>OY987329.1:54006210-64006210 GCA_963920685.1 Polydrusus tereticollis
AGAACCATTTCGCCTAGTTCTAGTCTAATTACAACTTTTTCACCTCTAAAATTAACCGGCCTCGAATCTTGACCCAATAGGGTGAGGGTTGTAAAATGCTTCCATTTCTCTTACCGGTAGAAAAATTAAATTTCTTGGCTCGATATTTATACTGAAGCCAGGATCGACTGTTGGAGAGAATTCGTATAAGGTATGTGAAGGATTATTTGTATAATACGAACCGGAAATATTATTGCACTCTATGCGTATAGTAACAACTTGTATTATTTCTACAGGTAGATCTGATTCATGCACAACACCTGCTGTTAGTTTACGTTGAGAAAAACCTAATAATCTTGCTATACTATCTTCTGGCTGAAAAATTTAGGTCGTATTTGGCTTCTCAACTCACACCTTAGCGTATTATTATTAGGTTTTAACGAAAAGACGTGATTGCGCTCGTCTAAAGTAGCGTGTGAATCAAGAATGCGATTCTGAACAAACGTTTCGATATCCTGCAGTTCGTACGACCCCGTAGGTATCTTCAATATCTTTTCCACGTTATTTTCAGTATAGTAAATCTTGTTTTTTCCTGATTCAATGTTTGGAATTGTATTCCAAGTATTCAGCGATATAAGTGCAAGAGAGTATTCGTAGTTTGGGTCAAGTTCTATTGGAGGAACAAAGTGTGCTTCAAGCTGGTGAGAACGACCTTTTAACGTAAACGTCTGAGACATGACTGTTGTAAGGGACTTTGAATGATATGTTTTATAGAGATTTATTGTAGAGAAAAGCCAATGCTAGATGTCCACAATTGGATGATCAAAAGTCCTGATACTGATCGTAATTAAAGCAAATTTTACAATTTTTCATATATTTTATAAATTCCTTGGGTGGTTTCAAATTGCCAAAACTATCGAAATAAACAACTTTATCACCGCGTTTCTTATAAGCTACCCAATGTGTTCCGAATCCGACGTTTCGATCTAAATTGACAACACCACACTCAGTATGGTTAGGTGATTTTGGAAGAGTATCTCGCATAAAGACTCCCCTAAAGTCGGGTATTTTTAATTGAGATGTATAATTTTTGATGTCCTAATCGGTTAATGGGCGTTTGGGTAGCTTCAGTGGTAGTTTTTTGGCATTTTTCTTAGATATAATCGATACCCCGATTAATACTTCTTTAAATATAGACCGCTACCCTTTTTCCCTAAAGCAATGGCTTCCATCGATTCATTGTGGCGTTTAGATTCTTGTAACTTGTCTCTCCCACTGTGAACATCATTGACGGCTTTTGCGATACCGGCCGCGCCGCCGCTGAGAGCACCCAAAGCACTAAGCCCGGCAAATATTGGTATTAAAAAAAGGATCTCTCCAGTTTTAGGGAATGGTTAACCCTCGGTATATTAATTTTTCTACGTCCACCAGCTTTCTTTATCGACATACGTGCTGCTTTTAGTAAGTTACTCAAGGTCTTTTTCTTGGTTAAATCACCAGCACCGTGTTTACTAAGCTTATTCACAATCGAAGTCAAGCTTTTGCACCCCGCCCCCAACTTACGTTTAACCTTCATGGCGTTAGTAACTAGCCAAGCTGATGTTTTTTCGCCAAAACTGGAGTCGTTGGCTTTCACGCGCTCCCACTCTCTCTTTTCAAGTATTTTATCTGCCTGATGTCTTTGTTTCAAGTCTTGAGACTGAGAGTATGCAATATCGTGATCTCGACAAAAACTATCCAATTTATTTTTTGGAGGATCACCTCGAGCTAATCGTTCTTTTAATCGAGTGCCGGGGCCACAATATGAATAACCGAGTAAATGAAGTTCAAATGGAAGTCGATTTATGGCACTATTTAACACACCTGCACCCTGCAACGTTGTCATTACAAATAAAGTTCTTGAAGAGAAAAGAGTGTATTTATAGTAATGCGCAAGGTGAAACAGAAACATTGTCTAAAGATTCAAAATTATGATATGCCCAAACAGAAACAAACAAGCAAACACGGGCACTACGGGCAACTTTTACCAAACACTATTAGGGCGTTAATATGTGGACCGAGTAATTGTGGAAAAACCAATGTAATGATTAGTCTATTAACTGATGCCAACGGTTTAAAATTTCGAAATGTGTACGTTTATTCGAAATCTTTACAGCAGGAAAAATAAGATTTCCTCCGAGAAACATTGAAACATTGTCGTTTAGGCTATTTCACATATGTTGAGAGTGATGATGTGATAGACCCGTCAACTGCTCAACCCGACTCTGTATTCATCTTTGACGATGTGGCTTGCGAGAAACAGGATAAAATTAGAAATTATTTCTGTATGGGTCGTCATAATGATATCGATTCATTCTATCTCTCGCAAACATATTCAAAAGTACCCAAACAGTTGATTCGCGATAATGCCAATGTGTTGATTTTGTTTAAAAAAGACGAGCTAAATTTGAAACATATTTATAGCGATCATGTAAACACGGACTTGTCTTTCGATTCGTTTAGACGCATTTGCTCAGAGTGTTGGACAGATAAATATGGGTTTTTAGTCATGGTAAAAGACAATGACATTAATAAAGGCAGATATCGTAGTAAATTCGATACCTATATAATACTATAACGTCATCATATGCAGTTAGTATCACCGTCATCATTGTAAAGTATAGACCATTTAGTCGCAATGTCTCGACAATTTAACAGCTATGGTAAGAATGTTAAACGTCGAATAATTGATGCTTCTAATACAATAAGAAGGAAATACTTGGCTTTAAAGCTGAAAAGAAATGAAGAAGATGCTGCGCTTAACAAGTTTTTAACACCAGTTACTACTCCGCTAAATATGCTTGTACCGCTTATGGAAAAGAGAGCCAAGAAGCCAAAGATTAAAACTGAACCGACAGAGACGATTGTAAAAACAAAACCAGAAGAAGTTCAATTTTTACCCAGAGAAGCGGAAGTTAGGTATGGAGATTTGGTTGATAATGAGGAAATCGAGGATAATGTGTTTGAAGAGAATGTCCCACAAGATTTAAAGGAGGTATTTGAAACTACTATGAGAACGAATTCGGCAATTTTCGAGGTATTTACCAGTCAATATCCTCCAATTTCTCACGATTATTTAAAAATGTATTGGACAAGTTCCCCTGGTTTGGATGATTCACCAGTTCTAACATACAATTTCGAAAATGGCAAATGGAAAATGGGTTCTCTGTCGGTGAACTTTTTGCAAAATGGAGACATTAAAGTAGGCGATGTCGCTTATCCAGGAAGTCAGGGTCTATATGATGAGATGCGTTATAAAGACATATTAGTGCGCACTAATGCATATAGGCGATTAAGTAATGGTCAACTAAACGGAAACAAATCGGAAAAATATATAAATATTATTAGACCGCTACTAACATCTTCAACACAAGGATCAACGTCTTCGTTGCAATCATCAGCATCTTCTCATGCTAGAAATCTTAGAAGTTCTTCGAACAAAACACCGTCTATTAGTAGAATGCCCGTGACACGATCTAAGCTCAAATCCGGAAATGCGCTAATGAAGTACAACGAGAAACCAAAAGAGTTTGTATATTACGACGATGTAAATGAGCTGGTTGAGCGAATGAAGAAGCTTTTACAGGAATTGCAGAGACTTGGAATTATTGAATTCTATAAATAAACATGTAATTCCTTAAAAGTATCATTAAAGTATTAATCATGAATAAGTTTGGTCGCTCTTTACCTTCCCCCTACAGGGTTCCGAGAGTTTTACCAGCACCCACCGTACTTTCCTTCACTAGGGATGGTGATTGCAATTTTAGGGAACATAAGCTTTGTAACGTTAGGCCCCCAACAGATGATACAGATGCTGTTAATAAAAAATTTTTAGATGATGCAATTTCTGTTCTTTACGTGAAAATTATTGCTTCTTCAAACGAGTGTGTTAAGCTGGTTAACGATGCCACCAATAACATCGAAGGTAACATGAAGGTTGTATCTGCGGAATTACACGATTTAAATGATCGTTTGCTAAAGTCCTCTACCAGTATTTCAAGAATAACAAGAGATATTTCAACAATTAATGATCGTTTTAATGCAATTGATGTTAAATTGAAATTAGTTGACAATTACCAGCAAGAAGCCATGAAAATAGTGCAACCAGAGTTCGATAAACTCAAGGATCTCTTACATAGTTACATGTATGTGAAAATCGAAAATTCTTTTGCGCCTTTAGCTGCGGGCTTGAAGAAACTTGATGAGAAAGTAACTAAATTAGCAGATACAGTTGATAGGGGTATATAAATTGTCTAACATGTTTCAAATATTTCACTTTATTAACAAAATGCCTAAGGGTGTCATCACTAAGGCGCGAGAACAGGTTGTTAAAGAGTTACACGCCCCAGCTTGCTCGAAATTTAAACGTCGTAGATTTATCCAATATGGTTTAGATGATACATTTGCATCCGATCTTGCGCAACTCGATCAATATGCGCGCTAAAATAGGCGGTATAAATACATACTTGTTGTTATCGATTCGTTTTCGAAATTTCTCTGGGCAAGACCCATAAAGACGAAAACTGCTCAAGAAGTAACCAAGGCAATGGAAAATATTTTTAGACACTCCAAGCGAATTCCAAAAAAGTTGGTTACAGATAATGGAAAGGAATACTACAATACTAGTTTTCAAAATCTTATGAAGACGTATAAAATACATCATTATAGTACTTTCAGCATCTTGAAGGCTTTAATTGCAGAGCGAGTAATTCGTACGATTAAAGAAAAGCTTTTTAGACTGTTTACTTTAAATGGAAATCATCGATGGATTGATTTGTTGGAGGAAATCGTGAATACATATAATGTTACTAAACATCACACGATTGGCATGAAGCCGTCGGATGTTAATAAGAGTAACGCGGATAAGTTATTAAACTCTGTATATACACATCTAAAGGTTGTGGGGAAACAGAAATTTGGGGTTGGGGACATTGTTCGTATAAGTAAGTCCAAACATGTCTTTGAAAAGGGTTATGTACCTAATTGGACAACTGAGCTTTTTAAAATTTCCAAGGTTAATATAACAAATCCTACAACCTATATATTGGAGGATATGCAGGGACGACCAATCAGTGGAGGATTTTATGAAGCGGAATTACAGAAAACTAAACTGCCTGATGTATTTCTCATTGAAAGAATTATACGGAAATAGTGGAAGAAAATGTTTGTAAAGTGGCTTGGCTTTGATAATTCACACAACAGCTGGGTGGACATGATAAAAGATGTTGTTTAGTTTGCTAGAATTGAGCGTTATGTAGACTCATTTGGATAAATACGTCATATTTCGTAATAATCAGCTAGTATTATAGTATAAGATGTACTGCAAACAGTGTCCTGTGAGGTGACTAAAGGTCATAATCGTAGAACGAAGCATAAGGAAAACTGTGGAGAGATTGTAGGCTCTGGTATTAAACTTATTCGAACAGCTTTTAAGAATAGAGTGAGTACCTATCACATATCGACAAATAATAATTTCAAATAATCAAACTCTGTTCCAGGGTAAAGTGTATACATAATTGTAAGACGAAAAAATAATCCAATTCTTCACTGAATATCTTTATTTAAACTCTACGCGTTTCGGCGTTTCGCCATTGTCAAGAGTTAAAAGCTTATTAATCTAAAAACATTTTGATATTTAACTAGTTATTATTAAGACATAGAATAATAAACTTACATGTCACATTTACAAAGATTTCAGTCTTTCAACAATTTGATATTGTTGTGTAAACTGTACTTATCCATATATCCTTATACATACTTATCCGAAATTTTTATGTCCTTTTTTGAAAATAAGTTGCTGTTTAAGAGCAACAATCCCTTACTTAAGAATATATTTTTCTGGAGAAGATATGTAGATGATACCTTTGTCATTTGGACAGGCTCTAGGGCTGAGTTGGACTCGTTTTTAGGTTTTCTCAACAGTTTACACAACAATATCAAATTTACTATGGAAGTTGAAAAAAAGAATGAAATAAACTTTTTAGATCTAACTATCACAAGAGATAATAATCAGTTGAGCTATTCAATATATAGGAAACCAACTCAGACAGACCACGTGATACCTTTCGGATCTGGTCACGTCTTCACTCAGAAAATAGCTTCCTTTAACGCTTTTGTCCATCGGTTACTTTCCATACCTCTTTCACCAATAAATTTTATTAAAGAACGTAATACCATATATCAAATTGCTGTGAATAACGGATATACTACAAATCTAATCGATAAATTGTTAAACAAAAAATATCATAAAATTAAAAAACAACTGTTGTTAACTTCCGATGAGTCTATTTCACCTTGGCAGCCTCTAAGATATATAAAAATCACATTTTTGGGCCCGATTTCATACTAAATAGGAAATGCTCTCCGTAAAGCCATCAGCAACATCAAAATAGTTTTTAGTTCAGCAAAAACATTGAGAAACCATTTTTCTTCGGTCAAGGATAAAATAAAGGATCTTGAGAAGAGTGGAGTTTATAAACTTTTATGCAATAACTGTAATTCGAAGTATGTGGGAAAAACGGGACGTAATTTTAAGGTTAGGATTCAGGAACATCCAAACTCTCTAAAGTCACCAAATAACAATCGTTCTGCCTTCGTGTACATTTGAAAGAATCAAAACACGAATTTAATATACTTAATAATTTTGAAATTTTACATAATGTTCAGGTTGGTAAGAGATTAGATGTACTCGAAAACTTAGAGATAGGAAAGATTTCTATAGACCGTAATGTGAGATCATTAAACGAACCGATTTGTTCGAACTTTAGAGATGCGGCGCACGTCCTACGCTTATTCTGTGATCCGTCGGTATCATTAACCACTACCACTAGTCAAGCAGCCGTGGTTTAAAATTTCAAAATATTTGTGTGCAAGTTAGGTTATTTTAATATGTAGAATAATTGTTGTTGTGAAAATTTTTGGATGGTTTTAATCGTAATAATTGTGTGTCCTAGTAGACTGAAATCTTTGTAAATGTGACATGTAAGTTTATTATTCTATGTCTTAATAATAATTAGTTAAATATCAAAATTTTTTTGGATTAATAAGCTTTTAACTCTTGACAATGGCGAAACGCCGAAACGCGTAGGGTTTAAATAAAGATATTCAGTGAAGAATTGGATTATTTTTTCGTCTTACAATTAAATAATAATTTGACTGATGTTAAGCTGTTCCTGAAAGACTTGAAACATAAGGTACTAACGGTGTTGGCGGAGCAGTTGGGTCTTCATCGAACTATATCAATGAACATGGAACTTTATCGTGTATATCTAGCGAGTGATTTTTAATTATTTTGCTCAAGGGAGGCCATGCATTTTAAAAGCATCATGGCCGTACTGCGTAGATAAGATGACATGATTGTTTTATGACATTTACGTCTTATTTGAATTTGTGTATTTGTAAAGTTTAAAAATTGGAGAAATTTTGTAATTTTTGCATTTATTTGAAGGTAGGTTACTATTGCTTTAACTAATATTTCTCCGGGGAGTCGTCTTTTGACTATTATAAAGTGCTATTTGCAGGATATGATTTAATTTTTTATTTTTCAGCGTATCAAGTTTTGGTGAAGCTTTGTTGCCGGATTGAAAGTTCTACAGTAAAAATGTTTAGTGAAGCACAAAAAATTTTTATTGTTAAAAGTTTTTTTAGAAATGGAAACAAAATAGGCGGTGTGTGGAATTACTCTATGCATGACTGCTTTGATGAATTTCGAACCGAGTTTCCTGATGTTGCGGTGACCTTTCATAATTTTCGTACTGGGTCACATTACCTAATTGATAAATTTCGTCAGACTGGTTCTGTTCAACATAAAAAAGGGGCTGGAAGACCAACGAAACGATCGAATGAGGTTATTGAAGAAGCGCGACAAATTATGGAAAATAATCCTTCAACTTCTATTAGGCATTTATCTCAACAAATTCAGCAAACGGATTTATGCTACAGTACATGTCAAACACTTTTGAAAAAGGATCTGCATCTATACCCTTATCGTGTCACGGCTATTCATGAACTCCTTCCCAATGACGTTCCCCAAAGACTTAATTTTTGTGAATGGTTTTTAAACAATTTTCAAGAAGAAAATAGTGGTGCTTTTGAAAAAACATTTTTTACCGATGAGGCTTATTTTTATTTATCTATGTTAATTCACAAAATATGCGAATGTGGAATACGCAAAATCCGCATGTTTTTGTAGAAAGACCTCTTCATCCTCAAAAAGTTGGTGTGTGGGCAGCAATTAGTTCTAGAAGAATAGTAGGCCCAATTTACTTTGATGGCACAATTACAGCTGAGAGATATCGGATCGAAATTCTGACAACATTTATTAATGAGCTTCACGATGATGAATTGCGGGAAGGTTACTTCCAACAAGATGGCGCTACACCTCATGTAACCAGAGAAAATTTAAATTTTTTAAGTAACTTTTTTGAAAACAGAGTTATAAGCCGAAATAAGCAACAAATATGGCCACCTCGTTCCTGCGATTTAACACCCTGCGATTTCTTCTTGTGGCCTTTTATAAAAAACTCCATTTATCGAACACCAATTGAGGATATAAATGATCTTAAACGAAGGATTTCAGAAAAAATTGCCGAAATTAATAATTCTCCAAACGTATTGGTTAATGTGTCTCTGAGGGTAAGAAGAAACATCAGAAGGTGTCTAGAAGTAGGAGGCGGCCATATAAAGTAGGCTTTCAAAGTAAGATAGCTCAGGATTTTATATTACATACCGTCAAAAAACATTATTTTAGGTTTTCAACGTGACAACGCTGCTTTCTTGCAAATTCGCCCTATGATTTAATCTACGCGCTACTGCTACACTATGTATACTGGGTCACAGCCGCCCTTGAGCAAAATAATTAATAATTACTCGTTACAACCATCAACGCAGGAACAAGAAATTAAATCATTTAATTCGAGATACAGCGTGATTCATCCAAGTACTAATTTAGAACATGTGTTTGAACTATATAAAAATAACCTACTTAAAAGAGCTTCAGAATTTACCGAGATGGGTAGCGGGTGGGCCCTGTCCCAACTTTTATTCCTAGAACTTAATATTAATAAATATTCAGGAGTGGGGGTAGTCAGAGTGTAGTCGATAATTTGATAGGGCGGTTTCAGTACTTATTTAGTCATGGATGAATACGTTGTTGAAGAAGATTCAAGAAGTTTGTCTCCTTGGAGATATCTTGATAGCATGATATTAAGAAGTAGAGAAGACATTAGGGATGAAAAAAAGCTGTTGAACGAGGTGCATTATTCCGCTGGAAATTATAAAATAATCGTGGGCCTTAGTGTAGCTAGAGGAATGGTGCCGAGTGTGAAGTTAATAAATACTGTTTTAAATTTACCTGAAGAAAAAGTTGCAGTCTCGCTGGCCAATTTCGAGTGGCATGAGTTTCTCGAAATCGCATCCAATATGATTAAAGATGATACAGTGGTAAAGGCTGACTCTGAGACTGAAAGTTTTACAGTGTCGACCGTTACGATGTTGAGTGAAAAAATAATAAATCTTGAATGTAATAATACAACGCTGTGTTTCTGCTCTCATGACATAACCTCATTTGTTAGTATAAGTCACATTATTAATTATAGATTGAGCCTGACAAAAAATTTAGATTTTGCTTCATTTTATAATAACTTTTTAAATTATATAAATATTTGTGAGAGCATTCAAGGAAATTTTTCCGACATTATTAAAAATATTTGTAGTTTAAACATGTCTGAACAAGCTATTTACATGTTGGAACCAATACATTTTAATCCCAAAAAGGTACTAGATGACTTTGATAGAATACAAATGTGTAATATTTGATGATAATAAATGTATATTAACCAGTTTTATTAGTTTTTTTTTCATAGTATCCTTAAAACACTTTAGGCAACAACATCTCCTAAAATGTGTGGAGATGACGGTTATAGTTTGCTTCGTAATTTTGAAGATAGGCTAATTACGTTCGCTAATTGGCCTAGCAGGCTCAATCCTTAAGAGTTGGCAAGTGCAGGGTTTTATTACACTGAGAGATTGGATATTGTCAGGTGTTCATTTTGTCGTTGTGAGTTTGCTAATTGGTATGTGGGAGATGATCCTTTGAAAGATCATTATCAGAATGTCAAGCATTGAGAGCTAGCTAAAGTCTTATGGAGATGCAGCCAATTGAGAAAAAATAAGCCGATAAAGTGTGCAAAAGAGAAGAAAAACAAGAGTTTCTCATATGCCGACGCCATCTGTATGCTGGCAATATTTATAATTTTCATGGGCGTCTGGTACCAATCTTGTGAAGCAATAAAGGTTTTAGGGAATGGAATTTAAGTCATTCTGCCTATAGTCATGGCGGCGTTAAGTTCATCCCATATTCTCTTGACTGCCTTAGTACAAAATGTGTTTTACGTTTACGCTCCGTATAATGTATTAAATGCATCGATATTGTTGGGAACCCCACCCTTTTCTACAAACAACACTTGGGTACAAATGTCCTATGAATAAATTGATAACAGACATACAGCTATATTTAAAACAAACGTTTCATCAGTTGGTGATTTACGATATAAGGTTAGGTTTCAGTTTAGAGACCTGACTTTTGGCGAAACCGAGTGGAGGACGCTGATAAACCAAAATGCTTTTCACAATTCTCCAATAGTGGATGGATATGCTAAAACACAAGGTGTGCTTAGTTTAATTGTATTTATATGTGTAACTTGTACTTTTTTACCAATTAATTTATTGCATACTTATATTAAATCAAGATATAGATGAATAAATAATAATTTTCTATAATTTTGATGTCGTTTCTTTTATTTAATATATAGCCCATAGCCGCGTCACAAATTTTTTTCTCGGGCATGCGGACTGCTAACTAAACGACTCATGACGTCAGACTAAACACGCGATATGTATTTGCAACCTTTCACCGCCTGCCGTTAGGGCATTAGCTATACTAACTTTGGCCCCAATGGCCTGATCAACCCCGTTCCTTTTGTAAACAACTTATGACGTCACCCTAAACACGTGACATACATCAGCTGTCAATTTTAACATTTGGCAGGTGACAGTTCTTAATTGACAGGTGACAGGCGTCATTTTGGAGTCATGCGCAAGAACCCATTTCATAGACCCCAACTACGCATGTGCAATATCCTAGGCCCATTGGTTCCGGAGATATGACTCATAAAAGTTGCTCCGAAAATTAACATTGGAGCACCTATGATGCAGAACTCTCCTTTTCCCACTACTGGTGGGCCCTATACTGTTCAAAAATCTATGATTTTAAATCTCTTAAGATCCCTCGATTTTTGCCTGCTAGCAGTCAAATAGTATTTTTAGAGCTCCAAGGATTTTCAGATGCCAGTCGAAGGGCGTATGGAGCTTGCATTTACGTTCGAGCTGTCTATGCTGATAATTCAGTCACATGTAGGTAATTTGATTACATCAAAAACCAGAGTATCACCTATAAAGAAAATAACTATACCCCGGTTAGAACTTTGTGGGGCTTTATTGCTTTCTAACTTGATAACACGTATTGTCCAAATATTTAAAGGTAGATTTTCAATAGGTGTGTTAATCTATGGAGTGACTCAGAGATAGTTTTGACTTGGATAAAGTCCCATCCCTCAAAACATAATATTTTTGTGGCTAATAGGATATCCTAAATTCAAGATTTAACAGAAAAGTTTAAATGGCAGTCGTTTTTAAAATTTCGGTTAAAATTTGTTTTGTAATGTCCTCATCATTTTTCATTTCTTGACTTCAAACTCCTTTTGTTTCAATATTATTTAGGATTTTATTTTGTTCTTTAATATTTAATTTTTTTATTATAGCCAGTGTACACACAAACCAATAAAGCATATTGTGCACTATAGTTGTTAGTGACTTATAAAATAAATAGATATATTTCAACTATATAAAATCTTAAAGTGAATAAAGAATTGAATTGAACTGAATGTTATAAAAATTAAAAAAAAAAATCAAGTCCTTACCAACAATTCGTTCGGGGGTTCACATTTCACAAAATTTACAGAATTTTTCTTCTTCTTTTTTATCCAAAAAACCAAAAATAAAACACTTGCGTGAGTTGGCGTAATATACAGGGTGTCCGGGAAAATGTGGGAAATCTCGACAATAAAGTGTGATACGAAAGTCATTCAAACAACAGAAAAGTTTCATTTTAAGTTGCTTAATCCCAGAAATACAAAAACTTAAAAAACCCAGTTATGTACCCTTAACGAAATTATTGAAAAACTTCATAGGAGGGTTCAACATGGGCTCCGTGAAATCTGATACACTCGCGGGCACGACGAATTGAGAATTGAAATGAGGTGGTGTCCCATCGTGCATGAAGAACATGCTTCGGTGGGTTTTAAGTGGTAAGTACTCTATTAAATTCTGAAAAGCGTTCTGGAGGAACTCCAAATAAAGTTGCCCATTTAAGCGTTCCGGCAATACGAACGGTAAAATAAAAAAATTGCCAGTGATTCCTGACCAGATATTAATTGATTGGAACTGATGTCGATGATGCGAAACAATAATGGCATGAGGATTTTCATTAACGCCTACATGTGTGTTGTGTAAATTAGTGATACATTTTTTGGTGAACCTTGCTTCATTCGTGAAAAGAATAATGCTAATTTAATTTACATTATTTCTTTGCTGATCCAATCAGTTCCTGTACTTTTTGCAAATGACATGGATATAACATCTGTTCTTGAAGAACTTCATGTACTACTGTTTTCGATGTATTAAACTGTGCTGATAATTTTCTAGTGCTTGTTGATGGAGTGTCATCTGCAGCATTTAAAATATGTTCCTCTAATTGCGGCCTACGCACGGTTCTTCTCAGACCAGCATCAGTACTATTCTGTCCAAACTTTCCTAAATTTATGAAGAAAGTCAATGATATGTATTACTTTATTAACCAAAATCGCCCACCATTCCCCTTAGACGTTAATGGTCAACTCGTTGAAATGTCTTCTGGTTTGGCATAGTACGATTAGGAAATATTTCGTGATGTAACTATTTGGCTTCTAAAGCATTGCAAGACGTAAGACCATACATCAGATGCATATCTACATATTCAATAAACGTGTATTCCATAGTTCGAATTAATTCACAATTAAACTCACCACAATATCCAAAAATCAGTAAATTAATATCGAAGTAGAGGATCAATGTATCAGCGATGTGAAAGATGACAAGTTCTAAAATGCAGGGTATTTTATTTATTTCGTACCATAGTAACGTTTGCAACAACAATACGTTTTTTTGATGCCGATAAATAAATAAAGCGCACATTGTTTGGGAACGAACGAAAACTGTTCATTTTATCGACAATAAACTAGCGTACCTATTTTTTAGTCTAAGGTGCAAGCTACCCAGATTTAATTTTTAAGCCTTTATCATACAGGGTGTTAAAAATGCAAGCATTAAGTTGTAAAGCTTTGTCCGCCCCCTGGTAAACTGGAAAGCTAAATATGTTTCAGAGACACTATTTTAAGAGGTCCTGACCACTGTCCATCACATTAAATTATATTAAGTACTCTGAACGTTATTTAAGAAAAACCAATTTCTAGCGGCGTTCTTCAAGGGCACATATATCCGTAGGGAGCGCCTGTAGAAAAAAATTTATAGGAACTTGTCATCTTATTTTTTCATCTTCATTTCATCTGAATACGAGAGATTTCCTACATTTTCCGGGACACCCTGTATATTGTGTTTTTAACAACGTCTGTCTCTTTTTGTAGATTAAAATTATAGCGAAAGAGATCGTCGACAGACTTTATATCCAAGTTTAATGTGTCGGAAAAGAGCACATGGTAGTGACCGGTAGTAGCCCTCTGGTGGACTGGTGGCTCAAACTATTCAAAGTAGGTTTGTAACGGTTTTTTTGTTGCGGAGTCACCCATGTGATAAGAACCACGTCGTCGGTGAACCCCCGAGCACTGGAAACGATAGGTCGGCCGTCGAGAATTTTGTTATATAGGTATTTGTCTCTTTTTAACTCCCTAAAGCGCGTAATGTTTGTTTCTATCTTGGTTTTAATGCATTTATACAGTTATTTTATATTTCGATAATCACCTATTGGGACAATTTAAAATACGGCCGATCCGGAGCAAGCATTGCAATTATTGACTCATCGCTTGACTCACGATACTATATTGGTGAGTTTTCACATCGAACTGTTTTTGAAAGTTTGAAAGATAGAGGATAGGTAATTATTTATTGGTTTGGAAGAAAATTAGTTAGTGCGGGTTAGTTCAGGTTAGTTCAGGTTAGTTAGGGTCTATATATTTGGTGGGCATTGGCCAAATGACCTTATGAACAAGCCGCGCCTGATTAGCATTCACGTGCATGCATGTCGGCGGCATCAGATTACCTAATACTCTTTTGAGCCACTATCTGAATCTGCTTTTCCTCTGCTAGTGCGGGCCGTCCACTTCTTTAAGCAATTTCAATACTTCTAGTTATTTGTAACAAATTCCTTCGAAATGAGTTAAGTAAGTTTTATATATAACTGAAAATATGTGTTAATTTGGTCTTAAGCATCAGTGCTGTGAATGAGCCAGGGTTTTGCCGTTTTTTGATAAATATTTGCTTAAGTGAGTTATATCGCTGAAGCAAATATTTATTAAAAAATGGCAAAATCCCCACTTATTCACTGCATTATTGCTTAAAACCAAACTAACACATATTTTCAAAGGTGGCCGTTATGTTGAATGGATCGTTAAAATCTTATCAAACTTGTGGATCATATTATGTAGATTGAAAATACTTTTCCAACGAGGAGGTATCACTCGACTCTACTTGCCAGTTAAAAATTTTATTCAAAAAGGCACCCGGCCACCATCTTTAAGAACCGTCAACAATTTACAGTTACAAAGTGGTATTTGAGCTAATAGTAGCCCAAAATTTCATTTTTTCACACAGCGCACTGTATAATGATGCTTGAAAGCTATTAATTATTAAATTACTTGATTAAATATTTTTTAGTTCACGTGGCAGTCATAATGTCTCAAAATTCATTTAAAAGTTTTTTTTTGCGTTAGTGTTTATGGTCCTGTTTTTCAAGACTCCATTGCGATTTTCTAAACGTTAATAAAACTATGATACACGACATACATCTTTTGGAATGTAATCGCAGACGACTTTAGTATTTTTAAGTTAAGTATGTGTTCTGTATCGTATGACGTTTTTTACGTTTTTTTTTCAGTTACTATAAGATTTATTACATTGAAACTGCAGAAATAAAACAATTTAAATTTGATGAACAAATTGGATCTGCTATTGCATTGGCATAAATGCCAATCATAAGCAGTAGTAACACTGATAAAAATATCAGTAAAGCAAATTCCTATTAGAAAACGGGCCATCGAAAATTAATAAATTGGTTTATTTTGTAGTGGTGTGTACCCAGGCCCACGCGATGTTGAGATGAAGATCAAGATACCAGAACATTAGCCTTGCGACAAATTGTGGTCAGATTAATCAGATAGTATTACAAGCGGCGAGGCGCCAGCTTGACCACTAGACTGGCGAGGCTGAAAACTTTGTTTTAAATTGTTGGCATGTAGCCTAGAATAAGTTTAGATCCCTTAAAAATGTATTTCATTTTTAACAGTAAGTAGGTATTTCACATTATTTCAAGCACAGAAGGCTCATTATGAATGCAAAATGCCTTTTTCTTCAGAAGCAATAATTAGTTAGTCGTTTTAAAAAAGAAATTACTTTTCAGGTCGTTTCTAGGATTTCATTGCTATAATTTACGCATATTAATAGGTCAGAACAGCTTAACTAAGAAAAAAAACTATCCAGTCTCATAGAATCTGGTTGGTATATTGTTACTAATATAAAATTAATGCTTGCACTTTTCTTCTTCCCTTAGTGGGGGAGGCAATGATGATTTGTTTACGCTATAATGTAAAGTCACCGTGATGTGAGGGTTAGTAGTATCCAATAAGCGCATCATGAAACTGTTCAGTTGGCTCTAAATAATGGGTCGAAATTTCAGTTCATAATTCATGTTCTCCTTCATAACATCTTAATATCTCGCTTTCTGTGTGCCGAATCGAATTTTTTCAAACATCAGGAGTAGCAGTACGCAATGATTCTTTCCACATATTCATACAGTCAGTTTCTGTACTGCCAACTTGACAAATTTATTTATTTTATTTTTAAAATGTTCCAGGATGACAATATACCTATACCTAAATTGTATTGGAATAGTCATGTAATTTTATTGCTACTTTTTTTATATTATGCATTTCGTATTTTTATAAAAGTAGGCGAGGCAAAAATATACATAAAATTACACCTAGGTAGTCCTTATTTGAATACTCTAATTTTTTTAGCTTTTGGGTTTCAATATTAAGAATAACAAAAATAATAATTTAACCTGAATACTGACAATAAAATAAAAAAGCCTCAATGTCAAGTTGAAAAGGCATATGCGGACGTTGTGATGTTAATCGCTAATCAGGGCAATGACATGAATTATACGCACCGCTCGCAGAGCGCCATAGAGGATTAATCCTGTAGTGCTGTGCCCTACCATAGAAAAAAATAAAAGCAGGATTAGTTCACTTATAAGATGTAACCAGTGGAAAACACCACCAACCATAAAAAGACATGAGAGAGTTAAACGCATTGAGAACATACATGACACCACAGAGGCTTTTAAACAATTTAAAAAGATGTGGAAAAATGATTTAAAAGTGTAAAGAAAAAACTGGTGATAATAGCTGAAAGTTTTGACAAAAATCAACAGGATAAATTAATACTAGCAATAAAAGAGAAGGACAATATTAAATTTAGGGAATTACAAAATATCGATGATATGCTTATGGTAACGGACATCAACAAAGGATTGTTTGACACAGAATTTCTTAAACAAATAGAAAGTTCTAATTATCATATTGTGGAAGAACTTGGTCATACAGTTTTCTATAAAATTCAGGTAATAACCACAAATATGGAGAAGAACATACAGGAAAGACTGCGGTAAAAAATAGTTTAAGTGCCCTAACTGTGTGAAATTTAAGTTAGCTCCAATAAATCACTCTGCCAGAGACAATAATAGCCTCCTGTACCAAAGTAGGCTCGGCAGATTAAAAAATAACACTAACTATAGTGATTTTTATAGACAGGATAAGTAGAAAAGCTACAAATTTTAAAAATAAATTAAATGAAGCAACAACAAATAAATGGGCAAAAATGAATAAAGAAGAGTATCCATCAGAAAGGAAAAATAACGTAACAAAGACTAGCATTATTCATCAAAATGTGCAGTCGATGGGAGACCCTGTAGATAGTCTCAATAATCTGTTGAAAAACAACCTAGACTGTACAGTATTGTGTACAGGAAAACGTAAGAAGAGTTGAATTCTGTAGGATGGGAGAAGTTTACTTTAGGAAATGCCTTCTGCCGAGAATATGGAGAACATGGAGGAAGTGCAGTGCATGTTCACAGAAGTGTAAAGTTCAAAGCAAGAGATAAACTAAACCTAATATTAATAAGATAATAAATAATAAAACTAATAAGATAAATATTGCTGACGTAAATATGAGATCTGTCAAGCATGTGATGGAGTGTGCAGCTGTAGAATGTGAATTAAACAAGTTTCAATTTTGTCAATTTACAGACCACCTATGGGGAATATGGAACTTCTTTTAATCTGTATCGAAAAGATATTACTGCAAACAATTAAGGAAAATAAAACAATTGTTATCTCTGGTGATTTCAATATTGATTTATTGAGGGTCAGCAAGGGTAATACTAATCTACTGTCCTTAGTATCCTCCTTTAATATGAATCCCACCATTTTTGAGAGCACTAGAATAACGACAACCACAGCTAGGTGAATAGACAATATTTTTGTAAATTGTGAATATTATGTAAGTAGTTTAGTTTTTAATACACGCATGTCCGATTATGAAATAAACTTACAGTTTTTCGAAACTAATGATAAAACAGAATATAAAAGAGTATTTTCACAGCAAAGTAAATACCTATTGTTTAAATGTTTAAAAGAACGGGACTGGATTGATGCATATGCGACAAAACATCTGATGTAAATACACAGCGGAGTACATTTATGAACGTTTTTATGATAATTTTCAATCAGTGCTTTCCGTCATTACATGAAAAAAAGAAAAAACAAACAAATATAGATAATAATCAAATTAAAGACTGCAAAAATAGGCTAGATGTTTCATTAACCCTGTCCAGGCATGATGGTAGCTATAATGCGCAATATAGTGAGGTTAAAAAAGAATATGATAATTTATTAAGAGCAGTACGATCGGTGTCATATGACATAAAAATATGACTTTCTGACAATAAGAGAAAGTGCGTGTGGTCAATTTGCAATAAGATTACATGTAAAACCAACAAAAATACTGATATTAGAATTCCCAAGGAAATATCAAAAAACTTGAATGATTACTTGTTGCCTGTTGTTCCAGCATTGTTAAATAAATTAAAAAATAGACCCTTTCATTGTAACATGTAATCAAACAGCGAATCAATGTTCATGAAACCGTTAACTGGATCAGAACTAGGTGAGATATTTAAAAAAATAGAAAATAAAAATAGCAGTAGAATAGAAAGGGTACCAACGAGTATATCCTTTCAACAAGGAATCTTCCCTGATCAAGTTAAGGTAGCATTAATAAAACCACTATTTAAAAGTAATGATCCAGAACTGATTAAAAATTATAGGCCAATTAGTCTATTACCTTCTTTTTTAAAATTATTTGGTTATTTAACACACATCAACGTGGACACATAACAGAAAAATCCACACAGACTGCAATTTTCCAGTTCACTAGGGCCATTCTGGGACATTTAGAGAAAGATAGCTTAACCCAAGGTATTTTCTTAGATTTATCAAAAGCCTATGACTGTATTAACATGCAATTGCTTATCAAAAAAGTAGAATTATGTGGCATTAGGTGAAATGCACTGAAGCTGTTTGATTCTTACTTGTCAGAGAGAAAGCAAAGAGTAAAAGAAACAAAAAATGGCGGTACACATATATCAAAGATTAGGGAGAATAAATTAGGTATAGCCCAGGACAGTATTGCGGGGCCTATTTTATTTATAAACTTTTTAAATGACCTATTTATTTACTGTAGTAAATCCTAATGACGAAAATATCACATGACGATGACACTTATTTAATAGTAGGTGAAAAAGATGTCACAGACATAATGGAGAAGGGAAAAAATCCTTTATTCAGGACTTATAATTGGTTTAATGAACACAAACTAATATTTAACCAAGAGAAAGCCAATCTTATTATACGTAGAACAAAACTTTCTAAAACACAAAAACCCACCAACCTAATTTTTCTTGATGAAAGCATAAAAGTCGTGGCAGATACGAAGTGTTTAGCCTTAAAGATCAGTTAGTTCCTGGACTGGTCTAATTAGATAAACAAATTAGTACAAACATTTAATTAAGTATGTTATGGAATTAGGGTGGTGGAAAATTGTAGGAGTGAAAAATCACAAAACATACTCTACTTTGCTAATTTTGAATTCATTATAAGGTACGGAAATATTTTTTGGGGAAATACTAGCCCTACAAAGTAAGTATTTGTAGTTCAGAAGCGTGTCCTAAGATTATTTAAAAAGATGCAATTTCGAAAAAGATTTAGGGGTCCTTTTAGGAATGAATAAGGCATTCTGACACTCTGATACTCTGACACTCTATGCCGATGTATATGTATGAGTCATTGATATTTTTTTTCAAAAACCGAGCAAGCCTTGAATTACAAGTATTTTATGAATTCAATACGAGAACGCTAAATGTTAAATACTTACGTTACTGAGAAAAGTCCTTTTTTGTGTCTAAAATTATATAACCATCTACTTAACAATATTAAGTCTTTTACTAGTCTGATACTGTTTAAAAATAGTATTAAAAACTTATTGATCGAGTTAGAACCATATTCATTGAGTGATTTTATTTTGTCTAGCTTCGAGGCAAATGATTGATTAGTGTGACAGTTATTTCTATTTTTACGCTATTTCTTTTGTGTTTTAGTATGTTTAGAAAATCACCTCTCATTTATTTTAACCCAATTTAAATTAAATCAAATCAAATCAAATCAAAATATGCTTTATTGTCATAAAAAATTATTTTTATCGACAAAGCCTTTTTTTTAAATTAAATTAAAAATAAAATATAATAATATAATAAAACTTAAAATATCGGAATAAGTAAACAAAAAAAATGCAAATAATTATGACAGAGTATCACCAAAATATTCATCTAGAGTATAATAAGCTTTTTCCAATAATATATTTTTAACATTTTTTTTAAACATTTTAAAATTTGACATTTTCTTAATAAAAACTGGAAGAAAATTAAAAATTTTTTTAGAATCATAAATTATGGATTTTTTTACAAGACTTGAAGAAGGAATAGGTAAACATATATTAAAGGTTTCTCTTGTATTATAAGTATGTAAATTAATACTATTTCTATGCTTTTTATGAATTAAACAAACTGTTTCCAATATAAAAATTGAAGTTAGTGTTAAAATTTTTTGTGAGATAAATAGAGTTTTACAAGAATCTCTAGATCTAGCTTTGCACAAATATCTGATAGCTCTTTTTTGTAAAATAAAAATTGAATTTAGAAGATACTGGCTTGAATTTCCCCAGAAACAAATTCCATATCTCAAAAGAGATTCTATTAAAGCAAAATAAACATTTCGAAGAACCGCCATATTCATTTCATGAGAAAGTACTCTCAGAGCATAACATCCTGAAGCTAATTTTCTACATAACTTTTTGATATGTTCATTAAAAGAAAGATTTTGAGTAATATAGATTCCTAAAAACTTTATAAATTTGGGGTTATTAATTATTAGATTGTCAAAAATTATATTATTAAGTGTACACTTAAAAGTTAATATATTTGTTTTAGTAATATTAAATGAGAGTAAATTAGAGTCACACCACTTTTTAACATTTATTAAATCTTCATTAATTATTTTAATTAATTCATTAGAATATTTACTATGCCAAAGTATTGTTGTATCATCAGCAAATATTGTAAATTTACCATTTATAAAAATTGACGCAAGGTCATTTATATATATTAAAAATAGTAATGGACCAAGAACTGAACCTTGAGGTACTCCACAATCAATTTTATTACTTTTTGATTTCTTACCATTTAACAATACTACTTGAGATCTTTCAGATAAATATGATTTAAACCATTTAAACGATATACCTCTAAAGCCATAAAGCTCAAGCTTATTTAATAATATATTATGGTTAACACAATCAAAAGCTTTAGAAATATCACAAAATATTGCTGCAGCAAAATCTCCTTCATTTAATTTAAAATAAAGATGTTCAAGAAATGAAAAAATAGCATCACTAGTATTTTTATTTTTTTGAAATGCAAATTGGTTTGTATTTAAAATATTGTTTTTATTTAAAAAAGAAATCATTCTATTTTTAACAAGTTTTTCAATAATTTTAGAAAGTGTTGGAAGTAAAGAAATTGGTCGAAAATTAGAAGCAGATTCACAATCACCTCCTTTATGAATTGGAATAACAATAGCTGATTTAAGGCATTGTGGAAATATTCCATTATCAAAAGAAACATTTATTGCTTTCGCTAAAGCTTCTAAAGCAGGAATAGACAATTGTGAAAAAATCTTTATTGATAAATTATCCCATCCAGCAGAATTTTTATTTTTTATTTCCAAAATGATTAATTTTATTTCTTGAACATCGGTTGGACTAAAGAAAAATGTGTCATTAATTTTAAAATTCTTCATGTACGAAAGTGGATCAATGCATGGATCAATATTTTTAGAAAGATCTAAAGCAATCGAACAGTAAAAATCGTTCAGCTCGTCAGAAGATAATGAGGTATTTATAGGTATTATGTTGTTTTTCCCTCTCAAATCATTAATAATTTTCCAACATTCTTCTCGTGGATTTAATGATTTACTAATACGATTTTCAAAATAATTTTCCTTGGCTTTTTTAATTAGTTTTCTATAAATGTTTTTATATATATTAAAATATGAAATGAATGAATTGTTTGATGGAAAAATTTTTTTAATATAATGAAGTGAACGTAAATTCTTAGAACTTATTTTTATACCCTTTGAAATCCAACATTTTCTATTATTTTTTTTAATAATTGTAATTGGAAAAGCTTTAGTAAATGTGTCTAAAATTGTGGCATGAAAATTACTTAAAGGCTCTTTATTAAGAAAAATACTATCCCATGAATAATTTTTTATAGCATTATTAAATTTTTTAAAATTATTTTTACTGTAAATGAGTCCCTTATGTTTATTTTTCTCTATTTTCTCTATCTCAAGATTACTTGTATTTGTATTTGTAATATAAAGATAGATCCTCAATCATCCTCCAATGCACTTGAATCACTAGTTTCATTTACTTCAATAATAATGGGTCGAAATTTCAGTTGATAATTCATGTTCTCCTTCATAACATCTTAATATCTCGCTTTCTGTGTGCCAAATTGAATTTTTCCAAACATCAGGAGTAGCAGTACGCAATGATTCTTTCCACATATTCATACATTCTGTACTGCTATCTCGATCAATATGTCTGTTATAATAATTTTTGGTAATCTCCCAAATATGTTCAATCCGATTAAATATATAGTGGTATGGAGGAATCCGTAAAACTTTATGTCCATATTGCTAAGCCAGTTCAACTAAATAGTGTTTTGGTGGCTTATGTCTGAAAAGAATTTAAGTTTAATATTTAAGAATAAGTTTAAAAAAAAGGCATACAAAGTCTCTTGTACCAACCTATTAACGATCTGTAAAAGGTCGGCTTTGAACATTGTATAATCAAATTAACCATTCTTGAATTGCAGCTTTATCCCATGACATGTTACCTAGGTATTTTTGTTAGCATTCAATCTCTCAAATTTAAATTCTTCAATTATGTTATTGTGCCTAACTGGGCACTTAGACATGTCATTAAAAATAATATAAAATAGTATAAAATAGAATATTTAACCGTAAAAACCAAATTTGTTATTCTTTGATTTAACAATCTTATTAACATGCAGCCTATGATATTAATTAAAAGCGGAGTTTAAAATACGAGAATAGAACAATAAACATTAACCAATAATCTCGACAATTCTCAAATCAGATTAGTTGATTATTGTAAATATAAAATTGCGATTTTTAAAATAATACAAGAAATTATACAATATAAACAAATAGAACAAAAACATAAGACGTGAAACATTAAAAGACATTATCACAGTTAAAATTTAAAAATGTGTCTATTCTAAAAAATGCCCGGCTGATGAGAAAAGCTTTTAATTTATTTCTAGTCAGGTCTTTCATTAAGGTAGGCAGTTTGTTATAAAAGTGAATACTGAGGCAGCTTGGTCCATTTCGACATTCGACATCCCTGAAGCTGTCTATAAGAGGGCACCATTCTGTCTCTGCTAACCGTGTCATAGGCATGATAGGCATGCAAGTCATCATGCTTCTGGTGTCGGTTGGGATGACAGTGTGTGACTAGTAAACGTGAAACATTTCAAAATAAAAAGAGAGGATAATGTCAGTAACTGAAGAGAGCTATGCTATGGTATGGGACGTTGCCTATTACAATCACGGATGGCTTTGTTAAAATTTTCAATAATTGGTTTTCGAATCATTGTAAAAAATCTTGCTGATTCATTTCTCTATGGTAGTCACTCGGGGATGGGACTATTCGCCGTCGTCGTTTCACCGTCGCCGTTTCGCCGGCAGGACAATGAACACTACGGCGAATCAGCTGCCGGCGAATTGTCGCGACGCCGAAACGGCGACGGCCAAACGGCGACGGCTGAACGTCCTAGAACCTAGTCACTCAGCTTCGTTTTAAAAGGAAAAATTGCCTCTGCGCCCTCAACAAAATCATCTTTACCACCAGCATGAAATATTATGTACCTAGAAAAATATGTTTTACATAGGTAAATTTTCCATAGTTTATATATTTGTTTACTACATAATACCTTTGACCATCAACTTTAGTAGATGTAACACTTCTTTTTTTTTCAACTTGCCAATATCGACCAATGGTGCCATTCTAAAAAATCCATGTTTCATCCAAGAAAAATAATTGGTACAAGAAAGCTTCTTTCTCTTTCATATTATGTTCTTTCAAAAAAACTACTCGTTTGAAACCTACATGGAAAAGTTCCATAAGCCTTCGCCTCTGTTTATCTTTTTTTCATCAGAACCCTGTTTCGGACAAAGCAAATATAAAATATAAAGTTTAACTTCCTTCCTTTAAAAGCAATAAAGCGGCAATAGGAAGCTTAACGAATACACAAAATTTTAACTCGAGAGAACCAAGGCAGGGGTTTTATGGATTTCTAGGAATCACCAAAAACGTCAACCCGCACAGCCGGGATGATGCGGGGACAGAGGGAAAAATAGACTTGTTCCCTTAGAGTCGACCAACGTGGTCGGAGAGAGTAAAAAGAGTCGACGACGGTAAAAAGTTGCGTCCGGCATTGTTTGTGCTCTCGGGTAACCTATAAAAAAGTCTTACAAATTTTCTGCTCCAAGAAAAAAATTCTGCTGTGTACCTAAGTGCAGATATCCAGAGAGGCTATCTCTAACGGTTGTTCCAAGTTGCTGTCTAGGGCTCATCAGCAAAAATCTAGTACTTTAATTTGTGTATGACTGAACCTGCTCAAACAGCCAGTTTATTTTTATACCTCATAAACAGGTGTAAATAGTATCAAAATTAAGTTCTGAATTATTAAAGTGAACAATTTGAAAGACATTATTGACTCACACAAGTTTGTTATTTATAGTTATAAATTAGGAATAATTATACTGTACTAATTAAATACTGTATTCAAATGTAATTCTTCT
Organism: Polydrusus tereticollis; assembly: GCA_963920685.1. Taxonomy (NCBI): domain Eukaryota; kingdom Metazoa; phylum Arthropoda; class Insecta; order Coleoptera; family Curculionidae; genus Polydrusus; species Polydrusus tereticollis. The sequence goes on from OY987329.1 coordinate 54,031,119, forward strand.
TTCATCCATGTATTATTCACTGGTATTTTTTAGTGAAAGAATTTGTATGAATGAGAGCGTTACTGAATAGGTAGTTCAAATAGAGGATCTATTTTTGTTTTTACATGTTTTACAATAATTTAACATTATATTTTTGTAACCCTATTTGTTTATTATATAATATACATTTTGTTAAATTCAGGTACCGTTTTATTGTTTTCTAAATGGAGGGTTCAAACTAGCAACCGGGAAAATACTTTTCACAAGTGTCCTATTTATAGATAGGTTAGACACGGGTTTCTGCCTTTTTTTTATGATAGGGCAGAGCACTGCAGGATAAATCCTTTATGGCGCTCTGGGAGCGGAGCGTGTGCACAGGAAACGATTCATATTGGTCTTGAATCTTTGGAGATTATACTCGTTGGGGAACACGATCTCAGGGAGGTCGTTCCAGAGTAATGACGTTTTCCAGATGAAAGAAATTTGAAACAGTGTCGTTCGTGGGGCACTAAGCTGAACCACGTACTGGTGGGCTGCAGTGGCTCGTCGTGTATTCCTACCATGCTCCGCTCTGGATGGTATCAAGCGGGCAACCTCAGTTGAGCACTTGCTGTAACGCTCTTTATGCGGGGTGTTTTGAATCCTCTGGTCGTGCCTTGTTTTCGGCCTGATCACGGTGTTTAACGGTTTTCTCGAGCGCCACTCTGTTGTTCGGGGTGTAACAGAGAATCACCTTGACCTACGGGTAGCTTTTATACAGAGGAGAAAATAATGCCAGGGGTCGTATTTGCTCATGTGTAGTCGGGTTCCCTATTTTGGAGGATTCCGAAACGTTCCGTTCGGAATAAAACAAGAAAGTTTTAGTTAAATACTTCTATTTATAAATAAAGAACAACGGGTATAGAGGTGATATGGCCAGTCTTAATATTAATTTTTCCTATCTCTAATTTATACGGGAAAGCATACTGATATATTATGAACGGTGGTAAATTGCGGAGTTAGGGGGTGCGGAGCACCGGGGCGGCATGCGACGAAGCAAAAGTAATTTGGCCAGAGAAGCGGGTTTTTTAAGTTAAGCAGAAAGCGGTTGGAAAGTGCGGATTATGATTTACAGCGGGTAAAGCAATACGGTAATAAGAAACAGCTCCAGCGGTCACTCTACAGCGGTAAGCAAGCAAGCGGTAAGTGCAAGTAAGCAATTTTAACAAAACCTGGTGGCTGCCGTGGGAGTATCTTCGGTTTTCTTTACAACATTCGTTCGGTCGGTTCATACATTGTCAGCACTAGTTTTGCGAAGAATGCAGCGTGCTTTATTCGCAAAACCTACTTAGGTTGTTACCGGGTCCGCGTCAGAACACATCACCCGGTAGGTCCCCTCGGTGACTAACTCGGTCACACCTCTTTCGTGCACTCGCCGGTTTTTCCAAAAGAGTTTTCTTTGGGAAAAACACAACGTTATTGGGTTGTTACAGGGTCCGCGTCAGAACACATCATCCTGTAGGTCTCCCTTCGTCGGCGGTTTCATTCATTCAACCTACACTCACATGGTCCGGGACGGATAATTCATTTTTTTAGGTTAACACAGGGTCCGCGTCAAAACACATCACCCTGTATGTCCCCTTTTTTATTATCGATCTCGGCTTTTAATACACTTGCTACTCCCAAGACACTCAGGCAGGGCTACTTACTTGTTCGATCTTTCTAGCTAACTGTTTCGGCTGGAGGTCAAGCGCCAAGTGCCTTTCGATTCGCTCTTTGAGTTCGAGCTGGGCTTCGATTCCCCCACTAGTACTATCCTACTCCGGGGAAAAGAAGCCTGCGGTTGACTGCGCGTGGGCGCATAGCGGCCTGCTGCCTAATTAACTGGCTTGTTAGCTCAATTAATTGACACGGTGCGTAACTTAATTATTTATACACGAATTTAAACGGTTAAAAAGTGACTTCGTCACACACCCCACCTACTTACGGAAAAAAAAATCTAAGCATAGCTAGCTTTTTTTTTATATCTATACTTGAAATAGTACACTATGGTTTACCCTAAAGTTATACCATATACAAACTTAAACCTAAACAGATCCTAAAGAAAAATAAAAAATTAATGGAATGATGAAACACAAGGTCTTCTTCTTCCCACTTCGGTGTTATGTGGTAACGGTCCATTCTATAAAATCTCCGGTCCCTCGTTGCGCGTAGGGGATAACCGCCTACGCCGATTATTATCTTCGGGTTTGTTAATTACGGCGGGTTCCTGGCCGGCCGACCCTGGTGCAACAGCACTGGTGGTGTGTTGATATTGTTCTTTCGGTGTCACCGGTGGTGCGGGAAAAGGGGTTTCGTTGGGGCGTTGATAAAACTTCGGCAGCAATCTCCATCGAACGGAGTGTGACTCGGAATTTCTCTTCCGGCCGTATTTTGTCTTGCTGACTGGTCCACTTCTGGTTCGTCGGAGCTGGTTTCTAATGGCGAGGTATCAATTTGTAGTACCGGACTTGCCATTGTCTAAAATAAAGAATACATTAGCGTATGTACCTTAGGTTGGCTGAACCAAAATAGAGTGACCGGCTAGTGGTGCATGGGCTTTTTCTGATTTTATATCATAGTATATAGGGCGGTACTTAATTGCTACATACGGGATTGATCATGCTTTGTATAGGCGCCTCCGTATACGGTAATTGGCATTTTCTTCGTTTGTTTTCCGGTCGGTAGTAGTTATCTTACTTACTAATGTTAAAGCTACTTATTTACATATTTACAATTAAACTATAATGCTAGTTTTTATTTAACGGCCGGCCTCTATTCTCTATTCTTTTCTTAGTTCACAAGCTTAGATAACGGGGGAATGTGCATAGTGATCTTCCGTCCATCGGCGGTCCTGAAAGTGCGACGGACGCGAAGATTGTCGGGTGTATTGTACGGTCGGTAAGTGATGAGAGCCCGGCGGACTTCGGTGCTCCACTTTTCTGGACGGCGTTCCAGCAATAACTTCTCCGCCAATGAGCCTTCTGGCCATCGTCGGGCGGACGTGGGGTTATAGCTGGGACCTAGTTCCACTGGCTTTGTTGTACCTAATTCCTGGACTGCTCTTCCCGCGTCCAACCAGCGGAAAAGGTCGGGGTCGTTTTTCGGCGCAGCGTGTGCTTTTGGGGGGCGGGGGGGGAGGGGGGGTAAGTAGGCCGGAACTATAACAATATTTTGTAATATTATAATTTTTGGCGTGGGTTTACGGGTTTCGTTGGGGCGTTGCTGAAACTTCGGCAGCAATCTTTTAACTTCTGCCAACCTCTGCTGTGTTAGCATGATCCTATACTGGTAGTCTATGGCGGGACGGGTCACCTACAGAGCTTTCGCTCCCAGCGGCGGTTCTCCTGCTAATCTCGGCATTTTAGTCGGTTTTCGGATCGGGTATTTGTTCGGGTTTCTGAAATTACAAAAGATTAACGGTATAAACGGGGTCGGAGTCATGTGCTGGTTTAAGGTCCTTGATGTGAATCCGGTGGAGCCTTTTCCCATTACTGCTTTTTAAATCATAAACCACGGGTGAAATTACTTTGGTTATGGTATACGGGCCGGGATACTTTGGGGCTAGTTTGGCGGCGAAACCTTTTTCGGCCGAAGACAGGACGTGTTCTCGTTTCATTACACTCTCGCCAACATGGCATTGCCATTCCCTACGACGCAGGTTGTAGTGGTGACTTTGTGTAGTGAAAGCTTTGGCCAGATTGACTCTGACTAGCTCATATACGTCATTCAACTTATTCACACGGTCGGTCCGCTGAATAAGTTGTTCGTCGTTCGGTTCGGTAGATCCACCTGGTTGCGGTTGTTGGTCCTGATAACAAGACTTTGGTGGTTCCAACTCTCGTCCAAAATTTAAAAATGCAGGGGTAAATCCGGTTGAGTCGCTACGGGTGGTATTAAAGGCAAAAGTAAGGTCGGGTAAGTTCGCATCCCACGTTCTGTGGTTATCTCCACAAAACTGAGCAATCATGGTCTTCATTGTTCGGTTTGCTCTTTCTACGGGATTTGTTTGAGGTGTGTACGGCGGTGTTAATCGGTGGTTTATATCGTATTTTTATTATGAACGGTGGTAAATTGCGGAGTTAGGGGGTGCGGAGCACCGGGGCGGCATGCGACGAAGCAAAAGTAATTTGGCCAGAGAAGCGGGTTTTTTAAGTTAAGCAGAAAGCGGTTGGAAAGTGCGGATTATAATTTACAGCGGGTAAAGCAATACGGTAATAAGAAACAGCTCCAGCGGTCACTCTACAGCGGTAAGCAAGCAAGCGGTAAGTGCAAGTAAGCAATTTTAACAAAACCTGGTGGCTGCCGTGGGAGTATCTTCGGTTTTCTTTACAACATTCGTTCGGTCGGTTCATACATTGTCAGCACTAGTTTTGCGAAGAATGCAGCGTGCTTTATTCGCAAAACCTACTTAGGTTGTTACCGGGTCCGCGTCAGAACACATCACCCGGTAGGTCCCCTCGGTGACTAACTCGGTCACACCTCTTTCGTGCACTCGCCGGTTTTTCCAAAAGAGTTTTCTTTGGGAAAAACACAACGTTATTGGGTTGTTACAGGGTCCGCGTCAGAACACATCATCCTGTAGGTCTCCCTTCGTCGGCGGTTTCATTCATTCAACCTACACTCACATGGTCCGGGACGGATAATTCATTTTTTTAGGTTAACACAGGGTCCGCGTCAAAACACATCACCCTGTATGTCCCCTTTTTTATTATCGATCTCGGCTTTTAATACACTTGCTACTCCCAAGACACTCAGGCAGGGCTACTTACTTGTTCGATCTTTCTAGCTAACTGTTTCGGCTGGAGGTCAAGCGCCAAGTGCCTTTCGATTCGCTCTTTGAGTTCGAGCTGGGCTTCGATTCCCCCACTAGTACTATCCTACTCCGGGGAAAAGAAGCCTGCGGTTGACTGCGCGTGGGCGCATAGCGGCCTGCTGCCTAATTAACTGGCTTGTTAGCTCAATTAATTGACACGGTGCGTAACTTAATTATTTATACACGAATTTAAACGGTTAAAAAGTGACTTCGTCACACACCCCACCTACTTACGGAAAAAAAATCTAAGCATAGCTAGCTTTTTTTTTATATCTATACTTGAAATAGTACACTATGGTTTACCCTAAAGTTATACCATATACAAACTTAAACCTAAACAGATCCTAAAGAAAAATAAAAAATTAATGGAATGATGAAACACAAGGTCTTCTTCTTCCCACTTCGGTGTTATGTGGTAACGGTCCATTCTATAAAATCTCCGGTCCCTCGTTGCGCGTAGGGGATAACCGCCTACGCCGATTATTATCTTCGGGTTTGTTAATTACGGCGGGTTCCTGGCCGGCCGACCCTGGTGCAACAGCACTGGTGGTGTGTTGATATTATTCTTTCGGTGTCACCGGTGGTGCGGGAAAAGGGGTTTCGTTGGGGCGTTGATAAAACTTCGGCAGCAATCTCCATCGAACGGAGTGTGACTCGGAATTTCTCTTCCGGCCGTATTTTGTCTTGCTGACTGGTCCACTTCTGGTTCGTCGGAGCTGGTTTCTAATGGCGAGGTATCAATTTGTAGTACCGGACTTGCCATTGTCTAAAATAAAGAATACATTAGCGTATGTACCTTAGGTTGGCTGAACCAAAATAGAGTGACCGGCTAGTGGTGCATGGGCTTTTTCTGATTTTATATCATAGTATATAGGGCGGTACTTAATTGCTACATACGGGATTGATCATGCTTTGTATAGGCGCCTCCGTATACGGTAATTGGCATTTTCTTCGTTTGTTTTCCGGTCGGTAGTAGTTATCTTACTTACTAATGTTAAAGCTACTTATTTACATATTTACAATTAAACTATAATGCTAGTTTTTATTTAACGGCCGGCCTCTATTCTCTATTCTTTTCTTAGTTCACAAGCTTAGATAACGGGGGAATGTGCATAGTGATCTTCCGTCCATCGGCGGTCCTGAAAGTGCGACGGACGCGAAGATTGTCGGGTGTATTGTACGGTCGGTAAGTGATGAGAGCCCGGCGGACTTCGGTGCTCCACTTTTCTGGACGGCGTTCCAGCAATAACTTCTCCGCCAATGAGCCTTCTGGCCATCGTCGGGCGGACGTGGGGTTATAGCTGGGACCTAGTTCCACTGGCTTTGTTGTACCTAATTCCTGGACTGCTCTTCCCGCGTCCAACCAGCGGAAAAGGTCGGGGTCGTTTTTCGGCGCAGCGTGTGCTTTTGGGGGGCGGGGGGGGGGGGGGGGAGGTAAGTAGGCCGGAACTATAACAATATTTTGTAATATTATAATTTTTGGCGTGGGTTTACGGGTTTCGTTGGGGCGTTGCTGAAACTTCGGCAGCAATCTTTTAACTTCTGCCAACCTCTGCTGTGTTAGCATGATCCTATACTGGTAGTCTATGGCGGGACGGGTCACCTACAGAGCTTTCGCTCCCAGCGGCGGTTCTCCTGCTAATCTCGGCATTTTAGTCGGTTTTCGGATCGGGTATTTGTTCGGGTTTCTGAAATTACAAAAGATTAACGGTATAAACGGGGTCGGAGTCATGTGCTGGTTTAAGGTCCTTGATGTGAATCCGGTGGAGCCTTTTCCCATTACTGCTTTTTAAATCATAAACCACGGGTGAAATTACTTTGGTTATGGTATACGGGCCGGGATACTTTGGGGCTAGTTTGGCGGCGAAACCTTTTTCGGCCGAAGACAGGACGTGTTCTCGTTTCATTACACTCTCGCCAACATGGCATTGCCATTCCCTACGACGCAGGTTGTAGTGGTGACTTTGTGTAGTGAAAGCTTTGGCCAGATTGACTCTGACTAGCTCATATACGTCATTCAACTTATTCACACGGTCGGTCCGCTGAATAAGTTGTTCGTCGTTCGGTTCGGTAGATCCACCTGGTTGCGGTTGTTGGTCCTGATAACAAGACTTTGGTGGTTCCAACTCTCGTCCAAAATTTAAAAATGCAGGGGTAAATCCGGTTGAGTCGCTACGGGTGGTATTAAAGGCAAAAGTAAGGTCGGGTAAGTTCGCATCCCACGTTCTGTGGTTATCTCCACAAAACTGAGCAATCATGGTCTTCATTGTTCGGTTTGCTCTTTCTACGGGATTTGTTTGCGGTGTGTACGGCGGTGTTAATCGGTGGTTTATATCGTATTTTTATTATGAACGGTGGTAAATTGCGGAGTTAGGGGGTGCGGAGCACCGGGGCGGCATGCGACGAAGCAAAAGTAATTTGGCCAGAGAAGCGGGTTTTTTAAGTTAAGCAGAAAGCGGTTGGAAAGTGCGGATTATAATTTACAGCGGGTAAAGCAATACGGTAATAAGAAACAGCCCCAGCGGTCACTCTACAGCGGTAAGTGCAAGTAAGCAATTTTAACAAAACCTGGTGGCTGCCGTGGGAGTATGCTCGGTTTTCTTTACAACATTCATTCGGTCGGTTCATACATTGTCAGCACTAGTTTTGCGAAGAATGCAGCGTGCTTTATTCGCAAAACCTACTTAGGTTGTTACCGGGTCCGCGTCAGAACACATCACCCTGTAGGTCTCCCTTCGTCGGCGGTTTCATTCATTCAACCTACACACACATGGTCCGGGACGGATAATTCATTTTTTTAGGTTAACACAGGGTCCGCGTCAAAACACATCACCCTGTATGTCCCCTTTTTTATTATCGATCTCGGCTTTTAATACACTTGCTACTCCCAAGACACTCAGGCAGGGCTACTTACTTGTTCGGTCTTTCTAGCTAACTGTTTCGGCTGGAGGTCAAGCGCCAAGTGCCTTTCGATTCGCTCTTTGAGTTCGAGCTGGGCTTCGATTCCCCCACTAGTACTATCCTACTCCGGGGAAAAGAAGCCTGCGGTTGGCTGCGCGTGGGCGCATAGCGGCCTGCTGCCTAATTAACTGGCTTGTTAGCTCAATTAATTGACACGGTGCGTAACTTAATTATTTATACACGAATTTAAACGGTTAAAAAGTGACTTCGTCACATTGCCATGAAAATATTTGTAAAATAGGCTCAAGTCGCCAACCCGCCTTCGGCGTTTAAGGTTTCCAGGTTGTTTGTCAGACTATGATCACCGATCAAGCGAATGGCTCTTCTTTGAATGAAATCTAGCAATCTCAGGGTATGTTTAGGAGCAGAGACCCAAATATGCGAACAATACTCCAGCGATGGTCGAATTTGGACTTTATAGAGCATCAAAAGTTGTTGGGGTGTATAGAGGTTCTTAGTTCGGAAAAGTACCCCAAGCTTCTGCGAGGCTGCCTTAGCAATGGCCGCAACGTGACTATGCCAAGACATATGGCTATCCAAATTTACGCCCAATAAATAAATTGATGAAGCCAAGGGAATCGAGTGTCCCGCTATAACTATATCCGGTTGTTCGACATTAATTTTTTTGGAAAAAACTGCCCCTTGGGTCTTTTTAGCGTTAAATTATACTTGGTTACTGTCACCCCAAGACAGAATTTCTTCCAGGTCTTTGTTGAGATGTGAGGCCTCTTGCTGCCTATAAAGATGTGCATTAGCAGCCGATGTCCGAGCATCCAAAGCAAAAGATGAAACAAGTGTGCTGTCATCAGCGAAGCTATATATAGGATTTTTAGTTTTTTCCAAAAGATCGTTAATGTATAGTAAGAAAAGGGTGGGCGACAATATAGAACCTTGAGGGACTCCGGCGTTGATGCTAAATATGTCTGAAAGAATTCCGTTCATCGCAACTCGCAGGGAACGGTCTTTAAGAAAGCTCGACAGCCATGAACAAAATTGTACCAGCATTTCGTATGCTCTCACTTTAGTTAGGAGTCCCTTATGTCATACTCGGTCAAAAGCCTTGGAAAGGTCCAGTGCTACCGCCCGGGACTCCCCATGATGTTCTATTGCGTTATTCCAAACGTGAGAAACATAAGCGAGAAGGTCTCCTGTTGATCTAGACTTACGGAATCCATACTGGCGGTCACTAATAATGTTGAAGCCTTTCAGGTATTTTAATAATTTTTCGTTGATAGCTTTCTCCATAACCTTGCAAAAGTCGATGCTATTAGCAAGAGAGGAGAATAAGTCTCTATAATGGGTATCGCTTGGCAGCCGGTAAAGGCAGTAGATGATTTTAGTAATTCTCTGCGTTGATATTTTAAACCACATTACATCAAAGTCGTTAGGCTCGAGTGTCTCCTCTCGTTGACAATAAATATCACTGCGGACAAATAGACAAAGGCCAAAATTACGCCTAAATCGGTGATGGAAGTCGTACCCAGCATATAAATAGCTGACCGTACTAATCGATGAGCTGACCTTTGTTTCGGTTAGTGCAAGTTCATGAGGTTTGGTAGATTGTAGATGTTGATGGACTGCATTGATGTTCGAGATCAGTCCTCTTATATTGCAGAAGTCAATTTGGAAGCTGCTAATCTCGGGTCTTTTAGCAACTACAGTTTTCACACCATTTCCATTTAGAATATTGTTCGAAGGACCTGCATGGCTACTGGACATGGTGGATGATTGGATAATTTCGCTTGATAAGGCGCCAGGACCCGCCCCCACCCGGAGATCCGATCGGGGGCGATTTTAACTCCGGAACATTTTGATCTTGGAACCATCATCATGGCATTTTTCATATATTTCCCACCCTGGAAACCGAAGACATTGGCACAGTGACGAAACGTTAGCTCAAAGAGCAACTTCACGCCACCTAAGCCGATGCGATGGTATTTCACCGGGCGATGTCGGGTGAGCCAACATCTAACATCTACCCCTAACTGGGAAACTCACTCCTGTTTTGTTTTACTATGCGGAAGAGAATTTGATATCCTTTGCGTACAAAGCCTATTTCCTTTAATACGTCTTAAAGACTTAAGACAAGCATCAAACAGTTATGCTTAAGCTGTAATTTTTTTTAGAACATCGTGTAACTTTAACAACTTTAAGTAACAAATTAAAAGACAGACAACTGTTTGATGGTTGTCTTAACTCTTTAAGAAGCCTCCTAAAGGAAATAGGCTTCGGATGGAAAAAAGATGAACCGAGGCGAGGTCTTATGGAAAATTTTCCATGTAGCTTTCAGCCGACTGGTATTTTTGAAAGATTATATGTGCTATATTAAAGAAAAAGACGCATCCTTGTACCAATTCGTTTTCTTGAATGAAACATGTATTTTTCAGAATGGCATCATAGGTCGATCTTGGCAAGATGAAAATAAAAGAAGTGTTAGAGCTACTAAAGTTGATGGTAGAAGTTGTTATGCAGCAAACAAATACAGGGTCGTTGGTATGTATGGAAACGATCGATTATTTCTTAATGTAAAACAGCCAGCAAAAAATATTTAAGACAAAAGTTTTTTGGTTTTGTAAAGCCTATTAGAATTAAAAAAAAGATAAGTACACAGGATGAGTCAGAAAGCCGTAGAGGAATAAAGTTATATTTTTTTTAATAGAACACCCTATATCTTAGAATATTTTTGGATTTTACATAAAATTACAATTATTTTTTATTAAGTGCATTATAAGTCTAAACCTAATAGCTTCCGAGATATCGACTTCTGAAAAATGACATTTTTGAACTTTGACAGCTTCTAGCTTTCTAACGGTACGCTATAGAGCAAAACGGCTTACATATCCCTATCTTACTTCTTTATTATCTTCCCGAAAATATCAACTTCCGGTTAAACCGGAAGTACTATATTTCCGGCTTTTGAGCTACATCTGGTTTAACCGGAAGTTGAAACTTTTAGAAAGAGAGTTAAAAATTAAGGTAGGGACATGTAAGCCGTTTTACTCTAAGACGTACCGTTAGAAAGTTAGAAGCTGCCAAAATTCAAAAATGTCATCTTTCAAAACTCAATTTCTCGGAAACTATTGGGTTTAAACTTATAATGCACTAAATAAAAAATAATTGTAATTTTATGCAAAATCCAACAAATATCTAAGATATAAGGTATTGTATTAAAAAAAAAGTAACTTTATTTCTCTACGGCTTTCTGACTCATCCTGTATACTTAACTTTTTAGAATTCTGATAGACTATAAAAAACCCTAAAACTTTTGTCTTAAATATTTTTTGCTAGCTGTTGTACTTTAAGAATTAATCGACCGTTTCCATACATACCAACGACCCTGTATATAAACTATGGGAAATTTACCTATGTAAAACATATTTTTCTAGGTGCAAAATACTTCATGCTGGTAGTGGAGATGGTTTTATTAAGGTCGCAGAGGCAATTTTTTCTTCTAAAACTAAGCTGAGTGACTACTATGGAGAAATAAATCAGCAAACATTTTTTACAATGGTTCGAATATCAATTATAAAAAATTTAGCAGTCATCTGCAATTGTAATAGACAACCACATACCACAGCATGTTGTTACCAAACTACCTAACACATCATGGAATAAAGCTGCAATTTAAGAATGATTAACTACTAATGAAATTGAATTTGATTATACAATGTTCAAAGCCGAACTTTTACAAATAGTTAATAGGTTGGTACAAGACCTTTTTTATGCCCGTTTTTTTTTAACATATTCCTAATTTATAATTGATATGTGATGGGCTAGATGCTTGGTGAAATTGATATTCCATACAAGAGGAAATTAAAGTCGTACTTGTTATATTTCACAATTTAATTCAGTTTCCTGACACGTGTTTCAACCCTTGCGGATCATTATCAAAAGCATAAGACAATAATAAATTCTACATTAGAATAAAAATTGACAAATGATGGGTTATTTTGGTCCATAATTTACAGGTATTGGCCAAAAGTACAACTAAATTACAGGTGTGATAATAGAGGTATTTACATCTAAGTAATAAAATTAATAAAATTATATTGTGTATATAATTATTATGGGTTTTTTCGTTCGTAATTATTGACAGTGTTTATTGCGTATTTATCTTAAGTTATTAGCCTATTAAGTATTTGATTGGCACCTGAAGGTATTTCAATTTGATTGTTAACAACATTACATCGATTTTTTAAGGCTTTTTTGATTGGTAATATTTCTAACAGGTTGAGTTTTCTACCCTTGTGAACCGATATATACTCAACTCAACAACCCTGCAACACTGCCGATAAGTGACGCTACTCGAATGGTATGACGTGTAACGGAAATTGTTTCGCAAATAGTATAGTGACCATATATGCATGTCATTTTGATGAGCTATCTCTTTTTGATACGTAATATCGTTAAGCAGTGTTGGTCTTAACTACTCCGAGATCCTGATTTGAAATTAGCACTAGGTTAAACGAATTTAGCGAACTGTCCGTTACGATTTTATTTTTGTCACTTGTCAGTTGTCATGATTTTTGTTCCGAAGAAATTTTTCTAATTTTTTTATTATTTTATTTCTATTAAAATTGTTGCAATTTTTTAGGAGTCCTGTAGCCTTGTGATTTTTAGTATTCCATTCCTTACCACTTAGGTAACAAGGGCAAGAATTTCTGGATGACGACACTTGTATTAAGTTTTTTGGCCTATATTCCTTCCTAGAAGTTAGGCTCTCCACGTATTAGTGTATCGTTTTTTTTTTAATATAAGTATTTGGTAAGTACTCCTACTTAGCGGCTAGTATTTACTATATATCTGCTTCAGTGTTTTCATACAATAGTTTTTTTAAAATGTCTGGCCTTGCTGCTGCTGCTTCTATCTCACAAAAAAAGAAAAAAATTAGTTGTAAGTATCTCTTGTGTCAAGGTTCCTATTATCTAAAACCGAAAAATAAGAAATTTTATGTTTTCCCAAAAGATCCTGTTACATTATCTGCTTGGAGATCTGCAGGCGAGATAAGTCCGAGCAAAAATTGTACCAACTTCTACGTTTGCGAGGATCATTTCTGTACTTATTATTTTAACATATTAAATGCCCCTTTCTCATCAAAATTTGGTTGTTTCCCTAAGTCACCCTTTATATAAATGTCAACTTGAGACAGAACACAACCATGCAGGTATTATCAAACCTCGCATTTTATTCCCTGTTAGAGTTCTTTTAAGACATACTCACTACTCAGTTATGTCTAATATCAGTGAAATAATGTCATATCTGGTTGAGGATGTAAATGAATCTATGACTTGTATCCCAACCATCAATAGTTTCCAAAATGAAGCCGTTGCAGGGCCATCGACAGAAAATATGCTCACTAATGAGCCCTCCTCATGCTATGGAACTAATGAGACTATATATTATGTAAAGAGTATTATAAAGTAATCATGTTTTTCCTCAATTTAGGATAATGGTATTGACCAATCTGAAGTACACCTTACTAGAAATAATGTACTTATTAGTTAGTTAGTTCATTATTGGTCCGTATGTCTTACAGAAAAATATAATTAACTGATATTCCCTATAAGACGACTTATACATAAAGAGTAGTATATTATAATAACCATTTTTTTCTTCCTTTCAGAAAGCTGGTATTGCCTGCAGACTGAAACTCGGCGACAGCTACCTAAAATGACTTGGACCTAACTAGAAATGTACAATTTAGTAAGAATATGTTTGTTTGTTCCTATACGAGAGCTGCACTAGAATCAAAATCATATGCACTATCGCGATACTGAACAATACTAAAAAATCACACCTAATGATATTCTAGCACATCAAACTGATATTTGCGCAGCCCTTGGCTTACTCTGTGCTAAAACTAGGGTCCTTACTACAATCATAAATTATTATTGTATAAACTATTTCAAAATATTTACTTTGGGTGCATTTTTATTCATAAAAATTTATTTATTCCGCTAATATATCAGTTACTTTTATAAATCTTTTATTATGTACTAAAAACTACCCAAAAAAGGAAAACATTAAATACTAACAATTAAACAATAGATTGATCTTAAGTTGTCTTCAATAACTTAAAGCTACAGTCGCGTTCCCGTCACATAACTGTCATCACAGGACTAGCAGGTTAAAATTTAGGCTTCTGAGGCAATTAAATTACAGATTTATGTGGTCTTATTATGGCCGTGCAACCAAAATACTTTGTTTAATTCGCAACTTCATGGTATTTGGCAATAATTGTACTTAGCTCCAAGGCAGATTGGTCGACTTAATATAAAACAAAAATTTTATATAAACCTGGGCTCGTCAATGCATCCTAAGGAAGCAAGGCTCCTTTGAAGACGAGTTTGAAGAAATGGTTTTAATTAAACAACTTAGGTATGTTTTGAAAGAGAGGAATGAGCTTTGGATAATTTACTTTACGTTTATTGAAGCAATCAAAACTCTCATTTGCATAACATCCATCCTGGTAACGTGGTCTTACTTTATTATTTTTATTTAAGTTCTTTAATTTTTAGTATTTTTTGGATATGTTGTTGTTATACATCTTCGACATATTAATTATAAGCCAAACACCGTTTTAATTATTTATTCAACATTACAGACCAATTATTATTTACAAACGGACTACACGTTTTACTAATACCGACAACTGACAGAACCCTTCTTACTCTACTACCACCTGCCAAACTTAAAAAATAACAACTGCTATAAACAGTGCAGTGTTACAACTAGTTAAAAGTAATATTATTGAACGGTTTTACATTTAGCAACAGGATATTCTTACCCTTGTCAGGACGCATATTAATTCATTTTTCTTGATACAATCAACAAAAATATAATTAAATGCTTTTGTCTGGTAAAAATAACTATAATACGAAAAATTAAAGAATTTCAAATTTCTCGCTTTGCTATTACCTTTTAGCCACCCTTTGTTGCTCTGTGGACGTGGACATACAACATTGTAGATTCCATTTGAAGTTACGGCTATCATACGAGAACTTTGAAAGGGCGGTAATATATGAACGGTAATATATGAAGAGTGGAAAAATTTTAGACCAGGTATATAGTAATCTTGAGCCTAGAAAGAAGTTAGTTGGGGTTAGACTTTTATGGCATGTGTCACTTTCTAGTTACTTTTATTTCAGGTGTACGTTTATGTTGATTTAGGACCGGATTTAATAAGATATTAAATAAAATGCGGCAAGGTCTGTTAATCAACAAAATCAACTTTAAATAGGTTCTGGAAAATAAGTCATTAACTGGTATTGGGCTACATTTTTGGTGAGACCGTGTAAATCCATTATGGGTAGAAATAAAATTACTTGTTATGTTTCACAATTTAATGTTCAGTTGCCTGACTCGTATGACTCGTACCATCTCTAAATATAATAAATCATAATTAACTTACTTTAATAGGACTTGCTCATATGCTCATGGTGTTCCTGTAGAAAATAGGAATATAGATACACTGAACAAATTCTTGGGCCATCAGCTTATTTTTCTAAAGAAGCTACTAGTGGGAGTCGTAAAGAAATATGACATAAAAAAATGGGGGCCCAAAAGGTTAACATGCTGTTAGTCGTTATACTGTTCTTGTAATTTTTCTGATTTTAAAATTATAATTGTGCAATGTGCATGCCCAGAATATTAATTGGTTAAATTACCATTGATTACCTTGTTTACGTCTTAGTTTCGTTTTTCAGAGGTACTGGAAACTCAATAACTATGAGCCATAATTAATTTTCACACTAACTATAACATCACACAAAGAAACTGTCTCAAAAGAACACCAAAAACATTAAAAAAAAATGCCTTGAAAATTTGCGGAGTTGAAAATGGAAAGAATCAACAAGACCAAACGAAATAAATAAAATACGATACGAACACGATCCTGTTTCATTTGCACTTTCCCGGTAAAGTAGGGTTCAACGCACCGACATGCGAATAAAGATCGAGATATGGCATGGTTAATGCTGCAGAGAAAGAAAGACATAAAGTCATATCATGTCAGCTGACTCGGATGTTTTTAACAATATATTTTTTTTATTTTTTAGGGTTGTCTTCTTTAGCTCAGAAAGTTAGACGTTAGGCGTTTGTTTCTGGGGTGAGTAATCGATGGCTAAAGATATTCTTCTATGCCAGAAGAAAATTTTACGACGTATTAAAAATGTCCACATATTCGTGTAGAGAACTTTTTAAACTTACAATATTTTAACTGTTACGTCCTTATTTGTTTTTGAATTTTGTGTGTATGTACTTTTGAATAAAGGTAAGTTTTAAGGAAATTGTAAGTATCACAGTTTTGGTGCTAGACCGAAGTCACATTTACGCTCTAATCTTAGTGTAACGAGAAACTCGCCGAACGTTTTGGGACTTAAATTACTTAATGAACTTCCCGTGCATATAAAGAGTACCCGGAGTTTATCTACTTTTAAAAAGCATTTATAGCAGCTATTAATCAAGAAGACTATTTATGAATTGTCCGAATTCTATCATACTGATATTTTAGTATTAAAGCGGTAGTTTATCGATTTTATTAATTCTTAAATCATTAGTGACGAAATCTATACATTGTAAAAAATGTCGTTGTCCTTAAACATTTATTCATTTATTTATTTATTTATTTATTAAACATGTCATAAAATTCTATCCTCAACTAACATTTCATAGTATTTTATTAACCCTCCGGCGGACGCGCAGCGTCACGACATGCCGCATTTAAATATTTTTATTAAATGTTACATTTGTAAGCCGCACGCTACTGTCGCTTGAGTTATGCTTCATTGGCTACAGGGTTGTTATGGGAAAAGATGTTATTAAATTCTGCATCAAATGACATAAAAATGTAAAGAAATACAGGGAATTATATAATTTTATTTACAAGGCACCATTTTTCTTCAGTTTAACACTAGTGCTAAAATTAACCACTTTTGACAATGGGATGTGAAATAGATCCATTTTCGTAACTAAATTACAAAAATATTCTATTTTCTTCGTTAAATTTATTTCAAATATATCTAGTATTTGTTTTCCGCGTAGACCAAGACCGGTTACCTTGGCGCTAAGGAATATATTGATGGGTTGTTGAACACTTTTATCAGTTCTTTTGTCATGTTTCAGATAACTTAATTTAACTGGCAACATCCTACGAAGTCTCTATCTTAAAAAACGACGTTGTTCTTCCTATTCTCGTTTAGTTATAAACTTGATGGATTGCTTTCATTTATATCACAACATGCCTTTTGGTTAATTTGCCTTTATGGTTACTTAATGAGAAAAAAGAGTGTATATCCGTTTTAAAAAAATTCTATGTGCTATTATATTATAATATTAACCTTACTTGCATAAAGATTATGTTGTCTTTCGTTAAAATGTATTAGTGGAAGTGCGGGTATTATTGGCCACTTAAGCAAGCGCAATTGCTGTTTTTTAGTTTCTCTTTAATGCGTTTCAAGAAATCATTGAATTTATTTCGACCATCAAATTTAATATCACACTAACCTTTATCTAAAGCTTTTGGGCTATAATTAATATTAATAATAATAATACGAGGTTCTTCAAACTAAGGTCACCTAAGGGCAAAAATTAATAATTGTCTAATCGCTCAGCGAGATCAACAAAAGGATGAGAATCATTTAACAGCTCATCTTGCCGAGAGGAATTTATATTAGCGAAACGAGACAAATTGTTTGGTTAATTCTCAAAATGTAGTCAGACTTCGCAGTTCTAAAGAAGAAGTATTATGCATAACAAGAGGTTCAACACTCCTTCTCCCGTAAACATCAAAACTTAAACGGCAAGCTGAAAGATCGGATTAATGTATTTGCACCTTACTGCACTTAATTTCATATGTTTTAATATAAATCGATGATAAATTGTTTATATCTGGTGTTTTCTTGTCGATAGGATATTTCCTGTTTTTACTTTAACATTGAAGGCACTGTCTTAACTTTAACAGTACAAATCAGGGGGCGCTTTTGTTTGTTCTTACCTACATCACTCACCGATTGACGAGCTAGTCGTCTTGGCCGTAAAAGGTAGTGTCTCAATCCTGCTCTGAACCACCAGACTTAAATAATTCCACCCGTTTCCCAATTCATATTTTTATAAATCGTAGTAAAACATGTGTCAGTAAAGTCAGCATCCCACGGTGTTCAAGTTTTTCAAAGTGCATTTAAAAATAGACTTTTATCTTATCGTATAAATAGTGATGGCGAACATGTGGACTACATATTATTTTTCGAGGAAATCAAACTCCGAGTGTTGGCACTTCGTGTCCAAAAGTCATTAAGAATAAACATGGATGTCGCTAGCAGATATTTTCTGCCATCGCAGCAGACATTTAGTGAAAAGTCTTTTAATACCTTCAATGAAATTGTTATATGAAGTAACTTGAATATTATTGAATAAATGCTTAGTCAAGATTCAGGTACGGTAAAAAGTTAAAAAATTAACATTTATATAATTCATGTTTTTTTTTTTTTTTTTCTATACAGGGTGTAATTTAATTGAGTGCCGATACTTAAGGGTGATAATCTATGAATGATTCTAAGATAAAAAGTTCATATGGACATATGTCCTAAACCTCTTCATTTTTGAGCTAGAGGGTGTTAACATTTTAAGAAAAATATAACCTTTTTATATAAATCACTCTTAGATATTTTTATGAAATTTTGTACATACCTTTTAATCAATAAGGAGCATTTTTTGACCTAACAGATTTATAAAAATTTTTACCAGTGACGTCCGTACGGGGTTTGAACTGAATATTTTTAAAGATACGCCACTGCTTTTTCTAAAAACGAAACTTACTTTTGAAATTCTCATTTATTTTAAAGCAAATTTCGTTTATAGACTTACTTTTGTACGACGCACCGTTTTCGCGTAAAAAAATAAAAACAAAAAAAAACATTTTTTTCTTCGGTTCATTGAGACTGCTTTTATTTATTTTGTTGAATTTGGTTGGCACCCACCATGAGTGGAAACACTTTTTTTGGGACAACAATTTATTTTCTACTCACCAGTGACATTCAACTGAACGTTTGAAAAGAAAATAACGGTAACCATATTAAATGCCCTCTTAAAGCAAATCAAATAAAAATCAGTAGGCTGGGTAAAGCTACATCAATTTTGACGTTTCTTTTCATAAAGACAAAAGGCCTGGCATTGATTTTGCATTATTAAATAATTATTATTACAGTAAGACGTTAAATTATAATAAAAGAATGGTAAATTTTACAAACAGTGAATTAACTGACATGCATTTTATTTATGGGCTTGCAGACGGTAATGCATACGAAGCCAGGCGGATATACCAAGAGCGGTATCCAAATCGCGTACTACCCGATCCGAGAACATTTTCTAGGATTCATAGACGTCTCCACGAGACCGGAACTTTAAAAGTAGACCACAGTGCTAAAGGAGTCCATCAAACAGTAAGAACACCGGAACTTGAAGAAGGAATTTTACACGAAATTGAGGAGAACCCCGAAAGTAGCACGAGGAAAATCGCGGCAACATTTAATGTTTCACATTTTCTTGTTTGGAAAATTCTCATCGAAAATTTATTATACCCATATCACATTCAAAGAGTCCAGGCATTACTCCCTAGAGATTTCCCGATGCGCATTAATTTCTGTGTGTGGTTTCTTCAAAACCTGATGGAAAATCCGTTATTTGACAGGCACATTCTTTTTACCGACGAAGCTAATTTTTCTCGAAACTCAATAAGAAATTTCCATAATAACCATTTATGGGCGGATGAAAACCCTTATGCAATTGTAGAATCAAATCATCAAGAACAGTTCTCAATAAATGTTTGGGCTGGCATTATTGATGATTATTTGATAGGCCCATTTTTTCTCCCAAGAAGACTTGATGGACAATCATATTTACACTTTCTTGAAGAAGATCTGCCGCCAATGCTTGAAGACCTTCCATTATTATTAAGAAACCAGATGTGGCTAATGCACGATGGTGCGCCTCCACATTTTAGCTTACGAGTGCGTGAATTTTTAAATCACACCTATCGCAATCGGTGGATAGGTCGCGGAGGAACGCAGCCATGGCCACCTAGATCTCCGGACCTTAACAGTTTAGACTATTTTTTCTGGGGGCATCTGAAAAGCTTAGTGTACCAAGTGCCGATTCATACCGAAGAAGAGTTACGAAATCGTATATTAGTATGCTGCCAAACCATAAGAAACACCCCGGAAATCTTCGAAAATGTGCGTCAGTCTATGGGAAGAAGAGTCCATGCTTGCATACGTGTGGGTGGACGACACTTCGAACAACTACTGTAAATAATGTGGGTTCTTTATTCTGTTTATCTTCTCTTGTCATTTCGCTTTCGATTTAAGGTTTGGAATTTTTCCTTTTAAATTAATCGCGATTTTTGAAATAAAATTTTTTATTTTTTTTTGTTTTTATTTTTTACGCGAAAACGGTGCGTCGTACAAAAGTAAGTCTATAAACGAAATTTGCTTTAAAATAAATGAGAATTTCAAAAGTAAGTTTCGTTTTTAGAAAAAGCAGTGGCGTATCCATTTTTTCTTTAAAAATATTCAGTTCAAACCCCGTACGGACGTCACTGGTAAAAATTTTTATAAATCTGTTAGGTCAAAAAATGCTCCTTATTGATTAAAAGGTATGTACAAAATTTCATAAAAATATCTAAGAGTGATTTATATAAAAAGGTTATATTTTTCTTAAAATGTTAACACCCTGTAGCTCAAAAATGAAGAGGTTTAGGACATATGTCCATATGAACTTTTTATCTTAGAATCATTCATAGATTATCACCCTTAAGTATCGGCACTCAATTAAATTACACCCTGTATAATAAGAAAATATAAAAACGAAGGTATTCTATTTTTGTTTGCGGTTGGGGCCCTGGAGAACATATTCTATTTAGATATTATTTAGAATAAATTATAATAAGAGGCGATCAGGCCACGGTGGAATAAATACATTCGAATTCGAAATGAAACCAGTTCTAACTGGATAGTGGCTAGTGCGGGTACTTACTAATTTAGGCTTTTTCGCTGAACGAGGGATAGTTGGAAACTATTCTGTTTAAAGTGGTCGCATCTGATAAACATATTTATTTAGATTACCTACTACGCTTTCTTGCTGTTTAAGATTCTATCGACTGATGAATTTTTATTGAATGCCTATGGAACTCACCTCGTGCAGCAATTGGCGAGAAACTGCACGCGCTGCAGTTCTCTGGACGGTTTTCTACTTTTGATGTGAAAACATGAAAGAGGATTTTGGGTGATTGACTTTACTCCGTGATCATAACCCCCCTGGATCTGCGCCAGAGTTTGTATATTATTTCTTTAGATAACATAACTACTAATAAAATAAATATGTTATGTGATATTTTATTGAGCTTTAGATTCTCGAGCGTGTTAAAACTTTAGACACGAAAAGCCTCGCTAATTTGTATTTGAAATTAGCGGATCAGCCATGCGTTTTTAACTGGTTCTCTACATTATAAAAATGATTGATATCATTGACAATAGATTTTTCATCAAATATCAACTTATCATATCAAACTGTTTTTGGTTTACCAAATAAATGAAGTTCTTTTAAATTGTCGCTCAGCAGCACGACGGATTTTAACTTTTTTCCTTTTAATTTGAAAATATAATGCATGTTATAGTCAATTAACAAAACAATGTTAATCTGTCGTCGGACACAATCATTGTCTTTTTATTTTACATTGTTCAAGAATAATGACAAACAACCGATACTTATCGAGTATGACATCAACAAATAATAATAATAACAAAACTTACTTTCTTTAAAGGTTTGTTCCAACCCGCTATTCTGTGTCTAAAAAAATCATTTCCAGTCTGTCCATCAAACTTTGAACTTAACAATCGACTCTTGCAGTGGTAAATTAGTTGTGCGGCCGTTCGGGGGACTGTGCTGATACGGTTTTTGGTCCTGACAATGTGTGAAGTTTTTAACTAGATTAGTATATATTATACACTGCGTCCATAAAGTCTTGCACAAATTCATTTAAAATTCAGGGGCTTACTTTTTTTAAAAACGCTCGGACACGTCAATTAGTACTTTTGTTTGCGCATTTTTTAACGTAAAATGTTTTTATACAGGGTGTCGCACGTATGAGGTATGAGGTCATCAAGGATTTTTTTTAATGGAACACCCTGTATATTATATCAATTTTGAATTCTATGATGAACACTTAACACCTCTGGAAATCACGGTTTCCGAAATATTGACGTTTGAAAATTTATTTTAAACACATTTATTGATGACCTCATACCTCATACGTGCGACACCCTGTATAAAAACATTTTACGTTAAAAAATGCGCAAACAAAAGTACTAATTGACGTGTCCGAGCGTTTTTAAAAAGTAAATACCTGAATTTTAAATGAATTTGTGCAAGACTTTATGGACGCACTGTATATTATGTATGTTTGGTTGCCTATTCTTAAGCAGTTCGTTGTAATGGGGCAGGGTAGGCTAGCCGATCTCAGCCTGGGTTACTCCAAAAGTAAAACAATTTATTTTAAGGCGGCTTGGCGTAGTATGGGAGTATGAGGTCCGGGCTTACAAGGGCGATTTAAAAATTGGGACGGTTATTTGCTGGCAGTTTGCGAGTCATTAAAAATTCATATTAATGAGGATAAATAATAATAACATTATGCTGTGTGTTGTGTGTTTGACACTGGGTCGGCACCGCCGACCCTGAGAAGTCGCCACTGATAATTGTTGTTGGATAGTAGATTTATGTCATCTAGTTCCCAGCCAGACCTTACAGCTTCATAATTTTAATTAATTAATTTAATAATGCATCAAAAAAATTATTGTTAATACATCTATTCGTTGACACCCTTGATGGATCTCAAAGTTGATAAATTTGGAAAGAGCGTACCGGAAAATACACCTTAAAATTTGAAAGCATAGAAAAACAAATGCGAGTTACTTTTGTCGTTAATGCAGATTTTGAATCCGTTTTAAATCCAGTCGAAATTGTCGAACCTACTCCCTGAAGCTCTTATACATACCATAAATATATCTGATAAAATGTTCTTTTGAGAATTAATCTCGCGATGAGGGATATTGCAGAAAAGATGCTGCTAACAGTTTTGCAGATTTGATTGAAGCCGATTTAACCCTTAACAGGTAAACGTAACTGATATTATGAAGTAACAGTTGACCCCAAACATAAATAAACCGGGTAGAATTATTCCTGTCTAGTGGTTCACAGGAGGACTGGGACACTGCCTTTCAGGGCCAAGACGACTAGTTTATCAGTCGGCGAGTGGTGTGGGTAAAAACAGACAAAAGCGCTACCTGTTTTGTGCCCTTAAAGTTAAGACAGTGCCTTCGTTACTAAAATAAAAACAGGAAATATCCTATCGAGAAGAAAACACCAGATTTAAATAATTCCACATTAACTTATATATAAATAGATATACACACAAAAAAAGAAATAAACAAACCCCTGGTATCGATCGATAATTAATATCGTCCGCGGGTCGATGCCTTTTGATGCACCTCCCTATCAGACAGCTGACTTTAAAGTTAGGTTAGATGAGATGATGGTATATTTATATTTGATATTATGATAATTAAATACCTGTTGTTTTTATTTCGGTTATTTAACCAAGTTTACTAGCATTAGGTACTCATAGTTTGTGTTCTAAATAGTTTAGATACCGAGCGTAAACAGGCCTGTGTATTTTCAGTTTACAATGTTGACTGTACAAGTTATAAATTTCTATTCTAGAATTTAAAATGCCGGTAAAACCAATTTAAATAAGGCTCAATAAGTATAATAACTTATACTTAGAAAGTACATGAATGCTAATATCAGACAGATCAAACTTGATTTTGCTGTTATAGTTGTGTAGGCTGATTTTATGTATCGGGGCCTGCATCAAGGCTCGAACTTGTGACTTGTTGAAGCTCCTGAAGGTCTAACTGGACGTCTTTCTTCGGAGAGAGAATGACTTTTTTGAGAATACAGCAGTAAAAGAGCGGAAACGATATCCACACAGGGTACGGAACGCAGAATCGAACAAGACGGAGATAAATGAGTCAAATTAACAGTAGAAGAAGAAGAGGAATAGAGAAAAAGGCCTGTAACAAAACTTAGTGTTAGTTTGAGTGAAATTATGGACTAAAGTAAGGTAACAACACTATAGATTTAGAACAAATATGACTAATAAACTTACCGAAGGTGGTATGTGGCCTTTTAGATGTGATAAGAAAACTGGAACGTAGGATCCACACTAACTAACAAAAAATCAGCACCATATGGGCTTCTTAGGCTCACAAACCTATGTGACGACCTTAGCGCTAATTAAGGGCCTAGATTTCATAAAAAATTAACAAAAAATGCTTTGGAAACTCCGATGTAACACTGCAAAAAGGACGGTTTCCACAACAAAAAAACAAAAGAAAAGGCAGCAAGCTCCCAACGGTCAACGGTGTCGGGATTTTGGTGTATACCTGAGTTATTGTCAATATTCCAAAGTGAACTTGATTACATTTTCAGGCATGTGATGAGGACTGCACATGGATATGCACAAACAATTACTTTTATTTTTAAACAATAACAAGTTACAGAGAAGAAAATTAATTGGTAAGCGTGTACAATGTAAAACTGTAATAGACATAGTACTCTTCATAAAATTAGGATCATGATTTTTATTATGTCTAATCTTCATTAGGCTCCATAAAATAGTTGATATTACAATATTTATTAGACCTTTAATTAAAAAAAAATAACGACGAAATAACGTTTTTGCGCCTGACCCTGGCCTATATTTTCAAAACAAACGACAATATAAGTACTAGCGTCAGCCACCACCTAAATGACTTCATTCTACCATAGACCAACCTACAAAGACATATCACATATCATCTTACGGGTAATTTTACCGCTCTAAATAGGCAATTAGGGTGCATGCGCTAGAAACCTCGAAAATTAAATTATTTCCCATTCATAAGAAACGAGCCATCTCGTCAGACAACCTTAACAAAGCTCTGCCGCTTGGGTGGGACTCGGGGAATCTAAGAAGAAATTAGATGTTGCCGCATTGTGCAAGTTGCCTAAAATAAATAGGAATAAATGATAATTTTGTTATAGTCATATTTTTTTTTTCCGTTCTTGATTATAATAATATGTATCTACATACTATTATTTATTTTATAACTTGATATGCTACCATCAGCTACAACCAAATATGTTACCTTTATCAGGTATTTTAATCTTTTAATCACGTAACAAAAGTTTTGATGTATGCGTCCCATCCAGTTTTCCATGTTCTGTAATTTTTTAAATAAAACAATATAAATATTTCAAGACAAGACATACCTATCCATTGATAATAGTAGTAATAGTACAAATTTTGTACAATCAAACTATTTACCTACTTTAAGAATAAACCATTGTCATCTAGATGATTAGCGGGGATAGTTTTTTTACAGTAGAAGATGAAGATGGTGATTATAAATGTAGTAAATGCAACAAATTTACAAAAAATAGTGAAATATCAGAATAGGATTATAAACTATATCGAACTACAAAATAGCCAAGATCATATTGAATCACCATAATAGTACGTCTTTTTTTAGGTACAGGGTCATTTTTTTTAGTGTCTCACCCGATTGGAGATTTTCATGCCAACTATATTAAAAAACAAATTAGACATTTCTTTACAATTTTCCGCAAGGAAGCCAAATTTAATTTCAAAAAATATATAGGTTCACAAATTTGAAAGATACGACGATATATTGGATTTTTTAAATGAAAGCCCTTATCCATAACCTTACGGGTGCATTGTATTTCGCGATTCGATTTTGAGTTGTAAAACCCAATTGTTTTTACAGTTACATAATCTCCCGTGGCCGAGCTATTTACGCTATAATCAAATACAACAGATGCCAAAAAGTGACAGATACGACGCCATTTTGAATTTTTAAAATGGCAACCCTCATTCATAACCGCACGAATGAAAAATAGGTATGGTTAAAAATAATTATCAACAACTGTATGTTTTTAAAATCTGATCGTGAAATGACATTTAAAAAAATATTAAATGGCGTCGTATTTGTCACTATTCAACATCTGCTGTTGTATTTGATAATAGCGTAAATAGGTTGGACACGGGAATAAATTATGTAACTGTAAACACAATTGGGTTTCACAACTCAAAACATATATTTCCAAAGTGGTAATAATTACAGAACCAAATCAACAACGTTGAAACCTCTTATCTCCAGAATAAATGAAAATAAATATTGGCAACCACTTGCGAGGTTATGGATGAGGGTTTTCATTTAAAAAAATCCAATACGGCGTCGTATCTGTCAAACTTGTGAACCTATATATTTTTTAACATTAAATTTGGCTTCCTTGCGGAAAATCATTTAGGAATGGGTATTGGGTAATTTGTTTTTTATTATATTTAACAGGGAAACCGCGAATCGGGTGACACTTCATGAATGAAAGTGCCTTATTGTTCAAGAGATATCATAAGAGATAAATCTTATTGACAAAGCATGATAACTTATACAACTGAGTTACAACACATGACTTAAAAAGTTAGGAGTTTGGCATCGACAATGGATACATAGCTAAGGTACAATCAAAAGTTAATCACCTCTTTTAACTTTATAACGGAAGTGCAGTTAATTTTAAATATTATTGATGTTTAAGTTTTTACAATTCACCCACATAAAAAAATTTAAGCTTAAATGGTAATAAAAGTACCAACAAAACATACATATAACAGTTGATATAAACTACAATTTAGAATAACAAGCGATAATCTAAATAAAACCATTATTAAAAATTTCAAAAAGTAAGATTACATATCATTTTGTGTAAAAAATGAGTCTATATTATAAAATGCTCTTGACAATAGCTTGGCCTTTAATTTCTTACGAAACAGTTTAGTGTTTTGGCTATTTCTTGTCTCCAAGCTCAGGTGGTTATATATCTTTATCCCATTACACTGGGGAACAGCAAAAATGTTTACGAGACCAAAATAGCAAAATCTTACTTATTTTATTAAACTAACAATATGTCTTGCAAAAGTCTCAGTTGGCTCCGGTTTTATAGATCCATGCTAATTATGATAATTACCTACCTGCCCGTAATGTATGGGAAAATTTGACTATTAAATGAGAAGTACCTAGATTTATTATACCAGGTGTACTTTATAAGGGGTTTAAATATACAGGGTCGTTGGAATGTATGGAAACGGTCTATTATTTCTTAAATTAAAACAGTCAGTAAAAAATATTTTAGATAAAAGTTTTAGGGTTTTTTAAGGTGTATTAGAATTTAAAAAAAATAAGAATACAGGTTGAGCCAGAAAACCGTAGAAGAACAAAGTTACTTTTTTTTAAATAGAATACCCTATATCTTAGAATATTTTTTTATTTTACATAAAATAACAATTATTTTTTAATACGTGCATTATAAGTCTAAACTTAATAGTTTCCGAGATACCGACTTTTGAAAAATTACATTTTTGAACTATGGCAGCTTTCAGCTTTCTAACGGTACGTCTTAGAGTAAAACGGTTTGCATGTCCCTATCTTAGTTTCTTATTATCTTCCTAAAAGTCTCAACTTCCGGTTAAGCCGGATGTAACTCAAAAGCCGGAAATACAGTACTTCCGGTTTAACCGGAAGTTGATGTTTTTGGGAAGATAATAAAAAAGTAAGATAGGGACGTAAGCCGTTTTACTCTACAACGTACGGTTAGAAAGATGGAAGCTGTCAAAGTTCAAAAATGTAATTTTTCAATAGTCGATATCTCGGAAACTATTAGGTTTAGACTTATAATGAACTAATTAAAAAATAATTGCTATTTTATGCTAAATCCAAAAATATTCGAAGATATAGGGTGTTCCATTTAAAAAAAGGTAACTTTGCTTCCCTACGATTTTCTGACTCATCCTGTATACTTACTTTTTTTAAATTCTAATGCACCTTAAAAAACCCTAAAACTTTTATCTAAAATATTTTTTGCTAACTGCAATGTATTAGCGCATTTGTAATATTGTCGTAGTCACTATTTTGTAGCATGCGCGAGCACATGACTAGGTGTAAGTTGCTTTATCGTCAGTGGGTGTAAGAATCTGGGTAGGCTGAGTGCCTGGATGCGACAGTATAAAATCGATACCCGGTACGTGCTCGTGCTACGCGGCAATCACGGGGCTAGCATTAGATACGCTTGCCATTCGGGCTCAACACCAACCACTGTATTATTACACGGCATTAATACTATTCAATAAATGTATATTAGATTATCGCGTGGTTTCATTGTGTGAGTGCATAATCTTGAAACATCACAACGTGGCGACGAGAAAAGGTCGAAATTCACGCGGGTGAAAAAAACATTCGCACAAAAAGTAGTTATTCGGTCGAGCGCACGCACTGCTGGAACCAGGCGTCGCTGCGCGACCTACACCACGGCTGCAGCCAATGTTTTGATTAAAGGGACCGTAAACAAACAAGAAATGTCTAACGGTCTGACAATCGAATTCGATTTTAGGAAGAATGACTGGAATATCCATAAAAAGCGCTTGGAACAATGTTTTATAGCAAAAGAGATCACAGACGACAAGATCAAAAGAGCTCATCTCCTGGCAGGATTGTCCGAAGAAACCTTTCAGCTAGTAGAAAGCTTGGTTGTACCAAAATCAGCTGAGGAAACAGAGTACAAAATCATCATTGACAAATTAAACGCCCATTTTGGCACCACCAAACTAAAATGGGCGGAGCGGTACAATTTTCACCAGTTAAAAAAGGCACCTCACGAGTCCATTCCCGAGTACATTGCAAGGATCAAAAGTCACGCGGTGCATTGCAAATTTGGTACCAACTTGGATGAAGTTCTGCTTGACAAGTTTATAGCGGGGTTGGAACCAGGCCCCGTTTTGGACAAGTTATGCATGAGCGATCCAACCGCTTCAGGTATTAAGCAGGAACCCAGTGATTTTTACCAGCTGTCGGCCGGCATTAGACAGGATTCATCACATAGGTTCGGTAGAGTGCAAGGTCGCCCTCCTCGCAGGGGTGACATTAGTACGGGATACGGGAACACTAATCGTGGCACCGGACGAGGGGGCAGAGTTAACAGTGGTAACAATTTCCAAAGTCGAGGGATGTGCTTTAGGTGCGGAGGTCAAGGACGGTGATTATAAGTGTCATAGGTGCGGCAAAGTAGGTCATTTACGTAAAATGTGCAATTTTAGTCGTAGTGTAAATTTTTTACAATGCGACGAAGGCACTGGTGAAGATGACGATTGTAATCTTGAGGCCAATGCACGCGCTAGATCAACTGATTACGGGAACAATGAAATCGAGGAGCACAGTCGCACTTGTGAGGCGTGCGGTACATATCGGTCGAACCCTCCCCGCGCCCCGCTAACTCCTTGGCCAGTAGGAGACTCGCCTTGGGATCGTTTGCACATCGATTTCCTGGGGCCTATCGAAAATAAAATGATTTTGATAATCACGGATAGTTTCTCAAAATGGGTAGAAGCTTTTCCTATGTGTAACATGACGTCACAAGCTGTAATAGTTAAGCTTCGGGAAGTTTTTTCGAGATTTGGCCTGCCCAGAAGCGTAGTCTCCGATAATCAAACATGTTTCTCCTCGGAGGAGTTTAAAACCTTTTTGTCGCATAACGGCATAAAACAAATGTTTAGCCCACCTTTCAATCCTGCTTCTAATGGCGCGGCAGAAAATTGCGTCAAAAATTTAAAACGCTTTTTAATCAAAGAAAAAAAGGAGAATCAAAAAGTTGATTTATCGCGTAGCATATGCAGGTATTTATTGATGTATAGGAACACCCCCCCCCCCCCTTGTTCTACAAATATGTCACCTGCTAAGTGTATGTTGAATAGGCAGCTAAGAATGCGTTTAGATCTAATAAAACCTATAAACAATGATGGCAACGGGAACAGCTCTAAAATTAATAAAAGGGTTAGGGCAAATATTTTAAACTCGCAGCAGTCCCAGAAATCCTATTTCAGAGGGGGCAGGAATGTATCATTTTTTATAGGCCAAAAAGTGCGGGTCAAAGATTATAGGGGTAGCAAGCCAATTTGGGCATCAGGCGTAATAGTGGACACCGTTTCTAAAAACCTGTTCAAAGTAAAAATTTATGACTGCAACTTGACTTGGACTAGACATGTAAATCAGATGATTTCGTTTAACCCGGTGCTAGACTTTGAGGACGAAAGTGAACTAACGTCCTTGCAGAAAGGTGAGGAGAATAACCTTAGAAATAGGGAAAATATCAAGGTTTCGGATGCTCGCCCCGAATACGAGACTATTGATTTGACTTTGGGTGATGAAGCAAGCAACGAAGGGGTAGTTAACCCAGATGCGGGTTTAGGTAATAATCACCCCACTGAAGGGGAACGCAGAAGAAGTCTTTCGGTGGGTGCTTCAGCGCCTGAACGCCCTAGGCGAGCTAGGGCCCCTCCCGACCGATTTCATTTTTAAATATGTCCGAATGATAAGTGAGGGAGGGTGTAATGTATTAGCGCATTTGTAATATTGTCGTAGTCACTATTTTGTAGCATGCGCGAGCACATGACTAGGTGTAAGGATCTGGGTAGGCTGAGTGCCTGGATGCGACAGTATAAAATCGATACCCGGTACGTGCTCGTGCTACGCGGCAATCACGGGGCTAGCATTAGATACGCTTGCCATTCGGGCTCAACACCAACCACTGTATTATTACACGGCATTAATACTATTCAATAAATGTATATTAGATTATCGCGTGGTTTCATTGTGTGAGTGCATAATCTTGAAACATCACACTAACTCTTATACTTTAAGAAATAATCGACCGTTTCCATACATTCCAACAACCCTGTATACAGTGTGGCCCAAATTGGGCCTACATGTATGGGGATCTTGGAAAC
The DNA here is from genome assembly GCA_963920685.1 of Polydrusus tereticollis. Lineage (NCBI taxonomy): Eukaryota > Metazoa > Arthropoda > Insecta > Coleoptera > Curculionidae > Polydrusus > Polydrusus tereticollis. The sequence goes on from OY987329.1 coordinate 54,061,838, forward strand.
TATAGATGATAGAGAAACGGTTAAATGGGGAAAGTTTTTGACAATTATATTTCTAACTGAAAACCGTTTAGTACGCGGCCCTATCTTTTTTGGTTTTTGAAATATGTTGAAAAAACCAAAAAGATGTATTTTCGAAAATATGCTGTAGATTTCTTATTATTCACTATTTTGGCAATTTGTAAAAACATTTTTAAAGCAACTTTCTAAGTAGATTTCAGTTCTGCAATTTAATTTTGAACACGACGTTTCAGTTATTTTATACCATCATCAGGTTCATTTTTTCTTATGGGCGCCATATTGTATTTTATACTTAAAAGGTAGCTTATGACGTCAGCTTTTCAACGATGTATTATTTGTTGGAAAATAAATGAAATTGACTTGAAAAATAAAGAAAATTAATTTTCGCAACACGTCAAATTTGACAACTGCAATATAACTCCCTAAATTGAATACCAATTAAAATGTTTACATTTTGTAGTATTCACAAAACACTGCTTGCATTGTTTCAATCAACAATATTACAATAACCTATGAATCAAAAATAAAATCCAGTAGGTAGCCTATGACCAACCACTACCGTTTGAAAATGAAACAAAAATATTACTTGTCAGAACGAGTAAAAGTATAATAGTTTTTATTTTTATTATCTAATAATAACGATTTATTTGTGTATTCTGAATTTAAAAGAAAATGGCATTGCGTTTTTCTCACGAAGAAAAATTTGATTTGCTAGAATGTTACATTCATTGCAACAGAAATGCAAACCTTGCATTGGAAAGGTATTTTGAAATTTTTCCTGAAAGACCGCAGCCAAGTGTCAGACTTTTTCCAAAAATTGTTATGAACCTGAGAAACCATGGAAGTTTTGAAAAACCGCGGCCCAAGAGTTACGAAAAAGCAGGTAATAACGAGCGTGACGAAAATGTCAGAGCCTATTTTAATGCCGCTCCGACATCATCTACAAGAGCGTCGGCAAGAGACTTACCAACCCTGCGAAGTACCATACAAAGAGTCCTTAAGGAAAATAAATATCGACCATACAAGCCAACTATAGTTCAGGGTTTACGAGAAACGGATTATCCAAGAAGAATGCAGTTTTCAAATTGGTATGTGAATCAATGCGAACAAAATCATGATTTCAGTCGTCTTGTAATTTGGACCGATGAATCACATTTTACCAACTGCGGGGTATTTAATAGACATAACCATCATTTTTGGGCAACAGAAAACCCTCACCAAGTGGCTCAACGAAGACTGCAAACCCGATTTGGTTTTAATGTATGGTGTGGTATGTATGGTAAGTAATGTCACCTAGCTTGCTAAATACATAGCAGGTATTAAGTAACCCAGCTTTACTTTTCTCCTTACATTTTAGACAACAGACTTATAGGACCATTCTTTTATAATCATACGTTGAATGGCCAAAGATACTTGGAGCTGTTAGAAGATCAAATATTACCGGCAATTAGAGCAAGAGTTCCTCAAGATCAATTGAATAATATTTGGTTTCAACAAGACATAATGTTCGGGAAGTTCAAACTCTCTTAAGACAGATATTTGATGACAAATTAATTTCAAATGGCGGACCAGTTAATTGGCCTGCTAGATCCCCTGATATAACTCTACTCGATTTTTATTTATGGGGTTATGTAAAAAATGAAGTATATGAGTTTGAACCCCCGGAATCTGTACAAGAATTAGAAGAGAGAGTGAGGAATGTGTTTACGAGCATAAATGGCAACACGCTTCGCAGGGTCATCAATACTGTGTTAAAAAAGTGTCAAAAATGTATTAATAAAAACGGCCAACATTTCGAATAAGTATAGTAAGTTAGATATTTTTTCTTATTTTCTTTTCAAAACAATAATTATTATTCATTGCGTTTTTAGTTTTCTTTATTTGAAATGTTAATATGAGATTTTTAACCATAAGGAAAAAATAAAATAATGTATTATAATATTATGATATTTTAAACAAATTTAACCCTGCCTAATGTGTTCTTCTCAAATTTGACGTGTTGCGAAAATTAATTTTCTTTATTTTTCAAGTCAATTTCATTTATTTTCCAACAAATCATACATCGTTGAAAAGCTGACGTCATAAGCTACCTTTTAAGTATAAAATACAAAATGGCGCCCATAAGAAAAAATAAACCTGATGATGGTATAAAATAACTGAAACGTCGTGTTCAAAATTAAATTGCAGAACTGAAATCTACTTAAAAAGTTGCTTTAAAAATATTTTTACAGATTGCCAAAATAGTGAATAATAAGAAATCTACAGCATATTTTCGAAAATACATCTTTTTGGTTTTTTCAACATATTTCAAAAACCAAAAAAGATAGGGCCGCGTACTAAACGGTTTTCAGTTCGAAATATAATTGTCAAAAACTTTCCCCATTTAACTGCTTCTCTATCTTCTATAGTTTCCAAGATCCCCATACATGTAGGCCCAATTTGGGCCACACTGTATATAACATAAATCCTAAATTGTTAGTTAGTTTTATTTCAACTACCAGTTGATTGAGAGCTGTTCGTATTTGAGAAACTAGAGAGTTTTGAGCAACATGTCGCGAGTTTGTTTAAATAAGCCGGATCATTTTTGTTATATTATAATATGTGGTGAAGTGACTTTTGTAAAACAAAAACGTACGCTTAGCCCTTTAATACAAAAGGCTTACCACTTGTATTTTGGCTGTAAAATTGGGCTCCCCATATCTGCTGCTACAAATGTGCGTCCAACATTCGCGGCTGGCTAAGTGGAAAAAAGCGTAAGATGCCCTTGGCTGTTCCTATGATCTGGCGGGAACCGAAAGACCACGTTACTGACTGTTACTTTTGTTTGACACCTCCCATCAAAAAGGGCCTATCGGAGAAAAAAAGGTCTGCGATATAGTATCCAAATTTACAATCCGCGATACGCCCGATGCCGCATAGTGACGAGTTGCCTGTACCTAATCCACCTCAGGAATATATCCTTGATTCTGATGATGATCCAATGGATTTAAACGGTAGTGTACTGGAAAATGTCGCCGGCCCATCAACCTCGCAAGACTCCGATTTTGTCTGTTAACTTCCCAGTAAAAAGCCTCACAAAATAAGTCAAAGTGAATTAAGTGACCTTATAAGGGATTTGAAATTGCCTAAGAAAAAATCCGAACTATTGGCCTCTCGATTGCGAATGGGACAGTCGAGCACGATCGGATCACTACATAAAATTGCCGTGCTTTTAGTTATTTTAAAGAAAAATTCCCTAGAATCAGTGACACTAAAATTAAAGAGGGAATATTTGTGGGTCCCAGATTAGGAAACTTTTCGGAGATGCGCAATTCGATTCCATACTTGAAGGCAAGGAATAGGACGCTTGGAATGCCTTTAAAATGGATCTGGAAAACCTTCCGGTAAGTGACGAGCACGGTGAGAGGTTTCACCAGGATATTTCAAACATGGAAAAAAGGTATCAGGGAAAATGGAACTGTGAGATGTTAGCCGACTACTGTTGGACTATTACGGGAGATGCCCCCGAGGCTGCTTTCAAAAGACAGGCTAAGAAGCGTAAAATGAGTGTCTAAACTTTAGACTCACTGATAAAAATGTGCTATTTAATTGCTATTGTTGAACCAACAATATATTGTTTGTATGTTCATTGTAAATGCCTATAAATTAAAATGTGCATTGTGTATGCCTATAAATTAAGGTCTTGTAACAAATAGTTCAGATTTTTTTTGCGAGCTAACTAAAATCTTTAATAGGTATTTTTTAGTTGCTTGGATGTAGTTCAATAAAAAAAAATAGGTTTTGTTCAAGAAACAAAAAAAAAGTTGAACTTTTTTCCCCAGTGTTATAAATGAGGCCCAGGCGAGGAATTGGTAGAGGTATAATGTCCGTCTGTCTTGTGAAATTATTCTGCTGGTGATTAGGAAAATGAGTTTTTATGGATAAGGCATAGACCAACCTATGGATAAGGTATGCAGTTTCTAAGATAAGTAAACATTGAAGGGTTAGTATATTATTGGAGATGAAAAGTGGCTTGAAATGAGCTCTAGAATGGGTATTGCATAATGTCCCTGTACTGTATCAATTTTATCCGAATATCTTAGTCTGAAAAAAACAAGATTTATACACACCGTGTTAACTATGTATAAGTAAGTACTAACTAAAACAAAAACAAAACCATTACCGAATACTTTTTCGGTTCGCCCTCTTCTTCTCTTGAACACAGAAGTAGCGTAGTGATTTGTACTATTTTGAACAAAGCGCTAACTTTTAGTTTTTGAGAAGGAAAATTATATTTTTCAAATATATTAATGTTTATTTTTGAAAAAGCAACGATGTAATAAGCAACATTTAACGTTATAAGTGGTAGAATTTCACTAAAAAAAATGCATATATCCATAAACATAAACATAATTATTGTGAAACATATTATACGTACCTCATATTTAAATGTACCTAAATAATTAATAAATTTTAGAATATTTTACTAAATAAATACATCTAAATTTCTTAAATATAAACACAATAATGTTTATTCAAAAACTAACCTCGATGCCACAAAGAGAAATTCTATTAAATGCATTTCATAGTATAACACAAATTTGGCGGCTAAATTAATACAAATTATTCCAAACCCAGGTCAAACTATTAAATTCAGCAAATACACGCGGAATCGATCCTTTTTTTCGGTTTGCAAGTGCAAGCAAGACGCGGCAACATCAAATTAAGAAGCGCTCGAGCACGGTTGTCAAAACTATTTATAGCAATTTCCGTAATGTTGATTAATATCTTTTTTGAGAATATTTTTTTTCTAGAATCCTTATAACACCCTTAGAAGGACGAATTTGGCTTTGTACCCAAGCTGTTGTAAATTTAAACAATAAAATTTATGCATTTAAAAATATTTTGAGTATAGCTATTCAATTACAACCATCCGGAATTCAACTACGGTGAGCACAATCTGGCAACTGCCTGCAAACCACGTGGAACTCAGGTGGAATTAATGGACGACAGCAGCGACTTTTTACTACTGGTTTTTGCGGTCCAAACTAAATTTACGCATACATGTCTAGAGGTCCATTCGCATGAGCGGTAAATTGAAAGCATTACATGATCAGTCTATGTAGGTTGGTCTATGATTCTACCTAGGTTAGCAAAACGGTCGTGGCGGTGTTTTAAATAATAACTGTTTTTCAATTTAATGAGCTTGGGTCGGCCTTAACCCCACGATACCAGCGAAGGGTTAAGATATCTTTATAATACAGGTTTAAAGGATATAAGGTCATTAAATTCATAGAGTGAAAAAGACGAATTTCAAAATACCAAGGATGTGTGGTATATGCCAACAACGTTTTGAGGAAGCTGATTTAGAAGTAAAAGATCATTTCATAAAACTGGTAAAATCCCGCACATTCTATTTGTAACCTAAATTATTAATTATCTAGTTTTGTATCAATTATCTAGTTTTGTATCAATTATCTAGTTTTGTATCAATTATCTAGTTTTGTATCAATTATCTAGTTTTGTATCAATTATCTTTTCTAATTTAAGTGAACCGTCATATTATTATGTTTATAAAAGAACTATGTACCTAAATTATGGGGACAAAATTGATATTATATCTCAAGGCAAAAAAAATTATTAAATATTCACAAACAGCATTTACATGGACGACTATGTAGATATCAAAAGTGGTGAACCAGAGAAAAAATTTAAAGCTTCGATTCATTAACAGATTTAAGTTTCTATTAACATCACTGTAACACTTGGGTAACGGTTTAACCCCAGAAAAAGAAACGAAACAAAAGCGACCCAAACCGCCAGCCCCTTCGATGTTCGTGTCGCCAGATTTTTACTGACCTATTGACGACATTGACGTTTCGCCTAATTGGTACACTGGAAGAAATTTTTAAAATATCGAAGAATGCGAAACGTACACTGGAAAAATGTATTATTTACAGTTCAACGATCGTTCGAGGACGGTCCTAGTACAGTTTCTTGTCTAGTTGAAACAAGCCTACAGACATCACCTGTATCATCTGGGTGAACTGAAGAGGGCACACAATGACATAAGTATTAAAGAAGAATATAAACATTTTCAAAAATATTATCAAAATGAAATAACATCTGCTAAAATTAGGGCAAACGATAACTTAATATTTACCTACTATCTCTAGTTACCCTGTAAAAAGTGCCCGGACCATTGTAAATGCACAGTGTGGTAAGAACACAACTGCAGTTAAAAGTAATATATTCTCGGATTATTTCAACAACTTCTCCCCAACTTTTAAATAAAGTGTCAAACTGTAAGTCTCCTTTTAGAATTTTTACTTTTGATTTATTTATTTAAATTTTTATTTTATATAATTATATATTTATTAATATAGACTTTGACGCCAATTGAATAAAACCAATGAAAAGGTTGTTTTTCACCGTTTTATTTTAAAAAAATGTCAATAAGCCACACCAACGACCAATTAATGATATTAAAAATGTCCACTTACCAAAGCAAATACCCTATTTTCTTTTAAAATACGGCATGTAGAAATAGTAATTATAGTAATCAAAAATGGGTGTCTTTCAGCTTGTTCTGTCGAGCCTTACATGTTTTTTTCCAAAATAATTTAACCTGACCCCAAGGCTCTACACTATTTTTTTGGCCAACATAGTGACTCAGTGTTCGACGCTTCATCATCGTCTTCATGAAGTACAATATCTAAAATTAAATTAGTATTTGAAAATATGCTTGCGAACTTATTATCTGCTCCTGTTAAAATCAATTTTTTTTATGTTTTAAAGTTAACCAAATCTTTTAAAAATTATGTGAGCTGTTAACTGTGAATTCAAAGTAGATTTGTGAAGTATAAACTAGTTAAACCTTCAACTGATTAACTAGTTGGTCCTGCAATAGAAATTTTATTCTTTACAAAAAGTATAGATAAGACACTGGCTTTTATTTTCTAATCTACCAGTGAACATTTATTAAATCTTTTTCTTTCGACCAAATTTTTTGTGGAACACTGACCTTATTCGTTCATTATTGTCTTGACGTACGTTTTACCTTTTTTGTTGACTACTCGGTTTTGTCTATTGTTTTCGTGTTTTAATTATAAAAATTTTAAACTCTACAAATTATGGCTTTAGCTTTTCGATGCTGCAAAACTGAGGCACAAAATAACCTAATATGTATACAGTGTCACAACATTTATGACATAAGAGACAATCCGTGCCAACCTAGTCTTCTGCTGTGCAGACTGTTACGAACAGGCCAACTTCTCTGATCCCGCCACAATTTCATACTTTACACAAGCCTTTAAAGAAATCAATGCAGATCTTGCCGACAAATCTAATTATATCACCAGGCTTAAGGATGACAATCTGACCCTCCTCAATGAGGCAGAGTCTATGGAACGGGACCCGGATATCAAAAACAACGCATTGGAAAGTAAATTAATTGAACTAAACAAGAAAATGCATGCTGCTAATTGCTCTAAAATATCAGTATCCACGCAAACTTGCTCATCAAAGGAAACCTCCACTCGCAATAGTGCTGTCGAGGAATCAAATACAAGGGCGGATTAGCTGCGCCTGCGTGCAGCAGACCCAGCGCAGGTGATACTGAACACTCATTATATGAGGAAGTATGTGTTGTTGACCCCATTTTGGCCCAGAGTACGTCATTGAAGAAGAATGGTGACTCACACCATCCACAAAAGGAAGACACAACCACCCCCGTCTTTGCTGCAATGTCGGTTTGCGCAGGACCTGTCTAATGTTTTGGTGTTTGGTGTCCTTAGTGCCAGAGAGATTTCGTTCAGAATGCTGGACTATATTGACAAAACAAAATATAGGGTCAGTGGCAAACTGCATCCTAACTACTCTCTGGTTCAGATGACGGATCGAATTTTTTAATTGTCTGGTTCCTCCAATCATCATAATAATATAACTATGTGCTTAGATCTAAGGTCCAATATTACTATAAATCTCAACAGCTTAAAGAAGTTATTTTCAATAGGCAAATACACTAATTTAGTATTTTCTTTAACTTATACAAAATCAGCTCATAATAGTTATATCAGTTTTGTTACTCTGTGCCAATTTTCTACGTAATAACAACGCTTCAATCAAAATTTTTGACAACACTGTTATAGGAAAGAAGCTTAGGCTTGGCAAGAAGTACCTTTGTCAAAATTTTGTTTAGTATGTGCTCGCAAGCTGTGGTTTCACAAATACTTTCACATTGTCCACTTTAAAAAATCCTAGCATTTGTGACAACCCTATAATAATTAACTCTTCTGTAGTAGAAGCTGATAAGCCTGCATGCCTAGACTCTGACAACTTTACTTCGACTCTACAACAAACTCCTTTTTAGGGTATGAAATGACACGAGAATATCAATTTTGTTCTTAAATATTCAGTCAGTTCGAAAGAAAACTGACGAACTTTTTGTTATTTTAGAAAGTTAAATTCTCCCCTTGTGCTCTTGACGGAGCATTGGCTTAAGCCCGACGAGCCTCTATATGTTCCCGAGTATAATAATGTTGGCTCCAAATTTTGTAGGTCAGGTGGTGAACGTGGGGGTACTGTTGCTCTTGTGAACGAAGGAGTCTCCGAGGATTTTGATGGTGTTGATAGGTTCGGCAACATGCTCGTTAAGTAGGAATTCGAGTTTCCAACATTATACTCTAGCAACTCAAATTGCTTTATAATATGTATATACCGATCTCCTAGCAGCAATCTCCACACTTTCTTAGGTCGACTGGAATGTCTTCTGTTTAGATTTCCATAAAAAAGCAAAAACATTTTAACTGGATACTTGAACATTGATTTTGAAGACATAGATAATAGATCGATCTTGGCACTAAGTAATTTGTTAAACTCGTTCGGTATTAACATGCATGTACATCAATCCACTCGTGTAACAGACGCATAATCTATGACAATTGATTAAATTGCCTCAGACATCGGCGATGTTGGTCACTGCGACATTTTTGACCCGATTTTATCAGATCACAATGCGATTATAGCGAAAGTCCCCCTAGCACGTAATACCTCATCGGGCACAAGATCTGGTAGGATTTATAGTACACACGATCTTCGACTATTCCGAGAGAGTTGCGATTCCTTTGATTAATACTCCATATTAGATTAGGCCCTTCCCTTGCGCGTCTTTCACAACTCATTGGTTAGCATTGTTAACAATTTCTTTCCTTTGCGCAGGCTGGAGACACGATGCAGGGATCGTAAACGGTGGTTGACCAAAGGCATCCGCACATCAGTATCTAATTTTAAGGTTTTTAAATGACCTGCGCAATGCATACCCAAATAACGAATTCATCTGATCGTACCTCGCAAAGCAGGTAATTTGTAAAGATATGATATTGGAATATTGGCGTTATTTACACCTTTATTCATACGAGACATTATCTTTAACTTTTGACGATCATCGGGAATTATATGACGAATTTTTCATTCGATTTTATCAATATTAATGTCTACTTCCACCTCGCCCATATGAGAATTGGTAAAATTGCGGGCGATAATTAAAATAAGCTCTTGCTTAACACTAAATATCCCTTTCGTGTAATCCTCTGCAAAGCCCATAAGATACTTTAGGGGGAGCTTCCCGGAGAACACATGACTTGTCTGATCAACAAGTGCCTGATTATTTTCCTTTAGACCCCATCCACAAACCATTAAAGAATTATGAAATCAAACAATGCAGTCTTCCTCCACAGTTTAATTGTTAACATAAAAGTTATTAGGTTCCCGACATGTTTCGAGCACTTAAGTACTCATCTTCAGGGGATACTGAAAGGATAATATAAATTTGAGAATGAAAAGAATAAGATAAAGAAGGACTTACCCAACATCGAGTTTAACATCGAAATAATAAGTTGTCTCAAATAAATGAGTACAACAGAAAGGCTGGAGACTTGGTGCATTAAATGGTTAAATAAATGGAATGAGAAGTAAAGTTAAGATTGAGTTTTATAATTTGGATAAGTGTAACATATTTAAGTATGATAATAGAAGATTATGACATCTGAAAGTAACTAAAGGAAAGTTTGTTTAAAAATTAAGAATCATGAGCTCGTATGGTTAAGTTTAGATGAGTAACACATATGTTAAGTTAAATAAAGAAAGAATGTGAACTCTGGAGGAGAGAACTTTTCTTTTACTTTTTCAAATCATAGGTTTTATTTAATAAAATTTTTTTTATAAGAATTTTGTTTAAACTAATGGAAGGTTTTTAAAAATAAGAGGGGTTTGTCTTAATTTTAGCTTATATGATAATACGAGGATTGCCCCATATTTTAGAAGAATGACAAAAAATAATCATTTTATTTTATGTTGAATAAATTAGTTGTTAAGTTTAGAAAGGTTTTATTTAAAAATATAAAAAATTTTAAAACTTTAAAAACAAGATTCCATACAACCTTTGTGCGAGCACAACCGAGGTACTTCCGCAAAACGTCGGAAATGAAAAGAGGTTAAAATTTAAAAAAGTGGCAACCAAGTAATGCAATCCGGTACTACCATAAGAGATGCCAAAATTAAAATTGATTTATTAAAAATAGGAAAAGAAGATTCGAACCAGCTCGATGTTAGGTTTACAAAATCCATACAAGATCTAACAAACTCAAATGTTGTCATCACTAGATATATAAAGTATTTAAGAATGGTAAAATCAGACATCTGTCAACGAATGACCAAAATATATGGTTATGTCGAAAAGGGTTTTTTTTTTAATGTTTATCGGAGGGAATTGTAACATTGCACTAAAAATACACTTGTGAGGGTAGGTGAAGACACTAACACTTATTGACACTGTAAAATATAGTAGATGTGGATATTTTTGTATAAGTTGAATAATGAAAAATATCAACCCTGCATAATGTTGGATACAATGGGATTTTATAAGGGTTGTTAAAGGTTGAAGGGGTATGAGCAGAGATAGAAAGAGGTATATATTATGAGAAGTGAATATTATTGTAGTTATAGACCATCTAGATTCAAAGCATTAAAAAAGTTGGTACTGTTATGAATAATTTGGTCGTTGACACAATATATGCTTGGATTTTTAATTATTTTGTTAATCTCAAGTATCTCAAGGAGATCTAATTTATTGCCCTTGGAACAGAAATGCAGGAATTTTGTACCTGTGTCTGGATTAAAATTGTGTTTATTTATAGATACATGTCTAGAAAAATTGGATTTAATTTTGGAAGGGGATAAGTTAAGATTAGAAGCTCTTACTCTCTCTTTACAATGCTCAGTTATACGGGTTTTAAACTTTCTCCCTGTTTGGCCAACATAGGAAGTAGAACAACCCTCGGTCGAACAACTTATCTGATAAACACCTGACCTGTCAGACGGAGGTATGTGGTCTTTGGAATTACAAATAAGAGAGCCCAATTAGTGTTTAGTTTTAAAACTAATGTTAAAATTGAAAGATTGGAAAATGTTTTTTAATTTATATGAGATGGGCTCCCAAAAGTAAAGAGAATAGAATTTCTTATTTGTTTGTTCTTTATGTATAAGTTGTTCGTTAATATATTTATTTAGATGTTTGTAATACATTTTATTAATTAGTCTTATGGGGTATCCATTAGCAGTGCCAATCTGGTTTATTATGTGTAATTCGGAATTAAAGTTAGTTTGATTGAGTGGTTGTAGCATTTTAAAAATCTTACTTACTTACCCTAATAAAATGCTACTGTGTTAGCTAATAAAAAAAGGATACAACTTTATACTACTGTTTATTTCCACTTTTTTTTGCATAATTTATAATTTGCTAAGTAATCTTCATTGTTGATTGAACTGAGATTCCAGTACATCGTAACTCTCACAGCGATTAGTTTTGGTTTCTGGTAATGTAAGATATTCAATAATAACTATTTTTATAAACAATCCTATAAAAGTTATCATTTTACTTATTAGAATAGTTAAGATATCTTACCTGTTTATTTTCAGTCTTACGAACCATTTCGAGCAACTTTTTGGATATTTATATCAACTCCTGACACGGTGAACACGGCGATTGTGTTATGCCTTGCAAGCATAGTTGTAGAGGCTATAATTTACTCAAATTAATATCTCCAAACCGTCTGCAATAAAAGCTTGAATATTAAAATAATTTCAGTAAACAAATACATAACCTATAAATTCGAACTATGTAGTATAATACTGTACCTTATTTATTAATTACCTGTCTTTAAATGTATCCATAATAACCATAAATAATTATAAATATCTATCGTAATGTTTTATTAAAATTTAATATTTCGTTCCTAATCTTATTTTCAAAAATCGTTGAAGCTGATTGGTCAGGTCACATTCGCATTTTCGCCACTACAGCACAGAACAATAAAGGTTAGTTCAAGGTGTCACGATCCTACTAAGTAAAGTCCATCTTCCTAATTTGTCTTCTATTGTCTGCTCGCTGCTGAAAACTTTGTTATGTCAAATATCAGATGTTTCCGGTGTGAGAATTTTCGAGTTTTTTTCTAGATTTTTTACAAAACAGGAAGTTAATTTTTTATATCCGAGGTTATAAATAGGAGAAAAGGACGCTTAGTCGGGGCATTTCGCCATAGCTACACCTTCAAGAAAGGTAGTCCTTTAGTGCACTTTATCCAAGTGTTTGGAACTCGGATGTGTAATGGCTGTAATTTGAAGATCAAGGAACTAAAGGGAAATTTCTGTAGGATGCTCTAAATAGAGAACATTAGGACCTAATAACCTCGTTCCTCAATCAATTTCAACTCCTCACTTCCTCAAATCAACTTCCTCACGCAACTCCTCAACTCCTCAAATCACCTTCCTCAAATTAACTTCCTCAACTCCTCAGTTCCTCAAGCAATTCCTGAAGCAACTCCTCAATCAACTCTCTACATTAATATATATCTTCAATTCAACTTCAATATCAATCAATATGTTTTTTATTTATTCATGGTTTAAGAAGAATAGATAATTTCAAGAAGCCAGTCAGTTTCACTATGTGGTAAAGCTTCAAGGTGTATTAATTGGAACTTCACCTCTACCTTGATGCTAGAAAAAAAAGGATGCATGGTATCTGCATAGCCTCGTGTCGCCGAAGATCACAGGGAAAAGGCCAGTTGTTAATATTATAAATTCTTACACCATCTTACCATTAACTAATATCGTCATTTCAAGAAGCTAAATTTAAATAAACTTTTCTTTAATTAAAATATTAAATAACAGCTGTAAAAAGCATTTGGTACTAGAACATAAGATATAATTTTAATCAAGGTAATGCGCCCAAGAAAATTCTAGAATTTTTGCCAGCGTTTAAGTCATGTAGTTACATACCTAATATTCAATTATAGGTACCACCTGACTTTTTTTTTTTTGATCATATGTAAATACATTCAAATAGAATAATATACCTAGTGAAACCTGAATCGTAATTTTTCAAAATAACAATTTTTATTAAATGTGTTATGGGTATATAAATTCTTTTATTTCTACAAGCTCTATAGACATAAGGTTTCTGTTTTTACCTGGTATAATATCGTCTAAAAAAAACAGTGGCGCTCAATTTTTAACATCTAGATAAAACAAAGGTTTAAATACAGTTACCAGCATGCCAAACCCACTCGAGTCTCACCTGGAGCTAGCGGAGGCCGTATAACAGTAAGTATGTTATATGGTATAGAAAAAGACGTGAAAATAAAGAGTGAAAAAATGCAAACTTCTGAGTGTGAGGATGGTTGGAGGTATATGGAATTATAGAATCAGTGTTAGTAGGTTTGCGATATATGCTGAATTCAACCTGGTTGTTAGATCGGGTAAGTCTCCGATCTAAGAACGGAAGTGAATTATTTAGTTCCAGTTCTATGGTAAACGTAATAGAAGGATGTAATGAATTTAGGAAATTAGTAAAATCAGTAAAATCCTTATGAGTACCATCAAAAACAGCAAAGATATCATCAACATATCTCTTAAAGACTAAAATATGTGAGAAGAGAGGGTTTGATTTTATTTTGGTCTCTAGGTTAGACATAAAAAGGTCAGCTAAGAGGGGAGAGAGAGCTGATCCAATGGCCAAGCCTGAGTTTTGTATAAAGAATTTATCATTAGAAAGGAAGAAGTTTTGTTCTAATACAAGATTGACTAAGTGACAAATGTTGTTTATGTGTTCATCAGGTAGAATGGTAGAATCTGAGAGTAATGTTCTGATAAGTGGGATACATCCATTTGAAGGGATACTGGGAAACAAATTTGTCACATCAAAGGATACGAAAAAGGCAGAGTCAGGTATATGTAGATTTTGTAGTTCATTTGCTAGATGTGTAGAATTACTGACTGAAAAGTAGCTGTGAAAGTTTGTTAAAGAAAGGATAGTGTGGTTAAGCCAATTACTCAATTTATAGCATGGTGAATCGCAGTATGAAACAACAGGTCTGATAGGGATGTCTGGTTTATGAATTTTTGGTAGACCATATAGACGGGGTATGGTTGGGTTTATTGAGGTTAATTTAAATTTATTGATGTTGAAAAATGAAAGTGTTTCATACGTTCTTTTTAGGGTGTTTCTAAATTTGATCATAAATTTTTCAGTGGGATTGGTATGGATTAATGTGAAGTCTGGAGTGGATAAAAATGATTCAACTCTGTCCACATACTGCGACCTGTCAAGGGCAACGAGGCAATTCCCTTTATCTGCTTTCAAAACTTCTAAATTATTTAGCGTGATCTTTTCTCTAACCGACTTGAGGGTTTTAGTGTATGGATTATGGTGTGACCGAGGGCCGTCCTTGTGATAAAGGTTAATACATGTTGCAGACTGGGACCTCACAGCCTCCCTTAGAGTCACATCATTATAGAAAGAGATGTTATTTTCGCATTCGACGGCTATTACCTCAAGATCCTCAGTCTTTGGATATATGGGAAAATTAAATTTAAGTCCCAAGTCAAGCAACCGAAGCTCATCATGATTAAACTCAATATTACTGAGGTTCAGTGTGCGGTCATGAAACTCAAAATCATTTAAATTAGTGTTATTCGTATATGAAATGTTTAGTTCATTTTTAAAAAGTGAGTTATCAAAGTTGAGGTCTTGAAGTGAGCCATTTGTCGTTTGGAAATTAGTTGTGGAGTTTAATGTATTTGAGTTATTAAAATGTGTTGAAAAATTAGAATTTTCTTTACTTTGTGGATTATTAGAGTTATTGTATAAAATGTGGTTGTTTTGTTGTGAAGATAGGGTATTGATTTTATTTTTTAGTCTTACAAATTTAATATTTTTATGATATGAAACTTGACTCAACAGGCAATCGCTAAGAGTGTCCCACTCTACAAGGTGTAAAATGGAATTAATTTTAAAGTACAAGAATTTAAGTTTAAGATCAATAATGTGAAGTTTAAAATAGTGTTTTTTCGCCTCTTCTCTTATCCATGTAGTTGTAGCATGTCCAATTCCACCAGTCTTCTCCTTATAAAGATCCTTTTGTATTCACGAACTAATGTAGCCGGACCAGCTAATTTAAAGTTGAAAAAATAGTCCATACTTTCAGTGGAGTCAATGTAATATGAAATAAACCAATGCAGTCTTCCTCCACAGTTTAATTGTTAACATAAAAGTTATTAGGTTCCCGACATGTTTCGAGCACCTTAGTACTCATCTTCAGGGTATACTGAAAGGATAATATAAATTTGAGAATGAAAAGAATAAGATAAAGAAGGACTTACCCAACATCGAGTTTAACATCGAAATAATAAGTTGTCTCAAATAAATAAGTACAACAGAAAGGCTGGAGATTTGGTGCATTAAATGGTTAAATAAATGGAATGAGAAGTAAAGTTAAGATTGAGTTTTGTAATTTGGATAAGTGTAACATATTTAAGTATGACAATAGAAGATTATGACATCTGAAGGTAATTAAAGGAAAGTTTGTTTAAAAATTAAGAATCATGAGCTTGTATGGTTAAGTTTAGATGAGTAACACATATGTTAAATAAAGAAAGAATGTAAACTCTGGTGGAGAGAAGTTTTCTTTTAATTTTTCAAATCATAGGTTTTATTTAATAAAAAAATTTTTATAAGAATTTTGTGTAAACTTAATTTCAGCTTATATGATAATACGGATAATACCACTGATTTAAATGATTTTGAGTTTCATGACCGCACACTGAACCTCAGTAATACTGAGTTTAATCATGATAAACTTCGGTTGCTTGACTTGGGACTTAAATTTAATTTTCCCATATATCCAAAGACTAAGGATTTTGAGGTAATAGCCGTCGAATGCGAAAATAACATCTCTTTCTATAATGATGTGACTCTAAGGGAGGCTGTGAGGTCCCAGTCTGCAGCATGTATTAACCTTTATCACAAGAACGGCCCTCGGTCACACCATAATCCATACACTAAAACCCTCAAGTCGGTTAGAGAAAAGATCACGCTAAATAATTTAGTAGTTTCGAAAGCAGATAAAGGGAATTGCCTCGTTGTCCTTGATAGGTCGCAGTATGTGGACAAAGTTGAATCATTTTTATCCACTCCAGACTTCACATTAATCCATACCAATCCCACTGCAAAATTTATGATCAAATTTAGAAACACCCTAAAAAGAACGTATGAAACACTTTCATTTTTCAACACCAATAAATTTAAATTAACCCCAATAAACCCAACCACACCCCGTCTATATGGTCTAAAAAAAATTCATAAACCAGACATCCCCATTAGACCTGTTGTTTCATACTGCGATTCACCATGCTATAAATTGAGTAATTGGCTTAACCACACTATCCTTTCTTTAACAAACTTTCACAGCTACTTTTCAGTCAGTAATTCCACACATCTAGCAAATGAACTACAAAATCTACATATACCTGACTCTGCCTTTTTCGTATCCTTTGATGTGACAAATTTGTTTCCCAGTATCCCTTTAAATGAATGTATCCCACTTATCAGAACATTACTCTCAGATTCTACCATTCTACCTGATGAACACATAAACAACATTTGTCACTTTGTCAATCTTGAATTAGAACAAAACTTCTTCCTTTTTAATGATAAATTCTTTATACAAAACTCAGCTGACCTTTTCATGTCTAACCTAGAAACCAAAATAAAATCAAACCCTCTCTCTCACATATTTTAGCCTTTAAGAGATATGTTGATAATATCTTTGCTGTTTTTGATGGTACGCATCAGGATCTTACTGATTTTACTAATTTCCTAAATTCATTACATCCTTCTATTACGTTTACCACAGAACTGGAACTAAATAATTCACTTCCGTTCTAAGATCTAAGACTTACCCGATCTAACAACCAGATTGAATTCAGCATATATCGCAAACCTACTACCACTGATTCTATAATTCCATATACCTTCAACAATCCTCACACTCAGAAGTTTGCATCTTTTCACTCTTTATTTTCACGTCTTTTCTCTATACCACTCAATCAAACTAACTTTAATTCCGAATTACACATAATAAACCAGATTGGCACTGCTAATGGATACCCCATAAGACTAGTTATTAAAATTTATTACAAACATCTAAATAAATATATTAACAAACAACTTATACATAAAGAACAAACAAAAAATAAGAAATTCTATTCTCTTTCCTTTTGGGGTCCCATCTCATATAAATTAAAAAACATTTTCCAATCTTTCAATTTTAACATTAGTTTTAAAACTAAACACTCATTGGGCTCTCTTATTTGTAATTCCAAAGACCACATACCTCCGTCTGACAGGTCAGGTGTTTATCAGATAAGTTGTTCGACCGAGAGTTGTTCTACTTCCTATGTTGGCCAAACAGGGAGAAAGTTTAAAACCCGTATAACTGAGCATTGTAAAGAGATAGTAAGAGCTTCTAATCTTGACATATCCCCTTCCAAAATTAAATCCAATTTTTCTAGACATGTATCTACAAATAAACACAATTTTAATCCAGACACAGATACAAAATTCGTGCATTTATGTTCCAAGAACAATAAATTAGATCTCCTTGAGATTATTCATAACAGTACCAACTTTTTTAATGCTTTGAATCTAGATGGTCTATAACTACAATAATATTCACTTCTCATAATATATACCTCTTTCTATCTCTGCTTACACCCCTTCAACCTTTAACAACCCTTATAAAATCCCATTGTATCCAACATTATGCAGGGTTGATATTTTTCATTATTCAACTTATACAAAAATATCCACATCTACTATATTTTACAGTGTCAATAAGTGTTAGTGTCTTCACCCTCCCTCACAAGTGTATTTTTAGTGCAATGTTACATTTCCCTCCGATAATCATTAAAAAAAAAAAAAAACCCTTTTCGACATAACCATATATTTTGGTCATTCGTTGACAAATGCCTGATTTTACCATTCTTAAATACTTTATATATCTAGTGATGACAACATTTGAGTTTGTTAGATCTTGTATGGATTTTGTAAACCTAACATCGAGCTGGTTCGAATCTTCTTTTCCTATTTTTAAAAAATCAATTTTAATTTTGACATTTCTTATGGTAGTACCGGATTGCATTACTTGGTTGTCACTTTTTTAAATTTTAACCTCTTTTTATTTCCCACGTTTTGCGGAAGTACCGCGGTTGTGTTCGCACAAAGGTTGTATGGAATCTTCTTTTCAAACTTTTAAAATTTTTTATATTTTTAAATAAAACCTTTCTAAACTTAACAACTAATTTATTCAACATAAAATAAAATGATCATTTTTTATCATTCTTCTAAAATATAGGGCAAAGCCCCGTATTATATAAATTCTTATAAAAAATTTTTTATTAAATAAAACCTATGATTTGAAAATTAAATTAAAAGAAAACTTCTCTCCTCCAGAGTTTACATTCTTTCTTTATTTAACTTAACATATGTATTACTCATCTAAACTTAACCATACAAGCTCATGATTCTTAATTTTTAAACAAACTTTCCTTTAATTACTTTCAGATGTAATAATCTTCTATTATCATACTTAAATATGTTACACTTATCCAAATTACAAAACTCAATCTTAACTTTACTTCTCATTCCATTTATTTAACCATTTAATGCACCAAGTCTCCAGCCTTTCTGTTGTACTCATTTATTTGAGACAACTTATTATTTCGATGTTAAACTCGATGTTGGGTAAGTCCTTCTTTATCTTATTCTTTTCATTCTCAAATTTATATTATCCTTTCAGTATCCCCTGAAGATGAGTACTTAAGTGCTCGAAACATGTCGGGAACCTAATAACTTTTATGTTAACAATTAAACTGTGGTGGAAGACTGCATTGTATTATTTCATATTACATTGACTCCACTGAAAGTACGGACTATTTTTTCAATATTAGAGAATTATTTTGTAGAGTGCCAAAAGATGCCATGGTTTTCCGTAATGTAGTAATTCCTGGTTTTCGCACAATGGCGACTTGTTCACCACCCATTTCATAACGAATTTCGTCGAAGAGGAAGGCTATAGCATTATTCGACAAATAACATTTCTTTGTTACATCTTTAGGTGTGACACTCCCTTCGAGGTATATGTAACTTTCGGATACATCCAAAATTATGTCTTTAAAGTGTACAGGAATGCGAATTTCATCAGAGTTCTTAAATGTTGGGAAACCATATGGTTTATAAGTGTGTTCTTGTAAACTTATTATGGAGTTCTCGAAGATGGGTTCAGTGAACACTTCGATTTTTTTACTTGTAGCCGTCATTGTTTGAATTCTCGTATTTTTAAAACGATAGACCGTAAAGAACTGCAATTTTCAGTGGAAAGCTGCTGCTGCTGATGCTGACGAGGTGTTTTCAATCTAACGACTGGATTACGAATAAGTGTGGATTGTTTAGTTACTTTACTTTTATTATGTTACAATGAATCTTTCACAGTATGCAACAAACGTAGTCAAGTGTTAAAGCAGAAACCCATATTTATGCAATTTTCTTTAACTTCAATTTGACAATCATCTTCTCGCCTCGAGAATCAATCAGATCACCGTCGTCGTCCAAGATTCGTAGACTGATGTTGTCTATGAACTGACGTCCTTCTAGTATAATCGGCATATATAAAAGATTCTGCGGTTCTTTCGTTATTTTATACCCGGATTCCACATCAATATCAAATTCAAATAGTATGTGGCATTTTGACGAGTTCACGAATGCACCAGAAATTATATTAAAATCCACCCGTATAATGCGTACCTTCATAATATCCACATTGTGCACTGACTCATGATTTTAATTTTTTTAACACTTTGGCGTTAAACCCCAATATTTTAGCAATACTGCGACCTCGCAAATCAATGTCATACTTCGATCTTATCTCACATTTTAACGTATTATTATTGGCTGTTAACGAAAATATTCCATCACTATCATCATGGGTTGAGTCTTTAAGGTCTGTCAACATAACTTGACCAATTTCATCAATTTCATAATAATATGCTCCTGGTGGAATAATCACCTCATTTGATTTACCATTTCTTATGTAAGGAATTGTTCTTTTTGTCAATGTTAAAAATTGAGTTATATGTTTAAAATCCGACAAGTGCGAGACCATATTTACTTAGTTCAATGGGTGGATAAAAGTCGGCGCTTAAGACGCTCGAGCTTTCCGTTAGTGTGAATATATGCGACATGACTGATGTTAAGCAGCTATCTGTGATCCTTTTTATTCTGATTTGCAGCAGCTCAAAGGGTTGAACAAACTAATGCATTTTTTCTTTATCTGATGTTGTTTTAATCGAATTTTTAGCTCTTATATTTACATCACTGATTTTGCAGTAAAAACAATAAAATCTTCTAGGCAATGGTCAATCACCGACATCTTTGTGTGGAGCGTCACTGTCACTACTATTATTATGTTCATAACAAAACTGATATTTCAACATATCGCGGTCACTTTTCGGTTCATTTGACAGTTTATCCCAAACTACAGCGATTTCCCTTGGTGCCAAATAAATCATTATTTCCTTCTGCATGTTCTCCAACTCTTCTTTGGTCATTCTCAGCAATCCACCTGCCTGTTTATACACTTTAAGTGAATGTAAAATCTTTGTGTAGTTATCGTGTTCAATTTGTGGTGTCAAAGACATAATTATTTTTATTTTATAAATCGGAGAGAAGCTTTAAACACAGATCACCACACCAAACTGAATCGATATCTTGATGACGATCGTATGTATAGTAAATATCTCTCGGCGTGTTTGGACCTGTTTGCATATATCCCACCAATTCAATAGTTGGTGGTAAATCACCAAAGCTATCATAGTACGTTACTTCAGAGTTGAATTTTCGGTATGCCACCCAATGCGTTTCTACCCCCGATGCGCTATCCAAATTAATAATCGCTGCTTCATGCCGGCGGGGACCGAGTGCAGATAACGAATCTCGCATATAAACTTCTCTAAAGTGTGGAATCTTAAGTTCTATTGCATACTCTTCTAGATCAACATTTGCTAGCGGTCTATGGGATAGGGATTCAATTAGTTTTTTGACATATTCCTATGGTTCATGAACAGACCCATACCTGAACAATATTGTTTCAGATATAATCCATTTGCTTTTAGTTTTATTGTGACACCCGATTTTTCAGCATTTGCCTTACATTCTTGATGGCACTAAAATGCCGCCGGCGCCACCAGCTAAGGAGCCTAAGGTTGACAGGCCAGCAAATATTGGAATTAATGGTAATACTCCACCAGTTTTAGGAATAGGAATAATCCTAGGTGTGCGAACTTTTCGTTTACCACCTGCTGCTTTTATTGATTTGCGGGCTGCTGTAACGGCTATTTTCGATGCATTTAAAATATTCATTTTCTTTCCGCCACTTGGTATTCGAACAGCTACTTTCTGCGTGCGCACACGCTTTCCAGAATGTTCCTTACCAGCTCGCCGCTTCCTCTTGGTAACTTTTGAGCGACACTTCCTTTTGCTCGATGACACGCTCATACCCAAAACGTTGCTTTGTTTTCATAATGTTTGTTACCGACCAAGCAGCAGTCTTTTCACCAACGCTAGATTTCACTCGTTTCCAAGCACTTTGTTCCAACTCCTAATCGGCTTGGTGTCGCTCCCTTAAATTGTCTCTATTATGTAAAGAAGCTAAATCGTGCTTCTAGCACGCCACGTCCAAAGGATTAATGGCAACTTGACCGGTAAGTTATTAATTAAGGAATTAACAAGTCTTCCAGTCCTAGTCTGTAAACGAGACGATCTACTTGGTCCAATGGTCAGCATCTGAATGACCATTTAAGTGAAAAGTTTGATATAAAGTACTGATTTTATAAATATGCGGATAGTACATTTGAAACAAAAATTTCCCATCGATAATCTCGATGAAAAAGTTGGGTGTTGACATGAACAGAAATTGTTAAGGAAACATGGTCCTTTGCTTCCATTATCTATTCGTGAAATATTAATTGGATCGTCGAATTGTGGCAAAACCAATGTTATGGTACTTACGTTTTGAAAATGTTTATATTATCTACTCCAAGTCACTACATCAACCAAAATACGAATATTTGAGGAAAATTCTTACATCCATCAAGAGTATTGCTTACAATACCTTCAGCGATGCCTGCAATATTGTAGAACCGTCAGATGTAAAGCCTAATTCTATATTTATATTTGATGATGTTATGTGCGAAAAACAGGATATCATAAGATCATATTTGTGTATGTGACGTCACAAAAATGTGGATGCATTTTATTTGTTGGTCAAGGTCCAAGGTGTTCACGCGTTAGAAATCAGCTTGTGACAACTTTATCATTATGTTTAAACAAGATGAAATGAATATTAGACATGTATTTTCCGATCATGTGTCACCCGACCTGAATTTTTCACAATTTCCAGAAATGTGCTCGAAATGTTGGGATAATAAATGTGGATTCTTGGTTATCGATAAAGATAGTAATGTGCATTCGGGAAGATAATAATAATAATAATAATAATAAATGCTTTTATTGTCAGTAAGAATAATATACAAGATAAAAAAAAAAAAAAACGAAGGAAAATAACTAAGAAATAATAATAATAATAATAATATTGTGTTATTCCATTTGACAAGGGCAGATTTCGCACTCATCTGCCATAGCAGTGAGCAGCGCTTTTACAATCAACCCAACAAAACTTGCATTCTCTATATAATGTATCCCTAAAATCTTAATTGAATCTGTCAAAACGACATCAGAAAGTATAATTGACTGATATTTTAATTCATAATTTAAACTTTAAAACTATATATGATTGTAATATAATTCAATAATGCTAAAGTAATATAATAATAATAATAACCATAATTCAATAACAATTACAATAACATAACCAATAATTACCTATATTACTATACACTCAATTACAAAAGACAATAATCCTAAACACTTAATCATTGTTGCTCATTAACACTTGCCTAATATTGTATTTAAACGTTGGAAGGTTTGTATTTTTTAAAGTCTCGCTTAGTATGTTATACTGCTTGGTGACGTTGTATGAAAAGGATCCACGATATTGGGTTGTCCTGTGCTGTGGCGGAGTCAAGAGGTTTTTAAATCTGACATTAATGTTGTGAATAGAAGTTCTAAATTTTAGTTTTTTATACAAATAAGCCGGCTTAATAGCTGTACAGGGTGTTACAAATTCGACATACGAGCATTGGAATCTCGGAAACCATAGAAGTTAGAGAAACGGTTAAATGGGGGAAAGTTGTGCAATTCGGTGCTGATTAAAATGCCCCTTTAAAAGTTTTAAAATTCCGAATACTTCCGATATTATTCGAAAAAAACCGAAATGTTGCAAAATCGTTTTTATTTTTTCCTGAGCTCATTTGATTAGCTATTTAAAAATAAATGACACTTTCTTGTTGCAACTTTTTCTCCTCTACAAAATGTCGTTATTAAACTAAAGATCCGACGTTTCGTCTCAGAGCGGCCAACATCAACTTTATTTTTTTAAATACGGACCCGGAATTTTTTTACCGATTTTTAAACCCCCTACCCTCAAAATGTAATGGGGGTATTACTTTCTAATAATGAATTGTTTTTGCTTATTTCCTTTTAAATTCGTATTTTACATTTGTCAGTCCGGTCCTGGCAACGAATCACAATATTAATTAAACACTCTATTTTATTTAAAACATTCATACATAAGTAACATAATTTATTTTATAAGAATTTTCTAATAATTATAAATTTCTTAATTATAAAACCAAATTTTCCAAATGTTCAAAAATATTGCCGTTTTGCTCAATGCAACGATCGATTCTTCTTCCAATTTTGGCGACAGCCCTTCAACCGATCTTCTCCTTATCCTACCAACTGCAACCTGTATGCATTCTTCCAGTTCCTCCATGGTATCTAAGTCATTTTTATAAATAAAATTTTTTAATGCCCCCCATAAAAGAAATCCAGAGGCGAAATATCTGGCGACCTCGCTGGCGACTCTATTGCCCCACCATTTCCGATCCACCTATCAGTAAGATCAACTTTAAACAAACTTTGAAGAATTGGAAGAATAATACAACATACAGCTAGTAGGCTATAAAGGTCAATTGAAAGAGGGTAGTATAGCAAGGGTCATAAGAAACATCGATATGTGCATAGGTAGGTACCTATGGGTTAAAGGAAATATTTTTGAACATTTTGGAAATTAGAGCTTTTCTAATAAACTCAAATTTTCATGAAACCCATTTGTAAAGGTTTTTATTAAAATAGCGTTTTTAATTATAATTGTGATTCGTTGCCAGGACCGGACTGACAAATGTAAAATACGAATTTAAAAGGAAATAAGCAAAAACAATTTATTATTAGAAAGTAATACTGCCATTACATTTTAAAGGTAGGGGGGTTTAAAAATCGGTAAAAAAATTCCAGGTCCGTATTTAAAAAAATAAAGTTGGTGTTGGCCGCTCGAAGACGAAACGTCGGATCTTTAGTTTAATAACGTCATTTTGTAGAGGAGAAAAAGTTGCAACGAGAAAGTGTCATTTATTTTTAAATAGCTATTCAAATGAGCTCAGGAGAAAATAAAAACGATTTTTTCAAAATTTCGTTTTTTTTCGAATAATATCGGAAGTATTTGAAATTTTAAAAGTTTTAAAGCGGTATCTTAATCAGCACGGAGTTGCACAACTTTGCCTCCATTTAACCGTTTCTCTAACTCCTATGGTTTCCGAGATTCCAATGCTCGTATGTCGTATTTGTAACACCCTGTATATTTGTTTAACAATGACAAATGCACTCATTTCATTCTTGCTCGATACTTGGTCAACACCATGAATGAAGAAATTAACTTAAAAAGGAAACTAGTGGAAACTACCAATGCTGTCCGAAAAAAATTTAAACAATTCAAGGCGGCGAAGACACAAATGCGCTCAACTTGGATAAATTTTATGAACCAATCACTAAACCGCTAACATCTATATCTAATATAGTAAAGCAACACCTGCAGCAGCAGCAGCAACCCAAAACCCAAGGAAAACAATACAGTCGTAGTACTAGCACAATGGAGGAGCCTGAGGAAATATGCGATAGGACCGATCCCACGTCATCATTTCAATCATCTACTCCGATAGGTCAAATAGTTCACATTCATACAACACCGAAACGTGATATTGATGGCACATTGTTTGAGACACCTTCCACCTCAAGTTATACAAGTTCACTGGTCGACAAGATTCACGCCTACTTAAATGAATTAAAAATAAACCATCCCAATACGATACCATTAATGGTGACATGACAATGAAATTTTGTGAATTGTTAAGGAACCTCACAAGGACCGAATGATATATTAAGTTATGTACCTTATTACATTTGATCAGTGTCTAATGAGACGTGTATGGTACCGAATATGGAGCCGAGCAGGGGGAAAATAGAAATTGTTGATGAATTGAATGTTGAAGCGATGTGTTGTATCTCTAGAAAACATTTTATTAGAAGACGGACGATTATTAAAGGATACAAGGATTTATGGCAAATAGATTTAGCTGAAATGATATCGCTACATCCTTGTATATATCAATTGTTACTCCAAATTTAGGTACACCCGAGCAATCAAAAACAAGACCGGTGTTGAAGTGACCGATGCAATGAAGAGTATAATTAAAGAGTCATCATTTAAACCAAACAATTTACAAAGTGACCAGGGAAAATAATTCTGTAATAGACGTTTTCAAGCACTCATAAAAAAATTTAATCTAAATCACTATTCTACATTCAGCACGAAAAAGGCTGCAATTGCTGAACGTGTTATAAGAACTTTGAAAAGTGCATTATATAAACAATTTTCGATTAGAGGTTTCTACAAGTGACGGGAAATATTACCATCAGTAACAAGGGTCTGTAATAATACAATACAATACATCGCACCATTGCCATGAAACCAAAAAATGCACTGGTAAACACCCGAATTAGGGCATACGATTATCTAAAGGTTGGACCGAAGAAATATAAATTTCATGTGGGTGATATAGTTCGAATCAGTAAATACGAATCCTTATTTGAAAAGAGCTATTTGCCTTCATGGTCAGCAGAACTGTTTAAAATTGTTAAAAGTAACATTACAAATCCACCTACCTACATACTGGAATCATTAGATGGTGAACCGATTATAGGTTGTTTCTATGAAGCTGAACTATAACGAACAACCAGTCCAAATGTATATCTTGTTAAAAAAATACTTAGCAGGCGCAAGAAAAATAATATCGAACAATTATTTGTAAAATGGTTGGGTTTCCCAAATCAATTTAATTCTTGGATAGATAAGTCCGATATTGTTTAAATACTTAATGTAGTTTATAAAATATGCTTGTAGAAATTAGATAACAAGTATTGTTAAAGTAACACACGTATATTTTATTTCATTATTTCCCCTTCAACATAATTTAGACGTTAGGTTTAAGAAATAAGACAAATATTATGATAAAATCAGTTTATTATTTTAAAGCATTACAATACTTTTTATTTCGGCTTAGATCTGATAATATGGTCAATAATTCGTTATTTAAATTTAATTCGAATTTATTCATGGTTAATAATTTGTTGATCAAGGTCCGATATCATCTTCACACTTTTTCCTCTGATTTGATTATTAAAGTAGTTAATTGTATACGCAGGAGATCACGTTTGGCGAGAACATATTCTTGAGTAGCAGCATCATTTGGTTTTTTACGTGGTGCAACATTCTCTACAGAATTTCCTTGCATATCATACTGAGCACATCGAGAGTAAGAAAAAATTAATTTCCAGGCGGTCTACGTACAGATCGACAGTTTTTATTCGATTTCTTATGCCCAAATTTATTAATTGTGTTGTTAGCACGGCCCATTACTACTTCTAACCAACCCTAATTTTATTTTTTTCCTACTTAGGGTAATTGCTATATAATGGTGAAGAGAAAAAAACAATATTTTAAATACAAATAATTTATTTACGATTACCTACATGTTTTTCAATGTTACAATAAGTTCATCAGCATCATTATTCCAAGTATATATTGCACCATTCTTCCCATTAACGTTTATTGGTTTTGTATGTTTCTTGTTGCCACCCATCAGCTTTATTGGTATTGTCTGTGTCTTTTCCATCATCATCGTTTGCCCAATGTTTTATCACCATTATTTGTACCATCGTTGCATATAGTTTTGGGAACTGCAATAAATATATCACCTTAATTGATATTGTCGAGATCCACGAAATCAAGGATATTAAATTTTGTTGGCAAATCACTTGGTAGATCTGTTAAATAAAAAATGACAAACTTGACAAGATCATTATCAATCATTTCAGCACAAAGTCCACTTAGGTTTATAGATCCGTAGAGATATTTTTCACATAGATGCGCATCAGCTATAAAATTGATTACATCACTCGCGAACTTTCTATACTGACTTTCAGTTAAACCCAAATTGGAACCATCAAACGTTGCAAACTGTACTATATCATGAGCCATTCGTCTTAATTTGCATGCTAACCAACTTATCTTGTTTTTTTTTTCAGTAACATTGTCACACATCTGCAATACGAAATAAAGGGAAGTGGCTGTGTTTTCTGATTCTTGGTATTACACCTTTATTCTATTATCAATCAATATTAAAAATACGCTAAACTATATATTAAAATTTTCTTTATAACATTTTCTGTATTCTAAACACCCAAAATTTAATAATGCTATAGTATTACCTCCAGAAAATACATGTGAGCTTTGTCCCAAATATGTTAAGGTAAATTTGCCATTTGATTTATTCATAATATCCAAAGTTTCCTCTGATAATGTTTCAGCAATACGCTTGGGTAAGAAACTTTCAAATAATGTTTCATTATGTGTTGTACCATACAAAGTAACAACAATACTTTTACTAAAACGTGTTGAAACAAAGAATATTTGTTTTATGATATAAATTTTTCCAACCATTAGTGTTAAAATTTCTTGGTACTCAAGAAATTCAACTTCTTTGTTTATCATATTATTAATTTTAGCTAAGGCTTACTGTGAAATACTCATTATTAAAAAATGTAATAAGTTTAAAATACCTTTAATAAGTTTTACAAAACACACCACAAAGACAATATTTCTATTTTAAGGCAACAGTAAAGAACGCCTATGTCACTATGGTCTTCTTTTCGAAATACCTCCATATTTATAATATCCAAAGTCATAGGAGGGGGAATAATACCAGAAACAACGCATGATCAAGGTCACATCAAAGTCAAATAACTTCAAGGTTAAGGTGATTTCACACCTGTTCAGGTTTCCAATAGACACTACGACATGCTAGGACCCGTCACAAAGGAAGTTCGGGTTGAACACCTGGCCTTCTGTTAAAATATAACAATACATACGTATATCGTCAAGGTCAAACCTCAATGTCAAGGTAATCTCACATAAATGACAATAAGAAAATATGTGCTCAAGTTCATGTAGCTTCAAGGTCAAAATGATACTCACACCAGTTCTCTTCTATCATTCAGAGGGAGTAGACGTGATATTTTTTTGAGCTGTCAGTGTCAAGAAAAAAATTACAAATTTTAGAAATATTCGCTACTTTCGATATTTATCGATACAGTTCGAGTTCTGAGCGTTTCCTTTTTGGGCTTTTCCTTTTTGGGGCAACAGTATCCCTCCATGGGGGACGCAAGTGATGGAGAAATCTCTCCACCAGCCCCAGATTATCCCGATTTAAACGACGATTCGTCTATGGATTCGCAAATTATTTTTACTGAGAGTGAAAAATCTCTGGAAGAACGATATCAGAAGCTACTATCCGAAAGTGAACAGAAGTGGGAGAGACGTCTCAAGGAGATTTCCCATTCATATGAGATCAAGTTAAAGGAATTGGAATGTGTAATTCTAATTCAGAAATCCGATTTGGACAGGTACGTGAGTCAGCTCTCGTCTCCTTCAAATGTCTCAAATACTAATGCTAACATTTCACCAACTACTAAAATCACATCAAACATAAATACGACCCAACATAATAATACACAGGACACCACTTCAATTTCAGACACTGAGATGCTATCCGTCGAAGACACCGCTGAAAACTCATCATTTCAACTCGTTAAACCAAACCGAAAACGTTCTAACAACACTATTTCTGCAGTTAACGCTAAAAAACAGCTGGTAGAAACTACGGCATGGCCTAATTTACCTGTTACTAACAATAAGGTTCTTCGAGAACATTTTGTCAATAAAATAGGCGATTCTTCAGGTACCCCTAATTCCAGCCCTGCTGTAGCAACGCCTAGTGTCACTTCAAAAACTCCTAATAATAATAGCAATGCTACAGACGGAACCCCAAAAAAGCTGCGGGTTCCCCCCTTGGTTTTGCGAAATAAATCAAAATTTAATGAAGTTACAAGCTATCTCAAAGTCAACAAGATTGACTTTGGGAAAGCCATTACTGTTGAGGAAGGAGTAAAACTCCACCCTTCTACACCAAACGATTATTTGAAATCGTAAAATTTTTCGACGGCCAGAAAATACCGTACCACTCCTTCCGCTTTCCGGAGGAGAAGGACTTGCATGTAGTAATACGGGGCGTCATAGAGACCTGGTCCGAGGACAAGGTCAAGAAAAATTTAGAAGAGTTGAACATTAGTAATAATAGAAATAATAACACTAACACTCCAAGTACCGTTAGACCGAACATACCTCCACCCACATTCAAATGGGGCTCCCAAACAAACTCTAAATTGAGCGATAAGCCCTCAATAGAAAAACCAGCATCAGAGGCACTGGAGACAGCGTTACAGGCCACTTTGCAATTGTATTTGGGCGAATTTTCCAAAATGATGCAGCAACAAATGCAGCTGCAAATTCAAAACATGTTGCCGTCGTTTACTTTAACTAACAAGTAATGACTTTGCAGTGCGAGGTTGCCTACTTTAAGTTGGCTACGATAAATATTAACGGTTTTAAAGGTAAGAAACTTGAAAAAATTGACTTTGTTGAGCGAAACGAGATCGATATTCTACTTGTTTAAGAGAAATGGTTTAAAGGGGAGCGCCTTACGTTCCCCTATTTCACGATATTTAGGAATGATAGGCCATTAAGGCAAATAGGGGGAACCATGGCCCTTGAAAAGAAGAATATCATTTCTCAGGCCGTGCCAGGCCCGTGCAACTGTCCGCACATTGAGGGCACATTCATACGAGTGAAAACAAAAACCAAATGGGTTCACCTGGGCTCTGTTTACTGCAGTCCGGCGGTCGATTTCGACGGCGCATGTCTAGGCAAGATTTTTGATAATAATGAAACGATAATTATAGGTGGAGACTTGAATGCTAAATATCGCACACCGACCTTTTATCCCAACCCGTGGCTCTCTGCGACCTCTCATCCGACCATCTTCCGGTCGTAGTAGAGTACGGTAATCCCCAGGAAAAGGGACAGTGGTCTATTTCAATTACTTCTACTAACTGGGCCATTTTTAGGCGACTATTGGAAACGACTGAACCGCTGCCGCCAATTCAGGCGGACGCGGACATATACTCTGCAGTGATTCATGTCACTAATGCCATCAACATCTCCATGGTTAGTGCCTTCACTACAAAGGTGTCCAGATTTTCCAAGTACGGAGTCTTAACAAACGAAATTAAAGAGCAAATTAGAGTCAAAAATAGACTTATGAACCGGGCGTATCGCACTGGTGACCCGCGTATAAAGGCAGAGGCGAATGGAGCCGTTCAGCTTGTTCGTGATCTCCTTAAAGCTCAAGAGTCCTCTCTGTGGGAGAATAGAGTGGCTGGTCTTAATATTGAAGACAACAGTTTATTTAAAATGACCAATTCACTGACGAGGGGCGGCAAGAAACCAATGTCTTTTGTCAGAAACCCTATTAACAACGCTCTAATCTCCGATCCTAGGGAAAAAGTTGAACTGTTCGCAGATAGCCTCTGCGAACAGTTTAATGACAACCCGACTACGGATCCTGAGAGGGATGCACGGTTCTCCAGAATAATGCGAATTTATAAGTCTATCGAGCGCCCCATACAGAATATCCGCAATATTCATATGGATGAAGTAAAAAACGTTATTAAATTCACTAAACCTAAAAAGGCTCCGGGCCTTGACGGTATAAAAATTAAAGCGTTAAAGAACTTGCCCGACAACGTGATATCGAATGTAGTAAACATTGCACAGGTTATTATCGAAAAAGGTCATTTCCCCCAGGTTTGGAAGTAAGCCAAAGTGGTTTTAATTCCAAAACCTAAACAAGATCAAACCTTGGTAGTCAGTTACAGGCCCATCAGCCTATTGTCGTGTCTTGGCAAGGTTGTTGAGAAACTTATACTTCATCGTATTAACGATTTCGTACTAGACAACAACATTTTACCACAAGAACAGTTCGGTTTTCGATCTGCTCATTGCACGGTGCGCTAAACGACTAGACTGGCTTCTAATATGCGAAGTGGCTTTAATAGACGATTCAGCACGGGAGCGGTCTTTTTCGACGCCAGCAAAGCGTTTGATAAGCTCTGGCACGACGGACTCATTTTAAAGTTAATAAGGTCAGGAATGCCAAACTACCTAATAAAGGTTATTCATTCTTTTTTGACGGACATGATTTTCGCGGTTTCGTCAGAGAATGCGATATCGACTGTGCGACTTGTCAGAGCCGGAGTACCGCAGGGATACCCCCTTGCGCCGGTTCTGTACAATATCTATACCAGCGATATCCCCAAATTCACTCAAACGGAACTATATCTGTTTGCTGACGATACCGCGATCACCGCCACCGCCAAACAGCCAAGGTTGGTAGTCTCAAAGCTACAACGCCACATAAAACTTATCAAGGCGTGGCTAGATAAGTGGAAAATTTGCCTCAATGACGCCAAAACCCAAGCTATCTACTTTTCGAGAGCCAGAAGCAAATTACCCCAAACCAGATTGCAAGTCAGAAATACCAGACTAGACTGGTGCAATAATGTTAAATATCTGGGTCTGTCGTTTGATAAGCGGCTGGCTTGGACAGATAACGTAGACCAACGCTTAAAAAAAGCGAACGGTCAACTAGGTGCCATCTACTCACTTATCAACAGTAGAAGTAGACTAAATTTACGAACAAAGACTTTGTTGTACAAGACAATTATTCGGCCTGCACTTACTTACGGTGTTGCCACTTGGTGCACCGTAAATAAAACAACGTTTAAAAAAATTCAGACATTTCAAAATAAAGTGCTCCGAATTATGACAAATGCTCCACGCTTTACGATGATTCATACTTTACATAATGACCTACAAATACCGACAATCACTGAACATATTATAGACAAACTAATTATTGACTACTACAAACGGACGGACGCTTCTCAGAATCCCCTTATCACACGATCGCACGTTCACTCAAATCCACTTAAACCATACAGAATACCGAGAGACTGGCTCACTCCTCCCCAGCTCCGGCCTCCGCCACCATAGTTTTGATCCAGCAATGACCAGACTAACGATTTAAAAGTAACCTATTCCTCGCTGCCCCCCTCTCCTCCTCTACCTCAATAAAGTGTGAATTTAGAAATTTTAAATCAACCCCTCTGTTCAAGATCCGCCCAAAAGCAATTCTGTTTAAAAATTGGAATAAAGGTCGAGGACCGATTCAAGAAACGAACATGATCCTATAGATACTCACACCTGCGTTCAAAGTCAAGGTCATGTGACACATTGAACACCTGCGTTCAAGGTCAAGGTCATGATGTCACGTGACCTTGAACCTACTGCGCATGCTGATACTCGGACTACGTATTATCACACTACTCCTATCATTAAAGATTTAAATTAAACGCTAAATCCACACTCGAGTTTGTTCTCAATATAGGTAGGTACCTATAAGAGGGGGTAGGTATATTGTAAGTATAATGCCATATTAAAGAAAGGTTAGTACTTAATTTCCCTTAAAAACCTTTATTTGAAGCAGAAATTTATTAGCTGAATATAAAGATTCTATTTTTTGTTTAAGTGGTCTATGTTCCCGCGCCCCTCGCTACCCCTCGACGCGTCGTACTTGTCGCTTGACTGTCAAGTAGGTAAGTTGATAATTTGGTGTCGGTGGTCCAGCTTTGTTTGTTTGTTAATTTGGTTATTTAGTGTGTTCAAAATGACGTCAAAATGGACTAAAGATGCAACAATAAAATTTGTCACAGAATATGTGATATGGCTTCTGGAATATTAAAAGTTTAAATTTTAGAAATAAAGAAGCTCGTAATGCAGCTATTTCAGACCTCTAATAAAAAAACAACAATGAATTCGTAATATGAACTTACCACTTGCTTTAAAAACATATAAATGGTAACACAAAATTGCCAATTCGATGATTATTGATTTTGATACAATTATGAAGTTTTTCGCTGAACGTTTGTGGAACAACGTAGGAACTAAATTTTGCAATGGCGAAGCCCTTCAAAGGACGAAGTTTTTAGACGAGTAGCTTGTGCCTACTTTTGGTACAATGGTATAATACCTATCACTGCAGATTTTACCTAAAAGACAAAACTAGTATATTATATACCTAAAGTGAGAAGTGAGCCATTATTGACCGAGCACTCTTAAAACCTGAGGCGCGTAGCTCCGAGAGATATAATGTACGAGGTCAATAATGGCCCTTTCAACCGAGGTGTATATAGAATTTTTTCTACTACTAACAGCCGAACTAACATAAAAAGATCTAATTTTAATTTTAAAATTAGCCATTTCCCCTATTATTTAAACATATCGAAATATCAAGTAGCCTGGCGCTCAGTTGTCAAGGCAACGAATAAAAAAATTGGAACTGATGGGTTACAATAAACGTCATTATTCTAAGATAATTATGGCCACCTTTTGAAGATTTTAAGTAAAAGTTTTACAATAAAATATTAAAATATGGCTGAGAATCTTAGCGACCAAAGCGACACTGAATTAGAAATGGAAAATTGTACCCCGCCTGAGCTTCGAAAGGCAGCGTCTAGTGCGAGCCATGATTTGTTGCCTGAATCAAAGCGACTTTACGTGAAGGCACACACTTAATTAAACAAATGGTGTGAAGAAAAAAAAGTCGTTAAAATTACTGAAAATGTCATGCTGGCCTCTTTTAAGGAAAAATCGGAACACAACAAGGTATAGACGTTGTGGGCAAGCTACTCAATGTTGAAATCAACTCTTAGACTGAAAGAAGATATCGATATTTTGAAATATTTTAAAGTAGTAGAATTTTTGAAAAAGAAAAATGTCGCCTATAGACCTAAAAAACCACGTTTATTCTCGAAAGAAGAAATTGATATATTTTTAAATGAAGCCTCTGATGATGAATTTTTATTAAAAAAGGTACGGATTTTATTATACTCATTTTTTGTCCTGCTTTAATAAGCTCGAAATTCTAGGCTATTGTGATAATTGGCGTAGCCGGTGCTTGCAGAACAGATGAACTTTGCAATATGCTTTTTGATAATGTGGACATCCGAGATGGTATTATTGTGATAAGTATTCCTAACTCAAAAAATGGATCATCCAGGAGATTTCTCATTGTCGCACCGGAATGGATTAACGCCGTAAAAAAATACTTAGCTAACAGGCCGACTGACATTAAAAAACTATTTATTTTATACCGCAAAGGTAAACATCATAGACAAAATATTGGACTCTATATAGTAAAATATGTTATGACTCAATTTCTAAAATTACAACATACTGAGTGTTACACTGGTCATTCTCTACGACGCAGCTCGGCAACACTATTAGCAGAAAATGGAGGAGACCTACTAAGCCTAAAAAGGCACGGTGGATGGAAGTCGGCTACAGTAGCTGAAGGATATATTGAGGAATCGATAGCGGACAAGAAGAGAATAGCCAAACTAGTACAAAAACCCATCCTATCTAATGAAAATTTAAGTATACCCTCCACTTCTTTCGCACGTCAAGATGGCCTGACAGAAAACTTACAGACTGATGACTTAGTACTTACCAAGTGTTTATAAATGTTCACAAAGTATTGAAAAAATTCATAATACTAAAGTAAACTTACCTATAATAAGTAATGGTAATTCTATTAATAGTGGAAATGCAGCAGTGCACATGAGTTGTAATAACTGTACAATCAACTATTATTTTTAAATGATTTTCACAGTTTTTGATAATTTTCATTATCTTAGGGCATTTTCTAGAGTTTATTTTTCATGTTCACTTCGTTAAATCAATAAAGTTTCAGTCAATTTCTTTAAAAAGATAAATAAACTTCATTATTAACCTAGAGAAAGAAGAAAAGGAACAAGGTTTAATTTACCGACCTACACTAACCCAAAAAAGTTTCGGCGAGGCATTGCAATCCGTACTGCTGTAACTTCTCCTTCACAAAATAAACACTCCTTTTTTGAAAACGTACCTACACGATGATATTATTATTGCCTATTTATTACTGCTATTAATATTATCAATATTGATATAAATGTTATAATATCGTATGTGCTATTACATTCAAGTTTAGTCTTTAAAATGCACGAGACACTGCTTTTTTAGTTCCCAAATTAAAATAAAAATAAATGATTTTATTTACAACCATGCATGTAATAATAACATTTCACCTACCTTTGAAAGGTGGAAAGTTGACGTTTTTTGACTTTTACTGTCCACCCGGGTGGAAAGTAAAATTATTATTTTAGGCAGCCATTGATATGTTGAAACCTTTCCAAATATTTTTTAAAAGGTCTAATTCA
This sequence comes from Polydrusus tereticollis, assembly GCA_963920685.1. NCBI lineage: Eukaryota > Metazoa > Arthropoda > Insecta > Coleoptera > Curculionidae > Polydrusus > Polydrusus tereticollis. The sequence continues at coordinate 54,098,013 of OY987329.1, forward strand.
TGATTATTTGAAGATAAAGTAGTGTTGGTAAAATTTGAACTTGGCTTTCAAATCAATTTTGCCACATTAGCTTGAGTAGCGATAGAACTATCTATGTATCCCTCAGCTACTGTGCTAGATTTCCAGCCTCCTAACCGCTTAATCCGCATGAGGTTGTCACCGTTATTTGCAAGCAAAGTAGCCGCTGTTCTTCTGAAACAGTGACCAGTAATAATAAAAAGTGGATGAAGTGGTTGTAAATAAAATAGTATACAAACCTCGGTGTAAAGTTGCATTACCGTCTCGAGATTTAGTTAACCTCGCCGCTTCGTGCCTCGGTTAGCTACCGACTCTCTCGACAGTAATGAAACACTTTCCACCTTGATACGTCATACGCTATTACAAATGTTAAGGAAGGTGTTGGAGATGTAGGTATACTTATTATTATAAACAACAATCGGGATCGGGTAATGTGTGGTTAGGTAAAATGGCGTCACTTGGCGTGATGTCACAGATTTCACAGACATTACCAGACCTGATATTTACTAGGAAAAAGTAAATTAGTATGAGGAACAAATTTGTTCGCGATAACAAGATAATTTACTTTTTCTTAACTAAGATGTGAATAAAAATAAAATTTCATTCTGATTACTAGGTCAGTTTATTTATGAAAACCAAATTAAAACTTGTTCTAATAACTAGGAATTACTTTTACAAATGCTAAAATATAGCCAACAAGAAAAAATGAGTTTTAGTTGCCAATGCATTTTTTAGAGTGCTGAATAAACAATGTTTTTTAGGCATATTCACAAAAATGTACATGCCATGCCGTATGGCATAACATTTGAAATTAGCTCATGTAAAGGTACTTAAGGGCTACGATTCTCGGTAGGTTTGCTTGGACGGTCGCGGCGAGGGGGAAGCTGCTCGTCGAGGAGTAGGCGGTAACAATATTTTTCCAGGGCCGCTGTTTGAATTTGGCTTGATAATTGCAAATAAATAGGGTTGTTGTTTAGTTAATACTGCGAATTTTTCTGTTACTTGTTTTTATTGACATAATATTATAGTAAAAATACATCAATTATACTTAGTGAGTTAGTATAGTTACATATTTATGACTAAACAAATTAATGCCAATTTAATTTAAATATACAATAATATGTGGCATTGTTCAATTTGTTTTGATTTTAGTCCAACAAAAAACTATGAAAGTATATATGTCAATGTTGAAGGTGGTTAATTTGTGTATAATTTTAAGACAAAAAGTTTATATAAACTTAATTTATCCGTTTTGCTTTGTTACCATAATACACGGTGATGAAAGTATTATTTTGAAAAATTGTTTTTTTTAATAACTCAGAAACTACATTAGATATTTTTATAAAATTATTAAACTTGGTGGGTGCAAACTATCGTTTCTGCAAAAATCGAATTTTAAGTTTTAACCAGTGGCATTCTAATTAATTTATAGGTAATTTAAATTTATTGATTATTTTAGGTGTTTAAAATGATACGCCACTGTTCTTTTAAAAAGTAAAATAATTTTATAAAAAGATCTCTCGTCTTTTTTTCGTATCTTACAGTGAAGGAATAGATACTAACAATCATCTATCCTAAAAGATAACGTATTTTTACACATTTTTACAGTTTTTCTTGATATAACTTTTTAACTACTAGATTACTAATACCCATTTCTGATTAAATTAGTTAATTATTTTAATTAACTGTTAACAAACTAATAACATTTTTCTAAAACTAAAAAAAATTAAATAAGTTGTTGAAAATGCCCTCCACCTCCATGGGCACATGCTTTAGCTGTTGTTCTTATATTAGTGCGCACTCTTTGAAGAATGCTTTTAATATGCCTTATTACGTTACAAAAAGCTCTTATGCGATTTCTCAGTTGTTCTACAGACTGGGAACCTTAAGAGCCAATGCTGGGGTCAACCACGACCTACACGTGGTGATAAAATGTTCGATTTAAATATTCTCTTGCTTACATGAACCACATTCTATATTTATAATTATAATTGGCACTTCTTCAAGCAATATGGGCAAATCGCCCTTTAGAAACCGGTGACAGTTATGGTCATTTAGACTTTCTGGCCAAGAAAATGAACAACTAAGTTGTTTTTAACAATTCCAACTCAGACATTTAACGACAATTGCTCTTGATGGCTAGATTCCACAATAAAATGCGGGTCTTCTGTCCAAACATGAATATTGTGGAAATTTCTGATAGCATTTCTTGGGAAGTTTCGCCTATGAACATTATTTCACAGTCAAACACCGGGTTTGCACAATATTCTTCAAAAACCATTGAGAAAAGATGATTCGCAGGGGAAAATCTCATGAAAGCTAGGATTTGTCTCGTTGAATGTGGTACGGGTATAAAAAAGAATAGTAAAGAATTCTCCAGACTAGAATGTGCGAGATGTGCAAGTTATTTCCAATGTTTCTAGTTTCGAATTTTCATCAATTAAACTTAAAACTGCTTCTTCAATTCTGAAGTTCTCGTAGTGTAGAAAAAACATCGATCCTAAAGCATTGATGTTCGAAAACATCTATGTTTTTTTCTTAATTAAGATTTTAGTCACATTTATTTTAAAAACATTTATTTTTATCTTTATGTACCTACAAGCCAGTCACACAATATAAAATACAGGGGCACACTCTACGTTGTTGTTTAATATTATTAAATGTAATGCTCTCTTTTCTAAGTATTAGGCTTAAGAAAGAACATGCCAAGTCAGTAAAGAGTGTGCTATAATACGACTCTGTGTGTGAATCTGGGGACTTTAGTTTCTATACTAGATAATCAATATAGTCTCAACTACGATAATGTAATATCACTGTCAAAAAATCTGCTGGTAAATTTGGTCGATTTGAATAGATTTTCGAAACAAACTGTAAACCTTTTTTCCCTTACTTTTGCAAAAAAAAAACTATTAGGGAATGCCAAGGCATTTTTAAAATTTTTCACAATTTGGAAGAAACGGAAGGTATTAATAAAACAAACCAAAATACCTTCACTCACCACAAGCCACTACACCTAAATTTATTTATTTATTATACTAATGCGTATTATTCCTTTTTGTAATTCGTTTACAACATTCTAACCGTTCAACTACAGTTTAACAGTTCACTGTCGCCAATTTTACAAATAGAACATGCCGACAAGGGAACCCCAAAAAAAAACGAACAGGGGAAACGCCGTACAATTACGAATAAGAATACTGACACTGACTGAACTTGTAGCGCCATTTCCAGAATTACCTTTTCTTTATTTTTTAAAATTGCCTTTGGCTATTCAGTCACTCAGCCGGTTTTATTCAATAATATAATATAATTACAATAAAATATTTAACAAACACCTAAAAATGTCCCATGTCCAGCCGGGATTCGAACCCGGGACCTCTCGATTGCGAGGCGAAATCTTTCCCACCCGGCTACCGAGGTCGATTAGAATTGTCTTCAGACTTGATACCTACTACACCGTTCGGAAGTTGGGACTTTATTTCGATTTATCGATGTTTAAAATAAACATCGATGATATCAAAAAAAAAGATCGAAACTAAAATATCGATGTTAAGATTTCTTTAATGTAACACAATATAGGAGATAAATGCATATAAAGATTAATAACATTTTAAACAGAACCACCAAACCACTGAGGCAACACCCCATACACCCTTCGAAACTTACATCAGCAGAAACATCCGCGAGTCTCTAGGCAATTATTTATTAATTAAAACAAAACCTGCAACATGTAGGCATTGACAAACCCTATGATACTGCTAATTTTCGAAGCATCATTAAACTTATTATTAAACACGTTTTTAAGCTGCAAACGCGACTAACCATCGAAAATTACATTAAGGTTTCAGGATAAATAATTAATAAACGCTCCAAAATCCCCGAGTCCGTCCGCACTAGTTGGCCCCGCCTTCCAGCGTAAAACGTGCGATTGCGGTAAGTTTCGCCTTGAAATCCGCAAGAGGTCGGTAGCCGACGGCCGTATTTTGAAAACGGAGGGAAAATGATTTAGACAAACTTACAATTTTTTTTTTATTCGTTTTGTTTGATCGTAAAGAAAATGGTAATAGCCATGCCGATGCGGAACGTTTTTTAAATTTTTTTAATAGTTTATGAAAAAAAAAACTGAGTACGTCGGCCCTAGGTCGTCTAAAAAAAAGTGACAACGCATCGGCGTATATTAATATTTACCTATATACCATTCCAAATTTGAAATCCATTGGACGGACCATAAATAAACTCACAATTCATTTTCTGCTATGTACCGTCCACAACCGTAGCCATTAAAACAACCGTTTTAGATAATTGATAACTTATAAGCTTTAATAACTTTCTCTGACTATGATAAGTAGGTATCAATAGAAACACTTCAAAGGTTTTGGAATGAAATAATAGAATTTACCTAATCCTATGCAAAGAAAAATTATAATCCCAAAAATGCGACTCAAATTATGACCGTAATCAATTTGAGTGACAAGCTGAAATTTGGTGAAGATAGTGGTTTAAGCACTTTCCTTATTAATGGAATTCTTGCCCGTGAGTTTTCTTACTTAATTAAATTATTAATATTTGATAAACCTTAAATATAATTGAATTAAGTTAATGTCAGTCCCAAAAATGCCTTGCTTTGTTGGTTTTACATAGTTGAACAACTCTCATTATAGGGTATAATTTGTATGTAAATAATGTAGTATTTATAGATTTCCAGTTTTGATGTTTTCGATTTTCTTCTCATTTTCAGGTGTAAGATTTCGTGAAGAAGAATACAGATTTAAACTACTGTTAAAACGGAAACATGTATATTGAGCATAATGGAAAACATTTTCATAAACAACCTGCGATCAGAATTCCCAGCTATAAATTTGAATAACCACTTAGTGGGGAAAATACTTTGTCATTGGGTTTGTGATTAATAAAGAATATAATTTTTGTTAGCATATTAGGAGCTTTACTTTATTGTCCTCCTTTTATGACATTTCAGAGTCAAATATATAAATATCCCGACAAACCAGATTATTGACAACGTTGCAGGAATTAAATTTGTAACAAGGATGCTGTACCCTTCAAATGTGATCCAATTATTTCCTTCATTAATTTTAATTACAAGAAATATAATTCTGGGTGGGGACTTTTAGATACAAGTAAATGTATATATAATTTAATATTTTAACCCCGGTGTTAAAAAAGAGTAACAAACAATTAACTAAGTCGTGGTATCTATTTTAGGTTATTAAGAAAAATTGACACTTATAAATATGCAAAAAAGAGTTTTTAGAGTGAAGGGCTAAATTTTAGAGATGGCGTAAAGATGTAAAAAATTCATTTATTAATCTTAAGATTCTAACGTTTCTATCTATGTCTTATTTATATAAAGATTTCATGATTATTTTTTTATGTTAAATTTAATGGCACACAATTGTTGTAATACTAGAACCCAGACTAATATCAACCTTTCTTTTCAGATGATAAATTTCTAAACGCCAACATGCAGGATACATATTTCTTTTAATATCATCAAAGAAAATTATAGAAACTTATAGCTACGCAATAGAAGTGTAATCTTTATGGGCGGCTAACAACCTCGAGAGGCGCTGTACCAGGTTAACAAACACACAATTTTGCAGCAAATTTGAATTGAGCTTGATGGAGAGCTACGTTGCCAATAGTTGCATAGTTTCTTAAAAGGTTGCAATTGAAATATAGAAGTGAAAGTTATTGCATCTTTTATTCGCTTAATCTTAGTAATAATAACTAACATTGGCTACAATCAGTGAAACAAGATGCTTAATACAACCACACGGAACTAGGTTTTAAATTTTCTAATCGGATCTGGGGGCGAGAAGGATCACTAATCTATTTCATGCCATTAGAATGAGCTTGTGACGCAGTGGTTAGGGCGGCATCTTTTAGACAAATGTCGTTTTACCAGTCGCGAGTTCGTTTCTACTTCCAAGTGTTTTTTTTTTAATATTTCTTTTTTCTACATTTGTTCATACTATAATATTGGTAGATTTATAGATTAATGCTATATTATTTGACTAGAGTGGTATAGCTTTATTTCTTGTGCGTAAAATGCTATAGTTTTTTTACGATCATGAACTCATTTTGAAGAATTTATTTATCACAAAAAACTTTACCTACCTACCTGTGAAAATGAGCAAAACAGTTCAGTTAACTTGGCAAGAAAATGCTTTATTACAGACCCGTGTTGAAAGTGTATTTGAAAAGTACTTTTCAAATCTAGGAATCAATCTGAGATTTGAACAGATGCATATGGAGCCAATTTTCTTCCCTTTACACAATATAACAGCCTGTAAGAGGATATTATGTACCGTATAGTTAGTCGGAAGAGAATTAAAAAAGTAATATTTTTTTAAAAATACTTTAATATAAGTCCTGTACCTATCTCGGAATCAAAAGGAACTTGTTCATAAGTATATAGGAACCTTTTTACATTCTCTTGATATCCTCTATCGTGTGGTACTGTGGTACTATGTATTGTACTTCTTTCAAGGTCACCCTGTATAACAGGGTGCGTTGTTAAGGTGTTTTTTCCATAGCACCCAAACTATAAGGGATACAAAAAAAGTTTTATACAAAAACCTGTTGGGTTTACCGAAAGGCATAACGCAAAACATTTAACAGCATACTGAGCGGCTAAAAAATAAATTACATAAACATTTTTTTTTAAAATGAAACACACTGTATATTTTTCAGTTATTTGATTCAGTAAAGAAAGACCTTTATATCCGTCTTTTTGTTTTTAAATCTACTTGTATCGTTGAAAAGTAATAATTATTTTCTTTGGGGGGAATTTTTAGTGGCTCGATAAAAAATCATAGCATGGGGCAATGGGGCATTCAGCTTAGTTAAACAAATTTTTTACCATTAGTACCTTAAGAGACACAGTATCAGTGGCGGAATCACAAAACAAGGAAGGCGGAGAAAAAATACCGGCGCAGGCGAAAAATTCTTGCGTGCCATGCCCTTTTTTTAATTTTGGTTCTTGATTTTCAAGTAAGAAATATAAAAAACAACAGAAAATCACAAAAACAGTCAGGCTAGGTTCAAATTTTGTGCAATTTCACCTATCTTAGGTAGTGATGAGTTAACATTTCTTGTAAACAGGTAGTTAGGCGACCCAAGCTACGCTGCAGCCCCCCCTGGTTGCGCCACTGCGCCGAACATACCCATACTATACTACTGTTTTTGAGGTTTATGATATAGGGCGTACAAGGGTGGTCCACGTAATATGACCCACTACCTTTTCTCGTAAACCGTGAGAGTTATAAAGAAAAGCTCAATAGAAAAAATAATTCATAGTAAAGAAATTTTTATTTTATTATATTTTTGTGTATACAGGGTAAGTCGTTTTTCGGGAGTTGATATCAACTTTCGATTTCTAACTAGAAACCGCTATATCTTATAAAACTTTTGAATTCTACATAAAATAACAAATATTTTTTAATAAGTGCATCATAAGTCTAAACTTACCTAATATTTTCCGAGATATTATCGGGTTTTGAAAAATTACATTTTTGAACTTTGACAGCTTCTAGCTCTCTAACGGTACGTCTTAGAGCAATGCGGCTTACATGTCCCTGTCTTACTTTTTTATTGTCTTCCTAAAAATATTAGTTTCAGGTAAAACCGGAAGAACTATTTTTCCGGCTTTCGACTTACTACATCCGGTTTAACCGGAAGTTTCCACTTTTGGAAAGATTATAAAAAGTAAGACAGAGATATGTAAGCGGTCTTTACCTAAACGTAGTGTTAGAAAGCTAGAAGCTGTCAAGTTCAAAAATGTCAGTCGAAATCTCGGAAACTATTAAGTTTAGACTTACAACGCACTTATTAAAAAAATAATTGTTAATTCATGTAGAATCCAAAAGTATTGTATAACATAGGGTGTTTATTGTGTCTATTTAAAAGACGAAAGTTGGTAATTTTTTTTTTTTGAAAAATGCTTTATTTATACACAATAGGAATTTACAATGTAAACTTAAATTACATTCTCTAATCAGTGCCGGAACGTACTGGTCTCGAAAAAACTTGCTTTTTTTTAAAGCAACAGCTCAAATTACATCCATAAAACCAATATACACATCAAATAATACATTAACATCAACAATCAAACACCACTAGTGACTGAAGTATAATTTAAGTTCCGCAATAAACCTCACTTCTCCAGTAATGTCCTTAAGATTACCTAGTAACTTATTAAATAAAAAGGCAGTCCGAGCAAAAACGCCTTACCCTGTATACCTACATAAAAATATAATAAAATACAAATTTCTGTACAATCAATTAATTTTTCTATTGAACTGTTTTTTATACATTATATATAACTCTTACAGTTCCCGATAAAAGTTAGTGGGTCATCTTACGTGGAGAACCCTGTACATGGCGACTTGCCAAATTCGGCAATTGAAAGATTATGTGTTATTTCAATTTTTTCAAATCTTTTTTTTTTGTTTTGTTCTATGGCACTGAATGAAGTCAACTGGTCAGCATCTCTCTTTGTTTTATTAAGTATTACTACCCATTTATATTAACTTAACTTATTCTAAATTTCTTTACAATTTTTTTTTACAAACACTCACAAACATCCATGCCCTAGCTGGGATTCAAACCTCGGACCTCTAGATTGCCGAGCAAGAACGCTGCTCACCCGACTACCGAGGCCGGCAAATCTTTTAAATACTTTAATTTGTTATGATACATGTAACTATCTAATTCTTATAGTTTATTACTCACGTCTAGGTGCCGTTAAATAAAATGATTTCGGCAGATACAAAAAAAATGTAAAGTTTACAAAGTTATACAAACGGATATTTTTTGAATCATTTATATGCAGATAAACGTACCTTTTTTATTCCTTTTATGTTGTTAAGACAGTTTTCCTATATTTTTTATTTTATTTTTCCGTCACTGGACTAAATTAATAACTTGTCAATTTTATAAGTATTAGTGGTATTTCAGAAATGCTGCTAGAATTCATTAAGAGAGTATGCCAGAAGATTTCGTATAGGTTTAAAGGAATACATTTCGTGAACACACAAAAAATCGATTGAGGTAGTACAATTAAAGATTATAATACACTCCTAGATTTAAACATTTTTATATCAACCTCAGCTCTTTGGTAAACCCGAAAATGAAAATATTGGTTCACCTATGCCGGCTGCGCCCTATTGTTTTATTGGGTCTAGTAATTCCAATAAGCAGTCTACAAATTCAATTATTAATCCTGAAGACTATATCAAAGAGTAACACAACCAGTAAAAGGCGAAAGTATTGTCGGTTTCTTTGAAGGTTAATGTACCCAAATTCTATGACCTTGATAAACATAGTACCCAGTAAAAACATCATATTCTTCTTATTTTGCCCTATGTACACGGCGAAAATGTTTCACACTATTTTGGTAATTTTATAATTGAACATTTTATGTTGCCGATTGTGCGGTGCACCAGAAGGATATTGTCAGGTGAAGCATTAATTCGAATTCTGATTTATAATAAATGTATCTGTTAAATAGCAATCTCCGTCGTTTCACTCTAGACAGAAACAGAAACTTTACTGACAATTTTTATATTGTAGCAAATTATACATAAGTATAAAAATTATGAATAGTGTATTTCGCTTGTAAGGTCCAAATTATCAATGCCCGTGTATCTCTAATTACACGATAACTTGTAAGAACACCATTGTTGGAACAATTCTTATCATAAAGTTATATGGCTGGTATCACTACCAGGGCATTGATAATTTGGACCAGTGGGTTAAAAGAATTTCTAATATACCTATAAGATATATGCATCCTATGTATTTTGCTCTACTACAGTCACTTCTGAGCTATTGTCACTAATTGGACATTGACGATTTGGGTATTAGCCCCATTATAACAATGTGCTGACAATGATAACAGCCACATAACTTCCATGGCAACAATTGTTTCAACAATGGTATCTTTAGAAGTTATCTTATGGCTAACATAAACCGAACATTCATAAATTGGATCTTAGTTGCTCAATGTCCAATAAAGTTATAGGAGAAATAATACAAAATCTTACAAGTATATTTTATTTTATTGTAATCCTAAAGATGCAATTTTTATTGTAAAAAAAATACATATACACATAGTGCATTATAATAATAATTATAATTTATTATACCTACATTCACTGTTCAAAATATGTAAAAGTAGATTTTAGTAAAGGTTATTACAATGAATAATATGCAGATAACCAGGTACTTTACTTAACATAAATAAGATTCGTTTCAAGTATAATTTTGTTGGGATTCTTAGTGCTCTTACTTGTTCTCTTACTTTTTCTTCTCTTGGAATTTTAGAACTCAAAAGAATTTATGTTTGAGTAGTTGTTGAGAGGATAATAGAGGAGATGATGTACTGCCCCGATCCTTTTATTCTCGTATCAAACTTTAATCTAAAAAATAAATCCTATAGGTTATTAAAAAATATTTCCATGTATTTTAAATTTTTTTAACAACCTGTTTATGACTTTAATTAGTATGTCAGTAAATATGATTAATTAGCGACATTGTTATGACTTTAGCCCAAAACTTACCTCCAATTTCTAAGGTCAGCTCTTCTAAATTTTTACTTAAACTTGGCAGTTGTACTTGTGGGGTCATAGATAAGCCTAAAATTAAAAAGAAAACAGTTTTACAGGGTGATACACTGTCAAGGCAGGATATGCCTGCAGCAAAAGTAAAAGTTTTTGAATTTCATTTAAAACGAAATTTACAGGGTCAGGACTTTTATGTTTCAAAAGAATTTTAAATTTTAGTGAGGACGATTATATTTCAAGGGATGCACCGCCAGACTGGCCCTAGGAAATCCCATGTAAATTTTGCTACCCTCAAATATTGGCTCCCCTGATAATTTTACTTCAAATTTGTATTAGATTTTTTTGAAGGTATGATGGGCTCGTCAATCAAGATTTATAATTTTCTAATAAGCTAATTCAAAGTCTTTTATTTATTTCATTTTGAGTAATTGCGTATATTAAATTGGTACAATCACTAGTTGTTCTTGAATACTGTAAAAAAAAATTCAAATAAACTTTATTGTCAGAAGATCTAAAGACCTATTGACAAAGCAATTCTAATAATATTAAATTACAATTAAAACTAAAATCACAGTATCTTATAAATACCTAGGTAAATCAAAAATATGATTATTGAAAAACTTTACAAAATAAAATAAAATAAAAGGGAGGAGACAATTAAAATATATACTAGGGCATGAACATACAACATAACAATAAAACAAGCCCAGGCAAACCTAGTTAATTATATAAAACAGGAACCAGGAAGATGCAGCACATATAAAGTACATTATTAATTATTAAATTAAGTTATTTATATAAAATATTATTCAAATTCAAGTATACTTTATTCTTGAAGAATTTTGTGGTTGTCATCAACAAAGTTATCTAAGTTAATCCAATTTATAAAGTATTGGTATGCACGTAAAGAATACCATGTAAAATAATAGTCAGATACATAAAAACAATTTTCACAATTTAAACACATAATACTAACACACAAAAGAAATCAACAAGGTGTCACAGGTTGGAACTTAATTACATGTCAGAACATGTTTTGAGAAGACTTAAGAAAGATCAATTTGAAATCACAGTGTCACACTATACATAAAATGATTTAGAGCACATATCTACACATAAGGTATAAAGTAATGGATCAGTGAGAAGAATAAACATAACATTGAAGGGCTAAGCTAATCATGAAATATTTTAAATTTTTATTTTTATTAATAATATTTGCTTGAGAATCCAGGGACTAGAACCTGTCCTCATAAAACTCCATAAGGGAATAGTATGGTCTATTACTAAGTAGCTTTTTTATGGATCTTTTAAATGTCTTAGTGTCCAGTATCAGTCTGTATGCTACTGATTATAGAGTTTAATACTTTCAAAAATTAAAGAGTTCTTTCTAAGCGCTGTCCTGGGAATAGGAAGAGGTATATCAGTACTGTTGCGCGTATTATATGTATTGTTATTTGTATAACTTCTGTATCTTTTGCGAATAAGGCAAACTGTTTCTAATATCCCCAGCCGTTAGAATTTTTTCCCTGATGAAAAGTGGCTTACAATGATCTCTTGATCTTGAGTAAAATCAGTATAGACCCCAATAAGTCTTGACTGCAAAAGCCCCAAAATCCGATTCCATACCGCAGGTGGCTTTCAAACAAAGAAAAATAAACAGTTCGCCCCATGCGTTTTCCCAGTTCGTTAGTGACGACTCTCACCGCAAAACAACCCGACGCCAATCTCCCATTCAATGCTAGAATGTGACCCCTAAATTTAAGTTTGTCATCAATTAAAACCCCAAGAACCTTGCAACATTTGCGTTCCTTACAAAATTATTTTCTAAGACCAATTCTGAAAAGGAAAATTTAAATGTAAGAATGCTGGTCTTGCTGACATTAAAACACAGAAGCTTGGAGTCACACCACCGCTTAACAAGGAACAGATCATTCTGTACAGCACGCTTTAATTCATTTGAATCCCGACCTCGCCACAAGATGGTAGTATTATCGGCAAACATAGTGATAGTACCGCGGATATTAATCCTCGCCAAATCATTTATATTGAGTAAAAATAAGACCGGGCCAAGCACCGAACCCTGCGGAATACCACAGTCAACCCGCATTATGTTGGAAAGAACAGACCGGCCCCTCACCAACTGCTCCCTATCAGACAGGTAAGAGACAAACCAGTCAAAAGCAACACCTAACATTCCAGTTAAGCAAGCAGTATTCTTTGGTTAACGCAGTCAAATGCTTTGGATATATCACAGAACACTGCTGCCGCCGCATCTCCCTCATTTAAGCCAGTATAAGGTTCTCCAGGAAGAAAAATATGGCAATATGTTTGAGTAGTTGTTGAGAGGATAATAGAGGAGATGATGTACTGCCCCGATCCTTTTGTTCTCGTATCAAACTTTAATCTAAAAATAAATCCTATAGGTTATTAAAAAATATTTCCATGTCTTTTAAATTTTTTTAACAACCTGTTTATGACTTTAATTAGTATGTCAGTAAATATGATTAATTAGCGACATTGTTATGACTTTAGCCCAAAACTTACCTCCAATTTCTAAGGTCAGCTCTTCTAAATTTTTACTTAAACTTGGCAGTTGTACTTGTGGGGTCATAGATAAGCCTAAAATTAAAAAGAAAACAGTTTTACAGGGTGATACACTGTCAAGGCAGGATATGCCTGCAGCAAAAGTAAAAGTTTTTGAATTTCATTTAAAACGAAATTTACAGGGTCAGGACTTTTATGATTCAAAAGAATTTTAAATTTTAGTGAGGACGATTATATTTCAAGGGATGCACCGCCAGACTGGCCCTAGGAAATCCCATGTAAATTTTGCTACCCTCAAATATTGGCTCCCCTGATAATTTTACATCAAATCTGTATTAGAATTTTTTGAAGGTATGATGGGCTCATCAATCAAGATTTATAATTTTCTAATAAGCTAATTCAAAGTCTTTTATTTATTTCATTTTGAGTAATTGCGTATCGAAGGCAGGTTGGCGACTTGAGTCTATTTTACAAATATGTTCATGGCAAGTGCTCAACTAAGGTTGCCCGCTTGATTCCACCCAGAGCGGTGCATGGTAGAAATACACGACGAGCCACTGCAGCCCACCCGTACGTGGTTCAGCTTAGTGTCCCTCGGACGAGACTGTCTAAAAACTCTTTCTTCTGAAGAACGTCATCACTCGGGAACGACCTTGCTGAGGCCGTGTTCTCCAACGAGTATAATTTCCAAAGATTCAAGACCAACGTGAATCGTTTCCTGCGCACATGCACCACTCGCAGAGCGCCATAAAGGATTAATCGTGCGGTGCTATGCCTTATCATAAAAAAAAACAAACATAGCGGTCTTTTTTTGGCTTTAATGTCTACAATCAACTCTTTTTTGTTTTCCCATTGTTTTGTATGTTGATACTGTTGTTAAATTCGTTATAAGCAACTACTTTCATTGCGCATTCATTACGATCCCTTTCCAAAAATTTTTAGAAAAGTGATCGCAAAAATTATTTGTTATACACTCTCGTAGTTACTAAAAGCAATTATTTTGGTGTCCTTTTAGGCAGACAGCTTCAAATTAATATTGTCATGCACAACCCATGCACATGTATCACAGTCGGAAAGTTTAGAGGGACTAGCCAAAACGGACGTAAACAATAAAACAGCTGATCTTGATGACAAACTTAAGAAACTTGTTGTGAAGACTTACTAGCAAATCTGAAAGATAACGCTTTTGCTTTTCCACGTTATTCCGACTTACACAATCTTTGAAATATATTTTGTTAGTACAAAATGATAGTTCATTTTACGATTTTTCGAAACTGATCTTGCTTTGTTGTGTCCCACTTTTTTTTATGTTATAGGACCGTTATGCAACTTCCACAGTTTATGTTTATCAACAATTTCACCTGTCTATATAGCAGGATTGAAAGGATTTCAAATTCAAATTCAAATTTATTAAATAAAAATATAACATAATAATACAATGTGGATAGTACTAATTGTCATACCAAGTCAAGAACCGATATTTGGCACCTAACTGATTTAACAGCTGTATGTGCCTTGTGCCACGTGCGCATTTACGTAATAAACTGTATAATCACTTTCCTAAAATTGTACAAACATCTACGACCTAAAACTACCTATAACTAGTCAGGCTTTAATATAGTGTGATTTATATCACCAAAATTGTGTAAATTTTATATTATTTTCCAAAATATAGTTTCTACAACGATCGCTAAATTTCTATTCTATATCTATAAATTTTATTTCTTAATTGTCTAATATCCAATGGCAACATGTTATAAAACTTTGGTCCTAGATAAGTCAAGAATCTTTGGTTTAATTTTTTATTACTATTAGGAATTTGAATAGTTCTTTGAGTTTTGTTTCTAGTTTCGTGTTTATGGCTGATATAATTTTTTTTATACTTTTCGCTGTGAACGTATATACATGCTGATAATATATATAAGGATCTAACATTAAAAATATTTACAGAATACAACATATGTGTGGGGAATCTTTTTTGTTTTTTTTGTATAATTTTAAGAATAAAATTCTGTGTTACATTAAGTTGTTTTAATGCATTACCATAAAGCCCTCCCCACAGAACTATGCCATATCTGATTAATGATTCTACCAGCGCCCTATACAACATCATAAGAATATTTTCAGGTAATATTTTACGTAATTGGTAGAATTTATGAATTAATTTTCTTATACTTTTTTTCAGATTATTAATATGTTCTTCCCATTTTAAGTGTTTATCTATAACTATTCCCAAATATTTAGTACTAGAAACCTCTTTTATGTCACTTTCGAAATTCTGCACCGTGATAGTAGAAAAGTCAGGACGGCCAACTGAAGTTGCCGAAAATGCGATGTAATTTGTTTTATTTACATTTAGAGTTAGTTGATAGTAGTCTAACCAGTTTCTTACCTTCCCCAGTCCTATCTCAGTTTGTCTCCCTACCTCATTCCAACTTTCCCCTGAAAAGAGCAGCACCATGTCATCGGCATATGAGATTGATGCTCCATTAATATCAAGACTAGCAAGTGAGTTTATATATGTAATAAATAGGATAGGTCCAATAACTGTCCCCTGTGGAACTCCTATCTTAACCTACATGGTATCACTTATTGATTCTCTAATTTTGACAACTTGCTGCCTATTTGATAAATATGATTTAAAGATGTCCAACACTACACCTCTAGCTCCATATTGGATATATCTTGTAGCGACTTCCAGCAATCTATGGGTTTTACATTCTGAAGAATATCATCTTGAAACATAACATCAGTGAACGGTTCTGACCTGGCAAGAAACTTGACTATGACCACTATTTGGATCTAATTTTTTAACAGTTTTTAAAGCAACATTTTTTTCACTGTCTGTTTGCTGAGTTTTTGTTGAGTTAAGGAGATATGCCAACAAATGATATGGGGTTATACACTGTTCATAGCGTCTCTTAAACTTTTGCAGCTGATTTAAAGTAATGTCCGTTTTGTCAAAATGAGTTTCTATTATTTTAAATTCTTCCAGGACATCTGAAAGGCTGGCACTGTTTCTATGTAGTCTATCTATTGCGATAGAGATAGGCTTAAGTATTGTTAGGTAACCTTCTATTCTTATTAAGTAATCTTTTTAAGTGAATGTTGGAAATTTTTCCTCTTATAATATTGTCAATTTCGTTTTCGCTCTCTTCAGCAATTTTGAAAAGTATGGGCCGTGACTTAACGAAACCTTCTAAACAGTCGGCAAGCGAATTCCATCTGACATTATTTGGCAAAACTAGTTTTTTGCCTCCTTCTTTGGCATAATATGCTGCAGAGGCAAAATGGTTGTTACGGAAGTATTTAGCAATGAAAACAAAATATTCCTTAATATGAGCGATTTCCAAATCCCTACACAGCAAATTTAAAATATGTACAGCACAACCATATGTAAGGAGGTTTAATTCAGTAGATGTTTTTATTTGATGTCGCATTGCAGCCATATTAGCTGCTTTATCTATGACAAAACTACATACTGTATAGTCATATTCGGTTTTAAGCTTATTTATGAGTGCTGTTGCAAATTCTGTTAAATATACAGAAGTTTGAGGATTCCCAGAAGTATCTAGAGTATCTACTAAGACGGTAAATCCATATTTTGTTGTAATCGTTGCACAGATTATTGGTTGGTTATGTACATTTGATCATCCGTCAAGTGACAGACATACACATGTTCCCGACAAGTTTTAAAAGCATTTGGTTTTTTCTTCACTATAAACTATATCAAGCAATTTATTAGAAACATCATATCGAGAGGGTGGTACGTATCCAGGCCGTAAAAGAGCGATGACTTTTCTTACTTCCGGTTGCTCCATACAATTAAAACCGCTGTTTGTAGCGTTAAGGGCTTTGGCAATCTGTTTGTCAATTACCTCTTTAGTAGATTTGTTAGTGCGTATGACAAAAGATGACAAAGATCCAGAACTAGAACTTGCTGACGTTGTTTCTGATTCTGACACTACTTTCCTTTTCTTACAATTTGGAGTGGAAAGACTGGAAAGTGACTATAAAGTTTGTTGCGAAGTACATGGTTCCTGTGACTCCTGTGAGTTTGGTGGAGCATTCACGTCAGAAGTACCCTCAACCTAAAAAAAATACAATAATTAAATTTAAAGTTAAAAAAGAAAATTTAGAAAATTATTAAAAATACGTTTCTAACTTCTGAGATGGGTGTAGGGTGTTGAATTTAAAATATAATTTTTTGTGTAAAATTCAGAGCAACTTCATCTAGCGCCTAACGGGCCTCACCTAACAAACTCCAGAACCTATAGTGACCTGTATTTGTACTAATGCAGATATTTAGCAAATTTCTCGAAAACGGTCATATCTCATATCAAGCGTTGTTGAGGAAGTATAGCTTTTTTCCCCAGAAAAGGTGTAAGAATAAGGTTTATTGATAAAAAGTCCCAGAAGCTCTCTGTCAAAAGAGCTAGCGCAAATTAAACTGAATTAATGATAGGTGCACAAACATTAATATTAAATTATGATTTCTCACATTAAAAACCCCCGGTTACCAAGTTTTGTGCGAAAAATTTATCTTTTGTAAAAGTTATTTTAAAAAATCGAAAATAAAATTTCAGATTTAAATTCAACATCCTGTATCTCGGAGACGACGCATTTCCGGACATAAGTTTATTTGGAAAATTGACTATTTTCTTGAATTCTATGTTGTGTTAAAAGAGCATCAAATAATAATAAAAATGATATTTAAAGAAACAAATTTATTTACTTATTATTTTATTTTATTATGCTGTTTGTGTACTTACAACTGATTCAATGTCCTTTTCGATTTCTGTAGGTACTTCACTTTCATGACACTTTTGCCAGTTGTTACAGTTCGAAAATTGCATTTTATAAGATTTAAGAAGTAGTCCATGTTCTGTGGCGAGATTGTAAATAGAAATAAAGGTCTGTCTTTACCACCAAATAACTTTATTTGCCCCTCTAGGGTAGAAAACAAGGGTTATAGAAAATACATAAAATGATGAAGATTTAAAATAAATTTCTTAACGTTGTACTAGTTTCGAATTTAGGGAAAGTCATCTTCAGCAACTAATCATTTAAGAAATTTTGTTATGAAAAGTAGTTAAAACAGTTGGGAGAACAATGGGTGATTCAACAATAAAATACAATGAAATGCAGATTATGCAACCATTGGAATAGACAGCAGCTTATTATAAGGACGATGTATCTCTATGCAATGGTAGGAGATGATTTAAACGCAAGTAGGATAAAAGACCCTAATCATAATACAGTGATTTAAGAATGTTAAAATTAGAACATGTTGTAAAAGAAGACATTCATTCTTAATTTAAAATGAAACTGACTTAGTGAGGGGACATGTATATTGTTGTGGTGGATTAGATTATATGTAAATTAAATTAAATGAAATTGCTTCTCCTTAAAATTGTCAAAACGAAACTATGTAATTTCTGGTAAAAAATTTGGGAATACATCTGAAAGGAGAAAATTTCTAATTTTAGAAAATTTTGGAAACCAATAAGATATATCTAATCTCATTACTTAACGGTTTGTTATATATATGTTATAATATTATTGTTATTAATTATGTACTCACCAAGTGGTCATTATTCACATGTTATATTATTAAAATAAAATAAAATTTTTAGTAAAATAAAATCATTGTATTAATGAAGGGAAATCTTGGTTTTAATTTTCTTCCTGTTACCAGGTGAAGAAATCATTTGATGAATTAACTTTATCATTAAAAATTAATGCGTGCTATTCAAGGGGAATGGCGTTGCAAAATGGTAAGTACCTAGAATTGGTACTACTAGGTACACGTTTAATTTTCTTTTTTATGCGTTTTTTAAATCATGTTTCCGGTAATCAACTGTCAAGTCCAATGGTGGCAAATTTAAACAGGAATCTACAGATGGACAAGGAAGAGTTAGATATACAAATTATATATACATCAAGTTACAATAAAGGTGGGGAGATTCGCTTCCCTTATGTAGGGTGTGTACATATTAGTCTTATCATAAATAGTGAGCAATGACGTGAATGAAGCATAAAACAAAGAACCTGTGATATTTCATTCCCTGTAACTACCAAACAACGACCGCAACCAAGAATCCACCGAAACCCGGGTCGACTGCAGCATACAAACCAAAATGAGTAACTCTAGATGGCAGCACTATAAACCATAAATGAAAGATTAAAATATTGTATAGGCAACATTAAGGATTCAAGTGTAATATTGGCTATGTCACAATTGAGTTTGACATTTGAAGTTAAAATTTTTATGGAGGTTAATTGGTTGATAATTAAAGTAACAAACAAAACAAGTAATTGATTGTAACAGATGTAATGGTGTTTAAATTTGAAGAGAATTAAAAAATGGGAGACAGTCGAAGGTAATTTGCTCATTTAGGACTTGGATTTCAGGATGTTTTACCATTGGGTACTACATGCAATATTTCAACTCCTCTTTCTGGATCAAATGTATGTTTAGCATTAAGAATATGGTCAGAGAAATTTGATTTGGTATCCACGGGCAACTGTTTATTTTTATTTCTTTCTATTAGCGAAATATGATCTTGTATTCGAATACAAAACTTACGTCCAGTACGCCCAACATAACAGCAGTTCCAAGTAGAAAATTCGTCACTATAAGTGCAACTAAGTTTATAAACACCAGATTTATGTAGCACCTCAATAGTATCTTTATTGTTATTTATATAGTTTTTTAAATTGTTTTGAGTTTTGAAAGATATATGAATGTTGTTGTTGAATTTAAGGAATATATTTTTGATATTATGGGATATCGTTCCCATATAGGGTAAGCTGGTATAAAATCTAGGCTTTACAATATTTTGATTAGATAATAAATGTCTATTAATATGTTTATTTAAATTCTTATAATATATTTTATTAATGATGTGTATGGGATATTTATTATTTTTAGCAAGTTGGGTAATGTAGGAGAGTTCTTTGTTGAAATTATAATTATTCATTGGGACAGCAAAAAGTCTATGCACTTAATTTATGGCTAATTGGATGGTTAGAGTTGAATGGTATAATACTATCCGTCGCCGAAGGCTTGTGGAAGATTGAAAATTGCAGTCCCTGATCATATTTAGTCAAAGTTAAATCGAGAAAATTGATACTTTTATTAATTTCATGTTCTATAGTGAATTCTATTGAAGGGTGTATTGTGTTAATAAAGTTATGAAAACTATTCAATTCATCCTCTGCACCATTGAAGCAAGCTATTATGTCATCAACATATCTATAGTAAAATAAAAATTTTTCATATAAAGGATGCAATTTAATTTTATTTTCCAAGAAAAACAGAAATATCTCAGCCAGCAAAGGTGATAGGTTGGATCCCATTGCGACTCCAATATTTTGACAAAATATTTTTCCATTGAACTGGAAGAAGTTCTGCTCAAGCACTGTATCAACCAATAAGCATATATTCAGTATATGAAACGTATCTGTCGAAACTAGTACAACGTTAAGAAATTTATTTTAATTCTTCATCATTTTATGTATTTTCTATAACCCTTGTTTTCTACCCTAGAGGGGCAAATAAAGTTATTTGGTGGTAAAGACAGACCTTTATTTCTATTTGCATTTTATAAGTTTGATTATCTCTGTTAAGTTTTCGGTTTTAAATTGTTAAAATACATGTGTAGACTCTCACCTTAAACATTAATTGTTAATAAAGTAACCTGTAATAGCCAAAAATTTTCATTATATTTAGTTTCAAACCTTTGTTGTTGTTTATATTTCAGGAATGTTTTGTATCTTGTAAGACATAGCTAAATGGATTGATTTCTTCTGTTCATCGTTTGATACTACTTGCAGATAGGTTTGATTTCAAATATTTCTTTAGTTAATTGGTAATTGGTAATTTATAACTGTTTAACCTAGTATAAAAGTTGTATGTAGGTTAATCGTCTCGAATGTTGTAAATCAGCTGTGTTTTAAGAAAATCGATAATAGGTCAGTATCAGACTGACAGTTTCTGTGCGTTTTCACAGCGACTTCTGGTTAATTTTTGCTTGGTCGCGTGGGTCGACTCGGTCGCCATTAGTTTTCTGTGTTGTTGAGAGAGGTTAGTTTCCGTCTAACCTTTATTGTTCTGTGGTTTTCGTAGATAGGGTGACTAATTTTCTTGTCATTGTTTTGTTTTGGTTGGAGAAAAATAATAATCGTCCCTTTCGACCATGGACACTGGAAGTTAGAGCACGTTGGTGGAAGTGGCCCAAATTTAGTTTTTTTGGGCAGTGCAGGCTAATGTAGTGCCGTTAAAGCATCCACAAATGCACTAAAAAGGGTATGGCTTTGTAATTTGCCTATTCCTTTTGGCGGAATGCCGATTTAAAATGCTTTAATGAACTTCAACAGCGGCCATAGACGCCATCTGGTAAATTGGGAACCCTCGTTAGTTATTTGAGGTAGGTTTTAATTTTAGTATCTGAATTACCCTCGATGGGTGTTATGAAAGATTTCTCTTTCATGTTTGTATATCTAAAATTCGATTTTAGGGTTTTTATTTGAGGGGCTAAAAGTTCGAGTACAAAGTGGACTACTAGGTTATTTTTGTTGGAATTGCCTGGACGCGGGACGTGCCAGTTGCCGTGTATTATTGGAATCTTTGGAGACTAGCTGTGTAGCAGTATCCACGTTAGCTGTTTCAGGGACCATGTGTGTGTGTGTGAAGATTGAGTCTTCATGAACCCTGGGTAGCACGTAAGGTTTTAGCTAAGTACCATTTTTTTTAGTATGTTGTAACATGGTAACAACTTAAAATATCAATATTTTGTATTTGCGTATTGTTCGATATACAGTGTTTTGGTAAAGTTTTGCACACATGTTATGTACAGAGCTTGTGCAATGAAACGTGTAGCGTATGTCGACATAGCGTTAAGACGTCACAAGAGTCTCTAGTAGTTCAGAGCGTTAGGTAGTCTGTTACAGCTACTTTTGTTGTAAATATAGTTACAATTTATGATTATAAAGTAAATATTTTTGTTTCCCGGCTAAAGGCCATTTGAATCTTCTAAATTTAATACTTGTAACTTCGACATTTTCATTTATCTATGCCAAGTGGCTAGTATACTTTTCGAGTAACCACAGGTACTCGTAAGATTCTGTATTGTACTTTAAGAATGCTCTGATGGTAGATTTAGTTAGTTGTGAAAGGTTCTTGCACAGACCTTGCGGAAATTCCATGTCTCAGGCAATGTCCTGGATGTAGGTCTATGTGGCTGCCAGATCAGACTGAACAGTCATTTTTACAGTATAGGTCTGACAGTTGCCGTCTTGTGCAAGACCCTGTCAAACAGGGTTTGACTTTTTGCTTTCTTATATCGATAACTTTGTAAATTTAAACTTTCACAAATTTTATTGTTAAACCTAGTACTATCACATTAATATTTCATTTCACTTATTCATCTTTTAACTTTAAGTATCTATTGTCCACCAAAGTAAGAGGAGCTTGCATTTATAAAACCAAGTAACCAAGGGCTTAACACCACCAAGTGTTTTTTTTCCTAGTTTGTTTTTATCTGAGGCCAAACATTAGAACATTTAAAGGCTTTTAAGTAAAATAAAACTAAGGTGGCGCCTTCAGGATTTGACTACTTATAACTTACTTATAAGAGGGCTAAACCTCTCAAACTAGAAACAAAATAGCGAACCTACCCTGAGTTGAGCTAGCTAAGGGGTGTCTGAAGAACATCCTCGAGGGCGTAATTTGGGTTTTGTATAACCGATAAATTGTGTGGTTGTGGTTCTTATTTTTTTTTTATAACACAGTGAACTTTCATCCGTTCGACAAGACCTTGCATTTCATGTCTACATTTTTTGCATATATTCCCTAATTTTCCTTCAGTTTTATTAGATTTTTCTATGAAATGTATCCAGATAGGGTCTTTTTTCCTTCCACTTCTATGGAGTGTTGCCATTGTTACACTATTTACATCTTTATATAAACATTAGAGGGTTTTCTTGTTCTGAGAGGAATTTGCAGCTCTAAGCGTTTTTCGACAGGAGCTATCTTCATTAAAATTTGAAGAATGGTGGGAATAAAATCAAAAAGTGTTGAAAATAGCAACAACAAAAAAAAAGAAGAAATCAAAAAAATCCCGATTTTTGATGTTTTTCAAAAAAATCATGATTTTTTTCAAGCCTGCTTTATAGGTTCTGAGATTAACTAAATTTTCCGAAATTTGCGTCTTTATCACTTTGCTAAACAGAACTTTTTCAACCAATTTTATTAGGGCTTTCTGCCATAATATGCTCAATTTGACTATTCAGTGTAAAGGACTTGTTCTGCTGATCAATTATCTTTTTTATTCTTTAATTCTTCTCTCATCCGCTATTGAGCTTCAACTTTAATTTAGCAATCATTTTATCCTTTTTTTTTTCATCGCTTTAAGTCTTGCTTTTCTTTGCCTTTTACTGCTCTTTTTCGCCTCTTCTTGCCGTTGATTTGGCCATTCAGGTGGTCTTGTTTGGGCTAGATAAATATTAGTGACATTGTTCAGAGTATGTCATAATCATGTGAATATGTTTTCCACTGCTTTCCAGTCATATATTTTCCTTTGGCCTTTTTCTTTTTTTTTCAAGTACTTTAACCTCGTCAGTCCCTTGTTACTTTTACGGTCAAGGAATTGACGACAAGGGACTGATGGTTTGAGTTGTATGACTAAGAAAGTTATGTGAATAAAGGTAAATACGGATCTATTCCTCCTATATCAAAGGTGGCATTTAAAATATAATGAAATAAAACAATTTCAATAACAATTATCCAATAATTAACAAAAAATACTTACCACGGGACTGAAATCTTGACCGTCGCCACTACGTGTTCTTTACACATACACGAGGCTAGAGCTGAATTTAAAATGGCTTGGAAAATATGGGTAAAAGTATTTTATTATTTAAATGTATTGATTCCTCAGAAACTGAATGATATTCAAATATTTGTTAAGTTATCAAGTAACGGTATAAACATAAACGGTTTTTAAATATAAACATTTACATTCGCTATGGTGACACGACAAGGGACTGATGTTTTGGGCAAATAGAGACAAATTTTAAATTAATTTAATTTAAATTCGTAATATTTGCTACTAGGAATATGGCCGCCTAACTTTACCTATTAACAAACTACCAATTTCGTACAACACCCCACAAGTTTGTACACCAACACAGCAGCCACATTGGATCAGCGACAGGTAGCAGTGGCAGCCGCCAGCTTTCGGTGGAGAAGGGTTGGGGTCAAAATAAAACAAGAAAAAGAAGATTAGTTACCGGTAAGGCGCCACGGGTTAGGTTGTACCATGCCCTGTAGTCTGGTTGTTATAAATTAGGGCGAAGATAATAACCACGAATTATCTTGACCACTGTGGTCTGCGTACCTACCAACAACTTGTGGGAAGAAGAAAAAAAAACAACGTTATTGAATTAACAAATGGGTACCCTTTTATTTAGTATAAGCACGAAAAGAGGATAGAGAAAAATTAGGGTAACTTGATCACAATATAGCTAGTCAACCTCAAAGTTATATAGATGTAGAAGAAGTAGAAGTTAATGAGGTTGGGTGGGTCACGAGGAATCCTATTTAACCCCTAAGTTTACGTAATAACAATTACATCAAGGGAACCCAATTTACATAATAACAATTAAACCAGGAGAACCCAATGACCTGATCCTATTCCATCCCCATATACAATGTGAAAGATCAGAATAAAAATTGTTAAAATTAAAGTAATGGTACTTATTAAGTTAACTGAACAACAAGGGTATCAAGACGCAGTCTAGTAATAAATTACTAAAGGTGCGAGTTCCACATTAACCTGGCTTACCAAGACATGATCATGTTTTGTTCACATCCAGTTACATATAGTCGACTGGCCTTAATTAACCCAAAAAAAATATATATAAACAGTGCGCTTAATATTTTAAAACAGTGTTGCTTCTCGGAGTAGTAAGAAAAAACGATTAGAGGTTATCGAACCTTTGAATGAGCAACTTTTAGTTCAAATCTTCAAATAAAAATAATTGAATCAAGAAAAAAAAACAAAAAACATTAACTCATTCTTGCTTCAGAAACTCTACGCATTTACTACTCACGAGCGAGCGCCACACCGAAATTATCAGGTACCCAAGAACACTAGTTTTTACACTCTCATGAATAAAGTAGATTCAAGACTACTTGCTAGTTAGCCCCATAAATAAAGTATATTCCCGACTACTCGCTAGTTATCCCCATAAATAAAGTAGATTCCAGACTACTCACTAGTTATCCCCTAGCAATCATGTTGCTTATATCTAAAGTAAAGAAAATTTTAATATATGTCTAAAATAAAGAAAACTTTAATTTATAGTTAACCAGGAAAAGACATTCAATATTAATTAATTAAAACTAATAATAGTTTTTAATTTTAAATCTTGTAGAAAGAGGAATTCCAATTAAGGTTGTCGCCGCTAACAAGCATACCCAACCGACGCATGTCTACTATAATCACTTAAAATAATTATACTTTATATAGGCGGATTAGTACCCAAAACGCAAAATCTAAAACAAAAAAAAATGCAATAAAAAAAAAACCTGTGGGCCAAGCGTGTTGGTTTCAGCAATCACGCCTGGTTATAGGGAGCCTGGATGGACAGCAGGGCGTCCATCTACACAACACGGAGTGTTGGTTCCAGCAATCACATCCGGTTGGCCGGAATTTGGAGGGGAAACGGCCAGAGGTTAAGATATTAACCGGTTCACGTGGCCACTTGGTTTTATTCGTGAGTTTCGACTTAAATAGTCCTACTCATTTTTTGCCCCTGGAAAAACAGGGAACTTAGACATCATGCAATGCTTAATTTGACTAACCCTATATGAAACAGCAAAAGGAAATACCTAAATAAATAAACTAACCTGTCGATCTTAAACGGGGCACAGTAAAGCGACTTCAGAAGCTTGATAATCCCACTCGGGTGCAGGAAGCCATAATACAGCATACAATACCAAAACAACTTCTACGGCTTATCCGCCCTTCTCTGAAGAATAAACTCCCCAAAAGGATACTGCTAGACAAATTCCATGCTAGTAGTTGAACAAATCTCACAGAGAAGCTAGGCTTCTGAAGAACACTTTTACACCCTTGGGCGGTTGGTTGAAGACAGTCTCAAAATGACGAACCCAAATTTGAGGAAGGCTTCCTACCGTCTCTCTTGCACCTACTTAGCGCAACTTACGTCGTCCTTCTCTCTCCTCAGAGGTTGCCGTCATCAACCCCGCATCCCAAGATATACAACGACGATGACGTCACACCCCGAATAAAAATCTCCATTCCCAGAAGAACAAATTATTAAACGACTCACGCACGTGTGAACGGGAAATACTAAGTATACCCGTGAAGTATTATAAAAATTATGATATTTAAAATACATAATCATTCAATACAGAAACAATGCATCACATTTTCTGTGGCTGTCAACTCTGAAATGTCGTTAGGGACAAATACAAAGTAACCTTGGCAACAAGGCGCAACAAAAAACGGACTTCCGCCGTGGC
Source organism: Polydrusus tereticollis (assembly GCA_963920685.1). NCBI lineage: Eukaryota > Metazoa > Arthropoda > Insecta > Coleoptera > Curculionidae > Polydrusus > Polydrusus tereticollis. The sequence goes on from OY987329.1 coordinate 54,124,716, forward strand.
TGAACCAATGAAAATAAAACGCACAAATTAAAAGGAAGTTAAATGAGGTTTTGGGTGAATAACATCCCTAAATTCTAGAAATGACTAATTCCGATTTTTACTCGGAATTTCACTGATAATTTTAGGAGATATTCAGCAATTTCCAGCTAGTAACTTTTGGGTTAACTGGGGACATTGGCAATATGACCGCATGCGTAGTTATTTAAAAGTTTACACGCGGTTCCGCGCAATATCCAATGGAGCCTGGTGCAATACGACAAACACAGACGAGGTACTAGCAGAGAAAGGTAGTTCCATCGCACCCTAAATATTAGAATAACAGAACAAATTGCCGCTATGTTTACAAAACATAACCCCCTTTCGCAACCAACACCAGTGTTCAAAACCGTTGTTTATTGTAGATAAACTCAGGCCAACACCTCTACCAGTCGTCTCGCAGGACCCCAAACAATTAGTTAACCCCAACCAAGAGAGGAAACTGAAAAAATTAGGGATGTTTATTGCCTCAATCGTAGAAATAACGAAAGAGGTAAGCGAGGGACATCGATGAAACACAGGAGAGAACGTCAAAACCAAAGTAACTTTTACATTGATTGAAAATTAAAAAGATTGTTAACACAGTATATTGTATTTGTTGTATTACTACACAATAATTAAATAAAAATGTATGCCCTCAAAGTAGCAATTTCAAAATTTTTATTAATTTTATTTAGCTCCTTCGCCATCTGGTCAAGAATAACTAATAAGATTTTGACAGGTTACAGGAAGTTATACTAGTTTTTATCTATTTCAAATTCAAAAAAAATTTTCAAAATATTTGTTGGGGAAACGATTGCTCAAATGCAATAAAAATATTGAAATTAAATGCAATCAATGTTCTCAGAATCAATACTACTCTTTGTCTAGATAAAATAAATGCTTTTCAAATATTCCATTAGCAACACAATTCCTCAACGGTCAGAGAAACAAGAAAATAATATGCATTTATTAATGTTTTCAGAACAAATAATATTGTCGCCCAGACAAGCTACCAAATTTGCAAATATTATTCTAAAACAGCGGCCTGTCGCTACGGTTATTTAAGCAAAAAAATGTTAAAATGTATATTATCTAACACATGTTGCCGCTAGAAAATTAAGTTCACCGCAGTAGACAAAGACGAAACAATAACAATTGATCCTAGAGAAAACATGGCGGAACAGTAAATAGTCAATTAAAACACAACGCGCGAAATATGTTGCCTTGTGATTGGCCGGCATGATGTTTCAGCGACAAGAGCACACTGACGGTTACTCTCGGGAATCACTACGAACTAAACCCTCGAAAGGTCAATAGGTACGCCAAATTTAAAGTGGGTCATCGTCCGACGGACAATGATAAAATTGCATAGGCTGAAATAACAGCATCAAGTAATAAGTGTAGTAAGGTTACTAAAAGTTAGTAATGTTATAAGTCAGTAATTAATTATGTATTAAAGTGTTATTGTGTAAACAAGTGCCGATTTGGATAAATAAGCGCCAAATTAACTGTTTAATTCACCTAACCAATATATAAAAAGAACCAGTGAAATAACCTAACTCGAGGAATATACAAAGCCTCACCGTTTAATGTTGGAAAGTAAAATTAAAACTTGATTCCCACATTTTGGTCCTTCAAGCCGGATTGGTTAGAGTGAATTTTGGTCCTTCGACTCCAGATTGGTAAGAGTGAATTCTGGTCCTTCGAAAAGCTAGTGGTGAATGGTGAAGTGAAAAACAGTGTAGTAAAAAGCAAATTTTTGTGAAAAACGTAACAATAAAAAAAAATAAATAAAGACTATTGTAAATAAAGTGGAGAGTTTAAGTTGAGAAGTCCTGTTAGAGACTGTCAAACCAGGGAACTGTAAAAGTGATAACAGTCATTGAGGGGAATACAGTGTAGTGAAAAGTGTCTACGCAAATGCAAAACAAGGCGTACTTACATCAGGGAACAATAAGCAATTCAATAAGCATCAAGGAAACAAGGAAGGTGGAGTAATCATAAGTAATTGTCATTGTACTTTTGTATATAGTATTGTTTGTTGTTATTGTCAACCAACATTTTGGTTAAGCAAACTCATGCTTTGGTAGCCAACAGTTTAATACTATTTGCATTGAGAGTAGGTTGTAGCCGCAAGCTAATTTCAAAGAATGTAAAGCGTATATGCACGAGCTAAATATTTCAAGTATTTCACAAAGAAGTTTTAAAATAAATAAATTAACAGATGTAACCGTACACTCAAAAACGCAAAATAAAAATTATACCGTGTCCTGTATAATATTGGATAATATAACATATAAGTTGCCGCAGGTACCCATAAAAATAGATAGTTTAAAAATACCAAATAGTATACAGTGTGAACTTGCAGACCCAATATTTTATGAGCCTTCTAGTATAGATCTTTTATTGGGAGCGAGTTTTTATTATGCAATTTTGGAAAAAGGACATTGCAGTTTAGGTAAGCAATTGCCGACTCTTTTAAGCACCGAATTCGGGTGGAATATCGCAGGTAATGTACCTTATTTCTGTACTAAACCAGTGCGAGATCAACAAGACTATTCACAGAATGAAGTTTCGTTCTTTTTACAAACACAAGAAATCAACAAAGGTAATGTCAGCTGACGACAAGTTAGCGGAAAAAATATTTTGTGATGCTACAAAACTTCTTGAGGACGGAGCATATCAGGTGGATATGCCATTTAAGCAGCCGCAAGAATATAAGTACTTGGGAAATTCATATGCAATGGCAGAAAAACGTTTTCTGTCACTTGAAAGGAGATTTAAGAGTAACCCGGAATTATTTTCGGAATACAAAAAATTTGTTGATAGTATGTTGACCTAGGTCATGCAAATTATGTTCCGTTGGCTTTGACGAACGCGAACAACGAAAATAAATATTTCATACCACATCGGTGTGTAATCAGAGATTCTAGTGTCACAACAAAATTACGTGTAGTGTTTGACGCGTCGGCACAGTCAAAGTCGGGATATTCTTGGAATGATGTCACTCTAAAAGGGTATCAGGTACAGCCTGAGCTTTTTGATATTTTGTGCCGGTTCAGGTATTTTCAATTCGTATTGATTTCAGACATACAAAAAATGTATGGACAAATAAAAATAAATCCAGAGCATAAGTTTCTGCAAAATACAACAAAATAATGCTCGTCGTCTTTCAGAGACCAAAGGCGTGCGATTTTTGGTTAGAATATTTCGCGAACTTCTCGAATTTTGGACGTTTAATACGATCAGTAGCATTTATATTCCGGTTTATATATAACGTTAAAAATAAACATGATAAAAAACAGTCAAATCTTGATGTCAATGAAATTGACAGAGCAAAAAAGCTTGTTGTAAGAAATCTGCAGGAAAAATATTTTAATAAGGAAATTTCAGAATTAAAACAAAATAAAATAATTATTTATAGTAACCAGTTAAAAGGATTTAAAATTTTTCTGGATTCACATCAACTAGTACGAGTAGGAGGTAGGCTGGAGAATGCAAATATTTCTTTCTTAGAGTTTAAAATTTCGTTATTTCATTTCATTTAAAGTTTAGAGTTTTTTTAAGCAAGGGTTCAATCCTTTTTTCGGTTTGGTAACTTGCCACAAAAGTTACTGGGGCTGTGACTGACTCCCTGGGGCAACCCTTAAAATATCAATGATCTTGCGTTTTTTGTTCTTTTTGTTTGCCCTTTGTCTTTAGTTAGACATCGTAGCGACATCATTTTGTTGTATAAGCGGAGGCGCTTAACAACTTTTCACCCAGGATCTACTAAGCACTAGAGGCGCTCCTAGTGTGTAAAAGAAAGAGCGTGGACTACCCTGGCACTAACGCACTGTCCTTTGGCGCCAGTTTCACCCGGGCTGGCCCCACTTTCGCCTTACGGGGCATCTGACACCGTTTACTTCTTCCTCTTTCTTTTTCACGCTCGTCTTTGTTTCCGCGCTACATGGGCACGTGCAGCATCAGCCTAAGTACCAGTGTTATTTCTCTGGGTTGGGTGGGGATAAGGGGTTCTGTTGTTACCCAGTCCAGGGGAGTTATAGGGATTTTTTTCGGGTGGGAGCATTCGGGGTTTGTGATAGCTCTGTAGAAGCAAGAGCTCCGCAGAAGCTAATATAGTTGGTTGCATTCACTAAGGGTGAATGGCAACATGTTCAGGTCACGTTGTGGCCAATATTCTTCAAGGTAAAGAATACGTACAAATGCCTAATGTGAAGTACAAACTTACAACTTGTGCTTCATGCTGGACTGAGGACTCAAACAAGAGTGCCAAAGTCGTCACTTACTACTTAGGGAGGCGCAAGTTTACAACTTGTACTTCCACTTGCGTTGGCGAATCCACGTCGTGGTTAGCTGCTTTCATGTGTAAATATATAGTTGGTTGAATTCTCTAAGGGTGAATAGCAACATGTTCAGGTCACGTTGTGGCCAGTATTCTTCAATGTGAAGAATACGTACAAATTACTTACTACTTAGGGAGGTGCAAGCTTACAACTTGCACTTCCACTTGCGTTGGCGAATCCACGTCGTGGTTAGCTGCTCTCATGTGTAAATAAGACAGGGTCGCACGTCAGATGCGAAATTGTTGTTCTTTGATTGTGCCTACCATACTTGAGTACGGTAAAAGGGAAAATTGATGATTATGTTGTTGTAGGGTATCGTATGTATCTCTACGTTTGTGTTTATTTTAATGTGTCATATTCAAGGAAAATTGATGATTATGTTGTAGTAGGGTATCGTATGTATCGCTACGATTGTATTTAATGTATTATATTAGATCTCGGCTCATGAGAGCATGTCTACGAATTTGTTGTTACAATATAGGTAGGTAACATGTTGTTTTTACACAAATTAAAATGTATTGGTGTATGACTATTAAGAGTCCTAAAAATGTTTTGTTGATTAAAAATTATAATGTTCAGTTGTGAAAATTGTACTGTTGGATACCAAAGCAGGGTAGATTTAATCCATAGTTTTGTACATAGTTTAGTAGGGGAGCTGCTGTTATTGGAATATCCGTTTTTGACATGAGTAGGGACTGACGTCCCGATTTTGGGTATGTTAATTTGCCATGGAAAATATGGGTTAAAGTATTTTATTATTTAAATGTATTGATTCCTCAAAAATTGAATGATATTCAAATATGTGTTAAGTGATCAAGTAACGGTATAAACATAAACGGTTTTGACCTATAAACATTTACATTCGCTAGGGTGACACGACAAGGGACTGATGTTTTGGGCAAATAGAGACAAATTTTAAATTAATTTAATTTAAATTCGTAATATTTGTTACTAGGAAGTTATACTAGTTTTTATCTATTTTAAATTCAAAACAAAAATTTTGAAAATATTTGTTGGGGAAACGATTGCTCAAATGCAATAAAAATATTGAAATTAAATAAAATTAAATGCAATCAATGTTTTCAGAATCAATACTACTCTTTGTCTAGATAAAATAAATGCTTTTGAAATATTCCATTAGCAACGCAATTCCTCAACGGTCAGAGAAACAACGAAATAAAATTCATTTAATGTTTTCAGAACAAATAATATTGTCGCCCAGACAAGCTACCAAATTTGCCAATATTACTCTAAAACAGCGGCCTGTCGCTACGGTTATTTAAGCAAAAAAATGTTAAAATGTATTATCTGACACATGTTGCCGCTAAAAAATTAAGTTCACCGCGATAGACAAAGACGGAACAATAACAATTGATCCTAGAGAAAACATGACGGAACAGTAAATAGCCAATTACAACACAACGCGCGAAATAATATGTTGCCTTGTGATTGGCCGGCATGATGTTTTAGCGACAAGAGCACACTGACGGTTCCTCACGAGGATCACTACGAATTAAACCCTTGAAAGGTCAATACGTACGTCAAATTTAAAGTGGGTCATCGTCCGACGGACAATGATAAAATTGCATAGGCTAAAATAACAGCATCAAGTAATAAGTGTAGTAAGGTTACTAAAAGTTAGTAATGTTATAAGTCAGTAATTAATCATGTATTAAAGTGTTATTGTGTAAGCAAGTGCCGATTTGGATAAATAAACGCCAAATTAGGAGGGATCTAACTTTTTAATTCACCTAACCAATATATAAAACGAACCAGTGAAATAACCTAACTCGAGGAATCTACAAAGCTTCACCGTTTAATGTTGGGAGTTAAAATTTAAACATGATTCCCACAATATATTTACTTATAATCGCAAAGTTTGTATATTACATGGAGTTACCCGAGTATTGTAGAAGTACCCTTATGAATGACTGGCTGTGTCCATCAGTAAGTCGTCATTGTGAATAATTATTCCTCGCGAAAGAGCATTCACTTCTCTCAATTTGGAGACTAGTCGCCCTTGTGTAAAGACGATATATATTGCATTAAACATTTCTTAAATTTTAGGCTCATTTGCCCTCGCATTTGCCTAAGCCGTTCTTACTTAGTGAATTTTTTATTCTTTTTATCTGTGGTTTAGTGATTTAGTTTGAAACAAATGAAAATATTTTTAAGTATCACTGGGCTCTTTAATGCTGCATACTCGTGTTTCGCGGAACACGCGGAACATTGGTAGTTACGCCACTGTGTTGTTCCTAGCTATTCTAGAGTACGCATATCGATGATTTTATTAGAAACCGTCTTTCAAATTAATTCCCGCCCATTTATAAAGCTTTTATTTATATTAATAACTCTCATTTCGGACACCAACTCATATATCATTACTTAATATTAAAATGCTTTTAAGATAACCTATCATTTTTTTCTTGCGCTAGTGAAGATTTACTATTTTATTTTTAAGTTGTTCCTAACACGGCTTCTGTTTTAACCAACACATTATTAATTTAAATATTCGGTAGCAGAGACAATATAAATACAAAATTAATAATCCTTATCTAAGCATTTTAAAAAGCAACCGCATATTATTATGAAATACAAATCTTATAATACCTACTCATGATATGCTACGAAATCTAGGATTTTAAAACGCAAGGACGAAATTAGTAATCTATTAAGATTAATTTAATGTTGTTTGGTCGCCAACCGATGTATTATTAATTTAAAGTTGTTACGGTTCGAAAATTGCATTTTCATAGTTTGATTATCTATGTTCTGTTCAGTTTTCGGTTTTAAATTTTTAAAGTACCTAGGTAGACTCTCACCTCAATCATTAATTACCTGTTAATAGTCAATGGTTCCATTTAAATCAGTTTGAAACCTTTGTTGATTATGTATATATTCCAGGAATGTTTTGTATCTTGTAAGACATAGCGAATTGGATTGATTTCTTCTGTTCTTTGTTTCATACTTCTTGTGGACAGGTCTTATTTCTAATCCTTGTTTTAGTTAATTAGTAACTGATAAACTTTTCAAGTTATCAGTAGTAGATAATAATTTCTTTACCTTGTATTTAGGATGTAGGTTAAATGTCTCGGCTGCTGTGGATCAGCTATTTTAAGAAAATCGATAATTTGTTACGCAGGTCAGTGTCAGACTGAAAGTTCTGTGCATTTTCACGACCACGTCTGGTTAATTTAAAAATCTTGGGTTAATTTAGGCATATTTTAGTGGTTGACGCGGGTTGTCAAGGTTTTGTTATTAAAAGAGGTTAGTTTTCATAGATAGGTATGAGAAATTTGTCGACGTTTGTTTTGGTAACTATGTACGTTGGAGACGAAACAACATCCAGCCCTTTCGACAATAGACGCTTGAAGGAAAGCACGTTTGTGGATGTAGCTCCCGAATTTTAGTTTTATTGTGCAGGGAAGGCCATGTGGTGCCAATAAAACATCCACAAATGGTTTACAAAATGATATGGCTTTGTAGTTTGCCTATTCTTTGGGCGGATTGCCGATTAAAAATGCTTTTCATCAATCATTTAGCAAGGCCCTAGACACCATTTTGCAGATTGGAACCATCGTTAGTTATTTGAGGTAGGTTTAAACTTTAGTATCTGAATTACCCTCGATGGGTTTTATGAAAGCTTTCTCTTTCATGCTGTACATCTAAAATTCGATTTTAGGGTTTTTTTTGGTAGGGGCTAAAAGTCCAAGTTCAAACTGGAGTACTAGTTTTCTTTTATTGGAGCTGCCTGGACGCGAGACGTGCCACTTGCCATGTACTGTTTGAATTATTGGAGTCTTGCAGTGTAGCAGTATCCACGTTAACTGTTTAAGAGACCATGTGTGTGTGATTTACTGAAGATCGAGACTTTATGAACTATGGGTAGCATATAAACTTTCAGCTAAGTATCATTACCCTGTGATCATTTCTCTTTAAAAAGTAGTCAACCTAAAATCTTAATATTTTGCATTTGCGTATTGTTCGATTTACAGTGTTTTGGTAAAGTTTTGCACACATGTTATGTACAGAGCTTGTGCATTGTAAACGTGTAGCGTATGTCGACATAGCGTTAGGACGTCACAAGAGTCTCTAGTAGTTTAGAACGTTAGGTGGTCTGTTACAGCTAATTTAGTTGTAAATATAGTTACAATTTATTATTATAAGGTAATTATTTTTGTTTCCCGGCTAAAGGCCATTTGTTTCTTCTAAATTTAACACTTGTAACTTTAACATGTTAACTTATCTACGCCCGAGTGGCTAGTATGCTTATGAAGTAACTTAGAGAGTACTTTAAGAATGCTCTTATGGTAAATTTAGTTACTTGGAGAGGTTCTTCCACAAACCTTGCGGAAATTCCAAGTCTGAGGCAATGTCCTGGATGTAGGTCTACGTGGCTGCCAGATCAGACTAAACAGTCGTTTTTTTTTATGGTGTAGGTCTGACAGTTGCCGTTTTGTGCAAGACCCTGTCAAACAGGGTTTGACCTTTATTTATTCTTCTAATGATAACTTTATAATTTGAACCTTCAGAGCTTTTATGTCAAACCTAATACTACCACTTTGTTATTACATTTTACTTATCTATCTCTTAACTTCAAGTAACTATTGTCCACCAAAGTAAGAGGAGCTTGCATTTACAAATCCAAGTAGCCAAGAGCATAACAGGACATAAAAAATAAATATTTGTATTGGCCCCTGCTAAATTTGGCTTTTATTTGAAAGACAGCGACTTTAATTCAAACCGTCTGGACGTATCTTGTTAACTTTGTGGCAGTGGCAGAAACCTATGATACGTCTAATTTATGCTTACCTTCGAAAACCACACATGAGCTTCAGCCACTCGACAAAACAGTATTCAGATTTTTTGAGCATTATTGGGATAGCGAACTACTAAAATATTTAGAGCAAATTCCCTCTGCCACCAGAAGGCTTACGAAAAGCTTTTTTTGGGTTAGCTTTTCAGCCTGTTTGGCAACAAGCCTTATCCATAGCCAACATTCAGAGCGATTTCAGGTTCACTGGCATGCCATTAATTAATTTTAAAAGTAAATAAAAGGGGGTTAATCAGCTTTCTCCGATAACTTCGAAACTAAGTTGCTCCGCGTAGGAAGATCCAGTTCTGCATCAGGATGATTCTCAACCTGGTCGATAAGTTAGTTCATTGAAGGATGACAGGCCTTCTGAATACAAAATGATACCCGAAATGAATATTCAAATAAGAAAATAAAAATGTTGAGCGTTACGGTTGTTAAGGCAACTTTTGACCCTTTCTAAGTTAATTTTAACACCTGATTTAAGTCAAAGAAGCAGGGTAAGCCAAGGAAAACGGCCATCAACTACAAGGCACAAATACTGAAAAGAGACGTATTTGCTTTTTCTAATCCGGTTAAAAGCCAGAAAACTGTTCGTTCCAAACCGGCGACAATTCCGAATGAAAAATGAGAAGAGAACTGGTTTTGTTCGGTGTGTTATAAAAACTATGAAAGTGTGATGAGGCAATACGTAAAATGCAAGGCCTGGGTACACGAGGATTGTGTTGGACTAACAGTAGACGATTTAGATGATTTTGAGTGCCCAGAGTGTTTGACGTAGTGAGTTGTATATTATGGGCGATAATTTAGTGACGGGTTGAAATATCGCCCCCTTCTCATATTTTTTAAAAGTTTAATTTTTGTCGTTAAGAATATATTTTTTATTTTTTTCTTACGCTAGTTATTGACGAATATAGTTTTCTTTTGCAGCTGACGCATTTTTTCTACCTTGTATCTAAAAATTAAATCTCTGATAAGCATACTGACTTAGGTAGGCGGTATTACCCGAAGGCACCTTATCTTGTATCGTGATGCCAAACTGAAAACAATCGAACGTACATTCCGAAAAACAATGTCTCGTCCATGCGTAGATAGTTTCTAAAGTCAGTTCCTACAGCAAATTTAAAATGGAATATTTGAGTCTCTCACGCAACCAACGCTTCGCCTATGTCCTTCGTACATTTTTTTTTCTTAAAAGATTGTGACAGCACCACCGCAACTGCCACGTTCACAGGTTTGAGTAGCGACATTGTCGAAATATTCAGTAATTTCAATCATGTTTTGCTACCTAATAATGTTTCATGATTCCATGTCGACGTGCGTAGAGACGTTGATACTTGATACAAACCTCATATACTTGAGTCGCGACTTGTATCGCGACATGTAGCGATACCGATCTCAACGTCTGTAGGGGCCTTTATTCTTTTATCGAAGTCGCGTGGAAGATACCAAAATGAATAAAGTTTATTCAATTCTTGGAAGGATAGAAAACATAAATGTAGATATTAGACAAATATACAAAAAAGTAGTCCTAGTATATTTTTTCCAAAATTTAGACTAATTTAAAGCCATCTTTATTAGAAAGTAAAGACAGCATATTATGGTCTACAATTATTGTTAAAGAAAATATCGACATGAAACATTGTTACATCGAATCATTAAATTAGTGGCCTTTCTGAAAAGGCATTCTGCGGGATTTAAACCCATACACTTTTGCAATGGATGGAGATTCCAAGTTTATTATAGCAGCACATTAAAGTATTTTTGTAAATTTTACTATCATATTATTATCTGACCATGAATAAAATAGCACTTTTGTCCTCTATCAAAAAATAAGCATTATTTTGTTAAAATGGATGTTTTCAGGTAGCGGATATTACTTTAGGTTTTTTTGTAAATTATATGAAAGGAAAATAACTCTGAAAATAATTGGACCAGGTAATTGGCAAAAACATCACTTACCAAATTTTCATAGAAATAGCAGGGTTTTTAATTCTGGAACATGCAGAAAACTATAGGTACTGGGCATAGTTTCACGGTATTGGTAAAACATAGGGGTGACATTCTTACATTAAAAAGATATTGGGTATCCCATACAATAGACTAGTGGGTCTACTGTTCTTCCGCAGATAAGGGAAGAAAATGTAACTTTCCATATAGAGGGTAAGATATATATTTTCCCGATCCCAATTTTTTTTCCGTGTGTTGAAGAATACCGAATATTTTTTAAATAGAAATTTAGAGTAAATTGACCATAAAGTACACCAGAATAAGCATATGTCAGTACTTGGATAAAAATAACTTCCGAACTAGTAAATTCAAAATTTGGGTCTATACACTATTGTGCATATAATGTTGATCGTGGCAACGTTGGCAGGCTTACCGTTTTGTCAGAACTCGTACGAACTTTTCTTTTCAAATGGAACACTCTGTATATTTTTGTTTTTCTCAGTCGAAAAGACGGGAAACGGGCGTATCAAACACAGTTAAAATTTTTGCAGCAACACTAAACGAAATTAGAAAAATTTAAAGGAAGAAACGACGGTAAAAATTAAAAAAGAAATATTTGTCTGTTGTGCAATTTTCCAATCTATGTCACAATCAAGCTTCTCTAAAACGTAAAACAATTTCTGCTCTTTAAAATTACCATGTTTTTAGCGTATGTAATATTTTTGTTTTTATATAAGTTAGTGGCATTCAGACGAATATTAAATATTCAGAAAAGGGTCGTATAACGGCGTAAGTGGTAGAGCGTTGGTGTATAAAACCAAAGCTTGTCGGATAAAATCTGGCTAGTAGGTATACTTTTTTAAAAATTTTCGTCTGCATGCTACTAGTTTATAATATGGAAAATGTCAGAAAATCTTCAATGTTTTTTAAATTGTGGCGTTAGGGATAGGAATACTAAACATTTAAGAAACTTATTAAATCCTAATCTAAAGTATTAGATTTAAAAATAAATACGACTTACATAAAGTTTCACTTTTATGGTTTAATAAATTTATGGTCAAGATTGGTCAGGTTGTTAAATGTGTTTCTGTCTGTTAAAGTCGAACTTATAAATATTAAAAATAAAAATACATGGACAATAATTTTTTTTTCCTGGTAGAACTGCAATATTTTCATAATAAGTTCCACTTAAGCACATACACGTGAGCACTTAAAATTGTAAAGGTCGGGCATTTGCCAGTTGAACTACAGTTCATCATGCAGCCGATCCTCTTATCGTGGGAGAGAGGGTGCAAAACAAGCCACGGGGGAAGTTTATAACACTACATAAGTGCTACTTAATCCCTCTTTTATTGCCGAGAATGGTCGTTCACTACATTAGTTATTATTTCGAGGGCTAAAGTTAAGTACTGAATTATATGCTTACTACCCTCACATGAAAAACTAAGTTGTCAGCATAACGAAAAATCAATCATGTTGAAATTGTTTTTTAATTCAAGTACAAAAACACGGAATAAATTTAAAGTGAATTGTTTCAACTTTTTATGATCCCTACTTTTAATAAATATGAAATTGTGGCATAAAATTTAACAATAATTGCCATTGTTGAAAAGAAAAATTCAATAATTGCACAAACACCGAAAATATTCAGTTTTTTTTTAGGTTGAATAATTTACCGATATACAGTGCCCGCTTAAGTTCTGTACATATGGGAAACTTTTTTAATATTAATTTTACGAAAAAAAGTTACTCTTTATAAAAAGTTCTGCTTACTGAAAAAATAATATTAGACTATTCAAGTAAGAAAAGTTTACATTTTTGGTGAGGTAACAAAAAAGAAAGATCGGGACATGTAAGCCGTTTTGTCCTAAGACGTACCGTTAAAGAGTTAGAAGCTGCCAAAATTCAAAAATGTAATTTTTCAAAATTGGATATCTCGGAAACTATTAAGTTTAGACTTATAATGCACCTATTAAAAAAAAAAAAATTATTTCATGTAGAATTTAAAAATAGTGTAAGATATAGGGTTTCCGTTTAAAAAAATACAAGTTTTACTCGTCTCACTTTTTTGAGTATAGTGTAAAATATTTTTTATAACATGCCACTTTTAATTCCAGACCTCATGATGTTTCAGTATTTTTGACAAGTTCTTCGATAAGGATGTAATATTTAATCCCCGATTCGTTGGACGACCCGGTATATTATAAAGTACGGTTTCTAAAATAGAGACATAAGTATTTGTATCCGCTGTGCGAAATATCTAAATTTCTTGAAATTTTAGTTATTAATTGTTTTTTTTTAAATTTATTTGTAGGATTAGGATTACACGAAAAAAACAAACCTTAAGTAAAAGTAACCAAAAAATAATAAAAGTAGCTATATTTTATAGTTCTATAAAGGACAACTATATGGTTTATTAAGGAGGATAATAAATAGTTACTACAAAAAAAAAATTTAGTAATAAAAAATGTATTACAGTAAAAATTAATAAACAGAAGTGCAAAAAATATAATAATATGTTGTTGTTTTTTATAACTTCTATTGTTACGATTGTAAATTATTTGTAAAAACTACCAACAAGCATTGGACATTTTACTAATGGATATTGTAAAATTTATAATATTTTTTTGTAAATTCTATTTGCCTCAGTTTGATCTTTTACCACCAACTTTTGTTATACTAATTAAATATTTTAGTAAATATTTAAAACTCCTTTGTATTTATATTTGAATCTTTTTGTAACATTTTTATTTGCTTTTACAAATGGTATAATAAAATATATTTGGGATTTTTTTCTTTTTTGGTCGAGACTAAGTCTTCCAGATTCCATTCTGCTAATAAATCCGCCAAACTCTACATAACGGCACCGTAATACTATAAAACTCAAAATTAGAGACAGAGAAATTTACAAGTGTGAACTTAAAACAAATAAGAGTAAGAGTTAAAGGTACGACCCCTTTAATGACATAACTGTGAATGCGACGTCGGCGGCGGACGGCGCGGCTTTGACTATTCCTGCAAATTATTTAGAAGTTTTTATTATATTCTTTTAGTAATATACGGGTTTTATTACGGAAATTTAAAAAGCGTTTCCATATTTTTTGATATTTTGTAAATATAGTGTTATTAAAATTCACAATAGAGTTCCTTGCTTTGAACGATACAATCTTACCAAAACGCATTTGTAAAATGTAATATATACCTTAGTAGTGTCATAATTATAGAGGAAAGTCGCATAATATCGCATAGGTTTCTAATATCGGATAGTGAGGTATTTCTCAAACTAAATAGCCCAATCTACCAGCATGGGCACGTACCAATACTACCCCAAGCTGCATAGATTCTGTGAGAATTACAAAAAGAAGACGAGGTTCCACTGCATTAATAACGGAATCACTATACAAATTGGAACTTGAAGAGTCTCTAGCTAAAAAGAATAAATTAAAAGTTGTTACTAAATCTGTTTTTGCCGACCCTAGCCAATCAAAGAAAACAGGAATCAAATAAAGCCCAAACCAAAAAAACAAAAAAGGATCGAAATTGTTTCAAGTTCATCCAGCGAAGATAATAAAGATGTGGAGGTGGAGCTGACACCGATGATGACATGGACAGAGATGAAGAAGACGCAGAGTGCCTGTACTGCACCAACCTCTATTCGCAGGAGGAGAGTTATGGATTAGATGCAACATGTGTTTTCGTTGGTGCCATGAGGAGTGTGCGGGCACTGACAAAAAGAACGCTTATATTTGCGACATTTGCCTAGATGGTTAACTTTTTTTGACACAAAGGTCTTTGTTAATGAATAGTTTGATTTTAATTTTTATTTAAGCAGTGAAAACCTATTTTATTATTCCAAAAATTTTATGCTAGTATATGTTGAATGTATAATTAAGTTGAACGTGTAACATTTCTTAATATTATATAATATACATCAAAATTCTATTTATAAATTAATAGAAGTTACTATTTATTATTAACAGTATTTTTATGACAATTTACTACATCATTAACATCAAGAATAAACAATCTGACCATAGCTGAAGATTGTAGAGCACAAGATGCAGAAATCTGCAATGACAGATTCCTGTATTTTTTGTTCTATAAGGTTACTGGTGGTATTCCAGGAAGGCGAGATTTATACATATACAATAAAGAGAGGCACTTATACAGATTAAAATTATAAGTGTTCAATTAAAAAATAATTTAGTTTCAGCTGTCCCGCTCTTGTGAAACACAGAGCGTAGTTCAAAATATTTTTCAAATAGGCATACTTAGCAACCAATTTCTTTTATTATTTAAAGGTTTTGTTACAGTTAACGAGATATCAAAGAATTACACCCTAACTGGGCATCCTGTTAATATCTTGCATGTAAAATTTATTGCCACAGCCTCAATCAAGTTCTAATTCCCCCTTAGAGTTGTAACCAAAACACTGACACGTGTTTGTTCTAGCGTGCACCACTTGCAGCCAGTCCATACTTCTATATTGCACGTGCCCACTTGATTTATCGCCAATTCTTAGTGTACTTACTCTACATAATAATTCGGTTACAATAACCGTTTGCTTTTGTCTCTAGCTCACTCTAGTCCTTGTTGTATCGGCATAGTAATATCTTTGATAATCATTTGCAGATACACCACTCGCAGAGCGCCATAAAGAATGATACACTGCAAGCTTTTGCTTTATCATAAAAAAATATATTTATCAGGGCACTTAAATTTCTAGAAAGCAACGCTCTTCGAGTTACGTTAAATGTCAAAACTGTAGAGGGTTTTTCCGTATATTTTAAAGCACCCCTAGAGCCTTTATTTCTAGAATGCTAAAAAGAACTTTAAATTACGAATATTGAATAATCTTTCCTGAAACGTCAAAATTTGTCATCGGATAAAACAAATGAACATCGTAAATTTGTTTAAGACACCAAGTTGTTGTTTTTTTTTTAATGGAACACCCTGTATATTACTGAATATTATAATAGGTCTTAAAATTCTCTTTTCAAAAATATATATGTTTACTAGAATCGCTTCAGAGGATTTGAAATATTTCATTTAAAATAATCATTTTCCTTCGAAACATAACGCAGTAACCATGGATAGTCACCGATAAAAGTAAACAAAAGATAAGTTTCTTGTCAGTTAATAGCATTTCAGATTTCAAAATGGTAACTATCTTTTGTTTACTTTTATCGATCGTTGTTATGTTTCGTAGAAACATGATTATTTTAAATAAAATATTTCACAACTTCCTTTGGGGATGTGACGATATATCTCTCACGGTTAAAAATTAAAAAAAAAATTGGTTATTGAAAACTAACTATCGGGGCGATTCAATATTGTATGAAGCATTTAAAATTAAGAACATTGCAATCCTCAACCCATTTCCTCTAAAGACATTTTATCCTAAAGTTTTATTTTTCCAATTTTCTTTTTTTTTTATTTAAAGCTTGTCAGAAAGCATTTATATACTAAAGGTTGGGCGAAAATTGGCCACCATCATCTTTCCTTGAATACCGATTCAATGATTGTTAGCTTGATCTAAAAGGTCAACTCCTCCCATTGAAGTATTTTAGCTGGAAAATGGCTTCGGTTGCGAAACATCAATTTTCTCTTCGGGCGAAGAACACCAACGTTTTACTTTAGAAAGCAACTGAATCAAAACTTGTCGACATGTTAACTACGTTTCTATCCTTTCAGTTCACAAAGAGTAGGAGATTATTCTTGTCATTTCGATATTCAAAATATCTATCCTTGTTCTCTTAGTGTTTTCATCAAATTATATATAACTTGGAAGTAATAAATTTGTCAAAATATAGTTTTTAGTGCGGCAAGTGACGATTTTAAAAACCCACTGATGAGCGAAAACGAACTAAATTACTGTCACAATAATAATAATAATAATATTTTGTGATCTGATGACTCCTGAACGACTTCTAATAGTTTTAAAACAACTCTTGATCTCAAGGGCAGGCCGGTTTTTTTCCTATCAACAAGAGCGTTTGGTGCTGTTCAACAGTACATATCAAAACTCTAGCACTACCTTGTACTGCTATAAAGCATCCATTTCTTCAAATCAAATCTGTCAGGTTTGCCTATGATAAATTGCTGAGCAGACTTCTTTCCAGTAGTTTCAGGCATACTTGGATATTTCATGGCGCTCTGCGAGCGGTGCGTGTGCGCAGGAAATGATTCCCCTTGGTTTCGAATCTTTGGAGAGTATACTTGTTGGGGAACCCGGCCTCAGGGAGGTTCTTCCAGAGTAATGACGTTCTCCAGATGAAAGAACTTTTAAACAGTGTCGTTCGAGGAACAATGAGCTGAACCACGTACGGATGGGCTGCAGTGGCTCGTCGTGTATTTCTACTATGCACCGCTCGGGGAGGAATTAAGCGGCCAACCTCTGTTGAGCACTTGCCATGAAAATATTTGTAAAACATACTCGAGTCGCCAACCTGCCTTCGATGTTCAAGGCTTTCCAGGTTGTTCGTCATATCATGGTCACCGATCAAGCGAATAGTTCTTCTTTTAATGGAATCTAGCAATCTCAGGGTATGTTTAGGAGCAGAGCCCCAAATATGCGAACAGTACTCCAGCGATGGTCGAATTTGGGCTTTATAGAGCATCAAAAGTTGTTGGAGTGTATAGAGGTTCTTTGTTCGGAAAAGTACTCCAAGCTTCTGCGAGGCTGTCTTAGCAATGGCCGCAACGTGGCTATGCCAAGACATATGACTATCCAAATTGACGCCCAATAAATGAATTGATGAAGCCAAGGGAATCAAGTGTCCCGCCATGACTCTATCCGGTCCTTAAACAATAACTTTTTAGAAAAACTGCCGCCTTTCGAGCTAAATTCTACTTGGTTACTGTCACTCCATGACAGAATTTCTTTTCGGTCTTTGTTGTTGTAAGACCTCTTGCTGCCTATAAAGATGTGCATTGGCAGATAATGTCCAAGCATGCAAAGTAAAAGATAGAACAAGTGTGTTGTCATCAGCGAAGCTATATATGGGATTTTAAGCTTTTTCGAAAAGATCGTTAATGTATAGTGAAAAGAGGGTGGGTGTCAATATAGAAACTTGAGGGACTCCGGCATGATGTTAAATGTGTCTGAAAGAAATCCGTCTATCGCCACTCGCAGAAAACGGTCTTTAAGAAAGCTTGACAGCCATGGACAAAGTTGAGCAGGCATTCCGTATGGTCTCACCTTAGTTAGAAGAGTGAAGAGAATAGTTCAGCAAGTAAGTTTGCTTTTTCCTGTACTTTGGTCGCAATAGTGCCATCAGAACGTGTTAGAGGTGGAATGGTTGACTTGGTAAAGTTCTGACTGACGACCTTAGCTACCGAACAAAATGATCTAGAGCCGTTAGGACATTCAAAAAGTTTGTCTTTGGTCCTCTGGTTGTGTGCTTCTTTGCTTTGGTTTATCGTTTGCTTGCATTGATATCGAGCGTTAACAAAGGTGGTACGATTTTTGGCGGTAGGATTTTGACGCCATTGTAGGTAGAAATATTTTTTTAATTTAACAGCTCGTTCGCAAAAACCAAGGCTTGCCGCTAGAAGGGCACTTTTTTGGGAAAGGGATGAAGGCTTTCATGCCAGTAAGGATAATTTCCGATACTTCTCTAGCACAGATTGATGGATCGTCAGAGGTAAATCAAACGTTCCGCCAAGGAAAGGTTTCGAAAATGGTCCTTAAGGTCATCCCACTTAGCTGATGTATAATGCCAGATCTTGCGTCGTTTAGGAGGCTGTTCGGCACTAATTGGTGGTTTGTTCAGTGCCGAAATAAGGTTTTGGTCAGACGTTCCCAACGGGGGCTTTACGGCTTACATGTGTCCATAGTGACTCCACATCTGTGACTGGAAATATACCAACGTTGGTACCACTAGTAGGGGAACTTTGACATTATCGTCATTGCCCATTTCATGGAACTGGTTAACATCTTCCCCTTCGTCTCTGGCGTAATAAAGCTCTATTTCGCATGGAACGTCTTTGGAAGCGATTCAGGCTAAAGATCGTCCTCGTCAATATCCTCATTATCGGCTTGATAATCTGTATTAGGAGGTATGTTAACAATATCTCTATCCTAATAGCTGGTATGGCCTAGGGGGCTCCACCAAGCGTTTTAAATCGTTTGCCATAAAATTGAATGGGATTCATCTCCAGAAAATTGTCTGTTGTAACATTCATTTTTGCTGTAGTTCTATATTATAGGATGCTACATGGTTTGTTGGGTTTTATCATTTTATCGAACCGAGATCACATTCATCATTTATCCTGCGTGAACGTATCTATTTTTGATATCGCAGTTAAGGGACAGTTGTTTTTTTGGTCCTAAGGGTCCCATACATTTCGGTATTTTTCATCCAATAAGAAAAAACGAGTTGAAATAATATAATATAATAATAACTTCGCAACAAATATAATTTTCTCGGATGAAGCTACTTTCCATTTAAATGGCATTGTTAATGGACACAATTATCGTTATTGATCTGCTGAGAATACTCACTGGTTCCAGGAAGGTCATACTCAGAGGCCCGAAAAAGTTAATGTTTGGGCGGGCATAGTTGGTAGACATATTGTGGAACCTTTTTGCATAGATGGTAATTTAAATGGCGAAAAATATCTGGACCTCCTCAGGAATGGTTTAACCGGATATAAATAATGGCATGAAAGAACCGGTATGGTTCTAGCAAGATGGAGCACCTGCGCATTATGCGGCAAATGTTAGACAATACTTAAGCGAACAATTTCCAGGCCATTGGATAGGCAGAAGAGGTGCTATTGGTTGGCCAGCGCGATCCCCGGACTTAACCCCACTCGACTTCTTTTTGTGGGGACACTTAAAGAACAAGGTCTACGTTAACCGTTCAAATGATTTAGAATCTTTAAATGTCAGAATTAGTGCTGAAATTCGGGCCATTCCAGAGGACTTCCTTTTAAACGTTGTAGACGGGATCAGGGATCGACTGTCGCTCTGCTTAGCAGAAAATGGTGGTCATTTTGAACACCTGATCCACTGAAAAGGTTTCACTTGTTTATTATTCCGATGTTAAACTGTTAAATTTTCTAGGCTATTTATTTTGTTATTATAAAGTTACAATTTTAAATAAGTAAAAATTTGAAATAAAAAAAATTCAGAGTTTTCCCAGTAGAATCCAAAGATTCAATCATATGCAGGGTGTTCCATTTAAAAAAAGTAAGTTGGTCTCTACGGCAACCAAACCAGAAATGACAAAAAAAGTTTACGAGGTAATTTAAAAGTAACAGGCATTATGCGCGACTTTTTTACCACTCTTTATAATACAGACTTCGAAGCGGCCCATTCTACTCATATGAGTTTGCATTTAGTTTGTGTTCGTTCTGAATTATAAAATAACTTTTTGAGATACCTATATAAAAATATTTCGTTGTGCAACATTTTGTCCCTACAAAAAAATATCTTTACATAATACATACACCTACCTTATAAAAAAAAACAACACACTAAAAGAACAGTTAAAGAAACACTAAAAACGTAGCATAAAACTTGTCGACAAGCACTAACAGAGATGCCATCAAAGTCGGATAGCCATTAATAAATTATATGTCATTTTTTGATAAAAATATTAAAAAGAAGCGGTGTATATTTACTGAAACATTTTTTTATCCGCGTCAAAATAAAAGTTTCTTGCTATAGATAAAGCTGGCACTACAATTTGAGCGCTGTACTCATATAACGTGACTTAGCCCGGCCTTGGGTATTTGGGTTGTGAGAGTGAGACACCCCAATTATTTTTATGGTTTTGATAACATTTTAAAATAACGACGCATACGCTTGCACGTCCCTCTAGCTTTCTAAACACTCGGGTACCAGCCTGCCTACTTGGAGTCGTGGCTGCTCAAAGTTGTGTTAGGTGCATTACATCCCACCTTACTAATTGCGTTAGTGTATTGAACCAAAAAGGTGTAACAATCTTTTTTGCGATTGTTACAACCTATCGTAATAATAGCCAAAAGCATAAATCTTAAATTTTATTAATTAAAGTAATCAGTAAATTTAACTACTACGGTCCTGTCAGGCCTCGATCGATCGATATTTCGATGTCAGCTGACCGGCGCGGCGAAGAGACCTGCAAATTTCGCACAGGTCCAAAGTTCAATTATATTGCAAATAAAACCAAATTGCACCGTGAAATCTGCCCTTTATCCCGCGAAAATCCTTAAGAGGCACATGTGAAATAATGTGAAAGCTGGAAACTAAGAAATAAGGCACTATAGTGCTGCAGACTCGTTCTGGATTAAAAATTAGTAATTACTTTCACATATAACCCGATGGGAGATCAAAATTCACATGAAAAACTTTAGGAAAAGACCCAGAACAACAGGTAAATTTGTTTGAATAATTCGCATGAAAACGAGGTAATGATGCCGACCATTTTGTTTTAGGGTTTCAATTATCAGTTTCTAATTTACAGTTTTAACATGCCGTTTTAATTCGCAGTTCTAATTTACTTTCAACTAATATTTCAATCAACTATGCAACAACTCAATGTACAATTCAATTTATTCTTCGATTTGCTGTTCATCTTATAATTTATACTCAGACCATATTCAATTTATGATCAAATCCTAACCAAACAATCAGGTTATGTCCAGATTGGAATTTAACAATCAGTGCTAACATTTGATTACTGATCAATTCAGCCCATTCTAATTTTCTAAGGAAGAATTCAAGTTGAATTACTCTTTTTACATAATTAAACAAATCCAATTCACATCAAGAACCATCTTACTCTTACTGTTCCTTATTACTATTTACTCTGTCCATTTTATTTTACCCTTGTTCATTTCGCTTGGGTGCCCCACTGTGTAAGTGGTGACCTAATGTTTCATGGTATGGACTATTATTAGTGATTGGCAGATTTTCCAGGCTACCAACCGATTATTTGGAATCTGTGGATCCTGTGGCGTGAAGTCGTCGAGTCCAAAATTGTCAATTTTTCTATTCCGTGCCTTTTATTCTATATATTGCCCATTTTAATTCTTATCCTTGTCTTGTCTATGTGGAGTTGAGCCTGTTGATTTGGCTCCATATTATTGCCCTTGCTTGTACATTGTTTACATTCCTTGGATGCCTGACCGTGAAAGTGGCTGGCTGGCGGATTAACAGCAGGACAACTAGTGGTTTGCGGTTTTCCCAGGCTTGTGGCCGATTATTAGGAAGCTGTAGATCCGTGGTGTGAAGTCACCGAGTCCATTACTGTTATTTATTTGTGCCTCTTTTTGCTGATGGTGGACTGAGAGCGAACCGTTGGATTGGCTGCTACACGGAAGAGTCCCGGACAGGAACGAATGCCTAAGATGAGTACTTACTTTTAACTATAATTTTATCATAACCCTTGATGTGCTATTGTTTAGAACTGTGAATCACCCAGATAGGATTAAACTTATCTAATGAATTTCTTAATTAAAAAGAGCCCATGCTCAATTTGACTGATCTTTGATCGATTGTGCTGCGAACATTTTTTGTTTATCATTTGCCCGGTTAAATTTTTGTTTAGCTTTATAGCCTCAACTCTTACCCGACCCATAGGTCAACCAGTTTAAATATTAATTTTCGAAAGATCTTCATTGCCTGTAAATTGTCCTAATAGGACTAAATTTTACTGTAACCTTATTTCAGCTGCCTAAAGCATTTGGTGTCCGTGAAAATTTTTAATAATCAGTGCCTGTCAATAAATTTTGTGAGGATAATTATTGATTGTCAATATATTTTGTGTATTTTACATTATCTCCCAATACTGAAAGCTTTTGAGCTTATTCTACGTAGAATTTTGTGAATTTTTATAGGATTTTATTTTTACATTAAGTGTGAAATCACGAGCAAGTGATATTTTTTACCAATTTGTTTTCAACTGAATTTGCAATAGCTAGCTATCTATCTAATTTCCTTTTTTAAGTCTGTGTCTTCTTAATAGATAAGCTACTTCTATTTTCCTAAATTATAAATTTGTTGATTGGTATAACGCCAGATTGTTGAATAAAAAAGAATAGACTACTTAAACTTGTCAACAAACCGATTATTTAACTTGTTAATAAACATACGTTTTTTTATTAATTCTGTGCTTCATTAAGTCTACTTTTTCTCTCAGATAATTAGGGACCTTATCGATCTTAAGTTAATTTCTTAATCAGTGTTGCTAATCAACTAAGCTGGCAATCTTTTTATAGCATTTCTAGCTTTACCTATCTTTTCATTTTCTATCAGTCACTTAAGGCTGGTTGGCGCCCAATTTTAACTCTGGAAATTCGATTTTAACTACCTTTCTTTATGCAAACTACGACCCTGCTCTAAGAGCCGTGGTTCTCTTAATTGTGTAATGAAAAAAAAAATTAAGGATATAATCATCAACAAGATCAATAATTATCATTCTTTATTTATTACTCATAAAATAGATAAACATTCAAAATAATCAATTACTATTTAATTATCAATAAAATAACAAAAAGAAAAATCACAAAACAACAAGTTGATAGTAAATTTAAATTTCTTTAAATTTTTTATTTTTTTCATTATTACAAATTGACGCCTACAACGTGGGGCTAAAAATAACTTTTGTTCAGTCAGCTAAGTCGTAGGTAGTATATGGTTGATTCCGACATTTTCCAGAAAAAATTCTTTTCTATTTCTTTCTTATCTATATAGCTATTGCAAATCAAAGCATTTTATCAGTATCTTTGGTTATACCAAAGGTACCATTTTGATTGTATTTTAATTGTACTTGGAAGTTTTAGGTAAGAAAAATGTCAAAAATTAATCCAAGCTATCTTTGGAAGGATGAACTCACATTTGAACTTCTTTCAAGAGGAATCGAGCCTGAACCAAACTGCAACGTCATCCGACTAAAATCACTCCTGCGAGAAATAATGAAAGCAGAACAAGACAATTCGATCACCTCTCATCCAGTGGCACCGTTGGAATTTCAGGAAAATGCAGACATCTGCTGCAGAAAACTGGTACTATTTCAGGAACTGGTAAATATTTTCAACTCTGACAAACGCCATATTGACTTTAAAAAACTTATGACTCGTTTAACTCATGTCAAAAATAGATTAAATCGTGTTCCATCCAGTAATGGTGAGGAACAGGATTTAAAAACTGAATTATTAAACCAAACAATATCGCTCATTAGTCAATTAAAGCTCAAAGCTCAAAATAATTATCCTAATTTATTACAATTACAAGATTCAGACGAAAGCTCATCGGAAAGTTCTAATGAAAGCAATTTTGAGAGTTCAATCACAGCCCCCGCCCCTCGTAAAGTAACCTTCGCAGAGGGAGAACAAGAGCCTAATAATTTAGAAGGCCATAGAGCCGAAATTCATTCAAATGTACTTCTTAATCAGTCAGCTAGCGGATCTGCTTCGCAGAAGCAAGTTTACCTTGACCAGAGTGTAGATGGACAAATAATTAATGCCCAAAGAGTAAGTCCTCGAGTAAGTCATTCCTTCACCCCTCGTAATGAACTGTTTTAGGAGAGAAACTTCCAAAACAATACTTTTCCCCCTGCTCAAGCACGTCACGTGCACAGCTAATGCATGGATTAGATCTAACCCTGTTCGGTACCAAGATGTAGCACCACATCATTGGCAGAGTGTATCCTCCGAAGGTCAAAATAATTTTTTTAATAGTTGTTTGGGAACCGCAGCACCAGGTTCAAGCATTGATAATTTCAGTTGCCAGGCATCCCCTACAAATATAGAGCCGCAATGGCAAAATTTCAACCCCAACTTTCAGAATAGCTCGTTACCTCTGAATGTCCTCCGTGATGCAGGTATCGCGAAGAGTTTTGCTACCAGTGTCAACTCAAATGCATACTTTTCAGGCCCTCAATATGCTCAAAACTTGTACAATCAGCACCCATTAGGTCACAATCAAAATTTACCCCCAGTTCATAATTCAACGTTTGCTATTCAGGATAACCACTATAGATCACCCC
The DNA here is from genome assembly GCA_963920685.1 of Polydrusus tereticollis. Taxonomy (NCBI): domain Eukaryota; kingdom Metazoa; phylum Arthropoda; class Insecta; order Coleoptera; family Curculionidae; genus Polydrusus; species Polydrusus tereticollis. Next base: position 54,149,822 of record OY987329.1, read on the forward strand.
CCCTTAACCGTTTAAATTTCAAGTACAACGGAAAAAATCAAAGCTTGCATAGTTTTCTGGAAAAGGTCGAAGAGTTCTGTATGGCACATAAAATACCTAAAGCAAGTCTGCTAAATTTTTCCCACGAATTGTTTGAGGGAGAAGTTTTAATATGGTATCGTTCTATAAGAGAGTCCATAAATTCATGGGACGAATTGATCTATCATTTAAGATTGAATTTCCTACCTGTCGATTACGAAGTAGCATTGTGGGACGAAGTGAGATCACGCACTCAGGGTGCAGTCGAAAGACCTTTGATTTATATAGCCGTGATGGAAAACTTGTTTAAAAGATTCATAAACCCGATAGACAGTGGCGTTTAGTTGAGATTAATTATTAGGAATTTATTACCCTATTATCAGCAACAGCTGGCCTTAAGGCAACCCCTGTCACTATTAGAATTAAAAAGTTTGTGTAGAGTGTTGGAAGACACTAAGCTAAGATCTGAAAATTTTCATCCCCCTCCATTTTGTACTGCGTCTACCCTTGAGCCCGAATTAGTTTGCAGAAAGCCCTATCAAAGGCCTCTACAGAATAACAGGCATATCTCAGAGATAACCACTTTACCATCTAGCGAAAGCAGACCAAGTACAAACCCATTGGATTTTGACCCTAATGATAGTTTGAGAACCCCTGGTATTAGTGACAAAATTTTAATTCCTCATCAAATAACTAACTCCACCACTGTTAGTGCCCCTAGCTCTGATTCGATTGCAAGATCAAATAATGTTTCAGCTCTAAGCAAAATTGTCTGTTACAACTGCGATCAACAAGGGCACCACTTTAAAGTCTGTCCTTTGAAAAGAAAAATATTTTGCTATAGGTGTGGCCAAAAGAATGTCATTATGTCTAATTGCACTAAGTGCGGTCCAAAAAACGAAAAAGGCACCCTTCCAGTCTCGGCAGGAAGTGGCGCAAGCCATTTGTAAAGTCCGAAAAATTTTCCTCATCTAAGAAGTGGACATCTTGGCTAAATACTGTTAAACACTTATTTCAAAGTAATGAAATTTTCCCTTTGTTTTCAAATAAGTCAATTAACGACCAACGCCCCTATTTGGACGTGACTCTTAAGAATGGAAATGTAACTGCCTTGTTAGATACCGGGGCTATGCAAAGTGTTTTGGGAAAGCGAGGTTACAACATTGTGTCTGAGTTAGGTTTCCAAGTGAGAGTAGCTTTGTGTTTAGAGTCCATTACAACTGCTGATGGCAAATTTCAAGAAGTCCTAGGTACGGTCACCATTCCCCTTGTGTTGGATGGTAATATTGTAAATTTAGAGGTCCTAGTAGTACCTAGTATTAGACAGTCCCTCATCTTAGGTGTCGATTTTTGTCAAAAAGCCAATATTAAATTGAATTTCGAGAATAAGTCTTACAGCCTGCCCAAAATTTTGGATATTCATGAGATAATTGTGAAAGAAAAGTTTGAGGATACTTCAATACACTCTGACAGCGACTTAACAGCTGAACAGAAGAACAGATTAGACGTAACCATAGCTAAATTTAATCAGTTAGTCTCAGAAACTTTAGGTGTCACGGATCTGGTTGAGCATAAAATTGAACTGACCTCCACTGAACCTTTCCGAAAAAGACCTTTTCTTCTATCTCCCTATATGCAAAAGCATATGAGTGACGAAATAGATAAAATGTTGAAGCTGGGTGTCATTCGTCCGTCTTCCAGTTCTTATGCTGCCAATGTCTTACTGGTTAAGAAGACTTCAGGAGAGTATCGACTCTGCTATGACGGTCGTCCTTTAATTAGCATAACCGTGAAGGATCCATATGCCTTACCTCATTTATCAAGAACCCTAGACAAGGTTAGGGATGCAAAATTTTTAACTTTAATAGATCTCAAACATGCCTTCTGGCAGATCAAACTTAGTGAAGATTCATGTGCTAAGACTGCTTTTACAGTCATTAATAAGGGGCACTTTGAATTTGTTCGAATGCCTTTTGGTATATCCAATGCTGCAGTGGCACTCCAAAAATTAATGGATTTTCTCCCCCACAATAGAGAAAAATGTATTTTTATACCTTGACGATCTTGTCGTAGTAAATAGTAGTTTTGATTCACACGTGGAAACCCTAGATAAAGTTTTCAATACCCTAAAGACCGCAGGTCTCACCATCAATGCAAACAAATGTAAATTCTATCAACCCAGTCTCGCTTTTCTAGGATATGTAGTCGATAAAAATGGCTTACATGCCAACCCTGATAAAGTTTCTGCTATTTCAAATTATCAAAAAACCTAAAGATAACTGGCATTAAGCGATTTGTAGGAATGGCCTCGTGGTACCGTAAGTTCATTAAAAAATTGTCTGATCTCATAGTCCCATTAAATAATCTAACCAAAGGCATCAAGAAGAAACAATTAATTCAATGGAACCCTGAAGCTGAAATAGCATTCGAAAATATCCAATCTAGACTTGTTTCCACCCCTGTTCTAAGGAACCCCGATTTTTCTAAACCTTTTACAATTCAGACTGATGCCTCGAACAAAGCCATAGGCTCAGTTCTTACACAGTTTAATGGTAAAGACGAGTATGTCATAGCTTACGCCTTACGAACTTTGACAAAATCTGAAATAAACATGACTGTCACAGAGAAGGAGTTGTTGGCCATATTTCATGCAGTTCTGAAATTTAGATCATATATAGAGGGCGGTCCAACATTTACCATCTTAACAGATCACTATTCATTGCAGTGGCTTTTTCGTTTAGAAAACCCTATGGGCAGATTGGCCAGGATGTCAATTCTTTTATCACAGTTCAATTTTGTAAATAAACACAGGTCCGGATCCACTAATGTCGTAGCTGACGCACTTAGTCGCAGTTTCCCTGAGGTCGCAGTCTTGAACAATGCCAATCCCGATCGTTGGTATTCTGGTCTAATCGACAAGGTACAAAGTCATCCCCAAAACTACCCAAATTTTAGAATAGAGAACAATGTGTTATACAAGCATCTCTATTGTAACCATAGTATTAATATTAATCAAAAAGATTGTAAATCAGTGGTCCCCAAAAGTGAGAGGAAAGGAATTTTGCAAAAATATTACGACAGCCCTTTGGGAGCTCATTTTGGTGTTAAAAAATATTTGGATAAAATTTTAGAACAATTTTGGTGGCCTGGTATGAGGTCAGACATTAAAAAATATATTTCCCGTTGTCAAGTTTGTCAGGAACAAAGGGTATCGCAATTTGCTCGCGCAGGTCTCATGGGCGCCCCAAAAAATATTTCTGTGCCATTCAAATTAATTTCAATTGATATTCAGGGACCTTTTCCTAAATCCCGAGCAGGCTATTGTTATCTGCTGGTTGTCATCGACTGGTTCACCAAATTCACCTTCATACGAAAAATGAAACGTGCATTATCTGAGGAAATCTGTGATTATCTTGTCGAATACGTTTTTACATACTTTGGAGTTCCCCAAATACTCGTGGTGGACAATGGTACTCAGTTCAAGTCAAGTAAATTCTCTAATTTGTTGAAAACTTGTAACATCAGCAACGTTTGGTATAATGCAAGATATCACCCCCAAACTAACAATGTAGAACGTGCCAATCGAGTAGTAGGTACCTTGATTAGGTCATTTATTAAGGAGAACAACCACCGTGATTGGGATAAACATATCCACCAGATTTGCAACGCTATCAATACGACTACACACTTGTCCACTTCTTTATCACCAGCTTTCTTGACATTCGGACGAAATTTACCTACCTCCGGTGATTACTTTGGTGTGATCGAGAATAAAAACCTCAGTCCTTATAATTTTGACGATAGGAATAACTTGGCTAAGGAACTTTCAAAGTTACCCGATATTTACGAGCAAGTCGCTATAAATATAAATAAGTCTTATGAGAGAAACAAAAAATATTATGACTTACGCAAGAGACACCTCGAGTTTAACGAGGGCGATATTGTTTACAAGAGAAATTTTGTTTTGTCAGATGCTGGTAATTATTTTTCAAAAAAACTAGCAAAGAGATTTATTAAATGCAAAGTCAGTAAAAAGATTTCACCACTAATTTATGAACTACTGGATGAGGACGGTAAAAGCGTCGGGCGTTATCACATAAAGGATTTAAAGCCTTCTAATGATGACAGTCTCGATTCCGATGAAATGGAGTAGTAAATTACCTTCCAGGGTTAGTTATTAGTAATTAGCTATAAGTTAGTCATAAGAAAATTGTATAGGCGTTTGTTGCCATAAGATATGATTATTTATCTTGAGAGGTGCTGATTTAAAAATTTTTTTATTCATTTGTTGAAAGGGGGTATTTGTAACAATCTTTTTTGCGATTGTTACAACCTATCATAATAATAGCCAAAAGCATAAATCTTAAATTTTATTAATTAAAGTAATCAGTAAATTTAACTACTACGGTCCTGTCAGGCCTCGATCGATCGATATTTCGATGTCAGCTGACCGGCGCGGCGAAGAGACCTGCAAATTTCGCACAGGTCCAAAGTTCAATTATATTGCAAATAAAACCAAATTGCACCGTGAAATCTGCCCTTTATCCCGCGAAAATCCTTAAGAGGCACATGTGAAATAATGTGAAAGCTGGAAACTAAGAAATAATGCAATATAGTATAGTGCTGCAGACGCGTTCTGGATTAAAAATTAGTAATTAGTTTCACATATAACCCGATGGGAGATCAAAATTCACATGAAAAACTTTAGAAAAATACCCAGAACAACAGGTAAATTTGTTTGAATAATTCGCATGAAAACGAGGTACTGATGCCGACCATTTTGTTTTAGGGTTTCAATTATCAGTTTCTAATTTACAGTTTTAACATGCCGTTTTAATTCGCAGTTCTAATTTACTTTCAACTAATATTTCAATCAACTATGCAACAACTCAATGTACAATTCAATTTATTCTTCGATTTACTGTTCAACTTATAATTTATACTCAGACCATATTCAATTTATGATCAAATCCTAACCAAACAATCAGGTTATGTCCAGATTTGAATTTAACAATCAGTGCTAACATTTGATTATTGATCAATTCAGTCCATTCTAATTTTCTAAGGGAGAATTCAAGTTGAATTACTCTTTTTACATAATTAAACAAATCCAATTCACATCAAGAACCATATTACTCTTACTGTTCCTTATTACTATTTACTCTGTCCATTTTATTTTACCCTTGTTCATTTCCCTTGGGTGCCTCACTGTGTAAGTGGTGACCTAATGTTTGATGGTATGGAGTATTATTAGTGATTGGCAGATTTTCCAGGCTACCAGCCGATTATTTGGAATCTGTGGATCCTGTGGCGTGAAGTCGTCGAGTCCAAAACTGTCAATTTTTCTATTCCGTGCCTTTTATTCTATATATTGCCCATTTTAATTCTTATCCTTGTCTTGTCTATGTGGAGTTGAGCCTGTTGATTTGGCTCCATATTATTGCCCTTGCTTGTACATTGTTTACATTCCTTGGATTCCTGACCGTGAAAGTGGCTGGCTGGCGGATTAACAGCAGGACAACTAGTGGTTTGCGGTTTTTCCAGGCTTGTGGCCGATTATTAGGAAGCTGTAGATCCGTGGTATGAAGTCACCGAGTCCATTACTGTTATTTATTCGTGCCTCTTTTTGCTGATGGTGGACTGAGAGCGAACCGTTGGATTGGCTGCTACACGGAAGAGTCCCGGACAGGAACGAATGCCTAAGATGAGTAATTACTTTTAACTATAATTTTATCATAACCCTTGATGTGCTATTGTTTAGAACTGTGAATCACCCAGATAGGATTAAACTTATCTAATGAATTTCTTAATTAAAAAGAGCCCATGCTCAATTTGACTGATCTTTGATCGATTGTGCTGCGAACATTTTTTGTTTATCATTTGCCCGGTTAAATTTTTGTTTAGCTTTATAGCCTCAACTCTTACCCGACCCATAGGTCAACCAGTTTAAATATTAATGTTTAATAAAACAGTGCAATATAGAATCGAAAGATCGCCATTGCCTGTAAATTGTCCTAATGGGACTAAATTTTACTGTAACCTTATTTCAGCTGCCTAAAGCATTTGGTGTCCGTGAAAATTTTTAATAATCAGTGCCTGTCAATAAATTTTGTAAGGATAATTAGTGATTGTCAATATATTTTGTGTATTTTACATTATCTTCCAATACTGAAAGCTTTTGAGCTTATTCTACGTAGAATTTTGTGAATTTTTATAGGATTTTATTTTTACATTAAGTGTGAAATCACGAGCAAGTGATATTTTGTACCAATTTGTTTTCAACTGAATTTGCAATAGCTAGCTATCTATCTAATTTCCTTTTCTAAGTCTGTGTCTTCTTAATAGATAAGCTACTTTTATTTTCCTAAATTATAAATTTGTTGATAGGCATAACGCCAGATTGTTGAATAAAAAAGAATGGACTACTTAAACTTGTCAACAAACCGATTATTTAACTTGTTAATAAACATAAGTTCTTTATTAATTCTGTGCTTCAATAAGTCTACTTTTTCTTTCAGATAATTAGGGACCTTATCGATCTTAAGTTAATTTCTTAATCAGTCTTGCTAATCAACTAAGCTGGCAATTTTTTATAGCATTTGTAGCTTTACCTATCTTTTCATTTTCTATCAGTCACTTAAGGCTGGTTGGCGCCCAATTTTAACTCTGGAAATTCAATTTCAACTACCTTTCTTTATGCAAACTACGACCCTGCTCTAAGAGCCGAAAAGACGAACCTGGGAAGCCGTGGTTCTCTTAATTGTGTAATGAAAAAAAACTCTAAGGATATAATCATCAACAAGATCAATAATTATCATTCTTTATTTATTACTCATAAAATAGATAAACATTCAAAATAATCAATTACTATTTAATTATCAACAAAATAACAAAAAGAAAAATCACAAAACAACAAGTTCATAGTAAATTTAAATTTTTTTAAATTTTTTTTAATATTTTATTTTTTATTTTTTTCATTATTACAAAGGTATATAGTATTTTTCTGTATTTTTTTTTTGCAAAACCAGAAATTACTGATGATGAACTAGACGCTAAAGCTGAAGAACAAGAGCAGCACAAAAGGTACTTTAGAAGTGCAATCCGATACAACAGAAAAACAACAAAATAAATCAGTAAAGGAAGCAGTTGAAACAAGTGCATCAGAAGTACAAGAAAGAAACAATATTAAAAAATATTAAAGTACAGGGTATTCCAACGAGGACTGAACAGGGGCTCATTTTTGAGCTTCCTTGTATTTAAAGAAAAATCCAAAATAGCCAATCGATGTACTTTTTCCTGCAGAATTTAAAAATTGAGGAATATAAAACATTACATGACAGAAAAAGAAATCCAGAAAGGAATAGAAATCGAGACCGTGCCATTGTGAATTATTTTCGACTGAATCCAACCAAATCAATTTCGGACGCAGTTCGGGACGTTCAATACGGCGGCGGTGTAAGACGCAGAAGAGTTACCCAAGGAACTGTTCACAGAAATTTAAGAAATCATAAATTTAAGTCTTATCATATCCTTCCACTTCAACATCTAACACCGGCACAAAAAGAACTTCGCTTCCAATTTGTTTCCCAAATTGTGATTCGGAAAGAAAACGAAGACCCTAATTTATTCAGAAATATCTTATGGACTGACGAAGCCACATTCACAACATCGGGGGTTTTCAATAGACATAATAATCATTACTGGGCCGTTGGAAATCCAAGAAAATTTCAGACAATTAAATTTCAAGGAAGGACTTCAATCCATGTTTGGTGTGGCATAAAAAATAATAGAATTTTGGGACCAATATTTTTTAACGGGACTTTAAATGGACAGAGATACTACGAGTTCTTAGAAAACGAAATTGAGAAATTTTTGGAAGATTTACCATTGGAAGAATATCAAAATTTAATTTGGCAACATGATGGGGCCCCTCCGCATGCCGTGCGTGAGGTTACTCAATATTTAAACGGACTCCATGAAGAATGGATTGGTAGAAATGAAACCTATGCTTGGCCACCCAATAGTCCCGATTTGTCAATATTAGATACATTTCTTTGGGGCCATTTAAAGAACGTGGTATACAAGCAGCGAAACCACGATATTGAAGAGATCATGCAGAAAATTGTGAATGAAATAAATCGCCTTAACCAGGAAAATCACAGTATAACAGCAAGTTTGGAAAGGCTACAAAGTGGTTATCGCACATGTTTCGAGAACAACGGAGGTCACATTGAACAATTAAATTATTAATGTTTTTTTTTTAAATTAGTATAGAGTTGGATTTCTTTTTCTGTCATGTAATGTTTTATTTTCCTCAAATAGGTTCTTTATCCTTAGAATAGTATTGACGGATATATTTCTGTGAAAATTTGCAATAAATCTTTTACTTGCTTCTCTTGCATTTTCTTGGCATTTGTAGAACAAGATAACAATCTGCAATCTCTCATCTAATGAATATTTCATTTCGGCAATATTATACTTAGTAAATTTGTCAAATTTTTTGACTTTGAAGGATTCAGTTATTACCTAGTGTATGTTTCAAACACGTTAAAGTTAAATTATACTGGATAAAACATTAAAATTTAATAAAAATAGCTGTCACAATATTAAATATTTTAATCAGAACGGACAAAAAAAAAATCACTCGTTCCAAAAATCGTATAAAAAAAGCTATGTTCCATTTAAGAAACACCTTATCCACAGCGTCACTCTTTTGTTTCTGGTTCAAATAAATTTTTGGTTTCATTTTTGAATTCTGCAGAAAAAAGTACATCGATTGGCTATTTTGGATTTTTCTTTAAATACAAGGTAGCTCAAAAATGAGCCCCTGTTCAGTTCTCGTTGGAAGACCCTGTACCTGGAAGGCTTCCACATTATCAGTTACCGCCAGCACGTATTTTCTAATAATCGACAAAATTAAAATACCACTTAGAACAACGTTAGGAGCGGCTTGGTGGTAGTGACACAAAGTACCAGTTATGTTTAGTATTTATTTCAAATATATTAATGATATATAAGTGATTATATAATTTGGTTCAACTCAATTAGTTGCTGGCAATGTTCAAATTTAGATCAGCAAATTAGACATACCCCATTTATTTGTATATCGCTATGCCCATATTATTATCAACAAAGAAAACGACAGTACCGCTTAAATATTATAACACCCTGTATCTCAAAAATAAAGCGTTTGCATACCTAAATACCGATGTTTATATGAACTTTTTGTCTAGAAAGTATGCACAGATTAACCCCCTTCATTATCGGTATTTAATTATGGAACACCCTGAATAAAGAAAATGCGAGTGAATACTAGCCATCAGCATCTACTAAATCTGAATCTAAATCTTTTATAAATAAACTCTCAACGAGAAAATTTCATTCAGGGTATTGGATTTGACTTGAATAAAATAGGAAGATTTATGGATTTTAAGAATATTGAACTGCTTTATGATTCTAGCCTTTCGGTGAGTGCGAGTAAGAAAAAAAACATAGACAAATTATTTCAGTTCAATCTACCAAGACTATTTCCCAGAATTTAATGTTGATGAAGAAAATAACAACGCCCCAGAAACAATGAAAGCCATACATAGTGGCCTAAGCTCGGGTCTAAGTCACAAATTTTGTAAATATAGAGGCAAACAAATATGAAAAAAAAAAAATCACAAAATCTAAGTTTCATTTTTCCAAAGAAAAATGTCCTAAGCCCATTCGCTATTGGTTTTTCGACATTTTTTATACTTACCTAACTTTGGGCTTTAATATCTCAAAACTGTCAAACCCCTAGCTTTCATAGGCTCAATTAGTCTATGACTATAGGTTCAATTTTCTAAACAGAGTTGCTGCTGCGCGGATCTTGTTTAAGGATTGATTGCAGAATCTTTTAATTCGTACTTCGTTGAGGTAAAAGCCGTCATTGTTTTTGCCGCTAAGATGTTCATAAAATACCAAAAACATAGAAAAAGAATAACAAGTCACCAACGCATTTCTTTTAAACTATCTACGTCATAGGGCATAGTAAACCCTACCTTACCAAACTTTTTTATACTATGTAATATCAATACATTTTATCAAAGATCTTATCAAAAAACGTATTTAAAATCCCATTTGCTAAAAGATCAACATATGGGAAAAAGCACTCTCAAATTTCTTATACCAACATTTAAATAAGCAAAAACAATTATTTAATTCAGCCCGGATGCATATCAAAGAGACGAATTTAAATTTTGAATCCCTTAGCAAATAAGCATCATACGGACCGAGTTATTGGATACGTAGGGCCAAATCGGGAAAGGGACCCCGGCATGTGTTCGCGATCTGTTTGTCGATAAGATGATTTGGGCTCATTTTATATTGTTATTCATGGATTGGGATGTCGGATCGAGGTTTCCAGCAAATATATCCGGTTACATTAAAAAGGGTGCTGCCAGTCATGCTGAACGTAAGAAATATTTTCTAGGTTATTATTTGTTTGAGATAATTAACGGATGACAAAAAAACTGTAATCTCTTTCTGTTAGTGACCGGAAAAAATTTGGATCAATGCCTTCTTAAGAAATTAGGGCCATCTTAAACATTGAAGTCAAGGCGTTTTCGCAAGTCAAGTTGTCACATATCCAAACGCGTTAAATTTTCAAACTACAAATTAATTAATGAGAAATTAATAATGAACATTAAATTTTTGTGAAACTAGCACCAACTTTGGTAAATAAGTAAATTATTTTAATAGTGCTTAGAGCATAATTAGTACCTGATGGGCTTTGTTTTAACCTTTAGACCTGTTAGAAAGAAATAATCAAAGCGAAATAAATAACGTTCATAAAATTCCCCACGAAAACTATATTTAAAGGCCTTTGAGATTTGAGAGGAAAATAGATGGCAGTAGTCTACAACGTCTACTAGTTTACATAATGTTTGTGTTTTTATACCTATTAAAAAAGTGCTTGCTTTATAGGTAAAATTATGAGAGAAAGATTTATTCGCCCGGGTATAACCAAAAAAAATGGGCAGAGCTATCAGAGAAAATGATCTAGGAAAGTGAAGAAAATACATCATAGGCCTTCCTTTAACCATATTAAATCCCAATAGAATAATTATTATTTGCTCGGCAATCTGCTTGGTGAGACTTTGGCAGCGCGGGTGACAGGGGTAAGCCCGCAGGGGAAGGGGGGGTTCTCTCTCCTCTGTTCTGGAACCTTGTCGGGGACGGGCTGCTAAGCTCACTAAGCAAAGAAGAATATCATTCGTGGGTTATGCGGACCTACTAGCAATAATGACCCAAGGCGAATACAACACGACAGTAAGACAGAGAATGCAAAGGGCTCTCAATTCCGAGGAAAGATGGGTAGAGCAGGAAGAAGTTAACATCAGTCTTCAAAAGACTGTCATACTCCCTTTTACATAACGCAGGAAGAAGGAAGGGTAGGACCCCTAACACTACAAGGTGTAAACATTCCACTGTCTGAAGAGGTCAAATACCTGGAAGTAACTTTGGACTCCACACTCCACAATAATCTAGAACAAACATGTGGAAAAAACAATCCGGAAGTCGGAAGTAACCTTGGTAGTTACTAGACGGATGAACACTGAAGCAACACAAAATATATTGAATCAACAGACAGGGATCAAACTATCAAACCATAGCAAATCTTTCATTTTGGACCTAGACCCGAAACTAACGGAACAGCTACTTCTGATAAGCAGAAATCAGCTGAGAATTACCACAATTCTGACAGGACACATGGCCGTTAAGAAGAACCTGCACCATATGCAACTGTACAACGGAGACCTAAGCTGCAGGTTATGCGGGCGAAAATATCATCTGCCACTGCGAGTAATTGGATCGGAAAAGGAAAGAAATATCCAGGCAACCAAGACGAGAACCACAGGATTTTCCGACACTCTCCCCAGTTGACTTATACAAACTATAGTGCAAGGAACTGGAATAAATGAGCGGGTGTAAGATCAAACTAGGGTAAGCACAATGGGCCAAACTTGGCCGAAGTGCATCCGGCACTTGGATGGACCCTCGGAAGAAAAAAAAAATATTTAAGGAAAATATAGATTAAGGGTAATAATAGTTCATTGTGCCATACTTTATGCTCTTAGACAAATACATCAAGAGAGTACATATTACATACTGAACTTAATTTGGAAAGTTCTTTTTGCAGTTTATTTATGTTAGGCAAATATTCTAATATTCGAAATACAATTAAAATACACCTGAATTCTTTTGCATTTCATTTTATCTATGAATTTTTGTGTATCTCCTTTTATTTAACTTTTAACAAAGGCTATACCAATATATTGCTTTTTCAGATAAGCCAATGAGTTTCGGTAATTATAAGTAAGTATATAAATAAATACATTGTCCGGCGATGTGGTAGACACGAGGGCAAACGGACCAAAAATTTCATTTTTCAAGGAAAAGTCATTCTTTATAAAAATTTTTGCTTGCTGAATAAATACGATTGTCGATGAAAAAAAAATTGTATACAGGGTGTCTAAAAAGTTAAAAATTACCCTTATTCTTATTCATCACATCTGTTAAGATACTGGTTGCCATTAAGTTTGGATAGCAATAACATTTTTGCTTTAAATTTGTATCTCACTGAAAAGTTTGGTAGGTGTACCTTCGATTTTGTTTACCTTTAAGTATCGCCTTTGATTAGGTACCTCACAAATAAATTATTACAGTGTCAAGCAAAATGTCATTGTCAGTAACTTTTAAAAATTCCGATTTAGACTTAAAAAAAGTAGAAACATACTACAATTAAGATGATGCAGCGACTCTACTCATACTGCAGTCTGTTAGAGAAAACCCACGCTGTCCTTAAGGAAGCGAGCAACGCAACTACAGGTGGTCCAAAAAAGTACTATTTAAGAAATTTAAACCAAAATAAGATAGGTACGTCCCTACAAACTCCATTAAAACCACACATGAATATTGTTCTCGGATGAATCCACGTTTTCGATGAATGGAAGTGTGGCATCGCAATATGTTCGCTATTGGGGTAATGTTAATCCTATGTTTAGAATCCCAACCCAACGTCAATATTTAAAAAAATGGAATGTTTGGTGCGCTGTTTCCTACTATGTTATAATAGGACCGTATTTCTTTGTAAATACTTATAATAGCAATTATTCTTATTTAAATACGTTTAATACTTTTTTTCTAATCATTTGGAATAACTACCATTAGATTACTTAAGTAACATGTATTTCCAGCAAGATGGATGCCCGGCCCATTTTGCCAGAGAAGTAAAGGAATGGCTTATTTTGAAATTTGGACAACAATGGATTTGGCGAAATGATCCAGTTTTATGGCCCCCGTGAAATCCCAATCTTACGTTGGCAAATATGTACTTGTGGGGATGCCTAAAACAGTTATAGCAGCTTATGCCAATCCAGTGCCAAATGATGAAAATATTTTAAAACAAAGAATTATACAAATTATAGAAGCAATATTTCTTGAAGACGTGAGGAGGAGCTATGACTATCTTATAGTCCAGCTGGAAAAATGCGTCCTTCATGGTGGACCGGTGTTTGAATAATTATTGTTATGATATCTGATTTTGGTTTATTTTTATGAATTATGCCTTAAATTATAATCATATATTGGTTTAATTATGTTTATCGTAATTTGTTGAATGTTTTGTTTTATATTTCGAAGTTATTTGAAATAAATAATTATGTATTCTTTGCTCTGTTTGTAATGGTGGATTTATACAGACAAATAAGAAATAAGAAATAACATAAGAAATAAGAAATAAAATAACAGAGCTAGTTACCATTTATACAGCAAATAAAATAAGAATAAAATAAGGACTGTCAACAGTGTCAACACATCGGCTTCTAGGCATTTTTGCAAATTTTAGAAGTGGAAATTCAGGAAATAAGCGATTTCCAATCCAATAATACCAAGGAAAATAAAGGGTAATAATATTTTTTAAAAAAGATAATAATATTTTACGATTCTAACCACAAAAACCCAAAAAACTGACAACTAAATCAGATCGGGCATGCGCAGCTCCATTTTCAAATAAGAAATAACATAAAAGTTAAAAGATAACCAACTTCAAGGTTATTTCTTATTTTTATTTTATGTTATTTGTCTGTATAAACGCCTTACGACAGGTGTGTACATTCATCTCTTATTTCTTATTTGTTATGTTATTTCTTATTTCTTATTTGTCTGTATAAATCCACCATAACATTGTAACCTAATTAAAGCTTTAAAAGTTACTGACAATGACGTCTTGCTTGACACTGAAATAATTTATTTCTGAGGTACCTAATCGAAGGCGATACTGAAAGGTATACAATATTAAAGGTACACCTACCAAACTTTTCAACAGTAATATACCGATAGAGGAGGCGTCTTATCGATAATACCGATGTTTTTAACAAGAAATCGATTTTCTGACAAATTTTTACGAAATGTAATTTTTACTTATAATCTGATATGATCCCGAGAGCTTTAGCTCGAGGGTCTTATCTTTGATTATAAGTAAAAATTACATTGAGTGAAAATTTTCTTGGAAAATCGAGTTTCGAGTGAAAAACGAAGGTATGAAGATAAGAAACCGCCTCTAGAGTTGTATTTTATTGGATAATTTACTGAACATAAAAATGAAGGCCGTCTGATAAAGGTAAATATACAAGTTAGAGGTGTTACTAATTTTTTATTTAAGTAAAAAAGCTACAAGCGTCTTTTCGAGCTAGCGGTAGTCTTATCGGGTAAGACGACCGTTACCAAGGTGGTTGCTATGAAAATGAGCGTTTTGATTGGTTCAATAAAAGTGAGGTGAATTATCAATGAAAGCAAGTTTATAGCAAGAATATTATTGCTAGGTATCCAAATGAAAACCAATATCTTAGAAGTTGTGATGATTTGAAACAACTCTCTTAAATAGCATTTTGCTAGAAACTTTAAAAGTAAAGTACCCTAATACTTTTGCTCGGGTTCTTGAATGTATTTTTACGTCAGGATTTTATCCTTTGACATCTGTTATTCATTGTGTACTGTTGGGGTATTCTCATTTACAGAAATTTTGATATCGGCTCTTGCCTTAAATAATTTTGGTTCGTACGTTTTCTTTTAAAAGTTTTTGTCTGCAAAGTTTTGGCGCCTTTTTCTATTATATTTCATATAGTGCCTCTCTACTATGGATTTGGATTGGGACCAACAGGGAGCCAGTCTTTTGGTAGTTTGTATGTGGTGTCTTGTCTAGATCTCGTATGTGAGTCTGTGATTAGTGAGTTTGTCGATACGTCTGTGCGTCGGTAATAGTCTTTAATAATTTTCAAGAAAAACTCGTTTATCGTCTGCATTTGAAAGTCACGGTGAAGCACTCTATTGGATGTATATCTAGGTACGTCCGCGATAGTTTTTAACGCCCTGTTCTGAATTACCTGGAACTTATTAAGCTCCGTTCTGCTTATGTTGCACAACTTTTGCAAAAAAAATTGAGTTTTTAATATGTATACAATATAATATACATATATATATATATATGTCAATAGGCGGTTATGAGGACAGTTTTTAAAGCTATATATTTTTTGTATACATCAGTATACATAACGTATAGAAATATATGTATACAATTTTTTTTCAATAAATTTGAAAAATGAAAAATAAATTATGTACTGGTGTATATAAGGACTTTTCATTTTAATATTATTGTTATAGAATTTAGAAAATTTAAAGATACAGATACAGATTAAGGACTAACCACAAAGCAAGGAATATTAATCAAAACTTACATTTGGACCAAAGTACCCCTTAAATTATAATAAAAAAATGTGTTTCCATAACTTTGGATAAGGTTGGGTTGGTCAAAGCATTGCTACCTAGAAGGTTCATTACGACGTAAATATTTATTATTTGATTTAATATATTTTTTGGTAGTAAGATTGTATCAAATAAAACGACTTCAGTCTACCTCCACAGTATTTTATTGATCAGCAAAAAACGGTTATCCAAATGTTTCGGACACTTAAATGTCCATCTTCAGGGATACTAAAAGAGCAAGGTAAAAAACTTTTAGGCCAATGTGATTTTCTATGAGGTTATTATGTTAGATTTTAGACATTTAGAAGAAAAAATTTAAAATTCAGCTGAAAGAAACCTCATGCAATCACAGTTGATGGCGTGAAAAGTGATTTCACATGGTGAGGTAATATATAATATATATGTGAAATCACTTTTCACGCCATCAACTGTGATTGCATGAGGTTTCTTTCAGCTGAATTTTAAATTTTTTCTTCTAAATGGCTAAAATCTAACATAATAACCTCATAGAAAATCACATTGGCCCAAAAGTTTTTTACCTTGCTGTCGTATCCAAAAGAAGAATATGTTTTTAAAATTTAAAATATCTCATCAATACCTACTAGATTTCTTTATTTTTCTACCTTCAAGGTTTTTAATTCATTACTTTTTTAATAAACCTTTTTAATAACATTTTTACTTTGAACCCGAGTCCTGATTCAGCCTTGGCGACTTATCATTTTAAACTTCGTATTTTCTAAACTGAATCACCACGATCAATTGCTGGTAAGTTATTTTTCCCCTCTCTTTATGTATTTTACATAACGAAATTTCTTTTAGTACCCCTGAAGATGGACATTTAAGCGTCCGAAACATGTAGGATAACCGTTTTTTGCTGATCAATAAAATATACGTAGAGGTAGACTGAAGTCGTTTTATTTGATTGTATCAACTTCACTGAAAGAACGGACTACTTTTTCAAGAGTAAGATTGTAGTTTGGTATTCAAAAATAAGTTTAGTAGCTTACAAAAGGTACAGGGCGGTACGATTCCCAGTTTTATCATCTTGGTTTGTACGGTAATCACAAATTCTTAAATGGAAAGACCTCATAAGCACCAAGCGTCCTCGTAACCACCAATATTTCTTAGTATGTGTCTTCAAAACTGACTGTACATATATGTATACAACACTACCGGAAAAATCCTTTAAGGCGCTCTGGGAGCGGTGCGCGTTCGAAGAAGGCGATTCACGTTGGTCTCGAATCGTTGTAAATTATATTCGTTGAAAAACACGACCTCAAAAAGGTGGTTATTCATCATGGTTAGTATCCTTGACCTAACCTGAGCTATCCATCATGGTTCTTAGGATAACCACCATGGTATTTAGATTAACCGTTATGGTTAATCTAAAAACCTTTAACTATCATTGTCATAGGTTACCACAACCCGTATGGAAGGACCTAATAAGCATTAAATGTCCCCGTAACTTACTGTATTTTTAAAAATGTGTCCACAAAACTGTCTGTACATAGGTGTATTTAACAGATATAAAAGTTAATATGCAGTATAAACCAAATATAACATTATCGATAATTCATCAGATATTGCATGTTTGTATGTTTTTTTATAAAACAATAAATCAAGTTTTTGAAGTTTTTTAGTAGTCTTAGTTGCATAAAAGTTATGAAAACGTATTAAAAACATTCCTAAGAGTAATTGTATGTTTCTTTTATAGAAAACGTTTTAGCGACTATTATAAAATATGAAATTCTTAGAAGGGTAGTTGTTAGGATATCCTCATAACTCTGTATCTTGGTTCCTAGGTTAACCAGTTAACCACTATGGTTCTTAGGTTTATCGTCTTGATTTGTAAGGTAATCACAAATTCTTAAATGGAAAGACCTCATAAGCACCAAGCGTCCTCGTAGCCACCAATATATCTTAGAAATGTGTCTTCAAAACTGCCTGTACATATATGTATACACCACTACCGGAAAAATCCTTTTAGGCGCTCTATGAGCGGTGCGCGTTCGCAGAAAGGGATTCACGTTGGTCTTGATTCTAAGAAACATTGGTGGTTACGTGGGCGCTTGGTTCTTATGAGGTCTTTCTATTTAAGAATTTGTGATTAGTACAAACCAAGATGATAAAACTGGGAACCATGAACGTTAACTGGTTAACCTAGGAACTAAGATCGAGAGTTATGAGGATATCCTAACAACTACGCTTCTAAGAATTTCATATTTTATAATAGTCGCTAAAACATTTTTTATAAAAGAAACATACAATTACTTCAAGAAAGCACTGCGAACCACTGCCGCCCATCCATATGTGGTTCAGCATAGACTCCGCGAAATGACTTGTTGAAGAATTCTTTAATCTGAAGAACGTCATCTTTGTGGAACCACCTTTTTGAGGTCGTGTTTCTCAACGAATATAATTTCCAACGATTCAAGACCAACGTGAATCGCTTTCTTTGAATGCGCAGCGCTCACAGAGCGCCTTAAAGGATTTTTCCGGTAGTGGTGTATACATATATGTACAGGCAGTTTTGAAGACACATTCTAAGAAATAATGGTGGTTACGAGGACGCTTGGTGCTTATGAGGTCTTTCCATTTAATAATTTGTGATTACCGTTCAAACCAAGATGATAAAACTGGGAACCATGAACGTTAACTGGTGAACTATGAACTATGAACTATGAACCAAAATCAAGAGTTATGAGGATAGCCTAACAACTACCCTTCTAAGAATTTCATATTTCATTATAGTCGCTAAAACATTTGCTATAAAAGAAAAATACAATTACTCTTTGGTATGTTTTTAATGCGTTTTCATAACTTTTATGAAATTAAGACTACTAAAAGAGCTTTATCGGCTATATGGCTGTGGCAATGTTCTGTTACAAAAATATAGATAGACCGTTGTAAGTTGTAAGTAAGGACTATTTTAATATAAGATTTAATCATGTTTTTTTTTTTATTTTGCCCTAAATGAGAATAATTGCTTTTCACATTTCTTTACATACTTCGTAGGCTATTTGAATTTTGCCTAGTCTAATTACACCTGTTGTTGGCTTTTAGACACAATATACAGACGAAAAAGAAGGACCAGGATCAATTAATTATTATCTTTAAAAATAAAACATTTAACCTACTTTTGAACATTTATTTATTAAATAACAAAACATAATCAATGTGCCATCAACACTGCAGAAATAAAAAAGGAGTAGCCTATATTTAAAGTATTTAACGTAGGTAATGTAAAAAACGTGCAGGTAATTATGGTTCTTGATAAATCTTAGAAAGAAAATATGGCGAACCTAAATTTTAACAATAAAACATTTTACTATAACACAAGGTATTTTGAGTTAACAAATATCCATCGCAACGTTTACTCATTCTCTATGGAGACTTTAATAACAGTTAATGAATCAAGGAATGAATAAGTTATTTTTTATAAATTTGATTCGAAATTCAAGTTTTTATGACAGCTGGACTTCTTGCAGTAAGAGATGGATTTCTTAATTCATGTTATGGAATCGTATTAAAAACAATCCTAAGAGTAATTGTATGTTTTTTGTATAGCAAAGGTTTTAGCGACTATAATGAAATATGAAATTCTTAGAAGGGTAGTTGTTAGGCTATTCTCATAACTCTCGATTTTGGTTCCTAGGTTAACCAGTAAACCATTATGGTTCTTAGGTTTATCATCTTGGTTAGCACGGTAATCACAAATTCTAAAATGGAAAGACCTCATAAGCACCAAGCGTCCTCGTAACCACCAATATACATTAGAATGTGTCCTCAAAACTGCCTGTACATATATGTATACACCACTATCGGAAAAATCCTTTAGGGCGCTCTGTGAGCGCTGCGCATTCAAAGAAAGCGATTCACGTTGGTCTTGAATCGTTGGAAATTATATTCGTTGAGAAACACGACCTCAAAAAGGTGGTTCCACAAAGATGACGTTCTTCAGATTAAAGAATTCTTCAACAAGTCATTTCGCGGAGTCTATGCTGAACCACATATGGATGGGCGGCAGTGGTTCGCAGTGCTTTCTTGAAGTAATTGTATGTTTCTTTTATAGAAAATGTTTTAGCGACTATTATAAAATATGAAATTCTTAGAAGCGTAGTTGTTAGGATATCCTCATAACTCTCGATTTTAGTTCCTAGGTTAACCAGTTAACGTTCATGGTCCCAGTTTTATCATCTTGGTTTGTACTAATCACAAATTCTTAAATGGAAAGACCTCATAAGAACCAAGCGTCCTCGTAACCACCAATGTTTCTTAGAATCAAGACCAACGTGAATCCCTTTTTTCGAACGCGCACCGCTCATAGAGCGCCTAAAAGGATTTTTCCGGTAGTGGTGTATACATATATGTACAGGCAGTTTTGAAGACACATTCTAAGATATATTGGTGGTTACGAGGACGCTTGGTGCTTATGAGGTCTTTCCATTTAAGACTTTCTGATTACCGTACAAACCAAGATGATAAAACTGGAAACCATGAACGTTAACTGGTTAACCTAGGAACCAAGATCAAGAGTTATGAGGATAGCCTAACAACTACCCTTCTAAGAATTTCATATTTCATTATAGTCGCTAAAACGTTTGCTATAAAGGAAACATACAATTAATTACTCTTAGGATTGTTTTTAATGCGTTTTCATAACTTTTATGAAACTAAGACTACTAAAAGAGCTTTATCGGCTATATGGCTGTGGCAATGTTCCGTTATAAAAATATAGATAGACCGTTGTAAGTAAGGACTAATTTAATATAAGATTTAATCATGTTTTTTTATTTTGCTCTAAATGAGAATAATTGCTTTGCACATTTCTTTACATATTCCGTAGGCTATTTGAATTTTGCCTAGTCTAATTACACCTGTTGTTGGCTCTTAGACACAATTACAGACGAAAAAGAAGGGCCAGGATCAATTAGTTATTATCTTTAAAAATAAAACATTTAACCTACTTTTGAACATTTATTTATTAAATAACAAAACATAATCAATGTGCCATCAACACTGCAGAAATAAAAAAGGAGTAGCCTATATTTAAAGCATTTAACGTAGGTAATGTAAAAAACGTGCAGGTAATTATGGTTATTGATAAATCTTAGAAAGAAAATATGGCGAACCTAAATTTTAACAATAAAACATTTTACAATAACACAAGGTATTTTGAGTTAACAAATATCCATGGCCACGTTTACTCATTCTCTATAAAGACTTTAATAACAGTTAATGAATCAAGGAATGAATAAGTTATTTTTTTTAAATTTGATTCGAAATCCAAGTTTTTATGACAGCTGGACTTCTTGCACTAAGAGATGGATTTCTTAATTCATGTTATGAAAACGGATTAAAAACAATCCCAAGAGTAATGATATGTTTCTTTTATAGGAAACGTTTTAGCGACTATTATAAAATATGAAATTCTTAGAAGGGTAGTTGTTAGGATATCCTCATAACTCTGTATCTTGGTTCCTAGGTTAACCAGTTAACTACTTTGGTTCTTAGGTTTATCGTCTTGGTTTGTAAGGTAATCACAAATTCTTAAATGGAAAGACCTCATAAGCACCAAGCGTCCTCGTAACCACCAATATGCCTTAGAATATGTCTTCAAAACTGCCTGTACATATTTGTATACACCTCTACCGGAAAAATCCTTCAAGGAGCTCTATGAGCGGTGCGCGTTCGAAGGGATTCACGTTGGTCTTGATTCGTTGGAAATTACATTTGTTGAGATACACGACCTCAAAAAGGTGGTTCCACAAAGATGACGTTCTTCAGATTAAAGAATTCTTCAACAAGTCATTTCGCGGAGTACTATGCTGAACCACATATGGATGGGCGGCAGTGGTTCGCAGTGCTTTCCTGAAGTAATTATATGTTTCTTTTATAGAAAACGTTTTAGCGGCTATTATAAAATATGAAATTCTTAGAAGGGTAGTTGTTAGGATATCCTAATAACTCTGGAGCTTGGTTCCTGGGTTAACCAGTTAACCATCATGGTTCTTAGTTTTATCATCCTGGTTTGTACGGTAAAAACGATTCAAGAAAAACGTGAATCGCTTTCTTCGAACGCACACCGCTCGCAGAGCGCCTTAAAGGATTTTTCCGATAGTGGTGTATACAAATATGTACAGGCAGTTTTGCAGACACATTCTAAGAAATATTGGTGGTTACGAGGACGCTTGGAGCTTATGAGGTCTTTCCAATTAAGAATTTGTGATTACCGTACAAACCAAGATGATAAAACTGGAAACCATGAACGTTAACTAAGTAACCTAAAAACCAAGATCCAGAGTTATGAGGATATCCTAACAACCACCCTTCTAAGAATTTTATAATTTATTATAGTCGTTAGACGTTTTCTATAAAAGAAACATACAATTACTGCAGAAAAGCACTGCAAATCACTGCCGCCAATCCATACTGGATTCAGCTTGATACTCCGCTAACTTACTTGTTTAAGAATTTTTTAATCTGAAGGACGTCATCTTTGTGGAACCACTTTTTGAGGTCGTGTTTCCCAACGAATATAATTTCCAACGATTCAAGACCAACGTGAATCGCTTTCTTTGAATACGCAGCGCTCGCAGAGCGCCTTAAAGGATTTTTCCGATAGTGGTGTATACATATATGTACAGGCAGTTTTGCAGACACATTCTAAGAAATATTAGTGGTTACGAGGACGCTTGGAGCTTATGAGGTCTTTCCAATTAAGAATTTGTGATTACCGTACAAACCAAGATGATAAAACTGGAAACCATGAACGTTAACTGAGTAACCTAAAAACCAAGATCCAGAGTTATGAGGATATCCTAACAACCACCCTTCTAAGAATTTTATAATTTATTATAGTCGTTAGACGTTTTCTATAAAAGAAACATACAATTACTGCAGAAAAGCACTGCAAATCACTGCCGCCAATCCATACTGGATTCAGCTTGGTACTCCGCTAACTTACTTGTTTAAGAATTTTTTAATCTAAAGGACGTCATCTTTGTGGAACCACTTTTTGAGGTCGTGTTTCCCAACGAATATAATTTCCAACGATTCAAGACCAACGTGAATCGCTTTCTTTGAATACGCAGCGCTCGCAGAGCGCCTTAAAGGATTTTTCCGATAGTGGTGTATACATATATGTACAGGCAGTTTTGAAGACACATTCTAATGTATATTGGTGGTTACGAGGACGCTTGGTGCTTATGAGGTCTTTCCATTTAAGAATTTGTGATTACCGTACAAACCAAGATGATAAACCTAAGAACCATAATGGTTTACTGGTTAACCTAGAAACCAAGATCCAGAGTCATGAGGTTATCCTAACAACTACCCTTCGAAGAATTTTATATTTTATAATGGTCGTTAAACGTTTTCTATAAAATAAACATACAATTACTGCAGAAAGGCACTGCGAATCACTGTCGCCAATCCATATTTGGTTCAGCTTAGTACTCCGAGAACTTACTTCTTTAAGAATTCTTTAATCTGAAGGACGTCATCTTTGTGGAACCACCTTTTTGAGGTCGTGTAAAAATTTAAATAACCCGAATATGGAATCTTTCGCCTATAAAAAGTCGTAGTTAGATTTGAAAATTAATGTTTTTTATTTTTGTTATTTTAAAAACAGGGTACTTTCAATTAATATACACCGGATTCAAGATTTCCTATTAAAATCACCGAGCACTGCATACGAATTTATAATCTAGTGTAATTCAAAATTCGATGCTAACTATCTCATAAATTATTAGAGATACAGCAAAGGTTAAATTAAGGCAATTTGAATATTTTTGCGGTCATATTATTATCTACTTTGCTACTTTGGAAAATGCCTCTCACTTTTACTATAAATGTTTTTTTTTTAACAGTGTGGTTTAAAAATATTTTTTTGAAACCACAAGACAATATAAGAGAAACATTTTTTTTATGCCAATCTACAATATTATAAAACAATTATTTATAGTCCTCATAAATACCATCTGTCCTGATAATAACTTATAATAATAAGTCCTGATAATAACCTATTTACATCTAATGCTTCTGAGGACAGTCTCTACAACTGCCAATTGACATATAATCTTATAAGGACAGACCTCATAAGCACCACGTGTCCTCGTTAGCACCGATATTAATAAAAATTAGTCCTCAAAACTGCCCATTGACATATATATAGTTATACGACCATGTATCAAAGTGAGGACAAGCAATATACCATACTAAGTGAGGACCCCATGAAGGAGTGCACTTAGGAAGTCACGGTCGGACCCGTAACGTCAGTGGGTTAATGCGAAAACTACGCGCGAGAGTATACTCAATAAAACCTAATAGGATAGAAAAAAAATATTTCGCGTATTTTACGACAAACCGAGGACCAACCATTTGTCTATCAAAATGAGCACCGTTTATGCTTTACTATCTTATGCACAATATGAGGACCGAAAGGCATAAAAAAAATATATAACGCGCCAAGTAAGGACTAACCGTACAGTGTTGCATGACCATACTACTTTCTCTCTCGGACACGTAAATTTTATTGAAAGAACAGGTTTACCCAATTTATTTAATCACACGTGCATATTTGGCGGTTTATATTTAAGGTTAGTTGCGTACAAAGTTTACTAAAATATCTAAATTTTAAATTTGTATCTAGAAAGGTTTCAAAAATATGTAGATAAAAACATCTTCAGAGCACCCCCTTTAGGGGGCTATAGGTTCGTAGTAAGTGGACATTTTATATGATGTTCTTATTCAGTTCGTAACCAGTCTACTCCGCAATTATTGACCATACTTTTTAGTACACCCTGTAGAATAAAGCTTGTTTAAACTTTGACTGTATTAAGATTTAGTTACTAACTAATAGAGATATTAAATGAGGAACACATAGTTACTATAACATCACCTATGGGATAATGCAGAAATTTTACTATATGCTCTTTAAAACCTGAGGATTTTAATTTTTTTAAATAAAAGTGCAATGAACTGTTGTCGAAATAATATTGTCGAAGTAAACAGGGCTAAGCCAAGTGAGGACCGTATATTGGGGCTCACTTCGTCGCGGTCCTCACTTCTTCCGTAAATTTGCAATAGGCGGAGCTCACTTAGTACCATTAGAGAAAATCGAAGAAAAAAGTATCATGGCCAACTTGGTTTATGAGATACAGGGCGAAATTGAAAACGGTGCATTTTCAGACACCCCTTGTATTTCAGTTATCTTATACCCTATCGAAAATATAAAAAGGGGGTCTTATACAGTTTTTTATGCAGAATTCAGTGGCGTAGTTAGTATTTTTCCAGGTATCCCCATTTTTCAGAAATATACCAAAGTTTCGTTTTTTTAAATAGAACACCCTGTATATTTATTCTTAGTTGCATTCTGCTTACTGAGAGCTTTCCAAAAATATATAATAGTTGGCACTTTGTTTTACCAGGGCGGTTGAAATTTATATTTTTTAAATAACAAGCTTTAAATAATTGACAGTAGGCCTTGGATTTGGTTTTAATAAAAATAAATTATTGACGACACAATACACCATGAATATTACCTTATAGTTTGATTTAAAATTTTTAAAGTTTTTTAATACTTGCAATAGTAAAAAGTAGTTTTCTAAATAAACAAAAATATCTACTATGGCCTTGACTTACAGAATTGTATTTATGTCATTAGAGTTTAGAAAGTTACTGATAATTTATTTATTAAGTGTTATTGTTAAATTTTAACGATGGTCCAAAAGTATGAGAATTATGAAAAATACGATATGCTGGTATGCTTTATACAAAGCCATGAAAACCCCCATGCAGCTGCCGATTTATATTTCAATAGGTAGGTATATTATTATTATTTGCGATCGAAAATTTCTACAACGACCACCTTTATAGTTATGCGGAGTGTTTGTTTAAGCAGCTTCTTATTGTTATCATCATCATTCTATAGATATCCTGAAAGAAGGCAGTCATTTCCAGACAAATTTTCCATTCTAAAGAAAAATTTAATTGAACCTGGAACCTTTACACAGCCTCGGCCTAAAACATACAGTAAGGAAAATAGAGAAAAAGATGAAGTAAATGTTTTGGCTTATGCAACCGTTACTCCTTCAACTTCCTGCAGAAATATAGAACAGGAAATTGGTATAAATAAAAGTCGGTCACAAAAAATGTTAAGAAAATATAAATACCATCCATACAAACTTAAAATTGTGCAAAATTTACATCCTAGAGATGCAGATCGGCGATTCATCTTCTGTCATTGGTATACAGAACAAATCCGGACCAATGCCAATTTTGGAAGATTGGTAATCTGGACCGATGAGAGCCACATTTCTAGTGCCGGAATTTTTAACCGGCATAATACAAGACATTGGTCTGAAGAAAATCAACATGTTATTTTCGAAAGGGAGCAGCAAGAGCGCTTTGGATTTGGTGTTTCTTGCTTCATATTAGGTAATCAAATAACTTACCGTATTTATGAGGGAGGTCTTACGGCAAATAGATATCTGGAAATCTTGGAAGACGTTATACCCGAGTTATTAGGAATCGTTCCCCTTGCCCAGTTATATGCTATACATTTCCAACAAGACGGTGCGCCGAGTCATAACTCTTACGTAGTAAGGGCTTTTCTACAAAATAATTTTCCACAAAGATGGATAGGCACAAATGGAGCTGTAAGATGGCCACCACGATCGCCCGATCTATCGGTGTTAGACTTCTTTCTGTGGAGGTTTTTGCAGATGTGACAAGAACAATATGCAAGATTATGATATACAAGACCAGGCACAGAACTGTAAAGGAACTTCGACAGGCTACCCATTTAGCATTTCAATTTCTACAAGAACATCCAATAATAATTTTAAACGTCTTGAGACGAATTACAGAAATGTGTCAGCTTTGTATTAGGGAGAATGGCAACCATTTTCAACAATTTTTATGAATAAAAAGTATGTATTTAATAGCACAATTTCATTGTTCTAGTGAAACCAAATCCAAGGCCTAATGTCAATTTAAAGCTTGTTATTTAAAAACTATAAATTTGAACCATCCTGGTAAAACAGAGTGCCAACTATTATATATTTTTGGAAAGCTCTCAGTAAGCAGAATGCAACTAAGAATAAATATATTTGATATATTATTGAATTTAAAAAAACACAACTTTGGTATATTTCTCAAAATTAGGCATACCTGGAAAAATTCTAACTACGCCACTGAATTCTGCGTAAAAAACTGTATGACACCCCCTTTTTATATTTTCGATAGGGTATAAGATAACTGAAATACAAGGTGTGTCTGAAAATGCACCCTTTTTAATTTCGCCCTGTATCTCATAAACCAAGTTGGCCATGATACATCCGTTTTGGGCATCATTTGTTTCACAAAAAAGTGGCACAGGTTTGCGAAAACCGAATCATTCTATCTGTACTAATAACGGAGATACCCGTCAAAAGTGTCGAAAAGTAGACACCCTGTATACGCTGTGTGTATGTGTGTATGATGTTTAAACGAAATGAAGTTTACTTTTGGTTTCTCCGGAATTAGGCCATATTGTTCCTTTTTTCTCTAAATGACAACCTATATTTTATATTACCCAGTCGAATTCTTCTCAAAACTACCTTTTCCGTTTTATGGTTAGTTTATTGAGTTAGTCAAATTAAGACTTTTACTCCTATTATTTAATTGTATTTTTCCTTTGCGGTTACATATTGGAAGGTTTTTGGATTTTGCTTACACATATTTTTTTTTCTTTATTTGGTATTTGTTAGTTCATTTTTGATTTTTATTGTGCAGGCTACTGTTACTGCTCTTTATCTATTTCTGTACAGTTAATGTGGGAGCCAGTCTTTTGGTTATTTATGTCTTTGATCCTCAGTGGAGTGAACGTGTGAATTTGTTATTAACGGGTTAAGTGAAACGTCCGTTCTTTGAAAATACTTTATTATTAATTTTGTGAAATAGTCATCTATTTTGTCCATGTGCATGTCTGTATGTAGTACGTCTATAGACATAAACTACCTTTTCAACGACATATAACAAGTTGACATTTTCTTTCAAAAATTGCGGTGTAGGAGCCATTTTAACATTAGAAAAATCACTTAAGCAGTTAACTTATCCTAGATTACAGACTTTCTTCAAATAATGTGATCTACTTTTTATTATTTAATATATGTTATATGAAAGTCTAAAATAGGTATCCTAAAATGAGTTTTAAACAATATAAATTAATCAGCGCAATCCTTTCGATGTGTCGAATCTCTAGTGTTTTAAATTTTTTACTTTATCTTCTAAAATAAAGTGGTGGGGAAAACATATATAGCAAAACCTAATTTTCCATCTGCTATCTGCTGCCCGTGACACCCCTTTGCTAGCGGCACATCGTACGAACATGAATAACTTCCAGCATTTTCTCTTGGCCATATTTACCAGCAATATTGTCCAAAAACTGTATGGTGAACGGTTTCCGACTCACCTCGCTTATTTTGCCATCCTGTACATCTGATCTATAATTTTAATATGGCAAACTTCTTTTCTGGATAAGCAGAATTTTTTATAACTATAACTATTATAACTTTTCGTCGTAAAGTCAATATTGAATATCTTTTTTCCTCTTGTCAAGTTCATCTGCGACACACTGTACTATATTCATGACCTTGGGTGAGTGCTATAAATAGATTTTGGTATGTCTTATTTACCTGCTAGATGCAAGACAATTTTACTTAAATTTGCATAAAATATTTGAAACAATAAAATATACAACACGCAAAGCTAGGACCTCACATGTTGCCAAATCTCTGGTCCTTGGTTGGCGAGTTGAACGGTGTAGTGCAGCGCCTTGACATACATGCGGTAAAAAATTATACTCCAGGAAAAGCGCCGACTGCGGCAAAACGTTAAACTACAATATACGCATTTTAACGCTTTAGCAACAAAATGGGGTCCAATCTTTTTTTTTATAAAAGTGCAATAAGGTGTTGTGGAAATAATTTCGGCGACATTTACAGAGCCAGACAAAGTGAGCACCGTATATTGGGGCTCACTTTGTCGCGGTCCTCACTTCTTCCGTAAAATTGCAATATGCTGGGCTCACTTGGTACTATTAAAGAAAATTTTCTTCGACAATCGTATTTTTTCAGCAAACAAAAATTTTTATAAAGAAGGGCTTCCTCGAAAAATTAAATTTTTGGTCCGTTTGTCCTCTTGTCTACCGCATCGCCGGACATACTGTATATCTTATTACCGCGACAATGTGAAAGAAACATATGTGTCTAAACAAAAGGGACTAAATGCCAAAATCTATATATTTTGTCTTTTACGGTTAAAAGGTGCTATGTAATATAACTGCCATTTCATCATTGCTTTAAACTAAAGAAATTTTTAGCGAGATTGAAGTTTGGAAGGCAATGAGCATACTAAAAAAAAAACGGTAATTTATCACGGCCGAACTAAAAATAAACCCGGAAAAAATTAAAATGTTACAAAATAAAAACAAATCATTGATATCGGTGATAGATTACCTTGAAAACGACGAAGATAAGAAGCTCTACCCTAAAATGTTGGCAATTATTTGGTACTTAGCCATTAGTAAATTTATACGATTGCAATCGTCTAACAATTGATTCTCTCTTACACGTTCAAAAATGCCTGCATTATTTCGTATCACATTGCAACTTTCAATAATTCGAATTTTATTTAGTACATGCGTTGTATTCAAGAGACTTTAGGTGACTCCCATAAATAATAATTTAGAGGATTCAAGTTGGGACTGCGAGCTGGCCAACCTTGGAGGCCTGCGCGTGCTATCCATCAATTAGGAAATTTGTTGTCGAGGTATTGACGAGTAACTGGGCTAAAATGGGCTGGGGCGTCGTCGTGCATGAACCACATATTAGTTATTATTTGAAGAGGTATGTCTTCTAACAGAACGCCACGCTCTTCAGATAGAAACTGCGTATAGGAGTTTCCACTCAATCGAGGTGGTAGACAGTATGGTTCAATAACATAGTCGCCAATGATCCCTGCCCACACATTCACCGAAAACTGTTGCTGAAAACGACCTTCTCTAATTTTATGAGGGTTATCGTACCTACCCAAAAATGTTCGTTATGAAAATTCATAATGGCTTCTCTTGAAAAAGAGGCCTCATCAGTAAATAAAATGTTCGGTAAAAAGTGTTGTTATGTGCAACTGTATGCAGCAACCATCTACTAAAATCAAACTTTGGCTGAAAATCAAGGGGAAGCAGAGCTTGCACACCTTAAATATGGTATGGGTGTAGTTAATAAAGATGCAAAACCCTCCAAACAGTTGATGCACTTATTTGAAGTTGCACTGGTTGAAGGATCATCTTCTATCTCTCGAAGTATAGCCTCTTCTAACTTAGGCGTGGTTACTATTGCAGGTCTGCCAGGAAGTTCCGTACTACGTTTAAAACTTCCAGTCTTACTCAAACTTGCATGACGCTGACTAAATGTTTTGGCATATGGCAGTACTCTGTTTGGATAATGTTCCTGATAAATTCGCCGAGCTTCTTCAGCATTTCCATTTGCTAGGCCATAATTGAAATGCATCTGTGTCATTTCAGCGTTAGTAAAGTTATTCAATTTTGCCTTGCTATTGACAAAACAGGTAAATTAGACATCAAAACTTACCTTTACCTCATATTTTATTTAACTTTGAAATACATAGATATTTTTTTTTTTTACAGGGTATTCCAACGAGGACTGAACAGGGGCTCATTTTTGAGCTTCCTTGTATTTAAAGAAAAATCCAAAATAGCCAATCGATGTACTTTTTCCTGCAGAATTCAAAAATGAAACCAAAAATTTATTTGAACCAGAAACAAAAGAGTTACGCTATGGATAAGTTGTTTTTTAAATTGAACATAGCTTTTTTTATACGATTTTTGGAACGAGTGATTTTTTTTTGTCCGTTCTGATTAAAATATTTAATATTGTGACAGCTATTTTTATTAAATTTTATTGTTTTATCCAGTATAATTTAACTTTAGCCTGTTTGAAACATACACTGGGTAATAAAGGTATAATCACCTTTGAATCCTTCAATTCAAAAAATTTGACAAATTAACTATAATATTGCCGAAATGAAATATTCATTAGATGAGAGATTGCAGATTGTTATCTTGTTCTACAAATGCCAAGAAAATGCAAGAGAAGCAAGGAGAAGATTTATTGCAAATTTTCACAGAAATATATCCGTCAATACTATTCTAAGGATAAAGAACCTATTTGAGGAAAATAAAACATTACATGACAGAAAAAGAAATCCAGAAAGGAATAGAAATCGAGACCGTGCCATTGTGAATTATTTTCGACTGAATCCAACCAAATCAATTTCGGACGCAGTTCGGGAGGTTCAATACGGCGGCGGTGTAAGACACAGAAGAGTTACCCAAGGAACTGTTCACAGGACTTTAAGAAATCATAAATTTAAGTCTTATCATATCCTTCCACTTCAACATCTAACACCGGCACAAAAAGAACTTTGCTTCCAATTTGTTTCCCAAATTGTGATTCGGAAAGAAAACGATGACCCTAATTTATTCAGAAATATCTTATGGACTGACGAAGCCACATTCACAACATCGGGGGTTTTCAATAGACATAATAATCATTACTGGGCCGTTGGAAATCCAAGAAAATTTCAGACAATTAAATTTCAAGGAAGGACTTCAATCCATGTTTGGTGTGGCATAAAAAATAATAGAATTTTGGGACCAATATTTTTTAACGGGACTTTAAATGGACAGAGATACTACGAGTTCTTAGAAAACGAAATTGAGAAATTTTTGGAAGATTTACCATTGGAAGAATATCAAAATTTAATTTGGCAACATGATGGGGCCCCTCCGCATGCCGTGCGTGAGGTTACTCAATATTTAAACGGACGCCATGAAGAATGGATTGGTAGAAATGGAACCTATGCTTGGCCACCCAATAGTCCCGATTTGTCAATATTAGACACATTTCTTTGGGGCCATTTAAAGAACGTGGTATACAAGCAGCGAAACCACGATATTGAAGAGATCATGCAGAAAATTGTGAATGAAATAAATCGCCTTAACCAGGAAAATCACAGTATAACAGCAAGTTTGGAAAGGCTACAAAGTGGTTATCGCACATGTTTCGAGAACAACGGAGGTCACATTGAACAATTAAATTATTAGTGTTTTTTTTTTCTAAATTAGTATAGAGTTGGATTTCTTTTTCTGTCATGTAATGTTTTATTTTCCTCAAATAGGTTCTTTATCCTTAGAATAGTATTGACGGATATATTTCTGTGAAAATTTGCAATAAATCTTCTCCTTGCTTCTCTTGCATTTTCTTGGCATTTGTAGAACAAGATAACAATCTGCAATCTCTCATCTAATGAATATTTCATTTCGGCAATATTATAGTAAATTTGTCAAATTTTTTGACTTTGAAGGATTCAAAGGTTATTATACCTTTATTACCTAGTGTATGTTTCCAACAGGTTAAAGTTAAATTATACTGGATAAAACATTAAAATTTAATAAAAATAGCTGTCACAATATTAAATATTTTAATCAGAACGGACAAAAAAAAAATCACTCGTTCCAAAAATCGTATAAAAAAAGCTATGTTCCATTTAAGAAACACCTTATCCACAGCGTCACTCTTTTGTTTCTGGTTCAAATAAATTTTTGGTTTCATTTTTGAATTCTGCAGGAAAAGAACATCGATTGGCTATTTTGGATTTTTCTTTAAATACAAGGAAGCTCAAAAATGAGCCCCTGTTCAGTCCTCGTTGGAAGACCCTGTACATGCAAAGTGTTCTTTTATTTTCTCTCGAAAACGAAGCAAGATACGAAAACAATTCAGGAAACAAAAAGTTGTATTGTTGGTTGGTAAATCCGAAAAAAAAATATCAAAATTAGAAAAAAGTCAGTAGCGTACATTTTCTTGTCAATAATATTCGTTTAGGTCTCGGTTAAGGTGCTCCCCGGGACGCCACTTGACTTAATAAATTTAATCTAGTTAGGGCTAATTAAGCCCCTTGTTATTATGAATAATGTTTCCACATTTCAATAAAATAGGGAAAATGATATGTAATAAAATTATAAAATACGATTTTTTTAAAAAACTTTAACATGCTGTATATTAAAAACAGGACAACTCCGGATACATGTTCATATGAACTTTTTTTCTTAGAATATCATAAGGAATCACCCCCTTAAGTTACATACCGTACTTCTGAAACATCCTGTATATTGGATACCAAATATTAAGAAATATATTTTTATTTGAATTTGAATGAACCCTGGAAAAATATATATATAAATAATATATCACAACAACAAAAATATAGTGATTTCTATACTTTCATGTATTTTTTTTATATACTCTGTTGCTTAATGCGAGAGAGTAACAAAATGTAATATTGCAATGACAGGATT
Source organism: Polydrusus tereticollis (assembly GCA_963920685.1). Taxonomy (NCBI): domain Eukaryota; kingdom Metazoa; phylum Arthropoda; class Insecta; order Coleoptera; family Curculionidae; genus Polydrusus; species Polydrusus tereticollis. The sequence goes on from OY987329.1 coordinate 54,183,054, forward strand.
ATAGAGTAGGCAGATAATTGAGATATTGATTATTTAAATATGAAGTAGATAAAAACTTATATAGACGTAAGAATAATATGAAAATAGATAAATTGGAATAAACATTAATATTTAAAAAAAATATACTATGTAGTACAATACAATAACTGAATTTTTAAATTTTAGTCATCATGTTCCGAGTAGGCTGATGAACTATCGTCGTTGGGGTCCAGAGAAGTATTAAGAGGCTGTACAGTGTTTTCTAGTATGTTATCAGCTTCCCACATTCTTTCTTCTATTTCAATCACATGTTCGACGCACTTACTCAATTTTTCACAATCCATCTGTTTTCAATTTTTTCATAACACAAATTCATTTCCTTCAAAGTTTTCCATAGTTTCCTCTTACCGATGGGTGGAATGGAATCATCCTTTTTTATTTCAGCCATTATTTCGTCCAAGGTAGGTATTTCTTTTTTTAAGTAAATCGAGTGTATGATTCCTCTGATGGCAGTCTTTTCATCCTCATTTATTATAGTTTCTTTTCTTCCTGTACTGCTCTTTGACAACTATTTTTGCATTCGAATGTTGAATTTTGGTAGCCGAGGAGCGTTGAATATATTGAGAATAATAAGCTCTTTATTTTTAGAAAGCGCAGTTTTACTAATCCGTTTCTTAGCAACAAACTCAGAAACAATGGCCATTTTCAAGAACGAAGTATTCCAACAAGTGTCGGAAAGTAACTAAGCATTTCAAATTTTTGAAACAGTGAGGCACAGGTAGGTAAGCTACCTGTGCCTCTACCTACCCGATCTCGGGATCCCTGACAATAATCATAGGTACAATAATAATAATAATTGGACTACTATGAAATACGGCGAAGACCACTGGGTTTTATAGTTCAATAATGATTTTTATAGTACTTATTTTTAAGTTTTATAAAGTAAGTATACAGAATACTAATATTTATTTATATTATATCGGTAAAAAATAATTTAATATTCTCATAGCTACATCTAGAAGATATTTTCACACACATCTACGTCTTTAAAGTGCCGAACTGTTCGTTGGTACTTTTTTAACTTACAGCTCTTTGGTGTTTTACATTAAGATGAGTTTTTAAATTAAAAAACGTCCACGATCTCCTGTGGTTTTGTTTAGCTTTACGGATAATCTTAAATTATTGACCAGTATCGAACTGTGTAAAAGTTTAATATAATATAATATATAATTTATATAATATATAAAGTTTAAGTTTATGTATGGATTGTATTCGTATCGCATTCATTATTTAAATTACTTATTTCTCATTTACCTAAAATAACCGAAACATATTTCCACTGCATCTACAGAATTTTTTAATAACATTGTGAATATTACATTTATTGTGTAATTCTTTAGGGCCATGATATAATTTAACTCTATTCTTTAAATAGAAACAAGCACTGCAGAAAAATCCTTTATGGCCCTCGGCGAGCGGTGCATGTGCGCAGTGCACAATTTACATTTGTCTTGAATCTTGATGAGGTCACGACCTTAGCAACATCATGCCAGAGTGATGGCATTATTCAGATAAGGGATTTTTTGAACAGTGTCTTTCCAGGAAAACTAAGCTGAAAAACGTATGGATCAGAAGTAGTGATTCATCGTATTTTCTACTTTGGATTAAAAAAAACGGGAAATATTAGTTGAACACTTTCAATGAAAATCCATACTATATACCGGGTGTTGCATCGTCGGGCAAGACATATGAATTCCCGTATAAATTTGATGTGGTCAAATATGGCCTTCCCTAATCATTTTAGAAAAAAAAATCTAAAAAAAAAACCAATTTTAACAAGTACGCAAAAAAATTAACCATTTAGAAAAAACTTTATTATGAGAAAAGGACAAATTTAAGATTTAATGAAATGTTCAAATATTTCTTATTTCCGGATAAACATTACCACAAATACAACACAACACAAAAATTCCTTTCTTTCATTGGCTAGTTGGTACTTTGATATGCATTCTGCAGAAATAGTATTTCTTAGCTTAACTAAATTTTCATATCTTTTATGTGTATACATCTTAGTTTTATTAATGACTAATTAATAAATAATAAACTATTTCAACCCCGTGTTTCTGGACACAGAATTTGACATTAAAATTCATACATTTATTATTTCTCTTCCGTTCGAATCGCCGCGATTCAACCATCATCGGTTCAAAACTGTCAATGTATGGCAAAGTATCTACTAAGTATTCCAGTTCCGATTCAAGTCGGCGGTTTCTTGTCAGTAGCGAAGTGGATTATTATTTAAATTTGTGGTATATTCTAACTAAAGTGGATCACAACCAATCTACAAAATTTATTGAAGTATATAAAGAATTTCTATGTCTTTGGAAAATTAAGTCCACCGAATATAGGGATAGAAACAATAAACAACGTGTATTTTTTTACTGGGAGCAGCAGCTGTCGCTGTCACTGTTAACGAATGCACCTGTGTTATTATGACAGTGACGGTCCAATAGTTTATCTATGCAGTATATGGAAAGAATGTTCCTGTGATAATTACCGTCGGCTTGAATCGCGGCGAATGAAACGGATGAAAAAAAACGAAATGTATGGGGCCCTTTAGGCAAAATTCATAATAAATTACAAAGTTATAAAAGGTTTTAAGAGTTAACTTCTAACTTGTTGGCCGAAAAGGGCTAAAGCTTAACGTTTCCGTGCAGCTCTAACCGCTCTTCAAAAATCTTCATAAAAATTGTTTCTAATAGGTATAATAAGAAAAGCCAATATTTGAGCATTTAATAATTTCCATTGGAATTTCTATGTCCCCGCCGGACGATGTAACACCCAGTAGGTATACGTAAAATATACAATAGATGCTTAAGTCACCAACCGTTGTAAGCTTTCAAGGCTGTATGTCTAATTATGGTCGTCGATCAAGCAATTAGCATTTCCTTGTATGTAGTCTCAGAGTATGTTTACGAACAGAATCCCAACCAAGTTTGTGAGCAGTATTCCAGTCATGATCAAATTTGGGCTTTATAGAGCGTCAGAAGTTGTTAAGGTGTAGTAGAAGGTTGAAATATTAAGGGATACGAATTGTTCCGGTACCTGTAACTACTCTTAAATATTTCTATAATAATTGAATTAGTTTGTTTTCGAATATTCCTACATTTTATATTGAAATGTTACTTTTAAAATTAATTTTAAACTGCTATACTTGCAAACCTAGAGTTAGTTAAATTAAGATGTTTTATTTTTCTTTCAACTAAATTTGAAACATTCGATATAATCGAATACGGCTCTGCTTTTAGCACAGGTTAAATTTGATCCATTATTCAATTTCATGAATGATTTGTTTGCTTTAGTCATAAGATTATTTGTTATTCGAAACCATCACTAAATTTACCAGAAACGCATCATGATGCGGTTTCTTTGTAATATTGAGTCAATTTAATAATTTGTGCCTAAAGAATCGAATAAATAACTTTGATTCGCTTGATTTTGGATTTCCTTTATTAAGTTCATTGCTTTGTTGTAAATTATTTTGTAATTCTACTTGAAAGTTGAATTTATTTCTTTAACGATACTTTGCAGACATTTGAAGCACAGGGTTATCCAACCAAGACTGGACAAGGCGATTTTTTGACTTTTCCTGTACTTTTATAAAAAAACTGAAATAGCCATCTTAAGTCATTTTCTCCCGCGAATTCGAATATCTTCAGCAAAAAACAATTGAACATCAAACAAAAGTACTAGGGGTCACTTTGATATTTTTTTAAATGGGATGCCGTATTTTTAATGAGCTTATCCGATTTCTCATATAAATTTTGATCTAAAATGTTGGATTTTTAATTCAAAAACGCCTTTTTTCTTCAGTTTTTAATTCGGAAAATGTTCGTCTACCGTAAGATTAATACCTGATAGATGGATACCCGTTTCACCTGTTCACCCTTTAACCTGCTTTAAAGCGTCCGTCAGTTAGACAAAATAATCAAGTTTCAAATTTCTATATATTTTTCACGAATTAATTACAAATTTAGTAGTTTTTGCAAATCTATTATTGCTTACGTATAAAAAAAGTATGACATATTAGAAAAAACTATAAACTAAAGTGAATAACTTTAATCTCAATAATATAATTGTTCTATGTGTCCTCCATTATTTTCAAAACATGACCGATGCCCCCTTTTCAATCTCTCCAAAGAATCTCTTACAATATTTTGGTCCTGGTTAAGTCTATTAATTTCATTTATAATTTTTTGCTGAATGTCCTCCAGACTTCTGTTGGGTCGTTGATAAACTACATTTTTTAAATGACCCCATAAAAATGTATCCATTGGCGTGATATCGGGGCTATTTGGTGGCCAATGAATTGTTCCGTTACGGCCAATCCACTGATTGTAACGCTCGTTTAGGTATGTTACCACTTTTTGAACTGCATGAGGCGGAGCACCATCCTGCTGCCAAATGATATTATTGTAGGCTTGCAATGGCAACCTTTCCAAGAAATCCTCGATATCGTTATGAAGAAAATGGAGGTATCTTTGGCCTGTTAAAGAGCCACGATAAAACAGTGGTCCAATAATTCGATTTTTTAACATCCCACACCAAACATTAAGTGAGCTCCAACCGTGAAACTTTATCATTTCATATCTATGAGGGTTAACTGCTGCCCAGTATCTTGTATTTTTCCGATTGTATACCCCCGATGTTGTAAATGACGCTTCGTCACTTCATAGAATTTTATTATATAAATTATAATCTTCGTCTTGCTCTCTCATCAGCATTGAAGCAACAAATCGAAATCGCAGTTCTTTTTGAAGCTGTGTTAAGTATTGAACGGGAAGGATGCAATATGGTTTTAGACCACATTTTTTTAAAGTTCTGTGAACTGTTCCATGGCTTACTCTCCGGAGCCCTGGCCCATACCTTACTTCTCGTACCGCTTGCGGAATAGAACTCTTCGGATTTATAGTAAAATATTGAACAATAGCTCGATCCCTTATATTCCGTCTTTTCATCTTTCTTGGCTTATCTTTCAATGTCTTACTTTCTTCAAATAGGGTCTTAATTCTGAGAATTGTATCCACTGAAATGTGTCTCTGGAAACTCTCAAAAAATGTTCTTTGTGTTTGTCGAGCATTCTCTCCACTTTTGTAATATAATTTTATTACATTTAGCCGTTCTTCTAAAGAATATTTCATTATTTGTAATTAATTCGTGAAAAATATATAGAAATTTGAAACTTGATTATTTTGTCTAACTGACGGACGCTTTAAAGCAGGTTAAAGGGTGAACAGGTGAAACGGGTATCCATCTATCAGGTATTAATCTTACGGTAGACGAACATTTTCCGAATTTAAAACTGAAGAAAAAAGGCGTTTTTGAATTAAAAATCCAACATTTTAGATCAAAATTTATATGAGAAATCGGATAAGCTCATTAAAAATACGGCATCCCATTTAAAAAAATATCAAAGTGACCCCTAGTACTTTTGTTTGATGTTCAATTGTTTTTTGCTGAAGATATTCGAATTCGCGGGAGAAAATGACTTAAGATGGCTATTTCAGTTTTTTTATAAAAGTACAGGAAAAGTCAAAAAATCGCCTTGTCTAGTCTTGGTTGGATAACCCTGTACAACATATGGAATAGTAAAATAATAGTAAATTATTTACGGTGTGATTTCAATAGACATTATTAATTTATGTGTTTCATGGGTCAATAGTGTTTTATATTACAACAAATTTGAATTTTCTAATGATATTGGGCCTAAAATACCTGTGTTGTACAGGAATGTCATTCCAGAAATAATGACGTTTTCACATGAACATATATTCGTGTCCGTACATTCAAGGAACTACCTGAGCTACCATGTCAACGATGTCCTCACCTTGACTTTGATGGCGGGGCTTCTGCGCTTTAATAAACCCCAGGGCTTGATTGGTGGTATCGAAGCTAAACAGGTGTCGAGGGAGAAGCAAAGCTAAGAGGGACATCGATCTAAGTCAAAGTGAAACAGCATGGGCCGAGTACTGCATTACTTAGAGCTTAGCTATTACTTTACGAACTCCGGGAAGCCGACGACGCCGGTTTCAACGTAGCCTTCCTGTAACTATAGCGAGGTATTGTTACAAGTGACTGTGTATTTTATATGCTACTGAAAGGACCGAAATGTGAAAAAAGTAACAAAAAGCCAAAAAAATGTGCCACCACAAAAGCATTAAATTCAAGCGGCTTTCAATAATCACCAACACAGGACTCGCAGCAGACGGCTCCACCTGCACAGGATAGGAAAAAAGCCTATACAGGTGGACATTCTAGAGGAATCAGATGCCTTAGCTTCAACATCAACTAGTCGAAACATAGAAAGTCCCAAAGATCGGTCGGTACTCCAGAAAAGCTTAAAAGGCAAGCAAAGGCGAACATCGAGCCTTTAAGAAATCCTAAGGTTAAAATGACCTTCAGTTAAGCGAATGAAGGCACTAGATTTGAATAATTCAATTAAATTATCGTGCCTCTGTCAGTGGATTACATACATACAGGTGACATTATAGGAGTCTAAAATGGATGAAATTATGGGTATGAAATGATGGCAGAACAACAGCCCAGGTTCCATAGCTCACAATATGTACCCGGGTGGCTTGTATTGGTCTATGCAAAAAAAAGCTACGATTGAGTGGCTTGAAAGCATAGAAACAAATATAACACCAGCGAAGGGGTTATACGGCAGGATTCCACAGGAATCTGAAATGTCTCGTACACAATTCATTTGGCGGCATATTTCCTCATCAGCTGGGGCTACATAAACGAAAGGATCCTGACTGACCTAAGAGTTATTTTGTATAATCTAAGAAAGTACTTTAGATATTATTTTCAATTTTTGTATGTGTTAATAGGATAATAAACTACTTTTATTCTGTTGCTCCAAAACTGGCGTCCTGACAAGCATACCCTCTGATATTAAAAAAAAATGATACGTCACTTACGTTTTTCTAAGAAGATATTTTTTCTGATTAGCCTAGTCAATTCTACATGAAACAGTATCTGACTTCTTCTGATCAATTAAACATGCTTTATCTGATTGCGTAGTATGTGTAGGTAGAATAGCTCTGCTGAAGCTCGCCACCACTTTTTCTTGTAATTTGATTGTTGTAGTTAAGTAACAGAGCAGTATATTTATTTAGTTATAATTATTTACATTGATAATGATAAATTCTAGTCTATAAAAATTGTTGAAAAAGACCACCTTTACAAAGGAAACTTTGTAAGCTTTTAGTATTCTGTGAACTAAAGTTTGTGGTACTCCAAGCAGATCATCATTGATCATCCATCGTGAATGATTGTGTTTTTTATTCTAAGCCAGTTCCTTAACGTATTTAACTTGAATGTTCTTGGTAAGAAACTTAATGTTGAACATTCTAGCAGCAGCTCTGGCACAATCATTATTGTAATACAGTTATAGCGGTTCTTTTCTTTCATCTAAAGAGTAAACCATTTTTAGTTACAATATCTCACACTTTCACAAACACAAATTGCAGTCTACTAACCTTATCAAAATACACAATAAATGTTACCTGGCTACATGTATCCGACGTTAACGTGTCGTATACTTTTCTTGTCGTACAGTGCCGCTGGGTGCAGTGGCGGCGCTTGACTCAATTTCTTTTGTTGGTTCAGTGTCGGTCGTAGCATCTAAAAAAAAACATTTTAACTAAAGAAACGCGACACCCAAATCAATCGGAATAAACAAATCTCGGAGCGGCTCCAGACCAAATACGCTGACAGTGTGTTAATGTTAGATTGGGTCGAGGTGCTAAAAAAAACAAGCAGTTGAAAAGAAAAATAGTGTACTAAGAGCTTTAAAATTCATATGGTTGGTCATCGGTACACTTTTGTTTTATTTTTTACCGTTTTGTGTTTTCATTAAATTACGTAATTAATAAATTTGTTTTAATTGTTAAATTTATTATTTCTTGAAGACATCCTTGCACTAATTTGAAGTATTATTTTGAAAACTATCTGATCGAATTTCACGAATGAGATGTAAATTAAAAGGGAATTGAAACGCCCTTGTAAAATAAGTATCACTCGATTCCTTCTTCTACTCGAAATATATAGGGTTGTTCCCACCCTTCCAGGGTTGGGGGTTGAAGTTACGGTGTCGAAAATAGTAATAAAATCCTGTCCCCTTGACAAATCTAATTACGCCTACAAGCGATTTTTTAAAAAGTAACGAGGAGTTAGATAATATTCAGTTTGTTTCGTTTTAAATGGTACATCCTGTATATATTCTTGACTTTCATAATACATCAAATTTGATAGCTCCTGAAAATGAAATAGGCGTATCTGTTTTTCTTGGACCGGTGTTATCGCTATTCGTGGCCGATAATTTTTTTTCAGTTTATTGGAAGTAAAAATAGCATATCTGCAATCATGAATTAATTGTATAATATAATAATGCAACAACAACCACCACAGTCGCAAGCATGTAGAGGTATTTTTTAAGAAATGCAAAATTTTATTTCCTTCTGGTGCCCTTTTGCCTCTTTTATCGCCGCAATTTTCAGTCAAATGTCATCCAATTGTAGCAAATGAACACTCGAATTGTTATTCATGGTCTGGGACCAATTCAGGCTCCTTGCGGCGCGAATTTACATACTAAAACATATCTACAATCTGAAACCAATTCTGGACCACTTTGTACCTTCTGAACAGTCACGGAATTCTCACTTTTCTCGAAAAACAAAGTTAAAATCTGCGGTGCATGCGTGTGCCCAGACTTTTCATCTTCCAAAGCATTATAATTCGAGTGTCTATTTTCTTTACGTCTCGTTTTCTTTCCCCATGGAAAAGTGGTGATTTTATTTTGGTTATGAATGAACGTGCAAATAATATAAATTTATCTCATCTAGGTAAAAATTATTAATGGGCACCTATCGTTCGAATAATTGTTGTCATGGAAGTTATGTTGCTCTTATCGGTAACAGGACTAATAATTGGTACCTTAAAAATATATATTGGCATATTCCAGTTTTGTTTTTAACGTTATTAATTCGATTCATAATAATATCTATAATGTGTACTATTTATTGACAATGGAAAATCTTTAATGTTAAACATAATTAAAAATTAATGGAAACATAATACATTAATGTTTATTAGTTTAAGAATTTATAAATTTGACTTATTATGACTTACCCTCATAAGTAACTGGCTGGCTGCTTTTCCACGGCACGGGTAAGAGAGATTCTGCGAGCAGTGCCTAAGTAAACTATACTGCAATTGCGATCGCGTCTTTTATGGAAGCTTGCTGCATAGTACGTCACATAATATTCTATATACCAATTACTTAATAACCTTAGAAAGCACCAGTCATTCATAAACGTTATAAAGATGTGCTGACAAATTCGTTTGTTGGTGAGACGACGCCGACGTGAGGAGTTAGATGGGGTCGGGAATGAGGAATACGCTGCATTCACCTTAGAATGTGAAAATGGTAAACCTAACCTATAACCCAACTTCCTGTTTACTCACCTATGAAATGTAAGTGAGTAGTGTCGTAATGGGAAGAAGCACAACCCCCCTCCACTTTTATGACCTTGACCTTGACCTAACCCGAATGACCTTGGATGACCTTGATCTAACCCGGATGACCTTGACCTTGGATGACCTTGATCTAACCCGGATGACCTTGACCTTGGATGACCTTGAGCTAACCCGAATGACCTTGGATGACCTTGACCGAACCCGAACGCCCTTGACCTTGGATGACCTTGACCGAACCCGAACACCCTGGACCTTGGATGACCTTGACCGAACCCGAACGCCCTTGACCTTGGATGACCTTGACCAAACCCGAACGCCCTTGACCTTGGATGACCTTGACCGAACCCGAATGACCTTGACTAATCCGAATTTGACCTTGAGTAACCCGGGCTTCACCTTGAGCAACTCGACCTTGAACTTGACCTTCAACTTGGCTTTGATCTTGACCTTGAACTTGACCTTAGCATAACCCCCCACCATTATAACGTCGGCTTTATAAACCATTTCTAGTAATTTGATTTTTAGTGTAAGTCACGAGTTTTAGTGAATAACAAGTGAACAACAATAATAATTGATTACAATGAATTACGTGTGTGAAAACTGTGGAACGGCATTTACTCGTAGCTATAGTATGGAACGGCATAAAAGAGAATCGTGTGTATCAAGATTTAATAATGAAGATTGGGGTAAGCGACGTAGAGTTGATGGTGCTGCATCAACGTCGACTATGCAAACTTGCACCTTATGTAACGTAAATGTGCCACACAATCAAATGTTTGCGCATCAGAGAACATTACAGCATAAAGAAAAGTCCTGTGTGACGGTGTCCCACGGTGTTCAAGTTATACAAGGCGCATTTAAAAATAGGCTTATATCTTATCGTATAAATAGTGATGGTGAACATGTAGACTACACATTATTTTTCGAAGAAATTAAACCCCGAGTGTTGGCTTTGATGAGTGAAATATTACGTGTCCAAAAGTCCTTAAAAATAAACATGGTTGTTGTTGGTCGATACTTTCTACCATCGCAGGAAACATTTAGTGAAAAGTCATTTAATACCTCCAATGAAATAGTTGTAATAGGGAGCGACTTGGATGATGTTTACCAATCATTTGTGGAGGCAATGAAAGCTCAGTCAACCGAATTTCAGGAGAAAGATTCAGGTATTTAAGAATTATTAAAAAATGAACAGATTAAATAAATATTGTTTTTGACATTTGAATGGTTAAAGTGCTCTAAAGTAATTAATTCCATTTTTATTTGCAGGTTGGGCTCTGGAGAAAATACTTCATCTAGAAGTGAATATTAACAAGTATTCACCTCTGGGTGGTTCATCATATATACCGTTGCCGCAATGCATCAACGCCAAAAAAGCTGTGGTGAATGTAATCAATCAGGACGAATGCTGTTTTGCTTGGGCCATTACATCAGCATTATTTCCTGCAGCCATGGCTTCGACACAACTCACATCGTACCCCCACTACTCAACAGTCATAAATGTAACAGGTATGGATTTTCCAGTAAAATTGAGCGGTATCACAAAATTTGAAGAGATGAATAATATTTCAGTTAATGTATACGGTTTGGAGAGTAGTTTTGAAGATAATAAATTAAAATATGAGGTGGTCGGACCACTAAGATATGCTACAAGGAAGCTACAGAAGCACGTAAATTTGCTTATGGTTACGAAAGATTGTAATATTAAAGGCCGCAGTAATAAACATATTTGTGACGAAAGCTGCTCAACAAGTCATTATTGTTGGATAATTGATTTATCTCGTCTAGTATCCAGCCAAATTTCACGGCATCATGATAGACTATATTTTTGTGACGGTTGTCTTATATATTTTCGTTCACCAACAGCTTTAATAATGCATCAAAAAAATGATTGTAAACACATCTATTCATTGACACCGTCAACGGATCTAAAAATTGATAAATTTGGAAAGAGCATACCGGAAAATATGTTAAAATTTGAAGGTATAGAAAAGCAAATGCGAGTTCCTTTTGTCGTTTATGCGGATTTTGAATCCGTTTTAAAACCAGTCGAAACTGTCGAGCCCAATCCCACAAGTTCTTATACCATAAATAATTTCAAGCACGAACCATACTCTTTTGCATATCTGATAAAATGTTCTTTCGACGATTCAATTTCCAAGTTTGAGCTATATCGCGGAAAAGATGCTGGTAAAGTTTTTGTAGATTCCATAGAAACCGATTTAAGATATCTTTACAATACCTATTTAAAGGATATAAAGCCAATGAACCCATTAACACTTAGTGAAAAAACAGAGTTTGAAAATGCCACACTATGTGGTATATGTGAACAACCTTTTGAGGAAAGTGATATAAAAGTAAAGGATCATTGTCACATAACTGGTAGAAAAAGGTATGGTGCCGCACATTCAATTTGTAACCTAAATTATAAAGTACCTACTTTTGTACCAATCATATTTCATAATTTAAGCGGCTACGACAGCCATATGTTTATAAAAGAATTATGCAGATATGGTGACAAAATTGACGTTATAGCTCAAAGCAAGGAAAAGTATATATCATTTACAAAGAACATTTACATGCACGATTATGTAGATCAGAAAACTGGTGAAACAAAGAGAAAAAATTTTAAGCTTCGATTCATCGACAGCTTTAAGTTTCTATCAACATCACTGGAAAACTTGGGTAATGGTTTAAGTGTTAACGATTTTAAGGAAACACGTAAACATTTTGCTGACGTGCGTGAATTTAATTTGATGCGTCAAAAGGGTGTTTTTCCGTACAATTTTATCGATTCAATTGAAAAAATGAATTTTGCAACTCTTCCAACTAAAAATCAGTTTTATGACACATTACGAGAAGAGCACATAAGTGATGAATGTTATCAGAGAGCCAAGGAAGTGTGGAATTTATTTGGGTGTAAGAATTTAGGGGATTACTCTGATTTATATATAAAATCAGACGTTTTATTATTAGCAGATGTTTTCGAACAGTTTCGCGATACTTGTTTGCAAGTTTATAAATTGGACCCCGCACAGTATTTTACCCTACCAAGTTTATCTTTTGATTGCATGTTGCGCATGACCCAGGTAAAGTTAGAGCTTTTAACAGACATTGATATAATTCACTTTTTTAAAAAAGGTATTCGCGGCGGGATAAGTCAGTGTACTGAAAGGAAGCACATCGCAAATAATTCCTATTTACCCAACTACGATCCCTCAGAACCTTCTTCATTTATATCATATTTAGATGCAACAAACCTATACGGTCATAGTATGTCCCAAGCATTGCCCTTTGGTGGTTTTCGATGGCTATCAGAACGTGAAATTTTAGATTTAAATATTATGAATGTGGGTGATGAAAGTCCGCACGGATACGTTCTGGAAGTAGACGTGCATTATCCGGAAGAATTGCATGACTTACATTCTGATCTTCCTTTCTTAGTGGAAAATATAATGCCACCTACAGAGGAGGCAAAGTTGTCCAAATTGATTCCCAATCTTAAAGATAAAAAGAGGTATATTGTTCATTATAGAACTTTAAAACAAGCCATCGAAAACGGTCTAATGGTAATGCGGACTCATAGAATTTTAAAATTTGATCAGTCAAAGTGGTTAAAGAAATATATCGATTTTAATACGGATTTGCGTAACAAGTCAACAACAAAATTTGGTAAGGATCTGTTTAAATTGATAATAAATGCTATTTTTGGAAAAACTATGGAAAACGTTGAAAATCGTAAAGATATAAAATTAATAACACAATGGGAAAATGGTGTAGGTAAAGTTGGGGCAAGAGCATTAATTGCTCGTCCCAATTTTAATAGTAGATCCATATTTACAAAAGATTTTGTCGCGATCCACATGGATAAATTAAAAATTATTTATAATAAACCTATATATATTGGTTTTTCCATATTGGATATCTCGAAAACAGTAATTTATTATTTTTTCTATAACTTTATTAAAAAGAAGTTTGGCAGTAATGCTTCCTTACTTTACACGGACACGGATTCTTTGATATTAAAAGTGTTCACCGATGATTTTTATCGAGTAATTGCAGAGAACCCAGATAAATTCGACACCTCAAATTATCCCGAAAATAATAAATTTAATGTAATTAAGAGAAAATCAGTGTTGGGTAGAATGAAGGATGAATTTCCATGTGATCCGATAATCGGTTTTTTTGGAACTGGGGCAAAAGCTTACTACGTAAAATCATTGAACAACGAATTAAAAAAAGCCAAAGGGATAAAAAAATCAGTTATCGAGAAGGAGCTTCATTTGGACGATTACCGAAAAATCGTTGAAAACGGCGGTTTAATATTTAGGAAGATGAAAACTTTTCGAAGTGAATTACACGATATTTACACACAAGTTATTAATAAAATTGCTCTTAGTCATTATGACGACAAGCGTTTCATAATTCCATCAACCACAAAAACTTTACCTTGGGGACATAAAGATATAGAGTTTTATAGTGCGGACCCTGAAGAAAATTTAGCAAATTTACTGAAAGTAATTCAATATTTTGTATAGCTTTGTGATAGAACGCTCCACTGGCAAATCCATATTTAGTAGAACTTTAAGTTAAAAAAATAGTGATCATAACATAGGAATGTGTAGGACAGTTTGTAGCATAAGTTGTTTATTTGCCCTTGGCAAGTAGTAGTGAGGTCGAAAAGGGCGCACGAAGGTGCCCTTGTCGGTTAGAGTCGAGAAGCGGGAATTGAGAAGTGGGGGGGGTGGTCTTGATGTGTATAAAGACAGTCGACCCAAGAGCAGCAGATCAGTTCACAGTTGTTGTACGACTTGTGTGTGTATTACTGTCTTAGTAGTGTTAAAAAAAAAAACAAAGTTGAAAAAATGGAGAGCGACTTATTGTCAGAATTTAGCTTCGGAAGTGCGGCTGAAGAAGCAATGTTGGAGGGATTTGACCCTTCGTCCCTCTTAACACCGCATACCGTCGCCGAATGGGCCATGGACCAGAGCGAACGGACGGAACAAGGTCGTGTAGAGGACGAGGCCTGCAACAATATGTTGGCCGAAATTTCTACTCGACAACATCTGGAGCAGCGGGACCAGAACGTCGTCGTTTTAAGCGATGTTGTTGTGAAAAAGGCGAGCCCAGTAGCAGGTGGAAGCAAATTAGAGAAGTTGCTGAAAATGCCAGGACCACGGAGCTTGTCGCTACAGAAAAAGAAGCCCACCGACTTGCCAGTAGTGGCGACAGCAGCAACGGCGTCCGGACATTCTGGCCAGTCTTTTAAGAGGCCCAAATCTCCTAGTGTAGGGCTGAGGCCATTGAAGAAGCGGCGCGTAGAGGAGACAACAACGACGGAGAGCGAACCTCAATGGCTGCGTGAGTTCTCGCCCAGCCAAAGAGAGGCAGTGGCTGCTGCGTTTAGCATTAGACAATCTATAGTTAGGGACATGAAAGACAGTGTAAGTGAAGTGAAGGAGTGCGAGAGACAAATTTTAGAATTAAGGAAAAGGATGGAGGCGCACAGGAAAAGATAGCAAAGTGTAAGCAGCGGCTTAAACACTTTTGCCACTTTTCTTATGCCGCGGATATGTAAGATATGGATAAGTTAGTTGTAGGTGTTTATGTTAGATTTTAAGTCTTAGATATTAGGAATGTAAAAATTGTACACATTATACCATTAAAAAAGATTTGCTGTGTTAGATATTAGCAATGTAAAAATTGTACATATTATATTATACAAGTTATAACAATAAAAGTTATAATATTACATTATATAATTTGTTTTATTTTACTGAACTTCAGTAACAATAAAAAACACTAGGGAACAAAAAAGTATTAAATTTAGGCATTTCCCATAACTTTAGAGCTAAAAAGTATTAAACTTAAATTACTGGGCGTAGTCTAAGCTACACAGTACCATTTTTTAAAGTGTAAAAAGTTAAAAATTAAAAATTTGGTATCATCCCCTAATAGCCGGTACTACCCTGAGGAAAATAATAATATGAATTTGGTATTTTATGGACAAACTATGCAATTAAGCGTAAAAAGTGTAGGACCAAAAATGAAGAGCACAACTTGTTATATCAGAATTAGATTAAAAAATAATGGAAAAAATTGAAGAAAATAGGGAAACAGCAAATATAGTACCATTTTTTTAATTTTTCTAAGAAAGGGCGACTTTGGCTGTAATTTATGAAAAAACAGTAAAAAATATCGCAAATAGTTACTGGACAAAGTGATAGAGGCAAGTTTCCTTAATATAAATCGAATTTTTAAAATCGAAAAAGAACCATTTTAAAAAAGTAGTACCATCATTGTTATAAACAATTTTAATTTTTTTAAGGCATTTCCCTTCATTTTAGCGACATGAAGTATAGAACTAAAAATGTTTAGCTTAGCGTAAAGTGCAAGTTCTCATTTTTAAATTTCATTTATTGCATTAGATAATCCAGGTAGTACCATCATTGTTATAAACAATTTTAATTTTTTAAGGCATTTCCCTTCATTTTAGCGACATGAAGTATAGAACTAAAAATGTTTAGCTTAGCGTAAAGTGCAAGTTCTCATTTTTAAATTTCATTTATTGCATTAGATAATCCAGGTAGTACCATCATTGTTATAAACAATTTTAATTTTTTTAAGGCATTTCCCTTCATTTTAGCGACATGAAGTATAGAACTAAAAATTTTTGGCCTGTCTTAAAGTACAAGTTCCCATTTTTTTAAATTTTATTTAGAGAATAAAAATTTTTCGTAGGATTCATATGGAAAATAAACCCTTATTTTTAGGGTGCATGGTACCGCCCCTATTAATAATTGCAATTTGTAGGAAAACTATAGATTTTAGTGAAAAAATGTATTTGGGAATTTTATAGAGAGAATTTTTGTGTTGATGAATCCAATTTTCAAATTAAAAAAATATTGAGCTTTAAAAACGGGGTTTTCAGCCAACCCTGTTTTTTGTAACTTTGACGTCTTATAGCGTCGAGACGGATAGAAATAGAAAAAAACGCGCGAACACGGGTCAAATATTTTTTAAAGCATGACTGGAAAAAAAAAGTTTTTTCGGGAAAAACGTGAAAATTTCGGAAAATTGCAAGAAAGTTTAGAATTTGTTTCGAGGAAAACCGTCCACTTTAGGGAAAATTGTGTTAGAGCAAAAATTTTAGAGTGCAACCGTTTCTACGGGAATCTTGTCATAAAATTATGAAAAAGGTGAGGAAAAAATTTTTACGGCCGATATAATTTCCCATTTTTTTTTTTAATGACAAATGTTGACTTTGTGCGTCATTTGCAAAAAAACGATAAACGGAAGGGTAATAGCCTGTTTGGAAAAGTTGTAGAGGCAAGCTTTGTGAATAAGAATCCAATTTTCAAAATTCAAAAAGTAAATTTAAAAAAAAATGTTTTTTAAAAATTTTGTTTTTTTGCAACTTTGACGCCTCGCAGCGTCGGAACGGATAGAAATAGAAAAAAACGCCGCGACACGGGTCAAATATTTTTGAAAATATAACGGGAAAAAATTAAAATTTACATATGATATGGGGAAAAATCTCAAAATTTTCAAGAAAATGAAGCAGATATCATATACAAGGAAGTAAAAAAAGTGAAGTGGACTATCCGGAAAACGCTTGTTCGACCTTGGGGGAAGGGGTGGGAAGGAGGGAGTGGCGTGGTGGGGTGGCTAGGCAGGAAGTCGTGTGTCGGGCGAGAGCCCGACATATATATATAAGTCTCAAAGCCTGCGCAGTAGGGTTTAAAGCGCTAATTTTTTAAAAAACCGAAGAAATGAAATTGGAAATCGATTCTCCTTAATAAATGAAACAATTTTGCGCTATAAAATTTTTTTGTAAAATGTCTGTAAGTGCGCGAAAAAAATTATTTAAAGTTGAAAATCATGCGCAGACGCTATAATTCACAGTTTTGAAAATATTTACACAAAATAAAGGTGGGAATCGATTCTTCTCAATAAATGAAACAATTTTGCGCCATAAAATTTTTTTATAAAATGTCTGTAAGTGCCCGAAAAAAATTATTTAAAGTTGAAAATCATGTGCAGACGCTATAATTCACAGTTTTGAAAATATTTACACAAAATAAAGGTTGGAATCGATTCTTCTCAATAAATGAAATAATTTTGCGCCATAAAATTTTTTTGTAAAATGACTGTAAGTGCCCGAAAAAAATTATTTAAAGTTGAAAATCATGTGCAGACGCTATAATTCACAGTTTTGAAAATATTTACACAAAATAAAGGTTGGAATCGATTCTTCTCAATAAATGAAATAATTTTGCACTATAACATTTTTTTGTAAAATGTCTGTAAGTGCCCGAAAAAAATTATTTAAAGTTAAAATACAAAAACTTGTTCACTTTGCATTGAAATATTGTATTTGTATTAAACACAATATGACACACTAGGTCACAACTAAACTACGATAAGTCTTTCTGTGGCCCTGAAAAGGGCCGGGTAGTGCAGGGTAGTTGTAAGGGCCTAATTCCTAGGCACCTCACCACGGGCAACCAAGATCGAGCGGGGTGCAGCTCGATAAGGCTGGGGGGGATCGGGAACGGCGGCCTGTGCTGGCCGTGGAGTTGTTGCCGCGACCGGTCTTGGTCTAGGTGCAGCACGTCTTGACTGCTGCGCAACCGGCCTCGGGTGGTGTGAGCACCATCTTCTTGTGCTCAACCGCAACCTTTTGCATGTCGCACAACACCTGCGACATAATCCCGAAGGGTCCATGTGTATGCGCCACTTGCTGCATTTCACACACTGCCGCCGCTCCTTAATTGCGGTAGGTTTTACCACCGCAAACTCCTTATTGGGGAATCTCTCCTGCAGATACTTCACGATGTTTTCCATGTTGAAGTTCGTGATGGAATGGTGCTCTCTTGGGGCGACTAACGTATTTATAGAGTAAAAAAGGGCTCACACATGCGCATTACGAGACCGCGCACATAAACAAACTAAGTTATAAGGAATTTTCCTACTAACAGATTAAAGCATGGATCCAATCGAATAGGTAAAAACATCATTCTCGCGGTAAATACATCAGTTAGTTGCAAGCTACGATGGCGGAACATCATTCAGATCTTTTTATTGACATACAGGGCTTTCAATGTTCTTTTGCATTTTTCCCAAAATAATTAGCCATTTACGATGGCGTTCGAATATCAAATTATTTATTTAAAGCTCCTTTTCATAAAAATATGTTGTCTGTTGATGAGCTTAAGACTGTCAAATATGCCGAAGATTACCATGGACTGAAGTGGGATTCCGGAAATTTGGAACTCTGCGAAATTAATAATATATTGAAACATGTGTTGGATTTGTATCAAATACCCAGGATCTACGTAAAAGGAACACAGAAAGCAAATTTTCTTAAAAAGTTTATAAGTGAAAAAATTATCATCAATATTCCCTGTGAGCGACAACCGAAACTAAGTACATTTAAGAAGATTCCCGAGTGTTTTTTCCATAAAAGTGCCCAGGCCTGGCACTGCGCTGCATCCAACGTAAAATTATTATACAATTATAAAAACTGCTACTAATAAAAAATATATGATTATTTACTTGGTTTTTTTTTTTATTATTCGTTAGTAATAAATACACTTTCTCTAGCTAGCTAGCCAGCATTAATTTGCACCTAATTGTGATATAAAAATATAAATCATAATAAATTCCTAAATTTATTCAATAAAGAACTAGACTGCTCGAAAAAATAAAAGTCTGTATAAAACATATTATGTTTTCACATGTTACCAAACTTATACACTTAGCATGTAAATATCATATTTTTTAAACACAATATTGCACACAAATAAGTGACAACTAAACTACGATCAAAGTCTTTTTTTGGTCCCTTTCGGGACCGAGGTAGGTGTGGAGGTTGGGGGTGTATCGATACTACTTGATATGTAACAATGGTTAAGTGAAGACTTAACTACTGTTACATACCAAGCAGCTCTCCGTCTCCATTATGATGAAGACAGGTTTACTGCAAAGCTTACATATGGTTGATGGCGGTTGCTGCTGCGCCTCCTCATTACTCCACGAGACATGTCGGATGATTCTTTCGGGGCTATAGTCCCGAACACGATACCACGAATCCCAGCATTTCACACATGCCACAGCGTCTCTGTCACCATAATAGTAGGAATACACCCAGCAACGCCCTTCAAAGTCGCGTTCAATTCCTTCATCAGCCATCGTAATGGTTGAAAGATTGAACCAAGTATGAGCTACATCAGTATTGTCATCGTTTTTATAGTAAAATTTCGTAGTGGGAATGGTAGTGGGGGTAAAATCAGTGTTGTAAACGACTTAACTATAAGTTTTGAGAGAAACAGAGGCACCATATGACAACGTCTCAGTTTCTGTACACCAGCCAAAGACCAATCTTTCATTGTGTACTAATATTCCGATCAACGAAATTGACATTTAACAACTAACTACGCTCAAGTCTTTATGTGGCCCTCCGAAGAGGACCTGGGGAAGGGGGTTGGGGTGGGTCAGGGTTCGGGCGGTCGCATAGGAAAGAGAATAGG
Source organism: Polydrusus tereticollis (assembly GCA_963920685.1). Taxonomy (NCBI): domain Eukaryota; kingdom Metazoa; phylum Arthropoda; class Insecta; order Coleoptera; family Curculionidae; genus Polydrusus; species Polydrusus tereticollis. The sequence goes on from OY987329.1 coordinate 54,203,108, forward strand.
ACTTATCGTAGTCCTTCTACGGAGTGGTTGAGTCCGCAGGACCGGCATCCATATCATCTTCAAAATCCCACCAAGATGTGGAATCGGCTGAACCGCTAAAGTCATCGCTGACTTCTACCGGTCCCGCATCCGATGTGGAGTCTGCCGGTCCAGTGGTCTCAACATTTGCAACTCGCCTCGATGGTGGTGGTATGTTGGGTCGAGCAACAATTTCAGTCTCATCGCTAAACAGCGACGAGCCACGGCTTGCAGGTCCTTCTTGGGGTCGAGGAACATATTCAGTCTCATCGCTAAACAGCGACGAGCCACGGCTTGCAGGTCTTTCTTGGGCCATGTCCAAGATGTATATGAATTAATTGTGAAGCTGAACTAGTATTTATATGCTAACATTGTAGTGGGGGATAATAATATTTGAATGTTCTGTCATCGTTTATATAGTAAGATTTCGGAGTGAGAATGAGGGTTAAATCGGCGCTGTAAATGTCGTGCTAACTATGAGTTTTGAGAGAAACAGAGGCCCCATATGACAACGCCTCTGTTTGTGTACACCAGCCAAAGACCAATCTTTCATTGTGTACTCCAGCTCTAGCATTTAAGCAAACCATCCCCACTTCATGTTGAAATGAACATCGTTTGCATAAACGTTATAAGCTCTCCCAACTTGTCTTACTTGTAATAAAATTTACCTTCTATTACAAATAAGACAAACCCTTTGAGGTGTTATCAAAAACAACCTCGCATCACAAACGAAGCACTTCTCGTGGTTTCGTAAGTTCCTACCGATCCTATGCGTCGAATGTGTTTGGTAGTGGATATCCTCAGGTGTTCCATGACGAGCCGTGGCATAGCACGCCAAACACAACAAGTGATAACCACCAACACGCACATAGGACAACATGCGGCAGTAAACTTCACCCAGATGTTGGGCTGGAATATTAACATTCCGATTAACAAAGTTTATTCTTCGTTCCAATGGGATATTATTATTATTCTGCCCCTCATCACTAGCGAAACCTTCATCATCAGAGCTTGTTGCCATCGTGATGCTTGAGTTAGAAATAAAATAAACTTTGAAAGTTGTGCTGCTTTTATCTCATTATCCCCACCTACTTTTACAAATATGCTAGCTATTTTGTGTGTTATGGCGTGTGTCTGTGTGCTTGCCCAATGGTATTATAAAATAAAACCATAGAAATACTAAATATCTAAGTTTATTATTATAATTATTATTATTATTATTATAAAGTTATAAAAAGAAACTACAAAACTTAGATTAAAATATAGATTTGTTAGTAACTGAACCGTTTAAGATATTATAACTTAAGAATGAGTCGTGAATAACCAACGCATAAACTTTAGTGTCTTTGGGAAATTTACTGGTTCGTGTTTCAAACTCCAATTTCACATCCACGGTGGACGATTTGATAGCTTCTGGCTGATGACTGCAATCAACGATGAAAATGGGGTTGTCAGGATAATCGACGAAATTTAACATTGGGTCGACCATTTCTCGTCCGTAGTAGCTACTTTGGAAATTCGCATAGGTATAGTAAGCTGTCGCATATAATTTTTTTCCAAATTCTAAATTCCACCGTTCATATGGGTAAACAGTAGAATTAAGGTATACTCGAAGGTCACTTATATTGGCTGCAGTAAACTGAGTGGCATCTTTGGCTTTATTGTCGCAATAAGTACTATTCTGAAACCCAATAATCAAATATCTCGGTTTTTCAAGACTCGTGCTAGTCCTTAAAGCCCACACGTCTGATGATGTTTGTCGTAAAGCAGGTAGTTCGTAAAGATCCCATTTACGATATGCCATTGGAATATTTGCGCTATTTACGCCTTTATTCATGCGAGACATTATCTTTAGCTTTTGACGATCATCTGGAATTATATGACGAATTTTCCATTCGATTTTATCAATACCAATGTCTGCTTCCACTTCGCCGACATAACAATTGGTAAAATTTCGAGCGATAATTAAAATAAGCTCTTGCTTAACATTAAAAATTCCTTTCGTATAATCCTCTGCAAAACCCATAAGATACTTTAGCGGGAGCTTTCCGGAAAATACATGGCTTGTGGCATCAACAAGAGCTTGATTATTTTCATTTAGACCCCATCCACAAACCATTAGAGAATTGTTTTGTAAGGCGCCGAAGGATGCCATCGTTTTCAGTGTTGTAGTAATACCTGGTTTTCGGACAACTGCGACTTGTTCACCGCCCATTTCATACCGAATTTCGTCGAAAAGAAATGCTATAGCATTATTAGATAAATAACATTTCTTTGTTGCATCTTTAGGTGTGAACTTTCCTTCGATGTATATGTAACTTTCGGAAACATCCAAGATTATGTCTTGAAAGTGCACAGGAATACGAATTTCATCAGAGTTCTTAAAGGTTGGTGAACCATATGGTTTATAAGTATGTTCCTGTAAACTTATTATAGAGTTCTCGAAGATGGGTTCGGTGAAAACCTCGATTTTTTCACTGGTAGCCGTCATTTTCTAGATTTTCGTATTTTCAAACCAATTGATCGTAAAAAACTGTAATCTCCACGGGAAAGTTGCTGCTGCTGCTGCTGCTGCCGCCGATAAGGTGCTTTCGATCTAATGACTGGATTACGAATGAGCCTGGTTTGCCTACTTTGTTTACTTTTATTATGTTTAACTGAATCTTTCACAGTATGCAACAAACGTTGTTGAGTGTTAAAGCAGTAACCCATACTTATGCTATTTTCTTTAACTCCAATTTAATAATTATCTTCTCACCTCGAAAGTCAATCAGATCTCCGTCGTCATCCAAGATTCGCAGACTGATGTTGTCTATGAACTGACGTCCCTCTGGTATAATCGGCATATAAATAATATTCTGCGGCTCTTTCGTAATTTTATAACCTGCTTCAACGTCAATATCAAATTCAAATAGGATGTGGCATTTTGACGAGTTCAGGAATGCACCAGAGATTATATTACAATCCACCCGTATAATGCGTACTTTCATAATATCCACATTGTACACTGACTGATGCTTTTCATTTTTTTTTAACACTTTAGCGTCAAACCCCAACATTTTGGCAATACTTTTGTCACCACGCAAATCAATGTCATACTTCGATTTCATCTCACATTTTAACGTATTATTGTTGGCTGTTAACGAAAATATTTCATCACTATCGTTGCGGGTTGACTCTTTTAAAACTGTCAACATAGCTTGACCAATTTCATCAATTTCATATGCTCCTGGTGGAATGGTCAGTAGATGTGATATTTTTTCATCCTTCCTTATGTAACCAAAGGAGTTGTTGTTTTCATCAATGTTAAAAATTGAATTATATGTGTAAAATCCGACAAGTGCAAGACCATATTTACTTGTTGTACTCAGTTCAATGGGTGGATAAAAGTCGGCGCTTAACACGCTCGAGGATCCTGTTAGCGTGAATGTATGCGACATGACTGACGTTAAGTAGCTATCTGTTATGGTTTTTATTATGATTTGCAGCAGCTCAATGGGTTTAATACACTAGCGCTTTTTTTTTTCTTCTCATCTGATGTCGTGTTAATCGAATTTTCAGCTGTTATATTCACATCACTAATTTTGCAGTAACAACAAAATAATTTCCGAGGCAATGGCCCATCACCCACATCCTTGTTGGAATCGTCACTGTCGCTATTGTAATGTTCATAGCAAAACTGATATTTCATCATATCCTCGTCACTTTTCAGTTCATTTGACAGCTTATCCCAAACTAGAGCAATTTCATTTGGTGCCATCGAAATCATTACTTCCTTCGGAACGTTTTCTAATTGTTCGGCAGTCATTTTCAACAATCCACCCACATGTTTAAACACTTTAAGTGAGTGCAAGATCTTTGTGTAGTTATCACGTTCAACTTGTGACGTCAAAGACATAATTATTATTATTATTATTATTTTATATCGGAGAGAAACTTCAAACACAGATGGCCACACCAAACTGAATCGAATTCTTGCTGACGATCGTATGTATAGTAAATGTTTCTCGACGCGTTCGAACCTGTTTGCAGATATCTCACCAATTCGGTAGGTGGTGGCAAATCGCCAAAGCTATCATAGTATGTTACTTCAGAGTTGACTTTTCGATATGCCACCCAATGCGTCCCTACCCCTGATGCGCTATCCAAATTAATAATCGCTGCTTCATACCGTCGGGGACCACGTGCAGGTAATGAATCTCGCATATAAACTCCCCTAAAGTGTGGTATCTTCAGTTTTAAAACATACTTTTCCAGATCGACATTTGATAGCGGTCTATTGGGTAGAGACTCAATTAGTTTTTTGACATATTCCTATGGTTCATAAACAATCCCATACCTGAACGATATGGTTTCAGATATAATCCATTTCCACGTAGTTTTAAAGTAGCACCTGTCTTTTCTGCATTTGCCTTCTTCACGTCCTTGATGGTGCGAACAATGCCTGCTACGCCACCTGCTAACGAGCCTAAGGCTGACAGACCAGCAAATATTGGTATTAATGGTAATACTCCACCAGTTTTAGGAATCGGAATAATTCTAGGCGTGCGGACTTTTCGTTTACCACCTGCTGCTTTTACTGATTTACGAGCTGCTGTAACGGCTATTTTCGATGCATTTAGAATATTCATTTTCTTTCCACCACCTCTTAACAACTCTGCTCGAATCGGACGTCGAACAGCAGAACCAAAAGCTACTTTCTGCACACGCACCCGCTTTCCAACACGTCGCTTACCAGCTCGCCGCTTCCTCTTGGTAATTTTTGAGCGACTCTTCCTTTTGCTTGATGACACACCCATACCAAAACGCTGCTTTGTTTTCATAATATTTGTTACCAACCACGCAGCACTCTTTTCACCAACGCTAGCGTCTGCAGATTTCACTCGTTTCCAAGCACTTTGTTCCAACTCGTAATCTGCTCGGTGTCGCTCACTTATATCGTCTCTATTACGTAAGTAAGCTAAATCGTGCTTCTTACACGCCACGTCCAAAGGATTAATTCCTTGATCACCTCTTTTCACACGTTTAATCACTTTTGTTCCGGGACCGCAATACTGATAACCGGGGATATGCAGCTCCACCGGCAGGTTATTAATTAAGGAATTAACAATTCCTCTTCCAGTCTTAGTCTGTAAACGAGACGATCTACTTCGTCCGGTGATCAGCATCTGAATGACCATTTAAGTGAAAAGTTTGCTATAAGTAGTACCTATTTTATCAATATGCGAATAGTACATTTGAAACAAAAATTTTCCATCGACAATCTCGACGAAAAAGTTGGGTGTGGACATGGAGAGAGATTATTAAGGAAACACGGTCCTTTGCTTCCATCATCCATTCGTGGAATAATAATTGGACCTTCGAATTGTGGCAAAACCAATGTTATGATTTCACTACTTACTCACCCCTTGGGATTACGTTTTGAAAATGTTTATATCTACTCCAAGTCACTGTACCAACCAAAATATGAATATTTGAAGAAAATTCTTACACCCATTAAAGGTCTTGGTTATTATGCTTTCAGCGATGCCACGAATATCATGGAACCCTCAGATGCAAGACCCAATTCAATATTTATATTTGATGATGTTATGTGTGAGAAGCAGGATGTTATACGATCATATTTCTGTATGGGACGTCACAAAAATGTGGATGCCTTTTATTTGGCTCAAACATATTCGCGAGTTCCTAAACAGCTTGTGCGAGATAATGCCAACTTTATTATTATGTTTAAACAAGATGAAATGAATATGAGACACGTATTTTCCGATCATGTATCACCCGACCTGAATTTTACACAATTTCAGGAAATGTGCTCGAAATGTTGGGATAATAAATATGGATTCTTGGTTATCGATAAAGATAGTGATGTGAATTCGGGGAGATATCGCAAGGGACTTGATAGCTATATATTTGTTTAACAATGATGAATGCATTCATTTCATTGCTGTTCGGTAGTTTGTCAACACCATGAATGAAGAAATTGACTTAAAACGAAAACTAGTGGAAACGACCAATGCTGTTCGAAAAAAATTTAAACAATTCAAGGCGGCGAAGACACAAAGTGCGCTCGACTTGGATAAATTTTACGAACCAATCACTAAACCACTAACATCTATATCTAATGTAGTAAAGCAACGCCAGCAGCAGCAGCAGCAGCAACCCAAAACCCAAGGAAAGCAATATAGTCGTAGTACTAGCACAATAGAGGAGCCTGAGGAAATATCCGATCACATATCATCATTTCAATCGTCTACACCGCGGATAAGCCGAAAAGCTCACATCGATACAACACCGAAACGTGATACCAATGTTACATTGTTTGAGACACCTTCCCCTTCAAGTTATACAAGTTCACCACCACTCGACAAGATTCAAGCATACTTAAATGGATTAAAAAATAAACCATCCCAATATGATACCATTTATGGTATACATTTCGGTAAAAAGCCGAATAACCTTAAAAGATATATTGGTAACCTAGAAGTGCGTTTTCCAAATGGCAAAATTACTTTATATAAAAACGGAAAAAATGTTGCTGTATTTGATGGAACGCCTCAACTTTACGATTTGCTTTTTTTAAGAAATCCACCATTCCTAACACAACACGATAAAACCGATGATGGTGTGCTACAGAAATACAAGGAAATTTTAGAATTAACTAGTGCAGCATATGAAAATTATGACAAAAATAAGGGTCTACGAGAAACCAGATTATTGAAATATTTGTATATTATAAAACCCCTACTGATGCCGGCGAGCACTAAATCAGGCGGTGCTGTTGTAAAAAATAACATCGCTAAAAAAATAAAAATACCCAACAAGAAACTACTTTCTTCCAAATCACCTCAATACATTTATTGGAATAAACCAAAGGAGTTGGTTGATCGCTTAAGATTGTTGTGGAGTTCAAAATTAGCTGGTAATACTGGACATGAAAATGAGATTATGTCAATTGTTGAGGAACTTCGCGAAGAACAAATAATATATTAAATTATGTACCTTGTTTCCTTTGCTCAGTGTCTAATGAGACGTGTTCGCTTCGCTACAAAATATGAAGGCAAGCAGGGGAAAAATTGGAATTGTTAATGAACTGCACCGGACTGCTAGAAAAAACTTTATTAGAAGGCGGACGATTATTAAAGGATACAAGGATTTATGGCAAATAGATTTAGCTGAAATGCAACAATATGCTGATGAAAACGATGGTTATCGCTACATCCTTGTATGTATCAATTGTTACTCCAAATTTGTGTACACCAGAGCAATCAAAAACAAGACCGGCGCTGAAGTGACCAATGCAATGAAGAGTATAATTGAAGAGGCATCGTATACACCAGACAATTTACAAAGTGATCAGGGAAAAGAATTCTATAATAGTCGCTTTCAAGCCCTTATGAAAAAATTTAATATAAATCATTATTCTACATTCAGCACGAAAAAGGCGGCAATTGTTGAACGTGTGATAAGAACTTTAAAAAATAATTTATATAAGCAATTTTCAATTAGAGGTTCCTACAGGTGGGTGGAAATTTTAGTATCAGTAACAAGTGTCTATAATAATACAATACATCGCACAATTGGCATGAAGCCCAGAAATGTGCTAGAAGATACACAAATTAGGGCATACGATTATTTAAAGGTTAAACCGAAAAAATATAAATTTCGTCTTGGCGATATAGTTCGAATCAGTAAATACAAAACCATATTTGAAAAGGGGTATACACCTTCATGGTCAACGGAACTGTTTAAAATTGTAAAAAGTAACATTACCAATCCACCCACCTACATACTGGAATCGTTAGAAGGTGAACCGATTAAAGGTAGTTTCTATGAAGCTGAACTGCAAAAGACAACCAGTCCAGGTGTTTATCTGGTTGAAAAAATTCTTAGAAAACGTCAGAAAAATCACATTGATCAATTGTTTGTAAAATGGTTGGGTTTCCCCAATCAATTTAATTCTTGGATAGATAAGTCTGATATTGTATAAACTGCTTTGTATTTCCTATTACAATTATTGTATCAGTTGAATGATAAAATAAACATGTAATTTAAAACATATGAATTTTATTTATCAGTATATATTGCTATCATTTTAAAAATTGTTTTCATTGAATTAATAACCATGAAGAGCGTAACATTTGATGAAGAGAAAAATATTGTCCACCAAACATTTGTTTGGGCGTTTGCATATCGAGAAGCTCGAAAGAGCGACTTTCAACAGCTAATGCTTGATAGGTACCGTTTCCAACGGCGAATAGAGAAAATCAAAACAACTTTGGATATGATTTTAGAAAGTAATTTTAGAAATAAAATTGTTAATGAACGATTTATTAATTTATAATATAATTATAAACATAATATGAAGTACTAAAAAATGTTTTATTCACATTTAAGCAATAATACATAATGACCAAAAACACTTAGGGACTATAACCAAATTGTCTAAGTTCACTTTCACTAATACATATGGCACGGAAAAATACTTCTTCATCACTACTTTTTTAGCGCATATACTAATCACTTGAAGAATCGAGTAGTGCATTTGGTAGCGACGACGTTGGACTTGACGATGGCGACTGCGGTGATGGCGATTCTTCCATTATTTCATCTTCTTGACTTGAAGATGTGGACGTATCAGTATGTTGTTGATGCCCACCACCTAAGATAATGGAACTTTGAGGTTGGTCAGCAGGTACAGATCCTCTATTGCTCTCGTTTTGACACCAATCACATAATCCCATTGTCCCACTTAAAAATTCCCAATGTTCACAATTTGAACACATTTGACGACCGTTGATTGAAAACGGATACACTAATGTTGTTTTACTTTCCATATTGTAAATGATTGTGAAAGCAATGCTACAAATGAACTAAGTCACCATAATTTGGATACGTGTATTTATATATAACAGATGACCTTCACGTGTGACCTCTCTCTCTTGAGTGACTTTTTATTTCAACTCAGATTTTACATCTTCAAATTTCGCTCGAATTTTATCAAGGTTAATTGTAATATGGTCAATAATTCGTTGTTCAAATTTCATTTGAACTTTGTCCAGGTTAATAATTTGTTGTTCGAGAGCCAATATCATCTTCCCAACTTTGTTTTCATACTCTTTTTTTTCTTTTTGAACTTCATTGAATCTTCGAGCAACTTCTGTATTCAATGCTATGAATCGGTGATCAGTAATATCATTAAATTGTATGCGCAGATCTGATAATTTCTTAACAAATACAGCAGTTAGTTGTATACGCAGAAGATCATGTTGAGTGAGAACATATTCTTGAGTAGCAGCATCATTTGGTTTTTTAGGTGATGCAACATTCTCTAGGGATTTTCCTTGCATATCATACTGATCATCGAGAGTAAGCCTGAATCCATTTCCAGGTGGTCCACGTAAAAACCGACATTTTTCATTGGTTTTCTTACGTCCAAACTTATCAACTGTGCTGTTACTTCGACTCATCCTCAAATTAAACTAAACTAATTTGCTATTTTACCTTCTACTTATATAACTTCATAAGGTTTTCATCTTACAAACGCTTATATAGGGTTTGTTATGTTGGGAAAAATAAAACAATGCTTTTACTACAAACAATTTATTTCCTATTGGTTTTATTTATATATTAAACCATAACATTTATTTTTAAACATGACCATTATTTATAATAATACATACATTTATATATTATATTATATATTATACTGGTTTATGGAAATATAGTACAGAACGTGTTTTTACAAATAAAAGTTGTTCCAATAATTAATTTTACTTTTCTTGATCTTCTACTTTGTCCATAATTTCACAACCATTTGCACCATCGCTGCGGATGACTACACCATCTTTTACGATATAAGTAATATCGTCGGGATCCACATAATCAACCAAATTAAATTTTGTTACCAAATCACTTGGTAGATCTGGTATATGAATGACAAACTTGGCAAGATCATTATCAATCATTTCAGCACAAAATTGACTCAGGTTTATGGATCCGTAGAGATATTGTCCACATAGATGCGCACCAGCCATAAAATTGATTGCATCACGCACATACTTTCTGTACTGACAGCCAGTTGAATCCAAACAGGAACCATCAAACATCGAAAACTGTAGTATATCTTGAGCCATACGTCTTAATTTGCATGCTAACCAACTTATATACGTATCTTGTTTTTCAACAACATTGTCACACATCTACAATAGAATAATGAGATTGTGATTGTGTTTTATGATACTAGGTATTACACTTTTATTACATTATCAATTAAAATTAAAAATATGATAAACTATAGATTAAAATATTCTTTACACAACATTGTTTACTCTAAACACCCAAAATTTATTAATGCTTTAGTATTACCCCCAGAAAATACATGTGAGCTTTGCCCCAAATATGTTAGGGTAAATTTATCATTTGATTTATTCATTATGTCAACAGTTGCCTCTGATAATGTTTCAGCAACACGCTTGGGTAAGAAAGTTTGAAATGTTACATTATGTGTTGTATCATACAAAGTAACAAGAATACTTTTACCAAAACGTGTTGAAACAAATGATATCTGTTTTATAACATAAATTTTTCCCACCGTTAGTGTTGAAATTTTTCGGTGCTCAAGAAATTCAACATCTTTGTTTATCATATTATTAATTTCAACCAAAGTCTGCTGTGAAAGACTCATTATTAAAATATGTAATAAAATACCTTTAATAACTTTCACAAAACACACCACAAACACAATTCTTCTATTTCAAGGCAACAACAAGCAATGCCTGTATGACTATGGTATTCCTTTCGAAAGAGCTCCATATTTATAATATCCAATTTCAAAGTCATAGGAGGGGGAATATTACCAGAAACAACGCATGCTCAAGGTCAAGGTGATTCCTTGAAAGTCAAGGTCAAGCTACTCAAGGTCGAGTTCAAGGTCAAGTTCAAGGTCAAGGTCAAAGTCAAGTTCAAGGTCAAGGTCAAATCCGGGTTAGTGAAGGTCATCCAAGGTCATTCGGGGTAGGTCAAGGTCATCCAAGGTCAAGGGCGTTTGGGTTAGGTCAAGGTTATCCAAGGTCAAGGGCGTTCGGGTTCGGTCAAGGTCATCCAAGGTCATTCGGGTTAGCTCAAGGTCATCCAAGGTCAAGGTCATCCGGGTTAGATCAAGGTCATCCAAGGTCAAGGTCATCCGGGTTAGATCAAGGTCATCCAAGGTCATTCGGGTTAGGTCAAGGTCAAGGTCATAAAAAGTGGAGGGGGGTTGTGCTTCTTCCCATTACGACACTACTTAAGTGCATGATTATTATACTCCGATTTGTCGCATATTTGACACTTGCGACTCATTTCAATTAGCCTCCAAATAAAAATATCACAAAACACTAAAAACACAGCAATATTTCACAAAACCGGTAAACACTCGAAACTCCGGAAAAATCAACGAAAAAACGCTGTCAAAAATTAATGAAGCATCATCATTCATCATACCGAGTATTGCTGAGTCGATGCGAGCGGCTGCGAAAATGATGGATCTGAGTGGAGCTCTTACTGCTGCGTTGTCGTACTGAAAATATTTTACAATGATTTAGACAATGTTATCAATTTCTCACATCATGTTATTCATATTAATTCTTTCAATTCTTTCAGCGTAAGTTTAGCAAACCAAGTGGAGGGGCGCAACTTGCATGTTGATTTACTTTAGACTGGAATACGTTGATGTCAATACCTTTATTTGTTATTGTTGTATATATAGTTATTAGATCATATATCTTAAAAACTAATGCTAGCCGTGAACTCATGCGAATGCGATAATTTAAATTTCTAAAGCCTATATAGCGCGCACTATCATTTGATCTTGTACATCAATATGTGTTTTAAAATCGCATTGTCACTTATGTCGTGCATCACAAAGCTTTTGTTTGTAAGTGCGCGCAGTGTAAAGGGTGTTCCTTAATGACGTGGAATATTCACTTCATTTTAAGGGGTAGTCATTGAGTTGGATCAAAGTGATCCTTTACTCTTGTTTTTCTTGGAGATATCTATTTGATTACAATGGTTGGAATTTTGTGATTTTTGGTTACATATTTTGATTGGTGAGAAAAATATTTATTTATAGAATCTTTACTACAGCGGTCGCTGTCAGGGTGGGAGCCAATCTTTCGGGTATTTGTATTTGTTTCTATCTGTAGATCTTATGTGTGACTCGGTAATTAGTCTGTTTGTCGAGTTTTCGGCGCGCTTGTGGTATTGGGTAATTATTTTATTAAAGAATTATTTTATTGTTTCCATTCTTAGGTCTAAATGCAATAAGTCTGTTGGAAAATATCTCGGCATGTTTGTTATTATTTTTAGTGCTTTATTCTGCGCTCTTTGTATCTTGAGTTGATTTGTCTTACTTATGGTACACCAAGCTGGTATACCGTAAGTAAGTACAGGTCTCACTATTGTTTTATATAGAGTAACTTTTGTTCTCAGACTAATTCCGCTATTTTTATTTATTAGAGGGTAGATGGCGAATAATTGCTTTTGCGCTTTTCGCATTTTATCACTTGCATTGCTTTCCCAGGTCATTTTGTTATCAAAAATTATACCCAGATACTTGATTTGAGGTGACCATGATATTGATCTATTCATAACTTTTACTGTTGTTTCTGGGAGCTTTAATCTGGCTTTTGAAAAGAAAATGGCCTGGGTTTTATCCGCGTTGAGGCGGAGCTTCCAAGAGTCCAACCATCTCTGAAGGAGAGCTATATGGCGCTGAAGCCTTAAAACTACAATCCGGGGCGTTCCTGAGGTGGCGGTAATCGCAGTATCGTCTGCAAACAGATATAATTCTGTTTGCGGGTGCGTTGGTATATCACTAGTGTATATATTGTACAAAATTGCAGCTTGCGGGGACCCTTAAGGAACTCCCGCTTTTATTTGGATTACTCCTGATAACATGTCTTCAGACGATACCACGCAAGTCCCGTCCTTAAGAAACGAGATTATAGTATGAATTAAAACGTTTGGCATACCTACTCTTATTAGCTTAAGTATTAGACCATTGTGCCAGACCTTATTGAATGCCTTAGAAACGTCAAAAAAGGGTGCTCCTGTTGACAGGTGTCTATTAAACCCTCTTAGTATGTTGGTTGTCAACCGTGTTGCTTGGCGCACCGTGCAATGATCAGCTCGAAATCCGAACTGTTCCACTGGTAAAATATCATTGTTTAGTACAAAGACGGAGATCCGATTCAGTATTATTTTTTCAATGATCTTGCCAAGGGACGATAATAAACTTATCGGCCTATAGTTGACAGCCAACCAGTTTTTCGGATTAACACCACTTTGGCCCGTTTCCAAACATCTGGAAAGTAGCCCTTTCCGACAATTGCCTGGGCTACGTCTACAACGTCCAACACTGTTTTTTCCGTCAGATTCTTTAGTGCTTTATTCTTTATACCGTCGAACCCAGGCGCTTTTTTTGCATTGATGTTGTGCAAAATGGTCTGGACTTCCTCAACTGTTACTATTGTTGCTTCATTTACATTGAATGGTTAATTTTTAAAAATTTGTACAGTCCGTGCGACCTGCGAGTCACGGGCAGGATCGTTTGACGGAAATTCATCAAACTGTTCACGAAGACTATCCGCAAACAGTTCGATTTTTTCATTTGGATCGGTGACAATTCTGTCCCCATCCGTCGGGTCCCTGAAAAAGGATACAGGTTTCCTGCCTCCCTTCATCAGGGACCTCGTGAACTTATAGACAGAACCGTCAGCGATGTTCAAATATTTTATTTTATTATTCCAGAGATCCGACTCTCTTTGTTTAAGGAGTCGTCGTATCTCCAGGACTTCTCTGTTCGCCTGCGCCTTGAGTCGCGGGTCGCCCGTTCTGTACGCTTGACGTATTGTCTTGTTTTTATTTTTGATTAGTTGAGAAAGTTCAGGACCCAGGTCACCTCGCTTCGAAAACCTTGACACCTTTGTTTCTGACGAGCCAGTCATGGCTTCATCAATATTTATAGTCAGTTGTTTCACCGCTTCTCCAATGTCCTCCTCAGTGACGATCAGGGGCAATCTATTTTTATTTTCCAGCTTGCACCTGAAGAGCTGCCAGTTCGTTTTGGTGATAGAAATAAAACCATGCCCCGTTTCCGCAGGATCTCCGTATTCAACCATGACTGGCCTATGATCCGACGTCAGTTCGTTAAGCACTACTGGCTGTGACAACCGTCCAGTGTTTTTTAATACAAAGATGTCAAGAATCTCTGGAAGATCACCTGTTTGATGATGGGTGTGCTCTTCTGGCGGCAAAATATGAAAGTTGTAATCAATTGAATTATCATATAGGGATAGTCCTCGTGCATTTGTCGATCGACAGCTCCAAATCCTATGTTTAGCATTGAGATCTCCCCCTATAATGATTGTATCTTGAGCACCAAAGATTTTTGCTATACAGTTCTTATCAAAATTGACGCTGGGACTGGTGTAAACGGAACCCAGCTTAATCCATTTATTTTTAAATTTAATTTTAATGAAGGTGCCCTCTATATGTGCACAATTCAACGGACCTGGTACAGATTGGGCAACGATGTTTTTCTTGGCAAGAACCATGGTTCCTCCCTTTATCCTGCCTTCGCGGTCATTGCGGAAAACATTATAATTTGGGAAAGTGAGCCTTTCAGTCTTCAACCATGTCTCTTGTACAAGCAAAACATCAATGCTGTATCTTTCAACAAAGTCAATAATCTCAAGTTTTTTACCATTGATACCGTTTATGTTTATTGTGGCCAAGCTGAAAAATGCAATTTCTGGTTTTAACGCCATTAACGACTCGCGTTGTTTAATGTCGTCAGCATATTTTGGACCTCACTTTGCATTCGCTCTTGAAACTCCGTCAATAGCGACTGCATTAATTTCTGCAATATTGCCTGCTACCTCCCTTGTGCTGGCTCGTTGTTGTTATTATTTTTAATATTTCTGTTATCAAGCAATTTTTTATTATCTTGTGTGCCCCAACTGAAGTTGGAGGCTGGTCTTTGATTTTGTGCTGTTGTTTTGGCAGCTATTTTTTCTTAAATTTGCGTTTAAATCATCTCTGGGTGCTTAGGGCACTCGCGAGAGTTTGCAGTGTGCTCACCGTGACAGTTAGCACATTTCAAGGCATCAGTGTTCGGGCATTCGCTTACTCGATGATTTTTTGCACATCGTAAACATTTCAATGCAGCCGTACATTTATGTTGCGAATGCCCGAACATCTGGCATCTGTGACACTGCGTTATCGATGGTTTCAGTTTTTGGTTTTCGACTCTTATTTTAATGCTGTCCAGATATTTAAGATCATAGATTCGCCTCTCTGTTTTGTTCAAAAGAACCAGCACAAGGGGCATGGCAGTGCCATGTGCCCTTTTCCATCTTACAACCTTGGAGGGGGTAAGCCCCAAATTTTTCAAGTCTGATTTTATTTTCTCTTCCGGCCAACACTCAAGCACACCTCTAATTATTACATGCAGTTCTTTTTCATCTGCAAAACGAAATGAGTGATGGTCTATTTTCTGCTCTATCAAAAAATTTCGAATTTTTCGATAATCATTCGGGGTCGGTGGGTGTATTTTCACCCCCTCCGAGGTTGTAATTCCGTTACCTCTATCAATATTTTTTGTTTTTAGATGACTAACTATTCGCGAATACATTTCTTTTTTATGAATGACTATTGGGGGGACTCTGACTTTCTGTACTTGGTCGTGTGTTGCAGTTACTGTATTGTCTGTTTGTTTTTCTGTTTTGTCGGTATTTTCACTCACTTTCGAAGTGCTAGGTGATTGTTTTGAGAGTTCCCCATAGTTAGTCTTTGTTTTAACCTGGTTTGAAGCTTCAAATATCTTTAAGTTGTCATTGTTGACCTTTGCCAATGCTGGGAAATCCTCCTGTGTATTTTTCCTTTTATTTGTATTGTCTGTGGTTTTTGTAGCTGTTCGCTTCCGTCTTTGTCTATTTACTGTTTTGAATTTTTGTCCGTCACTGTCATCATTTGAGTCGGATGGCATTTCGATATCTTGTATTTGATTATTTAATTTTTCGGTATTTGTCAGTTGGTTGTCGGTGGCATTGTTGTCCTTGTCACTGTCAAACACCGTGTCACACACAAAATCAACTGGTTTTTGGACCGGTTTTATATGTATTTTCTTTTTTGTTTGTGTACTTTCGTTATTTATATCAATGTTGTGACTTTCCTTTATGTTTGTAATGAAAGATTGACTCTCATACCTGTTAATTCTCTCCTGCATTTGGGAGTTTTGCTTCATTATTAATTGAATCCTCGTGTCGCGGTCTTTGTT
This sequence comes from Polydrusus tereticollis, assembly GCA_963920685.1. Classification (NCBI taxonomy): domain Eukaryota; kingdom Metazoa; phylum Arthropoda; class Insecta; order Coleoptera; family Curculionidae; genus Polydrusus; species Polydrusus tereticollis. Next base: position 54,219,444 of record OY987329.1, read on the forward strand.
TATTGACTCATATTTTGCTGTGGTTTCCTCTAGTTTCTTTGCCCATTTGTTATTTAACTCCTCGAATGCTAGGGCCCATTTTGCCTCCATATTTTGAACTCTCTCTTCCATTTCTATCCTCAGGCTATCTGGAATGTTCAGGTCTGAGGTTTGTGGATTCATATCCTCGTCGCTACTATTGGAATCCCCCAAATCTGGGGGGACAGGCGGCTCCGGAGGGAGAGCCTGCAGATTTGACATTCTGCAGCCTTTCTTTACGCTCTTTTTTATATTTGATTTCACTTTTTCGCTTTAATCGATCTGACGTGCGTAGTTACACTTTTTAAGCTGTGATTGCTCAGGTCATTTTTTGAATTAAAAATCATATAAACATAATATTTTATGTTCGCAAAGACATACACTTTTTGCTACAGCGTTAGAGTGTAATATATTCGAAAGCACTTATATTGTATACCTATTATTTTTAATTTTGGCAAGTGTTAATTAGATATAAAACCACAAACTTTAGTTACAAAAGTTATTCTATTTTGTTCCTGCAAACATGCTCTCTAATATTTCTTACAAAAAAGGTTACTTAATTATTAATATTAGTATTAATAAAAAGTCTCGTTTCAACCTTCGAAGCGAGCAGACGTGCGACAGTAACGTTAAATTTGCGTCTGCCAACTTTTGTAATCTTTAAAAATTTTAATTACTTATTACTGTCAAAGTCAAAAATATTTTAATTTTATTAACTTATCTTCTACATGGAAGCACATGGAGGACATTGAAATGCCGCCATCCGACGATGAACCAATGCAGTCAGGGGTTCAATTATCACTAGAACAAAGGGTTGAAGCAGTCGAAATCCGCATGAAGGCGAGGTGGAAAAAACTACTAGACGAACGTGAGCATGAGTGGATGAACAAGCTCCGGCAGGTCTGGCGAAGGAGGCTGATTTTGCCAAGGCAAAGGCTCTTCAAGAATTACAGGAAGCACACAGCGATTTACAGGCCGAGGAGTAGGTGATAACAATGACACTGACATTAAAACAAGGTTAAACCTAAATTCAAATATTAATATTATTCTTTCTGACAAACCTAGAACAGTGTCGATCATCGACACCGCTATTGCTAGACGTAGGGATGGTTGAAACAGGGATTTTTTAATAACAGGTATGGCCTGTTCCAGTTTAAAAAATCCCTGTTTCAAGAAACCTGTTTTAGTTCCGAGCTGTTCCAAACGTACTTGTTTCGCGCTCGCGGCTGACGCTGTTCTCATCCTGTTGCATTGCGATCACGCGGTGTCCGTTGTTCCAGACAAGGTTGCCGGTTGTCGCGTTAATAGCAGAGAAGCGTTTAAAGTAGAATTAATATATTCGCTTTTAGGGACTTTCCCCTGTTTTCTATTTGTTTTCATGTTATTGTATTTACTATTTATGTTTTATACGTCGTACGTAGTAAATCTTGTTGTGTCAACTGTTAATGTCGCCGATTTAAGTAACTAAGTAAGTACCTACAACAGTTTTTTTTCTAAAATAAAATTTATAATGAATTTAATAAAAAGTTTAACAATGCGAAATAAAAGTAGCCCAGTGTGAAATTTTGTTACAGTCATCGATAAGACAAATGCACAGTGCAGTATGTGCAAATTGCAAATATCTTATAAATCTTCGAAAACAATCTTGACAATACACCATTCATCTGGGTTGTTCGGCCAACGAATGCCTTCAAATGGCATGCATCCACCACTCCCCTGCTCCCATCAGCCCAATCTTCTTATTTTTTACTTTACTATTTAAATGGGCTGTACCATTCTGCGCTTATATTAAATGAGCGCAGAACTACCGGTTTTTACATAATCGCGGTACAGTCATAAAAGTCATTATTTGACAAATAAATGTTTTTTGATTTGATTTGATTCGATTTAATTTTTGGGTAATTAGGTATACTGTATTTAGTTATTTATTATAAATTTTGAGAAACTGAAGTTCCTGTAGTTGCCACTTTTCGTTGTTTACTACACTTGGTTTATAAGTATGTGTTTTTATCATTACGGTACAACCTAATGTACTTAACAGTTTTATTGTTACAGGGATGATTTTATTTCAATGTTCTTTTTATTAATATTTCTATTGTGTAGGTACTAATGTGTATTGATACTATGGACTTTATCGAAAGAGTTTTTATTTTATATTTATTTAATATTTTTGTTATGAAAAGTAATAAATATGTTTCTATTTTTTTGTATTTTCTAAGAAATAATGAACATCGACAACACCACGCGGGCCAAGCCACGGGTTCTCGTTTATGCACCGAGCGCCGCAGCAGACGAGGTAAAAGATCCGACTCGCAAAACGGAAATAGATAAGGGGTTATCCGACTGCTGGAACAGAACAGTACAGCTGGAATGGCAACAAGTAAACGAGGTGACTGCAAACCGCGATCGCAGTTAGTTAACTGTTTCATCGGAACAGAAAAACCTATCGATTCATACCTGTTTCAACCTGTTCCGTATTAAAACCTGTATAAAAAAAAAACAGATCCTGTTCCAAAACGTCATCCCTAGCTCGACGTCTAAATAGCTTACCAGTTAATGACAATACTATAGAAATAGATAAATCTGACTCGGGAATGGATTACGAATCCACGTCCGATTGAGGCAATGAACAGCAATGGTCGACACAAAAGCAATAACGCAATAGAAAAAGACAAAATCTGAACCCTAAAATTACAGAAACGAATGTTAAAAAGGTGGCTAGCGATTCCGCGTGGCCAAACGTGCCGAAAACAAACAATAAGGAGCTAAATACTTATTCAGTACAAAAAGTAGCTCAAGGCAGTCAAAGTAGCGCGCCGAAACCCAGCCAGACGGAATCGAAAGCCACTAAAAAAGTCACTGAAACTGAAACCGATTCAAATAATAATCAAAGGACCGGCATGTCAAGAATCCGCGTTCCCCCGATCATTATTCGCGATAAACTTAAATATAACGATAAACCCAGGCATTTGAAATCTGAAAAAATAGATTATGGTCGCGCAGTCACTGTGGCGGGTGGCGTCAAAATTCACCCCCCGACTCCTACTCATTACAACAAGATAATCAAGTTCTTGTCTTCCAATAACCTCCATCATATTTCGTTCCGTTTCCAAAACGAAAAGGAGCTCCATGTGGTGCTCCGAAGCGTTGTGGAAACGTGGTCGGAAGCAAAAATAATAGAAGATCTCATCGAATTAGGTTACCATCCGTCCAGAGTGATTCGCTGGAATAATCGCAGCGGCGCCCCATGGTAGTGGGGCGCCGCTGCTGATTTCTCTGCCACGTGCCGAAATTATAATTTACGAACTCAGAGCGTTAGACTCTATGTCACTATGACTCTTATCAATATCCAAAACCTCGTGAACAAGCTGCAAAATGTTCAAATTGTGGGGTTGAGCACCCGGCAAAATACCAGGGATGTCCGCGCCACCCCAACAATTTGCGTAAAAACGTAAATCTAAACACAAATTTAAATGTACCAAAATCGAATCCCAACTTCCGTTGGGGCCAACAAAACAACAGTAGTAAGTGACAGCAATGCGAATAAAGACGCTACGCAGTTTTCTAAAATTATGGAGGCTAAGCTAAAGAACATCGTTATCCTTTCGAAAAAACCGCGGTTTAATGGTAGTGCAGACGGAGACGGCTTATTTTAAATTGGCCACAGTAGTAATGCTGTACCGATTCTAACCCAAAACCCCATAAGAAATAACATTGCGCTGAAATCTGCATTTTTCGGGCCATTTTAGGGCGTGGCACTTTTCCTGGAAGCCACCATCCTCTATTAATCTAAGTGGAACCCAGCTACTATCGCCACCTAGTGAGTGACGTCATAACTGCTCGATGCCGGTAATATAGGGCCCTATTGGCCTGTGTGGAACCCTTCACTGCTGCCACCTAACCCCCCACACATTATTCTAACCTAACTTTTGTCCCAACGGAACCCAGATCACGTGTTACCCCGATTATATAGTAATATCATTGTAGGGGTGCCACCTAACGGGGGAGATGTACCATCGTGCCGATAAAAAACTGGGACAGGAAATTTTTCTATTTTCTCCTAGACTATTAGGAATAATTTTACATCAATCCTGGTACCAGTAAAATGTCATGAAAATTTGCATTTCAATAAAGATTGTCACTTTATGATTGACTCGTCAAACATACAATCATATATTATTTGTAAATATGCCACAATTAACCCCCCAGCAAAAGGCAATTATTTATAGTCGGTTGCGAGATAGTGTTAATATTAGGGATATTGCAGACGAACTGGGAGTTAGCAAGAATACCGTGCTATTGGCAAAACAAAAAATAGCAAGACATGGGGCTATTATTAGGAATGCAGGTTCTGGTCCCCCTAAAATTTCTACTGATGATCATGATAGAAGACTGGTTAACTACCTAAGGGATCATCCCTTCGAAACTGCAATCAAGGCAAAAGAAGAGACGAATTTTCCAGGTTCTGTAAATACCGCTAGAGACAGGGTTCGAAATTCCGATATACGAAGCCGTTGTGCTGCCAATAAAATTTTTTTAACGGAAATAATTAAACAGGGCAGGTTAGAATTTGCACATGAATATATTAATCAAATAAACTTATGGGAAACAGTTATATTTTCTGACGAGAAAACTTTTCAGTCATGCAATAATGGGAGAATTCGGGTGTATAGGCCTTCCGGCATGCGCTATGATGAGAGATACACCCACAAAACCAACCAAAGTGGGCGTTTCTCCATAAATGTTTGGGGCTGGATTAGCGCTAGAGGACCAGGACTTTGCCAAATCGTCGAAGGAAGACTAACTGCAGCAGTATACGTTAATATACTAAACGAAGTGATGATACCATCGGTAAACGCTATATACGGTCAAAATTACACATTTCAGCATGATAATTCTCCAATACACACAGCACGCATTGTACAAAATTTTCTCCAAGAAAATAACATAGCAGTTCTTCCCTGGGCTTCGAAGAGTCCCGATTTGAATCCGATAGAAAACATTTGGGGTGCCATGGTCAAATCTATGTATAAACATGATTTTCGACCTAGGAACAGGGATGAATTACGCCACAGGATAAATCAAGCTTGGGATGAAATAACTGGCGAATTATGCAGACCCCTAGTTTTAAGTATGCCACAAAGGCTTCAAGAAGTAATAAACAGAAATGGTTCTATGACCAAATATTAATTTTGTGTTGTTTTGACAAACTTTGTGTTTGCAATTTTTTTCTTTTTAATAAATGTATTTTATTACCTGTATTAGCTTTATTTATTATTTTGTGGTAATGGTAAATATAATAATTTATTAAATATTTGACTTGAAAAAAAAATCTAATAAATTTACTTTATGCATATTATAGAATGTCTCGAAAATTTAACCACCCCGTATCGCAAAATACAAAACGTTCCATTATGTAACCGAGGTGACTTTTTAAATTTTGGATGTTTTTACCTTTTCAGCTCTAGACACCTTTTATAGTCTAGGAGATATGTATTTCTTACCTAGTTTTTGTAAATCTCTTGTCCCAGTTTTTTATCGGCACAATAGTACGTACCTGTAATCTTGAGACCTGTAGCGCCACCTGCTTTTCATATAAGACATCTTGTTTACCGCGATGGTAGGTATGACGTTGTAAATCAGTTAAAATATTTTAAAATATAATAATACCATAAAAAGTTTTTGTCCTCGGCGGGATTTGAACCAGGAACCTCTCGATTCCGATCTAAAACCTTATAAAATACACTACGAGAGCGTATACATTAAAAGAGTTGATCAATGTTGACAAACTAAAATATGGGGGACCCGTCAATTATAACGTATAGGTGGAACAAAGGACCCAAGTGTGGAGACGATGGCAAATGGCGGCAGCCATAGTTGTTTTTGTCTACATAATATTGCTACATCTGTTGCAGTATGCATGCGCCATAACATGTCATCAATGAACATTGTTAGAGGCCGCGTGGCACGTAATTAGACAACCGGGGATCTAGTATGTCCTTTTGGCAAACAGCATTTTCAGACGCCATCTATAATTACGTTCGCGCACACTCCCGCTATCTGGGTACTACCTGAACTTATGCAACCAGAAGCCCCTATCAGCAAATCTTGCCTTCACCAATTTATTAACAAACCTAAGTGCGGCGATGATGACAAAATGGCGGTAAACCTAGCTTTTATAATGCATTCACCATTTTATCGACAAACCAGTACTAATGGCGTCGCCAAACCAATATTTCCCCTTATTCAACATAAAAATTGTCGAAACGGCAACACCGCCGTTCCAATACTGAAAATTTAAGAAAATACGCTTAGGCCATCTTGAAATAGCCGTTCGCAACAGCACCATTCATGAGTGTATAATTAAATAAAAATCAATCAATTTTAAAACTTTTTATTCACAACATAACAATATCACTTACTATCACCCTGGTATATTACATTAAAGGAATAAAAAATCGGTGTAAATAAAAATTTTAAAACTTTTTTATTCACAACATAACAATATCACTTACTATCGCCCTGGTATATTACATTAAAGGAATAAAAAATCGGTGTAAATAAAAATTTTAAAACTTTTTTATTCACAACATAACAATACCACTTACTATCGCCCTGGTATATTACATTAAAGGAATAAAAAAATCGGCGTAAAATAAAAAGACATATCTGTAATCATTTAACAACGTTTTATGCCAGAAATATATGCAGTTTTCTAGTCAAATACACCATTACAGCACTAGTTAGCAAAAATATTTAAATAAGACAAGTATCTTGCATCAAAAATAATACCTGAACGAAACAAAAATTTGGCACAAGACACTTATCGCCAATCTTGTATATAGGTACAATATATTATAAGTTCAAAATTTAGCGAAAATATTTACAGTTAAAACTAAGGATTAGAAACATTTACCGTGCAAGAATAGGCATATCTACATACAATTAAAAAACTAGGACTAGAAACATTTATATTAGGAACATTACCGCACAAGAAGGCATATCTATATACAAACTTAAAAACTAACAAAAAAATGAATGGAAAAAGACATTGGCGGGTATGGGCATTTGAACAGAGTAGGAGTAATGTGCAATATTCGCTTATAGATAGAATATTATCCTTAACTTATACATACAACTTGAAACGAGGGCAAGAGCAAAAATACCTGAAAAACACTACACTTACCAGAGGGCACTCGGTTTAAACAGGGACACGACGTGAACGTGGCCCATATTGTCCCCATTCGATTTTTATGGAAAAACGAATTTTCAAAGCAAAACCATTTGTGGCATAATTTTTTTCGTTATCTGATTTGAAATCAGAAAACAGTTCTATATATAACATAATATACGGCTCTTTTTTAAGTTATACAGGGGGAATTTTTGCCTTCTTTTACTGTATAACCAACATGGGCTCTTTTTAAAGTTATACAGGGGGAATTTTGGCCTTCTTTTTACTGTACAACCAATATGGGCTCTTTTGAAAGTTATACAGGTTAGGATATAATATGTGTGCGTTAGTATTTTGGCCTTCTTTTTACTGTACAACCAATATGGGCTCTTTTGAAAGTTATACAGGTTAGGATATAATATGTGTGCGTTAGTATTTTGGCCTTCTTTTTACTGTACAACCAATATGGGCTCTTTTGAAAGTTATACAGGTTAGGATATAATATGTGTGCGTTAGTAGATTATTCTAGTAATAAAAATAATTTTAATGCTAATAATAATATGAGTGCTAATGTTATAATAATATGAATAATTATAATACTAATAATGAACAACTGAACAGCCCTGTTCAACAGACCCTGTTCAACAGACCCGGATCAACTGAACAGACCCAGATCAACTGAACAGACCCTGTTGAACTGAACAGACCCTGTTGAACTGAACAGACCCTGTTGACCTGAACAGCCCTGTTCAACGGACCCTGTTGAACTGAACAGACCCTCAACTGAACAGACCCTGTTGAACTGAACAGACCCTGTTGAACTTAGTTATCCACATGCATATGTGAATAATGCCCCCATGGTAATGTGCCGGGTGAAGATTTCGATATTTGCCGCTTATCATCATAAGGGCTGAGACCGATTTTAGTTTGTTTTATAGTATGTAGCTCATGTTTTTGGGACCTAATTAGGCGCTGTGAAATAGGCTTTTCCAACCAAGTTTCAAGGCAGGTGACGTAATCTTCAAATGTGATTTTATTTTTAATAACAGACCTTTTAATACCCTTTATCTTTTTGGTGACACCCAAGTTAGATAAAACCTTATCAATTTCCGCCCGCTCTTTGTTTAAATTCTCTAGTTTTACCCGTTCTTGCTCAATCTCGTCTGGAGTATAAAGCAGTTTAATAGCATACATTTTAGACCTAAGGCCAACAAAATGGGTCATAATGCGGCCATTGTTCTCATCTTTCATCATTCCCAGCACCTTTTTGTTCACTTGTGGAATCGCATAAACGTTATCACGGGCATAATCTGAGGTATCAAAATAATCGTTACAGTCTCGTTTCATTATCTGATACACATCGTGGTTTTTAATTTCGTAAATAAGACTATCAGTGTCTGTATACAATACACTACAGGTGTCAAAACGTGGAACCATGTACTCGTAGTGAAAGCCATAAATCGTAGTCTTTGCCAAATCAAGAATACACATGCCGACACAAATCGGCTTATTAAAATAAATTTGTGTTTTTGCAAGCTCGACAATTACTAAATTTTCGGAAACAATTGTGCTGCTTTTAAATTCTGGCCGGGATATTAAGGCTTCAGCACCATAGCGGCCATCCCATTTCGTTATAAGTTTAACGTCAGAGTGGTTCCGGATATTCTCCATTGTCTTTCCAAATACGGCATTGTTCATAAGTTTAAAAAAATTCTTTTCAAACTCATTCTTGGCATTTTGGCGCAGCCCCGTGTTGAGGTCGATATATGATTTTAGCCATGGAGATTGTTTAAAGGCTAATATTCGGTGTATTTTGCCCAATTTTGCACCCAAAGTTAGAGCTTGCTTTAAGTTTCTATAGTGTATTACGTATTCTGTTTTATTGTGTAGCGTAGCCAAAAGTTTCTCATTCTTTGCCCCGGGCGGTTTTTCATGGTCAGGGCATAATGGAAAATCGGAAAACTTATCATGCAAATTTTCAGGTATTTCCAGGTCCACTTCCAAAATAAACCCTTCGGCAGATTTATCTGAAATTTCACTAATGTTTAAGTGAGATATCTCGTTTTCTGAAAGCCATCTAAAGCCGCCATAAGGTAGATATTGCGACATTGCCCAGCCGTATTGATTATTGACATCAAAGTACATGAGATAGGAGTCTTCTTTAGTTGGATCATAATTTGACATGTACTTGTTGTTGGCTTCTGCATACCTCTTTGAACACTGACTTAGCCCCCCGCGAACTCCCTTTTCTATGAATGTTAGCATCTCTAAATCAGTAAGCAGCTCAAGTTTTATCATATCTTCTCGATGAATTAAGAGGGATAAACATTGCCACGCATAACCAGGTAGGGTATACGACCATGCAGGATCAAGGCCATATGTCCTATGCGATATATCCCTAAATGCTTCAAATACATCCGTTAAAAGCATTACATCCGTTTTAAGATATAAGTCTGAGTAATCTTGCATGGTACGGCAATTAAAAGTTTGCCAAACTTTCTGCGCATTTAAATATTGCGCGTCACTTATAGCTACATCTTCTAAGCTGTTATAAAACGCTTCTTTAGGAGGGAGTTCAGTCTCATTCAATCTTTCCCAAGCGTTCATATAATCATAAGGGAAAACGCCCTTTCGGGTAAGTAAGTTCAGTTCTTCCCCCAGGTATTCAAACTCTGCTTTTAGGTTAGGATATTCGCATAAGTATGATGCAAGCTTATCCAGACCGCTAGCAAGAAAGCGAAAACTATCTATAAATCGAAAATGAACAGTACTATCCATTATATGTTTCGTAAATGAGATGTAATTTTCTTTATTTACAGGTAATATATCAATCTTTCCCTCTATTTCAGATAGCGCCCGTATTATCATGTGCCCATCATAGCAACTCAAGTTATGGAATAGGACAGGTATGGTGTGTGAATCCTGGTACTGTAGATTGCAGTGCTCATGTGCAGCGTTTCGATACTTTCCGGTGAAGTGCGAGTGATCTCTAACACGCTTATCGTCTTCCGTAAATGGTTTCTCACATATATGGCAGTGAGTAGCGGCCAAAAAACTTTGTTGCTGGGCAGGCGTAAGCGGTTCCATGGGCAAATCACATAAAAAGACCGTCTCGACGTCTTCAGCAAATTGTTGAAGCTCGCGCATAAACCATTGCATACAGTCTTGGCCTGTGTAACTTTTATAAAATGATAGAGAATCGTCATAATTACATTTTACATAATAACCGACGCTATAAGGGACATGCTCTTGTTCCTTTTGAGTGTTTTTTTCTATATCATCGACTACAGGTATTAACAAGCTTTCCGAGTCTGCGAATATAACAAACGGGGCTTTTTCCTTATGTTTAAAATTATTAAATTCCAAAATATTATTGCCTTCTACAGGCATCCGAGGTATTGCTAAGGTCTTGTTTTTAGAGCATTCGGACGTGTGCTTATCTAGCGTTATCTGCGTGTGGAAATAATGAAGGCAGCGATCACAAAAAAATTTTCGATGCCCAGCAAGACTCAATTGCCTTGATAGTAAGCGTGAAAGGTCTTTAATCCAAACAAAATGGTATTTTATAGGGCTTAAATCAATATCATCATCTGAGGAAAAGTAGCTGTCTTGTAAAAGTAGTAAGTTTATATGGGTAGGATGCTTATTTTCAGGTATATAATATGGCACAACCAGATAATTTTTTCCAATTTTTTGCAGTCGATATACGTTAACGGATATTAGGTTTTGCTTCTGAAACTTTGAAATTTGATTAATTGTCATGGGAAACTTAATACCTTCCAAGTTTAGAACTGACTGAGGGTTTGGATAGGACGATGTTCGTTCAGAATGCTTGAAAGCGGGATATAAAGCGGAAACGATGGACCACGCAAAGCACATTTCATCAGTATTCTGAACATTAACACATGCCTTTTTCAATGCAATTTGTTTTGGAAGTTCAATATAAGTTCCAACCCGAAGAGGATTATAATGATTAATAGATACCATTAAATGCATAATTTTGCGTAGTGCCCACCCAGAATTTCTTTCCTGGAACGTGTCTAATTCAACTAAAATAGGGTTCTTAACATGATCGGCAAACCACTCATTTAAGTTTGTGTTACCTAAAATAGGGGCATTCGGAGTAGTATAATGTACTTTGTATCCTTTAAAATTTCGTCTGCTTTACTAATTTCAAAATCCCCACAAAGAGTGGTGTTAACTTTGAGTGCAGTAGTTTTTTTTAATGCGTTTTGAATTCGCCGCTTAAAAATTGCCAAACAGTCCTCTAAAAATGATCGTACATCAGTATGACGCTTGTTAATAATAACACCCGTCCTGATTCTCGATTGGAATGCCGAATGTAAATCTTCCCACTTTACTCTACAAGAAGCTGTTTCTGCACGACGTGTCCCACTACCCCCACCCACTTTACGGTCCTTTAGTAACGACTGAAACCCCTTAATTTGGGCTAAACACGCTATTATATGAGACTTTTCAGCCACTGACTCAGCGCGTTTCAAAAGTTTATTTAAATTGTGAATTGCACGAGTAGAGTCCTGCAATATCTTACCACAGGTAATCGTTGTTAAGTTAGGGGTATCCATCTGGGCCCTAATTAACTCGACGTACTCACTTGGGAACGGCATTTTTTTTTGCTCTGTAACAAAATAAATATGGCTCAAAATACGTCTGCTCTCTCTAACGTACAAAGACAGAAGGGACTCTGGAGCTCCTGCGTTCTGCTTATAATGCACCCCTATTTATAACCTCGGTTGGGGTGCGTTCAGAAAAGTAGCATGCCTTTGAAAAAATAAGGTGCGTTCAGAATTAATATTCAAGGTTTAGTATGCAGTAGATGTACATACAACAGGCAGTTTTACGCGTTAATATTTTTAAAATATATTACTTGCCGAAAACATTAATATTTTACTGACTGAAAGTGAAACCTGCGATAAGTTTAATCGCCGTAAAAATGTATAACAAAAACAGTTTCTTTTTCAAAAGCTTCAGATAAACTTAAAACGATTAGGAAAATTATTCATAGAAGTGTATCTAGATGTATTTAATAAAGATTATGCGTATTTACAATCGTATTAATATTATTACATACGTATCATTTTTACCAAAAAGAAACAGTGTTTTACTAGAAAATATATTAGGGCTTCTCAGAACTACACCCTGTTTATGGGTATACAGCGTCATCATTATGATTGACGTATCAGTGTTATATTAGTGTTTTTGTTTGTGTTCAGATGATCTGAAACAATATTATAGGTATATAAGACCTGTTTTGTTTTTTCAGTGTTGACGTTGTGATTGATATATAAGCGTTATATGTTTGTTTTGTTTCCGTTAAGACACTGTTTTGTTTCAGTTAAGATATTGTTATCTTAGTGTTGTGTTTTAGGTAGTGTTTTAAACACCCGTTCCGTTGATGAGTACGTCATTCGAATGTCAGAGTTCTGCGAGATAAGATGGCGAACCGAAAAATTAAATTAGCGCTTTTGTCTTTACCGAACGGTCTAGATTTTGGTTTTAAAATGGTTGAAAATGGCTGCTTTATTGGGAATAAGCCCGTAGAATTTGAAAATAACACCCTAGTGATTGATAATGAGAAATATACTTTAACTGTAGGACTTCTGAATTTATTGACAAAAGAACGCCCTATGGGCTATTCCAATACAGAGCCGGATAAATATAAAGAAATCCTTCTTCTATCAAGCGCACACCGAAGGGGATTTAATAGTAAAAATCACATAAATTCTAGCAGAAGCTGGAAGTATACAAACATTATTTCTAAGCTTTTTCCGCCAAAAAGGACTTATTTAAAGAAAAGCAGAGTGAGCATGATAAACAAAAACCTTGAATTGAACAGTACTATTCCTCCTACTTTGAATGATTTAGAACTTGATTACGATAATGACGTTAACAAGCTAGTGGAAATGTTTAAACAGTTAGAGAGCGACAATTTTAATCATAAAAACGATGATAAAATATGGTCTATATTACTAGAACTGGAAAAACTTGGTATAATCGAATTTTAAAAATAAATTTTACCTTGACTGGTGCCCGCAAATACGGGGCCATAAAAAGGAGAAATAGTTAAAAAGAAATCGGCGATAACCCGTAAACGGGCTCATCAAAAATATCTAAAGTTATTCTTTTGAATGTGGGTTTTAGTGCTCTTTAATAAACCTAAATAGAATTTTTCTCTAAAATAATTAGGGAAGCCAATAATTAACCCCATTTAAAATTACATGGGATTTCCTATGTCCCGCTCGATGATGCAACACCCGGTATATGTTTTAATAAATGTGTTCGTTTCATGCATTTTTATTGTTATTTGTCAAAAAGTGCCCTTGTAACACCCCGTATTTATACAAAAATAATTTTGTATGCAAATACAATAGTACACTAACATTCTGGAAAGTCAACCTGTCATTCAAAAGAAAATTCATTCAAATCGGACAAGTAGTTTTGGCAAAAATTTACTTTAAACTTTTGGTTAGTTTTTGGTGATGCGTTAATTTCTTGGAGAAGTGTATTTTCATTGTGTTCTAGTTCTTGAATTTATGCAAACTCCAAAATATTGCAAATATTTTAAAATTCATTGAATATATTTATTTAAAAATTGGCTAGTCAGTATACATTATTAAAAATAGCATACTTCAGAAGAATATTATTTATTTTTAATGGAACGTCCCTTATATTTTGGTTAATTAGAGGCTCAGATAGTCCTTTAAAAGACAACTCGAAATAATATTATAGGGTTTATCTGCCAAAAAATCATGAAAAAACAAAAGTTTCTTTTTCTGAAAGGTGAAGGAAGCAAAGCACCGGAATTTAGAGATGTGCGATGGGCACTACCTATCGCATGCATTTCAGGCATCTTAAAAAAGGTTTTTTGTTGTCTGTTTAGTTATTTCTTATTTTTATTATGTTTTTGTTCATTTATTTAACATTATTTGTCAAAATAAATGTATTCAGAGTAGTTTTACAAAATAAGCAATATTCCAGACAAACTAGTACTGTTTTATAACATGCCTTTTTTATTTAACCGCACATTTGGTACCTGCAATTATTTACGGTTTAACCGGAAGTTGATATTTGTAGAAAGATAATAAAAAAGGAAGATAGGGAGATGTAAGCCGTTTTGCTCTATGGCGTACCGTTAGAAAGTTAGACGCTGTCAAAGTTCATAAATGTCATTTTTCAAAAGTCGATATCTCGGAAATTATTATTTCATTACACCGACGGTCGCCTTTATTTTATTCAAAACGACATGTTTTTGAATATAATGAATTTATCGTGGACCTAATTCACGCCGGTAAAATGGATCTTTCATTTTTGGTATATCTTGCCCTAATGTAGGCGTTTTGGTGCAGCTTAAAGATTTATTACATAAGATTATATCTCGTAATATAAAATTTTAGTTATGTAAAAATAAATAAAATGTATATTATTATAAACCTAATAAAAATATATTATTATTATTATTAGAGCCCTCGTTTTCTTTAATCAACCTATGCCAAACCCGTTTTCTTTAATCAGCCTATGTTCCAAGTCCTATACAAGTTGTAAAATAAATTACTTTCCCTATATCTTTTTCGATGCATACGGAGTGTTATGGTCATTGTAATTTACTAGTTTGCCGTCACTTGTTAAATTAACTTTTACGACACACTGGCGTAGAACAGCTGTTTTAAAATTAATTATATTTGCAGGATTATTTGGTCTATGACCCTATTAAATAATGCCTTATTTAACTGCAAGTTTGATTGCACAGATATTGTGACGTACATACTCAAGTTATAAGAATTGTGTTATAATATTTAAAAAAGATATAAAAAACAATATAATATTAAATGTGTCTGATATTATACTGATAAAAACCCACTTGTAGATAAAATGTTAAAACAAACTATTATACAGGTATGAAAAAAAAATTAAAAACAATTTTCATTTCTTTTAGGGCTGTTTTGAAAAACTAATACCCAAACTACTTGGTGCAAATGCCTATATAAAGTAGTTGTATTCTACATAATAACGAAGAAGGGTTCGTGAATTCGTAATAAAAACAATAGCTTATGTGGGTGCGTGTCTATATGAGATGCATTTTAAAAAATGACCTAGGTATAGTGATATCGTTTTAGGGAAATAAATAGCATAAATATGAATGGTCAATATTATAAAAAATTTTATTCAAAATAAAAAAGATTACCTTAACTTTCGAGCGTTTTAATACAGATTTTACATATAGGCACACAATTTTGAACATCACGCTTTAAACGTATGCAAAAAGAAAACCAAAAGATACAAACACTTTGAATAAAAATACCAAGTCGGTTTAAAAACCCCCGACACCATAATAAAATTCAAAAACTTACCTGTTGCAAACTTATAACAGAAACAATTAAGTGCTCTCGCCATTTCTGCACTATTTATAAGCCCTTCTAGGGTGACGCTAAATCCTTGAACGTTTTGTTGGAGTGGGGCTACTTGAATTTTTACTTTTCGGTCGTTCTAGAATATTATCTGTTATGGTGAGTGTTGTGGAACTCGATCTTGGGAAACGGCTATAAATAGCGCGTTTCTCAAGACAGAGTTCAGTTGGTGTCGTACCTTGCAAGTGGCAAGACGTGCTGGGCCTTTGTCACTGGCTAAAAGCGGCATGGAGGTTTTATTTGGGGGGAAGTCCCTTGGGAAACCTCAAGTTAAGTTTGGCGTGCTGATGTAGCACCGGTGAAGGGCGCCGTAGTCGAACCCGATACTGCGAGGGTGCAGTGGTTCCTAGCCGTTCCGCGGCGTTTGTACCTAGGTACAAGCAGGTCCGAAAGAAGAAATATAGTGAAGAGGAAGATGGACAATTTTAACGTATGGATGCCAGCAACGTATGAATGGGACCTTCAGTCAGAAGTTTTCCACCTGGGCATAATTCTCTCCAGGTCGGCAACCAAGTGGTGTGCGACGCATACCGACATGGCCGACGGTGCCGCTATTGGATTGGAGGCGCGCCGGACGCCATCGCCCTGGGTGACGCGTACGAGGGGTTGGACCTGGGGCATACCTTGCTCCAGGTGGAGAAGCAAGAAAACCGAGTGGCGAAGAAGAATTAGGGAAGAACAAAGTTAACAAGAACAAAACCGCCGATGCCAGGACTGGATGATGGGTGCCAGTCCTCCGACGTCGAGTGCCACTACGGAGAAGACCTGTACGAGTATATGCCACCTGGGCATAACCTGCACCAGGTCGGCGAGAAGCCAAAACCACGCGGCGAAGTGAATTCAAAGCGAATTAAAGATGAATAGGTACGAGACCGCCGATGCCAGGCCTGGATGACCGTTGCCAGTCCTCCAGCGTCGAGTGCCACTACCACGAAGACCTGCACGAGTGTATACCGCCTGGGCATAACCTGCACCAGGTCGGCAAGCAGCAGAAACCACGTGGCAAAATAAATTAAAGATGATTTGAAGATTAATGAAGTGCGAAACCGCCGATGCCAGGCCTGGATGACCGTTGCCAGTCCTCCAGCGTCGAGTGCCACTACCAAGAATACCTGCACGAGTGTATACCGCCTGGGCATAACCTGCACCAGGTCGGCAAGCAGCCGAAACCACGTGGCAAAATGAATTAAAGATGATTCAGTACGAGACCGCCGATGCCAGGACTGGTTGTCCTTTGCCAGTCCTCCAGCGACGAGTGCCACTACTGAGAAGACCTGTACGAGTGTATACCACCTGGGCATAACCTGCACCAGGTCGGCAAGCCGTGAAAACCACGTGGCAAAGTGAAAATTCCGCCAGCCCAGACGGCAGAAGGCGAAGATGCTCTATCCTACCGAGGCCGCCCCTAAGCCGCTGCTTGGGTGCGGTTTCAAACTGCCCTACACAATATGCCGCCCCTGAGAAAACGACTGTAAGCTAGCCGAGGTACTAAGAACTTCCAGGGATAGGCCCCTCGAAGGAGGAAGCGAAGGCATCATTGTGCCAGGACATGGCGCCCAACTAGTTGACTCACTCAGGCGATAGGAGTGAAAAAGAACCCACTAACGGAGTTAGGTCCTTTGGGCCTAAGCTATCGTTGAACGTTGACAACCCGACCTGCTGAACGCCTTGCAAATAACATCAGAGCAGAGCGAAAAGTGTGGGGAGGCTTGAATTTGGGTCGAATATCATAGACAAGAACTGATGAGGACAGAATTGTTAAATCAGATGGACCAAATATTAAACAGTCATTGTGCAGAGACGACTATCAAGGGGACCTCCTATGGAGGGATGAGAATCACCATTCGTGGATTTTCTCGTCACTAGCTCTCCTCCATGGAGAGGGATCTTTTGAGACGACGCATGGAGCACGCTGTGAATGAATAGATGAAGACCGGACCACGGCCCCTCAGACCGAGGTCGCCGGGACGAAGTCAAGGAGGAAGAAACGTTGAAGAAACGAAGAAGTATTAGTTTTAGTTGTTGTATTAGTTGTTAAGTTGTTTGTATTTGTTTGGAAAAGATTTTTGTATTGTAAATATTGTATAATCATGCCAGATGGGCATGGTTAAATAGATCACCAGTGACAAAGGCTCTTAAGGGGGGGGGTGTTGTGGAACTCGATCTTGGGAAACGGCTATAAATAGCGCGTTTCTCAAGACAGAGTTCAGTTGGTGTCGTACCTTGCAAGTGGCAAGACGTGCTGGGCCTTTGTCACTGGCTAAAAGCGGCATGGAGGTTTTATTTGGGGGGAAGTCCCTTGGGAAACCTCAAGTTAAGTTTGGCGTGCTGATGTAGCACCGGTGAAGGGCGCCGTAGTCGAACCCGATACTGCGAGGGTGCAGTGGTTCCTAGCCGTTCCGCGGCGTTTGTACCTAGGTACAAGCAGGTCCGAAAGAAGAAATATAGTGAAGAGGAAGATGGACAATTTTAACGTATGGATGCCAGCAACGTATGAATGGGACCTTCAGTCAGAAGTTTTCCACCTGGGCATAATTCTCTCCAGGTCGGCAACCAAGTGGTGTGCGACGGATACCGACATGGCCGACGGTGCCGCTATTGGATTGGAGGCGCGCCGGACGCCATCGCCCTGGGTGACGCGTACGAGGGGTTGGACCTGGGGCATACCTTGCTCCAGGTGGAGAAGCAAGAAAACCGAGTGGCGAAGAAGAATTAGGGAAGAACAAAGTTAACAAGAACAAAACCGCCGATGCCAGGACTGGATGATGGGTGCCAGTCCTCCGACGTCGAGTGCCACTACGGAGAAGACCTGTACGAGTATATGCCACCTGGGCATAACCTGCACCAGGTCGGCGAGAAGCCAAAACCACGCGGCGAAGTGAATTCAAAGCGAATTAAAGATGAATAGGTACGAGACCGCCGATGCCAGGCCTGGATGACCGTTGCCAGTCCTCCAGCGTCGAGTGCCACTACCACGAAGACCTGCACGAGTGTATACCGCCTGGGCATAACCTGCACCAGGTCGGCAAGCAGCAGAAACCACGTGGCAAAATAAATTAAAGATGATTTGAAGATTAATGAAGTGCGAAACCGCCGATGCCAGGCCTGGATGACCGTTGCCAGTCCTCCAGCGTCGAGTGCCACTACCAAGAATACCTGCACGAGTGTATACCGCCTGGGCATAACCTGCACCAGGTCGGCAAGCAGCCGAAACCACGTGGCAAAATGAATTAAAGATGATTCAGTACGAGACCGCCGATGCCAGGACTGGTTGTCCTTTGCCAGTCCTCCAGCGACGAGTGCCACTACTGAGAAGACCTGTACGAGTGTATACCACCTGGGCATAACCTGCACCAGGTCGGCAAGCCGTGAAAACCACGTGGCAAAGTGAAAATTCCGCCAGCCCAGACGGCAGAAGGCGAAGATGCTCTATCCTACCGAGGCCGCCCCTAAGCCGCTGCTTGGGTGCGGTTTCAAACTGCCCTACACAATATGCCGCCCCTGAGAAAACGACTGTAAGCTAGCCGAGGTACTAAGAACTTCCAGGGATAGGCCCCTCGAAGGAGGAAGCGAAGGCATCATTGTGCCAGGACATGAGGTATAGCTATAAATACCAGAAACCACTGCAGGAAAGCTAGTTCACCGATTTCTTCTTTTCTCAAATTAAGAGCCTGAAAAAACTAAAAATGGCTGCTAAAATTGCTGTTGTAAACGGTCTAGACCTGGAAGAGGGTAAACTTTACCGTATTCTTGATATCGAAAATAAGGACGGTGCCTACGGGGTTCAAACAGTAGTTTATCTGGAAGATGATAAAATGGTATATCTTCCTAAGAGGATGCTAAAAACTGATGCCGAAGTGACTAATATAGCCTGTGGCCAAACATATCTTGTCAGAACAGGAAAACATTATGTAGAAAAATATGGGTGTACCACCCCTATTTTAGAGATACGCAAGTATTGGTAAGTAAAATATTATTTAACTTTTACGCTTGAAATTACAAAGGTTCGTTTCTTTTCTTTCAGATGCAGGCTTCTTTTATTATAATCACTATTTTATCAAAACCTATATTTAGTTTTTATTATAAATTGATATAACGTTTTAAATTGTAAAGTTATTTTTACTAATATACCTTGGGATTTCAAAATGTTTTTTTTTTTAATTTTCTACGGCCTCATTTGAAATGAAACATAAAAATTAATTTTAAAAACATTTAATTATAGAAAATATACATAAATAATTTTTTGAACCGGGTCTCCCCAGACGATCACCTCGTGCCCATAGAGGGGGCCATGCCACAGTTCGATGTATCCCCCCGGGGTGGCATACCCCGGAGGGAAGTTATGGAACGCGTATATCATCTGAAAATACCGTAATTAGGCATATAAAAATAATTATATTTTTTAAAATCATACCGCCTCGCCGGGAAACATCTCTCCCACCAAAAACTCAATATAATTAACGATTTGTTGTACTGCTATAAAAGAAAACCCCGAATTAAAATTTAAAATATTATAATAATAAAGGTACTCACCGGATGGCATTATTAATCACGTTTACCATTAAACGGGAGTTCAAGCTATATTTATATAAGTTTTTCCTACTAGTAAAGAATTAATTTTTATGATGCATAAATATATGTCGATTGGAGTACGTACTAATTAATTCAAACACTAATATAATATCATCATATACAGGGCATTTTGAAAATGTAGATAATAGGCTTGTTTATTCTTTACACTGATTTTAAATACATATACGAGACTGGTGATAACTACTCTGTTGGAATATTTTAAACGGGGTTAATGGTAGATTAGACAGCTTAACGGGGTTTTGATCAGCCTAGCCGGGGCTTGAGGGAAACGGAAAATAATTATTATATGTTCTCTCCCAAGATTAATTTTAAATATATCCCCCAAATACGTACAATCGGTTAAAATGTAGTTGGTCTTTAGCTACGTCATTGTACTAAAATATACCATTTAGGCTGAATGTTATGGCAGTTTTATAGATATAATTTGTAATTTAAAGGCGAAATTTAACGGTTAAAAGTGTTCCATACAGATCCCATTAATTGCTTTTATTCGCCCACATTATGCATTAATTATTTATTAAAAGGATAATTACTTTCAATGCAAAATTGCATATGCAATAGGCATACAATGTTGGTAAAATTTGCATATAAAATCAATTCTACCTCGCGTTGTGACTCAATTTTATATAAGCATTTTATTGAAAGATAATTAATTATGTATTCTGTTTTTTATTGCGCGATTCGGTAAACATATCCTTAAAGTTGCGATAAACATAATAAAATTCGAAAAATGTCTTATTTTCTCCGATATGACCTTTATATATTACCATAATAGTGTATTTGACTTGAAAACTGCATATATTTCTGGCATAAAACGTTGTTAAATGATTACAGATATGTCTTTTTATTTTACGCCGATTTTTTTATTCCTTTAATGTAATATACCAGGGCGATAGTAAGTGGTATTGTTATGTTGTGAATAAAAAAGTTTTAAAATTTTTATTTACACCGATTTTTTATTCCTTTAATGTAATATACCAGGGCGATAGTAAGTGATATTGTTATGTTGTGAATAAAAAAGTTTTAAAATTTTTATTTACACCGATTTTTTATTCCTTTAATGTAATATACCAGGGTGATAGTAAGTGATATTGTTATGTTGTGAATAAAAAGTTTTAAAATTGATTGATTTTTATTTAATTATACACTCATGAATGGTGCTGTTGCGAACGGCTATTTCAAGATGGCCTAAGCGTATTTTCTTAAATTTTCAGTATTGGAACGGCGGTGTTGCCGTTTCGACAATTTTTATGTTGAATAAGGGGAAATATTGGTTTGGCGACGCCATTAGTACTGGTTTGTCGATAAAATGGTGAATGCATTATAAAAGCTAGGTTTACCGCCATTTTGTCATCATCGCCGCACTTAGGTTTGTTAATAAATTGGTGAAGGCAATATTTGCTGATAGGGGCTTCTGGTTGCATAAGTTCAGGTAGTACCCAGATAGCGGGAGTGTGCGCGAACGTAATTATAGATGGCGTCTGAAAATGCTGTTTGCCAAAAGGACATACTAGATCCCCGGTTGTCTAATTACGTGCCACGCGGCCTCTAACAATGTTCATTGATGACATGTTATGGCGCATGCATACTGCAACAGATGTAGCAATATTATGTAGACAAAAACAACTATGGCTGCCGCCATTTGCCATCGTCTCTACACTTGGGTCCTTTGTTCCACCTATACGTTATAATTGACGGGTCCCCCATATTTTAGTTTGTCAACATTGATCAACTCTTTTAATGTATACGCTCTCGTAGTGTATTTTATAAGGTTTTAGATCGGAATCGAGAGGTTCCTGGTTCAAATCCCGCCGAGGACAAAAACTTTTTATGGTATTATTATATTTTAAAATATTTTAACTGATTTACAACGTCATACCTACCATCGCGGTAAACAAGATGTCTTATATGAAAAGCAGGTGGCGCTACAGGTCTTAAGATTACAGGTACGTACATCTCCCCCGTTAGGTGGCACCCCTACAATGATATTACTATATAATCGGGGTAACACGTGATCTGGGTTCCGTTGGGACAAAAGTTAGGTTAGAATAATGTGTGGGGGGTTAGGTGGCAGCAGTGGAGGGTTCCACACAGGCCAATAGGGCCCTATATTACCGGCATCAAGCAGTTATGACGTCACTCACTAGGTGGCGATAGTAGCTGGGTTCCACTTAGGTTAATAGAGGATGGTGGCTTCCAGGAAAAGTGCCACGCCCTAAAATGGCCCGAAAAATGCAGATTTCAGCGCAATGTTATTTCTTATGGGGTTTTGGGTTAGAATCGGAACAGCATTACTACTGGCCACATTTAACTTTAATGGCATCAAGAACCGGAGGAACGAACTTATCGACTTGTAGAGAGAAACGAGATAGATGTACTTCTTTTGCAGGAAACATGGCTGAAGGCAGAGAGGTTTCGTTCCCAAATTACATCATATTTAGGAATGATCGCATACGTAGACGAGGGGGAGGCGCCATGATACAGATCAAGAAGCATATCTCAGCTCAAGTTGTGCCGGGTCTTGACAATTGCGCCCACATTGAGAGGACATTCATTTCAATTAAATTCAAGAACAATCAGCGCGTTTATCGGTTTACTGTAGTTCATCGGTTGGTTTTACGGGCAATTGTCTGATTAAAGTTTTCGACAATAATAACAGAATAATTATAGGGGTGATCTTAACGCCAAGAGCACACTTTGGGGTTGCAGAGACTCAAATCCACAAGGTCGCACTCAATATGAGTTCTTCGCGGTGCTGAATTTTCATATATTGCCGCCGGAAGAGCCCACTCATATAATCGGGAGAGCTTTTCCGACTATTCTGGACATTTTTGTGATAAAAAAAATATCAGTTCAGATTTCACAACCGCTTGTCATTAGTGATCTTAGCTTAGATCATATACCGGTTGTCGTAGAAGTGGGTAATCCTTTCGAACAGGGCCGAGGTTTTGTAACTCGGATCAACACGAACCGGCTGAATTACAACACCACCATGAGAAACATCGAGCCGCTAGGTCCACTTCGCGACCCAGATGACATCGACAATGCTGCGAATAAGATCACAAACGATATCAATACGGCCTTTACCCAATCTTTTATCACAAAGGTGTCTGAATAGTTGAAATTCGGGGCTTTAAGTGACGATATCAAACAGCGCATCAGAGTTAAAAACCGACTTAAAAACAGAGCATATCGAACTGGGGATCCTAACATCAAAGCCGAGACAAATCGTGCAGCCGAGGCTATCAGGCTGTTACTAATTGATCGATAATCGGAGTTGTGGGACGACAGAGTTCAGAGTTTATCAATCGAAGACAACTCTTTGTTCAAAATGACTCGAACTTTAATCAGAGGTTCGAGGAAACCGATGTCGTTCCTTAAAAACTAACAAACAGGCATTAAGAAGACGGCACTGCAAAACCTGCCAGGCAGGTTAGCTACCGGCCTATAAAGCCTGTTATCAGGCCTAGGTGAGGTAGTCGAAAAAATAATCTTGTCTCGTATAAACGATTCCGTTTTTAATAACAATGTTTTGCCTAACAAACAGTTCGGCTTTCGTGCAGAACATTGCACAGTTAGGCAAACGACGAGACTCACGTCGAACATAGTCAAAGGATTTAACAGAAGGGCGCACACAGGGGCGGTTTTCTTTGACGTTTCCAAAGCTTTTGATAAGGTCTGGCACAACGGTCTATTAAAGTTGATAAGGCTCGGTGCTCCAAACTATAGAGCCAATATCGTGGACTGATTTTTAGAGAACCGAAGTTTTGCAGTCTTGTCGGAGAAAGCGATTTCTTCCATAAAACATATCGAAGCCGGAGTGCTGCAAGGCTCACCTCTGTCTCCGATGTTGTACAACTTTTACACCCACGACATTCCGCGAGACAGACACAATCAGCTCTATCTGTCCGTTGATGATACTGCAATAACTTCGACTTCTAAACAGCCGTGGCTCGTCGTCCCGCGTATGCAACGCCATATAAACCAGCTACAAAAATGGCGTTCGGATTGGAAGATTCGTTTGAACCCCGCCAAAACAAAGGCTACTTATTTCTCGAAATGTCGTGTCAGAAGACCTGAAACAAGACTTCGTGTCAATAAAGTCCAGATTGACTGGTGCCAGGAAGTGAAGTACCTTGGACTTATCTTTGACCAAAGACTAAACTGGAGGTTAAATTCGATAAATAGAATTAAGTTAGCGTTGCGCCAAATAAGCTCAATCTATCCCCTGCTTCACAGGCGGAATAGACTTAGTAATATACCGAAAGTTAACCTCTACAAGGTCCAGGTTAGGCCGGTACTTACCTATGGCCGAGAAGAGCAAAACGAGAAGCGACAATATGACATTTGGCGAATTCAATGTAGTAGGAGTGTTTCAGCCGTTTCAGTTAGTCCGGTAGTCAATGAGATATCGTTATCGAGTTTAGTTGTCTTTTTTGTTGAGAGAAGTGTATTGTTTAACTGTTTATTTTTGTAAGTGCTGTGCTATTATAAAACTATGCCTGGTAATACCTGTGCGTTTCGAGGGTGTCCCTCAAAAGAAGGTCAAGGAATAAGCATGTTTTCATTTCCAAAGGATCCTGAACAGTGAACAGTAAGTACATTTGCACCGCTATGATACATTTGTTTATATTGGTTTTGTTGTATTTATCTGCTGTATTTTATTACAGAAAGGTATATGGAAAAGACCTACTATTATTTATTATGTTATTCACAAGTGATGTTGATATTAAATGTATAAAAACAAGTACCTTTTTAATGAGAGGCGATTGGAAGAAAAAAATATCAAACTAATATAAAAGAACATGTTTTTATTTTCCTAACAGATCTTGTGTTTTCTTGGAAAATATTTCTGAAAGCACAGGTACTTATTCTCATTTAGTAGTTTTTATTGAATAATATCATATTTCTACGCGTAGATCAGGTAAAATAAGCAAAGAGTAAGTGGTAATAGATACATATTATAAAAAAATCATAAGGTTTTCCGAAATTTACAACTTATTTTGTTTAAAAAAAATAAAATATCATATTATCTACCTACCGTTTAAATTCTAAGTACCTATAATTATTGTCCATGTACCTATCGAAGAATTAAAAAATAGTAGATTTACCTGTAAAAAATATCCAACATACTCTTTACAAAATAAAGTATTTCTTACTAGGTACCCACAGTTTTTATTTCAGTGTAAAGCATTTTCTTCATCGTTTAGGTGCTACTTTTAGTGCAATAACCCGGCCAACTGTTAAAATTTCAAAGTGGAGGACATATAATTTGGTTCCTATTTAATCAATGCTAAACTCGGGATTTTGTCGCTTCTCATTGTTTGCTCTTCTCGGCCTATGGAACGCTATCATGGTGTAACATAAGTAAGTCCGACCTGAATAAGTTCCAGGTAATTCAAAATAGAGCATTAAGGGAGGACTTTGTTTAGCAAGGAATTTATCGGCCACTGCAACAGACCTGAGCTGTACAGACTAGCGAGATCACACGTGCTGCAAAATACATCTTAAACACCACTTAGACACTGCGAGATATTTATGCTGTGGCGAGACGATCCAACTGTGTTGAAGACCGGGCTGAATTCGGCAAATTGATATACTTTTATTACTTCTTATTCCGTCGGTGACTCGCGTCTCGCGTTGTTATTTAGCGGTGATTTGGTTTAATTTCGGAAGAGAAATAGGTAATGTATGCAAAAAAATACCTGGGTTTAAAATTAGGCACAATACAAATACCTACTTTTAGTGGCTACATATTTAGTATACATATATGTTGTTTAACTTATTTAGTAGGTACTTAGGTACATATCATTATTATTGTAATACATAAAATTAAAAAACAATAAATTCCATTTTTGCGTTTGCAAAAATTTAGCAGCCTCCGCACCGCGCCGCGAGGCGTAGACAATAGAATACGATCATACATTTTATATGAGTAAGATAGTAAGATGAATAATCAGTAGGTACCTAGGTACATATTATTATTATTGTAATAAATACAATTGAAAAACAATTTCGACCGACATACAACAAACAACATACAAGGTTTTATACAATACATGCAATTACAATTTTTGTAATGAAGTAGAGTGGTTGCGCTAGTAAGCTGGCCACCTCTAGTAGTCGACCAAAAATGACTTTAATCACTTATTTCAATTTCGCGCGAGTTTAGCTCTATTTCTTTCATTTGCTATCTTCTTTTACTTTCTTAGAACACATATATCAATATTTTTTTATTATAAGTCGAACCTTACTTCCGTAAATTGGGGCGAAAAATTATGTTAGTCATTGTGTCTCCAAAAACAGTTTACTAAAGCCAGTGATGATAAAACAGGTCAATTTTAAAGGTAAGTTAAACTAATTATATACTAGATATAATTACCAAAGTAATATTTTTTGGAAGAATATATGTTTACATAACCAGTAACAAGTCCCAAATATATTCATTTTTATTTTAGGAAAAAAAAAGGGCTATAAAAGCACTTTAGTCTAACGAAAAAATGTTTTCTTTACATTATAGACGATGCCATGCGGGCTAAAAAAAAACGTTCCATAGATATTCCTTAGAAAAGGCTTTAAATTCTATGAGAAATTGAGCTAAAATTCGAGAAACTTGCCGAAACTATGGTATACCACGCGCAACTCTGCAGGACCGGGTAGGTCGTGTCACAAGCAATAAGCCTTTATGCATGGGCACCAGATCCATATATAAGCACATAAATGGTCATCAATAATCTTACATGCCATAGAACCGATGCCGACGTCCACCTCCCCAACCGATGCTTTTAAAAAATATCTTAAATACTCTAAGTCAATTCCATAAACAAAACAACCAAAAGCTGGACCCTTCCACAAGTGCCATCCCGTCCAATGTTTGGAAAACATATTACATGGAGAAGGATAGAGTACAAAATGAGAAAGAAGGAAAAGGGACGTGTTAGAACAAAAAAAAAGCGAAATGGTTAATAATACTAATAAAAAAAAAGAGACCCAACGAAAGAAGCGAGATTTTAGAAGAACGCTTTGAAACAAATATAGTGTTAAATGTAAAGATGAACTAGATAGCGATGCAGAAGCCGAAGGTGATAAGAATGTGGGATGTGACTGGTGTCCCAGGTGGTTTCACTTAGACGCTTACACGAAGGCCATATAAAGAGGTGCAAGGTCTAGACTATAACTGCGATTTTTGCGAATACTTTTTTAACTTGACCTATACTTTTAAAAAATGTGTTTGCACATTTCATGTATTTTAGGTAGGTACATTTGGATGTTTTTTTTTATATTTTTGGAAATATAATTTTTGTGTTTGTTTTATAATATGTTTTTCCTCTTTTTATTGACAAAATAAAAAATGCTATGTATATATTAATATGTGACAGCTGACTTCTGGTATAGGCATGGCCACAACAATATCTTTCTTCTGGAAAAAATGATATTTTTCAGAACAACTTAAATATAAAATATTTACGTGCTTTCTTGAGTGTTTCTATCGTTTAATCGCTTATTTAAAAAACAAAAATAGAATGATCAAAAAGGGCCGACTACTGGCGCAATCACCCTATCCTTTGTTGGAAAACATGGTTTAATATCAACACCCTACGTACTAGCGTAAAAGTAAATATTAAATTAATATATATTATAAATTTAACAAAAAGAACTGAAGGAATCGACCCTGAGTCTCTTAGGTTACAGTCCAGAGGTATTCTAACAACTAGGCCATATAAGATGCGCTAACATTTATAGAACAGGTTGATATTTCTATTTCGTCAAATAATACTATAATAATATGTAGCAACATGCGAGGATGCTATAACTACGACAGTTAAAAATAATTTATTTTATCTATTAAAAGAAATCTCATGTGATCCAATACCACGTATGGCATACTATTGGATTTATATTTAACAGGTTCTTAGCTGCCCCAGAAATACGCTAACTATAAAAAATCCGTTACATATTACCTGCTATGTATAAAAATAACCGTGAAACAACAAATAGCCCAAAAAGCATAAATATCAAAAAAATTCGTTTTAGCAACCCGTCTACTGAAAATAAAATCGCTACGTAACAGTTCTTTTTACGCTCTCGGCTTTATTTTATTGAACCTATCTACCTCTACACCTTTATTTTAGATCTAACAGTTAAAGGCAAAACAAATAGTTATATACGCCTTCTATAATATATGCAGATATTCTGTTATCGTCACCGACAATACAAAAAAAAAACATAAAATATTGCCTAAAATCCCAACCGAAAATTACTTCTAGTTTAACCTAACTATCCTTTTTCCCAGTGTATTATAAGTATGTCTCGCCATCGCTTATTACACGTCGGCCGACAATAAATAAAGCTTTGCATAGGCAACTTCTAATACATTTTAACCTTATGTCACCTGAAACATGATCCGCGCGTTACACGATAACGGACTTATTAGGAAAATGTAATGTCTCAATTTTTAGAATGGTAAAGTTAAGGCAAGGAAGTTGTACGGTACTCTACAGCGATATTTTTTGAAAAAACAAATATTAGCAACGATATTAAACTTCGAACAATGGCTAAAAATACCTACCTTAAATGACAATTTTATCATTTTTTTCAAAAAATCGCTATGCACCTTACAAATATAAACATTTCTTTACTTAAATTTAATTTGTCCCGACATGCATTTTAAATAACCTTTCCAGGATATTGCATTAACAAAACGGTGTTAATAATCCTATAAATTTACGCATTGTCTCCCCTTAAAGACGATAGCAAATGTCCCTAGGTATAACAATTTTAAACTACTGACGATTAACAAGTTTGAAAATTATAAGTGATTAGTACAAACGAACGGACGTACATATCGATAAACGAACTGATAACAAACTCACATATAATAACTAGACCAAACGCAACAAACAAACTACCTAAAGACTGGCTCCCTGTGCGTAAGCCCAATATACAGTAGAGAAGCACTGGAAACAATAGAGAAGCACTGTCCGACAGCGTCCAGGAAATGGAAAACCAGCGCCAACGCAAACAGCTTAAAATATTAGATGAAACACTCAAGCACGAAACACGACCATTCAAAGCTCCGGCCGATTGACAAAAATGCTGAATAAGCAAACAATGACCAGAAAAATGTCAAAAACTAACCTGACGTAAAGATTCCAAAGAAGACATTGTTAACATTAATAATGATAAATTTTGTTTTATACAAATTGTTGGAAATTGCCATCTTCACCTAACACGCATGCTTTCGCCCGTCTTCGCATTGCACGCTCGTTCACATAATCCCGGCGTATTGTTTCTAAAGTGGTAATGGAAGTTGTGTATTTATGCATTTAGGTTAAACTGCCTCCATCATGTATGATTTCTTAACGCATAGGGTACATGTTCAAGGAACACAGGTAGTTCTTCTTGGAGAGAATGCAGGTAACACTGTCCATTGGGGCATCCTGGCAAAAATGAGCATATAATATATGGTATTACCAATAATTTCTTTGGATACATAAACCAAAAATTGACCTTTAAAATGGGTTTCTGTTATGGCATGAGGGATTTTGTCCACCAAATTTGCTTCGTCTGTGAACAGAATTATATAAACTGCGGATTTACTGTAGCATTCTGAAGGTAACCCACTTGACATATTTTGAGAAAAAACGTTATTTTTACGTGAAAATGGTACCTAATGTTATTTCCCTCTACCAAAAACTTCGTTTTAAAAACGTGATTTTTTTTTAATACTGTTATTTTAATGTAATTTTTGTTCACGTTGTTATTTGTGTTACATTTTTACATTAATTTTATGTAAATAAAAGTAACGTTACTTATAAAACATTCAATTTGCGTTATGTTTTATAACGTCGAAATAAGTAACCTATTTTTCACTTTATCTTAACATTTTTAAATTTCGCGCCTAAAACCCAGCGATCGGCGATTGTCACGTCTGTCATAGACGTTTGACGTTGTGTCGTTGTGTTGTGAGTGTATAGTGGAAGGAGCAGTTGGTGAAAATTTTGGATAGCATCGAATCTCTTTTAAGTTTTGTGAGTTTTCGTTTATTTTAAGCGTAAGTTGTTCTTAATTTTATGGTTTAGTCTTTATGAAATAACTGTTGTTTATTCTTTATATATTTCACGAGTTCTTTTGTTCTTTACCACAAACGTTTGAAGGGCAAAATGGCGTCTTGTAAAGTTTATTGTCATTACAAAAAAAATGCTAAAAGAATCCCTTTAATGTAACAAAAATACCAGCCTTTTGAAGTTAATTCCAAATATAGAACAAGATACGCCACTCTATTTTTTCCTTTAATTAATTAGGAATAGTTCTCTAGATTCTACACCTTAACCTCTACAAAAAATGATTATTGTAGTTCTTTACTATTGTGGACCCTTGAAAATGTTTCTTATGTAATGTAATATCTCGTGTAATTAGGTTGTTGGAACAATATTTAAAAAATGTTTCGTTTTTAATTTAGAAATAGCGCAAGTTCAGTTTGGAGAAACTAATGAGTACCTACTCGATGGAAAAAATAATAATGGACCACTTCAGGTATGCCGCGAACCGTCTGAAGAAACAAAAAAATGAAAACTTATACTATATAGCTACTAGATTTTAAATTAAAATAAGTTAAAATTTGTAAATTGTATACGGTAACCTAAGGCAACCTGAAAAAATAAAAGTTCATAACTTGAATGTTTTGTTGTTTATTTATAAGTATCCAAATAATAAAGTATGAAACAATACGCTGCTTTCCTGAGGAAAAATTTAGTTTTATGAGGTAAAAATATGTTACAAAAACGCAGAATTGTATCATAATATAATACGTTATAAAAACGTTAAAATTAGTAACGTTATTTTTACCAACGTCAGAACACCGTAACATTAAGCGTGTTTTACACATTGAAAACACGTTTATTCGTATTCTAACGTTTTTCAGTCTGACGTAAAATTATACATGAAATTCACGTTTTCTTGCCAAGTGGGAACACTGACAGAAATTCACACGCTGTGAAAAATCCCTGGAAAGTAATGTCTGTAGGTACTCTTAGAATATGGTACGGATATAATAAATAATTAACCAAAATTCGCCAAAAAATTTGATGACAAATATTCAGAGCTTTAGCGATCTTCCTGTACTCATTTCAGGATGTTCGTAGATTTTCTGCCGCACCGCTTTCTCAATTTCGGGTTTTGAGGGTTTACTCGCTTGGTAACTAGTTATAATGACATACATATAGTTGATTAAATTAAAAGGGGAAAAAGAATATTCTAGAACCTTCGTAATAATGTGGTCATACTACCTACGACTTCTTAATCAATATTTCCAACGAGGTATTACAATTTAAAGATCAATTGAATCGTCAGGTTATGTTATTAAAAAAATTAAAGTATCTTGATCTACTGGCCTTCTTTCGAAGGCTCCACATTCTGTGTTAGTTTAAAGTAAAGGCTGATTCGTATTATAGGGACGCTAACGCTCAACTCACACTCCTTTGATTTTATTCAGTGTTCACATAGCGAGGGATGCTCACGGTCAAGGCACGCTGAAGTAACTCACTTGATTTTAGTTCAGTATCCACATACAACGCCTTCATCATGTTAACAAAACGATGCGATATCATTGGATGAGATCCAAGCTTATTAAAGCATGAAAGTTAAGGAGAATTTCACACCTTGTATAAGAACCTTCTATTAGATGACGAACTAAAATTTTATTAGGTCTTTCGAATGGCACAACACGTTTATTTACAGCTTTCCTTTCCTATTTCAGCCGAGGTTTTGTTTTTGAATACATTATTCAACAGCCATAGAGCACAAGCCATTCATATACTACAAAGACGTGTTGACAAAATCGTTTGTAGGTGAGACGACGTGAGAAGTTAGATGGGGCCGGGAGTGGGGATTATACTGCATTCACCTTAGAATGTTACAATACCAAACCTAACTTATAACCAAAACTGTCTGTTTACTCACCTATGAAAATTAACTGCAAGATTATTATACTCCGATTTGTCGCATACTTGACACTTGCGACTCATTTTAATTAGTCTCCAAATAAAAATATCACACAACACTAAAATCACAGCAATAATTTCATAAAATAGGTAAATAAAGACTCGAAACTCGAAACAGACCGGAAACCAATAGAAAAACGCTGTCAAAATGAATAAAACATCGTCATGCCGAGTACTGCCGAGCCGATGCGGACGGCCACGAAAATGATAGTTCTGGGCGGATCCCTTACTGCTGCGTTGCCATACTGCAAATGTTTTACAAGGATTTAGAGAATGTTATAAGTAAGTGTCCCACATCATGGTACACATGTTAATACTGTTAACAGCGTAAGTTAGTCAAACCAAGTAGAGGGGTGCAATTTGCATGTTGCTTTACTTTAGACGAGAATACGTTGATGTCAATACCTTTATTTGTTAATGTCGTATCTATAGTTATTAGATCATTAACATTATTATTGTACTTTCTCGAACTCATGTCATACAGTTCAGTGTGGTTACGAACCATTTCTATTAATATTTTATCCGTATCCATAGCTGATGAACAAAAGCCCGCTTTTGTATTCACACTGACCGTTCAAGTCACAGACAGGTACGCTAACGCTCAGCTCAAATATTCTTTTCAAGAATTCCTGCGCTTAAGGCATCCTGCCTCCAGTTTGGTGGGCTTGACAGTACAAAACAGCACACACTACTACATCCATTATAGGCTACAGACTCATGTGGTCTTCCAACGAAGATTCGTTTTACGTGGCCAAAAGAAATATGAAGCGTATTTCGTAACCCAAAATGAGTATTAAGAAAAATCCTCAAAAATAAATAAAACGAAAAACCCCTGAAATCGAAAAAGCGAATTATATATCTGATATAATTTATTTAATCACATATTTTTCTTGACCTCAATATTCTCTCAACATGTGCTAAATTTTTAATTTACACATGAAGATTAATCTCCTTTTTCCTTTTTGCGATGGTAACATTAGACATTCAATAAGGTAGAATATATGCTTAAGACAAATAAACGACTGAACTGTCATCATAAGCGAGCATAACCCTCAACCAAATTTTGACAACTAAAAGATTTTAATATTCAGATATATCTATATCTACTACGTTCAATTAAATTAAAAAAAGAAAAGGGAATTTGGAATCAAAAATAATAATCATGTTAGGACAGCTGCCTGTAAAATATGAACAACTTAACTACTAACAGGCTTAACTTAAAATCCACAGACAACATAGAAAGGTAGAGTATACAAGTATCTTACATAAAACTATGAACTATCCTGTAAATATACAACTACAGCAGAAATGAATGCTACAGTTTGTAAGAACGTCATTATTCCAGGATAACTAGACTTATGTATTCAAAAATTATTTCTCAGTACTGCTGAATTTTAGTTCAATTGTTTGAATCAAGAACGGTGCATCTAACAAGAAAAACGCCAGAGACCGTTTTCATGTAGGGGTACTACTTTTTTTTTTGTCAGAAGTATCATAGAAGATGTTTGCAGGGACGCCACTGGTGGAGCAATAGAATAACTTTTCTAACTAAAATACGTGGTTTCATATCCTATTAACATAATATATTAAAGTTGAAAATAATATCTAAAGTAGGTTCTTTCGGAGATATTTACAAACTAACGATTAAAAAAAAATAACACTGTGTAACAAAATATTTAAGCCGTTGCGGACATATTGTGTTCATATGAATTTCTTCATAGAATGATCCGAGGAATCGCACCCTAATATGAACATTTTAGATTAAGAGTTGCCAAAAAACTGGGTTTACTCGAAATTTAGAAAACTCGATATTAAAATTTATAAAAAAATTTTACTTTTCACCAATTTACGTTTATACTTTATACGGTGCTTTAAAATTTGGCTAAAAACAACATATCTTCAGCATTTCCCAAGAAACAGAGGCTATGGGGTTCATTCAGAAGCTTAAAGATTCTATATTCAAAGTTACAAGAAAATCCTAGTTTTCACCAGCTCACGTTTATACGATATCAGATGCTTTAAGTTATTGCTAGCAACAACATATCTTCAGCATTTGCCAAAAAACAGGGGCTGCTGGGTTCATTCGAAATTTTGAAAATTCGATATTAAAATTTATAATAAAATTACCGTTTTCACCAACGGATGAAAACCGTACTATGATAAAGCGTCGTATAAAGTATAAACGTGAACTGGTAAAAACTAGAATTTTTGTGTCAAAGTTACTATAAAATTTTCAAACTTTTGAACGAACCCCGTAGCCTCTAGTTTTTGGCAAATGATAAAGATGTGTTGTTTCTAGCCTTATGATAAAGCATTGTATAAAGTATAAACGTGAACTGGTAAAAACGAGAACTTTCGTGACAATTTTACTTTAAAACTTTCCAAACTTTTCAATAAACCCCGAAGCCTCTGTTTTTTGGCAAAGGCTGAAGATGTTGCTTCTCGTAATATTACAAAGCATCGTATAAAGTATAAACGGGAACTGGTAAAAATTAGAATATTCGTGTCAATTTAACTATAAAATTTTCATATTTTTAATGAGCCCCACAGCCTCTGTTTTTTGGCAAATGCTAAAGATATGTTGTCCCTAGCCTTATGATAAAGCATTGTTTAAAGTATAAACGTGAACAACTGGTAAAAACTAAAATTTTCGTGTCAATTTTACTATAAAATTTTCATACTTTTGAATAAGCCCCACGGCCTTTCTTTTTCGCTAAATGCTAAAGATATGTTGTTCCTAGCATAATGATAAAGCATCGTATAAAGCATAAACGTGAACTGGTAAAAACTAAAATTTTCGTGTCAATTTTACTATAAAATTTTTATACGTTTGAATAAGCCCCGTAGCCTCTATTTTTGGCAAATGCTGAAGATATGTTGCTTCTGGTAGTATTATAAAGCATAAACGGGAACTTGTAAAAACTAGAATTTTCGTGTCAATTCTACTATTAAAGTTTAAAAATTTTGAATCAACCCCGTAGCCTGTGTTTTTTGTCAAATGTTGAAGATATGTTGTTCCTAGCATAATGATAAAGCACCATATAAAGTATAAACGTGAACTGGCAAAAACTAGAATTTTCGTGTCAATTTTTCTTTAAACTTTTCCAAACTTTTGAATAAACCCTGCAGCCTCTGTTTTTGGCAAATGCTAAAGATATGTTGTTCCTAGCATAATGATAAAGCATCGTATAAAGTATAAACCTAAACTGGTAAAAACTAGAACTTCCGCGTCAATTTTACTTTAAAGTTTTCCCAACTTTTGAATAAACCCTATAGCCTCTGTTTTTTGGCAAATGCTGAAGGTATGTTGCTTCTAGCATAATGATAAAGCATCGTATAAAGTATAAACTTGAACTGGTAAAAACTAGAACTTTCGTGTCAATTTTACTTTAAAATTTTCCAAACTTTTGAATAAACCCCATAACCTCTGCTTTTTGGCAAATGCTGAAGATGTTGCTTCTAATAATATTACGAAGCATCGTATGACGTATAAACGGAAATTGGTAAAAATTAGAATTTTCGGGTGTAATACCACGAGTGCTTTAAAATTGCCGATAATTTTTTACGTATAAGTGAAAAATTATCCGGTTAGTTTTAAAGCACGCATGGTATTTAAAGGAATATTTCACGAATCCAAAAACATTCATTTTGTCAACTTTGAAATAATAAATAGAAATTTGTCAACAAAGTGACACTGACAAGTGGTATTTTCGTTTTGGTGTTTTCGATTTTGTATATCCGCTGTAAGTTTTCGAAAATACCACTGTCCTTATGGGATTTTTCATACGTGAGTGGAATATTCATTATTATTCATTATTTATTATTTTGAATAAAATCGGAAAGATGATATTTAAAAAAAATTATAAAAAAAGGATTTTTTTTTAAACTTTAACACCCTGTAGATCAAAAACGGGGCAACTCCGGACATATGTTCAAATGAACTTTTTCTTTAAGAATATTATAATGAATCACCCCCTTAAGTTACGTACCGTACTTCTGAAACACCCTGTATAAGAAATAAAGTTAATGACTGTTTACCCTAAGGATAACAGTTTCCTTTCAGTACCGTTTTTTTTTAAATTTATCCTTTTTCCCTCGAAATGAATGAGCCTAACAGCCTCTGTTTTTTGGCAAATGCTAAAGACATGTTGTTCCTAGCATAATGATAAAGCATTGTATAAAGTATAAACGTGAACTGGCAAAAACTAGAATTCTCCTGTCAATTGTACTTTAAAATTTCCCAAACTTTTGAATAAACCCCGTAGCCTATGGTTTTTGGCAAAAGCTAAAGATGTATCATTTTTAGCAATAGTTTAAAGCATCGTATAAAGTATAAACGTGAACTGGTGGAAATTACTATTTTCTTGTATCTTTGAATCTATAAATTCTGAATGAACCCCGTAGCCTCGGCTTTTTGACGAATCCTATACACAAGTTATACCTCCTTATATTAGGAAGCATCTGACACAGTTTAAACAATTTTTGTCTTTTACTTTTATTCAATGACGATAAAGCAAAGATAGACCACGCATCTCATTCATATACGTACTTTTGCGCCGAGCCTACAACTCACTGTTTATAACAGGACGATAGCATGGGCAGGCTACTACGAGGATCAATTAGCAGTGGCGTATCACTTTCAAAGCATTTTGAATGTTGTGTTAAAATTATCAATAATATAATTTCAATAATAATTATATAAAAATAGGTAACCACACTGGTAAAACGGATTTGTAGAATTACCTAACATATTGTGACAATCCGATTTTGTCACAAATGAACTATCAGAATCTAATGCCTCATATCACATGTCTGACTTGCATTGTGTCTTTAAAAATTGTATTTTTTTCTCTTTAAAGCGATGTTTGGTCCCCGGTATAAAGGTAATACGTACCTAAGGTCAACGGCCTCTGTTTTTGTTGTCTTTGACGAAGCGGGCTACAGTACCCTCATATTTTAAATCACATATCTCCCTGAAATACACTATCGGAGACTATCTCTAGTGGTTCATTATGTAATTCAATTAATATATTCGTTTGCTTACAATTGTTATGATCACCTGTCAAATTGACTAATGAATTTTCTAGATTAATATTCTTCTTCTGAAATATGTTTGGGCCATAATATACGGCAGCCAAACTTCAATGGCCGTTTGCTCCGAGAATGGCAGGGATATTCTGGGACTTGGGTTCTCTTTAAATAATTTTTAATGACTTGTAGGATTTACGAATTGCCTTCTTACGTAAAACTGAATTTGGGTGCATCTGTCTCGTTTCTCTTGACTTGGAGTATCTGCAATTGAATCGGCATGGCTCTGAAGACTTCATTCTGTGTCGCCGCCAGTGTGTGAACTGGTCTCCTTTCGGAGCGAGCAGGTAGTTTGGCCCTAACCTTTATTGTTCTGTGGTTCTGCCCGGAAGTGGGTGTCGCCCTAAATTCGCTTTCGGCACATTTTTCAACTTTTAACCTAGAATTCTTCAGTGACCTCACTTAACTTCCAGCGTTTAACGAGGCAGCAGGCGTTTCTAGATCCAGGGCTATTCAAGCCATCTGTTCTGCAGGATTTTGGATCTTGAAGCGATACTTTCTGTGCCCCTTTAGTTTGCTTGATTCATTTTGGTTTGCGGGGCAACAGAAAGCCACATCGTGGGATTTTTTGTCACCAGTTGTTCGCTGAAGGTAGGTTTTTTTATATACCATGCCGTTTCTTTGTCAATTTTTCAACTTTTCTCCTAAAAACACCATCTGGGGCTCTCTTTTACTTAAGTCGGCTCACTAAGACCGTGAAGGGACTGACCATCAAGAGCATTCATCAACGTTGAGATCCCCAATTTCAATTTTAAAGACCCTACAGCTCGAATAGGTAAGCGTAATTCATTTTTCTTTCATATTTGTCCCTGTATATTGCTTCAAAATCGCTATAATTTAACACCACATGCTTTGTTCAGATAAATGTGCTTTCGTACTTATGACCGAGTATAATTGGCTTCGTTAGCTAAGTAATTAATATTCTTTATTGTTTTACGATTAAGTGGACCCCATTTTACCTATGCTACAAGATTTGTTTTTTTTGTTACCTGTTTACTGTTAATTTGGTTTAAATTCCATTAATCTTGACCTTGAAATTTAATTAACTTTATTTAAACTCCTTAATTTTTTTCTATATAAAGGGGTCCAACTTACTGCTTTATTTTGGAACGTTTTCTTTGTTTTATATAGCACAAGTTTCCTTGAAAGCCAGTGTTGCATGGTATCTTAATTCTTCCCATGCAGGGTGTGCCCT
The DNA here is from genome assembly GCA_963920685.1 of Polydrusus tereticollis. Taxonomy (NCBI): domain Eukaryota; kingdom Metazoa; phylum Arthropoda; class Insecta; order Coleoptera; family Curculionidae; genus Polydrusus; species Polydrusus tereticollis. The sequence goes on from OY987329.1 coordinate 54,257,937, forward strand.
AAATATAAATATTTTAAGTGCTTTAAAATCAAACCAAATATAATTGATTGTCACAATTTAAATCATTTTAACATCTACAAAATTAAAATAAATTATTTGATCAAATTTGAGATGTTCGAGTGTTAATAATTTCGTTTATTTTTATAATGGAGCCTTATTTGATTATAATTATTTTAAATCCACCAATTTGTCAAGATGGTTCTTGAATGGACATTTTTTTTTTAGTTTGTATTGCTCTTTTTAATAGCGGCATATCCTGATTATGTAATTATTTTTTTTATTATATCCTGGCTTAAATAAATTATTGATTGGTTTGCTGTTTGATAACAAATATATTGACATCACTTGTGCTAAATTTTATATAGTTGTATATTTCCCTTATGTGTGTACATAATTGATTATTTTTTATTTTGTGATGTAACCCTAGTACATAGGTGTACGTGCTGGCTTAATAAATTAATTTTATTTTAAGTTTTTGGCTCTTCAAGCTTAATTAAAATATTTAATCACTATATTAACGTCCCTGAATATGATTTTATAAATTTATTTTTTTTGTTTATCTCAAACCAAAACTTGATTTGTGACTTTATTTATTTTTATTGACATTTTTCAAAATTAACTTAATTCAAATTTAATTCTTGCTTATAATTTAACATTTTTATAGTTGCTTTAGTTTTTTTTATAGTTCCTTTTTCCTTTTGTTTATTTTCACTTAGTTGGTTTTGCCTTTTTAATTTTATTACTTTACTATAAATTTATTGTACAAAGGGAAAAGGAACTAGGTAATTTTTTTATGAATAAGCCATCCGCTAATGCTTTTCTTTTTTTAACAGGGTCTTTCTCTTCTTTCGTCTTCTTCTTTCCTTACATTATATAAGAGGTTTCTGACGTCTTGTTGACGTCCCTCGACGCACCATCAGCTTCCTTCCCCTTTGGAAGAAGCCCACGAACAGCAGCAGTGTACTGCTTAACAGGTTTATTAGATTTAAATACTAACCCCCATATTTCTCTATTTTTTATTTTTTTTAATAAAGTTAGCATAATAATTTTTAATTATCTTTGTTTTATTTGTACAGCTCCCCCTGTAGTTTTCTTTTTTTTTTCTTCTCTTAGGTACCTAAGTTGTGAAGTCCAGCTGAGAGTGAGGCCCCAGCACCATCTTGGAGGTTTCCGTTTCGACCTGGCTGCAAAACGGTGGCGCCCTATTTGAATCCCCCCCTTACTCTCTGGCAATAGAGCTAGGGCATTTGCACGCGGTCCCTCAGCCTCTCACCTCAGCTCGGCTTCGTTTTGGCTTCACTTTTATTTCTTTGATTTATTTTAAATAAATTTCTAATTAAAAAAAAAAAAAAAATTAATTCATTTTTAATAACAGCGAAAGACGCGTTGCAATATCGTTGGTAATTTTGTGGCCATAACATATTTGGAAAAATTGCAAATAAATTGTAAAAAGCGCTTTACATAATAAGTTCTTTATTATTTTTTACGTAAAGGGTATTTTAATTTTGGAGATTTTGTATTGGAAATTCTCAAAATAAAAATTGCCTTTCCACTTTTTCTCAATGTGATTTTACCAAATCTATTCTGTATAAATTACATACAGATTTTTTAACATTAATGTGTATTTTTACATAAATTTTGTAAAATTTAGTAGTAAATTTACCCAACAACCTTTGTAAATTTACCTAATAAATTTACAAATAATATAAATAATAATAAAATTTTAAAATATTTTGTAAATTTACAACGATTGTAATAATTGTAAGCATTTAAAGGTTTCAAAAATAAAAATTAAGCTTTTTCTTTTCTAAATGAAATTTTATTATCAAAACAGCATTTCAATGAGTATAAAAAATGAGTAAAAAATATACATATTATAACAAAACGCAAAGAGTACCTACTTCAACTACCTACTAGGGTCTGGCACATTTCTAACCAAAATGTTTAATTTATTGAACTAATGGGCCCAATCGGTTCAATAAATTTACATCAAACAGAAGTATACAGGGTGGCTCACGGTGACCGTCCATTGAGTTCTTTAGTTCTAAAATAATTTGATGTAGTGCAGTTTTGTTCGTTACCAAATTGTTGTATATAACAATATCTGCAAAAATAAGAAAATGTATTAAAGGACTTTAAGAATCCTCCGATTTAATAGCTTCCCAAATTATCCCCAAGCATTAAAAAAAGTCCTCCTTTAATATTTAGTTGGTTCACTGTAATACCTTGTAGCTCTAAAGTTTTTATGTCATTCAAAATAGGTTCAAAAAATGTATTTAACCCAAATTTTTTTACGTCTCGATTAAAACACAATGTCACTAAATGGATTTGATCAGTTTTAGTTCTCGGGAATGGCGGCAAATTTCCTAAAGTCATATATACCCCAATAAGTTTATATTTTATTTTGGCAGATCCCAAGGGGTTGCAGATTTCAAACCCATCTTGGTACATAAAAATCTTAAGCGAAGTCTCTTTAGAGAAAAAAATGTGTGTCTTGTAAACCGAACCATGAGTAAAATCACTGTACTCGGCCTCACTATTTTTATTATTAGTATGTACCTGCGAAAAGCATCTACTTGCTATTTCAGGTTGTACAAGCAACGATTTTAAAGTTTCCAGAATTGAAACATAATAAAAGAAAGAATTTGAATCTTTAATGTTAATTTTCTGAGGTTCGATATAATTAAAATTATTTTTAAAATAGTGTTTCCTCATATAAGAAGACCTCAAAGGACCGGTTACAGAATCATGAACTTGACGAAGAAATGAGGTCTCTAATAGAGAAAAATCATTTATTTCTGGATATTTTAGTTTCATAGTTTTAACTACATATTCGGAATTTAAGGAGTCAATATCTAAAAATCCATTTATTATAGTGTTAAGTGATTTTTCACACAAAAAATATTTAGACTTTAAAGTTAAATATAAATTTGAAAGTAATTTTAAAGTTATGTCTTGTTTTCTTTGAACTGTCAACTCATTTTGAGGATTGTGTTCTCATATACTAGGTGATATATCTTGCTCAAAGAAATTTTCTAGTCATTGGGGTGAATTTGCATTATATTCTTGTTTAGGCGGGCTATTGATCCCATGATGCCTTCTGGTAATATGAACTCTAAAATTTCTAGTTTTCTTAAAAATTACAGGTGATTTACAAGATGAAATAAAAGGGCACTTAACTTCAATAGCGGCATCAGCGATATGGACACATACATGGCCAATAAACAATGTCATATTAAAACATATCTCTGGACAAAGAGAACAATTAAGGGCGGGTATTATAAAACTTAATTGACAGATGAACGAAGGTTAACTTGTTGAATGACGTCACAGGTTGCAGTTAGGTTGACAATCCCCATGTTAACTTTATTGGGTGGAGTAGCTATCAATTAAAGTTAACTGATGCACAGATTTTGGTAATTTTGGACGATTTTGAAGACTTTTCTTGACATAACATAAAAATTGATTGCTCTTCTCTCCATGCTTTTATAAAATATAAAATAATTGATCAAAGTACAAAAATTAAGGAGAGAAACGATATTGATGACAGATTACACTGACATTACAACCATAATGTCAGTGACAGATTATAAATAATTATAGGTAAGTTATTAAAAATTCTTCTTTATTAAAGGATAATGATAACTTTATAAAACTATCAATTTTTCTAGGAAAGTTAACCTTACAGTTAGAATCAAAGTTAACTTTTGCCTCTTTTATAATACCCGCCCTAAAACTTTGTTTAATTTCACATTTTGTCTTATGATGTCGGTGGATGTGTTTTAAATCCTGTATATGAACGGAAATTTAAGCCACACTGATTAAATAAGCATTTAAATAGAAATCCAACGGAATTCCGGTGCAAATATAAATGTTTGTTATAGTTTTCTAAGCTTTTAGTAGATATTTTGCAAGCAACACAGAAAAACATTTTTACTTAACTTTAAAACAGGGGTCAATTTTGTATAATGCTAATAAACACGTTAGAACCACTAACCTCAAACGTTTAAACAATTAACACACCGGTATCTTACACACTTACTTGTTGCCTTCTACGGGATGTTGGCGATGCATTATGAGAGATGGAAACAGCGTCGTTTACGCAGGTCTGCAGGTGCCAAATTTCCAGTAGAAATATAACTAGTGCATGAAATATTTCCGGAAATTTTTGAAAATTTTGTCTGAAACCAATTTTTTCTTTGGTGCAATGCACGAATGTTTTTTTTTTTTTTTAAATTGGCTGAAGACCAAATTTTGAAATTTTGGGCACGTGTTATATTTTGATCGGAAATTTTCCGAGTTGATAAAAGTTTATTTAGGATGCTGATTTAAAATTTTGACAGGTTGACTGTTTTGATGTTTTGAAACTATAAATGTCAAAAATGACAATTATCCCCGGGATATTTCCAGATGTAATTTTCAAAACGGATGCAATTTCCACTTATCAATTTTTTAAAATTTCCGTGTAAAATTTACAGTTAAATTGACACTAGGGAAATTTCCGAATAAATTTGGCAAAATCACAAACTTATCGGTATTTTTACAAAATTTCACAGAACTTTTACAGAAGTGAATGTAATAGGACGTGATTTAAAATATCAATTATCCATAATAAAATTACAATTTAAATACTTCAAAATTACAAAATTATTTATAATATTACGTTTTTTTTGTTAAATTACAAAAAAATGTTAAAATTAAAGCGCAATTGTGAAAACCCACCATATGTTAGGTATTTTTCACCGAACTTTTACTGTAAATTTCACTGCTTTTTTTTCAGTGCATGATACAGGCCAAATGGTTTCTAAAAACTGGCAAGAGCATTGTTGTATTTAGGATTAAAATAAAAAGTGATACTTTTTCATATACTGTTTCGACATACGAATGGATTTGTGCCTTCCAAAGATTATAAAAATATGAGGAAAAAAGTGCCTCAGGTTAACATTAAACATATAAATAATAAAAATATTGTAAAATTACAATTTAATCAAATGAGTACGTCGGAATTTGCTTCGTTACCTAAGTGTTAAATATTACTTTATCTGAGGCAATTGACGTATGACTCGTAGCCTGGAGTCTGAGGACTCAATCATGGACCCTGCAGATCAAACCTGGAGGTGGCAGCCTTAATTGTATTACATATTACCAAAGATTACATATAATACTAAAGTGGAAGAAAGATTACAATAATAAATTCACAATCTTAACAGTACCTATTATTTGTGACTTTCTTCAGATACCATCATTAACCAAAAAAAAAATAATAAAACGATTTAATGCAAAGGATATATTTACATATTACATGATACGAATAACAAACATTTTAGTTATTATAAAAACAGGCAGTTCAGTTTTACTGTCCCTTAAAAAGTATGGTTTCATTTAATAGACTTCTTACCCTATTTTGCCTAGTATTTTCTAAATTCTTTGAGGTTTTGTAATAAATGCGAATATTAAAATAAGTTTTTAATATAAGTTTAATTAACGTTGAAGAATGACCATCTACTGGGGGTTGTCTTCATATAGATAATTAATGAAACATTGGGAACACGTCAATGGTTAGTTATCGAGACCTAAATAACTATATTTGATTTCTGGTAAAACATAGAGAAACAAATGAAAAATTGCCAATTGTTTTTTTTTAATTTCGGCCTTTTTACGTAATTTTATTTTACCTTTTCTGTGGAAACGTTACTTGAGACAGTTTTCCTCTAAAACAAGATTTTGGCCCGATGCTTGTTGAGAAAAGTAAAGCCCTATTAGTTGGGTACTCTTTGGTTGGATCTTTTAAAATTTTCAGAAGTTGATCTTCAGTTTCTGAAGCAGTCAATGTATTAGACAAAGTTTCAAAATCTAATGCTGTTATTGGTTTTGATAGCGTCGCCACAGTTCTGTTGTCTGAAAAAGGGCTCTGGATTTTTTCAAATTGAAAAGTTCTAAAATAAAACATTGAGTTTGCATTTATTATTATGTTGTAAAGTCAACACACCCTTACAGATACTTTTCTAATGTTTTTTGTTTTATCTGCATATGGCAGGAAGATGTTCCTCAGTGGTTTTCGAGTTATTTAAATTTGCGCCTAAAACACGGCAATTTTTATTTATAATATATTTATATAGCCTCCACTAACAATACTTTAAGGTTTATGGATTGATTCCCTAAAAAGAACCATTGAAATAACTAATTTGATACTAACTTGTTATTTGGGAAAAAATTACATTTATTAAAATAAATAGTGACTTTAATATTGAGTTATTGCTGAATTTTACAATAAAAATTTGGTACCAAAGTAGTATAAAAAAACTGTGTTAGACAATTTGTAAGAATGGTGCATTTTTGCTTACATTTCCATAGCCTCTGATGGAACATTTCCCTCTGCATCTGACTCTTTGTCCGTCTCGAAGGAGTACTTTATATAGGAAGTGATAATTGTTATAACAACTTTAACCTAAAACACAAGATATACTATATAAAAATTACACTTAAAATAGAAACCTTCTACTATTATTCTAATTTAAATCAATATTCTTGTAGTTAATCTTCATATTTAGGTATTTCTTTGTCAAGTCTCTTAATAATTATAAACAATTTTATTTAATTTTATTTTGAAACCGTAAAACGATATAGAACGTTTTTCTAAAATATAAATATCTCAGTTGGTTTACAGCCTAGCCTTTATCTGTTTTAAGCTTCGAAAACAAGAAACTACTCAGGTGCTACTTAATAGTTTTTCCAAAAGTTTTACCTGTCACCTGTCTTTCCCCACCCTCACAATTTTTTTCTTTAAAATATAAAGATTAAAATTGGTGAAAAACCCCTCCTTTTTGGAAGTGGTTAAAAAAACTTACAGATCATTTCATTTTTGTAACATACCTCTTTGGAGGAGTCCCATCAATGGTCGAATCAGAACTGAAGAAAAGGGTATTCAATTTATAAGTAAGAAAAAAAATGTTAGTTGCGTAGCTATACCTACATTCTATTAAAATAATTTCTCTAATTCACAATTTAAACGTCTAATATCACATAATTTGTAACTTTCTCAGGAAGAATTAAAGGGACGATTTTTTTTACTAAGCCTGACACAAAGTATAGGTCACCCAAAAGGTTACTGATAGCTTCAGAACAAAATGTGGTTAGAATCTGTGTGTAAGTAAAATATAAAAGTACAATAAAACAATCATCCTATTTAAAATATTAGAGCTGACAACTACTTTCCGTATAACCACACAAGATAGGAAATTGCAAATATTTTAAAGGAAACACTTAAAAAAAAAATTGAAATATGCAAAGTTTTAAAAAGAAATATTTAGTAGTTTATTTAAAAGTCTTAATGGTTGTTCCTATTGAATTTTCCTTTACAATACTTATTCATAGAATTTCACGTACCTTGTATTAATTGACTGATTTCTTCCCACATAGAATGGCTTCGGGTTAACTCCATTTTTTAAGTAGTTCACCCCGTTTTCTTTAATGCAAAAATTGTCCTCATTAAAGTGCTTCGAACATACCAAAGCTCTTTGTGGTAATGGTTTATCTACTTCAAACCCGACTAAAGTACCACCATTTTTTTCTACGTACGGGATCACTTGGAAACCTTAAATATAATAATAATTGGCATCTATTTTATTGATTGAACGTTTTCCTATAACAATGTATAAATACTGAATAATTTGTACATTATATAATGTTTAAAATAATACTAGGTAAATAACTTGTAATACAAGGACACTTATTTCATGTCCATGGGTATCTCAGGAACTAAAATATGGAGTTTAATAAGTTAATAAACATAAACCTAAACTTTTTCACGCAGATTTTATAACAAGTACCTAACAAATTAAGATTCTTCATTAATGTATTTTAATAATTATTCTACAATTTTTGCCAATCTAACCTACCTATTTAAAACAATACTAACTTTGTTGTTCAAAGCGCAATATTTATAATAGCTCAGTTAAAATTAAATTAATATGCTGTTTAACATCGACATTAAAAAAATAACTTTATGAACCGCTACTGTTGGTCGAATTATCAATGAAAAGTTTAGGTCCTAAATACTTACTTGTGAAGAAAAAATCCAGGTACTGAATCGGTTATTTTGCAAACCTGACACTGTCTCACCATATTGTAATATTATAACTATCTCACAAAACTATAAAACACAATAATCACACCACTAAATTATTTTATAAAGCCAAAAATGCTTTATAATATATAAAGTGTCAAAATTGTGACATTTCATTCTTATTTTCGCTTGCTACGGATAGGAGGCAGACGTTGCCACATTTTGCGTACTCTACACCAGTGTCGAATATTCCGAATTATATAGCTACTTTTCTAACTGTAAACCTAATTTTTGATTCACTGCCAGCCAACAGATTTTCTTAAAACCGACATTATGTGCGGCCATAGCACTAGTAAATACCAAATAGTTACTAATTAAGTCAATTTTAGCCGAAATGAAACCTAAAAGGGGTAAGTTTTGGATTCATCGGCAACAGTGTATAAATATTTTTACCGTGGAACTACTACCACCGTAAAGACAAGGCCGTGAAACGCTCGATTTTAGGAACCGATGAGTCATCGCATGTAGACCTGATTTTAGGGTCGGTACAGTGCACGCTTTTCGTTTGTGAATTTACTACCTATAATTTCTCGGCTATAATCTTGTAAACTACAGATATTTTTTGGTGTTTATAGTGTTCATATATTTAGGTACGGTGCTTCTATCGTTTACTTACTCAGGACACGTAGAATTTCGCAAAACATCCAGGCAGTGAACGTCTAGGTTATGTTATTTTGATAAAACTTTTAACTTTTAATAAAAAATCATGCCGTATCGTTGTTGTGTTCCAAACTGTAGGGGAAATTATGATATCATTGGGCCAAAAGTGGCAGTTTTTGGATTTCCTCAAGACCCCGAACTGCGGAAACAATGGATATGGGCCATTAAAAGGAAAGATTTTGTTCCCACAAAAGCAAGCAAGGTAAGTTTGTGTCAATGGATATTTTAATAGCTTGTAATTACCAAAAATAAAATTATTTTTAGGTGTGTGAATTACACTTTCAACCCAGCTTCATTGAAAGAAAAACAACCTTCCAGATTGAGGCAACTGGTGAAGTTATCGAGGCACCACTAAAATATCCACGATTAGTTAAATGTAAGAGGGATATTAGAAAATAATAATATGATGTGGGTAAAATATTTTATGCTTGTTGTTGGTCAAATAATTTGTACTGAATTTTTTTTAAATTATTCTTATTTGTTTTGGGAACTGTCTCAACCCAGATGCCTGGATGTCCATCATATTTGTCGAAAGATGATATCCCTGTGCGAATCTCTCCGGAGTCTAAACGCCTTCGAATGGAATGTCGAGATGTAGAGAAAGCTGTTACAGAAAGTATAAAAGCATCAGCAATTTATAATGAGTTAATAACTTTCTCTAACTTAGTGGAAGCTTTTGACAAATTCACCGAACCAGGCTGTGGATGGGTGAAGGGAAAAGGCACACCTTGCCCCAAAATTGTCAGTGTTTTTAAATGACGAACTTAATGTCAAAGTGTTTTTTTGCTAATACTGAGGTCAAAAAAATTCTGTGTAGTGACAAAAGTGTTCTTAAATTTCCCCTAAGAGTGACTGACATTAATACTTTAAAAACTGTGTTATCGGTATTAAAAGTGTCTTTATTAGATGATTTACAGGAGAAAAGTTTAGATAAAGAAACACAAAAATTTAACTTCATTTTGGAACTTTTACAGTCCATGTCTGATGAGTTTTTGGAAGAAAAAAAAGGAGTTTTACAGTTTATTCAAGAACAGTTTAAGTTAGTAACAGTGAGTAATAATACCTGCCTGAGATATTCTTGCGAGTTGTCACTGTTTGCTTGCTTATTACACTCCATCTCTCCTCACGCGCATAAATTTTTAAGAAGTGCAAATACACCTCCGAAAAGGGTCAAATCAAGTAATAAATGCATGCCGATCTAACAGTGTTTAAGAATCTGGGGGTTATGACAGTATATGCCATGTACATTTATGAATGCCTGATGTTCTTTTTCCGCAACAAAGGCATTTTTGAGCTTAAATCAGAAAGTAACTATAACATAAGAACTCGAACTCCGAACTTTAAATACTTACCCCATAGGCTGGCTGACTGAAAAGTCGCCACATAATATGTGTGTTAAGCTGTTTAACAATAGACCTACCAAAAGAAATAAAATGTATTGCGTCCGAAAAAAAAAATTAAAGTACAGATTAGGAAATTATTAATAAATTTAGGGTCATATTGCTTACGTGATTTTAGTCCAGATTTATAGAAATATTGTGATTTTTGTATGATGATTTGAAATAAAGAGTTTATTTATTTATTTATTTATTTACTATCTGTAAATATTTTTTTTCAAACAATGTGAAATGTGATTGAAATAATTATTGCGATTGATTTATTTTCATATTCTTCCCTTGTGTATTTTGTGAAATAATTTGTTTGTTTTTATAAAAATATATAAAATAAGACCATAATGCAGTTAAAGTACCTATTCTTTCTTTCCATGCTCCCCTTTGAATTCATTATTCAATCTCCTATCCAAGCAAAATAAAATAACACAATACAAGCGCTTTGATATCCATATAAAAATAATACCTATTTAGATAAAAATATTTGGATTACACATTTGTTAGTACTAAAATACTTTTTTGGTATGGATTTATACTTTACATAGGTAAAATTTATCATAGTAAATCGAAAAATTAAAAAATAAATCTTTATTGCAATATATTTCATCAGGAGATCGGTCGCCACGGGTCTACTCGGTCTACTCCTAATGACTCATACTTTCTCGTTTCAAGGCCTTGTTTTTTGGTGGTAGTGGTGGAACTCGCATGGAACCTGGCGGAGTTTTGCATCTGACTATCTGACGTCTTGTCTGCTTGTTATGATGTGGTTATGATAAAAGAGCGTGCGGCGTCCATCTTTGCTATAATCGTCATTGGTTCTATTAATACGATCAAAATAAATAACAGGCGATGCGGTACACTCTGCGTCAAAAATATACTAGAGAACAACGGCCAGACACAATCGCAAACACGCAAACGTATACGATTCTTCTTTTCATACGTCATTTTATGCAAAGAAATAAGTACGGGAGCTCCTTTAAAAAAGAATTACGGCACCGACGCGCAAAAACCTTGACCGACGCGTACCGACCACACACAAGTGAAAATGACAGCCTGCCATTGGTATCTTCTGATTGGCCAGGTCTAGACAATCGACCCGGCAAATTTGATCTTCGGTACCTCTCGCGACTATTCGGGAGGACTCGGCCCTACACGTCTCGGTTCATGTCACGTATACGGGGTCCGTGAAGAACCGTCACTCTACGTGACACGCAAACGTGCGGAATATGATGCGTATCGAAATTTGCAGACTGAGCATGCACACGTAAACGTTTACGTGTTACTTTTGCTGCTTGCGGGTTTGCCGTTGTTCTCTACTGACTCGACCGCTGGCCGCTAGTTTCAAGTTAGTTATGTTACCGATAGCGTGAGAGGAAATTTTGGCAAGGGAAAGAAGGCGTAGATATTTAGCGTTAGTAGGTACGTGAAACGATGAATATTAGGTCTACGAATAATCTTTTTAATTGGCCTGATCAACGATTCGTTGAACTATTCCGACTTAATAAATTTTAAATACTTACCTTTTCCTCAAAAAACGAAATTATGACCTCCCAATATTCCTCTCTCAATTTAAATGGCATTATTATGTATACTTTTTAATGAAATTTTACAAGCACGAAAATATTTTTTTTTTGGACTTTGAAAGCAGATTGAGGTCAGATCGAGTAATTCGACAGCTCGTCAACTGTCGAATTAAAGAATCGAATTTCAAATCAAGTTTCGAACATGGAATCACGTTTCATTTTTATGTCAGTTTGTGCGTGTGTTTTCAAAATAAATTTTAATATTTTTATCTCTTAATTACATTTTATTTAACGAAAGTTTCAAGGTAAGGTATGTTCTTATTTCATTTTTGAAGGTTTTGAGGGTTTGCCAACATAAAGATGCATTTTTTGTAAAATAACCGGGTAGCGTGAACTAATGGCGAATCTAAGTTAAATGGGTATTTCCAACGATTCGTTTCAAAGAGCACTTGGCTGATTTGACACAGGCTTCCCAAAGACCGCCAGAGCAGTACCCATATTCGTGAAAAATAACATGATAATATATTGATATAGATAAAAACTCGTTAAAGTTATCGTCCTTTTCAATCCGAGGAAAAACCTTGCGAAGTGTAGTTTCTCCACCAATAAAATATATACCCTTTTCTGCTTTACAAAAAAAACAAAATCAAGATGGCCCAATTGGTAAATGATGCTTATTGATTTTGTTTTATAACAAGGTACCTACCCATACAAGAGTGCAAAATTCTTGCCGAAATGTCATCCGTGCTGCCCACTGTAATCAGGTCATTTTCGTGTAATAAAGAATTTAATTTTAATATTTCACTGGTGGCACGCAAAGGTTTTTATCGTTTTAAAAATATATATTCTTCCATAAGTTGATATTTTTAAAGACGACCGGTTAAACCGGTCTAAGTAGATTTTCTTGGAAGTTTTTTTTTATAAATTTTAGGTAATAAGCTGTACCTCTTTTTAGACGCGTAAACGATGAAATCTTAACGCATATATTCATATCGAATGAAGTTTGAGTTGCCATGATAACAGAGTAGGTGGGTTTTTAGTTCAGGAAGTTCTATATCAATAGTTGTACTTTCATTATGTAAAATCTCTTTTTCATCTTATCAAAATTATGATAATTTCCAGTTTTGGGGATCTTAGCTTCTTGATCTGCAGGATTATGTTCGTTAGGGGCATGCGACCATTGATTTAATTTCGAAGATTGCTGTATTTCTGAGATGCGATTAGCAACGGATATTTGTAGTTGATTTGGCTATTTGCCTGTAAAGCAAGTTATGACGTAGAATCTGAGTAGTAGTTAATGTAATCTATCCTCCTGAGACCTGATGTCCATTTAAATGGACACGTACGTATTTCTTTCTAATTTGTTAAAAACCACAATTACAGCGCGAAGTCCCTCGGTCCATCGTAATGGACATACAAATAAATATGAACAGCACCGCGCAGCTTATCCCAAGATTATTTTAATGCGTCTATCGCTATTGTAAACAGGTGGTAAAATGGCGGCATATCACAGAGGGACGATTGATGGTAAGTAGCTAATATTATTGAGTTATAGTTGCAATTTTTTTATTAAAGTTGTAGTTTAGGATGTAGTGGATACATACAAGTACTATTATGATTTTGGCAAATTAATATCTGTTCATTTTTTGCCTAAAACACCTATGTCCATTTCAGTGTACATCAAGTTGTTAAGCATACAAAAATTATACTAGCATTTTTTTTTTTGGTTTTAGCTATCTTTGGCAACAAAGCCTATTTAAGACCTGGAGAGGACGATGAAAAGCTGCTTGAATGCTTGGAAAACTCTGACTTGTCTGACTGTGAAAATTTGTCAGATGATGAGTTTATAGAGCCAGTAAATATTGATATTAAGGGATCAGATTCAAAGGCCGATTTAGATTACGACCAACATGACCCAGAATTGCTATCTGAAGACGACTCAGAGAATGAACCACTCAGCAAACTCAGGAGGAATAAGACATGGAATAAAATAGGCAATTTTGTCCCTCAAATTGTCAACTTTACTGGAGTCACAGACCCAGTTTATGATACGCAACACTGGAAAATTAAAGATTACTTTGGTATGTATTTTGAAGATTCACTTTGAAAATATTTCTAATAGCACAAATATTAGATATTTTCAAGAAAAAGGAAAACCTATGAACTTGACGGTTTCCGAAGTAAAAACATTTTTTGGAATTTCGATCTTGATATCGTGTCTTAAGTACCCCCAAATTAAGATGTACTGGGCAAAAACGACTAAAGTTAGCAGTGTTGCTAGTTCAATGACACGTGATAGATATTTTCAAATTAGGAGCAATTTAAAAGTGGTCATTGATGCTGATGCTTCCCAAAATGAACGGCAGGCTGACAAACTTTTTAAGGTACCTACGTCCTTTAATTGAAAGAGTAAAAAAAGGTTGCGAAGCACTTCCAAGAAACCAGGAGGTTGCTATTGACGAGCAGATGATTCCATTTACTGCTAAGTTTCACATGAAACAATTTGTGCGTGGTAAACCTAATCCAGAAGGGTTGAAAAATTTTGTGTGTGCCACTCCCAAAGGCTTAATATTAGATTTTGAAATTTATCAGGGTAAACACACATTTCTAGAAAACGAAGTTACAAATTTGGGTGTGGGCCCGTCTGCTGCTGTTAGATTGAGTGCAACATTATTAGAAGGAACAGAAATTTACGTGGACAGATATGTTACCACCATACCTCTAATTGAGTTCATGTTAAATAGGAATACCTTATTAACAGGCACACTTATGAAATCAAGAGTTCACAAATCAGTAAATTTAACGTCGAACAAGATAATGGCTCGATTGGGGCGTGGTTCCTCGGAGCAGGATATAAGATCTGACGGAAAAACAAACATTATACAATGGTATGATATCAAAGCGGTCATTTTAGCTTCATCTTCTTTACAAATAGAGCCTTCGCATGAATGCAGACGATGGTCTAAAAAGGACTCCCACTATGTTCAGGTATCTAGACCAAACATTATCAGAAAATACAGTGAGTGCATGGGAGGAATCGATTTATAGATCGGATAATAAGTTATTACCGCATGGGTGCCAGGAGTAAGAAATGGACGGTGAAAACCATTCTCCACTTATTTGACATGGCGATTGCAAATTGTTGGATATTTTACAAAGATGATCGGAAGCAACTCGGGGATAGTATCATAAAGCAACTCGGGGATAGTAACAAATCCGTTATGAAATTTCTGGAATTTAAAATAGGTCTCTCTGAGTGGTTACTCAAAGATAAGATTGCTGAAAATTCTTTGGATTTTACCAATATTCCATCTTTGGTAACCAGAAGCACTTCAAGTCCCAGACCACTATCTCAAAGCCATTCTACAAAAAAAAGTATTCAACACTTTCCTGCAATGGCTTCTGACTTAAAGAACTCTGTTAGATGTAAGAATCCTGGGTGTAGGCAAAAAACTAAAGTTTATTGTGAATCATAATAATATGATGTATTTTTATGTTTTACAGGAAGCAAGAACTGTTATAAAGAATTTCACTTAAAATAATTTTTCTACTAGCGTGCGGAAAAACGCATTTTCCGCACATGTTTTAGTGCGGAAAATCCACTTTTCCGCACTGTGCGGCAAAGATTTTTCCGCACTGTTATATTTTGAAATTAAATTTAATTAAATTAAATGCTGTACGATTTGAAGTCACTGTTCATCATATTACCTTTGAAATATCTTAGTTGCTATGGTGTATATAACCAGTTGTTGATTTGTATGTCACTGTCAACAGAATATTATAAATTTAAACTAGTTTATCAGTTTTTCTACTGGAGTTTTGCTGAATTCTTCGGCACGCAAAATGATTTCCGATGAAGAGATGAACGAATTAATATTGTAAAATTTTGTTCATTGTAATAAAAATTTAAAAAAAAACTCCGTTTTTTAAATTATTTTCAATTTGTTTCCTCACGCTAGTAGAAAAACTATTGTTCCTAACACGTGCAGAAACCTATTTTTCCGCACTTAAATGCTTGACACCACTCCGCTACGCGTCGTGCTGTCAACGGCATTTGCGTGCGGAAAAATCGATTTTCTGCACTTGTTAGGAAAATAGCTATTGTATACCGATACCAAAGACATTAGAACTATTAGACCAAATTGTTTACATTTTGATGTGGCAAATCATCATTCCCTCTTTATTATTCATCTCTGTCGCTCAAAATTTGACCTTAGCCGGCTTTATCTGTCTGTTAGAAATATTAGGGAAAAACTGTTTTTAAAAGATTGAGTTAGTAATTGCAGTAACGCCCAGAACCTAACATACAAAAAAGTTAAGGTGTGCGTATCAAATTATGCATTCATGCTTGCAATGTTATGCGAATATTTTATCGAAAACTGTTAAAAACCTTAAAAGTATTGAAATTATTATTATATATATCAGGCACTACGGCAACATTGTACTACGATTTTACAACCGGAGAGATTCTTTGAATGACTGTAGCGATTGCGATGTTGCCAGTGAGTCACAGCAGCTAGCTTGTGTGTTTGTGCCTTTATTGCAGTTTATTTTTGATTTCCTTGTGTATTTGCCTAACCATTAGTGTAGAAATAAACAATCATGGTTCGTGCCTGTGTAGTGTGTAAAAAGTGAATCATTTTAATCCAAATTTATCATTTCATCGGTAAGTATGGTTAGGTTATTGTTTTATAGAAAGCATTGGTGTAGCGTATGGGTTTGTTTACTAATGCTGTGGTAGCACCATTGTTGTTAAAACTTTTATGCACAATAAAAAAGTTTTGTTATATTTAGAAACAATTAAGAGTAGATATTGATAAATAACTCATGGTAGCTACTTAATAGTAAACGAGTAAAAAGATATCGACTAGTAAAATACTGTAAAATTGAAATCCTATTCCTAAATTTAATTAGGTACGTATTTATTGAGATGTTTTATATATAGGTAACATATAAACATTCTGTTTAGGTTTCCTCAAGATGCTGAAAAAAGAAAACTTTGGTTTTCTTTAGTAGGATTCTGGATAACCAACCTTTACGAAACAATCCAGAGTTGTGCTCGGATCACTTTTTTCCTGCAGATATTTTAGTAAGGGTGAATGGTGCTAAATATGTTAGAAAGGGAGTAGACCCTCGTTACTGTGAAGGCTTGTTATTTCTAGACGACCTCTCTAACAGGTAAGATTGGGAGCTGTCAAGTTTTGGTTTGCCTAATAGAATTATTTAAAATATTTTAATATTCTTGTTTGTTTTTTAGTTCTGAGTCAACTGTTATTGGAACACCACCTGCCGCAAAAAACAACATTGGCGTAAGTAATATCTATTAATAATAAAATTAGTAATGTTATATTTATGACAAATAAAACTTTTGGTTTATATTAAGTGTAAAATAGGTATACCTATTATTCATTATGAAACCCTTTTAATATTAATTAGAAGTTCATTTTATTCATTTTTAGGATGTCTAAGCTATGCTTTGATGATATATTGGTTAAATCAGATGATGCTGATCGAGTTGCTGATGAACCTTACAAGATTATTTATAATTCTCCTAATATTCAAAGGTACGTAGGCCCTATGCAAACAAAAGTTGTTCAAAAAAATGTTAATCATGAAGAAAAATGCTATTTGGGCTTTTTCTTTTATTTTTCTGTTGACTCTAGAAAAAAGTTCTATGTCCATCTCTTCGTTTTATTTTAGGCCTACAAATATTGTTCCAAATATAATGTCAGTTCCTGGTCCTTCTGGAATTGGGTAAGCATATTTTCTTTCTAGGTAACTTTACATCTTTATCAATTTTAATTAACACACTTTTTATAAGTAGGATAATTTCAACCTATTGAAAATTATGCAGCTATAGAAAATGCTACATCTAGGAAAAGGTATATCAAATTAGTATTCATACAGGAGGGTGTTCATTTACAACACACTGTTAAAAAAATTTTTTCTTTTTGTTTCAGTAGGTATAGTCATTCAGGTTAAGTGGGGTCATTAAGGGGCACATTTAAATTTTTTTTTATACAGCAGGTGTTCAATACCTACTGAATATGATTTAAGATATTCAGTTTAGTTGCTTGAAGCACACAGGTCATTTAAATACACCATAAGAGTACCTAATATACAGGATATTTCATTTCGAAATTTGCAACTTTGGTGTACGTATAACTTTTTTTTGAGCCACCCAGTATATTCCAAAATAATTTTGAAATGTGCTCCCAATATAAACAAAACATGACATCTGGTTAAACCCGAGGTTGATATTTGCTGACTTCAAGAACCGTAATTTTTCAATTAACAATATCTCAACAACCATTCAGTTTAGACATATATAGTACATACAATGGTGTTAAGTCGATGAGTACATATTACAAAGTTTAGGACAACCTGTATATTTAAGTATATGCTTGTTAAAGGCAGTTTTTGAAATAAGAAATGTTTGTATTCATTGTTTTTTTTTGATATACCTACAGGAGCTAAGATATTTTATGTCCAAATAGAATTGGGACACTCGTATAATGTCCTATAGATTTTAATAAGAATAAATATAGTCGTCCTCGTAATTACAATTTTTACAAAGGTTTTTATAATGTTTTCAATTCTAATAATGAAATAAAGTTTAGCAACTTTTTTGCAATAGTAGCAGTGTTTTATTTTGCATTTACGTACCTACCCATATTTTGTGATAAATTTCCAACTGAATAAACTAATTCAAAATAGGAATTTTCCGAGGAATTTTCCAAATAACCTCTTTCTTTCATACTGAGATTCAGAAATTTCGGAATCTTATAAGTATTAAAGGTAAATTTGTGATTCTAAAATTCAAGATTCGGAATTAATCCAATATGTTAAAAGGATTTCAGACGAAAAACAATTAAATCAAACAAGCAATGTGATTAATTTTTTTTTATTGTAGTATATTTCTTGTAGCCTATTATTTCCATTCTTAGGAAAAAATTCTGATACAAAAAAAATTTATTGTATTATTTTCATACATTGTTGTTAGGTTTTAACCTCTACACCACTGGCGATCAAAACCAAGGGACGGTTTACAATGTTGCCGATCGGGCCAAGGAGATCTGCCTTTCTCTCTCGCACTCGCCAATTATTTTAAAACAATAATAGTCGATACTTTTATGGGAATTATGAATGAATCGTTTCGTCTAATAGTTCTAATGTCTTTGACCGATACCGTCCTAATGTCCATTTAAATGGACTTAATTTTTCTTTAATAAAGCATGGAAAAAAATTTTCTTAAAAATTCATATGTGTTTTTTTGACCAAAATTAATATAAATACTAAAGTTTTACCGAAAAGTTAGAAAAACTAAAGGCTCGGGTCTCAGGAGGCTATATCAAGTCACAAAGTCTTTTAAGCTAATGGAAGAAGCTCCACACTCCACAAAGCTCTAATTGAGAAGGGGTGATGGTTTTGAGCGGTGCTACGCGAGATTTAGCACAAAAAAGATCAACATTTATTTCTCCTAATGTATCAATACTACGCAAGTAGCCACAACAGATATAAAACTTTTGTGAGGCATCACTAAAACAATATATATATATAAATTCGACAATATATCGTGATATTATGTGAACTACATTTAGGGCTGTGATTTGTAGAACAAATTGCGTTCAAGATCTATGTAGCTCCATAAGAATACTTTCATCCCAATCCAAACCTATTTGCCAAAGTTACTCAAGAGTTAGTTTGGTCTCAATAATATAAGGGTCTACTAGTCCAAGCGAATTAAAATTTGTGCTGCCATTGATAGAACTGTTCTTTTGGTAACGCGTGCAAATTAAGTTATATTTACTAACCTGAAGGGTATTTTGGCTGAAACTCCAGGTTAAACCGTATGTTTGGTTGTCTTATCATCTGAAGTTGTTTGTGGCTTGATTCAGATTTGTCGGCGGCAATGTCAGTTAGCACAGAATCATCATTTGTGACAAATTTACGTAAACAGAATCCGCAAGATTGTAGAATTTTATTAAGATCAGAACTTAAGCTTCATGTGTATTTAACTGAGCTAAGTCCTGATGAAACATCAACACTATAGGAGCATAAAATTACTTCTAGCTTGGATTGTATATTGTATATTGCCGCCTGGCGCAAGGATTTGATAGCTAAAGATGACGCACAATACATTACGTAAGTGACAGTGTTCAATTGATAATAAGAAACTTCATTTGCTGGATTAAAGCGATATCAAATACGCTGTGAGTCGCGCTCATACTCAAACTATCGCCTTGTTTTGGGCCGACATTGAGAGTGTCATTGAGTGAGATTCCACTGGAAGTTTTGACGGATCCATTGAGAACAACGTGTAACTTGGTGGTTGTACTGGATTCTTTTGCTACTCTATGATGCGGCAAGTCAAACTTAAAATGTTCTGAGTTCACATTCGCTGAATTTATTTTATACATAATATGTCTAAATGTTTCGTATTTAAATATAAAATTCATGTATTGTTCTCTAAATTCGGGATTATCATCTTGCGTACTTGTCACCAAGGTAGTTTGAATTGTGTCTGAATGCTAAACGGACAAAGAGTTTACCCCATTCATCGCGTGTAGTAACACTTGAACAATTGTGATTGCGATATTCCTTTAAAGAATTTCTTTGACGTAAACAATTAGTACAGACATGAAGTCTATTTGGATTTAAACTGTCCTGAGATGTTAATTTTAAAAAAATTCCACAAGTAAAGATGCAGAAAAGACATTTTACTTGTGCTATGCATGAATGTTGATTATTTGATCTTCGCATAGTCGTTTTTGTATGATTGGATTTGACATATTATTTAAATTTTCTAATAGTTGCCAACGTATTACCTTTTTATTTTGCCGAATAAAACTATCTGGCAGTTTTCCCATAAAACTAATTTGCGTTACTTTTTTTATAAACTTAAATATGTTACTTAATTTAAAACGCATACAATCTTAATTTAACTTAATAATACTTTGTTTAATATTTTATCATACATTCTCTGCAACAAGCGTTCAAGGACTACGTGAAGATCCTTGAGGCTAATTATGGCCCTGAAGCTGTCAATTGTTCGTCATAAATAAATCTGAACCTAAGAAAGGGACTCTATTGAAAGAATCTGCTTGCACAATAAGTTTAACAATTAAACAGAAAAGCGGAATTCACATTATTAAGAAAAAACCCTACCTTATAGTTTGGAGCAAGCTCTGACTCCTTTATATGTCTGTGATCTCCTCGACAGCGATCCTACTGACGTTTTTTTGAAAAAAATAAAATACTATACAGGATGTCCTAAAAGGTATGGTCCATAATTAGGGACTGGGTAGACCGGATCAAAATAGGAACCGAAGGTCATGTAACATTTTGTCCCACATCCCCCCATAACCGAGCTACCCCAAAGGGGTGATCCGGACAATGTTTTTTCTCAATGTTTTTGAGTTTAATTGTTTAAAAACTGCTTTGCGTGCGACAAAGACCGCACAATTAATATTATTTACCCAATTTTAAAAATGCTTACAATCTCGTTTATGAAAAATGTCAATTACTAAATTCTTGCTATATTCCTTTTGAAAAAATTGAAATTTACTTTTCTGGTCCCTTTTTGACATTTGTCTTTTTACCACTAGCTAAATACAATAATTTTGGCAAGCCAGATAATTTATTGACCATTTATCTCAAAAACTACGCCCTAAATCGGGTCTAATGAAAACTACCTTTTTTCGCAAACCCGTTGACGTTTCCTAATCTCACATAAAAAAGTACAAAAATTAATATGAGGAAAAATTATGTAAGTAAAGTAAAGGTATATTTTAGCTCAACCCTCCCCCATTTTTTGGTGCCACTTTCAGATTATGGACAGTTTAACTATAATAGTTCGATTCGGCGTGCAACGCTTAATAGAATATTCAAGCTTCAAGTTATGACAATGGCAATCTGTTGTCTTTGACAACAGGTTGTCAATGTCTGCTGACGGTAGCTCTTTATGTGGAGGCACTAGGTCGTGGTCCATATACTTACACCTACCCTCCGTCTTTGGTTTGCCTTGGGCGCCACCTGGTTTGATCGAAGTCCAAACCAGGAAAGATATACCGTATATCAGTTCTATTGAGAAATCTATGCATTAAATAAAACAAAGCTTTCCCACACATACAATTAAGTTTTTATTAAAATAAAAGGTTACTTGATAACAAAAGGGTTTGTTAAGTTTTATATGGTATCAAATTGTTTAAAATTTAGTTACGTTTGAATTATAAAAAAAGAAATTAATGAAAGGACAGCCTTTCCGGACGCAAGGATTTAAGATACAATTTATATATAAACTCGGGGAAGATTCTAGAACCTTTTAAATCTTTTGATGGTGTATGGTTAAAAAAAAGGTTACCTTTGTCAAGATGGCTTTACATTAACAAAAGTATTGATCAAATAGCAGTTAATTTAAATGTTGCGACTTACTAATTAAATTGAAAAGGCAAAATGTATTAAATTAAGGTTCGCTTTATACAAGCCTTTTAATCCCTCGCTTCTGCTGAGGCAGCTATTCTGGGCATGGCCCATGTGGCTCCTGAAAGCTGCTCATGGTCGGCCAGGTTGAATTTATTCCATAAATAGCTCATAACCCAATTCAATTAGTTCTCACGTGGGCCAACCGGAACCTGGTAGCTCAAGGGCTATTGTGTGGATGTTAAAATCCCATGTGGTGTTCCTAACCTATTCAAATGCCGAACGGCAGGTAAAACGGCATATCAGCCGAAACCAACAAAACCCCTAAAAATAATGGAAAAGAGAATTACCCACTGAATTCCCACAAACAACAAACCAAGAACAGAAGAAATTAAAGCAGCTTACCTCTAAAGGGGGGGTGAGACCTCGTGGTCTTTAAAAAAAATGGCCCAACAGCGACGGGCTCGACCTTCTTTTTTGAAGGTATTTTCAGAAAGTAAAACTAAAGGCCGCAAGAACTCTAAAGACACCCCCTTCTCCAACAAAATCAGCTGAGTTAGTGTTGCTAACTTAACACCAACAAAAAAAAGAAGAAAACAGAGACACACTACAAAAGATCAACCGATACGAGAGTCTGGGCTTTTACCAGAACCAAAATTAAATAACGAAATGAAGAAAGTAATTCTAAACAACCTCGTTTAAACATAAAATCGCCTAAAGTAGAAATGGACGGTCTGCGACTTGACAGAGACGCGAAAACGGAATTACATGGTCCACCCATGTGCGGCGCCTGATGCCATCAAAACAGAAGTAGTGCGTGCGCCCCACACTCTGCCTAACGTTCGATAAACAAGGATGATACAACCTAATAAACAATTTTTCGAACAAGATAATTATAAGATATGCGCTTTTGTGGAAATATTACTGTACGAATGAAGGTAAATCTACATTCCCCACAACGTCAATAGTGGCAATTTTTAAAATTGCTACAAAGTTTGTATCTGTACTAGTTTCCAAAACAATAAGAGAAACCCATCATCAGGATCTCCTCTTTGGGGCCCTATAACTCGGTTATGGGCGAGTATAGGACAAAATGTTACATGACCTTCGGACCATATCTTGACTCGATCTAGCCGATCCCTAATTACTGACCATACCTTTTAGGACACCCTGCTAACGACAGCACTTTCCTTGTCTTATCCTTTACTTTGGATACTCTCACATCTTAAGAAAGACTTGGAAGAAATTCTGTTTTGGAGTGACAGAAACCAAGTAGAACTTAACGGAAAAGAAGTTAATGTTGAAGAACCGGATATAGTCATGGCGGGACATTTAATTCCCTTGACATCGTTGGAATACTGCTCACATATTTGGGATTCTATTCTTAAACATATCCTGAAATTGCTGGATTCAATTCAAAGAAAAGCCATTTACTTAATCGGCAATCATGGTTTGATAAACGACCTATAGATAGCCTAGAACATTTTAAGCATGTTGGCGACTTGTGCAACTTTTACAAATATTTTAAATTTGAAGAAGTAGTCCATTCTCAATATTTTCATGGCAAGTGCAGTTGATCGTTTGATTCCACCCAGAGGGGTGCTTCGTTTAAATACACGATGAGCCGCTGCAACTCACCCGTACGTGGTTCAGCTTAATTTCCCTGGAATAGCACTGTCTAAAGATTGTTCATCTGAAAAACGTCATCACTTTGAAACGACCTCCCTGAGGCTGTGTTTCCCAACGAGTATAATCTGCAAAGAATCAAAACCAACGTAAATATAGCGTTTTCGGGCACATGCACCGCTAGCAGAGCGCCATAAATCATTTAGCTTGAAGTGCTGTGGCTGATCATATAGAAAAACGCGAGTAAAAGTTTATTTTGTAATAAATGAATAATGAATTTTCTCAAGAACATCACTTGATATTGTTTAGTTGATAGCTGTATTTAGTTTTTAAGATCTGTTAGTATATAGTCTAAGTCTGCATCCACATGCATCCGTGATCATGGATATCCGTATGCGTCTGAGTTAGAACAAACTTGAAAATTATGTCAAATAAAAATACACTTATTCGTAAAATGAAATTTGTTGCAAGGCATTCGACTGTGTTAATCATCAAGTACTGCTTCAGAAGCTTTAGCGCTATGGCATGCGTAATGCAGCATATCGCTATTGCTTTATATATTGTCGGGAACTACGCAGGTCGTGGTGGTTGATGGGAACTGTTCTGGTTCATCTGGGGTAGACTTTGGGGTGCCCTTGGGTTCAGTGTTGGGGTCAGTACTGTTCTTGTTGTATGTAAACGACTTTGCAAATTTGGATATTCAGGGAAGTTTTATACTGTTTGCAGACGACACCACTCTCTTGTGGCACTCGGAAAGCCAAGAATAATTGAAGAATATGGTTGATTGTGACTTACAAAAGAAAACTTGGTGTGACTCTAACTCTTTGTGTTTTAATATAAAAAAAAAACTAGTATTTTGACATTCGGATTTGCTTATAATGACTTCCTCTTAAATAACCAACCAATAGAAAAAAAGTCTGATACCAAATTTCGTGGGACTTTTTATCGGCTCAAAGCTCAAATTCGAAAAACATATTACTGAGCTAAATAAATTAGCATCCAGTTGCTTTGCTATAAGGGTACCAGCCTTTAATTGAATCCCATCTGAGATACGGCACTGTATTCTGTGGCTTTTGTAATCAGCAACTGCTGAAATCTGTAGATATTTGTTATCTAGAGAAGAGCCCTTATATGTATGTGCAAAGCAAAATATAGGGACTGTTTATTAGGTTCAGAATATTAACTGTAATGTGTTTGTTTCTTTTGGAAACGGGTTGCTTGATTCATAGGAAGTACTCTAGTAATATCAGTCAAAATAACATTCATAATACCTATAATACCAGGCAAAGTTTTGATATCTGTCTGTCAATCCCCAGATAAACTTTAACCGAGCGCTCTATTATTTATGAAAGCATTAAGATTTACAACCACTTAAGTATAAATTGTAGATCATTGCAATACACAGAGTTTTGCATAACCGTGAAAGGCTTTTTGGCTGGCAGAGCATATTATAGCCCGGAAGAATATTAGCGAGGCATTACTTTATTACTTTTTGCTTTTTATGTAATTTGCCATCTCGAGGGGTCAGAAAGCTTGAAAATTTATTATCTGTTGCATGTCTTGTCCTTGTTTGTGTTTTTCATAGAATGTAATGTTTGTTTGAAGGTTTGAGACAATGATGTATCGTGAATGATAGGTGTGTTTTGGACTTCCAGTGTCATTATTTATTAATATCACAACGTTTCAACTGGTGAGTATCTCCAGTCGTCTTCAGGTGAATAATGAACAAGCTACGAAACTACGAGGGTATTTATACTACCTCCTGGTTAGCAGCGCATGACCGAGATTGGTGCAGTCATGCGTTACTGTGTGGTTCTAAACTAAGCTTAGATCTACTTAGCAAGGGGTTCCAAATATTTCTTATGTCTAAAGAGGGCTTACTAAAGCAGTCAGGATTTTGGGTTATGATGGCCGCTTCTTTGAATTTCCTCTCTCGCCAGTGTTCTTCTTTGATTATTATTGTTGCCTCTGACCATTGCAAGTGGTGGCCATGTGTTCAAGCCGGATCTGTTTGTTTCTCCCTTCTTTGTGTGGTTTCGGTGTTCCTTCATTCTTGTTTCAAGTGGGCGTAGGGTTTTAGGATTGACCGCACTCGCAAGGTATTCTATATACGCAGTTCTTCGTGCCCCTTTGGCTGGTTGGCTTCGTCTTCGTCAGGTGGCTTCTTAAGGAATTTTTGGAGTCGAATACTGTTCGAATTTTGTATTGCTGTCCTAATCTTCGGATTTTCTCGGAGATTCCCTTGACATATGGTACCTTTGTGGTGGGTCCAATTTCGACATCATCTTTCTGTCTATTCATGTGATTCTTACGCTTCTTGATAGTCTGGTATATTAGTCTCGTGGGGTAGCCGTTAGTGTTGAGGTCCTTTTTGATGGTGTTGAGTTCTTCAGAAAAAGATTCCTCGGAGTTACAGAGAGTAAATGCTCTGTCCACAAGTGTTTTGACTATCCCATGTTTTGTGGTATTTGAGTGGTTTGAGGCGTAATTAAGATATCGACCAGTGTGAGTTTTCTTTCTATATACCGATGTTTGGATGGTGTCCCTGTTCTTCTGTACTATGACGTCTAGAAACGGTAGTTTATTGTTTTCCTCCTTCTCCATGGTAAACTTGATTGTCGGTGCCAAGTTATTCATGTGATGTAGAAAGGCTTGGAGTTGGACCATTCCATGTATTTGTTGATGTATTTGTTGCTGATTACTGGAGAGAGGGATGATCCCATCGGTAGTCCGTCTAGTTGACTGTAGAATATATCCTTTTCTTGAAAATAAGAATTATTTAGACATCATTCTAGTAGGTCCATTATAGCGTTGATGGGTAGCGATGTTCGTTCTTCGAGGGTTTGGTCTTCTCCAAGTTTCCTTCTGATGGTCTGAAGTGTATCCTTCACTGGCACATTTGTATAAAGGTTCTCGACATCGAAGCTGACTAATCGATCCTCCGGTTGTATTTCCTTTTCACTTATTATTTCAACGAAGTGTTGTGAATTTTTTACAAACGATGTGCTGTGTCCTTGGAGCGGCTGTAGTATTGGAAGCATAAATCTGGACAGTTCGTGTGTTGGAGAGTTTCTGGAGGCTGTAATAGGTCGTAGAGGCATGTTGGGTTTGTGTATTTTTGGTAAACCGTATAGATGTGGGGGTTTACTATGATGAGGTGTTAAACGTGTACGTGTTCTGTGTGGAATATATCGTTCATTGTCTTGAGTGTCGGGTATATTCTCCCTTCAATCGTGATGGTAGGGTCTTTTGGGATGCTCTGATAGTTTCCTTTTTCTAAGACTTCTTCAATTTTGTTGTAGGTGTCAACATCCATCACGACTGTCGCATTTCCCTTATCTGCGGGTAGAATCTTAATGGTCGTATCTTTGCGTAATTTGGAGAGGGCAACTGATTCTTCTCTTTAAATATTTGGCTTCGGAGGTTTAGATTTCTGTAAAATTTCTCTGACTTTCCATCGGAATTCTTCTGCTTGGGTCGTTCAATGGCTACTGAGTCTGTTGCATATATAATGTCCAAGAGTGGAGTTTATTTTGGGGAAATCGTGAAGTTTAGGCCCCTTGCGAGCAGAGATTCTTCTGTGGTGTCCAGTTGTCTGAATGAGATGTTGACGATGGTTCTCTGACTCTGTCTTTGCACTGTTGCGGTCTCTTGGCCTTGGTGTTTCCGCAGTTTCTGCTCATGGATGGCTCGGTGTTTATTTCGAAGCTTGTCACATGTGGCGTCAATTTTTTGAAAAATAGGTCCATGGTCTTCTTCCAACGTGAACTCTTTAATTTCCTCAAATCTTTGCTGTTCATCCGTTCGTAGGGTGAATTTATTGAAACGATGGTAGCTAATTTGGGAACGAATTAAGGCTTTCCTGGCATTCGATAAGATCTTTTGGAATGTAATGTTGGAATTCCTTTTGTATTTGTAGTTTATATTATATTTTAAATGTCTGTTGACTATTCTCCGTCCCCGTTGCGTATTCAATTTTATTGATATAACTCTTAGCGTGTAACAGTATTAGTAGCTTTGTCAAAAATAATGAATATTGTATTTTTCTGTGGACAATAAACCACTTAAAATAAAATAAGAAATAAACAGATATTAAATTGTCTATTGACAATCACGTGGTAACAACGGATCTGTAATAACGGATGCATATGGATTCAGACTTGGTTAGATATAGGTCAAACACCAGCAGATGTTTTATATAAAATATATTGTTATAAAAACGGCGGACCACCACTTATATGTAGTAATGGGTTAAAATTATTGAATTTAGGAATTTCCAAAATAAGTAGCACAAACGATATTTTCTCAACAGAAGTAGGTGATTATGTAAATTCAGAAGATTATGTTATAAATAAAACTGTGTCAGAATTATTAAACAAATACAATAGTATGTTCGACGGGAATTTAGGCTCTTTCAATAAGTTTAAAGTAAATTTACCACTAAAAGAGGGAGCAGTCCCAAAATTTTATAAAGCTTGTCCAGTGCCATTCGCACTTAAACCAAAAATTGAGAGTGAACTAGATAGATTAGTAAAAATAGGTGTTTTGGTACCCACAGAATTTTCGGATTGGGCTACACCTATTGTGCCTGTGTTGAAGCCAAGTGGGGGTATTCGAATCTGTGGCGACTATAAAATAACATTAAATCCTCAACTTCAGAAACAGCATTTTCCATTACCTCGTATTGAATATCTATTTTGTAAGTTGCAAGGCGGTAAAAAGTTTTCGAAGATAGATTTATCAGAGGCCTATCAGCAAATTTTGCTAAATGATGAGTCTCGAAAACTTGTTACCATCTCAACGCATAAGGGACTTTTTTCTTATACGCGCATGCCTTACGGGATTAAAAGCGCACCCGCAATTTTTCAGAATATAATGGATCAACTTTTTATCATGGAAGGGGTCGCCTGTTTTATTGATGATATTCTGATAACTGGAAAAAATGACAAGGAACATTTAGAACGTCTGGAAAAACCTTTCCAGAGGTTGGAAGAGTGCGGCTTAAAGGTTAAAAAGATAAATGTAATTTTTTTCAAAAATCGGTTCAGTATCTAGGGCATGTAATAGACCAAGAGGGTTTGCATACCTCAGATGAGAGGGTCATAGCCATTAGAAATGCGCAAGTTCCTAAAAATGTGACCGGAGTAAAATCATTTTTAGGAATGATAAATTTTTATTGCAGATTTATTCCAAACGGTTCCCATATTTTAAAACCTTTTTATCATTTATTAAAAAAAGACACCAAATGGTGTTGGACGCATGAGTGTGCCAGTGGTTTTCAAAAAGCCAAGGACATCTTGTTATCTTCAAGTGTCCTTACTCATTTTAACCCTGAAGAAAAAATTAAATTGACTGTGGGTGCCTCAAATTTTGCTTTAGGAGCAACCATTAGTCACATTTTTTAGGACAACACCGAAAAACCAATAGCTTTCGCTTCCAGATTATTGAATCAAGCTGAATTAGCTTATTCGCAGATAGCAAAAGAGGCGGCAGCTATTATTTTCCGCGTTAAAAAATTTTTTCAGTATCTTTATTGTCAGAAATTTATTTTACAGATCACAAACCTTTATTGGCGATTTTTGGCGATAAAAAAGGTATTCCTCCATTTGCTGCAAATCGTTTGCAAAGGTGGTCTTACATTTTATCTGTTTTCGATTATGAAATTTAATTTGTAAATTCAGAAAAAAATTATGCCGATTGTTTATCGCGTATGCCACAAAAAAATAGCACCGAAAACATTCACAAAACAGATACAAAATACTCATATTTAAATCTTTTGCAGGAATCAAATTTTACAGTTAGCTTTAAAGATATAAAAAGGAAACTAATAAAGACCAAATTTTAAGTAAATTTTTTTTTTATGTCCAAAACGGTTGGCCAAATTCTTGTCCTGACCCCGTTTTCAAACCTTATTTTTGTAAAAAAAACGAGATAAACATCGAACAAAATTGTTTATTATGGGGATATAGATTAATCGTCCCAAAAAAAATTAGAAATTATGTTTTGGAAGAATTGCACAGTACCTATATGGGCATAGTCAAAATGAAGTCTTTTGCTAGATCATACGTTTGGTGGCCCTCAATGGATTCTCAAATTGAAGATTTGTCAAAGAATTGTAAGTCCTGCGCAGTGTACGCTGCAAATCCTATAAAAACTCCGTTAATGACTTGAGGGTGGCCAAAGAATCCATGGACTCGATTACATGCCGATTTTTTTGGGCCACTCTTCTATAAAGATTTTCTGGTGGTGCAGGACGCATCGTCAAAATGGATTGAATGTTTTATAGTACCTAATATGTGCGCGGTAACTACAATTATTAAAATATTTCGCGAACTATTCGCTAGGTTTGGTTTACCAAGGGAATTGTGCACTAACAACTCTACGACTTTCACGTCTGAGGAATTTCAAACATTTATTAATAAAAATGGAATTAAACATGTAACAGGCGCACCCTACCATCCTGCCACAAACGGCCTAGGCGAGAGTGCGGTTAAAATTATGGAAAATGCTATTTTAAAGTCAAAACATGAAAATCCAAGTTCTGATTTTTATTTAATAGTGAGTCGTTTTTTGATTTATTACGGAAACACTCCACACACCACTACAGGAGAAACTCCTGCCAAATTACTGTTAGGTCGAAATCTTAAAACAAAATTTGATCTATTATTGCCTTTGATAGCCGATACAGTCGAATGCAAGCAAGATATTCAAAAAAAAAACTATAAATCGGGTCAAGATGTTACTTTTAATATAACTAACCGCATTTGGGCTCGCTATTTTCGGGTAAGTTCGCATATTTGGGGCTCTGCTCCTAAACATACCCTGAGATTGCTAGATTCCATTCAAAGAAGAGCCATTCGCTTGATCGGTGACCATAGTCTGACAAACAATCTGGAAAGCCTTGAACATCGAAGGCAGGTTGGCGACTTGAGTCTATTTTACAAATATTTTCATGGCAAGTGTTCAGCTGAGGTTGCCCGCTTGATACCACCCAGAGCGGTGCATGGTAGAAATACGCGACGAGCCACTGCAGCCCACCAGTACGTGGTTCAGCTTAGTGTCCCTCGAACGACACTGTTTCAAAATTCTTTCATCTGGAGAACGTCATCACTCTGGAACGGCCTCCCTGAGATCGCGTTCCCCAACGAGTATAATCTCCAAAGATTCAAGACCAACGTGAATCGTTTCCTGCGCACACGCACCGCTCCTAGAGCGCCATACAGAATTTATCCTGCAGTGCTGTGCCTTATCATAAAAAAAAAGAAAGAAAAGAGCAGTGGTGTGCGGGTGTTATCACAAAGGTGTTAGGTAAAAAAATATATTTAGTTAAGACTGATTGTGGATTAGAATGGAAACGACATGTAGATCAATTAAAGATAAATCATTCCAAATTACCATATTATGATTCAGAACCTAATAATGCTGTTTCCATTCAACCACGCTTAGATATACGTAATCCAAATCATTCAAATATTAGTGATAGTACTGAAGTGAGAAATAATATTTCTCCAACACCCTCTAATAGTCCTCAACAAAAAGCTCTTCGGCGGCGTAGCCATATAAAACCACCTGACCGATTGGTGGTCGGTATTTAATGTAATTTTGTAAAAAAAAAATCATAATCATCAAAAGTGTGTCCTGATTATGTTATTCAACATAATTATTCTGCATAATGTTTTCCACCATTTGGGGGGGAAGGTGTTGGATGCTCGATATCGGTATGTGTTTTTTGGTGGGCTTTATAAATAAACCGATATCTTGACTTGCTTTTAGGTTTTGTTGACCTGATAAGATTCAGTATAAAATAAACACATGTTCAGAGTACATCGGTGTTTTACTCATTTACAATATCCTTTCGGAATATTAGTATATTAAATATTCACATTAATATTTAAAACATAACAATTATATATTTTTTTATTAACTTAATGCTTTTTTATTATAAAGTTGTCATAATTTTAATACATATACCATAACGTAAAATTTGTTCTTGTCGCTTTGTTGTCTTACTTATGACGAAATTTGAATATCAGAGGAGTAATCTGGTCACTGAAGATTAGAAAAGCTGAAGGAATATTTATACTGTCAAAAAGCTCTGTATATACTTTACTTATTTTTATTTCGATAATTTTTAAACGAAAAATATTCTTAATATTTTTATTTTGCAAAACCTGTAAGTAGTCCCAGAAACAGACACAAATTTTACAAGTACAATTAATTAGCAGATATTCTTGGATTTATTACAGGTTAATTCAGGCTATGCTTTGTCTCTGCTATAAGTTAGGTAATTTCACTTGAGACCTTTGATAATTATTCTCTCAGTGGTTTCCTCGTTTATTTTGTTCCTCGGTTGCTATACAACAGTTGAACAATTACTATAAGGGATATTCGATCCAATTTAAGTTAAAAAGCCCATTTGCAGCATAATGACCACCTAGCACAAGTTTCTCATCACACGAGACTGTATAATATAATACCAAAATGACATGGTTTCTGTCTACCCCGCTAATGTCATTTAATTTACGGCATATGTTTTGCCGGCATTTCCACATACACAGACCGGTAATAATGGTCTCCAATTTTTCGAAATGATATTTAATCGACGATTTCAAACAACTAAGTGACCATTATAGTCCGACAAAATGATATAAAATTATTTCTCGGTCGAAAGAAGCATAACCGCAAGAGAAATGTGTCTCCGATAGCTTCTTTCGTGTAAGAGTGGCCAATATGAATTATTATTTTTCTTTATCTGTGAGCCAATATTAAAAATTTGAGTTTAACTTTCTTTTTAGAAGGCTATTCTCGGGGTATCTCCCCCCTCCCTTTCCTCGAAGGTTCATCTTCATGACGAGCTAATAGCCGAGTTTAATTAATTGTTGTGATTTTTATAAGGTATATCCCCAGGCTGGGCTAAAAAAGCATGCTCCTCCCCAAATCCGTAAAAAAATCACTAACATAAAAAAAAATTTAATTCAGAAAATATAATATTTCAGCGACTTTTTTTTTATGACATTTTGTTCTGTTGCCACGGACAGATTTCTTTTCTTTTATAAATCATGCATGCCAAAATGTTTTTTTGTCCTATTTGCGAATAAATTCCTCATATCAAAGTCGTGGCAAAAGCGGTTCTCAGACGATCAGTATTATAAGTCTAGACTAATTGCTTTTTGAATTGACCCAACCTTATGAGCATGCAACAGTTTGGATTTCAGATTGAGAGGAGTACGAGCGATGCCATCTTCGGGTTCCTCGAACGACTATATGTCTCCTTAAACTCTGAGGAGTATGCTGCAGCGGTGTTCAGTGACTTATTAAAAGCCTTTGACTGATGAATTACAGAATACTGCTATGGAAGTTGGGGGCTTATGGATTTAGAGGTGCGGCCTTGGAATGATTTCGATCGTATCTGGATAGTCGTGTTTAGACAGTTGTCTTTAATAACAGTAGCTCTGAAGAATTGAGCCTAGATATAGGCGTTTCTCAGGGATCCGTACTTGGCCCTCTCCTTTTCCTCATCTACATTAACGATATGTCCCATCTTGATATAGCGGGGATGTTCACCATTTTTGCCGATAACACGACCATCTTTTGTTATGACATGGTTGTCGATAGGCTTTTTTTAAACATAAAGAATGATTTGTGCAAAATCATGGAGTGGTGCGATGCGAATTTGCTATACTTTAATATTTCAAAGACTAACATATGGGGATTTCGCTGTGGTCTGGATAATGTTTATCGGGAGGACAAGGCGATCTCTATGCCTGATGTTAGTAAATTTTTGGGACTGTACATGGGCATCAATCTTAAATTTGAGAACCACATAGTAAATTTGTGTCAAAAGCTATTTCCTGGTTGCTATGCCATTAGGATTATCTCAATCAATCTCGGTTTTCCTTTGGCAAAAGACTCGTATTATGATCTGATTGAGTTCCATCTTCGTTATGGTATTTGTTTTTGGGGATCTTGTGCGCAGTGCTTATTCCAATCTGTATTTGTGTTGCAAAAAACGGTAGTCAGATATGTGTGGGGTGCTAAGGTTCGTGATTCTTGTCCTTCTTTGTTTTTTAATAACTCAATTTTACCTCTTTGTTGTATATTTATCCTGGAAACTGTTTGCTTCATGTTTAAAAAATCAAAGTACGCTGTCTATACCTACCCATTATAACACACGTCAATCATTTTTCTTGAACTTACCAATTCCACGATCCGCCCTAATTAAAAAATATTTAATTTTTGGCGGAAAAAAAATCTTTAATGGCTTTGAGAAGGCAAGGTCAGGGGAGGGTTAGAAGACTAACGAAAAAACTATTACTCGAAAAAGTATTTTACACTCCTGATGAGTATTTTGACGACGTGCTAAGATGAAAAAAAATTATTACCCACATACGCTAACTCTACTATTTAAATTTTGAATTATTATTCTTAACTACTTGTTTTCTAATATATTTATGTTGTATTGAGTTTTAACGGTTTAACAATGTCTAATTTCATTTAATATTCTTGTGTTCTGTTTGTTATCACCACGTTACCCTTGTATATTATACCTTTGAACAAGATAGATATTTTTAGGACAATAAAGGATTTTCTTATTTGATTTGATTTGATTTATTACTGTCAGTATTTAGAAATACTAACAATAGAGGTCGATTGTCACATATCAGACTGTACGCCTAATGTGCCGATGCGATCGCCTAGAGGCAGCGGTGTTATCAATTTAAATTTTATTGCGGAGGAACACAGCATACACACAATTATCGACCAGTTCTTCATATTGTTCAAACTAACCGCTATATTTTTAATACCTACATACAATATATCCTTGGTTTGAACCCGTATATTCGCCATTTGTATAGCGCATAATCATAGCCTACAAATTCGTAACCAGGTTCCAAACTATGGTGGTTCGTTGCGGTATTTAGGCTTACTTAGCTTATCGACTACCGAATCATGACCAAACCAAATAACGGCAGGGGTCCCGCAAGGCTCCCCAATCACCCAAATTTTATATAACATATTTACGAGTGATTTTCCCAAAACCGCTCAAACGCAAACTTACCTATTCGCCGATGACACACCGACAACCGCATCCGCAAGAAGGCCGCCACCAGTAATAAAAAAATTGCAACATCACGTCAATCTCATAGACAAATGGTTGGGCAATTGGAGAATTCGGCTAAAAGACGCCAAAACACAGGTCATCTTTCTGTCAAAGGCTAGAGCAAACCCCCTAAATACTAGGGTCAAAGTCAAAAATACACCCATAAAATGGAGTGACAATATTAAATATATAGGCTTACTTTTTGACAGAAAAATGAACTGGAGCCTGAATGCCACCCATAGACTCAAAAGCGCGAACGCAGAACCTCACTAATAGAAACAGCAAAGTTAAGCTAAAAACTAAACTTAACCTTTACAAAACTATGATCAGGCCTGTTCTTTTATATGGCGCACCCACGTGGTGCACGATGTCTATGACTAATCACAAAAAATATCAAATTTTCCAAAACAAAATTCTCACTGATCACCAATGCGCCCTTTTTTTACCCCAAAAAGGCTTTTGCACAGAGGCCTAAAAATAGACACCATACAATCTCACCTACACAAACTTCTTATAAACTACTATAAAACCACAGACCTGGCAAACAACGCCCTAATTACACAATCCCATACACGCTCAGCCTTCCCTCGCACAAACAAATTACCACGCGACTGGCTTACACCTTAAATATTCCGGTTCTCATGAGAAGCAAAAACGAAATCATCGACAGGATCTCGAACTAATTTCATTTAATTAAAGCGAAAGCTACACTAAAAAGAAATGAGAGTAAAAGGCTCTGCCTATACTCAGAAGCACTAATCGATACAAGAAGACTACCGATTTTTTTTTACGGCTTACGTCACAGCAACTCCGGAAACTAAGGGACTAATCCTTTCAACTATTTGTTAACGTGAAATTTGCTTTCGAAAAAAAAATCGGGTTTTAAAACATTTTATTTTTGCTATAATTAGGAAAATAGCAACGTATTTTAAACATTTCTTTTTTCACGAAAAAAATGTTGAGGAATAAATAAATCCTACAAAAAATGCTTTTTGTGTTTCTAGAATAGAATATAATATTATTACCTTCATAAAATTTAAAGCTTTACATAGGATCGTCAAAATATAAAGATATAATAATAATAATAAATGACTTTTGTTTGCAGATTAGACAGTAAATTTTACATTACAATTATACATTAATATTTATAAATGATTTTAAAATAAATTAAATAGGCAAAGCCTACTTTAGCGAAGTCTAGCCGTCTGGCTACTCTTACTTAACCAAAGGTAGGCTCATATAAATGATACAAATATATACGACACTATACACAAAATGAAAGACAAAGCAAGACACTATGCCTGATAAATTCGTTCAAAACAAGGAAATATCCAGATTTTCAGCAGCATGTCACTATGCACTTATACTCAGATATGGAGCTAAATTTGAATTTATTAATATTGCATAATCTGAATTCCTCAGGCAAAGAGTTATATAGACTAACGGCGTTAAATGAAAAACTTCTATAAAGCACTGTTGTTCTATGTTGGGGCATTGTGTATTCATTCCTAAATATTATGTTCCCATTATGACCAGTTATTCTAGGAATAAATTTACTCTTCACCAGATTGGAAGAGTTGGATGAGGTAGGCAATCTGTGTGTACACTTAAATATTTAACAGCTGTTAAACAAGTTAGAGAAAAAAATCGTCCTATTATTTACCTAGACGAAACATGGTTCGATACCCATGACACTCCAAGAAAAAGTTGGGATGATTCTTCCAAAACTTGTCAAACCAAGGCACCATCAAATAAAGGCAAAAGAATCACAATATTACATGCTGATTCAGAGAACGGGTTTGTTCCAAATTGTCTGTTGCTTTCAGCTAAAAACATAGCAGATTCTTCTTTAGATTACCATCAAGATACCGACGCACAACTTTTTGAAGATTGGTTTAAACATAAACTTCTTAAAAATATACCTGAAAATAGCGTCATTGTAATGGACAATGCTATAGTTATCAAAGTTGGCAAGCAAAAATCATTCCCAATTCTAATAATATAAAAGCAGAAATTCAAAATTTTATGATTCATAATGATTTATATTTTGAAGAAATTTACAAAAAACGAGAACTGCTAGAAGTATTAAAAGCTTTTAAAATAAATAAGGAATACGAGTGTGACAAACTTGCAGCAGAAAATGGACATACAGTGTTGCGTCTTCCTCCATACTATTGTATATTCAATCCTATTGAGCTAATATGGCACCAATTAAAATCCAATATTAGGAGAAATAATATTTCTCCTACATTAAATGCATCTGTAGTAGAATTAATTAAAAACGAAGTAAGAAAAATTTCTGCAGACAGCTGGAAAAACTGTGTACAGCATGTACTTAAGGTGGAAAATTCTTACAATGGTATGATTACAAGTGTTCAACCCTTAATTATAAGTTTAGGCTTAGATGAAGATAGTGATAGTGATACAGAGTTAAATTTTGAATAAATTGTCAATAGTTTTTAAGAATTTAATTAATTTTTATTGTACTTGTTATCCTAATTGTTATACTTTGAAAATATATTATTTTCAATTATCATTTATTGTTATTATTATTTTACATTTATTATAGGTACCTAAAACTAAAAATACCTGTCTATTTATTTTAAATTATAAAAATAAATCATGTGGTGTATGTACATTTTCAAGCCGACCCTGATCCCATTTATTCAGCTTTGAAGAGGTTGAGGCGTATACAATAGGATTTAATCAGGTAGATTATTTATGGCAGTAAGAGTCAACGGTATAATTCTGCAAATATTATACGAAATTACAAAGGTGGTGGAGTCGCCGCTTATTCGTATTAAACCAATTGCATTCAGTTATTTTATGTGAAATGTGATCATATTTGCGAAGACCATAAATTAGCCTACAGTACTTATTTTGCACCTTTTGCACTTTGTATCTGTCCTCGCAGACACACGGTCCTAGATGCGATTACTATATAAAAGTTTAAATGAGGCTAATGCTTTTTGTTAAGATTTTTTATATGTTTACGAAAGCGCAGCTCTTTATCGAACATTAGGTGCAAGCCTCTAGCAGAATTGACAAAGTTTAAAAGAGTGCCTGAAACTTGCAGTTTTAAGCTGTTCTTCACAAAGTTTCTTTTAGCCTTGGTACTTATAACTGATTGCCTTGGTACCTATAACTGAGGTAACTGAGATTCTTTAGAGTTTAAAATTAAATTGTATTCCTCTGAGAGTGATTTAATGTTTTCGAGATTATGAGTAATATTGTGAGTCCCTTGAACTGTGTCTGACTGATGAAAAGAATAATAAAGCTGTGTGTCATCGGCATAAGCCTGTGTTTTACAGAAAGTTGTTAAGGTTAGTATGTCCCTAGTATAAATTATAAAAAGTAGAGGAGACAAGACAGCTGAACTCAAAAACATTACACGAAACCCTCTGAGAATGGTTTGATAAAAATAAGTTTACTAGTTTTAGAGCATCGATATTAAATCTATAATATATCAACTTTGCACATAGAAGCCTATGGTTCAGAGTGTCAAATGCCTTGAAGTAATCCAGCAGTATAAGCATACTCGCCATTCCCCAGAAGATTGTGCAGCAGCTGTACTAAAACCTTTTGTGAAGCCACATCGGAATTCGATAATTATTTTATTTTCTGTAAAAAAGGCTAAAATCTGATTGTATAGAACTTTTTCCAGAATTTTTGAAATTGTGGGCGAAATACTAATTATTGTTCTTAACTTTTTTGGGTTATTTAATTTTGGACGAGGGGTGCCCACAGCTGTTTTCACAAGGCAGGAATATGATTATTTTCAATGAGGCTATTGATAATAAGCAAAATAATATGTTCTATGAACGGCCTACACGGTTTCAGTATTTTTAGATTTATGCTATCAACTCCTTGCGCATTTGTTTTAATACTATTCAGGATAAGTTGAATGTCGTGGATTGTTGCTAACGAGAAACTTAACACTTTTTCAGGATTCTTTGAATTGTTATTATAGAAGTCAATTCTGTTGTTACATTTTTCGGAAATATTATGCAAAAAAGAGGCGAAGTATTGGTTAATGCTTTCTGGATCGGCAAGATTGTTAGGCAACCTATTGGATTTATTACAGCGAGCATTTAAGTTTGTAAGTGGTTTTATGAATTATGAAACAATTCTGGTTAGAAAGTACTTTCTTACGTCCTAGTAATAGACACGACATGGTTACGTAGTGCTCTGTAATTATCACGGTCAGTATCTGATCTACTGCTTTTGTATTTCTGTCTGTAAATTTTTTCAGATTTTTGATTTCATAGTTCAACCTGAACCTAACGTCACGTAACTGCGCATGTTGTCATGTGTCAAACAAATCTGTAAGTAGTTTACTAGACAGTGATATTTTATTATCTATACTGCGTTGTCTAAAAAGGTCATATCATAGGGTAGATTGACCAGGTCAATTTCAAAATTAATTTAATTTAGACTTTTATAACATCCGTATTTAATTTTTGCTGGAGATGGTTTGTCTGAGTGGACATTTAAGTAAACATAAACTAGATTGTGGTCAGATATGGCTTCCGCTCTCCGCTGAGACAGTGCCGCACCGATTAACTATTTCAGTATCGTTTATGAAAATTGGGTTAATGAGTGTACTCGATTTGTCTGTCATTCTAGTTGACTCGTTCAATATCTGGAAGAGACCGAACGATTCCAAAATATGTAAGGCCGGATTGTTCAGATTAAAAAAACTAGCATTAAAGTCTCCCAGCATATGAGAATTTTGGATGTCGGAAATACTTCCCCTAAAATGTTGTGAAGATCAGTAGTAGTGAAGTTATTTATATACATATATATTGAGGGGGTCTGTAAAATAGTCCCGCAACAATTGATTTGTGACGTAAATTAAACTGTAAAAATAAAAACTCTGAATTGTCTGTTACTTGAAGGTTGCACTCAATTATTTGGTTCTTTACATAACTTGACATAAGCGCCCACTCCTCCACCTCTGCCCAGTCTATCTTTATGGAAAAAGTTATATCCCGGTATATTAACCAAGGTTGAATCGGTATTTTTCGATAGCCATGTTTCTGTAACCATTTCAACTTCATAATCGTTTTCCTGATCTATACTAACAAAATCGTTATAG
Organism: Polydrusus tereticollis; assembly: GCA_963920685.1. Classification (NCBI taxonomy): domain Eukaryota; kingdom Metazoa; phylum Arthropoda; class Insecta; order Coleoptera; family Curculionidae; genus Polydrusus; species Polydrusus tereticollis. Next base: position 54,297,883 of record OY987329.1, read on the forward strand.
CCTATAAAGAGTGATCTAACATTGATTTGGGCAATTGTATACAAAGATTAAAATAAAACAAGCAACGAGAACTATGTCACCAAACAACAAACTACATCTAAAATATTGGAAAAAATATTTTTTTCCTATAAAAATGTTATAGTAAGATAAAGCTTTGTGGTCGCGATGAATGTACTCATTTACTGAATATAAACCTATATTCAGCAAAAATTGCTTAACTTTCTTGGTAAACTCAAGACCACGCAAGGCACGTAGTTCGACCGGCAGCCTGTACATTGGAGAACTTTTTACATAGACGTTTTATGCTGAGGAATAAGTAAAACATGATTTTCTTTAGTACCATAGTTACCCATTGACCCAAGTCACTCAAAAAGGTTTCTATTCTTGTTCACATAGTTAATACACTTAAAGACAAATATGCATGGAAACGTTAGCATATTCTTAGAAACAAGTATATTTCTGCAGGTTTTCAGAGCTTGAAGTCAGTCTCAGAATTCTTATCTGACAAATAAATATACGATCATAGGCACCAGCACCCCAGGACACCACATTGCTAGACATATGTTAAATAATAATACGAGAAAATGCCATACTCATCCGGGGTGTTTTTCAAGGTCAAATTGGCAATATAGGTAGAATTAAATTGATAGCAGCAAACATACGAGACGTGGTTAGTGAATATTAAATAGGGATTCCAGTGTGCTGCCAGGAACTTAGTATCTCTTACAAAGATAATCCCAAGCACATCTTCAAAAGTATGCGGATACGAATCTAATAATCTGTCATATACTATTATTTTAGGATTTTTAGAAAAAAAACACTCAATACAGAAATGGGTCTGTAGTTTTTAACCTTATCACGTTCATTTTTTTTATAAATTGATACAAGAGCAGCTATCTTAAGAACACTAGAAAAAGATCCCACATCCAAACCGTAGTTAATTTGATTACTTCCTTATTTTGTTTTCAATACACTTAATGAGTCTAACATTAAGACCATCAATGACTTCGTGGTTTTTGTTTTTTAGACCCTCAATAATGGTTAGAATTTCAATTTGAGTCAGATGCTCGATGACTATAGAATCATTTACTCAAGGAGGAACATTATATACACTATTCAATACTGCGTATTTGTCCACCAATTTTTTTCTTGGAGACAGTCTGTACTAAAATATGACGCAAATTCGTCAGCAGCCTTCATAAGTTATTCAGTTATTTTAGAGTCATCTTTAAGATGTGCAATGCTCAAGGTTTTAGCTCTATTAAGTATATTATTTACAATACTCCAGATGGCTTTAATTTTGCTATCCGACAAAGATATCCTGTTCTGGTAAAACAACTATTTACTTTCCTTTGTTTAATTTTTTTTTCATTGTCTTTTTAGGTTATTATGTTAAAACCAGGTCTATTTTCTATCTATCTTGCTTCTAGTATTTTGACATAACCATCTAACTCGTTCTTCATAACGGCTAGGTTCCCATTGCACCAATCAGTTCTAGACTTATTTTTTCTTATTTCTCGAGGACAATATTATCTCAGGAAAAGGATTTATAATAATATATAAGAACAGAACATGGTTGCTCTGTTTTTATTGTGTATTGTGGGTAAAAGAACGCAACTTATTTTTTTCTGTCACGTTTTCGTAAATAATGTGCGTGGTCCCCCCCCCCCTTGGTATCTAAAGTCACTTCCCATACTAAATTTAATAAATTATTAATTATTTCATCATTGATTGAATAATGTTGTGTTTTAAATGTAATTTTTCGCCTATGGCGCCAAATCTGCTATAGCTGCCGCTGATATATCTCCGTTATATCTTTTACACCAGCAGTCATCAAAATGACAAAGCACTTTACTAATTTTCTAACCTTTATGTCCGATACTAGGGAAAGATAAAAGAGTGACTTTAAGCAAATTGCAGAAGAACGATCGTTGTTCCGTTAAGTGCTTGTGAATGTTCGACCCGTCGCCTACACCAAAGTCGGCGCCTAATACCTACAGGTGCCTTGAGCTTGTCACCACCCTCGATCGAAATTACAAGTCCATAACAATACTATTAAATCTTAAGGCATTAAAAACCAGTCGGTTCATTCAGAAAACAAAATTTTATCTACCTGGGTTGGCCCTCGGGGCACAGTTAATTTATACGGTCAACGAAATTAGTCGAATTTGTATAAGAGTTTTTTTTTTGTGGCATTTGTCATTTGACCGCAAGTTAAATTCAAATATTTTACTACAATTAATGAGATCGCTCTTTTTGTAAATGGCAAAGTTTAAATTGGGTTATTGTTATGATATTTGTATTTGAGACCGACAATGTTTAGCTAATTTTGATCTTTATTTATTGACTATTTTGGCTTCTAAAACTCTAATTCCCCCCTTATTGTGATATCGGGGCTATTTGACCACCACATAGTCCCATTACGACCCAATCCACTCATCGTGTCGTATCGATAGTTTAAAAAATCACAATATCACGAGCTGCATCTTCTTGCCAAATAAGATTTTGATATAACATTAGCGGTAATTCGTCCAAAAGATTTTTAAATTCAACAACAAATTTATTTATTTTTATTTATTATAATTCCAAAATATATGAGACCACAGATCTGACGTAAAAATTATGTTTATCGGATTCATAATAGAACTAAAGGTTTTTATAAATTTTATGTAGAAAGATAACGTTTTAAATTAAGGCGTAAATTAAAGCGGAACGTACATTAACAACAAAAATTTAAAGCTAACAAACTGTAAGTATTTTTTTTTAAGTTTTTGATAGTGTATAGTAGGTATACCACAGTGATAAATATGAAGGAACAATTAATGTTCATTTTGGCCTACTGCCAGGCGTTGAATAGGGTAAAGTAATAGAATGAATTTATGTCGATTTAAAGTTCTTTTAACAGTACCAAAACTAACTCTGTTACGTCTTGGACCATAATATACTATAATGATACGATATAACAATTTATTCATGTTAATTACAATATAACTAACCGAACTATTTCCTTTTTAGAATTGGTCATGTTAGTCCTAAAATATTGTAGTATTACATGTTCTCAGACCGTGCTTCTTTCATATCTCTGTTTGTGGTCGTGTAAAGACTAAACGTTTTAAAGTTGTGTTTATTGATATGTTTCTATTAACTTCCGCGAAATATCTCTGATGAGTTTCCCTTGCATTTTATCCAATTTTATAGAAAAGTATGATATCCTTAATCTTTGTTTGAGTGAAAATTCCATTTTAACTAAAAAACCGATAGACTTTGACAAATTATTATTTGCACAATTTTGTTTTCCAAGGCACGCTTCATATATCAAAAATTAATTATTAAACTTTTTGCACTTCCTAGACGTTCCTTGAAAGCATCAACATTATGAGGATTTTGATTTCCTATGCATTCTAGACGTAGCTATTAAGCTATGGAATAAATACAGCATTTTAAAAACTTGATCGTTCGTATCTCAAAACGGTTTAAGCTAATATGGACAAACTACATATTTTGGAAATTAGGAAAGAACTTTCATACAAATAAAAAATATACCTATATCCTATACAGTGTGGCCCAAATTGGGCCTACATGTATGGGGATCTTGGAAACTATAGAAGATAGAGAAACGGTTAAATGGAGAAAGTTTTTGACAATTATATTTCTAACTGAAAACCGTTTAGTACGCGGCCCTATCTTTTTTGGTTTTTGAAATATGTTGAAAAAACCAAAAAGATGTATTTTCGAAATAATGCTGTAGATTTCTTATTATTCACTATTTTGGCAATCTGTAAAAACATTTTTAAAGCATTCCTCACTCTCTCTTCTAATTCTTGTACAGATTCCGGGGGTTCAAACTCATATACTTCATTTTTTACATAACCCCATAAATAAAAATCGAGAGGGGTTATATCAGGGGATCTAGCAGGCCAATTAACTGGTCCGCCGTTTGAAATTAATTTGTCATCAAATATCTGTCTTAAGAGAGTTTGAACTTCCCGAACATTATGTGCGGGACAACCGTCTTGTTGAAACCAAATATTATTCAATTGATCTTGAGGAACTCTTGCTCTAATTGCCGGTAATATTTGATCTTCTAACAGCTCCAAGTATCTTTGGCCATTCAACGTATGATTATAAAAGAATGGTCCTATAAGTCTGTTGTCTAAAATGTAAGGAGAAAAGTAAAGCTGGGTTACTTAATACCTGCTATGTATTTAGCAAGCTAGGTGACATTACTTACCATACATACCACACCATACATTAAAACCAAATCGGGTTTGCAGTCTTCGTTGAGCCAATTGGTGAGGGTTTTCTGTTGCCCAAAAATGATGGTTATGTCTATTAAATACCCCGCAGTTGGTAAAATGTGATTCATCGGTCCAAATTACAAGACGACTGAGATCATGATTTTGTTCGCATTGATTCACATACCAATTTGAAAACTGCATTCTTCTTGGATAATCCGTTTCTCGTAAACCCTGAACTATAGTTGGCTTGTATGGTCGATATTTATTTTCCTTAAGGACTCTTTGTATGGTACTTCGCGGGGTTGGTAAGTCTCTTGCCGACGCTCTTGTAGATGATGTCGGAGCGACATTAAAATAGGCTCTGATATTTTCGTCACGCTCGTTATTACCTGCTTTTTCGTAACTCTTGGGCCGCGGTTTTCCAAAACTTCCATGGTTTCTCAGGTTCATAACAATTTTTGGAAAAAGTCTGACACTTGGCTGCGGTCTTTCAGGAAAATTTTCAAAATACCTTTCTAATGCAAGGTTTGCATTTCTGTTGCAATGAATGTAACATTCTAGCAAATCAAATTTTTCTTCGTGAGAAAAACGCAATGCCATTTTCTTTTAAATTCAGAATACACAAATAAATCGTTATTATTAGATAATAATAATAAAAACTATTATACTTTTACTCGTTCTGACAAGTAATATTTTTGTTTCATTTTCAAACGGTAGTGGTTGGTCATAGGCTACTGGATTTTATTTTTGATTCATAGGTTATTGTAATATTGTTGATTGAAACAATGCAAGCAGTGTTTTGTGAATACTACAAAATGTAAACCTTTTAATTGGTATTCAATTTAGGGAGTTATAGTGCAGTTGTCAAATTTGACGTGTTGCGAAAATTAATTTTCTTTATTTTTCAAGTCAATTTCATTTATTTTCCAACAAATAATACATCGTTGAAAAGCTGACGTCATAAGCTACCTTTTAAGTATAAAATACAATATAACGCCCATAAGAAAAAATGAACCTGATGATGGTATAAAATAACAGAAACGTCGTGTTCAAAATTAAATTGCAGAACTGAAATCTACTTAAAAAGTTGCTTTAAAAATGTTTTTGCAGATTGCCAAAATAGTGAATAATAAGAAATCTACAGCATATTTTCGAAAATACATCTTTTTGGTTTTTTCAACATATTTCAAAAACCAAAGAAGATAGGGCCGCGTACTAAACGGGTTTCAGTTAGAAATATAATTGTCAAAAACTTTCCCCATTTAACCGTTTCTCTATCTTCTATAGTTTCCAAGATCCCCATACATGTAGGCCCAATTTGTACTGTATATTCCAAATGAATAAACAACAACTTAATGCCACAGTTCCTTTGTTTAAAGCTAGGTCACATTTTAACTGTCAAATTTGGAATCTCCTGGAAAAAATAAACAAGATGGCTATATCGGTTCTTAATAAAAATACAGGGAAACTAAAAATTAGGCTTCTGTTCAGTCCTAGTTGGATGACCCTGTACATTTGCATTAATACATTAACGTTCTATTAGATTTTTTAGCTTATCAAATACAAATATAAGCAATATGGGTTGATAGAGGTTCCTAAGGTTGATAGCGGTCCTTCAACATTGAAAAAAGATTAGGGTATTATTATGAATAGTGAATGAGGAAAGGCCAATATAATTATGCACTTATCTTTTAGTTTCATTTCTTTCAGACTGGATTTCTTAAAAGGTAATATCTCCGAGAGGAAAGAGGTTGGCGAACACAACCTCAGTTCCAGATTCTTGAACAGGATCAGTAAACCAAACTACGTATAGGTGGTTAGCAATGTTTCGTCCTGTATTTCTACCACATATCCGTCTGGATGGGATCAAGTTAAAATTTGTACATGATAAAAATACGAAATAAAAAAAAATATTTTGATCAAAATACATGCTTTCGGTAAGTTGAACCGATACATTGGCTTCCAGCGACACCCAACGTAGTTTGCCCGCAATGGGCCGCCTTGCCAGCGTTTGAACCTATATGGATTCTCGCTATCGTGGTTGGGTTGATACGTGTGGTTGCCACGAGATGTAGCCACGTGCTGCAACTCTCATTCGTAAACTTACATTTCTGTGTTAAAGCACTTTGAGGTCCCTTACCTTTTCGTCAGACCCGGAGCCTTGCTGAAGAGCCGTAAACGGCGAAACGCGTTCAGGGATTGGGTCTGACGGAAAGGATAAGGGACAACTTTGTACACAAACTTATATTAATTTTGTGTTTTTTAAAACGGTTCTTCTTAGGTAATGAGACGAATACCCAAGCAGTAAATACGACGTTAGGAAAATTTGCGCGAAAATCGTCCATGCACAAACGCTGATTGTATTGCCACTCACCGTTTACTCTAACCCCGTTTCGAAAATACGCTTCAACTATGATTTCTTCCTGCTGTTCCGTAAAACCCATTGCGTGAATTGTTTAAGAAATTGGATAAATTAACGATGAATCAAATTACTTGTAACGACTGTTAAAGATGAAAAAATAACTGAATTATTGATAATGCTGATATTCACTAACACCCAATAGGTATTAGGCTTTACCGCTAAGCAGTGCGGCTTTAGATGGAAAACATTAGTTAGTTTATATTAACGTACCTATTTGCTTGTGAGACATGACCTTCAAAATAACTTTAAATTTAATTTTCTGCATGCGTTAACAAATAAGTTGTATTTAAGCAGTCAGTTTCCTATGTGCTTGGTTTGTTTGTTTAATGAGCAACCATAAAAGTCAAGAGCATGAATGCATGTAATAGAAATAGTAAGACACTCATTCAAAAATGTCTTTGTGCTGGAAACAAAGAATAAACATATCCCTTTGTTATAGGTATGTAATGTTTTTATCTTGAAAATAATAACCGAAATATTAGTTTTCGATCAGTACTAAAATATTCTTAAATCAATAATTTAAATCATAAGATATTATAAAAAACTCAACTGTCTTAGGTAAATAACCTCTAATTTTAGACATTGAAGCAGATGGTCTCTATCCGTCGCGTATACGGAACATAATAATCTAACGTCTGTGAATATGGTTGGCTCTAAACAGTTTTAAATAATAATGTAAATTGCATTAAAAAGGCAGAAAGCCTCATTAAGTTATTCTTGATTAAGATCCCCCAACGATTAGCAGTAAATTGTTCTCATTACAGCAATTTTGTATTTTTAACCGACGCATACATTACCTGTTCACTGAGCGCGCTCAAGAGATAAATGAACACGCTCATTTAGCGGAAATTCTTTTTTAAACGCTTGGCTTTGTTTACAATTTTTAAGTGCTTAACGTTAATTTCCTAAATTTTAATTGTTAAAATACAATTTGGCTTGGATTTATATTCTTTTTGTGTAAATTTTGCTAGAAATTACAATTATAAAGTCTTATAGTAAATTATCTTGCTTATAATATGTTTACGTACGTAATAACTTATTAATTTAGCCTGGTCAGTGTATTTTGTAGTTTAAAATCATAATAGAGAACGCCACAAAAAAAAATGATGCACATTAATTTTAATAAGATAAGTGGCCTTATAAGTCCATTGTATACATTTTTTACCTTTTAAATACCGCTTGTGGTATTCATTAAATTAGAATCTGATCATTATTGGTCAATGACTAATTATTTTGTGCAAACATTATTTACTACAACTGAATGTTTTAAATCAAAATAGTGTTTCTCAGATTCTAAAACATTATTTATATTTAAAATGAATGTTTAAGTGTACGACTAGCACTATATTTGACTTTTTACTCGAACTATCACTTCATTACCTCAGAAGGTCCTCATCCAATGGTATAGTAACTCTAATAACTATAGATACAACAATAACAAATAAAGGTATTGACATCAAGATATTCCAGTCTAAAGTAAATCAACATGCAAGTTGTGCCCCTCCACATGGTTTACCAAATTTACTTTGTTAAAAGTATTAGTATTAACATGATAATGGCAAATTTATAACATTGTAGAGGAAATTAAAGTAGTACTTGTTATATTTCACAATTTATTTCAGTTTCCTGGTACGTGTTTCAACCCTTGCGGGTCATTATCAAGGGCATTATGAGACAATAATAAATTCTACATGTCATTAAAATAAAAATTAACAGATGATAGGTTACCTGGTCCTTAATTTACAGATATTGGCCAAAGGTACAACTAAATTATAGGCATGATTATAGAGGTATTTACATCTAAGTAATAAAATTAAGAAAATGATATTGTGTATAATAATTATGGGTTTTTTTGTTGGTAATTATTGACAGTGTTTATTGCATATTTTTCTTAAGTTAATAGGCTATTAAGTATTAGATTGGCACCTGAAGGTATTTCAATTTGATTGTTGACAACATTACATCGATTTTTTAGGGCTTTTTTGATTGCTAATGTTTCTAATAGGTTGAGTTTTCTACCCTTGTGTTGAATATATATCGGTTTTATTTTTTTGGATATTGAGTGATTATAATAAAAAAAAAGTGGTTATAATAAAATAAAATTTACTATGATGAACTAACCACACCTGTAATTTAGTTATACCTTTGGCAAATACCTGTAAATTAAGGACCAACATAACATATCATCTATCAGTTTTTATTTTAATGACATGTAGAATTTATTATTGTCTTGTTACATGTAGCCCATCACATATCAATTATTTATAACATTGTCTAAATCCCTATAAAACATTTGCAGTTCGGCAACGCAGCAGTAAGAGATCCGCGCAGATCTATCATTTTCGTGCCTGTCCGCATAGGTTCGACATAACAATGTTTCGTTCATTTTTGACAGCGTTTTCTGATGGTTTTTCGGGAGTGTGTATACCGGTTTTGTGAAATTATTGCTGTGTTTTTAGTGTTTTGTGATATATTTATTTGGAGGCTTATTAAAATTAGTCGCGCAGGTATCAAGTATGCGACAAATTGAAGTATTGAGGAACTTGCGTGTAAGTTAGATTTGAAAAAGAATACTCTTTAGTGTAAGCTAACATCATCAAAAAGCCATAGTTCATAAAAAAAAAACATTTTTTTAATACCCTCAGTTAAATATAAGCTTTTAAAGTTTGAATAGTTTCAACTATTCTAGTTACGCGACGTCAAACTGTGCGACGACACATGGCGCGAAACCGACATACACGTCAAGGCAGTTAGTGATGAGCGAAATCGCATATTTTGAATAATCGTGTCGTTTGTATTCGAATTATATTAAAAGTCGGATTACCATTTGATTGATCACTCCAATAACTACCTACCTACGAAATCGCAATACGGTTTTTACGCCAAGGTCGTAGGCGTAGGTTCTTAAGACGATGCAAGTGATGTGATGTGAGACACCGATCTTAAGCATATATGCAGTATTGGGTATTAAGATTAAATAAGATTGTCGATTATACATTGGGCGGTATACGGCAGTCGCATAACGACTGCTGGCTGCTGCTGCTTGCAGCTTGTTGTGTCGGTGTCGTATGTCGTATTAAGATTTGATATTCGATTATTTTCATTCCTGCATTGTATTTTAGAAGCGCACATGCGCAGGTTCTAGTGAATTGATTCTTCATCAGGATATGTTTCATTCAAATGCTCCAATAAAAAAATCGGATGGCGCCGATTATTTGCATAATCAGATTATCGATTATTTTTAATTCAGATGCGCCTAACAGTAGTCAAGACTGTTAAGGCGCTACAGTTTGACGTTCCCTGTCAAACACACTATATGACGTCACAAATGTTGCCGCGTCACACCTCGTTTTAAATATTAGGATAAGCGCGCGAAGTTTAATTATTTATAAAAAATTATGAAGTGATATTAGGACGTAAAATTTTGCATGTTATTTTTTGATGTGGCTGAACATATTTCTGCAATAAAAAAAATATGTGCAAGTCCCCTATCTCGCATTTACTTTTCATAGGTGAGTAAACAGAAAGTTGGGTTATAGGTTAGGTTTACCATTGATTATTTTCATATGACGTTATAGGGTCGGCGGCCATTTTGCTTGGAGGACAAACAAAGTAAATGACCACAAGAGTTTGCGTTATAAATTTAAGTTCTTTTAGAATTCCTGCATTTTTTCAAAACCTTAATCGACTCTCACAAGAACAGCGTGAAATGCGGATAAAAGCTTCAAAAGAGGACCTTTAAATGACAGCCAATAAAAGTTTGGAAGAATTTGCTCCAGACATTTTGAAAGTGGTAATATTTGATTTTTGGTACAATGACCTGATCGATGTAAACATTTCTAGGAGCTCCAGCAGAATTAGCAAACAAAGATAACCCTGACTGGACCCCTAATTAGAATATGGGGTACTTTAATCACAAGGAAGAAACTCAGACCCAACTTAACAGACATGAGTGAGTTTAGAAATGCAAACGAGCAAAGTATCAGGTAGGTGTATGGTGTAATATTGTAAATAGTGAGTAGTAGTAGGATTGATTGTATTATGACGTAGACATAGCGTTGATTTAGGTTGAACCTTTTTTATTAAGTAATGTATTCTTGTATATATAGAACAGATTGAAGCACCTGACGAAGATACTTTAAGAAGAAGTAGAGGAAGAAAATGTTGAAAACTGTTCACATACTGCCACACAGACTGAATTAAGTATTAATGATTTATGCGTACTTTCCGAAGGTTTAGGTAATAGTAATGTTAGGACTATCAGAGCTCGATTTTATATAACATTTTAATTTGAAAATATGAAACTGTGGGTTTACGCCCCAATGAAACAGTAACAGAGTTATTCGAAACCCAAACCTTATTTAAACTTAATCTAATCTTGCCGACTACTATCTACAACATAAGCATTGGGATTTCTCTTCCTTTGCATTAATATTTTGCACTAAACCAGTTTCATAAAATTTGAATGCTTGCAGGCCTTTGTATGCCTTGAGCTGCTGTCCAGTGTAGAAAATTTGTGTCAGTTAAGGTAGTTTACCAAGTCCATTATTGCTACTTCTGGCAAAGACCTTTAATTTCCAAAATTTCCAAAATCAGATAAGGATCAATGCACCAATAATTTTAAGTTTTGCATCGCATCTACATTTTTTAAGATCGCACTTAAGACTCTTAAATATTCACTTCTTTCCATGTTTTAAAATTTTTAATTTAGAATGTTAATCAATTACCATTTACCTAACATCGTTTTTACTGCTGGGGATTTTTATTATTAGCTAAGAAGAACAGTGGCTCTGTTTAGGGAAATGCAGGTTCAATACAGCATAAAAAAAGGAACTGGAAGACCATCTGTAAGACGAGAAGGGCTTGTTGCGAACGTTCGTGAAATAATGCAAAATACGCCAACAAAATGTGTAAGACGCCCGTCTTAAAAAATGGGAAGATCTTATGGAACATGCAAGACTACTCTTAAAAAACAGTTAAATTTCCTTCTTTACAAATTGCAAGTATTCCAAGAAATACGTGCTGCAGATTTCGAAAGGCGCAGGCATGACATAGTTACAGCACTTTTTTCCTCATTGGAGAACAATATTTTTAAAACGCCATTTAAACATTTATAACAGTTGCAAGAATGGATCATTCAAAAATGTTGTAACGTTTTTCCAGAGATGCTGGTCAACACTTTCGAAAATATTAAGAGACGTGCGAATTTATGCCTTAAGCATGACGGTGGCCAATTTCAGCAATTTCTATAATTTTGATTTTCCTTTCTCTATGTTCTAATTTGTTTATTTACAACAAAAAATATATTTGTATTTTCAAATAAAACAACGGCAGTCTACCTCCACATCTCATTCAGTCTTAAACATTCATTAGAACCTACAATTTCAATTTCAACATATTTTGATCTTCGCTTATGCAAAATAGAGCTGTCGTAATCGACTACTGGTAAGTTCCTCTCAATTTACTTAAAACTTTTAACTCACACTGTAAATTTCTTTTAGTATCCCTGATGATGGACATTTCTATGTCCGAAACATGTAAAAAAAAACATATTGTGGAGGTAGACTGCCGTTGTTTTATTTGATTATATCAACTCCACTGTAATGGACTACTTCTTCAAGTTTATATTTGTATTTGTTTAATTATTTTAATATTCATTAGGTTGGCATATCAGGTGATAATATGAATTTGACACAATTTTAATCTAGATTTGGTTAGATATATCGTCCCCTTATAATTGTGAACTAAGCCCTACGTTTTTCAGTCCAAGCCATTTTGAACGAAAATAATTTTTGCCCGTACGGTATTACCTCGTAAGGGTAAAGTACACACTTAGTTCTAATTTCATTATTGCCGGATAGATATATGGAATAAGAATCCTCTTACAGGTTGTATGGTAAGGTATAAAGAAATATTTAAAGTATGTTTGTTGCATAAAATTAAGATGATCGATGATCCTAAAGCAGTAGTTTTATTAAAAGAAACAAAGTGTGTTTTTAGACTTTAGACTTTAACTTTATGCTCGGTAGGTCAAATGTAGTACGCAATAGGTTTATTTAGGCGACACTAATAATTTTAAAAATTTCTAGCGCCCCGCTAAATAGGCATCTTCGAAACAAAGCGGATTTCCGGAAATCATTAAATGACAAAATATTCCTCATATTACCGAAAGAACCACATCTTGATTTTGTTTAATACCCTGTATTAAAAAAAATTGACAAATATACCGCAGTGCGCGACATTACTAAGAAAAGAGTTAGGTACCTATCTAATATTCATTTCTCTTAAAAGTATCATTTCTGGATTAATTAATTGACAAACTTTTAACTTTATGAAATCATCACACCAGACGTCTATTAGTGGAGCCGATTATCGTTGGCATGTGCTGGTAATCGACATGTTCATTTACATAGACCATAATGGTAATTTTCAGCTTTTAACAGTTTGTTTTATAAACATATTATCTTACAAGTATTTAAACAGTTTATCTACTTTACTTAATCAAGAAGAATTATACAGTTTGAAAGAAACTAATGCGCGATTCCTTAACCTAAAGCTTAAGCTTAAACTTTATAATACACCTACACGTTCAATGATTTTATTGGATACGTTCCGAGCCGAACGATATTTTAGTTAGTTAATGGCATAGAAGAATCTTTTCAAATTTCGCATTTTTAGCGAAACCATATTGCTTCCTAGAGTACTGCTGATCACTGGGACATTTAACTTTAACATTAATCAATTATACAATTTTGTTCTAAATATTGCGACGTATTGGTAATAAACTTTCTTTCTTCTACTTTTCAGTATATTATTTTTAAAAATGTATCAATTATATTTCCGTAGGTTAGAAAACTAAATGATACATTCACGAAACGACATTAAGCCTTATAAGTATAATAATAAACGCCATGGCTAGATACACGTTTTGTGCAGTAATTGGATGGGAAAAGACTCAGCAATCAAGCCGAGCCAATGGCGCGGCAAGAAATCATTCGAATCCACTACAGATGGCATATAATTTCCAGTCATAGACTCCTGTAATGACAAAATAAGAGCTTTGCATTGAAGTTAAATAAGTGAGCAGTCACTTTTGTTTCTTCCTTGTCGACTGAGCCAAATGCAAAACTTGTTTGTGCGATTGGAACAGATGAACATTAAAGTTATAGTTCGAATGAGATAAGTAAAAGGATGCTTGAATGCTGTATTTAATTCTTTTACGTGATTACGTGATATTTCAAACCAATTTGTTATATTCGAAGATCAAGCTGATACGGACGTCGTGAGGTATATTATTAGGATTTCAGTATGGTCGATTGGTATTTACCAAAATTACAGATAAAGAATCTGGGTTCCCATTTTGTAATGCGGAATGGAACGGATAACTATTGTTGGTCAATTACTTTAATGGAGTTCGTTTTAAGCTGTTATTCGCCTTATATGTTATGTCGTAATAATTCACGGGCGTGATAGTAAATAAATGAGATATTTTACAAATGAAAATGCGTATTAATTTATATATTCAATAATCAAAGCTAATTTCATTGACTTAGCCGAGACTTGCGGAGATCCATAATTAAAGGGAGTTTTGTAATTTTGAAAACAATTCAAAAAGCTACAATATAGTGTGCTATTCGAAGATAAATTAAAAATAAAATGATTATGAAAAAGATATAATGGAAACACGGAATTTATAATTTGGCTAATATTTATTTTAATCAGTAAGATTTGATCTATGGGTATTTTCCTGGAATAATTAACATCTGATAAAAAAAATGGCAAAAGAAACAAATGCCAGAGAAGGTTTATACCTTGTGCTTTAGAAAACAATTTTCAAGCTAGCGGTAAAAATTTTCAAGAGGTTTAGAGTTTGCAATATTCTTTTATATAGACACATTTTTCACATTATAATATCCTTATAAGATAGAAAAGGTTTTTTGTTTAGATATTCCTAATTTTAATAATTGTCCAATGATAAATTCAATCAAATTGTTGTATATCCACTGAAAAAACGTAAAAAAAACCTTTTCTTAAAAATTAAAGTAAGTATGCCCTGAACTTCTTAAGTATAAATTAGACTGCTAGGAAAGGACAATAATAAAAAAAAAAAATTTGTTTCAAATGTTTCTTGCATCCTATAGCGGTTACAACTACTTAGTTTGAAATTTTGAGTGGAACAGTAGTTGAGGCACGCTTATCCGGCCGGTATCGAACAGCAAAACGTACGAATTGAAAAGTAGACGCACAATTGATAGGAATCGGACAGCATCAAAGTTTCCCAGTCACAAATTGGATTACATTTTTGTGTTTTTAACATCGTGGTGAAAATAAGCAGCTCTGAAGAAAATATATTAGTTTGTCTGCTCTCGGACAATAAGGAAAACCGGTGACCGCAGCAAGGGATATGGACCCATGACATAAATATGAAATCATCATACAACTCTTTATTTTGTTGCAGTAATATTATTAGTTATTCTTCATGCATGATTGCGCTACTTCAACTCACGTCAAAAAGCAAATTATTCTATTCGCCCGATAGTAGCCAAATCAAAGAGTAGCACAACCAATAAGAGACGAAAGTATTGTCGGTTCCTTTGAAGTTTCATGTGCCCAAATTCTATGACCTTGCTAAACTTAAAACACAGCAAAAATATCATATTTTTCTTCTTTTGTGCTGTGTACACGGGGAAAAATACTTCACACTGTTTTGGTAATTTTATAATTGAACATTTTATGCTGCCGAACTTGATTGTGCGGTGCACCAGAAAGATATTGTCAGGTGAAGCATTAATTGAAATTCTGATTTATAATATTGCTATATTTTGACAAAAGCTAATATAAAATAAAAAATAAATAATTAGATAAAAAATTATTAGTACTTTTATTTTAATGTGTTTGCCTTTTAAATTTCACTACTTAATATGATATTTCCTTATAATTTAAGTACTTTTCAGTTTCTAACCCTAATATTGCTAAAAGAACACAAATGGTGGAAAAAAAGCCTTTATATCTTTTTAAGTACCATGTATAATGTACAAATGTCGTATATTGCCTAAGAGCTTGTGGTTTATAGTCCTCAAAATTATTATAAAATATAAGGTGTTCCATTTTAAAAAAATAAGCTTAATTTGGTTTTGCTTTGTAAGCCCCCTTCGGTTGGGGTTGAACCCCGGGTGACATGCCCTGGCAATTTAAGATTTAATAATTATTTAAAATCTCAAACTAGCTATATAGCCTTGTTATTCATATTATGTCTGCTATTAAGGTCAGTAGTAGGTAATGAAAAGGTAGTTAAAGTTGGTAGGTAGGTAGTAAGTAATAAAAAAATTTAAAAAAATACGTAAAATATATCTTAGGATATCACAAATATAAACCTAGCTTTAACTAGATGTTAACTAGGTACAATAATAACTGTTTTGTTCTTTAAATGTTCTCAATAAAATACTTACATGTATTTTTTCTTCAAATAGCAATAAAATGCTACTTTACTGCTCATAAACAAGAAGTTAAAAAAAAACTTTAATGCTTTAGACGTAATAGTACTTTTACGGATTGCTTATGCGGCATTAAAAGATTTTTAATGCCTAGGCATTAAAATTTATTGTTGTCGATAGTTGAAACCATGACAACGCTTTGTTAAAACAAATAATAATACGTCAAAATAGTAACAAAATGAAAGTAAACAAATGTGACACTTAAAATGTCAGATTTCCTTTGAACGAATAAACATTATAAAAATTGTAATAGTTTGAAGATATTTTCTAAATAATAGCATTTGAAGAAAAAATAGTATATTTTATTTGGGGAAAAAACACCTTATTTCATTCCTTTTTAATTTGATGGCTGAGCGCTGAGCCTGAACAAATAAAGCCTGACTTTTTCGCCATATAAAACAATATAGGTACTTAGGTACTTAGGTATAATTAGGTACTATTAATATAATATTAAAATATTTAAATATCATAATTTAACAATCAGTTTAAAACGTGAAACTAAGTTTTGTAAACATGAAGTCAACAACAAAGAACTGGAAAATTAATAACCGATTAGAAAACCCCTCCATTATCATCCGTCCACACGAAACTTACAATGCGACCATACTCACAACACTGCTTTAAACTTTTCGAAGGAATTCGTAACTGTTCAAAAAAAGTAGGAATTTGTAGAATTAGGACAAAATAGCGGTCGTGATATTTCGGACCTAAACTTTTTAGTGATTTTTGATTACCTATTTGGCTGATACATTGGTTATATTCAGTAATACCAAAGAAAATTATAGCTACGCAATATAATTTTTTTTTTGGTATTACTGACCTTTACCTGTTCTATAAATATTATTGGTTTTTAATATAAGTAAGAACTTAAATAATTATAGTTCCAAAAATTTTAGGATAAATTTGACACGCACGTACGTGGAGGATTAAATAATTTAAGTATACAATTCACAGCTGCAGAAAGGCTACGTTTACATATAAATTCTTGAGTTTAGGTCTGCGTTAACAGTTATGCACACGCAAACGGACGAATTTACACGTTTAAGGCGCCGTTACGGGCTGCGAGCTAACATTTTTACTTATGATTTTGACGGTAAAACGTTTGGAGCAGCCCGTCGTTTGTCTAGCGGGGCTGGTATACCACCATGTGCGACGGGAAGCCCCTAGCCCGCTGTCTGACTGACGGACCCTTTACGTAGTCTGTATACATAACTATACACTATTGGCAAGCATTTATCTTACATGCGGAGGTTTTCAGTGTGATAAAACGGTATAGGCAAAGGCTCGAGAGAAATAAAGAGAGACAAAATCATGCTCTAGCCGATTCCCCTTCCACCGACCAATACGCTTTTATGGTAGAGGGGAATACTAGCTGGCACGGTAGGTGGGCGACGGGCGACGGCAGTAGAGGTGGGAAGTTCGATTCTTTTTGGTGACTCAATTCATTTGATTCATTCAGTTAAAAAGATTCGATCAGAAAGATTCGTTCTGAAATAATTCACTTACCTACTTTTAAATAATTTCACGTTTTAAACGCGAAAATGCTGAATCGATGTTTTTTTAAATAACAGCCAGTCGTTTGTTCTAAAGATTGTTGCCATAAGTGGTAACAAAATACCCAAATGTTGAGCCCAATGTTTACGTTCTTGAAACGTATTGAATGAATAATAAATAGATTCCTATCCAAAAATAATATTCTTCTATGGTTTATTAAAATTTGTTCAACCATTTGTACAGTAACACTATAAAAAAAATAATCATAATACCGATCAAATCAAATATTTTATCCCACACATTTATCTCTTTTCCTTCTACTGTACTTTGCGTACTTAAACTGCTGTCTTCCTCTATACATCATGAAAATGGAAGACGGCATCACGCATCGCCGAGCGACGCGCGACGTCCGTCAGGCCAACTTTCGAGCTCGATCGTTCGAACTACGGACTTGCGAACGACTGAATTACTGAACTGGTGAATTGCCTTTTCGAGTTTCGGGTAAGTGAACGAAATGCGACTTTGATTCACCAATTCTTTAAATTATTCCTGACTTGGTGAATCAAAAAAGAATCGAATCTTTTAGGAACGATGAATTAATTCTTTCGGTTCAATGAAGTGATTCGTTCGATTTGAACGAATCGTTCGTGAACGACACACCTCTAGACGGCAGTATCGTATCAGCCAGATATTGGAGCAGTAGTGATTGTCAATCGCATTTTGTGCGATGTTTTACGACGTCGTTTTTTTGCGGTCATGTTTATCACTGGTAGTTCTATTAATACAAACAACTAACAGTAATTTTAAAGTGTTTAAATTTTTATCGGCCTTAAGCATAAAAGTAAAATAAAACCTGTTATTCTAAAAAAAAATAAACTAATGAACATTCTTAAAAAGAAATAAAATGAATGGTAATTGTAATTAAAAAATAACTTTAAACAATAAGTATTCTTAAAATGGTATAAAACTAAAAAAGTCATTTTAATAAATGATCGAAGACATTGCCTTGCTGGGCTTCGCAATACCCGAGCCGATCATAAAACTCCGTCCTAACATTCGACAATACCTCCGGTGTTATGGAATTAGTAATGTCGAATATTTTTGCTCTTAAGTCAACTAAATTTACAGCCCTCTCATGTGGATACCTGTAAATTAGTTGAGTTAAGTGGCCCCACAAAAAAAAGTCGAGGGGAGTCAAATCCGGTGACCTTGCCGGCCATGGTATGGTACCTCTGCCACAAATAAGCCGTTCAGGAAATGTCATACTCAAAAACTCCTGAACTCGCCTTGCATTGTGAGCAGGGCAACCATCCTGCTGAAACCAAATTTCTTCGAAATTAACATTCAAGGCACGCACAGCTGGTATTATTTCCTCTTGCAGCATCTGCAAATATTTTTCCCCATTTAAGTTGCCGTCAATGACAAAAGGTCCTACAATATTGTCGCCCAAAATACCCGCCCAACAGTTTAATTTTTGGGGATATTGTGCCCGCAAAGGCGCACTTAAATGTTTATTTTCCCGTGACCAATATCTGGCGACTGCAGGATTATGATAACCATGAAGAGAAAATGATGATTCATCCGTAAACAGAATATTTTTTAAAAAATCTTCATTTTCATCAATTGGCCTTCTCATGGTCTCACAAAACTCCATTCGCCTCATAAAATCATCTGGAAAAATTTCTTGGGTAGTTTTAATTTTATAGGATTTATACCCATGCTTTTTTAAAACATGTCTAACTGTGCGGTCTGGAATGCCAATTTCTTGAGAAATATGGGTGTTGGAACATGCCTCACTTGCTTCCACAAAAGCGCATACATTTTCGTCCCTCTCGACTCTTTCTTCAGGCATAGGACGGGCTTGTTGATCCTCGTGATAGCATTTACCACATTAGTTAATGCACCCGGATTTTTTAAAACCATTATAAATATTAATAATCGTTTGGCGGGAAGGAACCTGTTGATCAGGGTACGCAAATGCAAATTGCCCAACAACACCTTCGGCACTTTCAGGTTTGGAATACCATAAAACTATATTAATTTTCTGTTCACGCGAATACATTTTTTTTTAAATATTAATTTATTCCTTTCTATGCAAAAGACTCTGTGAATATGAGCCTTGCCGTAGCCGCCCCCACCAGTCCTTACAAGTCTTGCATAGTACCGCCACCCGCGAAAGCAAAGGGCAGGGTTTCGATCAACCAGTAAAAAGGAAATTATTTATGTTGTCTTCCCCAATAAAATATTAAAAACTTAGATTCGAAAAGTCTACGTGACAACGTCGAAAAATCCAGCAGTTCCGAGGCCGCGAGAAAGGAATACTCTCGTTTGTTCTCGTCGTATTGGAAGGGGAATAGGGGAAATCGCTGTCGTTCTCTTTTTAATCTTAGGCATTTTATAACCATACTATTCTATTGCATTAAAATTGGCCTGCAAAGTTTTACTTTGCCGATAGTGTATAACTATGCACTGCATAGTTGAAGTACCTATCCGTCCTTCGTGTACGTGCGTGAAAATGGAAAATGTCTAAATTTAAACCTAATATTTTATAATTGAATCGTATCGGCAGAGGATGGGCACATAACCGAATAATCTAGAACTTCGAGAACTTGTGAATCTGCACAAAAAACTTTAAAAGTCTAGATATTTCACCAAAAACGTTTTGTTTTTAGGATATAGAAATTTAAAAGCAAAAGCGGAAACAGATGAAGAATCAAGAATCGGATTGGTTTGGCAGTGAATCGGCTCGACTCGAGGAATATTAGGTCGAACGGGGGGGATGGCGCAAGCTCACGTAGTACATAAAATGCTAACATGCAAAATATTTGAGTAATACGGTTGCGCAGATGTCAGTTAAATAGGGCAATATAATTATAATGTGGTTATTAACCAATAATACATGTTTATATTTTAATTTTATTCGAGTGATATTATAAGTTTATTCTTTAACCGCTACCTAGCGGTATCTCATACCGCCACTGTTAAATTTTCCACCCTGTTTTTGAAAATCAAAACAACTTGACCATCAGATTCTCAGTACCTTTCGAGGTTGTGCCCAACCGTATATTATTAGTATATCGGAGGAAATTAAGGCAGTAAGATGTATTAGATTCAATCGATTTTTGATGCTTTGCCGGTATCACATACCGGCGAGTAGCGGAAGTATTACACAAAATGGTTGGCACGTTTTTTATTTGTAGTTTTAATCTTTTTTGATTGCGGGTATGGAGTAAACATTACTTTGCTTTCAAACGTTCTAAAAAAAAAATAGCAGTATTAGTAATTTCTCCTTTGCACCATTTTATAAAAGATTTAGAAAAAATTATCCAGAAAAACTAGAAATTATTGCTGACCACTATGTGACCGGTGAACAGGTTGGATAAAAAAATTAAAAATTATTCTGATTGTCGGGTTAGGAGTCGATGAATAATGACGGCATTTCCGCAAAATACCAGCCCCTGAATTAAAAGATTAACAATGAGAGGCTTTAAACTACAAAAACATGTTTCTTGTGTTTCATGTGACTTAAGTGTGTGGAAGATCGAGGTAAATATAATGTATACTTTTTTTAACCTATGTTAGGATCTCTGTTTTCCTACTTCATTTATCTGAGAGGTGTTTTCAGTTCTTTGTAATATTTTTGTAGTTTTTTAATAACAGATAAGCTAAATGAAATGAAAAAATTATATTTTTTCTATAAACCGATGGTAGTGGCGGCGTTAAATTTTAGTAGGGTAGTGACTACAGGTAATAATTGCATTATAACATGGATATTGTTTTGAATGGCTCTAACTAGAAGATGTTTGGAAGTTTGGCAAGCGTCTAATAGGAAGTCAGACAATCTCATATTATGTGAGAAAATCCAATTGACCACTTTTTATTCATCACACCAATACACAAAAATATTATACTGAGTAGTGAGAAAGGTACGACAAAAATATAGTGAATAACAAATGCAAGACCAAGACTATACCAGTCTGACTATATCAGTCTTGGTCTGGGCCTGGGTCTTGCACATTGGGTGTTGGTCTTGGTCTAGTTTTTAAAGAACATGTCCTGGTCTTAGTCTTGGTCTTGCAGAAGGTGATATTTCCTATCGGAAATTAAAAAAAATAGGTAACTGAGTCACTTGACGTAAAATACCCATCAAATAAATTTTTAAATTTTTATTAAGTGTTAATTTTAAAGAACTAATTTTAAAATCTTTTTTTTTTCATTTAATGTCGCAATAAATCGAACGAAAATAAAAAGATAGGATTTTAGTTATAATTTTTTTTTACCAAAATAAGGTAATAGGACAATAACGAAAATAATGCTAAAAACGTTCAAAGAAATCAGTGTGACATAATAGCCCTTACTGGATTCAAATAACGCGTTGGCAACCGTAACATTGACTAATGTTCGTCATTGCATTTTCATGAAAAACTCAGGTACCTTTTAATTTTTGTTTTCAAATTTATTAGTTAATTAATGCCTTTTCATTTCTTGATCATTAGTTAAAATTAAAAATGTTTCACGACTTTCATTTTATTAATTTTATTTTTCGGCCTTGGTTATTAGGTCTTGATTAAAGTCTTATCTTTGCGTTTTTAGTTTTGGTCTTAGTCCTGGAATCATAGAAATGTCCTGGTCTTGGCTCCTGTCTTACAAAATTTGCAAGAGCAAGACTGAGCTTGCTCATCACTATAGGACATACCGCTACGTAGTTCAACAAGATTGAGAAATAAAATCATTGTATATAAAAAATTATACCTTTTTTAATACCTGTTGCTTATTTGCTATTCAGTCAGTATTAAAATGCAATATATAATATCAAGTTCTATAAAAGATAGGGTAGCACAAACCAGAGAGACTGCAGTGGTGACCACGGTTGCGGTTACGGTGGCGCTTGTAAACTTGTGCCCTCACATAAATGGCGCTTGGTAACTTTTGGTCTTTTTTATAGTCTCTCAATTATTTTAATGAGGATTAAAAAATTTTTTATTTTGCTTCTTTATACGTTGCAGCCTTAAATATTTACTTACTCTATATTTTGTCTGATATTATAAAATATTTTGTGACGCATTAATGAGATTTTTATTTTTTGGCTATTTGCTGGTTTCGAGAGGAAATTTGCTTTCAGAATAATTTTTTATATTTTTCTCAGTGCGCCATGCTCGGAATCTTGTAAATTCAGCTCATAAACATGACACGATTTGGCTTGCAATAAATTGTCACTTGTCACACTAGCCTGAACTGTGTATTCAAATGCTGGGTCTGATGTTCTAATGTGGAATAAGTGCTGACCTAAATAATGATAGCATCAAAAGAAAATTAATTAAAATACTTAAGCTGGGTTTATGCAACTTCTTTATTACCAGTTGTTCTTATTTCTTTATTTCTTATTTGTAAAAATTAAGTAAATTAAGTAAACTTTACAGCAACCTTCAAATAATTTTAATAAAAATTGTATTGTATTTTTATGAATAAGGAATAAAAAAATACGAATTAGCAATTAAAAAGTTGGCTATACTCGGCCTTATATACATATCCTTTGGATGCTGTAGCGATATGATTAAAACTGCTACTTTAAATCGAGCTCTCTTTTAACGGTCAAATTCGAGCTGTGTATTAATTATGTTTTATAATTAATAGTGATATGATATATTTGGAGTTTCTTTTGACCCATTGATCACTTCGTTCGTACGACAAACCTACGTCAAAACCTGTCAATTTTTCTCGTAATAAAACGATATACCTACCATTTTATAAACTTTATTTTCATTGTAATTAATAATAATTATTAGGTACAGTGTTCGGTACCGCAGAAGTTTTTAGCACAATTTGTGATGCATAGGTTTTAACATTCCACATTTATGCCAGCTATGTGTATGTAGATAATTTGCCCAAACAATCGGTCAGGCACATGGACAGACAAAGATAGAAAGTAATTCGACAAGGAATCATAAAATTGACTTCGTAAGAAAGAGTATGCAGCTGTTTCAAATTCGGTCTAGTTTCTGCTTCAATTTATCATTCGAAATAAAATATCAGCAAAAAAACTAATGACTCCTACAACGGAAGTGGTCGGTCAAATTATATTTAATTTGATATCGTGGGCATATTACTTGGAAGTTGCCTTTCATCCCATTTTACACAATTTTGCCAAATTGGCGGCAACGGACTTCAGTAAATTACTGGTTTTCAACTGTACCTAAAACACCGATTCATTCCTGAAATAGGCTTTTAGGTTTCTTCAATGAACTTTTAAGTGGTGTGGGAGTGGCGCGCGCTCGAATTGTACAAGTGAAAACGTACAGCTTATTTCATTATATCTTGACACCACCCTATAAGGTATAGTCTTTTACATAAAAAAAAAATATACACTTAATTTGTTATGGAGTAATTCGCTCTTTGTAATTTTTATATATGTGTGATGGCAACGTGTATCAAAAATTTTAAAATACTTTAACACTAGTTGAGAATGATGAAATAATAACACAAATTAAGAAGGATGGTCAGTTCATACTCTAGCACAATCATACGATAAAAATAAAAGCAAAACCTTGAAAGTGAAACAATGCTGGAAATTAGAAACTACGTAGATAAGAGTGAAAGAAAAGCAAGTAATAAGGCCCTCAGCAATCATTTGTCACAAAAAGTGACACAATCAGTTGATCAGGTAGCCAAGTAGAGGTATAGACCATAACGCAGCCCTAAGATTTGTTTACCAAAGCCAAAAATGTCACTGATTACGTTTCGGAGAACGAACCGCCGAGATTACGTGTCCCTCCGATCTTCATCAGGGACAAACACAGATATAATACAATTTCTGCTCACGTGAAGTCAATAAAGTTGATTATGGCCGCACTGTTACTTTTCCGGAAGGTGTAAAAATACATCCACCTACACCGGCAGATTTTCACAAAATAACAAAATTTTTAGTTGCAAATAATTTATATCACCACTCGTTCAGGTTCCAGGAAGAAAAGAGCGGCACGTAGTGCTCAGAGGCGTCCTGGAAACCTGGACAGAGAATAAGATCAACGAGGGCCTAAAAGAGTTAGGTTTTAATCCCACGCGTGTAATTCGTTCAGTCGCAGCGGGACACCATTGCCTTTGGTGTTGGTTCTCCTGCCTAAATCTGAAAAATACATATACCTATGATCTAAGAAATTTGGATGATATCCCAAGCAGCATTGTAAGTTTTATCACAATCTAAAAGAGGTTTTAGGGTCTATATAATAAAACTGATCGTAAAACTGTTTATACTAGATAACCTCTTCAAAGCTCCAATAAACCCGGCATAAAACCAAAAAGGACCTTTTGTAAAGGTTACAAATATCTTCCTTAGAACTGTCAATAAAACCAGTAGTACTTTTGAACCCAATTCTCCAAGATGTTTTTAAGTCTACCACAAAACATTTTATAACGCCTTCTTAAAACCTTTACTACTTGCAATCAAATTTTATGCGTGATTTGAAACCATCATAAATAATTTTATTATTATTGTGTCTTTAATAATTCTTTGTCAAAGACTTGTTGCACTTTCAATATCAAAAAAGTCACCAAGTATAGTCAAATATGTCTGCCTCGATTGAAATATCTGCATGTGCTAATATTTTATAATTTGATATTAATAAACAACCTAGTACTAAAAAAGTTGTAATTGTCAACCCCGGCCACTTTTTATTGATAAAGTATATAAAAAACTTTTAAAAAAATCACGCGTCTTTCATTTGTTAGCTTATTAATTATTATTTACAATTAATAAAAAAAATTGTAACCCTAGTTTTAGCTTAATCAGTATGATTTTGGGCTATTTAGGGGTTTATATAACATATTAACATAGTTTTGATAATTGCAGGCTAAATGTAAACAGTTAGAATAAATAAAAATACAACCAAACACTATTGCCCTAACTTTGTTTAAACATGCCTGCCGTAGTTAACGGGAAAAAACATGGCTGGAAAATGAATAAAACCGTTTATTTTAATAGAATGCCCTATTAAGAGTTTGTGGGTTTGTGAAATATTTTTATAAAGCGAAAGATTTTGTTAAATTCCAATTGCTCCACTTTATTACAATTTTGAAACCTGTAAGACTTTACCCAGCCTTACTACTTCCCTTTAAAACACTTAATATTTGTCTCTGACAACGTCTAATACAAATGTACTTAGATAACATAACCTAAACAAACATTAAATTTGTTTCGTGATTCTTGATAACTACATGGTTCAATAAAAATATATTCTTCTTTTCCACATGTTCGTCCTTGTTTTTGTTCTCTAATAACTGACTATGACATTTTTTAACACGGTTTAAATTATATTCATCTTTTAATTTTCTTTTAAAGAAATAATCCATTCTCGAAGTGGAGTTGAAATATAGGGAAAAGGGGAAAGAAAGTCAAAATTACCACTTTTCCTAATCCTCAAGTATTTATCCAAAATATTGGACATTTAAATTTTTACTAAGTAAGTGCATAAAATGCTTTTTTGCGCTGCACTGCACTGACACTAACTAGAACTAGCAATCACAAAATGGCGTTTACTGTGCGTTATATGCCCCCGCTCTCAGAGTTTAAAGGCGTAAGTGGGGGAACTAAAGGATTTATACCTAGGTTCTTTGTAAAAACCAAAAGGTTTTAACTTAGCTTACTAAAGCTACCAAAAAACTAGTAGGTTTCTAGGAGCCTTCACCAATTATCGTCCAAAGCAAATAGTATTTATGATAACATATATTAAGGGTAAGACTACTTAAGAGTTATTCGTTTTATAGCTTGATTGTAAGGGTGACTTAAAAACCATATTTTAAAACTCCCATAAAACCCAAAGATTTATAGTTGTCTACCACAAAACTTAAAAGATTTAAAATCCTCTATAAACCTTAATGAGTTTATTGTGGTTTTAATTAATGCAGCAATTAAGTGGTTATATAACCAATAGGTCTTAAACGCAAAAGGATTTAACAACTTGCTTTAAAGATAGCTTGAAGGCCTTTTTTTAAGTACATATTATCTGCAGATAAATTGGTATGCTTAAAAGAAATGATAAAACCCACTTCGGTTTATTTACCTCCTTAAACTTGTGATATAACCCTATAAATACTTGTTGGCATTTAAATTGTTACTTGGGATGTGCTTTAACCCTTTAAGTCCGGAATTAACTTACTTTTGGAATATTTATTAATAAATTGAAAATACAGTTTAAAACTGAACATAATAAACATAACTGAGTCAAAAAAATATACAGTGTTGGTAGTTTTTCCAAAAAATGGTGGTTACATCAGGCGACCAGTAGGACTACTTAACTGGCCAGGTAAATATAGTTAAAAAATATTTATTGAGAACAACGTAAAAATCAAAATTGCACAAAACCTTATAACAATAATTAGCTTCTATGATACGCTAAGGAACAATTTCTTTTATCATTTAGACACAAGCCAACTTCACATATGGTACAGCTCCACATGCTCCTATGTGCTTCCTTTTTCGTACTACATACTGCACCACGTCTGGATGTACTGTACAGGGTGAGGATTTTAAAGTGTTACAACGCAATATCTGAAAAACGGCTATAAATATTTTAGTCAAATTTTGGGACGTGGATAGGGAGGTTGGGGGACAAATTTTAAAATATTTTTGATATTTACCCCCCCTCCAGATTTGATGTGGCTAGTGACAAATTTGAAATGTCAAATGGAAAGGTATTTTTTTTTTTTGATAATTCGATTCCTCGTCAATAACTACGTAAGTGAGCAGAAAATTGTTACATTTGCTCTACTAGTTGCTTAGTTACGAATTTTTCAATAAATAAAATAGGAATACTTAAAAATGATAATTCCTTAAAAAATCTAACGACGATCATGCTTCAAAAGGTGTTCGAAATGACCCCCATCCATTTCTAAACATTTTGCAATTCTTTTTTGACATGAGTTGCGCACGCGAGTTAACATTTGAGGCGTTACTAAATTACATGCTTGTTGAATACGATCTTTCATGTTTTCTGGTGTGGTCGGTGGTGTAGCCATAACTTTCTCTTTTATAAATCCCCACAAGAAAAAATCTAATGGGGTTAAATCTGGTGACCTTGCAGGCCAATTTACAGGACCACCACGACCAATCCATCTGTTTCCAAACATTTCATTTAGTGTATCTCGAGCTTGTCGGGCAAAATGTGGCGGAGCACCATCTTGCTGAAACCATAGTTCTTGTTGATTTCCATTATTATTCAGAAGTTGTGGCAAATCGGTTTGTAAAAAATTATTATACATTTCTCCATTTAGGTGACGGTGAAAAAAATGTGGTCCAATGACTCTATCTCCGACTATGCCACACCAGGTATTAACCGACCAAGGATGTTGGTTTGGCAGAAATCTCATCCAGTGAGGATTTTGAGGTGCCCAATAGTGTAAATTGTGCCGGTTGACCTTAAATTAAGAAAAGCAAAATTGATTGAATCAGTATAAAATTAAAAATAAATCTAAATGTATGTGAATATTCTCTAAACACCCGTTAACGGGTGTTTAGATATGTATTTATTTATGTACACCCATCAAGTAGTGGATTACATATTTTTGATTATTAAAAGTTACATTAATCCATATTGATTTAAATAATTACCTGACCACAATTGGTAAATGTAGCTTCGTCAGAAAATACTATCTTTCTTAAAAATGCATTGTTTTCGTGAATTAAAGTTTGTAACCACGTACAAAATGTACTCCTATTTTGAAAGTCTTGGCCATACAATTCCTGATGAATAGTTATGTGGTAAGGGTGAAAATTGTGCTTGTGTAAAATAGCCAGTACCGATTTTTGGCACATTCCTGAATCACGAGCAAGTTTCCTTGAACCAACATGAGGATTTACAGCTATTACACCCAACACTCCAACGGCCATATCGTCATTAGTTTTTGTTTGTCTTCTAACTCTGTTCTTATTTTTTAGGATTCCCGTGCTGCGGCCTCGATCTTCTAATCGCTTAAATGCCATATGAGATTTTTGAATGGCGGGAAACCTAACAGTCCACAATTGCGCCGCTTCCCGGTAGTTTTTTCTACATTCTCCCAGAATTAACAACATGTCTATTTCAATGTCATAAGATTGTTCCATAATTGCACTGAATAATGAACTTTATCAGATTATCACTACTTGTCAAAGTCAAAAGTGGTTTCCTAGGATACAACATAATTAAAGGTTTGGATAAACAATAATCATAGGTGTCATGATTTAAAATGTGTAGTTTTAAGTATTCCTATTTTATTTATTGAAAAATTCGTAACTAAGCAACTAGTAGAGCAAATGTAACAATTTTCTGCTCACTTACGTAGTTATTGACGAGGAATCGAATTATCAAAAAAAAAAAATACCTTTCCATTTGACATTTCAAATTTGTCACTAGCCACATCAAATCTGGAGGGGGGGTAAATATCAAAAATATTTTAAAATTTGTCCCCCAACCTCCCTATCCACGTCCCAAAATTTGACTAAAATATTTATAGCCGTTTTTCAGATATTGCGTTGTAACACTTTAAAATCCTCACCCTGTATATAGGCATATGAGCTATACGGCTCATCATCACTATCCATTTCAACGTCTTGATATATCGTGACCTCAACCTGTTCAGCAACCAAAGTTTCAGCCATATTCTCAAGGACCTGGTTAATATCATCTTCATTTCCTGACAAATAGTCGCCTGCCAAAGATTCCGCATCAGACGGAATTGCGGCTAAGATGTTATTTACATCGTTTTTGTCCATTGCTTCGAGTTCTGCAAACGACCATTTACATATTTCTGTAAATGTTACAACCTCACACACTTACCAGACACCCCGTATATTCCTAGTGGTCAGTTTATATGACCACCACTTTTAAGACGACGTGAAAGCCAGAAAGAACATAAAATTATCAGTTCTCTTTTTGAATATGTAAACATGCAATAATTAGTGTATTACTTACCGGCCATTTTGAAATTTTAGCTACTTTTTACATAAAAATTAAACAAATAACCTAAGCAACACGTGTACTCGTGTACCTCTTAGAAACCGACAAAAGAATGCTGATTCCACTGCATAATACACCTAAATGGAGCAAAGTTATATTTATTTGTAATAGATGGCACCATAAGTAATATATTTACGAGGTGGTTAGATCACAGCGCCATGCGCCAGTAGGAATGTGTCAGTACATTTTTGAATTGGTGGTCATGTG
This sequence comes from Polydrusus tereticollis, assembly GCA_963920685.1. Lineage (NCBI taxonomy): Eukaryota > Metazoa > Arthropoda > Insecta > Coleoptera > Curculionidae > Polydrusus > Polydrusus tereticollis. Next base: position 54,327,725 of record OY987329.1, read on the forward strand.
GACCGACCAGTGGGACGCAAAGGGTTAATAATGTCACACTTTTTACATCAGAACAAGATGTGCTAAATAAATACAAAAAAAAAATGTTTGCTTATGCCCGACACTTTATAAAGTGACTTTCCGTTTCTTGTGTCAAGGTCTTCAGTTATTGTGCTTCCTTTCTGTCTTCTGGACTTCTTCTTAGTTTGGGCCGGGTGATATATTTGAACACCACGAGATGTGGCATCTTGTTGCATCTCACCATTAGGGTCGTTTCATGCCACTAATTAAAATTTTTATTATTTCGGAATTATGCGGTACATTCACATTTTTATATCTAATGCTTTCTAGCCTTCCTAACAAGTTCGTAAGAATATGTTAACTAACTAAACAGGGTGTCAATTTGATATCGAACAGCATCTAATATTGCTTCGGCTGATGATACTGAAGATTTGATGAAACATGTCAATTTAGATCTGACGGAGGACAATTTTAAATGTATTTGTTGTTGTATTAAATTCAACCCCCTTACCCCAGGGCGTCTACCCCTAAAATCTTAAATGTCAACCCCCACTTATTTAGTCAGCACTTGAGCAGCCACAACTATTCCCTCAAAAGTATGATGATGAAAGAAGTTAAGTTTTGAATTCCTTACCTGTGTATTTGTTGTACTTTATGAATTGTTCAAAATAGTTACCATTGTTTTGTAAGGAAAAGTACAGCCGATATTCAAACTGTTCGCGGACCCTTTGAAGTGTCTCAGCTGAAATAATAGCCTTACATGCTTGGATAATTCTTTACTGCAGTTGTTCAGTTAAATCTGCTTGTGTTTTTAATACAATATATTTCAAGTGACCCCACAGACAGAAATCGAGTGGCGTCAGATATGGTGACCTAAGTGGCCATTCAATAGGTAGGTCCTCTTCTATCAATCCCCTGTTCCGGATAATGATTATCCAACTACTCCCGTACTCGACATATGTAATAGGAAGGAGCTCCGTTATGTTGGAAATATAGCAGATGGTGAAGATCCAATACTTTACAGTTTTAGCTACACAAAGCGACATAGTTGCAGTCATTGCAAACTGTCCAAGGGCCTCAATCTAAGTGGCTCCATCGAGCAATATTGGTTCATTTCGATTTCTATTGGAAGCAGATTCGATTTCTTTAAATAATGCTACTAGCTCTCGGATGTACTTGTGTCGAATATTTTTTTCTGATTGTCAACCAATAAAGCAACGATTTTCAGCTCCCTAAATAAAAATGACTTCTACACGTTCGGCAATAGTGTAAACCATTTTAAGAAAGGGATAAAGCAGTAAAATATCGAAAGTTAATGAAATCGCACACACCTGCTAGAACTACAACTGATCGAACCAATACATCAAATGCATGAATTGGCTCCTGGCGTCAAAAAATAGAAACGTATTCTTCTCGCACGACAAAATGTAAACAAGCGAAAGAATTTTGAAATAACATATCACTAAAGGTTCAAGCACACTTATCCGGCCGGTATCAGACGGAAAAACGTTCGAATTGAAAGTTAGGCGCACACTCAATCGGAATCACATGGCACGGAAGTTTGCAAGTCACAAATTTGACTACATTTGTGTTTTAACATCATAATGGAACAAAAAGCTCTGAAGAAAATATATTATTATGTCTACACTCGGACGATGACTATATCCATGACATAAATATGAAGTCATCATATAACGCTATTTTGTTGAACTAAAATGGTTAGTTTTTCTTCATCCATGACTGCGAAGTGGCGTAGCTAGCCAGCATTTTGGGGCGGAGGGGGCAAACTATGGGAGGGGCGTAAATAGCAAAGCTAAAGCGCCGCAGGCAAAAAAATTTTGAAATAACATATCACTAAAGGTTCAAGCACACTTATCCGGCCGGTATCAGACAGAAAAACGTTCGAATTGAAAGTTAAGCGCACACTCGATCGGAATCAGATGGCACGGAAGTTTGCAAGTCACAAATTTGACTACATTTGTGTTTTAACATCATAATGGAACAAAAAGCTCTTAAGAAAATATATTATTATGTCTACACTCGGACGATGACTATATCCATGACATAAATATGAAGTCATCATATAACGCTATTTTGTTGAACTAAAATGGTTAGTTTTTCTTCATCCATGACTGCGAAGTGGCGTAGCTAGCCAGCATTTTGGGGCGGAGGGGGCAAACTATGGGAGGGGCGTAAATAGCGAAGTTAAAGCGCCGCAGGCAAAAAAATTTTTGTGACCACGCCCAAATTTCATAGGAATTCACCTTCCTTATGCTCCCTTGGGAACGGGAGTCTGGCCCCATATGAAGTGAATGTCCGCTATATATTAAAAATTAATATAATGTGGTGAGACGCTCTCGAAACCGGTTTTATTAAGTTTATTCTTCTCGCTCTTCTTTGCTAAAAATAAAACAAGGCCGATCTCGTTTTTTAAGAATTATTATTTAAGTAGTCAGGGGCGCCAGGCCCAGCAGGCGGGATGGCGATAGCCCCCCTGTGGCTACGCCACTGTGACTGCGCCACTTCAACTCACGTCAAAAAGCAAACTATTCTATTCGGCCGATAGCAGGCCGTATCGAAATTACCACGACCGCAATTTTGTCCTAATTCTACAAATTCCTACTTTTTACGAACAGTTACGAATGCCCTCGGAAAGTTTAAAGCAGTGTTGTCAGTTTGTCAGTCGCATTGTAAGTTTTGTGTAGACGGATAATATTGGAGAGGTTTTCTAATCGGTTATTATTTTTCCAGTTATTTGTTGTTTACAAAACTTAGTTTCACGTTTTAAAACTGATTGTTAAATTATATAAGGCCGAGTATAGCCAACTTCTTAATTGCTAATTCTTATTTTTATTCCTTTTTCACAAAAATACAATACAATTTTTATTAAAATTATTCAAAGGTTGCTCTAAAGTTTAATATATTTACTTTTTTAATTTTTACAAATAAGAAATAAAGAAATAAGAACAACTGGTAATAAAGAAGTTGCATTCGCATAAACCCAGCTTAAGTATTTTAATTAATTTTCTTTTGATGCTATCATTATTTAGACCAGCACTTATTCCACATTAGAACATCAGACCCAGCACTTGAATACACAGTTCAGGTTAGTATGACAAGTGACAATTTATTGCAAGCAAAATCGTGTAGTGTTAATGAGCTGCATTTACAAAATTCCGAGCACGGCGCAATGAGAAAAATATAAAAAATTATTCTGAAAGCAAATTTCCTCTCTGATGCTTGATAAAATATTTTCTAAATATCAGACAAAATATAGAGTAAGTAAATATTTAAGGCTGCATGCGTATGAAGAAGCAAAATAACATTTTTTTTATCCTGATTGAAATAATTGAGAGACCATGAAAAATTGCCAAGCGACGTTTATGTGAGGGCACAAGTTTACAAATTGAGATTGAGCGCCACCGTAACCGCAACCGTGGTCACCACTGCGGTCTCTCCGGTTTGTGCTACTTTCTCTTTAATAGAACTTGATATTACATATTGCATTTTTATACTGACTGAATAGCAAACAAGCAACAGGGATTAAAAAAGGTATACTTTTTTATATACAATGATTTTATTTCTAAATCTTGTTGACCTTCGTAGTATCGTAGTGGTATATCCTATAGTGATGAGCAAGCTCAGCCTTGGTCTTTCAAATTTTGTAAGACAGGGGCCAAGACCAGGACATTGCTATGATTCCAGGACTTAAACCAAAACTAAAAACGCAAAGATAAGACTTTAGTCAAGACCTTATAATCAAGATTAAAACAAAAAATTAATTAAAATCAAAGTGGTGAAACTTTTCTAATTTTAATTAATGATCAAGAAATGAAAAGGCATTAATTAACAAATAAATTTAAAAACAAAAATTAAGAGATACATCAGTTTTTCATGAAAATGCAATGACGAACATTAGTCAATATTACGGTTGCCAACGCGCTATTTGAATCCATAAAAGGCTATTATGTCACACTGATTTCTTTGAACGTTGTTATCACTATTTTCATTATTGTACTATTACCTAATTTTGTTAAAAGAAAATTATAACTAAAATCCTAATCTTTTATTTTCATTCGATTTATTGCGACATTAAATTAAAAAAAAATATTTTAAAATTAGTAATTAAGACCAAGACATGTTCTTCAAAAGCGAGACCAAGACCAACACCCAATGTGCAAAACCCAGGCCCAGACCAAGACTGATATAGTCCTGGTCTGGCATTTGTTATTCGCTATATTTTTGTCGTACCTTTCTCGCTACTCAGTATATTATTTTTGTATATTGGTGTGATGAATACAAAGTGGTCAATTGGATTCTCTCACATAATATGAGATTGTCTGACTTCCTATTAGACGCTTGCCAAACTTCCAAACATCTTCTATTTAGAGCCATTCAAAACAATATCCATGTTATAATGCAATTATTACCTTTAACCAATACCCTACTAAAATTTAAAGCCGCCACTACCATCGCAAAAAAAAGTATACATTATATTTGCCTCGATCTTCCACACAATTAAGTCACACGAATCACAAGAAACACAAGAAAAATGTTTTTGTAGTTTGAAGCCGCACATTGTTAATCTTTTAACTCAGGGGCTGGTATTTTGCTGAAATGCCGTCATTATAACCCGACAATCAAAATAATTTTTAATTTTTTTTATCCAACCTGTTCACCCGTCATCTGGTAGTCAGCAATAATTTCTAGTTTTCTTGATAATATATTCTAAATCTTTTGTAAAGTGGTGCAAAGGAGAAATTACTAATACTGCTATTTATTTAGAACGTTTGAAAGCAAAGTAATGTTTACTCCATACCCGCAATCAAATAAGATTAAAACTACAAATAAAAAACGTGCCAACAATTTTTTGTAATACTTTCGCTACTCGCCGGTATGTGATACTCATTTAAGTTCGCTAAAATTACTAATGAAGATGTAAAAAAAATAATTAGCTGCCTAAAAAGTAATGCAATTGGGACTAATGGAATCAACCTAAAAATGTTACTTTATATAACCCCTTATTTAACTGACCATATCTGTTTCATAATTAATAAGTGTCTTTCAACTGGCTATTTTCCTAATTGTTGGAAAATTGCTAATATTGTACCTGTGCCTAAAGTTTCTAACCCCAATCAGCTATCTGATTATAGACCTATCAGCATTTTACCCTCTTTTCGAAAATCCTTGAAAGGGTCGTGGCGAACCAATTAACTTATTTTTTAAATACTTACAATATTCTTCCTCCCTCTTAGTCTGGTTTTCGGAAACACCATAGCACTACTACAGCTTTATTGACTATAACTGACGACATCTTACGAGCTTGGGATAAAAATCAATGCACCTGTCTTATATTGCTTGATTACAGTAAAGCGTTTGACACAATCAGTCATGATATATTACAGGTTAAACTTAAATATTTAGGTTTGGGTGACATAGCTTTAAATTTCTTTATAAATTATTTTTCCAATAGATCACAACGAGTATTAATTAATAACAGCCCTTCTCGAGCCCTCAATATCAGCAGCGGTGTAGCTCAAGGTAGTATTCTCGGTCCGTTATTATTTTCTATTTACAATTCCGATTTTTCAAGTTCTCTTAAGTTTTGATGTGGCAACATCCGTTCATAAAATTAATCAAGGCCTTAACAATATTGCAAATACTTCCATATTCCATAATTTAGTTTTAAACGAGCGAAAGACGCAGTTAATATTGTTTGGTAAGTTCAAATCATCTATAGTTGATAATCCACTATTTAGTATTTCGGTTAATGGCACCGTGATAAAACCTACAAACGACTGTAAAAACTTGGAATTGAAAATTGATTCAGAGCTAAGATTTTCGGCTCATGTCTCCTCTCTTATTCAAAAAACGTATGCCAAATTAAAACTTTTATATATGCACCGCGAAATTTTTAATACATCTACTAAATTACGACTTACCGATTCCTTAGTTTTATCACCGTTGAGCTACTGTGATATTGTCTACTGGCCTGCTCTCCTACAGAGAGATAGAGACAGCTTACAGAAACTCCAGAATGCGTGTCTTAGATTTAGTTTTAATGTTCGCAAGTTTGATCATATTACTCCTTTTTTAACTGAATCAGGATGGCTTACTCTCAAGAAAAGGTTTGAACTCCATCTTGTTCACCTTGTCTACAAGGTTGGGCTTAATAAACTTCCCAAATATCTATTTTATAAACTTGTTAAGCGATCTGAATTACATAATCTGCTAACGCGTCATAGAGACTTATATAGTGTGCCTAGACATTCCCATGCATTTTTTCAGCTATTATTTAGTTATGTAGCAGTAACCGCATTTAACTCTTTACCTGATCATATCAGAATGGCTTCCAGCTCTGATGCATTTTGTAAGGGTGTAAAGAGTATCCTACTCGCCAATCGTAGGCCACGTTGAGTATCGTACCTTTGTGCCAACTAAAGTAATTCAGCCTCTTTGTTGTCTGAATGTACGTTTTATTAATTTACTCATTTCTTCCATTGTTCTTCAACTTTATATTTATTCAATTTAACAATATAATTATATAGTTTATTTTTCATTTATTACCTATTATTTCTTCTTTATTTGTTTACTTCTTATATTAGTTAACCTTAATATATTACGTTTATTTTTAAATTATCTATTTAGCAATCACTTAATTAGGGTGGTTGTATGAGCAGCTATAGTTGGATACCGCCACCCATAGTAAAAATATGTTTGTTTATGGTATTTCTTTTCAGACTAAATAAAGGCATTATTATTATTATTATTATTATTATTATTATTATTATTATTATACCGGCAAAGCATCAAAAATCGATTGAATCTAATACATTTTACTGCCTTAATTTCCTCCGATATACTAATAATATACGTTTGGGCACAAACTCGAAAGGTAAAGTTGTTTTGATTTTCAAAAATAGGATGAGAAATTTAACAGTGGCGGTATGAGATACCGCTAGGTAGCGGTTAAAGAATAAACTTATAATATCACACGAACTAAATTAGTATACAAACATGTATTGGTTAATAACCACCTTATAATTATGTTGCCCTATTTTACGGTTTTTCGCTCTTTTAATTTTTGTTTATGGCGGATATGACATCGACGTAAATGTGTAAACTAACATCTGCGCAACCGCATTACTCAAATATTTTCCACGCTAGCATTTTACGTACTACGTGAGCTTGCGCTATCCCCCGGTTCGACCTAATATTCCTCGAGTCGAGCCGATTCACTTCCAAACCTATCCGATTCTTGATTCTTTATCTGTTTCCGCTTTTGCTTTTATATTTCTATATCCTTTCTTCCCGTCGCACATGGTGGTATACCAGCCCCGCTAGACAAACGACGCGCGACGGTCTGCTCCAACGTTCTACCGTCATAATTATAAGTAAAAACTAAAAATGTCAGCTCGCAGCCCGTAACGGTACCTTAAACGTGTAAATTCTTGCATTTGCGTCTAAACTCACGAATTAATACGTAAACGGAGCCTTTCTGCAGCTGTGCATTTTATACTTAAATTATTTAATTCTCCACGTACGTGCGTGTCAAATTTATCATAAAATTTTTTAAACTATAATTTTAGTTCTTACTTATATTAGAAACCAATAATATTTATAGAACAGGTAAAGATTAGTGATACCAAAGAAAATTATATTGCGTAGCTATAATTTTCTTTGGTATTACTGAATATAACCAACGTATCAGCCAAATACGTAATCAAACATCACTAAAGAGTTTAGGTCGGAAATATCACGACCGCTATTTTGTCCTAATTCTACAAATTCCTACTTTTTTTGAACAGTTACGAATGCCCTCGGAAAGTTTAAAGCAGTATTGTGAGTATGGTGGCATTGTAAGTTTCGTATGGACGGAGGATAATGGAGGGGTTTTCTAATCAGTTATTATTTTTCCAGTTCTTTGTTGTTGACTTCATGTTTACAAAACTTAGTTTCATTTTTTTTTATATGATAAGGCACAGCACTGCAGGACAAATCCTTTATGGCGCTCTGAGAGCGGTGCGTGTGCGCAGGAAACGATTCACGTTGGTCTTGAATCTTTGAAGGTTATAGTCGCTGGGGAACACGATCTCAGGGTGGTCGTTCCAGAGTGATGACGTTCTCCAGATGAAAGAATTTTGAAAGAGTGTCGTTCGAGGGACACTAAGCTGAACCACGTACTGGTGGGCTGCAGTGGCTCGTCGTGTATTTCTACCATGCACCGCTCTGGGTGGTATCAAGCGGGCAACCTCAGTTAAACACTTGCCATGAAAATATTTGTAAAATAGACTCAAGCCGCCAACCTGCCTTCGATGTTCAAGGCTTTTCAGGTTGTTTGTCAGACTATGGTCACCGATCAAGCGAATGGCTCTTCTTTGAATGGAATCTAACAATCTCAGGGTATGTTTAGGAGCAGAGCCTCAAATATGCGAGCAGTACTCCAGCGATGGTCGAATTTGGGCTTTATAGAGCATCAAAAGTTGTTGGGGTGTATAAAGATTCTTTGCTCGGAAAGTACTCCAAGCTTCTGCGAGGCTGCCTTTGCAATGGCCGCAACGTGACTATGCCAAGACATATGACTATCCAAATTAACGCCCAATAAATGAATTGATGAAGCCAAGGGAATCGAGTATCCCGCCATAACTATATCCGGTTCTTAAACATTAATTTTTTAGAAAAAACTGCCGCCTGGGTCTCTTTAGCGTTAAATTCTACTTGGTTACTGTCACCCCAAGACAGAATTTCTTCCAGGTCTTTGTTGAGATGTGAGACCTCTTGCTGCCTATAGAGATGTGCATTAGCAGCCGATGTCCGAGCATCCAAAGTAAAAGATGAAACAAGTGTGCTGTCATCAGCGAAGCTATATATAGGATTTTTAGTTTTATCCAAAAATATCGTTAATGTAGAGTAAGAAAAGGGAGGGCGACAATATAGAACCTTGAGGGACTCCGGCGTTGATGTTAAATGTGTCTGAAAGAAATCCGTCCATCGCCACTCGCAGAGAACGGTCTTTAAGAAAGCTCGACAGCCATGAAAAAATTGAACCGGCATTCCGTATGCTCTCACTTTAGTTAGGAGCCCCTCATGCCATACTCGGTCAAAAGCCTTGGAAATGTCCAGTGCTACCGCCCGGGACTCTCCATGATGTTCTATTGCGTTGTTCCAAACATAAGTAGCATAAGCGAGAAGGTCTCCTGTTGATCTAGACTTACGGAATCCATACTGGCGGTCACTAATAATGTTGAAGCCTTCCAGGTATTTTAATAGTTTTTCATTTATAACTTTGGATATAACCGAAAGCAATGCGACTGGACGATAGTTGTTTGGCAAGGTCTTCTTGCCTTTTTTGGGTATGGGTGGACTCGCGCAGTTTTCCAGCAAGAAGGAAATATTCCTTTTTTGTAGGATAAGTTAAAAAGCCTACAAAATACCGGTGTCAGTTCATCAGCGCATGTCTTAATTACAATGACTGGAATATCGTCAGGACCAGAAGCCTTTTTAGTGTCAAAGCTCCTCAAGATTTGTTTAACATGGCGGTGGCGAAAAACAATCTCAGGCATTCTCGATTCTACAGAGGGAATGTTCGGTGGAGTACTTCCCTGAAAATTTACCGTTGAATGTGAAGAGAATAGTTTAGCCAGTAGGTTTGCTTTCTACTGTGCTTTGGTCGCAATGGTGCCATCAGAACGTGTTAGAGGTGGAATGGTTGACTTGGTAAAGTTCTGACTGACGGCCTTAGCTACCGACCAAAATGATCTTGAGCAGTTAGGACTTTCAAGAAGTCTGTCTTTGATCCTCTGGTTGTGTGCTTCTTTGCTTTGGTTTATCGTTTGCTTGCATTGGTTTCGAGCGTTAACAAAGATGGTACGATTTTCGGCGGTAGGATTTTTACGCCATTGTCGGTAGAAATAATTTTTTGATTTAACAGCTCGTTCGCAATTTTTGGTAAACCAAAATTGATATTCTGTTTCACTCTATAATGGACATCACATATTTTATCGTAGATTTTATTTTATCCTAAAGACAACCTACTTTAGGTCGAAACGTCAAAAAATAAAAATAAAGTTGTCTAAATTTTTAAAATAGGCAGAAATCAGATAGATTTTGCTATATAATTTGACTAAAGATAAATGATGAAAAAAAGCCTATATATCTTTTTAACGACCCTGTATAATGTACAAATGTCGTATATCGCCTAAGACCTTGTCCTCAAAGTTATTATAAAATATGGGGTGTTCCATTTAAAAAAAAAAAATTATTTGGTTTCGCATTATAAGCCACCCTGTATAGAAGAAAGCAAGTGAGTGATTATCATTGTGAGGATAAATAGCAAATTATTGCTGCTTTTCTTTGGCATAGTAAGAATTGTGAACATTTCATTTGCATCCTTTTAACAGTGTTAAACGGCATATAGGTTTGACCATGTATTTCCGTTCGGGTCTCCGTCAAGTCGCAGAACGCTCACATATTAATATCACTATTAAGCAATTTTATCTAATAACAAAGTTGTTGCAATAGTTATTTTCTTTATTTGATTATTTAACTAATGTCCTGGTTAAGCCCACACCCTAGTATTGTCCTAATCTGTCGTAGGGTGCCTTGTTCTTTTTTTTTGTTTTTTATTTTTGGGTTATTCTACGTTGTAAACAGTCTCGAGTCAGCTATTGGTTTAAAGAGAAAGAGGTTATTGGAATTCTCTTTTGATTCTGATCTGTCAACTGAGAAAAAAGCCACTTTTCCCAAAAAAAGTGACAAGGCCTTTTTACTCCCCCTTTTAGAGCTAAGCTTATTTAATTCTTTTGTCAGTTTGTTGTTTTTTTATTAGAGGTTCAGCGGGTGATTTTCTTTTTTGTTATATTTAGAGGTTTTCGCCAGTTTGACGCTGGTTTTTCTGTCTTTTGGTATTTTAGGGTCAATATTTACCACATGGGTTTCCAGTACCGCAAGTCCATGAGCTGCCGTATGGTTTAGTCCTACTTGGTTTATATACAGCCTACGAGCTGAGATCCACTTGGCGTACCAAACGTTGCCCTTTAGGACTCACATGGGACCTTGCTCAAGTAATAATAGTAGCAGCAGAAGCCTTGGTGATTCACAGGCTCGTATAAGTTTAATTTAGTTCTTTATTTTTTTTATCATGCACCATAGTTTTATTAATCATTCTAAATTTAATTACTTCTTTTTAACCATTAAAATTTAAATCCTCCTTTAATTCATTTCAAGTCAATGCAAATGAATTAATGTTAGGCTATCTTGACAAAAAGTTACATCTCTTTTACACTACCGTACATGATACCAAGGTTCTAGAATCTTCCCGTAGGTTATACGCAATTCTTTTAGCATAAATCCTTGGGCACGGAAAAGCTAATTCAATCTTGAACTGAAATAACTCAACTTCAATATTAAATTTAAATAATTTCAATTAAAAATAAAACTGGCATGCACCCCATTTTTATTAAAAACTTAATAAATTGTAAGTGTCGGAAAATTTTGGTTCTATTGATTAATAAACCAATAAATACATGTATTCGGTATATTTTCATAGTTTGGACTCACATCAAACCAGGTGGCGCCCAAGGCAAGTCAATGACGAAGGGAAGGTGTAACTATTTTTCTTTGGACCATGACCTAATGTCTCCGCAATAAGAGCTACCGTTTCCAATATGTGACAACCAATATTGTATAAAAAGGTTGACGTAGTCACAACCGATCCCCCTTTCATTGCCATTACACTTTTTATTATTTTTTTATTTAATCTAAATATTGCAGTTTATTAAATATTTTCCTGACTATAGAGTTTTTCAACTGTTTAAAACCATACCAATATAGTAAGCCATTAACAAATTTTTCGGGCACACCACTTCGTGTCGATTAAAAAAAAATATTGTACGTTTTAAACCCGAAAAGTATGTTAACAAGACTAGCCTGGCGGCTCGCCATGGAAGTTGCCTGCTTCGTACTTAACAATTATACGTTCCGGTCTTGTAACGTATTATACTATTTTTCTCTTGCACCGTCGCTATATTCCGTTACTTAGCAACGTCTCGAACTTAAATTGCAAATTGTCATTGTCAAAGTGTTAATATTTCGTAAACCGCTGAAGATATGTATAGGGCATGATTTATGAAAAATATCTAGAAGTGATTGTAGAATGTTAAAATATACAATATGTCCAATTAAAAAAAATTAATGTTACACACGTATATCACTTTTATGATGATACTAATTTCTTCTCTAAAAAAAATCATTTTACAAAAGTAAATTTGACCGGTCTGAGCGAATCTTGAATAAGTGGGCGGTATTCCACATAAAAGGCTGATCCTCTTTTTTTTATTATAACCCTGTATGGGTTAAATGAAGGTAATAAACCATTTTTAATATAGACCATTTCATTTTTTCAAGTTTTGTTTTTACCCGAAAGGTATAATTAATTGAAATTACTCTAACGAAAAGAGAATAAAAATAAAACAATAAATGTGTACCTACTCACTTAATTCACCACTCATTTGTCTAAAATAAAACCCATTTAAAGCCATTAATATACTAATGGGTAAATAATTGGCACGGTGCCAGATTAAAAAACCAAATTCGAATGACAAGACGAAAAAGCTCTTTGCCACTAATAACAGCTATCAGCACACATTAAATGGAAAATTCAAGGATTTTTCTAAATTAGTCTTTTGGGTATATTAATTTGATTTTAGCTATTTTGTCCCGTCCTAATGACCATTGAATTACCATAATGGTTTGGCATATAAATGCGCATTTAAACATTAGGTATTATATTAACTTTTTTGCTATTGAAAATTGTTGTTTTGACTTTTCGACTGCTGTTAATGTGTATAATAGTTTCTAATTTTGTACTTGGAAAGAGTAAAAAGTAAGTCCTAATAAAACAGGAACGTCCCATTTTTACGTTAAGTCTTGATGACCTTTATAACAAAAACTGTACCGATAGGCAGATTGAAAACTTTGAAAATTTAGAACTCTATTCCGAGAATAATTTATAGTTTTCATATTTGGTAGTCAGTCAAAAAAAAAATACCCTAATCGGAAATATTATTAAGTCATTTCAGTTTGACGACTGAACAGAACTTCCATACTTACAGAGTGGTGCTATAGGAATAGGCTATTCCTTCGTATATTTACATCCCTCCCTCATCATAAAAATATCTTTAAGCAAGAGTTTTATAATTATTTTCATTTTAGTTTTTATGATCGTTATTTGAAACATTTAACACGTTGATCCCCATGTGTACCATACGGGTAAAAAATAATATTTTACCATAAGGACACCTCTGGTGAATCGGGTGATGCTTCGTGTAGTATAATTAACTGCTTTTAAGGTCCTATATAGGTATTCTAAATTTAAATCATTTATCTGCATGCGTTTCGTAGATTTTCAAATAAAATAATATTTTTGTAAACTTTGACACTCTGTATATTGGAAAGGAAGCCTACATATTTATATGAACTTTTTTTTATTGTATTGACTCAAGAATATGCTCCTAAATTTTTTGTACTTACTTAGGAGACACCATTTATACTATTAAATAACTTTTCTAATACACCTAAAATTTCAAACCCAAAAATACTCTCTTTGGGTACTACATGTCGATTCAAAAAGAGCGATCTTTTCAAAACCTGCGTCTATTGCAAAATACTGTGTTTATTAGTTAGTTACGTGCAGATTAGCATTTTATTAGTAAATATGTTTCAGGACGCTTATTTATACTATATTTTCATGATTTTAGTAAAGGCAATAATACGAGTACATATAAAGATCCTTTAATTATTGGCAAAAAGTGCCAATAATTTAGATTGATTAAAGTTATTAATGTGCGCCCCTGTTTTACATTAAACTTGAAAATTGCTTGATTGCCAAAAAGTTGGAAATATATTAAAAAAAAAGAGTTAAACCCACAAAATAGAAGAAGCAATAAAAAATTTACATTCAAGTCAGGGCATAATGATAAGGATAGGCTTGAATCGAAAAAGCATAGGTATAGTATTTTCCGCCTTCTATGTCACCTTCTTTATGAGTTCTCCGAACTTTCCATTGGTGTGAAAGTATACTCCTAAGAATTTAGTTAGGTGTAATCTCTACATTTCCTACCGTAAATTTTATTCCATCTCTTTGATGATTCCGTTTTTTTGTGGGTTTTTTATTATGACATAAAAAGGCTCTTTGGGTCAGCTCCCCATTTTGTGTATGCCAACACTTTTAGAATATTGCATTTTGTGTTCAATCTGTTCATGCCAGGTAAGTTTTTTGTTGAATATTAAACCTAAGTACTAGTAACGGTACAACGTTCTACTGTGTATTATTTTCTTGTAAATATCGCAATATGTCATAATGGGGTTGTCTAAGTGGGCAGAAATGTACACATTTTCTTTTCTCTTCGGAGAATTCAAAGCCAATTTTTTCGCCATTGTCAATGATTTTGTTGATTGCTGGTTGTAGTATGCTCGTAATGTCCCCGACTTTTTTACCACTGATAATAATTGCCACTTGTTTGACATAGAGACATTTTTTAATTTCTTGGTTAATATCTTTGCAAATTTCGTTTATAGCAATTGCAAACACAGCGCAACTACTCTCGAGAAACCATTTTAAATAACGGTAGTTTTCTTTTAAGTTCAAATCTTAACGGTTTGTTCAGGTCTTTTATGTCAAAGAAAACGGCTATTAGGTGTTCTCTTCTCTTTTTCGAAACGCTTCTTGAACTGAGTGTTCCAATGGAACTAAGTGATCTATTGTTGATTGCTTCTTTCTGTACCCTGCTTGGTAGGGAACTAGCAATCTGTTTTTTTCTAGGTAATCTTTAAGTCACTTTTACCGGCCTCTCAACAACAATAAAATTTCCCTATATTATTGTTATCATTATTGGACCGAAAATAAAATTAATTTAATTTTTAGGTTAGTTCAGGTTAGCTTTTTCCCATTAGCTAAAACTAGACGGACTTTCTTACAAGTTTTTGTTGATATTTGAGACTTGCTCCTTATAGATGTACCTACCTATGCATTAGTAAGTAAATGCTTGAGCATTCAAGGTAAATGATGGAATAAATGTGCTGTCGGCAGATACATTGTTCTAATATTAAATAATGGCAACCACTATGTTGCACGTATAATGTAAACTCTGTATTGGACTATTTATAATGCAAAATAATCATGATAAGTTAGATCAAAAACTTCCAAGTTTGGCTTAGCTTATAGTACTTGGTATATTAGTTTATGACTGTAAGGCAATTGCCAAACTAATTAATATAATAATAACTCATAAAGCGAAAGCCTCTACATGTTTGTAATATCGGCAACTGGCTGAAGAAGGCGTCCTAAGAATAACTACTTAATTGGTTGAATTTAGAAACTTTGAAAGACGCCTTGCAACAACTAAAATAGATAGCTATTAGACAGTTTTTAAGCCACCGACATTTTCAGTGCTTAACGTTTGCGGTGAGCAGCTAAGTTTTGACGTACCAACCAATTAGAATAAAATCGATATCCTAAATTGTGTGCACCCGTCGCTCCGAGAGTTTTTAAGCCATGTATTCGACAACGGGTTTGCAGTTAACTTTAGACAGGGCAAGCGCAATTTAAATAATCCTTAACCACTACTAACTCCCTATGAGAGGTACTGTTAGTTACATACTATACACTCGGGTCAGATTGGGATGGCGAAATCCGCAATAAATCACACGACTGCGATAGAGTTTTTAGCACTTTGTTCCACGCATATTGTGGTTACTGACGCTCCACCCTGTACTGGTAAAAGACTTATGGCTTTATGCGTCTATAATATTATTCCACTATTTAATCTGTTATAGAGGACCGCATAATTACATTTATTTATACTACAAAAGTTTAATAATTACACCAATATACATATAGCAAATAACCAAATCTGTTTTAATAAGTACTTACATAAAAATAAATTATCATTTAGTATACCAATATTACATTTATTTATTTATAGTAGAAAAAATACATTTGTTTTAATAAGTGTTCAAATTTTCCTTAACTCCTTCCTAATTAGATAAACTATATCATCATCCGAAAATGGATCGTCATTAACATTAATAAAATTATAATAAGGAGTTTTTGGTTTAACATCAAACTACTACTAACCTGAAATGTCTTCGTTTGTAGATTCCTTTTATTTTGAAAACTAAACTAAACTGTGGCTCTGGGAATCAAAACTTTTGGTGGCAATTTTTAAATCGATGTTTACTCTATACTCTATGACGGAACAGAAATAAATTAAATCTATAACAAATAACAGATATTTTGACTAAATCAGTCCGCAATATAATAATATACCTGAATTTTAGATAAGATACTTTATTTATTCTCTTTCCTTGTCAGACCTATTGTGAGAGACCTGACTAATTTGTTTCTTTTTCCATCATAAAATGTCTAACAATTTAGGATAGACTTCGCCATCCTAAACTGGTTCAAGTATATACCCTTACGGTCATGGTTTGTGGTAAGGAATGATGGTATTGAAGCGAGGTCATGTGTATATGTGTGTTAGGTTGCTTATATTACAAATGGAATAGTACTAGTTTATCGGTGACCATAGTCTGACAAACAACCTGGAAAGCCTTGTGAACATCAAAGGCGGGTTGGCGGTTGGCGACTTGAGTCTATTTTGAGGTTGCCCGCTTGATACCACCCAGAGCGGTGCATGGTAGAAATACACGACGAGCCACTGCAGCCCACCAGTACGTGGTTCAGCTTAGTGGCCCTTGAACGACACTGTTTCAAAATTCTTTCATCTGGAAAACGTCATCACTCTTAAACGACCTCCCTAAGACCGTGTTCCCAACGAGTATAATCCCCAAAGATTCAAGACCAACATGAATCGTTTACTGCACAAAAAAAAAAAGTAATCCGATCGCCTGAGCACAAGTGCCGTTAGATTAATTTTTTGCCGTTGATCTGCTTAGTAATCAAGTCTGCAGGTTTTTTTCTTCGGAAAACCTTGATCAAGGCAAATCAATCACCTGTTTCTGTTAACTTGATCAATTGGTATACCTTTGCTTGTAAAATAATTTGACACTTACTACGGCAAATAATGATCCATAGGTTCAATTTTCAAGTTTGTTTAATAAAACTATTGACGGGTCTCGCAGCCTAGCTGTTAAGACGACGCCGACGGTTTCGGATACACTATTACACAGGGACTAATGTAGCGCGGGTTCAAACCCCGGGCTCGGCAAACTTTTCGACTAAGTTTGGATTTCAGTGGTTCGACATGGCGTTGTAGTCTGACGTCGTGCAATATAAGGGAAGAGTGAAACATATATCGGCATCCAAAACCCCCATTCACGCCGGTTAGAGGCCGGACACCTCGTGGAGAGAGGGTGAAGTTATGCACTCCCCAGTTAGTAGGTTACAACTGACAACTTAAGGCCGCACAAAACCAGGGGTTGACAGCCCTTGGAGGGTACAAGCTAGGATGGTTATTGTGACTAAGGACCGTAGTTCGGAACCCACGTTAAGTAGTAGGTCCCCTGAGGAATGGCCCTGGCTTGGATGACTTATAGCGTCATGACAAATGTATGAATTTATTTGAAAATTAAATTATTAAATAGTATTTTTTGGACATCTACTATATGACTGGTTCTAATAGAGCTGAAGCTTAGAAATGTCACCAAGAGTTTATCGCCTTTCTATAATGTTGAATTATTTAAAAAAATACTTAATGTTTAAAGAGCATATTTGAAAATAGAAAGTAATACTAAAATTCGCGTCCTGATATCAAATTTTTTTGAGTGTGGTTTAGTGGGTTTAGGACAGAAAAACAATTCCTTTTATTATGTAATTTATTAAGTCTCAAAGTCCGTGTCCTTGTGTTTCAAATGCTGAGCACCGTTTAGACTCTTCTTTAATTTTTACTTGTCAAAATCCAGAAAACAGTCTAAAGTTGAAAGATATTTTGCATTAGGTACCTAAGTATGTTATAATGTCTTCGATAATATTTGGGATATTACATATTGATTTCTTTCAGAATGTGCATGGTTTTAATTGGTTCAGAAACCCCTACATCTATATATTATTGTGTTCTACTAGGTACCTACATCTGCTTTTCAATGCATTTTGATGCCTTAGAAAATACACAGTTGTATTCTTCGAGCAACTTTTTCAAATAATTTTTGATATTTGTGTCTCTTATGTGATCAATTTCATGGTTACTCATGCGGACTTTCTCGTCGTCACTTCCTTCTTTTTTTCGACAAAAAAGAGAGGTAAAGAGTGTGTGTCTGTGTATGTAAGGTAGTTTAAGAGGGGTATTTTTCATTTTGTGATTAGGCAGAGCACTGCATGATAAATCCTGTATGACGCTCTGCTAGCGGTGCTTATGCGCAGGAAAATCTTAGTATGTTTAGGAGCAGGGAAACGAGTGTTCCGCTTTTACTATATCTGGTCTTTAACATACACTTTTTTAGAAAAGAACTGCCGCCTTGGCTACTGCCACCCCAAGACAGAATTTCTTCCAGGTCTTTGTCGAGATGTAAGACTTCTTTCTGCCTATAGAGGTGTGCATTGGCAGTCGATGTTCGAGTATCCAAACTAAAGGATGAAAATGTGTTCTGTCATCAACGAAGTTATATATCGGATTTTTAGTTTCTTTCAAAAGATCGTTAATGTACGGCAAAAAGAGAGTGAGAGGCAATATAGAACCATGAGGAACTCCGGCATTGATGTTAAATAGTTTATTGTTATGTTAATTAGTTCGAGAATGTTTAGACAGTACGCACGTGTTTGCGATCGCTCTCCTTATGATTTAAATTTTCGTTAGTAATCCGCTGAATTAATAACTCACATTTTAGTGTACGGATCTTATTTTTTAAAGCGCAATTATTTTTCATTAGTGCCCTGCATTTTCGCTTTTATAGCACTTTCATGTCGGTAAAATGACTAGAGGTAAACTTCAGTCTACCTCTAAAGAGAGTTCAGACAGTATTTCTGAAGAACTTCTTACAAGAATTTGCAAACAACAATCCGACATAATTTATGAACGAATGGATGCTCGTTTTGGAAAAATTGACGAAAAACATTCAATACTTTGCGACTCAGGTAAACAAAAAGGCCAAGAAGATTAACACCCTAGAATCGAATATCGATCAAAATGAACAATATGCCCGCCTTAATAACTTAAGAGTTTACGGTTTAAAGGAAGAGTTGTGAGAAGATCAAGGTGGTATAATTAATGCTCTTATCGCAATGCTAAGAAACAAGATGGATTTAGTAGTAACAAAGAATGATCTGGAGAGGTGTCACAGAATTGAAAGTTATCAGCGAGACAAAATCGTCCAGTCTTGGTAAGATTTCTTACATATTTTATGATCAGCTGTGTATCAAAAAACGAAGATATTGAAAAAAACTGGTTTTGTAATTAGGGAGGATCTAACGACCCTTCGACTTGACCTGGTAAAATCTGCAATTGATAAATATGGTGTATCTAATGTTTGGACTCAAAATAGAAGAATATTTGTTCTCAAGAATAATGCAAAACTCTGTGTAGAAAATAATGACGTCTTGTAGATCTACGATTTTGTCGATGTTGTCATTCTGTACCAACAAGTAAACCTTTTCTTTTATTCTTTTTTATTTTTGATAAATTACCGCTATGATCTACTAGTACTTACAACTCAGTAAACATTGTTTCTTAACATGATTTTTTTAAACATTATCATTGTACATATTTATACAAAAACTTTTATATCTTTAAAATGTTTAAGCTTCATTTATTTCTTTTTTCGGACTAAATATAGGTTTTAAGTCTGTTGGGACTGTTTTTCTTTGTAATATTAATATTTATTTATGATTCTCGCGGGTTATAATTTGAAAGAAAGGGAATGGATAATTTTTATGTATATTTTTGTTTTTCTTTTTTTTTTAGTAGGTACCTACTTATGTCTGCTTTTTATGACGATGATATAATAGAGGATCGGATCAACGGCACTATATCAGGAATAATAATGTCACATTTAAATATTCGATCTCTTCTTAATAAATCAGACAATTTAAAGGATTTAATCTTCACCAATAACTTTGATTTTTTGGCGCCTTCTGAAACATGGCTGGTAAGCGATATTCAGGACACTGCATTTAATATACCAGGGTATTTGCTTTTTAGGCAGCACCGCCTGGCAGGTAGGGGTGGTGATGTGATGATTTACGTTAATAATTGTTCATATATCAAAAATATTGAAGTTACATGTAGGGATTCTTCTCAGGGGATTGAAGTGATCTGGTTAATAGCTTTAATTTATAACGAAAAGGTTGGTGTTTGATGCATTTATCGTCCCCCATGAGTACATTATAAAGCATTTCAATCTCTAGGGAATGTACTGGCAGATTGTTTGGTGTCCACAGATATTCTTCTCTGTATGGGTGACTTTAATATAAATGTTCTGAACAAACCATCTGTGGAATAGAACTTTCTTAACTCAATCTTAAGTACTTTTTCACTAAGTCAGTTAATGAAGAAACCCACTAAAGTGACAACTGAAACTAGCTCTTTGATTGATCTAATTCTAGTTAATGAACCAAATTTAGTAATAAAATCTGATATTATAAACTTATATTATTTATCTGCTCATTACCTAACTTACTGCTTCTTAGACCTACAAGAACTTCAAATGAGGAATTTTTTTTCTTCTAAATATAGATTCTATCGAGCTTAATCGAGCTGCATCGGAGACGGACTGGGGGGTGTATTTTCCGCGAATGATATTGATCACAAAGTTAGTATGTTTGAAGAAACAATTTTACATTTATTTAACATGTATGCGTTTATTGAAAAGGTGCGCATT
This sequence comes from Polydrusus tereticollis, assembly GCA_963920685.1. Lineage (NCBI taxonomy): Eukaryota > Metazoa > Arthropoda > Insecta > Coleoptera > Curculionidae > Polydrusus > Polydrusus tereticollis. Next base: position 54,348,557 of record OY987329.1, read on the forward strand.
AGCAAGCAGTTTGCCCCCTGGATTACTCCTACAATTAATACCATGATGAGAATCCGAGATAATGTACTTTCTATATATCGTAAATCTTTTAAAATGTTAATGTTACTACTCTACAATCTCAGGCAAAATGATCCTTTTATAAGGATATGAGAAATTTTGTTATAGCCTCAATACGTCGTGAAAGAAGCTTATGTAAACCTTGACCTTAAAAAAAAATTTAGGAACTCCGGAGCCCACTGGAATACGTTGGACAAGCTAGATATACACAAAAAACAGAAAAAATCGCACATTCCGGAAGAGGTTTTGGATCCTGAAAAAATTAATGATTTTCTTATCAAGTCGATTCCTCGCCTGACGCCTGCAAATGATAGTATAAATTATTTTGATTCACATAAACACGTTGCTGTTGTCCACAAATTTGAATTTTCTTGGGTCGCTGCGGCAGATGTCTCCAATATTTTATTCAGTATTAAAAGTAACCCTAGGGGAGAGGGGGGGGCGGGTTGATCAAACTTCGTCCGAAATGTTGAAAATGTGTATGCCATATTGCATCACAGCACTTACTCATATTATTAAGGCTTCACTTTTAACTATATTGGTTCCACAAAGCTGGAAAAATGCACTGGTTTCCCCACTACCAAAGAAGCGCAAGTTGCGCCCTATAAGTATACTTACTGTGACATTTAAAATTGCTGGAAAGGCAATTTATCTACAAATAAAAATTATGTAACGGCCTTAAATCTTTTACCTTGTAAACAGTCGGTTTTTTTTTTTTTTTTTTAATTTCACATTGAGGAATACAAAACGGGACAAACCCAGGAACAGTATTCACTAAATAAAAATAAATAGTAATATGAAAGTTGCATTAACATATTATATGTAAACAAGATTTTAAAAATTTAACATTAAATAAACAATTAACCAATGAATGTTATTAAAATAGATCTTATGTTATATGATAAGAATATTATTATATTATATAAACAAGATTATTAATTGAACGTTAAATAGAGAAATCAATAAATAAATGTTATTAAAATAGATCTTATTTTTTTTATTTTTTTTTATGATAAGGCAGAGCACTGCAGGATAAATCCTTTATGGCGCTCTGGGAGCGGTGCGTGTGCACAGGAAACGATTAACGTTGGTCTTGAATCTTTGGAGATTATACTCGTTGGGGAACACGATCTTAGGGAGGTCGTTCCAGAGTGATGATGTTCTCCAGATGAAAGAATTTTGAAACATTGTCGTTCGAGGGACACTAAGCTGAACCACGTACTGGTGGGCTGCAGTGGCTCGTCGTGTACCATGCACCGCTCTGGGTGGTATCAAGCGGGCAACCTCAGTTGAACACTTACCATGAAAATATTTGTAAAATAGACTCAAGTCGCCAACCTGCCTTCGATGTTCAAGGCTTTCCAGGTTGTTTGTCAGACTATGGTCACTGATCAAGCGAATGGCTCTTCTTTGAATGGAATCTAACAATCTCAGGGTATGTTTAGGAGTAGAGCCCCAAATATGCGAGCAGTACTCCAGCGATGGTCGAATTTGGGCTTTATAGAGCATCAAAAGTTGTTGGGGTGTATAAAGGTTCTTTGTTCGAAAAAGTTCTCCAAGCTTCTGCGAGGCTGCCTTAGCAATAGCCGCAACGTGACTATGCCAAGACATATGACTAGGGGACTCCGGCGTTGATGTTAAATGTGTCTGAAAGAAATCCGTCCATCGCCACTCGCAGAGAACGGTCTTTAAGAAAGCGCGACAGCCATGAACAAAATTGAACCGGCATTCCGTATGCTCTCACTTTAGTTAGGAGTCCCTCATGCCATACTCGGTCAAAAGCCTTGGAAATGTCCAGTGCTACCGCTCGGGACTCCCCATGATGTTCTACTGCGTTGTTCCAAACATGATTAACATAAGCGAGAAGGTCTCCTGTTGATCTAGACTTACGGAATCCATACTGGCGATCACTAATAATGTTGAAGCCTTCCAGGTATTTTAATAATTTTTCGTTGATAGCCTTCTCCATAACTTTTGATATAACCGAAAGCAATGCGACTGGACGATAGTTGTTTGGCAAAGTATTCTTGCCTTTTTTGGGTACGGGCTGGACTCGCGCAGTTTTCCAGCAAGAAGGAAATATTCCTTTTTTGTAGGATAAGTTAAAAAGCCTACAAAATACCGGTGTCAATTCGTCAGCGCATGACCTAATTACAATGACTGGAATATCGTCAGGACCAGGAGCCTTTTTAGTGTCAAGACTCCTCAAGATTCGTTTAACATGGCGGTGGCGAAAAACAATCGCGGGCATTCTCGATTCTACAGGGGTAATGTTCGGTGGAGTACTCCCCTGAAAATTTACCGTTGAATGTGAAGAGAATAGTTCCGCCAGTAAGTTTGCATTTTCCTGTGTTTTGGTCGCAATGGTGCCATCAGAACGTGTTAGAGGTGTAATGGTTGACTTGGTAAAGTTCTGACTGACGGCCTTAGCTACCGACAAAAATGATCTTGAGCCATTAGGACATGCAAGAAGTTTGCCTTTGATCCTCTGGTTGTGTGCTTCCTTGCTTTGGTTTATCGTTTGCTTGCATTGGTTTCGAGCATTAACAAAGATGGTACGATTTTCGGTGGTAGGATTTTTACGCCATTGTCCGTAGAAATAATTTTTCGATTTAACAGCTCGTTCGCAATTTTTGGCAAACCAAGGCTTGCCGTTAGAAGGGCACTTTTTGTGAAAAAGAGGATGAAGGCTTCCATGCTAGTAAGAATAACCTCCGATATTTCTGTTGCACAGATGGATGGATCATCAGAGGTAAAACAAACGGCCCGCCAAGGAAAGGTTCGAAAATGGTCCCTTAGGTCATTCCACTTAGCTGATGTATAATGCCATACCTTGCGTGGTATAGGAGGCTCTTCGGCACTAATTGGTAGTTTGTTCAGTGCCGAAATAAGGTTGTGGTCAGACGTTCCTTACGGCGGCTTCACGGTGACAGTGTACTAGTCGGGGTTTGAAGTTAAGAAAAGATCCCACAAACTAGGAAAATCACCATCTCGGTCTGGAATCCGAGTTGGTTCACCCACCAGCTGGATGAGGCCAGAGCTGATGGCAAAGGATATGGCTTCACGACCTTGTTCGTCGGTCATGTTTGAGTATTTGTGCCAGTTGCCATTATGAACGTTGAAGTCGCCAAGGATGACAATTTCGGAATTGGGATGCTGGGTTTGCAGAAAGTCGATAGTATTAGCAAGAGAGGAGAACAAGTCTTTATAATGGGTATCACTTGGCGGCCGGTAAAGGCAGCAGATGAATTAAGTAATTATCGTCGTTGGCATTTTAAACCACATTACATCAAAGTCGTTAGGCTCGAGGGTCTCCTCTCGTTGACAAGAAATATCACTCCGGACAAAAAGACAAAGGCCAAAACTCCGCCTAAATCGATGATGAAAGTCGTACCCAGGATATAAATAGCTGACCGTACTAATCGATGATCTGACTGGTATTGTATATGGTGAGAATAAAACTTTTTTAGTGAATTTGTTAGGGCCATTCGAGATTGAAAGCAGATATCCAGTTGAACCAAATTACATATCGTATTATACGATTTGCAGCAACGATGCAGAGGCGAGTTGGAATGATAGTTGGTATTGCTTGGTTGAATGTGGAAAAACATCTTATTTCGCCTGTTATAGGATGGAACTATGATATTTAATAAGTTAATAATTGGGGTTGAATCAATCATATTGTTAAAAATTTTCTAAGCAAATTTAATGTCGTACATTTGCCTTCTATGCTCAAGTGATAATAATCTTAGGTTTCGTTTAATTAAGGTAGAATTCCCGTTTAAATAAAATTTACGGCATAAATATTTCAAAAATTTTTCTTGGACTTTTTCAATTTTGCCAATATACACATCGTACTGAGGATTCCAGATCACCAATCCAAATGAGAGTACGCTATTAACGTATGCCATAGGGTAAAGTAGGGACAGACGACGCACCTTTTTTTAAAATAATCTACAATGGTTATAAGTTTCTACAAATTTCTCTTAAATTATAGGGTTCTAGGTCAACTAACAATTTCTTAACTTCTTTTTTGTGATTGTATTTTTTTCATATTGTCTGGCAGAGCATTAAATAATTTTAAGCACATATACTGAGGACATTTTTCTGTCAATGTAAGCCTATGTGATGGGTAGTTGATTTCCAAGGTTCGTGTGTTGTAGCTATCTTGTCTTCGAATATTAAAACTATTTTTGCATTTAAAAAAGAACATTAGACATTCATAAATATAGATTCCATATACAGTCATTATTCCTAGTTCTTTAAATTTTGTTTTGCAACTCTCTAAATACCTATTGTTAGTGATTACTCTTATCAACCTTTTCTGAACTACAAAAACGCTTTGCATTAGACCATCTCGTCCCCAAAACATATTACCATACTTTAAAACATATTCAAAATTTGCAAGGTACAGCATTCTGAGTGTCTTCTCGTTCACATATTTGCCAATGACCCTTATCCCATAGCAGATTGAGTTCAGTTTTTTTATTAGAATATTGGTATGGCATGACCAATTCAAATTCTCGTTAATATAAATGCCTACGAACTTTGCATTATTTGATAGTTCCATTTGTAAATTATTTAGTTCTATAGTTTGTGGCTTTGGTGCTGTCAATTGTTTTGTTCTAAACATCAAAATATTTAATTTAAATAGATGGTAAAATAAAAAATATAATTTTACACTTTCCACAGATTTTCTGTGGAAAGTGTAAAATTATATTTTTTATTTTACCATCTATTTAAATTAACAATGGATTTCCACCAAGTAAAAGCCGAATCAATTCAATCAAAATATTTGTTTTTTCTTTATTTAATATTAATCTGTTTTTATTGAACTCAGTTAGCAAGTCTTGCATTTTTTTCTGCCAATAGGTAGGTTAGTGTCGCCTGCATATTTCACAATATGTTGATAAGGTTTGTTTATTAAAAGGGATAGGTAATTTACAAAGATTATGAACAAAATTGGACCCAACACACTGCCCTGAGCTATGCCTATTTTATTATCTAACATTTTTAACTGAGTTGTTTTCCCATCTTTTAATATGCAGACACATTGTTTTCTGTTATTTAAATATGAACTTAGCCACTCTTTTGCCTTACCTCTGACTGCATACATTTCTAATTTCTTAATTAATATTTTCCTATCCAGACAGTCATATGCCTTTGATAGGTCAAGTAATATACCAAGGGCCAATTCTTCCTTTTTAATGTGATGTAAAATCTGTTTAATGAATTCAAATATTGCTGTTTGTGTTGATTTGTCTTTCAAAAAACCGTGCTGGCATTGGTTAAAAATGTTACATTCCCTTAAGAAATTTATTAATCTATCACTCATTGACATTTCAAAGATTTTTGAAAAACTGGACAGCAAACTTATTGGCCTATAACTGTCTGGATATTTTGGGTTTCCTTTTTTATATAACGGCTTGATAAGAGCAATCTTAAGATTATCAGGGAATATTCCAAATTTGAATGATTTATTATATATGACATTACATTTCCTAATGTAGGAGCAACCAGTTTTACAATGCTGATCGGTATCTCGTCTATTCCACTACTGTGTTTGCTATTTCAGCAATTTCCTTAGGTAACACTGGCCTTAAAAACATGGATTTAACATTATCCTTTATATTACAACTAAACGGAAAATCTGATAATTTCTTTAAAAGCTCTGGAATGACTGATAGTAGGTACTTATTATATTCATTGGCAATCCATTCAGAGTTTCCCTCGATTTTTATTTCTGAATCAGTTGCCTCTTTTCCCGATACTTCTTTGCAAGTAGCCCACATACATTTCATTTTATTATCTGAGTATCTTACCTTATTTTCAAATTCTTTTGTTCGTAATGATGTAAGCATTTTATCATATATTTTTTTCTGTTCATTATATAAGAGTTTATGTTGTTGGTTATTTCTGGAAAGCGTCAATAAAATATCCAGCAGACGTTTACATTCTGTGATCTCTACATCACTATGTGATTTTGTCAGACTTTTTCTTGTTTTTTTTTGTTTTTTTTTGACTAATTTTCGAGGGAAGCTCTGATTGAAAAGGCCTTTTACAATGTTCATAAAAAGATTCCACTGTTGATTCACATCCTCTCTCTCACTGTTATATATATCTAACCAATCTTGTTTTTTTAGACTACTTTCAAAACTCTGTTTATTTTCTGTATTAAAACATCTTGTGTATCTTGGACAAAATTTTGTAATTTTATTAATTTCAAAGACAATCATTTGAGCCGTGTGATCAGAGATATGATTTTCAAATACCCGTGCACATATTCGGAATTTGTGAATATATTGTCAATGCAGCTAGCGCTCCTATTTGAGATTCGTGTATTTTCCAAGATGGTTAAATTTACATTAAAAGATTTCATTACAGAGAGTAATTCATTTCTTAAACTACTTTCTTGCAAAAGTTCAATATTAAAATCACCCAATATGAATACCAACTGGTTTTCTTTAAATACGTCACTTAGTAAAGATTCAGTTTTGTCCAGAAAAACGTTAATGTCTCCTAATGGAGGTCTGTATATGGAAATTAATATTGCCTTAATCTTACCTAAACTACACTCTGCCGCAGAACACTCAACATCGTCACTTACAGAGGTTTTATTAATTTTTGTTCTTTCGGTACATTTTAGTCCCTTTCTGCAGTATATAGCTGAACCCCCATGTTTTCCCTCATCTCGACAAAACATTTACACTAATAAATCCCAAATTTTATGACTCGGTAGTTGTTCTTTTGATTTCCAATGTTCCGACACACATAATACCTTGCACTCTGGATGGTCCTTTAACATATTATTAATTTGTTTTACTGAGTTGCCGATTGATTGCACATTTTGATGAATAACACTTATGATGATCTTGTCTTTCTGTGCGCGTTTAGCCCTGTCCGGTGCACTATTTGGTGTATCAGTAGTTGCTTCACATTTCATAAAAAAACATCGGGACCCGAGTGGTTGACATGGTTTCGATATTGTGCCAGTCTCTTTTGGAGAACTGGACAACCACTATCTCTCGCTGAATGAAGGCATTCTTCTGGTGAGTAGTTAATTTTTTTGCAGTTTGGACATTTCCATTGTGTTTCGTTGCAGTCTTTACCGGCGTGTTCCTCCCCACATTTATGACAGCATAGGTTTTCTCTGCAGTACTTAGCAACATGTCCAAATCCGGAGCACCTGAAACACATTGCAAGGTTTACATGTTCTTGGACGTATACCTTTACCAAATCGAAGTTCACTGTCTGGCTTTTTAAAAACCATTTTGTGATTTGTGCTGGGGCTTGTAAGATCCTATTTTCTTTATCTGGATTTCTACATTTTTTCTTTGTAATAACTGTAATTTTGTCACTGACTTTACATTGTAGTTAATTTTCTATTTCTATATTAAGTCTTATTGGCTCATTTATTAAGTCTTGATCAGCTACGCCTTTCTCAATTGCGGTAATCATAAACATTTGGTCTGCACTATCCATGTCTTTTACTTTAATTTTGATGTTTGTTGAGCTTCGCTATGGCTTTCCACTATTATCGTCCTATTTTTAAGGTGTCTTATATTTTTGAATCCACCTTCTACATCTTTTGTTCTTATTTCATTTTTCAGCTTTTGCACAACTTCTTTTGCATCATCCATCTCATCTATGCGAATTATTGTTTCTATTTTTGTTTTGGTTTTTGGAGTTGTCCATTGTCCAGGTTGTTTAATGTTGGTTTCGTCTTGAAGTTTTGCTATTTGCTTTTTTTGTGTTGCGGCCGCATATGTAAATTTTTGATGGTTTATTTGTTCACTGAAACTGGTGGGGTTTCCTGTCAATATCCCGTCCTGCGTTAAGTCATATTCTTCATGTTCCTCCTTTTTGTATTTTGTATGTGTAAGTCTATCTGACCCTATATTTCTATTTTCTAGTTGGCCCATTTTATATACCAAGCTGGTTACTGTTTTGTGAAGATCAAAGGTTGCTTTTCTAATTTCTCTTATATGTTTTGCATCAAAGTGTTCTTTTTCTGTTGACCTGTGCACATTTGTCAGTGCTTCTAATACCTCTTCCACGAGACTATTTCTGCTTTCTACTATACCTGGGTATTTATGATTATGGTTTTCAATCTCCTTTGAGGTCATTTCATTTTCTTCTCTTCAAAACTTCTGTCTATCTGGTGTTACTGGAGAGCTAGAATCTGCTCTTGGCCTTTTTTTGTGTATGGGCACAATCGCTGGCTTGTTTTGTTGGCGTTCTAGAAATAGATTTTTTTGGTCCAAAAACTTACAAACGTTCTTCTTGCTCTTTATTATTAAAATCCAAGTCATTCTTATTGAGGAGCCACTGTATTTCACCATCATTTATTTTATGCGATGTCCCATGATGTTTACTAGAGTTTATGGTATTTGATTCCTTATCAGTGTATGCTTTTTTTATGTCCTCAGTTTTTTTATTATAAATACCAATATTGTTGTTGATTTCCCCTTTACTTAGATCGAATGCGGCTACTGATTTGCTTCGAATTTTTTGCTGTCCTGTGTTACCTAATTGCATCTGTTTTCTTACTGTCACTAGTGTCACCCATCCTGCTTTTTTACGGAACTATTGCGATAGTTTATACCACCAAAAATGACTAAAAACTTTTAAACACGCGTCAACATAATATTGATTCTAAAATACATTTTTTGGGATTACCTCTTAATAATACCTTTGACTGAATTGGTTCATCTACACAAGTAAATGAGGTATTCTTAAGGCTAAATAAGAGTTTTTATGCGATTCTTAATTTTAGAACAATTTTTTTGAATATAGCCACAGCCTACTATGGCTATATGCTATAATGTACGCATCTTTAATATAACATAAATTTTAACATCTTTTCCATCGTTGCAAGTAATAGATGTAGATAGAGTTTTTGTTTTCCAACAGCTAATTTTAAGGTTTATATTAAATTAAGGTTATAAAAGCTCATACAGAGATATTTTTCTCGCAAATAATATTTTGACAGTTGCCAGAATTTACTTGTTTAAACTCCTAAGATATGAAAAAAATCTTATTTCGCAACTAAATCACATTTACAAAACGCGAGGAAAAGAGAAATTTAGGACACGGAATTTTAACAATCTTTACTATTAAATAGTCCCATAAATTGACTGAACCTAATTACATAGAGAGTATGACAGAAGGGTTTATAACTAAAATGAGAGCTATGCCGGTATGCCGGTGTTCATCTTTTACTTTGGATGCTCGGACATCGGCTGCTAATGCACATCTCTATAGGCAGTAAGAGGTCTCATATCTCAACAAAGACCTGGAAGAAATTCTGTCTTTGGGTGACAGTAACCAAGTAGAATTTAACGCTAAAAAGACCCAGGCGGCAGTTTTTTCTAAAAAAGTTAATGTTGTAGGACCGGATATAGTTATGGCTGGACACTCGATTCCCTTGGCTTCATCAATTCATTTATTGGGCGTTAATTTGGATAGTCATATTAATATGTCTTGGCATAGCCACGTTACGGCTATTGCTAAGGCAGCCTCGCAGAAACTTGGAGTACTTTTCCGAACTAAGAACCTTTATACACCCCAACAACTTTTGATGCTCTATAAAGCCCAGATTCGACCATCGCTAGAGTACTGTTCGCATATTTGGGGCTCTGCTCCTAAACATACCCTGATATTGCTAGATTCCATTCAAAGAAGAGCCATTCGCTTGATCGGTGACCATAGTCTGACAAACAACCTGGAAAGCCTTGAACATCGAAGGCAGGTTGGCGACTTGAGTCTATTTTACAAATATTTTCATGGCAAGTGTTCAATTGAGGTTGCCCGCTTGATACCACCCAGAGCGGTGCATGGTAGAAATACACGACGAGCCACTGCAGCCCACCAGTACGTGGTTCAGCTTAGTGTCCCTCGAACGACACTGTTTCAAAATTCTTTCATCTGGAGAACGGCATCACTCTTGAACCACCTCCCTGAGATCGTGTTCCCCAACGACTATAATTTTCAAAGATTTAAGACCAACGTGAGTCGTTTCCTGCGCACACGCACCGCTCCCAGAGCGCCATAAAGGATTTATCGTGCAGTGCTTTGCCTTATCATAAAAAAAAAATGCCGTTTAAATTTTGATTATGGCTGTCAAGCTTTCTTAAAGACCGTTTTCTGCGAGTGGCAATGGACGGATTTCTTTCAGACACATGTGACATCAATGCCGAAGTGCCTCGAGGTTCTATATTCTCTTCTATCGTCTCTCCACTATACATTAACAATCTTTTGTAAAAATCCGATGTATGCAGGGTCTTTATTAAACATACGGCAAAATTTGGTTATTCCCTGGACTATTCTAAATTTTTTTTTCCCTTTGATGATTTTCTAAAAGCCGCTTTGTTTCGAAGATACAGGGCGAGACATATTTTGGACAACAAGAACATTTTATCACCAAAAATTACATGTAAAGTTTCTTAATTTACCAGGACTGTTGAAAATGACTACCTTCAGCTAGGATGCAAGAATCCAATCTTGTCCTCATTGACTGCCGAACTCTGTGAGGTCCACCTACTACTAATCTAGAAATCTCCGTATGTTACTGTTAAAAGCGCACGAGCAACCAGAATAAAATGCGCTGGTGCACCGTCGTGCGTAAACCACATTGCATTTCTTGTTGTCAATGGTACATCTTTTAGAAACTGAAGTAGCGTTCATTCTAAAAAGTTGCGATACACCTCACCGGTAAGTCTTCCTAGTAGAAATACCGGTCCAATTAGTCAGTCACCTACAATTCCAACCCAAACCTTTAACAAGAACTGATGTTGAAAACGATCTTCAAGTACCTCCTATCGATTTTCTTCAGCCCCCGCATGGTTGTTTTAAAAATTCCTTATTGCATTTCTTGAGAAATTCGATTCATCGGTAAAAAGAATCAGTGTTAGTAGTTGACGGATTTGAACCAATGTGTGCAAAAGCCATTTCAGAATGCAATCCGTGGAAGAGGATTAGCAGGAAAAAGTGTCTGAACGCGTTTTATGTGGTATGGGTACAACAAATAGTCACTAAGGATTTTCCGAACAATCTGATTACTTAGATTTAAAGTATTTGCAATTTTTCGAGATAGAAGTACCTGGATCTTCCTCTGTCATGTCCACCACATTCTCTTCCACTTCTACCGTTCTTACAGTCATTGGCCTTCCTGAGCCCCACTTCGTTTTGAAGTGTCTGTTTCAGGAAGACGTTGATGTGTACTTGGGAAGGTTACAGGAACATTATGGTCAGGAAATCGTTCAATGTACAACCGCCTAGTTTGTAATGAATTGCCATCAGCAAGTCCCTAAATGAAATGCATGTTTGTCATCTCGGTGTTCGCACTCGATTCCCTTGGCTTCATTAATTAATTTATTGGACGTCAATTTGGTTAGTGGTATATCTTGGCATAGTCACGTTGCGGCCATTGCTAGGGCAGCCTCGCAGAAGCTTGGAATACTTTTCTGAACGGAACGATTTTCCTAAGGCCGGGTTCTTCAACGAGTATGATCTCCAAAGATTCAAGGATCAGAGGATTAATCCTGCAGTGCTATGCATAAAAAAAAGAAAAGGACGCATTTAAATGAAATTAATATTTAAACTGATTTAATTAAAAGATAGCAACGCATTTAAAAAAAAAATTGTACTCTGCGCTTACACCAGTGAAGTACGCCATACATTTACTTGGAAATTGTGAAAAATATTAAAACTGGTTTTGTCGAAAATTTTTATCGCCCTGTATCTTCGAGACAAAGCGGCTTTTCAAAAATTATGCAAGCACAAAATATTCTTAGAATAGTCCAGGTAATAACTCCTTCAATCTCTGTCGTATATTTAATAAACACCCTGTAGATTCGCTATATAACACAATAATTTTACCTCATTATTTGTATTGCTCTACAATTTTATATACTGCAAATGAAGGAATTTTTAGTAGACTTCAAATTTTACAAAATAAGGCGATGAGAATAATATTAAATGTTGATAAATACACAAAGATAAATTATATGTTAAATAAACTCCTAGAGCGCCATAAAGGATTTATCCTGTAGTGCTGTGCCTTATAATAAAAAAAAAAAAAAAAAAAAAAAAAAAAAAAAATAAGAAATTTAATATTTTTCCTAGTTTGTATTTTTATTTATAAAATTCAAAATGATTTATTACCATCTCATTTAAAAGACTTTATAACGCAAAACTTTGAAAATCATAACTATCAAACCAGAAACAATCAAAATTTTTGTTTAGGGAAAGTGACAAAAAATTTGACATATAAATCAATCTTTTTAAAGGACTTCACGAATATAATAATTCAGATTCTTTAATTAAGAAACAAAATTCCTTAAGTAAATTTAAGAAATCCTTAAAAATATCATTACTTAGAAAACAAAATATCTGATAAAATTTATTTAAAAATATTTTTGGTGCATAAAATTGTAATTTTAAATGTTTTATTTATTGTTAAAAAACTAGAATTTATAATATTGTAGCGGTATTGCTAAAATAAATCTTGTTACTACTACTACTACAGCACGCTTATTTCGTCTTTTACTTTGGATGCTCAAACATCGAATGCCAATGCATATCTCTACAGGCAGTAAGAAGTCTTACAACTCAACAAAGACCTGGAAGAAATTATGTATTGGGGTGATAGTACCCAAATAAAATTTAACGCAAAAAACCGGGACTGCAATTTTTTCTAAAACAGATCAGGTTAAAGACCCAGATATGGTCAAGGCGGGCCACTCAGTTTCCTTGGCTTCGTCAATTCATTTACTGATCATCAATTTGGATAGTCGCGTTGCGGCAACGGCTAAGGCAGCTTCGCAAAAGCTTGGGATACTTTTCCGAACTAAAAAACTCTGTACACCCTTACAGCTTTTGGCGCTCTATAAAGTTCAAATTCGAAAATCCCTGGAGTACTACTCACAAATTTGGAGTTCGGTTCATTAATATACTTTGAGACTGCTGAATTCCATTCAAATTCGCTTGATCGGCGACCATGATCTGACAAACAACCCCTGAAAGCCTAGAACATCCTAGGCGTATTGGTGACTTCAGTCTCTTTTACAAACATTTGCATGACAAGTGTTTAACTGAGGTAGCCCGCTTGATTCCTGACTAGCCTGAACTAACCTATAGCGGTGCATGGTAAAAATACACGACAAACCACTGAACTGAACGTGATTCAGCTTTGTATCCCTCGAACGGCACAATTCAAAAATTATCTCATTTGGCGAAGGTCATCCCTCTGGAATGACATCGTGTTTTCCAACGAGTATTAACTCCAAAGAACCCAACAGAAAATAGAAATTTTCCTTTCAAGAAGACTTTTGTACTTAAATGATTTGTGAATCCTAGGATTATTTTTAAAAAATTAAAACAAAATTCTGAAGTAAAACTGCGATTATACGGACACTCCTGACATCGAAATGCACCACAGTACATACCAATCTGTCATATACATAAAAGTATATATATTATATGTAATTACATACTTGGAAAAAAGTTTTGTAAGGTTAAAATTAAAATTGAAGAGTTACGTTAAAAATCCGCGCACAGGTTTTGAGAGTAATATTCCCTATGTGACATTATTATACGAGGATCAGTCCCTCAAATTTCCAGGCATGACACTACGCCAACTAAATGTGAATACAATAAATATTTTTATTTTAGACTTATTATAATTTTGAACTACTAATAGCAACTTAAACATTTTTTAGGCTTCCGTATCTAAAAAGGAAAAAACCGAACTGTATGGGTGAGTTTTCTATCCTCCTGCCTGTCCGTCAAGACATTTTTCGCGCAAGCTGTCGAACGTATTTAGTTATACAGTCCTATAAAGAATGTAAGCTTTAAACTGAATTCTGATTTACTGAGTCTAAACATATTATGATACACGAAGGATTGTCTCACAGCATGACCGAAGGAAAACCCAGAAAAATATGAATTTCTAATTCTATTTGGATCTATTGCTTGATAAACATAATGATCCAGTAACGATACGGAATTCTCAGAGCGAAAGTTCTATTCGTAGTTGTCGTTTTTTTTCTTTAATACAGAAAACATTCTAAATAGTAGAATATTCATGATAAAATTTAATAATAGTTTTTGACTCATGTTTAAATGTTTTTTTACGTCGTAAAACAGGACGCATATTTTAGGAGAACCTAATACGTGTAATAATCACATAAATTATTGTCTCTAAATAGACACCACAAAGCGTACTTTGGTTTAAAATTATATGCGTATAAATTAAGCGCAAAAGAGAACTTCTCAAGATCTAAGAAACAATGGAGAGTTGGGATCACTTAAATACGGACATTTTACACTCTGGTGAGCAAGACATTTCTTGTTATGTTGTGCATTTTACTGCACTGTAAATAACTCCAGTTTTGCATTCATTCTAAGGAAGGTCTTCTTGTGAGTTTGCCGAGAATTGCGCTCAAGAACTAGAGAATCGTGTATAAATCTGCATAAATAGCAAATAATTTTAGTCAAATTGTTTGTCGTGAACTAGGAAGGCTTTCATTTGTGTAATGAGCTTTTGAGATGCTGCAAAGTCTTACGGGTGGCTTCCTATCTTAATAGCGAAACGGAGCTATTGTACTTGTTACAAAATTGTTTCATAAGATGTTTAACCAGTACTCTAAAAGAAGAAATAAAACTCATTAGTTTATCTGTTAAACAGATTACACAATAAATGGGTCCGCTACCAAAATAGCAACCTATTGTATACAAATGCAATATCTCAGTTTTTATTATAAATACCAAGGAGTATTACATTCGAAAGTTATTTAACTTCTTTTAAAAATATTGTCTAATATATAGGGTAGGGTAATTCGAGAATAGACGGTCAACATTTTTCCTTTTTATCAACGCCCTTCTATTTATTAAACTAAAATCATCATTAACTTTCTTAAGAGATCATTGTTATGTCAGGAACAATTGTTAACTCACTGATAGCATGAAAAATATGCCAGAAACAATTAATAAATAAAAATAAATCGTTTAACCAAAACCATCTCACCCACAATGCATTCTGGAGATTATATTTTAAATCTAAATAAAATTATGACTTCTTTTTGCACATAACATTACCAAAATCGTAAAAAAAATATACACGAGTCATGGTACCAGTTCAAAACATTGTACCCAGTCGTCAGATTTTGATGTTTCATCATCCGAAGAATCACACAATGATAGTGATCCCTGATCTTGATCGGACGATGATTCATCTTTATCTGGTCTTTTTTTACTGGTGCTTCCTTGCTTCTATGGGTTTCTGATAGCTTTATTCTTTTTCTCGTTAATTGCTTTTTCTTGGATCGAAATGCTTACTTCTTCGTCGAACTTAGTCAACCGAAACAGAAACAACAGGTGAGGTGTTATCCAGCCTTTCGCCAGACGTACACTTTCCAAAAGTTTATTAGTGAGTGTCTTTTTTTTTATTTGGTGCTAATATGTAATACTTTATTTTAAAGGGAGTTTGAAAAAAAAACAAGAAAAAAAAATCGTCTTTTAAAAACAAGCAGCGTAATTTCATGATGCTTTAAATTTGAGAGTTGGTTGTGCATTTCTATCAAATTCAACTTTTTTGCAAATGGCAGACATTGGACTTATTTGACAGTTTTACGGTGTTGGCTTTTCTAAGGTAGTTTTCGAAATGAATTCTAATTACTCTCAATTAGTAAATATGATGTTCATTGGACAAAGTGGTGAACATTGTTTTATTGCGTCACGACTATAAGCCCCAAAGTTTCTAGAAGCTCAATATCCTGACGAAAGATTGATACTAAGATTATTAAAAGATCAGTTTGAAGGAACGGGTTGCGTGGCGAATGAAAAAACATCTAGGACTAGACCAGTGCTAAATATAGATAACCAGCTAGCCATTTTATTGACGGTGGTGGAGCATCCAGAAATAGGGGTGAGATAAATTTTTACTAATTTAGAAATAAAAAAATTTTCAGTGAATAATTGTTTATTGGCAAAAAAATTTCAAAGGTTTTGAATGAAGAACGTTATTTTGTTAATGAGTCCAAAATACGATACCAACAGGATATGGCTTCAGCTTGATGGGGCACCCCTCACTACAGCAGAGATGTCCGGAAACACATAAGCTTTCAGAGCGGTGGATAGGGAGGAATGGTTGTTAAGAACGAAATAATATGAAGTTTCTTTTTCACAACTTATCTTCATTACTTTAAAGTCCGATCAGTCAGCCAGCAAGATCACCTGACCTGACGGCAATGGATTTTTTTGTGGGCACCGTCAAAACTGATATTTACAGGTCACCAGCCGGAACAAGATGGACATGATGGAACGGAGCCGATAGTCATTTGGTAGAATTACCCCATTAATTTTAAAAAATCTTGGGGATTCATTCTTTAAAGGAATTGGCACTTGCATTTTACAAAATGGTGTAAATTTTGAATACTTAATGCGTTAATATTTTTTTGTTTGAAATTGTTGGTGAGCGAAGCTGAACAGTATTTGTATTTCTAAATACTTTTTTATTTAAATTCTTTTTGGATGGGGGTATTTGTATTTGTATTTGCATTATACTGTCCAAAATATTTATTAATTAACTTAAACTAGCTATAAGTTTCTTTGCTGAAACTAACATATAAAGTGGTTAAACCCATTTAAAGTATTTTAATAGTTTCTTGTGAGTATTTAATAATAATAATAATAATAATAATGTCTTTATTTCTGTACTATATACATAGTATAAGAAAGGGCGAAGTCCAGATGTAAATGCCACCTGCGTGGAATCTACCCTGATCAACTTAACCTGAGTAATTATTACAATAATAGCTCATTTAATATGACGACTAATTAATAAACCATAAATATATCTAGTTTTGTTAATAGTATATATATACTGAATAAGAGAGGAAAAAGAAAAGGAAAGAAAAGGCCTAACACGTCTTTGTTTATAAGTTGGCTTGTCTAGAAGAGAGATGTTTCAGAATATTTTGTTTAAAAGTAGCTGGTGTGAGAGTCTTGAAGAAGTCGGGAAGAGAGTTGTATAATCTAGCCGCGTTAAATGTAAAACAGCGTTCAAACATGGAGGACTTGTGCAGGGGCGGAGTTATCATACCCCGAAATCGTATATTTATGTTATGTATATGAGACCTGAAGATAATTTTTTTGTAAAGGTATTGGGGACTTTTATAGTACAATATTTTGTGATAGAAACAAGCCTCGTGTAACCTCCTCCTACTCTCCATATTCAGCCATTTTGCCTCCATTAGTTTGTGAGATATTCTATCGCGCTTACGAATTCCATATATGAGCCGTAAGCAGGAATTCTAAACTTTTTGAATTATTTTTTCTGAATGGTGGTCAAGCAGTTTCCATACACAACATCTCCATGATTGAATATGGAAAGAACGAGGGAGTCGCACAGTAGAATTTTCAGGTTAGTTGACAGCTCGTGTCGATAACTGTAAAGAAATTTTAATCTAATATAAGCCCTCTGAATACAATGGGATACATGCCGATCAAATCGTAATGCACCATCGAAGGCGACGACCAAGTTTTTGACATTGTCCTTAATTGGTAAAACTGAGTTTTCGATTTTTATGTTTATTAAGTTTTTTACGCTGTCCACATCATTCTTTCTCCCAAATATCATTATACAGCATTTCTTTGGATTAAGATATAGCGAGTGTTTTAAAGAAAGCGATTGAAGACTCTGGAGGTCAGCGTTAATAGTTTTACAACCAGAATCGACATCGTCTCTCTTAAAGGAGAAGTATACCTGGGTGTCGTCAGCATAATAGTGAGACTTACATTTTTTTTATGACGTTTGGGAGGAAAGAAGAGTATACAGCATACAGCAGTGGACTGATAATAGATCCCTGGGGTACACCTGTAGTAATGATTAATTCGTTAGATATTTTGTCCTCCAATTTGACATACCGCCCTCGACCGTCAAAGAAACACTTAAAGAAATTAATAGCGTAATCACTGAGACCAATATAATGAAGAATAGCTAACAGCAAACGGTGGTCGAGAGTGTCAAATGCTTTGGAAAAGTCTAGTAGTGCCAAAACCGTTATCTCTCCAGAATCAGAAGCTCGAAAAATATCGTCACACACCGTAGCCAAAGCGGTAGAACAGCCGTGATTTTTTCTGAAACCAGACTGAGTTTCAGGCAAAATACGGCTTCTTTCCACATGCTTCATTAGTTGATCGTTAATTATCTTTCAAGAATCTTTGTGAGGCAAGGCAGGATACCAATTGGACGCAGGTCTTTAAGTTCATGTGGATCATTAACTTTTGGTAGTGGCACCAACGAGGCTTTCTTCCAGCATGCAGGAAACACGGAGTTGAAAATAAAAGTGTTTATGACGTGAGACAAGAAAGGTAAAATGTGCGGGCAGCAAAGGTCAATCAAATCAATATTAAGGCCATCATGTCCTTTAGCTTTGGATTTTATTTTAGAAATTATTTTCCATATCTCTACCTCTGATACACTTTTGAATTTAAAACCGTGATTTATATTACATTTTACATTATTATGGTAAAAATTAAAAAGTTCATCATTGTTTGTTTTGAGAGGGGGTATGTATGTCCTAAAGAAATTATTTATTGAATTAGGATCTTTTAAGTGTTCAGGGATATCTTCTTTACTCTTATTCACACCCACCCTATATTTTTTTAAATCATGCCATATATTTTGGGACAGTTGAAACCTTGTGTCAAAAAATGCTTTTTTTTCTCTACGAATAGTTAGAGTAGTTAAATTACGAACTGAATTATAGTATTCCCAATGTACTAAATTTTTTGATTTTTTAAACTTACTTAGTGCTTGATTTCTAAGGTTAATTAAATTCTTAACATTATCAGTCATCCACGGGTAGTTGTCTTTAGTAAACCTAGCTTGTCTTATCGGAGCATGAAGGTCCAGTAAAGTGATAATGTTGTTATTGATAAATTCCACCTTACTATTGATATTATTGAGGTCAAAAATATTTCTCCAGGGAATTGATTGAATATCTGCCAGAAACTGTGGGAGGTTAATGTTTTTAATATCTCTGTATTCCTTGAAAGTCACTATTTTTGTCTTGTTAGGCAAAGTAACTTCACAAACAATACATTCGTGATCTGACATCGCTGGACCGGGCAAAGTGTCACAGTGTTTTACTAAATCGGAATTAGAAATTAAATAGAGATCAATCAATGAGGCAGAAGTAGAAGAGATTCTAGTAGGACTATTAATTAATTGAGTCAGACCTACAGACTCTAGTAGATAATTGAGTTGTGTTACATCAGAGGAGAGAATATCCAAAACGTTTATATTAATGTCTCCTGTACATAACATTTCATTACTGAGTGGCACCAGTGAAGCCAGTGTACTTTCAAAATTAGACAAAAAATCGGAAGCTTTATACGAAGGTGGCCTGTATACGCACCCAAAAATCAAAGTAAAGGTGTTTATCGTAATCTTAATCCAGATTTGCTCATAATTGTCATTTTTTGTAAATTCATTAGAGAATTTAAGATTATTTTTGATATAGAGCCCGATACCACCACCCCTACTCACCCTGTCCTGTCTCACAAATCGGTATCCTAGAATTTCGACGTCCTTAGATTTTATTTTTCTTGTTAACCATGTCTCGGTAACACCGACCACATCAAAACCCTCACCAAGCACAAATTCTTTAAAAATTGCAAAACTCGAAGATAACGACCTAATGTTTATTTGAGCAGTTTTTAAGGCTTGATTCTTCATGATTTTAATAAAAGGCAGATAATTTATTTTAGTTTAGATGAGAAAAAAAAACAAAGAAAAAATATAAACCAAACCAAACAAACATATATCTCTTCAGTTTCCCTTTATTGCAACAACCCTCCTTTAACTAATATTAGGAAGAGAACAACTTTTAACTCTTAAAAATACTTAGATACCATTATTTATTATTTGAATACACTGTGTTTCAAATATGTATATAACCCAGCTCTGTTTGTGAATAATATTCTTAAAATTCGAAGTTTGCATACTTTTCAGTAATAATTTAATTTTCCTATGTAAAATTATTTTTGCTTAAATATTAATTGGGCACTAATTATTAACTTCTGAATTTTTTTTATAAATAAATTTCACAGTTAATAAGAACATAATATTAAAGTTGTCGATGTTATAAAATAAATCATGAATATTAACATCCAACATTTTTCCAAAAAAGGGGAAGTTCACGACGGTACCTGCTTTCATGCTTATAGGCATTAGGCTGATGATGTTGCGATGTTTAACTTACAGCCTTATTCATAATTTGTGGTTCCCTTTTGATTCAGCTCATGTACCCTGGGAGACTCATCGCTGTCATCTAATTTAACATTTATATTGGTATAAGTCGAAAAATGCTAAAATTGAGATGTCTTCAAATCACTTTAAAAATGCATATTTTTCGACAGCGAGTAGCGCGACAGGTCGATTAAATTTACAAAACACTCACTTACTTAATGTCTTAAGGTATAAGTACATCAGCTATATTAGTGTTTAGGAAAAAGTGATATATCTAATTCTGTTCTTTTTTTATTTTGTCAGCAAGGATTACATGAAATGGGAACACTGATACAAATATACTTAACCAAAACAGATGTTGACAATTCATTGGAAAATATGGCATATGTTTACATACCTCTGTTTCCCTATATAATATAAATAATTAAAATTTGTATAAGTCATATAATATCCCGTTATTTCCTTTAGAAATAGTTGGACTAAACATTAAAAAGTTGACATTTCTCACTATTCCCTAATAAAATGAATACAAATTAATTTCCCGCCGAATTGACTTATTCCTTTACATTCAGTGAAGGAGCTTATGATTTGACTTCGGTGCATTGCAATATGGAAAAAAAGTGAAAAACACCTGCTATAAACAGTTTTAATGTTAGCCGTATTCTATTGAAAATGTGAATTCGATCGATTCAATTTTTAAAATCAGTTAAGTGAATCAAGGCCAAACATTAATATTATTCTGTTTCTAAACAGATATCCAAAATTAAAATTCTAACCTCTCCAGGCTCAACAGCAAAACATTCAACTGAACCTGAATTCATCCAAGTGGCCCAGCTTTACCGCTGGTCCAGTCAGCTATACACACTTTTGGAGAAACTGAAGGAAAGTGTTGTTTTTAAATAAGAAAATAAGTCAGTTCAGTTTGGCTCAGCTAAATCGATTCGGAATCGATCCAAAGTGGTCAAAAGAATACGACTATTGGTATTGTATTATATTATTAGACGTATTTTCTTGACCACTTTGGATCGAAGCGAAAATGAACCGATCTCTGTTCTTTTAAATAAATCTCACTTCCCGTCAATTTCTCCCAAAGTGATTTCTTACTGTACCAGCGGCAAAGCAGGATCACTTGAATCGATACAGGTTCAGTTGAATGTTTTGCTGTTGAGACTGGGGAGGTTTGATCATCCCTGAGATGATAATTGTGTGGAAATAAAGAGCCTTGCTTTAGTTACGGAAATGTCTCGAAAACTGAGTTTCCTTCTTTATATAAAATTGTCTTGCTGAAAAGAAAAACCAATACTGCTGAAGAAACAGTAGTATTTATTTATTTAATCTTTATTTCACAATTACATTGATAGGCACAAATATGGAGTTAAAAAAGCAAAATGGAACGTCGTAAAAAAAAAATACCAAAGAAAACAAAAATTCCTAATTTCCTAAATAATCACCAATAGAAAAAGGTTTCAAATTTACAAGAAATTCCTATAATCCTTTTTTGAATAGTCGTTCATTTAGAGTAGGTATCCTTAATTGCGGTATTTAATTTATTATACATTTTAATGCACATTTAGTATGGATTCTTTTCTGAGAGTGCCAACTTATGTACTGGATAATTTATATCCCGTGTTCGTGTGTTATAATTATGAATATTAATTGTGTTAAATTTTTCTTTATTCTTATAAAAGAATAAAATGGTTTAATAAATATATAGTCCATAAATAGTTAGGATTTTTTTGACTTTAAAAACTCCTCTATATGATTGCACGTATACCATCTGTAACGTACAAATTTCATTTTACGATTTTAATAGTATCATTAAACATAAATTTATAATAATAAATTACCTTATTCCACATTTAGTATAAACGTTAAAATCTTGTGTGTATGTCAGCAAAATTATTAGTGGTCCCAGTGGCATTCCTAATTTGTCCTGGGTTATCTTACGTTCACTGCAGAGGCTTACTGAAAGGTTATTCTAGGAATTGGTCACTTGATACTAAGTTTCGAGGGATTCCAGCTATTTGGCTATCAGAAATAGCTTATACGTTGTCCTGTGTCCTGTGTTTCAGTAAGTTCTCCTTGAATAGATGGATTTAATGTACGTTACCTACGATAATTTCTAATGTTAGGTGTTGACAGTTCAAGTCAAGTTTGTTTAGCTTGGTTGTAGGCTTGATTTATAACGGAATGTACCTCTGTAACTTCAGGATCGTGTCCCTGTACTTACTTTGACGTATTATATGATGGGTTTTCTGGATTGTTAGTTAATTCGCTAACATTTTATGGAATTCATTCTGGTTTGACTTTTGAAATACAGCTGATCTTGACAAGTCAAGGTTTCGGGGTCACCATTTTGGACCCTAGCCTGCGTATATTGGCCTCGTTGCACGTGTTCTACGGTGTTGCCAGTTACTTTAGGACAAATTCTCCATGAAGTCGGACCTCATGGTTTCGAAACGATTTGTACATGGCCAAACAGCCAGGCGGTGCTCTGGAGGGTGAATGCCGTAATCTTGCAGTAATCAGCTCTTAGGATTTAGACATAATGGTGGAATTGCTCGATTGATCGCTTCTTGGGTATGAGATTTTTATAAAGGTATATCTAATTGCGGCAGTACGTTGGTGGTTTCCCCATAGCAATATCCTGATCCTGACGTTTGACAACCCTGTTGACATTGCGAATCACGTGTTCTCATTGAGTTGCGCGCTGGAGATTTATTCCAGATGCTAGAGAGAAACAATTGCTCTTCGTAGCGGGTAAGAAAGGGATAGTGCTGTTCTAGACCCGAAGTTCTGGGAAGCGCAGGGTACAGCCGGCAGACATTTCACATCTTTTGACTAAGTCGTGTCTTCTTTTGTCTCCTTTTTTTTCCGGCATTTTAAATTAAAGATTTCGGTATTGTAACGCTGAGAAGCCTGTGAGCTTGTAAGTGCCACTGAGATGGATTAGCACCGCAAATCTTTGTGAAGTTATGGATTTCCGATTGAATTGATGTAGCTAGATATTGATGGAAGTACTTCATGCCATGTTGAATGGGATTCAGACTTAATGGCCGCCATATGCTGTGGTTCTATGCCCCGCTTAATGTCTTCAGGTACGGTTGTCTTCATTTATTAATATATTTGACTACTAAATCGATATCTAAGTCCTCGAATAATATTTCAGGGGCGATATAAATTTGGAGTAGAGTTCACTCGTGGTGACGACCGCGTGGGATCTTTTGTTTTGGGACTACAGTATGGGCATTCAGGCCTACTTAAGTGTAGAGGGTTGTTAGTCCTGGTTTTTAGTCCTGGTTTTTAGTCCGGGTTTTGGTTTCATTTGGATTTTGGAGTGTTGAGGTTCATTCAGCACACTTGTTGGCTTATTAATTCCATGGAGTCTCTACACTGATGTATTAGAGAGGCGGTTACTTCGAGTTCCATTGGATCCCTCAGGCATTGCATGGCCTTGAGTTGAAGCTGAGAACGCAAGTTTTTAAACATATTTTCATCTATCAATTCAATGAACCCATTTAAGAATTATTGACCAGTACACTTTTTTTATAGCGAGATCACATAGAGAGAATTCTATTTGAATTAAATATTTTTGTTTATACTTGGATTAGAATCTCCTATGATGATTCTTGGCTAGGGAAGGGATCAATTTAGAGGGTTGGGGTATGGACATATTTAGGGTATTATTTTTTGTTTGAGATATGTACATATTTGGATTTTACTAGTATTTAGGATTGTAACTATTATGTAACAGAGCTAACGCCGTAGCTTATATAATAAGGGGGCTCGATATTGAAGAGCAGGGAGTAATACATTTTTTGTTTGGGGTTTTACTAGTATCTAAGATTAGAACTATTATGTAACAGAGCTAACGCCATAGCTTACATAACAAGGGGCTCGATATTACAGAGCGGGGATTAGTACTTATTCGGGATTTTACTACTACATTGAGTCATTGTTATGAAATAATGCTATCTGTCATGACTTGCATAGTACAGTAAATAGTAATCGTACATTTTAGCTGCTTATTTTATATTTCGGTT
This sequence comes from Polydrusus tereticollis, assembly GCA_963920685.1. Taxonomy (NCBI): domain Eukaryota; kingdom Metazoa; phylum Arthropoda; class Insecta; order Coleoptera; family Curculionidae; genus Polydrusus; species Polydrusus tereticollis. The sequence goes on from OY987329.1 coordinate 54,372,914, forward strand.
AGGATACTGCATCGGCGGACTGCGGTCTGGTAACTGTAAACAGGACGTGATCACGTGTTGTAGGCCCACATCCCTGAGTAGCGTATATTGATAGCACCCTGTATATTATTTGGTGTCACTCACAGTCGGTTTATTTATTTGACTTGTAGTCGCGTATCAATTTACCTACATAAATGTAAGTATGGCTGTAGTACTCCTGGCTTCCATAGCTCTAACGTTGCTGGGTCATATCCTTAAATCTTCCTGTACTTTTCGACCTCAAGACTTGACTATACATTTATATTTCTACAGTAAAAAGTAATCCTATCTGTGGAGTTTATCTTATTTCCACATCCTTACTTTTAATTACTGTACGTGCTTCTATAATGGCATAATTATTATTGTTATTTTATTGTTTGACAATCACTAATTGTGTCAATTGGTCGAAGAACATAGGAATATGATCTGGTAAACGTTCTGTTCATTAATTCAAAATTTCACTGTTATTTTAAAATCTTTTATTACAAATTTTAGACTTTAACTAAACATCATATTATTTCAATACGAGGTCTATACCTATTTGGTTACCGATAGTCAATAATGTCAACCTGCATTTAAGCGACTAACATCTGATGACAAATATATTCAATATACTGATCGTTGTTGTTTTACATTACTATCCCCAACCTAGGTTAATGTTTGAAGGTAAAGGAAATTAAGTGTAGGGCAGTTATAGGGTGATTCGCAGTTATCATTCATAACTATCGAACATCTCTTCCAGCGGCAAAGTGCACCACTTAACTGCGTGGCGCTCATAACCTTAGAACTTAACCCAGGCCCGTCTCCACTGTCTAAAAGCTGGCGGCCACTTTTGTCTCTGACAACAAAAACCTCTGCACTCGGTGTCTTGTTTTCCTTCCTTATTGGATCATCTAAATTAGCGTCACAGAAATTGGCGACCCCAACGTGGGGCCAGATATTATTTCGCTTTCGCATTGTTGCCAGTTGTTGGGAAATTTTTTTTGCGGGGTTGCCATTTTTCGAAAATTTCCTTGATTTAATGATTTTTTTTTATTTCTTATTTGAATAGGGTTAATGGTATAGAACCGTATTGGAGTATTCGCACAGTATTATTTTGCAGATTTTACACATTTTTGGGGGAAAATATTTTGAAAGTTTTTCTTTTGTTGAATTTTCATCTTGCAAAATAATTACATTGACTTTCCGGAATAGACGTTACCGATTGAGACTTTTTTTTACCCCTTGGTTTATGGTGTAACAGTGGTGAAGCATTGGTTGCTAGTGTAGAATAGTGTATTATAGCTGCATAGTGAGTGAATATAGTGTAAACCACCTGTTCTACAAGTAAATTTTGTGATATAAGTTACAGAATATTTCGCGCACAATTTCTTATGATATATTGTGGTATATATAGTATTGTTGTATAGTTATACAGTAGTGTTGTATTGTAAGTGGTGATATATTTATTCATCTTATTCTGAACCGTCTGGAAGACACAAAATTAAAAATGTCTCGAAGAGTTGAAGTGAATCGCCTTGATAAGGAATAACTTATCTATGAACTTCTATGGAGAGGCATAGCCATTGGCACTGTGGAAGAAATGCGTACTCGATTAGCACTAGCTAGACAAATGGAAAGAAACAATGAGAGCCTACATTATCCACCATATCCGTTTTCGTTTCGTCAAGATGTAGCAGCAGTCACTAAGAAGTTGGACGACCTTGTGGTCATTATTGATAACTTCTCTGAATCGAGTAAGAGTAACAGTTACTTGAGATTGCAGACGAAATTGAATCATGCTTTGTCACGAATAGATAATATGTATTGTAATACGACGGACGAATTCAACCTTCGAGGTGTGTTAGTTGCTCAAATTTTATCGATGATTGACCAGTTAAATACAAAACTGCTCAGGCAGATGGAAGAAATCAACAGATTCCACCAAACCTGTGCGTTCTTCAAGGAAGTATTCAACGACTACCTCCGGTCATTCCTCCATTGTCAAGCTCGACTTTAGTATCACCGTTCCAGTCTCCTGTGACTACTAGTTCGCCAGTACCATGTGCTCCATATAGCTCTAGTTCTATCAAACCTATTCTACCGCATAAATGGAATTTGAAGTTCAGTGGTGATAGGAAAGGAATGTCTATTACAGCTTTCTTTGAACGTGTTGAAGAGCTGATGCGTGCTCGAAACGTATCCAAGGATATATTACTAGATTCTGGAATTGATTTATTTGAAGGCCGAGCATATGAATTTTTCCAAGATTGTAGAAAAGAAGTCCACTCATGGGATGAATTAGTTGAAAGATTTAAAGAGGAATATCAGCCAGCATTTTATTCAGAGCATCTTTTAGAGGAGATAAAGCGTAGAGCACAAGGTTCTGACGAATCCATCCGTACATATAAGGCAGTAATGTCAAAATACTTCCAAAGATTACAGTGTTCGATATCAGAAGAGGCTAAGCTTACTATTTTACTTAGGAATATTTCCCCGATTTATCGTTCTCAATTAGGAGCTCTAGAGATCAATAATATAGCGCAACTAAGAAGTCTCTGTAAGAGAATCGAACAAAGGACTCTAGCTGCAGATTATGCACCTACTCCACGAAAAGGATTTTCTTTGGAACCGGATCTCGCCTACGTAAAACTCGAAGAGAAATTCGATGAAGTTCGATTAACTGAACTAGAACCTCAGGATAGATCAAACGCACCAAGTACTTCTAGAGGAAGGGAGATAATATGCTTTAATTGTAACAAGCCTGGACATAAGGCTATTGGATGTGTTGAAAGAAGAAAACTGGTTTGCTTTGGATGTAAAAGAGAAGGTTTTACGAAGAGGACCTGCCCAAATTGTAATTCGGGAAACGGTCGAAGGCCCTTCTAGGAAGTCGGACTAGAGGCAAGTCTAATGATTCTACCGGCTACAGACCAATTTTGGATTTTATTCTCGATCATGCTCAGAATGATGAAAGACCTTATTTAAAAGTAGACATGTTAGGTTACAAGTTTTTAGGATTACTGGATTCTGGTGCTTCCAGGACATTTATTGGTCAGAAAGGATGGAATATTTTGAAGAAGTTGAATTTACCACTGGATGAGAGTAAGAAGTCGTTATGTACAGTCGCAAATGGTCAAAAAACTAAGAGTATTGGAACGATGCAGTTACCTATGAGAGTTAGAGATAGAGTTAAAATTGTTGAAGTGATTATTTTGCCGGAATTGCCGCATTCATTGATTTTGGGTTACGATTTTTGGTGTATTATGGGTGTCGTACCAGATTTGAGACATAATGAATGGCATTTCGCGGAGAATCCAGACAATATCTGCTGCATACAGCCTGACCAACTTCAAACCATTTTGGACAATTGTCAACAATCGCAACTGGACAGACTAGTGACTAATTTTAAAGAATCTATGGGAGAAAATATTGGATGTACAAACTTAGTTGAACATTCTATCGTAGCTAACTCAGAACCTATCAGACAGCGTAGCTATAGAATTTCACCAGTATTACAAAAGGTCGTAGAAGACGAAATCGCAGAGATGTTAAAATTGGGAGTAATAGAACCGTCGAGCAGTTCGTGGGCATCACCTGTAGTATTGGTTAGAAAGAAAAATACAGACAAATAGGGGAGTTCTGCCTAAAATGACATACCCTAAGGATTGGGGCCTATATCTATTCTCAGGACGATCAAATAATTACCTTTTTTTAAAGAAAACTTAGCTTCAGGTATGCACTTTTCAATAAAGATAATAGAACTGCCATAAATTCAATTCTTATATTTTTTAAGTCATTTAAAAAAAATGGCTGACTATGTCATTTTAGGCGGATACTTGGTCTAAAATGACATACCCTATGCCGTTTTAGGCTTTAATTTAAAAGGTTAGAAAAAAATAAAAAACATAGTTTTGAAAACGTTTATTACATATTTCCTACGTACATAGGTCACATATGAAAGTTTTGGCTCTTGTAGACTTTCCGGCGCATTCTACATGTGCCCAAGACAAGCAGATTTGGCACCTCAACCAATATTCATTGGCTTTCGACCTAGAGTAAAGGTCATTACAAAAAAGGCAGGCGGCATCATCGTGATCGTCATCCTGAACATTACTAAATAGCTCCGTTTCTTCGTATGTATCCTCTGGAGAAATCACCAGACGCTTCTTTACTTGTCTCGCTGTCTTGCGTCGTTCAATTTCGTTTTTTATGTCAATTTTCTGCTTTTGTTCCTCCAAGTTGGGAGTGCTTGTTAAAATTTGCGAACCAGTAGATTTTCGTTTTCTTTTTGTTTCCCTTGAAGTCACTTGAGGTATTGGTGATATTTCTGAGATCTTTACTTTAGGTGCTCTCTCTACAGCAATATTTAAAATGTCTGATGCAGAAGTTTTAAGAGTAGCAAAGAATGTTGGAGTGTCTTTAGTTGTTGAAGTTGATGGAACTGGGTCTGCAATATTCTGTTTTAGTTGCGGAGGTTGGACCACATTTTCTTCTATATTAGTAGTTTCTGCTGGAGCGAAAAGAAAATCAGGAAATATTTCAGGATTCACTGGCCAAATCCCAGTTTTAGCAAATCCATTTTGAGCAACACTAGTTTGTATCGCTTTACAGTATGCAGCTGAAAACAGCGAGGCGATTTGAAACTGAGTGACGACTCTACCAGCGTTTGCCTTCAGCCACTTGGACACCTCCTGATCATAGTAAGTCTTCATAGGACCATAGAAAGACACGTCCAGTGGTTGAAGGCGGTGAGTGCAATGAGGAGGCAGACACAACATTACAATACCGTTTTCTTTGGCATAGGTCAAAACCTGAATACTTTTGCGGCTTAAATGTCCATCAACGATTAAAAGCACTTTCTCCTCTAAACTCGGTTTTGCAAACTTCTTAAAATGTTCCAGCCACTGTAGGAAAACGTCACAGGTCATCCAACCATTTTCTTGTATTAATCCTAATGTTCCCAAAGGTGCACCATCACTAAGTTCATTTTTCCACCTTTTCCTTGGAAATATTAGAGCGGGGGGGGGGGAGACAGTGCCCTACAGTGCTCATACAGCATACCATTGTAACATGTAGTCCCCGCTCAGCGCTGGTAAGAGCTCCAACTTGTTTCTTCCCGGATTGGGCAAACACTTTTGGAGGTTTCTGTACCGTGGATAATGCACTTTCGTCGACATTATAAATTTTTGTGGGGTCTATTTGATGTTTTTCAAGACAAGATTGATAGAGCTACTTGGGTTCTGTTGAATGCCATAGCACGCGCCGCTGATGTTGCTTCGGGTTTTCTTAGAACTATGTCAGCATTTCTAGACCGGAATCCTGCAAGCCAATACCAATCAGCCATCTTTGTTTGATGGTTAAAACGATGTTCCAATCCGCTCCTTTCAGCTAGTTCGTAAGCTAACTTGCGTACATCAGTAACTGTCATACCAAATAGGCGAGATTCCAAAAGTTTCAAGTGTTCCACCAGGTCTCTTTCAACATCCGCTTCAAAAGTTGGACGGAAACTCCCTAAGCCTTTGCTAACGCCTTGGATAACTTTATTGCTATTTTTAGCCCTTCGTCGAAGAGTTGCCTGAGGAACTCCGAATACTTTTGACGCTCTTAGCCAGCCCATCTCTTCATTCTCAACTGCATTAATTGCGCAGCGCATGTTCTCTTCGTCCCAATCTTGACGATTACTTTTTCTTTGGTATTTACCAACCATCTGAAAAAAAGAGAACACTACTTAAATGTTGTGATACCTAAAAGTATTGTTGTCATTTTACTTTTGCACACAAAAATGAAGTCAGGGTAAAACGACACAGTATGCCATTTTACCCGAGACCCTAGTATGTCGTTTTACCCTGAGTGCATAGTTTAACAAGATCATCAAAATTGTTTATTTTAACCTCTAAAATGATGCAAACTAGAATATGCACAATAAAAAGTATAGGTTATTTATCTGTAAAAAAATTAAAACATTAATAAAACCATGCAAATCCCGGTGATAATCATATACAAACATACCTTGCATCATATTATATCGGGCACTTCACTTTAACGTTTTTCTTTACCGCACATATATTTCTAAGTTCAGACGTCTGCTATTACAACTGACACAACGTTGCCAACTGTAAGAACGGATGAAGTTAGCCGCGGACCGTTTGGGAGCGTAAATAGGCCTAAACAGCCACTATGTCATTTTACCAGAGTATGTCGTTTTAGGCAGAACTCCCCTATAGATTCTGTGTAGACTATAGGATTTTAAACTCTAAGACAGAAAGAGACAGTTATCCTCTTCCTCTTGTTTCTGACACTCTAGACAAACTCAAGGATGCAAAATCTTTATCCAGTTTAGATATTAAGAGTGCATATTGGCAAGTTCCTATAGAAGAATCATCTAAACCTCTGACTGCTTTTATTTGTCACAAAGGACTATATCAATTCCGAAGAATGCCTTTCGGGCTTCATAATGCACCTGCTACTTGGCAAAGACTAATCGATAGGATTTTGACTGATCTCGCTCCATATGTATTTGTTTATTTGAATGATGTAGTCATTGTAACACAGACCTTCGAAGATCACTTGAAAGTGTTAGAAGAGGTATTTAATAGACTTAAAGGTGCTGGTATTACAGTTAGTTGGGACAAGTGTCAATTTTGTCGTCCAGAAATGAAATACTTGGGTTATGTTGTCGATAGACGTGGTCTCAGAGTAGACCCTGACAAGGTTAAACCTATGCTGGAGTTGAAACAACCTAAATCAGTGACAGAAGTTAGAAGAGTTGTTGGCAGTTTTTCTTGGTATCGTAGATTCGGGCCAGAGTTTTCTTCAATCATTTCACCAATCACCGCCCTTACTAAGAAAAATAAAAGGTTCGATTGGACACCCGAGTGTGATGCTGCTTTTAGGAAGATTAAGGAACTGTTGGTCGCCGCACCGATTTTGAGTTGTCCAGATTATTCTAAGGAATTCGTAATAATGACAGATGCATCAGGTTTTGGCATCGGCGCAGTACTTTATCAGCCACACGAAGATGGAGACAAGGTAATCTGCTATTTAAGCCGTTCTTTAACGAAGCAGGAAAGAGTTTATACTACTTCAGAACGTGAAATGTTAGCTTTGGTTTGGGCGATACAGAAATTACGTCCCTACATAGAATGTGTTCCATTTACAGTAATTACCGATCACTATAGCCTGAAATGGCTTTTAAATCTTAAAGATCCGACTGGACGTTTAGGACGTTGGTCAATTAAGTTGCAGATGTACGACTTTAAAGTGCAGCACAGAAGCGGTCGAGATATGGCTTTGCCTGATATGTTATCTAGGACAGTACCGATAATAGATAGCGTGGAAGTAGCTGAAACAACCGATAATGTAATTCTGGATAAATGGTATCATCGTATGATTATAAACATTGAGAAGTTTCCTTTGAAATTTTTAAATTGGCGTTATCAAGAAGGAAAATTATACAAATATGTCAAACAAGACTATACAAGTTTTTCATCTTCCGAGGATTTCTGGAAATTAGTAGTATAGTTGGGGTCAAGGAAATATTTGACGCGTGACACTTTCATATTGTCATTGGTGTCAAATACGGCAGGCCACTCATAATATAAAAGTTACTAATGGCTAATTTATATTATAATAATTACCACCCACTCGAAGTATTTGTATCTTTATCCTTTTATATGACTAAAAAGAGATATACATAAACCGAGTTACCTTCTCGTCGATTTAGTCAAATCATATGGGCTGCAGATCCGCATTTTATTTATTAATTTAATCGTTATACACTACTAATCGTTATACACTACTAAGATTGCTTTTGTTAAGACCTGTGATATTAATGGTCAATCCTGAATCCCACCATTAAAATGCACAGAATTTATCAAAACAAATTTATTTATATTATAATTCATATTCTTAGACCAATTTCCCAGCAATCATTTTCTGCAAAGGTTTATAAATAACAATATTCGTCAGTCCGGCCCTGACTAAGTATCAGCTGTAATAAAGTTCAGGATCGTGTCCCTGTACTTACTGTGACGTATTATATGATGGGTTTTCTGGATTGTTAGTTAATTCGCTAACATTTTATGGAATTCATTCTGGTTTGACTTTTGAAATACAGCTGATCTTGACAAGTCAAGGTTTCGGGGTCACCATTTTGGACCCTAGCCTGCGTATATTGGCCTCGTTGCACTTGCTCTACGGTGTTGCCAGTTACTTTAGACAAATTCTCCATGAAGTCGGACCTCATGGTTTCGAAACGATTTGTACATGGCCAAACAGCCAGGCGGTGCTCTGGAGGGTGAATACCGTAATCTTGCAGTAATCAGCTCTTAGGATTTAATATAATGGTGGAATTGCTCGATTAGTCGCTTCTTGAGTATGAGATTTTTATAAAGGTATATCTGTTTGCGGCAGTACGTTGGTGGTTTCCCCATAGCAATATCCTGATCCTGACGTTTGACAACTCTGTTGACATTGCGAATCACGTGTTCGCATTGAGTTGCGCGCTGGAGATTTATTCCAGATGCTAGAGAGAAACAATTACTCTTCGTAGCGGGTAAGAAAAGGATAGTGCTGTTCTAGACCCGAAGTTCTGGGAAGCGCAGGGTACAGCCGGCAGACATTTCACATCTTTCGACTAAGTCATGTCTCCTTTTGTCTCCTTTTTTTTCCGGCATGGCGCCGCCATTTTAAATTAAAGATTTCGGTATTTTAACGCTGAGAAGCCTGTGAGCTGGTAAGTGCCACTTAGATCGATTAGCACCGCAAATCTTTGTGAAGTTATGGATTTCCGATTGAATTGATGTAGCTAGATATTGATGGAAGTACTTCACGCCATGTTGAATGGGATTCAGACTTAATGACCGCCATATGCTGTGGTTCTATGCCCCGCTTAATGTCTTCAGGTACGGTTGTCTTCATATATTAATATATTTGACTATTTAATCGATATCTAAGTCCTCGAATAATATTTCAGGGGCGATATAAATTTGGAGTAGAGTTCACTCGTGGTGACGACCGCGTGGGATCTTTTGTTTTGGGACTACAGTATGGGCATTCAGGCCTAAAAGGACCCTCTACATAAGTGCAGAGGGTTTTTAGTCCTGGTTTTTAGTCCTGGTTTTTAGTCCTGGTTTTTAGTCCGGGTTTTGGTTTCATTTGGATTTTGGAGTGCTGAGGTTCATTCAGCACACTTGCTGGCTTATTAATTCCATGGAGTCTCTACACTGATGGTGTATTAGAGAGGCGGTTACTTCGAGTTCCATAGGATCCCTCAGGCATTGCATGGCCTTGAGTTGAAGCTGAGAACGCAAGTTTTTAAACATATTTTCATCTATCAATTCAATGAACCCATTTAAGACTTATTGACCAGTATACTTTTTTTTATAGCGAGATCACATAGAGAAAATTTGATTTGAATTAAATATTTTTGTTTATACTTGGATTAGAATCTCCTATGATGATTCTTGGCTAGGGAAGGGATCAATTCAGAGAGTTGGGGTATGGACATATTTAGGGTATTATTTTTTGTTTGAGATATGTACATATTTGGATTTTACTAGTATTTAGGATTGTAACTATTATGTAACAGAGCTAACGCCATAGCTTACATAATAAGGGGGCTCGATATTGAAGAGCAGGGAGTAATACATTTTTTGTTTGGGTTTTTACTAGTATCTAAGATTAGAACTATTATGTAACAGAGCTAACGCCATAGCTCGATATTACAGAGCGGGGATTAGTACTTATTCGGGATTTTACTACTACATTGAGTCATTGTTATGCAATAATGCTATTTGTCATGACTTGCATAGTACAGTAAATAGTAATCGTACATTTTAGCTGCTTATTTTATATTTCGGTTAGGATATTGCATCAGCGGACTGCGGTCTGGTAACTGTAAACAGGGCGTGATCACGTGTTGTAGGCCTACATTCCTGAGTAGCGTATATTGATAGCACCCTTTATATTATTTGGTGTCACTCACAGTCGGTTTATTCATTTGACTTGTAGTCGCGTATCAATTTACCTACATAAATGTAAGTATCGCTGTAGTACTCCTGGCTTCCATAGTTCTAACGTTGCTGGGTCATATCCTTAAATCTTCCTGTACTTTTCGACCTCAAGACTTGACTATACATTTATATTTCTACAGTAAAAAGTAATCCTATCTGTGGAGTTTATCTTATTTCCACATCCTTACTTTTAATTACTGTACGTGCTTCTATAATGGCATAATTATTATTGTTATTTTATTGTTTGACAATCACTAATTGTGTCAATTGGTCGAAGAACATAGGAATATGATCTGGTAAACGTTCTGTTCATTAATTCAAAATTTCACTGTTATTTTAAAATCTTTTATTACAAATTTTAGACTTTAACTAAACATCATATTATTTCAATACGAGGTCTATACCTATTTGGTTACCGATGGTCAATAATGTCAACCTGCATTTAAGCGACTAACATCTGATGACAAATAGATTCAATATACTGAGCGTTGTTGTTTTACATTACTATCCCCAACCTAGGTTAATGTTTGAAGGTAAAGGAAATTAAGTGTAGGGCAGTTATAGGGTGATTCGCAGTTATCATTCATAACTATCGAACATCTCTTCCAGAGGCAAAGTGCACCACTTAACTGCGTGGCGCTCATAACCTTAGAACTTAACCCAGGCCCGTCTCCACTGTCTAAAAGCTGGCGGCCACTTTTGTCTCTGACAACAAAAACCTCTGCACTCGGTGTCTTGTTTTCCTTCCTTATTGGGTCATCTAAATTAGCGTCACACATCCTGTATGTTATTCTTAATATACGTTTTTGAATAATAAATATTTTTTGTAAATTCATATTTGTTCCCCAGAAAATGATTTCATATCTAGCCGTGGCTTCGAAATTCCCAAAATACAGGGTTTGCCTTGCTGTTTCATTTAGGATACTTTGTTATTATGTGCAGACAGTAACATATATTATTTAGTTTTCCAGTCAAATAATCAGTATGGTGCGACCAGTCCAAAAAATCATCAAAGTGATTATCCAAAAATTTCGTATATTTTCTTACATCTAGCAACCTTTGATTAAGTTCCACGGTTTCTGGTATTTCTTTTTTTATATGCTGAATCTTAAAAATTATAATGTTTGTGTTTTCCTTATTTAAAAGCAATTTGTTTTTTTTTAACCACAACTCTGTCCCCTGGAGCATTCGTGTTGCATTTGTTTCCAATTCTGATATATCGTTACCCCCACAAAAATGTTAGTGTCATCAGCATACTGTGTAAGACTGGATAACAAGACTAAGTTATTTATTTCAACATTTCAAATTTAAATCATTGATAAATATAATAAACAAAATTGGCCCTAATATACAGCCTGGTGGAATTCCCACCGTATTTTGCGAAATTGACTTATAAAGAGAATTTTCCCTTTCTAACGCAAATCATTGTGTTCGATTACCTAAATATGATGAAATCTATTTTTAAGCACAACCGCTAATGCGATATAACTCCAATTTGTTCAGGAAAAGACATCTGTCCAAAGAATCATAAGCCTTTGGAAGATCCAAAAATATGTCCCGAGCCATTCTTCCTTGTTCAAAACATTCTAAAATTAAACGGGTAAACTGAAAAATAATTCGTTCATGAAACTCATAAGTCGATCACACATAACTAGCTCAAACAACTTTTAAAAACTCGGAAGAACGCTTATGGGCCTATAGTTGTTCATACTCTCTGAATCCCCTTTGTTTTTGTACAATGGTTTAATTAACGCCAATTTAGGCTGGTCGGGAGAAACACCTTCCCAAAGTGAATTATTTATTATGTGAGTTAACACTTTACAAATTGTTGAAATGCATAGCTTAACAATACTGGTCGGTATTTCGTCATCCCCACTGCTACGTTTGTTTTTAATTTTTTCAGCGAGTTTTAAGATTTCTCAACAAGTAACTGGCCTTAGGTAAAAAGATTTACAATTACTTTGTACTGTACAATCCCATGTTATATCTTTAATACTTTTGAACAAATCCGGCACTATTTGAAATAAGCAATTATTATATTGATCAGATATTTATTCTGGATGTCCAGAAATCGTTACGGTATTTTTCTTGTGTCTCCCAGAAATTTCATCATGGTCCAATACATTTATTTTTCTTGTCTGACTGGTTAATCCTATTCTCATAGTTTTCGACCTGGCACTTACTAAAGCACTATCGTATTGTTTTTTTACATACAGGGTAATGATAAAGTTTGGAATAATAGGAATATTCCTGAACAGGTTAACTTAAAAAAAAAACACTTAGACACGTCGATTTTTATTTTTATTTCTGCATTTTTTTAGCTAATACTAGAATCTACAGGGTGTTACATAAATGAATTATCACGTCAATGTCACTTTTTGTAAATGGAATACCCTGTATATTATTTCATTTTTTGATTATACGCAAGATTCTAAGCAGATTTCGTTTATGATGTCCTATACCTATCTTCAACTGTTTACGAATTATTGACAATTGAAAATTAGAGATCTTCAATGAAAATAAAAATATAAATGGAATTGTTTGAGCGTTTTTTTTTAAGTTAACCTGTTCACAGATATTTCTATTATTCCCAACTTTACTTTCATTCGTATAGGGTGTCTCAAAAAATCAGTATTAATTTCAAGTTTGTTTTTATAAACGAAATGACACTTTTTTAAATTTTAAACATATTATTTTATTTAATGAAGATTATTTACAATAAAGGAATATGCCTGCCTACTTTAATAAATGTTGGAAGTGGTATCCATTCACAGCTCTACAATTACCCAATCTATCCACAAACTCTCTTTGGACGTTAGTAACAATATCTGGGGTAATTTGCCGTATCGTGGCTCTTCTTCTTATTTTGAAGTCTTCTAAATTTTGTGGTTTATTTTCGTATACTCTCTCTTTAACGTAGCCCCATAAGAAGAAGTCGAGCGGAGTTAAATCGGGTGACCTTGGTGACCACTCTATTTCGCCCCGTCGGCCTATCACACGATGATGAAACGTATTGTCCAAATATCTTCGAACATTTGCGCTTAAATGGCAGGTACAAATTCTTCCTCTAGAAATGACAGGTATCGTTCGCCATTCAATGTCCCCTCAAAAAAATATGACCCGATGATTCTACTCTCAACAATTCCCGCCCAAACATTAATTTTCTCCCTATGTATGGCCCTCTCTATACCATTGTGGATTTTCATTTGACCAATAACGAAAATTTTGCTTATTTACTTCCCCATTAAGGCAAAATGTGGCTTCATCAGAGAAAACCACGTTTTTTACGACATTAATATTATTTTGGCAGATATCCATCATTACCTCAGAAAACTGATTTCTACTGTTCGGATCATCGTCATATAGCTCTTGAACTATTTTTATTTTATAAGGACGCCACTTTTGTTTTCTTAATAACTTCACAATAGCTGAATGATCTACATCAATGTTGTCTTGGTTTGAAAGACATCTAGTACTTGAATGAGGATTTTCTTCCAGCGACATTAAAATATCAATTTTAGTGTCTTCAGGGATGCCTGGTCGTCCTGAACGCGGCTTGTCTCTGGCATGTCCGAAATTATTAAATTTATTTATTAATTTACTTACAGTGGCCTGACTGATTGGCTGTCTCTCTAGGTATTTATTATTGAACATCTCACACACTTCTTCTTGCGTTCGAGTTTTATCTCCACAACCAGCCATAATGAGGATCGCGATTCTTTGCATTTCTGTTAAGAACATTACGATAAAATAATACAAAACAATCAAATAATCACAAGGCATTTGTCAAAAAAGTGAATTAAAATGACATCAAATAACATCACTATGAACGCCAGATGTTGGTAACCATGCTAACGTCCAAAGAGAGTTTGTGGATAGATTGGGTCATTGTAGAGCTGTGAATGGATACCACTTCCAACATTTATTTAAATAGGCAGGCATACTCCTTTATTGTAAATAATCTTCATTAAATAAAATAATATGTTTAAAATTTAAAAAAGTGTCATTTCGTTTATAAAAACAAACTTGAAATTGATACTGATTTTTTGAGACACCCTATACGAATGAAAATAAAGTTGGGAATAATAGAAATATCTGTGAACAGGTTAACTTATAAAAAACGCTTAAACAATTCAATTTATATTTTATTTTCAATGAAGATGTCTAATTTTCAATTTCAATAATTCGTAAATAGTTGAAGATAGGTATAGGACATCATAAATGGAATGTGCTTAGAATCTTGCGTAGAATCAAAAAATTAAATAATATACAGGGTATTCCATTTACAAAAAGTGACATTGACGTGATAATTCATTTATGTAACACCCTGTATATTCTAGTATTAGCTAAAAAAATGCAGAAATAAGAATAAAAATCGACGTGTCTGAGCGTTTTTTTTTTAAATCAATCTGTTCAGAAATATTCCTATTATTCCAAACTTTATCACCACCCTAGAGTAGATACAAAGTTTCATTAAAATCGTCACTATGTGTTCTTAAGTTTAAGAGAACATCTATTCTAACCTACCCTTAAAGTCCTTTAACTGCCTATTGCCTTCATACAGGCATTTTTTATATATTATTGTATTCACTAGTTTCTTAGGAAAAGATTCATTAAAAATAGGTATAAATATATTTATGAAAACTGATCATTGTTCATTACCATTTGCATTTGATCAGTCAATTTGGTAGAGATTAAACCTATGTTCGTCCAATAAGACATTCACAAATTTTTCTTCATTATTCAACGAAAAAAATCGTTTATAGTATGGTTTCGGAATGTTCTCTTTTTGGCAATTAAAGATAACCTTTTATGTAAAATGATCAGAGATAACTGTATAAACAATAGAACTTTGCAACTCAGATGTGGGAATATTGGCAAAAATATTGTCCATGCAACTTTTAGATGTGCTGGTAACCCTAGTGTTTTCTGAGATTGCAAGATACATGTTAAAGGAATTCATTATTGACAAAAAGTCCGTCGTGTTACTCAGTTGGAAGTTGTAAACAAAAGTCAAATTCAGAAGATTCTTAAAGCAAATAAATTGTATCCCTATAAACCGCACTTTAATCAAAGATTGGAAGAGGGAGATGACGCGAAACGACTTAATTTTTGCTTGTGGATAGGAGACAAAATTTTAAGTGAAAATGTTGATTTTTATAAATGTATCATGTTTTCTGATGAAAGTACATTTTCTACCAATGGAACCGTTGCAACCCAGCACGTTAGGTACTGGTCTTTAGAAAATCCCGAATTCAGAATTATGACGAGAAGACAATATTTCACAAAGGTGAACGTGTGGTGCGCGATATCCATCCATGGCATCATAGGGCCATATTTTTTTGATAACACATGCAATAGATTATCATATTTAGAAATGCTGGATACATTTTTCAATGATGAACTCGAAAATCTACCATTAAATTTTTGACAAAATATGTATTTTCAGCAAGATGGTTGTCCAGCCCATTTCGCTCGTGAGGTTAGAGAATGGCTTGACCGCAGATTTACTCCAAGGTGGATTGGCAGGAATGGCCCATTTTTGTGGCCCCCAAGAAGCCCCGACTTAACCTTGGCGGATATGTTTTTATGGGGCCGTTTAAAACAAATTGTTTTTGCTACCGCAGTACCAAATGATATTGAAGTGCTGAAGGGCAGAATTATCCAGGCTGTCCAATCGATATCTCAGGAAGAAATCAGAAATTCTTCCACTTATCTGAGAAAGCAATTAGAAAAATGTATCGAGTATGGGGGTGGAGCTTTTGAATTATGAAATCGTTATCGTATTCTTTCCATGTTAATAAAACTGTTCGTATTATTATTATTATTATTATAATTACTTCATTAAATAAAGACATTGACAACAAGTATCACCTATTCATTATTCAAGTGAAAACGTTTATTAAGAGTGACTTTTTTTTTCATATCTTTCGAAATAAAGTATGTTTACTCTTAAGCAAAATAACATTTTTGCCGTTTTTACCCACCTATAAAAAAATTGAAAATTCTTATGATGAATCGTATTTTTCAGACAAGCAAAAACGTTTATTAAGAGTGACTTTTTTTCGTATCTTTTGAAATAAAGTATGTTTACTTTTAAGAAAAATAACATTTTTGCAGTTTTTACCACCTATAAAAAAATTTACAGTCCTTTACAAAGATGCATTCGGGGAAGACATTGAAAATGCCGAGGCAGAGTGCAACGCTTGTGACTAATGTGAGATTTGAGATCTGCGAAAACTCATAGATTTGCATGTAATATTTAGGATTTGATATAAGTTTTATTGATTCATAATATAAAAAATAGTAAAATAAAGGTTATAAACTCTAACGCGCCTCTAAGGTATGTTTTCGCTGGAGCAGTCAGTGGCCGCGGCTGGCGTTGGCGATTGGTCCCTCGGTACTGGTTTAATGCGATTTGTGTGTACAAGGTTTCACTGCCGCAGCTCAGCAACACAGCGTTCGCCGTCAATTGCAGCGGCTGCGTTCGGACTGCTAGAGAGACCAGTCCAGCCGCGATCGCTCAGCAGAATGCCACCGTTTTCGGCGATTGCTGACGAGTGTTTGATAGAGGAGGTGCAAAAGTACCCCCCGTTATACAACTATGAGAACGAAAATTACGAAAATGTCGTAATGAAAGAAAATGCATAAAAAAAAGTGGCAGCAAGTGTAGGGAAGAACGGTAAAGTGTACAAAACCATTCTCTTTATTTTTCAGCATTACATTACAAAGCTTATAATTAGGGTAGACTGGGGCAAGTGCGATGCCCTTTTTAATAGTTCAAGTTTATTTCCTTCCTACTTTAAATATACAATATTTATAAAAGTGTCTTTGTAAGAAAGTAATAGTTTAATATGTTTACTTTTCATACTGCATAGGGCACTCATGAATTATTTTTGAGATCTTGAGATTTGAATGATTATTTTTTTTTGTACCGAAATTTTACACTTAAACCAAAAAGGGAAAGTGTAAAATCGAATACAATTTCCATGCATGTTCGCAGAAGTGGTAAGGGGAAAGTGTAAATGAAGTTTATATCTCCCATGCCAATTTTTCTTTTTAAAAACTAAAAAGAAAATAAAAATCTATCGTTGGGAAATAGTTAGCCAAACAAATCA
Organism: Polydrusus tereticollis; assembly: GCA_963920685.1. NCBI lineage: Eukaryota > Metazoa > Arthropoda > Insecta > Coleoptera > Curculionidae > Polydrusus > Polydrusus tereticollis. Next base: position 54,390,045 of record OY987329.1, read on the forward strand.
TTAAAACGAAAAATTAAAAGGTACCCCTGAAAAATAATAAGTAATCCAAAATAACACTAAAAAAATTCCTAATAACAAGAATAATATTTTTATAAACGTATTTATCCGTTCAAAACCCAATGTTTGGCTTTAATCTCTAAAACAGTGGGAATTATTCCCAAGGAGAAACTAAAACAGAAAAGAAACTTACAGTTTAAAAATTCGAATAATTTTATGGAACTTGTTAAATATTGTATCCCGCAAATTTCACATTAAAATGAAAACCTCCTCGGCGTGTTACTACCGGTTCAGGTAAACAAGTCACTATATCGTCTAGCTGTACTACATCGACATCATCGGTGAGTGGCCATACAAAATTGTCTTTTAATTTTCTAGTAAACTTGATTTCAAAGCCGTTGTCAACAGTGTTTACCTGGACAATAAAATGTTTGTTTGCTTTTGGTAATGTGTATTTAACCAGTACCCAGTCTCCAATGGAAATATTGTCTTTGTTTATTTCAGGAATCTGATCTTCGCAATCCGATTCTAAAGTGAAACTTTGATCCGATTCCATAAAAGGTACACTTTTATTATCTGATTCACTGGAGCTGGATTCAAATTGATACGGACTTGGCCGACTTTGTTTACTCTTTCGGTGAATTTTCATAGCTGGTTTAGATAAAGTAGATGAACTTGTAGAGAGTTTTGACTGACTACTTGCGATAGTACCTGCAATGGTTTGGCCACCTTGAATTAAGTGCTTTCGTTTCCTTGGATTAGAAGAAGGACTCTATCGGAGCGAATCAAGTAGTAGATCATCAAAACTTGCCTTTTTTTCTTGCCGATTTTCGGTTGAAGCTGGTACAACAGCTTCAGTTATAGGATCCTGATGATTATTTAGTATATTTTCTTCATTTTGATCAGAGCTGACAATTACTTTGAGATTGTTGGCACTAGATGCTGATGAAGGAGCTGTAAGTAATTCTGCATTAGATGCTAGTTTCCTTTTAAATGAAGCGCCAGATGTAGAAGGCTTTACTGTTTTTAACATTGACTGTTCGAAAGTAGCGGTTTTTTCTGTTACATTTGGTGCTACAGCATCATGTTCATTCCTTTCAATATCAATACGTTCTGGCCTCGGTTGTAAACCTATTACAGATCTTTAATTTTTCAAGTGTTCCTCCCATCTTTTTAGGGCATCGATGTCATACTTTTCTTTAGGAATAACATGTCTATTAAATGGAACAATACCACCCTTTCTGAATCCTGTTTTTATGATTCCGGAATCTACTTCAGGCCAGGTTTTCACTGGCAATGTGGCGAATTCCATTTTTGGTAGTCGTTGTCCCTGATGACGTCTTTGCCATGTTATTACTTCCCTCTCCCATATTGCCTTAAAGTATCTAAACACACTCCAATCGAGAGGTTGAACTAAATGACTTGTATGGGCTGGCAGTTTAAGTATATGAATATTTTCTTCTCTTGCGGCTGAATTAATAAGCAATCCACATGCGAGACATGCCCATTATATATAACAATAATTGGTGCCTGATCACGAACCAAAGGAATAAAAGTCTTTAGAAAGTAATTTCTAAATATTTCGGAGGTCATCCATCCATTGGCGCTGGCTGCATATACGGTGTCTGAAGAGTTCTTCATTTCTTTCTGAAATCCAGGAACTCCATACATTATTGCCTTTAAATATTATCAATGGTGGCAATTTTCTACCACTAGCACTTGCTCCTGCCAGGACCGTTATATTTTCTCTGCCCGATCCAGCAATAATTCTTGAAGAGGGTTTGCCTTTCGCGCCAACAATTTTAAGAAGAGAAGGATCTGTACAACTGTACACAGTGAAGTCTCATCTAAATTGTAAATTCATTCAGGACAATCCTGAAAACCCAACTCCAATATAGCCTTTTCCAATAAAACAAAATAAATATTGGTCTATTATGAATGGGTCCGTAGATTTCTTTCTGCAGTACTCTAAGCTTTGTGGTTTTTTCATATTCAAAGAGTGACGTTGTTTAAACTTTATTAGCCAGTCTATGCCTGTCATATTGTTCTTAAAAGGATTGGGAATATTATTTAAAGTTACAAAGTTCCAAACTTTTTCTTGAAGCTCTCTCGAAGTTAATACATATTCCCACTTCTCCATTGTTTTTATATTTTCGGCCAGTTGACACTCATCTTATCAAGAAAGTATTGGAGGTCGGCCCTGTGTCTTGCTTTTTTCGCCACGGCGGCCAGTTACTCTACAGTATATTATAATGTATGGGATTCTAAATTCGGTACTAGCCATCGACATGGTTAATTGACTTTGATTGACGGCATTTACTGCAGCATTTAATTGCTCCTCCCCATAGGCAGCCCTATCGGACTTTCTTTTATACTTTCGTACCATGACGCCAACTCTCTGTAAAGAATAAAAGCTTGAAGTGTCAGTGCCAACGAACTTTAGCATTCCCAGGAAAATGGGCAAGTGTAAACTAACCTATACACTTGCCCCATTACAATTTTCACACATGCCCCACATTATGTTTTTTATGGGGGAAGTGCAAACCTGTTCGTGAGTAAAAACCGCTTTTAGATTTGGTCGGTATATAGGATTTTAAAGCTACAACAATTGACTAAACATAAGAAAATGCAATAAAACTAAAAGTATATTATAAGTTTTTACCTTTGACCAATTTTTTATGGAGATATCAGATATCACACAATATTCAACCGATCGATTCGGAGGTTATGTTACAAATGACTACTCAGAAAGAAAAAAACACCTGGTCACTCGCCGGGAGTAGATAATTCAACAGCGCTAATGTATAGTTAGTTGCCTCGGACCACACAGACAAGTAAACTTTCAATATTGGCTGATTCGCCCCCTGATTTTCCACTTACCCCATTTTTACACTTGCCCCAGTCTACCCTATACCATATTTAAATCCGACATTATGCATACGAAGGAAACATTAATCAGTACTTAATGACAACCGTAACTCTATTTCGATTGGTCAAGCGGCAATAAAAGTAAAAGGCCCTGGGCGACAGGGTTGCATTTAGTTTACCGGTGATTTTCGCATTATTTGGTGTTATTGTTTGTTATCAATATTTTGATGTAAATATTTGTGTTTTTGACCGTTGTGTTTAAATGTATACAGGGTGTTTCAGAAGTACTAACCTGAACATGTGTCCGGAGTTCCCCCTGTTTTTGATGTACAGGGTGTTAAAGTTTTTTTAAAAAAATCGTTTTTTTTTTAATTATTTTTGTAAATATCCTTTTCCCGATTTTAATGCAATTTGGTACTGTCATTCATAATGATAAGAGGCTTAATTAGCCCTAGATTAAATTTTTTAAGTCCAGTGGAAACACTTCAACGGATATTAATAACAAAAAAATGTACGCCACTGACTTTTTTCTAATTTTGATATTTTTTTCGGATATATGTACCAACTAATGATACAATTTTAAAATGTTTTGACGTCTTAATCAAATTGATTGGTTTACTTGGTATGCTGCAGCTTTGATTTAAATATGGTATAGTATAAATTCAAGTGTTAATATGACGTTTGTGGAAATGGAGGAATTTGGGCTAACATCTCCTCTTCGTCTTCTTCGACCAACAACAGCATGCAACTAATTTTATCGGCGTTCATTATAAATCATGCATAAGCGCTTTCACTACGAAATACGAATATGATCTGAAGCGCACTGCTCCAGCCGCGCCAGCCAAACCACCCTGTGGCGACGGCCGATTGTTACGCTCGATCGCGAACGCCAGCCGCACCCGCTGACTGCTCCAGCGAAACCATACGATTACTCTCGACTTGGTCTGATCCCGATCATTTTAATTCGGTGTGACGTCGGGGACAAATGCAACACAAGAATTTCGAATTCTGTACCCACACTTACGTGCCCGTGCGATAATATAAACATCTTCAATATTAAAATTGAAGTTTCTTATGATGAATCGTATTTTCTAGACAAGCAAAAACGTTTATTAAGAGTGACTTTTTTTCGTATCTTTCAATTTTTAGTCCATTTGTCCTCTTGTAAACCCCATCCGTGGACATACTGTGTATTATACTGCCGCCCTAAGGAAGAAGGTCCTATCTGCAAAATATTGGTTTTGAGATAATTCGACTTTCACCTATTTTTGAAAGCCTTTCCCTGTGTTTACTTGTAAAGGTTTAAATTTGCCATACATAATTGAAATGTGTGTTTAAATCATATGGCTATTAGAAAATTAAAACTAGTAAACGTACTTTGAATTTACAGCAGATAGGACAATTATCCTTAGTAAAGTTACAGCAGATAGAACCTTCTTCCTTAGGACGGCAGTATAATGACAATAACATTTTAATTTCCAATTTGGCACTCAGCACCTGCACATTCAAACTGTCCACTAATTGATAGTTTGTTAATTTTTTTGCGAATTTTGACTTTAATATTCTTATGTACATAAATTGCGACTCTTCCATATCCTTTTCTCTGCAGAAACATGATACCAGCTTAAAACTATTTATCACAAACATTTGCAGCTGTTCTTTATTTTTCCGGTGTTCTGATATGCATACAACTTTACACTGTATATAGTCTTCTAGCATATTATGATTCATTTTGTCAGTTCAATTGCCAATAGATTGCACATTTTGGTAAATTATACAGTGACTGTCTTTCAACTTCCTAGTGTCTGCCCTTATGTTGTTACCCTGTTTTAGCTTATTTATAAAAAAATCGTTTGTTCGCTGTTCTTGCTACCAAAATCACTGTGTTGCCGCTGTTGTTCTAGTTTGTGTAAGTATGCTGGACATATCGAATCTCTTGCAGAATATATTCTATCACTAAGTTTCATTCTCTTACAATTCGGGCAATATATTGGTTAATGACTATATGGTGTTCTTCGCCACATTTGTAACAGCATATATTTCCTCTACAATACTTAGCGATATGGCCAAAGTAAAAATACTTAAAACATATAGCCAGGCTGGTGTATTCTTGTACGTATGCATTCATTAAATCAAAGCTTAAATTTTCATTTTCCATAAACCATTTAAAAATTTCAGGCTTCGTTTGTAGTACCCAATTTTCCCTGGTCTTGCTTCAACATTCTTTCTTTGTAATAAATTTGATTGGAGATGTGACGTCTTCCCCGAATAACTTCTTGATCTGGGGATTATCTTGGACCAACTCAGTAATAAAATCTCTTGGTTTATATCTTTTTCTATTCTATCATTATCATAGGTTCAGTGTTTTCTAAATTTATAGGTTTGAAAGTGACTGCGATTTTAATATGGAGATCAATGAGATGGTTACGATTGCTATAAAATTCAAGTATTCTTGAATACAAAACAAGTTTAAACGAAGATGAAATTTTTAAAAGTATTACTTCAATAAATAACAGTGTAAAATGATATATGTCACGTTTCTTTCATAAATTTTGGTAAAATAGTGGGTAAAATTTATTAGTTGATTTAAATTTTCGTAAAGAATGTCAATTAAAAACATATTTTACAAACGCATCTTAAGAAATGGTTTTATTTTTAAATAAGAGCCAGTCACAGTTTTGCAATGTCTTCGTTTGCGTTTTTCTCAAAACTAGATTTTTCGACATATCAGTTTTCCCGAGCACCCGTCAGATAGACACGTCGCATGCAGAGGTTTTGTTTTAAATGGACACTAATCGCAAGAAAATCTTTAAACGCGTAAAAGTCCTGAGGATCCTTCAAACTATCGACCTATCTCGCTCCTTTCTGCCTTTTCCAAAGTAATCAAAAAATATTCAAATCAAGACTACTTATCTTCTTAACAATCTTATAGCTTCTTGTCAGTTTGGCTTTCAGTCATTCCAAGATATGGTGATGGTATTTTCTCACTCCTATAGAACATTTTCCTTAATCTCAACGATGGCGATGCTGCTGTAGAAGTATTCTATGATTTTTCCAAGGCATTCGACTGTGCTAATCACCGAGTACTGCTGCAGAAGCTTTAGCACTATTGTATTCGTAACACAGCACATGCATGGTTTTGTTTGTTACGGGAGATCGCAGGCTATGTCCATTGATGGAAGATGCTCTCGGGTGTCGAGTTTGGCGTACCCCAGAGTTCTGTGTTGGGCTCTATCTTGTTTTTATTGTATATAAACGACCTTACAAGTATAGATATTAGTGGCCAGTTTACATTTTTCGCAGATGACACTATTCTTTTGTGACATCCCAGCAATAGAGAATTTTTAAAGAGTGTCATAAATCAAGATCTTCAAGAAATCAAAACTTGAGGCGACTCTAACTGCCTTTTGTTTAAACATAAAAAAAACTATAATTTTGGCCTTTGGCTATAATGATCTTGGCTTGGATAACAGTCAAATTGGAAATAAAGCAACCATTAAATTTCTTGGACTATTTATAGACTCGAAAACTGAAATTTGAAAAACATGTTACTAAACTAAATAAGACATTAGCATCGGGTTGTTTTGCTACTAGAGTAGTGGTGTCGCAGGAACTCGGTTGTTCAGCGGCGAAAATGATATATCACTCCTTGATTGAAGCCCATATGAGATATGGATTGCATTTTGGGCGCATTTTGTAATCAACATCTTTTAAATTCTGTTTTCGTTCTCCAGAAAAGAGCGCTTATATGTATATGAGTGGATATGATAGGTATATAACGTTGAGACCATTGTCATTGGAAGGGAATTTTAGGCATATAATTTGAACTTGACTGTAATGTTTTTTTGTGGTTTCTCTATCTTTTAAACTCTCTAACAGCGGTTTAGACTTAGGTTATTTTTAGCATTAGTCGCTTTGTCTATAATATGTATGTATTCTTGACAATAAAGCATGTTAAATAAAATAAAAAATCATACTATTATTATAACGTTTAGGACGCCAAACGCGCTTATGCCGCTTTAATCGCGTTCTGTTTGACTGTATCTTAAAGTTTTCAAATGGTTTATATTGTCACTACTTCTGACCATATTAAATCACCGATAGCGACAGTTATTTCTCAATAGCCGTTTTTTTTATTATTGTTAGACACAGCACTGCAGGATAAATCCTTTATGATGCTAATCGAGCGGAGAGGGTGTGCAGAAAGCGATTCACGTTATTCCTGAAGTCTTGAATTATTGGAGATTACACACGTTGGAAAGGGGAGGTCGTTCCAGGTGATGGCGTTCTCTAAATAAAATCATTTTCGAACGGTTTTGTTTGAGGGACACGAAGATGCACTGGTTCGTCGTGCATTTCCATTATGTACCACACTGGGCGGAATCAAGCGAGTAACCTTATTTGAACACTTGCCATAAAATACTTGCAAAAGGGGGTCAAGTCACCAACCTGTCTTCGATGTTCTAGGATGTCAAGGTTGTTTGTAAGATCGTGAATGCCGGTCAAGTGAATGGCTCTTCTGTGAATGGAATGCAGCAGTCTCAGTGTATGTTTAGGAGCAGAACCCCAAACGTATGAGCAGTATTCCAGCGATGGTCAAATTTGGGCATTATATAGCCTCAAAAACTGTTAACATGTATAGAACTTACTTTCGAAAATAATCCGATCACCACGCGTAGAGGACGGTCTTTAAGAAAACTTAACAGACTGCACAAAATTGAACCGGCGTACCGAATGCTTTCACTTTGGATGAGAATACCCTTATTATACGAATAATGCCATACTCGATTAAAGGCCTTGAAAATATCTATGTAGTGCTACGGGACTCTCCATAATGGTCTATTGCATTTCTCAAAACATGGGTGACATAAGCGAGAAAGCATTGGCATTCCGTATGCTCTCACTTATACCGTCCGGGACTCCCCACCATGCTCTATTGCGTTGTTTCAAATGTGAGTAACATAAGCGAGAAGGTCTCCTGTTGATCTAGACTTACGGAATCCATACTGGCGGTCACTAATAATGTTGAAGCTTTCCAGGTACTTTAATAATTTTTCGTTGATAGCCTTCTCCATAACTTTTGATATAACCGAAAGCAATGCGACTGGACGATAGTTGTTTGGCAAGGCCTTCTTGCCTTTTTTGGGTATGGGCTGGTCTCGCGTAGTTTTCCAGCAACAAGGAAATATTCCTTTTTCTTAGGATAGGTTACCGGGCGATTGGACATTTCCAAGACCTTTGACCGAATATGGCATGAAGTGAGAGCATACGGAATGCCGGCTAAGTTCTGTTCATGACATGTTCAAGCTTTGTTAAAAACCGTTTTCTGCGAGTGGCGATGGACGGATTTCTTTCTGACACATCTAACATCAACGCTGGAGTCCTTCAAGGTTCTATATTGTCGACAACCCTCTTTTTACTATACATTAACGATGTTTTGGAGAAAACTAAAAATCCGATAAATAGCTTCGCTGATGATAGCGCACTTGTTTCATCTTTTACTTTGGATGCTCGGACATCGGCTCCCAATGCACATCTTTATAGACAGCCAGAGGTCTCACAGCTCAACATAGACCTGGAGGAAATTCTGTCTTGGGGTGACAGTAACCAAGTAGAATTTAACGCTAAAAGAAACCTAGGCGGTAGTTTTTCTAAAAAAGTTAATGTTGAAGAACTGGATATAGTCATGGCGGGTACTCGATTCCTTTAGCTTCATCAATTCATTTATTGGGCTTCAATTTGGATAGTCATATGTCTCGGCATAATCCTGTTGCGGCCATTGCTAAGGCAGCTTCGCAGAAGCTTGGAATACTTGTCCGAACTACGAACCTCTATACACCCCAACAACTTTTGATGCTATAATATAAAGCCCAAATTGGACCATCGCTGGACTACTGTTTGCATATTTGGGGCTCTGCTCCTAAACATACCCTGAGATTGTTAGATTCCATTCAAAGAAGAACCATTCGCTTGATCGGTGACCATGAACTGAGAAACAACCTGGAAAGCCTTGCACATCGTAGGCAGGTTGACGACTTGAGTCTATTTTACAAATATTTTCATGGCAAGTGCTCAACTGAGGTTGCCCGCTTGATTCCACCCAGAGCGGTGTATGGTAAAAATACACGACGAGCCACTGCAGCCCGCCTGTACGTGGTTTAGCGTAGTGTCTCTCAAACGACACTGTTTACAAATTCTTTTATCTGGAGAACGTTATTCCTCTGGAACGACCTCCCTGAGGCCGTGTTTCCCAACGAGTATAATCTCCAAGGATTCAAGACCAACGTGAATCGTTTCCTGCGCACATGCACCACTCGTAGAGCGCCACAAAAGATTAATCCTGCAGTGCTGTGTCCTATCATAAAAAAAATTCTACAAAATGTGCGTGACAATTAATCTGTGCATATTCTTAACTAAGTGATAGTTAACTTGAAAAAAAATATTTTAAGTTTTCATAAATTTAAAAGGCGTTTGTTTTTTAAAAACCGTGTATGTTTAAGATAGTAGAGCAAGAGCGAGAACTAACAAATAATAATTAAATCAAAACAAAAAAAACTAAGCAGGGATTTCCATGATAAACACTTATACGGATGAAATAATATTGTAGGCGATACAAAGAAAATGAACTTGGCCAAGGACATGACTAAATGTCGTTAAACTTAAATCGAGAATCAAGGTAAAATTGCTTAAGTCAAGTTAGGTAGGGACAAAAACCTACTACTACTACTATTTTTCCCGAGTTCTGAAGCTAACAAATATGCAACAAACTTTAATATTAAGATAGTCTGTGATGGCGGAGTGCATGGCACTATCCAATAAAATAAAAAATTATTTTGTGGTTAATATCACCTTCATACAGCGCCTGATGCAATTCCACGTTATACGAATGATATTTATTCACCATTAACAAGCTTTTGACAGTGATTTTATTAATGCAAGTGCTTCGAGAGATTTGTTCTGTACTTACATCCGGATGTTCCTGTATGCAAATTAAAACGTTTAATTAATTTCTGTTTGTTAAGAACCCTTTTCTGATGAGTTTTGGCTCGGCATCAGGATACCGGCACTGCATACTCTATTAGACAATTACGAATTTTTTTAGTCTTCTTTAAGGATAAACATCTTTGCAACCATTTCTTGCACTCTAAAAGTCATTTTTAACACTAACTAATATCCAAGCAAAATTTAGCGAATATTAACTTATATTATTAAGCTTTGCTTTGATATAAAAATAATTTTGCCAACAAACTGATATCCCTCTAATTATCTAGCGTTTTCATACATTGTTATTCTGTACGGTGCCTATTTGGCTATACCTAATAATATGTTCAATACTCGAACCTCGGAAACATATTGACAGATTTAGTTGTTCCTTAACGTGTATCGGTAAATCTTTTTTTCGTTTGAGAAACTACATAGGCTTTAGCAATATTTAGTTCTCTAGGTATGAATGTGTCCGAAAACCCTTAAAAGCTCTTAAAATGGCAAAAAACACATTTAATGCATTAAACAAAGATACATGTTCTTAGTTTTGTAATGATTATTTAGTTCGAGTTGGCTGGAATAGTTAATAAAATGAAAAACTTGAATTGTTTGTAATAAAGTGGTCCTGTGTGACTGATGAAGTCTTAAGTTAAACTAACCTGTCTACAGTCTCGTAAACTCAAACAGTACAAAACTACAGGAACAGTGCACACTTCTAGAGGCACTTTGGGTGTAGGCCGTAGGCCCATTGGCATTCTAATGAAGAACTAGCACGTGGCCAAAATTAATGAATACCTAAAACGAAAGAAAATAAGAAAAGAGAAACCATAAAATCGAATTAGATATCTAATTGCATTAGTTTAAGAATATAGCCTACCTCCCTGGCTGTCCAATGTAGTCACGTAAAAAGAAACTTGAGGTCCTCATGTGCAAATCTAAAAATTTAGCACATGTTAGGGAAAATCGAGGTTCTCAAAAAAACAATTAAGGAGACAAAAAAAATTAAATAAATCTCACTACAAAACCAAAAATGACGTTCTACCACAGGAGTCCCGACTTAAAAAAGGGCTGTGACCATTTTCAAATTACAGAAGCACTATCAAGCTTAACCACCCTCTTCCTACTCATGTTCTAAAGCGAAATGCAATGTAAATTTAACCAGCAGCTTATGTAGTTCAAATATATCTAGTCCATAGTTTTACAGAGTAAATAGCTCAATCATCTAACAGTATATCACAGGAGGTTAACATTTTTCTTCATAATAATCTGTATTTATATTAAAATAAAGCGCGTGAACTTTGATATCCGATTATACAAATAAGATAAAAGAATAGACCTCGTTAAAAGTTTATTGTTAAACTGAGAAAGAATAATAAAATAGGACAATGATTTATAATATTAAATTAACGGAAGTTTCCGTTTTCTACTTTGTGAGTTAAATAGTCTAAGGAATATTATGTATGAAGAATATCCTGTTTATAACAATTTGTACATCACAAAGAAATTTACATTTCTGTCGGCCATAAGCGTAGCGTTAATATTTTCTATTATAATTTTATTCGGGTTGGTGGATTTGTCAATTCTTCTTGGTTTAGTTTTATTTGGTTAATTAATTGTTTTTTTTTATCTACGTGGAAATAATATCAGTAATAATTAATTCTGAAAAACGATTTGTACTTTTTCGAGTGGAGTGATGATATAGAAGAATTTCCAAAATATTGGATAAATCTGTGTGTAAGATATTACTGTACAGAACCTATTATAGTAATGATAAATGATAAACTGCATATGATATAATGATTTTCGATGCATTATTAAAGCCTCTTTTACTATAATACCGAGAGAGCTGGAATATTAAACATATTATACAGTTTAGAGTTATAATGTAGATACCTACCTAGCAGATAGACAACATAATATCAAGTTTTCGCAATTCGGAAAATGTTTATACAAAGCGTACACAATTTTACTTTTAACAACTGTTTTAGTTCATTTTTTACTCAAAAGTTTGAATGAAGTTGATTTCTTTATGCATTTAATCATTATCACACAAATGATATCAACGAAAGTAAATGAATTTAAAAATGTATTTTCAACAATATCATTTTTAAAGATTAAAATTTTCTAATAAGGTTGGTAAAAGTGACGTTCAAATCCAGCTAAGCAAAAGCTCACACTATCGTAGAAAATTCTTCTGCAATTAAGAAGCAGCCATGTTGCGCAGAGCCTTGATATTACTATTACAAACCATTTCTACACTGAAAAAAATCCCCCAATACAACTGTTACCTTAACCCGAGTATATTTGCGGTTATACAATGGTGTATGCCCATTGGCAGAACTTTCTATAAAAATAGAATACGATTATATTGTAGCAAAAACAACGATTTCTAGGAAGTCTAGGAAACTTGCCGTTATACAATAGTTTTATTGGAGATAAATATATTTTATTTGGTATATAATTTTATTATTCTATACATCTAATTGAACAAGTTGTATAAAAGTATATCTCATCCATTATACAAAAATTGTATAATGATTAGACACCAAATGTTTTATCCCAGAATAACATTAGTTCTATGGTTATACAACGACTCCAGGAATTCTAATGTCAAATAAACGATCTTATACCAGCAGAAAAACCGTTATTTTGCTGTAAAACACTGGTAGCCTGAATAATATTTTGACATTTATATCAGGTATTTTAAAATGCGGGCCCCATTTTTGCCGATATCAATGAGTGGGACCACAGGAAGCTGAACCAGATTCGCTTCCATTTCCGTATCACGGCCATTTTATATTTCACCTCGGACTAGATTTATTTTTGGGGTAGCGTGATCGTGGTATGGCGTGGCGGTGACCAGCGTGTGTTTGTCGTTGGTGTTTTATGATATGTGTGCGTCTTAAAGTACCGTTTAATTGAAAATGAGCTATCAGAAGACGAATTGGCGAGGATTACGGGTAAGTATAGGAAGGAATATTCTATTTTATAATGTTGCTGGCTTTGTGACCTAATATCACGACTTTTATTACCAGACGGTATTCAACATTCAACGTAAGTAGGTATACCCTTACTTGAGACGGTATCTCCTAAAACACATGTATTTTCTTATGGAGAAATTTCCATTATTCAGCCATGCGCATTTCGTTATGATGGCATCCATTTCAACACAAACATTATAATGTACTTTTTCCTTTTTGTGACATGCGTAATTGATTAGTAATTGTAGATATGCTTTAAAGTTCCTGTACAAACCTGTTTAGGACTCTGTTGACTGATGCAGTGTGGATTAAAAATATTATTATTTTAAAATTATTTATTAAATTTAAGGCACAAAACTTTGTTTATAAGTAATTGGTATAATTAATCGGTGTTATAATCATAAGCCTCTTGATTAAGAACGACCATTTTAATTTAATTGTATATTATGTTGTTAATGTTACATGGTATATTTTACGTAGAATAATAGTTTTAGATTTAGGATTAGACAATCTCCTTGTATTTACATTAAATCATTAAACAAGTTACATAAAAAAGGGTTTTACGTTTTAATATTAAAGTTAAACATACGTGTATGTCAAGGATAAAGCTAGATCAAAAGGATGGAACGAAATCGAGAAAAGTATTCAAGTAGTTGGGATAATTTTAGGGTTTTTCACAGGGAACCGACCTAGATGTCTAGGTAGATTAAATAGCAGTTGCTTGTACCTGATCGCAAAATGTGTTTACCAATCAAGTTGTAGTTAGTTAAAAAAAAGGCATTGGTTTTATCTGGATTTAACCGTTCTGATTTTAAAAATAATTATTATATCAATGAAATATTCTTATGAAATATATAGTGTAACATACACAAACCTTTATATTATATTCATCGAATTGAATGAGTTTCACACTTACCTAGAGTGGACCTTCTATTGGATGGCCGAAGGAAAACATAGATTTTTTTCTCTTCAATAAATAAAAAAAGAACCACATGCGGACGCTGAACTCTAATCAGCATATTTTACTAGTAAATGGACCTATTATTGTTGTGTACAATGATTCGATGATTTATCATAGTTTTGTATGCGATCTACGAGGGTTCCACCCATATGCTATTAACGACTCACTTTTTTCAAATATCACTCGATGTCAGTGTTGTAGTTCTGGTTGCGATAACACAGAGTAATTGGCTGTTGACATTGTTTATAAAATAAAAATAGACTAACCTTTTCTGCAAACGTTCTACTGTTTGCATATTTGGGGCTCTGCTCCTAAACATACCCTGAGATTGTTAGATTCCATTCAAAGAAGAACCATTCGCTTGATCGGTGACCATGAACTGAGAAACAACCTGGAAAGCCTTGCACATCGTAGGCAGGTTGACGACTTGAGTCTATTTTACAAATATTTTCATGGCAAGTGCTCAACTGAGGTTGCCCGCTTGATTCCACCCAGAGCGGTGTATGGTAAAAATACACGACGAGCCACTGCAGCCCGCCTGTACGTGGTTTAGCGTAGTGTCTCTCAAACGACACTGTTTACAAATTCTTTCATCTGGAGAACGTTATCACTCTGGAACGACCTCCCTGAGGCCGTGTTTCCCAACGAGTATAATCTCCAAGGATTCAAGACCAACGTGAATCGTTTCCTGCGCACATGCACCACTCGTAGAGCGCCACAAAAGATTAATCCTGCAGTGCTGTGTCCTATCATAAAAAAAATTCTACAAAATGTGCGTGACAATTAATCTGTGCATATTCTTAACTAAGTGATAGTTAACTTGAAAAAAAATATTTTAAGTTTTCATGAATTTAAAAGGCGTTTGTTTTTTAAAAACCGTGTATGTTTAAGATAGTAGAGCAAGAGCGAGAACTAACAAATAATAATTAAATCAAAACAAAAAAAACTAAGCAGGGATTTCCATGATAAACACTTATACGGATGAAATAATATTGTAGGCGATACAAAGAAAATGAACTTGGCCAAGGACATGACTAAATGTCGTTAAACTTAAATCGAGAATCAAGGTAAAATTGCTTAAGTCAAGTTAGGTAGGGACAAAAACCTACTACTACTACTATTTTTCCCGAGTTCTGAAGCTAACAAATATGCAACAAACTTTAATATTAAGATAGTCTGTGATGGCGGAGTGCATGGCACTATCCAATAAAATAAAAAATTATTTTGTGGTTAATATCACCTTCATACAGCGCCTGATGCAATTCCACGTTATACGAATGATGGCCGAAGGCAACATAGATTTTTTTCTCTTCAATAAATAAAAAAAGAACCACATGCGGACGCTGAACTCTAATCAGCATATTTTACTAGTAAATGGACCTATTATTGTTGTGTACAATGATTCGATGATTTATCATAGTTTTGTATGCGATCTACGAGGGTTCCACCCATATGCTATTAACGACTCACTTTTTTCAAATATCACTCGATGTCAGTGTTGTAGTTCTGGTTGCGATAACACAGAGTAATTGGCTGTTGACATTGTTTATAAAATAAAAATAGACTAACCTTTTCTGCAAACGTTCTACTGTTTGCATATTTGGGGCTCTGCTCCTAAACATACCCTGAGATTGTTAGATTCCATTCAAAGAAGAACCATTCGCTTGATCGGTGACCATGAACTGAGAAACAACCTGGAAAGCCTTGCACATCGTAGGCAGGTTGACGACTTGAGTCTATTTTACAAATATTTTCATGGCAAGAGCTCAACTGAGGTTGCCCGCTTGATTCCACCCAGAGCGGTGTATGGTAAAAATACACGACGAGCCACTGCAGCCCGCCTGTACGTGGTTTAGCGTAGTGTCTCTCAAACGACACTGTTTACAAATTCTTTCATCTGGAGAACGTTATCACTCTGGAACGACCTCCCTGAGGCCGTGTTTCCCAACGAGTATAATCTCCAAGGATTCAAGACCAACGTGAATCGTTTCCTGCGCACATGCACCACTCGTAGAGCGCCACAAAAGATTAATCCTGCAGTGCTGTGTCCTATCATAAAAAAAATTCTACAAAATGTGCGTGACAATTAATCTGTGCATATTCTTAACTAAGTGATAGTTAACTTGAAAAAAAATATTTTAAGTTTTCATGAATTTAAAAGGCGTTTGTTTTTTAAAAACCGTGTATGTTTAAGATAGTAGAGCAAGAGCGAGAACTAACAAATAATAATTAAATCAAAACAAAAAAAACTAAGCAGGGATTTCCATGATAAACACTTATACGGATGAAATAATATTGTAGGCGATACAAAGAAAATGAACTTGGCCAAGGACATGACTAAATGTCGTTAAACTTAAATCGAGAATCAAGGTAAAATTGCTTAAGTCAAGTTAGGTAGGGACAAAAACCTACTACTACTACTATTTTTCCCGAGTTCTGAAGCTAACAAATATGCAACAAACTTTAATATTAAGATAGTCTGTGATGGCGGAGTGCATGGCACTATCCAATAAAATAAAAAATTATTTTGTGGTTAATATCACCTTCATACAGCGCCTGATGCAATTCCACGTTATACGAATGATGGCCGAAGGCAACATAGATTTTTTTCTCTTCAATAAATAAAAAAAGAACCACATGCGGACGCTGAACTCTAATCAGCATATTTTACTAGTAAATGGACCTATTATTGTTGTGTACAATGATTCGATGATTTATCATAGTTTTGTATGCGATCTACGAGGGTTCCACCCATATGCTATTAACGACTCACTTTTTTCAAATATCACTCGATGTCAGTGTTGTAGTTCTGGTTGCGATAACACAGAGTAATTGGCTGTTGACAGTGTTTATAAAATAAAAATAGACTAACCTTTTCTGCAAACGTTCTTAGGGACCGTTGTCTTCTTTTTTTTTTTATAACGGATATTGACACAAAAACGGCAGTATAGTGGTCTTTTGTTAATTTCGGATTTATTTGATGTGTTGATTGACGAGGCAAATATCATTGATGATCAGTGGTGATGATTGATATTTACGTTTTACCTGTTAGCCTGACTTTGTAATCGTTTTCAAAATTTCTTCACATTACGACCCTGATGATGAGCTCGCAAACGCATAGACAAAAAGTTTTTTAAATATAAAAGGTTTAAGGAGAAGGTTTGCCCTTAAACATTATACGCTTATTTAAGACAATATTAATTTAAACTACAAAAAAGTATATTGTTTTTATTAAAATTGTACTATTTATACTTTAAGTATGTATAGATATTTTTATTATTTTGTAACTATGGTGAGTTCTTTGTATTCCAAAAAAGTGGATTTTCTGAATTATTTTATTTTACTATTATTATACAGTATTAGTATTTGTCTATCATTAGTTTGCTATAGCGTTAAATAAGGCCACTGCATTTTATGCATTTTTAATTATGAATTCAAGACATATTTCAATTCAACTAACAATTTGCATGTTTAAACATGTAATTGTTTAAAATAACCACCTGAAAAGTAATAACATGTAAGAACTAGGTCCAGTAAAAAATACTACAAAAACTAAGATTAGGGTAAAATCACCTTCTAACCAAGTATGGCTGATTCCAAGAAGATATCACTTCAATGACCCTAGACTCCCAGTATAATTTACTTTTAGTTCATTACCTCATTAATTCAATCTCGCGAATTAGTTATCCCCTCCCGCTTCATTTTTGAGTAACCCAATAAGTGTTCTGGTATTGGATTTTACTATAAATAGCCGACAAGTTCGTATGCTATTCAGTCATTCACGGGGGTTCAAATAGATAAGATCAAATTAGCTGCAGTCATCATATGACGTCATAACTCGAGATGATGAGTTATTTTCACAAGAATTAATATTGTAATACGTAGTTTAACGGAAAGTTCCTAAAGCATAATCTGGGACTTTCTTGGGAGTTATCAAAATAAAAGTCGGACCAATAAAATATTTAATAAAGTTCCGAAGTCGTTTAATTTTGTGTTTTTAAGTTGAATAAATACTTAGGCATAAAAAGTGTTATTAGTTAGATATTATATAGAGTCAGAATAAGACCTATATAATATACAGAGTTAGGAGAAAAGTTTTGAAATACTTTTAATACGTTTTAACAAGGCTGTTGTGATTTAGACACATGGCCTTAAATTACGCAGCAGTCTTTGACAGAATGCAAGACGTGCTGCTACCGTCCTCGCCGAGCGGCTTCCTGGAGGCCTGGATCAATGATGCCATGGCCGCATACTCGCCCAATGGACCAACAGAGCTCCAGGAAGTCAGCTACGACTTTTCCGTCAACGTTACGGAGGTGGCGAAGGGCCCAGACCGAGATGCCACATCTGCACCTGGTGTCCAGGACCTGTTAGGGTTCTCTGAACCTCCGTCCGACTGCCGGCCGAGTGGCAAGGAAGTGGCAAGCGACCCAAACCCCGTGGGTGACTCACCGCAGGCAATAACAACTAAGCCTGAAGAAGAGGATCTCTGGTAGTGGTGTGAAGATATACAGCCGTGGGGAATGCTGGGTGAAGCGGAAGAAAAACAAGAATATATTGAATTAGCTGATCGTCAGCGTATGAGAAACTGTAGTGCGCATGCGTCAGAGCTACCTGGGAACGTAGACGTCTGCGAACACTACATGGCGCCCGAGCGAAAGACCGTTAAAGGCAAGGAAGACTTAAAGCCCTTCGATGCGCCTAGGTCAAAGACCCATGTCAAGGAATTTAAAGAAGTTTTGAAGTTTGAAGAAGTTAAAGGAGTTGAAGAAGTTTTGAAATATGACGTGCCTGAAGTGGTGTCCCATCAAACAGAAGTAGATGCGGAGACAGTCTTGTGGTTGCATAGCAAGTTAGAGAAGGAGGCCCCAGGAGATGGGCGGTGGATAACCGCACTCCTAGGGATTGTTGGAACGCAAGCAATGGACCCGGTTGCCAGGGACCTGCGTGTGAGCATCCAGAGAGATGTTAGGGTACCGCTGGTAGACCGTTTTGGAGTTGTGGGGCGTCAGGAGGAAGACGGAGTGGCGGTGTGGTGTCCGAGGAACCACAGGCGAAATATACTCAACTTGGCTCATGGAATACGCCACAATACTAGACAAGGAATTAAGGAGATTATCAAGAAGTGGTTATGGTGGCCGACGATAGACAAGGATGTGGACACGCACTTTAGTCAGTGTTTGTGTTGTCAGCATTTCAAAGAGGATGACCTGTGCCACGGAATGTTAAAACCGTGGGGCACAGTTATTATTACGATTATTGAAGATTTACCCAGGACTAGACACAGTAGATTTACAGCCCTGTACTGTGCTATTGATGTATTCAGTGGATTTATAGAAGCAAGACCACATAGAAATATTCACCCAGCTTCGCTGATAGAATTTATACAAGCCGAAGTGATTAGCAGATGGGGAACACCCACTTTGTTGATGCTAGCGCCGGATGTGGCGAAGTATAGAGAAAAGATAGCCCATGCAACCAACATAACAACGGTTGGCACGGCAGAGAAATCAGTAATGTCCACGATGATACCATTTGAGAAAATGAAGACCAGAATTTTAGCGTTGACCAGAGACGAATGGCCTCTACAGTTGCAGTCCTTGCTGAACCAAGCCAGGAGCTGCAGAGATGCTTTTAACGGAGCCACAGCCAGAGAGATGGTGATGAACACCAAGACGATCCTCCAGACCAGAACGTTCTAAAGCGTAGCATAGAGTAGAAATGGAGCTACGGCCAGAGGGATGGCGATCAACACCAGGACAATCCTCTATGAAACAGATGAAGAAAAGTGTACATATTAGTTAGGTAAATTGTAACTGTAAATATTTTGTTGTTGTTGTTTATTCGACAACAGCTAAATTGATCTCTAAGGGGGGGGGTGTTCTGGTATTGGATTTTACTATAAATAGCCGACAAGTTCGTATGCTATTCAGTCATTCACGGGGGTTCAAATAGATAAGATCAAATTAGCTGCAGTCATCATATGACGTCATAACTCGAGATGATGAGTTATTTTCACAAGAATTAATATTGTAATACGTAGTTTAACGGAAAGTTCCTAAAGCATAATCTGGGACTTTCTTGGGAGTTGTCAAAATAAAAGTCGGACCAATAAAATATTTAATAAAGTTCCGAAGTCGTTTAATTTTGTGTTTTTAAGTTGAATAAATACTTAGGCATAAAAAGTGTTATTAGTTAGATATTATATAGAGTCAGAATAAGACCTATATAATATACAGAGTTAGGAGAAAAGTTTTGAAATACTTTTAATACGTTTTAACAAGGCTGTTGTGATTTAGACACATGGCCTTAAATTACGCAGCAGTCTTTGACAGAATGCAAGACGTGCTGCTACCGTCCTCGCCGAGCGGCTTCCTGGAGGCCTGGATCAATGATGCCATGGCCGCATACTCGCCCAATGGACCAACAGAGCTCCAGGAAGTCAGCTACGACTTTTCCGTCAACGTTACGGAGGTGGCGAAGGGCCCAGACCGAGATGCCACATCTGCACCTGGTGTCCAGGACCTGTTAGGG
This sequence comes from Polydrusus tereticollis, assembly GCA_963920685.1. Lineage (NCBI taxonomy): Eukaryota > Metazoa > Arthropoda > Insecta > Coleoptera > Curculionidae > Polydrusus > Polydrusus tereticollis. Next base: position 54,410,370 of record OY987329.1, read on the forward strand.
TTCTCTAAACCTCCGTCCGACTGCCGGCCGAGTGGCAAGGAAGTGGCAAGCGACCCAAACCCCGTGGGTGACTCACCGCAGGCAATAACAACTAAGTCTGAAGAAGAGGATCTCTGGTCGTGGTGTGAAGATATACAGCCGTGGGGAATGCTGGGTGAAGCGGAAGAAAAACAAGAATATATTGAATTAGCTGATCGTCAGCGTATGAGAAACTGTAGTGCGCATGCGTCAGAGCTACCTGGGAACGTAGACGTCTGCGAACACTACATAAGTTCTTTTCCCCCACCCCTACAATTCACTACCCCCACTCCAATCTCGACAGATCCTACATTATAACTAGGCGTCTGCAGAAAGACCTTGTCATATCTACTTTAGACAGGCAACCGGACATCTTGTAGAAATTTACAGAAAGATGGAGAAGTTTATTATTGTTAAAGACGTTGTTAAAAAGTTACGAGAATTTAACCTTACAGGGCGCACTCTAGAGTTTAAGTTAAAACCTGTTCCACAGGGAGTTGAACCAGTTGGTTGGGTGGAAAAAGGAATTAATCAAATTATTCAAAACGCTACCGAAGGCCTACAACCCTTAGATCGTGTGGGTTTTGGTTTTTGCTCTAAAGACTTCAACCGAGGAGAAGGTTGGATTCGCTTCAAAGCAGCTAAAGACATAACCTTTCAAGATGTTTGGAGTGTTATAAGTGGCATTTATCAGTCAAACTCAGCAGGTCTTAATACAGAATCATTTTGTCTTAGTGTGACAACTGTTAGATTACCTGTTGGTGGAGGAAGAGGAAAAAATTATAACAGCTTTCACGAGGAATGCGACAAGCGACGAGGTATTATAAGTATTAAAAATACCGATAACCTGTGTTTACCACGTGCTTTGGTAGTCGCCATTGCCCATAATAAAAGAGATCCCGAATTCAGTAAGGTTGGAAGAGATATTAGTAAAATTCAAACCGAAAGAACAAGATCATTGTTGGAGAGAGCTAAAATTAGCATTCCTGAGGCAGGAGGTGGAATTCCCGAGTTAATACAATTTCAAAATCATCTAAAAGAATATAAATTAGTTGTTTATAGCTATGAATCAAAAGGACGAAATATTATATTTGAAGGTTCAACTGAAAGCAATAAACGGCTGAACTTATTACATTACAAAAGCCATTTTAATGTAATTACATCGCTGGCAGCAGCTTTCTGTTCTAACTATTTTTGTGAAAAGTGTTACGTCCCATATGATCACAAAAATGAGCACCGATGTGGTGGAACCTGTCAGGCATGTCAGCAAGCCCCTGCTTGTGAAATAGCAATAAAAATTAAATGCCAGGACTGTCTACGATTTTTTTAGAAGTCAAAACTGTTACGAAAATCATAAAAAGGATTATTCGTCAGGCAAATTTACAGTATGCGAACAAATTAAACTATGTTCTATTTGTTTAAAAACCATTAAAGCCAAAAGAGCACATGTATGTGGTGAAATTTATTGTAAAATTTGTAATAAACATGCACCCGAGGATCATCTATGTTATATTCGGCCTGATAAGGGAAAACCTAAGATTAAAGATGTTCTTTTTGTATTCTACGATTTAGAGACGAGCCAAGACAAACTATTGGAAAATTCAACGTTTTTACATCAAGTCAATCTCTGTGTTTTGAAACAATACTGCGATGAGTGCATGGATTCTGAAGCAGATACTTGTAAAAAATGCGGTCTAAAGTTACAAAAAGTCAGGGGTATAGACCCAGCGGGAACATTTACTAACCATTTGTTATAAATGAGGAAAAACTTTAAAGAAATTATTGTAATAGCCCATAATGGTCAGGCTTTTGATCACCAGTTTATATTAAACTACATTATGACAAAGACAGATTTTACACCTGAGTTAATCATGAGAGGTACCAAAATAATTACGATGCAACTTGAAAATGTAAAATTTATCAACTCACTTAACTATTTCCCTATGCCTTTAGCCAAACTACCAAAGGCATTTGGACTTGATGATATTTTTAAAAAAGGCTACTTCCCGCACCTATTTAATACAAAGGCAAATGAAAACTATATAGGACCTCTACCATCAATTGAATATTACTCCCCAGATAGTATGAAAGAAGAAGACAGAGCCAAATTTCTTAAATGGTTTGTAGAGCATGAAAATGATGCTTTCGATAATCAAAGAGATCTGGTAGACTACTGCGTATCGGATGTCGAAATCCTTGCGCAATCATGTTTAAAGTTTAGAGAACAACTTATACAAACTACCAATGTATGTCCATTTACTGAAGCTACAACTATTGCTTCAGCATGCAATAAAATTTTTAGAAGAAATTTTTTGAAGCCTAATACTATAGGAATCATACCAAAAAATGGATACCGATGGAGAAACAGGCAGAGCAAAATTGCCATAGATTGGTTACTTTGGACCGAGAATCACAAAAAAATCAACATCTTACATGCTGCTAATGGTAAAGAAGCTGTTTTAAATGGTGTAAAAGTTGATGGTTACTGCTCCGAAACAAATGAGGTATTTGAATTTCAAGGATGTTATTTCCATGGATGTACTGTATGCTACAAGTTCGGCAGGAACGATCCTCTTTCCGAGGACCCCTCAGAAACGCTAAATTTAAGATATGAAACCACAAAGGCAAAAATTATGAGACTAAAAGATTTCGGTTTTTTAGTTAATGAAATGTGGGAGTGTGATTTTAGAAATTTATTAAAAAATAATCCAGAGATAAAATCCTATACTAATAACCATTACAATAAAATTTTGACAAAACTAAATCCAAGAGATGCTTTTTATGGAGGACGAACAGGAAATACATGCGAATACTATGAAATAAAAGATACGGAAAAAATTAAATACGCCGATGTTTGTTCCCTCTATCCGTACATCTGTAAGAGTTCTAAATTTCCACTATCACATCCAGAAGTGTATGTAGGAGATGCGTGTAACAAATTAAACCTAAATAATATAGATGGTTTAATTAAATGCACAATTCTCCCACCAGAAGAGTTGTATCATCCAGTGCTCCCTCAAAAAATAAACAATAAATTGATGTTTATTCTTTGTCGAACATGCGGTCAAGACATGAATTACAACGAATGTAAGCATACCAGCGAAGAAAGGGTACTTGAAGGAACATGGGTTCTGGACGAGGTACTTAAAGCTCTAGAATAAGGATATAAAATACAAAAAATACATGAAATCTGGAAATATAACGTACGAAAGTTTAATAAAGAAAACGGTGAGGAAGGATTATTCACATCCATGATGAATAAATTCATTAAAATCAAACAGGAAGCATCAGGTTGGCCTAAAGATTGTGAAATAGAGGAAGACAAAGTTAAATACATTGACCAGTTCTTTGAAAAGGAAGATGTTAAACTAGAGTATACCAAAATTATTGAAAATCCAGGGCTTAGATCACTGGCGAAATTAATACTTAACTCGTTTTGGGGAAAAGTCGGTCAAAGAGAGAATCAACCAAAGACGAAAATTGTAAATAAACCAACAGATTTATTTGCAATGTTTATTAACCCTACAATTTATATCAATGGGGTTATACCCGTCAACGATAAAACATTACTTGTCAATTATGAATATATAGAAGAAGCCAGCGATCCGTTGCCGACTGTTAATGTTGTTATAGCGGCTTACGTAACAGCGCAAGCGCGCCTTAAATTATACTCCTATCTTGAAGCTCTTGATAAAAGAGTCTTATACTATGATACAGATTCCGTGATTTATGTTTCAAAAAATAATGACCCCGATATACCAATGGGGCAATTTATTGGAGACATGACAGACGAGTTGGAGAGTTATGGCTCTAACTCATACATAACTAAGTTTGTTTCCGGAGGCCCCAAGAATTATGCATTTAAGGTTCACTCGACGAAAAGTAATTTAGAAGAAACGGTCTGTAAAGTTAAAGGTATAACTCTCAACTATGCCGCATCACAAGTAATAAATTTTGATGCAATCAAACACATGGTTCTTCAAAAATCCGAACCGATCCCCATCATATCCAGAAGCATACGGCGTAGCAAGGAGCACATTGTGACAACTTGTACTGAAGTCAAACTCTATAGACCTATTTCAACAAAGAGAAAATTTCTATCGGATGGAAGCTCCGAACCATATGGATATAGAAAAAGAAAAACCCATTGAAAATAAAATATATTGTATATTTTGCATGTATTGTATATAAAATATATTATAAATATTGTATATCTAGAACCGCTATGGAGTTTAAAAATGTAAATTAAGTAATAAACAATTTAAAATATCCATTTTGGTTTTATTTTTTCTTTAGCAGTAAGAGTTTTCAAAGTATTTAAATAAGTAATTATGTACATATTAAAAAAATATGTTTTTATTTTTACAAAGACACTTATAATTTAAATAGTTTTGAAAATATTATCCAGTCATTTAAGTACTACACTTAAACTTAAAGAAAAGTTCTCCGAAGCCACAAAAAAAAACACTAAGGGAATTGGTTCTTTTCAGCTATTTTTCTGTTATTCTTATAGTAATCCATATTCGTTTCAAATTTGAACGACCCACATGATAGTCTTTTTTTTTTGTAATTTATGCATATTTAATTACAAGGTTTCATACAACTTTAACAAATAAAAGTTGTTTTTTCTTTTATTTTTTTCTTTTCTGTTTTCTTTTTCGGTTCTTAAGAAATGCTAAAGAATCTGTACAAAACAAGTCACGAATTAACTAAATAGCCACCATTTCACTAAATACTTAACACTCAGTATACAATTTTCAGAAATGACATGATTAAGAACGGTTCTAGTCATTTTATACAAGATTTCACATGATTTAACAAATTTAAAACATTTTTTTTAATTTTTACTAAATTCTAAACACTCAGTATATCATTTTCAGAAAATAATAAAATTCAGTACAGTTTTACAAATTTTCACAGGTCTTAATAACATTAAAACATTTTTTAATTTTTTACTAAATTCTAAACACTCAGTATACACTTTTAAGAAAATAGGACGATTTGCGACTGTTTTAGTCATTTTTACAAATTTTCACAGGTCTTAATAACATAAAAACATTTTTTTTTAATTTTTACTCACTTCTAAACACGCAGTATATCATTTTCAGAAAATAATACAATTCAGTACAGTTTACAGATATTTACAGGTCTTAATAACATTAAAACATTTTTTTAATTTTTTACTAAATTCTAAACACTCAGTATACACTTTTAAGAAAATAGGACGATTTGCGACTGTTTTAGTCATTTTTGCAAATTTTTACAGGTCTTAATAACATAAAAACATTTTTTTTTTAATTTTTACTCACTTCTAAACACGCAGTATATCATTTTCAGAAAATAATACAATTCAGTACAGTTTTACAAATTTTCACAGGTCTTAATAACATTAAAACATTTTTTTAATTTTTTACTAAATTCTAAACACTCAGTATACACTTTTTAAGAAAATAATTTAATTCAGTACAGTTTTACAAATTTTTCACATGCTTTTAATAACATTAAAACATTTTTTTAATTTTTACTAAATTTTAAACACTCAGTATACACTTTTTAAGAAAATAACACGATTCAGTACAGTTTTTACAGATATTTACAAAGTCTTAATAACATTAAAATATTTTTTTCTAATTATAATTGCTATTTTCATCTTTTTTATTCCTTAATTATCTAACATAATGTATACAATTTCAAGAAATAGTAGATTTTTAATCCATGTACAAAATTCAAGAATCTAAAATACAATTAAATGTAGGCTTTTTTAATTGGCATCTCAGGCAAATTATTTCCCCCAAAATTATCTAAAAAAGATATACCAAAAACATTCTAAAGCGGTTTTTTACCTCTATAAGCATGCAGGCCGATCCGACCCTTGTCGGTTTTATTACCCCATAAATTAACACAGTAGAGGATAATGGAGAGAGTTCTGGGGCAGCGGCGTTTCACTAAAGCTTTGGTTTCCTACAAAGCGGTACCGCAAAAGAGTGGCCGTAATTTGACGGCGAGCTTCGCCGCGACAAAGCGTGTATGTACTTGCAAATCGGAGTGTGTTCCTCCAGAGCGTTCGGCGCAAAAAATACGGCACCGTATTTTCTTAAGCGGACGCTCTGTACGTTGGGATAGTGCAAGCACGATTTTTGACGGTGCGCCAGTGTAGTGATTGTATGTTTTAATTATAATATTTGGAAATTAATTGATCTAGCGAACAAGATAAAATTTTAATCGAGTTTTTTACTATATCGCTTTAACAGCGGCGTTTCACTAATATAAATCATGATTTTACTATGCCGCTTTAACAGCGGCGTTTCAACTAAGGTTAAATCATAAAAAGTCGGGTTTTATCTCGGGTCAGTTCATAAATATTCAGGTTCAAATTAGGGTTAGATAAGAAGCCGCCTCATGAAAGCACTTGGGTTAGATCGTAAAAAGTCGGGTTTAATTTCGGGTTAGGTTGTAAACAGCACCACCGAACCACCCGGGTTAGGTCATAAACAGCACCACCTGCACCACCTGGGTTAGGTCATAAAACGCACCACTAGCACCACTGGTCCAGAACTGTCAATATTCCTCTACTGTGTTAATTTATGGGGTAATAAAACCGACAAGGGTCGGATCGGCCTGCATGCTTATAGAGGTAAAAAACCGCTTTAGAATGTTTTTGGTATATCTTTTTTAGATAATTTTGGGGGAAATAATTTGCCTGAGATGCCAATTAAAAAAGCCTACATTTAATTGTATTTTAGATTCTTGAATTTTGTACATGGATTAAAAATCTACTATTTCTTAAAATTGTATACATTATGTTAGATAATTAAGGAATAAAAAAGATGAAAATAGCAATTATAATTAGAAAAAAATATTTTAATGTTATTAAGACTTTGTAAATATCTGTAAAAACTGTACTGAATCGTGTTATTTTCTTAAAAAGTGTATACTGAGTGTTTAAAATTTAGTAAAAATTAAAAAAATGTTTTAATGTTATTAAAAGCATGTGAAAAATTTGTAAAACTGTACTGAATTAAATTATTTTCTTAAAAAGTGTATACTGAGTGTTTAGAATTTAGTAAAAAATTAAAAAAATATTTTAATGTTATTAAGACCTGTGAAAATTTGTAAAACTGTACTGAATTGTATTATTTTCTGAAAATGATATACTGCGTGTTTAGAAGTGAGTAAAAATTAAAAAAAAAATGTTTTTATGTTATTAAGACCTGTGAAAATTTGCAAAAATGACTAAAACAGTCGCAAATCGTCCTATTTTCTTAAAAGTGTATACTGAGTGTTTAGAATTTAGTAAAAAATTAAAAAATGTTTTAATGTTATTAAGACCTGTGAAAATTTGTAAAACTGTACTGAATTGTATTATTTTCTGAAAATGATATACTGAGTGTTTAGAATTTAGTAAAAATTAAAAAAAATGTTTTAAATTTGTTAAATCATGTGAAATCTTGTATAAAATGACTAGAACCGTTCTTAATCATGTCATTTCTGAAAATTGTATACTGAGTGTTAAGTATTTAGTGAAATGGTGGCTATTTAGTTTATTCGTGACTTGTTTTGTACAGATTCTTTAGCATTTCTTAAGAACCGAAAAAGAAAACAGAAAAGAAAAAAATAAAAGAAAAAACAACTTTTATTTTTTAAAGTTGTATGAAACCTTGTAATTAAATATGCATAAATTACAAAAAAAAAGACTATCATGTGGGTCGTTCAAATTTGAAACGAATATGGATTACTATAAGAATAACAGAAAAATAGCTGAAAAGAACCAATTCCCTTAGTGTTTTTTTTTTGTGGCTTCGGAGAACTTTTCTTTAAGTTTAAGTGTAGTACTTAAATGACTGGATAATATTTTCAAAACTATTTAAATTATAAGTGTCTTTGTAAAAATAAAAACATATTTTTTTAATATGTACATAATTACTTATTTAAATACTTTGAAAACTCTTACTGCTAAAGAAAAAATAAAACCAAAATGGATATTTTAAATTGTTTATTACTTAATTTACATTTTTAAACTCCATAGCGGTTCTAGATATACAATATTTATAATATATTTTATATACAATACATGCAAAATATACAATATATTTTATTTTCAATGGGTTTTTCTTTTTCTATATCCATATGGTTCGGAGCTTCCATCCGATAGAAATTTTCTCTTTGTTGAAATAGGTCTATAGAGTTTGACTTCAGTACAAGTTGTCACAATGTGCTCCTTGCTACGCCGTATGCTTCTGGATATGATGGGGATCGGTTCGGATTTTTGAAGAACCATGTGTTTGATTGCATCAAAATTTATTACTTGTGATGCGGCATAGTTGAGAGTTATACCTTTAACTTTACAGACCGTTTCTTCTAAATTACTTTTCGTCGAGTGAACCTTAAATGCATAATTCTTGGGGCCTCCGGAAACAAACTTAGTTATGTATGAGTTAGAGCCATAACTCTCCAACTCGTCTGTCATGTCTCCAATAAATTGCCCCATTGGTATATCGGGGTCATTATTTTTTGAAACATAAATCACGGAATCTGTATCATAGTATAAGACTCTTTTATCAAGAGCTTCAAGATAGGAGTATAATTTAAGGCGCGCTTGCGCTGTTACGTAAGCCGCTATAACAACATTAACAGTCGGCAACGGATCGCTGGCTTCTTCTAAATATTCATAATTGACAAGTAATGTTTTATCGTTGACGGGTATAACCCCATTGATATAAATTGTAGGGTTAATAAACATTGCAAATAAATCTGTTGGTTTATTTACAATTTTCGTCTTTGGTTGATTCTCTCTTTGACCGACTTTTCCCCAAAACGAGTTAAGTATTAATTTCGCCAGTGATCTAAGCCCTGGATTTTCAATAATTTTGGTATACTCTAGTTTAACATCTTCCTTTTCAAAGAACTGGTCAATGTATTTAACTTTGTCTTCCTCTATTTCACAATCTTTAGGCCAGCCTGATGCTTCCTGTTTGATTTTAATGAATTTATTCATCATGGATGTGAATAATCCTTCCTCACCGTTTTCTTTATTAAACTTTCGTACGTTATATTTCCAGATTTCATGTATTTTTTGTATTTTATATCCTTATTCTAGAGCTTTAAGTACCTCGTCCAGAACCCATGTTCCTTCAAGTACCCTTTCTTCGCTGGTATGCTTACATTCGTTGTAATTCATGTCTTGACCGCATGTTCGACAAAGAATAAACATCAATTTATTGTTTATTTTTTGAGGGAGCACTGGATGATACAACTCTTCTGGTGGGAGAATTGTGCATTTAATTAAACCATCTATATTATTTAGGTTTAATTTGTTACACGCATCTCCTACATACACTTCTGGATGTGATAGTGGAAATTTAGAACTCTTACAGATGTACGGATAGAGGGAACAAACATCGGCGTATTTAATTTTTTCCGTATCTTTTATTTCATAGTATTCGCATGTATTTCCTGTTCGTCCTCCATAAAAAGCATCTCTTGGATTTAGTTTTGTCAAAATTTTATTGTAATGGTTATTAGTATAGGATTTTATCTCTGGATTATTTTTTAATAAATTTCTAAAATCACACTCCCACATTTCATTAACTAAAAAACCGAAATCTTTTAGTCTCATAATTTTTGCCTTTGTGGTTTCATATCTTAAATTTAGCGTTTCTGAGGGGTCCTCGGAAAGAGGATCGTTCCTGCCGAACTTGTAGCATACAGTACATCCATGGAAATAACATCCTTGAAATTCAAATACCTCATTTGTTTCGGAGCAGTAACCATCAACTTTTACACCATTTAAAACAGCTTCTTTACCATTAGCAGCATGTAAGATGTTGATTTTTTTGTGATTCTCGGTCCAAAGTAACCAATCTATGGCAATTTTGCTCTGCCTGTTTCTCCATCGGTATCCATTTTTTGGTATGATTCCTATAGTATTAGGCTTCAAAAAATTTCTTCTAAAAATTTTATTGCATGCTGAAGCAATAGTTGTAGCTTCAGTAAATGGACATACATTGGTAGTTTGTATAAGTTGTTCTCTAAACTTTAAACATGATTGCGCAAGGATTTCGACATCCGATACGCAGTAGTCTACCAGATCTCTTTGATTATCGAAAGCATCATTTTCATGCTCTACAAACCATTTAAGAAATTTGGCTCTGTCTTCTTCTTTCATACTATCTGGGGAGTAATATTCAATTGATGGTAGAGGTCCTATATAGTTTTCATTTGCCTTTGTATTAAATAGGTGCGGGAAGTAGCCTTTTTTAAAAATATCATCAAGTCAAATGCCTTTGGTAGTTTGGCTAAAGGCATAGGGAAATAGTTAAGTGAGTTGATAAATTTTACATTTTCAAGTTGCATCGTAATTATTTTGGTACCTCTCATGATTAACTCAGGTGTAAAATCTGTCTTTGTCATAATGTAGTTTAATATAAACTGGTGATCAAAAGCCTGACCATTATGGGCTATTACAATAATTTCTTTAAAGTTTTTCCTCATTTATAACAAATGGTTAGTAAATGTTCCCGCTGGGTCTATACCCCTGACTTTTTGTAACTTTAGACCGCATTTTTTACAAGTATCTGCTTCAGAATCCATGCACTCATCGCAGTATTGTTTGAAAACACAGAGATTGACTTGATGTAAAAACGTTGAATTTTCCAATAGTTTGTCTTGGCTCGTCTCTAAATCGTAGAATACAAAAAGAACATCTTTAATCTTAGGTTTTCCCTTATCAGGCCGAATATAACATAGATGATCCTCGGGTGCATGTTTATTACAAATTTTACAATAAATTTCACCACATACATGTGCTCTTTTGGCTTTAATGGTTTTTAAACAACATAGTTTAATTTGTTCGCATACTGTAAATTTGCCTGACGAATAATCCTTTTTTATGATTTTCGTAACAGTTTTGACTTCTAAAAATCGTAGACAGTCCTGGCATTTAATTTTTATTGCTATTTCACAAGCAGGGGCTTGCTGACATGCCTGACAGGTTCCACCACATCGGTGCTCATTTTTGTGATCATATGGGACGTAACACTTTTCACAAAAATAGTTAGAACAGAAAGCTGCTGTCAGCGATGTAATTACATTAAAATGGCTTTTGTAATGTAATAAGTTCAGCCGTTTATTGCTTTCAGTTGAACCTTCAAATATAATATTTCGTCCTTTTGATCCATAGCTATAAACAACTAATTTATATTCTTTTAGATGATTTTGAAATTGTATTAACTCGGGAATTCCACTTCCTGCCTCAGGAATGCTAATTTTAGCTCTCTCCAACAATGATCTTGTTCTTTCGGTTTGAATTTTACTAATATCTCTTCTAACCTTACTGAATTCGGGATCTCTTTTATTATGGGCAATGGCGACTACCAAAGCACGTGGTAAACACAGGTTATCGGTATTTTTAATACTTATAATACCTCGTCGCTTGTCGCATTCCTCGTGAAAGCTGTTATAATTTTTTCCTCTTCCCCCACCAACAGGTAATCTGTTGTCACACTAAGACAAAATGATTCTGTATTAAGACCTGCTGAGTTTGACTGATAAATGCCACTTATAACACTCCAAACATCTTGAAAGGTTATGTCTTTAGCTGCTTTGAAGCGAATCCAACCTTCTCCTCGGTTGAAGTCTTTAGAGCAAAAACCAAAACCCACACGATCTAAGGGTTGTAGGCCTTCTGTAGCGTTTTGAATAATTTGATTAATTCCTTTTTCCACCCAACCAACTGGTTCAACTCCCTGTGGAACAGGTTTTAACTTAAACTCTAGAGTGCGTCCTGTAAGGTTAAATTCTCGTAACTTTTTAACAACGTCTTTAACAATAATAAACTTCTCCATCTTTCTGTAAATTTCTACAAGATGTCCGGTTGCCTGTCTAAAGTAGATATGACAAGGTCTTTCTGCAGACGCCTAGTTATAATGTAGGATCTGTCGAGATTGGAGTGGGGGTAGTGAATTGTAGGGGTGGGGGAAAAGAACTTATTGGGTTACTCAAAAATGAAGCGGGAGGGGATAATTAATTCGCGAGATTGAATTAATGAGGTAATGAACTAAAAGTAAATTATACTGGGAGTCTAGGGTCATTGAAGTGATATCTTCTTGGAATCAGCCATACTTGGTTAGAAGGTGATTTTACCCTAATCTTAGTTTTTGTAGTATTTTTTACTGGACCTAGTTCTTACATGTTATTACTTTTCAGGTGGTTATTTTAAACAATTACATGTTTAAACATGCAAATTGTTAGTTGAATTGAAATATGTCTTGAATTCATAATTAAAAATGCATAAAATGCAGTGGCCTTATTTAACGCTATAGCAAACTAATGATAGACAAATACTAATACTGTATAATAATAGTAAAATAAAATAATTCAGAAAATCCACTTTTTTGGAATACAAAGAACTCACCATAGTTACAAAATAATAAAAATATCTATACATACTTAAAGTATAAATAGTACAATTTTAATAAAAACAATATACTTTTTTGTAGTTTAAATTAATATTGTCTTAAATAAGCGTATAATGTTTAAGGGCAAACCTTCTCCTTAAACCTTTTATATTTAAAAAACTTTTTGTCTATGCGTTTGCGAGCTCATCATCAGGGTCGTAATGTGAAGAAATTTTGAAAACGATTACAAAGTCAGGCTAACAGGTAAAACGTAAATATCAATCATCACCACTGATCATCAATGATATTTGCCTCGTCAATCAACACATCAAATAAATCCGAAATTAACAAAAGACCACTATACTGCCGTTTTTGTGTCAATATCCGTTATAAAAAAAAAAAGAAGACAACGGTCCCTAAGAACGTTTGCAGAAAAGGTTAGTCTATTTTTATTTTATAAACACTGTCAACAGCCAATTACTCTGTGTTATCGCAACCAGAACTACAACACTGACATCGAGTGATATTTGAAAAAAGTGAGTCGTTAATAGCATATGGGTGGAACCCTCGTAGATCGCATACAAAACTATGATAAATCATCGAATCATTGTACACAACAATAATAGGTCCATTTACTAGTAAAATATGCTGATTAGAGTTCAGCGTCCGCATGTGGTTCTTTTTTTATTTATTGAAGAGAAAAAAATCTATGTTGCCTTCGGCCATCCAATAGAAGGTCCACTCTAGGTAAGTGTGAAACTCATTCAATTCGATGAATATAATATAAAGGTTTGTGTATGTTACACTATATATTTCATAAGAATATTTCATTGATATAATAATTATTTTTAAAATCAGAACGGTTAAATCCAGATAAAACCAATGCCTTTTTTTTAACTAACTACAACTTGATTGGTAAACACATTTTGCGATCAGGTACAAGCAACTGCTATTTAATCTACCTAGACATCTAGGTCGGTTCCCTGTGAAAAACCCTAAAATTATCCCAACTACTTGAATACTTTTCTCGATTTCGTTCCATCCTTTTGATCTAGCTTTATCCTTGACATACACGTATGTTTAACTTTAATATTAAAACGTAAAACCCTTTTTTATGTAACTTGTTTAATGATTTAATGTAAATACAAGGAGATTGTCTAATCAAAGAGTAGCATAACCAATAAGAGACGAAAGTATTGTCGGTTCCTTTGAAGTTTCATGTACCCAAATTCTATGACCTTGATAAACTTAAAACACAGTAAAAAATATCATAGTCTTCTTCTTTTGTGCTGTGTACACTGTACACGGGGAAAAATGCTTACACTGTTTTGGTAAATTTATAATTGAACATTTTATGCTGCCGAACTTGATTGTGCGGTGCACCAGAAAGATATTATCAAGTGAAGCATTAATTAAAATTCTGATTTATAATAAATGTATGTGTTAAATAGCAATCTCCGTCGTTTCACTCTAGACAGAAACTTTACTGATTAATTTTTATATTGTAGCAAATGATACATAAGCATAAAAATTATGAATAGTGTATTTCGCTTGTAATGTCCAAATTATCAATGCCCGTGTATCTCTAATTACAAGATAACTTGTAAGAACACCATTGTTGGAAAAATTCTCATCATGAAGTTATGTGGCTGGTATCACTACCAGGACATTGATAACTTGGACCAGTGGGTTAAAAGAATTTCTAATATACCTATAAGATATATGCATAGGTACTATGTATTTTGCTCTACTACAGTCACTTCTGAGCTATTGTCACTAGTTGGACATTGACAATTTGGGTATTAGCCCCATTATAACAATGTGCTGACAGTGATTACAGCCAACGATGGTATCCTTAGAAGTTATATCTTATGGCTAACATAAACCGAACATTCATAAATTGGATCTTAGTAGTTCAATGTCCAATAAAGTTATAAGAGAAATAACACAAAACTCTTAAAAAGTATATTTTATTTTATTGTAATCCTAAAGATGCAATTTTTATTTTAAAAAAATACATACACATAGTGCATTATAATAATAATAATTTATTATACATTCACTGTTCAAAATCTGTTAAAGTAGATTTTAGTAAAGGTTATTACAATAAATAATATACAGATAACCAGGTACTTTACTTAACATAAATAAGATTCGTTACAAGTATGATTTTGTTAGGATTCTTCGTGAATTTACTTGCTCCCTTACTTTTTCTTTTCTTGGAATTTCAGAACTCAAAAGAATTTATGTTTGAGTACTTGTTGACAGGGATAATAGAGGAGATGATGTACTGCCCCGATCCTTTTGTTCTCGTATCAAACTGAATCTAAAAAATAAATCCTATAAGTTATTAGACCACTACCTAATAAAAAATACTTCCATGTCTTTCAAATTTTTTTAACAACCTGTCTATGACATTAAATATTGTGTTAGTATGTTGGTAAATATGATTAATTAGCGACATTGTTATGACTTTAGCCCAAAACTTACCTCCAATTTCTAAGGTCAGCTCTTCTAAATATTTACTTTAACTTGGCAGTTGTACCTGTGGGGTCATACATAAGCCTAAAATTAAAAAGAAAACAGTTTTACAGGGTAACCCACTGTCAAGGCAGGATGTGCCTGCAGCAAAAGTAAAAATTTTTAAATTTCATTTAAAACCAAATTTACAGGGTCATGACTTTTATGATTCAAAATAATTTTAAATTTTAGTGAGGACGATTATATACCGGTGTTTTTTGGTGTGCGTGTCCATCATACAAGGACCTTCAAAAAAGTCTAACACAATTTTGATGTAAAATTTATAGGGGAGCTAATATTTGAGGGTAGCAAAATTTACATGGGATTTCCTATGTCCAGCCTGGCAGTACACTACCCAGTATACACACATATCAGCCGATCCTGCCTATAAAGGATTCTAATTTGTACACAAAGTCTTGGATGCTTTTAAAATGACAAGCATCACTACATTTTGCATCTCTACTTGATTGTATTCATCAGTGAATCAACTGAAAGTTTGCCACTTTGTTAATTTTATATTTATTTCTTTTTCTTTGTATTGTATTGGTAAAGTCCCGTTTAATAAATGTTACCTATTCATTATTTTATATTATATAATAATACTCACTTGCAACATCACATAATGGTTAACTTGGATAAACATCCAGGCAAGCCAAAGCTTTTACTGATGAGGAACCTAGAATATAGTTAAAAAAAACCTTAAAATTGCAGTCAAATGTAATAATTTAAAATATTATTTTATCTGAATTGACCGATGTCTTATATACTAAGGGATCTTGACAATAATTTTTCCATCAATCTAATGCATTTGTATATACCTAGATATAAAGATTATTAAATTAAAACTAACCTGAAAGTTCAATAATTCTTGATGGAGTTTTCCACTGATAGCTTCAATAGCTTTGTGCTGAGAAAACATTGTGGGCAAAGCTTGTGCAATCAAAGTCTTACATGTTTCATCTTTAGTCATGCACTTCTCATTAAAATTTTTCTCACAAACCCTGTAGTTATTATGTATATCCAAGACATCCTTATACAGCAATTCTTCTCTCTTACGAGTGACAAGCCAGGCTTTACTTCTAAAAATACATACATTAGATTTTAAAGAATGTATTTAATTTGTTAGATTTCGTACTTCGTATAACACTGCACCTTATTAAAAAGTTTAAAGAAAGACAATTGTAAGCTACCAGGTGTCTTATTTTGGGTACAAATGAGAACAACCTTTTATTTTATTTACAGTTAGCCATATAAGACAAGGCTTTAAATAAAAAAGTAGATACCGGGGTACGTACATACTATTTTATTTTCTAAAACCTAGGTTTAGTTTAAAACCAGCCAAAAGTTTTGCTATTAAATTGCAGGTAACTGTAACTAATATAACATAAACCAAGTCTTACTACAAAATTGACATTTTAAAAACTATTCAACATCTTTTTATTACCTATTAGTTAATAATGAATTCTGTTTCTGCTTATTTCGTTTTTAGAATTACTTTATTTACAATCACCGTGGCTGTAAATACCTAATAAATTAACATACTAGGTACATGTTATGTTTCCAAAAGCACAATATTTGTTTACTATACATACCTGTGATATTCTGAGCAAATCTAAAAAATGATATTCCTTAGCCGGTTTTAGAAGGGCGTTCGGGGTAAACACACGATATGCCACCTTTCTGCTTCTTTACTCCCGACATTAATATCAAAAGGAATCCCTTCTGAATTGTAAAAAACCAAGAGAAACTAATCACTTTTCCACTTTAAACTAAAGAAAAATAAAGGTTCGTCTTGATTTTTAGAAGTAAACAAACGATTTGACAGATTGCGAATGCTGTGAAATTAGCTGGGAATAAGTCTTATCTTGTACATGCGCATAAAAAATTAGAACAGGCCGGAACGGCCACTTTCGCCTCTTATTGGTTATGCTACTCTTTGGTCTAATCCTAAATCTAAAACTATTATTCTACGTAAAATATACCATGTAACATTAACAACATAATATACAATTAAATTAAAATGGTCGTTCTTAATCAAGAGGCTTATGATTATAACACCGATTAATTATACCAATTACTTATAAACAAAGTTTTGTGCCTTAAATTTAATAAATAATTTTAAAATAATAATATTTTTAATCCACACTGCATCAGTCAACAGAGTCCTAAACAGGTTTGTACAGGAACTTTAAAGCATATCTACAATTACTATATCAATTACGCATGTCACAAAAAGGAAAAAGTACATTATAATGTTTGTGTTGAAATGGATGCCATCATAACGGAATGCGCATGGCTGAATAATGGAAATTTCTCCATAATAAAATACATGTGTTTTAGGAGATACCGTCTCAAGTAAGGGTATACCTACTAACGTATAATATTTTAATTACAATAAACTGTATGCATGATATCTTAATTTTTTAGTGTTATTTTTGAAATAATGATAATCTAAATAATGGCATGGATAAGACCTTTATTTGGTTCTAAATTAAGTAATATATACCTCCAAATAATGTAAGTATTACTGTATCTACTTTTGTAAATTTAAATAAAAATCGATGTCTTAGGGACCGATACCAATATATCTTCTAAAATGAGTAAGAAACTAAAGATATTTTTTTTATGGTAAGCCACTGCAGGATTATTCCTTTAGGGCGCTCTGCGAGCAGTGCGTGTGCGCAGGAAACGATTCACGTTGATCTTAAATCTTTGTACTCCAGAGTGATGATGTTCTCCAGACGAAATAATGGCTCGTCGTGTATTTCTACCATACACCGCTCTAGGTGGAATCAAGCGGGTAACCTCAGGTGAGCACTTGCCATGAAAATATTTGTAAGGTAGACTCAAGTCGCCAACCTGCCTTCGATGTTCAAAGCTTTCCAGATTGTTTATCAGAGCCCCAAATATGCGAACAGTACTCCAACGATGATCGAATTTTGGGTTTCTAGAGAATCAATAGTTGTTGTGGTGTATAGAGGTTCTTAGTTCGGAAAACTATCCCAAGCTTCTGCGAGGCTGCCCTAGCAACTATCCAAATTTACGCCCAATAAATGAATTGATGAAGCCAAAGCAACCGAGTGTCCGCCATGACTATATCCGGTTCTTCAACATTAACTTTTTTGGGAAAAAGCCGCCTGGGTTTTTTTCGTGTTAAATTCTACTTGGGGACTGTCATCCCAAGGAAGAATTTCTTCCAGGTCTTTGTTGAGACCTGAAGCCTCTTCATGCTTATAGAGATGTGCATTGGCAGCCAATGTTCGAGCATCCAAAGTAAAAGATGAAACAAGTATGCGGTCATAAACAAAGCTATATATAAGGCCTTAGTTTTTTCCAAAAGATCGTTAATGTGTAGTAAAAAGAGGGTGGTCGACAATATAGAACCTTGAAAGACTCCGGCATTGATGTTAAATGTGTCAGAAAGAAATCCGTCCATCGCCACTCGCAGAAAACGGTTTTTAACAAAGCTTGACAGTCATGAACAGAACTGAACCGGCATTCCGTATGCTCTCACTTCATGCCATACTCGGTCAAAGGCCTTGGAAATGTTCAGTGCTACCGCCCGGGTCTACTGTTGATCTAGGCTAGGCAATGCGACTAGACGATAGTTGTTTCTTGCCTTTTTTGAGTATGGGCTGGACTCGCGCATTTTTCCAGCAAGAAGGAAATATTCGTTTTTTGTAAGATAAATTAAATAGCCTAGAAAATACCGGTATCAATTTATCAGCTCATATCTTAATTATGATAACTGGAATATCGTCAGGCCCAGAAGCGTTTTTGGTATCAAGACTCCTCAAGATTCGCTTAACATGGCGCTGCCGGAAAACAATCTCGGGCATTCTCAGTGAGAATGTTCGGTGGAGTTCTTCCCCGAAATTTAACCGTTGAATTTCAAGAGAATAGTTCCCCCAGTAAGTTTGCTTTTTTCTGATTTGGTCGCAATGGTCTCATCGGAACGTGTTGGAGGTGGAATGGTAGACTTGGTAGAGTTCTGACTGACGCCCTGTGCTACCGACCTAAATGATCTTGAGCCGTTAGGATATTTAAGATATTTGTCTTTGGTCCTCTGGTTGTATGCTTCTTTGCTTTGGTCTATCGTTTGCTTGCATTGGTTTCGAGCGTTAACAAATATAGTACGATTTTCGGCGGTTAGGGTTTTGACGCCATTGTCGGTAGAAATAATTTTTTGATTTAACAGCTCGCTCGCAATTATTGGTAAACCAAGGCTTGCCGTTAAAAGGGCAATTTTTTGAGAAAGGAATGAAGGCTTCTATGCCAGTAAGAATAACCTCCGTTACTTCTCTAGCACAGATGGATGGATCGTCAGAGGTAAAACAAACGTTCCGCCAAGGAAAGGTTCGAAAATGAGGAAGTGAGGAGAACAAGTAATGGGTATCGCTTGGCGGCCGGTAAAGGCAGCGGATGAATTTAGTAATTTTATGCGTTGATATTTTAAATTAAAAGCCAAAATTGCGCCTAGATCAGTGACGGAAGTCGTACCCAGGATATAAATAGCTGACCGTACTCTAACCGATGATCTGATATTTGTTTCGGTAATATGAAGCATCAAAATTTTCAGAAAATTTTACTTTTAAGTGTATTGCCTTATAAAAACTATGTTGGTTCATTTTTATATTTCACAAGGATATGAAAATTAATCCTTGTAGTTTTTTGGCAATGCACCTTTCAAGCAAACTTTTTGAAAGTTATTACCTCAGATAATAGGTTAAATTTTAAGTAAATTTGTTCTAGACGATTGAAGCAAATTCTTAATATCAGGTAGGTACACATCATACATTGCCCCTAAAAGAGGTTTTTTTTTCTAGTTACCTATCTCTCCCAAACAGCAATAGTGATATTACATGAAATGGACGCCCTGTATTGCACTTACATTTAAACAATAAATTTAGCAGACTTAAAGTCTGTGCGTTTTAAGAAGTCCGATATCGGATTAAATCACCAAGGGATGTTATCGCTTTTAAAACAGTAAGTCGGTTAAGTTACAATATCTTCGCACCTTCGCTATACTTGATCACACCGAACATCCCACTGGTTTACTGTATTCGAAATAGAATTTTAGCAGCTACCTTTTTTCTCTTATTTATAACATATCTGTCATTTACAAAATGAAATGTAATTGTTTCATGGCTTTTATACAAGTATTTTATGTAGGTTGCCATTGTATAGGTAACATTGTTGATTTTCTTATTAGATTTTATAAGTGTATTATGCTCTTTCAAAACTGAAATAATTTAATAATTAAATAAAAGCTTGTCAGCCTATAGATTTTAATCATATACGTCATGGGCTAATGCCTAATTTATTTTATTTTATTTATTTATTTAATAATTTGAAAAGGTGAAATCGAATACTTTTTAGGTACCCATTAATCTTCCCTCCCCCTCTTACACTACTTCTTCCGTTACTGTAACCATAGATGTTGATGATAATCGATAACATTTGAAGTAATAAAAGTTTTGAAAATAAAGAGTAAGAGAGTAACAAAAGAGCCAACGATGATAATATATGTTTAACTCCCAGAAGATAGAGTAATATTGAAATAAATGATATATTTGACAGTGTAAGTTTTAAGGTTTATATTATTTAGTTAGGCTTCTGAATTTAAAAGTTTGCTTTTAGGGGCTACAAAACGTCTTAAAAAATATCGTTGAAGGCAGAATTGTCTCTACAAGAAAACATAATTTAAACAATGAATAAACCTGGTGGATAAAGTGGGGGTGGAGAGGTATGTAAAATCTAAAATTTTATTAAAGTTTGTAATTTTTCCCCATCAAACTTTTTTTCTAAATCACAACATAAAAATTCTAGCATTCATGTTTTACTTACTGTTTCTTAGTACGCCATACCTACCTATGTTGGCCCCAGTTTTTGCTCGCTGGGGAACATGTTTTCTGAGTTTTAATATTTATGTATAATAAATGCTTCACGTTTTTAAATTGATCTTTATTTTTAGCAGATCATTAAACCCAATATTTGGATAACGCCTTCGTCATTTTTTTTTAATTATTATTTTTTATTTTATCCAAAACAGGCCTTTATAAAAAGCAAAAAAGTATAGTACATAGGGTGTCCCGAAATAAAAGGGCAATACCTAAAGGGCGTAATCAACGTGCCAAAATAATCATATTTTTTCCTATAAACATATATCAAGAAATACATGCTAAGGGAGTTACAACCCCCCAAATGGGGTACCCTGAAGATGGTTTTCTTTAATTATCGACGAAACTGTTCATGCCAGAAACTTGAAATATAAGTTTGATAGTCAACTTGTGTGCTTAATCTAATTCTAAACTCAAAATTCTTAAAATGTAGTCAGGGGCGTAGCGTTCGGGGGCATAGATAAATAAACTGGTCCTAACTTTTTTGTGTATAGATTCGAAACCTTTTGGCGCCCAAATTTGGAACACTTGGTACTTTCAAATAAAAAAGGTACTCCTGGTCCATTTCTCTAGGATACACCGTTTTCGAGAAAAATGTAGTTGAACATTACGCCGTCTATTAAAATGATGTCAAATATTCGTGCTTTATTTAAATTAGGCCAAAAATAATAAGTTTCTTAACTTTTCTTCCGCTTGTTACATTTTCACTTAAATTTGTTATACAGTGTGATTTTCAAATCCATTTTCTTCGAAAACGGTGTACGCTAGCGACATGGACCAAGAAGACTTTTTTTTACAGTACTTTTCCAGTTTCAAAATATTGTTGGAAAAACGTTTCAAATCCATACACAAAAAAATTATGCATCGCTTGTTCTCTCTATGCCCCCGAAACATACCTATCATATTCTACTACTATAGTAACACGTGCGTGATTTTGTCCTGCTATTTTTACGTTTTTTTACGGGATATTTAAAGATGTTATTACTAAAATTAGACATGGAGTGTGACTTAAATGCCGAAAAACCCAAAGTAAAAATCAAAAAACACCAAGAAGCAAAAAAAGCCTAAAAAACACGAAGTTTTTCACTGGAATCCCTAAATTTAACCAAATTTGAAATAAACAAAATCGTAGATGTCAAGGACGATAACACCCAGCTGATAAGCAATACGGGTAAACAAACTGGTCAACAAAAACAAATACCAGGGAGTTCCAAAATGATTGATGAATATTCTAATACAAACGATATATTATGCAATTCGGTGTTTAAACCAAATCCAATTATAGCGAGAACACCTCCAACAACTGCAGTCGAAATAGAAGCACAACAATTTAACAAAAACATGGAAGAAATAAATAAAAGACAAAGATCAGATACAACCCCAGAGCAAAGTAAGCCTTGTAAAAGGCAGTGTGAGGAATTTACAAACACCAGCACGGAAGAAATGAACATTGAAAAGAAAAATAGCAGTAATATGAGGGAAAATCAAACGCTTTCAGAGGGAATGCTTGAACAACTTTTCTCAACCTAAGATGTAATTGCTGAAGTGATCGATAAAGAAAAAGATAACAATGGAAACATAAGCCTCCCAAGAAAAGATCAGAAAGATGTAAAACAAGCACATATAGAAATCTGTAAGTTTTTTACATTTGTAGTTTTTAGAATAGCAGAAACAGAAAAAGAGAATATAGTACTAAAGAACAAATTACAACAAACATATGATAAACCTAAGGCTCAACAAGATATCCTAGAAAACAGGCAAAACCCCACAAGGACATATGCAAGTATTACAAAAAACAATGAAAACAGTACCGAAAACGAATCTCAAAACTCTGAAAAGAAAAAGAAAAATGGATAACACCGAAAAC
Organism: Polydrusus tereticollis; assembly: GCA_963920685.1. Taxonomy (NCBI): domain Eukaryota; kingdom Metazoa; phylum Arthropoda; class Insecta; order Coleoptera; family Curculionidae; genus Polydrusus; species Polydrusus tereticollis. The sequence continues at coordinate 54,433,070 of OY987329.1, forward strand.
CACAAAAAAACATGAAACGATAATTAGAATAGACAACATAAATGACCCGAAAAAAACCATAACAAAACTTAGACAGCAAATCAATATCAAAGAAATTGGAAAAGGCTTCAAAAACATAAAACAAACAAAAAATGGTGCAGTTATCATAGAAAGCCATGACAAGGAACAACAAAATAAACTAAAGACAGCAATAAATAATATTGATAACATAAAATATAAAGAAAACAACACAACTGACCCTATGGTCATGATAACGGGCGTCGGGAAAGGCTTCTCAGATAGTGAGTTTGTTGAAGAGCTTGAAGGACTAAATGAGGATATTGTTCAAGAACTTCAAACTGGTATCCAGAATAAAATCAAAATAGTGGCAAAAACGAAATGTAGAAACCCAGAGAAAGAAAATTGGATTCTACAAGCACCAGCAAAAATAACAAAATGGTTTTTGAAGAAAGGTACTATTTATTTTGACTTGGTAACGCTACATGTACAGGAACATATAAATCTTGCCTTTTGTTTTAAATGTTCAGGTTTTGAACACACTGCAAAATACTGCACACAAATAGAATGCTGTCATAAATGTGGAGAGCAACATGAAGCAAAGGAGTGCACTGCGACAATCCTTAATTGTCCAAATTGTCAAAAAATGAAGTACACAGACATTCAACACTCAGCAAGAGATGCAAACTGCCCAGTATACAAACGAAGACTTGCAAGATTCAGAACTAACATAAATTACAGCGAAGATTTTTATAGATTAACAACAGCAACAAAACCAAAAAGCAGGAAATAAGCATACAAACGCAGCAAACAGAGAAATTACAAGTATCATTCACCAAAACGTCCAGTTCCTCGGTAACGCAGTTGATGGAATTAATGAACTTTTAAAGGGGAACAGAGCACTGGAAGTCGGCAGAGGAACTTAAATACCTATCAATAAAAAATTTTAAATTGGGAGCATGTTACTGTCGTGAATCTGGTCAGCATGGAGGTAGTGCAGTCTATGTGCACAGAAAAATTAAATATCATACAAGAACTAAAATTAACAAGCTCTCAGTTAAAAATGAATTTGAGTATGCGGCTGTAGAATGCGATTTAAATGGGTTTCAAATCATAATAATATGTGTATATAGACCACCATCTGGAGATATAAACAGTTTTTTGGACAGTTTTGAATCGTTGTTGACAAGTATTATCATCGAACATAAAAAAATTATAATTGCAGGCGACTTTAATATAGAAATGCTTAAAGAAAGCCGTCATAAAGTCAACTTTCTGTCGTTGTTACAATCTTTTAACTTGTATCAGTCAATATTCATAAATACTAGAATAACACATAACTCAGCCTCTTGTATAGATAATATTTTCCTAAACTATGACTATATAGATAGTAGGGTTCTAGACACGTTCATCTCTGACCATACTGCTCAAAAAGTAACCTTTCATTTGGAAAAGTCATTTGAAAATAAATTACAGTACAGAAGGGCTTTCTCAGATGAAAACAATGTGTTATTTATCAAGTGTTTAAAAAAACAAAACTGGCTTCAAGTATATGAAGCTAAAAATGATAATGTAAATACTCAATGGAATATGTTTATTAATTACTTTTCAAACATTTTTTACCAGCATTTTTCCTTAAAATTAATTAATATAAACCAAAAAAAGAAATCAGTTAATAATCCAAAAATTAAAGAGTGCAAGAATAAATTAGACGTTCTTTTGACATTATCTAGATTCAATAATAATTTTAAGGAACAATACAAAAAGACCAAAAGGGAATATGATAATCTATTGAGAGCAGTAAGATCAGGGAAGTACGAAAAGCGATTAAGATTGTGATAAGACGAAATGTATGTGGAACATATGTACCGAAATAACTGGAAGTAGCGTGAAAAATAATGATATTGGAATGAAAGGCACCCCTGAAGAGATATCCGATCGGTATAATAAGCACATGGTGTCAATAGTTGCTGAACTAGTTAAAAATTTACCAGTGCAACCGATAAATTGTAAAATTAAGGAAAACAATCAGTCGTTGCTTATGAGACCAATATCTACCACTGAACTTTGCGACTTGGCTAATAAAATTAAAAATAAACACAGTTCTGGTATAGATGAAATACCCACTAGCATTGTCAAACTGGCGATTCCTATAATTAAGGAAATTCTTTGCTATCTCATAAACAATTCATTCAAACAAGGTATTTTTCCGAACCAACTCAAGATATCTTTAATAAAACCCATATTTAAAAAAGGAGATCCAGAAATCATGGATAATTATAGACCTATAAGCATTCTGCCATCATTTTCGAAGATTTTTGAACTTTCAATGTGTCATCGCCTTTTAGACTTTTTAAATAAATGCAACCTACTTAATAGTATACAACATGGATATCTGCCCAACAAATCAACACAAACTGACATTTTTCAATTCACAAAACACATAATAGATCTCATAGAAAATGGAGAGTTGGCTATGGGAATATGCCTGGACTTATCCAAAGCATATGACTGTATTGACCCAAAATTACTATTACAGAAATTAGAATTATATGGTGTAAGAGGCAGGGCCCTTAAATTATTTGAGTCTTATCTTTCAGGGAGATATCAAAGGGTGAAGATAGCAAAGAATGGACAAAGTTTTTCATCCGATTTGATGGAAAATAAACTAGGAATTGCTCAGGGCAGTATTGCAGGGCCAATGTTGTTTGTGATATTTTTTAACGACTTGCACTCCATAGCAGATTTTAATGAAAACATAACATGTTATGCAGACGATACAAATCTTATCACTGGGGCGAAAAATATGGGAGAATTAATGGTTATGGGAAAATCTTTATTTAACAAAGCTAACATCTGGTTTTCAGAAAATAAATTAATACTAAACTGCAACAAAACAAATGTGTTACTTTTTAGAACAAAAATGTCACAGGTAGATAAGCCAAATATAATATCATTTGGGGAATCCGAGGTAGAGATTGTCGAACAAACTAAGTTTCTTGGGATTTACTTGGATGAATTCTTAAACTGGTCATATCATATAAACATATTAATAAAAAAGTTAAATTCAATTTGCTATGGCGTTAGGGTTGTTGGGTGGAATCTGAATGGAAAGAGTCTAAAAACAATATATTATGCGAATTTCGAATCAATAATGAAGTACGGCATAATTTTCTGGGGTAGCAATAGCCTAATAGAAAAAGTATTTGTGATTCAAAAACGAGCAGTAAGAATTGTAAAAAGAATGCGTTATAACGAAAGCTGTAGAACTGTTTTTAAATCATGTGGACTCTTAACTGTGTATGGTGTTTATATTTACGAATGTTTGATCTTTTTCTTCAAAAACAGAAATCTCTTTCAGCTAGAAACATTTCATATATATAACACAAGGACTTTAAATGTAAACTACCCTATTCACAGACTAACCCTAACCGAGAAAAATCCACGATATATGTGTTTAAAATTCTTTAATAACTTACCAGGACATATAAAATGTATAAACACATTAAAATCTTTTAAAATCACTGTGAAAATAATGTTAGTTGAAATGGAACCTTATTCTATACACGATTATTTGAGGTAATGAAAGTTATAGGTATAGGTTGTAGAATGTAGACTTTTGTAAGATTAGCCAAGTAAGTATATTTTTATTGACGCCATTTGCTTTTTGTGTACGAGTTTATGTATGTATTCTTGTACATAATTAGAAATAAAGATTATTATTATTATTATTATTATTATTATTAAAGTTTCGCCCCTGTTTGCATTTTAAGAATCTTGAGTTCAGAATTAGATTAAGTAGTACATACCATTTACTATAATACTAGAACGTCAATATTTCATGTTAAATAGTTTCGTCGTTATTTAAAGAAAATTCATCTTCACGGCACTCTATTTGGGGGGCTGTAGTCCCCTTGGGCGGCATTTCTCGATATACGCTTATAGGAAAAATATGATTATTTTGACATGTAGATTACGCCCTTTAGATACTGTCCGTTAATTTCGGGAGACCCTGTATAATGCCACATTTGATTTTTGGCGACCATGTTTGAAGAAGGCAAGTATTGGTAATGATACAACTAAAATATAACGATACGCGAATAGTTATATAACAGTGATATAACTAGAATATAACGATAAGCGAATAATTATATAACACTGATACAAATAGAATATGACGATAGGCGAATAATTATATAACGGCGATACAACTAGAATATAAATATACAGTTATATAAAGTGATGCAGTTATATAACAGTGATGTAACTAGAATATAACTAGAGACAAATAGGTATATAGAGGTGATACAACTAGAACATAACCATAATCGAATAATTATATAACAGAGAGAACCAGTTGATTTCTATCTCTTCCATGAAATCAAGTCTATTGAAATTTTTGGAGTGTATATCATGGATGACCCTTGAATTCGAGGAAGGACTGAAAGTATGACTAGAAGTCTTAAGATGTTGACCAAAAGCCCACTTTTAGCCCTTCCCCGAATTCAAGGATCATTCATGACATACCTTCCACAAATTTTAATAGACTCGATTTCATGGAAGACATAGAAATCAACAAGGAATTACTATACAACTACCTTTGTTTAAATACACAAGTAAACTTAAACAGGAGTTATATTCCTTTACATGGTCGCCTTCTGAATTAAAATGTAAAATTTAAATATCTTCCAACCTTAACCAAATTTTCAAATAACCCGCTCTTTATTCTCAACAATGTCAAAAATGTCAATGCAATGAGAATACAGATTTAATCTCTATAATTTTAAAAAACGTCGAATTTCGATTTGAAAGCACGTTTTCACGTGAAACACAAAAATGAAAATAAAGAAGAAAAATGATAATTAATAGATAAAGTTTTCAAAAATTGGTTCGTCCCCTATGTCCGTCTTTCACAATTTTATACAAAGTGAATGTTTTATGTGATGAGTTTTTTACATTGTGGTGTTCATGTCCCAATTGAAAAATTTTATCAATGAACTGTTTCCTGATAAAGTGAGTAAAAACTAAAATATTTCCAAAAATTTCTAAGAATAACTTTGAACAAAAGATAACATTTGATTAAGTTTCACTCAATCGATTTTTAATTTATTCATCTTTTTACAATTATATTATGTTCTATAAATAAAATTTCCTAATTAAACACTCTCTACCAATTGGGTTTTTCCTCGCTCTTTAGGAAGCGCTAATGATGGCCTAAGACCGAAAGCATTCTGCATTAAATTTAGAGGATTATACACTTAATACAAAAAATCTACTGGTTCTCTCTCTTAATTCAACGAGTGTACACAACCCTACCCTATCAAATATATAACAGTGATAAAACCAAGGTATTGCCGTTAGAAAAATCTATATAATCGGTAATAATGTTGCTATACAAAACGTTCTTGTTGGTATGTAATGACCATATATCAGTTAAACAATGTTTTATAATGGTTGTACAACAAAAATACATATGTAATAAAATTCTGTATAACTAGTTCTAACCGATATGTAATGGTAATTTAGTGGTAAATGTAAAATTCGTGTAGTTTTAGAAAAGTGAGTTAAGTAGCCATAGAAAACGTTTATCTGTCACCAATGGTATATAACTTTTGTATACCCAATATATGATTTTCCTAGTATGGTTCTTTTTCTTCCCTCAGTATACATTCTTTCAGGTTAGTTCAGTCTGCTTCTAACAATATCGAACAGTTTATCTGGATTATTTCTGGATGTAGATTTAATTCATAATTATTGTTTGATTTTTTTTTTTACCAACTTTTTCATCCACGCTTTTTGGACTTTATGTTTTGATCAATAATTATAAATCTAATGCGCTGGTTGGTAATTCTTTCTGCTTGAACGACTCTTTCAATGTTACTCTGACAATGAACAGTAGGACGCTTGTGTGTGGTGGAATTGTATAAGCGTTTTGGAGCCTGGCGAGAACGCCAGCTGCCAAAACGCGGCAAAAGTAGCTTATGTGTGGGTCGCATTAAAGGTAGATGTAGCTTAGAGCGGCATCTTGTAGTCGGATTCTATAGCTTCAATGTTGAGCTACTATATGGTGAAACGCGCCTGGGAATGGATTCGGCAAAAGAAAGGACTTAAACTTTAGATTTCTATAAATAAATACCATCCTTACAAGCCAACAATTATACAAAGACTACAAGAAGGTGATTTGGAGAGCAGAGTTATTTTTTGTAATGGGTATCTAGATAAAATAAATGTGAAGAAAATCTCACTTTTTCGGACAATGTTTTATGGACAGATGAAATACATCTCACAATTGGTGGTATTTTTAATAAAAACCATTACTCGGCTCTTGAAACCCCGCAATAATTATCCGAAGATTGCTAGTACGATTTGTAATAAATGTTTGGTGCGGAATGTTTGGTAAGAAATATTTTATATTGGTTGAAATGAACTTTACTCTGAGGAATGCTTGAATCATTAAATTTATTTTCAAAATTTATTTATTAATATAATAATTATTAACATGTAGGTACTTTTTTTATAATTTTCATTATTTCCAGAGAATCGTTTAATAATTGGTCCTTTCATTTATAACCAAACATTGACCGGTTAAAGATACCTTGTTGCAAAATGAAAGTGTTCCTCTACTTCGAGAAATTTTTACCAATTGATTAATTTAATCACGTGTGGTCTCAACAAGGTGGTTGCCCCGTGAATAATTCCAGGAAAGTACAAATATTTTTAACGGATACTTTCGGTGAACAGGTAATAGCCAACCTGTGCGCTGGCCTGGTAGGTCCCCAGACCTTAAACCTTTAGACTTCTATTTATGGGGATATGTCAAAAATGAGGTGTACGAGTTTAATCCCCCCGAAAAAACGAATTCGCTATATTTTGGATCATATTGACTGTAATCGTGCAACTACATTTTTCGAAAAAAATGTCGGCGATGCATTGAAAGAAATGGTCGACATTTTGAACCTTTGTATGTTCGTTATTAATTATAACATTTTCACGCCAACATTATATACAGATATTGCTATTGCCTTAACTTTATTCTTAAGTAAAGGAATTATCTGATATTATGTCGTTGTTGCCAAATATATTCGAATTAACCCTAAAAATGCTTTTTTTTAGTTATTTTGAGGTTATAAATTTTTAGTTTCTATTGGTGTTCGGTATCATAATACAGGAACAATGACGTACTTTTCGGTATGTAGATAAACCAATATAGCGGTCATAAGAAAAAGCAAAATTGATAATTGTTCCGGGAAACAGAAACGTTGTAACCGAAAAACCAAACTTGCATATTGTATGTTAAAGGTGGCTACAAAATGTGTTCACAGATTTAAAAAACATTGAGAAATAAAAAAGGTACGGGCGATCTAAGAAAACAGTTTAGTTTATTCAAAATATCTCAAAAACCAGAAGAATCAGAATCGATCCACAATCTCAAATCAACTGATAATATAATTGCCTAAAACTATTCCCTCCTAACCATTTTTCTCTTTACCTCTTATAGTTGCCGAGATCGCAATACTGTCATCACCAGTTTCGGACACACTGTACAGGGTGTCCAGTTTTCGATGGTTTTACGGGGTATCTCCGTTATTAGTAAAGATAGAAGGATACGGTTTTCGCAGCACTGTACTACTTTTGTGTCCTAATCAGAATTTTTCTAGTCCTTCTTGTTTTTGATATAAAGGGTGTTTATTAATATTTTACATTTTGGGACACCCCCCATATTTAGCTTAACCTGTAGCTTATCAAAGAGAAAATAAATGATCTTTTTGTAGTTTTTTACGTAGAATCCAGTGACGTACTCAGATTTTTTCTACGATCAATAGTTTCCTAGAAAAAAAACTTGTTTTTTTTTTTAAATTGGTCACTCTATATATTTTTTAATAATATAACTTAGTTTATAACAGGCTTCTCAGAAATATATATTAGCTTATTTTTAATTTTAATATTAAGCGTTTATTATAAGCTTTATTAAAAAATATACATTTTTTGTTAGTAGGTCATGACGGGTAGTTAAAAAAACTATTACAGGTATGATAATTACTGCAGAAGAAATATATTTTGGACTCGCTAATATAATTAGCAGTTATATTTTAGTAAAAATAAAAACAATGCATAAATCGAGTTGTGTTTTAAATATTAGAAACAAAAGCTGAAGATTTATGGAACATTCTCATAAATATTGCTCAAATTGTTCTCCATTATACCTTATCACACATAGTTTTTATTCGCCTTAATTAATTTAAAATAATAAAAGGCCGCGTTTATAACTCCCTAAATGCTCTTTCAGTGACATGTCTTAAATCTGCAACTGTTTGGTATTGAATAGAATAAATTTTATTTTCAAGAAAAAATCCAAAACCGACAAGTCGTGTAACCTTGGTGGCCATCTTACAGGTTCCAGCCCATTGGCCTGGGAAATTATTGTTTAAGGTTTATGACAATTAGCGCATTGTAAGCGGGTGCTTTATCTTGTTGCAGATGCAAGCTGTTGAGACCCGCTAGGGGCACGTCTTCTATTATTTCCGGCACAACGTTTTCCAGAATTTCCAAATATTTATTTGCATTAAGGTTGCCTTTAAAAATATTATAAATTGTTTTGCTTCCTAGCATAAAACATGAAACGTTAAAGCCAAACCTGCCTTGCCGCTCGAGTGGAAATAATACATGCTGAGTTTACTGAGACCAAAACCTGATATTGTTCCGATTAAATATACCAGCACTGGTAAAATGAGCCTCATCGGACCATATAACGGTTTTTTCAAAATTATTTTTCTTGTTGATATTTTGGAAATACCAATTACAGAACTCTATACGGCGCTGTGCATCACCAGGATGTAAGTCTTGTACTAGATGGAATTTATATGGCTCAAAATTGTATTTTTTTAGGATTGTTTGAACTCTTGATTTAACTACTCCGACCAAACTTTCAACCATTCTGCAAGAACTAGAATTTGTTTCAATTGAAGCTAAAACATTTATTTCATCAGTCTCGCGGTTTTCCTTGTTGTAGATTTCATCCTTAGAAAAATTCTTTTATCCGGCTGTCGCCTTTTGGGATATCTGCAAGTAATTCAAGAAATTTTAAAAGTCTTCATAGAGATACTACAAAAAGGCGTATATTTACCTATTGAAATACACTTGTAATGCTTCATCTGCATTTTCATTACAATAGACAAAACAAAGAGCATATCGTATTTTTCATTATTTTCAACGTTTACATTTTCTGCCATAATTAGGACAAACTGATTTTTTACTATTAATAAGATATTTTAAAACAACTTAGAGAACCTGAAAACTCTGACAGAAACTAAAGAAGTTTTAATTATGACATAAGTGAATGTATTTTTTTCTTTTTTTAAATACCCGTCATGGGTATATTAACAAAAAATGTATATTTTATAATAAAACGTAAATTTCGTGCTTAATATTAAAAATAAAAATAAGGTATTATATATTTCTGAGAAGCTTGTTATAAACTAAATTATATTATTAAATATATATAGGGTGACCCATCTAAAAAAAAAAGCAAGTTTGTTTCTGTTCTCGGAAACTATTGAACATAGAAAATATCGGAGTACGTCACTGGATTCTACGTAAGAAACTACAAAGGGGACATTTGTTTATTCTTTAATAAGCTACAGGGTAACCTATATATTGGGGGTATCCCAAAATGTAAAATTTTCAAAAACATCTCGTATATCAAAACCAGGGAAGACTAAAAAAATTCTGATTGCGACATCTTTAATTTCACCAAAAAGTAGCACAGTGCTGCGAAAACCGTATTCTTCTATCTTTACTAATAGCGGAGATACACCGTAAAACCATCGAAAACTGGACACCCTGTACATATACTAGGTAGGTAAGTTTCAAGAAAGTTGATGTAACAATAGCAATAAAGTATTATTATTACTCTCGAGTTTTTTCAAACCCACCTACCTACCTAGTATACTACTTTCTAATGTATCTCGTATGCTAATATGTGCCGGTTATTATTATTATTGTTATTATTATTATTGTTATTATTATTATTATTATTATCATTATTATTATTAGGAGATAGGCATCAAAGCAACGTTTAAATTCTAATCGGAATATTATAAGTTGTAGCTGTAAATATTGATGTAGGTGCTGCATTGATGTTCGAGTTCAGTCCTCTCATATTGTTTAAGTCAATTTTAAAGTTGCTAATTTATGATATTTTAGCAACTTTGGATGTCACAACATGTCCATTGTGAGTATTTACGGCGGGGCCTTTAACACTGTCATCTATCGAAAGGGTGAAGGTTGAAATAACTTCGCTTAATGAGGTGTAAAAGCAGCCCCCACCCGAAGATCCGATCGGGGTGCTCGTGGAGCTCCGAAGTCTTTTGATTTCACAGTACATTACTAAATTACATAACACAATCACAAACGAAATTATTACAGATGGTAACAAAAGTTGTAAAAGCTATTCCACCTATTTGAGTTAAGTTTTTTACCCTCCCACCATCACTCTAAACAACGGAAGCTCCAACTGAAACCGCCATACTTATAATATATCAAATTATTACTGGTGTCGACAATATACCCACTGGATTTTTAAAAACTGTGTGTACGACATTGCTCAACTTCTGTTATTATTAAAAAGTCAATAAATAAAGGTCAGGTTTGAAAAATTTGGAAATTGGCTTTAATCGTCCCAATATTAAAAGCTACCAATAAATGTATTGTGAAAACTCTCGTTCCATATCCAAACGACATGTTTAATTATACTTTAATTCTTTAGGTCAATAATAGGTGACTGCTTCTTTTTTATTTATTGGCTGGAAATATATTATCAATCCAGAAAAAAACTGGCTTTATAAAAAAGCGATAGTTGAGATTAATTTATTTATTTATTTACAGTACTTACTAGACAACGTGGATAAGAGATATAAATTGAACTCGACGATTTATATCAACTTTACCAAGGCATTTCATAAAATTGATTATACCATATTAACGGATATACTTGCTGAGGTTGGTATATGAGATACATCAGCACCAGAACCCAAGCAGTTAAAATTGGTATGTCTGTTTCAACTTTTAGTCAAACAATTTTAGGAGTGCCTCAAGGATCTCACCTAGAACCCTTTTATTTAACATATAATTTCAATGAAATTCCAAATTGCCTTTAATTTTCTAATGCTTTATAAAATTTCCATAAAATTACAGATATATCAGAAACATTGCTTATTCATCATGACCCTATCGAATCTTCGGGTGGGGGCGGATCCTGGCGCCTCATCAAGCGAAATTATCCAATCATCCACCATGCCAAGTAGCCAGGCCGGTCCTTCGAACAATATTCAAAATGGAAATGGTGTGACAATTGAAGTTGTTAAAAGGCCCGAGATTAGCAGCTTTCAAATTGACTTCTGTAATATAAGGGGACTGAACTCGAACATCAATGCAGTCCATCAACATCTACAATTTACCAAACCTCATGTACTTGCACTAACCGAAACAAAGGTCAGATCATCGATTAGTACGATCAGCTATTTATATCCTGGGTACGACTTCCTCACCGACTTAGGCGCAACTTTGGCCTTTGTCTCTTTGTCCGCAGTGATATTTCTTGTCAACGAGAAGAGACTCTCGAGCCTAACGATTTTGATGTAATGTGGTTTAAAATATCAACGCAGAGAATTACTAAATTCACCTGCTGCCTTTACCGGCCACCAAGCGATATTCCAGTTCCGAAGTTGTTATCTTTGGCGACTTTAACGTTCATAATGTCGACTGGCTCAAATACTCAAATATAACCAACGAGCAAAATCGCGAAGCCGAATCCTTCGCCATCAGCTCTGGCCTTTACCCAACTCGTGGGTGAACCAACTGGAATTCCAGACCAAGATGGTGATTTTGCTAGTTTATTGGATCTTTTCTTAACTTCAAACCCCGACTTGTAGACACTGTCGCCGTGAAGCCTCCTTTAGGAACGTCTGACCATAGCCTTATTTCGGCACTGAGCAAACTACCAATTTAGTGTCGAACAGCCTCCTAAACCGCGCAAGACCTGGCATTATACATCAGCTAAGTGGGATGACCTAAAGGACCATTTTCGAAGACATCGGCTGCCAATGCACATCTCTATAGACACCAAAACGTCTCACATCTCAGCAAGGACCTGGAAGAAATTCTGTACTGTTCGCATATTTGGAGCTCTGCTCCTAAACATGCGTTGAGATTGCTAGATTCCATTCAAAGAAAAACCATTCGCTTGATCGATGACCATGAACTGACTAATAACCTGGATAGCCTTGAACATCGAAGGCAGGTTGGCGACTTGAGTCTATTTCACAAATATTTTCATGGCAAGTGCTCAACTGAGGTTGCCCGCTTGATTTCACCCAGAGCGGTGCATGGTAGAAATACACGACGAGCCACTGCAGCCCACCCATACGTGGTTCAGCTTAGTGTCCCTCGAACGACACTGTTTAAAATTCTTTCATGTGGAGAACGTCATCACTCTGGTACGACCTCCCTGAGGTCGTGTTTCCCAACGAATATAATCTCCAAAGATTCAAGACCAACGTTAATCGTTTTCTGCGCACACGCACGGCTTGCAGAGCGCCATAAAGGATTAATCCTGCAGTGCAGTGATTTATCATAAAAAAAAAGAAAATAATTATAAAACTATTTTGTAAAAAGATTCCATAACATAATACCGGAAATAAATATATTTTCAAGACCGCATAAGACTCGACTTGTTTAACTTTAAAAAATGATATGTAATAATACTTTCTTGTCATATTAATGTTAAATTGTCACATATTAATGATATTGCACAGTGAGGACATAATGTCTGAAAAAGTATCTCTTTCGGGTAACTGAAGCCCCTGAGTAAAAAACGCTCGGACACGTCGATTTTATTTTTCTTTTTTGCATCTTTTAGTCTTCTGCAAATTATAAAGGGTGCTTCAAGAAAACTGGGAGACTGTTATCTAATTTTTTTAAATGTATGTTATTATGACATTTCATGTAGGATGTTTTCGAACTATAGAAACAGTAATATTGAAAATCGGACTTTTTACCAAATAATCTCATTACCCTTTGAAGGTAAAGGAAAATGAACTTGACTTTTCTATCCTAACATTTTAATGTCTATTCTACTACTTACAGATGGTATTGTTAAAATTATCACAAAATTATTACGACCAAAAAATAAAAGAAACCTAACTAGTCTACTGAATTTTTAATAACAATAATCCAAATGACACATTTTAACGTAAAATAGTCAAAAGCCAAAGTCAAAATATGCTTTATTGTCTGAAAGAAATTGCTGAATTTGTTGTCCGTTAACTTCCTAGCAATATCCTATCCAATCGATGAACTCTTGCTGCACGTTTCGAATGAAAGAAGGTGGGATTTGTCAAATTCCATCTCTTATACGATTTTTCAAGGCATCGATACTAGGAGGTCCGTTGAAATAAACTTTGGTTGTTAAATATCCCCACAGAGTATAATCTAGGGGAGCCAAATCCAGAGACCTGGCCGGTAATTCGAAGGGGCCACGAGGTCCTATCCACCTATTGGGAAATATCTTATTGAGATATAGCGCGTATTGAGGTGGTACTCGATCTTGTTGAAACCACATACTTGTAGTGGGTATATCGGGCTCATTACGTGGATACAGTTGAGCTAAGGTAGAAATCAACTCCAGTTGCAAAAAGTCAAAATAAAGTTCGCCGTTCAAGTTTACGTTGAAAAAATACGGTTCTATAATCCTGTCTTAAACTATTCTAGCCCAAACATTGATTTTTTCGGTATGTTGCGTAAGAGCCACTTGAGCTCAATGAATATTATCTGTATATCAGTATCTACAGTTTTGTCGGTTAATAGTACCATAAAGAAAAAAGGTCGCTTCATCAAAAAATAAAATATTTATACAAAAAAAATGGATCCAGGTTGCACCGCTCTTGCAGATTTTCGTAAAACTGGAGTCGTCTTCATTTAATTCATGTAATAATCTTATTTTGTATGAATGATACTTTGCTTTTTTCAGAATGTTTTTTTTCCGATGAATTGACTAAGGGTTAAATCTGATGCTACTTGACTTGTAGGTAACTGTGGATTTTCGTTATAACTGTCCTCGCTATGGGTATATATTATTAAAAAGTTTACAAATTTCGCTCAAATGTTTTTGGCGATCTCTTCAGCCAAACGTCATAAGAATATCGATTCTATCTCGCTCTGAAAGCATTTTTAATAAGATAAAAGTAACTCTTCTATGGTATGTTGAAAATTGACACAGTTGTCACTGTTGACTAATGAGGTTTTTACTAGTTTTCACGTTGCATCATGGTTTTTCTCTAAATTAAGAAATGTCAATTTTTAACTGGCAATATTTTAAAAACAGTTAAATTTAGGTATAGGCTATTCCGCATGAAATGTGCTCAGAATTCCAAAATGCAATAACATAGAGGATGTTCAATTAAAAAAAATAAAGTTAAGATAAACAGACGCCCAGTTTTCTTGAAGCACCCTGTATAATTTTTAGAAGTTTTAAAAAATGCAAGAAAATAAAATGAAATTGGCGTGCCCAAGCGTATTTTAGTCAGGTGCTTCGCTTACCTGAAAAATATACTTTTCCAGACTTTATGTCCTTTTTGTATATTATACTGTTAGTCAATACTGTTTGTGTGTTTGTCCCACTACGTATCTTTATAAATAAGTAAATAGATCTCGGAATTATCTCACAGCGTTTTCCAGACCAGGGGAACTGGAGATATAGGCACAGCACCAAATCAATAGCTAAAAAAATAGCAACTTGACGCCACCTTAGCGGATGTACTGACAATATTCTAAGGATTGTCAGATATGTGTTCTGGTATTTATTATTAAATGTATTAATTTGCCATATTGCTTAATACATTTTTTATGGAAAATAAATTTCTCTAATTATTTAAAATTATATAACAGCTGCTAACATAATACTAATTACATTTACCATTATATAAAATACTTGCATGCTTATAACAATTACAAATATTTATAATATGTGATATGCAACTTGCTCGTTTAACACGGCATCGAATCCAGGATGAAAACTATCATTGGGAAAATTTCACGCCATTCTGTGTTACAGGTAAATTAAAAAAGATTATTATCCCAATTAATATTGTTATTTGTGTGAGCCGATGCAAGCATAAATGCGGAACTCCGTGTTGTTTGTTGGGTAATTTAAAATTATTAATTTGTATATAATATTAATATATTTTTCCACAGATAAATTTCCGCGTTTATTAAAAGTGGTAATTAAAACAATAAAGTATCATAATTGGTATAATAGAAATATACCCGATATTACAACAGTGATTATACATACCTACATGTAATATAATACGTTTGAAACTCCTTTCAAACTATACGGTTTTGGCCGTAAAGCAAAAAAATCAAACGCGGCTTCAGTTTCATTTTCGGTGTATGTATTTACTATTATTGTCAAAGTCACATACCAGTCTCGTTTTAACGTAGATAAGAATCAAAATCTTCTTTTATTTGCGTGCATACTTCCTTTCAATCTTCCATACTCAGTCGTACGTCTTTATACTCGTCAGGACACTAGAAAATGTCGTCTGCGGTTTCCTTTGGGCGACCACGATAGGCAATCATCACTCGGCGACGATCGTTAACCACTGCGCAATGGCAAATTAATATAACTGCCTCCCTTCATGTTGAGCGACTGGACGTGTTTTTAGCGATCGTTGCGAGTCGACTGCTCTTGGTCTGAGAAATCTGAGAATAGTAATGAGAAAATCGAAAGATTTTCACAATCAAATACGTTGCATTCGAATACTTTTGAGAATTGAATAATGATTCGAATACAGAAAGTCGAAAAATTTATATTTCGATTTCCGCTATATCCGTAAGAAATGGTCCTGCGCATTCGCCATTTCATAATAATATGTGCTAGAATAGAAATTTTTTAAATGTAGAATACAGCAGGTTCTGTTTCTGTATTATGGGTTGCTAGAATTTAAAGGGTCACTGTTCGCAATAGTATGCCAGTGCCGGCCCCACGAGCAAATGGTGGCAATACTGACAACCCTCTAATTAGCGTCGAATTCTAGAAAGTTTTTGATGAAATAATGAAGCCTGGATCCAAAAAATCTATTGGTTGGACTTTTTAAAAAGAGAGCGACGATAAACATTTTATAATATGTCAGTTATATAAAAAACAATTTAAGTATTTTGAAAATACTACAAATTTAAGTAGACATCTTAAACAAATACATCCAATAGCATTAACTTCAGACACAGACCTTCCAGCAGGAAATGAACAAAATTGAGATATCAACCCACGTCCAGGTTGTTCCACGTCCAGTGATAATATCGTACATCAAGTTCAGGTACAACGGAAAGAATCCGAAGAGGAAATGTCACAGCATCAGCATCAAATTAATTCAGAAAAACCTTCAAAATGTCCACTGCAGTTAAATTTGTTCGGTGAACTAATTTATCAGAAAGAGAAAAAACCGAGGTCGATAACTGCATTGTAGCTATGATTTCCAGCCGCTAACTGTAGTCAAGAATAGTGAATTTTTAGAATATACTATAAAAACCTCAATTCGTTTTATATGCCACCTAGGCAAAGAATATTAACTAAAAAAATTATTCCTGATTTATATAATATAAGAGAAAGATAAAAGTTTAAGTTTAAAAGATTTTAAATGAACCTAATAATGTTGCCGTAACAACAATATGTGGTCTTCCGACAGCAATAAATCATATATTATTGTAAGTTGTCATGTTATTTTTTAAAATGAGTTCTATCTGACATTCACCCAGGTAAAAATATTTCTAATGCATTATCCAACATTTTGGAAACATTGGGCATAAGTAGTGATTAAGTGGTAACAGTAGTTGTTTCTGATAGTGGTGCGGAATATTAAAAATGCGATTAATGAACATTTACGCAAATCTTAGTGTAAACGAGAGTATAAAATAAAAGCGATATCCTAAATCGTATTTTAAAGAAGTGTCGTAATTTGGTGACCTATTTTAAACACAATACTCTGGCTTCTCAAATAAACAAGACGTTCCACTAGGTGGAATTCAACATACACAATAAAAGAAGGCAGAAGTGAAGTGTCTATTAGCTGTTACTTTGTCAGATTTACTTAAGGCTCCAGAATGTTTGGATGCCTTAGAATGGAAAATTATATTTGATTGTATATTGCTATTGAAACCGATAGCCAACTTAACGACAGAGCAATCTGACGAAAAATACCTTACGTTTTCCATAGTTTTACCTTTAATAGGGGGCTTCATAACTCTCTAAAAATCCTTACCCCATATACAGAGACTGGAATTATGCTTCAAAAAGTATTACTAGAGGTGATTAGCCGAATATTCTTCCGAATCTCTCTCTCTCTTCCAAGTCAGGCATTGCCTATAACTTCTATTGGTCATTGGAACCTTTGTTGACCAAACTTCAAATAAGGAAATGGTGTTGAGCGAAGCCCTGGATCGTTTAAAGAGGGGGTATGAGCGTATTTTTGAACTTATTTTTCTCTCAGCTTTGCTATTGCTGGAGGCAGCCAATTCTTAGGGAACTTGTAGGTGGAATTCGGCTTGTGTGTATGTGAACTTGTAATTAGTGGAATAGAGGATACGTCTGTACGTTTGTAGTAATCCGCTAATATTTTGTCATAAAATTCCGTCAGTGTCGGTATTTCAAAGCCTCTGTGTAGTACTCTATTTACAGTATATCTCGCAGCGTCCGCAATTATTTTTAATGCTCTATTTTGTAGCACCTAGAACTTGTTATGCGCTGTCCTGCTCATGGTGCACCATGTTGGCACTCTATAAGCCAGGACCGGCCTGACGAGAGTCTTGTATAAATAAATTAACTTTAGTTCTATAACCTATCTTGCTCTTTTTATTTAACAAACAGTATGTAGAACGAAGCTGATTGGCAGCTTTTTTAATCTTATTTCGGAGTTCTTTCTCCAGTTTAGTCTCTCATCAAAAACAAGTCCCAAGTACTTGGCTTCTAGAACCCAGTTTATCCGAATGCCATTAACCAAGAACGTAGTCTTTGGTCTTCTAACTCTGCTCTTCGAGAAGAGAATGGCCTTTGTTTTGGCAGGAAGCCGAAGATTATGCTTTTTGGAAAATAATAAAATACTCGTCAAGGCTACAATTCTGGATCCCAAATTTTAAAAAATTGACTTTTGGGTTAGACGAAAATGCCGCTACTGCTGAAAAATGGCTATTAAAAGAACTAACCCAAATGGTATCAGAAAAACGTATAATGGCTCCAGCAGTTACATCAGAACATATTGCCGATCCTCTAGTTACAACATCGGGTCATGCTTTAGAGGCACTTTGGGCGCATTTTGATAGTAAAGTTGCGAAGTCTCAAATATTACTACTCCATCGGCAACAAGTACTATAATGTTAAGACAATATTTAGAGTTACCATATCTGCACAAATCAGAATATCCTTTAATATTCTGTGCAAAACATAAAAATGTATTTCGAGAACGCTATAAATTTCATCTCAAATATGCTTGCATCCCAGCAGTATCGGTTCCATTTGAACGGGTGTTTTCTAAAAGTGGTCAGCTGACAAATATTGGATGAAACAGATTAGCTCCCAAAAATTTAAATATAATAATATTTTCAAATAGTAGTTTTTAATATTTTAGATTTTTAATATTCTTTTAGCGAAAGGAGATGTGTTTATTTTTTAATTTTCGTATTTTATTTTATCGATATATTACGTATTTTATGTTGTTGTTTTTTTAGATTTAATATTATTATGTTAAAGAGTGTACCAAACTTATTTACGTTTAATCTTGCTTTAAGGTACTTTAAATTTTAGTTCTCAAACCTCCTTCTCCTATGTTTAAAAAATATATCCAAAAATTAAATAATACCTACGCTCGCTAACACATGCAACACACAACATGCACGAATCGAGATTTTTAGTATTCGAATACTTCGTTAAGAATCGAATGCATTCGAATACATGCAAGAATCGAATACTTCTATATTTTGAATTCGACTAGTCCCTTAATTATCTGAGAGCTGTATAATCGCAATCACTGGCTAGACACGACTTTTTTATTTGTGTATATTCCCAAGTTTGGGTTGAATTTAACAAAAGAGTGACACTTTTGAAGACGGAGAAGATGAGACGCTAATAGAAATGGTGGTATGGCCACTTTAACCCATCTTTATTTGATTCAAACTCGCGTGTATACCAAAACAAACATATAAAAGATAACGCTTGGAAAGAAATAGGGCAAGTAATTCTTTAAATAATAATTATGATCATTTCATGTTTTTCGAGTTAATACTTCTTGTAGTAGTTCATCATTAAGTTATTAATTAATTAATAAGTTATTATAAACTATTGAACATAATCTAATTGTATTGATCATGTTCTCCTTTGTGTAATGCATTGGTTGGCATGCATCTTTCAACCTATCCGGTGGGCCAAATAAGTAAGGTTGGACTAAAAATGTTTGTTGGGGCGACTTAATTTTTAAATAATTATTTGAAAGTATTTAGAGCTGTTATGTATTACAGGTTATATAAGTATTATCTTTAATTTTTGGTCTACAATCTAATTGTGATTAGTTCTTGATTTGCTAAAAACAATTGAATATCAAATTCAAGTCAACGCAAGTCAAGTTCATGATTAATTATTATTCAGGGTGTTCCTTAATGACATGCTAATATTTCAGGAGGTGATTCCTCGATACATTTAAAAAAAAACTTCATATGAACTTATGTCCTCAACGTCTTAACTTTTGAGATACAGGGTCTTAAAGTTTTCAAAAAAATAATCTATTTTTTAATAATAACTGTGATACTATTATAATATCTTTATGAAATTTGGTACAAATCTTCTATGCATTAAGGAGCATTTTCTGATGTACAAACAATTTTATTATTTTTACCAGTGGCATCTGTACGGGTTTTGCATTTAATAGTTTTGGAGAAAATAATGGTACGCCACTGCTTTCTTCTTAAAATAAAAATAATTTTTAAAATCTTCATTCATTTCTGAGCAAATTTGATCTCTTGATTTTCTTTCGTCCGACGCATGGTTTTCGCTTAAAAAATATAAAAATCGTTTTACTTCAGGGTCAAATCCCTGAAAATCTGAAGCGGTGACTATTGTGCTGAAATCGTGTTTTTTTTCTATTTTAAGCTATTGAGTTTGTTTAATATTAATTGTTAATTAATTCAGCAATAAGTCACTGATTTCACTTTAGGAAAAAGAAACTTTCAAGTGGTTATAATTACCACATTAGAATTTCAGCGTGGAATTCAGCTTGCGGAAAAAGAGTTTAATTTAATTTTTTGAAAATAAGTTCACATAAATGGCTTAAATTTATTAATTATTAATTATTAACAATAATAAAAATGATTATAAAAATTGTTGGAAGTGGCCACCTTCACTTAATAGGCATGCTTCCGGCCGTCTACGCATGGAATTGCGCACTCGTTCAAATATTTCCGGCGTATTCCGTATAGTTTCACACGAGACAACTATTCGCTCTCTTAAATCTTCTAAAGTGTTAACGTGAGTTTTATAAACTAGAGTTTTAGGGTGCCCCCATAAAAAGTAATCCAAACTATTGAGATCGGGGGATCTTGCTGGCCATTGCCGAGGTCCTCCGCGACCTATCCAGCGATCAGGATAAATAATAGGATGTTTTTATAAATAATAGGATAAACTGTATCTAAATGATTTCGGACAATTACACTGAAATGAGCAGGAGCCCCATCGTGCATGTAACACAATCGATTTCTTAACGCAATCGGCACGTCTTCAAGCAACGCAGGTAGTTCTTCTTCGAGAAAATACAAATAAGACCGTCCATCAAGGCGTCCTGGTAGAAAAAATGGGCCTATTAGATGATTACCAATAATTCCTACCCATACATTAACCGAAAATTGATGCTGAAAATGGGTGTCGGTTATGGCATGGGGGTTTTCTTTCGCCCATACATGATTGTTATGGAAATTTTGAATAGCATTCCGAGAAAAATTTGCTTCGTCTATGAACAAAATTTGTGACTCAAACTGCGGATTTAGTCTAATACTCTGAAGATACCACTGACAGAAGTTCACACGCTGTGGAAAATCCCTGGGGAGTAACGCCTGCACTTTTAGAGTATGGTATGGATATAACAGAAAATCAACCAAAATACGCCAAACAATTTGGTGACAAATATTTAGAGCTCTAGCGATCTTCCTAGTACTTGTCTCAGGATGTTCGTCGATTTCTTGCAGCACCGCTTCCTCTATTTCGGGTGTTCTGATAGTTCGAGGTCTACCTTCGGAAGTACCTTTATTGAAACTACCAGTTTCGCTAAGTCGGCGATGAAAATTCGAAAAAATCGGCTATCTGGCAAGGCACGATTAGGATATCTTTCCTGATAAATGCGCCTAGCTTCTGATGTATTACCATCTGCGAGGCCATATGCGTAAAGCATTGCCGCCATTTCCGCATTCGTATAATTTATCATATTTACTGATAATCGAAAAAACAGCGAAAAAATAAAATAACTTCGATGACACACTAAAAATCAAAGAAATGACGCGCTTAAATGGCTTTGAACACCAATAACTTACTTTTAGTCAACAGCTATGTGACTATGCGTGACATCGACGTTTGCAAAAACAAAATTTATTCCAGGATAACTAGATTTTAATTGTCTAAATATCACAATCTATCACAATGTCTGTGTTTAATTTAATTTATTTTTTAAGCAAAAACCATGCGTCGGACAAAAGAAAATCAAGAGACGAAATTTGCTCAGAAATGAATGAAGATTTTAGAAATTATTTTTATTTAAGAAGAAAGCTGTGGCGTACCATTATTTTCTCCAAAACTATTAAATGCAAAACCCGTACAGACGCCACTGGTAAAAATAATAAAATTGTTTGTACATTCGAAAATGCTCCTTAATGCATAGGAGATCAAATCAAATCAAATCAAATATATTACATAAAATAATTTTTTTACAAAATAAGTTTAGTCATAGGATATTACAACTATTTAGTAACGAAATAATTAATTTATTTCTTATATATTGTGTATCAAATTTCATAAAGATATTATAATAGTATCACAGTTATTATTAAAAAATAGATTATTTTTTTGAAAACTTTAGCACCCTGTATATCAAAAGTTCAGACGTTTAGGACATACGTTCATATGAAGTTTTTTTCTTAGAATGTATCGAGAAATCACCTCCTTAAATATTAGCATGTCATATAAGCAAATTTCGGAAAATTTGTGCTAAACCTGTCCAAAGTCATGAAAGCATTTAACAGGTTTAAATACGGAATTGTTGTGAATTAAGGAGAATGAGAGTGCTCTTGCCCAACTAAAGTAGTTACTGCCACATTCTCCTCTATTATCATGTTTTGACTTATAACTGTATGTGGTAGGTCAAAAAATGTTATACTATAGTGTAAAAATAATTAAATATGTATACAGAATGTTTCAGAATTTTATTAAATGTTAATATTGATGTGGGTTACTGTGTATGATTTTAGGATAAAAAGTTCATATTAGTATAGGTTGGGGTCCATCACTACCTAATCATCGATTATGAAATGTAAAATTTAAATATCCTCTTACTTCTAGACTGAAATATGCTGGTGCACAATCATGCATGATCCACGCTGTATTTCTAATTAAAACTTGCACTTCTTCAAGCAATATAAGCAAACAAACTCTCTTATAGAGACCAGTCGGAGTTGCAGCCATTAATTTAGCTTCAAAAAAAATATCCAATTAAGTGAACCCATACATTTACTGAAAACGGCTCTTGATGGTTAGACTTTACAATAATTGCATGTGGATTTTCTTCTGTCCAAGCACGATTATTGTGGAAATTTTTGATAGTGTTTCTTTACTTGTTAACATAGTTTTACAGCCAGTCGAATAAGGGATTTAGCGCAATATTCTCCAAAAACTACTGAAAAAAGTTGAATTCGCAAAGGGAACTCTCGGGGATGTAAGGCCTTGAACAAGTTATTTCCAATTTTTATAGTGCTGCGTTCTGCATTTTCATCAATTGAACTTACAATTGCTTCTTTAATTTCTGGGGTTTTTATTGTAGTCCTATCGGTACTCGTTGTTTGGTTTAAAAGTCCTGTTTCAGCTAACTATGTATGTTCGACAGTATTTGTCTCTCTGTTGTAGCTGTAACCGGAAAGCTCTTGACAAACTCGCCTAGAAAACAGTGCGCTGCCATCAGCCATACTACATATGCAATGATTATTTTTTACTGAAAAATAGTTAAAGATACTAAAAAAGGTCAAGAGATCGTGTTCATTACAAAATGAAGCACTATTCATAAAATGGCGTGTCATTTATTTCACTCGAAATACTCAATAAATTTAAATTAAAAATTAATCGGGACGCCATTGGTTAGAACTGAAAATTAGATTCCTACACATAAGATGTGTCTCTGTACTTAGACTACCCACCAATTTTTATAAAAATATCTAATCTAGTTTCGAAAAAACAATTTTTCAAAAAAAAAAACTCTATCACCACGTTATTGTAAAAGAAAGCGAAAATGAACCAATATTTACAAACTTTTGGTCTTAAAATCATACAGAGATTAGTCACTTTTAAAATTGATATTCATTTGTAAATTACCCTGTATAATAGATAATTATAAATCGCCAAGTTTGTAGTGTTTGCAATAAAATATATCATGTTTACATTTAGACAAAAAAAAATATGATTCTACGAAATTAAATGAATTTCTTTAAACCGATTTGTTTGTGTCATTACAGGGAAGGTATTTTGTGAAAATCAAGAGTTTTATGAAATTTAATTCCCTGCAATATACTATCATGCGAGCAAAAATTAATATCATCAAAGTGTGCTTTGCCTTTGGAGGCCGTACTGCTTAGCGGTAGAGCTTAATACCTGTTGTAGTCAGTAAGTACTAGCATTATCAATCAATCAGATATTCTGTCATCTTTAACAGTCATCACAAGTAATTTGTTTCATCGCTACTTGATCTAAACCAAGCCCTACGTTTTTCAGTCCAAGCCGTCCTGGATGAAAATAGTTTTTGCTCGCACGGTATATACCTATTTACTGGTTTTTGATAAACCTAAAGGGTATTGATAGAGTTTCGAGGGTATTTGGAGCCAATTCTACGCACGTGGTCGACATGTCATTACTCCATCTGTTCGTCGGGTCATGTATTAGTGCACTCATGCCTTATATTATTATATTAGGAACGTTTAGGTGAACACTAGGTAATGAAAAACACGAAGTCTATAATTGTTTTCAAATTATACACGTGGTACCTACTAAGGTCCTGTAAAAATGATTTTGTCACAGGTTTGGGTTTCTTTAATAATAAAAGGTAACATGGACTCAGTTCCTGATACTTTGTAGAAAAGTTCACTGATGAACCGCGGATATTATAATGTTATTTAACACAAATATAATAACTCTAAATTGAAAAAATATTATTAACAAATTTTTACTATGCATATTAAGATAATTTTACCCCAATTGCACTGCAAGTGTAGCTATCCGTAATGATCTAAACGGAAACCGAGCCGCCGGAAGCGGTGAGAAAAATGCCATTTTGTACGCTAGTTGACTCAGGTTTCGTGACGTACTAACTTACCAAACTATTATTCTAAATCAACTACACACGCTAACGTACTTTAAAATTTTTAATTTGTATGCTGATTAGTGTCCAAGTAGCTAATCGTGTCTGTAATATTTTTTTTACTTTACCCCAGTTATTATAACACGATTAGATAAATATTATGATTACGGTAAAGTACCCAGTTATTGGCAGTTTAAGCGGCTTTTCTGAATATTATACTATTACAGGCAATTAAAAGTAAAATAGGGTTAAATACCGTTTCAGTTACGACAACTTCAATTAGATTTTTTACAGTTTGAGCAAAAAAAAATAGTAAAAAAATACGTTTAATACCTAATAAAAAAATATAATATTTTTATTAAGTGTCGCATTTCCTAGTTATTGGCATCCATCTAGGTCCAGTTGTCTCATTAGCAAATCGTAAATATAATTTGCAATTTTAAAAATTAAAGTAACAAGAAGATATAAGTTGGTAGAATGATACCATGTTTTTAAAATATCAAAATAAATATTAAAGTCCAGATACAAAAAAAAATACTCCAAAATGTTAAAAATAAGTATAAAAAATAAAGCTTATGTGATATAACTTGTTACAAAAAATGAAACTCCCACATTAAGCATTAATTCCTGTGATAATTATTGACATCGCAGTAATAATGGGTACATGTTTACCTATTTGCCTAAAAGAAACACACCTTGGATTTAAAAAATTGTCGGAAGTACCATATTTTTTTTAAACATTTTGCATGATATGCTCTTAAACATATCTGGCAATTTATGTCATAATTTGACAAAGAAAAATTGTGTGTGCAAATGAAACACAGTCCTTTATTGTATATAGAATTATTTAGTGGAGGAGTCACTTTAGAAGATTTTTGTTTGGCCATTCTCTCTCTTAATATCCTCAAAGGAACTTAAAGTTTTTTCTTATTTGGATTTGTATTGAGAATCTGTTCTACTTTAATGTTTTCAATGGATCTATGATTATCCAATTGCTCTAACTTAATAATATTTTAACTTAATAATATTTTTCTCCTTGTGGGTGTTTTCAGTTTTCACAGCAGTAGGTAAGTGACATTTTTACCTGCTTAGACTTAAGTGATATTTTTGCATTTTTGGACTTATGGTTAGCAATATTTTTTTCTTCTCTCTTACGCACTCTTTCTAGTTTTTCTTTTTCATTTTTATCCTAATTTCTACTTGTCGTCATAATATTTTCTTCTTGCTGGAAAACTGCGCGAGTCCAGTCCATATCCAAAAAGTCAAGAATACCTTGCCAGACAACTATCGTCCAGTCGCATTGCTTTCGGTTATATCAAAAATTATGGAGGAGGCTATCAATGAAAAATTATTAAAGTACCTGGAAGGCTTCAACATCCTTAATTACCGCCAGTATAGATCCGTCACTCTAGATCAGCGGTTCTCAAACTTTTTTGGTGACGGAACCCTTTTGGGAAGCAAAATACTTGATGGAACCCTACAATAAAACAATAGTTTTTAAAAGTGTATTCTTTATTAATAAGCATAATAAAAGTACAATGTAACAGTTACTAATTATTACTTACTTTACCACATGGCAAGTACAATAATAGAAGATATTAAAAAAGAAAAAATCTAACTAATGGGAGGTATGAAACTGTTTTTTATTTTTCATCAATTGGTTGATATCAGGTTTGATAGAAGACAGTTGAAGTCTCATATCAGGTTCGGCGTCCAGTCTATTGCGATATTTTGTTTTCGTGGCTGCATAGGTTGAGAATCCTGTTTCGCACAAATATGTTGTTGGGAACGGGAGAAGAATATTCAGAGCCATTTTGCCAAGCATTGGATATTCATCACGGATTCTGCACCAAAAATCGTTGAGAGGCGTCGTTTTGAACAGTGACTCCATACTTGTGTCTGATGACATTTCTAAAAGAGATTCATATATCTCGTTTGACATACTTTCGGGCTTTTCCAAGTTGGGTAAAAAAGGATTATGAATCCATGAATTCAGTTTCATTTTTGTATTCTGTTCTTCGGGAAAATACTTTTCAAACGATGCGCGTATCGAACTGAGATATTGGACCAATTCTTCAAACACATCATCTTGAAACATTTCTGAGTCGTTATCGCTAACAAACTCACTGAGTGACGTAAAGCTTTCTATTTCTTTCTTACCAACGCAAATAATCCAAAAATCTAATTTTCTTTTGAAGGCAGTTATTTTATTATTGGCCTGAAACACTGTTGTCTGTTTACCTTGCAATGATAAATTCAATTCGTTCAGTTTTTGAAAGATATCCGCCATAAAAGACAATCGGAACAACCAAGTTTTATCATACAAACGGTCCTTCAAATTAAAAGAAGTATCTGCTGAAAGAAACATTTGTAACTCGGCTCTAAGTTCAAATAGCCTTGTTAAAGTTTTACCCCGAGACAGCCATCGCACTTCTGTATGGAGCAGTAGTGTTTTATGTTTGCTGCCATAATCTTCACACAATAATGAGAACAATCGGGATTGTAGTGGTCGTGATTTGATAAAATTAATTATTTTTACCGCTTCATCCATAACTAATTTTAGATTTGACGGCATTTGCTTCATCGCAAGTGCTTGTCTATGCAGAATACAATGGCTGGAACTACAATTAGGCGCTTTATTTTTTATTCGTGACACTGCTCCTGCTGTTTTACCTGTCATCGCCTTGGCCCCATCTGTACAAATGTCAATGCAATTGTTCCAACTGAGATTATTTTCTTCAAAATATATTTATTTTATTAAAAATTTCTTCCCCGGTAGTGTTTGTGAGCAGCGGTGAACACATAAGCATGTCTTCTTCAAAAGAACTTTCATATGGATATCTCACGATAACCAGCAAGATAGCCAAACCAGCGACATCAGTTGACTCGTCCATTTGCAAGACGAATCGTGTTTTTTGTAGACGTGTAACTAGTTCTTGTTTGACGTAGCTTGCCAGATCATGGGTTCGCCGTGAAACAGTATCGTTTGATAGCGGCACAGTAGAAAGATGCTTTGCGGATTTTTCATCGAGCATACATTTTGTTATGTCTAATACACATGGCTTTATTAAATTCTCAGCGATAGTGTGCGCTTCACCTGCTTGTGCAATGCGATAGCTAACTAAATATGATGCCTCCGTGGCCTTTTCGTTGATAGTTTTTGTTACATGCATCATATTTTTTTGACTTTCCAATAACTGATCTTTTTTACGAACAAAAAATTCTTTATTCTTGTCTTTAGACTCGGGGTGTACAGTTTGTAAATGTCGGCGCAATTTGGCAGGTGCCATGGAACTATTAGGAAGCAGTTTACTACATAGCATGCAGAGAGGTGAGCCGTTGGAATCAACAAATCCGAAACTGATATATGATTCATCATACTTCCTTTTTTTCGTCTTTGAAACCATCGAGCTTGACGTCGTGGCATCATCGTCTGGATCGGTGATTGCTATATTCTCCGCGCGTACTGCTTTTGAACATTCAGCGTCATTAGAAGATGTTGTTGCAACACGTTTAACACCTTTAAGCCAACGTTCCATTCTTCTTTATTTATAATGTTACACGTCAGGATGGTGGGGTCTAAATAATGCACAATCGTTACTGCGTATAAGAGACTAAGTTTAGTACAATGAACAAATGTATAAAACTGAGACAACAGAATACAGCAGGCAGTAGAACAATGAACACTAGTTTCTCGCTAGCGAGCTTGTAAGTAGGTAGGTAGGAACTTATCGCTCCGAACGCTAATCGTCAACTGACTGACGAGGCGCGACGCGCGATCGCCGCTTTTATACTTAGTCCTAGACTCGATCTCGAATATTCTCGAAAATACTCGAGTCGGCGCCTTTGATAAACAAAAAGCAAAAATAAAAAGAGAAATATAAAAATTGCGTTGTAAACAATTCAGAGGCGGCTTTTATCAAAGGGACTGCGCGCTCACAAGTATACAAGTATACATGTTGATACCAAACTTATGAGATATTGTACCAGCTATTGTAACACATGTTTATACAAATACAAATAAATAAATAAATATACCTACGCGCGGCCGCGGAGTCAAAACGTTCGACCAGAGAGAGGTGCTTTGATTTTTTTTCTAAATTCTTGAGGAACCCCTACAGAGGTATCGCGGAACCCTAGGTTTCCGCGGAATACACTTAGAGTATAGCTGCTCTAGATCATCAGGAGACCTTCTCGCTTATGTTACTCACGTTTGGAACAACGCAATAGAAAATCACGTGGGAGCTCCGGGCAGTAGAAATGCACATTTCCAAGGCCTTTGACTGAACATGGCATAAGAAAAAGTGATAAAAAAATAGTAAAGTGGGAGCATATGGAATACCGGTTCAATTTTGTTCATGGCTCCCAAGCTTTCTTAAAGACCGTTCTCTGCGAGCGGCGGTGGACGGATTCCTTTCCGATATATTTAACATCAATGCCGAAGTCCCTTAGTGTTTTATACTGTCATCCACCTTCTTTTTACTATACATTAACGATCTATTGGAAAAAACTAAAATCCAATATATAACTTCGCTGATGGCAGCACACTTGTTTCATCTTTTACTTCGGATGCTCAAACATTGACTGCCAATACACATCTCTATAGGCAGCAATAGGTCTCCCATCTCAACAAAGACCTGAAAGAAATTCTGTCATGGGGTGACAGTATCCAAGTAGAATTTAACGCTAAAAAACCCTGGCGGCAGTTTTTTCTAAAATAGTTAATGATGAAGAACCGCATATAGTCATGGCGGGACACTCAATTCCCTCAATTTCATTAATTCACTTACCCACCCACACACACCCCAACAACTTTTGATTATCTATAAAGCCCAAATTCGACCATCGCTGGAGTACTGTTCGCGTATTTGGGGCTCTGCTCCTAAACATACCCTGAGATTGTTAGATTCCATTCAAAGAAGAGCCATTCGCTTGATCGGTGAGCATGAACTGAGAAACTACCTGAAAAGCCTTGAACATCGAAGGCAGGTTGACGACTTGAGTCTATTTACCAAAAGTTTTCATGGCAAGTGCTCAACTGAGGTTGCCCGCTTGATTCCACCCAGAGCAGTGCCCGTCCGTACGTGGTTCAGCTTAGTGTCTCTCAAATGACACTGTTTACAAATTCTTTCATCTGGAGAACGTCATCACTTTGGAACGACCTCCCTGAGGCCGTGTTCCCCAACGAGTATAATCTCCAAAGATTCAAGACCAACGTGAATCGTTTCCTGTGTACACGCACCGCTCGCACAGCGCCATAAAGATTAATCCTGTATTGCTGTGTCTTATCATAAAAAAATATATATGTAACACATTTAACTGCGAATGCAACGCCACGCTGGCAAAAAAGTTGCCATAAATTTTTTAGGTTATTAGAAGGTTCTTTTGATAAATTATATTATTATATACCTAACTGTAGTTCTTAAAATTACAAAAATTACATAATTCAACAAATTTAATTTCATTAAAATTTTAAAACATAACTCTTAGTTGTTGAGTGATCAACCAATATACTTTCCGGAGTTTATGGATTCGCTATTTCTCTGGTGCCCCCTAAAACTTAGTTCACGTTTCCCAAGAAAACATGTAATGTCTATGAATCGCTTTAACATGTTTTTACTTTAGGCAACTAACTTATTATGTAGTCTATTTTATATTTTAATTTTAATTGATTATCCAGGCTATGTTCCATACGCGTTTTTCCAAATGTCCCAATAAAGAGGTTAAATGTCCCTTGCTGTTAGAGGACCTTTTGAGGTTTTTGTGAAAGTTGCTACGGTCCGAAAAACCACAAGAGTTCCGGGTGACTTTTCTTACTAGCGCCCGTATTAAGAAAGAGTAAATAAGGTTAACAAGATAATTTTGCTTACGTGCTATATGCAGTAGGTAAGCCATTTATATTTATGTAAGAATCGATTTTAAAATGTCATGTAGATTTTTTAGCCGTCTTTACTTCTGTCTCTAAATTGATTTCTGGTGTAGGCCTATCTGTTTTCTTCAAAGGTAAGCACTGAAAATCATTTTTGCAATATCTTGCATACACAATTAACGCAATTAATATTAGGTGGTCCGTTTCCCAAAATCGATGGGCTGGTTAAATACAAAGCATTTTGTTGCTCCTTTCCATCATAAAATAAATTGAAAAACAAATTGCAAAGTAAACTTTCACCAAGTTCACTAACACAAAAACAATAATCAGATAGATGATCTAGTGGAAGCCATGTTTCATAAACCGGAAAATGGCGATGAAAAAGTCATAACCATAATACTCCCGAATTCATGCAGGTTAAACTAGATATTCCGTCAGTTTAATCATAATCTAAAAGTTGTGTGATAGGGCTGTTAGCCGAGCGGACCCTAAATCGAGCGCTGCAGACCAATGACCAACT
Organism: Polydrusus tereticollis; assembly: GCA_963920685.1. Lineage (NCBI taxonomy): Eukaryota > Metazoa > Arthropoda > Insecta > Coleoptera > Curculionidae > Polydrusus > Polydrusus tereticollis. The sequence continues at coordinate 54,464,100 of OY987329.1, forward strand.
GATAATCCGATAGATTGTGGCTAATAAGATGACCTCGCTCGGCAAATCAGGGGACAGTATTTAATGTAATAAGCTTTATATTGCGTTGATCAGCGAGACATGCAGGGCCGGATTTGGTTTGAAAATTAGAAATAAATAGATATTATGTATTTCAATTATTGGAATAGATTCTAGACTTCAATTAATTTTAATTTGGTTTTCTTATGAAAGCAGAAGGGGAAGCGGTCTTTCCATCGCTTCCATGGACCTTACTATTTATTTATTTTTTTGGGAAGTTTTGAAAATCTTAAACTTTGTTCAACAAAATACGAATTAACGATCATTACGAAAATTAGTTTTTAACTTAGTATGGAATTCTCTTTTAAACGAACCTAAGGTTAATAAAATCGAATACCAGCTGTGAGAAACATAGTACTTTTAAAGATAAATTATTCACCAGTTTCCCCCCACTCTTATTATGGAAGATACAAAAAAAGGCCTATGAAAATTGAATAAGGTTTTTATTTTCGTTATCAAATCCTTACCGCAATATGGCAATTTTTCAAATAATCTTAATTTGTCTCAACAGTTACGCCATCTAGGGATAATCGTACAACATTAAAAATGATTTTCAGAGGTTTCCCTTTGTCGGTTTACCCATACAAAAACTCCTTGGAATTTATGACCAACAGTTTTCGAGATAAAGCCGCTCGCCACCCTAAGTGGATCACCCTGTATATTAATTAATATATTAATATAATATTATTGTAAGATTCTTACCCAATGCATTCTGAGGAACTTTTCAAAATTGCCATACGTTTGTTTACAAATTCGGATACAGCATTGTTTATTTTTTATTTCTGTCAAAATATTCTGGATGATGAAATGAGGCTCCACCAAACTAATATATTTTTCCTTCTCAGAAAAAGCTACGCTCAATATGTGTATGTATTAGTACTATATGGCGGCTTGCCCATTAAACAAATAAAAATGTAAACGTAGTGAAGCCGAGATGTCCTTGTCAGGTCAGGCTCATCTCGCACAGTGTGCATGCGCGAGAAATCATAAGTAGATGTTTGCCTTTATAGGCAAAAAAATAGGTTATGCTGCTCTCAGTCACATTTGACTTTGACAACAGGAATTTATAAACAAACATTAAAGTTCTTGGTTTGTTTAAGATTTTATATAATGTTGATTGAGAAAAGAAAAAACCCAGTGTATGAATGAAACTTTTATTAGATATTTAACAATTATTTTTAGAATATAACAGGTAAAGTAAAGGTTTTTGTAGGATTCTTTGAACCATGCAAATTTTGGTAAAAATAGGTTAGTTTTGGTTAGTACCTAATTATCTGTAGTAATATATTAAGGGATAGGGAAATTATCGAAAATCATTCCGAAGATTTTTTGCCGTGGAAATAGCTCGAGGGCTTGCCCGAGAGCGATTTCCTAATGGCAAAAAATCTGAGAATGATTTTCTGATTATTTCCCAATCCCGAAATGTATTTTGAAGATTATTTACCAAATAAAAAACTAACGATTTCTGACGGGTGAGATTTTCACTTTTGACAAGGGTGATTTTCACCGGAGAGCGGGAGATTATCGCTGGATTTCTGACGGGTGAGATTTTCACCTTTGACAAGGGTGATTTTCACCGGAGAGCGGGAGATTATCGCTGAATAATCAGGTGAAAATCAACCCGCTTTTATAATGGATGAGGTAAATAATCGAGCTAATTATATCAACAGCAGCATAGGAAATTATTATTTTTAGGAAATGGATTACCTAATTATTGTTTCCTCACAAAATTAACGTGAGTAAGTTAAAACAAAGAAAGCAAGAAACATCCCGTCTGGGTACATACCTGTGGAACGATAAATCATTATTCAGGTTTTTACGCCCGTTGCACATAATTCAAAATATTCTGTTTTGCCTCGTTATCGTCACAAAATTACCACACTTCACAGACAATCAAAATTGGCAGAAAACTAAAGATATACAGTAACATAAAAGCCGTTAACAATAATAACAACACAACTTGGCGAAACAAACTGCCATTCAAATCAACTTTAGCTAGACATTTCCCGGTTATGTTGTGTAAAAATGAGACGTTGTCACCCTCTAGTTATATGAACTCTCTATCGGACATATTTTAGTTTACAAAAGGAAACAATCGGTGCTAGAGAAATGCAATGTTCACATGACTAAAATAGCTCACTCACATGTTTTTTTCTCGAATCGGTGTCGGTCACTCGCATTGATGAAAATATTGATTCAGAATAACTACCGATAAAAAAAATCGTAAAGTGTAAACGGGCTGTTACGGCTTCCGAGATAACGTAGGACGTAGAGGGTCTACGTGGGCCAAGCATATTTTATATATATACATATTATATTTTGGAAATTTTATTTATTATCTTTTTAAAATTATGAAATAACATAAATAGGTATGTTTGTAACATACATAAATAAATTACTTTTGTTTCCTTGAATAAGATCGATTATTACTTCACCTACCGGTATTACAATATGAGAATTTAAGGTTAACAAATTGTTTTTCCTCGTACTCTTGATAAAATAAGACAGAATTGTTTCTGATTAAAAGTAGATAAATATTTATTTTTCTAAGAATGTTCCAATGCAATGGGTGACCGCTTTATGCAAAATATTAAATTGATAAAGCATGATTTACCATATCCATGGGTGTTAGTTTCAAAAATACATATGTATTTATTACCATATGAATATTCTAGGTATTTAACCTTAATAATTCCATTAAATTGTATTGTTTTATACAGACGAATTACCTCTAATCGAATTTTAATAATTCATAGGAAATCGTAATATATCAATTAAAATAATTGAAGTCATGCAGGAGTGAAGGTTAATTAATATAATTCTGATTATTTAGTATAACTTACTGAAAGAGTTATCTATAGACTATTTATTTATATTAATATCTACCATCCCATACAGACATAACTAGATGCAAGGTCTGTTCATCTTATGGGATAAAGGATGAACCAAGTAATGTGAACTCATGTCTTAACGCCACAATTAATTAGTTAACGGCTAACGCCCCTACTTTGTATAGGTATATATTGTCAGTTTAAATAGTCTACACCGCAATGATTATTTAGAATATTATGCACTGCCGCCCACCCGTACCTGGTTTAGGCACAGAAAATATATGTAAATAAAACACTGCAGTCTTCCTCCATAATTTAATAAGTGTAAAAACAAATAAATAGTTGCCTACATGTTTTAAACGCTTATCGCTCATCCTCAGGAAATACTAAAAATAATAGTACAAAGTTAGGAATGACCAGTAAATATAGAGTAAAAGTTTAAGTAGTGGGAATACATTACGTTTTTTATAAAAGTTTTTTAGATTTTTTATATAAAGATTAAAAATTATTGATTGATAATTGATGAAGGAAAAAAAGAAAATTATTATTGTAACTAACCTGAACTAACATGTAGATGCCTCATATTTTTGAAAAAGAAGTTTTTTTATTTTCTTATGAAGAGTTTTTAAAATAGGTTAGGTGGTTATAAAAATAAAATTGAATATAATATGTGCTAACCACAACCGTGTTAACTGCTGCAACATGATTGTTAAGGTGCGGTTAATTTAAAGAATATGACATTAAAGACGTATAACCAAATATTAATATTAAAAATAAAAACTTTTTTTTTAATCAAATCGGAAGATTACAGGAACTCGATATTAGGTTTAATAAATCCGTACCGGATCAATTGATCCTTAGTCGTCGTTACTGGGCGTTTAAAGTACTTGAGGACCGACAGAACACAGACATCTGTCAACGAATGACCAAATTATATGGTTTTGTTAAAAGGGGGGATTATAAATGTCTATCGGAGGGAGATAAAAAGATGCACTAAAGAATATACACGAAAGGGATGGTAACGGCACTGACACTAGATGGCATAATAAATGTAGGAAATAAACATTTTTACAAAATTATTGAAAAGTAATGAAAACGTTTTAATACTTCGAACAGTGGTTAGATACAATGGAAATATCTAGGGAAGCTAGAATATATTGAGTAGAGATAGGAAGAGGTAAGTATTGTGCAATAGAGACTGACTTATGATTATAATTTACTTAGATTTAAAGCATTGAGAAAATGTGTGCTGCTATAGATTGGTCGTTAATACAATCTATATTTGAATTTTTAATCATTTTATTCATTTCCCTTATTTCAGGAAGATCTAATTTATTGATTTTGTTGCAAAAATGTAAGAATTTAGTGTTTGTATCTGGGTTAAAATTATGTTTATTGGTAGATACATGTCTAGAAAAATTTAACTTGATTTTAGAAGGAGACGAGTTAAAGTTAGAAGCTCTTACTATCTCTTTACAATATTCATTGATACGGATTTCGAATTTTCTTCCTGTTTGTCCAGTTTCAGAAGCTAACATATAAAATATTGACAAAGTTAAACACATTTTATCTACCCAAGACTTTACATTAATCCCAGCCGATCCTACAGACAAGTTTAATTTTAATAGAAACAAATATAAATTGAGTCCAATAAACCCAGCCACACCACGCCTCCATGGTCTACCTAAAATCCATAAACTAGACATCCCTATCAGACCCCATTCTCTTTTGCACAATGCTTACCTCTTCCTATCTCTACTCAATATTTTCTAGCTCCTCTATATATATTCATTGTATCCAACCACTGTTCGAAGTTTGAAAACGTTTTCATTTCAATAATTTTGTACAAAAATGTTCTTAAATTCTAAATAGCCTACATTTATTATGCCATCTAGTGTAAGTGTCGTTACCATTCCTTTCAAGTATATTCTTTAATGCAGTTTTTACCTCCCTCTGATAGACATTTATAACCCCCATTTTAACAAAACCATGTAATTTGGTCATTCGTTGACAGATGTCTGTGTTCTGTCCGTCCTCAAGTACTTTAAATGCCCAGTGATGACAACTCAAAATCAATTTATTCTTTACGGATTTTATAAACCTAATATCGAGTTCCTCTAATCTCACCATTCGATTTCAACAACAATTTTGATTTTTAATATTAATATTCGGTTATGCGTCTTTAATGTCATTACTTTCTTTAAATTAACCTTACTTCAACAATTACGTTGCAGCAGTTAACACGGTTGTGGTTGGAACAGGTTATATTCAATTCTTTTTATAACCATCTACCATTGTTTACGAACTTTTCATAAAATAATGAAAAAACTTGATTATTTTTCAAGAATATGGGGCATCGTCCCATATCTACATGTTAGTTAACAATAATATTGAACTGAGGATGAACGCTTAAGCATTTGAAATATTTGGGGAACTATTTATTTGTTTTTACAGTTATTAAGTTGTGGAGGAAAACTGCATTGTTTTATTGACATTACTTTGACTACACTGAAACTATAGACTATTTCTTCAACAGAAAATTCAGGTACGCAACAGAACTCTGGAGAGCAAAGGAAATAAACGAGCGTGCGAAAACTGTCTTTTTTGTTCTACCATAAACCATCTGCAAAATCAGATTCCAAATTATTTTTATTCATCGCGTTCATGTCGCCATACCATCAAGCAGGTGTTGTCACATCGTCCTTACCGCTCGAAATTCGATTCTTGTAAAAATTAATAATATATTTTGGATAATCGCATTAATAGGTATTTGAAGGGTTTCGACCGGCGCCGGCGGCGCACTTCTTGTTTAGGTGATTAATCAGGTTAGGCGACATTGGATATTGGATCAAAGGCATTTATTATCAACGTTTTTATTTTAATATTTATTTGAGGTAAATTGGAAACAGAGGTCAGTTGTAGAACATAGTTTGAAAAAGGCCGAATAATTTATTGGGATATACTACCGCATTTACTTTACATTCTTATTTTCCCTTCTGTAATATAGCTACAAGCAGTGGCAAAGGACCAATAGGCAACAAATACGAGTATTTTAATAGTTATATGTATTGTTGTGGAAGTGGTTCAGGTGCATAGTTTAAAATTATTTTACATTGCATAAGGTGGCAACTTAACTTGTTCGTGAAAAACGTCTTATCTTTTATGCCGTTCTTGGATGTTCTAAGAACAAATTAATAAAATAAATGCTTATCAATGCAAACTAGTTTTGTTTCCAAATGTTTTACTTTTACACCTACAAGGTGTTGAAGGAAATAAAAATCATAACTTTTCACGATTCTTTAAAATGAATATCATTATTAGTATTAGGTATCATTCATTATATTATTATTTTTAAAGAACCACCAACAAATAAGCTTTCATTTGATCTTAGCATGTTTAATATCAGGTGTTTTGCTTGAATATCAATTCGAACTTCATTAGTTACATCATTTATGGTATTAAACAATAATTGCATGGGCCGGAAAAAAAATTACTTCAAAATCTTTTACATAATGTTCCAAAAACTGATTTGGTTATATTAAATCAGTTTTAATATTTTAATAACATCAACATCAGTAACTAAAACATTTATTTCCGGCAAACAACGCTCTATCAAAGTGCTTACTCTCAGGAGGGTGTACTTATTATATTGTTTATATTATATACCTCATATCAGCCTGACATGTGCAAAAACTCGTGTAAGCCCGTTATTCTATAAAGAGCCGGCAGACTGATTTCGCGCTCCTGTAAATAGGTAGGTGAATTTTATTTTAATTTCCTGTTATGTTTTTTGTGTGATAGGTACAGGTATAAAAAGGTAAGTGAATTTGTAATATGTTTTATTGGTTGTTTGAGATCCGTATAGGAGTGGACTGTATTTTTATTATTTTTAACATAGGTTGCCGAATCTATTATTTGATAATAATTATGAACGGATGTTCGCCTACCTTTTTGAAGTTCTTGGGCTGGACGGGGCGCCCCTTGGATAATTCCCTGGAATGCAGTTGAATAGGATTGCACTACACTATTTTATTTTATATGCGGTTTTAGAAATTTGGGATTACATATTGCGGCGGTAGAGGCAATTGTTTCATATGCAGTGCACTGTGCTGTCAAAAAATTAGAAACGTCTTCATAGGTGGGCATATCTTTTTTTGCATACGCGGATTCAAACCTGGTAACTAAATTAGAATCCATTCTTTTAAATAACATTTGCGTTAAGATGAAATCCCATTGTGACACTGGGTAATTTAAGTTTTTTAAAGCGGAAATATTTTCATTAAACGTATCCAATAATCTACGTAATAATTGCGGATTTTCATTATTTACAAAGGGCGCATTGTCAATCTCATTCCAATGAAATGTAGCCAGCAAGCGTTGATTTGAATATCTATTCTTTAAAGCATTGTAAGCTACTATATAATTAGAGGACGCTAGTGGATAACACTGCATTAAAGACTTCGGTGGGCCTTCTACAGAAGCTAGTAAATGAGAAAACTTTTCAATGTCACTTAATTGTGCATTGTTATGAATGAGTGCATCAAATACATCTATAAATGAAATAAAATTTTTAACATCTCCTGTGAACTTGGTTAATTTTAATTCGGGTAATTTAGCTCTAGGCATATTATGATTATTTGACGTATCAGTCAAATTATTATCAAAAAATTCAAAATAGGTAGTTTTAATCAAATAATATTTTTTATCAAACTCTGTTCTTACTTTATCCTCCTTTTCTAAGGTGCCATCATCATCTGGTATAAAAGTGAAAACTGTATTATGATGCTTATAAAAGGCAGTATGAATGTCATCGATACCCTCAAAACGTTGTCGAAATTCTCTATGGCAAGCATTGTCCGTTTTTGCATTTAGCGCAATACCATATAATTCAGAAATACGATTCACTTCAATAGTTCTAAGATTTTTAGCTTTTTTTAATTTTTCGTCAGACATTTTATTTTATGAATTTGTTAAAACAAATTCAAAGAAAAATAATTTTAATTGCGGTTCTGAAATCTGCAAGGCATAAAATGAACAAATATGCAAAGGATATTTTTTGTATGGTTTAATAATAAACAAAAAAATAAGTGTGGAATATCGAGTACGCCTGTACCTACAATTCCGATAAAGAAACTAATAATGTATATGGCAAAATGGCTACCCAAGAAATTTAATAATAATTTTAAATAAATTATTTAAATTTTTCTAATCATTTGACCAAAAGAGTCTAATGATATCCGGCTCGAAGGACCAAATGTTCGAGATCCGTATAGGAGTGGACTGTATTTTTATTATTTTTAACATAGGTTGCCGAATCTATTATTTGATAATAATTATGAACGGATGTTCGCCTACCTTTTTGAAGTTCTTGGGCTGGACGGGGCGCCCCTTGGATAATTCCCTGGAATGCAGTTGAATAGGATTGCACTACACTATTTTATTTTATATGCGGGTTTTTGATTAAAAATGGCGGTTTTTTAAGCCGGTACTTCTCGCGGCCGGTTTCTTACCAGGAATGGTTTCTCTCTGTCGGCGCATGATCCCACGGCGGGCGAACATATATAAAATCGCGGGAACTGGTACTTATTTAAAAAAACGAATACAGGGCAGCTGCCTATACTGCCAATAATAAACAAATAGATATTAAATTTCTTGGTTAGCCAAATTAGTACAAATAATAAAACTAATACTTAATCATTCTATTTTAGTACAAATAATAAAAAGTATTAGTTTCGCATCTGAATATAAGCAGACTAGACCGCTATCAACTTTTACTACGTTTACATCGTGATTTCTGGTCCCGTTGGCACTTGGAATATCTTCACACTCTGCATCAACGGTCTAAGTGGACTCTTCCTAATCCATCCTTGCAAGAGGGTGTCTTAGTTTTAGAAAAGCAAGACAATCTCCCTCCAATGAAATGGAAGTTAGCTCGCATAACGAAATTTTTTAAGGGCCAAGATGGCAACGTGCGTGTCGCAGAAATACGCACAAATCAAGGCGTTTATACTCGACCGTTAATAAAACTATGCCCGTTACCCACGGCATAACTGTTTCTGTTGTGATATTATGTTTAATTTTAATCTAGTATAATTAGGATTCTTTTTTTTTCTCATAAAATTATTTTTGCCAAATTCCTATTTGACAAAAAGGGTGGGTAGTATGTTCGAAATAGAATGATTAAGTATTAGTTTTATTATTTGTACTAAAATAGAATGATTAAGTATTAGTTTTATTATTTGTACTAATTTGGCTAACCAAGAAATTTAATATTATTGGCAGTATAGGCAGCTGCCCTGTATTCGTTTTTTTAAATAAGTACCAGTTCCCGCGATTTTATATATGTTCGCCCGCCGTGGGATCATGCGCCGACAGAGAGAAACCATTCCTGGTAAGAAACCGGCCGCGAGAAGTACCGGCTTAAAAAACCGCCATTTTTAATCAAAAACCCGCATATAAAATAAAATAGTGTAGTGCAATCCTATTCAACTGCATTCCAGGGAATTATCCAAGGGGCGCCCCGTCCAGCCCAAGAACTTCAAAAAGGTAGGCGAACATCCGTTCATAATTATTATCAAATAATAGATTCGGCAACCTATGTTAAAAATAATAAAAATACAGTCCACTCCTATACGGATCTCGAACAACCAATAAAACATATTACAAATTCACTTACCTTTTTATACCTGTACCTATCACACAAAAAACATAACAGGAAATTAAAATAAAATTCACCTACCTATTTACAGGAGCGCGAAATCAGTCTGCCGGCTCTTTATAGAATAACGGGCTTACACGAGTTTTTGCACATGTCAGGCTGATATGAGGTATATAATATAAACAATATAATAAGTACACCCTCCTGAGAGTAAGCACTTTGATAGAGCGTTGTTTGCCGGAAATAAATGTTTTAGTTACTGATGTTGATGTTATTAAAATATTAAAACTGATTTAATATAACCAAATCAGTTTTTGGAACATTATGTAAAAGATTTTGAAGTAATTTTTTTTCCGGCCCATGCAATTATTGTTTAATACCATAAATGATGTAACTAATGAAGTTCGAATTGATATTCAAGCAAAACACCTGATATTAAACATGCTAAGATCAAATGAAAGCTTATTTGTTGGTGGTTCTTTAAAAATAATAATATAATGAATGATACCTAATACTAATAATGATATTCATTTTAAAGAATCGTGAAAAGTTATGATTTTTATTTCCTTCAACACCTTGTACTTAATCATTCTATTTCGAACATTGGTTAAAATAAATAAAAGCATAGACTAATTATCACGTTTTCAAAATCTATCTAGCCTACGTAAAATATCATTTTATGAGCTTATGATTGTGTCACAAGAAATCAATTCCATTCTTTATTTTGTTGAATCCATTTCTTTCGTTTTTTTCCACCGGGATTATGACGTTCCGTAGAGAAGCCTTCTGATTTTAAAATTAGCCACGAACGCAAATGGAGATAGTAAAAGAGTTCAGATGCCAGACAACTATTTTCGTCAAGAAAACAAAAATGCTAAGCTAACAAGTCAAATTGCTTGTGATAAGAGTTGCCTGCTGATGTTAGAGATGCCGATTGCCCAATTAATGAAGAATTCAAAGAGAATTCCGATAATGAATACGAACCAGATGGAGATCCTGTTTTGATTTCTAAACAGAAGTTTCTCCTTGAGACTTAGAAAGCATGTCTGATACTACGGAACTTCCACATGAGCCTATTGTAGAAGAACAGGTTTGCCCTACAGAACTTCAGGACATTAACACTACCAAAAAAAGAAAAGGCCTGACAAGAGATAAGAGGTAAGAGGAAAAAAGAAAACGTTTACTTGGAATACAATATGATGGCCTAAAAAAACTGATGGAAAATATCAATATAGAGAGTTCGGAAAAGCGAGAAATCTGGGTACTAGATGTAATTCTGATAGATGTCATAAAATGAAACGTCTCTGGTTTTTGGATCAAATTTTCTGAAAAGGACAGACAAAACATCTTTGGGACAATTTGGATCAAAATTACATATCTTGGAATATTAGAAAGTCTTGTGTCAGTACTTTAGTGGATGTCAGGAAAGCAAACGCAGAATTCCAGAAGATCAGTCACCCTTTACTGTTATTTGAAAAAAGGAGTCACAAAAAGTTGCAGTTTGCAAAAAAAAAATGTTATTATCAACCTTGAGACTCGGACAGTGGGTCAGTTAGAAATTGGTGTCGTTCTGCTGAATACTGACATGCATGACAACGAAAAGCAACAACTTTTATCTCGCGTGAGCCCATGTATGAGCGAAAACGTTAGTACAAAAGTTTCTGGAGGACGTTCCCAAGCTTTTTAGTCAATACTGTCGTTCTTCATCCAGCAAATTGCACTTGGAGCTTTCATTTAAAAACACAAAGACGTATATAGGCATTTGACAAAATTTGCATTGGAATTTAATGTAAAGTCTTTTTCTAGGAATTATTTCGTACAAGAAATGGACCGTCAAAATATAGCCCTATTTAAACCAAAAAAGGACCAGTATGAGCTGTGCATATCATGTCCTTGTGGCCATATTTTTGAGGCTGAATATCAAGCGCACCAACGAAGCAAAAATGATGCTAGAGATTAAAAGTCGAAAGATTAAGAAGAGGCAATGAGCAGTCTGAAGCAAGTTCTAGTATTCACTTTGGACATGCAAACAAACTAGCTCCTACTTTGAAGTGTACTGCCACAATTGATTAAATAAAATTAAATCAGTTTTCTGAATATGACGTAAAAAATTTAACAGTACCTATTTTTTTTACTGGTCAATGTAATTAAGCAAGTTTGAATTGATATTTCAGAAGAACGGGCGATATTAGACATGCTCAGTTATATGTCTATAATATATTAATGAAAGCTTATTTAATGGTGCTAAGGCTGGGGAAAAATATTTTAGATTCTTCAATAAAACAACAAACATATTCAATAAAAATATTAATGATTTCCTTAAGGAATTAATTTCCAATACAATGGGGCATCTCCCCGTTACAGTATACGATTATTTTGGCCATCATCTGTATTAAGACAAGTCAGTAAATGGCCATACTTCAACGTTAATTAAACTTGTATTAAAAACTTATTTTAATATTCACATTTATCACGAAACCTCAAAAAATTTAAAAAATACTAGGCAAAATAGGGTAAGAAGTTTATTAATTAAAACCATACTTTTTAAGGGGCAACAGGACTTAACTGCCTGTTTTTAGTATAACTAAACTGTTTTTTAATCGTATCATATAATATGTAAATATATCCTTTGCACTAAATCGTTTTATTATTATTTTGTTTTTTGTTAATGACGGTAACTGGAAAAAGTCACAAACAATAGGTACTGTTAATGTGAATTTATTGTTATAATCTTTCTTCCACTTTATTTAGTATTATTAAGGTTGCCACCTCTCCAGGTTTGCCCTGCAGAGTCCATGATTGAGCCCTCAGGCTTCAACCTACGAGTTAGCGCTGCCATTTGACGGTTGGCTTTTTGTATCCGCTGATCAACATTGGCGTTTCAGGACATCTTCTTGTCAGAGCCCGTACCTAAGTAGTTTGCACTATTTTGCCATGGGATTCTGGTGTTTTGAACTTTTATCATAGTTTCGGGCAAGTTAGTTCGCGCCTTGGAAAAGAAGATGGCCTGGGTCTTGGCGTCATTTACCTTAATCTTCCAGTCGTCTAGTAATTTTTGAAGTGAGTTTAAGTGGCGCTGCTGTCACGCCAAAGGTGCTGAAATTATATTAAGTGCGTGCGCGCACTAGGCAACCATGGCCGCGTGTATTACAATCAAAGAGTAACATAACCAATAAGAGGCGAAAGCATTGTCGGCTTCTTTGATGTTGATGTACCCAAATTCTGTGACCTCGATACCACCAGATACACAGTAAATAATAGGATACATTTATAGGATCAAAATGTATATTCGAATACGGTCTACACGGGAAAAAATGTTTCAATGCTTTTTATAATATTACGTAAACTTTTTACAATATTATTAAATTCCCTTAGTACAGCTCATATCAAAGTTATTGCTTACTGAATTAGTTGAATAAATAGTTTTCGTAAATTTATGTATTAAGTAAATTTTTTTAAATGTTAGTGATTTTTGGTGCTCTATACATGATGGGTATACGAATTGTGATTTGGTTATAATTTATTTGTAATTTCTCTATCAAGCCGAGTAACAAGTAGTAAATACTTGGCTGTTAAAAACATACAAAATATAAATTTTAGGTTTGTTTTGGTTTATTTATATTTTACCATAATATATTAAGGCTGGTGTAAAATAAAGGGATTGGGTAAAGAATTCTGTTTGATGAATCAATATTATGTACCAATGTGGATAGTGGATAGGTATTTATTAAATAAAAATATCCTTGATGAATTGTTTAATAAAAACAAAAAAGTCATATTAAAAAGAGTTTATTTTCTTCTCTTTATCGTAAGTAAAGTAATCATACTATAGTTGACGAATAAAATTCTCAATAATATGTAATAATACAAATATGCATTTAAACACTAATAACACATCAGATACAAAAAAATACATTGCCAGATTGATACAATTTCAATCCTGTCACTGCTCAACAATCTAAGAGTAAATCAAATACTTGGTATGTATTGTAGTAATCTGTTAAGTTTTTGGGTTTTACATAAATCGCCACATTTTATTTTATTGTTCGTTATTTAGTCAGTTACTTAAAGGTTATCATAATGTGGTGTCGGTAGCGGAATAGAGCTTACGTTTCACAATGCCATTGTATACATATTTTAACAATATTTATCACGCATATGTGCAAGTATACCAACATAAAAAATTTACAGTAGGGCCACCACAGTAGTCAAATAGCAAATTATTGATTGCTGACCATATTTGTGTTTAATTTTAAAACAAAGTGAAAAGCAAAACATTAACTGCAATAAAAGATAGAAACATTAATTACCTATATGATATAACAGAGAATAATCCTAAGCTTATAATATGCCATGATTACATCAATTTGATATTGTCTCTAAATATGTGACAATATAGTAATTTTTCTGTTTTTCTTCTCGCCTCTCTTACAGCTTTTAAGATCCCTATTGCTATATTTAAGCGAGTAAAATATTCTTAGCCTAATGAAAAGTTTTACAATATAAAGTAGTGGGAAACTACTACAAGGATGTACAAAGTCAATATTTTTCATATGCTCTAAGTGTATTTACGGGAAATACCAGGCTTTAGACAAATGTTGTTAAACAATGAAATGAATATTTTTTCTAACTGATAAACATAATGTATAAAGGTTTCAGGCGGAGTTTTTAGACCACCATAAACCCTTTTTTCCTGGTCATATGCTTTAAAATATGTTAGCAATTTAGAATTATCTAGCAATTCTGATTCTTTTGAAAACGTGTCGCACACTGAACACCTATGTACATTAAGTGCCTTTTTAACAAGGTATCCGCAGACATATGTAAATGCATTATGTGTGGTTATATTTTCTTTACGATAATCATAGTCAGGCAAAGATATGGCTTGAGTTTCTATAATTGGGTCACGGTTTTCGATTATCTGTATTGAAGGAGTTTTATTTAACTTTGTTAGGAGTTGATCTAAGTCTTCTTTACAGTTCATTTGGTTGGTGTGAAGAAAGTTTTGACAAAACAGTTTCCTATAGGCCCTTTCGAATTGAATTGGTGTAGGGTTAACACAATTACCACCTTGCTGTCTAACGGATCCAAAATAATTCTCTATACAATCTGTTAACCCTTCCGGTTTTTAGTTAGTCAAAGCCAGCAGCAAAAAGTGTTTGCCATAGTAATTGGATTCCCTTCGACCGCGCTTTTATTAAAAATTTTTAGCTTTTCCCAAAAATTCTATCATATCATTTAAATAATTAATTTGGTAGTCTGCTCCTTCCAACATATTTTTAAATTTATTAGAATTGCTTTTTTCTGAGGAATTTAGCAAGTCAAAAAGGGTATTAAATTTGTCAATGACTTCAATAGTGCCAATGGCATCAGCTGGCAGTGCTTCCAAACTCATATACGTATTCATGCCGCCAGCAACTGAATTACTTAAAACTTGAACTGCAAGCTTGACCCTCATTTCTTCAAAATTGGTAGGATGAATATGGGCGTTTGTAAGTTTGGGAGCACATCTGTAGGCTTGTTTCCTGTCTTGATTATAAAATGATTGCACAAAAGACCAGGAAGTCCGTTTATCGTCAAAAGAAAAAGCATTGTTTATTAAATTATTTTTAGTAGCTTTCTGTAAACGACATGTGTCAAACAAATATAAAACTCGGATCCCCTCTACAACAACCTCTGTATTGGCAGGAGTAATATTTAAAGAGTTTGCTAGCTGAAAAAAATTTGACCCCATGTCAGTTACTAAGGCATCTACAGATAAACCCACGCTAGATAATTTAACCACGGCTGTTTCAATAACAGGTCTTAAATCTGCAGATTTAAATTGGGTGTTGACAAAGAAATAGGTAATTGGTTGTTTCCAGTTTAAAAAAAGGCCTCGTACCATAATTCCGGCTGCATTTTGAGCAATTAGTAACTCCTTATCACCTGTACCACGGTCTTGTACACCAACAATTTCATCACGTCCTGTGTGATAATACAAGTTTGATTTTAGTGACATTTCATCTATGCAAATAAGACAGTGACGATCCAAATTTGACATTGATCGGACTTTTATTTCTAGGGCTTAAAGCATCATTATTAAGACCAGGTGTGCAGACTAAATGTTCGGTTAGTTTTTGCAAACAACGTTTGCTTGGCAAGCATAAAATCTTTTTTATAAACGCATAAGCCCTTGGCCCTAAAAAAAAGAGAGTTAATGCAAACTGCTTGTATTCCATTGAATTTCTTCTTGCGATAGGTTTCTTATCTTTTAATGTTGCCTGAGCCTTTATTTACTATTTGGGCTAGTGGCTTGCTTAGAAACTTATCACACATACTATAAAAGTCCTCGAGATTCCACGTTGCCGGCTTGGGTACCTTTTCAAGTTGTTTGTTGGTTCTTCTTAAGGTCTTTACTTTTTCCCGTAATTTCACCGTCCTGGGACTTCCAGAACTAAGCACCTCAGGTGTTTGGGTAGATCTTGACGGGG
Organism: Polydrusus tereticollis; assembly: GCA_963920685.1. NCBI lineage: Eukaryota > Metazoa > Arthropoda > Insecta > Coleoptera > Curculionidae > Polydrusus > Polydrusus tereticollis. The sequence continues at coordinate 54,480,119 of OY987329.1, forward strand.
ACAATAAAGGTGATTCCCTGTCCGTTGGATCGTTAAACAAACTTGGTTATAAAAAACAAATTTAATAAAATAAATATTTTAACGTTATGAATTGCTGCAAAGAGTTTATAGTATGTATGATTGTAACATTAATATGAACAACGTTTTAAGGGTAAAAAAAGAACCATGATTCGCCCATTACAATCAAGGTTCTGCATTAAAATATACTTTACAATAATACTTACTTGCAATATCTATTGATAAATATTTGAAGTTAGCTGTAGAGATTGCTGCTGGGCCTATCAGAGGTTCTGCAGTAGACGTACCTAAAATATTTACAATTTTATTTTATTTTTTTTTTTGAAGAATTAAGTGGCGTTTCTTAAATTTCTTAAAAACGTCCGAAATTAACTTCTTTAATAACCCAAAAGGATTCAATTTTAGAAAAATGTTCTTTAAATAAAAACTTTGCATTTTTCTTCTCTCCAAAATGACATAATCACTTTTTTCATGTCACTTGTTTTGTGTTGTTTCTAAAATTGAAGCCTTTTGAGTTATTAAAGGAATTAATTTTAGACGTTTATCAAAAACAATTAGGCAATGCAGTTAGTGGATCTTAAAAAGGCTTCAAAAGTTGCACATTTTCTTACCATGGTAGAATTTACCATTTACAAGATAGCAATAATAGTGGTTAATTGCATAGTTGCCACCCTGTATACCTGAAAATATCACTTACTCGCAATATCAAGTGGTAAGTATTCTGGGTTATCTGCAGAGGTACTTGCTACTGTGTCTACCAAAGGTTCTGCTGTGGACATACCTAAAATATTTACAATTATTTCAGTTCCCTGTATAATTTACATAAAATATAATATACCCAACTTCATTATTTTTGGTAACTTGTGCTAACTTATTTCAAATTAAATCTTTTAAGAAATAAATAATAAACTGACAAATTTAAACAAGTCTGTAGGAAACAATCTTTGAAGAAGAAACATCTTGTAAGGGAACATAGGAAAACATATGCAAGTGCACTATGTCGTACAATTACTTTCGCAAGAAGAACTGTTAACTTATAGATTTTTAATATGTTTAAAAATGTAGGGCTTAAAAGGAAAACTCGCAAAGTCAAATAACGTTTTTTCACAAAAGTTATGGTTACTAAAATATTTGACATTAAAAATAAAATATTTTTTTTCTTCTCCCTTATCCTATAATCTATGAAAAATCCAAACCATCTCGTCATGCTACTTAGAAATAACTTTTTTGAGGCATACCCGTGACCCTCTAAAATAGACTTCAATGAAAGTCACAAAATATCAAACGAAAATCAAAATATTCTCTCGATTATGTTTAATATCAAATATCTTGGCAAACTTAACTTATGTGAAAGAGGTTTTTTGATTTCTCTTTTAGTTCCTTACAGGAATCATATTTAGTCCAACGAGAGTTAGTGTCTTAAGTTTTATGGTATGTTCATATTTGGGTTAATGTAATATCGAGTGTAATATAAATACCAATCTAAGTATCTAATTTGCCTACTGATGCTATTACCTATTGTGGCTCTAATGTTCTACTCAAAAACTCTTTTTAAGTTTAACAATATGCCAATAAACATACGTACATATGTTTCCAAAAAGTTGAAAATAGAAATATAATACAAATGCTACAATTTTTATACCAATAACTGAATAGGCACCTACTTTGAGTAATAGTTTTATGCTTTAAACAATATTAATAACATTAAAAAAAAATACCTGAAGGTTTCCTGATTTTCGATAGTGGTTCTGATAATTCGCTAGCTGTATGCGTGAAAATTGTAGGGACTACTTCAGCAAACAAATCTTTTCGTCGTCCACCTTTGGTCATATGCTTTTCATGAAAATGTTTTTCACAAAGCCTGTAATTATTATGTACATCTGCATCTTTTTCCAGTAAATCGGTCCTGTTACAGGCAACAAGCCAGGCTTTACTTATAAAATTATGATTAAATTAATTGAATATTCGATATCTTTTATTGCAAATATTATTCGAACTTAGGCCTGCTTTGCGTAACCTTATTTCATTTTATTCATATAGCTAAATGCCTAGTCCTTATGAACGTAAAAACGCATGCTGACTTCTAGTTCACTTTAAGATCATTAAAAAAAACAAACTGCTATAAAGTTAAATACGATAAACTAATATTGCATAAACCCAGCTTTGCTTTAATACAAAACTGTTGGTTTGGTTGGTAATCTTGCTTTTATTCATTGTCTATTTAAAAGGATTTTTTTTAATGATCAATTTGTGCAAATGCTTACTACTTATATTTAATATAAATAGATTGACTCTTTCTTTACATACCTTCCTGTATCCGTTGGAAATCTGAAAACCTTTAAGCTTCGTTTCCGAAATTTAAACAAATAGATTTTCACCACCGACAAGTCACAAAACAATAATAGGTTTTGGAAGTATTCAAAAATAAGTCCCAACACACTGAAAACACCGATGGAAAAAAATGAAATAAGAAAATCACAAAACTTATCACATTGTTTACGTCAAAACACGATTAACAGTTTAACAAAATATGACACAGCAAATTTGATTGATATAATACTAACTTCGCGCATGCGCACACAAATTTAGTTTCGCCGAACTGGCTTTCTTTCGCCTCTTATTGGTTATGTTACTCTTTGTTACAATGCATTAACTTGATATGGCATATGCGCACTAGACGACAGCGACCTGTTAGCCGCGCGGCCAGCGAGATCCCGACTGCAAAACGGCGGCTCAGGTGCCGCCGCGGCAAATGAAATACATACAGTGTTATGAGAGGTAGCGCACTTGGCCGCGCGACGGGCGTTTCTTTCGCAGCTTCAGTATGACGTTGTTAGGCAGACATGCTAATTGCTAACAAACTAAAAAACAGATCTGGCAGCAATTAGTGGAAATTGTTGGCGGTGTGGAAATGCAAGACATATTACAAAAAAATAAATAGAGTTGTATTGGCCAGGCAACTCTTTCGTCTGTTTGAAAGTAATCGGCAAACAAATTTCGGTATCGTATTGAAGGTCGGTTTGCACGTTAATTTTTAAAGGGCATTCCGCGTATATCAATATCCATCTGTGGCGTCTGCAGTGTATCTTCAAACTTGTAGCCATCTCTTTCACGAACAAAATTGTGTAGAATGCAGCATGCATATAATATCAACAGCAAAACTTCTTTTTACGTTAAGAGGGCGATGGAAAATACGCCATTTATTTGTTAATATTCCAAATGTGCATTCAATAAAACGTCTAGCACGGGACAGTCTGTAATTAAATAAATACTCTCTTTTTGACACTTTTATTTTTTCCACTGTAGGGACGCATTATGTGCTCTGATAAACCAAAAACCTCATCACTAACAAAAACAAACGGCATTGGCTCTCCTTATGTTTTTATTGGAGTGTTCTCAGGAAGGTCTAAGTTTTAATTCTGCGAAGCTTTGTAAAATAAAGAGTCTTTAAAAATAGTTGAATAGCTTTCTTTTCCGTCAGCCCCAACATTGATCGCAATAAACTTGTAGTCAGCGTCACAGACGGCCAACAAAATAACAGAAAAAAAATGTAGTTGTAGTTTATTGATCCTGAATGACTTGGTTTTATAGTTCTAATATATTTCCCGTCTATTGCACCCACACAATTGGGAAAGTTAGTACGTTGTTTAAAGCTTTCAGCTAGCTATATCTTTCCAATGTTGTCTTGATGGTTCTGGTAAACAAATGTCTTTGAGATATCTCCAAATAGCTTTGCATACTTGCCCAACAATTTCTCTGACAGTAGTACCTCCAAGGCGGTAGGCATAATGCAACTCAACAAAAGAACATCCCGTTGTAAGGTATCTGTAATAAAAAAGCATAGTGATTATTTAAGGCATAACTAATGCGGGCTATTGAGAAACATAATATGTATATTAGACTTGCGTTGTCTTAAAGTTTGTTGTTAAGAAATTATCCACTAGTACTTTTGTATCTGTAGTCGCCTCAATTACTTCATCTGAAGACGACAACATACCAGTTGAAACGTTGTGATCTATAAACTTTAAGGACAATGTTTCTGCAAAATAGATACGCTTTTCAACTGGCAAACTGCTTGCTAAAAGTTGTGATGCCATACGATTGATAGTCTTTTAATTTCTTAAACATTGTATTTAAGAAAAGAAAGTTTTCTAAAGGCTTAAACATTTTGTCTGATATGCGATATTTTTGCAATACTTACACACAATTTGTTACAGGAAATATTCTTTGAAAAAATAGAAAACCATTCGTGGTAGCTATAGCAGGGAGCTTAGACGACTAAAAAAAATTAAGTCAGGTGCCCCTGGTGCTCGAAAAAGTTCCTACACTTATATGCAGCAACTGGCGTTTTTAAATAAATAATCCTCTGGTATTACTACAACAGGCAGTATTACCCAAGAAATGGCTGAAAGTATTGTTGATAATGATCCTAGTCTAGTGAATCAGATTCGGAGTCGGCAACTGGTTCCTATAGGTAATTGCGATCACATTAGGAGAAGAAAGAGAGGAGCATATAAAAAACAAAGTGACGATGCAGAACTGCTCGCTGTTTTAAAGGACTCTCTAAAAAGCAGAGATGAAAGAGGAAAGCAAGATGCTGCAGATGAACATCGAATGTTTTTGTTATCTTTGGTTCCTTATTTAAAAAAAAATTCCAGAGAAAAAGCAGTTAACAACAAGAATGAATGAATTGAACAAACCCCAACTAAACTATGACCTATTTCAAACTAATGCTCATCCTCAGCATCTTGAAACTTCTTGGCAACAATACCAACGGCAAAGTCCTAAATTTACTCAAGTAAAATTAACAGCAACTACGTCACAAACTAATGTGGATCCTCGACGTTTTAAAACTGCTCCCCAGCAACACTACACTCAAATCACAGGTCAAAGTCCTAATCCAGCAAGTCTTCAATCTTAGGGTTCTATTGAGTCGAATAATACGGAACGTTCTGATGTTCTACAACTATATTAATTAATACACTTTAACCTTTATTTGAATAATTTTGTAGATTTTTGACACCTAAATAAAAAATCCGCTATTCCCTGAAATGACAAGTCATCATTTGTCGGCAAAACGTGAAATGACCTTTCAGATCAGGGAATAGTAGATTTCGGTATATAAGGCCGTCCTACACATTATTAAAGAAATACTTTTACCCTGTTTTCCTCGCAGTGCATTATTATTTTGGTTTACTTAACTTAACGTCACAAGAAGTTTCTCATCTGGAGGAATCGCCAACCTCATCTTAGTGCTGCAGCCTTTTATGTCGTTTTGTAATAAACTTAGAAGTTCATCAAACGATGAAATCGACATTCATGTATAATTAAAAAATGTTTCTTCATGCTATCGAAGATCTTGATAAAATATATTAAACATCCCCTTTAGTCGTTGACAATCCAATAGAGGGTGTACCCAAATGCTTTCTTTATTCCTCGATTTTCTTTTTCACGATAGTTACCAAACATCAGCTACTTGCACAGCGTCCATTTCTACACTGAGTAAACTTAGCCCCGGTACCGACAAATATTGCCAATTTGCCTATTTTCTGGTCGCGCGGCCATGGTCGCCCAGTGTGTGCACGCACAAAAAACTCCGTTGCCGCCAGCCGAGCTCTTTTTGAAGGGGCGATTTGTGGCCACGTCTCGAGAGTTCTGTGGCGTAGCTATATTTTCTGTGGTTTAGTTAGTGTTCGTTAAATGACACTGTTGAAAAATCTCGGCAGTGCTTGTGTCCGATCTAAAGAAGAAACAGCTCAAACTTTTAACGTCCTTCTTCCGATTGCCTAAGTCGATGTACCTACGTGACTTTTCTGCACACTCTACGCTAGTGTTGCAAAATTCCTTAAATTTCCTTAGATGCCTAAGCTACATAACTTCCCGGGAAAATTAAAATTTACTGACATTTTTGAACCTATGTGAGTTGCTCGTCAATTTAAAAATAACCAGATTTATTTTGCATACTACCTTAAAGAGCGTCTAGCAGATCTAGTAGTACAACGGAACGACCGTAACCCGTAATGTCAATTTTTTTAAAATAAAAAAAAAACTTGGCACATGAGAAAATAGATCTTTGTTTCATTTAAGTAATTATGGTTTAGTTTTGACCGCATATTATACCATATTGTGTCACATTCACATTAAAAAGAATCAAAAATATACCTAAATGTAAACGTGGCAAAGAAACATTTTACCCTACTTATTATAATACCTATTAATAACCATACAGAGTAGGGATAGGCACATCGAATAAAAACATTGATATTGAGCATCGATATTAACTTCGAAACTAGTCATCGATGTTGAAAAAACATCGAATCAAAAATAAAGATTCACATTTATTTTATTGCTCCGTACAAATACAAAAACAGTCGCACAATATAAAATGTAGTGGCTCACTCTACGTTATTTTTTAATATTATTAACTTTAATGCTCTCACTGCGACCATATACAGAGGATGTGCCACATAAACTAGACATAGTTTCTAAGTATAAGGTGTAAGAAAAAAGATGCCAAGTCAGTGAAGCGTGGGATATGTTGCGACTCTGTGTTTGAATCTCGGGACATTTATGTTTCTATACTAGTTAATCAATATTATAGTCTTAACAATTATTAACCTGTACCTGTATTCCCTGCTATCCATAATAGTAATCTTTTTAAAAACCTGCTAGTAAAATTGGGCAGCTTGAATAGATTTTGAAAATGAATATTGAGGTAAGCAAATACCAATTTTTGAAGCAAACTTTAAACCCTTCTTCTCTTACTTTTGCAGAAAAACCCCTGGGAACGCTAAGGTATCTTTAAAATTTTTCACAATTTCTTGAAGGAAACACAAATGGGCGATAATTAAATAAAACAAAATACCTTCACTCACCAGCTCATCACCAGCCACTATGCCACATGCCACAAACAAACAACCCACGCCACAACATCACAACTTCATAAATTTATTATATTAATACGTATTATTCGTATTTTGTAATTCGTATGATGTTCCAACAATTCAACAATTCACTGCCATTGGCCAATTTTACAAATAAGAAGGGCTGACAGGGGAAACCAAAAAAAAAACGAGCAGGAAAAACCAGTACAGTCCGTACACTCACGAATAAGAATACTAGCTGATACTAACTGAACTCGTCGGACCATTTTTAGAATTGCCTTGAGACTACATTTACAGGTTGAGTTGAGATTTTATTGCGATGTTTGATATAAAAATCAATGTTATCAAAAAAAAAATCGGAACTAAAGCATCGAAGTTAAAAACAACATGTTTGCCCGTCTCTAATACAGAGTAATTCATTGCGAGTTTGAAGAACTTTTGGAAGAACTACTGCACACATTTCTTTGGAACTTCATAGAACTTTCATAGATATAAACTCTTACTGGCGTTGGCACCAGCGTTCATCGTAGACGTGCATAGTGGGCCTTTGGCGTTCGCGTCCGCAGTGTTTACAAACAAGAAATAACCTGACATTTTAGATTGTACTCATTCTAGTAGTGCTTTCTCTAGGCTGGTTATTAGAACAGTGGCGTAGCAAGGATTGACGGGGCCTTGGTGTAAGATATTTGATGGGGCCCGTTTAAAAAAATGCGCCCCAAATTTTTTTTTGGGGGCCACGTCCTTTTTTTATTGATGCTGATGAAAGTAGGAAAAATAAGTAAAAAACGCATTTTTGGATTAACTAATGTGTAATATCTAAATCATTTTCTCTTAAAGGCGTCTCAATTTCGTACTTCGAAAGCCATTTGAAGGCGTTAATCCAAGGCTAGCCCCTGGCCTACCCTATTCTCCAGTCCTGCGAAGTTCAAGAAGTTCAAGATAGTGAATAATAAAAAAAAAATGGAAAACGTTAACGTAAATTTTCTTTTATTCATAAACAAAAACATAACTTTGTGTTACTAAACTAAATTAAACTCGGTCCTTATAAATTGGTACATAAGTACTTATTTCCTATATTTGAGGGAATATATATAGAGGAATAATAGCTCGTCCATCTGATAGATGTCCATATGATAGACTAATAGCTATAAAGGTTGGGGCGCCTGCGGGGGCCTATGTGCGCTGCACCGAACTGCGCGATTGCTGCGCCGCTGTATTAAAACAAAAAATGGCTTTTTTTTCATATCCAGGTCACTCATTCTGCATTAACAAACAACGAATACTAAGGTCAAACAGAACTACAAGCTAAGCCAAACAAGACAGGACATCATTGCCAACTGATGAATGTCACAAATCATATGACGCAAATGCTAAAATCCCATTGGTTACAACGCGCTGCTACGGATTTTTTACGAACGCCAGCGCCGAAAAAATAAAGATGGTTTAGTTGAACGCCAGCCGGGGTCATCCCGAACTCCAGCGAAGTTTATAAGCCACTCTATTACTATTCACTTGTTTAACTTCTAGTGCCGACGCGAGCTTCGAGTTTATAGATCTAGCTTGAAGCTTGTCAAATGATCCCCTTAACTAGAATGTTGACATGTTTCTGCCATTTCCGGTTATGCCAGAAATAGCTGTCCACTTTAGTTTTTAAATTAAACATTGTATTTTTTATTATGGTTTCTGATATTCCATTAAATTATCTTTCGTCTATCGTCTTTGAGATATCTGCTTCCATTAAATTTTAAGTAAACTTTATAATATCGTGTTTTTGCATAAGCCTACGAGTTCTTGAGATATCGGCAATTTTTGCAATTATTTTGCATATATATGGTGGTAAAATAATCCATATGAATTTGTTACCCTAGCTCCTGGACTAAACTTTTTTCGTGCTCAAATACTATTGTGTCAAAAAATCCTTATACTCGACATAAAATGTACAGGTTGGTAACAATTATTTAAGGTGCATTCTGGAAAAAATCAAACTATAAGAACTTTCTTACCTTAAATAGAACATTATGTATGCTTATTTTTTTTTAAACATGACCTGCAGTAAATGCTCATATTTTTAATCTCTGATATAATAAGGTACTGAACTAACCCAAACAAACTTTAAAAACTAGGGAACTAGGGAACTAAGGAAAACTATTCAATTGCATTTATTTTCTTTGTTTAGAGAATGTGATAAATTATAAGCAGGCCACATTGCATTTATTTTAACTAAGCTCTTAAATCCAAAAATGCTAAAACACTTAAATAGAATAATAAAATATATGTTCAAAGTGCTGCCTGTTTACTTCCAAACACCTCAAAATGCGTTAGTTTTATTTATTTACTTAAGACCAGGGGATCTCGGATGGCCAATTCCATGATCCTAAATGCCTTTCTCAACGATCAGCAAAAAGCGTATTGACTTCCGATGAACCTGCCCCTGTACAATATGCAGGAGCTCTGTCGAATTGATACCAATCTACATAGCACAATCATGTTTCAGAAATATTTCATATTAGTTTCTCCGAAAGATTTTACATATTCCATAAATATTTCAAAACATTTATGATATATTGATAAAATCTTTCAGAAACCCAAAAATGTCACATAAAAGATATATTTCATTTTTTATGTTTCTGAAACATTTCTGAAATATTTCAAATTAGAGGCAAATAGTTTTTAGAAATATTTCATAAAATTTTCTTGTAATATTTCTGAAATTATATAAAATGAAATAATATATCATTCAATATCAAGAATATATTTATTAAAAAAACATATAAACTATTATTAATAAATTTAAAAATTAATAATTTTAAGTATGAGTCATAACAATATTATGTGGGTGTAAAGGTGCATTTATAAAACCTCAGACGAATAGAACTTTTCGTCACCGCTTTCGCTCGTCGCCACCGTTCCCGTCGCAACTTAACCTAAAGGGGTATAATGTATGCATTTATAAAAGACGCCACCACTCCCGTTGGTAGTTTCAACGTGACCAATTTTTATCTCGCTGACCTTACGCTGTTCGTCGTTCGTGCTTTAGCCAATGCGAAGAAAGAAATTTGACACATTTGATAAAAAACATAGAAATATATTTTCCATATTCCTATCTCATAGCTTAATAATACTCAATACTGGTCACATTATACACTTTTTCAAAGAAAATTAATATTCTAATCTCAAAATACGTTACTGCTCTCGCGAATTTACAACAGTGCAGCTTGTGTTTCATAAATACCCTAAGAACGGTGGCGAAGAGCGAGAACGGTGACAACGAGCAGGAGCGGTGGCAAAAAGTTTTACAAATTGACCTTTATGTTATAGGTCCCTGAAAAAAACCATTCTCTCATATATCAAGGACGTTGCGTATATCAATGTTTGATACATAAACACTGTTAAAACTACATATTCTATTGTAAAGACAGGAAATTTTAGCCGGAATTTGTTATCAACTTATGTAGGTATTAAAAGTTGTTACAATTCACAGGACAAACGAAGTTTGCACTGCCACAGTGTATCAAGTTTTGGTACCTATAATTCTCTCCCGGAGGGAGGTGATGCATTAATGCATCTTTTATTATTCTATTAATGATTTCATAATTTAAAAAGTTTCCATTCTTCTTTTGTCCCTTTACGGTTTAATATTCTAATCCACAACAGTAACAACTCAAGTTTAATAAATAAACTAAAGCAGGGAAAATCATAAAATGAACCTAACCTAAGATTATTAATATACCTATCTATTATTAAAATACTCACCTCGGTGTTATTATCAATAATATAATTATTCGGTAGTAGCACAGTTCACCCACAAATAATAATTCATAATAATAATTGTTGTTAATTAAACATTACAGAAACAAAACATAAAATAAGGGGAACCCGTGAGGGCAACAGGCTGGTTTTTCTGCATCTGGTCCGTCAAGTGTCAAAGGCAGGGTAGGGTGTGTCAACTATCATTTTGGGTGTAATGAATCTGAAATATTTCAGAAATATTGATATGAAAGGTTTTGTTTTAGAGACATTTGAAATATATCGGAAATATTTCTGAAAGGGAGTGTGCTGTCTGGGAACAGCTTCAATATTCTTCAAGTGGCAGATTATCGACGAACGTTTCGACCAGCTTTCTGAAAATATTGAGGTTAATTCTCTTGTATATCATGTTCCGTAACTGTTTGTCTGGTAACATGCAGAAAACATTACAACTGCATTTTTCTAAAAATTCTGCTTCCCTCGTAATTTGGGGAATATGCCAAAACATGAATTTCTTTATCTTCTCCAGAAGGCATGGATCACGGTCTTTGCCCTTTTAATATTGAACCAAACGCAACGAAGTTGTTTAGGATCCGTAGATTTGTTTTGTTGTTCATTGGCGGTAGATTTGGATACATTTCATTAAACTTTCTGCATGTCCTGTATTCTTATAATTTTATCGCATTCGCATTCCCCCAAAAAAATATATAAATTCATAAGAACTGCATTCGAGCAATTTACAATTACAATTACAATTTTTAAAGATTTGTTCGGCCAAGTAGGGCTAAAAGTACTAGAATATCAAAGACATAACAACGTGAGATTATTACACAAGGTAGGTAAATTAGCACTTTGCTTATTAGCAGCAAGGGCGGTGCTATGCGCGGTAGTGTACTACTCTACGGGATACCTATAATATGGCCAGGAGCGCTAAAGATCTGAAGAAGCTGGAATGGAGAGGAGTCAACGCAAGGTCTTGATCAGGGTAGTGGCCGCATTGAAAACGGCAGGCTGCAGGTCATTGCAGTTAGACCTGAAGAGAATCATATCGTATAAACGGAGACAAGAAGAGGTGCACTTGGAGATAAAAAACCAGACTATTGAAAGGATTGCTGTGAAAAAATAGTCATAACTATGGATTGGCTTACCAGAACTTGACCAATTTAAACTCGCTTGAAAGGGGTTTTATTGGTTTATTAAGTTAATAAAAAAGTAAGTTGTTTTGAATACCGTTGCGACAGCTAGAGGGCGCTATTTAGCAACATCAACAATTTCTTCTTTTTCTCAAAAATTCTAGATGGAACGATATATCATTTGTAACTTAGGCAAAGAGAAGAATAACGAAGAAGAATATCTGTGAAAACCGCACGTCAATATCTTTTTTAAACCAAAGATATGGGAAATATAACATAAAAATTAGAGCCATACGAATAAACCGACGTTTTAATACGGTATTTGTAGGTAAAATTGCAACCTAATAACATCAAAATATAAATGAATATTATAGGCCAAATAAATAACAAACTTACTTATATTGCTTTAATATATTCTGGTACCATGAGATATTTCCAAATCTTATGAAAATTGTCTTATAAGGTAACTGCAGGTAATATGGCCACGTATAGCAATATGGCCAGGCGCGAGTAGTTATACTAGTTCTTCGATTAATCAATAGAAGGCGCTAGGATTGTTAAAGAATTAGTATTACACCCCGAGAACACTAACCGGTTGGCCCTACTTGCCGCGTGGAAGATTTTATAGCCACAGTTCTGTTTGAATTGTCGGCACAGGTGCACGTTATAAAAATACTCAATCACAAAAGTTAGTGAATATTTGACATCAGTTGAACTTTCAACTTTCCAAAGTAAGTATAGGTGCTACATACCCTTAGGTATGTAATACCTAGCTTGATGTTTCGTTTTGTTGTTAGTTTTTAATTTATAGTCACAAACATAAACAATTTGTTATTGTTGAGCAATATGGCCATTTTCCTGGTAGAGTAATACGGCCATGGCCATATTGCTCCACACAATATAAATATTATTATTTTTGGTTTACAGGCCATTTTAGCGTTATTTAAAGATATTGCTTCACTATTTTGGTTATTGTTGAGCTACACAGGTTACTTTATGTAATCTGATACCCTTACGTAGGGATATGCTTGCTTCTTTATTGCCTTAAATATGAGCGTTTATAGCAAAAATTTTTAAAGACGGTTTTCTTTACAGCCTTTTTAACGACAATAGCAGATGGTAGGCAGTTAGCAGAGCGAGCCTTACATACCACATACCAAGGCGAACACTTAGAAGGTATGTGGAGGAAGGAAAACAGGAGAAGTCATCTTTAGGGCGTAAGACTGTCCTCACTACTGCCCAAGAAACTGAATTAACCCAAAGGATCGTTCGGCTTTCGGAAATTGGGTATCCACTTACAGCAAGAGTACTGCGAAGATGCGTATACCGGTATACTCGTAATAATAATATTCCTAATCCTTTTCAAGATGTGAAAGAAATGGCTGGTCGCTACTGGCTTCCTGGATTTTTCAAACGAAATCCCCAAATTCGGCCTGGAAAGGCTCAAAATTTAAACTCAGCACGGGCACAAAAGCTCAATAAATTTATAGTAAATGACCATTTTTTGAAATTGGAAGTCATTCTTAAAGCTATGGATATTATTAATAAACCTGAAAGGATATACAATGTTGATGAGAAAGGTTGTCGCCTAAGCCTTCACCATCAACAAAAAGTACTTGCAAAAAAGGGTGCAAGAAGAGTTCATATTGTTGCAAATGAGCATGGTGAAAGTCTAACCATCGTTTCCTGTGGTAACGCACTTGGAACAGCAATACCCCCAATGATTTTATTTAAGGGAAAACGTATGAAACCAGAATGGGTAGATACGTTACCTCCAGGAGCTACTGCACGTATGACTACGAAAGGCAGCATGAATATCGATACGTTTTCAGCTTGGATTGAACATTTTGCGAAACATAAGGTACCAGGCCCCTGCCTTATAATCTTTGACGGTGCGAAATGCCATTTGGATCACAGTATTGTAGCAACTGCGGAAAAATACGAAATTACCTTATATTGCCTTCCCAGTGATACAACCCATGAGCTGCAATCCATGGACAAAGCGGTATTTCGGGCCTTTGAGTATTACTGGGATGACGAAGTCATGAAGTATTTTTCAATTCATAAAGATCGTTCTATCACGAAACAACGCTTTGGGGCAATATTTTCAACTATGTGGGATAAAACCATGACTCCTTCTAACATCAAGTCAGGTTTTTCATCGACTGGAATTTATCCATTTAATCGGGAAGCAGTTCCAGAGGTAGCTTTTGCTCCCAGTATTATTACGCATCAGAATCTCCAAGAAAACGTTAGAGTATTCGAAACCGAGAATCCCCCGTTATTAATTGAAGAAAATATGACACTAGATGATTCAGTCGCATCAACATCGGGTACGCAGAACGTACACGACGATTACCTACACCAAATGAAACCAGCGGTTCCGATTCGTCTTTCAGTTTGCACGATTCTACTGACGATGAAAATGTAGAGCTGACGAACGACCAGCGCGTTTCACCAGAACTTAATATTTCCTTTACAGATATGCGCAACACTCCAGAGGAGGCAGCAATTAAAGCTAAAAAGCCTCGAAAACCTGCTATTAATAGCAGAGCTCAGGTTGTCACGAAAGATCTGTTTAAAACCACCACACAGTCTACTGACAGTCAAGAAAGTATTGCTGAGAAGGATTCCTTTGGACACAGCAATTCTACTAAGGAAAAATACCAGGATAGAAAAAGAACTAAATCTAATCTTTCCAAAATTAATTTTAAATCTTCAGTTTCTAAAACAACAAAAAGTCAAGAATCTTGGTATTGCAAGTTGTGCCATGAAGATCGAGTAGCCGATATGAGGCTCTGCACTGCTTGCAAAGTTTATATTCATGAAGAGTGTATCGGCCTCACTGCAAAAGACCAACAGCCAGATTTCCTTTGTCCTGATTGCGACCAAAAAGACTAAAATTATTTTGTTATTTTTCACTTGTTCAGTTACCTACGTTATAAATATGTTTTATTAAAAGTTTTTCAGTGAGCTAGGAAACTTATCATGTTTTTTATTGCTCTTAACTAATCCTGAAAAATGATGAAAATCATTTAATGCCTATATGGCCATATTGTCAGCATCATGTTGGCAATATGGCCAATTACAAGGTTGTTTTTAACTCCATCTTAACTTTTTTACTAGCCTTCATAAATTACATTTCCCAAAATTTATGGGGTGTTAGGTATTTCGTCTAATGCCTTTAAAGAAAATTGAAAAAAATGGATTTACATGCGACATTAAAAAGAAACACCTTAACATGGCCATATTACCTGCAGTTACCTTACCTATATGGGGATTAATTTTAATGTAACCCAGAACATTTATAAAATTCTCTTCTGAACGACCTCTTCGTGTCCTTTGATTGATTTTTTAAACGTTGAGCTAATCGGGTAAAGACTCTTTTATCGTACCTTCTTCTAGCAGGATACGTTAAGCTATAATTTCTGGCCCCAATAATCGCATTTCCGTAACTTTCAAATTGAATTTTAATCATGTCGAACGCCTCTTCCTTTGAGATCCGCATTTTGACTAGGCAAGAATTTTAAAGCAATAAATCAAAGGTTAACCTATTAAGGCTTTGACGTTAACGTTTTCATATTTCAAATCAAAGCCTTCTTGCATTTTTTTTTATTTCACAGCCCACTTAAAATTTTACAACAATTTGTTTCATTAATGCAACATATGATCCTCTATTAATGCTGTTGTAGGTAAAGGAAATTTCTTCTTTATGTGCCATGCTCATTCGAGCGTAGGCGACCTCTCGCATATACCTGTGATGTGTGCCTTTTTCAGATTTTTCACAGGTATATGGGACCTACAGTTTATCGCCGGTTCCGAACGGCACTATTTGAGAGGTTGTACTAGGCAAATTACTACGTGGTGGTTTGCCATTGCCTTCCACGAGGTGACGACCGAATAAATAAAGATCGATGCATGGTCCCGGGATCGAACCGGGGACCTTCGGCTTAGTAGTCGGACACACTAACCACTAGGCTGCGGTCGCCACAAAGGAAATTTACAGAACATTAATTTAAGGAGCTATTGTTATGATTATTGCTTTGTAGAAGACACAATTGTATGATACTTGTAACTTTTTCCCTACAAATACCGTATTAAAACCGCTCCATTTGAAATTTTTGAGAAAGAAAAAATTGTTGATGTTGCTAAATAGCGCCCTCTAGCTGTCGCAACGGTATTCAAAACAACTTAATTTTTTATTAACTTAATAAAACAATAAAACCCCTTTCTAGCGAGTTCAAATTCGTCAAATTCTGGTAAGCCAATCCAAAGTTGTGACTTTTTTTTTACAGCAATACTTCCCCCCCCCCCTACCCCCCTTAAACAAAAAGATAGACGAAAAACTTAAAAACAAGAGTTATTTAGAATTTTCATAAGATTGCAAGAATGCTACCTTTGATATAACGAGTGATTTTTAATTATTTTGCTCAAGGGAGGCCATGCATTTTAAAAGCATCATGGCCGTAGTGCGTAGATAAGATGACATGATTGTTTTATGACATTTACGTCTTATTTGAATTTGTGTAATTGTAAAGTTTAAAAATTGGAGAAATTTTGTAATTTCTGCAGTTATTTGAAGGTAGGTTACTATTGCTTTAACTAATATTTCTCCGGGGAGTCGTCTTTTGACTATTATAAAGTGCTATTTGCGGGATATGATTTAATTTTTTATTTTTTTTTTATTTTTCAGCGTATTAAGTTTTGGTGAAGCTTTGTTGCCAGATTGAAAGTTCTACAGTAAAAATGTTTAGTGAAGCACAAAAAATTTTTATTGTTGAAAGTTTGGTGTCTAGAAGTAGGAGGCGGCCATATAAAGTAGGCTTTCAAAGTAAGATAGCTCAGGATTTTATATTACATACCGTCAAAAAATATTATTTTAGGTTTTCAACGTGACAACGCTGCTTTCTTGCAAATTCGCCCTATGATTTAATCTACGCGCTACTGCTACACTATGTATACTGGGTCACAGCCGCCCTTAAGCAAAATAATTAATAATCACTCGTTACCTTTACTATGAGGATTTCTGAGAAAATCCTGCTTTTTGAATTGTCATTTTAGTTACGCCCCCTAGTGGCCAACCTAGAAACTTAAAAATTATTTCCAGCAATTTCTCTTAGTCACTTTTGTAATAAATATTTTTTTCCGCAAGCCGTTTGGTTAACGGTTTTCCAGATAATGCCGGCATCCCTTTTTAGTTGTACCCCCGGTACAGGACATTCGCTAGATGATTTCAAAAGACGCGAAAGATAACTGCAGAAGCTGACACCCACAACACACAGTAAGTGGTTAGTAAGAGTTAAGAGGAAATATAGAAACCAGGGTAAATACTGAAATAACGCCAAACAATATAATATATATCATGCTTGAATCTAGAGAAAATTGGAGTACAAAAGATGTTACACCTATACTAACCCCAGTACCAAAATAATTGGCAGTGGCTCATTTTTACCTGGGTGTGCAAGACGTAAGGGGAACGCCAATTCCAGAGGCGTGTCATTTTAAACAATAATAATTCAAAACATATATGAATTTTTTGTTTATTATTATAATATATTTACATTTGCTATAATAAATATATAGTTCGAAACAACCCTAACATACGTGACGTAACTGTATATTGTCAAAAGAATATATCTTATATAAAAGTAGTTTTACAAGGAAATATTAAAAGTATTTATACTAATGAGTCAAACGTCGAAGGAAAGAGTTAGAAAAAAGAAAAACTAGTGAAACGAAGTCATTGGAAGCAGAAAGTTCAATTTCTTTACTAACAGTGACAGAAAATATAAAAAATAATGACTTTGATGGAAAACCTGAAGTAAATATTGGTGTATCGGAACTTTACAATCGAATCATAGATACTAAAGATGAACTTTTGGATGCAAAGGATATTATCATAAGAGAACTGAATGAAAAAGTTATGTTACTAAAAGAAAAAATTGAATTTTTAACAAGGAATCAAGATGAAAATTATAAAAATTATGTTTCGTATAGTGAAATTACTAAAAATGTTTCAAAACCTAAGGTACAAAGAATAGATGTAATTAAAGAAAATGAAAAAGTCAGTACATATAAAAATAATATTATAATAAAACCAACAAGTATACAAGAAAATAAAATAACTAGAAAAGAAATAGGAAAGTATATCAACCCAACAAAATTAAACGTTCAAATTATGAAGATAGAAGATATAAAAGATGGCGGTAATAAAATTGTATGTAACAGCAAAGAAGAAATACAAACCATTCAAAAAGAAGCAGAAAATAAATTAGGAAATAACTACTCTTTGGTAGTTTCAGAAAAAAGAAAACCTAGAATAAAAATAGTTGGAATTGAGGATGAGATGAGTGAAGAAGAGTTAGTTAAAAGTATTTTAGAAAAAAATAGTTTTATAAAAAATTTAAAACTAAAATTAATTACAATGAAGAAAATGAAAAAGAAATATTTAGCTATTATAGAAATAGACTGTATAAATTTTAAGAACATAATGGAAAAAGGATTTCTTTTTATAGATTTTTCAATATGTTCAGTATATGAACATGTCGATATTACAAGATGTTACAACTGTGGTGGATATTATCACTCAGCTAAAACTTGCACGAAGGAAAAAGTATGTATGAAGTGTGGTAATACAGGGCATACGGCTAATGAATGTATTACTAGTCAGGAAAATTTTAAGTGCCCAAATTGTATTGAGATAAACAAAAACTTTAATCAAGAATATTTTATCAATCATTAACCATTTAATTTTAAATGTGAAACATTTATTCAAAATATAGAAAAAATTAAATCAAAAATTCAATATGAAAATAAAGAATAGCAATTAAAAAATTTAGTAAAAGAAAATTTATTAAGAAATGATGAAGAATATAAGAAAATGTATCATTTAAATATACAAGGGTTTTTAAATTCAAAAGATGAAATTAAACATTTTATAACAAATAATAAACCATTAGTATTATGTTTATCAGAAACTCATGTAACAAGTGAAATAAATACCCAAGAATTGGATGTGGAAAATTATAATTTATATCGTTGCAATTCAAATTCAAGGTATACTGGTGGTCTTCTAGTTTATATTTACAACAAAATCTTAGTTACTAAATTTGAAGAAATTGCTGTGGACTATCAATATTGGTATATTTATATAAATCTAAAAATTAATATAAATTTGTACGAACTTTGTATCTATTATAGATCTCCAAGTGGAAATATAAATGACTTTTCAAATTTTTTTGAAGATAAATGTGAAATTATGTGGGAAAAAAATTATTCTGTAATACATATTGGTGACTTCAATATAAATTATGCAAATGAAGATTATTATGTCAAAAAATTTAAAAAATTGATAGATTTAAATGGTATGAAACAATTAATAACAGATTATACAAGGATAACTCAAAAAACCAAAACAATTATAGATTTGATAATATCAAATGACCATTATTTAAAGACTGGAGTAACATCAGAACCAAAAATTAGTGACCATGATTGGATTTATGTAGATACTGAAGATTATATTAAAATAAAAAGACAAAGCAAAATAATGAAATACATTGATTACAAAAAATTGTCAAACGAACTTTCTTTATGTGAATGGATATTTGATAACTCAGATATAAATATTTTGTTTAAAAAAATTATGGACAATATAAAAAACTGTATAAACAAAGTGAAAATTGAAAAGAAAATCATCCATAGAAATCATATGACCCCATGGTTTAATAAACATATTTTGAAAGTGAGAAAAAATAGGGATCAAATGTATAAAAAATATATTTTAACCAAAAATATTGATGATTGGAATGAATATAGGATTTTAAGAAATCGTTATGTCAACATTTTAAAAAAAGAGAAGAAAAAATATTATGAAGAACAAATAGATGAAAACAAACATGACTCAAAAAAAATGTGGAAAACTTTAAAAAAAATTGTCAAACCAAAAGCAAAAAGTGAAATTAGAGAAATTATATTTGAAGATCGAAAAGAAACGAATCAGTTAAGAATCGCAGAAAAAATGAATATGTATTACATAAATAGTATTAAAGAAATAGTTGCAGATATAGAAAATGGAAATGAAAATATTTGTAAAAAAATCAGTAAATCAAATAATGTAATAGAACATTTTCATGAACTATCTATAAAAGAACTAAAAATAAAAATTTGGAATATAAAATCAAATAATAACTATGGTGAAATTTTAACAAAAAAAATAATGAAAGAGACATTTGGCAGCATTGGAAATATATTACTTAAATTAATTAATACAAGTTTGAAATATGGAGAAATACCTGATGATTTAAAATGTTCATGTATAACACCAGTACCAAAAGTAAAAAATACAAAAAAATGTACTGAAATGAGGCCGATAAATTTATTATGGGATATTGAAAAACTTTTAGAGAAGACAGTTTATGAACAAATATTAAATTTTATAGAAGAAAACAACATTTTAGTAAATATTCAAGCAGGTTTTAGAAAAATATATTCAACAGAAACAGCAGCACAATATATTATTGAAAATTGGAAGAGAAGTGTTGACAAAAATGAAATCATTCTGGCAGTATTTTTGGATTTTAAACGTGCTTTTGAGACTATTGACAGAAACAAATTATTAAATAAATTATATCAGTATGGTTTAAGGGGTACTGTATATAAATGGTTTGAAAATTATTTAAATTTTCGACAACAAATAACTAAAATAAATGAAACATTTTCAAAAAGGGAATTTAAAAATATCGGTGTACCACAAGGAAGTATTTTAGGTCCTTTATTATTTATTTTATATATAAATGATATGCCAAATATTTTGTCAAATACTAATATTCAAATGTTTGCTGATGATACTTTAATATACGTAAAAGGTAAACATATTTTAAGTTGCATAGATAGTCTAAATTCTGAATTAAAATTGGTATCAAACTGGCTAAAAGTAAATAAATTAAAGTTAAATATTTCTAAAACGAAATTTATGGCAATAGGAAATAATATAAATTATGAAAATATAAATATTTTTATAGATGACCAAAAATTAGAAATAGTTCAGTCTTTTAAATATTTAGGGATAATAATGGATTCTAAATTAAAATTTGGTGCTCATTTTGAAACCACTATATCTAAAATTGGAAAAAAAATTAATTATTTCAAAAGAGTAAGTAAAAATTTAAGTTTATTTTCAAAAAAAACAATATATAACACAATAATTTTACCTCATTATTTGTATTGCTCTACAATTTTATATACTGCAAATGAAGGAATTTTTAGTAGATTTCAAATTTTACAAAATAAGGCGATGAGAATAATATTAAATGTTGATAAATACACAAAGATAAATTATATGTTAAATAAACTTAAATGGTTGAATATAAGAAATTTAATATTTTTCCTAGTTTGTATTTTTATTTATAAAATTCAAAATAATTTATTACCATCTCATTTAAAAGACTTTATAACGCAAAACTTTGAAAATCATAACTATCAAACCAGAAACAATCAAAATTTTTGTTTAGGGAAAGTGACAAAAAATTTGACATATAAATCAATCTTTTTTAAAGGGCTTCATGAATATAACAATTTAGATTCTTTAATTAAGAAACAAAATTCCTTAAGTAAATTTAAAAAATCCTTAAAAATATCATTACTTAGAAAACAAAATATCTGATAAAATTTATTTAAAAATATTTTTGGTGCATAAAATTGATTGTAATTTTAAATGTTTTATTTTGTTAAAAAAACTAGAATTTATAATATTGTAGCAGTATTGCTAAAATAAATCTTGTTACTACTACTACTACATATAATATTATAAATTAAACTGAAAAATGAATTAAGCTTCTACATTTGGTGATCTAATGAAGTAATTAGAGAAACTAAATTACGCAGGTATAAAATCCAAAAAGAATAATAAAGCAACCGTATATGTTATTTTCATGTTTTTATTAGACTACATAATAATAGAAACATATAATAGTAGATTAAGGGCAATACCTAGACCTAAATTATAAATGTTTATAAATTTTCTAACTATTGTTACCTAATGAACACTAATTGATAATAATTTGACAAATTATATTCCACGCCGACATTAAAATGTGTTATAATGACAATACGTTACACTTTTAAATTCACTATTACCGTTACAGCGATTATTCACTATATGACGATGAAAATATTTCATTACTATCGCTACTGCTGTCATCTGCAGGATTTATAATAATAGGTTCTACCATGACTTCAACGCGTACATCTTAGTCCCACATTTTTTTATCTAAGCCCTCGACATTTAATACGCACTTATGCCAATCTGCTGCGCTTGTTCATTTGCTATTGCCGTTTTTAACAGTTTTTTAACATCTTTTAATTAAAAAGTTTTATTTTCACGCGCCACTTCGCCTTTTATCTGTGCTCGATTGGATTTACTTCACAATGGTAAGGCGATAAACGTAATATTGTAACACCTCCAGGAGCCATTTCATCCACTACATTTTTCGTATATTTTTTTTGTGAAGTCTTGCAAATCGAGCAACTGCACTTTTAGCATTTTTTCGCTAAATGCTATATTGTTTTCTTCGAGCCAGTCAACAATCTTTCCTGTTCGCCACGCAGAAGTTGGCAAAGCTTCCACCCGATGGCTGTGGTATGGTGCATTATTCATCACGATTACCGATCCACGTTTAATTTGCGGTAAGATGGATTTAAACCAAACACTCCCGAGTTAATATCCTCATGATAATCACAGGTTTTAAGAGATTCAAACACGTTTAACCCACCTTTAAGAAAACCAGAATCACTCCCGATGTGGGTTATAATTAACCGACGACCTTTTGTTGAAGGAGCTTTTAATCCAGTGGACAGTCCATTGATAAAGTCGTTACGTGCATTTTCCGACGAATGGCTAACATTGTTTGCTGATCAATAAAAATCTTTTTCCGTCCTCTTGTTTCCTTCTGATCGGACACTTTAGTATTCCTATTGTCCTTCATAGTTCTATAAACAGTACGGCAAAATGTCTTAGTCAATGTGTTCAATCAGTTGATGATATCCCACATACACATTTTTTACAATTGTACGCTCCCCAGGTTTTAAATGACGTCGTTTTGTAACTTGTTGGTTACTATCACTTGAAGAACTCGCCTGCATTATAATATTTGCTGTTTTGGATAACCACCAACATAACACCAAAATAATAAAACTGAATTGCTAATATCCTCTTGATTGAAACTTGTCTACGACACTGAACGTTGGTTAGAGGCGAAAAGAAAGCGTGCGAGACATGTTTTTTTCTTACCTGCGTTGCCAAATTAAGTAGACCAAGTACCGTAGGGTGTAAAGGCCCTTACTGATATGCTGATTTTGGTACATTTTATAAGACTTTAAATGAGATATTTTAAAACCTGGCAACATGTAACGACTTATTAATGCAAAATCTTCCCAAGCGGCTTTGAATGCTTTTATTTCGGTTAAAAGTGTGTGAATTAATGTTAATTATTTTCTCCGCACACCGTCAATGGTGATAAGAACAGCTTTGCCAATTATTTTGGGATCGTATTATAGGGTGGTTTAAGTAGCTATAAGGAATCCCCCAAGACGGAGGAAGGGTAGAACAAGTACCCAGTGCATAATATAACAGGTTTCCACTAAAAATAATAATTGTTTTTATTTTTTGGTGTTACAAAAGGACGATGTTCAGTTTGACAGACACAAGTATCCGTCAAACCAATACCATTTTTGGAGATTATACTCGTTGGGGACAATGACTTCAGGGAGGTCGTTCCAGGACGATAACGTTCTCCAGGTGGTTATTTTGGACTTTAGCTTTAGGACGAAGCCAAATCCTTTGCCATCAGCTCTGGCCTCACCCAACTCGTGGGTGAACCAACTCGAGCTTCAGATCGTGATGGTGATTTTGCTAGTTTGCTGGATCTTTTCTTAACTTCAAATCCTGATTTGTACACTGTCACCGTGAAGCCTCCGTTAGGAACGTGTGACCACAATCTTATTTCGGCACTGAAAAAACCACCAATTAGTGTCGAACAGCCTTCTAAACCTAAAGAACCATTTTTGAACCTTTCCTTGGCAGAACGTTTGTTTTACCTCTGCTATAGAAGCCTTCATCCCTTTCTCAAAAAAGTGCCAATCTAACGTCAAGCCTTGGTTTACTAAAAATTGCAAACGAGCTGTTAAATCAAAACATTTTTTCTACCGACAATGGCGTCAAAACCCTACCGCTGAAAATCGTACCAGCTTTGTTAACGCTCGAAACCAATGCAAGCAAACGATAAACCAAAGCAAAGAAGCACACAACCTGGAGATCAAAAACAAACTTTTTGAATGTCATAACGATCATTTTTGTCGGTAGCTAAGGCCGTCAGTCAGAACTTTACCAAGCCAACCATTCCACCTATAACACGTTCTGATGACACCATTGCGACCAAAGCACAGGAAAAAGCAAACTTACTGGTGGAACTATTCTGTTCATATCCAACGGTTAATTTTTAGGGAAGTACTCCACCAAACATTCCCCTTGTAGAATCGAGAATGCCTGAGATTGTTATTTTATATTTGTTGCAATGTTAAACAAATCTTGAGCAGTCTCGACACAAAAGAAGCTTCTGGTCCTGACGATATTCGAGTCGTCGTAATTAAGACTTGCGTTGATGAATTGCCAGCGGTATTTTGTAGGCTTTTCAACTTATCTTGCAACAAGGAAATATTTCCTTCTTACTGGAAAACTGCGCGGGTCCAGTCAATACCTAAAAAAGGTAAGAAGGTCTTGCCAAACAACTGTCAGTTATACCAGAAGTTATGGAGAAGGCTATCAACAAAAAATTATTAAAGTACCTGGAAGGCTTCAACATTATTAGTGACCGCCAGTGTGGATTCTGTAAGTCTAGATCAACAGGAGACCCTCTCGCTTATGCTACTCACGTTTGGAATAACGCAATAGAACATCACGAGGAGTCCCGGGCGGTAGCACTGGACGTTTCCAAGGCCTTTGACCGAGTATGGCATGAGGGGCTCCCAACGAAAGTAAGAGCATACGGAATGCCGATTCAATTTTATTCATGGCTGTCAAGCTGTCTTGAAGGCCGTTCTCTGCGAGTGGCGATGTACGGATTTCTTTCAGACACATTTAACATCAACGCCGGAGTCCCTCAAGGTTCTATATTGTCGCCCACACTCTTTTCAGCATATATTAACGATCTCTTGAGAAAAACTAAAAATCCTATATATAGCTTCGCTCATGACAGCACACTTGTTTCATCTTTTACTTTGGATGCTCGGACATCGGCTGCCAATGCACATTTCTATAGGCAGCAAGAGGTCTCACATCTCAACAAAGACCTGAAAGAAATTCTGTCTTGGGGTGACAGTCCCCACGTAGAATTTAATGCTAAAAAGTTAATGTTGAAGAACCGGATACAGTCATGGCGGGACACTCGATTCCCTTGGTTTCATCAATTCATTTATTGGGCGTTGCGGCCATTGCTAAGGCAGCCTCGCAAAAGCTTGGAATGCTTTTCCGAACTAAGAACCTCTATACACCCCAACAACTTTTGATGCTCTATAAAGCCTAAATTCGACCATCGCTGGAGTACTGTTCGCATACTGCTCCTAAGCATACCCTGAGATTGCTAGATTCCATTTAAAGCAGAGCCATTCGCTCAATTGGTGATCATGATCTGACAAACAACCTGGAAAGCCTTGAACATCGAAGGCAGGTTGGCGAGTTGAGTCTGTTTTACAAATATTTGCATGGCAAGTGCTCAACTGAGGTTGCCCGCTTGATTCCACCCAGAGCGGTGCATGGTAGAAATGCATGACTAGCCACTGTAGTCCACCCGTACATGGTTGAGCATAGTGTTCCTCGAACGACACTCTTTAAGAATTCTTTTATCTAGAGAAAGTCATCACTCTAGAACGACCTCCCTGAGGCCGTGTTCCTCAACGAGTATACTCTCCAAAGGTTCAAGACCACCGTGAATCATTTTCTGCGTACACGCACCGCTCGCAGAGGGAAATAAAGGATTAATCCTGCGGTGCCGTGCCTTATCAATAGAAAGAAAAAAATATTTAATGTTGGATGGAATTGTTTACCTCGGTGGCCCATTTAGTCAATGTGACAAATTTGCATGTTAGTTTCGGGCTGTCTGTGGGTTTGGTGGCGAAAATATTTTTTGTATGGCATGTTCCTGATCTAACTTAACCTATTCTTCCGAAGACCAAACCTCTATAGACAGTCGTCCTAATCTTGGTAGGCCGAGTAGTGTAGGATTCGCGAGGAGTCTATCCTCCCTCCTACATCCAAGATGGCAGGGGAAAGGGACGTCACCACCCACATCTGACCCCTAGGACCTGCGTTTTTCTTTTTCTACGTTGCTCGTGGCTTAAGGATTATTCTATCTTTCGCTTTGGACGCGCTCTCGATCTTTTCACTTCCCTGTCTTTTTTCCTCATAGGAATCTCTTGACTTGTGTCCATGGTCCATTCAAGTTTATTACATTGGTCGCTATAATGTTCGGTCATAGGAGAGCCTGCTTTTAACCTTGCCGCTCCGTTTCACCCTTAACTCTTCCAGATCTCACCTACTACATTGAAAGATGATGTGTTCCGCTGTGTCAATTATGTCGCAGTACATGCATTGGTCGCCTGTTTTGCCTATCTTTTTGTCCGCATTTGGACGAGGCATGGAATAGACTGAATGACCTTATGAAGCATGACTTTTCTGGCTACGCGGGCCTTTCAGGTTTGGCGTGGGTTTGTTCAGTGCCGCTTTTTTTCTTAGTATTTTTTGACATCTGTCTGGACGTGGTCCGCAGAGTACATTTTTCGCCCAGGTAGCAGATGTCTCTCTGGAACCAGATCTTGGCATTGCCTTTCATAAAGGCTATCTTTGTCTTGTATCCTTTCGCAGTCGCTATTACTGATTCAGTTTTACGCTATACACTATACACTATTTAACTGGCGGCTGATTGTAGAAACCGTTTATAAGTGCTATATAGCTACACCTGTTTGGTATTGCCCTTGCTGGTCAGTTTGTTGATGGGCTCACTTGCCACGTCATGGGCCTTTCTGGAGCGGCCTGCATTTATTTGTACGATTTTGAGTAGCTTATAAATGATTTCTAGCTCTTACTACCTCCATATATTTTAGGTATCTCATAGTGCCTGTATTCATCTGGCTGGAAGATTGGGCAGTAGCTACTTTCTTCGCAATCTTTTTAAACGTGTCCATGTTTGGTGCCATTGCTGTAATCTTTTGCCCAACAGCTGAAGCACCTGGGTTAGTTGAGGTTAGTTAGTTAGTTTGAACTAACGTGACCTAACTTAAACTTACCTGACCGCATTAGGAATTTACCAATACTCAGTGTTTTAGCTTTAATTAGAAAGATAATAAAATCATAATATATTTTATTACACGAAATCAACATTTATACGAAACAACCTTAAATATTATAATACATTATTTACTATGCTCTAATTGCCCTTATTTTTAGTTTCTTTACACGCGCACTGTATCGATTGTATTACTTTCACTCGAGGATCTATTTCTGGTGATATCCATTGTGCATGACCCGATCATTATTTTTTATACATATTTTAAATGCAACACAAATGTTCATCGGTTTCCTGTATATTATTACATCAAAGTAAATAATATTTTTATAGCAATTTTGTTTGCAATTTAGGTTCGTATTTCTTTTAATTGTTGTGAAGTAGTGCGAAGATAAATAACGTATAACATTCTAACGAACTGGCTCGAAAATAATAATATGTGAGTGGGAAATTAAATAATTTTATAAGTGAGACTCACATTTTAATAAATACTTGCACTTTTATTAAGCCGAGAGTAATAAACAATTTTATTATATTTTATGCTTTATATTTTTTCCTCCGCAAAAAAAACTTTAAAAAAACTTTTTAAAATTTCAACCCAATATCAGTAGATAAAATTTGACATTATGATACGTGTGGTCAATGAAACTAGGGTGTATGAAATACTATACGAAAACTGAAGAACTTTGGGACAATATCTATATTAATTATGATTGGGGTAGCTCAGACGCAAGTTTTAAAAATATTTTGCATTACAGTGTGGCCCAAAAAGTTTTTATGATATAAAATTAATTTTCTGGATGAGACACCCTATATTTTATGATTTTATATTATAGTCTCCTGATCATTTTAATATAAGGTTATTAGGGTCAGAATTTAGTAGCTTTTGGGAAAAGTGAGCTTTTTTATGAAAAACATCCTATATTCCATGACAATTCTAGAATACCGAAAAACAAATGAAAAAAAGGCTTGCCATAAAAGCTTCGGATATTATAATTTTTAATGATACGTTCTGCTTTCAAATCTTTCGCTTCAATAAAGGGGGTTGAAGCAAACGCAAATGCGTTCTCTCAATTTTTTAAATGGAACATCCTGTATATTATAATTTTAGAAGAAGTACTTTTAATCAGCTTTCATTTTATATTACACTTAGTATGTCTAAAATCAGCCGATTTTGCGGAATATCAATTTAATTTTATCATTTACGGCATTCAGCAATAATTGCACGGATTATGTTGAAAATTTGACAGTAGAATTTTTCATTGTATCTTCAAAAACCAATTTCGTAATATTCGACCAGTTTCAACAACTTTTCATCAACATTTATTTTTGGCCAGCAACTCTCCATAGTAACACTTTATTTTGAGGGTGTAGGTAATCTTTTCTTACAATTTCCTAAACAAGGTTTGAATAGAGTGCTATGGTCAAATTATTATTTCAGATAATGCGTCTAGATAAAGCTTAACAGAAGTAGATAGTTGAGATTTACTATGTGCAATGGATTATCAATTATCCTTAGAGAATCTTAAAAAATTGTTTCTTATCTGGACACTCTACTTTTCAATCAGAGGTATATTTCGTAAGACATACAATAATTTGTCTATCATAGCACTCTATTGAAATTTTGCTTAGAAAATAGTAAGCAAACTTTGCACTCAATCCTCAAAATAAATTGTTACCTACTACACGACGTTGTTCGCAAAAATAAATATTTTAACTGATGAAAAGTTATTAAAACTGGTAAAATTTTAGGTACCTAATTGGTTTTTGGAAGATAATATAGAAACTTTTATGAATAAAACAATGCAGTCTTCCTTCACAGTTTAATAGTTGTAATACAATTCTAAGTTCCCGACATGTTTCGAGTATGTACTCATCTTCAGGGGATGCCAACATCGAGTTTAACATAAAAGTGAGTTGTCTCAAATTAATGAGTACAACTCAAAGGTTGAAGACTTGGTGTATGAAATGGTTGCATGTATTTAAATATAGGTGAAGTTTAGATTAAGTTTTGAAATTTAGAATAGTAGAAGACATTTTAGAGAAGATTATAAGTTTATTATAACATCTGGAGTAGAAAAGTTTTCTTTTATTTTAAGTTGATCTGGTGCAGACACAACCGCGGTACTCTCCGCAACGTTGCGGTGTATTACAACTATTAAACTGTGGAGGAAGACTGCATTGTTTTATTCATATTACATTGACTCCACTGAGAGTATGGACTATTTTTTCAACATAGAAACTTTTATTATCAAATTTCCAATAGAATCCTTGCAATTATTGGTAAATGTCGTAAATAGTGGTATTAAAGAAATTTAAATTGATATTCCAGAGAAACCGATTATTTTAGATATACTAACTGCTATATCAAAGGAAAGCTGATTAAAATATCCTTCTTTTGAGATAATAATATACAGCGTGTTTTATTTTAAAAAAATGAGAAAACGTATGATTTGCGTTTGCTTCAACGCCTTGTATGAAAGTAAAAGATTTAAAAACAAGACTAGTATAATTATACAGCGTGTTATTTAATAAGTGTCCGATATTTTACAGGACGATTCCTCAGTTATTTATATGGTGACAAGTTCATATAAGCAAGCCCTGGAGATACAGAGTGTTAAAAATTTATTTTTATTTTTGTTTTTCGTAGATAATTGGTATCTAGGGGTTTCTTGAAATGCGATATTTGAATTTGATGTTAGTATGGCTACCACTTGTAGAGGACACCACCTACGTGTCTTTTTACTCTTCTGAAGAGTCACATCTTTTTTATGCGTGCTTGTATTACATTTCTAAGCAAAAAAAAAGATTTCTTCATCATTTTTACATGAAAAAGGTATACTTGGTAGAAGTTGCTACGAGCAATCGTTTTCGAGAAAAAGAATAATAAAGAAATAAATTGCATTTATTTGCAAACCGCTATGCCCTCGGCTATGCCCATATCAGAGTTTGATAAAATAGCATTTGTCTCCTAAACAAAGCCCAAATCAAAAAATTATGAAAATGTACATTGCATTAGCCAGTAAAGTGCCTACATAACATTAATTATTAGTCATTAAAAGAGAAAACGGCAGTGGAGTACATATTTTCTGTTCCTGTTAAAAATTGTAACACCCTGTATCTCAAAAATGAAGAGCTTGCTTATATAAACTTTTCACCTTATAAACTTATAAAATAACTGTGGAATCATTCTGTAAAATATCACTTATTAAATAACACCCTGTATATTCCAACATTCGAAGCAAACTTGTGTAGGCATAATTTTTCATTCGTTTTAGGTCTTCCAGAAATGTTATGTCCCATAACTTATGGGCCGTAGAGCAACTAGAGATACCTGATATCAAGCTAGACCGATTAAGTAATATAAGTTTTTTCGAAATGTTACTCGTTCTAGAAATAGAGGGTGTTGAAAGTAAAATTTTATTTTCGAAAATAAGCCATAATTTCAAAACGGTTCAATGAATCGATATTAAAGTTGGCAGTATTATGTTTTTATGAGTAAGAAATAAGAATTTGCAGAAATTTTTAAGTTTCACACTAGAGGGCGCTAGTTACATACATTGGGTTTCATAAATCTATGATTTTTTTTCTTACCTGTGATATTAGGTTTGTTTGAATTAATGTTTCTCAAAGAAGAGCAATTTCTAAGCTATAAAGGTATACTCGCTTGATCCTAGTATCTCCAACCGTTTTCGAGATATTTCCGTTTAAACATCACAAAGCATAAAAAAAAACAAAGTAATTAAATTCATATTTTAATTATCACAACGCAATAAATTAGAAACAATGCAACAATTACAAGAAGCTCACTTTAGTAAATGTTGAAAGTGGCCACCGTCGACTCAGAACGTTATTTAAGTTTCACACTAGAAATAAGAAGTATTTAAGAGAATTGTGTATTAATACTTCATCACATGCCATATTTTTGAAAAACACTAATTGACGAGGTTGGCTGTGCACTATAAAATCAATCCAAACAATTGATTATTGGTTGTGACTTTTGCCTAGCAACGAAATAATTTATGTCAAACAAATGTTAGCAAAAGTTAATAAACGTATTTGCACTGATTAAGGCGACAGGGGTAGCTTTTATAATAAGAATCCTGGTGACAGACCAAAAACTATAACTGTTGCGCAAGAGAAGAGATTTTGGTTCGTGTTGCGGACGATCCCTTCTTGAGCACTAGACGCTTGAAAGCCGCTACTACAATAAGTAAATCGTCTGTGTCACGAATTATCCACACTGAAAAATTGTACCCTTACCATTTTACGCCTGTGCAAAATTTACTGGAACATGATTTACCATCCAGAATGGAATTTTGTCATTATTAAATAAAAAAATGAAAACCCGTCATTCCTAAAAACCATATTATTTACTGATGAGGCAACTTTCACGAGACGTGGAATCTTCACCTGGAGAAATAACCTGTATTATGCTCTTGAGAATCCACAACTGGTAAGAGAAAGACATCTTCAGCAAGAATTTTCAGTGAATGTTTGGTGCGGTATCATTGGCAATTATTTGATAGGCCCATTTGAACTTCCGCAAAGACTTACTGGTGATGCATATTTGCAGTTCTTAGAAAACGAGTTATTTAATTTATTAGAGGATGTACCTTTAAACATAAGACTAAGTATGTGGTTTATGCAAGATGGGGCACCACCTCACTTTTCACTTGTAGTTCGAAATCATCTGAATCAACGCTTCCACATCGGTGGATTGGTCGCGGTAGTGACTTTCCTTGGCCCCCTCGTAGCCCAGACATTAACCCGCTTGATTTCTATTTGTGGGGACACATGAAGTCATTAGTTTATAAGGACGAAATTAATACACGCGATGAACTTTTACAAAAAATTGGGAAAGCCGCTACTGTGATTAAAAACAAGCAAGACACTTTCCCAAAAGTGAGATGTCACTAAGTTAAAAGTTTGATAAAGTGTATTGAGGTCAACGGTGGCCACTTTCAACATTTACTAAAGTGAGCTTCTTGTTATTGTTGCATTGTTTCTAATTTATTGCATTGTGATAATTAAAATATGAATTTAATTACTTTGTTTTTTTATGCTTTGTGATGTTTAAACGGAAATATCTCGAAAACGCTTAGAAATATTAAGATCAAGCGAGTTTACCTTCTTAGCTTAGAAATTGCCCTTCTTTGAGAAACTTTAATTCAAACACACCTAATATCACAGGTAAAAAAAATCATAGATTTATGAAACCCTTGTATGTAACTAGCGCCCTCTAGTGTAAAACTTTCTTACTCATAAAAACATAATTCTGCCAACTTTCAATTCGATTCATTGAACCGTTTTGAAATTATGGCTTATTTTCGAAATAAACTTTCACTTTTAACACCCTGTATTTTTAGAACGAGTAACATTTCGAAAAAACTTATACATATGACTTAATCGGTCTAGTTTGATGTCAGGTATCTCTAATTGCTCTACGGCCCATAAGTTATGGGTCACACTGTTGTATATATCGAGAGGGTAGTCGTTGCTGACTAGTGGAGAAATAGCCTAGCGAATATTGGGGAGTGCAGCAAATGAATGAATACTCTTTAAAGTTATTCCAAGCTTTCGGAAATCTTTATTTCATTTCCATCCTCAGGGAGACTACAAATTTATATAAATTGAAATTAGGAAAATTGTTGTGATCAATAATCAAAATGTTTACTTACAACTTTCTTGTGATTGTTCATAAAGATGTTCGCATAAAATGAGAGACATGTGAGAAAGCCAACGTCTGGAGATACTATTATGGACGAAGAAACACACAAATAAAAATGGAAATTAACTGGTTACATTTTGAAATACTATTATATAATTCAAAGTCTATTAAAATATTATGCGGGAAAACATGTCCTTCGTGTAAATATTTTTATGTGACTGAAATAGGTTAGGAAATACTGTCATTTTTATCTACCATTCAGTATGTCTGAAATTTTAATGCGGTTTTAAATAAAGCTAGTATTAAACTGAGGTATTTGGATTTAAGTATTAACATGCAGCAAACCTGAAACATCATTATTCATTATCATATTATATGAGGTTCCGAGTGTTGTTATCGTTGGAACTGATTGTAAGTAAATTATTATCTAAGTGGAGAAGATATAAATAAATTACACTTAAATGTTGAATATCTGTTCTTTTGTTCATTCAATTGGGTTATTGAGCAAAAAATTATTGTATTGCTTGCATACAAACTTGTACTTACAATTAACTCTATACATTCAAAACTCAAAGATAAAACACAATCCAATCAGCTGTCGGATGTTGTATACAAAATCCCTTGTACAGACTGCAATAAAGTATATATCGGTCAAACTTCTAGACCCTTGTCTAGTAGAATCATAAACCACAGGAGTGACTGTAGACACAATCCAGAGAGATATTCCCTTGCCGAACATGCTAATAATTTTGACCACAACATTAACTTTAATTCAGCTGGGATTCTAACCACACAAACTAACTATAAAAAAATATTATTTTTGGAAATGGCATGTATTGCATAAGAACCCAATTGTATGAACAAAAGGACAGAACATGTAAGAGTAATTTATTTATATCTTCTCCACTTAGACAATAATTTACTTATAATCATTTCCAACGATAACAACACTCGGAACCTGATATAATATAATACTATATAACGATGTTTCAGGTTTGCTGCATGTTAACACTAAAATCAATATTAAGCAGGACATGTTTTCCTGCTTAATATTTTCATAGACTTTGAATTATATAACAGTATTTCAGAATGTAAGCAGTTAATGTCAATTTTTAATTTAAATTGTATCTTTCTTTGTCCATATACAATGGTTTTAATAGTATCTCCAGACGTTAGCTTTATTTGCAATTGACTTTGATTTTTGAACAAGTTTTCTTCTCACATGTCTCTTATTTTATACGAATATCTTTATGAACAATCTCAAGAGAGGTGTTAGTAAACATTTTGATTATTGATTACAACAATTTTTATAAGTTTGTAGTCTCAATGAGGATGGAAATGAAATAAAGATTTCCGAAAGCGTGGAATAACTTTAAAGAGTATTCTTTCATTTGCTGCACTCCCCAATATTCGCTAGTCTTTGTATACAATATATTTATAAAAATGCGCAAGAAACTTCTGACTCTTATCAATTGATATCAAAGTGATCAGGATTATAGGGACAATATTTTAAAATTATACAATATAGGGTGTCCCATTAACGAAAACTTGAGACCCCAATCATAATTCATAATATAGATATTTTCTAATTGTTTAGTTAATTTTTGAAAATATTATGTTATAAAGTTATAGTTTGTTGGTCAGCTTTTCTCAGGAATAATATTTTCCTAAGAATGTAAAAATAAAATAATATTCCATCTACTACTGGTATATTAATAGTAATTTGTTAATAAATCTTCATTACTAATGGACTTTCACTTTAATTATAATAACACTGTCATTAAAATATAATATTTAGCTTTACGCTCTACTCGGTGTTAAAGCTTTTATTATCCTTAGTAACACAACATCTTCCATTATGTAAGCTATTTTATAAGATGATCTAGTTTGTAAGATTAATTTTTAAATTATTATATAATTACGTATTCATATTTGAAATATTTGTGCTGACTAAGTAATAAATATTATTTATTTACTTTTGAATGTGCACAACCCATCAGGTATACAATGCAAGGAAAATAATTCACCAAATTTGTACCGAATGCTAAATTTCCGAAATAATGATTCACCTAAAACGTAAAGTAAACGTAATTTCACCGAAATATACAACAAAGGTAGGACATTTTAAAGGCGAACTTAGGTACCAGTTAGCACAGTTTCTTTGATATAAATTTTATGTAAGTGGTTTAACTGTGGGGTTAGATAGTCCTCCATTGGACGCCTCTTCAGTTGGCGGATCGGGGAAGCTCATCATTTATGGTGGGTACCGGGGAAATAAAATACCCGAGGCGCACCAAAACTAGCACAGGACACGACCATTCCCTATGTCAGGGGCCGTACTATTACATGTAACTCATAATAGAAGGCAGTTTTGGCGGAGGAAGAATGACTTCCAAACGGCAAAAAAGTGGATATTAGAGTGCGGGGCTACAGTAACAATACAGTTTCTAATTTCCGGCACAGAAAAAAAAACGGAACACCTACTGTATTAACTCATTTCCAAACAATATAAAGGATTAAATTTAAATGCTTTAAATAGCAGACACAATAAAGCAAATGGCTCCCAGCCCGGGGCACCTCTTAAATGAAGAGAGGGTGATAAGTATCCCCTCGGCAACTTACACTGAAATAGTTAAAACTTATAGGAGAGTGGTACGAATTGCGACATCGGACGTACGAACTCTTTTCATCGCTGAAAAACTGGCAAACGTTGCAGCCGAGTTGGAGAGAATAAATATTGATATTATGGGCCTTATCGACGTAATCCTGGTACCGGGGTGTAGCAAATAAACGGAGGGCATATTAACATCTCAGGCGGTTCGAAACATAGATATGGCATAGCAATAATCCCTCGAATAATCCTAAAAAATGATATTGCAAATTCAGTCGCAGACTTTGTACCTCTGAATGACCAAGTCCTGCTCATTAAACTATAACAACGCATAGGACAAAGAACATTAACCAAATATATGCACCTACAGTGAGACACCGGATGCTGAAGTGTAGGGTTTTTCAGTCAGATAACCGAGGCTTTGCGCCTTACCAAGAAAGGCGAAATATATGTAATGATCAGCGATCTAAACGTTAAAATCGGATGGAATCAAGAAATGCCCGAGGTGACAGATTGACTTAATGTTGTATAGGAAATATCTTTTTAATAGCCAACACATTCTTCACACTACATCCACGGATACTCTACACGTGGCCTTGCCCCAGCACATACCAGACAACATCGTTAGCAATCAGATCGACTTCATTATGACTTCCCAGCTCATAAAAAAATATATAAAACCAGTGAACACTTACCCTGGGGCAGATGTTAATAGTAATCATAATCCACTTGTAATGAGCTTTGCGATAAGGCGTTTTTAAATTATTCAAAAGCTTAGCCCCAAAAAGATCATTGACATGGAAATATCGACAAATCCTGACGTACTAAGAGATATAGGAACCAAATTGGAAAACAGGTTGAAGGCCGTAACGACTTCGGATAGAAATAGAATAACCTTAGACAGACGTTGAAGAAGCTATCTCAGAAGTACAGGAACAAGAGATCAGATACCAGGCAAAAAAAGGAAAGAGAGAGAGAAGCACGACCTGTTAATGTACATCGAAAAGTTGAAGAAATGACGAATCGACGTACGACATACTCTGTGGCAATCTTAACAGATGAAAACAACAAAATTATCTTTGGAATCAAGCCTAACCTAGAAAGGTTGAAACAATACACTGAAGAACTCTTTAACGATAATAAGCCGGAGAAGCATTCGACTGTGTAAAGCATGATAAACTACGACTTACGACACTATTCACTTGTATGCCCTTTCTTACGTCACTCAACATCTCTTTGAAAAGAGCTTGGGAGTAGATGTTAAATAACAATGGCGATAATATGCGGCCCTGTCTAACGCCCTTCCCTATCGCTGTAGTTTTCGCTGATTTATTTTCAATCCTAAACTCTGCTGTTTGTGGCCAGTACATTTGTAATTTTTTTTTAAATATTTTTTAAGCTTATCATCAGTGCCTGTTTTATTGAGAATGCCAATCAGTTTATCATGCTTTACACAGTCGAAGGATTTACGGTAATCGAAAAAACACGCATTCAGGTTAACATTCATATGTCTGCACCTTTATGTTGTAAGGTAGTTACTTTCAGTTTGTTCTTATGTTTTATTTTGTATCGTAGAACCGCAGGTTTGTTGATCTACCTCCGTGTGCAAAACCGCTTTTCACTTTAAGGTTATGTTCTTTCAAATATGGTTTATTCTCTGTGACCTTTTCGGTAGGTTCTTGGGTTTGACTGAAAACTGTCATCGGTGTTATTCGGTCAAACTAAATTCTGACGACTGGTCAGACCCTTAGCCCTTGTGGGAAAATTCGGGAAATCTTTCCTCCTCTCTGTGATTTCCGCATCAAATCTCGTTTGATATTAATTGTAAGTTCACAACGTCTATTTTCGTTGATTATCGGTACTTTTAAGAGATTTTTACCACATTACCTGAAACTCCATATTTTTTTTTTAGACCAGAATTATCCCTCTCTGTACTCTTAGTTCCCTTTACGTTGCTCATTTCAATAACTACTTTTCCGGCCAACTGAGTTTGGACCCTTGGATTTTCGACCTATGTAGTCGAGGCATTTGTGAAGGCCTGTTGACCTCACGTTTCTGAGCAGATGCAAGGGGCTATCCCTTAAAAGGACCAGCCGCCTCCTAGAGAACCGTCTGTTAAGTACCTTAATTTTTAGCTGCAAATTTCTAATTACCTTTCGTTTTGGACATAGCCAAGTGTGTTTTTATGCCCTACCTGATATTTAATTGCCTTTTTTTGTTCTCAAGGCCATAAGATATCTTGCCTAACTATTTTTGATATAACTTAACAACTACTTCAACCTATTCAACATTTTAAGTGATTTATTTTTAAAAGCGACAATCCATAAAGAAGTAAAGAAGCAGTAGATCTATGTTCTGTAATAGATAATTTCAAAGAAAGGAGTTGTCAGAAATTGATACTGTGTAATATATAATCAAAAATTTAAGAAAATTAAATATTCAACCCAAAACTGCCATAAATGTGTAGGTAAGATGCATGTGTTAAGACTTTCTCCGGCTTTTTGAAAGGCAGTTTTTGCAATCTGCCAAAAAATTTTGAGACTAGGTGTTTTAAAAAGAAAAATAGGACAATAAGGTACATATTATAACTTAAGAAGCACAGAATGTAAAATCATCTTCAGAAATTTAACAGTCTATATGTCGGGTCCGTAAATCAAGTGAATACCATAAATATAATGGAATGGGCTACTTATTTAGGAATAAATAATAACAGTGTAAGGTGTAAAAACGATACAGGGGCAATCGTAAATATTTTCCCAATAGATGTTTTTAAAGCTATTTCGAAAGCTAAAAAAATAATTATTCATAAAACTCATGTACAGTCATATACAGGGGGTGATCATAAGGTCTTGCATTAAAAATGGTATATCGAGTTATTTAGAATTCTATATAGGTAATTTGAAAACTGAAACTCTTTTAGCCATCATTAGTCAAGTATATTAATAAAATTAATACAAAAAGTAGAATCTGCTGATTCACAAAACTGTGTGAACTACTTAAATCTAATTAAGAACTATATTTATATAACAAATTTACCGGACCGGTGACTCAACCTGTACGGCTTTTAATTAAATTACAACTAAAGCTGTAGACTTACCAATTAATACATAAGTTAATGTCCACAGTCGATAGCAATCTGCCGTTTATTTGTCCATTTAACTACATAGTCATCAAGATTGGCTCTTTAGATTACAGGTTCCATAATCCCAATGGTATGGTTGGTTATTCTGAAAAGGTGAAAATAAATCAATGACGAGACTAA
This sequence comes from Polydrusus tereticollis, assembly GCA_963920685.1. Taxonomy (NCBI): domain Eukaryota; kingdom Metazoa; phylum Arthropoda; class Insecta; order Coleoptera; family Curculionidae; genus Polydrusus; species Polydrusus tereticollis. Next base: position 54,518,783 of record OY987329.1, read on the forward strand.
TCGGTTGCCAGTTATGTATCAAGGTTACTATAGATATTTCCAAGACTAAACTTAATGTTGTATGACTGCAGGTTATGCATTCTAGCTTGAGCCCCGAGATGCGTAGGTTATAAAAAAGGAAAGTCTATGTACGACAGATATATACGCCAGTTTATGTGAGAGAGATACCTATTATAATTTCTTCTGCGCACCCGAAGTTCAAATCTCATGCTATATTGCTCGACCTGCACATACATTTGCTTATTTTTGATAAAAGGTTTTCGAACAATATTTCTGTTGCACCAATACCAAACAGCGTAAATGTTTAGTTAGTTTAAACGTCCGCGGTTGATGGTTTAACACTCAGATTAAGAAACTAATGTCATTGTCATGTTGTTTTGTTTTTAGTTATTCGTTGAATTTTTTTAAGCGTCATTCGTACTAGTATATTATTATACAGTGCGTCCATAAAGTCTTGCACAAATTCATTTAAAATTCAGGTATTTACTTTTTAAAAACGCTCGGACACGTCAATTAGTACTTTTGTTTGCGCATTTTTTAACGTAAAATGTTTTTATACAGGGTGTCGCACGTATGAGGTATGAGGTCATCAATAAATGTGTTTAAAATAAATTTTCAAACGTCAATATTTCGGAAACCGTGATTTCCAGAGGTGTTAAGTGTTCATCATAGAATTCAAAATTGATATAATATACAGGGTGTTCCATTAAAAAAATCCTTGATGACCTCATACCTCATACGTGCGACACCCTGTATAAAAACATTTTATGTTAAAAAATGCGCAAACAAAAGTACTAATTGACGTGTCCGAGCGTTTTTAAAAAAAGTAAGCCTCTGAATTTTAAATGAATTTGTGCAAGACTTTATGGACGCAGTGTATAGTACAACGATAATATAGAATTGTTGGAAATTCTTTAAAATGGTTTTTCCCGGCGCGAGTGTCAATTAGGAACAGATATATTTTAAAAAAGGTTGATTACGTGTTTTTCCGAAAATTTTACTCGTTGAAACTGTTCTATAGATATCCTCGAACAAGTGGAACAATATTGAATCACTTGGTGGGTTCTAGACGTTCGAGACGTTAATGCGCTTTGTTGTCTAAATACACGTGCGAGAGGTTAGCTATGACCCAATGATACCAAATATAATTTTTGTAAAAAGCATGTCACGAAAGTATTTATCCGACAAGAACTTAAAAGACATTCTAATGAACCATCGTGATGTGAAAGATACATGGGAATTTCCGAGAAGTGTTAGTGATATTGCGGGCGCTGAAACTGAACACAGTGGCCATGAAAATTCTGAGGAAGAAATTTCTGACAAAGAGCAAAATAGTGTTTCATTCTCCCATAGCGAAGAATTTATTTATTCGTGTCAGAAGCATCATTAGATAACAATAAATACTAATTAATTAACACATTATACCAAATGTCTATAGTCACAGGCGTGAGCTAAACACTTTGTGCCCAGAAGCGGGCGACGTCAATTGCGTTCGGCTTCGCTGCCATAAGGTCCTCCGTGGTACATCTAGCGGGGCACAGCGGGCAGGTGTACATATGTTGCGTGGTTTGCAGTTCTCCACAATCACAGAGGTCGGAGTCCACGGGGTAGCCCCACTTATTTAAGGTGTCTCTCGATCTCGCCGTGTCCGTCCGCAGTCTGTTCAACGCCTTCCAGATTTCCCAGTTTTCACCGCCTCTCGGTGCCAGCTCTTCACTCGGCTTCATCCAGTGTTGGTTTGAGGTCTTCCCCCAGAGGTCCACTCTGGTTTTAGGTGCCTCGTAATCTTCTGTCGATCTCAGGGACTTTCAATTCTAAGAACTAGCCTGAAATTAATAAATTTTATAAATCCACAAAGACGGAGTCGGTGGACAGTTTGGACCAAAAATGTGTTACATATTTGTACCAAAGAAGAAGCTAGTTAGTAGATGGCGCCTGACAATATTTTATAATGTGTTGGCGTTGTTATTTATAATGCGGCAAACTTGGATTATGGAGAGGGTAGGAAACAATTCAACATTCTGTTAGGAAAAGCTATTATAAATGAACACTCGCACGAAAAACTTTGTTTATACAACACGCCGAGTAAGGTGTAAACAAATTATTGCAACCGTTCTAATTATTACAGTTCCGACTCAAGAAACAGCTGTATGAACCCGAGAAAAAAACGAGATGTTCTTATTATCCCCGTTTGAATGATAGAAAACATCCCAGTATGTGTCTCAAATGTAGAAAACGTGTCTGCAGGCTAGTGATGCCAACGAGGAGTAAGTTTAAACGTTATTGTTACTTTTGTAATTGTATGTGCAATTTTATCGTTTCTTGTTTCAGTGAGTCTAGTGATAAATAAATATTGAAGAGCTACAATGGGAACTGTATCCGTGGATTTTTTCTTTAGTTTTGTGGTCAACTTGTACAGTACAAGAAAAAAGTGTTGTTGTAATAATAATTTTTCTACAAACTAAACTACTTAAGAATTAGAAACAAAGAATTTGTTTATTATCATATATCCTAGTTGGAACTGCATTAAAAAGCAAAAACGTTTAAAAAAATTTTCCAATTTTTGAATTTTTTTAAATTTTAGCCATTTATAATTTTAAAGTCAGTATTGACCCCAGTAGTTACGCTGTAAAAAAGTGAGATACCAGCTAAGGGTTAGAATACCCAAATGACAGCTTAGAAATGTTTCTAGCTTTGGGTGCTTCGAGATAATTGAAAAAGCAAAAATATTTTTTTTTATTATAATTGGAGGCATCAGATGCCATATTTAAAGATATTTGCCCTCTAACAATATTTGTATGAAAAAATGTAGTAGCCGTTCCACTGGTTTTACAAAGAAAATTAACTTGGGCTTGCTTACGTTTGTAAAGACCCTCGTAAATCAGAGAACTCAAAATGTAAAAATTAGGTATTTTAATTTCCATCAATCAATGAAGCCGTCAATCCTAATTTTGAAATAAACCAAAAAGACGCAATGTTCACATGCAACACGAAAACTTATTTTCTATAAAGTTTGCTACGAAATTAAGAATTTACTGTTAACTAATCTGTAATAGTTTGAAACTTGAATGGTAAAACTAAAATTTGGTAATCTTTGATTAGTATTGAATTCAAGATTAGCAACGGAGATACTGGAGCAGTTTTGCTATAATCATTCTTTTCTATGGCCTATTGGGTTTTTCTGTGTTCACTGCTAAATGAAAAAGATTAAAAAATATTTTTACAGTTAAACATAATTCTACCTAACATTATGCGGTTTAAATAATAAATGTGTTATTAAATTTTAGTGTGTATAATTGTAAAGAAGCTTAGTTTTATTATTGTTCTTCGCTATACAGGAAAAGATTATAACTTTTCCGCATTGTTTGTTAGGTTATTAAGTAATCATAGTTTTAATAGAACATTACCTTAATTGCTGTATGGATGTGATGTAACAATGGAATAATAATTACAGTAAATTAATTAACAATTTCTACTTTAAGAAGTGTAGGTATTTTTATTTACAGTATTCAAAATATATCAATATAATATAATATCATAATAAGCAACACATACATAAAACTATAGTATTAATTACTTTATAGCAAATAATATCTTAATCAATAATTTTAGGATCGAGTTGGGTTAATAAGTTATACCTACTTATATGCATTTTTCCTATAAAAGCTAAGGATAATTCGGAGAAAACTCAATTAGGAAATGGTTACTTTCTAACCTCGATTTTGGAAACATTAATGGAAAATGGAGCCATATATATGAACTCGATTGTCGACAATTTTAGCCTATGCGGCGCTGTTTTCTGTTTTTAATTTTATATTTGATATGAATGAAATATCTACTGAAATAAGACTTTATCGGGTCCATTGTAGCAATTTTAAAATTGCCACTATTGACTTTGTGGGGAATGTTAGACTTACCTTTAAGTCTTATGGTCATATCTCCACAAAGTGCATCTTATATAGTTATTTGATTCAAAATTTGTTTATTAAATTGTGTCATCTTTGTTTACAGAAAATTAGTTCAATTGGACAAAATATGTGGGGTTAGAAGTAGTGCGTTCGCTTTTCTGTTGGTTAATTGCACACGGCGCTGCAAGTGAGTTGACCAGGTATTTCCGTTTCAGTCTCCGTCAAGTCGCAGAAAACCCATTTCTTACTCTTGGCAATTTTATGTAAAAACAAAGTTGTTTGAAATTATTTTCTTTATTTCGTTATTTAATTTATGTTCTGGTAGAAGCCCAGACTCTCTTATCGTTCTGATCGTTTGTAGTGTATCTCTGTTCTCTTCCTTTTTTTTTTGGGGTTAGGTTAAGTTGGCAAAACTTTGTGTCAGCTGGTTGCTGGAGGAGAAGGGGGTTTCTTGAAAGTTCTCGGGGTCTTTAATTTGACTTGCTTAAAAACCTTGAGACAAAAAGGTCAAACCTGTCGCCGTTAGGCCATTTTTTGTCAAAAGACCACGAGGTCTTACCCCTCTTTTAGAGGTAAGCTTCCTTTATTCCTTTTTTTTTTGGTTGTTTGTTGGGATTCAGTGGGTAATTTTCTTCTATATTATTTTAAGGGGTTTTGTTGGTTTCGGCTGATTTTGCCGTTTCTCCTGCCGTTCGGCATTTGAGTAGGTTAGAAAAACCACATGGGATTTTTAACAGCCACATGATAGCCCTTTAGCTACCAGGTTCCAGTTGGTCCATGCTGAGTTTACGTAATTAAACGATAAGGTATATATAAAAAAAATTCCACCTGGCTGACCATGAGTAGCCTTCAGGAATCAGATGGGCCATGCCCAATATAGCTACCGTAGCAGAAGCGACGGAACGGATTAGCAGGCTTGTATAAAGTGAACATCATTTAATATATTTAGCAATTTTAATTTAATTATTTCGTTGTAACATTTAAATTAACTAATATTTAATTAACAACTCTTTTTAAATGTAAAGCTACCTCGGCAAAAGATAACACCTTTATAACCAAATAACCATGCCTCATTGAAGAGAAAGGAATTCTAGAATCTTCGTAGGTTAAACCCCATTTTTGGTTTTAAATTCTTGCGCCCGGAAAGGCTGTATTTCTTTCTTTTAATCATTTCTAAACTTAACTAAGTAACATTTCATAAAATTTAGAGAATATAACATTAACAAGCCCTTTTGTTATCATGTAATCCCTTTTTTTTGCAATAAAAACTTTATTTAAATTGAAAAAGTAGCCCATTCTTACAGTGGAGTTGATACGATAGGAAATAAAATACTTGAAGTCTTCCTCAACAAAATAGATTAATTGGTTTAAAGGTTTATCCCTACATGTTTCGGATGTTTAAACATCCATCATCAGGGCATACTAGAAGAATTTAAGTAAAAGGTAAAAGAAATTCAATGTTCGAGTAGACTTGACTTACCAATGTCGAGTTCATATAATGAAGTTCGTTACCCCAAATGAATGGGCATAACTACTTGAAGTTTTAAACCGAAGAAACTTTCACATCAAGGAGGGAAAGAGTGTTGAAACGTCACATTAGGAGGAAAACTATAATACGAGAGAAAATTTTTTTTTTAAATGTAGATGAATATAAAATTTATATTATGTTCAGAATTATATGAATATTTTGAATGAAGGTTATACTTACAAAAAAAAAAAAGAAATTTTTCATTTAATTGATACGAAGGCGTAGAAGGGCCACATAATTTATATTTTTTTTTTACTAAATTTCGACTTTAAACTCGGAATTTAACTAAATTCCGACTTTGAACTCGGAATTTAACTAAATTCCGACTTTGAACTCGGAATTTAACTAAATTCCGACTTTAAACTCGGAATCTAACTAAATTCCGACTTTGAACTCGGAATTTAACTAAATACCTACTTTAAACTCCGAATTTAACTAAATTCCGACTTTGAACTCGGAATTTAACTAAATTCCGACTTTGAACTCGGAATTAACTAAATTTCGACTTTAAACTCGGAATGTAACTAAATTCCGACTTTGAACTCGGAATTAACTAAATTTCGACTTTAAACTCGGAATGTAACTAAATTCCGACTTTGAACTCGGAATTAACTAAATTTCGACTTTAAACTCGGAATGTAACTAAATTCCGACTTTGAACTCGGAATTTAACTAAATTCCGACTTTAAACTCGAAATTTAACATTTATTGGTAGTTTGGGTTTCGAGAAGGTAAATAGTTGTGTATTGTGAAAGCTATTTGTGTTAATTGTTTTAATGTTATGGGATATATTATATAATATGAAGGATGAATTCGCAGGTAAGTAACTAAATTTATTAATTATACTAATCGTTTTTGTTATACCTAGTCTTCAAATTAACTGCTGAAGGATAACAAGTGTAACCATTCCACAAAAACAATTTTATAATGTGTCTTACAGTGGCGGATCTAACGGAGAGATAGCTATATAGAGGGAAATTTTAAGAACTTTATACTTTATTCCCTCTTCCTTTATTTGGGTTATAGAGCCGCCGCTAGTTTCGCTAGTAAGATATTATAAAATTTTTGAATGACAACAGTCTTATATTGTATTGCAGGAAGAAAACACAGAAGAACTGGTAACAACGTATTTTTCCCTTGGATTTCAACAAAAAGAGATACTTGCCTTTTTAACACATTTGCATAAACTCAATATTTCTCAACGTTCATTAAAAAGGACTTTGGCGAATTTAAACTTGTATAGAAGAAAAAACTATTTAAGTATTATCGAAGTTGTAAGGTTTATTGAAGGTGAACTAGTGAAGTCTGGTCAATTACATGGATATCGTTGGATGCACTTAAGGTGTTTGCAGAGTAATCTAGTTGTTACGCAAGACATTGTTAGAGAATTGCTATTGTCTTTGGACCCGAGGGGGGTCGATTTAAGAAAAAGAAAAGGATTAAGGCGAAGGCAGTATTTTAACAAGGGTCCCAATTACCTTTGGCATATGGATTCGTACGACAAGTTAAAACCATACGGAATATGTATCAATGGATGCATTGATGGCTTCTCCCGGCATATTTTGTGGCTTCGTGCAGGTTCTACATCCAGCGATCCAAAGGTAGGACAGAAAATATAATGCAAAACTATATTTTTCAGCAAAAGTGCTCAAATGCGAAACATACTTTTGCAGGGTTCTTGGTCCTTAAAGTATACAACTCTTTGATGCAAATTGCAAAGTCCTTCCATAGATTTTGCGAGTGCAACAAGACCATAACACCATATTTTTTTTGGTGTGCTATAGTATTGTTTTACTAGCAAAGTCACCAGAAGGACTCTACATCTAAGAATACCTACTATACCTATTTTCATTTCTGCCATTTATGTGAAAATTAAACGCTTTCAGTATAAATTAAAACTAAGAAGACACCCAAATGTAGTGCTAAGTTAACATCAACAATTTAAGTCAGTTTAATAAGGAACTTTTACTTTAATCATTGCCAGCTTCCACAAAAATGACATTAATAGTTTTTAAGGTATATCAATCAAGCGAATTATACAACCTTGTAAAAACGGAACCATATACTTATATTACAAATATTTTTCCTTGTGTATTTATTAAAAAAAAAATATATGAAGTAATAAATATACATCTGTTAATATTAAATAACTTTAACGATGTGTTTGTGAGATTTAACGTTAGCGATTTCTTTCTCGCACCCACCTCGTAGAAGTTTATAACCATAACTGCTACAAAAATGAAAAGTTAATTTTTTGTAGGTTATAGCTGGGTACTATCTAAATGGGATACAACTAATAGGAGGATGTCCAAAGACTATACGATCTGATATGGGTACTGAAAATAAAACTGTAGAAAAAATTCAAACATCAATGCGTGAACTTTTTGATGAGACTTCAAATAGCAGGCCCCCATTTTTGTATGGAAAGAGTGTTAATAACCAACGAATTGAATCGTGGTGGTCCATACTTCGTAAGCATTCGGCTCAATTTTGGATGAATTTATTCCAAATGTTAAAAGAAGACGACCATTTTGATGGTACCTTTCTGGATAAATCATTACTTCAGTTTTGTTTCAGAGACATCATTCAGGTAAGACCTAATTCCGTAAGGAAATATTTTGAAGCTAAACAGGTTGACTAAAATCATTATTCTTTTCTAAAACTTATTATTTCTTAAACCTAAAGATTTATTGCTGCGAACAACATAGTTATTGCATCAAATAAATCAAGTTTATTCGACAGTTGTTGGGCTTATCCCTATCTCCGATTTTTTTTTTGTTTTTTCTCCAATATAGCATTGCATAATAATAATATTCTTCAAAATTGGAAAGGCGAAAGAAGTTTCATTATCTTTTTAGATATCCTAATAATAAAAGGGCATCTATAATAATAACATAATCATGAGCATTTTCAAAAATACAGAGTGCTCCAAAATAGCAGGGCAGTAAATATTGGTTATAACGATACATAGGTTATAGCGACGATAAATTGGACGTAGTTATGCAGAAACCTACCAACCCACAACTTCGCCAAAAATGAGTTAAGCACATAACGAACTTTTTCTTACTGTATTCTGTGATTTACAGAAACCTACCATCTAATTCAAGGTCCCCATAATGAACAGCTGGGTTACCTACCAATCCATTTATATCTTATTCGATTATTTAACATACGCAGAAGAATATCAACCCACTTGGTAGCTATATCTATAATATTTAAAACAACCAAGTGGGTTGGTAGGTTACTGCAAAAAGGAGATTTTCACCAAACGTCAAACCGTTATATGCACAAGTGGGTTGGTAGCATTCTGCATAAATGCATGCGCAATACGCAGAAGAATATCATCCCAAGAATAAAGTTAATTTTTCATTATATGCAATGTTTTAATTAAATAAATGACAGTTTTAATTTTGCAGAAACTTTCCAACCCACAAACTTCAGTCGATTTAAAAAAATTTAATTTTGCAGAAACTTACCAACCCACAAACTTCAGTCGATTTAAAAATTTAATTTTGCAGAAACTTACCAACCCACAAAATTCAGTCGATTTAAAAAAATTAGTCACCAAATTGTTTTCATTCTCGGAAAGCATGCGAATGCCCATTATATACCAAAAGCTGGATATCAAATTTTGCTTTGGTACCGATTTAATAACAAATTTATCTTAAAATCTTTAACATCGATTTTCTCAGAATAATGTTTTTGTGGGTTGGTAGGTTTCTGCATAACTACGTCCAATTTTGGTCCCGGCAGGTTTTTATGTTAACGCCATTGCCGACGTGTTGCTTATAGTGTGATCGTTTGTAACGACGAACTGATACAGCGACCACCTAAAATGACTTACATTGGTTCAAGGTTGTCACACTACTGCAACCACCCCCTGTTGATAAGTATTTTATTTCACTTATTCATCTTATACACTTTCATCCTATTATCTAATTCATACCTAAAACATGCTATGGTCGCTCCATTTCTATAATAATTATTATCTACATAAATATAATATATTTTTAATTGTTACCATATCTATTTCTGATTTTTTTAAATATGATAATTGCAGAGGGACCTTGATCAAGTAGCTTTGGAATGGAATGTTCATAAAATAAGAAAATCAAGGAATAGTATCTCGCCTGTAGGTAGGCCGGCTGTAATGTTTGAGGTACCATCATTATATAACACGAGGAGCTTCTTGGTTCCAGTTCCAGACTTTGCTATAGATGCCGTTCGTGGGGAATGTACATTTTTGGAGTATCCATGTGACAAAGATTTTTATAGTAAAGTTTTCTTCTTGACGTTATGATTTAAATTTGTTTCTTGTTTATTGGGTTTTTAGGTCATTTATAAATAAATAAAGGTTTGGTTTAGGTTGACATTTCGGTTTATATTACATTAAACCATCTTCAGAACTACAATAACAGGAAAATGTGATTATTAACTAATTTTTATAATTAAAAAGTAGACATACCTCTATATAACTCTTAGCACTATCACTTCTATTTTTACATGTTTAACTATGTGGTAACTATGCAAGACTGATTTTATGAAGGGATTCTTTATAAGGGAGGGTAGGTACATTTATTAAAAATGGGAAAAACCATTTGATTACGGTTTATTGTTTCTTTTGTTAACGGTAGTAAAATTTGCAATTTTTAATTAGGTTATTAAATTACTGTAAACTGTACTTAGATTATCAGTGTCGGTTCGAAAATTTAATGTATTTTTATTTTTTTTTTAATATGGATCATTTCTTTTATATTTCGTTTTTTATAATTTATTTCATGGTCTAAAATTGTTGTATTATTGAAGTCAAAATTATGTAAGTTGTCAATAGCATGTTTTGATAAGGCTGTGTGTGCTTGGTTCGTATTTCTCATGCTGTATTTATGTTCATATATTCGGTTTTTTAGGTATTGTTTTGTTTGTCCAATGTATGTCTTTGGGCAGTCCAAGCAGTCTATTTTATATATTAAATTTGCTTGATTTAGTTTAGGAGTGGTTGGCTTTAATTTTGTAAAGATGGTTTTTTTATTGTTTGGTGGTTTATCAGCTATATTTATTTTGTGAGGTTTAAGTACGTTTCTAATTTTTGTAATGATTTCTGGAATGTATGGTAGGGAGATGAAGTTATTTTCTTTTTGGGGATCTGTTTTATTTGTGCTATTGTAAATTTGGTTTATTCTATTCTTAATAATTGGTTCATAAAATTTTTTTGGGTAGTTATTGTTTTGTAGAACAGTTTTTACTTTTGTTATGTTTTGTGGTCTGTTTATTGGATCTGTTAATTTAACCGCTCTATCAATAAGGGAGTTGACAACACTTTTTTTATATTTTTTGGGGGTATAGGAATTGAAGTTTAAATATCGGCCCGACCAAACGGGTTTGGTATACCAATTGGTTGTGATGTTGCCTTCTTCGTCGGAAGATATGTTAATGTCTAGAAAGTTTATTGATCTATTGTTTTCTGTTTCGTATGTAAATTTTAATTTTTTATGGAAATAATTGAATTTGTTAAGTGTATATTCAAGTTTATTTTTTGGTATGCAAAGAATGCAATCGTCAACGAATCTTTTAAAAAAATATGGTTTATATTCTAGGTTATTTAATACATTTGTTTCAACCAGCTCCATTACAAGATTTGCGATTGAAGCAGAGATTGGTGATCCCATTGCTACACCATAAATTTGTGAGAAGAATTCGTCATTAAATTGAAAGAAATTTGATGTTAAGCATAAATTAGTTGTTTTAATAAATTCTTCTTGTGGAATTGCTGTGTGTTGTTTAATGGAGTTCCAGTTTTCTTTTATACTTTTTATAGCAAGTTCGATTGGTATATTGGTATAGAGTGAGACGACATCAAACGAGACAAGAATATGATTTTTGGGTATTTTTCTGTTTTTTATAAATTCATGGAAATTCCATGAATCTTTGATGTGATATTCGGTTTTGCCTATCACGTTTGTTAGAATGTTTGAAAGGTATTTAGAGATACTATATGTAGCAGAACCTATTGTACTAACTATAGGACGTAGAGGAATATTATTTTTGTGAAGTTTTGGTAGTCCATATATACAGGGTGTTATGGAAATGACTTATTATATTTTAAGGGGCCACTCCTGGGGTGGCCTAGAGTTACACTTGATAGTTTTTTTTTCTAAAATCGGAAGTATTTTGAATTTTGTAAAATACCTTAAAACCGGACCATCTGTGCCTCTATGAAAGTTCATTACCCCTAAACACGTGTTTTTGACATGACAAATTGGCGGAATTTCTACAGACAGCTGATTACCTTGCGACGTTGCCAAGTATTCGGGAAAATCTTTTTTTTAGGTTTTTTAAAAAAGATTAAATCAAAAACTATACTGCGATTTCAATTAAACAAGCCTTATTCAATAGGTATAGTTTTTACTCACCCCATGAAATTGTATTGCTATCATAATACTTCGCTGAGTAAAAATCGTAGATACCAACAACAAGCCCTATGTCTGGAAATTTACACAGATAAACTATCACATCACAAAACATTCCCATCACATGTGTATCACATTATTCAACAACTATACACTCCAGCAGCAAAACGCAAACAAATTTTATGCCGTGGCAAGTAAATGAATAATAAGAAATGATATTAAAAACAAATTTATGAAGCCACATATGAAGCCATTGGGCGCATTCGAGAGACGAAACTGCTCCGCAGTGGTTACCGGTTATGATCCAACCGCTACCGATTCGTCGGCTTCCATGGATTTCGACTATTTCGACCAAAAGATCATCACGTTTGGTTCAAATGTCAAATCCATATCAGCTGTGCGTAACAAACATTAACCTTTCTTGTTTTGTGAAGCTTACCAATATACTCATCCCTTGGTTGAAACTCTTTGGTGGCAGTTAAAAAGTACGTTTTCCTGTTTAATGTATATGTTTTGTTCCTCCATTCTATTTACTACGTTCTTCGTAACCAAACTTTTGTTGCATACGTCATTTCCCCATTGACATAACGAACCGCTCTCTCCAAGCAGCGGAAGTGAAAGATGCTACCCAAAATGGCGACCGTTCCGTAACATGTTGGAAAGTGTCGTAAAAGTAGCGGTCGACACAACAAGACGATTTAGGAACTGCTCCGGAGCAGTTTCGTCTCCCGAATGCGCTCATTGACTTTGAACTGCTCAGTACCCAATCACAGAACAGCAACAAATCACATTTCCCGCCCCCTAGACTATCGTGTTTAAATGTTGTGTGTCCAGTTAAGAGGACTGGATTGGATACCGTAATTATTATTCTTAATTGCAATGGCCACCTGTCTTGACGACAATGAGCCAGCTATTATCATTACCAAGAAGAACAGAAGTCACAGAAGAAGAGAAAGAACATAACCGTATCAAACGTGTGTCGCGTTGTTTTCAATCCGGATTTTGTTATAAAGTATTTCTAAGTCTATAACTAGTAATTTCTTGTATTAATAACACAGAATTAAAGAGCTAATAACTTGATAATGTCCCGAACAGTTAATGTGTTGTTAAAGTGAATAAATGTCCCGCTAGAATCATTTGAAATGGTAACGGTATAACGTGGATTTCTTGCCGATATGTTTTTTATTTCAAGGTATGTACAAATAAAACTAGAGCAATACGTAGACAATTTTTCGTGTAATAGGGTAGAAACTAAAGCATATTAAAGTTAAGTAGAAAAAATTAAATATTCAAAAAAGGTTATCTGATGAAACTGATGTAGTAAATGTGGCAACACTGGTCAAAACACATGTTTTGGGCTGACGATATCTAAAGACTATCTGACAGTAACTGTCAGATTTTTGTCAACAATTTTTTTTTGACAAGTAGTACGAATCAGCTGTTTGGGTCATTGGCGCGTAGGTGTTTTGAGCTAAATTTTTGAAGGCATTTTTCTCGAATTTCTAGCTTCGAGCGCCATTTAACGCAATTTTTCCCCAATTCGGCTCGACCTATAGATTTACGGGTTAAAAAATAATAAGTCATTTCCATAACACCCTGTATATGGGGGTTGACCATTGTGTGATATTAGTTTATTTTTTAAGAATTTATCTATGTATTTATTTTATTTTATAGTTAAATATGATTGTTGTTTGCTTGTCACTGTCAAATAGAGAATTTGAATATTTTACTTCTTATAATTTTAACTTGTCAAAAATCAAAAGCAAAAAGTCATTGTTAATGAAATCAAAACATGGTTACTAGGCAACACAGTACATTATCTGATACTGTAATGTTCCATTTACCGGCCGCAAATGAGTATAGGGTAAGTAGATTTATTGAACAGAATAAACTAAATTAGTTTCTCGTATTTCTAATGGATAAGAGCATACTTTATTAAGAGAAAATCGTAAAGAAAAGTACGAGTTTTATGGTTAGCAACACTATTATTATAGATGTTTTTAATGTCACATACACTTCCATACCTGATTAAAATTGTTTGATTTATTTATATATCTGACGGACGTAGTACACGAAGGGCGATTATAACGATATATAACGATTCTTATTAAATAATGCTTTTCCATTAAAAATACGAAAAAACAGCGTGTTTAATGCGTAAGGAAAGTGAGTTTTCTAGCTCGTGGAAATTTGATCAAGATATTGTCGAGGTACTTTTTTGGCATTTTCACACGCACGACACTGCCTCTGCACGATGAAAGAGAACCTATGGCAGGGCGGAAGCGGGGGGCAGCGGTCGTGCGTGTCGACAACTGACATTACAACGTCACTGGTGTCGACCGGCCGGGACTTATCCATCGAACCTCAAGAAGAGAGCAACCAGCGATCAGCGCCCCAAAATAGAGACCGACGCCTCGTGACGCTTCCCCCGTGACGGCAGAAACCAGAGTTTAAGGTAAGACTGGGTTAATCTTATAGTTGAATTGTTTTTAAGGGTTTTAACATAAATAAATAGTTGCAATAATTATGATGACCATCATTTAATCAAGCCCCCGGTGTCCCTCGTGACAATATTCGCATCATGGAGCTTAAAACCAACACTGCAACAACGTCGGGTTGCTCCTTGAGTCGTGGTAATCAGTGCTGAACACATAGACTTTAGCTAAAGTTCAACACAAAGTTTAAGTTTATTTGGGTTTGGAAAGAAATTAAACATATATAATATTTATAGTATTTTAACAACATATTTATTTTAAACTTACAACCTAAATTTACATCTACCATTTATTAAGAAAAAAAATGCAAATTGCATAATAACCAATATTGTAACTATGGGTAAACAGGTTAGGCACCTGCCTAGAAATGTAAATTCCAAGAGCTGAAGATCCGATAAATGTTTAAGATCATCCTCTAAATCGTACAAAATCTCAAAAAATTATTGTTTTAAAAATATGGAAGTAGGTATAATTTTAATTAAATATTGATTCTTTAAAAACTTTCAGGCTTTGTAACAAAAAGTAAAAATTCTTTTAAGTCGCAGGGTAGAAAGGATGCGACATAACTCACCTAGTTTAAATTATTATAACTGTAAACTTCTATCCGGTTGTAACTCGTAAAACATATCTGATAGTTTAGAATTTGACAGTTTTATGGCCCTTGTTACATCTAACCTATCGAACATTTTTAAAAAGAATGTTAGTTGTATGATTAAATTAAACAATATCCATAACCCAAATACCCGCCACAAATAGGGCATTTAATTCGCTTCTAAATTCGACATAGTTTTTATACGTATTTGGAAGCTCTAGCAAGTTTGAGCAAGTGTGACCAATTGGTACTCGGCTAAAGCCGACATTATCTATAAAACTTATTTTTATCTTTTGGTTTACTAAATCAGATCCTGTACAATATCTTAATAATGAAGATCTGGTTTTCTCATCGCTTTCTTTAACGTACTTTGTTAAAAAATTATATGTTTTAGCATTATCATCCAATAACTCTTCTTTTTGAACGTCAAATGAGGAGAGAATATTTTTTACTGATGGATGCAGCTCACCATAAATTCGTTTTATATCCGTATCACAAAAAACTTTATGAATTTCGGGCATAAAACACTGCACTACATACGCCGTTTTCTGTATTATTTCTTGTTCGGCTATTTGCTCTATCAGTTGTTTAAAATTAGTTTTGGTTGAAAGCCATTTTGCCTTATAGGAGCAGCACATACTCAGCAAATCATCCTGATCCGCGTTATCGAAATCTGTAAACGCCATATTAATCAGTTCCTTGTCCGATTGGCTAACATACATCAAAAAATTTAGAAGAAGTTCATGTTTGTCGGTGTCTTTTTTTAGGCACTGATTAATAAATGCAGGGGCAAGTTTAACAGGAAAGTATTTTTCTCGTCGAAATCCTCCCACTAAGAGTTTGGCTATAGCTCTCCACTCTTCTTCCCCAAAATCGTGACGTATAAAAGGCACTTTGTAGTCAGTCCCCTCAGTGCAGTTTTCGTAAAACGAAGTCCAAAATTCTGAAATTGCGTCACGAAATACCCAACCCATATCTTCGGCAACTTCAGGTTTACCGTTTGGCAAAATAAGTTCTATTTTCGTTGCAATAAAATCAACTTTGTGATTCTTGACAGCTTCTAAAAGTTCATTAAATATATGTCCCCGATGTAAAATTAATTTTTCCTCAAGATTAATATTAACTGGTACTTGGGGGTTATACGGCAATTCATATATATTTTCTGGGAGGGGCGTGTCATATCGGTTCATCCCAATATCCGGAAAGATATCCGTTTCCTGAAACAAGGTAAGAAGGGTAAGCATATAGTGCGATGTTAAAAAGTCACCCAAGCAATAACGATCGAACCAAAGACATTTAAGTTGTAATGTCTTTGGATTGAACTGATCAAGGAAGATTTTTACATTTCTATTGTATACGATAAATCTCGCGCCATGGAATGTTCGATTCCACTTTAAGCCGTACCCACCTCAAAGGCATTAAAATCTTCGGTAAATGATTCCACAAAATTATTTAGTGTTAGTTCTTGCTGGGCCTCCAAGGGTGCGGACCGGCGAATATTTACGTTCTCATTTGGTAATGTATTTACTGAAACGCCTGACTCTTCACTCGTTTCTGTCTCTGGAATATAGTGTTCATTGTTATCCATATGGGTAACATCGTCCTTTAAAGTTGTGGCGAGATAAAATCTTAAAGTCGTCAGAGCCGATATGCGATACATTTCTTCGATGGTTAGATCTAAGCTGCATTTATGATGTTTGTAATCCAGCAACTCCGTGTTAAATTTTTCTATACCTCCTTTTGGAGAATTGCCGTTAGGAAAAAACAATTCAATGGCTTGTTTAAGTATGTCTTCACATTTTAAATCTTTGTCCGCAGAGAGACGCTGAGTCCCCCCACCAAATTTTGTCTTGACTTGACGCAGAATTTTATCTTTGGGGCCCATGCAAACCCAACCAAATTCAATTATTCTAGTTTCCTTTTTTCTACGACGTTTTATAGATGAATAAGGTTTTTTATCATCAGCTGTAGTCATTTTCTGTTTTAGTTTTTCAATTTCTTAAAATGGGTTTTCAGTTGATCATCAGACATCAATAAAACTGTTTCTGAATCTATCTGTAAAAAAGGAAATATTTTGTTTCGCTTTATGTTAAAAGATCAGGTTAAAATGGTTTAATTTTTGACTACTTGTTGTAAGCGTTCTAATTGCGTTGCTCTTGACTAAAATAGAACCAAAAAAAAAATATGTGGCCCTTCTACGCCTTCGTAAATTGATGGCATCCATTAATTAATAACTAAATTAAGATTTGAACCTTGAACCTTAATAAATATAGTGTGGTTACCTACCCTCATCTTTACCCTATCTTATCTTACCTATCTTGGTTTAGAACCTCAAATTTTTTTGGATTTATATTTGGGGAGTTTTTGAACCTATTTTTTTTCTTGCCTAAAGCTAATAGAACTAATATTTTGGTATAATAAGGGCAGTGGCTTTACTTCAAAGATGTTTGCTATATTTTTATGGTTTTGCACTCTCTGTGTGTACTAAACTATTATTGTTGTTTCTAGGTTTTTGGTAACTTCTGTTAGTGGCTTTTGATCACCATTTTTGGTATTCGTACTTTATAGTGTATATTACTGTATATTTTACAGGAAATATAAGGTTCGGTACATATTTACTGAATTATTTTTATACTGGCTTCTTTGAACATTCAGTGTCTCTATTTTTGATGTTAGTATGCAGTACATTGTGTTTTTAATAATTACTTTTTACTTGATCACCAATTTAATTGATAATCAGTATACAGAGTGTCTAAATTTTACTTACACTGTTCCTAATATTATTTTACACTTCAATTAAGTTCAAGTGACTTTGTTACGGGACAATAGTTACTTTTCGACATTGTTGGATAATTCACTATGTAGGATGTCACAATTATAGTATTATTTTAAATTGAGATTAATTTTTTTAAATTTTGTTTTGATATCTCCGGATAATACTTATCATTTACATCATTACAGAGTGGCACAAATATAATTTAAAAAAATTTTTTTCTTGGTTATTTCTCAATTTATCCTTTGAAATCACTTTTTGTCTTATAGAAACTTAGATATTTTTCCGAAATTTTTTAGTGGTATACAGGGTGGTCTTAAGTAATGTTTGGACTTGTAAAATATCTTAATTTTTTTTTGAATTTCAAAGATTTTTATAGAGACACCTATAGGTATAGCCTTAATTTATATTGTTGAATATCTAACTACAGGGTGGCCAAAGTATTTTATTAATTTACTGCTTTAAGTTAATTTGATAACACTCATTCTTGAACGTGTAGTTACTGAGAATACTCGATTTCATTGTGCGTTATCTGATTTTTTTCATTTTGTAGAACTTTTTTAAGCTTCCACATTTACTTAACAATCGTGGCAGATTCTATGCAGCCTAATCATTTGTTAGATTCTCAATTAAGGTACGAGTTAGTAATTCGTGGTGTTGCATCTAGGTAGATGTCCTATTGCAAACAGGCGTAAAATTTTGAGACAACTTTTGGCTAAAGAGCTTGGCAGTAACAAATCCGAAATTGTGGATACTCTTGTTAAGAATCGCCAGTTTAGGGTAGAGGAAATTGCAATCGAGGCAACAATGCAATCAACTAAAGATATTATTGCTGATTTTAAAGGTAGTGCAACGGACTCTACATTTTTAAGAATGACGTCTAGGTTAAATCTCCTCTCGGGTAGAATTGACAGATTGTACTGTCCAGAAGATAACGCTGATGCTAGTAATTTTGAAACAGAAGCTCATGCGCCTTGCTTAATTCTTGAAGTTGATTTATACGACGGCGTTATACCTACATCTCCTGGCACAAGCACTGCTAATTATTCAGCTCCTCAAGCACCAATCATGAACGTTGCACCACGCATTGTTAATTGTTCAGGCAATATTCCAGCTATAGGTGATTGGCAGATTAAATTTAATGGTAATTCTAAAAATCTTTATAACTTTTTGGAAAGAGCAACCGAACTCGCTGAATCTCGTAAGGTGAAGCAAGATGAGTTGTTTATTTCTTCAGCCGAATTATTTGTCGCTGATGCTTTTGTTTCGTTTATGACTGTAAAAAGCTCAGTAAACAATTGGGATTCTTTGATGGCTAGATTAAAAGCAGACTTTTTGCATTTTGATGTTGAAGATGATTTGTGAAATCAGATAAAGCATCGCAAACAAAGGCGAAATGAAACAGTTGCTGTGTTCATTGCGCATTTGGAAATTTTATTCTTTCGTTTAGTTCATCCACCTGCAGAAGTAATCAAGGTCAAACATATTCGGGTCAATTTATTGCAAGACTATATTACTCAGTTAGCCTTAGTAGATATCGCTACAGTTTCTGAGGTAGCGAATCTTTGTAGTAAATTTGAAGAAGCTTCTTATATTAGAAATAAAAATAATACTGTTAGCGAACTGTCCAACTTAGATATGTCTGGGCCTTCGAATTCAAATAAATATAATACTGGTTTTGGTAGAGGGAAATTTCATAATTCTTCTAATAGAAACAGTTCTAGAAATTTTTCTAATAACCATGCTAGCAGGAATAATCCAAATATCTCAAGTGAAACAGTCAACTTAAATTCTAATGCTGCTTCAACTTCTTCAAATACTGGATTCAAAAATAAAGTAAATACTAGTAATCATTTAAATAATAAAAATAGTAAACCTAAAAGTAATATAGTCTGCTATAATTATTGTAACATGCCTAATCACATACACTATTGGACAAAAGTATAGCAACAAAATGCTTTTATTTCCTTGGATTTAAAAAATTAATTATATGATTGTGATCCTCAGCTAATTTTAATGAAATATTATCCCCGCAATATTAGTAATATTTCACAATATTTTGGTACACTTTAAACAAAATGATGGTAGAGAAATATTTATAATTATAAAAATCGACGAAACGAAGTGCGACAAAAGTAAAGCAACAAATTGTGTCAACAGTATTTTATTTTACATATTTTATTACGATAAAAAAAAACATTAAACACCTTTAATAATTACAATAGCTAAAATAATTATGTTAATAGTTAATAGAATATCCATTATTTTTTATTACTTGCCGACAACGTCGCGGCATTGAGGCAATCAGTTTTTGAACAGTATTTTCGGAAAGGTTTGTCCAAACTTCATTGATTTTATTTACCCATGATTGATTATTTGGAAATAATTGTGTACGAATTCCACGTGCAACTTCTTCCCATAGATTTTCAATGGGGTTAAGGTCTGGGGATCGTGCCGGCCACTGCAAAACCCGAACGTTATTTTCTTGAAACCACTATTGAACAATTTGTGAAGAGTGTTTTGGATCGTTATCCTGTTGAAAAATAAAACGCAACGGCATTTCCCACTCTGCATAAAGCAACATTACATTTTGCATTATATCTCTATAGACAAATCGATCCATGGTGCCATTAATGAAGTTTATAGGACCCACCCCATTCCATGAGGAAGAACCCCATAGAAAAACACTGCCTTTGCCATGCTTAACTGTGGGTGTAACGTATTTAGGATTAAACCCTGTATTGATTGGCCGTCTCACACGGTTCATTCCATCAGAATTGAAAATTTTATAACGCGTTTCATCGCTAAATAAAACTTTTGCCCACTCGTCTACTGTCCCATTTCAATGTCGACGTGCAAATTCAAGCCTAGCCACTCTATTTCTTGCCGAAATAAGGGGATTTTAGCCGGGCGTCTACTAAATAACTTTGCGTCTACCAACCTTCTTTGAACTGTCCGTGGACTAACCATAATTTCGTGAATTTCAGCAATAATTCTAGGTGCAGACATCCAAGGATCGTTTTGAGAAATTCTTTTAATGCGTCTGTCTGTCCAAATTGTTGTTTTTCTCGGCCTTCCCGATTTTAGTAGATTCTCTAAAAATGTCCCCTTGAATGTAACTTGAAATTATTTTGGATACGCTGTATCTTGGTAAAACAAACCGTCTTGAAATTTTGCCTTATAATGTACCTTCCAAGTGTGCATTCACTACTCTCTGCTTCAATTCTTTCGAAATTGGAATACCTCTTGGCATGATTAATACAGCACAGAAATATTAATTAAACATAAAATAAACTCTGCAAAAATAAGTTAACCTTTACTTTCACTAAAACCTTTCTTTTTTAGGAAAATATTAAAATGTTGCTTTACTTTTGACGCATTACACTACCATATTTGAAAGTTTACGTCAATATCAGTTCATTTGTTTTGATTGTTGGAAAAAGCTGTTGCAGCCGATAACAGCAGCCTACTTCGATATTTAAGACACAATGTATTTAAATACGATATCATGCATTTAATATTACAAAATCGATATTTCTTTCATTTTTCGAAAATGTTGCTCTACTTTTGTCCGATAGTGTATATCAACTTTGTAGACAAACTCGTAATCTCTTTAGTTTTAAATGTAGATTGCCAGATGTTAAAGTGAATTCTTGCCCCAATTGTTCAAAAAACTTGTAAAGGAAGTGTGTCCTCGAGGCAGGTACATCACTTCTAATTTTAATGTCTCAAGTAAAGTCAAAGTTAACATGATTGGAGTAAATAGCTTAAAACAGTTTCAAATTTTTATCAGAGTTCTAAAAACGAAGTTTTCCCTCTATCTGTAAAAAAAACGATGGATAATAGACCTTATATTTCTGTAAAATTATTTGATCATGATATTACCGTTTTACTCGGTTCTGGTGCTACGCTTCTGTTGTAGGCACGAAAAGTCTAGACATTTTCCGTCGCTATCCAGCCAATCTAAGAAGTATATGCACTGCAGATGGAACTCAGAAAAATGTCGATGGTTAGTTGATTTTCCTATTGTTATAGGAAACATTTGTCAAGCTATTACAGTTTTAGTAATTCCGACATTACCACATAGTTTTACCTTTGGATGTACCTTTGCTAAACAGTTTAAAATTTCTGTTAATTTTAAGAATGATGCTTGGCAAAAACATGCTAACTTAGCAAATTCTTACGTACCTACAGTTAAGAATTATTCTGATTTTGGTTTTGAGTCGCTATGTTCTTCAATGATCTTTCTAATTTAGAGTGCTTTAAAGCTGAAAAGGTTATTGTTTCTTTTTAATTAATAGTAAAAATCGTCTAGGTAGGACCGATAATTTAACTATAACAATTGACACAGGTAATGCTTTACCATTTCATAAAAAACAGTATTCAATGTCGCCATACATATGTCAAATTTTGAATAAATAGCTAGATGAAATGTTAAAGTTAGGTTTCGTTGAACCTTTCCAAAGTCCATGGTCTTCTCCAGTACTTTTAGTCAAAAAATCAAACGGAGAATTTAGTTTTGTTTTTGATGAACGATTTTTCAATATTATTACTAAATTTGATTCCTATGCTCTTCCTAGTATTGACAAAATTCTTAGTTCATTACGTAACGCTAAAATTATTTCGTCTATTGATTTACGTAAAGCATTTTGGCAGATTCCTTTAGACGAAAATTCTAAGGATTACGCTACTTTTAATGTTCCTGGGTGTGGTTCTTTTAGATTTAATACAGTCCCTTTTGGTTTATGTAATGCAGCACAAGCTCAGCAGCCCTTGGTTGATGCTATTTTTGGCGCAAAGTATGAACATTTCTTTTCACGTACCTGGATGATATTTTTAATTGTAGTCCTGGTTTTGAGCATCATGTAAAATTATTAGGTGAAGTTAGGAAAAAATTAAAATAAGCAAATCTTACTACTAATTCCGAAAAATGCGATTTTTTTAAAAGCTTGAAATTTTGAGTTACATAGTTTGCACACGGATCCTGACAAAATTATTTCAATGGTTAATTATCCGAGACCAAGAACTCCTGCGGAAGTTAAACGTTTTGTAGGTTTATGTTCGTGGTATAGGCGTTTTATAAATACCTTTTCCACACTAATGTCTCCGATCAATGATCTTTTTAAAGGTCACAGGAAAAGCCAACCTATTACATGGAGCGAAGCCGCAGAATCTTCGTTTGTTAAAATCAAGGAACTTCTAGTCTCGTCACCAATTTTGTCTCAGCCCGATTTCAGCAAACCGTTTATAATAACGTCAGATGCTAGTTTCACAGGTATTGGAGGCGCACTGTCACAAACTATTGATGGAGAGGAGCACGTAATAGCATACGCCAGTAGGTCACTTTCGAGAGCCGAAATGAATTATTCTGTTTTGGAACGGGAATGTTTAGGAGTTTTATTTTGTTTAGACAAATTTCAAATGTATATTGAAAGCGCTCCGAAGTTCCAGATAATAACAGACTGTTATTCTCTTTTGGGGCTAAACAACATTAAGAACCCTAGAGGCAAATTAGCTCGATGGAGTGTGCGATTGCGTCAGCATAACTTTGATCTTCTTCACAGGCGTGGAGTAGATAATGTTGTGGCAGATGCATTAAGTAGAATTCCACCTCCCAATGACGGTCAAGAGGACTCACCTATAACTTTTTTTTAACCTAGGACACTTATCCAATGGCACATTTGGTAACAATGATTTTAATTTCCATCCTAGATTTATTAATTTGTCTACAATTGAACTCAATAATAATGATATTGAAATTTTAAACTTGGGCTTCAAATTTAATTTCCACAATAATCTTAACAAGAATAATTTAGCTCTTCTAGATGTTGAAACTGAAAGAAAACTTCAATCTTTTGAAGATCTCTCTAACACTGACTTAATCAGAATCAATGTAGCAAATACTATTAATCAGTACCTTAAAACAAAAAACAACCACAATAATTTTACAATGAATACAAAACCTAAACAACTAATTAATAAGATTACAGAGAATAAATTAATTATCACCAGGGCAGACAAAAGCAATTGTATTACTATACTTAATGAGGACGATTATATTCATAGGGTGGAGAATTTCCTTAGAGATGGTTTTAGCCTTTTAACAAATAACCCTACTAACAAGTTTTTCTCATACGTTAAATCAAACCTGGATATAACATCAAATACACTCAAACATTTAAAAACTAATAAATATACACTATATCCTATGAATCCATCTGTACCACTTTTGTATGGCTTGATAAAAACCCATAAACTCCCCCCCCCCCTTCCCTGTAATACCAGTCGTTAGCTATACTCAGTCTCCAGCATCTTGTCTATCTAAATGGCTTAACCACATTATTTTGTCTCATACTAACTTCTCTAATCCTACTTCCATAAAAAACAGTAAACATCTAACTGATAAGTTATTACACTTAAAGGTCGCACCTGACACTAAATTAATCTCACTTAATATTAAAAACTTATTCCCTAGCATACCACCAGAAGATTGCATTGAAGGTGTTAGAACTTTATTATTTGAAAACTCTAATCTTAACACTTTTCATATACTGAATATATGCTTACTGGTCGATACAGTACTTAAACAAAATTTCTTCCAGTTCAATGAAAAAATATACTGTCAAAATATTGGGGTCGCAATGGGATCTAACCTTTCACCTTTGCTTGCTGAAATATTTCTGTTTTTCCTGGAAAAGAAAATAAAATTGCATCCTTTATATGATAAATTTTTATTTTACTATAGATATGTGGATGACATATTAGCTTGCTTTAGTGGTACAGAGGATGAATTGAATAGTTTTCTTAATTTTATTAGCACAATACACCCTTCCATAGAATTCACTATAGAACATGAAATTGACAATAGTATCAATGTTCTCGATTTAACTGTGACTAAATATGATCAAGGACTACAATTTTAAATCTTTCACAAACCTTCGTCGACAGATACTATTATACCATTCAACTCTAACCATCCAATAGGCCATAAATTAAGTGCTTTTCATTCCTTTTTTCACAGACTGTTTGCTATCCCTATGAATAATTATAATTTCAACAAAGAACTTTCTTTCATTTCCCAACTTGCTACAAACAGTAAATATCCTTTGCACATCATTAATAAAATATATTATAAGAATTTAAATAAACATATCAATAGACATTTATTATCTAATCAAAATATTATAAAGCCTAGATTTTATACTAGCTTACCCTATATGGGAACGATATCCCATAACATCAAAAACATATTCCTTAAATTCAATAACAACATTCATATATCTTTTAGAACTCAAAACAATTTAAAAAAATATATAAATAACAATAAAGATACTATTGAGGTACTACATAAATCTGGTGTTTACAAACTAAGTTGCACTTATAGTGATGAATCCTCCACTTGTAACTGTTGTTACGTGGGACGTACCGGTCGAAAGTTTTGCATTAGAATAAAGGATCACCTCTGTCTGATTGAAAGAAATAAAAATAAACAGTTGCCTGTTGATACTAAATCAAATTTTTCGGACCATATTCTTAATGCTAAACATACATTCGATCCAGATAGGGGAGTTGAAATATTGCATGTTGTACCCAATGGTAAAACATCTAATTTATGGGAAATATTTGAGATCAATCAAGCTATCAAAAATCCTGAAATCCAAGTCTTGAATGAACAAATTACCTTCGACTGTCTCCCATTTTTTAATTCTCTCCAAATTTAAACACCGTTATTTCTTGTGCAATCAGGTTCTTATTTCATCTTTCGCTTAAAGTTATATTATAATAACAAACAATGCAATTTCAACTAATTATACTAATTAACCTCCAAAATAATTTTAATTTCAAGTGTCAGACTCAACTGTGACGTAACCAATGTTACATTTTAGTCCTGACAGTTGCCTATGCAATATTTTAGCTGTTCATTTACGGTTTCTAGTGCTGCCATCTAGGGTTACTCAATATGTTATGCATGCTGCTATAGGCCTGGTGACTTCAAAGAATTCTTGGTCGCAGTTGTTGATTAATAGTTACAGTAAATAAAATATAACAGGTTCTATGTTTTATGCTTTACTCACGTCATTGCTCAGGCTTTATTTAAGATGAAACTAATGTGTACACACCCTAATAAGGGAAGTAAATCCCCCCCTCCTTTTTTGTAACTTAGTGACAATATTGTTGTAAATCTAATTCCTCCCCTTCTATCTGTAGAATCCTGTTTAAATTTGTCGCTTTTGGACTTGATAGTTGATTACCGGAAACTTTATTTAAATTACGTATATTAAAAAGAAAAAAAGGTGTAACTCAGTGGCGCATATAAGGGGGGGGACTCAGGGGGCCCGGGCCCCCCCGAACGGTACAGTATATTTATATATATTATAATAAAATAAGGTTTTTGCATCATTCTCTGCATTTTTGTTTTTTCTCTATAATTAAGTGCAAATTTTTATTTTCTTCTGGCCCCCCCCCCATTAATTCCTATATACGCCACTGGTGTAACTAGTAGTACCTAATCTGGGTACTCACCATTTATCGACGCCATTTGCTTTGAATAGCATGTTGAATTTAAAATTAAAATTAATTTCTTCACCTGGCAACAAGAAGAAAATTAAAAAATCTACAAGCTAATGACTTAAATTTCCAATTTTTAATTTTCATTTTTATTTAATAATATAACAAGTGAATAATGACCACTTGGTGAGTACATGATTAATAATATTATAACAAATATTAGTAACAAACCGTTAAGTTGTGAGACTGAATATCTTATTGCTATCTATGGTTTGTAAAATTTGAAATTTTCTCTTTTCGAATGTATTCCCACCCCTTTTTTATATGAAATGGCATAGTCTCATGTTGACAATTTTCAAAGAATAGCAAGTTAATTTAGTTTCATTCAAAAATAATTTAATCCACCTTAACACTGAACATGTCCCCTCACTAAGTCGGTTTCACTAAAAAAGAATGAATTGATATATTAAAATTCTTCTTTTACAACATATTTTGACTTCAACATTTTTTTTTTAATCACTCTACTATGATTAAGGTCCTTTATCCTACTTGCGTGTAAATCAACTCCTTCCTTTACATGGAGATACACCGTTCTTATTCTAAACTCCTGTCGATTTCAATGGTTGCATAATCTGCATTAGGTATATTTTATTATAATATTGAATCACTTCTCTGCTCCACCAACTGTTTTAACTTCTTTTCATATTAAAATCTCTCTTAAATGGTTAGTTGCTGAGGATGACTTTCTCTAAAGTCGAAACTAGTACAACACATATGTTAACAAATTTAATTTAATTTATCATCATTTTATGTATTTTCTATAACCCTTATTTTCTACCCTAGAGGGGCAAATAAATTTATTTGGTGGTAAAGACAGACCTTTATTTCTATTCACCTATAACTGTTCTTATCAATCCATTTAATGTAGATATTGATCGTATTGACCCATGGTATAATGACCTACGCGATTATTATTCAGTTTCCTGATAAGTATACTCAATGGAAGGTTAAGGATTATTTTATTCTAAAGTTTATACCTAATAAACTTCCAATAAGTGTAAATATTCCTGAATAGAAAATTCTTGTTCCGAGTTCCCAAATTTCTGATGTTAGTCAACATTGTCATTGTCCTCCAACGTCAGGTCTCTTAATAGAGTACAGGATTTTTATTATCGGCCTAAGATGAGACGTGATGTTTTGAAATTTGTTAAGTCATGTTTAGTTTGTGGTGCTCAAAAGGTATCAAACACTTCTCGCATGGGACTTATGGGAAAATAGAAGAAAGTAGATGTGCCGTTTCAATGTATAGCAGCAGATCTTGTGGGACCCATCCCTAGATCTAAGAAAGGGCACAAATTGCTATTAGTTGTAGCGGATGGTTTTCAAAGTATACTCTTTTATATCCATTACGTAGTTCCAAGTCCTCTAATATCGAGAATATTTTAGAAAATCAAATATTTTTAGTATTTGGGTGGCCCGAAACTCTTATCTGTGACAATGGACTTCTGTTTATTTGTAAAAGCTTTAAATATTTATGTTCAAAATATAATGTAAACACTCGGTATAATCCTCTATATTCTGCGCAGTGTAACTTTGTAGAACGGAATAATAATAGAACAGTCGGTACAGCTATTCGTAGTTATGTTAGTGATCATGATGGTTGGGATAGAGACATTTCGAAAATTCAGCAGGCTATAAATACCTCTAAGCCTGAAGTTACTCACTTCACCTCTGCTTTTCTAGTTTTCGGTAGACATCCGCCTTTATCGTGAAAATTTTTTTCTCAATCGTCTGAACGCAAAAGCCAAGATATCGACATTATTCCAAGAAATAGGGATTCATATGCGTAAGACATGCATGGTCTTAGTTAATTTTTTGTAGAGGTTAAGGAACGACTCCGTGATGCATATGAACGAAATTCAAAAGCATACAATCTTAGGAAGCGGGACATTTCGTTTAATCAGGGTGATCATGTGTGATGAAAAATCAAGTTCTATCTAGTGCGGCAAATCATTTCATGGCAAAGTTAGCTCCAAAGTATACTCTCTCAATTGTGCATAAAAATATTTCAAATTTGGTTTACGAACTTAAAAATGTTAATGATTCTACGGCTGGTAGATGGCATATTAAAGATCTTAAAAAGTACGATGGTACTAATCTGGATAATTCAGATCAGGATTCTCAATTTGCAGGTAAGATTTTGAAATTTAGAGAGAATGTTAAAATTTCAGGGGCGAAGTTTGCCTAACCTCGTATTCTGTTGGCAAAATCGTTACAATTTGTATCCCTGATTTAGTAGCATTTACTATTCCTAAAAACCTTTATTTCTGTTTAGTATCTTATCTATTTGGTAGTCACCTATATATTTTATTCTGATGCATAATTTGATTATCTGGTAAGCGAATAAATTCGCTGATTTTTCTTTCTTTACTTCCCTATATTTTTTGGTATATATTTTGGTTCAAGTAAGTTGAAGCTTTATGATTTCCTAGAGGCAATTTTGGCATTTACCTTTCTGGTTTTCTTATCTTTTGCATATCACCGAAAGTGATTATATATTGTTGGGTTATTGGTGTAGACGTACACTAACAATTTTGTACCTTTTACGTTGACTTTTAAAGTCAAATAGAAAAGTGGTTTTATATATATAAAGGCCGTCTATTGTTGGGTGTTTCCAGGTTGCATAATAATATGGGAGATGGTTTAACCATGTCTGGCTGGAAGGATCAGCATTGGGGGGATGTGTCATTGGCGTAAGGTCCTAATAAGTCCTTGCACTATGCAGGGGCCATCCTATTGTGTCTCGTCTGAGCTCCTTTACAGATCATTTTATATGGGGGCTGGCGACAGTGCCAATTTACGGAATAACCTATTCAGTTCAGTACATTTTTCTCTGTGCGTCGGCATATTTAGCGTAGCGAGCGCTATAGTTCGCTCCCTTATGACGGGTGGAACATTTGGGTTACCGTTACCTATTTCATTTATATTTTTTTGGTTTTCCACTTTTTAGAGTATACCTTCCTGGTAGGTGTTTGGGTCACGTCCAATGTTGGTGGGCGTACTCTCCAGACCAGCCTGTATGAGGTTAGCAGACGAGGTGCTTCACGCCATTATTGAATGCTAACTTTCATTACCATAATTCAGGATTTCCACACTGCTGCCTGGAGAGTGCTTCTTCTTTCACTTGGGGGTTGATGAGCATTTCGCCATCGAGATATTCTCTGAAATTATTTTTTTTGTTTCTTCTTTAGTCTGGTACTAAAAGTTTTATTTTAAATTTTGCTATTACACTTGGTGTGTATATTACTGTATATTGTACCGTGTTTTGACTGGAAATTCCAAAGTAATTTCCCTGGGGATTAATTCCCTTAATCTGCATTCTTATTTTTTTTTTTGGAAAATAGTATATTCCATAGCCTACATTATTTTTGGTGGCGGATAATGTAGCAATTTTAAAATTGAAACTATTGACTTTGTGGGGAATGTTTGACTTACCTTACGGTCATATTCCCACAAAGTGCATCTTATATAGTTATTTGGTTCAATATATGGTCAAAATATGTGGGGTTAAAAGTAGTGCGTTTGCTTTTCTGTTGATTACTTGCACAAGGCGCTGCAAGTGGGTTGACCATGTATTTCCGTTTTAGTCTCTGTCAAGTCGCAGAACGCCCATTTTTGACCCTTGGCAATTATAAAATATGTGAAAACAAAATTGTTTGGAATAACGTATATCTAAGAGCTCAAATAGAAAGCAGCAAAAAAGGAATTATTTAAACCAATGATATAATAATAATAATAATAAGTTGATTTAAATAATTACAACATAATAAACATGTTAATATGATATTTTTGAATAAACTTAGAAGACGTGCTTGATTAGGGGCAATATATATAACATTTATTATAAATGTTAACAAATTGACACTGCATAAAACAACGTTTTTATGTTTATTACCCCACTCTCTATTTATATAAAAACACAAGTTGTAGTGTACAGTAGATAAATAAAAATAATACTTTTATGTGTGAGAAAGTTTGTTTGAAGAGACCTTTTACACAATAAGTATCAAACAAATAATGCTAACAGTTACTCTTTAATCGTCGAGCGGGACATAGGAAATCCCATGTAATTTTAAATGGGGTCAATTATTGGCTTCCCTAATTATCTTAGAGAAAAATTCTATTTAGATTTATTAAAGAGTATAGCATTTTAATTTACTTACCCTATTAAATCAATCAAATGTTTTTTTATGATACTTTTATTCTAAAAGGATACAATAGTTTGATGTATAAAGTATGGATTTCACTCAAGTATTCTCTTAATATTATATAGGCATTTTAGGTCCATAGTTCTATGACTTTACAGCTTGCTAAAATACAAAATCTCTCTGTTAATGCACATATTGTGTAAGAGATAGGTAAAGGCGAATAAGGTCATAATAGTTATTTACGATATAAGTGTTGTAAAGATTCATATTACAACACGAGATGTTAAAGTTGTTAAACGAGGCGTCAGCCGAGTTTAATAAAGCATCGAGTGTAGTAATATGAATTTACAACAAGAATATTGTACAAAATTTTATCTACTTTCATCTATGAATAAAAATATTTGGCAAAAGGCCTTTTTAAAAATAAAAATGCACCTGCTATTAAAAATCGTTTTGTAAGGGCATCTATTACAGCACTAGTGCTGTAATGGCATCTATTACAGCACTAGTGCTGTAATAGATGCCCTTACAAAACGATTTACAGAACTGTAAAATTCATATTACTAAATGAAAGTAGATAAATAACATTAGAATACAGTTACCTTCTGGTGTTAGTGGGTTGAGAGTTGATGAAAGTTTGTTCCGAGCCACTACGTACTGCTATATAAGAAGGATGAGGAAGTTCTTTACTGATTGGCATGAATTGTCCTATTAACTGTTGGTATTCTGCTGTTATTCTCATTTCGGTATGGTTTATTTTATAGCATCTAAAAAGTAAAGTTTTATATGACGAATAAATATAAATGTCTACATAACCTGTATGAGAGAGATTATTATGTGCTTGATTGATGTACTTACTGATAATTATTGGTTATTCCTGGCGTTAGATGCCATTGTGTATTATATTTTCTTGTAATTATTTGTTGGTATAATTAGCTTGTTTTGTAATTAAATAGATGACGTTTATTGCTGTCAAACTTGAAGTTATGACTAATGTGACGTCTAGTCTCAGGTGACGTTGTTCACAGAGAATTTGGGGATTTCTCTTACTGCTTTCTTTGGCGCTAAGCCATTATTGACGGTTCCGCGTTATTAGGGCTCATTCACTTTAAATGAACTGACCTTGATTGCTGCCAACTTATAATGTAGAATGGGACCGGAAAAGGGGTTTAGGTTGGTCAAGTGATTTCCGGCGACCTGTCGACGGATCATGTTTTCTGACTGGGAGGGACTTCCAGCTAGAACATCATGGAGTCACAAGGTCACCTCTATAGGTTGATCAAAGATTTTATCTTCGATCATCGTGACCACTAAGTTACCTTGTGGGTATTTATCTCCGCTAGTAGATAGCAAAAATCATGGTGAACCAGTTTCCGTGAGAAGTTTGTCAGAATTGTAATGGATGGCAATATTTTTTTGAAAATTTGTATTATCGCTTCGTAGACGTTGAGTATGGTTATGGTTCAAGTGGAAATTCCTGCAAATTCCCTCATAGTAAGAGGTATGTTGTCTTTTAAGTTATTATTTTTCGGCAAGATTATTTATTGGCAGATTTTGTGCATTTTTCTTTCACTGCATTTTAAGAGGTATGATTGCCTAGGTACTAAGGCGCACGTTGTATTTTAGGGCTCAAACTCGACCTCAATTAAAGTCAAGCATCAAGCTCGTAATCCAGGTTCAGAGCAATGATTCGCGAATCATACCTTGAAGTTTAAGTTCAGGGGCAAGGTTCCAAGCTCAAACTCTAAGCACCAAGGCACCAATATAAGTGCAGATGGATGGATAAACAGGAGTGGGAAAGCTAATCAGGCCAGTGTTTAAATCATATTTACAGTATATTCGTCATATCAATCTTCGTGTTAATATTCTAAACTATAATCATATATCAATTATTTATCCGTCATATTATTGCTTGTGACTAGTGTACTTGATAATAATCAAATATTTTCTGACAAAAACTAAACATTTTAACCCTAATTACTGGAAATTTAATGTATGTAAAGCATTTTGGTATAGAGTTGGATCATTGATCTTGCGCCCAGACTGAAGTTCATGAATTTCCCTGGTAGATTTACTGCGTATTTTTTTTATAGATAAGATTTTCACCACAGGTGCGTACCAATCTCTGCTGTCTTATATTTAATATGTTAATAACATTTGTAAATATGTACATATGCTGGGGTTCTACAAGAAAGTAGTATAATATAATAATTTATTTTCATTTTACATCAGCACAGCTGATAAGTCTGACACTGTCTTGTTTCAGTAAATTAATAAAATTTAAGTTGTTTTGATATAAAACATTCGTTGTCTTATTCATTACATTTTCAGTTAAGGAGGTTTCTGCTTTTTTCCTTAAAAGAAAAGGCAGTGGCGCCCCAAAGAATTCATTTGCACATTAATAATCTACAACAAGGATATAAACACAGCTGATGCAGTAGAGGCCTTACCCATGGGAAAGAGAGCTAGCCGTAGGCCGCTATAGGTTAAGTAAATAACGCTATAAAGAATATGGCGCTGCAACGTGAGACAAGTGTTTTGATTTTGTAAAAATCAAAATATTTAGACTGCAAAATCAGTTGTGTTTAATCCTTACTAAATTTTTTCAAAATTGTATTTTTCAAGTGTTTAATATTGGTTCAAAACTTTCTTGTAGTAGCATTGTACATGTTGGCATTGGCCAGAGAGATGGTGATTACATTCATTATTTTTTTGTTTTACATCCATATCTTACAAGGTTTGACAAACGGATAGAGCTAACTAGTTATAATGAGATAATTTCTATTTGGGATTAATGTTTTAAATAACCCAAACTTGTGCAGTATACAGAGTAACGCACAAAGCTGATATTTTTATATAGATTTGGAGTCAAGGAAGACATAGATACTTTTTTGAATTAGATATTTTTTTACTTTTGAAATATTTTCAGGTAAATTATTTGATATATGGCAAAGTGATTTTGGTTATTTATTTACTTGATACCAAAATTATCTCGATGTGATATTTTGTATTTCTGAATTTGGTATTCAAATTAATTTCGAATTTTATATTGCCAGTTTGTTTGGTTTTGTCGAAGGACATATAGGGCGTATGGCCAGGGTACGGCAAGAGTTATTTTGGCTCGTTATGGTTGGGTGATACAACCTTATTGTTTATTTTGAAACTGTTTTCCCAAGGGAAAAAATTTGACCGATTTTTTTTTGGCATTTGAAAGTGAATACCTATTGACATTCTTATCAAAGAATTTTTTTTGTGATTTAAATCTTGATTTATAAATTTATTGATTATGGAGACTGAAACTTTTCAAGTTAATCATTTGCACGACTATGAAATTGCATATGAGCTTTCAATTCGGAAAACAAAAACAGGACGCAATCTTAATGATCAAAGGAAAATTTTGAGAAGACTATTATGTAAAGAAATAAATAAACCTGGGGGTCTGATTGATTTGTGTTCATATGTTTGTGATTTTGATAAGGAACAAAGAGAAATAGAAAAAACTTTTTATGATATCACAGAAGCTATTATTGATTTTTCTGATAGTGGGGATCAAAATGATAGTCTTTTTGCTCGTATAAAATCAAGAATTGTTCATGTCACATTAAGGGTTAAAAACTTGGAAAAAATTTTACATATACCTGAAGCCATAGAGGCAGAGGATAAGGAGAGAATTGAAAGATATTGTAATGAGTCACATGCTACTTGTCTAAAATTAGAAGCAGATTTATATGATAGCATAAAAATACCTAATACAACAACTGCTCATGCGCAAGCATCTACTCCTATCATTAATGTAGCAGCTCCTATTGTAACGTGTTCTGGTAATTCAATTCCTATTTCGGAGTGGGGAATAAAGTTTAATGGGGATGCTAAGTTTTTGTTTTCATTTTTGGAGAGAGTCAGTGAGTTGGCGCAGGCGCGTAAAGTGTCTGACGCAGATCTTTTTAATTCAGCAGTAGAACTTTTTGTGGGCGATGCTTTTGCATGGTTCAGGTGTAATAAAACTAACTTACGTACTTGGGATGAATTAGTTGCACTTCTTAAAAAAGATTTTTTGCACTCTGATGCTGAAGATCAGATATGGGAACAGATTAAGCAACGTAAACAAAAGAAAAATGAATCAGTTTCTATTTTTATTGCTCATATGGAGACCTTTTTTTGTAGGTTGTCGAAAATGCCTGCGGAGGTGACAAAAATTAAGCTAATTAGGCAAAATTTGTTATCCGATTATATTACGCAACTAGCTTTGGTCGAAATAAATTCAGTTTCTGAGTTGATGAGTTATTGTAGAAAATTAGAGGAAGCTAACTATTTAAAGAATAAAAACAAACCTTTCGAAATTTCAGAAATAAATGATTTTAGTCATCAAGCTCATTCTTCTTATTCGGGTAGTCATAGAAATGACAATAAATTTAATAGTAATTGTAGTAACAATGAATATAGGAAAAGAACCAACCATTTAAATAGAAATAAAAAATCGTCAGGAAATAAATTTTGTGATACTTCTAAAATTAGTAACAAAAATAAATCAAATGAAAATTGTAGTCATGATAAAAGGCAAGAACAAAATTCATTATTGGAAAAAAAAACTATTGAATGCTGGAACTGTAATTTAGCTAATCATACTTTTTATGATTGTAAAGCAGCTAGGAAAGTTTTTTGTTTCAAGTGTGGTAAACCTGATGTCAAGTCTAGCAATTGTAGTTCCTGTTCAAAAAACTAATTCAAGGTGATGCGCATTTTGGCCGGCGCATTGAACCTATTTTGAGAGCCACTGGTAGAAATCATTTAGATAATTCTAAAAATAAGTATTTTAATAAAAATAATTGGAATAAATGGCTAAAAATTGTTGAAGATTTTTATAAAAGTGCAAAGTTAGATGGTGTTCAAATTTCACCTCTATTTGTTGAAAAACCATCAGATATTAGACCGTATATTTCTGTCAAGCTGTTCGACCAGTTTATTACTGTTTTATTTGATTCTGGGGCGACTACATCTGTCGTGGGTTCGGCTGGTATGGCTATATTAAAGAAACTTAAAATTAAAATAGTTGCAGATACTTCTAAAAATATAAGCACAGCGGACGGAACGCAAAAAAAGATATTAGGGACAGTAGACCTGCCCGTAAGTATAGGTAATATGTGTAAAATTATTAAGTGTTTAGTTGTACCTTCTTTACCACAAGCGTTTATTTTCGGTTGTGATTTTGCAAAGTTGTATAAAGTGATAGTAAATTTTGATAACGATTCTTGGCGAGTACAAAGTAATTTAGTACAGTGTGATATAAATATAGTTTCTGGTAAAAAATCTGGTGATGATATATTTAATAAATTATGTTCTCTTGATGACTTAGCTCCAGATGAGCGAAGAAAAGCAGATGAAGTTATTCAGGCTTTCAATGAAATTTCTGGTGAGGATGGATTGGGAAGAACTAACAAGATAAGTCTGACAATTGATACTGGTGATGCAAAACCCTTTAAGAAAAAACCGTTCGTGATGTCCCCTTACATGCAAAAGATATTGAACGATGAACTAGATGATATGTTAAAGTTAGGGGTCGTGGAACCTTCAAATAGCCCGTGGTGCTCCCCCGTGTTGTTGGTGAAAAAGAAGAATGGAGAGTATAGGTTGGTTTATGATGCCAGGGGATTAAATGAATTGACACGCCCTGATGCATATGCTATGCAAAATGTGGATAGAATTTTAACCTCATTGAGGGGTGCAAAATATATTAGTTCAATTGATTTGAAAAAAGCATTTTGGCAAATTCCATTGGATCCAGCTTCGAAAGAAAAAACTGCCTTTAGTGTCATTGGAAGAGGACAGTTTCAATTCGTGACGATGCCTTTTGGGTTAATAAATGCAAGCTCGGCACAATCAAGGCTGATTGAAACTATTTTTGGGCCAAAATATGAACCAAAAATTTTTTCTTTCATAGATGATATAATCGTTACTGGTTCCACTTTTGAAGAACATCTCCAACTTTTGAAAATCGTGCAAGAAAAACTAAAAGAAGCTAACTTGACTATTAATTTAAAGAAATGCGACTTTTTCAAAACCACATTGAAATTTTTAGGATACATTGTAGGAAATAATTCTCTTAGGACAGATCCAGATAAAGTTTCTACGATGGTTAATTATTGCAGACCTAAGACAACTACAGAGATCAAAAGATTTACAGGGATGTGTTCCTGGTATAGAAGATTTATTAAAGACTTTTCTACTTTAATGTCGCCTATTAATGAGTTGTTAAAGGGAAGAAAAAAAGGTCAGTCGATCAAATGGACAGATGAAGCGGAAGACGCTTTTGTTAAAGTTAAAGAATTGTTAGTGTCAGCACCGATATTAGTTCAACCTGATTTTAATGAGAAATTTACGATACAGAGTGATGCCAGTAACACAGGTCTAGGGGGGATTTTAACACAAGTTTTGGATGGTGAAGAAAGAGTAATAGCTTATGCTAGTCGCTCACTTTCACGTACAGAAAGAAATTATACAACCTTAGAGAAAGAGTTATTAGCCGTATTATTTTGCATAGATAAATTTAAACAATACGTCGAAGGAGTTAAATTTGATGTGATTACGGATAATTATAGCTTATTGTGGCTGAATAACCTTAAGAATCCTTCTGGTAAATTAGTAAGATGGGCAGTAAAACTTCGTCAACACACATTTGACCTTATTCATAGAAAAGGGTCATTAAATGTGGTAGCTGATGCACTGTCGCGAATTCCCTACGAAAATGAGGAGATTGCTGCAATTTGTGAAGTTGATAAGGACAGGATTGATCCATGGTACGATAATTTAAGATCTAAAATTGTAAAAGATCCAGAAAAGTTTCCGCAATGGAGAGTGGAGGATGACTTTGTTCATAAACATATTCCATCAAACATGAGTATGAGAACAAACATTCCAGAATGGAAAATTTTGGTACCGAAACCACAGCGTAAAGAAGTAGTCCGGGCATGTCACGATCCGCCCACCAGTGGCCATTTTGGGTTTTATAAAACATTGAAGAGAGTACAGCAAGAGTACTACTGGCCAAAAATGCGTGATGATGTGTTGAAGTATGTTCGTTCATGTAAGGTTTGCGGCGAACAGAAGATGCCAAATACTTTGAGCATGGGTCTTATGGGCAAAGAAAAAGCTATAGACATGCCCTTTCAACTTTTAGGATTGGATCTAATTGGGCCTTTTACTCGTTCAAAGAGAGGAAATAGGTGGATTCTTGTAATTTCTGATTGGTTTTCGAAATATGTATTTTTGTTCCCTTTAAAAAGTTCAAAATCACCCTATATCAACAAGTGTGTAGAAAGACTATTTTTGGAGCATGCTACACCTCAATATATAAGAGTAGATAATGGAAAGCAATTTGTTGGGCGTAGTTTTCGTAAACTGTGCGATGCTTATGAAGTTCAAAAGATTTGGTATACACCATATTATTCTCCGCAATGTAATTTTGTCGAGAGAAATAATCGCACCATAGAGACAGTCTTAAGAAGCTGTAACAAAGCAATACTACTTTTGTCCTACAAATTGCCGATGTGCCTCGCAATAGCTATATTTGGCACTTTTATACTGTTAGGTACTTCGGCCCATTGTGTGTTTTTTGCCTTCAATGGTTCGATTTCTTATCACTTAATTAAACGCCTTATTTAGTGATATTTTGACAGTCATAAAAGCCTGTGGTGCCGGTACAGAAACCCTATAAATAGTGATTTTCTTGTATAATACCTGCTTTAGGTAAGTTATTAAGACTTTATGCTTAAATTGCATTTCGTTATATAGTATTTCTGTGCACTAGTGGGTTATTTTGGGTCTTTCTGTTGCCTTTATTTTAGATTGTCAACGTCTACTCAGTAAAATAAACAACTTATCCTCCACTACCGGTGTTGTTTCTCTTACCTCATACGTACACTCACCCCACGCGCCCTGAGAGTCCACCAGCTAGCAAATACTTCGTCACATCTGTCTACCCAACCATAGGGCGAGTTACGTTATAGAGAAAAAGGAAACAATGCTTCGCACACCTGAGGATGACCGCCTAACGGGATGTAGTCCACCAGTTACGCGGTTAACAACTAGAAAACGCCACGAACAACAAGAACAAAATAATGTCTTGGAGAATCTGGAGTCAATAGACAACCTTCGGCTTCAAAATGATGCAATCCAGCGAAAGAGGGGAGCAATTCCAAGACCACGAAGACAGAGCGTTGATGAAACGTGCCTGACGCCAGCAGCCCGGGGGTTACCACCGTACCCTCCACCGAACAGCACACCAACATTGCCGCTTCCGATGTTCAACCAAGGACACCAAGGTAGGAGAATTCCAACTAATACTAACGAGCGGGTACCTTTTGCCCCTCAAGCCGATCCAGCAGGGCAACCCCCAACCTATTTTCAAGTTCAGCACCATGATTTACGACGTACTATTTCAGAAACTGTTCAAAAAACTGTAAACGATACTTTTGCAGCGTATCATGCACAAAACCATTTTTTTTTAACCATAATTTAAACCAACAGGCTGCCCAAAATAATCTAACTAATCAGAATCTGCCAGTATTGAAAGGGGATATTTTTCAGGAACTTACCCCGTTTGACAATGATGGTAGTATTCATCCTGTAGATTTTCTGGATCAGTTAAGATTTATTTTAAATCAAAATAGGGGCTTGGATTTTACTAGGATTGGGTTTTTGTTATTAAAAAAATTCATAGCAAAAACTAAATCCTGGGGCGAAGCATTTTTGCCAACCTTTGCAAATTTTCAGGTTTTTGAACAGGCGTTCCTTAATTCCTTTTGGGGTGCTACAAGGCAACTGCATATTAAATTGCAAATTGAATCGGGTCGGTATAAAAGTGGCTCATATGTGGAACATTTTACAAAAAATGTAGCTATGGCGAGGCATTTGCAACCCCCTTTCCCCGAATTTATACTTATAAGTCTAATTGCAAGACATTTTCCGCCTACCATATCAACAATATTAGTAGGGGTTACTAATCTTTCTGATGCTTTTTCTCGTCTACAACAAGCTGATTATTATAACAAACAAAATATTCACGGTATGCGGGGTGTACAAAGAAGATTTTTTGGGCAATCTCAGCAAGGGCTGAAGAAAAATGTAGCTACTTTAGATTTTTGTGAAAATGACGAGAAACAGCAAGCGGAAAACGAGATCTTGCACCGATATTAGGTTCTGAGATCGGTGTAAAGAATAGAGATGTCAGAACCGTTTTAACTAACAATTACCCAGTAGATGACTTGCTTGCCTGTGACTATGATCACGTGATGGAAAGTAAACGATCACCAATCATTTCAATTTCTATTTTTAAGTTTTATTTTCCTGCTCTGATCGACACCGGCTCGGAGTGCACATGTATTTCTGGTGATGTTTTTAATCAAATTTCCGATTTTCGGGAGAAATTTCCCAGTTTCCCAGTTACTGGAGTTAGAGTTACGGGAGCTTTTAAGACCAAAGAGAGAAGAGTGACGCATCAATTACTCTTAGATTTCTCGATTGATAATTTGGAATTTTGCCATGAATTTCTACTTATTACCGACCTGATTTTTCCAGTAATTTTAGGAATTGATTTCTTGCGTACAGTAAATGCTGATATTAACTTAAAAGAGAATCTACTTAAGTTTACCATTAATAATAAAACTGTTATTATTCAGGAGGTAAGAAATATTCACGAATTTAAAGCCCCCGAAAAAACATTAAATTTGCGAGCGGTTGCAGTAAAACAAGAACCACTTCTTTACGATAATGTAAACATAAATAATTATTTTAATACTGATTTCATAGATCGATTAAACCATTTATCAGACGCGCAAAAAACTAGTTTAAAGGAAAT
Source organism: Polydrusus tereticollis (assembly GCA_963920685.1). NCBI lineage: Eukaryota > Metazoa > Arthropoda > Insecta > Coleoptera > Curculionidae > Polydrusus > Polydrusus tereticollis. The sequence continues at coordinate 54,559,055 of OY987329.1, forward strand.
TTTAAATAAACATTGTAAAGTTTTTTCAGACATTCCAGGCCGTACACATTTATACGAACATAAAATAAATTTAAAAAATAAAGAACCTTTTCGAGTTAAGCAGTACCCAATTCCTATAGCTTATAGGGAGGCCGTATTCCAAGAAATAAAAAAAATGGAAGACTGGGGTGTTATCGAGAGAGCGGCTACACCGTATATAAATCCGTTATTAGCAACTGTTAAAAAGGATGGTAAAGTACGAGTCTGTCTGGACGCGAGATTTTTAAATAGTCGTATGGAGCCGGACTATGAGCTCCCTCGTCCGATTGACGAGATAGTTAAATGTCTGTCGGGAGCGCGTTTTAAGAGTTGTATCGACCCATCGGCCGGTTATTGGCAAATTCCGTTACGTGAGGAAGATAAAAATTATACCGGGTTTATTGTGGGTACAAAAACGTATCGTTTTACCGTATTACCATTTGGCATAACCACTGCCGTCGCCTCTTTTACCAGGGCTATATCACTAATTTTGGGACCAGATTTTGATGAATTTGTTTTGCCATATGTAGATGATCTACTGATTTATTCGAAAGATTTTGGCGATCACCTTAAGCATATTGAAAAAGTACTAACTCGGCTTGGCGAGGCCGGTCTCACTTTAAAATTTAACAAATGTAATTTCGCACCTGAAATCTTGCCTTATTTAGGATATTTATTAACCGGTACCGGTGTTAGAGCGGATCCCAGCCGCACCGAAGCGATAGCTCATTTTCCTAAGCCGAGAAACGTAAAGGAAGTCCAATCATTTTTAGGATTTTGTAATTACGATAGGCCTTTTTGCGAAAATTTTTCAAGCATCGCAGAACCTCTAACGCGTTTATTGAGGAAAAATACAAAATGGTTGTGGTCGGAGGAGCAACAGAATGCCTTTGACAGGTTAAAATTTGAGTTATCAAAATCTGTTTTATTATATCACCCAGACCCTAAACAAGAGTACAATATACAAATAGATGCAAGTGAATACGGTTTAGGGGCCCAACTCTATCAAAAAATGGGTTCAAATCGCTGTGTAATTGCATATGCTAGCCGACTTTTGTTAGACAGGGAAAGAAATTATAGTAGTTGCGAGAAGGAGGTTTTGGCGTTGATTTTCGCATTAATGAAATGGCGAACATTTTTGCTCGGACGTCCTTTTCACGTATTTTCGGATCACCGCGCTCTGGTGTATATAAAGACTTGTCGTCTTTTATCGCCCAGGATTTCGCGTTGGGCGTTGGCTATGCAAGAATTTGATTTTACGGTACACTATGTAAAAGGTTCCGAAAACATTGTAAGTGATTTTTTATCTAGATATCCAAGTTCGCGGTTGTCATCGCCTAGTGATCGCTGTTTTAAACTGTTTAATTTAAATAACATTTGTTTTCCTTTAAAAAATAATATAAAAAGGTTGCATCAATTACAGCACGACGATAATAAATTATCAGATATTATAAAAGGTTTAGAGAACGGGGCGATTGATAACCCAAACTTCAAAAACTTTATAGTGCATAAAGATCTATTATTTTTACGCCGGTGTGAGGATGAACCACCTACCCTGTGTGTGCCAGCTAGTCTTATAAATGAATGCATTTCGTCATATCATGGTTCCATGGGACATTTCGGGATATATAAGACATGGATGGCTATTAAAAAGGATCTATGGTGGAAAGGGATGTTTAAGAGTATCAAGAAGTTTATTAAATGCTGTGACCTTTGCCAAAAAAGTAAACACTCGGTCATGCCCAAACCACCACTTATGTCCATTATTCCTGAAAAAATTAATGGAATTCTTTCCATTGACTTATATGGCCCCCTACCAAAGTCACGAGGGGGTGTTCAATACCTCTGCGTATTAATCGATATCTTCTCGAAATACATAACGTTGTATCCTCTAAAAAAGGCTACCACGAAGGCAATTTTAAACAGACTACTTCTTGACTACTTTCCCAGATTCGGTCGCGCGGACAATGTACTTACCGATCACGGGAGTCAATTTACGGCTAAATCATGGGCGGGTACCCTACATCCTTTAGGTATAAAAACCATTTTTTCATCGGTAAGACACCCGCAAAGTAATCCAGTTGAGCGAAGTATGAGAAATTTGTCGCGACTCTTTCGTACTTATTGCGCGGACAAACATTCACGATGGGCCTTCGAAGTCCGTAAGTTTGCCGGTTTTCTAAACGCGGTGGTGCACGAAAGCACTGGTTTCACGCCAAATGAACTTCAGTTAAAGGAAAACGCCTCTTCACCCTTACGCTCTATGATCTCATATCCTGGCGGTCCCGAGCCGATGCCTCATGAGATGAAGTTGGTTCTGGCTAGAGAAACTTTGGAGTCTCGCGCCCGAAAACGGAGCTTAAGAAATCTAGGCCGGCCTTACCCGGATTATAACTTGGAAGACTTGGTACTTCTCCGCGCTAATCCTTCTTCTTCAGTGTTAGACGGTGAAACCAAAAAAATGGCTCTATTGTTTGAGGGGCCTTTTCGAATAAAGAAAAGAATTAGTCAAAATACTTTTATTTTGGTAGACCCCGAAACCGAAAAGGAGCGGGGCTCTTTCCATGCCAGTCATATTAGGCATTATTACTCCAAGTAATTTTTTGTCTAAATACTTATATATTTTAGGTTATAAAAAAATTAAGTGGGGGGAGTTGTAACAAAGCAATACTACTTTTGTCCTACAAATTGCCGATGTGCCTCGCAATAGCTATATTTGGCACTTTTATACTGTTAGGTACTTCGGCCCATTGTGTGTTTTTTGCCTTCAATGGTTCGATTTCTTATCACTTAATTAAACGCCTTATTTAGTGATATTTTGACAGTCATAAAAGCCTGTGGTGCCGGTACAGAAACCCTATAAATAGTGATTTTCTTGTATAATACCTGCTTTAGGTAAGTTATTAAGACTTTATGCTTAAATTGCATTTCGTTATATAGTATTTCTGTGCACTAGTGGGTTATTTTGGGTCTTTCTGTTGCCTTTATTTTAGATTGTCAACGTCTACTCAGTAAAATAAACAACTTATCCTCCACTACCGGTGTTGTTTCTCTTACCTCATACGTACACTCACCCCACGCGCCCTGAGAGTCCACCAGCTAGCAAATACTTCGTCACAAAGCTACGTAAAGGAACATCGTAGTTGGGATGAAGAAATTTTGAAGATTCAGCGTGCCATTAATACAGCAAAACACGAGGTTACTGGTCATTCACCTGCATTCTTGATTTATGGGAGACATACTCCAATTTCAGGAAAATTTTATGGACGGCTTCCTGCCAATGAAGATGTTGAGGTCATGCCTGGTGATAGAGACGGATACGCAGCGAACTTGAAGGAATTGACACCTATTTTTAAAGAAGTGAGGCAAAAGTTGCATGCCGCATACCAGCGAAATGCTCGGTCATATAACCTCAGAAAGAGGGATGTATCCTTTCAGGAAGGCGATTTAGTTTGGCGACGCAACAAAGTCCTTTCTGATGCTGCAAATAGGTTCTCTGCTAAGCTGGCCCCTCGTTTTATTTTATCGAAGGTTCGCAAGAAAATTTCTAACCTTGTTTATGACCTAGTGAATGAACCCGATGGGACAAGAGCCGGTAAATGGCACATTAAGGACTTGAAACCCTATTGTGGTGAGTCTGACTCTTCAGATTCCAGTTTGGAGGACTGAAAAATTGTGCTTTAAGCAAATTTTTTTATGTATTAATTTTTGTTTTGTTAAAATTAGATATTATTATTATATAAAATATTACAAAATATATCTGATACTTTCTCAAGTTTTGTTGTGATTTACGTTTCAGATAACTTCTGTTTATTTACGGTGTTAGGATCTTCGCTCGAGATTAAATTTCACTTATAGGGCTCGAGAATGTCCGTAGGAGTATCCGTGCTTGAAGCGTCTAAAAGTGTCCGTAAGGGATCCTAAGCCTAAGCTTGGAAAATTTATGTTTTGATATTAGTTGTATGTAGATAATCATTTTGTATAAAGTCTTTTGGATTTTGTATCCTTTTTTATGGCTTGACCTTTTGTTATACTTTTTTTGGTAGACCCCAACGGATTTTGACATTTCCCGATTATGACTTCACGATGTTGACCCCTACCGGGCGTTTGATACGCGTTAGTTATCGACCCAAAAGAGGAATAATTCAGAGGAAAAGCTAGTTGTAAAATTTGTCTATAGTGAAAAATGGTCTATCGGGATAGCCCATTTTTTTTCTCGGAGGGGGTAGTATAGCATTTTAATTTACTTACCCTATTAAATCAATCAAACATTTTTTTATGATACTTTTATTCTAAAAGGATACAATAGTTTGATGTATAAAGTATGGATTTCACTCAAGTATTCTCTTAATATTATATAGGCATTTTAGGTCCATAGTTCTATGACTTTACAGCTTGCTAAAATACAAAATCTCTCTGTTAATGCACATATTGTGTAAGAGATAGGTAAGGGCGAATAAGGTCATAAATAACATTAGAATACAGTTACCTTCTGGTGTTAGTGGGTTGAGAGTTGATGAAAGTTTGTTCCGAGCCACTACGTACTGCTATATAAGAAGGATGAGGAAGTTCTTTACTGATTGGCATGAATTGTCCTATTAACTGTTGGTATTCTGCTGTTATTCTCATTTCGGTATGGTTTATTTTATAGCATCTAAAAAGTAAAGTTTTATATGACGAATAAATATAAATGTCTACATAACCTGTATGAGAGAGATTATTATGTGCTTGATTGATGTACTTACTGATAATTATTGGTTATTCCTGGCGTTAGATGCCATTGTGTATTATATTTTCTTGTAATTATTTGTTGGTATAATTAGCTTGTTTTGTAATTAAATAGATGACGTTTATTGCTGTCAAACTTGAAGTTATGACGAATGTGACGTCTAGTCTCAGGTGACGTTGTTCACAGAGAATTTGGGGATTTCTCTTGCTGCTTTCTTTGGCGCTAAGCCATTATTGACGGTTTCGCGTTATTAGGGCTCGTTCACTTTAAATGAACTGACCTTGATTGCTGCCAACTTATAATGTAGAATGGGACCGGAAAAGGGGTTTAGGTTGGTCAATTGATTTCCGGCGACCTGTCGACGGATCATGTTTTCTGACTGGGAGGGACTTCCAGCTAGAACATCATGGAGTCACAAGGTCACCTCTATAGGTTGATCAAAGTTTTCATCTTCGATCATCGTGACCACTAAGTTACCTTGTGGGTATTTATCTCCGCTAGTAGATAGCAAAAATCATGGTGAACCAGTTTCCGTGAGAAGTTTGTCAGAATTGTAATGGATGGCAATATTTTTTTGAAAATTTGTATTATCGCTTCGTAGACGTTGAGTATGGTTATGGTTCAAGTGGAAATTCCTGCAAATTCCCTCATAGTAAGAGGTATGTTGTCTTTTAAGTTATTATTTTTCGGCAAGATTATTTATTGGCAGATTTTGTGCATTTTTCTTTCACTGCATTTTAAGAGGTATGATTGCCTAGGTACTAAGGCACACGTTGTATTTTAGGGCTCAAACTCGACCTCAATTAAAGTCAAGCATCAAGCTCGTAATCCAGGTTCAGAGCAATGATTCGCGAATCATACCTTGAAGTTCAAGTTCAGGGGCAAGGTTCCAAGCTCAAACTCTAAGCTCCAAGGCACCAATATAAGTGCAGATGGATGGATGAACAGGAGTGGGAAAGCTAATCAGGCCAGTGTTTAAATCATATTTACAGTATATTCGTCATATCAATCTTCGTGTTAATATTCTAAACTATAATCATATATCAATTATTTATCCGTCATATTATTGCTTGTGACTAGTGTACTTGATAATAATCAAATATTTTCTGACAAAAACTAAACATTTTAACCCTAATTACTGGAAATTTAATGTATGTAAAGCATTTTGGTATAGAGTTGGATCATTGATCTTGCGCCCAGACTGAAGTTCATGAATTTCCCTGGTAGATTTACTGCGTATTTTTTTTATAGATAAGATTTTCACCACAGGTGCGTACCAATCTCTGCTGTCTTATATTTAATATGTTAATAACATTTGTAAATATGTACATATGCTGGGGTTCTACAAGAAAGTAGTATAATATAATAATTTATTTTCATTTTACATCAGCACAGCTGATAAGTCTGGCACTGTCTTGTTTCAGTAAATTAATAAAATTTAAGTTGTTTTGATATAAAACATTCGTTGTCTTATTTATTACATTTTCAGTTAAGGAGGTTTCTGCTTTTTTCCTTAAAAAAAAAAGGCAGTGGCGCCCCGAAGAATTCATTTGCACATTAATAATCTACAACAACGATATAAACACAGCTGATGCAGAAGAGGCCTTACCCATGGGAAGGAGAGCTAGCCGTAGGCCGCTATAGGTTAAGTAAATAACGCTATAAGAGCACTAAAACCCACATTCAAAAGAATAACTTTAGATATGTTTGATGAGCCGGTTTACGGGTTATCGCCGATTTCTTTTTAACTATTTCTCCTTTTTATGGCCCCGTATTTGCGGGCACCAGTCAAGATAAAAGATGACTGTCAAATAAAGTTGTCATTGTGAAATGTGTGCTTTATTGTTATAAAAACTCGTACATCGAAAATATTAAAGGTGTATTTATGAGTACAAATTAATCTGAATAAAACTAAAATAAAGTATCCAATTACAAGGTTAATTATGACATTTTACATGTTTCAATATTTTACTAATTAATAGGTAGGTACTATTAAATTGTTAGAACTTTAGGATTTAAGAAGATGTTCAAATATTCCTCCATTGACTGCTAGACAATAACCGAGGCGATCATAAAATTCTCTTCTTACATTCGCTAGTTGGTAAACTGAAATTCTATTGCATTCGGCAGAAATAGCATTTTTTAACTCGTCTAGATTGGGGTATTTTTTATCTTTGTATATCCTGTTTTTTAAATGGCCCCAGAGAAAGAAATCATTTGGCGATAAATCAGGAGACCTGGCTGGTCAATTTACTGTGTGATTTAAGCCAATAACATTTCCATTAAAAGCACGGTTTAAATATTCCCGGACAGCCAGGGTACTATGTGCCGGGCAGCCATCCATTTGGTACCAACCTGATTTTCCCTGGCGGCATCATGTAAAGTAGGTAAAATATGATCTTCAAGTAGTTCCAAAAAATATTCTGCATTTAAATTTCGTGTAAGAAATAATGGCCCGGTAATATTTTCTCCGAAAATCCCAGCCCATACATTAACTTTTTGTGGATATTGCGTCCTTGTTTCCACAAACCTGTGTTGGTTTTCTTTGCTCCAATATCGATAATTTTGAACATTGGGTTCATTGTTTAAGGTAAATGTGCATTCGTCAGTGAAACAAATGTTTTTTAAAAATTCCCTATCCATGTTTGCTCTTTCCATCATACCAAAACAAAACTCCTGTCGTTGTATTTCGTCCCTATCTCTTAGCTCTTGGAGCTTTTCATATTTGTATGAATAATATTTATGTCGTTTCAAAGCTCGTAACGCTGTGGTGTGATCTAATCCTATGTCATTGTCATCCTCAAGTTTCCTTGTGCTGATCTTCCCATCATTTTCTTCCACGCACAATAAAACTTGCAATTCCCTATCATTTCTTGCATCTCTTCTTTGTTCCTGCCTTTCTTCACATCTGCAGTTATTTATTACAGTGCCTTTTGTCTCAAATTTCTTGATAGTTCTTTCGACTGTAGATTTTGCAGGTATCGGTCTATTCGGATACAGAGCAGCAAACATGTCTGACACATTTTGATAACTGTTTCCTTGATAATACCATTTAATCATCAATATTTTTTCTTCAGAAGTGTAATTCATGGCTAATATTTTCGATGTACGAGTTTTTATAACAATAAAGCACACATTTCAAAATGACAACTTTATTTGACAGTCATCTTTTACCTTGACTGGTGCCCGCAAATACGGGGCCATAAAAAGGAGAAATAGTTAAAAAGAAATCGGCGATAACCCGTAAACGGGCTCAGCAAAAATATCTAAAGTTATTCTTTTGAATTTGGGTTTTAGTGCTCTTTAATAAACCTAAATAGAATTTTTCTCTAAAATAATTAGGGAAGCCAATAATTGACCCCATTTAAAATTACATGGGATTTCCTATGTCCCGCTCGACGATGCAACACCCGGTATACAGTAAATGTTCACTGAAATAAATTAGAATCAAATTAGGTACCTATTATATTCCTTTTTCGATTGAAGCTTTTTCCTAGATTTTTCATATTTTTCATAGGCTTGCAACTTAATAGGATCGATAAGATGTTTTTTTGGATTAGTTGACAAAAATTTAGAAAATTTGGTATCAGTACCATTAACTATTTTATTGGTTTGTTTACACCACCAAAAAAGGGCACATCGAGTAATAACCTGACATAAGGTAATGCCTAATTTATGAAGGGGGCAGTTAATAGTAGGGAAAGTTAGGGAGCGGATTTTCACCCCCCACTCCTTGACCTTGGATGACCTTGAACGTATACGTATGCAGGTGTTAATTTGACCTTGAATGACCTTGGCCGCAAAGGTATGCAGGTGTTAATTTGACCTTGAAATGACCTTGGCCGCAAACGTGTGCAGGTGTTACTTTGACCTTGAATGACCTTGGCTACAAACGTGTGCAGGTGTTAATTTGACCTTGAAATGACCTTGGCCGCAAACGTGTGCAGGTGTTAATTTGACCTTGAAATGACCTTGGTCGCAAACGTGTGCAGATGTTAATTTGACCTTGAAATGACTTTGGTTGCGAACGTATGAAGGTGTTAATTTGACCTTGAAATGACTTTGGGTTGTAAACGTATGCAGGTGTTAATTTGTCCTTGAATGACCTTGATAAAACTCAATAAATACGGTATAACTTTGGTATGCCCTTCACTGTCACACAGACAACCATCGTCTTCGCTAATAATAGTTGAATTGTTGTGTTTGTTGTTGCTGTTGTCGTTGTTGTTGTTGGGTGCTACAAAAGTATTACTTAAAGGTAAATAAAAGTTGTTTATTACATTTTTAATCATAATGAGTATTTCACAAACCACCTTAAGTGAAATTAATAATATGATAAATCAGACTGTTGAATTTCCGGAATGTCGGAAGATGTCAACTTTGGAAGTGGGAAAAGTTTATATGCTTAAAAAAATGGCGTGCTTAATAACGCGTTTTGGTAGAAGTGTTGTTGTCACATTGTACGATTCAATGGATGATGTAACATTTCAGATATTTTTACCAAAACGTATTGTTGATACCTTTACCGATGATATAATTGAAAACTTTAATAAAAGCAACAAATATACATTTACTTATTTGGGGCAGAGTTTACAGACAACACTTACTACTGGGAGTCATAGTCGAGCTCTATTTAGTTTTGGAACTTTATTTTGATAATAATTTTTCTTTATTATATAATTTAATTAGTTAAAAATGTAATAAATTAGTTTTTGTTTATTTTTATAGAAATACGTGTACATCAAGTTAATCAAAGTAATTTAAGATGTGTGACGATGCTACTATTACTGAATGCCAAGATTCTTACGTGATTTGGTTATCATGTAAATTGAGACGGATGGCCCAAGACATTTTAAATTTTGCAGAATATGATGGGTCTGATGTGGAATCAATTAAAAGTCAGTATGGGAAATATATGAAAGATGCGATAAATTTTTCGACTGGAGTCCATATTTGTAACAAATATTTATATGGTTCAATTGGTATGGATACATTTTGTTTGAAAATGATTGAAGAAAAACTGGGAAGATTCCTCAATGAAATGCCACATATACCCGATGAAGTAAAATTAAAATATGATTTTATGTCAAATGAAAATGCTGTTGCCAGTAACAATGACTCTGCACCAAGTTCTACATGTAATGATAATAAAAGCAAAGACAGGGAAGAAAAAGAAGACGAAGAATATTCCTTAGCAGCTGGTTGTTGTTGTCGCCATGGAATTAAGACAAACGTGGATGGTAACAATGGTGCAGCATATACTTCTAATAATGTTGTTGTTGTTGATGATGAGCTCATTGTAACACTGTAATATATGCAATCATATATAAATTATTTCCTATTAAATATTATGAACCTTATATAAGTAGTTATATTATAAAAATGTTGGTTAGTCAGAAGTAATAATGTACTTATTTAATGTATAGTTATTGTATTATAAATAAATGTTTATAACACCTTGTAATTGTTTTTTTGTGTAAATTCTGCAATCATAAATTTATATAAGTAGAAGTTAAAATAGCAAATTAGTTTAGTTTAAGTTAAAGATGAGTCGAAGTAACAGCACAGTTGACAAATTTGGCCGTCAGAGGATAAATCAACATCATATGCAATTAGTACGTGCTTTACCAGGTATTGGTTTTAAACTAACATCTGACGGCCACTATGACATCGAAGGAAAGTCTTTGACTAATGTTGGCATTCAAAAAAATAATAATGATGCTGCGACTAGAGAATATGTTATTAACGAACTTCGGGAACTTCGCCAGCATATATTTTCTACTGTAAATAAGGATATCGTAAAATATTTAAATGATAGGGTCCATCACATTGAAGGACCAGGAAAAAAACTTGATTCCGCAACAATCAAAGATTATATCAATAAACAAGTGTTGGAACTTCGTCAGGAAATATTTTCAATTGTCAATAAGGACATCATTGCGGACATAAAACAAGACATCTCATACAATAAAGGAATGACTCACTCCATTTGGGTAGACCAACAAAAACGCCTAGACAAAATGGATGCCCAAATAAAATCCCTTTTATAACGCTAGCTACATTTTGAGTGCAATGCTAACCAACACATATCAAGCGACGAGGGCGAAAGGTCAAATGACACCTCCCTACTACCACCACCACCAAACGCTAAAAGTCACAAGTAGAGGTCATCTGTTTTATATAAATACACGTACCCAAATTATGGTGACTTAGTTTATTTCTAGCATTGCGTTCAAAATAATATTGAGTATGGAGTCACAAGTAGTAAAACAAACAGTAATAGTTTGGCCATTTTCAATTAATGGTCGCCAAATGTGTTCTAATTGTGAACATTGGCAGATTGTGAGTGGGGAATTGGGGTTATGTTCTTGGTGCCAAGACGAAAACAACAGGATTATTGTGGCTGGGGATCAACCTCAAAGCCCCATTATTTTAGGGGGCGGACAACAACAACAACAACAACAACAACAACAACAACAACAACAAGAATCTACTGAATTAAGTGAAGAAGAAGAAGATGCAGCAACGCAAGGATCGTTGTCATCGTAGTCATCAAGTCCGCTACCACCTGCACCGCTCGACACTTCAGATGAGGAAGCCTTCATGCATGAAGAAAGTACGGATGAGGAATATGATGATTATGAACTTAGACATTTTAGTTATAGTCCCTAAGTGTTTGGTAAATTTGTTTGTTTTTATAAAATAAATCTCATAACTATTACATTACGTGTTTATTTTGTCGCTAAAATGTTACAATAATTATGAATACAAAATACAAAGGTGTTTATACAATATCTGACTTATCTATCCAAGAATTAAATTGGTTAGGAAAGCCTAAACAGTTAATCGATGCCATTTTTTTGACGTTTTATAATAATTTTTTCCACTAAATAAACCCTTGGACTGGTTGTCTTTTGCAGTTCTGCTTTATAAAAACATCCTTTTATCTGTTGACCTTCTAACGATTCTAATAAATATGTAGGTGGATTTGTTACGTTAACTTTTGATACTTTAAACAGCTCTGTTGACCATGATGGTGTATATCCTTTGTCAAATACACCCTTGTACTTGCTAATACGAACAATGTCGCCCAAACGATATTTTCTTTTCCTTGAAACAATTTTTAAATAATCATATGCTTTAATTTGTGTATCCGCTGTTACATCCTTGGGTTTCATTCTTATCGTACGATGTTTGGTATTATTGTAGACCTCTGTTATAGATGGTAGTATTTGTATCCATCGGTATGAACCCCTAGCTGAAAATTGCTTATATAAATTATTTTTTAGAGTTCTTATAACACGCTCAACAATTGCAGCCTTTTTTGTACTATAGGTAGAGTAATGGTTGATGTTATATTTTCTCATAAGTGCTTGAAAGGTGCTATTAAAGAACTCTTTTCCTTGATCACTCTGCAAATTGTTCGGTGCATATGATGCCTCTTTAATAATGCTCTTCATCGCATTAGTAACTTCAACACCGGTTTTGTTTTTGACTGCTCTAGCGTACACAAATTTGGAGTAACAATTAATACAAACAACAATGTAGCGATAACCATCATGCTCATTAGAATACTGTTGCATTTCTGCCAAATCAATTTGCCACAAGTCATCATATCCTTTTATTATTGTATGCCTTCGAATAAAATTTTTTCTTGCATTCCTATGTAGTTCAGTAACAATTTTTAGTTTTTCTGGGCTAGGATCCATCGTATAAGGGTACACGTCTTCTTAGACACTGATGAATGTCATCAACTGTAACACTTAATATACTATTCCTTCCTCGCGAAGCTCCTCTATAATTGACATTATTTCATTATCATGTCCTGTATGGCCAGCAACTTTTGAACTCCACAATAATCTTAATCGTGTCACCAACTCCGTTGCTTTATTCCAATAAACATATTCAGTTAATTTTGAGGATAATGTCTTTTTTGCCGGCAACAGAATATGTTTTGTTCGTTTTTTTCTTCCAACACCACTACCAAGCTTAGTTCCCATTATTAGCGGTTCAATGATTGATGTATATTTTGGCCATCTGGTTTTTCTTAACCCTTTATTTTTATCGTACTTAAGGCATGCAGCATTTGTTAAATCCAAAATATCTTTGTAGGTTAAGAGCACTTTTTCATTTATTTCATTTTCTTTACCGATTAATGGTGGTGATTTAAGAAAAATCAAATCATAGAGCTCATTCAATCCATCAAATGTAGCAATATTTTTTTCCTTTTTATATAAATAAACTTTTCCATTGATAAAACGTACTTCTAGATTACCAATATATTTTTTCGTTTTATTCAACTTTTTACCAAAATTAACGCCACAGATTGTATCATAATGAGAAGGATGCTTTTCTATTCCAACCAAATAGGTATTTACACCTACAGAAGATGGGTTGTCACTTGGTCTGTGTGATGACAGTGTTTGATTGATCGATGACGATGGTGTCGTAAAGAAAGATTCAAAATTAGTATAATGTTGTGGTGAAGAATATTTTGTTTTCTGCATGATGGGTGTAGAAGTTTGAAATAATTCCATCGGTCCAATAATGTTGGACGCATCGTTGGTGGCAGCGTCCATTCTCGATGTTTCTGCCGATCCCATCGTTGAGCTGGTACTTTTTCCTGGTTTAATTACAGTAATAGATTTTTGAGGTGTTGGCGGTGTCCGGTGCTTGACAACGTTTGATATGGTTGTTAATGGTTTCGTTATCGGTTTATAAAGCTCTTCTAAATTAACATTACTTTGCACTTTAGCACTTTTAATTTGCCTAAACTTTTTTCTAACTGCATTTGTAGTTTCGATCAGCTTACGTTTTAAATTAATTTCTTCATTCATGGTGTTTTCAAAGTAACAGACGATGTTGGAATGAAACGTATTGTTATTCTTATATATATATAACTATCAAAACCTTTACGATATCTTCCCGAATTTATATCACTGTCTTTATCAATCACTAAAAATCCGTATTTATTATCCCAACATTTCGAGCACATCTCTTGAAATCGTGGGAATGTTAAGTCTGGTGAAACGTGATCGGAAAATATGTGTCTCATATTCATTTCGTCTTGTTTAAACATTATAATGAAGTTTGCATTATCTCGTACAAGTTGCTTAGGAACACGGGAATATGTCTGTGCTAAGTAAAAAGCATCCACATTTTTATGACGTCCCATACTAAAATACGATCTTATAACATCCTCTTTCTCACACATGACATCATCAAAAATAAAAATGGAGTTTGGTTTGGCATCAGAGGGTTGGACAATATTATTTGCATCACTAAAAGCGTAATAACCGAGACCCTTGATCGGCGAAAGAATTTTTCTTAAATATTCATATTTTGGTTGATATAGTGATTTTGAGTAAATATAAACGTTTTCAAAACGTAATCCCAAGGGGTGAGTTAGCAGCGAAATCATCACATTGGTTTTGCCACAGTTCGAAGGTCCTATTAACAACCCACGAATGGAAGATGGAAGCAATGGGCCGTGTCTCATTACTATTTTTATTATTATTTTATTTTATCTCCCGCTCCAACCTTCTCATCAAGATTATCGACCGAAAGCTTCTGTTTAAGTTTAATAATTCTCATTTTATTTATATTTATATGGAACTGTTGACATAAATAATCATTCAAATGTCAACCGTCAAGCGAAGTGGACGGTTTCGTTTATCAAAGAAGACTGGATCTGGCATAGTCAATTCAGTAATTAATAGGTTACCGTTTGAGGTACATATTCCCGGTTATCAGTATTGTGGACCCGGTACCAAGGTAATAAAACGTGTGACCAGAGGTGATCAAGGAATTAATCCACTGGATGTTGCCTGTAAAAAACACGATTTAGCTTATTTACATAACGAAGAAAATTTAGGGGCACGTCATCAGGCCGATTACGAACTTGAACAAAGTGCTTGGAAAAGAGTAAAATCTAAGGGTGCCAGTGTAAAGGAAAGGGCTGCAGCTTTGCTAGTAACGAACATTATGAAAGCAAAACAACGTTTCGGAATGGGTGTGCCTTCTTCGGCATCGAAACGAAGCAGCCGTCGTCGTCGCAAGAAGATCTCAAAACGGAAAGGTGGAAAGCGGTTAAGCAAAGTAGCTTTCGGCTCGGCTATTAGACGACCAATTCGGATGGAATTGTTAAAAGCAGCAGGTGGGAAAAAAAGTATCGCAACAAATATTATGCAAGCATCTAAAATAGCTGTTAAGGCTGCACGTAAATCTTTAAAAGCGGCAGGTGGTAAACGAAGAATTCGAACTCCTAGAATAATACCAATCCCTAAGACTGGTGGAATTTTACCGCTAATACCAATATTTGCAGGACTATCCGCTTTGGGTTCCTTGGCTGGTGGCGCGGCAGGTATCGTTCGTGCTATAAAAACTGTAAAGAATTCAGGTTCAGAAAAAACGGGTGCTGCCTTACAAGAAAATGGATTATTTCTTAAACCATACCGCACAGGTATGGGATTATTCCTTAACAATAGGGGACAAAAAAACCACTAAAGTCCCTACCCCGAAGACCACTATCCAATGTAGATCTAGAAAAATATGCCAAAAAAATGCGAATACCACATTTCAGAGGGGTATATATGAGAGATGCTCTACCAGTGCGCGGACCTCATCGTTATGAAGCTGCAATCATTAATTTGGATAGTATCCGAGGGAGTGGGACTCACTGGGTAGCATATAGGAAAAACAATTTCGAGGTAACATACTACGATAGCTTTGGTGATTTACCACCACCCACCGAATTGGTACAATATCTGAAAAGTGGTTCCGAAGCATCGAATAAAATTTACTATACATATGATCGTCAACCAGAATTTGGAACAGTCTGGTGTGGACATTTATGTCTGAAGTTTCTCTCCGCCGAATTATAAAAAGTGAGATATCTGTGACACCGCACAAATGGATCGCGAGAGCTATACTAAAATGCTATCGTCGCTAAAAGTGTATCGTAAAGTAGGTGGACTTCAACAAATGAATTCTGAAGAACTGGAAAACATGCCTAAAGAAGTGATGATTGCACTAGCACCGAATGAAATCGCAACAATTTGGAATAAACTACCAAATAAACTGAAAAGTGACCAAGATATGTTTAAATATCAGTTTTGTCATGAACATTATAATAATAGCGCTAGTGATGATGATGATTCCAATGAGGATGTTAATGATGGACCAGTGACTAGAAGATTATTTTGCTGTTACTGTAAAATAAGCGATGTTAATATAACAGCTGAAAATTCAATTCAATCAAAAGCAGATGGTAGGAAGAAAAAAAAACATTAGTTTATTAAATCCATTGAGCTGTTGCAAATCAGAATAAAAACCATCACAGATAGCTACTGAACGTCAGTCATGTCACATACATTCACACTAACAGGATACTCGAGCGTTTTAAGCGCCGACTTCTATCCACCAATTGAATTAAGTACAACCAGTAAATATGGGCTTGCACTTGTTGGATTTTATACATACAACTCAATATTTAACATTGATGAAGGCAACAATTCCTTTGGTTACATTGGAAAAGATGGAAAAAAATCACATTTATTGACTATTCCACCAGGAGCCTATGAAATTAATGAAATTGGTAGAGCCATGCTGGCAGCTCTAAAAGATTCAACCCACGACGATCATGATGAAATATTTTCGTCAACAGCCAATAATAATACATTAAAATGTGAGATCAAATCAAAGTATGACATTGATTTTCGACATAGCAAAAGTATTGCTAAAATGTTGGGGTTTGACGGTAAAGTGTTAAAAAAAAGTAATAGACATCAGTCAGTGTACAATGTGGATATTATGAAAGTACGTATTATACGGGTGGATTGTAACATAATTTCTGGTGCTTTCTTGAACTCATCAAAATGCCACATCCTATTTGAATTTGACATTGATGTTGAAGCAGGTTATAAAATAACAAAAGAGCCGCAGAATATTATTTATATGCCGATCATTCCGGAAGGACGTCAGTTCATAGACAACATTAGTCTGCGAATCTTGGATGACGACGGTGATCTGATTGATTTTCGAGGTGAGAAGATTATTGTTAAATTGGAGTTGAAGGAAATTGCTTAAAATATGGGTTTTTGTTTTAACACTCAACTGCGTATGCTGCATACTATGAAAGATTCAGAGAAACTTACTAAAAATAAACAAATTAAGCACTCCAAACTCATTCGTAAAGCAGCCATTGGATCGAGAAGACGTCATCGACGGCAGCTATCCACCGAAGATTACAGCTTTTTACGGTCTATCGGGTTAAAAATACGAAAGTCTAAAAAATGACTGCTACAAGTGAAAAAATTGAAGTTTTCAACGAGCCCATCTTTGAAAACTCCATCATAAGTTTACAAGAACACACTTATAAACCATATGGTTCTCCAACATTTAAGAACTCTGATGAAATCCGTATTCCTGTTCACTTTCAAGACATAATTTTGGATGTTTCCGAAATTTATATATACATCGAAGGAACTTTCATATCTAAGGATGCAACAAAGAAATGTCATTTATCGAATAATGCTCTAGCCTTCCTTTTTGACGAAATCCGTTATGAGATGGGTGGTGAACAAGTCGCTATTGTCCGGAAACCAGGAATTACTACAACACTGAAAACTATGGCATCATTTGGCTCCGTACACAATAATTCTCTAATGGTTTGCGGCTGGGGTCTAAATGAAAACAATCAAGCTCTTGTTGATCCCACAAGTCATGTTTTCTCCGGAAAGCTACCCCTAAAGTATCTTATGGGATTTGCTGAGGATTATACAAAGCGCATTTTTAACGTTAAGCAAGAACTTATTTTAATTATCGCTCGCAATTTTACCAATTGTTATATGGGCGAAGTGGAAGCAGACATTAATATTGATAGAATAGAATGGAAAATTCGTCACATTATCCCCGATGATCGACAGAAGTTGAAGATAATGTCTCGCATGAATAAAGGTGTGAATAGCGCAAATATCCCAATGGCGTATCGTAAATGGGATCTTTACGAACTACCTGCCTTACGTCAAACATCATCAGACGTGTGGGCCTTAAGGACAAGCACGAGTCTTGAAAAACCTAGATATTTGATTATTGGGTTTCAGAATAGTACCTATTACGATAATAAATCCAAAGATGCTACTCAGTTTACTACAGCTGATATAAGTGACATTAGAGTATATCTTAATTCCACTGTTTATCCATATGAAAGTTGGAATTTAGAGTTTAAGAAAAAATTATATGCTACAGCTTATTACACCTATGAAAATTTCCAAAGTAGTTACTATGGACGAGAAATGGTGGACCCAATGTTAAATTTCGCCAAATATCCCGACAATCCCATTTTCATCGTTGATTGCAGTCACCAGCCAGAAGCTATTAAATCATCGACCGTCGATGTGAAATTGGAGTTTGAAACACGAAACAGTAAATTCCCTAAGGATACTAAAGTATATGCGTTGGTTATTCACGACTCATTTTTAAGTTATAATATTTTAAATGGTTCAGTTAACAATAAGTCTATGTATTAGTTTTAAGCAGTAATGGGGACAATAGGTTCCGTAAATCAATTTGTTAGTTTAGGTTATCTGATGTTCTAGAAAATAAATTAATAATTCGTATATTGAGTGTTTAACTTTTATAATCGAGAATCGAGGGTATATTTTAAATTCCACAGGAATTTACGAGAGACAGAGAGAGAGGGAAGTAGAGGTGGGGGCAGAATAGAGTATATATAAGGACCGATATCGATATGGAAACTCATATTCTCCCAAAATGTCATCGAGTTCAGATGCTGGCTATTCAAGCGATGAGGACCGAGCAGTTGCATTAAATCTGCAACATAGACGGGTACGTAGGGGCGGTAGGTTTAGGGCTAGATTTTGTGTAGTCCAGTCTTTTGTAAAATGGGGTCTCAACGTCTTTTTATGTATGAATTGCTACATAAATAGATTTGAAGATTTTAATGGGGTTGAGTTCGTTCAGACCCATTTTACAGTAGGACGCGGTAATAGGGCGATGCAAGATCAGTCTAAGTGTCATCATTGTCTTGAACGATTGTTTACGGTATTTCACGAACAATCTTGCGTTGTTTGCAATAGAATGTAAGTTCTATTACAAATAAAGCGACTAATACCTACCGCCCGAACCATGACCCACCCCACCCCCACCCCTTCCCCAGGTCCTCTTCGGAGGGCCACATAAAGACTTGAGCGTAGTTAGTTGTTTGATGTCACATACCCATTGTGACACAATACTCTTCGAGGAATAATTTCTCGATTGTGTTACCATGGGTAGAGACATATATTTTTTATTATAAACGGCTATAGGGTGCATCATTGAAACATTATTACTCCCACTACAATTTGAGAATATAAATACGAGTTAAGCTTCACAATTAATTCATATTCATCTTGGACATGGCCCAAGAAAGACCTCCAAGTCGTGGCTCGTCGCTGTGGAGCGATGAGACAGAGGATGCTCGGGACGTAAACGAACCCAACGGAGCCTGTTGCAACGAACCCAACGGAGCTTGTTGGGTTTGTATGGCTGTACGGAATGTTGAGTCCACTGAACCGGATTCCACATCGGATGCTGGACCGGTAGAAGTCAGTGATGACTTCAGCGGTCCGGCGGATTCCACATCTTGGTGGAATTTTGAAGACGATGTGGACCCCGGTCCAGCGGACTCAACCACTCCGTAGAAGGACTACGATAAGTACTCTCTCTATCTCCTATGCGACCGCCCGAACCCTGACACACCCCAGGTCCTCTTCGGAGGACCACATAAAGACTTGAGCGTAGTTTAGTTATTCCAAACCACTTTATTGTGGGATGGTATTATTATTGAAACCCTACCCTAAACATTATTAAAATTTAATTATTTTAAGGTGTCAGTTAATAAAACACTTTATACATTTTCTATTATTTATTTAGGTAAAAAATTATATACATAGTCATACAAAATTGTAGCATTTTTAACGCTACAAGAACAAATATGTAAACTATGATATGAGCAATACGTAGTATCCATTGTTAATTTTGGTACATCAGTAGTGAATTCTAAGTTAACAACAAAAGGAGTTTTAAGGTTCTTTTCGGAAAAAGTTGGCGGGGTGCTCACCATCGCAATTAGCGCATTTTGCCTTATCGTCCTTGCTCCTTGGGCATTCATATGAAAAGTGCGCTTGCGCACACTTTAGATACTTGACAGGTGCAGTGCATCTAAATTGTAAATGCCCAAAGCGCTGGCATCTATGACATTGGGAAGTGGTAGCTCCTGGCTTTTGAGCTTCGACTTTAATTGACATATGGTAAAGATAGGCAAGATCATAAACGTTCTTCTGAGACTTCGGTAGGAACACCAGCACCAAAGGCATTTTGTTACCGCTTTTATTATGCCATCTTATGACACGAGAAGGTGTGAAACCCAACTCCCGCAGATATTCTTCAATTTTCGATTCCGAACATGCCTCCAGGACTCCACGAAGAACCACATGCAGCTCTTTTTCTTCTGGAACATAAAGGTGTGGTACGGCAGGTTGTTCGAGTCCAGAAAACAGATAATTTTATTATAGTCTGTGGGTGTAAGGGGTGAATTTTCACTCCCTCCGCTACAGTTATGGCTCTCCCGTAATCGATATTATTGGCACTCAAATATCTTGCCACTCTGCTGTACTTATTCTGATTTCGGATAACAATAGGAAGTACGCGTAATCTTTTTGGGGATTCATCCGCCCCATCGCCAACTAAAACCGGTTTTTTGACATTATTAGCAGCATTTGACGTTTTAATTATTAATATTATTTTGTGAAATCATTTGAACATTGGGTTTTAACACCGCCTCTGAGTGGTCAATTTTCCTCTGCTTTTCCAAAGTAACTTTTTGTTTCAGATACGTATTTAAAGCATTTTTGCTAGATTTTGGTAGGTTTGGCCAGTCAGCGTCGATAACCGCTTTCTCATTCTTGACCAAATTGCCACCTTGTTTGGCAGGTAGCTTGTGAGCTCTTCATCTGGAGGACCTCAACTCGCCTTCATCGGTACCCTCCGAACCGGACTCGTAGTCCATATCGAAGGTATCTTTAATTATCGTGATTGATGCATTATTTAGTCGGCTAATTGAAGTACCCGTGGCGTTATTCTTATCAATGAGATCGTTAAGGTTGTTCTAAAAATCTTTGTCTACTTCAATATTAATGGAGCTGTTTAAGTAAGAGTTAACAGTCGTGTCTATGTCTCTGTCTATGTCTCTGTCTATGTCTCTGTCTATGTCTCTGTCTATGTCTCTGTCTATGTCTCTGTCTATGTCTATTTACCGTTAAACGAATGCCAGAGGTAATTAATTGAAAAAATCCAGATCTGTATTTAGAAACGTAAGACTGATGTTGGTTCCAGAATAATAAAACGTTGTACGACGACCAAGCTGATCAGGAGTTCTAGAAGAGGGTAAAAAGTTGCCCTGTCATCAGTTTTAATTTTCTATTTTAAAGGCGCCAACTGAAAACAATCTATTTGGCAATCTTTCGATTTTATTGGAAAATCGCGGGAAGTACTCGAAACGCAACTGTTTTTCTTTTTCTGGATTATTTCTAACCCTTAAATTATACAAAATTTCCTCCATTTAATCTTCGTTTCTCTTACGGTTCGAGATTCCTGTAGTAGTGATAAACACATTTGTTACACTCTATGGACACCGTGTCATGCTTGTCAACTTTGGAAGAGGGTGGCAGACACTGTTTGTAGGTACCTACCCTCATTAACTTTATTACCGACTGGGATTTTTGATTTCTTATTCGAGTAGTTTTTGACTTTCCAAAATTGATGTGTCGCACTTGGCAGTAATTTGTTTGCTATAAAAGTGATTTGAAGTATTTTAAAAAATGAGTAGGCATTGACTTTGAAATATAACAAAGTGTTTCTTGAATTTTTGGATACCATCATCAAAATTTAAAATAAAAAATTGAAATCCCACTCTGGTACCAGTTGTCGATTATTTTTGGTATTTTATTTATTGCCCTTTGTACAGAACGTCTTGCTTTGATGGGAATAGCATTTCTAATGCGAATTTTTAATCCTTTTTGTTATTTATTTAGTTTTGTAAAGAAAGGTTTTTAGTGCTCCCCACAAATAGACATATAATAGTAGGGTTAGGCGATCACGCTGGACAGGGATTGAAAACACCATTTTATATCCATTTTTAGAGCAATTCTATGCCTACTCTTTTAATTTTAAAAATCTTGAAATAACCCCTGCAGTCGAGCCTGCAGCAAACAAATTAGGGACAAGTGCGACACATCATTAGCATTAGAATGTCAAAAAATACTCAAAAATTCGAAAATGAAAAAAAAAATTCAGATCCGTAGTAAAGAAAAATAAGTTGATGTGAGTTGATGGCTGTATCTCAAAAACGAAACGTCGTATCTGGCAAATAAAATTATTCTCTTGAAGAGCACATCATAATATCTAGGTTTTCAAAACAATTAATAATAATGAAGGTCGTAAAAAATTAAAACAATAATAGATTTTTCGGATACTACGGAAGTAGTCGCAACCTATAAAATTTATTGTATTTTTGCTACGTTAAAATAAAAAGTTATCAACATTTCGCTAACTTGAATAGACATTAAGTGTGTACAACAAGTGGGAAATTTTTTATTAGTCGCACAACCGAATTAGAAATACAAACAAAAGTTGCTGCATGTCCGATAACTAAATCAGGTGCACTTAAAATGTTATGGCTTGCTTTGTATCTTTATTACCCAAAATGTATTAAAAATAATAAGTGCTAGAACCATAATCCTTCAATTAGTGTTTGCACGAATGCTATTTTTTACAATAGTTAAAGATTCTGTTTGATCAAATATTTTTAATTTTGGAAGCGCTAAAAAGCAATTTTGATAAGGTGTCCACAGAGGTATCACAAGTGGGGTAGTGGTGATATTCAAAGTAGATGAGGGTAGTGCTTAAGGGGCGGGAAGGGTGGTACCTAAAATGCCTCATTTTTATTTTCCCGAATTTTTATAGAAACGGTATTGTTTGGCTTTTTGCTATTTTATTTTGTGTAGAAAATATTGTAAAATGGCCACTCTGTATGTTAATCGTTAATCTTAATTTAATTTAATTTAATTATTCGTAATTAGTCTGCATAGATCCACCTCTACAACCGCTACCATAAACGTACTACTTTATTGTCAAAGTAAATATCTGAAACTGCAAAAATAAAATAAAATATAAACGATGTACAAACAGGACTATAAGAAGCCCGACAATAAACGAACCAAATTTAAAGAATATTAACATTATTTAGAGCACCTGCACACGTTTGCGGCCAAGGTCATTTCAAGGTCAAATTAACACCTGCATACCTTTGCGGCCAAGGTCATTCAAGGTCAAATTAACACCTGCATACGTATACGTTCAAGGTCATCCAAGGTCAAGGAGTGGGGGGTGAAAATCCGCTCCCTAACTTTCCCTACTGTTAATAACTTCAAAATTAAGATCCTTTTGAAGAACACTTTTTAGTAGTTTTGAAATATTTTTACTGATGCAAATTCGCGGTATTAAATAAAAAAGCGAGTTAAGGGAGTGCGTTATAAGAAATAGTAAGTACTGGCCTGGCCTTATAAGTCGTGCCCTTTCATACTGCCTAGCATCTATAAAGTCATCTTCCATTATTGAACCATGCCTAATGGACAGATTGGTTTTACAGGTGTCACACTTTCTAACAGACTTTAATTTTGAAACTAGTTTTGCAATAGCACCGCTCATATAAATTAAGGTACATCTTGAAATTTTTGTTTTCTTTTGGAGAGATATGTCCTTTCGAATCTAAGGTAGTTTAGAAGTTGGCTCTAAAGAATGAATACCAGCTATATATTTACCTGTCAAAAAAATTCTTAAGTTGTCTAAGCATTCAGCAGACATGTCTTCCTGGCAATTAGAACCAGGTGAATGAGCGGACAAAAAGTTATTTACGACAAGGGATTTAAAAGAAGAAATAAAGTGAGACACATCTGGATTTGTTTCCCTTATACCATGACTTCTAATGTAACTGAAAAAATTCTCTAGTGGATCTTGATTAAAAGCACCTGTCAGAATATACTTAAAATTTTTTTTCATTAAAAGCACTGATCTTAGGTACAAAAAGCCTCTTACAGTAAATTTTAAATTTTTTAAACTAGGCACCGTTACTTTTTTTTAAACAAAAAAAAACTCATAGTATCCAAAACTTTTAGTGCGTTTCTTCAAAATTCTTCATGTTGTGATTTTTTGGTAATTGGGCATTTCAAAGGTTTCGCTTGAGGTTTAGATTTTCTGGAAACATTTAGGAATCAAAAAGGTCATCCAAAAAAAGAATAAGACCAGCGGTGTCCTTCGCTTCTGTTGGTAAATTGTAGTTATCCTTAATATCTAAAAAATATTGTTTTATCAAGCTTAAAAGTAAATGTAAAAAAAGTGTAATATGAAATTTTGCTGGTGAAATAAATAATTAAATGAGTAAATAAATATCTTACCCCACTGTGCGATTCGCTTCATTAAAGATCCTACTGTGTGACTAAACCTTTACCTTCATTTTATTCATTTTTGAGGGGAATACGTGGGCATCGGTTAATTTACTGCAAATTCTTAAGGATGGATCAGATGCATCAAGATTATAAAATTGTTGGATATGGACCCATTTTGCAATTTTATTTGTGTCATTATTTTAAAATGAAGATTTTTGTTCAATAGGTTGTTTCTAATCCCCTTGAATAAATGTGGAGTATCAAACAAAGGGATAACTTCTTCTTCATTTATCAAAAAGCCAAAATATTTGTTGTCTTTATTATTCTTCATACACTCTTCTTTTGTTTCGGCAAGCAACATATTAATCGCCGTTTGGTTTGTCGTGCCCTGGTCGCAAACTGTTGCTACTACCTCCAATCCAATCATCTGACATTCTTCAATAACCGACTTTATCATGCCTTTTAACATTACAGACTTCACAGGACCTTTGCTAAAGGTAAATGCAACTGGCTGTTTCCACTGCCTATAAACTCCTTTTAACATGAAAACATTGGCATGATCAGCTAATACAGCACCTCTTTGATTTCCATAGTCTTCTAAGCCAACAATTTCATCACTTTTTCTGTGGTAGCTTAAATGTGTCCGTAGAGCAATTTCATCAAACATTAGGATGCATACCTTCTCCTGCTCTTTTTTCATTTTTTCTACCCCTAACTGAAGATTATTAAAGATCTGTTTATTTATTCCAGAGAAGAATGGTATTTTCTGCAAAATGATGCCTAATGTTCTGGATGAGGGCAGCGCAAATATTTTGCTTAGCAATCGATAGCCTTTTCCACTACTTTTAAATAGTGCCAAGGCTAATATTTTCTCATCAAGTGTATAGCGCCTTGCCCGTCACACTAAGTGCTGATTCCTTACTTGACACATAATAAAATGATAAGTAGGACGATTCACATGTTGCAATATATCGTTAAACACCTGAGAACTGCCAACTTGTTCTGCAATTTTTAATGGGTCTTGATAAGATTTTACTTTTTTATGCATTCCAGACATTTTTACACTCCAGTGTTTTAGAGTGTTGTAAAACTGTCTGGCCTTAGGAGTAAGCTGAATTGCACGAGTAACATTTACTTGCTCCAAAATGGATTTTCGTCTGCGAGTGCCTGAAACAATAATAGCTTTGATATATTTTTAAGTCAACATTATTAATATATTATTATTTATTGACCTATTACTACGGTCAGTGTTTTTATACAAAAAGGACCAACATCTTCAAATGATTTAATTGTTTAGATTTTGGAGGGATTCGTTGTAGTAGGTACCCACCTGAATGCGTCACTTATAAAATCATTTTTAAGTTTTTAATTTTTTTAACTTTATTTTGTAACTAAATTCAGAAGAAAGATTACATTTTGGCGCATTTCCAAATCTCTTGAAACGAACTGAATCCTGGTATTTTTACACACTTACCTTGCATAGTAATGTTTTCTGCCAGGCTTTTTGTAACATTCTTTACTGTTGTAGTTGAAGTGCCCTCTATAACCAGTGATTCAAGGCTTATTGGGTTTGATATATAAACAGAAGTACAGCATGCTTCAATACTGGTTGACCTACCGTAACTTGCTGTATGCTGGAGGACCGATGGGTGTCCTGGTGAATGAAAAAGAAAATTATTTTATATCCATTTTAATTTGGCCAGAAAAAGTTTACATATAGGAATCTTTTTCTCAATAATTTCTTAAACAATGTCTTCATATATAAGTTGGAGGTAATGAAAAAATTGTTTAAATTCAATTAACTAAGTAGGTAACAGGATAATATGTATGCTTTATGCAGGAACTTTCAATAACACCATCAGAGTATTTAAAGATATAATATACTTTATAAAAATATTATTACCATCAGGGTCTTGCAACCTTACTCGAGTACCTACCTACTTATTTTTAAATTATCTTACCTTGAAAGTCTCCTTCAATTCTGAGTTGTTTTGGGGGCACTTCAGTGGTTTCTTCAAAGCCTAAAAAAATCACAGTTTCGATATAACCACTAATAAATAGATTGTTGCTAATTTTCTAGACAGGAAACACATAATAATGTTATGCCTCATATTAACATCTATATTTTATGTTGTTGCATTTACGCAACTTGGGGATTCCGCCACATTCCTATATAAGCTAAAAATTTGAATTTTGCAGGACGTTATCTTTTACCAATTAATAGATAATGGAAGTCAATGCTTTTATCTTTTTAGTTTTTACTAACTGAGAATAACAGAACAAATTGAATAAATCCAATCAACATTTAGAGACATTTACTTACGTAGGTAGTTGTAATTAGTAAATAGGTATAAGTACAGATGTGAGAGAGGAATATTCTCAAGAGAATATTATCTGTAAGAAAATTCTCCCGAGAATACTCTCTAGAGAACTTTTTTTACATAATCTACTCTGAAAAATTTTGCAATGATTTTTAAAATTTTGAGCTTCTCTAAACCTTTCTATAACTCTGGTAACAGTGTTTTACTTCGGCGCTTCTAGGGGAATCTGAGTATAACAGTAATTCAAGGAAATCCCCTAGAAGCGCGAACGTATACCTACTCGTATACAGCTATGTGAATTGTAAATGATGTGGTGAGACTAGTTTTATTTTGGCGTTCCTCTCGGCTCACTTTAGACCGTCTATAAGGACTATAAGTATAAAAACATGGAGCAAAATAAATTAGAGGGTATCACAAAACCAAAAAAGTAACGTTTCGAAATATTTTAATACAAAAAATGTACTGTAATGTAATGTATTAAAATTTAATTAAAATACCAACAACTTGAATCATGCATTTTACTTTATGATAGGAATTAAGGGAGTTTCTTAAAAATGTAGGTGCGTACATTGAGCACAACAGAAATTTATTTAAATGAACATTTAATAAAGTATACGTACCTGGGATTAATAGTGTAGGTACCGCATTTCTCTTAAGTCCCCTTTGTGTTCCATGAGCAAAACATTCCGAAGAAAAGTGTTCATCGCAAATATAAAATCTAGAATAAACTTGTTTCCTGGTCAGTTTTTCATAGTCTTCTGGCTTAATCCTCTCAATCCACTGGTCAAAAATTATGGGATCTCTTTTTGGCAAACGGTGGCGCATGCCATGTTTATTTAAACAGTTTGCAACACAACATTTTTTTGGTTTTAACGGAGGTGCGTAGTCTTCCATAACGGAAATAAATACGCGAACTTTAACTTAACAAACCAAAAACACACTAAAACTAAACAAAAATACAAAAGAACTATAAAAAACACGCTAATAGCACACACAAAGACTGAACGATCACAAACGGCATGAAAATTTACCACAACTTAAAAGAAAATCGAGAATAGAAAATTGACAATACACTTCAAATTTTCGAAATCTGGGAAGGCCCTTCTTGATCGCAAATGAACGTGGTGCCCTCGATCCAAACAAAATAATAATGTTTGGCGGGAACGCCCAGCTTACCTATCTAAATTTATTTTCGTGATTTGTGCCGAAACAACGTGTTGGTTACTATGCCAATGAATATTATACCGGGCTGTAAACTTACATCTTTTAATTTTATACCAAAAGTTCTGAATTTAATTTTAAATGAGATTACTCGAAAATTGATTTCCGAACATACTCCCCTTTGAAGGCTTTGACTTCAAAACAAAAAAAAACTTTCTATACATAACATACCTATAATATTAAAGAAACATTAATTACTATGATTGGGTAAGGGACATAAATTGGTAATATTTCGTACGAATATTCCATTTTTGGTTCGAATTTTAACTGAACGAACTTTTTTATCTTTGCCAGGAAAAATCTCTACTATTCTTGCCAAAGGCCAATTCAAAGGTTGGGTATTATTTTCTTTGAGCAACACGGCATCATTAACTGACAAATCTTTATTAAGGGTATACCATTTAGGACTGTTTTGTAATTGGTTTAGATACTCTTTTGTCCATGTTTTCCAAAAGTTCTGTTGGATCTGAGTGCACTGTTGCCAACGTTTTAAACGATTTTCGGGAATGTTTGATATGTCCCGTTCAGGGAATGATGTCAATGCTTCACCTATTAAGAAGTGACCGGGGGTCAAGCAAGTTATATCTAAAATACCTTCAATCTGGGTGAGGATAGTAGTAAATTCCTCAAACGTTAATTTGTGATCACCAATTAATCTTCGTAAATGGTGCTTGACACTCTTTACAGCAGTTTCCCAGATTCCACCCCAATGAGGACTAAGTGGAGGTATACATTTCCATTGGGTCTCATTCACTAAAAAAGAATTTTCAATTTCATCTTAAACTTGTTTTCTTTTAAAAAAGTCAACTCTTTTAGTTGGTTTCTAGCACCAAGAAAGTTGGAGCCATTGTCACTATAAATAGCAGAAGGCTGTCCTCGCCGAGATACAAATCGCTTTAAACACGCTAAGAAAGAGGGAGTTGAGAGACTAGATACCAATTCGAGGTGTACGGCTTTTGTACTCATACAAACGAATATGGCAAAATAAGCTTTTTCTACAGTAGAGCTTCGCAGGTTCGAGGATTTTAATAAAAAAGGGCCAGCAAAATCGACCCCAGTTTTTGAAAAAGGGCGAGAGGGAGTGACTCTGTCTTTTGGTAAATCTGCCATAATTTGTTGGCACGATTGGCTTTAAATTTATGACAAACATGGCAATTTATAATTATGCGTTTTATTTCTTTCAATCCGTTGAGGGGCCAATACCTTAAACGACCATTTGACAACACCGATTGAGGGCCACCATGTCCAAGTCTTAAATGCTCTTTCTTCAACAGTAAAGACACGACATGATTTTTAGAGGGTAATAGGATTGGGTGTTTGTGATCATAGGGAACTTGGGCGTGTGAGAGACGACCACCCACTTTAATAATCCATCTGAACCTATAAAAGGGTTTAACTTGAGAATTTGTTTGTTAGCAACAGTCTGATTTGAAGACATTTCCACAAGTTCCTTGGAAAAATGTTCCTTTTGCAAACTCTTTAAAATTACTACTTGAGCATTTTTATATTCTTTTACGGTAAGGGGACCAAGATGTTTGATTGAATTTGGCTTGCAATTCTGGATAAATCTAAGAATAAAGGCCATTGTTCTATGCAAATGAGTGTAAGAAAAAAACTTGTTAAAAAATGACTGCCATTCATCAGTTTTTGTTGCAAGTAACACTGGTTTTGCTTTCATTTCCTCATTCGCTGCAATGGGATTTATGTAAAAATGATTTAAATCACATGTGTCATAGTTGGAAAGAAACTGTGGTCCATGCCACCATAATGGAAAGTCTAGGATTTCTTCAGGAGTTAGTCCGCGAGACAAACTATCTGCTGGATTGTCAGCAGATTTAACGAGGTACCATTTAAACTTTTCTGTTAAATCTTGAATCTGGGATATCCTATTAGCCACAAAAATATTATATTTTAAGGGATGAGACTTTATCCAAGCCAAAACTATCTCTGAGTCGGTCCAAAGATTAACACTTCTAAATTAAAATCTGTCTTTGAATATTTGGACAACACGTGTTATTAAGTTAGAGAGCAATAAAGCCCCACAAAGTTCTAACCGGGGTATAGTTATTTCCCTTATAGGTGACACTCTGCTTTTTGATGTAATCAAATTGCATGTGACTGACTGATCAGCATAGACAGCTCGAACGTAAATGCAAGCTCCATACGCCTTTCGACTGGCATCTGGAATTATATGAAGATCTAAATATACTATTTGACTGCTAGTAAGCAAAAATCGAGGGATTTTAAGAGATTTCAAAACAGATTTTTGAACAATATAGGGTCCACCATTTAAAAATGACATCATCAAGGTGGTCATCCCAACCAATTTGAGATTTCCAAAGTTCTTGCATAATTATTTTACAACTTACTATAATAGGACCAATAAACCCTAGAGGGTCATACATTTGGGCTATTATGGACAACACTTCACGCTTGGTAACGGAAGCAAAATTCCTAACATCTGGGAGGGAAATTGAAAAAGTATCAGTATTAGAGTTCCAAAACATTCCTAGCACTTTATTAGAAATTCCATCAACTTTAATATCGTTCATTTCTTGAGAATGAGTGGGAAAGTCAGAAGGGTTTACTTCTTTCAAAATAATGTCTGCATTGGAGCACCATTTGTGCAACTTAAAATTACCTAATTCACAGAGATTTACTAACTGATTGTACAATTCAGACAAGTTACCAAGGGAATCTTGTACACACAAAATATCATCCACATAACATTGAGTAATGAGTGCGTTTGAAGCTAATGGAAATGTATTTTTATGTGTTAGGGCTAACTAATTTAATACTCTTGTAGCTAAGAAGGGGGCACAATTAGTTCCATAAGTGACTGTCAATAATTCAATATTCTGAAGTTTCTTCAGACGAGGTTTCTCTCCATAATATATTTTGTATATGAGTGTGTTTAGGGTTAACTCGTATCTGACGATACATTTTCTCGATATCAGCGGTTAAAACAAACTCGTAACTGCGACACCTTAATAAAATATCAAAGAACGTGTCATTTAAGGAAAGACCTGTGGTGGTCTTCATCGAAACATCAAACACCACCCTTAACTTAGTAGTTTTACTTTCTTCTTTTATTACACAGTGATGGGGCAAAAAATATTTATTGTCTCCATCAGAATTTTTTAAAGAGAGGGGAATCACACGAGCATGGTTTACATATTCGCTTATAAACTTATTGTAATCTTCAAAGAGTTGAGGGTGTTTGTTAAATCTATTTTCTAAGTGTGAATCTTTTCTTAGCAAGAAAAAATTATTCTTCTAATGGGAAATCTTCTTTTGGGATTCTAAAAGGGAGGTCTACCTGATATGCGCCATTTTCCAATACTACAGTGGATCCGAGAAATTTCTTTTTAACCAGCGTATCATCAGGATGTAACAATTTGTCTTTAAAGGGTGGAAGATCTTCAATCAGCCAGAACTTCTCCAAAAGTGAATCTAGAGTGGGTTTTGCCAAAGAGCTTTGAACAAAAAAACAATTATTTTCGTTGGAGTGCGGACTATTACTATTTTTAAAAAGTGCGTACTGGGGAATTATACCTGAGAGTAAATAACCAAAATGAGTACCAACTAAAGTAAGAGATTGATCATTGACCTTTCTTAGGTCACCTGAAAGTATGGAATAATAGATATCTGCACCTAATAAAATATCAACACACGAGGGCTTATCAAAACTAGGGTCTTCTTTCTAGTAATCCTACGTTGGGGAGAGCTTCCGGTGATTTTATCAAGTACACAACACTTTACTTTAAGTAAAAAGTTTTCATTAATAAGAGAGTGAATTTCTAAAGTGACCACCTTTTCGGAGTGTTTGACATTGCCACCAATACCTGCAATTTGTATCTTTTGCAAGTGGGGGTTAAGGTTTAATTTTTCCAACAGAGAGTTAGTGATAATTGAAATAGTACTTCCTGGGTCAATAATAGCTCGAGCGTTTATAAAATTACCATATATGTCAGGAACCTTAATCATAGCAGTTGCTAATAAAACTTCATTGTCATCCGCAGCGAAAATGGAGAGCGTTTGGTAGTTAGTACCATTGGGGGGGTTCTGAGAGCTATTATTACTCTTTCTACTTTCTGAGGAGCTATTAGAGGGGGTTTCAGAGTTCTGTTGTTGAGGGGGAGTGCCACTATTGTTGGGTTTAAAATAAGAATTTCTAATTTAAAAAGACCGCTGTGAAAAATGGGATTGCATAGGGTGTAACAAAGAGTGATGTCTCTTTCCACACTTAGTACATTGCTGAGAATTACAGTCCTTGACTCGATGTTTTGTTCCAAGGCAGTTAAAACAAAGATTACCTTTTTTACAAAATCAGACCTTTGCTGAATGGGGAGATCTTTGAATTTTATACACGTGTATATTCTATGATTGGACATGTTGCAAAAAGGGCATGTATTAGTCTTGGGTGAAGAAGGACAAAGAGTGTTTCTAGTCGAAAAAGAACACGAATTATTTTGTTCATTTCTTACCGGGTTCACATTCTTATAGTTGTAGCAATTTTAAAATTGCCACTATTTATTTTGTGTGGATTTATGCAGATATGTTTCCACCAAGTGCATTCCTTTTATTTACTGTTAAAAATTGTCCATTATTGGTATCATCTTTGGTTGCATAACGTTAGCCAAAATATGGGGCGAACGCACTACTTTTGCTGTTCTGTCGGTTGATGGCGCTAGCAACCGCCGCGTAAAGTCGAATCACATATCTGCGTTTCTGGTTCCCGTGAAAGCGCAGAACGCCCATTTGTACTTTTGGCAACTTTATGTGTAAACAAAGTTGTTTGGAATTATTTGATTTATTTCCTTATGTAATTTAGGTTCTGGCAAAAGCCCAGACTCTTGTTCGTTCTGATCGTTTAGATCCTTTGTGTGGTGTCTCTGTCCTCTTCTTCTTCTTTTCTTTTTTGG
The DNA here is from genome assembly GCA_963920685.1 of Polydrusus tereticollis. NCBI lineage: Eukaryota > Metazoa > Arthropoda > Insecta > Coleoptera > Curculionidae > Polydrusus > Polydrusus tereticollis. The sequence continues at coordinate 54,591,774 of OY987329.1, forward strand.
GGTTTATGTCCAGTTGGCAGCCTTGAGTCAGCGGATTTTGCTAGAGAAGGGGGTCTGTCTTACTTGAGAGATCTTGCGGCCTCCATTTTACTTTCTGAAAATACCTTCAGAGAAGAAGGTCGCCGTTGGGCCATTTTTTTTTAAAAAGGCCACGAGGTCTCACCCCCCTTTTAGAGGTAAGCTATTTTCTTTTCTTTTGTTCTTAGTTATCGTTTTGTGGGTATTCAGTGGGTTAATTTTCTTTTCTATTCTTTTTTAGGGGTTGTGTGTTTTGTTGCTGGGGTTGCAATTGATTTTTCACCACTTCACCAGATGTGAGGTTAAAGAACCACATGGGTTGTAACCGGGGACATTAAGCCTAGGAGCCACCTTAGGAGTGCTCCCAAGGGTTTCTAACCAAGTTAAAGTCCACAGTACACAGATGGTTAAAGTCCACCTGCCCAGCTGAAGGAGCTACCGCAGAAGCGTGCTGGTATAGTCACCCAGAACATTATTTTCTTTGATACAGAATCTAATAATCAAGCCATTTCAATTTAATTTTTTTATTAATTTAATTGAAATACTCCTTATTGCAAACTAATTTAATCTACCTTTTTAAAAATGTAATTAACGACATTTTTTTATGTAAGGCTATCCTGGTAAGAGGTAACAGCTTCATAACCATATAACATTGAATGATCTTAAAGGTTCTAGAATCTTCCCAGAGGTTATCCCCAATTTTTAATTGAAATCCTTGCGTCCGGAACGGCTTCTTTTCATTTCATAATTCAAACTTGTCTAAATTTTATAAAATTTGACATCATAAAATTAACCTAGCGAAACCCCTTTTTTATTCAATACAAAGTTTATTATTTGTGTGGGAAAGCTTTAGTTTTATTTGTTGCATAGATTTCTCAATAGAACTGATATACGGTATATTTTTCCTGGTTTGGACTTCGATCAAACCAGGTGGCGCCCAAGACAAACCAAAGACGAAGGGAAGGTGTAAGTATTGGACCACGACCTAGTGCTTCCACATAAAGAGGTACCGTCAGCAGATAGTGACACCCTGTTGTCCAAGACAACAGATCGCCATGGTCATAAAAATAGCGCCCAGTATCGTGGGGCTTTGATTCTAATTTTTTTTCAACTTTCCTTCGTCTTGGTCTACGTTTTTTAATTAATATTTATATTGGAAAACTATGCAATAAATTTCATGCGGTTTGAATTTCAACTTTCTGTAGTAGGGCAACTTCTTACAAACTTGAACCTTAATAATTATTGTGTGATTAGCTACCTATATCTTTACCTTTATCTTATCTTATCTTATCTTTATCTAGTTTGGTTTAAAACCTCAAATTTTAGGGATCTATATTTGAGGAATGTTAAACCTGTATTTTTTATCTTGCATAATGGAAGTACCTAATATTTTGGTGTAAGGAAGACAGCAGTTCAATGATATTTGGTATAGTTTTATAGTTTTGCACTTTGAGTGTGTATTGAACTATTTCTGTCGCTTCTAGGGTTTTTGGGTAACTTCTATTAGTGGCTTTTGATTACATTTTGGTATTCGTACTTTATACTGCATATTTTACAGAAAACATAAGGTTCGATACATTTTTAGTGAATTTTTCTATATTGGCTTCTTTGAACATTGAGTGTTTCTAGTTTTGATGTCAATAAGCAGTACATTGTGATTTTGATAACTGACTTTTACTTGATCACCAGTTTAATTAACAATCACTATACAGAGTGTCTAAAATGTTGAAATTTTACTTAGGTACACTGTTCCTAATATTATTTAATTCACGTTGATTAAGTCCAATTAACTTAGTTGCGGGAAAATAATTAGCTTTCAATTTTTTAAATTGAGATTTAAATTTTATAATTTGGTTTTAATATCTCCGGATAATTCTGAAGGAGTACCACACGTTTTCTAAGCTCTGCTGCTATCATTCAGTGTACAGAGTGGCACAAAAGTAACTTAAATTGAAAATTTAATTTCTTGATTATTTCTCGATTTTGAGTTTTATCTTATAGACACTTGGATAATTTTCCGAAATCTTTTTAGTATACAGGGTGAACTTGAGTAATATTTGGACTTGTAAAATATCTTAAATTTTTTTTGAATTTCAAATTTTTTTATACAGCCGCTACAGGTATAGCTTGGATTTGTTTTTTATACAGAGTGGTCAAAGTATTATATTAATTTACTGCTTTAAGCTTACTTAATGGTATTTAGTCTTGAAGACTTGTGATTGAGAACGCTCGATTTCATTGTGCTTATCTGATTTTTTTGATTTGTAGAATTTTTTTTTGAGCTTTCACATTTACTTACAATCATGGCAGAGTCAATGCAGCCTAATCATTTATTAGATTCTGAATTAAGCTACGAGTTAGCAATTCGCGCGGTTACATCTACTCGACCTGTTGCAGACAGGCGTAAAATTTTGAGACGACTTTTAGCTAAAGAGCTTTGCAGTAATAAATCCGAAATTGTGACTGCTCTTGTTAGGAATCGCGAGTTTAGGTTAGAGGCAATTGCAATCGAGGAAACGATGCAATCAATTAAAGAGATTATTGCTGATTTTGAAGGTAGTGCAACAGCCTCTACATTTTTACGAATGACTTCTAGGTTAATTCACCTCTCGGGTAGAATTGACAGATTATACTGTCCAGAGGATAATGCTGATGCTAGTAATTTTAAAACCGAAGCTCATGCGTCTTGCTTAGTTCTTGAAGCAGATTTATACGACAGCATTATACCTACATCTTCTGGTACTAGTACTGCTAATTATTCAGCTCCTCAAGCACCAATTATTAACGTTGCACCACCCATAGTTAATTGTTCAGGCAATATTCCAGCTATAGGTGATTGGCAGATTAAATTTAATGGTGATTCTAAAAATCTTTATAACTTTTTGGAAAGAGTAACCGAACTTGCTGAATCTTGTAAGGTGAAGCAAGATGACTTGTTTATTTCTGCAGCCGAATTATTTGTCGGTGATGCTTTTGTTTGGTTTAGGAGTGTAAAGGGCTCAGTAAACAATTGGGATTCTTTGGTGGCTAGATTAAAAGCAGACTTTTTGCATTCAGATGTAGAGGATGATTTGTGGAATCAGATAAAGCATCGCAAACAAAGGCGAAATGAAACAGTAGCTGTATTCATCGCACATTTGGAAATTTTATATATTCGTTTAGTTCATCCACCTGCAGAAGTAACCAAAGTTAAACATATTCGGAACAATTTATTGCCAGACTATATTACTCAGTTACCCTTAGTAGATATCTCTACAGTTTCAGAGTTAGCAAATCTTTGTAGGAAACTTGAAGAAGCTTCTTATATTAGAAATAAAAATAATACAGTTAGCGAACTGTCCAATTTAGATATTTCTGGTCCTTCGAATTCTAATAAATCTAATACTGGCTTTGGTAGGGGGAAATTTCATAATTCTTCCAGTAGAACTAATTCTGGAAATATTTCTAATAACCATGCTAGTAGGAATAATCGAAATATCTCAAGTGAAACAGTCAACTTAAATTCTAATGCTGCTCCAACTTCTTCAAATTCCGGATTCAAAAATAAAGTAAATGCTAGTAATCGTTTAAGTAATAAAAATAGTAAACCTCAAAGTAATATAGTCTGTTTCAATTGTAATATGCCAAATCATACCTATCAATTTTGTAGACAAACTCGTAAACCCTTTTGCTTTAAATGTGGATTGCCAGATGTTAAAGTGACTTCTTGCCCTAATTGTTCAAAAAACTAGTAAAGGAAATGTGTCCTCGAGGCAGGTACACTACTTCTAAATTTAATGTCTCAAGTAAAGTCAAAATTAGTAAATTTAATAAACATGATTGGAGTAAATGGCTTAAAACAGTTTCAAATTTTTATCAGAGTTCTAAAAATGAAAATTCTCCTTTATTTTTTGTAAAGAAACCAATGGATAATAGACCTTATATTTCTGTAAAATTATTTGATCAAGATATTACCGTTTTACTAGATTCTGGTGCTACAGCTTCTGTTGTAGGCACGAAAGGTCTAGACATTTTACGTCGTTTTAATTTAGAAATCTATCCAGCCAAGTTAAGAAATATATGCACTGCAGATGGAACTCAGAAAAATATCGATGGTTTAGTTGATTTGCCTATTGTTATAGGAAACATTTGTCAAGTTATTACAGTTTTGGTGGGTCCGACATTACCACATAGTTTTATATTTGGATGCGACTTTGCCAAACAGTTTAAAATTTCTGTTAATTTTAAGAATGATTCTTGGCAAGTACACACTAACTTAGCAAATTCTTATGTACCTACTGTTAGGAATTATTCTGATTTTGTTTTTGAGCCGCTATGTTCTTTAGATGATCTTTCTAATTCAGAGCGTTTTAAAGCTGAAAAGGTTATTGCTTCTTTTAATTTAATTAATAGTAAAAATCGTTTAGGTAGGACCGATAAATTAACGTTAACAATTGACACAGGTAATGCTTTACCATTTCATAAAAAACAGTATCCAATGTCACCATACATGTCTCAAGTTTTGATTAAAGAGTTGGATGAAATGTTAAAGTTAGGTGTTGTCGAACCTTCACAAAGTCCATGGTCTTCTCCAGTACTTTTAGTCAAAAAATCAAGCGGAGAATTTAGATTTGTTTTTGATGGACGATTTTTAAATAATATTACTAAATTTGATTCTTATGCTCTTCCTAGTATAGACAAAATTCTTAGTTCATTACGTAATGCTAAATTTATTTCGTCTATTGATTTACGCAAAGCATTTTGGCAGATACCCTTAGACGAAAATTCTAAGGATAAAGCTACTTTTAATGTTCCTGGGCGTGTTTCTTTTAGATTCAATACAGTACCCTTTGGTTTATGTAATGCAGCACAAGCTCAGCAGCGCTTGGTTGATGCAATTTTTGGTGCAAAGTATGAACCGTTTATTTTCACGTCCCTGGATGATATTTTAATTTGTAGTCCTGATTTTGAGCATCATGTAAAATTATTAGGTGAAGTTAGGGAAAAATTAAGAGAAGCAAACCTTACTATTAATTTAGAAAAATGCGATTTTTTTAAAACAAGCTTGAAATTTTTGGGTTACATAGTTGGGTCAAATAGTTTGCGCACGGATCCTGACAAAATTATTTCAATGGTTAATTATCCGAGACCGAAAACTGCTACGGAAGTTAAACGTTTTGTAGGTTTATGTTCGTGGTATAGGCGTTTTATAAATAATTTTTCCTCATTAATGTCTCCGATCAATGATCTTCTCAAAGGTCGCAGGAAAAGCCAACCTATTACCTGGACTGAAGCCGCAGAATCTTCTTTTGTTAAAATCAAGGAACTTCTAGTCTCGTCACCAATTTTGTCTCAGCCCGATTTCAGCAAACCGTTTATTATAACGTCAGATGCCAGTTTGACAGGTGTTGGATGCGCACTGTCACAAATTATCGATGGAAATGAGCACGTGATAGCATACGCCAGTAGGTCACTTTCAAGTGCCGAGAGGAATTATTCTGTTGTGGAACGGGAATGTCTTGGAATTTTATTTTGTTTAGATAAATTTCGTATGTATATTGAAGGCGCTCCGAAATTCCAGATCATAACAGACTGTTATTCTCTTTTGTGGCTAAACAACATGAAGAACCCTACAGGCAAATTAGCTCGCTGGAGTGTGCGATTGCGTCAGCATAATTTCGACCTTGTTCACAGGCGCGGAGTAGATAATGTTGTGGCAGATGCATTAAGTAGAATTCCACCTCCTAATGACAGTCAGGAAGTCTCGCCTTTTTTTTTTTTTTTTTTCAGGGGTAAAAGATCTTCTAAAGACGCACCAGCCTGTTTATCTGGCGGCTGGCCAGTGTGGGATTCGGTCCCTCTAGGGATCCGCCTACCCACTAAAAACTTCCCCTTTTGCACTGCACTTTACCCTGGCATCCGCTCTCGCATTACTTTAGGATAAAGCCTGCCTAGATTCTACTTTCGCTTTCCTTGGTCTCTATTATGCTACGGACAACTGCATACACTTGATTCCAGGACTCTTCCGACTCCACTAAGCCACCCATCATGTTGTCTATGTCAAATATCCTTTCGGTTATATGTCGATATTCTGCTCTTAAATCTTGCCATCTGGGGCACAAAAATAGTGTATGCTCAGCATCGTCAATTTCCTCACAGTATGTACATCTACTGGTGTCTGCTCTCCTACGATCATATAGATACTTTCTAAAACACCCATGACCTGAGAGTGCCTGGGTAAGAAAGTAATCTACGTCTCCTTATGGTCTGTCCAACCATATCTGTATATTTGGTATCATGGTCCATGTCCATCGCCCATAGGTTCCGTTATTCCATTTCTCTTGCCATTGGGTTAAAAGATTTGTTCTAGCCGTTGGTTTGTCTAGTCCGTTATAGACCTCCGTTCTCTCCTTTATTTGAAGTTCTATGGGCGCAATTCCCGCAATTACTCCAGCCCCCTCAGCCGATATGGTCCTGTACGCACTACATACCCTGATAGACATCGTTCTTTGTATCTTAGTGAGTTGCTGAGTCAGTTTCTTGTTGTCAGTCACCGAATGCCACACAGGCGCCGCGTATAGCAATTGCGGGTGGACCACACTTGCAAGGATTTTTCTTTTTGAGGCCCTAGGTCCGCCAACGTTTGGCATAAGGCTGGATAGTGCTGAAACGGTCTTTTCTGCTTTTACGATCGTCCTATTTATGTGCTCGCCAAAAGTCAATTTGGTGTCCAGCCAAACTCCAAGATACTTTATCGCCTTGCTCGGCGTGACCGAAGTTCCCTGGATGTTAAAAGTTATCGGCAATATTTTTCTTTTTGTTGTGAGTAGTATAGCTTCGGTTTTCTGTGGTGCCAGCTCAAGTCTATTTCTATCCATCCAGTTGGCTACCCGTTGCAATCCGGCGTTTCCGGTGTTCATTAGGGCATCTTCAGTTTTTGCGATAACCACCATAGCTACGTCGTCCGCGAAGCCAACCAGCGTTACTCCTACCGGCATTTCTGTTTGGAGTAGGTCATCATACAGGATATTCCACAGGGTAGGACCCAGAAGTCTCACCTATTGTCTCTCTTATTAGCCCATTTAATGTAGATATTGATCGTATTGACCCTTGGTATAATGATCTACGCGCAAAAATTATTCAGTCTCCTAATAAGTATACTCAATGGAAAGTTGAGGATGACTTTATTCTAAAGTTTATACCTAATAAACTTCCAATGAGTGTAAATATTCCTGAGTGAAAAAATCTTGTTCCAAATCCCCAAATTTCTGATGTCATTCAACATTGTCATTCTCCGCCAACTTCAGGTCACTTTGGTTTTTTTAAGACTCTTAATAGAGTACAGGATTTTTAATATTGGCCTAAGATGCGGCGTGACGTTTTGAAATTTGTCAAGTCATGTTTAGTTTGTGGTGCTCAAAAGGTATCAAACACTTCTCGCATGGGACTTATGGGAAAAGAGAAGAAAGTCGACCTGCCGTTTCAATGCATAGCTGCAGATCTTATGGGACCCTTTCCCAGATCTAAGAAAGGGCACAAATGGCTATTAGTTGTAGCGGATTGGTTTTCAAAGTACACTCTTTTATATCCATTACGTAGTTCCAAGTCCTCTCATATCGAGAATATTCTAGAAAATCAAATATTTTTAGTATTTGGGTGCCCCGAAACTCTTATCTGTGACAATGGACCTCAGTTTATTTGTAAAAGCTTCAAAGATTTATGTTCAAATTATAATGTAAACAGTCGGTATAATCCTCTATATTCTGCGCAGTGTAACTTTGTAGAACGGAATAATAGAACAGTCGGTACAGCTATTCGTAGTTATGTTAGTGATCACGATGGTTGGGATAGAGACATTTCGAAAATTCAGCAGGCTATAAATACCTCTAAGCATGAAGTTACTTACTTCACCCCTGCTTTTTTAGCTTTCGGTAGACATCCGCCTTTATCGGGAAAGTATTATTCTCAATCATCTGAACGCAAAAGCCAGGATATTGAAATTATTTCAGGAAATAGGGATTCATATGCTGAAAACATGCATGGTCTTAGGGAAATTTTTGTAGCAGTTAAGAAACGACTTCATGAGGCATATGAACGAAATTCAAAAGCATATAATCTTAGGAAGCGGGACATTTCATTTAATCAGGGTGATCGCGTGTGGCGAAAAAATCAAGTTTTATCTAGTGCGGCAAATCATTTCATGGCAAAGTTAGCTCCAAAGTATACTCTTTCAATTGTGCATAAAAAGATTTCAAATTTGGTTTATGAACTTAAAAATGTTAATGGTTCTAAGGCTGGTAGATGGCATATCAAAGATCTTAAAAAGTACGATGGTACTGATCTGGATAATTCAGATCAGGATTCTCAATTTTCAGATTAAATTTTGGAATTTAGGGAGAATGTTAAAATTTCAGGGGCGAAGTTTGTCTAACCACGTATTCTGTTGGCAAAATCATTACGATTTGTATCCCTGATTTAGTGGTATTCACTATTCCTAAAAACCTTTATTTCTGTTTAGTATCTTATCTATTTTGCAGTCAGGCATATATTTTATTTTGATGCATAATTTGGTTATTTGGTAAGCGAATAAATTCGCTGATTTTTCTCTCTTCACTTACCTATATTTTTGGTATATATTTTGGTTCAAGTAAGTTGAAGCTTTGTTATTTGCTAGAGGCATTGACATTTATCTTTCTGGTTTTTATCCTTTTGCATATCACCGAAAGTGATCATATATTGTTGGGTTATTGGTGTAGACGTACACTAATAATTTTTTACCTCTTACGTTGACTTTTTTAAGTCGAAGAGAAAAATAGTTTTTGTGTATATAAAGGCCGTTTATTGTTGGGTGTTACCAGGTTTCATATGGGAGATGGTTTAACCATGTCTGGCTGGAAGGATGAGCATTGGGGGGTGTCATTGGCGTAAGGTCCTAATGAGTCCTTACACTATGCTGAGGCCATCCTACTGTGTTTCGTCTGAGCTCCCTCTCGGATCATTTTATATGGAGGGCTGGTGACAGTGCCAATTTACGGAACAACCTATTCCGTTCAGTATATTTTTCTCTGTGCTTCGGCATTTTTAGCGTAGCGAGCGCTATAGTTTGCTCCCTTGTGACGAGTGGAACATTTGGGTTACCATTATCTATTCGATAGGTTTTTTTGGTTTTCCACTTTTCAGAGTGTACCTTTCTGGTGGGTGTTTGGGTCACGTCTGGTGTTGGTGGGCGTATTCTCCAGACCAGCGGTGTGAGGTTAGTAGACGAGGTGCTTCACGCCATTATTGAAGTCACGCAATGCTAACTTTCGTTACTACTTAAGTCAGGATTTCCACACTGCTGCCTGGAGAGTGCTTCTTCCTTCACTTGGGGGTTTCATGGGCATTTCGCCATCTAGATATTCTCTGAAATTATTTTTTGTTTCTTCCTTAGTCTAGTACTAGAAGTCTTATTTTGAATTTTGCTATTACACTTGGTGTGTATATTGTACAGTGTTTTGTCCGGAAATTCCAGAATAATTTCCCTTGGGATTAATTCCCTTAATCTGCATTCTTTTATTCTTTAGTAGGCTAGATGCTACAGGGGATTTATTTACCGTTTTGTTGTGATTACATGGCGTATGATGTTGGGTAAATATTTTTCTTATTGATATTATCACGATATTTACCATATCTCCTTTTCTGTTAGTTTTAGATAGACTTTTCCCTATTATGACTTACCCGATTTTGACCTTACCGATTTAGTCCCTTTTAAGGCGAGTGATGCACGCAGCAATCAAACTAAAACTACCCAGAAATCTCTACTTTTATTGTATCCTTGATTATGTTGACTATTATTATAATTATTGCGTATTTTTTTTTATTTTTGGAAAACAGTCTATTCCATAGCCTATTTTATTTTCGTTGGGGGATAATGTAGCAATTTTAAAATTGCCACTATTTATTTTGTGTGGATTTATGCAGATATGTTTCCACCAAGTGCATTCCTTTTATTTACTGTTAAAAATTGTCCATTATTGGTATCATCTTTGGTTGCATAACGTTAGCCAAAATATGGGGCGAACGCACTACTCTTGCTGTTCTGTGGGTTGATGGCGCTAGCAACCGCCGCGTAAAGTCGAATCACACATCTGCGTTTCTGGTTCCCGTGAAAGCGCAGAACGCCCATTTGTACTTTTGGCAACTTTATGTGTAAACAAAGTTGTTTGGAATTATTTGATTTATTTCCTTATGTAATTTAGGTTCTGGCAAAAGCCCAGACCCTTGTTCATTCTGATCGTTTAGATCCTTTGTGTGGTGTCTCTGTTCTCTTCTTCTTCTTTTCTTTTTTGGGGTTTATGTCCAGTTGGCAGCCTTGAGTCAGCGGATTTTGCTAGAGAAGGGGGTCTGTCTTACTTGAGAGATCTTGCGGCCTCCATTTTACTTTCTGAAAATACCTTCAGAGAAGAAGGTCGCCGTTGGGCCATTTTTTTTTAAAAAGACCACGAGGTCTCACCCCCCTTTTAGAGGTAAGCTATTTTCTTTTCTTTTGTTCTTAGTTATCGTTTTGTGGGTATTCAGTGGGTTAATTTTCTTTTCTATTCTTTTTTAGGGGTTGTGTGTTTTGTTGCTGGGGTTGTAATTGATTTTTCACCACTTCACCAGATGTGAGGTTAAAGAACCACATGGGTTGTAACCGGGGACATTAAGCCTACGAGCCACCTTAGGAGTGCTCCCAAGGGTTTCTAACCAAGTTAAAGTCCACAGTACACAGATGGTTAAAGTCCACCTGCCCAGCTGAAGGAGCTACCGCAGAAGCGTGCTGGTATAGTCACCCAGAACATTATTTTTTTTTGATACAGAATCTAATAATCTAGCCATTTCAATTTAATTTTTTTATTAATTTAATTTAAATACTCCTTGTTGCAAACTAATTTAATCTACCTTTTTAAAAATTTAATTAACGACATTTTTTTATGTAAGGCTATCCTAGCAAGAGGTAACAGTTTTGAGTTTTGAAAGATATATGAATGTTGTTATTAAATTTAAGGAATATGTTTTTGATGTTATGTGATATCGTTCCCATATAGGGTAAGCTAGTATAAAATCTAGGTTTTATAATATTTTGATTAGATAATAAATGTCTGTTGATATGTTTATTCAGATTCTTATAATATATTTTATTAATGATGTGCACAGGGTATTTATTATTTGTAGCAAGTTGGTTAATGAAGGAGAGTTCTTTGTTGAAGTTATAATTATTCATAGGGATAGAGAAAAGTCTGTGAAAAAAGGAATGAAAGGCACTTAACTTATGGCCTAGTGGATGGTTAGAGTTGAATGGTATAATATTATCGGTCGTTGAAGGCTTGTGAAATATTGAAAATTGCAGTTCTTGGTTGTATTTACTAATTGTTAAATCAAGAAAATTGATACTATTGTCAATTTCATGTTCTATAGTGAATTCTATTGAAGGGTGTATTGTGCTAATAAAATTAAGAAAACTATTCAATTCATCCTCTGTACCACTAAAGCAAGCTAATATGTCATCCACATATCTATAGTAAAATAAAAATTTATCATATAAAGGATGCAATTTTATTTTCTTTTCCAGCACCTTTGCTCAAATATTTTTGTTTTTTCTGGAAAAGAAAATTAAATTACATCCTTTATATGATAAATTTTTATTTTACTATAGATATGTAGATGACATATTGGCTTGCTTTAGTGGCACAGAGGAAAAATTGAATAGTTTCCTTAACTTTGTCATTGGAATCAATTTTCTCTATTTCATCCTGAGCTTGAGAGTATTTTGAAAAAGCTTGGGTTAAAGCTTCCAGTCTCGCCTCAAACTGAAGATCGTCAAACTCTGTATTGTGCATATCATTATAACAGTTGTAGATCCGCGTAATAACACCTTTGTAACCACCACGTTGTTTGACCAAAGCTTCTTTATCTGTCATTTTCTAAATTTAAAATTAATAAAAGTGACAATATTACCAATTATTAATCACTATAGCCACATAACAACAGAGATATATAGAGTCCGTATCCATTGCCAAATCAAAATGTTAATCTTTAGCGAATGAGTCTTTGGTTAGTTATCATTATTAAATATCCAGTAAAATATATACAAGTTTAAAAAACATTGTCACACATTCCTAATATTAGTAGATACTGCATAAAATATACCCAAATTCACAAATCTATTATTTTTTTTTAAACCAAAGGGAGGGAGCGAAGAGGAAAGAGATAATTTAGTTTTTCAAAAACTATCCGGCTCGAAGGACCAATTTTGTTGACAGAACCATTTCTTTACAAAACGTTGCTGCATTTTGCATTAAATTGCAGCAACAAGCGTTATGTCGCTGAATTAATAAGACTTTAAAATTAATTATATACTATCCAAAAAAGGCGATACTGTGAATTTGAGTAAATCTTCTATTTTTTTATATGGGACAACTTAAATCTTATTACAAAAACTATAACTACGGTACTTAACTTAGGCTTTGCCAACAAAAACAACAACTTTGCTCGACGGCCTGCTTCTCTATCGGGCAGTCAGGTGTGGCATGACATGACAGTCAATGCCAAGAATCTGCCAAAGATTGCGGTTATCTACCTTGAATGTTGCATTTACCTGGCATTACATGACAGTCAATGACAAAAATCTGCTTACACGTCACGGCTATCCACCTTGGATGTCGCATCTACCAGCACTACTGGGCCAGCCGCAATTCAGCAATATTTACAGTAAAGGGGGCCTGGACACCTCAACTCCACATTGGGGCCACAAAAGGGGATTAGTTTTCTATACAAAACGGGACACCAAACAGGGAACAACAAAAAAAACTTTCTCTCTGCTATACTACTGACACACTACTTTTTTTTTATTACTATCGAAACCGTAACAACGTGTTGGTTACTATGCCAATGAATATTATACCGGGTTAAAAACTTACATCTTTTTATTTTATACCAAAAGTTCTGAATTTAATTTTAAATGAGATTACTCGAAAATTGATTTCCGAACAACTTCCTTGGTAATATTTTCTTCGTATGGTTCCAGCAATTAAATACTAGTTGTCTATATATTTCAATCCGGTCAAAAATGGTTATCGCTTGTATATTCTGAACGCAGAAACAAATATTAGGGATGATCTAGGAACTTCTGGAGGTACATTCTGCAAAAAAGAATACTTGTGATATCCCTGGGGAAATGTCATATCACCGTGTACAGTTTAATAATAAGAAGGATATTGTTTCTGCTTTTGCAAACTACTTTGAGAGTGTATATGGTCCGGCTTGTTATAACCACAACCCTTCAACTTTAAATCTAAACCACATGGAAATAGGGAACCCACTGTTACTAAGGCCGACATAATTAAAATCACTAAAGGCCTTATGCCAGGAATGTTAAATGGTTCTGACTCTGTTTCAAGCTTATTCATTAAAGACACTATAAATGTCTTGGCAGTTCCATTATAGGAAATATTTGACCTTTAATTTAGTCAACAACGATATCCCAAACGATTGAAACTTTCTAAGACATGTCCCCAGTACTTAAAAATGGAAATAGAGGACAAGTAGTAGGCCCGTTTCGCTTATTTGTAGGGTTTCAAATCTTGACATTATATCGACACATAATGCATTAAATTGAAATGCCCTTATCAGTTTGTCAACACAGCTTCTTGGGGAGTCGGCCAACGACCACCAACCTGGCTTGCTTTTCCAATTTTGCATCTAAATTAGTTTATTCTAGGGTTGATGTAATCTTTACCAAATTTACAAAGGCCGTTGGCAGGATATGACTAAAATACTATTGCTTGAATTACAAGAGTTTGGCCTGACAGAAAATGTTATAACATTTTTTGTAACATATTTAGACAACACAACCTAGTACGTACAGTACAATGGGTTTAAATCACAGCTCTTTAGAGCTACTACAGAGGTTTCTCAGAGGTCCAACCTGAGATCTCTTACATTTATAAACGATATTCAAAATGTGATTGATGTGGCATAGGTACCAAATATTTGCTGATTATCTGAAACTCTATGTCTCAGTTAGGTCTTACTACGACTGCGAGAAACAGCAGAATAGTGTCAACGCAATTTATAACTTGTATTCAATGCTACAAAATGCTCCATATTGACGATTAGTCGAAAAACATCACCATTGAATTTCAACTACGTTATTGATGGGGAAAGACTGAGAAGAGTGGAGAATTCGAAATTGTAACTCTTTTAGAGATGCAAAAACATTTAAGGTTTTATATCTGACGTTGGCTACGTTGAATTAGACATTTCACAAAGTGTTAGGTTTTTCTTAATTTTCCGATAACCAATCTGCCACTAAAAGACAAGTGTTACCTCTGTTAGCACAAATGGTTGATCCTATAAGGTTTATCGGAACGGTGATTGTCAGTAGAACATGCGAAAAAAAAATAATTATTAAAAATTACATATGTTCAAAGATTGGAACAACTCGTGCTTGATGAATGGAATAAGTATAAAAATAATATTCCAAATTTACTAAATCTAAAAATACCTCGTCATTTGATTAACGGCAGATGTAGCGTAGGGCGACATCTCGCGGCGACCATATGCATCACCTGGCTCAAAATCTAACAAAAATCAGTAAGAAATGGCAAGGTAGAGCAACTAACCTTCAGATTCCTAATTGTTGGTACTCGGCCCGTAAACCGAATAGGCTTTTAAGGCTGCCTGTAATTAAATGGCCTGCTCATCTGGCTGTTGAAGAAGCAAATATTTTTTTGAACTGTTTTAATCGCATTGATTTAATATAAACTTTTTTCTCACTATATGTTAGTAAAATACTTAATTTTAAATGAATCCCAATACTTCAGATATCTCATGATCAAACCTCAACTAATCAGATCGTAATATTACCATTAGTTGAAAAAGGAAGCAGATGGTGTCACTGTAACAATTATGTTGAAATTAAACCCTCTTTGGATGTCAAGCATGACTGCTCACCGCAAAATTTACTCAGTGGGTAAAATTTGTGTTTCAGTGGCGTATAAAGAAATAGTATTTTATGTAACAAGAGCATAAAGTAGTACTATTTATAACGAGAGCCGCGGTGTCCAAAAATTTTTAATAATGACAAATTTGGCAGCTTGCTGGAAACGTTTTCTTTTTCAGAATCGTTATTGTTTTCCATACTTTAGGTTTTTTTGAAAAGACGATGCAATGTTGTCATAGAACCCCAACTTTGTTTTATTTTCTATAGGTAACTTGGTTTAATCTCGTTGTGAGCCCATATCGCATTAGGTGAAAGTGAAAAAATTAACCGTTATGGAACTTTTTTTTCACTCTGATCTACTTACATATTAGTGCTTTATGCATTTTTAATGGTGAAAAAAGTCGAATTTTTATAACGAGCGTAGAAAAAGATTATTTTAAAACTAATCTCTAAAAGTATGCTCAGAAGTTTTGGCTAATTGTTTCAAATATAGTATTTACACCAAACTATGCGTTTTTTTTTTACTCGGACATTTTCTTCTGGATCAATACAGTGAGACTTAAAGAACAGGTGAAGTCAAGGGCGGTTTTACGGGGGGGGGGGGGTAATAGGGTAATTACCCCCCCCCATGAATTTAGAATTTCAAGCATCATCATTGAAAAAAGGGCGTGCCATCCAAAAATTTTTCGCCTGCGGCGCTATTTTTCCCTAACCCCCCCCCCCCCCTCCGAACTTATTTTTTGGTTACTTCAGGTTAATAAAAGCTTTTCTATTTATTACTGCATGCTTGTTTAAAAAAAATATACCTATCTAAATGCATAGAATTGATACCATTTTATTAAAAAAATTGGGATTTGAGAATACCCCCCCCCCATGTTGAAAAGCTAAAACCGCCCTTGGGTGAAGTTCAGGGTTCTCTAGATTAGCTCACTAAATATCCTAAAATATCTACTTTTCTTTTGATCTCTCAATGCACACCATGCACGAAATTAGAAGATGCATGGATTTCCAGTTTTCTGAAATCTAACTTACTCGACTTTTTTTATTATTTTTTTTTTCCAATGCATATTTCGATTTTTTTAATGAATTAAATCATCATCATCATCCAATAATATCCACGTAAGTAAATAGATTTCATAAATATGTTTCCAAAAATATCAACACTATAGATTAAATATCTGTACCTACTGTTTGAAAAAGTATATGGTGGTGCGAGTGTGTATCTCGGAATCAATTCATCAAAGTTTGGTTTCATTTTGGAAAAATACTCGGACACGGGTATTGATATTTTAAGATGTGGACTTTTTATTTAAAAAAGTGTGTCTGAAATTAGAGACATGACATCATCGGACATTTTTTTAAATGGTAACCCTTGTTTTTTATTTACTATTTTTAAACAGCATATTAAGCTGCACATAACTGTCAAATTTCTAATTTTTGTTCCTTGTCATTAGAAGATATAAATCAAGAATTAATTTTATTTACTTTAAACAAAAAAAAAATAAAATGTTAGCCATTCGTTGTTTAGCAATATCCTAAGTGGAAGAAAAACTCGTTTTGAACATTTCTAATAACTTCGGGAGAAATTGACAACACTCATGTCTTATTCGTGCTTTCAACTCTTCAACATTTGCCGTTTTCGTCTAAAAACCTTGTTTCTCAAGTACCCCTTCTATCAATCCCTCTGCCTGGAGACAGGAGAGCCAAATTCGGAAGCAGTTCTTACTTCAACAATTCGATATATCTTGTCCCATTGAGATTTTCTGGAAAGAAAATTGGTCTTTCAACTCGATCACTAACAACACCTGCTTAAACATTGACTATTAGGGGTTTCTTGAACACCTAATAGTACATTTACTTTGACTTCTTCATTGAGCGCATTCTGTCTATGAATATCTGCTTTCTAACATGCCCATTTTGTCGAAACTGCTTTTCAATCTTGCTTACTGTACCCTGGGATATGAGTGGTAAATCGGGAAATTTCTCTCTGAAATGAAGAACTTCATTTTGTGTTCTTCTCCTATCTCCGTATCCAATCATCATACCATGAACAATTTTTTCGAAATAACTTAGTTTTAACAATGGACGAAATAAAAGTCCAGGCGTTCAATGTGTGGCGTTTCAATCACAAATCACCGAAATAAATTTAGATACGCAACTGGACTCTTAGAACTGTCCAAAACTAATTGGCGCTGATGTCCTAGTATTTGCGATCCGAACCACGCGACAAAAAAAGAAATCTGTTTGGAAACCATGGGTAAAAATAAAGAAAACTGTTTTACCAAGTTTTAATGAAATCTGTATTATCGGTAGATATTGGTTCCGCTTTAAAGTTTAAAATATTCCTTGGTTTAAATATTCATTTTTTTCTGCTTTTATTTTTAGTTCAGAAATACACGTTAAGTATTTGTAACTCTTGTTTTTCAGTTTGGAGTAAATACCTTGTTGGTAAAGTAACAAATAACGTATATCTAAGAGCTCAAGTAGAAAGCAGCAAAAAAGGAAGTATTTAAACCAAGCAATACCTAGGTATTTAAAAAAATACAGCTGAATAAAATAAAGCGAAATAGGTAATAAAACATTATTTTTATGATCCAAAACTAACGGATCTCTTTTTGGCAATCGGTATCGCATGCCATGTTTATTTAAACAGTTTGGAACACAACATTTTTTAGGTTTTAACGGAGGTGCGTAGTCTTCCATAACGGAAATAAATACGCGAACTTTAACTTATCAAACCGAAAACACACTAAAACTAAAGAGAAAGTCAAAAGAACTATCAAAAAACACGCTAATAGTACACACAGAGACCGAACGATCACAAACGGCATGAAAATTCAACACAACTTAAAAGAAAATCGAGAATAGAAAATTGACAATACACTTCAAAATTTGTCACAACGAAATCTGGGCCGGTGCCTCTTCTCGATCGCAAATCGCAAATGAACGTGGTGACCTCTATACGAACTTAACCAAACCAAATTGGGGGATGCCACTACCGGCGTCATCTACAAGATGCGATCCAAACAAAATAATAATGTTTGGCGGGAACGCCCGGCTTACGTATCTAAATTTATTTCGGTGATTTGTTGTTCCAATGTTTAAAAACGATAATTCTGTCAAGAAATGTCAAAAGGCGTTGCTTTAAATTGACACAAAAAGGTAAACAAACGACGGACACTACCTTTTTAACTGAATGTTTTTTTTTTTGTTTAAAGTAAATATTACTAATTTTTGTTTCGTATCTTATAAATGACAAGGAATAAAAATTTGAAATTTGGTAGTTACGTGTAACTTAATATGCTGTTTAAAAATAAGAAAACTGAGGTTGCTATTTAAAAAAAAATTGTCGATAAGGTCATATCCCGATTTAGGAGACATTGCATAATATTTAAAAATAAAAAAAATACCACACCTTAAAATATCAATACCCGTGTCCGACTGTCCGAGCATTTCTCCAAAAAAGAAACCATACTGGACCTCGTACTGGACGAATTTATTCCGAGTAACAAACTCGCACTCTATTTTTGGCTATTTACTTATTCAAAAAAATGTATTTTTAAACCACCCAGTATATTGGAACAAAGATTTGTTCACGAAAAGCCTACAACCAAATTTAGTGCTTTGGAATTAAAGTTCAAAAATATCAAGGTTTGCTAAAACGTTCTATTAGTTAGAAGCGGCAACACCGCGCTGTCGAAAATATTTTCGCCAGGTAAAGCATGCCCGTTTATGCAAAAAAAATGTTTGGTGCGTTTCCTTCATTTGTTCGCTATAAACGTTAATTCCAACGTTAATCGCCCCACAGGTATAGGTAGGTATGCTTTATGCAAGGTTATAAGGCGAGTCACTATTTGTGGCACCCGGTATATATAACCTCGCCAGCTGAAAGAATGGTAACTAATTAGCATTATTGAGTAGAATTTAACACTGTTTTTAAAAGTATCGAAGTGGGTTTCTAAATTATGTGCGCCACTGGCACTGTTGTAACCCAGTTAATTTACACTACGTTCACACCAAACAGCGCATTATCGTTAAATGTCCAGCACGAGAATTAGCTTGCTTGCCTCGGGTGTTGTGAGCGAGGGGAGAAAATAACTCGCTGATAAAACTGCTGATAATCAGATAAGACCTTAAAGCCTTAACACAATGGGCTCGGTACTCTCACCTTCAGTTTAACAAACAGCAACCACTGGGAAAATGGCCATTTAGGATATCCTGCTTAGATTACGATAAATTTACGTGTCCAAGAACCATAAAAATTAACAAAACTTTTAATTTTGTTTTAGCTATTAAGCAATTTAGATTTTTAGTTTAATTTAAAACGAATTAAAAATACATTTGTACTTAGTTAATATAAAAACACATACATAATTTGCAATGTTTTGCCAATTATTTACGGAAGCTTAGAAGGAATTCGGATTTATATATAGAAATTATTCATTTACATGTCAAGGTTAGTTCAGGTTGTGCGAGATACTTTCTTCTTCAATCAGTCTATTATGCCTACCTTATATCATAAGGATCGAACAAATACTGTTTAAATCCTAACTGTTAGGTAGATTTAAAAATATGTAGGTATTAATAAATTAGATTGTGTCGAACGACTGAACAACAAAGTTTTTCACACATATTATAATTTGTGCATAATTTATATTTTAGCACTTCACAAATACAATTCATTTAGGTTTACGTACCTACTAATGATACACTATCTGTTTGCCTAATTGCTAAATTAGTTTATACAGCGTGTCTCTAAAAGGTATGTACAAGATGCGAGCACTAATTCCTAAGCCTAAATTCTGACGATCTAGCCTAATTAACCTTAGTCCAAAAGTTGAGAGTTTCCGAAATACGTTATGTTGTTTTAAAGATATTTACAAACACTAATCTAAATAATGAGAGAATTTGTACGAAATTTTGTACCAATTTTTTAAATTTGGATGTGAAATTTAGATCTGATAACAGTAGTTTTGATATACAGGGATATTGATTATAAATGGACCGCCGATCTAAATTAGTAATTTGACGAGTTACATGAAAAATGTAAATACAAAGGGCATTTTATAAATTGTTTTATGGTGTTACACAAAAAACAATTGAGCATCACATTATTTGTGAGATATGACATAAAGATGTTAGTTTTTAAATGGAACCCCTGCATATTATTTTTTAGTTATATAATTTTTTTAATTCTTTATTCAGCTATATATAGTTTTATATATCACTAAATCTAGGAAGGGGCTAAACAAAAATATTGTACAAGTAAGTGTCTTTTTATCCATAAAATACCTTGCCGCTTTAAAAACAGCGAACTTAAGAGGCGACGTAGTCACAAAAGCCGCAATCAGCTAAATGTATTTAAAGTAGCACGACGATTCCAATACTGGGATTCGGATCGCGGAGAAAATAAATGTGGCAACACACAGAGCCGGAATTCACAACTTGAGAGATGTGAAAATAAGCATGCCGGCAGGGTTTTCGCACTGCTTGATTGTGTATTTTATTATTAATTGTTTATCCACAGAGTTTGTGACTTTTTTTCAGCTTTCGTAGTATATGAGTCGTTCACATAAATATTGTCTTGTGTGATTATATAGTTATTAAACTTTATTTAGTGTTGTTAACTGCTAATTTTAATTGAATAAACTATGGATTTAACGAACCTTCAACTAGTTGTACACCTACAAAAAAAAATTAAAATAACATTACAAGAACGAACCATAGTTAAAAATGTATACCATGGAATTCGGGAACGAAATCCTGAGCTAACCACATTGGATGTTGCAGAAATAATATGTGGCACTTGAGTGAAACTTTCCTCGCGCACTGTTTTCTGGGTTCTCAAAGGCCTTTATCAAGGAACTGATGAAATAGAAAGTAGTTGAGGACTCAGTTCATCGCAAAATCCGCAAAGTTGGCTAAAATTAAGAAGGACACATCTTTACTTAAAATATCATTAAGAGTTTTCAAACAAACTTTTTTAAAAAAATTAATTTTAGGTAAGTATAGTAAACAAAATCAAAAAAGCCTACCAATTAAAAAAATGAAATCATTGTATGGCGGTGAAAATATTTTGAAAAAATACGGGAGTTTCGGGAAAAGGAGAAAAAATTCTTGAATGAAGGGCACGCAATTTAGAAGGTATGGCAAAATGTAAATATAAAAAGTTCAAGGCAGACATTTATTAATGATTTCCTGCTAGGACTAAGAATTCTCAGTGGAAAAGATGGTTATTTTTTTTTAATTTGACATAGGCAAACTTCTTTATTTGAGGAAATAGGCCTACACCGTAAAATCGGCTTGTAATGTATAGGGTATATATGGTAATTGTCTGTTTACTAAAATGCGTATTTTCAAAGAGCATATATGTGATTTTTTTCTGTATGCATATACATTAATGTAAATTTAAGATTTGAATGTAACATACATTCGCACATTAAGTTAATATTTAAACAAATTTGAAAATACATAATCTTAATATATTTCATATAAGACCCACACAAAAAGAGCTTATTACATAACCCATTTTAGCCTATTTGCGTTATGTAATATACTATTGTGATGTAATGAACTCATTACATCACTCATCGGGCCACCGGCTAGGTGGCGGCGGTTCGCTTGTGGATCATTTTAATTCAGTGTCGTAAGACTGTGTGACGTATGGGACAGATGCAACACAATAATTTCATTGAATTCCGTACCCATATTAACGTGCCCATGCGATAATATAAACATTTTCAATGTTAAAATGTAAAATAACTGGTACATATTGTTAATTCCCCAAAGCTGGCTTGGTCGGTCTCGCGCGCGAGGGGCCGCATGCCGCCATTCCGTTTTCAATACTCGTTGATACGGCCTGTATTGTTTTATATGCGTCTTATTTATGAATAAAAAAGATTTTTTAGCTGTTTGTTGTGTGTTAAGTGCTATTTATTTGTTTACTTTCGAGTTAATCCTAAGGTAAGTACTTACACAAGTTGCTTCTGGACAAACTTAAATTAATAATGTATCTGTGTGGGTTTTGTAGAAGTTTTTTTTAACTACCTATACGCAAGTATACATTACATCAACGTTTTCACAAAAATTTTCAAAACTTTAGGTGCTTGTATGACGATTGCAATATGGTTTTCATACAATATAGTGCATTGAGCAGTCATGTTAGTTGTAATCATGTCAGCTCGGAACCAGGACAGTATCCAAGGACTTTGACACAATGTGTCATTAGAAATTGTCACTTACAAGGATTAAAATTTGATAACCCGACCCAACTAAAGAAACACATTTATCGGCATTTAGATGAGGGTGAAACTTTTCCATGTCCCTTTACTTGTAAATCTAAAGTGATTTTTACAAATAAAAACATGCTTAGGGTTCATTTTATAAGAAACCATTCAAAATTTGACAATAATTCTAACCAGAATATTACGAATACATTAGGTATCTCTAATTTTTTTTTTCTAGGAACAGAGGACAATATGCAATTTATAGTTGTTATGGAAAATGAAAAAATAGTGGAGACGCATTTATTTATTGACAGTTTGGTGACAGCATTTTGCCTTTTCTATATTTTTAATATAATAGGTATATCCGGCAGAAGTTAGCTGCACATTGGAGATTGTTCAAAGGTATTATTTTGGAATTAATCCGGATGGAACGGCTACAAGATCAAAAAAACACAACTCGAAAAATAAAGTCACAAATTTGATAAATCGAATTTGCAAAAATGAAGATAAAGTGTCGTCCTAGGAATATCCTAAAGTTCTATCGTATGATAATATTATGCGTCATCATGTAAAGGTATATTTTTGCAATAGTTTTGAAGTACGCCAAACCTACAAAATTCAGTAGACCCTTGTTGGTATAAAACCTTTCCCAACATATCTTAATAGCTATCTCTTTTAAGCTGGATTTATAAACTCGAAGCCAGCGTCGGCGCTCGCGCTGGTGTGGGCGCTGGAAGTTAAACAAGTGAATCGTAATTGAGTGATTTATAAACTTCGCCGGCGTTCGTGCTGGCGCCGGCTGGCGTTCGACATAAACCATCTTTATCCTTCTAGCGCCGGCGTTCGTGAAAAATCCGTAGCGCCGCGTCATAACCAATGGGATTTTAGCATTTCTATCAAGTCATGTTTGGCATCTGCCAATCTGTTAATGGTCAATCGTCATTTCAATTTTACTACCGCTAAGACACCAAGTAACTTCTTCTTCCTTGCTAAATCCATTTATTTAACTCTTTCTTTTTGTTGTAATAACTGGCTAGAGAAAGTAGCACCTGAACTAAAATGTCAGAAGTGTCAGATTTTGTTTTTGTTTATCAACACTGCGAAGGCGAACGCCAAGTTTATAAATGCCCACTATGCTTGTCTACGACGAACGCTGGCGCCGACGCCGGCGAGAGTTTATAAATCCAGCTTTTAGGTCAATTTAACCTTTTGTTCATTGAAAAGAAAAGAAATGTTTGGAATAAGCAAAGTTGGCGCCATTTGCTTATTTTTATACTGTTTTCCCCTTTTCTTCTTTTGCCTTTTGTTTTTTTTTTTAGAACAATATTTGTTTTAGTTATTATGATTTTTTTATTATTTGATCTGTGTTTTGTCTAGAAATTAGTAATGCAACTTAAAAACTATAAGTTTTGTAAAAACGTTTAATGAAAAATTATAACATGAATGATTGTCAACTGCTTACATAATCTTGCATAATATACAGTTTGCTTGTAGAACTGCCAAAGGTTATTTTTCCAAATGTCAATATCTCGGGAACTGTTATTTTTTGTCAGTATTTGTATCTATATGTTAATATTTTTTCTTAATATTATGTAAAATGAAAATGTAAAAATGTTATTAAAAATAAATATTTTTTATTTTTTGAAATTCAGTTTCGACGGATATAAGTATTTTAGTTAGTTTAATACCACAATTTTGCCTATTTGCTGTTAACAAGTAGTGTTACTAGATCAATAAACTAAATGTTTTAATTTATGTCTATTTATATTTCTCCCAAAAAAAAAATTGTCTAAAAATTATAAGGAGAAACCGATATACAGAGGGGGAAGGGAGGCATGCTTAAAAATGTAAAAGCACAGGTACGTATATGTACTCTTTAAATGACGTTACTTATACATATAGCTACAATTCCTAGTTTAAGATATGAACTTTTCCATAAATTAATAGGGAGTATTACAGAAATATACATTAGATTTTTAGGTTTTCACAAAAAATTCCACTCATATACCATAAAATAAATGCAAATTTACATGAACCTAAAGGTACAATTCCTTATTTGTTTTTTAAAGATTACATTTAGGAATATGTACTTTTATACATAAATTTACCATGGTTTTACCATTCATCTTAACCACATACTTAGTAGGTAATAGTAATTTCACTTGAAGCCTCAAGGCGAAATATTACCTATTACGAAGCAAGTAATTTTACACGAAAATTTTTTACAGTGTATAGTTCCTTAAGCAAAGTTTTAGGAATTAGTCTAACTAAGAAAAATATACAAGTTGTTGCCAGCTTGGCCGGTATTTCAACAAAACTTATTTTGTTACCTAAATGGCAACATTGCATTTTTTTAACGCATTTTAATGCATCTTGAGATTTTAAACAAAACATAAACAATGCAAGTTTTTGATTAGAGTGGCGGTTTACGAGCTATTATTGTTTAAAACTTAATTTTGGTCCTCATACAAGTGATGTAAAAAGTTGTTGATTGGAAAAAGCTATGAATTCTATTGTTTATCCCTGCTGTCATAATTATAGTATTGGATTAAATCGATCGTATTACACCTCAAGAGAAAACTGAATTAATTTGTTTGCATGTTGGTGGATTAAGTTTAGGAAAAGCATCCTCTGAATTCCACGTTAGGCATCCCGACAAACCTCGTTCTAGTTCAGAATTTTTAAGACAAAGTTGAAAGCTAATGGAAGTGTGCGCATTAAACAATAATATCTCGTAAACCACCACTCTAATCAGAAACTTGCATTCTTTATGTTTTCGTATAGAATCTCAAGATGTATCAAAAATTGTCAAAAAAATGCGGTGTTGCCATTTAAGGAAATACGTTTTATGAAATAGTGCCCAATCTGGCATCAACTCGTTCATTTTTCCCACATATTTTTCTTAGTTAAACTAATTCCTAAAACATTGCTTTGGTCTATCCGTTCAAATAAAAAAGTTAGAAGTAAAGAAACCACAAAAATGTTCAAAATGTATTCCATAATATTTTAAGTAATTTTGTTTCCCTGGCCGGCTCGTTTACCAGATCTTACTTGCCTGAATTTTTCCCTATGGGGTATGTTAAAAGATCTGGTTTTTCAAGAAACAGGGAAAACGTGACGGAACGCATAAGAAACGCCGTCAGAAGCTTACCCTCGGCTGAAATTGATGCAGCCGTATTTTTTACTCAAAGAAGAATCTCGCATGCAGTGCTTAGAAAATGGTGGAAAACATTTTGAACATTTGTAATTTTTTTTCTCGCTCTACTCTGTTGCTTAATGCGAGAGAGTAAGACAGTGTAAATTTAAAATGACAGGACCCATTAAGCAGGGCGGACAACTTAAAGTTGCATTGTAGTAAATTTCAGGAAAATTGCAATGACAATTTTGTAAAATTTCGTATTTTAGATATTTAAGACCTACACACCCCGAATCGGTCCTCCTAATTTGAATACAATAGAAAAAGTTTGGTGAATGAAAGTAAGGTGACAGCAGCGTTACCACAGGTTGTTTATTAAAATAATAAGTATAATAATAATTAGGTATACTTGATTATAATTATAGAGATAGGCGGATAATTAAGATACTAATTATTCTAATATTAAGTGGACAAAGACTTATATAGAATTAAGAATAATTTAAAAATACAGAAATTGAAATAAATAAAATTAATATTCATAAAAGAATCTACTATGTACAATACAACAACTTAACTTTTAAATTTTAGTCATCATGTCTGAGTAGTCCGATGAACTATCGTCGCTGGGCTCCAGAGAAATAATGAGGGGCTCCACAGTGTTTTTTAGCATGTAATTAGCTTCCCACATTCTTTCTTCTATTTTAATCACATGTTCGATGCACTTACTCCATTTTTCACAATCCACTGTCTCTATTTCCTCTTGCAAAAGGTTTCCAACGTCTCTCATTTTAAAAGTGGTGTTATGCCTTGCTACAAACCCTTTAACTTGCGTCCACACCAATTCTTTGTTTTGGGTTTGATTCACAGTGATATGACGGAAGGCGAAGTACCGTTATATTTCATTTTGAAGTGATTTCGTCGGCAACAAATTTCGTACAAAGAGGTTTATGCAACATTACAATCTCCAGTAGCTCCTTTCTCAACATATCTTTATGAAATGGCTTCTTATTTACAGTAAGCCAATGAATGATATCATTTTTTTTCCAAGAAGACGTTGTTAGTTTTTCGGATTCTCTTGAGTGGTAGCTGGCATTATCCATGACTACAACAGACCCAGGAGGAATAAGAACTAGAACTTGCTAGAAGTTTTTTCAAATACATCAGCGTTCATGCCTTCATGATAGTCTCTAGTCCGCTTTGATTTAAATGCTCCACATCTTAAATTGGCACAGGTACAGCAGCATAATGAAAAATGTAGAGGTGTTACAACCTCTGCAGAGCTCATTAGATATTGACAATTCGGTTACATTGATCACAGATGACATCAACGCAGCGTTGGCCCAAGCTTCGGTTACAAAGACGTTCAGGTATCGAAAATACGGGAGTTTGACAGATGAAATTAAAAATCAAATCAAAATTAGAAATCGGGTAAAGAACAGGGCGTATCGCACTGGAGATCCTCGCATCAAGGCGGAGACCAATCGGGCGGCTGGGGTAGTCAGGGAATTATAGATCGAACGGCAGTCCAACCTCTGGGACAACAAGGTTCAAAGTCTATCTATAAGGATAATTACATCTATAGAATGACGAGGACTTTGACTAGGGGTGCACGAGTACCCATGTCTCACCTGATAAATCAGGAAACAAATGTTGTTTTAATCGATGCCAAAAATAAAGCTGAATTGCTCGCGGACAAACTCTGCGATCAATTCAGCGAGAACCCGACCAATGACGCGTTTAGAGATGAG
The DNA here is from genome assembly GCA_963920685.1 of Polydrusus tereticollis. Lineage (NCBI taxonomy): Eukaryota > Metazoa > Arthropoda > Insecta > Coleoptera > Curculionidae > Polydrusus > Polydrusus tereticollis. The sequence continues at coordinate 54,618,843 of OY987329.1, forward strand.
AGGGTCTCAAGGATGATACAAATTTATAAATCAATGAATTTCTCGTTTCAGGTCTTTCCACAAGTCACTTTAAACTATTAAGCGTATTGAATATTAGAGAAGCCCCGGGTGTTGACGGTTTAAAGAATGCGGCGTTGCAAGATCTACCTAACAAAGCTTTGGGAAACATAGTAGGCATATCGCAGGCAATAATCAAAGAGGGTCACTTTCCGCCTCCTGGAGGCATACCAAAGTCATCCTAATATATAAAAAGGTAATGACCCTACGGCGCCGGCTAGCTACAGGCCGATCAGCCTGCTGTCGGGTCTTGGGAATATCACAGAAAAACTAATTTTGAATAGACTGAATGACTTTGTGTTTGTGCGTAACGTTCTGCCCGTCGAGCAGTTTGGGTTTAGGACTGAACATTGCACAGTCAGGCAGACGACGCGACTAACTTCAAACATAAAAGAAGGCTTTAACAGGAGAGAGCACACGGGAGCGGTTTTCTTTGAAGTAAGCTAAGCATTCGCATGATGGTCCCTTGTTGAAATTAATAAGACTCGGAGCTCCGAACTACTTTACCAAGGTGGTAACTTCTTTTTTGGAGAATAGAAGTTTTTCTGTTTCGTCGGGGAACGCACTTTCTTTGAATAAACACATCAGGGCGGGAGTACCGCAAGGTTCACCTCTCTCTCCGATGCTGTATAACATTTATACTCATGACATACCGCGCGATAGATTTACGCAGCTCTACCTTTTCTCAGACGATACCGCATCACTTTAACTGTGAACGAGTCGCGACTTCTCGTCAGACGGATGCAGCGCCACATAATCAAGCTAAAAAAATGGCTGTCGGCTTGGAAGATTCACTCTAAGATGAAGGCTATTTATTTTTGGAAAAGCAATGTTAGTAGGTCTGAGATAATGCTTCGTGTCAACGGAGTCCAGGTGAAGTGCTGCCAGGAGGTAAAATACTTGGGACTTATATTTGATCAACGACTGAACTGGAGGCGCAATTCAATTAATGAAGTAAAGCTAGCATTGCATCAATTACGCTCTATCTACCCCCTGCGCCACAGGCTGAGTATACTTGGTAATAGGACTAAGGTCAATCTCTACAATGTGTTAGTTAAGGCCGGTTCCCACTTATGGTGTACCTTCGTGGTATACAACATAAGCAGAACGGAGCTTAATAAGTTCCAGGTAATACAAAACAGGGCGCTAACAATTATTGCGGATGTACCCAGGTACACGATGAATCGCATACTTCATGAAGACTTTCGTATGCAGACAATAAATGAATTTTTCTTTGGTGACCTGATGGGGCCGCGTTTATCCTCGTGAACAAGTCGGTATATTGTTGACTGTCCGACTTCAGTCGTATTCGAACACGTTTCAACTATTTTTGCATTTTCAAATGTTGAATTTTGGTGAAATTAAATGAAAACTGAATAATTTGTTTAAAGAATAATTAAAATAGTTCTTAAACCGTTGGTGATACTGATTTACGGTTTGGACGAGTCGATTTTAATGCAAACTGTTTCGTATACCACTAAAAAAAGTTATACCATCCGATTTAAGAATACTAAGAAAAATCAAGAAATAAGTTAGATTGAATAGCAGCGCCACCCTAAAATTGTATTAGGAAACTTGTGAGAATTCCTGAATAATTTTTTTAAACTTCACGGAATTCCCTTTCAAATAAGTCTAAGTTCAAGAAAATCCGTTGAAGGATAACGACAATTTTTTTTAAAATGTGTTAAAAGCTTCTCCCACTCCTTTATTAGGCGAGATTCAAAAGAATTCCAATAATAAAATTTGTAGTGAACGATCTAGGGAGTCTTAATTATTTATTTGTTTTTCTACGGTTAAGTGGCATTTCTTACCGTAAAATGAACTTTTAAAAACAAATGAGCCATTACGCGGCAGTTTCCGAAACTTGAAATTATTTTGAATGAATTTCTCTTGACTTTATCGGGTAGTTTTTTTTTCCAAATCTGTGAGACGTATTATTTCCGAGATATGACCTATCCTTATTTCGACAGCCTGTATAGCAAAGAAAATTAATTAAAACAATCTTCTTGGGTCTACAAACCCTTTAACTTGCGTCCACACCAATTCTTTGTTTTGGGTTTGATCCACAGTGATATGACGGAAGGCGAAGTACCGTTATATTTCATTTTGAAGTGATTTCGTCGGCAACAAATTTCGTACAAAGAGGTTTATGCAACATTACAATCTCCAGTAGCTCCTTTCTCAACATATCTTTATGAAATGGCTTCTTATTTACAGTAAGCCAATGAATGATATCATTTTTTTTCCAAGAAGACGTTGTTAGTTTTTCGGATTCTCTTGAGTGGTAGCTGGCATTATCCATGACTACAACAGACCCAGGAGGAATAAGAACTAGAACTTGCTAGAAGTTTTTTCAAATACATCAGCGTTCATGCCTTCATGATAGTCTCCAGTCCGCTTTGATTTAAATGCTCCACATCTTAAATTGGCACAGGTACAGCAGCATAATGAAAAATGTAGAGGTGTTACAACCTCTGCAGAGCTCATTAGATATTGACAATTCGGTTACATTGATCACAGATGACATCAACGCAGCGTTGGCCCAAGCTTCGGTTACAAAGACGTTCAGGTATCGAAAATACGGGAGTTTGACAGATGAAATTAAAAATCAAATCAAAATTAGAAATCGGGTAAAGAACAGGGCGTATCGCACTGGAGATCCTCGCATCAAGGCGGAGACCAATCGGGCGGCTGGGGTAGTCAGGGAATTATAGATCGAACGGCAGTCCAACCTCTGGGACAACAAGGTTCAAAGTCTATCTATAAGGATAATTACATCTATAGAATGACGAGGACTTTGACTAGGGGTGCACGAGTACCCATGTCTCACCTGATAAATCAGGAAACAAATGTTGTTTTAATCGATGCCAAAAATAAAGCTGAATTGCTCGCGGACAAACTCTGCGATCAATTCAGCGAGAACCCGACCAATGACGCGTTTAGAGATGAGAGGGTCTCAAGGATGATACAAATTTATAAATCAATGAATTTCTCGTTTCAGGTCTTTCCACAAGTCACTTTAAACTATTAAGCGTATTGAATATTAGAGAAGCCCCGGGTGTTGACGGTTTAAAGAATGCGGCGTTGCAAGATCTACCTAACAAAGCTTTGGGAAACATAGTAGGCATATCGCAGGCAATAATCAAAGAGGGTCACTTTCCGCCTCCTGGAGGCATACCAAAGTCATCCTAATATATAAAAAGGTAATGACCCTACGGCGCCGGCTAGCTACAGGCCGATCAGCCTGCTGTCGGGTCTTGGGAATATCACAGAAAAACTAATTTTGAATAGACTGAATGACTTTGTGTTTGTGCGTAACGTTCTGCCCGTCGAGCAGTTTGGGTTTAGGACTGAACATTGCACAGTCAGGCAGACGACGCGACTAACTTCAAACATAAAAGAAGGCTTTAACAGGAGAGAGCACACGGGAGCGGTTTTCTTTGAAGTAAGCTAAGCATTCGCATGATGGTCCCTTGTTGAAATTATTAAGACTCGGAGCTCCGAACTACTTTACCAAGGTGGTAACTTCTTTTTTGGAGAATAGAAGTTTTTCTGTTTCGTCGGGGAACGCACTTTCTTTGAATAAACACATCAGGGCGGGAGTACCGCAAGGTTCACCTCTCTCTCCGATGCTGTATAACATTTATACTCATGACATACCGCGCGATAGATTTACGCAGCTCTACCTTTTCTCAGACGATACCGCATCACTTTAACTGTGAACGAGTCGCGACTTCTCGTCAGCCGGATGCAGCGCCACATAATCAAGCTAAAAAAATGGCTGTCGGCTTGGAAGATTCACTCTAAGATGAAGGCTATTTATTTTTGGAAAAGCAATGTTAGTAGGTCTGAGATAATGCTTCGTGTCAACGGAGTCCAGGTGAAGTGCTGCCAGGAGGTAAAATACTTGGGACTTATATTTGATCAACGACTGAACTGGAGGCGCAATTCAATTAATGAAGTAAAGCTAGCATTGCATCAATTACGCTCTATCTACCCCCTGCGCCACAGGCTGAGTATACTTGGTAATAGGACTAAGGTCAATCTCTACAATGTGTTAGTTAAGGCCGGTTCCCACTTATGGTGTACCTTCGTGGTATACAACATAAGCAGAACGGAGCTTAATAAGTTCCAGGTAATACAAAACAGGGCGCTAACAATTATTGCGGATGTACCCAGGTACACGATGAATCGCATACTTCATGAAGACTTTCGTATGCAGACAATAAATGAATTTTTCTTTGGTGACCTGATGGGGCCGCGTTTATCCTCGTGAACAAGTCGGTATATTGTTGACTGTCCGACTTCAGTCGTATTCGAACACGTTTCAACTATTTTTGCATTTTCAAATGTTGAATTTTGGTGAAATTAAATGAAAACTGAATAATTTGTTTAAAGAATAATTAAAATAGTTCTTAAACCGTTGGTGATACTGATTTACGGTTTGGACGAGTCGATTTTAATGCAAACTGTTTCGTATACCACTAAAAAAAGTTATACCATCCGATTTAAGAATACTAAGAAAAATCAAGAAATAAGTTAGATTGAATAGCAGCGCCACCCTAAAATTGTATTAGGAAACTTGTGAGAATTCCTGAATAATTTTTTTAAACTTCACGGAATTCCCTTTCAAATAAGTCTAAGTTCAAGAAAATCCGTTGAAGGATAACGACAATTTTTTTTAAAATGTGTTAAAAGCTTCTCCCACTCCTTTATTAGGCGAGATTCAAAAGAATTCCAATAATAAAATTTGTAGTGAACGATCTAGGGAGTCTTAATTATTTATTTGTTTTTCTACGGTTAAGTGGCATTTCTTACCGTAAAATGAACTTTTAAAAACAAATGAGCCATTACGCGGCAGTTTCCGAAACTTGAAATTATTTTGAATGAATTTCTCTTGACTTTATCGGGTAGTTTTTTTTTCCAAATCTGTGAGACGTATTATTTCCGAGATATGACCTATCCTTATTTCGACAGCCTGTATAGCAAAGAAAATTAATTAAAACAATCTTCTTGGGTCTTGTGCAAATTTGTTGTTAGCGGAGGAGTAAATTGTTGGGTATATAGCGCAAATTCCAAAGATCTGCTCTCCTCACTCAATCAGTTAAGATAACGAGCAGTGTTCTCAAGCACAGTTTATCATAGTATGTTTTTAGTGCCCTTTTTAAATGATACGTTTTTATTTTTTATTTTATTAGCCACCTATACCCAAAATACACAAATTCTGTCAGGGACGCATTTCATTTAATTCCAATTATCAAATCTAGGAAGCGGTAAAATAAAAATATTGTACAAGTAAATGTTTTTAATGCATATATAGTAAATTTTGCCGCTACAATTACAGTGAACTTAAGAGGCGCGTGATAAATACATTTGAAAATGCACGGTGATTCACATAGTGGGATTCTGATCGCGGAGAAAATAAATGTGGCAATACACAGAGACCAAATTCACAACTTCCAAGATTTGAGAATAAGCATGCCGGAAGGGTTTTCGCACTGCTTGATTATTTTGTATTTCTTTTATTAATTTATGTATAGATTTTGGGAGTATTTTTCAGTATTCGTAGTAGGTCCACATAGATTTCTTTTGTGCAAATATATAGTTAATAAACTTTATTTAGTGTTGTATTAACGAACCTTTAACTAGTTGTCCGCCTACAAAAAAAATTAATTTAACATTAAACGAACAAATTAAGTTAAGAACGTACACCATGGAATTCAGGAACGAAATCCTGAACTTTCCTCGCGCTTTATGTTCAGGGTGTTGAAAGGCCTTCAAGCAAATGACGAAAAAGAAAATATTCGAGGAGACCAGACAACAGGTCGGAAAAAAGAATCCTCGATGATGCCAGTTGCAGTATCCATGAATCTTTTTCCTAAATGAAATATCCACAATAGGAAAAAATGATGGCTGAAATTAAGAAGGACACATCTTTACCTAAAATATGATTAGGTAAGAGTTATCAAACGAACTTTAAAAGAAATGAATATTAGGTATGTTCCGACAACCTTAATTATTAGGTTTCGACAACCTTAATAATTATCCGTCAAAAGCGATGACATCGCTGGAAGAAGAAAAGATCAAGATATCTACTATCACTAAAACGTCACTCAAAATAATAATAAATTTTCTACAATAAATTCAACTTCACGTTACAAAATGTTAAAGAAAATGTTACTTGTTAATGTTTAATAATAAATTCATACAAAACATAAATCTTCAGTGTTTGTACTAAGTACAGATCAAACATATGGTACTTCTTAGCCGGATTTACTCAAGAAAAAGCTAAGTAAAAATCTGCATTTGTCCCGGTTTCTATGAAGGCAATTTGAAAATTCCCGTAGAGACGACGCGGCGAGCATTGGAAATTGGAATCAAGGTCAGTGCGTTCCAATCATTCCCCTAAACTCTAAACCATTTATTATTCTAAAGAATATTTTACCTAATTTAAACTAGCTTCATATGTGTAGTTTAAATAGAATTAATCTTATAATCTAGATACACTATTTTGATTAATAAAGTTTATTTTTATGTGAAAAAAAACTGTAAAAATAAATTAAAACAATGTCTGTGAATCAGGAAATTGTAAACCTAAACATTTTAAAAAATGAGAAAAAAAACCTTAAAGCTAAATTAACGCGCTTTAAAACAGTAATAGAAAATAGCTCTGAAGGAAGGGATTTACAAATTAAAGATCTTGAATTGCGTATTAAAGTTATAGAACCTTGCTTAGATGCATTTTACGAAGTTCAAAATAATATTCAAAATCTTAACACTGACATAGCTGATGACGTGTTTGATGTTGAAACTCAAGAATTCGAAAATACATATTTTAAATATATTTCTAAGGCAAAAACTGCTCTAGAGGACAAGGCTCCAATAGCTCTAGATGGGAACTCAGTTCTAAATGATAATAATTTTGAAAATAAAAGCGTGGTATCAAGCGTTAATTCTAACAGAAGTCAAAATATATACTCAGAACCTAATGTAAAACTTCCTCCCATACCTTTACCTACTTTTGATGGTGCGTATGACCAATGGTTATTTTTTAAAGACACTTTCAATTCTATTATACATGATAATGATTCTATACCAGAGGTTCAAAAATTTCATTACCTTCGATTATCTTTAAAAGGTCCTGCTGCGGACTTATTAAAATCGTTAGAAAGCTCTGCTGCTAATTATTCTATAGCCTGGGATTTACTGGTTAAAAGGTACGAAAACACGCAAATTCTAATCAGAAATCATATTAAGGCACTTTTTGAACTTGATTATGTAAAAGTCGAGTGTCATATAAGTTTGCGTAATCTATTAGATTGCCTTAATCGTCATCTAAGGGCACTTTATGTACTAAAACAACCAGTAGATTCCTGGGATGCACTGATTATTCACATGATTTCCTTAAAATTAGATAATTCTACTCGTAGAGAGTGGGAAAGTGAATATTCCAATGATGATGTTACGCTTGAAATATTTACAAATTTTCTGCATGAAAAATGCAGAGTTTTAGAAACGTTACAAATGAATAATCATCAAAAAGGGAATAGAAGGCATACTTTCTCGGCAACACAGCGTACACCTACGTGTTCGTTGTGTAGCAAAGACCATACTATTTATAATTGCAAGACTTTCCTTAATTTAAATGTTAATAAAAGAATAACAGAAGCTAAAAAACGAAAATGGTGCTTAAACTGTTTAAGAAATAATCATTCTACTGAGCAGTGCCGTTCGCAACCGTGCAGAAAATGTTCAAAAAGGCATAATACTTTATTACACATTAATTTTACCCCTGATAGTCAATCTGAGACTAATAATAGGCAAAATAATAAATCTGTCAATGACAATAATTCACAAATTTCTGATACTACTATGCAGCATGTAGGCCAGAATAATCAAAACACTTTAAATGCCAATGCTTACCATTCTTTAAATAGTGTACCAATGGTATTATTGTCAACCGCCATGGTCAATGTTCTTGATAAGGATAATAATATTCATACGTGTCGAGTAATGTTGGATAGTGGCAGTGAATCTAGTTTTATTACAGAAAGAATGTGTGATAAGCTAGGTTTAAATATTATAAGCACTAATATTTCGGTGACAGGTATAGGGCAAACTACCTCAAAGGTTCTTAAGCAAACTGATATCACGATACAAGCACGTCAAAGCTCTTATGAAATGAACTTAAAATGTTTAATTTTGCCAAAAATAACTAATAAAATACCATGTATGGCCATAGATATTTCTCATCTTAAAATTCCCACTAATATTATATTAGCTGATCCCAGTTTTAATGAGCCTAGTCCTATTGACATTTTGATTGGTTGTGATAAGTTCTGGGAGCTAATTAACACTGGTCAAAATAAACTAGGTTATAACTTACCAATTATTCAAAAAACCCAACTAGGATGGATAATTTCTGGAATCATACCTGAGAATCAACCTAATTCTCAAATTACATGCAATCTAAGCGTGACGCAATCACTTGAAAATAGTTTAACCAAATTTTGGGAATTAGAAGAAAAAAATAATCAAAAACATTTATCAAAAGATAATCAATTTTGTGAGAACCTTTTTCAAGCTACTACTCGACAGGATATGGAGGGCCACTTTGTAGTGTCACTTCCTTTAAAACAACCTGCTTCAGTATTGGGCGAATCACGAGAAATAGCTAAAAAACGGTTTTTAAATCTAGAGAAAAAACTTGACAAAAATGACGAGCTTAAAACTGAGTATATCAGGTTTCTTAAGGAATATGAGGCGCTTGGGCATATGTCCCAAATAAATGCAGATATGCTAAAAAATACCGATTCTTTTTATCTTCCACATCACTGTGTTATAAACAATTCTAGTACAACTACAAGGTTACGGGTTGTATTTGACGGATCAAGTAAATCTTCCAGTGGCTACTCATTAAATGATATTCTTCTTGTAGGGCCCACAGTTCAGGAAGACCTATTTTCCATAGTTTTGCGTGCAAGGCAACATAATATTCTTCTCACAGGCGATGTGGCTAAGATGTATCGGCAAGTTTTTGTGGACCAATCCCAGCGCAATCTTCAACTGATATTATGGCGCTCTGATTCATCTTGTGAAATAAAAACTTATCAGCTGAATACTCTAACTTATGGCACTGGTTCAGCTGCTTACTTAGCTACAAGGTGTTTAAAGGAACTTTCTATACAATGTAACCAATCTAATCACTTAATAAGTCAAATAATTGCTAACAAGAGCAACGGAAACAACAAAAAAAATAACCTAGAAAACACTCGTGCACACTCTTAAGATACTTTCTAAATTTTCCAATAACGAATAAAAGAATAAACTTAATTTACTTCCCCCTATATTAATAATTAAACTACACCACTGTCAGGGTCAACAGGTAAAAGAACACAGTGAAACAGACATTTTTAAGGCAATATTTTATTTTTTCTCCACCAACATTATTTCATTAATTAGAAGCGGCCGGCGGGAAACGCGTGTGCGAAAAAAATTCATACGCGGTCTAATCATTATAAAATTAGATCATTTGTATTTAAAATTTATTGGTAAACTTAGCAGACCCGGTACATGACTCTTTTTTTAGCTGTTCGGATTGACTTCAGACAATACCTATATTGTTAATAGGTAGGTATACTTCTTATTCCATAGCGATATTTAATATCTTAACATCTGTGATTTCTTGAAACACAATATGTATAGGTATAATAACGTATAAATAAACGTCACAAAAAATAAATATTGTTTTTCTATTCCGGAATTGACCGAAAACCCAATAAATAAAAATCAAAAAATTTTATACAAATATATTCAGATCATTAATTTATTGGACAAATTTATTGTTAGACATAATAATGTGTATTGTTTGCTTGAATGTGCTGAAAGATGGTGCTGCCTCTATTGCACTGCTTATGTGATTCAATATCGTCGTTATAAGGACTTCACTTAATTTCTTCTGAACATAGGTATAGGCACCTAGGTATTATTGCATTGCTTGCTTATCCTGTACCTACTGATGGGAACTAATAAACCTTCGTCAGTCTTACTTTTTGGGCACCTATATTTTTCACAACACTAAACTTGTTCAATTAAAAAAGTCTGTGTGAATTTCGTCCATAAAATTGACAAATAAAACATTTTCAAAAAATACCAAATAGATAGGTATTTAATAAACCGTGAAACTCACTTTTATTTTAATCTTAGAAACTCAGAGTAAAATAATGTAGGGGACTACAGGGCAAACCATTTAGATAATTCAACTTTGATACCTACCTATATACCCACTTTTTACAGATAGTTTTATGATACAATGTAGATAGATACATTTTTAAAATTAATTTTATTATCTGCCCCTATTAGGTAAGTAGGTAACTTCCTCTCTACGTACGTATTCCAAAGGAAAAAACAACTCTTTGAAATACAATATTATAAATATATTATTTCGTGTTCATCGATGTGTCCGTTATCAAATTTCTTATATAATATAAACTTTTATTGAAAAGACATAAATAAAAACCCATTTAAATCATGATTTATAAAGCGCTCATTAAAAATACCTAATTACGTCAAAATCCACAAAAGCTTTAAGTGACACGATTTCATATTCAGCAACAACAAAGAAGGCATTATATCCCACACAATGCAAAACTAATAGAACAGAACTAATATCACAGCTTATTTCTCCGGGCTATATAGCTTTATTACATAACCAATAGAAGTACTTTAGAGCATAAAACTGTTTTCCTAAATACTCAATCTAATAAAATCTCTTCCTAAGTCCTGCCCATAAAATAAATACAAGAAGGCAACGCGCGACGCCTCGGCAAATCTATTGGGCGCCAAATTATCGTAGCCTTTCGCCGATTGGTCGGAGTGCGACAGTAGGGGCAATCCCTTGGGAGGGGAAGACAACATGGCTGATTTACTACCAGTTAGTCCCTCCGAGCAGTGGTTTCAGGTTAGTTTAGTAAAACACCTCTTGTCGAGTGCTTAATAGACCAACGTTGCGGCACCAGCGACTGTTTGTTGGACTAATTAAGAACTTGAAAAGTACCTATTACCGCTGTGCGCGATTAATGTTTAAGTTATAATATATCCCGAGGACTGAGCGATCTTGATTGAAAGACTATTAGGTATTGTGTAAATAATACAAAACATTAAGGTGTTAAAATTTTGGATAGGGTATTAAAGAGTCTGAATGACGTAAATCACAGCAACGGCATAGATAACCGGTAGGACTGCCAAAGTGTTGGGTGTAGGAGAAATAGTGTCGAGTACGGTGTGTGGCATGACCGTGCAAGACGAAGCTAGGGCAATGCCTCAAACTGCAGCTACGAGATCCCGGTTCATGATCACTGATATTTTGAATGGACCGGCCGATGGACCTGCAGCGGCTATTATGAGGGGAGGAAGATCTCCTAGTCCTGGACCACGAGATTTATCTCTGCACTCCAATCCCATCCATGACAGTGACACTGATAGTTCGGGCCATCCAGATACTTCCAGTATATGCTCTAATGGTAAGTGGTTGATTATGTTGATGAGTTGGTGTAAGACAAAAGCTGAATAATAAACGAACGATAGTAGATCCTTCAAACGAACTAAATTATGATGTTGAATTAAGCTCCAATAGAAACTTCTTTTTTACTTTCCGACTAATAGGCTGGTCAACACTAAGTCTCCATCATCGGCATCTTCTATTTTTAATTAAAGATATAAAATTGTTTTAGTTAGCAAATGAGAAAGGTAAGGTGGTGCAAGTGCATCCCCAAAATACATAAGTAACGGTTAATGAGTTAATAAAAAGCTATTTTTGTACCATTTCATTTCAAAATTTTTTTTGATTCTTTGTTGGGGTTTTCCAGTTAACCACTTAATATTAAGTAAAAACGCCCCTTGCGATGGGGCAAGTGCGTCTTTGTAGATCAAGGGGCTATCTAAGTATATTAAATGAATTCACGGGGCAAGAGCACTTAACCAATGTGTACAATTTTTTAAAACTTTTTGCAAATCTGGATTATCTTTATTTCTTTACAAGTTAAATACTTTTGTGTCAGGGGTAAAAAGTAGACAAAAAAAATTTTTTAAAAACTTTTTATTTTATCAAAAAAAAGTTAACTCTAAATAATACAGTTAGTCGTAGTTTGTGCAACATTTTATTGTAGAAATGAGAGATAAACATTACTTTTTAAATCCCCCTATTTAGGTAGGTACTGGATATTGTACCTACTTATCAAATGATACTTCCAAGGTTATTTCACCCCTGCAGCTAATTTTCTAGTTAGGTAGGACTAAAATAATGTCGTTTTCAGAAACCGGTCAACAGTCTTAGACAGTAGGGAAATGAGCATAAAGTTTCTCTTGAAAAAAATACTTTTTCTGGCAAAATATTCAGTGGGTACACCCGCCATCAGACATATTACTTACTTTACCCACATACTATTTTTAGAACCCAGTCATTGATAATCATGGCATATAAGTTTTTAATGTATTTTATAAGTCTTGTTCTTCTTTTGCAAGAGCGCACTTACCCCAGTGGTAAAAGTCGCACTTGCCCCAGTCGCGTATTTTCATTGGACAAGTATAATACGTTATTCCATCACATATAAACCTCATATTGAATTTATTTCTAGTAGCAATTTAGAATATTTACACATAAACAGTTATCGCCAAAAATTCATTTGTATACTCGCCACAGTATACCAATCCATGTAATAAAAATAATGGAACTCACTATGCCACATTCCCTATTACATGGATTGAATTAAAGGGCTACTCATCTCGTTGCTCGACGCCTCACTATGTTTCTACCCTTAGCACTTACGCGTTGGGTCTGCAAGACCCAACTGTGCAGTTTCAGTGTTAAAGCTAATAAGTAGGTATATGTGTACTGTGTACCCATGGAGGCCCGTTTCTATCCCAAGGGTATAATGCACACCAGCGCGGCGGCAACTTGGCATATGCTGTGCCGTAAAACAACCTTTATAATGCAACTTTACGTACCATGGTGCGAACGGTAGCTCTTGTGTCGGAGGCTCGGAAAGTTGTACACTTTTTTGATTTTTTGGACACCATCTATTTTAAATTGTTAAAAAATTAAATACTTACAAAGCGTTTCGAAATAGGAAAACCGCTTGCTTCTGAAGATGGCGATAGTTTTTCTTGCAGTACAGTGAGTAACAATAAAACATATATATAAATATATAAGTACCTATATAAAACGGCAATGGGAATTTATTGATTAAAATTGCCAAACTGGATTTCACTAAAAAAGTCAATTAAATATTGAAATTAAAAAAGTCAATTAAACATTGAAATTTACAAGCCAATTAAAAATATTGAAATTAAAATAAAATCACACACTTAAGGGCAGGCCTGAAGGGTTTTTACTCGCTTGGTAACTTGTTATAACATATTAGGTATATATATTTGATTAAAAGGGGAGAAAATAATGTTCTAAAACATTCATGCTTGTATGGACATAATACCTAGAGATTCTTCATTAATGTTACCAAGGTGGTATTACAAATTAAGTACATGTTAATTTAAAAGTGAATTGTAAGAAAATTTACAGTGTTAAGCGAGGTGTTAAGGTTATAAAACAATTTAAAGTATTACAATACACTGGCCATATTTCCCTGCCTCCAGTCTGGTGGACCCGAGCAGTAAGGGACAGCACATATATTTACAGGTTACAGGCCCATGTGATCTTCCAACGAAGATCCACCTCCAACCACAAGATTTGGTCAAAAGGAATCGAAGTATATAAGATTTATTGCATATTAAAAAATGAAAGCCGAAAGAAAACTTCAAATAAAAAAATAATCTTAAAATCGAGGAAGCGAATTAGATATCTGCTTTAATTTATTCGAAAATATACCCTATACTTCATTGGTTGTGCGATGCTATCATCTCAAGAAAACGAAAAAAAAACGGAAAGTAAGGTCTCATAGGCAAATGTGAAAATTAAATTGCACATATTAAGCAATCCTAACCAGGTTATGTTTGCCTGCCACGGTCATATTGGAGTAACAAAGTGCTTCCAATATGGCCGTCGACGGCAAACGTCAGAAAAACTAACCTTTATTTTTGTGTGAACGTCAGTGTCATTTTATACAGCGATTTTGGTTTTGTGTGTTTTATTAAGTTATTGTTGTTCAATTTGTGTTTTATTCTGTTATTTATATTTTATAACACTTAAAGTTGATGATGTTATTGGAGATGTTAACAATGGCAAGTGTATATCTATACACAGCACATGACTAGACTGTAAGCTAAGCATTGAATCCGTAAATATTTGCTACATATTTGCCTTCAACGGCCATATTGAATTGTTCGTTGAATGTTTTTGAGTTCGGTGGAACGAATTCAATATGGCCGTGGCAGGCAAATCGTAATTTGACACATTGTTGGATTGCCTAATTGGAGAAAAATTGAGGTTATAGAAAAAACAAGTTAAGGAGACAAACGGAACTAAATTAAAGAAATCTTACCATCAAAGAAATGAAGACGCTCTACTACCCATGATGTGCAAAGTAAAGTTGGGGCGGTTGACCTATATAGATCAAGAGTGGCCCAATCTTCCCACCGACTTCCACATTCATGGGTGATCTTAAGTGTAGTGACGTAAAATCAAATCCCTTTGAAAAAGGTAAAGACAGGTGCCCCTTAACTATTATGTCAAAAAAAAGGTACGCTCAGACAAAATGATGAAAGTGATCTCAGTTCGATAAAATCACAAAACCAAACCAATGTGACATGTTGAAAACTACTAGCAATTTCCCCTGCATAATGGGTACGCAATTTAGAAACAAATAATGACATGGCAATGTATGAAACCGTGAAAAGTGCAAGATCATTTATGTTCTGGAGTGAACTTACCAAGGTTTAAATGGAACAACTCAACGAACATACTATGAGATAAATGAACTACTGAACTACCATCATAAATGAGCATAACCCCAAATTTTGATAACAATAACATCTAAATATTGGGATATCCACTTCGTTCGAGTTACTTAAAAAGAAGAGGAAATTTAACTAGATGTACTAAATATGAACATTTGCACCAAAGCACTAAACTTAAAATCCACAGAAAACATAGAGGTAATGTAAACAAATATCTTACATAAAACCATGTAGCATCCGATAAATATATACCTGTAGTAAAATGCTACAAGGCGACAAAATCTGTAGGTAAAAATAGGTTAATCGCATACGGCAAAATTTTAAAACGCCAACAACTTTTTTTATTTTTACTTAAATTTGTTCTGTGTGATTGCGCTGAATCAAGCGGCAGACAAAATGATGGCAAACTTATTGCGAAATCGGCAGTGGTGATGCCGCCGCGATGACAGGAAAGCGCGTGCCGCCTGCCGCGTGCTTTCAGACATAATAAATACATTTATCATTCCACAGAAAAGTTCAAAGTTGACAATATCTCTTTTTTCTACGCTGATTTAGACACAGCACTAGATGCTGTGCATGAACGATTTCAACTTCTTAAAGTATTCTATGGTGACAAATTTGCATATTTACTTATTTCAACAGATCATACAAATATCCCCGAAGAAAACTTAAAACTATCCTTATCAGATTCTAATAATTTGGATTGTCCTAAAGATATGCCCGAGTGGATTTATGGGACGAAATTAAAAATATGTATATTCAAATTTGAAATAGATAATATTATACCTCCGAAACAATATCTTGAATTTATTTTCAAAAAATGACTTAGGTACTATAAGTATAGGAAATTCTAAATTTGGCAATTGCATTAAGAATAAATATAATATTAAGAAGAGTTGTTCCGCCTCAAAAAATATTATCGAAATAAAGTGGGTATATTATTATATGTATTATACACTTACTCGTAGGATGATATGAAAATTTCGTCAGAATTAAAATCTAATTTAACAGAGTAACTTAGTTTTGTTATTGTTTGCCCAATTGTCCAAATTATTCTCCTATAAATAATTTTTTTATTATGTAGTATATTTTTAAGCGATGGCTTATTTAACTTTTTCCTCTTTAGAAAGGAAGTAAACCAAATTCTTGTAATTTCCTTCAGCGTGCCTTGTTCAAATGGAAATTGCAGCTAATCATTTGTGCTCCAGAAAATCAGTTTGTTAAAGCATTCTTTCTCAAAGCTTCTTTCTCAAAATAGACATGCATCTTTTTTGGAATAAATTTTGTCATTTTTTTGATAAACTGAACAGTGAACCGCCTCTGGTACGTAGGTATATTCTTTTTATCAGGCCTAAACGCATAAACATGGGTACATCTGCATAATGTTTATCAGTGTCAAGCAGCGTCGAGAGAAAGATAATTAAGTCCTTTCGGAATGGGTCCTCAATTGAGGGAAGGCACACATCGTGAACACCGCCAAAAAGGTATCGATAGCTCTTGTTAGGTGTAGAGGGATGTGTGGTTAAAACTTGGGGCTAAATTCTAAAATGACTCTATGCGAGGGTAATTAGATCCATGGTAATCTATGAGTCAGTTGTGTGGTGGTCAAATACTCAACAAAGCGGAGCAATTAGGCTATTTAGCGACATACAACCTGTCTTAGTATTAATAACAGAGCCCATGAGAACCATTGCAACCTTAGCGATGGACGTCTTACTGGACCTATCACCACTATCTATGATGGTCCAATTGGTTAGGTCGTTGGTGTATAATATCAAAGGTTGTCGGTCGCACATTCTTGTTCATGGAAAAGCAATGTCCGTTTTATATAGATGAATGCAAGGACAGTCAACCTATAAATCGATTGCATGGTGCGCGATACCAATGGCTGGAAAGAGCTAAGGGAGAACCTAATAACGGGTATGCCAAGCGATGTCATGACCATAAAATATAACTCTGATAAGAGTTATAACGTAGTGATACCAAACAAGGAAGCCCGGGGAATGGCCCGCCATTTAGTGCGGAATCAGTTTGGTACATAGACGGTTAGTTTAGTTAGTAGAAGGTGTAGGGCTGGAATTTATGGGCAATGATCGGAAACAATCTTCCCAGTAAGCCTAATAAAAGAAAGCATAGTATTTCAAGCGAAAGTAGCTACAATAATACGCCACTGCGTCTAAGAAATCCATAGGCGAAACATACATTGTCGCTCCATTGCCATTTTTCTCAACAGTGATCCAATACTAAAAGCGGTGAACTCCACACAGCTAAACTCCAAGCTAGCGCAGGACTGCGCGCGAGTATTGAATGACCTAAGTCAATAAAAGAGGGTAACCCTTACCTTGGTTCCAAGACACAGTGATCATCCGGGAAATCAAAATGACGAAATAGCCAGGCAAGATTCGTTTATTACCCGGAAACGCTTTGCGGCATTGCTAAAGCAAGAGTTAAGTACGCCAACAAGCAATGGATAATAGAGGAATCCATAAAATCATAAAAGGAACCACCAGGACAGACGAAACAATTCATTAAAAGATCATCGCCTAAACTCACAGAGGATCTACTTAACAAGGACAGAAAGTCCGTCAGAGCAGTGGTAAGTCTATACTAGCAGGACAATATATATAAACCCTATAAACATATTATGAACAACATGGGTTTGGCAGAAGCAATATGTCGGTTCTGTCACACAAAAGAGGAGACTCCTTGTGGGGAGGTCCTGTGTAAATGCGGAGGTGGAAAGCTACATAGCGCGACCACTAACCTTGTTATGAATAGGCCTAGTATCCTTATACTAGGCCTATTCAGGAGAATGAAGGTCGAGCTAGTCGTAGTCCTTTAAAAAGTAATAGGGAACTAAAATAGATCTGAAAAGATCGCGGTGTACCAGGTGGATGATGTCACCCTAGCATGCATATCTATTTATCTGGGTAAGTTTTTGTTTTTTAATGCATTCTGGACTAATAAATGAATAAGAACTTTTAAAAAATTTGATTGCTTATATAGGTATGCTAAAAATGGTTTACGCTAACAAACTGTAGGGTAAGTCCGGGAGAGTTCGACCACATTTTGAAAAAAAAAATTGTAACTTTTTTGCTTTCTGAGATATATTATTTTTAATCTGTTGAAGCATTGCCCAGAGGATTGGGATAGTATATAAATTATAAGTCATGATGTAATACGAACATACATTTTTATTTTGAATTAAAAGTACAAACATTGCAACTGGTCGATCTCACCCGCATGTCCGGGTTAGTCCGACCACCAACTGGGGGTGAGACCGACTTCGGAAAATATCAAATCATAAGATAAAAAAAACAAAGGTATTAGAACAGCATAATAATAAAAGTATAATAAATACGTATTAATAAATTTAATTTTCACGACGTTTCTTTCTCAGTTTTCCGCATAAATCGCACGTATCCAGGGGGGGGCCCGGGCCCCCCCCCCGAAATCCCGAAATTTGGAAATTTTTTGTTTCATGTACACCTTGTACTGCATCTTTTTATTGCACTATAAATAATAATAGATTAAACGTCACATAATGATTTAAGTTTTAATGTGTGATTCGCTTTGCTCTGAATTAATTAAAATAAGTCCACATTTTTGAATGATTTTCGTCCTTGAGCCCCCCCCCCCCCCCCCCCGAAACGAATTTCTGGATACGGGCCTGGACTGCAGTCCACACATTTGAACCACTCGTCTTTCTTAGTGGTTTCAAAATAATTTTCCCCACATCCTGCGCATTCATTTTCGTCCCACTCTTCTGCTGATGTATCACTTTCCTGCAATACTGGGCTTTCGCTGTCCGAATCTGAAGATTCTAATCGTTTTCTCTGTTTAACCACAGTTTTCTTCTGAATTGTACATCCAGTCTTATTCTTTTTATTCTTTTTTTCTTTCTGAATCTCAATACGTTCTGAACTGTTTAGAATTGTTGCAAGCTGCCTACCTCGTGTTTTAACTACTGCTTTTGCACTAGTTTTTGGAATTTTCGAAATCACATTATCCAACAATTTTCCTGGTGTGGGGTCGAGTGTTGGGTCAATCTCAACTGTTGCAGGATAAGGGTCACGCGAGCAGCCAGGAAGAGCTGAAAAAATGCGAGTGTTAGGTGCCTGAACGGTAGGGAACCGAGGCGGAGTCGAAGGAGGGGATATATTTTCAGCCGTACTATTTGAACCAGGCGTGGCTTCTGCATCTTCTTCTATTTGAATATTAATATACGCATAATCTGGAATTACTTCTGGATTAAAGTGTGCAATGCCCGTAGCTCTAAATCCAGACATCCCATTTTCCACAGTTGCCGATTTACCCCAGGCTTGTCCCAAAAGGTTTCCAAAAATCAACCTTGTTATTTTCCTACTTGGATTTGCTTTTAGGAAATTGTTACATGCCGAGTAGTAATGGTTTTTCAATGATTGAAAAAAGGACCTATCTAATGGTTGTAAGGAATGAGTCGTGTGACTCGGTAAACAAAGTAGAATTATGTCATTAGCTTCGGAAAACTCCAGTACTTCCACAGAATTTGTGTGAGAAGTATGCCCATCGACGATTAACAATACTTTTCCAGCTGGTTTTCGTGGCAAAAAATGCATCTCTAACCAATCCTTGAAGATGGTAGCGTTGACATACGCCGATTTCTCTGACATAGCCATTTGGGAGCCAGGTGGCATTCCATCTAAAAATTCCTCTTTTCTATTTTTTCCTTTAAATATTGAGTAAGGTGGGAGAAACATCCCCTCAGCATTGCAGCACGCTATAACCGAAATTGTTTCGCCCTTCTCGCCGGATGTTAACGAAGAAACATTTTTTGACCCTTTTGCGGCTAACACTTGGGTTGGTCTATTGTTTAATTGCAAACCGCTTTCGTCCATGTTAAATACATTTGCAGGTTCGTGATGTAGTTGGTTATTAGTGAGAACATTTTCCAAAAGGGTAAAATAGTGTTTCACAGTCACACGGTTCATTCCAGTCGCTCGATTAATAGAAATTCATTCGGCTTTTCTAATCGATATATCAGGATGTCGTCGCAAAAATGAGTTAAGCCAATCGTAGCCGGCTTGGCCCTCTTCTTTATTAAACGTATGCTTTAATTTCAGTTCTTCGGCTAGTTGAAAAGCCCATGTTCTAACAGACTCGCGATCTGGTGCAAATCCAAATGTTTGCAGTTTTTTTATATGTCGCACCAATTTTTGTTCTGCATTTTCTCCCAACGCTGATGACGGACCTAATCTGTTTTGTTTTATTGCATCCCCCTTCTTAATCCTATCTTTAAGAGTTGTTTTAGGAATTCCAAATTGTTTAGCGGCTTCGTTTACACCCATTGTACGATTTTGTACACATTCAATTGCACTCCTTAAAGAATCGGCACTCCATTTAGCTCTTTCCTCATTTTTTCTTTTGTAAGTGGTTGGCATTTTTATTAATCTGTAACAATATTAGGTATTTAATAATATATTTATCTGTTTGAATTGGGCTTCATTATACCTAACACCAATGTTCTTTAAACCGCATAATATTTCATTATTATTATTTCTATATTCGTGGTCGGTCTCTCCCGGATTGAAGTGGTCGTACTTTACCAAAGTTACGGGAGAGATCGACCACCTTGTTAACCGCACAAAAAACGAGAAACGCCTACATTTTTGAGGTTATATGATAGTTACATGCATATTTTATCATCCAGTATTGAAACAGTTTAAATAAACTTACCGGTCTTTAAAATATCACCAACACAGTAAATCGGTAAAAAAACTTTCAAACTTAATTTATAAATTTACACTGCTGTCTCGGGCCATGTACACTTGTTGGTGGCAACAACCTCAACTGAATTTATCATATATTATGTGACACACAGAGCACTCTATTGCTTTGTCTTTAAGTAATCGGCACTGGTCGGACTCTCCCGGTGGTCGATCTCTCCCGGACTTACCCTATATTTTTGGAATCAAGAAAAATCATTAATAAAAATGAAAGATATTCAGGGTGTCCCATTAAAAAAAAAAACATATCTTTACTGGATATTTCCCTTGTTTTAAGCTAAGCCGCCTTGTAAATGGTAATTTTAGAGTCTACGGGAAAACATAAAACACGATGGTTATATTGGTTTTTAATAAAAGCTTTTTTAACACCCTGTCGTGATTCCGCTGCGCAGGTGAAGGGCTCCTCAGCCGATCTATAAATATTCTCAATACAATATTGTGAATACCGGCCATTATTATTGATAAACTCGGACAGACATTTTATTTACTGCCAACACATCCAGATTTCTGTTCACATTAACAATTGTTTAATTTACAGTAACGGCATCATATACTCAATATTAACGCATTGTCAATACTACCTATAAATATTTAATTTTTATCAATCCAGCCTATTAATACTTTCAATATTGACAATACTAAAATATTGACAACATAATTAATTCATTGATCGTCTGAGCGGCCTTTACACTCGAAATATCAATCCCGACGACTAACCGTAAACATCCTAAAGTTCAATATTTATCTAAGTAATCGCTAACAAGGGACTAAAGCCCCAGCAAGCAGCAGGCGTTGCATGTCAATATCAATAAATCCAAGCACTTAATAAAGCACCTAGATATTATTATGTAAACAGGCAATTAGCATTTGATATAATATTTATAGGTATAGTAGGTTTATTCCTAAAAATGGTGCTTTATATTTACATAATTTTGATATTAGAATCTATACCTTGCTCCAGATCTAATATTTTGATTTATTTATTTCTATGCGTCAGAAAATGACGCACCCAGGTATTCTTTTTTAGGTTTTTTTTTCATGATGTAATATTTTTTATTTTCACTTTAAAAATTATTTACTTGTCTCCTCGGTTTTAGTCACACGGATCGATTCCTCTTCATCATTTTTATGCGTCTCATCCATAATTCACTATAATAAAATAATACATAAACAAGAGAATTTTTAAACCATTAAGTTTTAATTCGTACAATTTACTTTACTCAAAGGCGGAAAAAGACTTCTTCTCCATTCTATATTAACAAGGCTTATCGGAAAATTTACATATATCTATGAAACGTGAAATCGTTACTGTAATAAAGCCATAAAGGGCATAATATGTTCCAAAGACAGTTCATTTCTTTAAAAGGCGAAACTCCTAAAAACCTTAAAACCTACACTATAATGTATGAAATACCATCTATTGAATATCAGCATAATAATATATAGGTCAAAGCAGTGGCGGCTATTTAATGAGAGCTACAGTACGACCTAAAATATTATTATAATTTGTTAAATTAACATTCTCCATTGATATGTATTTTTAATATGTATGTTTGAACTCGTAGGCTTAATTCGTACACCCCGTTATCGGTGTTAAAATGTACCGCCATATGCGCGTCATCTGATCGCTCACAGCCGAAACTTCAGCGACATCCTTAATAAAACTCAGCGGATATATGGAAATTTGGCATTGGGCTAGCTAATCAGAGTGCCATAATTTCTTCAGATTCGTACTGTATTAATTCGCGCCAGTTCTGTACCTATACGTTGTCATGCCCTTAGATTTAAATAAAAAAAATATGTGTATAATAAATGGTTTCACGATAAGCCGTCTAAAAATTGTAATTTTCCCTAGATAATATCATGTTTAATATTTTACTATACTTATACTGATAAGGCGTAAAATTAGCCGAAGCGTTTATAATAATATGTATCAATAATATCTTTTAAGAAAAAGATTTCAAGTCAAGTAAATTCCAATTACCTAAGAATATCCCACTTAGGATAAATGAACTCTATAGTGTACCTAGATGATTGCACTAAAATTAAACAACAAAAAATATTGGGAACACATCTCAGCTTAAAAGCTGAAAAGCAGCACTTTGAATTACAACGTAACCTCCTGAGACCCGTACCTTTAGTTTTTCTAATTTTTCGGTAAAACTTTAGTATTTATATTAATTTTGGTCACAAACACACATGTGAATTTTTTTGAATTTTTATTTTGTTTGCTTTAATAAAGAAAAATTAAGTGCATTTAAATCGACATTAGGACGGTATCGGTAGGTATAAAAATTATTTGGAATGAAATTCTTTATAACAGTTTTTGTTTCCTGTAGAACAATACATCGCATGATCAAAATAAAAAGTTTAGTTTTTTGCTTGCACACAGGATTTTTATAGTCCGATGCATGAGTCTACAGCTACGAAAGGAATTTAAGGAATGTGAAACATTGTTGCCGTAATACTTCTGTTTAAATTTCCATAAAATATTAATCTGTGTGGACTTTAAATATATTACATAAAACAATTAGACGCATGCATTTGCCTTTGTAGTCTATAGACCCTATAGCATACAGGGTGTCTGCATGGGAATATATGGAATATCTCTCGGATTCAGATAAAACATGAAAAAATAATATAACAAATTCCTATAAAATTTAGCGATACAGGCCCTCCCTAAGGAAATATGTGCCCCTGAAAGACGCCGCTAGAAATCGGTATTTCTTGAATAACTTTCAAAGCACTTATTATAATTTAATAAAAATTTAATATGATGAACACTAGTAAGGATCTCTGAATATGAATAGTGTCCTTGAAACATAGTTAGTTTTTTTAGTTTACCATGGGCGAACTATGCTTTACAACTTAATGCTTAATTAAATTCTTAACACCCTGTATGACCAAGACTTAAAAAAAATAAATCTGAATAGTTTTTACCTTAGACTAAAAAAAAAGGTACTGTTTTTTTATTTTCGATAAAGTGAACCGTTTCCAAGAAAAGGAATAATAAACGAATTCATGGTTTATTTTTAATAAAAAGGACCATGATTTATATTTTGTTTCTCGACAACAAAGTGTGATACGAAAGTCATTCAAACAACAGAAAAGTTTTATTTTAAGTTGTTTAATCCGTAAAAATACAAAAATTTAAAAAAAAACGCTGTGACGTAATAGGAGGCACTTTAACAAATTTATTAAAAAACTTCGTAAGATGGTTCGACATGGATTTCGTGAAGTCTGATACACTCGCTGGCACAACGAACTAAGGACTGCTGTACCCGCCACAATAACCCAGCATGGGTCCTAATCACATCACAATGAAACGTGATTCTCTGTAGAAGTTCCTCTCCAGTGCCGACCGGAGTGAAATACACCAAGTTTTTCAGGTGTCCCCACGGGTAAAAATCCAACGGCGTTAGGTTGGGAGATCAAGGAGGCAATAGATTCTTCTCTACCTATCCAACGGTTTGAATATACGTTATTCAGGTGCTCCCGTACACCAACGCTGAATTGAGGTGGTGCCCCATCATGCATGAAGTAGATGTTCCGCCGGGTTTCAAATGGTAAGTGCTGTATTAAATCCTGAAAAGCGTTCTGGAGGAACTACAAATAAAGTTGTCCATTCAAGCGTTCCGGCAATACGAATGGTCCAATAAAAAAAATGCCAATAATTCCTGCCCAGATATTAATTTATTGGAACTGATTTTGATGATGCGAAACAATAGTAGCATGAGGATTTTCATCAGTCCATACATATGTGTTGTGTATATTGGTGATACCATTTTTGATAAACCTTGCTTCATCCATGAAAATAATAATGCTAATGAAGTTGACATTATTTCGTTGCTGATCCAATAGCTAGCTTGCAAACTGCATTCTATGAGAAAAATCTTCAGAGATCAGTTCATGTACTTTTTGCAAATGATTTTGATATAACAACTGTTCTTGAAGAACTTCGTGTACTATTGTTCTTGATGTACTAAACTGTGCTGATAATTTTCGAGTGTTTGTTGATGGAGTACCATCTACAGCGTTTAAAATATTTTCGTCTAATTGCGGCGTACGTACGGTTCTTCTCAGACCAGCATCAGAACTATTTTCTCCAAATTTTCCTAAAGTTATGAAGAAAGCCAATAATATGTATTACCTTATTAACTGAAATTGCCCACCATTCTCCCTTAGACGTCGGTCAACTCGTTGAAATATTTTCTGGTTTGGCACAGTATGATTAGTGATATAACCTTCTGGCTTCTAAAGCATTGCAAGACGCAATACCATACATCAGATGCATATCTGCATACGCAATAAACGTGTATTCCATAGTTTGGATTAATTCACAATTAAATTCACCACGAAATCCAAAAATCAGTAAATTAGTATCGAAGTAAAGGATCAATGTGTCAGCGATGTGAAAGATGACAAGTTCTAAAATGCAGAACACTTTATTTATTTCGTACCATAGTAACGTTAAATAATTAAAACGTACATTTATTGCGAAAGAGTATTATTTTTATGGTCTAAGGTGTAAGCTACTCAGGTTTATTCTTTAAAGTCTTTATCATACAGGGTGTTAAAAATTTGAGCATTAAGTTGTAAAGCTTACTCCGTCCTTGGTAAACTAAAAAAGCTAAATATGTTTCAATGACACTATTTTAAGAGGTCCCTACTAGTGTCCATTACAATAAATTTTATTTAACTATATTAAGTTCTTTACAGGTTATTCAAGAATAACCGATTTCCAGCGGCATCCTTCAGCGGCACATATCTCCGTAGGGAGGGCCTGTAAGAAAAAAATTTATAGGAACTTATAACTTATAATCTTATTTTTTCATGTTCTCTCTTAATAAGGGAGATTTCTCACATTTTCGCGGACACCCTGTATATCCCGTTTATATCCCCCCGTGCATTACAAATTATAATCATTAAATCGGCGAAGTTAGTATTAAAGAAATATTAATTAATCATTTATTTTGGTAAATTTGGCAACCCACATTTAATAGATCGCGAATTCCTGGGTCAGAAATTATCACCTGTGCCTTGAAACTGGTTTTGTCTCTTTCTATCGTATAAATTATTAAATTTGTACCAAGGTGCTTGTCATCATGACATCTTCAGAAATTTTACAGGAATTGGCGGAGTTTAGAATTATATTATTAAATTTATAATTAATAATTATGTTTAAACGTATGCATCTGTGTTTGTCATTGTCATATATGATAATAATGAATATCTTCCCTTTTTAAATTCGACCACAGATTGACAGTGTCTTTTCATAAACTTTGATTTAAATATAACATTCCACATTCAATTCCAATTTTAGCATGCTGATTATATTCAATTATTAATATCTTGTCAAAATATTTTTAAATAAAAAAAAAAGCTCCATCAACGTCATTTTCCACCAACAGTTTTCTCTCTACTGCTAATAATAACTGCAGCACTACTTTGGTCTCCTGAAGATGAAGGTTACTACCTTTGAAACATGTAGAGACAATTTAATTTTAAAATTGAGCCTTTAATAGCTCACTATTAAATTAGTGGAGAAAGACTTTTTGCCTTTTTTTCCCCTTTCCCTATTTCAATTTTAGCAAGGCTAAATAAGATAAAAGATATGTTATAAACCAAACCACGTAACAAACTTAAAACCCCACGAAACAAATTTAATTGCAATTTAAATCGGAATATTAGGCAATTAAAAATATAATATATACCTATAATATGTTACGGCTAATTTGTATTTATTTAATAACGAAATGTAATATTATATTAGTCATATATCCAATCTCCAGCAAATTCCATTATTCTATGTTGATATTTCAAAAAGTTGAAAAAACAATAGATTCCTAACTACTCACAATAACTAAAAATACTCTCTGCTGACAGAACAATGTTTAACTTCGTTAAATCGTCCTGTTTAGCAATGATAACCTAACCTAGGTTTATAGTAAAAAATGGAAATTTTCGAGTTATATTTTAGTTGTCAGAATATTATTCATTGACTTAAAGTTATGTCATTTTAACGGAATAAACATAATATTAACACAATGATTTTTTTTAACCCAAAAGTTCAATCATAATTTTTAACTTTTTTTCCAACAATGTTAACATCCAGCTCCCACAGAATCAACTGAAATTCCTAAAATTGATACTGTTAAACTACTAAGTTTATAAGAAATTAAATAAGAGAGTAAAAGGCTTAGTGGCAACATTTTTAATTTCGAGCTTTTCCTGTTTATGCCACTTGAGCCTTTTATACTTGCAAAATACCACGATAGCTCTTTTCTATACTGGCAAAGTACTTATCTGGATCCACCATGGCAAAGCCAACATGACGGTTTTCCAGCGATAAAATGATGTTCGTATTAGTTACTGTTAAAATAAACATTTTGAAAAAATTAAATTAGATTTTTAGTGTTTGCTCGAATTAATTTTACAAGCCTCTCAACTAATTAATAAATTTGATAGAAGGGGGTACAGAAATGAAGGGGTTAGTGGCTTGGGGTATTTTATAATTTATTGTTTTTTCTATGTGCTGGAACCATATGCCTTTCATTACGACCACTTGCATCCATTAATAGTTTACATAAATGCCATAACAACTTCATTTTTTTATCCAGGAAGCGATAATCTATTTAAAGTTAAAGAGGGTCCCTCAAAAAATGGCCACAAATATTGACCAGTGCAATCGTTAACGGTTTCGACTAATAACGCTGCCAACATTGCATGTCAATAAATAAAAGCCAAAGCACATAAACAAACCACAAATCAAAGGGTTATAATTTATTCAATATTCGATTAAGGTGGTTCACAATGATTTAGATCAACATATGGGCAAAAGACTACTATTAGTAGGGTAAATATTTTATCTTGTTATAATGGAATGTCATATCACGCGATGGGCTAACCTTAAACGCAAGCTTATAACGGTTTAGATGTTTAATTTAATGTTCTACCTTCTTGAATTTTTAAATAGAATATAGAAAACTATTTTGGTTTTTGTGCATTCTGTCATATAAGCATAGGCATCGCAGACTTCTTAATGATGGGAATAGCACCAATTGATATTTTGTTGAAACTATTTCACTATATATAATTCATGCGTAATTCGGAATGAAAGAATTATTTATTTGTTCAGAACTAATTAAAAATAAACATTTTCCGTTTAGTCTTATTCTAAAACAGGATTGAAACATATTTACTATTTTCGAGACAAATGCTGTTTACTATTTTGGAGACAAATTTACATCCGAAAGGCTATTAATGGGGTCATTTGGTCAAACCTCAAATTACACTCTTTACCTAATTTTTTATTACGCATTTACAAGGTATGGTCAGCCCTGAAAATTTGAAGCCAACTCGATAAGTAGTTTTCGAAATATACTAGATCAAAATCAAATAAAACGCTCGCGAGGCGGTGACGTCATTACCTCCCACAATTCGTCCGCTTTGATCTTATGCAACAGTCTTTCTGTGCATATACCAGGGAGATGCGTTTACTGTTTCTTTGTTCAGTTAAAGCGTAAGCTTAATTATTACTACTTTTAATAGTATACTCTATAAGAAGTAGGAAATGCCATTCCATCGAGTTCTAGACTAAACCGTCGGGTTACAAGCTTAATACATTAAGTCAAAAAACAGAGTTTTTAGAAATTGAGCTTTTAATTTTTTTAATTTGTATTTTGTTTGGTAGATTTAATGCGTGCAACTTTTTCCTATATTTTATATTGTCGTAATATTTTTACATATCTATTGAGTAATATGTCATAGTAGGAGTTTATTTTGAATTTTGAATTTCGCTTTTTTAACGATTTTTTTCTTCAATTGCAGTGACTTAATGTGTTTTTCATGTAAGGATTGACCTAATGTGTTTTACTTGTATAATATTAAGGAAAACTGCGACTTCTAATCTTTCCTTTATTTAAAAAATAATATTATGTTTTAACAAGAACACAAAAATATTATTACAAAATAACATTTTAGATAACGTTTCGGAAAGAAAATATTTAATAATATGATAAAGAAAACGATTCTAGCCACCCATTATTAAAAAATATTAGTCTTCTTCTTCTTCGTCAGTCATTTTTACCTCGTTCTGCGGGTACATCTCGAACAGAAGATGAATTGGGCAAATTTGTATACCAGGCATGAAGGGACGAGGGAATAATATTTTTTTCGCAAAGCTTTAAGAGGTCCTTTTTTTGGCAATGGGGATGGGTAACTGTTTTGTATATAGCTGTGGGATAGTTACATTTTCAAAATTTCCCCTTTTTCCCCTTCTATCTGATGCACGCCTTTCGAACCCAATGTGTAGCTTTTCGTACTCTGTATTTATATTGAATCGTGTTTGGAAACTGCTCGTCATATTTAAGGCATTTTACTTTCAACCAGTTGACATTATTTCCTTTCACATCTTTCTTTCTGTTAAATTAAACACGTTTTTTTTTTATATAGATCTAAAAATCGCCAAATAACAATTCTCGTGTTTGATAGGGAGACGGATCAGTGACACTTTTATTAGGCTGTCCTTGGCTTCGTTTCTTTTTTTCAACGTTTCTTTTCCAAGCTGAGGGTCTTGATGTGCTCCATCTTTGTCTCTTCTTACTCTTTCTTGGGTTTTCTTCGTTTGCAGTCCCAACTTTATAATTATATTTATTTATAACTTTTCTTGTCGTGTTGGGACTTTATTTTCGCTCTGAACGCTTGTGGAAGACTTAGCTAAAATAAAACCCATTATAATATATAAATGCGCCAAGAAATGAAGCTTTCAAAATGTTAAAAGCAATCTTGAGCAGTGAACGTGGTTATTTCATGCAATATAGTGTGCCTCAGTGGCTCGTATTTTAATGTCGTAGATGTTTGGGAAAAATTATAATAACTTGAAAATATGTATATGACTTAAATTATCTTAGCTTCTGAAACATCATCTACTTTAACGGGTGTTAGCATTGAATAAGTTTTTTCGCTGATGCTTTCTAAACATGTTTAAGAAGAGGATTCCAAAATAAAAATAATGAATTGTGTGACAAGAAGGAAATAATGAAAACTGATTTTATTACGATGCAATATTATTGCATACTAATTCGGTCAAAATGGTTGAAATTCATCCATATGCACACACACTCGCATACAGACGAACTTTATTTTCACTGAAATAATTTTTTCTCGAAATTTCACACAATTACTACTATTAGATATTTGAGAAAACAAAATTAAAAAGACATTTTTTTGGTACAGTATCCAGTTAAACCTATCATAATATTTCATGTTAAAGAAAAATTGGCAACGTTGTTGACATTTCATAGACTAATAATTGTCATTATATCTTAAACGTCAATGTATTAAAAATCTTTACAATTTTCCTCACCATTTAATAATATGGTAACTAAAACAGTATTTGGCAATTTACCTGTGCAATTATTTTGATTTTTCCTCAATTCATGATAGTTATTTATGTATCTAGGGAATTATAATGGTCTTAATTACCGAGGGCAAAGTTTACGTCCCGAGGGCCTTTGGCCCGAGGGACAGCAATTGCCCGAGGTAATTGAGACCCTTATAATTCCAGTGATACATAGATAATTTTATTTCTGACCGATTTTAGTAACATTTGGTTCATTTTTAAAGTGGAATAAATGTTTCAATAGATGACAATCAAATTGACATTAGATGTCAATCGTTTGATTTTATGTCAAATTTTTCTTAATATCCCAAGGGAGTTATGACCCTAATAATTCCCGCGTATCTAAGACGTTATAAGCTAATAATATACCTGTCAGAAATAAAATATTTTATCAATACGTCTCATTGTGTAATTTACTCTAATAAGGCATGAACGAAACTAACGCCGGTTATGAAAATTTCAATGCGAATCGGGATTTTTAACCGGTGCGACCTGTCGGGCAATTGAATGAAATCCACTAAGTCGCAACGCCGCATCACGTTACAAGTAATTTCTTCCAAGAAAAATCTACTAAGTCACGTAATGGGCTTTACCTGAACAAAAGTGATATTATTTCTGACTTAGTGAAAATAGTAATATGGGAAAAAATATAGGCATAGATACGTAAAACGACTTTGTGGGTTTTGCCAGAACATAAAGTGTTAAAGTTCATGTAGCTGACGTAAATAACTCAATTTAAGAAAAAAATTACTTAGTGTGTTTTGCTTGTAAGCCGACGAAACTTTCTTTACACACTATTTTAAAAAAACGAAAAAGGGATTATTAAAAATTATTTCTTTCTCTCCTGTAGATGTCATCTCCGTTACCCATCAACGGAGAAAGAGCGATGTAGATGGCCACTTGTCTTCTTAGTCGTAAGCAGCAAGTAACTGTGGCAGTGAGCGCGATTCGACATACTATAGCAGATAGAGACGTCACACAGCGGTTTCCGCGAGTCGAGCCACGTAAATTATTTTTTGTACTTTCCTATCCAAACGGGGACTAAAGTGCACTTTAGCAAGATATAATCTAAAAAAAGGTTTGAATTTGATTTATATATTTATATCCAGATGGATGTATTCTTTTGTACAAATTACAATATTAAATAGTCGATTTGGTTCATCGATAGTATGTAGAACTAGATGCGAAAGCTCCATAATTTTTCTCTGGAAATGTTTTCTAAGGGTCCAGCAATTTAGAATGCTTCCGCGGTATCATGTCCAAAAATACCGCGCTTCCTATATATTCCTTGATTTTGTCAGCCTTTTCAGCTGCTTTTTCAAGTCAAAGGTTTCCATTTCGACTGTGATCGCAAAATTTATGAGACTTGCTTATCTATACTGTAACTAAGTTACTTTACTTGTTCAATGTAGATTAATAAAATATTCACCTAGTACTTTCATTAAATTGTGACATTATCAGGGTTTTTTTTTTTATTTATACCTACAAACCTAATAATATTACCTAATTTTAGTAATACCGTTCAGTAGTACAAGTACAAGAAATGGTGTATAAACTAAAATGCCTCAATCGGTTGAATGGTTGTTGCTCGAGGGCTCTGCCCCAACTCTATTCGAAGGATTAATTGAGTCACTTTAGTCCCTTGGTTTATAATAGGTATAATATAAAGAGTAAAGACGTCAGAAAATTAAATTTTTTTGCAGTCCGCACCAAAGTTACAAAATCGTTTAGAAAATGTAATAAAAAAATACTAAATGAACCTATTGGCAAGCACGTATATTATTTTGTTTACTTTTGTCGGTCATTTTCTATGGTTGTTGCGATATATTTGGAAGACACAAAATTATTTTAAATTAAGTATTTTAAAAATGACTACAGCGATTTTAGTCGACATATATAATATATTTTCAGAAAGAGACCTTTAAGCTTAATGAAAATATTCAGGTGTTTCATTTAAAAACCCTAACTTGATGTTTTTAAACACATTTACGATATTTATTTGTTTTTGAGGGTTCAGGGAAAATCATTGAACTTTCTTAATTTCACGATTCAAGAACTTAAAATAAAGGCTACTAAGGGTGCTCCAAAATGTAGAGAAAAGCCCTGCAACAATACTGTATACATTAATATAGATATTTTTGACGAAAGCTCAACCTATCGATATACTTTTGAAGCCTGCGATCGCCAGCAAAAGTAGTTGCGGTAGTAAAAGTGAAATAGGACTCACACAGTAATATTTTGATAAAAATAGTCAGCAACTTTTTAAACTACTTAAAGACGCTTAAAAATTTAGGAATTATTTTAAATTTCTTAAACCTAATATACCTAGGTCTAATTTTAATTATTCTTGTGAACACTACGAATATCTAAAATAAAATAAACAAAGATTATCACAACATAAAAATGTACGACATCCAAGTTAAAATATACAGGACCTGTGAAACGCGTATTAATAATGTTACACCAATTCTACTACTCAAATACATATCTACTACGTAATGAATAATAAGTAATTATTATTAAGAAAATATATAATTATGAACGCCTCATAACTTAACAGTTTACGACAGCTCACAAGCCAAAACGTTGAGGGTTGAGTGTTAGTGTTCAAAACAGCAGGCTATATCGACATTAATGTTGAACTAACCCGAACTTAATCTGCAATGTTTTATAAAAATGGCATTCATCGCATCAAGAATCGAAATTAGAGGTGCAATTGGCCCAAATAATATATTATTATACAGGGTGTACATTTAGTGTGGCGGTGAACGATATCTCGTTAACGGTCGACTTAAGGAAAACTTTTATACAAAAGTTGTACAGTTTAACGCCGCGCACCTTTTAAAAATAATTTTAAATATACAGGTTGGCTCAAAAATCCAGGGTGGGCCAAACATATCTTTTTTTAAATGGAACACCATTTATTTTTTTATTATATTAAAGCCTTTAGTAGTCTTCTATTCTACTTTAAAAAATTTTGATGTTAAAATTCGACGTTGTTAAGATATGAATTTATTGATTATAACATGTAAAATCACCTAACTGTCATTAGAATTGGTATAAGTACTACAGAGTGTTCAACATTTTGGTCCAAACTTAATGAATTTAAAACCAAGTTTTCGTTTTTTTTTTTTTTTAAATGAAACACCCTATATTTTTTTCGAAAAGATATTTTATTTCCCTGTAATTTGATACCAATATCTGATACCTTATTTCAAAAAGTTGTTGAAGGAAGCATGATTTAAAAAAATTGTGTCTTAAAAGCAAGCGTAATTTCGTGATGCTTTAAATGTAATAACAAGTCGGCCATGCACTTTTCTGCAAATGGCAGACATAATAAAGACCAATTATTTGACGTTTTACAGTGGCCTTGTCTACGTTAATTTTCAAAATGAATTATAATTACACTCAAGTAGAATTAATCAATTTAATTCACGCAAGTGATGGAAATTGTTTTATGGCATCACGTTTATATTCTCAGAAGTTTCCAGAAGCTCGATGTCCGGACGCAAAATCAATAATTAAACTGAAAGATCGATTTGAGAGAACAGGGAGCATAGAGTATGAAAAAACATCTAGGACTAAAAGAGTGCTATATGAAGATAACCAGCTAGGCATTGCAGTGGCGGTGGTGGAGTCCAGAAATAAATGCCATAAAAATTATTTCTAATTTGAAAATAAAAAAATCTCCAGTGAATAATTGTTTCTTGGCAAGCAAATTTTATGCCTATAAGGTTAATTACATCAAGAATTAAGCGGCAGTGATTTTGAAAGAAGAACATTATTTTGTCACTGGACCCAAAATATCACTGCTGAAGATGAAGATTGTTTTATATATGTCATGTTCACCGACGAATTGACATTTCATAGAAATGGGTACGTCAATAGACATAACTTTCACTTTTATGATACCCAAAATCCACATGCCCTGCTAGTAAATGATTTTCAACATCAGTGGAGCTTAAGCGTTATGTCATTGGACCTTATTTCTTTGAATAGCACTTGAATGGTCGTTTGTTTTAGGAATTTTTGTAACATGTCTTTGTTAGGCTGATAATCTCCCGGAGTTCATAACGAACAGGATGTGGATTCAGCTTGATGGGGCACCCCCTCACTACAGCAGATATGTTCGGGAACATTTAGATGCACGTTTTCCAGGGCGATGGATAGGGAGGAATGGTTGTTGAAAACCCAATAATATGAAATTTTTTTACCTAATATTTTTATTATTTTAAGGTCCGATCAGTTGGCCAGCAAGGTCACCTGACCTAACGGCCATTGATTTCTTTTTGTGAGGCTTGACGGTGCCTTGATGTTTACAGCACTCCAGCAACAACAAGGGAGGACATGATGGAATGAATCCGACAATCATTTGGTAGAATTACCCCATTAATGTTGAGAAATAAGAGGGTCTCGTTCTTCAAACGAATTGACGCTTGCATTTTGCAAAATGGTAGACACTTTGAACTGTATTCGTTTTAAATTCGTGAAAGATATTTTCAAAATTGGAGATTTACATACTTTCCGATAGGTAATAATTTAACTTTCTTCTGTAAAATTGTTTCAACTCCTTAGATATGAATTACACACTAATTTATTAAGTTCTCAATTTTTTTGGAAGTAAATTTAAAAATGAATAAGCAAACATCATAATTGTTCATAATATTAAGGTTTTTTAAGACACAATTTTTTGAAATCGTGTTCCTTCAACAACGTTTTAAATTAAGGTATCCGATATTGGCATGAAATTAAAGGGAATTAAAATATCTTTGCGAAAAAAATGTAAAACACAGGGTGTTTTATTTAAAAAAAAAAACGAAAACATGGTGTTAAATATCTAAAATTGTCATATTATCATACTTGCCGAAAACATATTAGAAAAAAAATCGGACTGTCCGATATTATTTAAAATATTTCAGCCATGTACGAATCAGAAGGAATTTTACTTATTTATGATAAGTGCGGGAAGGTGTCACTTTCCGCATGTTTGTAGAACAACAAGCTATTTTGCATCAAGTTTTAAACAAGATTTTTTGTAATTCGGTCATAATGAGAAACATAAAATTGTGTTTCCATTTAGACTAACATTGAATCGAATGGCTTTTTTTGATTCTATACACATAACATATAAGGGAATAATAATAAGAGATTCACTTATATATCTTAATTTTATCTTGTGCTTAAAAATGAGCAAATCTAATCCGATTTTTTTTTATTATCAAGCACAGCACAGCACTACACGTGGGTAACATTATAAGTGAGAAGGTGTTCTACTGATCTAGACTTACGAAATTCATACTGGCGGTCACTGATAACGTTAAGGCCTTTCAGGTACTTTTCTTAATACTTTTTCGTTAATAGCCTTCTACATAACTTTTAATATAACTAAAAGCAATGCGACTGGACGATAGTAGATGCTAAAAATATCGGGTTTTTGCGATGATCTTCTACATGAAACGTGAGATATTTCCAAAGGATTGATAAAAACGTGTTAATTTTTTTATTCACTCATATTTTGATATTATTTTAGATAAAAATAAAAATATAGGTCTATAATGTTTATGTTAAAACTATAAAAAATCAGGTGTAAAGTCGTGGTTTCGCCATGTCTCTTGACTTGCCCGGGCCCCGAGGTTATCAATTATCATCCTAGCTACCAGCCCTCCGACCTCTTCTGCATTGATATAAAATATGTATATTAAGGTGGAGAATAATAATAGGTCTAAAAGAAAATTCTTTACTAGGAGAAACCCCTAATTTAAGTCATCATTTTTGTAACAACTCGTTTAAATTGCACCCGTCAACTGACACATGTAACGTATTAAAAGCTTAACATTATCGTATTAAGATATCAAACGGCATCACAATCGGACATGTAGGAATGATCCGAGCCACAATAAGTGAGAAATGAATTTTTAAAAACCGGTAGTAGCTCCGAAGATTTAGCTTTCATTCTTAAAGGGTGCTTTACATTTAAACGTCAACTTTTTGATAGGATTAAATCGAGAACCAGCACCTTTTCCGTTCATTCGAAAAGTGGTTTATAATCTGCTTAACAGATTTAGCTGTTAGTAACTAAAGTCATTTCTAGTAATAAGCGAATCGATAAATTACAGGATCGGTTTATAGAAATGTATATTTTATATATTTTAACGTTATATTAAAAAATATATATATTTACTTACATGTTATTATATCTGTATATAACAACACAATATAATAATATGTCGTTAGCTTAACAGATCAGATTTCAGGAGAAAAGAGGAAAATGATTAATAAAATATTTTGCTTTCATCCATTACATCAGACCCAAATTTATAATGCATACCAGGGATATTCAAGCACATGTTCTAAAGTTTCTCAAAAACCTATTAATACCAATACAGCTTATATTAATTTAAGTGAAATATATTGCAGGGAAGATATTAACTGAAAGAAATTTAGTTGTTTCAATAAAATTATTTAATTGCCGAATATTATCTTAACTTAAATGAACTTTTATTGTGTCAATTAAATTTCGCTAATTCAGTTTTCTACGGAATTTCTGTTATTAAGGCTTTATTATTAGAATAAAATATTAATTCCTTCAAATATTAGATATAAAAATAATATTATTAAACTTTTATTCCCCGTGCAATTGTTCCATTTACAGTTGCCAAAATTATAATTTAACTCTCATATTAAAAATGTGGTTGCCCGAATAAAAGTTTTATGATGCAGTGGTCACGTGATCATCTTCTTCCTCGTTTGCATTAAGTAATAATTGGGCGAGATATCGCGCGGACGCGACGTTCATGTGTTGTACAAGTTTGGTTCCTGGCAATGGAGGGCGTATAGTGTATAATGTATTAGTTTTATTTTCTGCATTGTGTGTTGAAGTGATTTGTTGGAGGACTGTGGAAAGGTGTTTAGGTACTATATGATTAGTGATGGTTAACCTTTATTTTTCTGTGGCGAGGGTTTAACATATGGGCAACATTGGAACAATTCAGCGCTTTCAGAATAAAGTATCCATAGTGTTTGTTATAAACGTAACGAAAAATGATTCTTCTACTACGTTAATATCGAAGCTATCCTGCTCATTGATGTTTTAAAGAAAGACCTAAGAGGGTAAAACCATATTAATTAGGGAAATAGTTTCAGTTCAAAGCAGGGTATAGGGCGGTAGCTCTACACGCTAATCTTATAGTGTATTATTAGAGCCTAAGGATTATTGTTGCAAAATTACATATTATCGTAAGTAATAATATGCTAAACTCAGTTTTACCACACCTATAAGTAAATGAAGTGAAAACGGCGCAGGTGTAACTTAACTGACACAATTATTTTTAAATAGTTATGTGAAAACAGATTTAATTGACGGAATCATTATCGAATTTGATCGAACTAAACGTAAGTTGTGATAATGTAATATTACGTGTTTGTCAGAAAAAATTTTAATTCAGACAATTAAACTTTAATTAAATTTCTCAATAAGATAATTTAATTCGGCGAATGTAATATTTTGTTGCTCGTTTTCAATTAAATGTTTTTATTGGATTAATTCGTTTAAAGGTTATCCCAATTAAATATTTTTCTGAGGAGTGTACAAAGCCGAAACGAAAACATACCAGAGAAAGTGATAAAAAAAAAACAACCAAGCATGTCGTTGATATATCTACATGCAAACTAGCTACAGACTGGAAATATGGATGCTATGGATAAAACAATATGTAATGCAAAATATTTAGTAAAAGTAAAAAAGGAAAGGTATCAAAATGTAGTAAAATAAGCAGAAAGTGTAACACAATATGAAAAAATCAAGACCTAGGGTGATTTACCATCAAAAAATTTCTTTTGAAAAATAACAAGATTTTGTCATGTATAAGCAAGCTAAGAGAAAGCGTAAGTTGATTCGTCAATTTATTGAGTATTTTAATTTGATTTTGCCTAGTAAACCTGCAAAATATTTAATATTTTGGTCAAAAAAATAATGATTGAGCAGTAAAATCAAAACAAACGGCCGACCTTTATTATTTTTATGAACATCTCGACAAGTGGATCTTTACCAAGACAAAACTTGCTTACAGTGTTGCTACGTTCAACTAAATATCACACTTAAATAAGACACATATTAAATTTATTATTATTATATTATTTTAATATAAATCAGCCTTAGTGATGAAATTGCTAATTTCTATTCGTCATATTACTGTACGATAAAACCTATAATAATATATTATTATATGCAACTATTAGTGGATGAAAATATTTTTTTGCTGCTTAAATTTCTATTCCGCTATTACTATTTATTAGGCTGCTCCTTCATCCTTTTTTGGTAATAAAAATATTGTTTATATGATGCCTAAAAGGTTATTTAGTTTAGCAAGTCATTTTATTTTACAGATCATATTTTGATTTGCGAAAAATGTTAGAAACGCCGCCGAAAATAAATTTATTCATTCATAATTCATTAGTTTTGCCAATCGTCCGATAAAAGTGATGATCAAATATCTGGTCTTCACCTGGCAACAAAATAATTTTATTGTCCGTGTTTATACAGCTAAAATATATGACTGAAAAAGGATATTTTATTGGTCACAACTTGCCATGCCTTACATCAATAGAATAAAACAATTAATATATAGTTATCATTAAGTAGGTCGTACCTTTTAAAAAATAAAAAACGGTTTTATAAAAGTTTATTTCGATACTAAAAAGGGATCGAAACAACTATGTTATGAAAACTAAAACAGAAAAAAAAAGTATCTGTGGATAATCAAAAATCTTCTGTTGACTTCCTAGACAAGAGATCAAGAAATGCTAGCACACATTTTTTTAAAACCCATCACACTTACAAATAGATGAGGGTCTGTCAATCTGGAACAAACAAAACAATCGGCGAAATAATTATTTACTATATTCAATAATTTTTTACTCATGTCGATAACAGTCTAAAGGTTTTTTGAATATCTGCTCTACATAATATCATTATCAAATTGCAAAATAAATAATATTAAAAAAACAATTTACTTTCATAGATCCTATTTGTTATAATTTTGGCTCAGACAGCTGACGGAAATAATCACTTTTACTCGCAAACAATAAATGTTCCTTCCTATGTGGGCATGGGCTTAATTTGTCCCTGACCTGAGCAGGTTTGCGCGGATAAACAGAGTGCGTATATGTAAAGAGGCCCAATTAAAATATTTCACATGTGACGGATATTAAGTAGAAACGCTTTAATATGTTCATTTAACACTTCTTGTTAAAATTAAAATAAGTTAAATGGCATTTCGGACGCAAATATCACGAGCAATAAAACCATTTTTAATGCACACATATAATAAGGTCCATTTGCATATAAAAATATTATGGTATCCACTTATTTAAATTAAAAATAAATTTAATATGCCAATCGGTTTCCACATAAGGACATAATAATATGTCTATAATAAGATTAACAGTCAGCTGATATCCTCTACAAATTATTATCTCACTTTGCAATTAACTAATTTAACTATAGCGATCCAATTAACTCAAAAAATTGCCTTCACAATTTAATAACAAAACAGCTGGTCTTTGTTTAACCTTAAACAATGTATCGTTAAAATAAAGAAAAAACGGTATTAAATTGGTTTAATGGGAGGTTTATGTGAATTTCACATTATTAATTAAGACAAAACGGGCTATTTTTTCTTGGTGTTTATTAGAAACTTTAAAAGGTTTTGCGAAGCTAGTGGATCGTCGGGAACGAGTACGCACACATTGAATTTTCGGTTAATGGAAGTATCAAAAGTTCTGGCACAACATCCACTCAAGTTAAAATACGCGATAATAATAAAATATTTAGTTGGTTTTGGAAGCAAAAAAATCTTCAATGTCTCACCATTTTGACAGTTCAGTTTCAAAAAATTATTTGCGGTAAAATGGCTTATAAATTAGAACTTCGAAAAAGTATTTACAATTATTTACAATTATATTTGAAAATCAAAAAATCTCACGCCGTACTATTTATCGTGCAATAGCTGATTGTTAGCACGCTATACCATGCATAAATTTATTAAAAAGTGGATGACCCAAGATTTTTATTCAAGAAAGAATAGATAGATTGCTGAGGATGGCCAATAATAGAGTGGAAGTGTCTACAAGGAAATTGGGACGTAAATATCGCACTTCTAAAGATTCATTAGAGCTGTTAATTCTGTTATGTATATTTTTATGTTAGGTATTGTTAATTATTGAATATAATAAAAATTAAAATAAGATTATCTTTGTGTATAAAAATGAAATGTGCCAAAACTTTTGAGACATGACATAACGTTATATTTGTTAAAACTGTATTACCGGAACAAGCGTACGTTTTATCGTAAGAATTGTATTAACTACAAATAGGAAATATTAAATAACGATAGAAAGTAACTAGTTTCAAAATACTGATTTTCGTTAACATTATTGGTACAAACTATTGTTTTAGAAGAAAACAAAGCAAGATAAATCGGTACGTCATATTTTGGCGCCAGGGTATTTTGGCCCTACTTACTATAGTATTTCTAGCTCTAATATATACTAATAATTATTAAATATTAATACAAATTAATGTATCTACTTATTTGAGGACTTTCTTAACAACATGCTCGATCCTCGTCAAAATAAAATAAAATCTGGTATACCAAAAATAAGCAGGCTTATTTATATACTATTATTTTACTCCAGGCCATAATATATACGGACCAAATAAATGTGTATAAGAATTTATTAATTTAAGCTGCATTTAATTCATTCATCAACAGATA
Source organism: Polydrusus tereticollis (assembly GCA_963920685.1). Classification (NCBI taxonomy): domain Eukaryota; kingdom Metazoa; phylum Arthropoda; class Insecta; order Coleoptera; family Curculionidae; genus Polydrusus; species Polydrusus tereticollis. The sequence goes on from OY987329.1 coordinate 54,659,753, forward strand.
ATGTTATAATACGTATCATAATATTATTATAGTTTGTGATTGTCTAATTTATAATTTGAAACTGTTTTTATATCAAAAAAATATTTTGAACCAGCTATACTCTAAGCTCAATGTTCAAAAGGCCCTCAAGTTTGATAAGTATTTATCGGACTTTTAATAAAGTTTTTAATTCATTTAAGATGACGCCCTCCCGCCACCTTTATTATTGAGTATATACCTTAGTTGCTCTAGAACAACTAAAGGTGAATGTTCATATCAGTTTGTTTCTCATTGACCCTTATTATTGGTGCTTCTATCCGGGGACATATTTTAGATTAGGTTACATAACAAAACAGAAAATAAAGTTCATTCGGTACTCGTATATAGGTTTATAACATTCAAACCCACAATATCCCTAAACTAACAATTTTCAGAAGAGGTGTGTTAGTTAGTGGTAGTTAAGTCCCTAATTATTTATACATATATATGTAAACAAATACGTAACAACTAAATTTAAAATATGCAAAAGCCAAACAACATAAATAAAAACAATATAGAAGTTGATGACGAAACAAGATAAAACCAAAAAAAAATCTTCAAATATCAGTAAAAAAGATTTTCAGATTTGAAAACAATATATCCTACATTCCTACTTAACATAGGAATAGGAGTTTAAATAAAACGCAGATTATGCATTGTTATGCAAACATTTTGAGATGAAATGACACTATTCTATATTTTTATTAGAAATAAACATACTAATTAAGTGCTATAAAACATCAGGGAGCATGAAATATTTATTCCAATTTACATGTTAAAACTAAACTTCCTTTGCATTGTTGTTCCATCACGCGAGTCACTATTACATAAAAATAAAAGAAGAGTTCGTGCTTTACTATGGCATTTTAAACATTACTTTATTTATATAAGGTAATGAAAATGAAAGCCGTTATTAATGTAATTATAATTAAATGGTTTACTTGCTATTTAAAAAAATCAAAAGTCGGCTTGTTACTAATATTTGAAATTAAAAAGTAATTACCCAGAATAGAACTTAATAGACTCGAATACGTTATTGATACCGGTTCGCGAATATCTTTTTCAGTGAGCAACTTTTTTTTCTTGAAACGTTGAAGATGTATGGCTTAATAACCTTGTCACAGCCTTTTTACAGAATGGCGAAAATACTGGCCCCAGGAAATGGTCGTATAATGGTTGAAACGCTGCAGCAGTGCTAGAGACACTAAACGAAAGGAATCACCAAGGATCCAACCTACCTGAAGAATGGTACAACCCTCTAATGAAAGTTTTGTTCAAAAAATGAGATAAAATTCAGCTCAGTAATTAGATCCATAACGTTACATTCACTGTCACACAAACTCCTTATTAAAAGTATAGCAAATGTTAAACAAAACTAAACTTGACAGCTAGCTATCGAATTGGAGAGCAAATCGTGTTTAAAAAAAGGTTCAGTCCACTGTGAGACTACAAATGGAAAAATCAAAGGAATACAATATTCCAATGTGGCAAGCATTTTTGTGGATCATGAAAAGCGTTTGGTTCCATGGAAATATGTGACATCCCTGGGCACTGAGTAACAGAGTAGACCTTATGTACAATAACCTCACGAATACAAATCATTTATAGAAATCGTATTTTCCAGGTTATACTAAGAGGGAAAACAAATAAAACTACAATCGAGAGAGGCGTTTGTCAGGGTTATCCAATTTCAGCAAAATTGATCCCGCTCGTACTCGATCACATGTTTAAAGCGCTCCAGTGCACTGTGAAAGTATTTAGTTGGGATAAACCTTAAACGAATTCATACAATAAAAATATTTAATTGAGAACGACCAACAAAATATTTTTTTCGAAGAATTAAATTATTCTATTGAGAAAATTGATGAAAGTTTAACTGCCTGAATTAAAATTTATTTTGGATGGACAAACCGGTAACATCACTTTATTGCAACTTACGTTTAATTCAACCAAATGAACCCAACGATAATGATTCCGTCAATTAAATGTGTTTTCAAATAAATATTTAAAAATAATTGTGTCAATTAAGTTACACTTGCGTTGTTCTGCCGTTCAATCTCCACTTTTTACTATATATGCAACAATAATGTTTAGGCTTTAATAACATACTATAAGCTTAACGTGTAACTTTACTCTGCTTTGCACTGAAACTATTCCACTAATTCAAAGGGTTTTGCCCTCTTGAGTGTTTTTTTTAAACCCTTGTTATCGATGAGCAGGTTAGTCTGGACATTAACGTAGTAGAAGAGTCGTTTTTCGTACACTATGTTCCATTCTTCGTACTTTATTATGAAGGCGCTAAATTATTCCAATGTTGCTCTTATGACACACCCACACTCCCTCACAGCTAACCATATTGTACCTAAACACCTTTCCTCACCCCTTAATGCAGAAAATAAAGCTAAAGTCTGTTTATTACCAACTGGCAGCGGCAACTGATGACGCGCGATTTTGGCATCCTAGCTTTGCTATTGGTTCCGCGGCAATTTAACCTTCGACGGGACCAATAGCAGAGCTCAAACGCCAAAATCATACGTCATTATTGTTTATCACCGCTGCCAGTTGGTATTAAACAAATTTTAATATATTATACACTATGCGTCTTTCATTGCTAGGCACATAAACGGTGCGCGTCCGGGCCTCATCTCGCCGATTTACTACTGAATACAATCGACGAAGAAGATGTCACGTGATCACGTTTATTCGGGCAACCACATTTTTGATATGGTAATAAAATTATAATACTTATCTATTATTCTTGCATCTAATATTTGAAGAAATTAATATTTTATTTTAATAATAAAGCCTTAATAAAAGATATTCCGGAGAAAACTAAATTAGCAAAATGTATTTGACCCAATAAGATTTCGTTTAAGATAACTATCTTCCTATTTCACTTGATGATAGGCTGTATCAGTAACAACCTTCTCCAAGGTTGCAAATTATTCCCCATTTATCGGTATTATGCTGGATTGCATAGTTCATGTTCTCGTTAACCGACAATTTATTTTTATAATAGGCTTAAGCACTCGCTATGTAATGACTTACCTAGGTATACATACAGGGTCCTGCAGCTCAGCTCCCTTGGTCTCTAGATTATATACAATTAGAGATACAGATTTTTATCTGCCAGAGGATGATACGGGACTACATTTGGAAATTATTTTCGAATATGCAGGGTGTTTCATAAAAGGGGGACAACGTAAACATACATATTTTTAATACTAACAGTTTCCAATATATCGACTTTTGAAAAACTATATTTTTGAACTTTGACAGCTTCTAGCTTTCTAACATTACGTCCTAGAGCGAACGGCTTACATGTCTCTATCTTACTTTTTTATCATCTTCACAAAAGTGTTAACTTCCGGTTAAACCATATATAACTCGAAAGTCGGAAATATAGCACTAACTACTAATTAAATTATTTTATTAAGAAATTCAATTAAAGTTTTATTGGGAGGATACATCAACTCCTTATGTCTTTCATCATAATTTAATTTCCTGCATTAAAATTTATTTGTAACAAATAAGTACTATTACTTTCTCACAACTTCCGTTTAATTCGACGAAATTCGCTAATGATTCCGTTAATTAAATGTGTTTTCACCTAAATATTTAAAAAATATTGTATCAATTGAATTACACTTGTCTGTTCAATTTTAGCTATACATTATATATTATATAATATTTACAGTAAGAGCAAAGAGGTTGGAACAAATTCATTTAAAATTCAATCGTTATTTGTCCAAAAAACGCTCGGACCAGTCGATTTTTATTTTTTGAAGGGCATTTGTTAAAATAATTTTGATTTGTACAGGGTGACTCAATAAATAAAGATTTCATGTGCCCCCTTAATTTTTTAAATTGAAACCTCCATTATTTATTTTATTTTTGGACACATTTCATGTACTATAACCTACCACCAGCAACATCCGGGCAATATCCGAAGCGATGGTCGAATTCTTGCAAAACATTGTGTACTATTTGAGGTTCTATCAATCTTATTTCCTCTCTTATTCGTGCTTTAAGGTCGTCAGTATTGTTCTGTCTGCTGATATAAACTTTAAATTTTAGGTATCCCCACAGATAATAATCCAATGGAGTCAAATCAGGGGATTTGGCCGGCCATTCTATTGGACCCCGTCGACCAGTCCACCTCCCAGGAAGAACAGTACCTAAATACTCACGCACTGGGCGAGAATAATTGGCTAGTGCTCTATCCTCTTGATACCATAAGGTATCATTGGGAATGTTAGGATCTTCTCGATTTGGATATAGCACAGCAAGAGCAGGTATCAAATCGAATTCTAGAAATTCTAGATATCTTCCTCCGGTCAAGGTACCGTCAAAGAAGTAGGGACCCAAAATTCTATTTCCAATAATTCCAGCCCAGACATTTACTTTTTGGGGATATTGCGTGTGGCGCTCCATTATCCAGTGCGGGTTTTCTGTAGCCCAATATCGGAAATTTTGCTTATTCACATCTTCCGTTTAGGCAACATGTTGCTTCATCAAAGAATAAAATTCTTCTTGACAATTGAAGATCAACTATACATCTCTCCATCATTATTTCACAAAATTGCATTCTTCTCTCCGGGTCGTCATCATTAAGTTCATGAACTAACTGGACTTTATAAGGATGTTATTTATATTTATGTAAATAATTCAATACAGATCCTTGACTAATTTTGATCTCGTCAGCAATAGTGCGATGATTTATTTATGATTGTTCTCTTGGACGGATAATAGCACATTCCACTGCACTTCCTCTGATATAGTGGGACGGCCCTTTGCATCTCTTACATGGCCCAAATCTCTATATTTTCTTTTCAATTTTACTTACAGTTGATCGAGATATCGGCGCTCTATTTGGGTATTTATTGTTTAACAATTCGTGAACTTCCATTTGAGTACGCATCCTGTCTCCCTAGCCAATCATCATTAGAATTTCTATTCGCTCTTTTTCTTTTACTCGTGCCATTTTAGAGTTGTGGGATCCACCTTCTAGAGCCGATATACCTTTTTTTATTATTAAAAAAAAAAAAAAAAAAAAAAAACTGTATCGGACTGGATACGAACTCGAGACCTTTAAAGCCGTGCCGTATAACTGGTTGCCTGGTAATGCTTGGGAAGGCGTGTTTAGGGGAATTGAAGTGATCAGGATCTAGCCGCGCATACAGAAAAGTGATATAAATTTATATTAACGGTTTCAATAAGTTTAATTATGTTTAATTCTTAATATTTACAGTTTTATTGAAAACAAGTAAGTTGTAATATATGAAATGTGATCAAAATTTTACGCAGAATCCAAAAATAAGATAAAAAATTAAAGGGTCACATGAAATCTTTTCGTTGAGTCACCCTGTACAAATGAACATTATTTTAAAAAATGCCCCTCAAAAAATAAAAATCGACGGGTACGAGCGTTTTTTCCAAAAATTAAAGGTTCAATTTTAAATGAATTTGTTCCAACCTTTTTACTCTCACTGTATAAAGTGGTCTTGGTAATCTTTTTTATATGGTTCACACAATAAAATACTTATACTTGCTGTCAATATAAGTTTGTTATGTTAATAAAATTTTCGCAACTGTTAAATAGAGGAATTGCAGGGAGAATAAGTTTCAACATATTATTTTGGCATCTAATGTTTGAAGAAAGAAAGGAATTTTTGTACTTAAGCTTTCATACAACAAAATTCGGAGAAATATAAATTAGCAAATTATAATTGGCATAATAAAATTTAAGTTAAGAAAATATTCGGCAATTAAATAATTTTATTGAATTAATCAATTTTTTTTCGGAAAATATCTTGCCTGCAATATATTTCACTTCATTGCCACAATTAACAAACAATCACCTAAACGTTTTAATTCGCATGAACAAGAAAAGCTATAACTATGCACCTTATTTTATGTTTATACCTATTACATCGCTTTCGACGGGCGTAATAATTTGTTCAACTGTTTTCATTATATAGACCTAGGCCAATATTGGAAAATAAATTATCAGTCTAATAAACGGTCAATTACGATTGTTTCTGTAGTTAGTAGTATATTTAATTTAATAATAAGTTAATATTATTTATTATTGTTGAAAAGCGATCCAAAATAAAGTAATAATATAATCAATATTAAGGTTTAGATAACTTTTCGACAATCTCTCACTAAAATCAATTGAAGTAATTTGTGCTTAAAAAAAAATATTCAAATCAATATACATACATACTAAAAGAGTCGAATGACTTCCGCATGAATCCCGTAGCAAACTGTTTAAAATTCACACTTGATTCATTGCATTCAGTATCATAACTAAACTAAACCAATCCAATTAATTTCTGTTTCGGCTTGTAAATGCAGCAATGAAAGCATAACTAACTTTTTGTAGATTTAGTGGTAAAATGCTATGAATAATTTATCTCTATGCATAATCCGAATAGGTTATCTCCTCGAGAATCAATTTACATACGGATTATGAGTAAAGGTACAAGAATGTTGTCCCAAAGAAGTAAAACCAATTAAAATGCAATAAAATCAAAATCCGTTCTACAAAATTATATATTATTAAGAGCACAGTTTGAGTGTGGTGACTATGTATGAGCGATTTAGGTAAATGCTCGTCGTCGGTGCTTTGTAATTAGTAATCACGATGAATGAATACCCAGCAACATTACCATAGTCGCACCTATGTTTTATGATAGGGGAAATCATTTGCAACTAACACATAAATATCTCTGGTGACATTTATACCGCCATTAGGTAATATAAATACTTTATTATAATTTATGAAAAAAATTACTTTCTCCTCGTGAAGCCTCTTTTCTCATGACATAATGATAAAATCACGAGTTGACTATCAACGTCGCATAGCTGTCGGTAGATTAAGGGGTGGTACATTCGATTCTAATTACATCATTTAATAGCCGATTATAATAAATCAGGGTATATTAAATGTGCCAAGATGAGGTAGTTGATTTCGGCACATTAGAATCGATTTGGGAAAGTAAATTACCTATACTTAATGCAAATTTAAAACCGTTGTACGTCACACCCTTTATGTGACGTCAGATATGGACAGTGTTATCAGCTTATAAACAAAATATTCGAGTGAGGGAATTACAGTTTTTTTTTTCATAAAAATAAGATAAATATACAAAAATTTCTTATGGTATATATATTTGTTTACTGCATAATACCTTTTACCATCAACTTTAGTAGATCCAACACTTTTTATATTTTCATCTTGCCAAGATCGACTATTGGTACCATTCTGGATAATCCATGTTTCATCCAAGAAAACGAATTGGTACAAGGATGTTTCTTTTTCTTTAATATATTCTTTCAAAAATACCAATCGTTTAAAAGCTACATGGGAAAGTTCCATAAGCCCTCGCCTCGGTTCATCTTTTTCCATCCGAAGCCTATTTCCTTAAGAGGCTTCTTAAAGAGTTAAGACAACCATTAAACAGTTGTCTGTCTTTTAATTTCTTACTCAAAGTTGTCAAAAGTTACATGATGTTCTAAAAAAAAGTTACAGCTTATGCATAACCAATGTAAAATATTAGTTTTTGAATAATACGACTAAATTGTTTCATACATTTTATGAATAGTGTCACGGATAGAACTTATTATATCCAATCTTGACACATTTACAACTTTCTTTAAATAAGAAGGTTTTTTTTTAGGTCACTCTAATAATCAACTTTCACTGTTGTTGAAACTCCGCTTACAGTGGAGATATTCAAATTTAGGGCAGCTGCTACACGCTAAAAATTAGTAAATTGGAACTAAAATATGTAGACCTTAACACATCTTTTCAATTTACTTCTCTAACTGCTGTAAAGGGTAACAATGGGCCATTGTTGTTAAGTTCTTCCTGGAAATAGTTTATTAGAGAGGCTATAAGCTCTTTGCACTGGCTTGTTAAATGCTTTGGCATTTTTCATAAATAGTAAACAACGTAATGGATGTGCACTTTTGTTGTTCTTAAAAGGACAGTTTTTTAATGCTATTTATGAAAATATCTGAAGTTCTTGTTATAAAAATAGACGCAAAGCAACACGAGATCACAAAATAATTGAGGTTAGTTTTGCATAAACGTCAAACAAAGCCAACGAACGAGCTGGCGCCACCGCACCGTTTACAGTTGTGTTGCCAACTGTCGGCCAATAAAATTCAAATTAAATTAATTTTTACAAGCTTAAATAAACGAAATATTTGCTTAAACTGGGTTTGTATCAAAGAAGAATACTTAATAATAATAATGAAATTGTAGTAAATTTAATATCGCATAACGTTTTAATCATTTGATCTCCTTGTGTTTTCTTACGGACTGACAATTATCAGCTGATTGATGACTTACAACGGTTTTAAATCTAATTAGACTATAGATAGCCTTAACCTGTACCTAATTCCATCTGAAAACGAATTGCTGAGTTATGATTAAAATTAAAATATTTTACCACAATCAAAATGGTCCAAACAAACTATGGTTTTAAATAAATAATATGCAGGGTGGCGCATCGAAAACGAAACAGAGACATTTACTGGCAGCTCAGATCTTTTTTGGAAAAACGCTCAGACCCGTCGATTTTTTTTTCGAGGGGAACACAAAATTGGCAAAAAATCACGTTAACACGTGCAGCCCCCTGGGCGGAGGTGGCACCACCCCTAAAATCTTAAATGGAAATGGGGGTCGAGTGATACCTTTCTTTAAAGGTCTTTCAATTCCCTTTATAATGATATAAAATTCATGTACTTCAGTTCAGTCGTTTTGGAGATTTATTGATTTAAAGCTTAAATAAAACTCTAATACATATCATCATTAGTGGAGATCAATACATTTGGCAGCAAAGTAGTGTAAAAATGAAAAATGAACTGATCCTTCAGCCAAGTAAATGTTGGAAATGACCACCATGACTCCCCATGCAGTAATAAAGGTTTTGCTCAAAACGTTGCCGCACATTTTTCAATATTTGAGGAGTAATTTGAAGGCACTCATTCGAATTCTTTGTCGCAAATCTTTTAACGCTGTTGGTTGAGTAGCATAGATTTTGCTTTTTAAGTGACCCCACAGAAAGAAATCAAAAGGTGATAAATCTTGCGATCTTGAGGGCCATTCAATGGCACCTCTTCTACCAATCCATCGACCTGGAAACGCCTGATCTAAATATTGTCGAACACGTAATGCGTAATGTGGTGGGGTACCATCCTGTTGGAACATCAACCTATTCGCAATGTACCGCCGATCATACTGATTTGCAATTATGGCTGTTAATGTAGGATCTATGGCATCTTGCAGTAATTCCAAATACATTTCACCGGTCAAATATACAGGTAAGAAAAAAGGACCAACTAAATGATCGGCAAAAATACCAGCCCAAACATTTAATTTTTGTGGCTGCTGTGTGTGTACCTCACGATAAATTCTGGGATTAGAATCGGACGATTATCGGCAGTTATGACGATTTACTACGCCATTTAAGAAAAAGGAACATTCGTCGGAAACAAGTGTTGAATAGAAAATGTTCATCGTTTATAATTCGTTCACTCATATCTTCACAAAATTGTAATCGCCGATCAAAATCGTCTTCATTAAGTTCTTGTACGAGGTGAATTTTATACGGATGAAAACTATGGGCCTTTAGAATCCGTTGGATACTACGTCGACTAACACCACACACAGAATCCAATTTGCGGGTACTTAACGTAGGATCTACATAAACTTGCCCTAAAACCCCCACTTCCATTGCTTCCTTCCTTGTGGGATTTTAAATGTTGCGTTTTTTATTGGCGACTGATCCAGTTTCCCGAAATTTAGCTACAAGGTCTAGAACATATTTTCGATGCACGTTACTGTTCTCGTGTCGCTCATTAAATAGTTGTGCTGTTCTATTAGCGCACTGATTACTTCCGAAAGATATTTCGATAATTTCAACCCTTTCTGCTGTGGAATATACCATGGTTAATTTATGTACAAAGCATTAAAAGGTATTTTAACAACAAAGTTTGGTCGAATCAATCGCAAACTATGTACTAAATTCCTATTCAAAATAAGTACGAGACATTCCCTTCTTATCTTTCTTCAAGAAACAACTTTTTTGACACAAAAAAACGCTACAATCGTTATTTTCAACACCAAAATGATAAACAAACGATGAGCGTAGTGAAGAGAAGCATTTACTTATTAAGTAAATGCTTTTACTTGAATTTCTTCTGCATGAAAGTAGTACAAACGAATCTGATGTACCCATTAAAGTCTACTTTAAGATTTAAATTAATAAATCTCCTAAACTACTGAACTGAAGTACATGAATTTTACATCACTATAAAGGGAATTGAAAGACCTTTAAAATAAGGTATCACTCGACCCCCATTTCCATTTAAAATTTTAGGGGAGGTGCCACCCCCGCCCAGGGGGCTGCACGTGTTAACGTGATTTTTTGCTAATTTTATGTCCCCCTGGAAAAGAAAATCGACGGGTCTGAGCGTTTTTCCAAAAAAGAACTAAGCTGCCAGTAAATGTCTCTGTTTGGTTTTCGTTGCGCCACCCTGTATAGTGTAGGTTTCTTTTGTTTACGATAATTGTGTTAATAAATATACAATTTTTTGAAAATATATTATTGCTTGGAATGAATATAGCGGGTGTTTCTCAAAAGTGGCTCACCCCTTTAAATTATTTATAAATCTCTGCTTTCAAATGCTGGTGAAACTTAGTAAAGTAAAGAAATATCACATACTTTTATTTCTCATTAACTACTTGAGTATAAATTAATCAATTTAATGGATTCATAGCGCTCTAGATTCGAAATAAAAAATATTAATGAAAATGTCATAACACGTCAAAAATTGACAAGTTAGATGCCATTTTACTCAGAATGTCATGCTTAATACAATTAAGTAAAAATATGCAAGGTGCCCCATTTGAAATACCGAAGCGAAAGCTCTATAAAGCCGAAATGATGCCAATAAGTGCCGATTTATACTTTTTACATATTCCCAAAATTTCATTTTAATAGATATAAAAACAAAAAAGTTATAGGGGTGCGCCACCTGTAGGAAATACATAAAAACATATAAAAAGATAGAAACACATAAAATAAATCCAAATATCGTATCTGGATTTATTTTGCTCAAATATAACCCCAATTAAAACGACCCCTTCATTGCAATTGACAAAAAAGCGGGAGTTGCCTCTATAGGTTTCTAAATACCCCAACTTTCATACCATAGCAGAACACGAATTCAGAAATACTTTGTTAGGTTAGTTCAGGTTATGGTGGGTCTGAGATCAATTCAAATGGCGATAAAAATATTTTTGATTTACCATCGAGGGAGTTCTTAATAAAGTTAATGCATGAGCAAGCAACAACCCCGAATTCTCTCAGTATCACTGATTTGGGAGATAGACAAATCAATGACACAATGGCATGGGTATTGAGGGAAAAAGCTGAAGAAACTAGTGAAAAGTCTGTGTTTCAACTAGGCAAGCACTCAACTGTATTCCAGGCAAACACCCATGCCATTTTGCACTGTGAATGCGAAAAAAATAGAAATTCCTATGCTAACAGGGACATCTATTGATATACTATTAAGGCCAAGCAGTCTGAAATGGTTCTGGGCGATATTGAAAATCCAATATCGAATATCGATATTAAAAAACATATCAATATAGTCGATATATTGATGTTTTAAATATCGTTATTCGATATACCGATATATAGAAGTTTTGTCCACCCCTACATCACATAGGTTTATTATGTTACCGGAAGACTTTTCGTGAATCTGACAATTTTTTTACTGTAAGTATATTGAAAACGATTTTTTGAACAACTGTACTAAGAAAACTGAAATAACATATCAAAATGTTATCGTCAGGATGGGTATATGCACAGCTTGGGTATTTGAACATAATAAAACATGACAACACATAAAACATGACAACAAAATAATAAAAAAAAAACTACGGACATTTTACTGTTACATATCTGTAATATCGTCATTTGCCACTAAATTAAAAAAAAGGCCCTAGATCTAGCGTAAAGCCAAAATTACCATACACGCTTAGGAAGACTTATCAGAAGGCTTAAGAGTCACGACAGTTATTATTGTCAAAGTTTATATTTCAATACAAGCATAATTGGAGTTCTGCAAGAAGGTCCCAAGAACATTTCAAGAAAAAGGAAGCAACCTGGTATATCTATATTTTATTTTACGTATATAATACGGGTTGCTATATGAATCTATACACCAAATTTACTAACCTGACCCTAAACTTACAATACAACTACTTAATCTAAGCAAGTATCAGTTTGGGATAACATTAGATCTACTAAAAGATAAAACTATAACCGCGCCACGATGACTGTTAATCCTTTTTAAAGGTCGTTGTCTGCGAGTAGCGAGAGACCAAATTGTTTCGGACACCTTAACTTTAAATGCTGGAGTCCCTCAAGGGTACACTACGTCTCCCACCCTCTTTCTTATATACATTAACGACCTGTTAGAAAATACTAAAAAAATCTAAAAATCCAATATATTATAGCGTCGCTGACTACAGCTCACTTTGGATGTACAAACATGCAGATGTACATGTCAACAAGAAACAAGAAGTCTCATATAGATGGGAATAAATTCTTAGAGTCACAATAATCATGATGAATTTAATACTGAAATATCGCAGTATTTTCGCAGAAAGTTGACGTTAAACAACCAGATATTATTTAAATACTAATGGCAGTAAACTCGAACATGACTTGGTCACGTTGAGGCCACTGCTAAGTAAGCAGCAGAAACTTGCTTTGCTTCCAAATATACCCTGTCACTGCTGGATTGCATTTAAAGAAGACTTATTCACTTGATTGGCGACCATAAATTGACAGAAAGTCTGGACAACTTAGAATACCCAGTTCAACGACCCTTACGTGGGTCAGCTTGGTATTCCTCGAAAGACAACATTCAAGACATATAAACTAAATACCTAGCTCCTGCAATATAAATGATTATTTTTAATAAGTATCTACATTCTTGGATTTCCATTTATTGCATCCCACCAACGATCTTAGACCATGGATATGGATATACTCCGTAATACCAATTATTCTACCAAGCAATAATTGACTTTTCGAGCCGGAATTGAGTATATCTAACGAAGCTCGTAGAGACCCTCATATTATGTTTCGCCTCTTGCTTTGGATGGACTGACGAGTAAAATACTCTATTCCATTTTATGGCTAGAATGCGCGCCGCTGGCATACACACTAAAAGCATTTAGCCTAATGTTATGGCTTAATATACTCAATAGTTAAATCCAACTTCATGTTCACATAATAAATTCAAAAACATTTAAATCAGGCAATCGCTAGTAGTCGTTAACAGTTTGTTTGCGTGCGCGTCACGATCATTTGAATATCGGGTTGAATCAAACAAATAGAACGAACGTTTTGTATTCGAAAATATCTCGGAATTCAAAAGTCCGCATTTAATAACACAACTGTTTGAATTAAGATGTTTATCAACGGAAGGTTTTCATGTGTACGCGGCTAACACCGGTGTTAATCACGACATAACAATGGTAATTTGATCTTAATAGAAAATCGATGCCGCCATTATTACGATCTACTGAAGGATCTGTTTGTATGGTCTTCTAACACAAAGAAATTTCAGATAATTTTACGCAATGCGGTAGTTTTGATCTTTAACTTTTTCTACACACAATTGGGTAAATACAATTAAATAAAAAAATATTTTTTCAATTCATTTGCTGGTTTTTAAGGGTAAAATTATCTTTAACTATAGAACATGAACATATTGATAAAATAATAATTTAAAAGTATATCACGTAAAGTTCCCTTCAAATTTTTAAAATATGGTGAGTATTCAACTGAAGATGTTTACCAGTCGGTACGTTATTCTTTGGGAAACACGTTTTCTAATAATTAAAGTAATAAACATAAATTAATCTGTCAACGTCGCAACGACGTCTGCGATTCGGCAACGCTGCAAGAAAGGAAGAACGCCGCCTGTGTTTAAGAGTCCTTCAGTCTTCTAGCGTAGCGACAAGATATTTTTATTTTATTCTACTGGCAAAACCGCCAAATGTCTAGCCTATGGTTAAAAATCATTAGTGTTTTATCGCGCAGTATTCTAATTCTCGGAAAACATCAAGTCTTCTCTAAACATAAAAAGGTGCTATATTCTAAACTAAATTATATTAGTTTCTGTGATGTTTTGATCGACAACGGGCAAACATCTCTTCAATACTTCAACGGTCGCTTCTCGTTGGTTCGTCAATAGGGTCAACGTGACCACATGTGATTGGTGAACCTCCCAGACTAGAGCGCTGTATCAACATAAACAAAGCAGTCTCTTGTTAGACTTCAAAGCAAGCAGATGCTCCACGTGGTTAAAACAGTTCATATCATGTGTTTTGATCTGACATGTGTGTCAGGCAAAGTGATTTTCTAATGTTAAAATAAGTGATATTTTGGGGACGTGTGCCCGGTAGCAGAGATTACCATTCTTTTAAACGTACAGTAGAAGTACCGTGAATTTAAAAGTTAAATAGACTACATTTTTTGTGTTTAGTTAAGACGTGCACCAAGTTGCACCTCAGTGTTCTGCAGTTCGCGTAAATACATGAAATATTCCGTTCTATACAGAAATAACCATCGTGATATTCAGAGGGCAAAGAGGCTGTAACTAATTCAAGTTCTGAATCATTCTGTACGGTAAAAACCAATGCAATCCTAACGGTATCTATAGGGTTATAAAGATGATGTATTCGTGTTTAACAATGTAAATAGTGCAATATTGTAAGGGTGGTCAATAGTGGAGAAATAAAAATACATAGCAAAATAAGTTGTGTTTAATTGGTCTGGCAAGAATTAAACGAACCAATATTATACTGTGGGTGATATAGTGTCTATGTGAGGCCAGGGCCAATCCCTGTCCATAACAGTTATGATTAAATAAATATTGACAACGGCCTATTATTTAATTACCATTAGGATATGTATCTGAAAGTCGCCGTTGAGAAATACTACAATATTACTAACTTTAAATCGGTATTGGTCCAGCTATTTATTCACCGGCTCGTATTTTAAATGCTTTGTTTCTGGTTTATAATAATAATAAAATCAAATTTAAGGTAAAGAAATATCTTTCGCCAGACAAAAGATAATAAATATGTTGATTTAAAACTTCTAAGCTCAGAAGGAGGAGAAGAGAAAACAATATTTTATTCTTCGGAAACGTGATTCACATTAAATTTCACAAAGTTTGTTGGGCTTAGGCATGACCTTATGGCGAGGGTCGCGCAGCCTCTGATGCTTTCCCAAGGGATGATGTCGGCTAGAAAACTGCTTTCTACACTTCCCTGGTGTTTGTCGCCTAAATACAGCTGATAAATTGCAATGCTTGTACCGCATGTAGGCATAAGAATATCAATAAATTAATTAAGTATTAACTGGATTAGGTAATATGTCTTACAATACAGAAACTGTTTTTTAATAACTCTGTCTCTTCTTATTATAAAGATATACTTTTCTGATAAACAAAAAATAGACATGAAAAATATAACAATATCAATCTTAATGGAGCATTCAGCAAAGTAAAAACACATTCATTGGGTTTGAGCGAAGTATTCCAGTTTTTCTAAAATACTGATCATTTACCTATTGTACAGGGTGGGCCAAAATGAACAATTTTGAAGGGATAAAAACTAATGTCGGTATCTGAGACTTAATTTTAATGACAACTTAATAGAAAAAAAAGTTTTAATATGGCGCAGTCTGCATATTTTTGCTAATATAAACAGAGCTTGAAATTACCATTCTAAAAATATAGCACACTCAGTGTGTTGCTTAAGTTTTTTACGTGTTGACTTTGAAGAGCTCACATTGAACAAGTAGGTTTTGGACGATACGGTGATAAATAGGGCGCCAATGTTTATTGTCGGGTGTCGAATTTTGATTTAGGCAGTAAAGACAGTCCTCATTCCTGAGATTTTGTTTAATTTTTGAAATAAATTTGAAATAGAATTTGGAAATTATGAAAGATGGGATATGATAGTATATTTTATACAAAAGTTTTCGCAAGATTAACACAACCTAATTAATAGCGGTTTCAAAGGAAATACCAAAAAGGTATCCATCAAATAAGAATAGGGAGTTAGAAGAAATAGCAGTTTTAGGAACTGCAGAAAACAACCTCAAAACGTCAACGCGAAAGTTAAAGATATCAACAGGACTAACAAAAACTAACATTAGGCGGACTTTGAAGAAGACAGTATATAATAAATGACCAAAAAGGTTCATAACCTTCAACCCGGAGATTTTATGCCAATGGAAAATTGTAACCGTGTGCGTGGTTTTTGTTGAATTGCATTTAGAGAGACGGAGCTTATGTAAACGGTATATTCCCGTTTCGTCGATTCCCGTTTCGTCGACTTTAAGAGATTTTATCAAAGAAAGCGTCCATTTTCTCCAAGAGACTTTTATAGAAAATAAAAAACAAAAAACAATACCAAACACAAAGTCTAAGTCTCATAAAAATAAAATATATTAAACGGTTACATGTTTCGCCCGTTAGGGCATCATCAGACCTACAAGAAGAACAATTAAAATTAAAACAAAAATATATAAGACTAACCTAACAAAAAACAAAAAACAAACCTTAACCACTAACAATCGTACTACAAATAACAATTAAGAAACTGCTGGATAGTCTGCGCGTGGCAAAACAACTCCGACCCAGATCCGAGCGGAACTAAACCAAGTGCAGGTACCACACTGAATTAGCCCACTAGGCAAAGGTCATCTAATCCCAACCGAAAGAAAAGAAGAAGAGAACTAAGAAGGTGACAGTAACGACAGATAGCATTGACTTAAAATGCGAACAGCTGACTGAACTGTTGTTGACAAAAATAATAAAATTAAATAAGGTTATTGAAGACTAAATGGGGCTCGAATGTAAAAACATCATTCACACAAGTAATAATGGGACTTTTCATAGCTCGTCCTATCTCCAGCTTTTCAAGTAAGTCCAGTTTCTTGCCTTTATAACATTCGTGAACTAGTTCAACATTTTCAGGTGTTTTGCAATTATGTTTAGCTGAAAGGAGATGGTTGGCAAAGGCAGAATTAGTCACCGAAATGTCCGAGTCTTTATATTTATCAAACTGCCTCATATGTTCCTGAACTCTAGTGGAAATTTTACGCCCGGATTGGCCTATATAAATGGCGGGGCATTGATCGCATTTCAAGGAGTAGACACCGGACTTTGACAATGGATATATTGGATCCTTTAAGTGAACTAAATGACCTTTCAAAGAATTAGTTGTTTTAAAAGCAATGTTAATGTTGTAGGGCTTAAACAATTTAGCAAGATGTTGTGATATGTTGCCAAAGTAGCTTATAGATTTAAATTGAGTGGTAGTTAAATGAGAATTTATGATATTGTAGGATAGTTTATATTTATTAAGAAATTTGTAATATATTTTATTGATTGTATTTAACGAAAAACCATTATTATAAGCTATTTGTTTGATAACTCCTAGTTCCTTCATAAAAGCTTCTCTAGACAAGGGAACATTAAACAACCGGTAAAAAAATGAATTAAACGCTGCAAATTTATAAGGATGGGGAGAATTTGAGTTAAATTGAATGACGTTGTCTGTTGCTGAGGGCTTCCTATAAATTTCGAAATGTATTCTATTATTATTTCTTAACATAAGTAAATCAAGGAATGGTAATTTCCCCTCACTCTCCATTTCTAGAGTAAACTCAATCTGTGGATGTAAAGAATTCACATATTGCAAAAAATTATTTAAATGTTCGTCACTTCCATCCCACAAAATACATATATCATCAACATATCTCTTATAAGCTAAAATATTGTTAGAAAATTGGCTGTTTATTATATTACGTTCTAAATTGCCCATAAAAACCTCACTCTTATTATTGATGATCTAATTACCCTCCTTACAACTGTATTAAATCAAAATTTTTTCCAATTTAACAAAACCTTTTTTAAACAAAATCATGGTTTGGCTATGGGATCATGTTTATCGCCTTTTTTGAGTGAGGTTCTTATGGGCAATTTAGAACGTAATATAATAAACAGCCAATTTTCTAACAATATTTTAGCTTATAAGAGATATGTTGATGATATATGTATTTTGTGGGATGGAAGTGACGAACATTTAAATAATTTTTTGCAATATGTGAATTCTTTACATCCACAGATTGAGTTTACTCTAGAAATGGAGAGTGAGGGGAAATTACCATTCCTTGATTTACTTATGTTAAGAAATAATAATAGAATACATTTCGAAATTTATAGGAAGCCCTCAGCAACAGACAACGTCATTCAATTTAACTCAAATTCTCCCCATCCTTATAAATTTGCAGCGTTTAATTCATTTTTTTACCGGTTGTTTAATGTTCCCTTGTCTAGAGAAGCTTTTATGAAGGAACTAGGAGTTATCAAACAAATAGCTTATAATAATGGTTTTTCGTTAAATACAATCAATAAAATATATTACAAATTTCTTAATAAATATAAACTATCCTACAATATCATAAATTCTCATTTAACTACCACTCAATTTAAATCTATAAGCTACTTTGGCAACATATCACAACATCTTGCTAAATTGTTTAAGCCCTACAACATTAACATTGCTTTTAAAACAACTAATTCTTTGAAAGGTCATTTAGTTCACTTAAAGGATCCAATATATCCATTGTCAAAGTCCGGTGTCTACTCCTTGAAATGCGATCAATGCCCCGCCATTTATATAGGCCAATCCGGGCGTAAAATTTCCACTAGAGTTCAGGAACATATGAGGCAGTTTGATAAATATAAAGACTCGGACATTTCGGTGACTAATTCTGCCTTTGCCAACCATCTCCTTTCAGCTAAACATAATTGCAAAACACCTGAAAATGTTGAACTAGTTCACGAATGTTATAAAGGCAAGAAACTGGACTTACTTGAAAAGCTGGAGATAGGACGAGCTATGAAAAGTCCCATTATTACTTGTGTGAATGATGTTTTTACATTCGAGCCCCATTTAGTCTTCAATAACCTTATTTAATTTTATTATTTTTGTCAACAACAGTTCAGTCAGCTGTTCGCATTTTAAGTCAATGCTATCTGTCGTTACTGTCACCTTCTTAGTTCTCTTCTTCTTTTCTTTCGGTTGGGATTAGATGACCTTTGCCTAGTGGGCTAATTCAGTGTGGTACCTGCACTTGGTTTAGTTCCGCTCGGATCTGGGTCGGAGTTGTTTTGCCACGCGCAGACTATCCAGCAGTTTCTTAATTGTTATTTGTAGTACGATTGTTAGTGGTTAAGGTTTGTTTTTTGTTTTTTGTTAGGTTAGTCTTATATATTTTTGTTTTAATTTTAATTGTTCTTCTTGTAGGTCTGATGATGCCCTAACGGGCGAAACATGTAACCGTTTAATATATTTTATTTTTATGAGACTTAGACTTTGTGTTTGGTATTGTTTTTTATTTTTTAAGAGATTTTCCCGTTTCGTCGACTGGCCTTTACAGGTATAAATGGGTGTCATTTATATCTAATAGGTACCTAGTAATTATTCCTTCCTCAATCGACGAAACGGTAACAAAACAGGTAAAATTGTCCAGTCGACGAAACGGTCAATCGACGAAACGGGAATAAATCATGTAAACACTGCCGGTATTTTCAACCGCTTCAACTGTTGCACTTGATCACATAAAAATCCTCATCCAGTTCTGGAGCACAGAAGGCAAGGAAGGTTTAGTGTGTGGTTAGATGTTTTTAGGGGTAGGATTATTGGTCCGTTTATTTATGATGGCGCTATCACATCTCAAACGTATTTGCACATTCTAAAGCAGCAAATAGAAATGTGAAGAAAAGGTGCCGTCTCGATATTTCGAACACCTCCTGTAGGAAAATATCGTACTTGTTTGCTGCTCCTTATTACTGTTTTTTCGTTTTTGCTTAGTTCGCTTATATTTTAAATATTGTTTAAATTGTTATAACCCTCTGGCGTTTTTATTGTAGGCATGCATGATTTGTAATCACTGCTTTATTAAAATTTGACACCTGACAGTATACATTTGTGCCCTATTTATCGCCGCGTCGACCAAAGCCCAAAGTCTAAAGTGCACGCTTCAAAATCAACACCTAAAAACTTAAATCTGTGTTTCGAAGAAGACTTAACAAAACACCAAGTGTGCTACATTATTGAAATGGTAATATCAAGCTCTATTCAAATATGCAATAATATACAGGGTGGCCCATATAAAAAGTTGTTTTTTCTTTTCGCAACTACCTATTAAAATATCGGTTTAAAAAAAAATTTACTTACCCGATTGAACTCTACATAAAAAGATAATTCAAAAATGTTTTCAAGGAAATAAAAAAAATTTCAAATGGAAAAAAGTCACAGAGACCTTCCGAAAAGCAAATTTCGAAAAACACCCTGTATCTCAGAAACGGTGATAGATATCGATATGCGGTGTTCACCATTAAGATTCTCATTAAAATTAAGCCTTAGACAATAACATCAAAACATCAGTTTTCATTTATCTCGTTTAGAATTAAGTTTTTAGGAGTTTCCTTTTACAAGAAGTGTCCAATTTGGCCCACTCTGTGGAAGATGCAAGGGTGAACAAATTTAATGTTTTAATGCCTAACTTTTAAACACTCCATGTTTGTCTCTCGTGCATTTTTTATATAATACATTGATGATATTATGGCAAGTTGCAACTGGAAGCTATTTGAATATCTATATTGATAGCCCTTTCGTTACCCAAATATAAAGTCTATCGAACAAGTGTAGGGCATGTTACCGAGACGTGCCTGCAGTCATCAGCAAGAAATCACTCCATTCCTTCTTGAAGATTGGAAAAAGATCTCCGAAGAAACAATAGTTATGTTATCCACATCATGCCCGTCGTTGGTAAAACCTCAAATTACACTCTTTCAATAATTTTTATGAAGCATTTATTAGGTATGGTCAGCCTTGAAAATTTGAAGTCAATCCGATAAGTAGTTTTCGAAATATACGAAATCAAAATCAAATGAAACGCTCGCGAGGCGGTGACGTCATTAAGTTCTTGCTAAATAATAAAGAAACAGTATAAGCGCATCTCCCTTGTATATGCACAAAAAGTCCGTTGCACAAGTTCATAGCGTACGCACAGTTCGTTCTGTCTTTTTGTGCATATACAAGGGAGATGCGCTTACTGTTTCTTTGTTCAGTTACAGGAGAAGCATATTATTATTACTTTTAATAGTATATTCTATAATAAGTAGGAAATGCCATTTCATACGAGTTCTTGACTATAATTTCTCTAATACTACTTTAGAAAACAGAAAAAGATTATTGAAAAGTATTTCTTTTCTTTCCTGTCGATGTCAAATCCATTACCCAGCAACGGAGAAAGGGCATGTGCATGACCACATGTCTTCTTAGCGGGGTCCGCGAGTCGATGTTCCCAAATTATTTTAAAGGCTTTAGAGAGAAAACAAATTTTTTACAGTTTGCACTAGAATTACAAAATCTTTCAGAAAATGTAATAAAAAATGCTAAATAACCCCATTAAACGTGGGCATATTTTATGAGCTTTTCTTTAATTTGTATCTTTATTTGGTCAGGTCAGTTCGGTCACTTTTATTTCTCTTTGTATGATAGCAAAATGATAGGTATTTTACAAGAACTGAATAATATATTACAAATCCAAGGAATCTATTTTTGCTATGCCAATAAAATGAGTATTAGATTATAAAAGTTATTGAATATTAATTACTACGATAATTCTTCTCTTATTTATTCTTTTCCGAGTTTTTTTTTATGACCTGGAGTGTACCTGCATATCTTACCCTAATATTAAAGGTAATGGAATAAAACATAAAACATTTTTTTTAACAATGCTTTTAATCTATTTACGGTTGTAAAATCAAAATATTGTCCACTAGATAAACAGATGATGTAGATAGGTTTCCATTATATATTTAAAAAATATGTTTTATATAATATAGTAAGTTAAATAATGAATCCCTAATTTAACAAATCTATCATGTCATTCATATTAAATTTTGGAATAGAATATTTTATCAAGCACCAAATAGTATTAATTGTAAGGTAGCTTTTGCTTTGTCAGCATATCATATTATACTCCCAATAATAGGTAGTCGAAAAAATTATTTCTAAACCAAAATTTGACCTACATAAATCATTTTAACAACCTTAAATAACCCATTTGATTGGTTTTGTTGACACATAAATGAGCGTAAAGGCAAATAAAACGATGTGAGGCATTCACTTTAAATTGATTTTGTCAGAAATTTAATCGGAAGTAAGAATTAACGCCAACGTTAACAAAAGGCTTAAGCTTTTGGCTTTTAGCGGACTCTCCTATATATTTAATACTTCTATTGAGGCCGCAAATAGTCTATCAATATGTTTGGTAAAAAGGTTGGGGTGCAAAAGGAATTCACGATTTCAATTAAAATAACAAATAACGGGCCATTAATATTCTTTCATTATTTAAGATTTATTTATGTTTTGTTAAGCAACAGGTAAAATTATAAGAAATCCTGAGATAAATACTTAACTTGAGTAGCATCTAGTTTTGAAGGACGTATATTTATTTGCATTTTCTAAAAGATATTTTGATAGACGGTTACGGCAATGTGACATAATATTTTTTGGTTTTGCTTGAATCAGTACATGATTTTCTCAAAAAAAAACTGCTTAGTACCGATTGTATAACTTCAGTTTAGAGTAAAATCCGTGATCAGAGAGTAAAATTCCTTAACTCCTATTTTTTAGAAAAATACAAAAACATCATCCACATATTAAATTAGAAAAAGTACGATTATTCGGAGAAAGAATATACTAAAGATGACTTGCCATTGAAATGTTCGTCTGCATTAGCACCTCCACTTCCACCTCCTTTTTACAGTTGATAGGAGGTACAATTTGGTTTTTATATAAAATAAGCTAACAAAGGGTTTAAAATTTAGTTAAAACGTTTATCGTTTTTAAAATTATACAAAACAAGCATTACCGTATAAATTATCAAACTGATTTTTCTATTTTTTGATTACAGACTTTTCTATTTTTTAATAAGAGACAAGCTGTGATAGCAGCGTCCTTAATGCGACACTCGTTTGGTAGTTTATCCTAAATTTTACAGTAAAGTCAATAAAACACACAGGCCGTAAAACATTAATCTACAAAAAAAGAATTTTAAAACAAAATATTTTTTTGGTACGTGGCCTTAAACATAAAATTAACAATTTATAATATTTAAGACTATGTGACTAGGTTGTTCATAGTGGTTAACAGAAGGAATAATTCAAATACTGGGCCGGGCTAGTTTTTCATAGCAATGTTAATAAATTGTGTTCAATACCTCAATGATTTTTAATTCTTTCAATATTATCTCATCAATTCATCTTCTAAATACTGTAACATTTTTCTACAATTTAATAATATACTCCAAATGCTTCTGTTTAGGTATTTATTCTTGCCAGTTAATTTTCACTTAAAATCTCCCTAGAGCATGAATTCCCTTAAACAATTTGCAACTTAGAAAAAATGTTCAGAATTTTAATTCTAGCTGGCGGGAGATTCAGCATAAAAATATTAATGCGAAATATTTCAATTTCCCTATGCTCTCGTAGAGTAAGGTTTAGATAATTAAATAAAGTAGAAAACATTTCACTTATGTTACATAACTTTGTAGTACTAGAGGAAAGAGAAAAGAATACAAGCCTGTAAAGTAAATAATAGTGGGCACTAAACGGCAAAATCAGTATTGTAAATTTGGTTTGGTAAGAATTTTATGGGATATTTCACTATAAAACCTCTTAACTATAAATATGTTCATTAGTTTTTACCAAAATAAGTTTGTAAACTTAATTTATAAAAAAATGTGGTTAGCCTTTTTAAACAATTGTACATAGTATAATAATTATGATACTACTAAGGTATATATTACATTTTAGAAATGCGTTTTGGTTAGATTGAATCACTATTTTTTTTCAGTTAAAAGTAAGCAACTGTATTGTGAATTTTACTAAACCCTTTTGTGACTTTTATAATTTTATATTACATGAACAGATAAGTATAAAAAATGGTTATAACGGAAAAATTATTAAAAATTATTATATTTCTTACTAAAATTTTTAATAGAATTTAGAAGGGTGTAATTATAGTAAGGCGGTTTAACACTAAACTATTAAAATTTTTATAGCACTATATTTAAAAACTATTAAAAATATAGAAACGCTTATAAAAGTTCCGTAGGAAAACCCGTATTTTACTAAAAGAATATAGTAGAAACTCCTAAATAATTTGCAGGAATAGTCCGCCGCCGCCGTCGCATTTATAGTTATGCCATTAAAGGGGTTGTACCTCTAACTGTTACTCTTATGTGTTCTAAGTTCAAACTTGTTAATTTTGCCTCTGATTTTGTCTTTTATGGTATTACGGTGCTGTTATGTGGAGTTTGGCGGATTTATTATCAGAATGGAATCTTGAAGATTTAGTTTCGACAAAAATAGAAAAAAAGACCAAATATATTTCATTATAACCTGTGTAAAAGCAAATAAAAAATGTTACAAAAATATTTAAATTGAAATACACAGAGAATTTTAAACATTTACTAAAACATTTAATTAGGATAACAAAAGTTGGTGGTAAGAAATCCAACTGAGATAAATAGAATTTACGAAAAAATATTACAAGTTTTACAAAATCCATTAGTAAAATGTCCGAAGCTGGTTGGTCGTTTTTACACATAATTATTTTAATGGTAACAATAGAAGTTAGGAAAAACAATGACATATTAAATTTTGTGCATTTCTGTTTAATTTTTTTTTTTAACTTTAGTAAATAAATATAGTAATTTTTAATAATTTTGCGTTATAACCATTTTTTATACTTACCTGTTCAAGTAATAAAAAATTATAAAAGCCACAAAAGGGTTTAGTAAAATTTACAATACAGTTGCTTACTTTTAATTAAAAAAAAATAGTGATTCAATCTAATCAAAACGCATTTGTAAAATGTAATAATACCTTAGTAGTGGCATAATTATACTCTGTTGTATAAAAAATAACCATATTTTTTATAAATTTAGTTTATAAAGTTATTCTGGTAAAAACTAATAAACATATTTATAGTTATTAAGAGGCTTACAGTACATACGGTTTTAACCATGTAAGTGAGAAGAGAAGCGAGATAATCATCGTATGTCGTAAGAAATCTACTGAGAAAAAGACTTGATTCTTCAAAATTAATAAAAAAATAATAATTTTTATATGCCTAATACGGTAAAAATAAGGTATAAAATTATGACTTAGGCATTTATCGCTCTATATATGATCACAGGTGTTCCGTCCTCACTTACTTTCAATATTGTTTAGTATATTATAAGGTTAGTTTTATCATAATTTTGCGATACACTCTAACAATACATTTATTGTAAGTTTCATTTCATAATAATTGCATTCAAAATTACGCGTTTTAAGATAATTTTATATTTTGTTTTCACTAAATTTTACAAGTTTACAATTCCATACATTTTCTCTCCGCCAACTTTAATTCCTATACCTTTTCCTACATTTTTACCGTCCCTCGTACCCATAGTACGAAATGTGCGGCGCAATGGTACCGGAGTTGAAGGTTGAAAGAGGGCAGAGAGAAATTGACCTCAACGGCGTCCGCTACGCTGGATTAGCTCTCCACGCGAGTGTCCAGTTTTTCCCGATTCCCTTTTTCCTAAGTTGGTAAGTTCATTAACATACATTTCATTTCATTATCATTTTACCATAATTTACGTTTAATATACACGCACTGCGAGGCTGTATTGGTGATTGCTAGGCCGAGGAGATCTGGTCGTGGGTCGAAAAAGGGTGTCCAGTGCAACCTATGATAATCACAGTTCGCTTTAATAAGGGAGGCTAAGATCGCCTCCATTAGTTGGTCCTTCTTTGCCCGATGCATTTTTTTGACCCAAATTTCGCAGTTTTCTCGGTTTTGTAGCGCCTTTCAGTTTTGCAGTGTTAATAATTTTGAGTGCAATTTTACCGACTTACTTTTAATACGTTTACTACTTTCATGCTAATTACTTTATAATTTTACTATTCTATGGTACATACATTTTGCAATTTATTACTACTTCCGTACCATAGATTTCTTTTGCTATTAATTCAGTATTTTGCGGAGTACTTGCCGATAGTTTAATTCATAATTTGATACATTTTTTAAGCCCATTGCTTAATTTTTTTTTACGGTTTTTATACTATTAAGCGAGTATCACGCAAATACTTTTACATTATGCAATTATTGCAATAATAAAATTATTATAGATTCGTCCCTTGATGATTAATAATAATTAAAGATCGCATTTTTATCGAATTCATATTTGTAGCAAGCCAAGGTTATCGCTCAGCCGATTTCACGGTCGCAAAAAGAAGGGCTCGAACGCTGTTTGAAATATTTATCTCCAATTGTCTTTTTTTTATATGCCTACAATTGTTGCTTTACTTACAGTTGCCATAGCTGATACGTTGGTCTTTTCTATTATTTACTAGCGTTTACAGGGTTATTCCAAAAGTTACTTTGAATTTGACTTAATATATTTTACGTTGCTTTACATAAAGGTTGATTATATGTAATTTGAATTGTTTTCAATAAAAATATTTTCGCATTTACCTTAATTTACTATGTCGTCTTCTGATAAAGTTTTAAAAGCAAAGGCCTTGCGGCAGACTGCTATTTCACAATTATCTTTGATTATCGATGCGGCAGTATTAGCTAAAAATGATGACGCTGCACTTAATCCTTTTAAAGTTCGCTATAGAAGCCTCACTAAAGTAACCAAAGATTTTGAGAAGCACCACAATAGTTTATTAGCGCTGCTTGCGTCAAAACCTGATGAACTCAAAATTGAGGAAAAAACCGGAATTGATTTTTCTAAACGGTGCCATGAAATTGAAACAATTTTTTATGAATTATTTGAATTACCTTTGGAAGAACATGGCGTTTTGGATAATTCAATTCATCCTCACTTTTCGCCGCATAGCAGACAGCATACTAATGTGCGCGATCATGCTATTTTACCAAAAATACAATTACCTACTTTTAAAGGAGATGTCACTACTTTTCCCACATTTAATCAAACTTTTTCTACTTTAATACATACCAGCCGCACTTTAACCAATATTGAAAAGTTTAACTATTTACTTTCTTCGTTGGAAGGTCCACCATTTAACTTAATTTCAGATATTCAAGTCACCAATGATAATTACCTAACAGCTTACAACACATTAATCGAAAGATACAATAATAAACGCTTACAAGCTTTTACTCATTGGAAATCTATTGAGGATTGTCCTCGTTTAACTACTGAAACTAGTACGGGATTACGAAACTTAATAGATACTTTTTCAAAAAATCTGTCTGCTTTGCAAAATTTAAAATTTGATATTGGTCGTTGGGACTTTATTTTATCTTACATGATACTTGATAGGTTGGACCCTTCGACACGAAAAGCTTTTGAGCAGCAACATGCTTCAAATGACGTCCCAGTATATGACGTGATTAAAGTTTTTCTGCAAAAGCAATGCATCGCTTTGGAATCGGTACCCCAAAAACCAAAACATTTTCCAAATCAAAGTTCGCATTTTTCACATTCCCCTCGTAATTTGCAAAACCAATCTCATACTCATAATCAAAATTTAAGAAACCGTTCTGCTTTCTTACTAAATAGTCAACAAAATAGTACTTGTTTTTTATGCAAGGAAAAACATGTCATTTATAGGTGTCCTGTTTTTATATCAAAGTCAGTTAAACAACGTTTTGAAATTGTGAAGAATCAAAAGGCGTGCGTTAACTGCCTTGCAACTGCACATACTTTAAGTCGTTGCAACTCAGAAAAGCGATGTCGTTTGTGTCACCAAGATCACCATACTATGCTTTGTTTTAAACACGGTACTAATAATTATTCTGGTAATAATTCAAGCTCGGTTAGCCCCTCTGGCTCAAATATTACACCTGAGAACTCTGACTCTACTCCTATGGTTGCGAAGACTTCTACCGTGGGAATGTTACTTAATGATCATGAAGTTTTATTATCTACAGTTTTATTGCAAGTCAAAGATACTTTTAATAATTGGCACACTGTCAAAGCCATACTTGACAGCGGAGCTCAATCCTCTTTTATAACTAAAAGTTGTGCAAATAAATTAGCCCTGCCTAAATTTAATATTGCGGTGTCACTACACGGTTTAGATTCTATGTGCAGTACTGCTAGATCAGGCATACATTGTGTAATTTCTTCTGTACACAATCAAAATGTTTTGTTTGATTTAGATGCTATTATTTTAGACAAAATTTGTGATGATATACCGACTATCTCACTCTCAAAAGAAAGTTTTGCATTTACCTCCAATTTATTATTAGCCGATCCGAAATTCTCGGAAAAATCTAAAATTGATTTACTACTCGGTAATGATGTTTTTCCTTATATTTTACAAGATGGCCGATTATATAATGGGCCTGAGCAACCAGTTTGCATTAATACAATATTTGGTTGGACTTTAATGGGTAAAACCACTTTTACCCCTTCCAATAAAGTAATTAAATCCTTTTTTTCTACTACACATTCAAATTGCGATACCCTTACTAATACTTTACAGAAGTTTTGGCAAATTGAGGAGGTTCCAGAGGTTAAAGTTCAATCCCCGACAGATGAGTATTGTGAAAATTATTTTTTGCAAACCACAACAAGAAATGAATCAGGTAGATATGTGGTTTCGTTGCCTTTTAAAATTACTGCGCCTGATTTCGGTGATACTTGTACTGTTGCTTTACGCAGATTTTTATCACTAGAAAAACGATTTTCACAAAATCAAACTTTTCATAAATCTTATTGTGACGTAATTCAAGATTATATAAATAATGGACATATGGAACTTGCTGTTAAACCTTTAACTTCTGATATACGAAATTATTTTTACATTGCACATCACGCTATTTTTAAAAAAGATTCTACTAGCACACCCATTCGGGTTGTTTTTGATGCTAGCACTTGCGCTAGTGGTAAACCTTCTTTAAATAATACTTTACACACTGGGCCCAAATTACAAAGGGACCTAGTAAATATTCTGCTCAATTTCAGATTACATAAATACGTTTTTACATGCGATATAAAACAAATGTTTCGAATGATCTTAGTAGATCCTAAAGATAGAAATTATCAAAGAATCTTGTGGCGTTTTTCTCCTAAGGATCCCATTTCTCATTATCAGCTTAATACTGTAACCTTCGGGGTTGTTTGTAGTCCATATCTTGCAATAATGACATTATTAAAATTGGCAGACGATTATACCGACCTTCCATTGGCATCAGAAATCCTTAAAACTTCAACATACGTTGATGATTTGACAGGTGGCGCAGCTACCCATAAACATTTAATTTTAATAAAAAATCAAATTATTGAACTTTTGTCCCGTGGAGGGTTTGAAGCCAGAAAATGGGCAAGTAATTGTCCAGCTTTACTAAAGGGTTTGCCAGACTCTCATATAGTTAACAAAGATATTTCCTTTGATGTGGATGTTGATAATACATTGAAAATTTTAGGATTACAATGGGATCCTGTCTCAGATGTTTTCTATTATAAATTTTTTAATATAACTAATGAGTGCACTAAACGCACGATGTTAAGTGAACTTGCTCGAACCTTTGACCCTGTCGGATATTTAACTCCGCTTACTATATTTATTAAAATACTTATACAAGTTTTATGGTCACTTGGAATCGATTGGGATGAAAAACCGCCTAAAGAAGTCATAATTAAATGGAATAAATTTAAATCTGAGTTAGAATGTTTAAACACTTTAAAAATTAATCGCGAAATAAATATCTCAGATTCTATTTCTCAAGAACTATTTGGTTTCTGTGATAGCTCAGAACGTGCATTTTGCGGAGCAGTATATTTACGAGCTCTTTTTCCCGATCATACGTATAAAATTTATCTTGTTTGCGCGAAGTCGAAAGTGAGCCCTCTTAAAACAATAAGTCTAGCTAGATTAGAGCTCTGCGCGGCTGTTTTACTTTCAAAATTAATGCATTACATTCTACAAGTTTTTTCACAAAAAATAAAGTTTAAAAATATATTTGCCTTTACTGATAGTTCGGTTGTCCTAAACTGGATTAAAGGTTCGCCACACCAGTGGAAAACATTTGTGAGCAACCGCGTGTCATACATACAAGAAAGGTTGGCCCCAGAATTATGGTCGCATGTACCTTCAGAACTTAATCCTGCCGATTGTGGTAGCAGAGGTATGTTTCTCTCGGAGCTCGCAGATTTTTCTCTCTGGTGGAATGGGCCAGATTTTTTACTTCAATCAGAAAATGACTGGAGTTTCTCTAAATTTGAAATAAAACAAACAGTCGATCTTTCTTACGAACAAAGAAAATTTGCAATAACTACTTCTGTATCGGTAAATTTCATTGATTTGCTTTTCGAAAAATTTAACTCACTTTCTAAAATAAAACGAATTATCGCATACATCTTAAGAGCCGCAAACATGTTTAAGAATTACAAAAAAAATACCACAGATTATTGTCAACATTTAACAATTCTTGAGCTAAACAATGCCTTACTTTTTCTTACAAAATACTTTCAAGCTACTCACTTTGCTGCAGAAATAATTTTAATAAAAAATAACAGGCCCTTGCCAAAATACTTGCAAAAATTAAAACCTTTTCTCGATAAAGATGGCTATCTACGCGTAGGTGGTCGTTTATTTTACTCTGATTTACCCTACGATAAAAAATTTCCTTTGCTTTTGCCTTCAAATGCAAAACTTACGGCTTTACTGATTGAGGAGTTGCATTACCTTTATTTACATTGTGGTATACAAACCACGCAACATTTACTTTTTCAAAATTTCTGGGTAATATCGGCAAAAAAGGTCATTCGAAAGGTGATACACAAGTGTCATACCTGTTGGAAGGTAAACCCTAAACCTTATTAACCCCCTATGGGTGATTTGCCCAAGTTTAGGGTATCTAAGTTTCCTAAAGCGTTTACCAACGTCGGGCTTGATATGTGTGGACCATTTCCAATTACTATAGGTAAACTTAGAGGTGCAAAAGTACACAAATCATATATTTGCTTGTTTATCTGCTGTAGTATTAAGGCAGTACATCTCGAATTGGTGTCTGATCTTTCTACTGAAGCTTTTTTAGCGGCACTTCGCCGATTTATAGCTCGACGAGGCCAAGTTTTGAACCTTTACTCAGATTGCGGTACTGGATTTGTCGGCGGTGATAAATACCTGCGTCAAATATTTGCGGATGCGGCTGATAGTGAAGCAATAATTTGGCATTTTAATCCACCCGCTGCCCCTTCTATGGGAGGCATTTGGGAAGCTAATATAAAATCTGTTAAATCTCATTTAATACGCGTGATAGGTTCGCAAGTACTGACATATGAAGAGCTTAATACCGTTATTATTCAAATAGAGGCAGTGCTTAATTCGAGACCACTCTCGCCAATAAGCTCTGACCCTTCTGATTTGTCGGCATTGACCCCAGGTCATTTTTTAACTTTAAAACCTCTTTCTTCATTACCCGATCAAGACACCACAGATTTACCAATAAATCGACTTACTCGGTGGCAACTTTTGCGGCGTTTGCACCGCGACTTCTGGAATCGTTGGCATAGAGAATACCTCCACACTTTGCAACAAAGAGCGAAGTGGCATGACCCAATTGTTCCTGTTTTGCCGGGTACAATGGTACATATTAAGGACGATAATACCACTCCTTTAAATTGGGTTTTAGGTAGAATTGTGGAGGTGTTCCCTGGTCACGATGGAGTCCCTCGTGTTGCGATGGTGAAGACGGCTAAAGGCATTCTTAAGAGACCTTTGCTGAAACTTTGTCCATTGCCCTTAAATTAATACTATATTTTTTCTATGAAAACCTCTAGGTTTTCATGGGGGTGGGGATGTTCCGTCCTCACTTACTTTCAATATTGTTTAGTATATTATAAGGTTAGTTTTATCATAATTTTGCGATACACTCTAACAATACATTTATTGTAAGTTTCATTTCATAATAATTGCATTCAAAATTACGCGTTTTAAGATAATTTTATATTTTGTTTTCACTAAATTTTACAAGTTTACAATTCCATACATTTTCTCTCCGCCAACTTTAATTCCTATACCTTTTCCTACATTTTTACCGTCCCTCGTACCCATAGTACGAAATGTGCGGCGCAATGGTACCGGAGTTGAAGGTTGAAAGAGGGCAGAGAGAAATTGACCTCAACGGCGTCCGCTACGCTGGATTAGCTCTCCACGCGAGTGTCCAGTTTTTCCCGATTCCCTTTTTCCTAAGTTGGTAAGTTCATTAACATACATTTCATTTCATTATCATTTTACCATAATTTACGTTTAATATACACGCACTGCGAGGCTGTATTGGTGATTGCTAGGCCGAGGAGATCTGGTCGTGGGTCGAAAAAGGGTGTCCAGTGCAACCTATGATAATCACAGTTCGCTTTAATAAGGGAGGCTAAGATCGCCTCCAACAGGAGTAATGGATAAGTTTAAAAACCCCAAGCTACTGCAATATTTCTTTTGATTCTGAAAGAAATATGGCAAGTTTAGCCCTACAGCCGATTAATGTAGACTTGTAAAAAGCCACGAAATAGTTACAAACAGCGGCACTTAACAACACGCAAAACGCTCATAACATAATTGTTCCCATTAGTGCAGAGTAGAAAAATTTAGGCTTTTTAAGTTTTACTATGTACTTTACGCACTTTTAATAACCTCAAACCATAAATGCTGTATTACAAATTTAGTTAATTAGAAAGCACTAAACTTGCCAAACGATCGAAATTACCGGGTTCGATCAAATCAGCTGAGCCGCAAACAAAGACTAGTGTTGCACCTTGCACTGTTCAAGTCTCTCATAACCTCACGATTACCATCAACTCCCGTCCTCCATGAATTGTCATAGTGGACGCATTTTTAAATATATTCTAAGTGGAATACAAATTTAACAATTAATGAAATAAATGGTTCGTTTCCGAAATTGGTTTTGGGTCTTTGTATGGCGTGGTATTTTTGTGGCTAAAAGCATAAACCATTTTATAATGCTGGTAATGAACCCAGATGAGATCGGACATCTTGCCGGCTAAAATAAAACAGACAATAAAAGACACCGTGCGCCTCCAAGTGGGGCATATTAACCAAATAATCTTAACTGCTAAAAAATGTCATACATGTAGTTAGTAGTATTACGTTTTTTAAATCCGTGAACATCGTGAACATCCTTATTATTTCTGGCTACAGAGTGTTCGTGGTTTTAACCTTGCGACTTGCAGTACAATTACTAAAAAACCATGGGCTGGAAATTAATTAGTTAAATCTCATTGTCAAAATTCGAGAATACCTAGCCGTTTTTTTGTGCCTTCAAATATAAAAATAATGACTGTGTAGTTGTTTGTGTTTATCCTGGAATCTCCTTTTTTTGGAATAGTTCAAGGAACGAAATTATAAAGAGAAATTGTTTTGGACGGACTTTAAATTACTTGTGTACGAAGAATGAACTGTTAAATAATGAATAACAATTTTAAATGCCGTAGTTAGAGTGAATTTCGTAATCTTGTGTGTATTAAATGTCTGGGAATTTTTCACCCAAGTTGTTTAGAAAGAAGAAAAAATGTTGTATTCTTACACAATTACAAAATTTACTATTCTAGTAGCTGCCAAGAAGATGATTTGGTTACAGAAAATAAGATTCAAGAGTATGTCAGTCAAATAGAGAAACTTAACATTGCGTTAAATGCGAAAGATTCTTATATAAAACGTCAAAAAAGACTATCCCTTGACTTTCAATCGGATGTGTGAGAAGGAGAAAAAAAAATTTGAACAAAAGATTCAGAAGCAAACCGATATCATTACGGAACTTAATAAAATGTTAAATGGTCTTAAGAATAAAACCAAGTATCTTGAAACACAGTTGGAGCGAAGAGAAAATAAGTCCAGAGAATTTGAGACAAAAGCTTTTGACTTAAATGAGATCAAAAACAATATGATGACGACAATTGAAACGCTAAATGACGAAAATTAGACATATATGTATGAAATTGAGGAACTAAAAAGCCAAGTGGTTGGTTTACAGAGTATTGGTAATGTCACTCAAGGTAGGTAAACTAAATATGTCCAAACCGAAGACAGTGTGTCAGTTGATAAGAATAGGAAAAGTTTACATACATGTAAAAGAGTAATAGTTTTGACGGACACCTATGGAAAATTTATATATAACCTATTAAAAAACAGTTTGGTACGCAAGTAAGTCTGCAGGTAACATGCAGACCAGGAGCAACTTTTAAAAACTTAATCACGAACGTCGACTGCTACTTAAATGATCTTACAGAAAATGATTATGTCGTGGTTCTGGCGGGATTTCCCGAAGTTATAACGTCAAAGGACTTAACTACTTTGGCAAACAAATGCTTTTCCACACATCTTTTGATCTGTACCTCACCAGCTAAGTGTAGAAATGGTGAACAGCTTGACAATATGCAAAATATAAAAGATTTTTTGCTTTATTACATAAGTAAACCGCAGCTATTTGCAGATAATATTGATATTGTTGACTTCTCTACCACATTTAATTATTATTTATGGTATATTCACGACAAACCGTTTTTAAATACCTACCCTAGGGTTGCGAAAATTAGCTGCTGTTATTTCCAGAACTTATTTAGTAAAGGTATCAAAAAGGCAACTTAATTCATGTAAAACACTCAGTCGGCGAGTCAGACAGTTGTCAATGGTTGTCAGCCTGTTGCTAGTTCTGACAACGCTGTGAGTCCCACAAATACTTTTTTAGACAACGATCTACAAGACGACCGACCTCCAGAAAAAAATTTAAAACCTGATATATTGACTGTGTTTCTCTTAAATATACAATCGGTTAGAAATACAATAGATGAACTTTACGTGACATTAGAATTAAATAATTAACCATGTTTTGTTCTGCTAACAGAGCATTGGTTAAAAGTGAACGAACCTTGTTATATTCCAGACTATAATGTATATAACATCAATCTACTGTAAAAGGGACTCGTCGCATGGAGGAACGTTAATACTGGTTCATACAAGAATATGCAAATATTATAATTTTTGGAAACTGTTTGTCTTTTGCATAAAAGATGTTCTAGATCATTTAGGAATTTAAGTACAGTACTAGAACCCGCATCCGAAATTTTCGACTACCCATTCCTAAGACTGTGACTCTTGTGAAACAGTCGGTCTTCTATGCGAGTGAAAAGGTTTTTAATCATTTAAGGTAAGAGCTGAAATCAATTTTGAACTTCGGCCAATTTCGGAAAAATGTCAAAGACATTATTTTATTGCAGCAAGCCTACTACTGTCTGGATGAATATTACAGTGACGTTTTATTCTTGGTTTGTGTTAATTTTATTGTTGTTGACTATACATTTTATGTTTGTATGGGTGTATGTGCATACATGTATGTATAGTTAATACATATTATGTTTTTGTTCTCATTTTATTTTTACTTATATTTTAAATACTTTTTTATACTCGCTCTGTTTATAGGAATTCAGTTTTCTTTAATAATAAAGCATATATTGATTGATTGACTAATTGATTGATTGACATCTTGACAAGATCACAGGGTGGTAGATTTTTATAATAAAAAAAATCGGTCACTATAATATATTATTATACAGGGCGTCCCAAAAGTAATGGACGACTTTATCCAATAATTTCTCAACGAAATTACATAGCGGCACAAAATTAGGGTTTCGGCGTTTCTTTGAGGCGAACAAATCAAATTCGTCCATAGTTTTGACTTAACTTGTAGAGGGCGCCACCTACGATCTACCGCACATCTTTTAGATGACATCACTTTTCTAAAGTTGGGTATATCGATATAATTCTCTAAAAAATCGGTTACCATACTCTTCTATGTTAAAAAGGTATACCTCATTGAAATCGATTGGAGTAACCATTTTCGAAATAATCACATAACCGCGAAATTTCCTAAGGTAAATTACCGAGTAGTTGATAGTCTCAACAATTTATTTTCAAAAAAACTATTATAACATTTTATTGTAATTCTGATTAAAGAAGCTAATTTGTTAGTTTTCGTTCTTTAACTTTTTCTAGTAGCTCGCGTCTCTTTTTCCTTTGTTCTGTCGTCTTTTTTTTGTTCTAACCGTTCTTGTTTTTCTCTTTTTAAATTTTTTTTAGAGATTGTATAAATAATTTCTGGACAACAGGAATGTTGTCATCACACGCTTTTTTTGGGTATTTCTCTAAGATGTCTGATTTTGAACAATGAGCTCCTGCTGGCTTTGTGATATAATTATTGTTCATTTACTACCATTGACATATGTAGACCCAGGTTGCTGCTGGGTAGCCCTCATTTGATCTTCTGAAATATTGCTTAAAGAGGTGGCAGTTTTCGTTTTTTAATTTCTTCATTAATTTCTTTGTAAAGTTTAAAAAGAGGCACATCTTGAACTTCGCCTTCCCAAGATGCAGAATTTTTAAGCTGTTACTTTTTCCTCTGGCCAATACTTATCTAAAAATGACATTCCGGTTGCTAACTCTCCCACCTTCTCAACCTGAGAGTCATTATTTTGAACACTTATTCTTTTTTTGTTGAACTGAAGAAATACAAGGAAATAGTGCACACTTTTGACAACCATTTCTCAAAATCTCTGGAGTAACTCTCTTTTGACTTATTTCCTGCAAAAGAGGACAGAAAATAGATTTTTTCAAATTGGGTTTTCGATATGCTGTTATCTCCACTATGGGCTGTAGAAGGTACAGCATTCGGAAATAACGCAATCAGTATCATTCAGTTTGCCTCACAAAATTTACTTGTATGTAAGGACAAATGCGAAGAGTGGTCGTCTATAAAAAGGTTCACTGGTAAAGACACAGCGGTTTTTATTAACGAAATATGAAATATAACGCTAACGAGAGACTTCCCGATACCCTATTCTTCAGGACAACTAGAAATTAAATCGCTTGGGATTATTTCATATTTAAAAATAACTGCAGGAGGAGCAAGTAGACCAGCTGTATTTCCTGTGACCAAAACAGTCAGACATTCTTTCTCGACATTCATTTTTCTTGCCTTTAGCGGCAACAATCTTACTACATTTTGGATAAAAAAAATCGCCGTTAAAAATTCTGGTAGGATCCTGTAGCAAAAAGGTTTATATTTAAATATATCTCTAATTAATTGATTGATTGACCGAATATTTATTATAAAATTTTAACCTGCAGTAGGGTATCAAATCCATGACCTTAAAGATATGTCATTACTTCAACAAGCCATGCTTTTATACTCTCTTGAGTTACAGAGCTTCGGCTTGTTGTTAGGTTTCGAGCAGTACTAATGCTCAGCTCTCTATGCAATTTTAAAAAAGCTCTGAACCGGTTATAACCTGGCCTGTTGTTGACAAATGCTGTCTGTCTATTTTAATCATTAAGGAAACTTTGTACGCTTTTAGCAAATGTACCTTTTTTATTCGAAATCCAGCTTTAGCCATGGATAGCATCCATCCACTACTATTTTTTCTTCATAAGTAGTGATGCCGCCGAGACGAGAAATTCTCGTGTCTCGTCTCGTCTCGTCTCGTCTCGTCTCGTCTCGTCTCGTCTCGACGAGACGAGAGTGAAATTTTTTTCTCGAGAGAAGTCACGAGACGAGACGAGAGAAGACCGTTTCTCGTCGAGAAATTTCTCGTTTTTTCTCGAATTTTCTCGTTTGTTAAAACACTGAATTTTAGGTATCTCCTAATATATAGACAGAAAAATAATGTGTTTTACGTTCTCACTCTATCGTATTGTGAAGGCATTTACCTTAAAAGAGATATTCAAGAGAATAGAATCAAATTGTCTAGCCTCTTTCTTCTGTCTATGGTTAGTAGTTGACATTTTTAAATAATTAACCAAATCTGAAAGAAAGCATTTTCGATTGAAAACGTTGTAGCGGCGGTGATCTTAAACCAATTACAGTTTACATTGTATAACTCATATGTAAAAGAAGGACACAATAATTATCTAATGTTACCGCGATTTAGTCCGAATATTTCATAAACTATGAGAGATTGATATGTCAAATAGAGCATTTTCGGAAATACTTCTTTAAGTTCTTTCTCTTGCACTTTCTATTAATGTAATAAAAAAATTAAGGTTTTTCCCCGGATGACATTCTGGGCTGATCTCTTTATTTAGTCGAATATTTTCCAAACTATTGCAGTTAATTATGCCCCGAATTATGCCAAAAAATAAATAATAAAAGAAGGGTAGTTCCATTATGAATCAATTATTATTATTATAAATCGTTCTCCATTCTGTATCTTTTACCACCCCGTATATTTTGGACTGAAAATACCTCGGTGCCAAGCCTATTACATTACGTGAATTATGTCTTATGGCCGCTTGCAATATTTTGTTGATCTAAGAAAAATAGTTTCTAAGTCACATGCCTAACAAACCGACTTATATTAAACCCTTCTGCGAGACGACCAGATACCTTTAAATGTTTACCCCTTTAAGATTCGTATAAAAAATATTTTTTATGATTCCCTACTCACGAGAAAAAACGAGACGAGACGAGACAATGGCACTCTTGTGCGAGAAAAACGCGTTTCTCGCCGAGACGAGATAAAAAAAAATTCTCGCCTCACGAGACGAGACGAGAATGGGCCAATTCTCGTCTCGTCTCGTCTCGCGGCATCACTATTCATAAGTTGTTGCTTGTTGCACGCTATTTTCTGAGTATTTAAGCATTTGAGATTTTAGTAGTTGTTAGTGTTATTTTTATTAATTGATAACCCCCTATCAACTACTGGAATGGAGTATGTTAAAGGAAACATTTTAAGTTGACTTTAACTAGAAAATTTAGAATTTTAAATGCTAAAAAAATAAAGTCCTTATTCAGTAGTGGATAGAAATATCAACTACTAAATATAATTTCCGTTTTCTCATTTATGCCTAAAAGAACAAAATGCAGACCAATTATTTTCAAATGCTCTGTTATTCACAGACGAAGCGAGTTAACTCGACGAGGAATATTTAACTGTCGAAATATAGGCAAGTGTGGGAAAAGAAAACCCCATTTAGTTGTGAAACATCACATCCAGTATGAGTTTAAGATCAACATTGGGTGTGGAATTCTCGGAAATATCTAATAGGTACCTACTTGTGAATTAGGTACCGCTGACTCCAAACGGAGATGCATATTTTACAATAAGATCTTAGAGGTCTTATAGGAGATGTACCACTAAACGTCAGGCGAAATATGCAGTTCTTCATGCAAGACCGTGCGCCGGCATACTTTTCCATACAAGTGCAAAACTATCTTGATGAACAGTTTTCTGAACGATGCTTTTCTTACCTTGGCTGGCGCGAAGTCTGGATTTTAATCCTATGAACTTCTGTATTTGGAATTATTTGAAGAAATCCATTGTTTACGACGCGCGACGGTCCAATAAACAACCGTAATGAGTTAGGTCAAAAAATTATTAATGCTTTGGATCTTCTCAAAAATTATAGGGATCTTGTGTTTTGTAAATCGAATTGAGAAATGTATTGAGATCAATGGTGACTATTTTAAGCAGATTTAGGATCATGATCGTTTTTAAAATCAGTCTGGGCCTATTAATTTCTATTTCTAAACAGGTAAGCTTCTCAGAGGTTTAATACTGAATCTTCAAATCCGCGACTTGTTGGCCATTTGCAACAATTGTTGTCAAGACGTTATCATTTTTACTTCCAATGATTTTGTTAAAGAATTATTAACTTCGAGACCAGAGCGCATCGCAGCACTGATTAGAGGGTGTAAGCTAAGATAGAATTTAAATTTTTTGTAATTTTTACTGTAATATATTGTTTTAACAAAAAAAAATTTCCACTGTAATTAAATTAGTATTTTATTATGAAAAAGCATTTTATTAAAAATATGTTAGTATCTGAAGTATGTCTCATAATATTAACGTTTCAATTAAGGTACGGTGGGGCTAGTGCATCCCCAAAATACATAAGTAACGCTTCATGAGTTAATAAAAAAGCTATTTTTGTGCCATTTAATTTAATTTCTTCTTGATCCGTTGTGGGGGTTTTCTAGCTAACCACTTAATGTCAATTGAAATCGAGCAAAGTTTAAATTTTTATAAATTTTAAAAAATGTTCAGTCGTCAAAACGCACTTGCCCCTTGTGATGGGGCAAGTGCGTCTTTGTAGATCACGGGCCCAAATAAGTATATCAAATGAATTCACGGGGCAAGAGCACTTAGCTTATATGTACAATTTTCTAAAACTTTTTACAAATCTGGTTTATTCTTATTTCTTTACAAGTTAAATACTTTGGTGTCAGGGGTAAAGAGTAGACACAAAAAATAAACTTTTAAAAACTTTTTATTTTCTCCAAAAAAATATATTAAGGTAACTTTAAATAAAACACTTAGTGCAAAAACATATTGTTGTAAAACTAATCTTCTAAGGTAGATAAAAAGTATTCTTTAAACCCCCTATTTACTGGATATTGTATACATATCAAATGATACTTCAAAGCGTATTTCACCTCTGCGGCTAATTTTCGGGTTAGGTAAGACTAAAATAATGTCATTCTTAGAAACCGGCCAACAATCCTGGACAATAGGAAAAATAAACATAGTTTCTCTTGCAAAAAATACCGTTTTCTGGCAAAATTTACAGTAATCTCGCAATCAGAAATATTAGTTACTTGACCCACATAATATTTAATTATTTTTTCCCGGGAAATTTAACTAAGACCCAGTCATTGATAATCATGTCATTTATGTTTTTTTTATGAATTTTGTAAGTCTTGTTCTTCTTGCTCAAAATCGTCAAAGCTCTCCAAGTTATCTTCGCTTTCAGTTAAAAGTTCACCAACGGATTAGTCTTCTTCTGATGATGAATCTGTTTGAAGTTTTTTCTTGTTCTCGGGTTTACTTGGTGGCTTCCTCTTTTCATTAACCAGTTTTTGTTTTATGTGAATCAACGGAAGTTCGTCATCATCATCGGATACTGATTCGGATTATTTTTTTATTTTTGGACTTTAGTAACAATTGGTATTTTTCGTTTAGTCGTTGCAATACCTGTTGGCTTGTTATGACTTCTGTCCCATGGCATACTTTGCGTTTTCTTATCTTTATTTAATGATTTAGGTTTGTAGGACTTTTTAAACTTCTTAGGAAAAGTTCTTCAAAGGTTATATTGGTCCCACTTGCCTCAATCATGCATGTTCTTTATTTAGATCA
The DNA here is from genome assembly GCA_963920685.1 of Polydrusus tereticollis. Classification (NCBI taxonomy): domain Eukaryota; kingdom Metazoa; phylum Arthropoda; class Insecta; order Coleoptera; family Curculionidae; genus Polydrusus; species Polydrusus tereticollis. Next base: position 54,701,143 of record OY987329.1, read on the forward strand.
GCTGGAATGTTTTTTGGGATACTTGCAACATAAAATAAGGGATCCGGCGGGTCATTTGGGAAGCAGTTGGTATTTTGTCAACTGGACCTGTTTGAATGCGTTGATAGGATCTATCTCGACATGATTGGATGATACTGGCAGGATATTCGAAGAACCAGCTTGAACTTTATTAAATTCCCCTTTCTCTATTTCGTTCACAGGGTCAGCAATTTGACCGAAAGTTGCATTTGGAGTTTTGGCTGTTTTCCATCTCTTAAGAGCTTGAGGATCGTAATGCTCTTTTCTTCTGCGATGATATTATCGTTAAACGGTATATTGCCTCCTTTCCTGAAACTATTCTTGATTACTTCCATGCTTGTTGCAAGCCATACTTCTCTTATTAGTTGAGAAAATTGCTTTTCACGGATTTTTATTCCAGAATTCTTTCTCTGCCACTGTACCAATTTGGTATCCCATTATATTTTCAGGGATCGGAACACTGCCAAATCGAGGGGCTAAAGTAAGTGGGAAGAATGTGGGGGTAGTTTTAATATAGTTATTTGCTCTCTCATTGTCACCTGAATTAGTTCAATGCTGATATGCGTTGAATGTCCATCGTAGATTAGACGAACTTGTCGTTCTGTTCCAATGTTCGGAATAAAGGTTTTTTTTAAATAATTCTCGAAAACCTCCATTTCCATCCACTCATTTTTTGTAGCGGCGTAAGTCGTTTTTGGATATCCATTTTCTTCCGATCCTACCCATTTATTCCATACACTTCTTCCTTTAAGTACCATTAAAGGTGGTATTTTATGCCCTGAAGCGCTACAGGCCATCAACACGGTAGCGTTCCCTCGTCCTGGCCCGCTTGCTGTTCTGGTAGATGGAGCTCCTATTTTCCTTACGACTTTTGTTTTGAAAGGACCTATGGAAAAACTAGACTCGTCCAGGTTCCATACTTGTTTAGGTTTATCCCTTAGACCCAAATCATTTAAGGTTGCTCTGAGGAGATCAAAATATTTTTGAATAATGAAGGGGTCTAAAATTTTTCTTCTAGCAATTTCCACATTTTAGGGTTTTTTAATGGAAAGTCGATGTCTTTTCTTAAAGTTAATGAACCAGTTCTGTCCCAGGTCGACCATTCTTAAATTGTGTTCTTAGATTATTAACTTTAATAAATTCTTGCACATGATCTAAAACTTCGCTTCGAGATAAGCCCATGTCCCACTTTTCCATTGTACAAATGGCTTCTGCTAAATTCCTGTCTTGTTCTAGGGGAATATCAGTTATCCGACCAAAGCTTGAACTCTTTGCACCTCTTCTTCCTTTGGCATGGTCCTTGAGAGTACTCAGTGGAATGTTATTTACTTTACTGGCCCTGTTGGTAGTAAGTATTGATGCTCGTATATCGCTTAAGGCTTGCTGAAGAGTTTCTTGTGTGTACTTATTGCCACGATCAGATTTTCTTTTATAGCTTCGTACCATCTATACTGCAATGGATCTGTAAATAATAATGACAATATTTATAATCGTTTCCTATTTTTGAAAAAAAATCCACAACGGGCAAGTGCGCCCACAAGAACGCACTTACCCTACCGGTAAAGTCGCACATGCCCCAGTCGCGTATTTCTATGGGGCAAGTGCGACCCCGAAGATAACCTTAAATCCAGCAAGCAAATCCAAATCAATTATATACTGTTATTCCATTACATATAAGTTTCATATGAAATTTTTTTCTATCAGGTATTTAGAATATATGCACACAAACAGTTATCGCCAAAATATTTTTTTTACTCACCACAGTAGCATAAACACAGCACGTCACGTCGGTTGTCGACAGACTGAATGCAGATGCATTTGGCACGTTGGATTCTAGAATGCGCTGTTGCTACAGAGTACAGGGACATATTTTTAAGTGTCTCACCCGATTGACGACTTTCCTGCTGACTATAATAAAAAACAAATTGCATATTTCTCAATGATTTTCGATAAAAAAGCCGAATTTAATATAAAAAAATACATATATTTACAAATTTGACAGATGCGACGCCATTTTGAATTTTCTTAAATGGCAACCCTCATAAATAACCATTAAAGTAAGTTCCATTTGGGGATCCGGCTCTAAAACCATATAGGTAGTTGTTGATATGTATTTTCAGCCGTTTCGAAAATATTGGGGTTCAGCTTAGAAGGTCTATTTATTAAAGGGGTGAGACACTTATAAGACAAAATCGATGGAGGCAAGTTAGGAACCCCTGTATTTCCGAAACGGCTAAAAATAAATATCAATAACTATAGGTTTTTGAAATCGGATCGCCAATAGCAATTTACTCGTGCGGTTATTTATGGGGGTTGCCATTTAAGAAAATTCAAAATGGCGTCGCATCTGTCAAATTTGTTAATCTATGTATTTTTTGTCATCAAAATCAGCTTTCTTATCGAAAATCACTGAGATATATGCGATTTGTTTTTTAGTATAGTCAGCAGGAAAATCGCCAATCGGATGAGACACTTAAAAAATGTCGCTGTACAACGAAAGCAAGGGTACCAAGAAAATGAAGAATTTAATGCCTTTAAATTTACGAAGGAAATAGGTGATCTTGCCCCAAAAGTTACACTTGCCCCACCTTACCTTAAGTAAGTTTAGCTAAAAGTCAACAGAAATTTGTTTCCGCTTTATTTTCCTTTACTTTTAGACCAAACGTATTTAATTGCATAGGAAATTTCAAATGCGATTATCTTGGAAATTGTTACTCCCAGCGACTTCAATTGGATATAGTGATGCCGCGAGACGAGACGAGACGAGAATTGGCCCATTCTCGTCTCGTCTCGTGAGGCGAGAATTTTTTTTTATCTCGTCTCGACGAGAAACGCGTTTTTCTCGCACATGAGTGCCATTGTCTCGTCTCGTCTCGTCTCGTCTCGTTTTTTTTCGTGAGTGGGGAATCATAAAAAATATTTTTTTATACGAATCTTAAAGGGGGTAAACATTTAAAGGTATCTGGTCGTCTCGCAGAAGGGTTTAATATAAGTCGGTTTGTTAGGCATGTGACTTAGAAACTATTTTTCTTAGATCAACAAAATATTGCAAGCGGCCATAAGACATAATTCACGTAATGTAATAGGCTTGGCACCGAGGTATTTTCAGTCCAAAATATACGGGGTGGTAAAAGATACAGAATGGAGAACGATTTATAATAATAATAATTGATTCATAATGGAACTACCCCTCTTTTATTATTTATTTTTTGGCATAATTCGGGGCATAATTAACTGCAATAGTTTGGAAAATATTCGACTAAATAAAGGGATCAGCCCAGAATGTCATCCGGGAAAAAACCTTAATTTTTTTATTACATTAATAGAAAGTGCAAGAGAAAGAACTTAAAGAAGTATTTCCGAAAATGCTCTATTTGACATATCAATCTCTCATAGTTTATGAAATATTCGGACTAAATCGCGGTAACATTGGATAATTATTGTGTCCTTCTTTTACATATGAGTTATACAATGTAAACTGTAATTGGTTTAAGATCACCGCCGCTACAACGTTTTCAATCGAAAATGCTTTCTTTCAGATTTGGTTAATTATTTAAAAATGTCAACTACTAACCATAGACAGAAGAAAGAGGCTAGACAATTTGATTCTGTTCTCTTGAATATCTCTTTTAAGGTAAATGCCTTCACAATACGATAGAGTGAGAACGTTAAACACATTATTTTTCTGTCTATATATTAGGAGATACCTAAAATTCAGTGTTTTAACAAACGAGAAAATTCGAGAAAAAACGAGAAATTTCTCGACGAGAAACGGTCTTCTCTCATCTCGTCTCGTGACTTCTCTCGAGAAAAAAAATTCACTCTCGTCTCGTCGAGACAAGACACGAGAATTTCTCGTCTCGGCGGCATCACTAATTGGATATACTTTTTTAACGTAGGAGAAGTAGTGTAATCTTTAATGTGTAATTTTTAAATAGCTAGCTCAATACACCAATCTGAAATAAAGTAATGTCATCTAAAAGATATACGGTATACCGTAGGTGGCGCGCTCTACTAGTAAAATCAAAATTGAAAAAAAAAATGAATACTCGCCGAGAAAAAAAACCAAAACCGTAATTTTGTGCCGCTAGGTCATTTCGTTGGGAAATTATTGGGTAAAGTCGAAAACAAAATTAAAACTTTGACATCCTGTATCTGGGTTATTATCAACATTGGAATTAGACATATTAATAATAATAAAGAATAAATCGCACTATTTCCTCTTAAGGAATCCGCTATTGCGTCTCCCATTACTTGTCGGACACCCTGAACGATAATATAATATATGTAAACGACGTTTTCAATATTTTCCTACAAAAATCCTTTTTTACTTTCCGGACTGTTTGTAAACGTATCTTTACAGGTTACGCGATAATTCGCTACTGTCTGTAATTTTAAAATACTTTAATTCACTAGCAATTTAAAAAAAAAATAAGGAAATAGTTTCGAAAATTCAAATATCATTGATGTAAATTCGAATTCATGTTATTCCATATGCGTCGGTTTATGGTAGGTAATATAGCTATGAGCTGTTTTACATTTACATTGTTATGGAGTCCAGGTGAAATGAAGTTTCTTTAGCTCTATGGTCCCATGTATAGGAGTTTCGAAACAGAATGCAGTCCTCATATTATTATGCATTCACCAGTTGTTAGGGCTATTTATAAAGAATTTCCTTTATAATATTATATGTTTTAAAATGGTACACCTAATTTTTACTTTTACATAAACTCTTTCTAAAAGATTTTCTCATCGACGTCGCTCCAACCTGTTAAAGACTGTTTAATTGCATCCTGCAAAATGCAGTTAATTGGTTTTACCATATTTAAATACTTGCACCGGCGATATTAATCAATCCTAATTTATCTGGTCGTGAATAAAACATGTAGCGCTAAGTTCTTGTCAGTTTTGCGTTAATAGAAGTAACAGTTATTAATATATTATGATTAATTTTACATAACTTACTGATAATTGCCATTTAAAAACTAGTTTCTACGGCTGTCTTTATCGGGGCAATTATAAAGTTAAAGCGCATATTGAAATTATTTCACAGGTGAATAAATATTTGCTATTTGGCTATTTTGCTTTTAAGGCTAATTATAACTTGAGATACTTATATTTTCGAATGTAAGTTGATTTGAATTGTATGTCAAAAGTAGATGCATAAATTCGTAGAAATTTAAGATTTCGAGCATTACCTATTATACCTAAATCAAAAGGTTATGCTGTAGGTGGGTTAAAATATTTAGGTATTTTAAATCAATAGTTTGCCTTTTATTTTAATCTATAAAACACCTAATAAACGAAGCCAAATTTTCTAGAAGAGGCATTTTTTGGAGTACAGAAAGAAAACAAGTTAGTTTCCTATACTACTAACGCATCAGATACTAAAGATAGAGAGTTTTTAACCCACCGACATATTCAACGCTTATAACGTTGCAGTTAGCTGTTAAATTTGACGTACGAGACCTATTAACAATAAAATCGTTATCCTGATAGCATGGCACGACCCTATACCTTAACACAACCATAAGTTCGAGAGTTTTTGAGCCACATGGGGTTTGCAGTTAACTTTAGGCGGGGCAAGCGCCGTTTAAACAATTCTTTGCCACTACTGCGCTAAGCGCTGAAAATTTTGGTGGCTTAAAAACTCTCTAATAATAATAGGTACACTTTGTCCAAATATATGACTTTTTGCCTTTGTTGAATGCAAACAATCGTATATTCCCTACAAGCGACACTAAAATCAAATGTGAGAAGATATAAACTTGCATAAATCTTTTTGAAGACATTTCAAACGTTTAACGAAAACAATACAACACACTATTTGAAAATGTAGAAGTAACCTAATTTAGATTTTATCCACAGTAGGGGATTCTTTTCTCCGGTAGGTATATAGATGTCAACGTGGACTCAAACACATTATTCTAAAGAGTTTATTTTCTAAGCCCATAATGCGCACATGATTGGGCTAACCCGTTGTCTATGATCAAGTGATCAAAAGATATTTTTCAGTAGTAAGTATATGCAGAAAAAACAGTTAGGACTCTTTCTATACCATTAACGCAGTAGGTATCGAATTATAAATAGTTGATATAATATTTGCTTTTATAAAATAATCGAACTACTTATGACATGAATGGACAGGACCATTCATTGGTAGAGAGGTCTATCAGCATCGTTATTACCAGGTGAATGAGGGTTAGTAAATATACTTAATTTTTATGCACTTCGAAAAACAAATTTTAAAAACGGAGAATAGATCTTTATGTTTTCTACTTAGAAGCCTTATAATCAACAACATATTTTCGCTTATGAACCAAAGAAGTTTTAAAAAAAAATATATCGCCATTCGTTTATTACATTTTACATAGAACATAATATTATGTATTATTATTACTGCCAAATCTAAATAAACGATGTTCATTCATAATAGTATGTCGATGGTACTACTAAAATCAAGCATTACAAGATTAATCACTTGAATGCTTAACTGACTTTAGACATTTAGGTGATCTTTTCTATTTCTGACAATTTATTTTAACACACACCGGCATTTCTGGTTAGTTATTTAATTAAAGAGGCTAAAGACGTTGGATTCACTACAAGGTAATATAAAATGTAAGTTTTACCCTTCTTATTTATTTCTTTATCCTAAAAGGGGTTTAGGGTCGATAACAATTTGGGAAATTCCCCTTCATGCCAGAGGAACTAAGTGAAATCCTCATAATATATTATAGCAAAATAAATCTCAACTTAGATACTTGGACCGTGGTTCAATTTTTTAATTAGCTCTTATAATATATGGATTAAATATAAACTAGCATGGTTCTTTAATCATATAATCTATCTATATATTTTCAGAGGTTGCCATAGGTTTTATGGTGCTAAGAGTAATTATTATTGAGATTGTAACAATGACCCGAATAATAAGTGTCGTTTTATCTTCCACACGCCTAAAGATATCTTAACAAATACCTTCCCTATCTAAAGAATGAAAAACTTAAATACCAATTGGCCATAACATTTATTTTACTTGAACAAAACAAGTTGAATGTGAAAGGCTGTGGGCGTTGGTACATCGCAAAATACTTAATTGAAATAAACATTTTGATAACAGAACATTAAGATAGGCGAATTAAACAGCATTGTATATTCCGTTATTATCTCGGACACAGGTTTAATTTTAAATCGATTTGAGTGGAATACATGGCCCGTGTTTAGATAAATACCATGTGGGACGGTAATACGAGCTTGTGGTCACTGATGGTCGGTCGAATCGGACCCACCGGTCCGGTCTCAACAGATAACTTAAATTAGAAATCTTGTTCGGTATTATCTTAATTTTGAAAGGTAAGATAAGTTAGATTATTAACGAGGTAAGGGTAAAAAGTAATACAAAAAATAAATAAAAAGAGCAAATGAATCTCGGATACTGATTAGATTAACAGATATTTAAATGCTTTCTCCACATATATTTTTAGCTTTTCTTTTGTGCCACCAGGAACTATAATATATGATGTGAACAAAATATAATAAAGTTTATAGTTTTTATTATACCTTTAAATTAGCGACATGTAATTTAAAGTTCGCACTTTTTGTTATTTGATTAGGTTGTTAACTGTAATATTTTTTAAGGGATTCCAGTTTATAAAAAAAAAATAAAAATTCGATAACAACTTCGCTGACGACACACACATCCTCTACTATGATTGTTGGAGCAACGACTGTCGATGCACATCTCCTTGGGCAGCATAAAGAAACTTTATATTGGATTGACATTACCTAAGTAGAATTTAACTTTAAAAACTCGGCGGCGGTTTTATGTAACATTGATTACGTTGAAGAATCAGATCTGGTCAACTTGTTCAGTTTTTATAATCGTAAACTTTATATAAAACTCAATTGAAAATATGTTTTTTATACTACTTATATGCTCATATACGTAACTAATACCCAACGACTTAATACAGATGGACACTGTTTGTTTACATTTAGTATGTGGCCAACAACATCTTACAGTCATATATTCTATGCAAAATGGATTAAACCAATGGCGATAATTATTCTGGGTAGATTTTGGTAATTAGCAACAATATGTTGTTCATTATTATCCTTATGTCGATGTAATTGATATAATCGATTTATTCGTCCTTTGAAAAACTTGTTTTCCCAAGTCACATAAAATATTGGAATGTATGGCAACAACGCTTTATATAATATTTAACCTTGATTTAACCAATAGTCTGCTGTCATTTGCTATTTGTCTCACTCTTTGAACAACCTATTCTATTCAAACCTTTTGCATTTTTGTTTCAACACGCAGTTTAGTTCTATTTAGCTTCTAATTCTAATGTAAATATTCTGCGGGCCCGTTCGATATAAGCGACGTGATAGACCTTTTTATGAATGACTAGCTGCGTTCATCTGCTAATAACAGAGTTATAATTTTGGTGATAAATTTTACCCTCAATCAAACAAAAGCTTTTTGTCAAAACTCGCAGACTAATTTGTAGAAATCTCCAAATAAAAGTAACTTTCTGATTGCGTGTTCATTTTTATCGCTCTAAGTTTTCACCCTAAGAGGGTAAGTAATAGCGTTAGATTAGCAATTCGACGATGTAATAAACGTTAACGTAACAGGACGCAAAGTCCCTCGTTTTTCCACCCCGCATTAATGGGGGTCAATTACGTTATGAGCGTTTTGCGTGCTGTTAAGTGTCGGTGTTTGCTATCATTTCGTGGCTTTTTACAATTGCCCACTTTATCTGATAAAGTGTAAGTCCAACTGAAAGGCCAGATTTGGCTATTGTGTTTAATTTGCCATATTTGATACTAACAGAAATAATGCGGTATTTTAGGTTGGTTAATTTACTTAAATATTTACCTCTTATACACAGATTTTCTGAAGTATAGTAGATAGTATTAATAAAATCAAGAACCTTAATTTATGCATGAAAAAACAAATGACTACACGTGTTTTGCTCTTACGCCCATCATCATTTATTTATTTATTTATTTATCAGGCCTAGCAACATTATTTACTTTTAGTAAAACAAACACTACTTGAAATTGCTTCAAATATTTACCTTAAATAGTTTTAAACAAAAATTAGAAAGAAATTTGTTGCACACGTATTAGCTTAGTTTAGGCCAGAGGTCGGCACGTCATTTAAAAATTTTTGAAAATTTTTTCGATGTCCAGAGAAAAAGGAGAAACACTTTATGAACCGCATGCAATTTTGAAAGAAACGTGCAGTCATCATAAGAAATTAGTTTTTTATTTTTATTTCTACTCTTAAAAATAGTATAATATACTATGGATATAATAATATTTTTAATCATTTATTTAAATTGAGATTGTAGTAATAAGTAATTGAGTTAATAAAAGTTTAAAATGTTTTCTATGGTGTTTTCTACCTTCCGCGCTCCACCCGTTGCCGATCCCAGGTTTAGACAATACGTTCTCGTCAAAAATAACCTGAAATTTGCTGAGAGAACAGGTAGTAGTCGAAGTTTTAGAGAAAAGTCTGCATGGCTTTCATACTGTCCCTTTAAATCATGAAATTGCAGTCTTCGGAAAAAACGTTGCGCAAAATGATAAAAAGCTTTCAAACTGAGAAAATTCCTGTAATAAGGCGGCTATCATACCAGATTCAAAATCTGCCATAATCGACGTTGGAGAATCAATATTTGGTAGAAGTTCCTTGATTTGCTAAAAAAAACTTAGCACAGGTTTCTTCGGTTTTGCTTGGTAGCAACACATACACTAATATAGTGACATTGTACACAGACAAAAAGTATTTGTAAAATTACCCACTAGGTCGTTGGTTACCTTGGTGCCACACTGGATGCATGTACTATTACATCAAGAATGTGATATTACATTTTTGATGCAAAATAAACAAAATTGTAAAATGTAAAATTACTTTAAGTCAGGCAATATAAAAACATTTATGTAATTATAAAATGTAGACTTACTATAATACTTATATATTATTCGGATATATTTACAATATTTGTCAATAATTCTACATAATAATAGTAAAATTAATTACTATATTTACCATAATAAAAAAGGAATTTTTAATTATTTCCGAGGTAAATCAGATATAAATATGTTAATATAGAGGTCTTTAAACGAGGTAAAATAAAGTGCACCATTTATTTTATAAAATTTGTATTATTACTTTTTTAGGAAAAGTAAACTTTTTGAATGAAAATCTACCTTATTATGAGCGAATAAACATTTAAAACAAAATAAAGGGTATTTATTAACTTAACCTAAAGCAATAAATATTTGAAACAATTTTTAAGTATCTAAAAAAGAACTCACTCTGTATGTATTATTTATTTTAACTCACCCATGTATGCCAGTATGTAATGAATTAGTTTTATTATCCAATAATATTTTCATACCTATTTTATATTATATGAATTAAAGTATTGGTTTAGATACTTTCCCATTTAATTACTTAATTATTAATATAAGTTATAATAATTATTAATAAGTTTTTTTTGTAAACAAAACAGAGAAATATATTATAAGAAACAATAGTTACATAAATGCTTTACTTAAATTTTTCAAGGTAAGGACTTTGCCTTCTGAGACTGACTTAGCGTTGGTTCCTAAATCCGGAGGAATCTTTTCTCCTCTTCGCCTCTGCAACTTCTACAGAAGTCGTTTGCTGGTATTTGCATACATTTGACATGTCTACCGAGAAGGCAGTGTCCGGTAACCACGGCAGTGATATTTCTTAGGTCCTTGCGACTGTGTTGTAATAACGCTGCGATTTTCCTGTTATCAAGTAGGGGCCACAATTGCTTGGAGATGCTACAGGATGTTAGCTTGTAACATATTAAATTAACAATAGTAACCGGGTGGGAATTATTCCTGTCTGGTGGTTCACAGGAGGACTGGGACATTGCCTTTCAGGGCCAAGACGACTAGCTCATCAGTCGGACAAACAAAAGCGCCTCCTGTTTTGTGCCCTTAAAGTTAAGACAATGCCTTCGTTACTAAAATAAAACAGGAAACATCCTATTGAGAAGAAAACACCAGATTTAAATAATTCCACATTAACTTATATATTATTAAAATATTCATAAACACAAAAAGAAATAAACAAACCCCTGGTATCGATCGATACTTAATATCGTCCGCAGGACGATGCCTTTTGATTCACGTCCCTATCAGACAGCTGACTCTAAAGTTAGGTTAGATGATGGTATATTTATGTTTGATATTGATATTATAACAATTAAATATGTGTTGTTTTTGTTTCGGTTATTTAATCAAGTTTACTAGCATTACTCAAAGTTTGTGTTCTTAATAGTCTAGATACCGAGCGTAAACAGGCCTGTGTATTTTCAGTTTACAATGTCGACTGTACAAGTTATAATTTTGTATTCTAAAACGTAAAAGGCCGGTAAAACCAATTTAAGTAAGGCTCAATAAGTATAATTACTTATACTTAGAAAGTACATGAATGTTAATAACACACAAATCAAACCTGGTTCTGCTTTTACAGTTGTGTAGGCTGATTTTATGTATCGGGGCCTGCCTCAAAGCTCGAACTTATGAATTGTTGAAGCTCCTGAAGGTTTAACTGGACATTTTGCTTCGGAGAGAGAGTGACTTCTTTGAGAATGCACCAATGAAAGGGCAGAAACGATATCCACACAGGGTACAGAATGCCAAATCGAACAAGACGGAGATAATTGAAAGTCAAATTAACAGTAGAAGAAAAAAAAGAAGAAAAAGGCCTGTAACAAAACTTAGTGTTAGTTTGAATGAAACTATGGGATAAAGTAAGGTAGGAACACTTTAGATTCAGTACAAATATAACTAATAAACTTACCGAAGGTGGTATGTGGCCTTTTAGATGTGATGAAAAATACTGGAACGTAGGATCCACACTCACTAGCAGAGAATCAGCACCATATGGGCTTCTTAGGCGCACAAAGCTATGTGACGACCTTAGCGCAAATTAAGGGCCTAGGTTTCATTAAAAATTAGCAAAAAAATGCTTAGAAAACTCCAATGCAACACTGCAGAGAGGACGGTTTCCACAACAAAAAAACAAAATGAAAAGGCGTCAAGCTCCCTACGGTCAACGGTGTCGGGATTTAAGTGTATACTTGAGTTATTGTCAATATTCCAAAGCGAACTTGATTACATTTTTAGGGATGTTATGAGGAGTGTGGTTTCTCGGAGCTAGAGAGTTATAAATATTGTCTTATAGAGAAGTATAATAGCTTTGAAGTTTAAATAAATTAGGATGGAAATGAACAAACATTTACTTTTGTTTTCAAACAAAAATAAGCTACAGATGAAAATTGATGGGTAAGTGTATTCAATTTAAAACTGTAACAAGCTCAGTCCATCTGCTTATTGCAAATTGTTTATTTGGCTATGCCATCTATCTCCTCTTTGACCGATCTCGGTGGTCTAGCCACGGTATTCTCTGCGGACATACCCGTACCCTCCCTGGCCTGCGCATCAGCAGACTCATTGCCATCTATGTTGTGATGACGAGGAACCACATACGTATATAACCAACATATTGCTAATACCACAAGAATAAATTTTATTCTTGTGCTAATACCGTGTTACAGAAATGTTCTCAGCATGCGGCGTTTTCCGGAAGTTTTGGGCCTATACAGTTCGCGTGTACGTCAGGTCCGGCTTTAAACTTATTTAACTTAACCTGTTGGAATAGGTATTGATTTATACAAAAAAAGCAATAATTATAGTAAATCTTAGTATAATATGAAATATGAGAAGATGTAGGGCATTCATTTTCTCGAAGAAGCAATACACCGCAAAAAAATGAAGATTTAAGGACTTGCGTATTTTGAGGCGTAAATATAGAAATTAAAATTTTAGTTTCTGCCAGAGTTCCGGGAGTAATAATGGTTACTCTTAACACCATTACAGGCGCCCTTTGTCGCCTTGTCTCCTTCTATCATTTTCTATACAGCATACGACGAAAGTTGGAAAAAAAATACTTTTTTTAAGATTAAAAGTAAGCCAGAACGGAGGTTTTAAATGTTTATAGTAGACTTGAAAAATATGTGCATTTGTCTTGCCTTGGCACTTTGTAGAAGAGAAAATAAACCTGATATAATTGTGAAAAGCCTTAATGCAACGCATTATAAACACTGTAAGACAGTAAAATAAGCAATTATGCTATTAATATATTTACTTATATTATAAAACTACACTTAACGTTTTAGTAGAAGAAATGTTAATGTTCAGCACACCAAAAAAAAAACAAAAGAGGAGTAATAAAAGTAGTATTTGGATGTATTATGTAATCTTGAAACAAAAATAAAGGTTTTTACGTTGAAATATGGAGGCAACAGTAAAATAGCAGCCGTATTGAAGAAACACATAATGTTAAGGCATAATTAGATATACTGTGAATTATTTTATTAGGGTGGCAAGAAGAGAACAGCATTTTTTTAATATTTCACTAATAGACATTCAATAACCAATGTACACGGTGAATGAAAATGGTATCCACACATTGGCACTGGAAAGTAAATAGGCAACCATGACTGATTGAAAAAATTAATAAAAAAAAGAACGTTATTCCAACTAAACTTAATTGAAATTACACAGAAGTTAGTATAAATGTATCGGTAACAAACATCTATTGGCAAAGTGCTTTTATCAATAATTGATGTTAGAACTTTTGTCGTGCCCGAAATTACAGGAAAATAATGAAGTTGTTAACAAAGTTTATTTGTAAAAATATCAGTACTAAATGTTACAATACAAAAGTAATGATTATGTCATAATATCTGCTTGGAATTGCTATTACAAATATGACCAGGTTTAGGAAATCGAGGAAATATTGTAAAAGGCAAGTAAAAAATTTTGAGCAATTAAAAAAAAAGATAAATATACTTACCTATTATTGGTATTATGACCGGATTTTTTATTTAAAAACAAACCGACCTAAATACCTCTTGATTTTGAGGGGAATAACATTCGGCAAGGAACACATTCATTTTAATATGAAGGAAGAATTCTAAAGGTTCCGACGGAAGAAAGCAACACTAAAGAGTCTACTTGACCCTGAAAGATGGATGAATACTGGCAGATGTAGCATTTAAGTGACATCTCGTGGCGATGAAGTGCGTCTAACAAGAATCAGTCAGAAACGGAAAAGCGAACTTCTGCATAAACCCGGCGAGCCGGTATTCTCACAGGAGTCGCCGCCAGGAGCGCAGCATTAAAAGCCACTTCGGTATACAGACCGAGTACCAACAATTAGAATTCCAAAGGTTAATTGCTTTCCTTCGCCGGATTTATCTCCAGACGCGTTTCGCTGTATAACACCTGGTCAGTGGAGCTATAGAATCCGACGAAAGAAGGCAACACTAAAGAGTCTACTTGACCCTGAAAGATGGATGAATAATGGCAGATGTAGCTTTTAAGTGACATCTCGTGGCAATCAAATACATTACCTGGCCCGTCTAACAAGAATCAGTCAAAAACGGAGAAGCAAACCCCTGCAAAAACCCGGCGAGCCGGTATTCTGATAGGAGTCGCCGCCAGGAGCGCCGCATTAAAAGCCAAGCCAAGAAGTTTAATTACACATTTGATAAAATTCTGCTATTGACCTCTACACCTCCAGCCAACCTCACTTTCTCACTTTGAGATGTCACATGGCACTACCTAGCGAGTGATACGACGTTGCAGAGGGTATTAAATTGGCTATCCAACCATGCAATTTCCTCTTCAAATTTGAAGAAGTAGTCCATACTTGCAGTGGAGTGTAGGTAATAAATTAAAACAACACTGTTGTCTTCCTCCACAAATAATATATATTTTTGAAAAATTTTAACGATTGTCCCTACATGTTTCGACTATATATACAGTCATCTTCAGGGCAACTAAAAGGAATGTGTGAGAATATAAAGACAATAACAGGCATCATAAGAGACTTACCTATTTTGAGTGTAAAATTGGATCCAATAGTTGTCCAAATTAATGAGTACAACATTTTATATCATAGCAAGTCAAATTTGTGTAGTTGAAGACTAACTTGAGGTAACTCAGAGTTGTGGATATGTAAGTAAGCACATTTTAGTTATTTAAAAATTTTTTTTATGTTGATAAAAGTCAGAAAATTTAGTTATATTTAATGAGCATGGTGTGAAAATTAATTTTAATAATTAATATATTTATATTATAACATGGTTTATGTGGAGAAACCAAAAAGAAAAGAAAGAAAAAACTTTTTAGTTATTTTATAAAAATATGAAATTTCATGTTCTTAGAATACTATTATAAAAAAAAATAAATAAAGTAGAATGGGGGCTAAGCCCCTATGGGTTTAAATAGAACCGCATTGTGATGTTAAGAAAATAATTTTTTAAGTTTTTTATAAAATTTAAAAGAGAAACGAAATTTCGTGCGAACCACTACCACGTTTAACTTAAAAAGAATTTTTAAGGAAGGTGTGGTTAAAGTATAAAATGATTGACAGATTTGACATATGGCATAACAAATATCAGACTGTAGAAATCCTAAAAATTGAAGTGTTGGTGTAATCTAGAGCAACTCGATAGTAGGTTTACAAAGTCTACAAGATATAGTGTACCTGATGTTTGAAAGTTATTATAAATGTTAAACACACAACGTACCTGAATATGAAAAAGAATGAGACATCTGTGATTGAATGTATGAATTAATAGTTTTCATAAATTAGTAGTTTACAACAATTTTATAAAATTATTTTTAAAAAGGAAGTTATAAAAGTTTATGGGAGGGCAGATACTACTGCACCGAAGCATATATTTAGAGTTAAGGTTCACTGCACTTTACACTAGGTGGACATTTAAGAATTTAAACTAAAAATTATGATTAACATTATAAGGAAAACAGTATAACATAACCAAGATTGAATCTAACAAAACTAGAATGAACATTGGGCAGACTGACGTAGGTATGCTATAATTAACAATTAATTGTCAAGGTTGAGTAGTATATAATAGGCTGGAAAGAGTAATGATATATTGATGAAGCAAACACGAGTGCTGTAGTAATAATGGGAGGGGTGGCGCTGTTCCGCCAAGAATACCAACAGCAAAACACCAGGATCTGCAAATCGACCTCACAGCAGCAGCCTCAAAACTGAACCCGTGAGACTAGTGACTAGCCGATGCACTGATACATGAGTCGCTGATTTAAAGGTCCAAAAGCGACCCCCACTGCCCACCGCGAGAAGGTGACAGGACAACGCCAGCTCCCAGAGACAAAAACAATCGTGATGTTATCTTAAATTTAGAGCATTGAAGAAATTTGTACTGCTATGAATAATTTGATCGTTGACGCAATTTATATTAGTGTTGTTAAAATTTTTATTAATTTCAACAATCTCGAGCAGGTCCAGCTTATTCCCTTTCGTACAAAAATGCAAGAGTTTAGTGTTTGTTTCAGGATTAAAAGTATGTTTGTTAGCTGATACATGTCTTGAAAAATTTGATTTAATATTAGAAGGTGATAAATTAAGTCGTGAAGCTCTTTCGATCTCCTTGCAATGTTCATTTATGCGAATTTTAAATTTTCTACCAGTCTGTCCAATATACGCTGTAGAGCAGCCATCGGTCGAACACGTAACCTCATATACACCAGATCTATCCATGAGTGGGATGACATCTTTTGCATTGGAAACGAATGATCCCAAGGTGTGTTTAGTTTTAAAGCTTACGTTGAAGCCATGAGATTGAAGAATATTTTTGAGTTTATATGATAAGGGGCCCCAGAAAGTTAAGGAACAATATCTATTGTTATTAGGTTCTTTAGATATTAGTTGTTTGTTTAGATGTTTATTTAGATGTTTAAAATAAATTTTATTGATGTGTTGTTGGGGGTATCCATTATTTGCTGCAATTTGTTTGATAATGTTTAGCTCATTTTTGAAATTGGTTTGATTGAGGGGTATTGAGAATGAACGTGAAAAAAGAGAATGAAAAGATGCGAATTTTTGTGTATGGGGGTGATTAGAAATATAAGGGATAACGGAGTCTGTGTTAGTGGGTTTGCGATAGACACTAAATTCAATGGCGTTGTTGACTCTAGTGAGTCTCAAATCCAAAAATGGAATAGAGCTATTTTCTTCAAGTTCGTGAGTGAATTTAATAGACTGGTGCAACGAATTGAGAAAGGAAACAAAGTCATTAAGTTCTTCCTGACTACCATTGAAAACTGCAAAAATGTCATCAACATATCTTTTCATAGTGATAATGTGTGTAAAGCGATGGTTATTTTTGATTTTTGATTCTAGGCTTGACATGAAAAGTTCTGCTAGAAGAGGTGAGAGGGCAGATCCCATAGCTAAACCTGAATTTTGTTTATAGAATTTGTTATTAAATAAGAAAAAATTTTGTTCAAGAACCAAATTGACTAGTAGACATATATTGTCTATGTGGGTTAGTTGGAGGTCAGTGGATTCTGAAAGAAGTAAATGTACTAGCTGGGAACACTCATTAGTAGGGATACTTGGGAAAAGGTTAGTAATGTCAAATGAGATCAAAAAGGATGAGTCAGGTATGAAAAGATTCTGCAGTTCACTAGCCAGTTGAGTTGAATTTTTAACAGAGAAGTCACTATGAAAATTTGTTAAAGATAAAATGGTGTTGTTAAGCCAAATACTTAATTTGTAACATGGTGAATCACAGTATGATACTACTGGCCTGATAGGGATGTCATTTTTATGTATCTTCGGTAACCCATATAGACGTGGAGTAACTGGATTTACAGGGGTTAATTTAAATTTGTTAGTATTGAAAAAATAGAGAGTGTCGGATGTTATTTTGAGGCAATTTTTAAATTTTGTCATGAACCTATCTGTTGGGTTAGTTGTAATAGGGGTGAAATCCTGATGGGATAAAAAAAAGTTAAACTTTGTCATTATATTGTATCCTGCTCAGAATCACGAGGCACGAGCCCTTGTCGGCCTTGGAGATCACAAGATTATTTGATTTGATTTTTTCTTTTATTGACTTTAAGGTTTTAATATGAGGGTCAGGATCGGACCGATGGTTGCTCTTATGAAAAAGGTTGATGCACGTCGCTGATCGAGACCTAACAGACTCCCTAAGTACAGCATCACCACAGAAAGATATGCTATTTTCACACTCAACTGCTGTGACTTCAAGATCTTCAGTTTTTGGATTAATTGAAAAATTGTATTTAAGGCCCAAGTTAAATAGTTGAAGTTCATTTTGTTCAAACACAACATCACTAAGATTAAGTGTGCGTTCATGGAACTCGAACTCCGAGAACTGAGGGGTATCAGCATCACGGATATCGAATTCACACTTGAAGAGTGAATTGTCAAAGCTACAGTTTTGAAGCGAGTCATTAGTTGAGTGTTGGATAATGGTTGAATTAGCAAATGTGGTGTTAAGTGGCTCAATAAAGTTAGTTTGGTATTTATTGTTGGAGGTGTACTTAGTATCTCTTTCTGAATTGACATGAAATTTCTGTTGATGTAATAAAGTTTTTATTTTATTGTTAAGTCTTTGAAATTTAATTAGCTTTTGATCTCGGACAAAATTCAATAGGGAGTCTGAGAGGGTATCCCACTCAGCAGGGTGCAATATAGAATTAATTTTAAAATACAAGAATTTCAATTTAAGATCAATAAGATTAAGTCTAAAATAGTGCTTTTTTACCTCTTCTCTTATCCATGCTACGGTTGCCGCTTCTAAGGCTCTTCTGGTTGATGATGATGTGTGATTAGTTTTAAGTTTCACATAATGTGGACGTAGGCCTTTTCTTAAACATTCGTTGTTAAACCAGATGTCGAGTTCAATCAGTCTTCTTCTCAGGAAATTTCTCTTATACTCTCGGACTAAGGTAGCTTGACCAGCTAATTTAAATTTGAAGAAGTAGTCCATACTTGCAGTGGAGTGTAGGTAATAAATTAAAACAACACTTCTGTCTTCCTCCACAAATAATATATATTTTTGAAAAATTTTAACGATTGTCCCTACATGTTTCGACTATATATACAGTCATCTTCAGGGGAACTAAAAGGAATGTGTGAGAATATAAAGACAATAACAGGCATCATAAGAGACTTACCTATATCGAGTGTAAAATTGGATCCAATAGTTGTCTCAAATTAATGAGTACAATATTTTATATCATAGCAAGTGAAATTTGTGTAGTTGAAGACTAACTTTAGGTAACTCAGAGTTGTGGATATGTAAGTAAGCACATTTTAGTTATTTAAAAAATTTTTTTTATGTTGATAAAAGTCAGAAAATTTAGTTATATTTAATGAGCATGGTGTGGAAATAAATTTTATTAATTAATATATTTATATTATAACACGGTTTATGTGGAGAAACCAAAAAGAAAAGAAAGAAAAAATTTTTTAGTTATTTTATAAAAATATGAAATTTCATGTTCTTAGAATACTATTATAAATAAAATAAATAAAGTAGAATGGTTTAACAACGAATGTTTAAGAAAAGGCCTACGTCCACATTATGTGAAACTTAAAACTAATCACACATCATCATCAGCCAGAAGAGCCTTAGAAGCGGCAACCGTAGCATGGATAAGAGAAGAGGTAAAAAAGCACTATTTTAGACTTAATCTTATTGATCTTAAATTGAAATTCTTGTATTTTAAAATTAATTCTATATTGCACCCTGCTGAGTGGGATACCCTCTCAGACTCCCTATTGAATTTTGTCCGAGATCAAAAGCTAATTAAATTTCAAAGACTTAACAATAAAATAAAAACTTTATTACATCAACAGAAATTTCATGTCAATTCAGAAAGAGATACTAAGTACACCTCCAACAATAAATACCAAACTAACTTTATTGAGCCACTTAACACCACATTTGCTAATTCAACCATTATTCAACACTCAACTAATGACTCGCTTCAAAACTGTAGCTTTGACAATTCACTCTTCAAGTGTGAATTCGATATCCGTGATGCTGATACCCCTCAGTTCTCGGAGTTCGAGTTCCATGAACGCACACTTAATCTTAGTGATGTTGTGTTTGAACAAAATGAACTTCAACTATTTAACTTGGGCCTTAAATACAATTTTTCAATTAATCCAAAAACTGAAGATCTTGAAGTCACAGCAGTTGAGTGTGAAAATAGCATATCTTTCTGTGGTGATGCTGTACTTAGGGAGTCTGTTAGGTCTCGATCAGCGACGTGCATCAACCTTTTTCATAAGAGCAACCATCGGTCCGATTCTGACCCTCATATTAGAACCTTAAAGTCAATAAAAGAAAAAATCAAATCAAATAATTTTGTGATCTCCAAGGCGACAAGGGCTCGTGCCTCGTGATTCTGAGCAGGACACAATATAATGACAAAGTTGAACTTTTTTTATCCCATCAGGATTTCACCCCTATTACAACTAACCCAACAGATAGGTTCATGACAAAATTTAAAAATTGCCTCAAAATAACATCCGACACTCTCTATTTTTTCAATACTAACAAATTTAAATTAACCCCTGTAAATCCAGTTACTCCGCGTCTATATGGGTTACCGAAGATACATAAAAATGACATCCCTATCAGTCCAGTAGTATCATACTGTGATTCACCATGTTACAAATTAAGTATTTGGCTTAACAACACCATTTTATCTTTAACAAATTTTCATAGTGACTTCTCTGTTAAAAATTCAACTCAACTGGCTAGTGAACTGCAGAATCTTTTCATACCTGACTCATCCTTTTTGATCTCATTTGACATTACTAACCTTTTCCCAAGTATCCCTACTAATGAGTGTTCCCAGCTAGTACATTCACTTCTTTCAGAATCCACTGACCTCCAACTAACCCACATAGACAATATATGTCTACTAGTCAATTTGGTTCTTGAACAAAATTTTTTCTTATTTAATAACAAATTCTATAAACAAAATTCGGGTTTAGCTATGGGATCTGTCCTCTCACCTCTTCTAGCAGAACTTTTCATGTCAAGCCTAGAATCAAAAATCAAAAATAACCATCGCTTTACACACATTATCACTATGAAAAGATATGTTGATGACATTTTTGCAGTTTTCAATGGTAGTCAGGAAGAACTTAATGACTTTGTTTCCTTTCGTTGCGCCAGTCTATTAAATTCACTCACGAACTTCAAGAAAATAGCTCTATTCCATTTTTGGATTTGAGACTCACTAGAGTCAACAACGCCATTGAATTTAGTATCTATCGCAAACCCACTAACACAGACTCCGTTATCCCTTATATTTCTAATCACCCCCATACACAAAAATTCGCTTCTTTTCATTCTCTTTTTTCACGTTTATTCTCAATACCCCTCAATCAAACCAATTTCAAAAATGAGCTAAACATTATCAAACAAATTGCAGCAAATAATGGATACCCCCAACAACACATCAATAAAATTTATTTTAAACATTTAAATAAACATCTAAACAAACAACTAATATCTAAAGAACCTAATAACAATAGATATTGTTCCTTAACTTTCTGGGGCCCCTTATCATATAAACTCAAAAATATTCTTCAATCTCATGGCTTCAACGTAAGCTTTAAAACTAAACACACCTTGGGATCATTCGTTTCCAATGCAAAAGATGTCATCCCACTTATGGATAGATCTGGTGTATATGAGGTTACGTGTTCGACCGATGGCTGCTCTACAGCGTATATTGGACAGACTGGTAGAAAATTTAAAATTCGCATAAATGAACATTGCAAGGAGATCGAAAGAGCTTCACGACTTAATTTATCACCTTCTAATATTAAATCAAATTTTTCAAGACATGTATCAGCTAACAAACATACTTTTAATCCTGAAACAAACACGGAACTCTTGCATTTTTGTACGAAAGGGAATAAGCTGGACCTGCTCGAGATTGTTGAAATTAATAAAAATTTTAACAACACTAATATAAATTGCGTCAACGATCAAATTATTCATAGCAGTACAAATTTCTTCAATGCTTTAAATTTAAGATAACATCACGATTGTTCTTGTCTCTGGGAGCTGGCGTTGTCCTGTCACCTTCTCGCGGTGGGCAGTGGGGGTCGCTTTTGGACCTTTAAATCAGCGACTCATGTATCAGTGCATCGGCTAGTCACTAGTCTCACGGGTTCAGTTTTGAGGCTGCTGCTGTGAGGTCGATTTGCAGATCCTGGTGTTTTGCTGTTGGTATTCTTGGCGGAACAGCGCCACCCCTCCCATTATTACTACAGCACTCGTGTTTGCTTCATCAATATATCATTACTCTTTCCAGCCTATTATATACTACTCAACCTTGACAATTAATTGTTAATTATAGCATACCTACGTCAGTCTGCCCAATGTGCATTCTAGTTTTGTTAGATTCAATCTTGGTTATGTTATACTGTTTTCCTTATAATGTTAATCATAATTTTTAGTTTAAATTCTTAAATGTCCACCTAGTGTAAAGTGCAGTGAACCTTAACTCTAAATATATGCTTCGGTGCAGTAGTATCTACCCTCCCATGAACTTTTATAACTTCCTTTTTTAAAAATAATTTTATAAAATTGTTGTAAAATACTAATTTATGAAAACTATTAATTCATACATTCAATCACAGATGTCTCATTCTTTTTCATATTCAGGTACTTTGTGTGTTTAATATTTATAATAACTTTCAAACATCAGGTACAGTATATCTTGTAGGCTTTGTAAACCTACTATCGAGTTGCTCTAGATTACACCAACACTTCAATTTTTAGGATTTCTATAGTCTGATATTTGTTATGCCATATGTCAAATCTGTCATTCATTTTATACTTTAACCACACCTTCCTTAAAAATTCTTTTTAAGTTAAACGTGGTAGTGGTTCGCACGAAATTTCGTTTCTCTTTTAAATTTTATAAAAAACTTAAAAAATTATTTTCTTAACATCACAATGCGGTTCTATTTAAATCCATAGGGGCTTAGCCCCCATTCTACTTTATTTATTTTTTTTATAATAGTATTCTAAGAACATGAAATTTCATATTTTTATAAAATAACTAAAAAATTTTTTCTTTCTTTTCTTTTTGGTTTCTCCACATAAACCATGTTATAATATAAATATATTAATTATTAAAATTTATTTTCACGCCATGCTCATTAAATATAACTAAATTTTCTGACTTTTATCAACATAAAAAAAATTTTTTAAATAACTAAAATGTGCTTACTTACATATCCACAACTCTGAGTTACCTCAAGTTAGTCTTCAACTACACAAATTTCACTTGCTATGATATAAAATGTTGTACTCATTAATTTGAGACAACTATTGGATCCAATTTTACACTCGATATAGGTAAGTCTCTTATGATGCCTGTTATTGTCTTTATATTCTCACACATTCCTTTTAGTTCCCCTGAAGATGACTATATATATAGTCGAAACATGTAGGGACAATCGTTAAAAAAATTTCCTCTTCGGTTGTCGTGATTGCAAACTACCTTGTTTGATGAATACAACAAAAATATGCTTATCAGGATCTAAATTGTCATAAGGTAACTACTGTACACATCCATCTTATCTTCAGTTGAATACGCTAACAGAACATCCGAGGATTTACTACAAAAAAATTATCTTTAAATACCAACTTGGATGTAAGTGCATTTTTTACAATTTCCAATACTTGTGTTTATAGTCTTACGCTAAGCTCTTTTGCAAGCTGACCACAAAAAGTAGTAAATGATTTTTAAAAAATGGCCCTAACTGGATCGACTTATACATAATTAGAGGCAACTGGACATGCAGAAAAAACACATATTAGATAATATGTCCAAAAGAATTGCTACCTTCCTTCAGAAATTTAGCATTTATAAAAATTAGCAAGTAGCTTTTTATTTTATGATAATTAATTACACGCTGCATTTTTCATATGTAAATATTGCTGTAAGGTAAAAAGTTAAAAAAGAAAATAATTTTTAAATAACACAAGAACACAATATTATTACTTACTTCTCCCAGAGTTCTTGGTTTCTTGATTATCTACCGTTAATCTATCTTCCTTAACAGTATCCTCACCATACAAATTTGGAGCCACAGGGGTTATATTCTCATCATAAGAAGTTGAAGGCATAGAATGTATAAAGACCATGCGAATTTCTTGCTGTCCGCTATAACATATTTTTTTAAGTTGCCACAAATGTGAAAATAAATTTTCTCTTTACTCCCGATATCTAATTCTGAAAACCCAGCATTTAACATAAAAAGGAAACTTAGCGCGATTAATCGACGTGGTAGTAGCTATGTGTAACAAAAATCAATATTTTAATATTTTTTATTTAAGTAATTTAAAAATTCCATAAAAATCGAAAAAATTGAAATAAAAATGAACAAATAAACTGTAAAAATTGTTATTGACTTATTCCTCCTAGACACCCTATCTTTTTTTTATGCTAAGGCACAGAACTGCAGGATAAATCCTTTATGACGCTCTGGAAGCGGTGCGTGTGCACAGGAAACGATTCACGTTGGTTTTGAATCTTTGGAGATTATATTCGTTGGAGAACATGATTTCAGGGAGGTTGTTCCAGAGTGATGACGTTCTCCAGATGAAAGAATTTTGAAACAGTGTCGTTCGAGGGACACTAAGCTGAACCACGTACTGGTGGGCTGCAGTGGCTCGTTGTGTATTTCTACCATGCACCGCTCTGGGTGGTATCAAGCGGGCAACCTCAGTTGAGCACTTGCCATGAAAATATTTGTAAAATAGACTCAAGTCGCCAACCCGCCTTCGATGTTCAAGGCTTTCAAGGTTGTTTGTATAGAGGTTCTTAGTTCGGAAAAGTACTCCAAGCTTCTGCAAGGCTGCCATAGCAATGGCCGCAACGTGACTATGCCAGGACATATGACTATCCAGATTTACGCCCAATAAATGAACTGATGAAGCCAAGGGAATCGAGTATCCCGCCATAACTATATCCGATTCTTCAACATTAACTTTTTTGAAAAAATCTGCCGCCTAGGTGTTTTTAGCGTTAAATTCTACTTGGTTACTGTCACTCCAAGACAGAATTTCTTTAAAGTCTTTGTTGAGATGTGAGACCTCTTGCTGCCTATAGAGATGTGCATTGGCAGCCGATGTCCGAGCATCCAAAGTAAAGATGAAACAAGTGTGCTGTCATCAGCGAAGCCATATATAGAAATTTTAGTTTTCTCCAAAAGATCGTTAATGTATAGTAAGAAGAGGGTGAGCGACAATATAGAACCTTGAGGGACTCCGGCGTTGATCTTAAATCGTCAAATATCACTAAATTTGAAACATGATAGATTATATTTTTAGCTTGGGTTATAATATCCTTAATTCTAATTTGCCACTAAAGGGTAAGGTTTATTCAGATCAAGAGTAGCCTTTTTATTTAGTATATTATTACCTTTACTATCAAACCAAAAAAAAAAATATGCTAAAAACTAAATGCATACTCCACAACTTTTTGTAAGGGAATGATAGAAATCAAGAGTCTCTGCGCCAAGTATTTATTTTAAAAGTAATGAGATAAGCACGATATAGGTGATTAAAAAAAAGGAAAAACAAAAATGTTTGACAGGATGTAACTCAAAAAATATTTAGAATTCCATTTTATGTTACGTGGCATATTTTTTTAACTCTACTACTTTACTGCCCATTTAAATGGATAAAGTCTACCATAAAAAATAAGTAGATAGCTAGTAAGGATGTAGAACTTTTTTTAGACTAAAAATATTTCTGGAATTACATTTCGAAACTATAAAAATGTAAAATTTTTGAACAAAAAAACTACAACAACATGTAAATGTCATTGAAGGTGTATTGTAAAGTGCAGCTAGAGTCTTACGAGGGCCCCATTGCTTGGTTGGAATGGCACCTGGTTTTAAGTATGCCCTATCATTTTAAATTATAATATCATTCTGGGCAAAATGCAATCTGCAAACTCGATTTCCATCACTGAGATGTTCTATATTAGGGTTTCTTTCTATGGGTACATAGGTACATATCATTTAAGTCTCTACATTCCATTTTAGGCGAAAAATTAAAATGGTCTAACTTTGACAAGCAGCAATGTTTAGGAAAGCAAGTTTCATTATAACAGGATAACCCACGCAAGACTTTAGATCCCTATATCCTCTGAGTAAATCTAAACTATTAGTTCAGGTTGGTTTACCACTAAAAGCAATGTTACAGGTTTGCTTCTTTTAATTTGCCAAAAATCAGTAAACAAGTTGGACACAAATAATGAACGTGTACGTGAGCTTTATAGTAGGTATACCTATGAACAGTATGAACAGCTTAAACGTTCCAAAAAACACTTACATTAATAAATACATGATTGTGTTAAAAGCAAGGTAAATGCCATGCGGGGATACAATTTAAAAATTATTTTAAGTAGCCTAGGTACGTACCTGAAGAACTGAATTTGGGTCGTTGGGAAAGAATTGTTGCAAAGCAACACCATCGCTTGTGTCTCATCACGAACTTACACTAAAAGCTACTGCATTATATTAAAAAAAAAACTATTTATAAAAGTCTAGCCTAGTAATAAGTTTTTAACGAAAGTTCCACAAAGTACAATAAAGAACTGAAAATTACTCAGAATAACGCTAAAAGATCCCACAATAAACACGCCACACACTGTGTAAATAAAGAATTAAGTGATGACCGGCTCTGGACAACATCAACGTAAAATATAAAAAAATAGTTCAAATACGACGTACTGCGCATGAGCCGCGCTTCCGAAAAACCTGCATGACGCATTTGAAAATTTTTTGGGTGCTACGGCTTTTTTCAATGATGGTGCTTAGTTTTCTAGTAAGAAAATTAAAAACACAACATAAAATCACAAAAACCGTCCGGCTCGTTTCAATTTTTGTATAATTTTATCTATCTTAGGTAGTGATGAGTTAACATTTCTTGTAAACAGATAGTTAGACGAACTAAGCTACGCTCGCTCGGAGGGGCAGTTGAAAGTC
This sequence comes from Polydrusus tereticollis, assembly GCA_963920685.1. NCBI lineage: Eukaryota > Metazoa > Arthropoda > Insecta > Coleoptera > Curculionidae > Polydrusus > Polydrusus tereticollis. Next base: position 54,728,132 of record OY987329.1, read on the forward strand.
AAAGTTTTTATATTTGTATTTTAAATTTAAATGGAGGCCCCCAGCCCCTTTGAGACGATGTTGCCAACTTCCGAGGACGAAATGATGACCCACATGGAAGTCCAGAGGACTACAGTCGAGGCACAGATGTCAATTGAAGCTCGTATAGAAGCAGTGGAACAACGAATGGAGGCAAAGTGGAAAAAAACTCATGAATGAAAAAGAATTAGAGTGGGCGATAAAGATTAGGCAGATCAAAGAAGAGGAATCCCGAAAGGTACTCGAATTAAAGGCTATGCAAGTTACAATAAATGAATTAAAGGCCGAATTAGGTAGGTCTAAGACAAATAATATTATTCAGGACAGTGACAGACAAGATTGTCAAAATTTAAATTTAAATGCGAGAATTGATTCTATTTTCATTAAACCATCCCCAAAGACTGTTAATATCGTTAATAGGACCGATGAGATCACTGTCAATGAGCTTAACAGCAGGCAAATTAATGTTGATGCCATTTAAATCTTTAATGAGACCTCTGACATGGAGGTAGACCACATCTCGGGCTCTGATAGCGAGGGACAGTGGTCTAATCGAAAGACTAGACCTAATAGAAAGCGATTAAATAAGACCCCAGAGGTTGACAATAATAGTAAAAAGGTGGCCGGTACTTCTGCTTGGCCAAATCTTCCAAAATCAACAAATGTGTCATTAAATAATCATTTGACAGAAAAGGTATCCACGCCAGGTATCAAAGTTGGCCAAGCAAAAGTGCCGGTTACGCCCAAGGTAAATAATGACCAACCTGAAATTGTCGCTGATAGCGTACCGGAGGCAGGTAAGCCTAAGCTAAAGGTGTCTCCCATTGTTATTAGGGACAAGGTAAGGTACAATGAATTAACGGGACACCTGCGTTCAATGAAAATTGATTACGGACGAGCTGTGACTGTGCCGGAAGGTGTGAAAATACATCCACCCACGCCGGTAGACTACCATAAGATTATCAAGATTCTGGTGGCCAACAACATGCAACATCACTCGTTTAGGTTCCAGGACGAGAAGGAACTACATGTAGTTTTGAGAGGCGTCCTGGAAACCTGGACTGAAGACAAGGTAAAGCAAGATTTGCTAGATCTGGGTTTTAACTCATCACGAATAATAAGATGGCACAGCCGCAGTGGTGCGCCATTACCTCTGGTCTTGGTATTCTTACCGCGATCGGAGAAATCCATTTTTGATTTAAGGGATCTTAATCATATGTGCATAAAAGTGGAGGCACAGCGCGCGCGCTCCACCATCTCCCAATGCCATCGCTGTCAATTGTATGGGCATTCACAGTTTCGTTGTACTGCACCCATAAAGTGCTTAAAATGTGCCCTTAACCATTTCTCTTACGAGTGCGTTAAACCGCGTGAGGAAAAGGCAAAGTGCGCGAATTGCGGGGGTGACCACCGAGGCACCCCAACAATTTGCGCAAAAGTGCGCCACTTTACATAACCCACAATGACAACAACCGCAACAAGAACACCGCGCCAAGAAATACATTCAAGTGGGGGCAACAAGATAATAAGAAATTAGGTAGCGATGGCACTGGGAACGTCTCAAATCCACCGTAAGAGCCCCAACCAATACCAGCAGTTATGGAGCACGAATTGCAGTCCACAATGCAAGGCTTCCTTGCCCAGTTCACCAAATTAATGGAAGCTCAGTTTAAAAACATCGCGAGCTCCTTTTTGAAAACAACTGTTTAAATGGCCGCACAACAGGAAACGGCTTATTTCAAAATGGCTACTTTTAATGTCTGTAGCATAAAGCAACGGAAAATCGAACTTTTGTTTTTGTAGAGAGAAACGAGATTGATGTGTTTCTTATCCAAAAGACTTGGCTTAAGGGAGAAAGGTTTTCGTTTCCGAACTACATGGTGTTCCGGAACGATCGCCTAAATAGATGTGGGGGTGGAACCATGATTCTGGTAAAAAAACACATATCTGCGCAAGTTGTGCCAGGTCCTAACAACTGTCCCCATATTGACGGGACTTTTATTTCAATAAGATTCAAAAATAATCAACGCGTACACCTGGGGTCGGTTTACTGTAGTCCGTCGGTGGGTTTCTCAGGCAACTGTCTAGCAAAAATTTTTAACAATAATAATAGAACGATTATAGGGGGCGACCTCAACGCCAAGCACACGGTTTGGGGTTGCATGTATTCAAATCCGAGGGGTCGCACCTTATTTAATTTTTCCGAAGCTTTAAATTACCACAATCTACCGCCGGAGGAGCACACCCATATGCTTGGGCGTGGTCTTCCGGATATTCTGGACATTTTTGTGATTAAGAACTCGGTACAGCTATCACAACCGGTAGCCGTTTGTGATCTTAGCTCAGACCATATACCAGTAATTATCGAAGTGGGCAATCCGCTGGAAAGAGGAAGATGTTTCATTACCCACACCTCTACGAATTGGACGAGATACAACAATCTCTTAGCAAGTTTCGATCCGTTGCAACCGCCACGCAACGTGAGGGAGATTGATGACGCGGTAGCTAAGATCACAGATGATATCAACAAGGCTCTTGCACAGTCATCAGTCACAAAAGTGTCCGAATTTTCGAAATACGGGGCTTTGACAAACGATATTAAAAATCGCATCAGGATTAAAAATCGACTAAAGAATAGGGCGTACCGTACTGGAGATCCTCGAATCAAGGCCTAGGCAAATCGGGAGGCCGCTGTCATCAGACAAATGCTCATCGAGCGCGAGTCCAATTTATGGGACGATAAAGTTCAGAGTCTTGCCATTGAAGATAATTCTGTCTTCAGAATGACCAAAACTTTGATCAGAGGCATTAGAGCCCCGATGTCGTACCTGAGAAATCAGGAAACGGGTCAAGTTCTGATGGACGCAAAGATAAAGCTGAATTGCTAGCAGACAAACTCTATGACCAATTCAGTGAAAATCCAAGTAATGACGTGCCTAGAGATGCTAGGGTCGCCAGAACGGTGCAAATTTACAAGACAATCAACCACCCCGTTCAGTTGTTTCCTCAGGTTACGCTGAACGAGGTAAAGTCCCTTGTTAACTTTTTGAATAGGAAAAAAGCCCCGGGTTTCGACGGTTTAAAGAATGCGGCATGGCGAAACTTACCCGACAGAGCTTTAGGGAATATAGTAAATTTGTCCCAGGCGATAATCAAAGAAGGTCACTTTCCGAGTGCATGGAAACATGCAAAAGTTATCCTTATACACAAGAAAGGTGAGGACCCCACGGCACCGACAAGTTACAGACCCATCAGTCTGCTGTCTAGCCTGGGTAAAATAATCGCGAGAATTATTCTAAGTCGCTTAAATGGCTTTGTTTTTGAGCGAAATGTGCTGCCTGATGAACAGTTTGGATTCAGGGCCGAACATTGCACAGTCAGGCAGACAACACGTCTAGCTTCAAACATTTTAAAGGGCTTCAACAGACGAGCCCATACGGGAGCGATTTTCTTTGACGTTAGTAAAGCCTTTGATAATGTCTGGCATAACGGTCTCATACTGAAGATGATAAGACTCGGAGCGCCGAACTACCTCATCAAGGTAGTAGCTTCTTTTCTTGAGAATAGAAGTTTTGCAGTCTCGTCAGAGAACGCACTCTCCTTGACGAAAAATATCAGGGCGGGAGTGCCGCAAGGCTCACCTCTCTCCCCGATGTTGTATAATATATATACACATGACATTCCGCGCGATAGGCAGAATCAGCTCTATCTGCTCGCTGACGATACTGCAATTACGTCTACCTCTAAGCAACCGTGGCTGATCGTTACCCGGATGTAGCGCCATATTAATCAGTTGGAAAAATGGCTTTCGAATTGGAAGATTCGTCTGAATCCCGCCAAAACGAAGGTCATTTTCTTTTCAAAAAGTCGAGTACGAAGGCCTGAAACAAGGCTCAGGGTCAATCGAATCGAGTTGAACTGGTGCCAGGAGGTCAAATACCTGGGACTTATCTTTGACCAGAAACTGAACTGGAGGTTGAACTCAGTCATTAGAGTCAAGCTTGCATTGCGCCAATTGGGCTCCATCTACCCCCTGCTTCACAGGCGGAGTAGACTCAGTAATCGCACCAAAGTTAATCTCTACAAGGTTCTGGTCAGGCCAGTTCTGACTTATGGTGCGCCCTCGTGGTGCAACATAAGTAGGACTGAGCTGAATAAGTTCCAGGTTATTCAAAATAGGGCTCTGAAACTGATCGCAGATGTCCCTCGTTACACGATGAATCGGATACTGCATCAAGATTTTCGAATTCCAACTTTAGACGAATTTTTTCTTAAAATTATTACAGACTATTACAGACGCACAGATGTATCGACAAACCCTGAAATCATCAACTCACATAAGAGAGCAAGACCAGACTCGACTTACAAACTCCCAAAAGACTATTTACCTTTACCTATTATCGGTCAAATTCAATAGTAGAGATGCACTAAAATACAGTTGAGAGGCACTAGAATGGTAGAGAAGCACTGTACCTACATTATGATTTAACGTATTTGAGGCGCCATACTACTGCATAACTAATACTTCCAGCCAGATAACAAGACCCATTCATCAAGGCAAGAAATGCTAATTTTACATTCTTTGTAAATGATAAGGTGTAAAAGCTAAACGAAGAATTAATTGATGTTAAAGGTTTTAGACCTGACGTAAAAGAAACATTCAAGAACCAAAGTACAATGACTGTATAAATCCAATGTACTAGATGGGGTTGCAATCCCCACTGTTTACCAATGACTTTTTTGCAGTATACACCCAATACCCGATTACGAATTTTTATTTTCCTAATTTGATGTATTCAAAACGAAAAAAGACAGGATTAATTAAATAATAGCACTGTATATGAACATAAGGAAAACGTTAGGGAATATAGCTATAAACATTTTGTCAAAATGAGTTACGTTATGTATATCCACGTAATTTACCTGTCTAACTGAGGTACACCAGAGTTTGGTATAATGACATTAAAATTGCTCACATTACATTATGTGATTCAGTAAACGGTGAAAAATGGATATAAAAGGCCACTTTAAAATATAATTTTCTGGTAAAAAAAAACATTAACTTTTGCTGTTTTTCGGCTCAGTAAACCTGCTAACAATTTGTTTTCGTTTTGTATTATATTACTACAAACTAAAGTAACGGACATTTGGATATACAAGCATACTTTATATTTTTAGCTAGTATATATCATAAACTCAGTACTTATAAGGGTAACATAAATACACTGCTCTAGACTAATTATACAGTGTGGATCAAATCTTACTTTATCATTTTAACTTAAGTAAATAACTTTTTAAATTGTATTGTAACCATTTTTCAACTTTCCTTCTTGAATTATGAAGTACCCTTCGTTTTCAGTCTGCATTTAAAACATATAATCTTTCAAGTAACTCTCGTTTTCTTCTTCACAAAGGCGAGCACTTTGCAGAATGTTCTCGATAACTTTTTGCAAGGTGACTCCGTTTATCATTGGAATTTTCCGTTAAGTATTGTCCTTCAGCTCATTAGGATATTAGTGTCCTTAAAGACAGCAATCTGGAGCCTTTATATTAGGGGAACGTTGTGATCAACAAACTCGGCATATCTGGTTATTATTCTTGCGCCGAATATTAGCCTTAGCACCTGCATCCATTTTCGGGCTATATGAGCAGTTCTTCCTTTCCAAGTTTCCATCTTGTGGCCACCACGTTCCACCGTTGTGAACATCAGGACGCACACAATCTCCCTATGTTTCGCGATATCTTTTACTAGTAGTCGTGACCGTATTAATAATTTTTTATTACTCAGCCTCAAAGAAGTATGAAACAATCATATTTTCTGATGTAACTTTGTATCAAACCGTAACTTTTGAGACAGCGCAGCTCTCGAGGATGGATAACTCTGTGATTTTTAGTACCACAAAATGTGCCATTTTGTGTGTTAACAAAGCCATTTTAATAAAAACCAGCTTTGCCTCCAATAACTCGTATGATATTGAAGCCTCTGGATTTCTTTATGGTAGCATGGTTTCGCCGTTGTTAAACATCTGCCGGTTTAAGCTTCTGTACCTACCGTAATTGAACCTTATATGCAAAACATTCTTAGATCCTTTTTCAAAATACTGCAGGTGATTCCAAGCTCTTTAAATGCGGGTGAATGTAAACCTGGCTCAACATCAATACTCTCCCGTACCACTTTAATATTTTTTATAAAAACAACCTGACTGGGCACTGGGCAGACCTTCAAGTCCTTGGACAATCCTCGACGGGTCCTTCCTCTCACTCGGCGTGAGAAACCAACATGGTTGTTCTCGATGTGGAATTTCCTGCCTAAAAGCGTTTTATTTATAAATGATCCCTGCTTAAGAACAATACAGCGTCGATATTCAAAGTAAAACTTAATTACTTTTAGGCGTAGGTATACAGTGACCGGCAGAAAGTGCGCAGCATATGGGGAAGTTTTTTATCTTTAAGTTTAGAAAATTAATTTTATTTTAGATAGGTTCTGCATGTTTTTAAACCAAAATAACACCCATTAAATCCGGTAAAAGTCTTATATTATACGAGGTAGGATCAAAAATTTGAAATTCCGCTAAGAGTAAAGTACCTCCATCTTTCATTTTAGAATATTTTTTACTAAGAATTATTGTTTTAATTTCAAAGTTATACCCAAATTCCAAATTTCGCTTATCTTTGACAAGAAAATGGATTTAATCGTGTTTTCTGAATAACCCTGTATTAAAAATAAATGGCAACCGAACAGTACGAAAATAAGATTTTCTGCAGCCTTTGTTAGAGATAACCGTCGATTATAAGTCCGATTAGTTTGTTTTCATGATATTATGGCTTTTTAAAATAAAAACATAAAAATATTGAATATTTTTGCTGCACACCGTATTTTAATTTCTGAGGGAACAAGTTAGTTTCATCTGACTGATATTTTTTGATTTACTTTGACTTAAAGCATCTCCTAAATAGCTTTTTATACATTGAAGTATGTATAGAAAGTTTCCTTTTGATTTATAAAAAAAAAATTAAATTAAAAATATATTTTGAACGGATTTTATTTCTCACGCAAAATAAGGATCAATAATATATTTTGTACACATTTTAAATAATTTTAAAATAATGCTTCTTCAAAAACTGATTTTTTATGCCCCAAGGCCAAGCTTAAAGCCTAAAAACAATAACACAAGTTAATTTCCTTCTCATAATCTATACTATTTAAGATTAAAGCAGCCATGAAAATAAGTCAAACATTGAAATTAAATTATTGACATTTAGTTAGTTCTGCTATAAAAATGGAAGTTGAAAAGTTGTCTTTACAGGAGGAAATTGCAATAGTTTTAATTCATGGTGACAACTATCACAGTTATCGCGAGACAGCAATTATTTTTAACAATAGATACAATAAAAATGTTCACAATTCTACTATATTTTAGAATTGTCAATAAATTTAAACAAAGTTGATCGGTGGAAAATAAGTATAAAAATGTCCATAGAAAAACTGCAGCTACGGAAGAAAACGCTTTAAATGTTTTGTTATCAGTAAATGAAGTTCTTACAATGCCGTTGTCCGAAGGAGAAGAACACGTTGGTATTTCAGAAAAGTCTATTAGAAGAATATTTAAGAATCACAATTACTTACCATATAAACCCAAATTTCTGCATACCCTTCAAGATATGGATCTAGATGCAAGGCTTGACTTTTGCTTTTGGTTTCAAGGCAAAAAAGAAGATGATCCACATTTTGGAGATAGTATATTATTTACTGACGAAGCAACCTTCACAAGCAACGGCACTGTAAGTTCCCAAAATTGCAGGTGGTGGGCGAACCAAAACCCCCATTTTAACACTAAGTCAGTAAATCAAATTTGTTATTTGTTACCCCTTCTAATAAATTAAAGTTTTTTTTGAAAATATGAAAATGTACCATTATTTGTTAAAAAATACCATTGAGTTTATAGGTTCTGTATTCTGAGTATGTTTCACAGATCTGGCAAAACTGGTGCGCGGTAAAGTGTAACCGACAACTTGCAGCTCGACAGTCAAACTCGGAGACGTAAAGGGGCTGAGATTGCCGCTGGAAGGAGATAGTAACGCATGTTAAGCCATTTCCACTCTCTTTATTGAACTTACAACTGGTGCATTATATTTTATTTTTTTCCTCACACGGCTGATTGTAATAATCATTTGACAAACTTGATGTATAAAAGCGAACATGGTATTTTGTTTTTTAGGTAAAGTGACATTTGACGCATCCTGTTTTAGTAGATGTATTTAAAAACGACTGAAACCTCATTTATTAATATTAATAAAATAGCTTTTCACTAAAATGAGATCAAATGCATTATCAATATTTTGTTAGAATCCAATTATTACTGGTACTTGGTAATTGAATTGTTATGTAAACTTTTATATTGAAATTTTCTACTTGTCAATTTTCAAATTCAAATTCAAAATTCAAATTCAAATTTATTCAAAACCCAAATATTTACAATACAATTTGCACTTAATGGTTACAATACAGATACATAATGCGTCCCTAAACTGAGTTTGGCAAGCACCTAGGTAAAGAATACCTGTATGTGCTCTTTGTATCTTTGCAGAAATATTAAATGTTATCCACGCAGATTTAGTATTTTAGACAAGAAAGAAAGAAAGGTAAAATAATTATAACTATAAGAAATCACTAAAAACAAAAATATACAATTAGTTCAAGAAGGATAAACCGTTCACAAAAATTTACAACAGTAAAACAAAATACAAGACTTTACTTTTCAGTATCACAGCTGTTAAAATCACATAGATATTCTTAATAGCACACACATCACAGTTTAGGCTGAAACTGGGACTAAAATATACTTAATAAAACTGAGAAAAAAATTTTTAAAGCAGACCTAAAATGTTTTTTGTTTTTTATGGACCTAATGTTTAGTGGAATTCCATTATATATTTTTTAGCCCAGGTAAGTAACAAAATGCTGCCCCAAGCTGGTTTTTGATAGAGTGACATTAAAGAGTTCATTTTGAGGGTTTATAGATGTTTATATTTGAATAAAAGTTTAGTTTAAGTTGATGTTTTGGTTCATTTCACATTTAAACCATCATCAGAACTACAAAATAGATGAAGGTTAGAAAAAAACGTCATTTTCTAACCTTCATCTATTATGTAGTTCTGATGATGGTTTAAATGGGAAATAAACCGAACCGTCAACTTAAACTAAAATTTTATTCATACATGACCTATAAACTCACAAAATTGACAAATAGAAAATTTAAATCAAACGGTCAGAAAGAAAACTATACTACTTCTATATTGATATAATTTAATCAAGCCTTAATCGTTGACTAAGCTTTTAGAGACTCCCTTCCCTGTATATTACTTGCTAAGTATTAAATAAAGTATTCAACTACATGCAGTTAACAGAAAATTAGGAACAAAGTTATGTTTTATCCCACTATGCAAAACTATAAAATACTTTTACCACAAATTGGTTATGAAATCATAAAATATAAAATTTTAAAATCGTGTTATAGAATGTTATACACTTATTGCCATCCATTTGCTTCATTTAGCATTGGTTTTAGGTAACATAATAGACATCCACCCCCATATATTATACGCATATACAAAATAAATTAAATCAAAGAACTGATTGGCAACAAAAGCTTAAGGAAAGGGCCTTTTTGTAGCAGTAATATAATCAAGCATAGCTCGGAAAGCTTTTAGAACGTAGTTTTATTTCCTAATGGTCAAATAACGATCCTTTTATTCGAGCTTTTAGGGAATTTAGAGACCCTATTCTCGGTGCCGAACGTTCCTACCATCAAGTTTATAATTGGAACTGGCTCTATTCATTCTACCAAATGATTTTATACAGTGAGTGGTATGTATAGCATAATAATTGGGAAAAAAGTTAAACTGTGTAATTTGAAGCTTTTACAGCCGCCCTACGAATAATGTTTTTTATTATTCCTAAAATTTTATTATTTTTGACGTAGCTTCTATTGAATAATGCAGCAATTTTCTATTCCAAAATAAAACCTTGTAGAAGGTAAACCCGAAAGGAAAAAGTTAGACGGATCCTGCTAAGTCACTAGGGACTAGTCGCATTGCTTTCGATAATAAGTAGCAAAAATTATGAAAACGACTTCAAACTTTTTACAATACATTAACATAACTAGGTGTTAAAAAATCCAATGAAATAATATTTGCATTTTGCAATTTCATAAGAACCAACACTTCGTCTATCGTTAAGGAGGCCTCGCAGAAACGTGGGGTACTATTTGAAAAGAACGAATTATATAGACTTTAGCAGCTTTTGGCATGCTGTGGCGTCTAAACTTGATCATCGTTAAAATATTGCTTGCACTTGTACGACAGGTTGGTGCCTGGCTTTTTAGAAGATATTTTTTCTTATGACAAAGCTTCAGATGATATTACCCCCTTGGTTCCACCCAGGGCGATACTCATATGGTAGAAATGTACGACGATCTACTATCGCACCTACTGTACGTAGTTCAATTAGTTTCCCGTGAATTGCACTTCAAAATTCTTTCATCTTGAGAAAGTAATCTATCTGGAACTCCAAAAATTTAAAACTAATGCGCTTTCTTCGTGCATGAACCGCTCACGGAGCTTATGCATGATATTTATAGAAGTAATACCTACAGCGTGTAACAGAAGTATGGAACGCTTTAAATATCTTTAATACCGTTAGTCCGATCTAGCTAAAATTCGGTATCCGTATATAAGAGGTTATCGCGGAGCTGCTAGTGACATTTGCAATGTTGCCAAATTTACAGATTTTTAGCAATTTTAAATATTTTTTTTAAATTGAACACGCTATATATTATTTAAAAAAATGATTCCACAACAAATTCTAAATAACTTTTCTATAAGTTACTTAATGTCTAAATCTAGCAATTTTTTTAATATTCGAACTCGAAAATTGAGAATTTATTGAAACATTATTGTAAGGTAATTATTGTTTAAACTTACTTATTACAGAATAAAGAAATTAAATTAGATGTTTAAAGTGCCTTCCATTTACTTCTTGATAATATGCTAAATATTGCGGAAAAGTATTTAAAACATTAGAAAGAATATCTGTTTCTTCGATTCGTCGGCATTCAATTTCAGTTCTTTGTTTTAGGTCTTCTATATCATATGGCTTTGTCTTGTAGACCACATTTTTTAAATGTCCCCACAAGAAATAATCGAATGGAGTCAGATCTGGTGACCGAGCTGGCCACTCAATTGTACCCCGTCTCCCTATCCATCTTTCAAAAAATACTTCATTTAGATACTCCCGTACTTGTCTGACGTAATGTGGTGGTGCACCGTCTTATTGCAGCCATACTTCGTTATTTAATCCCGCAACGTTGTCTCAAATTTTGTTTATTGATAATCAGTTTTAACTTACTTTAATGAAACTAACTTACGAGGATTTGGAAATAGGATCGCAAGAGAAGGAACAACTTCATTTCTTAAGAGCTGCAAATATCTATCGCCATTTAAATTATAATCCATAAACAATGGACCAGTTATCCTTTGTCCTATAATGCCTGCCCAAACATTAATTTTTTGCGGAAATTGGATGTGCTGTTCTCGAATCCAATGAGGATTTTCTTTGGACCAATAACGAATATTATGCCGGTTAACATTTCCATTAAGACAGAATGTCGACTCATCGGAAACATTATTTTATTAATAAAATTTGGATTAGCATTACACCAATCCATCATTTGCTCACTGAATTCCAAACGCCTGTCAAAGTCATCCTCATAGAGTTCTTGAACCAGGTGAAATTTGTATAGGTGGAACTTCTCACACTTTAATAAGCGATCTACCGACATGTGCGATGTGTTGTAATCGAGGCCAATAATTCGAGTAGAGAGGTGTGGATTTTCCTCTATGCTAAGCAAAATATCTAAAGCTTTATTGCCGCTTGTCGCAGTTTTTGGACGCCCAGATTTTGAAATGTCTTTTACATGGCCAGATTTGATTTTTTTAAAATTTTGCTTACTGTAGACCGTGCTATTGGATTTCGGTTGGGATACTTATCTTTAAATATCTCAGCAACCTCCTGCTGTGTTCGCCTTCGATCCCCGTAACCCAATATCATTAATATTTCTATTCGCAGTGTTTCCGTTAGTAAATCCATTTTAAGAATTATTAAAACTAATAATTTATGAAGCACAAATACGTTCTGAAAAGTTTGTCAATGTCGCTGTCAGAATTTAATTGTGTCACAAATTTCCAAGACCTACTTATACCTATCTCTATCAGTTTTCTTGAATAAGAAGTTCTTATGATATTTAAACCCCAATATCAAAAAAATGGCTAGATTTAGACATTAAGTAACTTATACAAAAGTTATTTAGAATTTGTTGCGGAATAATTTTTTTGAATAATATATAGGGTGGTTCCATTTAAAAAAAAAATATTTTAAATTGCTAAAAAACTGTAAATTTGGCAACATTGTAAATGTCACTAGCAGCTCCGCGATAACCTCTTATATACGGGAACCGAATTTTAGCTAAATCGGCAAACAGTATTCAAGATATTTTAAGCGTTCCATACTTCTGTTACACGCTGTATATACGGTGTCCAGAAACTAAGGTGTCATACTTAATCTACGTCCAAGAATAATCATATTTTTCTCTATATAACCATATTATATCGAGAAATGCCTCCAAAGGACGCTACAGCCCCCAAATGGGGTACCCTTATAATTGTTGACGAAGCTGTTTAAGGTGTAAACTTGAAATTTTGGTATGATAAATAAATAACATATGTGCTTAATCTGCTTCTAAACTCAAAACTCTTAACACTTAGGCTAGAGCGTAACGTTTATTTTCTCGTCCTTGTCATATTTTCACTGATTTGCTTTGCAGCTTAAATTTAAAATCCATTTTTCCAGAAAACGGTGCACTCTAACGACATGGGACAAAAGTACCTACTTTTATTTGAAAGGATCAAAAACGTTTCTTTACACAAAAAAGTTATGATCAGTTATCATGCGCCGCTGACTTAGAATTATATTAGGCACATACAGTTTACCATAATACTAGAATATTTTGTTTGAATGAGTTAACAAGTTTTAAATTTAAGAGCTAAAATAATTTTCTTTTCCTAGCATTAACAACGAGTGTATAAATGTATTTCCAATTTATTATTTAAAATAATTGTTGTCAAATAAAATATATAGAAAATTCTTTAATAAACAAGTTAGTTGTAAATAAGAGACCGGTCTTGCCAATTAAGGGTTAAAGCTAACAAGAATACGATTATTTTATTTAATTATTATAAAATATCAAAATTCACCATTTATACGTAATGAATGATATTATGATGTCGTATAGGGATCAAAACATCGAACAATATAATAATTCAAATACTGGGAAGACCTTTATATAGAGTGTTTATTAAACATTCGACAAAAATTATAGGGGTTATTCCCGTAACTATACTTAGAATATTTTGTCCTTTGATGGTTTTTGAAAAGCCGCTATGTTTCAAAAATAAAGGGTAAGAAAAATTTTCGACAAAACCAGTTTTTATATTTTTCAAATTATTAATGTAGTCGAAATAAAAATGGCGTACTAAATTGAGCTTACCGAGCATACATTTTTTTTTAAATGCATAGTTATCTTTTAAGCAAATCAGTTTAAACGTGAATTTCATTTGAGTACGTCTTGTAATTGATCATTTTGTATGTGTCGAATTTGTTGAGACTGATTGACGCTTTGTTGTTTGATGTGTATTATCTGTCTTTAATAGTTAAACTTTTGTTAGTGAAGTAGCCTATCATAAATCGCTATACGAACCTCCAGATCACTGACATGCATATCATTTACGGACTTGCTAATGGCAATTCATTACAAGCTAGGCGGTTGTACATGGAACGATTTCCTGACCGTAATGTTCCTGATAGAAAAACCTTCCAAACTATTCATCGACGTCTTCATGAAACAGGCATATCAAACGAAGTGGGGGACCAGGAAGACCAATGACAGAAAGAACCGTAGAAGTAAAAAGTAGAAGCGAATGTGCTGAACATGATAGAGGAAGATTCAGGTACCTACTTCTACACGAAAAATTGCAAATACTTTGAATGTAAGTAATGGGACTCTTGGGAAAATCCTTAGTAATTGTTTGTTCTAGCCATATTATATACATACATACAACGCATTCAGGAACTTCTTCTTGCCAATTTTCTTCCACGGATTGCATTCTGTTAATGGCTTTTGCACACATTGGTTCAAAACTCTCAACTACTGACGATGAATCGAATTTCTCAAGAAATGTAATACGGAATTTTCACAACAATCATGTGTGCTGAAGAAAATCCACATAAGGCACTTGAAGATCGTTTCCAACATTCGTTTTCGGTGAACGTTTGGGTTGGAATTGTGGGTGACTGACTAATTAGACCGGTATTTCACCATTGGCAACAAGAACTGGAATGCGATTTATGCACGATGGTGTACCAGCGCATTTTAGTGTGGTTGCTCGTGAGTTTTTAATAGTAACATACGGAGATCGCTGGATTGGTCGCGATGGATCTCACTTATGGCCTGCTCGGGCTCCGGACTAAAACCCCCCGGATTATTTTCTATTTAGCCATTGTAAGTCATTAGTTTATATATACTCTAGTGAAGAAGGTGGAAGACTTAAGAAATCGTATAATTGCTAGGTGTAACTCAATAACAAACGACCCTGGTGTTTTTGAAAGAATACGGTAGTCAATGGGGAAGAAGACTGGATTAGCTGGGGGTAGTCAGTTTAAACAGTTTTTCTAGATTAGGAAACTTTACATGTAATTTTTGTTAATAGAATGTTTTTGTCGAAAATTTTCCTCGCCCTGTATCTTCGAAACAAAGCGGCTTTACAAAAATCATTAAAGGACAAAATAATCTTAGAATAGTCCAGAGAATAACCCCTTCAATTGTATGTTTAATAAACACCCTGTATAAATAAATCAACTGTGATATTTAAAAATAATCCTAGTGGCATAAAACCGAACATCACCAACTATTAATAAGGTAGATACAAATTATCTTTCACGATTTTCTTATATTAAAAAAGAAAAAACAACAGCAATTTCGTGACTAGCGTTCCTGTTACTACCGCAGTAATAAAAACGACAAAATATTATTTGAGGGGCGCTAAATTGATCATCCTCATTGTTTTACGCGTCGCGGCGGCGTCGACGCTAACGGAACGTCGAAAGGGAAAGACTAATAAACGGAAGCTGCGACCAATCAGGATGGAATTATTGGGGTAACTAGACTGCCGGTTGTTGGAGAATATGAAGCACGTTCTAGAATATTCAGGAAAATGGAGTTGGTTTTATTTTCTGTGTGTCTCGTTTAATGCGGTGTTATTGTATATTATAATATTAACAAAAAATCCTAAATCGCAGGACGACTTAAAAATTAATGATTTTAGTCGTCATACTTTTTAAATACCAGTAATAACGAAAAGTAGATACCTACATAGGCCCCCTAGGGTATTAGAAAAAGTGATTTAGGTGCCTCATAGTACTATTGAGAAATATAATTAGTTTACAATCCACATATTTGCAATATTTTGGAGCGTTTATTTTTTATTTATTAACTAGCGCATGCGTATATGTGAAATTTTTTTCATATTGCTGAGAATGAAAATACTAATATTTTTCATTTGAAAATTCGGCACCTCGAACAAGTTATTTTGCATGCTTTGTCAGTTGATTCTCATTAAGGCTTCATAAGGAATAGTTCCGTTGTGTCGGCAATAATTCGCGATCACTAATTATGCAAATGTACATACATTCCTGGTGCCCAAGATGTAAAGGAAAAACGCAGAAAAATGTATAATTTTTTTTTCGTAAAGAGCTGAAGAAGTAGTCTGTTATAATTTTTTTTTACAGGACAAAATGGAGACGATTCAATAAATTCCTCAAAGGGTTCAAGCGGAGCGCTCAGTAAAAAGCAAAGAAAGGCACGAACAGCATTTACGGATCTCCAACTACAAACCCTAGAAAAAAGTTTTGAAAGACAAAAATACTTAAGTGTACAGGATAGGATGGAATTAGCAGCGAAACTTAGTCTTACGGATACACAAGTCAAAACGTGGTACCAAAATAGAAGGTAAGCAATTTTACCATACATGTCAAACACATAATAATAGTTCTAAATTGTATTTCTAATCATTAGGAAATTTTTTGAAAGTATAGTCCATCTTTTAACAGAGTTGGATATATAAAAAAATTCAACTTGAAGTCTACTTCGGATGCTTAAGTATCCATTATCAGTAGACTGTGCCGGAGAATGACATACCTCCAACGCATTGTGAAAGCGACAAATAAAACTGCTGGAGCAAAATACAAAACTGCAATTTATATTATTTATGATTAAATAACATTATCGCACACTGAAAGAATTTTCTAATAACCACTAATAGACATTGTATAGCCTTTATTCAGATATCTGCATACTGCATGTCTCCAATACAAGTGTCTAATAGTGGCTATAAGTTCTGTCTAATGGAAACCATTTAATAGCCACTATCAGATTTTCTAATAAAATTTTTTATTAACCAGTATATATTCATCTAATTAAGGCTATTAGATTTCCGAATAGGGCATCAAGTACAACAAATAGCTATTATAAAAGCATTTTATTACCTTTATACAATATATTTCTAATAACGGCTATAGTATAGACAACAAGTGTCCCATTACCTTTATTTAGATTTCTTTTAGCGGCTATAACATATTCCTATTGCGAGTATTCATAAAAAGAATAACCATCAATAATAATAATAATGATTTACCCGATAATTCTTGAGAATACACGAATAACGTTAACATCAAAAAATAGCATAGACAATATTTTTTGTAACATTACAACGGATAGTCTAAGTAGCTCTATTTTATATGCCTGTATATCTGATCAAATTGTACAGAAAGTTATCTTTAAGCATAAGAAAATTGAAGTTGTTAAACCATACTTTAAATGATTTTTTTACCAATTGATAAAAATAATTTAGTCAATTATCTTAAGCAACCAGACTGGGCAGACGAATTTACAGCGGACAGATCTGACGTAAATAAGCAATGGTGACTTTTTATAAATTCGACCATATTAAAAAATATTAGCGCTGAATATAAAGAAATGTATACAGTTCTTCAGAAACAATATGACAGTTTATTTATATTAGAAGTAGATCCGAACATTACGCATATAGAATAAAAAAATTTCAATAACAAAAACAAATGTATGCGGTCCATTTACAATGAAATTACAGTTAAAGTAACGCTGAAGACATATCCAATAACTATAACGGCTTTTTGCTTACCGCAGTTCCAGAACTAATTAATAATCATCTAAGACGAATTGACTGGAAATCTAACATCTAAAAAAATAATAATAATGTTTAAAATCTGTGTCGCCTGACGAAATGTTGAAATTTAACCAAAAAATTAAATTTTATTGACTTGGCCGATACTTGCTGGAAATCCATAACTAATATGTTTTTTGGAAATGTAAAGACTTTTACACACTTTTTTCCAGTTGTTTATTAACACAATTATCACATAACATGTTTCGCTACACATCGTCTGAAGAAGCTACCGTGTAGCGAAACATGTTATGTGATAATTGTGTTAAAATAAACAACTGGAAAAAAGTATGTAAAAGTCTTTACATTTCCATAAACATATCAAAAAATTAAAAATAAGCATAGTAGTGGAGACGATGAAATTCCCACAAGTTTAATCAAACTTAGTGTTCCAGTGATTGTTGACGTTATTTGGTATATAATTATATCTGAAAAAGCTGGATTTGTATGGTATAAGATAAGAGGAAATGCCTTGAGATTGTTTGAATCATACTTAAGCCAAAGAACTCAACGAGTTATTGTAACAAAAAATAATTTCAGCTCAAAATCAAGAATACTGCAAAATACAGTGGATATTTCGCAAGATAGGATACATGTTTATATGAACTTTGCTACTTGAATTTGATTCAAGAATGCGCCCTAGGAATTACGGCCTATCATTAAGTAAAAACCATGTATAATTATTATTTTTGATTGATTCTAAATTGTAGTTTTATTAATTGTTATATGTGTGTTATGTTGGTATTTTTGTTACCATTTCTATCTCAAAACATATTATGTGTATGAAGTGTATGGTTAAACATAAATATTATTTAAAATTAACGCCACTTCAGGTATGAAGTTGAAACATAACTGATAAACTCTTGATTGTACCTTAGTTATGTATTCATGGTCGATGTTAATGATCTAATAGTTATCATGTCTAAGGTCGATGTCTTACTTCTAACTTTTTGATTCATTTGTCGTAGTTCAGTTGTTAAAGTTATCATGCTTTGTCAATAAGTATACTTGGGCAAATCTTATTTATAATTTTCGTAAATGATTTAAACTTTGAAATAAACAATGCTGACTCCAGTGTCACAGCTTATGCTGATGACACTAATCTATTAGCGGGCGGCGAAAAGATTGATGAAATAATAAATAATGCAACAGGTATTTTTTTAACTAGTAAAAATTGGTTTAAAAGTAATAAACTACTTTTGAATAACGAAAAAACAGGTACGGTATTATTTCGAACGAAGTTGTCTATAGAACAGAAAAGCCAGAATTTATTGAAATAGATGAAAATCAGTTAGCCACGCAAAGATTTCTTGGAATTTATATTGATGAGTTTTTCGATTGGTCAAGTCAAATTGAGTACCTCAACAGTAAATTATATAGAATTTGTTATTGCCTGCTTATTGTTTTTAAATACCTAAACGAAACTTCAAGAAGAACACTGTATTTTGCATATTTTAAATCATCAGCTAGACTTGGTATTATTCTTTGGGATGCCAATCCAGAAGTAGGTACACAAAATATTTGTCATTTAAAAACGGGTGCTGATAGTGTTGTGCCATGCCATGTCACATTTAAAGTCATGTAGAGGTATCTTCAAATCAAATAATATTCTCACAATTTTGGCTTTGTATATTTATGAAACTATCGTATTTTTCTACAAAAACAAGAATATGTTAAGTTAGCAAAGTCAACGCTATTATAATACCCGAACCAGTAACGCAAATTACCCAATTCATTGATTATATCCGAAAAAAGTTCACACTATGCTGGTATTAAATTTTATACCTAACATATTGAATTATGTCCAGTGTGTCCTAAAAGATATGGTCAATAATTAGGGAGCGCCTAGATCGGGTCAAAATAAGGTCCAAAAGTCCTATTTTATGAGTTTAAATAATTCCATAATGGGATTCCTATAAAAGTAACTAAATAAATAAATATTCCTTTGTTTGCACGAGATGTCAGATATCAACACATTTTTTCTTTTTAAATGTTACCAATGTTAAAAGAAGGAATAGATAATCTCACAAAATATTCCACAAATGCTTTCTTTAAACCATAATAGATATACCAAATCTGAACTAACCGATAATTAATTGAATGTTTAAATTTTTGCATGCAATGCATTTGGCGTCGCATCGGTTTTTTTATTATTAGGTTAAACATGGCGGCATGGCGGAATGGCGTTATCCCAGTTATTAGTTTATATAGAATCATTATAGTGAAAATATGAGAACAGTAATTCTACAAAACAGAATTAATGGTGTAGGTTCTCTTTTTCTCGTAATTGGTTCTCGGCACAAGAGAAAATGATAACACTTTTAAGTACAGAATAATCAGCACCCACACAGCAAGTCGAGATTAGGGAAATGTGGCTAAGAAATGACTGCGAACTGCTCTGCTCGGGGTAGGTCGGAGAAAAGCAAACGCTTTCGGCAATTGTCGGACGTTTTATAAAAACAAACAGCTTTTTGGGTATTCCGAATTTAGATAAGGATTATACAGCAATCTAATGGGCATCATACAATATTTTAATAATATTTTTTCTTATACCTAAAATAAGTTTGAGTTATAGGGATTATAAGATCGTCTAATAAAAATATTTCTATCGTGATAGCATATTATTCTTATTAAAGTATCTGATAGTATAAATTATGATAATAGCAGCAAAATTATCTGTATAACGCTCTATTAGATGAATTTTTTAGCAGCAATTTGGTCAATGTATGGACATATCGTATTACTGCTATTAAAGTTAATTCTAATTGAAAATTTAATAGCCTGAATTTTCTCCGTGTACTTAGATATAAATTTTCTTTATAACAAAATTCTAGAGTAATCTTTTAAATAAAAGTTCGGAAAACTAGTTCATCAAATGAAACAGCAGACTTCGATTTTTGTTTTAATCACAATAATAATCATAAGATTAAACGAACTTACCTGAGTGAAGTTTAATCTTGATTATATGAGGCCTCGTCGAAATAAATAGGTTAAGCGTAGTATCTCTCGTTTCGTGCTAGACGGTCACGTGATTCAAATAAACAAAATTTCATCCCTGTCGGTCCCCGCTCGCTGGTACCACTTCAGTCTGTTTAAAGCGGTTTTGTTGCACTTATTTCGGGTCATGGGAAAGAAAAAACAGGGTCGGGTCCTATTTATTTCGACGAGGCCTCATATAATCAAGATTAAACTTCACTCAGGTAAGTTCGTTTAATCTTATGATTATACTCCGGCCTCGTCTCATAAATAGGTTAAGCGTAGATGTTTAAAGTAAAATGCAACAAAACCTAGTGAAATAAAGAAATAAGGCATTATGTAGGTAGCCAGGTATACTTTATTATGCTGTACTTTCCCTTAACCTGTGGAACATAATAATCTTTACTCAGTACCTAACTAAATTCTAGAAAATTTACAATGCTATGAAACAAAAGTGGTAAGAGCAAACCACGCAAGTAATATTACTTAATGCTATAAACTTACTGTTAAATTTACCAATTTTTAGAATAAAAAATTAAACCTTTAGTCACTATAATATAATGCAATAACAAGGTTTACATTAACTGTTAGGGGACAATATGGCCTCAGCAAAATCATTGCTTGGCACGAGGGGCCTATTGTAAAACAACGCAAAAGTGCTTGACCTTTGTGTCCAACCAGCTGCACGATAAATGGTGTCTATGTTAATTCCTTTACGAGCAGCCGCCGACGTAGACGCATGTCTAGTACTATGCGCAGTAAACTTAGATGTATCCATGCCGCTTTTGGTAAGCATAGTTTTTATCCATCTGGCGACAGTTTTTGTAGTTGCGGCTTTATACGGTTTAGACGTAGTGATATAAAGACTTGTTTCTAAACCACGTATATCTTTGGTTCTATCTAAGTAATCTAACAAAGTTTTAGCTACACAAATAACTGGATCATTACGGAAAAAGGGAAGAATTAAAGTAGGTTGCAATCTGTTCTTACCTAATGTTTTTAAGCGCTTAGGAATCTTTATTTCTATTTTTGTATCATATTTAATTATGTCAGAACAGATTATTGAATTTATTGTTTGCATGGACGCGTTGTCCAGTCGCAAGGATCATAAGCGTTGCTAACTTATGTGTTAACGTATTCAAAGAGATGTTTTCAACCGAAACTGCTCTAATGTAATTTAAAACAATACAAGGATCCCATATTTCATCATATTTGGGGAGATTGGGCCGTAGGTGGTAAACTCCATTAAAAAATCTTTTAATTCTAAAATCTAATCCAATTTCAGGGCCTGCAATTTGCGCTATCGCAGATCTATAAGAATTTAGAGATGAATAAGAGATCACTTTATTGTACTGAATTGTTAAAAATTTTAAAACTAATCCTACTATAGGCGAATACGCATCTGCTTTGTTTATACAACAAAAATTCCACCATAATTATAAACCAGTATTATATTGTTTTAGCGTATTGTTCGTAATCGATGCAAGGCAGATTTCTAAGCATTCTTGCCGTACGTCGCCCCTCTCTAGTGCCTGTAGGATAATACTTCTGCTACCAGGGAAAGGGACTTTCAAAGTGGGTAAGATATGCTGTTAAAAGATAATAAGCTTTCATTAGGATTAAAAATAATGGGGTCTCCTTCTAATAAGCTAGAAAAAATGGGAAACCAGGGTTGAGTGGTCCAAAGAGGGACCACAACTATTCCTTTAGCTTTATCGCATATGATCTTTTGAAGAACTTTTAAAATTAAACAAAAGGGAGGAAATGAATAAAAATAAAATTTTTTTTCCAATTTATAGTAAAAGCGTCAACTTTATAACAGTCTGGATCCTTTCGCCAGGAAGAGAATACGTGAGACTTGTGTTGATCCTACTGGCAAATAAATCAATTTCTGGTGTGCCAAATACCTTCCGTATATATTGAAAAATAGATATCATTAAGCTCCCACTCTGTCTCGATAGTACGCGATTGCTCATCGGCAATGGTGTTGTCCGATGATTTAATATATGACGCAAATAAAAATATATTCCTTTTTCCACACCGCATCCAAATATTTTTAGATAAAGTGTTAAGCTGAGGAAATTGAATGCTGCCCATTCTATTTATATAGGCAATGGCCGTGGTGTTATCAATTCTACATAAAATATTACAATTTTTGATATCAGACGCAAAACATTTAAGGGCGAAGAACCCTGCCAATAGCTCCAAATAAGTGATATGAAATTGTTTTTCGTTTGCGGACCACAGACCGTGGGATTTTTCACCATTGCAATAGATACCCCAGCCGGACCTAGTAGGTAAAAAAAACAGTCATCGTACCAGAATTATAAATGAAACCTAAATATTGAATTTCAGTGGTAGGTACAAGTTTGCTCTTCTCTAAATTAATGAGAAAACCCAAGGATTGTAACAGCTTTACAGAAGTTGTTACATTATGTAAGCAGTCGGAATAGGACCTGCCAATAAATAAAAAATCATCCAGGTATATAACAGACAAGAAACCCTGTTGTCTTAAATGAGATTATTAGAGAATAGGTTTCATAATTTTTGTAAAGACAAACGGTGCGATGTTTAACCCGAAAGGGACATTGTATTGGAAAATCGACCCCTTAAAAGAAAATCTTAGGTACTTTCTGTGAGCTTGCCATATTGGAATAAGAAAATAAGCATCTTTAAGATCAAGCGTGGCCATAAAACAGTTCTCTCCAATTAACCGAATGACGGTTTTATGGTCTTCCAGTTTGAAGTGTGATGTTCTGATAAATTTGTTTAATGATTTTAGGTTTAAGATTAACCTTTTTGTGCCATCTAGCTTGGGTATCAAGAAAATTTTTGACAAAAATTGGTTTTTACATGGATTTACTTTAGTTAGAGCTCCTATCCTTAGTAGCTTTTTTATCAAAAGAGAAATATTCGCCTGATCGCATGGTGAAAAACTAGAATTTTTTGGCACCAAGTTTTGTCTAGGTTTACTAGCCAAAGGAAGTTTTAAACCATTTATATAAGATAAAATATTTTTATCAGAAGTGTAATTAAGCCATTCTTTGTTAAATAGTTTTAGACGTCCCACTGGGTTACAGACCTGCGTTGAAGTTTCTGATATTGGAGCCTGGACTGTTGGTGAATTTTGTTCCTTCTGGACCCCGCTTGCCTGGATTCCAAGTTGTAGATTTGACGAAACTGTTGAGTTCGAACTCCTTGTTGAGCCGGTCTGAACTGTTGTCCACTCCGAGCGTGACGGCTTTGAATGGGAGCTGCTCTGAGTGGACCTTTGAAGTTTAAATTTGGTTTTGCGGTTTTATTGTTTGGAATATATTTCGGCTCGTATTCGGGTTTAGTAATACGAGGAGCAGGACGCAGTCCTTGACTAAATACCCTCATATTCTTAGCGGCATTCACCCTCTCGTCCAATTTCTCACCAAAAAAAAAATCGGTTAAAAGAGCATCTTTAAGAGTATCTTGAAAATCTTTACTTAGGTTGATTAGCAAAAGGTCTCGACGGGATTGAGATTGGGAGTGGGGTATATCTGCAAGCAACCTGCAAGCGCTGCCAAGAACCTCTATATGCTCTTTATTCTGCCTCCCCCCTTTTTGCAACATATGTGTTAAAACATATGCAATGCCGGTTAGACTGGCACTTAATTGTTGGTGTTGATTTGCTAATTTGGTATCTCTTCTGACTACTTGGTAGTTAACAGCATTCTTTACCTCCGTGTTAAGTATAGGCGATGTAAGCTGAGGAAAATTACTTGGGGGTGGAAACTTTTGCAAGAGCTCGGCTCGGTTGGCCTCTAACATACCATGTTTGAGAATCAGTTCCCATCTAGGTATAATGTCAGTATCAAACAAGGTGTTTGAAGTATCTGTCTCCCCCAAAAGAGCAACAAGGTCTTCGTTTTCGTTTGATTTGGAAGTATCAACTTGGGCCTTATGTGGGCTTTCTTTAAATCTAGGCAGTATATATATTAAATATATAAACGCTACCACAAGCATTAAGCTGCCGCAAGAAATGTACAAGTTGATGTTATAAGTCAATGTAGGCGAATAAAAGGTTTGGCCTTAGCTAGGTATTTGGTGCTGCCACAAGCACAGTTGCCACCACAAGCACAGGTGCCACCACAAGCACAGGTGCCACCACAAGCACAGGTGCCACCACAAGCACAGGTGCTACCACAAGCACAGGTGCTACCACAAGCACAGGTGCCACCACAAGCACAGGTGCCACCACAAGCACAGGTGCCACCACAAGCACAGGTGCCACCACAAGCACAGGTGCCACCACAAGCACAGGTGCCACCACAAGCACAGGTGCTACCACAAGCACAGGTGCCACCACAAGCACAGGTGCCACCACAAGCACAGGTGCCACCACAAGCACAGGTGCCACCACAAGCACAGGTGCCACCACAAGCACAGGTGCCACCACAAGCACCGGTGCCACCACAAGCACAGGTGCCAACATGTCACATATTGAGGTGCTGCCACAAGCACACATGATAAAAGGGAAAACCTGCTACCATAAGCAAAAAGAAATTAATAAAACTTACCCGCAGCATCATCCTCCGCCTGAAAGGAAGCCTGAGAAGCAGTGTCCGCGGAATCGTAAATATCTCCTGTGCCACTTTCACAGTCTAAGGGCGTTGTCGAAATCTTCGGTGCATGTTGTTCCAGGAGTTCCAAACGTTTTTTGAGTTCACTAAATTCTTTTTCAAAGGTATAACTTTGCTTCGGTGGAGAATGGGATCGAGAAGCTTTGCGCCGCGACTTAGACCGAGATCGACGGGCGCGTACTCTGGAGATATCCCTAGAGTGTGAGCGAGAACGACTGCGCTTACGTTTACGTATATGCTTAGGCATAATCGCTAATTCGTCTAACGCACGAAAAGAAAGACTGAAGTGGTACCAGCGAGCGGGGACCGACAGGGATGAAATTTTGTTTATTTGAATCACGTGACCGTCTAGCACGAAACGAGAGATACTACGCTTAACCTATTTATGAGACGAGGCCGGAGTATAATTGAGGAGTTTGTGCAGGTATGGTTAAGTGTATGTCTTATAAAAGAGCAATACAATCCGTTGAAACCAAATGAAGTGTGTAATATAAGATTTTTTTTTTCCTGAAGTGCCTGCTGTTGCGGAAAAAAAATCAATTATGTACAGGGTGATTGTTTATATTTTACTCAATGGATATTTCGGGTAATATTGGTCTTACAAAGAAGTTTGAATTAATGAATGAATGTCCATAAAAAAATAGTTCAAAATATCTTATTTTTTAAACTTTTTTTGTAAGACCAACATTAACCGAAACAGCCATTGGGTAAAATATAGACAAACTCCCTGTGCGTAGTTCACAGTCTAAAGTATCAAACTATAGAAAACTCCACTAGACTCTACATTACCGTTACATAATCAATTCTGTTTAAAAAAATAAAAATTCGTTATTGTATCATAATATCCGTAATTAACCAGAAGTAAACATTTTAGTGGTTTTTAACATTTTTCATATTGCTTAATTTTTCCTCGAGCTGTATATAATTTTTTTTACGAAACTTTCTGAAAATATTAGTTTTTAAAATAATCATGAGCTAAATAAATTTCCCGATAATTCCATATGTAAGGATTTTTCCCTTTATAAAATATCTCAGAAACTAGTAGTCAAAAAGCCGACGGCATTGGAAATCACATCACGCTTTGGCTAAAAATATCCCAAATAAAAATGTGATCATGGGAAATGAGCACACGCTATGTTTTCCACCCCCAATCAACGTGGCACCCCACTTTACCCCGCGGAAAGTGGTAGTGTTTTCATTAAATAATAAGTTTCAGCAATCTGATCAAGTAAGATATTAAATGAATGGTCGTGAATTCCCTATTATGAATATCTAACTTTTCCGAATGTAATTAGCGGGGAAATAGGCGCACAGTCGTTTTAATTTTGAAGTAGATACACATAATTATCATGTTAATTAAATATCAATAATGGTGCTACCTTTTAGTCTGACAGGCAACAGATATTAGTGCTAATCAATTTTATTTCAGTTACATGGCGAATTAGTGAAATAAGTGGGTAACAATTAATTGTTGCTACCTTTTAGTCTAACTGGCAACAATTATTAGTGCTAATCAATTTTATTTTAGTTACATTGCGAATCAGTGAAATAAGTGGTTAATAATTAATTGTTGCTAGCCACTACACTGATAAAAGGCAGCACTTGTCACAAGAGAATAAAATTTAATTGTTTAAAGCTGGCGTCGTTGGCATCATATCATTTTGATTTGGCATTTTTAACAAAGATAAGGTTCTTAGTGTTAAAGTAATATAATGTTTATATAATAAAGTCATTAAAGAGTAGGATATAGTTATTTACATGCAATTCGGCATCTGTCCATCAGTTAGTTACATCAGTACTTCAGTGACCGAAGAACATGAGCATCTAGGCTTAATGTTATATAAATTGATAGATTCAGCCGATACTAGGTGGAAATACATAACTATAGACTTATGAAGTACAGTAAAAACACACAATTAAACTGTAAAATTTCCACTATATATATATCGATAATTTTTTTTATAGGTTAGTGGATGTAGATTGTGGATGGTTACATTGGATGCAGATGCGATTTTTTAGTGTTTCAACATCGTTCGACTAATAGCCTTACGATTATGTGGCTATAGACAGCTTATGATTTGCTACGTGCGTAGTTTAATGTCAAAAGGGACGACGAATTGGATGACGCATATCTTGAAGATAATTGTCTATATTGGCTTCGCTAAAGACCAGCAATTTCGTTTTCCTATATTTGAGAATAATGAGCCTAATCTTTTTACTGTGTGATTAGCGAGAGCAAATACATCGTTATAAAAATATTGAAAACGTCTATTTATTAATGAACGATAAACTTCTCTAAATCCGTCCAGGTGTTTGTACGTTGGCTGCAAAGAAATAGATTCTTGCAACAAGTCATATGAACTGTCAACGAAAGAAATTAAGGATTTCTTTGTTTTGATTCGATTGAATAACAAAGCCTTTTGTCCTTGAAGCAAAGACACATATACTTGACAGAAATAACTAAATACTTGTACAGGGTCTTCCAACGAGAACTGAACAGGGGCTCATTTTTGAGCTTCCTTATATTTAAAGAAAAATCCAAAATAGCCAATCGATGTACTTTTTCCTGCAGAATTCAAAAATGAAACCAAAAATTTATTTGAACCAGAAACAAAAGAGTTACGCTATGGATAAGGTGTTTTTTAAATGGAACATTGTTATAAAAAAAATAAAATGATAAAACCCACAACAAACAATTATAGTCAAATCCTGAAGGCGCCACCTTAGTTTTATTTTACTTAAAAGCCTTTAAATGTTCTAGTGTTTGGCCTCAGATAAAAACAAACCAGGAAAAAAAACCCCTATGTCACAATCGGTATACCCTAGCTTATTATAAGCTCTCATTCACTCAAGTCCTCAATGTCACTCTATTTAAAATAAAAGCCAAATTTTCGCAGAGGCCAATACAAATATTTATTCTTAAGGTGTTTTTAAGCCCTTGGTTACTTGGCTTTATAAATGCAAGCTCCTCTTACTTTGGTGGACAATAGATACTTAAAGTTAAAAGATAAATAAGTGGAATGAAATATTAAAGAGATAGTACTAGGTTTGACAATAAAATTTCTGAAGGTTTAAATTTACAAAGTTATTGATAAAAGAAAGCAAAAAGTCAAACCCTGTCTGACAGAGTCTTGCACAAGACGGCAACTGTCAGACCTACACTGTAAAAAAAAAATGACTGTTCAGTCTGATCTGGCAGCCACATAGACCTACATCCAGGACATTGCCTGAGACATGGAATTTCCGCAAGGTCTGTGCAAGAACCTCTCACAACTAACTAAATTTACCATAAAATCTCTGTTATAGTGTGATACAATATCTTACGAGTACCTGTGGTTACTCAATAAGCATGCTAGCCACTCGGTCATAGATAAATTAAAATGTCGAAGTTACAAGTACTAAATTTGGAATAAACAAATGGCCTTTAGCCGGGAAACAAAAATATTTACTTTATAATCATAAATTGTACTGTATTTATAACAAAAGTAGCTGTAACAGACTACCTAACGCTTTGAACTACTAGAGACTCTTGTGACGTCTAAACGCTATGTCGACAAACTCAAAAATTACACAAGCTCTGTACATAACAAAAGTGCAAAACTTGACCAAAACACTGTATGGTGAACAATACGCAAATGCAGAATATTGATATTTTAAGTTGTTACTAAGTTACAACAACATACTCAAGAAAAATGGTACTTAGCTAAAACCTTACGTGCTACTCATGGTTCATGAAGACTCAATCTTCACACACACTCACACATGGTCTCTGAAACAGCTAGCGTGGAAACTGCTACACAGCTAGTCTCCAAGAAATCCCATAGTACACGGCAACTGGCAGGTCCCGCGTCCAGGCAATTCCAAAAAAAATAAACTAGTACATCACTTTGTACTCGGACTTTTAGCCCCTACCAAAAAAAAAACCTCAAATAACTAACGAGGGTTCCCAATTTACCAGATGGCGTCTATGGCCGCTGTTGAAGTTAATTAAAGCATTTTAAATCGGCATTCCGCCCAAAGGAATAAGCAACTACAAGGCCATACCCTTTTTAATGCATTTGTGGATGCTATAACGGCACTACATTAGCCTGCATGGCCCAAAAAAAAATAAACTTGGGGAGCTACTTCCACAAACGTGCTCTAACTTCCAGTGTCCATGGTCGAAAGGGACGCTTCTTATTTTTCTCCAACGTACATAGTTACCGAAACAAAACAATCACAAAACTTAGTCACCCTATCTACGTAAACTAAGCTCTTTCAACAACACAGAAAACTAATGGCGAGCAATGTCTACCCACGCGACCAAGCAAAAATTAACCAGAAGTCGCTGTGAAAACGCACAGAAACTGTCAGTCTGACACTGACCTCTTATCGATTTTCTTAAAACACAGCTGACTTACAACATTCGAGATGATTAACCTACAACTTCTATACTAGGTTAAATAGTTATAAATTACCAATTACCAATTAACTAAAAGAAAGATTTGAAAGCAAACCTATCTGCAACTAGTATTAAACGATGAACAGAAGAAATCAATCCATTTAGCTATGTCGTACAAGATACAAAACATTCCTGAAATGCAAACAACAACAAAGGTTTGAAACTAACATAATGAAAATTTTGTGCTATTACAGGTAACTTAATTAACAATTACTGTTTAAGGTGAGAGTCTACATATGTATTTTAACAATTTAAAACCGAAAACTTAACAGAGATAATCAAACTTATAAAATGCAATTTTCAAACTGTAACAGTCACCCCCTTTCCCAAAGGAAAAAAAATTATGAAGTAATTTTTTTTTAATATAAAAGCACACATTAACCCTGTAATTATCTATTCAAATTAGTTGTCATCTGGACCATAATAAGGTTTTAAATCTTGTACATGCCAATTTCCATTGGACTTCCCATTCATATCCTCTAATTCATATATACAATATCCAATATTTTTGATTATCTTAAAAGGTCCTTCAAATTTTCCAGCAAGCTTAGACGAAAAATAGTTTCCAGCGTCAGATAATGCAAATCGTCTCTTCCAGACTAAATCTTCTACCAGAAAATGAACATCGCGACGCCTAAGATTATACTGGTCTTTTGACCTTACGTGAGCTTGTTGTAATTTTTTATTAACAAATTCCCTTAATTTGGCTAAAGCTTCTACTCTTTTAACCAAACTATTATGTTGAACTGATTCATCATCAATTGAATCCTCAATATCTCCTGTCCTATCATATTCACTACCGTGAAGTATCATATCTTTACCAAAATTAATAAAATATGGTGTGCGTCCTGTCACTTCGTGAACAGCAGTATTTACCGCACAAGCTAGCGCAGCTAAATTCTCATCCCAAATTCTCTGATTATCAGAAATAAACGCTGATAGCATTGTTTTTAACACCCTATTCACTCTCTCAGTAACATTTGGCGATGGATGATAATTTGGATTTTTGGGCTAATCCCTGACATTCTTTACTTTTAAACTGTACCCCATTATCCGTACGAATTACTTTTGGAATACCATGAATCAAAAATATCCTTTCCTCTAACAAATTTACTATTGTTTTTGCGTCAGCTCTCCTAATTGGAAAAAAATAATTGAATTTACTAAAAACATCGGTTACTACAAAAATATACATATTTCCACGTTTACTTTTAGGTAATGGTCCAAACAAATCCATACTGATAACCTGCCAACAACTATCTGGAATTAAATTATCCCTCATTTTACCCGCTGGTAACTTCTGTTCCGGTTTTACTCTCTGACATACAACACAATGTTTTATAAATTTAGCAATATTCGCTCTCATACATGGCCAATAATATAAACGACTGATTTTCAAACATGTCTTATGTACACCTAAATGACCTCCAATTGTCGAACTGTGGCAAGACTCAATTATCTCCCGTCTCTTTTCCTTAGGGACTACTAATTTCCAAAAATCTGCAGCTTCACGCAAGTCTGGAAAATCTAGCTGAACATATTTATAAATCTTATCATCAGTCACTCTCCAACGAGGAAAATTAAGTGGATTTTTTAAAATACGCTTTTTAAGATCAATATACCATTTATCCTGAACATTTTGCATGTTAATGTTTGAAATCTCCAAAACATTACAGGACTCAGACACCCTACGACTTAAAGCATCCGCAACAACATTATCTCGCCCTTTGCGATGAATCACCTTATAATCAAATTGTTGCAACCGTAAGGCCCAACGACCTAATCTGCCCTGAGGATTCTTTAAATTATCCAACCACTGAAGACTGTAGTGATCAGTAACGACAGAAAATTTCGCTCCCTCTAAATAACATCTTAATTCTTCAATTGCAAAAAGAACTGCTAAAAGCTCTCTTTCAGTAGCCGAATAAAGTCTCTCTTGGCGAGTTAAACTACGGGAAATGTAACAAATCACATGTTCTCTACCATCATAAACTTGATATAGGACCGCTCCTACTCCAAAAGAACTAGCATCAGTCTGTAAGACAAATTCGTGTTCAAAATTTGGACATGTTAAAATTGGTGAAGAAACCAGGACATCTTTAATTTTCTGAAAAGCGTCATTGCAACTATCGTCCCACAGAAACTTACTTCCTTTACGCAATAACCGAGTAAAAGGTGAAATCAAATCTGAAAAAGAAGGTACAAAACGTCGATACCAAGACAACATTCCTATAATTCTGCGTATTTCAGTTACTGTTTTAGGAGTTGGCATATCCGTAATTGCTTCAATCTTTAATGGATCCATGGAAATACCATATCTATTGACCACATAACCTAAAATCTCAACTCTCACGACAAAATTTACTTTTATCCATATTCAAAGTTAAACCAGCCTTATTTAAACGATCAAAAACAATTTGTAAAATTTCTAAATGTTTGTCAAAATCGGGAGAAATAACAATAATATCATCCAGGTAACAAAATACATATGGTTGCAGATCAGCCCCCAACACTGTATCAATTAGTCTCTGAAAAGTTGCTGGAGCATTATGTAAACCAAAAGGCAACCTTCGAAACTGAAATAAACCACGACCTGGAACTGTAAAAGCTGTATACTGCTTACTATCTTCCTCTAATTCTACCTGCCAATATGCACTTTGTAAATACAATGAACTAAGATAACGAGCACCTCCAAGTTTATCCAAGATTGCTGAAATGTAAGGTAATGGATAAGCGTCTTTTCGGGATACTCCATTGAGTTTTCTAAAATCAACTACAAAGCACTGTCCTTCTGTCTTAGGAACTAACAAAACTGGAGATGACCAAGCAGAAACTGAAGGTTCGATGACACCAGCAGCTAACATCTTGTCAACCTCTTCATCAATAAGTTTCTGTTTAAAAGGTGAAACTGGATAATATCTCTGTTTAATAGGTTCACTATCGGTACTAATTTTATGTTTAACCATTGACGTACAACCTAGTCGATCGCCAACTTTTTCAAAATAACCTAAAACTGTATCATTTAATCTACCTTGTTGCTCATCAGTTAAGTCTGTCTCACAATGCATTAGTGAAACTTCAGGATTAGTCAAAAGTTCTGACGAAAAATACCATTGGCCTCTTCGCATGTCTGGCACAATACCTAATTTTACCCAGAAATCAACTCCTAATATAAGTTCATGCCGTAACTTAGGCACCACATAAATATCAATCAACTTGACAACATCCTTAACTCTCACTGGAACACTTACTATGCCTAAACAATCACAATTACTATCATCTGCTATCGTACAAACCGCTTTTCTATTAGTATCCAGTCTAACTCCCAAAGTTTTTAATCTATCCCAGCCTTTACCTCCTACAAAACATTTATTTGCCCCTGAATCTAAAAGTCCATAAAAATTTAACCCCAAAATATCTATCATTAAATAAGGACACTCCCCAGGACCTACATGAGAAAAAACGTAATCTAACAAAATTTTATCTTTAAAATCAACACTATTATTGGTCGAATCCTGCTCTGAAACCAAACCTCGACCTACGATTGGTTCCTTGAATCGTTTCCCTGATTCGAATTTCCTTTATTACAATTAGGACAAGTTCTTTTAGTAACATTCGCTCTACCACAATTAAAGCATTTCTTTATTTGAGCCCTACAATTCTTTGCAAAATGATTTGGTTCATTACACTTAAAACATAATTGACCATTTGAACTATTTACATTGTTACTATTAGAAAATGTTCTAGAATTTCCAGAAGTATTTGTGAAATTATTAGAATTACCCTGAAAATTGTTATTATTTTGCGAGTTGAAATTTCTTGATTGATTATGAGAAGTTCTTTGACTGCTCTGCGAGTTATTTTGTCTAGAATTATTAAATGATCGGTTTACATTGCCATTATACTGTGAATCGTTTCCAAGATTTCTCTCTCTAAAATCTTGGTTATCCCTAAAAGTAACTTTAGAGGCGGGGTCATATCTACTTGGAAAATTATTTTGTCTATTAAAATCTCTATTTGGTTTATAATTATCAAAACTTATAAAATGCAATTTTCAAACTGTAACAACATAGCTTTTTTTACACGACTTTTGGAACGAGTGATTTTTTTTTTGTCCGTTCTGATTAAAATATTTAATATTGTGACAGCTATTTTTATTAAATTTTAATGTTTTATCCAGTATAATTTAACTTTAACCTGTTTGAAACATACACTAGGTAATAAAGGTATAATCACCTTTGAATCCTTCAAAGTCAAAAAATTTGACAAATTTGCTATAATATTGCCGAAATGAAATATTCATTAGATGAGAGATTGCAGATTGTTATCTTGTTCTACAAATGCCAAGAAAATGCAAGAGAAAGCAAGGATATTATAGTAAATTTGTCAAATTTTTTGACTTTGAAGGATTCAAAGGTGATTATACCTTTATTAGCTAGTGTATGTTTTAAACAGGTTAAAGTTAAATTATACTGGATAAAACATTAAAATTTAATAAAAATAGCTGTCACAATATTAAATATTTTAATCAGAACGGACAAAAAAAAATCACTCGTTCCAAAAATCGTATAAAAAAAGCTATGTGCCATTTAAAAAACACCTTATCCATAGCGTAACTCTTTTGTTTCTGGTTCAAATAAATTTTTTCATTTTTGAATTCTGCAGGAAAAAGTACATCGATTGGCTATTTTGGATTTTTCTTTAAATACAAGGAAGCTCAAAAATGAGCCCCTGTTCAGTCCTCGTTGGAAGACCCTGTACACAGTACATTTAGATTTAAAGGCTTCCATTTAAGGATGTCATCTCTATATAGTATAAATCTTACTTAAAGGATTGATTCTTTAAGGTAAGTACTAAAAAATAACTAGCCTTATTTTAAGATACTGAATGAACTTAACTCAAGGCTATGTTTGGAATGGTTTAAATCTGTTATCTTAGTTTAAGTAAAGTTTTCTTTCTGCTAAGATAATTACGAAAATTGCTTCCAAGGATGTAGCTGACTCTTATTAAGGAAATATTCATTTGGACATATCGAAGGACATGGCGGCCTTGTTTTAAATTCGTTTTGCTTCGCAATAAGATATCATTTTTATTTATGTATTATTGATACTTAATTGACATACGTACTTCAAAATTAGCATCACTTTGCCACCTATTTGCACGGTTGATTAGAGCCGACAAAGATATATAATATTAGTAATTCTCGACCTTTAATTTGATAGCTCACTCGATCAGATTGCTAAGAGCTGTTTTTTAATAAAAAAAAAACGCTCCTATAAGTACCAGGTTAATTGTAAGTGACAAACATAGCGTATCCCGATCTCCCTTGACCAAATTTCAATTTGGAAAATTTTTTACCAAACCATGATCATATATGACTTCTACTCTGTTGGCTCTGGTACTATAATAAGGTAAGAGTTGTGACAAACTTGTTTCAAATTAGTCATATCAAGTCACTATAGCAATTAATTAAAATATTAAAATAATTAGCCGTAAACGGTTTAATTTATTTACGTTATTATCAATAATTGAATCTTAATAGTTTTCCTGAATAAAATTTACGTGTAGCTATAAATGCGCAGAAGATATTATATCAAAAAAATGATAAACGCTGTTACACACTTTATTGAGAAACGTAAAATAAAATTAAAATAACGTTTTCCAATATTTGACAGGAGACGAACGTCATTTAACAGCTCTAGAGATATTAATAACAATAATAATAATAATATTAGTAATAATAATAGTAATACGAAGAATATTCGAGACATTGTTTCCTAAGTAATCTAAAATAATTGAAGTAGCTATTTCTCAGGTCTTTTTATGAAAATAGAACTCATTTACTAGATTACATATTTAAAAAAAGAATTAAAAGCATTTTCCCCTAAAATAAACTATAAAACATACAAATTGAAACAGCACTATCGAAGATATAAAATCAACAGTATATTAGCATCTGCGCATGCTCCATAATTGAGTTGCAAAATGAACGTTATTTCTAAGGACAGGGTAAAAAATTGCGATTAGAAAAGTATAGCACAACATCATTAAATTAGCAAAAATTTTAATGGCAAGTTGGAAGTCATGCATTGAACTAATAATTAAAATTATTGTTTTTAAATTATAGTTTTTCGATTTCTAAACTAAAATTTTTTAAACAAAGATTTTATATAACCAAAGGACGACACAGTGACTGTTGAGAAATAAAAAGGTAATTGCCAAAATTAGTAGGTTACGTGTGAACTTACCTTAATGTTAAGGATGCTTGACTGGTTGTATAATTATACTTGACAGCAAAGATTAGTTACAGTAATAGTAATAAGAGTAGTAAAGACGAGAAAATGAGTGTGTAAAAAAAAACATGTTGACGTTAATGTCGTGTTATACTTAGCTTGTACTATTTTGTTGTTTTCTTAATAAAGTTTGTTTTAAAGTTAAAAGTAAAAGTAAAATCCCAACAGGTTATGGGCCCAGGAAGCTCTCTGGGTATAAAGTAAAACCTAAGAAGAAGTAAAAAAGGAAAAATTCGTAAAAATAAGTCTGACATTGAAGTCTGGGAGAAGGACAAGTGCGTGAAAAAAAAAAGAAAATGGCAGGCACGTTTGAAGAAATTGCCATAATTGAAAAATTAAAAAATGGTGAGACTTTTCAAGTTTGGAAGCTTCAACTAACTGTGTTATTTATAGCCCAAAGTATATGGGAAATAGTTAATGGTGAAAAATCGCTACAATCTCTGACAAAAAGTGAAGATAAGGCAGATTGGATAAGGAAAGAGGCTAAAGCGCAAAAAGTTATCATAACAACAATTGACAAGAAGCTGATGATTCATGTTTTAAATTGCGAGACCTCAAAGGATATGTTTGACAAATTATGTATCATTTTTTAACAAAATAATGTAGAACTAAAATGCAGTTTAATGTAAGAATTTTTCAATTATTCTTACCAGAAAAGAACTAATATGTCTATGCATATTGGAAAATTAGAAAATATTGCATATCGTCTGGCGTCTTTGGGTAGTTAAATAGATGATGCTATGATGATATCCAAAATTTTGGTTACGCTGCCTGAACAGTAGGTATAAATATTTTGCTACAGCATGGGAATCCTCTTCATCAGGTGAAAGAACCCTAACAAACCTTACTGCAAGGTTGTTAGCAGAAGAAAAAAGATTTAAAAACGTCAATGAAAGTGAAGGAGCAGTCGCCTTTAATTCAAGAGAGAGACAGAACTTTAGAAGTAAAATAAAATGTTATAAATGTGGCAACCTGGGACATATAGCAAAGTAGTGTCAAAAAGGAGGAAGATCGTCTCAACAAGGATCTCAACAGTCTACACAGTTCAAGTCATGCTCAATATGTAAGAAGACAAATCATGCTGAAGAA
Source organism: Polydrusus tereticollis (assembly GCA_963920685.1). Lineage (NCBI taxonomy): Eukaryota > Metazoa > Arthropoda > Insecta > Coleoptera > Curculionidae > Polydrusus > Polydrusus tereticollis. Next base: position 54,764,932 of record OY987329.1, read on the forward strand.
GATTGTTTTTTCAGGAAAAATAATAAGTCAATGGGAAATAGAAGTAAAATAGCATTTTTTACAGAAAACAAAGAACAACAAGAAGAAAATAAAAATGAAATGACATATTTTATTGTTGATTCGGGTGCCACTTCTCATATGGTGAACAGTAAAACTATACTAAATGAAATGCAAGAATTAAAAACATACATTGGAATAGCAAATAAAAACCAAAGTATGGAAGCACAAGAAATAGGGACGGAGAATGCATTTTAACAGACGTTCTGTATGTTCCTGAGTTAAGTAAAAATCTGCTGTCTGTGCATGCACTTACTGAGAAAGATGGTGAAGTGATCTTTAAGAAAAATAAAGTTATAGTATTAAAAGATGGGGAGAAGGTATTAGAAGGAAATAAACAAGAAAATGGCCTTTTCACTTTGAAACTTCAACATGAAGAAAGCTCAATCACTAAAGTAGAAGAAAGTATGCAAACAGAAGAGAAAATAAAGCTGGTAGAAGAGTGGCACAGAAAGTTAGGACACCTAAGCAGAGGTAACATGAACAATTTAATAAAATTGTCAACTGGCATGAATTTTACAGAAAAAGAATGTGATTGTTTAGAAGAAGTTTGTGAAATTTGTGTAAAAGCGAAGTAAACAAGACTTCCTTTTAAGAGCAACTAGACCGCTCGAAATTATCCACACAGATGTTTGTGGACCTATAGAACTCAATACATGGGATGGAAAGAAATATATGCTTACTTTTCTAGATGATTATACTCACTACAGTATGATATATCTATTAAGCTCAAAATATGAAGTAACCGAACATATAAAATCATACGTTCTAGAAGTAGAAGCTCAACTTAATCAAAAGGTTTCAAAGCTCCGTTGTGACAATGGTGGAGAATATATGAACAATGAGTTAAAATTGTGGTGTACAACCAGAGGTATAATTATTGATTGTACTGTTCCATATACACCTCAGTTGAATGGAAGAGCTGAAGGACTTAACCGTACAATTATGGAGAAGGCAAGGTCACTCATTTTTGACTCAAGGTTAGAAAAACACTTTTGGGGTAAAGCTGCTCGTGTGTCAGCCTATTTGCTGAATAGAAGTCCTACAGAAAGTCGTGACGTTACACCTGCATAAAAGTGGTTTAAGAAGAAGCCTGACTTATCTCGACTACAGATTTCTGGATGTGAAGCTTATTATGCTAAAGTTTTGGGTCACCTTAAAAAGCTAGATGAAAGAAGCAAGAAATACATTTTTATGAGTTATGGTATAAATGGTTATAGGTTATGGAATGAAGAAAATGAAAGTATGGTGACATATCGAGATGTCGTGTTTAAAAAACCATGCAAAGATAAAATTGAAGAAGTGAAAGAAGGCACAGAAAGAGAACAAGTAAAGATTCAAGAAATACCAGAACAAATAGACATGCAAGAAGAAGTAGAAAACGAAAATGGAGAGGAGAATAGACCAAGGCGAGAAATAAGAAGACCAATTAAATATGACGACTATGTAATGTTAACATTTCAAGAAGCAGTGAATGGAGAAGAAAAAGATAAATTGTTGCAAGCAATTAAAGAAGAGAAGTCATCTTTAAAACAAAATAATACATGGGTATATAAAAACAAAGAAGATGTTAAAGACAAAAAGGTTTTATCAAGTAAATGGATGTTTAAAGTAAAAGATGATGGAAAATTCAAAGCAAGACTAGTAATACTTGGATTCGAACAAGAGTACGGAATAGACTATCAAGAAACTTTTAGTCCAGTGGTAAATATGAACTGTTTGCGTATATTATTTGCAGTGGCTGCTAATAAAGACTACTACATTAAAAAATTTGACATTAAGACGGCATTTCTATATGGTGAGTTGAAAGAAGAGTTTTTTATGGAAGTACCAGAAGGATATCAACAGAAAGATAAAGTGTGTGTACTACAAAAAACTTTATATGGTCTAAAACAGGCTCCACTAAGCTGGAACAAGCGATTTACAGAGTTTTTATTGCCCAGAGGCCTTGAACCACTAAAAACCGAATGTTGTATTTTTAAACAAAACTGGAACGTTGTTTTTGGGCATATATGTTGATGATAGAATTATCTTTGGTTCTTATGAAGAAGAAATGTTAGATTTGCTAAAACAGTTGAATACCGAGTTTCAGATGGTAGCTAATAATAATCCAAAATTATTTCTAGGCATAGAAATTACAAGAAATCCGGATGAAATTATAGTCAAGTATTTAACTCAGAAACAATTTTAAACAATTTTGGTATGGAAAATTGTAAGTCAGTCAGTACACCAATGATTGAAATCTCAAAACAAAACAATGACATCATAACCACAGATCAAAAATGTCCATATTGAGAAATAATCGGCAGTTTGTTATACTTAACTAACAAAACTAGGCCTGATATTTCGTTTTCAGTAAACATCTATAGTAGAAAAATGAAAAAACCAACAGATGTTGATATCACTAATACAAAAAGAATTCGTCGATACTTGAGTGGAACGAAGAATGAAGGTATTACTTTCAAGAAAAAATCAGACTACAAAGAAATAATAGCATATTTTGACAGTGATGTTGCAGGCGATGTAAGTACCAGAAAGAGAACGACAGGTTATGTAATATTTTATTGTGGAGGACCTATAGCTTGGTCATCAAGGAAACAACCCATCGTATCCCTTTCCAGCACTGAATCAGAGTTCATAGCAGCAGCGGAATGTACCAAAGAACTGTTTTATTTGAAGTCAGTGATAGAAGAAATAATAAGTGATAAAGTGAGTGTAGATTTAAGAGTAGATAATCAGAGTGCGATTACTATTATGAAAAATGGTCAGTTTAGCAAAAGGTCTAAACATATTAATGTTCGATACCGTTTTATTAATGAAAAGATAACTGAAGGCATAATAAAAGTAAATTATTGTCAGACTGATAGTCAACTAGCGGACATTTTTACTAAGCCTTTAGGAGGTGTTAAATTTCAAAATCTTAAAAACGAAATTATGTTTGTATTTAAATAAGAAGTTAAAATGTTATGATTTATATTCCTAATATTTGTAATCTTAAATGTAGTTAATATTTTCTAATTCAAGACTAGTATTTTCATTATATAACCAGGAGTAAATTTTGGCAATTAGGAGAAGGTGTTGAGAAATAAAAAGGTAATTTCCAAAATTAGTAGGTTACGTGTGAACTTACCTTAATGTTAAGGATGTTTGACTGGTTGTATAATTATACTTGACAGGAGAGATTTGTTAGAGTAATAAGAGTAGTAAAGACGAGAAAATGAGTGAGTAAAAAAAAACATGGTGACGTTAATGTCGTGTTATACTTAGCTTGTACTATTTTGTTGTTTTCTTAATAAAGTTTGTTTTAAAGTTAAAAGTAAAAGTAAAATCCCAAGAGTGACAACATATAACTTTAAATGAAGTTTAATTATTTACACAATATAAAAGTTGCCATTTCTCGATTCAAATTACAACTTATGTCATGCTAGGCTCTTCCTTCTTCTTAACTATGGAAAAATTGGCATAATTTTGTGAAATAAAAATTCACTCAATGACCTATGTCTTGAAAAAAAATTGCCATATTATACAAAATGTCAACTCTATTTTCGCAATTTAAAATTTTACGTACCTTTATGTGATATAGTGCTTAATTTTGTGTGACACTGACAATGTTTTTTGTCAATCCATAAAAGTTTTTTAAATCTGTGCCTTTTTCAGATTATGAATTACCTTACTACAATAACCGTCGAAACTTCAGAAACGATATTATTTAAATCATCGAATAAGGTATAGTTTGCGACACATACACTAGGCTGACGGTCGACGGTGTGGAAGTCATAATATGCTCGCAAAATATGTTTTAAGTAAAAAATTAATTTTACTACTACTACTTAGTACTTTTTTTATTTCACGTTATTGTTTGGACAGAACTCTCGCCTGGGCAACATCGCAGAGAGAACACCTGTTCGAGGAGCGAAACAACGCCAGTAACTATCAATCGAGTTTGTCTAAGTCATAGACTTCCAAATAAAAATAGATGAGGCATATCATTCATAAGACCATTTCTCGCCAATGCCAATATCCAGATCTGCCCAAAAATGGCAACGCTGGCTGTAAAGGTAAAAGCGGTAAAAGTATAATTAAACTCTACCTTCCAAACTATCGAAAATTTTTATTATAATCAAATATTTTTTGAAATATCTTTTATCTCTATCTAACTAAGTCAATAAATTCTATAAAATTAACTATAATCCCACTTTTTTGTGAAACGAGTTCTGGATTAAACTAATTTAATTTCTTGCAGACTGAATACTACCGTATATACAGTGTGGAAAAAAAGTATGGACTACCCTGGACATTTACGTTACGTTTAGTTTTCATGAGAAACGCTCGAACACGTCGATTTAGTTTTTTATTCGCCTCCTTTTTGATTTGATTCATTTGTTTTTTTATAGACAGTTGTCAAAGATGTGACGTCATCGACATTTTTTTTTAATGGCAACATGCGGCTTGTGATACATCATTCGAAAGCTCTTATTTTACACAGTATGTTCCTAATTTTGGCGAGATTCTCTAAATCCATTTCAAAATGGCGACCGATAAATTGTAAATAAATATATTTATTTATTTTGGCTCAAATAGTACTTTGATCGTAGTAAGCTTTGAAAAACAAAACAAGCAAACAAAAATAAAGTGTCAGAATTGACAATAGTGCTTAGATTAAAGTAAGTAAGCTTTCTTGTAAGCAAATATGTCGCTCAGTGAAAAAGACCGTATTGAAATTCTAATGATGGTTGGTTACGGAAATCGTCGCAGATCAACTAACGAGGTACGGGAACTCTTCAATCAAGTTTTACCACGAGTAAATGATGAACTACTATTTGTTTCTGTTTGTGTTTATTGATCATGATTTTAAATTATCAATTGCTCTAAAACAGTAATATTTAAAAAAATTCAGGAACACAACAAAAAAAATTAAATTCGAATTAAATAAATAAATATCTAGAAATGACAATAGATGACCTGCGATAAATAAATAATTTATTTCAGTAAGTGCTGAAAGTGATGCCCGTTGAGTACTTGACAATGACCAAGTCTTGAAATAAACTCTTCTTGCACATTGTGTATTATTTCGGGTGAAATTTTTCTTATTTCGAATCTTATGCCACACTTCAGTTCATCAATATTTCTCGGACGATTTAAAAACACTTTGGATTTTAAGTAACCCCACAAAAAAAAATCCAGAGGGGTCAATCAGGAGACCTTGCTGGCCATTCGACGGGACCTCGTCGACCCATCCATTTTCTTGGAAACGTCAAAGTAAGATATTCCCGAACTTGTCTTGCATAGTGGGGTGGGGCTCCATCTTGTTGCAGCCAAATTTCTAAACTGGGCAAATCGGGATTATTTGGGTAGGGATAGAGAGTAACTAAATTCCAACTGCAAAAACTCCAGGTACGCTTCACCCGTAAGGTTTCCTTCAAAGAAAAATGGTCCAATCACTTTGTCTTTTAATATGCCTGCCCATACATTAAGTTTCTTGGGTGATTGGCTATTAGCTTCTTAAATCCACCGTGGATTTTCTTTGAACCAATATCGACAATTTTGCTTATTCACCGTACCGTTGAGATAAAAAGTGGCTTCATCTGAGAATAAAATATTTGCTGCAAAATATTGATCTTAGAGACAAATTGGTTGCATAATTTCACAAAATTGTAGTCTGCATTTAATTCATGTACCAGGCAGACTTTATAAGGGTATTTTTCTCTATGCCAAATTGTTTGCGCAGACATGTGGCTTATTCCCACATCAAGTGCTATTTGTCGACTGATACTATATGGATTTTCTTCCACAGAGAGTAGGACATCAAGCTGAATATTCTCGTCAATCTTAGGTCTTCCACTTTTAGGCAAATTTTTAACATTGCCATGTTCTTCATATTTTTTTAAAATCTTGCAAACTGAGGACTGCGAAATCGGCGTTCGAGCTGGATGAACTTGATTGAAGAGTTCCCGTACCTCGTTAGTTGATCTGCGACGATTTCCGTAACCAACCATCATTAGAATTTCAATACGGTCTTTTTCACTGAGCAACATATTTGCTTTTAAGAAAGCTTACATACTTTAATCTAAGCACTATTGTCAATTCTGACACTTTATTTTTGTTTGCTTGTTTTGTTTTTCAAAGCTTACTACGATCAAAGTACTATTTGAGCCAAATTAAATAAATATATTTATTTACAATTTATCGGTCGCCATTTTGAAATGGCTTTAGAGAATCTCGCCAAAATTTAGAAACATACTGTGTAAAATAAGGGCGTTCGAATGATGTATCACAAGCCGTATGTTGCCATTAAAAAAAATGTCGATGACGTCACATCTTTGACAACTGGCAATAAAAAACCAAATGAATTAATCAAAAAGGAGGCGAATAAAAAACTAAATCGACGTGTTCGAGCGTTTCTCATGAAAACTAAACGTAACGTAAATATCCAGGGTAGTCCATACTTTTTTTCCACACTACAATATACAATAAAAACATTTACACAGAAAATCGTTAAAACAACAAAAAACAGAATAAAGCTCTTACTAAGCAACGTTGCTTTAAATGTAAACAAGCATATAGAATTATGGATAGGTTCTTCGCACTCCGCTCAACGCCCGCACCGGTACCTCTAAAAAGGATAGATGCGATGTGGCCATGTGGAGCCATATTTATTTTATATCAACCGAAATGAGTGGTAAACAAAAAGTGAACAGGCTTTATCCAGTAAAATAGAGCAATATGGGTATTTGATCATCACCCAGTTTGATTGAGTGATATAATATTATATTCTTATACTTGCAGTATGTTTGGATACTGATTTTAATGACTCCAATTGGAAAATGTTGTGGAAGTTTGGCAAACGTGTCTACAGCTTGCCAAACAATCTACACTTTTGTTAAAGAATTCTTAGGGAATAATGGATGATGGCATGCTACAGTGAATAAACAGCTATATTTTTTATTTCAAAGTCTATATGGTCTAAGTACTTTTCTGGGATCAGCGACCAAGTAAATAATAAATTGATCAATTGCATTGATTGCCTACCATAGGCCGAATATGTCAGCTTAGCTAAAAAGTTACCATTTACCGAGGGTTTTTAGTCTGTTAAGTGTTATATATCTTTGGAGTGTTATATACGGATGGTGCCGGTCGCCATTGGGCACCATGCTGCTATAAGCTGCTTGTTAAGGGTAAGTTTTTCTAATTGGTCCCTAATTTGACAAGAATATCTTTAATCATTGCATCCATACAATGTTTATGTTTTGGTCGAAGGAGTACCATGATGGAAAGAGAGAAAAAGCGACTTTAACGCGAGCAATTAATTTCTACAATGTTGTTTTGGAAGAACTAGAGAGCAAGTTAGCCTGAAGCGTACATTTTAGACTAGATAAAATATAGTCCACTTTTAATGGAAACAAGATCAAATAGAACAGTATTAAGTATTGTAGTAAAATCGATGATACAGATTAGTAGATAGTAAGAGCAAGATCAAGGGTGCTTTAGGGAAGAGAAAGTTCCGTACGGTTATATATTCATATAGTGATAGCAAATATTAAGGACGGGTTATCATAATGGTACAACTGCAAGCGTTAAAATTTCCCTAATTTAATGACCATTATAATACCTGGATAGAACTCTGAGACGGCTTCAGAATGCTTATTTACGATAATGCGACGTAGTCAGATGTATAGAAATTCCATATTTAAATTGATTTGGGTGGCAAAGGATTATGCTTCTTGAATTAATTCAAGGAGCCGAGAATAATTATTGATTAATAATTATAACACGGCATGAAAGATATGAACAAGAAGTAATAATTATTTTTTTAAAATTCATAACTATGTTATTCGCGCAATGTTTGAATATTTAATTTTGTTCATGGCTGTCAAGCTTTCCTAAAGATCGTGCTCTGCGAGTGGCGATGGACGGATTTCTTTCAGACAGATTTAACATCAACGCCGGAGTCACTCAAGGTTAGTTATTGCGTATGTTATTGCCCACTCTCTTTTTACTATAGCAGTAACCAAGTAGAATTTAACGCTAAAAAAAAACAGGCGGCAGTTTTTTCTAAAACCGTTAATGTTGGAGAACCGGACACTCGATTCCCTTGGCTTCATCAATTCATTTATTGGGCATCATTTTGGATAGTCATATGTCTTGGCATAGTCACGTTGCGGCCATTGCTAAGGCAGCCTCGCAGAAGCTTGGAATACTCTTCCGAACTAAGAACCTCTATATAGCCTAGCCAGTTTTGATGCTCTATAAAGCCCAACCATGAGATTGCTAGATTCCAATTCTAAGAAGAGCTACTCGCTTGATCGGTGACCATGATCTGACAAGCAACCTGGAAAACCTTAAACATCGAAAGCAGGTTGGTGACTTGAGTCTATTTTACAAATATTTTCATGGCAAGTGCTTAAGTGAGGCGGCCCGCTTGGTTCCACCCAGAGGGGCACTGTTTAAAGATTCCTTTATCTGGACCGCGTCATCACTCTGGAGCGACCTCCCTGAGGCTGTATTTCCCAACGACTATAATCTCCAATAATTCAAGAGCAACGTGAATCATTTCCTGCGCTCACACACCGCTCGCAGAGCGCCATAAAGGATTAATCCTGCAGTGGTGCCTTATCATAAAAAAAAAGAAAAAAAAATCTAACACTAGATGAATCTAATGCAATAGATTGCTAATTTATTATTTGCTTTCACGTAAATTTGATAAGAATACAGCACACGAATGGAAATTACAAAAACTTAGGTTTGATTTGCCTACATTAAATGACTATTCGTTCTCATTTCGGGTGAAAAAAGTGCCGTCGTGGTCATAACACTATATTGCACGTAGATATGCGATGCGACAGTTAAAGGAATAGCGACATTGCCGCGTGTATACAAAATTCTGGAATTGACGAAACAGGGTTGAAAAAAAAAATTCTAATCAACGAGCAGGTTTCATGCGCGTTTAAGTGATGCATCATTACCTAAAAGTGCATATTCAAAGGAACTGTCCATATTCTCGAAGAGACCCGTTTTAAATTAAAACTAGGGAAAGTTGTAACTCAAAGTCACGGTCTCAATATAAAATCTTTATTCACTATCTTAGCCTGCTAAGATAGCGAACAAAGATTTTTACCCAAAAATTTAATAAAGATTATACTATCTTAATTAAATAAAACGTATCACATTTTCGATTCGATCTCATATGAAGCACGGAAGTTGGAAATTGTCACATAATCAATAAGACCTTTGGTTCGCATATATAATTGATGTGACATCTTTTTCCTACACACAAAATTTTTCTTGTTTAGGACATTTTGGAAATTTTTTGTTTTTGCTTCGTTTCTGAGGAAGAAATGTATTTAAACAGTGATTTAAGACATCGTAGAACAGCTACATTTACCTTAATATTAGCAATGCATTTCAAAATAGCAAATTAAAGTTTTTGAGTTTTTATTAATCATCAGGCACTTTTTTATTTATTCTTGCGACGAAATTTGTATGAATTTGTTGAAACTTGATGCCTAATATACACATTTTAAATCCTATAGCAGGTGGTTTTTAATTATATTAATTATTTATTAATGTAACCATACTACACAAAATTGTTTCCAATTAAAAAGTCTTATGGTGAAATCTCCACCGGATGTGATAATTTAGTTTTATAACAATCCTTTAAAGCGCTTCCGGTCTAGCGAATTCCTGAAAACTGCTTATTGTGTACAATGTCAGTTTAATAATATAAAAAACCAACAGCATGGAACATAATGATTCACCAGCGGTACATAACGTTTATTATAACTTAAATATAAAAGCTTAATTGGTGTCCCAAACTAAACCAATTATATTTATGATAATTAGAAAGCCATATGATTTTGTTTGTTAGCCAAGTTAATTTTGATAAACCTGAATTATCATCAATTTGTATCTTTTTACCAAAAATGAGAACTAATATCTTGTTAATATTTCCTGATCCGGTTGCATACGGATATCACTAGCGTAATAATTTAAAATACAAATTGAAACAAACTTACGAGTAACAAAAAGTCAAAATTGTGTAAAAAAAAATAGTACATAGAATATGTACTTTATAAGGTACTAAAGAGCAAACAAATTATTAATTTTACAAAAGTGGCTAAATGTTAAACTGCGCAGGAAAGATGACATGACAAATAAGAGAAATAGAAGAAATTAAAAAAGTGTCCCCCTCTTAAAATAAAAGTTTGAGCTATAAATACAAATATTTAACCTCTATCAATGATCACAGCTGTACACTCTTCTGAAAGACCGTTGTCATATTATTGCTCAAGTCGCTCAATGCTTCCACACTCTTTTTACTATAAAATAGCGACCATCTAAATCCGATAGACAGCTTCGTTGACGATAGCACAAATATTTCATTTTTTACTTTGGAAGCTCAAACATCAGCTGTCAATGTACATCTTCATAGGCAGCAAGAGGTCAAAAATAAACCTTGAAAAAATTCTGTCTTGGGTAACAGTAACCAAATGTAATAATCGTTTAAAATCCAGGCGGCTGCTTCTTATAAAAAAGTTGATTTTAACGGAACATGCTAGTAACTCACTCTTGACTCGAGAGTAACAAGACTAAAATAATTTACCTTACACTTATTGGAATAAGGTACAACTAAATTAAAAGGAAACATATTTAATGATATTTCGTAAGGGCCTATCTTTATTAATGTTAGTTTAATGTTATAAAATGTTTTTGATCAAAAGGTATTTAATGTCACTAAATATGACGCCAAATTATTTATTATTAAAATACCAAATTAATGGAAGAAAAAATGATTGACCATAATCCGAGGTAATTAAGGATATTAAGGCTACCGTTATAATAAAGAGAACAAAATGGTATAACTGCTATAAAGTTTATATTATGTATTTTGCCAAGTCGGTGTGTCAGTGATTGATGAGATTGCCTATATTTGATTTTGCTAGGCGTTGATGTTACGGCGAAATATTTATTTCTTAATGAAGCTATAGTTACGATAAATTTAGATATGCTTTAATAGCTTTTAATTATATAATATATACTGCTTATTAATTGATTCAGCCGATACTAGGTGGAAATCCATAACTAATCTTATGGGATGAAGTAAAACAAAGTTTATACTGCTTATATTATTCTTACTGCAAATAACGGTATCTTGCACGAAAAGTAAGAGTAAAGCCTGTATAGTTACTTTTCATGTAATTTGTAATTATTAGTAGTTAATTGGCGGTAATAGGGTGCAATCAGATTTGTAAAAGTGATAGGTTTAGTAGCAGTTGATATGAAATCAGAAATTTTATGGGTTCTGATATTAATTTATTGCCTTAACTAACCTGAACTAACCTGTACTCAGACTGTAACTTAGTCACAAAGGTCTTTCAAATAAAAACAGACCCATTAATTTAATATTTAAAGGAAGTCCTCATTCAATAATATACAGGTCGTGCAAACTTCAGCTCCGAGATGCATCTATGATAGAAGAGGAAAGTCAGTGTACTACAGATATACACTGTTACAAATCCTAGCCTTGCTAATCAAAAAATCTCATAGTCAATTTCAATGAATCAAAACTAACTTAAAATAGAAGTTATTTTAACTTTTTTATGTTTAGTAAAAATCAATTTAACCTTAAGCTAACTTTTTTAAGAGTTGTTTTAACATAATAGTGAGTTAAAATGAACAGGCAATAATTTTGACACTCAGGTAAATATAAGTACAAGTTACATTGATTAAATATACTGGGTCGTTGGTATGTATGGAAACGGTCGATTTTTTCTCAAAGTAAAACAGCTAGCAATAAATACTTAAGACAAAAGTTTTAGGGTTCCTTGAGTTCTATTGGAATTTAAAAAAAAATGAGTATACAGGATGAGTCGAAAAGCCGTAGAGAAACAAAGTTACTTTTTTTTTAATGGAACACCCTATATCTTAGAATATTTTTGGATTCTACATAAAATTACAATTATTTTCTAATAAGTCTATTATAAGTCTAAACCTAATAGTTTCCGAGATATCGACTTTTGAAGAATTACAAGTAGAGAGATACTAAGAGAGCGAGATCAGTGGTGCACCACCTGACGGGTGGTGCGATTTACGACCTAACCCAAGTGGTGCTGGTGGTGCAATTTACGATCTAACCCAGGTGGTGCAGGTGGTGCGTTTTACGATCTAACCCGGGTGGTTCGGTGGTGCGTTTTATGATCTAACCCAGGTGGTGCAGGTGGTGCGTTTTATGACCTAACCCGGGTGGTTCGGTGGTGCTGTTTACAAAATAACCCGAAATTAAACCCGACTTTTTACGACCTAACCCGGATGCTTTCATGAGGCGGCTTCTTATCTAACCCTAACTTGATCCTTAATATTTATGAACTGACCCGAGATAAAACCCGACTTTTTACGACCTAACCCGGATGCTTTCGCGAGGCGGCTTCTCATCTAACCCTAATTTGAACCTGAATATTTATGATCTGACCCGAGATAAAACCCGACTTTTTATGATTTAACCTTAGTGAAACGCCGCTGCTAAAGCGGGATAATTAAATCCCAATTTTTATAAGCCATCCTTAAACCCAACTTTTTACGATGCGACCTGATCCATCCTTAAACCAGACTTTTTATTATTTCCCCTTAGTTGAAACGCCGCTGCTAAAGCGGGATAATTAAATCCCAATTTTTATAAGCCATCCTTAAACCCAACTTTTTACGATCCGACCTGAGCCATCCTTAAACCAGACTTTTTATTATTTCCCCTTAGTTGAAACGCCGCTGTTAAAGCGGTATAGTAAAAAACATTATTTATATTTTCTAACTTAGTGAAACGCCGCTGGCGGGTAGTAAAGCGAAATAAATCCCTAATTTATATGGTCTAACAAGATAAGTATAATAAAGCGGTACATTTGTCACCACAATAATTATTTATACCTAAATGATCCTCTCAAACCCTCTGCCGACTCGATTTAAAAAGAAAGGGACATAAACCTTTATTTATTATTCCGAAGGACCCTCATTAAAATTCAGTAGCATATCTAATAATTGTTTTCAATTTTTACACCACTTATAGAAATACAATAAAATAATTACCATCTAGAACCATTAACTAGCGATTTCTTTGTACTGGAAATGGATAAATTATAGGACTATCTTGTAATGAGAACAGAGTAATAAAAAGTAAATAAAACTTAAATACGTATAAAATACCAAGCAGGTATAGGTACTATACAACTTGTGTTCGCCATCAGGTAAAAGCCCTCATAATGCTTTTATAAAAATTTCGGATAATATCATAATATAAGTAAATAGGCTACAATTTCAGGAAAAAAGTAAAAAAAATTAATTCACAGTGTAAAATTGTAGTTAAATGGATTGTAAATACGAAATAATATAAAAAGCTACCTTTTGTTTGCGATGATGTATGCACAATAACTCTATATTATTCGGTCCTTAAACTGAAAATACCCACTAGATAGGTATCATAAGCTGTATTTGTCATCAGGTAGAACCCCCAATAAAATTATGAATATCAGGCGTAGGCAACAATAAGCAAATCACGTAGGTTTTTTAATTTATTATTAATCTGGCTAACTTAAGAAACTCACAATATAACGACCATCCAAAAAAATCATAATACATTACTGGGTGTGAAAGCAATTGCGCTGCAAAATATAGTGTATACCGACTCTGAGGTAGTTAATTAAAATCCCAATTAGCGCTAAAAAAAATCAATTAGATATTTACTTTAGATATTTTAATAAAAAAATTCAATATTCTCACCAACATTTAACTTTTGAAATTAGCATAATAACAAATCCTTTACAATGAATTAAACAAACGCATACATAATTTTAAAATCACATAATAAGAATATAAGTTAAAATCTAACAAGTTCGGACTACTCGAATGACGTCAGTTTACATCTGTAGAGAATACACAACTCTCGAATCATAAAAAATGGTCAAACTTTGTCGGCAAATACCCTTCTATGATGCAGGGGAAGGACAGGTAACTCGAGATGTTTATAAAGAAACGTTAAAGAACATTATTTGCTTATTTCTAGACTCTTAAAAATTAGATGCAATCGAACAATAAATGTTTTCATCATGTATATTTATCATTAACACATTACCTTCGACATACATAAATTCAAATTGATAATTACTTGTCTTAGTGCTTTTTTAGAAGCTTGAATCATTGCATATAACCGTCTGAGGGTACCCAAACTTCCCCTAACATATTTCTCCGCAGCCGGGGAAAAAGAGGTAGAAAAAGTAAAATAACAACTCCAAGTGTCTTTGCGAACAATCGGCAATAAAATAGAGTATTTCAGTTTTTAATTTTTCGTAAATAAAAGTTGGTTAGATTAATAGTCTCTGTGAATATAATAACATAAACAAAGTGATATGCCGTAAATTTAGGAGTACAGTATAAATTATGCCTCTATTAAAATATACCGCAATAACTAACTACCAAAGGATTTTTGATATTTTGAATATATTTGATGCTCATAGCATTATCACATTTCCAAAGGCTCTAAATTTTAGAAAAATGTTCTAATAGAATATGTCTATCAATATAAAGTAAAGGTATTGTTAGGTTTTTTTAAAAAATACGACCTACAACAGTCTCTGCTACAGCATGGCTGACTCTGTAGAAACTTCTGTGAAACCATAATAATTATATCAATAATCGAGTTGTCCTTATGATAATATTTTCTTCCAATATCCGACTCCACTATCCATAAAAGTTATGTTAGAAAATTCATAATTGAGCGCATTGTAATTTTTTAAAAAGAAATTCACTTCACACACAAAGATGTAGCCATTCAATCCATGAAAATAATGCAAGTCAGTATGCGTATGTTATGGCTAACTGTTTAAATGTCTATTCCTTCCACGTTTATCGGAAGAAATACTTTTTTTATACTAGTATTTTAGTTGAAAATAAGATCATAAATCATCTATACAAAACAAGCGCCCCTTATGGATTTGAACGAAAATCATAGATTCGACTATTTTCATGAAAAATAAATCTAAGTACGGAATAATGCAGGAAGATTATCTATTTTCTTGGTTTAGAAAGTGATGTAGTTAAGATTTATAACTTAGGAATAAATAAATTATTATTAATCTTTTCGACCTATTTCTCTTGCATATTTAATTTCTTTGATAGTAAGAACTAATCTTTTTATTTTACAAAGTAAAAAAAAAGCTAAAGATCGGCGTTGTCAGTCAGGTATAAGAACTGATTTAACACGATGGTTTTTGTACAAACGTTCACATACAATTGTATGCTTTTTAACCGATTGTGTCGGAAAAAATGACGATTTATAGATTAGATATTTAGACGAAGAGCTAACCTTCTCAATAAAGTATTGATTATTGCCCTGCTAGCTAGACAACACTTTTTATGTTAGTCAAAAAAAAATTTTTTTTTTCGGACGCTATTACAGATTTCATCGTTAACTAACAAACATTAAGACCAAAAAATTAGCGTGCAAGATGAAATGTATAGGTTCACTTCATTTCTACATTATTTTACAACTCTCAATCGCATTAAAAACAAGATCGAATAAAAAATAACTTATGACATATGGACGAAAAATGTTTTTCGGGCTATTTAGGTTAGCGACCGCATTACGTCTGAAATACTACATTTTTCGAGCTTATAACATAATTTACTATTTTAACGTTAAAATAGGGGAAATGATGTATCGAAATGGATACTTTTTTTTTTGTCGGTCACGAGATTATAGTTTCTTTTAAAATGAACTCTAATATTTACAACACAAATTATCCTTTAAGCCACATTAGTTTAAAACTCGTCTGTCGCTTTCCCTCTATTGTGAGTTTGATTAAAGTATAGCGTAGTATATATTTAGATGAATTTCGCAAATGTTGAATACTTTCAAAACTGAAAAAGCCGCCCTTTGCAATAAATATCTCCGTAGAGTTAGGTACCCTGCAGATTAAGGGTATTTCAGCGGATAATCATATACAAATTCAAAGATTTTGTCTATTTTAATGGATTAACAAACAATATCTATAGGATGACTTTACTGATAAAAAAAAAATAACAAAAATCCATAAAGTCTAGGCTCACATGAAATTCCATAAAGAGCAGCTGCATAGCCTTATCACATCAAACTATATTTTTATTTCGTTCTATTGTCAAAAGTCTGTGTTTAGGAGATTATCGTTCATTTTAAAATGAACTCTAATATGTACATCACCATAAACTACCTCTTAAGCCGTCGTAAAAATACACTTTTCGATTTACCTCTATATTGATTTTCTAATATTAAATATCTACAATAGTCGAAATTCGCTCGCTAATACCTATGTATGCAAGGTTTCTTCAAAAAATGACAATTTTGTTGTTTAATGGCTTGAAAAAATGGAAAAAGGAGGTTTTTGCATCCATTTATTTCCAGATGAGTGTTAAAAATACTTATAAAACTCGGTATACCGAAGATCAAGCATTAATGAGAGGGTTGAGTCCTGTTTGCCAAATCCTGATTTTTAATTTGACGTTGGCAACGGTACAATTTTTTAACATTTATCATAAGAGGCGTATATTTTTGGAGCTTAGATCTACCAGTTTATCCACGCCCCATTTATTGTTAGTGCTTTAGTAATTTTACTTTCCAATTATTTTTTACCAAAACGCGTAGTTGAAACAGTGTCTATATCAGACGATATAATAAATTTTAAGGATTAATTTGCTTACAAATACACTTCAATTTATTTAGGCTAAAGCAGCCAGACATATACTGGAACTACGAAAACCCTATTACAATTTGGTTGCCTAGAGAAAATTTTGTAAAAAACATAGCTTTCTACACAAATGCTTGCACATTATGTACCTATCATTTTAAGATACCTGGCGACATCAATGTAAGCATTGACATAATGACGCAAGATATAGGTAGGTACTAGAATATTCAAGATTTCTATTAACGATACACTTCAGCATACATGCGAGATGTCATTAATGTCTACGGAAGGCAACAGACATACCAGCTATTTTTACATGGGATTCCATAGACTTGGACGCTTCTTGTTTAGAAATATTTGATGTCATCTTGAGGAGTTTCAAAATGATCCTATAAACCAGCTTCACAGACCGTAATTTGTGATGCTAACACGATTAATACGCAATAGAACAAGATTAAGAAACAAAATTTAAAGTAGCTCTTTATCACACGAAAATAATTAAATAATTTACGGTTACAGAACAATAATTATTTTAAAAAGCTGTATAACTAAATATATTATGTTATTAGGAATATTCTGTCTAAAGTAACAGCTGATCTTAGTCGAAAATGAGATCGTATTATTGATTGTTGAATTCGTTAGGTATGAAATAAAATTAGAGATTTCGTCTATTTTTTCACGATTAAAAAAGAATACCTCTATTTAGCTAAAAATGAAACGATTACAGTGGTAGATTAATTCACTTTACCAAGCATGTAAACTACTAATTTTGCAATAAATATCTTCAATATTTCTAGGTAGGTTTACTCGAAAATGTTGGGCTATTTTCATCAAAAATCCCGATACGAAATTGAAAAATTTGCCTATTTTTGTCGGTTTACAAAGTGATAGTGGAATATTGGTTTGATCAAAGAACAATAATTATTTTAAAAATGTTGTATAATTAACTAAATGTCGGTGTTATCAGGCAGGCAAGAAGTTATTTATCTGAATCTTATTTGTACCATTAGCGTTTATATACAAATGTTAGTGGTTTTCAAAAATTGATATCTCGGAAATTATTAGGTTTAGACTTATAATACGCTTATTAAAAAATAATGACTACTTTATGCAAAATTCAAAAATATTATAAGATGTAGGGTATCCCAGTAACTTAACCAAAGATTTTCGGTCTTCGTAAAGCTTTACACGTTTCTTCAGCGTACCAAACATTCACTTTTTTTAAATATTGACATCGGGTTAGGATTCTGAACATAGGATTAACATCACTCCAATAGTGAACATGTTGCGTTGTCACAGTTCCATTCGTTGAAAAGTAAACAAAACCGTTTGAGCTACGTGGGGAATAAATAAAGTTGGCTTGTTGAAAAATTTTAATATTTATTAAGGTAAAAGACTATAAATATATCGATACAACACTTTGGCATTTCTAATACTACAAACATGAATATCTAAAATGTGATATTTACAACCATCAACTCTCTCTCCCTTCTCTAATTTTGGTACACCAATGCTGTCTTCTAAGTTTATAATATATGGCGTCCTGCAGTTTAATTCCGAAAATGTTTTAACTAAAAATTCCTCTTTAACACATCCTTTAACGTAAATAATGTCTGCGTCTATCAGATTGTTGGATATGATATTATGTAGTTCCTTGTAATCGGTATCACCATAATTATAAAGGATACCATGATGATTTCCAAATAGATATTTGACTTGTTTCTTGCAAGCCTTACTTAAGGTGTCGAATGGTTTAACTGGTTTAAAAAAGTAACTTTTCATACTATTCCCATCATAAATAGCCAATTCTTTCGCGCAAAATTCAGGTATGTTAAATCCTTGAATATCGACTACAACGAACTTCATTGTCTGAAGACTCAAATCAAACAAGTATATTTTCATATTTTTATCGCTCTTAAGTTCGATTTCAAAAGCACACCCCCACTTTTCGATAATTTCACAGTCTTAGCACATAGATCTTATATTTTTATTTACGATCAATTCATCTTTATTCGCCAATCGTCTCAAACGAGTCTGCTTTTGAAAGTAATATAGCCTTAGTATTCAGAAAATATTAATGATATCGGAGCCTAAAACATCCTTGACACTAAAAAATCATTGTGTTTCCTAACAAAACCCATCATCTTGTCTATTTAGCTTGCTTTCCTATTGTTTAGCAGGTTAAATAAAATTATTATTTCGCTCTTTTTGTCTGTACTGAATCGTTAGGGGAATACGTTTCTAGTTCTATAAGAGAGACAGTTAAAATTTATGTAAGCAATCAAAAATCCTACACTATGAGCTACTTAGTTAAAATTTCATATTTCCTTCCTGGGTCAGGCAAAATTTGTGATGTGTCGGACAAAATTTATAAAAATACAAAAAAAAAATGCTGGATGCATTTTTAGCGTGACTTTCTATTTAATACCATCTTATTTCAAGGTATAATTCGGTTGTCAAAATGAGAATAAAATAATTTTCCCATGGTTTATGTCATCTTAAAAAAGTCAAAAGGTTATATTCTGTAGAGGGTCAGATACATTCAAATTTAAATATTTTCTCCAAGAAGAATTTTAAGATAGTATTATAGTAAATAAAAATTCTATACCTCCAATATTTCATGGAAACATATCGTGTTCTAGCGACATAACCCAAAAGTACCTCTATTCAGAAACGCATCGTACTTTTCTTGTCAATAATTGTCTCATTGTCCCATCCATTACATTATTATAATCTTAAAGCACCTGTTACCAGCATTATCTGTTTTTATGGTTTTCATAAAACATAGCGATTACCGATGAAAATTAAACGAAAACTTAATAAATAACTTTTTTTTCAACTGAAATAGACTGATTTTCGATGGAAAAATGTTACTTATAACTAAAAATGAATATAAGACATATACGCAATGATATTTAGAATAAATCAATCTTTTCTAAAATTACTATGAAATATTCACAAAATCGTTTCGTTATAACCAAAGTAGCAAGGCTTGCAGATTTCGTATAGAGTTCAAACGCGATACTGAGATGATCTTTTTTTTTTTTATATTTTTGTAGGATAATGCACCACTACGTTGTAAGTACTTGAGAGAGGACTTTCTTGAAAAATCCTCAAATTTCTCTGCAATTTTGTTCCTTCTAGAGTTAAATTCACACAGAAAACCCCGTATTCTTATCTTTCAGGTTGGTATATTAAAAAGGGCTTATTAGTATGGTTTAGAAAACAAGCAATATTAATTAACGGATGTTTTTTCGTCGTATGAAGAGTTGAAAAATTTTTTTTTCCACTCCAATGGTTACGATGCAGAGAGTCGGGTTTCATCATAATCTTTCAGGGTAGCTCAGGTTTGATTGCATGTAGAGAGTCGGGTTTCATCATAATCTTTCAGGGTAGCTCAGGTTTGATTACATGTACTAAGGTTAGTGCTCCTTGCAATCGGTTTCAGGTTTGACGCGCCCCCCTCAGGTTTGTTCAGGTTTCTCAAACGTTTGAGAAACCTGAACAAACCTGAGGGGGGCGCGTCAAACCTGAAACCGATTGCAAGGAGCACTAACCTTAGTACATGTAATCAAACCTGAGCTACCCTGAAAGATTATGATGAAACCCGACTCTCTACATGCAATCAAACCTGAGCTACCCTGAAAGATTATGATGAAACCCGACTCTCTGCATCGTAACCATTGGAGCGGAAAAAAAAATTTTTCAACTCTTCATACGACAAAAAAACATCCGTTAATTAATATTGCTTGTTTTCTAAACCATACTAATAAGCCCTTTTTAATATACCAACCTGAAAGATAAGAATACGGGGTTTTCTGTGTGAATTTAACTCTAGAAGGAACAAAATTGCAGAGAAATTTGAGGATTTTTCAAGAAAGTCCTCTCTCAAGTACTTACAACGTAGTGGTGCATTATCCTACAAAAATATAAAAAAAAAAAAGATCATCTCAGTATCGCGTTTGAACTCTATACGAAATC
The DNA here is from genome assembly GCA_963920685.1 of Polydrusus tereticollis. Classification (NCBI taxonomy): domain Eukaryota; kingdom Metazoa; phylum Arthropoda; class Insecta; order Coleoptera; family Curculionidae; genus Polydrusus; species Polydrusus tereticollis. Next base: position 54,785,673 of record OY987329.1, read on the forward strand.
TGCAAGCCTTGCTACTTTGGTTATAACGAAACGATTTTGTGAATATTTCATAGTAATTTTAGAAAAGATTGATTTATTCTAAATATCATTGCGTATATGTCTTATATTCATTTTTAGTTATAAGTAACATTTTTCCATCGAAAATCAGTCTATTTCAGTTGAAAAAAAAGTTATTTATTAAGTTTTCGTTTAATTTTCATCGGTAATCGCTATGTTTTATGAAAACCATAAAAACAGATAATGCTGGTAACAGGTGCTTTAAGATTATAATAATGTAATGGATGGGACAATGAGACAATTATTGACAAGAAAAGTACGATGCGTTTCTGAATAGAGGTACTTTTGGGTTATGTCGCTAGAACACGATATGTTTCCATGAAATATTGGAGGTATAGAATTTTTATTTACTATAATACTATCTTAAAATTCTTCTTGGAGAAAATATTTAAATTTGAATGTATCTGACCCTCTACAGAATATAACCTTTTGACTTTTTTAAGATGACATAAACCATGGGAAAATTATTTTATTCTCATTTTGACAACCGAATTATACCTTGAAATAAGATGGTATTAAATAGAAAGTCACGCTAAAAATGCATCCAGCATTTTTTTTTTGTATTTTTATAAATTTTGTCCGACACATCACAAATTTTGCCTGACCCAGGAAGGAAATATGAAATTTTAACTAAGTAGCTCATAGTGTAGGATTTTTGATTGCTTACATAAATTTTAACTGTCTCTCTTATAGAACTAGAAACGTATTCCCCTAACGATTCAGTACAGACAAAAAGAGCGAAATAATAATTTTATTTAACCTGCTAAACAATAGGAAAGCAAGCTAAATAGACAAGATGATGGGTTTTGTTAGGAAACACAATGATTTTTTAGTGTCAAGGATGTTTTAGGCTCCGATATCATTAATATTTTCTGAATACTAAGGCTATATTACTTTCAAAAGCAGACTCGTTTGAGACGATTGGCGAATAAAGATGAATTGATCGTAAATAAAAATATAAGATCTATGTGCTAAGACTGTGAAATTATCGAAAAGTGGGGGTGTGCTTTTGAAATCGAACTTAAGAGCGATAAAAATATGAAAATATACTTGTTTGATTTGAGTCTTCAGACAATGAAGTTCGTTGTAGTCGATATTCAAGGATTTAACATACCTGAATTTTGCGCGAAAGAATTGGCTATTTATGATGGGAATAGTATGAAAAGTTACTTTTTTAAACCAGTTAAACCATTCGACACCTTAAGTAAGGCTTGCAAGAAACAAGTCAAATATCTATTTGGAAATCATCATGGTATCCTTTATAATTATGGTGATACCGATTACAAGGAACTACATAATATCATATCCAACAATCTGATAGACGCAGACATTATTTACGTTAAAGGATGTGTTAAAGAGGAATTTTTAGTTAAAACATTTTCGGAATTAAACTGCAGGACGCCATATATTATAAACTTAGAAGACAGCATTGGTGTACCAAAATTAGAGAAGGGAGAGAGAGTTGATGGTTGTAAATATCACATTTTAGATATTCATGTTTGTAGTATTAGAAATGCCAAAGTGTTGTATCGATATATTTATAGTCTTTTACCTTAATAAATATTAAAATTTTTCAACAAGCCAACTTTATTTATTCCCCACGTAGCTCAAACGGTTTTGTTTACTTTTCAACGAATGGAACTGTGACAACGCAACATGTTCACTATTGGAGTGATGTTAATCCTATGTTCAGAATCCTAACCCGATGTCAATATTTAAAAAAAGTGAATGTTTGGTACGCTGAAGAAACGTGTAAAGCTTTACGAAGACCGAAAATCTTTGGTTAAGTTACTGGGATACCCTACATCTTATAATATTTTTGAATTTTGCATAAAGTAGTCATTATTTTTTAATAAGCGTATTATAAGTCTAAACCTAATAATTTCCGAGATATCAATTTTTGAAAACCACTAACATTTGTATATAAACGCTAATGGTACAAATAAGATTCAGATAAATAACTTCTTGCCTGCCTGATAACACCGACATTTAGTTAATTATACAACATTTTTAAAATAATTATTGTTCTTTGATCAAACCAATATTCCACTATCACTTTGTAAACCGACAAAAATAGGCAAATTTTTCAATTTCGTATCGGGATTTTTGATGAAAATAGCCCAACATTTTCGAGTAAACCTACCTAGAAATATTGAAGATATTTATTGCAAAATTAGTAGTTTACATGCTTGGTAAAGTGAATTAATCTACCACTGTAATCGTTTCATTTTTAGCTAAATAGAGGTATTCTTTTTTAATCGTGAAAAAATAGACGAAATCTCTAATTTTATTTCATACCTAACGAATTCAACAATCAATAATACGATCTCATTTTCGACTAAGATCAGCTGTTACTTTAGACAGAATATTCCTAATAACATAATATATTTAGTTATACAGCTTTTTAAAATAATTATTGTTCTGTAACCGTAAATTATTTAATTATTTTCGTGTGATAAAGAGCTACTTTAAATTTTGTTTCTTAATCTTGTTCTATTGCGTATTAATCGTGTTAGCATCACAAATTACGGTCTGTGAAGCTGGTTTATAGGATCATTTTGAAACTCCTCAAGATGACATCAAATATTTCTAAACAAGAAGCGTCCAAGTCTATGGAATCCCATGTAAAAATAGCTGGTATGTCTGTTGCCTTCCGTAGACATTAATGACATCTCGCATGTATGCTGAAGTGTATCGTTAATAGAAATCTTGAATATTCTAGTACCTACCTATATCTTGCGTCATTATGTCAATGCTTACATTGATGTCGCCAGGTATCTTAAAATGATAGGTACATAATGTGCAAGCATTTGTGTAGAAAGCTATGTTTTTTACAAAATTTTCTCTAGGCAACCAAATTGTAATAGGGTTTTCGTAGTTCCAGTATATGTCTGGCTGCTTTAGCCTAAATAAATTGAAGTGTATTTGTAAGCAAATTAATCCTTAAAATTTATTATATCGTCTGATATAGACACTGTTTCAACTACGCGTTTTGGTAAAAAATAATTGGAAAGTAAAATTACTAAAGCACTAACAATAAATGGGGCGTGGATAAACTGGTAGATCTAAGCTCCAAAAATATACGCCTCTTATGATAAATGTTAAAAAATTGTACCGTTGCCAACGTCAAATTAAAAATCAGGATTTGGCAAACAGGACTCAACCCTCTCATTAATGCTTGATCTTCGGTATACCGAGTTTTATAAGTATTTTTAACACTCATCTGGAAATAAATGGATGCAAAAACCTCCTTTTTCCATTTTTTCAAGCCATTAAACAACAAAATTGTCATTTTTTGAAGAAACCTTGCATACATAGGTATTAGCGAGCGAATTTCGACTATTGTAGATATTTAATATTAGAAAATCAATATAGAGGTAAATCGAAAAGTGTATTTTTACGACGGCTTAAGAGGTAGTTTATGGTGATGTACATATTAGAGTTCATTTTAAAATGAACGATAATCTCCTAAACACAGACTTTTGACAATAGAACGAAATAAAAATATAGTTTGATGTGATAAGGCTATGCAGCTGCTCTTTATGGAATTTCATGTGAGCCTAGACTTTATGGATTTTTGTTATTTTTTTTTATCAGTAAAGTCATCCTATAGATATTGTTTGTTAATCCATTAAAATAGACAAAATCTTTGAATTTGTATATGATTATCCGCTGAAATACCCTTAATCTGCAGGGTACCTAACTCTACGGAGATATTTATTGCAAAGGGCGGCTTTTTCAGTTTTGAAAGTATTCAACATTTGCGAAATTCATCTAAATATATACTACGCTATACTTTAATCAAACTCACAATAGAGGGAAAGCGACAGACGAGTTTTAAACTAATGTGGCTTAAAGGATAATTTGTGTTGTAAATATTAGAGTTCATTTTAAAAGAAACTATAATCTCGTGACCGACAAAAAAAAAAGTATCCATTTCGATACATCATTTCCCCTATTTTAACGTTAAAATAGTAAATTATGTTATAAGCTCGAAAAATGTAGTATTTCAGACGTAATGCGGTCGCTAACCTAAATAGCCCGAAAAACATTTTTCGTCCATATGTCATAAGTTATTTTTTATTCGATCTTGTTTTTAATGCGATTGAGAGTTGTAAAATAATGTAGAAATGAAGTGAACCTATACATTTCATCTTGCACGCTAATTTTTTGGTCTTAATGTTTGTTAGTTAACGATGAAATCTGTAATAGCGTCCGAAAAAAAAAATTTTTTTTTGACTAACATAAAAAGTGTTGTCTAGCTAGCAGGGCAATAATCAATACTTTATTGAGAAGGTTAGCTCTTCGTCTAAATATCTAATCTATAAATCGTCATTTTTTCCGACACAATCGGTTAAAAAGCATACAATTGTATGTGAACGTTTGTACAAAAACCATCGTGTTAAATCAGTTCTTATACCTGACTGACAACGCCGATCTTTAGCTTTTTTTTTACTTTGTAAAATAAAAAGATTAGTTCTTACTATCAAAGAAATTAAATATGCAAGAGAAATAGGTCGAAAAGATTAATAATAATTTATTTATTCCTAAGTTATAAATCTTAACTACATCACTTTCTAAACCAAGAAAATAGATAATCTTCCTGCATTATTCCGTACTTAGATTTATTTTTCATGAAAATAGTCGAATCTATGATTTTCGTTCAAATCCATAAGGGGCGCTTGTTTTGTATAGATGATTTATGATCTTATTTTCAACTAAAATACTAGTATAAAAAAAGTATTTCTTCCGATAAACGTGGAAGGAATAGACATTTAAACAGTTAGCCATAACATACGCATACTGACTTGCATTATTTTCATGGATTGAATGGCTACATCTTTGTGTGTGAAGTGAATTTCTTTTTAAAAAATTACAATGCGCTCAATTATGAATTTTCTAACATAACTTTTATGGATAGTGGAGTCGGATATTGGAAGAAAATATTATCATAAGGACAACTCGATTATTGATATAATTATTATGGTTTCACAGAAGTTTCTACAGAGTCAGCCATGCTGTAGCAGAGACTGTTGTAGGTCGTATTTTTTAAAAAAACCTAACAATACCTTTACTTTATATTGATAGACATATTCTATTAGAACATTTTTCTAAAATTTAGAGCCTTTGGAAATGTGATAATGCTATGAGCATCAAATATATTCAAAATATCAAAAATCCTTTGGTAGTTAGTTATTGCGGTATATTTTAATAGAGGCATAATTTATACTGTACTCCTAAATTTACGGCATATCACTTTGTTTATGTTATTATATTCACAGAGACTATTAATCTAACCAACTTTTATTTACGAAAAATTAAAAACTGAAATACTCTATTTTATTGCCGATTGTTCGCAAAGACACTTGGAGTTGTTATTTTACTTTTTCTACCTCTTTTTCCCCGGCTGCGGAGAAATATGTTAGGGGAAGTTTGGGTACCCTCAGACGGTTATATGCAATGATTCAAGCTTCTAAAAAAGCACTAAGACAAGTAATTATCAATTTGAATTTATGTATGTCGAAGGTAATGTGTTAATGATAAATATACATGATGAAAACATTTATTGTTCGATTGCATCTAATTTTTAAGAGTCTAGAAATAAGCAAATAATGTTCTTTAACGTTTCTTTATAAACATCTCGAGTTACCTGTCCTTCCCCTGCATCATAGAAGGGTATTTGCCGACAAAGTTTGACCATTTTTTATGATTCGAGAGTTGTGTATTCTCTACAGATGTAAACTGACGTCATTCGAGTAGTCCGAACTTGTTAGATTTTAGCTTATATTCTTATTATGTGATTTTAAAATTATGTATGCGTTTGTTTAATTCATTGTAAAGGATTTGTTATTATGCTAATTTCAAAAGTTAAATGTTGGTGAGAATATTGAATTTTTTTATTAAAATATCTAAAGTAAATATCTAATTGATTTTTTTTAGCGCTAATTGGGATTTTAATTAACTACCTCAGAGTCGGTATACACTATATTTTGCAGCGCAATTGCTTTCACACCCAGTAATGTATTATGATTTTTTTGGATGGTCGTTATATTGTGAGTTTCTTAAGTTAGCCAGATTAATAATAAATTAAAAAACCTACGTGATTTGCTTATTGTTGCCTACGCCTGATATTCATAATTTTATTGGGGGTTCTACCTGATGACAAATACAGCTTATGATACCTATCTAGTGGGTATTTTCAGTTTAAGGACCGAATAATATAGAGTTATTGTGCATACATCATCGCAAACAAAAGGTAGCTTTTTATATTATTTCGTATTTACAATCCATTTAACTACAATTTTACACTGTGAATTAATTTTTTTTACTTTTTTCCTGAAATTGTAGCCTATTTACTTATATTATGATATTATCCGAAATTTTTATAAAAGCATTATGAGGGCTTTTACCTGATGGCGAACACAAGTTGTATAGTACCTATACCTGCTTGGTATTTTATACGTATTTAAGTTTTATTTACTTTTTATTACTCTGTTCTCATTACAAGATAGTCCTATAATTTATCCATTTCCAGTACAAAGAAATCGCTAGTTAATGGTTCTAGATGGTAATTATTTTATTGTATTTCTATAAGTGGTGTAAAAATTGAAAACAATTATTAGATATGCTACTGAATTTTAATGAGGGTCCTTCGGAATAATAAATAAAGGTTTATGTCCCTTTCTTTTTAAATCGAGTCGGCAGAGGGTTTGAGAGGATCATTTAGGTATAAATAATTATTGTGGTGACAAATGTACCGCTTTATTATACTTATCTTGTTAGACCATATAAATTAGGGATTTATTTCGCTTTACTACCCGCCAGCGGCGTTTCACTAAGTTAGAAAATATAAATAATGTTTTTTACTATACCGCTTTAACAGCGGCGTTTCAACTAAGGGGAAATAATAAAAAGTCTGGTTTAAGGATGGCTCAGGTCGGATCGTAAAAAGTTGGGTTTAAGGATGGCTTATAAAAATTGGGATTTAATTATCCCGCTTTAGCAGCGGCGTTTCAACTAAGGGGAAATAATAAAAAGTCTGGTTTAAGGATGGATCAGGTCGCATCGTAAAAAGTTGGGTTTAAGGATGGCTTATAAAAATTGGGATTTAATTATCCCGCTTTAGCAGCGGCGTTTCACTAAGGTTAAATCATAAAAAGTCGGGTTTTATCTCGGGTCAGATCATAAATATTCAGGTTCAAATTAGGGTTAGATGAGAAGCCGCCTCGCGAAAGCATCCGGGTTAGGTCGTAAAAAGTCGGGTTTTATCTCGGGTCAGTTCATAAATATTAAGGATCAAGTTAGGGTTAGATAAGAAGCCGCCTCATGAAAGCATCCGGGTTAGGTCGTAAAAAGTCGGGTTTAATTTCGGGTTATTTTGTAAACAGCACCACCGAACCACCCGGGTTAGGTCATAAAACGCACCACCTGCACCACCTGGGTTAGATCATAAAACGCACCACCGAACCACCCGGGTTAGATCGTAAAACGCACCACCTGCACCACCTGGGTTAGATCGTAAATTGCACCACCAGCACCACTTGGGTTAGGTCGTAAATCGCACCACCCGTCAGGTGGTGCACCACTGATCTCGCTCTCTTAGTATCTCTCTACTATTACATTTTTGAACTTTGACAGATTCTAGCTTCCTAATGTTATACCACAGAGCAAAATGGCTTCCATGTCCCTATCTTACTTTTTTATTATCTTCCCAAAAATATCAACTTCCGGTTAAACCGGAAGTACTATATGTCCGGCCTTTGAGTTACGTCCGGTTTAACCGGAAGTTGACACCCGTAGGAAGATAATAAAAAACTAAGATAGGGATATGTAAGCCGTTTTACTTTAAGACGTACCGTTAGAAAGCTAGAGGCTGTCAAAGTTCAAAAATGTAATTTTTCAATAGTCGATATCTCGGAAACTATTAGGTTTAGATTTATAATGTATTTATTAAAAAATAATTGTAATTTAATGGTAAATCCAAAATAATTCTAAGACAGATGGTGTTCCATTAAAAAAAAGGTAACTTTGTTCTCCTACGGCTTTTTGACTCATCCTGTATACTTATTCTTTCAAAATTTTTATAGACTTTAAAAAACTCTAAAACTTTTGTCTTAACGATTTTTTGCTAGCTATTTTACTTTAAGAAATAATCGACCGTTTCCATACATACCAACGACCCTGTATAATCGTTTCGATTCTTCTTTTAGTTATAAATTTACCCAAAAAAAGATTCAATACGAAATATTTTTAAAAGTTATTTCAACATAAAATAAAAGTAAAATTTACTGTGAACTAGTGTATAAAATCAACATATTAATAATAGTCGAATCTGCTTCTTTCAACTATTTGGTTAGTAAAATTAGCATTTATAGAGAGCAAATATAAATAACTTTTTGAGTTAGTCAAAAAACGCGCGTATCCCCACCACTCATTGTCTTCTGTCGGCCGTCTTGTCTACCCTGCAGCCGAGAGGAACAGACAGGCATTTTTTTATCATATTTTGGCCGGTGGTTATTCTTCGGTAAATCTTTTAGTTTTGAATAATATGTTAACCTACATTTATGGCAAGTACTTAATATTTATTTTAAAATACATACTTATTATTGGCTAGATTTGTTATTTCTTTATATTACTTACTGATTGATATCTATGTATCAAATAAATAATGAATTCAACATTTTTCAATTAATGTGCTAAAGTAAACAAATAAAAGGTCCCTTATATTCTTGGGATATTATGTTTGTGTTTTCGCCCCAGAATTGTTTTGAAAACAAGGCACACATTGAGTCATTGTATTAAGTCAATCTCAGTGATTTCTTGACTCTTTTTTCTAACCCAAGCAAACCCATTAAATTTAAAATACATAAACAACTGTCGAACGCCCTAAAACTATCAAATTACATAAACTCGGGAATTTGGGCATGGGCTTATTTATATTGTTTTAATATTTCTTTTTCTATGCAAGGCAGAAAGAAATTTGTAAATTAATAATTGAACCCTAAGTTGAAGTATGAATTGTGTTTTGCTTATTATCTTAGGACTTTCCCTTTCTGAAGGTTATGAAAAGTCCTCGACTTTTGTTCATAAAATAATCAAAGGATTAAAAACTATTTAGCATTAAGAGCCCTCGACTCCTTGTTATGTACAATTTTTGTTAGTTTTCTGCTACGCCCTCAGCCCAGACCTAGTTCTTATTTTTTAGAAGAGCCCTCGGCTCCTTGTATACAATTTTGTTGTTAGTAGCCTGGTTGGAAAGTAAGTAGGAAACCAGGTGCCTACTTGTCTTAAACGGCCCTCGGCCTAGCAATCGGCCCTCGGCCTAGCAATCGGCCCTCGGCCCAGCAATTGGCCCTCGACCCAGCAACTGGCCCTCGGCCCAGCAATTTGCTTCTTGTATACAATTTTGTTGTTAGTAGCCTGGTTGGAAAGGAAGTAGGAAACCTGGTGCCTACTTATCTTAAACGGCCCTCGGCCTAGCAATCGGCCCTCAGCCCAGCAATTGGCCCTCGGCCCAGCAATTGGCCCTCGGCCGAGCAATTGACCCGCGGCCTTTATGATAAATAATAAAAAAAAAAAAAAAATTTTATTTGGTTCTCCACCTGCACTAAAATCAATAATTAGGCTTAACTTACTTGAGGAAGAGGGTAGGTACTATGCGTCGAAATTTTGTTTTCATTTCCTCTAGTTCTCGAAACAGCTCCTACATTTTTTGTCTCTTTCGCTTTTTGTGAGAAGAGGAACTTCCTTTTGGCATCTTCTCTGTCACTTAACACTTCGTTTTCACTTATCACTTTCTTTACGTGCGCACTCGATTGATACGAAAAACAGAATGATTACTTCGCCGCCCGGGCGCGAGCGGATGCAGGCGGCTCTTTTGCTTTAAACACGTATCGATTGGTCCGACTAATAAGAAACTACAACGTAATCATATCGGAAGACAAGCGAAGGAAAATATTAAATATCATTAGATATTGCCGAAATTATTTTTTGTTGCATCGCGAATGTCATTTCAGTTGGTAAAATTTGAAATATATTTGTAGAGATTAATTAATATTAATCAATGGTAACGAATTGGCGTTCATGTTATCTAGACTTTAGTTTATATATAACTTACTGATTTCTAATAATATAGTATATCATAGTTAAAAGTTTGGATGTTTTTGTTTTGGTAACCTGATGCTGGCAAATAACCGAGCTGCAATATTACGATAATTAATTGTTAGAAATATTTTTTGGTTTATTACCTAGTAATTTTTGCTACAAAACTATATTGCGTTACAATTAGCATACTTTTTAAAGTTGTATTTCCATTTTACCATTTTTTTAGAAATGAACGAGTAGGTGTAATTATGTGTGTCCGCGGATGGGGGTACGCAGTAGGGAAGAATTCTTTATTATTCATATTACGACCAAAAGTCATTCTTTAAAAAAAGGTCTGCTTGTTAAGAAAATGAATTTACGATAAAAAAAAATTTAGATTACATGTACAGGGTGTTTATAAATTAGGAAAATATAAAAACACTTCAAGAGTGAAATACCATCATTTATTATTTTTAACAAAAATTTTATAAAACAAAGTTGTTTATAAACTAACGTAAAGTCTAAATGCAAATTTTGAAATGAAAATTCGAATTTGTAAAACTAAAATGGGTTTTATGTAATTATTTGCATTTTACAAAAAAATCAAAATAGCCGATTTTGCATACACTGATAAAACTGTGCTCCCTTAATCAAATAATCTGATTTATTTGGTGAATAATTATTGGTAATAAATAAATGTGATTTTAATTAACTAAATTTTATTTAACTGAAATAAATGAGAGTATTTCGTTTTATTTGCAAAATTATTTGACTGTTGGTGGATTTGGTTCAAATAATAGAACCCTTCAAACAAATATCTTACTAAAAAAACCACTAAAATAACAAAATCTAAATAACTAATTATTTAATCGAACTAATTTTTATTTAGGAACTAAATCCCGTTAATCGCTAGTTAAATCACCCAATAGAGAACTATTTAAATGTCTAGGTCATTTAAACTAAATAATTATGTATTTACATTAAATTCTTAATATAAAACAACCAAATATTTACAAATAACTAATTATTTAATCGAAGTACATTTCAAGTTAAGAACTAAATACCTTTAACTTTAATTTAAATCATCCATTGCCGAACTTTTTAAATAATTTGGTCATCCAAACTAATAATTAAGTATTTAAATGAACTCCTGTCGCCTACTTTGGGCTTTGAGTAATTTGATTGGTTATACAAAAGTGGCCTGATCATCGCGTTTTTGGTTATTGGTGTTCGATTTTGTCTTGTAGTAGAAATTTATAAGTGAGAGTGAAATCTTCTTTGTTAGTGGCACAGAAGTTAGTGGTTCCATCAAAAATTTAAACGAAGATATGGGGAATAAACGTAATATGAATAATTATTTAGAAGATTGGGGTATATCGAGGGGTATATCCCATATGTTAGATACTTTTCAAGGTATGAAACTATATTTGACAATTTTAGTTACGCATGAAACGAGTTAAAAAAGTAAGATAAGAGGCAAAGAAAAGATACTTGCAATACCTAATTTAAAATTTCGAACACAAAATTTTTTTAGAAAAATGTAGCCAGCTATTTGGACCCCCTTCTGCAATAAGGAACTAACTAACAATTTTTGTCAAAATGAGTTAGCTGGGTCCTTAGAATCACAAAAAGGTGTTTTATATATTCGCAATACAGATCCAACTTGAAATTGCTATCTGCGCCATCTATGAGCAGTAGAACCTAATTGAAAAATACGCAATCTAGTAATCAGTTTTCGCAATAGAGGACCAGGCTGTACGCGTTATGCAATAAAGAACCAACGACCAGTTGGTTCTTTCTTGCGTAACATGTTGTATTACGCTGCGAGGTCGTTTGTCAGAAACCTTTTAATGTCTATGTGCTTTATTTTTGTTTTACAAAAATGTCAACCAGGGGAAAATTATTAGTGTCCTTAGCACTTCAAAAAGAACATTGTAATTTTAATATTAAGGTAATTATTAATACAAAAATCGAAATTTCTACAATTCCAACCTAAAAACAATACACTATTTTTAATTTTTTACGTATATTTTAAGGTAAATCAAAACTCAGAAAAATGCAATACGGAGGAAACAAACGTAGAAAATGTGGTTTTAGATAAGGAAAATAACTATTTATTGGTAAGTACCTAAATGTTTAAGTCAGGTGGTTCCTGTTTGCGAAAAGCCTTTTGAATTTCAATTAACCTACGTATTCTACTTTATTTTAGACCTGTCAAGATGTTCATAATAAAGAAAGTTTACTAAATGTCCATTTATTAAACAATGAAAACACAGACGATACTGAACCAGTGGTAAGACTAATAATTTTATAAAATAAAGTATGTTGGATCTTTTTTGCTAAATATGTTTAGACATTTTTAAAACCTTCTTTTAGAAAATGAAATCTTAGCTAAACATTTTTTTTTAATATCTATTTATTTTTCTTTCAGGGTCAGAAGCAGACTGATTTGTTAACTTTTGGTGATTGTTCTGATGATTCAGTAAAAGATAGAGACTTTGTTTGTGAAGATGAAGAAGATTCATCGGATAGTGCTGATTCAGTGGCTGTGTTACAAAATAGCCAAAATACTTCTGCCGTTTTGAGCCCTTCCAAGGGAAGGCCAAAAAAAGGCAGGAAGAGAAAATTTAAGGGACAGAATAGAACTATAAGAAAAGAAAAGAAGAACAGAAATGAAGAGTAGGTACCATTCGGCTGGCGGTAAAGTTATAGCCCCAAAATCATTCGTCGATTTCAAATACCCATGTAAACATATATGTCACAACATATTTTCTGCCGAGGATAGAAAAGCAGTTTTTTTACAAACTCAAATAATTAATTTTATCAGTGTACGTTCATGTTACGTTATCATCTTATTTACATGTGTCAGTATTCTGATTTCGTGAAGACATTTTCGAAAATGTTAACCAAAGAAGAGCGTATTTATTTAATAAAATGTTATGGTATTGGAAATGTGTCTTATTAATACGCTATAGATGTTTTCATGAAAAATGTCCTAATACGCCGGTGTAAAAAAGAGCATTGCGAAGATTATTTAAAAGTGAAACTGGGTCGGTTATGAATGTAAAGAAATCAAAGAAAAAATACGACCAAAGTGATACAGCTACATTATTAGCAATAGGGTCAGTTTTAGGTAACCCGAAATTATCTTTAAGGAAGCGTGCTCAACAGTGGATTTAAGCAAAAGTGAATTACACACAATTTTTAAGGAAAACAAAATTATACCGTTTAAGCCAAAGATCCGGCATACACTTGAACTTGGAGATGAAGAGTTTTGTTTATGGATAGGTGAAAAGTACCTTGAGGACCAACGATTTCATAGATTTTTTTTTACCGATGAATCTACATTTTACACAAACGGGCATGTATCTTCACAAAATAGTCGTCATTGGGCTTACGAGAATCCTAAACGAAGTCAACGTTACAAAAAAGTTAATGTATGATGTGGAATTTTTTATGATCGGATCATTGGCCCATATTTTGTAGAGGGAAATTTAAACCAGCACGTGTATTTGAACATTTTGGAACATTTCATCTTACCATTTCTTAATACGTTAGAGCCAGAAGTACGTAATAATATGTTTTGGCAACAAGACGGCTGTCTTGCTCATTGCACAGTCTTGGTCAGACAACGGTTAAATGATCATTTGGGCGCAAGGTGGATAGGGAAGTTTGTCCCAAACCATTATCCAGCTAGGTCGCCTGACCTTTCATTGCTAGATTTCTTTTTGTGGGGTGCCTTAAAACAAAAGGTTTATTCAGATAATCTTCCACATGATAGGGAAATACTAAAACAACGCATAGAAGAAGCAATCTATGATCTGACTGTGCCGCGAATCATTCGTAAAGTGCACGGTAAATTTATTAAGTTAGCGGAAAAGTGCGTCATGTTGGGAGGTAGTATGTAGAATAATTTATTTTTAGAAATTCAAATTTTTATTTTAAAATTCGTATTTAGACTTTACGTTAGTTTATAAACAACTTTGTTTTATACAATTTTTGTTAAAAATAATAAATAATGGTACTTCTCTCTTGAAGCGTTTTCATATTTTCCTAATTTATTAATACCCCTGTACATATTGTGATCTAAATTTTTCTTATCATAAATTAATTTTCTCAATAAGCAGAACTTTTTATAAAGAATGACTTTTGGTCGTAAAATGAATAATAAAGAATTATTCTTTCCTATTGGGTACCTCCATCCGCGGACAGACTGTATAGTTATTTAAGTTGCATAAACGAAAAGATGTGAAAATGTTTTCAGATGTTTTAGTTCTTTTAGCTTAAATATTTCATAGTGCTTTTTCACTTTTCTTAATCTAAATTGTGAAATAGGTAGTCCATTTTATGCTCATCAATTATAAACTTATTATTTTCGGTTTTGAATAAGTACCAAAATCAAAATAAATAACGTATAAAAGCTAAATCTATTCAAGGCGAGCTGTTGACGTGGTTAAAAAACAATAAAATTAACTTTTTTACAAAGTAAAAGTTACTGCAGAAATAAGTATCGCAGTTAGTTAACATGCTTTTTTGTTAAGTCACTTGAAAAATGTGATTTATAAAATAAGTCAACATTTACAAATAAATAAAGTGTTAAGTCAACTAACTTAGTAGTTATCTTTACTATACGTTAATGTTAAAATAATAACATATTTTATCAATCACTATTTGACTTAAACGTTATGAGTTAAATTGACAAAAAAATGGGAGTGGTCCTCCTGGGACTGTTAAACTTGATTATTCTCTTCTAAGAGTGTTGTAGGTCATGGTACACAGAAGATACCTATTATAAACTCGAACCCGAAGGTCAAAACTCATGCTAGATGCCTATAACCTAAAAATTAGTCAAATGGGTCTACATTATCTGACTTGTGCAGAATTGTACTTGGCTAGATATTTTTTCTTTTCTGATTTTTTGCACGTTAAAGCAGAGACGTAAAGCGCCTAAATCGTATCCACTGCGGCGAAAACATTATTTTAATAATATTTCGTCACTTGGTTACATGAAGGCCACTGGTGGAATTCGAAAAATTCTGCTCAGTCACAGGGAAATACTAATCTGAACAAGCCTGAACTAACGTGTAGCAAATTTAAATACAGTAGTTTTCGTAGTTTCGAAATATTTAAAAATACAACGAAACGTTCCAGACACAAATATGTCGATGAAACTTTTTTTCTTAAAATATCGCAAGAAATTGTAACAACCTAAGGTTACGCAGCCCCTGCATTCAAAATTATCAATTTGTTTTAAAATAATATAACTTTAATACATTTTTGTACAAATGAAAAATGTCTTTACAAACCGGCTAGAACGTTATTTCGCAGAGAGATATCGATCTTGTAGCCGGTTCCCTAATTACAGAGTATGATTTGCATACAGGTGTAATAATTCACGTGGCGCTCGGACCCTCGAATTCAACACCTTTAATTCAAATAATAATTTAAAGCTCTATCGCTGTAAATAATATATTTGAGTTTTGGGGTTTCGCGCAACGTACCTATACACTAAATTAGCCCTGACTATGGTGATGTTAGTATCCTTGTGAATTCCCCGTTATTACTGGTCATTTATTCATAGATTTATGCTTTACAGCGCTAACTGAAATGCTGCATTGCAGGGGGTTTTTGCATTCGGATATGGTAAATTAAATTAATTTATGTAATAATTTAATCTTAAGGAGTAAGGAACGTGGAGAGTACCCTCAAAAGTTGCTGTTTTCTTCTTGTTATACGTAAAATTACACACGATTATTTCAAAAATGTAAAAACTGCTAGTTATCTTATTTAGTCTTTAGCATTGTCACCTTGCCGAAGGCATTTGATGGAGTTGTGATCTGATAGAAATTCTTCCTATTGTGCTTAATTTAATTTCCGCTTTTACATCCTTCTTCCATATTCTTCAAATTTGACATTTACATTTTTCCGGCAATTTTTTCATTATTCTTAGGTAATCAACATCTTAAAATTATCCTTCTTCTATGTTTTCTTCTTTTGATCACAGTTTTAAATTTTCCATGTGATATCAAATTTTATTCATCTTTCGATTCTTCTGATAATATAAGAAAACCTCATTTCTGTTGCTATTAGTTTCTGTACCATAGGTTAGTATAATATACTAGTTTTTCAATTACTTGGATTTTATTTTCTTCGCAGGAACACATATTTGGCACTATTTAATAGTTTTCTCCTGCAGCTATAAAGTCGACTTTATTTCAAAAATTCTGCAAGTTAAAGTCACAACTTTTTGACAAAATGTTTTAATACACAAGTTTTCAGAGACGTCAAAAAAAAAGTCAGAAAAGAAATCTCGTGGCTCTCATAAAGTAGTTTTTTATTCTCTAAAAAATCACTTAGTTGCCCCCTTTTTTTGCTCTCGTCAGTGGACGACTCGTTATATTTTTGTGTTAGTAAAACTCTAACAAAATAAATCACGACCTATTGGAATTCATCGCAGTTTAGCAGAAGAATAACCATTCCTAAGGTAGGAGCGATCCCATAAATACATGTACGAGACAGTTTTTGGCAGACAAATGCGAGGCCAATAAAATTGGTTATTCTGCATTGCTTTGTATTTTGTTTAACGATAATGTTTTTTATATGACAGACATTGCATTTATTTTGACTTATTGTTGTGTGTCATATAACCTTGTAAAATTTCAAGGTAGATTTTTACACGTCATTAACCTTTTTTATTCTGCTTATTGTTAATTTAGTATTTATATTTAATTGATTTGAAAGTTCTAGTTTAATGTAATTTTATGTAAATTTCACAACGGAAGATACAATAATTAATATATGGCATTTGTATAAAAAATATATCAAGAGTTTAATTGAAAACTTGAACCACCCCTTTGGAATTTTACTGTCTGTTCTTTATGCGACGTTGTACTATACAGCTCGCACGCGTCTTTGATTTTGTAGAAGACTAAGTTTCTTCTACATAATTAAAAGTAAAAAAAAAAACTTGATTTATTAATTTTATTTTCTGTTTTAATAATAGGCATAGTTTTTGTCCTTATACAACAATTATAAAATTCTAACTTTGCCCTGAGAACATGTGTAATTAGTATTTAGCTCAACAATTTTACTAAAAATATCAAAATCCAAAAAACCTTTTCACGTCCGTATGAGCATCTTCCTGATGATGGAAATGACAATAAAGATTGTATCTGGCTGGTGACAAATTTGAAATGTAAAATGGGAACGCAACTACGTAAGCAGAAAATTGTAACATTAACTCTACTGATTGCTTAGTTACGTATTTTTGAATAAACAAAATTAAAAACTAACTTGCGCACACGCACCGCTAGCAAAGCGCCATAAAGGATTAATCCTGCAGTGCTGTGCCTTATCATAAAAGAAAAGAAAAAAAAAACTACACATCTTAAACTAGAACACCTACCTCCACTGATTATTGTTTATCAAAAATTTTAATTATTGTGGTATCCAAGGATACTATGTTTAATTTTGACAAGGTGGTAATCTGACTCAAAGATGTTGATAGTTTTTTTTTCATTTAGTGCAATTATTAAACAATCAGATATATTACTAATTCTGGGAGAATGTAGTAGGAACTACCGAGAAGCTGCGCAATCGTGGTCTATTACATTTCACGCCATTCAAAAATCTCATATGGCATTTAAGCGATTAGATGATCGACAACGCAGTTCCGGAAACCTTCGAAATAAGAATAGAGTTCGAAGATAAATTAAATGACGATATGTTCGTTAGAGTTTTTCTATAGTAGCTATAAATCCTCATGTAGGTTCGAGGTAACTTGCTCGTTTTTCAAGAATGTGCTAAAATCGGTACTAGCTATTTGAAGTTTCAACCCTACCATATAACTTTTGCATGACCAAGATTTTCAAACTACATTTTGTAACTGGTTAAGACTTGCTATTCACGATCACGAAAACAATATGTATTTTTAAGAAAGATGGTCTTTTTTGACGAAGCAACATTTACTAATAAAATTGTAGTCAGGTAATTAGTTAAATAAATGTGGATTATATCGAGTTTGAATTTTGTACTGAGTGCATCAATTTTACTATATTTAATTTAGGGTCAGCCGGTACAATTTACACTTATGGGCACCTGAAAATTCTCATGAGAATTATGCCGAATCAACATCCTTGATCGGTTAATACCTAGTGTGGTATAGTCGGAGATAGTGTCATTGGACCATATTTTCTTGGCCGTTAATGGAGAATCTCATACTATTTTTTTAAGAAACGATTTGCTACAACGTCTAAATAATAATGCAAATTAGCAAGAACTATGGTTCCAGCAAGATGGTGCCCCGCCATACTTTGTGCGAAAAGTTCGAGATACACTAAATGAAATGTTTGGATTGGTCGTGGTGGTCCGGTAACCGGCCTGCAAGGTCACCGGCTTTACCCCATTGAATTTTTTCTTGTGGGGTTTTGTAGGAGATAAAGTTTATATACCACTGACCATAACAAAAAACATGAAATATCGTATTTCATAGGCATGTAGTTTAGTAACTTTTCAAATGTTAAGTCGATAAGTTTAAGGTAGTATGATAGTTTTAAGTGTTCTAATTTTATCTTCGAAAAATCGTAACTAAGCAACCAGTAGAGTAAATGTAATAACTTCCTACTTACTACGTATACGTGTAGAATTCTCAACGATAATAAAAACTTTTCCATTTGACATATTACATTTGGCAGCAACCAGATTAAATCTGGAGAAAGGGAGATGTTATAAAATGTGTCCCTCAAACCTCGCTATTGGCGTCAAAAAATTTGAATATAATATTTCCCGCCGTTTTTCGTATTTTTCATTGTAACACTATAAAGTCCTCATCCTGTATATATACATTATATTATATATATACAGGTTGTTTGGTTCACCGACGTATATCTAAAAGGGGGTGATAGGTAAGATGATTTCGAACATATTTAACCATATTATATACTATTATACGAAGTGTTACGCATATTCACTGATAAAGTCAAATTTGGATGTTACAGTAATTCATTTTGTAAATTCTACTGAGGCACCAAATTTTTTCATCACATGTAGATTCCATTAAGTATCTTATATCGATGAAATACGTATTCAAGTTTATAGAAAAAAAAGATACAATCAGATAAAATATTTGACAAAACTTTTATTATAACTTGACTACTCACTAAATTCGGTAAAATTCGGAAAAACGATGATATCTCGATATGCGTAACACTTTGTATAATAGTAGGGGGGAAGTGGCATGAAAGAGGCAGTTTACTAAGTGGAACAAAAAATATACTTTTAATGAAAGAAATGATGATTATTTTTCCTTCAATTATTATTTATTTATTAAAGTAGGTAATTTCATACGAAAAAACCTTAAACTCTATAAAAAAATCAACGAGATATTCATTTTTAAAAAATGTGTATTTTGGCTCTCTCATAACATTTCGGTATTAAAAGAGCTACTAAAAGTTATGAAAGAACCAGTCTTCTGTATTATAAAGTGTAATTATGAAAATTATGCAAAATAATAATAATTGCACTATTAGAAAAAAACAAAACGACAATTCTAACAAATCCTTTTTAAAAACTAATGACATTTTTAAGAAATTTTTAATTCTATCAGTCATTTTAAGTAATTCTAACAAACCCTTTAATCTTAACATATTATTCAGTATTCAGTCATACCTATTATATATGCAATCTTAACATATTAGAGGTGGATTATTTTTTAATAATAACCATCTCGAAAATTAAACAAAATAACAAATAATATCTTCCTTCAAAAACAACATCGTTAAATCTTTAAGAACTTCAAAAAAAATATTGCTCACTTTGAGCTTCAAAGTCTTAACTATCTAGTTGCTTAAGTTTAAGATTCAGACTTTTTAGAAACTTTGGAATATATAATGTAATTTTCTTAAAAATAGAAACATGTCTTGCAAAAGAAATTAAATTTCCCCTTAACGCCACAGGATTCTTGAGCCCAATCAGAAAAAATTTTCCACTGAAACCAATCTTGATCACTGTTTCATATGATTTGCTGCAAACTACGCAGTCATCACTATTTTTATTTGTCTTGGAGTTTGTTTTGCTTCGAAAACCTTTTTTTTTACTTCAGCCACATCAGAGTCATCTTGCAGTATGGAATTTTCTTCATTTTTCTTGACTTTTCTATTAAGAGGGAACAACAACCGTTTTTTGTATTAAATGTATAATCTTGAAAATTAATTTAAAAAGAGCAGAGCGCTTTCGGTCTTAGGCAATCTTCAGTGCTTCCTAAAAAGCGAGGAAAATTTGTAGAAAATTTATTTGGAAATGTCGTTGTTAGAAATTTGATATAAATTTGTGTGAAATCAGTTGAGTTTTACCTATTTTATTTGTCGAAAATTTGTTTTGAGAAATAATATAAAATGTATTTTTTTTTTGTTTTTACTCACTTTGTCAGGAAACAGGAAACTTCATTGACAAAATTAACTTTTTCTGGAGTGAGCCACGACTGATGTTCCCTCTTAATTCAAAAAAGTGTACACAGCCCTACCTCATCATTTTCTATTAAGGATTTTTATGGACTGTTTTGTGGTCATTTTCTTAATAATAATTTTTGGTTTCTTTGCATTACCCACTTTCTCTTCTGATTTTTTCTTTTCGGGAGTGTCAGTAACGATGGCAGACGATATTTTTCTATTATCGCGTGTCATGTTTTGTCTCGGCTGCGCTTTAGAAAATGGTCTTATCGTTTCCCGTAATTTAATTTGTTGCCTAAAAGTACTCGGAATCGCAGCCGTAGGGGTAGAGTTTAAATGGGGAGATGGTCTGATAATCTGGTCTGTTACATCATTCTCTTCGCGAGCTTCAAGTGGGTTTGTAGAAGGTGGAGGTGTTGATCTTAAGTTAGTTTCAATATTTTCCTTGTCCAAGTTCAACTCATTACCATCGTTTGACTGTGATGGATCAGGTCTATCAGCGACATATGAAGATACAAATTCTTCCTCATTAAATATATTACAATTAAAGGGGTAATTTCCTTTTTTCAAAAATCCTTGTGTTAAATTCTGAGAACTGAAAGCTGACATATATGCTTCTTTTACAAATCGCCCAACTTGATAAAGAGTCACTGTTTTACCAGGGTTTGATAATATCCATTCATTCATGGCAATGCGGTATCTAGTTTTGAAAGGCCCATATACTGTGACATCGAGTGGTTGCAGTTTATGACTGTAGTGCGGTGGGAATGTAACTATAATGATTGAGTTTTGTCTGGCAAATACAACCAGTCTGAGATTCACATGAAAGCTGTGATTATCCATTAATATCAATGCTGGATTCTCCTATGATGGCCTAATATGCATCACAAAGTGTTCAAGCGCTTTAACAACACAGTCCTCAGTCATCGACTCAGAAGCTTGAGCTAACCCTAGAGCTCCAGGCGGACCATTATTTAACATAATATCTTTGTAGTTTACTCTAGGAAACACAAAAATAGGCGATAAAAAACCACCACCAGCATTGATAAAGAACAGAGTTGTCACTAATGTTCCTCGTTCAGCTGAGGTAACTTATTTCCCCAATTTGTTTCGAACCTCTTTCAGCTATAACTTTAGGAGGATTGGTGACGGTGCTGCGGCCTGTTTAGCCGGCGTTAAAAATCATATAGGGAGGAAAATGGTATTTGCGTAAAACAGTTCCTAGTTTCTCAGAAAATGTGTTTACATTAGTTTTGTTAAAACTTGTTGCACGGGATAGAGAAGTGCTTTCAGGTTTTCTCACAGTTAAATCTTTGTGTCTGCTCATAAACCCTTTGAGCCAATCATCACTCGCAGTTATAATTTCCTTCAATTTATCTGGGCTGATATCATTGGCCATGGCATAATCAAATGCCATCTTCTTAGTTTGATGTCTTGTTAGGCCAGGCCATTGCACATTTTAGAAGCAGTCTTTAAATAATCCGCAAGCATATTCTTCTGGCCTGTTGTGAAAACACGCTTATTTCCTATATTAGGGCAGTGTTTATAAGCTGATTTACCAGAAGTCTTTACTTTTTTAACTATTTTAGCTAGGTATGCCCTCGATATATTTAAAACAAGTGCAGTTTTGTTTATGGTCTCACCTTTCTCCAAAACTTCACTGACTGCTTCTTCAATTACCGATTTTTGGGGTCTTTTTCGTTTTTTTGGACCAGGCTTTTCCATAATGCAATATCCGAAGCAAATAATTTAATAATATATAAAAAAAAAGCATATTTATTATTATTTTATTTTATTTACAAAATTCAAATGCAGAGTTATGAAAGAGCCGGTTATGAAAGAGCCAGCTCTTTTAAGGCCCATTCACCCGGCTGTTTCATAACTTATTCTTTAAATAAATATAACCTTCAAAATAACAATAATATCAAAGCTTTTGCGGCTCAGTTTTTTCGCAGCTGCAAGGCCAAATAATGCACAAACTCAATCAACAATCCATTTATCTATATTTATTTGCAATAAAATACCAAAAAACAAATTAAATGAAGCAAAATACTTACTTTTTAGTGCCAAAAACTTTGACTCGATGTGCAGGTGTCCGTTGGTTTCGGCGAACTGTCAAATGTTTGTGGGTGACGCGAAATCAGTGCTGCCACTTAAAAATAAAATTTCCAACCAAATCCGTTCCTAAACTACCAAAATAATGTGAGTGGCTCTTTCAAAACTTGGCTTCTTCATGCCACTTCTCCCCTATATATGGTTAAATATGTTCGAAATCATCTTACCTATCACCCAATTTCAGATATACATCGGTGAATCAAATACCCTGTATATATATATTATGTCATGCTGCTTTAACGGCAAGTATGGTTTGCGCGGTTAGATTTTACACGATTAATCAAGATTGCAACCAACCTAGACTTGGCTTTCGGACTAGAAAATTTGCTTGAATTTATTCAAGGCAAAAGCCATTTTCTCCTCAAGAAGTAGGATAAAAGATCCACAATCAAAGTTAAAAGGAAATAAAGCAAAAGTGAAGTGGTACCAGGAAGTAGGGCCCATCATTCGAAGTTAACATAGGAAAAACACCGACTATAAAGCGGACCAGCATACCACTATGCTCAATATATTCTTTAATTAATAAACGTAAGAACCGAAATAAACCTATGAAAAGTACTGGTGACTTCGTGTGATAAGTAGATATTTTCCTACGACCACCTATGAAAATGAGAAAAAAAGCACTGTTAACTTACCTAGAAAGTGCTATATATCACACGCGTGTTGAAAACATATTTCAATACGTGTGTTGAAATATAATTTACAATGGCACACTAGGTATTTTTAATTTGACAGCAAAACTTATTAATTTTAAAAATAACAAACTTTCGGGACCCGTGGTGCGAACTGGGGTACTGGGTGGGGTAAATCACACGAATACATTACTATTAACTATTAAATATATACATACATTTGTCTATTTCTTTTTATTTTGATGACTATTAGGTTTTTATCACAAATATAATAAATAGGTAAAAAGTAAAGAGCGATAAAACAGAATCCATTAAAACAAAATATGTCAATAATTGTCAACACAGAAAAAAAAAAGGTTTGAATTGTCAAAAAGTGTCCGGCACAGACGAATATAGGTTAGGAGTCGCTGGATGCTTCGTAGACTAGAAATGGAATGAAATAACGATTAGCGTCTTATGTTCGATTTTTAAAATAATTAGGTGCGTGGTATAGAATATCTATACAATGTTTTAAGGATCTAAAGTAGGTACCTAAATTAAATGTGATTTTTGTAATTATTTAATAACAATGTAAGCAAACTTTCATAATTAACAGGTTATCGATATTGTAAGCAAACTTTTATAATTAACAGGTTATCGATATTTAACATCATCTCTTGTTCCATGAATTGAGGTTATGAGGTTATTTTGTTTAGTTTTTTTTTTTTTAATTTTTAGGTTTTTGTTATGTTATTTTATTCCTTTGTTGAAGAATTTGTAAGAAGCTAAAAAAACTAAGTTTTATACATAGTACATAAATAGCTGTGATAAATAGTATGTTAGTGAGTGTAAGAAAATAGGAGAACAAGGCAATATTTTTATTTAAAAGTAGGTATATCAAAATATTTAAGTGAGCATCGTTTCTTATTTGTTTTCATATGTCTTGAAATTTGTTTAAACATCCATTTTGAGTCTATACTTTGTCCGCGTTACCGTCGCGTCGTTTGTATACCTAAAAACTCTGAGGAAATGGATAGCGTTAGTGATGAACTAACTCCCCCAGGAGTTTTGGAAGCAGCTCAAGATGCCCCACATAAACTCTTACCAGAAAAATCAAAACATGAGGTATGAGTATGCTTCCGAACAATTTTTGAATGGCCTATTTTAATGAGACTTCTGAAAAAGTAGCTCCGTCTACATTATGGACTCAATATTCAATGCTTTGCAGTACCTTGAGCATTAACCAGAATGTAGACATTACAAAATATTTGAAATTAAAGGCTTTTTTGAAGAGGAAATCCAGTGGGTACCGACCCAAAAAAGCCAAACCATTTACACCAGAAGAAGTGCAAGAATTTCTTGTAAATGCTCCAAATGAAAAGCATCTTTTAACAAAGGTAATGTAGTATTTTTTTAAAATTATTTTTTTCAGAAAAATCTAAAGTTTTATATTTATGTTGCAGGTACTTAGTACTCATCTTAGGCATCTCAGGAGCTAGCCGGAAACTAGAACTATGCCAACTCACGATAAATGATATGACAGATATGGGTTCCGCAGCGGTAATAAGTATTAAAAATACAAAAAATTACATCCCTCGAAGCTTTACAATTACTAGTACATTCTATGAATTATTCAAAAAATACAAATGTCTCAGACCAAACACAAACCAAAACCGTTTTTTTAAATTATCAAAATGGGAAATGTACTCAACAATCAGTGGGCATAAACAAAATCGGTAGTGTCCCAAAAACGGTAGCTACATTTTTAAAACTTGAAAGCCCAGAGCTTTATACAGGACATTGTTTTCGAAGGTCGTCTGCAACAATTCTCATTGATGCTGGTGGAGACCTAGCCACACTTAAAATGCTTGGTAGCTGGAAATCTTCGGCTGTTGCAGAACAATATATCGATGACTCTGCAACAAATAGGATGAATATTGCCCATAAAATAATGGGTGCTATTAACAGTCCATCACAACAACAACTGCCCAGTCCAAAGCCATCAACCTCCAGTCAATCAACAATTTCTACAATGTTGTTAAACCAATGCCCAGCGACTGAGGAAAAAAGGCTAGAAATACCCCTAATAATTCAAAATACTGAGGACTTACCAACTAGTACACAAACGAGCAGAAAATATTAAACTTAACTAAAACTCAAACACCTGTACAATTTAGTAAGTGTTATAACAATAATTTTGTTTTTAATTTTTATAATAATAAGTAAAATTTCTAGTAAAATGTAAATACCCAATCGTTTAAATAATGTTAGTTTTCTTTTATAAAAATATATATGTAGCTATGTAAGTAATAATAGGTATATAATAAGAAATATTTAAAACATCTTGGATTTTATTTTGTAAACATAAAACACAATCTGACATAATTAAGATGTATGAGGGTGTAGTTTGAATCATGTGTGTGAATGTGTAGATTAGAATGGAAAAGTTAAACAAATAATAAAGCATATTGAGAAACTATGGAACCTGATATTAAAGGGATCAAAACCCTATGTAAGTATGGTAATTTCAACCCTAGTGTTGAAATAATGTGAAAATAATTTTTCAACGCTAGTGTTGAAAAAAAATTGTAAATTGTAAAAATTTAGTAGTTGCATACTTACAAAATATAAAATACAATTCAAAGGAATAATTCGATGTGGTCACAGGAAAAATATTGTACATTACTCGTGTGAAAGTGATATTCTAAAACTCGGAGGATTTCCGCACTCGGCTAACGCCTCGTGCTAAATACCTCCTCGTTTGAAATGTACCACTTTTATCACTTGTTATGTAATATACTATAACGTATGGGCCCCAACTTGGTGTAGGTACTGCTAATAAAACCCACCACAAAATGGTCCTACTTAATATACTACTAAACATAATAACAAACGCATTAGAAACTAACCTTCACTGAATTCTATGACAAAATAATATCAAACTGCTAGAAACGAACAGATGTCTCAACCAACGAATTAACTACACAAACCCATGTACACTCACCCTACAAGCTACCCAGAGATTAGCTACCCCAAGCACCTTGACAACAGAGGAGCGTTGATAAGAATTCTAGTCCTGGACGAGAGCCAAACGAAAACAGACCAAGAAAACACATAAGAAGAGTTTTCACGCAGCGCATGAAATGGTATTCTTGAATACACGGAACCCGTTATATTACTGAAAATGCTGACTGAAATCATGAGAGAACTGCCGGTGAAGAGAACAATCCTCTGTGTGATGTGATCATTCCCGTTCTTTTATTCTCAAGAATTAGGACCCTGAGAAATTCCCCATGTTGCTTTTGCTGCTCGAGGATTCCCTGGCATCGACCATCACTCGTTCTTAATTCACTCCCAACTTTTTAAAATCGAAGTAACCTGAACTTAACAGTTGCTGTCAGTCTCGGCTTGAATTTAGGTTAGGTTAGTTTATTTTGATAAGGTTGCGGCTGTTGGGTTAGTTGAGTCCAGGGGATCCTTAAGCGTAATGAGATTAGGGTACGGATTACGAAGTCCACGATCCAATTTTTAATTTGGTGTAGTTGCGAATATGTAAAGACAAATAAATTTTGGTTGGTTATATCTTAAGTTTGGCGTGAATCGTAAGAACAAGTCAATAAAAATTAGATTATCTTTTCCGCATTCGGAACTAGACCAGTTTTAAATTGGATCCTCGGAATCCTGCCCCAGCATTTCTATTTCTTGTAGTTAGGTGAGTTTTACTTGCTCTGTACAAGCGTTTCTAAATGGATGTTGATTATAATTTGTTTAGGATCGATCGACACTAAGATTGACTCATAAGCAGAAAGTGACTGATAACGATAGTGATATTAAAGAATTTGCTTACAGAAAAACTAGAAAAATAAAAATTTAGTTTAAGAAAGGAGATATGTTGAGTTTAGAATTAATTTTAATCCGCCTTTAACTTTTTATACCGAATATATAAGGGCCGGGGACGGCAAAGTTGAACTCTGCCCCGGCCAGCAGAAACCCATGCTACACCACTATTTATGGTGCTTCATAATCCTAAGCAAACCTAAATGTTAAATGTCAACAGACAAGGCGTTTGCAGATATTTACTTACTTTTGTTTTTTCAACAAATTTAGCTGCACTTAATTGCTCGAACAACAGCAGCAAAGGATGACGAAAATAAATAAACGTAACGAAATCCAAAAGTGTTAAGGATACGTGCTTAGTGTTATTCGAACGATACTGTTTAAAAAATTTTTAATGCGCACGGGCGTCGCTCGTGGAGCACCATAAAAGATTTAACCTGTGCTGTGCCCGACCATATAAAAAAAAAGAATGTAGCCGAGAAAGAAGGAAGCAAATTTCTAAATTATCTATTTATTTAATTGTAATATAGATAGTCGGATACGTAACTAATATCCTACATTGCTAAAAGTTGCATCGAAAATAAAAAATAAGGTCATATTAATATAGCCTATAGAAGCAATTTATAATATTAAAAAGGTAAAGTCATTGCTGGCAATCAGAAACTTCACCTGTGAAACGCCCTTTTGCTAAAAGCTAAAATTAAGAGTGTAATGCCAATATTTTTAATTTTACACAATAATTAAAATTAACTCTTTATAATAATATACTATCTGGTCGTTCTATAAAACAAGTGTGTAACTAATTTCCAAATTGATTTTTTTTTTGCTTAGACTGTAACTAAACCAAAAATCATTTAAACAAACTGACTTAATGTCCATGAAGTGCTTCTATTTACACGGCGGTTTTGCTTTGGTATTTCTCGGAGTATTAGTAAGGAGTAGGGGAAAATGATTTGTCATTTAATTTGAGTAACTGATGTTAAAAATAAATAGATTTTTTACGGGATGAGCGGCGCGGCGTACGCTTAGCTATTAAGGAGCTACGGCTTTTGGATAATGCAGGTATTTTGTAATATGTATGGAAAATAAATTTGAAAAATATTATTTACCATATGTTATTAAAGTATTTCCAATAAAAATTGGCATATATGATAAGATCTAATGTCTGGTATATGTAGAAAATATTTTTTTTTTACCACGACCGATGAAAGTGAACAAAAATGCACTTGACAAGAATATGCATTATATCATACTCATCTTGAAAAGTATATTTGAAAAGTACTTTTTAACTCTACAGTTAAAAAGAACCTACATGCTTGTCAATAATGCACTTAAACCGATGCGTTATGCCAATTTCATAGCAACTATTTGCTTTCTTTTTGTTTTATTTTTCCACTGTAAAGTTAAAAAGTACTTTGAAATTGAGAATAATCGATTAAGATGGAAATTAGGGTTTTTGAGAAATATTTTGTGATTGAAGGAAAAATAGCGCACATTGCTCGTGTGAAAGTGACTTTCGCACATTTAGGGGATTGGCGCCCTAGGCGATATAGCAGAGTTCAGTAAACATTTCCACTCCTAAAATAGATGTCACCTTCTGGATTTGTTATGCAATATGTAATTATCACCAGTTTTTAATTAGTTCTAAAAGTAATCAGCAAGCAAGGTTAATAAAAATAAATAGTGATAATTATTTATTAGAAAGAAACAAAAAGAACCCATGAAAAATTAGTTCAGAGAGGCCTCTGTTTTAAATAAGTTAAAAGCGCCCAAGTTTATATATTATGTGATGAATCGGATTTAACTATATTTGTATCTTGCGGCACATGCAATTCATAGCGGTTCACTTAGTATACCGTTTAGTCTTAGAAATAGGTCTCTGCATGTCAGCTAAATCGTTTTTAACTAGCTTTCTATACCATGCCTCGAACTCTATAATGCGACAATATATCAAGGAATTTTTGCTGAGGTCGAAAGCCTTTACCAGATCTATGAATATACCCTATTTGTAATTACTAAGATAAGTATGTACCTACTTACTGCCTTACTGATACCTTCTGGTAATTTAAAATTTGATTAATACCGTGAAGCCGTTGAAGCATAGTGTGAAAGGTGTGTTAAATGGCACTATGAATACTTGTTTGACTGTCGCCAACGCTCGTATCAGGAAGCCATACTCGTGTGGCAAATGCTATTTTTAACGCTGGTTGCACAATATATTAATACAACTAGTTTATTGGAGTTAATTGAACTTTTTTCCTCAACTTTTTTTAGGATTATTCAAAATGCTGTTATGTAATATACTATTTAGTATTGCGCTTGCCTTGCTTAAATGGATGCCCCTGAAATACTTCTTATTCTTCACGTAGGTATCTACTAGAGTTAAGCAAATTTGAAATGAAATTAAATGAATTTTATTAATCCAAGGATCACAAAACGGATATAGGACAGGTCATTAACTTATTCCTAAGGTAGAAAATAGAAATACAATTCTTATAGTCTAGCTAAAAATATTCATAGTTTAGAAATTCTCCAATTGAATAGAATGCATTTTTTAGTAATATGGTTTTAAGCTTATTGATCAGAAGATTAGCACTTACATTTCTAATGGTAACAGGAATTTTGTTAAAAATCACAACGCCCATGTAAAGGGATTTATCTGTATAATTCCAATCTATGTTGATCATACTGAAGGTCATTGCCAAATCTCGCATTGTAGTTATGGAAAGCATTTAATGACGTAAACTTATTATAATTTGACTTAACAAACTTCACGATTTCAAGAATGTAGAGACTCGGCAATGTCAGTATAGATTCGCTTCCAAAAACTTGTTTTCATGATTGATTAAATCCAAGACCAAACATACACCTGAGTGCTCTTTTTTGCATCAAAAATACCATATGGGCAGCAGATGAACTTCCCCAGAGAATAACGCCATATCGAATGATAGATTCGAAATTTGAATAGTAGTAAATTTTTACAACCTCCTTGCTTAAAATTTGTTTGAGACGATGTAGAGCGTAACAATTGCTAGCACATCTTTTGCGGAGGTAACTAACATGTTCCTTGAAATTCAGAAACATATCTATGTGGATACCTAAGAGTTTAAATGAAGTAACTTGCGCAATTGATTCACCGTTTAATTTAAATAAATTACTTTTATGTAATGTGCACCATATGGATGAAGCTGCAAAAAAATGTCTTTTTTTGATTGAGGGTAAGTTTGTTTGAAGAAAAGTAAGTTTGGAGAATATCCAGATTTTGTCCAATTTTATTTACTACCGATGATTCATTGGCGTTGCAAGAAAGTAAAGTAATATCGTCGGCAAATTTACAATGTAAGTTGTCAAAAAGTTAGAGATGTCATTTGTGTAAAGCAGAAATAACAAAGGCCCAATTACACTCCTTGAGGAACACCATCTTCAACCCGTAACTGTGCAGACTGGTGACCTCCAAACAAGACGTATTGTTTTCGATTGTTTAAATAAGATTTAAGCAGAGAATTGCAATTACCATGAATACCGCAAGCATGAATTTTTCGCAGCAACCGGTCATGATCCACACAGTCAAAGGCCCTTGTTAGATCCACAAACAAAGCGACCACTTCATTTCCCTCATCCACGTGCTTATAAACTGTATCTAAAATTGAGGAAAGAGCCGGAATTGTAGATTTGCCACTGCGGAAGCCATGTTGGGAATCAGATATTACATGGTTTGACTCCAAGAAAGATACAATACGTTTGAATATAATTTTTTCAAAAATTTTTGAAAATACATTCCCTTCTTAAACAAGCATAACACCTTTGAGATTTTAAGGAGATTTGAAAAGGAACTTTCTGAAAAGCAAATGTTTATAAGGTAAGACAATGGCTTATACAACTCCCGAGCACAAAGTTTTATTAAAGAAGTAGGAATATCATCTGGTCCACTGGAATTTGATCTCTTAAGGTTATTTATAGCATTAATAATTTCGTTATGAGACACTTTGAATAAATAAATGGATTTATTTAAATGATCTGGCGTGGTAGAAGTAGGTGCTATGTCAGATTTATCAAGTTTATTGTGAAGTTGCTTAGGTATATCAGTAAAATATGAATTAAATTCGTTCGCGATGTCAATTGGATTTGTGAATTCTATATTATTTGAAATAATCGAGAAGCTGGTTTGTTTGGTTTTTAATGGTTGAATTAATTAAGCTCCAAACTGTTTTGGATTTATCTTTAGAATAAAGAATTTTGTTATCGTAATATTTTTTTTTCGCAAGTCTTAATAGACGTCTATAAATAGATTTATATTTTTTGTAATACTCGGTAGTTACTAAACCCAGTCTCACCTGACGATGCAAGTCTTTAAGATTCTTGGGTGATATTTTTAAACCCTTAGTCAACCACTTCTTATTGTTAAAGTATTGTGTTTTATTTTTTGAAACAAGCTTAAAAGCTACATTAAAATAATAATCTAATATAGAAATGAAACTAGAGTACTTGTCATCAATATTGTTTCCTGTGTTATAGACAGCATTCCAGTCTTCTGTTTTTAGAAAATTTATAAAATTATTTTTGTTTTTAACTGAAAAAGAGCGACAGATATACGGGGAGTCCTTGGTTATATCCATTAGGGGAAGCTCGAAGCTCTGAAAGGAGTGATCTGACAGTCCGTTCTCGAAAACTTAATGTTTGAGTAAAATAGAATTAAAATTTGTGCAAATGTAATCGATTGCCGATGAGGAAAAAGCTGATATTCTAGTTGCCTCATTAAACATCGATTCGAGATTAAACGAATTCAAAACGTCAATCAGATCAGTTCTCTCATAAGAATTATTCAGGTAATTAATATTGAATTTACTGACCAATAATAAAAAGAAGCAGATGCAAGTTTCCTTTGCATCTAAGGCCGTACTGCTTAGCGGTAGCGCTTTATACCTGTTGGGTGCATTTCCAATCAATCAGTCAGTCATTCCGTTATCTTAACGTCATCAAAACAGTCGTTACAAGTAATTTAATTTATCGCTGATTTATCAAATTGCTTGAATAATTCACGCAATGGGTTTGACGGAACGGCACAAAAATTCATGGTTGAAGAGTATTTCCGAAACGAGGTTAGAGTAAATGGTGAGTGGCAATACAATCAGCATTTGTGCATGGACGATTTACGCGAAAATTTTCCTAACGTCGTTTCTACTACTGGGGACTTTTATCATTGCCTGAGAAGAACTGTGGCTCTATTTAGCTAAACAGGTTCTATACAACATAAAAAAAGGAGCTGGAAGGCTATATGTAAGAATAGAAGAACTTGTTGCAAACATTCGTGAAATAATGCAAAATTCGCCAACAAAATGCGTAAGATGTTTGTCTCAAGAAGTGGGATGATCTTATAGAACATGCAGGACTACTCTTAAAAAACAGTAAATTTTGTTTCCTTATGAAGTGAAAGTATTCCAAGAAATACGAGCTGCAGATTTTGAAAGGCGCAGGAATCACTGTCAGTGGTTCACCTAAATTTTATAGAAGAAAAATTATTTATTAGACCTGACTTTTTTCTGATGAAGCCTGGTTCCACCTCGCTGGTTACGTGAATTCTTATAATAAACTCATGTGGAGTAGTCAAAATCCCCATTTCCTTGTTGTTTCCCAAAGTGATCACTTTTGTGATGTTGTTAATAATAAACTAGATCATTATTTTTATACTCTTTTAATTATAGTTATTTGACTTTATAACATTAGCCAAAACTCGTAACATACATCTGACAACTTGTCACCTTCCACTGTCAAAGTGAATCGCTAAGCAATACAGCCCCTTCTTTTACAACAATAAAAAGTTTAATACAAACAAGTTATAACTAAAACTTTATGGTACATAACTATTCAAATAATTTGACTTATGAACCAACCGATCTGATCTAGAAGTATAGGCTGGGATATTGGACTAAACTTGAGCATTATTATCACTGCCAATATTACTTCTACCAGACTTTAGTTGACAATTACCCTGCAACAGGTTCGCAACAGTATTTCTTTTGTTGATGCTCTGTAAAAATTTGACCTATTTCTTTCAACAATATTACCATTTAATAGTGACAGTCTATAACCTCTGTATTGTTTAGCAATACCACCTGACAACTTTTCGAACGGACATTGAGTTTTCACCCACCAGATCACCTTCTTTGACGGTTATCGATTACTTTACTTCACTTTCCTCATTTATAGGACAATATTTTTAAAACACCGGTTGAGAATTTTGGAACAGTTAACAGAAAGGATTATCCGAGAATGTGGTAACATTTCTCTAGAGATGCTGGTCAATGCTTTCGAAAATATGAACAGGCGTGTAAATTTATTTTATTTTCCTTTCTCTATATTCTTACATTGTTAATTTTATGAACAACAACAATAAATTTATATTTGGTTACTAATTTTAATATTCATCAGTTTGGCATATCATGTCATAAGATGAATTTGACACAATTTTTACCTATATTTGGTTAAATAACAATAGTCGCTAATTATTTCGCCACTTGTCTGAGCTAAGCTGACATAAACTGACTATTAGTTGCCGTTTTATTTGACCAAGTCAGTCAGATTATCTCAGTCAAATTCCCCCCCCCCCCCTCTACCTACGCTGTGGTTACCAGATTTGTAACTGAGGTTGTTCGTTTTGGCTGATTTATGTGTCAACTGTCAATTTGGCATAAACTCACAAAATGGTCATTTTATTTGCAATTCAGTCAATATGTTTCTTTAAGTTAGCTTAGCTCAGACAAGTAGCCAAATGATAAGCGACTAATATATCGTCCCCTTATAATTGTGATCTAAACCAACATTTTTTAGTCAAGCCCTCTTGGGTGTTTAGTTTGGAATAAAATATGTAGGTATTTTTACGGAACTACGGCCATAGCACTTGGATGACTGACCAGTATACTTTAACAAAGAGTTCTCTTCTCATGGTTGCTTTAAAGCCATTGGACATATTATCCACGCCGTTTTTATCCGTGCGGTATAAAGTAAATAATACGCCAAAGTATGGGATTTTAGGTAGTATAGAGAGGTTCGGATTTAAATTATAATTATATTTCGTGAATAACCCATTATCCTGCTTATTTTTTGTTGTTGGTAGTTCGGCAACATCTAACGAAGATAGGTATTCTTCTTTAATAGTGTAAAATAATTAATTGGATTTATTTCATTTATTAGTGTGACTGCTTTTAACTTTACCCCGCCTTCTTAGTTTAGAACTAAATTTAAATGGGAAAATTAATATTGATCTACAGTTAGTTGTTGTTAACAAAGTAAGTTGTTGCTAACAAAGCTTGTTCAAATTATCTACTTAGCTAAGGGAACTTTTCGATAATGCGAGTTAAAATATCATCTTACTAGGAATAGAATAATGACTGGGCAGAACTCCGGCCTATATTTGTTTACTTTTTACTCCAATTAGCCAAAAATTTTCACAAAATTGTTGTATTATGTTGTTTTGTGTAGAAACTTACGAAGTATACTTGGACACACGGTTAATGGTCATGACTTTACGAGACTTTACCTGCTTTATAACGATCGGGCGACTTTACCCACCATAAACCAATTAAGGGCTGGTTTGTAAGCGTTTCTAAGTAACAGAAAGGTATTTTATTTTTATTTTGATAATGTACGTATTTAAGGTATAATTAATTATACCTGTCGACACATTAGAAATTGTCGAATTATTATTAAATCATTTGAACTGTGTCATTCAACGGTGTTCAGTGGCATTATTAATATTAGTAATTTTTAACGTGTTCAGACCGTGGGTTGAAAACTGTGAATCCGACGATGGAATTGAAGACACAAACGAGCAAAAAACAAAGTGCCATTTACAGATGTGCTGCAAGAGGATTGTTTTGTGAGTATATCAAGGTAAAATTTATATTTTTTTTAGTTTTGATATGAAAGAACATATTACACTTCTTATGGATTCCCGGACAGATTTTTTTAAAATTCTAGTACCTATGTTATTTTGGAAGTCGAAATAAGCATATTCTTTCATTGGGCCGACCTTGTAGCCACACAGAGTGATACAGAAATGATATGGTCCGAATTAAAAAACAAAGTTAGACGCAATAATGTAAACCCAAAAATGTCCGCTAATGTAATTGAAGTAATTAAAACTCAGTGTGAATTCATACCAGAAAGCAGTTGGAGAGCATGCGTTAATCATGTACTTGAAGTCGAAAATAATTATAAAAATTTTGGGAAAACGTAAAACCTTTAATTATATCAGTGGATGATAGTGATAGTACAGATTCAAACTATTGAGATGACTAATTTTATTCATACGGTTTTATACAGGGTGTTCCACGTAGAAGTTCCGCATTTTCAACCCGGTAATTACACAGATGTCAAAAAAGCCTGTGTCATTCGTTTTCAAACAAGAGAAAATGTATTCCGATATCTCAAAAACTAAAGAAAATAAAGGGGGGTGGAACTTTACGTATGACACCCTGTATAATAAAAATTATATATTACGGCTTACTACTTTTACGCATGTTAATAATTTACGTCAAAGTCAGCAATACACAATAAATTTTTGTACATATACAAGCACTGTTTCAATCTTCCTACTACCACCCTGGACCGGAATGATTTATTTGCCAAAATAGAAGCATAAGCAGGTATAAGTATAAAGGGTTTAGCTCGGGGATTAGTTAGTCGTGACCATTTACCGTGTGTCCAAGTATACTAAACAAATTTATTAATGGACCAACATTGAGACATAACATAAAGCGACATCTCGCTGCGTTCAAACGCATCGCTAACGCTAAAGTTCTTTCTCTTTACGTCTTCTGTAATTAAACTCGGCCGTTCTTAAAACAGTAAACACTGTGTATGATCTGGTTATCGTGATTTAAGTTCTGGTAACTGATATTATATCGTGCATTTGCAAATAAAAAGGCAAGATGTTTTTAGGAAAAAGTAATTAACTAAGAAAATGAAAATTACTTACGGCGTCCTATTAGTTTTACAACTAATTAAATATTTTCACAGTGTTTATTTTTAATTGGAAATGTGCGAGTACTGTTACTAGTAAGCAAGGCCGTCCCAACGTGGTCTGCCAGGGGAGCAGAGCACACGGGCGTCTAGTCAAGAGGGCGGCGGGAGCGACAGTTATGATATCAATAAATTAATAATTATTATGTTAGGTTGTAAAAAATAAACTGAATTTATTATATTATTTTCTGTAATTTATTGTTTCATTTAAGATAAAAATATTTTAGAGAAATTTTAATTAATCCATACGGTATGAGGGTGGGGAGAGGCAAAATTATTCTCGCAGACAGGCGGCACCTACCCTAGGAACGGCCCTTCTAGTAAGTGCATTATATAAAATGATACTTGCTTTTTGAGTATTACAAACGAATTAAATCAATGGAAATATTTAATTGAAAACGAACAACAAAATATTTTATTCACAAAATTAAATTATTTTATTAAGAAATTTAATTAAAATTTAATTACTGAAAATTTACTTCGGACAAAACCGTAATATTACTTAATCATAACTAACGCTTAATTCGACCAAATTCCATAATTATTCTGTCAATTAAATGTGTTTTCACATGAGTATTTTAAAATAAATATGTCAATTAAGTTACACTTGCATTATTCTGTCGTTCTGTCTTCACTTCTTTTACTATAGGTCTGGTATAACTAAGTTGTAGCAAATTTTTAGTTACGATATTATGTAAATTTGAATGTCACTTCTCATTTCTAAATACATGTTTTCTTGACTATTAATAATATAAATACCTGATTTAACCGGGACAACTCTAAACTAAAAATGGCTGCCATAAAAACGTAGCATAAATTTATTTTCAGATTACGAAAAGAACGAAACAAAGATTTGTTTTTCAAACAAACATTATAGTTTTTGATTTGTTCAATGCATATTTAGCAATTTTCTAGTAGGTATAGTTTTTGTTAATTTTATCAAATATGCTCTAATTTTTTACAGCAATTGTTCTACAGAATTAAAAGTCATTATACAACGCCCTTTTGGAGCATGCGAAGAACTAAAATGCCTCTACTGTTCTATCTCCGTTGCTGCTTCAATTTGCTTAAGGTATTAGCAATAATAATATACTTATACATGTCATATTATTATGATTTATGTGAAACTCTATTAGTAAAATTAACCAAGAAATCGCAGCTGGTATAATAATAATACACATTGGTTTACGTGCTTCGAGTTCTAAAACACGTATTTTAGTATAATATTTTAGAAATACCGTATTAAAAAAAATGGTCTAAGAAATCTTTTGAAAAGGCCTGCTTGCGATATGTTTATGTAAAGTTGGACGAGGAAATACTACACTGAGAAAATGAAACTATTAATTTATCCATAAAATCTTTAAACCGATGGTTTTTGGCCGTTGAACAAAAGTCATGGTTTTTGAGACTTAAATGACTCATTAAAAATATTACGTTTTATTGATTGAATGATTTACTGCAATAATTATTTTTATAGAAGTAAAATATGTTATTATTTGACTGAACATCTTCGTTAGCTCAACAAGCTATACCTATAATATTTATTTGAAGGGAAAAGTAATCATTGAATAATTAAAGATTTAGTTATTGTTGTACCATTTAGGTAACGATTAACATATATTTAAAATATTGCGGCAAACCCACAAAAATAATTAGCTTTTAATTAAGCTTTTTAATTGACATTGACAGTCGTGAGACTATTGAATTAGAAAATTGTTTTTCTCAGTGTATACGTCGTCAAGGAAAATGGCGAACAAAAATTTGAAGAATGAATAGAGAAGATAAAAGACCATTTTGTTGGAATCGCCATTTTAGACTGTTGTTTTTCGAAAAAGTTGCTATTTAATGTTAGCTTTGGGCGTGCAAACGTTATCGTGATGGGAAGAACGTTTTTGTTTCGGCATGACAGGAAAATGTGCAGTTTATGGAATATCAGCAGAAATTATCGATAATTGCTTTAGGTTTGCACGGCATACCGAGACGAAAATCAACTTTATTTTACCAGTAAATAGGCCCGTGTGAGTGCGGCATTTATGAGATACTTCTAAAGCAAGGGATTCGACTGCACAGTCATTCCTTTTCTTAGATGGATCACGAAATATGGAGATTTTGTAAACTATTACTGGTTCGTTACGTACTTCTGTACGTAGTTTAATTGGTTCTCAAGTTATAAATTTTCAATAATTGCATTATTTATGAGGGGGTTTTGAACGAATGGGTGTTATTTGACTAATTGATTAAATTCTGTTTATTTAGCTCATTATACCTCTGAATCGATCTAATGCTTTGGTATAGTACACGCCGCGGTTTTAATCTACAGCATACAGTAATGGGCCAATGTATGGAACAAATTCGATAAAAAATCATTTTTCAAGTTTTTTGCATAGTAGAAAAGATACCTTGTATCTGTCTGTCTATCTCATAAGGCCTTTTTTTCTCAGGAACGACTAGAGCTGTAAAGTTGAAATTAATATTAAATACTATTGTTTACAACCGTTGTCTTGTATTGAAGCTTTTAACTAAGTGCAATAAAAAGTTACGGCCTTAATCGAATCTGTCGACACTCACACCTTCATCGAAACCTATTTGGTACAAACCTTTAATCATGAATCTAAAAATTTGACACAAAATGAGCCAAAAAAAAAATTATAAAATCTTTACACCATACGATTTTTTAATTTAAAACCTTTGCGTTGAAACGTTTGATACTAATTATTACATTGTCACCTAGTATAATATATTATTATTTAGTTGGTAATAAGTATTTAATTTATAATCTTTGTAAATATTCGTTTATTTCAGGTTAAATTGTGCCCTTGCGCATCCTGACCTAACGGACTACAATAAATACAAAAAATTTGCCCTTTGTGCATGTACAGCTTTCACATTTTAAAGCGATCATTCAGCAACATACGAGCATGTCATTCATATATGGGTTATGCAAAATAACTGTCAGTTTATAAAAACTAAATTATCTATGACACACTGTAATCTAACAGTCGGCAAGACAAATAAATTACTGCCTTTTGGTCTTACTTCCTCATAAATAATAATATTATCTGCTTCACTGCCTCGATAGCGCTTTCATTGACAAATGACTATACATAATAATGAATGACAAGAGTCTATTTGCGTTTCACAAATTTCACGACTTAATACAATGGCCAGTAGCGTCGCGGTTTGGTATTTTGCATACATATTATTATCAAAAAGCAAGAAGATAAAGATGGCCCTCGGTCATACATACATTATCAGGAAAATAAATATTGGTAAACAGGCAAAGGGAAAACGTTGTAAATTATTATTTTTAAATCTAGACGAAATAACAAACTCAAAGTATTCTAAAAAATTACCCTATTAAGGTGCTGTTTTGACAACCGATATAAACTAGGAATATTAAAAGAACGCTTACTCAAAGAATGTAGGGGAATATGTACACTCTTCAGAAATATATAATCCTTGAGGAATATACCTCTATTTTCGTTCTTAGATCATAGTTTTTGTGGAAGTATATATGGTTGAAAAATCTAGAATATACCGGTTTTTATGCAAACACAGAAAAAAACTTATTCCTATTGGAAAAATATGGTGTTACGAAAGACTAATCTTACGTCTAAAGATGTCCTATTCTTGGTCAAGATAAATATTATATTTTTTTAATAATTGCTTCTCTTCAGTTAAAAATAGGATTGATTTGAATGAATTATTATAATATTATTCTTGAAAAGGAGGTTTATATAGTTCCAAAAGGTACTGGACTTATAACAGGTAAATAGGGAACTTGCATAAATATTAAATTTAAAAATTTTAATACCCTGAGTTAAATATAAGCTACAGTTTAAATATTTTGAACTATGCCAGTTACGCGACGTCATTCGTTGTGACGTCAAACCGTGCGACGACACATGGGCGAAATCGCATGCTTTGAATAATCGGATCTTTTGTATTTAAATTATATTAAAAATCGGATAATCATTCGATTGATGACTAGAATAACTACCTACTTAGATTATACTCTACTAAATCGCAATGGGGTTTTTAAGGCAAGGTCGTACTTAATTTTATTTCATTTTTATACTCGACAATTTTCGTTCCTGCGTCGTATTTTAGAAGCGCATAGCCACAGGTTCTTGTGAATTGATTTTCCATCAGGTTATTTTTCATTCAGATGCTCCAATAAAATAATCGGATGACGCCGATTATTTTCATAACAGGATTTTCGATTATTTTGAATTTAGATGCGCCCAACACTAGTCAAGACTGTCAAGGCGATGCAGTTTGACGTTCGCTGCCAAACACACTATATGACGTTTCACACATTTCCGCGTCATACCTCGTTTTAAATATTAGGATTGGCTCTCGAACATTAATTATATATAAAAAATTAAGAAGCG
Organism: Polydrusus tereticollis; assembly: GCA_963920685.1. NCBI lineage: Eukaryota > Metazoa > Arthropoda > Insecta > Coleoptera > Curculionidae > Polydrusus > Polydrusus tereticollis. Next base: position 54,826,236 of record OY987329.1, read on the forward strand.
GTATTTAAGACGTAACTTTTTGTAAATGTTATTTTTTGATGTGGCTGGACATATTTTTGCTATAATTAATAAATTAGGTGCAAGATCCCTATTATATGCGTTTGCATAAATATATTTTAATCGTCAATAAATAGTTATAGCGTTTACTGTAACTGTTACCGTAAAAGCGCCCAACTTGCAACAGTCATCCAACTTGCAACAAATTACACCTGTTATTATTGCGGCCCTGTACCGCGATCCATCGAAACATACGGCGGTGTTGCTATTAGGGGTAACTTTGTGTGGGGTTGGCGAGTTGTTCCCACCAATATTAACAAAAGTAAGTAATATTTTGATTGAAAGTAGTTATAATTAAGTTTATTGAATATCTGGTTGAAATTTTTAGCCAAAAATCTTTGTTTATAAGTAAAGTTCTAGAGAGATATTTAAATTTTGTCAATTAGGTTAGGTAACTTGTTGCACCGACAAGCTAACTTTAAAATATTTTAACACTATGTCGAACAGGACCGTATTTTTATTTTTTTTTATAGGCAGTCACCCAGTGCACGTAACTTGCAACACTCCTAAAAACATGCCACGTGTTTTAGGTGCCAGAACCTATTGAATATACCATCATGTGTGGATCATAACTTTTCCATTATGATTTTCTAAAAGATCAAATTAAGCAACAGGAGAAAAAGCTTGAAAACTATTACATAGAAAAAGTACATGAAATAATTGAAGCCGATTTATATTATTGCCAATTTATAAGAAAATCCGTCGGTTTGAAAACTCCAGAAAACACCTTTATTTTTCCCAATTCTCATCAACTAACCATTTAAGCGAGATTTTAATATGAAAAGAAGTTAAAACAGTTGGGGGAGCAGAGAAGTGATTCAATAATATAATATAATATACCTAATGCAGATTATGCAACCATTGGAATCGACAGGAGTTTAGTATAAGAACGGTGTATCTCCATGTAAAGGAAGGAGTTGATTATACGCAAGTAGGATAAAGGGCCTTAATCATAGTAGAGTGATTTAAAAAATGTTGAAGTCAAAATATGTTGTAAAAGAAGAATTTTAACATATCAATTCATTCTTTTTTAATGAAACCGACTTAGTGAGGGGGCATGTTCAGTGTTAAGGTGGATTAAATTATAAAAATAATAAAAAAAATATAATAATTATTGACGCCATTTGCTTTGAATAGCATGTTGAATTTAAAATTAAAATTAATTTCTTTACCTGGCAACAGGAAGAAAATTCAAAAATCTACAAGCTAATGACTTAAATTTCCAATTTTTAATTTTCATTTTTTTTATTAATATAACAAGTGAATAATGACCACTTGATGTATTCCCACCCCTTTTTTATATGAAATGACATGGTCTCATTTTGACAATTTTCAAAGAATAGCAAGTTCATTTAGTTTCATTCAAAAATAGTTTAATCCACCTTAACACTGAACTGAACATGTCCCCTCACTAAGTCGGTTTCATTAAAAAAGAATGAATTGATATGTTAAAATTCTTCTTTTACAACATATTTTGACTTCAACATTTTTTAAATCACTCTACTATGATTAAGGTCCTTTATCCTACTTGCGTATAATCAACTCCTTCCTTTACATAGAGATACACCGTTCTTATACTAAACTCCTGTCGATTCCAATGGTTGCATAATCTGCATTAGGTATATTATATTATATTATTGAATCACTTCTCTGCTCCCACAACTGTTTTAACTTCTTTTCGTAACACATACGTTAACAAATTTAATTTAATTCATCATCATTTTATGTATCTTCTATAACCCTTATTTTCTACCCTAGAGGGGCAAATAAAGTTATTTGGTGGTAAAGACAGACCTTTATTTCTATAAACAGACTATGTTTTGACTCTCTCTTAAGTGAAGCTTGGAGAAAAGCTGCGACACAACCAAATGGTATTGCCGAATTCCGTAGTTGTGGAATTATTCCATATAACCCACCTGTCATTCCAGGCTATGCATTTTTAAATCCCGAAGTCGGTCGGCCAAATCCATCAATACATGATGGCAATACTGATTATGTTATACAAGTCTATAATGTAGTTGATACGGGTCAAATAATTCCACAACGAGATGATACGAACCTTGATGCTGATCCATAGCAACTACCTGATTCGATACCATCACAAAGCGAGTCTCCGATACCAGGTTGTTCCAAATGGGATGTTTCTATTCTTCCTTAACAACCACCATCAGTCAGCCAAAAAATTCACAAAGTAGGCAACTCGCAAATAACAATCGGAAAACTTCTTGATCAAATCTCCCCCATTCCAGATATAACAAAATTAAGGAAGGTGACAAAAAGATCAAGAAACCTTGCAACAATCATAAACACCGACGATACTATCCAAACCTAAAAGACCTGAAAATTAAAAAAAGAACAGCATATGAAAACAAAGACTTGAATAATTCGCAGCCTCGCAAAAACCTAAAACGCAAAAAGAAAATATCCGACAGTTCGGAGGAAGATACTGAAGATATCATGCATAAGAAAGATGAAGAAGAGGTAATATTTTAAAGTTGTTTAAAAAATCAGAATATGAGTAATCTTCAAATATATTTTTAGGTCAGCGACGAAGATTACGAGGTTTGTGTCGGTTGTGAGGAGCCTTACCTATTAACCAAGAAATCTGTAGACTGGATACAATGTATTATGTGCAAACTGTGGTTACATGTTACATGAGGACTGACTGCACCAACTTCTTGAATATTTGTCAGCCCTGTGGTTACTTTATGGCTAAGAAAGAATGAATTTACTTAATAACTCTCTATCACCATCTGAACCCTACTCCTATCACTATCTAACCCATGTCTGGTAGGGTAAGATGGTGATGATACAAATTTTCTATAGTTAGAGTTTTTCATTATATTAAAAAAAAATTGGATTTCACCACATAGCTAGTTTATGTTCATAAGAATATATGTATTTTATATTCTGAGATTTGTGCATGTTCATATATTTTTAAAATTCATATTCATATTTTATTGAGTGTTATTGATGTTTGTTGGGCTCCTTGTACTTTTATTATATCCTTTACAGCTTATACCGGGTACCGGTAAATGAATATTTAATCAATTAGATTGCATAACAGCGCCATCTTAAAATGTTATTAGGAAGCTCGTGACAATTCCTGAATGATTTGTTTAAGGTCCGAGGAATTCTCTTTAAAACAAGTCCAAGTTGAAGAAAGTCCGTTGAATGATAACTACATAATGACAGTTTTTTTAAAATATCCTCAAGACTTCCCCCACTCCTTTATTATGAGAGAGAACGATCTACTAATTTTAAGTATTGATAACCTATCTACGGTAAGTGGTATTTTTTGCCGTAAAATGAACCTTTAAAAATAAATAGACCGTTACGCCCTCTTGCGGTAATTTCCGAAACTTGAAAATATTTTTGGCTTGGCAATTTTTACCATGATAGCTTTCTTTCAAATCTGTGAGACGTATCTTTTCCGAGATATGGCCGCTCCGTAATCTCATTCAGGCACCCTGTATTATACAAATAGACAAGTGCCAGTAGAAGTCACTATAAAAAATATATTGTTGTTACGTAATAATTCCACATACAATTACAAATTACTGATTTCTTGATTTGTGATGCATTTTTTAAAATAAATAAATTTAAAGTTTTACAAATTTCTCCTGCATTTGGTAAGCCACTGATGAAAAATTTCTTCAATATACGCACTCACCGGCAAAAAACATGTTTGAGTCGATGAATAACAACATGCAATTTTCTACATGGAACACGGTTAAATGGTATTAAATGCAATCCAATTTAAATGACACTGGAATTAGTTCAAGTGGCGAGAATTCATTTTTGCTCTGTAAGCGGAGCAATGTATTCCCATAATAAATCTTTCGGTGGTTGACAAATAACTATTAGAAGTAGCTGTGTAATAGAAGAGCTATTCGACTGTGGTTAATGATTGTCGCAACCCCTTGTACGACATGAATTACCTTCATATAATTAGACACGTCCGAACTTCACCCTTATACTAATGTTGGACAATAACTGGAATTATTTTTACTGACATTAAATGATGTGGTTTATTTTTGTTTAGACTTTTTCTACTTTTAATATAATTATCGTAGTTGACAATGTTACTATAATCTGCAAAGAGAATATGTATGAGTCTAAAACCCAAAGCAGTAGACGTAGACCTAATAGAATAATTAATGGTTTATACAGAAGAACAGAGAAGCAAGTCATCTAATAAAGTAAAGGTTTAAAAATAGAAATTAAGCGATACAAGGAGTTGTCTTGAGTCGCAAGTTGGAACAGAAAACCTAAATATACAGTAGGATTCTTCAATTTCAAACCACTAGGTTAGATCAGGTTAAGTGTATCTTTCTAGATGATATCAAGCTTATAGGAAGGAATAAAAATGACCCGAAACTTAACATTAGTGTATTGAATAGTGCTACTTAGAATGCATTATAAAATAACGGCATATAAAGAAAAAAGAAAGGTAATGGTTGTATCCCATAAAGAAGAAATATTCAAAATTATTAGAATTCAAGAAAGCATTTTAGAAAAAGGTAATTGGGCAATCTAATAAATAATAGAGAATCCGCTAAAAATGAATGGTACAAATAAATAAGTAAGAGAAAATACCTAAAGCTGCAGAAATAAAATGTTTGAGAAAGGTGGCTGTAAGACCAAAAACTGACAGAGTTAGGAATGAAGCTATTAGAGAAAAATTTTATGCAAAACCGTTAAAACAGAAAGTTGATTAGAATAAACTAAAATGGACAGGGTATTTAATTAGGATGGACATCACTAGCCAGACCAAAAAGCTAAGAAAAGCTAGGAACACTGGAAAAAAATAAAAGAGGAAGACCGAGAACTTCGTGAAACAATAGCGCTGACGAAATACTGAAACGAAAAGGTAAAACATTGGATCAAAGACGCAAGAAGACTATCCCGAGATCGAACTAAGTTTTAAAACTTTGTAGAAGAAGAAACCTCGACAACTACATGTAAGATATAAGTAGTTGGATGATAATGATAATGATGATGATAATAAATAAATTAGCCTCAATCAATTATCAAACTTTCTTTTGTTGCAAATACCGCTTTTATTTTATCTTTTTATTAACAACTAATTATTTAAACGCGATGTTTATACCGCGATAAAATTTGCTATTATTCTGTAAAATAAATATCTAAATGGCTCGAAGCTTATTGCAACTTTATTGATCCTGATGGTAACTTAAAGAGCTTTATTTTGGACAACTTTGCGTGTGCCCGACGTAATTGCGTACTAGCGTAAGGGTGCACAAATATTATTTTATGGCATGGACCCCTTTATTAGGATCCCATTATTGAGGTAGTAAATTCTTTATAGTATTTTTAGAAACAGTCAACCATACTAAGTGAAGTACATAAACTTACATTTACTAAGCGATAATAAATCTAAATGATTAAGGAACTGGAAGGAAATTTCACCACCACGCAATCAGAGGATGTTGTGGACGAGCAACCAGAATCTGTCAATATTTAGTATGAGGTTGAATCGAAATCCCAACAATTTCTGATAGACGTATAGTGTGTCTATTTAAGTTCTCTACATATTAAAAAGGAAACTATTTTGACATAGTTTTACGAAACCCAACAAACATTTTACGTTAAATTTACCTTTATTCGACCTCTAAACGGGTCAAATATTTTGCACGACCAATTATATATAGGGATAATTTACCTACATTTGTTTTCCTATTGCCCAATGTGGGGAAAGAAACTAAAGTAATTTGAAGGTCGAAAATAGGTTGATAGGGTTTTTCTGTCCAATAAGTTAAAACGAAGTGAAATAAATATAGACCTATTTTACGTCTAAATGTGGAAAGTGAGACCAACCTTGACCTAAATACAACCTAAATAGGAGCAATAAGGCACTAGACAAAAATGCAGAGAAAACATATTATATCTGTTGTTAGAAAGAAAAGACAACAACTTATGCCAACACTTCCAACAGGACAAAATAAATTATAAAATGGAGTTCGACTTAAGTAGATATTTGGAATGGCCGCTTATTATAACTTCAACAATAAAGTGATATAATTAAGTTTTATCATTTTTCTGGAACGAAATTTGGATGCGAAAGAAATGTGTTTGTGAATTATGGTGATGATACTTCGAAAAACTTAACGCGCCCTTAAAATATGCATTCGACGAAAATTGCCCAGTAGGTGCAAAAATGTCCCGTCGAAGATTTCCCTATAGGTTCATTTCACGTACTCGAGAAATATTCTACCGAATTACATTCGTGCATCAAAATAGACCTGATAATTTTTCATTGAAGCATGTTGTCAGTAAAAAACTGGATTCGGTTATTTTCATATTTTGTTTAAAGAGCCCTCCACCTTCGGTGTCGGGCTCTTTTGCCAAAATATGAAAATAAACTCATCCAGTTTTTAGACAACATGCTTTCATAAAAAATTATCGGTAATTTTGATGCACTTATGTAATTACTTACGATAATTTAAAATATTTTTACCATTAACCTAAAAACAGAGTGTCTTTATTATAAACATTATATTATGTACCTAAAGTTTTAAAAAAACTTTTGTTGACGAAAGATATCGTAGTCTAATGGATTTTCCACTCACCTTATGTAATTCTTACAATTTTAATTATTGTTTTTTTATACCTAGTTGTCGATAAACAGGAAAACTAATAATTATTAAATATGGCCGCCTTTATATTTTTAACCTTAAAGTTATTTTTTTCTTTATTATTAACTGTACAAGCAAAGTTAGCCTTTGAGGTCAATCAGAAAGTTATGAAGTAGCTCAATTTTTAACCACAAAAGATCTACCTATAACTTTGGGAACAATTTATATGGCAAAATTAACAAAATATTACTTGTACCTGAAACTACATGGTCAGTAAATTATTTGGACATTTTGTAGGCAATAATTAGGTAATATTTACCTAGCGTAATAGCAAAAAAATTCCTTAATTTTGAACACATACAGTGTCACCATTAAAGTCCGCACCATATGGAACTTTTTTTTATTAATGAGGTTAGTTAAAATTAAATTTCGGCAATCGTTTTTGCTTCAAATTAGACTAAAAATTATATAATCAAATGTCACCATCTGTCATTCGGTATCTGTCAAAAATTACATTTTAATAAAAAAATGCTGAAAAATGACATTGTTTTACCGAATTTCAAAAAATTTTATTAGAAAAAGTTGTTTCTAGTACAATTCTTGGCCTAAATACAAAGTTTCAGTTTTCTAGCTCAAAGTTGATTTTTTTGCCATTTTTTCTAATTAACTTTTTTTTTATTTAATGTAAGTTCGCTTAATGGATATTAAACTATTTGCTTATACCATACTCAATATTTTATTTAGTTTGTATGAGCTTTTTTTTACTAGAATGCCATTTTTTTTCGAAATTTAAAATTAGAGGCAAAAAAATTTGACACAGGTGGTGCAAAGTTATCCTAATTTAAAAATTTTAACAGATAGACGTCAGATGTTTCGTTTTTCAAATGACAAATACATCTAAATATTTGATAAAAATGTTATTTTATACTTAAAACTATCATTATTATTAAAAGGAACAAAAAGGAACTTTAATCATTTTAAATAGGTAACACAAAAGCAATATAAATTTCACATTTCAGTGTGACGTCCTTCTCGCTCTATACAAACACCCGTCCGATATTTCTAAACAGTCGATTCTTATAAACTTTCTGCTTAAGATAACCCCACAGAAAAAAGTCTAGTGGGGTTATGTCAGGCGACCTGGGTGGCCAGTGACATTCTCTATCACGCCCTATAACTCTGTTTTGAAATAATTGGTTTATGCGTTCTTTCACTGCTACAGTTTGATGTATGGGTGCACCATCAAGCTGATACCATAAGTTATGTCTATGGTGTAAGGGCATGTTATCCAAAACTTCGGTAATCTCGTTATCAAGAAAATTCAGGTACCTTTCACCAGTTAAGTTTACTCTAAAGAAGTATGGTCCAATAAGCTCATCTTTCAAAATTCCACACCAAACATTGGTTTTAAAATGATACTGGTCGCGACATTCAATTGTGAAGTTAGGATTTTCTTGGGACCACCATCGGCAATTTTGTGAGCTCACGGTACCATTCGAAGAGAAAGTGGCTTCATCTGTACATGATATCTTGTATGGAAAAAGAATATTCTCCTCATATTGTCCCTGATACCAAAACGAAAAATCAAGTCGGATATCAAAATCGCGTTCTATTAATGTGTTTATAAACTTGGGTTTATATGCCCGAAATCGATTTTTCTGAAGAATTTTTCTAACGCTTTCCCTCTTGCACCCTGTTGAATTACTTATCTTGGTTACACTAGTTTGACCGTGGTCAATAACAGTTAAACAAACATCAAGTTGTGCTGCTTCATCGTATTTACTTGCCGCGTGAGGTTTCTTAAAATTATTTTGAACAGATCCAGTTTCTCTAAATTTTGACATTATTCTTGAAACAGTGCTATGCTGCAAATTTTTTTCTGGATGCCTCTCATTAAAAATGGCAGATACTTGCCGGTGAGGCATATTCTCTCCACAAATTAAGACAATTTCTATTTTTTCTTGAATGGACAACATTGGTGATAACACTGAAAACTATAACTTGCGAAAATATTCAAATTTATGACATTTCTTTTATTTATTCGGCACTCTAATTCGTTTTTTTTTTCCATAGCCTACTTATAAAATTCAAAATTGACTTGATATTTTATTGTGGATAAAAAGAAAATGTGTCTAGATTTGGACTAATCTGATATCTGGGAATTTTATTATAAGTTTTTTAAACTTCTTAGGTGTATGTACTATCAAAAAAATGGAATATCTGACGTCTATCTGTTAAAATTTTTAAATTAGAATAACTTTGCACCACCTGTGTCAAATTTTTTTGCCTCTAATTTTAAATTTCGAAAAAAAATGGCATTCTAGTAAAAAAAAGCTCATATAAACTAAATAAAATATTGAGTATGGTATAAGCAAATAGTTTAATATCCATTAAGCGAACTTACATTAAATAAAAAAAAAGTTAATTAGAAAAAATGGCAAAAAAATCAACTTTGAGCTAGAAAACTGAAACTTTGTATTTAGGCCAAGAATTGTACTAGAAACAACTTTTTCTAATAAAATTTTTTGAAATTCGGTAAAACAATGCCATTTTTCAGCATTTTTTGATTAAAATATAATTTTTGACGGATACCGAATGACAGATGGTGACATTTGATTATATAATTTTTAGTCTAATTTGAAGCAAAAACGATTGCCGAAATTTAATTTTAACTAACCTCATTAATAAAAAAAAGTTCCATATGGTGCGGACTTTAATGGTGACACTGTATATTAAGTAACAATTTAGTAAATTATTACTTAATCATATTCCTTATTAGGATTAAATATTTTTAATGTCTAAGAGAGGTAATTTATTTGTAATTTTTAACTAGATAAATTAAACTACAAGTAGACTTTCCTATAACAAATTATTTAAGTTCTCGATATCCAAATTTTGACTTAGATTTTAGAGTTCGAATCTTTTGTGACTTAAGAAAACATTTAAGGCAAAAATAAGCAAATATTTGCCAATTTAGGATTATTTTCCTTCCGTTCTGGTCTACATTACTTAATATGTTTGTTGGGAAATGGGTTTCCTCTTACAAGAAATTCAGCCTTTGGAGGAAATAATATTAGAGTATTAACACCTGATATGCATTAGGTATGCAGGTAATAAAAAAATTAAATAATCTAAATTGATCCCAATAAAGAAGTAAGTACATTGATTATTATTTTTCAGCAAAATGTGACAAGAAAATTTTACTTAGGAATTTAAAATTACTATATCATAGTTTAGACTACCTAATCGCATCCTATTGTTAAAAATAATTTTGAAGATTTTAATGTTAATTCTCTCCAATGTCCACAATTTCCCACGTGCATGCCTTCGATATTTAATAATTATTGATAAGGAAATTGTGGTTGCCAGTTCTGTAATTTTACAATAGCAACAATTTAAATATCTAAGAAAATAAAAAGCCGTTGAAATTAATCACGCAAGACAAAAATTGGAACAACTAACAATTTCATATGTTTGGGGCAATGCCTAATAGAGATAAATAAAATCAGAATATGCCGTTATTAACAAAATCAATTAAGAAATGTTAATAGGTTTCGTTAAATAATACATTCATCTTTTTTTTAATCATACTGTTAAAATGGGAAAATTATTTTTATTAATGCGAAGAATCTGATTGAGCAATCTTTAATTTTTTTTTTCATATTCTTGACTACCCTTTACAAGTGTGAATATTTTAAGATTATTTTCAAAAGGCAGAATTTTTTTAAAATCATAATTATTATTTTTTTATAAAAGTAATAATACGAAAGTTTACCATAGTATGTAGAGAAATGTAGACACACTATATATTTTAATATAAACTTCTAACCCTAAAATTAATCGAATAAATTATATTCCACATTTTCAGCCGTCATGGATCAAAACCATCATCTACAAATATCAAAAAACAACAAAGAAGACACTAAGTTTTAAAATGTTATTGCTCGAAATTAAATAATTTTAAAAAACATAGCTGAATTTTAATTTTCCAAATTTAAATCGGGTTGTCTGTAGTTTCAGATTATATATTTTTTTTATAAATAATGGCAATAAATTTAGTTTTGTCGACAAAAAGTCTGGTCACGAACGAATTTATTCTCGTTTATTTAAATTTTTAAATAAATGAAATTATTTGGAAATCCGGACAGGTCAGTAAAGTACCTACAATAATAAAATTGAAATACAAACCATATTTTCCAGTTAAATTCATTACAATAATGTAATTTGTTTAACTGTCACACTTTTGTTATTTATATGATAATTTGGATTATTGGATGTTATAAAATAAAAGTAAATTATATTAGGTTGGATTCTTTTATGATGATGTTAACCGGATTTATTATATCTGTCCGATTTTAGTTAATATATATTTTAATAATTTAACTTTATTACAATACATATTTACTAAGAAGAGCATTCGTTGGTCCGCAAGAACTTTTCTTCAATAACATTTAACCAACTTCAATCATTCCATGCATATTGCATATAACTGGGGTTCGCAAATCTCACTGCCCGACCATAGGCTTTAGATTCACTTGATGAAAGTGTGTTCACTCCTAAACAAGATGTGCGTGTTGACGTTTAAAAAATCAAACCGTATGAAACTTAACGAAAACAAATAACAATCTAAAAAAGAAATTGTTGATTTTATTATTTTTCTAGCAATATTCTAGGCAGCCACAAGCAAATAAAAAATTAAATTTCTCTACTTAGGGACTCGCCGAAGGCTCAGTCCTTCCCGGAAATGTTTCATGTCGAGCCGACTAGCTCCGGCGAGTATCTCATGATGCAACGTATTTTTTTAAAAATGCTGGCACAGAAAATATATTTTCAGGCGTAAACAAACCACTACGTAACTGGAGTGGAAGTCATTTAATGTACTATTTTGAACTTGGTCGAACTCTATATCGACATGTTTTGCGGTTAGTGTATGATGTTTATAGTATCCAACAGGGACTTTTAAAAACCGTGTTCACGAACCTTAATTATGTACATTATTTCTTATTTTTAACAAAATTATTTAGTTACGGTTCCGCCGCCTATGATCTGACAGCGTGTTTGCGAACCCTACATATAACACAGTTTTTAAGCCACGGAACTTGCGGATGACAGATGGACCAAACGCAGTTTAAACAATCCTAACTACTCATGCTGAGCTATTTACGAAGTTCTTACGGTCATGGTAAGAATAGGATGGTTACAGTTCGTCAGCCCAATTGCTTCCGATTATCCGATTTAAATGTCGGTCCGACAGTCGACCATTTGTAGGTATAAAAACTCTGATTTATAGTTTATTTATATAGGCTAAATTTTCGCCCGTACATGAACTGTAACTGCTAATCGCAACGTTAACTACTAACCATTTCATTGGCCGCAAAAATCTCTATTCTAAAGGCTTAATTTACCGGCGGGAGAACCAAACGGTTGTTTCGGTGCTCTAAGTTCGAAACGCACCGTGTCTATAGGTACAAGGTGATACTTAATGTTATATTCAGTTCAAAGGTCGCAGCCGCTTTATTGTTGAGATACAGGTATTTTTTTTTAATTTATGTTTGAGACGGCTTAGGTTTTATTCTTAATTTTGGTAGGTACCAACTTAGGCATAAAAATAATTTTTCTTTCCATAGAAAATATATAGATTACTTTTACCAGTGCCATACCTCACTGTTTTTTTCAAAATAAATTTTATTTTCATAATTACGCCTTATCCGTGAACAAAAATTGCTACTAAGAATAACCCCATAAAAAAAGTACATACCATTGACTATAGCACCCTGTATATAACCGGGATACTTAGTAAGGTATTTCTATAGTATGTTATCCCGCCTAGCCTCCTTCCAAAACTTTGGAAATTAATGAATTTTTATAGAATGCTAATTTAGAGTGTCACTTATAGCGGAGTGTACCGATTGGCTGTAACTAATAAATCCGTTCAAAGGTTACCTATTCAGCAATTATTATAATTTTATCATGGCAACGCGACGTGGTAAAATTTAGGGAAATTATCAGTTTAGTGTAGTGCGGGAACCTAATCTTACAACCTTTCTAAAAAATACCACTATTATAGGTACTCTGTTTAAATCAGTTGGACAAGTAAAGTAATAATGAAAAATCTAATCGTGGCTAATAGTTATTGGCTTATTGGACTAAACTATTATTTATAAAAATTAGTACTTGTCGAAACTACGGAGACATAATTTTCAATTATTGTTATAACTTAGACATTGTTCTGTCATCCTCGATTGCCTTTAAAGTATTGAAAACAAGTAAACAGAAGTTTGTCTTCTTGATGCAGTCGGGACGGCCTGAAGAAGGTGAAATCATCCAACGTCTCGAAATAATTCGAACGTTCAAGCTTTTCGAAGAAAGTCAAAATCTATTAGTTCTAAGATTTCCATGTCATCCTTAAAACTGTCCTATATTTGTTTATAAATAAGGGTATGTTAGGGTAGACACATCTGCTAAACACAACCTCAACGCTGTAAACGAGTGGTTAACTCTCTTTTAACACCTCGTATTTGACGAGTTAAAATAAAGGTAATTGTTTGGATTAGTGGAAATAGTGAATTTTTTGCTAATTTTGCTTTATAGCATAATTTGAGGTCGCTGATCATAAATATGATGTTTTTTCTCTCCGGAAAAAATGGAGTATTTTTTTTTACATTTCCACTTAAATTTCACATGTAGAAGTGATGTTATACACTACATTTTTAAAATAAACGACAACAAATCCTAAAAAAAAGGTCGAAAACTGGTAATTTTTTTTACTCATTTATTTTTAATTTTCGAAGAAAAAACATCATATTCGTGATCAGCGACCTCAAATTAGAGTGTATGCAAAAACTAGCGAAAAATTCGACTTTTCTACTAATCCAAACAATTACCAAATAAAATCCCGTGTTTATTTTTTAACCCAAAGATTTAAACACGTTGCACTTAAAATGCTTAGTTAATCCTGGTATTAGCGTTAACTCTGGATTTAAAACTTTAGTGCACTCGGCTATTAAATTTGCGACAAACGATAAAAGCGGCGAAACTAGCGTCAATGCGTAATGAACTTCTTATAAACAAATCAAAATCGATAAAAGAAAAAGTTTCTGCCAGTGAGATTATATCTTTAATACTCTTTTTGCAGATATTCCTACCCAACGTCTAAACCAAATAAAATCATATTTGTGTGCTGAATATAATGGCGCTTTTATCTCAATCATGACTTGCATGAAATGTGTATTATTATATGCATATGCTTTACAAACAGCCTACTATCAGAAGCTCGACCGCCCCATTATCGTTTTTTAATTTTAATTAGCGCCTTTTTGTCTTCTTCCTTTGGAAACGATCGTTAAATCAAGTCAAAGAGTCTTGCCGATCAGCGTTAAAAGCAATTAGTCACCTAATTGTCTTTTATTCTCCTTTAAGAGAGGTTATTTGTTGAAATCATTTAGTCACCTAATCACTGTCGGTTACACAGAGAAAAGTGCTGACCCATGCTGAAGGCGCCGGTAAACAATTACCGCGGTAACAAAGTAGATCCGCCCCTGTCTGTAAATTTGTATCTAGATTTAAAATTTCTCATTAAACTTGGGCTTGTAATTTTTGCCTTACATTTTTTTATAAACCGCAATATTGATTTTCAAAATACATATTTAGTACTAGTTTCTATTACCTCTTTAAAGAAGATACACTTAAATATATTAAATTGATTTAAATATAGGAAACACAATATGTTATCCAAATAAAGAGTCTGGAACCCCAATGACAAGTCCCAGTGGTTAACTAAAGTCTCCATTATCATGTTTAATTACCAAACCAAACATTTAAGCAGAATAAGGTCTGCTTTACAATGAAAACGGGTAGGTACTTATTAAAATTACGTTGGAAATAATGGTTATTTTATTTTCATTTGATACCTATATACAGACAAATAGCGCCTAAAAATACAATAGATAATCAGTAGTAGGTGAATGGTTTTGTTATAGAATATATTTTAAGAGAGATATATGGAAGGTGATCTCCTATTATAGTAGGCATAGGTACTGTACTATTTTTAATTAAAACAGTTGATAAAAACCAGTTAAAATTTCGAACCTACTTGACTGACAACTTCGATATTTACAAAACACGATTTGGTAAAATTTCATGAAGAAAACAGGCTAATTATCGATGCAACTTTAAAATAACTCACCATATTTTGAATTCCGGTTATCCACGGAAAATATATACAATTTAAATTAATTTATTAGCCATATAATTGGAGAAGAGAACTGATGACTCGAACACCTGCCAATCAAAGAATATACAAACATAAAATTTTAACAACCAGAAATCAGGAAGCAGTTTAGTCTGCGGTGCTATTAAAAGTAAATTAATATAATAATATTTATATATAAGTTATATCAGTAAAATTATAGTTTATCCAGTCCCGGTTTGTCAGGTCGAAAAACAAAGGTTGGGTTGTAGGTACCTACTTATGCTCTATAGAGAGATGTTAATATTATAAAATGTATACATCATAGGTCTGGTAAAGCCATCAGGATTCTTTTTTTGTCGATAAACTCCTTGTAAAGATTCTAATTAGAAGGAGCGGACTTAATATTGAACACAATCCTGTTGGCATATTATTATGTACGTTATAATATGTATGAACAATGCTTGCATATTTTCTGTATACTAATAGAATATAAAAATCTGACAACGACATTTTAGCTCTAAATTTAAAGGTAAAGATATTCCTATACCGAGGTCTTAGGGCGCATACTTCTGTTTTTTTGGAAGGAAAATGCTTTCATGGAAATCCTTGCTTCATCTAGGATCGTGCTAGTTAATTGGCCCGATAGTTTTTGATTACCGATGTCTGTTTAGAATTTACCTTGACTGACTAGATTTCTCGCCCAGTACTTTAAATTTAATTGCTATCTGCTAAAAATTTAGGTGGCTTATAATCTATAATATAGGTACCTACCTAATTAGGTCTTAGTGTGTTTCTTGGGTTCTAGAAAATTATGTACGCTTAAAATGAATGAATACAGTATTAGGCGTACATAGGGACCAGTTAACAATACGGTCCACAAATTTAGGTTTTTGCATAAAGGGAAATGCTCTACTTAGCTAAACCATTTTCGACTATTCTGTGTTGCCGCTTCTGCTAGAAAGTAGTATTAACTTTTATATTCTATAGGGAACATCCGGTATATTAACCTTTTTTTACGATATCTAGTAGTCTTTTTTTTTAACATTTTTCCTATTATTTCTTAGTACCTATCTGAAATAGTTTTCGAGATATTCATTAATTTCCTTTTCGGACTAATTCTTACTAGCATACAGATGAGAGTTGCAGCACGTGGCTACATCTCGTGGCAACCACACGTCATTTTTTTTTTAATTCTTAGTAGATTGGCCAGGTGATGCATTTGATTGTCACGATATGTCGCTCTAAGCTACAAGTGCCGTGGCTCATCCACCTTTTAGGGCCAAGTAGATCCTACGCTGTTGCTGTCTGGGGATGGATCCGGCGGGTGGACGCTACTAACCTTTAGATTTGTAAATTTCAATAAAATTTATCTAGAATGTATTGAAAAACAGAAAAGCTATCAAACAAGAAAACAATTTCCAGGGCACTGTAGACAGATTGAAACTTGCTTCCTAGACCTTATTTTAATGAATCACTATTTTGCAGCTTTTGTGGTCCAAGGCATTATAGACCTGTTAAACTAGAGTAAATACAGCTATTTCAAAATTAATTTGGTTGCTCATATCTTAAAAACGGCTTGAGCTAATATGGACAAACTGTCTATTTTTGGAGTAGGGAAAGAATTATATTTCATAAAAATACAATAATTCGTTAAAAAAATCTTATTTGTTCATTTTTCCAAACTGTAGATGGTGTTTTGTTTACTTCTTTTCCTGGTGGCTCATATAAAGCACTACAACTCATAAATTTAAAAGTGTTTTTGTATTTCTTATAGGAACCCCTATAGATATGGCACAAAATCTCTCTGAAAACTCTATACTTGGTAGTGATGAGCAAAAGCAACAGCAAGACCAAGACGATAGCTGTCCTGAAATTGGTCTAAAACATTTGTCTTGCATAGTTGAGTATTGAGCTTATTAAATTGAATCTTGGTCTTGCAAGACGTGGTATTTTTCTTCGGAACTAAAAAAAGTAATGTTTTTACAATGCATTATTCTAAATTTTAACGAGGTATAAAATTGCTAAAAAAATACATTAATTGGCGGCAAATTAATGTATGTCCCGTGTCGTCTTTTTCGGAAAGAAATCAGATTCTAATGATGACAATGAGAAAGAAGAACAGTGTGATGAAAAAGTTCATTGAAATAATGAAAGGATGGCATATTAGATATCTTATATATATCTTATTAAAAATATTTAAGACTGAAAATTTAAATAAAATGAGTAATATTCCACAACGTAGTAAAATATTGCCTTCAGCTTTGCTGATGAGTTCTTGATTTTGTTAATCTAGACTCGGTTCTTGCCTTGCAATCATACCAACGTCGGTCTTGGTGTGATAAGGGCCAAGACTACAATAGCGAGAGTTAAATTATTTTCTTCAATTATTAGTTTTAATATTTTTTGTAGAATTTAGTCAACCAGTTTCGATTAGATTGAAGCCAGAAGCTTTTTTAAGGCCAAAAATATGAAGTTACTTTTGAATTTATTACACTTTCTTCTAAAGGTAGTAAAAAAAACAGAATTTAAAATTTTTCCACCCAAGTCATTTTTCTGCAATCGAGATTAAAAGCTTATAGGTTAAGGAAGAATTGGATATTAGACAATGTAATATTTGCATTAAATGTTTTTTTTTTTTAAATTGACGCTAAAGACAGAAATGCTTCAATTATTAGAAATTGACGTAGGAAGGTACCTAATATTTGATGAAGATGTTGACGTCAATGAGCCATGATTTTGAATGGAAGATATATCAACAAAATTGTGTATGAAATTTTAATTGTCCCTGATAGATAATAAAAACATATTCATATTCTGATACACTACTTGTAAAATCATCTTATCTGTCAATTTAATTATTTAAAGACGACTTTGGCAGATATTCTGAAATATTCTTTTTTTTTTAATTCCTACTTCACGCGATCGTATGTTTGGCATCTAGAGTAAATTTGGAAAATATCCAAGTTCTTTCGTTAGCCATGTTTTACATTCTAGTTCATGTGAAAAACCATTTATACACTAATAACTTACCATATTATGCAAATTAATTACAGCGTTTAATTTACCTAACGTTATACCACATGCCACTTGAAAGCTAATCTGCAAGTGCCGTGTTAGGTAGCAAAAGCAACATTTAGCCCACTAATGGCGGAAAATAATAGCGTCTTGTGTTTGAGGGATTGGATTGCAGTAGTTTATAATTAGCGTTTACTGGCTTTATGAGATGACATACAATAATCATTTAATATAGTATGTCCTCGGATGGGGTACACCCTTCTAGTAGACTTTCTTAAAAGAAATGAAACTAAAGGGGGCGTTAGGAACACTGTTTAATATTGGCCCAAGACAAACCTGCAGAGGAGCATTTAAAGAGAACGAACTTCTCACGTTCGCTGCTGTTTACATACAAGAATATATTCTATTTTTTTGTAAAAACAGAATATTATTTGGAGGAAATGGGTCTCAGGTTGCTTATCCCACAAGAACCATGAATTATTCGGTTCCTAGACATAGGTTAGCATTATACGAGAAGGAGGCATATTACAATTGTATCCGTTTCTATAATAGTTTACCCACCCAAATAAAACAAGTAAATAATATTCGGTCGATTAAGAAAATAATTTTTAAAACTTTTCTTGATATTGAACCATATTCAATAGAAGAATACTGTAGAAAAATTATGAATAATTATTAATAATTTTGCTTTTCTTTTATCCTGACACTATTTCATTTTATGTACATGTATATAATTGTGAATTAAAGATTATTATTATTATTGTTATTATTATTATTATTATTATTATTATTATTAAAGTAGTTGTAGTTAGGTACCTACTCTTATTTTTAACTTTAAAATTTTCTTAACCAAGTTCTTCTTAATTAAAAGGAATACTAAATATGAATTTTTATAAAAAATAGTTGCCAACAAAAGTATTTTTTCTACCAAGGGATTATCATAGTAAACTTTATTTTTGATTAAGCATTTTTCCAAAAATTAATTCCTTCAATCAATGTCAACGTGGCATGCGATTTGATTATAAGTAAAATATGGATAAGTACTAAATAATAAAAATTGACGATGATAATATTAGAACAACCGATTTACCTAAGAAAATATTATTGAATTGCAGATTTATTTTATCGATATACATTTGAAGTGTTAATAGGAAGTGCCCAAATATTCCGAAGTGCGCTGGGTACATTTGGATTTGGGACAAGAATATTGGAAAATATAATATTATTTTTAAAAATTTGAAACAGTAAATTTTCTCTGTGGCAACATGTATAGATAATTATTGGGCCCTATTCTGTGGAAGAAATTTTAAATAAAAATTTGAATTTTTATGTTGGCTGATTTAGAAGAGAAAAGCTTGGAGTTTAGAAGAAAAGTTTCGGGAACAGTGGATTGGCCCTTTTGGATCATCTAGATGCGCCGAACAACCACAATTGAATTATTGCTTATAAAGCAGAAAGTCTACAATAATGATTTCATTAATAATCTTAACCTACTAAAATAAAAATCGTGAAAGCTGTTGACACTATAAATAAATATTTAATGTAATCGCGTCTGTCTATAATATTGATTTAGAAATGTATTCTTTCTGGAAGGAGGTCCACGACATGTTGAAGAAGTAGTTACCATTTTACTTCAAACTTAATAGTGCGGAGTGGATGGACGCACTGTACACTGCACATATTATCAAAAATTTGTATCAAATATACAGGGTGATTCATGACGAACGGAACTTAATCTGGTAGGATTTATAGTGCACACGGCTTTCGACTATTCCGAGAGAGCTACAATTTAGTTGATTGATACTCCACATTAGATATGGGCGTTCCCTTCCGGGTCTTTCACGAATCATTAGTCAGAATTGTTAATAATTCCTTTCCTTTGCGCACCCTGAAAAGAATTAACTGGAACGATTCCCAATGACACGAAAATAACCAACATTAATGCAAACGAGCTCAACAACTACTCCTGCAGAGTCGCCAAAAAGTTTACCAAAATACGCTTTACTGCCAGAGGATTCCATCATGCTATTTAAAAGAATTGTTTTAGACTATTACATTTTCTAAGATATTGGTTTTTGTTAAGTTTGGATAGCAATAATATTTTTGTTTTAATTTTGCATTTCACTGAAAAGTTTGCTAAGTGTACCTTTGATTTTGTATACCTTTAAGTATCACCTTTGGTTAGGTACCTCAGAAATAAATTATTACATTGTCAAGACGCTATTGTCACAATCTTTTAAAGATTTCATTAGTTTACAATGTTAACAGCGAAGCAAAGAATACATAATGATTTATTTTAGGTGACTTCGAAATATAAAATAAAACATTTAACAAAATACGATAAACATACCTAAACCATTACATGATTATAATTTAAGGCATAATTCATAAAACTAGACCAAAATCAGATAGCATAACAATAATTATTTAAAAACCGCTCCACCAGGAAGGACGCATTTTTCTAGTTGGGCTATAATATAGTCATAACTCCTCCGCACTTCTTCTAGAGATATTGCTTCTACAGCTTGTATAATTCTTTGTTTTAAAATGTTCTAATCATTTGGCAGTGAATTGGCATAAGTTAACTATTTTAGGCGTCACTACAATTACATATCTGCCAACGTAAGGTCGGGACTTCTTGGGGGCCATAAAACGGGACCATTTCGCTCGATCGATTTTTGTTCAAATATCAAATCGAGCCATTCCTTTACTTCTCTAGTGCAATGGGACGGGCATCCATATTGCTGGAAGTACATGTTACTTAGGTAATCTAATGGCAGTTGTTCTAAATGATCAGAAAGTATTTAACATATTTAAATAAGAATTTTTATTACAAGTATTCTCAAAGAAATTCGGTCCTATTATACCATAGTAGGAAACAGCGCACCAAACATTTACTTTTTTCAAATATTGACGTCGGGTTGGGATTCTGAACTTAGGATTAACTAACATCACTCCAATAGCGAACATGTTGCGATGCCACAGTTCCATTCATCGAAAACGTGGACTCATCCGAGAACATTACAAGTTTATGGAATCCCCTATTACCACCTAAAATCTTACTGCCACCCACTGGCAAAAATCCAACCTTTTGGCGTTGATTGAAGACAGCTTCAATTAACGCTTTTGCCTCCATCGCGCTCTTCTAATGTGTAGTTATATTGGGGTTTATAGGGACATATCTTATTTAGGTTTAAAATTTCTTGAGTAGTACTTTTTTGGACCATCTGTAGTTGCGCAGCTCGTTTCCTCAAGGACAGTGTGGGGTTTTCTCTAACAGACTACAGTACAAGTCGCTGCATCATCTTCATTGTAGTATTTTTTTAAAGTCTAATACGCATCCCGTTTCACGAAATTTATTGACCACCTTGCAGATCGCCCATTTACATGGGTACATTGGGGAACCTTTCATGAAATTTTTCATTAACGTATCTGTATGAAAAATCTCCTTCAACATAACATTGGATTAAATGTATTCTTTGCTTCGTTGCTAACATTGTAAACTAATAACATCTTTAAAAGTTACCGACAATGACGTTTTGCTTGACACTTTAATAATTTATTTTTTAACTACCTAGTCAAAGGCGACACTTAAATTTATACAAAATCAAACCTGAACTAACTTACCAAGCTTTTCAGTGAAATCTAAATTTATAGCAAAAATATTATTGCTATCCTTCCAACTGAGAACCGATATCTTAGAAGATGTGATGATTTGAAACAATTCTCTTAAATAGCAAGTTGCTAAAAACTTTAGAATAAGGGTATTTTACTCATGTCAAAATTTTAATTTTTAACTTTTTGGACACCCTGTATTCCATATTTTTTTATCGACAATCGTATTTTTTCAGCAAGCAAAAGTTTTTATAAAGAAAGACTTTTCCTCGAAAAATGCAGTTTTTGGTCCGTTTGCCCTCTTGTCTACCATATCGCCGGACATACCTACTATACAGGGTCGTTGGTATGTATGGAAACGGTCGATTATTTAATAAAGTAAAACAGTTAGCAAAAAATATTTAAGACAAAAGTTTTAGGGTTTCTATAGGTCTATTAGAATTTTAAAAAAATAAGTATACAGGATGAGTCAGAAAACCGTAGAGAAACAAAGTTACTTTTTTTTAAATGGAACACCCTATATCTTAGAATATTTTTGGATTTTACATAAAATAGCAATTATTTTTCAATAAGTACATTATAAGTCTAAACCTAATAGTTTCCGAGATATCGACTTTTGAAAAATTACATTATTGAACTTTGACAGCTTCTAGCTTTCTAACGGTACGTCTTAGAGTAAAACGGCTTACATGTCCCTATCTTAGTTTCTTATTATCTTTCTAAAAGTGTCAACTTCCGGTTAATCCGGATGTAACTCAAAAGCCGGAAATACAGTACTTCCGATTTAACCGGAAGTTGATGTTTTTGGAAAGATAATAAAAAAGTAAGATAGGGACATGCAAGCCGTTTCACTCTTAGATATACGGTTAGAAAGCTAGAAGCTGTCAAAATTCAAAAATGTCATTTTTCAAAAGTCGATATCTCGGAAACTATTAGGTTTAGGGTTATATTGCAATTATTAAAAAATAATTGTTATTTCATGCAAAATCCAAAAATATTTTAAGATATAGGGTGTTCCATTTAAAAAAAAGTAACTTTGCTTCTCTACGGTTTTCTGGCTCATCCTGTATACTTGCTTGTTTAAAATTCTAATGGACCTTAAAAAACCCTAAAACTTTTGTCTAAAATATTTTTTGCTAACTGTTATACTTTAAGAAATAATCGACCGTTTCCATACATACCAACAACCCTGTATAACCATCTAAGCTTGGAGACAAGAAATAACCAGAACCTTCAACTGTTTCGGAAGAAATTAAAGGCCACGCTATTGTCAAGAGAATTTTATACTATAGATGAATCTTTTGAAAAAAATAATATAATCTTACTTTTTGGAATTTTTAATATTGGTTCTTATTATATTATCGTTTGTGATCGATTCTAAACTGTAGATTATATCAACTGTCATATGTGTGTTATGTCGGTACTTTTATTACCATTTCTATCTCAACGTTTTTTATGTGTGTGAAGTGTACAGATAAATAATATTTAAAATTAATGGCACCTTAATTATGAAGTTGAAGCATGTGATAAACTCTTGATTGTAGCTTAGTTATATATTCATTGTTGATGTCTTACTCCTAATTTTTTGAGGCATGTGTCGTAACTCTAGTTAGTATAGGTTATTATGGTTTGTCAATAAGTTTTATCTATTATGGACAGTAAAGCACTACCATTCATTTGCATGTTAATTGTTCGACTTTATACGCGCCAATAAGCAATAATATTTAAACCTGCTAAAACAATTAAACCTAATATTAAAATATATAGTTACCTACTGAAGACGTTTACTTCTAAACACTTCAAGATCCGGTTGTTGATTGAACTCGTCGTGGCAGACTTAATTTAATTTGCAACTAGATATTAAATTGCGAGGTTGACCATATGGAGCAACTCGTGTCTAGCATTTGCTGCTGATTTGTACTTTTATTTCGTTAATCATACTTCACAGGTCAAAATGTTATGAATTAGAATCACTGGATCTCGGAAGTCAATTTCGATCATAACAATTACATAACTCATGATGCTGCATGGCACACTGACTAAAAATCAGATGGAAATAACTTCCTAAAGAAATTCTTTGAAATAAACGCTTATAAGTCGGAAACTTTACTTGTTCGGTATTTTAGTTATAGTATAGATAAATTCAGAATAAATTTCAGCAGCATTCCATAATTATTTTTTTATTATAGTCGTTGACAGGCTTTTAATTGTATTAGAGCTTACATGTGTATCCATTTCAAAATACACATATTTAAATTGAGCTAAAAGAAATATGCAGTCATATTTTCCTTAGCTTACCATGTGTTTTATGCATCTTATCCATTAATCGGTAGTAACTTGTATATTATATAGTGTTGTAGCGTGCCAAGCAGTCATCTAATCTCGGTTGCTGTACTCGGCCAACTGCAATTGAAAAGGCCGTCGGAAGTGTTTAAGAACTGGCCTTATCTTGGATTAATTATGTATGTTAAACTACCCTTAAGTGCTGGCAAATTGTTCTTGAAAATTTTCGATCGTTTTTCCGACACTATGCAAACCATTCCTTATTCATGCACCATTCGCACGAGTAATAACGTTTCGTTTTTTAATTGCGTGATCAAATAGTTTGTCTGGTCTCGCAATATCGTAAACAAAATCAGTAATCGTATAACAGCGGGTATTTAATGCCAGTATTTAAGAAGATTTATACCCATTTTAAGGGTTGGTCGATATACTGTAAAATTAAAGAAAAGCTTCCGAAATAATAGATAGATAGATAGATAGAAACTTCAATATTTTATGCTCTACGAAGAGCAGCCTTGATGTACCTATGCTTAACAGAGCATGCATAATACGGTTACCACATTACAACATTACAATATAGGTACTTCAGAAACGTGTCGGTTTTTATATAGGTTTCTTAAGGTAAGGTTAAGAAAGGTACGACTTTTGAACTATTTTACCTACCTGTCTTCTAAATCTTAGTTTGGTATCAAATGAAATAAGCAAATTCAGGTTAGTACAGGGATGATATTTCCAGAATCTTCAGCAATAATCACCTGACTAGCCTTCGCACTTTGACTGTTTTACAACCAAGATTCCCTATTATTTGGCTCAGCTTGGAAATAATTTTATATAAAATAGTGGCTAATATTTCCATGATTTTGTATACTTATTTTCAACTTTCTGCAGAAATTGCATTCTTTTTTTGTTGCAGGTTATTAATTATTGGTAGTAAAGTTTGCTAAAATATCGCTATAATGTCAAAAGTAATCTTGCAAAATTTTTAACTGACCACCAACACAAACTAAGATTTATAAACATTTTATTTTTCTGTACACGTTCTATTTCAATTTTTATTTGAAAGCTAGATTTTAGTATTAAATGATACATTTTGCCATATTTTTTTGAGTAACATAGATTTAGTAGTAATTTAAATCAATTTAAATACAATAGAGATACGGTAGCTCGAAGAAGTTGTAAAATAGGTATTGACATAATAATAAGGGCCTCCCGAGGGCAATGTATGTTCCTAAATTGTAAATATTACTTGTATTCAACTATTCCTACTATCAATTTCAATATGATATCCCAGTAATGCATTTTTCATGTGTATAATAGATACATGAAACCAACCAAAGACCATGCAGTTTATAGATCAATGAATCCAAACTACTGTTTTGTTAATTCTGTTTAAGAAAAGTATATTACAATGTTATATTATCATTAGTAATATGAAAACCAGATTGGTATTTTCCTCATGTAGTATGTATCCTTAAAACACATGATATAATACGTTTATAAAATATAGGTACCTATGTATCTTTTATTTATTTACGATAACATTAATGATTTATTTATGTGATATAATACTTAATACATTGTTAAATAACTTTAATTATTTCCATTTAAATTAATTAAAGATGTTTATAAGCCATTAATTTTTCTGTTTAATTACCACTTTGAAATATTTAAAAAGGTAAATAAATGGAGAAGCAAAAGGGATACGTTTTTGAAAGAGCTGGTTCTGCGCATGTGTTTGCTGGTCCTAAGTACTGCCATCCAGGAGCACTCGCGGCGCTGTTTTTAATTTTTAATTTCCCATGCGCGCTGCGCTCTGCAATAACACGTTTCTTTTTTTAATGATAGGGCACAACACTGCAGGATAAATCCGCTATGGTGCTCTGCGAGCGATGCGTGTACACAGGACACGATTCACATTGGTATTGAATTTTTAAAGATTGTATACTCTTTGGGGAATACAGTCTCAGGGAGATCGTTCCAGAGTGATGACTTTCTCCAAATGAAAGAATTTTTGAACAGTGTAGTTTGAGGGGCACTAAACTGTACCACGTATGGGCGGGATGCAGTTACTCATCGTATATTTCTACCACGCACCGCTTGTGTGGAACCTAGAGCACTTAAAAATATTTGTAAAGGAGACTCGAGTCTCCAACCTGCCTTTGATGTTTGCGCCTTTCTAGGTTATTTGTCAGGTCATGGTCGCCAATCAAGCGAATGGCTCTTCTTTGAATGAAATCCAGCAATCGCAGGGTAAGTATAGGAGCAGAGCCCTAAATATGTCAGCAGTATTTCAGCCATGGTCGAGCTTTGGACTCAAAGAGCGTCAAAAGATGTTAGGGTGTATAAAAGTTCTTAGTTCGGGAAAGTATACCAAGCTTCTGCGAGACTACCTTAGCCATGGCCCCAACGTGACTAAGACAAGACATATAACTATCCAAATTGACTCTCAATAAATGAATATATGAAGCCCCAGGGAATCGAGTGGCCCGCCATGACTGCATCTGGTTCTTCAATATTCACTTTCTTAGAAGAAACTGCCGCCTGTTTTTTTTTTTACTGTAAGATTCTACTTAGAATTAGTTACCCCAACAGAACTTCTTCCAGATCTTTGTTGAGATGTATGCTGCCTATAGAGATGTGCATTGGCAGCCGATGTCCGAGCAAACAAGTGTGCTGTCATCAGCGAAGCTATATATAGGATTTTTAGTTTTTCCGAAAGATCATTAATGTATAGTAATAAGAGGGTGAGCGACAATATAGAACCTTGACGGACTCCGGCGTTGATGTTAAATGAGTTTGAAAGAAGTCCGTCCATCGCCACTCGCAGAGAATGATCTTTAAAAGGACTTAACACCCACGAACAAAATTGAGCCGGCATTCCGTACGCTTTTAGAGTAACAGAGGATCCCCTTGTGCGATACTCCGCCAAAGGCCTTGGAACTGTACCGGCCGAGACTCATGATGTTCTATTGCTTTGCTCCAAACGTGGGCGTGGGTAACATAAGCGAACAAGTGATCTAGACTTAGAAAACCCATTCATCAACAATATCTCTTTGCATATCAAAATTTTGTAGATGTTACGGGTAAACATCGAACTGGGCAGGGCGTGATTTGCCTAGACAATACACATTATACCCACAATATAGTATTATTGGTGTAATCTGGAAATTTTGAGCTATTTAGGGATTATGCCGGGCAATCCCCATTGTGACTAATATGTGTCGTGTAATTCTAATCATTATTAAACAAGATTTAAACTGAAACTTGTACAATTTTTAGGTTATATTATATTATGTTTGTGGGATTTTCGGGTATGCAAGCACCAAAATTGATTAATGAATTTTCACTTAAAAAGTAATATTTTAGTTGCTGTAGAACGAACCAAAATTTCATTACTCTTACACTTGCAAATTAACAGATAACAAGTAGGTGGGAGAGGGGCAATATATATGAGATAAGGCTCTGTGGGTAAGAGATTAATAGATAGATAACACAAACAATGTTTACAACAAAACGTAATACGTTAGGTATATTAAATTGGAGATATCAAATTCTTCAAAATTCATTTAGCTATTATACATCTGTAGTCTATTAAGGCATCATATTTTATGTTTGGACATTAAGCAGTTTTACAAAATATTCTTTATACCTACCTATGGTAACGGCGTAGTAGGTAAACGAATAACATTATAAAAACGTGGCACTACCTGCCTATCGATAAAAGTCAATTAGTTGCGGTATCAACCGCTTAACAAAAGTGTTTAAATTTAAGTGTTAAAACACACAAAACATCTTTCCTAAGTAAACACCTTATAGCGACCGTAGTCAGTGTAAAATAACTCTGTTGGAGAAGCCACAAGGTAATAAAAGCCATTGAAGCGTTTTACGACAGAATTCACCATGACAAATTTAAGAATTCGTTGGTCATACAGGTTGTATTTAGAGTGGACACAATCGAACTCCGCTAAATAGTAGAAAGGGTGTATTCTACATAGAATTATGTATTTTGCTGTTTTTCGGAAGGTGTCATAATTTGTTAATATTATGATAGTAAGGATCCATCTGAATTTTATGCTATAATTAAATTCCACTGCTTATTCGAGTGGTTTTACTTTAGAGGGTTATATGGTATTTTAATTCGTTCTTTGTTTATATTGCCTAATAGTGAGTTACAGTTACCTACAGTCTATATCGTTGGTATAGTATTTTTCATTTTAGAAAGAAGTTATAATTTTATGACATGTGTAACTTTCTAGTTACTAAAGGAGGCAACTCAAAAATCAAAAGGGACTTCGTTTGTCGATTGTCACCAAACTGTCACAATGATTGTTTCCATGTGGTAGCATTCCGCAGATTTTCGAGGCATTTTTTAAGTGTTTGTGGTGGTGTTTTGAGACAGTTTCTTTGTATGATATTATAGTTTGGGTGAAAATTAGAAATTTATGGATCACGATTACTGTGTTCCCAGCACCTCTGGACGAAGAAATGCAGTAAACATTGTAATTAAACCAATTCATATTTTAGACATGCAAACTTTTGAAACCCTACAACTTATTTTCTATGATTTCGAGTTGATTTTGTTGGTTAACAGACCTCGCCGCATTTTAGTTATTATAAAAAAAAACTATTAAATCCGGTCCTGTATCAACATAAACGTACACCTAAAATAAAAGTAACTAGAAAGTGACACATGCCTTAAAAGTCTAACCTCAACTAACTTCTTGCTAAACTGAAAAATACTATATTATGTCGAAAACTAATTATTGTCTTTAAATGTCAGTGTCAGTTCGTAAGAGCATATGTAATATAAGAACTGTTCAGAATCCAGAAACCTTATAAAATTTAGTTTATTTGTGGATATTTTTCTTTGCAGTACATTTTAATTGTATTAAGAGGGTAAACCGACCGATTTCTGATTTGTGAATTGGACTTTTTGATTTTCTTCTTAAAAACTTATTTTTACTAAACACAAAAGAGTTAGAAATATCTTTAAACTGTAACTAATTTTGATTAATAACAGACTATGAGATTGGTTAATTACTATGTTCAGAGTTCAGATATTCTAACAGTGTACTAGTTTTGTCAAAAATATATTAATGTGATTACAAAGCTTTAAACATAATAAACACTAAAAACTAATAGAAATATTCTAACCAAATCGCAAGCCCAAAGGCTAGAATTTTTGAATCAACTCAGTTCTTCATAGTTCTGTATTTAAACTGTGGACTAGTTTGGATGTGGTCGGTGGAACAAGGGCAGCATCAATAACAGCCAAATATATTGAAAAGAGATGCTCCCAGATTTAAATTGCCCATAATACAAGAGCAATGAAATCATTACTGTTTTGATTTATGAGAGTTATTTTATAGTAGAGGGTAATTTATTACGAATGGGGGTTGGTCTACACGAAAGGGTAGCGAAATAGAGGGATACGACTTTTCACAAGTACATTCACGTTCCTTAATGAGCGTTAAATGCAAATAAATTTGATTGTTATGAAACTCTAAACTTTAAAGAGAACTTCAACTTTTACGACGTATGTAAAATGGGTTAAATTTAGGTTTTAATAGGGTTGGAAAAGATGTAGGGGTAGGGTTTTACTAAGTAACCTGTTATTTTCATAAATTCTGTTACCGAGCACACAAAAATATAAATACGAGGGTGGCTCGATATGTAGCTTGGTACGATATAAACTAATCTGAACTAACCCTAAATATTTATGTTATTTGCTGGTCAATTATAAAAATGCATAGCACTAATATATCGAGTAGGTATATTTAACTGCTTACTCTAGGTAGTAAATCAGAAAAAGAATCCTTCGCTTAACCTAAATATTTACGAATACTAGTATTTGGCAAGACAGGAAATCTTGTCTGGTGTCTTGTGACTATTTCTTGTCTTGTGTTGAAAAAACACAGTCAAGAAACGAAAATATCTTGTCTTGGTAATTTCTTGACAATTTGAACCTGACATTAAGTTTAAGTATGAAAAATGCTTTAAACAAAACTTAACATAACATCGACAACCTAAATTATTTGAAAATTTCAGATTAGGAATTGACTTTAATAAGTATAATTTCTCAGTATCTAAAATGTTTTAAAACGCTTTCTGCTTTAAATGGGAAAAGTATTGCACGCTTCCTACAATCAACATGCTCATGGATAATCTAGAAACATGGGCGCACGAGCTTGATGGTAATGCTGATGAGGCACTATAAATGCACAAATAATACACAGTCATCAAGCAACTCGAGATAAGATCCTCAAACATTACAATAAATAAAATCAACTGGATGTACGTGTAGCTCTTATTTTCGATCCATGCCACAAGGTGGAGACATTTTCTTTTTCGTCATGGGGAAGGCTTTTTGAATCAGAAGCAGTTAAAAACTTTAAAGCTATTTGTAAATCAAGCTATTTCTGTAATAATGACGACAGCGACATGAATATTTCAATTGCGTTGCCAACTTCTACAGAAGGAGAGCCTTTATTAATTAATAAGGAATTTGATATAGATATTACTTCTATCTATAAAAGAGATGACAGGAACATACTAGCCCATGATTCCATAAGAAGTGTTATGTGCCTTAATTCGTGGCTTTCGAATTCTCGCCTAAAAGAATAATACTTAAATTATTTTCAATTATTGAAGCTTTTATAATCGAGTTTATGTGTTTAGTTTAAAGATAGACTTAAGTTTCTTTATACTACGTTCCTATATACATCTGCACGTATTTGCGTTCAAATGTTCAGATTAGAGTAAATACTTTTTTATTTTTAGAACCATTAAATAAGAGAACTTTCTTCTAATCATTATTTTTTAAAACCTGACATAGGCTAACTATTTTATTTAACGAAATAGACCCACAGCTCTAAAAGCGAATTTCAAAATAATAGTCCAACTAAGAAAGATGAGGAAACTAATTGTTGTCAGGGTTGCCAGTTTGGGAGTTATTTGAGAAAAACATGTTTTTTTAAATGGCAACACTGCATTTCGAATTTTAATACATCTTATGATTTTAAACAAAAGACAAAGAAAATTTGGCGCTTAAATTTGAATTAATGGCATATTGCGAGATAAAACTAAATTTACTTTAAAATTGATTAGCAATTAAAACAGCAATAATAGCTTGAAACTGCTATTCTTATCAAAAAAATTTATTCTCGGTGTTTTGTTTAAAATCATGAGACATTAAAATTTGAATTGCAAAAGTTAGTTGCTTTCCTTCGCCGGATTCATCTTCAGACGCGTTTCGCTGTATAACAGCTCGTCAGTGAAGCTATAGAGCTAAAAGCAACTAACTTTTGCAATTCAATAGTTGGTACTCGGCTCGTAACCGAGATTTGGCTTTTAATGCGCTCCTGGCGGCGACTCTGTGAGGATACCGGCTCGCCGGATTCTTACAGTAGTTTGCTTCTCCGACTCTGACTGATTTTGTTAGACGGGCCAGGTTGATGCATGTGATTGCCACTAGATGTCGCTGAAAGGCTACATCTACCATTTGTCATATTAAAATTTGTTATAGAAATGCACGGCCATTTAAAAAATAGGCTTTTCTGAAATACCCTCCTAACTGGCAACACTGCAGTTAATTTGTTTTCTCGTCTTTTTAAGTTAAGCTATTCTCTAAAACTTTTGGAACTATGGGTATATCTTTTTAAATAAAAAAGTTAGCCTATAACAAGTTTTATAACCCTGGATCAAGATTACTTAAAATCTTGAAACTAAATCTCGGTATTGACATAACATTTATTGTCTTGTCTTGATTTTTTTATATATATTGCCTTGATCTTGTCTTAAGATCAAGACAAGATCTTCAATTTATCAAGATTTTGGCGATTAGTAACGAATACGTAAGTAATTTTATGTATTCTTGGATTGAATGTTCGAAACTTTACCCCAGGAGTCGGCAACTGACGGACCGCGGTAAGTAGGAAAGTAGCCTACCAGAAAATGTTTTTTTTTTACTTTTAATTACTTACCTATTCAATTTTAATAAAAGATTATCTTATACCTGGAAAGTATTAGGTATATTATGTTCAAGAGTAAGAATAAAAACAAAAAACTAATTATATGCCAAGATTCTTTCAAAATTACCTGCGATAATTTAAAAATATTACCGAACGGTCGATACACACATTTTATAATGTTATATTTATTACTTTTACCCAAACTGATATTAAATGCAGCCCTTCGTGCTAGGAGAAACGTTATGCATTTGACTGCAGTTCGTTGTTTGCTGTCCTATTTCGAACTTTTGGGTAGAGATCAGGTTTCCCACGCTTTATTTAACTGAGACGCACATAATGAAATCAAAAAATCTTCAGGTGAAAACTTTTCATTTTTCAGAAGCAGAATAACAATTGGCTGCCCTAAAATATGCATAGAATAACTGTGTTTTCTGACAAGGCATACTAGAAAGATTGTTGGCACAATTTGTTTCCTTATAAACTATAAACCTGAGAACTCTTATGTCAGTATACAGTACCCACAGTACATTAAATTCGTTTTCAACCCACTTGAAAAAATAGTATTTTCGAATTAAATTTGAATTTATACTAAAAGAGAATATTAAATTGTGATCAAATAAAATTAGAATATACAGGGTGTTCAAAACAAGACGCAAGACACAAACTTTTTTTTCCTATATTATGCGGATCATGATAATTTCTTAAGTGAGTGCGACCATTAGATCTATCTCTTTAAAGATTGCTGTTCAGCGGGACATAATTTTGGGGTTGACTGCAGAAGACAGCTTCATAGTTAATTTAAATTTTAAATAATTTTTGGTCTGGTTTTGTATTAGTTCATTGTAGTGGAAGGTGCGACGAGGTGGCACAGAAGTAAGCCAATCTCTCGGTAGTCTGTATGGTTTGTTGGGGTTGGAGTAGATGTATGATCGTGTAATGAGAGGGTTCAGGGAAACGTCCGTCCGTTTGCAGTAATCGATAAAGAGTTTGTCTATGTGTTCAGTGATTGTCGGCATTTGTAAGTCATTGTATATAGTATGCACCATCGTGAAGCGTGGAGCACCCGTCATGTTTCTAAGGACTTTGTTCTAAAAAGTTTAAGACATTTGCGGGAAGCTGACTTATTTAAGGTGCACCAGGTGGCGACACCATAAATCAGAACTGGCAGAATAATAGTGTTGTAAAGTAATGTGTTTATCCCTAAGTATAGTCTACTTCTACTGTTGCTGAGAGAGAGTAGATGGCGCTGAGTTGACCATTTTCTTTTTTGAAGCGTTGGTCTGCGTTGTCGGTCCAAGCCAGCCGTTCATCGAAGCTCAGACCCAGATAATTAGCTTTCTCACACCAAACTGGTATTTTTAACTTTCAGTCTGGTTTGTGGAAATTTGCTTCTGGCTTTTGAAAAGTGGATAGCTTGGGTTTTGGCATCATTAAGGCAAATTTTCTATTTATCTAACCACGCCTCGATAAGTTTTATGTGACGTTGCAGCTTTGAGACTACCTTGGCTGTTTGGCGATGGGGATAATCGCGGTATCGTCAGCAAACAGATATATACAATTTTGTTTGACCGAATTTAGGAATTTCGCTGGTTTAGATATTGTATAGAGCCGGCGCACGGGGGGAGCCCTGCGGTACTTCGGCTCTGACGTGTCGCACAGTCGATATCGCGTTCTCTGACGAGACCGCGCAATAAATACTTTCCCAGCATGAGACGAGGTACCCCAAAACTGAACGCCGTATAAAATGCTCGATGGACGGTAGGATGGAAGATACCTAAAAGCTGCTGTTGATCCAAAACTGATTTTAAATTTCGAAGCGCAAAACAAAGACTATGCAACCTAGGGGACAAATCCCTGCAGTGCACTTTCCATGACAAGGTGGCATCAAGGGTAACACCGAGAAGCTTAACCGAAGTCTCACGTTTTATGTGTGTATTATGGCAGCCCAAATTCAATCTAGTCTGATTGGTGTGCAAAGTCATAAAACGAGTTTCTGTTAGATTCAGAAAAATATTGTTGTCCATAAACCAACTGCTCAACTCTTCAAGGGCTGCATCCGCCGACACCCCCATTGAAGCTTGCTAATTATTTTTAACGATCTCTGAAGTATCATCAGCAAAGGCTACAACATTGCTATACAGGGTGTCCCACGGTGGATGGCGCATTAGACGTTTATGGAGAAGTAAACAACGGATCATTTTGAAAATCTGTGAACCGGGATAAACGATCATGCTCTACAGCAAGACTGGCCAATAGATTTTCCGGGTGGGCAAAATTTCATAGACTGCGGCCGCGCCGGGCCAAATAACATATTTATACAAAGGTTTTATATAGGTACACATGACACATAAAGTTTATTATACAAATACCACATTATACACAAAAAGACAAAATAAGCTTTAATTTACTTTATTGGTAAATGAAATTAAGTAACATAATAATGAAAACATTATTTCTATTTTTTAATGTGAGCTGTGAAGAGGTTTTCCTGATATTAATTTGTCGATATTTGGTTTTAAGTCGGATGTTGATAGGACAATTAAATCAGAAATTTTGCGCTTGAGCGGGCATATATTCGTTCCAACCAACCAATCAAGTGGAAACAGTGCCATCGCGCGCCGGCTAGCTGGCCGACCGAAGTTCGGGCGGGCAAATTCAAATGTCTTGGCGGGCCACTTCGTGGCCCGCGGGCCTGTGTTTGGCCAGCCTTGAGACAGTCTAAAAATATTTTTGACCGTGCGGTGTTGCCGCTTCTACTCTAAACCGGTGGCAACATCGCTATTTTAAATAGAATACCCTGTAAATTCTTTAATTTTCGAATTCCGCATGTAACTATGAACAATTTCTCTTGATATTTCCCTATACTATCTGTAGCCGTTTTTCGGGAATAAATTAATTTTAATTTTTTTTTACGAAAAAAGGACTTTCGATAAATTTTAATAGCTCCCTCCTATTAAACAATTTTGAGCTGAAATTTTGGTCATACCTGAACAATGCAACTAGGCATTTGATATTTTGGTCACATCTTAGTTTAAGTATACAGGGGGGTACAAAAATTAATTTATGTCGGTAACTTACAAAAATGCCAGAAAAATAATAATTTTAAATGGAGCACCCTGTATAATAAGGCAATAAAACTAGCTTTTGGAGTATGTATACTTTACCTAATACCTAACTTCAAGTTTTCGATTTATTAGCGTTTATTCATAAAACTTCATAAATCAACGGTTTTAGTAGTATCTACTAATGGAATTAAATTTTTTGTTACATAGTCACCATGGCAACTTGTTTTATAGAAATGTTATTATTTTAATAATTGTGATTTGAGTACCTACGATGGCGGAAAATAATAATTACTCTAATACAGCTTTAATGAATTTATTTATTTTCCATGGAGAGTGTGATCAAATAATTAACAGAACCTGCAGAAAATTTAATGAAATTTGCCGCAGAAGAATAACAAAAAATTTATTCGGCTTCAGAACAATTTTAGACAGTTTGGATCAATTTTAAAAGCACCAAGAAACTTACCCAGACCAGTGACTTCTAATGACGAGAATTAAATTAATGTTCTGGCATACTTTTTTGCATATCCTCACGCTTCCGTGTGCAGCGCCGAAGAAGACTTAGATATTGCACATTCATCGGTAGAAAGAATTCTCAGGAAATATGGAATGCATGATTATAAATTTACCAGGGTTCAAGCTCTTAAGCCTGAAGATAGTCAAAAGAGAGTCGAGTTTAGCGAAATGATGCTAGTGCATATCCAGGAAGATCCAAATTTCTTAAGTAAAATTATATAGACTGACGAATCCAAATTTTCGAGGGAGGGCATTTTCAATCGCCACTTTTGGGCGAATGAGAATCCCCATGTCACAAGGGAGGCAGGTTTCAAGATAAATTCAGTTTCAATGTATTGTGCTTAATAATGGATAATCAAGTGAGGTATGCGATTTACGATGAAAACCTAAACTCTGGGAAATATGTAGATATTTAAAACACAACAGTTAAAAACTTTACGGATAATCTCTCACTTGAAGAGTACAGGAGGTGTTGGTATCAACTTGACAGAGCTCCTGTACATTGTACCGCTGAAGTATCTGTGGAGCTTAGAAGGATATTCGATGATCGATGGTTTCGACGCTTAGGACCATGGAATTGGCCACCAAGATCACCTGATATAACCCCTTTAGACTTTAACTTGTGGGGTGTATTGAAGGAGAAAATATACAAAACACCTGTGAATACTAGAGAAGAAGTGGAGCATGGAGTCATCCAAGCGTTCAACGACCTTGATGTGAATGAACTTCGAAAATTATTCTGAAGCCGAATAATTTTTTTGTTATTCATCTGCGGTAAATTCGGATACATTTCATTAAATTTTCTGCAGATTCTGCTATTATTTGATCACACTGTCCATGGAAAATAAATAAATTCATTAAAACTCTATCAGAGTAATTATTATTTTCCGCCATCGTAGGTACTCAAATCACAATTATTAAAAGAATGTCGTTTCTATAAAACAAGTTGCCATGGTGACTATGTAGCAAAAAATTTGTTTCCATAGCCCACTACTATTAAAACCGTTGAAAGTTTGTCGATTTATGAAGTTTTATGAATAAACGCTAATACATCGAAAACTTGAAGTTAGGTATTAGGCAAAGTATACGTACTCTAAAAGCTAGTTTTATCGGCTTTTCAAATCCGTATTATTATACAGGGTGTTCCATTTAAAAAAATAATTTTTCCGGCATTTTTGTAAGTTACCGACATAAATTAATTTCTGTACCGCCCTGCATACTTAAACTTAGATGTGACCAAAAGATCAAATGCCTAGATGCATTGTTCAGGTATGACCAAAGTTTCAGCTCCAAATTGTTTAATAGGAGGGAGCTATTAAAATTTATTGGAAGTCCTTTCATAGTAAAAAAAAATTGAAATTAATTTATTCCCGAAAAACGGCTACAGATTGGTATAGAGAAATATTAAGAGAAGTTGTTTATAATTATATGCGGAATTCGAAAATTGAAGATTGAAGACTATACAGGGTGTTCTATTTAAAATAGCGATGTTGCCACCGGTTTAGAGTAGAAGCGGCAACACCGCATTGTCAAAAATATTTTTAAACTGTAGATCATAATCGTTTATCCCGGTTGCCAATTTTTCAAAATAATCCGTTATTTAGTTCTTCATAAACGTCTAATACGCCATCCACCACGGGACACCCTGTATAATAGATCTTTTGGTACAGGGTTTACATACAACAAGAATAGTACAGGCCCCAAAACCAAACCCTGAGGTACACCAACATCAAAATTTTCTATATTTTCCTTACTAATATTTCTGGAATATTCTTTCGTTTGGTGTGAATATTTAAAATTCCTGAGTTAAATAACACAGCTTTGTGATCATAGAAAGGATTGCTTTTAGCTACTGTTTCTGTGAAGTCAACCAAGTTTATGTAAATAAGATCCAAACATGCTGAAACAGTCAAACAAGTCAAGGTTGGAACATTTTTCTTATTTTGAAGGTTAAACCTTAACACTAAATTATTGAAATCTAACCTGTAAGCTATGGGAAAGTTATGTGGACTAAAATCACCCAATCTTCATATAACCTAACAATTTAATATTAGAAAGTTCTAAGGTTAGAAAAGAGCTAAGGTGAGAAATTAATAGGCATTTTTTTATCACCACGCATTCAACAAATAATTACAAGAACTGCAGATATCTCAATAATTTAATGGGAAATTCCAAAATATAATAGAAACTACCATGTTGTAGGGATTTAAAAAACTAAAATTTACAGCCACTTTCCGATATAACCGGAAGTGACAAGAATAGTCAACGTGTCAAAAATATAATATTCAGTAGTTATTCTAGAAGTTCTATTGGACACTTTTCGTAAATCACCCCGATTATATTCCGTGCTATTAGGTATACATTTCCTTATAATATAGGTACTTAAACTTAGTGTCTCTTTTGTTTTTGTGATGGCTGAGACAAGAAATCTCGCAATATTTAAACAGTGTCGTCTTGTCTTCCAGATAAAAGCAATATGAGAACTAAACTGAAGGACCCACCAAAACACATGCTCCTTTACCCCCAGAGAGGTTAGATATCAGAAAACTCTAAAATTAGTTTTGGTTACGTTAGTTTACCGTTATAACCATAAAGTTAATCGATATGGGTTGGGAGATAATTTTGTATTTTTTTTTTGTTTTCTTTGTTCTATTCGACTCTCCATGTTCGCCCCTCAAGGGGTTGTTAGGGATGATTTTGTTTTAACAGTTTTTGATACTTTCTTTTGATTTGATCCCATAACCTATTGTGCCAAATTTCAGGATTATACGTCGTCTGATGGAAGTGTCCAGGAACTTTGCACATTCATAATCTACATATAAATAAAACATACATTTGATTTTATATTTGATATTATACATACTACCTATAGATTTATCCACGTAGATCATCACATTAGTATGCTAGCAAAGCGGCCTAATTCTGATATAATATAATAACAACCTAAGTATTACACGAGTTCTTAAAGATCCGAACAAACATAAAAACGGAACTAGCCGATTACACCCACCCAAATAAAGTATACACCTCAACCCAGTTATTAAGCAAAACGCTCCTTTCGGCAAATACCTAAATACAAAATAATTTGGCAGTTGTAAGACACTTTACCCAGCATGAAACGGCACTTTGTATCCTCTGTTCTTTTTCGTTCATTATTGATTTTAGAAAATTAATAACCATTTTTAAAAATTAGGGGGTTTTTCGCTCTTTCAAAACTAATACCCCGATTTTAGCTTAGTCATTATTTAGACTTAAAAGTTCTTTGAAAAATTAAGTTTTGGCGTCAATAATAAATACCGTCTGAAAAAATTTCACAGTTGTTGTTATGCTTTGTTAAATATAGTAAACGCGTCAGTCATACCGATTTAGATTACGAAATAAATTTTAAATGTATTTACTTTTTTTTAACCTAACCGCAACATCATTTTTTATAAGATAATAAATTTTGAGTAGAGATGAGAATGAACAATGCCTTAGAAACCAAGGATAAGTATATTACCTATATTATAGTCAGACATGGTGTCGAGTTGAGAATCAAGCAATCGACCAGGAAAAGATAAATAAAGAAAAAAAAGTTTGCAGAATATGTTCTGTAAACTCTGCAAATAGTAAGAATTTCGTATAAATAAATATTTCCCAAAGAAACAATTTATTTGATTTTTTTCCAAAACTGTTATTAGTACCTACATACATCATCCAGGGTAGTGAAAAATTATTATTAATAAAGGATAGGAACAAAGTAAATAAATAATGAAGAAATTATGCAGATTAAATTTTTTGATAAAATTTAACGTTATGACGTACACAGGTAGTAAAAAAAAATTAAGTACCCCATCCATCCTCTAAGAAAACTCTGGGTAAAACTGTAATTAATTAAATATATAAGTAAACTAAACTGAATAAATCAACTTTTTACAATACACCACATTAATACTATACTGCCCAACTATGGGAAAAAGAAGTAAACCAACTTCGAAAAAAATATTTACTTTTTGGAGTTTTTGGTAGTATAGGGTGTTTCTTCATCTTTCTATATTAAAAAAAAGCAGTAATTGTAATAACGTATTTGCTTTATAAAATTTAAATTCAATAGATTGCATAAAAGCAGCAAGATCACATTATCGCAGCATGTGCAAATTAAAAAGTAGATGCTCCACTCTTGTTCTGTTTTTATGAGATTATAACGTTTTTAAATTACTGTAGCAGTAAGTGGTCATATCGATGCAAAAAAGCAGTAACTGAAAAGTAATCTGTAGGTACTCCTTTTTGACCTTTTAGGTGAACATGAATAAAAGGATAGACACTCAACATAAATAAACAGTAGGTAACTAGAATTTCAAGTAAATAGTTGCTACTTTCTTGCAGTGTATCGGCTTAGATACTATTATCATACTGAATTTGAAAATAACTAATATTTTTGTTTTGTAATATTATTCTCCTTTAGTTTCCAACGTGAATATAATATATTTTCGTAAAGGTTTTATTTCTTAAAGACAATATCAATAAAGTCATTAATAAAGTTAATAAACCTAGTGCACAACATTATTTATATTTTTCCTATAGGTTTCCTACGAATTTGACATTTTGTAGATCCTGCCCTTTTCTTTAGTTGAGCAGTATTATATATCAGATATTTTGATATGGACAATAAAAACCGGGGCCAGATTTGTGCATATTTTATAAAAGGATATGGAAATGTTAGTTCATGTAGTTACATGAAATTTTAACAGAACTGTAACTTTTAACGATTGGAAGTTTGTCAATTAAGTTAAATTACCTTTCACTTTTTTGCTCTTTTTCTTCATAGTTCTGTTGTTCTGCTTTTCATCTTTAGAGGTTTTGGAATTCAGAATAAATTATTTAATTAATTAAACTATTTGTCTCATTGAAGTGACTAAATTCTATGAATGGATTCTTCGTTTGTTGTTTCGATGTACCATTACTAAGCTAGTTGCATTTAGATAATTTTTGTTTTATTAAACATTTCCTAGAATACTACCTACTTTTAAGCATCAAATTGTGACAGTTGCTTTAAATATGGCGCAATATGCCATCTTCATTTTTGTTTTGCTAAGAAGGATATAGGGTCGAGTTATGTAATAGTATACTTTATTTGATTTAACCAGCAAACAATCCTCAAGGTGTAAGACGGAAATTTTTATTTGTAATAGGAGCCGAGCTATACTTGTTTCTGGAATGCATTTAGTCTATATACAAGTGATGATAGTTTAACGATTGATTTCCAAGTCGTCCGTCGCCTGTCTTAATTCCTTCAAGATGTATTGCATACTTAAATAATGAGGCGTTTGATGCATTAATCGTAATAATGCACATGGCTTTAACTCACTACTCGACAAGAATGGTCAAACTTTATACTGTAATGGCAACTCAGTAAACTTAGATATAAAATATATCAAAATATTAATATAAAAGCCGTATCTGTGTTAGAGCACCAATATTTCCGATCTGTTATAGTTGGGGTCAAGCAAATATTTGACGCGTGACACTTCCATATTGTCATGGGTGTCAAATACGGCAGGCCACTCATAATATAAAAGTTACTAATGTCTAAATTTATATTATAATAATTACCACCCACTCAAAGTATTTGTATCTTTATCCTTTTATATGACTAAAAAGAGATATACATAAACCGAGTTACCTTCTCGTCGATTTGGTCAAATCATATGGGCTGCAGATCCGCATTTTATTTATTAATTTAATCGTTATACACTACTAAGATTGCTTGTTAAGACCTGTGATATTAATGGTCAATCCTGAATCCCACCATTACAATGCACAGAATTTATCAAAACAAATTTATTTATATTATAATTCATATTCTTGGACCAATTTCCCAGCAATCATTTTCTGCAAAGGTTTATAAATAACAATATTCGTCAGTCCGGCCCTGACTAAGTATCAGCTGTAATAAAGTTGGTGAAATCGAAATAACCTAGTATTGGACAAATATGACAAGATGGAAGTGTCACGCGTCAAATATTTGCTTGACTCCAACTATAGTCATGGTGTTAAACATAAATAAAAAGCTGAGCTTGTTTTTATTTGCCTTCTATATTTTCCATCGTTTGTGACAAAAACATTTCTTTAGGGCCTGTAAAGGGGTATGACCTTTTATAATTCGTCATGCCCGTTACTTTTCAATTTTAACGCACTAATATGTCTTTAATAACATATCTAGAATGAACAAAACGTTTTTTTAGCGCCTGACCACAAAACCGAACATATGCCTACCTTAGTGCACAATATGTTATGAAAA
Organism: Polydrusus tereticollis; assembly: GCA_963920685.1. NCBI lineage: Eukaryota > Metazoa > Arthropoda > Insecta > Coleoptera > Curculionidae > Polydrusus > Polydrusus tereticollis. The sequence goes on from OY987329.1 coordinate 54,867,827, forward strand.
GAGCAGTTAATTCTCACAACCTGCGTGTTCGCTAACTGAATGTCTAACTGTGTTTAATTATAATTAAGTTTGTGGCTTTCCATAGCTAATTTTGTGGTCTTATTTTAATTTGCATATGGATGTTTTTTTACCAAATGAGATTACCATTTGTGCACCAATAAAAGTTGCAATCAAATGCTGCTTAAAACATTTTTAAATACATGCACCAAATACCGCTACCTCAATATTTGAGAAACGTTTGTTGTCTAATAACTTTTTTATTTTTAATCATAATTTCATAATTTTTCAACCAATATATATAAACACGTCTATTGAGATTATACTATGTATCATTTTAATAAAATAATAATATTGGTGATGTTATACGGGGGTAAACCAATAATTTTGTTTAAAAACTATTTTTTATAATTTTAGATATAAACTAACTCTGCTGTAAATAATGAGAACCTTAATAATTATTTAAATACCGTCACTCTCAAATAATTCTTTAAAAACAATCGCGTTCTTCGACATTTTTAATTGTTTTATACTATCCGACGTGCAAGTGGGCATTTCCCTTTTGGTAAAAATGGATCAAAATTATTTGTTTTTATTTAGTACGGACATTTAAGAAAACAAAAAGAAGTCCTTACTAATGTCGATATGATGTACAATTTAAGAGATATAAATAAATAAGTTTACTTACGCATATAAGCGGTAATTTCTTGCCGCCTAGTGCGGCGTACTACACCCTGTTTGTCCAGTAATTTAGAACTTAATGTTTCATAAGCTAAATTTAATTCCCTTTGTTTCAGAACAAAATGGAAACGTCAAACAGCCGTTGGACTGGAACTTTTGGCAGAAGCTGGGAACTACGCAGCATTTCAACGCCTTTATGGAGGACCACCGTATGGCTGCTGGTATCCTCCCCAAAATGCCGGACCTACGGCAGCTCCCACAGCAGCAGATATTTACTACAGACAAGCTGCAGCTGCTGCGGCAGTTACCCTACAAAAGCCACTGCCCTATCGACTGTATCCACCAGGAATAGGCATGGGTATTCCGGGACCTAGTGCTCACTTAGGGTCTCTAGCCGCCAGTAGCTCTTTAAGTACCTTATCAAGTTATTATTCAAATCCAACCTCTGAGGGACCATCCCCAAGGTCTCCAAGTCCAGATACACCGCTGGATCCGGGTTCTCCAAGATCACTGGGTGGGAGGAGGTCACCCTCGGACGATGAAGACACCATTCATGTATAAAGACAACGCGCGAAAGTGTGTAACATTGTGATATAAATTGTACTATAAAATATTGTTAATTTATTTTCTGCTTTTAAGTGTCGTGTATAGACGGAAAAAGTTTTGTAACATAGAAAAATGTACCTAATTTGTGCGGGCTTTGTAAATATTCGATGACATTCCATAACCCAAAATCAGGAATTTAACGGTCAGAAAGACGTTTTCCTTACACCGGATTTGATTTTACCTTTAATATTTCACCTACATGATATAATCGGTTTTATTTTGGCTCAATAATTATGTTTATTCATGTTAAAAATAGAAGATTTAGAATAAAAAATTAAGTTTTTATTACTAAAATTTGTTTTATTAGGTAATATTAAATAAGCCTAGTCAGTGATCACGAATTATCTGGTATTGTCTAAGAAATTGTGAGTACTACGAAGAGCGGAGTTTTATTTTGTTATCAAAATTACTTCATTGGCTAAAACAAAAGTAAGTACTAGATTCGAAGCAAGAAGGCATGTTGACAATATTTTCTTAGAAGGAGTAGCTCAAAACATTTTAAAATAATTACTAGATCATAATTAAAAGCACTTTTGCATGTATATGTGCAGGATTTTTTTACTATACAGGAAAACCGAATTTCAATGTTATCGCAGGGTAAGTACCTACTCCCAATTAACGAGGCTGAGATTTTTTTGAACAATTTGTTAAATGAGAAATTCCGCAAATGAGAATCTTAAAACCCTCTTGACATTGTATATGTATAATATAGGTGGAGTGAAATTCAAATTTGTTTTAGTTGATCTTAATTTGGTAGGTATAGGTATTAGGGTGGATCAATTTTATTTTTGAAAATTTGTTTTTGGCCATTGCGGAATGGTGCTGCTAGAACATAATTCCTACACCATTTTGGTTTTCAATTTCTTGCTTTGTTTTTTTATACTGCCCCAAGGTCATTAGTTAAAAAAAAATCAAATCTAAATATGCCTTATGTAAATAAAAAGTCAAGAGCTTTTAAACGAAATTTTAATAAAGTATTGTTTTTAAAGACCAAAGTTTTTTTTAACAAAAGTACACAATTAACCATATTTGAAATAAAGAACATTTTTATAGTAGCTTATAATTCTTCTTGGTATTAAAAAATGGCATCAGTTTACTGCACTGAAGTTTTGCTTTTTAAAGCCTTCTATTATTTTCTCTCCACAGACTGATTCAGCAGCCTCGGCATCAAGTTTAAGTAGCTTGTGTGAGGCAAGGGTAACGTTTAACATGAGGTAGAATAAGATCTTCAATTAACGTTGGGGTATGGATACAACTATTAATTACTTCATTGGTAATGGTCCTAACGAGAGGTGGTTCAGTCACAGCTACTTCATTCCAGTTAATAATGTCTGTATAATCTTGGGAATCAAAATTAAACTAAGAATAATAAAAGTGCGTGGAGGAGTTACAACTGAACTCCTAGTCTTGGAAATGCATCTTAGAGCTAAAATTTTCATTGCATCCTTCCACTTGCCATCTCATTGGATAACAGGATAAGTAATTGCTTTAAAGTTGTCAGGCAGATGCCTGGACAGCATTATGATCTGATGTAAATGTTTAGCGCCGTAAGTAGAAACTGGTTGAGTTTTTATTGCAAATCACATAAGCTCTTTGCCAAACTCCCACTACAGTATCCTGAATTAATTGCTTCACAAATATCGTATAAGTAAAGCTGATCGGTACTTAGACTATTTTTATTAGAAACCTCAGGTAAGGTACATTTTATAGCTTAAAAGAGTACCAAAGGTAGAGTGTCGCAGTTATTTAATGATTTACCGAGATTTCCATTGAGGGATCGAGGTTCAGTGGTAGTACCATCAATATGTTCAAGCAAAGGGCGCAATGGAATTAATTGGCATGCAACTGCAATGGTCTCCTTGTTTTTGTTCCCCAGTACCGTATTATACCTCCTTTACCTGTAACATGAACTGCAGTTCCGTCACATCCTATCACCGAAGTTCATTAAAATCAATTTTTTTCTACAACCGTTAAAAAATAACAATATTTGCGCATTAACGTCAGTGTCTAAAATAAGACATTTTTCCATTGACATTATTTTTTTTACATCACCATTACTCCGTACAAAATATTTTGCACATCATATAGGTACCTACGTACTATAAATTTAATTATTGCACGTTTTTGATAATCTTATTGACATTATTTGACGAAAAATTAACCAAATACATTTTTGATCGTTTTATAGTTTTGGTTTCATGAAATTAAAGTCGTTGTAGAAAAAATATTATTTGCAACTCGTGTGCGAAATTATTTGGTTATCTCGAACAATTTTTTGACTCGACTGCGCCTCATCAAAATTTTTTTATTCTCGATCATCAAAGTATTTCGCACCCTAGATACAAAAATAACTATTTTCTAAAAACTGCACGTACATTCAAAGCCTTTCCGGAAGTTAGCGAAATGTGTCCTATATACTCTGAACTTTGCTCTTTAATCAGTTTTATGTGTTCTTCTAGTGTAGTTTTTCTTCTAGAGTCATCAAATTTAAGGGTTTCGTCTTTACGACCATCGAAAAACAGACCAAACTTATGGTATGCTAGGTGTTTTGGCCCTCGAAATAAAACTTCTTTTATTTAATGTGGACTGTATAAACTTAAATTTTTATATTTTAAATAGGAGTACATACAACGGCTGTGTTCAGTATGACGCCATATTTTTTAGAGACAGACTGACATTATTAGTTTTCCAGTATTTTCACTTGACAGTACGGGTGCCATTGAATGTAATGTTCGCTGCTTTTCTCAATCTCTACGTATTTTATTCCTATCGACAACATTGGATGTGTTCTCCTCATAAATAACTGCAATATCCTGCAACGTCGCTGTTCCAGCCCTGTCACACTGAACCTTGCAACGGCAGAAAATTTTTTAAGTTTGTTAAATTTCCAATTGTTTACCATTTCTTGCTCGGAAGCAGCATTTGAATTGTGAAATTTCGTTATTCGGTTCAAGTAGGCTGAATATGGAGTATTGCGGATCCGTTGTTTAAGTGTTTTTTCGCGTAATTTACGTATAAAGTTTATGTGTAACTGACTTAATTATGTCCCTTACAGTGTATTTTTTATGATTCTTAATTATCTACGAAAACAAACTTTGGACGCCAGTGTAAATTGTTAAAATGAAGTAAATCTTTGAACTTTATTAATTTTATTCTATGGTTAAAATCGGTAATTTGAATTTCTTATCGCCGACCGTTCTCGCCTTATCGCTCTTTGGAATTCCCTTCTTTTTTGCTGTGGACCTTAACAACATCAATGAATTTAAATTTGTTTTATTATAGAAATCGCTAATAGACCAGGACCATTTTTGTAAAGCATTAAAAATGCAAAATTTTTAAGTATTTATGTGTTCCGGAGGGAACTACTGCCTCTTTTTTCCATGCCATTCTAACAAGAACAAAAACTTTTGAAAATTTTGGAATATTTGCCAGTTTATTCGGATTTTGGGTTTTTGGATCATAATGGAAATTAATACGCAACTGGATGGGAGGACAAAATTCAAGTGCTGCTAGAAACTAAAAGACACTTTAAACTACTTTTATGTATCATGTCACATTTTCCATAGATCATGCCAGGACCGGGTAAAGTCCCTTCAAGGGATTGAGAGACATAAAATATTGTGTTCTGACGTTTGTCAATTAAAATTTAAATCGAATCCTGAGGAGTGTAACGAAAGTGAAAGACTGAATGGGACCATATCGGAACTTAAGGCTAAACTATAACAACAAGATGCATTCATTACCAGGTTAAGGAGGAACTTTTCGGTATTTGGCGGAGATGCTGCGGAACTTGAGAATGTGTATTTGCGTGCATACAATAACCAAAAAGGAAAAATAAAAGATTTCACGCACGGACAAAAAGTGAAAACAAGGAAAAGGTTTGCATTTCAAGAGATTGCTAGCATTGAGTGAATGCTTACGAGAAATGTGGCTTCTCAAGCAAATTTGCCTACCAACAGTGACGAAACAACACTGTCTACGAATGCCTCATATGATGACATTGCCAACACTAGAAGTACGCTTACTGCAAGTGTGGCTTCTCAAACCAATTTGCTTAATGATTTAACAAAAACCAAGGACGATGTAGTAGCAAAAATATCTGCTTCATCCCAGACTTCACCAACAAAAGATATGGCGAGTAATATAAGTTGAGTAAACAAGGATCAGTCCTTGGATAGCCTTTCTGGGCCCTATCAAAAATATCGCATAAAAGATTGTCATTCAGAATGATCCCGGACGCAATTGCTCATTATTGGAAACAAACGAAATGTGAGAGGCTGGTCATTACTGTTTAAGAAACATAACCAATCGAAATTCGACATAAACTGTCAATACACTGAAGAGTTGCAGTTTGTCGAAGAAATTGCTGATAGAAACCATGGTTTAAGCGTCAAATTTACAAAGAATGAATACGTGGTACTTTTTGCGGCATCACATAACGCTGTAAAAGGTAAATGGGTTAACATGAATTCATTTAAAAGACTAATAGATCTTTGCAGTCATACTGATCTCATAATTGTTGGTCCCTCATATGTACCTTGACGAAATGCGCTTAAGAACTCCATTCGTAAAATCAACATTGACATAAAAAGTTCATACATGGTTCAAGAACAGACACATTATTCCTAATTGAGAAATCATTTTCGACCATCTCTGCGTACGAGGCTAAGAGTTGACTTGTCAAGGATATCTGTTCCAGGATGGCTGATTAGGGAAATTGTGAGGTGCACGAAATAAGCACTAGTGGTGCCCTGTCATTTGATCAGCGGTTATATAACCTTTTGGGGAGGAAAGGTGAGTGGATCCCACAAATATCTACATTTCCGAAGCGTCACCCTCCACGTAATTTTAAGATTCGAAATGGCAGCTTTGCGGTGTTCTACTGCAGAGAGACTTCTGGTGACTCCAACGGCCGCACTACCCCTTAGCTTTTTCGTGAAAGATGTCATTCGACTGAGATCTAAGCAGTCACTGTTCTTGTTGAATATTCAGTTGATGAGAAGCAAGGTTGATGAATTGTTTGTTTTCTTAAGTGATCTGGACTTTCCTGATTTTGTGCTAATAACGAAGCACTTGCTGAGGCCTGGAGAAACTGTTCACATGCCTGCCTATAGTCTTTTATCAATCTACTCTAGACCTAATTCGATTCATGGAAGCACTTTAATTATGGTGCATGACTATAAAAATAAAAATAAAAATAATATATACATATCCTGCCATGATTATCGAAGGTCAATTTGAGTTCTCAATAATTTATTCAAAATCAAATAATTTCTATACTGTATGTCTTTACCGTCCTCCATCATCGAATACAACTGCCTTTCTAATTAATCTTGATTCATTGATGTGCCAATTTTAAAACAATACAAAGGTGTTGCTGGCAGGAGATTTTAACATAAACTTTGTTGATGACGCATGCACATCAAGTCTGAGACTAAAAAATCTTCTCCAGTAAGGCCTATTCTATACGAGCCACAAAAACGCGACCGGTTAGACGCTCAGTCGCTTGAAAATTTTGCCCATTCTATACGAGCGTGTTGACGCCGCGCCTTTGTAGCGCGTCTAACCGGCGAGTGAAACGCGACCCATTCTAGACTAGCGACAAAACGCCTCATATTTGCTATGGATCCCGTACAAGTTGGGTGTATCGCTGTTCACCAATTAACGCTATTAAGTTTTTTGGCCAAAAAACGTAAAAAAAGACGTTGGTGGGTACACCCGGTTGGTGCTAATCGCCTGACCTTAGGGGTGTTTCATCTTAGCTTTGCAGAACATCGGAGATATCCTGAGAAGTTTTTTCAGTACTACCGGATTAGAATATTCCTTACTTTTAACATCATAGAGAGGAGGTTGACCCTCGATTTCACAAATAAATCGTTCAGTTTCAAACATCTTGTTTGCAAAGATACCAAGCACAACAATCACAGAACTCAAAAATTTAACAACAATGATCTGCACTACTAGTCGTGGACTGCTGAAGGACAAATCGGCTCGGCTGGCCAGACGCTTGCAAGTTGCTACATGTAGAATGAAACGCCGGTCTCCGGCGCGCGACTTTTACGCAACCTCTTGCGTTCAACACGCCGGCACGCCAACGACGCGTCCACACGCGACCGCAAAGTTGCCCGTATAGTATGCCCAATTAACACTCTGTGGTTCTGTGACACACGCGTGTCGCTCGCAGGCAAACGGTCGCGTTTTTGTGGCTCGTATAGAATAGGCCTAACACAACATGAGCATGCATGTGAACGGTCCAACACGTATTTCTAGACAAACTGGTACCTGCATTGACTATATATGCTCTAATTTTATTAGAGCGAATACTCTGTGCCGTATTATAAATTCCAGTCTCTCTGATCACAAGGCTGTTATTGGACCTATCAATAATTTTTCCCGAGACAGCTCGGTCCGACGCATTCATGGCAGAAATTTTAGCGCTCAGAACTATAATAGGCTATACCAGAAGTGTTGTAACAGTGACTGGACTAACGTATGACAGACCGGACTCCCTTAATGAATTTTATGTAAACTTAATAATCATTTTTAATGAGACATTTCCTATTAAACCCTTAAAAATTAAATATAAGAAACCGTGGGTCACTAAAGGGCTAAAAAATCATCTAAAAACCTTAGATCCTTGTACTACATAAGAATATTCAAAACGAGTAAATTTTTCTGGAACTAAGTACTTTCGCTGTTACGGAAGGATTTACAGAGATTTGATTCGGACGGCAAAGCAGTCTTATTACGATGGTAGATTGAGTGAGTCGAATAATACACAAAAGCAGAGTTGGGCGATTATCAGGGAGCTCACCGGATCGCATAATCGTACCATACATAGCTTGAACCCATGCAGACTTCGCCAATGAGCACTACTTGCTGGGCGGCTTACTGCGAACATTGTACCCTGTCATGATCCTATGCAACATCTTTCCCACGTGTCGATTGAAAATTCCTTTAGTCCTTTTCCCACTGATATATCTGAGCTTCGTATGGTATGCGGGAGAGATAGCCATGCACTGATAAAATTAATTATTTGAGTTAAAAAAATTTGCCGTTGACTCAAATAAATATTTGTTTCCTATTAGCCAAACAAATATGTATTTGAAAAATACCAAGGGATTATTTGCCTCAATTAGTATCATCTGATTTGATACAAATTACTTTTTATTTGGAATTAATCACTAAATACAAAATTCAAGCAAATATTTATTTCCTTAACACTAACCTAACTTAAATAAGCCGTTTCAATGACTTAAGGTAAATAGGTTTAAAGTTAAGTTAACAAAATGTTTATTTGATTGATATTTATATATTTTTTATCAAGTACATATTTATTTTACTTTTGTTTTACATGTATTTGCCGTAACAACAACGTTATTTAATTAAACAATTTAAGTGATTTGATTTAAATAAACCGGTAATTTCCATCAAAGTGATTGTTTTCTTATTCAAGTACATAATTGTTTAACTTGTCTTTTATATTTATTTAGACCAAGTATAAATTTATTTAGTTTAAATACTATTTTTTAATTTTCAATAGATCAGAATGTTCATTCAAATCAGTTCTTATTTTATCCAAGTACGTGTTTATACAGACGTCACATAAAAATAAGAAATATTGAAATGTTGCTATTGAATATGGTTTAATCAGTACCTATACCATAATAATCACAAACCTTATCAAATTGTTTATAGTCTTCAAATAATAAGGCAAACCAACAGAAAAAAAAACACATTTTTGCCGAAAATAAAGGTTATGACAAATTATGCGCACGCGCACAACGATTTTTACATAAAAATAACATAAAATTTAAAAGATAACCATCTCTTATTTTATTTCTTATTTTTATGTTATGTTATGTGTTTCTATAAACGTCTTATGGCAGATCTGTAGATTCAACTCCTATTTTATTTGTATGTTATGTTATCCTGCTGTATAAATCCACCATTAGTTGTTGTTCCCCTTAAAATATACGTCAATAAAACATTATAGAGAAGTTAATAACTTTGATAAAAAATTAAATAAAGGCAAATTTGCAAATTATAGGTACAATAATTATTAATATTATTATATTAATTATATTATATTTTTTACGTTAGGAGGTTTGATAGGTATTGAATTATGGTGAAAGTTAAGAAAAACTGTCTTATTCGTAACCTAGGTAGCCATATTTTATTATAAATACCTGGCTACATTTTTCTAAAAAGATTTTGTGTTCGAAATTTCAAATTAGGTATTACAAGTATCTTTTCTTTGCCTCTTATCTTACTTTTTTAACTCGTTTCATGCGTAACTAAAATATTTAAATATAGTTTTCTACCTTGAAAAGTATCTAACAGATGGGATATACCCCTCGATATACCCCAATCGTCTAAATAATTATTCATTTTACATTTAATCCCCATATCTTCGTTTTAATTTTTGATGAAACCACTAACTTCTGTGCCACTAACAAAGAAGATTTCACTCTCACTCATAAATTTCTACAAGACAAAATCGAACACCAATAACCAAAAAACGCGATGATGTTTATCAGGCCACTTTTGTATAACCAATCAAATTACTCAAAGCCCAAAGTAGGCGACAGGAGTTCATTTAAATACTTAATTATTTGTTTGGATGACCAAATTGTTTGAAAAGCTCGGCAATGAATGATTTAAATTAAAGTTAAAGGTATTTAGTTCTTAACTTGAAATGTACTTCGATTAGTTGGGAATAAACAATTTAATAATAATAATAATAAAAAATAATTAGTTATTTGTAAATATTCGGTTGTTTTATATTAAGGATTTAATGTAAGTACATAATTATTTAGTTTAAATGGCCTAGAAATTTAAATAGTTCTCTATTGGGTGATTTAACTAGCGATTAACGGGATTTAGTTCCTAAATAAAAATTAGTTCAATTGAATAATTAGTTATTTAGATTTTGTTATTTTAGTGGTTTTTTGGTAAGATATTTGTTTGAAGGATTCTATGATTTCACACAAATCCACCAACAGTCAAATAATTTTGCAAATAAAACGAAATACTCTCATTTATTTCAGTTAAATAAAACTTAGTTAACTAAAATCACATTTATTTATTACCAATAATTATTCACCAAATAAATCGGATTATTTGATTAAGGGAGCAGAGTTTTATCAGTTTAGCACTAATGAAGGCTAAAAAGGCTCAAATATCTTTATTTAAAGTTAAAAAAATATTACAAACATTTTTATTAGTGACTATTTCAATATACAGTATAGAAATATATTAAAAAGACACACTTTTTTATAGTTTCTCCCTTTTAGCAAGACATAGCTTCCCACATCTCTGACACAAATCGACGAATGTAGAGCATGTTCTATGGAGCCAGGACTGGCATCGCATACAACAAATCCAGTCATCTTTTTTTGTCGTCTTCTCATAATCTTCGCCGCACCCGACGCATTCATTTTGGTTGAAATTTTCCATGCAGTCACTCGAATTATCAGAAAGAGGAACATCTACTTCACTGTCACTGTTTGATAATTCATATCTCGTCTTTCTCGAGCATTTTTCAACTGCCTTTTTAAGGGGCATCTTGGCTTTTTTAAAAGGCCTCTTACCCTTCTTCGGATTTGTAAGTTTTGATCTAATGCCTTCAATTACTTCCGGAGAAGTCAAAATGGAGGCTATTCGCTCGCTTGCGAACAGTCTCAACTAAATCAGGGCTTGGAAAAATTTTCGATAGCGTTTTTGTGAATGGCGATACAACATCTTTACAGCCTTTTGTCCGGATATTTGGTTCCAAGGAATTTCTTGACAACTGCTCGGAGGTAGCGGGTTGATTAACATAGTTTGAAGTACTTGGTTGATAAAACGCATGATTATATTGCTCTTCGGAATCATTGTTTAATTCAACATTACCCGAAATATTGTGTGCATTTATATGTGCATCAGGACTAGCAATTTCTTGAGGAGGTGCGACAGAATAAGCATAATCTGGAATTGCACCTAGATTCAGCGGGTAAATTCCTGATGCCCTAAATCCAGCTGTCGCATTATCTGGACTTGCTGATTTCCCCCAACATGAGTTAAGAAGTTCTTCAAACTGGTAACGGGTAATACGCTGACCTGGATGAATCCTGAGCCACTACCTACAAGCATCGTAAAAATTGCTCTTTAATGATTTGAAGACTGACCTGTCCAAAGGCTAAAGATAACTGGTCGTGTGGCTAGGTAAACAAAGCAAAATATCGTCATTTTTATTACAAGTTTCAAGAATTTCTACAGATCCAGAATGGGAGGCATGACCATCTAAAATTAATAAGACTTTTCCTTCTGGTTTTCTTGCAACAAAGTGGCCTGTTAGCGATTCTAAAATGATAGCGCTGTTGACATACGCTAATTTTTCTAAGATATACAGTTTGGAACTAGATGGCATATTGTCTGTGTTTTGCTTTATTTTACCTTTCATTACACATGCGGGTGGTAAAAAGCTTCCTTCCGCATTACAGAAGGTAATTACTGTTATCGTCTCTCCCCTCCCGGTTGATGTAACAGTACACACATTTCTAGAAACCTTTTCGGCCAAAACGATACCAGGTCTGTTATTTAACTAGAGTCATGTCTCATCCATGTTATGGATGTGACCACTGACCAGGCTTATTCAAGAGGTTGTTTTCCTCGAGACATTTTGTAAGTAAATCGAAATATTGCTGAACTTCTTTGTGATTCATTGCATGGACTTGGTTTAATGAAATTCCCTCGGCTTTTCTTAGAGAGAGATCACTATTTCGGCGTAAAATTAACTGGACCCAATCATAGCCAGCCAATTCTTTTTGTTGATTGGAACAATGCTTAACACCCAGTTGAATAATAAAATGGTATGCAAGAGAACGCAAAAAAACCAAAAATAGTTAGAGGAAATCCTCGGTTTTGCATTTCTTTAATGTGTCTAACTAGCCTGCGTTTTTGTTTTTCGCTGAATACACCAGTGAAACCCATTTTTCCTTTAACATCGTTATTTGTCTTGAGACACCGCTCTAAAGATTTTCTTGGGATGTTGTTTACTTCTGCTGCATTACGGACAGATGAACTTGCTTTCACTTGCTCAATAGCACGTTTAAGATCCTCCTGCGACCAAGAACTCCATTTGCTAGCTTGCTTTCTTTCATAGTTTCTAGGCGTCTGCAAACATAAAATAAGCTTGCTTTACATTAGGGAGAGATGGCCATGGCCAAGTTGCCCCAACATGGACTCCCCATATTACGCAAGACACCAACATTCGATTTTAAGTTAGGAACGTAGCTTAATTTAAATTATTTTGAGGTTATGATAAGCAGAGAAGCATGTTTTTACATTTATAATTGCAACCACAACATCAAACTTGTAATAAATAAGAAATTTAAGCTACTAAATAACTGAGGTAATAATTTCCACCTATCTTAGGAAATTATTTTTCCAACTTTGCGCAAAAACTATCAACAAATTTAAATCACTGCCACTGTAAAACTGCAGAAACTGCGTTCTAATATACCGTGCAGCTCTCTTGCCACGCTTCATGAATCAAATATCGATAGGGCCATCTCTCTCCCTATGGCCAACACAGCCGGACTTACCCTATATCATATACCAATAGTAATATGTCTATCACACACGATTTCAAAAATTACTGTACGAGCGTTAGCGAAAAAAGGGACAATATTACATAACTGCTCTTACGCACAGCTTGGCTTCTAACAATATAGTGTGTGTAATTAGAGTTTTACGAATAAAGTAGACAGTGCGTAAGTAGGTTCTTACTAATATAGAAGTAGAAAAATAGTATTTTCTTATGTATCCCTTTATTCCTTTTTAAATATTGAACAGCAGTTTTGTTATCATTCCTTACATTTTTAATCAACAATCCTAAAGTGGTGCAAATGTACTTACTGTTCAGGATGCTTTGGAAATGCAAACATGCTTATTCCTTGATTTTCTTTTGAGTGACACCCTCGAGACGCACAGGTATTACCAGACATAGTTTTACAATAGCACAAAACTCACAAAAACAAACAGTTAAACAATACACTTCTTTCAACAAAAACGACAACTAAACTCGATAACGATAAGTCATCGTCTACCGGACTAACGGCTGAAACACGGCCGAATTAAATTTATGACAGTTGGCCCGGTTACCTCCCACTCCAATGATTTCGCCAAATGTCATATTGTCGCTTCTCGTTGTTTGCTTTTCTCGGTCGATATACTATAGATTATGGAACAAACCGTCAATTTCAAAAATATTTAGTAGACTAGGATATTACATTATGTCGGGGCTTAAAAATCCAATGCTTTGGGGCAGTACTTAAAATAAATATTTTTCAAAAATATTTTGTGAACATAATGTGTATATACCGCAACTTTCCCATTCTGCCCCACATTCATAAAGAAAAAATATTTTTTTACCATATGGTGACCGATTCACCCTTATACGCATATCCAGATATCCCCCCTTGGAATAAAACCAATTTACTTCTAATAAATGAGACACCAAATATTTTCCTATGTATTATATAAGTTCGATTTCCTCTAGCTTTTAAAAATGTAAATCATTTTCTCTGCTGGTAAATCTTTCTTGAGGATTCAACAATAAGTAGTTTGCCATCAGGTTCATAGGTAAGTCCGCCCTTATAGGGATGATAGCCGTTATACCCCCACAAGTTTAAGGATTTTCCAAGGCCTGAAGATTTCCGACTTTGCCGAGGACATAGTCAAATTATCGTCTTGTATACTACTACATTATCCTCACACCCTAACGCCCGCCCCTAGCAAAGTAGCGTGCCTACTCTGGCTTCGATACTGATATGGTATATGGAGCGAGTGATTCTACACGTTCCAAGAATGGCAGTCGTCATCGTCCCTTGCATCATGATAAGGGCAAGATTAGGAACGGATATACTCCAACTGAAGATTGACGAATACTACCTCGAAAACGTTCACATTAACAGGTAGCCAATCCGGGACCGCCGATTCGCTCTTATGTTGGAGGTGAGACAAAATGTTTCCCTCTTTGGCACTCATCCGTATTTTTTGCTGTGCAGAAACGTTATAGGAGAAACTTCGGTCGTACATTCTGGCATATCTGAGTGAGGGCATGTTTTAGCTCGCTGAAGCGGCAAGTCAAACCCACTTAGCCAAAGCAACAGTTAGACCATACAACTACATTATTATAACATGAGTCTCTTGGGAAGAATAATGTTGTCCCACCGTTGGAAAGCTACCCGCTTTCCCGGCACAGACGAAAATAAACACTGGGAATACTGACTATACGTTTATTCCCCGGCACACATTCGGTGATGACTTTTCTACTATTCTGAAAAACTAAACTTATTGACACAGTATCAAAAAAAAAACTGACTTCTTTTTTTTACTTCAAAGTCACAACCCCTGCCTGTACCTGCAATAACAAAATAGGTATGGTTTCTGACATACCTGCCTGTACCTGCAATAACAAAATAGGTATGGTTTCTGACATACTCCCACCTGAGAAACGATTTTTAACATTAAAAGTTTCTCACTAAAATTAATACAATAAAGATAGCAAACAAATAACCAGCTTACATAAATATACATGGTCAAATACCAATAATATGTAACTTGTTTCAAACAACAATTTAAGAAAACCTTTTGGGCATTTTTACTAATCTACCACTTCGCGTAGTGCGCGCTTTTTCAACGGGTAAATTGCCTTTTAACACTCCCGCACTTTTTCCCGAACTACTGTCTACAGTTTCGATGTCTGCATACATCGCTTCTGGCTGCATGGCTGCTTGCACTGGCTGCATGGCTGCTGTTACTGGCTGCATGGCTGCTGTTACTGGCTGCATGGCTGCTGTTACTGGCTGCATGGCTGCTGAACTGGACCTCAATCCTTCATCATTACCATCACATTCGAGTGGAAACAATCGCTGAACTGGTCTTAACAACTCGCCCCGCGCAGTTTTAAGCCGAACTAGTCTAATTCGCCCATCTTTTCCCGGCATTACTTCCGTTACACGTGCAATAGGCCACTCTAAACGCTTTGTATTGTCATTGCCGACGAGTACAACATCGCCCAATTTTACTACCCTGGTAGATCTCTTTTCACACAAAAGTTTTAGTTGTCCGAGATATTCTAAGCGAAAACGACCGCGTAGGTCATGCCGTAGTTTTTGTTTATTACGTATAGTACGTGACAGTGCAGTTTTTTCGACTTCATCACAATCAGGAAGACTATCATCAACCTGATCGCGTAAAAACATAGTCGGAGTAAGCGCTACTAGATCGTTCGGATCATTGGAAATATAAGTTAGAGGTCGAGAGTTTACTACTGCCTCACAATCACATAATAAAGTAAGAATATCTTCATAATAGAGACAGGCATGTCCCAGTACTCGACGCAATAACTGCTTTACGACACCAATTAGTCTTTCAAAAAATCCGCCCCACCACGATGCGCTGGGTGGATTAAAACGCCAAACTATGCGCTGCATTGACGTTTCTCTTGTACTTTCTTCCCAATTTAAATTTGCAAACGCGTTGTCAGCCCCTCTAAAATTGGTACCATTGTCTGAATAAAATACTCTTGGCCTACCGCGTCGTGCTACAAACCGACGTAATACTTGCAGAAAACTTAAAGTCGATAACGACAAAGTTAGTTCCATATGTACTGCGCGATACACGGCGCACGTAAATAAGCAAATCCACGCTTTTTCGCCATTTTTTAGAAAAAGAGGCCCGGCAAAGTCTACTCCGGTTATTTCAAAAGCCACGGCATCACGCACTCTGTCGGTAGGTAACGGAGGGGACTCTACTGTGAATGGTCTCGAATCAAGTCTCTTAAAAGTCATACATTTTGACAAAACAGATCTAATGTGACGTCTGCCTCCTAGTATCCAATAGTTTTCACGTAATTGGCTTAATAGTCCCTGTGTTCCCACATGGCACAATCTTTTATGTGTATCTAGGATTAAACTTTTAACTGTTGCCTGTTCTGCAGGCAAAACGACTGGGAATCGGAACTCTCTTGAATCGTCTCGATTGGAAACTCTGGATTTTACACGTATAATTCCAAACTCGTCATAAAACGGATTAAGACCGCTTTTTATCTTGAAGATTAGTAAAGCTTTGTCTTTGAATCACTTTAAGAATAAACTTTTCTGCTTCCTTTAACTCCTCCACTGTTAAGTCGCCTTGATTTTTGTTAAGAGGATTTTTTATATTATGTCTGAACCTAAACACCCAAGCCATCATCCTTACTGATTTAGTAAACTTGCTAAAATATGACAAATGCCAATCATCAGTTGAATCGAGATTGGCAAGTGCTGCTACCAGCTTTTTCTTACGTTCTTTGTATACTTCTTCTTCATCAACGTTTGCTTCTTTAGTTGGCCAATTTCTCCTGTCTTCATACAGCCAGCACGGCCCCTCCCACCATCTCGACTCCAAAAGCTGTTTGGGTGTGCAACCCCGAGATGGAAGGTCCGCAGGATTACTAATTCCGGGTACATGTTGCCATTGATCTGCTGTGGTTAAACGACGAATTTCATTGACCCGATTCCATACAAACGTGCCCCATTCTTCACTGCGTTGTATCCATGATATTACTGTAGAGGAATCACACCAGAAGTAACTATCAAATTTACCAGTAAGACTATCATTTACCTGGGTGTAAAGCCTGGCTGCAATTGTCGCTCCCATAAGTTCCAAGCGTGGAATTGTTAATTTTCTCAAAGGCGCAACTCTGGACTTGGCAGCCAACAAGTGTACCGATACTTTATTCTCTATCGTTGTTATTCTGCAAAAAATCACGGTAGCATATGCATTCTGACTCGCATCACAAAACGTGTGAAGACTTATATCTCGTATGCCATCATTTCCCATGGATGTCCATCGTGGAATTTTGATATTTGAAAGACATGTCAAATCCGCAACCCAATTCCTAAATGGCACAGCGATTTCTTCGTCAACAGGTGTATCCCAGGAAATCTGTTTTTCCCATAAACGCTGTAATAGTAATTTTGGCAACAGAGTAGCGGGAGCAGTAAAACCAATTGGATCGAATACCTTTTGCGCCATGGACAATAGACGTCTCTTTGTTACTATTAGATCCTGTGAATCGGTTTTAAAAAGATTGTCATTTATCGTCAACACATCTTCCTTTGGAAACCATTTTAGACCAAGTACTGAAACATTAAAATCATCGCTATCTATCCTCTCAGAAAACTCCCACCCTCTTAGGTCGAACTGACCTTCAGCCATTGCTAAAGTAGATTCTCGAATAAATTTATTTAAACTTTCTTGGTCTGGTAAACTTGTCACACAATTGTCAACATAAAAGCTTTTAGACAATTTATCAATTGTTTCTTGACAATATGCAGAACCTGTCACGGCACATTTTTCCATGCATTTCCCTAGATGATGTTCGATTGTTGCCCCAAGCAAAAATGGACTACAGTTCACTCCGAACACAACACGTCTATGCTGGAAAATCACTTCTTTTCGCTCTTTATCAACCCAAAGAAATTTTAAAAAATCACGATCTCTCGGGTTAACGCTAACTTGTAGAAAAGCTTTCTTAATATCCGAGACTACACCAATTTTAAATTCTCGGAACTTCAGGAGTAATGTAGGTATCATTTCGATTAAATTTAATCCTTTCTCTAAGCATTGATTCAAGGATGGTTTATCTTTTTCACGCGCAGATGCGTCGAAAACAGGCCTCACTGCTGTTGTAGATCCTTCTTTTATTACAGGTCGATGTGGTAAAAAATGACCGTCAACACTTTTTTCTTTAACTTGTTCAATAACATTAAGTGATAGCCATTCTTTAAAAACTTCATCATACCGCTCAAAAAGATTTTCCTTTTCTAATTTCAACAGCGTGGTCTGCAGTCTCTTCTTGGACACACTGTAATTAGTAGGTAAGGGGGGATGTCCCTCTAACCAGGGTAATCTTATATCATATCGCCCCTCATCGTCTACAGTGACCGTCTCATCAAACAATTGTTTAGCTGCTAAAGCTATTTCATCTCTCGGTTTCTTCTCAGTTGGTTCCTTTATACCAAGCACATCTAATTCCCATAGGTCAGTAAGTGATGGGTTTGCAAATAAAGACATTACAGTCGTCGAGGAACTTGACTCAGATTTTTGCATTTTTCCCATTATAGTCCAACCCAAGTAACTTTCAATTGCTATCAATCCACACTGTAGTTTATGGCGCCGCCCTGTATATAACATCTCAGCAACATCAGCACCTAATAAAAGCTCAATGGGACCAGCATCGTTAGAATCCGAAATATCAATTTTCAAACTTTTTAGTTCATGCATCCAGGGACCATAAAAAACAGGTAAAACATCATTGCATATACGTGGTTGGTCCAAAACTTCAATAGAATTGCTATAATTTCCGTTGAAGACTGTTATATCATAACAATAGTGGTTATTGACATGCTCGGTACCACCAAAAAGACAATGTACAATTTTTTCCGCTCTTTTAGGTTTCAATTCAAGCGCCATTACAGTTGACTTCAAAATATATGATCGTTGTGATCCTGTATCTATTAACGCTCTAACCATTCGAACACCATGATTACCTTGTAAACTGACTCGCAAAGTCTGCAAAAAGACATGTGTATTCGTTTGATTTGACAGTGTTTGATCTCTTGTTACGATATTTACTCGGTTATCTACTTTTTGCATACCTTGATCTGAATCTTTAGGTTGTTGGCTTTTGTTTTTGTTAGGTAATTCAGGACACATCAGCGGTAGGTGTGATCTTTCGCACACAACACACCTCACACGATTTCGACATTTTCTGGACTGATGTCCTACCTTCAAACAACGAAAACAGGCTTTCTTTTGCTTAACAATATTTTCCCTCTTAATCAACGTCATTCTTTTGGCATTTATACAAATATCACTACCATGCATGCCCTCACAAAAAATACAACTAGCAACTTTGGTATTTACGAGGTTGGTAGCTGTGAACGGAATATTTGAGTATCTTTTCAAATTTCCCTTGATTTGTCCGTTTACAGATTTAACTTTATGCTCACCAATATTTTCTGCTAGTCCGAACCCCTCGCTGGCTAAATCAATTCGCTGCTCATTATCTACTTCCGCCTGTAAAAAATTCATCAGGTTTTTAAGCCGAGTCTCAAGCGTAGCATATCCGTTCATAGTCTGACTCGAACCAACATTAGTTAAGGAACAAAAGGTTGACCTCTGCCAAGTTCTTAGCAACTCTTGCTGTAAGCTAGACTCAATTAGTGGAAACAACATGGCTGCATACTTGTCTGGTGTTATCCCTAAAGTTTCAAGCGCCCTTAATTGTGTTTCTATTCGATCATACAGTGTGCATATATCTAGCTTCTCCTGAGAAATAGCGTTGCTTAATACTAACTTCAACAATTCTCTAACATACACTTCAATCTGTACATCTTCCCTACCAAATCTAGCTTGCATACAGTCGACAATCTTCTCATAATTTTCGGCCCTAACAGGAAAGCTCTCTACAAGTTGACGTGCCCTACTTCCTGGAACTGTAGCCTGAACCAAATATTCAATTTTGTCACAGTCATCTATATCTACATCTTCATGAATCTTTTTAAACTGTGACCAAAATCCTAACCAGCCCCTTATGCTGCCATCATAATTTTTAAATATTATCTGAGGTAATTTAAACTTTCGCTTACCTGCTGAAATATTATTTTGTACCTCCAAAGTCTCGTAGATACCTGGTGTCACTGATCGAACATCATCAGCAGGCTTTGGATCAATTATTTTTTCACATCTTAGACGTAGCTGTGTAAATCTTCTTGTGTATGAATCATGGGACGCCATATCCGCGATGAGTTCTTCCTCTGTAGAAGATTCCAACAGCCCTTCATATACATCATTTTCACAGATACGCAGCTCCTCGAATTTCAGCCTTAAACATTCCCATAAAATCTCGATTTCACTACGGACCTGGTTTTCAGCTGTCAAAAGTCCGTCTAGTTCATTACTGTACTTTGTGAAACTACATCTTAGTACTTTTCTCTGTTTTTTCTTCGTTTCAATGTTGTCCGTCATTGCACAAACCTTGTTCAAAACGTCCTACGCTCGAAATATCTCTTATACAGAAAGAACGCGGAAAAGATTTGAGAGTCACACTTAACAACAATAAAATCGACACGCGTCGTTTTGATTTTCCTCGCGAGAACTAGTAAAAAACCCCGAACTGCCGTAAAGTGTCCTGTCACGGTCGCCAAATGTTGTCCCACCGTTGGAAAGCTACCCGCTTTCCCGGCACAGACGAAAATAAACACTGGGAATACTGACTATACGTTTATTCCCCGGCACACATTCGGTGATGACTTTTCTACTATTCTGAAAAACTAAACTTATTGACACAGTATCAAAAAAAAAACTGACTTCTTTTTTTTACTTCAAAGTCACAACCCCTGCCTGTACCTGCAATAACAAAATAGGTATGGTTTCTGACATACCTGCCTGTACCTGCAATAACAAAATAGGTATGGTTTCTGACAAATACTATGGATTAAATAATTTCCTTAACACTTTCCGTAATACTGAACTTTTTGTGTTTTATACCGTCCTCGTCGCCGATGTTTTGTTTCCAATAAACATTGGAATAATTCAGCTCTTTCAGAATAAAGTATTGAGGAACATAGGTGTTTGTTATAACAGCAACGAGAAACGACTCTTCAACAACGTTAATGTCGAGGCTGTCCCGCTCACCGATGTTTAAAAAGAAGACTGAAACGGGTAAGACCATATAAATTAGTGAAATATTAGTGCAAAGCATAGTAAAGTGCGGTAGTTCTACACGTTAATCTTATAATGTGTTATTACAGCCTAAGGATTATTGTTCCAAGATTATATAATATCGTAAGTAATAATTTACTAAACTTAGTTATACCAGACCCATAAGTAAAAGAAGTAAAGCCAGAACGAGAGAACAACGCAAGTGTAACTTAATTGACACAATTATTTTTAAATTTTTATGTAAAAATACATTTTAGTGACGGAATCATTATCGAATTTGATCGAACTAAACGTAAGTTGTGATAATGTAATATTACGTGTTTGTTAGAAATAAATTTTAATCAGAAAATAAAACTTTAAATAAACTTCTCAATAAAATAATTTTATTCTGCGAATAAAATATTTTCTTGCTCCTTTTCAATTAAAGAATAAAATTATTTTATTGCTCCTTTTCAATTAAATATTTTTATTGAATGAATTCATTATATTCCCATTAAATATTTTTCTCAGTGTAATTATAAAAAAATATATGTAAACACTATTTATTTTGTATTATCATAGGTTAGGTATAATATGCCGAATAGTACACTAATAGTGATACCGCCAGGCGGCACTAGAAACATGTAAATATTTGCCCTGTTTCCCCCTTGGTAGCCAGTAGGGAAAGAGAAGCACATTTAACCACGGGGCATATTCAACCAATTACTATCTTTGTTTGTATTTGAATTTAGCGCCAGATAATGTCACACAAATACAGTCGTTCTAACTGCTTTGGTAGTTTTTCATCAAATTTTACAATAAATCTAGGCTATTTGTTCACAATAATTGTGTTTTTAGGTATTTTTTACTGTTATTAAAGCAGATAAACTATTTTCTAACCTTAAATCTCACGCAGTAAATTTTATTTATTAGTTTCTTACAAATGTTGGAGTGGGGCACATTCAACAATATACAAACGGGGCACATTCGACACACCTATTAAAATTGCATACTATTATTTTTAATAATTTAATAATCTTGACAGTTCTAAAAAGTTTTTTTTTTACCGCGGATCGATAATAATAAGAAAGTAGAGAAGTTAGCTATGCCAGATAATTTTACAAAAATTGAATTAACTTTAGAAAGTAAGGGTCTTCCACTCGCGTTAATTTAAATTTAAAAATCACCTGGTATGCCGCTATACAGGGTAACCGGGAAAATGTGCTCGGATTTAGATAGACCATGAAAAAGTAAGATGACGAGTTCCTATAAATTTTTTTCTTACAGGCCTTCCCTACGGAGATATGTGCCCCTGAAGGACGCCGCTGGAAATCGGTTGTTTTTGAATAACTTTCAAAGTACTGAATGTTATGTAATAAAAATTTAATGTGGTGGACACTAGTAAGGACCTCTTAAAATAGTGTCCTTGAAACATATTTAGCTTTTTTAGTTTTCCAGGTACGGACTAAGCTTTACAACTTTTTTAACAGCCTGTATGATAAAGACCTAAAAAAAAATAAATCTGGGTAGCTTGCACCTTAGACTAAAAGAAAGGTACTCTTGTTTATTGTCGATAAAATGAACCGTTCTCGAGAAAAATAATAATATACGAAGTCATGGTTTATTTTTAATAAGAAAGACCATAATTTCTATTTTGTTTCTCTACAACAAAGTATGATATGAAAGTCATCCGAACAATAGAAAAGTTTTATTTTAAGTTGTTTCATTCGAAAAATATCGAAAAATTAAGAAAAAACGCAGTGATGTAATAGAAGGCACCCTAACGAAATTATTGAAACACTCATAAGAGGGTTCAACATGGGCTCCGTGAAGTTTGATACACTCGCGGGCACTACGAATTGAGGACTGCTGTACCCGCCACAATAGCCCAGCTTTGATCCTTATCACATCACAACGAAACGTGATTCTTTGTAGAAGTTCCTTCCTAGTTCCGACCGGAGTGAAATACACCAAGTTTTCAGGTGTCCCCACAGGTAAAAATTCAACGGTATAAGGTCGGGAGATCGAAGAGGCCAGGCAATAGGTCCTCCTCTACCTATCCAACGGTTTGGATAGACGTTATTCAGGTGCTCCAGCACACCGTTGCTGGAATGAGGTGGTGTCCCACCGTGCATGAAGTGGATGTTTCGGCAGGTTTCAAGTGGTAAGTGCTCTATTAAATCCTGAAACGCGTTCTGGAGGATCTCCAAATAAAGTTGTCCATTCAAACGTTCCGGCAATACGAATGGTCCAATCAAAACATTGCCAATGCTTCCTATCCAGATATTAATTGATTGGAACTGATGTTAATGATGCGCAACAATAGTGGCATGAGGATTTTCATCAGCCCATACATGATTGTTGTGTAAATTGGTGATACCATTTTTGGTAAACCTTGCTTCATCAGTGAAAAGAATAATGTTAATGGAGTTTACACTAATTCGT
Organism: Polydrusus tereticollis; assembly: GCA_963920685.1. Taxonomy (NCBI): domain Eukaryota; kingdom Metazoa; phylum Arthropoda; class Insecta; order Coleoptera; family Curculionidae; genus Polydrusus; species Polydrusus tereticollis. The sequence goes on from OY987329.1 coordinate 54,891,296, forward strand.
TGCTGATCCAATAGTCAGTTTGCAAACTGAATTCTACGAGAAAATCTTCGGGAATCAGTTCATGTACTTTTTGTAAATGATATGGATATAACAGCTGTTTTTGAAGAACTTTATGTACAATTATATTTGATGTATTAAACTGTGCTGATAATTTTCGAGTGCTCGTTGATGGAGTGTCATCTACAGCATTACGAAGAAAGTCAATAATATGCATGACCTTATTAACTGAAATTGCCCACCATTCTCCCTTAGACATCGGTCAACTCGTTGAAATGTCTTCTGGTTTGGCATAGTACGATTAGGAAATCTTTTATAATATAACCTTCTGGTTTCTAAACCATTGCAAGACGCAAGACCATACATCAGATGCATATCTGCATACTCAATAAATGTGTATTAGTTCGAATTAGTTCATAATTAAATTCATCACGAAATCCAAAAATCAGTAAATTAATATCGAAGTAAAAGATCCAATGTGTCAGCGATGTGAAACATGACAAGTTCTAAAATACAGGATAGTTTATTTATTTCGTAGCATAGTAACGTTTGTAACAACAATACGTTTTTTTGGAGGTCTTCTACAACTATTGGTTTATTATTCTTTTTCTCGAAAACGGTTCATTTTATCGGCAACAAACACGTACCTTTTTTTTAGTCTAAGGTGCAAACTACTCAGATTTACTTTTCTTAAGTCTTTATCATATACAGGGTATTACAAATTTAAGCATTAAGTTGTAAAGCTTAAAAGTTAAACTAAAAAACAAAAATATGTTCCAAGAATAATAAATAAATATTTATTTTTATTAAGTACTTTGAAAGTTATTCAAGAAAAACCGATTTCCTGCGGTGTCCTTCAGGGGCACATATCTCCATAAGGGCCTGTAAGCAAAAAATGTATATAGGAACTTGTCATCTTATTTTTTATGTTCTATCTGAATCCAAGAGATTTCTCACATTTTCCCGGACACCCTGTATAATTTATATTTTAAAGCTCATGTTAGTGGATGTAATAAAAATAACCATTGTGTAAATTATTTGCATTTTTATCAATTCTTTATACAGGGTGACTCGGATGTAAATGTACATACATCACCAGGAGATAGTGGACATCTTGGGGGTTCTAAATAATCTATCTTTAGTGGGTCCATCTTTCCTCGTTACTTAGATACAGTGTTCTATAAGGTTTGGCTCATTTTTGTTTTTGCCATAATTTTTTTAGCACCCGGTAATAAATGTTCATATTCGGTGGAAATATTTTGAGTAGCTATCGCTTCAAAATGCCGTATGAAATTTTTTTGAAATTCAGGTCTGTACTTTAAAAGCAAGACTGATTTCATTTTTTTAAATTCATTATATCATATTTTTGTAAATTTTATTTTTTATTTGAAAAACACATAAAAAACTGATTCTAATGACATACTTATCAAAATGCCCGCACTCGCCGCTCAGCCATAATAAATTGCTCTTCTTTAGATGTTGAAACACATACAAAATAATAACTGTTTTTATAACGACAATAATACCAATAATAACAAAAATAACAAAAACATAATTATTTGAGAATATTTTCAAAATGCCCACCATTAGCTTCTTCACATTTTCTTCCTCTGATATTTAAATTTGAAACTGCACTTCTGATTACACCTGGTCTATTTTTTATTTCCTGAAATGAAGTGATAATGCGTTGCAAGAGCTGGTCCCTTGTATTAATTTCTTCCTCGTAAACTAAATTTTTCATATACCCCCAAAAAAAGAAGTCCAGCGGGTTAAAGTCGGGAGATCTTGCTGGCCAAGAATGGGGCCCCCCACGACCTATCCATCTGTTGGGATATCTATTGTTTAATAGTTCGGAAACAATTCTTGCATAATGTGGAGGGGCTCCATCGTGTTGGAAATACATTACTCTTAAATTAACATTCTCATTTTGGAGAAGATTTGGCAAAATGTTTTCCAAAAAGTGTAAATATTGGTTTCCATCTAATCTTTCTTCAAAGGTGTGTGGGCCAATCAATTTACCATTGATTATACCTGCCCAAACATTTATGGAAAATCTATGTTGCGAGTGCGACTGCCTAATAGCATTTGGATTTTCTAGAGACCATAGATGACAATTTCTGGAATTGTTGACTCCATCTCTGGTAAACTGAGCTTCATCGGTCCACAAAGTCCGGTGAATATCTCTTTGGTGCCTCCTAATCCACTGACAGAAAACCAAACGGTTAGCATAATCACCTGGTTCCAACCTTTGTACCTCTTGGATATGATAAGGATATAAGCCTTCATTTTTTATTGTTGAATGGGTTAATTTTTGCGTTATATGCAGACGTCTAGCAATTTTCCTTGTGGATGTTTTTAGATTTTCTTCAATCAAATTTAAAATGTCTTCTTCCTGTTGAACTGGGTGTCTTACAGGCTGATCAATATTATTTTGTGTCGGAAAATGTCCTTGTTCACGAACAAAAGAAAATACATTTGAAAATGTTTGATGGTTTGGACATCTTCTTCCAGGAAACTTTAATTCATACTCTCGAGAAGCGGCTTGCCCGTTACCATCGCAAAATCCATATACAAATATTATATCAGCGTATTCTTGGTTTGAAAATTGATGGGGCATTTTAAACGAGAAGTAAATGTTTAACAAAAATATCCTCGTATTGCCCAAAAATCTGACAGGTTACAACTGACAATGACTTATTATGTTTTGTTGCCCCCCAATATTTCATTGTTCTGAGGTGCCGAGCCATGGAGTCAAATTGAATTGAAAATTTTCAAATTTTAACACGCCGCTATTTTATTACTTTGGTTTATTTCTCATTATTGGTAATATTGTCGTTATAAAAACAGTTATTATTTTGTATGTTTCAACATCTAAAGAAGAGCAATTTATTATGGCTGAGCGGCGAGTGCGGGGATTTTGATAAGTATGTCATTAGAATTAGTTTTTTATGTGTTTTTCAAATAAAAAATAAAATTTACAAAAATATGATATACAGGGTGTTGAATTTAAAAAAATGAAATCAGTCTTGTTTTTAAAGTCCGGACCTGAATTTCAAAAAATTTTCATACGGCATTTTGAAGCGATAGGTACTCAAAATATTTCCACCGAATATGAACATTTTATACCGGGTGCTAAAAGAATTATGGCAAAAACAAAAATGAGCCAAACCTTATAAAATACTCTGTATCTAAGTAACGAGGAAAGATGGACCCACTAAAGATAGATTATTTAGAACCCCCAAGATGTCCACTATCTCCTGGTGATGTATGTACATTTAGATCCGAGTCACCCTGTATATATGGTCGTTGATATGTATGGAAACGGTCGATTATTTCTTAAAGCACAACAGCTAGCAAAAAATATTGCAGATAAAAGTTTTAGGGTTTTTTAAAGTCTATTAGAATTTTAGAAAATTCAGTATACAGGATGAGCCAGAAAGCCGTCTTAGAGTAAAACGGCTTACATGTCCCTATCTTAGTTTTAAACTATTTTTTCTATAAAAGTGTCAACTTCCGGTTAAACCGGATGTAGCTCAATAGCCGGAAATATAGTACTTCCGGTTTAACCGGAAGTTGGTATTTTTGGGAAGATAATAAAAAAGTAAGATAGGGACATGTAAGCCATATTGCTCTACGGCATACCGTTAGAAAGCTAGAGGCTGTCAAAATTCAAAAATGTCATTTTTTAAAAGTCGATATCTCGGACACTATTAGGTTTAGACATATAATGCACTTATTAAAAAATAATTTTAATTTAATGTAAAATCCAAAAATATTTCAAGATATAGGGTGTACCATTAAAAAAGAAGTAACTTTATTTCTCTACGGCTTTCTGACTCATCCTGTATATTCATCTTTTTTAAATTCCAATAGACTTTACGAAACCATAAAACTTTTGCCTTGAATATTTTTGGTTAGCTGTTTTACTTTAAGAAATAATCGCCCGTTTCCATACATACCAACGACCCTGTATGGTTGAAACTACCATACCATGTGGTGAAAAGTACTCCACCGGAGGGGCAGCTTTAACAGGTTGCAATCTTTTTTTGAGAGAACGCTACGTCCTATAAAAGCTCAATATCTTGAATTACTTGGATTGGTAACATAAAGATTTGTTGTTCAGGTTCATATATTTACTTTTATAATAATAAGAAATTAACCAGCTATTCTGCAATTTTACAAAAATTGATTGAATGTGCCTCCCTTTCCCCTACTGGCCTATACATATTTTATTAAAAATGCTCTAACGTCGGCTGGCATTGCACATCTCTATAAACAGCAATAATTATTCTCGCATTGAACATAGACCTGGACAACTCTGCCTAGAGGTGGCAGTCGGTAACAAAGTTAAGTGTAATGCTAAAAAAAACTTGGGGAATTTTTTTGTAAAAGGTTAACGCTTAAGAACCAGAGATTACTCAAGCAATGTCAGAATACTCAATCCTCTTTTCTCTTAGTTTTATCAATAAAATTAATTTATTTGTGTCATTTTGGATGGTACACATAGGTACACATAGAAAAACATACTTACGATATTACTTAATCTTGCAAGAATAATCCTTAAGATCCAATAACATACTTTAAGATTAAATTGTAGAGCATGTTTGTTATGATCAGGTACAATTAATCCTTTATGGCGTTCTGTGAGCGGTGCGTGTGCATAGGAAACGATTCACGTTGGACTTGAATCTTTGGAGATAATACTCGTCGCGAAACACGGTCTCAGAGAGGTCGTTTCAAAGTGATAACGTTCTACAGATGAAAGAAATTTTAAACAATGCCTTTCGAGTGACACTAAGTTCAACCACCTGGGCTGCAGTGACTTGTCGTGTATTTCTACCATGTACCGCTCTTGGTGGAATCAAGCGGGCAACCTCAGTTGAGCACTCGCCATGAAAATATTTGTAAAAGAGGTTCAAATAGCCAACCTGCCTTCGATGTTCAAGGCTCTCTAGGTTATTTGTCAGATCATGATCACGGATCAAGCGAATGACCCTTCTTTGATTGGAGTCCAGCAATCTCAGGGTATATTTAGGAATAAAGCCCCAAATATGTGATCAGTATTCTACCGATTGTCAAATTTAAGCTTTATAGAGCATCAAAAGCTGTTGGGGTGTCTAGAGATTCTTATTTCGAAAAAGTATTCCCCTGCCAGGCTGCTCTAGCAATAATCGCAACGTAACTATGCCAAACCACATAACTATCCAAATTGACGCCCAATAAATCAATTGATGGAACCAATGGCATACCGCATGCGTTGTACTGAAACTATTTCACTAAATCAAACGACATTAACGCAACAGAAGGGTCGTTTTTCCTTAGTCTTATCCCGTGCGAGCAATAATTATTTTCATCTAACAGGGCTTGAACTGAAAAACGTGAGCTTGGTTTAGATCACAGTTATAAGGGGACGATATATTATCTAACCCAATCTAGGATATAATTGTTTCAAATTCATATTATTACATGATATGCCAAATTGATGGATATTAAAATAAGTAAACAAATACAAATTTTTTTGTTGGTAAAATTAATAAAGTAAGAATATAGAAAGAAGAAAATGAAAATTATAGAAATTGCTGAAATTGGCCACTGCCATGCTCCAAGCATAAATTCACATGTAATATTTTAAAAAGCGTTGACCAGCATCTCTGAAAACCCCACATTCTTGGATAATATTTCCTTGTAACTGTTCTAAATTTTCAACTGGTGTTTAAAAAATGTTGTTCTTCAAATGAGGAAAAATGAAGACATTCACAACAGTCAAACGAGGTGAGGTGGGAATTGAATGTCTATTCGAAAACTGATCAATCTGTCGTCGAAAAAATTGCGTAAGTAGTTAATAGTTTGGAAGGATGTATAGGCGGTTGCACCTGTTGAAAATTACCAAAACGTAGTTCATCGCCAAGTAATTGCTCCACAAATGGATTCAAAATATTGTCCCTATACCGCTGTTCTGTAACTGTGTCATGGAAAGAAATAGGATCAACAATTATTCTTCTTCGGGAAACAGCCAACCATACACCAATTTAAGGGTGAAATGTGGACACTACAAAAAAATGTAGACATTCACTACTCCACATGCGTGTATTCTGAAAATTCACATAACCGGTGAGGTAGAATCATGCTTCATCAGAAAAAATCAGGTCTAATAAATGATTCATTTCCAATAAATTTTGGGTAAGCCATTAACAGTAATTCCTGACTCATTCAAAATCTGCAATTCGTATTTCTTGGAATACTTCATAAGGAAACAAATTAAACTGTTTTTTTTTAAGAATAGTCCTGCGTGTTCCATAAGATCTTTCCACTTCTTCAGACAGGCGTCTTACACGTTTTGTTGCCGTATTTCGCAACTTGCAGATGGTCTTCAAGCTCTTTTTTTATGATGTACATAACATGTTTCCGTAAACAGTGCCACGGCTCTTCTCAGGCAATGATAATAGTCCCCAGCAGTAAAAGCGACGTTAAGAAAATTTTCGCGAAAATCGTTCATGCTCAAACGCTGATTGTACTGCCATTCACCATTTATTCTAACCCCGTTTCAAAAATATGCTTCAACCATGTATTTTTTGTGCTGTTCCGTGGAAGCCATTGCGTGAATTATTCAAGAAATTGGATAAATTACCGATGCATCAAATTACTTGTAACGACTATTAAAAGGGACGGAATACCTAATACACTAATATTTAGAAGTGCGGTTATGGTGCTGTGACTGGCATCCTGGAATGATTTTATTTTCCTCCACAAAACAATATTTGGCGGTTGTCTATTTTTTCAAATATTTTTAAAAAACTGGCAGTATACCTATAGGCCGAGGTTCATTGTAGCCATTGGGATTACTTACCTTTGGTAGTGGTTTTATTACGGTTATTCACCAGCTTTCTGGATATTGGCCTTGTTCCAGACATGAATTTATAATATGTAAAATATATGGTGCGTTAGTTGGGAGACAAAATTTAAGCATTGTTAGTGATATTTGGTCAGTGCCTACAGCGTTCGTTTTTATACTTTTAACACTACACATCAAGCTTCCGCCGCCTATACATATTATGTGATATCTAACCTTTTTCATCTCTAGAGGGGTTTAAGAGATCTACCGTCACATTGTTCCTCCCACCTGGTATTCTAGCGGTGGGGGAGGGGGGATGTGTCGGGTCGGTGCCTCGCTCCAGAGATAGCCTACCGACTAAAACCCTGTTCCTTCTCTCATCGAGGCTCAAAGCGAGGTTTTGTAAGTTGTCTGGGGTCAGATCCATTTCCATGTCAATTGCTGCAACTGCTTGCACCGTGGCCATTCGTACAGGATATGCTTCGTAGTGTCCTCTTTGGCTCAGAACACACATCTGTCATCGGTCTTTCCCAGTCTCTTGGTATATGCTCTATTGTCCTGTTAAAGCCTGTGTCGCGTAATAGCTTACCTGGCGATGATTGTAGTCCATCCGTCCGAATTTACGGTATTAATCGCTCCGTCCACCAACCCACTGCTGTATTTCTTTATCAATTTTGCTTCCACTTCCTAATGGTTTTTCGCCTTGCATCCTCCTGAGCTTTTGGGTCTTGCCCCCTTCCATTCCCATGTAAGTGCACCCTTTTCTCAATAATTCGGTCGATTGGAGGTGTTCCTGTGAATACACGTATCGCCTCTGTGGAGGCTGTGCGGTACGCGCACACCACCCTAACCAACGCGTTTCTCTGGATCCTGTCTAGCGTCGACATGTATTTTTTTATTTTGGTAGCGCCGTACCACATTGGGGCGCCTCACAGGATAATTGATTGCACCACCCCATGGAGTAGTTTTCGTTTCTGCAGTTTGGACCTCCTACGTTTGGCATAATCCTTGACACGGCCGCCAATATTTCCATCTATATCTAACTATATCTAACCTAACTCAAACTTTTTTTTTTTTGTGGGGACGTAGACAGCACCCTACAGGGTTAACTGTGCAAGAGGACCCCTCAACTTTGCCTTCCTGCTGGTACCGCCGTTTTTGACATTCTTCGGCATTCAGGCTGTCTTGTTATTTCTTTTTGTCTTCAGCCATCCCTACATCCCCCGTTCACTGATCGTGATTAGGGGTTCGGGATTTCCTCTTCTGCCTGTCTATTTTTTTCTTCTTTTTCTTTGGTACTCTGTATTTGCTTTATGTAGTCATGGACCTCCTTCCAGTTTTTTATATTTTCGGTCATGATTGGTATCATGTTTGCCGCGCTCAAATTTCTCCCTAGCAAAGTATTTATTCTCGTCCTTTCTTTATTCCACCTGTCACAGTTGAACAGTGTGTGTTCTGTATTGTCAACCACATGGCCTCAGTATAAGCAGCTTTCGTTTGGTGTTTTTCCTATTCGCTTTGTATAACTTCCGAACGAGCCATGTCCCGTCAAGGCTTGCGTCAGGAAGTATTCGATTTGTTTGTGCCTACACAGCAGCCATGTGTTTAGGTTCGGATCGCCTCCTGCCTCGTACAGTCGGCTACGTTCTTGCGCCAGCAGATCGATTGGTGGTGCTCCAGCTACCATCTGTATGGCCTCTGTTGAAATCGTGCGCTATCCGCTAGCCACTCTGAGCAGCGACTTCCTCTGCACGCTTTCTGCTGCTTTTCTGTATTTGGTCTTTTAAAACCTGCGTGCCATATAGGGGCTCCAAACAAGAGAACTGACTGTCACTCCGTTCAGTACCGCTCTCTTCCCCCAGCTTGGACCTCCGATGTTTGGCATGAGTCTTGATAGCGCTGTCATCTTTTCTTCCGCCTTCTGGGCTGCCTTCTTAACATGCGTTCCGAATGAGCCCTGGTCATCTAGCCATATTCCTAGATATTTGGCTGATTTGCTGGTTGGTATAGCTACTTCCCCTATTTTGAAATTAATATCTATTCTGTCTCTAGGACCGGCCAGGATGACTGCCTCTGTTTTTTCCAGGGCTAGCTGCATATAGTTGTCTTGCATCCATTCATCGATTATGCTCAGCGTTTCGTTGGTTTTCTGTATTAGAATGGTTTTTCTGCGTCCGTGACTACCACTGCTAGGTCATCTCTGCAAAGCCAATTAGTTCTACTCCTTCCGGTTTTACAGACTTCAGTACTGGGTCGTAGAACACGTTCCACAGCGTCGGCCCAAGGACAGATCCTTAAGGTATTCCACAGGACATCTCGATTTCCTCAGTTTTCGTGAATTTAATACGCCTGTCGCTAAGGTAGTCCCCAATGATTCTCCTAAGGTAGTTTGATATATGATGTCTTTCTAGCTCTTTTATGATTTTCTCCCATGGAGCCGAATTAAAGGCATTTTTTACGTTGAGTGTAACGAGTACGCACCATTTTTTCTTGTTTATTGATTGCCGTTTTGCTCGTCGCACTATCTCCATCACATGGTTTATCGCTTGTATTGTTGATCTTCCCCTCCTAAAGCCGTATTGGTTTGGGGACAGACCTTCACCTTCCTCTAATTCCTCCTGCAGTCTTTGCTTCATAAACTGCTCATAGAGTTTGGCTACGGAGTTTATTAGGCATATTGGGGTATGACGAGGGATTGTCTAATGATTTTCCCGCTCTGTGGATTAGCGTCAGGATCGCCATTTTCCATTGGTTAGGGAATTCCTGCACTCTTAGGAAGTTGCTGAGGACTTCCAGCATGTATTCTGGGATTATTCCTGCTGCTGTTTTGACCACTTCTGCAGGAATTTGGTTTGGTCCTGGGGCTTTTCCCTCCTTCATGTTGTCTGCTGCGCCTTTCAGTTCTGCGGCTGTGCAGGGATGCACCTGCTTCGTTATCGGTATACTTTCCCATTGATCAATCGCTTGTAGCTTCTTTTCCCGGCTAATGCTGTACGGAGGTAGTTCAGGCTTGAGCCTTTTCATCGCGATATCATAGCCTTCTCCCCATATGTCGGTTTCTAGTTTGAGGCAGATCTCTTTCCAGCACTTTCTTTTCTGGTCTCTTATCATTTTCTTAAGCGTCTTTTTGTCTTCCTTGTACTGGTCGTATAGTCTGTCTGTTATGTTGTCTGTTGGTCTGGTCCTGGTGTATAGTCTTCTACTGGTATTACAGCGGGTCCTCTGCTGCTCTATTTCCTCTGTCCACCAGTATGGGAGTTTTGTCTTTCTGGTCTGTCTGAGCTGGGCATTTCTGTGGGCTGCGTCCAGTAATTTGATGCATCCCTCGTATGTTTTGCTTGCCGCTGTCGCCTCGGAGATGTTCTGGAAGAAAATTTTAAGGCGTTCTTTTTGAACAATGGGTCTCATTCCTGCTTTTCCGATTTGCTTTTGTGAGTTTTGCACTTCGAACGATATGTACCGGTGATCGCTTAATGTCTTCACATCCGGTATTTTTCAGTCGGAGACCCTTCTTGCCAGTTTCTGCGTGGTGATCGTTACGTCTGTGTAAGAGGTGCTGTTCCCCCTTCTAAAAGTTGGTCCTTCTCCTGTGTTGTGGACCACCATGTTTAGCTCGGCTATCCATTCGGTTAGTAGTTGCCCGCTTTGATCTGTTATGGGGGAACCCCATTCTCTAGACTTTGCATTCAAGTCTCCGACTATTAAAGCTTCAGTGCGTTGGGTTCGTATGTCTGTCATTAGTCTTGTCAGATATCTGTCGTACTCTTTCAGGGGAATGTTAGGGGATATAATATAGTATAGGTATATCGTGTAATCTTTTAGGACCACACTCATATACCCTGCTCTTTTCCTTACTTGCTGGACTTCAATTTTTCCATGGCGAAACTTAACTGCTACATCCAATTTCTGGTCGGTGATCCAACCTTGCTTTTTTACCGTCTTCTTCTTTGGTTCGCTGATTAGTATCATATCAGTTTTGGTCTTTTCTGCAGTGATGAGAGCCATGTCGTGTGCCGCGTACGACCTATTTGTGTTGATTTGTAAATAGCGCATTGCGGTTTTTTGTGGCCTCCCTTTGGGCGCTCTTCGATATCTCACAGTCCTTGTCTCCTGCCCTGTGGCCCTTTTTTGTGCATAGTGGACAGGAGGCGTCTTGCGTACAGTTTACTGCCTTGTAACCGTCTTCTCCACACTTTAGGCAGCACGTTGATCTGTCTGGTCCCTTGCAATTCGCAGCGTTATGCCCGTAGTTCCAGCATTTATAGCATTTCCTTACGTCGTTCCTCAATTGCACTCTGCATTCTTCCCAACCAATTTTCACCCTATTTAGTTCGAACAATCTGTGCGCTTGTTCCTTTGCGAGTTTTATTGTGGCGTTCTGTCTTCCTCCGAAGGCAGGTCGCACCGAGGAAACATTTACATCTTCTGTGTCTATCTCTAAGGTGTTAGCAATATCTTGTTTTATTTCGTCTCCTGTTGTGACCCCGTCGATATCCTTCAGATGCACCGCTTCCCTGTAGTCGTTTGAGGTGTCTACGTCTGCTCCTATTAACTTTTCGTTTATAGCTTCCCTTAGTGTCTCAGCTCCTCCTTTTTTAACTGCGATTAGGAGGTTCCCGCTTTGGGTCATTCTTGTTCTTTTGACTTGGACGTCGATGGCACCTGGGTTAATTTCCTTTTTGACGGTTCTCAGCAGGTCAGCATAGCTTTGGTTGCCTTTTTTTATTATGACCAGTTCTTCATTTGCCGTTCTTAGCTTTTGCTTTGCAGGTTTCCTGCTTATGCTGCGCTTGTTATGTACAAGTGTAAAATCCTCCTCTTCCTGGTGTTGGTTTGGATTCTGGAATTCTAGGGTTACGCTCTCTTCTACGCTCGCTCTGCATTGGACTGTCTTTGGCCCTTTTTTCGCGTCTGATTCGGTCTTTCCGCCTACTATAGTGATTCTTATGTCTGTATCGTGGAAGACGTATTCTAGGGTTTTTTCGATGGTTCCCCTACCTCCACTTGCGCTGCCGGGAAGGCTATGTGTTTCCGGTTTTGTTCCTGTGCCAGCTTCTTAAGTCCGCACGTACACTCGTAGATGTTTATAAAGTTTTGGCTATCGGTCACCTGCCCTTCTGTCGGTTTGGCTATCAATTAGTACACGTATCGGTCCATGTGTTTAATGTTTCCTCCCTTGTCTGGGATTTGCTGCGACTCCATCATGTAGGCTACTTCTCCAGTCTTTGCTTCCTGCACCCGGAGGTCTTCCGGTCTGGGGTACCTTTCCCGGAATTTCCTGCTTATTCCCTTTGTTGATTTTAGGTCTTCATCTGCGAAGTGGGCTATATCGTAATTTGCTGCCGTATTGAGTATGTATCCTCCACGCCTGGATAGAGTCGTGTACGTCCCTACGGGCCATTCTTCCTCGATAAGGCGTTTAAAGCCCTCCTGACTTCGGTTTGCCGTTATATATGCCTTGAGTTCCTCCACTTTGTTTCGCACTGCCTCGTTCTCCGTCTGCGTTTGGGCTTCTTTTTTCTCAACTTTGCGGTGTTCTTGTCTCTCCTTCCTGGTCTGTGTCTGTCCCTCTTTGGTTTCCGCCTTTCTAATGGGTGTAGGGGAGTTTCTTAGGCTATTGACCTTGCAGTTTTCTGGTCTTGTTCCTAGGCATTTGAGTTCTTCCGCTGTTCTTTTGATTTCCACTTTCGTGTTATTATTTGCCCTTACCGTCTTGGTTAAATAATATATCTTTGTGATTAGTCTGTCTATTACCTCACAGGGTATAGAGCAGGTTTTTGTATTTGCAGTATTTGTTTTTGCGTCTTGTTCTCGTCGTTTCCGTTTACTGCTCTGGACAGGTGAGTCATCCACAGTGAAAACCTCTTCATTTCTATCTGATTCGCTTTTTCTATCTCTAAGACCGGAGGAGGGGGGGGTCCTGTTCATGCTTTGCCTAGGGCGGCACGGATTGTTTTGGTCCACTTCCTGTTCTGGTCCGGTCTCTTGTTTATCTGTCGGTATAGTTTCGTCAGTGTCTGTATCTTCGTTCTCTGTGGCTGTTCCGTCTTTCGACTGCAGACGTTTAAAGAAACTTAGTCCCGTATCCTCATCATTTATTACGCTTTTTTCTTCCATCTTGTTCCCACGAGTTGTCACGCAACTTCCCGAAAAGCTGATGCTGTTTACCTTTAGCTATATCACCTATTCGATGGGCAATAGTATCATCTGATAGAGGTATGGACTGCAATTGTGTGCAAAATAAGCTCTAATGGTGTGAGGCTTTTTACTTCTGGCTATCTGCCATGAAACGTTGAGGCAAATAAAGCTGTTTCATTCACAGACACAGTTTTTTTAAAAACTGATTCTTGCTTTTCATATGATTTTAACTTTAATTCAAAGAGTTCTCTGGGTTTGCCAACGTACTTACTATGAAGCGTTTCTAAATGTCGCTTAAGTTCATTAGGTTTCATGCTGTCTGCTGCCAAAGTTTTTCAGCAAATGACACACAGGGGCCTTTCTTCTTCATTTACTTCAGTGCTGGTACCTAACTCAAACTAACATGAACTAACCTGAACAAACCTCAGCTAATCTGAACAAATCTCTGCCGCCTGTTCGCGTTTCTCGAATAAAACTGTTTAAAAATTACTTCGTTTAAAAACCGTAATCTGTTTGGCGCCACCTTTCTAAGGTCGTGTTTCATAACCAAACTTCCAAAGATTCAAAACTAACGTGCACACGCACCTCTCTTAGATTGGCAGCCCAATAGATCTTTTCACCAATTCTAACTTTGTAGACCTAAAAAATATGTAACGTGTGTGCCAAATTAAATAAAAGAAAGGTAAACATATCAACATTGTACAAATCACATTTGCCATAATGATATGACTTAGACCACCCCAGACAAAAGAAAAATGTTAACGCGTAAGGATGTGGTCAGAAGCCCCGACTACAGTCCGTCAAGTTGCGGTTGACGTTGAAAAGTTTCCTGACCATTGTTTGTCGTTTGTTAACTGGCTCGTTAAATAATCCTGTCTCGAATTTCAACAGGCCTTTTTAAGTTAAATTCTATTATAGGATCGTTATTGTAGTACCGGGTTCGTGGCTTTAGTTTCCGGTTTCATGTTTATTCGATTAGGAATACTTTCGCAATTCTTAATTTTATAATATAAATAGTAATAAAATAGTTTAGTTAAAGTGCGATCCTAATCGTAGTTAGTAATATATATAAATAAATATACACCCCTGGTTAAAAAAACGAATTACATCGACTTCACAATAAGGATAGCCTACATTTTTTAAACATATTTATTCGGTTTACAGTTTGCTATTATACAGGGTGTCCAGTAAGTACCTGCTAATTTCTGGGGAGCATAGAGAAGAGGTCAAAATAATCCTAATTTGTCATAGAAAATGAATTCCTAAAGTGGCCCTTAACAGAGATACAGAGCCCCAAATGGGTACCCAGCGATTTACTTCTTTGGCTCTAACCTTTGAACCGACTTGTATAATTTAATGACATTTTAATATTTCATAGAGGCCATAAAGAGTCATTAAACCATACCACAGTAGATGTTATACATCGTCAGGGAAGTCAAAAACGGACTTGCCACCACAGTCGATGCTCCAAAATTTTAACCGGTATCATTTGACAGAGCTGAAAACCGATTTTTTAAATACTCTGGTCATTCTTCTTCAAAAGAAGTACTGTTCATTTTTATTTCGATAAAACTGGCTTTTTCGAGACAAATCGGTTTTTATGCGAAACACTCAAAAGTTACTAATGCTAGAAACAAACACTAAAATAGGTAGAAATCAGGTTATTATTGTTAATATTACATAATAAATTACTATTGACGGAACAGAGTATGCTGATATGCATTTAATTTATGGTGTGCTGTCCAACTTATCGAAGGCAAAAAAACTTTATTTTAAAAGGTTTCCAGTCCGACTATTGCCAAGTCAAAAACCTTAAAAAGGGTTGATCGGAGCCTGAGGGAAACAGGTAAAAGTTGATTATAAAGTAATAATTAGAGCTAACAAATTAATTTCTGAAATTTATTCAGGGCTACTTATGCCGCGACGCCGACGTGGCCTCCCAGGAGAGCACAAGACTTCACGTAGAGGAACAAATTTTGCAAGATAATGCTGACAACCATTCAAACAGCATAAAAAAGATCATGACACAAACAATGTATGGGTTGTACATGAAACTCTAACAGAACAGTTACTTCACTCGTACCATGTTCAAAAAGTACACACTATGTCTCCGAATTAACATCCAGCAAGACTTCAATACTCCAATTGGTTTATACAGCAACATAACGTTTTTTGTTTACCGATAAAGCCAATTTTACAAGAGATGGCATAATAAACTCACACATTTTATATTTTTGGGCTGATGAAGATCCGCAAGTCATAATTAAATTCAAAACAAACACCAACAATGGTAAATGTGTGGGCTGGCATTATCGGAAATAACCTTATAGGTCAATTTGTTTGAGAAGAAAGGCCCAATGGTGAGATTTATTTACAATTTTTGCAGCAAACTCTAAATAATTTATTGGAAGACGTGCCTCTTGATAGAATAATGTAAATGTGGTACATGCATGATGGTGCTCGACCCATTATAACCGTAAAGTACGTCAAAACTTAACAAGCGCTTTTGTCGATGGATAGGTCGAGGTGGGCCTGTTTTATGGCCACCAAGGTCTCCAGATCTAAATCCCTTAGACTTTTATTTCTGGGAAAATCTAAACGAACTAGCTTATTCAACATCAGTAAATGCTAAAAAAGAACTACTAGCGAAAATAACACAGCATTCTAACGAAGTCCGTAATAATACCGGAGTATTATTTGCAGTGCAGCGGAAAAATATTCGAAGACTAACAAAATGTATTTAAGTACGTGGAGCCCATGTTGAACATTTGCCCAAATAACATTTAAACGTTTTCATTATTTTTGTATTTTAAGAACACCGTAAATTAATTAAGCTCCGATCAATCTTTTGAAAGGCTTTAGGACTTGATAATGTCTGAGCTGGAAATCTTTCAGCATAAAGACTTTTTGCCTTCAAAGGGTTGGAAGGGCTTCCCAAAAGCTAAATACATATCAGCATACCCTGTGTATTTTATTTTTACCTGTTTGTGCTTAGCATTACTAACTTAACAAACAATTATGCTATTAATATATTTATTTATATTATAAAACTAGAGTTAAGGTTTTAGTAGAAAAAATGTTAATGTTCAGCACACTAAAGAAAAACAAAAAGGGGTAATAAAAGTAGTACATATTTGGATGTATTATGTAATCTTTAAATAAAAATAAAGGTTTTTACGTTAAAATATGGAGGCAACAGTAAAGTAGCAGCCGTATTGACGAAACACATAAATTAGTGCATAATTAGATATAGTGTGAATTACTTTGTTAGGGTGGCAAGAACAAAAAAGCATTTTCAAAATATTTCACTACCAGACATTCAATAACCCAATGTGCGCCGTGAATAAGAATGATATCCATACATTGGCACTGGAAAGTAAATAGGCAACCATGATTGTACTATTACAAAGTACAAATATATTCATAAGTATGGAAAATATTATTAAAGAAAACGTTATTCCAACTAAACTTAATTGAAAGTACACAGAAGTTAGCATAAATATATCGGTAACATGCAAGACGTTAGATCCTTTGATCCTCTGAATAAATGAAATATCTTACAACATAATCTGAACTGTTAGTCCAGGTTAGTTTACCACTAAAAGCATTATAACAGATTCAGATCTTTTAAACTGCCAAGAATAAGTAAACAAGCTGGACACTAATAACATATTATACCTAGTTTAAACTGTAAAGAGAAATAAAAGTCTGTCTTTACCACCAAAATTTTTTATATTAACTACACTACTACACCCTAGATTTGGGTATCGAGGGCATATATATGGGAGGGATTCACCATATGAGTTAGATGTTCAATATACATTCAAGTTTGAAAATTGAGTCGGACTAATTTCGACCTTAGAAAAGATCATCATCAGCAACTCTATATAATTATAATGTATACAAGTTAAAACACAGTAGTGGATGGTTCAATGAATGTGTGTGCCTGCCCATGGACTTGACTGGGAACGTCCCTTTGGCTACACAAATAGGTTAAGAATAAGGGGTTAATTGAAGCACTTGATGAGTATTGAGTGTATAGGTTTTATATTTATTTGACGAAAGCTAATAACTGTAAATAGTAGGAGAAATAGGTCTTAAACAAGTTTGTTTTTTTCTCTTGACCCATGCTAGTAGGGAAATGATTTTATTTATTGAGAGATTAGTTTAAACTGTGTCCAGTTTCAAATTGAATATATTTTTGTAAAGTACTTGAACGTTACGAACAGCTTAAATATTAAAAGAAAAAACACTTACTTAAATAAATACATGATTGTGTTAAAAGGAAGGTAAATGCTATGGGGGGGGGGGGATTCAATTTTAAGACTAGGTACTTACCTAAAGAACTGAACACAAACTTACACTAAACGGTACTGCACTATAATCTAAATAAACCCAAATGATTTAAAAGAGTCTAATCTAGTAATAACTTTTTAACGAAAGTTACACAAAGTACAATAAATAACTAAAAATCACTCAAAATAACGCTAAGAAATCTTACAATAAACACGCCAAATACTGTGTGAACAAAGAATTAAGTAACAACCGGCTCTGGACAATAAAAACGTTAAATATCAAGAAATCGTAGAAATCCGACGTACTGCGCATGAGCCACAGTTCCGAAAAATCACGAATGCCGGGGACATTTTTAGATCGGTCAGCAATTAGTTTTGTTTTTCTACTGGTGGGAGTTCAGTGGTTTGGACTGATTTGTTAGTGTTTTTTTTTTGTTTCTTGGGAAGATGGGGGGGGGGGGTAATTAGCCCCATAACCCCAACCCCCCCCCCCCTTCTTGTATACCAATTGTAAACGTTTTACATACGTATTGCTAATGTATAGTTAGTAAATATCTTTACAACAATTTTTAAATATTGGAAGATCAAACTGGCCTTCCGTAGCCTGGACCTGAATCCTAGCAGACATGTCTGAAATATTTAGTCACCAACCCGAAATCATTCTAGATCTTCGGACAGCCCTTCAGGGCAGTATTTGTAAAAAATTAAAAAACCTGGCTGATGTATTTTTAAGAAACCAAACGCCTGAATGGCATTCAGAAAACATCAAATATTAGGTTCTAGGAGTATGAGAATCAAAAATATGTGATTTAAATTCCAGGTCCATATTCGAAAAAAATGAAGTTGATGATGGTGACCCGAAAACGTAGCTTCGGAATTAAGCTTTAATTATGTCAACTAAAGGCTAAAAACCTCAAACCAAGATGAAAGGCAAGAATCATGGAGGGCCCTCAGGCCCCGGCAGACCGTATGTCCCCGGCCAAGGCGGCGGTCGGAAAAGACAGCGGTTGGAGGGTGCTAAGAATCACCGGGTTGGATCAGGCTGCCAAGGAAGACGAAAACTATATATCGCCACATACAATACAAGAACCCTTTCAACCGACGAAAAACTATTAGAACTGGAGGAAGAACTCAAACAAGTACACTGGGATGTACTAGGAATAAGCGAAATTCGCAAAAAAGGAGAACAACAACTCCTACTAAAATCAGGAAATATGTATTACCACAGATGTAACGAAAATACTTCTGTGGGAGGGGTGGGACTGCTAATCCATAAACGACATGTGCAAAGTATAACACAAATCAACAGTGTAAGCTCCAGAGTGTGTTCCGTAATACTAAAATTGAACCAGCGATATAGTATCAAAATTATACAAGCATACGCACCCACATCCCAACAACCAGACGAAGACATCGAAAGCTTTTATGATGACATAGCTCAAGCCATGTCAACTTTCCCAACCTATTTCACAATACTGACTGGGGACTTTAATGCCAAGTTGGGCAAAAAACAAAATGAAGAAGAAACGTCACTGGGATGTCATGGCATAGGAGACAGAAATGAACGAGGAAACCTGCTGCTCCAATTTCTTCTACACCACCAACTAACGGCTATGAATACGTTTTTCAAGAAGGCAGAACATCGAAAGTGGACATGGATTAGTCCGGATGGCAGAACAAGAAACGAAATCGACTTTATTATCACAGACAAAAAGCACATAATCACGGATGTGTCTGTGCTGAACAGACTGTCAGTGGGAAGTGACCATAGAATGGTGAGAGCGAAGATAATGCTAAACCTAAGGACGGAACGAAATAAACTTGTGAATGGGAACAAAGGCAAAAAGTGGACAAAGGTGGACGATATTGAGGAATATCAAAAAACGATAAAACAAAATTTGAAAGACGATGAGACAAGTAATCTCGAGGATCTGAATAAAAATATTGTAGAATCAATTAACGCCGCTCAAAAGAAACACTGCTTGAAGCAAACAGAAAACGAGGATAAACTCTCTATGAATACTAAAAATTTGATGAGACAGAGAAGAACACTACTAGGAAAACATCCACTACATAAAGATGAGCTGAGGCAGCTAAATAAGGATATAACGAAAGCTGTAAGGAACGATACCAGAAACTACAACAATAAATGGGTGACTAGAGTTATAGAAGAGAATAAAAACATGAGGGTACTTCGAAATAAGTTGAGTAAGGGAAAAACTGAAATAACTAAACTAGAAAATGAGATAGGACAAATAACAAACAACAGAGAAGAAATTCTGAAGATCGTTGAGGGCTTCTACACCAAACTATATAGAAACCAGAGTCAAGCAGAAGCATCAGAAAGCATACCCCATATACTAAACCAAGGATCGGAAGAGATGCCAGAGATAACGGAAGAAGAGGTCCTAAAGTCATTGTCAGAAATGAAGAACAATAGAGCACCTGGCGAAGACGGGGTTGTTGTAGAAGCCATCAAACTAGGAGGAAGAGAACTACTCAAAGCAATAACCAAACTCTTCAATAAATGTCTAGATGAAGGAACAACCCCACAAGTATGGAATAATGCTATTATCGTGATTATGCACAAGAAAGGCAGCATCACAGACCTACAAAACTATCGACCGATAAGTCTGTTAACACATCTGTATAAACTATTCACTAAGATTATTACCGCAAGGCTTACTAATAAACTGGACCTGTACCAGCCAAGAGAGCAAGCAGGGTTCCGAGCCGGATATGGAACGAACGACCATCTTCAGGTGATAAAATCGCTAATAGAAAAAAGTATAGAGTACAACAAGCCCGTAGTACTAATATTCGTCGACTATGAAAAGGCATTCGACTCCGTAAACCACCACGAACTGTTTAAGGCTCTCGCGAACTGCCGTATAGATCATCGCTACATTTCCATACTACGACACATATATGAACAAGCAACGGCAACAGTGAAAATACATGCGGAAACAGATCGGTTCAAGATTGAAAAAGGTGTTCGACAAGGTGACACAATTTCGCCAAAACTTTTCACAACTCTGATAGAATACATGTTTAAAAAGTTGGACTTAGACAAGAAAGGCATAAACATTAATGGAGAAAAGCTCAACCACCTACGTTTTGCTGACGATATCGTGATGATCACAGACCGACTAGACGAAGCAAATGAAATGATCGCAGAACTATCCGTAGTTTCAAAAAAGGTAGGCCTAAAAATCAACATTGCCAAGACTCAATTTATGACAAACTTAGTTCCCAGTCAAAACTTAATGATGGAAGGACAGGAAATTCAATACGTAACATCTTACAAATACCTGGGACATGAGCTCCGAATGGGTAGAGATAATCAGACCTGCGAATTAAACAGAAGGATAGGACTGACCTGGGCTGCCTTTGGCAGACTGAAACACGTGGTAAAGGCAGATATACCGATTTGTCTCAAACGAAAGGTGTTTGACCAATGCGTCCTCCCGGTACTAACATATGGCTCGGAAACACTCACACTAACTCAGAGAACTGTCAATAAAATAAGAATAACTCAACGAGCCATGGAGAGGTCCATGTTAGGAGTTACACTACGAGACAAAATCAGAAATGAAGAACTACGCAGAAGAACAAGAGTTGCGGACGCAATTGAAAGAATCGCATACTTAAAATGGAACTGGGCTGGTCACGTCGGAAGAATGGCAGACAATAGATGGACGAGGAGAATACTGGAATGGCGCCCCAGAGACGAAGCATACAGAAACAGGGGACGACCGCCGACCCGATGGACAGACGACTTAAAGAGGATTTCTCCGAACTGGATCCAAGATGCCCAGGATCGTGCTAAATGGTCTACGTTGAGAGAGGCTTATGTCCAGCAGTGGACGAGACAAGCTGATATATGATGATGATGATGATATGTCAACTTATAGAGAAGAAGGAGTGGCAATGAAAATGTGACATTTGTTTGAAAGTATTTCAAATCAAGAACAAATAAAAATGAATTTGTTAATTTTTGTTTTTTCTCTGAAGCACAGAAAATATAGCTATACAACAGAATTCTGGTGACGTGGCAGCAAATTTCCCCCAGAAAAGAGCTCGACTGATCCCAGTGGAGTTCCTAATACGATTTCAGCGGTTTCGGCGCCACGGCTATTCACGAGAGGCCGTTAGATAGAGTCCATGGTCAGTACCATGTTGCCAAACAAACCGTTGTATTCATAAATGCGGGAGAAACAGCACATGTAAGTTTGAATCAGTACGTTGTAAAAAAGAAGTAAGTTAAAATTTTGGGTTATTTACATCCACGCGTCTCTAAGTAAAATTTCAATTCGTTTTGGTGTGTGTTTATTTTATTCAGTGGACAATTTTAAAACTTACAATAGCTAAACGGGGGGTCAAACGAGGATCGGGTGGAAGACTATGAGAAATAAGAGCCTGGCATCCAAAATGTTTAAATGTATTATAATAGTGGCGACCCACACGCATATTTCAAAATTATTTTATAGTATACAGGATGGCTCGAAACGCTTCTATGAAATATACTTATATATATTTTTTTTAATGGAATAGTATGTAATTTATGATGTAGTTACTAGTTATTTGATTATAAATCATTAGTGTTGTAAAGTATGTTATTGTGAAATCATGTACTAAAGAAGTTTTGTGTGATTTGGAGAAATAAACGCAAAATTACAATAGTGAAAAGCTCGTTTAATTCCTTCACTCAGTACATAAAAGAATCAGTGAAATTAACCTACAATCGAGGAACATAAAAGCCTCATGAACTGTTGACGCAAGTTAAATAGTAACGCTTGGCTCGCTCAACATATTGCTTAATACTATAATAATAATGAAATTAAGGAAGTTTGAATTGATATTCCAGAAAAACGAATGATATTAGATTTGCTAAGTGGTATATGAAATGAAAGCTTATTTGAAGGTGCTTCTTTCAAATAGTAATATAATGATAATAATTTTAGGATTAAACAAACTTACCTAGTGAAGTTTAATCCTAATTATATGAAGCTTCGTCGAAGTAAATAAGGCTAGGTGTAGTATCTTCGCTTGGCGTCAAATCTCACACATTTTAAAGAAAACAATTCCCCGCGTTCCCGCGCTCCATTTCGTATCCCTATGAATCACAGATCATTCCTGTTAAAAGCTTCATTGTTGCAATTTTGGGAGGGATAAGGGTGGGACCTTATTTGCTTCGACGAAACTTCATATAACTAGGATTAAAGTTCACTGGTAAATTCGTTTAATCATAAAATTATATTTCAGCTTCTTCTCGTAAATAAGACTAGGTGTAGCAGTTAAAAGTACTTGCTACAATGATGTTTAAAACAAAATATAAATTTGTTATTTAAACAAAAAACGAAAAAACTGGGAACAAAGTGAAAAAGGGATTAAAAATAACATAAAATAAAACTTAAACCTAAAATAGTTACTTACAACTTAGGACAGCATTAGCGAAATTAGTACTCGCAGAAATTAGAGGTTTCTTATAAAATATGGCGAACATTTTCGATTTTTCAGTCCAACCCGCTGCTAGTCGGATACTGTCGTAACTAATATTCTTTCTAGCAGCAGCAGACGTTGATGCGTGTCTTGTGCTATGTGCACAAAACTTGTTAATGTCCAACCCACTTTTCTCTAGAATATTTTTTAACCATCTGCTAATAGTTTGTGCCGATGCTGCTTTATAGGATCGCGTAGTGTCTCCGGTAGGCATAGTCCACAATCTATTGTAACTAAGTTTTAATAAAAAATATTGTATTAACTAAATAATGGTACTATTGAAAATTATTTACATTGCACAAATTATTTTTGGTTTCGAGAAGATGTGACTGATAATCTTCAAATGCCACTTCAACAGTTATATATTCTTCGCTTTCTTCTTCTTTTTGTTCTTCTAGCTCGATATGTGAAAAAGATACATCAACTGTCTCCTCATCGATATCATAAAAATTTTGGCAATTAGTACATACTGGTAAACAAAATAACCCGACTTCTTTACTAGCTACATTTTCACTACAACCCTTTTTGCAATTGCAAAAGATGACGTTGAGAAGTCTTCTGGGTCCAGTTGATTACTTAGCCATACTTGAACTTGATAGTATACTCGACACAAGTGTTGACTAGCAGAAGCAAACATTAAAGGAAGACAAGATAATCGCACTCTTTTATTGTTCCGTGTATTTTTTACAAAACTTAAATATCTATACTTGTCTAAACAACCAATTTTTTTTGGAGCTCCATATAGAGCAAGAAGAAAGCGAATCCTGTTTGTGATGATGTCTTGTGGAGAAGAGTCGATCTTTTGTAATACTTCTGCGCAATTAATTAAATCATGTTTTTCAAATAATTTCAATACCGATGTTGTTTTACCCCTCCTGCCAGATATTGTATGTAAAATAAGATATGATTTTGACATTTTGGATAAGCAGATAAAATTTCTGATGAATATACTGGGACTGAGTTTATTCTATGGCTATATTCTCACAATCTTATAATTTGTATGTATAAGTTACGCAAACCAATATTTTTACTCATATTAAACATCCGATGGTCTGTATAGGCGGCTCAGCGTACATGTTATTGTTTTCAGTGATTTAGAATCACAATATCTCAGAAATGGTGATTCTTGAAAAAAAAAGTATAGGAACAATTTTTGTAAATTACTTCATGATCTACAACTTCTGTCTGATCTATTTTTATGATAAAACTTATCGTCTATCGGAAAAATTGGAGAAACCATTTTTTTTGACCTTTGACTTTAAATAACTTTTTCTGCAGATGTGGGATCGGTGGGGACATAGTATTTTATTTGTATTGTATTATAGTTGTTGTCCCCAAGGTCTGTACCAGTTTTCAGCAAACCTACCACTATATATACATTTGTATTAGTTATCGGAATTTTCTTTATTCTATTTGCCTAATGTTCAGATCTACTTTTAATTAATAAATTGCCATACAGTTTCTTAAGAACTGTATACATTTCTTCATATTTTTTAGCACTAATGTTTTTTCATGTAAACAAAATATCTAGTCTATTTTCACCTCCTTTCTTTATTTGTGCTGTGTTTCTATATAAAGAATCTGCCTTGTTTTTCTTACTAGTTAGTTTATTTCGAAAACACCCATAAAATATTTTTATGAACGAATTTATAAAAAGTGACCATTGCTGATTTACATTAGATCTCTCCGCGGTACAGGGACATTTTTTAAGTGTCTCACCCGATTGGCGATTTTCCTGCTGACTATAATAAAAAACAAATTATATATTTCTCAATGATTTTTGACAACAAAGCCAAATTTAATGCGAAAAATATATAAGTTCACGAATTTAACAGACACAATGCCATTTTGAATTTTTTTAAATGGCAACCCTCATAAATAACCACACGAGTAAATTGCATTTGGGGATCTGATTTCATAAACCTATAGTTAGTAATATTTATTTTCATCCATTTCGGAAATACGGGGGTTCCTAATTTGCCTTCATCGATTTTGTCTTTTAACTGTCTCACACCTTTAATAAATAGACCTTTTAAGCTGACAACCCCAATCTTTTTCACAGTAACATAGTTTCCCGTGACCAAGCTATTTAAGCTATAATTAAATCCGACAGATGTCAAAAAGTCACAGATACGACACCATTTTGAATTTTTTTTAAATGGCAACTCTCATAAATAATCACACGAGTGAATTGCATTTGGCCATCCATATACAATGATACAACAATATAAAAAAAAGGGTTTTTGTTACTTTTATATTCTCCGAAATTGTATGAAATTTTACTTAGTTAAGTTTAAGAATGATAAAAAAACTCCTCTCTGGGCGCAAGGATTTAAAACAAAAATGGGGTATAACCTACGAAGATTCTAAAATCCTTTTCTCTTCAATGATGTATGGTTTGGTTATGAAAATGTTACCTTTTGCCAAGAGAGCTGTACATTTGAAAAAAATGATTAATTAAATATTAGTTAATTTAAATGTTACAAGGAAATAATTAAATTGAAATGGCTAAATATATTAAATGATGTTGACTCTATACAAGCCTGTAAATCCGTCACTTCTGCTGCGGCAGCTATATGAGCATGGCCCCAGGTTGTTCCTTAAGGCTACTCGTAGTCGGCCAAGTGGAATTTAGCTCATATATAGCTGATCGTTTATTTACTTGAACTCAGCATGGGCCAACTGGAACCTGGTAGCTCAAGGGCTATCATGTGGCTGTGAAAATCCCATGTGGTTTTTCTAACCTACTTAAATCCTGAACGACAGGAAAAATGGCAAAGCCAGCCGAAGCCAACAAAACCCCTAAAAATAATGAAAAAGAAAATTACCCACTGAATCCAAACAAGAACAACAAGCCAAAAAAGAATAAAAGGAGCTTAGCATTTAAAGGGGAGCGAGACCTCGTGGTCTTTTTTCAAGAAAAATGGCCTAACAGCGAGCCACAAGCTTCCTCTCTGACGGTATTTTAACTAAAGGCCACGAAAACTAGCAAACCCCTTCTCCTTTTTTTGTCAGCTTAACATAACCCGAAAAACACAGAAGACGGCACACAAAAGATTAGGACGATACGAGAGTCTGGGCTTTTACCAGAAGTTAAATACTGAAATAAAGAAAATAATTCCAAACAACTTTGTTATTACATAAAACTGCCAATTGTGAAAAATGGGCGTTCTGCGATTTGACGGAGACCGAAACGGAAATACATTGTTGACCTACTTGCAGCGCCTTGTGCAATTAACCAACAGAAAAGCAAGCGCACTACGTCTAACCCCACATATTTTTACTAATTTTCTGTAAATAAAGATGACACAATTTAATAAACAAATTTTAAACAAAAATAACTATAAGATGCACTTTGTGGAAATATGACTGTAAGAATCAAAGGTAAGTCTAGGATTCCTCCCAAAGTCAAAGTGGCAGTTTCAAAATTGCGACAGTCGTATCTGTCACTTCTTGACTCTGTCGGATTTGATTATAGCGTAAATAGTTTGGTCACGCAAAATTATGTTACTGTGAAAAAAATTGGGATTTTCAGCTTAGAAGGTCTATTTATTAAAGGGGTGAGACACTTAAAAGACAAAGTCGATGAAGGCAAATTAGGAATCCTCGTATTTCCGAAATGGCTGAAAATAAATATCAATAACTATATGTTTCTGAAATCGGATCGCCAAATGGAATTCACTTGTGTAGTTATTTATGAGGGTTGCCATTTAAGAAAATTCAAAATAGCGTCGTATCTGTCAAATTTGTGAACCTATATATTTTTTGACATTAAATTTGGCTTCGTTGTCGAAAATCATTGAGAAATATGTTATTTGCTTTTTATTGTAGTCAGCAGGAAAATCGCCAATCGAGTGAGGCACTTAACAAAAGGTCCCTGTACTACGTCTGTCCAGTTTTAGTGCTTAAGATAATTAACAAAATTATTTCCATAAATTGGTGAAAAAAATCGTCTAAAGTACGGTTTAGCAACCTTAATTTTCTTATGCTTCAAGATAACTTTCTCGGCGGTGTGATCAGATATAAATAGAGCTACTTAGATAGATCCGTTGTAATGTCACAAAAAATATTGCCCATGCAACTTTTTGATGTTAACGTTATTCAAGTATTCTCAAGAATTGTTGGGTACCTACATTAGAAAATAGTTCACAATTGAAAAATTAAAGTCAGCTTTATTAATTTGTTATCTTCAACAAAATCTAAAGGATCCTGCAAATCAGCTCCCTTGGTCTAAGTACCATGCTCGAGTAACATCCAATTTAACGGGAAGTTAACACTTTTGGGAAGATAATGAAAAAGTAAGATCGGGACATGTAAGCCGTTTTGCTCTAAGACATACCGTCTGAAAGCTAGAAGCTGTTGAAGTTAAAAAATGTAATTTTTTTTAGACTTGTAATTTTATGTGGAGTCGAAAAATATTATAGGATATAGGGTGTCCCATTAAAAAATATGTATTTTGACTTTGTCCCGCTTTTGTGAAACATCCTGTATATTCTGAAATAATTTCCAAATGTAGTCTCCTATCATATATTATTACCCTGTAGCAGACCAAAATCTGTAATAAAATAGAATTTAGAGACCAAGGGAGCTGAGCTGCAGGATCCTGACTACATAGATTACATTCTTTGTGTTTGGTTGAGACGTGCACCTCAGTGTATTCCAGTTCACATAAATACGTGAAATATGCGTTCTATACAGAACATGTCTTTCAGAATAATAATTGTATACTAGTTCGTTTGTATTGCCTTTGGTCTGATTATCGTGTGACATTTTTAATTTTTGAAAATTTTCGTTTGAGTGAAAGAAATTCATAACGTAATAATATACAATGTTCTAATATTACAAAGTGCTATGGAATAAAGTTGATTTGTAGGGAAAAGTTTTGGTTCCTTAAAACTTATTTTTACAATACACTTTAGGACAACTCGGAGTTGCTCTGGATTACTGTTATATAATCCTTCCCACACCAGAATACCACATCGTAGGAGATGTTCGACAAGCGCCTTATAAACCATAATAATGAGACTTTCTCTCAGTGTCTAAAATTTGTATATTAAACATCTAACTTTTTTATACAAAAATATAAAACGTGTTGGTCCCATTTGAGGTGCTTGTCAACGCCTATACCTAAATATTTAATGTGATTGACCTCCAATAATAAGGAATCAGAATTTGATTAAAATAAGGTGGATTTACAGAATTTAGAGAGAATGCAATATAGTGTGACTTTTTAATATTTAAAGTCAGTTTGCGGCGCCGGCAGTCCAAAAAACTTTTAATTTCTAGGAAATCTTTTTTATTTGTTCTTGCAACAAAAACCAATTCTCATCACTGGGAATACCAACTTTATCATCCACATACGCCACTATCCTTTCACCGACGCCATACTGCAGATTTTATTTCCTCAATTTTTGCACATATTATTGTGGCATTTTCTGTGTATTCTTTAGCAACTTTGTTATAATCTGACGATATACAAAAAATAGCTGGCATTCAATTTAAATCATAAAAATGATGCATTTTAGTGCACCTACTACAGTTTTGCGCAGTATAAACAATAAATAGTATATTACGTTACAAGACCAGAAAGTATATACTATTTTACAGGACGATGCTGAAAGCCTGCGACTCCTGTTAACGTGGTTTTTGGATGTGTAATGTGCCATATTTTTTTCAATCGACACCAGGCCAGTGGCGTACGAGAAAACTTTGATAATGGCTTACTATATTGGAACAGTTTCAGACACTTGGAAACTGTATAGTCAGGAAAATATTTAATAAACAGAAATATATACACTAAAATAAAAAAAAAATTAATAAAATTTGAATGGCAGTGAAAGAGAGACCGAGCTTTTTTGGTTTCCGGTCTAGAAAAAACTATTTTTCGAAATAACGCAAAATCTTCCATGTAATACATTGCCGTTGGCACGTTAAATAGGTAGTTGATTACTTTCCAGTAAGTATTGAATTCAATATTGAATTATAACAGCGAAAGAAGTAAGAATCACAGCTAACAGCCTAATATGACCTAATGTTATTTCTAAGCTTATAGACCTGTACCTTTTCTCCTCCCTCGACGGGTGCTTAAACAGGACCTCGATTCGAGCGTTAGCACACTACCACCGTAAAGACAAGGCCGTGAAGCGTTCGATTTTATAGAGCGATGAGTCATCACAAGTCGACCCAAAAATCCTAAAATATAAGTTTATGTGCTGTACGGTGCATGTTTTTATTTGTGTAATTTAAGGTATTTACTACCTATAATCTTTTAAACTGCAGATATTTTTTGGTGTTTATGTTTGCTTGTATTGAGGTAATGTGTTTCTATCGTTTACTTTTACTTAGACACGTAAAGTTAGTCTAAAGATTCGAAATACATTGAGCCACTGAACTTCTAGGTTATATTATTTTGATTTTTAATAGAACTTTTAATAAAAAATCATGCCGGATCGCTTTTGTGTTCTAAACTGTAGGGAAAATTATGATATCAAGGGGAAAAAAAGCAGTTTCTGGATTTCCTCAAGACCCCGAACTGCAGAAACAATGGTAATGAGCAATTAAAAGGAAAGATTTTGTTCCTACTAAAGCAAGCAAGGTAGGTTTGTGTCTATGGATATTTTAATAGCTTGTAATTATCGAAAATAAAATTATTTTTAGATGTGTGGATTACAGTTTAAACCCAACTTCATTGAAAGAAAAATAGCCTTCCAGATTGAGGCAACTGGTAAAGTTATGGAGGCAACACTAAAAATTCCACGATTAGTTAAAGGTAAGAGAGATATTAGAAAATATGATGTAAGTAAAACGTTTTATGCTTGTTATTGTCCAAATAATTGGTACTGTATTTTTTAAAATAGGTTGATAGGGTTTTTCTGTCCAATAAGTTGAAATGAAGTGAAATAAATATAGACCTATTTTACGTCTAAATGTGGAAAGTGGGACCAACCTATTGACCTAAATATAACCTAAATAGGAGCAATAAGGCACTAGACAAAAATGCAGAGAAAACATATTATATCTGGTGTTAGAAAGAAAAGACAACAACTTATGCCAACACTTCCAACAGGACAAATTAAATTATAAAATGGAGTTCGACTTAAGTAGATATTTGGAATGGCCGCTTATTATAACTTCAACAATAAAGTGATATAATTAAGTTTTATCATTTTTCTGGACCGAAATTTGGATGCGAAAGAAATGTGTTTGTGAATTATGGTGATGATACTTCGAAAAACTTAACGCGCCCTTAAAATATGCATTTTTTTATGTATTATTACGAATATTTCTCTCATGTGTAAAAACTACCATATGAAGCGGGAAATTTTCGACGAAAATTGCCCAGTAGGTGCGAAAATGTCCCGTCGAAAATTTCCCTATAGGTCTCATATGTAAAAACTACCATATGAAGCGGGAAATTTTCGACGAAAATTGCCCAGTAGGTGCGAAAATGTCCCGTCGAAAATTTCCCTATAGGTTCATTTCACGTACTCGAGAAATATTCTACCGAATTACATTCGTGCATCAAAATAGACCTGATAATTTTTCATTCAAGCATGTTGTCAGTAAAAAACTGGATTCGGTTATTTTCATATTTTGTTTAAAGAGCCCTCCACCTTCGGTGTCGGGCTCTTTTGCCAAAATATGAAAATAAAGTCATCCAGTTTTTAGACAACATGCTTTCATCAAAAATTATCGATAATTTTGATGCACTTATGTAATTACTTACGAATATTTCTCTCATGTGTAAAAACTACCATATGAAGCAGGAAATTTTCGGGGATAAGTGCACAAGTACATCAAAATTACCGATAATTTTTGAATGAAATGTGTTTTTTTATAATTGCAAGAGTTTGTTTTCATATTTTCGCGAAAAAGCCCGACTCCGCAGGAGGAGGGCATTTTCGTAAAATATGAAAAGAAACGATTGCAATTTGTAAAAAAAACACATTGAATAAAAAAATTATCTGGTTATTTTTATGCACGAGTGTAATTTATTTGAATATTTCCCAAATTAATTAAGAACTCGAATCAAGTAAATTTAAATATTTTATTTAACAGAAAATACTAACAATAAAATTTGACTTTTTTGTCTGCTGTCACTCAATAAGATGACGTTAATTGTCAGAATATTACATTTTTTTGACGTTTGTTAACAATAAAATCCCGCTTTGACGTTTCGTCAACAATATAAACTTGCGATGCAATTTTTGATTTCTGGCAGTGCTGTTTTCGCTGTAATTTTGCGAAAATTGCATTTCTCTTATCGGAACTTTAACATATGAGGGAAATATTCTGTAGTAATATATTAAGGGATAGGGAAATTATCGAAAATCATCCCGAAGATTTTTTGCCGTGGAAATCGCTCGAGGGCTTGCCCGAGAGCGATTTCCTAATGGCAAAAAATCTGAGAATGATTTTCTGATTATTTCCCAATCCCGAAATGTATTTTGAAGATTATTTACCAAATAAAAAACTAACGATTTCTGACGGGTGAGATTTTCACTTTTGACAAGGGTGATTTTCCTAACGATTTCTGACTGGTGAGATTTTCACTTTTGACAAGGGTGATTTTCACCGGAGAGCGGGAGATTATCGCTGAATAATCAGGTGAAAATCAACCCGCTTTTATAATGGATGAGGTAAATAATCGACGAAAGTTGCTCAGTAGGTGCAAAAATTTCCCGTCGAAAATTTCCCTATAGGTCCATATCTAAGTAACAATAATTAATATTTACAATAGCACCTTGTAGGTGTATTATTGTGTTGATATTATGTATTTGTCATTTAGACACACATAAATCAAATTTAAAAAGTCGTAAAAATGTCGCGATTTGGAAGTGATTCATTAAGTTTAACTTTAGAGAAAGTTACCGAAAGTAAACCTAAAAATACTAAATACTAAACCACCAGTATATATGGAGACAGTTCATGGATTTCAACTAATATCTGTATGCCAGGTTCTACAAGTTCTAATTCAATGGCAAACTCACATACATTAACAAGTAATGCAGCAAAATCCAAAAATGGTAATTTTTACAATTGTGTTTTCCACTGCGATTCATGCAATTTTTAATTTGTTTATTTTCATATAATTAAATATAACGTTTAAATAAAAATATTAAATTTTGTGCTTTCATTTCACGTACTCGAGAAATATTCTACCGAATTACATTCGTGCATCAAAATAGACCTGAATATTTCCCTCATATATAAAAAATCTCATAAGAAGTGTGGTCTTTCGCAAGAATTACAGCGATAATTCCACAGTAGAAGCGATAATTCCACAGTAGAAGCGGTAATCCCCCAGTAGGTAGCTATCAATCATAATAAAGTTTTACAAAATCACATTGTAAATTATTCTAATTGTACTTTTAGCGGAAACACATTTTATTCCTAATTTTAAGTATATTTTTAATAAATTTGTTACTTATTACGTAATTTATTATACAATAATGTTTTTTTTTTAATATAAAATACAATTTTTTGGGAAATATTCCACCGAATACCACTCCTGCATCAAAAATAACCAGATAATTCTGCTTTCAAGCATGTTGTAGTATTGTAACTGCATTCGGTTATTTTCATTTTTGATTAAATCTCGAAAAAAAAATTTCGGATTTAATCAAAAATGAAAATAAACTCATTCAGTTACAATACAACACGCTTTCAATTTTTTTCAATCAGAATTATCGGTAATTTTGATGCACTAGTGGTATTATACCTGATAATTTTTCATTCAAGCATGTTGTCAGTAAAAAACTGGATTCGGTTATTTTCATATTTTGTTTAAAGAGCCCTCCACCTTTGGTGTCGGGCTCTTTTGCCAAAATATGAAAATAAACTCATCCAGTTTTTAGACAACATGCTTTCATAAAAAATTATCGGTAATTTTGATGCACTTATGTAATTACTTACGATAATTTAAAATATTTTTACCATTAACCTAAAAACAGAGTGTCTTTATTATAAACATTATATTATGTACCTAAAGTTTTAAAAAAACTTTTGTTGACGAAGGATATCGTAGTCTAATGGATTTTCCACTCACCTTATGTAATTCTTACAATTTTAATTATTGTTTTTTTTATACCTAGTTGTCGATAAACAGGAAAACTAATAATTATTAAATATGGCCGCCTTTATATTTTTAACCTTAAAGTTATTTTTTTCTTTATTATTAACTGTACAAGCAAAGTTAGCCTTTGAGGTCAATCAGAAAGTTATGAAGTAGCTCAATTTTAAACCACAAAAGATCTACCTATAACTTTGGGAACAATTTATATGGCAAAATTATCCAAAATATTACTTGTTTCTAAAACTACATGGTCAGTAAATTATTTGTTGTTGTCCAAATAATTGGTACTGTATTTTTTAAAATAATTCCTATTTATTTTAGAAGCTGTTCCAACCGAGCTTCTTGGATGTCCAACCAACCTGAAAC
Organism: Polydrusus tereticollis; assembly: GCA_963920685.1. Lineage (NCBI taxonomy): Eukaryota > Metazoa > Arthropoda > Insecta > Coleoptera > Curculionidae > Polydrusus > Polydrusus tereticollis. The sequence continues at coordinate 54,924,501 of OY987329.1, forward strand.
TAGCGGCCAGCGGCCAGCGGCCGATTAAGTAAATTTTTGACGCGGAGTGTACCGTATCGCCTTTTATTTTTTATTTATTTTAATCGTATTAATAAAACTAAAAGACAATAATTGTTCAAACTTTGTCAGATGCCTCCTAATATAAGTAGATATAACATGTATATAGGATTCGCCAAAAAACATAGGCTACAGGGTTCATTCAAAGTCCTTAACTTCAAAGTAAAAATAAAATAGTAGTTTCCACCAGTTCACGTTCATACTTTATACGATGCTTTAAAATATTACTAGAAGCAACATATCTTTGGCACTTTCCAAAAAACAGAGGCTACGGGGTTCATTCAGAAGTTTCGGAAATTTTATACCTAGTTAAATTGGCAAGAAAATTCTAGTTTTCACCAGTTCACGTTTATACTTTATACGATGCTTTAAAATATTACTAGAAGCAACATATCTTTGGCACTTTCCAAAAAACAGAGGCTACGGGGTTCATTCAAAAGTTTGAAAATTTTATATTCAAGGTTGGAGGAAAATTCCAGTTTTCATCAGTTCACGTTTATACGTTATACGATGCTTTAAAATATTGCTAGAAGCAACATATCTTTGGCACTTTCCGAAAAACAGAGGCTACGGAGTTCATCCAAAAGTTTGAAAGTTTTATATTCAAGGTTGGAGGAAAATTCCAGTTTTCACCAGTTCACGTTTATACGTTATAGGATGCTTTAAAATATTGCTAGAAGCAACATATCTTTGGCACTTTCCGAAAAACAGAGGCTACGGGGTTCATCCAAAAGTTTGAAAGTTTTATATTCAAGGTTGGAGGCAAATTCTAGTTTTCACCAGTTTACGTTTATACGTTATAAGATGCTTTAAAATATTGCTAGAAGCAACATATCTTTGGCACTTTCCAAAAAACAGAGGCTACGGGGTTCATTTAAAAGTTTAAAAATTTTATATTCAAGGTTAGAGGAAAATTCTAGTTTTCACCAGTTCACATTTATACTTTATACGATGCTTTAAAATATTACTAGAAGCAACATATCTTTGGCACGTTCCAAAAAACCGAGGCTGCGGGGTTCATTTGAAAATTTTATATTCAAAGTTAAGAAAAAATTCTATTTTTCACCAGTTCACGTTTATACGTTATACGATGCTTTAAAATATTACTAGAAGCAACATATCTTTGGCACGTTCCAGAAAACAGAGGCTACGGGGTTCATTTCAAAGTTTAAAAATTTTATATTCAAGGTTAGAGGAAAATTCTAGTTTTCACCAGTTCACGTTTATACTTTATACGATGCTTTAAAATATTACTAGAAGCAACATATCTTTGGCACTTTCCGAAAAACAGAGGCTACGGGGTTCGTTTAAAAATTTGAAAATTTTATATTCAAAGTTAAGAAAAAATTCTATTTTTCACCAGTTCACGTTTATACGTTATACGATGCTTTAGAATATTGCTAGAAGCAACATATCTTTGCCACTTTCAGAAAAACAGAGGCTACGGGGTTCATTCAGAAGTTCGAAAATTTTATATTCAAAGTTAGGAGAAAATTCTATTTTTCACCAGTTCACATTTATACGTTATACGATGCTTTAAAATATTGCTAGGAGCAACATATCTTTGGCACTTTCGAAAAAACAGAGGCTACGGGGTTCATTCAAAAGTTTCTAACATATGCATACCAACACAATTCTGCAATACGCTTGCAATTTAAGGATACCACGTTTTCATTGTAAATACTCGGAATTCGTCGTTAAAAAAATTTATCCATTTTTCAAATTTCAAATAACTGGGAAATTGTGACCTGTAAAAATGTAAATGGCTGGTAAATAAACTACTTTTAGCGTTACCCAGGAACAACGACGCGGACGTATTAGTTTTCTGTTCCCATCGGGGTGCTTGATTAACGTGAGTCCCCTCGCCTCTCACCTATCAGGGTGCTCTATTTACATGAGTCCTCTCGTAAGGGCTTAAGATATTGGCCTGCAACTTGAATGCACTTATTAATCTTCATTTTAAATATCTGTATACAACTGAAGTGTGTCTGTGCTTGAATTTCAGTACAAGCATTTTTGATTCACTCAGACATATTCTCACGTGTTGTTTCTTGCTATTTGTTTTTAAACTTTGTCTTTGAGATAGCCCCACAAAATACCTTTTCCGCACTTTAATAACATGACCACTATATACGCCTTATTTTTACAGGATACAGTTATGCACAAAAGATATTTGTCTGAATTGGAGTCCTCTGATTCATTAAGAAAACTGCTTTTTCAATCTAATCACTGCGCTGACTGGTAATTTTGCTCTATATACTGGAACTTAGAAACACTGGAACATTTCAATCGGTATACCGGTTATAAAGGTGTTAACACTTGGCATGTTATAGTTTGAACGAGACGAATGTGCCAATCTTTGTCCGATTGGCCAGTTCGAATGCCCGTTACCGACAAGAACTAGCTCGCCCATCTTGATATGACTCTCCAATTTTCTATCGCACAATATCTTTAGCTATTCAAGGTGCTCTGCATGGTACAGTTTCATGCGAACTATGAAGATCTTCCCTATGGTTTTCAATTTTTTGTACGTTTCAGGCAAATAAGATTTAACTTATCAATATTTTGTTTTAAATTTTTCATTGACGAAATATATGTTATGCAAGCAAAAACTGAGGGCTTTTCAAAATTTAAATGTGTATCTACGGAACTACGAGAGTTCCTACTTTTGTGTTGTTCTTCAGTATGTTACATAAAACCAACACTACTCTTTTGCGTGTAACAGTGTTTTAAGACTTCCACAATATTCTAAAGTGGAAGCAAACTCGAAAGGCGGTGTAAAAATAATGTTGATTTTTCTCTGTTCGGGGCAAGTATTTTGAGTAACATCCGCATCAAGAATGGCAGATCTTAGGTTACTTCTTTCTAAATGTGGCGTAGTTTCGTTTGAGTTCAGCAGCCATGCAGCAATTCCTCGCCTAACGTTTTTCATGTCGTTTTCTGAAAACGGGTAAAATGAACTTCTACAGATTGTGTATGCCCAAGAACATACATGAACACCGCAGTTTCCGGATGAATTTTCTGAAGACGACTGTAGAGGAATGTCCGAAGGAATAGAGATCTGCCATGTTTGCCATCTAGATATTTTTTGAACCCGTGCAGTTCTATAGCTTTCTATAAAGCTACATAAATTAGAAATTAATGTTTTTGGTAGGGAACCGTGTAGGGAGTCTAGATACAAAAACAGCCTATGGGGGAAAATAACAATTAACATAGTCCAATGATTATTAAGGTATACTGGCAATATCCAAATATCTTGGGACTACACATCTTGAATTTGAGTCCATTTCTGCTGACCTTCTGATATGAAACCCTCCATCAGTTTCTGAACAAAAAAAGATTCAAAAACTAGCGCTTTTAATTTTTCAGATTGTGCAGCATTTTGCAGCATTACTAAGAAGGCATTTATAATATTATCATCTAACCACTTACACTGCAACAATGTTTCCAAGGACGATTCATTTAGGATGATTCCAGCTATAGTTTTTTTTCCCGATGTTTTGGGAAACCCATCTGGATATTTGTGAACTGAGGTAAAAAGAGCGTTGCTAATATCTACTGCAGTAACAGCGTCTACTTGATGGATTTTGTTAACATCATCTGTCGGATTTTGGGGTTCTTGGTTGCGTTTAACAATCGTTCTGGGGCTTTTAAAGTAGGTCCTTGTTCTCTTTTTTAACCAGAACTCTTCTGCCAAATCAGGGTTCTCTTTGTTTTGTCTTTTTTGCCTGTGTGTTTTAAGCGAATAATTTCTTTCCAGTAAGCGTGGCCATAAATATTTTGCCATTGTTTGTATAAATCGAGGCGCCGTTATCTCCAGTTTGCCACGAAATACATTTTTGAACCAATTTTCCACGCTATTGTTTGTGTCTCTTAACAAGTTATATTTACAGAGCAAAACTGCAGACCATAGGGGAAAGAATGATAAAATATACTCCAATAAATACATCAAAAACGGCAAGTTAAAGTATTCATTGTCCTCGTTGTTCGGATTGAGTTGTGACTTACTTTCTTGTTCGAATATTGCAATAAAAAAATGAATAAAAAGGAGATTCGTGGCGTAAAGTGATTATGTCCTCACTTAGGTAGTCCTCTTCAGAAAAATCAGCCTCGGTTGTTTTAGCAGCCGTATTATAATTTGAAAATGGCTCGCATATGTTCGCTAATCTGTTGTCAAAATTATCGCATTTTGTTTTAGAACCAAATATTTTAAAAATATCTTGAAAAATATATCTGGCCGATTTTAAATTGTCACAGTGAATTAATTTTGTCACTGCATTGCCGGCAATTTTCTGGTGGATTTTAGTCGAAAAATATTTTGCGGCATTTTTTAAAACAGTTTTTAGGAGATGTGCTGAACAAACATGAATAATAATTGTTAATTTTAGCGGACTTTCTTCAACAGCGCTATATATTTAAAAGCGAGTTTTAAATAGACATCCAGTGATATACCATTAAATGTTTTAATACTTGACTGAATAAGGGCCAAACTAAAATCTGTTTCTATTTTATGAATCACCATTCTTCGATTACTCATTTGCTTTAGGGTTAAATTAAAAACTGCCAAAAATAAAGATATATATGGAATGTTGTGACTGCTTGATATGAATTCTGCTACTGAAATCCATGGTGGACGACTAACTATTGAACCAGTTGCGTCCAGGTTGCAAAATACTGGTGATTTTAAAGACAAAAGGTAGGATAGCTGTTGCTCAGTAAAAAGAACAATGTAAAATGGATCTAAGCCGTGTCCTTGTATATACCCCTTACATACTTGTCCATTCCAAGATTCCTCTAGTTGTCGTTTAAGTTTGACTAAGAAAGATGTTGGGTCTTTGTCTAAATCGCCGTCGGTGTTGTTTTCGCTGGACATCTTATGCAGTAGCATAGAACTTGGGGCATCATTTCTATTTCCTGATTTTAGTATATTCTCAGAAACATTCCCAAGTTTGGCATATTTAACATTCGTTGGTGTCTGACCTATTAGGGTTTTCTTATACTCTTCTCTTTCAATACCTTTAATAAATCTCCGATGCACTTCTATATTATCATGATTAATATTGCCATATTGAAGAACATTGACATTTATTTCAATAAATGGATGGATTAAAGAAGAAGTTTCAAAGCGATATGTAGCACAAGCTGAATTTTTGCACCTTGCTACTGCATAGAATTTGCCTTTTGGTAAATTACATTTATGCCATTTAAAAATCAAAACACAGTAGGGGTTGTGAGTACTAAAAATTTTATTAAATTCATCTGACCAGCCTTTTGCTAGTCGAATATTATTATTTACGATAAATTGTTTCCAAAATTCCGCGGGGACAGTTATGACATTTTCTTCTTTTAAAACCTTAATTTCGTCCAGTGGCGTGGAATTAGGAATATCTGTACTGGATTGGCCGTCCATCAAAACTAATTTGTAAGTTTCTCGAGAGTTAGGCGTGGTGTAATCGATAGGGGGATTTTCACTTTTAAACGTCAAATTGGATGTTGACATGTCTATCATATTTCGAGGCAAAATATCACAATGGTTATTATTAGTTGTAAAGAAAATCTTATCGAGGTTTTCAGGTACAATTGCTAAAGCTGTCGGTCTACTGAAGTCAGCATAAATTGCTTGGGATTCATTTTTGAAACGGCGCGAAATATATAAACGATTTAAAAACTTATTTCGCACATGAATAAATGTACATAGCTCGCTTAGTACAGATGAATTGTTACGAGGAGAGCAACTCTGAACAAGATCTAGGGTATATTCCCGAGATATAATGAACTCAATAGCTTTACTTAAGGAAAAAGCTTTAAGCTTATTTAATCTGCTATCACTCATGATAAAAATTAGTGTTAAGACTTTATTAGTGTATTAGGTAGGTTAGTTGTTCTTACTCAAGCTGGATGATTTATTTTCAATATATTTTCCGGATAAAAACTCTATTTGATGTTTGTCACAACTGATTATTGAAAACTAATTTGACAACTACTGTTTCTATGGATATACAAAACAAACTGTGCTGGTGCTTTGCCACAGTTAAAATGTATATCCTAACATACAGGGAGCTTCAAAGCAACCATCATATCAATAAAATAAATTAAATAAAGAAACAAACATAAAAATATTATATTATATTTGACAACACTACAAAGTTCTTTACAATATGGAAATTATGAAACTACTATTTTCTTGTAACTTTGAATATATAATATTTTGAATAAACCCCGTAGCCTCTGTTTTTTGGAAAGTGCCAAAGATATCTTGCTTCTAGCAATATTTTAAAGCATCGTATAACGTATAAACGTGAACTGGTGAAAACTGGAATTTTCCTCCAACCTTGAATATAAAATTTTCAAACTTTTGAATGAACCCCGTAGCCTCTGTTTTTTGGAAAGTGCCAAAGATATCTTGCTTCTAGCAATATTTTAAAGCATCGTATAAAGTATAAACGTGAACTGGTGAAAACTACAATTTTCCTCTAACCTTGAATATAAAATTTTTAAACTTTTAAATGAACCCCGTAGCCTCTGTTTTTTGGAAAGTGCCAAAGATATCTTGCTTCTAGCAATATTTTAAAGCATCGTATAAAGTATAAACGTGAACTGGTGAAAACTAGAATTTTCCTCTAACCTTGAATATAAAATTTTTAAACTTTTAAATGAACCCCGTAGCCTCTGTTTTTTGAAAGTGCCAAAGATATGTTGCTTCTAGCAATATTTTAAAGCATCGTATAAAGTATAAACGTGAACTGGTGAAAACTAGAATTTTCCTCTAACCTTGAATATAAAATTTTTAAACTTTTAAATGAACCCCGTAGCCTCTGTTTTTTGGAAAGTGCCAAAGATATGTTGCTTCTAGCAATATTTTAAAGCATCGTATAACGTATAAACGTGAACTGGTGAAAAATAGAATTTTTTCTTACCTTTGAATATAAAATTTTCAAATTTTTAAACGAACCCCGTAGCCCCTGTTTTTTGGAACGTGCCAAAGATATGTTGCTTCTAGTAATATTTTAAAGCATCGTATAAAGTATAAACGTGAACTGGTGAAAACTAGAATTTTCCTCTAACCTTGAATATAAAATTTTAAAACTTTTAAATGAACCCCGTAGCCTCTGTTTTTTGGAAAGTGCCAAAGATATCTTGCTTCTATCAATATTTTAAAGCGTCGTATAAAGTATAAACGTGAACTGGTGAAAACTAGAATTTTCCTCTAACCTTGAATATAAAATTTTTAAACTTTTAAATGAGCCCCGTAGCCTCTGTTTTTTGGAAAGTGCCAAAGATATCTTGCTTCCAGCAATATTTTAAAGCATCGTATAAAGTATAAACGTAAACTGGTGAAAACCAGAATTTTCCTCCAACCTTGAATATAAAACTTTAAAACTTTTGGATGAACCCCGTAGCCTCTGTTTTTCGGAAAGTGCCAAAGATATGTTGCTTCTAGCAATATTTTAAAGCATCCTATAACGTATAAACGTGAACTGGTGAAAACTGGAATTTTCCTCCAACCTTTGAATATAAAACTTTCAAACTTTTGGATGAACCCCGTAGCCTCTGTTTTTCGGAAAGTGCCAAAGATATGTTGCTTCTAGCAATATTTTAAAGCATCGTATAACGTATAAACGTGAACTGGTGAAAACTGGAATTTTCCTCCAACCTTGAATATAAAATTTTCAAACTTTTGAATGAACCCCGTAGCCTCTGTTTTTTGGAAAGTGCCAAAGATATCTTGCTTCTAGCAATATTTTAAAGCATCGTATAAAGTATAAACGTGAACTGGTGAAAACTACAATTTTCCTCTAACCTTGAATATAAAATTTTTAAACTTTTAAATGAACCCCGTAGCCTCTGTTTTTTGGAAAGTGCCAAAGATATCTTGCTTCTAGCAATATTTTAAAGCATCGTATAAAGTATAAACGTGAACTGGTGAAAACTAGAATTTTCCTCTAACCTTGAATATAAAATTTTTAAACTTTTAAATGAACCCCGTAGCCTCTGTTTTTTGAAAGTGCCAAAGATATGTTGCTTCTAGCAATATTTTAAAGCATCGTATAAAGTATAAACGTGAACTGGTAAAAACTAGAATTTTCCTCTAACCTTGAATATAAAATTTTTAAACTTTTAAATGAACCCCGTAGCCTCTGTTTTTTGGAAAGTGCCAAAGATATGTTGCTTCTAGCAATATTTTAAAGCATCGTATAACGTATAAACGTGAACTGGTGAAAAATAGAATTTTTTCTTACCTTTGAATATAAAATTTTTAAACTTTTAAATGAACCCCGTAGCCTCTGTTTTTTGGAAAGTGCCAAAGATATCTTGCTTCTAGCAATATTTTAAAGCGTCGTATAAAGTATAAACGTGAACTGGTGAAAACTAGAATTTTCCTCTAACCTTGAATATAAAATTTTTAAACTTTTAAATGAGCCCCGTAGCCTCTGTTTTTTGGAAAGTGCCAAAGATATCTTGCTTCTAGCAATATTTTAAAGCATCGTATAAAGTATAAACGTAAACTGGTGAAAACCAGAATTTTCCTCCAACCTTGAATATAAAACTTTAAAACTTTTGGATGAACCCCGTAGCCTCTGTTTTTCGGAAAGTGCCAAAGATATGTTGCTTCTAGCAATATTTTAAAGCATCCTATAACGTATAAACGTGAACTGGTGAAAACTGGAATTTTCCTCCAACCTTTGAATATAAAACTTTCAAACTTTTGGATGAACCCCGTAGCCTCTGTTTTTCGGAAAGTGCCAAAGATATGTTGCTTCTAGCAATATTTTAAAGCATCCTATAACGTATAAACGTGAACTGGTGAAAACTGGAATTTTCCTCCAACCTTGAATATAAAACTTTCAAACTTTTGGATGAACCCCGTAGCCTCTGTTTTTTGGAAAGTGCGAAAGATATGTTGCTTCTAGTAATATTTTAAAGCATCGTATAAAGTATAAACGTGAACTGGTGAAAACTAGAATTTTCTTGCCAATTTAACTAGGTATAAAATTTCCGAAACTTCTGAATGAACCCCGTAGCCTCTGTTTTTTGGCAAAAGCTGAAGATATGTTGTTTCTAGCAATAGTTTAAAGCATCGTATAAAGTATGAACGTGAACTGGTGGAAACTACTATTTTATTTTTACTTTGAAGTTAAGGACTTTGAATGAAGCCTGTAGCCTATGTTTTTTGGCGAATCCTATATACATGTTATATCTACTTATATTAGGAGGCATCTGACAAAGTTTGAACAATTATTGTCTTTTAGTTTTATTAATACGATTAAAATAAATAAAAGGCGATACGGTACACTCCGCGTCAAAAATTTACTTAATCGGCCGCTGGCCGCTGGCCGCTAGTTTCAGGTTGGTTCGAAAAAACTGTTACAGAAACTATGAAAGCATCAGCAATTTATAATAAGTCGATTACTTTCTCTAACTTGGTGGAAGCTTCTCACAAGTTGACAGAACTGGGCTGTGGATGGGCGAAGGGAAAAGGCAAACAAAGTATTTTGTTTTTCTATATAATGAACCACGACATGACCTTGCCCCAAAATTGTCAGTATTTTTAAAATTTTAAACTTAATATAAAAGTGTGTTGTGCTTATATTGAGGTGAAAAAAATTCATTGTAGTGACAAAAGTGTTCTGAAATTTCCGCTAAGAGTTACTGCTATTAGTACTTTAAAAACCGTGTCAGAGTTAAAAGTGTCTTTGTTAGATTATTTGCAGAAAAGTTCAGATAAAGCAAACACAAACGATGAAAAGAGTTTTACAGTTTACTTTATATTTTTTGAACAGCAGCTTAAGTTAGTAACGGTCAATAATAATAACATAATAACTGTCTCAGATATTCTTGCGAGGTCTCACTGTTTGCTTGTTTATTACAGTCCATCTCTCGTCGCGTATATAAACTTTTAATAAGTGCAAATATACTTATACTTCCATCCCCACAAAATGTAAATATGAAATGATACAGTGACTACAAAAAGCATGACAAATCTGAAGCGGCCAAAAAACATTAATACTTATTTGTCCACCCATAAGTTTAGTTACCTACTTTAGTTTAAATAAATATAAGTATGTTAAGAAAATAGGCAACATAATATCTATGCATTTTGTAATCATCCTCTGTGTAATTTTTTTTTAAACAACGTAAAAAGTGATTGAAATAATTACTGCAATATGATTTATTTTCATATCCTCTTATATATTTTATGAAATAAATTGTTTTTTCTTTATAAAAATATATATAATTAATTAAAATGTTCTGTCTTTCCACGTTTCCTTTTCAATTTATTCTCCTATCCAGGCAAAATAAAATAATACAAATACCAGTAGGTACCGTAGGTACAAGTGCTTTGATATTCATATAAAAATACTACCTAGTCAAATAAAAATATTTCGGTTATACATTTTGTAAGTACTAAAACACTTTTTTGGTATGGGTTTACACTTTAAATAAGCAAAATTGATCATAGTAAATCCCAGTATTAAAAAAGAAATCTTTTATTGCAATTTATTTAATCAGGAGGTCGACAGCCATCCGTCCACTTGTGATGACTCATACTTCCTCGCTTCAAGGCCTTGTTTTTCGATGGTAGTGGTTAGCGAGTACCGTAATTCGAAAAAGTGTGTAAAAGCCTGTTTACATTAAGAAACTGCACGTGCAGGGCAAGGAAAAATTGTCTGTAGGCATGCGCACTTGTGATTTTGCAATCAGCTCTTGCAATGTTCTTTGTATTGCATCAAATTAGAACACGCGCTATTTTTATATTACATGGCATGCAATTTTTGTGTGTGATCACAGGTACCAACAAAAAAAAATCAATTCATCCATTGATCCATGCGGAGCAATGCCAAGCCGAGGAAACTAATGGATTTCGTTATTTGCAAACGTGCTCAGTAATTAGCAGTGGTTGCTTTCCAATTTAAAAATAATCTTTCAGTATAGTATAGTACACTAGTTGTGTACTACCTATACTTTTTCTACGACTTCATATTTGATCGGCCGACTGACGCTTTAAGTGTGAACATCTAGTGAACCCGGTGCGCAATACTAACATTCCCTTTAACCTTCCTGTTATCCTCATTCAATTGGTAAGTGGAGTTAAAAAGTAAGAGTGTATTAATACCCTAAATAAATAGAATAAATTTGAACCCAGCACCAGGGGGGGGCGGACCCCCCTTATTGAATAAGGCGTGTTATTCTCAACAAGAAATGGACGTTGTTGATGCGAACACAATACACAAAAAAACCAGTAGTAGATGATAAGTTAAATAATAAAAAAATATTTTATCGTATATATCGAGAGCACTGAAATAGCTATTTTCCTAACAAGTGCAGAAAATCGATTTTTCCGCACGCAAATGCCGTTGACAGCACGACGCGTAGCGGAGTGGTGTCAAGCATTTAAGTGCGGAAAAATAGGTTTCTGCACGTGTTAGGAACAATAGTTTTTCTACTAGCGTGAGGAAACAAATTGAAAATAATTTAAAAAACGGAGTTTTTTTTTAAATTTTTATTACAATGAACAAAATTTTACAATATTAATTCTCTTCATCGGAAATCATTTTGCGTGCCGAAGAATTCAGCAAAACTCCAGTAGAAAAACTGATAAACTAGTTTTTAGCATTTAATTTAATTAAATTTAATTTCAAAATATAACAGTGCGGAAAAATCTTTGCCGCACGGTGCGGAAAAGTGGATTTTCCGCACTAAAACATGTGCGGAAAATGCGTTTTTCCGCACGCTAGTAAAAAAAAGCTAGTTGTAATGTAGGGAAATATAATCATTTAAAAGTTGCCAAAGATATTTTAGATTTAAAATTAAATGAGGTTAGCAAACATTAGGGAAGAATAGGATTTCTGTTGAATTTAATAATTTTGAAGCGGCTAATAACCTAGTAATTAATGAAACACTTAAAGAAAAAGGGTATACAATGTCAACATTCCTTATAATTACGTTACTTGTCAAGGGACACTTAGAAAAATAGACAATAAAATAGATATAAATGAAGTCATAGAAGAAATCAGTTCCCTATAGAAAATTGTGGATGCTAAAAGACTAAACCGACTTGAAATTAAAGACGGTAAAACGGAGTATGTACCAACCAGGACGGTGCTTTTTACTTTTGAGGAAGTGATCTTACTCAAATGTGTAAATGCTTACGGTATTTCGATGCCGATTATTACGTATGTACCGCCAATAACGCAATGCTTCAATTGCTATAGGTATGGACATACAAGAGCCCAATGCAAAGGTGGTAAAAAAGGTAAAAGTATATGCCCAAAATGTGGTTTGGAAGCTCACGATGATAGGGATATGGAATGCATAAACAAATGTATTCATTGCACAAGTAACTCTCACCAAGCATACAATAAAATGTGTCCTGAATACAACCGACAGAAAAGCATAAAGTCAATAATGGCCTTTGAGAATATCACTTTTATAGACGCGGAACTAAAACACCAGAAAAGAACATCTAATGACAATGAATAGAATACACTTACAGTATGCAAGACTTTCCAAACCTACCAAGTAGGACAGAACCTAATAAAGTAAATATAAATCAAAGACAACAAAATTACACTAGTAGCAACCAAAATAATAGAAGAACATGTAGACAAGCGGTGGGAACACCCCCTAAAAGAAAATTAATTTAGGAAAATTATGACAGAGCAACCCAACAGCCAACTATTTAACCCAAACTCCAGACCCACCTCTATAGACAACCAAACATACAGGGTCGTTGGTATGTATGGAAACGGTCGATTATTTTTTAAAGTATAATAGTTAGCAAAAAATATTTTAGATAAAAGTTTTAGGGTTTTTTAAGGTGTATTAGAATTTTAAAAAAATAAGTATGCAGGATGAATCAGAAAACCATAGAGAAGCAAAGTTACCTTTTTTTAAATAGAATACCCTATATCTTCGAATATTTTTGGATTTTTTTTTTTTTTTTTTTTTTTATGATAAGGCACAGCACTGCAGGATAAATCCTTTATGGCGCTCTAGGAGCGGTGCGTGTGCGCAGGAAACGATTCACGTTGGTCTTGAATCCTTGGAGATTATACTCGTTGGGGAACGCGATCTCAGGGAGGTCGTTCCAAAGTGATGACGTTCTCCAGATGAAAGAATTTTGAAACAGTGTCGTTCGAGGGACACTAAGCTGAACCACGTACTGGTGGGCTGCAGTGGCTCGTCGTGTATTTCTACCATGCACCGCTCTGGGTGGTATCAAGCGGGCAACCTCAGTTGAACACTTGCCATGAAAATATTTGTAAAATAGACTCAAGTCGCCAACCTGCCTTCGATGTTCCAGGCTTTCCAGATTGTTTGTCAGACTATGGTCACCGATCAAGCGAATGGCTCTTCTTTGAATGGAATCTAGCAATCTCAGGGTATGTTTAGGAGCAGAGCCCCAAATATGCGAACAGTACTCCAGTGATGGTCGAATTTGGGCTTTATAGAGCATCAAAAGTTGCTAGGGTGTATAGAGGTCCTTTGTTCGGAAAAGTATTCCAAGCTTCTGCGAGGCTGCCCTAGCAATGGCCGCAACGTGACTATGCCAAGACATATGACTATCCAAATTTATGCCCAATAAATGAATTGATGAAGCCAAAGGAATTGAGTGTCCCGCCATAACTATATCCGGTTCTTCAACATTAAGTTTTTTAGAAAAAACTACCGCCTGGGTCTTTTTAGCGTTTAATTCTACTTGGTTACTGTCACCCCAAGACAGAATTTCTTCCAGGTCTTTGTTAAGATGTGAGACCTCTTGCTGCCTATAGAGATGTGCATTAGCAGCCGATGTCCGAGCATCCAAAGTAAAAGATGAAACAAGTGTGCTGTCATCAGCGAAGCTATATATAGGATTTTTAGTTTTTTCCAAAAGATCGTTAATGTATAGTAAGAAAAGGGTGGGCGACAAAATAGAACCTTGAGGGACTCCGGCGTTGATGTTAAATGTGTCTGAAAGAAATCCGTCCATCGCCACTCGCAGAGAACGGTCTTTAAGAAAGCTCGACAGCCATGAACAAAATTGAACCGGCATTCCGTATGCTCTCACTTTAGTTAGGAGCCCCTCATGCCATACTCGGTCAAAAGCCTTGGAAATGTCCAGTGCTACCGCCCGGGACTCCCCATGGTATTCTATTGCGTTGTTCCAAACATGAGTAACATAAGCGAGAAGGTCTCCTGTTGATCTAGACTTACGGAATCCATACTGGCGGTCACTAATAATGTTGAAGCCTTCCAGGTATTTTAGTAATTTTTCGTTGATAGCCTTCTCCATAACTTTTGATATAACCGAGAGCAATGCGACTGGACGATAGTTGTTTGGCAAAGTCTTCTTGCCTTTTTTGGGTATGGGCTGGACTCTCGCAGTTTTCCAGCAAGAAGGAAATATTCCTTTTTTGTAGGATAGGTTAAAAAGCCTACAAAATACCGGTGTCAGTTCGTCAGCGCATGTCTTAATTACAATGACTGGAATATCGTCAGGGCCAGAAGCCTTTTTAGTGTCGAGACTCCTCAAGATTCGTTTAACATGAAATAACAATTATTTTTTATTAAGTGCATTATTTATATAAGCCTAAACCTAATAGTTTCCGAGATATCGACTTTTGAAAAATTACATTTTTGAACTTTGACAGCTTCTAGCTTTCTAACGGTACGTTTTAGAGTAAAACGACTTACATGTCCCTATCTTACTTTTTATGATCTACACAAAAACAACAACTTCCGGTTAAACCGGAAGTACTGTATTTCCGGCTTTTCAGTTACATCCGGTTTAACCGGAAGTTGATGTTTTTGGGAAGACAATGAAAAAATAAGACAGGGACATGTAAGCCGTTTTATTCTAAAAGGTACCGTTAGACAGCTAGAAGCTGTCAAAGTTCAAAAATGTCATTTTTCAAAAGTCGATATCTCGGAAACTATTAAGTTTAGACTTATAATGCACGTATAGAAAAATAATTGTTATTTTATGTAAAATTCAAAAATGTTCGAAGATATAGCGTGTTCCATTTAAAGAAAAGTAACTTTGTTTCTCCACGGTTTTCTGACTCAACCTGTATGCTTATTTTTTGTTAATTCTAAAACACCTTAAAAAACCCTAAAACTTTTATCTGAAATATTTTTTGCTGACTGTTTTAGTTTAAGAAATAATCGACCTTTTCCATACATACCAACGACCTTGTATAACCCTTACACAAGACCTAGTACTAGTACTAGTGCCATGCAATATACACAAAATAGTTTAAATGAACTCACCCAAACAAACAACTCGGACACCATACAAGAAATTTAGTACACATATACTCAATTCTCAGAGACAGAAAAACAAAAATTAAAAAAACTCCTTTTCACTTACGAATTAGGATATAGGTATAGGGATAGGGACAAACCACCACCTCCCAAAAAACAAAATATGTAAACATAAATAATAAAATAACAGAAAAAAAGCCCTTGACAAACAACCACAGTATAATTCACTAAACAAATATTGAAATTCAAGTCTCGCAATGGAGAATTCGATGATTAAGTTGATGCAATGGAACCTACGCAGCTTTAATTCAAACAGGGGTAACCTTATTAACTTCATCAATAACTATGATCCAGACATAATCGTACTAAACGAAACCTGGCTTAAGCAGGCAAGGAAAGCCTATATTAAACATTACAATTTTTTTAGACAGGATAGGGATGATGCGTATGGTGGCATACCCACACTGGTTAAAAATAAATTCAACGCAGAGATAATATTGGATTACCAATCGGAGTCTGAGTCCCCAATCCAATGCTTGATTGTTAAGACAGGAAATCTAAATGTAATCAATATATACTCCCCGCCAACCTACTACTTAACGGGAGAACTGTTGGAGGACATTTTTAAAGGGCTGGAAGGCCACATAATCATAATGGGCGACCTAAATGCACACCATTCTGTATGGAGCAGCTTCCCAGAAAACAGAAATGGTAACAACAATATACAGTTCCTAGATAACAACAGCTATGTACTGTTAAATAATGATACACCAACAATGTGGGGAAATCCAAATAGGAATACCGGATCCGTGGATTTGACCATTAGTAGTGACAGTCTGGCAGCGAGAGCCCAATGGTTAGTAATGGATGACTGTGCCAATAGCGATCACTTTCCGACATATTGCAACATCTTCTCAAACACCTCCACACCTCTAGAGATGGGGAACAGAACAATAATTCAAAAGCGTAACTTTTCAAAAGCTGACTGGCCTAGATATCATGATTAAATGACATTGGGGTGTATTGAATGTGAAAATAGTGGTACAGATTATCTGACATTTAAAGAGGTCATGCAGTCAGTGGACAGACGAAACGATACCCTTGAGATCAGCAAACACACAAAAAAACCAAACAATCCCTGGTGGGATGAGGAGTGCACAAGCCACATCCTATTTAGAAAAAGGGCCATGAAAAACTTTAAACAAAATATGGATTTGGAAAATTGCTTGCAAACTAAACATACCATAGCCAGGGTTAACAAATTTTTAAAAGTAAAAAAAAGAAATAAATTTAAAGAATTCTGTGAACGTCTGAATAGAGAAACAGACATCAGTTATATCTGGAGAACAATCAAGAAATTTTTGAATACACCAATGCAGCTAAATGATAAATTCCCATCCCCCAAATCAGCAGGGAGATATTGGACGATTACGATAAATGCCATATACATCCGGAGTTCCAGCTAGAAAAGAATATTTCAGACATTAAATATTTCACAATTGATGAATTTAGAATAGGAATGAAAGATAAAAAAGATAGAGCCACTGGCATGGATAATATCTCTTATACCATGATAAATAAAGTACCCATACCGGCACAACAAACACTGCTTAACATTTTTAACTTCTGCCTAAAAAGCTCTTCATTGCCACAAGGCTGGCAAGAACATTGCATCCTACCAATAGTGAAACCTAATAAAAGCAAAAATAACCCGGAAAACTTTAGAGCAATAGCCCTGTCATCTTCTGCAGTCAAGCTTTTTGAAACAATGGTTAAAAATAGAGTGGAATGGATACTCGAAAATAAAAAACTATTTACATTGCATCAAGCTGGATTCAGAAAGGGTATGGGGACCTAACATAATACAGCATTGGTCACTTCTACTGTGCAATTAGCATAAAGTAGAGGAGAAACGGTAATTGCTGTCTTCTTAGATATCAAAGCTGCATACGACAATGTCAATATATATGTTATATACAACAAGGGGCAAGGGCCTAGCGACACTTGAAGCACCGGTTCCCGTCAGATCACCGAAGTTAAGCAATGTCGAGCGCGGTTAGTACTTGGATGGGTGACCGCTTGGGAAACACCGCGTGCTCTTGTCATAGGGAAGAGTGTAAAATGAATCGACACCAAAACCATCCTATTCACGCCGGACAGGCCGGATGAGATCGGATATCTCGTAGGATGAAGGTGCCGTTTCACACTCCCCAGTCGGTAGACCGCACGATTAAAAAAAACCGTACGGTCGATGACCGGTTCAAGATGGCCTCTGATACGCCGACGAACCGTAAAAAATAGTAAATAAAAAAAAATATACAACAAGCTAATTAACTTGGACATCCCAGCATTTGTGTAATTTAATATTTAGTGTGTTAAGTAATAGAGAGATATATGCTATTGACAATACAGGTGGAATCAATGGACCGGTGGTGATTTCCACAGGCATAGCTCAGGGGTCCCCCTAAGCCCCCTTCTCTTTAATGTATATATTTAAGACCTTTTTAGGGTGGTGCCGGACGAGGTTATGTTATTGGGCTATGCAGATGACCTAACTCTAATAATCAGGGGAAACGATCCAATACAAATGGTTAATCAAATTAACTTAGCATTGACAGTAATAAATAGCTGGTTAGAAAATAACAACCTTAAACTTTCTAGCTAAGTGTGAAGCGATTTGGTTCACCAAAGGACATAGAAAAGAAAACCCACCGAACATAAAGAGAGATAATGACATAATCCCATATAAACACAGCATAAAATATCTGAACATCATATTTAATAAAAATCTGAAATGGACGATCAAATAGAGAACATGGTAAATAAAACTCGCAAAGGGCTGAACGTCCTTAAAATGATAGCCAAGGTCTCGTGGGGTGCAGACCCTCTCACACTTCAAATAGCGTTCAATGGCATAGTCAAATCTCATTTGGACTTAGGATCATTTCTGTTGGGGCCCACATCGACAAAAAATTTAAATAAACTAAATAAAGTTTTCCATCAGGGCCTGAGAATAATCACAGGATGTATGAATAGTACACCTATTAATGCATTCTGGCAGAAACGGCTGAACGACCTGGAACATAGAAGAATGTGGCTAGGCAGTAAATTTCTAACAAAAATTTATGGTATCAAGAATCATCCACTGATAAGGGTACTAAACGAATTAAAAAATTACACTGATAATAACACAACCTATTGGAAAAATAAAAGCACCCCTTATCTGATGGATGCAGTCAAAAAGTTAATACCCTTCAAAGACCAAATCTATGTAAGAGAAACATTTAATGCTTTGAGCTTGGGTATGAATTTCAAACCCAGAATTTAAACATTATCGATCTGGAACTGAACAAGGAGAAGGCAAATATTAGGGCTGTGTTTAATGAGACCATTGACAGATTTAGTAGAATCACATTCATATACACAGACGCATGAAAAACTAAGGAGAAGGTTGGGCTGGGGGTACATATTCCGTCCTACGAAGTCAACTTTTCAGCCTGACTGCCAGACAATTTAAACATCTGCTCAGCAGAGACGGCAGCAATCAATAAAGCTTGCTCTCTATGTCTTTCAAAAAATATCCCAAAAAGTATTATTCTTACCGATTCAAAAAGTGCATTAGAAAAATTATGCCAAACAAAGATTAACTCTAGCAATGATTATATATCCCTACTAACCAAAAGAATATTGGTGGAAGCTAGGCAAAACCACATTGATATAAACCTTGCTTGGATACCAGGACACTCCGATATCCCTGGAAATGAGTTTGTTGATACCCTAGCTAAAATTGGACGGGATCTTAATGTACCATTGGACATTAAGCTGACTTGACTGACTCAGACATTCTGGCGGTCATAAATACATAAGGGAAAAATATGCAGAAAATTGGAAAGAAACTATTAAAACCAAAGGAACATGGTATGGCAGAATCGAAATACCAGTACATCAGTAGAAGGCACTTACCAACAATAATTCGTATGAGAATAGGACACTGTTTCACAAAAAACACACATACAGGGGAATCCAAGACAATCCATATTGTGAGTGTGGACAAGAAGAGGACCTACATCACATATTTTTCACATGTCCAATAAACAATATACCAGGTCGTGATATGTTCATAGAAATAATCAAATGCGGAATCACACCTCCTTTTATATGATAATTATACTAGCAAACATAAACATTAAACTGATTAAATTATTGAATGCTTTTTTACCATATAATAAAATAAATTTGTAATGAACTTCTCTTTTCTAGGTAAATTGAAAATTGAACCCCCTTTAAACTCCTGGGCTATATGTGTTTTCCGAGGCGACACTTCGGGAATGTGTAAGTCGCTTTGCCGTCGCTCCGAAGCGTGAAGAGTGCCTTCCTTTGTATTGTGCTATTTGTCTTTACTAACAACCCCAAAGCGTATGTTAAAAAGAGAAAAAAAAATTATAAGATGTTTTACCTTAACAGTAATAATAATAATAATAATAAAAAATAAAGTGTCACTACGGTCCAAAAGTAACAATTTAGAAATTGTCGTATATTCGGGATTGCCGGGAGTGACGAGCTCGTAATCCGGTGAATCCTATTGGCTCGAGCTGGCACATCATTCTAATAGCGAATTCCATTGGTAAAAGAAGTGCGGCACCGGTATGTCTAAAACTGCACCAGTGCACAAAAAGTGTTGCACTATTTGGGTACCAATGGTTTTCAGATTAGACCTTGAGTGCATTTTTCCAACAAAGTTGATGATAATACTCCTCAACCCTCAATGATTTTACTTACCACTGGACAAAATTTGAGACAAAATAGAATTTTAAAGATCGAAAAAATCAAAATACTGTATTTTTTGACATTTTCATCCAGTTTCGGTGCAGCACGGTCTCCAAGAGCACGTGCGGAACTGATTGCACTCGGTGCAACAATTGTTGCACCGGTTTCTTAATGGTTTACAAATACTTGCACTGAAATGTTCAATGGTTTTCAAATTTTGCACTCGATTCGCACTTTTTTTACCAATGGAATTCGCTATAATAGATGAAAGCCATCGCCAAGAGAAGAAGAAGAAGACTTCATATTTTTTTATACTTTACTAATGTATCAAAAAATAATATCCAAATTAAAAACGTTGACGTTGAAATAGCATTTGTTAATATAAACCTGTATGTTATCAAAGCGACGCGATGCATTGCACAGCCAACTTTGCGCAATATCTATTGAAAATGTTCACGATCTTGACGACCCACGGCCATTGTGATTGTGGAATCGTTACGTAATAACATTACGTAACTGCTCTTACGAGCAGCTTGGCTTCTATCAATATAGTGTGTATAATTAGAGTTTTTCTGATAAAGTAGAGAGTACATAATTAGGTTCGTACTAACATAGGATCAGAAAAGAACGATTCGTTTTAAACGATTTTTAATATGGAATAAGTAGGTAGATAGGCATTATTTGTAACCAAATAAAATTGTGGGCTAGACAGTTGTCGCAAAACGCCGTCCAACTATAGATTGTTTAAGGATTAAAATACCCTAACCGCTTTTGTGAGTTGAAGTGCCCATATTGGCGTCGTGTGCCGGGTGGCAATTCCCTAATTAGTGCGTCGTTATACCGGCAGGTGCGCTGGTTTCACGATTGGTTTAACACGTTGTTACAATTGCATTTAGTTCTGGCTGCGCACTTATGAGTTCTATTATTCATAATTTCAATTGCTTTCACTATGACGGGTAGAGTTAACATGAAGGGCCTTTTGCTGCGGGGCTTAAAGTCTGTCGATTTAGAAAGTGAATGAATAATATCCATTATGTATACTAAAAAGTCAAATTATTTTGGGGTGTTGACGGACAAATCTAAAGCCTGGAATGAACGATCATAGCAAACATCGAGCATGACACACAAAAATGATCGTGCGTAATGTGATTGACAAAACTACGTTATGTACTTATGACGGGAATACAGGAATAAAACTTGTCTGATTTACGCGGCTGTATGCCATTCCCAAAATGTAGATATAATTATTTCGAAGTTTGAATATTTATGAAAATATTAAAAGACCGCAGTCATTATGTAGCCTAAATATTATCTTGGAGAGATTATGGCAGATACCTAGATAGTTTTTATGCTCTGGTGGCAGCATTAATAGTATTCCTTCAATAGAATATTATAATTTGCAAATTTTTCCCTTTCAAAACAAATTTTCTTTTTTTCTTCTTTTTATTTGGGCAAAAGGCTTTTATAATCGCAGTATACAATTTATACAAGTAATCGCCAAATTCTTGATAAATTCAAGATCTTTGTCTTGATCTTGTCTTGAAATCAAGACAAGATCAAGACAAGACAAGAAATGTCATGTCAATAACAAGATTTACTTACAAGATTTCAAGAAATCTTGATCCTGGGTTATAAAACTTTGTATACCTATGTTAACTCTTTCATTTAAAAAGTAGATTTAAAACCTATAGTTGCAAAAGCTAAGTTTTAGAGAATTGCTCAACTTAAAAAGATGAGAAAACAAATTAGCTGCAGTGTTGTCAGTTTCGAAGTTATTTCAGAAAAACATATTTTTTTTAAATTGCCCTGCATTCATATATCAAATTTTAACACGTCTCATGATTCTAAACGAGACACAGAAAGTCAAAATTTTTGATAAAAATAGGTATCAGTTTTCAAGCTATTGTTGCTGTTTTTATTGCTAATCATTTCTAAAGTAAATTTAGTTTTATCTCACAATCCCAATATAAATAGATTTAATTAAAATTTAAGCGCCAATAGCTTATACACTAAAATTATAATCGAAATTTTTTATTCTTTGTGTTTTGTTTAAAATCATGAGTTGTATTAAAATTTCAAATGCAGCGTTGCCATTAAAAAAATAGGGTTTTCTGAAATAACTCCCAACTGGCAACGCTGTAAGTAATTAGTTCCTTGAGCTTTCTTAGTTGGATAGTTATCTTGAAATTCCCCTTTGGAACTGTGGGTCTATCTCTCTAAATAAAAAGTTAGCCTATGTCAGGTTTAAGAAAAATAACCTTGATTAATGAAAATTTCTCCCATTTAATGATTTTATTATATCTATGTATCTATCATATTACACGGCACCACGGCGTTAAAAACAAAGAAATGCAGAAATCTCCGATTTATCAAATAATTTCAAGATCTTGAAAAGACTCAAATTGTCAGGACACGACCAAGACAAGATTTTTCTTGTCTTGATTGTGTTTTTCAAAACTAGACAAGAAATAGCCACTCCATCAAGACAATATTTCTTCTCTTGCAGATCGATAGTATATTATTCGTCTTCTATATCCATTTAAGCGAACAACATACTGTCTATAATGTTTCTTTATTTGGTTTGTCACATCTGGTGTGTTTAGTGTATTGTTTTGCATGAATAAACTGCATATTATACAATGTTTCAAACATGCTTGTCATGCATGCATAATCGTGTGTTAGCAGGAGCAGGTTTGATTTAAGCATTTAGTTAGATTAAAGTACTGAAATCTATAATGATCATCTTATAAATTTCAATATGACATATAAATATATACACATATTATGATTACCACTTGCCAAGTAGTATTCCTTTGCTATTTATTATAAATTTCAAATTAAATCAAATATTATCATGCACACAACTAATATACAGGGTGGTGATAAAGTTTGGAATAATAGGAATATTTCTGAACAGGTTAATTTAAAAAAAAACGCTCAGACACGTCGATTTTTATTTTCATTTCTGCATTTTTTAGCTAATACTAGAATATACAGGGTGTTACATAAATAAATTATCACGTCAATGTCACTTTTTGTAAATGGAATACCCTATATTTTATTTCATTTCTTGATTCCACGCAAGATTCTAAGCAGATTTCGTTTATGATGTCCTTTACCTATCTTCAACTGTTTACAAATTATTGACAATTGAAAATTAGACATCTTTAATGAAAATGAAAATATAAATTGAATTGTTTGAGCGTTTTTTTTTAAGTTAACCTATTCACAAATATTTCTATTATTCCCAACTTTATTTTCATTCGTATCTCAAAAAATCAGTATCAATTTCAAGTTTGTGTTCATAAAGGAAATGACACTTTTTTAAATTTTTAACATATTATTTTATTTAATGAACATTATTTACAATAAAGGAATATGCCTGCCTATTTTAGTAAATGTTGGAAGTGGTATCCATTCACAGCTCTACAATGACCCAATCTATCCTCAAACTCTCTTTGGACGTTAGTAACAATTGTTAACAGAACCATTTCTTTACAAAACGTTGCTGCATTTTGCATTAAATTGCAGCAACAAGCGTTATGTCGCTGAATTAATAAAACTTTAAAATTATTTATATACTATCCAAAAAAGGCGATACTGTGAATTTGAGTAAATCTTTTATTTTTTAATATGGGACAACTTAAATCTAATCACAAAAACTATAACTACGGTACTTAACTTAGGCTTTGCCAACAAAAACAACAACTTTGCTCGACGGCCTGCTTCTCTATCAGGCAGTCAGGTGTGGCATGACATGACAGTCAATGCCAAGAATCTGTCAAAAATTGCGGTTAACTACCTTGAATGTTGCATTTACCTGGCATTACATGACAGTAAATGTCAAAAATCTGCTTACACGTCACGGCTATAGTCGCATTCTTGAACCGTCTCGCAAGATGGTGGACGAGTCACGTGTCACTAATGGCACCCTGTCGACTTCTAGTCTATTTTGTTTTTGTAGGTTGGTAGGTTACTTGTACTAAATTTCAGATTTATCAGGATTGGACTAAGCTAAATTTGTTAAGCACGTAAACCACATTAAATGTGCAATTTTTTTTGGAGGATTGGAATATATAGTTTGGTGAAATCAGCGTAGGAGCAAAGGAAAAGAAAAAAGGTGTATGTAGTACTTTTTTATTTCTAATTATAAAAAATCTACAATCTACAAGTAAAAAATACTAGTACTACCAAGGCTATTTTGTAATTTTATAAATTAAATTAATATAGGCTGCAATGGCATAGAAATTGTTATATTTTAAGAGCTGATATATATTTTCAGTGCAGTATATTACTATTCATTTATCTAAGGAAATAGTATTAGTTCATTCTATATTGTTTTTCTTGGAACATAAAATCGATTTATACTTTTTGTCGGCATTTTTTGAAAAAGGCGAGAAAAGAACTTCAGTGAGTTTAAGCCCAATGCAAAAATTTTATGCAATGTTACTATACCACCGTTTTTTGTTATTCAAAATGGAAAGCAATTTTATTCATTAAGCAATTTTTTGGACAACCAGTAAGCTATAATACATACTTAGTTATTTTTTGTTGTTTTTTTGCTGTATATATAGATACTGATACTGCACAGTGCACATGTACAGAAAATAGTGGGGTTGCGATAGGCACTATATATTTCAACAGGCAGTTATTTATTAAAGGAATTTATTGGACTTTATGGACATAGTCCAAAATAATAATAATAGTATTTATTAATAGCACAACATGCTAGCAAATTACAAGAAATTTACATAAAAAAAAACATAAATATAAAATTATTATCTACTCAAAGAGTTAACTACTAATCTAATATAACCTAAATCTAATATATTCAGAAAATATAAATTACTATAACACTTAAGGAACAATCTTATGTCTAATATATTTTTTACATTCTGTTTTAAATCTTGTTACCCATATTTTCACAGCTTTTTATATTGGCGGTGAGTTCGTTCTATTGCTTCAAACCATTATGAAAAAGGCTATTCTGACTAGAATTTGTTGTTGCTGGTTGAATATAAAAGTTATCTCTTATTCGAGTATGATAATTATGGATATCACGAACATGTACACAATTGTCAATTAAATGTTTTGGTAGTAGTTCATGTAACATTTTGAAAATAAAAACCACTGCATTAAAGAATATGGTTTGCCTAACACTTAGAAAATTTTTAATTTCTAGCATATCTTTAATTCTAGTATAACGACTGCAATTTAAAATAGTACGCATGGATTGATTTTGTTTTTTCTGTAAAGAACTAATTTCGGAATTACTCAATAAAAAAAGTATTGTGGAGCAAAAATTAAAATGAGGAGCAATTATACTTTAATAAATGGTTTTTTTTGTCCATGCACTGAGATCATGATTTATTCTTCTCAAAAGATTAACCTTTTTGGCAATTTTATTGCAAATATATAGGTGGTGTTCTGAAAAACATAAATTTTGATCTATAACTACACCACGATATTTTAATTTTGTTACCTGTTCTATTTGTACATTGTTAATTTTTATAGTTGTGTTAGATGTTATATCAGTGGTATTATTTAGTTCTTTTAGAACATATTGATCATAAAGTCGCTTGGCTTGACTCCAGACCATTTCAATTGCATTAAATTGACAATGGAATGGAGGGAGCCTCAAAACTTCATGACCAGCATTTCTAATCAACTCATCAACTTTAAAGGATTTATCTACTCGCGGTACTGTATTGATGAGTTGCCATAAAACCTGGACGGTATCGTACGGTGAAAATAAAATATTTGTCTCTTCTAACCATCTTTGTAAATCCGCCTTTAACCATTTTTTTGTGGGCCACTTCGCCGTTTGCCTGCTATGATAACTAGCAATATCTAAAATTATCATGGAGGACTCTTCTAAGTTTGGCAGGGTTTCGCACAGCCATTTTTCAAAATTGTCAGAGTTCTTCTCTCCATGGTAGTCACCAGTTTTGCATTTGGATTTAATAATAAGCCTGGCATTTTCGATAAATCCACATTCGCCCCCTGCATGCAAAACAATGTAGGTATCTAAAAATATAAATTGAATGACGATTAGTGTTCACTAAGAGAATTTATTTCCAGAAGGGGGGCCTTCATTTTGGTCTTGTAGAGTAAAGACTATGGTTTTTTTGTACCTTTACTTAGGTTAACTTACACTTATTAATTCGTATATTGACTTGTACCCTTCTTCAGATTCTTTCCTGGCAGATTTAATGTTATCATCCTGCCAAGATTTTCTAAATGTTTCATTAGAAAAAATCCTAGTCTCGTCCAGAAAAACACATCGCAAGCAGATTTTTTCAATGCTTTTTCCTGTGCCATCTGTGAGTAAACTCTAAAATCATTACTTAAAATCATCAAACTTTATCCTTGCTAAAAACACAACTCCTTAATAGTCTTTGCAAGGTCACGCCGGAAAAGACTTACAACTAACTAACAAATAGACACTTGGACTACCACGGACTAAAATCGTCCCGGACTAGACACACCTGTCTAGCCGCGCTCTCCAGATGAAAATACCTTGTATTTTGTATCTGCGAAACTCTCATTCATTTTATATTGTAACTGTGTTGTATTTTATATTCTATGTATTATTATACACTGCGTCCTTTATGGACTTGCACAAATTCATTTAAAATTCAGGGGCTTACTTTTTTTAAAAACGCTCGGACACGTCAATTAGTACTTTTGTTTGCGCATTTTTTAACGTAAAATGTTTTTATACAGGGTGTCGCACGTATGAGGTATGAGGTCATCAAGGATTTTTTTTAATGGAACACCCTGTATATTATATCAATTTTGAATTCTATGATGAACACTTAACACCTCTGGAAATCACGGTTTCCGAAATATTGACGTTTGAAAATTTACTTTAAACACATTTATTGATGACCTCATACGTGCGACACCCTGTATGTGAAAAAAAAAATTGGAAAAAATACTTACTTGAATGGGGCTTATTTGAGGATGTACGTCTTTAAAATAATTGTAAACATTTTGCACAAATTTTTGGGCCAACTCATTGCCATGTAAAACAGAAAACGCCTTTTTCTAAAAATTATAATAATAATTGTACATCATTTTACGACTAGGTATTTAAAACTTTTTGACTTTGCCATGGCCATAGGGTAAGCATATTGGGTTTAGATAGTTATATGTACATATATGGTGGAGTAGCATGCAACAAAATATATTCACTAATTGTTTATGGAAAACTCTCCTAACTAATCCTATCAAGATAATGATTTTTTTTTTTATTTTTATTTATTAAAAAAAATTGGGGTAAAAGATAACGCCCTTGGAAGAGTCAAAAAGTTGCAGGGCATAAACGTTACCCTGTTTTCTTTAGGAATATTATCCATTGAGGTACTTGAAAGACAATAATTATGATCCATTATCATTTTACGCCTAAAAAAGATAAATACCGTATAAAAGTAGTTTGCGGTTAATGTATTTAACTTACCGTTCCGTAACAAATAAACACCAAAACACGTAGGTGGTAGGTACGTCCAAAATAGAAGCCTTTAATAAACTTATTTATATACAAAACACACGAGAACAATTAAAAACACAGCAAAACACTTAACGAGAAAAAAAAAGCAAGTGCATGGCGATGTCACTGATGTCAGTGTCAGTGGGCTTTGGGCTAATTACGGCTCTATGATGGGTTGGGGATATCTCAAAGTTACTGGTCCAGCTAGTTACTGTCATTTGTCTATTGTCAAATGTCGAACGACGAGACGAGCCGTGAATTCAAGTTTATCCCAGGGGCATGTCACCAATATACGAGAGTAGGGCAACAAGCTGACTGGAGACATACCGGAAGACTGGCTGAAGTCCGTATTCATTCCAATCCAAAAAAAAACAACGAGCAAAACGATGCAGCGAATATAGACTAATAAGCCTTATGAGCCACACCTTGAAGGTCTTCCTCAAAATTATTCACGGTAGGATAAGATCCAAATGTGAAGCAGATTTGGATGAAACTCAATTCGGATTTAGAAACGCTTTAGGAACTAGAGAGGCACTGTTTGCTCTGAACATACTCCTACAAAAATGTCGTGACCAGCGCAAGGACGTTTTTGTGTGTTTCGTTGATTACGAGAAGGCCTTCGACAGAGTACAACACAGAAAGCTTATAGACATCTTAAAGAACATGGAGGTGGACAGCAGGGACGTCAGAATCATCGAAAATTTGTACTGGAGACAAAAAGCAGCAGTACGACTAAACGGAAAACTCACAGAAGAAAGCCAAATTCTACGAGGCGTCAGACAGGGCTGCATACTGTCACCACTGCTTTTTAACATATATTCAGATAAAATCTTTAAACGGGCTACCCAAGAACAAGAAATGGGAGTACAAATCAACGGAGAATATATAAATACGATACGATATGCCGACGACACTGTCATTCTAAGTGACAAACTAGAGGACCTGCAACATCTACTAAACTATGTAAACGCAGAAGGACAAGAAATGGGGCTCAACATAAATATCAACAAGACAAAATTTATGGTCTTCAGTCGACAACCACACCTTGATGCTGCGCTACAGATTGATACGGAAAATATAGACAGAGTAACCCAGTTTAAGTACCTTGGATGTTATATCACCGAACATCTAGATCCAGACAGAGAAATAAGGTGTAGAATAGAGACAGCCCGAACAATGTTCCAAAAAATGAAACCACTATTCTGCAATGATAATCTGAACCTAAAATTACGTCAGAGAATGGTAAGAACCTACATATGGTCAGTGTTGCTGTACGGGGCAGAGATCTGGACAATTAAGGCCGCTACAATTAATCGGCTGGAAGCGTTCGAGATGTGGTTACACCGGCGAATGCTGAGGATACCCTGGACAGCTATGCAGACCAACGAAATGGTGCTAAACAGGGCCGACACAACACGTTTGCTACTGAATACAGTTAAATGCAGGAAAATTTCATATCTCGGACATGTACTCAGAGGAGAGCGATACAGAATCCTGCAACTGATCATGATGGGAAAGGTGGAAGGACGTAGAGGAGTGGGAAGAAGACAAGCTTCCTGGCTGAGGAACATCCGTGAATGGACCGGTATACGCAGCGCAGAGGAACTGTTCCGATTGGCGCAGAATCGAGAAAGACTCGCCCAAGTAATTGCCAACGTCAGGGGGACCTGATATGGCACTTGAAGAAGAAGGGCAACAAGCAATTTATGGTCAGTTCATGTCAGAGGGCGGGAGGGTTTGACATATCTGCCAGTAACTTTTGGTTTTCTTATTTCGAGTTAAGATTTCATTAATAATCTTCGCTAATCGAATATTTTTAATAAGTTTTAATGATTTAATTGGACATGTAATTAATTTAAGTTCATACTATCATCATTTTCGGTTAAAATCTTACAAAAACATTAAAAAGCTAGTGTTTTTCTTTTTTTGCAACACTGATTTATTTTATGACAATGACAGTTTACTTCTCGTCTGGGTCTTCTGACGCGTTTGTGATTTTTTCCACGACTTTTTTCTTTATAAAATCGGTTTAATTTGATCTTGGAATGAATTAGTGGGGCTTTTTGGTAAGTTTATAGTGATATATAAGTCCTTAGTTTATTTTTTCATGAGCTAGTAAGTTCCTTCTTGGGATATTTTTTAGCTGAAACTTCGCTGTCGACCATGCTTTGGGATTGATGATTTTTGGAAGTATATTTGTTATTGTAAGTATTATGCTAAAGTAGGTATTTATTAATTATATTTTATTTTTAGATTCACAACCTTCTAATAATGATCTTTTGAAGTGTGTCTGAGTAAAAATGTTATTAATTAGTTCCTTCCTTATTTTTCAAAACTGGCGAATCACTTCCGTTTACCTACCTTCCTTGCAGTTAAATTATGAATATTTTTACATATACCTACACCATCCCTTATGTTTAACAGCTTTATATATTTCTCTTCTCACTCTAATTGGGCAAAATATAAAAGTTTTCGTACCTATTGTACCTTATATTATCCTAATTGAAAAGAATTTTTTTTTTCTGTTTCAGTCTAACCACACTCCTAGGCTTCCTTAGCTGTAATAATTATCAGTGAGAAAATCTAATTTCTTAAAAATATCATGACTTTAGTGTTGTATATTGTATTCTTAAATCATATGTAGGTATCTTTTTAATTTAAATATTCTAAATAAATATATTTTGATCATATTTTCTTTTATCATGATAATTCACTAGACATTGTTTTATAATTAAAAAAACAATAATAAAAACAACTAATGTGTAATAAATTTTAAGGTTGTGATTCAATTTGGTTGTAACATTACTATATAATTGTATTCCAGAAGATATATTTTTAAATTGGTTAGAAATTATCACAAGCTGCTCACATTTACTTATAAGGCGAGCAGCTTGTGTATTCCTGCCAAACATATATCTTATGAAATCCAACTGTAATGTTACAGTCAAATCGAATCAAAACTAAAATTTATTTAAAAATTATGATATATTTTCAAATATTCCCGCGCATTTGTTCAGTCGGTATGTCAGATTTCTATAATGCCATCATCGGTAAAATATAATTCTATTTTGCCGGTGGGTTAGCCATGCAGTTGGTTCATAGATGGCCCATGTTTCGGAACTTTAACATTGTTGTAACATTTCTCTAACCTTTATTGTTCTGTGGTTTATCCACCTTGGATGTCGCATCTACCAGCACTACTGGGCCAGCCGCAATTCAGCAATATTAACAGTAAAGGGGGCCTGGACACCTCAACTCCACATTGGGGCTACAAAAGGGGAATTAGTTTTCTATACAAAACGGGACACCAAACAGGGAACAACAAAAAAAACTTTCTCTCTGCTATACTACTGACACACTCCTTTTTTTTTATTACTATCGAAACCGAAACAACGTGTTGGTTACTATGCCAATGAATATTATACCGGGCTGAAAACTTACATCTTTTAATTTTATACCAAAAGTTCTGAATTTAATTTTAAATGAGATAGTGTGCGTTCGAGATACATTATTTTATGTCGTAAGTACCTATTTATATATTTCAATTGAATGCTTGTTTACATATTTACATTATTACAGCTGTTTTTTTTAGAATATGGATTGGAATCAAAGTATTAACCAGTAAAGAACACAGACAAAAGACAAAGTTTATTTCAATTGGTAACTGTGACAAGTTTTCACCAAGAAAATGGTAAAAGAAAATATTTGATACGTAAAGAGGTTAGTTACTAAACAATTATATGTATTTACCTACTAGGTACTTCATATTAAATATACTTTTAATTACTTTAGGGCTCCTAGTGGGAATAAAGATTATTAGTATTTGTATTTGTAGTCCGGCTTACACTTATGTATTAACATCAGTAGAATGTGGTTGCTGCATGAAAATTAAAGTAGGTACTCAATAATTTATCTGCTTAACAGAAATTGAGAACAACTTGTGTCAGAAAACTCACTTATCAGGACTCACGAAGATTACAATGTGATTAAACTCGATTCAATTTTATTCACTAATAAAAGGATCATTATCTAATAATGTGAAGGTAGGTCCCGTCTTAAAATATAGTACCTACCTAATTTTTTATTAGTATTGCTCAAACTTCTCTACTAGCACAGCTGCTTACGATCTCTTGGAATATATTTATAAAACAATAGATTCTAATTACTATACTATAGCTCTATTTTTCGATTTAATACAATACAATACAATAGTATTTATTTGTTCAATAATAAGATGCTTACATTTACTATAAACATAATAAAAAAAAAAACCAATAGGGGCTGTTGAACAATGTCTGAAGATATTTTTGTAAATAACCATTTTAAATTTGTAATTACATTACATTTAGACAATGACAATTTTGATAAAATTACACATGCTTAAAATAATTGTAACAAACATTTAAAATTTAACACTGAATTATTCCTTTATCAGGATCATCAAAGAATTCATTAAGGTTGTAGAAGGCCTTACTGACTAGATATTTTGTTAAGGTATATTTTAGTTTATTCTTTGGCAGGTTTCTAATTTCGTCTGAGAAACAATTAAAAATTTTTATGATGCAGTATTTTACATTTTTTTGGAGGTATGTAAGTATAGTTATAATTTTCTGGTACTAAATTACTTTTATGGCGAGTGTCATAATCATGTTTCACATTAAAGTCGAGGAAAAGATCCCTATTATCACATACAAATATTACAGAGTCCAAAATGTACATTCCTATTACCGTCAGAATATTTTTTTCTACAAAAACAGACCTACAACTTTCCTGCTGTTTCATCCTAAAAATATTTCGGATGCACCTTTTTTGCATGACTATAATTCTGTGTATTTCCGTTGAACTACCCCAAAATATCACTCCATATCTTAGCCCAGCGTTTGACTGCGTCGACACTGCCATCTTGCTCAGAAAGTTGCATGCTATGGGAATACGTGGTAATATTTCTGACTGGCTGGAATCATTTTTCTCTAATCGACAAATAAGAGTAAAACTTTAGGGCTCCTATTCGGAGAAACTAAATATCAGATAGGGCGTTCCCTAAAGAGGCGTAATCTCTCCCTTGCTTTTTGCATTATTTATAAACAATTTGAAAAAATGATGCAACAGTAGTCATACCTACCTGCTTCTACACTTAATCAACTACTTGAAATAACTTATACAATTCTGCTTAGATTTTCTGTTTGGTGCCAAACAAATCATCTAGTTGTTAACACAAATAAAACCCATTACATGACATTCTATAAAAAGCAGTAGGTTCCTGATTTACACTTAAAATTGAATAATAATTTTATTACAAGAGTAGAACAATGCAAGTTTCTGGGTCTTCACCTAGACTCACAATTAAAGTAAACAGCCCATGTAGACAATGTTGCTGCAAAACTAAACTGCTTATTATGCCTTTGTCAACTTAAAAACCTTTATGAACCCCAAACAATTGTTAAATATATATTATTTTTTGGCCCACAGCCACTTAACTCTTTTTGTGCTTTACTGAGGACAAACTACTCAGAACTTCAAAGATTATTTATTCTTCAAAAAAAAATTATTCGTAAAATCTACTCCTTAAGCCCACTCGAGTCATGCAAAGAAACCTTTCAGCAGCATTAGATTCTCACACTTCCAGGTATTCTGATTCTTAGTGCACTGATGTTTGTTAAAAAACACTCCTACAAGTTTTAATATACTTCAGATATAACACTAGAAACTCAAATAAAATCTATATTTCAGGCTACAAAACATCATCATATCGGAAAAGCCTATCTTAACTTCTAAAAAATGTCCTAAGCTCTCTTTTAAAACTATTAATCGATGAACACTCCTTGACATATCTCGGTAGATCATTGTACTCTTTAAGACCTTTGAAAAATAAAGAATTCATAGCTCTCCTGGAATTAGTCCTCTTGATATAAAAATCATTTCTATTTCGAGTAGGGTAATTATGTACATCACTGTTATGGGCAATAAATCCACCAAGGTAAGATGGGAGAAGACCATTTAATAACTTATATATAAAAGCCATGGCCAAAAATTGTGTGTCAGAGGTTACGATGAGGATGGTATATATTTGCCATCTTCCACTCAGTGATGTCCTATGCAGTCCTGACATGAGGCTGTGCAAGCCAGTCAGGGCAAGTTTTTGGTCTGCAGAGGATAGTAGTTTGAATAACTCTAGGACTAGGCTGGAGAAAAAACTGCAGATAGGCATTTATACAGCTACAAATTCCCACTTTTCTATCTCAGTACATATTAAAGTGCCTGTTACATGTCAAAAAGAATGAACAATATCTTACAAGACATAGAGACGTGCATGAGTATGAAACCAGGAGCAGAGATGCGTTGGTTCCAACATATTGCTGACTAAGGAAATGTCAAAGAAGACCAGATTCTAGTGTCATCCAATTTTTAACAAGTTGCCTAATAATATAAAACAACTACCACTTTATGGGTTTAAAAATAGTGTTACCTCGCTGCTCATCTATAACGCTGTATAATAGTTTGAAAGAGTTTTTAACTTTACATTTTAAACTGTTTGTCGAATTTTTGAATACTACGTTTTAAACTGTTCGTATTTGGATGTCTATTTGTGTCCTTTAGCAGGCAGCATTTGACAATATTATTTTGCAGTCATTTAGAAATAGGTAAAATCTTGAAGATTATTTTAAAGATGGAATGACAAAGGTCGAAATTTGTCTAATCCTTATTCGTTTTATTTTGATTTGAACACAACGTTTCGGTTGACTAACCTGACCTAATCGTTTGCAAGTGTAAACTTAAAATTGATAAAAAAAAAGTGCTAAGGCTTATCATTAATAAGTGGCTGTAGTCAACCCTACATAAAAGGTCTCGCTTTCATCTACTATAAACTACATAGTATATTATTCGACGTTAGTAATGTGTAGACATTTTAGTTTTTGCTTTCTGCCATGGGGATAATTACTATACAATTTAAAAATATGTTAAAATAAACTTGATTTATTTTTGAATTTCATTCCAAAATTATCATTCAACAAACCTTTTTTGAGCAATCATAAAAGTAGGTTTGTCAAATGGGAAACTTTAGGAGTAACATTCCAGGATGCCCTGTAGCTAGGTAAAAAATTAATTTGTAAAAAGCTGTTAACAATTTTAGGTTTTTGGAATATCTAGTTGCAGTAGATAGAGAAAACCCCACCACATGAAACACAAAGCCATGAGACATGACACTAGTTTGCTGCTTCCAGTTGTAATTTTACGTTATAACATGTAAATTTGGTTTAACAATTAAATTACTCCTGTAATTTTAGATATTAATTTAGTAAAACCATTATATAAACTATTTTCGTTGTTACTTATTTATTTATTAGCGAGCAAAATCACATTTACAATTTTTACAAAATCTGGTAGGTAGGTACTGCTAATAATATTCAACACGATTGTCAAGACTAAAATAATATCGTATCAAGAACTTGCTAAATTTTTTTTGTATTTTGGTTTCACGACAAAGCTATAATATTTTTCAGTTGAATTGATTCGGCTTTTACTTGGTGGAAATCCATTGTTACACAAATTACACAACTTGTGTTGTATTTATAGATCTTTTAGTAGGTACCTAATGTTTATAAAAAATTGAACCACTAGGGTCACAATTCAAAAGCCCAGGTAGGAATACAAAAGTGAGAGTAAGGGCTTTGTCCCTTGGTATTCGTTGGGCTTTGATCCATTTTTCTAAAATATTTACAACAGTTTTAAAGTTAGAAATAGAATAGAGAGTAGATATTTTTGTTGTTTACTTACCTAAGTGCTTGTAAAAATATCTCATAAGGTAAGGATTCAGGTTAGTTATCCTATCTATCCTATGCAGAGCATTCCTTTGTTTATTTTTAATAAAAATATCAACATTCTATCTTATTAAACCTTTTTTTTACCATTTTATTAATAATTTGATTAGATCGAGATGATGTCTACTAGTATTAAAAAAACATTCAGTCCTATTTTTATACCTACCAGTATCCTAACAAAGAACATATGCACCTGTAAAATTCAGAAACTAAAATATTACTATCGAGGAATGGTAGCCTAGAGCAAAGTTAATACTAAAAATATTTAAATAAGTTCGAATGTTATTTTACTATTTTTTGTTTGTAGGCAAATGAGGCAGAAGCAGCTGGATGCAATACGAAGAACTAGTATAGAATGGGCAAGATTTGAAATTGAGATGTAGAAGGAAAGAATGCCAATGAAGTTGAATTTAAAAATACCTTAAATGTTCTGAGGTGCAAAAATTATTAAAGCAACTAGTGTCAGAAACATGGACAATGGATAAACTTTAGACTGCAGTAAAGTCGCGACAGGAACAGGGTACAGCCTCATATTTATAATATGCATATTGAAAACAAAAGCATAAAATTAAATTTGCTTGAATCTTTAGAGATAAATAGGCTTAAATATAACAATACTCTCCTTAATGATCAATTGGATTTAAATAGATCACCTCTTTTAAATCTCTTTAATTAGTTTGTAAATATTATTATTGGTTTTTCCAACAACCGTACCTAAAAATTACCTGCAATAAAAATTTTACACCTAAGTATATACTTGTTAAAATACCATTTAATAGTACTCTTTTGAAGAAGCAACTGTGTCGCGAAACATATGTCGAGTCAAAATAAAAATCTGTGGAAAGTGTAAAATTATATTTTTTATTTTACCATCTATTCAAATTAATATTTTTCAGTTTAAAAAGAAGTTAGCTAACGTTAGAATTTTATATGTGTCACTTTCTGCTTACTAAAAAA
Source organism: Polydrusus tereticollis (assembly GCA_963920685.1). NCBI lineage: Eukaryota > Metazoa > Arthropoda > Insecta > Coleoptera > Curculionidae > Polydrusus > Polydrusus tereticollis. The sequence continues at coordinate 54,960,843 of OY987329.1, forward strand.
AGTAACCCAAAACTCAAAAGAAACTTGTTCAAAACAAAATCGTATTCGGGAGTATTTTATTTATTATTTGATAATTATTATAAAACTGTAACCTTGATTGTTTAATCCTTTTAGTGATGTTTTGAGACAGCTTCTTTATCTAATATTAAAATTAGTGTGAAAACTAGAAAATTTTCGATCAGGAAATCATAAGTATACTGTTCCCTGTACCTCCGGAAAAACGTGGTAATTTAACCAATTAATATTTTAAAACCCCTTAACATGTCTTTAATAATTTAGAGTTGACCTTGTTCGTTACTGACCTCGTCGCATTTTAATTAATATAAAAAAAATATATATTAAATCCGGTCCTAAATCAACATATATCTCCACCTAAAATAAAAGTAACTAGAATGTGATACATGCCATAAAAATGTAACCTCAACTAACTTCTTTCTAAACCGAAAGATACTATACCTACTGTTTTTGCGTTAAATTTTAAGGAAGTCTCAGAGATACCTTCATACAGGAAATATAAAAAGAGTCATGTTTTTAAACAATGCTGTTATGTTAAGCGATTCTTTTAGAATTTTAGTATACCTAAAGTTATCTAAAAGTAATTTCTATAATTTAATATCTTTATTATAAATATGGGGCTGTACCCTGTTCCTGTCGCGACTTTACTGCAGTCTAAAGTTTATCCATTGTCCATGTTTCTGACACTAGTTGCTTTAATAATTTTTGCACCTCAGAACATTTAAGGTATTTTTAAATTCAACTTCATTGGCATTCTTTCCTTCTACATCTCAATTTCAAATCTTGCCCATTCTATACTAGTTCTTCGTATTGCATCCAGCTGCTTCTGCCTCATTTGCCTACAAACAAAAAATAGTAAAATAACATTCGAACTTATTTAAATATTTTTAGTATTAACTTTGCTCTAGGCTACCATTCCTCGATAGTAATATTTTAGTTTCTGAATTTTACAGGTGCATATGTTCTTTGTTAGGATACTGGTAGGTATAAAAATAGGACTGAATGTTTTTTTAATACTAGTAGACATCATCTCGATCTAATCAAATTATTAATAAAATGGTAAAAAAAAGGTTTAATAAGATAGAATGTTGATATTTTTAATAAAAATAAACAAAGGAATGCTCTGCATAGGATAGATAGGATAACTAACCTGAATCCTTACCTTATGAGATATTTTTACAAGCACTTAGGTAAGTAAACAACAAAAATATCTACTCTCTATTCTATTTCTAACTTTAAAACTGTTGTAAATATTTTAGAAAAATGGATCAAAGCCCAACGAATACCAAGGGACAAAGCCCTTACTCTCACTTTTGTATTCCTACCTTGGTTTTTGAATTGTGACCCTAGTGGTTCAATTTTTTATAAACATTAGGTACCTACTAAAAGATCTATAAATACAACACAAGTTGTGTAATTTGTACGAAACAATACTTGGTTGATCCAGGTTTTAATCATTATCTAGTATCTAGCTACCTAGTTTAAAAACTTACCTCTATTAGGTATAAATTGTTGCCAAAGCTGAATTTAACTTTAACATCATGTATTTTTCAGCTTGTAAATTATAGGAAACTATTTGAAGGCTTCAATAAATATTAGAAAATGGTATAATTCTTATATTTTATCCACTTCTACGTGTAATTCAGTAGCTGGTACGGATTTAGGTAAATAGAAGGAAATCTCCTCGAAATTCTCTCCTCTCATGTTTTGTTATGATGTAAAAGGTATAAAAGTCACTATAAGGGAGTTGTAAATCAAATCAAATCAACTTTGTTCAGTAATTTCAAGATTTTTAAAGTAAAATAATCTGAAAGTAAAATCCTTTGTAAAAATCTATACCAACAATGTACTTACAATTGTGTTTTTAACTTACCGTTATTAATATATTTCCATTTCTTTATAAAAAACGAGCTAATACATCTAACAAACGTTGCATTTTTCACCAAAAACTATTCGATTACTAATTTTTGAAGCAAAAATTTCCCAAAATCAACAAATATGTGAATAAAACCCAGCTGTGGCCGTCAACCGCTCGCAAAAGTTCATTGACCGCTTGACAACTTGACATTTCCAAACAATCTTCAAAATTTCCGCGATTGATAACCGAACTCGTCCCTGATTGGCTCAAATATGCTAAAGTACTCACTTTAAGGATTGCGTCACTCCTGTTTAGGATGACGAGATCGAGAATTAACACGACCGTTAACTGTAGTTGCATCATACCAAAATGGAAAATAGCATTGGATTTTAACCCACTCACTTTAATTTTGAAATTAACGGCTCGCGTTAACTTGCGAGTTTGATCATAGGTCTGAATCAGCCCTATGATCAAATGCTCACTTTAACTTTTAACGTAAGTGTTTCCATGACAACAACCGAAAACAGCCTACTTGTTGATTTTTCACTGTGGTGGAGAAACAGCTGAGCCGTTAAAGTTATCGGATGTGATTGTCAGATTTAAGTGTCAGAATTCTTAACCCAAAAATAGTATAGATTTTAGATTTTAGAGTGAAAGTTTTATAGTGTGCGTTCGAGATACATTATTTTATGTCGTAAGTACCTATTTATATATTTCAATTGAATGCTTGTTTACATATTTACATTATTACAGCCTTTTTTTAGAATATGGATTGGAATCAAAGTATTAACCAGTAAAGAACACAGACACAAGACAAAGTTTATTTCAATTGGTAACTGTGACAAGTTTTCACCAAGAAAATGGTAAAAGAAAATATTTGATACGTAAAGAGGTTAGTTACTAAACAATTATATGTATTTACCTACTAGGTACTTCATATTAAATATACTTTTAATTACTTTAGGGCTCCTAGTGGGAATAAAGATTATTAGTATTTGTATTTGTAGTCCGGCTTACACTTATGTATTAACATCAGTATAATGTGGTTGCTGCATGAAAATTAAAGTAGGTACTCAATAATTTATCTGCTTAACAGAAATTGAGAACAACTTGTGTCAGAAAACTCACTTATCAGGACTCACGAAGATTACAATGTGATTAAACTCGATTCAATTTTATTCACTAATAAAAGGATCATTATCTAATAATGTGAAGGTAGGTCCCGTCTTAAAATATAGTACCTACCTAATTTTTTATTAGTATTGCTCAAACTTCTCTACTAGCACAGCTGCTTACGATCTCTTGGAATATATTTATAAAACAATAGATTCTAATTACTATACTATAGCTCTATTTTTCGATTTAATACAATACAATACAATAGTATTTATTTGTTCAATAATAAGATGCTTACATTTACTATAAACATAATAAAAAAAAAAACCAATAGGGGCTGTTGAACAATGTCTGAAGATATTTTTGTAAATAACCATTTTAAATTTGTAATTACATTACATTTAGACAATGACAATTTTGATAAAATTACACATGCTTAAAATAATTGTAACAAACATTTAAAATTTAACACTGAATTATTCCTTTATCAGGATCATCAAAGAATTCATTAAGGTTGTAGAAGGCCTTACTGACTAGATATTTTGTTAAGGTATATTTTAGTTTATTCTTTGGCAGGTTTCTAATTTCGTCTGAGAAACAATTACAAATTTTTATGATGCAGTATTTTACATTTTTTTGGAGGTATGTAAGTATAGTTATAATTTTCTGGTACTAAATTACTTTTATGGCGAGTGTCATAATCATGTTTCACATTAAAGTCGAGGAAAAGATCCCTATTATCACATACAAATATTACAGAGTCCAAAATGTACATTCCTATTACCGTCAGAATATTTTTTTCTACAAAAACAGACCTACAACTTTCCTGCTGTTTCATCCTAAAAATATTTCGGATGCACCTTTTTTGCATGACTATAATTCTGTGTATTTCCGTTGAACTACCCCAAAATATCACTCCATATCTTAGCCCAGCGTTTGACTGCGTCGACACTGCCATCTTGCTCAGAAAGTTGCATGCTATGGGAATACGTGGTAATATTTCTGACTGGCTGGAATCATTTTTCTCTAATCGACAAATAAGAGTAAAACTTTAGGGCTCCTATTCGGAGAAACTAAATATCAGATAGGGCGTTCCCTAAAGAGGCGTAATCTCTCCCTTGCTTTTTGCATTATTTATAAACAATTTGAAAAAATGATGCAACAGTAGTCATACCTACCTGCTTCTACACTTAATCAACTACTTGAAATAACTTATACAATTCTGCTTAGATTTTCTGTTTGGTGCCAAACAAATCATCTAGTTGTTAACACAAATAAAACCCATTACATGGCATTCTATAAAAAGCAGCAGGTTCCTGATTTACACTTAAAATTGAATAATAATTTTATTACAAGAGTAGAACAATGCAAGTTTCTGGGTCTTCACCTAGACTCACAATTAAAGTAAACAGCCCATGTAGACAATGTTGCTGCAAAACTAAACTGCTTATTATGCCTTTGTCAACTTAAAAACCTTTATGAACCCCAAACAATTGTTAAATATATATTATTTTTTGGCCCACAGCCACTTAACTCTTTTTGTGCTTTACTGAGGACAAACTACTCAGAACTTCAAAGATTATTTATTCTTCAAAAAAAAATTATTCGTAAAATCTACTCCTTAAGCCCACTCGAGTCATGCAAAGAAACCTTTCAGCAGCATTAGATTCTCACACTTCCAGGTATTCTGATTCTTAGTGCACTGATGTTTGTTAAAAAACACTCCTACAAGTTTTAATATACTTCAGATATAACACTAGAAACTCAAATAAAATCTATATTTCAGGCTACAAAACATCATCATATCGGAAAAGCCTATCTTAACTTCTAAAAAATGTCCTAAGCTCTCTTTTAAAACTATTAATCGATGAACACTCCTTGACATATCTCGGTAGATCATTGTACTCTTTAAGACCTTTGAAAAATAAAGAATTCATAGCTCTCCTGGAATTAGTCCTCTTGATATAAAAATCATTTCTATTTCGAGTAGGGTAATTATGTACATCACTGTTATGGGCAATAAATCCACCAAGGTAAGATGGGAGAAGACCATTTAATAACTTATATATAAAAGCCATGGCCAAAAATTGTGTGTCAGAGGTTACGATGAGGATGGTATATATTTGCCATCTTCCACTCAGTGATGTCCTATGCAGTCCTGACATGAGGCTGTGCAAGCCAGTCAGGGCAAGTTTTTGGTCTGCAGAGGATAGTAGTTTGAATAACTCTAGGACTAGGCTGGAGAAAAAACTGCAGATAGGCATTTATACAGCTACAAATTCCCACTTTTCTATCTCAGTACATATTAAAGTGCCTGTTACATGTCAAAAAGAATGAACAATATCTTACAAGACATAGAGACGTGCATGAGTATGAAACCAGGAGCAGAGATGCGTTGGTTCCAACATATTGCTGACTAAGGAAATGTCAAAGAAGACCAGATTCTAGTGTCATCCAATTTTTAACAAGTTGCCTAATAATATAAAACAACTACCACTTTATGGGTTTAAAAATAGTGTTACCTCGCTGCTCATCTATAACGCTGTATAATAGTTTGAAAGAGTTTTTAACTTTACATTTTAAACTGTTTGTCGAATTTTTGAATACTACGTTTTAAACTGTTCGTATTTGGATGTCTATTTGTGTCCTTTAGCAGGCAGCATTTGACAATATTATTTTGCAGTCATTTAGAAATAGGTAAAATCTTGAAGATTATTTTAAAGATGGAATGACAAAGGTCGAAATTTGTCTAATCCTTATTCGTTTTATTTTGATTTGAACACAACGTTTCGGTTGACTAACCTGACCTAATCGTTTGCAAGTGTAAACTTAAAATTGATAAAAAAAAGTGCTAAGGCTTATCATTAATAAGTGGCTGTAGTCAACCCTACATAAAAGGTCTCGCTTTCATCTACTATAAACTACATAGTATATTATTCGACGTTAGTAATGTGTAGACATTTTAGTTTTTGCTTTCTGCCATGGGGATAATTACTATACAATTTAAAAATATGTTAAAATAAAATTGATTTATTTTTGAATTTCATTCCAAAATTATCATTCAACAAACCTTTTTTGAGCAATCATAAAAGTAGGTTTGTCAAATGGGAAACTTTAGGAGTAACATTCCAGGATGCCCTGTAGCTAGGTAAAAAATTAATTTGTAAAAAGCTGTTAACAATTTTAGGTTTTTGGAATATCTAGTTGCAGTAGATAGAGAAAACCCCACCACATGAAACACAAAGCCATGAGACATGACACTAGTTTGCTGCTTCCAGTTGTAATTTTACGTTATAACATGTAAATTTGGTTTAACAATTAAATTACTCCTGTAATTTTAGATATTAATTTAGTAAAACCATTATATAAACTATTTTCGTTGTTACTTATTTATTTATTAGCGAGCAAAATCACATTTACAATTTTTACAAAATCTGGTAGGTAGGTACTGCTAATAATATTCAACACGATTGTCAAGACTAAAATAATATCGTATCAAGAACTTGCTAAATTTTTTTTGTATTTTGGTTTCACGACAAAGCTATAATATTTTTCAGTTGAATTGATTCGGCTTTTACTTGGTGGAAATCCATTGTTACACAAATTACACAACTTGTGTTGTATTTATAGATCTTTTAGTAGGTACCTAATGTTTATAAAAAATTGAACCACTAGGGTCACAATTCAAAAGCCCAGGTAGGAATACAAAAGTGAAAGTAAGGGCTTTGTCCCTTGGTATTCGTTGGGCTTTGATCCATTTTTCTAAAATATTTACAACAGTTTTAAAGTTAGAAATAGAATAGAGAGTAGATATTTTTGTTGTTTACTTACCTAAGTGCTTGTAAAAATATCTCGTAAGGTAAGGATTCAGGTTAGTTATCCTATCTATCCTATGCAGAGCATTCCTTTGTTTATTTTTAATAAAAATATCAACATTCTATCTTATTAAACCTTTTTTTTACCATTTTATTAATAATTTGATTAGATCGAGATGATGTCTACTAGTATTAAAAAAACATTCAGTCCTATTTTTATACCTACCAGTATCCTAACAAAGAACATATGCACCTGTAAAATTCAGAAACTAAAATATTACTATCGAGGAATGGTAGCCTAGAGCAAAGTTAATACTAAAAATATTTAAATAAGTTCGAATGTTATTTTACTATTTTTTGTTTGTAGGCAAATGAGGCAGAAGCAGCTGGATGCAATACGAAGAACTAGTATAGAATGGGCAAGATTTGAAATTGAGATGTAGAAGGAAAGAATGCCAATGAAGTTGAATTTAAAAATACCTTAAATGTTCTGAGGTGCAAAAATTATTAAAGCAACTAGTGTCAGAAACATGGACAATGGATAAACTTTAGACTGCAGTAAAGTCGCGACAGGAACAGGGTACAGCCCCATATTTATAATATGCATATTGAAAACAAAAGCATAAAATTAAATTTGCTTGAATCTTTAGAGATAAATAGGCTTAAATATAACAATACTCTCCTTAATGATCAATTGGATTTAAATAGATCACCTCTTTTAAATCTCTTTAATTAGTTTGTAAATATTATTATTGGTTTTTCCAACAACCGTACCTAAAAATTACCTGCAATAAAAATTTTACACCTAAGTATATACTTGTTAAAATACCATTTAATAGTACTCTTTTGAAGAAGCAACTGTGTCGCGAAACATATGTCGAGTCAAAATAAAAATCTGTGGAAAGTGTAAAATTATATTTTTTATTTTACCATCTATTCAAATTAATATTTTTCAGTTTAAAAAGAAGTTAGCTAACGTTAGAATTTTATATGTGTCACTTTCTGCTTACTAAAAAAAGTAACCCAAAACTCAAAAGAAACTTGTTCAAAACAAAATCGTATTCGGGAGTATTTTATTTATTATTTGATAATTATTATAAAACTGTAACCTTGATTGTTTAATCCTTTTAGTGATGTTTTGAGACAGCTTCTTTATCTAATATTAAAATTAGTGTGAAAACTAGAAAATTTTCGATCAGGAAATCATAAGTATACTGTTCCCTGTACCTCCGGAAAAACGTGGTAATTTAACCAATTAATATTTTAAAACCCCTTAACATGTCTTTAATAATTTAGAGTTGACCTTGTTCGTTACTGACCTCGTCGCATTTTAATTAATATAAAAAAAATATATATTAAATCCGGTCCTAAATCAACATATATCTCCACCTAAAATAAAAGTAACTAGAATGTGATACATGCCATAAAAATGTAACCTCAACTAACTTCTTTCTAAACCGAAAGATACTATACCTACTGTTTTTGCGTTAAATTTTAAGGAAGTCTCAGAGATACCTTCATACAGGAAATATAAAAAGAGTCATGTTTTTAAACAATGCTGTTATGTTAAGCGATTCTTTTAGAATTTTAGTATACCTAAAGTTATCTAAAAGTAATTTCTATAATTTAATATCTTTATTATAAATATGGGGCTGTACCCTGTTCCTGTCGCGACTTTACTGCAGTCTAAAGTTTATCCATTGTCCATGTTTCTGACACTAGTTGCTTTAATAATTTTTGCACCTCAGAACATTTAAGGTATTTTTAAATTCAACTTCATTGGCATTCTTTCCTTCTACATCTCAATTTCAAATCTTGCCCATTCTATACTAGTTCTTCGTATTGCATCCAGCTGCTTCTGCCTCATTTGCCTACAAACAAAAAATAGTAAAATAACATTCGAACTTATTTAAATATTTTTAGTATTAACTTTGCTCTAGGCTACCATTCCTCGATAGTAATATTTTAGTTTCTGAATTTTACAGGTGCATATGTTCTTTGTTAGGATACTGGTAGGTATAAAAATAGGACTGAATGTTTTTTTAATACTAGTAGACATCATCTCGATCTAATCAAATTATTAATAAAATGGTAAAAAAAAGGTTTAATAAGATAGAATGTTGATATTTTTAATAAAAATAAACAAAGGAATGCTCTGCATAGGATAGATAGGATAACTAACCTGAATCCTTACCTTATGAGATATTTTTACAAGCACTTAGGTAAGTAAACAACAAAAATATCTACTCTCTATTCTATTTCTAACTTTAAAACTGTTGTAAATATTTTAGAAAAATGGATCAAAGCCCAACGAATACCAAGGGACAAAGCCCTTACTCTCACTTTTGTATTCCTACCTTGGTTTTTGAATTGTGACCCTAGTGGTTCAATTTTTTATAAACATTAGGTACCTACTAAAAGATCTATAAATACAACACAAGTTGTGTAATTTGTACGAAACAATACTTGGTTGATCCAGGTTTTAATCATTATCTAGTATCTAGCTACCTAGTTTAAAAACTTACCTCTATTAGGTATAAATTGTTGCCAAAGCTGAATTTAACTTTAACATCATGTATTTTTCAGCTTGTAAATTATAGGAAACTATTTGAAGGCTTCAATAAATATTAGAAAATGGTATAATTCTTATATTTTATCCACTTCTACGTGTAATTCAGTAGCTGGTACGGATTTAGGTAAATAGAAGGAAATCTCCTCGAAATTCTCTCCTCTCATGTTTTGTTATGATGTAAAAGGTATAAAAGTCACTATAAGGGAGTTGTAAATCAAATCAAATCAACTTTGTTCAGTAATTTCAAGATTTTTAAAGTAAAATAATCTGAAAGTAAAATCCTTTGTAAAAATCTATACCAACAATGTACTTACAATTGTGTTTTTAACTTACCGTTATTAATATATTTCCATTTCTTTATAAAAAACGAGCTAATACATCTAACAAACGTTGCATTTTTCACCAAAAACTATTCGATTACTAATTTTTGAAGCAAAAATTTCCCAAAATCAACAAATATGTGAATAAAACCCAGCTGTGGCCGTCAACCGCTCGCAAAAGTTCATTGACCGCTTGACAACTTGACATTTCCAAACAATCTTCAAAATTTCCGCGATTGATAACCGAACTCGTCCCTGATTGGCTCAAATATGCTAAAGTACTCACTTTAAGGATTGCGTCACTCCTGTTTAGGATGACGAGATCGAGAATTAACACGACCGTTAACTGTAGTTGCATCATACCAAAATGGAAAATAGCATTGGATTTTAACCCACTCACTTTAATTTTGAAATTAACGGCTCGCGTTAACTTGCGAGTTTGATCATAGGTCTGAATCAGCCCTATGATCAAATGCTCACTTTAACTTTTAACGTAAGTGTTTCCATGACAACAACCGAAAACAGCCTACTTGTTGATTTTTCACTGTGGTGGAGAAACAGCTGAGCCGTTAAAGTTATCGGATGTGATTGTCAGATTTAAGTGTCAGAATTCTTAACCCAAAAATAGTATAGATTTTAGATTTTAGAGTGAAAGTTTTATAGTGTGCGTTCGAGATACATTATTTTATGTCGTAAGTACCTATTTATATATTTCAATTGAATGCTTGTTTACATATTTACATTATTACAGCCTTTTTTTAGAATATGGATTGGAATCAAAGTATTAACCAGTAAAGAACACAGACACAAGACAAAGTTTATTTCAATTGGTAACTGTGACAAGTTTTCACCAAGAAAATGGTAAAAGAAAATATTTGATACGTAAAGAGGTTAGTTACTAAACAATTATATGTATTTACCTACTAGGTACTTCATATTAAATATACTTTTAATTACTTTAGGGCTCCTAGTGGGAATAAAGATTATTAGTATTTGTATTTGTAGTCCGGCTTACACTTATGTATTAACATCAGTATAATGTGGTTGCTGCATGAAAATTAAAGTAGGTACTCAATAATTTATCTGCTTAACAGAAATTGAGAACAACTTGTGTCAGAAAACTCACTTATCAGGACTCACGAAGATTACAATGTGATTAAACTCGATTCAATTTTATTCACTAATAAAAGGATCATTATCTAATAATGTGAAGGTAGGTCCCGTCTTAAAATATAGTACCTACCTAATTTTTTATTAGTATTGCTCAAACTTCTCTACTAGCACAGCTGCTTACGATCTCTTGGAATATATTTATAAAACAATAGATTCTAATTACTATACTATAGCTCTATTTTTCGATTTAATACAATACAATACAATAGTATTTATTTGTTCAATAATAAGATGCTTACATTTACTATAAACATAATAAAAAAAAAAACCAATAGGGGCTGTTGAACAATGTCTGAAGATATTTTTGTAAATAACCATTTTAAATTTGTAATTACATTACATTTAGACAATGACAATTTTGATAAAATTACACATGCTTAAAATAATTGTAACAAACATTTAAAATTTAACACTGAATTATTCCTTTATCAGGATCATCAAAGAATTCATTAAGGTTGTAGAAGGCCTTACTGACTAGATATTTTGTTAAGGTATATTTTAGTTTATTCTTTGGCAGGTTTCTAATTTCGTCTGAGAAACAATTACAAATTTTTATGATGCAGTATTTTACATTTTTTTGGAGGTATGTAAGTATAGTTATAATTTTCTGGTACTAAATTACTTTTATGGCGAGTGTCATAATCATGTTTCACATTAAAGTCGAGGAAAAGATCCCTATTATCACATACAAATATTACAGAGTCCAAAATGTACATTCCTATTACCGTCAGAATATTTTTTTCTACAAAAACAGACCTACAACTTTCCTGCTGTTTCATCCTAAAAATATTTCGGATGCACCTTTTTTGCATGACTATAATTCTGTGTATTTCCGTTGAACTACCCCAAAATATCACTCCATATCTTAGCCCAGCGTTTGACTGCGTCGACACTGCCATCTTGCTCAGAAAGTTGCATGCTATGGGAATACGTGGTAATATTTCTGACTGGCTGGAATCATTTTTCTCTAATCGACAAATAAGAGTAAAACTTTAGGGCTCCTATTCGGAGAAACTAAATATCAGATAGGGCGTTCCCTAAAGAGGCGTAATCTCTCCCTTGCTTTTTGCATTATTTATAAACAATTTGAAAAAATGATGCAACAGTAGTCATACCTACCTGCTTCTACACTTAATCAACTACTTGAAATAACTTATACAATTCTGCTTAGATTTTCTGTTTGGTGCCAAACAAATCATCTAGTTGTTAACACAAATAAAACCCATTACATGGCATTCTATAAAAAGCAGCAGGTTCCTGATTTACACTTAAAATTGAATAATAATTTTATTACAAGAGTAGAACAATGCAAGTTTCTGGGTCTTCACCTAGACTCACAATTAAAGTAAACAGCCCATGTAGACAATGTTGCTGCAAAACTAAACTGCTTATTATGCCTTTGTCAACTTAAAAACCTTTATGAACCCCAAACAATTGTTAAATATATATTATTTTTTGGCCCACAGCCACTTAACTCTTTTTGTGCTTTACTGAGGACAAACTACTCAGAACTTCAAAGATTATTTATTCTTCAAAAAAAAATTATTCGTAAAATCTACTCCTTAAGCCCACTCGAGTCATGCAAAGAAACCTTTCAGCAGCATTAGATTCTCACACTTCCAGGTATTCTGATTCTTAGTGCACTGATGTTTGTTAAAAAACACTCCTACAAGTTTTAATATACTTCAGATATAACACTAGAAACTCAAATAAAATCTATATTTCAGGCTACAAAACATCATCATATCGGAAAAGCCTATCTTAACTTCTAAAAAATGTCCTAAGCTCTCTTTTAAAACTATTAATCGATGAACACTCCTTGACATATCTCGGTAGATCATTGTACTCTTTAAGACCTTTGAAAAATAAAGAATTCATAGCTCTCCTGGAATTAGTCCTCTTGATATAAAAATCATTTCTATTTCGAGTAGGGTAATTATGTACATCACTGTTATGGGCAATAAATCCACCAAGGTAAGATGGGAGAAGACCATTTAATAACTTATATATAAAAGCCATGGCCAAAAATTGTGTGTCAGAGGTTACGATGAGGATGGTATATATTTGCCATCTTCCACTCAGTGATGTCCTATGCAGTCCTGACATGAGGCTGTGCAAGCCAGTCAGGGCAAGTTTTTGGTCTGCAGAGGATAGTAGTTTGAATAACTCTAGGACTAGGCTGGAGAAAAAACTGCAGATAGGCATTTATACAGCTACAAATTCCCACTTTTCTATCTCAGTACATATTAAAGTGCCTGTTACATGTCAAAAAGAATGAACAATATCTTACAAGACATAGAGACGTGCATGAGTATGAAACCAGGAGCAGAGATGCGTTGGTTCCAACATATTGCTGACTAAGGAAATGTCAAAGAAGACCAGATTCTAGTGTCATCCAATTTTTAACAAGTTGCCTAATAATATAAAACAACTACCACTTTATGGGTTTAAAAATAGTGTTACCTCGCTGCTCATCTATAACGCTGTATAATAGTTTGAAAGAGTTTTTAACTTTACATTTTAAACTGTTTGTCGAATTTTTGAATACTACGTTTTAAACTGTTCGTATTTGGATGTCTATTTGTGTCCTTTAGCAGGCAGCATTTGACAATATTATTTTGCAGTCATTTAGAAATAGGTAAAATCTTGAAGATTATTTTAAAGATGGAATGACAAAGGTCGAAATTTGTCTAATCCTTATTCGTTTTATTTTGATTTGAACACAACGTTTCGGTTGACTAACCTGACCTAATCGTTTGCAAGTGTAAACTTAAAATTGATAAAAAAAAAGTGCTAAGGCTTATCATTAATAAGTGGCTGTAGTCAACCCTACATAAAAGGTCTCGCTTTCATCTACTATAAACTACATAGTATATTATTCGACGTTAGTAATGTGTAGACATTTTAGTTTTTGCTTTCTGCCATGGGGATAATTACTATACAATTTAAAAATATGTTAAAATAAAATTGATTTATTTTTGAATTTCATTCCAAAATTATCATTCAACAAACCTTTTTTGAGCAATCATAAAAGTAGGTTTGTCAAATGGGAAACTTTAGGAGTAACATTCCAGGATGCCCTGTAGCTAGGTAAAAAATTAATTTGTAAAAAGCTGTTAACAATTTTAGGTTTTTGGAATATCTAGTTGCAGTAGATAGAGAAAACCCCACCACATGAAACACAAAGCCATGAGACATGACACTAGTTTGCTGCTTCCAGTTGTAATTTTACGTTATAACATGTAAATTTGGTTTAACAATTAAATTACTCCTGTAATTTTAGATATTAATTTAGTAAAACCATTATATAAACTATTTTCGTTGTTACTTATTTATTTATTAGCGAGCAAAATCACATTTACAATTTTTACAAAATCTGGTAGGTAGGTACTGCTAATAATATTCAACACGATTGTCAAGACTAAAATAATATCGTATCAAGAACTTGCTAAATTTTTTTTGTATTTTGGTTTCACGACAAAGCTATAATATTTTTCAGTTGAATTGATTCGGCTTTTACTTGGTGGAAATCCATTGTTACACAAATTACACAACTTGTGTTGTATTTATAGATCTTTTAGTAGGTACCTAATGTTTATAAAAAATTGAACCACTAGGGTCACAATTCAAAAGCCCAGGTAGGAATACAAAAGTGAAAGTAAGGGCTTTGTCCCTTGGTATTCGTTGGGCTTTGATCCATTTTTCTAAAATATTTACAACAGTTTTAAAGTTAGAAATAGAATAGAGAGTAGATATTTTTGTTGTTTACTTACCTAAGTGCTTGTAAAAATATCTCGTAAGGTAAGGATTCAGGTTAGTTATCCTATCTATCCTATGCAGAGCATTCCTTTGTTTATTTTTAATAAAAATATCAACATTCTATCTTATTAAACCTTTTTTTTACCATTTTATTAATAATTTGATTAGATCGAGATGATGTCTACTAGTATTAAAAAAACATTCAGTCCTATTTTTATACCTACCAGTATCCTAACAAAGAACATATGCACCTGTAAAATTCAGAAACTAAAATATTACTATCGAGGAATGGTAGCCTAGAGCAAAGTTAATACTAAAAATATTTAAATAAGTTCGAATGTTATTTTACTATTTTTTGTTTGTAGGCAAATGAGGCAGAAGCAGCTGGATGCAATACGAAGAACTAGTATAGAATGGGCAAGATTTGAAATTGAGATGTAGAAGGAAAGAATGCCAATGAAGTTGAATTTAAAAATACCTTAAATGTTCTGAGGTGCAAAAATTATTAAAGCAACTAGTGTCAGAAACATGGACAATGGATAAACTTTAGACTGCAGTAAAGTCGCGACAGGAACAGGGTACAGCCCCATATTTATAATATGCATATTGAAAACAAAAGCATAAAATTAAATTTGCTTGAATCTTTAGAGATAAATAGGCTTAAATATAACAATACTCTCCTTAATGATCAATTGGATTTAAATAGATCACCTCTTTTAAATCTCTTTAATTAGTTTGTAAATATTATTATTGGTTTTTCCAACAACCGTACCTAAAAATTACCTGCAATAAAAATTTTACACCTAAGTATATACTTGTTAAAATACCATTTAATAGTACTCTTTTGAAGAAGCAACTGTGTCGCGAAACATATGTCGAGTCAAAATAAAAATCTGTGGAAAGTGTAAAATTATATTTTTTATTTTACCATCTATTCAAATTAATATTTTTCAGTTTAAAAAGAAGTTAGCTAACGTTAGAATTTTATATGTGTCACTTTCTGCTTACTAAAAAAAGTAACCCAAAACTCAAAAGAAACTTGTTCAAAACAAAATCGTATTCGGGAGTATTTTATTTATTATTTGATAATTATTATAAAACTGTAACCTTGATTGTTTAATCCTTTTAGTGATGTTTTGAGACAGCTTCTTTATCTAATATTAAAATTAGTGTGAAAACTAGAAAATTTTCGATCAGGAAATCATAAGTATACTGTTCCCTGTACCTCCGGAAAAACGTGGTAATTTAACCAATTAATATTTTAAAACCCCTTAACATGTCTTTAATAATTTAGAGTTGACCTTGTTCGTTACTGACCTCGTCGCATTTTAATTAATATAAAAAAAATATATATTAAATCCGGTCCTAAATCAACATATATCTCCACCTAAAATAAAAGTAACTAGAATGTGATACATGCCATAAAAATGTAACCTCAACTAACTTCTTTCTAAACCGAAAGATACTATACCTACTGTTTTTGCGTTAAATTTTAAGGAAGTCTCAGAGATACCTTCATACAGGAAATATAAAAAGAGTCATGTTTTTAAACAATGCTGTTATGTTAAGCGATTCTTTTAGAATTTTAGTATACCTAAAGTTATCTAAAAGTAATTTCTATAATTTAATATCTTTATTATAAATATGGGGCTGTACCCTGTTCCTGTCGCGACTTTACTGCAGTCTAAAGTTTATCCATTGTCCATGTTTCTGACACTAGTTGCTTTAATAATTTTTGCACCTCAGAACATTTAAGGTATTTTTAAATTCAACTTCATTGGCATTCTTTCCTTCTACATCTCAATTTCAAATCTTGCCCATTCTATACTAGTTCTTCGTATTGCATCCAGCTGCTTCTGCCTCATTTGCCTACAAACAAAAAATAGTAAAATAACATTCGAACTTATTTAAATATTTTTAGTATTAACTTTGCTCTAGGCTACCATTCCTCGATAGTAATATTTTAGTTTCTGAATTTTACAGGTGCATATGTTCTTTGTTAGGATACTGGTAGGTATAAAAATAGGACTGAATGTTTTTTTAATACTAGTAGACATCATCTCGATCTAATCAAATTATTAATAAAATGGTAAAAAAAAGGTTTAATAAGATAGAATGTTGATATTTTTATTAAAAATAAACAAAGGAATGCTCTGCATAGGATAGATAGGATAACTAACCTGAATCCTTACCTTATGAGATATTTTTACAAGCACTTAGGTAAGTAAACAACAAAAATATCTACTCTCTATTCTATTTCTAACTTTAAAACTGTTGTAAATATTTTAGAAAAATGGATCAAAGCCCAACGAATACCAAGGGACAAAGCCCTTACTCTCACTTTTGTATTCCTACCTTGGCTTTTGAATTGTGACCCTAGTGGTTCAATTTTTTATAAACATTAGGTACCTACTAAAAGATCTATAAATACAACACAAGTTGTGTAATTTGTACGAAACAATACTTGGTTGATCCAGGTTTTAATCATTATCTAGTATCTACCTACCTAGTTTAAAAACTTACCTCTATTAGGTATAAATTGTTGCCAAAGCTGAATTTAACTTTAACATCATGTATTTTTCAGCTTGTAAATTATAGGAAACTATTTGAAGGCTTCAATAAATATTAGAAAATGGTATAATTCTTATATTTTATCCACTTCTACGTGTAATTCAGTAGCTGGTACGGATTTAGGTAAATAGAAGGAAATCTCCTCGAAATTCTCTCCTCTCATGTTTTGTTATGATCTAAAAGGTATAAAAGTCACTATAAGGGAGTTGTAAATCAAATCAAATCAACTTTGTTCAGTAATTTCAAGATTTTTAAAGTAAAATAATCTGAAAGTAAAATCCTTTGTAAAAATCTATACCAACAATGTACTTACAATTGTGTTTTTAACTTACCGTTATTAATATATTTCCATTTCTTTATAAAAAACGAGCTAATACATCTAACAAACGTTGCATTTTTCACCAAAAACTATTCGATTACTAATTTTTGAAGCAAAAATTTCCCAAAATCAACAAATATGTGAATAAAACCCAGCTGTGGCCGTCAACCGCTCGCAAAAGTTCATTGACCGCTTGACAACTTGACATTTCCAAACAATCTTCAAAATTTCCGCGATTGATAACCGAACTCGTCCCTGATTGGCTCAAATATGCTAAAGTACTCACTTTAAGGATTGCGTCACTCCTGTTTAGGATGACGAGATCGAGAATTAACACGACCGTTAACTGTAGTTGCATCATACCAAAATGGAAAATAGCATTGGATTTTAACCCACTCACTTTAATTTTGAAATTAACGGCTTGCGTTAACTTGCGAGTTTGATCATAGGTCTGAATCAGCCCTATGATCAAATGCTCACTTTAACTTTTAACGTAAGTGTTTCCATGACAACAACCGAAAACAGCCTACTTGTTGATTTTTCACTGTGGTGGAGAAACAGCTGAGCCGTTAAAGTTATCGGATGTGATTGTCAGATTTAAGTGTCAGAATTCTTAACCCAAAAATAGTATAGATTTTAGATTTTAGAGTGAAAGTTTTATAGTGTGCGTTCGAGATACATTATTTTATGTCGTAAGTACCTATTTATATATTTCAATTGAATGCTTGTTTACATATTTACATTATTACAGCCTTTTTTTAGAATATGGATTGGAATCAAAGTATTAACCAGTAAAGAACACAGACACAAGACAAAGTTTATTTCAATTGGTAACTGTGACAAGTTTTCACCAAGAAAATGGTAAAAGAAAATATTTGATACGTAAAGAGGTTAGTTACTAAACAATTATATGTATTTACCTACTAGGTACTTCATATTAAATATACTTTTAATTACTTTAGGGCTCCTAGTGGGAATAAAGATTATTAGTATTTGTATTTGTAGTCCGGCTTACACTTATGTATTAACATCAGTATAATGTGGTTGCTGCATGAAAATTAATGTAGGTACTCAATAAATTATCTGCTTAACAGAAATTGAGAACAACTTGTGTCAGAAAACTCACTTAGAAAAAAAGAGATTATGATATGAGATGCTTTTCAACTAGACAGATAACTCAAGAGATTATTCGCAGTGAAAGCAAAGTATGTATTGTATAATTTTAGTTTTTTTTTTATTTTAGCCTTTTTCTCAGTGATATAATGTGATGTTATAGGATATGACCAACCTAAAATTACCAGCACATATCAGGACTCAAGAAGATTCTAATGTGATTAAACTCGATTCAATTTTATTCACTAATAAAAGGATCATTATCTAATAATGTGAAGGTAGGTCCCGTCTTAAAATATAGTACCTACCTAATTTTTTATTAGTATTGCTCAAACTTCTCTACTAGCACAGCTGCTTACGATCTCTTGGAATATATTTATAAAACAATAGATTCTAATTACTATACTATAGCTCTATTTTTCGATTTAATACAATACAATACAATAGTATTTATTTGTTCAATAATAAGATGCTTACATATACTATAAACATAAAAAAAAAACCAATAGGGGCTGTTGAACAATGTCTGGAGAGATTTTTGTAAATAACCATTTTAAATTTGTAATTACATTACATTTAGACAATGACAATTTTGATAAAATTACACATGCTTAAAATGTAACAAACATTTAAAATTTAACACTGAATTATTCCTTTTTCAGGATCATCAAAGAATTCATTAAGGTTGTAGAAGGCCTTACTGACTAGATATTTTGTTAAGGTATATTTTAGTTTATTCTTTGGCAGGTTTCTAATTTCGTCTGAGAAACAATTAAAATTTTTTATGATGCAGTATTTTACATTTTTTTGGAGGTGTGTAAGTATAGTTATATAATTTTCTGGTACTAAATTACTTTTATGGCGAGTGTCATAATCATGTTTCACATTAAGATCGAGGAAAAGATCCCTATTATCACATACAAATATTACAGAGTCCAAAATGTACATTCCTATTACCGTCAGAATATCTTTTTCTACAAAAACAGACCTACAACTTTCCTGCTGTTTCATCCTAAAAATATTTCGGATGCACCTTTTTTGCATGACTATAATTCTGTGTATTTCC
Source organism: Polydrusus tereticollis (assembly GCA_963920685.1). Lineage (NCBI taxonomy): Eukaryota > Metazoa > Arthropoda > Insecta > Coleoptera > Curculionidae > Polydrusus > Polydrusus tereticollis. The sequence continues at coordinate 54,980,540 of OY987329.1, forward strand.
GTTGAACTACCCCAAAATATCACTCCATATCTTAGCCCAGCGTTTACCTGCGTCGACACTGCCATCTTGCTCAGAAAGTTGCATGCTATGGGAATACGTGGTAATATTTCTGACTGACTGGAATCATTTTTCTCTAATCGCCAAATAAGAGTAAAACTTTAGGGCTCCTATTCGGAGAAACTAAATATCAGATAGGGCGTTCCCTAAAGCGGCGTAATCTCTTCCTTGCTTTTTGCATTATTTATAAACGATTTGAAAAAATGATACAACAGTAGTCATACCTGCTTCTACACTTAATCAACTACTTGAAATAACTTATACAATTCTGCTTAGATTTTCTGTTTGGTGCCAAACAAATCATCTAGTTGTTAACACAAATAAAACCTATTACATGGCATTCTATAAAAAGCAGCAGGTTTCTGGGTCTTCACCTAGACTCACAATTAAAGTAAACAGCCCATGTAGACAATGTTGCTGCAAAACTAAACTGCTTATTATGCCTTTGTCAACTTAAAAACCTTTATGAACCCCAAACAATTGTTAAATATATATTATTCTTTGGCCCACAGCCACTTAACTCTTTTTGTGCTTTACTGAGGACAAACTACTCAGAACTTCAAAGATTATTTATTCTTCAAAAAAAAATTATTCGTAAAATCTACTCCTTAAGCCCACTTCAGTCATGCAAAGAAACCTTTCGGCAGCATTAGATTCTCACACTTCCAGGTATTCTGATTCTTAGTGCACTGATGTTTGTTAAAAAACACTCCTACAAGTTTTAATATACTTCAGATATAACACTAGAAACTCAAATAAAATCTATATTTCAGGCTACAAAACATCATCATATCGGAAAAGCCTATCTTAACTTCTAAAAAATGTCCTAAGCTCTCTTTTAAAACTATTAATCGATGAACACTCCTTGACATATCTCGGTAGATCATTGTACTCTTTAAGACCTTTGAAAAATAAAGAATTCATAGCTCTCCTGGAATTAGTCCTCTTGATATAAAAATCATTTCTATTTCGAGTAGGCCAATTATGTACATCACTGTTATGGGCAATAAATCCACCAAGGTAAGATTGGAGAAGACCATTTAATAACTTATATATAAACACCATGGCCAAAAATTGTGTGTCAGAGGTTACAATGAGGATGGTATATATTTCTATCTTCCACTCAGTGATGTCCTATGCAGTCCTGACATGAGGCTGTGCAAGCCAGTCAGGGCAAGTTTTTGGTCTGCAGAGGATAGTAGTTTGAATAACTCTAGGACTAGGCTGGTGAAAAAACTGCAGATAGGCATTTATACAGCTAAAAATTCCCACTTTTCTATCTCAGTACATATTGAAGTGCCTGTTACATGTCAAAAAGAATGAACAATATCTTACAAGACATAGAGACGTGCATGAGTATGAAACCAGGAGCAGAGATGCGTTGGTTCCAACATATTGCTGACTAAGGAAGTGTCAAAGAAGACCAGATTCTACTGTCATCCAAATTTTTAACAAGTTGCCTAATAATATAAAACAACTACCTCTTTATGGGTTTAAAAATAGTGTTATCTCGCTGCTCATCTATAACGCTGTATAATAGTGTGAAAGAGTTTTTAACTTTACATTTTAAACTGTTTGTCGAATTTTTGAACACTACGTTTTAAACTGTTCGTATTTGGATGTCTATTTGTGTCCTTTAGCAGGCAGCATTTGACAATAATATTTTGCAGTCATTTAGAAATAGGTAAAATCTTGAAGATTATTTTAAAGACGAAATGACAAAGGTCGAAATTTGTCTAATCCTTATTCGTTTTATTTTTATTTGAACACAACGTTTCGGTTGACTAACCTGACCTAATCGTTTGCAAGTGTAAACTTAAAATTGATAAAAAAAAAGTGCTAAGGCTTATCATTAATAATTGGCTGTAGTCAACCCTACATAAAAGGTCTCGCTTTCATCTACTATAAACTACATAGTATATTATTCGACGTTAGTAATGTGTAGACATTTTAGTTTTTGCTTTCTGCCATGGGGATAATTACTATACCATTTAAAAATATGTTAAAATAAACTTGATTTATTTTTGAATTTCATTCCAAAATTCTCATTCAACAAACCTTTTTTGAGCAATCATAAAAGTAGGTTTGTCAAATGGGAAACTTCAGGAGTGACATTCCAGGATGCCCTGTAGCTAGGTAAAAAATTAATTTGTAAAAAGCTGTTAACAATTTTAGGTTTTTGAAATATCTAGTTGCAGTAGATAGAGAAAACCCCACCATATGAAACACAAAGCCATAAGACATGACACTAGTTTGCTGCTTCCTGTTGTAATTTTACGTTATAAAATGTAAATTTGGTTTAACAATTAAGTTACTCCTGTAATTTTAGATATTAATTTAGTAAAACCATTATATAAACTATTTTCGTTGTTACTTATTTATTTATTAGCGAGCAAAATCACATTTACAATTTTTACAAAATCTAATAGGTAGGTACTGCTAATAATATTCAACACGATTGTCAAGACTAAAATAATATCGTATCAAGAACTTGCTAAATTTTTTTTGTATTTTGGTTTCACGACAAAGCTATAATATTTTTCAGTTTAAAAAGAAGTTAGTTAACGTTAGAATTTTATATGTGTCACTTTCTGCTTACTAAAAAAAGTAACCCAAAACTCAAAAGAAACTTGTTCAAAACAAAATCGTATTCGAGAGTATTTTATTTATTATTTGATAATTATTATAAAACTGTAACCTTGATTGTTTAATCCTTTTCGTGATGTTTTGAGACAGCTTCTTTATGTAATATTAAAATTAGTTTGAAAACTAGAAAATTTTCGATCAGGAAATCATAAGTATACTGTTCCCTGTACCTCCGGAAAAACGTGGTAATTTAACCAATTAATATTTCAAAACCCCTTAACATGTCTTTAATAATTTAGAGTTGACCTTGTTCGTTACTGACCTCGTCGCATTTTAATTAATATAAAAAAAATATATATTAAATCCGGTCCTAAATCAACATATATCTCCACCTAAAATAAAAGTAACTAGAATGTGATACATGCCATAAAAATGTAACCTCAACTAACTTCTTTCTAAACCGAAAGATACTATACCTACTGTTTTTGCGATAAAATTTTAAGGAAGTCTCAGAGATACCTTCATACAGGAAATATAAAAAGAGTCATGTTTTTAAACAATGCTGTTATGTTAAGCGATTCTTTTAGAATTTTAGTATACCTAAAGTTATCTAAAAGTAATTTCTATAATTTAATATTTTTATTATAAATATGGGGCTGTACCCTGTTTCTGTCGCGACTTTACTGCAGTCTAAAGTTTATCCATTGTCCATGTTTCTGACACTAATTGCTTTAATCATTTTTGCACCTCAGAACATTTCAGGTATTTTTAAATTCAACTTCATTGCCATTCTTTCCTTCTACATCTCAATTTCTAATCTTGCCCATTCTATACTAGTTCTTCGTATTGCATCCAGCTGCTTCTGCCTCGTTTGCCTACAAACAAAAAATAGTAAAATAACATTCGAACTTATTTAAATATTTTTAGTATTAACTTTGCTCTAGGCTACCATTCCTCGATAGTAATATTTTAGTTTCTGAATTTTACAGGTGCATATGTTCTTTGTTAGGATACTGGTAGGTATAAAAATAGGACTGAATGTTTTTTTAATACTAGTAGACATCATCTCGATCTAATCAAATTCTTAATAAAATGGTAAAAAAAAGGTTTAATAAGATAGAATGTTGATATTTTTATTAAAAATAAACAAAGGAATGCTCTGCATAGGATAGATAGGATAACTAACCTGAATCCTTACCTTATGAGATATTTTTACAAGCACTTAGGTAAGTAAACAACAAAAATATCTACTCTCTATTCTATTTCTAACTTTAAAACTGTTGTAAATATTTTAGAAAAATGGATCAAAGCCCAACGAATACCAAGGGACAAAGCCCTTACTCTCACTTTTGTATTCCTACCTTGGCTTTTGAATTGTGACCCTAGTGGTTCAATTTTTTATAAACATTAGGTACCTACTAAAAGATCTATAAATACAACACAAGTTGTGTAATTTGTACGAAACAATACTTGGTTGATCCAGGTTTTAATAATTATCTAGTAGGTATCTAGCTACCTAGTTTAAAAAATTACCTCTATTAGGTATAAATTGTTGCCAAAGCTGAATTAAACTGTAACATCATGTATTTTTCAGCTTGTAAATTATAGGAACCTATTTGAAGGCTTCAATAAATATTAGAAAATGGTATAATTCTTATATTTTATTCACTTCTACGTGTAATTCAGTAGCTGGTACGGATTTAGGTAAATAGAAGGAAATCTCCTCGAAATTCTCTCCTCTCATGTTTTGTTATGATCTAAAAGGTATAAAAGTCACTATAAGGGAGTTGTAAATCAAATCAAATCAACTTTGTTCAGTAATTTCAAGATTTTTAAAGTAAAATAATCTGAAAGTAAAATCCTTTGTAAAAATCTATACCAACAATGTACTTACAATTGTGTTTTTAACTTACCGTTATTAATATATTTCCATTTCTTTATAAAAAAACGAGCTAATACATCTAACAAACGTTGCATTTTTCACCAAAAACTATTCGATTACTAATTTTTGAAGCAAAAATCGCCCAAAATCAACAAATATGTGAATAACCCAGCTGTGGCCGTCAACCGCTCGCAAAAGTTCATTGACCGCTTGACAACTTGACATTTCCAAACAATCTTCAAAATTTCCGCGATTGATAACCGAACTCGTCCCTGATTGGCTCAAATATGCTAAAGTACTCACTTTAAGGATTGCGTCACTCCTGTTTAGGATGACGAGATCGAGAATTAACACGACCGTTAACTGTAGTTGCATCATACCAAAATGGAAAATAGCATTAGATTTTAACCCACTTACTTTAATTTTAAAATTAACGGCTCGCGTTAACTTGTGAGTTTGATCATAGGTCTGATTACTCGAAAATTGATTTCCGAACATACTCCCCCCGCCTTTGAAGGCTTTGACTTCAAAACAAAAAAAAAACTTTCTATACATAACATACCTATAATATTAAAGAAACATTAATTACTATGATTGGGTAAGGGACATAAATTGGTAATATTTCGTACAAATATTCCATTTTTGGTTCGAATTTTAACTGAACGAACTTTTTTATCTTTGCCAGGAAAAATCTCTACTATTCTTGCCAAAAGCCAATTAAAAGGTTGGGTATTATTTTCTTTGAGCAACACGACATCATTAACTGACAAATCTTTATTAAGGGTATACCATTTAGGACGGTTTTGTAATTAATTTAGATACTCTTTTGTCCATCTTTTCCAAAAGATCTGTTGGATCTTAGTGCACTGTTGCCAACGTTTTAAACGATTTTTGGGAATGTTAGATATGTCCTGTTCAGGGAATGATGTCAATGCGTGACCTATTAAGAAGTGACCGGGGGTCAAGCAAGTTATATCTAAAGGGTCCGAGGAAAGGGGGGAAAGAGGTCTTGAATTTAAAATGGCTTCAATCTGGGTGAGGATAGTAGTAAATTCCTCAAACGTTAATTTGTGATCACCAATTAATCTTCGTAAATGGTGCTTGACACTCTTAACAGCAGCTTCCCAGATTCCACCCCAATGAGGACTAAGTGGAGGTATACATTTCCATTGGGTCTCATTCACTAAAAGAGAATTTTCAATTTCATGTTGAACTTGTTTTCTTTTAAAAAAGTCATATAACTCTTTTAGTTGGTTTCTAGCACCAAGAAAGTTGGAGCCATTGTCACTATAAATAGCAGAAGGCTGTCCTCGCCCAGATACAAATCGCTTTAAACACGCTAAGAAAGAGGGAGTTGAGAGACTAGATACCAATTCGAGGTGTACGGCTTTTGTACTCATACAAACGAATATGGCAAAATAAGCTTTTTCTACAGTAGAGCTTCGTAGGTTTGAGAATTTTAATAAAAAAGGGCCAGCAAAATCGACCCCAGTTTTTGAAAAAGGGCGAGAGGGAGTGACTCTGTCTTTAGGTAAATCTGCCATAATTTGTGACACGATTTGGCTTTAAATTTATGACAAACATGGCAATTTATAATTATGCGTTTTATTTCTTTCAATCCGTTGAGGGGCCAATACCTTAAACGAACATTTGACAACACCGATTGAGGGCCAGCATGGCCAAGTCTTAAATGCTCTTTCTTCAACAGTAAAGACACTACATGATTCTTAGAGGGTAATAGAATTGGGTGTTTGTGATCATAGGGAACTTGGGCGTGTGAGAGACGACCACCCACTATTAATAATCCATCTGAATCTATAAAAGGGTTTAACTTGAGAATTTGTTTGTTAGCAACAGTTTGATTTGAAGAAATTTCCACAAGTTCCTTGGAAAAATGTTCCTTTTGCAAACTCTTTAAAATTACTACTTGAGCATTTTTATATTCTTTTACTGTAAGGGGACCAAGAAGTTTGATTGAATTTGGCTTGCAATTCTGGATAAATCTAAGAATAAAGGCCATTGTTCTATGCAAATGAGTGTAAGAAGAAAACTTGTTAAAAAATGACTGCCATTCATCAGTTTTTGTTGCAAGTAATACTGGTTTTGCTTTCATTTCTTCATTCGCTGCAATGGGATTTATGTAAAAATGATTTAAATCTGTGTCATAGTTGGAAAGAAACTGGGGTCCATGCCACCATAATGGAAAGTCTAGGATTTCTTCAGGAGTTAGTCCGCGAGACAAACTATCTGCTGGATTGTCAGCAGATTTAACGTGGTGCCAGTTAAACTTTTCTGTTAAATCTTGAATCTGGGATATCCTATTAGCCACAAAAATATTATATTTTGAGGGATGAGACTTTATCCAAGCCAAAACTATCTCTGAGTCGGTCCAAAGATTAACACTTCTAAATAAAAATCTGTCTTTGAATATTTGGACAACACGTGTTATTAAGTTAGAGAGCAATAAAGCCCCACAAAGTTCTAACCGGGGTATAGTTATTTCCTTTATAGGTGACACTCTGCTTTTTGATGTAATCAAATTACATGTGACTGACTTATCAGCATAGACAGCTCGAACGTAAATGCAAGCTTCATACGCCTTTCGACTGGCATCTGAAAATCCATGGAGCTCTAAAAATACTATTTGACTGCTAGTAAGCAAAAATCGAGGGATTTTAAGAGATTTCAAAACATAGATTTTTGAACAATATAGGGTCCAACAATTAAAAATTACATGATCAAGGTGGTCATCCCAACCAATTTGAGATTTCCAAATTTCTTGCATAATTATTTTACAACTTACTATAATAGGACCAATAAACCCTAGAGGGTCATACATTTGGGCTATTATGGACAACACTTCACGCTTAGTAACGGAAGCAAAATTCTTAACATCTGGGAGGGAAATTGAAAAAGTATCAGTATTAGAGTTCCAAAACATTCCTAGCACTTTATTAGAAATTCCATCAACTTTAATATCGTTCATTTCTTGAGAATGAGTGGGAAAGTCAGAGGGGTTTACTTTTTTCAAAATAATGTCTGCATTGGAGCACCATTTGTGCAACTTAAAATTACCTAATTCACAGAGATTTACTAACTGATTGTACAATTCAGACAAGTTACCAAGGGAATCTTGTCCACACAAAATATCATCCACATAACATTGAGTAATGAGTGCGTTTGAAGCTAATGGAAATGTATTTTTATGTGTTAGGGCTAACTGATTTATTACTCTTGTAGCTAAGAAGGGGGCACAATTAGTTCCATAAGTGACTATCAACAATTCAATATTCTGAAGTTCGCCAGACGAGGTTTCTCTCCATAATATATTTTGTAAATGAGTGTGTTTAGGGTTAACTCGTATCTGACGATACATTTTCTCGATATCAGCGGTTAAAACAAACTCGTAACTGCGAAACCTTAATAAAATATCAAAGAGCTCTGGCTGAACAGTGTAACCCTTATATAGCGTGTCATTTAAGGAAAGACCTGTGGTGGTCTTCATCGAAGCATCAAACACCACCCTTAACTTAGTAGTTTTACTTTATTCTTTTATTACACAGTGATGGGGCAAAATATATTTATTGTCTCCATCAGAATTTTTTAAAGAGAGGGGAATCACACGAGCATGGTTTAGAGAGACATATTCGCTTATAAATTTATTGTAATCTTCAAAGAGTTAAGGGTGTTTGTTAAATCTATTTTCTAAATGTAAGAATCTTTTCTTAGCAAGAAAAAATGATTCTCCTAATGGGAAATCTTCTTTTGGGATTCTAAAAGGGAGGTCTACCTGATATGCGCCATTTTCCAATACTACAGTGGATCCGAGAAATTTCTTTTCAACCAGCGTATTATCAGGATGTAACAATTTGTCTTTAAAGGGTGGAAGATCTTCAAACAGCAAGAACTTCTCCAAAAGTGAATCTAGAGTGGGTTTTGCCAAAGAGCTTTGAACAAAAAGACAATTATTTTCGTTGGAGTGCGGGTTATTACTATTTTTAAAAAGTGCATACTGGGGAATTATACCTGAGAGTAAATAACCAAAATGAGTACCAACTAAAGTAAGAGATTGATCATTGACCTTTCTTAGGTCACCTGAAAGTATGGAATAATAGATATCTGCACCTAATAAAATATCAACACACGAGGGCTTATCAAAACTAGGGTCAGCTAAATCGATATCATAGGGTATATTTAATTTCTTTCTATTAATCCTAAATTGGGGAGAGCTTCCGGTGATTTTGTCAAGGACACAACACTTTACTTTAAGTAAAAAATTTTCATTAATAAAAGAGTGAATTTCTAAAGTGACCACCTTTTCGGAGTGTTTGACATTGCCACCAATACCTGCAATTTGTATCTTTTGCAAGTGGGGGTTAAGGTTTAATTTTTCCAACAGAGAGTTAGTGATAATTGAAATAGTACTTCCGGGGTCAATAATAGCTCGAGCGTTTATAAAATTACCATATATGTCAGGAACCTTAATCATAGCAGTTGCTAATAAAACTTCATTGTCATCCGCAGCGAAAACGGAGAGCGTTTGGTAGTTAGTACCATTGGGGGGTTCTGAAAGCTATTATTACTGTTTCTACTTTCTGAGGAGCTATCAGAGGGGGTTTCAGAGTTCTGATGTTGAGGGGGAGTGCCACTATTATTGGGTTTAAAATAAGAATTTGTAATTTGAGAAGACTGCTGTGAAAAATGGGATTGCATAGGGTGTAACAAAGAGTGATGTCTCTTTCCACACTTAGTACATTGCTGAGAATTACAGTCCTTGACTCGATGTTTTGTTCCAAGGCAGTTAAAACAAAGATTACCTTTTTTTACAAAATCAGACCTTTGCTGAATGGGGAGATCTTTGAATTTTATACACGTGTATATTCTATGATTGGACATGTTGCAAAAAGGGCATGTATTAGTCTTGGGTGAAGAAGGACAAAGAGTGTTTCTAGTCGAAAAAGAACACGAATTATTATGTTCATTTCTTACCGGGTTCACATTCTTATAGTACTGAGATTGTGAAGCAGTATTTTGATTGCCTTGTGCATCGGCATAATGAGTATACCTAACCTTATTGGAGAAATTTCTGTTTTGAAGTCCCTGACCTTGAAAGGGAGGTTTATTTATAATAGGTTCGGAAAGATCTTCAAGCACTACACAACTTCTTTCCAAAAAATTCAAAAAATCATCCAGTTTAGGTTGAACTTTAGAACCCACTTTTGATCCTCTTTCGGTAATATAAGCTTTCCTAATACCGAAATCCAACTTATGAGAAAAAATGTAAATCAAAATTAGGTCCCATTGATCTACTGGTATTTTTTGAAGTTTAAGGGAATCAAAGTTTTGTTTAATTTGAACAATAAATTCACTCAAAATATGAGCAGTTACCTTAGTTAAAGTGGGAATGTCTACTAAATTTTTGATATGAGCAAAAATGATTGATAATTGATTATCATATCTATTCTTTAAAGTATCGCTAGCTATATGTAAGTTATCGTTTAACAGAGGTAATGTATCAATTAGTTTAAGGGGCTCATCACGTAAATAAGACTTTAAATAAATCAACTTTTGAACATTTGTTAATGAGTTATTATCAACGATTAGGGTTTCATACATTTGATAAAATGTATTCCATTTGGTGACGTCGCCCTTATATTGGGGAATGTTTAAAAGAGGTAAATTTACATTGGGCATTTGATTTACAGATTGTGAAACAACTGGATTTTGACTTTGCGAGTTTGCATTTGCAGCACACAAAAGAGTTCTAATTTTACCTTTTAGTTTTGCATGTAAATTGTTAAATGTACTTTCTACCTTTTCTCTATGTTTGTCATTGGAATCAATTTTCTCTATTTCATCCTGAGCTTGAGAGTATTTTGAGAAAGCTTGGGTTAAAGCTTTCAGTCTCACCTCAAACTGAAGATCGTCAAACTCTGTATTGTGCATATCATTATACCAGTTGTAGATCCGCGTAATAACACCTTTGTAACCACCACGTTGTTTGACCAAAGCTTCTTTGTCTGTCATTTTCTAAATTTATACCTACTAACAAAAATTAATGAAATAGGTGCTAATAAACAGTACAATAATTAGGTACAAACTTTCAAGTGACATATACCTACAACTATATTCACAAAATCTTAATTTAAGCATCTTTAGACTCTAAATAATTGTGGCAATTTACCTCTTTAATTTTTTCTAATTGAACTTCCAATTCACTATTTATAGAGGAACTAGTTTCACTTAATTTCAGTTTTAATTCCATTTCTATAATTTCCTTCTGTCGCTAAAATCTTTCTTCTTCTATAGCCTGTTGCCTTTGAAATCTTTCTTCTTATACAGCCTGTTGCTTTTGAAATCTTTCTTCTTCTAAACTAACTGCTAACCTTTTCTTTGCTTACAATTGCATAGAATATTTCCCTCATATGTTAAAGCTCCCATAAGAGAAATGCAATTTTCGCAAAATTACAGCGAATATTTCCCTCATATGTTAAAGTTCCCATAAGAGAAATGCAATTTTCGCAAAATTACAGCGAATATTTCCCTCATATGTTAGAGTTTCCATAAGAGAAATGCAATTTTCGCAAAATTACAGCGAAAACAGCACTGCCAGAAATCGAAAATTGCATCGCAAGTTTATATTGTTGACGAAACGTCAAAGCGGGATTTTATTGCTAACAAACGTCAAAAAATGTAATATTCTGACAATTAACGTCATCTTATTGAGTGACAGCAGACAAAAAAGTCAATGTCAACGAATGTTTTCCTTTCATTTTGTCAAGAATTCAGATGGATGAGAACCACCATAATGCTTTTGATTGAAAAAATGCGGGACAATGACCAACCGTCAAGCTCAAGAGAGTCCCCCGCCGAAATAAGCTCTCGCTCGTTGACTGCATCAACCACCATGTTTACGAATTCAATGCAAAATATTGTTAATTACAATAATTGTACTTTTCATTGCAATTCTTGTAATTTTTAAGCATTTTAATTTTATTGTTAGTATTTTCTGTTAAATAAAATATTTAAATTTACTTGATTCGAGTTCTTAATTAATTTGGGAAATATTCAAATAAATTACACTCGTGCATAAAAATAACCAGATAATTTTTTTATTCAATATGTTTCTTTTACAAATTGCAATCGTTTGTTTTCATATTTTACGCGGAAATATGAAAACAAACTCTTGCAATTATAAAAAAACACATTTCATTCAAAAATTATCGGTAATTTTGATGCAATTGTGCACTTACCCCCAAAAATTTTTTGTTAAGTGACAATGACGATTGTTTGTTACTAGTCCCTATTAAAGATTTGGTATGGTTTTTGTTTTTTCTTTCAGGTAAATTTTCATTTTCTGGATTCGGAAATCCTCTAAAATCTTCTAAGTCATCTATACTGTTTACTTTATCTTCCGTACTCTTTATTTTATCAGTATTTTCTATATTTATGTAGTTCTTTCAGTTTTTCTTGACATTTTTGACAGATTATCAATTTCCGACAATTTTTCATCCATCTCTTCTAACTGCTATTACTGTTTCTCCTTAGGGCTGTTCTTTATCTCGAATGGACCACTAAATGTGGTTTCTATTAACTATTTCTATATATTACGATAGCACAAATTACATTTACTGTTCAAAAACTATTTATTTCAAAACTATCTTGACAATGACAATTTAGATCTTAATTCCAACTGGTCCCACTGGTATCTACAGGGTCAATTTCCAACAGCCATCGATGGAAATTAAGTGTAGGCGAAATAGCGCAATAATAAATATGAGAAAAAAAAGTAGACTGGGATAGGCAATTGTTAATTCTGTTTATTGTCCTTCTGACATTTTGTAACAAATATTTTTTTTGTTTGACGTTTCCGGAGTTGTTTTGAACTGGTTAATGATGGTTGAATTCACGAATCAAGAATTTGCAGAGATGCATTTAATCTATGGCAATTGTTATGAAGCCAGATGACTGTATGCCCAAAGGTATCCCAATCAAATACTGCCTGACCCACGGACATTCGCAAATCTGCATAATCGACTACGTAAAAATGGATCGTTCAAGAAATCCACTCATTTAACAGGAGCAAACAAAAAGGTTAGGACTCCTGAAGTTGAGGAAGCAGTCCTGAATGCACTTGAAAATGATCATGCTACTAGTACGAGAAAAATTGCCGCAACACTTAACATTTCATTTGTGCTTGTCTGGAAAATTTTAATAGACAACATAATGTATCCTTACCACATCAAAAGGGTTCAAGCTATTCTCCCACGTGACTTTCCACTAAGTTTTAATTTTTGCCAATGGTTCCTACAAATACTAGCCCAAAATTCGTTGAAAACACCATTTTATTTAGCGATGAAGCAAAAGCAAGGCTAAACGGACAATATTATTGTCAATTTCTTGAAGAGGAACTCCCAGTGCTGCTAGAATAGGTACCAATTCTTGTCAGAAACCACACTTTAGCATAGAGGTGAGAAACTTTTAGTTTGTAATGTTTTTATCTGATTGTTGATAACTCTGTCGGTTGATCTAAAATAAAAATGAAAATAATTACTAAGAATACATATAAATAAAAATAGCTTTTTACTCTGCTTTATTTCGCCTACACTTAATTTCCACCGATGGCTATTTTTGCAAATAAATCGAAAACGGTCACAGATACGAGAATAGTGCAAGAGACCAGAACGCTTAACAAATAAACAAAGAATTCAAATTTTATACCGGGATTCATAAAGAAAAGTTCTGAAAGATAAAATTGTAGCCGATACTGCGACCGACAATTTTGATACTTTACTGTAGAGATTCTAAAAAATGGTTGATGTTCCAAATTTAAAACAATTATCACAGAATATAAGAGAGAAAACGTAAAATATGAGAAAAAAAGTTGAAACTTTGCCACCCTGTATAACGAAAATAACGCGTTTTAGACCATGCATATATTGGCATTTTCTTCTTATTTTGACGAGTACTATCATCCCCTGAAATATCTGCATGACATTAATTAACACCCTGTATATATATTCAAGTTTTGATTTAATAATTTTTAATTTATATGCTCGTCAGGCTCCGATCGTTTTATAGACCAATGACTGAGAATGATCCTGGTATCGCGAATTAACCAAGATCACACTCCACCACGGCGGTGTGCTATTTTCACACGTATTTTTATAGTTGATTCTTACTAGATCAAACGAACAAGTAAACTGCATAGCTGTACTCCGAGGCAGCAAAAAACCACAAAATCACATCCCTTTATTCCACTTCACTTTGTGGCGTATCTGCTTCAGATTCGGAGCTTACATTTACGTTATAGAGCTTAAGGTTGTCTAAGGATACGATGCCTTTGTATCTCTTTTGCGATCTTATTGACCCCTTCACATCTTCAATCACAAATATATCATTGTCTAAAATTTTTGTTATTTGATAGAGTCCACTATATTTTGGCAAAAGTTTCCTACTTTGCCCTCTGGTTATTCGCTTGTAGAGTTCGGACGAGCACGCATTCGCCAGAAGTAAACTTTTTACCACAATGGCTCCGAAAATCGTATAAAGCTTTACTTTTGCTCTGTTGCGTCCGTCTCTATCTTTTTGCTAACACATTGTCTAGTTGTGGTAATATTTTTGTCGTAATTAGGCTCTACAACTTCATTGGTTAGTAGTGCATTAGCGACACTTCGTGGAGAATAACCGAAAAGCAATTCGTAGGGGGATTTTTTTGTAGTTGAATTTATACTTATATTTAGTCCTCATCGAACCTTTTGAACTTGTTCATCCCGTCGATCTTCCTCATTTATTGAACCAGACAAAAACGCTAGGATAGTTCGGTTATATACCTTTCGACCTGCTCATTCGCTCTAGGCGTTCAACACATGTTTAATATTTAAATTTTGGAAATACCCTTCAAATCTTTTTTTTGCAGTGAGTATAGCAAGAACCTCGACCACTAATAATCTTTCTTGGTACCCCAAAATTTGCAATAATTTTATCACGAGAGCGTAGAACAGGGACAGTTTTCGTCAACTGTACGGCTGTCATGAACACGAACTTTGTGAAAGCATCAGCGATCACTATAAGGCAACTGTTTTTCCTTTTAGATTTAAGCAAGGGGCCCAGATGATCAATGTGCAACGTATCGAACGATTCTGCGACCTTTTTAATAGAATGTAAATAACCTGGCTGTTTTCCAACCGGCTCCTTATTATACAACAATCCAAACAGCAAGTTATGTACTTCCTTGCATAACTTCGCATGCCTGGAATCCAGTACGACTTGGAAATAGTTAAGAATGTTATATCAAGTGCCAAATTTCCTCCATTATCGTGAAAATGCATTAAAATTTGTTTGCGAGTTGCCTTTGATACAACCTATTTATTACCCATATCTGTTCTTCGGTATAATTGATTATTGATCAGACAATATTCATCATGGATTTTTCTATCTTCAGCATTCTTCGGTAAATTCTGTAAGGTATCGAAAATGTAAGCACATCTTTTATCAGCAAGTTGCGCAAAGAGCACCCAGTCTTCATAATTGACATTTGCTACATTAGCAGTAATAGTAACATTTTCCATACAATCTGCATAAATACAGGACTTCTGCTAAGTGCATCGACATGTGCCATTTTTAGACCAGGTCAGTACTCTACGTCAAAAGTAAATTCCTGAATAGATATCCACCCACCATCGTCCAATTCTTGGTATTAGATCTCTTTTCATTAATATTATCCTTATTTCATTACAGTCGGTTATCACTTTAAATTTTATTCCAATTAAGTACACTCTAAATTGTTTTAAGGAGTACAAAACAGCAAGAGTCTCTAGTTCGTAAGAGTGGTACTGTTGTTCTTCCTTGGTAGAATAAAGTTATCCCTTTGTTACTGCAAAATAATAACTACTCTCCATTTTAATGCGTCGCAATGAACTTCGGTTGGCAAATCTGGATCGTATACTGCCAAACTTGGCCTAGATATAAGTTTTCCTTTAAGAGTATCAAAAGCACTTTGCTATTCAGTTGACCAAACAAATGTAACACCCTTCTTCGTTAAGGTGGCCAAGGGTCGTGCTACCGTTGCAAAATCCTTAACGTACTTTCTAAAATAACTAGAAAGTCACAAGAACTGTCTAACCGTCTGCACGTTCGTTGGCACAGGCAACTAAGAAACTGCGTCTGTATTTCTTTTCCCGGGTTGGACACCATTTTCACTTATTTCGTGACCAAAATATTTAAACTTTGACATAAAAAATTGACACTTGGACAAGCGTAGTGTAAGGCCTGCCTTTGATAAGGCACTCAGAACGTCTTTGAGATTATGGAGGCTTTCTTCGAAACTCTGCGCTAGTAATAGAATGTCGTCCATATATGCCAAAGCCTTTCCATATCTCATGTTACCTAAAACTTTTTATTATTGTTCTTTGGAATACTGCTGGACCATTTGCGACACCAAAAGGCATTCGGGCGTATTTAAAATGACCATCTGGCGTGACAAAAGCGCTTTTTGCTATGGATACCTCATCCATTTCAATTTGATGATAACCGCTTGCCAGATCGAGACTCGTAAAGAAAGAACAGTTTTTCAGCTTTTCCAGAAAGTCATTTACACGAGGAAGTGAAAATCGGTCTCTAGCGAATTGGAATTTAAACCAGAATAATCCACCACTATTCTTTGTTCGCCATTTTCCTTTCTGACTAACAGGATTGGGCTTGCATAGGGAGAATTCGACTCGGGAATGATATCGTTTCCTAACAGACCGTTAACAATGTCTCTCACAACTTTTCTTTCACTGTGAAATAAACGATAAGGTCTGTATACGAATGGCTTGTCATATATTAGCTTTATAGACATTTTAAAACATACATTTTACCTAATTCTTTAGTACTCCGTGCAAAGCATGATTAAAATCCATTTAATTTATTAAATCAGCTGTCTGTTCTGAAGATAAATTTTCATTATAGCATTTGGCTTGTGAACTAAAAAGTGATTCTTTTTTCTTTGACGTGACCCTACAGGGACATTTCTTTAAGTGTTTAACCCGATTGGTGATTTCCCTGCTGAACTATAACAAAAAACAAATCACATATTTCTCAATCATTTTCGACAACGAAACTAAATTTAATGTCAAAAAATATATAGGTTCACAAATTTGACAGATACGATGCCATTTCGAATTTTTTTAAATGGCAACCCTCATAAATAACCACACGAGCGAATTGCATTTGGCGATCCAATTTCAGGAACCTATAGTTGCTGATATTTATTTTCAGCCGTTTCGGAAATACGGGGGTACCTATCTATTTTGCCTTCATCGATTTTGTCTTTTAAGTGTCTAACCCCTTCAATAAATAGACCTTAAAATCTGAACACCTCATTTTTTTTCAACATAATTTCCCGTGACCAAATTATTTACGCTCCAATCAAATCCGACAGATGTCAAAAAGTGACAGATACGACGCCCTTTTCAATTTTTTTAAATGACAACCCTCATAAATAACCACAAATGTGAATTGAATTTGGCGATCCGAACTCAGAAACCTGCCTTCATCGATTTTGTTTTTAGGTTGAGAACCCCAATTTTTTGCCGGTAACTTGTGTCTTAATGAAAACGCTATCCCACATATAATATAATATAGTTTTATATAGTTCATTTAAACAACAAGAAACAGGACATGTTTTTAAAATAATTTTATTAAATTTCTAATATCAAGCTCTAACAAGTAAAGTGAATAATTATTTATTATTATAGTGATTGACTTGAAACAAAAAGTTTTATTTTTACCCCTTCCAACAAACTACCGCCACTTAAAATGGCAAAATATTTTAGTATTTTCTTTTACATATTTTACGCACATTCGATTATTCAAGCCAACTATTGGGAAAAGCAAAGAAAAAGGCAGTTTGGTGCCACTAGAATGATTGGGATGTCCTTTGCATGTCTGGTAGAAGTAAATTAAATTAAGAATTATTAATTTAACAAATAGAAATTAAAATTCGTTGTTATTTGTTTTGTCTAATTGTTTTTTAGAAATTAGCGAATTGTAAATAATAAAATTAGTTTAAATAAAATAAAAAACCTTGGGTTTTAGAAATTTGCTTATAGAATATCCTACCTTTCTCTATGGTTGTTGGTCAAGGTATAAATTTACATACAAATTTAAGTATTCTCCCTTGCATTATCTAATTACTTTTAACCCAGCGTTTCAACTTTTATTATTTGCGACCCAATTTTTAATCGCAATTCTCATAGTAGTTGAGTAACTAATTATTGATGTAACATGTAAATAAAACATATTATTTATTGTCAACTAAAAGTAAAATGATATAAAGAAATAATTAAGGCATCAGTATGCTATTATGACAATGGCAATATGTTGTCTTGGACAACAGGTTGTCACTATCTGCTGACGGTGGCTCTTTATGTGGAGGCACTAGGTCGTGGTCCATATACTTACACCATCCTCCGTCTTTGGTTTGCCTTGGGCGCCACCTGGTTTGATCGAAGTCCAAACCAGGAAAAATATACCGTATATCAGTTCTATTGAGAAATCTATGCAATAAATAAAACCAAAGTTTTCCCACACAAACAATAAAGTTTTTATTGAATAAAAGGTTACCTAACCAAAAAAAGGGTTTATGCTAGGTTAATTTTATGATGTCAAATTGTTTAAAACCGGACGCAAGGATTTAAGATAAAATTTATGTATAACCTCGGGGAAGATTCTAGAACCTTTTAAATATTTTGATGGTGTATGGCTATAAAAGGGTTACGTTTGTCAAGATGGCTTTACATTAAAAATATATAAATTAAATTTTAATTAATTAATTGAAACGAAATAGTAATAATCTGAAATGGCTTATGGTGGCGGAGAGCATTAATTAAATTATAAAAATAGCATTTAGATCACTTTTATACCACTCTGTGTTAAATCAATCGATCAGGACGGCCCCATGTGGTTTTCTCTGGTTGGTCAGGTGGAAGTTGAAGGTAGCTCGTAGGCTTAGTTGGAGAACCTTAGGTTGTTATGTGGGCCTTAAAATCCCATGTGATGTGGTAAATCAATTATGTGGCCTAACCTACATAATTGCCGAACGGCAGGAAAAACGGCTAATTTGCCGAAACCAGCACAACCCCTAAAAATAATGGAAAAGAGAATTACCCACTGAATTCCCACAAACAACAAACCATGAACAAAAGAAATTAAAGCAGCTTACCTCTAAAAGGGGGTGAGACCTCGTGGTCTTTTTAAAAAAATAGCCCAACGGCAACGGGCTCGACCTTCTTCTCTGAAGGTATTTTCAGAAAGTAAAATGGAGACCGCAAGAACTCTGAAGTAAGACAAACCCCCTTCTCTAGCAAAATCGGCTGACTCAATGTTGCCAACTGAACATAAACCCCAACAAAGGAAAATAAGAAGAAGAAGAGAACAGAGACACAACATAAAGGATCCAAACGATCAGAACGAACAAGAGTCTAGACTTTTACCACAACCTAAATATTACATAAGGAAATAAATCAAATAATTCCAAACAACTTTGTTTACGCATAAAATTGCCAAAAGTACAAGTGGGCGTCCTGCGCTTTCACGGGAATCAGAAACGCAGATATGTGATTCAACTTTACGCGGCGGTGGCTAGCGCCATCAACCCACGGAACAGCAAAAGTAGTGCGTGCTACGACATCCCTTTTACCGGGAAAGAAAATGATATTAAATTTAATTGTTGGAATAATTAAAGGTCAGGTGGCTCTTAAGAGGTATGATTGTTGTTCTGTAGGGCAACGACCGGCTAGTGGCTAGCTCTACTGCCGGAGAGTGGAGTGGGTCAAGGTTGCGCCACCTGTTTTGGGGCCCTTCGGTTAGAACAACAACCCTGTTAACTTAAAATGGACAGATAAAACAGGAAACGTTAAGACACTAAAGAAAACACCTGTTAACCTTCAGATCACTTTAATAATAAATTAGGCTGACAAACTAACATAATGTAATGGTATTGAAAAGTGGCTGCGCCACCGCAGAGCCGCAACAACGTCACTATGCGAATATACCGCGGATTCGCAGGACCGCAAGGGCCTGCCGCGACCTGCGTTTGGGCGGACGGACCTTTACGGGCGTGATCTTATCAGTAGGCACTAGCGTTACATATGGAAAATGTCAGATCCAATTATTAATAAAATTATTAAACCTAAGTAAACAATAATATTAGGTTAATTAACTAACTATATGTATGTTTTTCGGTCTGAGGGACCCTAAAAAGTAACAATTAGTTTAATCCAGCCTCACAGCTTGGGTGAATGACAAATTAAATGAATAATTTAGAAGATTACGTGTATTTCGGTCTGAAGGACCCTAAGAGGTAGGAATTAGTGTTCAGTTCCCACAGGTTGGAGAGGGTGTACCTTGTATACGTATACCTGGCTTACAATGTTTATGTGGGTGTATATTGGGATACCCCAACACAGTATGACTGCCTACTAAAGTAATGCACACGTTAATTTGATTACAACGCGACTTATCTATTGCTTACTGCTACGTTGTGCTACAACCCGTGTGATAATAAGTTATATAATATAAGTAGAATTAAGCTGACATAACGTGCGATGATGACTGACAAATAGTGGTTCCGAAGTATGTACGAGGCGCTCTGGCCAAGGTAAGCAGTAACAGCCTTATACCCAAAAGAATTAATAAATAATAAAATGGATTGGACTTGCCCGATTCCAGGTTAAAAAGAGGTCCAGTCACTGGAGGTCCGAGTACCATCTAGTAGCGACAGGCTGGCAGTGGCTTTCACAAGTCAAGTTTCATGCCCTAGATGACTTGGTGTAGCTGCTATATCACCTATGTGGGACACTCCCAGTAAACCATGCACCGATAATTAGTAACTCATGCAGCGAAGCTATTCCCAAAGATGGTATGAGAGTAAAAAGCAGAAGAAGAGTAGAACGATAGAAGAAATAAAGATAAGCAAGAAGGTAAGTAGAAAGGAAGAAGCCTAAAACAAAAAGAGAATAAATAGTCTACCAGTTTGCCAAAAGTATACCTTGCCTAGTAATGTGCATGATATTTATTTTACCTTAGGTGGTGTGTGGCTTCTCCGATTTATAAATTAGTTTGGCCCAAATTCCAGCAATCCGTATTAAATCCCCAATCAATGGGATGGAATCACCTAGACAGGATTATCTTCCATAAAATGCTAACTCGGACAGCGGTAGGCTCAACTTGATTAAATCCCCAAGCAAAAACTATGGGACATGGTTCGTCTTCAAGAACCTAAAACCATGTGTCTAGAACCTCCTGAAGGCGGGAGAATCCCCTCCAGGATAAAAAAAAACGGAAACGGAAATGCCTCCTTAGGTAGATTTTGAAATTTAGTGTTGGCAAGACTTAAAAGTACGGGCAAGTTATATATGGGCTAGAGTTCCATCAAAGGTTTCCTGACTGAAACAGCTTATGCTACTCATACCAATGTAGACAAAGTGAAGAAGATTTACCTGAAGTTGATGACCTTTCAACTTAACCTGGCCATGACCATGACCATGACCTAACCTTAATATCTTTGTTTTGATTTGAGACCCAGGAATGCATAACCTAGAAGTGTAAACAAATCCATCAACTAAAACGGAAATCCCAAATTTTATTACCCAGAATACAAATGCTTAACCTTAATTATTTGAAACGAGAAATATATAGAGATGCTAAACACCCATGAGGTAAGTCATAATTTAATTCATACTGAGTACCCATATTTCGATCGGAACCAAATAAAACTGTAACAACGCCCCTCTTTCCCGGGGAAAAGTTTTACCCAAAACTTTATTTACAGTAAGAGGCCTACGTCTGCCAGGCAAATAAATTGTACCAATTACATGGTTCTTAATTTTAAATGTAGAAAAAAAAATAAAAATTCTAACTGCTTGCCATTAGGCAAGACGAAGGTCAAAATGGATTAATACTAGAGTAATTTATTATAATAAGGAAAGGATGCTTGGGGAGGAGAAAAGAGGATAAAGGATGGTTAGATAGAATCATCGGGAGGATGAGCTTTCAAATCTTTGGCGTGCCAGACGCCCACGTTACGACCAGAGAGCTCGCTAAGTTGATAAGACCATGGAGAAAGCATTTTTGAGATAACGAAAGGTCCGGTAAATTTGGGTGCGAGTTTAGCCGTGAAATTTCGCGAAGCGTCAGAAATAATATAGTTTTTCTTCCAGACCTTTTGACCCAGTTGAAAGCGTTCCGGCCTACGTCGAAGATTATAGGCATTCTTAGTCCTTTCATAAGCTTGGGCTAGCCGTTTTCGGACGTCCTCAAACACTTGAGAGAGTGTTTGGGAACGAGCAGTAGCGTCGAATGGTCGGTCAGCACGAGGTCTATCATGCAATGGTTGTTCGGTAACAGTTAGCTCTCTACCGAATACAATGAAATTAGGTGTTAGACCGGTTATCTCGTGAGCCGCAGAACGTATAGCCGATGCGACTTTCCCTAGGTATTGATCCCATTTCTTGTGGTCAGACGTCACGTAAGAAGAGAGGGTAGTTTTCAGCACACGATGTACCCTTTCCACTGGATTAGCTTGAGGGTGATAATTGGCCGTGTATCGGACTGTAATAGCGTATTTGTCCATCAATTCACGAAATACTTTACCGCGAAATTGCGCTCCGTTATCAGCAATTAGTTTATCCGGTCGTCCGAAGACTAGTATGACATGGTCCTCAATCCAGCGGACCATACTTTGAGCTGTAGCCTTCCTGAGTGGGAAAAACAAGGTAAATTTACTGAAAAGATCATGGACCGATAGGACATAACTATAACCCATTGATGAACGCGGAAGCGGCCCTACTAAGTCAACGCTGATAATCTGCCAGGGGCGGGAAACGGTTGGTTGTTGACTCAACATCTGACCTATGGGTGCCTTTTGTTCCGGTTTCATCTGGAGACAGACTACACACCTCCTGATATATTGGCTAATATCTGCTCGCATTTTAGGCCAATAATAATTTCGAGCTATGCGCGAGAAGGTCTTGTATGCGCCTAGATGTCCGCAAGTCGGTGGGTCATGATTAGCTTTGATAATCTCTGCTCGCTTCTCTCGAGGGACGACTACTAGCCATTCCGTCTCAGGATCTGCCAATGCTGGGTAAGCTTGATTCGCATGCTTAAACAGACTACCATTCTCAAGCCACCACTTCGAATACTTCGTTGGGTGTTTCTCCACCTTCCGACACATCTCTCGGTACCAACGATCAGGGGACTGATCAGATATAGCATCAATGACAGGCACCGCCCTAGAAAGTGCATCAGGTACCACATTATCTTTCCCTTTTCTATGCACGATGTCAAAGTCGTACTGTTGTAGTCTGATTGCCCAACGAGCGATTCGACCGACAGGATCTTTTATAGAGTTTAACCACTTCAGGCTATAATGATCCGTTATCACAGTGAAATGCGTCCCCTCCAAATAGGGTCTTAATTTCTCAATAGCGAAGAGAACAGCGAGGCACTCCTTTTCCGTTACACTGTACTTTCTCTCCATCTTTGACAGAGATCGGCTGAGGTAGCAAATTACGTGCTCTTCATCGTCTTGTTTTTGCAACAGCACGGCACCCAACCCATAGTCCGAAGCATCACACTGTACAAAGAAGGGTTCATCAAAGTTTGGGCAAGATAACACAGGAGCTTTGACTAGGTTTTCTTTAATGGTATTAAAGGCCGTCTCGCAACTGTCATCCCATAGGAACTTGGCATTCTTTTTGGTGAGAGAAGTTAATGGAGCAACAATGGTTGAAAAATTGGGAACAAATCTCCGATACCAGGACGCTACGCCCACTATTCGTCGAATTTCCGTTACGTTCTTCGGAGTAGGTATCTGTAGAATGGCTTCGACCTTTTCAGGGTCTACGAGGAGACCGGAAGCGTTTACTACGTAGCCCAAGTATTTGAGTTCAGGTTTGCAAAATTCGCACTTGTCTCTATTGAGGGTTAATCCAGCGTGCCGAATGCGTTCAATCACTTCGCGGAGGACTTCTATGTGTTGCTCAAAAGTAGGTGTGCATATGATGACGTCATCAAGGTAAACGAAGACGTGAGATTCAAGATCAACCCCCACCACCGTGTCAATGAGACGTTGCCACACCGCAGGGGCATTAGTCAGTCCAAACGGCATCCGTGTGAACTGATACAACCCGCGATTGGGCACAGTAAAAGCGGTAAGGGGTCTAGAAGTCTTGGCAATTGGGATTTGCCAGTATGCCGACTTAATGTCAAGTGTACTTAAATACCTTGCATTCCGCAATTTGTCAAGAGTGGCGCTGATATAAGGTATAGGGTAAGCATCTGGGACAGTCACTTTGTTCAAAACACGGTAGTCGACGCAGAACCTCCACTCGCCTGACTTTTTCTTCACCATTACTATGGGCGAAGACCAGGGGGAATTTGATGGTTCAACAATTCCATTGGAAATCATCTCTTCCAGCTCTATATGCACTTGTTTTTGCAAGGCCGGCGATAAGGGATAGTAGCGCTGTTTGACCGGTGCAGCCGTCGTCTCGATAACAAGCTCCACCAGATTCGTACAACCCAAAGTCGATCCCATGATGGCAAAAGCATCATCTATCACGCGATTCATGACGATCCTTTGTTCGGAAGAAAGAGATTCAACTGATTGAATGGCAGCAAGGTTAGCTGTTTGAGGTGCGTTTTCTGACTTAAAGGTCCATTCCCCTGCGTATAAATCGGGTATAAGGCCCATTCCTGACCAAAAGTCGATGCCCAAAATCATGGTATGATGAAGTTCCGGGATCACTAAAACATCCAACAACCGTACTCGATCACGTAATTGAATTGGCAGTGAAATGGTTCCAATACTCTTACAAGTATTTCCATTAGCCACCGTACACTCTATACCAGATGTAGCATTCAGACGACAAAGGCCCTTCAGAATTTCCCAACCAGGGTATCCCACAATCGTCCTAGAAGATCCACTGTCTAATAAACCAAGAATATGTTTACCATATACCGACACCTCAAGGTAAGGTCGTTCGTCGTTTTTCGCATGAGCAAGAATGAAATCCAAAACAACACGATTGTCGGCCCAATAAGACCTGTGCAGGAGAGGTTGGTGGCCTACAGCCTCCCTGCGCTGTCGTTTTTTGAACAGCGAGGACAAGATCTTGATGTCGCCCCATCTTGGCCACATCTGAAACAAAACCGACGCATTGGCTGCGTACATTGTCTAAAAGAATGTCCACTTTGTTTGCAGTTCCAACAAAGAGGTAGGTGTGACGGAGTGGTTATAATAGCATCCACGTCTAAACTTTCAGGTCGCGAATCAGGGTTCGATTCATCAATCGCCGATATTGGACAGGCTTGTGGCCTTCTATACGCCAAATCCGGTTCAACAAGATATCTGTAATTTGTCGGAGGTGGTTGAAACCTTTGGACACGCGTTTCCGTTTCCTCGATTGCTCTGCTAAGGCGCAGCAGCTCGGTCAACGAATCTACTTGACACGTCGCCAGACCACTTTGGATGTGTGGCAACAAATTGCGTCTGATAATCCGAAGTTTATTCTGATTAGATGGAGGATCAGAAAGTCTGCGAAACAGATTCTCCATTGCCACCACAAAGGACAGAACACGTTCCTGGGCACCTTGTGTTCTTCTTCGAATTTCATCCCATAGGGAATAGTTATAATCATATGGCTGAAATGCCTCTCGCAATTGCGAGACCAAATCATCCCAGCTACTGAATGTGCATGTCCTATACCACAAAAGAGCATCCTGTGTGAAAATTTCAGGAGCAGACCGTAGAAGTTGTTCCTTTGAAACCCCTCGTGACAGACGGATCTCCTCAACTCGCTCAAGAAAATCGTTCACACTTGTTCGCCCACTGAACTTTACGTCCCAACGACTCACGTCAAAATATCGGTTCGATCCGGAGTAAGTATTATTACCTCGCAGTGGAGAAAATTGAAAGTTGTCCAACATGTTGGCCAAATTCACGTATGGATTAGGATGAGATACTTGTTCACCGTCTCTAATCGAATTTGCGTTCGCGATTCGGGAAAAATTATCTTCGTCTGAGAATTTTACATGAGAATTACGTCTCGTAGGTGAAGAACTCGTAGCGGCTCGAGTCAAGTAATCCTCTGGGTCTGCTGATTTATTGGCATCTCTGATATCCGCTCTGCATCGGTTTCGAGGTAACGATTCAACGTAATTGTCAACACGTGACAAACGCAAAGGAGCCGAAGCTGTTTGGTTATCTCTCAACGGTAAGTACTCGGGTGACGGCCGAAAAATCTCACTCATCGGCAGTCCTCGAGGTTGAGTTTGTGTCGAGCGGCAGCCACTGGATTGGGACGTGTTTGGAAAGTTAATAGGAGCTGATGAATGATGAGTTTCTGGAGGCACACGCAATGCTGAGTCTGTGTCCCGATCCATATTTGATGGTACTGGGTGAGAAGCTCTATGCGTTTCAGTTGGATTTTCCATACTTATTATTCGCCTCGGGGGCCTGATCTGAGTATCCGATATAATATTGACACGCGACGACGTCTTGCTAGGTACGTCATCATCGATCTGTGCGAGGTCATAAGAAATTGACCCTCTGTCCTGTTCGGTTGGTACACGCCTAACAGCAGTATGTTCAGGAGCATAATCACTAGTCAATAGGTCCAACCTACTGGAAGGAAAGGAATCCGCGGGACCACCGCGCGCTTCTGAGTGTAAGGACACTGTAGTGGGCAAGTTGGCGTAAGCCAAATTTAAGTCGGCGACAAGCTGCGAGCACTTAGACTGTAATTCGTTTAAGAGATTGTCGTCTATCCCCTCACAGTCAACTATTCGGTCAAGTCGAAGTCTTAGTTGCATCAGACGCGATGAGATTCTTTTATATTCGTTTTCACGCCTCTCATGATCGAATCCTCCAATTTCGTTCCCCAACTGGAAAAGTTTGGCTCTGCATGTACAGAGTTCCGACACCACATCCAAATTTGTAGACGTTGGTGCTTGTAGCAACCCTTCGCGTTCCATTCGGAAAACATCGCGAACAGCCTCACGCTTATCCGTAACTCTCCGCGGAATTGGCAAGCCGCGAATTCTAAGCTCATAATCAAGGTCGTCACTTTCTAGCCGATTGATTTCCATCTTAACCAGAATAATCGGGATAAATTTAGAAAGGAAATTTGGAAAAGAAAATTTTTTTCTTAATTAGTTTTAATTTACTTGTTTAATTCTTAATTAATTAAGAATAATCAGCATAATTTTAAAAAGAAAACTTAAAAAGAATTTGAGTTTACTTATTTAACTTTTATTCAGTTAAGAATAATCAAGATAACCTTAAAAAATAATTTTTTTTTTTTTTTTTTTTTTTTTTTTTATTAATTTTAATTTAACCAATTAACCTTCAATCAATTAGGAGTAATCAGAATAACTTTGAAGATAAAATAAAAAAAAAATTATTTATTTATTTACCTATTTATTTATTTTTTTTTTTTTTTTTATTAATTTTAATTTAATTATTTAACACTTAATTAGTTAAGAATAATCAAGATAACCAGAAAAAAGGAAATTTGAAAAGAAAAATATTTTTATAAATTTTTTTTTTCTCTTGCTCTATTTTGTAATACTTATCCATCAAACCTGAACTGGTCTAATGCAAAAACTTTTGTATGTTTCGTGTAAAGACACGACCCCGCCCTGTACTAAATAAACAAAAAAAACAAAATAAAAAAAAAGAATAAATCCTGCAGGGAAAACAAATTAAAAATCACGATCGAATCGTGCAGAACTACCTAAAAGCAAAATAGTAAAGTTTCAAATGAAGCAACGCTTCAAACAGGCAAAGCTTCCAATAACCAAAGCTGCAAATAAGCAAAGCTTCAAACAACTACAGCTCCAAATAAGCAAAGCTTTAAATACCCACAGCTCCAGATAAGCAAAACTCTAAAAAAGCAAGTTTTTAAATAAGCAAAAAAAAAATATATATACAAACCAATCAACACGTTTAACCACTTATTTATACTCAAAGGTCATCATCACGAAAAGTAAACTGAATTAAAAAGAAATTATCAACACGTTTAGGGCGCCATTTGCTACGACATCCCTTTTACCGGGAAAGAAAATGATATTAAATTTAATTGTTGGAATAATTAAAGGTCAGGTGGCTCTTAAGAGGTATGATTGTTGTTCTGTAGGGCAACGACCGGCTAGTGGCTAGCTCTACTGCCGGAGAGTGGAGTGGGTCAAGGTTGCGCCACCTGTTTTGGGGCCCTTCGGTTAGAACAACAACCCTGTTAACTTAAAATGGACAGATAAAACAGGAAACGTTAAGACACTAAAGAAAACACCTGTTAACCTTCAGATCACTTTAATAATAAATTAGGCTGACAAACTAACATAATGTAATGGTATTGAAAAGTGGCTGCGCCACCGCAGAGCCGCAACAACGTCACTATGCGAATATACCGCGGATTCGCAGGACCGCAAGGGCCTGCCGCGACCTGCGTTTGGGCGGACGGACCTTTACGGGCGTGATCTTATCAGTAGGCACTAGCGTTACATATGGAAAATGTCAGATCCAATTATTAATAAAACTATTAAACCTAAGTAAACAATAATATTAGGTTAATTAACTAACTATATGTATGTTTTTCGGTCTGAGGGACCCTAAAAAGTAACAATTAGTTTAATCCAGCCTCACAGCTTGGGTGAATGACAAATTAAATGAATAATTTAGAAGATTACGTGTATTTCGGTCTGAAGGACCCTAAGAGGTAGGAATTAGTGTTCAGTTCCCACAGGTTGGAGAGGGTGTACCTTGTATACGTATACCTGGCTTACAATGTTTATGTGGGTGTATATTGGGATACCCCAACACAGTATGACTGCCTACTAAAGTAATGCACACGTTAATTTGATTACAACGCGACTTATCTATTGCTTACTGCTACGTTGTGCTACAACCCGTGTGATAATAAGTTATATAATATAAGTAGAATTAAGCTGACATAACGTGCGATGATGACTGACAAATAGTGGTTCCGAAGTATGTACGAGGCGCTCTGGCCAAGGTAAGCAGTAACAGCCTTATACCCAAAAGAATTAATAAATAATAAAATGGATTGGACTTGCCCGATTCCAGGTTAAAAAGAGGTCCAGTCACTGGAGGTCCGAGTACCATCTAGTAGCGACAGGCTGGCAGTGGCTTTCACAAGTCAAGTTTCATGCCCTAGATGACTTGGTGTAGCTGCTATATCACCTATGTGGGACACTCCCAGTAAACCATGCACCGATAATTAGTAACTCATGCAGCGAAGCTATTCCCAAAGATGGTATGAGAGTAGAAAGCAGAAGAAGAGTAGAACGATAGAAGAAATAAAGATAAGCAAGAAGGTAAGTAGAAAGGAAGAAGCCTAAAACAAAAAGAGAATAAATAGTCTACCAGTTTGCCAAAAGTATACCTTGCCTAGTAATGTGCATGATATTTATTTTACCTTAGGTGGTGTGTGGCTTCTCCGATTTATAAATTAGTTTGGCCCAAATTCCAGCAATCCGTATTAAATCCCCAATCAATGGGATGGAATCACCTAGACAGGATTATCTTCCATAAAATGCTAACTCGGACAGCGGTAGGCTCAACTTGATTAAATCCCCAAGCAAAAACTATGGGACATGGTTCGTCTTCAAGAACCTAAAACCATGTGTCTAGAACCTCCTGAAGGCGGGAGAATCCCCTCCAGGATAAAAAAAAACTGAAACGGAAATGCCTCCTTAGGTAGATTTTGAAATTTAGTGTTGGCAAGACTTAAAAGTACGGGCAAGTTATATATGGGCTAGAGTTCCATCAAAGGTTTCCTGACTGAAACAGCTTATGCTACTCATACCAATGTAGACAAAGTGAAGAAGATTTACCTGAAGTTGATGACCTTTCAACTTAACCTGGCCATGACCATGACCATGACCTAACCTTAATATCTTTGTTTTGATTTGAGACCCAGGAATGCATAACCTAGAAGTGTAAACAAATCCATCAACTAAAACAGAAATCCCAAATTTTATTACCCAGAATACAAATGCTTAACCTTAATTATTTGAAACGAGAAATATATAGAGATGCTAAACACCCATGAGGTAAGTCATAATTTAATTCATACTGAGTACCCATATTTCGATCGGAACCAAATAAAACTGTAACATGCGTTCGCCCCATATTTTGGCTAACGTTAAGGTGGCGGTTCGGGCCGCGACAGAGACAGGAGACCGAGACCAGAGACAGAGACGGGAGACCGAGACTCTTACTTGACTCTACGGCACCATATGCGTACCAGTTCGCCAGCGAGACCGAGACAGGCAACCGCGACGCGAGACAGAAGACCGCAAGACAGTCTCTGCCCTGGACCAGTAGTGTCTTTCGTCTCGCTCGAGAAGCACGTGGAAAATTGTGAAAAATGACGTCGTTTTCTGAGGAAGATACTGACAAATTGATTGAAATGATCAGACAACATCCTGCACTATTTAATTTTCAACTTGATTCATACAGAGATAAAAATATAAAGGATAATATTTGAAAAAGCATAGCTAAAGGTTTAAATAAAAGCGGTGAGTAATTTTTAAGATTTACCTACACTTATTTTGAATTATGTTATGAAATACATAGTTGAAATGGAACTTCATAGGCGTAATTTTAATTACAGTTCTAATTAAGTCGTGTGACACGTTGTTCTTGCCAGTCCACGGCTCCTTGCTGTGTCATAAAATAATCGGTTAATTTGGCTCTGATAGCCAGTCCATTACTATTTGACAAGCCCCCTCTTCCGAGTAATGGAATAAAGTTCTGGGGTAAATTTTCTTCTTGGTTCCATTGATGTAAGGGCGTTTGAGCGAGTTCTAAAAATCCTTCCCGTAAAAGATTATGCAGACAACAGGCAACTAAGATCATGTCAGTACATGTTGCTGGTACTATTCCTATAGGCGTGTAAAACACTCTGAATATTTAACATAGTAAACCAAACGTGTTTTCCGATACTCTTCTTGCACGACAAAGGCGGTAGTTAAATATTTCTTTCCGTAAATCATTTTTGGCTACTTTTCCAGCGTATGGCTTCATTATAAACGTATCAAGACTAAAAGCTTCGTCTCCAACTAAAAAATGTGGTAGGTTTGTATTCGTTCCAGGAAAATTTTTCTGTTCAGGAAAATTAAATTCATTCTTCATGATTTTTCCCCCATTTGTTACTTTTAAAATATTCCACTATCTCCTTCTTTGCCATAAGAGCCAACGTCTACTGCAATGAACTTGTAGTTGTGATCTACAATAGCCAGGAGAACTATCGAATAGAATTCCTTATAATTAAAATACAAGGATCCACTATGTTCTGGAGATCTTATTCGTACGTGTTTACCGTCAATAGCGCCAGTACAGTTGGGGAATTGCCATTTTTCCCAAAAACCTTCAGATACAAGCTTGAAGTCACTTTTTTTTTGGGTTTGGCATTAAAATTGGTAGCAAATTAATAATTAGGTGTTTCAAAACTTCTTTGACAATTTGTGAAATATAGGAAGGTGATATACGAAATGCAAAGGACAAAGAAGCGAATGTTTCTCCTGTTGCCATGAATCTGAAAAATAAATATACTGTTAAATTATAAATAAGAAAATATTAAATATGTCGTAGTCTAGTAATTACTTCACAATTTTTATTACAGATTCAGAATGCCGTAAAAAACACACCATCCCAAAGAGAAAGCTCCACAAACATAGTAGATAACGATCATACAAATTCACCATCACAACTTCTAGATACCGAAGTCGGCGAGCAGCCCTCATTGGTTGAGGATACCCATTCAAGGGAGGAGAGCTCTACGCAAGAAAGATCTTCCCCAGTAAACACAAATCCCGACAAAAAAACAGAAAAACTCCCAAAATAAAAAAAAAACTGATGATGAGTTTTTGAAGTTATTAAGGGAAAGAGATGAAAATAGACAACTTCGTCTGCAAGCAATGACATCTGGCCAAAATAGCTTTCAAGTGCCTATTGATGAGATATCATCATTTTAAAAAAATATTGAATGGTCTCTTAGGAAATTGATCTTGAGCGTGCGCTCAGCACGCTCAAGATCAATGGCCAAGAGTGAAATATTTAATATAATTTCCAAGTATGAGATTCAAAGCTGGCCAGTTGGTTTAAACCAGTGACAAAAAACTCAGATACACACACACACACACACACACACACAAGTATGAGATTATAGACATCGATAGAGAAAATGCACGTCCTTATCATTCAAGTTCTTTATCGAACACAACTCAATATTCTCCAATCAGTGTCGCATCTCCCATCTCAGAACACCAATCCCAGAACGATTTATCACCAATACCTCGGCAATTTCAGGATATTTCGAGCGGACAATTTCAAAACGTTTTGGATGACCAATCTCAGGATAATTTATCAACACCTAGTCAATTCCAGGATTTTTCTAGCTGAAAATTTCAAAACGATTTCAATAATTTACCATCTACATCTCAGCCATTTCTATAATATTGCAATATTGTAAGATACTAACCTATAACTTACTTTAAGGTTAATGCTAATTTTTCCTTTAAAGTTATTCTTCCTTTTTTTTCCATTGTACTTTGCAATAAATTCAATACGTAATCAAATTGCATTTTATTCAGCCGAAAGTACATCCTGAACATATTTTCTTCAAACAATAAATGGTTCTTTATCAAAAGTGAAAACGATCCTTCTTGGCCTCTAGTAGCATATGGGTTATTGGTAGGCATTCTTCGTTTGCTTTTATAGTTATATTATAATAACAAGTCATCATCTCCTTCTTCTTCCAATAATAACTCAATAACTGTATGATTTTCCATTTGCACTTTCCTCCAGAACAATAGTGATTCTAACGACTATATTTACAATACTAATTGAACATAGGTCGCTGTACTCGCTTTCTTAAGTCTTGATCTCAGTACAGAGTAGACCACTGGAGACGGAGACATTTGTCTCAGTCTCCAGTCTCTGTCTCTGGTCTCAGTCTCCTGTCTCTATCGCGGCCCGAACCGCCACCTTTATGCAACCAAAGATGATACAACCTAATGAACAATTTTTAACAGTAAATAAAAAGGAATGCACTTTGTGGAAACATATCTGTATAAATCCACACAAAATAAATAGTGGCAATTTTAAAATTGCTACACTATATTGAATTTTAACAATTTTTGATATTTATGAGGCCCAGTAACTCTTTATAATTTTACTGCCTTCCTGTTTTCCTCTTCGCCATATCGATAACGTCATGTTGAACCTAATAAAAAATAAAACGCCTAGTAACATTTGACATTATCAATAAGAATTTTACGAAGAATTTTTTCTAAATTACATTTAATTGGATTATTAATTAGACAATAATTAAATTTATGGCAGTCCATCATAAGAGAACCTTCAAAAAAGTCGAATATAATTTTGTGGTAAAATTAATAGGGGAGCCAAAATTTGAGGGTAGCAAAATTTACATGTGATTTCCTATGGCCAGTCTGGCGGTGCAGAACCCGGTATGTGCCCTTTGGTTATTTTAATTTTTATTTGATTTGGAGATAAGCCTCAATTGAAAATACTGATAGACTGGTAACCAACTATATTAGGAAGTTGGCCTCTAGCTTCTAGGCCTCTAGTAGTCGGCCAAAAAGTACATTAGTCACTTATAATTCGAATTTCGCAAGAGTTTAGCTCTATTTCTTACATTTGCTCTTTTTTTTACTTTCCAAGAACACATATATCAATGTTTCTTTAATATAAGTCGAACCTTACTTCCGCAAATTGGCGCGAAAAATTAGGTGTTAGTCATTGTGTCTCCAAAACAGTTTAGAAAAGTTAGTGGAGATCAAACAGCGCAATTTTAAAGGTAAGTTAAATAATTCTATACTAGATATGTTTATCGGAGTAAGATTTTTGGAATGAATATATGTTTAAATAACAAGTAGCAAGTTCCAAATATATTAATTTTTATTTTAGGTACTGGCATTAAATTATTATAAAGGTGCTAGTGGCCGGCCACCGTGGCCGACAATATGCAAAATATAAAAAAATTATTTTGTCTATATCTGGCTTACAAATACATATTAACAGATTATTCCTTTGCCATCATGTACTATAATGTATCAAAAACGTACGTATCAGTAGTCGGCCGGGTCTAATATGAATAATAAAGTTCCTAGGGTGATATTAAAGTTAGTGGCCGACTACTGACAAAGTCATAAATTGATTATTGTGCTAGTACTCGGCCAGAAGATTTTTTTGGCTATAAAAGCACTTGATGATCTCGCGAAAAAATGTGTTCTTTAAATTATAGACGATGCCACAGCAGGCCATGCAGGTCAGAAAAAAGTTCCATAGATATTCTCAAGAGTCCTTAAGCTTTAGATTCTATGAGAAATGGAACTAAAATTTGGGAAACTTGCCGAAACTATGGTATACCACGTGCAACTCTGCAGGACCGGCGCACAGGTCGTGTCGCAAGCAGTAAGCCTCGATGAATGGTCACCAGATCCATATATAAGCACATAAGTAGTCATCAATAATCTTACATCCAATAGAACCGATGCCGACGTCCACCTTTAAAAATATCTTAAATACCCAAAAGTCAATTCCAAAAACAAAACGTCCGAAAGCTGGACATTTCCAAAAGTGTCATTTCGTCCAATGTTTGGAGAATATATTACATGGAGAAGGATAGAGTCTAAAATGAGAAAGAATAAGCAAAGAAAAAGAAAAAGGATGAGTTAGAACGAAAAAAAAGCGAAATGGGAATAATCCTAATAAGAAAAAATAAAGACCCAACGATAGAAGCGAGATTTTAGAAAAGCTTTAAAAGAAATATTGTGCTAAATGTGAAGATGAACTAGATAACGATGCAGAAGCAGAAGGTGATAAGAATGTGGGATGTGACTTGTGTTTCAGGTGGTTTCTAGATTGTGTGTCTAGATTATAACTGCGATTGCAAAATATCTTTGCATATTTGATAAATGTCTTTGCATATTTTATGTATTCTTAGTAGGTACATGTAAGTGTTTTTTTTTGTTATATTTTTAGAAACGTAAATTTTGTGTTCTTTTATAATATGTTTTCCCCTTTTTACTGACAAAATAAAAATGTAAGCACGGGCCTGTGCTAAATAACCAGTAATTTACGACGGCCGACTTCTAGTATAGGCATGGCCCACTACTAAACAATAAGTGGCCGACTTCTGAAAAAACTGATATTTTTCAGAAATACGTAAAAATAAAATATTTATGTACTTTCCCGTGTATTTATATATTTTTCAATTGCTTATTTAATGTTTATACTTGACAAGGACACATTATGCCAGAACGCATTTTTTTATTGCGCATTTCTTTCAGTAACTTATCTAGTTTCTTCATAATATATTTTTTTAATAATAATAATAATAATAAAGGTCTTTTTATTATGAAAACATATATAACTACAAAGAATACAAGGCAATACAAACAGAAGCAAGGCGCAGTCTAGCCTAAGCGGCTACTCTACTGAACCCCGCACTGCTTGCTAAAATTAAATAATATATATAGATAAATGCTGCTAAATGCACACATATAATATTATAGGCATAATATTATGAAAAGGAGAAAATATATTATTATACATAGTAGCTGAAAAAGAAGAAAATATAAAGAAACGAAAAGAAATATGTAACCTTCAGATTCGATGGATATATAAAATATATGTAATACAATAATTATGAAGAGAAAAAAAAACAAAATAAATAAAAAGTTAAACTAAGGGAGTGATTCATTTTGAGAATTAAATAAATATTTTTTATATTGCGATTTAAATCTGTCACTATTAAGAAAAGTCAATTCTTCAGGTAAGGAGTTATACAATTTTACCGCGTGATATGTAGATGACCTTTGAAACATGGCAGTCTGATGGTGAGTCATCGTCATTCTGTTAGGGAACCTAATGTGGCGAGCATGGATATTATCACGAGATACCAATTTAATTTTCAGGGAAAGAGGCAGGCTAGGATTTTTTAGAATTTTAAACAAGAAATTTCCTAAATGCAAAGTTCTACGATTGTTTATTACTAACCAATTGAGATATTTGAATGTGTGAGAAATATGATCAAACTTTCGAAGTCCAAAAATCAGGCGTGAGCATGTATTCTGTACTTTTTGTATTCTATTTTTATCTGCCAAATCAATACATGGTCCATAAATGAAGTCACAGTAGTTAAAACTTGATAAAACGAGACTATCACAGAGCAGTTTCCGCAATTTTAAATTAAGGATATGACGATTGTTGTATAATATTCTTAAGGACATATATGACCTTTGAATTAGTTTCTTTACATGCCC
Source organism: Polydrusus tereticollis (assembly GCA_963920685.1). NCBI lineage: Eukaryota > Metazoa > Arthropoda > Insecta > Coleoptera > Curculionidae > Polydrusus > Polydrusus tereticollis. Next base: position 55,016,430 of record OY987329.1, read on the forward strand.
TCTAAACCTTAATTCACTATCCAGTATTATTCCCAAGTTCTTCGCTGTCTTAACCACGGGGAGCACAACACCATCAATAAGTATACTATATTAGCAGTTAAAAAATTAACGTTATTTTTATTCTCAAAAAGCATTAAGGATGACTTTGATGGATTTAACCTCAAATTGTGATCCAAAGAAAGCTTGTTTAACACATCCAAATCTTCGTTTAGCAAATTTGATGCGTTTATATAGTCTTGGCAGTCGAAATGAAGGAAAATTTGTGTGTCATCCGCATATGCCTGGACCTTACAGTGCTTTAGGGATTTTAGGATATCAGAAGTATAAATAATAAAGAGTAGAGGTCCTAAAATAGATCCTTGAGGCACACCAGACAAAATTTTAATTTGTTCTGAGTAATTGTTTTTATAGGTAATTCTTTGAAACCTGTTGTTAAAATATGATGCAAAAAGATGTAAGGATGATTCTTCAAAGCCATAATATTTTAACTTTGCCAACATAAGTGAATGATTAAGGGTATCAAAGGCTTTTGAAAAATCTAGGAGAACTAACGCTGTGTTTGGTTTTTTATCAATTGCTGCCATTATAACATCTGTGATGTTAACAAGAGCGACAGAGGTGCTAAAGTCTTTTCAAAAGCCACATTGGCTATCTGGTATTATTTTGTTTGTAACACAGTATTGAAATAATTGACCATATAAAACTTTTTCAAAAATTTTAGAAAGTAGCGGTAATATACTTATGATTCGGAGATCGTTAAAAGTTATAGGAACAGAAATTTTCCACTGATCTGGAAAATAGTTAGCCTCTAGAGAACAATTGATGATATGTGTGACATACTGATCTACGTGCGGGCTACCGGCTGCGGGCTACGGGCGATATGCTAACATATATCACGCCTTTCTAGGGGGGTTCGCCCCACAGGTTCAAAAACGCTGCTATTTGGTTGAACAAAACATTTATATTACTTACCTAAAAACTGTTGGAGGCTATATTTATGTTAAGTTTAATAAACACAATAATTGCTCAATAACATATAAAAACAACTGTACCACTGTTGCTGTTTAAACCATTCACGAAACATTAGGGTTTATATTTAAAGTTCTGTCAGCTGCACATAAAAAAAAACTAACCTAATCCGTTAGCAAAGGATTTAGGCATGTTAAAATTATATTCATCTTTAACTTCGTCTGTTTTAATTTGTAATAAGAAAATGTTTCGACATTACAAAAAATAAAAAAGCATAAAATTAATAATTTTTAAAAGTGTGACAGTAAATAACCATTTTTTTTTTTACTTTTTGGCATCTGTCGGATTTGATTATAGCGTAAATAGCTTAATCACGGGAAATTAGGTCCCTGTGAAAGTAAGGGGTTTTCGGCTTAGAAGGTATATTTATGAAAGGGGTAAGACACCTAAGAAACAATATCGATGATGACACAATCGGCACCCCCGTATTTCCGAAACGGCTGAAAATAAATATCAACAACTACAGACTTCAGAAATCGGATCGCCAGAAGCAGTTCACTCGTGAAATCATTTATGAAGGTTGCAATTTGAAAAAATTCAAAATTGCGTCGTATCTGTCACTGTCAAAGAAATTGGAGTTTTCAGCTTAAAAGGTCTATTTATTAAAGGGGTGAGACACTTAAAAGACAAAATCGATGAAGGCAAAATAGGCACCCCCGTATTTCCGAAACGGCTGAAAATAAATATCAACAAATATGGATTTCTGAAATCGGATCGCCAAATGCAATTCCCTCCTCCGGTGATTTATGAGGGTTGCTATTTGAAAAAATCCAAAATAGCGTCGTATCTGTCACTTTTTGACATCTGCCGGATTTGATCATAGCGTAGATAGCTTGGTCACGGGAAATTATGTAACTATAAAAGAAATTGAGTTTTCAGCTTAAAAGGTCTATTTATTAAAGGACGAGACACTTAAGACAAAATCGATGAAGGTAAATTAGGAACCACCGTATTTCCGAAACGGCTGAAGCAAATATCAACAACTATAGGTTTCTAAAATCGGATCGTCAAATGCAATTCACTCGTGTGATTATTTAAAAGGATTGCTATTTAAAAAAATTCAAAATGGAGTCGTATCTGTCACTTTTTGACATTTGGCGGATTTGATTATTGCGTAGATAGCTTGGTCACGGGAAATTATGTCACTGTCAAAGAAATTGAGGTTTTCAACTTAAAAGGTCTATTTATTAAAGGGGTTAGACACGTAAAAGACAAAATTGATAAAGGCAAAATAGGCACCCCCGTATTTCCGGAACGGCTGAAAACAAATATAGGTTTCTGAAATCGGATCGCCAAATGCAATTTGCTCGTATTATTTATGAGGGTTGCCAATTAAAAAAATTCGAAATGGCGTCGTATCTGTCAAATTTGTGAACCTGTATATTTTTGACATTGAATTTGTGTTTAATTTGTTTTTGATTATAGTCAGCAGGAAAATCGAAAATCGGGTGACACAATTAAATAAATGTCCCTGTACATGGCAGTTATGCTTGTTCTAGTTAGTTCTTCAAAGCAGCTGACCGATCTAATCAAAACTTTATCTTTACTAACCTTCAGTTGAGGTTAGTTACAAGATTATTTTTCACATCTCTGCTTCTTCTTTTGAAGTCAATTGCAGGATGACCTAAACGTTTACAATTTCTGCAATGCTTCTTCAACTTTGGGCAGTCTGGTGATATATGTCCTTCTTCTTGACAGTTGCAGCATTTTACGGTAGATTTTTAACATTCCTGTGCCACTTCTGTACTGGCTCATCGTGTTTTACTTTATTGAGGTCTGGTCTATAAGGTCTTTTCCTGCAATGATGCCTAGATGAAGTAGATAAAAGTGAAGATGTTGAATATGCGGAAAAAATCCTTGAAATTAGGTCTTGAGAATACTGGTGAGTACTTGATTCTGATCTCAATGTAGACAGATATTCCCCATAGAGCTCATCAGGAGCATTGTATCTGCTAGCTCTGGCACCTGCTTAAATAGAGGGGTTGCTTATACCATCGATAAGACACGAAACAGCTCTTCTCTCGATGATTTCACACACACTTAAAAGATTCATCTTATCGAAATACTATTCTTCCCAAGTTTCGTTTGGTTGTTTAGTTCTATTCAACATTTGTCTAAGCGTGGCGGCAAAGTCCTGATGCTTTGCAAAGCTTTTAATAAGCAATGCCTTCCATTTTTCCCTATTTAAGTTATAATTATTTAAGTTATCATACCACAATGGTGAAAGTTCAACTAATCTACTTTGCATATAAAAAATTATGAGCCTTTCGTCGGAATTATTTATACGAGCAAGCTGCTCAATGTTGTCTATCCATTTGCACACACAAAGATTTAAACTCCCTGGCTCGAGTTCGGGTGTAGTTTTGGGATCAAATAGTACTTTAGCGGATTGTGATTGAGGTCGAGAAAGGTAATTTTCTATTAGTGTTTTAACAAGTTTTTCCAATCCACATTATCACGTGGTTCTTCAGATAGATCTGTTAAAATGGAGGGGTACTTGATTGTATCTATGTCGTACTAGGTCGTGATCCATCTTTATTACTCACAGTTTGGCAGCGAAAACTTGTGAAGGCGCAGTAACGTTTTGTATTCTCTTTTCTGCATTTTCTTTAGCAGTCTTAGTATTTCTCTTTAATGCTTTTTCTTGTTTTCTTAAGTCCTTCTTGCTGCGCTTATAAGTAGAGCTATCTGAACTAGTGCTTGAATCCGAATCCATATTATTTTTGTTTTATATGTTATAATAAGTAATATAGAGTTAATTTGCTGGTATTATACATTAACCAGTAAACAAGACAAACGAATGTAAAAATAATAAGGTATTGGTATTGTGCTTTAACTAATAAACAAAATACAATTTGAATGAAATTGACAAGAATAAAGCTTCTTGTATGCGTCACTGGTATTACGTTTGATCCACTAACAGTAAAATAAATTAATAACACTCCTGATGTACTGATGATGATTATACATTAATCGGTACGAGAGGAAATAAAAGAAGAAAATTAGTGCCACAATTAAATATGTATAGTAGTCTTCACTTTGTACATACAGTTTTAGGCTCATGTGCAATCCAGGTAAACACTAAACGCTATTTTTCTATCACTAAATAGGTCCGTGAAACATCTATTTTTTCCACTAATAGTTTATTCAAAAGCGTAATTCACATATCACCGCTGCATACGCAAAGTATTTTTAAGGCTAATAATAATAATATTTCTTTTGAGAACAAATTTTGTTAAACTATATCCACACGAATTATCAGATGACCAATTGACTGATTAATATCAAATACAGCGTTCAGCCCATTGAACGCATGAATCAGTAGTTATATAATAATTAAGCTTGAGCAAATATGCATACCAAAAAGGAGGAAATATGCACATATATTATTATATGCAAGTCTTTTTGGCAAAATATGCATATAAAATATAAGAATATGAAAAATAAATTTTTAATAAAACACGTTGTTAGAAAATCAAAGTACTATATTAAAATGAAAGTAGGTGTCATTACAATAATTTCTGAAGAGATAGGTAGGGTACATGTTTATGTACTAAGCTTCGTAACTATATAATGTTATGAAAACAATAAACAACCAAATATTTTTCAAAATTTTCAACTAGAAATTTATGCCTTCTATCCGAGTACATATATTTGTATACAGAAAAACTTCTTTCTACGTCCACGGAAGTAATTGGAGCATATTTTAAGTTAACTAGTATATTTGGATCTACTTCAAAATTATCTACAAAACCACCAGACAGTACCCTAGCTACACTTTTTAAAAAAATAAATCCGTAATTTTTCTGCAAAACACTTCGACATTTTTCTTTAATCTTGTCCCCAATATTTCCGCTCACACTGTAACAAGATGTTTCCACACGTGTAACACAGTTTGTAGATTTAGTTAGGGATAACTTATTTGATTCTAATTGTGTTATGATTTATGGCACACAGGTATAATTGCTTTTAATAAATGCAAGCTGTTGATGCAATATTTTATTTTCAAATAACTTTTTTGCATCAACAAGAGCCTGCGACTTCTCGTCGGATAGTTCACTGATTACTTCTTTCAAAGCAATAAAATGTTCAGCATAAAAAAAAGCTGCCTCCAACCAGGTACCCCAAGAAGTTTTTCTTTGTAGTATTGAATCCTTAGTGGTGCTTTAAGAAATATTTTTTTCATGTTTGATATTAATTCGTTATTTCTTCTTTTATTTTACATTAAATATAAAGAGTCTATATTATTTCTTCTCAAAGTTGTCTGGCTTGGTATATTAATTTTGCAATATTTTTGTAGAAACGAACGAAAATTGTCATTTGACAATTTTGCCAATAGTATATTTGATGCCACCAGCGCACGGCAAAGATCTTCATTGAACACTTCTTATTCACTTAATTTTCTAGAGGGTAGTTCAAAACATTTGGATAAAGATAATTGCACTTTCTCGCCAGGGACTTTTATTTTTCGTACCTTAGTGGCATGGGAAGCTGTTTTCACATGTTGGTCGATTTGAAATTTCTTCTCGCATGCAACCTGCAACCAAATTGAGCAAAAGTTAGGCTTGCTCAACACAGACGAAAATAGTTTATTTGTCTGAAGAGAAATGTGTGTCTTGGGTCAAGTATTAAATTACTTTTAACAAAGGGAGTAATCAAATCATTTATTTCAAGTTCTTATAGAATATTCATGACAAGAGATTAATGGTTTTTTATCAAAGCGCGAAATTTTGTATTAAAATCATATTATTATTCATTTCTTGCAATAGATATTTTTTTCAGTTTGGAAAAGTATTTTTTTATATCAACTTATTCTACAAATAACAGCAATAATACAAACCATTTTTCCGCAGGCTGTACAGTAGACTTTATCCATATCGAGATACAATTCTTTGTAAGGTTTTATCCAAATGGAAACACTGCTTACTTTCGGCATATTTTACGTTTAAGTTCGGAAAAACACTTTTAAGCAACTTTTTTCACACGTAACTAACAACAATTAAAAATTTTTTCTTACTTTAAGTATTATATTACCTTAATTACAAATTAAATTCGAGCCCATCCTACCTTCAAAGAATAATCGAGGGATTAGGGATCGTAAATTGTTAAACACCATTAATATAATACCTACCTGTTAGTATAATTAAGGTGATATCTTGGGCCCAAACTCTATTATTTATTACTTGATAATAGTGATTCCGATTATATACTTAATATAATAAAATAACTTAAAATCAGCATACATAAGCCAGTTTTCAAAAAATATGCAAAAATTCGAATTTTTGCATAAAATATGCAAAATATGCAAAATATGCAACTTGCATAAATGCTCAACCCTAATAATAATCCATATGAATCCAAGAGCGTCGCATGGCAGGCACGTAGCTTAAGGATCGTTTGTAGGAAAATGTATTAAGAAAGCGAAAATTTCTGGAAAGTGGAAAAATAAATTAAAAGGAAAAAAATTATACAGTGCAACCTCGTTAATCCGAACACCCAATTGTCAGACCCTAATCGGATTATCGAATTGTTCGGATTAACGAATATACAATAAACCACATCTGTGCACATTTGTAGATCTATAGATCTATGTATATAAATTTTTATCCATTTAAATACATATGTACATTATTTAAATATATAAATGTAACTTATGTACTAACGAAATATGTATGTAATGTTATATGTATTAACAATTTAAAGAACAAAAATTTACCTAACTAAAAATAAAGCGTTAATTTTTTCCTGAAACTGTGAAAAAGTTTGTAATATTTCTCTGTTTCCTATCTTTAAATGCTGTATCTTGCGATTGAACTCTTAATTCCTGCAAGAAGACGATTCGATGTTCGGGAACCTTATTTTGAGTTGCCCGAGCAATACATGCGTTAAAAGCTGCCAATGCATCATCATCTTTCACTAAACACGGAATTTCGGAAATATTGTCGGAATTGTCATCAGAATCGAAATCTGAAATCGAAAAATCGAAGTGGTTACTTTTGTAAAATTAGTTCTGAAACTACACAATACGCAAGACTCTTAATACGTACACTCTTATACCCTTAATATCACGAAACAAACTGATTGAATGAGGCAATGTAGGCGACGCGTTGACGCGCTGTAGGTCTTTTCCTGTCAGCGTTCAGATTACCGAGGCGGCGTTCGGACTATCACCACAGGATTGTAAACTAATTGCTATCACATCACGAGATTTGCGTTCGAATTAGGGTAGTTCAGATTAGTGTGGGTTTGGATTACCGAGGTTGCACTGTTTTTGGAATTTTGTTTAATGAATAATTTGTTTAAAATATTAATTATTTACTCGAATATATATTCCTAAATTTAATTAAATTATGAGACACCCAGAAAAAAAAGATAACAAAGAGATTTAAATAGAATTAGCTCATTTCCATATAATATATGACTGCTTAGATATGAAGTAACACCCTCTCTACAAATTACATTATAAACTCATCGTGAAAGTCTGTAACCATTATGTTAACTTAAACACAATATAATTTTAGATTCACATCGGCTAAAGGTGTGAGGATATCCTCGACCGGAAGTCCCAATTAGTTGGCTTTATAATGTAGGTTATTTTGTGATAAAAAAAAAACCTAACTGTGACCGTTACGTTTTCAAAACGCTCATTATTCACGCAAAATACTTTTTATTGTTGCTTGTTTCCGATGACCATAGCTTTTTAATCGAAATCATGATTGCGGCAGTTAGGCGAGTCAAATTAATTGTTTTATTTTCATCTATGACGCCTGGATATTCTAAAATGCTTTAGTTACGAAAACTAAAAAGGAATTTAACGTAACATTAGATATCTACATTTCTTGGCAGTAAAGGTCGATGTCGTTGCACGAGATTAATAATAATCAAACGAGGGTAGAGTATAAAACTATTTGAAATCTAAATAAGTTCACCAAAATGTTTTTATCTATTAAAATTGAGGTGGCCAAGACGCTTGCTTTAAAAATATTTTAGATTGTACTATACAGGGTGTTTTACGGTGAATGGAACATTAGACGTTTATGGAAACGAGTGATAGTTTTTTTTGAAAACTTGGTTGCCCAGATTAACGACCATGGTCTATTGTTTTAAAATATTTTCAGTAACGCGGCCTTGCCACTTCTGCCCAAAACAGGTGGCAACATCGTTCCTTTAAATGGAACACTCTATATATTTTATAATTTTTAGATTCTACATGTTTTCCTGAGCAAATTTTCTGAGAATTACCTTATACTTATCTGCAGCCGTTTTTTAAGTAAATATTAATTAATTTTCATTTTTTAAATTACCGGAAAATAGAATACCCTTATTAAACCTATTTTACTAAAGCATCTAAAAATAAAGATTTTATCCACTTTTTTTTCTTATCTAAATGCAACTTATACAGAGGGTGTTTATTAAACATTCGGCAAAAATTGATTAAGGAGCCGCTTTGTTTCATAGATATAGGGCGAGAAAATTTTACAACAGAACCAATTTTGATATTTTTCAAGTTATTAATGTAGTACGAAACGAAAGTATTGCATACTATACTGGGCTTACCGAGTATAATTTTTTTTAATGCATTGCTATCATTTAAGCAAATCAGATAAAACGAAACTTCTACTCGAAAAATTGGAAATACTTTGAATGTAAGTAATGGGACTGTTTTGAATATCCTTAGTGACTATTAATTGCTCTTGCACACATTAGTTCAAATCCTTTAACTTCTGACGCTGATTCTTCTTACAGATAAATCAAATTTCTCAAGAAATGCAATAAGGAATTTTCACAACAACCATGTGTGGGCTGAAGAAAATTTACATGAGGTACTTAAAGATCGTTCTCAACATCAGTTCTCGTTGAACATTTGGGTTAAAATTGTGGGTGACTGGCTAACTGGACCGGTATTTTTACCAGAAAGACTTACCGGCCGGGTGTATCACAACTTTTTGGAACAAACGTTACCTCAGTTTCTGGAGGATGTACCACTGGCAATAGGAAATGTAATGTGTTTTATGTACGATGGTGCACCAGTGCATCTTAGTGTGGTTGCTCGTGAGTTTTTAACAGTAACATACGGAGATCGCTGGATTGGTTGAGGTGGACATCACTTATGGCCTGCTCGATCCTCGGACTTAAACTCCCTGGACTATTTCCAATGAGATCATCTAAAGTCATTGATATATACTACTCCAGTGGAGAATTGCTGGGTGTAACCCAATAAAAAACGACACTGGTATTTTTGAAAGAGTTCGGCAATCAATGAGAAGAAGACTGGATTCTTGCACTCAAGCTGGAGATAGTCATTTTCAACAGTTCTTGTAGATTAAGAAACTTTACATGTAATTGTTGGTACTAAAATGTTGTTATTGTCGAAAATTTTTCTCGAAATAAAGCGGCATTTCAAAAATCATCATAGAACTAGTGGATGCAATCGAGTTCTCTCTGCGACCAAACGTGGAGTGCATTCAAAAACATTGATAATTTAGTATATAAAATAAAATATTACTTACATCAGTGTACATTCCTTTTGGTCACACTCCTGCGGACTATGATTTGGAAGCAACCCAGTTTTTAGTCAAGTAAGAATTGTCATTTTTATGCATAACCTACGGCTACTTACTTTTTACGTTATCCTTGCGTGCGGATATTTTTCTAATTTTTTAAACAAAAAAGTTTTATATTGTCAAAGTCAAACATGTTTTATAAAGTCAAAGTTTTTAAAATTACAAAAATATATTTAATTTATTAAAATAAATACCTACTCTTAATCATGCCTACTGCCACTCACAGTTTGAATATATGATTATTGAAAGTATAGACGTCTATCATTTATTATTTTAAGCATTAAACTTAATTAACTATATATTTTTTTAAGATATTTAGATGAAGATTTTTATTTTCGTGTGCACCTTATGTTTTTCATCTATATTAGATGACAATATTTCATTAATTTCATCTAAAAATATTATTTTTTTATTAAGGATAATAGTCCTCATCAAGGCAGAAAGTGGTAAAAACTTCTAGGAACACCACTTGAAGTTATTGACAACACTCTGTAATTTTAAATTTAATGTATTAAAAAGTTAACAAAAAAAAACAGCTATTTATATTTCTTCATTTTTCAACTCACTTTCTATGATGAATTTTGTTAAACTCCAATACAGTTTGGGAAATCCGGTAAGTATATTAAAAACTGGCAAAAACGTTAAAAATATTAACTGACAGGGCTCTATACTGTAAGACAACAAAACGTAGTGTTGTATTTTTACATGACTTTCTTTAAACCCTGCACGATAGATATCAACACAGTAATGAGTCAAAAAGATATCTATAAAAAACCTACACCACACAAAATCTTCATCACATAATTTATTGCGTAGCAAACCTTATTTCAAACAATCCTGAATTTTTATAACTATTTAATAAAGCCGAAAGCGCTATGCAAAAAATATAATTATATACAATTATTACAAAAAAATTTACTGTTTCTCTCTTAACTCAAAAGAGTGTACATAGACAGCACTACCCTATCTATCTGATAATAACCAGAAAAACATAAACACATTGCCCAAACAAACTAAAAATCCTCAAAACCCCTACAAAATATTAAAGTAACATCGCTACAGTGATTTTTTTTTAACCCTATGTAAAATAAAGAAGATAAACAAACGCTTTAAACCTGGAAACCTTGAGCTACAAAATACGCGTTTTTGGGACACCATGTTTTATGTAAATTAAGTAAAAAAAAGCAGTTCTTCAATTGTTTTCCGATTTGTATGATTAATTTTGCTAAACTCTAATATAATTTGGGACACCCGGTACATCAAAGTCACCCAAAAACGTTACGAAATATTTTAGATGGAAATCTTCCCTTGTTTTTTTTTAAGACAGTTTCTTTTTCCTGTCTCACAGTTGGGAGTAGTTTCATCCGTGTCTTGGATCTCTTTAATACACTCGATGATAGTCAATTCTGCACTTTCTGTTGGCAAATTATTAAATTATTATCAATAGAGGCAAATTGTTTCAAGTTCACAAATGTGTCCTTAATGTTAGGAAACAGTTGTGCGAGCGGAGTATAATCTTCTTCTTCGAAGTCGTCTTATCTGTATTACACATAAATCCGGCCTTCATAATGCATTTTTTTATTGTCACTAGGGACAAATTGCGCCAGGCCACCGAAACCCATATCAACGCGTTGGCTATGGTAATATTATTTCCGATTTATTGAAGAGGACAACCACTGTCTATACATGTTAAAAGCTTCCTTATAAGGTAGCTTTTTTAGAGCATTTTAAAATTCTGAATAATGCCTTGGTCCATAAGTGATGTGATGGCAATGTGAGGTAGTATTGGGTGGAAAACAAATAAGTTTAACATTATTCAGTGTAATTTTGGGATGAGATGTTGGATTATCCAGAAACAATACCACTCTTCTATTCTGCTTCTTCATCTTGGTATCAAATCTGTGAAGCCATGTTGTCATGATATCTGCTGTCATCCACGCTATCTTGTTCGAAATCCGATATATGCAGTGTGCACCCTTAAAGCATCGATGATTTTTGCTTTTACCTATTATAAGTGGTTCTTCCTTCTCACCGTCCATATTTGCATAGAACAGATTTATAAATCGTTGTTCTGCTGTTTTTATTTCCAGTACACTTGTCATCTTTCAATACATATGTTTTTGTTGGCAGTGCACAATGGTAGAGACCTGTCTAATCTGCATTAAATACGTCCCTTGGGGCATAATCCTTTAAAATGGTTAATAGCCTTTATTTTCGAGCAGTTACATCTTCGATATTGATGTCAGCTGATTCGCCAAATATTTTCTTGAAGGTTATATCGTGCCGACGACGGAATTTTTCTAGCCATCCATTTGATGCCTTGAAGTTATCTTGTCCTAGACATTAAGCAGGTTCGAGGGCTTGTTTCGCATTTTGCAAAACCAGTTTAAAACGACTTGGTTCACTGCCAGTCATTCGGTTTTGGCAAATTTTCTGACATAATTTCGCGTGACCAAGCTATTTACGCTATAAGCAAATACGACAGATGAAAAAAAGTGACAGCTACGACGCCATTTCGAATGTTTTTAAATGGCAAAAATCATGAATAACCACACGAGTAAACTATTTTCAGTCGTTTCGGAAATACGGGGGTTCCTAATTTGCCTTCATCGATTTTGTCTCTTAAGTGTCTCACCCCAATTCTTTTCACAATAACATAATTTCCCTTGACCAATTTACGCTATAATCAAATTTGACAGATGTCAAAAAAATGACAGATACTACGCCATTTTGAATTTGTTCAAATGACAACCCTCATCAGTAGTCACGCGAGTAAATTGCATTTTGCGATCCTATTATTACATTTCTCACTCCCTTAATCATAGATCCTTTTTTTGTAACAACCTCTATTTTTCAAGATAAATTAAAATTATGCTCATAACTTGTCTGCATTTACATCAACCTTTTTTTCATGTTTTCCATAAAGACCTCATTGTATTAATGACGTGGTAGGTTAAGTCTCTAGTCTATCAGCTCTAGCCTCACTCAAGTCGTGGGTCCAGATGGAGATGGTGATCTTACTAGTTTGTTGGATCTTTCTTAACTTCAAACCCCGACTTGTACACTGTCACCGTGAAGCTTCCGTTAGAGACGTCTGACCACAATCTTATTGCGGCACTGAATAAGATACAAATTAGTGCTAAACAGCCTCATAAAATATACAAGATCTGGCATTATACAAAAAATGGCGTCAAAACCCTACAGATCATTGTTAATGCTCGAAACCAATGCAAGTAAACGATAAACCAAAGCCAAAAATCACCGAACTAGAGGATCAAAGACAAAATTCTTGAATGTCCTAACTGCTGAAGACCATTTTGCTCGATAGCTAATACCGGCAGTTAGAACTTTACCCAGTCAACCATTCCACCTCTAATACGTTCTGATGGCACTATTGCAACCAAAGCACAGGAAAAACCAAAGTCACTGGCAGAACTAATCTCTTCAGATTAAACCGTTAGTTTTCAGGGAAAAATTCCACCGAACATTCCTCCTGTAGAATGGAGACTACTCTTGAGGAGTTCTGACACCAAAAAAGCTTCTAATCCTGACGAAATTCCAGTTATCGTAATTAAGACATGCGCTGATGAATTGACACCGGAATTTTTTAGGCTTTTTAACATATAGTAAAAAAAATGGAATATTTCCTTCTTGCTGGAAAACTGCGCGAGTACAGCCCATACCCTAAAAAGGCACGAATACCTTGCTAAACAACTATCGTTCAGTCGCATTGCTTCTGGTTATATCAAAAGATATGGAGAAGGCTATCAACGAAAAATTATTATTAAAGTACATGGAGGGCTTCAACATTATCAGTGACCGCCAGTATGGATTTCGTAAGCCTAGATCAACAGGAGACCTCTTCGCTTATGTTACTAACACTTGGAAAAACGCAATAGAACATCATGAAAAGTCCCGGGCGGTAGCACTGGAAATTTCAAAGGCGTTTGACCGAGTATGGCATGAGGGGCTCCTAACTATAGTGAGAGCATATGAAATACCGGTTCAATTTAGTACATGGCTGTCAAGCCTTCTTAAAGACCGTTCACTGCGAGTGGCGATGGACGGATTACTTGCAGACACATTTAACATCAGTACCGGAGTCTCTTAAGGTTCTGTATCGTCGCACACTTTCTTTTTACTATACATTAACTGTGTTTTGGAAAAAACTAAAAATCGTATATATCGCTTCGTTGACGACAGCAGGCTTGTTTCATCTTTTACTTTGGAGGCTCGAACATCGACTGCTAATGCACATCTTTATAGGCAGCAAGAGAGGCCCCATATCTCAACAAAAACTTGAAAGAAATTTTGTATTGGGGTGACAGTAACCAAACAGAATTTAATGGAAAAAAAAAAAACCCAGACGGCAGTTTTTTCTACAAATTAAATTCACCTCATTGCCATACATAAGGAAGTCACCCTAAACTATCTGGACTTTTCAGAGAAATAGATAGTATAAAGATTGCATATAGACCAGTACTTACAATAAACTCTATACATTCAAAACTCAAAGATAAAACACAACCGAATCAACTGTCGGACGTTGTCTACAAAATCCCCTGTGCAGACTGTAATAAAGTATACATAGGTTAAACTTCTAGACCCTTGTCTAGTAGAACCACGAACCACAGGAGTGATCGTAGACACCATCCAGAGAGATGGGCCCTTGCTGAGCATGCTAATAATTTTGATCATAACATTAACTTTAATTCAGCTGAGATTCTAACCACACAAACTAATTATAAAAAAAAGTTGTTTTTGGAAATGACATTTATTGCTCAAGAACCCAATTGTATGAACAGAAGAACAGATATTCAACATTTAAGTGTAATTTATTCATATCTTCTCCACTTAGATAACAATTTACTTACAATCAATTCCATCGATAACAACACTAGGAACCCCATATAATGTGACGTTTCAGGTTAGTAGTAATGCTATACCGATTCTAACTCAAAATCCCATAAGAAATAACATGGAGCCGAAAACCTGCATTTTTGGTGCCATTTTAGGGCGTGGCACTTTTCCTGGAAGCCACCATCCTCTCTTAACCTAAGTGGAACCCAGCTACTATCGCCACCTAGTGAGTGACGTCATAACTGTTCGATGCCGGTAATATAGGGCCCTATTGACCTGTGTGGAACCCTCCACTGCTGCCACCTAACCCCCCACACATTATTCTAACCTAACTTTTGCCCCAACGGAACCCAGATCACGTGTTACCCCGATTATATAGTAATATCATTGTAGGGGTGCCACCTAACGGGGAGAGATGTACGTACCTGTTATCTTGAGACCTGTAGCGCCACCTGCTTTTCATATAAGGCATCTTGTTTACCGCGATGGTAGGTATGACGTTGTAAATCAGTTAAAATATTTTAAAATATAATAATACCATAAAAAAGTTTTTGTCCTCAGCGGGATTTGAACCATAATCCTCTGGGGCCGAACCTCAAAGCCTTGCAAAATACGCTACGAGAGCATATAGATTAAAACTGCTAAACAATGTTTGACAACGTGAAACCACGGGGGCACATCTGATTAGATTGCTGGAACAAAAGGTCCTTAAGTGGGGTTATGGAGGTGTTTTATAATGTACAAAATTAGGGTAAACCAGGCTGGGCCCTCCAATGTTAATTTCGGAGGGATTTTTATGACTCATATCTCCGGAACCAATGGGCCTAGGATATTGCGCATGCGTAGCTGAGGTCTATGAAATGGGTTCTTGCGCATGACCCGAAAATGACACCTGTCACCTGTCAATTAAGAACTGTCACATGTCAGATGTCACCTGTCAAATGTCAAAATCGACAGCTGATGTATGTCACGTGTTTAGGGTGACGTCATGAGTCGTTTAAAAAAAGAACGGGGTTGATCGGGCCAATAGGGCCAAAGTTGGTATAGCTAATGCCCTAACGGCAGGGCAGTATGCATGCGCCATAACATGTCATCAATGAACATTGTTAGAGGCCGCGTGGCATGTAATTAGACAACTGGGGATCTAGTATGTCCTTTCGGCAAACAGTATTTTCAGGCGTCATCTATAATTACGTTCGCGCATACTCCCGCTATCTGGGTACTACCTGAACTTATGCAACCAGAAGCCCCTATCAGCAAATATTGCCTTCACCAATTTATTAACAAACCTTAAGTGTGGCGATGATGACAAAATGGCGGTAAACCTAGCTTTTATAATGCATTCACCATTTTATCGACAAACCAGTACTAATGGCGTTGCCAAACCAATATTTCCCCTTATTCAACATAAAAATTGTTGAAACGGCAACACCGCCGTTCCAATACTGAAAATTTAAGAAAATACGCTTAGGCCATATTGTAATAGCCGTTCGTACAAAAACACGTATAAAAGATATTCGACATTGATAAGAAACAAAAATAATATCCCAGACGTTATAGCTCCATAAGCCACACTAATATTCTATCAGGAATATTATTCGATATACAAGATAATAATGAACCAAAACAGCTATATTAGAATAATTTAAGATCAAGGACAAACTTATTACCAACCTCGTATGTATTATAATATTGTAACGGTTTATTTTTAGTACTAGGGGTTAAAGCCTATTTTTGCTAAGGTGTGAGAAATAATCATTAAGGTAGTACAATGTGCTCTATGAAAAACCATTAGTATGTGATGAATTGAAACAAACCAAAATTTTATTTAAAGTTTATTATTATGTCGCCTTCACCTTTTTGTCAAGAACCTTTCAACATATTTGTTTTGCTGTTTATTAAATGTACATAGATATTTATAAAACATTTTACTAGTAAAAATAAGGCTATGCATATATATATATTACTCGTATCATTGTACTGTTACATAACTCTCTCTCTCGGTGTTTAGAGGTTGCTTTCCTTTCTTATGACATTTGTTGATTATCTGGTTCCTCCTTTATTTTTCTGGCAATGCCGTTACCTCGAGTGGCTGATCCAGCTTGTGTTGTACCTAAAATAAAGATAACTATTTGAATTCTATGACTGCAGACTAAGATCTTAGGTAATTTTGCCTTCGATGGTACGTAAGGTTATATAGGTATGTAAGAGTTGTTAAAACGGTCTCTGGCTGCGAATGCCTGGTTAATAAAGCAGATCCTTACCTTATCTTTCATCTTGATTCCATATCTCCCTTGGCTTAGGGGTTGAAAGTCGATTTCTCTCCCTTGTTAAATGGCAGACCGTGTCCTAAGTTAGTAGCCTAAAAACAGTCAGCTACAGACGGTGTAAATAGAGTAAGTTATAGGACTTACCGCTATGGTCGTGTCAAATACATTTTCGTGGGAAATACAGTGGATTTTCCGTATTATATTTTCCTTTGTTTGGTTCTAGAATGGTGTGACAATCTGATCGTTAGGGACATTTCACTGAGTTGGTTATAAATAAACACTGTTCCTTTAATTTATATAAATAGAAGTGGGCGTCACTATCGATTTTAATCTCTTCGATCGACCTAACTTATTGATATTATATTGACTGCTATCGGGTGATTGTTACCAGCCAATTGCATTGTATTGAAATCTGTTTATCGTTATGTAATGTAGGAGCCACTTGGGTGTTTATTTAAAGCTGGTAATTGGTGTAAAATCATTTAGTTTCTAGGTTGACATCTATCGACCTTTGCGAGATCGATTATATCGCTTATTCCTTAGATGTGGGAAATATTTATCTGATGTACCGTTGGTTGTATACGGGTGACCGTGTTTGGTAATAATTTATATTGCCCATGTATTAGTTAATTAAAAACAAATTTCTTTAGTTTCACCGTCGCGCAGGAGGGGGTACAAGGGTAACCCAGGATTCTATTGTCTCCGCTCTTTGGTTATTTTATTATTTGTACGGGTTCGCTTCGGCTAGGTTAGTTCATTAGGTTTTTGTGTAGGTACGAGGTTTTGAATTCTAGCGCCCTTTTTATTGACAGGAAGCTTTCTATTTTGTTGGTAGGATTGCAGCTCTTCCGGGAGGTCGTGCGCGATTGTTACGGCCTTGCTTACTTACTTACTGACTTGTCTCCGTCGTGAAAGCGTGTGTCCAGCCAATTTTTTTTCACGTGAGTGGATTTTGGACACCGTTTTCTTATTAAAGCTTTTAAATTGCTTTAGTTTAGTGTTGGATTGAAAGCTTTTTTACGGCATAGCCGGATTTTAAAGCGACGGAGTGCAAGTCAGGAAACGTAAAAACGTGTAAGACCCCATCGTCATCGGGTAAGTTTAATCATTTTATGTTTGAAATCAATTGCAGTCACTTTAATTTTGCTCTTATTTGTAAATAAAATATATTATCATCTTACGTTAATATTTAAAACCTTAAATTTTTGGTCAAAACCCATGTATTTTTTTTTTATGCTTTCTGTTATCGATATCTATTTATGTCGCTAGAATTTTTCGATACCTTAGTGCCCATTGTACTTACAAAATGCACGTTTTTCAAGCCTATCTTTTTTTATTCTATTGTCATTGTTATTTTATTGTCAAAAAAAAAAGGAACTCATCCGAACCGAACCGCGTGGCCTTAAGCCTGCATGTTGTAAGTTAATGCCTAGTTTTTATTTCTTTGTGTCGCTATTAATTTAATCTAATTTCAATAATTTATAATGTGCCTAATTAGCCGAATGTAATTATGTAATTTTTCTGGTTAATTGCTAAGTTTTACATGTGTTTACTGCAATTGGTGGATATGGTTTAATTAATTTTTATTTGATTGATAATTATGTATTATTTGCTTTAATTGATTTAAATGGCCGACATTGTGCAGCTGTTTTTTTTTTTGGTATTGCTGAATTGAAGTAAATAACTGTAGTTGTCGGGTTTTTCGGGATTACGTCGTGTTAATATTTTCTGGGGAATTTGTTCAGGGTTGTAAAATTGTAAAATTATTGTCGAATAGGTTTGATAATTAAATAACATTATTTTCTGGGATTTTTGTAATTATGTGGGAATAATATTTTTATGGGTCGCTTATTCAGGGTTTGAAAGGGGATTTTATTTGGAGTCATTGGCACCCCATGTCGGCGTGTGGGCGGCGCATGCGCAGTTGCTGTATTGCGATTCAGCATATATATCTCTAAGTTCAAGTAGGAAATTACTTTGCAATTATTTTTTTTTATTAATCTGAAAGTTGGGATTTCAATTTTGATCATGCGCGTGGCGCATGCGCACTAACTACTTTTTCTAGAAACATGCCGTTTCAATTTAGTAAGTTTCCTGCTTGGCTTGGATGAAGTTCTTTTAATTTTATTCGCCATCCTGAGCATGCGCAGTGCCCTCACGTCGATATTTTTGTTAATTCATGTCTGCAGAGGGGTTATTGGACACCCAGTGAGGTGCGCAGACAATTTTAGACGCATGCGCAGTAATAATTTTTCTAAATTTTGGGTTTTCGGTATTATTAGGGTGGTTGCACAGTGTTGGTCCATTTATCTAATCATTTGGGCCTTCAGCCATTTATTAAATGTAAATTTTTCGCAAATATTGCCGTTGTGCTGATGCGCCTGTTTTACTTCCTAGGGTCCTTATACCGGGGTGCTTCCACCCAGCTCCTATTACGTGAGCTTCTTTTATCTGGGGTCCACCTGGCAGTTGCTATGCTGGGGTACATCAAGGCCATCAGTTTGACCTAGAGGCGCTACCAGCCTTTTATACTAGGGTGTACCTAGAGTTGCCCACCAGGCATAGTACCAAGCAGCCACGGCAGTATCGGTGATACCATCCCGATAAAGTAATACAGGTTTTAATTTTGAGGTGTCAACCGTATCATTTACTTTATCTATCGTTATTAGTAGAAGGTAATAGTTGTGATCATAACCATAGGGCGGATATACAAGTGTATGGTTCTGTGATTTCCCAATTTAATTCAAGTGAATTCATTTTTTTTTGAGGGTCGAGCCCAATTATTAATTTTTTTTTTTTTAATAAATGTACTAGGTGTGTTTTTAAAAATTTTTAGTTTTATTTGAGACGTCCCACAACACCCCTTCGTAATTTGCTTTTCTTCTTTTTAATTTTTTTTATTATTCATTATTAAGTTCAGTGGAGAGTGAGCACCCACCGAGATCGCGGAGGCTTCCGTTTTGGCCTGGCTACAAAACGGTGGCGCCCCTTATTACCCCCCCTACTCTTCGGCATTTGAGCTAGGGCATTTGCTCGCTCTCTCAAGGCCTCTCACCCTCGGCTGAACTTTGTTGCTGTTAATTCCTTTTTTTTTTTTTTTTTTTTAATTATTTAATTTTGGCGCTCAACGTTTGGGGCCATGTTTTGGTAAATCTTTTTTTAAAAAAGTGTTGTTGGGCGTTCTCAAGTAGAGCAATTTACTTAAGTATATATTTTGATTATTAATTTCATTGTATTGCGCCTACCCTTAAGGACTGTAATAACTTTATTGAATTTTGAATTGATTTTGCATACCTTGTTACATATTTATATTGGTTGACCTTAAATTTACAGTATTATACCTTGCCCTGATTTTACCTGCAATTGCTTTGAATCAATCGTGGCCTTCGGTGGTTATACTTTTTTTTTATTTTCGTGCTCGCAGAGCGTATTGATTTGGTACTGATTTCTTTTTTTTATTTTTGACCTACTTTGTTTTGCGATATTGGTGACCTTTTAGTATTACCTAATTGATTGGCTTACTACGTTAATTACTTGACTTTCATTAAAATTGTCTATTTAAAATACTACCACTGCTACTCACTTGATATTTTGAATTTGAATTTGTTATTGCTTACGTAAGTGAAGTGAAATCTAGTGATTTTATTTGCATAGTGTTACTGTAAGTGAGTGAGTTCGTGTTACTTTACAGTAAATAGTGTTATTATTACTTTATTCTGTCATTGTTCGACTTAAAAAAAAAATGGATTACAATATGAGGATCAACTACCTGAAGAAGGACATGCTAATACATGAACTGACTGTCCGTGGAATTCCCTCTGACGATTCCAAAACCGTCGATTCGCTGAGAGCGACACTGCGTCCGTTACTCCAACTGGAGAAGAGGAACAAATCTTTGAGTCATCCACCCTATTCTCTCGACTTCGACGACGAGAAAGTTCTCGTGCATGATGCGCTGCAGAGAATTAAATCTGCACTGAAATCAGTGACTGGAGAAAATGCTAGGGCCAGATTTGAGCGCTATCAATCTCGTCTAGTACACCTACTCAATCGCGTAGATCGCGCACCACCTAGTAGCTTGACTGCTGAGAATGTGGATACGAGAGCGAAGCTTATGGTCGATATTTTGGCCACTCTGGACCATTTAGAAACCGTGTCAAAGCAAGATCCCAACCTTAGTGCTATGTTAGCTGCTGCTCAGACTGAAGATTCGGATTCCGATGATTCGTCCGGCGTTCAAGGTGCCTCGCTACCTGTTTCTACCCCAAATAGACAACCTTCATATTTCAAGGGTCCTAAAATGGATAAATGGGGAATTAAATTCACTGGAGACACCAAGAGTATGTCAGTTCACGGCTTTTTAGAGCGAGTTTCAGAACTTAGAGTAGCCCGTCACGTGACTGAACGAGAAGTATTTGAGTCCGCCATAGACCTGTTTGAGGGAAAGGCTCTTAATTGGTTTAGATCGAACCGATCCAGATTTACTGACTGGAGAGAACTATCAGACCTACTTCGCCGACATTTCGAACCGCCAGATTACAGAGCTCGACTCTTTAGGGAGATTTTAGATAGAACGCAAGATCCGTCCGAAAGCATTGTAGATTACCTATCAAGTATGCATGCTTTATGTAGACGTTACGGTGGAATGTCCGATGATGTGAAGCTGGACATTATTTCCCGAAACTTAGCTCCCTTTTACACAACTCAACTTCCACTAGTCAATACATTGGAAGAATTGGAGGAGTGCTGCTTATCTTTGGAAGCCAAGAAATACCGTGCAGAGCACTACGTGCCACCTTCTAGAAGAAGGCAAGGATTTGTCGAGCCTGATTTCGCCTTCGTGTCAGATATGCAAGAAGCCCTTTCTAGCAATCATTCGGACGAATACGTACAGGAAATTCGTCACTTTAACCCAACTACAAACGATAGACGTCCCAGGGAAATGCCTATGAACGATAGACGCCCTAGAGAAATACCTATAAATGACAGACGTCCTAGAGAAATGCCTACGAACGATCGACGTCCCAGAGAAGTGGTCTGCTTTAATTGTCAAAAGGCCGGGCATTATAACCGAGATTGCACTAGTCCTCGGAAAATGCACTGCTATCGTTGCGGAACACCTGACGTTACTACCAGAAATTGCCCCAAATGCACGAATTCGGGAAACGCTTCCCGGGGGAATCAATAGGTCGTGAGATGTCTCCCAAAATCGATACCACTTCGACCAACAACGATACTGGCTTTCCTGCAAAATTTCTCTTAGACTACATTATTAGTCACGCTCATGGTGATCAACGTCCATATTTAGAAGTTACTATCTTAGGCACTCCAATTCGAGGATTATTAGATTCCGGCGCTACAAGAACCATCGTCGGTCTTCCTGGATATGAACTATTACAACGGTTAGGATTAAAACTTTTGGCGAAAGAAACAAAATGCACAGTCGCCAATGGACAGAGCTGTTCCAGCATCGGTTGTATGCAGGTTCCATTCTGTTTAATGGGCAAAACCAGAATCATTGATGTGCTCGTCTTACCAGAACTTACTCATACCCTTATCTTAGGAATAGATTTTTGGAAAAATATGGAAATAGTCCCCGATCTGAGACAAGATATTTGGCATTTTGCAGATAGCACCGATCCGATGTTCATTAATAGCATTCAAGACGAAAGCACGCTCACAAGAGATCAGCGAATGCAACTTGACAATTTAATAAAAATAAAGCTTTCAACTATGAGTTCTGGATTGGGATGTTGTAACGTAGCAGAACATACTATTGAAGTTAAACCAGGTACAAAACCCGTCAAACAACGATACTACCCCGTGTCTCCTTTTAAACAAAAGATCATCGATGAGGAGTTAAAGACAATGTTAAAAGACGGTGTGATAGAACCTTCCAAAAGTGCTTGGTCTAGCCCAATATGTCTAGTTCGCAAAAAGGATGATTCCTATCGCTTCTGCGTCGATTATAGGCTGCTGAACGAGGTAACCAACAAGGATGCGTACCCCATTCCATATATCTCTTCAATCCTGGACCGCTTAAGAGATGCTAAATACCTCAGCTCTATCGATATTAAGTCTGCTTTTTGGACCGTCCCTTTGTCAGAGTCTTCGCGTGAATACACCGCTTTTACTGTTCCTGGAAGAGGATTATTTCAGTTCCGCCGAATGCCGTTCGGATTGACCAATTCTCCGGCCACGTGGCAGCGAATTGTCGATACCGTGCTTGGAGCTGACCTTCAGCCTTCAGTAATGGTTTACCTAGACGACATTATCCTAATCTCTCAGGACTTTGATGAACATTTGCGACTTCTGGACTTAGTGTTCGACCGCCTTCTCGAAGCAGGATTAGTGGTTTCATTGGAAAAGTGTCAATTTTGCCGACCTGAATTAAAATATCTAGGCTATGTAGTGGACCGTCAAGGACTTCGGCCAGATCCATCGAAAGTAGAGGCTATTGTAAATATACCACCGCCGAAAAATGTGACAGAGATTCGTCGATTTATAGGAACAGCGTCTTGGTACCGACGATTTGTACCGAATTTCTCCTCCAAAATATCTCCGCTAACCAACCTGACCAAGAAAAACGTTAAGTGGTCATGGACATTCGATTGCGACGCTGCTTTTAGAACCATCAAAGAAGCCCTGATTACAGCACCCATTCTTACTTGCCCCGATTTCAGTCGTCCATTCGTTCTTCAAACTGATGCGAGTGGCTTTGGCCTTGGAGCCGTTTTGTCTCAAACCTTTGATGAAGGTGAGAAAGTAATATGTTTCCTATCGCGCTCACTATCTAGGCAGGAAATGAAATTGACTGTGACTGAGAAAGAATGTTTGGCAGTGATTTGGAGCGTTGAGAAATTGCGTCATTACCTGGAAGGAGTTCACTTCACCGTGATAACCGATCATCACTCGTTGCTGTGGCTACATCGATTAAAAGACCCACAAGGGAGACTAGCACGATGGGCACTTCGTCTTCAACCGTACGACTTTACATTAATTCATCGACCTGGAAAAGACCACGTAGTTCCCGATTTTCTCTCGAGATCAGTTCCTGTTTCTGTTGACACTATAGATGCCGAAGTCAAAGAAGACGCATTCTCATCCACCACCGACAAATGGTATAAAAACATGTTCTCCAGACTCGAAGAGCATCCTCACAAATTTCCCACGTGGCGTGTAGAGAATAAAATGCTGTACAAATATGTGAAATCCAGTCCTTCTGAATTAGCAATTCCATCCAGCTGCTGGAAACTCGTCGTTCCTAAAGATAAGAGGCGCGAAGTACTTTTCCGTTGCCATGATATACCAGCTGCAGGTCATGTAGGCATATTTAAAACCTATTGGAAAGTATGTCAACGTTACTATTGGCCTAAAATGAGGAGTGATGTAACCAGATATGTGAAAGCATGTAGGATTTGTGCCCAGAACAAAGTGGAACAAAGAGCACCGGCAGGTCTAATGGGAGATCGACCAAATATTAATCAACCTTGGCAATGTATCAGCTTGGATTTTATCGGCCCGTTTCCTCGCTCAAGATCAGGAAATCAGTATGTTCTTGTGGTTAATGATTATTTCACCAAGTTCACCGTCATGTTCCCATCGCGTTCTGCGACAGCCAAATCGCTTACTAAGCAAGTCGAAGAAGGCATTTTCTTGATGTTTGGATCTCCGCAATTTTTAATGTGCGATCAAGGAGCTCAAATGAAATCTAAAGAGTTCCAAGGACTTTGTCAGCGTTATAAAAGCAAAATTTTCTATACAGCTTCTTACCATCCTCAGGCTGATCCTACTGAACGTGCAAACCGAGTGGCAAAAACTATGATTCGTTCATACATTCAGAACAATAATCACCGTACATGGGACGAAAATTTAGCCGCTATTGGTTGTGCTATGAGAACTTCACGACACGAAACAACTGGATTTAGTCCTTACTATCTGAATTTTGGAAGAGAGCATAAACTTTATGGACAAGACTTCGTCGAAGATATTCACAAGATCGATTTGGATCCTCAAGATTATGTCAAAAAGAGACAAGCCGCATTTTTAAAACTCTATGTGGAAGTTCAGGAAAAGATCAAGGCTTCTCGCCTTATCAGCCAACGACGTTACAATTTACGTAGGCGACCAGTCGAATATACACCTGGACAGAGAGTTTGGCGTAAAAATAAAAGTCTCTCGGATGCCACGAAATACTACAGTGCCAAATTAGCACCAACATACTTAGGACCTTTTATTATTAAAAGAAAGACTGGTACTTGCACATATGAGCTTCAAGATCAGACCGGTCAAAATAAAGGTGTTTGGCATGTACAGGACCTCAAGTTGTACAATCCGTCGATTGCAAGTGAGAGTTCGGACAATGAATAAATTGAGTTATTTATCTTTACTTATCTTTTCTTTTACTTCATTACTTTAAACTTTATTAATTTCTTTTGTGTGTGAGTAACGAATAAAGGTTCGCTTCTTTCTTTTTTTTGTTCCAAATATTTTTACATCACCTCCAGCGGACGTGGAGTTCTAATGAAGTTCGGTTTCTGTCTCGGCGTGAAACTTGACAGGCCGAATGTAGTTGGTTAGAAATACTCCGCACGGCGTACCCGTGATAGTAGAAATCATATCAAGAGTACGGAGACAGACCAATCGCCTTCAGCCGGTTTGTGTCGTTAGTAGTGAATCAGGCCCTCAGCGGTTTACTACAATGGGTATTCGAGTTGTTAACCTTCAGTTGGCTTCTCACTTCACTTGTAAATGTTGTGGCAAACCTGTTATATGAATCTTCGCCTTCAGCACCTTCGGTGTATTATTAGCTTTTTCGTAGATTTTTTTTTGTACAATAGTTTCTTGCTTATCGATTATGTCTTTAGGTTGCCACTCCAGCAGTTAACATTTTATAGTATTAGTTTTATGGCGTTCATTTAGTAGAACCTTTATTCTTGCTTGTTTCTTCCCTAATGTTTTTATTTACTTTATTACTGAAAGTCACTCAATTCAGTCTGTGGTCGTGTACGCTGTTGTCCTGGCGTGAAACAAGACAGGAGTGGGTACGACTTTATCTTCTCTAGGAGTTGACTTTCTTTTCGTCTTTTAGGTTTTACTTTTCGTTATTTCTCTTCCTTTCATTCTATCTTTACTTTCGATTTCAGTACCTACCGATTTTGACTTGATTCCTTGGAAATTTGGCTTTGCCGGATTTTCTTTAGTGATTACCCTGATTTGGACTTAGTATTTTACTTTTACCTTGATTTGTCTCTTTAGTTATTTGGTTAGCTTGGATGGATTGGCTAACGCCGGTTGATCTTTGCTGTCGCTCGTCTTGAAGACGTTATTTATTCATGATGACTTTTTTTTTTTTTGCTTCGTTCTTCCTTTTAGTTTTAGTGGTAGGTTTTCGTTGTAATTTTTTTGTAAACCGTGTTGAGTACGGGATATTTGCAACGAGAACGTAATTTCTCTCTCTGTTTTTGCTTGATTTGCGTTGTTGATACATTTGCTTGATTTACTTTGTTGGACTTTGAGTTATTTTTGATTGATTTTCGTTGCTTTATAGATAGAGTGAGATTACCCATTTGGGGATTTAAGCCGCTGTTGGAACTGAATTGCAAGTAACGGGGTAATTTCGTTATTGATGTCGCTCAGATGCGATTTATTGATTATTGATTGATTTTGACTTCGTCATTTAGACGCTTTATACTTACCGATTTTGTCCTGGTTCGGGTATAGCCCGACTTTATATTTACCGATTTTGTCCTATTTATATACAGCCTTCTTTTTTTTTGCTATAGAAAAGGCCGAGGGGCGTTTGGTGATCCTAGATGGCGCTTTGCCGTCTTTTGTGGAATGTTCGTTCTGCTGAAGGCAGATTTGCGGGCAGAGTTGTATTGTGGGGGGTGGCTGTCTGACCCCTGATTCAGTCTGTACATTGCTGCAGCACAGGGGAGGGCGAAACTACTGCGTATGACCTCGTCCGCAGGTCTTGTGTGATACGCCAGGCCAGGAGCAGAGCCGCCTTTCGGAACACCCTAATTAAATTTTCCGTTGAAGGCTGTGGTACATTTAGTTGTCATCGACACGTTTGTATCTTTTAGTTTAGTGTGTACTAAAACATACTCCCTTTGATTGGTGGAACATCTGGGTTACAACTGCTATTTTTTTTTGTTGATATTGATTATCTTTAGTTTTCCACCTTTCAAGTACTGCTGTGTATTTGCTTTCCTTGGGTCTTCCTTGTGGGTGCGAGGTTGTGCCGCGAGTTTGTTTGCATGAGGTTAGTACACGAGGTTCGCCAAGTCACATTTGGTTGCAACGCAATGCTAACTTAAGTCCGATATCCATCAAGTTCGCTTTTGTGACCTCTATACCATACAAACAGCTCGGGGTTGCATCCTTTCCTCTCTCGGAGTCTCCGTGGGTCGACAGCTGCGCAACAGTGCTTGAAATGATTTTAGGTTTCTATTATTTTTATTTTATTGCTTTTAGTGATTGACTGCTATATTTTAATGGCTACGTCGGTAGCGTCAAATTTTTTTTTTTGGTCTAGGAGTTGATTGATAACTCGTGTGATTATTTTGTACATATAACTGATATATGATTCCGTATTTAGAGTTAGCTTACCTATCTGAATATTTCTGTTAACTTCATTGGATTATACATAACTGGGTACCTTGTGTTCTCTTGTGCTGGCGCGAGTGAAAATTTTTTTTTTTTTGTTTGGTTATTACCTAGTTGAATTATCGTCGTAAAACTTCTTAGTGGAAGTTTTTCTCCTGCCGAAGAAGAGGGGAGTTGTAACGGTTTATTTTTAGTACTAGGGGTTAAAGCCTATTTTTGCTAAGGTGTGAGAAATAATCATTAAGGTAGTACAATGTGCTCTATGAAAAACCATTAGTATGTGATGAATTGAAACAAACCAAAATTTTATTTAAAGTTTATTATTATGTCGCCTTCACCTTTTTGTCAAGAACCTTTCAACATATTTGTTTTGCTGTTTATTAAATGTACATAGATATTTATAAAACATTTTACTAGTAAAAATAAGGCTATGCATATATATATATTACTCGTATCATTGTACTGTTACATAACTCTCTCTCTCGGTGTTTAGAGGTTGCTTTCCTTTCTTATGACATTTGTTGATTATCTGGTTCCTCCTTTATTTTTCTGGCAATGCCGTTACCTCGAGTGGCTGATCCAGCTTGTGTTGTACCTAAAATAAAGATAACTATTTGAATTCTATGACTGCAGACTAAGATCTTAGGTAATTTTGCCTTCGATGGTACGTAAGGTTATATAGGTATGTAAGAGTTGTTAAAACGGTCTCTGGCTGCGAATGCCTGGTTAATAAAGCAGATCCTTACCTTATCTTTCATCTTGATTCCATATCTCCCTTGGCTTAGGGGTTGAAAGTCGATTTCTCTCCCTTGTTAAATGGCAGACCGTGTCCTAAGTTAGTAGCCTAAAAACAGTCAGCTACAGACGGTGTAAATAGAGTAAGTTATAGGACTTACCGCTATGGTCGTGTCAAATACATTTTCGTGGGAAATACAGTGGATTTTCCGTATTATATTTTCCTTTGTTTGGTTCTAGAATGGTGTGACAATCTGATCGTTAGGGACATTTCACTGAGTTGGTTATAAATAAACACTGTTCCTTTAATTTATATAAATAGAAGTGGGCGTCACTATCGATTTTAATCTCTTCGATCGACCTAACTTATTGATATTATATTGACTGCTATCGGGTGATTGTTACCAGCCAATTGCATTGTATTGAAATCTGTTTATCGTTATGTAATGTAGGAGCCACTTGGGTGTTTATTTAAAGCTGGTAATTGGTGTAAAATCATTTAGTTTCTAGGTTGACATCTATCGACCTTTGCGAGATCGATTATATCGCTTATTCCTTAGATGTGGGAAATATTTATCTGATGTACCGTTGGTTGTATACGGGTGACCGTGTTTGGTAATAATTTATATTGCCCATGTATTAGTTAATTAAAAACAAATTTCTTTAGTTTCACCGTCGCGCAGGAGGGGGTACAAGGGTAACCCAGGATTCTATTGTCTCCGCTCTTTGGTTATTTTATTATTTGTACGGGTTCGCTTCGGCTAGGTTAGTTCATTAGGTTTTTGTGTAGGTACGAGGTTTTGAATTCTAGCGCCCTTTTTATTGACAGGAAGCTTTCTATTTTGTTGGTAGGATTGCAGCTCTTCCGGGAGGTCGTGCGCGATTGTTACGGCCTTGCTTACTTACTTACTGACTTGTCTCCGTCGTGAAAGCGTGTGTCCAGCCAATTTTTTTTCACGTGAGTGGATTTTGGACACCGTTTTCTTATTAAAGCTTTTAAATTGCTTTAGTTTAGTGTTGGATTGAAAGCTTTTTTACGGCATAGCCGGATTTTAAAGCGACGGAGTGCAAGTCAGGAAACGTAAAAACGTGTAAGACCCCATCGTCATCGGGTAAGTTTAATCATTTTATGTTTGAAATCAATTGCAGTCACTTTAATTTTGCTCTTATTTGTAAATAAAATATATTATCATCTTACGTTAATATTTAAAACCTTAAATTTTTGGTCAAAACCCATGTATTTTTTTTTTATGCTTTCTGTTATCGATATCTATTTATGTCGCTAGAATTTTTCGATACCTTAGTGCCCATTGTACTTACAAAATGCACGTTTTTCAAGCCTATCTTTTTTTATTCTATTGTCATTGTTATTTTATTGTAAAAAAAAAAAGGAACTCATCCGAACCGAACCGCGTGGCCTTAAGCCTGCATGTTGTAAGTTAATGCCTAGTTTTTATTTCTTTGTGTCGCTATTAATTTAATCTAATTTCAATAATTTATAATGTGCCTAATTAGCCGAATGTAATTATGTAATTTTTCTGGTTAATTGCTAAGTTTTACATGTGTTTACTGCAATTGGTGGATATGGTTTAATTAATTTTTATTTGATTGATAATTATGTATTATTTGCTTTAATTGATTTAAATGGCCGACATTGTGCAGCTGTTTTTTTTTTTGGTATTGCTGAATTGAAGTAAATAACTGTAGTTGTCGGGTTTTTCGGGATTACGTCGTGTTAATATTTTCTGGGGAATTTGTTCAGGGTTGTAAAATTGTAAAATTATTGTCGAATAGGTTTGATAATTAAATAACATTATTTTCTGGGATTTTTGTAATTATGTGGGAATAATATTTTTATGGGTCGCTTATTCAGGGTTTGAAAGGGGATTTTATTTGGAGTCATTGGCACCCCATGTCGGCGTGTGGGCGGCGCATGCGCAGTTGCTGTATTGCGATTCAGCATATATATCTCTAAGTTCAAGTAGGAAATTACTTTGCAATTATTTTTTTTTATTAATCTGAAAGTTGGGATTTCAATTTTGATCATGCGCGTGGCGCATGCGCACTAACTACTTTTTCTAGAAACATGCCGTTTCAATTTAGTAAGTTTCCTGCTTGGCTTGGATGAAGTTCTTTTAATTTTATTCGCCATCCTGAGCATGCGCAGTGCCCTCACGTCGATATTTTTGTTAATTCATGTCTGCAGAGGGGTTATTGGACACCCAGTGAGGTGCGCAGACAATTTTAGACGCATGCGCAGTAATAATTTTTCTAAATTTTGGGTTTTCGGTATTATTAGGGTGGTTGCACAGTGTTGGTCCATTTATCTAATCATTTGGGCCTTCAGCCATTTATTAAATGTAAATTTTTCGCAAATATTGCCGTTGTGCTGATGCGCCTGTTTTACTTCCTAGGGTCCTTATACCGGGGTGCTTCCACCCAGCTCCTATTACGTGAGCTTCTTTTATCTGGGGTCCACCTGGCAGTTGCTATGCTGGGGTACATCAAGGCCATCAGTTTGACCTAGAGGCGCTACCAGCCTTTTATACTAGGGTGTACCTAGAGTTGCCCACCAGGCATAGTACCAAGCAGCCACGGCAGTATCGGTGATACCATCCCGATAAAGTAATACAGGTTTTAATTTTGAGGTGTCAACCGTATCATTTACTTTATCTATCGTTATTAGTAGAAGGTAATAGTTGTGATCATAACCATAGGGCGGATATACAAGTGTATGGTTCTGTGATTTCCCAATTTAATTCAAGTGAATTCATTTTTTTTTGAGGGTCGAGCCCAATTATTAATTTTTTTTTTTTTAATAAATGTACTAGGTGTGTTTTTAAAAATTTTTAGTTTTATTTGAGACGTCCCACAACACCCCTTCGTAATTTGCTTTTCTTCTTTTTAATTTTTTTTATTATTCATTATTAAGTTCAGTGGAGAGTGAGCACCCACCGAGATCGCGGAGGCTTCCGTTTTGGCCTGGCTACAAAACGGTGGCGCCCCTTATTACCCCCCCTACTCTTCGGCATTTGAGCTAGGGCATTTGCTCGCTCTCTCAAGGCCTCTCACCCTCGGCTGAACTTTGTTGCTGTTAATTCCTTTTTTTTTTTTTTTTTTTTTAATTAAAAATTAAATTCTTTTTTTTTAATCTTTGGGCAAATAAAAGCGTAGCAATATTAAGTTTACATCTATGATAAATAGTACGGAATTTAAAACGCCAATGAACTTAAAAACTAAGAAAAAAGATATATACAATAAAAGCAATACCCTTGTATATTAAATACTTCTGATCGATTATTATTAAGAACATATCAACGGGGTGATTAGATAAATGTAAAATTTAGTCTAATAATGCCAAAACGCAGCTAATAAACTTCCCGAGAGCCAGAAGTAAATTTCGTCAAACCAGACTGCAAGCCAAAAATCTAAACCTCAGCTGGACCAGACTGCGATATTTGATATTAGAGGACATCACGCAACTCTTTTTACCATTACACAAGATATCCAAGACAGTGCGTTTTTGGTTTTCAAGAGACGTACTGACAAAAATAATCTACATCGTAACACTAAAATTTATCACATGATTACAAAAACATGCTTATTTACAAAATATGAATAGAAGATAAATACAAAATCATATACAAGGTATTAGTTGACATAATAGCCATTTTAACGACAATATAATTAACATCAATCAAAGATAGTTAAATAATATGGTATATTTTATATCAAGGAATGCTAAAATTTTTTTTAATTAATACAACATTTGGTATACACATACAATAAATTCAAATTAGGTTTTCAAAAGTTAACAACCACGTATAATATATGATAAGTTTATAGAAAATATTATAGAAAAAAAAGCTCAACCAACACTAAAAATACCCGAAAATAAAAATAAACAAGGCCATCAATTTTACCCAAAGGTAGGTACTTATATTTACTCTGTATACAGCATTTATATCAGGCTCGTGTAGACACTTGGTATACTAATTAATTACTAGAGATGCACAAATGATATCACACATGGTACTTGTATCTTATATATCTATAACATTAGTAGAAATATCAGTTTGTTGACTTCGATGTAGTTAACCTTGATATTAAATGCAACTAAATAGTATTGCCGTAATTATTATAGGTCAGTCGTTGAAATTAATATTTAAATTATCCACAATTGTACAAAAAACAAAGCAGCTTGCTTCTATAAATAATAATATGTATACAAGGTTAACCGAAAAGTTGGGTATGAATATAGATAAATTATTAATAAAGTTTATAGGTACATTGTTTCCTAATTATACCGGTTACCCGACTAAGTTTAATTTTTCCTATAATGACGTATATTGCAAACAAGTAAGATCTAGGAACTTCATAAAAATAAATTAATATACATTAGATGACCTTTCTAAATTCTGAGAATTGTTGCGACATTGAAATATCTTATATTATACGGTTCACTGCACATTTTATTCCTCGAATAATATTTAAAAAATACCAAGAGTAGTTGGATAACTAAGTAATTGTACTTGGAGAGTACAAAAGTTTTCAGTGAGCATAAAAAATAGAAATAAAAAATACATTACAAATAAAGAAGGCTATATTTTATAGTCAGCATATGAGGGAAAAATAAAAGTACACATAAAAAAGACACATATCACTAATCTCGTATATACTACACAGATATAAAAAACCAATACAAAAAATAAAATGGTATATCGTCAAGTTCAAAAGACCCTGTATATAATAATATTTGGAGTACAGTGTACTACTTAAATATATAAAACAAATTTCAGATTAAAAATGATAAAATAAGCCATTCTCCTGCAATTATAATATTGATATCCTTGTGAATCCTAAATAAAGCAAAACAGCATACACTAGTCAAAGGTCAAAGCAGCACCATTTTACTTATTCATCAACAGATCCGATGCACATACTTACAAAGCCAATTAGCATAAATAAAGCATTATCTAAACAAGACTCGTTGGCAACTAACGATCTACATAGTGATGTTGCATTTTTAATTATTATAAACAATTTTAAATTATGTCTTCTTCTTATACAAGGTGAGAGAAAAACACTTGTCTAACTAAGAAATAAAATAAATTAAAAATATGTTGGAAACACTACATTAGGAATATACCATGAAAAATATTTCAACTGACTGAATGTGCTTGGTATGTACCTAAATTGTTTGATATAAATTAGGATTTGAACAACAGAAACCCGATAAGGAATGATCGTCTATAGATGTACTAGGTCATAACCCTTGCATAAGACACACTCAGCATGTTCTTGCTCGATGAACCAAGAGGTTTGACTACATAAATTATTATGCAGTCGGTACTCTCTTACGGAGTCACTACCTAATGCATTATAAAAAAGTCGACTTTTTTAAAAAATTCAGACTCTTCAAGATCAAAATAAAAATGTTTAATAATTATAGCAAAATTACCATGATTTATAGAGATTCGTACTTTACACTAAGACTTACGAATGCCCAAGAATACGTAAAAAGTAATTCAAATTAAATTCTTTATTGTCAAGAAAAATATTGCAATGTGACAGAATGTGGGGGGTAAAAGCTTAAAAATATAGTACTTTTGCAAAAATTATACAGTAAACAATAAAAGTATCAGTCAAAATTTTCAGTAAACATTCAAGGATATCCAAGTCTGTATATTATTTATTAACACAGCTGTATATAATAATATTCAAAAACTAAGGTTTACTAGAGCACACTGTATACAGCATGGTAGAAATACTTTAAATATTTCATATTCTAATTTGATAGAAGAATAAAGCATAATTATAGTTTAAAGTCAAGCCTATAAATATTATTCTCAAAAGAAAGGTACCTTGCTCTGTACGAAAAGTAAAGTGCTAATATTCAACCAAGAAAATACTATGGTGTGCTATATAGGTTCATAAAAATATATAATAAAAAAAGACAACAGGCTGTTATTTTAAGTTATATAAAGATGTAGAATATTTCCTTAAAGAGAAAGCTCTTATCAATTTTTCATAAGAAGCAATAAACAATTTAATAAAATGTAAGCACCTGTATAAATTGAGAAAAAATTGAACTAAAAATATGTATCGATAATAAAAGCAATTAAAAAATATGTATGTAATAAGATAAGATACCTATCTATAGCGAACAAATATTGAACGTTTCGAATCCGCAGAACTAACCCTGTATATACATTTACAAACATCGAAAATTAAGCAAGTTAAATAAACTAAAAATATACCTTGCGGGAATTCACAGTACTATAGAGAAACAAAATAAAAGTAAAAATACAATTCACAGAAGTAAATCAAACTTACATACAAATATAATAAAATTTACAGGATTATTGTTCAGTCAGTATTCTCATGGCAAAATTGTCATGATTTATAGTGATTTATACTTTACACTAAGACTTACGAATGCTCAAGAATACATAAAAAAGTAATTCAAATTAAATTATTTATTGTCAAGAAAAATATTGCAATGTGACAGAATGTGGGGGGTAAAAGCTTAAAAATATAGTACTTTTGCAAAAATTATACAGTAAACAATAAAAGTATCAGTCAAAATTTTCAGTAAACATTCAAGGACATCCAAGTCTGTATATTATTTATTAACACAGTAATTTATTAAGCAACTGTATAAATTAGGAAAAAAATTGAACTAAAAATATGCACCAATAATAAAAGCATTTTAAAAATGTGTGTGTATTAAGATAAGATACTTATAAATAGGGAACAAATATTGAACGTTTCGAACCCCATAACTAACCCTGTATATACATTTACAAACATCGAAAATTAAGCAAGTTAAATAAACTAAAAATATACCTTGTGGGAATTAAAAGTACTGTAGAGAAACAGTAAAAATCTAATTCAACACATGGAAAGTGGTCATTTTAAAATATATTCTGCACTTGGCATATAATTAAGTCGATTATGACATTTGTAAAAATACCCGATACTCCTAAACTTTTGCATAAAATAGATTATCTAATTTTAGGTAGCCTTGATATTAAAATGCATATAGTTTGAATACCGAAACAGTAGAAATTTTAGAGTAACGAGAAATATTATAAACATATTTAAATTATGTGTAGATCAGAGAGAAATGTATGTATCTACCAAAGACGAAATTGTATTAATTTATTCTATAAAAGACAACGTGCATACGGGGGAAGCTAATAAAAAAGTCATTTTTATTTTATCACATTTTTCCAAAAACTATTTAGCTAAATTATTAAAATTTAATACACAATGATGTCTAATTATGTTGACACATTGTTAACAAAACTAGTGTTTTTCTAGTCGCCCGTTTCTGATATAGGTACATTTTGATATTTGATTATTAGTAATTATATAAAACGATAGGTAAAGTCGATACAAGCACGGCTTTTTAAAACGAAGAGGGTTAAACATTTAATATTTATCAAATGTAAGATACAAAAAAAATCAAAGTCCTACTTACAACCTAGAATATAAAGCTAAAAAGCCAAATTTTTATCAGATAAACGCTACGTTAAGGTACCGTTCAAATGAAGGAAATGAAAAGTTCGCCAATTTTTGCAGAAATTTTATATCTACGAAAACATGGTTCGGGGAAGCTTCTGAAAAAACTTTGGAACAAAGCTGTTCCGGGGGAACAGGTCTGTTTAGGGAACAGGTCTGTTCCGGGGGAACAGACCTGTTCAGGGAACAGGTCTGTTCAACAGGTCTGTTCCGGGGGAACAGACCTGTTCCCCCGGAACAGACCTGTTGAACAGACCTGTTCCCTGAACAGGTCTGTTCCCCCGGAACAGACCTGTTGAACAGACCTGTTCCCTGAACAGACCTGTTCCCCCGGAACAGCTCTGTTCCAAAGTTTTTTTCAGAAGCTTCCCCGAACCATGTTTTCGTAGATATAAAATTTCTGCAAAAATTGGCGAACTTTTCATTTCCTTCATTTGAACGGTACCTTAACGTAGCGTTTATCTGATAAAAATTTGGCTTTTTAGCTTTTTATTCTAGGTTGTAAGTAGGACTTTGATTTTTTTTGTATCTTACATTTGATAAATATTACATGTTTAACCCTCTTCGTTTTAAAAAGCCGTGCTTGTATCGACTTTACCTATCGTTTTATATAATTACTAATAATCAAATATCAAAATGTACCTATATCAGAAACGGGCGACTAGAAAAACACTAGTTTTGTTAACAATGTGTCAACATAATTAGACATCATTGTGTATTAAATTTTAATAATTTAGCTAAATAGTTTTTGGAAAAATGTGATAAAATAAAAATGACTTTTTTATTAGCTTCCCCCGTATGCACGTTGTCTTTTATAGAATAAATTAATACAATTTCGTCTTTGGTAGATACATACATTTCTCTCTGATCTACACATAATTTAAATATGTTTATAATATTTCTCGTTACTCTAAAATTTCTACTGTTTCGGTATTCAAACTATATGCATTTTAATATCAAGGCTACCTAAAATTAGATAATCTATTTTATGCAAAAGTTTAGGAGTATCGGGTATTTTTACAAATGTCATAATCGACTTAATTATATGCCAAGTGCAGAATATATTTTAAAATGACCACTTTCCATGTGTTGAATTAGATTTTTACTGTTTCTCTACAGTACTTTTAATTCCCACAAGGTATATTTTTAGTTTATTTAACTTGCTTAATTTTCGATGTTTGTAAATGTATATACAGGGTTAGTTATGGGGTTCGAAACGTTCAATATTTGTTCCCTATTTATAAGTATCTTATCTTAATACACACACATTTTTAAAATGCTTTTATTATTGGTGCATATTTTTAGTTCAATTTTTTTCCTAATTTATACAGTTGCTTAATAAATTACTGTGTTAATAAATAATATACAGACTTGGATGTCCTTGAATGTTTACTGAAAATTTTGACTGATACTTTTATTGTTTACTGTATAATTTTTGCAAAAGTACTATATTTTTAAGCTTTTACCCCCCACATTCTGTCACATTGCAATATTTTTCTTGACAATAAATAATTTAATTTGAATTACTTTTTTATGTATTCTTGAGCATTCGTAAGTCTTAGTGTAAAGTATAAATCACTATAAATCATGACAATTTTGCCATGAGAATACTGACTGAACAATAATCCTGTAAATTTTATTATATTTGTATGTAAGTTTGATTTACTTCTGTGAATTGTATTTTTACTTTTATTTTGTTTCTCTATAGTACTGTGAATTCCCGCAAGGTATATTTTTAGTTTATTTAACTTGCTTAATTTTCGATGTTTGTAAATGTATATACAGGGTTAGTTCTGCGGATTCGAAACGTTCAATATTTGTTCGCTATAGATAGGTATCTTATCTTATTACATACATATTTTTTAATTGCTTTTATTATCGATACATATTTTTAGTTCAATTTTTTCTCAATTTATACAGGTGCTTACATTTTATTAAATTGTTTATTGCTTCTTATGAAAAATTGATAAGAGCTTTCTCTTTAAGGAAATATTCTACATCTTTATATAACTTAAAATAACAGCCTGTTGTCTTTTTTTATTATATATTTTTATGAACCTATATAGCACACCATAGTATTTTCTTGGTTGAATATTAGCACTTTACTTTTCGTACAGAGCAAGGTACCTTTCTTTTGAGAATAATATTTATAGGCTTGACTTTAAACTATAATTATGCTTTATTCTTCTATCAAATTAGAATATGAAATATTTAAAGTATTTCTACCATGCTGTATACAGTGTGCTCTAGTAAACCTTAGTTTTTGAATATTATTATATACAGCTGTGTTAATAAATAATATACAGACTTGGATATCCTTGAATGTTTACTGAAAATTTTGACTGATACTTTTATTGTTTACTGTATAATTTTTGCAAAAGTACTATATTTTTAAGCTTTTACCCCCCACATTCTGTCACATTGCAATATTTTTCTTGACAATAAAGAATTTAATTTGAATTACTTTTTACGTATTCTTGGGCATTCGTAAGTCTTAGTGTAAAGTACGAATCTCTATAAATCATGGTAATTTTGCTATAATTATTAAACATTTTTATTTTGATCTTGAAGAGTCTGAATTTTTTAAAAAAGTCGACTTTTTTATAATGCATTAGGTAGTGACTCCGTAAGAGAGTACCGACTGCATAATAATTTATGTAGTCAAACCTCTTGGTTCATCGAGCAAGAACATGCTGAGTGTGTCTTATGCAAGGGTTATGACCTAGTACATCTATAGACGATCATTCCTTATCGGGTTTCTGTTGTTCAAATCCTAATTTATATCAAACAATTTAGGTACATACCAAGCACATTCAGTCAGTTGAAATATTTTTCATGGTATATTCCTAATGTAGTGTTTCCAACATATTTTTAATTTATTTTATTTCTTAGTTAGACAAGTGTTTTTCTCTCACCTTGTATAAGAAGAAGACATAATTTAAAATTGTTTATAATAATTAAAAATGCAACATCACTATGTAGATCGTTAGTTGCCAACGAGTCTTGTTTAGATAATGCTTTATTTATGCTAATTGGCTTTGTAAGTATGTGCATCGGATCTGTTGATGAATAAGTAAAATGGTGCTGCTTTGACCTTTGACTAGTGTATGCTGTTTTGCTTTATTTAGGATTCACAAGGATATCAATATTATAATTGCAGGAGAATGGCTTATTTTATCATTTTTAATCTGAAATTTGTTTTATATATTTAAGTAGTACACTGTACTCCAAATATTATTATATACAGGGTCTTTTGAACTTGACGATATACCATTTTATTTTTTGTATTGGTTTTTTATATCTGTGTAGTATATACGAGATTAGTGATATGTGTCTTTTTTATGTGTACTTTTATTTTTCCCTCATATGCTGACTATAAAATATAGCCTTCTTTATTTGTAATGTATTTTTTATTTCTATTTTTTATGCTCACTGAAAACTTTTGTACTCTCCAAGTACAATTACTTAGTTATCCAACTACTCTTGGTATTTTTTAAATATTATTCGAGGAATAAAATGTGCAGTGAACCGTATAATATAAGATATTTCAATGTCGCAACAATTCTCAGAATTTAGAAAGGTCATCTAATGTATATTAATTTATTTTTATGAAGTTCCCAGATCTTACTTGTTTGCAATATACGTCATTATAGGAAAAATTAAACTTAGTCGGGTAACCGGTATAATTAGGAAACAATGTACCTATAAACTTTATTAATAATTTATCTATATTCATACCCAACTTTTCGGTTAACCTTGTATACATATTATTATTTATAGAAGCAAGCTGCTTTGTTTTTTGTACAATTGTGGATAATTTAAATATTAATTTCAACGACTGACCTATAATAATTACGGCAATACTATTTAGTTGCATTTAATATCAAGGTTAACTACATCGAAGTCAACAAACTGATATTTCTACTAATGTTATAGATATATAAGATACAAGTACCATGTGTGATATCATTTGTGCATCTCTAGTAATTAATTAGTATACCAAGTGTCTACACGAGCCTGATATAAATGCTGTATACAGAGTAAATATAAGTACCTACCTTTGGGTAAAATTGATGGCCTTGTTTATTTTTATTTTCGGGTATTTTAGTGTTGGTTGAGCTTTTTTTTCTATAATATTTTCTATAAACTTATCATATATTATACGTGGTTGTTAACTTTTGAAAACCTAATTTGAATTTATTGTATGTGTATACCAAATGTTGTATTAATTAAAAAAAATTTTAGCATTCCTTGATATAAAATATACCATATTATTTAACTATCTTTGATTGATGTTAATTATATTGTCGTTAAAATGGCTATTATGTCAACTAATACCTTGTATATGATTTTGTATTTATCTTCTATTCATATTTTGTAAATAAGCATGTTTTTGTAATCATGTGATAAATTTTAGTGTTACGATGTAGATTATTTTTGTCAGTACGTCTCTTGAAAACCAAAAACGCACTGTCTTGGATATCTTGTGTAATGGTAAAAAGAGTTGCGTGATGTCCTCTAATATCAAATATCGCAGTCTGGTCCAGCTGAGGTTTAGATTTTTGGCTTGCAGTCTGGTTTGACGAAATTTACTTCTGGCTCTCGGGAAGTTTATTAGCTGCGTTTTGGCATTATTAGACTAAATTTTACATTTATCTAATCACCCCGTTGATATGTTCTTAATAATAATCGATCAGAAGTATTTAATATACAAGGGTATTGCTTTTATTGTATATATCTTTTTTCTTAGTTTTTAAGTTCATTGGCGTTTTAAATTCCGTACTATTTATCATAGATGTAAACTTAATATTATAATACATACGAGGTTGGTAATAAGTTTGTCCTTGATCTTAAATTATTCTAATATAGCTGTTTTGGTTCATTATTATCTTGTATATCGAATAATATTCCTGATAGAATATTAGTGTGGCTTATGGAGCTATAACGTCTGGGATATTATTTTTGTTTCTTATCAATGTCGAATATCTTTTATACGTGTTTTTGTACGAACGGCTATTACAATATGGCCTAAGCGTATTTTCTTAAATTTTCAGTATTGGAACGGCGGTGTTGCCGTTTCAACAATTTTTATGTTGAATAAGGGGAAATATTGGTTTGGCAACGCCATTAGTACTGGTTTGTCGATAAAATGGTGAATGCATTATAAAAGCTAGGTTTACCGCCATTTTGTCATCATCGCCACACTTAAGGTTTGTTAATAAATTGGTGAAGGCAATATTTGCTGATAGGGGCTTCTGGTTGCATAAGTTCAGGTAGTACCCAGATAGCGGGAGTATGCGCGAACGTAATTATAGATGACGCCTGAAAATACTGTTTGCCGAAAGGACATACTAGATCCCCAGTTGTCTAATTACATGCCACGCGGCCTCTAACAATGTTCATTGATGACATGTTATGGCGCATGCATACTGCCCTGCCGTTAGGGCATTAGCTATACCAACTTTGGCCCTATTGGCCCGATCAACCCCGTTCTTTTTTTAAACGACTCATGACGTCACCCTAAACACGTGACATACATCAGCTGTCGATTTTGACATTTGACAGGTGACATCTGACATGTGACAGTTCTTAATTGACAGGTGACAGGTGTCATTTTCGGGTCATGCGCAAGAACCCATTTCATAGACCTCAGCTACGCATGCGCAATATCCTAGGCCCATTGGTTCCGGAGATATGAGTCATAAAAATCCCTCCGAAATTAACATTGGAGGGCCCAGCCTGGTTTACCCTAATTTTGTACATTATAAAACACCTCCAT
This sequence comes from Polydrusus tereticollis, assembly GCA_963920685.1. NCBI lineage: Eukaryota > Metazoa > Arthropoda > Insecta > Coleoptera > Curculionidae > Polydrusus > Polydrusus tereticollis. Next base: position 55,057,805 of record OY987329.1, read on the forward strand.
AATCCCACTTAAGGACCTTTTGTTCCAGCAATCTAATCAGATGTGCCCCCGTGGTTTCACGTTGTCAAACATTGTTTAGCAGTTTTAATCTATATGCTCTCGTAGCGTATTTTGCAAGGCTTTGAGGTTCGGCCCCAGAGGATTATGGTTCAAATCCCGCTGAGGACAAAAACTTTTTTATGGTATTATTATATTTTAAAATATTTTAACTGATTTACAACGTCATACCTACCATCGCGGTAAACAAGATGCCTTATATGAAAAGCAGGTGGCGCTACAGGTCTCAAGATAACAGGTACGTACATCTCTCCCCGTTAGGTGGCACCCCTACAATGATATTACTATATAATCGGGGTAACACGTGATCTGGGTTCCGTTGGGGCAAAAGTTAGGTTAGAATAATGTGTGGGGGGTTAGGTGGCAGCAGTGGAGGGTTCCACACAGGTCAATAGGGCCCTATATTACCGGCATCGAACAGTTATGACGTCACTCACTAGGTGGCGATAGTAGCTGGGTTCCACTTAGGTTAAGAGAGGATGGTGGCTTCCAGGAAAAGTGCCACGCCCTAAAATGGCATCAAAAATGCAGCAGCGGGATCACGAAGTCACGATACGATACTAGTGGCTATCGTCTCGGCGATAATTCGAATTACGAGTTAAAACGACTGTCGAAGAAGTATTGCAGATTGCCTAAAATTCGCCGACATCAAATTTGTTGTCGTCCTATCGTCACGATTTCTTCTATCTTGTATTAATAAATTGTTTTTATTATCTTTCATCTTCGTTTGTTTTTTTACGGTAGATAGACTCGATGGAGACGAAATTTTGGAAGGTTATGTTTGTTTTTTGGTTTGTTATTAAATTTTTCAACGCCGTGTAGGATTGTTTTTATTATAAATATGCTGCCAGTTTTTGCCGAGCGGGCTAGAAGGTTGATGAGAAGAGAGCAAAATTTAAGATTAATTCGAGAAAGAGCAAGGGTGAGGCTGCAAAGCGATCCATTTAGTTTACCGGACAGACGGTTTATCGAATTATTTAGATTGAATAAGGTGTTGGCTGGTCAGTTAATCGAACTGATAAGACCACATTTACAACCCCCAAGGTTAAGACGGGGGGTAACTATAGAAAATGCAATCTTGGCCACCTTAAGAATTGTAATCAGTGATAAACTATGTGTTAATATTTAAGTCGGCAGAATATTTAACAGAACATAGAAACTTTTTGTAAAGAAATTGTTGTTTCCTACCTCACTAAGAATTAAAAGTACTATTAACTCACCATATAAATACGTATGTATATTGTGAATTCACAAATCCTATCACAAAAAGTTAGGTTTATGCTTTGTTTTTGACAACTGACATTTTTCATCTTCCCATTTTTCCGAACTGTCATCGTATTACCGAGTGTAAACGACGATATCACATGAGAATACCTTCTGTCGTCACGATCGCTCGTCTATCGAGTTTGAATGTCGGCATCGTGTCGTTACGATATCGCCTCTTCGTGATCCCGCTGCAGGTTTTCGGCTCCATGTTATTTCTTATGGGATTTTGAGTTAGAATCGGTATAGCATTACTACTCAGGTTTGCTGCATGCTAACACTTAAATCAAACAAACCTCAGTTTAATACTAGCTTTATTGAAAACCGCATTAAAAATTTATGACATACAGAATGATACATGACAATGACAGTATTTTCTAACCTATTCAGTCACATAAAAATTGTTGCACGTAGGACATGGTTTCCCGCGTAATATTCGCATAGACTTTTGAATTATACTCGGAATTATATAACAAATTTTTTCAAAAATGTAATCAGTTAAATTCGATTTTTATTTTAAATTGTGTTTTTCTTCGTCTGTATACAATGATTTTAATGGTATCTTCAGACGTCGGCGTCGGCTTTAATTGCAATTTACTTTGATTTTCAACACTCAATTTGCTGCACTCCCCAATATATATATATACAGGGTGTTATGGAAATGACTTATTATATTTTAAGGGGCCACTCCTGAGGTGGTCTAGAGTTACACTTGATAGTTTTTTTTTCTAAAATCGGAAGTATTTTGAATTTTGTAAAATACCTTAAAACCGGACTATGTGCGCCTTCCATGATAGTTCAATGCCCCTGAACACATGTGTTTTTGACAAGACAAACTGCTGGAATGGTAATTGTTTAGTTTAGTGCAATTAATGTTGAATTTTGTGCTAAAATTTCGTATATAGACTAATTGAGGGTAGCTGATCACAATTTTCCTTTTGCGTTTTTACGGCAAATGCACTGGTTTTGAGAAAAAAAAATGTTAAAGTTTTTCACTTACAGGTTAGGGTATTCTTTCCTTTCAATTTCCTAGATTTTATGGTTTTCCCTTCAAAATATGTGATAAAACTTTTACCAAACTATCTGTTCATAAAATGAGAACAACATTTTAGCAAAGAAACAATGGAAAAGGCACAAATTTAATTAAATTCGTTGTTAATACGCCGACAATTCATTGCACTCACGTTGCCAGATTGTTCTTCTTTTTCTTGTAATTATTAATGGCTTCCATCCAGGAGAATGATATGCTAGCCCGAGCCAATAGGATTCATTCAATTAATAAAAATGAATTGAAAAGTATAGGCAATTTATAATACACTTAACAATCTGACAACATGGGCGCAGTTTGCTTCTGCTTTTTTGGCCAGCTGTCAGTGAGCTGTCTCAGTAGTATAGCAGAGCGGGTTCTAACTCAAAACTCCATAAGAAATAACATGGGAGCCGAAATCTGCAGTTTTATCACCATTTTAGGGCGTGGTCACTTGGTCGGCGCGAGCCCCAGACCCGCGGCGGAGGAAGCCTCCACAACAGGCGTTGAGCGCGCATGATGATCGAAGGCGATACCGCGAGACCCTATGCATAATTCGCGAGGCTAGCTCAGGCAGGTCAGCGACCCCGAGCGGTGGTCACCCGATGGTTACCCGATGATCGCCCGAGGGTATCCGATGCCGGTAATATAGGGCCCTATTGACCTGTGTGGAACCCTCCACTGCTGCCACCTAACCCCCCACACATTATTCTAACCTAACTTTTGTCCCAACGGAACCCAGATCACGTGTTACCCCGATTATATAGTAACATCATTGTAGGGGTGCCACCTAACGGGGAGAGATGTACGTACCCGTAATCTTGAGACCTGTAGCGCCACCTGCTTTTCATATAAGGCATCTTGTTTACCGCGATGGTAGGTATGACGTTGTAAATCAGTTAAAATATTTTAAAATATAATAATAACAGAAAAAAAGTTTTTGTCCTCGGTGGGATTTGAACCATAATCCTCTGGGGCCAAACCTCAAAGCCTTGCAAAATACGCTACGAGAGCATATAGATTAAAACTGCTAAACAATGTTAGACAACGTGAAACCACGGGGGCACATCTGATTAGATTGCTGGAACAAAAGGTCCTTAGTGGGGTTATGGTGGTGTTTTCTAATGTACAAAATTAGGGTAAACCAGGCTGGGAACTCCAATGTTAATTTTCGGAGGGATTTTTATGGCTCATATCTCCGGAACCAATGGGCCTAGGATATTGCGCATGCGTAGTTGGGGTCTATGAAATGGGTTCTTGCGCATGACCCGAAAATGACACCGGTCACCTGTCAATTAAGAACTGTCACCTGTCAGATGTCACCTGTCAAATGTCAAAATCGACAGCTGATGTATGTCACGTGTTTAGGGTGACGTCATGAGTCGTTTAAAAAAAGAACGGGGTTGATCGGGCCAATAGGGCCAAAGTTGGTATAGCTAATGCCCTAACGGCAGGAGGGCGAAAGATTGCAAATACATATCGCGTGTTTAGGGTGATGAAATAAGTTGTTTAAAAAAGAACGGGGTTGATCGGGCCAATAGGGCCAAAGTTGATATAGCTAATGCCCTAACGGCAGGGGGGGTGAAAGATTGCAAATACATATCGCGTGTTTAGGGTGACATCATGAGTTGTTTAAAAAAAGGACGGGGTTGATCAGGCCAATAGGGCCAAAGTTGATATAGCTAATGCCCTAACGGCAGGGGGGCGAAAGATTGCAAATACATATCGCGTGTTTAGGGTGACGTCATGAGTCGTTTAAAAAGAAGAACGGGGTTGATCGGGCCAATAGGGCCAAAGTTGGTATAGCTAATACCCTAACGGCATGGCAGTATGCATGCGCCATAACATGTCAGCAATGAACATTGTTAGAGGCCGCGTGGCACGTAATTAGACACCCGGGGATCTAATATGTCCTTTTGGCAAACAGCATTTTCAGACGCCATCTATAATTACGTTCGCGCATACCCCCGCCATCTGGGTACTACCTGAACTTATGCAACCAGAAGCCCCTATCAGCAAATATTGCCTTCACCAATTTATTAACAAACCTAAGTGTGGCGATGATGACAAAATGGCGGTAAACCTAGCTTTTATAATGCACTCACCATTTTATCGACAAACCAATACTAATGGCGTTGCCAAACCAATATTTCCCCTTATTCAACATAAAAATTGTCGAAACGGCAACACCGCCGTTCCAATTCAAAATTTAGCGAAAAATATTTACAGTTAAAACTAAGGATTAGAAACATTTAGCGCGCAAGAATAGGCATATCTACATACAATTAAAAAACTAGGACTAGAAACATTTATATTAGGAACATTTACCGTGCAAGAATAGGTACATCTACATACAATTAAAAAACTAGGATTAGCAACATTTATATTAGGAACATTACCGCACAAGAAGGTATATCTATATACAAACTTAAAAACTAACAAAAAAATGAATTGAAAAAGGCATTGGCGGGTATGGGCATTTGAACAGAGTAGGAGTAATGTGCAATATTCGCTTATAGATAGAATATTATCCATAACTTATACATACAACTTGAAACGAGGGCAAGAGCAAAATTACCTGAAAAACACTACACTTACCAGAGGGCACTCGGTTTAAACAGGGACACGACGTGAACGTGGCCCACATTGTCCCCATTCGATTTTTATGGAAAAACGAATTTTCAAAGCAAAACCATTTTAGAGTGGTATCTTTTTCCGTTATCTGATTTGAAATCAGAAAACAGTTCTATAGATAAGATAATATACGGCTCTTTTTTTTCGTTTGGTTTAGGGGGAATTTTTGCCTTCTTTTACTGTATAACCAATATGGGCTCTTTTAAAGTTATACAGGGGGGAATTTTGGCCTTCTTTTACTGTACAACCAATATGGGCTCTTTTTAAAGTTATACAGGTTAGGATATAATATGTGTGCGTTAGTATTTTGGCCTTCTTTTTACTGTACAACCAATATGGGCTCTTTTTAAAGTTATACAGGTTAGGATATAATATGTGTGCGTTAGTATTTTGGCCTTCTTTTTACTGTACAACCAATATGGGCTCTTTTGAAAGTTATACAGGTTAGGATATAATATGTGTGCGTTAGTAGATTATTCTAGCAATGAAAATAATTTTAATGTTAATAATAATATGAGTGCTAATGTTATAATAATATGAATAATTATAATACTAATAATGAACAACTGAACAGATCCTGTTGAACTTAGTCATCCACATGCATAAGTGAGCAATGCCCCCATGGTAATGTGCCGGGTGAAGATTTCGATATTTGCCGCTTATCATCATAAGGGCTGAGACCGATTTTAGTTTGTTTTATAGTATGTAGCTCATGTTTTTGGGACCTAATTAGACGCTGTGAAATAGGCTTTTCCAACCAAGTTTCAAGGCAGGTGACGTAATCTTCAAATGTGATTTTATTTTTAATAACAGACCTTTTAATGCCCTTAATCTTTTTGGTAACGCCCAAGTTAGATAAAACCTTATCAATTTCCGCCCGCTCTTTGTTTAAATTCTCTAGTTTTACCCGTTCTTGCTCAATCTCGTCTGGAGTATAAAGCAGTTTAATAGCATACATTTTAGACCTAAGACCAACAAAATGGGTCATAATGCGGCCATTGTTCTCATCTTTCATCATTCCCAGCACCTTTTTGTTCACTTGTGGAATCGTATAAACGTTATCACGGGCATAATCTGAGGTATCAAAATAATCGTTACAATCTCGTTTCATTATCTGATACACATCATGGTTTTTAATTTCGTAAATAAGACTATCTGTGTCTGTATACAATACACTACAGGTGTCAAAACGTGGAACCATGTACTCGTAGTGAAAGCCATAAATCGTAGTCTTTGCCAAATCAAGAATACACATACCGACATAAATCGGCTTATTAAAATAAATTTGTGTTTTTGCAAGCTCGACAATTACTAAATTTTGGGAAACAATTGTGCTGCTTTTAAATTCTGGCCGGGATATTAAGGCTTCTGCGCCATAGCGGCCATCCCATTTCGTTATAAGTTTGACGTCAGAGTGGTTCCGGATATTCTCCATTGTCTTTCCAAATACGGCATTGTTCATAAGTTTAAAAAAATTCTTTTCAAACTCATTCTTGGCATTTTGACGCAACCCCGTGTTGAGGTCGATATATGATTTTAGCCATGGAGATTGTTTAAAGGCTAATATTCGGTGTATTTTGCTCAATTTTGCACCCAAAGTTAGAGCTTGCTTTAAGTTTCTATAGTGTATTACGTATTCTGTTTTATTGTGTAGCGTAGCCAAAAGTTTCTCATTCTTTGCCCCAGGTGGTTTTTCATGGTCAGGGCATAATGGAAAATCGGAAAACTTATCATGCAAATTTTCAGGTATTTCCAGGTCCACTTCCAAAATAAACCCTTCGGCAGATTTATCTGAAATCTCACTAATGTTTAAGTGAGATATCTCGTTTTCTGAAAGCCATCTAAAGCCGCCATAAGGTAGATATTGCGACATTGCCCAGCCGTATTGATTATTGACATCAAAGTACATGAGATAGGAGTCTTCTTTAGTTGAGTCATAATTTGGCGTGTACTTGTTGTTGGCTTCTGCATACCTCTTCGAACACTGACTTAGCCCCCCGCGAACTCCCTTTTCTATGAATGTTAGCATCTCTAAATCAGTAAGCAGCTCAAGTTTTATCATATCTTCTCGATGAATTAAGAGGGATAAACATTGCCACGCATAACCAGGTAGGGTATACGACCATGCAGGATCAAGACCATATGTCCTATGCGATATACCCCTAAATGCTTCAAATACATCCGTTAAAAGCATTACATCCGTTTTAAGATATAAGTCTGAGTAATCTTGCATGGTACGGCAATTAAAAGTTTGCCAAACTTTCTGCGCATTTAAATATTGCGCGTCACTTATAGCTACATCTTCTAAGCTGTTATAAAACGCCTCTTTAGGAGGGAGTTCAGTCTCATTCAATCTTTCCCAAGCGTTCATATAATCATAAGGGAAAACACCCTTTCGGGTAAGTAAGTTCAGTTCTTCCCCCAGGTGTTCAAACTCTGCTTTTAGGTTAGGATATTCACATAAGTATGATGCAAGCTTATCCAGACCGCTAGCAAGAAAGCGAAAACTATCTATAAATCGAAAATGAACAGTACTATCCATTATATGCTTCGTAAATGAGATATAATTTTCTTTATTTACAGGTAATATATCAATCTTCCCCTCTATTTCAGATAGCGCCCGTATTATCATGTGCCCATCATAGCAACTCAAGTTATGGAATAGGACAGGTATTGTGTGCGAATCCTGGTACTGTAGATTGCAGTGCTCATGTGCAACGTTTCGATACTTTCCGGTAAAGTGTGAGTGATCTCTAACACGCTTATCGTCTTCCGTAAATGGCTTCTCACATATATGGCAGTGAGTAGCGGCCAAAAAACTTTGTTGTTGGGCAGGCGTAAGCGGTTCCATGGGCAAATCACATAAAAAGACCGTCTCGACGTCTTCAGCAAATTGTTGAAGCTCGCGCATAAACCACTGCATACAGTCTTGGCCTGTGTAACTTTTATAAAATGATAGAGAATCGTCATAATTACATTTTACATAATAACCGACGCTATAAGGGACATGCTCTTGTTCCTTTTGAGTGTTTTTTTCTATATCATCGACTACAGGTATTAGCAAGCTTTCCGAGTCTGCGTATATAACAAACGGGGCTTTTTCCTTATGTTTAAAATTATTAAATTCCAAAATATTATTGCCTTCTACAGGCATCCGAGGTATTGCTAAGGTCTTGTGTTTAGAGCATTCGGACGTGTGCTTATCTAGTGTTATCTGCGTGCGGAAATAATGAAGGCAGCGATCACAAAAAAATTTTCGACGCTTATCAAGACTCAATTGCCTTGATAGTAAGCGTGAAAGGTCTTTAATCCAAACAAAATGGTATTTTATAGGGCTTAAATCAATATCATCATCTGAGGAAAAGTAGCTGTCTTGCAAAAGTAGTAAGTTTATATGGTTAGGACGCTTATTTTCAGGTATATAATATGGCGCAACCAGATAATTTTTTCCAATTTTTTGCAGTCGATATACGTTAACGGAAATTAGGTTTTGCTTTTCAAACTTTGAAATTTGATTTATTGTCATGGGGAACGTAATACCTTCCAAGTTTAGAACTGACTGAGGGTTTGGATAGCACGATGTTCGTTCAGAATTCTTGAACGCGGGATATAAAGCGGAAACGATGGACCACGCAAAGCACATTTCATCAGTATTCTGAACATTAACACATGCCTTTTTCAATGCAATTTGTTTTGGAAGTTCGATGTAAGTTCCGACCCGAAGAGGATTATAATGATTAATAGATACCATTAAATGCATAATTTTGCGTAGTGCCCACCCAGAATTTCTTTCCTGGAATGTGTCTAATTCAACTAAAATAGGGTTCTTAACATGATCGGTAAACCACTCATTTAAGTTTGTGTTACCTAAAATAGGGGCATTCGGAGTAGTAATGTACTTTGTATCCTTTAAAATTTCATCTGCTTTACTAATTTCAAAATCCCCACAAAGAGTGGTGTTAACTTTGAGTGCAGTAGTTTTTTTTAGTGCGTTTTCAATTCGCCGCTTAAAAATTGCCAAACAGTCTTCTAAAAATAATCGTACATCAGTATGACGTTTGTTAATAATAACACCCGTCCTGATTCTCGATTGGAATGCCGAATGTAAATCTTCCCACTTTACTCTACAAGAAGCTGTTTCTGCACGACGTGTCCCACTACCCCCGCCCACTTTACGGTCCTTTAGTAATGACTGAAACCCCTTAATTTGGGCTAAACACGCTATTATATGAGACTTTTCAGCCACAGACTCAGCGCGTTTCAGGGCATTATTCAAATTCCAAAGAGCGCGAGTACAGTCCCGCAATATCTTACCACATGTAATCGTTGTTAAGTTAGGGGTATCCATCTGGGCCCTAATTAACTCGACGTACTCACTTGGGAACGGCATTTTTTTTTTTTACTCTGTAACAAAATAAATATGGCTCAAAATACGTCTGCTCTCTCTAACGTACAAAGACAGAATGGGCTCTGGAGCTCCTGCGTTCTGCTTATAATGCACCCCTATTTATAACCTCGGTTGGGGTGCGTTTAGAAAAGTAGCATGCCTTTGAAAAAATAAGGTGCGTTCAGAATTAATATTCAAGGTTTAGTATGCAGCAGATGTACATACAACAAGCAGTTTTACACGTTTTTGAATATATTACTTGCCGAAAACATTAATATTTTACTGGCTGAAAGTGAAACCTGCGATAAGTTTAATCGCCGTAAACACCGTTCAAATGAAGGATATGAAAAGTTCGTCAATTTTTGCAGAAATTTTATATCTACGAAAACATGGTTCGGGGAAGCTTCTGAAAAAACCGGAACAGACCCGGGAACAGGTTCCCCTGGAACAGACCCGATGAACAGACCTGTTCCCCTGGAACAGACCCGATGAACAGACCTGTTCCCCTGGAACAGACCCGATGAACAGACCTGTTCCCCTGGAACAGACCCGATGAACAGACCTGTTCCCCTGGAACAGACCCGTTCCCCCGGGGAATTGACGAACTTTTCATATCCTTCATTTGAACGGTGTTTACGGCGATTAAACTTATCGCAGGTTTCACTTTCAGCCAGTAAAATATTAATGTTTTCGGCAAGTAATATATTCAAAAACGTGTAAAACTGCTTGTTGTATGTACATCTGCTGCATACTAAACCTTGAATATTAATTCTGAACGCACCTTATTTTTTCAAAGGCATGCTACTTTTCTAAACGCACCCCAACCGAGGTTATAAATAGGGGTGCATTATAAGCAGAACGCAGGAGCTCCAGAGCCCATTCTGTCTTTGTACGTTAGAGAGAGCAGACGTATTTTGAGCCATATTTATTTTGTTACAGAGTAAAAAAAAAAAATGCCGTTCCCAAGTGAGTACGTCGAGTTAATTAGGGCCCAGATGGATACCCCTAACTTAACAACGATTACATGTGGTAAGATATTGCGGGACTGTACTCGCGCTCTTTGGAATTTGAATAATGCCCTGAAACGCGCTGAGTCTGTGGCTGAAAAGTCTCATATAATAGCGTGTTTAGCCCAAATTAAGGGGTTTCAGTCATTACTAAAGGACCGTAAAGTGGGCGGGGGTAGTGGGACACGTCGTGCAGAAACAGCTTCTTGTAGAGTAAAGTGGGAAGATTTACATTCGGCATTCCAATCGAGAATCAGGACGGGTGTTATTATTAACAAACGTCATACTGATGTACGATTATTTTTAGAAGACTGTTTGGCAATTTTTAAGCGGCGAATTGAAAACGCACTAAAAAAAACTACTGCACTCAAAGTTAACACCACTCTTTGTGGGGATTTTGAAATTAGTAAAGCAGATGAAATTTTAAAGGATACAAAGTACATTACTACTCCGAATGCCCCTATTTTAGGTAACACAAACTTAAATGAGTGGTTTACCGATCATGTTAAGAACCCTATTTTAGTTGAATTAGACACATTCCAGGAAAGAAATTCTGGGTGGGCACTACGCAAAATTATGCATTTAATGGTATCTATTAATCATTATAATCCTCTTCGGGTCGGAACTTACATCGAACTTCCAAAACAAATTGCATTGAAAAAGGCATGTGTTAATGTTCAGAATACTGATGAAATGTGCTTTGCGTGGTCCATCGTTTCCGCTTTATATCCCGCGTTCAAGAATTCTGAACGAACATCGTGCTATCCAAACCCTCAGTCAGTTCTAAACTTGGAAGGTATTACGTTCCCCATGACAATAAATCAAATTTCAAAGTTTGAAAAGCAAAACCTAATTTCCGTTAACGTATATCGACTGCAAAAAATTGGAAAAAATTATCTGGTTGCGCCATATTATATACCTGAAAATAAGCGTCCTAACCATATAAACTTACTACTTTTGCAAGACAGCTACTTTTCCTCAGATGATGATATTGATTTAAGCCCTATAAAATACCATTTTGTTTGGATTAAAGACCTTTCACGCTTACTATCAAGGCAATTGAGTCTTGATAAGCGTCGAAAATTTTTTTGTGATCGCTGCCTTCATTATTTCCGCACGCAGATAACACTAGATAAGCACACGTCCGAATGCTCTAAACACAAGACCTTAGCAATACCTCGGATGCCTGTAGAAGGCAATAATATTTTGGAATTTAATAATTTTAAACATAAGGAAAAAGCCCCGTTTGTTATATACGCAGACTCGGAAAGCTTGCTAATACCTGTAGTCGATGATATAGAAAAAAACACTCAAAAGGAACAAGAGCATGTCCCTTATAGCGTCGGTTATTATGTAAAATGTAATTATGACGATTCTCTATCATTTTATAAAAGTTACACAGGCCAAGACTGTATGCAGTGGTTTATGCGCGAGCTTCAACAATTTGCTGAAGACGTCGAGACGGTCTTTTTATGTGATTTGCCCATGGAACCGCTTACGCCTGCCCAACAACAAAGTTTTTTGGCCGCTACTCACTGCCATATATGTGAGAAGCCATTTACGGAAGACGATAAGCGTGTTAGAGATCACTCACACTTTACCGGAAAGTATCGAAACGCTGCACATGAGCACTGCAATCTACAGTACCAGGATTCGCACACAATACCTGTCCTATTCCATAACTTGAGTTGCTATGATGGGCACATGATAATACGGGCGCTATCTGAAATAGAGGGGAAGATTGATATATTACCTGTAAATAAAGAAAATTATATCTCATTTACGAAGCATATAATGGATAGTACTGTTCATTTTCGATTTATAGATAGTTTTCGCTTTCTTGCTAGCGGTCTGGATAAGCTTGCATCATACTTATGTGAATATCCTAACCTAAAAGCAGAGTTTGAACACCTGGGGGAAGAACTGAACTTACTTACCCGAAAGGGTGTTTTCCCTTATGATTATATGAACGCTTGGGAAAGATTGAATGAGACTGAACTCCCTCCTAAAGAGGCGTTTTATAACAGCTTAGAAGATGTAGCTATAAGTGACGCGCAATATTTAAATGCGCAGAAAGTTTGGCAAACTTTTAATTGCCGTACCATGCAAGATTACTCAGACTTATATCTTAAAACGGATGTAATGCTTTTAACGGATGTATTTGAAGCATTTAGGGGTATATCGCATAGGACATATGGTCTTGATCCTGCATGGTCGTATACCCTACCTGGTTATGCGTGGCAATGTTTATCCCTCTTAATTCATCGAGAAGATATGATAAAACTTGAGCTGCTTACTGATTTAGAGATGCTAACATTCATAGAAAAGGGAGTTCGCGGGGGGCTAAGTCAGTGTTCGAAGAGGTATGCAGAAGCCAACAACAAGTACACGCCAAATTATGACTCAACTAAAGAAGACTCCTATCTCATGTACTTTGATGTCAATAATCAATACGGCTGGGCAATGTCGCAATATCTACCTTATGGCGGCTTTAGATGGCTTTCAGAAAACGAGATATCTCACTTAAACATTAGTGAAATTTCAGATAAATCTGCCGAAGGGTTTATTTTGGAAGTGGACCTGGAAATACCTGAAAATTTGCATGATAAGTTTTCCGATTTTCCATTATGCCCTGACCATGAAAAACCACCTGGGGCAAAGAATGAGAAACTTTTGGCTACGCTACACAATAAAACAGAATACGTAATACACTATAGAAACTTAAAGCAAGCTCTAACTTTGGGTGCAAAATTGAGCAAAATACACCGAATATTAGCCTTTAAACAATCTCCATGGCTAAAATCATATATCGACCTCAACACGGGGTTGCGTCAAAATGCCAAGAATGAGTTTGAAAAGAATTTTTTTAAACTTATGAACAATGCCGTATTTGGAAAGACAATGGAGAATATCCGGAACCACTCTGACGTCAAACTTATAACGAAATGGGATGGCCGCTATGGCGCAGAAGCCTTAATATCCCGGCCAGAATTTAAAAGCAGCACAATTGTTTCCCAAAATTTAGTAATTGTCGAGCTTGCAAAAACACAAATTTATTTTAATAAGCCGATTTATGTCGGTATGTGTATTCTTGATTTGGCAAAGACTACGATTTATGGCTTTCACTACGAGTACATGGTTCCACGTTTTGACACCTGTAGTGTATTGTATACAGACACAGATAGTCTTATTTACGAAATTAAAAACCATGATGTGTATCAGATAATGAAACGAGATTGTAACGATTATTTTGATACCTCAGATTATGCCCGTGATAACGTTTATACGATTCCACAAGTGAACAAAAAGGTGCTGGGAATGATGAAAGATGAGAACAATGGCCGCATTATGACCCATTTTGTTGGTCTTAGGTCTAAAATGTATGCTATTAAACTGCTTTATACTCCAGACGAGATTGAGCAAGAACGGGTAAAACTAGAGAATTTAAACAAAGAGCGGGCGGAAATTGATAAGGTTTTATCTAACTTGGGCGTTACCAAAAAGATTAAGGGCATTAAAAGGTCTGTTATTAAAAATAAAATCACATTTGAAGATTACGTCACCTGCCTTGAAACTTGGTTGGAAAAGCCTATTTCACAGCGTCTAATTAGGTCCCAAAAACATGAGCTACATACTATAAAACAAACTAAAATCGGTCTCAGCCCTTATGATGATAAGCGGCAAATATCGAAATCTTCACCCGGCACATTACCATGGGGGCATTGCTCACTTATGCATGTGGATGACTAAGTTCAACAGGATCTGTTCAGTTGTTCATTATTAGTATTATAATTATTCATATTATTATAACATTAGCACTCATATTATTATTAACATTAAAATTATTTTCATTGCTAGAATAATCTACTAACGCACACATATTATATCCTAACCTGTATAACTTTCAAAAGAGCCCATATTGGTTGTACAGTAAAAAGAAGGCCAAAATACTAACGCACACATATTATATCCTAACCTGTATAACTTTAAAAAGAGCCCATATTGGTTGTACAGTAAAAAGAAGGCCAAAATACTAACGCACACATATTATATCCTAACCTGTATAACTTTAAAAAGAGCCCATATTGGTTGTACAGTAAAAGAAGGCCAAAATTCCCCCCTGTATAACTTTAAAAGAGCCCATATTGGTTATACAGTAAAAGAAGGCAAAAATTCCCCCTAAACCAAACGAAAAAAAAGAGCCGTATATTATCTTATCTATAGAACTGTTTTCTGATTTCAAATCAGATAACGGAAAAAGATACCACTCTAAAATGGTTTTGCTTTGAAAATTCGTTTTTCCATAAAAATCGAATGGGGACAATGTGGGCCACGTTCACGTCGTGTCCCTGTTTAAACCGAGTGCCCTCTGGTAAGTGTAGTGTTTTTCAGGTAATTTTGCTCTTGCCCTCGTTTCAAGTTGTATGTATAAGTTATGGATAATATTCTATCTATAAGCGAATATTGCACATTACTCCTACTCTGTTCAAATGCCCATACCCGCCAATGCCTTTTTCAATTCATTTTTTTGTTAGTTTTTAAGTTTGTATATAGATATACCTTCTTGTGCGGTAATGTTCCTAATATAAATGTTGCTAATCCTAGTTTTTTAATTGTATGTAGATGTACCTATTCTTGCACGGTAAATGTTCCTAATATAAATGTTTCTAGTCCTAGTTTTTTAATTGTATGTAGATATGCCTATTCTTGCGCGCTAAATGTTTCTAATCCTTAGTTTTAACTGTAAATATTTTTCGCTAAATTTTGAATTGGAACGGCGGTGTTGCCGTTTCGACAATTTTTATGTTGAATAAGGGGAAATATTGGTTTGGCAACGCCATTAGTATTGGTTTGTCGATAAAATGGTGAGTGCATTATAAAAGCTAGGTTTACCGCCATTTTGTCATCATCGCCACACTTAGGTTTGTTAATAAATTGGTGAAGGCAATATTTGCTGATAGGGGCTTCTGGTTGCATAAGTTCAGGTAGTACCCAGATGGCGGGGGTATGCGCGAACGTAATTATAGATGGCGTCTGAAAATGCTGTTTGCCAAAAGGACATATTAGATCCCCGGGTGTCTAATTACGTGCCACGCGGCCTCTAACAATGTTCATTGCTGACATGTTATGGCGCATGCATACTGCCATGCCGTTAGGGTATTAGCTATACCAACTTTGGCCCTATTGGCCCGATCAACCCCGTTCTTCTTTTTAAACGACTCATGACGTCACCCTAAACACGCGATATGTATTTGCAATCTTTCGCCCCCCTGCCGTTAGGGCATTAGCTATATCAACTTTGGCCCTATTGGCCTGATCAACCCCGTCCTTTTTTTAAACAACTCATGATGTCACCCTAAACACGCGATATGTATTTGCAATCTTTCACCCCCCCTGCCGTTAGGGCATTAGCTATATCAACTTTGGCCCTATTGGCCCGATCAACCCCGTTCTTTTTTAAACAACTTATTTCATCACCCTAAACACGCGATATGTATTTGCAATCTTTCGCCCTCCTGCCGTTAGGGCATTAGCTATACCAACTTTGGCCCTATTGGCCCGATCAACCCCGTTCTTTTTTTAAACGACTCATGACGTCACCCTAAACACGTGACATACATCAGCTGTCGATTTTGACATTTGACAGGTGACATCTGACAGGTGACAGTTCTTAATTGACAGGTGACCGGTGTCATTTTCGGGTCATGCGCAAGAACCCATTTCATAGACCCCAACTACGCATGCGCAATATCCTAGGCCCATTGGTTCCGGAGATATGAGCCATAAAAATCCCTCCGAAAATTAACATTGGAGTTCCCAGCCTGGTTTACCCTAATTTTGTACATTAGAAAACACCACCATAACCCCACTAAGGACCTTTTGTTCCAGCAATCTAATCAGATGTGCCCCCGTGGTTTCACGTTGTCTAACATTGTTTAGCAGTTTTAATCTATATGCTCTCGTAGCGTATTTTGCAAGGCTTTGAGGTTTGGCCCCAGAGGATTATGGTTCAAATCCCACCGAGGACAAAAACTTTTTTTCTGTTATTATTATATTTTAAAATATTTTAACTGATTTACAACGTCATACCTACCATCGCGGTAAACAAGATGCCTTATATGAAAAGCAGGTGGCGCTACAGGTCTCAAGATTACGGGTACGTACATCTCTCCCCGTTAGGTGGCACCCCTACAATGATGTTACTATATAATCGGGGTAACACGTGATCTGGGTTCCGTTGGGACAAAAGTTAGGTTAGAATAATGTGTGGGGGGTTAGGTGGCAGCAGTGGAGGGTTCCACACAGGTCAATAGGGCCCTATATTACCGGCATCGGATACCCTCGGGCGATCATCGGGTAACCATCGGGTGACCACCGCTCGGGGTCGCTGACCTGCCTGAGCTAGCCTCGCGAATTATGCATAGGGTCTCGCGGTATCGCCTTCGATCATCATGCGCGCTCAACGCCTGTTGTGGAGGCTTCCTCCGCCGCGGGTCTGGGGCTCGCGCCGACCAAGTGACCACGCCCTAAAATGGTGATAAAACTGCAGATTTCGGCTCCCATGTTATTTCTTATGGAGTTTTGAGTTAGAACCCGCTCTGCTATACTACTTGTCTCCCGTCTTTTTCCAGATAACGTAGAGTTTTCTGTTCGCTTACAAGTTATCCCGTTTTTCAGAGTTTCCTTGTGGCATATTTCGTTTATTTCAACTCGGAAGTGTATACTATGACTCCGACAAGTAATATTTTATTGGAAATAGCAACATTTTAGGATTACATGCAAAATAACATACCGGTGAGTTAGAAAAACTTTAACATTTTTTTTCTCAAAACCAGTGCATTTGCCGCCTAAACGCAAAAGGAAAATTGTGATCAGCTACCCCTAATTAGCCTATATACGAAATTTTAGCGAAAAATTCAACATTTGCACTAAAGTAAACAATTACCAAAATCAGCTGTTTGGGTCATTGGCGCGTAGGTGTTTTGGACCTAAATTTTTGAAGGCATTTTTCTCGAATTTCTAGCTTCGAGCGCCATTTATAGCAATTTTTCCCCAATTCGTCTCGACCTATATATTTACGGGTTAAAAAATAATAAGTCATTTCCATAACACCCTGTATATGCATCCTACATCTGATAGGAAGCCCGCTAGATACCATAGGCAAAGCGAAGCCCGGATTGGGAGGCAAGGGGTTTCGGTATTATATTTAATTATTAATTCTAAATCAGTTGAATCTTTCCGTCGGTGTGTAAAACACAGACGACTCGCAGTTGCTAAGACGCCCGGCGGTGTTGCCGTCACAGATACCTTGGTGAGTCATAATAATTATATTATTACTTTACATTATTAATAAAGCTTGTTGTTCGAAAAGTATTTTTTTAATGTCTTTGGCGGTAATTTTTAATTTTCTTTCAAGCCTTTTGATGAATGGCGAAAAATATAGTTGAGTCGGTTTTAACAGCACCAGGGTAGATAAGCAATTGCCTTCTATTAGTACCTACTTGACTTTTTAATTTCTCGCAAAAGAATTTGTGGTGCAAGGAAGCAGGGTTGGCATAATAATCATAGTATATCCTCAGGCTGGCAAAACCCATTGTTTCTAGATGGGAAATTTCCATTAATAAGACATAATAATATCATCAGATTTGTAATATAGGGTGTCCGCAAATTAATGATACACAGCAAAACCACAAATTCCTTATATAAAAATATTAGTATTTGCCCAAACTTACCTTAGTTCTAAAGTTCACAACCACCGAGATACAGGGTATCAAAGTTTATTATTCTTTTTGAATTTTTTTAAATTGATTTGGAAAAAACAAACGTTTCTGCATAAAATTTGGTGTTTGAGGGTTTCTTAAGATGGGAAATTCAAATCTCTTAAAAATTTTAAAATAGATAGTAAATGACGCTG
This sequence comes from Polydrusus tereticollis, assembly GCA_963920685.1. Classification (NCBI taxonomy): domain Eukaryota; kingdom Metazoa; phylum Arthropoda; class Insecta; order Coleoptera; family Curculionidae; genus Polydrusus; species Polydrusus tereticollis. The sequence continues at coordinate 55,076,095 of OY987329.1, forward strand.
TATGCGACCCTTTCCGTCCTTTTAAAAGGATACAACTTTATTGCGCCTCAGTGTATGCAGGTTTTAAATGAAAAACTAAATTGCTCTATCTATCAATATATACCTCGTACATGTCGCTGTGAGGAACCGTTTTCGAGATATTAACATCTAAATTGCTCAATGCCCTAGCTAACTTGCGACAGTTTGTAATTAACTTAATAAAAATTTAAGAAAATGTTTTTCAAAAATAAAGTAAAATCACAAAATGTGGACAAACAACGGGAAAGTTTGAGAGTAACTTGTGGCGTGTGTGTTAACCATAGCACATTTAAGAAAAATGTTACATCTACAAATCACAATTAAAGAGGGCGCACATAACAATTTAAATGCTAATATATGGTTCCTTACAACGATATCTATGAAGTATACCTTTTTATCTACTTTCATTTAGTAATATGAATTTTACAGTTCTGTAAATCGTTTTGTAATGGCATCTATTACAGCACTAGTGCTGTAATAGATGCCATTACAGCACTAGTGCTGTAATAGATGCCCTTACAAAACGATTTTTAATAGCAGGTGCATTTTTACAGGTGCATTTTTATTTTTAAAAAGGCCTTTTGCCAAATATTTTTATTCATAGATGAAAGTAGATAAAATTTTGTACAATATTCTTGTTGTAAATTCATATAACTACACTCGATGTTTGATTAAACTCGGCTGACGCCTCGTTTAACAACTTTAACATCTCGTGTTGTAATATGAATCTTTACAACACTTATATCGTAAATATCTATTACCTAACAAAGATAAAGAAATTAATTTTTCTATTCAAAACGTGCATACGACGCAAAAAAGTTGTGTCCTTTTAAAAGCAAGGAAAGGGTTGCTGACAATACATTTAAAGATTTTTAAGGGATCTGAATTTTCCATCCTATTAAAAACACCAAATACCAAATTTTGTGCAAAAACGTTGGTTTTTTCCCAAGTCATTTAAAAAAATCGAAAAAGAATTTTAAACTTCAACACCCTGTATCTCGGTTATTGCCACCTTTAGTACTAAGGTAACTTTGGGAAAAAATATTTTTACATAAGGAACCTGTGGTTTTACGGTGTGCCATTAATAAGTATATCGAAGGAAATAATTTCAAATATAAAAATCACTTGAAAACACATTATTACCTAAAAAGAATATCAGTCTATAGGATGGCCCGTTATTGTGCCGTCTAAAGTTATCTGGGTTTCTAGACTAGATACCAAAATAGTATATTTCATTACCAGTCCGTAAATAAGGATTTTTCCGTAAGCTCGTGACAAATTCTCGTATGAGGCGCATCTGAGCACGGGATTATCAGCCCCATGTTTATTATTACCCTATATAAATAAAAATATTTTTGGGTTTTATCTCTTAACAACAAACACACTCTGTAAAAATTATTTTTGGTATCTGACCGCACTAATACTAATATAATAAAAAAATAGTTTTTCATTGAAGACGAGTCATACCTAAGTTGTAGTATAGATCCCCACGTTCTGATACGATGCAAAATAAGTTTCATGGAAGTACTTTTTATATTATAATTTTCAAATCTTTTATGTAGGATTCAAGATGAAACGTAGCGCCTTTTTGGTAAATTTGGCTGAGAAGAACAAGTTTGCATATGTATCATCAGAAGGTATAAGCATTACCAATTTTTCCACAACTTCTACATCTTCTGACAATTCACTCTTATCTATCCCAGAAGAAAATAGCACTTATTGTAGAGCAGTTAGTGAGTCTACATTGCAGGTATTATCAACTGGATGCGACCTCAATGATAGTAAAACGGATTTACAAGAAGTAAAACTCCCTGAGTTAAGATCTGAAAAATTTAAAAAAATCCATTTCAAAATATATAAATTGATCTGCCCCATGTTTAAACATTTTAAAGTTATACCTCTTAAAATACGTACATTTCTTTATAAAAGAAACTTTTTGGTATCTAGTGCAGAAGTCGAGATATCTTCCGATTGGATATTCTGTATTCTATTTAGACCAGTTCTTTTTACAATGCTAAAGTTATACTTCTTTTAATAAAATATTTACCCAAAATGGAATTTTTGTTTATTATACAGTGCGCGTCTAAATCCCCCCCCCCCCCCCCCTGTTTACTTTTGATTAACAAATGTGAGAAAAATGAAATATTGATGCGTAATAATAACTAAAATACTACTTTTTATTATTAATTCTTGACTTAGTTTTTAAAGATGGCCACTTTCCTGCCTGCCTCGTTCTGAAGGGCGGACAAAACGAAAAAAATATTCAAAACTTTTTTACTCCCTAAACCACTTTTTTTCGCAATTGGAGGGGAATGTTTGAGATTTTCATGACAGCTTGAAGACAAGGAACGGGCTTTAACAGTCCTTCCGAATGGTCAAGGAATAACTAACTTATCACAACCATTTTCATGTCTCTAAAGTAGGTACTCTAAACCCTCATAAAATCCCAATCATACCCTTCCAAACATGCATAACCACGAGAAAACGGGGGAAGGGTGGTTTTTGAACGTTTGCGGGGGTTGTGGCAGTAAAATGACTCTAAACTCTTATGAAAATCTCTATCATTCTCCTCCAAATACGCTTTAGCACGAGAAAATTACAAAAAAGGGTGGCAGGACGCGAAATCCAGATCTGTTTATAGTTTTGATGTAATTGACAGAGCAGCACTTCGCATACATTTAAAACTTCATACTTTTTTGTGCCTGGGTGCCTAATATTTTTAATAAAAATTTCTAATTCCAAGATATCTTTGGTCCAAAAAAAAGTTTAAGTAGAAAGTTTCGCTCCGACCAACTCTTTTGATAATTGAAAGATCTCGCCTTCCTTCACACTTTATTCAGGATTAGAACTGGTCCAAGTTCCCGAATTTTTGTTTAAGAATTCAAGAAAAAAACTCTTCGAAATATCTGTTTGGGTTGAGGAGACGCAACTTTTTTTTTAGGGAAAGTTTTATGCAGTGTGTAGCAAACATTTTTTTAAAGAAATAATTGTTTATCCAACCTGTTAAACGAATTATTATTAATAATTCTATTTTATGCGACCAATTTGAAGGTTTAAAATGGGACCTTGAAAGTTTGTTCGGTTATTGGTATCTTCTTGTTGTTTTCTGAGAGGGGATATAGTTATTTTTGTTTGGGAATGAACAAGATGCAGGTGTAAATTCTTTTTGTAAAAATCCTGTAACCTTAAGTTGCAGTTATTTGGACTACGTCCTATTTCGCTAGAGAGCCTATCTAAATGTTCACAGTCAAATTGACCATAAGTAACACAGGATGTCGGCAAAAGGTCTTTTCAACTGTTACTAGTTCTGCCCTAAAAAGAAACATTACTAGTTCCTATACCTTCATAGGCCTCTGAAAAATTAGGCATTACTCTTTTTATAAGAACAATGAGAATCGAGCGGCACTGACTTCTAAAACATGTTACTAAAGGGTTTTCTCTTTTTTTCTCTTTATGAGCATGAAGGGCTGATAGAAATTCCCTAAATTATAGAGAATGTATTATCAATCATAGGCAATTAAAAATCCCATGAGAATTAATAACAAACAAGTAATTGCCGATATGATGTAATTATTACCCCTCCCAAATGCCAATTTCAATTGCATTTAAAATAATCAAAAATGGCATTAGCTAAAAAGTGATTCTGTTGACTCCTGGCTAAGACTGGTATAATGATAATTTACGTTTTATAATTAGATGCTTGTCCATGTTGTAATCAGGATTTGCTATTTGTTATAACAAATTTTTGTAAAAACGAACAGTTTTTCTTTCAATTGAATAATATATCCAAACACAAAATAAATAATCTAAACGGCGTACATAGCTGCCAAATGTAAGGGCTTCTTAAGCACCGCAAAACATATCGGGCTTCCTTGCAGACGTAAATTATCGCAAGTGTGTATACGGAGAGAATGGTGGCCCTCTAGCGGCAATCATCCCGAACTAGAGGTGTATATATTTAGATACTTTCCGACCTTACGAAGCCCACTCAATTTTAACAAAATAACAACAGATGGCATCACCTAGGCCTGAGGAACTCATATACACAGGAATTTTTGGGAAGCCCGATTCGGGCTGCCTAAAATTTGCGCGGGCTTGGTAACACCTGTGTAGTATACCGTTTTGGGCTTGGTAATGCCGGATTATATATATATATACATATATATATATATATATAAAGAAGGGTAGTCAAAGTCGACATCATGATGTAGTACGTTGTAATTTAAAAAAATTTTAATAATTTTAATTTATTGTTGTTATGTTAGACCATCTATGAATTTTATTGTGTTTAAACTAAACTAGAAGCTTAATTTTTTGTAATGCTGTATATATATCTCCTGAAAAACAATGCGATAACATCAACTATGAAAAAACTCATCTAAGATACCCTGAAGATGGAAATAAACATTTCCGAAAGCTCGGTTTAACTTAAAAGAGTGCACTTTCATTTGCTGCTTCCCCACAAAAAGACTTGTTGTTATATATATATATATACAGGGCTGCCCAAAAGTCCGGAATAAAATTAATATAGCCTTAACCTGTAACTTTTGGGAAAAATGATCGGACACGTGATTTTATTTTATATATGCTCACGTTTTGACGTTATTCATTTGTTTTTTTTTATAGACATTTGTCAAAGATATGACGACATCGATCTTTTTTTAAATGGAAACATACAGCTTGTGATACATCATTTGAAAGCTAATCTCCCGTACAGCATGCTCATAAATTTTGGCGCGATTCTGTCAAGCTATTTCAAAATGGCGACTGTTAAGAGTTTTAAAAAAATCCCTATTTAAATAAGCGGAAATTATAAATCATTTATGTTTCAAGGTAAGAAATCTTCATTGTTTCACGTTCTGACATTTTGTGACATTGTGACTTAACAATAGTTATGGTTTATTTGTTATTTATTTTGTCAAAAAAAATAAAAATGTAACGAACCAAAACAAAACACAACAAAAAGGTGGTTTAACGTGGCAAATGCTAGAAATGTCCTCCACCCTCTACTTGGCATGCTCTTAGACGATGGTAAAATCCGTCGACGGAATTTCGAATAGCTTCAGCCGGTATGTTACGTGTCTCCAATCTAATTTTGTTTTTCAAATATTTAATATTTCTTGGCCTATTTTGGTAAACTTTTTCTTTTAAATATCCCAAAGAAAGTAGTCTAGAGGCGTTAAGTCTGGGGACTTCGGTGGCCATTCAATTGTACCACGTCGTCCAATCCAGCGACCTGGAAATATCTGATCTCCTCACATTGGCACCAAAATGCGGGGGAGCACCATCTTGCTGAAACCAAATTGTTTCATTATGTATATCTGGATCTAATTCGTTGGGAAAAATTACAGCTAAAGTAGGCCTCAACTCGAAGGTTAAGAAATCCAGGTATCGTTCATCAGTGAGGTTTCCTTCCAAAAAGAATGGCCCTAATATTTGGTTATTAATGATACCTGCCCATAATTTTACTTTCTGGGGCCGCTGAGTATGCGCTTCAAATATCCATCGTGGATTTTCTTGACTCCAGAAACGATAATTATGTCGGTTAACCACCCCGTTTAAATGGAAAGTAGCTTCATCCGAAAATAATATGTTCTGTGGAAACCTATTATTCTCGTCACACCGTCTCATCATTTCTTCGCAAAATTGCAAACGCCTATCATAGTCATCTTCTAAAAGCTCTTGGACAAGGCATATTTTATAAGGGTGATATTTTTCTGCTTTCAAAAATCTTCCCATAGTACCTCTAGCTGTATCATAATTTTGAGCCAATGAAACTGTTGAAACATGCGGATTATCCTGCAGAGATAATGCAATATCCAATTTTTCATAGTCGTTTGAAACACGTGGCCGTCCATTCCTAGGCAAGTCCTTTACTGTGCCATGTTCATCAAATTTGTGGAATATTTTTACTAACAGTGCCCTGTGAAATTTGATTTTCCGGATATTTAGCATTTAATAAAGTGCACACTTCCCTTTGACTTTTTATTTTATCTCCACATCCTAACAATATCAAGACTTCGATACACTGCCTTTCCGACAAAACTATTTTTGTTTAGAAAATTGTGAAATAATACTTCGGAAATACAAAAATTCATTTTACAAGTTCACAATGTCACAAAAGGTCAGAACGTGAAACAATTTCTTACCTTGAAAGGTAAGAAAAACATCAATAATTTATCTTTTCCGCTTATTTAAATAGGGATTTTTTTAAAACTTTTAACTGTCGCCATTTTGGAATAGCTTGACAGAATCGCGTCAAAATTTATGGTCATACTGTACGAGATATTAGCTTTTAAATGATGTATGACAAACTGTAGGTTTTCATTTAAAACAAAGATCGATGTCGTCATATCTTTGACAAATGTCTATAAAAAAACAAACGAATAACGTCAAAATGTGAGCATATATAAAACTAAATTGACGTGTCCGAGCATTTTTCCCAAAAGTTACAGGTTAAGGCTATATTAATCTTATTCCGGACTTCTGGGCAACCCTGTGTATAGTGAATATCAGTGAAATACTTCTGCATGTACAGGGCGGCCCAGAAAAGTGTGAGAACATAAGTTAAATTTAATTTGCTCTTGTAGTTTAGGTTCTCAGAAACCAAAAGATGATCACCAAAATATTTGTTATTATTTTTTAATTACCTATTACTTATTGATGATGAACATACAAAGTACTTTCACAATTCAAACTATCTATTTTTCCGCCACTTATGTCGAATACCAAAGATTCCGCGTGGTAAATCTAAATATTCTAAACGCAAGTAATTCAAATAAAAAGGATCTGCAGTAATGTGCACATACCGCCATAATAGATTTATGCTATTTGTCTATAGGTTCATTTTATTGTTCTTGGGGTTATTTGCCGATATAAAAGAGTAATCTTGTAATCCAGTTATACAGTCCAGGAGTGCTTATGTTGAAAAATATGAGTTGAATCCGTTCTTATATGTACACCGTGTATCTCCAATAGGTTAGGTGAGAAAGCCTGGCTTCAACTTCGGCTTTTGTACCTTATAGAATAAATACATATTATTGTTATTATTATTATAATATCTTAACTAGCGGCAAAACAATTTTTAGGGGTATTTCAATCACGCCTATAATAAATTACAAAAGTATATGCAATGTGTATTTTTTAATTAACATTACTGAGTTTATTTCACTATTATTAAATACTCGAAACAATCCTAAAAAGCAATCCGTATTTCACGATAAAACAAAACTTGCTTTCCCATTTCTTTCGTTATAATAGAAACGTGTCTAATTTAATAAATTACAACAATTGGACATCGTTATTACCCAAGAAACAGTTGGTAATGGTCGTCAAAATTAAACCTAATTTAAACTAAATACAATAAAACGTGAAGTGGATAATGGCAGAAACCTAATACAATAGGCAGTCAGAATTCAGAATCTTTAATGAACAGCTGGCCAGCACCAGCAACAATGGAAGAACTGGTGCGTGTGAATTACGCTATCATTAATCAATAGCACTTTTCAAAAATTATATAAAATTTAAATTAAATTAAAAGTTATAGGTGGCTATTATAGTTTAAGTTGCAGGTCCTAATTTAATTCGATATGCGTTTTTATTTTTGATCACTATTATTTTGGAGAGGAGCTGCAGAAATATAAAAAATAGAAACGGTCGAAATTGTATACAATTATTATTAGCAGTGTTTAGCCTAAAAGATGAATTTAAAAGGTACTTAGTTAAACCGCATTCTTTATTTAATTTATTTAATTGGATTGATAAAACTAGAAAGACAAATAATAGCGCTCTGCGAGCGAAGTTTGTGCGAGGGAAGCGACTCATGTTGTGCCTGAATCTTTGGATACAAAACTTGTTGGGTAATACAGCCACTTGAAGGTCGTTACGGAGTGATGACGTTCTCCAGATGATCCCATTTTTGAACAGTGTCATCCGAGAAACAGTCAACTGAATCACGTACCGGTGAGTTCCAGGGGTTTGTCGTGTATTTCTTTCATGTTGTACCAACTTGTTAATAATAAGAACGTTTCCAACTAAGATCATCTAAACTTCTACAGAAACAAAAATCTTTTAAAGATGTCGTTTTTACTTGAATTTGTGCGGGAGGACGACGTTTAGAATATCATTTTGCGGGTCAAATTTATAGCTTTCAGTGCTAACCTGACAATCTAAACATATACAGTAAAACCTCTGGTTGCGACCGCCTCTATAAAGTGACCACCTGTGTTAAAGGACCGGTTATGAATTCCCGATATTTAAAAATTGAATTCCCTATATTTTATATCCTCCTTACCGACCCAACTGTTAACTGACCGCGAGCACTCATCATCGGAATTTTTAGTAAACAATAATGGTAAAAACACCCTCCATTTTTTTAAGTGTCTCACCCGATTGGCGATTTTCCTGCCGACTATAATAAAAAACAAATTACATATTTCTCAATGATTTTCGACACGGAAGTCAAATTTAATGTAAAAAATATGTAGGTTCACAAATTTGACAGATGCGACGCCATTTTCAACTTTTTTAAATGACAACCCTTATAAATGACCACACAAGTAAATTGCATTTGGCGATTGATATTTATTTTCAGCCGTTTCGGAAATACGGGGGTTCCTAAATTGCCTTCATCGATTTTCTCTTTTAAGTGCCTCGCCCCTTTAATAAATAGACCTTTTAAGCTGAAACCCCCATTTTTTTTCACAGTGACATAATATCCCGTAACCAAGCTATTTACGCTATAGTCAAATCCGACAGATGTCAAAAAGTGACAGCTACGACGCCATTTTGAATTTTTTTAAACGGCGACCTTCATCAATAACCAGACGATTGAATTGCATTTCGCGATCCTATTACAAAAACATATAGTTGTTGATATTTATTTCTAGCCGTTTCGGAAATACGGGGGCGCCTAAATTGCCTTCATGGATTTTGTCTTTTAAGTGTCTCACCCCTTTAATAAATAGTTTTAAGCTGAAAAAATTCTTTTCACAGTAACATAATTTCCCGTAACCAAGCTATTTACGCTATAATCAAATCCGACAGATGTCAAAAAGGTCTATGTATTAAAGGGATGAGACGCTTAAAAGACAAAATCGATAAAGGCAATTTAGGAACCCCCGTATTTCCGAAACGGCTGAAAATAAATATCAAGAACTATAGGTTTTTGTAATCGGACCGCGAAATGCAATTCACTCGTGTGGTTAGTTATGAGGGTCGCCATTTAAAAAATTTAAAATGGCGTCGTATCTGTCAAATTTTTGAACCTATATATTTTTTGACATAAAATTTGACTTCGTTGTTGAAAATTATTAAGAAATATATAATTTGTTTTTTATTATAGTCAGCAGGAAAATCTCCAATAGGGTGAGACACTTAAAAAAATGTCCCTGTACACCAGTCACCGATCGTGTGTTCATCAGTAAATGTTTGGGATTAACCCATTTTTAGCTTTATAGATGAAGATGGTATTTACAAATATGGACTGTCTAATACTTAGAAGTTTTGTTAATTCTTAACTTGTCTTAATACTTGTATATCTGTTGCACTTTAAAATATATCACAAATAATTTATATGTACACTGTCAGTTGTGTCTATTCACTTAGGTAGTCACTCATTCGTTCTAATAGGTTAACTTTTTTTACAATGTTTTTGGTTATATATTCTGCATGTCTGGGGAATTTTAGGTTTTTATCAATTATGGTCCAAGGTATTTACATTCTTCAACTTGCTCTATAAGGATGTTGTTCATATAGATAGGGTAATTCCGGGATAGATGGCCATAATGCCATGTACGAACGACGTACAGCTAGTTATTGCCAAAACTAGTCAGCTGTTAGACATATATCAGTGGTTGTGTTTGTTACTTATTACGGTAAAAAAATCCCAACAAATGTAAGTATATTTACAATTTTTCGTTTTTACGTTTCAAAATATTTGTTTGAATATATTAATGGCTTATTGTACTTAAGTTTGTGGTATATTTTTCGCCTTTTTTTCGCTATATAAAGTTGATATCATAGTGTAGGTGGTAACATAACCTTGAAACAAATCTCTGTGAAGTAAAGAACGCGCTTAAATTGTATGGGCCATCTCTCCCGGATAACCGGGAAAGATGGTTAACAATTTTTTGGGTAAGATGGCCTTATTAAAGCTTGGATAAATTTAAGGTTTATTAGCGGAAGTTTTTAATTATTGTTTTTCTTTTTCAGGTGCCGAACAAGTACACACATAAGGCGGTGAATGTTCATCAGTTCGTGGTAATTCGGCGCAGGAAGATCTAACAAATGCAATCAGAAGTGTAGTAGGCGGAAATTTGTCTGTTCGTCGGGCTTCTATTGAATACAAGGTGCCTCGTAAAACCTTAGAACGTCGAATTAAAACTGGAAATCCGTTGAAAGGCAATATGGGTTCTAGTAGTGCATTTGGCAGTGCTCATGAAAACCGACTCTCTCGACATATTTTGTCAATGCAGAAACGAGGTTTCCCGTTGACTAGAGACGACTTAAGAATAATTGCTTATCAGTTTGCTGAACAGTTAAACCTAAAACACAAATTTAATAAACAAAAAGAAAAGGCTGGCTATGACTGGTTAACTTTATTTCTGAGCCGCCATCCTGAAATAAATGTGCTCAAATAAATGGTATGGACCGAAATGAAATTGCACAAATGTTGCTTTGCTCGAGGCTACAATGGAAGAATGTGATTTATTTGACAAACAGTCCAATATTTTTGACATGGACGAGACGGGTCTGCAGCTAAACGGCAGGCTCAGAAAAGTACTGGCACAAAAAGGTTCAAAAGCTGTTTGAACGTTAAGTTCCACCGAGAGGGGAAAAATAATCTCTCTAGGTGCATGCTGCAATGGGGAGGGCAACTTTCATCCACCAGCTGTTATCATGAAGGGTAAAAACAAGAAGCAGGAGTGGGAGGATGCACTGCCTCCTGGTTCGATTTTGTTCATGTCAGAGAAGTCTTACTTTGGCTACGTGTTTACTTTATTCCAAGAAAACCACAGGGAAAAGTAATATTAATTCTGGGTGGACATGCTTCACACGTAAATTCCGTTAACATGCTAAAGTTTGCTGAGTCAAATGAGATAGTCCTTTTGTGTTTACCAAGCCACACAACGCACTATCTTCAGCCATTACACAGATGTTTTTTTAAATCCCTAAAAGGACATTGTTACGAAACTTGCCATCTGTGCCTTAGAAATCATGCAGGAAGACGCATCACTAGCTATCAGTTTGGAGAACTGCTCAGTGATAGCTGGAGTAAGGCCGCTTCAACGCAAAATCGTTCTTCAGGATTTAGATCAACGAAAATTCGACCCTATAATCGTGACGTAATACCCGATTATGCATTTCATTCTGATGAAGAGAATAATACGCATCCAAATTCAACGAAAATTGGAATTCAAACCACATCTATTACTGCAGCTCAACCAATAATAGTTAACCATTTAAATTCCCATGCTTGTAACAAAATAAATATCAAAAAATATAAAATAAATATCAATAACTATATAGTTTTAGAATCGGATCGCCAAATGCAATTAAATCGTCTAGTTATTTGTGAGGGTTGCCATTTAAATAAATTCAAAATGGCGTCGTCTCTGTCCCTTTTTGACATCTGTCGAATTTGACTATTGCGCAGATCGCTTGCTCACGGGAAATTATGTCACTGTGAAAAAACTTAAGGTGTTCAGCTTAGAAGGTCTATTTACTAAAGGGGTGAGACACTTAAAAGACAAAATCGATGGAGACAAATTAGGAAACCCCGTATTTCCGAAACGGCTGAAAATAAATATCAACAACAATACAGTTTTAGAATCGGATCGCCATGAGCAATTTACTTGTATGGTTATTTATGGGAGTTGCTATTTAAGAAATTTCAAAATGGCGTCTCATCTGTCAAATTTGTAAATGTATGTATTTTTCAACATTAAGTTCGACTTCCTTATCGAAAATCATTGAGAAATATGTGATTTGTTTTTTTATTATAGTCAGCAGGAAAATCGCCAATTGGGTGAGACACTTAAAAAAATGTCCCTGTACATATTATGTGAGTGTTTGCACCTTCAATTTTTCCTACCACTTCTTTAATGTCTTGTTCAATACCTTCGTGCTTATTTCTTCAATACTTCCGATAAAATAGTTGTTATATTTCTCTAAAATGATATAATCGATAGTTTCCATCTTTTCATCAACATATACAGGGTCGTTGGTATGTATGGAAACGGTCGATTATTTCTTAAAGTAAAACAGTAAGCAAAAAATATTTAAGACAGAAGTTTGAGGGTTTCTAAACGTCTATTAAAATTTAAAAAAAATATGTATACAGGATGAGTCAGAAAACCGTAGAGAAACAAAGTTACTTTTTTTTAAACGGAACACTCTATATTTTAGAATATTTTTGGATTTTACATAAAACAATAATTATTTTTAAATAAGTGCATTATAAGTCTAAACCTAAAAGTTTCCGAGATATCGACTTTTGAAAAATTACATTTTTGAATTTTGACAGCTTCTAGCTTTCTAACGGTTCGTCTTAGAGTAAAACGGCTTACATGCCCCTATCTTAGTTTCTTATTATCTTTCTAAAAGTGTCAACTTCCGGTTAATCCGGATGTAACTCAAAAGCCGGAAATACAGTACTTTTGATTTAACCGGAAGTTGATGTATTTTAAAGATAATAAAAAACTAAGATAGGGACATGTAAGCCGTTTTACTCTAAGACGTACCGTTAGAAAGCTAGAAGCTGTCAAATTTCAAAAATGTAATTTTTCAAAAGTCGACTTCTCGGAAACTATTAGGTTTAGACTTATAATACATTTATTAAAAAATAATTGTAATTTTATGTAGAATCCAAAAATATTCTAAGATATAGGGTGTTCCATTAAAAAAAAGTAACTTTGTTTCTCTACGGCTTTTCAAATCTCCTGTATACTTATTTTTTTTTAATTCTAATAGACTTCAAAAAACCCTAAAACTTTTGTCTTAAATATTTTTTCCTAGCTGTTTTACTTTAAAAAATAATCGACCGTTTCCATACATACCAACGACCTTGTATACCAGACTGCTTATTCATGCTTTTTCCTTCAACCAGTTTTCTGATAGTCTTTCATAATTCTTTTGGATCATGTTGATTGTTGTGTATTGTATTTTTGTAATAGTCTCTTTTTTGTCATCTTATTATTTCTACTACTTTGTTTCTTTGGGTTTTGTAGTCATTAAAATCAGTTTCATTCTTCGTTATTATTGCTTTTCGGTATAGCAGGTCTCTTTTTCCTACACTTATTTCTATATCATGAGTCCATCATTTCTTTTCAGTCCTTCTCTCATTTCTTTGTTGTCAGAGGAGCATGTTTATTCAAAGCGCACAGTAGTGTTTCGACCAGTTGTTTAGCCATTGTATTGATTTCTGTACAGTTTCTATTCCATAGAGTTTCGATTAGATCAAATTAAACATTTAGTTTATTAAAGTTGTTGAAATCTCTAAATACTTTGAGTATTACCTCTTTTTTTTCTTTTTCAGATAAATTTACAGTTAGTACGCAGTGATCTGATATTTTAGGGGTTACGTGTACTGTGGGAAGCATTGACTTATCATTTGTAATAACCTAGTCTATAATAATTGTTTATGAATGCTCAGTAATGTGGATAAAATTTGAAACATTTTGATGTAGACCATGTTCTAGTATTAGTTTTCTTAATTTTTCTGACTGAAATGTGCTTTTTGACATATCTATATTAATAAAATCAAATCAAATCAAAATATTCTTTATTGTAATAAAGTATTATTTTTATCGACAAAGTATTTTCTTAAAATTAAATTAACAATAAAATATAATAATATAGTAAAACTTAAATTATCTTAATGATATAAAAAAAATTGAAATAATTATGACAGACTATCACCAAAATATTCATCTAGAGTATAATATGCTTTTTCCAATAATAGGCTTTAAACATTTTTTTGAAACATTTTAAAATTTGACATTTTCTTAATAATATCTGGAAGGTAATTAAAAATTTTTTTAGAATCATAAATTATGGATTTTTTTACAAGACTTGAAGAAGGAATAAGTAAACATATATTAAAGGTTTGTCTTGTATTATATAAGTATGTGAATTAATACTATTTTTACGCTTCTTATGAATTAAACAAACTGTTTCCAATATAAAAATTATAGTTAGTGTTAAAATTTTTTGTGAGATAAATAGAATCTCTAGATCTAGGTTTGCACAAATATCTGATAGCTCTTTTTTGTAAAGTAAAAATTAAATTTAAAAGATATCGGCTTAAAGTTCCCCAGAAACAAATTTCATATCTCAAATAAAAGATATTCTATTGAAGCAAAATAAACATTTGGAAGAACCGCCATATTCATTACATAAGAAAGTACTCTCAGTGCATAACATCTTGAAGCTAATTTTCTACATAACGTTTTGATATGTCCATTAAAAGAAAGATTTTGAGTAATATAGATTCCTAAAAATTTTATAAATTTGGGGTTAGTAATTATAAGATTGTCAAAAAATATATTATTAAGTGAACATTTAAAAGTTAATATATTTATTTTAGTGATACTAAATGAGAGTAGATTAGAGTCACACAACTTTTTAACATTTATTAAATCTTCATTAATTATTTTAATTAATTCAATACAATATTTTTGCTATGCCAAAGTATTGTTGTATCATCAGCAAATATGGTAAATTTACCATTTATAAAAACTGACGCAAGGTCATTTATATATATTAGAAATAATAATGGACCGAGAACTGAACCTTGAGGTATTCCACAATCAATATTATTACTTTTTAATTTCTTACCATTTAACAATACTATTTGAGACCTTTCAGATAAATATGATTTAAACCATTTAAATGATATACCTCTAAAGCCTTAAAGCTCAAGCTTCTTTAATTATATATCATGTTTAACACAATTAACAGCTATAGAAATATCAAAAAATATTGCTGCAGCAAAATCTCCTTCATTTAATTTAAAATAAAGATGTTAAAAAAATGGAAAAATAGCATCACTAGTATTTTTATTTTTTTGAAATGCAAATTGGTTTGTATTTAAAATATTGTTTTTATTTAAAAAGAAATCATTTTATTTTTAATAAGTTTTTCAATAATTTTAGAAAGTTTTTCAATAATTTTAGAAAGTGTTGGAAGTAAATAAATTGGTCGAAAATTAGAAGCAGATTCACAATCACCTCCTTTATCAATTGGAACAACAAAAGGTAATTTAAGGTATGGTGGAAATATTCCATTCTCAAAAGAAACATTTATTGCCTTCGCTAAAGCTTTTAAAGCAGGAATAGATAGTTGTAACAGAAGTAAAGTAAAGTAAAGTATTAATTTTATTTCTTGAACATCGGTTGGACTACAGAAAAATGTATCCTTAATTTTAAAATTCTTCATGTACGAAAGTGGATCAATGCATTGATGAATATTTTCAGAAAGATTTAAAGCAATCGAACAGTAAAAATCGTTCGGCTCGTCAGAAGATAATGAAGTATTTGTAGGTAATATGTTGCTTTTCCCTTTCAAATCATTAATAATTTTCCAACATTCTTTTCGTGGATTTAATGATTTACTAATACGATTTTCAAAAGAATTTTCCTTGACTTTTTTAATTAGTTTTCTATAAATGCTTTTATAAATATTAAAATATGAAACGAATAAATTGTTTGATGGAAAAATTTTTTTAATATAATGAAGTGAACGTAAATTCTTAGAACTTATTTTTATACCCTTTGAAATCCAATATTTCCTATTATTTTTTAATAATTGTAATTGGAAAAGCTTTGGTAAATGTGTCTAAAATTGTGGCATGAAAATTACTTAGCCAGGACCGGCCTGACAAATGTAGAAAACGAATTTAAAAGGAAATAAGCAAAAACAATTCATTATTAGAAAGTAATACTGCCATTACATTTTGAGGGTAGGGGGGTTTAAAAATCGGTACAAAAAATTTCAGGTCCGTATTTAAAAAAATAAAGTTGATGTTGGCCGTTCGGAGACGAAACGTCGGATCTTTAGTTTATTAACGTCATTTTGTAGAGGAAAAAAAGTTTCAACGACAAAGTGTCATTTATTTTTAAATAGCTATTCAAATGAGCTCAGGAAAAAATAAAAACCATTTTGCAAAATTTCGGTTTTTTTCGAATAATATCGGAAGTATTCGGAATTTTAAAACTTTTAAAGCGGCATTTTAATCAGCACCGAATTGCACAACTTTGCCCCCATTTAACCGTTTCTCTAACTCTATGGTTTCCGAGATTCCAATGCTCGTATGTCGAATTTGTAACACCATGTATAGTATGAATATTATCCCATGAATAATTTTTTATAGCATTATTAAATTTGTCGAAATTATTTTTACTGTAAATATGTTTATTTTTCTCTATTTTCCCTATCTCACCGTTAAATTCACATAATATGGCTTCATGGTCCGATAAAAAATTATTTATTACTGCACATTTAACATTATTTTTATTAGAACAAACATAGTCAATTGTAGAAGATGAATATTGAGAAAATCTTCTTGGTGAATTAACATGCATTCTAAGATTAAATGATAGTAGTAAGTTTTTCAAATTTATAGTGTAACAGCTATTTAAATCTTCAAAATTAATATTAAAATCTCCACACACAATACAATATGATAAGGTGGGAAGTTATGATAAAAGATTCTCAAGTCTTATAAGAAAAATGTTAGTATTAGATAACGGTGAACGGTATAAACAAATTATATATAAATTGCTTTTTTTGGAGAATATTATAGAAAATTCAAAATCTATTTTAACCAAGTAACAATCAAATTTAGTCACATTAGAAAATTTCATATATTTAATAGATTCTTTTTTATTACTTTTTAGAACATTAATTTTTGGAAAAACATTTATATTAGGTTTTATAAATCACAGCGTGTTAAAATTTGTTTTATTAAAACTTACTTCATTTGCTAAAATATGAATTAAAAATTTATTGTTTAAATTTATATAATTGAAAAAATCAATGTTTATAAATGAAATTGAATTCTCAACACAATTATTTATTTTTTTTAAAAATGTATTAAGGTTAAGAATAAAGCAAGAATTAATATTTTGTCTATATTTAGAAATGATTGGACAAGACAAAAAAATAAAATTTGTATTTAACGATAATTTAATATTATCCCATATGTTTTTGATATCTGGAATTCTTTGATTTTTAAAATCATTGGAACCGGCTATAACAACAACAAAATCATTTTGATTAAAGTTTTTTATAGACACATTAATATTTTTAATAATGTTATTGAAAAAAGCTCCTGGTATAATTATCGTTTTTACTTTAAAGTTTTGAAATTTTGAATTTAGCTTAAGTTGATCTTGAATATACCTGCCATAATGATAATCATCACATAAGATTAATAATTTTCTTTTATTATTGGACTTGAATCGATTTTTCGTATTTATTCCATCCTTGGTATATCTTTTTTCTACAGGTTTATGGGGCAAATTTTCATCTATTTTGTTGGAGATATTCTCTAAATCTAGTTTGAGTGAATGAATAATATATATTGCATTTTCATTGTTCGGTACTTCTTTTATCTTCTTTTTGATGATCCTTGAATTAACATTTCAAACAGCATCTTCTTCATTATTTCTATTTTTATTATTTTCTCTGGATTAATGTTAGATTCTATTTTAACTAATAGTGTAGCACCCCTTAGTTCCGCCGCGCTCCGCACTACCGCTCTCGATGGCGCCACCCGTATTCATCGCCGAGTGCCGCGCCGTACTACCCTTAGCAGCTTCACCCCCACCTGTGACGTCAGCCGCCAGCGCCTTGATAAGCAGCCACCAGCCCTTAGGACGGCAGTTCTTCTCGAGCTCGCTCTCTCGCCTCTACCTTGGCATTCTGGTTGGGATCCTTGACGTGCAGAAGCTACGCTTGAAAGACAACGCGACGCTGCTACTCGACCGCTCTAGGTGTGAGCCTTGATAGTGGTACTCCGACGGATTATAGACATTCGTGCGGAAATTCTCAACAGTGCTATTTACTTGTTATCATACCTTTGTACATATATTCTTGTTTTAATAAACTATTAAAACCAATCCGTGTCTTAAATAAAATACATAACACTCCCATCGGTGTTAAAATAGTAATTTTATAAAATCTAATTGCTCTTGAATATCTTGAATTTTACAAGTAATTGAATCAATATTACCATTTTTCTTCAAAATTTTATTACAAGTACTGCAAAACCAATGTGTAATAGTTTGAACCTTCTTGAGTAGATCAAATTCACGTTTTGTCAGTTTAGTGTGAATATTTTTTGAATCTATAATTGATTTAGAATCCTTAGTTGAATTTAATCCTTTATTTTCTAATGAAGTAGAAATACCTGCTGATTTTAAATCCTGACTTAGAATATTGCATGTTTTAACATAATCCTTAAACGTATTATCTTGTGAGTATTTTAGAGGCAAGTACTCATCTTCACCGAAGTTTGGGCATTATTTCCTTTTGCTTGTTCCAGTTTTGTTATATTCTTCCCTTCAATCGATTCTGGTGTTTTTACCTTTATATTTTTTGACGCTGTAATTTTGACAATTTTTGTTATTTTAGTACTACTATTTTTCTTAATTTAGGAACCATATCCAACAGCTACTTCAATATACCTGATCTGAGTAAAATGACATCCCACTCGTCATTTTTTGACGTGTTATAACATTTTTATTATCATTTTTTGTATTGAATCTAGAGGGCCATGAATCAATTAAATAGGTTAATTTATAGTCAAGTAGTTTACGAAAAATAAAATTATGTCATATTAATTGACTTTCTTAAGTTTCACAAGCGTTTAAAACATGAAATGACGTTTACTCCATTTTTCCAAATGGAACGATAGTGGTTCACTGGGATATTTCAAACGAGCATTTTTTCCCAGCAATTTGATACCATACACTCCTATGCTATTTTAAAACTTACGCAGGTGTTAAGAAATTGATCTAGGCAACTAGGCTTAATTAAAACTAAACTAAAAAAACTAAACACTTAACTAATTCATTCTCAACAAACAACTAATAGTAGATACTTAGTAATTGTTTATCATTATTAATAAATCAATCTAGGACTTTAATTATAATATCAATTAATTATCATCGCTCTAAATGTTCGAAATGACCTCCCTGTTGATGAAAATAATTTTCTACTTTTTCGACAGTTGCCTTCATTACATTTCTCAACTGATTTACATTCATTTCTTGAATTGCTGCTCTTATTTTATTTTCAAGTTCTGCACGGGTGGAACGTTGTAGAATTTGTTCTTGAGGGTTCCCTATGCAAAAAAGTCCAACGGAGTTAGGTCGGGGGATCTAATTTAGAAAATAAAAATGTTAAAGGATGAAAAGACATATCTACCAAAAAGCTTAATACCTTGCTGGCCATCTTATCGGTCCGTTAGTGCCAATCCAATTTTCCCCATACGTGTTATGAAGGTATTCCCTAACAGCACGAGAATTATGTGGTGGAGCCCCGTCTTGTTAAAAAATAATAGCCATTTGTTCAACTACAGGCAAATTTTCAAGAAATTGTTTTATTTCCACTTGCAAGAAACCTAAATATCTTTCGCCGATAAGGTGACCATCAAAAATAATTGGTTCCACAATTATATATATCTCCAATGATACCTGACCAGCAAGTGAATCCAAATCGCTCTTGAAAATTGCCTTCTTCAATTAAATGCAGGTTATCTTGTGACCAATAACGCTTGTTGTTTCTATTAAACATGCCCAAATTTGTGAATCGACTCTCATCCGAATAAAGAAGTTTCGACGGAAATGTTGGATCTTGTTGATGTCTTTGTAAAAACCAGTTACAGTATTCGAGCCTTCTGGCTTGGTCATTCTGATAGAGATGTTGATGAATCTGGTATTTGTATGCATGAAATTTGTATTTATGTAAGATCCTCCATATTAACGAGCTACTAATATCACATTCGACAGCAAATTCTCTGACTGAGGCAGTAATATTTATGTTAACTAATGATAGTACGTCAATTTCTTTCTCTTCACTTACAACATAGTTATTGACCGCATCCTCATTGGGTTCTGTACGCATTTTTTGTTCCAGTTTTGAAAAATAATGCAGGATTGGGAGTCGACGACCTGGAAATCTGTCTGCATACAATCTTGCGACCTCAGAAGAATTTTTTCTGGTCTCTCCAAAAATTAAGAGCATATCAATTTGTTCATTTCTAGTTAAACTAACCATTTTATCTGATTTACAATCTAAGTTTTATAAACGAATGACATTTGAACAACTTTTAATTAAAGCCATATTAGTTTTGAATTTCAATGCAATTGTTTTTCAAAGCCGCCTTTATATTTCTTTTCTTTAGAAAGGACAGGGTGGCAATAATAATGCATAACGCTTTTAAATATGTGATTGGGATTTGAGGCAATATTTTTCGTGTTAATTTTAAAACACCATAGGAGTGTATGGTATCAAATTGTTGGGAAAAATGCTCGTTTCAAATATCCTAGTGAACCACTATCGTTCCATTTGGAAAAATTGAGTAAACGTCATTTCATGTTTTAAACGCTTGTGAAACTTAGAAAGTCAATTAATATGACATAATTTTATTTTTCGTAAACTACTTGACTATAAATTAACCTATTTAATTGATTCATGGCCCTCTAGATTCAATACAAAAAATAAGAATAAAAATGTTCACACTTCAAAAAATGACAAGTGGGATGTCATTTTACTCAGAATATCATGCTGAATCCAAATAAGTAAGAATATACAGGGTGCCCCATTTAAAATACCAAAGTCAAGGTCACTTCCGGTTAAACCGGCAGTGCTAACAAATCAAAAATTATGCCAATTAATGCAGACTCATCTCTTATGCACAATTCCAAAATTTCATTTTAATATCTATAAATACAAAAAAGGTATATAGGTAAGCGTCTTTTGAGAAACACCCGGTATGTTGAAAAGGGATAATTTAACTGTACTTTTATATAAATTTTAAATTAAAATTATAAATATGTATACCTATAATAGAATATCGTTTAAAAAATGTATAACAAATGTAAAGGTCTTAATTGTCAACTTTGACGGAATAATATTATAATCTGCAATGAAAATCAGCTTTCCCTCTGTGTTTATATATTCTTCACAAATGTTGTCCAAAAGGGGCAAGAATTCAGCATCACTTGTAGGGTACAAGAATAAAACAAAGTTTGTCGCAATCACAGAGTCTCGAGGTAATGCGATTTTTAACGTAAATTTTTTTATACTGATCAGAAAAAATATATTTTACATAATAGACATTAAAATACTAATACAAAAATGCATTTTTAATTTAAAAATGTGTAACCAAACACTGTTACTATATTATAAAAAACACAAAAAAAAATGGTAAATAAAACAAGAATTGTCCGTAAACCTTATAGGAAAACTTTCTTAAACTTTTTTAACTTTTTTAAGATTCTTAACATTCTTAACATTCTTAACATTCTTAACGTTCTTAACATTCTTAACATCCTTAACATTCTTAATATTCTTAACATTCTTAACATTCTTAACATTCTTAACATTCTTAACATTCTTAACATTCTTAACAATCTTCACATTCTTAACATTTTTAACTTTCTTAACTTTCTTGACCTCGTGAGGAATCTTCTCAAAAAAGTTGGCTGCATCGGGGTTTTCACAAAAGCGTTTTAATTTCATAAAATCTAGATACTTGACGTCATTGATAGGAATATAATCTGAAACAATAAAAAAAAAGATTAACTCCCAAGTCTGAAAAATATCATAGTGAATAGTCTTACCAGAATAACTCAAATCGAGTAGCCTTAATTCTTTATCAGCTAATTGAAGAAGATGTGCTGGAGTCTTCTTAATTACATCCCGTATCAGACTTTAAAGCCAGTGACTAGTATAAGTCGTGCGGTATGAAATTAGATGCTGATGATCTTTTTTGCAGATCATCTCTCTTACTGGCTGAATGGCGAATGGACATTTTGGAACAAACTGGTCTTTAACAAATTCGCTCCATTCTCTCACTTTATCCTGTTTAGTTTCTATTACGGTAAATGGACAAGGATTTCTCCTAAAATTACGGAGTAATTCGTACCAGGTAGCTCCATTCTTGTTTTGAAGTTTATCAAACCCATATTCTTATCACACTCTAAATATGAGTAACGTCAAATGGGGAATGTGACTTGAATGGAGTCAAGTCGTTCAACATCATGTACAATAAAATGCATAAACCTGAACATTATAAAATTTTTGTTCTGGCCTCCAGCAGAATCGCAAAATATGTCCAAGTATTTAACACCAGTATCGAGGTGATTCGTTATGAAGTCAAAAAGAAAAGAGCATACTTCATCGGCCCCTTTTTTGGCAAAATGTTCAGGGTACGCATAAAAAAGACATCCCAGAAGATAAGACGTAAATATTAAATGAATACATTGACAACTGCCTGCAGTAATATACGTCATTAGTTGGCACATTGGGCAACGAAATATTTTTTTGAAAATCCATAGCGATGGTTACAAATTCTGGATTAGTCATGCTTCGTTTCTTAGCGTCCCTTCTTTTGTCATAAAACCACTGTGCTGGTCTTTTATGAAGCTCATTCTTTATTTCCAGCCCTCGAATATCTTATTCCAAACTACCAGTAGCTTGTTTCTTAATTTTGCTTGTCTCTGCAGTAAAGGTGTCACATGCACTACACGTGTTGGTGCGAGGATATTCAAAACTTATTTTAAATTTCTATGTCTCATAACTAACTTTTTCCCTGGAGTATAGCTGTCTAAACATTAAAAATATCTTTTTTATATTTAAACTTTCTGGTAGGTTTAACTTTTTGAATCTTTTAAGCTATAATGTGATAGCCTTCCTCTGCACGAATTAGTATGGTCGTACACTTTACCGTACAAACCATTAGGCACCTTCTTACTTACAGCATAATGCTTCTCTCGCATATCCTTTGGTGCAAATCCTATATTTTTTAAAGATATTTGTAAATGCTCCAATTTCCCTTTAGTATTACCATGAATTCTAATAAATGCCTTGCTGCAAACAGATATTTCCTACACATTCTCAACTCTTTGAAATCTTAGTTAGTACGCAAAACTACTCTGGTGATAAGAAGCTTCTGGCTCGGGTTTTCGGCTACTGCGCCCTTGTACTGGTATCACCGATATTAATCCACAAAGATCGCTATTTTGTTCATTAATTGAGTCCACATTGTTAAATTTCGTTAAAACATCGCTACGCTCTAAATCACTTAGCACCTCGAAACACTTAAGCGGCTTACAATAGCATGGATCTCCTTGTTTGTAAGGAGACATTCGTATTTTCTTCATAACATCTTGCATTCTACCAGTTTTTGGCCTTTTTTTGGCTTTATTTCAAAATTTGTTCTCGCATTTCTAGGTTTAACATAAACTGATATATATATACGTTGCCACAATCTAACAACTGGAAGCACTGACTGAGTTAAGACTAAATTAACAAATGAACCAAAATGACTGAGTTAAGACTAAATCAACAAATTAACCAAAATGGAAGCGACCGACCGATCGTACCAACCTGGGACATTCCCAGTTTTATTCGCGTCGCGCATGGACATCTCCTGTTATACAGGGTCGTTTGTATGTATGGAAACGGTCGATTATTTCTTAAAGTATAACAGTTAGCAAAAAAAGTTTTAGACAAAAGTTTTAGGGTTTTTTAAGGTGTATTAAAATAAAAAAAAAAATAAGTATACAGGATGAGTCAGAAAACCGTAGGGAAGCAAAGTTACCTTTTTTTAAATAGAACACCCTATATCTTCGAATATTTTTGGATTTAACATGACATAACCATTATTTTTTAATAAGTGCATTATAAGTCTAAACCTAAGAGTTTCCGAGATATCGACTTTTGAAAAATTACATTTTTCAACATTGACAGCTTCTAGCTTTCTAACGGTACGTCTTAGAGTGAAACAGCTTACATGTTCCTATCTTACTTTTTTATTATCTTCCCGAAAACATCAACTTCCGGTTAAATCGGAAGTACTGTATTTCCGGCTTTTGAGTTACATCCGGATTAAACAGAAGTTGACACTATTAGGAAGATATTTATCTTACGTAAAATCAAAAAATATTGTAAGATATAGGGTATTCCGTTTAAAAAAAAGTAACTTTGTTTCTCTACGGTTTTCTGACTCATCCTGTATACTTACTTTTTTTAAATTTTAATAGACCTTTAGAAACCCTGAAGCTTTTGTCTTAAATATTTTTTTGCTAACTGTTTTACTTTAAGAAATAATCGACCGTTTCCATACATACCAACGACCCTGTATTTAAGAACGGTAAAACTTTGTCGCTTAATTCTGAGGACACTGCTGGTTTTATTCGAATCAAATTTTATACAATAAAAGTTATATAATTTACCAAGTGATTGCGCTTGTGTTCTCAATTTAGGTAAAAACGGACATTCCTTGTTTTATTCCTATGCCCTTCACTTAATGTAGGCGAGTGGTAAATACTAAATATAATAAATTTCTTTCCGTTTATTATTATTTCTGTACCGGTAATCCATAGATTCTGACTGCGATATATATATCTGGAAATTTTATTTTGTGTTCTAATCCTCTGTATACTTTTTGCACATTGCACATTTTTTCTCATATGCAAGATGTGTGTATGTAATATTTGGTACTTTTAATAAATTTGCAGCAGATTTATAATTGGCGCAAATTATTTCTCGAGCTTGACATTCTTCAGCTTTGTGATCTCCTGCGCATTTATGGCATACCTTTTTTTCGCATTTACATTATTTTGCCATATGCCCGAATATATAACATATATAGTATCTGTACGATTTCCATCCTATAGCTAATTTTTCTTTGGTTTGGAGTTAAGTTAGAATCAACTTCCATTACGACGTTTTTCTTGGCATTATGGTTTTTGTAGTGGTTTATAATTTGCATTTTCCTTTCATTCTTTGGTGTAGTTATAGCATTTTGTAGTATTATTATTTGTAGCAAGTCGTCTTCGTTATTAAATATTTTTTTATTCAGGTTTACGATCTTTATCTTTGGACACTTTTTATCTGGTATTTTTAGTTCATAATCTTCTCCAAGTTGCTTTTGAATACTTTTGGATACATTGGTTAAGTCTTGCTTTATATAGCAGCTTATCGCCACTCCTCCATCTTTAATAAACTTCATACGTGAGACACCTGCCTTAATTTTTACTGGATAAAGATTTTGTTTAATTGACGTTTTTGTTACAGAACTTTCCAGGGCCTTCTTTGGTTTTACTACTATAACCTTGTTAGTTTTTGTTCCAACAATCTCAACATATCTTAGTCGAGAGCCTTCAGTTGTAGTTTTCTTAGCTTCTGTGTTGTTTCTATCTTCTAATATTACGTTAAACTGTGTAATTTGTTCTTCTAGACTTTTAATAGGTCGGTTCTTGGTACCAATTGTTTTATTTTTGGTGTTAATAATATCATCTTTACACTGAATGAACTGTTGATACACCGCTATTGGTGCACTATCTCTACATTTTGCACAATAAAATTTCATAACTCTTGAGTTAAGCTCTAGAACTTTTACTTCAGAAGATGCTAGTAGTGATTCACATGCTTTACAATTTCGAGATTTGCAGCAATCGCACTTGTAAAGTGGAGATTTGTTTTGTTTACAAGCATCACATTCCATTTTAGACGTTAATTTTGTGTGAGATTTTTAATGTATTTGTCAACAGGGCATGACACGTTTTAAGGGTTGCCTTCATGTGTGCCAGGATTACAATATTTAAGTTTTTCTATTTTCTCCAGGGTAAGGTTTCTTATTAGCTTTTTCCACTTTTTTTTTATAGATTTTCAAGAATAACAGTAAATTGTAAACACGTCGCGTCTTTGACGTTACAATGCATAACAATATTACAGCAGGCAGGAACCGAATTAATGGTCCTCTGGACGCAACTGATTCATTCCAAGTGAACATAACAACTCCATCTGTACCCATGTTATGGACTCAAAAACATTATTTCCACAATGGCATTTTATAGGAACAAATACCAGTCGTTAGAACTGACGTCGGTAAAGATTGCATTAAATAAAAGGTTAAGGTAGTGACATCGTCGTCTTTAGCTGCTTCTTCAGCAGAAAGTGTGCTTTTTATTTCAAGGTCCTCAATACTTTTAATTTTCATGGTTCGTAAGTCGCACTTTTTATATGAATCTAAAATAGGTGCGTGAAATAAAAAATTGATCTCCTTGTTGAATATTTTACGAAATATCCAATTGGAAACAGGTTCTGAAATAACATTTTTATATAGCTCGTACATTCTATTTAGGTTTAAATAGGAAGTGTAATTGTGTGTGTGTAATGTGACTTGTAGCTGAGAAATTTTCTTATAAATTACTTATAGTTATTAAAGTTTTAGGATGCCCCCAAGAATAATATTCTAAACTATTTATATCAGGTACTCTAGGTTGCCATGATTGTGGTCGTCCACGATCTAGCAGGCGATTTTGATAAACTGTATTTAAATGCTCACGAGCCAATATGCTGACTTAGGCCGGAGCTCCATCATGCATAAATGACATATTATTATGGTGCTTTAAGACGAGAGCGACATTTTCTAGCAATATCGGCATATCATCTCGAAGAAAATTGTGGTATGACTTTTCATGAGGCGTCCCGGTAGAAACAATGGTTATATTAATTAACCGCTAATAATACCGACTCATACGTTTACTAAAAATTGCTGTTGAAAATGCGACTCTACGATCGCATGAGGGGTTTCTTCGCTTCATTCATAAAAATAATGTGTGTTTTTGTTTTCTTTTTCTTTTTTTTTTGATAAGATACATCACTGCAGGATTAATCCTTTATGGCGGCGCACACTGTTAAAAGTAATTAGTAATTTTACGTTAAATTACGGTTTAATTATGTTACAACCGTAATTTCACGTAATTTTACTACATCGATTGTATTTCTACATAAACTTGCCGAAAAATTACATACATAGTCGTAAAATTACACATGAAAATTACATTAAAATTCAAGTATTTTGACGGAAAATAAATAGGAATATGACGTAAGTTTATATGTAAAGGTAATTAAGCCTTTACGTAAAATGACGCCTAAAATTCGGAAAAGTAGGTTTAACAATATGTATTTTTACTATATCGTTAGAGTAAATTTACAAAATATTTCAGCTAAATAACGAAAAATTTATGTATTTTTACTACTTCTTTATTGTATTATTAATACGTTTTTCTGTTTATAATGTAAAATTACAGAATACTATATGTATTTTTTAGTAAATTTTCAGTGAATTTTCCAAGAAATTTTCTGTAATTTTTCTTTTGTTATTTATTGTATTATTTATGAATAAAATAAAAAACAATTTAAATATTTTTTTTATTAAAAACTTTATTAAAAATATAAAACAAAACCGTATTTTATTCAGGTAGAACTGTTACCATAAATCTAGTTAACAGAATACAAACAAAACAGTCTTTTCTTTTTTAGGTACTTATATAGGTATACTAAGTATCCCAACCTCGGTATTCATCGTAGTGCCCTAAGCCAAGCTTATCTAAAATTGATGTGATAGAGTGACACTTTCACTTCATTCCTGACGTTCATAGCACAACCATGATAAATATATCGATTTTTGATAAACTGGGCTTCAAACACTAAGGGGGTAAGAGTCGTAAAACCTATAAAATACAAACAGTTTTTCTTACGTATATAGGTACCTACTTTACTTAAAATTCGAGTTATAGGTAAAGTACCTACAAACAGAACACTTATTTCTAACTAGGGTACTTATATTAAAAAAACATATATTTCAAACAAACAGAAATATTTTTTTTTACACCTTTGGTGTATTTAATGCCATACCTATACTGGGTTTCCTATAGAGGAGACCCCCTTGTACAAGGTTTTCATTTATATTTTGGAAACCACCATTTTTTCATGTGAAGTTATATTAAAAAAATGGCTTTGCAAAGCTAAAAATAAAATATATAACTGGTTTTTTATGTATATTATATTTTATGTATATTAAAGATTAATTTAGTTTAAGATTGCCTTAAAAACCAAATGCCAAATACCTTTGTTTTGAAACCGTAATTTGAGCCTCTTCATTCTAGGTGGCTGTCAAAAAACAAATAAGAACCCTATTACATAATATATACAGTTTGGTGATGAACTGACAGTTATTACAAAAATAAATATAGAATGCCTGACATCGGTTTACTACTCTAAAAAAACGAATTTTTAAGAAAATTATTACAAATAATCTCTTAATTCTCATTAAAGTGAATACCCTTAATTTAGAACATTGTTTAAAACTTTTTAATTTGGCAATTTTCGACCCTGAATCAGGGTGAATTTTGAAGACCTGAACCTGATATTTGCATTTTGGTCGAGCACAAATAGATACCATTCGAGGCACATTTCGATGCAAATATTGATGACTGTAATATTTTTGAAAAGAAATACATAATATACAATTTTACAATAAGAACAAATCATTATAAAATTACTTACCTTGAATTTTGTAGATGCAATATTTATCAAACATTGATCGCCGTGTCTGGTCGATTAACAGTTTACACTTTACACACAATGGTATTTCACTCAGTTAACAATCCAAAATTCTGCTTATTAATGAATAAAAGTAATTTTAATACCCTTTAAACATTAAAAATACTTAAAAATGTATCACACGATACTACAAAACGACTAAACTAGCAGTAAAGATCGAAGACTGCAAACACTATGGCAAACAAAACAACAGCGAACATGTAGATGTGTGAAGCCACAAGATTTACAGTGTCGTGTGGTAAAATTAGGAGATTTGCCGAAAAATTACGGTAAATTACGGGTATTATTCCAAAACTAAGTAAATTTCACTAATAAGGTAGTGATTTTACATATTTTACCGTATTAATACAGTACACGGTACGATATTTACGACACTATTGAGTGAAAATACACTGTTTTAGTAAAATATCGTTTAATACAACGTATGTTATTTTATTGTGTAAAAATTCTTTAAAAATAATAATTTTTTTAGGCATGTTTAATGTCATTTTCACCCTATTTTTAACAGTGCAGGAAACGATTCACATTGGTCTTGAATCTTTGGAGATTGTACTCGTTGGGAACACGGCCTCAGGGAGGTCGTTCCAGAGTGTCGTTCGAGGGACATTAAGCTGAATTACGTACGGGTGGGCTGCAGTGGCTCATCGTGTATTTCTACCATGCACTGCTATGGGTGGAATCAAGCGGGCAACCTCAGTTGAGTACTTGCCATGAAAATATTTGTAAAATAGTCTCAAGTCATCAACTTGCATTCGATGTTCAAGGCTTTCCAGGTTGTTTGTCAGATGATACCCAACCAACAAAGTTATTTTATAATTCAATGGTTATACAGCTATTTTATTTTATTGGTATTTTATTAATACTTCCAAAATGCTAATCAATCACATAAGAGCTGCAATAAACACTATTCTGTTGCAGGTAGCTAATGTGCTTTAGAAATTTATTACCATAACGTTTATATAACAGAATTATAAAATATCTTATAAAACAGTCATAAAATTATTGCAGAAATGTTTCTATGAACAACTTTAAAAATATTTTAACCTATAAAATATAATTATTTATATTTTATAGTGGCTTTATAGTACATTTCGGCGACATTTTTAACTTCGTTATAAACATATTTGTTGCTTCCTGTGACTTTAATAAACCAGTTATAATAGAGTACTTCTAAAAGCAATTCGCCTTTGAAAGTAAATTGTTATTTTAGTGATCACTTTATAACTATTTTATAGTATGGCAATTCTACTACAATATAGAAACAAAAGTAAATCTCTTATAAAATTAAATTGTTCTCATGAATATTCATTTGCTGTCGCCAACTACATAATAAGATATATTTAAGGCCACTAATTTTATACCATCCCTAGCCCGATATTAAAAAAAAAAACTAAGAAGGGTGGTGCTTTTCGAAGAAGATTAAAGATGTGTTATGAAAATATGATGTGATGTGTAGTAAGAACATTGGTTTTGATATTAATAATACGGCAGAGGTTAATAAAATAATGGAATACATTAACTGCCTCAGTGCTTCGGATCAATCGTCAAATACCACTTATACTTCTCCTAATGTAAGTAGCAGCGTATCTGAAACGGAAACCAAGGACAGGCTTTTTATCAATTTTAACATAAAACAGGACTGAAATGAAACGAAAAAATTTTGCCGTCGATTTTATAGGTTATATGTTAATTATTAAGTTATTTTAGGCGGTATAATAGCGGTCACTTTTACCATTAAATAACAATACATTTATCATAAAGAAGATAAAATGTACACGAAATAACTAATTTATTTTATAAGAGTCGCCAAAAAGTTGTCTTCTAGCAAAAAAGTTGCCAACTAGCAATATTGCCGCCTAATTATGTAGACAACAATCATGTTTACGTTGTCCCTGCTGCTAGTGCTGCCATGTGAGTTTGATCAGACAAAAGGGCAGGACCGTATTGTTATGTTTTTCATATAAAATTATTCTTATTTGATTTGTTAAAAAGTATATTCTACTACCCACCCGCCCCTTCCATTTTCAAGGGGGCGGAAAACAAAAAAATAACGGAAATCTTTTTACCTTCTTGCTTAATAATTTCGATTTTTAATTAAAATATTTCCAGTATCATAACGAAAAAGAAATCGCTCAATTATCACTACTTTTCTTCTGTTCTATATTTTCTTTAAAAAAGTGATTAATTTATATTTTATTGTCAAAATTAACGAAATTTTTAGGATATCTGTCTTATAGAAATGTGGACTTTGCGGAACTGCTTAGTTTCCCAGGTATTTCCTGTTTAAGTTGTGATTTTTTATAGGTCTGTTTAATCTCGACTTTTATGAACCTATAACGATTTTTACTTTATTGTCAAAATTTTCACTATTTTTCTCATGTTACCCCCGAGCAGTGGAGGAAATCAGTTTTATAGCTGCAGAAAATATTCGCATGTTCTTCCCTCTCATTCACAGTACGTACTATATAGAATTAGACCTCTGCGAGCCGAAGAGGGACAAATTTGAGTGACACGACTTTTTAAAAGAAGTAGGTACCTATAGTAATTTTATAATGTTTTGCAAGCAATCCATGATCCATTATATCTAGAAATATATCAGTGGTGCTCTCTATCCTTAATTAATTTCCACTATAAAAACAAAGATATCATGGGAACTAGTCGAGTATACTACAGACACAAACAAATATTTTTTAAATGAATCGAGGCTTCTATAGAAATTGAATAGGGGAATCTTTTGGTAAGCGTGGGTTATATGTAGGGTTCTCAAACCTGCCACCATTGTTTGAGGATCGTCTGGTGAATCGTCAGTTAAAATAATTTGTTGATATACCTATATGTTGATAAATATTATGTTTTATGTAAAAATACTAGTAAAAGATTAGTGTGCAATAAGTTAAAATAAAAGAAAATTAGCGGTGTAGCGTACAATAGTGCCCAATTCTTTTATTAAAGAACATAAGGAATCCAAAATTATTTACTACTAATGAATTAACATCCCACTCGATGATGATACCAATGATGATCATATTTTTATGCGGCGGCGGCTCATCACACGCTGGGACTTTCACGGTTCACGAGGTCATCTGGATACCGAAATAATCACTAAGCCTATACCTACTATTTGTATTTATTTTTTTGTTTATTAATCAATTAAATGATATTTCGTTGTATCTTTATATGATTAAGATAGACAACACTCCCTTACTTTATATTTTGTTTTAAAGTAGTTCGGTCCTGTCGCAGTACCCTCAATTTTAAAGCATAAATATATTTTAAATGTTTTATAGGGATTGCGAAGTAGCTTAATTATCTTAATATGCTTGCTATTAATACAAAATTATTTTATAAGAAGCCGCCATTATTAAATGAGAGCGTTCGGGAACATCAAAATTGACAGACTTAAAAATACCAAATATCTCATTTATGTTAATATTTACAGCTGGTAAATATATAAAAACTATGAAGTAATGATGCCTAGAACAAATTGACTTAAGTTTTTCTGAAGAAGATGACCAAATCGACAAAGCTAATTTTTTTGTTTCAAACATTTCCCTTAAACATTAATAAATACGGGGCCTGCTTATTTTTTGTTATAAATATGCTATATATTTCTCAATAAAATTTAATTCGCAGTGAAAACTTGGTCTCTGCATCACAATCCACGAATGTCTCTAAATAATATCAAGAATGGAATTAAAATAAATAAAATGGCCTCTTACTTCTTGTAAATAGTTGGCGACGTTAATTATATTTTTCCTTTGTCCAATACAAAATTGCTTCTTGCAGCATATTTAAAAAGCTTTTTTATTTTATTGTTGTTATTTCATGTTGCATTTTCATTTTATGACGTTTACCTGAAACTACTAAAAACCTTTTATAAAACTGTTATTTAATTGTTTTAAAAATGTAATATGCAAGTATATTTTATAGTGTGATATGAAAAGCTTTAATAAAACTGTTTTATAATGCTGGTGTTGAAATTTTATAAGAATTGCAGAAATGTTTTGAAATTGTTATGTAGTGTTCGCAAAAGGCTTTACAAAATAAAACGGTTACTGAAGTATTTTATAAAATGGTGCCAATTTTGCATTTATAGCTGTTGTAGAAGCGCATTAAAAACGTTCCTGAGAGAACAGTTGTTTTATAATTTATTTGTCGAAAACGTTTTCGCGACTATTATAAAATATCAAATTGCTGGTTGGGTGGTCACCAATCAAGCGAATAATTCTTCTCTAAATGGAATATAGCAATCTCAGGTTATGTTTAGGAGCAGAGCACCAAATATGCGAACAGTACTACAGCAATGGTCGCGTTTGGGAAGTTGTTGGGATGTATAAAGGTTCTTAGTTCGAAAAAGTACTCCAAGCTTCTGCGAGGCTGCCTTAGCAATGGGCGCAACGTTACTATGATAAAACATATGACTGTCCAAATTGACGCCCAATAAATGAATTGATGAAGCTAAGGGAATCGAGCGTTTCGCCATGACTATATCCGGTTCTTCAAAAAAACTTTCGCCTGGATTTTTCAAGCGTCAAATTTTACTTGGTTACTGTCACCGCAAGTCAGAACTTCTTTCAGGTCTTGTGAGACCTCTTGCTGCCTGTACAGATGTGCATTGGCAGCCGACGTCCGAGCATCCAAAGTTAAAAATGAAATAAGTTTGCTGTCATCAGCGAAGCTGTATATATGATTTTTAGTCTTTCTCAAGAAAACGTTAAGGTATAGTAAAAAGAGGGTGGGCGACAATATAGAACCTTGAGGCACTCACGCGTTGATGTAAAATGTGTTTTAAAGAAATCCGTCCATTGCCACTTGCAGAAAACGGTCTTTATGAAAGCTTGACAGCCATATATGAACAAAATTGAACCGGCATTCCGCATGCTCTCACTTCAGTTAGGAGCCCTTCATGCCATGCTCGGTCAAAGGCCTTGGAAATGTCCAGTACTTCCGCCCGGGACTACTCATGATGTTCTATTGCGTTGATCTAAAAGTGAGTAACATAAGCGAAAAGGTCTCCTGTTAATCTAGACTTACGGAATCCATACTGGCGGTCACTAATAATGTTGAGGCCTTCCAGGTACTTTAATAATTTTTTGTTAATAGCCTTCTCCATAACGTTTGATATAACCGAGAGCAATGCGACTGGACGATAGTTGTTTCGCAAGGTCTTCTTACCTTTTTTGGGTATGGGCTGGACTCACGCACTTTTCCAGCAAGAAGGAAATATTTCTTTTTTGTAAAATAAGTGAGAAGCCTACACAATACAGGTGTCAATTCGTCAGCGCATGTCTTAATTACGATGACTGGAATATCGTCTGGACCAGAAGCTTTTTTGATGTCAAGACTCCTTAAAATTCGTTTAACATATGGCGGTGCCGGAAAACAATCTCGGGCATTCTCGATTCTGCAGGGAGCATGTTCGGTGGAGTTTTTTTCCTGAAAATTAACCGTTTAATGTGGAGAGAGTAGTTCCGCTAGTAAGAGCTTGCTTTTTCATGTGCTTTGATCGCAATGGTGCCATCAGAACGTGTTAGAGGTGGAATGGTTCACTGGGTAAAGCCTTAGCTACCGACCAAAATAATCTTGAGCCGTTAGGACATTCAAGAAATTTGTCTTTGATCCTCTGGTTCTGTGCTTCTTGGCTTTGGTTTATTGTTTGCTTGCATTGGTTTCGAGCGTTAACAAAGATGGTACACTTTTTGGGGGTAACGTTTTAACGCCATTGCTGGTAGAAATAATTTGTTGATTTAACAGCTCGTTCGCAATTTTTCTTAAGCCAAGGCTTGCCGTTAGAAGGGCACTTTTTTGAGAAAAAGATTAAGGGTTCTATGTCAGTAAGGGTATCCTCCGATACTTCTCTAGCATCAACTAAGGATTTTTTGCAAAAACTCTCTGTATCTGATGGGAATATAACAAAGAATTCCTTAAAGCTCTCCATAACAGTTTATAACAGATATTTAGTGCATTGCCAATCTTTCGGGTATTAGTTTCAGGATTCTCTTGGATCTCCTGTAGAACAACTTCCTTACTTTTCGGGGTTTGAGATATATGTACAGGGTATACAATATACAGGGATATGCATTCGTCTAATTGTTTTAAGTAATATATTTGAATTACATACAAATAAACATTTTATGGAAATTTAAACAGGCAACAATGTAAAATTTTTTGTTCGGTTTCTTTTCGTCGCTCACCAGCCGTGTGACGAACTTTGAATGCTCGGCTATTTGGTGCAATACGATTGGGATACCCTTCTTGATATATATGCCTAACTTCTTTAGCATTACCATTAGCCATAATTAAAATGCATGTCGGTGTCGGTCATATCTAAATTGGCATGTTGTACCATTTTCATCACTCAAGAAATGTGCGTTTTGAAAAAAGAAAAATAGAAAACTTCTTCTTTTAATAAAATGCTAAACTCTACATATAATGGGCGATTATAGAAAAAAATTAAAAGGTTTTCTTAGCAGCGGATAACATATATACCCTACTTGATTTAATTTAAAAGATTTTTGCTTAAGAACGATTTACAGATATCAAAAAGGTTGCATATTATTTATCATTATTTTTTATTTTCTTCCAGACGGTAGGTTTTAAGAGAAATATGAACGAGACCGTTATTTTTTAGAATTGAATGGTAATTGATAACAAAGTGATTGTTTTGGAAATATCAGTGACGTAAAATATATTGCCGGTTTAAATTGTATGTAAATTATGCGTTGTTTTTAGATCATATTAGTATATAAAAAAATTTTGTGTAATCCCTAACTTAAACCCCATGTGTAGTTCATAAATAATATGGTTTAAATTGAATGATTTAGTAAGTTGCGGATTTTTAATAAGTATTAATATTTAGAGAATAAAGCTGGGAAAGCCCTAAATTTACGTCTAAATTTTATTTAAATATTTTTGGGTGATTCAGGTAATTCCCTTAACAAAAACACAATGCCAGTACTTTAAACTCTTTAAAGTGAAGGATTACATTATTTTATTGATTTAATAATACATATTTTTTAACCCCTAATTACCAAATTTCCAGAGCAACTGGACTACTAATAGCCAACCCCATGATTCGGAGTAAGCTGAACGCTGAACTTATAAAATAAACCCCACAGCACTCTGGGAAACATACAATATCGCTTTATAGTAACAGAAATTCATTAATTACTGTCACCCTTTTCAGTTAATTACCTCCTATAGCGTTTATAACCCGCTTTGAAGTGGTACAGTTAACTAAAGTGTTCCTTAATTACCTTTGAATGTCTGATAGAAAATCATTGCAACCAAGCTGAGTTAGTTTCTTTATGAAAAATTGATTAATAATGCACAAAAAATGAACTACTAAAAGCCATTTGATATAATTAGGTTACAAGTCTTATGCACGTCATAGTGAATTGAAAGGTAGGTACAGGTACGTTGTTGTGTTGATTTGGATTTAGTGAAAATGAAATATACAGGGTGTCTCTAGAAGGTGCGGGAAAAATGCTATCACAAATCCCTGAGGCTTAAAAATGACGATCTAACCCAACTTACCTCAGTACAAAAGTGGATGATTTCGGAGATACAGAGTGTCAAATGTTTAATTTGGTTTAAGTGTTTCATAAATAATTTTTTTAATAATTGGTGTATTATCACAATATTCGGCTAGGGGGGGATTCTGTGGGGTGAAAATTTAAAATCTGCTCTCATTTTTATTATAAAATTTAGAGGGCGCCACCTGCGGTACCTTGCACACATTTAAAACGAAATAACTTTTTTTGAGCCACCATGTATTTAAATAAAAATCCTTATTCTCCAACGTCTTTTACCTAAGAAAGATCTACGATGTAAGAGTTAATTTAAGGAGCCGTTTTTGAGATATCCGTATTTAAAAAATTCACGTCGTGTACACGTATGGCCAGGTCTAAATTATTATTGTAATAATTAAACACAATTTGAAGCGAGGACGTTAAATTAAATTGACTGTCAATAAAAACTAAAAAAAAAAACAAGTACATAAAGGTGCTGTTAATATGATTCTCTAGTAAAAATAGCCAATAAGAGATTTATCAACAACAAAAATTTAATTCAATTTAATTAAAAAAAAAATGCTTTTAACATATGTTCAAAATTACCTGCATTTTTGTGTGTCCAAAGATTAATACGTCTTAAAAAATTAAACTGAACTCTTTTTAGCATTTCGTCATCATTCCTCAAAGCGTCAATTTTAGTTTGCATACGTCTCCTTAATTCATCTTCTGTATCTACTGACCTAGAATACACAAGGGTTTTCAAAGTTCTCCATAAAAAGTATTCCATCGGTGTCATATTAGGGGATCGAGCTGGCCAATTTGCGGGTGTATCATTGCCTCTACCTATCCACCTATTTGGCTACTGTTCGTTCAAATAATTACGTACGTTTAACGAAAAAAGTTGAGGAGCACCGTCATTCATAAACCACATTCGTCTTCGAAGTTCCAAGGGCAGGGGATCTAATAAGTTTGGTAATTCATTTCGCAGATGTTCCAAATAATTTTCGCAATTTAGTCGAGGTGGTAAAATGACAGGACCAATTATGAAAGTGTCAATGATTCCTGCCCACACATTGATCTTAAAATCATGCGACTTTAGTTGCATGAGGATTTTCTTCAGAATAGACATGTTCCTTGTGCAAATTAGTTATGCCACTCCGCGTAAAACAGGCTCCATCTGTGAATAAAATTCTTCGTGTAAAGTTCCTATCTTGATTTATGTGTTTTTGGATAAACCGACATAAAGCTAGGCGTGGTTCAAAATCATAGGGTTAAATATCTTGTACCCGTTGAATACAAAAAGGGTGCAGTAGTTGTTCTCCGGTTATCCTATTAACAGTATCTTTGCATACCGTCAGCTCTAAGCCCAATCGTCTGCTGATGAGTTTAGGATTTTCTAACGATTTGCCTACATCTCCTTTAGATGTGGATAGTCGAGCTATATCTCCTTTAGATATCGATAGTGGAGCTACATTCTTTTTAGATGTGGTTGGTTGGGACTCATCGCTTTTAGAGGTGGGCGGTTAGGCTTTATTTTCTCTTACCATTTTCTCTTAATGTGGAATGTAGGTACAAATCAAATATAAAATAAAGATAAAGCTAGAAATTCTCAAAAACCATAGAAAATCGGGAAAATTAAACAAACCAGTATCAGCAATCACAATAATTGACGAATTAAGGTTTAAGTACAGTCCCGCGTCGATTTGGACGTATTAAGATCAAGGAAAACTAAAATCCGATATTTATCTTCGCTGACGACAGCATGCCTGTTTCATCTTTTACTTTGGACGCTTAAACATCGGTCGTCAATACACAACCCTACAGGCAGAAAGAAGTCTTACCTCTCAACAAAGACCAGGAAGAAATCCTGTCTAGGAGTGACAGTCAGTGGCGCAGCCTTGGAGGGGGGCTTGGGGTTAACCCCCTACCCAGGTCAAATAAATGTGTCCAACAACTTTTACAATGTCGTTTTTTATTTCCTTTCAGTTCTCTTTGTTGTCAAAACACCCCAAAACCTATTCCTGGCTGCGCCACTGGTGACAGTAACCAAGTCGACTTTAATGCTAAAGAAATCCAAGCGGCAGATTTTTTAAAAATATTAATGTTAAAGAAGCAGTTATAGTAATGGCGACCTAATCGAGTCCCTTGGATTCATCAAGTCATGTGTTGAACGTTAATTTGGATAGACATGGCACAGGTTTTTTAGGTGAAGGACGAGAAACTTCACAAACCAAGTAACGAAAGTCTTTTTTTGTATTCAACAACTTCCACGATAAACAGCAAATTAGTCAGAGAGGGCCTTATTCAAGAGGGGTTCTCCTTTTTCTTGGAAAAACAAACATGGATCGCATATAGTTTCCTGCCATGCATGTTCCAACAAAACACCTCTTTTAGCTGAGGATATATCACTTACTTGCTTCTTTCCTCAAAAAGCCAAAACTTTGGAATGTTTATTAGACACGGTAGTGATGCCAGTCTCGTCAAGATTATAAGTATCATTGGGAGATATGTTATAACTTCTATAAATAGGTAACAAGTCAAAAAACTTTTGAACTTCTTAATTAGTGACCCCTTTGCCCGAGCCGTAAAAGTTTTTTTCTGTATTTCTTAATGATAGATTTTCCTTATATGCTTATTCAATAATCCATAAAGCCAGTTTTTTGCAGCTATTTTCTTTTACTCTACCCTCTCGCGAGCAGCTTTTTTGTAATTCATATTATATTATTATATGACAGTACTTCCTTTATAGCTTCCGCCGAGCTCGCCGATGACCACTACCTATTGAACTTCTTCTTTTAATTTCTCATTGTGCAGTCTGAAATAAAAATATTTTCTTATAAAATTTTAAAAACGTAAGATAATATATATAAATATAATTTATACCCAAAGAGAACAGAGTTATTTTTAGGTACAGATAAATAAATAAAATTATCCAAATAAATGCATTAGTATAAATATCGGGATAAAACCGAGGATTACGCCCTGAGCACACAAAATTTAAAAAACATGGCGCGTTTCGACATCAACATGGATTAAACAATTTAATGTAGGTAACAAATACTAACAAATCAATGATGCACTTTCAGATGAAATTGTTTAAATCCTGCGTAAATAAATATAAATAACATCAGAAACTAAATCGATATGTTCTCGTCAGATAATATGGAGTTATCAGTCTATAGTGTGCTCGCTGACTGTCATGGTCACGGCAAGAGACGTAAACAACGTGTTTTTCGGTAGATGGCAGCACTGTTTACAAAAAATATAAAGGTACCGGATTTGTCCCGCCTACACTGTTTCACCCCAATCTCTTTTACTCAGCTTTAGAGATTTTCTAAATATAAAACTCTTACCAGTCTACAATAATGTGTGTGCATTTCATTCATATAAATTAACAAACCATCATATTTTATGATTTACACTTTAATAGTTAATTCGCAGATACACTTTTCCGCGACTACTAGAGAAGTCTGTTCTTTGCCGAGAAAAAAACAAAAATATAACATGAAATAAAAATTTATAACCTTAAAATGTATAAATGGGTCTCTTTCATCATTCACCATCCCAAGTGATATATAGTGGTAGGTATAGTGTTGTTGTTAGATTCTCTTTAACGGCCAAGCATACTTTCATTTCAAATTCTTCTTCTACTACAGTTCCGTATTGTCTGTCTTTATTCGTGAGAACTCAATCCAGTGGTTGCAAATTTATGATTATACTTCGGAACCACGTCCTTATATAGAACACTCTGTAGTAATGTACCAGTTGCTACACTAAAAAATAAAAAGAACCCCAAACTCCGCTCTTCACCTCACGGGAATCGTTATTACATTTCAGTGCGTCGCACGATCCGCTGTTTTCTGTTTTATGTGAAGTGTCACGATGTCGCCTAAACATAATAAGAAGAAAAATTTTGAAAAAGAACTCCGGAAACTGTTGGAAAACATGTCTTCATCCAGTTCGTCATGTAAGTAATATGTGAAACTTTCCCTTTCAGTGTTTTTATCTTGTGTAATAAGTAAAATTCAAGAATTAAGCCAAAAAATAACCCGTATAGGTTATTTTTTAAATGTATATATAATAATATGGTCACAGGCCTCAGGCGCCGCCAGCTTATATGTTCAACGAGGCTGCACGCTTAGAGCTCGAGGATATGCGTGGCTTAGGATTTAGCCGTGTATGCGGTTGTTCCTCTTCCAAGTGATATAATAATATGTCATAATAAAACACCTGCGTATACAGTTGTTATTTGTCAAATCCCATTGTTACACTGTGTATGTAGTTGTACATTTAAACTTAGTATGTGTATGCATATTATATATATCATATTCCTTTTATGGGGTAATGTGAAGATTTTTCTCTCCAGGTACCTCTAGTGAGAGGAGGATTCATCCTTTTCTGACGAGGTGCCCCAGAGAAGAGTTTCGAGGAAGGGGAAGAGAAAAGCGGTAAGGCCTCCGCCTCGGCCTTCACCAAGGTCATCTCAAAAGAGGCGAAGAATCTTTATTGAGTGCTCTGACACGAGTGAGGAAGAAAATTCTGAACCTCAGGTCGAGTCGTGTAGGAATTCGAAAGAGCTAGAAAGTACTCTTGGGGCACCTTCTAAGGGCAGTAATCAATTCGGACCCCCCTTGGACCCTGATATAATTAATAGATGGTCCAGTTACCTATCTACTGGGTTTGACAAGGACACAGGTGAAGCTTGGTCGAATATTAAGTTTCCGGAAAATGGCAAGATCCTGGATACACCAAAATTATACCCAGAGATTGAGGCAGTCCTAAGTACTTTGGAAATCAAGAAGGATAACTTTCTGGCTAGCATCCAGAATAAGTTAGGGAAGAGTTTAACTTCAATTGGCTATACATTGGAGAAGAGTCTGAGACAAGAGACAGCGGCCTCAACGAGATTTCGAGTCACCTCATCTGACTGATTAGGATTTAGGACGCTAAGATAATATGCGAAGTCCACTTTTTGCTGTCGACAGTGTCGACACATAGAAAACACCAAATGTACCCAGTTATAATAGGGGACAATGTTGTGTGCAAGATTGCGAATGAGGCCAAGACGCATACATGGTTATTTGGGACAGATTTTAACGAGAGATCAAAAGCCGCTCACGACCTTCAGAGGAGTGTAGCAAGTTTGGGTCTCAAGAAAAAGTATACAAATACGGACAGGCCCAATACATCAGGGCATAATTTAAACTCCCAGCGCCAGTAACCAAAACCCAAATTCAAGTCACGCAACAGAAGATTCGGACGAGAGAAAAGGATGACACAGCAATACAGGTCGGACAAGCGTCGGGAATATTGGAAGGACAGGAAATAATAAACCAGGTACATATGGAAATGATTTCAAGTAGAATTAGGCTCTTTTTATCGAACTGGTCAGACATCACAGACGACTTAACTATTTTAAGTTAGGTACAGAGGTATACTCTATACCTCTGATCTTTAGGCCTAGACAGATTAAGGTTCCTGTGACAAATGTAACTTCTTGTAAAGAGACTAGAGCCTTTCAGTCCAGTGTAAAGAAATTAATTTCTATTGGAGCTATTCGAAAGTGTCAACATAAAGTGAGAGAATTTTTATCTTCTTGCTTTTTGGTTCCAAAACCTAATGGGGATTTTAGATTTGTTTTAAATTTAAAGAAGTTCAATAAATTTGTTCGTACTGAACATTTTAAGCTAGAGAATCTCAAAAATGTCAAGGACCTAATAACACCTAATGTACACTATCGGACAAAAGTAGAGCAACATTTTCGAAAAATGAAAGAAATCTCGATTTTATAATATTAAATGCATGATATCGTATTTAAATACATTGTGTCCTAAATATCGAAGTGGGCTGCTGTTATCGGCGGCAACAGCTTTTTCCAACAATCAAAACAAATGAACTGATATTGACGTAAACTTTCAAATACAGTATTGTAATGCGACAAGTGTAGAGCAACATTTTAATATATTCCTAAAAAAGAAAGGTTTTAGTGAAAGTAAAGGTATAATTATTTTTGGAGAGTTTATTTTATGTTTAATTAATATTTCTGTGCTGTGTTAATCATGCCAATAGGTATTCCAATTTCGAAAGAATTGAAGCAGAGAGTAGTGAATGCACACTTGGAAGGTACAATACAAGCCACAATTTTAAGACGGGTTGTTTAACCAAGATACGGCGTATCCAAAATAATTTCAAGTTACATTCAAAGGGGACATTTAGAGAATCTACCGAAATCGGGAAGGCCGAGAAAAACAACAATTTGGACAAACAGACGCATTAAAAGAATTTCTCAAAACGATCCTTGCATGTCTGCACCTAGAATTATTGCTGAAATTCCCGAAATTATGGTTAGTCCACGGACAGTTCAAAGAAGGTTGGTAGACGCAAAGTTATTTAGTAGACGCCCGGATATAAAGCCCCTTATTTCGGCAAGAAATAGAGTGGCTAGGCTTGAATTTGCACGTCGACAGTTAAATTGGACAGTAGACGAGTGGAAAAAGTTTTATTTAGCGATGAAACGCGTTATAAAATTTTCAGTTCTAATGGAATGAAGCGTGTAAGACGGCCAATCAATACAAGGTTTAATCCTAAATACGTTACACCCACAGTTAAGCATGGCAAAGGCAGTGCTTTTCTATGGGGTTCTTTCTCATGAAATGGGGTGGGCTCTTTACACTTCATTAATGATACCATGGATCGATTTGTCTATAGCAAAATATAATGTTGCCTTATGCAGAGTGGAAAATGCCGTTGCGTTTTATTTTTCAACAGGATAACGATCCAAAACACTCTTCACGAATTGTTCAATAGTGGTTTCAAGAAAATAACGTTCGGGTTTTGCAGTGGCCGGCACAATCCCCAGACCTTAAGCCCATTGAAAATCTATGGGAAGAAGTTGAACGTGGAATTCGTACACAATTATTTCCAATAAACAATCGTTGGTTAATAAAATCAATGAAGTTTGGACAAACCTTTCCGAAAATACTGTTCAAAAACTGATTGCCTCAATGCCGCGACGTTGTCGGCAAGTAATAAAAAATAATGGATATTCTATTAACTATTAACATAATACTTTTAGCTATTGTAATTATTAAATGTGTTTAATGTTTTTTTATCGTAATATGTAAAATAAAATACTGTTGACACAATTTGTTGCTTTACTTTTGTCACACTTCATTTTGTGGATTTTTATAATTATTATAAATATTTCTCTACCATCATTTTGTTTAAAGTGTACCAAAATATTGTGAAATATTACTAATATTGCGGGGATAATATTTCATTAAAATTAGCTGGGGATCACAATCATATAATTAATTTTTTAAATTCAAAGAAATACAAGCACTTTGTTGCTCTACTTTAGTCCAATAGTGTATATACAGGGTGTCCCAGATAAGAATGCACTCTACAGGAATCTCGTAAACCATAGGAGATACAGAGATGGTTAAAGTAGAGAAAAGTTGCGCATAATTGAATCCTGTAATGTCATGTTTTCAATTTTAAAAAATTCCGAATGCTTCCGAAGATATTTGGATAAAACCGAATTTTCGCGATTTCGTTTTAATTGATTTATGATTCTATTTGAAAAGACATGTCAAAATAAATTTTACATTCTCATTGCCACTTTTTCTCCCCTACAAGATGGTTAAATTACATTTTTGATCCGACGTTTCGTTTAGTCACAACCATCATCAACTTTGTTATTTTAAATAGTCGGAAAATTTTATTTTATGCTTAATAGATTCTACGTTTTATTCTAAATCCAACGGTGTATCACACTTATTAGTTATTAGACGTTTCGATATAGAAAAACAAATCGTCAATCAAAATAGGCACATTATCGAAAATATGTATGTTTTTATTATTGTATTTAAACACTAGTAGGATTTTAAAACATTTTTTTATTTCAAATTATTTACAATATTATTAAATTTGTGTTCAAATGCGCAAATCTTAAGATTATGGGACAAAATTAAAAAAAATCTAATATTATCTAATAAAACTTATCTGAACAATACCCCAATAATTTTGTGACAATACAACAAGTAATATTTGATTTTAATTATTA
The DNA here is from genome assembly GCA_963920685.1 of Polydrusus tereticollis. Lineage (NCBI taxonomy): Eukaryota > Metazoa > Arthropoda > Insecta > Coleoptera > Curculionidae > Polydrusus > Polydrusus tereticollis. The sequence continues at coordinate 55,120,339 of OY987329.1, forward strand.
AATAGAATTATTTTTATAATAAATTATTTTTTATTTTCAAAAATTCCACCCTCATTCTCCAAGCATAAATAACATCGGTAAACAATTTCTTCCATAACGTTATTTAACTTTTCTGGAGGTATTTTATTTATTGCAGCTCGAACTTCAGCCTTCAATTCATCATTATTTTGAAAAGTCTTCCAGTAAACTTTATTATCAAGAAATCCCCAAAAAAAAAAGTTCATTCGCGTAAGGTCTGGGGATCGCGGAGGCCAGTTTATGGGACCACGAGTGGCTATTAAATTATTTTGGAAACGGTCTCTCAGATATTCCATATTATTTCTGGAATTATGAGGAGGAGCCCCATCTTGTTGAAACCACATATTATTGGTTACTGCTAGAGGAAGGTCGTCAAGAATATTTTCAATGTCGTTTCTTAAAATTTCTTCGTATCTTTCTGAATTTAGTGGTTCTTCATAAATTATAGGTCCAATGATCCGGGTTCCTAAAATATCGCACCACACGTTAAACCCAAAACGATGTTCATATCTAGATGTATGAAATCGATTTTCATTTTGTGTTGACCAATAGTGACGATTTTTTCTATTAAAGATGCCATTGTTAGAAAAATTACTTTCGTCAGTCCAGAGAACATTATATGGAAAATGATGATTTTCATCGCATTGTCTAGTAAACCGCTCGCAAAAAGTCATTCTGCGCTCGTAATCCCCAGGAAGCAAAGAATGACAGATGCGGAATTTATAAGGACGGTACTCTTCCCTATGAAGAATTCTTTGCGATACTGATTTGCGAACAGAATGTTCCTTTTCAATAGCACGAAGTCCTACAGTATCATCCTCGACATCCTCTGCTACAGCAAGTAAAACGGTCATTACCTGTTCAGGGTCATAATTCTTTTTGCGATGTAACACAGGTTTTTCAAACGCGCCATTCTCTTTTAAGTTTGTAACTAGCCTCTTAAAAATTGATCGATTTGGATGACGCCGTTCGGGATATTTTTGAAAATATTGCATCTCTGCTTGCGCACAGATCTTATGACTCGATGTAACAGCAAATAATGTCAAATTTTTCTTTGTTAGAATAATGTTCCATTATTTCAAATTTTACTTCACAATGCAACAGTTTAAAATTTAAAAAAACATAATAATAATTACCAAATTTAAAGCTAACAAGTCTCTGTAACTAAGTGACAGATCTAAAGAACTACATATTTAAACAATTGCTGCGAACGTCAATCAATTTCATAGCCACCCATATGATGCCGACTTTAAATGGTACGTTATGTTTGAATATGATGATGTATTTTTTTAAAATAAAAAAATATTTTATTTATTTTTTTTTATTTACTATTTTTTACGGTCGTCGGCGTATCAGAGGCCATCTTGAACCGGTAATCGACCGTACGGTTTTTAATCGTGCGGTCTACCGACAGGGGAGTGTGAAACGGCACCTTCATCCTACGAGATATCCGATCTCATCCGGCCTGTCCGGCGTGAATAGGATGGTTTTGATGGCGATTCATTTTACACTCTTCCCTAAGACAAGAGCACGCGGTGTTTCCCAAGCGGTCACCCATCCAAGTACTAGCCGCGCTCGACACCGCTTAACTTCGGTGATCTGACGGGAACCGGTGCTTTAAGTGTCGCTAGGCCCTTGCCTATAATTGTATTTAATAATTAAAATTAATTATTACCTACTTGTTGCACTTTTCAGAAAAGTTTTATTAGATATTATGTTTTGTTATAAGTTTCTTTTAAAAAAATGTTTTAAAATCCTACTAGTGTTTAAATACAACAATAAAAACATACATATTTTCGATAATGTGCCTATTTTCATTGATGATGTGTTTTTCTATATCGAAACGTCCAATAACTAATAAGTGTGATACACCGTTGGATTTAGAATAAAACGTAGAATCTATTAAGCATAAAATAAAATTTTCTGACTATTTAAAATAACAAAGTTGATGATGGTTGTGACTAAACGAAACGTCGGATCAACAATCTAATTAAACCATCTTGTAGGAGAGAAAAAGTGGCAACGAGAATGTAAAATTTATTTTGACATGTCTTTTCAAATAGAATCATAAATCAATTAAAACGAAATCGCGAAAATTCGGTTTTATCCAAATATCTTCGGAAGCATTCCGAATTTTTTATATTTGAAAACATGAGGTTACAGGATTCAATTATGCGCAACTTTTCTCTAATTTAACCATCTCTGTATCTCCTGTGGTTTACGAGATCCCTGTAGAGTGCATTTTTATCTGGGACACCCTGTATGTGTACTATTGATCTAAAGGACGCTTACTTCTTTGTACCTATTGCTAAGGAAAGTAGGAAATATTTAAGATTTAGGTTTGAAAATACCCTGTATGAGTTTAGAAGCTTACCTTTCAGGTTAGCCACTGCACCACCTTACGTGTTTTGTAAATTGTTCAAATCTATAATATGTTTTTTAAGATCTAGAGGCTTACTATTTGTTTTCTTGATGATGATTTCTTGTTAAACGCATATTCCACCTCAGATTGCATAAGAGATTTTAAAATAACTTCTACTTTACTTTGCGATTTAGGTTTTATGATAAATATGGAAAAATCTCAACAGGTACCTTCGCAACAATGTAAATTTTTAGGTTTTATTATAGATAGCTGTCATATGAAGATACGGTTGCCAGAGGAAAAAGTTAAAAAATCCTTAATGCATATACAACGTATTAGAGATGCTAAAAGAATTAAGATTCGTGAATTTGCACGACTTATTGGGTACTTAATTTCGATATGCCCCGCCTTTGTATATGGGTGGCTTTATACCAAACGGTTAGAATATTTTAAGTGCAAAGCTTTAAAAACTTCACAATACAATTTTAACAGATTTATGTCTCTAAATGTAGAATGCCGAGACGATCTAAAATGGTGGGTGAACAATATAAAAAACTCACGGTGTACTATGCGTCATAACAAGTTCTTATTAGAAATTTTTTCGGACGCTTCCTCTAGTGGGTGGGGAGCTTTTTGTGAGACAGACCAAACTCATGGTTTTTGGGATAAATCTCTTAGAGAAAGGCATATCAATTACTTAGAACTTCTGACCGCCTTTTTAGCTTTACAAAGCTTTGCCAAGAATAAAACAGAGTGTGACATTCTGTTAAGAAGTAACAATAAGACGGTAATTGCACTTATTAACAGAATAGGTAGTTCCAAGTATACGCATCTTCATGATCTTTCGAAAGACTTTTGGGAATGGTGTCAATGCAAAAATATCTGGGTAATGGCGTCATACATCGCGATCGCCTCAAAAGACAACATAATTGCGGACAGAGAGTCTCGCATAACAAACGTAGGTACGGAATATTCATTGAATAAAGAGGTCTTTACAGATATTATTTCCAAATTGGGAACACCAAATGTTGATTTTTTTGCGTCATACTTAAATAACAAATGTAGTACATATGTCTCTTGGAAACAAGATCCTGGGTCAATGTCAGTTATAGTGTTAAATTACTTATTAACACCGTCAAATAGCCTCAGCTTGGCAGATCTCACCCAAAAACTAATTACATTAATTGCATTAGTTACTCCTCACAGAGTTCAGACCTTTTCAGTTATTAAAATTTTAAATATCACTAAGTATAATAACCCTTTTAGGATCTTTGTCGATGCCTTTTTAAAAACATCTTCTCCAAATCATCCACAAGCAGTGTTAGAAATACCAAGGTTTACAGAAAAACCCGAGTTATGTGTCGCTTCTACCTTGGAAGATTATCTTAATTATATATATAATAATATATTACTAGAGCTATATTACTAGAGCACTAAGGGGCAATATTCAAGAGCTTTTCATTACATATAGAAAGCCTTTTCACAAAGCGTCTGTACAAACTTTATCCAGATGGATTAAGAATATTTTAATAAAATCAGGCGTAGATACATTATTGTTTTCTGTACACAGTACCAGACATGCGTCCACCTCAGCAGCTTTTCGAAGAGCAGTAGATATCGAAACAATCAGAAAGGCTGCAGGGTGGACTCCTGACTCTAGTTCGTTTGCAAAATTTTATTGCAGACCGATCTTAGATAACAGTTTATATGCAAGAAAAATTGTTCTTTCTGAATAATAATAATAATAATAATTTACTATGGTTCCACGTCATATAGTTAAGAAAGATTAATCTTGTTATAAAAGGTGTAGATTAAGATGGCTTTAAATATATATATAATATTTTTCGTTTCATTATGTTAATACTAAAATTATCAGCATAACTATGCAGCTTGGATTGGGTATTTTCTAATACCTACTATACCTTGTTTTATGTAAATGTAGTTTTACCTTTCAGGTCCTTACGAGACAAATGAATTTACATTTGTCTTCCACTCAAGCCTTTTATTGAAAAATTTGTGGAACTAATTTAAACATCTACAGAGTGTTCTATATAAGGACGTGGTTCCGAAGTATAATATAAGATTAAACGACTTACCTGTAGGAAGTTCAATCTTTATTATACGAGGAACCACGTCCTTATATAGAACAGACCCGCCCTTCAATAATGGTGTATTTTTAACTCCCTGTTGCCCTAGAAAAATTTTTCAATACAGCATAGTATTAGGTTATCTGTGACAGCACTTCAACGTAATGACGATCCCCGTGAGGTGAAGAGCGGAGTTTGGGATTATTTCTATTTTTTAGTGCGTCGTGTAGCAACTGATACGTTACTACATAGTGTACTATATAAGGACGTGGTTCCTGGTATAATATAGATTGAACTTCCCACAGGTAAGTCGTTTAATCTTACATTTAATCGTTCTACTCTTCTGTACAGGATCGAACGATGAGGATTAGAAGTCGCATGTACTCTATACTACACGGAAAGGAAAATTGTGATTTTTACTACAATTGTAGATAAATTTACTACAAACTAATGTAAATATAGGGACAACAAAAAATTGTTGGGAATTTCTATATCATATTGTTTCTTCTTTTTAAACAAATTGTCCAACTATCCGACACAAGTTGTACAAAAAAGTTATACAAAAAGTTGTTGAATTTAAAACTGTTGTAAGAAATATATTGAAATAATAGTTTGGCACTTTATGCTATAAGAATTTATAAATATCGTACAAATGTTTTAAGGAGAAATTAAAATGTCTTGTTAACAATTTCACAATATGTTGTTGGATATATGTCAATATTCTATTACAGGAAAAGTATAAATGTCTTGATGAACATTTCACAACTATTTGTTGGAAATGTTTTGTTAAACATTTCACAACAATTTGCAGGAAATATCTTACAGAAACTAACGGAAGGGATAGAATGAATCTAAAAATCTCTATTTCCAATGGTAGGATGCTATACTACTGCGACCTGTAGACCTGTTTCGAACTCTTTGATTCTCGTCAGCACAGGGCACACTTATGACAAGTGAGCATACCGAATACCGACCGTTGGAAAATCAAAATAGCTTAAATCTGCGATATTGTTCTGCGTAGGCAGAACAATATAAGCAGCGCCATCTTCCAGCAGTCTCTAGCAATCTAAAGTACTAAATACCGTATATGCTGGTTTATTATAGTGTAGCAAATACTACAAATTGTTGACGATTTTTATATTTCGATATGTGTAAACCATTACAATTGTTGAAGGTTCTTCAACAAATTGTTTTAAGTTCCAGATTTTAAACTAGTGTAGTAAATACTACAAAATATTAAAAATTTTCATATATTGATAGGTATTATTCTTGAAAATTGTATAAGTTTCTGGAACAAATTGTTTTAAATCAGACATTTTAAACCAGTGTAATAAATACTGCAAATTGCTGGAGATTTTTATATTTCAATACGTATAAAACCTGACAATTGTTCAAGTTTCTGCAACAAGTTGTTTTAAATTACACATTTTAAGCCAGTATAATAAATACTGCAAATTTTCTGGAGATTTTTATATTTGGGTAGGTATAAAACCTGACAGTTTTTCAAGTTTCTACAACAAATTGTTTTAAATTACAAATTTTATACTTGAAGTAAAGTTGCATAGAAATTGTAAAAAAAATTCACATATCATTTTGTATTTTACACAATAAAATTTAACGATTAATAGTATAGTCTTGTCTCACTTATATTGATAGAACGTATATTAGATTTTACAACTATCAGTTTAAAATTTTACTACAAATCGGCAGTAAAAATTTCAACAGGCACTTAAGATTTTTAAAATATTTTTAGTATTTCTTTTAACAAATGTTAGGATAAATGTTACAACCTGTAGCAAATGAAAAGATACGTTATTGTTGACATTTTTTATTTTTCATTTTTTTTTTCGTGTATTTTTATGCCAACATTCCCTCTCTGACGAAGCTTGGCATCTAAATATGTTCCTCTGTAGTGTAAATCAATATTTTAAAGAGATTTGAGATACTTTGATTGCACGAATCTACAGTAGCGACACACGGATTACGATGTGCGCAAAACGTATAGTTTTCTATATCGGAGAAATATATTTCAATGATATTTCTCGGATTTTTTTCCCACAAAGGTCAACTTTTTCTAAACCTGCGACCCTAAAACTTTACCTGTTTTAAGCTGCCAATATTTTAGTGTAGTATACAGGCTGTCCAGTAAGTACCTCATAGTTTGTCACAGAAAAAAAATCCTAAAGTGCCCCTTGACGGAGATACAGGGCCCCAAAGTGATACCCACCGATTTACTTTTTTGGTTCTAACTTGTGAACCGACTTGTATAATTTAATGAAATTTTAATATTTATAGAGGCCATAAAGAGTCATTAAACCATACTCCAGTTAGTCTTAATTTATTTCGATAAAACTGGCGGTTTTCGAGATAAATCGGTTTTTATGCGAAACACTCAAAAGTTACTAATGCTAAACACAAACAGGTTAAAATAAAATACGCAGGGTATGCTGATGTGAATTTAATTTTTGAGAAGCGCTTTCCAACTCTTCGGAGGCAAGAAGACTTTATGCTGAAAGTATGGTTCATTAACTCTCAATGACGTCCATAAAATATTAAAATTTCATTAAATTATTCAAGTTGGTTTATAAGGTAGAGCCAAAAAGGTAAATTGCCGGGTACCCCTTTGGGGCTCCGTATCGTCGTTAAGGGGCACTTAAGGAATTTTTTTCCTATGGCAAATTTGGGATATTTTGACCTCTTCTATATTATGCTCCCGAAAAATTAGGAAGTACTTATCGGACACATTTTATAAGACGTAGTATGGGTTAAGAATTTTTCATGTACAATTTGATGTCCCGAACTAAAGAGAACCCACTGTATGTAGGTCTGTTTGGTATTTTTCTTTGTTGCAAATAAATAATTTTATTAATGTACAGGCGTGTTAACAATATGAAAGAAATTTTAGTTAAATTCGATTTACAAATTTAAGCATAAAATTTCATGAAAAAACCTAGTTAAAGCGGCAAAGCTATCGCCCACGTCTTGTGCCGATATTGTGAATACGTTCAGCTGTAACGCAAATCGATAGTTTTAAGAGATTTTGGATACGTTTAATGCACCAATCTACAAGTTATTTTGTAAATATAACAGAAGGTACGTTACCTTCCCTGCTCTGAAGTGGAGAGACGCGTTACGAAGTGCACAAAAATTGCAATTTTCTTTATCGAAGAAATATAGTTTAAAGATATTTCCGTACTTTTCTGATCCAAGGGTACACTTTTCTTAAACCTGAAACCCTAGCCTTTAACTGTTCCAGGTTTCAGCTATATCGCTTCATAGTACTATAACGGGCTCCAGTTTAGGGTTAAAAGTTTGACACGTGATATTCTATAGGTACCTAGGATAAAAAAGGCACTGTATGGTGGCTTGGGCTGCATTTGGGAAACTGATCCCGATGTGCTTAAAAAAGAAAGTCTTTGAACAGTGCGTGTTACCTGCACTTACCTAAGGGGCAGAAACGCTAACTCTTACCCAAAAAACGGTGAATAAGATACGCAATTGCTCAGAGAAAAATGGAAAGATCAGTGCTTGGCATTTCGTTTAGAGATAGGAGTCAAAACACCAGAATCAGAGAAAGGACGAAGTTGACAGATGCAGTGAAACGTATAGCAACTCTGAAGTGGAATTGGGCTGGACATATTGCACGTTTCTCGGATGGGCGCTGGACGAAAAAAATCATTGAACGGAGACCACGACAAGAAGCATATCGCAGCAGAGGTCGGCCGCCTACAAGATGGTCAGACAATATAAAGAGGATCCAAACCAACTGGATGAACATCGCACGAGACAGGACAATGTGGAGGATGCTACGGGAGACCTATGTCCAGTACTGGATACGAATGGCTGTTTGATGATAATGATGAAATTCGCGTAAATTTTTCAAATATTTCACGCTAAAATAATAGTAAATTGTATTATTACTCCTTAAAATGAAATGCGTTTTAAGACAAAGATAATTTTGTTCGCTTTAAAACAAACAAAAAAGTTATACTTTCAAAATCATCTTGATCCATTAACTATTCACATTCAATCAGGTTTATTTAACATGTGGTCTACCTCGCAACGTACCTTAATATCTACCTTGGAGGTCCTGCTTGTCAGAAACCTAATATCTGTTTTTAATCGAATTTAACACATTACAGTTCGCATGGTAAATGGCGATAATATACGTTATAAGAATGAACTCGTCTCTGGTTTCACACGTTTTGTTGGTAAATATCGCATGGCTACTGAATCAAAATGATTTCGTGTAAGGACAAATTATTGTGAAAACTATTATGGCAATACACCGTGCCTAAATTAGTATTAAGTATTGCGGACACACCTATCATAGATCGGTATTGAAATTGAAAATATTGAGATTATTTCATTGATCTTTCCATTTTTCTCTGAGCAATTGCGTATCTTATTCACCGTTTTTTGGGTAAGAGTTAGCGTTTCTGCCCCTTAGGTAAGTGCAGGTAACACGCACTGTTCAAAGACTTTTTTGCACATCGGGATCAGTTTCCCAAATGCAGCCCAAGCTACCATACAGTGCCTTTTTTATCCTAGGTACCTATAGAATATCACGTGTCAAACTTTTAACCCTAAACTGAAGCCCGTTATAGTACTATAAAGCGATATAGCTGAAACCTGGAACAGTTAAAGGCTAGGGTTTCAGGTTTAAGAAAAGTGTACCCTTAGGTCAGAAAAGTACGGAAATATCTTTAAACTATATTTCTTCGATAAAGAAAATTGCAATTTTTGTGCACTTCGTAACGCGTCTCTCCACTTCAGAGCAGGGAAGGTAACGTACCTTCTGTTATATTTACTAAATAACTTGTAGATTGGTGCATCAAACGTATCCAAAATCTCTTAAAATTATCGATTTACGTTACAGCTGAACGTATTCACAATATCGGCACAAGACGTGGGCGATAGCATTGCCGCTTCTAAACCCAATCGCCCAGAACGGTCCATAATAACAGTACAACTGTTCCATCAAAAATTTGTAATAATTTGATGTATTATGAGTTCTCATTAGAAGAGACTAAGAAACGCATTTATAGAAGATAAAGAATTCAAAATTGAATTTAGCATGACCATTGAAGAGTATCCAACAACTGGAAGAAGTTTTAGATAAACAATTAAAATCACCTAACAAATCAGTTGAGGATGGAGAACAGCAATGCAAGATAATGTAGCCTCCTGTTGTTCTAGCTTAGTCTACTTAGTTAATACTTTTTAGGTAATAAATCCAGTTCCTCTATAGAAAATGCTCATAATTCTACTCTAAATTAAATACTTCTTAATATGGTCGGGCATACGTACAAAGAATTGGGAAGAAATTTGTAAGAAAAGTTGAAATATAAATAAGCTAACACCACTATAAAATCACATTTACAACAGAAGTGATACAATGTAGTTATAACCGCACTGTGCGGTAATATGCTACCAGACTAAACATAGTGCGGTAGATTATTCATGACCTTATAGAAAAACATCTTTAACTACATTTTTTAATTCCGAGAAAACCACCAAATCCACTAAAAATTACAGATATCACAAAATCAATCATCTGACAGCAACACAACTAAAATCTTATTAACAAACAACCCTTGTTATGGTTGTCCGATTTACAGTCTGGTGGTAAAACGGGCGTCATCTTAATTTGATATCGGATCATTGTTTTAGATAATAATTTTATCCCAAGTCGCATAGCTAGTTAATAAGCGACTTATTTTATGAGAATGTTTAGGAGAATATGAATTTAAAATGTAACAATGATATTTTTTTATGTTATAATTTTAAGGTATTTTAAAATCAATTTAAATAGTAACAAGCTTATAATTTGCTTTTTTCTAATTCAACGTTTATAGCTTAACAGGCAAGTTATTGTGATAAAACTCACATAAATTTCGTTTTTTTTATGTCTAGGTACTTTTAAAGCATATCTTAACACAATATTTATCTTCCTTATTATATCTCAAATAAATAAGCATAAATAATATGAAAAGGTCATGGTTATTTAACACAGTAATCTATCCCAAAATCATTTTAAAAAATACATGTAATTATATTGTAGCATAATTTTTGAAAATAAAAATAAATCGATTCTGCTTCAACAATCCTATTCTTCGATAAAATGTTTTTTTCTTCGGAGGATTCATTGGGTTCTTATTTGTTTTGTGGTTTTCGTCTAATTTGCCGTGAAATCAAAAGATCATGGCATTCTCGGACGTTCAGAATAAAAAGTCAGACACGATAATACATTAAGTAATATCAGTTTTACGCAAATTTTACATTACCGTTCTTTTTTAATAACTTGGCCGATATAATTTTACTTTATATACTAAAAAAAAAAACTATTAAGTTTTTTCTTCTGTTAGCATTTTGATTAGAAATATGATTTATGATCTGGTTTGATTCTATTTAAAATACGGGTATGGGTACCTATTGCAAACTTACAAGTAAGGTATGCGTATCCATGCAAGGAAATACAGTTGCATAACTGATTTTATTCCATAAATCTTATGCAAATTTACAGGAAAAGCTAAAAACTATAAATTAATGAAACATCATTTTATATGTTTCGGGCATTTAATAACAAAATACCACTAATTTAAACGGAATACCAGTAAACATTAGCACAACATTAGTTTCTATTGTAAAAGAGTTATTTGATACTATCAAACAGGTCAGTCAGGAAACACCTATAAATATTAAATGGTGGCTATAGTATTAATAGATTAAAAATTCTAACAATTTCACTTAATCCAGTGATACTAATATTATATCAGTCCTAAACCTAATATAAATGTTCTATGTTTAGGACTATGTAAACCTTTCGAAAAAATTATTATTATCGTATTGTTGATATGGTATTTTACATTTATGTGTTTAGTTCTATTATAAAATACGGCATTTCACACTAACCTCTGTGCACTCTGATAATCATAACAAAATAAATCAAAATAAGGTTTTCAGTATTTAACAACCCTTCCTTTGATGCTTAAGAAATGGCAACATATTTTGCTCCGATACTAGACAGGCCAACGGAGTGTTGTTTCTTGGCTTCTCATGAAATCGCACCTTCTGTATATTTAAAAATATTTTCAGTATATGGCTTAACATCGTTAATGCCATTACCCCAATCAGTATCCATAGAGGCCAGTAGTACTGTTTTTCTTAATAACTATTTTTTTTCTCCAATAGCATCCCTTATATATCTCAGAATTCTTTTTGCGTGTTCGAAATGAACACTCGTATATAAGTTATATTAAACTGACTCAGGCACAAGCATGTATTGAAGCAAATAAGCAATGTAACGTTAAAACTCAAATCAAATCAAATATTTGATACAACAGAAAGTTATACTGGGCTTCACACAGAAGCTTGTATGACCATAGAAAAACCTTGAAAAGTGAGCTTGTGTGGATTGCATGCCGCCATCATGTTATCAAGATTATGCTGTCAGCTATTTTTTAATGTATATTTGGCTCTACTGGTGGTCAAGAGACTGCGCTGTTTAACCGATTTAAGAAACTGTCGCCAAATATTAATCACACTGATTATACCGCTGCTAAGCAAATTACGATAAGAAATTTGAGAGTATCTACCACGTGCCTCTCAAAAACAACATTCTAGATATGATTATCATATGATGGACATTATTATAGGGGATATTAATATCAATCTACTTCTGGCTGACGATGACAATGTTAATCACTACCTTTCTATCATGAATATGAACGGTTATGTGTCGCATTGTCAGGATATCACAAGACCAACAAGTCAGTCTTGTCTTGATCACATCTTCATACGTAATAGATTAAAATCTCAGTTAAAAAGCATTCAATCTTTCATCATTGAACATGATATAACTGATCATCTGCCGCTAATGATTAATGTAACAGACCCCAAGCATGGCAACACAGGTACGAGCAAAAACTGTTGGTCTAAAACTATAAAACAAATTGATTTTAACAAACTAAAAACTTTATCAGATAACATAGACTGGGATCATACAAATAGTTTTAATGACGCCGAGCAAGCCACTGAATATCTTACACAGAATCTTAGAAATATAATAGAGAAATCTGAATACGAACAGCGTATTAATAATAAATATAAAAAAATTAAACCATGGATTACAAATGGGATAATCAAATCTATAAAAACACGTGACAAACTAAAAAAGGTACTGAGGTTGAACGCTTCTCAACAAAAACTAACAGAATACAAGGAATATAGAAATAAACTGAACTTAATAATAAAAAATACAAAAAATAATTACTATAAACAGAGAATTGAACAAAATCAAAACAACATGAGAAAAATCTATAATTTGATTAGTGAAGCGTCCGACGAGACTACATCAAAAAATACTTTAACTCAGATAAAGGATAAAAATAATAAAATTATAACAAATCAAAAAGAAATAGCAGACACATGCAATGAATTTTTTATTAATATCGGAAAAAATATGTCCGACAAAATTACAAATCAAAATCAACACCAGCCAGAGAACAACAATTGTACATCAATGTTTCTATATCCTACAAACGACACTGAGATTAACAAACACATAAACAACTTAAAGAACAATTGTTCATCAGGTTCAGATGGCATATCTTCCAGTGTACTTAAGCTTCTGCACAGAGAATTAACTAGTCCTATAGTGCATATAGTGAATTTAATTTTTAAGACAGGTAATGTTCCTAAAGCATTTAAAGTATCAATTGTCACACCAATTTTTAAGTCTGGCAGTAAAGAAGACATAAATAACTATAGACCAATAAGCGTTATCTCCAATGTCGCAAAACTTTTTGAAAAATGCTTAAAAGATAGACTTGTCCACTTTTTGAATAACAATAATTTGTTATCTAAGAATCAGTTTGGGTTTGTTGAGGGACGCAGCACTGCTGATGCTATGTTTGAGCTGACACGCGAAGTAGCCCAAAACTTAGACCAGGGGAGAAAATGTATTGCTTTGTTTTTGGACCTGGCAAAGGCATTTGACACGGTATCCCATTCCATACTGCTTGATGTCCTTGAATGTAGTGGCATTAGGGGCATCGCGTGGAGAGTTCTGGAAAGCTACTTAAGCGCACGTGTCCAGCACGTTAGGATTGGGGACGTGCTTAGTTCCCCCGGGACTGTTAGGCATGGGGTACCACAAGGTACTGTGATGGGACCAATCTTGTTTAACCTGTACATAGATAAAATCTGCAGTCTTAGCGTCGGTGAAAAGGTTGTGGCGTATGCGGATGATACGGTTGTTGTTTTCAGCGATGAAAGTTGGTTTCTATTGCAGAAGAAAATAAAAAAAGGCTTCTTAAAAATAAAAAGTTTTTTGGACAGTCGCAAACTGACTTTAAATATCAAAAAGTCACACTACATTGCCTTCTCTCTAAATTCTGTAAATCGACCTTATTTTAATCAAATTGCTATTCCTGATATTAATGAACCACTATTAGAGGTCAATCACATTAAATATTTAGGTATAGTCCTTGACAAGCGCCTTAAATGGGACCAACACGTTTTATATTTGTATAAAAAAGTTAGATGTTTAATACACAAATTTTATACTCTGAGAGAAATTCTCAACAAAAAGCTCATGATTATGGTATATAGGGCGCTTGTCGAACCTCTACTGCGATATGGTATTCTGGTCTGGGGAGGAATGTATAACAATAATCTAGAACAACTCCGAGTTGTCCAAAATTGTATTGTAAAGATTAGTCTTAAGAAACCAAAACTTTTTCCTACAAACCAACTTTATTGCAGAGAACTTTGTAATATTAGAACATTATATATTATTACGGTATGTAATTTTTTTCACTCAAATGAAAATTTCAACAAATTAAAAATGTCACACAATCATCAGACCAGAGGCAATACAAATGAACTAGTATACATTTATAGAACTAGAACAACAATGATGCAACATTTTGTAACATACTATGGTCCAAAATTATATAACTTAATACCTCAAAAAATCAGAGCCTTAACAAACAAAAAACATTTTAAAAAACAATTCAGTGACTACCTCTTTGAGAATATTGCTAGATTTCTTCAGTTTTTTTAGTTGCCTACCCATTCTGTTTAAAAAAAAAAAAAAAAAATATACATATAAAATAAATTAAATAAACAAATAAGGTAAAGAAATTTATATTGTATACTGCATGGCATTTAATAAAGATGATAGGTTTATCTTTAAAATTTTACCTAAATCAACACATACAGGTGTTCCACACCTAGGTGTATAATTTAAGAGTATATTATATTAAATCAAATGTAAATAAACTTTTATATGCCACATTTTAAAAAAAAAAACTTCTGCGTCTGTCTCTTTCATTTCTTGGTGAAGAAAGTGGCAGTGGAACCAGTTAGTAGAGGCAATCGAGTTTACTCTGCGACCAAGCATTTAAAAATTCAAATAAAAAAAGCATTGTTAATTTAATAAATAAAATAAAACATACTACATACTACAGTGTAAATTTGTTTTGATCACACTCCTGCGGACTATAATTTGGAAACAATCGGGTTTTTAGTCTTTTTTATGCGTAGCCTATTACTTATTTGGAGTAACTGTGCGAGGCCTACGGCCAACAAAAAAGTGAAGAAAAAAATTTTATATAGTCAAGTTTTTTAGCATTTCAAGAATATTTTTAATTTATTAAAATTAAGTACCTATTCTGTGTTTACGCGCATATTTTAAATATATCATTATTGAAAGAATAAACGTCTACTATTTATTATTTTACGCATTATACTTAATTAACTATATATATTTTTGTAAATAAGAAGATTTTAATTTTCGTGCGAAACTTATTTGTTTTTGGTCTATTTTAGATAAAAATATTTCATTTATTTCATCTAAAAACACATTTTTTTTATTGAGGACAATTTTTTTAATCCTTATCAAAGCAGAGAGTGTTAAAAACTTCCAGGGATACCACTTTAAGTTATTGATAACACTCTGTGATTTTAAATTTTATGTATTAAAAAGTTAGCAAAAAAAAAACAGATAGTTATATTTTCTATCTTTAATAGTAATTTAGCTGAACTCAATTTATATTATGAATTTTGCTAAACTCCAATATTGTTGGGACACCCGGTATATTATAAATTGCCAAAACCGTTTAAAAATATTAACTAACGTCGTTTTATGTTGTAAGATAACGAAACATAGGGTTATATTTGTACATGACTTTCCTTTACACCCTGTACAAAATCAACACAGTAATGAGTCAAAAAGATTAAAGAAATCTATAAAGAAGCTACAACACAAAGAATCTTTATTACATAATTTCTTATGTAGCAAATCTAATTTTAAACAATTCTGAATCTTAATAACTATTTAATAAGGCCGAAAGCGCCCTACAAAAAATAGAAGAATATCCCATTACAACAAAAATTACTAGATTCTTTCTTAATTCAAAAATGTGTACGCAGGCCCTATCCTATCTATTTAATAATAACCAAAAAAAAATACTAGGTATCTATACACAAATAGGTACATTATAAATAAAACGCTTTGCCCAAACAAATTAACAATCCTCATAAATTCTACAAAATATTAGTTACATCGCTATATCTATTCATTGTTATGACGAATTGGCTTAGTTTTTAATTTATATATACAACAATTTATATATATAACCCTGTATAAAGTCAAGACGAAAAGACTAAAAATAATTAATTATAAAATGTAAGAAAAAACAAACGTTTCAAACCTGGAAACTTTAGCTACAAATAACGCATTTTTGGGACATCATAGTTTATGTAAATCTTCGTATTTTAACAGAATTGGCCTTTCTCTACCAAACGCATTAACGTTGATAGTGGCCATTTTTAAAAAGGCAACTTCAGACTGCAGAGTCATCAATCAGCAGAGTGAGCAAAAGTTTATACCATACTTTACTATTACTTCCGTAAATTAGGCAAAGAAATCCTACATGGTGGCTTGCATAGCAGCTTCTAACGCCTTTGCTTCTGGTGTTTCACTTTTGTACCTTTAGTGACATCAGCATTTGGTAGTTGATAATTGTCTTGCGACCCCCCCCCCCCCCCCCCATTGAGAATTACCCCTGGGAGGCAGTACTCGCGGTCCAGCTGCTTCTTTTTGCCTTTGTTTCACTTCTTTTGGATGCTTGAGGCACGCTTAATATTTTGCCGTGTGGTCCTCATCACAGTTACCGCACTTCGCTTTGTCCTTCCTGCTCTTTGGACATTCGTGTGAGACGCGTTATGACGCAGGAGGGTGTGAAACCCAACTCCTCTAAATTGGTCTTAATTTTTTCTTCAAACTATGCCCAGAGGACTCCATGGAGGACGACGTGTACTTATTTTCCTTCTGGAACCTAAAGGAATGGTATAGCTGATTATTTGCATCTAGAAATTTTATAATTTTATTGTAATCCGCAGGAGTTGCGGGGTGGATTTTCACACGCTGCGCTCCTGTCATTGCTCTATCGTAATCGTATTTATTAGAAGCGAGATACTTTGCAATGCTGCTATACTTGTTCTTATTTCTAATGACAATGGGCGGTACTCACAACATTTTTGGGGCCACCTCCATCTCATTCTCATTAAGAGCTAGGTGAACTGTCAAACTGTTGTCATTATTTGCATTAATCAAATCACTATTATTTACATTACTGTTTGGTCCCGACACCGGGGCACCATGCCTTAAATGGAAATGGACGTGAAAAAAGTAAACAGACCTTACTTTATACGAAACGATATGATACATTGCATCAGATTTATTAGGACCTGGTTCTCGTTAAAGGATAGTGAAGCCATTGTCAATTTTGATAGAAGCAATTGTCAAATATTATGACTTCATTAAAAAATGCTCATACATTTTGTATTTATATTGTGTACGAAAGCGTAGAGGAGTAATTTTTATTTTTTATTTACTAATTCCCGACTTTAAACTCGGACTTTAACAGAAGGTAGGCACAGTCGGCACGGTGGATCTTTGCCGGTGCATCATTACTTGCACCTGACTAAAACCATATGAATCTAGTCGAAATTACGAGTCTCAAAAAGTCAAAACAAAATCCAAGTTTATAAGCGTCAAAACTTTCGTGCCTCGCGTTCGGATGTAATAACAATAATATTCATAATTTCTTATCGCCAACAGCAAAGTATAATATAAATGGCTCTGAAAAGAACAATTTATAAGATTAAAGGTAATTTCAAGGCACAAGAACGTTTAAAAACAAATAAAAGTTGGCAGATCAAACCATGACTTTGATATTAAGGGTGACAACTCTCTAATTATCTTTGTCTATGTCAAGCACGTTATTTGGAATTCGAAACGTATTGCGCCACCGCAAGGCTATAATAAATAAAGATAGGGAGTTGTAAATCACGTTGTCTCTTGATCGTTGATCCACGACGCACCGACATAGATCCACCTTTAAATAGTAAGTAGTGTACGAAAAAATGATCTGTATAGAACTATAGATTTGTACATAATATTAAAACAATAATTCATTATTGTTAAGTGAAATATTTTGTTAATAAAATAAAAAGTAACTATGTGTTATTATTATTTTCAGATGAAAACCATAGAAAAATCATGCATGTAATGTAACTGATGGACACTTGGTTTTATGAATGCCTAAATACCTCTAATCGAACCATTGGCAGGGGAACATTTAGGTAATTCTTAACGGAGGGAGAGTGATTAAAAAAATACTAAAATAAATTTTATCCAAGACCAAAATTAAACATGTATCACCTAGGAAAAAAAAATGTTTAAAAGCTATTAACGCGAGTTACATGCACAGTATTGCACAGACTCTTACAGAACCCGCCATGTCAGCAGCTTCCCAGGCTAGATATTCCAAAAAGCTTATAGTGCCTATCCTATTTCTCTTGGCTAAAATCTATATTTTAATTGTAAATATAAATCATTATTTTGCTAAAGTTTGTCTGATTAAGTCGATATTGTAAATTCTTGAATAAAGATTTGTTTTTAAAAACAACCTTCGTTGTTCAACCGATTTAAGTGGCGCAGTCGGTAGGATTGGTGCGGTGGTGGTTTTGCCCGAATCATCGAAGTAAAGTCAACTACCCTGGAGTTTCAACACTTTGGCGCTGATCCGAAAAGAACGTCGACGCTCAGGCAACAAGCAGCAGGGAATCCGAGAAGGACAGGGAAATACTTCAAAAGAGTAAGTGCCTTATCCTTTTGCGCCTTCCAAACCTTTTTATTAGAAATTTTGTAGGGATAATTATAGGTCAGTGTGCTCCAATACATTTTTGCAGTCTATTGCAGACACGTAGTTCTTAGGTTGAAAAAAAAAAAGATATATTCTCGCAGAGAAAGCAAAAAAGAAGTTTTTCTTTTAAGTTTTATTTTAACATTATTTTCATTAAGAAATAATAGTGTTTTTAATAAGCCATATAATTGTTTATATTTTATTTACGGTATAATTGTTTACTGTATATTGTTTCATAAGAAATGACTTCTGAAACGAAAACTATAAATTGGGATCTTTTCCGATCAAAATTGGAAAATATAAAAACTTATAATGGAGATATCAATACTCCCAATCGATTTTTAAAAAAGATGTGAAGACTTTGTCAGCACTTATAAAATTTTAAGGACAGTAATCTAAGAAAAATTAACTGATACAGCCGAATACATGGTAGGCAGACGTGTTGAACTAGATAATTGGCCCAAACTAAAAACGGCATTGATCCAATGTTTTTCCGATAGGCGAGACAATGATTGTTTAGTGCAAGGCTTACGCGTATAAGACCATATAAATCTGAATATCTTATTGATTTTGGTAGCAGATTGCAAATTTTACGTAGTAACGTTATCCAACGCATAAGCAATGATATTTCTCCATCAGAGGCACAAAAAACATGTCAAATTAACCATTATGAGAAAACCGCGTTAAATACATTCATTGCTGGTTGTAAAAATACCCCACGAAATAATATGTATATTAAAAAACCGACATCTTTAGAGGATGCTATAAATTTCGTCAACGAATACGAAAACTTCGAAAAGCTGTACGGTAACAACGAATTTCGGCACACCCAAAAATTAAATACACCCGCACACAAACCAAATTTTAACCAAAACATGCACGCAGTGCAACAAACGCAATTTTATCCAAATTATCAAAACGCGCAATTTCATCAAAAAGCAATATTATGGCCTAATCAACCGATACACGTACAACCAAGACAACTTCTACCCCGGTAATATCTAGTGATCGACCGATACCGATACCGATACCGATATATCGGCTATATCGGCCGAGAGCCGATTATCGGTATCGGCCGATAGATGTAAATATATATCGGCTATATCGGCCGATGCATAAAAACAACCATAGCAGCTTAAAACATTTTTTTTATATTTAAATTTAAAGTAATATTTCAAATAAATACTTTTTCCATCCATTTCGCTACTTTGCACTCCACCAAACTCCAATAGGATTATTATTAACTATTAATATTATGTCTTTGTTAAAGATTAACTAAATTACGCCAAGAAATAATCGAACTTAAAACGATCTGCTTTAAGAATGCAATACTGAATGCACGGCAATAAACGCACGGGATTCACCGAGAAATTCAAATTAAGGGGATTCACCAATGACTTGGCGCTGAGCCACATAAATTACCGCCTATTGCTGTGTTGCCAAAGTGCAGTTCTTGTTTTTATTTTTGTGATTTTAAATTGAACGTTAAAGAATTATAAGTTATATTACAGAATATTCAGATTTTAGACATTAATAATATTATCAATTAAAAAAGGCCGATATGTCGATATATATCGTTATCGGCCAAGACATTATCGGTATCGGCCGATTATCGGTATCGGCTAAAAAAGTCATATCGGTCGATCACTAGTAATATCCTACAAACCGACAAGTATTCGGTCCTCAACAAAATGTTTTTAGACCAAGTCAAATATCTCAAAATCAATTACCAAAACCGATTCCAATGTCTACGACATCGCGTAACCCAACCGTCGCGATTAATCTAATTATGTTTTCGAAGAACTGTATTCAAATGATTATGATGAAAATGTCGATCAAAACGTATCCGTACCCTTTAGTTATTGTTCGGAAGAAGGTCAACTGTGCTTACCGTATTACCAAGAAAATTAATATCCCCAAAATTCCGATCAATCAGAAATCGTCGATCAAAGCCCGGATGACACCAAGCAAGACAGAGCAAAAACATTTTCTGGAAACAAGCCTCGCAATTATTTGACAAAAATCAATATTTCCTCAAGTAACGCCCTCCCCTACGTAGAAATAAAAAACCCGAAATTAAAATTGATAATTGACACGGGAAGTTCGCGATCAATATTAAATCCAACTATTGCAGAAAAATTGTACCCAAATTGTATCTATAAATCGGACAATAATATTAAAACAGCTATTGGTAGCCAAATGGCATGACAGTTCGAAGCATCAATACCTGCATTTACCGAATTCAATCATGATCACAAAATTTATTTTATTTTATTTGACGAACGATTATTTTGATGGTATTTTAGGACTTTTAGACATAATCGGAATGAATTTAATTATTGATCTTATGAATAAAAAATTAGTAGGAAAAAATGTTGAAATACCGTTCAAACATAGTCTGAAACTCAAAGAGTTCGATTATACAATTCAATATAAAAAAGGCAAAAATAATCAGTCAGCTGACGCGTTATCTAGATATCCTGTAGATATAGATTTAAATGCAATAGAAACACAATCAACCAATAATAACCCCGGAGACATCGTCCTGACAATCGCAGATTACTTACAAGATTTGGATTCACTCCCCATTATTGACGATATAACCATTTAAGAAATTCTCGAACGCCAAATAGACAAACCTCGAATAAACATAATCTCAGACATACAAGTTGCTCCACCCTGTATACCGCGAAATATCACGGAAGATTCGCAGACAGTACATACCTCATTGGAAGAACCGATTCTTAATATACCAATATCAGAAAAATCAATAAATACTTTCAAAAATCAAATAATATTGACAAGTGGCGATACAGATAAAGTTCAATGCAAATTTGACAAAATATTTCAGAATACACGTTTATTTGTAACAGTTGCTTGTAGAAACTCAACACATCATTTTATCCAAATTCTAAAAGAGTCCATCGATCCAAAACAAGTAGGTATACGCAGTATATTTTAGAACCCCCGAATTAGCTCAAAAGTTCGTAGTTACTCTTCAAAGCCTCTTTAAAAATTCTTCTTTTAAATTCATTCAATGTACCAAATTCCTACAAGATATTCAGACCTTAAATGATCAAAAAGAAAAGTTAGAATTATATCATACTACCAAAACTTGCCATCGTGGAATTAATGAAATGAAAACGGCACTTTGCTCAAAATATTATTGGCCAAAAATGTCAATAGATATCAGTAGTCAAACTTTGACTACTGATATCGAAAATTATGTCAATAACTGTGAAATTTTTTTAAAAAATAAATACGATCGAAATCCACCAGTAATAAAATTTAACCTGACACCTACAAGTTCTAAACCTTTTGAACATATTATCCACATGGACACATTTAAAATATCTAACGAAAGCTATTTGACAATAATTGACTCTTTTTCAAGATATGGACAAGCTCATCCCTTAAAAAGTTTGACAGGACCCGCTGTAATAGAAAAACTTTTTAAATTTTAAATTCGAAATAATTAAAGGACATATTAACAGTACCGACCCCTTCGACATTAATGACGAAATAATCGTATCGCATTACGTACAAAATCATAAAGAATCCGCAAAGGAACTTTACCGAAAAATTCAGGAAAAGAACGCGAAGGTAAAAGAAAAAATAATATTTAAACTAAATGAGAATCGTACAGAACCACCCGACTTTAATAAAGAAGACGTGGCCTATATTAAAACTAAATTTCGAAGTAAGGATTTGCCAAAATTTAAGCAGTCAAAATTGAAAGGTCAAAGTACCCTTAAATTAATCACGCATAAGGGAACCTATCATAAAAGTAGCGCTCGAAAACCGAAAACTAAACGTAAATTATCTTTACAGGTGACAAATGAAGCGGATACTACTAATCTTGCTTCCGATTCTGCAGGCACTTCCGGCCAACAGTGACCAAACTGACAAACAACAAACAGTAGTAGATAATCTAAGGCGTTCCGGGATTAGAGTTGAGCTTTTTTACATGTAAATCTCCATAAGGAAATTTAAGGTCCATTCTGTTTTTCAAGCGAACCGACGCCGGGTCAGGGGCGTACTAAACATTTGGGCCCCCTCGGAGGGCGTCGCGACGTCAAAATTATTAACTCATACAACCTCTTCCAAACTAACTACCCATAATATGCCACTGTCTTCTGAGAGTAGACGATCAATGCAGAAAAAAAGCTGGTTTCTTCGGGGATAGAACCCGCGTCCATCGGCACATGCAGGCTACGCTCTAACCATTGAGCTACGTTGTCTTGCGGTAAATGTTATTCGTGGTGGATGATATGCTTACAATGCAGACGCGTTTCCGTATCGGTCGCGCAGGGGCGCAGATGTTACCCACAAGTATTTCTTTATTATCTTTACAAACGCGTTTCAGCTTGTTAATCGAAGTACAACGTGACAGTTTAGGCTGATTTAAACAATTTATATTTTTTTATTTACAATAAAATTGTACATAATATGAACAATAAATATCGTCAAACTGTGCTGTTGTTAGATGCAACACAATAAAATATAAGAAACAGCAGATATAAAATTTATTAGTTTTTCAAGAAAACGTGCAAATAAGATTAACATCACACCACGGTTATATTGTACTGCGTCGTAGAAAGAAGTGCCGTAATGCAATTTGATCAATTTTTAGTTACCTACCAAGTAGGTGGGTACCTATAGATATACGTACCTACAGTTTTATGGTAATTTTGGTGGTGCGAAATCCGTTTTTCGCTTTTAAGAAAGCAGTATTTTCACCCTATAGGCATTTAAACCTTCTTCAAATCTTAAGTTAATATTTTGCATTTGTAAGTTATAAAATCAGATATAACAGACAAAAGGTAATAAATATTACTGTATCTAACAGTTACGAAAATTATATTCTAAATTTCCTCAATTGCTTTATGGGTAAAATGTATTACCTACCTATCCTCCTCTATGCATATACTTAGGTACCTAACTTAGAAAGTCTTAAGTGTTTTTTCCTTATGTAGGTAGGTTTTTGGCATTTGAATGCTGCCACATTATCTAGCAGTAGATACCTACGCAAGTACACATTTTTTTTTATTGTTTTTGCACCAAAATAATTAAAATGCATCCATGAGCCAGGTTTACTGTGCATATTTAATTATTTTACCTTTATTATACAATGCAAATTAGTTCGGATATAAAAATACCATATAGTAAGTACTTGTCTCAACAGTAAGGATTTTTCTGTTTGATTTTTAGCAGGGTGAACTAGGTATAATAATTTAAAACGCCGTAAGTGTATTTTATAACAACAAAATATTTTGTTCGCATTCTGAAACTATTACCTACCAATAAATTTATATCAAAAAATACCCCCCAAAAATAAATTGTATCTGAAAAGAATAGCATAATGCAAAAGGTAACTAAAACAAAAAAAAAATGTGTTAACCTACCCCATTTTCCCAGAATTCTCATTTTGCACATACGACACTCGTCGTTACGAGAATTATTTTTAAATAAAACAACTAACAATGTTTAAATAATATATATTTATTGACACGACCTACTACACAAATAATTTCTTTGAACATTTTTACAGATATAAAATACACAATATACTTATTATTCCTTTTTTTTTTCAAATTATATTTGCATATCAACATAATATCCCCATCTGTTCTGTAATATATACCTATGACAATAATTACAAATTGTATAGGAATGGTCAATAGTGTAATACTTACAACCTAAACTTAAAACTAAGTGATAACAAGGTTTAAATAGTTTCACGTAGGTACTTAGCACAAATACAAATCCTTTCAAACAGTTATAGATATCTACATATTCGCTTAATTATTTTAACATTTAGAAACCAATTAACAATCGAAAGTCACCAGAAATAAGATAAAAAATGATTTGAGCTGGCTCTTAAACAGAATAATAATAATAGACATTTTTTAATGTAATTAACTTGCGTTGGGTTACATTCATGGTGAAACCGTATATTATCCATTATGGGTAAAAATAATAATAATTAATAACTTCTTTGAAAATGATCCGAAAGAGTCGAAACACGCGTGCCAGTAACTGAATAAATAGTGAAACAACAAGTAATTTTATTTTTACCCATAATGACATTTTTTAATTTCATGTGGTAATTTATTAATCATTTTCAAACTTATAACATTAATTTGGGAATTTATAAATTATTTGTGATCTGTTTTAATTTTAAATATGTATTTGTCTATATTCTTGTAGATAAACATGTTTAGGAGTATACACTCCTGGAAAAGTTAGATTGATTGTTAGGTAAAATATATTTTTGACTAGCCTTCCATTATCGAACAATGTCCCCAAGGAATCGTGTCAGCAGAGGATTTTGAAATTCGTCTCTTATCATCATGAGGGCTTAAACCTATCTTACTTTGTTTTACACTATATATATCATGATTTTTGGATCTTATTAAATTCTGTGAAATCTGTTTATCCGTAAATGTTTGCAGACACTTAACATAATCTTTAAATGATATTTGATTTTCAATTACCGACTTCTTAATACCTTTAATTTTTTTTGTTAACCCCTTTTTCGAAAGATAACATTCAATTTCTTGTCGTTGTTTACCAGTCACCGCCAGTTTCAATATTTCTTGTTCTATTTCGTCAAAGGTAAAATGCACTTTTGTAGCATACATTTTAGATCTAAGCCCTATGAAATGAGTCATAATTCGCCCATTGTTCTCATCTTTCATCATTCCAAGAACTTTTTTATTAACATTTGGAATTCCATATATGTTGTCCACAAGGTAATCAGATGTATCAAAATATTGTCGACAGTCTCTTCTAATGACTTCATAAATATCTATATTTCTAATTTCATATATTAGCGAATCGGTATCGGTATAAAGGACATTGCAATTAGAGAAATTTTGCAGCATGTAATTATAATGAAAATCGTAAATGGTAGTTTTGGCTATATCTAGAATAGACATTCCTACATAGATAGGTTTGTTGAAATAAATTTTTGACTTTGCAAGTTCGATAATTACAAAATTTTCATTTATTATAGTACATGTTTTAAATTCAGGCTTTGATATTAAAGCTTCGGCTCCATAGCGTCCTTCCCAATTCATAACTAATTTCACTGAGGAATAATTCCGAACATTCTCCATAGTCTTTCCAAATACAGCATTGTTCATAAGCTTAAATAAATTTTTCTCAAATTCATTTTTAGCTGCCTGTCTTAGACTAGTATTCAAATCAATATATGGCTTTAACCATGGATATTGACTAAATGACAGCACCCTATGTATTTTTTTTAATTGCACCCCTAATGCTAATGCCTGCTTTAAGTTCCTATAGTGAATGACATATTTATCCTTGTCATGCAGGGTAGCCAGAAGTTTTATATTATTAGCACCCTCAGGTTTTTGATGTTCTGGACAAAGTGGAAGGTCTGAAAATTTATTATGTAGTTCGAAGGGAATTTTTAAATCAACTTCTAAGATATATCCTGTGTCAGCTTCTTCAGATACATTGACTGCATTAAGACTGTTAATTTCTTCACTAGAAAGCCATTTAAAGCATCCATATGGCAGATATTGAGACATTGCCCAATCATATTGGTTATTTATGTCAAAATACATCAAATATGACTCCTCTTTATTAGCGTCGTATGAAGGCATGTACTTATTATTGGCTTCAGCATATCGCTTAGAACACTGACTTAATCCCCCTCTTATACCTTTTTCAACAAACATAATCATATCTAAATCGGTCAACAGTTCGAGTTTTACTTGACTTGTTCTAGACATTTGAAATAACATGCATTGCCAAGCATACCCCGGCAAGGTGTACGCATGTGTAGGAGAAATGCCGTAGGTTTTAAAAGATGTCCTGCGAAATTTTTCAAAAATATCTGCTAGAAGCAAAATATCAGTTTTAAGATAAAGATCAGAATAATCTTGCATTGTCTTGCAACCTAAAGAGTTCCAGACTTTTTGCGCATGAGCATAATCCATATCGCTTATCAGGGAGTCATTCAATCTGTTATAGAATTGAATTTTTAAAGGCAATTTGGTTTCGCTTAATTTATCCCAACTACTCATGAAATCATATGGAAATACTCCTTTCCTACGGAGCAATGAAAACTGATCTTCAGAGAGCTCCGCAAATTCAGATTTAAGAATTGGATAATCTGATAAGTATGATGCTAACTTATCTAACCCAGAAGCCAAAAATCGAAAACTATCTATAAATCTTAACTGCACCAAATTTTCTGGAATATTTTTCGTAAATGAAATATATTTCTCTTTGTTCACAGGTAAAATATCGATTTTTCCTGGTACCTCTGCCAATGCCCTTAATACCAAATGACCATCATAGGAACTCATATTATGGAAAAGAACGGGTATTGTATGACTATCTTGAAAGTTAAGATTACATTTTTCATGAGCTGCCCCTCTTATTTTACCAGTGATATGACTGTGATCTCGAACTATAATGTCGTCAGACGAGAATGGTTTTTCGCAAATATGACACAGCTTGGAACTATATAAAATCTGATTTTGTTCAGCAGAAAGATTTTCCATGGGCAAATCACACAAAAAGACTGTCTCAACGTCTTCAGCAAAACTAACAAGTTCCTTAACAAACCATTGCATGCAGTCTTGTCCAGTGTACGACTTATAAAATGAGAGAGTATCATCATATGAACATTTAACATAAAACCCCACGCTATACGGAATGTGTTTTTGGTAGTTTAAAGTTGCTTTACTTCCAACATCTTCAATTGGATCCAGAAGACATTCAGTGTCCGCATAAATTATAAAGGGGGCTTCTTCCTTGAATTTGAAATCTTTGAATTCTACCCACTTTTGCTCCTCTGTTGGAATTTTAGGTACTGCACCAGTGTTTACCATCTCACAATCTTGAATATGTTTATTTAACTTCTCTTCAGAATAGAAAAAGTGAAGACAACGGTCGCAAATATACTTTTTTTGTTCATGACTACTGAGCTGTTTTGACATTAAGCGAGATAGGTTTTTTATCCACACAAAATGCTGCTTAGCAGAGAAAATGTCACTATCTATTTCATCATCATCTGTATCATAATACTTATCCTGTACCAATAAAAGATTTACATGTTTTTCTACTCTGGCTTTTGTTAAATAAGCTGGGATAACATTAAATTTATTTCGAAACTTTTCTAAGCGATAAACATTTATCGATAAATAATTCTGGTGTTCAAATCTAGATACTTGTCGCAAAGTCATAGGAAATTGTATTCCCTTCAAATTCAGTACTGTCTTAGGATCTGGGTATGATGACGGCAAGTTATAATTGTACTTATTAGGATATAAAGCTGACGTCACAGCCCATGCAAAACACATATTATCATTATTTTGTACATTGATACAAGCTTGCTTGTTTTGAATGAAAGGAGGTAGCTTAATATAACTACCTACACGAAGAGGATTATACTTATTTATAGATACTGTCAAATTTACTAGCTTCTTTAAAGCCCAACCACTATCTTTTTCCTGAAACTCCTCCAATTTAGTTAACAACTGATCTTGCACATTTTCTAGAAACCATTCATCGAAGTTAGTATTTTGGTCAATAACAGCATTCTTTGAATTAAGATATTTATATTCACTTAGAGTTAGACTGTACAGACTTAGTAACTTGGAACTCTCCACATAGCACAGCGTTAACCTTAAAGGAATTATCAACTTTTAAACAATTTTGAATTCTTCTTTTAAGTAAGGCTGCACAGTCTTCTAGGAACGATTTAGCATCGGTGTTTTTCAGGTTTGTGATTATTCCAGTCCTGACTCTAGATTTAAATGCTGAGTGTAAGTCATCCCATTTAACACGATGTGTTGCTGTCTCCTTTCGTTCTGCATATCCAAACCCGGTTACTTCCAATGCTCTAATAATCGCCGTAAAGCTTTTTACCCGGGCTAATAACGTTAAAAGATGCTGCTTTTCTGCAATAGATGTAGAATTTTTAAGAGCCGTTGAAATTAATTTCGATGCTTTATAACATCGCTTAACTCCGATATTCACAGCTGTTTTATTATTCTTCAAATTGGCATCCAAAAAAAATTTATTTAAATCTTCAACAAGACCATCGGCAAAAGACATCTTGAATAATTTTTATATGTTAGACTCTAGACAGGTCTTTCCTCTGTAACAGTCAGAGCGATACTAAAATAATATAAATTGGTTGAAATGTTTTATAGACTGTAGCTAGTAGTATTCGGCAAAGTTCGTATAAGTTCGATTAATTAAACTCATGTAAAACGAAGTATCTGAAAAAAAAAAGAGAGTCTATAATACCACTTTGAAAATTAAACTTATCTACTAGTTATGGTGGGCTATATCTTAATAAGACCGCAACCTCCATGCAGTCATCGTGTCTCATCAACCATCATATTAAATCTATAAGTAAATATGAAAAATGCGAAATGCATGATTTACTTCAATTATTTATTTACAACGGAAAAAAATGTTCGTAGAAACCAGCAAAAAAAAAATGTATAAAAGAGCAATAGAAACAATATAATATATTTTAAATGACTAGCACATTCTTTAAAACAGTACTACAACCAAGCCAAATAACTCTTTTATGTGCTGTATAAAATAACAAAAAGGTGTTCCTAAGACAGCGTAAGATTGCTTCACAACTACGCAGCCTGCTTTGAACACAGGTGTTACAACGTAGCTCCATAATCTTACTATACTCTAAGCGGGCGAGGATGTCAATAGGTTCTAATATATTCTTCAATACATCTTAATAGCATAATCGTTAAATATAAGTGGAAACTATATGCAGAAATGAGTTTCCTGTAATATTTTATCAACAATGCATAAGACACATAAGTAAGCATCTATTTATGGCTTAGATTTATTAGGTTTTGATACTAAGAGAGATTTTGATAATATGCCATTAGTTAAATACATTTTCCAGTGAGCCGTATAACAGAATAAAAAGAGGTTCCTCAGACTGCGTAAGATTGCTTCACAGCTAGGCGGCCTGGCATATAACTTAACTCTACTATCTTACCATTCTCAAAAGTAGAGAGGACGTCAATAGATTTTAAGTGCATAATCATTAAATATAAGGGGAAACTACATGAAAAAATGAGTTTCCCGTAACATTTTACTGATAATGCATCTCATTAGCTCATAAAAAAAAATGTATTTAAGTATTGTAATT
Source organism: Polydrusus tereticollis (assembly GCA_963920685.1). NCBI lineage: Eukaryota > Metazoa > Arthropoda > Insecta > Coleoptera > Curculionidae > Polydrusus > Polydrusus tereticollis. The sequence goes on from OY987329.1 coordinate 55,150,198, forward strand.
AAAAATGTACCAAGTTGTAATATTTAAAGATAGTTTGATAATATGCCGTTGGTTAAATATATTTTTTAATGATCCAAGTAGCAGAATAAAAAGAGATTACTAAGACGGCTTACAAGACAAACAACAAGTTTCAACCGCGAAGCCCTATAAAGGTTAAATGTAAATATGCTCACCAAGTCAATAGGTTAATACGGCACCAGTCGTACTTCTTCGGGGTTCGGAGAACTCGGATCGAGCAAAGCACCTCGACGGTCGACAATCTCGAAAGAAGTGAGAAGTTAACCGTCTAGCGTCGAATCTATATCTTTTGGCGAGGGATGGGTATCGAGGTACGCCGTGTAGCAGGTCGCGCTCGCGGGAGATAAATTAATATGTAACGCAATTGTTAATAAATAGGCAATTACGAGAATCGATTCAAACAAATTATCATTTATAATTAGTAGAATAGTATTTATGACTGCGGTTCTGAAAGAACGGAAATTTTCTAATGTAAAATAATAAAAAATAAAAAAATTATTTGTCTGCGTAACTTGCTTTTAAATAAAATACATAGGTTCAAGAAATAAAAACTTAGTAACTTCGTTACAAATCAATGGATTTAATATATCAAAAATTACCCCGTTTATATTCCATACATGCGGGACATGCTGCATACTTGACATATTTAGTATATTAAATTTAACAGACATAAAAAAAATTTTAAACCAGAGATATCTAAAAAGAAAGCAGGCTATCTTATCAAAATTAAACTCAAGAATACCAGTTTAACCGTTCAACAAATTATAAAAATTACCACATTTCTACACTAAAAAGATTTCCTTAAACCATTAATGGCCAATGCCCCAACTTAATAGACATTAAATGTGTTACCATATAATGTTTAAATGAGTTTTGATAATATACCATTAGTTAAATGTATGTTTCAATAATCTACCTATGTATGTTACAGAGTAAAAAAGAGGTTACTTACTAAGAAGACATACAATTTATATAGGAAAATGTCCGTCGTATAAATACGTAGTTTTATAAAACTTTTTCTTGTGCTAACGTTCTACTTCCCAGATATACCAATATTTACCCTATACTAGAAGATTCTGTTCTATCCTAGACATGCAACGACCATGCACACCCCTTTCTTGAAAAAAAATCTACTATTCAGATTGGAAAAGCCTTAAGTGCAATATTTTACCACAATATCATAAGTTCTTATAGCATTATAGTTTGACAAAACTTGCATAATAATATATTATAAGAAACAGCCGAATTCGAGTCTCACAAAAATGATCCAGTCTATTTAAAAAAAAATGAACGTAGAAACGTTGCCTACCTGGTATATCCAGTATATTTAAAAAAGTAGTTTTTCGTATAGTATAGTAGCTACTTTGGAAATTCTCACATGTGTAGTAAGCTGTCGCATATAATTTTTTCCCAAACTCTAAATTCCATCTTTCATATGAATAAACGGTGGAATTAGGGTATACTCGAATGTCACTTATATTGTAAACTGGGTGGCATCCTTGGTTCTATTGTGGCAATAGGTTATATATTGGTACATAATTTTTAATTTATTGATGTGGATCGCCACAAAGTTTTCAGAGAATTAGCAAAGCAAATGCTGGGCGGGCATATTAGAAAATCTCGTATACTTCCATGTTCCTTGACTTCGATCAACACGGAATTGTTATGGGGATACGATTCTAGTCTTATAAGAGAGACAATTAAAATTTAAGTAGGCAATCAGGAAGCCAAAACTGTAAGCTAATTAGTTAAAATATTTATTTCTTTACTAAGTCAGGCAAAATTTTACGATTTTTATGCCCATTAACGGATTTTTCTGCCGCGTAAAGAGTTTAAATTTTTAGCGGTCATAATAAAAAGAATACGTTAGAACTAAACCGTTACAAAGGGGTGCAAAACAGGTAGAAACAAAACTATGCGTGGCTTGGGCTCGATTCCAGTGATGTATTACAATGGGTGGGGGGGAAAAGGGAGTGTTGGGTTTGATGGCATTCTCCTAGGCTAAATAGTTTAGGTTTGATTGCATTCACCTAAATGTGATTAGGCTAATGCCCCTTGCAATCGGCTTCAGGTTCGAGACGTCCCCCTCAGGTTAGTTCAGGTTTCTCAAGTGTTTGAGAGTACATGCAATCAAACCTGAGCTACCCTGAAAGATTATGATGAAACCCGACTCTCTGCATCGCAACCATTGGAGTGGAAAAAAAATTTCAACTCTTCATATGACGAAAAAACATCCGTTAATTAATATTGCTTGTTTTCTAAACCATACTAATAAGCCGTTTTTAATATACTAACCTGAAAGATAAGAATACGGGGTTTTCTGTGTGAATTTAACTCTAGAAGGAACAAAATTGCGGAGAAATTTGAGGATTTTTCAAGAAAGTCCTCTCTCAAGTACAACGTAGTGGTGAATTATCCTACAAAAATATAAAAAAAAAGATCATCTCAGTATCGCGTTTGAACTCTATACGAAATCTGCAAGCCTTGCTACTTTGGTTAAAACGAAACGATCTTGTGAATATTTCATAGTAATTTTAGAAAAGATTGGTTTATTGTAAATATCATTGCGTATATGTCTTATATTCATTTTTAGTTAAAAAGTAACATTTTTCCAGCGAAAACCAGTATATTCCAGTTGAAAAAAAAAAGTTATTTATCAAGTTTTCGTATAATTTTCATCGGTAATCGCTATGAAAACCATAAAAACAGATAATGCTGGTAACAGGTGCTTTAAGATGATTAAAATAATGTATGTAATGGATGGGGCAATTAAAGACGACATTTGCTCTGTATACCAGTGTACCCTATGTAAGACCTAAAAAAGTATACCTTGAGAGGCGGCGGTTTCTAATCTAATTTTTGTTTTCAAAGTGTCCTGCATACAACATTACAACAAAGTCAAGTTTGACAAGAAAAGTACGATGCGTTTCTGAATAGAGATACTTTTGGGTTATGTTGCTAGAACACGATAGGTTTCCAAGAAATATTGGAGGCATAGAATTTTTATTTACTATAATACTATCTTAAAATTCTTCTTGGAGAAAATATTTAAATTTGAATGTATCTGACCCTCTACAGAATATAACCATTTGACTTTTTAAGATGACATAAACCATGGGAAAATTATTTTATTCTCATTTTGACAACCGAATTATACCTTGAAATAAGATGATATTAGATAGAAAGTCATGATAAAAATGCATCTAGCATTTTTTTCGTATTTTATAAATTTTGACAGACACAACGCAAATTTTGCCTGAGCCAGGAAGGAAATATGAAATTTTAACTAAGTAGCTCATAGTGTAGGATTTCTGATTGCTTACATAAATTTTAACTGTCTCTCTTATAGGACTAGAATCGTATTCCCCTAACGATTCAGTACAGACAAAAAGAGCGAAATAATAATTTTATTTAACCTGCTAAACAATAGGAAAGCAAGCTAAATAGACAAGATGATGGGTTTTGTGAGGAAACACGACGATTTTTTTTTAGTGTCAAGGATGTTTTAGGCTCCGATATCATTAATATTTTCTGAATACTAAGGCTATATTACTTTCAAAAGCAGACTCGTTTGAGACGATTGGCGAATAAAGATGAATTGATCGTAAATAAAAATATAAGATCTATGTGCTTAGACTGTGAAATTATCAAAAAGTGGGAGTGTGCTTTTGAAATCTAACTTAAGAGCGATAAAAATATGAAAATATACTTGTTTTTTTTTATTTAGGTAGATAGTAGACTATAAAACAACAAAAAAAAAACAGTAATCAGTTTGATTTGAGCCTTCAGACAATAAAGTTCGTTGTAGTCGATATTCAAGGATTCAACATACCTGAATTTTGCGCCAAAGAATTGGCTATTTACGATGGGAATAGTATGAAAAGTTACTTTTTTAAACCAGTTAAACCATTCGACACCTTAACTAAGGCTTGCAAGAAACAAGTCAAATATCTATTTGGAAATCACCATGGTATCCTTTATAATTATGGTGATATCGATTATAAGGAGCTACATAATATCATATCCAACAATCTGATAGACGTAAACATCATTTACGTTAAAGGACGTGTCAAAGAGGAATTTTTAGTTAAAACATTTTCAGAATTAAACTGCAGGGCACCATATATTATAAACTTAGAAGACAACATTGATGTACCAAAATTAGAGAAGGGAGATGTTGATGGTTGTAAATATCATATTTTAGATATTAATGTTTGTAGTGTTAGAAATGCCAAAGTGTTGTATCGATATATTTATAGTCTTTTACCTTAATAAATATTAAAATTTTTCAACAAGCCAGCTTTATTTATTCCCCACGGAGCTCAAACGGTTTTGTTTACTTTTCGACGAATGGAACTGTGACAACGCAACATGTTCACTATTGGAGTGATGTTAATCCTATGTTCAGAATCCTAACCCGATGTCAATATTTAAAAAAAGTGAATGTTTGGTACGCTGAAGAAACGTATAAAGCTTTACGAAGACCGAAAATCTTTGGTTAAGTTACTGGGATACCCTACATCTTATAATATTTTTGAATTTTGCATAAAGTAGTCATTATTTTTTAATAAGCGTATTATAAGTCTAAACCTAATAATTTCCGAGATATCAATTTTTGAAAACCACTAGCATTTGTATATAAACGCTATTGGTACAAATAAGATTCAGATAAATAACTTCTTGCCTGCCTGATAACACCGACATTTAGTTAATTATACAACATTTTTAAAATAATTATTGTTCTTTGATCAAACCAATATTCCACTATCACTTTGTAAGCCGACAAAAATAGGCAAATTTTTCAATTTCGTATCGGGATTTTTGATGAAAATAGCCCAACATTTTCGAGTAAACCTACCTAGAAATATAGAAGATATTTATTGCAAAATTAGTAGTTTACATGCTTGGTAAAGTGAATTAATCTACCACTGTAATCGTTTCATTTTTAGCTAAATAGAGGTATTCTTTTTAATCGTGAAAAAATAGACGAAATCTCTAATTTTATTTCATACCTAACGAATTCAACAATCAATAATACGATCTCATTTTCGACTAAGATCAGCTGTTACTTTAGACAGAATATTCCTAATAACATAATATATTTAGTTATACAGCTTTTTAAAATAATTATTGTTCTGTAACCGTAAATTATTTAATTATTTTCGTGTGATAAAGAGCTACTTTAAATTTTGTTTCTTAATCTTGTTCTATTGCGTATTAATCGTGTTAGCATCACAAATTACGGTCTGTGAAGCTGGTTTATAGGATCATTTAGTTCGATGGGGGACATATTTTATGATATCCCATATTTCGTCAATTATTTGGCAGGTAGGTTTGATGCTTCAATACGGAACTCCTCAAGATGACATCAAATATTTCTAAACAAGAAGCGTCCAAGTCTATGGAATCCCATGTAAAAATAGCTGGTATGTCTGTTGCCTTCCGTAGACATTAATGACATCTCGCATGTATGCTGAAGTGTATCGTTAATAGAAATCTTGAATATTCTAGTACCTACCTATATCTTGCGTCATTATGTCAATGCTTACATTGATGTCGCCAGGTATCTTAAAATGATAGGTACATAATGTGCAAGCATTTGTGTAGAAAGCTATGTTTTTTACAAAATTTTCTCTAGGCAACCAAATTGTAATAGGGTTTTCGTAGTTCCAGTATATGTCTGGCTGCTTTAGCCTAAATAAATTGAAGTGTATTTGTAAGCAAATTAATCCTTAAAATTTATTATATCGTCTGATATAGACACTGTTTCAACTACGCGTTTTGGTAAAAAATAATTGGAAAGTAAAATTACTAAAGCACTAACAATAAATGGGGCGTGGATAAACCGGTAGATCTAAGCCCCAAAAATATACGCCTCTTATGATAAATGTTAAAAAATTGTACTGTTGCCAACGTCAAATTAAAAATCAGGATTTGGCAAACAGGACTCAACCCTCTCATTAATGCTTGATCTTCGGTATACCGAGTTTTATAAGTATTTTTAACACTCATCTGGAAATAAATGAATGCAAAAACCTCCTTTTTCCATTTTTTTCAAGCCATTAAACAACAAAATTGTCATTTTTTGAAGAAACCTTGCATACATAGGTATTAGCGAGCGAATTTCGACTATTGTAGATATTTAATATTAGAAAATCAATATAGAGGCAAATCGAAAAGTGTATTTTTAAGACGGCTTAAGAGGTAGTTTATGGTGATGTACATATTAGAGTTCATTTTAAAATGAACGATAATCTCCTAAACACAGACTTTTGACAATAGAACGAAATAAAAATATAGTTTGATGTGATAAGGCTATGCAGCTGCTGTTTATGGAATTTCATGTGAGCCTAGACTTTATGGATTTTTGTTCTTTTTTTTTTATCAGTAAAGTCATCCTATATATATTGTTTGTTAATCCATTAAAATAGACAAAATCTTTGAATTTGTATATGATTATCCGCTGAAATACCCTTAATCTGCAGGGTACCTAACTCTACGGAGATATTTATTGCAAAGGGCGGCTTTTTCAGTTTTGAAAGTATTCAACATTTACGAAATTCATCTAAATATATACTACGCTATACTTTAATCAAACTCACAATAGAGAGAAAGCGACAGACGAGTTTTAAACTAATGTGGCTTAAAGGATAATTTGTGTTGTAAATATTAGAGTTCATTTTAAAAGAAACTATAATCTCGTGACCGACAAAAAAAAAAGTACCCATTTCGATACATCATTTCCCCTATTTTAACGTTAAAATAGTAAATTATGTTATAAGCTCGAAAAATGTAGTATTTCAGACGTAATGTGGCCGCTAACCTAAATAGCCCGAAAAACATTTTTCGTCCATATGTCATAAGTTATTTTTTATTCGATCTTGTTTTTAATGCGATTGAGAGTTGTAAAATAATGTAGAAATGAAGTGAACCTATACATTTCATCTTGCACGCTAATTTTTTGGTCTTAATGTTTGTTAGTTAACGATGAAATCTGTAATAGCGTCCGAAAAAAAATTTTTTTTTGACTAACATAAAAAGTGTGCAGGGCAATAATCAATACTTTATTGAGAAGGTTAGCTCTTCGTCTAAATATCTAATCTATAAAACGTCATTTTTTCCGACACAATCGGTTAAAAAGCATACAATTGTATGTGAACGTTTGTACAAAAACCATCGTGTTAAATCAGTTCTTATACCTGACTGACAACGCCGATCTTTAGCTTTTTTTACCTTTGTAAAATAAAAAGATTAGTTCTTACTATCAAAGAAATTAAATATGCAAGAGAAATAGGTCGAAAAGATTAATAATAATTTATTTATTCCTAAGTTATAAATCTTAACTACATCACTTTCTAAACCAAGAAAATAGATAATCTCCCTGCATTATTCCGTACTTAGATTTATTTTTCATGAAAATAGTCGAATCTATGATTTTCGTTCAAATCCATAAGGGACGCTTGTTTTGTACAGACGATTTACGATCTTATTTTCAACTAAAATACTAGTATAAAAAAAGTATTTCTTCCGACAAACGTGGAAGGAATAGACATTTAAACAGTTAGCCATAACATACGCATACTGACTTGCATTATTTTCATGAATTGATTGGCTTCATCTTTGTGTGTGAAGTGAATTTCTTTTTAAAAATTACAATGCGCTCAATAATTATGAATTTTCTAACATAACTTTTATGGATAGTGGAGTCGGATATTGGAAGAAAATATTATCATAAGGACGACTCGATTATTGATATAATTATTATGGTCTCACAGAAATTCCTACAGAGTCAGCCATGCTGTAGCAGAGACTGTTGTAGGTCGTATTTTTTTAAAAAAAACATATTCTATTAAAGCATTTTTCTAAAATTTAGAGCCTTTGGAAATGTGATAATGCTATGAGCATCAAATATATTCAAAATATCAAAAATCCTTTGCTAGTTAGTTATTGCGGTATATTTTAATAGAGGGATAATTTATACTGTACTCCTAAATTTACGGCATATCACTTTGCTTATGTTATTATATTCACAGAGACTATTAATCTAACCAACTTTTATTTACGAAAAATTAAAAACTGAAATCTCTATCCCATCAAAGCCGCTTTTATACCTCTTTTTCCCCGGTTACGGAGAAATATGTTAGGGGAAGTTTGGGTACCCTCAGACGGTTATATGCAATGATTCAAGCTTCTAAAAAAGTACTAAGGCAAGTAATTATCAATTTTAATTTACGTATGTCGAAGGTAATGTGTTACTGATAAATATACATGATGAAAACATTTATTGTTCGATTGCATCTAATTTTTAAGAGTCTAGAAATAAGCAAATATTGTTCTTTATAAGCATCTCGAGTTACCTGTCCTTCCCCTGCATCATAGAAGGGTATTTACCGACAAAGTTTGACCATTTTTTATGATTTGAGAGTTGGGTATTCTCTACAGATGTAAACTGACGTCATTCGACTAGTCCAAACTTGTTAGATTTTGGAGCTGTTACGCATTATAAGATTTTAAAATTATGTATGCGTTTGTTTAATTCATTGTAAAGGATTTGTTATTATGCTAATTTCAAAAGTTAAATGTTGGCGAGAATATTGTAATGTGACATCGATGTGGTGGTCGAGAGAACTACGGAAAATGATATTCGCAAAGTTTCTCATACTTTTTAACCCTATGCGTAGGTGACGCTAATAATATTGAATTTTTTTATTAAAATATCTAAAGTAAATATCTAATTGATTTTTTTTTAGCGCTAATTGGGATTTTAATTAACTACCTCAGAGTCGGTATACACTATATTTTGCAGCGCAATTGCTTTCACACCTAGTAATGTATTATGATTTTTTTGGATGGTCGTTATATTGTCAGTTTCTTAAGTTAGCCAGATTAATAATAAATTAAAAAACAAACGTGATTTGCTTATTGTTGACATTGAGAATTAAGGTTATAAAATATTTAACAACCCCATATTTTTATGCTCGTGTTGAAAATAAGTTAAGATTGCTAATTTGTTGCCTACGCCTAATATTCATAATTTTATTGGGGGTTCTACCTGATGACAAATACAGCTTATGATACCTATCTAGTGGGTATTTTCAGTTTAAGGGCCGAATAATATAGAGTTATTGTGCATACATCATCGCAAACAAAAGGTAGCTTTTTATATTATTTCGTATTTACAATCCATTTAACTACAATTTTACACTGTGAATTAATTTTTTTTTACTTTTTTCCTGAAACTGTACCCTATTTACTTATATTATGATATTATCCAAAATTTTTATAAAAGCATTATGAGGGCTTTTACCTGATGGCAAATACAGCTTATGATACCTATCTAGTGGGTATTTTCAGTTTAAGGGCCGAATGATATATAGAGCCATATACGTATTTAAGTTTTATTTATTGTCTACTGTTCTCATTACAAGATAGTCCTATAATTTATCCATTTCCAGTACAAAGAAATCGCTAGTTAATGGTTCTAGATGGTAATTATTTTATTGTATTTTTTATAAGTGGTGCAAAATTGAAAACAATTATTAGATACGCTACTGAATTTTAATGAGGGTTCTTCGGAATAATAAATAAAGTTTATGTCCCTTTCTTTTTAAATCGAGTCGGCAGAGGGTTTGAGAGGGTCATTTAGGTATAAATAATTATTGCGGTGACAAATGTGCCGCCTTATTATACTTATCTTGTTAGACCATATAAATTAGGGTTTTATTTCGCTTTACTACCCGCCAGCGGCGTTTCACTAAGTTAGAAAATATAAATAATGTTTTTTACTATACCGCTTTAACAGCGGCGTTTCAACTAAGGTTAAATCATAAAAAGTCTGGTTTAAGGATGGCTCAGGTCGGATCGTAAAAAGTTGGGTTTAAGGATGGCTTATAAAAATTGGGATTTAATTATCCTGCTTTAACAGCGGCGTTTCAACTAAGGTTAAATCATAAAAAGTCTGGTTTAAGGATGGCTCAGGTCGGATCGTAAAAAGTCGGGTTTAAGGATGGCTTATAAAAATTGGGATTTAATTATCCCGCTTTAGCAGCGGCGTTTCACTAAGGTTAAATCATAAAAAGTCGGGTTTTATCTCGGGTCAGTTCATAAATATTCAGGTTCAAATTAGGGTTAGATAAGAAGCCGCCTCACGAAAGCACCCGGGTTAGGTCGTAAAAAGTCGGGTTTTATCTCGGGTCAGATCATAAATATTCAGGTTCAAATTAGGGTTAGATAAGAAGCCGCCTCACGAAAGCACCCGGGTTAGGTCGTAAAAAGTCGGGTTTTATCTCGGGTCAGATCATAAATATTCAGGTTCAAATTAGGGTTAGATAAGAAGCCGCCTCATGAAAGCACTTGGGTTAGATCGTAAAAAGTCGGGTTTAATTTCGGGTTAGGTTGTAAACAGCACCACCGAACCACCCGGGTTAGGTTATAAAACGCACCACCTGGGTTAGGTCATAAAACGCACCACTAGCACCACTGGTCCAGAACTCTTAATTCCTAGCTACTACCAATGCCCCAAGTGCGATGGAAGTCCAGGTTTATGCATTCATCCTTGTTTTAAGATATGGCACACAAAATAAAGTCAGAAATATGATTTTTGTTCAAAGATTTCTTTGTGTTTGCTTGAAAATAAATATATTTTTTTAAAAAGTCTTAATTTATTCATGACCATTATAGTGGCCATTGGTACATCAGGCTTGTATTTTTAAAAATAGACTAGTGGCCACTATAGTGGCTCAAGGTCAGAGTTATCAATGTCATTTTAGGAACTCCTATTGATCATTTTTGTCTAAGTTTCATGTTAATATGTCAATACATTTCCAAGTTATCAACTGCGGTACAGCAGTACAGAACTGGTTAAAGCATTGGTGGTACTCAACGTGTTAAAGAGGTTTTATTATTGTCTTTTAAATAGCTACAAATCCTGTTCCTAGATACTTGTTAGGCTTTAGGATAAGTTTTAAAAAAGGCTGTATCAGATATTTTAATAGTGGGCCCTTTGGCTTTATGAATGGTTTGGCATAAAAATATTTATAACAATATAATATTATATTTAATATATTTTTTAGGTACAAAATATCAATAAACGCAACATAAATAAATAATTAACATAAACATAATTATTTTAAATAAATTAATTTATTAGATATTCAAACACTCTACCTTTTTGCTGTAAACATATATTTAACCTGTCTGTTAAAGATCTATTTACATTTTGTAACATTAAGGGAGTAACTGAATTAAATGCTTCTCTTATTCTTTCCCGCATGTTTGACGCTGTAGTTGGAGGAGTTCCGTAGCCCCGATCTTTAACGTATCCCCATAGGAAGAAATCAAGTTTTGTCATATCTGGTGACCTTGGAGGCCACAGAACAGGTCCGCGTCTTCCGATCCAACGGCCAGGAAATTTATCATCCAGAGTATTTCGAACTCCAATATTAAAATGAGCACTCAGGCGCCCCATCTAACTGGAAACACATTCTTCTTAATAGTCCTAGTGGTATACTTTCTAACAGATTATCAAGATCTTCATTTAAAAAATTTTGAAAAATATTCCCATTAAGGTGTCCATCAAAAAAATGAGGTTCTATTACGTGATCTCCAATTATGGCTCCCCAGACGTTTAAGCTCCACCTATGTTGCTGGTCAATAGACCTTAGAAAATGTGGATTTTCACCGGCGTAGAAGTTCAAATTATGTCTGTTCACATGACCATTATTGTGGAATGTCGCCTCATCGGTAAACAATACAATATTAAAAAATCGTACATCCTCTCGAATTCAAGCAAGATCCCAATTACAGAAATTTATTCTATTTTCAAAATCTTGTCCATCAAGTGCTTGATGCAGTTGCATACGATATGGATGGAACTTATTCTTACGCAATATTCTCTTCACAGAAGTTTGACCTAAGACCAACAAATCACTTATGTCTACTGTACTTCTATGTGGATCTTCATAAACAGATAAACAACAGTTAAATTCATTTTCTTCCTTTACTGCTGGCTTTATTATTTCATGCTTTTCGTACTTAACTGTCCCAGTTCTATCAAATATATCCATCAGTCTTTGAAATGATCTTGCATCTGGATGCGTTCTATCAGGAAACCTCTCGCAATACACTCAGGATGCCAGAAGACAATGCTTTAAGCATTCTCCAAGGATATAAATCATATCAATTGATTCTTGGTTCGTATACTTTATTTTTACTACAAAATACTTCTTATTGAAGGAAGATACCATGCACAAAATGACACTAAATATGACAGGATTACAAAAGTAAAATTACTGACAGCGACATACCAACGAATAGCAATTGTTTCGATTTCTTGGGCCATGCCGCCTACGATTTTTTTAATTTTCTTTGTAAAGTTACGGAAAAACCTTAATATCTCAAAATGATAGCGAGATACATACGGCAAACATAATATTTTCTGAAAGGGGACACTTTAGGCTTTTCGACGGCAAAATAATATATAGGGCGTTGTATTTAAGAAATTATATTAAAATCGAATTGAAAATAGAGATGTTCGAACAAGTATTCTGGACACCCTGTATAATTAAATCGAAAAGTGAGGACGGTCTAGGATAAACTAGGCCAGCATTAGATTACATGGTACTTTGTCAGGGAAATTAAGAAGCAGTGGCGGAGATATAACAGCTTAAAAAAGTATGTTTTTGACTGATTTTTCTTCCTTTAATTCATAACTTGACAAAGCTGCGTTCGATCTACATATAAATTAAAAGTTGAATACACAACTGATAGAGGCTTTATATGCCACATAAAAAGGTAGGGTATTCGATTTAACAAAAATATAGTTTTTGGTGTTACTCTTTTTTGAGACACCCTGTATACTTGAAAATAATTTTAAGTTATAGCAGAGTCGAGACGTTATAAGTTTTATTAAGAAAATTTTCTCATAAGTTCAACAGTTTAGCATCTAGTGACCGACGCGCCCTTGTTGGCCCACCCTGTATACAATGTAACAGAACCATAAATAAAAACTATTAGACATAATTAAGGTATAATTAAGCAACTAAAGCAAACCAAGGATATTTTATTCTCTTTATTTAATACATCATATGGCATCAAGTTAATTTAAAAAAAAATTAATTCAATTTTATTTTGCCTCAAAATGTGTGACAGTATTTGCCAATGAAAGTAAGTACCTATCTACTTAGTCTAAGAAATATTGAACTGTGAAAGGAAAAATCAAGGGGTAAAATAAAAATATACGAATTTTGTACGCAGTAGAAATAGTCATATTGAGACTGTTAAAAAGATAACAATATCAAAAAAAAACATGTGAGCATCTATACAGACCGTCAATTTCATTAAAAAGCTTGAAAATATATTATAAGAAACAATTATTAATACTTAATATTGCCTTTATTAATGTAAGCTTTTAACAAGGATTAAGAACTATGTCATACTAAATAATATTTTATTTTTAAAATTTATATAGGTACCTACACCTATCGACGTCAATATGGCGAAGCCACTACGAACGATTAGATATCCATGGCGAAGTATTTACAACGAATGCGACCAATATTAAGTTATGCAATAAGTGTAAATTGTGTTTTACTTACCTTTAAGCACGGTTGTTAACATTTTCAAGTCCTAAAATTTCAGAAGTTCGTTAATTTCAGCCATCGTCACCGAACACACTACGCAAGTACGCACCTTCGAAATATGCAAGTTACATACACGAAGAATGATGACCATGCTAGTCCCACACGTCCCACGCCAGACTTCATGGAAGCCAAGATGCTGCTGACTTATCACTTTTAACTTGTATTGTATATTTTATAATAAAACAAATTCATTCTCTTTCTTGTCGTTGTTAAAGTCGCAAGGCTAATCTTCAATTGTAATAAAAAATCTTTTTTAAAAAGAAGTAGTTCATTTATCTGAACATAACTGGCGCAGTCGGTAGGATAGTGCGGTAGTCAAAGTTTAGCGATTTATTCTCGATTAAATTGGACTATTTGTGGTTTCAACCCTTCGGCATTATCCCGAACCATCCCTTGGAGAAGCCCAGCACGACATCACAACCCACGGCAGGAGCAGAGAGTCGGGAAAGGAAGAAGACCTTCGAATCAGTAAGTGCCATATTCCTTTTCGCCCTTTAAATCCTCTGTTTAAGGTATAAAGGATAATTTTAGGCTTGTGCATTGTGCATATCACCTTATTTTAGGTTCTGTCTATTGAAGACAATAATTTTAGTTCTGTCTATTGAAGACAATAATTTTAGTTCCGTCTATTGAAGACAATAATTTTAGGATCCGTCTATTGAAGACAACAATTATTTTTAGCTCTGTCTATTGAAGACAACAATTAATTTTAAATCAGTCTATTGAAGACAATTAGTTAGGAAAACAAAAAATTTCATTCTGCGGAAAAATTGTGCGTATGAAAGTACATCACGCATAATTCACAAATCAATATTTTTCTGAAAAACTGAAATATATATAGTTTTAGTGATTTCGCATTGCGCGACATTTTATTCAAATAGCTATAAACTTTTATTTAAAAATGACTACAACGACGGCACAAACGTCAACTACCACACCCATTAACTGGGATCTTTTCAGACTTAAACTCGAAAATATTAAGCCTTTTGATGGCAACAGTAACAATTTAAATAAATTTATAAAAAGATGTGACGATTTGGTCACCAAATATAAAACTTTTGGAAACGAAGATATCAATATTCACGTCTTTGAATCTATTACGGAAAGGTTAACCGGCCGAGCCGAAACCATGATAGGTAATAGGGTAGAACTTGATAATTGGGACAAATTAAGAACAGCTTTACTCCAGAGTTTTTCTGATCGTAGAGATTTAGATTGTTTAGTTCAGGAGCTAACACGCACTCAGCCTTATAAAGGAGAAAATATTCTAAATTTTGGTAACAGGCTACAATTACTGCGCAGCAGTGTAGTGCAAAGAGTTAGTAATGGTACCTTAAGCGAACAAGAAAAACTGTGTCACATTAACTATTACGAAAAAACAGCTTTAAACACTTTTATTGCAGGTTGTACTGGTACATTAAAAAACAATATGTATTTAAAGAAACCTACATCTTTAGAAGACGCTATGGCGTATGTTAATGAATTTGAGAACTTTGAAAAATTATATAGTAATTTTGGGGACATGCCCAAAAGTAACAAAAATAATTTCCCTATGCAAAGGCCCACGCAATTTCAAAATCAAAACTATCAGCAAACGTACATGCCACCAAGAAATAATTTTCCAATGCAAAATTTTAATAATAAGCCCAATTTTCCTAGTCAACCAATAAATATTCAACCGCGAGCAATAATGCCACCCCAAAGATACCCCACTAACAGACAAGTATTTGGCAAGCCACAAAATGTATTCAGACCAAATCAAGTACCACCAAATCAATTACCTCGCCCAATACCAATGTCAACAACATCAAGAAACCCAACTGTAAATACTAATCGACAATATAATTCTCAAAACAATAACTTCAGAAATCAAAATTCTTATCAAAAACCCAATTTTGCTTTCCAAGAATTATATTATAATGAAGACGAGATTGACAATATCGCTGAGGAAAATCAATACAATGACTTCCCAGAAAATTTCGGTAGTTATGCTGCTAACTACTATGACCCTACAGACGTACAAAATCACGAACACCAATTGTTAAATAATCAATATTTAGAAAACGACGAACAAATAATGATCCCTCAGAGTCAATTATTTTCAAATAATCAAAATCTGGAAGAAAACGATAATACCCAAAATTTTCAGGAACCAGGCCCACCAGAGCCACGGATTTGATAGAAATAAATATTTCATCAAATAACGCCTTACCTTATGTTAAAATCAATGAACCAAATTTAAAATTACTTATCGATACCGGAAGCTTAAGTTCTATACTAAAACCGTCAGTTGCTGAACAATTTTTTGCTAATTGTATATATCAATCAAATAATACAATAAAAACGGCTTTAGGTAGTCAGACTACCAGATATCAAGCGTCAATACCCGCTTTTCCAGAATTCGGTACGAATTATAAAATTAATTTTATCCTTTTTGACTTTCACAATTTTTTCGATGGTATATTAGGCTTAACTGACTTAATAAATTAATATGCAACTTAATATCGACCTATGTAATCAAATATTAAGTGGACCAGATATCGAAATTCCGTTCCTTTATAGACAACCCCATGAGACAAATTTTTCATTTTCAGTAAATCCAAACGAAAAAATATTAAAAAGTATTCCAGTCAATGTACTAGAAGGTGAAATTTTAACTAAACCCGGTACAATAGGTACTTTACTTTTACCACAGGTTGTATCTTATTCTAATAACGGATTTGCTTTAGTAGAAATACAAAATCCTTCTGATAAAACTATTTCTGTAACACTAACAGAACCTATCCCTGTTGACACCTTTGAACAAGATTTGTATGAAATTTACACTGTTGAAAATATATACGAAAATTGTCAAAAATTCGGAAATTGCAACGAAAAAATTAATATTCAAAATTTACTCCGTATCGAACATTTAAATAAAGAAGAAGAAATTGCCATAACAAAGTTATGTAAAGATTTTTCTGATATATTTCATAAGCCCGGAGATAAACTTACTTTTACATCAAAAATTAAACATGATATAAAAACCACTGACAATATCCCCATTCACACAAAATCATACCGTTACCCGTACGTACATAAAGACGAAGTACAAAGACAAATAAACGAGATGCTTGAAAAAGGTATAATACGTCCATCTGCCAGTCCCTGGTCCTCGCCCATATGGGTAGTTCCGAAAAAAATAGACGCATCCCTTAAACAAAAATGGAGAGTAGTTTGCGATTTTAGAAAAATCAATGAGAAAACGATCGATGACCGTTACTCCATTCCTAACATAACAGACATACTGGACAAACTCGGTAGAGCCCAATATTTTTCAACCCTTGATTTAGCTAGTGGTTTTCACCAAATAGAAATGGAGAAAAACTCAATTGAAAAAACTGCATTCACAGTTAACAACGGACATTATGAATACCTAAGAATGCCATTCGGATTAAAAAACGCACCGTCTACTTTTCAACGCGTAATGGACGAAGTCCTAAAAGATTTACAAAATAAAATCTGTATGGTATATATGAATGATATTATTATTTTTTGTACGTCCCTGCAAGAACACGTTCAAAATTTAAAAATGGTATTTAATAAATTACGCGAAGCCAATCTTAAAATTCAACTCGATAAATGCGAATTTTTACGCAAAGAGGTCGAATTTCTTGGTCATATAGTGACACCCGAAGGAATTAAACCCAATAAAAAGAAAATTTCAGCAATACAAAACTTTCCAATACCCAAAACACAACGCGATATTAAATCATTTTTAGGATTGTTAGGATATTATCGAAAATTTATTAAGAACTTTGCTAAAATTACCAAAACCATGACAAAATGCCTAAAAAAGAACGAAAAAGTTGAACACACAAAAGAATTTATTGAATGCTTTAACACTTGTAAAAATTTACTTATATCCGAACCTGTACTATCGTACCCGGATTTCTCTAAACCTTTTGAGCTTACCACAGACGCATCTTCATATGCAATCGGGTCAATTTTATCCCAAAATGGACACCCAATATGTTACGCATCAAGAACTTTAAACCCAGCCGAAATAAACTACTCAACAATTGAAAAAGAATTATTGGCAATTGTTTGGAGTTGTAAATATTTTCGCCCGTATTTATTCGGTCATAAGTTTACTATTATGACAGATCATAAACCATTACAGTGGTTATTTTCTTTAAAAGAGCCGCACTCTAGACTAGTGCGATGGCGCCTCAAGTTAGAGGAATTTGATTACATAATTCAATATAAAAAAGGCAAATTAAATCAAGCTGCTGATGCCCTTTCTAGATATCCCACAGATAATGACCTAAATGCTTTAGAGACTCTTTCCACAGTCAACAACCCCGGTGACGTAGATCACATAATAAACGAATATCTGCACAACCAGGACGAAATTCCACAATTAGATCAATCAATCATTAACGAAGTCCTCGAAACACCTAATGGAAATTTACCAAAAATAAATGTAATTTCCGATTTTCAAATACATCCACCTCCAGGAAACGATGAAACTGACCTAGAAACAGTTCATACGTCTTTAGAAAATCCCATTCTTAATATTCCTATTTCTGAACGTTCTCTAAATACCTTTAAAAATCAAATTGTTATTACTACAGGAGATATCGAAACAATTAAATGTAAATTTAATAAAGTATTCGAAAATACACGTCTATACGTGACAATATCACAAAGAAATATGCAATCACATATTATAAAAATCTTAAAAGAATTTATTGATCCAAAACTGACCTATGCATTATATTTCAGGAACCCCGAAATAGCCAAAATCTTTGTTGTTACAGTTCAAAATCTTTTCCAAAATTCATCTTACAAACTAATTCAATGTTCCAAGTTTTTAGATGATGTAGAAACATTAAATGATCAACGCGAAAAGCTCTAAATGTATCACACAACAAAAACATGTCATAGAGGTATAAACGAAATGAAACTAGCCCTTACAAAAAAATATTACTGGCCAAAAATGGCAGAAGATATTACTAATTTTGTAAACAATTGTGAAACATGCCTAAAAAATAAATATGACAGAAGTCCACCAATTATAAAATTTAACTTAACACCCACCAGTTCAAGACCTTTAGAATCAGTTCATATAGATACCTTTAAAATTTCAAACGAGATATTTTTAACTATAATTGATACCTTTTCCAGGTACGGTCAAGCCTACCAAATAAAAAGTTTAACAGGCCCCGAAATTCTTGAATACCTTCTAAATTTTATAACACACCATGGATTACCTCTTAAAATTACTACCGATTGTGGTACTGAATTTAAAAATAAAGAAATGGAAGATTTTTGCAAACTATACAAAATCGAACTTCATTATACCACTCAAAAAAATAGCAATTCAAACTCGCCAATCGAAAGATTTCATTCCAGCCTAATAGAGCATTATAGATGTCTCAAAGAAGAAAATAAACATTTTACACCCATGCAATTAATGAAACGCGTAGTTTTAGCTTATAACAACTCGATTCATATAGTAACTAAATACACCCCATTCGAGATTTTAAAAGGACATATTAATAGCACAAACCCTTTTGACATAAATGATCATGTAATTGTGTCAAATTATGTACAAAAACATAAAGAAAACACTTTACAACTTTATAGACAAATACAAGAGAAAAACGCCCAGACTAAAGAAAAAATTATTAACAAAAGAAATGAAACTCGATCTGACCCACCTGACTTTTCACAAATTACCGACGCGTATATAGAGACAAAAGCCCGAGGTAAAGACTTGGCAAAATTTAAAAAAGTTGGTATTAAAAGCCAAAATAATAAAAAGATATTTACACAAAAAGGTGCTTATCACAAAAGCAGTGCTAGAAAACCGAGAATTAAACAAAAATCAAATTTTCAGGCAAGCGATGAAACGGACGCTGCTAATATCAATTATGACGGCCCTGGCACTTCAGACTCATAGCAACCCCGACGACATACAACTAACAACCCTTAAGAACCCCATTCTCCCGATAGAACTAGGAAACGCTAAACTCATTTATAGTAAACACACATTTCTTCATTATGTAGATTTAAATCCTATTTTAAACCAGCTTATAAATATAGGCAAATACTTTCTCACAATAAAAAGTTATTTAAAAGATATTAATGCAACGAATCCTATTTCATATCACGGTCTCTCCGAAAGCGCGATTCTTAGAACGAATTATTTAATAAAAATTACACAAGATAAGGTAGAAAATCTCTACCTACATATAAGAACAAAACGAGGTTTATTTAATATCGTAGGAAAAGCAAACAAATGGCTTTTTGGCACATTAGATTCTGACGACGAAAATAAATACGATAAAGCAATAAAATCACTGGAAACTAATCAGCAAAATTTTATGAATGAATTAAATTCACAAATTTCCTTATCGAAAAACCTAATCAATAACTATAATAAGACAATATCGGTTCTTAACGAAAATCAGAAAAAATTGGAGTATGGTCTAAAAATCTTTAAAAACGAGGTAGAAAAAACAATTAATGACTTGAATAACTATATCAGTTTCCAAGGAATAATTTCCCAAATAAATTTGGATTGTCAAAATTTAATAACTTTTATAGATAATTTAGAAGACGCAATTATGTTTGCTAAATTAAATGCATTACATAATTCAATAGTATCAAGCTTCGAGATACAACAAATGCTAGATTACTTAAAAGCTATGTATAGTAGGGAAGAAATACCAGACTTTAAAAATGTACTTTCATATTATCAATTCTTTGGTACTCAAATAACCTTTTCAGAAACAAGGATGATATTTGCAATTCATGTACCTATAATTAGGCCTGAAAGCTTTACTTTCCATCACCTCTATCCTATTGTCCAAAAACACCAAATATTTATCCCAAAATACCCATATTTGGCACGAAAAGAAGACAAAGTACAGTTTGAAGAATCCACATGTCCTTCACTTGAAGAAGTTTATTATTGTACAGAAAACTTCCACCCCAATGACCATTGCACCATTCAACTTTTGAAAGGCTCTCCTTTCGACAATTGCCCGATTCTCGAAGTAAATACGCAAGAATCAATCGCTGAACAAGTAACACAAGAAGAAGTTCTGGTTATTCTTATGAAGAAAGAAAGACTTTTTTCCAAATGCAAGACCGACCAATTTCTCGACATAAACCTGCCAACACTGGTGAAAGTTCCCAAAACCTGTCAAATTCATATTGGAACCAGAAAATTCATCAATAATGTATATATTAGACAAGGAAAACCGCTTATCTTACCTGATATAAAAATCGAAAACTTAAATTCGTCGACTGTCTACAAGACGCCTAATCTTACAAAATTAAATTTTGAAGATATTTATAAACTAAAGGATATGGCCAATCAATTATCACCAATTACAACAATCAATGAAGCTCCACATCCTTCCAGTATTATCAGTTACATAATCCTATGTGTAGCCATAATTACGTTAATATGGTTATTCTGGAAATATCGAACTCAAATTGGACCAGCCCTTAAAATATTTCAACGAAGAAAACCCAATAAGAAAATCGAAGAATCCGTTACTTCGCCAAATAATTCCATTATTTTCTCAGCTTAATGAGGGAGGAGTTACATACACGAAGAATGATGACCATGCTAGTCCCACACGTCCCACGCCAGACTTCATGGAAGCCAAGATGCTGCTGACTTATCACTTTTAACTTGTATTGTATATTTTATAATAAACAAATTCATTCTCTTTCTTGTCGTTGTTAAAGTCGCAAGGCTAATCTTCAATTGTAATAAAAAATCTTTTTTAAAAAGAAGTAGTTCATTTATCTGAACATAACTTGCATAACAAATGCACCAAACAGCAATGTTTTTATTCTTTCATAGCTTGCAAACACGGTATGAGCCGACATGTTATTTTTACTTCTAGGAATACCTGGTTTAAATATCCAAAGTAAGATTAAATTCGCTCAATTCTTGTAGAATAAATTTATTTTATAATCCCAGTATAATTACCAATACCAAATTATTATTGTTACAACTGAACGGTGTATTATTGTTGTAGTATTTAGTAAAATAGTTCTTCAATTAACAAGATTAGGAAGGCGAAGTTAATTAAATGCACTATATATTTTTCAATTAAATCGTGTACTCTT
The DNA here is from genome assembly GCA_963920685.1 of Polydrusus tereticollis. NCBI lineage: Eukaryota > Metazoa > Arthropoda > Insecta > Coleoptera > Curculionidae > Polydrusus > Polydrusus tereticollis. Next base: position 55,171,992 of record OY987329.1, read on the forward strand.
CAGAATTCAACGAAAATGGTATAAAATATTGTCTCAAGTAGATTTAGTTTAGTAAAATGAACTTTTATTATTAAATACATTTTCCATTCTAAAGATCTAAGAAGTCGTTTAATAGCGGCAAGAGAGAATTTTTTCTCTGCGTAGTAAGTAAGTATATACGATAATCAGCGCAGTTCCTCAGATTTGCTATCTTACACTGTTTTTACACTACCGCAAGATTTTTAAAAATCCGACTCGATCTGAAAACCAATTATGTCGAATATATGGATTCACACTATAGTACCTATCTCCCGAAAAACATTTGGACCTGTATCATCTGATTTTATTTCTAGATCTACCAATCCGATCGCTAAAAATTAATAGAAATGAATGCACCTACGTGTTCCCAGTTGCCGAATAGCCGTGTACAGTTCTGGTATTTTCGTTGATAGGGGTAGTAGGTAGTTTATCATAAGATGTGTACAAGAAGATGGGTGACGTAAATGCAGAATTATTACTACGTTGGTTGAACAGCGCCCCGTTTTGTGGGATTAAGCCAAAAAATGCTACCGAAAATACACGGAAAGAAATATGTTTAATAGATGCGAGAAAAGAAAAAACTCCAACCTTAAGGTATAGTTCTATAGTTTTAGCAAGGAGTATTAATTGTCAATGGTAAGATTATGAACCTCAGTATATAATAAATTGTTTTTTTCTAATATTCTTAACATCAAACTAACTGAACGCCTTGACGTTCTTACGGGAAAGAGGCTAAAAATAGGCGAAACAATTAGCTTCTCTATTAAAGTAGTAACAGAGAAGATATGAACACCTACAAATATATTTCTTATTAAGTGTATTTTCTGGAAAAATTGATATACATAATATCTACATAAGACTATCATCATTTCTTAAAATAATTCAAATATTTTTTATTTTTAAACTACATCTTGCTCTAGTAATTCAACAGAGTTTTTGTAATCCAACTCGAAACAGTTCGTATTCGAGTCGGGTGTAACTCAAAATTCTATCCTAAGATGAGGATAAGGATTTTGTTTTATTTTTTTTTAAATACTTCTCTTGCTATAAATTGGCAAATGCTCTTCTAATACAGATATGCTGGGAAAATCTTAGGTCCACAATAAGTCCCAAGTTGCAGATTTAATAGGATTTTAATTTACACCATAGTTTATCTTCACAAAATTTATGTGCATTAATAAATTTTGTATTGGTGATAACTAATAAATAAAAATTTCCCTAGACCGCCAAGAGAATACTATTTTATAAAGCTACAATCAACACTGAAATAAAGCCAGTAATAATGATATAGCCTAAGCCTAAACACTTTAAATGGGAGAACCAAAAAAGGCATAATCGTTAAAAAGTACAACTTCCTTTTCCCATCAGTTATCAAATTAAGACTAAAATATCTTTAACCATAAACCGCCACAATTCTTTCAAGTTATTAAAGCCAGTGTGAACTGATCAAAATAAAAGACTACTGCTTTTGTGTCGGCCAAATAAAGAAGAAATAATGAAATATTCAGTTGGTATGTCGGTTATTAATAGTTGAGTAGCAGCTCGTCAGTCGTAATACGATCATAATGAAGGGGCGTGTCAGGATCGTATTAATGTGATTTTGTTTAGATTCTTTTTATATACAGTAACATTTTAATGAGAATAATTTGTAATTGAATGTACATTTGTTACTTTTTACAGTTATGCTTTTAACATTACTAACGATATTTGTTTTGTAACCAAGCTAATAGGTTTAGTAACAAAGTTAAGTTTCATATATAGGTATATCGCCTTTGATAAATGGTAATTATTTCTAAGGTTTTTATTTGATCAGTTATTAATCCGCGTGTGACTTAGCCACATTACGTAATTTTAATAAAGGTCCTCTTATAACATAACCCACTGATGGTCCCAATGGACTTAATAATAAGAAGTGTGAGGAATGTATGACGAACGATGATAGTATAGGAGAAATAAGATTTATTCTTGGAGATGTCTAGTTACCAACTGAAGTCATCAATTTCAAAACCTCACCATTTGGAATACATGGGGCTGTGGTTTTTATAGGCGTAAGGTGTTTAGCTTTGTTTCCTACATAATCAAAGTAGTAATAAGTAGGTATGCCAATTCTGACACAGGTATAAATAAATAAAGGAATTAAAAAAATTAAACAATAACATGCATAAAACATAAATATTGTTTATCTTTGCAGTCCGGCCCTAGTAACTAACGTAACGCATTGAGTAGAAATAAGGTAGTTGCAGCCCTAATCGCTGATTCGAGTGTCCCGCGGTGGCTCTAATCAACGCCGGTCTTTTAATTAAACATCCCCATTCATGTCCGATTAATATAAATTACTTTCTTGGACTGACTCGTCAGGTAACAGGTGTACACTTCGTAATAAATTACTATCGATCGCTACTATTGTAGTTTGCTCGGTTTATGTTACGTTTAAATTAGTTTGAGAGTGTTTTAATAAATTGTTTATAGCCAACCTGTTGTAATAATATCGAGAATACTAGAATTAGGTTAAAAATTGTTTGATTTCCGACAATGGGAGTCGCCAAGGAAGGGAAGGGGAGGAGGGCTGCTGCCCCCTAATTATTTAAAAAATATGAAAAAATAGTGATAGTAATTAGAGATACCTCGACACCCATTACCTATACTCGAAGTCCAAAATTTCTGTCAGTGACTCATCACTCGCAAATGAGAGCTCCGGGTTGTGCGAAGTCAGGGGAATGAATTCCAGTGGCGCGTGCATTTCAAAAAATAATAAAAATAAATACAGGGTATTCCATACTCGATGGTACGTTAGAAGTATCTGGAGAAAGAAAAGAAAAATAATTTTGAAGTTTTCACTACGGCTGCGCTCTAGCTTTTAAAAATAATTTCGCGGTTGCATTGGTGCCAGATCTATTGATAACTGACATCAACTTTGGAATTTTAAATGGGACAACCTGTAGTTTATTTTATTTTTAGATTCTGAGAAGCAATCTAGGTTCTTTTTGTATAGGATATTTTTCCATTTCTCTTGCGTTTCTTAAATATTAATTATTTTGTGTCTTTTTTTTACCGAAACTATGTGAATTAAAACTTCTATATTTTCGTCTTCAGATGTCAAATCAACGTAACATTTTAACATCATTTAGTCAACATGTGGTACTTTAATTTTGGCAACATAGAATCGCCGACTATACAGAGTGTCCTAAAAATTAATTGCAATTTATATTTTGTAAATTTGATCAAGAGTCGCTTTTTTTTAATTGTTGAATAGAGTGGACCAATTGAATTTTTTTCATATGGAGTGTTCCTCTACCTATTTTGAACCGTTTTCGATCTATAAGCCATTTTATGAATAATTACTATTCATATTCGAGAACTAGACATTAAAGGTCTAAATCGATAAGTGTGCCATGATCAAAACAAATTTCCTCTCATAATAAATTGTGGTTTGAAAAGAACCGATTTTGTCGGTAAATTAAAACTTTTGGAATTCTCATCTAATACGTCAGATGTTTAAAGTGCTGACCATTTTCATGTGAGCAATCGGTAATACATGCCATCACATGACCGGTAGTAGCTCTTTGAATTTCTAATGGATTAAGTTCTTCAAAAGCGCGCCTTACCCGATTTTCTAGATATTCTTTTGAATTTACTGGTGTTTTATAAACCACCTCTTAAATCCTATCCCACAGAAAAAAGTCTAAAGGATTAAGATCTGGAGATCGCGGTGGCCAACTCCATGGTCCTCCACGTCTTATGCACCTATCTTCAAACATAATATCATACAGTTCCGCGGAAACTTTATGGGTGCAATGAGCAGGAGCTCCATCTAATTGATACCAACAACTTCTTAAATCGAGAAGCGGTAGATTATTTAAAAAGTCAGATACGGTCGTTCTTAGAATTTCGAGATATTTTGCAGAAGTTAAATTTTCAAAAGTAAATATAGATTGGTAATTGCCTATCCATCAACAAACAAAATACATTGAAACTAAATCTTTGTTGGTAACCTCTTTCTTTTATATCGTGTCGATTTTCTGCAGCCCAACAGTGATTAATTTGACGGTTAAAGACTCCTTCGCGTGAGAATTTTGCTTCATCAGTCCAAATAATTCTTTTCAGAAAATCTGGATCCTCCTGTGTTGAAATTAATAACATTTCGCAAATATCTACACGTTTTGGAGGATCACCTGCTTGTAAAGCCTGTAATGTAGTTAATTTTTGAGCCATGCATATTATGTTTATGTAAAATTCTCCATGTTTATGTTCGATTTATTCCTAAATCATTTTTGGCACTTGTTATTCAAGCATGGGGATAGACATGAAAATACTCCAAAACGTTAATTTCATTGCCTTCGTTTTCAGTAACAGGGTGAAATTGATATCTTGGCGCCTGTACATTTCCGAAATTTAAAAAATTACCTTCAAATCTGAGAAATTTCTGTGTGTTCATTGGCGGCAAATTCAGAAAAAGAGCGTTAAATCTTCTGCAGGTTCTTGAAACAATTCTTTGACACTCGCCGTGAATATAAAACAAATTCAAAATATCCGCATTTGAATAACTATTATTCTCCATTTTTGGTATTTTAATCTGACATAAGCAAACCCAACCTAAAAAGTGAGACATGACATGTCAAAATCGTTATGTATTGCAGTAGTTACATCATGGCACACTTATCGAATTAGATCTTTAATGTCTAGTTCTCGAAATTGAATCGTAATTATTCATAAAATGGCTTATAAATCGAAAGCGGTACAAAATAGGTAGAGGAACACTCTATATGAAAAAAATTCAATTGGTCCACTCTATTCAATACTTCAATAATATACAGGGTGTTCTATTTAAAAAAAAAGTGACTTTTGATAAAAGTTATAAAATCTTAATTGCAATCAATTTTTAGGACACTCTGTATAGAAGTCGGCGATTCTATGTTGCCAAAATTAAAGTGCCACATGTTGATAAAATGATGTTAAAATGTTACATTGATTTGACGTCTGGAGACGAAAATATTGAAGTTTTAATTCACATAGTTTCGGTAAAAAAAAGACACAAAATAATTAATATGTAAGAAACGGCAAGAGAAATGGAAAAATATCCTATACAAAAAAACCTAGATTGCTTCGTAGAATCTAAAAATAAAATAAACTACAGGGTGTCCCATTTAAAATTCCAAAGTTGATGTCAGTTATTAATAGATCTGGCACCACTGCAACCGCGAAATTATTTTTAAAAGCTAGAGCGCAGGCTCCTATGGTCGTAATGAAAACTTCAAAATTATTTTTCTTTTCGTTCTCCAGATACTTCTAACGTACTATCGAGTATGGAATACCCTGTATATAGGATCGTAAAACGACTAAAATTTGACTTTATCAACCCGGTGTGCGTTTTTTGATTAGACTACGGAACGAACGGTCAAGTCATGAAAACCTTAATGGAAAGTTGTGTGGAATGCAATAAAGCACTTGTATTCATTTTCATGCTGTAAATACAAGTATACTACTGCAGTATTCACCTAAGAACAACTGTAGATGCTCACCAGTTGAAACGTCGTCATAGACATAGATAAAGACAATGAAAGTCCAAAACAAGCCCACCATTGATGATTTATCATTGTCTCTAACCCATTATGTAAAGATTTTTTTTTCTAATGCATTCTAAATTTTTTTTTCAACATCATTTTATTCAATACAATTACAATTTTACTTTACAAATATACTAGTATTCCTCTAGTCAGTGTTTGAAACACTGGTATTAAGGAAAATATAAAATATTAATTAAACTAATAAGAGCCTGCTTCTATAAATGTCCTCATTTAACTGTATTTACATTTTTTACATCCTAAATTATATTCATGTAATTTTTCAGGCACCTAGCAAAGCCTGTGTATTTTTTATTGTTTTTAATATTATTTGGTAATTTATCAAACTCTCTAGATGCCTGATAGATAGGATTATATAGCCCCTTATTAGTTCTTATATTACTTTGAAAAATATTACCACGTGATCTGGTGCTGTGCGTATGGATATCTCCTGAGAATACAATATTAATATTTGACTTTTGGGTTTTATTGATTATTCGGTAAATTAGCTTACATTGTTCAAACTTAAGTATCCTATCTAACTGCCAAAGGCTTAACTCTCTATATAGATCAACAGTATGTGTTAATCGATCGTAATTGAATATAACTTTCAATATTTTATTTTGTAACACTTGCATTGAGTTAAGATTCACAACCCCACATGTCCCCCAGACAGGAATCAAGTATCTAAAATGTGACAGAAAGAAAGCATTGTACACGTTAAGCTTGCTCTTATGTGATAGATAATGTCTGTTTTTATATAAGGCACTCATCATTGGCAATAGTTTATTGGTCAAGTAATTTATATGTTCCTTCCAACTTAATCCATTGTCTATGATTAAACCTAAATATTTAATTTTTAAAACATTTTCGATTAGTCTATTATTTATTTTTATAATTGGTGTTTCAACAATTTTATTTTTTTGTTTTAATAGCATGTATTTAGTCTTGTCTATGTTAATTTTTAGTTTATTGCTCAGGAGCCAATCTGTATACCTTTTAAGGTCTACATTTATAATATTCTCTATCTCACTCGCATTTTCGAAACTATATACCCGAACCGTGTCATCAGCAAAAGTATAATACTGTGCCACTAGACCTGCATTTCTCAGACTCAGTACATAAAGAGAGTAAAATAATGAGCCAAGGACAGAACCCTGTGGTACACCACATTCATTTGTTTCAATCTGACTTATGTACGAATTTAATTTTACATACTGTTTCCTGTCAGATAAATATGATTTAATAATATTGTACAAATTGCCCCTAAAGCCCATCCCACCCAATTTATGTAGCAATATATCCACACTAACCACTTCAAAGGCCTTTTGCAAATCTACAAACACTGCAACAACTATTTTCCCTGTATCTATTTGTACTGAAATGTTATCTATGAGATCAGCAACAGCACTAAGAGTATTACTTTGCTTGACAAAGCCATATTGAAATCGATCGAGCGGCACATACTTATTAATGAAAGACATCATCCTAATCTTTATCACAGTTTCCAAAATCTTCGCAAAGGTAGTGACTACACTAATGGGACGGTAATTATTTTTTTAAGGTCTACATTTATAATATTCTCTATCTCACTCGCATTTTCGAAACTATATACCAGAACCGTGTCATCAGCAAAAGTATAATACTGTGCCACTAGACCTGCATTTCTCAGACTCAGTACATAAAGAGAGTAAAATAATGAGCCAAGGACAGAACCCTGTGGTACACCACATTCATTTGTTTCAATCTGACTTATGTACGAATTTAATTTTACATACTGTTTCCTGTCAGATAAATATGATTTAATAATATTGTACAAATTGCCCCTAAAGCCCATCCCACCCAATTTATGTAGCAATATATCCACACTAACCACATCAAAGGCCTTTTGCAAATCTACAAACACTGCAACAACTATTTTCCCTGTATCTATTTGTACTGAAATGTTATCTATGAGATCAGCAACAGCACTAAGAGTATTACTTTGCTTGACAAAGCCATATTGAAATCGATCGAGCGGCACATACTTATTAATGAAAGACATCATCCTAATCTTTATCACAGTTTCCAAAATCTTCGCAAAGGTAGTGACTACACTAATGGGACGGTAATTATTCATGCAAGTTTTACATCCAGACTTAAATATAGGACTTACTTTATTTATCTTCAGTTCCTGAGGAAAATCACCGGTTGCAAGACACTTATTGACTAGTTTGGTTAGAATTACAATGAGATCATCCTTCAAATTAAGTATATCACGAATAGTAATTTGATCATGACCTGGAGCAGATGATTTTTTTATATCAAGTATAATGTCAATAATTTCTTGTTCGCTACATAGACTCAAAAATGATGTTTTATCACAGTAAATTTCATAAGTTCTAAGATTTTCTCGATCCTCAAATCCTAAACTATCTATTTCAGTATTTAGCTCCTCTATAATATCTTTACCTATAGTGCAAAAGTGTTTGTTAAGTTCATTGGTTATATCTAATTGATTTACTATTTCCCTATTGTTCACATTTAAAGATTCAATATTTGTAGAATGATTTTTCTCCTTTACTAGACCGTTGATAAAACGCCACTGTTTTTTAGAGTCACTTCCGCATTCAGACCATTTATTTCTAAAATATTGATTTTTTAATATCTTAATTCTATTTGTTACTCTGTTTTTTAATGTTTTATATTCATTGTTAATTACATCGTTTTGGAGATACATACATTTTCTCTTAAATACCTTATCTCGTTCCTTAATTAACCTTAAAAGTTCCTTATTCATCCACATATTATTTTCATGACATCGTACTACATCCTCATACTCAGCTTCCTCTTTACATAACCCAATCAAGTTAATTACCTCTTGAAAAGTTTTTATACTATCATTTATTCTTTGACTAAACAATGTTCTGAATTTTTTATAATTTATATGTTTTGTTTTGTATGTTACTTTTGGTTTATAATTTTCTACCTTAGTCTCAACACTAAAACTCGATTTCATATGGTCCGATAGGTCACTACATTCTACTATAATTTTTGAAGAATAATGCTTACTACCTGCTTGATCAATTATTACCAAATCAATTAAACTTTTTGATTGATTAATACAACTTTTTAAAAATTTGATCGCTCATATTTATCTTATAAATGTTTTACTATTGTCATAGTTACGTTTCTATAATTTTGATTGAAAATATGGGAGGAGTTAATACCTAAATAGGAAATGAAATAAAATCACCTTTCGTCATAATGGTTTCTGGTCTATGAAATGCATAGTTCTGTTATTTTATCAGCAGATTATGAATTTAATATATGCTCTGTCTCAACAAAGTCGTTGCGCCAAAAATAGCTTTCCAATCAATCAGTGATTTGTCCAACTATAAATAGCCGTCATAAATTACTTTGTCCAAACAACCAGTCAGAGGGAAGGTAACGCCGCCGTGACACTTAGATAGAACGTTCATTTAATAGACTTGGTTGTTACTATTGACATTATTTCATATTTCATTCCTTTTTTGATACAATCGAAACAAGTTCTGTCCCTGGATAACATTCATAACGTGTTATCCTCATATTTTTAATATTAATTAAAAATTATATTGCAACAATTTTATCTATTTGATGATGAATGATCTACACTCCTTAAGTAGTTATAATCACCACCTAAGAAAACAGCTTTAAGCTGTCGCATTTGTGTTTAAAATTATTTTTTTAGTTTTCCACCATTTCATATCTATCTGTATGATAAGTCACGTTTTGATTATTAACTTCTCAAGAGTATTTATTCATTTAGAAAAACGTAAGCTCTGTTTATATTTTTCGGATATTGTGACCACCTTTCGTTATCTGTCTGTTAAGATTCTGATGATTGAGCAAACACCAGAAAACTTTTGTGTTTAAATTTGTATTTACACCTTCATCTTATAGTTTTTGCTCTAGACAGGCCAGAGATCATAATAATAAAATAAACGAAAACCTTCACTACAGCAAACATATTATCAGTTTCATAAATTGTTAAATTGAAACCCATTACTTGTTGTGAGTTTTTTACTTATTGAATATAATTACATATCAAAATATAAATATTGTGTTGAAAAAGGTATTAAATTATTATAAAGTCTAGAGTCTAGACGAACGACCGTTGCTTGTAACCAAAAATGTCCTGATTAAGCTAACCGTCAATCTGATTTTCCACTTCGCCTAACAATAGCGTTAAGTCCTTATAAAATTAATTTGAATATAAATGTATGTAATTTAATAAGATGCTTATTTTATAATATTAACGTTTGGCTTAAAGGATATTAAATCTTATGTTACCTTTAAACGACAATCACAAATACGAAAGAAACATATTCTGTAACATCAAAAGATAACAATTACAGTACTATACAGGGTCGTTGGTATGTATGGAAACGGTCGAATATTTCTTAAATTAAAACAGCTAGCAAAAAAATATTCAAGACACGAGTTTTTAAATTCTTTAAAGTCTATTAGAATTTAAAAGAAATAATATACAGGGTGAGTTAGAAAGCCGTAGAAAAATAAAGTTATTGGTTTTTTGAATAGCATACCCTATATCTTAGAATATTTTTGGATTTAACATGAAATTGCAACTATTTTTTGAGGAGTGCATTATTAATCCAAACCTAATAGTTTCTCAGCTATCTCCTTTCGAAAAATTACATTTTTGAAATTTGATAACTTCCAACTTTCTAACGGTACGTCTTAGAGTAAAACGGCTTACGTGTCCCTATCTAAGTTTTTTATCATCTTCCCAGAAGTATCAACTTCTGGTTAAACCGGATGTAACTCAAAAGCCGGAAATATAGTACTTCCGGTTTAACCCAAAGTTGATATTTTTGGGAAGAAAATAAAAAAGTAAGATAGGGGCATGTAAGTCGATATCTCGGAAACTATTAGGTTTAGATTAATAATGCACTTATTATAAGATAATTGTAATTTTATGGAAAATCCAAAAATATCCTAAGATATAGGGTGTTCCATAAAAAAAACTAACTTTGTTTTTCAACGGCTCTCTGACTCATCCTGTATACTTTTTTTTTTAATTCTAATAGACTTTGAAGAACCGTAAAACTTTCGACTTGAATATTTTTTGCTAGCTGTTTCACATATTTCGCATATCGTCGTTGCAAGGGCATGGTGTTTATTTTAGGAGGCTCTATTGTTAAAATTGTTGTTTACGAAATAAGCGGTAAGTAGATATACATTTGTACAGCATTTCTAAAAGGTGTACGGTATTAAACTACGACATTATCTTATATCATAAGATGTTCTTATATTTTAGATACCTACATTTTTTTTAGATGGCGCCGCCGCATAAATGAAAAATTACATATTTTCCTACAAAAATGAATGATGCAGTGCAACATTTTCTTTTAAAATAATGTGCGGCATAACCCGACGCTTTGTACGGTATTATGCGAACGTTTCGTGCAAATTCCGAACATGCAGCCCTTCAAAAAATTCTGTTTTACCAACTTGTATAATTGTGTGGTTATGGCATTGTTGAATTTAATCAACACATACTATACGCTAATCATAGAAATAAACCTTGTATCTGTACTATTTACGGTTTAGGACTAATTAATTTTCAGCTTTAGGTGTACGGTATTACCCATCGTTCCCCTACGATTAACTGAATATGTCAAATAGTTTTGTTTATACAGCTTTTTGTATGTAAATAATAAAATCCCGTCATGAATTTCTTCATTTCGGAGTTAATCGCCAACGAAAATTCATTCAGAATTTTATTGGTACAGCTTTATAGGAAAGCTGCTAAAAGTCTGTGCGTTTTAAGAAGTCCGATATCGGATTAAATCACCAAGGGATGTTATCGCTTTTAAAACAGTAAGTCGGTTAAGTTACAATATCTTCGCACCTTCGCTATACTTGATCACACCGAACATCCCACTGGTTTACTGTATTCTATTGCTGGGCGAAATCAGAGGTTTCAAAACAAAATTATCTTAGAATTACGCGTTGAGCATAAATAATAATTAAATAGATAATTAAATTATTTTGCTATTATTATAGTTAAATCTATATAATAATCGCTATTTTCCAAGAAACAATTAAAATTTGCTCAAGTGCGGGATGGTTAAATATGTTAAAGATTTTGTCAGGTATATACTTTTCCGATAATGACATTATTTTGGGATTATTATAATTAAATCTTCATAATAATTACTATTTTCCAAGAAATAATTAAAATTTGCTGAAGTGCGGGATGGTATGTTCTACTTTATTTTAAATAAGTAGTTGTGCTTTTCACTTTTAGTTTGTCTCTCATGGTGTGTGAATTAAAATCAGTTATTAAGCAAAGTTATGGAAAATGTTCAGCAAGGTGGCACATCGCCTAGAAGGCATTTATCTCCAGGTGAACGCCGTTTGGTATTACAAGTGGAACGTTATTTTACTTTAGAAAAAGATAACTCTAAAAACTTCTTGGCAAGATGACTCAAAGCATTGTTATTCAAGTACCCGTGCAAGTTTATTGTTAAAGGTATATTATATTACATGCTGGTAATGAAGAAGGTTTTGTTTTAAATGCCAGTTCATCAACATCCAAAATTACCTTCAATATAATTTATTGTTTGAGAGCCACCGACATAATGCTCAAGAGGTTTTATGGCTTAGCGGACTTCTTAAAACGCACAAACTTTACTTCATTTTCAACAGTCTACGACTGTAGACCGCGCGACTGATGAAAGGTTATTAAAAGAAATTTGTAACGAAAAAGTATTCAGTCAAGTGAAGCCATAGCCATAGGGGCGGGTGTTGTGGAGTTCTTTTATAATCGTACTCTACTGATGGAATTATTAATTTCTCTTGAAGAAGAGGTAGACACAGTGAGTTGAGCCAAAGGAAGACTATGTACTAAAATTAACGCATATTTAAACAAAAAAATACAGTATACCACGGTCAGACCCAAAGTTGGCGTAAAGGTAAACGATAATTTCTAAAAAGTAATAAATTCCATTGAAATATGTAAAATAAAGTTTTTTACGGTAAGAATTGGTTGTGGTGAAAAGTGAAACGATCAGCTTTTCATAGCGGCGCCGATGATGAATTGGGTGAAATTTTGTTAAACGATGAGATTGATTTCGATATATTGAGAGAAGAGATCACCTGTTTTTGAAGAGACAGAATAATTTATTTTAAGCTCTTACGCTATGTTTCATGTTTTCGTTCAGCTTTTGAAGAAAAGCAGTTTGACAAGTTACCACATGTCTCAAAGGATTTAATCGACAGCGAGTTTACAATTATTGAATTTCTCAAACGCGTTATAAAAGTAGCAATAACTTTGTTGACGAATCTGAACGTTATTATGAAGCTGCATGAACTAGTTCCAATAACAATTTTTGACATTGAATTGACAGTTATGGTTTCAAATTAACTTTAAATATCACAATTGAAAGTTAATAAGATGTTTCTGTGTTTCATTATATTCGTTTATAAGTGCATATAACATGTCTTATTTGTAGCTGGATATTCAGTGTCTCAAAGTACAGTACCTTATGTACCATGACACATTGTTTAGACTGAATTTTAATTATACCACTTTTAAAATTATACTACGGTATACATTGTTATCATACTTCTTTAAAAAATATTACACTATAGCAACTATGACGGTTACAACCATAGTATTAGAAAAATATTTTAAGGTACAGCAAGTCTTCTGTTGTATTTTTAATATTTACTTTAGAACGAAATGTAATGACACAGAAAATATAGTTAGGCAACTTATTTTATGTAATAGTGACAAAATTTTATTTAAAAATAAAAATTATGTCTATGTTTAGATGCATAATATGGCTAAGAAACTCAAGACAATTTTAACGGTCGATTTCAAATCTAATTTATTAGTTTCTTTGGTGGCTTTTAACCGAACTATTAAACCATCAAGCCGGTACCTTGGCAAGAATGATAAATGATTTTGCAAAATGACCAGAAGTGACCCCACTGGCTGCCCATCATTAGCGGCACTTTTAGGTACCACCATAAAGGAATTTACCGCCAGTTTAGATACGGTGAAGAGTTCTTTTAATGTATGGTAATATTTTGTCAGTACATTTACCATTACTATTGAGCTTTAAAGGGTGTATTATAACTTTCAAAAATTTGCAAATTACTCCGGCTAACACAAAAAATTATTACCTTCTTGGACAAAGTCATTATATGCAAGTTAGCCAGTCGATATCATTATACAGTGTGGCCCCTGATAGGGTAAAATTTGGTAAAAAGTGTTTAGACTACAAATTTAGATATTTCATGATCGCGTTAGTCTACGAAGAATGTCGAAACAAATTTGAAAAATGTGTTCTAGTAGGGAGTCAGCTTGTTGCATAAGTAGTTCCTCTTTTATTTAAAGCATCGTTATGTTTGAATTTACAGCAATACCCATTTATTTCCAAAAACCTCATAAATAAAAGCACTTTATTTAAGATGAATTTCAGTCGACCTCGGTGGGAGCGATATCGCCCGGCAATCTAGAGGTCCCGGGTTCGAATCCCGGCTTGGACATGGACATTTTTAAGTATTTGTTAAATATTTTGTAATATTCATTCTTATGGACAATAATACAACTGGTTGAATAGCTGAACAGCCAAAGCTAATTTTTTCAAAAACCAAATGAAAAGATGAATTTTAAAAAGTTTTTAACACTCTATGTTCTTCTTCGTCATTTTTAGAACTGAATAATATAACTTAATTTTGCAGAATTCACCATTTTAAAAAAATAAAAATATAAAGCTTCCCTAGGTAGGTAACATCATCCAGGGGACACATTATATGGTGCTAAACTAACCTTTTTGAAAAAATATGAAAATAAACAAATTTCCGATACCTATGTAAATATCGTTTCTGGACATGACGATTTTAAAATAAAAATGAACAATGTTGGTAAAGTATCTAGGTATATCATACCTACCTATCGAAATAAAATTATTTATTTTTTCTTTATTATTGATTTTTAACTTACGTTAAGAAATAGTATTTTTTCTACGCTCGTTATTAAAACTCGACTTTTTTTACCATTATACAGTGTGACCAGTAAAGTCCGCATCATATGGGATTTTTTTTTATTAGTAACTTTCTTCGAAATTTGACTTTGGCATCAGTTTCTGCTTCGATCGAGAAAAAACAGTAGTCACGTGATTCGCATTATGGGTAAAATTTTAATTTTTTTTTCCAAATATGGAAAATGGTGGGGTTTTTCTCAAAATATCGAAAGAAGTTATTAGAAAAAGTTTTCCTAAATGCAAATTTTAGCCCATATGCAAAGTTTCAGTTGCATAAGATAATTTTGATTTTTTGCCCATATTTTGTAAATTACACCACTGTTGCAAAATAAAACTCAATGCAACCTATATAAAACTTAGTTGTATCAATGTCTTATTCCAGAGACATTTCCTTTAAACTGGCGCCATTTTAAATGTGTGTTTTTCTACAAAATCCAAATAGGGCTATTAAAATTTCGTCACATGTGATGCAAAGTTTATTTGTTTTTGACCCTCTATAAGGTATCTTCATAAAATAAGTATTTTTGAAAAGGTAGTTTGTGTCTAAAAGTAAAACAAATTATAATTAAGACAAAACAAGTACACAGTGTCATCAGTAAGGTCTTCATAAAGTGTAAAATTAACTTTCGTTTAACTTAACGTAAAGTTAATCTGCTTTCAACGATTTAATTTAAAACTCCTTTATTAACATTATTTGTTCTGAAGCTATGTTATAAAAAAAGTAAAAATAGTATTTTTTTATTTAAGTGCAGTTTCCGAAAAATTAATAAGTATTCCACCTTACGATGAGGCACGAAAAACAAGTTGGCCGTAAAACAAATGATAAAAAAAGATCAACAGGCCCTTGCTTTATTAATGACAGTCAAATTGCTTTCTGTTTGACATAGTGGCTTTTAATTAGTACTGCGTATTAAATAAAAAAAAATGTTAACTTCACGGGAAAAAATCAAAATTGTATTAATATGTGGTGACAACACAAGTCATCGTGTAGCAGCCAACATTTTTAATGAAAGGTATCCGGGCAAAAATGTGCAACAATCTACTGTGAGTAGGATTATGGCAAAATTTAAATCAACTGGATCGGTGAAAAATTCATTTAAAAAGCCTTATAATCCTATAAAACATACTGAAGAAGTCCAATTAAATGTGTGCCTAGATGTTGTGGAACATGCTCAAACTAGTATTAGACATGTCTCTTGCAGAACTGATGTTCAAAGAGAGAGTGTAAAGAATATTTTAAAATAAATTTAAACCTTATAAACCAAAATGTATAAATACTCTTAAGGAACAAGAATATGACATACGTTTAGGATTCTCTTTTTGGTACCAGGGGGAGAAAGAAGGAAATGTGTCATTTCCCTTTCACGTTTTATGGACCGACGAGGTCACTTTCACTTCAAACGGCGTTGTTAGCTCTCAAAATTGTAGATGGTGGGCTCAAGAAAATCCTAATTTTATAATAGAATGCAGGGACCAGTATTCCTTAAAACAAATGTGTGGTGCGGTATCTTAAGCGGCCAAGTTGTTGGGCCTTATTTTTTTAGAGGTAATTTAAACTCTGAAGAATTCCTACGCTTCCTTAATAACGAGATCCTTGAAGTTTTAGACAATATGCCTATTGAAATAAGGCATAATTTGTGGTTTCAGTGTGACGGTGCTCCCATCCATTATGCAAGACAGGTTAAAGAACGTCTTTTGGAAATATTTAGGGGCAAGGTAATTGGGCGTAATATGGAGCAATACTGGCCGCATAGATCCCCGGATTTAACCCCACTTGATTTTTTCTTGTGGGGTTACCTAAAACAAAAAGTCTTTAAACAAAGACCTTTCCGTAATGTTGAACATTTGGAAACCGTCATTCGAAACTGTATTTTTGAAATAAGGCCCCTAAGCATCAGAAACACCATCAAAGAAGTGTCAAGAAGAACAATTGTTTGTATTGAACGCAATGGACAGCACACAGAAATGTAATTTTAAATTTTAAGTTTTTGAATTGTTTTTAATTTAATATTCAAATAAAAAATAAAATATCAAGAATTGTTTGTTATAAATTAAAAAGGCGGAATTTTAAATTATTATAATATGATTTTTTATTAGAAAATAAGACTATTTTCAATTAAACTATTTTGTTAATATTAAGGTGTTTTACTTTTAGACACAAACTACGTTTTCAAAAATACTTATTTTATGAAGCTACCTTATAGAGGGTCAAAAACAAATAAACTTTGCATCACATGTGACGAAATTTTAATAGCCCTATTTGGATTTTGTAGGAAAACACACATTTAATATGGCGCCAGTTTAAAGGAAATGTGTCTGGAATAAGACGTTGATACAACTAAGAAGTTTTATGTAGGTTGCATTGAGTTTTATTTTGCAACAGTGGTGTATTTACAAAATATGGGTAATATATCAAAATTACCTTATGCAACTGAAATTTTGCATATGTGCTAAAAATGGCATTTAAAAAAATTTTTTATCATAACTTCTTTCGATATTTTGAAAATGAACCCCTTTTTAATTTTTTTTTGGGAAAAAATTAAAATTTGACCGATAATGCGAATCACGTGACTACTATTTTTCGGGTAAATTTTCATCTCGATCGAAGCAGAAACTGATGCCAAAGTCAAATTTCGAAGAAAGCTACTAATAAAAAAAATCCCATATGATGCGGACTTTACTGGTCACACTGTATACCTATGCATAAAGCACATATTTTTTTAACATGTAAAAAAAAGTAGATCAGAATGAAACAAAGTTCTGTAACGGTTCACATCGCATTAGGTGAAAGTGAAAAAAATTAACCGTTATTGAACTTTTTTTTCACTCTGATCTACTTTTTTTTAACAAGGTCGGGTTTCTGTAACAACTCTGTCATTATTACAAATTTATAGTACGTATTTTTGGACACCGCGGCTCTCGCCATAAGTAGTTTCTGATAATTTAAATAGGCCCATAAATTAACTTGAACCACCCTATGCTGTCATTCGCTTACGATCGTAGAAACAATATTATATGAAACTCTTGCATAAAGTGTCTAATTTTCACTCCTGGTAGCTCCTAATCGTGAGAAAAAGTACTACTTTATGCTCTTGTTGCATAAAATACTATTTTTGTTTGGGCAATGAAAGTCATACGTGAAAGGATATCATTACCATTGCTTGTTGATAATATGTCGCATATCGATATTTCATCGAGCAGGCAAATGATATGACATGGGAATTTAATATAAATTACATCCCATAACAGTCTAATCAGAGTTGTGATGGACATTGAAATGTAAATGTATACAATGCAGTCAAGAATATTATGTCTTAGTAACTATTAATGTCCAAAATAAATTAATGTTAGTATAACAGAAAATCAAAAATTTGCAAAATCAGTCATGACTAAAGAAAAAGAAACTTATAAGAGGTTCTATTAATGAAAATGTTAGCTCAAGAAACCTAGGATATACAGTGTGTCTACTTAAGTTGGCTACATATTATGGGAAACTTTTTATTATTAATTTTACGAAAAAAAGTTATTCTTCATAAAAAGTTCTGCATGGTCCAAAACCTAAAATGCAATTATCAGATATTAAATTTTTCCAAGTGTATACGAGGAGTGTAAAAGAATATGAATTTTGCTCAAGAGTAAAGTACCTTTATTTTTGACGATATCGAAAACTGTAATTATGAAAAGTTGTTCGGACTAAAAAACTTTATAAATTCTAACAAAACAAAATTTATTTCTAAAAATTTAATTAATACACCATTAAAATAAAAATTCGTTCAAGTACAATGTAATCACATCCATCTACCTCAACTTATTTTTTACTCTTTCCAAACTTATACTTAATTGATGACTAAGTTTACATACTACAAATTAAACATTTTTAAAAAATTTTCCGAAATTCTCTCAATAATTAATAATAAGTAAACAGTAATCTCTTATTTTTTTTGAACACTTGATAATTTTTCAATTACTTAATGTCTGTCTTGTAACATTTTAGCGATGCATTTAAATGAATAATACCATAATAATTCATTTTGTTGTAATAATTTTAACGAACATTATTAAATTCCGCAATTCACAAACGCCTCAACCTATCCGCCTTCTCTGTCAATACAGGTTTTGTTCTATCGCAAAATTTTTTCAATACCCTTCTAACCATAGCCGGAGTAATACTCTGAACCGATCCTGCAATGACTCTTTCCAAATGGGCAATATCTGTAAATATCATGATCTCCTGGTCTTAACGTATGAATAAATTGGGCTTGTATGGGTGCAACTTGTTCTTTTTTAAAATTTTTGAAATCGTATCTTTGCTTATAGAATTCGGTATCGAAGCTGCCCGTGTTCGCAAGGAATTTTTAGGATGTTCAATTGCTAAGACCATTATATCAAATTCCATGTCATCACTGGCGACCCGTTTTTGGCGTTTGTTGCTAAACTTATTTCTTACATCTCCAAAAGTCTTAAATTTGTTTAATAATTTCGTTACTGTGGTATAGTGAAGATTTTTCTCTGGGTGTCGGGTATTAAAAAGGTCTTCAGCTTCTCGATTTGTTTTATAATTGTCACCCACAATTAACACAATTTCAATTTTATCTTGAGTACTTAACGTTGCTGGCATTTCTACTAAATTTTATAAATACAACTGATTGTTTGAAGTTACTGTCAAACAATTCTTGTCAGTGCATCGTAGATTAAATGTTTCATTTCATTTCAATGGTGTATTGATTAACTAATTAAATTTACTTATTACTTTCTGAACGAAACGGAAAGGTTATCATATTTTTAATAAATAAAAAAGATGAATGTTCTGTATCGGTAATTTGAGAAATTTTGTAAAAATAAAATAAAATCTTAAGTAGAAAGATCTAATTTCATATTAAAATATAGTTTTTCATTCCGAACAACTTTTCATAATTACAGTTTTCGATATCGTCAAAAATAAAGGCACTTTACTCTTGAGCAAAATTCATATTTTTTTACACCCCTCGTATACACTTGGAAAAATTTAATATCTGATAATTGCGTTTTAGGTTTTGGACCATGCAAAACTTTTTATAAAGAATAACTTTTTTTCGTAAAATTAATAATAAAAAGTTTCCCATATGTAGCCAACTTAAATGGACACACTGTATACATTCGAGGGTTAATTTTAAAGTGCTAGATTTAAGTGTTTACCTATATGAATATAAAAAATAATCCACCATTAGTTCTATAGACTGCCATGTCTCAGGTCTAGGCATGACATGACAATATCTGACCGAGCTTGATTTTTAGTTGAAATACTCAAAACAATGTATATGACAGAAATAGTTTATAGATGGTGCTAGTAGCTAGTACCTGTTTTTAATATTGTTTGTACTTCCGGGACTAAACATACAATTTAAAAAAGGTTAAAATTTTATTCACTTATTTATATTCAGATGGATGTTGACGTTTGTACAATTTACAATATTATATAGTCGATTTGATCTATCGCTAGTATGCTGTATTTCGACTGTGATCGCAAAATTGGTGAGACTGACAACTTGTTTATTTATACTATAACTAAGTAGATTAGTAAAATATTCAGCTGGTACTTTCATTAAATTATGACTTTATCAGGTGTTTTTATATATATACCTACATATTACCTGATTTTAGTAATAGTGTTCCCGAATGTAGAAAAAATAGTTTATAAATCCATAGACCTCTCCAAGGAAGGGCAGGGGAGAGCTGCTGTCCCCTCTAGAGATTTAAAAAATATGAAAAAATAAATAGAGATTACAGATACCTTGATATCCACTACCTATACTCAAAGTCCAAAATTTCTGTCAGTTTGTCTGTCACTAGCATAAAGAGAGCTCCGGTTGATGTCGGGGGAATGAATTCCAGTGGCGCGTGCATTTCAAAAGATAATAAATGATAAAACTTTATCGGGACGTCATATAATTTTTAATAAATTAAATTTATTTGATCAATCCTTAAAACCTTATCCCATAATTTTTTATTGTGGATATTTCATTTAGAAAAAAAAATCCAGGAATTTTCCGACGAATGGCGTATTTTGTGGCATCATACAGGATTTTTTTACCGTCCTCTTGTCAGGGCGCCTCGACTATTTTCTTTTTGGCCATTTTCTTGATGAAGGCCTTTCAAAACCCTGAACACAGTGCGCGAGAAAAGATTCGGTAAAGTGACAAATATTTCTGCAACATCCAATGTAATTAGTTCAGGATTTCGTTCCTAAATTCCATGGTATACGTTTTTAATTAATATTTGCTCTTTTAATGTTAATTTAATTTTTGTTTGTAGACGTACAACTAGTTAAACGCTCACAAATGCCCATAGTTTACCCAATTAAAAACAGTTAACAACATTAAATAAAGTTTAATAACCATATTTTTACACAAAAAATATCTTATGTGAACGACCCATATACCACGAGAACTGAAAAAAATTCGAAATATCTATCGATAAATTAATAATAAAATTACAAATTAATCCAAGCAGCGTGAAAACCCTGCCGGCATGCTTATTTTCAAATCTTTGAAGTTATGAATTCGGTTTCTGTGTTTGTCAAATTTAGTTTCTTGGCGATCAAAATCCCAGTTTCGGAATCGTCGTGCTAATTTAAATAATACATTTTACCTGATTGCAGCTTGAATGACAACGTCGCCTATTAAGTTCACTGTAATTGTAGCGGGAACGTTCCTTATAGGTGCATGCATAAAAAATATTTAGGTACTTGTACAATATTTTTTATTCTGCCGCTTACTGGATTTGGTGATTGGTAATAAATGGGTCACTGATAGAATATATGGATTTGCGGGTGGTGAATAAAATCAAAAATGAAAACAGTATTATTTGAAAAGATTATATTTTAATTAATTTTCTTTTAATGCTTTAATTTCTTTTAACTTTTTTTATGAATTTTTATTAAAATAGAAACTTTTTTATAACAATTTTAATCATTGTACTTATTTGTACCTACAATTCATATTTTCCCCATCCGCTCTATCACCTTACCCCCCCTGGATCATTGACTGGCGACATCCTTGTATAAACCAAGGGACCAAAGTGTCTTAATCCCTTAAATTTTTGTTGCTTTCGGGCAGGTTAGTTTAGTCAGTGTAACAACAAACTTCATTCGCGGGATTAAATGAGTCACTTTAGTCTCTTGGTTTATAATATACTCATATCGATTTTGAAAATTCGACAGGTACGGTTGACAGTTACGACCTGGACATGGTTACGACCGGTTTTCGAAACCTTAGAATGGATCCCTAATTTTTGTTTCTAAAATAGAAGAAAATTATTTCGAAATGTGCCCGGCTCGGGGAGATCAATTTTGGGAAAAAAAATAGGGTGGCCAGAAGAAAGATACAATCTTTTTCGAGCTAGACGAACGAAACTCTGTGGCCAGACAGAGGAGTGGGGTCCGAGTCTGAGGAAGAAATTAAAGACCATTATGTCAAAAATTGAAGGCGAGCTACTCAATAACAGTAGGCACAAATTCGAGTCAAAATCTCCTTTATAACTGAAACCTAAGGAAACTTTACAGGCGAGCCCGCTCCGGTCTACCCGTACAGGTTACCCACATAGATTAGTTTATTCACTATACCCCAACGTATGTGACCGACTTTAAGTGCTATTATATTTGCCTCGTTTCCGTAAATAAAACATATGTAGTATCCCTCGTAGAGTGGATCCGAACACATATTTACTAAGAAAAAATCAATATGCCTTCTCAGCTCTAAGCGCGCAATCTTTAACCCTATCATTCTTTCTTAGTGTGTTTCGCCGAATACACACGTTGATTAGTGCGCGGTATTAAATTACGTTTTGAGTGTTTAGACTGATTAGTTTATTTTAAAGATGCCGAAAAATTCTCATCGGGATAAACAAAATAATTCGGGATGGGAAAAATAATTTACGAATTTACAAAGACGAATTCGTTTTTTGGAACTTGAAGTGTCGTTATTACATTCACAGAATCAAAGTGTTTCGGAGAATTCTTCTCGCTCCCGTAGTTCTTCAGGAAAGCGTTCTCGTTCCCGGTCTCCGGAGCTTTCTTCCTAATTACTCCAAGACATTACTCCTAAGCCAAAAAGGCGCTGTGTCAGGCGCATACAAAGCAGTTCTTCTGATTCATCTACGTCAGAAGGTAAGTGTATTAATTTTTGTACCGGCTAGTGGATTGTAAGTCTGCTTATGATGGCAGAATATTTTTGATCACGATGTCAAAAATCTATTCCCTCTACATACCTCTGTTCACGATGGCAGAATATTTTTGATCACGATGTCAAAAATCTATTCCCTCTACATACCTCTGCTCACGATGGCAGAATATTTTTGATCACGATGTCAAGAATCTATTCCCTCTACATACCTCTGCTCACGATGGCAGAATATTTTTGATCACGATGTCAAAAATCTATTCCCTCTACATACCTCTGGTCACGATGGCAGAATATTTTTGATGACGATGTCAAAAATCTATTTCCTCTACATACCTCTGTTCACGATGGCAGAATATTTTTGATCACGATGTCAAAAATCTATTCCCTCTACATACCTCTGGTCACGATGGCAGAATATTTTTGATGACGATGTCAAAAATCTATTCCCTCTACATACCTCTGTTCACGATGGCAGAATATTTTTGATCACGATGTCAAAAATCGATTCCCTCTACATACCTTTGCTCACGATGGCAGAATATTTTTGATCACGATGTCAAAAATATATTACCTTCTATATAAATCTATAGATCACGACGTCAGATTTTTAGAGGTTTGGTTTTTTCTCCTCATCCTGATCTCCATTGTTTTAAGCTTAATCGCATGGTACAGGCAGCATTAGAAAAGACAAAGAAATCACAGACGGTTTTAGTTAGAGATAACAGATTGGCACATCTCCAAAAGGAGTTAGGAGTGGCTTTAACAGCAATTGGTCAAACAGTTACTTCTCTTCTTTTAGATGAGGGTGATAAAAAAGAACATATTGAAAAGTTGAGCGACGCGGGGCGCATTCTGTTGGAAGTGTTTTATCTAGAAACGCTGTCCCGGCGAAAACTCGTCGCCTATGATTTAAAGGCCCCTTGAAGGAGACCCTTCATAATGCTCCAATAGATACTTGGCTTTTTGGAGAAAAATTAGGGAAGAGAATAAAGTCTGCTAAAGAATTGGAAAAGTCGGGTGCGGAGCTACTAGTAAATCCACGACAAATATTCCCAAAAAATGATTGTTGCTTAAAGCTTTAAATATCTACATATGTTTTATTTACGGAAACGAGGCAAATATAATTACAAGATTAAACGAACTTACCTTAAGTGAAGTTCAATCTTGATTATATGTAGCCTCGTTGAAGTAAATAAAAGTCCCTCCCTAACCCTAATAGGCCCCCTTACAGCAACAATCAGGCTTTAAAAGAATGATTGGGTTAAAGATTGCGCGCTTAGAGCTGAGAAGGCATATTGATTTTTTCTTAGTAAATGTGTGTTCGGATCCACTCTACGACGGATACTACATATGTTTTATTTACTTCAACGAGGCTACATATAATCAAGATTGAACTTCACTTAAGGTAAGTTCGTTTAATCTTGTAAATTTAGTGGGAACGGCTTCAGACATCTCGCGTCAGGTTTCTGGCAAACAGCGTAGGTGACTTAAATACGATTTTTAAAAAATTGCGGTTGGACGTCTTAAGCTATCACTGAAAGCTACCTTGAGAATTCAAGTGAACACAAGACTGGTTGCAAACATGTTGTCTTCGCCTAATACTTTTCCTATTAGGTACATCAAAATACAGTAAATTTCAATAGCCAACATCATTTTCATTAGCCAGAGAAACCACAAAACTGATAGTAGGTAAACAAAAGTGGTGTAAAACTAATTATTGACTTAGAATCTGCCAGGAATAATAGTTAGTGCCCAAAACCTGAACCAAATATGGAGAGTGATTCGAAAAGTCGTAGCAAAAGCTACGTTAGAACATTTAGTGTAAATATTTATTCTAAATACAGTTGAAATTGCGGTTGGGACATAAAGAATAAACTATTTATATATTATATATATATATATATATATAAATTATTTATAAACTAGTGAATATTGGGGAGTGCAGCAAATGAAAGAGTACTCTTTAAAGTTATTCCAAGCTTTCGGAAATCATATATTTCATTTCCATCCTCAGGGAGAAACTTTTTTGAGATTGTTCATAAGGATGTTCATAGAATTAATATAGGACATGCGAGAAGAAAACGTGTTGAAACCCAAGTCAATTACAATTAAAATCAAAAATTGGAGACAATACTAAAAACATTGTATATGGACGTAGAAACACACAATTTAAAATAAAATCAAAATTTTGATGTTCACATTTTGAAAATTCGTTACTAATTTGAAATTATGGAATTATTTAGCGGGAAATCATGACTTGCGTCGCATGTCATGATTTCCCGCTAAATAATTCCATAATTTCAAATTAGTAACGAATTTTCAAAATGTGAACATCAAAATTTTGATTTTATTTTAAATTGTGTGTTTCTACGTCCATATACAATGTTTTTAGTATTGTCTCCAATTTTTGATTTTAATTGTAATTGACTTGGGTTTCAACACGTTTTCTTCTCGCATGTCCTATATTAATTCTATGAACATCCTTATGAACAATCTCAAAAAAGTTTCTCCCTGAGGATGGAAATGAAATATATGATTTCCGAAAGCTTGGAATAACTTTTGTACAATTTTGTATTTATTAGGTGATTATATTTTGTCACTTAAAAATTATTACGTAAAGAACCCACAGGGTCGAGTTATTGAAAGACATTAACAGTGACACTTTAGACGCGATAAGCGTGTGACCCGGGACCTTTTTTAAGTGGAAAACGGTCGAAGTTAGTTTTAGGCAGAGAATAAGATTATGTTGTATGTTTGTAAAAAACCTTCATAGACAACGCGTCGGAAGAGGCAAACACTCGCCCACCATTTTATTAAACTAAATAAAGTGATTACACTTATACAGAGTATTTAATTTATTACAAAAGTAACGCGATCTGTTTGGATCCACTACACAACATTGGTCCTTCGAGCCTGGATAGTTAAATCGGCAAAACGGTCGGTAAAAACGGCTTTGTTCGGCAACACAACCGGGAAAGCTAATATACAAGTGCGACAAAACGGTCGTCAAAGGGACTTTTCGGCAACACAGTCGGAAAACCAAATACCTACAACAGTTTGTTTGGCAACACAGCTGAAAGAAAACCACAACCAAGGAAAATAGCGTCGATTGGTAAGTCGTCAATATTCCTTTTTACCATTTCCTTTACATATTCAATTGCATTATCTGATACTTTAGTGTGTTTAGAGATTTAAAAAAAAAATATGGCTTCTGAAAATACTAACAATGCACTCGATTTAGCTGATATGTTAGCCAAATTAAAGTTAAAACGGGGACAAGTCAAATCCCAATTAACTAGATTTATTACATACCTAGATAATTTTGAATCTTTTTCGGGAAATTATGAAGAAGTTAGTGCTCGCGTAGAGAGAACAACGTTTCTTTTGGATCAATTTAATGACATCCAAACCGAAATTGAATACTTATCGGGAAATATTTCTCAGGACGCCGAGCGAGATGATTTCGAATCAAAATTCTTTAAGGCTATCGGTCAAGCCAAGAAAATGCTTTCAGATTTTTTAAAAACGCAAGATACACCACCAAATCCTGGTGCAAGCATTTTTAGTGTTAATAATGCAATTGGAAATACAAATGTTAATTTACAAGGTCCGGTAAGATTACCACCGATTAGCTTACCAGAATTTTATGGGGCCTACAGTCAATGGATGACATTCTATGACATTTTTAATTCTTTAGTACATTTAAATGCGCAGTTAAACGATGTACAAAAATTCTGGTACTTAAAATCATGCCTGAAAGGCGAAGCTGCTCATTTAATTCAGTCACTTGAAATTTCAAATCAAAACTATCAAATTGCTTGGGATATGTTAAGGGATAGGTTTGAAAACAAGAGATTGATTGTACACACTCACATAAAACATATTTTGGATGGTTTCACAATGAAAAACGAGTCACATTCTCAACTAAGAAATTTATTGGATAATTTCAACAAAAATTTACGTGCGTTAAAGGCACTTGGGCAGCCCATAGATAAGTGGGATACACTTCTCATATACATATTGGGTAACAAACTTGACATTGTAACTAAACGGGAATGGGAGGAACATTTAAATAAACAAGGAATTGACTTTCCTACGGTTTCTCAACTAACGGAATTTCTAACCAAGCGTTGCAATTTCTTAGAGACCCTGGAAAGCAAAAATAAGACAAACAGAGGACAACAACACAACAAAATTCTAACACACGTGACGACAGGAAAGATTTCTTGTGCCTTTTGTCATAAAAATCATTTAAACTTTCAATGCGAAAAAATACATACAATGCCGAAAAGGGATCTTTACACAGAAATTAAAAAACATAAACTATGCATCAACTGTCTAAGACCTTTTCATGATCACAATTCCTGCAATTCAGCAGGCTGTAAAAACTGCGGTCGAAAACATAATTCATTATTACATTTATTCTTTAATAACAGCGGTAACGTTGTCGGCGTCAATAGCTCTGTTAATAACCCAAACACTGTCGATCGCGACAACAATAACAAATCCCATGGCGGGTCACAAAGTACCCATAATACTCAAACTTTACTCTCAACGGAAATTAGTCGAGAAAATAAACAAACCTCAAATGATGCCTCAACTTCCAAGATCCAAGATTTTTCTAATCAAAACATAACAATGCATTGTTTATCGACTGGAAACAACAAACAAATACTTTTGGAAACAGCCATGATTAAAATTTTAGATTGCAATGGAAAAATAATAGAAGCTAGGGCCATTCTAGACAGTGCATCTCAAAGTAATTTTATTACCGATTCATTGGCTAGGCAACTCAATCTAAAAACTAAAAATTTTAGTATTCCCGTGGCTGGGATAAATAACTCTCTTAGCAAAATTTCAAAAAAGGTTGACGCCACATTTTATTCTGTCAGCGAAAAATATCAAATGAAAGATTCATTTTTAATTGTAAACAAAATTACCGAAAATCTTCCGCAAACCTCTTTTGACTTGTCTAACATAGACCTACCAAACAATATTGAATTTGCCGATAAAAATTTTAATTTGTCGCGCCCTGTAGATGTTTTGTTAGGAGTAAACATATTCTATGACATATTATGTGTAGGACAAATTAAATTGGGCAAAGGCAAACTAATCTTAAACAAAACTAAACTGGGTTGGATTTTTGCAGGAACCTTATTTTTTGATTACAATGCATCATATAAAAATAATGACTCCACCATTTGTAACCTTTCAATAACAAATAATGAGTTGCATAGGCAAATCGAAAAATTTTGGACTGTAGAAAATTGCGACACTAAAAAACGGGACATTTTACCACAAGATTTGGCATGCGAAAAACATTTCACTGAAAACTATAGACGCGTATCGCAAGGTCGTTTTGAAGTAAGTTTACCCTTATCAAATAATTCTTTCGAATTGGGTGATTCGAAAAATGCAGCTATCAATCGATTTTACAGTCTCGAAAGAAGATTACAAAGGGACGAAAATTTAAAACGCGATTATATTAATTTTATGTCGGAATATGAAAAATTGGGACATATGTCACAAATCAGTTCGAATATAGACACGATTGACACAACATATTACTTACCACATCACGGTGTTGTCAAGGTTGACAGTACTACAACAAAATTACGCGTCGTGTATGATGCTTCGGCAAAAAGCGATAGCGGAGTGTCTTTAAACGACATCCTAATGACGGGTCCTGTCATACAACCAGATTTATTAACTATTATTTTAAACTTTAGACTTCATAATGTAGTTTTTACCGGGGACATTGAAAAAATGTATCGACAGGTCCAATTAAGGGAATGTGATCGACATTTGCAGCGTATTGTATGGCGTTCAAGTCCGAATGAGGATCTTAAGTTTTATACTTTAAATACTGTAACATATGGAACTGCACCTGCTTCATTTTTAGCGATTAGATCTTTAAATCAAGCCGCTATTGATAACGCTAAAAATTTGCAGAATGCTAGTAACGCAATTTTGAATTGTTTTTATGTTGATGATTTGCTAACTGGATCCGACTCTGTTAAAAATGCTATCACATTAAAAAACCAAATAATTCAGATTCTAAATGGTGCATGCTTTCCATTACGAAAATTTTATTCGAACAAGCCGGAAGTGTTAGCTGATTGCGATCAGGGTCAGTTAGAAAATTATGATTTATCTGAAGATAAAACTCGCAAAACACTTGGATTATTTTGGCAACCAAATAAAGATACTTTAGGTTATTCAATTAACTTTGAGAACTACGCAACGGTAACAAAACGTCAGATTTTATCGGTTATCGCAAAAATATTTGACCCTTTAGGTCTGGCAGGCCCGATTACTGTACGTGCAAAAATAATTATGCAACGTCTTTGGCAGTGTAAGTTAGGCTGGGACGAATCGGTGCCCTTAGATATTTATACACTTTGGACTTCATTTTTTGAACAACTACCAATCCTTGACAAAATAAAAATACCGCGTCAAGTAGTCACTCCAAATTATATAACTATAGAATTGCATGGTTTTTGCGACGCAAGCGAAGCCGCGTACGGTTCTTGTATATATTTAGTTACGACAGATATTAACGGGTTACGTCATTCAAAGTTATTATGCGCTAAAGGTCGAGTTGCTCCTTTAAAAACAATCTCATTGCCTCGGTTGGAACTTTGTGGGGCTCTACTTTTAGCGTGTTTGGCAAAAAATGTAGAAAGGTCTCTCGAAATTGACATAAAAAATAAATTTTTTTGGTGCGATTCCACTATTGCACTGTCGTGGATCGCGGGTGAACCGAGTAACTGGAATACCTTTGTAGCTAACAGGGTAACACAAATACATGAATTGACTGACAAATTCCAATGGAGACACGTTGGCTCCAAAGAAAATTCAGCAGACGTACTTTCCCGCGGATTAAATCCGCAACAATTACTTGATTGTCACTTGTGGTGGCACGGACCAGAATTTCTGACAAAACATGAAAACTTCTGGCCCGTTTTAGATCAAATTAATATTGACAACATACCGGACAGAAAACGGACAATTCAACTATCGTTTATGACTAACACAACTTATCAGGATCAGGATATTTTTAGAAGATATTCAAATTTCAATAAACTGCTTCGAATTTTTGCATATATATTAAGATTTATGCTAAATATTAAAACAAAACATAAAACCAGCAGAATTTTTGCGGAAATATCTCAAAATGAGTTAGATCAATCATTAAACACTTTAATAAAAATGGTTCAATATTATGAATATTCCAAAGAAATTAACGATTTGCGGAAACACAAACAAATTTCTAGGGACAGTAAACTGTTTTCATTGAATCCATTTATTGACGAGCAGGGTATATTACGCGTGGGTGGAAGAATTCGACACTCGACCTTGACTCCTGATATGAAACATCCAATTTTATTACCTCCTTATCATGATTTTACTAGACTTCTAATTGAGCATGAGCACAAACGAAACTTACATGCAGCAACTCAAGCTCTTTTGGTAATTTTGCGAAATAAATATTGGATTATTCATGGCAAAAATGCAGTAAAACGTGCTATCAATCAATGTCTTGTTTGTTTCAAATCTAAACCTTATGTGAGCACTCCGATGATGGGTGATCTTCCTCAATCAAGACTAATGCCTTCACGTCCATTTTTAACTGTAGGCTGCGATTTTGCTGGTCCTATAATGATAAAGGATGGTAAACTACGTTCTCGCAAGATAATAAAGGCTTACATTTGTATTTTCATTTGTTTTGTTACACGAGCTATTCATATTGAGCTCGTTGGAGATCTAAGTACCGATTCATTTTTAAATGCATTAAAGCGATTTGTCTCTCGAAGAGGACTATGCAAAAATATTTACTCTGATAACGGAAAAAATTTTGTAGGAGCTAACTTTGCACTACAAAAACTTAGTAAATTCTTACAGGACGTTTCAAAGGGTCATAAAATATCAACATTTCTACTCGAAAACGATATTAAGTGGCATTTTATACCACCACGATCACCTTCATTTGGAGGTCTTTGGGAGGCTGCGGTAAAGTCTACCAAATTTCACTTAACCAGAGTCTTAAAAGAGGCTTACTTATCTTATGAATCTCTTTATACAGTATTGTGTCAGGTAGAGGCTATTTTAAATTCTCGACCTCTGACCCCATTATCCAATGATCCCGATGATCTTCATGTCCTAACCCCTAGCCATTTCCTAATTGGCGACCTACTTACCTCCATTCCACAGCGAGATGTCACCGAGGTACCTACTAACAGATTGGTTCTGTACGAACGTCTTCAGCAATTAGTTCAGCATTTCTGGAGACGATGGTCATCCGAATACTTAACATCTTTGCAGTCAAAGCAAAGTGTGGACGCAACAAGGGGCCACCTATCAAGATCGGATCCCTAGTGCTTTTACGTGAGGAAAACCTTCCCCCTCAGCAATGGTCATTAGGCAGAATCATTAAAGTTCATCCCGGAAAAGACAATGTCATCCGCGTAGTGTCCGTGAAAACTAAGACGGGAGTTTTTAAACGTGCGGTTACTAAAATAAGTGTTTTACCGATTGAGATGGACTAAAGGACTCTATTTTATTTTTTTTACTTTATGTTTACATTTTTTTTTTTATACATTAATTTTATATATTTTGTATGTTGGTATACATCTTGTAACCTATATCATTGAAATTACTCTTTCAAGGTGGGCGGGATGTACAATTTTGTATTTATTAGGTGATTATATTTTGTCACTTAAAAATTATTACGTAAAGAACCCACAGGGTCGAGTTATTGAAAGACATTAACAGTGACGCGCGCACGTTCATGTCAAAAAACAAGTTGTTGCTTGCGGGTAAGTTTTCTAACGGGACAAGTGGTCTAATCTCTTTATAAAACATGTAGATACTTTTCACTATTTTTTCTATTTTGCAATTTTTTATGAGAAGCCCAAAGTTAAATTTGAGGTGTAAAACATTTATATTACATGTTTGATGTTCTTCTGTCAACAAATAACTTTATGGCCCGTTTTTTTCCAACCAAACATACACGATAGAAAAAGAATACTTTCTGTTGGTCACCACTTCTTATGCACGTCATGAGAATAAAACATTTAAGAAATAATAACATTAACAACTTTTAAAAAATAAATCTCTAGTTTATTAAAGTATATTATTCTACATTTTTGCGTTTCATAAAGTAATTATTATCAAGCCCAAATAGAAAATAGTATATTTTACTGCAAGTTGTATAAAAACTTATTTCAGCGCACACGCTCATATTAGAAAACCAACCGCTTGCTAACGAGACAAGTTTTGTGCGCTAATAGCGTTATAAAAGATACTTTATACTGTTTTTTCTATTTTGTATTTTTTAAATAAAAGTCCATATTGGAAGAGAAAATATGCCAAAGAAATTTTACAAATTTTTATGTCTCATTTTATGTTGGTAATACAAACTATCAAAATGTCTCGTCTTCTCCTGCCAACAAATAAATTATATTTTTGTGTTAAGGTTTGTTCAGGTAAGCATGCAGCCAAATATACATGACAAAACAAAGAAGACTTTATTGGGCATAACTTGCAATGGCATAGGTACGCCAACAAAACAAAACATTTGATAAATAATATCATTACCATGAATCATATTATGGACCCAAGCTGGTATATCATCTCCCTGGATGAAAGCCATTGACAAGAAGAAAAGAAATATCACTACCAAATTTTAAATAATAAAGGAAAATAAACAGTTTCGTAAGCGCATCTTTCTTTTCTATGAGTTTCCCAAAAAGTCTATTACGAACAGCTATGTTAGAAAAAAAGATAATAAACTATAGAATGCAAACAATTTTAACAAATTTTAATTTTTAGTTATGTAAAAATCCATTATAATTTTTAGGTTCTTGCAGAAGTGGATTTAAAAATGTTTTTTTACTAAATACTGTAAAATATGTTAAAGTTTCTAGTGAAAAGAAGAGAGGTAACGCCGTAAAGTCGTTTATCCTCTTACTACAGAATACCGTACAACATTTTGCACTTTGATTTATTTTGACATTGAATTCCTAAAATATCAAACACATTGTTACATACGGACAATTTTTGAGATAATATAATAGTTACTATTTGGAAGAGGCCTTGCTTTTGATCCTTATTCGTCATTAACTTTTAAGGTATTTCATTAATTTAGCAGCTCTCTCTGCAGTATCCTTTGTCGCATATTTCACTTTGCCGAAAATTACGTCTTCTTAACATCACCTTATTCCATAGTCAGGTAAGTCGAGTAAATTACCCTCAATTTGGTTACCTTCATTCCCTTATAAAGCAAGAGGGCGAGATAGCCAAAATGTTTAGTAGTTCCAAGTAGAAACTGGCGTTCCTACAAAAACCATACAGTCCACTCAGTTTACGCTTAAGGGGTAAATCAAAGGAGTTATCCTTCAGGACATATCAAATATTGCAGCACTTTCAAGGAACATCGGCCTGTTTTGCTATTAGAATTGTTGGTATCGAGCTTGGATCACAGACAGCCAACATGGTTTATCATGCAGTCGGTGAGCCACATATTAGGTATGGTGTGCCTCTCTGAGGTATGTGTGCTTAGGGGATTTTGGATGCAGTATTCGTATTGCCAAACCAAGAAGTATGTAAGGCTAATTTTCGACAGTCCTATAGAGAACATAAGATTCTTATTCTAACTCAATTTTTATACTAGAAACAGTTTGTCTAGTCAAAAATCGATTTAGGCTTGTGGTCCCCTCGCCTAGATAGTATTGTGCGCAAGGTAACAAGATATGTCTCTGCCCATACCCTCTACTATTTTGACAAGAAGATCTGTTACTTATAAAATCGTAAAAAAATATTTTATATTTGCTTGCACATAGACCAACCTGGCTTGCACATTTAAGAGCGGTTGCTTCTTTTGCTTGCAACTGCATTCTGAATTTTTTATTGCTATTGTTGACTGTGCATGTGTATTGTAAGCCCTCTGACATTTTTGTATACATAAGTTCTACAGTTTTGTATTTTCATATTTTTGATTGTCCTTGTTCTGTGATATTATAAACCTGGGTTTCCTTAAGCCACTATTAACATATTAACAGTTTTTTTTTATAAATTAGTAGTTTCCTATTTTATATAAAAATTGGCTTGTTAACTAGATTTCTTTGACAATAAAGCTAGCTTTTGACTGTGACTTTGACTTTATAATGTAGAGTTGTTTCAAGGCTTTGTGATTAGCTAATTGCAAAAAATTGATTGCCAATTGATTAGAATTTTTTATTTTGTCCCGTATAATATAACCTTGCACCATGATTTTTCTTTCAGTAAAAATCGCAACACGCACACCTGTTATTAAAAATCTTGTTTTTCACTAAATCTGCTATAAAACTACACGTGGTTGATAAACTTTTCTTAACAGAGCATGTATTTTGTTATAACAAAATTATTAAACTTATGAGTAGTGGTGGTCATACAGTAACTAAAATAGACAGGTAAGGTAGGTATTCCTTTGACGTGACCCCATATTTCTCGGCTGTATTTTTTAAAACTTTGCATAAGTAGGTCCCGTGTGTTGCAGGAATAATTTTTTAAACTCTTAAACAAAAATTGAAGACTAATTTTAAGAAGTATAAGATTGCAGATTTAATCTGATCTACGTTTTTGAATATTCTATCAATTTGAAACGAAGTGTAGTCAGTAGTGGTTTATTTTATATTCACTTCGTCTGTTATTAAAATTCAGGTTAAGCACCCTTCTGGGCAAGCATTTCCATTTATTTCCTTAAGTTCGTAGTATTCTGTATTTTAAATGATAAATAGTTTGTTAGAGATTTACTAATAATGGGTTCTCTATGAAATGCCAATATATGTTGCAAGGTCTGTATTAATCATTTTATTTACAAGCATTTGCATTAAATGTGCATATCATATTGGAATGAATGGAACGCCAAGTGGTAAGGAATATTGTTTAATTGGCATAAATAGTCTAAATAATTAATAAGTTTCGATATTTTCCAGATGAATTGAATGAATGCGGCTTCGTACCAAGAAGGCATCTAAGCTGCTGACCGCAAGTTGTGTTCCCAAGCGGATTCCATTACATATTGCATTATTACCTTACTGCAAAATATGATCTCAATTTACTTGCCGGTTAGGCCAGTTATTTTACATTTACTCGTGAAAATAAATATAATGGTATACAATTTTAAATGAATCTTATTATTGCATATCCAGTGTTTAAAATTATTACAGAATTTATATAGGTAGGTACCAACTTTCTCCACAAGTCAAGTTTATAGTTTCTTGTATTATTACTTATTTTTATTAAAAAAAAAAAATTTCTTGTAATTAAAAACATCGGGCAAAAAAGATGTCTAAGATGTCTAAGAGATTTGAATTATATATTTAAAACAAATAACAAACACATATTATCTTAATGATATTTTTTAATATTCAGATCACCTGTTTCACATTTGCAGGCCTGCATAGAGGAAATTTTTTAAAACAACAGTGAAGCCTAATCACTAGATAACGTACCTTCTAAATAAGTAAGATGCTAAAATTCCGGTGTTTATTTTTTTTTCCTTTATATTGTTAAATAAATAATTTTGTAATGTCTCCTTGGAATAATTAACGTTTTATTATTATTATTATTATTATTATTATGATTTTCTGACAGACCTGTCATGCACTCTCTCTACGGGTAGGATTCACTCATTCCAGATATCACCGATATCAACAGGATTGAGCTATGTGGGGGCCCTTTCCGTGTTATTGGGCCCGTGGGAATCTTCTTTGGTTACCCATATACTTCTTGACTGTTCGGCTCGTTGAAAGTAGTACTGCTTTTTGCATATCCTTGTAGAGATCTTGAGGTACGTCTATCTGTCCATATTCTTTTGTCTTCTTATTTGCTCCTGGAGGTCTTGATACTTCGCTATTTTCTCAGCATGCTTCACTAGAAGGTTATTGTTATTTGGTATAGCTACATCTATCAGCATTTGTCTGCCTGTACTGAGTCGTCTCTAATTATGTATTTCAGGTAGTTTCTAGTAGGTATGATCTGATCTTGGATTTCTAGTAGAAATCCCTCCGTTTCAGGATACATCTGTCCAGAGATGAGCAAGTAGTTCGACGCAAGACTGTCGACGTGATCCTGAGCTGCCTCGCTCAGGTGTCGTCCATGCAGAGGTTTTTCCTTCTATATCTTTAGCTTCTCTTCGTTGGTCTTGTGGTGTTGTGGGACATTCTGATTCCTCACTCTTAGAGGAGTGGAGTGGTCTGCTTCGCAAATAGCATGGTGTAGGTCTAAAGTTTGGGCTTTATTGCGGAAGTACTCCCTCAAGTTGGTTATTTGTTGATACATTATTTTTCCAATGTCTGCCAGACCCCTTCCGCCTTGATGTCGTGGTAGAGTAGTCCGCTCTACTGCACTTCTTGGGTGATGTTTGTGTGGCAATCTCCTGACAAGATTTTTTCGTCGCATTTGTATCAGCCCCATTATCCCTTAACTTGGGTATTTTCTTAGGATAGAGTGAACTTCATAGAAAAATATGATGTATTGGCCTCGCTTTTTCTTAAGTTGTTTTAACTCCCCTATGTAGGAAATTCCCTGATTATAGCTCGGTACTTTCACGTCGAATATCTTTATTTTCAAAATAATTGCTATAGTTTCAATTGTGTCGACAAACTCTTTCCATAGACATTATTCAACGAATAGCGCTATTCGTAGATGAAAGGATCAAACCTAAAGGTATAACATTCCAGCTTTTTTGAGAATGCATTAATTCCTCTTCTGCTTCCCTTTTAATTTCATGTAACAAGTTTAGAGTCATCATCGAAACTTTGAAACATTGCATCTTCCACTCTTCCCTTATGGCGTCTGGAAGGAATTTGCAATATTTGTCGTGAAGGTTGCACTTGTTGACGGTTCCTTCAATTCTTCGTGTGCGATGCTTCTTCCTGATGCCACCTGAAGGCGCTTCTTTTTCTGGATTTGATGGACGTGAGTTTTAGTTTTCTTGTTTCCTAAATAACCAATAACCAATAAAAGAGCTTCCAATTATTTCAGATAAATTAATTTCATTGCTTGGCGCAAGTCTTTCAAGAATAGACGCTGTGTTGCCAATCCGCTTTTAAGTCGTCTAATAATTTTTCATTCAATGAATCCATAACATTTTTTAACAATTGGGGAAATTATCTAGAACATTGCTATTACGGTCTGAGCTTACCTTATAGTTCGTCAAAATTGTTCGCCATTCTCTCTTCGTGGGGCCGAGAAAAGTCACGTCAAGTGGTTGGGTAAGGTGAGTTGTGTGGGCAAGTTGGAGAATTTGGACACTAATATAGAATGGTAAGTTTTCCCCTATAACGACGCTTTTTCCACCACGGTTCTACACCTTCGGCAACAGCAATAATGTGAACCAATCAGAAAACGTGTGAGACTCAAACCATTCTGAAAACGTGTTGCTATAGCGTGCCCCCGTGTTCTGACCACGTATCCCACGTATACGAAGATTTGTATATGGTAATAGTTCACCCGTTGCGCTTCCGAGCATTATTAGAGAAATAATAGATTTGGAAGAATTACAGATTTTCTCTTGATACTTGGTTCCGCTCTTTGCCAAGACTGCACTTCTTAGCATCAGGGTTATCGGTGAGGTTTGTTACATCATATTCTGTCTGGTCAGATGTCAGCTAATCTGTTGTTAGGATTTTCAAGACATTTAGTTGGCGTTAGCTCGGCTTTGTTTTATATTGTTTGAAAGTCTTACTGGCAGTTCCTGATGCTATTTCTAGAAGTTTTTTTTATCCACTTCGTTCCAGAACCATTATTTTTAAAGCGTTTTGGTGTTCGTCTCTGTCGCTGTAACTATATTTTTATAATGCATTTAAGTTTAAATTTGTTCACTACAAATTCGAAAGCGCTTGGCAACTGAATACAAGATACAAATTAATACTTTTCGTCTGCCGTAAATATGGGTAAATATCATGGCTTTAGGGTATATATTTTTCTTCAATTTATTACTTCTTATTTTTCTGGGTATCTTGGAAGTTTCCTCTGCTTTTCATTTTTTTATTGCAGTTAAGCACCGTTCCAAGGTTTCAGGTGTATATCTTCGAGATTCAGGCTTCCTTTTGTGCACTCCGTTCAATTCTGTAGGTAAATACTGGAACCATGGAGTGACGGAAGTATTTCTTGATATTTGCCATTATAGGTATACTTTAAACCGAATATAAAATAATATTTTTTTCTTAATATTATCCTTTTATGTATACTTTGCGCCAGGTGTAATATATCCCCAGTTCTATTAAAAAATACAAGAAATAACAACTCGCACTACAAAATTATTCCAATCTACTTCGGGTTACGTTTTACTATTGAATTTGCCAAAGATACCGTCCAAGCACTAAAATGAAGTAACTCAATAAGGTCTCATCTCTTTCTAACCCTTAAAATTTCAACCCTGATTTCGAAGCACCGCGTGGTCGTATTTCGACTAAACAGTACATAGGCAGTAAGTGGTTGTTTCTTCTGCGCATCAAAACTTATTCGGTGCACGTCAAAACACAAAAGTGAAACTATTTAATTTTGAATAATTTTGCAACTGTTTATGCAAAATTTGCCCTGAAGGCGCAAAATATACTCACTGTACCGTACCAATTTTTAAAAAATAGAACTTCAGTCTGATAGCGTGAAGCATCCTTTCTTTTACGTTTCATAAAGTGGTCATTATGAAACTCAAATAGAAGAAATATATTTATTATAACTAAATCACAAGGAAATAATTTTATTATTACAGAATTGATATGTATATTTAATTTAACTTCGAGTACCTACTATCGGCAAAAAAAACATAATATATTTTTTAAAAGTTATAATCCAAGTTTCTTTAAAGAAATGACCAGCTTCCAAAGAAATGAGGTTCAGCGGCGGTATATTCCCGTTCCGTCGATTCCCGTTTCGTCGACTTATATATATATATATATATATATTATTCCTTCCTCAATCGACGAAAACAGGTAAAATTGTCCAGTCGACGAAACGGTCAATCGACGAAACGGGAATAAATCACTTTCAACCTGGAGTACTGAAGGCACATACATTCAGGAAATATTGACCCTTCCACTGTTTTTACGACAAAAATCTAGGATTATCTTCCTGTCTTATGTAAAAGAGTGAAATCACTGTTCTTTAATAAATATGTTCACCCTATTCGTGTCTGTTAGACGTGACAGTTCTATTGTGTCAGGATCTAGAACTTTTAGTGAAAGCTTGCAGAAGCGAAGATCATCCACCCAACTATAACCCCCAGAAACGTTTTCTGAGTTAAACATATCTCAAGTAAAGTAAGAAAAAACTATTCCATAATCATATTCCATACCATTGTGTATTTTTATTTTTACAAAAAGTTCCAGAAAAGTATTAATAACTAACATGGTTGTTCTTCCCCTGTTAGAAGTTTTCCTGGTGCGTAAGAGGGATATGAAAATTTCGCTTGCGGCAATGAAAGTTTCATGAAATAATAGAACAGTAAGCCGCAAACCCCTTCTTTCTATCTTTTATAATAAGTATATGAAAACACACGAAAACTGGAAACCCTGTACTGTTATCCTTGGTAAAAACGTTTTATCGGACATTCTCTTCTTATATACTTAGGACGTTTCAGCTTAGGAAACTTATTAATTTTGCAGATAGGACAAATACATTTATACGATTTGGGAGGCATAGAAAGCAGTTAGGACGTACTACCTTGGCAATAAAGATATATATCATATTGGTCATAACATTTACGCCATAAACCACAGCCGTAACGTCAACACTCAGCAGACAATTTTTGACAACAGCAAAAGAACGATAATAGAGGGAGACCCAAATGCCAAATATAGAGTCTGGGGCTGTAGAACTACGGAGGTAAGAGGTCTCTCTCTATTTAACCACTCGTATATATTTAACTATCATATCTGGCCGACGAAGACCCATACTCATGTTTTTGAGCGTGGGCTCCATGAAATTTTGGACATCTTCGTGATCAAAAACACCGGGTAAATTTCTTATCAAACAGTTTTCCGCAACCTGACGATAGATCACCTCCCGATTATTGTTAAGTTTGGAGACTCTCGTAAAAGGCGAGGGCGTTTCAATCCAAGACAAGCACCAACTGTGTGAGATATAAAACACTTATGCTCCCTGCTTTGAGACAGACGTAACAAATTGGTCGGGCAGTCGAAAAACTGAATGAAAATATCAATTTAGCTCTGGCAAGCGCGTAGTTCAAGAGAATGTACGAATTTTTGAAAGTTAGGGGCCATTCCTGATGATTTGAAAAATAAAATAAGAAAGAAAAAAGAATAGGGTTAAGAATAGAGCATATCCGACTGGAAATTCGCAAATTCAAGCTGAGACAAACAGACTTAGTAACATTATCAATCTAGACTTAGTGACCGCGAGGCCGCGCTTTGGGAGAGCAGAATAAGGTTGGGGGATCCCGAGCCCCCTTTCTGAAGAAGAGGAGTTCCGCAGTCTCGTCGGAGAGCGCAATTTCTAAGCCAAAACATATCAGGGCTATCTGGTACCAGTACAGTCAACTTACTGTCTTTTTTCGACGCTACCTCAGGGAACCAATTAAAAGTGATTAAAAATATAGGGTACCGATTCACGTAGTCTGTTGTCGTGACTACCATCGCCGCCATGTTTATATACAGCAAATCAGAAAATAAAACTTATACGAGAATATGTTTCTTCTGCGGTCTTTCGGCACCTTACAGAGAACCTCATTAGCACATAATAATATTGAGCAGAGGATTCTTAGTTATAAATAGATTTACGTTACAATATTGTACTTTTTTATCATAACTCGAGAAATGAATAATTTCTAGAACTCAACTTAGTATTGGTGCTTTTTTTTTAACTAAGCCGATTTTAACTGTCTTCTGAAACCGTTAGCCTGGTTATTTTCATTTTTAAGCGAAGAATATTATTAAAATATGGTTTGTCACAGACGAATTTCTTTGCCAACTACTGCTTGTAACTACGTATGCAATATTGTTGAGGTTTTATTTAATTTAGCAGAATATTTTACGTCGAAGAAAAAATATAATTTTATTTATGAAATTAATCGTATTAAAACATGTTTCTCAAACCTGGTACAGTCTGTGTGCGTGGTTCTTTGCCGGTGCGTCATTACTTCCGCGTTACTAAAACCATGTGAATTTAATCAAAATTTTTACGAGATGCAAAAAGTCAAAACAAAGTCTAAGTTCATAAACGTCCAAATTTTCGTGGCTAGCGTTCAGACTCAATCATAATAACAAATATCCATAATTACTTACCGCCAACCCAATAGTACGATTAAAATGGCGATGAAAAGAACAGTTTATAGGACTAAATTGAATTTCAAGACACAAAAACGTTTAAAAATTAAGTAAAATTGACAAATCGAAACGATAAATTTGACATCAATGGACAAGTCTCCAATTATCTTTTGTCTCTGTCTAGCACGTTACTTTGAATTCGAGACTTATTGCTCAATGCCGAGGACACTCTATTTGTTTTTATTTACTTCTGATGCTAAAAAAAAATCGGGTGTTGTAAATAACGTTGTCTCTTGATCGTTTATTCATAACGCACCAGCAAAGAACGACCGTTTCGACTGTAGTTTGGTTCAAAATTTGGATATCACGGTCGCGCCGGTAACAGTTTTTGTGACTCCGCCTTTTGTTGGTATTTGTAGCCAGATTATGCATGCATTTAAGTTGTGGTCTGGGTATGTTGGCTTCCTGTAAACTTTATATC
Source organism: Polydrusus tereticollis (assembly GCA_963920685.1). Taxonomy (NCBI): domain Eukaryota; kingdom Metazoa; phylum Arthropoda; class Insecta; order Coleoptera; family Curculionidae; genus Polydrusus; species Polydrusus tereticollis. The sequence goes on from OY987329.1 coordinate 55,213,527, forward strand.
CTAATTTTCGGTTGGGCTTTCTTTCAACTAAAACATCCACGAGACAATTGTGTTGATCTGTTTCTGTTTCCATGGAACATGTTACTTTCCTTAGATGACTGTGGAAAATGTCAAATTCCTACTAACAATTACTCTAAATGATCAACATATGTTAACGTATCGCTGAATCGAGACCTTATTGTTCATATTTTTCAATAAAGAAGTTTGCAATTATATAGCATAGTTACCTATTATTAGTTATATTATTCAATTACTTCCCCAGAACCCTCTGTCTTATTTATCCATTCTTACCAAAAAAAAAATCTGTATAATTATAAAAATCATAACATTTCAATAGCCGGGCAGGTTTATACGCGAGTAACTCAACTGCATTGAGAACAGGTGTACGCTGTCTTATACATAAATATTTAGAGTTTTTATTGAATTATAAATTCTTTGCATTAAATCTAAACTCCTATGTAATAACTTAATTCGAATTTCCGCAAAAAGATGTAAGTATTTCGCTTCATAAAATTTTCATGGTGTGGTAAAAAGCAGTTAATATAATTATTGCAATTTCTTTTGGATTACCTGGTTAAAACGCAGTATTTATTTAGCCTAGAACTTACTTTGAGTTGTTCTATAAATACGAGTAATTGAAAGGAAAGCATTAGCGTTCTTTCTAAAACCAATGAAGTGAAACCCAAAATTACATAAACTTAGAATATTATCGGTTATATAATAAATAAGGAGTGCTTAAAAAAATCAAACAATTCAACACCGAAAAAGAATGAATATCATGGATAATTATTATGTTATTATAATTGCTAGCATTAAGTGTAAGAATCAGAAGAGGGATACAGTTTTCTTATTACCTTAAAACTTAAGATAGTATGACGAATACCGGAATTTATTCAGTACGTATCAGTAGTACATAACGTGTTAGACTTTCCATATGATGCTAAAACCCGTTCTACTAAAGCAATATAGCTCCAACTTGAAGTTGATAAAGTTTAGGGTCTTAGGTTTAGGAATCGTCTAACTTTGGAAAAAGGATCCAAGAAATATCTTTAAAATATATTTCTCCTTCGACGGAAGTTGTGCATATTCTGCAAATCGCAAACTTCATCTCTTAACGCTGCAGTAGGTATCAGCATTTTCGCAAAATAATTTGTAAACTGCTTCACCAAAACTTTCGAAAATCTCCTTAAAATGTCGATTTACACGACAAAGAAATGTTCTTAGATTAGTCTCTAATTTCATCAGAGGAATAGTGGCAACAGAAGTGATCGATCACTTTGCTTCCTTAAGTCCTGATCGTTCATTCTTGGCCAGTAATGAAGAAGTCGAAATGAAAGTACACTGGGCCGTTAAGAAGAATCCAACAACAACTCTTACGCAACTTCTGAAGTTTTTTCCAAAAAATCGAAGGGTAAGACAAAGCAATTAAATTGGAGAATGCTAATCAACAAGAAATCTTTTCAACGAGATGAAGCACCCACTCATGTAGTGCAGTTTTAGGCTATTTACAAAGTCAGCGCAAAGTAGACCTAACAAAGTAGAGCTTTGGAATAGAATTATCGAGGCTTCGCGCATCAATAATCCCTGGCAGCTCCTAAGAAGCTCCTTAGAAGAAATTTTTATAAATTGAATATCTGGAGTTTTTCTTGCCTCAATTTGAAGGTCACTTTGAAGGATTTATTTTGGCCGTTTTAATACGTCTATTTACTGTTGATATTTTTAAATATTAATGAAAATTGATATTCTGAAATACATGTTTAATATGTTTTGTCAATATTATTATTGTGTCAATGATTAAATGCATAAAAAGTCGAACTGTGCTTCTAGTAAAACTAATAGATTAAAAAAAAAACTCGAAAAAAGTTAGATATTAAGTAAGAAAAGCACCATTTTTGGTCAAATTATTGGCGGTCGCTTACGGCCGAATGGCTCATCCCAAGAAGACGGTTTGTTTGTCACTGTGTGCAATCTAAAATTTGACGATGTTGTGGATCTTATTTTTCAGTTTCTGTTAGCATATAATTATAAATACAGTTTTCTAAATTGCATAATAAATTTACAATCGTTTCTATCGGCAGAGACAAGACCGAAATAAGTTTTACATTAACTATATTTTTGACTTTAAGACAAGATTTCGTGAATCTCTCTTTCCACAACCAGGGAAATGTTTTGAGTGCCTATATCAAAATAAGCAAACACTACAAAGTGGAGGGAATTCGCGAAAATAACCAAAAATAATCAAATTCTCACCTGTGTACTCTAGCGATCAAGCCATCAGTTTGTAGAAAACAGTTAATACATTATAATGTCGTGACAATGTCTGGAAAAAACACCTAGGTAATTTTGATTGTGTCCGATGCTCCAAATAATGGGCCGAATTTCTCGCTCCGAATTGGATGTAAGTATTTTTACCAAGTCAATAGAATATCAAGAAACTAAAATGTTAGGAACCGTAAACACCTCAAAAATTCTGCCGAAAACGGTGCCACTTTGACCAAGGTTCATTCGCTAGGCGATACTCGAGCTATCAGATTAACAGAAAATTAGGTTTTTCATTATTTTTTATGATATATGAAGGTTGCTTGTTTATGATTCAAAACACAGCATGCAATTTAATTGCCGGTATCTACTGACTAGGAGATTTAGGAGCAATTTGGTTGCAACCTATGAGATTGGTAATCTGGTTGCTCGAATATCACCTACTGAATGGACCCCTTTATACGCCTTGTACGACAGAAAACTCGGTATTCATCTTGACATCTCGTCTACCTGCTAGGTGGATACATTACAGGATACTTTGGAACATACTTCTTTTCATCAAAAAATCATTTCATTTATCAACTCATTGGGTACTTAAGAATGGTTATTGAGCTGACCAAATTTAAGAGCCCTCAACTAGATCTATTTAAAGCATCAACATGGGGTTCATAAGTTAGTACCCTTGACAGAGAATAGCGCACTGTATTAACAAAAAATTTTAAAGGTAAATAAAACAATACTCATTAATTAAAAAAAAAATGTATTAATACTACAAGGGAGGTGATACTTACTTAGCCAAGGCTGGCAAAATAATCCGAGAGTGGTCAGAGCACATACAACCTCCCGACTTGTATAATATTTTTTCTTCTTCCGCTTTCCTACATTCACAAAAAATTGTTCCTTTTTTTCAAGAAACATATGATTCAAGATTTTCAAGTCACCTTAGGTTAATGGAGTAAATATTCACTGCGTGCATTCTTAAATCCGTCTAATCAATTGGAGACAATGGGGCATGTCGTTCAAAAGAGCTATGAGACCTGAGCGTGGTTCTGTCAAATTTACTATAAATATCAATCTTAAATATAATTTGTTTTTTAAAATAATAGTGGTGTAGTTTATCATTTACTTACTTCCCTATACGGAGGTAAGTTATTGCTTACCTCCCTAGGGAAGTAAAATATATTTACCTTCACCAACTTAATGTCATAATGGAGTACTTACCAGGTAGGGACTAGAATAGACTCGTTTATATTCCAGACTCGGCTTTTACGTCGCTTAATCCATAAACAACTCGTGTAATGTTTTACTTCATCATGTCATAATCCTTTTTAAAAAGAATAGATAGTTAAAAATATTTAATAAAATAAAAAAAAAAAAATTAGTTGCCAACTTTAAATCATATTACCTTAATTGCAATTGAGCCATTTATTTCCATAGTTAAATGTGATTATTGTTTGGTTATCACTGTCAAATAAATGAAATCATAATATTTGTGTCGGAAATTATGGAAGTTTCGGGTATGATTTTAAATAAGGCTGCGGAAGCAACAGGAAGATTAATCCCGACAAAATCATCAAATAGGTATAACAAAGAATATGGATTGTTTTGTTAATTGAAACAATTTCATACAGTGACAAATATATTAGTAAAAAGTCATTGTTTCTAAAATCAAAACAAGGTTGGTAGGCAAAACATTACGGTAAATGATACTGTAATGTTCCATTTACCGGCCGCAAATGAGTATAGGGTAAGTAGATTTAGTGAACAGGATGAAATAAAATATATCTTTTACTAGATGCTATCATAGTAGTGTTTAGTTTTGGAAGAATATCTGCATGTAATCCTTAAAATTTTGCCATTTCCACTAAAATATGAGTTGTATAACTCATAATATGCAACCTCATAATATGCAGTACTTCCTTAAAATAAATGCAAAGTGTAACAAAAAAACGGAAAAGACAGACAATTTTGATTATCCGACAAAAATTAACGACGAGCATTTGTTGACTGCTTCATTAAACAAAAGTGCCATGTTCCAGTTTTTCCTGAAGAAATATTTTGTACTTTTCTCTTCTGCAATTATTATTATATATACAATTACCTTGTGTATATTTACTTACATACCACTCACCCTAAGGATGATCTTTTGATCGAAAGGCGTAGGAATTTTTTAAAAATAAAAATTGTGATAGGACTTCTACAGCTCTTATTTCTTCCTTATTTTATTCTTAATATAATTTTCGCCATTCTGTTCGTTTCTTTATATCACCAAGTCATCATGCGGACACAGATTTTTCTCATCTATGTCATCTTCGTCATAGTCATTCTGCAATAATTTCTGTAAGTTTTTCTTTAACGCTTTTCCTTTTTTAATAACTAGCCTCTTTCGTTTAACCTTTATTTTTCCTTTTTCTGCCCTTTCTATTTTTTTTTTCTCGACATCTTTAAGTAGTTATGACAGGAGAAGCAGGTAAAATAATGAAGTCAATATACTACTCTTTAATGATACTCTGATTTTTTGGACATGAAATGATGTTACTTGAAAAGGGTAGTTGACAGATCTCTCGTGGAATCACAGAGCATTTTTGGAAAACAATTCGAAGGAGTCGAAGCTAGCGTATACAGGGTGCCCGAAATTAGTGCTAACAGTATTGCGATCTCGGAAACTAGAAGAGATAGAAAGGCGGTTAAATGGGGAAAGTTTTTGACAATTATGTAAGTAGTTTATTGGTGCTTACTTATCGATTCTGGTTCTTTTGGGTTTTGAGATATTTTGAATAAACCAGTGTTGCATTTTCTTACATCGGTAGTAACTTTTTTATTACCTACCCAATATTTTTTAAATCCGAAAACACATTTTCAATGCCACTTTTTACATAGAAGATGCCTACCTGATCATATATTCGGTTTCCTGTAACCATCATCAACTTTCTTTTCTCTTATGATCGCCATATTGGATATTTTACTAATCGAAAAGTACCTAATTTTTCCTATACTATGGTATCAAACACTAATACAAAATAAACATTTATAACCTCAGAATAACAAAAACATCATATTTACGGACATATTTGGCAACACCGACATATCGGAAAGTTCTTTTGCTTAAAAATTAAAGTTAATTAAGTAAAATATACTAAGGTTCAAAATGTCGACCATTTTTTTCAACGCATCGCTGACATTTTTTTTTACAGATCTAGTTACACGATTAATTGTATTACGGTTAATATGACTAAAAATATTCCTAGTTCGCTGCTCAAGAACTTGGCGAGTTTCAGGGGGATTAAATTCGTATATCTCATTTTTGACAAATCCCCATAAATAAAAGTCCAATGGGATAACGTCCGGAGTCCTAGCAGGCCAGCGCACAGGGCCACTGGTAGATATTACCTTTTCACCAAAAGTCTCTGATAAAAATGTTTGTACTTGTCTGGAATTATGCGCGGGACAACCATCTTGCTGCAGCCACACGTTATTAAATTGATCATTGGGAACAACTTCTTGAAGTGCAGGAATAATTTGATTTTGCAACATTGCAAGGTATCTTGGACCAGTCAATGTTTGGTCATAAATAAAAGGACCAATTAGCTGATTTTCTAAAAATAATAAAAAGTATGCAAAAGATTTCTCGTAATCATTATAATATTGCTAAATAAATTGTGAAGATAAATAATTGAAGCATTTTTTGCAGTTAATTTAAACCAAAATAAAATATTTCTTACTAATTATTCCACACCACACATTAAATCTAAATCGTAATTGCAATCTGCGTGGTTTGAGTAATTGCGGGTTTTCGAAAGCCCAGTGATGGTGATTATTTTTATTAAAGATTCCACAGTTGGTGAAATGTGTTTAATCTGTCCATAAAACATTATCCGAAAATGTGAGATTTTCTTGACATTTACCAAGATACCAATTACAAAAAATGACTCTCCTATCAAAATCACCTTCTTGAAGTCCTTGTACAATTGTTGGCTTGTAATGATGATATTTAGCAAATTTAATACATCGCGAACGGTGGATTTTGGAATTCCAAGCTGTTTGTTAGCGATTCTTGTAGATGAAGTCGGATATTCATTAAAATGTTCTAAAATTATTCTATTACAATTTTCGTTATCTATTCCACATTCTTTGGGACGAGGGTTTTGAAAGCTGCCAAACTCTAGTAAGTTTCTAGTCAGTTTAGAAAAATACGCTCTGCTGGGTTGTCGTCTTTCGGGGTACATTCCAAAATAATTATCCATAGTTCTATTCGCATTTCTGTAATTTTTTATATAACACGCTAACAAAACTTCTCTTCGTTAGAATAATTTAACGCCATTGTTAATGATGTTTATTACAACGTAGAAAAATTATGAGACAGATTAAAAAATTTCATTTGTTTAAAGGTCAAAGCCTTCTAAACAAAAATGTTACAATAAAAAACTTATCGAAATAGGTATCTGTTAGATAAGTACCTACTAGATTTTTATGATTTTTAAAAAAGTTATTACATTTTAACTTTAATTTAAAGGAGTATAAACTTATATTGTTATTTAGATAACTTTATTCTTAAAGAAAAGGACTATCCGATATGTCGGTGTTGCTAAATATGTTCGAAAATAAAATTTTTTGTTATTTTGAGGTTACAAATTTTTATTTTGTATTAGTGTTAAGTATCATAGTATAGGAAAAATTAAGTAGTTTTTGATGAGTAAAAAATCCAATATGGCGATCATAAGAAAAAAGAAAGTTGATGATGGTTACAGGAAACCGAAGCGTTGTAACCAAGATATAATCAGGTAGGCATCCTGTATGTAAGAAGGGGCAATAAAAATGTGTTTTTGGATTTAAAAAATATTGGGTAATAAAAAAAGTTACTACCGATCTAAGAAAATGCAACATTTTGGTTTATTCAAAATATCTCAAAACCCAAAAGAACCAGAATCGATCCGTAAGCACCAATAAACTACTTACATAATTGCCTAAAACTTTCCCTATTTAACCGTCTTTCTATCTCTTCTAGTTTCCGAGATCGCAATACTGTCAGCACCAATTTCGGGCACCCTGCATAGCGCAGTTAGTTCTCTGGCAATTGATGGGCTTGGATAGTAGCCTGATGTTAATGGCTCTGCGTTGGCGGAATAAGCAAATTATTTATTCTCTGTTATTATTGTCTGTGGGATAATACCGGCCCAACTGGTTTGATCGGCATTTCCCAAAAGTAACTTTTATTTGTATACAGGGTGTAATTTAATTGAGTGCCGATACTTAAGGGTGATAATCTATGAATGATTCTAAGATAAAAAGTTCATATGGACATATGTCCTAAACCTCTTCATTTTTGAGCTACAGGGTGTTAACATTTTAAGAAAAATATAACCTTTTTATATAAATCACTCTTAGATATTTTTATGAAATTTTGTACATACCTTTTAATCAATAAGGAGCATTTTTTGACCTAACAGATTTATAAAAATTTTTACCAGTGACGTCCGTACGGGGTTTGAACTGAATATTTTTAAAGAAAAAATGGATACGCCACTGCTTTTTCTAAAAACGAAACTTACTTTTGAAATTCCCATTTATTTTAAAGCAAATTTCGTTTATGGACTTACTTTTGTACGACGCACCGTTTTCGCGTAAAAAATAAAAACAAAAAAAAATAAAAAATTTTATTTCAAAAATCGCGATTAATTTAAAAGGAAAAATTCCAAACCTTAAATCGAAAGCGAAATGACAAGAGAAGATAAACAGAATAAAGAACCCACATTATTTACAGTAGTTGTTCGAAGTGTCGTCCACCCACACGTATGCAAGCATGGACTCTTCTTCATAGACTGACGCACATTTTCGAAGATTTCCGGGGTGTTTCTTATGGTTTGGCAGCATACTAATATACGATTTCGTAACTCTTCTTCGGTATGAATCGGCACTTGGTACACTAAGCTTTTCAGATGCCCCCAGAAAAAATAGTCTAAACTGTTAAGGTCCGGAGATCTAGGTGGCTATGGCTGCGTTCCTCCGCGACCTATCCACCGATTGCGATAGGTGTGATTTAAAAATTCACGCACTCGTAAGCTAAAATGTGGAGGCGCACCATCGTGCATTAGCCACATCTGGTTTCTTAATAATAATGGAAGGTCTTCAAGCATTTGCGGCAGATCTTCTTCAAGAAAGTGTAAATATGATTGTCCATCAAGTCTTCTTGGGAGAAAAAATGGGCCTATCAAATAATCATCAATAATGCCAGCCCAAACATTTATTGAGAACTGTTCTTGATGATTTGATTCTACAATTGCATAAGGGTTTTCATCCGCCCATAAATGGTTATTATGGAAATTTCTTATTGAGTTTCGAGAAAAATTAGCTTCGTCGGTAAAAAGAATGTGCCTGTCAAATAACGGATTTTCCATCAGGTTTTGAAGAAACCACACACAGAAATTAATGCGCATCGGGAAATCTCTAGGGAGTAATGCCTGGACTCTTTGAATGTGATATGGGTATAATAAATTTTCGATGAGAATTTTCCAAACAAGAAAATGTGAAACATTAAATGTTGCCGCGATTTTCCTCGTGCTACTTTCGGGGTTCTCCTCAATTTCGTGTAAAATTCCTTCTTCAAGTTCCGGTGTTCTTACTGTTTGATGGACTCCTTTAGCACTGTGGTCTACTTTTAAAGTTCCGGTCTCGTGGAGACGTCTATGAATCCTAGAAAATGTTCTCGGATCGGGTAGTACGCGATTTGGATACCGCTCTTGGTATATCCGCCTGGCTTCGTATGCATTACCGTCTGCAAGCCCATAAATAAAATGCATGTCAGTTAATTCACTGTTTGTAAAATTTACCATTCTTTTATTATAATTTAACGTCTTACTGTAATAATAATTATTTAATAATGCAAAATCAATGCCAGGCCTTTTGTCTTTATGAAAAGAAACGTCAAAATTGATGTAGCTTTACCCAGCCTACTGATTTTTATTTGATTTGCTTTAAGAGGGCATTTAATATGGTTACCGTTTTTTTCTTTTCAAACGTTCAGTTGAATGTCACTGGTGAGTAGAAAATAAATTGTTGTCCCAAAAAAAGTGTTTCCACTCATGGAGGGTGCCAACCAAATTCAACAAAATAAATAAAAGCAGTCTCAATGAACCGAAGAAAAAAATGTTTTTTTTGTTTTTATTTTTTTACGCGAAAACGGTGCGTCGTACAAAAGTAAGTCCATAAACGAAATTTGCTTTAAAATAAATGGGAATTTCAAAAGTAAGTTTCGTTTTTAGAAAAAGCAGTGGCGTATCCATTTTTTCTTTAAAAATATTCAGTTCAAACCCCGTACGGACGTCACTGGTAAAAATTTTTATAAATCTGTTAGGTCAAAAAATGCTCCTTATTGATTAAAAGGTATGTACAAAATTTCATAAAAATATCTAAGAGTGATTTATATAAAAAGGTTATATTTTTCTTAAAATGTTAACACCCTGTAGCTCAAAAATGAAGAGGTTTAGGACATATGTCCATATGAACTTTTTATCTTAGAATCATTCATAGATTATCACCCTTAAGTATCGGCACTCAATTAAATTACACCCTGTATACAAAAACCTAGTCCTAACAGTATTCTTCTTATCAGGTAGGTGCTTATAATATCTTTAATTCTTCCTAACGTTATATTAATATTGACGATAAGATAATAGATGGAAGCACCATTTCTACCTAGGTAACTACGTTTATAATGCGAAAGTGAAAGTGACCAGAATTGCCAAACTGACTGAGATTCGCCTACCTACTGCTTAGGTGTAGGTGTAACGGGCTTTAGAATAGGCATAGAGTTGAAAAATTAGAACATGTAGTCCTATTACTTAGATTTAAAAAAAAAACAATATGTCACATAGAAAGTCAGTTTACTTAATCCTTGTGGGCTCACGAGATAAACTTTAATAATTGCGTAACATATTAACATTATTCACTTGAACCATAAATAATTAATTAATATTTTTCTTTAAAATATAAATTACAGAAAGGTATTATACGTTAATAATCACGTTTTATCAAATTCAATATTGTTTTCTGTTTAACTAAATTTTACAATAGATTCGTAAAAGTACGCCCATGGTAGCAAGTAGTGAGTTTCTCATCGAAGGATGCAGTTAAACGGCGACAAATATCCTGTTTTGTGAGACCATTAACACACTGCATTCAAGTTAATAAAAAAAAATTCCAACGGTTTTATCAACATATTAATGTCACTCTATACGTTAATTGCTGAAATAATAAATTCGTATTGTTTTTGTCCAATTTCACAATTATATCAAGTGATCACATTCCAAAGTCGTGCAAATATTGGAATCTTGTCACACGGAATTCTTGGGATATGTGTTGGTTTGGAAATTGCTTTCGTTGTGTTAAAATAAGTCAAATGTGTAATAAATAGTATTATCAGTAAAGTCCACTCCATACGAAGAGATATGGTATTAAGCTAGTTAAAAAATATTCTCGTCAGTTTCTGCTATTGTACGACATTTTCACAAAAAGTTAGTATTGCAGAACCAAATAATTTAGTCATGATTCACTTTTATCCAGCATGAATTTGAATACTAATATTATTTTACTTATAAAGCGCTACTGCAATGGTTCGTTGGCACTTTTTGGCATAACTGTCTTATAGAGAAACATTTAATTAAATAAACTATTAGCGGGGTGCAACGCAAGGCGACATCTCGTGGCATTACCCCAGGGTCTAACAGGAACTGTATATGTAAAAAAAAATAATTAGTTAATTAATTGAACCAAGAGAGTGTCCAGTTTTCGTGTTTTTATATGCCAGTTCCCTTATTATAAAGGATAGTGGTAGGGTTTGAGGCTTACTGTTCTATTATTTTATGAAACTCTCATTGCCGCAAACGAAATTTTCATAGCCCTCTCAGTCTCTGGCATACTGATTTTGAAAATTTGACATTTTCGACGCTCCCCTTTATCTCGATTATTTGATAACTTATTAATTAGGTAAAAAAATTGGGTATTATATGTATTTATGTAGAAATCAGTGGCGTAGTTACTTTTTTTCTGAAAAGTTTCATTTTTGAGTTATGACTCAAACTTGTGTTTCTTTAAATAGGACACCCTGTATATTATTTTTTTGTCTTATCCCTCTCTTTAAGAGCTTTTCAAAAATATATAATAGTCCATATTTATTTCTTTTAAGAAGGGATAGTTTTAATATTTTTTGTAAAATTAATAATTTTTCGTATGGGAGGCAAAAATAAAAAACAAGAAAAACAACAATATTTTTATTATACAACTTTATATTATTACATAACTTTAAGCCAACAATAAAACAAATATATTATTTTATTAAATTACAAAAAATTTTCGAATTGGGCTCCGTTGTATTCTAAACACTGCTGCAAAAGCCTAAAGGTTTGTTAGGTAGCTTCTCGATGTTGATCAATATTATGGCCATGTCTCTTATACAGTGACCGGCAAAGAGTTTGCAACATATGGAAAAAGATTTTATTAGCGGAATATCGAAAAATCTTTTGTGGGGATGTGCATGCCCCATAACTTTAAAGTCGATTTTGGCATACGTCACGTGACCACTGGTATGGCGGGAAAGTTGAAGAAACGAATATGAAATCATCAGAAATCAGATTAGTTGATGAGATATCGAAAAAACTTCAAGCATAAAAAGTGTTTAGAATTCCATTAGAACCTTACATACAATGTTTGGGATATCTACTTGAAAAAACATAAAATCTAATTTTTTTGTAAATATTTTTTTACCTAAATAAAAATTTCCATATTTTTCCTTTCTAATAGCTTCATTAAAGTAAAACTGACATCTGTTGAACACAACTAGAAATATTATTTTGTTTTTCTAACAATTTAAAGCGATAACTTAAAAAATTCGTTTACACTTGGATGCCAACTGTTGCAATAGTCTATTTCTAATAACCTTATCGATATTTTTTATATCAAAATAATCTGTGATGTTAAGAAATCCTTAAACTCATTAGTCCAAAACAAATTTTATTTATAACCGTAAAGCAGAATTTTGAATTTCGCAGTTAAACTTAAAAAAAATCTAAAAATTAATAAAATTAATAAAATTAAAATTGTTTTATTGAGTCAAATAAACAACAATTTGAGTCAAAAACCTATATTAGTAATAAGTACTAAACAATTTTATTAATACTAATAATGCCAAAATTTACTTAAATTAAAAAATTTAACCGAATATTTAAACTCGGTATGACCGCCCCTTCGCTCCATACATAATATTGTTCGAGATACCATTTCTTTTGAAACAGTTCTAAGCATTTGGGGAGTTATTAGGTCTACACAGTTTCTAATAATTGATTCCAAATGTTCAACATTTCTAAATGGCCGCTTTTTGTAAACCTGGTTTTTTAAGTACCCCCACAAGAAAAAGTCTAAGGGCCAGGGATTTTCTGCAAATCGGCCTATCTACTGATTGCCAAACTCCTCATTTCATCAGTTCCTTACTTCAATAGTGGAGTGAACACTAACACCATCTTGCTGAAAGTGCAGATGCCTTCTTTGTATTAATGGAAGATTATCTAGGAAGCCTGACAGTTCATTCTGTAATAATAATAAATACCTAGCAGAATTTAAATTACCACGTAGAAAAAAAGGGTCCCATAATTTTCGTATCTAAAATGCCGCACCATACATTTACTTTAAAACTATACTAATATTTACACTGAATAACAAATCCTGGGCTATCAGCGACCCAGTACCTACCATTTTGCGAACTCACGGTGCCGTTAGAAGTATAAGTAGCTTCATCTGAAAATAAAATTGTCCTTGGAAAATTGAAGTTTTGACCATACCCTAAAACCATGCACAAAAGTCAAAACGCGCATCATAGTCTCAAGCTTGTAACACTTGCACAAATGTCGGTTTGTACGGGAAAAACTTGTTTTTCTTTCATATTCTTCGCACCGATCGCTCTTCGATATTTGTCACCTCCGAAATATGACTAACTGCCACTTGCGGTGAATGCGGTGTTCCTTAAACTGTAAGTAGTACATCTAAAGCATTGTCATCATTAGTCACCGTTTTCTCGTGAGGTAGCTTGTACTGATTTTCTACCCTACAAGTCTCCTTAAATTTCTTCAACAATCGCGTAACTGTAGAGTAATGCAAAGTTTTATCAGGGTGCCTTTCACATAATATTGCTACTGCCTCTCGAGCACCCTTGTAATTATCCCCACAAATTAAAATAAGTTCTATCTTTTCTGCGAGGAATAGTGATAGGGGCATTTTAAATACAAAACTTAATATTTAAGTAGAAAGAGTTAATAAAATACTTCACAAAGCGAAAATACAGAAATACCATAGTTGTCAAAATAATAATACGTTTATGTAGAACAAAATGGCAGATTCCTATTTAGAAGTGTCTTCTTTTAATTTCAACGCCTACTTTGTCAATCTTTTGTTTTGTATATGAATAAATTGTTGTTTATTTGACTCAATAAAATAATTTTAATTTTATTAATTTTTAGAACTTTTTTAAGTTTATCTGTGAAATTCAAAATTCTGTTTTACGGTTATAAATAAAATTTGTTTTGGATTAATGAATTTGGGGATTTCTTAACATCACAGATTATGTTTATATAAAAGATATCGATAAGGTTATTAGAAATAGACTATTGCAACAGCTGGCATCCAAGTGTAAACGATTTTTTTTGAATTGTTGGTCCGAATTGTTAGAAAAACAAAAGAATATTTCTAGTTGTGTTTAACGGAAGTCAGTTTTACTTTAATGAAGCTATTAGAAAGGAAAAATATGAAAATTTTTAATTCGGTAAAAAAATATTTACAAAAATGTTGATGTTTTTCAAGTAGATATCCCAAATATTGTATGTAAGGTTCTAATGGAATTGTAAACACTTTTTATTCTTGGAATTTTTTCGATATCTCATCAACTAATCTGATTTCTGATGATTTCATATTCGTTTCTTCAACTTTCCCGCCATACCAGTGGCCACGAGACGTATGCCAAAATCGATTTTAAGGTTATGGGACATGAACATCCGATCCCCCAAAAAAGATTTTTCGATATTCCGCTAACAAAATTGTTTCCCATATGTTGCGAACTCTTTGCCTTTCACTGCATAACTGATTTTCTATATACCCCAAAGAAAAATCCAACACAGAAAGATCAGGTGATCTTGGAGGCCACCTGACAGGTTCATTGGTACCAATCCATTTATCTGGAAATGTGGTTTCTAAATATTCTCTCACTATATAAGAACTGTGACTCGAAGAGCCATCTTGCTAGTAATAAATATTATTTGAATCTGCCAAAGAAGAACCCTCTAATTTTTCCATTAGTGAGTGTATCTCGCATTATATCTAAGTATCTATTTCCGGTTAAAGTTCCTTTGTAGGTAAAATACTTAAATTTATTGAAAAAAATAAAGCATGACACACTAAATCCAAACCAATCTTGAGGATCTCGTGGAAATATTACGTGTTTGTTCTCTTGGGACCAGTACCTTGAGTTGTTTCGGTTCAATATAACAAAACTCATAAAATAAGCATTGTCGGACCATACCGCCCTTCTTTCAAAATTTGCGTTCTCCTGCAACATTTGTAGGTACCCCTTGCAAGAAAACTATCCCACGTTCTGCGTCACCGGGATGCAAATGTTGGACGAGATGGTATTTGTATGGTTTAAATTTATATTTTTTAGTATTAACTGTGTTGTTGATGATTTTTTAATCCCAGCTTCATCATACACTTTCTGCATGATATGGATGGTTGTACCGTGACAGAGGCCAAATCATTTATTCCTTCTTCTTCTTACCTGTTTTCATTGTTGTAAAAATTAGGCCTAGGTTTTTTGAACGATCCGGGCTCTATGAGATTGGATTGAATTTTTTGAAATATTCTTTTATCAAGTTGTTGTCTTTCTGGATATCTACGAAAAATTTAAATAAGTTACAAAAAGCTAATAGTAGATAACAATACTGATTAAAGCTCAATCCGTAATGAAGCATTTACAGAATTTGATTTGTTAATTTTACAAAAAATGGTAGATTAATTTTACAAATAATGTTAAAAGTATCCTTTTTCAAAAAAAGTACATGTGTACTATTATATATTTTTAATATGCTCTTAAAAAGAGGGATAAGACAAAGAAATAATATATAGGGTGTCCCGTTTAAAAAAGCACAAGTTTGGGCCATAACTAAAATAAAAAACTTTTTAGAAAAAAGCTAACTACGCCACTGAATTATACATATAAAACTCTATAATAGCCCTTTTTTTAGTGAAATAAGCTAGCAAGCCTACAAAATATCATGTCAATTAATCGGCGCAGCTCTTAACCCTTAACTGCCGTTGTGGATATTTGGAACATAATCGAAGTCGTATGAATTTGTTTCCAGGCCATTTTCTGTACAAATGATAGTTTGTCAGTATAAGTCAATAAAGTATTGTTGTTTTTTACTTTCTAGTAAAAAAACAAATTTAATTTTAAATTAAATTTTATTATAAACAAGTAAAAAGTAAACATTTATTTCGTACAATTCAACATATCTAATAAACCTAAATAAGCAATAGAAAGTTAAGAACCAACATTTATCAAATTAGTGTCAGAGATAAAAAATTTGCACCTAAAATTATTTTTCCAATAATAGGCACTCCCTTTTATACAGTTGTTGCAGATTTCCTTTAAACATTTAAGACATAATATTGATCTTGTGCAATTGCAGCATAAGTAGGCAATTTTGCTTGTCTTTTTGGAGGACAGAAACGTAGCATCTTTATAAGTAGGATGTGGTACCTCGTCCTCCAAAGCTCTCGCAATTGAAGAACATAGTTTATATGACAATTTCTTTATATGTATAAACGATTATTCATACATGACTGGACGAGTTTTTCTGCTATAAAAATTCAGATTGTCAAAAGGGACGGGGGATACTTCCGCTTATCCCCTTGACATGTTCTAATTACCTAACTGGCTGTTTTTTCCAAGGGGGAATAATCAGACAACAGGCTTCCAAAACAGTGGTGCCATATAGAACCAGAACCTTTTACCATCGGATAAGGTAGGTGAGCATGTTTCAAAGGGCAGTGGAGAGGATCGTGTCGGAACGATATCAACCTAATCCATGGGGTGTGACCTAGCTTATGCAGCTGAAGATTTCGTCTCCAGCGTAGAGTTTTTATACAAGATAAGCGTTCACAGTTATCTGTATAATCTTTACATTAAGTGACCCAGTGGTTTAGCATCTCAATACATTGTGGTATAGGTTTGTCCAGATGTGAGGCGTGACGTTTAGTTAGCAATATTCAAAATTTGGTGAAATCTAGTAAGAGGCCAGCGTCTTGTACGACGACTAGCTGCATTCTTGATCAACAGAGTCCACAGATCTTTTAGTATTATTGTTATAATACAACACAGTTTCCTCTTCTTTTGGCTAAATTAACTTCTTTCTAACATCGTTGTTGATATTGCCACACTGTTTTTTTTTAGCATAAGATACTTAGCAACGTTGCAGGTGAATCAAAAAAACAAGAGTCAATTGACTATTGGAAAATGGCAGAATTTTTTTCTCCTTTATTTTTCTTTAGCGGTCCAACTAATATGAGTTATTTCTCCTTGAGAGCCGTTACCAGCTCCAGAGAAGTGTATTAATTACACTAATCTACAGTCAAAATGTATCCGAGCTCAAAATACCGGAATCTTATATATTTTGCCCCCTAATTAAGAATTTACCAATCATAAGTCCAAGTTGGTTCCGATTATCTTGGTACAGGTAATAAAATTCATATACTCTGTACCGATACCTAGTTACCGGCCATCATAACATAAACTCATTTAACGTCGTATTTATTATTCTGGCAATTATCTACAAGTATGTAAATAAGAGTATGCTTGTAGATTCTTAACTAGTCGTGATCTTACCCTTGTTTTAGTCACAAATATCCATTCTTGAAAAGTCAGCGAGTTTTAAAAAATATGCCGCGAGTTTGTGTAAATAAACCAGATAGATAGCGTTTCTCATATTTGTAGTGATATCGCTTTTGAGGATCAGAAATGAAGTCTCAGCCCCATAATAAATAAAGAGTACCACTCGTATTTAATATATTACATATTTTTTAAAAATGGAAAATACCTTAGTAACATGTAGGGTCATTGATGATTTAAATAGAGCTATAACATAAGTCGTAATCCACGAGACTAGAGACTTTCTATAGATTTATCAAAACACAGCCTTAAAGCGGTGTTAGGTACTTTATAATGGTAATACATTGCAGGGACGCGCCGTCCATATGGGCAAGGTCGTGCGGCGCACGACGGCGCCAATGCCTTAAAGGCGTCATGTCTTCAACACAAATTACCATAAAACTAAAAAAAAATATCTATGAATACCGGTGGTGAAAATGCATTATCCACCAGTACCAGTGGTGAAATTTTACTACTCTTCTTCCTGTGGGGGCGCGAAAATCCGCGTGCGTTCGGCGCGCTGGTTTAAACGTGCAAAATTTTGCGTGTTCGTAATCGATGTAGCAGGTTAATTTTTCATCCTTGTCTTGATAAGCGCATAAGACGTAGAGAGTGCCTAATTTGCTATAACGCATCTACCGCAATTGTGAAAAATAATTAGAAAATAAGGTAAGTAAGTGATTAAGTAAATTAATTGACAGGAAGGCAAATAATTGTTTTTCTTTTTAATAACTCCAGTTTATGAAACAAATAAGGCTTAATAAATAGTAAAAGAATACTACTTGGCAAGTGGTACCTAATCATAATAATATGACATATAATTAATATGTATATATGTGAGACCTTATACAATAAGGATTAACCAAATTATGCTAAAACAGCTATTCTCTGGGCTACATGCCCCAACGAGCGCTGAATTAAATAGCACAATTTGGCGTATTTTGACTAACACTGTTAGTACTAAAATACAAACTCAGATTGCACAAACTACCGGGAAAGAAAATAATGAATATTTATTTCCAATAATACATGCAGGCCCTGTACTGACGAGAACCAAATAGTTCGAAACCGGTCTACAGGTAGCAGTAGCATAGCATCATTATCTGCTATCTACTATCATTGGAAAGATTCATTCTTTTCTTTCCCGGTAGTTTCTGCAATCTGAGTTTGTATTTTAGTTGATGTGTTAGTCAAAATACGCCAAATTGTGCTATTTAATTCGTTAAGGCATGTAGCCCAGAGAATAGCTATTTTAGCTGTTTTAGCATAATTTGGTTAATCCTTATTATATAAGGTCTCAGCAAGTGGCTAGAGAACAAAGTTCTCACATATATACATATTTATATGTCATAAATAAGGCTTAGTGTTCAATATTTTTTATTTATTTTATTTAAATGGCCAGAGAAGAAAAAAAGAAATTGTCTGGTTACCAAAACTTGCATAACAGGCGCACACGGGCGATGACTTGGAGAAAACAAATTTCAAAATTAGTAGTTTTCTAAAGACCATACAAGACACTACTTCTGATAACAGTGATTTTCTACATTCATCAAAATCAAGCTTGCCATTAGAATTAGAAAAGCAGAAGATACAAAAGAATTAGATCCTGATACGTTTCAGTCACTGTCGGTACCATCATGTTCGAGTAAGCAAGACGAATTACCCGAAGAAGCGCCCCTTTCTAATGATCCAAGTCTTTGGCCGAGTGTATTGTCTCCAATCCAGGTGCAAGAACTTGTCGAAGAAGATCAAATGCATTATCAAAATAAAACTATGTATCCTAAAGACAAAAGTGGACGTAAGTTTTCCGATATATATTTTAATCAAATTTTGTTAAATGGTGAAAAGCTTCAGCGTCATTGGTTGTTATATTCTATTAAAAAAAATGCAGTTTTCTGCTTCTGCTGTAAAATATTCAATGGCCCTAACCCCAACAATCCATTGACTTTTAAAAACACTAAATGAAGTAACCAAGACGGTTTTAATGATTCGTATCATTTAAGCGAACATTTGAAAATCCACGAAAAAAATAATCCACGAAGAAAATAATATCTTATTTTCAAAAATTACGTGTCTGGTCAGATTTACTAGAA
The DNA here is from genome assembly GCA_963920685.1 of Polydrusus tereticollis. NCBI lineage: Eukaryota > Metazoa > Arthropoda > Insecta > Coleoptera > Curculionidae > Polydrusus > Polydrusus tereticollis. The sequence goes on from OY987329.1 coordinate 55,232,838, forward strand.
ATATTAAAAACTAATCGAACCGTTTATTAGGAAATGCAAAATTAATTAAAAAATGAAACTAAACATTGTCGCAGTGTCATTGAAAGAATAATTTATACTATTCAATTTTTGGCTGAACAAAACTTGACTTTTCGTGGTCCCAGTAACAAATTATTTGAAAGAGTTAATGGAAATTTTTAAAGTGTATAGAGATGATAGCAAAATTTGATCCAGTCATGTCTGCATAATATATTAATAGATCTCAGAAAAATATTCCACTTTACTTTTGGAGATAATATTTAAAACGAAACCATTTAATTAGTAGTATATAAGAAATAATATTTCAAACGAGGTTAAAGAAGCAAAGTATTTCTTTACATTACTGATTGTACTCCTGATGTGATCCTCCAGGAGCAGATTTCTGTTTGCTTAAGATACGTTAATTTAAAAAACAATAAATTTAGTGGCGAATAACGTTTTTTAACATTTCGTCCTATAAGTGATACAACAGGTGAAGGTTCAACCAACTTTTTACTAGAAACTTTGACAACAAAAAAGAATTTTAGAGATTAATCCACGAGCAATGTATGTACCTGTTGTAACCACAGTTTGAACCTTGTCATAAACGATACTATGAAATCCAATATTTCTAGTTTAAATTTTTTTTTCAACTGTTCAAGAATTATATAATTTTTTTTCTGCCTCAACTGTGCGACTCACGTTTGTAACAATGAGCTACACAAAAACTTTAACCTGTGTCTTCACAAGTCGACTGGTTCAAATTTGCTTTACAATTACATTATCATTTATTAGTGAATAATAACTCCTCCAGTATCTACCCTAGCATGGGCACAACATACAAATAACTTTTAACTTAGATGCTTTAACTACTCACTTAGTGGTAATTTAACTTTATATACTTTCACATAACCCATTAACACTGTCAACATACTCTTACTTTACTATTTTAACAACTTTTAGTACCTTTTTACGTAAAGCTTTTCTCTTTACGGAGCGACAACCTATCTATTTGAAAATCAGTGTGACACTTGTCAACAACAACAAACTTTTACGTGACGGCGGGTGGTGCTGCCATTTATATTGCATGTGAATTTAATGTATTTTTCTCTGTTTTTTAGCGTTAAGTTGTTAAAGAAAAACAAAGTAATTTAGCACGAATGCGACGTTGCCGCTTGGTTTAGTATTACATTGCATTATATTCCCTAAAATTGAGTTCCACGCTTTTACTTTAATTTTGTACTGGGTCACGACAGAAATATGACGTGTGTTCCAAACATCAACCAATCGGTGCTTTGTTTGGAAAAGTAACATTTCAGGTCTGACATTAAAGCCTTTATCAGATACTAGGTGGTCTAGTAGAATTGATGCAATCACCCCTCTAAGATTTAAGTTGGGCGAAATTTACGATGCTCTTTATGAAATTTTATCCGGAAATAATTTTGACAATACTACAAAATATCTAGCTACCTCCCTAGGTAAAAAAATTAAAAATTATGAGTTTGTATGGTAGTCTTGTGGTACAAGATTCTAAGTAAAGTGGATGTTGTTACTAAAATTCTGCAATCAAAAACATTTAATATTTCCCAGGCTTGCAAAAGTTTAAATAACCCTAATGAATTTGTGAAACAATAGTGATCTGACAAAGGCTTCAGTGACTTATTAGTAGATACCAAAGAACTAGCTTCTTGCTTAGAAGTTGTAAAGCCACGAAAGATTAAAAAACAATTTTCTTTCGAAGGTGACGATCAAGAAATGAAATTCAAAGTAATATGCATTTTCGGAATGCTAGACCTTCCTCCGTACATGAAAGATTTAAACTATTATCATGTCATTCTGATGTTTTTAATTTTTTGTGGAATGTTGAGGATTTTGGCAAATATTCTGAGCAAGATCAATTTAATTTTTGTAAAAAAACTGGAAGAAACCTTAACTGACAAAAATCGAAACGAGAAAGATATAGACGGAACAGAACCCGAATTACAATTTCTGCAAAATGGCGACAAAAACGCGACGTCTGTAATAGAAACACTTAATTACATTGCAATAAATAACCTATCTCACCCATTTCCAAGCATTGTGATTGCATTGCGCATATTATTAACCATTCCAGTTTCTGTAGCTACAGCCGAGAGGTCATTCTCTAAATTAAAGTTGATTAAAAATTGTTTAGGATCTTGAATAGGCCAAGAGCGGTTAAAAAATATTGCTGTCATTTCTATAGAATCTGACTTCTTAAAGCAACTTGAAATGGAAAAATCTTGTTAATTAATTTGTAGTGAATCTAGTAAGAAGAAAGTAAAGCAAGAAAAGTTCAATTTTTGTAAGACCTCTCCATCATGTATCATGGTCATGTATTATCTGTTTCAAAACAATCGCTGTTTTATTTCTTTATTTTTTTTTTAATATTTTGAATTAATGTTTTGTAACTTTGATACTGTTTTTGTTTTGTTACTGTTCTATTAATTCTATTAATTATATATATATATATATATAACAAATTGGAAGGGTAGTCTTTTTGACTGACTAGTTGGAAAACAAAGTTTTTTAAAGTATTGGGGTATCAGTCATTGGAGGGCCATATAAGTAAAACCTCTTTTTTACTACGCCGAGCTTTCGAAAATCTTTATTTTCTTTTTCAAGGCTACAAAACAGAGAAGCAATAATTATTATAACATGAAAAGTGACAATTTTTTTATAAATAAATCTATTACCTTGGGTGCAAATTGGGTATTAATTGCAAAGTTAGGCATTATTACAACAGGAAAATATAGAAAAGCATCGGAAAATCACTTAGAAACAGTCAATCATAGTTTTACATCACTGTACATGTGTTTGACTGATTGTTCGAGAATTTTCATTTTTTTTTTTTTGTACAATTTTTTTAAAATAATTCGGTTACTCCTGACATACGTTGCTGAAGGTAGGCAACCCAAGAACCAAGGAAAGGAAACATCTGTCACATGCTCCCCCACAAACGGTTACTCGGATCACCGTCCAACAGGTGGCGACTGCATATATATATTAATATTTTTTGTGTACTTTCTGTTTGTCACAAATAAATATAGACATTAGTACTAGAAAGTATAGAGTTTTTTTCAAAAATTTCAACGATCAAATATGAGAGAAGGGTGGTAATTTTAGCTCAATATTATAATATTGGTTTAAGGCGCCTATCATTATTTCGCACGACGGCGCCGAAAATACTTAGCGCGTCCCTGATACACTACGTTGTCATCAATTCCAATCGCCCATACAGCAGAAAGAAACCTAGAATCATACGAATTTATTACTGGAAAGTGTGCAATGCAAGAAGTGCGAATAGAAAATGTGTGAAGACTCTGAAGTTCTTGTCAGGCTGGAACCAAAAGTATTTCTAACATGCCATTTATTCTTCTAAAAAAGGCCCTACTGTCTTCAAATTAGGAACCTTTTCAAGGACGTATAGTTTCATTCCATACTTAAAGGTCATGAGAAGGATGCTTGTAATTTCTTTAAAATGGCTATGACAAATTTTGTTGCAAATCTACTTTTGTGCTACTAACCATATAAACAATATGTCACTAACAGTATATTTTTAAGATTCACATCTAAATTATTTTTCGGAAAATTGTGGACTGACGTATGGGGAGAGTTTTCTCCAAGATATTTTAATTAGGGAAAAAACATACCAGGGGAAATGGAGTTCTGAGATGTTGGTCGACATAAGAGATGCTGCAGAATTAATCTATAAGAAACAGGCTAAAGCGCGTAACAAGGATGTTTAATGTGTAGGTGTATATTATATTTTAAGTTTTTTTTTTGTAATTTTATTGATTTAATATTATTTTTAAAATTCAGTCTACTGCTTTATGATTAAAATTTTACAACTAATAAAATAAGCGTTTTCGTTTTCTAGAGCAAGCCAATAAGTTTAACAGGTATTTTAGGCCTACTTGGGTCCGATAAAATAAAAAAAAAATATTTTTGTCAGGAATTCAAAAGCAAAGTTAAAATTTGTAGGCTAGTTCAGGTTAGTTTAGGTTAGTTGAGGTGCTTCATGACGCCATTTTTTGGGCAGGGGCTGCGTCATAATGACCAAAATGATTACGTATTTATGACATCAAAAAGACTTTCCTAACTCATGGACCGTTGACGGTATTTTAAGGCGTCAATCTAACGATACTTATTTAACGTAAATTTAGTTTAGAAAATTACAAATCTGGTCACATCTTTTAAAGTCATATGTTTGGTGAAATTTAAGAAGTATTTATAAAAATTTTAAAAGCAACAGGTTGTAAAAATTATGCATAGTTATTTAGAACTACAATGTGGTAAGTATTACATAATTTCGGGTCAATACATGTGGGATTGGTACCTATAAATGTATGAAAAAAATATATATATAAAGCAGTAATAAGGTAATTTGATGACATTATATACTATTTAGTCGCAAGCTGATCTGTTAAGAAAAGCTTCAGCAATATTCAGCATAAGAGCTTTGAAAAAACAAAAGTTATTCTACATAACCTAAAAACTCCTAAAAGCACAACTTAATTCTATCAATTTTATGTAATTATAGTCACAAGAAGTCACGTGACCCCTAGATAATTAACCTGTGACAAGTTGATAGTGACAGGCTGACCCAAAAATAAAACTCGAATTATATAAAAGTTGCACATACCTACAAATATTACTGATTAATTAATTATTACTGGTTTCATTTAAAATGCTTCCAGGCTATCTTATCCTCAAAACAATATGGTAAAAATTGCACTGAAATAAGCTTTTCTGGAGTAAAAGTTTGTATCCGCTGATGGGGTCTCGACTGGGGTGCTCCCTTAAGGTTTTTGTTTCCTTATTTTGGCCTTGAATTGTTACTAGTATATTTAGAACATCTCTTTTTAAAACGCTTAAGAGTAATAAACAGATAATTCAGTAAAAATTTACTTTGTTTTAAGAGTTATTTTAACAATTTAAATTTCTACTACTAACCAAGGTGTACCTAATAATTTTCTTTTTTCATTTACAGAGTGGGTAATGAATACTAGATACAGTTTCTCAGTCTTAATTAAAATAAATAAATAATACTCACCATCAAGAATCAATACAACTTAAAGAAGAACAGGATTCACTTTCAATTTTATTGTTATCAATAAAAATAGACTAAACCCACTAGCTTTTCCATCTGAAAAATGTGAAATATATCTGTTAAATATTTTTTACAAAACAACTTTTGCATTGAATTCAATAACTGTCTATACCTGCCTAAAAAAAAACAAGGACAAAAGTACACAAGCCCTTAAGGGCTACGGTAGTGGACGGGACATAGTAGAAAATGAAATTTCAGTTAATTTGTAGTCCAACGGATTTCAAATTTGGAATGGTATATAGGTAAATATAAATGTACGCCGATGCGTTGCCACTATTTTTTAAACGACCTAGGGCCGACGTACTCAGTTTTTTTTTCATAAACTATTAAAAAAATTTAAATAACGCAGCGGCATGGCTATTATCATTTTCTTTACAACCAAACTGAACAAATTTTTTTTATATATATTTATTATATTCCACTTAAATTATGCAGGTTGGTGGCCAAACTTGATCAAGGTAAGGGTAATTTTTCATGCAGAATACGATGGGCAGGGTCCTGGTTCGATCCGAGTGGAAGTTCACCCCCAAAAAGTCAAAAACACCCTCCATAGGGGTGTTTTCGAGCAAATGATTGCCTACAGACTCGCGGGTGTTTCTGCTCATGTGAGTTTGGAAGGGTGTATAGGGTGTTGCCTCGGTGGTTTGGGGTTCTGTTTAAAATGTTATTAATCTTTATATTCAATTATCTAGTATAATGTGTTACTTTAAAGAAACTTTAACATCAATGTTTTCGTTTCGATCTTTTTTTGATAACATCGATGTTTACTTTGAACGCCGATAAATCGAAATAAAATCTCAACTTCCGAACGGTGTAGTAGGCATGAAGACTGAAGAGAATTCTAGTCAACCTCGGTAGTCGGGTGAGAGCGATATCGAGAGGTCCCGGCTTCGAATCCCGGCTTGGACATGGGACGTTTTTAAGTGTTTGTTAGATATTTTATTATAATTATATTATGTTATTGAATAAAACTGGCTTAGTGGCTGAATAGCCAAAGGCAATTTAAAAGATTATTTACCTCATCCATTATAAAAGCGGGTTGATTTTTACCTGATTATTCAGCGATAATCTCCCGCTCTCCGGTGAAAATCACCCTTGTCAAAAGTGAAAATCTCAACCGTCAGAAATCCAGCAATAATCTCCCGCTCTACGGTGAAAATCACCCTTGTCAAAAGTGAAAATCTCACCCGTCAGAAATCGTTAGTTTTTTATTTGGTAAATAATCTTCAACATACATTTCGGGATTGGGAAATAATCAGAAAATCATTCTCAGATTTTTTGCCATTAGGAAATCGCTCTCGGGCAAGCCCTCGAGCGATTTAAACGGCAAAAATCTTCGGAATGATTTTCGATAATTTCCCTATCCCTTAATATATTACTACAGAAAAGGCAATTCTTAAAATGGCGCTACAAGTTCAGTCAGTGTCAGTATTCCTATTCGTAATTGTACGGCGTTCCCCTGTTCGGCTTTTTTAGGGTTCCTCTGTGGGCTTGTTCTATTTTTAAAATTGACCAGTAGTTATAAGTGGGGAATGTCGGTTTGTACGCTGTGTATGACAATAGAACTAAACTTTAATATGTATTCAGGGTATAATTCTTGGGGAAGTTCAGCCAAGCGCTTTCGGCTCAACACTGAGTCATCATCAGGGCTTAGGCTCTACAAGAGAATAGTACAAACTGAAGGGACATCTTAACAAAATTGTTTTTCTTAAAAAAGGTGATTGGCAGGTAAAAAGTTCTCTTTATGTATAACTTAAATACTAAAATCAAGTTGTAAAATTAAGGTGTAAAACATTATACGAAAAATAAATTTTCCTTTTCGCATCATTATTGGAAAGTTGTATTAAAATTATTTTGCTTTTTCATTTCTCCATTAAACATTGACAGAAGACAGATGTCAGGCGTAAAGGGATAAAAGTCGCGAGTAATGACGTAGACGTGGAGAACAGAGATTATTATTATTAATTTTTAGTAAAGGGAAAAGTAAAAGAAAGCCAGGAATCTCCACAATTGTGTTATTCAATAAGGGTTATTTAGATTGAGGATCTTAAATTCTGAGAACCGAACAATAGATAGCAGGATAAAAGTGGGAGGAGTCTAAACTCCAGTGGTATACTGAATGTTGTAAAATACTTTAGATATTGTGAATTAACTTAGAATCTGAATTAAATTAATTGAAGGTAAACTGGAAACTAGTTGAACAATTTAAAGTTAGGGTCTCTGTTGTTTACTTCATTCAACCGTAGATTTGAGCATGAAGAAGGAAATTCTATCGACTCTCGATCTATCGAGGTCTTCCATGTAGTCCATTTCAAGTTGTTATTCTTAAATTGATGTAATAGTTTACTATTTGTTGTGGGGGATAAGTTATGATTGTTGAATTTGATGTGTTGATCAAATACTGAGGTAGCTGGTCTTTTAAAGTATTTTTTAGTTCTGTCTCAAGTTTTCTGGTTGTCTTGCTAATGTAAGAGGCTGGGCAGTCACCACAAAATAATTTGTAAACACCACTCTTTTGTAGATAAGGTAATTCCTTGTTTATTTTTAACTAGGTGTGATTGTAAGCTGTTCTTAGATTTAAATGAGATTTTGACGCTGTCGAGGTTCTTGGTAAAAACTTTAGCGATTTGCTTGGATATTTGACCTTTGTAAGAAAGAGAGACATATTTGGAAGAAGTAGTGTTTTTTGTAGGATGGTAAGCAGTTGTTGCAATGTTTTACTTAGATATTATTTTGTTTGTAATATTATCAACCAGTTCACTTGTGTAACCATTGTTGACTACAATTTGCTTGATGGTATCGATTTCGTTGTTGTGGTCGTCTTCAGACATAGGAATGTTAAGAAATCGAAAAACCTTAATTTTACAACTTGATTTTAGTATTTAAGTTTTACATAAGGAGAACTTTTTGCCTGTCTCACCTTTAAAAAAAAAAAACAATTTTGTTAAGATGTCCCTTCAGTTTGTACTATTCTCTTGTAGAACCTAAGCCCTAATGATGACTCAATGTTAAGCCGAAAGCGCTTGGCTGAACTTACCCAAGAATTATACGCTGAATACAATTTAAATTTCCTTCTTCAATTCTTCATGCTTAAATCTACGGTTGAATGAGGTAAACAACAGAGACCCTATCTTTAAATTGTTCAACTAGTTTCCAGTTTACCTTCAATTAATTAAATTTAGATTCTAAGTTAATTCACAATATCTAAAGTATTTTACAACATTCAGTATACCACTGGAGTTTAGACTCCTCCCACTTTTATCCTGCTATCTATTGTTCGGTTCTCAGAATTTAAGATCCTCAATCTAAATAACCCTTATTGAATAACACAATTGTGGAGATTCCTGGCTTTCTTTTACTTTTCCCTTTACTAAAAATTAATAATAATAATCTCTGTTCTCCACGTCTACGTCATTACTCGCGACTTTTATCACTTTACGCCTGACATCTGTCTTCTGTCAATGTTTAATGAAAAGATTAAAAAGCAAAATAATTTTAATACAACTTTCCAATAATGATGCGAAAAGGAAAATTTCCGAATCGATATTTTCCTACTTGAAGGGACCTCTGGCCATGACGTGTGAGTATTCCGAGCAGATTTTTGTGATGTTAATTTACAGCGCAACGTTATGATTTGTATTTTTAAAAAAATTTACAATAACCAAACTTTTTCGTATAATGTTTTACACCTTAATTTTACAACTTGATTTTAGTATTTAAGTTTTACTTAAGGAGAACTTTTTGCCTGTCAATCACCTTTTTTAAGAAAAACAATTTTGTTAAGATGTCCCTTCAGTTTGTACTATTCTCTTGTAGAACCTAAGCCCTGATGATGACTTAATGTTGAGCCGAAAGCACTTGGCTGAACTTACCCAAAAATTATACGCTGAATTCATATTATAGTTTAGTTTAAACCGTAGTTGAACAGTTGGAACGTCGTAGACGAATTACAATAACGAATAATATGCATTATTATAATATATAAATAGATTTATGAAGTTGTGGGGTAGTGGCTGGTGGTAAGCTGGCGAGTGAAAGTATTTTGGTTTGTTTTATTAATACCTTCTGTTTCTTTCAAATTGCGAAAAATTTTAAAGATGCCTAACATTCCCTAAAAAATGCAAAAGTAGGAGAAAAAGGGGTTACAGTTTGCCTTAAAAATCTATTCAAATCGAGCAAAATTACCGGCAGATTTTCTGACAGTAATATTACATTATAGTAATTGAGACTATATTGATTATCTAGTATAGAATCTAAAGTCTCCAGATTCACACGCAGAGTCGTATTATAGGCCATGCTTTACTGAATTGGCATATTTTTTTCCTATACCTAATACCTAGAAACTATGTCAATTTCATGTGATTTATATTCTGCATATTATGGTCTCAGAGAGAGTAAGAAATTTAATAATACTAAACAACAAGTAAAGTATTTGTCACTACATAAAAAAAATGTTTTTTAAAATAAATGTGACTAACATCTTAATTAAAAAAAAAACATAGTTTTCGAACATCAACGTTTTAGGATCGATATTTTTTTAACAAAAAGAAGTCCAGAAATTGAAGAAGCAGTTTTAAGTTTAATTGATGAAAATCCAGAACTCTAGAAACATTGGAAATAACTTGCGCATCTCGCACATTCTAGTTTGGAGAATTTTTTACGATTCTTTGTTATACCCGTACCACATTGAACGGGAAAAGCCTTACTTCCACGAGATTTTCCCCTGCGAATCATCTTTTCTTAATGAGTTTTGAAGAATATTGCACAAAATCCTGTGTTTGACTATTAAATAATGTTCATAGGCGAAACTTCTCATGAAACGCTATCAGAAATTTTCACAATATTAATGCTTGGACAGAAGACTACAAGACCCACATGTAATTATGGAATGTAGCCATCAGGAGCAATATTTGTTAAATGTCTGAGCTGGAATTGTTGAAAACCACGTAATTAGCCCTTTATTTGCCACAAAGCCTAAATGACCATAACTATCGCCCGGGTTTCTAGAGAAGAATTTGCCCATATAGCTTAAAGGAGTGCCAATTTTAATTATAAATATAGAATGTGGTTCACGTATGATGGATCAGTCCAAGAGCAAGAGTATATTGAAATCGGACATTTTATATCCAATGTGTAGGTCGTGGTGGACCCCAGCATTAGCCCTCGAGGTTCCCACATTTAAATAGTTTGGACTTTCTCTTATGGGGGCATCTTATAACTTTTACGGCCCTCCAGTCTGTAGAAGGACCGCGGAATCGCATAAGAGCCTCCTGTGATATAATAAGGAATATTAAAAGCATTCTTCAAAGAGTGCGCAGTAATATGAGAAGAAGAGCTAAAGCATGGAAGGTGGAGGGCATTTTCAACAACTTATTCAATTTTTTTTTAAGTTTTAGAAAAATGTTAGTAGTTAAATTAATCAGAAATGGGTATTAGTTATGTAGTGGTTAAACAAATTATATCATGAAAAAGGGTAAAAAGGTTATAGGTAAAATAGATAATTGTTATTCTTTAATCTTTCACTGAAAGTAATCTTTCACTGAAAGATACTAAAAAGGGGCTAGAGATCTTTGTTGTTACACCATTATTAAAATTATTTTTGTCTTTAAAAGAGCAGTGGCGTGTCATTTTAATCACCCAAAATAATCAATAAATGTAAATTACCTACAAATTAATTGGGACGCCACTGGTTGAACCTTAAAATTCGATTTTTACAAAAACGATATGACTCATCGACACGTAGTTTGCAGCCACCAAGTTTTAAAATTTTATAGAAATATCCGAAGGGTGCAACACTTCCAAAATGTTGTACACCTATTAATAAATACTTTTGAATTCAAAAAATAAATAACGTATTTATGGATTTAAATGTATTTCAGTGTATTCAAATGGATTTAAAATTATTTAAGTGCAATTCAAATATTTAATTTTATTTGTATTTGGTTACAATTTGTAATTAATTAATGAATCTAATATCGCATACGGTTTTTAGAATTACAAACTCGGTATTATACAAACCAAACTATGTCAACAGTACTATTTATTAAATATGTACCGAGTGGTTGTTTAAATTTGCAAATTTAAAGTAGTTTTTATGAACATTTAAGATCCGTTATCAGGAAAAACAAAAATGCATCGAAAACCTAAAATTTTAAAATAACCTTGTATTTCTAACTGAAACACACCTTGTATTTAATTTGTTTAATTGCTACAGCCCTTTCTCCAGGTTTCAAATATACATACTTACTTTATTATGGTTGTCTTCGTTAGTTTTCGAAAAAAAATTATTTTTTTCAATATAATAGGGTAACAGGACGGGATACCACCTCATAGATGTGTCATAATAAACAGCGTAATATTTTTTCGGATTTAATATTAATGTATCTTTTTTTGTCTCTCATCTTTGGAATCACCGTCAGCGCTTATCAAATCATGCAATAAAATGTCTTCCTCCGTAATGTCGTCATCACTAGTTGACGTATCTTTATCTAAATTTTGTATGACAGATTTTTGTTTCATTGATCTTCTTCCTTTTACTTTGTTTTGTACTTGGAACTTCTTGATGTTTTCGTTAATCGTTTGTGCTATATTCTCGTCGATTTTATAATAATCCTGCTCCCAAATATGGGGTTTAGGATTGTCATTGTATACCAACTTAATTTTATAAGAGACTGGTATTCTGCAATTTCAAAGGTACAATTTTTTTTAGTCTGTAACAGGTTCCAAGGCATAAAATCTTTTTATTAGAAATATCACAAGTTTCTATATAGAATCATCTATTTTTATCATTTATTAAAAAAAATCCCCACACCTGTCCAATGTAAATAAGCAAGGTATTTTCAGGTCGTTAAAAACACCATGATTCAATTTTGATGTTTTTCTTCTAAAATTGTTTCCTTGCTGCTTTTAGATTCCTTTTTGACACCTCTTACCCTGATGTTTCTATCGGTGCTCAATCTTGTTTTATCCTGTTGCAGTAACCAACACAGAGAACTCTTCTTTACAGTTATGAGCTTTCCCGTTTCAAGTTCGACTTGTAAGTAGGTAGATATGTTGAATTTCCAAAATTTTCTCGCGATTGCATTTCGTCAGGTTAAGCTCTTCTTGGGACACGTAAATGCTGTCCAATGTATTAATAATAATTTAAATTAAATTGCATCCCATGCATGTATTTATTTCTGTTTATGTGTATTTATTTGAATTTGTTTGTATTTATTTGAATTTATTTGCATTCATTTCTATTCATTCATATCTAAATGTATTTATTCGTATTTAAATGCGTATATGTATGTTTATGGATTTAAATGTATTTATATAAATACATTTCGACAATTTGTACACCTATTTAAGGAGTGTCGCACCCCTCGAAAATATCTAATGTAGTTTCTGAGTTATTAAAAAAATAATTTTTTAAAACAAAACTTTTTGTCATCCAAACCGTTTTTAGTTTTTTTTTTATTAAAATCAAAACAAAATTTGAGAAGAATGCCACATATTATTATATCTTTAAATAATCGAATTAATTTGTTTATACATAAATATTATGTAACTCTAACTTTACGAAGTATAATTCATTTGTTATTACTATAATATTATATCAATGAAAAGAAGTAGCCGAAAAATTGGCAGTATTTAGGTACCTGCCTATTTATTTGCAAAACGCCCCTTCCTTTAAAGAACTAACGTTTTTTTCCATAATGGTAAGTAATGCCGACTCATAGTACAAATATGTACCATGGTGCCGACTATTTTCTCATATCGATGCATTCGCGTCCGTAACCATCAGATGATTAATAAGCACTAATCGTAATCGCGCCTCGCAACACATCAAGCCAAATACAAGCAGCGAGAAGATCGACCCTGGAAGAATATGTCACCACCTATTCCCCGACGAGTAGCTTCGCTCCTCGCCGCGACCGTCCAAGAAAACCTACCGAGGGTCGTAGCCCTTAGAATATCGGCACAAATAATCAAATCTATACAAAAAAATCTGCTCCAGTTTTTCATTAAATAACCAAAACATTTCATTTGATTGGAGATAAACTTTCCTTAAACACGTTCGCGCAATATAAAATAATCGATTGACAATATTGAAAGTTGAGACGCATTGGTGCTCGCAACTACCAAATAATGCTACTAACAGGATACTAACTTCACAAAATTATTACATCTGTTTTTCTTTAGTACCCTGCAACTGTAAAATGGGTGTTATATAATGATCATAATAAATAAAAAATATACTTATCTTGACTTTTTTTATTGTTTCCAAAGGAAACTTTAGTTCTCAAAATTCAAAATTGAATCAGTCTAATCATTTAGATGTATTTTAACTGCACTACCTAGAGAAGAAAACCGCCATAACCTATTATAGTCATTGAGATCGAATGTGAGTAATGATTACCATTTTAGAAATCAAACGCAGATTCCATCAAAAAAAGTTTGTAAAATAAAATATGACACACCTAATTTGATTATACTTTTTCAATTGTTTAAAATTTTGTGACATGTGACGGATACATGCCGTCATTATATTTTTTTAGTCAGATGTTGATCAAAATGTGACGTTTAATGTAAACATAACAATGGCGACGTCATTAAAACGGCAAAATAATGACGTCATAATTACGCATCATTTTGATCGAATGACGTCTGATAACCATTTTTATCCAATTATTGACGGTATAATTACGATTCTTTCTACTTGGGCTTTACCACAGTACAAATAGGTATTGTAAAGGTAGCAAGTGCGCGCATCAGCCATATTTGGCAGGTTTAGATGGCATACCCATATTGAAGTCACAACGTCCACGAAAAGCAACCAACATCTCATCAATAGTTGCATTCACACCGATTGTATACTATTCTGCATATATTGTGAAATTTTGTTGAACGTTTCAAGAAGTCTGGCCCACAAGATCGGTTGTCTTACCTTCATTGTGGAAAAAACTTGTCTCGGTAATGGCCAGTCTAAAAACTTCTCTACCTGCTCCATCAGTGGCAAAAGATATTATCTTTATGAATGATTCCAAAATGGCAGTGTAATATAAAATGCCCAAGAAATACTGAAGTTCAATTAATAATAGGTCCCTTAGTTCAACACGATCAGGAATATTCTGTTCTTACTTGCTAAAGTTTTTGATTTTTAAATGTCAAAATGAATCAGCTCCCAAGCAGTCAATGGCTACTTCTCACTCCAAATTTAAGGAATACGAATAGGAGGCAGTTTCAAGATATTATGAGCTAAATATCTTATTTTCCAACAAGGTTGTGCACTAGGATCGTCTGACCACCGAACAAACTACCAATTAGTACCGAACACCCTCCTAAACCACGCAAAATGGCATTATACATCAGCTAAGTTAGGTGACCTAAAAAATCATTTTTAAACCTTTCGTTGACGGAACGTTTGTTTTACCTTTAACGATCCATGCATCTGTGCAAGAGAAGTATCGGATGTCATCCTTTTTGGCATAAAAGAGTTCATCCCCTTTTCAAAAAGGTATCCTTCCAACGGCAAGCCATAATTTACCAAAAATTGCAAGCGAGCTGTTAAATCAAAAAATTCTTTCTACCGACAATGCCGCTAAAAAGTACCATCTCTGTTAACGCTCAAAACCAATGCAAGCAAACGATAAACTAATGCAAAGAAGCGCACAACCAGAGGATCGAAGGTAAACTTCTTAAATGCCCTAATGGATCAAGGTCATTTTAATCAGTAACTATGGCCGTCAGTCAGAACTTTACCAAGTCAACCATTCCACCGTTTTGATGGCAGCGTTGGGACCAAAGCATAAAAAAGCAATCTTACTAGCCGAACTCGTCTCTCCAAATTCAACGGTTAGTTTTTCAGGGTAAACCTAAAACGAACATTGCCGCAGTACAATCGAGAATGCCCAATATTGTTTTCTGGCAGCGCCCTTGTTAAACAAATCTTAAAAGGTCTTGACACTAAATAGGCCCCTGGTCCTGACAAAATTCCTGTCATCGTGATTAAGACATACGCCGATAAATTGACACCGCCATTTTAAAGGATTTTAACTTATTTTTTCAAAAAAGGAATATTTACTTCTTGCTGGAAACCTGCGCGAGGCTAGCTCATACCTAAAAAAAAAAGAAGACCTTGCCAAGCAACTATCGTCCAATGCATTGCTTTCGGTTACATCAAAAGTTATGGAGAAGGCTATCAATGAAAAATTATTAAAGTCCTTGGAGAGCATCAACATTATCAGTGACCAACAGTATGGATTTCTCAGTGTAGGTATCTCGTCCCAATTTATAGTGAATGGAATTAAGTTTACTGAACAGAAATTAAGGGTCTGAGCAATTTGCTGCCCACCAAAACATAATTTTAAAAAAGGAAATTGCTAAATTATCCTTAAACATCCTAGGTAAAGATTTATTGTTGATGGTGACTTTATTCCCAGGCACTGTGATTAGGGTTGTAGCTTAACCAAAACTAAAGGTAATGAGTAAGTAAGTATACAACTGTTTAAGTAACTGGTTGTAATTTCCATAGGTAAGCCTATCTACTAGCCTACTGACAGAAATAAAACACCAAATTTACAAAATTTTTTGTGTCTAGAAAGATATCACCCATTGAGGTCGAAGAAAACTGTGACCTGGTTGTCATTTTAACATCGAGTGAGAGGATAATTTATTAAAGAACCTACTCTTGTAAATAAAGCAGTAGTACGTCTTGAGCATATTATATGAAAATGTTTAATTAAAGTCATACATTACAGAAAATAGTAAGTAAATGGAGCAACCTAATACCGACTTTACAAGACGGTCTATGGTGGTCATCAGAATATAAGATCTTCTTATGTAAGACGGCTCGAAACCGAAATATGAGAATAAATAGTGCCCGTTTACAGGCAACCGAAAAAAAAAGAAGAGAAAAACAATTTCTACTACAAAAACTAAAAGGATTTTTCCCTGACCTTACCACAACTAACCACAGTCTAACCACAGGTAACCACGCTTATTTGTTTGAGCAGTATTTTAACTATGACGTTATAGTAAGACACATCCAGTAACTAGCTTTTTGGCGTATTATGCATACAAATATCGAAGAACTTTAAGGAGTAATAAGATTAATTGAGGCAAGTAAAAAAAACTGCGACTATACTAAAAAAATCAAATTCGCGAAAATAATGGATCGGTAAATGTGAAGAACTGCTTAACATGATGAGAGATCGAGATAAAATATATTAAAAAAATATAAAAAATTCAAATGATCAGAAATTAGAAAAAGGTTTTAAAACGTTAAAATAAAATTAACAGCAAAATAAATAAGTACTCTCGAAAACCGATATTTTAGCAATAAATGAGATCATTTGTCTAAAAAGAGTGGAATTTTATAAATATTTTTTTATAAGAAAAAAAACTTATTGATTCACTACAAGTAGAAAATTAAGGTAAGGTAATCAAGATAAATGATATTGTAAATATTCTGAACATTCATTGGACAGAGGTAGGGAAAACTATTGTCGAGAACCTTAATATTGAAATAGAAATAATCGCTCATGACCCCAAACTTACCGATGTAACATGTGACAAAAAAAATGTGTGTCGAACTGACTAATGAACAAGAAATTTAGAATCATAATAATATCTAAAGCAGAACTTAGCTCCAGGACATGAGGAGGTAACATTTATAGTATAGGGAAAGGGGAAAAAAAGGCTAAAAGTCTTCGAGAATGGACTATTTCTTTAAATTTATAGATATAATCAATCATACATCTGATCTAATAGACATCCTAACTATCTAGTATATAAATAACTGTAGGCCAATATCGGTTGTAAGCGTCTTTTCAAAAATAATTGAAAAATTAATAGAATTTATAATGACATCCTTTATTAATAAATATGTCCCGATTGATCAGTATTAGTATGGTTTCGTTAAACATAGTAGCACTCTTAGCGCAATAATACCTAATAATAGGCATATAGTTATAACAGTATTTGTAGACCTAAGAAAAGCATTTGATATCGTCAGCGCATATATATTTTATTAAAAAATCTTTAAGATTAAGGTGGGATTATACATAATATAATGAAAGTCTACTTAGAGGATAGAATACATTACGTTAAGCTTACCGAAGTCATAAGTGAAGTACATAGCAGTGAGTAGAGTACCGCAGGGTTCTATATTAGGACCTCTGCTGTGTTCCATTTAAGTCCTAAATTTAAGATACGCAAATCTCAAAGCTAGGTTTTTTACATTGATGACGACATAGTCTTAGTATATACTGATGAGGAAGAATACTGCTAATAATGATTTAAATGTGTATCTTAATTAGTTATATCATAACAGACTATATTTTTTGCTCACAAATTTTAAAGTGTCTTGTGATATATTTTGTTATATTGTATACCATGTTACTTTAGTTTAGTAATAATAATAAAAATTGTTATTATTTCCTATGCCACCCTGTAGATATAGTCATAGTCATTAGTCAATCATTCAGCATTCACGTATCCATATTGATAATAACTTGATCATCATCGTCAGCAATAAGTGTGTTCATTAATAATCCCCTATTATAAAGGTATGCGTTAAAACATGCATATTGGATACCGACGATCTTAACATGGGAACGCTGTAGAAATCAACGGTCTTTAATAATAAAATTGTAAAAAAACTTGCAGTATACACAAAAGTAAACAGCGGATATGTGTATGAGAAAATATTTCCAAGCTGGAATAATTCATTAAACCGGTAATGGCTTATTTTATAACAAGAACAGAGCAGTCATCGATATTGACATCATTAGCCGAGAATTCTCTGTGTATTCCAGAGCGATTGTATTTATTTTAAAATCGAGCGATTTGTTTTTCTGAACTTTTCGTAATTGAGCGTGACCAGATCAATGGCGTACATTAAGAATACAAACAGTGATCAACAATGTTTAAAAAGCTGAGGTTTTGGTATATTAGGCTAAATAACATAAAATACGACCTTGTGAGTGTGACATAACTTTTAAAGAAGGCGGCGGAAGGCCATTTTAAAAGTTGTTCCGATAGTTTTCCTTTACCTCCAAATTCCAAGTTGATTATTTTAACGATATATTTAAAAATGATATCCGGTTTTGAAGTGTGTAGGTATGTACTATACAGGGTTCAGCAAAAGTCGCGCAACGGCTTAATAACCTTAAAAAATGATGTATCATTAATGATAAACGAGTTTTGGACTCCATTGTTATTATTTATTTTTCTCACAGCGTTTCAACTGGTGAACAGCTCCAGTCGCCTTCAGGTAAATATTAAACAAGCTACGAGACTACAAGAGCATTTATAGTACCTAGGGGTTAGCAGAGCATGACCGAGATGTGTTCAGTAATGTGTTACTGTATGGTCTTAATCCAAGCTTACATTTACTTAACAAGAGTTTCCAAATAGTTCTTATGCCTAAAGAGGGTTAACTGAAGCAGTTAGGATTCTGGATTATGGGCCGCTTTTTTGAAATTCCTCTGTCGCCAATGTTCTTCCTTGAGTGTAATTTTTGCCTCTGACCATTGCAACTAGTGGCAACGGGTTCAAGCGTGTTCTGCTGCATCGGGTCTGTTTGTTTCTCCCTTTAGTGTGTGATTTCGATGTTCTTTGGTCCTTGCTTTAAGGGTCTCATTAACGTACGATTACCCGCACTCGCAAGGTATTCTATAAATACAATTCTTTAGGGCCTTTTGACTTGTTGGCTTTGTCTTCGTCAGGTAGCTTCTTAAGGAATCTTTGGAGCTAAATACTGTTCCTCGAATTCTTTCGGAGATTCCTTTGACATATGGTTCATTTATGATGGGTTCAGCTTCGACGTCATCATTCAGTCTATTCGTGTGATTCTGACGCTTCTTGATGGCCTGGTCTACTAGTCTTATGGGATAGCCATTTGTATTAAGGTCCCTTTTGACGTTATTGAGTTGTTCTGAAAGAGCTTCCTGGGAGTTGCAGAGAATGAATGTCCTGTCGACAAGTGTTTTTACTATTCCATATTTGAATAAATTGAGGCATAATTAAGGTATTGACCTGTGTGAATTTGCTTTCTGTATACCGATGTTTGGATGGTATCGCTGTTTTTCCGTACAAAACGCCTAGAATCAGCAGTTTGTTGCAAGCGGGGTGAAAACCCGTTATACAAGCGCTTCCTACAACTTGTGCATGTGGTGTGGACAAGCTTGTAATAATTTTAGTTTCTTCAAAAACGGTTCACGGTGGAACGATTAAACCTTTTCAACAATTCGACAACTGTTTAGGCTATTTGTTGAGATAAGATTCGAATATCCGGGGTGTTTAAAAAGCAAGTTACACAACTTCAAAACAAAAAAATTACACGTGTCACGTGGCGGCCGTACCACTTGGTATAAGCGATTGAAACTTTTCCATGTTGTAGGGAACGTTGACCTACAGAAGCCTATTATTTTTCGGTGAGATCAGAAAATGGCAAGTATTTTTTTCGATCGATTGAAAATTGAAACAGGTTCCTTTTCGGAAATTAATAGCTTCGAAACAAGAAATCGGATCACAATGCCGTTTACATCATTAGATAAAGAATTTCAAATACTTTTTTTACAATACATCTTCCTATACCTAAAAAAATTAGAAATTGTAGATTTTCGAGAAAAACTAAAAATTACAATTTTATAATAGGTAAGGGTTTTTATTCTTTTTAGGTTGAAAAATTTTTTAATCGATATATTGAAAACTCCATCGGAAAGCGCTTCTCAAATTATGTAAATTTTTTTATATAGAGTGTGCAAAAAATTCAAATTTCTCTTCATTGTTTTTTTTAATTGAAATATTTTAGAGGAAACATTTCTTCTTTTTTTAACAACCTTCACTCAAAAAAATTAACATTTTACACATATATCAGTTTTTATGCCACGAAAACTGCCAAGAAATCACTATTTTCCGGGTTATTCCAAATCGCCAATTTAAGGTATTTGCAGGGTCGGCCATGACCAAAACAGGTGCTTGTATTTTTGGCAAAGCTTAAATTAATTTACCAAAGACGTCAAGTTGTCAGATGGTGAGTGTTTTAATATAATTTTTGCAGTAATTATTCATGGTGTTAAGTTAAAAGTTATAAAAAAGTTAAAAAATATGATATACCTATACCTATGTTTCAAATAATGTTTTCTTCTTGCGTGTGCTGTTATTTTTCCAAAAATAGACCTATTTATTTCGTAAAATTTAGTATGCAAAAGTCATTGGAATATTTTCGGTGACCTACTACTACCGGCTATGATCACCATTGATCATATACCTAAAGGGTGAGTACCTTTTTTTTAGTGATTCTGTATAGGTTTTAAAATATCTATTAAAGATGTGGACTTTTATTTCTTGTTCATGAGACACACGTACTTGTGTAAAAATGGGTGAAATTGATATTCGTTTTTGGTAAGTAATATTTTTATCCTTCATTAAATTGTGGATTTTTAATTTATGTTGCTCAAAAGCTAGATGATTCCGGATTTGAAAAGTAAGTTTTTCTTAGATGTCTTTAGACTATTTGGCTAATTCCTATGTGTTTGTTTTATACAGGATAGAAAATAAGTTTAAACAAAATTCTTATTAAATATAAGAAAATATGTACACGATGTCCAGTTTTCGTATGTTTTCGGGTTATCTGCGTTATTAGTAAAGATAGAAGGTTGCGGTTTTCGCGGCACTGTGTTACTTTTTTGAGAAACAAACGATGACACAAACAGAATTTTCATAGCCCCCTTAATTTTTTGGATACGGGGTGATTTTGAAAAATTTGCATTTTGGGACACCGTATATCGGTTACGCTGCAACTTATCAAAAAGGTAAAAAATATACTTGTTAGTTTTTTTCACGTAAAATCCAGTGGCTTGGTCAGATTTTTTCTATGTTTAATTATTTTCGAGACAAAGAGCAAACTTTCATTTTTTTAAATGGGACACCCTATATATTTTTAGCTATTATGATTCAGCTTATCACAAGCTTTTCAAAAATATATGATACTTTATGGCTGTTTTCAATTAATATTTCGTAATATTTTTGAATGACTTTAGATCCCTGATTTGAAAACTTCGTTATTCTTACATTTCCTTAGTCTTTTCGTCTCATTTCTGTCTTTTGACTTTATGCAGGGTTGAAAAAACTTATGTAAAAATTAAAAATTAGGCCAATTTTTCATAATAATGAAACACTATAGCAATCTTACTTTAATATTTTGTAGGGGTTTTGAGGATTTTTAATTTGTTTAGGCAACGTGTATTTATTTAATGTAGGTACCTACTTATGTATATGTAGATACCTAGTAGTCAAGTTTTTCTGGTTATTATTAAATAGTCATTAAGATTCAGGGTTTTTTAAAATAAGATTGGCTACATAATAAATTAAGTGATGAAGAGTTTTTGTTGCATATATTTCTTTAATCTTTAATCTTTTTGATTCGTTACTGTGTTGAGTTTGTATAGGGTGTATAAGAAAGTCATGTAAAAATATAACACTGTTCTGTTGTCTTACAGTACAGAGCGATGTTAGTTAATATTTTTTTAACATATCTGCCAGTTTCTAGTGTACCGGGTGTCCCAAATTATATTGGAGTTTACCAAATTCATCATATAAATTGAGTTGAGCTAAACTACTATTAAAAATGAGAATATATGATTAGCTGTTTTTTGTTAACCTTTTAAAACATAAAATTTAAAATTACATAGTGTTGTCACCTACGGCTGCCGGACTTCCTCGCCCGGGCAAGGCCGATCGGCGCTGCGGTGGAGGGCCGAGGGCTCCGCTCCGGCACGCCTCAGGACATCACATTTTTCACATAACACAGTCACCTTATTAATTTTTTTTAGATTGAGGACACGGACGATAGAACGGGAAAAACCGTGCCAACCATTGATGATGAGAGAAAGCCCCTTAGCTTTCTAGCAGAGGAAGAGATGTTCTCAACGGAATCTGAGGTTGATGCAGATAGACAGGCTGCTAAAGAGAGGGAATTTTTAAGGTCCCAAGCGGAGCCGCAAGGTACTGCCAAAGTGGATCCGCAGGGGTCTGTTGAGGTCCAAAAAGCAGGCGCCAACTCCGGAAAGTCCTCCAGTTAAGGTAGAAGAAGAAGAGGAATGCGGCAAGCAAGAAAGCCAGGGAATTGGCTTCTGAGAACGCCACAAAAAATGAGGCTGGCCTCGCAATTATCGTTCCCGAAACATCTCGGGAAAAAGGTAGTGGGAAGAAAGTGATTGAGGGAAGGAGTGCAGGCGCCTTCAAACCTCGAGGTCCCGTCAGCAGAAGGTTTACGCGGTCTTCCTTGTCGAAGCTCCTGCCTTTGTCCGCGGTGAGCCTTATGCTTTTAGGAAAATAAAGTCAGGGGTCGGAATCCTCTGGTAGGACTTCTAACAGGACCTGCATACGATGGATGTGGAGGAGGACCCGATATGTTCCGGTTACTTGGAGGACGAGGAGACACCACTGCACTTCCTGTGCGCTTATGAAGCCTTAGGAAGACTCAGGCGGTAAGTCTTTGGGTTAGTTCGGGTTAGTTAGGATCGCTTTTGCCAGGTCCGTGTGCCTCCCCTCACCTACTACTACTACTCCATGGTAAATTTGACTGTTGTAAGTTATTCATATGATGCAGAAAAGCTTTGAGTTCGTCATAGCTGCCATTCCAAATAATAAATGTGTCGTCTGCATAACACAGCCACAGTTTAGGTTTTATGTTTACTGTTTCAATCGCCTAATTTTCAAACTATTCCATGGAAATTACTGGAGAGGGGGATAATCCCATCAATAGTCCGTCTACTTTGCTGTAGAACCTATCTCTTTCTTGGTAGGTCCATTATGGAGTTGATGGGTTGCGATGGTCATTCACATTCACCAGTTGAAACGTTGTAAGAAATATAAATAATGACAATGGAATTCATAACTTAAAAGCTGTTACAAGCTCTTATACTTAAAAGAATCAACTTTTGTATACGGGATGGGAGTTTCTAATTTTATTTCCTATAAAATACGGCGACATTGCCAAGTTTATATTTTTTTCTACCAGATATTTATATGTTTTAATTAAAAAGAAAAGAAATGCATAGTAGGTTATGGATAAACAGCATGAAGTCAATCACATAGATTAAAAGTAAATATTATGACCTTTTCCGGTTAGGTTCCGGCTCGCCTAACTTCAACAATCAACGCCTAGATACCAAATATTAATAACGTCTGAAACAGAAAATACGCGTCCGTCATAAAATGTAACTAGAATTTAGCAAAGATTACACAAATGATATAATATATCAATATATGTAAAACAAAAAAGTTCAGCATTAAATCGGGCAAAATTTAAACTCCCGAACAAAAATATGTATCCGGTTAATAGCGACTTTTGACTAGTCCTATATACAGGGTATAAGTTAACGCTATGTACTTATTTTAATAAGTGATTCTTAGAGAAATTTAATTTTTTTACGATTTTTAGCAAAAATCTTGGAAACCGTTTGTTGTACAGAAAACACCATTTTTGATCTATAACCAGTAACTACGCCGTGATAAAATGTTAATCAATAAAATATTACGCCACTGATTGATATATTTTGTGTTAATTTTCATTCAATTCTCACCAAAAATTGTCTATTATTTTTCACGTAAAATTTTTATTTCGAAATTTTTATAGGAAAATGGTTTACATAAAATCAGTTTGACTATGTTGTCCGTTGCTGAAGGAATAATGTGATTCTTTTGAATTGAATTTGAAAGATTATTTTTTTATAGTGCTACATCAGATTTTTTCTAAAATCGAAAAGAAAATGAAAACTTTAGCGCAAATCAAAAACCAAGTATTTTAGAATAATATGTGTATGAACTTATCCACATTAAATTGGTCTAGGAATAACCTATTGAAATAAAGTAGATAACATCAGGTAACACCCCTTATGTAAAAAAGTCATGCATAATAACCCCAGAGGGTGACAAATGGAAATAGTCAGATATAATCTTAAACTTCGGCACAGTTAAAGGGCTAACGATTAGAATAAAAAAATCGAAAGTCACAAAATCATACCACAATTAGGTACTTATACAAAAATGCCTAAAAATTTATTTCAGGATTTTTTGTTAGTCTCTGAAGTTACAAGGATACAAAGGCTAAAACGTGTTCTGGGATTTTTTAATATTTTTTCTCAGTCACAGTGAACGATTGGTTAGGCTTATATTTTATAATGACTATTATAGGTTAAAACAATTGGTATGCAGGTATTTGGGTACCGATATAAAAAATATGCAATAAAATGTATTTGTGTTTCGTCCCGTGAAAGTGAGTGTTCCCTTAAACGGACGTTTTTAAATCGATACACGGTGCCAGTAATCTAACCATTTTTATCTCTTTAATTAGCGAAAAATGCGCTATCAAGAATAATTAAGACTAATACCGAACACTTAAGCACCGATTAAATTTGCTTAAAGCGCACAAGAACCAGTTCCTCATTGACAGCTTTTGAGATTTTAAGTGGACTTATCTAATTATCGTTAAGATAACAGATGTTAAAGAACTATAAGAGAGGTATTGCATATTTATGCATACGAAGTCTGTATATTATCTACGTGGGTTTTCGATTTGACCCTGCTTAATTCAAACTGCTTACATAAAATTGCGATCATTCTACCACAGTAAAATCTCATTTAACTTTTTTTATCCAGTATTTATTAAAAAACTGATAGAATGTTGTTAAATTCAATTGCGACAAAAGCGGGGCAGTTGGATAGATGAGAGTATGTTCGGGTTCATGTCTTAAGTCTTAATTGCCTGTAGTTTTGATTTAATTATGCTATTTACAGGGTATTCATCCACTGATGATTTTGAAATTAAAAAATAATATGAAAAATATATTAGTTATAACGCCAAAATTACTTGAGAATATTTTGAAGGAAAAATTCTTGTAGATGATTGCGGGTTTTCATTAGAGAAATAAGGTTGGTTGGATTGTCGTCTTTCGGAAAAAATAACTACCCATAGCTATTCGCATATCTTTCATTTCTCATTGATAGATACATAACACCATATCAAAGTGTTCTGCGATAGAAAAATGTAGATAAGGCCATTTTAAACAAAGTTTACCTATGATCTTTACTGTAAAAAGCAAAAAGCACACTATGGACCTACTATCTATGTGAGCTCAATTCTATAGAATAATATGGTAAACACAAACGTACCTACTATACAGTGTGTCCAAAAAAGTATGCAATATATGAAAAAGTTTTTTATTACCGATTTCTCAGAAAATTTTATTCTTGATAAAAGTTGGTGCATGTCGTAAAACTATAAATGCGTATTTCATATTTGACCTGCGGCTAATAGTAATTGAGCAAATGACATTTTTTCGAAATTGCCTTAAGAGTAAAGTACCTTAATTATTAGAAATACAGCAAAATTTTATATGGAAATTAAAAACTTAGCCGAAATTCGAAATTTGAGTTAGGTGTCTCAATTTTTAATTTATTTTACTTAATCTCTATTTTCCCCTAAACGGTACGCCCCTGGTCGATTTTTTGTTTACGCAATTTTAATATATTTATCAAATAATTTAAACGTGTGTTTATAATAAAAATGTATTAAGTAGTTGCAAGTCTTTCAAATTATTTTAATGATACGAGTTGGTTTAGATATTAGCGTGTTGCACGCCTACTTAAACACATTTTAGCCAACTTATCTATGATCTAAACAAAACTATGATATAATCCAACTGTACGTGATAACACGGTATTTATTGTTCTGTAGTTGAATTAAAAAGACTTATTTAGTTTTTGTGATCTTTTGACTTTACTTCAAAAAACAGACTTTTGACATAATGATATTTTTTAACAATACATATTTTTTCTTCTGTCATCTTCCTCGCCAACTCATTATTCTCTAACTGCATACAGGGCCTTTTGCATCTGGTCTCCGTGTTTAAAGTCTTTAAAACGCCCCAACATACCCCCCAACTTGAAAGTACTATCTTTCGAAAAATCAAAATAAAACAGTATTTACAAACTAGCAGAAGAACTTATCCATTTACTGGTAAAGGGCATATTTTTGAGAACGAACGCTTTACGGTTCCATTTTCAGTCTTAAGTAACGCAACTCTGTTTATACCGTCACGACCGGGAAATACACTTAACACTTTGCCTAATCGCCAACGTAGGGGTGGTTGATTGTCTTCTTTAATTAAAACCAGTACTCCTTCTTGGAGTGTGTCATTCGATTGTCGCCATTTTTGTCTTTCTTGTAAGTCTGATATGTATTCTTTACTCCACCTTTTCCAAAAGTGCTGCTTCATTTGTTCCAAGTGCTGGTAGACAGATAAACGATTTTCAGGTAAAGTTGTTACATCGACATTTGGTATTGACATAAGGCTTTTGCCGATCAATAGGTGTGAGGGTGTAAGGGATAAAAGGTCATGAGGGTTAGAAGATAAGGGACAAAGAGGACGGGAGTTTAATATGGATTCTACCTGGACAAGAAGGGTATAAAAATGCTCGTAAGTTAAAAGAGTTTCCCCAATTACACGTTTTAAATGAAACTTCATTTTCTTAACTCCAGCTTCCCACAGACCCCCAAAATGTGGAGAATGAGGCGGTATAAAAGACCACTCAATTTGTTCATTGGCAACAATACTGGTAAGTTCTCTGTGATTGCTTTGTAAAAAATTACCTAAGTCTTTAAGCTCAGAATTGGCTGAAACAAAGTTAGTACCGTTATCCGAAAAGATACGGGAAGGCTTACCTCTTCGAGCTATTAAACGACGCAGTGCTAATATAAAGGCTTCCTTACCAAGATCTGTTACAAGTTCCAAATGAACCGCCTTTGTCACAAAACAGATAAATAAACTAACATAGCATTTTGAAATCTTAGCACCGCGACCAGGCTTATTTTTTAATAAAAAGGGTCCTGCATAATCAACCCCTACTATCTCAAAAGGCAATGTAGGTTCAACACGTTGATTAGGTAAATTTCCCATAATAGGGTGTATTTGCTTTGAATTAAACCGAAAACATTTAATGCATTCGCGAAATATCTTTTTTGCAACTGATTTGCCACAAACTGGCCAAAATGTTTCCCTTAAGGAAGCAAGCAATTGTTGTGGACCGGCGTGAAACAATTTAATATGTTCATTTTTCACTACTAAGTAAGTAAAAACATGACCTTGGGCTAATATAATTGGGTGCTTTTTTTCAAAATTATATTTAGAATTAGACAAACGTCCGCCTACCCGTAAAATTCCCTCGAAATCTAAAAACGGATTTAAATTTAATATTTTACTATTTTTGTTTAATGACTTTTTATCATGAAGTAATTTAATTTCAGTGGGAAATGTTTCAATTTGTGCAAGTTTTATCAAAATAATATTTGCTTTTTCCAGCTCTACAACGGTCAGAGGTCCCAACTCTCGTTCGGATTCAGATTTTAAACAATTTGTTTTAAAACGAAGTATGAAAGCAACTACACGTTTAAGTTTAATGAGTCTTGAGAATTTATTAAAAATATCGTATTTGTTTTCAGTTAAAGCAAATACTTGCTTAGTTTTACGAATCTCTGGTAAATCAGACTTTTGAATTCTTAAGTTAGGCCAATCAGATTCGGATTTTAAAAGCCATTTTGGTCCATGCCACCACAAATCCAAACTTTGGATAGGTTTCGCACCGCGTGATAAAATATCGGCAGGGTTACTAGCAGTGGGTACATGTCTCCAAATGTCTAGCGAAGTTAAATCTTGTATTTCTGCTATTCTGTTACTAACAAATGTCTTTAATTTATTTGGTTCCGTTTTGATCCAACCTAACACTACAGTAGAATCTGACCATAATACAATTTTGTCAATATTCAGCCTAAGCGATTTTTTTACTTTGTCAACAAGTCTTGACAATAACAATGCAGCACAGAGTTCCAATCTAGGAATTGATATTACTTTAAGTGGTGCGACCTTGCTTTTTGCACACAAGAGATTTACAAAAATCTCACCATTCGAGTCGTTTGAACGAATAAATATACACGCACCGTACGCAGATTCCGAAGCGTCTGAAAACCCGTGAATCTCTATGCAAGTGGGATTCTTGCACAATACATTTATTTTTAAGTCATTTAACATAGGAAGTTCAGAGCAAAATTCAGACCACATCGAATAAATATGTAAAGGCAAAGACTCGTCCCACGTGACTTTTTCAAGCCATAATTTTTGAATTAAAATTTTACCAATCAAAATGCAAGGCGCTAATAGACCTAAAGGATCAAAGACTTGAGAAACACTGGATAATATCGTACGTTTTGAGACCTTTTTATTAAAATCAGTGCTTATTTCATACATTAAATTATCTGAACTTGGACACCAAGTTAATCCCAATGTTTTTGCATTTTCATTCTCCCCAAAAACAAGTATTTTAGATGGAGACTCGCGATTTTTTACATACTTTAGTACATCAGGATCATTAGAATAAAATTTGCGAAGTTCGAAACAGCCTTTTTCCAAAATTTCCGAAACTCCTTGACAAATTTTAGCCGCGTCTTCAAGAGTATCAGCTCCCGTTAACATGTCGTCAACATAAAAATCATTTTCGATTATATTCGCGTATTTTGAAAACTCAAGTTTGTTTTCGATAGCTAACTGCATTAAACAACGAATGGCTAAAAAAGAACCAGCGACTTGGCCATAAGTTATTGTATTTAGTTCGTAAACGTCTATAGGGTCATCAGGATTAAACCGCCACAAAATACGTTGTAATGGCCTATGTTCTAAATTGATTAAGACTTGCCTATACATTTTTGCCACATCAGCAGAAATAACAAAGTTATATTGTCGATAGCGTAGTAGTATCGAAAATAAATCCTGTTGTAAAGTAGCTCCAGATAATTGCAAATGGTTCAACGAATAGCCTGTAGTAGTGGGTGCCGAAGCGTCAAATACTACTCTGAGTCTTGTTGTCAAACTATTTTCTCTTAGAACTCCATGATGAGGCATGAAGTAACTAATTTGCTCTTTATCAAAATTTTGTAACTTTCTCATATGACCTAATTCGAGATATTCTCCCATGAAATCTGAATAAAGAGTTTTTAAAGTAGAATTAACTGTAAACCTTTTCTCTAGTGCAAACAAACGTTTCTTAGCTTGATCATAAGACTCCCCTAATTTATTAACTGCATCTTTTAAAGGCATATCTACTATAAATCTTCCGTCTTTATCGCGTTTTGTATTTTTTAAAAATCTGTCTTCAAATTCGAATTCCTCCTCGGAAATAGGCTTTCTTATATCCAATTCCTCCAATTCCCAAAATTTTGCTAGTTGGTTTTCTACATTATTGTCCTGATTTGTCAAAAAATTACATTTTAACGAATTATTTTGTAATACTGGTAGTGGCCCCGTTACCACCCAGCCAAAACGTGTTTTTTGTAACACTGGTTTATTTTTTCCTAAAGATATCTGGCCAACACAAATTGTTTCCCAAAAAATATCCGCACCGATCAACATATCAATTTTACTAGGCTTAAAAAAATCAGGATCTGCCAATTTGATATTTTTTGGTATTGACAAATTAGAAAAGTTTACTTTCACAGCAGGTAAATTACCTGTAATTTGTGGCACTACAAAGCATGACAATTTTGTAGAAAAGGCATTATGTTGAGATTGAAGAATTATACTACATTTTGAACTAACAGTAGTACCGACATTATTGATACCACTTACTTTAAAATTAGTCTTGATCAGAGGTAACTTAAGTCGGTTACAGGCTTCTTCTGATATAAAACTAGATTGTGAACCATTATCTAACAAACAACGAAGAGTTTGAGGCTTTTGATTACAATCTAAGACTTGAACAAACGCGGTAGCAAGTAAAACGTCATGAATCTCTGTACAAGCAGAAAGAGATACTCTAGCTTCATTGTGTTTATTGAATTCTCGAGTACTTTCCAAGGTATTTTCGATATTTTGGGATATTTCTGTTTCTTTATCGGGAAACGCGGTTGCACGATGTAACATTGTGTGATGTTTACTATGACATTTTCGACACGTACTTCTTCGACAATCTGTATAATAATGACCAGGTCTTAAACAGTTCAAACATAATTTCAAATTTTGACATTTTTGTATTCTTTCGGGTATCTGTAACTTTAAAAAATCCGAACAGTTTGTTATGTAATGCTTGCCTTTACAGAAATTGCATTTTGGCACATTTTGAGGACCCTCAGTATTTAACAAACCGTACCCACGTGTCTTGTACTGTGACTTATCGATGTTTTTATCAGACTGCTTATTAAGTGACTTGTTGGCTTGACTTTGAGAAATATTTTCTAATAAATCAGCCCTAGACTTAAGAAATGTTTTTAAATCCTGAAATGATGGTTCATCAATTCTTAATTTAAAGTTCTCCCATTCCCTCGTAGTAACATTATCAAATTTTGTGCTTATCAAATATATAAGCAATGTATCCCAGTGAATAATAGGTTGCCCTAAAACATCTAAAGCTCTTAAGTTTTTATTTAGACAATCCAACATAATTCGTATATGTTCGAAAGAATTGGTGGACAACTGCTGAATATTAAAAATATTTTTAACATGCTTATGCACTAGCAACTTGTTATTATTAAATCTCTCCAACAACGCATCCCACGCAATGTTGTAATTATTAGAAGAAAACTCAAGAGACTTTATTATTTCGCTGGCAGATGAACTTTCTAAACAAGCCCTTAGATAATGAAACCTCTGTATATCACTGAGAGCTTTATTTTTGTGGATTAACGATTCGTAAGTGTCGCGAAATTCCAGCCAATTCTGTAGCTGACCATCAAACTTCGGTAAAGTTATAACTGGCAACTTAACGCCTTTTAAAGGATTCGCATACTCGTAACTTATAGAACCTTCTGATCTATCATCTGACAATTCGTGACAGGTGTTAGAATTAATAATTTGTTTCGCTAACGCCAAAATTAAGTAAAAATTATTATCAAATTCATTCCTGTTTATATATTCTGAATCAATCTCATCATCTGTACATGAGTCTTCAATTTTATCTTGTATTTCAGAAAATTGAATAGGAAGGCATTCAATTGCATCAGTCCTATTCGAAAGCTCAATTTTTTCCAGATCAGAAAGCTCTTTATCTTTTAAACTATCTACAAAAATCTTAAAATTTGTTAACTTAGCCTTAACAGCTCCCCTGCGTCTTTGTAAGTTACTCATTTTTTACTTTTTGTTTGATTCAAGCGATTTCGATACCTATTGTAAGACTTTACAAGACTTTATTCGACTTTCAGCGCCGAAAGACTTTATACAAATAACCTAGAGCATACAAAACCCGCTTGTTCAGACAAAAACCACATTAAAAGGGATAGGATAGGATAAAATGGATAAAGCACACCTGAATTGTTGACTCCTTGGCTGCACAGGTACTTGACAACCATCAACTATGACGTACGATCAACTTATTTCGACTTATTTCGCCTTATTTTCTTGCAAAGCACTTAAAGAACACATCCGGCATCAGAAGGACCATTTTATGTACGTGAGAACACGGTATTTATTGTTCTGTAGTTGAATTAAAAAGACTTATTTAGTTTTTGTGATCTTTTGACTTTACTTCAAAAAACAGACTTTTGACATAATGATATTTTTTAACAATACATATTTTTTCTTCTGTCATCTTCCTCGCCAACTCATTATTCTCTAACTGCATACAGGGCCTTTTGCATCTGGTCTCCGTGTTTAAAGTCTTTAAAACGCCCCAACACCAACTCTATTCATAGTACTGGAAATAACTAATAATTTATTTATATATACGTATACGCACGGTAAACAAAGCGCACGGGAACACGGGAATCATAGGCAGCGAATATCGCTTACCCAGACAGATGCGCCACTTTAATTTTTAGAAGCTGTGAAAACTGATAGTATAATGTTCATTGAATAATGTTTTTGAGTGCTAAATTAATGTCTGATATTAGTAAATATTTCTGAAAATCATACCTACTGAGCGATTGTCTCGCGATGTTGCGCAATCGCCGCTATACGCTTGCCTTATATGCTTCTTACAAGACTTAGGTATACGTAATAGGCTCTTCTCTTTTCCCATCATTTCCACCTGTACAGCATTGCAGCAGCGGTAACGTAACAAACCAGCAGAATCCAGCTCATTTATAATTTCTGACAATTTGTGTGGGTTTTGTGAACTGAGTATCATTCATCCGACGATTTGCTGGTACAAGGAGCTGTACGTATATTATACAATGAAGTCGAAGAAGAGAAAAGAAAAAAAAATGGAAAATATTATGCTCATGAGATATTTTGTGCACGCCTGGAACGAGAGTACATTTCATACACGCTTCAGGTGACTCCAGCAGGAGTAAATTTTATAAATATTATAGTATCTCTTCAGAAAAAAAAAACAATTTTATGATCTTGTACGCATTCCATTAGTCAAGCAAAATTACTTTATCTATTTTTCCCCGTCCATATTATTGACCACAAAACACAGATGACTTCAAATAATAATACGAAATGACATACAAAGTATTTTTTTCACTACTAACTTGAGAGATTGCCATTATTTTCTCCATTTCTCTACTGAGAAGTAAAATATCTTTACCCAGGGAAATAACGATAATAAATCACTTATAAATAAGATTTTAAGGAATAGTTTTCTGTGTAATGAAGTTAAGTTACACACGATTTTAACATTCTTACTCAACGTTTCTACAACATGTTACTGGCCTTAACTGACGTTTTTAAATAAAGAAATTCCGGAGAATAGTAAACATTTTTTAATAAATCAAGAATTTTCATCATAAATTGGAGGATATTTCAAACTTAAACAGTCAAATTCATGTGTTAATTCTAATGTCAACACGAGCACAAATTTTCTACAAACTAACATTTAAAATCGCATTTCTTTTGTTTTATTTTTTAGTTTGATAAGGAATATCCCAGACTACTTGATTTTTGAAATATTTTTTAAATCAGGTGGAAATGGCTAATATAAAGATCTAAATGAATTAAATATCTAATATTTTAGTGGTAGTGGTAGAAAAAATCTATATATACCTCAGTTGAGAAAGCTGGTATAAACCTCGCACATCATAATATAACAGCTTACTTCTCAAACTGGGTACTATCCTACTTGCTGCTTGCAAGATACGGTTGTGATTTCCACTTGCCCGTCAACAAGCAGCAGAGTGCAGTTTTGATGCTAAGCAATGCTTTAGGATCAATACAAATTTTTCTGCGATTCGCGGTGACACTCTGCTAAGGTGAGAACGCTATCCTTTAATTATTATGCAAACAGTTAATTATTAAACAAAGTTAAAGTAGTTCATCCTTTTTGATGCCGCCACATGTTACATTTCATATAATAGTTACTTATGTTTAATTAATTTGAAGCAGCAATTTAAATGCCGCGCTGCGCTGTATCCTGCTGTACGTTTCTGCTTGGATAGAAATTGGCCTTTATAACTTGAAAAGGTCATGTACATAAATGTTGGATTTATGACAGATTAAGATATTTGCTTCTTTACAGTTCAGAGAGTGTTAGAGGGTGTTATTTTGATCATGTTACGAACTTGTAGGGTAGAAAGAACAGCTGAAAAAAAACAAAGTTCATGTGAACATGGGTCCGGAAGTGCTTCCTCAGGGAGTTAGAGCCCTTTGAAGATGACCTTCATAAACTAGTTTTTGTTTTGTAGCTCCGGAACTACTTCAGCTACCGCAACCAATTTTGGGACATAAGTCACTGTTAGTAAGTTCATCTATTTGAGCATATTGGACAATGTTGACTTTAACCAGGAGCGTGCGAACCAGGGAGGGTAAATTTTACCCCATCCTCTAAGGAAGGCTTCAATTTTTTGTCATAAACTCGCCGTAAAAGTCGCTAAATGTCAATGTTTCTTCGGAAATTGGCTGAAAACAAGTTAAGATACAGAAATCAATTATTGAAGTCTCAAAGAAATTAGGCCAAAAGAACATTGAGGTTTAATTCAGATATCAAGACACTAATTAATCAGCGTTATTATTATGGTAAGTAGTACAAAAAGAAACTTAAAATAGTAGTTGCTGAAAATGCCTGCCTCCATGCTCGATACATTTATTGCATCTACGCAGCATATTTAAGTTGACGGAAAAACTTCAGGTATGGTTTGGATTATTTCAGCCGCAGCGGAAATTCTAGCCACCAAATCTTCTTCTGACTCGACTGGAGTTTCATAAACGAGAGTTTTCATATACCAAGGAAAAACATTTAAAGGCGTTAGATCGCGCTGGCCAGGTGACGGGGCTTCCGCCGGCCAATCCAATGTCTTCTAGACTTTCCATTTAGGGGTTCCTGGACAAGAAGTGAAAAATGAGCTGGAGCTCCATCACATTGGAACCACGAGTTCTGTCGTATATTTAGGGGGAGATCATGTAACAATTCTGGCAACACTTTTTTTCTTAAAATATTAGGATAAATAGTATCGGTTAAACAAGAAGGTAACATGATCGCTCCAATTAATCGTTATCCAACAACGCCGACCCACATGTTGATCGAGAACTTATGTTGATATCCTTTTATGTGAGCACTATGAGGGTTTTCCTTAGCCCACATATGACTATTTCGCGAATTAGAAATGCCTCCTTTTGTAAACACAGCCTCGTCAGTAAAAAGTACTTATTTTGGAAATTGAGGTTCTTCTGTACACCGGCCAAGGAACCACTGGCAAAATTTTACGCGGGGCATGAAATCAATTGGTCCCAATGCTTGCACTTTTGGAAGATAGTAGGGGCGAAGAAGCTGTTCATGAACAACCTCCCATACACTGACATGATTTACATGCATGTCATCTGCGACTGCTCGGCGACTTACAGAAGGATTGTTTTCAAATCACCAGAACACCTCTTCCTCAAAATCCGGGGTTCGCATGGTCCTTTGCGTGGCATTATCAAACCGTTTTCTTTTATGGAGCCAGTTTCCTTGAGCCGTTGATTGACCCTTTAAACAGTGTGTGAGCTGGGATTCGCCTTTCAGGATACCGCTCTTTATATAGTAAAGAAGCGGCTCTGCCATTACATTAAACTTCCCCATAAATTAATAGCATGTTGGCGTACCCAGCGAAAGTGTAATCTTCCATGACTTAACCGTGACGCTAATTTAATGACAGAATTTTTATAACAGTGAATTTACCCTATTAATAAAATAATGTAAATTTTTATTATTAAGCTGCGTAAGCATTTTTAGCAACTACTATTTTAAGTTCCTTTTTGTACTACCTACCATAATAATAACAGTGATTAATTTATCTCTTGATATCTGTACTGAACCTCATTGTTCTTTTGACCTAATTTCTTTAAGACTTCAATAATTGATTTCTGTATCTTAATTTGTTTTCAACCAATTTTCAAAGAAACGGTGACATTTAGCGACTTTTATAGAGAGTACCTTTTTTTAAAAGGCAAGGAAAAATCATCATCTGATGTCAAAACTGCAAGAAATTGAAGCCTTAGAGGAATGAGGTAAAGTTTACCCAATATCCCCCTGGTTCGCACGCCCCCGGTTAAAGTTAACATTGTTCACTTAGCTCAAATAGATGAACTTAGTAACAGTATTTTATGTTCCAAAATTGGTTGTGGTAGCTGAAGTAGTTCCGGAGCTACAATACGAGAATTAGTTTATGAAACTTTATATTTTTTTTTCTGTGTTCTATCTACGCTAGAAGTTTGTAACATGATCACAATAACACCTGGTTTAATAATATAGAGAAACAAATTGCAGAAACAGAATTAACGACTTAGGTATACTTAATTGTTTAAGATCTCGTGTACAGGGTGTCTATTTTTCGACACTTTTGACGGGTATCTCCGTTATTAGTATAGATAGAATGATGTGGTTTTCGCAAACCTGTACCACTTTTTTGTGAAACAAACGATGCCCTAAACGGATGTATCATGGTCATCTTGGTTTATGAGATACAGGGCAAAATTGAAAACGCTGCATTTTCAGACACCCCTTGTATTTTAGTTATCTTATACCCTATCGAAAATATAAAAAAGGGGTGTTATACAGTTTTTTACGTAGAATTCGGTGGCGTAGTTAGTATTTTTCCAGGTATCCCCATTTTTGAGAAACATACCAAAGTTTTGTTTTTTTAAATGGAACACCCTGTATATTTATTCTTAGTTGCATTCTGCTTACTGAGGGCTTTCCAAAAATATATAATAGTTGGAACTTTGTTTTACCAGGACGGTTGAAATTTATATTTTTTAAATAACAAGCTTTAAATTGACATTAGGCCTTGGATTTGGTTTTAATAAAAATAATTATTGACGATACAATACACCATGAATATTACTTTATAGTTTGATTTAAAATTTTTAAAGTTTTGAATACTTACAATAGTAAAAAGTAGTTTTCTAAATAAACAAAAACATCTACTATGGCCTTGACTTATCCAGGCTATAAAACAAAAGTTTCATAATGGCGTTCAGCTCTTGTCATGCAGAATTGTATTTATGTCATTAGAGTTTAAAAAGTTACTGATAATTTATTTATTAAGTGTTATTGTTAAATTTTAACGATGGCCCACAAGTATGAGAATTATGAAAAATACGATATGCTGGTATGCTTTATACAAAGCCATGGAAACCCCCATGCAGCTGCCGATTTATATTTCAATAGGTAGGTATATTATTATTTGCGATCGAGAATTTCTACAACGACCATGTTTATAGTTATGCGGAGTATTTGTTTAAGCAGCTTCTTATTATTATCATCATCATTTTATAGATATCCTGAAAAAAGGCAGCCATTTCCAGATACATTTTTCATTCTAAAGAAAAAATTAATTGAACATGGAACCTTTACACAGCCTCGGCCTAAAACATACAATAAGGAAAATAGAGAAAAAGATTAAGTAAATGTTTTGGCTTATGCAACCGCTACTCCTTCAACTTTCTGCAGAAATATAGAAAAGGAAATTGGTATAGATAAAAGTCGGTCACAAAAAATTTTAAGAAAATATAAATACCATCCATACAAATTTAAAATGGTGCAAAATTTACATCCTGGAGATGCAGATCGGCGATTAATCTTCTGTCATTAGTATACAGAACAAATCCGGACCAATGCCAATTTTGGAAGATTGGTAATCTGGTCCAATGAGAGCCACATTTCTAGTGCCGGAATTATTAACCGACATAATACAAGACATTGGTCTGAAGAAAATCAACATGTTATTTTCGAAAGGGAGCAGCAAGGGCGCTTTGGATTTGGTGTTTCTTGCTTCATATTAGGTAATCAAATAACTTACCGTATTTATGAGGAAGGTCTTACAGCAAATATATATCTGGAAATCTTGAAAGACGTTATACCCGAGTTATTAGAAATCGTTCCCCTTGCCCAGTTATATGCTATACATTTTTAACAAGACGGTGCGCCGAGTCATAACTCTCGCGTATTAAGGGCTTTTCTACAAAATAATTTTCCACAAAGATGGATAGGCACAAATGGAGCTATAAAATGGCCACCACGATCGCCCGATCTATCGGTGTTGGACTTCTTTCTGTGGGGGTTTTTGCAGAGCAAGATATACAAGACCAGGCACAGAACTGTAGAGGAACTTCGACAGGCTACCCATTTAGCATTTCAATTTCTACAAGACCATCCAATAATAATTTTAAAAGCCTTGTGACGAATTACAGAAATGTGTCAGCTTTGTATTAGGAAGAATGGCAACCATTTTCAACAATATTTATAAATAAAAAGTATGTATTTAATACCACAATTTCATTGTTCTAGTGAAACCAAATCCAAGGCCTACTGTCAATTTAAAGCTTGTTATTTAAAAAATATAAATTTGAACCATCCTGGTAAAACAAAGTGCCAACTATTATATATTTTTGGAAAGCTCTTAGTAAGCAAAATGCAACTAAGAATAAATATAAAGGGTGCTCCATTTAAAAAAAAACAACTTTGGTATATTTCTCAAAGTTAGGGATACCTGGAAAAATACTAACTACGCCACTGAATTCAGCGTAAAAAACTGTATAACACCCCCTTTATATATTTTCGATAGGGTATAAGATAACTGAAATACAAGGGGTGTCTGAAAATGCACCGTTTTCAATTTCGCCCTGTATCTCATAAACCAAGGTGGCCATGATGCATCCGTTTAGGGCATCCTTTGTTTTACAAAAAAGTGGCACAAGTTTGCGAAAACCGCATCATTCTATCTGTTCTAATAACGGAGATACCCGTCAAAGTGTCGAAAAGTAGACACCCTGTACTGGACATTAAAAACATTTAGACTTAAAAATTTAGGTAGTTATTGAAGGTTTTAGATTTAGCAGTATGAAAGGATATTGTTATTTATTTTATTTCTGACCGATATATTATTAGCTTATAACGTCTTAGTTACGCGGGAATTATAAGGGTAATAACTCCCTTGGGATATTAAGAAAAATTTGACATAAAATCAAACGATTGACATCTAATGTCAATTTGATTGCCATCTATTGAAACATTTATTCCACTTTAAAAATGAACAAAATGTTACTAAAATCGGTCAGAAATAAAATTATCTATGTATCACTGGAATTATAAGGGTCTCAATTACCTCGGGCAATTGCTGTCCCTCGGGCCAAAAGGCCCTCGGGACGTAAACTTTGCCCTCGGTAATTGAGACCATTATAATTCCCTAGATACATAAATAACTATAATCTACGACAGTGCCACTATGACGTATTTAGCATTATCATTTGGATATCATTATGACCTTCATAATAGCACTCAGTGCCATTATGAACTCATAATAATCTTCATTTTTTGCGTAGGTCTGTTCGTACACCTGCCTGACTTTTCGGGAAGTAGGGATCTATTACACTTTGCGCGATATTTTCGACATCCGAAGGGACACTTTCGGATTCAGAATCTCCCATATTTAAATTATTTTTGGCCAACACTTATACAATAGAAAATTAGACGGCAATAATGACGTTGTCAAAATCGAAATTGAAACAATCAC
This sequence comes from Polydrusus tereticollis, assembly GCA_963920685.1. Classification (NCBI taxonomy): domain Eukaryota; kingdom Metazoa; phylum Arthropoda; class Insecta; order Coleoptera; family Curculionidae; genus Polydrusus; species Polydrusus tereticollis. The sequence continues at coordinate 55,271,933 of OY987329.1, forward strand.
AAATGCGGTTACCATGATAACGACTATTAGGAACACCTGAAAATTTTAAAAATTACGAAAACGTTATCTGATCTCAATGAAATTTAGACGAATAAAATCTATTTGCACTGTCGTAGATTAAATTTTGAATGATATACGTTCGATATGAACTTTGTTAATGAAACTTGTGCAATTAAACCACTCGGCTAACGCCTCGTGGTTTAACGTTGCACACGTTTCATTATAGTGTTCATATCGTACTAGTATCATTAATAACTATAACGGAATTGAAGGGGCAAGTGGATGAATGTGTTATGTAACATTTTCAAAAAAATTAGATCATGGCATGGACGAAAGTGTTAAGTACCTGTCCACCCATACATATATAAAAATGATCAAGTTAACCACTATAAGCGCCAATATTTAGTTGATGAATGTGTTAAGTACCTTGTTTATTCAAAGTGTAGAATATAAATGTGCTAAGGGCACATAACGCTTTCATCCATTTCGGATATAGCAAAACAGTAGTACATAACACATTCATTCATTTTAAGTGGCACTGGCGCAGTGTACATGACACGTTTATCCTTTCTCATATGAGTCAAATATAAAATAATCGGAACATAACCTCAAAGTGTCTATACTATTAATAAGTAGTTCTTGTGTGAAAGATTCTATCTAGAGGGAAATTAATGATTCAAAAGGCCTTAGAAAATACTTCCGATGATGTGTCAAGTGGAGAAATAACGCCGGGGAATACTAGTAATAGTTTTTTAATGGATTTCAACACGAATACAACGAAAAATAATAATTCTTTATCGGCAGGTACGTTTTGATTTTAGGTTAGGGTACTTAAATTTATAATGTGTGGATCTGATTTGGTCTGGTATTGTTTCTTTTAGATGGGTGTTTTGGAGAAAGGTCGATAATCTCACGGTATGATTGTATTAGAAAATATTGTTCTTTTTCCAGAGAAAAGTTTGTATGAGATTCAGAAACCAACACTGGTTAATACCATGGAGGATGGTGTTTAGACGTAAGATTCAACCTTCAAATCTGACCAGACAGGTAGTAAGTCATATTCTCTTTTTAATAGACTGTCAGATAGTAATTGTCGATATATGTCATAGTTAATATTTCAAGAATTTATACTAAATAAAGATGTTATAAGGAATATGGTCATATACATATACATAAATAAGTTGGTCCTTCACTGCCGGATAAGAAGAAAAATAAGAAAAAATATCCATTAAAATAAAGTACCTAAGGTTTGCTAGTGACATTCAGTGCTGTGTATCGGATTGTTTAACGCGGCCGGTGTCGATGTGGAAAAAGAGGTTACCACCATTGGTAAGTGGCATATTTTTTAATATATATTTTATCCTGAGCAACAATGTTTGACGACCAATTAAAGGTTTTAAGGGCAAAAAGAGGGCAGATTAAAGGGAAACTCACCAGATGTAAAGGATATTTTGATAGTATTGATAAAGCTAATGTTGATAACGGAAGTAGAGATGCGGTTGGAAAGGGTTTTGCCTCTATATGATAAATTTAATGATATTGAAGGGGAAATAGAATTGTTAGCAAATGGTAGCGACGATGAAGCTCTCAATTTTGAGTAGTCTTATTTTGAATTTGTTAGTTCAATGAAATCTTTTTGCGTTAAGTTTAAAAACACAGCTATTGCATCTGGTGGCGTTTTAACTCAGAGTGTAGGGTCACCTCACGGGATCGGTGCTCAGTCGTTCGTTAAGTTACCCCCTATTAAATTAAATACATTCAATGGCCAGTACGACTCATGGCTTGAGTTTAAAGATTGCTTTCTTGCCTTAGTGTACAACAATAACGCCTTTTCAGATATACAACGATTTTATTACTTGAGGTCATCTCTCGAAATTAATGCCCAACAAGTAATTAAATCTATAGAAGTTTCTTCTGCTAATTATAAAATAGCTTGGAAAATGCTTGAAGAACGTTTTGAGAATAAAAAATGGATTATCCATAATCATTTAAAGGCAATTTTTGATCATTTGTGTATTATACATGAATCTCATTCAGAATTAAGAAATTTATTTGATAATGTAACGAAACATTTGCGCTCATTGAATAGTTTAGGTTTGGACACTGACAGTTGGGACAGTATAATTATTTACATAATGTGTTCCAAATTTGACAGCGTTACCAGAAGGGATTGGGAATGTTTTCAATGTAAGCCAGATTTGCCAACCATGAAAGATATGAATGTTTTTCTTAAGGAAAAGTGTGAAATGTTGGAAAAGCTTGAAATAAGTTCATGTAGTGTAAACAACAAATCGAGAGCTCGTAACGTGGGCTGCCATAGTTTTGCTTCTTTTGAAGGAAATTCAAAGATAAAATGTTATTATTGTCAAAAAGCGCATCCGATGTATAGGTGCGAATCTTTTAAAGTTAAACGTAAATGACAGAATTTCATCTGTAAAAAGGCTTAAACTATGTTTGAATTGCTTAAGAGATTCTCTTCCTACATGGAAATGCAAGTTACAAAAATGTATTAAATGTCACAAGCTACATAATTCTTTACTACATTTAGGTTCGGACAATCATTCTGATATTAATAATTCTGTAACTACCGTTGGTGCAAGTGCCTTTTCTCAGTCAAGGGAAAATGATTTCCATAGTACCAGGGTGTCTCCTGAAGTGGACACATGTAGTGCACACCAGAGTACGACTTTTCACGCGACTAAAGCTGGATTTATAAACTCGAAAAGATGGCGAGGTTGAGGTTCAGTTGGTGTTGGAAATAGGAGTTCAATTTAAACTAAAGGGAACACTCAGTTCCATTTATACACTCGTTCATGTGGTTGATGTAAAGCTCATGTAAGGTTCGAAAACTTCCCGGGTAGTTCGAGATAACCAATATTTATGCTCGGAGTTCGGAATATCTAACCTCACAAACTTCATCATAACTTCAACCTCACCAACTTTTCGAATTTATAAATCCAGCTTTATGAATGCAGCGATGTTAGTAGCAGTTGTGAGATTTCAGAAGTTTTACTGTCAACTGATCTCGTACGAGTGGTTAATGGAAATAAGTCAGTTCTTTGTCGTGCACTTTTGGATAGCGGTTCTCAGAGTAACTTTATATCAGAAAAGGTATCCAACATGTTAGGATTGGAACGTAAAAAAGTAAATCATGTAGTGAAAGGCGTAGGTGAAGCGTTGGAAAAAATTAATAATGAAGTTAAGATAACGGTAAATTCTTGTCGGGGAAATTTTAGTATAAAAACGAACTATTTAGTTATACCTCGTATTACCGGTTAAGTCTTTTAATAAAAACACTTTAAAAATTCCTTCAGATTTAAGTTTGGAGGATCCAAAATTTAATTTACCTGGTGACATCGATTTGTTACTAGGATCAGGAATATTTTGAACAGTTTTAATTCCTGAGCGCAGAAAAATGAATCCATTGATGCCAGTTTTTTAAAATACTGAGTTTGGTTGGATTATTGCCGGAAATTTATATTTAAATTCCTTAGCGTGCGAAAATAAGTCTTTCACATTTTGTCAATAGCAGGCTTGAATCTGTGAACGGAGAAATTATGAAATATTGGGAAGTTGAAGAGGTAGATTCAGTAAATAAAATAATTTCCAGAGAAGCAAAGTATTGTGAGGATTATTTCAGGGACACGGTTGAAAAAGTTATTTCAGGAAAATATATTCAGTAAATAAAATAATTTCCAGAGAAGCAAAGTATTGTGAGGATTATTTCAGGGACACGGTTGAAAAAGTTATTTCAGGAAAATATATACCTAATGAAAATTCCTTTTAAGGAGTCAGTAAATGAATAAGGCGATTTTTAAGACTAAAGCATTACATCGATTTGACTTACTAGAAAAAAAGACTAAATAAAAATCAGTTTGTTGCAAATAGAGTACAAGAAATACAAAATTTTACTAGTGTTAACTCCTGGAAGCACGTTTGGTCGGATCAAAATCCTGCAGATTTGATATCTAGAGGAGTTTCGGCAAGCAATTTAATTAAAAATTATTTATGGTGGTTTGGCCCAGAATAGCTTCTTCAGGACGACAGCGACTGGTGTGTTTCAGAAGTTGAGCAATTACAAGATGTACCGGAAACAAAAACTGTAGTTTGCGTTATTGTAAGCAACATCAGTTTAATAAATGATTTGTTAAACCGTTTATCATCTTTGAACAAGTTTCTGGGAGTGTTAAGTTATATTTTACGTTTTATACATAACTGTAAAAACAATATATCTGAAAGAAAAAAAGGTCCTCTTCAACCAAGCGAACATGACGCAGCTCTATCGCTGACAATTCGGTTCAAAGAGAGTGTTTTCCGCACGAATATAAGAGTTTTTTAAATAATAAAAATATTCCAAGTCGGAGTAAGATACTTTCTTTAAATCTCTTTATTCACGATGAATTATTGAGAGTTGGCGGACGTTTAAGGGATAGTACTATTCCTTTTAATAGAAAACATAAAATTATTTTACCAAACAGTTATACTCTGACCAAACTAATTTTACGTAACGAGCACGAACGTTTGCTTCATTGCGGTGCTCAAACAATTGAGGTTTTTAATAAGGCAAAAATATTGGCCTATTTTGGCTAGGAGTTGTTGTAAATATATTGTTAATGGGTGTCTTCGTTACTACAAAGTTAAGCCCAAGCCTATGAACTATTTAATATGGGTGATTTGCCAAAAGTTAGAGTGGATGGTTTTTCGATATTTGAAAATGTAGGTACTGACTATGGTGGCCCGTTTCTTGTTAAAGATCGGAGAACAAGGGGTGCAAAATTAACAAAACCTTACACCTGTCTCTTTATTTGTATGAGTACCAAGGCTGTCCACATTGAGTTTGTATCAGAGCTTACTACCGATGCATTTTTGGCCAGTTTTAAAAGATTTATTAGTAGAAGGGACAGGCTATGTAATATTTACTCTGACAATGGTTCTAACTATTTGAGTGCAAGTAACGAAATAAATGCTATTTACACGTTTTTATAAAATAATTCCGAAGCTATATCTAAAAATCTCTTAATAGAAAGAATCAAATGGAATTTTATTCCGGCTAACTCTCCTACTTTCGGTGGCCTCTGGGAAGCGGGAATAAAAAGTATTAAATCACATTTAAAAAGAATGCTGGGTTGTAGTTCTTTAACTTTTGAAGAGTTCAGTACATTGCTGATTCAGGTAGAAGGTATATTGAATTTTCGCCCACTCTGTCCAATGTTTAGCGATCCCGATGATAACACAGCCTTAACGCCAGCCCAATTTTTAATTGGACGCACTTTGACTATGCTACCAGAATTTGATCTTTCTCACGTTCCTGAAAATCGATGAGACAAATGGTAACGAATTCAACATTTGATCCAGCAGCTATGGTCCAGATGGCAGCTTGAGTACCTCAACGAGCTACAGATGAGACAAAAATGGAGAATTAACTGCCAGCAGTTAAAAGTTGGTTCAATGGTCCTGGTCAAAGACGATAAAGCTCCTACACCACAATGGCCTCTCGGACGCATTGTATCCATCCACACAGGTCCAGATAAGATAGCAAGAGTAGCAACTATTCACTTGCGTGGTGTAGAAACAAAGCGAGCAATTAATAAAATATGTATGTTACCGATTGAATGTTAAGGAACACTATACTAGATTTAATTTGAATAATGTATTGTAAAATTAATTAACTTTCTTGATTTAAAGGTTTTTTAAAGACCCATCTCCTTTCAAGGTGGGCGGCATGTTTAGACGTAAGATTGAACCTACAAATCTGACCAGACAGGCAGTAAGTCATATTCTCTTTTTAATAGACTGTCAGATAGTAATTGTCGATATATGTCATAGTTAATATTTCAAGATTTTATACTAAATAAAGATGTCATAGGGAATATGGTCAATCATCATTGATTAGCCCGATGTTTATACAGATGGTAAGCCTGTATACTTTATATTTTGTATTTTCTTTTTGTTATGCTGTTTTCTCTATGTACAGTATGTCCACGGATGGGGTTTACAAGAGGACAAATGGACTAAAAATTGAAAGATACGAAAAAAAGTCACTCTTAATAAACGTTTTTGCTTGTCTAGAAAATACAATTCACCATAAGAAACTTTAATTTTTTTATACAGGGTGGGTAAAAACTGCAAAAATGTTATTTTGCTTAAGAGTAAAAGTAGAGGATTATTACACTTTCCTTGTCACCCCCCACTCCTCTGACGTCACATGACCTTGAACGCAGGTGTTCAATGATGGCACATGACCTTGACCTTGAACGCAGGTGTTGGTATCACCTTGACCTTGAAAATTTACGTCATACGACCTTGACCTTGAACGCAGGTGTTGGTATCACCTTGACCTTGAAAATTTACGTCATACGACCTTGACCTTGAACGCAAGTGTTCGTATCACCTTGACCTTGGAAATTTACGTCATATGACCTTGACCTTGAACGCAGGTGTTCATATCACCTTGACCTTGAAAATTTACCTTGAAGTTTTATGACCTTGATGTTGCATGACCTTGAAAGACCTGTTGTCAATGTTAATTTTTAATGGTGTGACCTTGGCCGCTAGGTATACCGGGTGTTGCATCGTCGAGCGGGACAGGAAATTCCATGTAATTTTAAATGGGGTCAATTATTGGCTTCCCTAATTATTTTAGAGAAAAATTCTATTTAGGTTTATTAAAGATCACTAAAACCCACATTCAAAAGAATAACTTTAGATATTTTTGATGAGCCCGTTTACGGGTTATCGCCGATTTCTTTTTAACTATTTCTCCTTTTTATGGCCCCGTATTTGCGGGCACCAGTCAAGGTAAAAGATGACTGTCAAATAAAGTTGTCATTTTGAGGAATATTTGAACATCTTCTTAAATCCTAAAGTTCTAACAATTTAATAGTACCTACCTATTAATTAGTAAAATATTGAAACATGTAAAATGTCATAATTAACCTTGTAATTGGATACTTTATTTTAGTTTTATTCAGATTAATTTGTACTCATAAATACACCTTTAATATTTTCGATGTACGAGTTTTTATAACAATAAAGCACACATTTCAAAATGACAACTTTATTTGACAGTCATCTTTTACCTTGACTGGTGCCCGCAAATACGGGGCCATAAAAAGGAGAAATAGTTAAAAAGAAATCGGCGATAACCCGTAAACGGGCTCATCAAAAATATCTAAAGTTATTCTTTTGAATGTGGGTTTTAGTGCTCTTTAATAAACCTAAATAGAATTTTTCTCTAAAATAATTAGGGAAGCCAATAATTGACCCCATTTAAAATTACATGGGATTTCCTATGTCCCGCTCGACGATGCAACACCCGGTATATGTGGGTAGGAGGTGTCACATTTTAGTATTGAACAGAATATTCAGCAATACTGTTTTAAAATAATCAGTTAAACGAACATGGAGTATGTGTGTGAAGATTGTAGTGAGACATTTAGTCGTAGTTATAGTATGTTACGACACAGAAGAGAGTCTTGCATGTTTCGATTTGTAAACGCAGAGTCTGCAAAGCGACGAAGAGTCGATGTGGCTACACCAACACCCCAGATGCGAACATGTGTAACTTGTAATGTAGCTGTTCCACATAATCAATTGGGTGCTCATCAAAGAACGCTCCAACATCGAAATAATTCCTGTTTGCCATTGTCACAAGGTGTTCAAATTGTGCAAACGGCTTTTAAGAAGAGGATTGCAACATATCGAGTAAGCAGTAAAAATTTCCATATAGACTCCGCCATATTTTTTTAAGAAATTAAAGCTCAAGTGCTTAGTTTAATAAGTGAAGTAGTAGCAGTTCGTGGTGCACTAAAAATAAACATGGTTGTGGTGGGATTGTACATCCTTCCCGCACAGGATTCTTATAGTGAAAAATATTTTAACACGTGTAATGAAATTGTTACTGTTGCAAGTGACTTGGAAGAAGTGTACCGATCATTTGTTAAGGCAATGAAGGTTCAATCAACGGAATTTCAGGAAAAGGATTCAGGTATGTTATAGGTCAATTATTGAAAGTATATTTAATTATTAAATATATATTTTATCTTACAGGTTGGGCATTAGAAAAAATTTTGTACTTGGAGGTAAACATTAATGAATATAAACCATTTGGGGGATCATCATATATCAAGTTACCGAAATTCATTGATCTAAAGAATGCTGTTGTTAATGTTTACAATCAAGATGAGTGCTGCTTCGCTTCGGCCGTCACGTCAGCATTGTTCCCTGCCAGTAACATGCCATCACAAATGACGTCATACTCCCATTACTCTAGAGTGCTAAATTTTACAGGTATGAATTTTCCAATTAAATTGCGTGATATTTCTAAATTTGAAGAAATGAATAATATTTCAGTAAACGTGTATGGTTTACAATCGGTATTTGAACATAATAAATTAAAATATGAAGTTGTGGGTCCATTAAGATATTCTGCTAAAAAACTAGGTATACATGTAAATTTGTTGTTAGTAACCAAAGATTGTAATGTCAGAGATGATGGTGATGATGCACACATTTGTGATACAGATTGTATGAAAAGTCATTACTGCTGGATAAAAGACTTATCAAGATTATGTTCGAGTCAGATATCATCAAGTTGTGATAAGCTTTATTTTTGTGATGGGTGCCTTATATATTTTAAATCATCATTCGCTTTGACATTACATCAAGAAAATGATTGTAAACTTAAATACTCAGTTATACCATCAGTTAATTTAAAAGTGGATAAATTTGGGGAAAGTGTAGCGGAAAACATTTTAAAATTTGAAAATATCGAAAAACAAATGCGTGTACCATTCGTTGTATATGCAGACTTTGAGTCAGTGCTTAAACCATTAGATTCAACTGAACCAAACCCCGAACATTCTTACAGTACGACAAACGTTAAACATGAGCCGTTTTCTTTTGCATACCTAATAAAGTGCTCCTTTAATGATTCTATTTCAAAATTTGAGTTATATCGCAGAGATGATGCAGCCCAAGTATTTGTATCCCGCATTGAAACAGATCTAAGAAATTTATACAATACGTATTTAAAAGATATTAGACCAATGAACCGTTTAACAACCAATGAAATAAAAGATTTCAATAATGCCACACAGTGCAACATCTGTGAAGGTCCGATTAACAATAATGATAAGGGAAAGGATCATTGTCACATAACGGGAAACAAAAGACCTGGTGCTGCTCATTCGATTTGTAATTTAAATTATAAAGTACCTACATTTATACCAATTGTATTTCATAATTTGAGTGGTTATGATAGTCACATGTTTATCAAAGAATTGTGTCGTCATGGTGATAAAATTAATGTGATAGCTTAAAGTAAAGCAAAGTACATTTCATTTACCAAAAGTATTTACGTTCATGATTATGTGGATTCAAAGACCATGACAATAAAAAAAAATATTTAAAATTAAGATTTATTGATAGTTTCAAATTTTTATCGGCATCACTAGATACTTTGGGTAAAGGTTTAGACTTAAGCAGTTTAAAGGAAATGCGCAAGCATTATCCCGATGATAAGAAGTTTGGTTTAATGCGTGGCAAAGGTATTTTTCCATACAGTTTCATGGATTCTTTGGAAAAGATGAACTATCCAAATTTACCAACTAAAAATCAGTTTTACGATAATCTATCAGAGGAACACATTAGTGATGAAAGCTATGAAAAAGCTAAGGAAGTTTGGCGTTTATTTGATTGTAAGAATTTAGGGGAATATTCAGACTTATATTTAAAACCAGATGTGTTATTATTAACCGATGTTTTTGAACAATTTGGCGACATGTTTTTAAACATTTATAAATTAGAACCCGTGCAGTACTACACCCTTCCCAGTTTTTCATTTGATTGTATGTTGCGCATGACCAAGGTAGAGTTGGAACTACTTACTGATATTGACATGATTCACTTTTTTAAGAAAGTAATTCGCGGTGGTATAAGTCAGTGCTCGGAAAGGAAACATATTGCCAATAATATCTATTTACCGAATTATGATGCATCAAAACCTTCTTCATTAATTACGAAATTTTAGATTTGAATATTATGGATATTGACGACAATAGCCCAGAAGGCTACGTGTTGGAAGTCGATGTGCATTATCCGCAGGATTTGCACGATGCACATTCTGACCTTCCATTTCTGGTTGAGAATATAATACCACCAACAGAAACAGCAAAATTGTCAAAGTTAATACCAAATTTAAATGATAAAAAAATATATTGTGCATTATCGAACCCTAAAGCAGGCGATTTCTAGTGGCTTAATGGTAACGCAAACCCATAGAATTTTAAAATTTAGTCAATCTAAGTGGCTAAAGACATACATTGATTTCAATACAGATTTGCGGAATAAGGCAACATCAAAATTCGGTAAGGATACATTTAAGTTAATTATTAACGCCATTTTTGGCAAGACTATGGAAAATGTCGAAAATCGCAACGATATAAAGTAAATTGTGAAGTAGGGGCAAGGGCTTTAATATCGCGTCCGAATTACAAAAGTTCAACAATATTTACCGAAGATTTTGTTGCAATACATATGGATAAACTAAAAATTATATACAATAAACCAATTTATATCGGATTTTCCATATTGGATATGTCAAAGACCGTGATTTACGACTTTTTTTTATAATTTCATTAAAGCAAAATTTGGTAGTAACGTTTCCTTATTGTACACTGACACTGATTCTCTTATTTTAAAAGTTTTTACCGACGACTTTTATCGAACAATAGCAGAGAACCCTGATAAATTTGACACCTCTAATTATGTAGAGGGGAATATTTTTAATATCCGGAAAAGTCAATCAGTAGTGGGTCGGATGAAAGATGAATTTCCAGGTGATCCGATAATGTGTTTTTACGGCACCGGCGCTAAAGCTTATTACATTAGCTCGCTTCATAATGAAGTGAAGAAAGCAAAAGGTGTCAAAAAAGCAGTTATCGAGAAACAACTTCACCTGGAAGATTATCAAAATGTAGTAGAGCGTGGTGGTTTAATATTTCGCAAAATGAAAACGTTTCGTAGTTATAAACACGCCGTTTACACGGAAATATTAAACAAGGTAGCATTATCTTACCACGACGACAAACGCTATATAATACCATCAACGACAAAAACTTTGCCTTGGGGACATAAGGATTTAGACTTTTATAGTGCAGACCCAGAAGAAAATTTGGCAAACTTGTTGAAAGTTATTCAATCATATTTTTAGTTTTTGAGTAATTTTATGTCATACCGATTTTAAACTTGTTAAAATAATTGGAAAATTCATATATAAACTGTTAATTTTAATATTTGTCAACGTAATGGATTAGTGTTATGTAGAATTTTAAAAGAAAATGCACTACCTTAAGGATGGCAAGATACACCTTGACCTTGATAAAGCTCATTTAAAATTTCAAGAGAACGCGCAACCTTGAAAAGTGCCTGTAGTCAAGGGCATTAAGAAGAGTGGTGACAACAACGAAGTGAAGGACGGCGAGACTTGAGGTGGGGTGAACTTATAGTGGGGGAATAGGCATAAAAGCGAGCATCTTGTGTGGAGCTCTTCAGTCTGAAACTTTTAGTGACGACAATTATTCCTGTGTACGTAATGTGTTCAAACAATAGTTATATTTCGGATTTAATGGGTGTTTCAACCCAAGATCTTCTGGGTGCCGAAGATGATTTACATCTTATAACAGCAAACGCCATTGTGGACGAGCCCGCAGCCCCGGGAACGATTTGACCATAGCAGACGATGGAATGGAAAAGATTATGGATGATGCATGTGGCCAGTTGTTGAGGGACATTGAGAAGCGGCAAGCAGCTGAGAACAAATAAGTCAGTGTTCTCAGTAATGTTGTAATTAAAGAAGCCCAGCCGACACATTCAAAGTTAAAAAGGTTACTGACGACTGGTGGACCAAAAACCAAGGGTGAATTTTATTCGTCTGTGGCAAAGGATGTGCCGAAGAAGAAGAAATTCACATTTAGGCGCCTCCCCGTACCTTTTCCCGGTGGATTCGAGATGCCGTCATCACCACCAGCAGCCGCAGCAGCAGCAGCAGCAGCAGCAGCAGCGATTCCGGAACATTTGGCTCGGGTGGTAGTTGTCGTGGATGGTCCTATTATGAGGACACCATCGCCACCACCACCTAACAGAATGGATGCATCACTATCACCGGAGTTGAGCAGAAAAGGACGAAAAGGTAAAAAAAAAAATATAAGTGTATCCAGTGCGTCCTCATCATCAACGTTTGTGGCGTCTCAACCGGGTTGGCTAGATGAGTTTTCGAGTAGCTAAAGGAATGTCCAAAGAGACGCCTATAATGTGCGGGGTAAACTTTTGGGACAATTAAGAGAGCGAGAAAGTGATGTGGAAATTTATGAGAGAGAGATGACGGAACTAAAAAAAAAGTTAGCTAGGTGTGATGTGGGACAATTAAAAAAAAACTATTGTTATTAGACAATTTTAGTGTTAAGTTAGGTTAGTTCTTGGTACTACCCGTTTCGTATTTAAATAATTTTTTTAAGGCATTTGCTGTAATTTTACGCAGAAATGCAAAAGAGCTAAAATGTTTGCCTTCGTTTAAACCATAGATCCCGGTTTTTTGAATTGCATTTGGTTGAAAAATTTTTTTGGCTGTATGTACCTCAATTATATTTGTTAATAATTAATTTTTTTTAGGCATTTGCTGTAATTTTACGCAGAAATGCAAAAGAGCTAAAATGTTTGCCTTCGTTTAAGCCATAGATCCCCGTTTTTTAAATTGCATTTAGTTGAAAAATTTTTTTGACGGTACCTCCATTATAATATTTGTCATTAATAATTTTTTTATGCATTTCCTGTAATTTGACGCAGAAATGCAAAAGAGCTAAAATGTTTGCCTTCGTTTAAACCATAGATCCCCGTTTTTTAAATTGCATTTGGTTGAAAAATTTTTTTGGCGGTGCCTCAATTATATTTGTTAATAATTAATTTTTTTTAGGCATTTGCTGTAATTTTACGCAAAAATGCAAAAGAGCTAAAATGTTTGCCTTCATTTAAGCCACAGATCCCCGTTTTTTAAATTGCATTTAGTTGAAAAATTTTTTTTGGCGGTACCTCCATTATATTATTTGTTATTAATAATTTTTTTAGGCATTTCCTGTAATTTGACGCAGAAATGCAAAAGAGCTAAAATGTTTGCCTTCGTTTAAACCATAGATCCCCGTTTTTTAAATTGCATTTAGTTGAAAAATTTTTTTTTGGTTGTCATATTTGTTATTAATTATTTTTTTTAAGGCATTTGCCATAATTTTAGAGAAAAAAGTATTGAAGTGAAAATGTGTGACTAGATGTAAACTATAAGCTCCAATTTTTTAAAATTGCATTTTCTTAAATTTTAAAAAACCCATTGTCATTTTTTCTAAATTATATACAGGGTGTTATGGAAATGACTTATTATTTTTTAACCCGTAAATCTATAGGTCGAGCCGAATTGGGGAAAAATTGCGTTAAATGGCGCTCGAAGCTAGAAATTCGAGAAAAATGCCTTCAAAAATTTAGCTCAAAACACCTACGCGCCAATGATCAAACAGCTGATTCGTACTACACTCATCAGCAAAAAAAACCGGACAAGGAAAATTATTACCAACTTTGATATTAAATAACTTTTCTGATTTTAAAATATGTTTAATGAAATTTTCGGAAGATGGTAGCCACATGTCTAAAGATTATTACCCGCTTTTCGATTTAAGAAAAATGTTGACATGTGTGATATTATACCGAGGGCAACAAATGATACTTTTTTTGCCTTACGTTCTTAACACCCTGTGGAAAAAGTAGGCGGTGCGATGATATTGCAGTGCATTTCATATGGAAGTCGCATGTTTTCTTAACGTTTTGTTTTTTGATTCGTCCCAATAACTCTTCTTTTTAAAAAGATATAATCTTTTTAAAAAATACTTGAAAATAAAATATAATTTTTTTAATAAATACACAAACAAAATTTAACAAAATAAGTAACAGAAATTAATAGCGTGTATTGCCCCCACGAGCTCGAATTACATCTCTCATACGGCGTGGTAAACTTTGAACACAGTTAGCAATTTTTTCTTGAGAAATATTGTTCCATTCTTCCAAAAGAGCAATTTGCAAGCTAGGGATGGTTTCGGGAGCTGGTTCCCGTTTTCGAATTCGTCTCCCCAATATATCCCAAACATGCTCAATGGGATTAAGATCCGGGCTACGGGCTGGCCACTGAAACCGCTGAATGTTAACTTCGTTCAGATATTCGTTTACCACCCGTGCCACATGTGGTGTTGCATTGTCATGCATTAGACAAAAGTTGGCTCCAATATAGTGAGCAAATGGAACGACATGTTCTGCTAAACACTCATTAATATAGCGGTCAGCAGTCATAGCACCATTTAGGATTAGAACGAGCTCGGTACGTTCGTTAGATGATACTCCAGCCCATACCATTATACTTCCACCTCCATATGGTACTCGTGGAGAGATGCAGCATTGCGCAAATCGTTCCCCTTGTCTTCTCCATACACGCTCGCGTCCGTCTGGTGAACGTAAGGAAAAACGGGATTCATCTGTAAACAGTACTCGGCCCCATTGTTCGACTGTCCAATTAATATGTTCGCGAGCGAAATGCAAACGGGCAGTACGGTGGGCTGGGGAAAGAGCTGGACATGCAGCTGGTCTCCTTGAGTTCAATGCTTGTTCACCCAGTCTACGGCGGATGGTATCTGAGGAAATATAAGTGCCACGAATATTTCTTAATTGACGACTAATGGCTGAAGATGGTAAACCGCGATCGCGTAGTGCCGTTAACGCCATGAAACGATCATCATGCATATTTGTCTTACGTTTTCTTCCTGATCCTTGACGCCTAGAATACTCCCCAGTTTGTCGAAAGCGGCTGATTGCATCGTGTACGGTACTCTTAGCCTCACCCAAGACGTTAGCGATATATCGTATGTTTCGGCCATCGTCGTTTAGTGCCACAGCACGGACAACATCTTCTGTGCGCATGTTTCGACAATATTTCAAGCTTGACACTGACAATGAAATAAAACGCTAGTTGCTAGGCAACTTATCACGTTAATTTTTTGGTTTTTCATTAACATTGGAAAATTTAAAATGATTTTTTAAAAAGATTATATCTTTTTAAAAAGAAGAGTTATTGGGACGAATCAAAAAACAAAACGTTAAGAAAACATGCGACTTCCATATGAAATGCACTGCAATATCATCGCACCGCCTACTTTTTCCACAGGGTGTTAAGAACGTAAGGCAAAAAAAGTATCATTTGTTGCCCTCGGTATAATATCACACATGTCAACATTTTTCTTAAATCGAAAAGCGGGTAATAATCTTAAGACATGTGGCTACCATCTTCCGAAAATTTCATTAAAGATATTTTAAAATCAGAAAAGTTATTTAATATCAAAGTTGGTAATAATTTTCCTTGTCCGGTTTTTTTTGCTGATGAGTGTACTTGTCAAAAAAAAAATTGTTGACAAAAATCTGACAGTTACTGTCAGATATTGTCTTTAGATATCGTCAGCCCAAAACATGTGTTTTGAGCAGTGTTGCCACATTTACTACATCAGTTTCATCAGATAACCTTTTTTGAATATTTAATTTTTTCTACTTAACTTTAATATGCTTTAGTTTCTACCCTATTACACGAAAAATTGTCTACGTATTGCTCTAGTTTTATTTGTACATACCTTGAAATAAAAAACATATCGGCAAGAAATCCACGTTATACCGTTACCATTTCAAATGATTCTAGCGGGACATTTATTCACTTTAACAACACATTAACTGTTCGGGACATTATCACGTTATTAGCTCTTTAATTCTGTGTTATTAATACAAGAAATTAGTAGTTATAGACTTAATACTTTATAACAAAATCCGGATTGAACACAACGCGTTTTGGACGGTGGCATTACTGCCCCGCTAGACACACGTTTGATACGGTTATGTAAATCAGCCAATGAGATGCGGTCAAGCGCTCGCTAAGCCGATTGGTCGTCATTTTCAATTGGCGCGCGATTTAAATGAGTTAATTTAAAAAATGTTATAAAATGATATCAATTTAGGAATTTCTAGGTGTTAGAATAGGATAGCAGCATACATATTTAATGTTACAGATGAGTCTTGAGTTTTAATACTTTAGAAAGGCAATATCCATAAAAAAATAAAAGGACCATTTTTGAGAGGGCCCTCGGAAAAAAATGTTGACCCACTTTGTTGCACTCGCATTGTTTAAGAAGGCTTGTGCATTACTAGTCGTAACTAATATTTACTGACCACAAACTATTCAAAAGAAGTTTTATATTGGCACTATTTGCTCTAAAAAAATGTATAAGTAGAATGCAGAGTTGTATACCTACCCACTCAAATAAAAGTATTTAAATGTATTGTAAATATCAAGGGCTTGGTATCTAAGTTATCCAATATTTTTATAATGTAATTGCCTTTTAAGTAGGGCCACCGAATCGTGTTTAGTGCAGGTATGGATAAAGTATTAGTTTATTTAAAATTAACGGTTTAGACTATCTAACTAAAATTTTACACCTTTCCTTTGGTATGTGTATCCACGTAGATTTTTCAGATGGGTAGTAGGGACCACTTTAGTTTAAAATAGCCTGAAACCCTTCAGGAACCTCGAAGCACTTGTAAGCCCTTTTTGCTAATAATTTTTAGAAAGTAATTGATTGAACAGCTCAATTTTTTGTTTTCAAAAAAAGGACCTCAAGGCAAATCACAGATAGGGCTTACAAGCCCTCAAGGTCTAATTTTGGCAGTGAATGCTTCAACCCGAGATGTGGGAAATGTTTAAAAATAATAAGCGAATTAACAATAGTTCTTTATTTTATGATTCACAAACTGTTAAGGAAAACTAAACCAAGTTATTCCTGAACTCTAGTGGAAATTTTACGCCCGGATTGTCAGTTCAGTCAGTACTTCTGCTTTTGCCAACCATTTTCTTATGGTGCGTTTTCACGTTCATGCAATTTGCGCAAATAGGTTTGTACCTGCAACTTTGCACAAGTAAATTGTTGTGTGAAAACCAAAATCGTTAACTTGCACCAGCCAGAATTCAACAGAATTCAATAGGATTCAATAGGATTCAATGACTCAGTTCATTTGCGCAAATTGGCATGACAAGTCTACTTGCGCAAGTTGCACCGAGCGTGAAGACGCACCATTACAGTTAAACTTGATTGCAAAACACCTGGAAAAGTTCAAAAAACAATAGGGGCAAAAAACTTGACTAACTGGAGAAGCTAGAAATAGGACGAGCCATGGAGAGCCCCATTCTTACTTGTATGAACGATGTGTTTACATTCAAGTCCCATTTAGTCTTTAATTATCTTATTTAATTTTTCGTTTAAAACAACCGGAAGGTCAGGGCTATCTGTCTATATTTTCATCTTCACTTCTATTCTTTTCTGTGTTATAAGTTAGGTGACCTTTGACCTACACCTACTGGAGCCTCATTTCTCTTTTTATTTTAGTCGTGGATTGCTCGTTACTTGTTAAGGTATGTTTTACACCCTTGCAGTTTATGTATTGCGTTTCTTTAGTTTTTTCATGTTCTTCTTTTAGGGTAGGAACGCTTTCTTTGTTTTAAATGAAAAATTGTTGTATCAAGCTTTTTCTGTATAACCTCTTCATGTCTTGTCGTTACTTGTAAGGCCTTAAACCTGTTGATTGTCCTAAAACAAAACGTTAAAAGGTTGTAAGAAACATATCATTTCACTTATCGCACATTAAAGAATAGTCTCCTAGTTGTAATGAATTATATTAACATTACCTATTTTCTGACTTTTACAATACGGGAGACATTTTGACAGCCATAAGCGATTGTGGTATTTACTCTTGCTTTGAAATGGGAATCCTCCAGATTGGAAGGACCTTTAGAACCCTTCTCTTATTAAGTCTCATCATAATCTGTACCTACAAGTAAAAAATACTAATTATCAAAAATTAAATACATTTTTGTAGTATTTTCTTTAAAGTATCAGTATGAGTGGACTGTTATTTAGTTAACAATAGTATTTCTACGCAGGACTTGAAGAAACAACACAAATGTTCTGCAATAGGTAGGAATGGATCTCTTCATGTCTGCTGTACGTCCAGTACAAATGTTCTGACTTACCCCCGGGAAAATCAAAACTTTTTAGTTTACTGTCCGCGCGATTTATAAATTTTATTTATTTATTTTTCATAGTATAAATTTAGACCAAAGAAAGAATGTGAGAGTTTACTGATTTGTCTTGGGGCGATAAGTACCTACCTATCTATTTTTTTGTTTTTTTTTTACATATGGATGTATGTGTCTTGTTTTCCTTTATAAAATTTAAAAATATTGTTTTTTAAATTTTATTTATTGTACTTTACTTTGTCAATCAGAAAAGTACCCCTTTTGGTAATAAAGCATATTTAACATAAAGCACATTCATCCCGAGTGTAGGTTATAGTATATTAATATTAAGATTTAATCATTAATAAAATAATAAAATTAAAATACCTTCCAAGAATACACTCTCAGGATAATTTAATATTTCTGATATCATCTTGCTGCATCCAATATCTCTAGGATTGATACTGAGAAACGTAGAAGTGAAGACCCTAAAACAAAAAATAAGTACCAGCCATCTGTTTATGCCCCTACTTGTTAAATTATTGTTTATTTTGGAAATTCCATTCAGATGATATTGATTAGGATTTAATTTTGGAGCAAGTCGCAGGTTAATTATATTGAACGCTTTCCGGATCGCGATCCGCCTAGTGAACGAACATTGGTATCTGTGACTCAGCAACTTAGGGACCATGGAACCTTTCACGGCTTTGGTGCTGCATGCGACAGAGGACGACCCCGAGCTGCAAATACGTTACACTACAATCTTAAACGCAGTGGAAAATAATCCCAGTTTAAGTACCCGGCGTATAACAACGCAAGTCGGGCGAGCGTCGAATTATATTACTTGGTGTACTCTTAATGAAGAACAACTCCACCCTTACCATTTACAAAAAGTACAAGCTCTGCTTCCGCAGGACTATGCTTCCCGTCGGAAATACTGCAGGTGGTTCGCGCAGAAAAGTTAGGACGAGCTCGATTGGTTCCGAAATGTGCTGTTCACAGACGAAGCTGGCTTTACTCGAAACGGAATTTTCAATCAGCACAATACTCGTATGGAGCAGGGAAAATCCTCACGCGTACCGTGAAACGCACCATCAACGGCAGTTCACTTTAAATGTTTGGGCAGGGATAGTCGAAAATCACCTTATAGGGCCCTACATCTTGTCGGCACGATTAAACGATGAAGGATACTTGGACTTTTTACGTAACCATTTACCAGGTTTGTTGGAAGATGTTCCTCTTGCAGTAAGGGAAAATATGTGGCTTTTACATGATAAAGCTCCATGTCACAATGCGGGAATCGTTAATCAATATTTGAATGAAAAGTTTCAAAACAGATAGTACTGCTACATTTTTATACGACCAGTGGCGTAAAAACCGCCCCCGCAGGCGGGGGGGGGGGGGCGCAGCAAAGCCAGAGGCGCCCTCAAATCCCTTGTTTCATCATTGTCACAATATTAAAATTAAAAATAAACAATAATGAATGAGAAATAATGTAATATGTGAGTAGATATAAAATAAGGGTAACGTAGTAAATGATAATTAACAATTTCAATAATTTATTATTATACCCCAATAACAGTACCTACATTATTTTAAAATTTCATTATTTTTACAACAAAAAATTGTTTTCTACAATACTTTATATCTTTCTATATTAAACAACGCTTACAAATGACAATATTTTTTACTATGGTGTAAGTGTGAAGGATTCAGACAGGTGCCAAATAGCAGGGCGCTTTCAAAATTTTGCGGGGGAGCGCACATACCCTTAGTTACGCCACTGTATACGACTATCTAATTTATTGTAAACTAGAGAAATAATTCCTCCTTTTTTTGGTAGCTTCTTACAATTAGAATCTAGTATTTTACTATCTAACTGTGTTAGAATAAAATACAGCAAATTTTTCTATATAACTCAGTGCTCCTCGAGAGGCATATAGCCCGGACAGTACCTGTTTCTGGCAATATTTGTTTAATCCTTATTGTATAACGCATTTTGCGGTGGTTTGAGAATATTCTCATCCATTTATGTTTATATTCTAAACAAATTTGATCCCAGAGCCAGAAAAACCACTACACGAAGTTTCACCTTACATCATTTATATTAAAGCCAATAATTGAAAAGTCTGAATTATTATAGAATCTCAGATTATTTCTTCCCAAACAACACTAGCAAGTTCTTGGATTCTACATCCCAGAAAGATACTTCAGAATACAACAAGAATCCCATTCAGACTTCATAGCAGGTATATCAAGTGTGTGTACTAGTGTACTGTAGGTGTACGTACTAGGCCCGGTACTGTACCTATTATACAATTGTGACATACCTACACTAGGAAACGATTCTATAGCTACTTTGCTGATGTTACTGTTATTTTAGCAGTTGCAACCAGATTAATGATGGGACAAAATTAAATGGGACCCAATTAGTACATAATATTTTTGACCTTAAAGTTATTCAGCATAAACAATAACTTAATACTCAATATAAACACATCTATGTACTTAGATGTCACCTTAGACCCTGAGCTATGATGGAGGGCAGATGTCAAGAAAAATAATTCCAAGAGGACATAAACTTCACCATCATGTAATCTCCCTTCTATAATTTTTTGATTTAAAGTGTGATAAAAATATGGAGTTGTATTTAAAACTAGCACTTAGAAGTATAATGCAACTTTAAAATTCAAAATGATTTGGATAAACCCTAGGTTATACTAGAAGTAACAATATACATTTCTAAAAGTTAGTTGGACCAATTATTAAAAGTTAAGAAATGTAAAATATTACATTTTTATTATTGTATTGGCAGTACTCAAAGGTTCGAACTTCGACGTAAAAAAAAAATTGCTAAAGATTGTAACAAAATAAATAAAAGTAAAGACGGCTTCAAGGAAGAAGATGATGACGACCCAACAGAACCATTACACGGAGAAAATAGTATTCAGTTTGATGGATAATCATCTTTACATTATTGACAACAACGTAAATAGCTATAGAGACAAAAAAGTGTTCTGTACAATACTGTAGAAAGGGAAAAAATAAACTGCATTTTATTGGTAGAGACAAAAACCACAGAATCCACCAACTGCAAGGACATGTGATAACTAACACTCGGGTTTGGAAGTATGGCACAAGTGCACCCTTCACTAAAAATGAAGACAGCTAAAACACCCCAAATAAACAATTTTTTAAACGAATGCGTGCATGTTCCCATCCCTTTCCAAAATGATCAATTACACATATTTTTGGTTTATATGCATCCAACCTCTCGAACTGAGAAAACTATAATTGTAAAAGCATTACTAAACAAATATTCCATAATTATTGGTGATTTTAATGTAAACAAAGAAAATAAAAACAAATTAATGGTTATAGAATATGTACATCCTAATAATACAATAATAACTTAATCGTCATAAGTTGGCTAAACAGATGTCAAGAAATGAACGAGGCAAAAGAAAAAAATTTCTACCATAAAGTGAAGAAACTAACAAGGTACAGGACAGCGCTAACTGTTCCAGCAATCACTGAAGATGGCGCCACGTTTGTAACGGATTCAAAGAAAACCAAAGTTTTCTAAAACATTACCAGAAACACTACAGCACTGAGCCAAGCCCAAACTTTGACAACGACAACTTCAGAACAGTTGAGGAATGGTTTCACGAGTATTTTAACAACTCAAACATCAACTCTCAAGAATTCAGTCAATGAGGGCGAATATTTTAAAATATTACACCATCAAAAGAATACTTAACCAGTATAAGACAAAATACCATGGATACTTTTGTAAAAAAAACTTGACTACCCAATTTATAAGAATATTATAAGACTATACATATAACTTCTGCCTATCAAGCAAAACGTTTCTAGAAAAATGGAAAAAAGAGGTTAGAATAAATCGAGGCATCAATATACCAAAACCAAATACTGACCATAATTGCACAAAAAATTACAGATCCATCACTATATTACTAGTGCTCGGTAAACTTCTTGATAAAATTGTCAAAAACTTACTACAAAATATAACATTCCAACAAATACCTTTGTACCAGTTTGGCTTTAAACCTAAGTGTTCCACCATTTACACACGGTTTATACTAATTTTCAACAGACAAAGCGAAAAACACAACAACAAAAAATCTGCAGCACTGTTTCTGGACATTAAAAGGCTTTTGATAATGTCTGGCACACGTGTCTATTATTAAAACTCAAACAACTTCAGATTCCAGACACTCTCATTTGGCTCCTAAAACTATCTTGAAAACCATAAATTATCTATTAGAATTAACACTTCACAGTCGGAAGAATTTGTACCCCAACAAGGATTGCCCCAGGGATCACCACTATCACCTCTTTTGTACAACCTGTATTGCTGCGACCTCACTCCAATTCAAAATCCAGACTTCTACCTGCGGCCGCTTGCCGATGATACAGAGCGGTTATAGCTCATGGAAGAAACATATACATAGACAATAGAGCCTACAAAACCAAGTCAACTAGGTATACACTAAAATGGTTCAAGAAAAGACTACTTGTGAATCCAATAAAATCGCATTTTATAATTTTCAGCCATAAAATATCTCCAACATCCCCAAGAATAACACAGATACCACTCAAGTTGATCCAGCACCCTCCGCAAAATACTTAGGTATTAATATTGATCTCAAAGTTAACTTTAATAGCCACTCTAGAATAACAAAGAGCAGGCCACGTCTAGAGCAAAACACTTCAGAATACTCAATTACAAAAACAGAGGAATTGCCACGTGTCCAGATTTATAAAACCATATGCCGACCAACTATCGAATATGGACACATCCTTCTCGCTAATGATCGACAACCAGTCTGGACAAACATCAGCAAAGCAGAGCCCATCTTGACTAACACATACCCAATAAACCTCAGAAAGTCAACGCACAAAAACTGTGGCTTACAAAGGAAGACTTTAAGGAAATTCAAAAGAACCGATGGAAATTATCTTAGTGGACACAGTAAGAAACTCTCGAAGGAAAAAACCTCAAAACTTGCGCGTAAAAACTTACTTACAAATCGAGTGGTCTATGCCTGGAACCAATTGGACGAGGTCACTGTCTCTTCAAGCTCCATAAACAGCTTCAAAAACAGGCTGGACCAGAACCTGAAGTCTATCAATACTACATTAGTCCATTATTATTATTATCTGTGATATCCTGGTTAAGATGTGCTACCAACCTGTGATATAGCCTGTGATAGCAAAGTCAAGTTTGATACGAGTCGTTTTTTAATACAAAGAGCAACCAGAGTAGTCCCATCGGCATGCGCCGTCTACTAAGTACTCTGTAATAATAATAATAATAAATTATCTTAGTGATCAATACCAAAATAACAGAACCAAAACATACTTAGTAATAGCCAGAAGAAACTATGAGCACAACTTGCTCAGTAACACCAAGCAATTCTATTCATACATAGGTCGTACCTTAAATTTTGGAGCAAGGTCATTCTGTGATTCATTTATATAGAAAAAACAAATATGTTGTGTGACTTTTCGCTTCACCCATCCACAGCCTGGTTCTGTCAATTTGTCAAAAGCTTCCAAGTTAAAGAAAGTTATTAACTCATTATAAATTGCTGATGCTTTTATACTTTCTGTAACAGCTTTTTCTACATCTCGATATTCCATTCGAAGGCGTTTAGACTCCGGAGAGATTCGCACAGGGATATCATCTTTCGACAAATATGATGGACATCGAGGCATCTAGGTTGGGACAGTTCCTAAAACAAATAAGAATCATTTAAAAAAAAATCAGTACCAATTATTTGACCAACAACAAGCATAAAATATTTTACCAACATCATATTTTCTAATATCCCTCTTACCTTTAACTAATCGTGGATATTTTAGTGCTGCCTCGATAACTTCACCAGTTGCCACAATCTGGAAGGTTGTTTTGCTTTCAATGAAGCTGGGTTGAAAGTGTAATTCACACACCTAAAAATAATTTTATTTTTGGTAATTACAAGCTATTAAAATATCCATCGACACAAACCTACCTTGCTTGCTTTTGTAGGAACAAAATCTTTCCTTTTAATTGCCCATATTCATTGTTTCCGCAGTTCGGGGTCTCGAAGAAATCCAAAAACTGCCACTTTTGGCCCATTGATATCATAATTTCCCCTACAGTTTGGAACACAACAACGATACGGCATGATTTTTTATTAAAAGTTAAAAGTTTTATCAAAATAACATAACCTAGACGTTCACTGCCTGTATGTTTTGCGAAATTCTACGTGTCCTGAGTAAGTAAACGATAGAAGCACCGTACCTAAATACAAGAACACGTATAAACACCAAAAAATATCTTTAGTTTACAAGATTATAGCCGAGAAATTATAGGTAGTAAATTCACAAACGAAAAGCGTGCACTGTAACGAGCCTAAAATCCGGTCTACAAGCGATGACTCATCGGTTCATAAAATCGAGCGTTTCACGGCCTTGTCTTTACGGTGGTAGTGATCCAATCCAGTCCTCTTAACTGGACACACAACATTTAAACACGATAGTCCACGGGGCGGGAAATGTGATTTGTTGCTGTTCTGTGATTGGGTACTGAGCAGTTCAAAGTCAATGGCTTCATATGTGGCTTCATAAATTTGTTTTTAATATCATTTCTTATTATTCATTTACTTGCAACGGCATAAAATTTGTTTGCGTTTTGCTGCTGGAGTGTATAGTTGTTGAATAATGTGATACATGATAGATATATTGCTTGTTCTTGTTATTCTGTGGTTGATATACGTGGCGCCCTCTGAATTTATGTTATGAGAGTGATTCTAGACATGGCGAAGGTATTGTTATTATCAAGAAAGTAGTAGATTTGTTTATAATCATTTGCACAAAAGTTTTACAAGATTAAAGACTAAATATGAATTTCGTTGTTATTAATTAAGGACCACTTTATATAATAATACACATGTGATGGGAATGTTTTGTGATGTGATAGTTTATCT
This sequence comes from Polydrusus tereticollis, assembly GCA_963920685.1. Taxonomy (NCBI): domain Eukaryota; kingdom Metazoa; phylum Arthropoda; class Insecta; order Coleoptera; family Curculionidae; genus Polydrusus; species Polydrusus tereticollis. The sequence goes on from OY987329.1 coordinate 55,297,067, forward strand.
GTGTAAATTTCCAGACATAGGGCTTGTTGTTGGTATCTACGATTTTTACTCAGCGAAGTATTATGATAGCAATACAATTTCATGGGGTGAGTAAAAACTATACCTATTGAATAAGGCTTGTTTAATTGAAATCGCAGTATAGTTTTTGATTTAATCTTTTTTAAAAAACCTAAAAAAAAGATTTTCCCGAATACTTGGCAACGTCGCAAGGTAATCAGCTGTCTGTAGAAATTTCGCCAATTTGTCATGTCAAAAACACGTGTTTAGGGGTAATGAACTTTCATAGAGGCACAGATGGTCCGGTTTTAAGGTATTTTACAAAATTCAAAATACTTCCGATTTTAGAAAAAAAAACTATCAAGTGTAACTCTAGGCCACCCCAGGAGTGGCCCCTTAAAATATAATAAGTCATTTCCATAACACCCTGTATATTAAGCGAGTTATTTAGATTTTTCTATGTTTTGACTTTTTTAGGTATTTCCATACTTTTTACATCAAAAGTTGCATAATAAATAAGATGCGGCCGGTTTCGAACTTAATTATGGTATTTTTTAAAATTTCTTAACACCGCTATTTTTTGTTATATAAGCAATTGAAATATGAAATGCATGGCGTGCCCCACCTGGCTATTTTTTAGAAATGTTTAATTTTTAGACTTTTCGCCCATCCTGACATAAAAGATTCGTCTACTCGTGAGCTAAATTATGGAATTTTTTAATTTTAAAAATTAACAATATGAAGCAAGTTTTACAACAATTTATAAAAAAATAGCGTTTTTAGTGTCAAGTATCAGAACTTCCTTATTGTCAGTCCAATAAAAGAAAGCTTCGTGTAAAATATGGTCTAAATTATGTGAAGAATTTTTAAAAATTTTTTATTAAAGTAAAAAACCATAAATAAAAAAGTTCGCCTGTGAAAATTCGTCTTATCTCAGCTATCCGTGGTCCGATGGTCCAATCTTGACGGGACCCCCCGCAAACGATTTTGACGCCCGTCTACGGTAGGAGGGTGGGGGGCGGGTGAGCACTTATAAAAAAAAAAAAACGTATAAACCGAACCTTGCCTACCATCTCCCAGTGTGTTTTTCCCATTTCAATTACGCATAAGCGAGCTAGATCTATCTCTGACTTTGAAAAAATTGAAGAAACTTCTTTATCCTTCATTCGATTTTAAATCTGTTTCCACGATAATTTTCCCTAAAAAATTTCCACAAACATTTACTCGAAAAGTTTTTCTCTACGACTTACCATTGAGGCACTGTGAAGCTTTAAAGTGCTGTTTTCGTTATTTCACCTATCTTTTTCATAACCCCCTATTGATTTTTGGAGATTTTAAATTTTTTTTTCTGCAATTTTATGTACAAAAATATGCCAAAAAATATTTTATTATGACATTTTCTCATAAAATATCGCCAAGTGGCCGAAAAAAATTCTTAAAAGTTGAAAATTTGCATATTTTATATTTTACAAAAATTAACGATTTCTTGATTAAAATGGGATCTTTAGAGGTAAATGAGTGTTTTTGTAGTATAACATTTTTTTCCCAAATGTTTGCATGTATTCGAAAAAAATTCCTAAAAGTTGAAAATTTACATTTATATTTTGCAAAAATTAACGATTTCTTGATTAAAATGGAATCTTTAGAGGTAAATGAGTGTTTTTGTAATATAACATTTTTTTCCCAAATGATAGCATGTATTCGAAAAAAATTCTTAAAAGTTGAAAATTTACATATTTTTTATTTTACAAAAATTAACGATTTCTTGATTAAAATGGAATCTTTAGAGGTAAATGAGTGTTTTTGTAGTATAACATTTTTTTCCCAAATGTTGGCATGTATTCGAAAAAAATTCTTAAAAGTTGAAAATTTAAATATTTTTTATTTTACAAAAATTAACAATTTGTCGAGAGAAATGGAATCTTTTGAGCTAAATAACTGGTTTTTCAGTAAAAAATTTTTACCCCAAAAATCGGTAAATACTTGAAAAATTGTAAGAACTTTAAATTTCGTAGGTATGACGAAAGATCATTAATGCCTTCAAAAAATTTTGCCGTAAAACGTTGGGATAAAAACATTTAACAACTAACTACGCTCAAGTCTTTATGTGGCCCTCCGAAGAGGACCTGGGGAAGGGGGTTAGGGTGGGTCAGGGTTCGGGCGGTCGCATAGGAAAGAGAATAGGACTTCTACGGAGTGGTTGAGTCCGCAGGACCGGCGTCCATATCATCTTCAAAATCCCACCAAGATGTGGACTCGGCTGGACCGCTAAAGTCATCGCTGACTTCTACCGATCCCGCATTCGATGTGGAGTCCGCCGGTCCAGTGGTCTCAACATTTTCAACTCGCCTCGATGGTGGTGGTCTGTTGGGTCGAGGAACATATTCAGTCTCATCGCTAAACAGCGACGAGCCACGGCTTGCAGGTCCTTCTTGGGGTCGAGGAACATATTCAGTCTCATCGCTAAACAGCGACGAGCCACGGCTTGCAGGTCTTTCTTGGGCCATGTCCAAGATGTATATGAATTAATTGTGAAGCTGAACTAGTATTTATATGCTAACATTGTAGTGGGGGATAATAATATTTGAATGATGTGCCTTATAGCCATTTATAATAAACATTACTCGGTCTCTACCAATAGTAACACAATCAAACACAAAATTTTTATTTTAACTAATTTGCGAGAAATGCGATGAATTATGTACTGCAGAAAATCCCTTGAAGTTTTTCTATTATGCGATGATAACAAATACCACATATTGGTATTGAATCATCCCAAAAATTGGACTTCTGCCTAACTAACTAACTACGCTCAAAGTATAAGTGTGGTCCTGAGAAGGACCGTTTTTTGGTAGTTGAGGGAAACCAGCTAATTCGGCTGTTCCCCTCTGGCGATCTGAACAGATCGCGGTGTAATTATCCGACGCCAACGCCGACGTGGTGCTGGTGGTTCGGGCGCTCCAACCCTTTCTTCCTCGTCGTCGTCGTCGTCGTCAATCACCACCACGACAGGTGGTGGTGGTGGTGGTGTTCGAACGGTAGGTTTCACCACCGCTACTGGCTTATCTTGAAATTTCTTTTTCGATGCCAGCCAGTACTCATCGATCTTCCGCTTCCTAGTGCTCGAGAGCATAAGTCTGCTTGCATCCATGGTTGGATGAGAAATGATACATTCTGATATGCGCACACGTATTTATAACCATATTTTTGGGGGTGGGGGTGTAAATTTTACTATACCCTTCAAATATTCGTTACCATAGTAAAATTTTAATAGTATGCTTACGGTGGTAGGCTTTCAATAATAATAATAATAATAATAATATTAATACCATCGCACAATCAAGTGATCCACTACGCTCAAGTCTTAATTTTCCCTTCAAAGAGGACCTGGAAGGTGTAATTGTTCGGGTGGTCGCATAGGAGAGAGAGAGTAGGAATTATCGTAGTCCTTCTACGGGAGTCGTTGAGTCCGCTGAACCGACTTCTACCGGTCCCGCATGACTCTACCCATGGTAGCACAATCGAAAAATTATTTCTCGAAAAGTATTGTGCCAACCTGGGTACGTGACATTAAACAACTAACTACGCTCAAGTCTTTATGTAGCCCTCCGAAGAGGACCTGGGGAAGGGGGTTAGGGTGGGTCAGGGTTCGGGCGGTAGGTAGTAGTAGCTTTATTTGTAATAGAACTTACATTCTATTGCAAATAACGCAAGATTGTTGGTGAAAGACCGTAAACAATCTTTCACGACAAACACTACAAGTCGAGTGATCTTGCATCGCCCTATTGTATCCTAATGTTTAATGACTTTGAATGAAATTAACATAATTTAAACCTTCAAATCTAGTTATGTAGCAATTCATACATAAATTGACGTGAAGGCCCCATTTTACATAGGATTGAACTATGCAAAATCTAGCTCTGAACCTACCGCCCCTACGTACCGCTCTATGTTGAATATTTGGTTCAACTGTCCGGTCTTCATCGGTTGAATATCCTGCATCTGAACTTGATGACATTTTGGGACAGTATGAGTTTCCATGTCAATATCGGTCATTATATATACTTTATTTTGCCCTCTGTCTCATACACTTCTGTTTATTCTTATCATTTAAGAGTTCATGTCTTGTAAAATATTAAAATATATACCCTCGATCCTCGGTTACAAAAATTAAACCAACAGTAGTAGCTTTTACTATAACAGAAACACGATAGATAATATTAAAATATTTATTTCTGGACTTATTTTCTATGTAATACAATGCCTTTCTCAAACGGTATTACAAAATAAAACTGTTAAGATACTAAATATCTAAGGTTATTTTATTACAAAGAAAGATACACTACAGAACTTAGATTAAAATATTGATTTGTTACTAACTGAACCATTCATGATATTATAACTTAAGAATGAGTCGTGAATAACGAATGCATAAACTTTAGTGTCTTTGGGAAATTTACTGTTTCGTGTTTCAAACTCGATTTTGACATCAACTGTGGACGATTTGATAGCTTCTGGTTGATGACTGCAATCCACGATGAAAATGGGGTTGTCAGGATATTCGACGTAATTTAACATTGGGTCCACCATTTCTCGACCGTAGTAGCTACTCTGGAAGTTCTCATAGGTATAGTAAGCTGTCGCATATAATTTTTTCCCAAACTCTAAATTCCATCTTTCATATGGATAGACGGTGGAATTTAGGTATACTCGAATGTCACTTATATTGGCTGTAGTAAACTGGGTGGCATCTTTGGCCTTATTGTCGCAATTGTTACTATTCTGAAAACCAATAATCAAATATCTCGGTTTTTCAAGACTCGTGCTAGTCCTTAAAGCCCACACATCTGATGATGTTTGTCGCAAAGCAGGTAGTTCGTAAAGATCCCATTTACGATATGCCATTGGAATATTGGCGCTATTTACACCTTCATTCATTGGAGACATTATCTTTAGCATTTGGCGATCGTCGGGAATAATATGACGAACTCTCCATTCGATTTTATCAATATTAATGTCTGCTTCCACTTCACCAACATAACAATTGGTAAAATTGCGAGCGATAATTAAAATAAGCTCTTGCTTAACATTAAAAATTCCTTTCGTATAGTCCTCTGCAAAACCCATTAGATACTTTAGCGGGAGCTTTCCGGAAAATCCATGGCTTGTGGCATCAACAAGAGCTTGATTATTTTCATTTAAGCCCCATCCGCAAACCATTAGAGAATTATTTTGTAGGGTTCCACAAGATGCCATCGTTTTCAGTGTTGTAGTAATTCCTGGTTTTCGGACAACTGCGACTTGTTCACCGCCCATTTCATACCGAATATCGTCGAAAAATAATGCTATAGCATTATTCGATAAGTAACATTTCTTTCCTACATCTTTAGGTGTGAACTTTCCTTCGATGTATATGTAACTTTCGGAAACATCCAAGATTATGTCTTGAAAGTGTACAGGAATGCGAATTTCATCAGAGTTCTTAAATGTTGGTGAACCATATGGTTTATAAGTATGTTCTTGTAAACTAATTATTGAGTTCTCGAAGAACACTTCGATTTTTTTACTTGTAGCAGTCATTTTCTAGATTTTCTTATTTTCAAACCAATTGATCGTAAAAAACTGTAATCTTCACGGGAAAGCTGCTGCTGCTGTCGCCGATAAGGTGTTTTCGATCTAATGACTGGATTACGAATGAGCCTGGTTTGCCTACTTTGTTTACTTTTATTATGTTTAACTGAATCTTTCACAGTATGAAACAAACGTAGTTGAGTATTAAAGCAGAAACCCATACTTATGCTATTTTCTTTAACTCCAATTTAATAATCATCTTCTCTCCTCGAAAGTCAATCAGATCTCCGTCGTCATCCAAGATTCGCAGACTGATGTTGTCTATGAACTGACGTCCCTCTGGTATAATCGGCATATAAATAATATTCTGCGGCTCTTTCGTAATTTTATAACCTGCTTCAACGTCAATATCAAATTCAAATATGATGTGGCATTTCGACGAGTTCAGGAATGCACCAGAAATTTTATTACAATCCACCCGTATAATGCGTACTTTCATAATATCCACTTTGTACACTGACTGATGCTTTTCATTTTTTTTTAACACTTTAGCGTGAAACCCCAACATTTTGGCAATACTTTTGTCACCACGCGAATCAATGTCATACTTCGATTTCATCTCACATTTTAATGTATTATTGTTGGCTGTTAACGAAAATATTTCATCACTATCGTCGCGGGTTGACTCTTTTAGGGCTGTCAACATAGCTTCACCAATTTCATCAATTTCATATGCTCCTGGTGGAATGGTCAGTAGATGTGATATTTTTTCATCCTTCCTTATTTTACCAAATGAGCTGTTGTTTTCATTAATTATGTAACCAAAGGAGTTGTTGTTTCCATCAATGTTAAAAATTGAATTATATGTGTAAAATCCAACAAGTGCAAGACCATATTTACTTGTTGTACTCAGTTCAATGGGTGGATAAAAGTCGGCGCTTAACACGCTCGAGGATCCTGTTAGCGTGAATGTATGCGACATGACTGACCTTAAGTAGCTATCTGTGATGGTTTTTATTATGATTTGCAGCAGCTCAATGGGTTTAATACACTAGCGCTTTTTTTTTTCTTCTCATCTGATGTCGTCTTAATCGAATTTTCAGCTGTTATATTTACATTACTGATTTTGCAGTAAAAACAAAATAATTTTCGAGGCAATGGCCCATCACCCACATCCTTGTTGGAATCGTCACTGTCGCTATTGTAATGTTTATAGCAAAACTGATATTTCATCATATCCTCGTCACTTTTCAGTACATTTGACAGCTTATCCCAAACAAGAGCAATTTCATTTGGCGCCATCGAAATCATTAGTTCCTTCGGCACGTTTTCTAATTCTTCGGCAGTCATTCTCAACAATCCACCCACATGTTTAAACACTTTAAGTGAGCACAAGATCTTTGTGTAGTTATCGCGTTCAACTTGTGATGTCAATGACATAATTAATATTATTATTTTATATCGGAGAGAAACTTTAAACACAGATGGCCACACCAAACTAAATCGAATTCTTGCTGACGATCGTACGTATAGTAAATGTTTTTCGACGCGTTCGAACCTGTTTGCAGATATCTCACCAATTTGGTAGGTGGTGGCAAATCACCAAAGCTATCATAGTATGAGTAGAATAGCAGTGCCGTTCTCAGGACACAATCTCATAAGAAATAACATGGAGCCGAAAACCTGCATTTTTGGTGCCATTTTAGGGCGTGGCACTTTTCCTGGAAGCCGCCATCCTCTCTTAACCTAAGTGGAACCCAGCTACTATCGCCACCTAGTGAGTGACGTCATAACTGTTCGATGCCGGTAATATAGGGCCCTATTGGCCTGTGTGGAACCCTCCACTGCTGCCACCTAACCCCCCACCCATTATTCTAACCTAACTTTTGCCCCAACGGAACCCAGATCACGTGTTACCCCGATTATATAGTAATATCATTGTAGGGGTGCCACCTAACGGGGGGAGATGTACGTACCTGTAATCTTGAGACCTGTAGCGCCACCTGCTTTTCATATAAGGCATCTTGTTTACCGCGATGGTAGGTGTGACGTCGTAAATCAGTTAAAATATTTTAAAATATAATAATACCATAAAAAAGTTTTTGTCCTCAGCGGGATTTGAACCAGGAACCTCTGGAGCCGAACCTCAAAGCCTTGCAAAATACACTACGAGAGCGTATACATTAAAAGAGTTGATCAATGTTGACAAGCTAAAAATATGGGGAACCCGTCAATTATAACATATAGGTGGAACAAAGGACCCAAGTGTGAAGACGATGGTAAAATGGCGGCAGCCATAGTTGTTTTTGTCTACATAATATTGCTACATCTGTTGCAGTATGCATGCGCCATAACATGTCATCAATGAACATTGTTAGAGACCGCGTGGCATGTAATTAGACAACTGGGGATCTAGTATGTCCTTTTGGCAAACAGTATTTTCAGACGCCATCTATAATTACGTTCGCGCACACTCCCGCTATCTGGGTACTACCTGAACTTATGCAACCAGAAGCCCCTATCAGCAAATATTGCCTTCACCAATTTATTAACAAACCTAAGTGCGGCGATGATGACAAAATGGCGGTAAACCTAGCTTTTATAATGCATTCACCATTTTATCGACAAACCAGTACTAATGGCGTCGCCAAACCAATATTTCCCCTTATTCAACATAAAAATTGTCGAAACGGCAACACCGCCGTTCCAATACTGAAAATTTAAGAAAATACGCTTAGGCCATATTGTAATAGCCGTCTGCAACAGTAACTAGGTAAAACAAAGAACCTTAAGTGTGGTTATAGGGAAATATTATTATCGACGTCAATTTATTAACAAATCTTAAACCTTTCCAACAGCATTCACCCCATATCGCATTGATAAAAATACCCATATAAATACCCCATCGGAATGCCATTCATGAGTGTATAATTAAATAAAAATCAATCAATTTTAAAACTTTTTATTCACGACATAACAATATCACTTACTATCGCCCTGGTATATTACATTAAAGGAATAAAAAATCGGCGTAAATAAAAATTTTAAAACTTTTTATTTACAACATAACAATATCACTTACTATCGCCCTGGTATATTACATTAAAGGAATAAAAAATCGGCGTAAAATAAAAAGACATATCTGTTATCATTTAACAACGTTTTATGCCAGAAATATATGCAGTTTTCAAGTCAAATACACTATTATGGTAATATATAAAGGTCATATCGGAGAAAATAAGACATTTTTCGAATTTTATTATGTTTATCGCAACTTTAAGGATATGTTTACCGAATCGCGCAATAAAAAACAGAATACATAATTAATTATCTTTCAATAAAATGCTTATATAAAATCGAGTCACAACGCGAGGTAGAATTGATTTTATATGCAAATTTTACCAACATTGTTGGCCTATTGCATATGCAATTTTGCATTTAAAGTAATTACCCTTTTAATAAATAATTAATGCATAATGTGGGCGAATAAAAGCAATTAATGGGATCTGTATACAGGGGGTATGGAACACTTTTAACCGCTAAATTTCGCCTTTAAATTACAAATTATATCTATAAAACTGCCATAACATTCAGCCTAAATGGTATATTTTAGTACAATGACGTAGCTAAAGACCAACTACATTTTAACTGATTGTACGTATTTGGGGGATATATTTAAAATTAATCTTGGAAGAGAACATATAATAATTATTTTCCGTTTCCCTCAAGCCCCGGCTAGGCTGATCAAAACCCCGTTAAGCTGTCTAATCTACCAGTAACCCCGTTTAAAATATCCCAACAGAATAGTTATCACCAGTCTCGTATATGTATTTAAAATCAGTGTAAAGAATAAACAAGCCCAGTATCTACATTTTCAAGATACCCTGTATATGATGATATTATATTAGTGTTTGAATTAGTTAGTACGTACTCCAATCGACATATATTTATGCATCATAAAAATTAATTCTTTAATAGTAGGAAAAACTTATATAAATATAGCTTGAACACCCGTTTGCTGGTAAACGTGAAATTATGTCTGGTAAGTTCTTATTATTATAAATATTTTAAATTTTAAATCGGGGCTTTTCTTTTATAGCAGCACAACAAATCATTAATTTCCTAGAGTTTTTGGTGGGGGAGATGTTTCCCGGCGAGGCGGTATGTTTTTAAAAAATATACTTATGTGTATATGCCTAATTACGGCATTTTCAGATGACTTACATATTCCAGAACTTCCATCCGGAGTTCGCCATGCCAGAGGACTTCATAGAACTGTGGCATGGCCCCCTCCATGGGAGGGGGGTAATAGTCTGGGCCGACCCGGTAGATAAAATAGTTTATGTATATTTCTATCATTAAATGTTCAAAATTAATTTTTGTGTTTCATTTCAAAGGGGCCATAGAAAATTAAAAAAAACATTTTGAAATCCCAAGGTATATCAGTAAAAATAACTTTACAATTTAAAACGTTATACCAATTTATAATAAAAACTAAAGATATGGGGTTGATAAAATAGTGATTATAATAAAAGAAGCCCGCATCTGAAAGAAAAGAAACGAACCTTTGTAATTTCAAGCATAAAAGTTAAATAATATTTTACTTACCAATACTTGCGTATCTCTAAAATAGGGGTGGTACACCCATATTTTTCTACATAATGTTTTCCTGTTCTGACAAGATATGTTTGGCCACAGGCTATATTAGTCACTTCGGCATCAGTTTTTAGCATCCTCTTAGGAAGATATACCATTTTATCATCTTCCAGATAAACTACTGTTTGAACCCCGTAGGCACCGTCCTTATTTGCGATATCAAGAATTCTATAGTGTTCTCCCTCTACCAGGTCTAAACCGTTTACAACATCAATTTTAGCAGCCATTTTTAGTTTTTCAGGCTCTTAATTTGAGAAAAGAAGAAATCGGTGAACTAGCTTTCCTGCAGTGGTTTCTGGTATTTATAGCTTTACCTAACCATAACAGATAATATTCTAGAACGACCGAAAAGTAAAAATTCAAGTAGCCCCACTCCAACAAAACGTTCAAGGATTTAGCGTCACCCTAGAAGGGCTTATAAATAGTGCAGAAATGGTGAGAGCACTTAATTGTTTCTGTTATAAGTTTGCAACAGGTAAGTTTTTGAATTTTATTATGGTGTCGGGGGTTTTTAAACCGACTTGGTATTTTTATTCAAAGTGTTTGTATCTTTTGGTTTTCTTTTGCATACGTTTAAAGCGTGATGCTCAAAATTGTGTGCCTATATGTAAAATCTGTATTAAAACGCTCGAAAGTTAAGGTAATCTTTTTTATTTTGAATAAAATTTTTTATAATATTGACCATTCATATTTGTGCTATTTATTACCCTAAAACGATATCACTATACCTAGGTCATTTTTTAAAATGAATCTCATATAGACACGCACCAACATAAGCTATTGTTTTTATTACGAATTCACGAACCCTTCTTCGTTATTATGTAGAATACAACTACTTTATATAGGCATTTGCACCAAGTAGTTTGGGTATTAGTTTTTCAAAACAGCCCTAAAAGAAATGAAAATTGTTTTTAATTTTTTTTCATACCTGTATAATAGTTTGTTTTAACATTTATCTACAAGTGGGTTTTTATCAGTATAATATCCGACACATTTAATATTATATTGTTTTTATATCTTTTTTAAATATTATAACTCAATTCTTGTAATTTGAGTATGTACATCACAATATCTGTGCAATCAAACTTGCAGTTAAATAAGGCATTATTTAATAGGGTCATAGACCAAATAATCCTGCAAATATAATTAATTTTAAAACAGCTGTTCTACGCCAGTGTGTCGTAAAAGTTAATTTAACATGTGACGACAAGCTAGTAAATTACAATGACCATAACACTCCGTATGCATCGAAAAAGATATAGGGAAAGTAATTTATTTTACAACTTGTATAGGACTTGGAACATAGGCTGATTAAAGAAAACGGGTTTGGTATAGGTTGATTAAAGAAAACGAGGGCTCTAATAATAATAATATATTTTTATTGGGTTTATAATAATATACATTTTATTTATTTTTACATAACTAAAATTTTATATTACGAGATATAATCTTATGTAATAAATCTTTAAGCTGCGCCAAAACGCCTACATTAGGGCAAGATATACCAAAAAATGAAAGATCCATTTTACCGATGCGAATTAAGCTCATGGTAAATTCATTATATTCAAAAAACATGTCGTTTTGAATGAAATAAAGGCGGCCGTCGGTGTAACGAAATACACTGTCTATCTTTGCGGGAATTCCGTTAAATAATTCTGACGTTATATGGTAATTATCTGGCCTAAACATGCACTCATTTATGCCCCATACTAGAATATCATTGAAAAATAAATAGGTTTTTCCCTTGTTTGTGTTCACGACAGCTTGAACTCTGGTTTTTACATTTGTGGCAGCGAGACTATCTATTGATTCCGTTTTTATTAACGCGAACGTGCCGTACTCTACAAAGTAAATCAGATCACCAACAAACAATACAATGTCTCCATTAGGACGTTCATATATAGCAGTTATTTTCTTAAAATTTTTTGGCAAAAATTTAAAATAATCTGTTAATAGAAAAGGGGTATTAGAAATTTGTTTCGTCTCTAAATTCAACATCCAAACAAATGTCTCATAAAAAATAAATAATTTGTTTTTAACGATTAAATAAGCTTTATTTGTTTTCGAGTCCAAGTCACATAGAGTCGGAAACTGTGCCGCATCGGGTACCGAGGGCGCGTCAGGGGTCGGGGGTACGCTGGGGATTGTTGTTGCAGCTTTTGTCTGTATAGTTGTGGTTCTTGTCTGTGGGGTGGTTGTAACTTTTATTGGTATAGTTGTGGTTTTTATCTGTGGAGTGGTTGTAACTTTTGTAGGTATTGTCGTGGTTTTTATCTGTGGGGTTGTATTCGGTGACGTGGGTATTTTTGTTGTGGCCAAAGATTTTTTGCCATAAAGGTACTCGATACCATAAATATCGTCCTGAGTTATTTTCACATTTTCCGCTTTGTAATACGGGTACATGATCGCGCTCTCGTCAGCTGTGTGGGCTAAACCTAGAGTATGCCCAATCTCATGTATTAAAACGCTTAATAAATTTGTCCCACCATTTTTGGAGGAAAGACTCCATGGCTCTTTTGAATGCATATGAATCTCTACATTGGCACTTCCATCTGGAAAAAATGCGTGCGCTAAAGTAGGTTTATCTAATTTGTAGGGACACCAGGTGAGGTCATTTTTCATTTTATGCCGTTGGTCGGCAAACGAAATTGTAATATTATGGATGTTTCTATCATATTTAAAGCGGAAATTAGAAACATCCTCCCATGCTTGAAAAGCTCTTTCAGCAACTGCTCTATATGGATATACTGAATAATTTGGAGGGTAGATAGACCAGGATAGCTTTAAATCTTTCCATAAGTAGTTAGAGCCTCTTCTCCAATCTGCAATATCTTTGACGCCACAGCGAGGTCTTTGCATTAGAGCAATAGTTTCGTCATTTAAGGTTCCATCTTCAGGGAGACCATAAGTTTCTTGAAATGCCCGTAACCCATCTGATATCGACACTAAGGCATTATCTGTAGCATTTTCTTCCAAGTAACCATAGTCTGTTAAATATTGGCGGGCAGCTGTTTCGTCTGTTGCCTGTACAGCTGTAGAAGTAACAGTGAGAAATAAAATGAGGTAAATTAACACACCCATTCTGCTCGAGGGGTAGATATATACTGAGGTCATAAATAAGGGGTAGTGTATTTATTTTTAAAATTCGATTACCCCAAGTTTTTCCAATTCTAGTAATATAGACCATATTTTATCATCGTTTTTATGATTAAAATTGTCGCTCTCTAACTGTTTAAACATTTCCACTAGCTTGTTAACGTCATTATCGTAATCAAGTTCTAAATCATTCAAAGTAGGAGGAATAGTACTGTTCAATTCAAGGTTTTTGTTTATCATGCCCACTCTGCTTTTCTTTAAATAAGTCCTTTTTGGCGGAAAAAGCTTAGAAATAATGTTTGTATACTTCCAGCTTCTGCTAGAATTTATGTGATTTTTACTATTAAATCCCCTTCGGTGTGCGCTTGATAAAAGAAGGATTTCTTTATATTTATCCAGCTCTGTATTGGAATAGCCCATAGGGCGTTCTTTTGTCAATAAATTCAGAAGTCCTACAGTTAAAGTATATTTCTCATTATCAATCACTAGGGTATTATTTTCAAATTCTACGGGCTTATTCCCAATAAAGCAGCCATTTTCAACCATTTTAAAACCAAAATCTAGACCGTTCGGTAAAGACAAAAGCGCTAATTTAATTTTTCGATTCGCCATCTTATCTCGCAGAACTCTGACATTCGAATGACGTACTCATCAACGGAACGGGTGTTTAAAACACTACCTAAAACACAACACTAAGATAACAATATCTTAACTGAAACAAAACAGTGTCTTAACGGAAACAAAACAAACATAAAACGCTTATATATCAATCACAACGTCAACACTGAAAAAACAAAACAGGTCTTATATACCTATAATATTGTTTCAGATCATCTGAACACAAACAAAAACACTAATATAACACTGATACGTTAATCATAATGATGACGCTGTATACCCATAAACAGGGTGTAGTTCTGAGAAGCCCTAATATATTTTCTAGTAAAACACTGTTTCTTTTGGGTAAAAAATGATACGTATGTAATAATATTAATACGATTGTAAATATGCATAATCTTTATTAAATACATCTAGATACACTTCTATGAATAATTTTCCTAATCGTTTTAAGTTTATCTGGAGCTTTTGAAAAAGAGACTGTTTTTGTTATACATTTTTACGGCGATTAAACTTATCGCAGGTTTCACTTTCAGTCAGTAAAATATTAATGTTTTCGGCAAGTAATATATTTTAAAAATAATAACGCGTAAAACTGCCTGTTGTATATACATCTACTGCATACTAAACCTTCAATATTAATTCTGAACGCACCTTATTTTTTCAAAGGCATGCTACTTTTCTGAACGCACCCCAACCGAGGTTATAAATAGGGGTGCATTATAAGCAGAACGCAGGAGCTCCAGAGCCCCTTCTGTCTTTGTACGTTAGAGAGAGCAGACGTATTTTGAGCCATATTTATTTTGTTACAGAGCAAAAAAAAATGCCGTTCCCAAGTGAGCACGTCGAGTTAATTAGGGCCCAGATGGATACCCCTAACTTAACAACGATTACCTGTGGTAAGATATTGCAGGACTGTACTCGTGCAATTCGCAATTTAAATAAACTTTTGAAACGCGCTGAGTCTGTGGCTGAAAAGTCTCATATAATAGCGTGTTTAGCCCAAATTAAGGGGATTCAGTCCTTACTAAAGGACCGTAAAGTGGGCGGGGGTAGTGGGACACGTCGTGCAGAAACAGCTTCTTGTAGAGTAAAGTGGGAAGATTTACATTCGGCATTCCAATCGAGAATCAGGACGGGTGTTATTATTAACAAGCGTCATACTGATGTACGATCATTTTTAGAAGACTGTTTGGCAATTTTTAAGCGGCGAATTCAAAACGCACTAAAAAAAACTACTGCACTCAAAGTTAACACCACTCTTTGTGGGGATTTTGAAATTAGTAAAGCAGACGAAATTTTAAAGGACACAAAGTACATTACTACTCCGAATGCCCCTATTTTCGGTAACACAAACTTAAATGAGTGGTTTGCCGATCATGTTAAGAACCCTATTTTAGTTGAATTAGACACGTTCCAGGAAAGAAATTCTGGGTGGGCACTACGCAAAATTATGCATTTAATGGTATCTATTAATCATTATAATCCTCTTCGGGTTGGAACTTACATCGAACTCCCAAAACAAATAGCTAAAAGAAGGGCATGCATTAATGTTCAGAATACTGATGAAATGTGCTTTGCGTGGTCCATCGTTTCCGCATTATATCCCGCTTCGATCGAATTGAAGCCAAATCGAACTTCTTCATACCCAACGCCTCAGTCAGTTCTAAACTTGGATGGTATTAAGTTTCCCATGACAATTAATCAAATTTCAAAGTTTGAAAAGCAAAACCTAATTTCCGTTAACGTATATCGACTACAAAAAATTGGAAAAAATTATCTGGTTGTGCCATATTATATACCTGAAAATAAGCATCCTACCCATATAAACTTACTACTTTTACAAGACAGCTACTTTTCCTCAGATGATGATATTGATTTAAGCCCTATAAAATACCATTTTGTTTGGATTAAAGACCTTTCACGCTTACTATCAAGGCAATTGAGTCTTAATACGCATCGAAAATTTTTTTGTGATCGCTGCCTTCATTATTTCCGCACGCAGATAACACTAGATAAGCACACGTCCGAATGCTCTAAAAACAAGACCTTAGCAATACCTCGGATGCCTGTAGAAGGCAATAATATTTTGGAATTTAATAATTTTAAACATAAGGAAAAAGCCCCGTTTGTTATATTCGCAGACTCGGAAAGCTTGCTAATACCTGTAGTCGATGATATAGAAAAAAACACTCAAAAGGAACAAGAGCATGTCCCTTATAGCGTCGGCTATTATGTAAAATGTAATTATGACGATTCTCTATCATTTTATAAAAGTTACACAGGCCAAGACTGTATGCAGTGGTTCATGCGCGAGCTTCAACAATTTGCTGAAGACGTCGAGACGGTCTTTTTATGTGATTTGCCCATGGAACCGCTTACGCCTGCCCAACAACAAAGTTTTTTGGCCGCTACTCACTGCCATATATGTGAGACGCCATTTACGGAAGAAGATAAGCGTGTTAGAGATCACTCACACTTTACCGGAAAGTATCGAAACGCTGCACATGAGCACTGCAATCTACAGTACCAGGATTCGCACACCATACCTGTCCTATTCCATAACTTGAGTTGCTATGATGAGCACATGATAATACGGGTGCTATCTGAAATAGAGGGAAAGATTGATATATTACCTGTAAATAAAGAAAATTACATCTCATTTACGAAGCATATAATGGATAGTACTGTTCATTTTCGATTTATAGATAGTTTTCGCTTTCTTGCTAGCGGTCTGGATAAGCTTGCATCATACTTATGCGAATATCCTAACCTAAAAGCAGAGTTTGAATACCTGGGGGAAGAACTGAACTTACTTACCCGAAAGGGCGTTTTCCCTTATGATTATATGAACGCTTGGGGAAGATTGAATGAGACTGAACTCCCTCCTAAAGAGGCGTTTTATAACAGCTTAGAAGATGTAGCTATAAGTGACGCGCAATATTTAAATGCGCAGAAAGTTTGGCAAACTTTTAATTGCCGTACCATGCAAGACTACTCTGACTTATATCTTAAAACGGATGTAATGCTTTTAACGGATGTATTTGAAGCATTTAGGGATATATCGCATAGGACATATGGCCTTGATCCTGCATGGTCGTATACCCTACCTGGTTATGCGTGGCAATGTTTATCCCTCTTAATTCATCGAGAAGATATGATAAAACTTGAGCTGCTTACTGATTTAGAGATGCTAACATTCATAGAAAAGGGAGTTCGCGGGGGGCTAAGTCAGTGTTCAAAGAGGTATGCAGAAGCCAACAACAAGTACATGTCAAATTATGATCCAACTAAAGAAGACTCCTATCTCATGTACTTTGATGTCAATAATCAATACGGCTGGGCAATGTCGCAATATCTACCTTATGGCGGCTTTAGGTGGCTTTCAGAAAACGAGATATCTCACTTAAACATTAGTGAAATTTCAGATAAATCTGCCGAAGGGTTTATTTTGGAAGTGGACCTGGAAATACCTGAAAATTTGCATGATAAGTTTTCCGATTTTCCATTATGCCCTGACCATGAAAAACCGCCCGGGGCAAAAATGAGAAACTTTTGGCTACGCTGCACAATAAAACAGAATACGTAATACACTATAGAAACTTAAAGCAAGCTCTAACTTTGGGTGCAAAATTGGGCAAAATACACCGAATATTAGCCTTTAAACAATCTCCATGGCTAAAATCATATATCGACCTCAACACGGGGCTGCGCCAAAATGCCAAGAATGAGTTTGAAAATAATTTTTTTAAACTTATGAACAATGCCGTATTTGGAAAGACAATGGAGAATATCCGGAACCACTCTGACGTTAAACTTATAACGAAATGGGATGGCCGCTATGGTGCTGAAGCCTTAATATCCCGGCCAGAATTTAAAAGCAGCACAATTGTTTCCGAAAATTTAGTAATTGTCGAGCTTGCAAAAACACAAATTTATTTTAATAAGCCAATTTATGTCGGCATGTGTATTCTTGATTTGGCAAAGACTACGATTTATGGCTTTCACTACGAGTACATGGTTCCACGTTTTGACACCTGTAGTGTATTGTATACAGACACTGATAGTCTTATTTACGAAATTAAAAACCACGATGTGTATCAGATAATGAAACGAGACTGTAACGATTATTTTGATACCTCAGATTATCCCCGTGATAACGATTATGCGATTCCACAAGTGAACAAAAAGGTGCTGGGAATGATGAAAGATGAGAACAATGGCCGCATTATGACCCATTTTGTTGGTCTTAGGTCTAAAATGTATGCTATTAAACTGCTTTATACTCCAGACGAGATTGAGCAAGAACGGGTAAAACTAGAGAATTTAAACAAAGAGCGGGCGGAAATTGATAAGGTTTTATCTAACTTGGGTGTCACCAAAAAGATAAAGGGCATTAAAAGGTCTGTTATTAAAAATAAAATCACATTTGAAGATTACCTCACCTGCCTTGAAACTTGGTTGGAAAAGCCTATTTCACAGCGTCTAATTAGGTCCCAAAAACATGAGCTACATACTATAAAACAAACTAAAATCGGTCTCAGCCCTTATGATGATAAGCGGCAAATATCGAAATCTTCACCCGGCACATTACCATGGGGGCATTGCTCACTTATGCATGTGGATGACTAAGTTCAACAGGGTCTGTTCAGTTCAACAGGGTCTGTTCAGTTCAACAGGGTCTGTTCAGGGAACTGGTCTGTTCAGGGAACTGGTCTGTTCAGGGAACAGGGTCCGTTGAACAGGGCTGTTTTGGATAACAGGGTCCGTTAAACAGGGCCTGTTCGGTTGAGCATTATTAGTATTATAATTATTCATATTATTATAACATTAGCACTCATATTATTATTAGCATTAAAATTATTTTTATTACTAGAATAATCTATTAACGCACATATATTATATCCTAACCTGTATAACTTTCAAAAGAGCCCATATTGGTTGTACAGTAAAAAGAAGGCCAAAATACTAACGCACACATATTATATCCTAACCTGTATAACTTTAAAAAGAGCCCATATTGGTTGTACAGTAAAAAGAAGGCCAAAATACTAACGCACACGTATTATATCCTAACCTGTATAACTTTAAAAAGAGCCCATATTGGTTATACAGTAAAAAGAAGGCCAAAATTCCCCCTGTATAACTTTAAAAAGAGCCCATGTTGGTTATACAGTAAAAGAAGGCAAAAATTCCCCCTGTATAACTTAAAAAGAACCATATATTATGTTATATATAGAACTGTTTTCTGATTTCAAATCAGATAACGAAAAAAATTATGCCACAAATGGTTTTGCTTTGAAAATTCGTTTTTCCATAAAAATCGAATGGGGACAATATGGGCCACGTTCACGTCGTGTCCCTGTTTAAACCGAGTGCCCTCTGGTAAGTGTAGTGTTTTTCAGGTATTTTTGCTCTTGCCCTCGTTTCAAGTTGTATGTATAAGTTAAGGATAATATTCTATCTATAAGCGAATATTGCACATTACTCCTACTCTGTTCAAATGTCCATACCCGCCAATGTCTTTTTCCATTCATTTTTTTGTTAGTTTTTAAGTTTGTATATAGATATGCCTTCTTGTGCGGTAATGTTCCTAATATAAATGTTTCTAGTCCTAGTTTTTTAATTGTATGTAGATATGCCTATTCTTGCACGGTAAATGTTTCTAATATAAATGTTTCTAGTCCTAGTTTTTTAATTGTATGTAGATATGCCTATTCTTGCACGGTAAATGTTTCTAATCCTTAGTTTTAACTGTAAATATTTTCGCTAAATTTTGAACTTATAATATATTGTACCTATATACAAGATTGGCGATAAGTGTCTTGTGCCAAATTTTTGTTTCGTTCAGGTATTATTTTTGATGCAAGATACTTGTCTTATTTAAATATTTTTGCTAACTAGTGCTGTAATGGCGTATTTGACTTGAAAACTGCATATATTTCTGGCATAAAACGTTGTTAAATGATTACAGATATGTCTTTTTATTTTACGCCGATTTTTTATTCCTTTAATGTAATATACCAGGGCGATAGTAAGTGATATTGTTATGTTGTAAATAAAAAGTTTTAAAATTTTTATTTACGCCGATTTTTTATTCCTTTAATGTAATATACCAGGGCGATAGTAAGTGATATTGTTATGTCGTGAATAAAAAGTTTTAAAATTGATTGATTTTTATTTAATTATACACTCATGAATGGCATTCCGATGGGGTATTTATATGGGTATTTTTATCAATGCGATATGGGGTGAATGCTGTTGGAAAGGTTTAAGATTTGTTAATAAATTGACGTCGATAATAATATTTCCCTATAACCACACTTAAGGTTCTTTGTTTTACCTAGTTACTGTTGCAGACGGCTATTACAATATGGCCTAAGCGTATTTTCTTAAATTTTCAGTATTGGAACGGCGGTGTTGCCGTTTCGACAATTTTTATGTTGAATAAGGGGAAATATTGGTTTGGCGACGCCATTAGTACTGGTTTGTCGATAAAATGGTGAATGCATTATAAAAGCTAGGTTTACCGCCATTTTGTCATCATCGCCGCACTTAGGTTTGTTAATAAATTGGTGAAGGCAATATTTGCTGATAGGGGCTTCTGGTTGCATAAGTTCAGGTAGTACCCAGATAGCGGGAGTGTGCGCGAACGTAATTATAGATGGCGTCTGAAAATACTGTTTGCCAAAAGGACATACTAGATCCCCAGTTGTCTAATTACATGCCACGCGGTCTCTAACAATGTTCATTGATGACATGTTATGGCGCATGCATACTGCAACAGATGTAGCAATATTATGTAGACAAAAACAACTATGGCTGCCGCCATTTTACCATCGTCTTCACACTTGGGTCCTTTGTTCCACCTATATGTTATAATTGACGGGTTCCCCATATTTTTAGCTTGTCAACATTGATCAACTCTTTTAATGTATACGCTCTCGTAGTGTATTTTGCAAGGCTTTGAGGTTCGGCTCCAGAGGTTCCTGGTTCAAATCCCGCTGAGGACAAAAACTTTTTTATGGTATTATTATATTTTAAAATATTTTAACTGATTTACGACGTCACACCTACCATCGCGGTAAACAAGATGCCTTATATGAAAAGCAGGTGGCGCTACAGGTCTCAAGATTACAGGTACGTACATCTCTCCCCGTTAGGTGGCACCCCTACAATGATATTACTATATAATCGGGGTAACACGTGATCTGGGTTCCGTTGGGGCAAAAGTTAGGTTAGAATAATGGGTGGGGGGTTAGGTGGCAGCAGTGGAGGGTTCCACACAGGCCAATAGGGCCCTATATTACCGGCATCGAACAGTTATGACGTCACTCACTAGGTGGCGATAGTAGCTGGGTTCCACTTAGGTTAAGAGAGGATGGCGGCTTCCAGGAAAAGTGCCACGCCCTAAAATGGCACCAAAAATGCAGGTTTTCGGCTCCATGTTATTTCTTATGGGATTGTGTCCTGAAAACGGCACTGCTATTCTACTAGTATGTTACTTCAGAGTTGACTTTTCGGTATGCCACCCAATGCGTCCCTACCCCCAATGCGCTATCCAAATTAATAATCGCTGCTTCATACCGTCGGTGACCACGTGCAGGTAATGAATCTCGCATATAAACTCCCCTAAAGTGTGGTATCTTTAGTTTTAAAACATACTTTTCCAGATCGACATTTGATAGCGGTCTATTGGGTAGAGACTCAATTAGTTTTTTGACATATTCCTATGGTCTATAAACAATCCCATACCTGAACGATATGGTTTCAGATATAATCCATTTCCTCTTAGTTTTAAAGTTGCACCTGTTTTTTCTGCATTTGCCTTCTTCACGTCCTTGATGGTGCGAACAATGCCGGCTACGCCACCTGCTAACGAGCCTAAAGCCGACAGACCAGCAAATATTGGTATTAATGGTAATACTCCACCAGTTTTAGGAATAGGAATAATCCTAGGTGTGCGAACTTTTCGTTTACCACCTGCTGTTTTTACTGATTTGCGGGCTGCTGTAACGGCTATTTTCGATGCATTTAGAATATTCATTTTCTTTCCACCACCTCTTAGCAATTCTGCTCGAATTGGTCTTCGAACAGCAGAACCAAAAGCTACTTTCTGCGTACGCACACGCTTTCCAACACGTCGCTTACCAGCTCTCCGCTTTCTCTTAGCAACTTTTGAGCGACTCTTCCTTTTGCTAGATGACACACCCATACCAAAATGTTGCTTTGTTTTCATAATGTTTGTTACCAACCACTCAGCACTCTTTTCACCAACGCTAGCGTCTGCAGATTTCACTCGTTTCCAAGCACTTTGTGCCAACTCGTAATCTGCTTGATGCCGCTCACTTAAATTGTCTCTATAACGTAAGTAAGCTAAATCGTGCTTCTTACACGCCACATCCAAAGGATTAATTCCTTGATCACCTCTTTTCACACGTTTAATCACTTTTGTTCCGGGACCGCAATACTGATAACCGGGAATATGCAGCTCCACCGGCAGGTTATTAATTAAGGAGTTAACAAAGCCTCTTCCAGTCTTAATCTGTAAACGAGACGATCTACTTCGTCCGGGGATCAGCATCTGAATGACCATTTAAGTGAAAAGTTTGCTATAAAGTATTGATTTTATAAATATGCGGATAGTACATTTGAAACAAAAATTCCCCATCGATAATCTCGATGAAAAAGTTGGGTGTGGACATGAACAGAAATTGTTAAGGAAACATGGTCCTTTGCTTCCATCCTCTATTCGTGGAATAATAATTGGACCTTCGAATTGTGGCAAAACCAATGTTATGATTTCACTACTTACTCACCCCTTGGGTCTACGTTTTGAAAATGTTTATATCTACTCCAAGTCCCTACACCAACCAGAAATACGAATATTTGAGGAAAATTCTTACACCCATCAAGGGCCTTGGTTACTATGCATTCAGTGATGCTTGCAATATTGTGGAACCATCGGACGCAAAGCCTAATTCGATATTTATATTTGATGATGTTATGTGCGAAAAACAGGATAAGATCTTATTTTTGTATGGGACGTCACAAAAATGTGGATGTATTTTATTTAGCTCAAACATATTCACGGGTTCCTAAACAGCTTGTGCGAGATAATGCCAACTTTATTATTATGTTTAAACAAGATGAAATGAATATGAGACACGTATTTTCCGATCATGTATCACCCGACCTGAATTTTACACAATTTCAGGAAATGTGCTCGAAATGTTGGGATAGTAAATATGGATTCTTGGTTATCGATAAAGATAGTGATGTGAATTCGGGAATATATCGCAAGGGACTTGATAGCTATATATTTGTTTAACAATGATGAAGACGTTCATTTCATTGCTGTTCGGTAGTTTGTCAACACCATGAATGAAGAAATTGACTTAAAACGGAAACTAGTGGAAACTACCAATGCTGTCCGAAAAAAATGTAAACAATTCAAGGCGGCGAAGACACAAAGTGCGCTCGACTTGGATAAATTTTACGAACCAATCACTAAACCACTAACATCTATATCTAATGTAGTAAAGCAACGCCAGCAGCAGCAACCCAAAACCCAAGGAAAGCAATATAGTCGTAGTACTAGCACAATGGAGGAGCCTGAAGAAATATCCGATAACATATCATCATTTCAATCGTCTACACCGCGGATAAGCCGAAAAGCTCCCATCGATACAACACCGAAACGTGATACCAATGTTACATTGTTTGAGACACCTTCCCCTTCAAGTTATACAAGTTCATTACCGCTCGACAAGATTCAAGCGTACTTAAATGGATTAAAAAATAAACCATCCCAATACGATACCATTTATCGTGTACATTTCGGTAAAAAACCGAATCACCTTAAAAGATATATTGGTATACTAGAAGTGCGTTTTCCAAATGGCAAAATTACTTTATATAAAAACGGAAAAAATGTTGGTGTATTTGATGGAACGCCTCAACTTTACGATTTGCTTTTTTTAAGAAATCCACCATTTCTAACACAACACTATAAAATCGATGATAGTGTGCTACAGAACTACAAGGATATTTTAGAACTAACTAGTGCAGCATATGAAAATTATGACAAAAATAAGAGTCTACGAGAAACCAGATTATTGAAATATTTGTATATTATAAAACCCCTACTGATGCCGGTGGACACTAAATCAGGTGGTGCTGTTGTAAAAAATAACATCGCTGAAAAAATAAAAATACCCAACAAGAAACTACTTTCTTCCAAATCACCTCAATACATTTATTGGAATAAACCAAAGGAGTTGGTTGATCGCTTAAGATTGCTGTGGAGTTCAAAAGTAGCTGGTAATACTGGGCATGACAATGAAATTATGTCAATTGTTGAGGAACTTCGCGAAGAACAAATAATATATTAAATTATGTACCTTGTTTCCTTTGCTCAGTGTCTAATGAGACGTGTTCGCTTCGCTACAGAATATGGAGGCAAGCAGGGGAAAAATTGAAATTGTTAATGAACCGCACCGGACTGCTAGAAAAAACTTTATTAGAAGACGCACGATTATTAAAGGATACAAGGATTTATGGCAAATAGATTTAGCGGAAATGCAACAATATGCTGATAAAAACGATGGTTATCGCTACATCCTTGTATGTATCAATTGTTACTCCAAATTTGTGTACACTAGAGCAATCAAAAACAAGACCGGTGCTGAAGTGACCAATGCAATGAAGAGTATAATTGAAGAGGCATCGTATACACCAGACAATTTACAAAGTGATCAGGGAAAAGAATTCCATAATACTCGTTTTGAAACACTTATGAAAAAATTTAATATAAATCATTATTCTACATTTACCACGAAAAAGGCGGCAATTGTTGAACGTGTGATAAGAACTTTAAAAAATAATTTATATAAGCAATTTTCAATTAGAGGTTCCTACAGGTGGGTGGAATTGTTAGTATCAGTAACAAGTGTCTATAATAATACAATACATCACACCATTATCATGAAGCCTACAAATGTGCTAGAAGATACACAAATTAGGGCATACGATTATTTAAAGGTTAAACCGAAAAAATATAAATTTTGTCTAGGCGATATAGTTCGAATCAGTAAATACAAAACCATATTTGAAAAGGAGTATACACCTTCATGGTCAACGGAACTGTTTAAAATTGTAAAAAGTAACATTACCAATTCACCCACCTGTAGGTGGAATCGTTAGAAGGTGAACCGATTAAAGGTTGTTTCTATAAGCTGAACTGCAAAAGACAACCAGTCCAGGTGTTTATCTGGTTGAAAAAATTCTTACAAAACGTCAGAAAAATCACATCGATCAATTGTTTGTAAAATGGTTGGGTTTCCCTAATCAATTTAATTCTTGGATAGATAAGTCTGATATTGTTTAAGTACTTAATGTAGTTTATAAAATATTTTTCCAGAAAATAGATAACACTTATTGTAAAATTAACACATGTATCGTTTATATTATTATTTCCCTTCCCAGATTGGTTTAAATAATAAGATAAATAAACAATCAAATCGGTTTATTATCATAAAAGTATTACAATAAAGACCTTAAGAACTAAACTTATGTAA
Source organism: Polydrusus tereticollis (assembly GCA_963920685.1). Lineage (NCBI taxonomy): Eukaryota > Metazoa > Arthropoda > Insecta > Coleoptera > Curculionidae > Polydrusus > Polydrusus tereticollis. Next base: position 55,322,584 of record OY987329.1, read on the forward strand.
TTGTTATAACAATACAATTACCAAAGTATTTTGTTACTTTTTTCCTTCTATTTATCATGATAAAACCTTTTGTCTACTTTCCGAATGTAAATTCTGGATGAAAATTTCTATCAAGTTTTTCTTTATTTTTCTGTACTTTCTCCTTTAAGTGATTTATTTCTTCATTCAATACAGCGACTCTCCGAGAAATATCTCTATTCAATCCTATAATTTTCCGCTCAAAAAATTGTATAACATCCTTACTAATTTTGTCAGCAACTTGTATGCGCATATCTAATTCTTTCTTAACAATTAAAGCAGTTAATTCTGCGCGCAGGAGATCACGTTGAGTAAGAACATAGTCTTGAGTAGCAGCGTCATTCTGCTTTTTAGGTGGCGCGATATTCTCTAGGGACTTTCCTTGCATATCATACTGATCATCGAGAGTAAGTCTGAATCCATTTCCTGCTGGTCCGCGTACCAACCGACATTTATCGTTAGTTTTTTTACGTCCAAATTTATCAACAGTGCTGTTACTTGGACTTATCTTCAAGTTAAACTAAACTATTTGTTATTTTATCATTCTACTTATATAACTCTAAAAGGTTACAGATCTTACAGAAAAATAAAACAACTATAATATATTATAAACATTTATTTATAATACAATTTTACACTAAATAAAGTATTTTGTTTCAAAAATTCATATCTATAACCTCTAAATTTGTCAATGGCCTATTTTCTCTTGGCTTCAAAAATTCAAGTGTTACGACTTTTGGAGTATGTGGATGATTTGGAAGAGTTTTTTCTTTAATATTATCAATTTTCTTTTCCAACTCGATAAGTGTGCTATATAATTTGGGTATTAGGTCTGCATTAAGTATAGAAGATACGTCGGAACTGAGCTTATTAATTTTCTTAAGAACATAGTCTTTGTTGGCTGCATCATTAGCATTTGCTTGCTTAGCTTCGTTTTTCCCTAGCCGCTCGTTTAATTTATTTACTTTTTCATCCAACCCTACGTATTTCCGATCAAAAAAATTCTTTATTTCCTTATTAACTAAATCCGTTAATTGAAATTGTAGGTGACGAATTAAATTGACAACATATTCTTGAGTAGCAGCATCATTGTCCTTCTTAGGTGATGCGACATTCACTAGGGATTTTCCTTGCATATCATACTGATCATCGAGAGTAAGCCTGAATCCATTTCCAGGTAGTCCACGTATAGATCGACCGTTTTCATTAAATTTCTTACGCCCAAATTTATCAATTGTGTTGTTAACACGACCCATTACAACTTCTCACTAACCCTATTTTTATTTTATTCCTACTTATATATAATGGTAATAATTGCTATATTATGCGGAATTAAAAAAAAACAATCTTTTGACTACAAATAATTTATTTAGGATTGATTTCATGTTTTTCAATGTTACAATTTGCTACCCATCAGCTTTATTGGTATTGGCTGTGTCTGCTCCATCATCATTGTTTGCCCATTGTTTCATCGCCATTATTTGTACCATCGTTGCATCCAGTCTTGGGAACTGTATTAAACATCTCACCATAATTGATATCGTCGGGATTCACGAAATCAAGCATATTAAATTTTGTTACCAAATCAGTTGGTAGATCTGGTATATGAATGACAAACTTGGCAAGATCATTATCAATCATTTCAGCACAAAATTCACTCAGGTTTATGGATCCGTAGAGATATTGTCCACATAGATGCGCAACAGCCATAAAATTGATTGCATCACGCACATACTTTCTGTACTGACAGCCACTTGAATCCAAACAGAAACCATCAAACATTGAAAACTGTAGTATATCTTGAGCCATACGTCTTAATTTGCATGCTAACCAACTTATATACGTATCTTGTTTTTCAGCAACATTGTCACACATCTACAATAGAATAATGAGATTGTGATTGTGTTTTCTGATACTAGGTATTACACTTTTATTACATTATCAATTAAAATTAAAAATACGATAAACTATATATTAAAATATTCTTTACAACGTTTTCTTTATTCGAAATACCCAAAATTTAATAATGCTCTAGTATTACCCCAGAAAATACATTTGAGCTTTGTCCCAAATATATTAAATTTGCCACTTGTAATATTAAAAAGCTATAATATTCTATTAATAATAAAGACTAAATATTATTCTAAAAGTCCAAACTCTAATAATGCTCTAGTATTACCCCCAGAAAATACAGGTGAGCTTTGTCCCAAATAACTTAGGGTAAATTTGTTACTTGACTTATTCATCGCATCAACCGTCTCCTCGGACAATGTTTCAGCAACACGTTTGGGTAAAAATGTCTCAAATGTTAAATCATCTGTTTTATCATACAAAGTAACAACAATACTTTTACCGAAACGTGTTGTCATAGAGATTATATTTTTGACTATATAAATGTCTCCCGGGGTTAGTGTTGAAAATTTTCTGCGTTCAAGAAATTTAACATCTTTGTTTATCATTTTATTAATTTCAACCATTTCATAATTTCCTATATGTTCAAAATTCATTATATAGATATGTAATAAATTTAAAATATCTTTATTAATAATTTTCACAAAACACGCCACAAGCACAATATTTCTATTCAACTTTCAAGGCAACAGTTATCAATGCCTGTGTGACTATGCGGCTCTGTAGGAAAGGGACCTTTTTATAGGATAAATTTTCGAGGTAATGGGAGGGGGAATAATACCACAAACAATGCACGCTCAAGGTCACTTCAAGGTCATGCAACATCAAGGTCATAAAACTTCAAGGTAAATTTTCAAGGTCAAGGTGATACGAACACCTGCGTTCAAGGTCAAGGTCGCATGACGTAAATTTTCAAGGTCAAGGTGATACCAACACATGCGTTCAAGGTCAAGGTCATGTGACATCATTGAACACCTGCGTTCAAGGTCATGTGACGTCAGAGGAGTGGGGGGTGACAAGGAAAGTGTAATAATCCTCTACTAGTAAACATACTTTATTTTGAAAGATACGAATAAAAGTCACTCTTAATGAATGTTTTTTCTACACAACAAACCGAAGTAGAACAATTCATTAAAAGGTTTACCTATGTAAAAGTTATTTCCCAAAAAGTATTCGCTGGCACACCTCTGACTGGTGAACCCAGTTAAAATAATAATGACACTTAAGGTGATAGGTTTTGGATCTCAAAAAAAAAAAGAAGAAATACGACCATGATGATGCTGCTACAGTCTTAGTTCTTCAATCTGTTGAAGAAAATCCTATGACGTCTCTTAGAAATCGTGTTACTCAGTTGGAAGTTGTGAAAAAAAGTCAAATTCAGAAGATCCTTAAAGCAAATAAATTTTATCCGTATAAACCGCACTTTACTCAAAGATTGGAAGAGGGAGATGACGCGAAACGACTTGATTTTTGCTTGTGGATAGGAGACAAAATTTTAAATGTAAATGTTGATTTTTATAAATGTAGGTATCATGTTTTCTGATGAAAGTTCATTTTCTACCAATGGAACCGTTGCAACCCAGCACGTTAGGTACTGGTCTTTAGAAAATCCCGAATTCAGAATTATGACGAGAAGACAATATTTCACAAAAGTGAACGTGTGGTGCGCGATATCCATGCATAGCATCATAGGGCCATATTTTTTTGATAACACGTGCAATAGATTATCATATTTAGAATGGATACATTTTTAATGATGAACTCAAAAATCTACCATTCAATTTTCGACAAAATATGTATTTTCAGCAAGATGGTTGTCCAGCCCATTTCGCTCGTGAGGTTAGAGAATAGCTTGACCGCAGATTTGGTCCAAGGTGGATTGGCAGGAATGACCAGTTTTGTGGCCCCCAAGAAGCCCCGACTTAACCTTGGCGGATATGTTTTTATGGGGCCGTTTAAAACAAATTGTTTTTGCTACCGCAGTACCAAATGATATTGAAGTGCTGAAGGGCAGAATTATCCAGGCTGTCCAATCGATATCTCAGGAAGAAATCAGAAATTTTTTCACTTATTTAAGAAAGCAATTAGAAAAATGTGTCAAGTATGGGGGTGGAGTTTTGAATTATGAAATCGTTATCGTATCCTTTTCATGTTAAAAAAAAAATGTTCGTATTATTATTATTATTATAATTACTTCATTAAAAATAAAGACATTGACAACAAGTATCACCTATTTATTATTCAAGTAAAAACGTTTTTTAAGAGTGGATTTTTTTCGTATCTTTTAAAATAAAGTATGTTTACTCTTAAGCAAAATAACATTTTTGCAGTTTTTACCCACCCTGTATAAAAAAATTCAAGTTTCTTATGATGAATCGTATTTTCTAGACAAGGAAAAACGTTTATTAAGAGTGACTTTTTTTCGTATCTTTCAATTTTTAGTCCATTTGTCCTCTTGTAAACCCCATCCGTAGACATACTGTATATTGAAAAAAATTCTGAATAAAGTTAAGAATACCGTCTAGTAAAATAAGCTTATTTTTTTTAAGGCAAGTCATTTGATCATTTTTCTAATTTCGAATCCAGTGGAACCGAGTATACTCCAGAAAGAAATGTTGATCAGAGTGAAAATGATTCTGGTAATGCAAAAGATGTTTGCGATTTTAAATTTTCCTTCTGAACAAACAAGTAACATTGCCCAGAGTCCAACAAAAAAGAAAATTGTTGAAGTGAAGCCTAAGCGATCCAATAAAAGAGCAAGAAAGACAATAGATTGGAAAAGAAAGCAGGCAGCGATTGGCAGAGAGAAAGGCGAAGAGTATGTGTCCTACCGCGGCAAAAAAGTACCTGCCAAGGGTCCAAATTTAAATAATTTATGCGGAAAGATTTGTAGATTGAACTGCGACCAAAAGTTTTCACATGAACGGCGATCAGGAATTTTAAAAGATTCTTATGGTCTTGATGTTAATGCCAAAAAAGAATGTAGTATTAGTAAGTGATCGCAACCACATAAACCAACGGGAGTGTGGCCACACTCTCACATAGTTACCTATTCCTACACGATTGGGTTACCCGCCACACAAACCAACGGCTTGCTAACACCGCATTCACATATTTACATATTCCTAAACGATTGGGATTGCCGCCACACAAACCTGTATAAATAGATCTAATTATATAATTTTACGAGATTACTTCTTCCTAACTTTAACCCCACTTAAGTAAAGTAGGATAACTATAACAGAGCCTAGATTTAAATGTTAATGCAAGACAACGCTTATACCTAACAGTATAGTATGAAGATCTTAATAACTGAAATTTGTAAAGATTTTCTAATATCCGAAGCATATTCCCGTTTCTATGCCAGAACGGGTAACGATACCGAAGCCCAAGATATGGACTTATACATTAAACAAACAGAGCACGCTGATCTGTGTCAAAAAGGAGCCGCAGCTTGTAAAGAATTTTTAAAATCTAAAAATTTGTATAAATTATTGTTACAATTTAGGATCTTAGGCTAAAGGGCTAATGCCTAAGAAAGAGTAATCTATATCATATCATACCTAGTGGGAAAATAAATAAAACAATTGAATGAGAAAATAAAGTTTTTTTTTCTTTTTTTAGTGAACACCTCAAATTATTTTTGTTCAACCAAGAAGGCCAACCGATATCTTTCAGCTTTTCGAAAGGCCTTCCTGGCAGACTTTGACTGTTTTGGCGGGACCTGCCTTAGAATATTATGTGTTAACACATATTTTAGTGCAATATAGGTGTTTCTTGGCTCTAGATCCCAGGACAGGTCCACAGGAACATAGCTAACAACTGGTGGGTCCCAGTACAGGTTTACAGGAACAGAGGCTGATGGCGGGTCGTCCCAGTACAGGTCTACAGGAACAGAGGCTGATAGCGGGTCGTCCCAGGACAGGTCCACAGGAACAGAGGCTGATGGCGGGTCGTCCCAGAACAGGTCCACAGGAACAGAGGCTGATGGCGGGTCGTCCGAGGACAGGTCCACAGGAACAGAGCTGACAACTGGCAGGTCCCAGGACAGGTCCACAGGAACAGAGGCAGATGGCGGGTCGTCCCATAACAGGTCTACAGGAACAGAGGCTGATGGCGGGTCGTCCCAGGACAGGTCCACAGGAACATAGCTGACAACTGGCGGGTCCCAGAATAGGTCCACAGGAACAGTTGATGGCAGGGCAGTAAATAGTTTCACAGAGCTCATTGTTTAGATCAAATTCTTACACTGCGTTTAACATTGAAAACAGAGCTTTTTATATGCTCGCTAAACCGAATAAAAACAAATTTTGCTTGAAAAGGTTTTCTTATTATTCTTATGTTATTAGATTGTATGTTGCATCATTCATATAATTTAACACCAACTTTTAACTTTCTGTTACACGAACTTTGTTGTGAGAACACGTGAGGTGATGTAAATAGTCTTATGTTATTCTATTAATGTTTCATCATTCACTATTATTATTTTTATAGATAAAAACAAAACTTCTGTCTTCCTCCACAAATTATATATATTTAAAAAATTAAATTTCTTTATAGCGATTGTCCCTACATGTTTCGACCGTACATACAGTCATCTTCAGGGGAACTAAAAGGAATCTATGAGAGTACAATGACAACAGGCAACATAAAGGACTTACCTAAATCGAGTTTGGTTTCGGTTTTCGTAGTTGCCTCAAATAAATGAGTACAACTATTTTAAAATTTTAAGCAAGTGAAATTTTGTTAGTTGAAGACTAGTTTGGCTGAACGTGATGGATAAATAGATGAGCACAGTTTAAAAATATTAATTTTAGTATTGTATCAATTGGTAAAAGTAATAAAATATGGTTATATGTAGCATGGTTTTAATTTGGATTTTTGGTTGTTATAAGGAAAGTATTTCAAGTAGGTAGTATAGTGTGGAGAAATGAAAAAAAGAAAAGAAAAATAGGTTTTCATATTAACTAGTTAAAGATATGTTTTCCCTCAAAAAGGAATCTTCAAAAAATGTTTTATTTATAAATATTTTTTTTTTAATTTGAGATAAATGTTTTTTAAATTTAAGTTGGGAAAGGGGGCTCAGCCCCTGATTTGTTAAATAATGATTCATGTTGGTATTTAAATGTCTTTTAGAAAAATTTTTATTTAATAAAATCGGGTTATAGTGCTCACCACTACCACGCAAAACGTGAAAAGAATTGAAGTAAAAGTAAGGTTAATGTTAATATGTGAAATCAAAGAGATTTGGCATATGACATAAGAAGTCTCGGATTGTAGACATATTAAAAGTTTAAGTGTCGGAACCAATTAGAGTGACTCGATGTTAGTTTTACAATGTCTCTAAAATAGATTACCTGATGATTGAAAGTTGTAACTGTTAAACGCATAAAGTACCTGAATGATAATAAGATTGCGACATCTATGAGAGAATGGCTCAATTAATGGTTTTTAACGATTTTAAAAATTTCTTTTCTCAAAATAAGAGGATTAAATGTTTATAGGTGTATAGTTATCGCTACACAAAACATGCACTTTAAGTTGAGGTTCACTGCACTGACATTAGGTGGGTAATTTGAGATTTAAATCGAATATAAATCGAATATAAATCGAATATAATAATGTTATAAAGGGAAATACTCATAATATAAATTCACAAACAGATACATTGAAATGTGAAAAAATTTCTTTTTGAAGAAAAAGAGATGTGGGCAGACTAGCATTGGTACAATATAAAAATAATTTTTTAATTGTTAATTGTCTTTGAAGGTAAGGAGATATTGAGTGGAGATTGAAATAGTGAAAATGTGTCTTATAAGAGAAGAAAGGAAATAAGAACATTGTAGCATCAACGAGAGGGAGCGCGGTCCTGCCAAGTGTGCCAACCGAAAACACGAGGATCCGTCCATCGACCCCTCAGCAGCAATATCACATCTGAATGATGGGACAAACCCATAAGACTAATCTATAGCCAGTACCCTAGTCTGTTAACAGCCCCTGCAGGGGCCCAAAAACGCCCCAAACTATCCACTATCAGTGGATGACAGGCCCACGCAGCCCTCTGAGGGGATACACGCTCGTTATGTCATCTTAAGTTTAGAGAGTTAAAGAAATTTGTGCTGCTATGAATTATTTGATCGTTGACACAGTTTATGTTAGCGTTATTAAAATTTTTATTTATTTCAACAATTTCAAGTAGGTCAAGCTTATTGCTTTTATGACAGAAGTGTAAGAGTTTAGTGTTTGTTTCTGGATTGACAGTATGGTTATTAGCTGATATGTGTCTAGAAAAGTTAGATTTAATGTTAGATGGTGACAAATTAAGTCTTGATGCTCTTTCAATCTCCTTACAGTGCTTGTTTATGCGAATTTTGAATTTTCTGCCAGTTTGACCAATGTATGCTGTGGAGCAGCCAGCAGTCGAACAGATGACCTCGTATACACCAGATGTATCCATCAGAGGGATGACATCCTTGGCATTGCAAATGAAAGATCCTAAGGTATGTTTAGTTTTAAAGGTTATGTTGTAGCCGAACGATTGAAGAATATTTTTCAGTTTATATGATATGGGACCCCAGAACGATAAGGAACAGTATTTATTGTTGTTAGTTTCTATAAATAACAGTTGTTTGTTTAGGTATTTTTTAAGATGCTTTGAATAAATTTTGTTAATGTGCTGTTGTGGGTTATCCATTATTAAATTTGTTGCGATTTGTTTGATGATATTTAGCTCATTTTTGAAATTAGTTTCGTTAAGGGGTATGGAGAATAAACCTGAAAAAAGGAAGTGAAAAGATGCGAACTTTTATGTGTGTGGATGATTTGATATGTAAGGAATAACCGAGTCTGTGTTAGTTGGTTTGCGATAGATACTGAATTTTATAGTATTGTTTATTCTAGTAAGTTTTAAACCTAAAAATGGTAGGGAACCATTTTCTTCAACTTCATGAGTAAATTTAATTGACTGGTGTAAAGAATTAAGAAAGGAGATAAAGTCATTGAGATCTTCGGGACGGCCGTTGAAAATGGCAAATATGTCATATACATATATTTTAATGATGACAATATGTGTAAAGCGATGACTGTTTTTGATTTTGGATCCTAGGCTTGACATGAACAGTTCGGCTAGAAGTGGTGAGAGGGCAGATCCCATGGCTAAACCTGAGTTTTGTTTGTAAAATTTGTCATTGAAAAGAAAAAAATTTTGTTCAAGAACTAAATCAACTAATTGGCATATATTGTCTATGTGGGTCTGTTGTAGATCAGTGGATTCTGAAAGGAGAGAATGTACTAGCTGAGAGCACTCATTAGTTGGGATACTTGGGAAAAGATTTGTAATATCGAAAGAGATCAGAAAAGCTGAGTCAGGTATATAAAGATTTTGAAGTTCGTTAGCTAACGGGGTTGAATTTTTGACAGAGAAGTCACTATGAAAGTTGGTTAACAATAGAATTGTGTTGTTGAGCCAATTGCTCAATTTGTGACAGGGTGAATCGCAATATAATACTACAGGTCTAATTGGGATGTCATGTTTATGGATTTTCGGTAGTCCATATAGGCGTGGGGTAGCTGGATTTATAGGTGTTAATTTAAATCTGTTAGTGTTGAAAAAATTGAGAGTGTCAGATGTTTTTTTGAGAGTATTCTTAAATTTCGTCATAAACTTATCAGTTGGCTAGTTGCCAAGGATGTCATCCCTCTGATGGATAGATCTGGTGTATACGAGGTTATGTGTTCGACTGCTGGCTGCTCCACAGCATACATTGGTCAAACTGGCAGAAAATTCAAAATTCGCATAAGCGAGCACTTTAAGGACATTGAAAGAGCATCAAGACTTAATTTGTCACCATCTAACATTAAATCTAACTTTTCTAGACACATATCAGCTAATAACCATACTTTCAATCCAGAAACAAACACTTAACTCTTACACTTCTGTCATGAAAGCAATAAGCTTGTTGAAATAAATAAAAATTTTAATAACGCTAATATAAACTGTGTCAACGATCAAATAATTCATAGCAGCACAAATTTCTTTAATTCTTTAAACTTAAGATGACATAACGAGCGTGTATCCCCTCAGAGGGCTACGTGGGCCTGTCATCCGCTGATGGTGGATAGTTTGGGGCGTTTTGGGCCCCTGCAGCGGCTGTTAACAGATTAGTGCACTGGCTATAGATTAGTCTCATGGGTTTGTCTTATCATTGAGATGTGATATTGCTGCTGAGGGGTCGATGGACGGATCCTCGTGTTTTCGGTTGGCATACTTGGCGGGACCGCGCTCCCTCTCGTTGGTGCTACAATGTTCTTATTTCCTTTCTTCTCTTATAGACACATCTTCACTCTTTCAATCTCTACTCAATATCTCCTTACCTTCAAAGACAATTAACAATTAAAAAATCCTTTTTATATTGTACAAGGTCTTCCAACGAGGACTGAACAGGGGCTCATTTTTGAGCTTCCTTGTATTTAAAGAAAAATCCAAAATAGCCAATCGATGTACTTTTTCCTGCAGAATTCAAAAATGAAACCAAAAATTTATTTGAACCAGAAACAAAAGAGTTACGCTATGGATAAGGTGTTTATTAAATGGAACATAGCTTTTTTTATACGATTTTTGGAACGAGTGATTTTTTTTTTGTCCGTTCTGATTAAAATATTTAATATTGTGACAGCCATTTTTATTAAATTTTAATGTTTTATCCAGTATAATTTAACTTTAACCTGTTTGAAACATACACTAGGTAATAAAGGTATAATCACCTTTGAATCCTTCAAAGTCAAAAAATTTGAGTTGATTTCACATATTAACATTAACCTTACTTTTACTTTAATTCTTTTCACGTTTGGCGTGGTAGTGGTGAGCACTATAACCCGATTTTACTATTGTCGATTGGTTTACTAAATTTACCTTTATACACAAAATGAAGCGAGCGCTGTCCAAGGAAATTTGTGACTACCTGGTCGATTATGTTTTTATGTATTTCGGAGTTCCTCAAACCCTTGTAGTTGACAATGGCAGTCAGTTCAATTCCCAAGAGTTCTCGAATATGTTAAAGTCTTTTAAAATCAGTAATGTTTGGTATAACGCAAGATATCACCCCCAAACTAATAATGTAGAACGCGCCAATCGAGTAATAGGTACCGCTATTAGGTCTTTCATTAAAGAGAACAATCACCGTGATTGGGATAAAAACATTGCCCAAATTTGTAACGCTATAAATACAACCCACCTCTCAACAAATTTCTCACCTGCTCTCTTGACATTTGGACGCAACTTGCCAACTTCTGGCGATTACTTTGGCGTTATCGAAAACAAAAATCTTAGCCTTACAGTTTCCAAACAACCTGGCTAGGGAGCTTTCAAAATTACCAGATCTTTACGAGCAGGCTGGTTACTAAGAACATAAACAAATCTTATGAGAAAATTAAACGATATTATGACTTAAGGAGAAGACATATTTAGTTTGACGAAGGTGACACTGTCTATAAGAGAAATTTCATTTTGTCAGATGCTGGAAAATACTTCTCAAAAAAGTTCGAAAAGAAGTTTATAAAATGGAAAATCCTTAAGAAAATCTCTCCTTTGATATATGAGCTTCCTAATGAGAACGATAAGAATATCGGTCGTTATCATATTAAAGACTTAAAGCCTTTTGAAAGTCACAGTCTCGATTCTGATTAAGCGGAGTAGCAGTTCTCCTCCTGGGTTTAGTCTGTAAGAGGTTTAGTGTTAAGTTAACCTTAAGTAAACTGTGTGTTAATGTATTTTAATATGTATGAGGCTACTTGTTTGCCATAGGTTGTATATATTTCTTTGAAGGGTACTGATCTGGCAACTTTTATTTTGTGCTGGTAGAAAGGGGGTATTTCTAACGACCTTTATCCCGGTCGTTACAAGTAACTAGAAAACGGTCCGTCACTTTGAACAATCGTAATCTATCATTAAATTTCTCGGTTGCATGAAGTAATTAATTACCTATTGCACGACCCTGGTAATGCAAGATCCCGACCTAGGCCAAAATGTTGATCCGCAAATCTCCGCACATTGAACTCGCGTCGGTGACGAAAGCCGATGAGTCTATATATAAACGTGCAAGGGCCGTGGATTTCTTTTTTAGAACGAGACAGCAAAAATCCTGTGTCAGGTCACTGTTTTCGAGTGTTCAAGTGAATTTGTGGGGTACTAAAGTGTCGCGGGTTTTCCCGGATGTACAAATAAATTCATAAGAAATGCTTCCAGCCCATTAGGGGATATTTGTGACCTGACGAAAGAGAAACCCGACCAACAGGTAAACAATTAAGTTTTTTTTGGTGTAGTATTCCGTGATATTAACGGCGGCCATTTTGTTCCTTCCAGGTTTCACCTTGGATTTTTATTTTTCACATTTCCAATTTAAATTTCACCTTGGATTTTAATTTTTCACATTTCGAATTTAAATTTCTCCTTGGATTTTTATTTTTCACATTTCGAATTTAAATTTCACCTTGGATTTTTATTTTTCACATTTCGAATTTAAATTTCACCTAGGATTTCTATTTTTCACATTTCGAATTTAAATTTCACCTTAGGTTCCTATTTTTCATGCCTCGCCCTAATTTTTAGCTTTTCTGTTTAGGTCCCATTTTAAGTTATCTGTTTTACAGCTTAGTTGATCCATTTCATCACATCTGGCAAATTTTAATCCGTAATCGGGCTAAAACGAACGATTTAACCAAAGATTCCGAACTGTCGGCGGATGTGCCGCACCGGGTTTAAATTTTTCAAATCCTCAACAATCGGACGTCTGACGAACGTTTCATCAGATATAATCAATAAAATCCCTTCTGGAATGATGAACGCTTAAACCCGGACCAATATTTTCGACACTCTTCAATTATTAATGCAGCAATTTTCCATTCAAAGCCCTTGATGTCATCCTAACCTATAATTTTTTCTACATTTGAGTGAGGTTGCCATGCCCCTCATTCAGGTTTCAATGCTTCACATTAATTTGATTTGATCAATGGCAATAAAGAAACTCTAGCCAGCCCCCGCTTGGGACAACGAGCAAAATTATTTTAACCTCAATATCTTTTGTTAGTAATTCCATTAAAGACATTAAAGACCCCGTTTTATTGTAACCTTGCTGGTGTGTTGTCTGCTCGCTTGGAGAACCGTTACCGGAGCAGTGGAGACTTTGCCTGGTGATCATCTTGGTTGAGGATTCCTACGATTGGTGTTACCTGGCGTTGGCCGATTTATGGGGACCGACCGTACGAGACTCAGCTGATAACTGTACCCTGGAGGTTAGCAGCATTCAGGAGCAGTTCATTGGATAAACCACTGATTGGACGGAACCAAGTGGATCGACGGACAAAAGTTAAGTGTTGCTTTCAATCAGTTATTTGTTTTTATGCAGTCATTTTTGGTAGATAGGGTTGCGACTCGAATTCACGATTTTGAAGTAAATATTAGTGATTTTTAGTGAATTTTAACTCAGAGCTGTCCGTTTGACAACCTTGTGTCTTTGGAGTTGGTGTTTAGGTGATTTTTAGTGTAATCGCTTCAGAGTTGTCTGTTCGATGACCTAGTGTCTCTGAAGTAATTTTCAGAGTAGATATTAGTGAGTTTTAGTGAATATTAACTCAGAGCTGTCCGTTTGACGACCTTGTGTCTCTGGAGTTGGTTTTCTAGTGATTTTTAGTGAATAATAACTCAGAGCTGTCCGTTTGACGACCTTGTGTCTCTGGAGTTGGTGTACTGGTGAATTTTAGTGTACATTTTGAGTCAGAGCTGTCTGTGATGACAAAGTGTTTCTGATGTCATTTAAATTAAGTGAATTCGAGACCCAGCCCTGTGAATTCTGATTAAGTTTTGATTTTCCTTTAATGCCAGTTAACTTTGGTGCCCCCGTACATTTTATTAAATAAAAATACCCACTCTACTGGTATATTTTAATTTTGTTTTTATGGCCACGAGGCTAATAAATGTATACTACATAATCCAGTCGATGAAACGACACTAGAGAGATTCGTCTTAGTACGAAATGTGTAGCGAGATGTTTTTTGTTTAACCCTTGCCCGGTTTTGTTTGTTCCGCTTAATAGCATCCAACCTTTTTCAGGTCCATAGACCAATCCGTTTTAATCTAAACCCTATATAAGCAGAGAGACCAAGGTTCGAAAGAACGAGTTTCCTGCAGTTAATTCTGACACACCCCGTACATTTGTTAATTAAATTTTAATGAATATTGGCTTGATCAGTGCCCTGATATTTCCTTAGTCAGTTCTGGCTATCAGCAAATTTGATAGTTGAACACCCCGTTGACTTTTTGTAAATCTTTGTTGTGGTACATCCCGTATATTAATGAATCTTTTCCTGTAAAATCGCCCATGTATATTTGTATATTTAGAATTTATTTATGTATACAAAAGTTAATGTTTGAAAGTAGTGTTTGTACGTTAAAATGTTTTCTACAAGAATTGCAAAGGTGTTATATTATGTAATAAATCTACTAAGTTCCCAGTAGAAATAAAACCAATATAATTGAAATTTTGTCTTATTTATTTGTTTAATTTTTTCAGGGATTAGGGAAGTTTTGCTTCAGTAAGCGCCCTTTAGGCTCTGACAAATAATTATTCGTTTCTAACATTTGGCTCTGTAAATTCATCTATTCTGCCCTTAAGGCCTTCTTTCTCTTTATCTTTGGTGGCCTGCTGAAGGCCCCTGGCGCCCACTTTTATCTGGAAAACTGATTAACTGTTACCTAATATATTCTCTTTCTTTATCTGCGACCCATCTGCTCTAAAACCGACTAGACTATAACTGAGAAGCCGTGGTTACCTGCTTGAGTAATGAAAAAGTAAATTCCACATAACCCAACAACAACAACATCAATCAAATTGCAGCAAATAATAAATCAATTTAAATTTATTTTATTTTTATTATTTTTTCATTATTACAGTACCTACAAAAGTATAAAAACGTATTCTTGTTTTCTATAAAAAAAAATATAAATTTTTATGTTTTATTCTCATATATTGTTAACCGTTCGGTTCTGCCCCCTTTCCCTTAATACGCCCACCTAAAAGTAATATCTATATTACTTTTATTTTATTTTTAAGTAATAATGTAATATGCTTGTTTTTAAGTTAAATCTATTTTCATTTTTTAATATTTATTCCAAATATATGCATTCCCACATAGGTAATTTGATTGCTACAAATTTTTTTTCCGATCAATTCTCCGCTTCGGTCAACATTATTGTAATAGATGAATTCTCCTTCGGTCAATTTTCCTTCTCGTCAATTATTTTTAGGCAAGCGGCTACTTGTAAAATTATCTAATGACATCCTTTACTTGGCTCATAATCTCAACAAATAAGTAAAAAAATAAATACCTACTATAAACGGGAAACAAAACTATATAAACAATTATTATTATAAATAAATTCTCTACGAATAAAACAAAGAAAAATAATTTTAAAATAACACACCCTATCTACCATATGCTGGCAAAGTGTAGCATAGCTATTCCATACTTAACCTCCACACGGTAGAAGAGCGTGAAATAGAAAGTTATACTTAAAGATAATACAAAATATTAATGAGTGCTAATAATAACCATTATTCAAAGCACTTGAATAACCTCCAAGCACAAGCGGCAAATTAGTAAAAGTTTATTTTATTGCTTGCTCAAGAGTAAGTTTTATCATTTTTATATTTAAATTCGTTAATATAAAATAATTCAAAATTTTGCGGTATTTGAATGGTATATTGAGATTGACTGACAGATAAAACCTGTTGTAAACATGTAAGTTTAATGTTATGGCATTACCAAATTTTCGTTAAATCTACTCTCCTCGAAAGAAAATTATTGTGACGCCTGACTTTCTCCTTAAGACATGACGGAGATGCGACGTTGGACATAATTCAGTAGCGGCTTTTCAGGGACGGCAGGGTTGGCAGTGCCGACCCAATGTCAAACGGATCAGACAGTATAATATTATTATTTATCTACATCAATTTGCATTTTAGTGGCTCTCAAATTGCCAGTGAATAACCGTCCCACTTTTAAATCGCCCTTGTAATCCCGAAAGCCATACTCACAAACTACTGCCGCCATAAAAATTAATTGTTTTACTTTTAAAGTAACTCGGGCTGGGGTCGTAATTTTATCAGTAATGGAAATTAAGAATTTCAGGCTTGGCAACCAAACATACTCCCTGTATCGAGCATTAAAACTCAGGGTCGGCAAATTCGTACACCCGTCGCTAAATTTAAAGTGAGGTTATGGTTACGTCTAATACTCATTATCGACAGGAAAGATTTTGTATATCGACCTGTTATTTTTGAAGTCTTTGCGGTTATTCATTAAAGAAAATAACTAAATTAGTGTAAAATAAGTGAACGTAAGTGTTATCTGTAAAACATAACTTTTGGTTTCATTTTTTTGAGATTAGGACCTCAGGTACCTAAGTGTTTTAAAATGTAAATAAAATATACTGTTTGGACGTTCCGAAACATTGAGTGTAACGCACGCTACGACATGGAAAACCAAGTAAAAACTATGTTAAGAAGTGTTCAATATATTTTAAGTTCAGAATATGGATTTTAGTTTCTTTCATTTGATGAACAAATTAGAATGAAAACCAAAATTAAACTGTTTTGTTGGCCATGCCTTTTATTTTCAAATCAAAATCCGTGGTGCGAAGTTGGCTACGGTAATTTAAAAGAACTGTTTCGGGCTCTCCAAAAGCGTGATATTTTAAAGAAGCACACCCTACAGCCAGCTAAAACTGGATTTATTTGGTAAACAAAACATTCAGATAAGTCTTCTGTTCAAAATTAATTAATCTGTAGTAATATATTAAGGGATAGGGAAATTATCGAAAATCATTCCGAAGATTTTTTGCCGTGGAAATCGCTCGAGGGCTTGCCCGAGAGCGATTTCCTAATGGCAAAAAATCTGAGAATGATTTTCTGATTATTTCCCAATCCCGAAATGTATTTTGAAGATTATTTACCAAATAAAAAACTAACGATTTCTGACGGGTGAGATTTTCACTTTTGACAAGGGTGATTTTCACCGGAGAGCGGGAGATTATCGCTGAATAATCAGGTGAAAATCAACCCGCTTTTATAATGGATGAGGTAAATAATCGAAAGAATTAGTTACATTTTAGGCACAACCATAGAAAAGTAAATTAGGAGCGCGACTTGCATTTCTATTGAAATTGATGAAACAACAGATATATTGTGTCACAATGATCTATCACTATAAGATACCTGTTAAATGGGGTAATTTTTGAGAGATTTTCAGGATTTACTGATGTAAGTAAAGGTCACAGAGCTGAGTATATTTTTAGTATTGTACAAGAAAAATTAAATAAACTCTATCTAGCGAATAAATTAATTAGTCAAACGTACAAACGGTGCTGGCGGACGAATTAAACGGCTTGCAAGCAAATATTAAAACCATTGCCCCTTAGGCACTGTCGCGCACACAGAAATAATTTAGTATTGCACCTGTAAATGTATTAAGGAATACAGAATTTTTTTCGCTGATTTATATGGATTTGCATCATTTCTTTTTATGTTCCCAAAACGTACGAATATCCTTACTAAAATATCTGAAACAAGATTGCCATAGTAAGCCAAACATCATGGGGGTCGTGACCAAAAAAATGTTACACTACATAATATTATTATCTCATGAATAAAGAATATTTATGTGATTTACGTTTTCTCAAACTAACCTCTTTGTGCAGAAATAGAAAAAAAATGGACGTGAAATTAAATAATTTATCATACATCTATTTAGTGCAAATATTAGATTAGTTGACAAAAATGAAATTTGAGCATGGGGGTCGTGGATCATTCTGGCAACGTTTGTGCTCAATTTGCAATTCCACATGCACTATACTGCTTCGCTATCGATAAGCTCTTTCATCCCCCAAGGCGTTTATTACATGTAAATCTGCTCAGCATTTGCCTGAAGAGTGGCTGAGAGCGATATATTTTTCCGGATAATCAAACCCTAGATTCTCTCCAATTTTTTCCTGTACCGCCCTAGTATGGACACTGAAAAATATACCTGTCTTTCCTATATCTATATAACATGTATTTTTTTACCAACAGATGACTTTATATGCCTAAACGAGCAGGTTTTAGTGTAAACATATTCGTTTTTGAAAAAGGACGTCAAGGGTTTACTTTTACCTAATGAGACGCCCTCAGATTGTCCTTACTTCAACTTACAACTCAATCTAACTAGAAGTAGGCACTAGGGATAATTTCTACAAATTCCGTTTATCTTTAGTCGTCCAGATGTACCAAAGGTTTCGGGCGAATTGTTACAATTTCTTAATCTTGGAGACATTTTTCCACTTATGACCGGAAGCGTCGACTTTTGAAAACATCATTGAATGCAATCACTTACTTCAAAAACATATAGTTGGGGTTCCTAAATTGCCTTCATTGATTTTGTCTTTTAAGTGTCTCATCCCTTTTTGATAGATAAACATTTTAAGCTAAAAACCAAAAATCCCCCCATGGAAGACCCACTACTGAAGCAATAATAAAAACAAAAAGAAGTTAAAGTCATTGACTATACTAAAAAAATCCCTAATAATGAACGAAAACCCAAAATCGAGGAATTTCAGAACGGTTGAAAATAAATATCAACAACTACATGTTTTTCAAATCGGATCGCGAAATGCAATTCACTCATTTAGTTATTAATAAGGGTTGCCATTTAAAAAATTCGAATCTAGACGTTTAGGCATTTCTCTTTTGCCGATTATTTATCAGACAAGATGTTTTGTTTTTATTTATTATTTTAGATATTATAAATTGTAAGTGATAGCATTTTTTTAAAGAATTTTTGGTGATTAAGTAACAAAATATAGCAAAGAGGTAAAAAAGAAACGGATAATATACCTAATATCCTTGCTAGATAACATACAAATATAACAGTATCGGATAATAATGATATTAGAAGTAGTAATTTATCACCAATGAAACTTATTTTAAAAGCAAAATCAAGGTACTAATGCTAACTGATCAGTTATCAGTTTTCTTGTTTTAAGTATTTTCTGGACGAATGTATAGAAAATGGGGACATATTGTCCGATCAACAATTTGTTAATTGTGGCATACCTCAAAGCAGCATAATATCACCATTACTCTTCCTGCTTTTTATACTAGGCCTTGAAATCCACAAACATAACTGGTAAAAATATGATGATCCAAAAATAGACTAATCAAGTCAAAGGCATGGCACCCGGTTTTCTGCAACCGTAGAGATTTGCCCCCGGACTTAAACCTCGTTCTTAATGATAAAGTCATCAGCATAACGAAACAGTTATCTTTATCTGGACCCACATATCAAATGAGAAAGAGGTAACCACGTAGACCATATTGGAAGAAATTAAAACACGGCTATAGGATACTTTAGATATTAAGCAACTTCCAAACATCTATCATGCTCTGACATATAGTCATTAGAGTTACGGCATCATTTACTGGGGATGGTCTACACAGATAAACGAAACTTTCCTTCTGCAAAAAAGATTAATTAGAATAATATATTCCTTAATCTCGTCGATTCATTTTAAAAAACAGAAATTAATATTACTTTCTTGCATCCCGATATTTCACTCAGCATTATTCGTTAAAAAATATTTCATGTCTTCTCCCAACCATCATCATTCCACAATCATGCCACCAGATATTATATTCTTCCCTATAACAAAACCTCGTCCTTTACTACAGATTTTGCGGCAATGCATTATTTAATAACCTTCTAGCATATCTAAGGGATATCCCATCATATCTTCATAATAAATTCAAAAATAATTGCCTAGTTAATGGGTGTGTTTACGATGGAAAAGATTTTTATATAATTCTGCATAGTAATTGTAATGTTTTCTATTTTAGATGTATTAACATTTTGTTTTCTCATATTTTAACGCTGTCATAAAACTTTCTAGATCTATACACAATAAATGGAAAAAATAAATGAATGTACGTTGGTCCGCCCGTGTTCGCATGCAATGTGTGCTCCGCGCTCATAAGATATCCTCAATGAGTGCATGTGCCCCGATGCCTCCATGGAGTCGGCGCCGTAGCTTAAAAAATGAATGAAAATGGATTATAATGGCGTCGCTTGCCTAGTTTTATTAGATTTGAAGGGCAGGTAATAAGTAATAAGTGACAACGAGAAATTCTAGCCTAAAAGTAATAGCTGATTAGGCAATACTTATTGTAGTTTTTAATAAGCTTTGGGAGATTGATTTTTTTGAATTATAATGCTACCAAATAAGAATTTTATAAACAAATATAGTAATTGAGTTTCAGAGAACTTTACCCTTTTTTTTTTAAACTAGAATCCACGAAAGCGTGGTTTCAGAGACATGTGCCTTAGTATAATGGACAAAACGGCAAATTAATGTTCTTACACAATAACGAATTATATTATTACGACAAAACTAAAATAGCGTTTATTTTATTAATAATGTGAAATCCTATAATATAATAGGTATTAGATAATATTATTAGTTCGTCTCATAAATTATTACTATACAGAGTGTTTCAAAACAAAGGCGAAAAGCTTAAGAGGGCGATTCCCTGTTTAAAACAAAAGGTTGTTTGATATATAAACGTTGGGTCAAAAGTCAACCATTAGGGAGATATCGCAGAAAAATATGGCTGTAAAATAACGTATCTATTTTTATCTTAAAAACTAAAAGCAATACAATAATGAAATTCTGTGCAAGTATTGAGTCGATGAAAACACACTTTCTGCATATCTTTTCACTTTTTTAAAATGAGTGGAAGGTGTTGAAATAGACTACCCCTATCATTCTTAAATGACAATATAGATGAATGTTTTTAGCGTTGTAAAATGTCCGTATATACTTAGTGTAATGTTTTCACTTATATATATCTATTTATACTTATTTTTTTGTCAAATGACGTGTACATCCATCCTAGATGGCTGCATTTTGCAAGTACCAAATAAAGATTTTGATTTTGATTTGATTTTTTGATTATTGTTAACTAAATTTAAAGAAAAACTTACGCAACGATTTGGAAAAAAATAAATTTGGATAGCCTGGTTTATTTAGAAACTTTTTCTCTCTTGTATTTTTTTCATAAAACTAACTGATTTGAAATAAATGGAAATTAAATTTAAAGCATTGCATGTTACATTACATAGTTGGACGCTGTCAAACACGGTTTTATTTTGTACTAATGTTGTTTAATTTTCTTCTGAACAGTCATATTTCAAAATTAATTTATTAACAAACATTTTTGAAACTGACCTATCCCTATTAATGCATACATTAAATCGTTCTTTAAAAAAATATTATTTAAATATTGCAACTCAAATAAAAACACAACGTCCTACGCAGAAGCGACTACATTTTTTTTATAGCAAGTGTTGAAAATGCATGCCTTGCGATGTAATACATGCATTTATCCTACACATCATTGAATCCCTAATATGGTGATGCATTGATGCAATTATGCGATTTCTCAGGTCTTCGATATCCTGTACTAGGGTAGTGTAAAGTAACTCTTTCAGATATCCCCAGATACCATAATCAAAGGATTTAAATCTGGCGATCGAGGCGGCCAAAAATGAGACCCACCTCTTCCTATCCAGCGGCTTTCATAGGTAAGATTTAAATACCCTCGCACATTTAACCTGAAACGTGCTGGGGCACCATCATGCATGTAATACATGTCTCTTCTAGTTCGCAGGGGTAAATATTCTTATTCTAGTAGATAAGGCAATTCTTCTTGTAGAAAATGAAGATGTGACTCACCAGTTAATCTTAAAGGTAGAAAATGTGGCCCAATTAAATTTTCATCGACAATTCCCAATCAATAGTTAACGGAAAACTCATATTAATGTCTAGATTCTGTTACTGAATGTGTTTTTTGACATTTCGAAGTGAGGTCGGCTGGAGGTTTGGAGGTAAAATTCAATAAAATGTGTAATTAAACTTCTTCCTAAATATTAAAATTGACGTGTTTTTAGTCAAATCTCATTTCTCTCAAAATCAAGAGATATTTAGAGTGGTTCAGTTTGAATTACAAGAGGTGGCATAATAAGCTAACACAATTTACATTTTTGGGCTGATGAAAATCCGCACGCCATAATTTAAAACAAGCTTCAACAAAGGTTTATGGTAATTGTGTGGGCTGGTATTATCCGGAAATAACCTTATAGGTTCATTTGTTTTTGAAGAAAGACTTAATGATAAGATTTAGTTATAATTTTTGCAGCAAAATTTGAATTATTTATTGGAAGACGTGTTTCTTGATTGAGGAATGCAAATGTGGTACATGCATGATAGTGCTTCACCTTATTATAACCGTATGGACCTCGATGGATAGGTCAAGGTAGGCCCGTTTTATGGCCACCAAGGTCGCCAAACCTACATCCCTTATATAACTTTTACTTCTGGGGACATCTAAAAAGACTAGTTTATTAAACATCAGTAAATACAACAGAAGAACTACTAGCGAAAATAACACAGCATTCTAACGAAGTCCGTAATAATGGCGGAATATTATTTGAAAATGTGTTAAAGTACGTGGAGCCCATATTGAACATTTGACAAAATAATATTTAGACGTTTTCATTATTTTTATATTTTAATAACATTGTAAATTAAATAAGCTCCGATTAACCCTTTGAAAGATTTTTGGACTTGACAATATCTGAGTTGAAAATCTTTCAGCATAAAGTCTTCTTGCCTTCGACGAGTTGGAAAGCAGTGCTGTGGTGGCAAGTCCGTTCCTGACTTCACTGACGATGTAAAACGTCTACTGTAGTATGATTTAATGACTCTTTATAGCCTCTATTAAATATTAAAATGTCATTAAATTATGCAAGTCGGTTCAAAATTTGGAGTCAAAAAAGTAAATCGTCCCCTTAAGTTGTTCGCATTTGTTTTGAAACACCCTGTATATGTGTGTATGCTTCAAAAACGCTAAAATTATTTGCTGGCAGTTTTATTAACAGATTTGTGGATACACTTTTTCAATAGCATATATTATTACTGAACATGATTCTCACCCCTCACTCTAAATATTCTGAGACATGTTTTTCAACTCATCGTCTAATCCAAAAGCAATAAAGCTGTCTCTGATGTTTATTGCAGGGGTGTGGACGTGTGGTCTCCCTTGCAAAATTAGCTTAAATAGTTTAATGCATGTAAGTTATTATGGTAATTAGCTATAGGGTTGATGAAAAGGGTGGGTTAAGGGGACTTTTTGCTAGAGTGTGATTTAAATGTGGTATCATTGCTCAAGGTCCTTGTAAGATTCTAGGACTACTAGATAAAAATTAACTTAATGTACAATGTATATAATCAATAGGTAGGGTGGTTTCTAAGTTGACGCTTGTTTAACTATATTGGATAAGGTGGGGCTAGATGATTCAGGGAAAAAGATGAGGAATTCAGTTTTTATAAAAACGATGTCTACAATTAAAAGTTTTAAACATCTGTCACCCTATCTAAAGATTAAGTACCATGTCCATCAACTCGGTGATATCGTTCATATTTTCAATTATATAAATTTAAGCAATAAAAATATTCTATAGTTTTATTAAATACAGCTATCATCGAATGTATACCGTATAAGATCAAATATTTTAATTAATATAAGGGGTGTCCTAAAACTTATGGTCAATAATTAGAGACCGAGTAGATTGGATTAAAATAGAGTCAGAAGATCATGTGACATTTTGTCGTATGGCCCTCAAAACCTGAGCTCCAGCCTCGCAGAGAGTGGACCCCAAAGATGTTTTTTTATTAATATTTTCGAAACCAATTGAGATATAAATTTAAAATGTAGGCTTTCTAATAAGCATTACACGCAGAATCGAACTGTTCTCATCAATAAGTCGACAATTTACAAGCAGCGTTATAAATAGCGGAAGGCGGAGTTAAAATATACCTTACTTTTTTCGAAATTCATTTTCCTACATTTTTATGGCAAATTAGAAAACCTCAACACTCAACATGTTTTACAAAAAAAAAGGTAATCTTTGTTAGACATTATTTAGGGCGTCGTTCTCGTGATAAATCGATCAAAAAATTATCTTGCATCCTAAAATTTGTTGTAGTTAGCTAGTGTAAAAATAGAAGAAAGTCAAGAAGTGAATAAATAAGTAAATTTCAATTTCGTTAAGAGGAACATATTGTCGGAGAAATTTAATTATCATATTTTTAGTAAATAATACGATAAAAAATATTAATATTTGGGTAAACAAAAAAACCCACGAAAGACCAGAAACCATGATTCGAAAGGAACAGCAAACTCATGATTCAATCTTACCAACAGTTACTCCAAAATTTTTTTGAAGATCCTACTGGATATATGGGCAGAAACAATAGAAAGTCCATGTTGAGTCTTAGACTAAAATCCGTGTAAAATTTATTTTTTGAAGGAACTCTTTTAAATAAATACTTATACGTCAGAAACTTTACTGTTAAAAAAAAATGAAAATTAATAAATATCAGAGTTGGTACTTTTGAGTTCACGATTATTTTAATCGAAACAGGAAGCACATTTGTATGGACTACCATAGAAAATACAAAATTAAAACAGGAATTTCATTCGACGGATCTAAGATGCTTAACCTAATTTTACCACTTGTGAAAACGCTATCCACTAGGTTGTCCGATTAGCTGGTTGCTTGTGTGAAAGTCCGGTTTCTTTGGTTAGAACCAGTAGGTTTATTTCCAAGGTTTTCATGTAGTCGAGTGGCACACTGCTGAATTTCTAAAAATACTTTGAGTCTTTAGTGAGCCAACGCGTTACAGATTTAAATGATATGTAAAGCGGTATCCTTCTCTTTCCTACATTATGGGTCCGGTGTAAATATCAATATTCTAAATGTATTATCTTAAGGGACAATGGCCTGTAACATCCTATATCTTACTGCGTGTTAAAATCAGCATATCAGGTGTTAATTTCTTTAAGATGTTCCCAATTGTAGCCCTTGCATGTCCCTGGCCAGGTGCAGTTTTTAGTCCAGTGGTTCAGATGTTGCTGTAAGGACTAACTAACCTGTTTAGAGACCCCTATTGCTAATTTAGGACCCCTAAAGTTCTCAGCAGCTGCTTTGCCGATGTTAAGCAAAACACTGTATGTGAGCAAATGATTGAACGGAGGACATGCAGGTTTTGTTTTAGCTCGTAGCTGTTGTAAGTTTAGAATCGGTAGTGGGCAATAGATACTGCATAATAATATTTATAAAATTTTCCGGGGAATTCATATTTTGGCAAAAAAACATGAAAATAATCAGTAGATCACAAGTTATGGCAGATACTGCGTTTTTTTCTAACAACTAAGGGATTGACATGGTGATTAAGTTATTACGAAAAATGCAGTATTGCGTTTCTCCTAAGCACTTTATAAGTAAAAAAAACACGCTGCAACCATTTTTTTTTATAATTTGTTCTTTTAAATTATTTATTTATTACATGAACGAAAAAATGTTTTTCTAATGGCAACAGAGTCAGATGCACAAAGCACTAAAAAACGAAAAAAGTTCCATGTCTGAAAAAAGAAGTCAATCAGAAGTTAAAATATTTAACCAAAACGTTTTCACCTGAGGCATTTCTTCTGTTGTTTAAGAATTCGTCAAATTATGCAAGACTGTAGCTTCAGGTGTAAACGAATCCTAAAATGTTATAAAAATAATAGCCATAATTGACAGTCATTAACATGTAACTTACTCGAAACTATATTAGAATCACCGTATTATCTGCATTTCGAATTTCAGAGCATGAGGATTGATCTTTATGCTGAATAATACCATTATTTAAGTCGGCCCGGTTACAAATTGTTTCACTGCCATCAAAAAATATTTCCCCTAATATAACACTGTCAGTTTAATAGTCTGTCTTTCAGCGCCGCAGTCACAGTTTGGGGAAGGTATTTTTCCCCACCTGAAAAGTGAGTCGGAGCATCTGCCACAGTTCGTCCTTATTCTATTTAGTGTTGTCCAGATTCGTCTTGGTTGGTCAAAGCCCTCTGGTTTGCTTGTAACGCATGGCATATCCCGGTAAGCAGGTGGGGCCATCCTCTAACAGTCTTCTTTCCATCGCTCAATTATGTTGAAATTTTCTTCAATAAGGGTTTCTGCCGTTTTCAGGGGGGGTTTTCGTGAGCGTAGCCTATTTATGGTTCTACCGGTTACTCCAACGTGGGAGCGGAGCACGGGGTCGGCGTTTATTTTTTCATACTCCCTGACCAGGGCATGTTCTCGGCGAATCTGTGGAGGGGCTATGTGGCTCAGTGTGGGTAGCCAATAAGTGGGCGTGGCCCTAATTGTGCCTGATATAGTACGCATGGCTTGATTGAGTTGGGCTTCAACACGTTTGGTGTGTGGGCTGTTGATCCACACCGGTGCACAGTATTCCGCGACGGGGTACACCAGACCCAGTGCTGTCGATCTGAGTGTGGGCGCTGTGGAACCCCATGTGGTGCCGAATAGCTTTTGCAGGATGTTGTTTCGGGTTCTGAGTTTTGCGGCTGTCTTCATAAGGTGTTCTTTAAAGCTTAGCGTTCGGTCGAGTATGACACCCAAGTATTTTGGGCGCATATTGTGACTGAGAGGTCTGCCTTCAAAATTGATTTTAAGTTGGTAGTTGGCCATCCTGTTGTTTAGGTGGAAACAGGATACTTCCGTCTTTGCGGCACTGGGCTGTAATCTCCAGTCGCGAAAGTATCTCCCAAGGGTAGCCAAGTCATTTGTTAGGATTTGCTCAGTTATCCCAAATTCCCTATGGCTTGTGGCGAGCGCCCAGTCGTCCGCGTATCCAAACTTCTTTGATGTAGTTTTTGGCATGTCTGCTATGTAGAGGTTAAAGAGCAAGGGAGCAAGCACCGATCCTTGTGGAAGGCCATTATTCAGTTTCATGTTTTTACTGGTCTTGTCGCCCATAATGACTTGAAAAGATCTATTGGATAGCATGGCATTGATAACATCAGCCATCTTTCTGCATGGGATAGCTCGCATTAATTTATAAATAACTCCTTGTCGCCACACAGTGTCGTATGCCGCTGATAGGTCTATGAAAGCAGTAGATATTTTAAGTTGTTTTTGGAAGCCTGTTTCTACATAGTTAGTTAGTGCTAGTACTTGGTCTGTGCAGCTCCGGTCTGGGCGAAATCCAGCTTGTTCCACACGTATGTTTTGCAGTATTGTTGGGCCAATCCTGTTATATAGCAGTCTTTCAAAAAGTTTGTAGACCATGCTTAAGAGTGCAATTGGGCGATAGTTTTTTGGTGTATCATTTGCTTTCCCTGGTTTTAAGATAGCGACGATTTTTGCCCTCTTAAGTTGAGGACTGTCCAATTAGTTCTTACAGTGGTAACCCATCCGATTTCCTGATTGCGACAAAAAAATCAATAGAATACATTTGTAATCTTAATGTTTGTTTGTAAAAATTTTTTTTTTTTCTCTTTTCTTGTATTTTTGTCATATACTTACCTGTGATGTAGCCATACGCTAAATAAATAAACACTGTCAGTACATTTTCAGTCCTCTGTAATAATTGGAATGTTATTTATATCTTGAACAACCGGTGTATTGTTGCTATTAAAATTATTATCTAAACAATTATTATGTTGAACTTCAGGTATAATATTATTATTATCCAAAGTATTGCAGTTAAAATATAGGTGAGAGTTTCTTATTGGAACTGATAACTGCTGTTCTTCACAATAATAATAATCGATATTTGGAGAATTATTCATCTCGTTGGACGTTACAGTAGCAGCAGCAGAAGCCGGTGGTGTCTTGGTGCAAACATTTTACTTCTTTTCCAATGTCATAACAAGTTCCGTTCGTTTAGACATAACGCAACAATAAACTCGACAAACTCGAAAAAAATACTAATTTCCAACTTTTCGCTCAGAAGTAAATACAAACAAACACAACTAACACTTACTTAAGTACGAATAGAAATTTATTTGAAATACCGCAAAATAATAACCAGTTTATTAATTTCTGGTAATGTTTGCGGCGTTTTAGCCAAATTATAATGATAGAGTTTGAAACAACATTAACGGAGATACCAACAGTGGCGTATTTAGTATTGTGACACGGGGGGGGGGTCCACTTATCTTTCTTAAAAAAATGCGCAGCAGGCAAAATTTTTTTAGGTGCCACGCCCTTTTTTGGACTGTCTAAACTTGCAAATTTTACGTTTTAATAGCCCGGCTCAAAAAAAACGTAGAAATAAAGCAATTTTTAAATATAAACTCCAATATTTGCATTTGAAATATTAGTTTTTTGAAGGTATGTATAACGGTATACTATTTTACTCACCTGAATTAGAAAACACGGAACGAAAAATAAAATTCAACAATTATTAAACTAAAAGACTGTGGAAATCCCCAAACATCTGGAAAATTTGAAATAATGTTTCATGTTCTTTATTGCAAATAAATGAATGTGAATTTCAGTTTTCTTTACTAGTGAGTCCACGGGGGGGGGGGGGGGGGTCTAGACCCCCCGGATCCCCCCCTAAATACGCCACTGGATACCAATATCTCATTTTTAAAGATTTTTGAAGATGCCGCGTTTTCGCTAAGCACGACTGAGCTCCAGTATTTGCTAGTTGGTCTGTTTTTCGTTGCCTGCTATCCTGAAGTGACCAGGAACCCAAATGAATTCAATCTTGTTGACTTTAGATGACAGTTTTTTTTTAGGTCTGACTAGGAGATCGTGGTGAAAAAATATTTAATCGACAAATGGTTTTATTTGTTGGAGGAATATAAAAATAACCATAATTTCTCAGACATGGTTTGACAAGATACAAAAGCACAAATATGTTAGTGTTTACTTATTAACAGAGTTGTATTAAAACTATGAAATACGCATCTCTGATAAATGTAAACACTTAATGTGTAATGACATAAAAAAATTGAATTTCGTATGAAAACTGTTTTATGGAATGACTAAATAACTTTCGATATTTTATGTGACATATATTTCGAGCCTTGCAGCTCATATTCATTATTTTTTAAAAAATCTCTTCTTTTGGATGAGTATAAATATAGAATTTCACTTTTTAATTGTCGTCATTACTGTTTTCTTCACGTTTCTGACGTTGTTTTTACAATAACGTCAAGGCAAACGTGTCAGATGCATAAAAAACATAAAGTACCTTTTTAATTATTGTATCATATAATTATACACGCGGTCAAACTGTCAAACAAGGAATATTCGGAGAGCGTAGCTTAAGGGATATTATTAAAGACGGTTGGGTCTATTATATTTTTTATATATTACGTATCTAATAAAAAGCAAAAAGTCTTATCATTAGTCAAGATTATTCACCGACAAATAGAATTTAACAAAAAGAATACACAAAATGATTACAAAGAAATTCACTACTCCATCTAGGATAAGCTGATATTATGAGAGAAAAATTTTAGAAAAATTGCGTTTGACTGGTTGGATTAAAATTGAGGTAAAGTTCTTTTCACGAAAAATGGTTTTGATTTAATAGCCGCAATAAAAGTAAAGGATCGATCTTAATCCTCTGGCAATAGATAAGCAAACTATAAAGGGAAAGTAAAGGGTCGGAATAAAGAATACAAGTAATGATATTCGTATACTCGGTACTCTATAATAATATATTGATTTAATCAAATGAAAAAACCCAAATAATATATACTTTAATTATTACCTACCTATATTTAGTTATATGTAAAATAATATTATTCTACATCTAGTTCTGTTCGGCTGTCGCTATCCTCATCTAAATTTATTATTATCAGAAGAAATCATCATAATCTGACCCCGACAATAAATACTGTAAATTTAAGGGTTTTTACGATCACACTTTGATTGCAGTCATGAAATCTGAACCATTTTTTGTGAAAAGAACTATACCTAACAAATCAGAGACAGTGAATATTTGTAAAGGTTTTCTTACAGCTGAATAGTAAATAATTGGTTTGTCCAAAATTAGTAGTCAGTTGGTGGATTCATTTGGTCCAGAATATTGATTTAACCGAACAAAAAGTTTGTGTATAAATAAGTGCTGTGTGACATCAGTCAATGAAAAAATAACGGGTCAAATGTCGGAAGCAGACAAAAGCGCAGAAATACCGTGTCGAAAGTGTGAATTGCCTGTTTCGAATTAAATAGTTGCACCGCATAAAGCGTTTATAGAGAGTCAGCGAGGTGTATAGAATCCATCGGGTTATAGCTTTACAGTAGATCGAAAGGGCAATTACGCTTTTCAAACTACGTAAAAGCTAGCTAAAACGGATCACATCCGTTCGTCGCAATAGGCTACTTGCATGAAATGTAAATTATCGAAATTATAATATTATCTGACAGTCAACAGATATTATGAGCTAATTCATTTTGAAAATCATTAATACAATAAACAGGGCATTAGAGTAAGAATATGCATATAAAGGAACTTCATTGTTTACGCTTTTAAGACTAGATGGGTCATATTTCAACTACTTTTAACTAATAAAAGTTGTCCCTGTTATTTAAATAAATTTAAAAAAAGGTTTATAATAAAGAATTAAAGCTGGGTCGCCACTTAAGGTTCTTAACTTGTAAAAAATAAATACATACCTACAGAAAGTATATTAATCTAAACTTTGATTCAGTTAAGGCTGAGACACAATCAAAAACTTAAGGAATAAGAAATAAGATTTATGATATAAGAATTAAGATTTAAGAACGAACATATGTTGTCCTATGTAAACAACGCACAATGAAATTTTTGGAATTAAGGAATAAGGTTTAAGATTTAAAAAACCGATTTGTTGGTTTTAAGAAATAAGGAATAGGAAATCAACCAATCAGAAGTCGGCATGTTTGTTAGGTTTGACTTTTAACAATTTAATAACCTCAAAATTGTATTTTCAGTTTTTCACTTTGGTTTTTAATAAAAGTAAGAGTTTCATGTAAGTCATGTTTGACCAAAACTTTCACGATTACGTTCTATCATTAAAGTCTCCTAAGAATTCTCTTTGGACATTAATAGGGCGAACTCACCATCTCCTGTTGCGCCACCTTATTGATCTCCGTTTCTTAAGGTAATAATAAAACGCTGCCGACATTGCAAACATACTACTCAAAAGAGTTAAGGACTTTCTTGGCAAACCCTCCATATTTTTTAAAAGTATAGGCGAGTTTGTTAAAGTTGTAAAAATAGTATTTGTAAACAAAAAAGTGGGGTTAGGACAATAGTTTAGAGTTTAAAAATCGCGCCGTTTTTAAGTAACCGGATTGGTTAAATTTAGGTACTAAGATTTTAATTCTGTCTTGTACTCTTATTCCTTAACGCCTAAATCTTAAATCCTATTCTTTATTCCTTAAGTTTTTGATTGTGTCTCAGCCTTTAAACTATTAACGCAAATAACCAGTTGCATGATATTGACGTTGAAATACACTGACAAAAGTTGCACGTGTGTTTCTCGAACGACATTGTTTAAAACGCCTTCACCTGGAAATTTCTGAGACGACCTTCCCGGGGTTCCCAAAAAAATATGAGATTCGAGACAAACGTAAACCGCTTCAATAGCGCAGACACCGCTCGCTCGCAAAACACACTAAGAATATTTTTATGTGTGTGCCTGGCCATAAAAAAATATTTGTGGTAAATTTAGAGTAGAGTGCTTTAGTAGTAGTAACTTTTAATCAGTAGATGAGATGTGAAAATTAACGCCATTTTGAGATTTAGTACTTAAACCGGATATGACAGATAATTTATACCGTAGTTTTTTGTACTGTGTATAATAACAAAGGAAGAATGAGAAATGTTTCGTCTCCCTAAACATGACCTCGGATATTTCGTGGGGGGAGGGTGTAGTTACGAATTGCCCAGTCGAGTCTGTAAGTGGCAACTGGCAGCTTAAGGCTGCACGAAACCACAAGAATAAATAATTCTTGTGACGAAACCAAGGGATGAGAGCCTTTGGGGCGCACGGCGAGATGGTTATCGACTGAGGACCGTGGCTCGGAGCTCAGGTTAAAGTCCTCTTGGGAATAGCCCTGGCAGCGGATGAAGAGCTAAAAATTGAAAATAGGAAAGAAATATACAGTCTCATTTTTTGTTCTTTTGTTATTATATTTGAAAGCGAAAATTTGTGGTTACAACTGGCAGTTGTTATTCATTTATTTTTTATATTTTCCTGTATTGTAGAATGCACAGACACACACAATATACTAAATTAGATAGGATCAAAAGTAAATAGCACAGTAATCGACATGCTAAGCCATAATTCAAATTTCTCATTATTGCATTTAATTAAGAAAAGAAACAAATTTCGATGCGAAATATTTTATACAATACGAAAAATATTAGAAAATACCATATCGATTGGTATGTTGGTAAAATGTACAATATTTTCGATGTAAAAAAAATTAAGGTATGTCAGCAATAGCTACATTTGTCTCAGTAATCGATATGACAGCACATTAACGATTAATTAGTTATACACTGTCTTACCTTTTAAAATAAATAATTCTATCAAGTTTAGGTTAGTTTGGATGTTAGTCATTCTTTGATTGTCAATATCTTTCAAGCAGTTCTCACGAAGTTTTTTGCTATTATAATCTTATGCTAATCATAAAGTATGGGTTTCACAGCTGAGTACAATACTGAATGGAACCTCTTTACGAACTGCTCCGCTAGTTCATAAAAGCTGAGAATGCAATTATTAGTGTTTATGTTTGGACAATGTTCGAGGGTGCTTGCCAGATTTAGCGCTAGTTTCAAAAGATTTTTATTCGTGCCTTATATTATATTGCATTGGTGTTTCGCGCAAGTAGGCCAACCGTTCATACAGATAAAAATGTTAATAATGTTCGTCAACGTATACAGTGCCCACGGAAAAGTCTGCACCATATGGAAAACATTTTTGTTCGTGAAGATTTTAAAAAATGATTTTCTAGTTTCTTTTTGCGTAATTAGAAACCAAAAAATTGTCTAAATTATTTGACATATTATCGCATTTGCTTCATTCCGTAAATATCATTAAAAATTTTCAAACGTCGGAAAATCACTTTATTTGTCCAAATATCAACAAATGTCATAAGAATTTTATCTTATTTTATCACTTGCCCAATAAAAACAATATATATATATTTTTTTTTGGTGTACATTTCTCCAGAACTTTGGATAAAAATCGACACCACCCTATAAAAAGAAAAAACATTTATTTGCTTAATTAAAATAAGGTATATTTTTAAAATTAAAGATGGATGTAAAGCTAAAAACTATCACTTATTTTAAGTTAAGTACAAGCTATGTACCTAAAATTGACTTTTTCCTAAAATCTCAAAAAGTCTATGCTTACTCTTAAGCTTTAATAATTTCACAAGCATGCTTGGAAAATAATTAAAAATTTTAGGCTTTCTACGATATAGATAATTGAATAAATGTCAGTATTGTGATATTTCTTTATTGAATTGTTTAAAAATGTTAACAACAGAGGAGGGATACGGCAAAAATTTTTAATGAAAGACACCCAAACAAGTTTGTTTCATACTCAACTATTGGTCGTATTTTAGACAAATAGCAATTTTCTCTTCAAATGAAATGGTAAGTTTCCAGAACTGTAGATGGTGGGCTGATGAAAATCCCAACTTTGTCATCGAATGCAGGGATCAATATTCCTTTAAAACCTATGCTTGGTGTGGAATTTTTAATGATAAACTAATAGGCCCTTTTTTTTCGAGTAAATTTAAATTCGCAAAGATATCTACTTGGACTTTCTAATGAATGAAATATGACATTGAAAGAAAGATATGCCCTGTGGTTCCAACGTACGCTTAAGGTTAGGAGTTATGTAAATATGTTATTTGGAGGGAAGTGGATCGGCCGATATTCAGAGTATCCATGACCAGCGTGATCTCCCGACTTAACTCTGTTAGATTTTTTTTGTGAGGGTATCTGAAAGAAAAAGTATACCGTAAGCGACTATTTCAAAATATTGACTAGTTAGAAAATACGATACGGGACATTTGCCTGGATATTCCAGCCAGATATTTTTTAAATGTTGCAAGAGAACTCTCGAAAAGAACCATAAAATGCATTAAAACAGAAGAGCGGCATACAGAAATGTAGGATAAACTTTTTATTCATTTACTTTAACTGTCATTATTAAAACGAACATTAGTAGGTATAATAAATTTCAAATTTTTGATTTAGCCTATCTGGAATGTAAGTATTTGATTTTAAAGCAATTCATACATTTAAAAATAAGAATAGATTTGTAGCATTTTTGGTAGTAAGGCAACTAGTTATCCGACATTATTGGGCAACTAAATACAGTTTGTAAAAAAAATATTAAAATAACGTTAAAAAAGTAACGAAATGCATTGCGTACTGCGTGCAAAAAGTAAGATAAAAATAAGGAATGTGTTTATTGGATAAATGTAAGAATCGCCTTGATGATTAGGATTAACATATTTTTTATGGATTTTAAAACTTTAATGAAATTTTTAATTAAGATATTTTATATTCAATTTGTTACAAAATTAGTATTATTTGTTAGCCTTTTTAAATTCTCTGTGGTCGAATAACAGACATTCTCGGTACAAGGAAACCTGAAAGGAATATTTACACGTTTCTTTGTACTTTCATAACATATTTTTTGGATATTTAACTTTATTACTTAAAACCATTTTTTTTACATGATATTATCCATTTTTATCCAAAATTCGGAAGAAATGTACACGGAAAAAGTATGTAGTGTTTTTATTGGGCAAAATATGAAAAAAAAAAAAAATTTTACACCAAACTTTTGATTCGGATTGTCCATGTAATGTAAATAACTTTTTCTTATGACATTTGTTCATGTTTGGACAAATAATATCATTTTCCGACGTTTGAAGATTTTGAATGAAATTTACGGATTGAAGCAAATGCGGAAATGTCAAATATTTTAGACTATTTTTTGATTTTTAATTTAGCAAAAACAAACTAGAAAATCATTTTTTTGAAAACTTCCCGAATACATTTTTTTTCTATATGGTGCAGACTTTTCCGCAGGCACTGTATAAGGAACAAAACCTTCGAAACGTCTGGTTTAAGAAATCGGACTTTCTTGTGAAATATACCAAATGATTGTAATGAAGACAATCTATAAAAGATGCAATCATGTGAAACCCACTGGCCGGTAGACCATCCCAGATGTCTTAGGTACTGCCGATGGTTTGTCTATAATCTAAAGAATTATTTTAACATAACTTTTTTTTCTGACGAACGTAGTTCCATCTTTAGGTATACCTTCTTCATTTCTCAAAATATGTAAATGTGAGGCACTGACAATCAACTATTTTTAAAATAATTGGGTCCATTTTTGTGTTAATTTCTCCGTCAGTGCAGACAGGTGCAAAAACAACATTTTTAGTAAATTTGTTCCACAACTACACAACCATGTCTAGTTTAAGCAGAACGGTGCAAGAGTATAATATATGAAATGAGGTACTATAGCTTTTCCCGGCGAGTTTTTTAATGGACGGTTAATAGGCTTGCATAAAAAAATGGAATTCTTGCCTAGGTCACACGATTACGGACTTTATTGTGTTTCTTTACTTGAGAGTAGAATTTAACAAAGGATTTTTGAAAAATGTGCCAAATCATTTCTTTGAAAACATGTTTAAAAAAAATCTAGATTTTTCCGCATATTTTTTGAATACGCACGAATGAAAATAGTCTATTTTTGATTTAATATTTAAACTTTTTGTCATAAAATCAATCAAAGATTAATTTCTTAAATTTTGTGTACATACCCTAATTAACTTGTTTTCGCGCATTATTGGTGATGTTAGTATGGCATCCCAACTAACCTAAATTAATATTTGAAAAGAGTAATATAAGCTTATTTCATTTATTGACCTTCTTTGACCAAGTTATTGATATCCCGCTATTATTTTGTATAACGAAGTAAATGAATATAACTCGATTTTTGAATCTATTTGTGCCGTGGTCCAATCTTTTAAAATAAAATTGTGAAATTATTAATAACTGGGTCATATCTGGCTAAAATTGTGAACAAAATCCTTTGAAAAAAACGCACTTGAACCCACTGTTGTCATTTATTAGAATATGTCATTGTCACCTTAAAGAAGTATACACCAAAACTTGTTACATTTCGAAAATTTCATTTCATGGGTTGGTATATCTATGTTTGGTTTTTTGTATTAAATTTTTATAGTACCTATGTAAGCTCTCACCGTACACATTAATTGCTAATTTAGTTACCTGGTAATAGCTAATAGTTTCGCTTAAATCAGTTTGGAACCTTTATTACAATGATTATATTCCGTGAATGTTTTGTATCTCGTAAAGACGTAGCCCAGTGGATTGTTTTCTGTTCTTTTGTTTCATACTACTTATAGACAGGTCTTACCTTAAATTCTTGTTATAAAGTAGCTTTTTAACTTTGGCATGTAATTACCCTCGATGGGTCTTATGAAAGTTTTCTCTTCCATGTTGTACATATGAAATTCGATTTTAGGATTTTTTTTGTTAGGGCCTATAAGTCCAAGTTCAAACTGGAGTACTAGTTTTTTTTTTATTGGAAATATCTGGACGCGGCACGTGCCATTTGCCGTGTATTAATTACATTTTTGAAACTAGCAGTGTAGCAGTATCCACGTTAGCTGTGTGAGAGACTATGTGTGTATTTTTACTGAATATCGAGTCTTCATGAATCTTGCGTATCACATAAAACTTCAGGTAAGTAACAACATTTTTCTTAAGTAGTATGGAATTTTGGGAGCACCCAGTAGGTAATAGGAAAGCGTGAAATCAACCTTTGCTATATTATTTCGTGGTAAGTATGCTATTTCTCAAGATAACCGTTTTCTGTGAACACCTGAGTACTGTAGTCCAATCTGGGTAACGAACCTCACTCCAAATTATTAAATCATATACACTCATCATTTCTCTTTATTGTCAACTATCTCAATATTTTGTATTTGCGTATTGTTCCATAAACAGTATTTTGACAAAAGTTTTGTGCCCATGTTATGTAGTATAGCGTATGTCAACATAGCGTTAAGACGTCACAAAAGTTTCTAGTAGTTTACAGCGTTTGGGGGTCTGTTACAGCAAATTTCGTTGTATATCGTGACAATTAATTATTTTAATAAAGTAAATATTTTTGTTTTCTGGTTAAAGGCCAACTTTAATGCTTGTAACTTTAACATTTTAACCTATCTACGCCCAAGTGGCTAGTATACTTATAGAGTAACCACAGGTACTCGTGAGATTTGGTATTATACTTTAGCGATGCTTTCATAATAAAGTTAGTTAGTTCTGATAGGTTCTTTTGTAGACCTTGCGGAAATTCCAAGCCTGGGGCAGTGTGTTGCTTTATTTCTATCTCACCATGTCCTAGATGTAGGTCTATGTGGCTGCCAAACCAGACTGCACAGTCATTTTTACGGTGTAGGTCTGACAGTTGCCGTCTTGTGCTGTGCAAGGCCCTCTTAAATAGGATTTGACGTTTACTTATTAATACATTTTAATTATTTATATTTTAACTTTAAGTACCTATTGTCCACCAAAGTAAGATGAGCTTGCATTTATAAATCGAAGTAGTCAAGGGCCTAACACGACTTTTAAGAATAAATATTTGTATTGACCTCTGCTAAAACTTACTACCTTTTATTTCAAATACGGCGATTTTGATATACTTAAGTGAATGAGAACTTGTAAGAGGCTATTTTAAACCGATTGTGACATAATTGTTTTTTTTTTCCTAGTTTGTTTTTTTCTGAGGCCAAACACTAGAACATTTAACTAAGGTGGCGCCTTCAGGATTTGACTTTAATTTACTTATATAAGAGTGCTGAACCTCTTAACCTAGAAGCAAAACAGCGAACCTACCCTGAGTTGCTAAGCTAAGGGGTTAGTTTTCAAGCAGCACAACATAGGTAATTTTTAGGTACTATTGTCTGAAGTACATCCTCCCGGGCGTAGGGTTGTCAGAGTAAGGGTGGATAGGTTGCCTTGCCGAAGTATATTTTAGGTTATCCTAAGGTGAGTATCGGCACCCAAGAATTATTGTGATAATGTAACACCGGCCGATTAAGATAGGCAACACTGGCATAATAAAGATTGGTTACAAACTTTTAAATTATTCTCATCTTCGTAATACGACGAATAAACACGTATGCAGTAATGTAACTAATACTCCACTCTCTACACTTTGTCTTTGTTTTAAAATTGTATCGAATATTTCTTTTTTCCTATAATATAGTGATCTATACTGCATTCATATTGGTCGGGTAATATTAAATGAACTTCTATCCAAAATAAATTCGATGATAGCTTCTCATTCAAGGGCACTTAACGCTTGTGATAAGTTGATCCTTATATAAGCCGCTTATCCTGCTTAATCGTACAATCTATAACTGATGTGTTCCCACTTTGCGTGCTTGTCGGCTTGTTAGAACTTTCAGAATAAGTTAGAACAACGCATTTTAAAAGAAACTTAATGATTTTTTCTGATAAATGAAGTAATACGTATTATCCATCAGGTCGGTAAACAAACCCACACAAAAAAGTATTAGCGAGTCATAATAGAGTGTAGAATTGAGTAAAAGAGGAGAGTTGGATACAGACGCATTTCATGGTATAAATCAGATATGGTATGAGTAGACCAGCGTATCACTATTTAGATCAGCGGTGAATAAATTAAATCGATTAATAAACAATTTAGTCTTCTAAGTTGCATCACTGACAACTCCTCAAGAAATTATATCAACTTTGGTTACCCAACTCAACATAAATAAATTAAAGTTGCAGTTACCAAACTCATACAAGAGAGTCATTGGAAGAAGAAGAAGAAGAATTTCAATTAGAGCGGTGCAGGGTAAAAAGACAGTCCCGCTTTGTGTTTCTCGAATAACACTGTCCAAAGATTCCTTTATGTGGGGAATGCTAATAATCTCCAATGATTCAAGATCAATGTGAATCGCTTCCCTCGCACACGCACCGCTATCAGAGTAGCATTAAGGATTTTTCCTGAAGTGTTTGTGCCTAACCACAAAAAAAACTGGCATAATCAGCCATGCAAGGATAAAGTAAAGGTAAATATTAATTCTGTGTTTCATATTTTATTTAATGATAAAAATTTTAAAGTAAATTTTTATGTCTTTTACATGTCAACGGTAACTATAATGGTTAAAAATTGCTTAAATATATAGAAGGAAATTTGGCAATCCCGACAAACTTTTTGCCCATCCTCTCTCCATTCTCGCTTTTATGCCGAGCACAAAATAAGATAATGCGTCCTATCGGCCTCGAATCTCGGCAAACACAAAGAGCGGCGTCACACCGCTTACTCAATTGTGTTGTTTGCCAAATTTCATATAGAGGGATATAAAAGCCAAACAAAAGCCTCCACTATATATACCATGTTTTATGTACTGCTCTCGTAAAAAATTCTGAAGAAACTTGGATAAAAGGTTTATAATATTTTCCTTTTTTTGCGCATAAAGGTGTAAATTATGTTCTTTTTTTAGTATAGGCGCGTTCTTATGAATGAATTTCAGTTTATTAGTTAAAGTTAATTAATTTAAGCCATTAAAAATGGTCGTGAAAATATTTGCTTCAACTCGTTTGACCCATTCAAAATTTATCATTCAAGAAATGATTTATTATACTCCCTATTTTGCCGTTAAAAATGCTCGCAACATACTCAGTGGTTAGTTTAGGTTAGGACTAACTGAACTAATCCTCTATTTTGTGTTACGTATTTCAAAAACAAATTTAATATAACACAATATTTTTTAGTTTAGTTATTTCACTCGAGTGTAGTTTTAAAGAGAATTAAGCATCGACAGCCAGCTAGATCCAGATTGGAACTATAAACAAAGGGTAGTCCAGTTAAAAAGCTTAGGTGGGTACCAGATTGACAATAATTCTGAACGACCATATTAATTAGTTTGACCATATTTCGATAGGGGGCGCTGCGGTTTATACAAGTGTATTTAAATTTATATTATATATTGTCAAAGTAACACTCTTTAAATATGTTTGCATTTTGGCACCATAAATTTAGCAAAAGCGTTTTCTTTTTCGGAAGTATTTTTCACGTAAAACCACAAGAGCTTTTTTTTATCAGATAAACTTTTATTTTTTACGAAAACTAGATTGCTTAGAAATTTAACGAGAACAAACGGAATGATAAAAACGCGACAGCGAAGCTGGAGCGTTTTTATCTATTACCGTTTGTTCGAGTTTAAATTGCTTAAAAGTGATCTAGTTTGAGTTTAAAAAATAAAAGTTTATCCGATCTTAAAAAAAAGATCAAGAGAATTTTAGCTAGAGAAATTCACGAATTTTGGCATGAATAGATACTAAAGAAAATAATACTTCACTAAAAAAATGTTGAACAGCATCAAATTAATTTGTAACAATATGTCAGGTTGCCGAGCAATAAAAAAGAAAAGCTACTCGATTTTGAGCTGGAGAGGTTTTTACCATTTAATTTTTAGCTGGAGAGGGTTATATCGCGATAAAAAAGGATGCACCTTTTTTATCGATGCCAAAGTGATAAAAATGCAAATGTCAAATGGACATTTTATTGTAGGAGTGAATTTATCTTTAAATAAGAGCCACTGTTGCTTATTTGATTGATAGATGTTCCTGTTTTTCTCTTCTAGACCTATTTCTCTCTTTCAAATCAGGCATTACCTTTAACTTCTATTAGTCATTAGGACCTTTGTTGGCCCAACTCCAACTAAGAAAATGGATTTGAGCGAAGCCCTAGATCATTGAAGACGTATTGTGCCATACCTATAATGTCAATAAGGTATCATGAGGCCAATAAGGTCTGACAACTTTTTTGGAACCAAACGCCGGGCGAAGCCACCAGGGTCTCATGCGATCGGTCGACGTGTTTAAATGCATTGGATCACGAAATTGGTGGCCAGGTCCAACGTGGCTTGATATGATCTTAACATTTTTTTTTATATATATTGTAATAGAATAATAATAATAAGCCTATTAACTAACCAATAATGTCGCATTCATTATATTTGAAAGGAGATTGTGGTGTTTTATTTGCTGCTTAGGTTCTTCCCAAGTCTTCCACATACTTGTACATAATCGATACCATCTATATTTCGCAATGGTGACACATTAGACATGGGGCCAAATGGAAAGTTCAGGGCCGCGTGAGTTCGTAAAAAAATATTGAAAAAAAAAATCAAAAATTAAATTGTATGTAAATAACGAAATAAAAACGTTTAGTTACTCTTCAAAAAAAAGTTTAAAGTACTTGGCTCCTGAACCCAGTTTACCTGACTCATTGTTGTTAACCAAAAGCTAAGTCCCGGGTCATCTAAGTCTGCTCTTCAAGAAAAAAATGGCCTCTATCTTGGCAGGACTCAGGCAAATCCTTCACCGCGTAAGATACTTTTCCAAAACTTGTATGTGCATCAGCAATCTAGCCACCACCAGCCGCGGTTAATCTGGAACTGAAGTAATTGCAGTGTCGTCAGCAAATAAGAACAGCTCGTTAAATCTCTCTCTTGGGATATCATGAACGTATATATTGTACAGCTTCGGAGCAAGATTAGACCCTTGGGGGATTGCAAACTCCTCCTCTCCATAAAAGAAACATAATCTTAACAAGATAATTGACAGCCCAAGTCTTATCAATTTTAAGGTCAGGCCACAGAGCCAGAAGATATGAAAAGAGTTCGAGACGTCGAAGAAAACCGCTCCAGTGTGTGCTCTTCTATCGAACCCTTACAAAATTCTGGTCGCCAGTCTCCTCGTCTGATCACTGTACAGTGTTCTGTCTTAAAGCCAAATTGCGCATTGGGAAGAATATCACGCTCGATGACAAAGTCAACCAGACTACTGAGTATTATTTTTCCAATCAATTTCGCTACACTCGACTACAGACTTATTGGCCTATAACTGTGTCGAATTTTCGTTTTGTTTTAGGATCAGTATAACTTGAGCTTTTTTCCACGCACACGGGTAGTGGTCTTCTTCGATTATTACCTGTGAAAGGTTTACTATATCTTTGATGATGTTGAATGGTGGATTGCGCAATGCAGCATTTTTAATACCAGCGAGATCCGCGGTCTTCTTGACATTTAGGTTTGCAATGTTGCCTTCTACTTCATCTGTCTTAATGTTTGAGATGTTTTGAGCAGGGTGATTCATACCAAAATATATCTGTACCGTCTCTGTCGTAATCTCTCTTTGGTTCGGCGGATGCGTTTTCGCTGAGCTGTTCGCAGAGCCTTTCCGCGAAAAGTTCAACCTTTTGCTTACAATCCGTTATTATCTCGTTATCCTAGGTTCTGACTGAGAATGACACCGGTTTCTTGGAGCCCCTCATCAATTTGTAAATGTTACAATCTTCAATACTGAGTTCTCTTATCCTGCTTTTAATGATGAGAGAGATGCTTCACGTTCACCTAGTCGCTGTTTAATGATTATATGTAGTCTGTTGGCTTCGGCTTTTATTCGTGGATCTCCAGTCCGGTACGCCCTGTTTTTAACTGTATTTTTTTCCCTGATAACAGCAAATCATCAGGAATGACCCAGAACCTCGAAAATTCAAACACCCACGTGACGTAAGCGATAGTCACAGCTGCGTGATGTGGTCCTAGCAAGGAAGAAGCGGTTCCATTTATTGCATTAAAAATTTGTAACGCCAGTTGGTGCTTGTTTTAGAGTGGAAGGCTTTCCCCTTCTCCCTAGGATATCCAAGCGCAATTACGACCGGGAGGTGATTTTAGATGAGTTTGTTCAGCACTACTGGATGAGATATTTGCCCTCTATTCTTTGTCACAAAGATATCCAGAATCTCCTGCAGCCCACGCACAAGGAGGTAAGTGTGAGTCTCCGGTGGAATAATGTGGAAGTTAAAAAAATCAGAGTGATTTAACAGGGTGACACCTCTGACCTCTGTCACTATACAACCCCAGACCCTCAGCAGGAAGCTTGTGGAAATACGTCTACCAAAAGGTAAGTAAAATTTGCATGGCCACAAATTGCACTAAGTGGAGTTAAGAGAGGCCCTGTTTAAATATTTTATTTTTGCATGACAACAAAATATTTAAAACTGATTTTTGCGATATTCAGTATAAATAGATAAATAAATACGACGGGTAGTAGCGTTATTTGTTATGCAACACCTGAGAGAACTAGGGTGGAAACTTTCCATCGGCCCGCCCTGTATACCAGATGTTATTTAATAGTCGCTCACCCCTATAACTTTTTTGTTGTTAAACCATTGAAGTTTGATGTTAAGGTATATCATAAATATGCATTTTTTGACAAATTGTCTTCTGCCACTTCCGGTTTAACCGGAAATATTCATAAGTTTCTTATACACTGTTTTTGCTTATCTGCATATATAAATCACATTCTGATTATTTACAGATACCCATGTTACCATTCTTTGACACCTAATCTTTGAAACTATATTCATTTTTATAATCCAATCTAGACTGTTAATATGAAACACAACATTTTTTTTATGATGAGGTATAGTATTGCAGAGTTTCTCCTTTATGGCGCTCTGCGAGCGGTGCGTGTGCGCAGTAAACGATTCACGTGGTCTTGAATCTTTGGAGATAATACTCGTTCGGGAACACGGCCTCAGAGAGGTCGTTCCAGTGTGATGACGTTCTCCAGAAGAAAGAATTTTTAAACAGTGTCGTTCGAGGGACACTGAGCTAAACCACATACATATGGGCTGCAGTGGCTCGTCGTATATTTCAACCATGCATCGCTCTGGATGGAATTAAGTGGGCAACCTCATTGCCATGAAAATATTTGTAAAATAGACTCAAGTCGCCTTCGATCTTGAAGAATTTCCAGGTTATGTTTAGGAGCAGAGCCCCAATAATGCGAACAGTACTTCAGCGATGGTCCAATTTGGGCTTTATAGAGCATCAAAAGTTGTTAGCCTTCTACATATCTTTTGACACAACTGAAAGCAATGCGAAACATTGACTGTGTGGAATCAAATTGCTCGTAATACAATTGTCTTTTGAAATATGCTTATTAAGTAAATATCAAAAATTTAGTTTTGGAAATTTTAAACGACCCTATCCCGGGCGTACAACTACGAAAGACAAAAGTGGCTCAGAGAAATTCCTAGAAAATATTTTCAAGTCGTCGACCGCTGAAGGGAGTAACTAGAACGACCATC
Organism: Polydrusus tereticollis; assembly: GCA_963920685.1. NCBI lineage: Eukaryota > Metazoa > Arthropoda > Insecta > Coleoptera > Curculionidae > Polydrusus > Polydrusus tereticollis. The sequence goes on from OY987329.1 coordinate 55,366,710, forward strand.
TATAAAAGTGTCTTTTCTCCGTAATTTACTTAACTAAGGTATACAAAAACTACATTATATTTATTTATATCAGTTCTATTGGGGAGTTTTTGTTTTTACTCTTTAAATTAAATAAGTGCGGACGGGGGGATAAAATCTGGTTATCAAAAAACTCTATTTCAGATTAACGGAATTGAACCAAATTGGACTTGCTGAAAAGGGCATTCTGTGCTCGATTTAAGATTCAAAAGATAATAATTCAACTATTTGTGGATATTGCAGTGACTGCTAGAGGGCGTTATTTCCAAAAATGTGCAAATGTGTAATTTTTTCTTATATATTTCAAATGGAACTGTATATCTTTTTTTATAATAAAGTACGATGAAAACTATTTTTGCCTAGTTATTTGATCCTAAATTTATTGCTTTAAGGTATTTATCGCACTCAAGATTGAAGGACACTAAGCTAAACTACTCAAGTTATAAATTTACCCAAAAAAAGATTCAATACGAAATATTTTTGAAAGTTACTTCAACAAAAAATAAAAGTAATATTTATTGTGATAACTACGCAGTCCTTAAAATATACATCAAATAAATAACGAATTTATGGATTTAAATATATTTCTTGTATTTATATATATTTAAGTGTTTTTTAATTACATTTAAAAGCTATGCATGCTATTTACGTGTATTTATATGTAATAATTGTTTCAATTCATTTGTATTTATATGTATTTATTTGTATTTAAATGTGTACATATTATATAGATGTATTTATATAAATACATTTCGACAATTTCTACACCTATTTCAGCAGTGTCGTACCCCTAAGGTAGGTGTGTAGGTAACTGTTTTTTGTCAATTTTTAAGAACCAATTTGTATACCTAAAATAGTAATATCCTTAAAACTTGCAAATTAAAAATATTTTAAGTTTTATAAAGGAATATATGATACAAAGAATTAGTTCAGTTAGTTTGAGTTAGTTATAAGGTAAATGCTATAAATTAATACTGTACTGCGTATATTAACAATTACATAATATTTACGAATGAGAGTTGCAGTACGTGGCTACATCTCGTGGCAACCATGTCTGACGGAAAGGATATGGGACAACTCTATACACAAACTTATTTTAAGTTTGTGTTTTTTAATTTACATAATATTTGTTAAACAAAATTAAAGTTTCTAAGATAAGTTGTATATTCCAAAATATACATTTTTTTATTTCAAAACAGAATATTTCCTCAATGTGTGTTGTATACCTATTTTATATGCTATTGTTTAAAGATATGGTAAATAATATCAAATAACATTAAATACCTATTAACCTAAATTATTTTTTATTACATGGCGAATATCATTTTAATTGGTTAATTTCAAATAAAATTTAGAGATTAATTAATATTAACCAATGATGACTAAATTGACGATTAGCGTTTATATAAACTAGACTTAAGTTTATATACAGGGTGCCCACTCTCAACGCAGGCTTCCATAGCATCTAAACTAAGGTGAAGTGGGGTAAATGTGACGTAAAATTCGATTAGTGTAAGGTTCAAATTTTAATCAAAATTATATTTATGGCTTAAAAATTCTGAAAAAATTATGACACAATCCTAAATGACCTATCTAGTGGTAGCTGAAGCTAAAAGTACTGATACACTTTATATGCCTAGTAAAATGTACATTTTTTAAAATGACGTCATTATATCACATTTGTCCCTTATGTTGGGGCAAATGTGATAATCTTGTTTTATTTTACTATTTATTACACTACACAATTTTGTGGGGCAAATGTAAAAATATAAGTTTATTTAAATAATTTATCTTTTGGTTCATTGATTTAGACCTAAAAATAACAAAGTTTTACAACGTTTAAAAGAAAAACAGAAAAAAATTAACAAAAATTAACATTTTTTAGGAAAATGAAAATGTAATTCTACTTTTCAAAAAACCTTAACTAGGATAGATGAAAACCATCGAACCGCATTTTGAATGTCATCCCAGTCCCTCTTCGATCTTCTGATGGTGTTGAAAGCACTTTTATTACATTTTCGGTATTTACGAGAGCAGTATCATCAACAAGTGGCCAAACAAATTTTTTTTTTGTACCTTAAAAATTTTACAACCCAATCATCACGTTCACATGTTTCTAGAACTTTTCCCACAAAGTGTTTGAGTGTTTCTTTGGTCGCATATTGTTCTAAAACCCACTTTCCAACTTCAATAGTATGACTTTCAAAGCAGTCCTCTTCCTCTTCTGATGCTTGTAGTTCTAGTAAAAATTCTTCTTCATTGTCAGATTCTTGATAAGACAGCAGTCCTTCACTTGGATGAACTTGTACTTTGATGTTTTTTTTATTTTTTTTTTGGTGTTGGTGTTTTTGGTGTTGGTGTTTTTAATGTTTCATATTGCACTTTTGGCGCTGTAATGACATCTGCTCCAGGAGCTAATCTTTTTTTGGAAACTTTTGGTATTAACTGATGTTGACGAACGCAATCTAAGAGAAGGGTTTCATTGCTGATTTCTTTTGAAGGACCGGGTTGTTCATTTGATGAACCAGGCAGGGATTTTACAGTACCATTTACAACACTTGCATCTGACTTATTTGGGATATTTTGATGTGGAACCATGTTAAGATTGCTCTTTGCAGAATTTCTAGCCTCCCATCGTTTTAAAGCATCAGGATTAAATTTTTCTCTTGGCACTACATTATTATTATAGGGTACAATACCAGCTTTTCGAAATTGCTTCGGTGTTTTTCCATATTTCCGCAATAAACGACGCAAAAATATTTTTGGGCACTTTTCGACCTACATTGTGACGTTGCCATTTTACCAACTTTAAATCCCATGAAGTTTTAACAGACTTAAAAACCGCCCAATCAAGGGGCTGGAGAAGGTGAGTTGTCTGAGCGGGTAACTTAAGGATTGTAATGTTTTCATTTCTCGCCAGTTCAATTACCGATGTAGTTACATGTGTAGAGTGTCCGTCATATACAATTAGTGCAGGTCTTTTATCTCCTACAGCAGGAATAACCGTGTTTTTAAAATAATTATAAAATATCTCGGCATCCATCCATCCTTTTTTGCTAGCTGCATAGGATAATCCAGGAAAAACATCATCAGGAGCTTGCTATTGGTCCCAAATATTAGCACCTTTAAAAAATTAATAATGGCGGAGCCTTTTCGCCAGCCGCACTTGCCAATAAGAAGAGTGCCGTATTTTCTCGACCTGGTGTACTAGTTACTCGCGAACATGGTGCTCCTCGTTTCCCAGCAACTTTTGTTTTGCTTGGGTCGATACAAAAGCTGCTTTCATCAAGATTCCAAATTTGAGAATTTTTATGTTCAAGTTTCAACTCCTGAAGAAGATTTTTTAAAAGTTCAAAGTATCCCATGATTATAAACGGATCTGTTGCCTTCTTACGTGCATATTCGGCATATTCCACTGACTGAGGAATTTTAATACTTAAATTATGCCGCTTCTTAAAACCTAGAAACCAGTCTGTACCAGGCATCCCATCTTTAAAAGGAGTTTCGATTATATTTTCTTTCACAAAAATGGAAACTTGTTCAATAACTTCCTTTTTGGATAATCCAAAACTAACCTGAACTAACCTGACTGAGGAATTTTAATACTTAAATTATGCCGCTTCTTAAAACGTAGAAACCAGTCTGTACCAGGCATCCCATCTTTAAAAGGAGTTTCGATTTTATTTTCTTTCACAAAAGTGGAAACTTGTTCAATAACTTCCTTTTTGGATAATCCAAACCCCCATTTTTCCATAGTGGCCAAACCTGCGGCTAACTCCTTTTCTTTTTCTGTACTTAAAGCAGTTTTCTGGCCCTTATTCTTCTTTTATGCTCCTCTAAGTCCTTTTACGCGACTATATAATATACAATATGGTATATTGTAGGTCTTGGAGGCCCTGTACATAGTCATTCGGCCAGTTTGATATTCTTGCACAGCTATCTTGACATCAGCTTCAGAATATTTCGGGTCTGCCCTTTTTCTTTTATAGCAGCGAACCATTTTTTGATTCTGTAAAAGACAAGGGGCAAATGTAATATAAAAGGGGCAAATGTGATAATGTTTATATTAAATTTGCCCCCATCCAACCTTTTCAACGGGGCAAATGTAAAATATGCTACTAGGTATAAATAATAGTTATTTATGTATCTAGGGAATTATAATGGTCTTAATTACCCAGGGCAAAGTTTACGTCCCGAGGGCCTTCGGCCCGAGGTACAGCAATTGCCCGAGGTAATTGAGACCCTTATAATTCCAGTGATACATAGATAATTTTATTTCTGACCGATTTTAGTAACATTTTGTTCATTTTTAAAGTGGAATAAATGTTTCAATAGATGACAATGAAATTGACATTAGATGTCAATCGTTTGATTTTATGTCAAATTTTTCTTAATATCCCAAGGGAGTTATAACCCTTATAATTTCCACGTAACTAAGACGTTATAAGCTAATAATATACCGGTCAGAAATAAAATTATTTTTAATTCATTATTTTTACGAAAAAAATATATAAACATGGCCATATTATAGTTCCATAAACAATGCTTCCATAAGCTTACCTTGCAAAGACAGGATCTAGGACGATTTTAGAAAAAGCATGAATCACTCGTATTGTAACCTCAAATGCGACCGCGGAGCACTTGTTAGCTAATGGCGGGTTAAAACCAAATGACACTATTTCAACCGACGTTAGAATATTGACAACGGGTCAGCGGGTGATGCGGTCGTGAAAGTAATTTCGATAAAATTGCACGAAATATGTAATGTTATTACATTTGCCCCATTTTGACATTTGCCCCACTTCACCTTACTCAACTTTTTAATATTTTTTAATAACAGAGTCATAGGGAGGTATTGGGCCTACAATTTAAAATCATTTTAAATTATACTTTTGAATTGTACATAAAATTACAATTATTTTTTAGTAAGTGGATTATAAGTCTAAACTTGATACTTTCTAAGATATCGATTTTTGAAAAATGACATTTTTGAACTTTGACAGCGTCTAGCTCTCTAACGATACGTCATATAGCAAAACGGCTTACATGTCCCTAGCTTACTTTTTATTATCTTTGCAAAAATGCCAACTTCCGGTTAAACCGGAAGTACTATATTTCCGGCTCTTGAGCTACATCCGGTTTAACCGGAAGTTGACACTTTTAGAAAGATAGTAGAAAAGTAAGATAGGGACATGCGAGCCGTTTGCTCTAAGACGTACTGTTAGAAACCTAGAAGCTGTCAAAGTTCAAAAATGTTATTTTTCAAAACTCGATATCTCAGAAACTATTAAGATTAGACTTATAACGCAATTACCAAAAAATAATAGTTATTTTATGCAGAATCCAAAAATATTATAAGATATAGGGTGTTCCATTTAAAAAAGTATAACTTTGCTATGGATCTTCTTTTTGGGACATCCGGTATATTTCCAAATAATTTTAAACTGTAGGCCCAGTGTCTCCCTATAAACCTGTTTTTGAAAAGTATTAAAAAGTTGAGTAGTTTAGATGCTGTGAAATCCTGCGTTGAGAGTGGGCCACCCAGTATAAATTACTGATTTTTAATATACCGGGTGTTTCAGGAGGTACGCTCACCCCTATAACTTTTTTACTGTTTACGTTACAGAAATAAAATTTTGTGGGTTTATATGTGATACTATTTTGCATTTTCTAACATGGCGGATGCCATTTTCTCACTTCCGGTTTACCCGGAAATGACCTCAACCTTAGATTTTTAAATGGAACACCCTGTATATTTTTGGCTTTATCGATTCAGAACACCATTCCAAATTCAACGACACCCCATACGTCACTTTTTGACATTTTAAATCATTTTAAATTTTATTTTTATTTTTTCATCTAGATTGCTATGAACTCTCTAAAATTGTTTACTTCTAAACCAAAATCTTGATAAAAATACAGTTTTTAAGTTTTATTGTATTTTAAATTTTTTACAAACTTTTTAACTTTTTAAAAAGTCTTTTTCCAAAAGAACTCGATTTTTTCAAATGGAAACATATTGGCTCACTCGGGCAAAAAGATGGAGCATTTTTTTCCCAACAGTTTGATATCACACACACAAATGTCAAAGTAAAAGAGAAGAGATAATTTATTAAAAATAGCCATTAATGACAAAAAATACAAGAAGCGCAAACGGCTTTTCATTTATCTAGGTACCCATGACGCCATAATGCTCATAAACAAATGAACATAATAACAAATTTAAATTCCACCATCATTAAAATTAGTTTGACATAACAGTAGCTTGCTATTTTATCGTTTGATTTTTCTGTCAGTAATAATAATTCTAATTCGGTCAGGTATTAGTAATTTCTAAATAAAATATTAAAATGGAAACTTATAACAGAAACGAAAAAATCGATATGGTACTAATTTATGGCGAATGTTTGCAAAACACTACTCAAGCGGCCAGGGTGTATGCTGACAGGTTTCCCGAGAGACGACACCCCTCGAGACATTACTTTCCTAGACTCGTTCAGAAGCTGAGGAATGAGCCCGAACCCGAAGAAGAACAAATTATTATTAACCAAGACAAGGAAATTGATGTGTTGGCATATGTTGAGGCATACAAAACAGCATCGCTTAGAGAAATTGCTTTAGAATGCGCGATAACTGTCTCTTCGGCCTGGAGAATTTTACATAAATATAAGTATCACTCATTTAAATATCAAATCCACCAGCATCTTTACGAAGATGATTTTGCCAGAAGACTGGAGTATTGCAATTGGTTTTTGGACAAAAATAATGTAGATCCGACATTTCCATGCAATATTTTATATTCGGACGAAAGTAGATTTACTAACCTGGGAATGTTTAATAGAAATAATAAAAGGTATTGGGCTCAAGATAATCTAAACCTAATGCAGGAAGGTAATTTTCAAGGGAGGTTTGGATTTAATTGTTGGCTTGGCATTATTGGAGGTAGAATAATAGGCCCAATTTTTTTTGATGGGCACTTAACTGGTGAAAGATATCTTCAATTCCTCAGGAATGAAATTGAGCAGTTTTTAGATGAGCTGCCACTACAAGACAGGATAAATATTATCTTTCAGCAAGATGGTGCGCCGGCACATAATGCTCGTGCAGTCCAAGAGCATCTTAACGACAGATTTGGAGAAAATTGGATTGGTACTACTGGCCCTGTTAGATGGCCTCCTAGGTATGTAAGAAATACATTAATAGTGACTTAAATAACTAATGATTATTATTTATCAGGTCGCCAGATATTACCCCGTTGGATTTTTTTGCGTGGGGTACAATCAAAAATGAGGTATACAACACTCCACCTGCCACCAGAGAAGAATTGGAAAATCGCGTAAGAGCTGCCATTAACAAAATTACACGGGAAAATTTACAAAATGTGGTAAGGAAAACAATTCAAAATGTTCGCGCCTGTCAGGAAGCACAAGGAAGGCATTTTGAACAACTGGACTAACTAAACCGTTCTTATTGTTTCAATGAATATATTAAATTTGTAATAATTATGTTCATTTGTTTATGAGCATTATGGCGTCATGGGTACCTAGATAAATGAAAAGCCGTTTGCGCTTCTTGTATTTTTTGTCATTAATGGCTATTTTTAATAAATTATCTCTTCTCTTTTACTTTGACATTTGTGTGTGTGATATCAAACTGTTGGGAAAAAAATGCTCCATCTTTTTGCCCGAGTGAGCCAATATGTTTCCATTTGAAAAAATCGAGTTCTTTTGGAAAAAGACTTTTTAAAAAGTTAAAAAGTTTGTAAAAAATTTAAAATACAATAAAACTTAAAAATTGTATTTTTATCAAGATTTTGGTTTAGAAGTAAACAATTTTAGAGAGTTCATAGCAATCTAGATGAAAAAATAAAAATAAAATTTAAAATGATTTAAAATGTCAAAAAGTGACGTATGGGGTGTCGTTGAATTTGGAATGGTGTTCTGAATCGATAAAGCCAAAAATATACAGGGTGTTCCATTTAAAAATCTAAGGTTGAGGTCATTTCCGGGTAAACCGGAAGTGAGAAAATGGCATCCGCCATGTTAGAAAATGCAAAATAGTATCACATATAAACCCACAAAATTTTATTTCTGTAACGTAAACAGTAAAAAAGTTATAGGGGTGAGCGTACCTCCTGAAACACCCGGTATATTATAGTTAAAATTTGGATGTTTTTGTTTTCGCAACCTGATGGAATCACAAATAAAAATGCAAATAACCTACCTGTAATTTTACGAAATTAATTGTTAGAATAATTATTTGATACTATTGTTATTTAAGTTGCATAAATAAAGAGATCTAAAAATGTTTTCAGGCGTCTTAAGCCTAGCTTAAATAATTCATAGTACTTTTTCACTTTTCTAAAGCCAAACTGTGACATGGTCCATTTTTGGAAAGCCTAATTTATTTAATAAAAAGGACTATCTGTTCTAATAAATTCAACTATTCTGAACAATTAAACTTATTCCATAGTAGAGGAAATTAAAGTAGTACTTGTTATATTTCACAATATATTTCAGTTTCATGACACGTGTTTCAACCCTTGCGGGTCATTATCAAAGGCATTGTAAGACAGTTAAAAATTCTACATGTCATTAAAATAAAAATTGACAGAGGAGATAGGTTATTTTGGTCCCTAATTTACAGGTATTGGCCGAAGGTACAACTAAATTACAGGTGTGATTATAGAGGTATTTACATCTAAGTAATAAAATTAAGAAAATGATACTGTGTATAATAATTATGGGTTTTTTTGTTGGTAATTATAGACAGTGTTTATTGCATATTTATCTTAAGTAATTAGGCTATTAAGTATTAGATTAGCAAGGGTTGAAACACGTGTCAGGAAACTGAAATATATTGTGAAATATAACAAGTACTACTTTAATTTCCTCTACTATGGAATATCCATTTCACCAAGCATGTAGCCCATCACATATCAATTATAAATAAAACTTATTGTTTTGGTTGTGTTAAACTGATAACATGTAAAGGTTAATCTATTCAAGATATAAAAAACACTAATATTAACTTTTTTTACAAAGTAAAAGTTACTGCAGAAATGAGTATTATAGTTAGTTAACATGATTTTTGTTAAGTCACTCGAAGAATGTAATTTATAAAATAAGTTAACGTTTACATAAATAAAGTGTTAACTTAACTAACTTAGTAGTTTGAATGATATTTGAAAGAAAGTCTTCTCCACAAGAAAAATGCAATTTCATTTATTCAAATGTATGATGCATCTCGGCAATGTATATTGCCATCATCAGATACTATAAAATACCAAAAATTTGTTAAAACATGATTATATAAATAATATTTGACAAACTTACTTTTTTTTTTATTGTATAGTTTTTACACTGATTCAAACCACAGCCCATTGTCATTGGCTTGGCGAATTTCTTTTTTACCTTCTCAAGGTGTCACCATTAAGTTTGGCAGTAATCTATTAATGTTTTTTAAGATTTATTAAGATTTATTATTTTGTTTATTCATGAACTCATAGATGTCTCCATGTTAGTTAAAAATGTGCTGTTTTTTAAAAAACTATAATGTTATAAACTTCTTCGTAAGTTTGTCAAATATTATTTATATAAACATGTTTTAACAAATTTTCTGTATTTTATAGTATCGGATTAAATGATGACTATACTGACACCAACTAAAGAAATTTAGCGGAATAATTTATTCAGAGAGTTAAAATAAAAATAAAAAAAAAACTGAATCAAAGGAGTTCTTAGTTATTTTTCATTACACTAGGACAAGTTCTGAAATAGAAAAGAAAATATTAAGTTTTCTTTGGAAGTAATATAAAATATATTACATTTATCAAAAAAAAATAAATAAAGGCTAGGGCTGCAGAAATAAACTTTGAATCCTACCCAGAGTGTTCCCAACCACATCGTTATGTTTTTCAAAAACTCGATTATAGCATAATAAAATCATTATGGGTTATCTCTAAAGGCGCGAAATAAATACGGAAGTCGGATAACAAAACGAAAAAAGGGGTCAAATTATGTGAGGTATTTTTAGGTAAACTTTTGTTATTTTCCTTAGGTTTTATAGCTCAGCCGACTTACAGCACCCCACAATGATTTAGCTTTAATTCTAAAAGCGTAGACGAGACACACATTACTTTATATACAGGGTGGCGCATCGAAAACGAAACAGAGACATTTACTGACAGCTCAGTTCTTTTTTGGAAAACGCTCAGACCCGTCGATTTTGTTTTCGAGAAAGACACAAAATTGGCAAAAAATCACGTTAACACGTGCAGCCCCCAGGGCGGGGGTGGTACCACCCCTAAAATCTTAAATGGAAAGGGGGGTCGAGTAATACCTTATTTAAAGGTCCTGCAATTCCCTTTATAATTATGTAATATTCATGTACTTCAGTTCAGTAGTTTTGGAGATATATTGATTTTAAGCTTAAAGTAGACTTTAATAGGTACATCAGATTAGTTTGTACTACTTTCAGAAGAAATTTGAGTAAAAGCATTTACTTAATAAGTAAATGCTTTTCTTCACTACGCCCATGGTTTGTTTATCATTTTGGTGTTGAAAATAGCGATTGGAGCGTTTTTTATGGCAAAAAAAGTTGTTTCTTGAAGAAAGATAAGAAGGGAATGTTTCGTACTTATTTTAAATAGGAATTTAGTACATAGTTTGCGATTGATTCGACCAAACTTTGTTGTTAAAATACCTTTTAACGCTTTATACATAAATTAACCATGGTATACTCCACGGCAGAAAGGGTTGAAATTATCGAAATATTTTTCGGAAATAATCAGTGCGCTAATAGAACAGCACAAATATTTATTGAGCGATATGAGAACAGTAACATGCATCGAAAATATGTTCTAGAACTTCTAGCTAATATTCGGGAAACTGGATCAGTCGTCAACAAAAAACACAACATTGAAAATCCCATAAGGAACGAAGCAATGGAAGTGGGGGTTTTAGGGCAAGCTTATGCTGTAGATCCTACGTTAAGTACCCGCAAATTGGATACTGTGTGTGGTAATAGTCGACGTAGTATCCAACGGATTCTAAAGGCCCATAGTTTTCATCCGTATAAAATTCACCTTGTACAAGAACTTAATGAAGACGATTTTGATCGGCGATTACAATTTTGTGAAGATATGAGTGAACGAATTATAAACGATGAACTTCTATTCAACACTTGCTTTTCCGACGAATGTTCCTTTTTCTACGTAGTAAATCGTTATAACTGCCGATATTGGTCCGATTCTAATCCCAGAATTTATCGTGAGGTACACACACAGCAGCCACAAAAATTAAATGCTTGGGCTGGTATTTTTGGCGATCATTTAGCTGGTCCTTTTTTCTTACCTGAAAATTTGATCGGTGAAATGTATTTGGAATTACTGCAAGACGCCATAGATCCTGCATTAACAGCCATAATTGAAAATCAGAATGATCGGCGGTACATTGAGAATAGGTTGATGTTCCAACAGGATGGTGCCCCACCACATTACGCATTACGTGTTCGGCAATATTTAGATCAGACGTTTCCAGGTCGATGGATTGGTAGAAGAGGTGCCATTGAATGGCCCCCAAGATCGCCAGATTTATCACCTTTGGATTTCTTTCTGTGGGGTCACTTAAAAAGCAAAATCTATGCTACTCAGCCAACATCGTTAGAAGATTTGCGACAAAGAATTGTGAATGAGTGCCTTTAAATTACTCCTCAAATATTGCAAAATGTGCGGCAACGTTTTGAGCATAATCTTTATTACTGCATGGAGAGTCATGGTGGTCATTTTCAACATTTATTTGGGTGACAGGTCAGTTCATTTTTCATTCTTACACTACTTTGCTGCCAAATGTATTGATCTCCACTAATGATGATGTATTAGAGTTTTATTTAAGATTTAAATCAATAAATCTCCAAAACTACTTAACTGAAGTACATGAATATTACATAATTATAAAGGGAATTGCAGGACCTTTAAATAAGGTATTACTCGACCCCCCTTTCCATTTAAGATTTTAGGGGTGGTACCACCCCCGCCCTGGGGGCTGCACGTGTTAACGTGATTTTTTGCCAATTTTGTGTCCCCCTCGAAAACAAGATCGACGGCTCTGAACGTTTTTCCAAAATAGAACTGAGCTGCCAGTAAATGACTCTGTTTCGTTTTCGATGCGCCACCCTGTATTCTTAATTTGCGCCAGCCCCAGATTTTACCTCCTCGATATTCTGTCGGCTGCTTTACCCGTTTTATGTAAACAATCGTCGTTTTTCTTCTACTCGCCAAATAAAAGTATCAATTCGTAAACTACTAAAAGCATATGGCAAGTCTTAAAAGGTACAACCTTCCAAAATTAGTATCTCGCAAAACTCCATCCAGGCGACCCCGAAATATGAATGTACTTTTGTGTGTCGCTACAAAACCAAATAAAAGTCCCGATTTTTTTAACGGTATTATTTGGTCAGATGAAACTATATGCCCTCTAAAGTGTGGAATAAATATGGATATGAATGTGTTGCAATAAAATGTTAAACCATACATTTTTATGATAATTTACGAGATTTCTGTGAGTAGAGTTTTCTCAACAATTGATAAAGAATAGAGGTGTTCTTGAGTGACAGGGAAGATATTCGGATCTACTACCACTTAATTTTTATTCATCGGGAGGGCTTTGAAAAACAACATTTATAAAACGGGAATAAATTCTATGGGAGAATTAATTATAAAAATTCAACATTCATTAATTCATTCACTGGACTCTTTATAATTAAATAGATTACACTTGTTTATGAGATTTTGCGATTTAAAAAAATATTAGCAAGGATTTTTGTTGCGGTTTTTTATGGATTATTTATACATTTTATAATATTCTTATCAAGAGTTTGTTCTTATAATTTCCAGGAAACCATAGTTTTCTGTGTTCTTACCCAGAATAAGAAGTAGCTATTTAAAAGAAAAAATAATGTGTGTATTAATCTCAATAAAATTTAAATTACGGCCCTAAATTTATTGCAAAAATTAAAGTTAAGGGTTTTGAATGAAGATACTCTAGGCCTTTTTATTAAAAAATTTTAAAAATACAGGTCCGTATTAACCAAAGTGAAATTGATGATGGGCAGAAAAGCTAAAACGTTGTACGTCAAAACTAATTACACATCCGTGCGCATGCGCGTGAAAGTGCCAATTTAGAATTAATTACATACTATTGTTGGAACAACCTTGAATTTCTGATTAATGAGCCGTCAACATAACCTTATATTTACGATTTGCATTTTCTAGTCAAATTTAGAGAATTATTTTTCTCACTTTATTTATGTAGTAGATATGACATCATCAACGATTTCTTATAATGGAAACTCCCATATTTTAGTATAGGTCTGTTATCTCTAGGAAGAACTGCTTGAGTGACAGGGAAGATATTCGGATCTACTACCACTTAATTTTTATTCATCGGGAGGGCTTTGAAAAACAACATTTATAAAACGGGAATAAATTCTATGGGAGAATTAATTATAAAAATTCAACATTCATTCATTCATTCATTGGACTCTTTGTAATTAAATAGATTACACTTGTTTATGAGATATTGCCGATTTAAAAAATATTAGCAAGGATTTTTGTTGCGGTTTTTTATGGATTATTTATACATTTTATAATATTCTTATCAAGAGTTTGTTCTTATAATTTCCAGGAAACCATAGTTTTCTGTGTTCTTACCCAGAATAAGACGTAGCTATTTAAAAGAAAAGATAATGTGTATATTAATCTCAATAAAATTTAAATTACGGCCCTAAATTCATTGCAAAAATTAAAGTTAAGGGTTTTGAATGAAAATATTCTAGGTCTTTTTATTAAAAAAATTTAAAAATACAGGTCCGTATTAACCAAAGTGAAAATGATGATGGGCGGAAAAGCTAAAACGTTGTATGTCAAAACTAATTACACATCCGTGCGCATGCGCCTGAAAGTGCCAATTTAGAACTAATTACATACTATTGTTGGAACAACCTTGATTTTCTGATTAATGAGCCTTCAACATAACCTTACATAATTTACGCTTTGCATTTTCTAGTCAAATTTAGAGAATTATTTTTCTCACTTTACTTATGTAGTAGATATGACATCATCAACGATTTTTTATAATGGAAACTCCCATATTTTAGTATAGGTCTGTTATCTCTAGGAAGAACTGATTTCAAAAACATAATACATTTAGTGCATTAAGTTTCGTAGCTACAGGGTAAAAAGTTTTTATAAGATTCAGTTTTTTAAATTTTAAAAATAAAAAAAAAAAAATTAAAAAAAAATATGCTATTTAATTAAGTGTTGAAACTATCCTCCTCCTCCTTGTGCCTGACAGTACCCCAAGCGATTAACACACTCTCATTGATTTCTTCTGAAATGTTCCTGTATTCTGTTGTTATTCGATTTTTTAGATCTTCAATAATGGCGTGTCTTAATTTATAAACAACATTTTTAGGTGACCCATAAGAAGAAGTCTAATGGTGTAAAGTCTGGAGACCTAGGCGGCCATTCAATAGGCCCACATCTTTCAAGCCATCTCTATCGAAAAGCTTTTGACATGATGGCGCACTACTGCTGAATTATGTGTTGTTTACATTGTTATCAAAAAAATATGGACCAATAATATTGTTTTACCTATGTTCGCTCACACATTAATTTTCTGAGGATATTGAGTATGATGCTCACGCATTCACCTGGGATTTTCTTTTGCCCAATATCTACTGTTTTGTCGTTTAACTTAAAAATAGATTCATCGGAAAATAGTACATTTTCAAGAAACAAAGGATCTTTGTTACAGATTTCCATTAAAATTTCACCGTGAACTAGTCGGATTTTAAACGAATGCTATTTTTCTACGGTTAATGGTTTGTGAACGGTAATTTCCTTATTTGAGTTGCGAGGCAATGCCTTTGACTGTTGTTTAACCGCCTCGACAGCCCGCTTTATGTCTTCCTTTGGCCATACAGAGCGATTTGTCTTACGAAAATATTTTTTTGGAGCATCTGCAAAGAATAAAAAGCAATGAGGCTAAAATCGATCACAGGCAGGTAAGATCGATAATGCTGGTCGATATTACCTGCGGCGAAGACGCCAATGTTTTAACATAAGGAACTCCCAACCTCATAGAATTAGAATTTTCATAAACACTGTGTAGAATACCTTGGGGTACCATGCAACTATTACTACTAGAGTAGCTCAGGATTTTCCAACATTGACACATACCTTGTAAGGTTTGTAAGGTCGCGTAAAATTAAGATGGTCGATATTCGACCCTTTTCCCCTAACTCCATTTCTGCATGCTTTAATTATTTAATAAATGAACAATTCGGTCTCTGGTTGCTACTTCTTGCCTACTTTCTTTTTATTTATTATCAAGAGTCAGTGCTATTCGCAGTATTTCAGGATTTCCAACGGCATTTTCCACTATCTGAAAATTGTGTGTTATATGCTAGGTTGCAAGATGCTCTTATGAAATAGACTGTACTTTTTGTTTTTCTTAATTTAACGTCATACAACTGCCAACTTTTCTTAAGCACCCCATTGCGATGCTTCTTGATAATTTTATGTAATAATTACTTTGGGTTTTACTTACTTGTCCCCTATCCCTAAAGGAGGTTAGTCAATTAGAAAGCAGGGGATATCCGCTATCTCCTGGAATATAGAAGCCACCACATTTCTGTTTTATACTGTGTCATAATTGAGAAATTCGAAATACTCTGCGATCGTGTACTGAGTCTGGACATCCAACACTATCTACCCTAAAATGGTTGTGGTCATATACAAACTGTGTCTGCAAAAAATCATTAAATTATTACCCATTAATTCAAAGAAATTAACATTATCATAAAAACATACTATGAAAGTACACAGTTACATATTTACCTGTATAGAATAATACCCTTTTCGCTTTATGTAAGACTCTGGATCGTCTGCGGGTTTATCAATCTATTATTCCCATGAATCCAGGTAAACCATTGTTGAGAAAGTTAACCCTAACTAAGCTATTGAATGTGATATTAAATTTGTCTGTTACATCGCAAAAACTTGCAGTTTGGTGGCCTGCAAACCCTAAAAAATGCATGTATGCTGAGGAGCATTAAATTTTCGGAATGGCTCCACTCTTTCGTTGTAATAGGGACTATTTTTAAATTCCTCGCCACATGTCAACTTACGCCAGTGTAAAAAAAATTGTTGCTCATTATATTAAGGTTTTTTCTTACAATATTTTTTATTTTTAGATTTTTACATTAACTTTTTAGGTTAACTTCACAGGTATTTTATGTGCGCATGCGCCAGATTTCAAATTCTTGTTAAATCTTGTAACTTTCTGACGAAAGCCGGTTTATAGGCGTCGGAACAGAAAACTTTTTAGTCACGAATATGTCCGAAATCCAAATTAAAGTCTGTTGGAACGTTTTTAATGAACTGCTCCGACTACTGACGCTTGCGAACTCTCTTTTTAGGACAGGATTTTAGAAGGAACGAACTTTTAATAGAATGTCAATGGTTTTCTTTTATT
This sequence comes from Polydrusus tereticollis, assembly GCA_963920685.1. Taxonomy (NCBI): domain Eukaryota; kingdom Metazoa; phylum Arthropoda; class Insecta; order Coleoptera; family Curculionidae; genus Polydrusus; species Polydrusus tereticollis. The sequence continues at coordinate 55,383,266 of OY987329.1, forward strand.
GCCTCTTACATTAAAGCCACAAACTGATAAAATATATCTAACAATTTCTCGGTTTCTTTTGATTATCGCCGGAAGTACTCGGAATAGGAATAAGTGTTTTCTTTCTGGATTATTACTAAGCATTAAATTACGCAACTTTCATCCTATTTCGTACCTTTTACGGTTCGTGAGGTCCTTTTAGTGATAAATGAATTCGATTGACCCTGTATTGTCTTATCGACTGACACATTTTTGATTATTTTCTATTTCGGGCAGGATTTCCAAAAGTTTATTTGTTTGTATCTTATGACACGATTTCTCTAGACCAATAAGTCAGTCAAAGTCACAGATGGGTTCTGTTATTGTGTAATTATGTAACTTAATGATCGTTTTTTTCAAAAGACACTCTGGGATTCCTCTAATAAGTTCTCGAAAAAATCATTGATAAAAAGTTAATGTTTACAATGGTCCATAGTAAGAAATCTAAACATAACAAATATGTCACTTTATAATTTGTAAAACGTAAATTAAACAAAGGAAAATGCTTATAAAAGATAAAAGCGCGCACATCGCTATATTCTGCATAAAGTGTTTTCGTCATAAAATTTTTCTATGCCGGCAGAATACCGAGGAGGTGTAAAATCCGGGGCTGGCGTAAATTATGAATATATAAAGTGTGCGTCTCGGAAACGCTTTTAGAATTAAAGCTAAATATTTATGGGGTGCTGCAAATCGGCTGCTTTTATATTACTTATACAGATAAAACTGAGCTATAAAAGCTCTCAAAAGCCCGGGCTCCGGAAGCTCCTCTGCTTTCGAGCTTTATATCTCGCTTGGGTCTGTGTAATAGAAGATAATGTTTATAAATATGCATGTGTAAATGTAAGGCTATAGGCCTGAGGCCGCCGCATCCTCGCCTGCAAAGAATACGTAATGTCGATAAAGTAATTCTCACGCCTACCTTGAGCGCCTTTTTTTACTAAAGACTAAAGACGAGATTCAACAGAAAAGTCGAAGAAAAAGAATTAAGCAATAAAATCTGATATATTATTGAATTTTGCTTTAAATAAACAATGATAAATATTGTATGGATGTTTTATCCACACCCAACAGGGGTATCTTTAATTATTATTATCATGACAGATGGCTATATGCCTAAGCACTTAGATCTCTCTCATGGCGCGAGTGTCTATGAATCTACAAAACCAAAAAAAGTGTCCACATTTCTCTAAGAGACCTGAATTTAATATTTAAAGAATAGTAGGTAACGTATTTCTCCTTTAAGGCATCATCAGACCTAAATATGATGTCACATATAAGTGAGCAAATCTCACTAGTAAATCTACCTGATACACCAAAAAACAATTTAAAAGAAAGAATAAAAATGTCAAAAAACAAAAAACAGGTAAACGCTACAATCATATTATTACAGGTTAGCAGTCACAACTTAAACTAAAAATTGTATAGAAACAAATGGATACAACAAAAAACCAAAAGTACAAGGCCCGTTAAATAAGTACTAGGCATAGTGAGTGGGGGGAGATGCCGTCACCTAGAGAATAAACTCAGCAGAAATATATGAGTGTCATCAATATAAATGTAAACTACTATGAATAATTAACAAAAGTCCTTTTTCAAAATTAGACTATATTGTTACACAAAAATATGAAATAATCCAAAAATGCAAGTTTAGCGAAAGAAAGCGTCGACATCAATGTTTTCTCTGCCCAAGTCCTTATATCATCGTTCGGCCGGGCGGGCGATGTGAGTCAGCACGCCGCAAATGAAAAAGCTCTCGTATACAGGGCAAAAGTTGCTTACATAAAGTACGAGCGTACCAGACTACCAGCATCAAAGACGTAAAATATAGAACTTCCATCAGACGCTAGATTGATATAACTTGATCTGAGGAATTTATTTCCCAGCATTTCCCCAGCCGATTGATAGATTGATAAGAAGGAAGGCTTTACCCAACTTATTTATTTCAGACCTAATCTTGTTATTATCTACAGTTCTGAAACAAAGCTTCTTCCAATTTAATCAGAGAATGTTTAAGGAAAAGTCAGGATTGGTAATGGGTTCTTGTCTTTCTCCATTCTTGAGCGAGGTGTTTATGAACGATATATAAAACAAATTCATGAGTAGTATGTGACAATCCGATTTTGTCACAAATGAACTTTTATAATCTAATACCTTATATCACATGCCTGACTTCTATTGTGTCGTTTAAATTGAATTTTGCCTTTTAAAACGATGTTTGGTTCCCTGTATAAAGTAAATACATCCTTGCCTTTTAGAACAATGTTTGGTGTCATTGGTTTCTCCAATGCCTTATTAGAAATCCTTTATTTAAAAATCAAGTCCTGCTTACCTTCGAAGCAATTTTCTCACGCACCGCAAACACCTAATAAACAACGAAATTTCTCTACAAAAATTATACTGCTAAACAAGCGTGTTTGTAAAGCATTTTTTTTTTTAACTTTTGACATAAGCAATAGGCGTTTTACCATGGTGTGTAAAAAAACTAGTGATCTAGGTATTTGCGAGGTTGATAAGAGATTGACAGGTTGACACTAGAGATTTTGTTATTCAACATATAAAACTGTTTCCAAGGTACAGAAGCCACTATTCGCGAAAAAATAATAGCAACACTAGATTCTTATCCCCTGAACTTAATATTACAAAACTGTACTCTTTATATAAAGAATACTGTGTCGAAAACAATAAAGTCCCTGCCAAGTTGTCTTACTATCGCAGAATTTTCAATACAGAGTATAATCTTCGTTCTCACAAACCTCACACTGATACGTGCTCAAGGTGCGATAGTTTTTAAAATATTATTAAACATTCAGACAATGAAGCCAGTGTGAAATCAGCTAGGACAGATTTAGAAATCCATCAAAGAAAGGCCGATAAAGCATCGGAAGCAAAATATTTAGACGTTGCAATGCACAAGAACATGACAGACCCTGTCGTAGTATGCTTTGATTTACAACAAACATTACCCACTCCGTTATTAACAACATCAAAAGTCTTTTATCTGAGACAACTTTGGACGTACAATTTTTGCGTGCATAATTTAATTACTGGTGAAGCTTACATGTACACTTGGGATGAAACGGTAGCAGGTCGAGGATTACAAGAAATTGGCTCCTGTTTAATACATTTTATTAAAATAGATTGATTTAGCCGATACTTGATGGAAATCCATTATAAATTTTGAACAGAAACAAAGTTTTAAATTTCCACAATTTTAATTTTTTTTTTTTTTTTAAAAGCCGTAACATGTTTCGGCACACGGTGCCTTCTTCGGACGGACTAAATATAAATGTGTCAAATATGAATTTAAATATTCTAGGTAGGTACAAGGTGTAGTAAACAATATTAATGGTAAGGGATTAACAAACTATAATTAGGTACAACAAATGGGCAAATCCTACTTATGCTATACAATTTGAATAATAGGAATGGTAGAGATATAATATTTTTATGTAATTAGGTATATAAATTTAACAATGGGGAGTAATTTGTGTATAATTGTTCGTTCAATAATAAACCCGACCTTTTCTTATTATTAATCTCTAAACTTTCCAAATAATTTAGTTTCTTAGATTTGTTTTCTATGTGTAAAATTTTAAAATCTTTGGAAAATTGGTGTTTTTCTAAATTCAAATGTAATGCATAATGTGAAAGGTTGTTATTTTTTATAAAACTAGATTCATGTTCTTTAATTCTTGTTTTGAAAGCTCTTCATGTTTGTCCAATATATACTTTCGGACAAGAACCACAATTTAGCACGTATACCCCTGATTTGGTTAATTTATTCGATTTACTTTTGTTGTTTTTTATAAGTTTACCTAGGTTATTATTGGTTCTAAAAGCAGTCTTTATTTTATTTTTGGAGAGAGTTTTAGATATCTTTTTCGAAATGGTGCCTGTGTACGTGATACATTTAAATCTTTGGTCGAGTGTATTATTGGTTGTTGGATAGACCAAGTTTATTGCCTTCTTATATGATTTACTCCTAACAAGATTATCTACTATACCCGCATTGTATCCGTTATTGACTGCGATCTGTTTAATGATATTAAGTTCTTTTTCGTAGCTATCCTTTGATAATGGCGCATTTAAAAGTCTATGTACAAATGAATTGAAAGCTGTCATTTTGTGGGAATATGGATGATTAGATTTATTATGAATTACTGTGTCTGTATGTGAATGTTTGTGGAAAATCGAAAATTCATGATTATCCTTTTTATTGGTGATGGTTAGGTCTAAGAAATTGATAGATTTATTATCTTCTAATTCGACTGTAAATTTGATTTTCGGATGTAAGTTATTAATGAATGAAAGAAATTGATCTAACTGTCTATCAGTGCCTGTAAAGCAAGTTAAGATATCATCGACATATCGATGCCAATAAAGAAATCTTTTGCTTAGTGGATGGTTAAAAATTTGTTTTTCTAAATGATCCATAAAGATTTCAGCCAATAACGGACTTAAAGGGTTACCCATTGTCAAACCTTCATCAGAAAAGTAAAACTTATTGTTAAATTCGAAATAATTTTGATCCAAACAAACAGAAAGGGAATCTAATATATCCTGTTTTATGATTATATAATAATAATAATAATCTTTATTCAGATAATCAAATTTGTTCAATTCACAATAATAAAATTTATACTCTAACATGTTTATCTGAAAGGGCGAAGTTCATCTCTTGTTTGAAACAAGAGTTGGTCTTCCACTTAACCTTTAAAAAAAACTAAAATATAACCTGTAAACGGAGTTTACAACTAGAATACCTAACAACTAACCTTAACTAAAAAAGTTTAACAGTGCAGGAGCATTATATGTTATTCACAAAGACTTATGTTATTCACAAAGATTTATACACTAGAAAAAGAAAAAGATGAAACTATAATTAGCAATAAGCTCGACGGCAATAAGTATAAATAAACATAAATACCTAAGGCAAGGATACATATGAAAATAAGGAACAAAAAACCGAAAACATGTACAAAGTACCTACATTAATTTTATCAATTTCCCAGTAAGTTCCTTTTATACAATTTCTTAAACGATGCAATTGACTTTGCTTTTAGATCTGTAGGGATAGCATTGTAACGAGCCGAAACGCTGTAAGAAAAACTCCGCTCAAAAACCGACATTTTATGAATAGGTGGTGTGATCATACCTTTAAATCTTACATTTAAATTATGAACGTCAGTACGAAAAGTTATTTTTTGGGGTAGATAAGAAGGTTTTTTGAACAATATTATTTTATGATATAAAACAGCTGCATGAAACAATTGCCGCTGCTTCATACTCAACCAACCCGCATCCCTCAACTTGTGCCTTACCGAGTGACACTTTCTAATGCCGTATGCAAAACGTAGGCAATAGTTCTGAATTTTTTGAATTTTATGTGAGGTGAAGGCTGTGAGGCATGGACCATATACCACATCACAATGACTGAAAGTGGACAAAATAAGAGAATCACATAGCATGAGTTTAAGATTCGAATCTAAAATAGTCCGGGAGTTCTACAACAATTTAAGTTTAAAAATGCATTTTTTCACACACTCAGAAATATGTTTGTTAAATCTCAAATCCGTGTCTAGCCAGAGTCCAAGACTTTTGGCCACTTGAACGAAAGGTATTGACTCATCATTGATTTTTACTTTTATATTATTTTTATTTTCTAGCCGATCTTTATTTCTGCCGAACAGAAGAGCGACGGTTTTGTTTGGGTTAAGTGTCAGTGAGTGTTCTTGAGAAAACCTAAAAAGGGCATTCAAGTCATTGTTAATAAGCTCACAACCACGATTTAAGTCACTTGGATTGAATGAGTAGAACAACTGAGTGTCATCAGCATACATTTGTGCAGAGCAGCTCGTAACAACATTTTTTAGGAATGCAGTGTAAATTGTATACAAGATTGGGCCCAATATGGACCCTTGAGGCACTCCAATTGATATGTGTTTGGCATCAGAGATCCGTCCATATAGAGACACTCGCTGTTGCCTGCCACTAAGATAGCTATCAAAGAATGAAACTGCAGATGCCGAGAGTCCGATATATTTTAAAATTAACTTTAAAGAGTCATGATTAATGGTATCAAATGCCTTGGAGTAGTCCAGAAGGACCAACACTGTTAACTTACCTGAGTCAATGGCCCTAAAAATGTGATCTGTGACATTAAGCAACGCTGTCGCGCAACTATGACCGATTCTAAAGCCAGACTGTATGTCCGGAAGTACCTCATTATACTCTATATGCCGTACCAGTTGTCCCTTTATAGCCCACTCCAAAATTTTTGACACAACAGGCAGAATACTTATTGGTCGCAGATCTTTAAGTTCCCGTACCTCACTAGCCTTAGGAAGCGGTACAACATATGACTCTTTCCACAGGGATGGATAAACAGATTGCTCTATACAAGAATTTACTATATGTTGAATATACGATATAAGGAATGGACAACAAAGCAAAATAAAAGTCACACTCAATCCATCAGATCCAACAGCCTTGGTCTTAATTGAAGATAAATATGACATAATTTCGGTCTCATCAATGCCCCGGAAATTCAAGTGAGACTTTAGGTTAAAAAGAGTGCCACTATAATATTGATTCAGGTTTGGAGAAGGCAAAATTTGAGGAATAGAGTTAACGAGAAATTCATTTATCTTGTTGACATCATCAAGGACAGCGGGAATCCTTGGTTGAGGTTTCCTATTATAAATATTAAGCTTATTTACAGCACCCCACAGCTCCCTACTACCCCTACTAAATCTGCAGTCTCATATAAGCTTTTTTCTCCCTTTCCAATGCATTATTAGTGAAGTTTCTCAGTGATTTGTACTCCTCAAAAATATTGACTTTATTTTTTGTTAAGAGAGAATCAATCAAATCTATGACTTCAATAGGTGGGATACTGGGGAACAGATTTTTTACGTCAAAAGATAATAGTTTAGCATTTTTTGGAATTTGTATGTTTTTGATTTTATTAATAAGTTCATATGAATTATTAATGCTGAATTTGGAAGAAAAGTTACAATATTGTGAGAGAATATTTATTAATTTTTTAGAAAGTTTTGTTGACGGTGCGTTGATGAAAGAAACTACAGGTCTTATAGGATAACCTTCTTTATGTAATTTTATTAAAGAGTATAGATTGGGTGCTTGAGGATTCATTAGTATTAAATTTTGTTTTTCGAAATTATTAAAAATTGAAAGTTCTTTAATAATATTTTTAATCATTTTTTGATAATGGTTTGTTGGATCAAAATTAATTTCTTGTACATTGTTGGAATTTAAAAATTCAAGAGTTTTATGGACATATTGGTTTTTGGTTATGGCTACACTAGAATTACCTTTATCTGCTTTGGTAAAGATAACATTATTTTCTTTGGATTTATTTAAAATTGATTTAACAATGTAAGTTTCTCTAGAGAAGTGGCCTTTTGGTTTGTCTAATGGATGCTTTTTGGTTTGTCTAATGATGAATGTCACAAATTATTTGCAGCAAGCATTTGCACGCGGTCCCTCAGCCTCTCACCTCAGCTTGGCTTCGTGGTTTTGGCTTCACTTTAATTTTTCTGTTCTTGTTACTTAATTTAAATAAATTCTCTTAACTTAAAAAAAAAATTAATTAAATTTTTAATAACAGCGAAAGACGCGTTGCAATTTTGGCGCCCAACGTGGGGCTCGTTTTATTTATACAGCTCCCCCTGTGGTTTTCTTTTATTTTATTTTTTTTTAAGTTAGAGAATTTATTTAAATTAAGTTACAAGAACAGAAAAATTAAAGTGAAGCCAAAACCACGAAGCCAAGCTGAGGTGAGAGGCTGAGGGACCACGTGCAAATGATCTAGCTCTACTGCCAGAGAGTAAGGTGGGGGTTTTAAATAGGGCGTCACCGTTATGCAGCCAGGCCAAAACGGAAACCTCCAAGATGGTGCTGGGGCCTCACTCTCAGCTGGACTTCACAACTTAGGTAGAAGAAAAAAATAAATAAAAGAAAACCACAGGGGGAGCTGTATAAATAAAACGAGGAGAATTAAAATTATTGCTGGCTTTATTCAAAATAAAAAAAGAGACATATTATATATATGGGGATTAGTGCTAAACCTAAACTTATCTGTAAAGACGTAGATAGGCTTCTTCCAAAGGGAAAGGAAGACGATGATGCGTCGAGGGACGTCAACAAGACGTCAGATAGACGAATAAGTAAAAACGGGAATATTAACAGAAGAAGAGAAGACAGGGAAGAGAGAAGAGAAAGACCCTGTTAAAAAAAGGAAAGCATTAGCTGATGGTTTATTAATAAAAAAAATTAGAAATTAATAATTTGTCAAGCCAGCACGTACGCCTATGTACTAAGGTTACATCATAAAATAAAAAAAAAATCAATTATGTACACACATAAGGGAAATATATAACTATATACAATTTAGCACAAATGATGTCAATATATTATTTGTTATCAAACAGCGAACCAATCAGTAATTTATTTAAGCCAGGACATAATAAAAAAAATAATTACATAATCAGGATATGCCATTATTAAAAAGAGCAATACAAACTAAAAAATGTTCATTCAAGAACCATCTTGACAAATTGGTGGATTTACAATAATCATAATCAAATAGGGCTCCATTATACAAGATAACTATAAATAAAAATAAATATCTGGAAATACATCATCTCAAGTTTGATCAAATAATTTATTTTAATTTTGTAGATGTTAAAATGATTTAAATTGTGACAATCAATTATATTTGGTTTGATTTTAAACCACTTAAAATATTTATATTTAGGGCACACCCTGCATGGTAAGAATTAAGATACCATGTAACACTGGCTTTCAAGCAAACTTGTGCTATATAAAACAAAGAAAACGTTCCAAAATAAGCAGTAAGTTGGACCCGTTTATAAAGAAAAAATTATACTTTAAATAAAGTTAATTAAATTTCAAGGTCAAGATTAATTGAATTTAAACCAAATTAACAGTAAACAGGTAACAAAAAAAACAAATCTTGTAGCATAGGTAAAATGGGGTCCACTTAATCGTAAAACAATAAAGAATATTAATTACTCAGCTAACGAAGAAAATTATACTCGGTCATAAGAACGAAAGCACATTTATCTGAACAAAGCATGTGGTGTTAAATTATAGCGATTTTGAAGCAATATACAGTGAAAAAAAATTGTAAAGAAAAATGAATTACGCTTATCTAAGGGAGCCGTAGGGTCTTTAAAATTGAAATAGGGGGTTCCAACGGTGTGCTCCTGATGGTTAGCCCTTCACGGTTTTAGTGACCCGACTTAACTAAAAGAGAGCCCCAGTTGGTGTTTTAGGAGAAAAGTTGAAAAATTGACAAAGAAACGGCATGGCATATAAAAAACCTACCTTCAGCAAACAACCGGTGACAAAAAATCCCACGATGTGGCTTTCTGTGGCCCCGCAAACCAAAATGAATCAAGCAAACTAAAGCAAACTAAGGGGCACAGAAAGTATCGCTTCAAGATCCAAAATCCTGGTACACAGATGGCTTGAATAGCCCTGGATCTAGAAACGCCTGCTGCCTCGTTGAACGCTGGAAGTTAAGTGAGGTCACTGAAGAATTCTAGGTAAAAACTTAAAAATGTGCTGTTAACAGGATGTGAGAGAGAAGAGAAACGCCAGAGAGAGGTGGAGAGTGATAAAGCGAATTTAGGGCGAACCAACTTCCGGCAAGATCTGCCGTTCTGTTCTAAAAGATTACGGTTCACACACTGGCGGCGACACGGAATGAAGTCTTTAGAGCAATGCCCATTCAATTGCAGATACTCCAAGCCAAGAGAAATGAAATAGATGCACCCAAATTCAGTTTTACATAAGAAGCCAATTCGTAAATCCTACAATTCATTAAAAATTATTTAAAGAAAACCCAAGTCCCAGAATATCCCTGCCATTCTCGGAGCAAACGGCCATTGAAGTTTGGGTGGCTGAATATTAGTGCCCAAACATATTTCAGAAGAAGAATATTAACCTAGAAAATTCATTAGTCAATTTGACAGGTGAAGATGAAAATTATATACAAGGAACAATTTTGGGAATACATAATAAAATACTAGTATAACTCTCGGATAGTGTATTCCAGGGAGATATGTGATTTAAAACAGGGGGATAATGTAGCCTGCTTCGTCAAAGACAACGAAAACAGAGGCCGTTGACCTTGGGTATGTACTTACTTAGGAGGTATTTGTAGAAGCTATGTCAGACCAGACTATTAAAACTGTTGAGGAACTTATTTATGAAGAGTATACAGGGAACCAAACATCGTTCTAAAAGGCAAGGTATGTATTTACCTTATACAGGGAACCAAACATCGTTTTAAAAGGCAAAATTAATTTTTTTTAAACGACACAATAGAAGTCAGGCATGTGATATAAGGCATTAGATTATAAAAGTTCATTTGTGACAAAATCGGATTGTCACAAGTAGATTCGCTAGATTTCTGCTGGCATATAAAAGATATGTCGATGATGTATGTATAGTTCGGAGTGGCAGTGATTTAGATCTGAGAGATTTCCTCAGTTTCGTTAATGATTTACATCAAAATATTGAATTTACAGTTGAAATCGAAAATAATGGGCCATTGCCTTTCTTAGATTTCCTCTTGATAAGAGATATATATATATATATATATATGTATAACCCCTACGTTCTTCCCTCCAAACTACAAATATATCATTCGTAGTTCCCTCATATATGACCAAGTTCCCTCCGATTGTGGAGGGAACTACGTTTTGCCTTGAATTTCACTTTGAACCATTGTCCAAGCTTCCTCCTAGCAACTGACGAAAAATTGCCTGGAGGGTAATTTGTGCATATTTATCTTGACAATGGATGGTTTAGTTCGACGTATTGCCGGCGGCGCTGTAATCGAGTTTGTAGGTTACATATTTCGTTCTAAGTTCCCTCCAGAATGTTATAGAAGATTTCAATTTAATTAGTCGATTTAGTTCCCTCCGAAATCCGACAACAATGTTTTACATGTGTTTTTAATATTGTTCCGCAAAAATTATGATCAAATATAAGATGCGAGTGGGGAGTACCTAATTATTTATCGACTAGAAATTTATTGGCCGAGGGTTTAAAAAGGGTCACTCCGAACCAATCTTGGCGCATTTATTGCAGGGAGTAAGCTTTATGGTTTGCTAAAATTTCAGCTCTTCAACCCCTTAAATAAGGCTACTTTACCCTTAATATTTTTCACAAAAAAACATTGACCTAGGGTTGAAAAACGGTTAATCTGAACAAAAGTCGAAACAGTTATTGTAGCTACTTAGCTTTATCATCTAAGAAAATTTCAACTAGCCTAACCCTTATATCAGGGTATTTTATCCTTGATATGTTTCACAAAAGAACATTGACCAGGGAATTAAAAACGAACAATTCAAACTAAAATTTACACATTTATTGTAGACAGTAAGCTTTATCGGTTGCTAAAATTTTAGGTTGCCAACCTCTCAAATAGGGGAACCTCACCTTTGATATTTTTTACAAAAAACCATTGACACAAGGTTTAAAAACGGCCGATCCTAACCAAACTTGGCACATCTATTCTAGATAATACGCTTTATCATTTACTATAGTTTTAACTCACTAACCCTTTAAACAGTAGTACGTTACCCATGATACTTTTTACAAAAAACCATTGACCAATGATATAAAAACGGCCGATCCAAACCAAACTTGGTACATTTATTATAGATAGCACGCTTGATCGTTTAGGAGCAGAGCCCCAAATATGAGAACAGTACCCCAACGATGCTCTAACTTGGGTTTGATAGAACATCAATAGTTGTTGAAGTGTATAGAGGTTCTTAGTTCGGAAAAGTATCCCAAGCGTCGGCAAGGCTGCCCTAGCAATAGCCGCAACGTGACTATGCCAAGACATATGACTATCCAAATTGACGCCCAATAAATGAATTGATAAAGCCAAGGGAATCGAGTGTCCCGCCATGACTATATCCGGTTTTTCAACATTATCTTTTTTAGAAAAAACTACCGCCTGGGTTTTTTAGCGTTAAGTTCTACTTGGTCACTGTCACCCTCAGACAGAATTTATTTCAGGTCTTTGCTGAGATGTGAGACCGCTTGCTGCCTATAGAGATGGGCATTGGCAGCCGATGTCCGAGCATCCAAAGTAAAAGATGAAACAAGTGTGCTGTCATCGGCGAAGCGATACATAGGATTTATAGTTTTTTCCAAAAGATCGTTAATGTAAAGTAAGAAGAGGGTGGGTGACAATATAAAACCTTGAGGGACTCCGGCGTTGATGTTAAATGTGTCTGAAATAAATCCGTCCATCGCCACTCGCAGAGAACGGTCTTTAAGAAAGCTTGAAAGCCATTAACAAAACTGAACCGGCATCCCGTATGCTCTCACTTTAGTTAGAAGCCCCTCATGCCATACTCGGTCAAAGGCCTTGGAAATGTCCAGTGCTACCGCCCGGGACTCCCCATGATGCTCTATTGCGTTGTTCCAAACGCAAGTAACATAAGCGAGAAGGTCTCCTGTTGATCTAGACTAGACTATCCATACTGGCGGTCACTAATAATGTTGAAGCCTTCTAGGTATTTTAATAGTTTTTCGTTGATAGCCTTCCCCATAACTTTTGATATAAACGAAAGCAATGCGACTGGACGATAGTTGTTTGGCAAGGTATTCTTGCCTTTTTTAGGTATGGGTTGGACTCGCGCAGTTTTTCAGCAAGAGGGAATATTCCTTTTTTGTAAAATAAGTTAAGAAGTCTACAAAATACCGGTGTCAGTTCGTCACCGCATGTCTTAATTACAATGACTGGAATATCGTTAGGACCAGAAGCCTTTTTAGTGTCAAGACTTCTCAAGATTCGTTTAACATAGCGGTGCAGGAAAACAATTAAGGGCATTCCCGATTCTACAGGGGGAGTGTTCGGTAGAGCTTTTCCCTGAAAATTATCCGTTGAATGTAAAGAGTATAGTTCCGCCAGTAAGTTTGCTTTTTTCTGTGCTTTGGTCGCAATGGTGCCATCAGAACATGTCAAAGGTGGAATGGTTGACTTGGTAAAGTTCTGACTGACGGTCTTAGCTACCGACCAAAATGATCTTGAGCCGTTAGGACCTTTAAGAAGTTTGTCTTTGATTCTCTGGTTGTGTGCTTTCTTGCTTTGGTTTATCGCTTGCCTGCATTAGTTTTGAGCGTTAACAAAGATGGTACGATTTTCGGAGGTAGGGTTTTGACGCCATTGTCGGTAGAAATAATTTGGTAATTTAACAGCTCGTTCGCAATTTTTGATAAACCAAGGCTTGTTGTTAGAAGGGCACTTTCTTAAGAAAGGGATGGGTAGATCATTAGAGGTAAAACAAACTTTCTGCCAATGAAAGGTTAAAAAATTATCCTTTAGGCCATCCCATATAGCTGATGTATAATGCCAGATCTTACGTAGTTTAGAAGGCTGTTCGGCACTAATTGGTAGTTTGTTCAGTGCCGAAATGAGGTTGTGGTCAGACATTCACAGCGGAGGCCTCAAGGTGGCAGTGTAAAACTCGGGGTTTGAAGTTAAGAAAAGATCCAACAAACTAGCAACATCGCCATCTCGGCCTGAAATCCGAGTTGGTTCACTTACGAGTTGGATGAGGTTAGAGCTGATGACTTCGTGACTTTACTTGTCGGTTGCGTTTGAGTATTTGAGCCAGTTAATATTACGAACGTTAAAGTCGCCAAGGATGACAACTTCGGAATTGGGATGGTGGGTTTGCAAGAAGTCGACTTAGCAGGAGAGGAGAACAAGTCTCTGTAATGGGTATCGCTTGGCGGCCAGTAAAGGCAGCAGATGAATTTAGTAATTCCCTGCATTAATATTTTAAAGCACATTACATCAAAGTCATTAGGGTCGAGTGTCTTCTCCCGTCGACAAGAAATATCACTGCGGACAAAGAGACAAAGGCCAAAATGGCGCCTAAATCGGTGATGAAAGTCGTATCCAGGATATAAATAGCTAACGGTACTAAATGATGATGTGACCTTTGTTTCGGTTAGTGCAAGTACATGAGGTTTGGTAGATTGTTGATATTGATGAACTGCATTGATGTTCGAGTTCAGTCCTCTTAAATTGCAGAAGTCAATTTGGAAGCTGGTAATCTCGGGTCTTTTAATAACTTAAGTTGTCACTTGCTTTAAAGGTTCTGCTGCGAATAATCCTTAACCGCATCTCTCGCAAATGCGAAGCAAATATTGGAGATGACCAATTTGGTTTCAGGGGCGGAATGGGTACGAGAGAGGCCCTGTTTAGCTTGCTGGTATTAGCACAAAAATGCTATGATCAACAAAGAGACCTCTTCATCTGCTTCATAGATTTTGAGAAAGCATTTGATAGAGTGAAACATGACCTGTTGATGGACTCTCTTCGTGGCATGAGTCTGGACGAGAAAGACACTACACCGTTGCAGAATTTATACTGGAACCAGAACGCCAGAATTAAAATTGAGGAATCGTCGTCCGAGCAAATTGAGATCCACAGGGGTGTTAGACAGGGCTGCGTTTTATCACCACTACTGTTCAACCTTTACTCGGAATTAATATTTGGCGAAGCTTTGGCGGACTCTTCAGACGGAGTTAAGGTTAATGGCGTGAACATTAACAGCATCAGATACGCCGACGATACTGTCCTGATCGCAGACTCGGATCTGGGCCTACAACGACTCCTCAGTAATGTTCACATGGCTTGCGAAGCATTTGGCATGAAAATAAACATAAAGAAAACCAAGGTTATGACCATCAAGAAATCAAAAAATGTCCCACAACCAATTCAAATAAACGGCGAAGTTCTGGAACAGGTGGATAGGTTTCAGTATTTGGGATGTTGGATGGACTGCAAGTTGGATCCTGACGTAGAAATAAGATGCAGAATAGAACAAGCCAGAAACTGCTTCGTGCGACTTAGGAAGCTACTCTGCGACTCACGACTCAGCCTAAGTCTGCGTTTAAGACTCTCGAAGTGCTACGTTTGGTCTACCCTCTTGTATGGAGTCGAAACATGGACACTTAAAGCACGAACCATTAATAAATTAGAAGCTTTCGAGATGTGGACCTACCGTAGAATGCTCAAAATAACATGGACATCGCACACCACAAACGAAGAAGTTCTACGCAGGCTGGGGATAGAACGAGAGCTGTTTAAACTCGTAAAGATCCGGAAAACAGCGTATTTGGGACACATTCTGAGGAACCCTAAATATCGTTACGCACAACTTATTGTTAAGGGAAAGATCGAAGGCAAGCGTGGCCTTGGAAGGAAGAAACTATCATGGCTGAGAAACATACGCCAATGGACTGGACTGAACTTTGAAGAGCTTATTAGAACAGCCGAAGACCGAGAAGAATTTGCTACTGTGATATCCAACCTCCACTGATGGAGATGGCACGTTAAGAAGAAGAAGTTGTCACACCATTTTCATTTTGAATGCTGTTCGAAGAACCCGCCTATTGGACATGGTGGATGTTTGGATAATTTCGCTTGAGATCGATCGGGGGGGGGGGGGGGGGGCGATTTTAAATCCGGAACATTTTGGTCTTGGAACCATCATCATAACATTTAGTGTGGTCTTCCCGAAAAAAATCTTGAATTTTTATTATCCTAATACCTTTAATTATTGTGTTTGTTAACATACCCATTCAAAAAGAAAGTTGACTCGTCGCTAAAGCAAAACATTATTTTATTAAGGTGGGGTCTTCGTCAATCCTTTGGCATATTAATTCACAAAATTTGGTCCTTCTATCTTAATCGTTTTCGTCGAGTTCGTGTAAAATTTGTATTTTGTGAGGAAAGAATTTATTCTTCTTAAAATTTTTGTGCATAGAACCAGTAGAAATATACATCAGCTAGGCGACTGTCGGAATAGAAGCAGAAAATGGATCTGCAGCGAATTGGCCGACTAGCTCAATCTGGCAAGCTATCCAAATCAGTTTTTGATATTTTTTAGTCTTACTTATCATGGATAGGTTCCGTTTATCCATAACAATATTTTCATCAGAGTGTTATATAACGATATAGTATTTATAACAAAACATAACCACTGTAAGACTGTGGTGTTATATTAAGAAGGCAATAAATTACATCTGGACAGCATTACTATAGTGCCTCAAAATAAATCGAATTGTATTGTTTATTTCCAGTTTATACGGCATACAATATTTTTTATAAAAAAAACCTTTACCGTTGAAGATTGGAAATTATACATTCCAAAGAGGTACACAAACAATACAACCCTTATGACTGGGGTTTGTACGTCTATATATTTGCCGCAATCATAGCTATGGGGCAAATCAGTATTCTAGACCATCACTACAATTATACCCTTTCTACCTGCAGAGTACAGATTAAAAATAAAATTGAATCTGCGTAGAAAAATCCAAATAGCGCCAAAAAGTTGGATACTTATCTCTGTAATGTAAAAAATGTCAAAGGTGAAGTATCCTTGTTTAAGGGGTTAGCGAGTTGAAAATTTGGTAGATGATAAAGCTTACCGTCAACAATCAATTATTCAGGATTGGTACAAATCGGCCGCCTTAAACCCGCTAGCGAATTGTGATAAAAGGTGATAGATAAAAGAGTTTATTATTATCAAAAACTTTAACGAAATGGTCCAGTTAAGTCAAAAATTCAATAAATATTAAGATAAAAGAATAAATAAATATGTTTGTCTTAGAAACTTCAACACTTTTATTTTTTTTCGCGCCAGCTAAACCTTCACGAATACCCTATTTCATTAAACCTTTAAAGAATATAAGGACACAATAATAATAACACGTAGCGCCCTCCACAAAATGGCAACTGCGCTGGAGGGAACTACGAGTAATTACCATAATTAAAATATATAAATTCAGAGGGAACTAATACTACATTTTAACTTGGAAATATATATAATTTTTTTTGGTACAATTTTTTACCCCTCTCTTGAAAGACGTAATAAGGCTCCTCCCCCAAATCTATATATACAAACATTACGCTGTAACTGTTATAGAAATACCGGAGGTCGGTCCGCCTGGTGTTTATCATGGAGGGAACAACGATGGACCGATACATATATATATATATAACAAATTGGAAGGGTAGTCTTTTTGACTGACTAGTTGGAAAACGAAGTTTTTTAAAGTATTGGGGTATCAGTCATTGGAGGGCCATATAAGTAAAACCTCTTTTTTACTACGCCGAGCTTTCGAAAATCTTTATTTTCTTTTTCAAGGCTACAAAACACAGAAGCAATAATTATTATAACATGAAAAGTGACAATTTTTTTATAAATAAATCTATTACCTTGGGTGCAAATTGGGTATTAATTGCAAAGTTAGGCATTATTACAACAGGAAAATATAGAAAAGCATCGGAAAATCACTTAGAAACAGTCAATCATAGTTTTACATCACTGTACATGTGTTTGACTGATTGTTCGAGAATTTTTACTTTTTTTGTACAATTTTTTAAAATAATTCAGTTACTCCTGGCATACGTTGCTAAAGGCAGGAAACCCAAGAACCAAGGAAAGGAAACATCTGTCACATGCTCCCCCACAAATGGTTACTCGGATCACCGTCCAACAGGTGGCGACTGCAGAAAATCCCGATATCTGTTGTTAAAGGTAGGTAACACCAAAGAACCACGGAAGGGAAACACCTGTCACCTGCGTCCCCAATATGGTCACTCGGAGCACCGTTCAATAGGTGGCGACTCTAGAAAATCGAGGTGAAGGTTTGATAAACGCCCGCGAGAGGTCACTGTCACTGACCCCCGAAACGAGTTTTATATTTACAGATATCGTGCATTGTAGGAAACGAAACTCACCTTGCCAGTTAGTAGGCCACGCTTGCCACAACCCACAACTCTGTTGTTAGATGGCTGTGTCGAGATTTTCTGCGTTTTGATAGTGAAAACATCTATTATTACATTATTATTCCAAAACCAGGTTACATTAAGAGAGCTATTCGGTGAGAAGGAGTCACTAGAGTAAAGGTAGGTAACACCAAAGAACCACCGAAAGGAAACATCTGCCACATGCGTCCCCAATATGGTTCTTTGGATCACCGTCCAATAGGTGGCGAGTCTAGAAAATCGAGGTGAAAGTTTGATGAATGCCCGCGAGAGGTCACTGTCACTGACCCCGGAAACGAGTTTCATATTTACAGATATCGCGCATTGTAGAAAACGAAATCCATCCTGCCACCTAGTGGATCACGCTTGCCACACAACACCACTCTGTTATTAGATGGAAGTGTAGAGATCTATTTCACACCCATGTCACTGTGGGGGTGAAATTGATTTCCCTTATCGATTTTCTTTGAAACATTTTTTTTTATAAAGTAATTGTAATATATTTATATAGCATTTAGTAATTGTCAGGTGGTGATTTACAATCAATGTACCTACATTAAGAAATTATTTAGTTAAAAATCTAGCGGAAAAACGAAAAAGCTAACATACATGTATATAATTCTGAAGTAGTTTCTTTTGTCTCTCAATAGCAAAACACAGTTTGCAGATAGTATTGGTGATGCCGATTATTAGAAAGTGATATTATTCATTTGAAAGTGATTTTTTGGAAGGAAGCAGTTATATAAAATGTAACTATGTCATCATAATTTAAGTATAAGGTCCTATTTATAATTAATATGAGATAACGTTGATTTTCTGTGCTTTGATAGTGAAAACATCTATTGTTGCATTATTATCTTAACACTAGGTTTCATTAAGAGAGCTATTCTGTGAGAAGGAGTCACTAGAGTTTATAGTAATTAAATGAGCATATATTGCACTTAGATCTGAGATGTCTCTTTTTTTATTTAAACAATTCGGTGCTAAATGGGTTTCTGCCATCTCTAAGAATAGCCTTTTTGTTAAGTTGTTCTCTGTGTGTAGTGTTGATACCGCCGAATAGTCAGGTTCATGTCCCGTATCTTGGACATGTTCCGATAGTGCGCATGATCGTTTTTTTAATCTGCAGTCACTTTTATATGATGTTAAACGATCTTTCAAAACACGTGACGTTTGTCCTATGTACACCTGGTTACAGGAAGAGCAAGGAATACTATATACTACTCCTGACATTTGTATAGTATTTATTTTGTCTTTTAGTTTGGTAAACAGGTTGCCTACTTTTTTTGGATATTTTTGTGTGATTTTAATTGTAGGGATGGATTTGAACACTTTGATTATTTTGGTAGTGACAGTAGTGATAGCCGGAAGGGCATAGTAATATAAAATTCTATTTTGAGAAGCAAAAGCTGATATATCCGGAGAAACACCTCTCACACTCTCTACCCGTGGTGCAATGATCGAGCCTGTATTATAAATTAATTTTTTTAAAAGTTTTTTTGGATATGAATTTTCTAACAATGTGTTATATAGTCTGTCCAAATTCCTTTGTTTGAAAGAGTGATGACAAATTTTGGTTATCCTAGACTTAAGTGCCAACACTAAGTTTATTTTCATTTTTTCTGTATGGTACGAATGGTAATTCATATACCTGCCTGAATTGGTAGGTTTTATGTACCAATCTAAAATGACTTGGTTGGTTTCAGTCCGGATTAATTTAGTGTCAAGAAAAGGTACGCTCATGTTTTGTTCTTCTTCAATTGTGAATTGTATGTAACTGTTGTAGCTGTTGAAAACAGTTAAAATTTCATCTTTTTTATCCAAAGGTATGGCGCAGACTATATCATCCACATATTTCTTTATAAAAGGTAAATGAAAGGATAGTTGTGAAATGCATGTATCCAGGATATCGTCCATTACAAACTGGGCGAGTATAGGGGATAGTGTTGCTCCCATTGGAGTACCTAAAATTTGCTTGAAAAAGTTGTTATTAAATTGAAAATATGTTGATTGAAAAATGAATTCTATAATTTCGAAAAATTGATTTTTAGGTATTGTTGTGAGTTGGGATATTACCTGCCATCTAGCTTCAATACTTTTTTTCACTAACCCAAGAGGTATATTACTATACAAAGAAATTACATCTAGACTAATTAGTACATAGTTGTCTGGAATCTGTTTTTCGTTCATAAATTCTGAAAATTGAAAGGAGTCATATGTATAGTACTCATTGTCCTTGTTGTACGATTGTGTCAAAATATCCGCAATAAAAGATGATAGTTTGCTGTTAGGAGCATTAATTGATGATATAATAGGTCTTAATGAAAGAGTGGGTTTGTGGATTTTTGGCAAACCATAAAATTTTGGTGATGTTTGATTATAAATTGTAAGAGCCTTGGATTGTTGTTCATCAACAAAACCTTTTTTTTTTTAATTAGATGCTATTTTGTTGGCTTTCTGCTGAAAGGTAGATGTAGGGTCACGTGCTAATGGTTGATAGTATTTTCTATCTTGTAAGATTTCTTGTGATTTTGAAATGTAAGTATCTTTTAGCATTATGACCGTTACGTTACCCTTGTCTGCCCTAGTTACAAAAAGTTCTTCATTTTCCTTTAGGAATTTTTTAGTTTTATTGAAAAGAATATCAAGATATGTGTTGTTAGATGGCCTTCTAAAGTGATTAGTTAAAATGTTGGTGATTTTAGCCCTGTATATGTTTTTGTCAGTTTCTGGAGAATGATAGATGATGTGCTCAATATCTGCTAGTATTTTTTTAATTGATTGATTCAAGTGATATTTACCATTTACCATATTATTTTCACCCAAAGTTAATTATGGCTTTAAAACAGTAACAAAGTTTGTGGTATCCGTTGTTAGGGCCCGAGTTTAAATTAAACTCAACAAACCTAAGTTACCAAAACAAAAAGAAACTAGATAGTGTGGATGACACGGGATTTGCCATCACAACTTTGTGTGGAGGTAGACTTTGTGTTATTTACTTTTTCTATTAGGGCAATTCCACGTTGGACAGCAAATTTTTTTTCAAAAACAAAAGAAAAAGAAACTAGGAGGTGTGGATGGCACGGGATCTGCCATCACAACTTTGTGTATGGAGGTAGACTCGGTGTTGTTTACTTTTCCTATTTATTTAACTTCACTTTGAACAGGGAATATTTCTTGAAAAATAAATTAGGTTTGATCTTCTACGTAACTGAGTTTATGAGCGTTTTTCCCCAAATGATTTAAGTTCAGGGTTATCCTATTACCAAGCTCTCCCTTCGCACTGTTACGGGGCGACAGCCCACGCTGGACGTAGCATCGAGTAATGATCTCGTGGAGGTGTGGGAATTTTTATCAGGCAGGAAAAAGCACCTCTCATTTTCTTACGTTATGTACTAGTCCGAAGCAACGATACCAGCGTCAGATGTTTAAACTAAAAGGTGGCAGTTTTTTGCTTCTTTGTAAACTTCATAAACAAATCTTAAAACTTAAATAAATTATGTTGAAGGTTGTACAGGGAACAGTGAATGCCTCGTTCTTTTGATGCAGACCGATAACAGGGTTCACAATGTTTCCTTCAACGTGGGACAGCGGCCGACAGACCGGTGCGACAGCACATTCCAGCAACTGTCTTGAGGGGAACCTATAGAGATACGCGACAGCCTAGAGCGACAGCTCCTTAGTCTCGTCCGGTGCACAGGGTAGGGAAACCTTTGGAAACGTGGTCTAGAGTATGTTGCAGGAGCTTTTCTTTGAAACAACTGACAACTTTTGATTTTTAAACTCTCCAAGCCAAAAGCTTAGAATTCTGCCACCTAGCGTGTTTCACACTTTTCTTTAAAGAAGAGGGATTTCTTAAATGATAGCCAACAATAGATTTTGGTTTATTTTTGTCCACTCAGTATAATACTTCAATTAGTTTTTTTCCAGCGAACTTGACGAACACAAAGTAGGATCGGCCATAGATTCTTGCCCGAATCTAGACGGTCACATCAGAGCCTGTTTCTTTATTGTGTGTGAGGCATGCTAATGCATTACTTTAAATGTATTTGGATGTCACGCATGGAATTCTGAAATAGGTGAATAATGACTCAACTCCATGAGTCGTGCGATAACACTTTTGTGTTAAATCTGACCTTCCAGGGCACAAATTTTTTTGTTGAAAATAATAATAATAATAATTTTATTTTTTCAGCTTTGTAATTAAATATCTTAATTATTTAATTAACCCAATTTTAATAACCCACTAATTAAAATTTCTTTCAGCTTTTTACTCCGGTCGTATGAGCCGGGGGCCGTAAGGTTACAGTGGTGCCGTGACCAGGATTGAAGTTTTAAAATTATACTGTTGTGTGTCATGTGTAGTTATTTTTTTTTTTCTCTCTCTAGGATTGGAGTTTGTTTAAAAAATATACTGAGTTAAAATTTTTTTAAAAAAAAAAAAATTTTAATACGTTTATTTTATTTAATTTTTATTTTTTTTTTGTATTGCAGGGCAAAAAGTGTAATTTAAATAAAAAATAATTCCAATTTAAATAATGTTCCAGATACTCCCGAGGAACCAGCCCCAGAGCGAGGTAATATTACTCGAGAGGAATTGCAAGAAATGTTCACGCGACAGAATGCCAAAGTTAAGTCCCAAATTACCACCCTAGGAAAAGGCATTCTTGCTATGCATCAGGAAATAGTCGAAAAATTAACGCAAGTCAATTCTCAGGTAGAAGGTTTGTCCTTTAATGTGCCCAGAGACTGTGGATCGCAAAGGGTTTCAACACCCGTTCCACCCAGCAATAGTGTGGCACCAGTATATGTTACTCAAGCCCCAAATATTCCAAAATTCTTTGGTCAAGACAACAATCGTAAGCATCCCATGAAGTTCCTCGAAGAGTTGGAAATATATTTTCGCAAAGTGAACATCGATGGTGATAAACGATTGGAAGTGTTAGCTGAATGCTTCGAGGAGAGTGCGGAAGACTGGTATTCTATTTACCGTGTTTCTTGGGAAACTTACGATGACTTTAAACAAGCGTTTCTCCACTGTTTCTGGTCAGAAATGGAACAGTCTAAACTGCGAGAGAAATTAACAAATAGTGTATGGAAGGAAGAGGACATGTCAATGGCAGATCATTTTTCCAGATGTGTAGGATATGCTGCTTTGCTGACCAACCCCCCATTAGAAGAGGTACTGGTATCTCAATTAATCAAACATTTTCCTCCTCACATTCAATCTTTGTGGTTTTTGTACAAGAAGAAAACTATTACTGGAACTGTAGACTTTTTGAAACAACAAGCATCAGTTGGACTGATACGAGTTGCTGTACAAACAACCAAGAAAACCTTTGCACCATACCAGAATTATCAAAAGGGTTTTGTCCGTGGAGCACAAAATACTGGTAAAGAGCAATTATCAACCCCCGCAGGTCCTAGAAATCTGGGAAACTTCAAGCCGTCGAACTAGTAGGGTCGCCGTGTTCGACAGTGGTAATGCCAGGACGACCTTTGGAGTATAATTGTAATAATTTTTCTATTGCTTGGAAAATCATGTACAAAATGGGATGGAAAAAAGGTAAGGGCCTAGGTTGTAACTTACAAGGAATCATTGAACCAATTGTTGGAAGGGGAAAATCATCTTTAAATCCAGCCGGTTTCGGTTATTGCACTCAACAGGTATCTTCCTTAAGAAGAAAAGAAAACTC
This sequence comes from Polydrusus tereticollis, assembly GCA_963920685.1. Lineage (NCBI taxonomy): Eukaryota > Metazoa > Arthropoda > Insecta > Coleoptera > Curculionidae > Polydrusus > Polydrusus tereticollis. The sequence continues at coordinate 55,406,846 of OY987329.1, forward strand.
TCCAGGATTGCCGGAAATACAAATAAAGCTGAATGGTGTAGAAACAACAGCACTATTAGATACTGGCAGTGAAGTAACCGGAATATGTGAAGAATTATGGAAAAAGATTTCTACCAGTAATACCACTATACCCTCCTTACCTCTCAAAGCCATTCAGGTTCAGGGAGCTTTTGGAAAAAAAAGTAAAAGAATAACCAAACAAGTTTTCCTTACAGCTCAGATGAATAATCAAGAATTTACCATGTGTTGTTTAATTCTCCCGGACCTAATAAGACCATGTATTATAGGTTTTGATTGGTTAGAGAAACAACAAGCTGTAATCGACTTAAAAAGAAAAACACTTCACTTAAGATTAAAAGACCAAACTCCCTTCATAATAAAATTTGCCATATCAACAATACCGTCCGAAGAAAATATAATATATCCTAAAGAACCTGTGGATGTGTTATTCATGGAATTCACAGAAGTTCTACCAGATAAAATCCTTCAAAAAGTGTCAGAAGCGGAGATCCAAGAAGAACAAAAACACCACCTCTATGAAATGTTACAGCAATATAACGAACTATTTTATGATAAGCCTGGATTAACACAAGTGTATACTCATAAGATTATGATGTTAGAAGAATGTCCATTTGTCAAAAGAAGTTATCCTGTGCCCTTTGCCTTGAGACCTGCTGTCGAGGAAAAATTGAAGGAAATGGAAGAATTAGGTGTTATTGAACGTGCCAGTACCGAATATTCGAGTCCTATAACCGTAGTTCGCAAAAAAGATGGATCTGTAAGAATATGTTTAGATGCTCGCTGCCTTAATGAAAAAATGGTTGCAGATACGGAGTCTCCCCCAAGTATGGAAGAGATGCTACAGAGATTTAATAACTGCAAATTTCTTACCACCATTGATTTGACTGCGTCTTACTGACAGATTCCCTTAGAAGTTTCTAGTCGTAAATATACCGGATTTTCCTATAATGGTAAAAGTTATGTTTTTAAGGTCTTGCCTTTTGGTTTAAAAACAGCGGTAGGCAGTTTTTCTCGTGCCATGGATTATGTATTGGGACCAAACGTAAGGGAATTTACACATAACTACATTGATGACCTGTTAATAACCTCCCCTGATTTTTCTTCACATTTGGAACATCTCAAAATGACGTTGGACCGATTAAAAAATGCCAGTATGACCATTAATATAGAAAAATCATATTTCGTTAGGAAAGAAGTTAAATTTTTAGGGCACATATTGACTCCGGAAGGCATTCGAAAGAATCCAGAAAAGGTTCAAGCTATTTTAGATTTCCCCAAACCCACCAAAGTTAAACAATTACGAAGTTTTCTGGGCCTGTGTAATTATTATCGACGATTTTGCAATAACTATTCCATGGTGACCGCTGGATTAAGTCATTTATTAAAAAAAGGAACAAAGTGGAATTGGGGCGAAAAAGAAGATAACATTTTTACAGATATTAAACACCAATTCTTAGCTGAGGTTATATTGGTTCATCCAGACCCCAAAGTGCCCTATATTCTGGAGACAGATAGTTCCTTTTATGGAATGGGTGGTGTTCTTTATCAAGTACAAGAAAATGGAGAATTAGGGGTAATAGGTTTTCAAAGTAAAAGATTCAATAACTGTGAACTTAATTATACCACTACGGAAAAGGAGCTTTTAGCTATTGTTTATAATCTTAAAAAATTTCGACTTTTTATTTGTCAAGCCAAACTTATTATTAGAACCGACCATAGTGCTTCCTTAAACAATGTCGATTTTTGAATGAACGATTGACCCGTTGGTCACTATTTATTCAACAATTTGATTATAACATCGAACATATTTCTGGTAGAAAAAATAAAATTGCTGACACCTTATCCCGCTTTCCTGTAGGAAATAAAATTCTTACATGTCCGGAACCCTTAATATTGGCCTTTCAAGTTGACGGAGCTCAAGATATTCTTCTGGACTTACAAAATTTAAGACACCTACAAGAACAAGATAAAACTCTCTCACAAATCGTTAAAGCAAAAATTGGGGAAGCTATACCCAATCGACCTATCAATCGAGTACTAAATCAATATGAAATTGAAAGTGGTGTTCTGCAACACATACATTTTATAAATCACCGAAAAACTCTGGCAATTCCTGACAGTTTAAAAGAGAAACTTATCTGGCACTATCATCTGGAACTAGGACATTTTGGTGGAGGAAAAGTTTTTCAAGTTATGAAAGAATTTTTTCATTGGAAGGGCATGCACAAAAACATTCTACAAACAATTGGTACCTATGATCTCTGTCAAAAAACTAAAAAACCAAATCAAACTTTCGTGGGACCATTACAACCTATAATTCCCGAGAATGTCGGTGACATTATTGCAGTCGATTTTTATGGGCCCCTACCAAGAGGAAGAGGCGTTGTTTCGTATATTTTGGTAGCGGTCGATTTATTTTCAAAGTTCATCAAACTTTTTGCTTTAAAAAAGGCCAATACTGTTGCAGCTCTGAATCGCATAGAAAAGGAACTCTTACCTCTCATACCAGTTAAATGCATTTTAAGCGATCATGGTAGCCAGTTTACATCAAAACTTTGGTGTAAGAGATTGCAGGAAATAAACATTAAACCAAGTTTTTCTTCTATCAGACATGCTAGTTCGAATCCTGCTGAAAGATATATGAAAGAACTGGGTAGATTTATGAGGGCCTATACCTCCGATAATCATGGTAGTTGGCCATTGATACTGTCTGACATCGAACAATGTTTAAATAATATTCCGCACACAAGTACTGGATACTCTCCCTTAGAAATTTTAACTGGCAATAAACCAACATTTTTGTTGGATTCCATCTTAAACCAATTCTTGTCAAGATCAGCCGCAGAAACTACAGAAGAAATAAGAGAAAAGGTTACTAATCATCTGATTAAAATGTCATTAAAAAGAACCAAAGCACAAAAAGGAAAAGTAACTGAATTTTATGTAGGAGACCTGGTACTTTTAAAGGCAAATCCAATGTCTAATGCAGCCGAAGGAGTGGCAGCGAAATTTTGTCTCTTATATGACGGTCCTTTTAAAATTTGTGATAAGCCACACCCGAATACTTATCAACTACAACACCCGAAAACTCAAGCAATAAAAGGCGTCTATAACATTGCTAATCTCATCCCCTATCGATCGGCATAAAAGGTCATCGAGGTGAAGGGTATTATCGGTACTTCGCAGGTAGTCTATTGTTCGCTAAGACGAGAACAACACTTTATGGTTTAAACAATAAGAATAAATTACTTAACAAAGAAAAATGGAGTCCTTAGATGAAACGTTTGCTGAGCTGGAGAACAGCTATGTGTTCGACTTCTTGGACAGTATAGAAACTACCGATACAGTCATAATAGAAAAGCATCCGGTTTTAAGAGATCCACGACCTTCAAAATCGCCACCACCAGGCCTCTTTTGGATAGAAAACCGTAGCAAAATTCTGGAGCTTCCAGTTTTTAAACCATATACTCCGCAGTCGCCTGGCGTTCCCGTTGTCGAACATACTACAACGAGTAACCCAGAAAGTCAGAATGCAAAACCATCATCAGATATACGGAAAGCAAAAAATTATTTTAAAGCCAAGAAACGTCGTTGCAGAAAAAGGCAATTGAAAAAAGAAAGTAGTACCCAATAGTCATACAAATAATTGAGGCTACTTTGAACGCCAAATTGCTTCAGATCGGTGGATGCTCGCTGCCAGCAGTTAGTTAAGGTAATTTGTTTTTTTGTGAAATGTGAAGATTTATTTTTGACATATTTTATAATAATATATTAAGTATGTTTGTTGTTGTTGCTTGTTTAAACAATGTTAATCTGGCTAGGAAATCATTGTTTGGGTAAATATTTGTATTCTAAGTCTTGTGTATAAATTTAATAAATAAAACTTAACATTCAAATTAAAATTAAATTGAAATATACCCACTATTCGTATTTATTATACTGTACATATTTATTACAATGTTTGCATTTTTGGGTTTTTTAAAAAAACTTTATTTAATATACGAGTTTTTGTGTAGATTTATTAATAAAGTAGTTTTTCATATTTTTTTTGGCTCTGTATTATTTTTCGCTCAAAACCTTGTTTTTCGCTCAAAATAATGGGGGGCGACTGTAACGTAGCAGACCTAGGTCCCTCTATTTGAAATATTTTCCGCTATTTTATTTATTTATTATTGGGTAGATTTTTTTTTTCCCTTGACATTGATTTATTTTGCCCTATTATTTGTATTTATTTTTAATTATATAATGGTATTAATTGCTCTGCAATACTGGTATAATATTTTATGATTTTAATACAATTTGTTTCATAATTATAGGAAATAACATATCTATTTGTTTAGTATTATTAAACATAAAACAAAGTCCTCAGTATATTTGATGTTTTAAAAAGGCGCGTGGACTTTGTACCGTACGCTTCTTCGGCGGAATTTTGATTTTTCCTAGCAAACAGCGAACGTCGAAGATGACGCAGGGTAATAAAGAGAGAAAGAAATATTTTGGTGGGGGTTAACAATAGCTAGCTCGTCGACAGACAAGTTTTAAAGAATCACTTCATAATAGGGATGTTCCGATACGCTGAAAGTATCGATCTTTTGTATCGATCCGGATCGTATGGTAGAGTATCGATGCAATAAAATATCGGTTGAAAAATATCGATACCCTAAATATCGATACTTTTTCGATCCGCGTTGTTATTTTTTGTTTTACGATTTTTAACGTTTAAAAAAAAAAAAAAATAAGCGGTAATGTTATTTTTCCTTAGGTAGGTATACTAGTAACTGGTACTATTTATAGTCTTCAAGGTCGGACCGGGCATTTCCCGCTCGAGGTTTGCTGTTTTGCAAACCGCATCATAAAATTAATAAAATTGTGGGTTTTGGAATTTTGGGATGTATCGATACTATCTGAACGATACAGGGTAAAATATTTCGATACTCATTATATATCGAATAAAAAATATCGATACAAAATATCGGGTATCGGAAGGTAAAATATCGATACTCAAAAATATCGTATCGTATCGCGCATCCCTACTTCATAATATCCTTTTGGTAGGGTAAGCAGCTTAATTTAAAAGCTCTCTTTTCTATAATCATCTTGAAATTTTGTTTTTCTAAATATCATATTTAAAAAGTAAAGCTAATAAATTTAAGTGGAATAGATTCACTTTTGTGTGTGTTTAGTTTGGATATAATTTAATTTGAGTATAACAATATTCTAAGAATGTATTATTGCATTCTAAATTTTAAAACGTTTTGATCATATTTTAAACCATTTTGTGTAATCAAAAAAATTAGTTACTGGTTGTTGGTTTTTCTATACTGGGTGATATACATTTAAAGTAACTGAAGTAAAATAAATAATACAAATAAGTTACAAAAATTTTACAAAGGTAACACATTTTTATTTTGTGTTGAAAAAATATATACTTTCTCTAAATAACAAAGTCACACGACATATGCCAGGTTTTCCCGTTTGTTAAGGAAATACCACTTATGTTTCTCTAAATAACAAAGTCACACGACATATGCCAGGTTTTCCCGTTTGTTTAGGAAATACCACTTATGTCTCTCTAAATAACAAAGTCACACGACATATGCCAGGTTTTCCCGTTTGTTTAGGAAATACCACTTATGTCTCTCTAAATAACAAAGTCACACGACATATGCCAGGTTTTCCCGTTTGTTTAGGAAATACCACTTATGTCTCTCTAAATAACAAAGTCACACGACATATGCCAGGTTTTCCCGTTTGTTTAGGAAATACCACTTATGTCTCTCTAAATAACAAAGTCACACGACATATGCCAGGTTTTCCCGTTTGTTTAGGAAATACCACTTATGTCTCTCTAAATAACAAAGTCACACGACATATGCCAGGTTTTCCCGTTTGTTTAGGAAATACCACTTATGTCTCTCTAAATAACAAAGTCACACGACATATGCCAGGTTTTCCCGTTTGTTTAGGAAATACCACTTATGTCTCTCTAAATAACAAAGTCACACGACATATGCCAGGTTTTCCCGTTTGTTTAGGAAATACCACTTATGTCATAAAATGTTTACTCTTAATTTAATACAAAAATAAATAAGAAAAACATTCTTAAATAGCAATAAAATTTTAATTAACCTAAATACCCAGTACTAAGATTATCACTATAACAACAATAACTAATTAAAACGAAACATAAAAAAAAAATAATTTAATCAAATATTAAATAGAAAACCAATCAGCCAAAAATATATACTTTCTCTAAAAGAAGTAACTTAAATAACTAAGTTAAAACTTGCAGAACGCTAAAATCATGTTTTCAATTTTCAGACCGTAAGTAACTAAATAATCTGTGAACATTTAAAGAATGCAGTCTGAAGAAGAAAGGGAAGGGAACAATTTAAATAATGTTCCAGGTTAGCAATCTTATTCTTGTTACCATATTATTTTCACCCAAAGTTAATTATGGCTTTAAAACAGTAACAAAGTTTGTGGTATCCGTTGTTAGGGCCCGAGTTTAAATTAAACTCAACAAACCTAAGTTACCAAAACAAAAAGAAACTAGATAGTGTGGATGACACGGGATTTGCCATCACAAATTTGTGTGGAGGTAGACTTTGTGTTATTTACTTTTTCTATTAGGGCAATTCCACGTTGGACAGCAATTTTTTTTTCAAAAACAAAAGAAAAAGAAACTAGGAGGTGTGGATGGCACGGGATCTGCCATCACAACTTTGTGTATGGAGGTAGACTCGGTGTTGTTTACTTTTCCTATTTATTTAACTTCACTTTGAACAGGGAATATTTCTTGAAAAATAAATTAGGTTTGATCTTCTACGTAACTGAGTTTATGAGCGTTTTTCCCCAAATGATTTAAGTTCAGGGTTATCCTATTACCAAGCTCTCCCTTCGCACTGTTACGGGGCGACAGCCCACGCTGGACGTAGCATCGAGTAATGATCTCGTGGAGGTGTGGGAATTTTTATCAGGCAGGAAAAAGCACCTCTCATTTTCTTACGTTATGTACTAGTCCGAAGCAACGATACCAGCGTCAGATGTTTAAACTAAAAGGTGGCAGTTTTTTGCTTCTTTGTAAACTTCATAAACAAATCTTAAAACTTAAATAAATTATGTTGAAGGTTGTACAGGGAACAGTGAATGCCTCGTTCTTTTGATGCAGACCGATAACAGGGTTCACAATGTTTCCTTCAACGTGGGACAGCGGCCGACAGACCGGTGCGACAGCACATTCCAGCAACTGTCTTGAGGGGAACCTATAGAGATAGGCGACAGCCTAGAGCGACAGCTCCTTAGTCTCGTCCGGTGCACAGGGTAGGGAAACCTTTGGAAACGTGGTCTAGAGTATGTTGCAGGAGCTTTTCTTTGAAACAACTGACAACTTTTGATTTTTAAACTCTCCAAGCCAAAAGCTTAGAATTCTGCCACCTAGCGTGTTTCACACTTTTCTTTAAAGAAGAGGGATTACTTAAATGATAGCCATAATAGATTTTGGTTTATTTTTGTCCACTCAGTATAATACTTCAATTAGTTTTTTTCCAGCGAACTTGACGAACACAAAGTAGGATCGGCCATAGATTCTTGCCCGAATCTAGACGGTCACATCAGAGCCTGTTTCTTTATTGTGTGTGAGGCATGCTAATGCATTACTTTAAATGTATTTGGATGTCACGCATGGAATTCTGAAATAGGTGAATAATGACTTAACTCCATGAGTCGTGCGATAACACTTTTGTGTTAAATCTGACCTTCCAGGGCACAAATTTTTTTGTTGAAAATAATAATAATAATAATTTTATTTTTTCAGCTTTGTAATTAAATATCTTAATTATTTAATTAACCCAATTTTAATAACCCACTAATTAAAATTTCTTTCAGCTTTTTACTCCGGTCGTATGAGCCGGGGGCCGTAAGGTTACAACAGAGAACAACTTAACAAAAAGGCTATTCTTAGAGATGGCAGAAACCCATTTAGCACCGAATTGTTTAAATAAAAAAAAAGACATCTCAGATCTAAGTGCAATATATGCTCATTTAATTACTATAAACTCTAGTGACTCCTTATCACAGAATAGCTCTCTTAATGAAACCTAGTGTTAAGATAATAATGCAACAATAGATGTTTTCACTATCAAAGCACAGAAAATCAACGTTATCTCATATTAATTATAAATAGGACCTTATACTTAAATTATGATGACATAGTTACATTTTATATAACTGCTTCCTTCCAAAAAATCACTTTCAAATGAATAATATCACTTTCTAATAATCGGCATCACCAATACTATCTGCAAACTGTGTTTTGCTATTGAGAGACAAAAGAAACTACTTCAGAATTATATACATGTATGTTAGCTTTTTCGTTTTTCCGCTAGATTTTTAACTAAATAATTTCTTAATGTAGGTACATTGATTGTAAATCACCACCTGACAATTACTAAATGCTATATGAATATATTACAATTACTTTATAAAAAAAAATGTTTCAAAGAAAATCGATAAGGGAAATCAATTTTACCCCCACAGTGACATGGGTGTGAAATAGATCTTTACACTTCCATCTAATAACAGAGTGGTGTTGTGTGGCAAGCGTGATCCACTAGGTGGCAGGGTGGATTTCGTTTTCTACAATGCGCGATATCTGTAAATATGAAACTCGTTTCCGGGGTCAGTGACAGTGACCTCTCGCGGGCATTCATCAAACTTTCACCTCGATTTTCTAGACTCGCCACCTATTGGACGGTGATCCAAAGAACCATATTGGGGACGCATGTGGCAGATGTTTCCTTTCGGTGGTTCTTTGGTGTTACCTACCTTTACTCTAGTGACTCCTTCTCACCGAATAGCTCTCTTAATGTAACCTGGTTTTGGAATAATAATGTAATAATAGATGTTTTCACTATCAAAACGCAGACAATCTCGACACAGCCATCTAACAACAGAGTTGTGGGTTGTGGCAAGCGTGACCTACTAACTGGCAAGGTGAGTTTCGTTTCCTACAATGCACGATATCTGTAAATATAAAACTCGTTTCGGGGGTCAGTGACAGTGACCTCTCGCGGGCGTTTATCAAACCTTCACCTCGATTTTCTAGAGTCGCCACCTATTGAACGGTGCTCCGAGTGACCATATTGGGGACGCAGGTGACAGGTGTTTCCCTTCCGTGGTTCTTTGGTGTTACCTACCTTTAACAACAGATATCGGGATTTTCTGCAGTCGCCACCTATTGGACGGTGATCCGAGTAACCATTTGTGGGGGAGCATGTGACAGATGTTTCCTTTCCTTGGTTCTTGGGTTTCCTGCCTTTAGCAACGTATGTCAGGAGTAACTGAATTATTTTAAAAAATTGTACAAAAAAAGTAAAAATTCTCGAACAATCAGTCAAACACATGTACAGTGATGTAAAACTATGATTGACTGTTTCTAAGTGATTTTCCGATGCTTTTCTATATTTTCCTGTTGTAATAATGCCTAACTTTGCAATTAATACCCAATTTGCACCCAAGGTAATAGATTTATTTATAAAAAAATTGTCACTTTTCATGTTATAATAATTATCTGTTTTGTAGCCTTGAAAAAGAAAATAAAGATTTTCGAAAGCTCGGCGTAGTAAAAAAGAGGTTTTACTTATATGGCCCTCCAATGACTGATACCCCAATACTTTAAAAAACTATATATATATATATACGTACTGGCACATTTTGACCCTACAATATCAATTTTTATTACGTGTGATGCCAGTGGTTATGGAGTAGGGGCAGTATTAAGTCATAAAATAAGTGGGGATGATAGACCTCTTTTATTTGCCTAAAGTACATTGTCGCATGCTGAACGGCAGTATTCAAATCTAGAAAGAGAAAGTCTAGCTATTATATTATTTAGTTTGAAAAAGTTTCACAAGTACATATTGGGTAGGAAATTTACATTTTTGTCGAATCCTCAGCATTTACAATTTATTTAGCTATTGATTTAACTCGTAGAGGTTGGCCAAACTTTATTAAAGACGAGATCCTTAAACCATATTTTAAAAAGAGGTTGGAAATGTATGTTGAAAATAATTGTTTATTAGTAGGAAATAGATTTGCAATTCCTGAAATTCTACAAAATGACATATTAAACCTTTTTCATGAACAACATTTAGGTGTTGTTAGAACCAAAATGCTGATGCGCTCCTATTGTTGGTGACCGACAATGAATGATTGCATCTAGAATTTTATTAGTTTGTGTGAAGCATGTCAAGAATCACAAAATTTTGCAAACAATAGCGTTCTGCTTCCATGGCATACTGCACCTAACAATTTTTATAGAGTTAACATAGATTTTTTTCATAAATGCAAGTATAGTTTTTTATTTCGGTTGATAATAAACCTAAATGGATAGATGTTAAATTAATGGATGAAGGAGAAACGCAAAATAAACCATATTAAAAGTGGCAAACTTTTTCAATTTTTGGCCTTCCTGTCGAACTAGTATCGGAGAGTGGCCCTTCATTTAATTCGTCAGAGTTTAATAGTTTTTGTCAAGTGAATGGTACTAAACCAGTCAAAACACTACCATATCATCAGCAAAGTAACGGTATCGCAGAAAGGGCTGTTCGAACAGTCAAGAAAGGGCCGGAAATGTCTCTATTAAAAAAAAAAGAGAAGACCTGCTTAGAAGTACTATTCTCAACCGATTAGAAAACTTTTTTTTTGTATATAGAAATACACCCTCAATGCCTACGGGCCTGTCTACGAGCCTGTCTTCGGCTAAAAGTGTACTTAAAGTCCGCACTGGCACAAGGTATGATTTGTGAAAACCTTTTTTTAAAAAAGGGCTGAAGCTTAAGTCTGACATTATAGGGAATTGTATTCTTTAAATGAACTTGTGTTTGTTAAAAATGTTTAAACCAAATTATGATAAAAAGGAAAAATTGTAAATATCATGAGTCATTCGACTTACCTTCTTCAGATTTGACCAAATGTAAATTTTATGCATGCAAGTGACATTCGTATAAACCTTTGTAGTGAAGTGCGTAGTGATAATAATAATTCAGATGCAAACTTTAGGAAAAATGAATCTCGAATCCAGCGCATGTGCAGATACCTACAATAATTATTATTAGTCGCCTAGACTCAGGGAGGATGATATGGATGTACCAGTACAACCTACACTAGACTTTAATTCGGATATATCGCTAGAGAGTAATAATAATAATAATAATAATAATAATAATAATAATAATAATGTCTTTATTAAGAATCTAGTAAATTTTACAAAAAAAATAGTAAATATGAGGGCGGTATCGGTATCCAACATTGTTGCTCTTATACAACCCCAACAATATTGGTACTCCCAAATCATGAACATTTATTTCGAGGTCAGGTAGGATAATAAAACCTCCTAGTAAATTAGATTTATAAACCTTTTAAAGTAGGGAGAGAGAATATTGTATACTTACCTTACGTTGGTGCAAACGATCAAGCTGTCGGTTGTCAACGGGGATGATGAGCCCGGAGTGTTGGTGGGGTCTCCCAATTAGAGTGTACGGGTAACGTGATTATTATTAAAAGGTTATTAACCAGTAATAAGTGTTTTCTTGTATTGTCAATACATAACAACCCCTATAAGTTTTTTGTGTGTATGGCTAATAAAATGAAACATTGGGATTATGTATAAGGCATGAATCTGCATTCACTGGCATCATTTTCGACTTTTTAGCACAGCGACCTTGACTTCGGTATTTTAAATAAATTTTTACTTATTTAGATTAATATTAACATTCTGAGTAACATTTTTTGACGTGTTGTGACATTTTTAATAATATTTTTTATTGGAATCTAGAGTGCCATTAAATTGGTTAGTAGCCTAATTTGAGGTCGCTGATCACAAATCCGTATTTTTTTTTAGCTCTCTACTACCTTTTTCACTTATCGGTATGATCTCTGGCATGTAATCCTTAAAATTTTGCCATTTCTGCTAAATATCCCTTGTACAACTCATAATATACACTTCTTTGTTTATAATAAACGAACACTGTCCAGTCAAAAGCTTTTCGATAACATAAGTAGTTTATTAGGAAGATTCGAATTTTAACAACAAAAATATAACATCTCATATCAAATTTCAAACTTACCACCCACCCCTTAAAATTGGGAAAGGGATAGAATGTCAAAAATGTGGTTGAATAATATGTCCCCCCATATCCCTATTACCTCACCAAAATTTCATGAAAATATTTTGATACGTTTTCGAGATATTGCCTTGTAACACCTTAAAAAACTCACCCTGTATAGAAACTAAAATTAAAAATTACTAAATTCAATATCAATCAATGCTAATCATTTAAAACAATGCAATGGGTCCCGAAAACCGACCTATACGATTATACGTGTCTATGATGTAAGCGTCTCTGCCTCTAGGTGCGATTCTTAACACAACATGCAAAACACAGAACCCAAAAATTAAAGAAGGCCGGTTCCAAGTAAAGAGAGATAACAACATAAAGATGGTGGTCCGGTTCCGTGAACTATTGCCTCGATCGGTCGAATTGTGTACGTAAGAGTAACCCAAGGGCTGCGCAAATATCAGTAAGATATGCATCTTGACGTTGAGTAGGTGTCATTTATTATTGTACCACGATAGTGTATATGATTTTAATCCTTGTGCAGTCCTTATGTAGAAACAAACAGGCAGTATACTCTTACACAAATGTACATTTCTAGTAAGGTGTACGTCATTTTAGGTAGCTGTCGCCGATATGTCAGTCTGCTAGGCATAATCAGATTATAAAGAAAGATGTTTTTCCCTTTTCTTTCCGTCAGACCCAATCCTTGGACGCACGGCTCATCGGCAAGGCTATAGAGTCTGACGAAAAGGAAAGGGATTTTACAGTGTTTTCAACACATAATGTATAAATACATATGCGAGATGTTACACGTGGCGACATCTCGTAGCAATCTCGTAGCAGTGGATAGCTCGATTGCTACGAGATGTCGCCACGTGTAACATCTCGCATATGTATAATCAGATTAGTCTATACCAGTTTCCTGAAACAAGGAAAAAAATGACTACCTACTACAATATAATAAGTACAATTAGGGCTTATACAAGATATGAGTCAATTTCATTTTTCTTGTAAGAAACTATCACCAACAATGAACTAACCTGAAGTACTTTTCCACTAAAGTGTATATTATTTTAGGGCATTTCGCAGCCATCGTGGTAGGTGTAAGTAGCTGTCGCTGAGTTTCAGTCTGCTAGGCTTACTCAGATTGGTCAATACCAGTTTCCTGAAACGAGGGAAAAAATTACTAATTTTTACATAATATAATATATTCTTATTGAAAAAAAGACATATAATTACATTTTTCCAATAAGAAACAATGATGAACAATGAACTAACCAGAATCTTTATCAAAGCTGACATAAAGATTGACAGTCTGCGTTGGAGCCACTATTTCTGTGGCGGCTTTTCCTTGCCTGGTAAAACTCTGTAGATCACACAGATAATTAATATCACCGGTTCTTTACGAGTTAGTAAAGCTGAAACAAGTTTTACTTCGACTTCATCTACATGCAGAACAAGTACACGAACATACTTTAGAAAGAAGCAATAGTATTTTAGGCTATCCATAGCGCTGTTATTAAAGCAGGTTTATGTAGGTATATACGTAAAGTAGAGAAGTTACTTACAAATAGTTTTAATTAAAAAGATGATGTCGATTTCCTAACCTAAGGCATCAAAAACAAAAGGACACAAAACAGGAGTTGTTTTCTGGCGATTCCTGTACTTGCTTTCCATGTCGCAAAAAGAGAATGGTAAAAATTACAAACATTATTAATAAGAACGATATAACACCAAATTTTGCCGGTACAAAACATCGACAAAAAAAATCAATATAAAATGGCGACAAAAATTCCTTCGTCAAATCGTCATCTTCTAGCATTCCTAGTAAAACTGCTTAACCCAGTGTTAGTTTTAAATCAGATCTTGGAGAAATTAAGAGGAACACTAATTACCGATAATACGTATTAGAAAAAGACAACTCTACAAAATGGCATGCTTATCTGATCAGACTACCAAGTGAATGTACAAACGAAGTGAATCAGTTTTGTGCCACTTAAACTCATGTCTTGGAGTAGAGAAGATCAGCGCCATCGATAGAGATAGCAACACTCAAGTTTGGTTTTATATGAGATGACTGGTTGATTGCCGCTTTACCTACCTTACCAAAAATCATGGTCCCCTCTCAATGCCTACGTTGGCGTTGACGTAAATGAAAGCTTCATACCCTGATGCAAAATCTTCTCACGTTTTAAAATTTGCGGTTTCATTCATTAAACGTCAGGCGTGTTGGAGGCAAAGTCACAGATTGTCTCAGCCACGAACGCAGGTGTCTTATCGTAAGTTTGTACGAACATACTGTTTACTGGTGATTTCGGTGCCTACTACGGAAGGAGCGAGGCCAGAGAAAAACGACTTCACGATGCGATTTTAATGTATAATGAATTAATTACTGAATATTAGATACTTGGAGACCGTGGAATATATTTATACAGGAGTACTATTATAACGTTTATTTTAAAAAATACGTTTCAAAGCTGTATTCATATTAATAGTACGGTATTATTATTTCTTTTTGTAACAAATCGCAGAGAACCTTCCCTGCCGAGCCTTCACTGTGATGGACCATTCCGCTAACGCTGTTATAATTTCAAATATTGGGGATCTAAGCACCTTGATATAATGTCCGTAGGATTATTCTCGTTAAGGACTTAGATTATTGATTTAATTTTGAAGATGCTGTATTTCCGAGATTCGATTAGCAACGAATATTTGAAGCCGATTGATTTGGTTGATTAATACTAAACTTTTTCTTAGTTGTATAGAAACGCTTAAGTGCTGTTTCGCACGGAGCACCAAGGTCATTTGAAAAGTTTCTGAATAGTAAATGGACAACGCGAATCTACCCAACCCATTGAGGATAGTAGTAATTGAAAATGATTGATCTTTGATTTACCAGAAGCATTGTAGCTGTTCTTAAAAAATATGACCATATTACAAATTGAATTGTTTGTTTGAAGGTTTGAGACAATGATGTATCGTGAATTGTAGATATGTTTTGGACTTCCATTGTCATTATTTATTTATATCACAACGTTTCAACTGATGAGTATCTCCAGTCGTCTTCAGGTGAATAATGAACAAGCTACGAAACTACGAAGGTATTTATACTACCTCCTGGTTAGCAGCGCATGACCGAGATTGGTGCAGTCATACGTTACTGTGTGGTCCTTCACTGGAACATTTGTATAAAGGCTCTCGACATCGAAGCGGACTAATCGATCCTCTGGTTGTATTTCCTTCCCACTTATTATTTCAAGTGCTGCAAATTTTTTACAAACGATGTGCAATGTCCTTGGGGCGGCTATAGTATTGGAAGCAGAAATCTGGACAGTTCGTATGTTGGAGAGTTCCTTGAGCTAATAATAGGTCGTAGAGGCATGTTGGGCTTGTGTATTTTTGGTAAACCATATAGATGTGGGGGTTTACTGTGATGAGGTGTTAAACGTGTACGTGTTCTATCTGGAAAGTATCGTTCATGCTTCTTGAGTGTCCGGTATATTCTCCCTTCAATGGTGGTGGTAGGGTCTTTAGGGATGCTTTGGTAGTTTCCTTTTTCTAAGACTTCTTCGATTTTTTGGTTGTAGGTGTCAACATCCATCACGACTGTCGCAATTCCCTCATCTGTCGGTAGAATCTTAATGGTCATATCTTTGCGTAGTTTGGAGAGGGCAACTGATTCTTTGCTTTTGAATATTTGCTTAGGAGGTTTAGATTTCTGTAGAATTTCTCTGACTTTCCATCGGAATTTTTCTGCTTGGATCGCTTCAATGGCTACTGAGTCTGTTGCACATATGATGTCCAACAGTGGAGTTGCTTTTGGGGCAATCGTTTAGGCCCTTTGCGAGCTGAGATTCTTCTGTGGTGTCCAGCTGTCTGGGTGAGATGTTGACGATGGTTCTCTGACTCTGTCTTTGCACTGTTGCGGTGCCTTGATGTTTCCGCAGTTTCTTCTCATGGATGGCCCGGTGTTTATTTCGAAGTTTGTCACATGGGGCGTTAATTTCTTGGAAAATAAGTCCATGGTCTTCTTCCAAAGTGAACTCTTTAATTTCCTCAAATCTTTGCTGTTCATCGTTGAGTAGGGTAGATTTATTGAAACGATGGTAGCTAATTTGGGAACGAATTAAGGCTTTGCTGGCATTCGCTAAGATTTTCTTCAGTCGTTTCCCTGGAATCGGGGATTTAATTTTAAAACCATCTGGAATAATTCCTTGGTCCCTTGCTTGTAGTAGGAATTGAATGTGTGTTTCTTCTCTCGTTAGCTTGATTTGAAATGAGACCGAAACTCTGGCTTCGTTACGTTGACGATCATTTGGAATAGAAGCGATGACAAACTTCAAGCTTTTCTACATCACATGAATAACTTTGCACCAACAATCAAGTTTACCATGGAGAAGGAGGAAAACAATAAAGTACCGTTTCTAGACGTCATAGTACAGAAGAACAGGGACACTATCCAAACATCGGTATACAGAAAGAAAACTTACACTGGTTAGTTCAGGTTAACCCTCACCTTAATTACGCCTCAAATCACTCAAATACCACAAAACATGGGATAGTCAAAACACTTGTTGACAGAGCATTTAATTTCTGTAACTCCGAGGAAGCTCTTTCCAAAGAACTCAACACCATCAAAAAGGACCTCAACACAAATGGCTACCCCACGAGACTAGTAGACCAGACTATCAAGAAGCGTCAGAATCACATAAACAGACAGAAATATGACGCCGAAACTGGACCCACCATTAAGGTAGTACTATATATCAAAGGAATCTTCGAGAAAATTCGAAGATTGCGACAGCAATACGAAATTCAAACAGTATGTAGCTCCAAAGACTCCTTAAGAAGCCACCTGACGAGGACAAAGCCAACCAGTGAAAAGGACACGAAGAACTGCGTATATAGAATACCTTGCGAGTGCTGTGACGCTAATTTAGATGATCCAATAAGGAAGGAAAACAAGACACCGAGTGCAGAGGTTTTTGTTGTCAGAGACAAATGTGGCCGCCAGCTTTTAGACAGTGGAGACGGGCCTGGGTTAAGTTCTAAGGTTATGAGCGCCACGCAGTTATGTCGTACACTTTGCCTCTGGAAGAGATGTTCGATAGTTATGAATGATAACTGCGAATCACCCTATAACTACCCTACACTTAACTTCCTTTACCTTCAAATATTAACCTAGGTTGGGGATAGTAATGTAAAACAACAACGCTCAGTATATTGAATCTATTTGTCATAAGATGTTAGTCGCTTAAATGCAGATTGACATTATTGACTATCGGTAACCAAATAGGTATAGGCCTCGTATTGAAATAATATGATGTTTAGTTAAAGTATAAAATTTGTAATAAAAGATTTTAAAATAACAGTGAAATTTTGAATTAATGAACAGAACGTTTACCAGATCATATTCCTATGTTCTTCGACCAATTGACACAATTAGTGATTGTCAAACAATAAAATAACAATAATAATTATGCCATTATAGAAGCAAGTACAGTAATTAAAAGTAAGTATGTGGAAATAAGATAAACTCCACAGATAGGATTACTTTTTACTGTAGAAATACAAATGTATAGTCAAGTCTTAAGGTCGAAAAGTACAGGAAGATTTAAGGATATGACCCAGCAACGTTAGAACTATGGAAGCCAGGAGTACTACAGCGATACTTACATTTATGTAGGTAAATTGATACGCGACTACAAGTCAAATAAATAAACCGACTGTGAGTGACACCAAATAATATACAGGGTGCTATCAATATACGCTACTCAGGGATGTAGGCCTACAACACGTGATCACGCCTTGTTTACAGTTACCAGACCGCAGTCCGCTGATGCAGTATCCTAACCGAAATATAAAATAAGCAGCTAAAATGTACGATTACTATTTACTGTACTATGCAAGTCATGACAGATAGCATTATTGCATAACAATGACTCAATGTAGTAGTAAAATCCCAAATAAGTACTAATCCCCGCTCTGTAATATCGAGCCCTTTATTATGTAAGCTATGGCGTTAGCTCTGTTACATAATAGTTCTAATCTTAGATACTAGTAAAAACCCAAACAAAAAATGTATTAATCCCTGCTCTTCAATATCGAGCCCCTTATTATGTAAGCTATGGCGTTAGCTTTATTACACAATAATCACAATCCTAAATACTAGTAAAATCCAAATATGTACATATCACAAACAAAAAATAATACCCTAAATATGTCCATACCCCAACCCTCTGAATTGATCCCTTCCCTAGCCAATAATCATCATAGGAGATTCTAATCCAAGTATAAACAAAAATATTTAATTCTAATAAAATTCTCTCTATGTGATCTCGCTATAAAAAAAGTGTACTGGTCAATAAGTCTTAAATGGGTTCATTGAATTGATAGATGAAAATTTGTTTAAAAACTTGCGTTCTCAGCTTCAACTCAAGGCCGTGCAATGCCTGAGGGATCCTATGGAACTCGAAGTAACCGCCTCTCTAATACACCATCAGTGTAGAGACTCCATGGAATTAATAAGCCAACAAGTGCGCTGAATGAACCTCAGCACTCCAAAATCCAAATGAAACCAAAACCCGGACTAAAAACCAGGACTGAAAACCAGGACTAAAAACCAGGACTGAAAACCAGGACTAAAAACCAGGACTAAAAACCAGGACTAAAAACCCTAAAATAGAGGAAAAATACCTCTTAATTTATGAAGATTTAGCTCTTCTAATTGACATAAGTATCTACCAAATATACATTACCTCTGCACTTAAGTAGAGGGTCCTTTTAGGCCTGAATGCCCATACTGTAGTCCCAAACAAAAGATCCCACGCGGTCGTCACCACGAGTGAACTCTACTCCAAATTTATATCGCCCCTGAAATAGTATTCGAGGACTTAGATATCGATTTAATAGTCAAATATATTAATATATGAAGACAACCGTACCTGAAGACATTAAGCGGGGCATAGAACCACAGCATATGGCGGCCATTAAATCTGATCCCATTTAACATGGCGTGAAGTACTTCCATCAATATCTAGCTACATCAATTCAATCGGAAATCCATAACTTCACAAAGATTTGCGGTGCTAATCCATCTAAGTGGCACTTACAAGCTCACAGGCTTCTCAGCGTTACAATACCGAAATCTTTAATTTAAAATGGCGGCGCCATGCCGGAAAAAAAGAGGAGCAAAAAGGAGAGACACCAACTTTAGTCGAAAGATGTGAAATGTCTGCCGGCTGTACCGGTGTACCCTGCCCTTCCTCCAAGATCTTCGGGTCTAGAACAGCACTATCCCTTTCTTACCCGCTACGAAGAGCAATTGTTTCTCTCTAGCATCTGGAATAAATCTCCAGTACGCAACTCAATGAGAACACGTGATCCGCAATGTCAACAGGGTTGTCTAACGTCAGGATCAGGATATTGCTATGGGGAAACCACCAACGTACTGCCGCAACCAGATATACCTTTATAAAAATCTCATACCCAAGAAGCGACTAATCGAGCAATTTCACCATTACGTCTAAATCCTAAGAGCTGATTATTGCAAGATTACGGCATTCACCATCCAGACCACCGCCTGGCTGCTTGGCCATGTACAAATCGTTTCGAAACCATGAGGTCCGATTTCATCGGGAATTTGTCCTAAAATAACTGGCAACACCGTAGAACACGTGCAACAAGGCCAATATACGCAGGGCCCACACGACAATGGTGACCCCGAAACCTCGACCTGTCAAAATCAGCTGTTCTCAAAAGTCAACTAAAATGAATTCTATAAAATGCCAACAATTAACTAACACTCCAGAAAAACCATCATATAATACGTCAAGTAAGTACAGGGACACGATCTTAGTTAGAGAGGTACATTCCGTTATAAATCAAGCCTATAACCAAGGTAAACAAACCTGACTTGAACTGTCAACACCTAACATTAGAAATTATCGTAGGTAACGTACATTAAATCCATCTATTCAAGGAGAACTTACTGAAACACAGGACACAGGACAACGTATAAGCTGTTTCTGATAGCCGAATAGCTGGAATCCCTCGAAACTCAGTATCAAGTGACCAATTCCTAGAATAACCTCTCAGTAAGCCTCTGCAGTGAACGTAAGATAACCCAGGACAAATTGGGAATGTTACTGAAACCACTAGTAATTTTGCTGACATACACACAAGATTTTAACGTTCATACTAAACGTGGAATAAGGTAATTTATTATTATAAATTTGTGTATATTGATACTATTAAAATCGTAAAATGAAATTTGTACGTTACAGTGCGGACAATCCTATGTTGGTGAAACCCTACGCCCCCTTGAAACAAGAATGAAGGAACACCGAAACCACACAAAGAAGGGAGAAATAAACAGATCCGATGCGGCAGAACATGCTTGGACACACGGCCACCACTTGCAATGGCCAGAGGCAAGAATAATACCTACTCAAAGAAGAACACTGGCGAAAGAGGAAATTCAAAGAAAGAGCCTCATAACCGAAAATCCAGACTGCTTTAGTAAGCCATCTTTAGACATAAGGAATATTTGGAAACCCTTGTTAAGTAGATGTAAACTTAGTTTAGAACCACACAGTAACGCATGACTGCACCAATCTCGGTCATGCGCTGCTAACCAGGAGGTAGTATAAATACCCTCGTAGTTTTGTAGCTTGTTCATTATTCACCTGAAGGCAACTGGAGATACTCACCAGTTGAAATGTTGTGATATAAATAAATAATGACAATGGAAGTCGAAAACTTATCTATCATTCACAAATTGAATTGTTTGTAAAATTAAATTGCAATGGATCAGACAGTATCAAACTTAGTCTAGTTTTTTGTAATACGTACCGGTAGGTATGTGGTAATTGAATTTGCATGCGTCGACTCCATCGTTTCAAGACTCATGCTGCATAGTGTGTAGACTGTAGTCGAACGATTTGCATCAGTTGCAAAAAACCACGCCACAGCATCTAGTCTCGTACTGGTATTTCAGTTTTCCCCCTTATAAATTACTTATCTATGGGTCAGTTTAAGTTCTTATATCCTACCAATAATATCAATACAACCGTAGACAATACAAATTTCCATTTTTAAAAAAATAAAACTTCAAAAAAGAAACATCTACATGGGATGCAGATTATTTCGAGAGTCATGATTCTTCGCCGCATGCATCTTTGTATGTAGACAGACTGATGCTTAGTTTCATAATTCCCGGAGTCGACGCATGCATCGCCGCATGTTGCAGTGTATATGAGGGACTTTACAGTGAAAATAAAGTGTAAACAAAAGAAAGATGTTTTCCCCTTTTCTTTTCGGCAGACCAAATCCTTGGACGCGTTTCGCCGTATTACGGCTCATCGGCAAGGCTATAGAGTCTGACGAAAAGAAAAGGGATCTTACAGTGTTTTCAACGCATAATGTATAAATACATATGCGAGATGTTACACGTGGCGACATCTCGTAGCAATCGAGCTATCCACCTAACCAGACCAGCGAGGTCTTAGAGAAGACCAAACGCTGGAAAGGATCCCGCATAAGCAGGTATCTAATGTCAGGTGGCGCTGAAAGCCAATCGTCGGTTTCTGTGAACCGAAAACCTAATATAAAAGAAAGATGTTTTCCCCTTTTCTTTTCGTCAGACCCAATCCTTGAATGCGTTTCGCCGTATTACGGCTCATCGGCAAGGCTATAGAGTCTGACGAAAAGAAAAGAGATCTTACACTGTTTTCAACACATAATGTATAAATACATATGCGAGATGTTACACGTGGCGACATCTCGTAGCAATCGAGCTATCCACCTAACCAGACCAGCGAGGTCTTAGAGAAGACCAAACGCTGGAAAGGATCCCGCATAAGCAGGTATCTAATGTCAGGTGGCGCTGAAATACCTGCTTATGCGGGATCCTTTCCAGCGTTTGGTCTTCTCTAAGACCTCGCTGGTCTGGTTAGGTGGATAGCTCGATTGCTACGAGATGTCGCCACGTGTAACATCTCGCATATGTATTTATACATTGGCTTTCAGCGCCACCTGACATTAGATACCTGCTTATGCGGGATCCTTTCCAGCGTTTGGTCTTCTCTAAGACCTCGCTGGTCTGGTTAGGTGGATAGCTCGATTGCTACGAGATGTCGCCACGTGTAACATCTCGCATATGTATTTATACATTATGTGTTGAAAACACTGTAAGATCCCTTTTCTTTTCGTCAGACTCTATAGCCTTGCCGATGAGCGGTTAAAAATTTAGCACCCAAAATCCCATGATGCGAGTTTAAAAACGCACTGTATAAGCATACCATTTTATTTAAATGAATTAACGATATGCTATTATAATATATGTACTTCTTTTTCTGCTGAAACCCAAACATTATTAAACTATAATTACATACCACAATGTATAAATTATTTCGAGCACGTTTTTATTTTTACGTCCTAGTAAAAATATAGGTGCCTACCTGATTATCATATCATTTCGAAATTATATGGTTTCATTTGACTTCTTACAACAATTACACCAATACCAAGCTGCGGTTTTTTCATTCATGCAAACTTGAACTGTTAAATGACTTAACATGAGAACACAAAATTACAGTAATCTAGCAGTAAATTTTTACGTTTTGGGTAATTTGCCTATAATATTATGCCGTCATTGGCTAGTTCTATTTCTAGGAAGTGATGTTGGGCATGTTTCCTTCTACTAATAAGTATACGACAGATATTTAAAGGTACTTCGTGCATAAATTTAACGCAGGGAATCGACGTTTGCAAAACTTAGCAGATAATTAATTTATGACATGCTTCGTCAATTTCATTAAACTATTAATTGCCTACAACTTTTATTACACAATATTATGTGAGTTTCTCTTTCATTTTCATTCAATTTAACCTGCGCCACTGTCTGCCTCAATGGTGTTTGCTGTTGATTTTTGCCTTGTGATGAGCCGCTTTTGTTAGTATTGCCATCGATTGTCTTGTCGATCCCAGGGAAAGTTGTTTCTCGGTGTAATATTTCTGACGTTGTTTGCCACACTTTACTCATATTGGATGCCGTTTACAACTTTGATAATTTGCCGGGTGGTCATCCTCGCAATTTGAGCATTTCGCTTTTTCTTCAAGCGGTTTAGCGCATTGGTAAGAAAAATAGTCTTTAGCACATTTGAGACCTTTAATTGAGGCGGTAAAGCTAAATTGCGAGTGCCCGTATAGTTGAGAGCGATATTGTGGCACACGCACGCTTGGCCTGTACTTCAGCTGAATCAAGGGGACCGAAAGGTAACGTCACAACAGACGATTACTAAACATCCATTAAACTAGCAGAAAATCTGTATAAAGACTTTGGACTCGCAATGCTGGGTACAATGCAAACATATACCGGACGTTTTAAAACGAGTCCAATCAGTACGTTCACCTTGTCTCTTACGTGCCTGGAGCAAATCCAACCAAAATTTTAATTTTTTTAACAACACAACAGAATGATGATACAGTAAGCAGCAACGAGAAAAACAATTTGGGATAAGTTTGTTTTACAATGAAACACCTTATCGATACTATTGACTAAATGGCAAGAGAATACAGTAGCAAGAGATCTACACAAAGGTGGGCATTATCTGTATTTCTTACATTGTTAGATATCGCGCCACTAAATTAATTTTCTGTACTTACACTAAACTTTCCACAGTGGAACGAAAAGAAACACAATAGTAGAGTGTTTTATCTTCAACAAATAGGCGTAGCCATTATTACACCAAATATTGAAAATAGGGCAAAAAATCAAGGGGATTACATAGACATGTGATAGGTGTGATGGAAAGCGTTTTGCAGGAAAGTGTAAGACTAGTTTGCGAGCACAGAGAGATTATCCACTGGGAAAGCCAAGTGCTTCGCTTGCATCAAAAGCGCCAACTCTAGAAATAAAATATAAAAAAATTATCAAAAACATCAATAGTGTGTTCTAGGTGTACTAAATACGTTTACGGAAAGCATTGTGTAAAAATAAACGTATGCATGTCTTGTAGTGTAAATTCCGAGGACCGTTCCGAATCTGAATAGGAATATTTGAACATTAGATGGACCGTGTTATGCAAGTTATATTCACAGACTCTCACGGAACCCGCCATGTCAGCAGCTTCCCAGGCTAGATATTCCAAGAAACTTATCATGCCTATCCTATTTCTCTTGGCTAAAATCTATATTTTAATTGTAAACAAAAATCATTCTTTTGCTAAAGTTTGTCTGAATAAGTCGATATTGTAAACTCTTGAATAAAGGTTTGTTTTTAAAAGCAACCTTCGTTGTTCAACTGATTTAAGTGGCGCAGTCGGTAGGATTGGTGCGGTGGTGGTTTTGCCCGAATCATCGAAGTAAAGTCAATCACTCTGGAGTTTCAACCCTTTGGCGCTGATCCGAAAAGAACCTCGACGCTCAGGCAACAAGCAGCAGGGAATCCGGGAAGGACAGGGAAGTACTTCAAAAGAGTAAGTGCCTTATCCTTTTGCCCCTTCCAAACCCTTTTATTAGGAATTTTGTAGGGATAATTATAGGTCAGTGTGTTCCAACACATCTTTTGCAGTCTATTGAAGACACGTTGTTCTTAGATAAAAAAAAATATTCTCGCAGAGAAAGCAAGAAAAAAGTTTTCTTTTAAGTTTTATTTTAACATTATTTCATTAAGAAGTAATAGTGTTTTTAATAAGCCATATAATTGTTCATATTTTATTTACGGTATAATTGTTTACTGTATATTGTTTCATAAGAAATTACTTCTGAAACAAAAACTATAAATTGGGATCTTTTCCGATTAAAATTGGAAAATATAAAAACTTATAATAGAGATATCAATACTCTCAATCGATTTTTAAAAAGATGTGAAGACTTTGTCAGCACATATAAAACTTTTAAGGACAGTAATCTAGACCAACATGTATTTCAATGCATACAAGAAAAATTAACTGATAAAGCCGAATACATGGTAGGCAGACGTGTTGAACTAGATAATTGGCCCAAACTAAAAACGGCATTGATCCAATGTTTTTCCTATAGGCGAGACATTGATTGTTTAGTGCAAGAGCTTACGCGTATAAGACCATATAAATCTGAACATCTTATTGATTTTGGTAGCAGATTGCAAATTTTACGTAGTAACGTTATCCAACGCATAAGCAATGATATTTCTATATCAGATGCACAAAAAACATGTCAAATTAACTATTACGGAAAAACCGCGTTAAAGACATTTATTGCTGGTTGTAATTATACCCTACGAAATAATATGTATATTAAAAAACCGACATCTTTAGAGGATGCTATGAATTTCGTCAACGAATACGAAAACTTCGAAAAGCTGTAAGGTAACAACGAATTTCGGCACACCCAAAAATTGAATATCTACACCCGCACACAAACCAAATTTTAACCAAAACCTGCACGCAGTGCAACAAACGCAATTTTATCCGAATTATCAAAACGCGCAATTTCATCAAAAACCAATATGGCCTAATCAACCGATACACGTACAACCAAGACAACTTCCACCGCGGAAATATCCTACAAACCGACAAGTATTTGGTCCTCAACAAAATGTTTTTAGACCAGATCAAATGTCTTAAAATCAATATTACCAAAACCGATTCCAATGTCTAAGACATCGCGTAACCCAACCGTCGCGATTAATCGAAGCCAAAATTTCCAAAATCAAAACGTGCAAAATTTCAGGAATCAGAGACCTAACTATGTTTTCGAAGAACTATATTCAAATGATTATGATGAAAATGTCGATCAAAACGTATCCGTTCCCTTTACCGATAGTTATTGTTCGGAAGAAGGTCAACTATGCTTACCTTATTACCAAGAAAATGAATATCCCCAAAATTCCGATCAATCAGAAATCGTCGATCAAAGCCCGGATGACACCGAGCAAGACAAATTAAAAACATTTTCTGGAAACAAGCCTCGCAATTATTTGACAGAAAACAATATTTCCTCAAGTAACGCCCTCCCCTACGTAGAAATAAAAAACCCTAAATTAAAATTGATAATTGACACGGGAAGTTCGCGATCAATATTAAATCCAACTATTGCAGAAAAATTGTACTCAAATTGTATCTACAAATCGAACAATAATATTAAAACAGCTATTGGTAGTCAGATGACACAGCTCGAAGCATCAATACCTGCATTTTCCGAATTCAATCATGATCACAATATTAATTTTATTTTATTCGACTTGAGCGATAATTTTGATGGTATTTTAGGACTTTCAGACTTAATCGGAATGAATTTAAATATTGATCTTATGAATAAAAAATTAGTAGGAAAAAATGTTGAAATACCGTTCAAACATAGTCTGAAACTCGAAGAGTTCGATTATACAATTCAATATAAAAAAGGCAAAAATAATCAGGCAGCTGACGCGTTATCTAGATATCCTGTAGATATAGATTTAAATGCAATAGAAACACAATCAACCAATAATAACCCCGGAGACATCTACCTGACAATCGCAGATTACTTACAAGATTTGGATTCACTCCCCAATATTGACGATATAACCATTCAAGAAATTCTCGAACCCCAAATAGACAAACCTCGAATAAACATAATCTCAGACATACAAGTTGCTCCACCCTGTATACCGCGAAATATCACAGAAGATTCGCAGACAGTACATACCTCATTGGAAGAACCGATTCTTAATATACCAATATCAGAAAAATCAATCAATACTTTCAAAAATCAAATAATATTGACAAGTGGCGATACAGATAAAGTTCAATGCAAATTTGACAAAATATTTCAGAATACACGTTTATTTGTAACAGTTTCTAGTAGAAACTCAACACCTCATTTTATCCAAATTCTAAAAGAGTTCATTGAACCAGAACAAGTATACGCAGTATATTTTAGAAACCCCGAATTAGCTCAAAATTTGGTAGTTCCTACAAGATATTCAGACCTTAAATGATCAAAAAGAAAAGTTAGAATTGTATCATACTACCAAAACTTGCCACCGTGGAGCTAATGAAATGAAAACGGCACTTTGCTCAAAATACTATTGGCCAAAAATGTCAATAGATATCGAAAATTATGTCAGTAACTGTGAAATTTGTTTAAAAAATAAATACGATCGAAATCCACCCGTAATAAAATTTAACCTGACACCTAAAAGTTCTAAACCTTTTGAACATATCCACATGGACACATTTAAAATATCTAACGAAAGCTATTTGACAATAATTGATTCCTTTTCAAGATATGGACAAGCTTATCTCTTAAAAAGTTTGACAGGACTCGCTGTAATAGAAAACCTTCTAAATTTTATATCTCATCACGGTTTACCCCAAAAAATAAGAGTAGATTCAGGAACCGAGTTTAAAAATAAGGAAATCGAAGATTTCTGTAAAATATATAAAATTGAACTTCACTATACCACTCCGAAAAATAGTAATTCCAACTCTCCTGTTGAAAGATTTCATTCTACGATAATCGAACACTATCGATGTTTAAAAGAAGAAAAATCGAATTTGACACCCTGATCAATTAATTAAACGAGCAATATTAGGTTATAATAACTCTATACATAGCGTAACAAGATATACACCATTCGAAATAATTAAAGGACATATTAACAGTACCGACCCCTTCGACATTAATGACGAAATAATCGTATCGAATTACGTACAAAATCATAAAGAATCCGCAAAGGAACTTTACCGAAAAATTCAGGAAAAGAACGCGAAGATAAAAGAAAAAATAATATCTAAACTAAATGAGAATCGTACAGAACCACCCGACTTTAATAAAGAAGACGTGGCCTATATTAAAACTAAATTTCGAAGTAAGGATTTGCCAAAATTTAAGCAGTCAAAATTGAAAGGTCAAAGTACCCTTAAATTAATGACGCATAAAGGAACCTATCATAAAAGTGGCGCTCGAAAACCGAGAACTAAACGTAAATTATCTTTACAGGTGACAAATGAAGCGGATACTTCTAATCTTGCTTCCGATTCTGCAGGCACTTCCGGCCAACAGTGACCAAACTGACAAACAACAAACAGTAGTAAAAAATCCTATTCTTCCTATTCAACTTGGAAATGCAAGAATTATTTATACTAAGCATACATTTTTACATTACATAGACTTAGAACCAATATTAATACAATTAGAAAACATAGAAAAATACTCTATAAATATAAAAAACAAATTTGTATCAGAAAAATCTAATAATCCAATATCATACCAGGGACTCTTAGAAAGTAGTTTATTACGCACTAGTTTTCTTATTCAAACTACGCACGAGAAATTCGAAAATCTCCACCCACACATAATACGTAATAAAAGAGGCCTAATTAATATAGTCGGAAAAGCAAATAAATGATTATTCGGAACTCTAGACGCTGACGATGGAAAACGTTATGACAAAGCAATTCTAAATCTAAAGCAAAATCAAAAAGATATAATCAAAGAGCTCAATTTACAAATGTCTCTATCGAAAAATCTAATTGATAATTATAACAAAACTATATCAACGCTTAATTCAAATCAAAAAGAACTGGAATATAGTGTTAAAATCTTTCAAAGCGCAATGCAAAGCTCTATTAACAATAGTAAAGTTTTCTTCTTGACCTTATGATTTAAATTTTTTTCTTGTTTATTGGGTTTTTAGGTCATTTATAAATAAATAAAGGTTTGGTTTAGGTTGACGTTTCGGTTTATATTACATTAAACCATCTTCAGAACTACAATTACAGGAAAATGTGATTATTAACTAACTTTTAGAATTAAAAAGTAGACATACCTCTATATAAATCTTAGCACTATCACTTCTATTTTTACATGTTTAACTATGTGGTAACTATGCAAGACTGATTTTATGGAGGGATTCTTTATGAGGGAGGGCAGGTACATTTATTAAAAATGGGAAAAACCATTTGATTACGGTTTATTGTTTCTTTTGTTCACGGTAGTAAAAATTTGCAATTTTTAATTCTAAAAATTAGTTAATAATCACATTTTCCTGTAATTGTAGTTCTGAAGATGGTTTAATGTAATATAAACCGAAACGTCAACCTAAACCAAACCTTTATTTATTTATAAATGACCTAAAAACCCAATAAACAAGAAAAAAAGCTATTAATAGTTATATTAGTTTTCAAGGTATCTTATCACAGATAAATTTAGATTGCCAAAACTTAATCACTTTTATCGATAATTTAGAAGACGCTATTATGTTCGCTAAATTAAATACACTGCACAATTCAATAGTATCTAGTGTCCAATTGCAGCAAATAATAAGTTATTTAAAGGCGATATAGAGTGAAAATCAAATACCCACTTTTAAAAACATTTTGTCTTATTATCAAATTTTTGGCACACAAGTAGCATTTTCAAATACGAAACTAATTTTCGCAATATATGTACCTATAATTAAACCTGAAAGTTTCACCTTTTATCACTTATATCCTGTTATCCAAAACCATAAATTATTTATCCAAAGATACCCTTATTTGGCACAAGCTCTTAAAGAAGCCCAGTTCGAAGAAAGCACCTGTCCCAATTTGGAAGAAACCTTTTATTGCACGGAGAAATTCTATCCACCCGATAGCAGTACCCACCAAATAATGGAAAGTACCATTACTGGTTACCCAATACTCGAAATCAATACAGAAGAATCAATATTTGAGCAAGTTACACCGCAAGAGATATTAATCTTACCAGCAAGCAAAGAGAAAGTATCCGCCAAATGCAAGGCGGACCAATACTTAGAAATTGAACTTCCAACATTGATCCAGATACCAAATGAATGCAGCATCCAAACCAAAAATAAGAAATTTATCCATGACGTCAGGCTCTATCAGGGAAAACCACTACTTTTACCACCCATCGAAATCAACAAAATTAACACCACCCGACTGTACCATACACCGAATTACACCAGATTAAATTTCGAAGAAATATATCGACTAAAAGACTTAGCCAATCAACTTTCAGCAATAAAAGAAATGGATGACCCAATCAATACGAATACCTCAATAATAGCCAGTATTATTGTAATCTCCGCACTGGTCCTATTACTATGGGTAGTAATGAAGAAGAGGCAAACAATCATTAAATATTTTAGAAGAAAATCCAATAAATCCAAGAAAACCGAAGAAATCAATGACTTTGGAAATCAGTCTCCGATTTTCTCAGCTTAGGAAGGGAGGAGTTATATTCATAGACTCTCACGGAACCGCCATGTCAGCAGCTTCCCAGGCTAGTATTCCAAGAAGCTTATCATGCCTATCCTATTTCTCTTGGCTAAAATCTATATTTTAATTGTAAATAAAAATCATTCTTTTGCTAAAGTTTGTCTGAATAAGTCGATATTGTAAACTCTTGAATAAAGATTTGTTTTTAAAAACAACCTTCGTTGTTCAACTGATTTAAGTTGCAACAATGAGCTAAGCATTGTTTTTCTGAGATAATTAGCTTTAAAGATTAAACAAAGGAAACAAAAACAATTGTTGAGAAATACTTTTAATCTTTATCTTTACCTTTATCAAAATAGACAGAAAAACTATATAATCCAAAAAAAAAGGAAAATAATTTTTTGATAGAAAAAAACAATGTCAAAGAGGGTTAGATGGTTTATGAAAAACTCAATATAAACAGTTGTTAGATTTGCGATAAACAACAAAAATAATATCATTAAACTAAAAAATAGGAAGGTACCTTTTCTACAACACACAACATTTACATATTATATTTGTTTACTAGGATTTCTGAAAATCGCTTATTTCAAAATTTATATAGGCACCAATTCCTTCAATATCTTCTTCAAAATCTTGCCCTTCTACAGTTTCTAAAAAAATTAAAAAAGGGCTTTTATCTTGAGGAGCTAGTTTAAGAATTTCTTCTAGATCATTAATTTTTTCCACCTCTGGCAACAGAGGAGGTAGATGTACAGTATTGTACAGGGTGGCCAACTAAGAATGCGAGGTACTGTATCTCGGAAACTATCCATCGTAGAGGCTTGCGGCAAAAAAAATTATTACTAACACTTCTAAGAGAAAAACCTGAAAAATATTTTCAAGTTTCTGAAAGGGCCGTTAGGGGGCGTAACTGCAATATTGAATCTAAAAAAGTGATGTTTCTGTAAATTCCGCTGTATTAACCTAATAAAAAAAATCCTGATCTTTAAAGTCGAGGATAATCTGAACCTTTTTTGTTTGACACTTTTTGCAGTATCTCTAAAAATAAAGTGGTGGGGGTATTCAAACGTTTCCGTAAATAACATCCTGTATCTTCGAAACGGCTAAGCCGATTTGAACAAACTTTGGCTCGTTAAAAGGAGCTATTCTTGTGCTACAAACAACATTATATTTGAAGTTTTGTAAGTTTCACATATCGCCGCTAGAGGGCTTTTTTCGACATTCCAACAGAAATGGTTACTTTTCTCAACAAAATAAAATGCATTCGTATGATTTTTTTTTCATGAAAGAGTAGCTAAATGATGCCTAAACTAGCTTGCAAAAACAGCGTCCCGATATCTTGTTCCTAATCCAAAATATCGGTAATAGAAAATTTTATACAAAAATCCCCTAAATTTTCATTTTATTGTAACTATATTTTTCTGGAATTCTTTCTATTATGTAAGTTGTGGCCCTAAAAAGGACCGATTTATAAAAGGAAGATTTTTAATGCCCCCGCAAATGCTCGAAATGCTGACGATCACGTTCTATGCACAAAAAAGACATTAAATAGAAGCAGGCCATGGAAACAAAACAAATACCTAATCAAAACATAAATAATCCAAATTGTCAATAGTTGTCAAAGTTTTGCGTTACTTTGAGTAATTTTTGTGTTTACAAAATGCATTTTACGAATGATGAAGCTGCTGATATGCTTGCGGTTTATTTTGAATGTCTTCAGAATGCCGCAGTAGCTAAAAGAGTTTACGCCGCTCGATATCCAAATTGGCGTCCTTGCGATTTGAGAGGTTTTCCCCGATTAGTGGCGAGTTTACGAGCAAATGGTTGTTTTCGGCCTAAGTTTCAACGGCAAAGAATTGAAAGAACACAAGAAAATATTAACTACGTACTGGGGTATATTAAAGGAAATCCTCATGTTGGCACAAGAGCATTATCCCTTGAGTTGGACATATCACGAACAACGGTTCAAAATATTTTGAAGGACCATAGGTAAGTTCTAATGACCATCAAAGTTAGGTATTCGTTTAAACTTTTTTTAGTTACTTTTAGAATGCACCCATATCATGTCGTTTTGCATCAGGCCTTGAGAGGGGAAGATTTTGATCGGAAGTTGGACTATTGCCATTTGATGTTAGGTATGATACGCCAAAATAGAGAATTTTTATTTAAAATTCTTTGGACCGATGAAGCCACCTTTAGTAGTGACGGGAGAGTCAATCTACATAATATGCACTATTGGTCTGCAGAAAATCCGCATTGGTTGCGTGAAGTTCAGCACCAAGGACGTTGGAGTTTAAATGTGTGGTGTGGCATCTGGAAGGCAGAATTATTGGGCCATATTTTTTTGAGCAATCCCCAAACGGCAATGTCTTTCTTGAATTTTTGGCCAACCAATTACCGTTGTTGTTGGAAGATGTGCCTTTGGAAACAAGGCAAAACTTGTTTTTGCAGTTGGATGGTTGCCCAGCACATTTTGCCATTAATGTGCGAGAGCATATTAATGCAGTATTTCAACAGCGGTGGATTGGAAGAGGAAGTCTGTTTCCATGGCCTCCGAGATCACCAGACCTAACTTGCCTGGATTTTTATTTATGGGGGCGGTTAAAGGACATCGTGTTTCAGACTCAACCTACGACCAGAGAAGATTTGAAAAACCGGATTCGTAATGCAATACGTAACATACCGAGAGCCGAAATGGAAAGTGCAGTTTTGTCTACCCATAAAAGGCTTCAGCAATGCATAGAACGTGATGGTCAGCATTTGGAGCATTTGCGGGGGCATTAAAAATCTTCCTTTTATAAATCGGTCCTTTTTAGGGCCACAATTTACATAATAGAAAGAATTCCAGAAAAATATACCTAGTTACAATAAAATGAAAATTTAAGGGATTTTCGTATAAAATTTTCTATTGCCGATATTTTGGGTTAGGAACAAGATATAGAGATGCGATTTTCGCGAGCTAGTTTAGGCATCATTTAGCTACTTTTTTATGAAAAAAAAGTCATACTAATGCATTTTATTTTGTTGAGAAAATTACCCATGTCTATTGGAATGTAAAAAAAGCCCTCTAGCAGCGATATGTGAAACTAACAAAACTTCAAATAAAATGTTGTTTGTAGCCCAAGAATAGCTCCTTCTAACGAGTCCAAGTTTGTTCAAATCGGCTTAGCCGTTTCGAAGATACAGGATGTTATTTACGGAAACGTTTGAATACCCCCCACCGCTTTATTTTTAGAGATACTGCAAAAAGTGTCAAACAAAAAAGGTTCAGATGATCCTCGACTCTAATGATCAGGATTTTTTTTATTAGGTTAATATAGCGGAAGTTACAGAAACATCACTTTTTTTGATTCAAGATTGCAGTTACGCCCCCTAGCGGCCATTTCAGAAACTTGAAAATATTTCCAGGTTTTTCTCTTGGCCGTTTTAGTAATAATTTTTTTTGCCGCAAGCCTCTTCGATGGATAGTTTCCCAGATTCAGTACCTCGCATTCTTAGTTGGCCACCCTGTACTTCTTTTAAAACTGGTTTTCGACCTTTTCCGGCCTTTTCAATATTAACTTGTGTGTATACTGAGTCCGTTATATGGTTTTCCATAAATAACAGAGTAGGATTTTATTTCTTCAAGGTGATTTCATGTAACTTAAGCCAGTTTATGTTTTCCATTTGGGCTCGTAGTTCTTCTGCGATCTGTAAATGTTTTAAATGTGCGGCTTTTAATTCCTTTTCTTTTTAAATTATCAGCAGAACTTTATTGTGCAGTAAAGATATCACACATTCGGCAAGTGTCATTTTTGGGTACTTTAAACTTGAGGTTAAAGTTAAAATAAAAATTATTTTTATATTTGGAGAGGCTTACGGGCTGATCAGTTTTTCTTGGTACAGAGAATACATTTTACGTAGGTTTAAGTCGGGATTAAGAAATGTTGTGTGTGTCTGAGAACAGCAATATTGCGAAACGTAAGTGGGAAATGACAAAATAGGCCTTACAGTATTTTCTGTTCTTGATTAATGGCATCTTGTCCTCCGCTGTTACTACCCCTTTTGTCCTGTATCAAGTTAGTTTTAATTTTTTTTAGATCTTCCTGAACTCGATTGCTGGTTATTTGCAATTGCAAGTTTTAATTTTTTCGATACCAAATTCTTTCTGTAAGTTCTTTTCTTCTCGATTTTTTTTAACACATGACAACACATCGTCCTTCGAAAGTACCGACGCCCCAAAATTGATCAAATAGTATTTTCCTTATTTATTTTCTAAGGCAACAATATTCGTGCATTTCTTCGAACAGTTACAAGAATATACCGCATTAAACTTTTTTGGTTCTACATCTCTATCTTTTACGGAAATATATTTTTTGTTGGTGCTAGCATATTTTCTTCGGTCTGCTCTCGATTGATTTTAAATCTTCCTTATTCTTTCACGCTATTCTCGCCCTTTTATTTTTTCAACTTCCTTATTATTTATTTCTGTAGGTTCTCTGACTTCTAGCTCATTCAGGTCTTCTAAGTCCGGACTAAATTCACCTCCTGAAGATTGGAATGGCTCTTCAGATTCCGATTGATGGCCTAAATAGCAATCTGAATTTTGAGTGGCTACTTCTGGAGTATCAAACCTTTGCTTTCGGACCAAAATATTGTCACCGGAATACTGTATTTGTGAAACAGAGGAAGGGGTAATTGTCTCGTCAGAATTATTTAAGCATACGGGGCTCTAAACATTTGGAATAACTTGTTCCAAATTTAAATTGTCATTTTCAAGAGATCGGCGCTTATTACTTAAACATGGAAATATCTTTTCGATGGGTTGGTTTTCGGTTGAAGATAATTATATGTGTGGAAGTTGTAGCAACCTTGCAATTTGGCAAGCGATCAATTTTTTATCTTGTATTGTGCGAGGACTAAGCTCACTAATTTTTTTCTTCTAGTCATGTCCATCCTTCAGAAAAAAATATTATTTTATTGACTAAATACTTTTCTCAAAAATCATAAATGAGGTGATCGCTGTTTTACACCAATGCTCCAAGCCACATAATAATAATAGTCTTGCAGCAGTCCTGCTAATTCTATTTACGACTTAAAATTTATAAATTTCTTGTTTTTACAAAAAACAGTACATTTTCATATTGTTTCATGTATTATTAATTTATTTTTGAAATGTGTAACAAGTTTTTTAAACAACATTTTGGGTTAGGTTTCACTATTTACTTTTTTTTGTTTGTTTATGAGTAGTTTTTATCTATTTGGTTTTATTAGCTTACCTAGCGTTGAATCCAAAACGCACGAACAAAGTTCTAACTGTTTATAATTAAATTATGAACACCAAAAACAAGATAAACAAGCAAGTATATACACTGAGAAATTTTCTACAATGGTGTATCCCACATGTTTTGGCCTTCGAAATAAAACTTCTTTTCTTCAATGTGGACTGTATAAAACTTATATTTTTATATTTTAAATAGGAATACATACAACGGCTGTGTTCAGTCTAACGCCATATTTTAAGAGAAAGAATGACATTAGTTTTCTAGTGTTGCCACTTAACATACCGCCCGCCTTGAAAGGACGTAGCGAGAACTTTCAAAATTCTAATATTTATCACACTGGCTTATATAAGATCAATCATTTTCTATAGTAATTTTTAACAATAAGTAAAGTTACAAATTCGTGAGTAATAAAAGTAATTTGTTAACAATGCAATGGTGCAAAACATATCTAAAAAACATAATTCTAAAATAAACAAAACTTCGTTCAAAATTAATTGTCAATGTCTACAGGTAACACACAGATTCTGTTTAGAGCTCTTTTTATTGTAACAGAACGCACTTTAATCGTTACTACTCGTACGATGCCATCACTTCCTTTATGTAGCTCAGTCACACGTCCTAACTGCCAGAACAATACAGGCGCGTTATCGTCTTTTACCAAAACCAATGACCCAACTTTAACAATGTCCATGGAGCCTTTTCGCCATTTAGTTCTGGTCTGCAACTCTCCCAAGTACTCCTTCTGCCATCTGGTCCAAAAGTGTTGTACCATTGCCTGGATATGTTGCCATTTTGACAGTCTGTTTTCTGCCAATTCCGTA
The DNA here is from genome assembly GCA_963920685.1 of Polydrusus tereticollis. NCBI lineage: Eukaryota > Metazoa > Arthropoda > Insecta > Coleoptera > Curculionidae > Polydrusus > Polydrusus tereticollis. The sequence goes on from OY987329.1 coordinate 55,443,265, forward strand.
AGATCATACTGAGGTAATACTGTCATAGTGCGGCCAATCAGGAAGTGAGCTGGAGTTAGAGCGGAGCAGTCCTGTGAATCTTCAGTTAACGGACATAACGGTCGAGAATTCAAAATACCCTCGATCTGCACCAACAGAGTGCCGAATTCCTCAACAGTCAAAGACTTTACTCCAAGAACCCGCTTTAAATGAAATTTAGTACTCTTTATTCCTGCCTCCCAGAGACCTCCGAAAGTTGGTGAGTTGGCAGGAATAAAATGCCATCTTATCTTATTATCAGCTAGTTTATTCCCGATATAATCAGTATTTTCTTGCAAAAAATTATAAATTTGGCAAAGTTCGTTATTTGCACCTACATAATTTAGGCCATTGTCTGAATATACATTTTTTGGAATACCGCGTCTACTTGTGAATCTACTAAAAGCTGCTAAAAAACACTCCGTGGTTAGCTCGGATGCAAGTTCAAGGTGCACTGCTTTAGTGCTCATACATATAAATAAGCAAATATAACCTTTAGAAAGAGTTGCACCGCGACCTTTTTTATTTTTAATATAAAATGGACCACCATAATCAGTACCGACATTTTCAAAAACGCCAAAGGTATTTACTCGCACTTCAGGGAGATTTCCCATTAAATAATTATTACCTTTCGGGTTTGCCTTAAAGCATATTAAACATTTTTTGACTACTTGTCGACACGCATTACGACCAGAGATCGGCCAATATCGCTCTCTAATCGAATACAATAACGCTTGCGCCCCACAATGCAAAAGCCTTTTATGTTCCGATTCTAGAATAAGCCTTGTTAAAGGATGGCCATTTGGCAAAATTATAGGATATTTCTTCGCATCTAATTGATTTGCATTTTTTAATCGCCCACCTACACAAATAAGTTCATCCTTTAAAAATGGATTTAAGCTTAATATTTTGCTTTTAACCGGAATAGGTTTTCCCGCCTTTAAATTATGATATTCGTGGGGAAACGCCATAGTTTGTGCATTTTTAATCAATATATTTGTGCTCGTTCAATTTCTTCTGGTACTAATGCACCAGTTAATTTTTTATTCTCTTCAGAGTTCTCTTTTTTTAGGTTATAAATAAATCTACAGGCATAAGCTAAGATATGTACAATTTCTAAAAAAGAAGAAGCTTGTCGTGATAAGTTATCTAACAAACTATACGATTCAAAACTAATACAAGACACAGTTTTTTGATCAGGGATTTCACATGGGATTGAAAAATCAAAAACATTCCAAAAAGATTGTTCATTTAAAAGAAATTGAGGACCGTGCCACCATAAATCACTGCCCATAAGAAATTTTGCCGAGGTTCCGCGTGACAATAGGTCAGCAGGATTTTGGGACGAAATTACGTGATACCAATCATTTTTACTCGTCAGGGATTGAATTTCACTTACTCTGTTCGCGACAAAAGTTTTCCATGTAGATGACTCGCCGCGAATCCAACATAGAGTAATCGTCGAATCGGACCAGTAATAACACTTGTTAAATGTTATTTCTAAACACTCTGTTACCTTTTTTACCAAATTTGCCAACAATTGTGCGGCACACAGTTCAAGCCTAGGTAACGTGACATGTTTTAAAGGAGCTACACGACTTTTTGCACATAACAAATTACAAACATATTTACTAGCTGCTAGAGAGCAACGCAAATAAACACACGCTCCGTATGCTCGAGTTGAAGCGTCGCTAAAACCATGTAACTCAATAGTAATATACTGAGAACATACAGCATGCCTAGGTATTTTTACATAATTTATTAAAATCATATTACTTTGAAAATCCTTCCAAACCTTTAATAGACCTTCTGGCAACTCATCGTCCCATTCTAACTTATTTTTCCAAAGCTCTTGTATTAAGAGTTTAGCTATAATAATTATAGGACCTAATAAAGACAACGGATCAAATATCTGAGAGATAACTGATAAAATGGTTCTTTTGGAAATTGTTTTTAATGATAAATTATCTAAATTTATCTTATAATTTATTGAATCACCTCCTGGTTCCCAAAATATGCCAAGCGTTTTATTTGCCTCGTTTTCTCCAATATTTAATGTACTAACATCCAAATTATTATTTACGACAAATTTCTCCAAAATATTTTTGTCATTACACAACCACTTTCGTAGCTCAAATCCTGACTGAGCCAATATATTTGAAATGTTTCCTTGAATATATAACATTTCATCTTCTGAATTAGCTCCCGTTAATAAGTCGTCCATATAAAAGTCGCGTTTAATTACGTTACTGATTATTTTGTTCTTTTCATTTTGTTTTGCGATATCGAATAAACATTTGACAGCCAAATATGGCGCGGACGCAGTCCCATATGTGACGGTGTTTAATTTATAACATTTAAGCTCATCATCAGGATTGGATCTCCAAAATATTTTCTGATATTTTTATCGTTATTCTTAATTAATATTTGCCGATACATTTTACTAATATCTCCGGTCATAACATATTTATAAATTCTAAATCTGGCCAAGATTTCAAAGATATCTTGCTGTAACGTCGGGCCTATAAATTGCACTTCATTTAAAGATAGACCAGACGTAGTTTTACATGAAGCGTCAAATACTATACGACACTTAGTCGTTAAACTTGTATTCTTCATCACTGCGTGGTGAGGTAAATAGTAACCTTCTTCATTATAGGTATTATTATCATGTTCAGACATGTGATTCAATATAATATATTCATTCATAAATTTCACGTAGTCGTGCCTTAAACTAGGATTATTAATAAGTTTCCTTTCTAATGAATAGAATCGTTGCAAAGCGCTCTCTCTAGACTTACCCAAATTAGTAACCGAGTCTTTAAAAGGAATACTGACCACGTACCTGCCCTCTTCATTTTTTGTCGTGGTATTTTCAAAATATTCTTCACAATATTTCTCAGATTCAGAAAAAATCGTTTTTTTTATTAGAAACTTCCTCTAATTCAAAAAATTTTATAATTTGATTATCAACCAAATTGTCTTGTATAGACTTACTAAAACAATTAATTGATTCATTATTAACATAAGATTGTATTGGCATATTTCCTGCCACTACCCAGCCAAATACTGTATTCTGAAGTACAGGTAAGTTTGGCCCAAGTGATCTTTGACCTTGATTAATTACCGACCAAAATATCTCCGATCCCAATAAAAGATCAATCTCTTTCGGTATATTAAATTCAGGATCCGCAAGCTCCAAATTTACTGGTATATTTAATTGGTTTTTATTTAAAGCAAAGCTAGGTAATTTTTCTGTTATTTTATTCAACACAAGACAATTAATATCTCTTTTAAAATGTTCATTAACACACGATCCTATTTTAACCTTTGCTTGTTTGCTTATATTTGACAAGGTTTGTCCTATTCCCTTAACTGCATGATTTATTTGTTCGGTCTTTAATTTTAATTTATGACACAACGATTCCGATATAAAATTACTTTGAGATCCACTGTCTAACAGTGCCCGACATCTCACTACTTTATTATCATTACTGATTTGAACAATAACTGTAGACAGTAAAATATGGGATAATTCGCAACTAGCGGCAACAGCGCTTTCATTCGCGAGCGTTGCTACGCTACAATCTCTCGGTGGCGTGACAGAAGTTTGCTCTGTGACAGCCGACTTGGGTAGGGCATTATCCGCACCAACGTAATTTTGCTGATTGGCATTATGATGTAGAATGTCTGAGTGGAGCAAAATATTGTGAGGTTTTTGACATTTGGAACATTTATTTAGCTTACACTTCCATGAGGAGTGCGTATGTCGCAAGCAATTCAAACATAATTTCCTACTTTTTACCGCTTCAATCCTTTTCTCCGCTGACATTCCCAAAAATAATTCACACTTAAAAATAGAATGTTCATCGTTACAGTAGTAACATTTATATTTTATTTTTTCGTTTATTGCAGGAAGACCGTGAGTACCTGGCCTTCTAGGCCTTTGCATTGTGGATCTATCTTGTTTTGTTATTTCCAACTTTTCTAATATATCACATTTATTTTTAAGAAATTTGCTCATATCTTTTAAATCTGGCAATTCAGCCTGGTAAGTATAATTTTCCCAATCACGACGCGTTACCGAATCAAATTTATTTGCTATAATATAAATAATTAGTCTGTCCCATGAGTCAGTCTCTTCGCCCAAACTTTTTAGTGATCTCAGATGACTCGTAATTGAATCGAACAAACTTCTCAAGCCAATATGTGACTCGCCAGTCAAATTTGGGTGCTCAAAGATTCCCTGAATGTGATTATGAATCATTAATGCTTTGTTTTCAAATCTCTCGACTAAAAATTGCCAAGCCACAGTATAATTAGCAGCTGATACTTCTATTGATTGAATAACTTTTAGCACATTCTTGTCTAATGAAGATCTTAAATAGTAAAACTTTTGAATATTACTTAATGATTCATTCTCATCAACCAGGCTTATAAAAACATCCCTAAATTCCAACCAAGAACAATATTTTCCGTTAAATGTCGGTAACGTTATGGGTGGTAATCTTACATTCGATTGGGGTTGATTAAAAACTACACTGTTATGGCTTGCATTCGATCCAGCCGCGAATCTTGTTTCAGTATCAGCATTATTAAATAGTTTACACAATAACCTAGCCCGACTTATCAATTTAAAATATTTATCTTCAAAATCTTCCTCCTCAGCGAGGATTGTCTCTTTATTAGTATTTTCCAAATTTAATATTTGTATAACTAAATCATTAAACTCACCCAGAATAGGTTCTACTACTTCTAACCTAGACTCTATCTCTACTACAGTTTCATCAGTTAAATTATCTCTATCATATTTTATTAAAAATTTATCAAATTTTGTTAACTTACTTTTAAGCGTGCTCTTTTTTGTCTTTAACTGTGATTCCTCAGACATCCTATTGGTGCAGACCGAACAATACCCTTTAACGTATGAATTCTCTTACCGTAGAGGTCCGGAAACCCGTCGTGGAACGTCAAATTTTTCTCAAATTTTCTTCCGATTTCCAGCACGATTACCCCGATATCTTGCTAATTTTCATGCGGCTCGTATTGACCAATGTTTTGGCCTTCGAAATAAAACTTCTTTTCTTCAATGTGGACTGTATAAAACTTATATTTTTATATTTTAAATAGGAATACATACAACGGCTGTGTTCAGTCTAACGCCATATTTTAAGAGAAAGAATGACATTAGTTTTCTAGTGTTGCCACTTAACACCACAGATACCGGGGATTTGTCGGATGGACCATTGTTGCAAATTTCTGAACAGTAGCATTTAGAAATTGTGGCTTAGGAAAACCACTTGCTTATAGCGCTAGATGCCAAATATTGGTTAAATCGTTTTCGCTTATCATTTATTAACTCCTATTAAAGATTTTTTGAAAGAACTGTGGATTAGACCTTTGTTGTGTTTAATACACATAACATCTAAATTTTTTAGTTTATATATGGATTTTTCAGATTTAGGCAGGAAAACCAACACCAGGCAATGGTGTCCCGCTGCGACTGTGCCAAGGAATTACACGCCTAGGATAAAAACCTGATTCTTTAAGGTCATCGTTGATCTTATCCTCTGTCCAGGTGTAGTGGTTAGCCGCTCACAGTTCATGTAGGTATAATAATAGTGCATTGCTGCGAAACTATTAGGTTTGAAGGAATGTTCCAAAGTCCTTTTTAATAGTTAGATAAGTACGAGTAAAATAGGAGGCAATGCTATTCAGTCTCTTGCAACAATTTTCCTAACAAAATAAGCTTAATATTTATTTTTAAATGAGACAAATAATTGATAATTTAATGCTTTTCGTTGTTGTGTAGGTTAATTTTCAATTGTGTTCATACAGCCTGAGAAAGACGTATCGGTTAGAAAATTAAAAACGAAGGAGGCAAAAAAACGAAAAAAAAACTGAACTAGAAGACGAATGTAAATATTTGTATTTATTGTGGCGGTAAATACTTCAGTGACTCAAATAAGGAACGGACTCGATTTTTAAAGTGTAGTTGCTGGTCATATCAAGAATCTAATAGATGTTGAACTATACTCGATAAGATTTTTTATGCGAGTCTTGTGGTGATTAGTACGATTTTTTTGTTCAATCTTACCTCAAACTCAAACTAGTGAGGAAAATGAGCATTTAACATTTTGACAAATATATGTTTTTGTTATTACTTTTGAAGGTTAGTTCTCGTCAATCCTTCATAGAGTTCTATGACTAGTGTGTGCGTGTGCGAAGGAAGCAATTAAAGTCGGTCTTAGTCTTGAATCTTTGTCAGATATATTCGGTTGGAACACGACCTCAGGAAAGGCGTACGAGGGTGATGAAGTTTTCCAGATAAATTGGAATTCACGATCAGAACGGTTCGAGGAACACGTTCGTGCGGGTGGCAGTGGATCCTCATGTATTTTTACCACGTACCAACGTATCTAACTCGAATCAAGCAATATCGGGAGTACTTGCATTGAGATTATCTGTAAAAGAGGCACAAGTCAATCAGTCTGTCGTACTATGTTATATAAGATTTCGCGGTTGCTTGACACTTCATGATCGCCGATCAAGCGGATGGCTCTTCTTTGGATAAAGTCCAGCAGTATCAGAGTATATGTTTATGGGCAGGGGCACCAATATATTATAAGCAATATTACAGTGATGGTCGAATTTGGGCATTAAACCTGGTGTATTTAGGGTGCACTTATTTGATATCTCGTAAATCACCATAGATCAGATTTTTAAAAAATACTTAGTACTAAAGAGGAATATTAAGACAATATTCAATATTACAGGGTTTTCTACCAAAGTGGAAACATTTTAACTTACTTAACAGTTTTTAAATGCGACAACAAATCTTTTTTCCTGCTATGATAATAGTCTCACATTTTACGTTCGCGTTTTCATCGCGTATGTTATCCATTCTGTATGTTACAAAAATGTTCGTCTTACGTGGTCTCGGTATTGTCAGTCGACAATTTTTTAATTTTTTTAATTGTTGAAAAAATTGGATAGATTATCTTAAATACTTTTACGCCTGTACCGAACTTTTCGACACTTTAGATTTCTAGAGAATATAAAAAAACCATGATTTTTAAGCACTTTTATGACAAACGTCAAGTTGTCATATAATTCGAATTTAAATTTAAGGCTTTGTATTTTAAAATATATTTAAGAAATATAGACATTTCTGTTCCTTTAACGACTGTGTAATTTTTGTTAGAACGAGACACATTGATATCAATCATCTGCAGAGCTTTTTTCTTTATCAAGATTTCGTTTATTATTTATTTTAAAGATTTTTCAATAGTTAAGGTGGGATCATACAAAAAATATCCAAACAGACGAATAAAATAAAAATAAAATAAGAGATCGTTATCTTTTATGTTACTTCTATGTAAAAATCGCTTTGCGTGCGCACCGAAATACAAGCTTTTATCTTTCGGCAGATGTATTTTCTGTTGAGTTGCCTATTTATTTAATTTGAAATGTTATTTTGATTAGACACTGTATAATATTATTATTATGTTTTAATTTAATGTCTGTTTGATTGTTTACATGATTGAAAGCATTTTATAAGCTTAAATATTTCAATAAAGAAACGCGAACTAATAAGGATAGGAACCGCAGAAAAGTCACGCAAGTTTTGTTCAACTGTAAATAATACTTTTTTCCAGTGCACGTTTTAAATTATTGACATTTTTCGATATTTTCTAACTTTCTTCCAGTATACCTACCAATTAGGTGATTAAGGTGATACGTCGGTAAAAATCTGGCGACACGAACATCAAGGAGGCCGGCGGCTTGTGTCTTTTCTCTTTCGTATATTTTTCTGGGGCATGACTCTAAAATTGCGGTAACTAACTGTTACTAACGACTTTTATCGTATGTGCGCGAAGTACCATACATTTCTATATTATAATATGACATTTCTGCGACAAAATTATGGCGCGATTAAAATCGATTAATGATATTGTTAACATTACATAGTGTTTGGCTTTATATACAGGGTGTTTCGAAAAGGAGGCCAAGCTAATCATATACAGGGTAGCATACTCTTAATGCAGGATGCCAGGGCATCTCAGCTACTGAACTTTTAATATTTGTTATCTTGTTGCTCGGTTCATGGTTCGTAAAAATACACCAAGTTTCTACGAGACTGCAACAAAACTATGTCGAAATTGACCAAGACATACCACCTAATTTGTTTGATAAGAAAAAAAACAAGAAATTTTAAATTGCCGTACGAAAAGAACTTATACCTACTTGCTTGTTTTTAAAAGTTAAAATAATAAATTAAATTATTTGCACAACTTATTTCATAACATCGCACTTATTCACCATTTAATGTTTATTACTTTATTTATACAAAATTATGCATTATCATGTCTTACATACCAATTTTATGTATTTATAACTTTATAAAATAAGTATCTTATCAAACACTAAAACAATAGAAACAGAGCGACTGCGGTATAGGGTACTATATTTGCCAGAAATGATCCACCAGGTTTAAGCCGCCAGACCGCTGACCATGGTATTAGCTGTTAGATAATTAGGTAGTGATATTTACGATTAAAGCGATGTCTGTGCCTTCCCAAAGGCATTGCTGCAAAGCTATTTGGAAGAATAACCTAGTGGTGAGCTTTAAAAGATGTGATGCAGGGAGTTTAAACAAAAAAATTTAAAACATTGCCTATCTAGGTAAAAACCAATGGGAAAACCTGAGATATACCTACTTAGATACAAGCTATGGCTGTAAATTATTTAAGGCCTACTTGGTCACTTAAATAGTTGGCCATTTTAGTAAATATATGTTATATGTGTGTAATTACTAGAAGTTGTTAATTTTATAATATGCTTAGTCTGATGGGCCTAATTTGCAGACCCTCCGAAAATGTTCTTTAATTACAAACTATTTCATAAAAAAGAACTTCTGCATGCGTCAATCCGACAACACATTGTGTTATGTTGCCCTAGCTGAACAAACACTACTTAAATCACTTATACTATTACTTATTACCAATAAAACATTGTAACCAGCCATTTTAAATTCCAGTTCCTAGAAACGTGACTAAACCGTTCTGATTAGACTATATAAATAAATTATATGCTTTGGGTTGTCTAAATTTGTCCCCAACAAAATTTAGGGCTCATCCCTCTTCGTTTGACATGCAAAATACATAGAAGTGTTGACTAATTTGTACGAAGTACAAATTTTATCTGTATCTAATTTGCAGTTCTAAAAAAGGCCCCTTTCGACACTTAGCACCGTTTGAAGTCGCTCTTCTTTTCCCTCCTGTTGTTAAGCAGACTGTTTTAATATTAAATAACCGCATCCATATTCATGAGATTTTTTTACACTTTGCGCCTTCTTTATTAATGGACAAAACGGCAAAACTGGGATGCAGGGTTGAATAAGTATTCTAAAGATAATTCAGAGCAATTACTGTTTAAAATAAAATCAGTTCTATTATCTTGAAAATAAACGTAACTTATTAAGTATATTAAATTCATTTATAAGTAAAGTTCACCTCTTAATAATTTGAAAATCAATTTATTTGCAACCCTATTATCTATGTAATTGCTGGGTTGTAAGTGCCTAAATTAAGATTTATAGGGATACCTACCCCATATAAGTTTAGTGGAAAAATCTGGATAGCTGTATTGGCTTCAAAACCGCTAACGCTATATCGGTAACAGGTGGGTAAGTTAAAAAGAATGAATTCAAATTCTATAATTGCGGAGTTGCCAATTTTTTAGTGTTTTTCTCTAATTCAAGGAATTATATATTGAAATGTAACACGACCCTTTTTTGTTGAATTCGATTCCAACTTTTTCCTGGTAGTATCAAAATTTTGTCTCAAATGAAGTTCTGCGAAAAAAATTAAAAATTTGGTTAGTTGACTCTAAAATAATCAGATCTATTTCTGGATTTTCAGTAAAGGGATTTTTAAATATTTGTTCATGGAAATGTACCTACTATATTTATTAATAAAATACAAATTATTATTACTTATCGTATTCTATGAGTAATAAGTTATAATTTATTGATATCTCTTGTGAGTTTGTTCGAGTATTGGCCACAAATTAGTAATACAATTAGAGGGGTATAGAATCAAATGTGACAAATTTCATTGTCTGATCTTTAGATTAGAGATTAGAGGTTGGAGGTATTCATATTTTTCTTAATATTATTCCGTATCACACGAAACTAAATGAAAATAGCCAAATCGGCAATATCCTTGTTAAAACGCCCATACAACATTAGTGTTGGGATCAAATATGATAATGTCTATTGTTTGGTTAGTGCCAAATACGGCAATCCCCGCTTTCTTCAATTAGTTAACTGGCCGCCATCAGGTGACCGGGCATATTAGTTTAGATAAGCATAACCGCGATTTATTTCAGTCAGTACCTCTTTGCACTGTTATTCTGTACGTCTTGTTAATCTCTTCTTAATTTTTTTCTTATTTCAATTAGTAGTAGACCAATTTGCTGTTAAAAAAAGTTAATGCATCCCCAGTCACACCAACAAAAGCAAAAAAACGATACGTTAATTTGCAAAATGAAAGAAGAACGTCGCAAAACCTTTAAGGCGAGTGATTTTTTTAAGGTTGAGTGCTATAACTGGGTGCTTCCTCCAAGGGGGAATAATCAAATAACATTCTACAAAACAGTGGTATCATATTTTCCATAAACGTTATATCATTCGGTTAGGTTATCCAGCAGGTCTCAAGAGTAGAGGAGAGTTTCGTGTCGAAACGGTGTCAAACTAGTACATAAGATGTGACCCAGCTCATGCAGCTGAAGGTGTCGTATTTAGCATTCGCTGATTTTATACATGAAAACAGTAAAATCTCTCAAACCATCGGGAGTCAAATGTTGGTCGGTTAACAGGGGAGGTCGGTTAATTGTGAAAAATTAAAACAACTGGTCTGCATTTTACAGTGTTCATCAATAAGTATCTACATATATGTAAATAATTTCAAATATTTTTGTTTAAATTTATCAGAACTAAAATTAAATGAAATGAAGCCAATTTACTGCAAGTGCATACTAACATATATATTATACAATGTGCTGTATGTTTGCTTTGAAATTCTTATTTTTTAAAATAATCAGAAATTAATGTTAGTTTTCTTGGATCTTTTTAATACACTCGATGATAGTCACTTCTGCACTTGCTGTTGGCAAATCGTTATCAATAGGGGCAAATTGTTTCAAGTTCACAAATACGTCCTTAATATTAGGAAAGAGTTGTGCGAGCGGAATATTATCTTCCTCTTTAAAGTTATCAATATTATCTGTATTACACATAAATCCGGCCCTCATAAAGTATTTTTTTTATTGTCACTGGGGACAAATTACGCCAGGCCACCGAAACCCATATCAAGGTGTTGGTTATGATAATATTATTTTCAATTTCTTGAAGTGGACAATCACTGTCTGTACATTATGTTAAAATCCCCTTAATAAGGTAGCTTCTTTAGAGCATTTTAAAATTCTGGATAATGCCTTGGTCCAAAGGTTGGCAATGTGAGGTAGTATTGGCTGGAAGAAAAATAAGTTTGACATTATCCAGTGTAATTTTGAGATAAAACCTTGCATTATCCAGAAACAATACCACTCATCTATTCTGCTTCTTCATCTTTGTATCAAATCTGTGAAGCCATGTTGTCATGATGTCTGCTGTCATCTACGCTTTTTTGCTCGAGACCCATTGGAGAGGTAACTTCATTATCAATATGTGCGCCCTTAAAACATCGAGGATTTTTGCTTTTGCAGATTATAAGTGTTTCTTCCTTCTCATCTTCCATATTTGCACAGATCAGAATTATTGTAAATCGTTATTTTTCTGGTTTTTTTTTTTTTCAGTAAGTACGCTTGTCATCTTTTATATGCATATACTTTTGCTGGCAATGCACGATAGTAGATACCTGTCTTATTTGCATTAAATACGTCCGTCCCTAGGGGCATAATCCTTTAAAGTGGTCAATAATCTTTCTTTCCAAGTAGTTACGTCTTCGATATTGATATCGGCTGATCTGCCACATATTTTCTTAAAGGTAATATCGTGCCGACGACGGAATCTTTCTAACCATCCATTTGATGCCTTTAAGTTATCTAATCTTATACATTGAGTAGATTTGAAGACTTTTGCTTGAACTATGGGCCCGGATACTAAAAAGTACTTGTTAACTAATTTTAACAATCGATTTATCAGCCTTTAAAGCAAATTGAATGGATCCGCCTGCAATAAAGTAATTATATTTCTTAAGAATTGTCCGGTCAGGTTTTACTGCCCCTAATGGTGGGTGTTTTTAGTATTAATGTTTATTAAAAATTGTGATGATGAGTGCCCGCGGTCGTTTAACAGATGGGTAAGTAAAGTGGAGTATAAAATAATGAAGTTTCCATTTTTAATTATGGGAAATTCATAACCGGTTGTTTAACGCAGGTGGTCCCTTTATAGAGGCGGTCGCAAAAAGAGGTTTTACTGTATATACTTCACATTGACTAACACAGTGGTTCAGTATCTCAATACACAGTGGTTTAAGTTTATAGAAGTGTGAGGCACGACGTTCATTTGACAATAGCTTAGTATTAAGGAAAAAAAAATTAGGGTGGAATTTGATTTTAAGGTTCTTTACATAGACATCGTAACTATTAGACCGAACAATAACAAATAAACGTGATGTCATCATTGTATTCCAGTGTAAAGTAAATCAACATACAAGCTGCTCCCCTCCACTTGGTTTGCCAGACTTACGCCACAGAAAACGTAGTTTTCTGGGCTTACTCTGTTAAAAGTATTAACTTCTATGATTAACTAAATAAACATGATGTGGAAAATATATAACATTGCCTAAAACCTTGTTAAAAATCTGTAGTATGGCAACGCAGCAATAACGAATCCGCCCAGCTTTCATCATTTTCGTGGCCACCGCATCGGCTCGACAATACTCGGCAAAGCGGATGCTGTTTTCCTGGAGTTTTGTCGCATGCATATGTAAAGTCAGCGTAATCCCCACTCTCGGCCCCACCTAGCTCCTCACAGCGTCTCGCCCACAAGCGATTTTGGCATCACAATTTTATAGCATTTATGAATGGCGTGTCGGATCTATAGTTACGATGCCTATGGTTCTTTATAAGAACTAAATTTTTTTCACCTTTTCTAACCCTTTACCAGAAGTGTGATAAGGGTTGTATACTATAGTGTATTCTTGCATTTGTCCATAAACAGTATAACGAAATAACCAGAAATAAAAAAAAAACATTTATTATGACTAATTTCGTAATGAAGTACATATTATTATTTACTTTTTATGGTATAATAAAAACAATTCTGGGTTCGGGTATGCATAAATGCACCGCACGTTTCTGGCAAAAAAATGTGTTCTTTTCGCAAGATCTGGAAATTTGCACCGTAATGCAAACGATTTTTCATCAACTTTGGGAAGATGGCTAATGTTTTCGAGTCGAATCTCCTTTAGAAGAGCCTTCTTTACCCGAGGACCCTTAGCTCCAGATAGATGGTCCTGGTTCGGGGGTTAAATGCATAATGAAGGTCATCCCCTTGTTTTATTAGAAGCTCTTCTGCTTTTGTAAGTGCTTCAGCTACGTGTAAGCCCAAAAGTGAAGTAGGTAAATTCAAAACATTTTTTTTTGCAATATTGAGTGTTAGTGCTTTTTGCCTGTATTCAAGCCAAGAATTTCAACAAGTCAAGTCAATAGCATGGGTTCACTTTCTAGATCGAATGAAACCGCTGTAAATAGTTATAAGGAGAAGTCTAACTTAGCGTCACTATTATTATATTATTTGTTGACTTCAGGCCTTGAAGCTTGCATAAAAGTTTTCTTGTTCTTATCTTAACTTCTACATGCATCTTCTGTACCAATACTTAAAAAATAAAACTTTGGACGACTTGGATTTCTCTATTTTAATTTTTTTGTAGCAATTAAGTACTCCTGGATTTTTTTGTTTTTTAAAACTTTAGCAAGCTAAGTAAGACATTGTTAGATCCTCTTTAACTATTTCAATTTTGAATTTCTCGTAGATTTTTTTAGGCAGTACAGTTGCGTTTCTTGGTGTCTTCTCATGAGAAGTCGCCAATCTCACGATTTATCCAGCAGTAATAAATTTTTGATGAGACCATTGTACCTACTGTTGTCCTTAAATGGACTGGACCTTTTAATATCAATCTAAAGCCGAGATCAAGCGACTCATCTACTTGGCGAAAATGCAAATAATCGGACATTTGACAAGTATCCAACTAAGCAAGTAAATTCGTTTCACACTATTTGCCGATAGCTGATGGGAATAGACAAGTGTCGAATAATTCTCCAAGCACGACGCAGACGACTTGACAAGTATCCCCAAGTGATAAATAATTGCCAAGTACACGCGTCGCTTAATTGCGGGTTAGGAAAAATAGATCTATCTTCACAGCGGTGTTGAAGATTATCGAGCAGCAAAAGGATGTCCGTACAAATTAGGTTAATTTTGTAGCTAGACGATCGGCTCTTCTTTAGAGATTAAAATTAAAGGTTGGACCGTCAAGGTTAGAAGTGACAAAATTGTCAACAAGTTTTAGTGGTAATCGTTTCTCCCCTCTGTAGTCTCAATCGACAATACTTTAAACGTCGATTCTCATTTACAAATTATTTTGTTAAAATGACAGAAGAGTAGTGCCTGAGGGTTATAACGAGTGTCGGTGTATTATTCGACCTACCGCCATAATCTAGGTATAGCTTCCTATCCGCGAATACATGTATAGGCACACGTCTTACGGTTCACACTGTCTGTCAACTACTCGTCACCGATAAACACAAACACTTTGTCGGTCCCTTATGTGTCGTTGTATGGCTGATAATATTAACCAGTGGTTACAAGTGATACGTCACATTCCGCGAATGATCACTCACGCACGCTACAGATGAAAACATAGTCAGGTCGCATTCACCATTCGAAGAGAATAGACGAGTTGTCATAGTAGAGCTGTAAGTGTCAGAATGATTGAATTTTTATCAAATATTAATAAATTTTCGACTTCTTCACCTTTTTTAGTGCGTTCTCTTCTAAGTTCTTGCAAAATTGGGCAATAGTATCGCAACACCGAACACGAGATGAAATAAAAATGAATAAGATGGACAAACACATTCAATCCCTGAAGTAAGAGTTGGACAGGTACGTGAGCAGCTCTCGCCTTTACCAAATAATACTATTATCAATACCATTTTACACGCTACTACACAAAACACACAAAACTCTAAAAACACTTCTACACAAGGCACTGACACATCAACACCCACACAAATTCGAGATTTTGAAATGTTATCCAACGATTCCAACCAGCGAAAGCAAACAGAAAGCGACCCATCAATAACACCATTACATCAAACGCAAAAAGCTACAGGTTGGAACTTCTGAATGGCCGAACTTACCTGTCACAAATAAAATAACAAAGCTCTTAAAGAGCATTTCGACATTGGTGAAGCAATTACTGTTGAGGGAGGCGTGAAGCTCCACCCTTCGACACCAAACGATTATTTCAAAATCGCGAGATTCTTTGACGCCTAAAAACTTCCATATCACACTTTCCGCTTCCCGGAGGAGAAATATTTACATGTCGTTCTACGAGGCGTCATCGAAACCTGGACCGAGTCTAAGGTTAAAGAGACTCTAGAGGCGTTGGGCTTCTACCCGACCCGAGTGATCAGGTGGAATAAACGTGATGGTTACTTTCTTACGTTACGGTTACGTCTACTTTAAGTTGGCTACGATAAATATTAATGGGTTTAGAGGCAAAAAACTTAAAATTATCGACTTTGTTGAGCGAAACGAGATTGATATTCTGCTTACTCAAGAAACATGATTTAAAAAGGAGCACCTCACCTTCCCCAATTTCAATGTATTCAGAAACGACAGATCTTTAGGCAAAAAGGGAGTATCATGGTTCTTGCTAAAAAGAATAATGTCATTGCTCAGGCCGTGCCTGGCCCGTGCAACTGCTCACACATCGAGGGCACATTCATTTGTGTAAACACAAAATCCAAATGGGCCCACCTGGACTCTGTTTACTGCAGTCCGTCTGTCGATTTCGACGGTATATATCTGGGTAAGGTTTTTGATATAAACGAAATGATAATTATAGGTGGAGACTTGAATGCAAAACATCGCATTTGGGGGATCTCGAAACCAAAATTATAGATGTCGCACCTTGTGACAATCCGATTTTGTCACAAATGAATTATTATAATCTAATGCCTCATATCACATGTCTGACTTGTATTGTGTCTTTTAAAAATTGTATTTTGCCTTTTTAAAACAATGCTTGGTTCCCTGTATGAAAGTAAATACGTACCTAAGGTCAACGGCCTCTGTTTTCGTTGTCTTTGACCAAGCAGGGCTACATTATCCTTCTATTTTAAATCACATATCTTCCTGGAATACACTATCCGAGACTTATACTAGTGTTTCATTATGTAATTCAAATATATTTCTTTGTTTTCAATTTTTATGATCACCTGTCAGATTGGCTAATGAAATTTCTAGGTTAAAATTCTTCTTCGGAAACATGTTTGGGCCATAATATTCAGCAACCAAACTAGGATGGCAGAGATATTTTGGGACTTAGGTTTTTTTTTAAATAATTTATAATGGATTGCAGAGATTACGATACGAATTGATTTCTTATGTAAAACTAAATTTGGGTACATCTGTCTCATTTCTCTTGGCTTGGAATATCTGCTATTGGATGGGTATCATTCTCTTCTTCTCTTCTTCTCTTCTTCTCTTCTTCTCTTCTTCTCTTCTTCTCTTCTTCTCTTCTTCTCTTCTTCTCTTCTTCTCTTCTTCTCTTCTTCTCTTCTTCTCTTCTTCTCTTCTTCTCTTCTTCTCTTCTCTTTCCTTACTTATCTTTCTGAGGTCTTGTTGACGTCCCTGGACGCACCATCGTCTAGCACGTCTTCACAACAGGTTTATTTTTTTTTAAATACTAACCCCCATATATTTCTTTTCTTATTGAATAAAAGCCAGCATTAATTTTAATTAATCCTGTTTGTTTTATTTATACAGATCCCCCTGTGGTTTTCTTTACCTATTTTTTTTTCGGCCTAAGTTGCGAGGTCCAGCTGAGGGTGAAGCCCCAGCACCATCTTGGAGGTTTCCGTTTTTGGCCTGGCTGCAAAACGGTGGCGCCCGATTTAAATCCCCCACTCTCTAGCAATAGAGCTAGGGCCTTTGCACGCGGTCCCTCAGCCTCTCACCTCAGCTTGGCTTCGTGGTTTTGGCTTCACTTTTATTTGTTTTAATTTAATTTAAATAAATTTTCTAATTTAAAAATATATATATATATATATTGTATTTTTAATAACAGCGAAATACGCGTTGCAACTTTATATGACAAGTTTTCAGACTATAAATTTCACATTATGCCGCCGAGGGAGCACACCCATTCGTGTTCTCATGGGCTTTCGGAGATTCTGGATGTTTTCGTGGTAAAAAACAGGGATGTGCCTTTTTAACCTATGACTCTCTGCGACCTGACTTCCGACCATCTTACGGTCGTAGTAGAATATGGGAATCCTCAAAAAAGGGGCATGGGTCTATTTCAGTTACCTCCAGCAATTAGGCCATGTTCAAGCGTATATTTGAAAATCCAGATCCGCAGCCGCCAATTCAGGTGGACGCAGATATTGACTTTTCCATAATGAAAGTCACTGATGCCATTAACACGTCAATGGCCAGGGCTTCTACCACAACCAGATTCTCCAAGTACGGAGTCTTAACTTATGAAATCAAAGAAAAAAATAGAGACACAAATAGACTTATGAACCGGGCGTATCGCACTGGTGATCCACTCATAAAAGCAGAGGCAAACAGAGCCATGCAGCATGTTCATGATTTACTGAAAGCTCAAGAGTCCTCTTTGTGGATGAATAGAGTTGCTGGCCTCAGTATTGAGGATAACAGTTTCTATAAAATGACCAGATCTCTGACGAGAGGCGACAAAAGGCCTATGTCCTTTGTCAGAAACTCTCTTAGCAACGCCTTAGTCTCCGATCTCAGGGAAAAAACTGAACTGTTCGCGGACATCCTCCACCAACAGTTCAATGACAACCCCATGACGGATCCAGAAAGGAATGCGCAGTCGAGGACTTTATTAAATTTATTAAAGTAAAAAAGGCTCCGGGCTTCAACTGCATAAAGATGAGGGCGATAAAGAACTTGGTCGACAATATCATAACAAACGTAGTATACACTGCACAGGCTATTATTCAACAAACCAGGACAAGATCAAACATTGGTAGTCAGTTATAGGCCTATCAGTCTTCTGTCGTATCTTAGCAAGGTTGTCGAAAAACTTATTACTTCATCGTAATAGCGATTTTGTATTTGACAACAACATTTTACCATCAGAGCAGTTCGGTCTTCGGACTGCTCATTGCACGGTTCCCCAAACGACTAGACTGGCTTCAAATATTTGAAATGGCTTTAACAGACGATTCAGCACGGGAGCGGTCTTTTTTGACGTCAGCAAGGGCTTTGATTAGGTCGGACACGACGGACTCATCTTAAAGTTAATAAGGTTAGGTATGCCGAACTATCTAATAAAGATGATTCATTCATTTTCGATAGACAGGATTTTCACGGTCTCGTCAGAGAATGTGATATCGACTGTGCGACACGTGAGAGCCGGAGTACCGCAGGGCTCTCCCCTTGCACCGGCTTTTTACAATAGTTACACCAGAGATATTCCTAAATTTGGTCAAACATAACTGTATCTGTTTGCTGACGATACCGCGATTATCGCTACCGCTAAACAACCAAGGTTGGTGGTCTCAAAGCTGAAACGTCACATAAAGCTTATCGAGGCGTGAATAGAAAAATGGAAAATTCGCCTTAATGATGTCAAAACTCAAGCAATCTACTTTTCAAGAGCAAGAAGCAAATTTCCACAAACCAGACTGATAGTCAAAAACACCAGTCTAAGCTGATGTGAGAAAGTTACATATCTTGGTCTGAGCTTCGATAAGCGGCTGGCTTGGAGCGACAACGCAGTCCAATGCTTAAAAACAGCAAATGGCCAACTCAGCGCCATCTACTCTTTCATGAATGGTAGAAGTAGACTATATTTACCAATAAAGACATTACTTTAGAAGACTATTATTCGGCCGGTACTGATTTATGGTGTCGCCTCCTGGTGCACCTTAAATAAGTCAGCTTTCCGCAAATTTAAAACTTTTCAAAACAAAGTCCTTAGAATTATGACGAGTGCTCCACGCTTTACGATGGTGTATACTCTACAGAATAACTTACAAATACCGACAATCACTAAACACATAAACAAACTCATTATCGATTACTACAAACGGACCGATGTTTCCCTGAACCCTCTCATTACATGATCACACATGTACTCCAATCCCAACAAACCATACAGACTATCGAGAGACTGGCTCACTCCTGTGTCACCTCGTCGCCCCCTTTCACTACAATGAATTAATACACTACCAGACTAAAAATTATTTAAAAGTAACTACTTTCTTCCCGTCCCCACTTTAAAACCCCCAAATTATGTTCCGCTGAACAGCAACCTGTAAAGAAATACAAGTAGTAGTCGCAGACTCACTTAAGAACCAATTATGATCATATGAAATCATAGTTTTGGCAACACATTCTTATTTTTATTTTTATTTTAGGCTTAATTATACGCCCAAAAGCAGTTTATTTTTGAATATGGAATCAAGTATTTAGAACGGTTTGAATTTACGGTTAGACAGTTTATTAATGCACTTTAAAATTAAATAAGGAATGTAAAAATAATAATAAAATTATTGATTATTAATTAATTTAATTAATAATCAATAAACTAACCTGAACTAACCTTTCAAAAGAAGTAAGAAGTGTGATTTATTTTTGGTATGGGGATTTACAAAGGATTCGAAAAAAATATCAATATAACGTGTTTCATTTAAAAAAATGCAAGGCGGCCTTATTCTTACTTTGCGATCAGCCCTCTATAAATATTATACGTAGTAAGTAACAATTTTATTTCGTTAACTGCAGAGGTCGATTTTAGCAAAAAGTTGTCAAGTTACAGACATTTCAAAAAATTTTGTTGCCAAAAAAACAGGTGCACGGTGCAGTTAGTATGAAGGGCCGCAATAGACGGGCAGCTTGGAGCAGTTGAGGTCAACTGCACGAGTGCAGTCGGCTGTCGGACGGAGTTAACTGCAAGCTAACTGCTATCGGCGGTCAATATTGCAGTTTGCTCGACCGCGTGTCGCCTCTGTTCATGGTTTATTCACTGTTACAACATGGATTTCGAGGAGGAAAAACTGCTCCTTCTGCTATAATTGCGTAAACGAAGGCGTAGAAAACGCCGAAGTATGTGGCTGCATCCAATATTACATTGAAGAGAGCAATATAGAATCTTTCATACCTTGTATACCCAGCTAAGAGACAATGATAAAATGAGTTTTATTTACTTCCGGATATCCTGGTGTCGTTCGATGAACTGGCTAATATGAAAAAAAGCATTTCCCCTGAAGAGGGGATTGCAGTAACGTTAAGGTAAGGAAAGAAGAACACGTTTTTCTACAATGTTTTATTCTAACACAATACATTGGTTCGCGGAGTGCGGTGTGCCGTTCCGGCGAGGTGACGGCGAGCAGTCGAGGGTTCGCTTGTCCAGTCTACGTCAGGCTAGGTAACTCCTTGCTGCCGGCAGCATGACGATACTCGGCTACAAGCCCACTGCATTTTTTGGCTGCAACCGCAAGCGAACCGCTTAACAAGTCCGTGTATTGCAAACGAGAATTTTGTAATAAAACTGCAAATCTCCCAACTGCGATAGCTTGAAGCTGTCGGCTCCGACTGCACCAAGCTCCGTCTATGCCGGCCCGTATGAGAGAGCCCAAACAAAAATGTTTTTTTTTTCTGTTTTTGGCAATACAGAAGATATATTTTTATTTGCAAAAGAAAGCGAAAAACAAAAAATGAAAATTCGAAGAATATTTAGATGAGTATAACATGTATACAGGGTGTTAATCCAAACTACATGTATACAGGGTGTTAATCCAAACTACATGTATACACGGTGTTAATCCAAACTCGGTACTAAATTTTAAGGGAAAATGATCAGGTTAGTTTTTTTTCTAAAGAATATCACACTAAAGTTTGGCTACATACAGGTAATTTCAATTATAATATTGTAAAATGTTGCGATGTTTAAATAAGATGCATTTTCCGATCTTCGGCACCCTTTAACCCAAGGCTGGCCAATAGATTTTCCGGATGGGCAAAATTTCATAGACTGCGGCGGCGCCGGGCCAAATACCATATTTATACAAAGGTTTTATATAGGTACACATAAAGTTTATTATACAAATACCACATTATACACAAAAAGACAAAATATGCTTTAATTTACTTTATTGGTAAATGAAATTAAGTAACATAATAATGAAAACATTATTTCTATTTTTTAATGTGAGCTGTGAAGAGGTTTTCCTGATATTGATTTGTCGATATTTGGTTTTAAGCCTGATGTTGATAGGGCAATTAAATCAGAAATGTGTTTTGCAGTGAGAGATGTGCGATATTTATTTTTGATGCATGATAAAGTTGAAAATGTTTTTTCACACACATAAGTGGAACCAAACCTGCTTAAAATTTGCATAGCAAGGTCGCGCAATGTTGGAAAATCTTCACTGGAAACGTTTTTCCAAAAACTTACAACATTTTCTGTTAGCTGCTCTGAAGTTACATTTTCGTAGAAAATTTGTTTCAGGGCAGTGTGGTTTTGAATATCTGTCACTTCAAGCTGAATGTTTGCTCGATATTCAAGCAGGTCACTAGAACTGAAACAGCCGAATATTTCTCTTGTCTAATTCAAAATCCTGGAATCTGTTTTCAAAAGACTCTCTTAAACACTTTATTTTTGATAGGTACTTTGGGATATCAAGGGCAGTGATCTTTAATCCTTCTTTTACACTAGCAAATATGGGAAAATGGTCGATTTTATTTCTCTCTAAGTTTGCTGCAAACAAGTCCAACTTCCCTTTGAAACCATTGATCAAGTTGAACATTGTTGGAAGAGAACAATCTTTTCCTTGCAATTTAAGGTTAAGGACATTAAGGTACTGTAATGTATCAATTAAAAATGCAAGATCACACAGCCATAATGAATTTTTAAGTAGAGCTCTCTCTGCTGGCAATGCTTGTTTTTCGACCAAAAATTCCAGAACTTTTCAACCAACCAATCAAGTGGAAGCAGTGACATCGCGCGCCGCTAGCTAGCCGAACGAAGTTCGGGCGGGCAAATTCAAATGTCTTGGCGGGCCACTCCGTGGCCCGCGGGCCTGGGTTTGGCCAGCCTTGCTTTAACCTTTTAACTTAGACTCTTATTAGCATATTTAAAAGAATAGTTCTAAAAATTATTTGGATTAGTACAAATATTTTGTGATGAATTTTTAAAAAATACATCATGAGCTTTGTCATTTTATAAAAAACCAGGCGCTGCTTGCCTAATCGACTAGACTGACGAGACATCCCTATGTGCTGCACAAGTGCACACTCTGAACCCATGAACGGAACGCACCTGACAACAGATCAATGGCACAGCACTGCAGGATAAATCCTTTATGGCGCTCTGGGAGTGGTGCGTGTGCGCAGGATTAACTGAATCGACCAAAGGAAATTGCTGGAAAATATTTTCAAGTTTGTAAAATGGCCGCTAGGTAGCGTAGTTACTAGAATATATCTAAAAAGTCAAATTTTATGAGATAATCGCTATCTTTAGGTACTGGTTTAATGAGGGCAATAAAAAGTTCGTTAATTTTTACGTATTATATAATATATACAGAGTCCTGCAACAGTGCGTCGGGCTTTCATAGCTCCTAAACGAATTAAGTTGAAAATTTCATTTATATGCGGGCTTATACTGTATCATAGAGTGTATTTCAGGAAAATATTTTTGTATATACAGGGTTGCCCAAAAAAGTGTGGTCACATAACGTGAAATGGAACGCCCTGTAATTTCTTGCATATTTTGGATTGTATTATTATCCTTTATAAATATCTATAATTTTATGCGATTAGCTTGTGTAGTTTAAGAGCAATAAATTAAAAAATAAGATAAAAAAATTTAGCAGCTCTGAAGAAAAACCAAAAAAAAAATCTGAAATCATTTTTGGTAATCACGGCCTTGTACAGAAATAATTACAAAGAGTCCAGAGATACGATGAATTGAAGAGTTTTCATCAATTTTATACAGCGTGTTCTAAATAAGGTTTCAAAAATGAGTCATTAAAAACTCATTTCCCTCAAATTTTTCAAATGGAACACCCTGTATATTTTCAACTAATGTAACGTAGAATTTATAAACAAATATTTTTTGCAATACAAACATATAGGTTATCTCCAGCCGTTTACGAAATAATTTAAAATTTCGTCAATTTTGTTGTGTAAAAATGTAAAAAGAACATTTATTTTATCAATCAAACATATTATATGCCTAAACTAATATTATAAACTACAATTAATGTTCAAAATTTCTTCCATTTTGATCTGTGCATAAATTAATACGCTCTTGAAAAGATCTATTTACTTCCCTTAACATTTCAGGTGGTATACTACTTTTTTTTTGGTTTTTCTTCAGAGCTGCTAAATTTTTTTATTTTAGTTTTTAATTTATTGCTCTTAAACTACACAAGCAAATCGCATAAAATTATAGATATTTATAAAGGATAATAATACAATCCAAAATATGCAAGAAATTACAGGGCGTTCCATTTCAAAAAATTTAACGTTATGTGACCACACTTTTTTGGGCAACCCTGTATATACAAAAATATTTTCCTGAAATACACTCTATGATACAGTATAAGCCCGCATATAAATTAAATTTTCAACTTAATTCGTTTAGGAGCTATGAAAGCCCGACGCACTGTTGCAGGACTCTGTATATATATAATACGTAAAAATTAACGAACTTTTTATTGCCCTCATTAAACCAGTACCTAAAGATAGCGATTATCTCATAAAATTTGACTTTTTAGATATATTCTAGTAACTACGCTACCTAGCGGCCATTTTACAAGCTTAAAAATATTTTCCTGTATAAAATTGATGAAAACTCTTCAATTCATCGTATCTCTGGACTCTTTGTCATTATTTCTGTACAATGCCGTGATTATCAAAAATGTTTTCAGTTTTTTTTTTTGGTTTTTCTTCAGAGCTGCTAAATTTTTTTATCTTATTTTTTAATTTAATGCTCTTAAACTGCCAAAGCAAATTGCATCAAATTATAGATATTTATAAAGGATAATAATACAAACCAAAATATGCAAGAAAATACAGGGTGTCCGATTTAATAAAATTCAACATTATGTTAGGTACCACACTTTTTTGGGCAACCCTGTATATGCAAAAATATTTTCCTGAAATACACTCTATGATACAGTATAAGCCCGCATACGAACCAAATTTCTAACTTAATTCGCTTAGGAGCTATGAAAGCCCGACGCACTGTTGCAGGATCCTGTATATTTTTGTATCTTCAAAAATATGGGTGGGGAAGCTTGTGGAAAGAATACTGTTTAAATTGCTGTATCTTCCATATGCTTTACTCAAATTTAATCAGCTTAGGCTCGTTTATTAGACACTTTTACACTTATTAAAGAACCGACATTGGTCGTGTTCGCTAGGTGGCGCTGTTTAAACAAGATCTAGTTTTTTCAAATTTCCTAATAAAATTAAATGGCATAATCCATTTTTTATCACTCCTTATAGAGCATAAAAATAGCTATATTTTGGCGAAAACCGGGATTCGATATCTTTATTTGTTTTCGAGTTAATGACAAGTTTCTATTTTAATTTAAAAAATTAATGTTTGCCTTAATGTCTACCGCTAAACGAAAGCAATGTAAAGATTCTCATGTCATAATTTTCATGAATTTAATATTATTATTAAATCAAATTATTAAAATATTAATTTTTTTAGTGCGTTTATTTTGTGTCTATTCTCGGCTAAAATCAAAGAAAAATAAGTTCGTCCAAAGGCAAAAACAAAAATGTAAAGATTTAAGTTAACAACTAAACTGTAATAGCGTAAATTTACTTTTGTTCTTAAAATTGGAGAGGTTAGTTCAGGTTAGCCTGAACTAACCTGAACTTTAACAACGACAATAAAACAAGAACTATTTAAAGCTACGAAAAAACAAAAGTATTCGTTAATGTATTAAACGCATTCCATTATTTTTAATACGACGATTTAATCTGCGTTGCGTGCTTAATACTGCTACTTCAATTTAAGCTTTTAAAACACTAGCAATAGCATCGTGGATACGTTGCTTTATGTTTTCAGCAGTCGTAGGACGATTCTGAAAGACAATGTCTTTTAGCTTGCCCCATAAATAAAAATCAAGCACAGTGAGATCTGGGGATCTAGGAGGCCATGAACACAAACTTCCTCGTCCGATCCACCGGTTTTCGTATCTGAACTATCAGAGAAAGGTGTGCAGGACACCTATAATACTGAAACCACATGCCCCTTCTTGTTACTGATGGAACCGCTTCTAATAGATGCGCCAATTGGTTCCTTAAAAAGTTCAAATAAATATTGCCGTTGAAATGTTCATTAAACGAATAACATTAACTTATTTTATTTTTGTTTAGGGCATACGATTTAAAATGTGATTAGTTTTCTAGAATTTTAATTTATTTTAAATAATCTGTATACTTTTGTTTTTGCTCAACTTGTTTTTTTAAATTACACAACTCAACAAAAAAATCTGTCTGTTTCCTTGTTCTAAATAGCCAAATCTCATTAATTTTGTGTAGAGAAAAACGAATATAGCGATAATTTTTTTTTATTAGTTGTTGTTTTTAATATACAGGGTTGCACAAAAAATATCCATATTTTATTTCCGACATCAATGTTTTTAACACCAATATTTTATGTTTGATGATTTTTTGATACTATCGATGTTTATTTTAAACATCGAAACATGGTGATAAAATCTGAACTTATTCTCCAAGCGGTATAGTATCAAGTCTTAATGCCATTCTAAACTATGGTGCTGCGAATAATAGACTACCAATGTAAATATATAATTATGTTATAGCGTTATGCATATACTTATATTGGTTAAACAGGCACTAACCGGCATCCAATCCACCTAGTCGCAATCGAGTCTGGGACGCCTCAGGCGGTGGGACCCTTGCGGATGGTTAAGAAAAATATTTCTGCAGCACCGAAATATTCCGAGCGGCTAATATGTCGGCGACTTCTGAATATGCGACCTGGAAATCCCAAAGAAACGAGCAGGGGAAACCCCGTAAAATTGCGAATAAGAATAAGAATACTGACGCTGACTGAACTCGTAGCGCCATAGTTTAGAGTTGCATTGAGACTTGATACTATACCTTTCGGAGGGTGAGTTTAGATTTTATCTCGATGTTTCGATGTTTAAAATAAACATCGATGGTATTAAAATAAAATCGAAAATAAACATCAGCGTTAAAAACATCGATATTGGAAATGAAATATAGATGTTTTTTTGCCCAATCCTTTATATTTAAAACAAGAGCTAATCTAAATTTATCATGGTGATCTAGCAAGACAAAATACTTCGGAAATAGCCATTTTTGAGTCCCCAAACATTCTTGGTGTTGAGCGGATTTATAGGCGAGAATAGACACAAAATAAATGCACCAAGGGGTTTAATATCAACAATAATTTAATTTAATAATTATTATTAATATCAAATTGATGAAAAATTATAACAACATAATCTTTATTTTCCTTTCCTTTAGCGGTAAACATTAATTTTTTAAATTAAAATAAAAGTTTGTGAATAACTCGAAAACAAATAAAGATATCGAATCACGGTTTTCGCCAAAATGTAGCTATTTTGATGCTCTTTAAGCTGAGTAATAAAAAAAACATATTAAGCCGTTTCATAAATAATTCGAAAATGTGAAAAAACTAAATATTGTTTAAACAGCACCACCCAGAAGACGTGGTATGCACTAGCGATCACGACCAAAGTCAGTTTTTTTAATAAGTGTAAAAGTCTCTATTAAACTAGCCTAAAAGACTAAATTTGGTCATAGCATAATGGAAGATACACCAATTTAAAAAGTTTTTTGTCGACAAGCTTCACCCATACTTTTGATATAAAAAAAAGTCTTAGGGTAAAAATATAGTGGAGTGGTTCATGTCGCCGCGCTGCTCGCCATGCATCGACACTCGCCGCTGTGAACATTAAAATGTTTCATTTGAACCTCTCGCGTTCATTATAATTCATTACTCGAGTTAAATAATTGATGTTAACAACAACAAGCTTAATGTAAATATTTAAGTGCGATGGATTTAAGGTCTGACCCAAAATTTGACGCTTTTCTGAAAATTACTAAAGAGGTTGAAAATAGGTTAGTTAGGTTAGTAGTATAATGACATGATGTCGATTTATTATTTGAAGAATTTTATGGAATAATTGAATTTTGTTTGTTATTATTTATTTTAAAATTATTTAAATAATAAATCGATATCTATGTCATTATACTACTAACCTAACTAACCTCTTTAGTAATTTTCAGAAAAGCGTCAAATTTTGGGTCAGACCTCAAATCCATCGCACTCAAATATTTACATTAAGTTTGTTGTTGTTAACATTAATTATTTAACTCGAGTAATGAATTATATAACAAATGGTAAAAAAAACAATTTTACACTTTCCACAAATATACAAGTTTTATTATTTAACTCGACATGTTTCGCAACACTGTTGCTTCTTCAAAGGAGTACAAAAGAGTAATATTTTTAAAAACTAAATAGGGTATAAACTTTAAAGTAAGCAGGTATACAAGTTTAACTGAGGGAAAAACCTATATTTATTTACAAAGTAATTAAATAGATTCAAAAGAGGTGATGAGTTTATGTCTAATTGATCATTAAGTAGAGTATTGTGATTTTTAAGTTTGTTTATTTCCAAGGATTCAAGCAGATTTAATTTTAAAGTTTTGTTTTCGGTAGGTATATATATCGTAGTTAATGTTAAATGTATGGTTTTCTTTTTTCAAATGGTTAGAATAATTTGAATCGGTTTTGTTTTTTATGAAACTAGATAGTTCGTTGACACGTTTTTCAAAATTTGTGCCATTCCTTTCATTAGTTTAGTTTTATTATTTTTAATGTGTTTCCCTAAAGTATTATTTGTTTTGAAGGCGATACTAATATTCAGATGTTTAAAAAAGTTTTTTGTTTTAGTACTTATGTAGTCAATGTACGAGATAACTTTATAATTGTTTTTATTCTCTCTTAGTGTTGGAAAAACTAAATTTACAGCATTTTTATATAATTTTTTATTTAGTATTTTATCTATTGTTTTCGTGGAATACCCATTATTTACTACAATTTTACAATAATAATATTTACAATCTCGCCACAGAACATGGACTACTTCTTAAATCTATTTAATTAGTTTTTAAATATAGGGTTTTCCCTCAGTTAAACTTGTATACCTGCTTACTTTAAAATTTATACCCTATTTAGTTTTTAAAAATATCACTCTTTTGTACTACTTTGAAGAAGCAACAGTGTTGCGAAACATGTCGAGGTAAATAATAAAATTTGTATATTTGTGGAAAGTGTAAAATTGTTTTTTTTTACCATTTATTATAAAGTGATAATGAATTTCCACCAAGTAACAGCCGAATCAATTTATTTAAATAATTATATTCTAAGTTAATGTTTGACTGATTGTGGGCGCTGATTTAAAAGTAAAAAATGTTCAATTTTTAAGTAACAAATTCTTGTTTAAAAAACTAATAATACGACGACAAATAAATAAAAAAATAAGATTCTGCTCAGATATTTTAGGAGAAGAACAAAGAAATGATTTTTAAGAACTTGCTTACATTTATATAACGTAAACTTAGTTAAACTATTTGATAACTTTTTGTTCATAGGCCAGATGTAAAAAGGGGATTATGGCCTCCCTTAGACAACGTTCATAATATAGTAATCGTCTCAGTTGTATTTTTCGCTAGTATCTGTGTGTGCCTGTTATAATCGACATCAACAGCCTATATACGTGTTAGAACTGACAGGTGTTAGGTGTCAATTGTCGACAAACGTATCTTAATTTTTAGAAAAGAAATCATACAATTTTTAACAACTTTTAAAATACCAGGCTTTATAAAGATTATCGAGCATTCCTAAAAAAAACATTCAACTGAGACTTACTATTATGGCTACCAAAAAGAACGAATGCAATTTTCGTTATAAAACCGTAGACGTTATCCCCTATACTTATACTACTTACTCTGAAGAAAATAGGCAAATGTTATGAGCTGCATAAAAGTAAAATTTATTATCGGTACCTCAATATTGTTAGGCGCAAAGGTAAACTTCTTCCAAACTTGAGACCCAGTACGTTGCCCGTCTGTTGCAAGTTTCAGCGATATTGCTTTAGTAGATGGGACTCTAGAATAAGGTTGAAATATTAACATGCGGTAAAAACGCAAAGTATACAGAAATTTATTTCCACCGTAGATAGACGCAGATAGTTTATTTAATTTTTAAATCACTTTTACCGATTCTCTTTCTTAAAGAAAACAAGGTTTACTAGTTTAATATATTGATTTTCTGTAATATCATCAACGACGATATCAAGCGACTTCGCTAATCAACGCATAACGTCATCCCTGGTGACTAAATTAGTGCTGCTCTGTCACCCACACACTCTCTATGTTTAATTCATTCGACGTCTACCCTAAATTACAAAGCTATAGATGGGTGTTTTTTTTTTAAGAATCTTTTGTTTGAAATTGGTCGAGAAGGGAATTTAAAATAAATAAATAACGCAAATTCTTTAATTTAGTTAGAAATTTAGGTTAGTTTAGGATAGTTATGGAAACGGTTTAATATATTTTAATCGTGAGATACCCTAAACATACTTTGCTTAAATTGTATGGCCTGTGAACTTGCATGGCATATAAATTTAAGAAGAGAATCCAAAAACCAAATCATATACTATCTGTTGTTCGTAGTATTTAAACTGCTACCTAGGGCGAAAATTATAGGAGAGATTACCTAACTGTTTTGCACTTATAAAATAAATATCATTTAATGTGACCAAATAGAAATTAAAAATTCAATTTTTTAAATAATGATATACCCCCACTATAATCAAATTATGTCATTCCAAAAATAAGTATTTTCGATTTTATAAAAAGGACAGTTCAATTAAATATGGTCATTAGGTTCGTCACGACAATACAGTTTGATGGTTGATATAATTTATTTTCTGGGTGAAATATTATTAAAATTTAGGCAGTTTAGAATTTTTACTAATACATACTTTCATCATCATTTCCTAACGAAAAACGGTAAATATTTCAAACGTGACGAACTTGACATTATGGTACGCACGTGATAATCTGTTTTTTTAATAACCCCTTTTTTTTGGTTTTCCTTTAGCCTATCTCCATAGTGTTTAGCTCTTTCTGCTTGTGTGAGTTCCATACCTGAAAATTGCAATATCTTGTACCCGATTCCCAGGTTCAGCACAAGGTAATCAGCTGCGTCACGAGATGTTGTGACGAACCTGATAATTGTATGAAATCAATTCTAAATCATATTCAAACTAACTTTAATTTTTTCTATTTTTGGAACATTATCAACATACATTACATAGTAGGTACATTTCTGTGAAGTTAGTAATAAAAAAATAAAATGCTTAATTAATGTGACGTGCCTGACGTCTAATAAACGTACGCATCTTTAGTAACCGCTTTGCTTATTGTTTATTGTTAAACTTAAAATGCCGAAGACACGTGCCCTAATCAAATGCAACGAGCGAACAAGCACGTCCTTCTTAGAGGTAAAGTTATGTAAGTATTTAACCTCTACTCGTTTTTTTCTAAAGAATTATGGAATGTGACGAACCTGACGTCGGAAACTAGGGACACTGCTTTGTACGTCGTGATGAAAAATGGAAAGTAAATACAGATTTTGTAATTTAAAAGTGTCAACAAATTTGTGAAAAACTTTTGTATGCATTTTTTACCTAAATTCATTATTTTAGTTGTGGTTTACGACTGTGAAGACATAATAGTATATGGGACTGGGACGCAACTTGACAATTTTATACTTTTAAAGATTGCCATAAATCAGAGAAAAATTAATTTATTTTTCTTATAGGTATGTTAGACTTAAACTAAGTTTCCTTGGCTTTATATAGTTTTAATTACCAATCATAAAAAACTTAAAGAAAACTGAAAATTTTCTGAGGGCAACAAATGGCGATCTTAAATGAGAGAGACCCAGCTCCTTGTCATGGTATTTTGCCAGTATAGAATACTCTAGTAAAGTGGTCTCCATAATAATATACTATATACAAAGAGACGAACAAAATGAACTTTTTTTATGGGAAATTAATAAACCTCAAGAAAAGGTCTCCTAATATTTTTTCGTATGTTAGATATGTCATTTTTGGATAAAACCCAAAACCCGTTTATACTCGTCCATGTCCAAAATTTCTGTCAGTGTCATATAATATTTTATAAATTAAACTTATTTCAATAGCACTTAAAACCTGATCCTATAAAGCGACGACCTTTTTCACTAGGATTTCTTAATCCCTGCGAAAATCCATTCATAAATGCCTGCCTTGAAGTTTTAATATTCATATCTTGCCATACCTTCTCCACTGTGTGCCCATTTTTCGTTGGTGTAATAAAATTTTTTCCTTTTTTCTCGAAACTCCCGTATTTTCTTCACATATTTTCGCTGACGTTCAATCATTCAAATTTTTTTAATTAGTAGGCTTTTTTTATTTCGTTTAATATACCTAAAATTCATTTTTTTGAAAGTTTGTTTTAAAACTCCTAATTATATTTTAGGTGAAGATGTGTCCTTCTTAATTTCCGCCGTAATTTTTTTTTTATTGTAGATATTTCATTTAGGAAAAACAATCCATAGATTTTGGGACGAATGGCGTATTTTGTGGCGTCATCCAGGATTATGTCTTTCCGTTTTCCTATCTGGGCTCCTCGACTATTTTCTTTCCGCCATTTCCTTGATTAAAGTATTTCAAAACCATGAACACAGTGCGCGAGGAAAGGTACCTTAAGTGCCACATATTTCTGCAGCATCCAATGTGGTTAGTTCAGGATTTCGTTCACGAACGGCATGGTATACGTTTTTAACTGTTATTCATTCTTTAATGTTGATTGCATTTTTTTCTTTGTTGTAGGCGGACAACTAGTTGAAAGTTCGTTAATATCCATAAGTTGCTCAATGAAAAGCAGTTAACAGCACCAAATGAATGTTAATAACTATATATTTACCCAAAACAATATCTATTCGAACGACCCACAAACTACGAAAACTGAAAAAAACTCACAAAATCAATCGATAAATTAATAATGTAAACACAATTTGATTAAGCAGAGCGAAAACCCTGCCGGCACGTTTATTTTGCAATCTTCGAAGTTGTGAATTCGTTCTCTGTGTGTTGTCACACTTCTTTTCTCCGCGATCAGAATCAAATTATCGGAATCGCCGTGCCATTTGAAAATAATTTAGCTGATTGCGGCTTGTATGAGAACGTCACCTCTCAAGTTTAAGTTAATATTTACTTGTAAAATATTTTTACTTTGCCGTTTCCTAAATTTGGTGATTGGTATTAAATGATTCACTTTTTCTGGAGAAAAAAGTGATCAATAGTACATTACATACCGAAGAGGGAAGTTTTCATTACTGTCTCGAGATTAAAGTTAACCTCGACGCTTCGCGTCTCGGATAACTAACTAATCTCTCGATAGTAATGAAAACTTCCCTTCGAGGTTTGTATACTATTTTATTTACAACCACACCGTTAATTGAAAATTACATATTTGATTTTTTCAAATGTAGTAAAAATGTCAAAATATGCCATTTATTGTTTTGACGCCATACAAAAATATGCTGGTTGTGTCATTCAAATATGTTCTGGTTGCAGTGCCATAGTAATGGAGCATACCTTTAAACAATTTAAGCAATGAGGGAAATGAGTGAGGGAAATTGAAAAGGGAAGTAGACGTAGGTAATGTGACACTTTCAAGCCTTTAATAAGGTTAGTAATGTCAATATTACATGTATGGTTGTAAATAAAAGTATTTTGGAGGACATGACAACTTCATTATTGGTTTACTCCAGGTATAGGCGTTAATTTTTATTGTTTTAATTTATTTTGTTTATTGTTATGAAAAAAGGAACATCTATGAGTATCTATATGATTTGATAAATGCCTAAAACATTTTTAATTCAAACTTATTCTGATATGGAATTTTAGGTATACCTAGGTATCTACCTAGGTACATGTTGTGCATTAATTATATATATTTCTAGGTATCTTATATTTCATCTATTAGAATTGGTACCTATTTCTTATAGGTATAGGTACACCTTAGTCTTCGTTGGCACCCAACATAAAAATCTTTAGTTTTCCCCCGAAACTAAGAGCGTAGCTCAATACGTAATAGTTGATGCTGTACACTTTTTGTGTAGAAACGAATAGGCTAAAAAAACGCATAATAAATAGAAATAGGGTGTTTTATTTACCAAAATATAATTTTGATCATAGAAATTATATAGCTAGTAGATAATCAGAATATCAGGTTTTCGGAAAGTTAGTAAAAAATGCATCAAATTACTAGTAGGTACTTGGTCTGATTCTCGGCTCACCCTCCACATTAATTAACGGTTCGCCCGAAAGCTTACCGAACATAAATTTATATGCTGTACCTACCTAGTTATAATATATATTCGTAACCCCAAGAAGGCCAACATAAATTTGTCTGATACAACAATAATTTCTCTTTTATAGATACAAATATAGTAGATGAAATAAACGAAACATTTTCCCCATTATCCATCAATATAGGCACTAAATGCTGCTGAAATAGTAGTTGTCAGGGAGGAACTTAAATTCGCAGCGCATCAGCATGGGCCTGGAAGTTTTATTGCAACCGGAAGCCCAGTATAGATAATGCTATTAGCATTCATTCGCTTTATGGTCCGTGCATAAAAGTTTCCGCAACTGGGGAAATGTCCGTAATGCGCCAAAACGTTGGCCCGATGCGATTCAAAGCGATTGAACGGTTTTCTGGGGACCGTAAAATCGTACAGCGCTATGAAATAAAATCGGAGTTTTCTTTTATTATCTGCACAGTTTTTATGAGAAATTAATTTATTCTAAATGTTGATTTGCATCTCAAATGGATATACTATAATAATATACGAGTTGATAAAAACTCGGTCAATAAAAAAGAAATTAAATTTTGGTTTCGGTTCAGTGCAGAATATAATTTTACTTGTCGAGTAAATACAACAATAAAATAATAATGTTCCAAGTAAATAGGCTAACTGATTAAATTATAAATCTTTTAATTTTTTTTTATACCCACTTATTGTATTAGTATTTATCAAATTTTGTTAGTCAAGGTTACATGCTTATCTTCTTAGTATGTTTCCACTTACATTTAACTTATTCCTATTATTAGGTTTGTTCCAACCAACTAATTTGGTATCGTCCCCGAACGGTTATTGAGATCACTCGTACCGATGTTGTGCGCAGGCGTGGATATTTTACAGTTCCGTGATGGTGCAAAATATAGACGGGTTGGAACGATTTTGTGAACCGATTTAGGTATTGAGTTAAATAATTATAACGTGAACATAACCTCACTATTTCCTTCGTCACTCATAGTAAAAATAAACCAAAGTCAAATTAAGGCAGTATAAAACAGAAAAGTACACAGTCGAACTAAAAATCTCACGAACAAAAACCACCAATATACAAATGGAAATGCCACTAATGTCAGCCCCAGCTCACTAAAACCTTACTGCGCAGGTCATCCCAAACGATTCCAATGTATGGCCAGGGATCGAAAGGACGGTTCAAGAACTAGTTCTAGAACGGTAACAAGGTTGGTTGGAACACTTAAAGAATCGTTCTATGAATCGTTAATTCACAGTTGGAACGCATTTTATTTAATACGCATGCGCGGGACCGTTCAAGAACGATTTTTGCTGCGGTTGGAACAAACCTATTATATTGATTAAATTTTCTAGCGGAAACGCGCTTAAATGATCAAGACTGCCAAATAGCATCACATCATTACATAAATGCGGGACAAATTGTGGGTCTACATTATAATTAGTGAAATTTGGAGACTCAAGGATTCTAGTAGCACAAGTCAGGAGCAAGAAATGATGCTACATTATTTCTGGCACACAATAACTAGCGGCAGAAATTTTTGGTTTGCTTTTGAATTATTTGTACGATTTATGTAATTTACATAATTTACACTGTTGCTTTAAAAGCAAGAAACCTCAAGATCAGATTATTCCAGCACTGATTAGAGAGTGTAATCTAAGATAGAATTTATATATTTTGTAATTTTCACTGTAATATATTGTTTCAAAAAAAATATTAGGAAATTCTGTGGCTTTAAACCTGTCCACATTCGAGAGACTTCTAGGCTATCGATAGAAATCATTTGTTATAAATTCTTTAAATGATATAAAAATCCTGCAGAGATATTCAAGAATTGGTGATGAAATTCTTACATTTGGTTTGCCTTTATGCCAAAATTGTAAAAGCTGCTTTATCACACCTAAACAAACAAGATGCGTGTTATAGTCACTTGGGACTTGAGGAACCAATCCAATATTTAAATTCTTTAACACCGATACCCCAGTATGGTGGTTTTCATTCACTTTATCACAAAAAGAAATATCCGTCTTTAAACTAGATCTCAATTATGGAAAAGTCCTGTCACTAATAAAATCTCCCTAATGGTAGCCTGTATGTAGACTTTAGCTTGATGTGCATGTCTTTATATGGCATGCCGCTTTGTTGAAGTTGAAGAAATTCATCCACAAAAAATTTAAAAAAATCAGTCGATGTTACTTTTGTATTGCCGTGATATATGCCCACTACAGATTGTCTTAAGATGTAGTTATTAAAAGTTTGTTGATTAAACCATTATATAATAGGCCAAAACTGGCTACCTGAACTCTTGCTTAATATTAATCTAAGTTTAATTTCAGGTGGAATTTTAACATCAATTGGTAACATCTCAAGATCTTTTATAATCCCTGCCTTTGGACCAATGTGACTATACTGACCAGGACAAACTTCTTGAACTTCAATAGTTTGAGTACTAAGCAAGGTTCTGGCATCATAGGATACTTTTAGTTCATATTTATTTAAAATCTGTAATAACTTTGACGTACAAAAAAATATCGCTAGTTTAGGCGCTTAACCAATCTGGGAAAATGAACGTAACTAACGAAATCTTAGGCTAGGTTCATCCAATCTCTTCACCTTCTTGGTGCATATCGATCTTTTTTTGAGCGACCAACGAATTTTAATTAAGTACGCTCACATTTCTCGCTTTGGTGACTACCCATAGATGTCGGTTACGTTCAATGCGTAAGCTAGCAGAAACCTTTCCATTTCAGGAAATGGAATGCGAAAATACAATGTACGTAGAATTAACAAGCGAACAAGAAATTAGCAAAGTCATATCTGAGCTGAAAAAAAGGCTCAGCCCCAGTGCACGTTGGGGCGACTAAGGGATATATTAAATTAAAAAAATAATATCTTAAATATTAACAAATAAAGTTCTAACAGAAGGTGTTTATCCTGAGGAACTAAAAATAAGCAAAGTAGTTCCAATCTTTAAAACTAGTAAGAGGGAGTGTATGAACAACTACAGACCAATAACAGTCAAAAGTGTATTTTCAAAAATATTAGAAAAGATAATTAAAAAAAAGATGACAGCTTTTGTAGAAAAATATGTCGAGTTTGAGTATGGATTCGTTAAGAATAGCAGCACGCTTAGTGCAATAAAGGACTTAATGGACCACATATCGGTAGCACTTGATAATAAATTGTTGGTTGTTGCACTGTTTGTGGTCCCGCAGAAGGCGTTTGATGTCGTCAGCATTGATATATTATTGCAAAAATTACAGTTAATGGGATTTAGGAGCACTATACATAACTTAATTAAATCCTAACTATTAGGGAGGAAGCAATATGTTGGGATAAACAATGTATATAGCAAGGTGGTCTCCAGCGAGTTTGGGGTGCCCCAGGGCTCTGTACTTGGACCTCTACTGTACTTACTTTATGTGCTAAGCCCAAGATGTGCAAACCTCAGTGCTCGGTACTATGCCTTTGCTAATGACACGGTTTTGGTATATACCGGAGGGGAGGGGGAATCGTTGGTAAACGCGGCGAACAATGACTTAAAATTATATTTAAACTGGTTGTATTGCAACAAACTAAAAATAAATATTAAAAAAATAAATTGTATAATATTTCGACTAAAAAATAAATACATTCCAGGACTGAATATACAAATAAATAATTCAAAGCTTAATGAGTGTCAAATATTTGGGTTTAATTTTATTATTGATAATCATTTAAATTGGTCTGAACATATAAACAATATTTCTAACAGGATAGCAGCAGTGATACCAATAATCTATAGATATCGAGATTACCTTACAGAAAAAACTAAACATGGCGTGTATAATGCCTTCTTTCTCTCTCACTTTCGATATCTTCTACCGATATGGGGAACATGTGGCAAGACAAATTTTTACTCTACTCAAATTGTTCAAAACAAAGTTCTAAAAGTATTGATCAAATATGATAGACTTACAAATACAGAGACTTAATATAGGGAACTAAAGATTCCAAGACTAGACGTAGTACTACAACTAAAACAAATTAAACTGTTACACAAAATTTTAAATAACACACAAAAATATAATATAAAAATTGTAATGTTAAATAATATCCATGTTTATCAACTAGGTTTAAGAACAAACATATGTTTAAATACCCCAGTGATACAGGCTAGCAGGACATACAAAAAATGCCTGAAAATATTAGGAACATAGAAAGTTACAGTACAAATTTATTTATAAATCAAATTAAATATAATCTAGGTATATTACGAAATCCAATCAACACTGATAAATAATAATTTAGAGTTGTATTCCCGAGGTCAGAGCTTTAGGCACTGTTTGCGGAATAATTGTTATTGTTGTAATGTATAAAGCGCAATTTCTTTTGGGAATTAAAAAAAAAATACTTATTTTATAAGTAAGTGGTACTAAAAAAGTGGATGATATTCTCTAAAAAAAACTTGTAATTCTCTAAGTTTTAAACATAAACTATTATAGTAAAAAATGTAAAAACCTATATTTATGTAGGTGTGTATATATAATACATGGTTCATGTAAAACAAGAACTGATGCACGTCATCAATCAGCTGATAATTGTAAGTCCGTAAGAAAACACAAAGAAATTAAATTTGGGCAAAAAGTATTCAAACTTTATGCGATATTAAATTTACTACAAACTTAAAGTATTCTTCCTTGATGCGAACCCACTTATAGTAAACATTTTATTTATTTAAGCTTGTAAAAATTAATATAATTTGAATTATATTGGCCGATAGTTGGCAACACAATTGTAAACGGTGCGATGGCGCCAACTCGTTCGTTGGCTTTGTTTGACGTTTCATGCAAAACTAACCTTAATTATTGTTTTGTGCTTCTGTGTTGCTGTGTCTTCTATTTTTTAACAAAAACTCCAGATCTTTATATAAATAGCATTAAAAACTGTTCTTTTAAGAACAACGAAAGTCTGTCGATTACGTTGTTTGCTATTTGTGAAAAATACCAAAGCATTTAATTAGCCGGTGCAAAGAGGTTATAGCTTCTTTAATAAGCTATTTTTAGGAAGAACTTAATAACAATAGCCCATTGTTACCATTGAGAGCAGTTGGAGAAGTAAATTTAAAGGGTGTGTTAAGGCCTATCTATTTTATATCTACTTTACTAATTTTTAGCGTGTAGCAGCTGCCCTAAATTTGAATATCTCCACTGCAAGCGCAATTTCAACAACAGTTAAGGAAAATAAATTATTAGAATCACCTTAAAACAAACGTTCTAGTTCAAAGAGAGTTGTAAATGTGTTAAGATTGGATTTAAATTCTATCCGTGACATTATTTATGGAATGTACGAGACAAGTAAGTTGTATTATTTAAAAATTATAATATTTTATTTCATACTGTATTGTAAAACACACCTTTACATATTTGAATTTAGTCCAGAAAATAAGGTTTTACAGCAATAAGTCCTGTAAAATTTCTTTACTGGACTGAAATTTGTAAGTTTTAATTT
This sequence comes from Polydrusus tereticollis, assembly GCA_963920685.1. Lineage (NCBI taxonomy): Eukaryota > Metazoa > Arthropoda > Insecta > Coleoptera > Curculionidae > Polydrusus > Polydrusus tereticollis. The sequence continues at coordinate 55,482,535 of OY987329.1, forward strand.
AATCAATGTCAAACACAAAATAGATATTCGGATGGTAAAAAGACTCGTAAAAAGATAAGCTGAGGCGAGGGCTTATGAAAATTTCCCATGTAGGTAGCTTTTAAACGACTGGTATTCTTAAAAGAATATATTAAAGAAAAATAAGCATTCTTTTACCAATTCGTTTTCTTGGATGAAGCATGGATTTTTCAGAATGGTACCATTGGTCGATCTTTGCAAGATGAAAATAAAAGACGCATTAGATCTACTAAAGTCGACGGTAAAAGATATTACGCAGTAAACAAATATAGGTGTAGCGGACATACATGGAAATATAATGTGACAAACAAATTATTTTGTATGTATTAGCTGGTCAAGGTGGCGTACCTTCCCGAGAAATGGCATTAAAACATGTGCATCTCATTTTGACCATCCGTTACGGCTTCAACCCTCCGATCAGGGATCGGGAGTAATAAACTTAATAAACAGTACAGGCAATAAAGCAGGCCTCTAACGGTAGTTCCAGGGCATCTCTTAAAAGTTTATTGTCGACGCCTTTTGGGTACCTTTTTCCAAAAGGCAAAACAAAATATAGACAGTTCATCTCAGCTAGCCTTTTCAATACGTTTGGCACTCTGAGACCGCGAACGATACCACGTTTAGTCATTTTGTATATATTGTAATGTTAATGTAAATACAGTTTAAGTGTACATATAACATCGGCTTCTTATTTCACAAAACACTCTATTCACGAGCTACGCACCCCCAAATTGGTGACCCCGATACAAAAAAGGCGGAGTGTTTCTAGTTTTCTTTATTTAAGTGTTAAGTGTTATAAGTTATAAAATGACGGACAACGGAAAAAAAAGCAACGGGGAAAACGAGCCAGAACGGGAGGAAATATGTGTTACGACACGCGTAAAATTACCGAAGTTTTGGCCACAAAAAATAAACTTATGGTTTCATCGAGTGGAAGCTCAGTTCCAGTTAAGTAAAATTGTGAAGGACGATACGAAATTCACACACATAATCTGTGAGTTAGACGACAAGTACTTGGAAGAAATCGAAGACATTGTGGAAAACCCTCCCGAAACAAGCAAGTACGAAACAATAAAAAATGCGCTAATCAAAAGGCTGACCGATTCCGACGCAACGCGTACACGGAAGTTGCTAGAAGCGGAAGAGATCGGCGATCGCACACCTTCACAGTATTGGCGACATCTTAAGCAACTCGCAGGCAGTTCTGTTACAGAACAATTTTTAATAGATTTATGGAAAAGTCGACTTCCTATAAAAACTCAAGAAATCTTATCTGTAACGGAAGAGAAGAAATGCGAGAAGTTGACGGCAATAGCAGATCGCATTCACGACGTTTCCATAGAAAAGCCGAGGATTGCGGCGGTGACAGAGCCACAGGCAGACCAATGGAAAGCACTTCACGAGAAAATGGAGAGCCTGCAACAGCAGATTAGTGCTATCGCGAAAACCACACATTCGCGGTCGCGAGACAGGTCTCGTTCACGTGCACATAGCGATACACGCGACGCTAGCCAAACCAAAAAACAATATGACTTGTGCTGGTATCACTTTAAATTCGGTGAAAAAGCGACGCAGTGCAGGCAACCGTGCAATCATAAAAAGCCAAAAAACTAAGTGACCCGTCGGTATGCGCGGCTGAATACGACGGTGACAGAGTTTCAAAAGGCCGCATTTTTGTGACTGACAAAATAACAAAAGTGCAATTTTTAATAGACACAGGTGCAGATTTATGTGTGTATCCGCGAAGCAAAGTGCGCGGAAAGTGGAAAAAGTGCGAGTACGAACTTTTCGCTGCTAACGAAACTCGTATCGCTACGTACGGCACCATTGCATTAAAGCTTGACTTTTCGATGCGGCGTGATTTAACCTGGCGTTTCGTCATTGCTGATGTTGATATGCCGATTATAGGGATGGATTTTTTATCATATTTCAACCTACTCGTCGATCCGCGCAATAAACGAATCGTCGACCTTACCACAAAACTCAGTGCCAGTGGCCGTTTAGTGAACGACGACATTTCATCAATAAAAACAATTGTTGGTGAAACCAAATACCATAAATTACTCGCTGAGTATCCCGATTTGACAAGGCCTGCGGTTTTTAAAAAAGAATCGGTTAAACATACCACAGAACACCATATTAAAACGACCCCCGGGACTCCAGTGTATTGTCGACCGCGCAGACTCGCGCCCGACCGGCTGAAGGTTGCCAGAACGGAATTTGACTTGCTACTCCGGCAAGGAATTATCCGACCATCGAAGAGCCCATGGGCGTCACCTCTACACATCGTGCCAAAGAAGGACGGAAGTTTACGACCCTGCGGAGATTACCGGGCCCTTAACGCTCGGACTATTCCTGACAGGTATACACCGCCACACATCGAGGACTTTACACAGCAACTGCATGGTAAAAAGGTTTTTTCTAAATTAGATTTAGTACAAGCGTATAACCAAATTCCTGTTGCGCACGACTCGATCGAAAAAACTGCTATAATTACCCCGTTTGGTTTATTCGAATTCCTTTTCACCCCTTTTGGTTTACGAAATGCATCTCAAACATGCCAAAGATTTATTGATAGCATAACGCGAGATTTAGATTTTGCATACAATTTTATCGATGACATTTTTATTGCGTCCGATGATGAAGAACAGCATTATCGGCACCTAAAAATGTTTTTTGAACGATTAAGCCAATACGGAGTGGTTATAAATCCGGCCAAATGCGTTTTTGGCGTAAGCGAAATCGAATTTTTAGGTTATCAGGTCGATTGTAATGGCATTAGGCCGTTGACCCATCGTGTCGAGGCCATAAAAAATTTTGCAAAGCCACTTACTATTAAACAACTGCGACGTTTTCTGGGCATGATAAATTTTTATCGGCGTTTTATTTCTAATGCCGCGACACTCATGCAACCTCTCCACGACCTGCTCAAAGGCGCGAAAAGCGGAAATACTCCGGTACCGTGGACTGACGCAAGTGAAAAAGCTTTTCATGATATTAAAATTAATTTGTCAAATGCTACCTTATTAGCTCATCCAGCTGCCGGCGCGCAAATAAATATTACAGTAGATGCTTCCGATTTTGCATGTGGCGCCGTCTTACAGCAACGGGTTGATAATAGTTGGCAACCATTGGCATTTTTCACAAAAGCTTTTTCAACTGCCCAGCAAAAATACAGTGCATACGATCGCGAATTATTAGCCATATATCTTGCGGTCAAGCGTTTTAGGCACTCAGTCGAAGCTCGCGAATTTTTTATATATACCGACCATAAACCAATTACATTCGCTTTTAATCAAAAGCTGGAAAAATGCTCACCGCGGCAGTTTCGGTATCTCGATTATATCGGTCAATTCACTACAGATATCCGACACATTAAAGGCGTCGATAATCATGTAGCTGACGCACTTTCAAGAATTGAAACAATTAGGCGAGCGCCCGATTATAAAACTATTGAGTGTGAACAAAATAAAGACGCAGAATTAAGAGATATTTTAAATTCAAATTCGACTTCTCTTAAACTAAAAAAAATGAATTTTCCGGAATTTCAGATAAATCTATATTGCGACACGACGAACGATATTGTACGACCATATATTCCTACGACGTTGCGTAAAACTATTTTTAATTCACTGCACGGATTGTCTCACCCCGGAGTTCGCGCAAGTCAAAAATTAGTTGTAAAACGTTTTATTTGGCCCTCCATCAACAAAGATTGTCGCGAATGGGCGCGACATTGCATCGCATGCCAAAAATCAAAAGTCACGAGACACGTTTTAAGCCCTGTAAAAGATTTTATAAGCCCAAGCGGTAGATTTGAGCACGTGCATATAGACCTCGTAGGACCTTTGCCGATATCTCAAGGCTACAAATACTGTTTGACGTGCATTGACAGATTTTCGCGATGGCCAGAAGTCATGCCGCTGGCGGAAATCGATGCAGAAACGGTCGCGACAGCATTTTTAAACATTTGGATTTCTCGATATGGCGTACCTTTGCGCGTAACTACCGACCAAGGCCGCCAATTCGAATCTAAATTATTCAGCGAATTCACGCGTTTAATAGGAATTTCGCATTTAAGAACGACGGCGTATCATCCGCAGGCAAATGGTATGGTGGAGAGATTGCATCGACAACTTAAAGGCGCTATAAAGTGTCATGATAATGACAATTGGGTCGCTATGCTCCCAATTATTTTATTAGGCATTCGCACATCCTTAAAAGAGGATCTAGACGCAACCGCGGCGGAGATGGTGTTTGGCTCTCCTTTGCGTTTACCTGGCGAATTTTTCGGCGAAGCAAGCAATACAGTTAATACTTCCGAATTCGCTAAACAACTTCGTCAGCACATGCAAGAATTAAAACCGACTCCCGGTACGCGACATGGTTTTCATAAAACTTTTATTTTTAAAGAATTGAGTACTGCCAAATTTATATTTTTACGCCACGACGCCGCGAAAGGTTGTCTAGAACCTCCGTACGATGGACCCTTCAAAGTCATTGAGCGCGGCGACAAAAACTTCATTATAGACATGTATGGCAAGAGTGTAAAAGTGTCAATCGATCGATTGAAACCAGCTTTCGTTCTTCGCGATGCAGATAACCAACCATCGATTGAAACTTCCCTTAATCGTAATGTTGAACCAAATAATGTCAATGGCCTACCGATGGTAGACAATAATAATAAATTTCAATCGCGAACAGGTAGAAAGGTGAAATTTCCAGACCGTTTGCAGGCTGGATTTGCATAATTAGGTACTCATACCATATAATAGTGCACATACACTAAAAATTGTTTTTAGGTATTGCCTTTACAAACAGTGTATATTTGTTATAGGTATTTTTGTATATTTTTCGAACATTATTGTTTCTTGTATAACTCATAGGTACAATTACTTTTAGGTTTAGGTATTAAATGTTAATTTTAAGCATAATAAATAAACTAGATGTAAGAATCACGTAATGCGCTCTGTTAAGAAATAGCCCTGGAATTAGGTGTGACATATATTTTTATTTGCTCTCTCGTTGCATATCCGTTGCGTTATCACTGGTAAGGGGGTAATGTAGCGGACATACATGGAAATATAATGTGACAAACAAATTATTTTGTATGTATTAGCTGGTCAAGGTGGCGTACCTTCCCGAGAAATGGCATTAAAACATGTGCATCTCATTTTGACCATCCGTTACGGCTTCAACCCTCCGATCAGGGATCGGGAGTAATAAACTTAATAAACAGTACAGGCAATAAAGCAGGCCTCTAACCGTAGTTCCAGGGCATCTCTTAAAAGTTTATTGTCGACGCCTTTTGGGTACCTTTTTCCAAAAGGCAAAACAAAATATAGACAGTTCATCTCAGCTAGCCTTTTCAATACGTTTGGCACTCTGAGACCGCGAACGATACCACGTTTAGTCATTTTGTATATATTGTAATGTTAATGTAAATACAGTTTAAGTGTACATATAACATCGGCTTCTTATTTCACAAAACACTCTATTCACGAGCTACGCACCCCCAAAATAGGTATAAACTATGGGAAAATTTTATATATTTATCTTGTTTTTATGGAAAAAAGACTGTGTAATTCCGTCACTAGGATATTTTGGTTACAAGCCGGCAACACTATCGATAACTGACGTCACTCGAAGGGTATGACGTGCATCGGGTTTTGTTTTGCAATGAATATATATAGAATAATATAACTTATTGATAAAATATTTAAAGATATAAAATTAATAATACTTATATAAGTATGGTTAATATTATAAAAGTTTTAAAATCATAACTTTGGGATGAATAAATCAGACGCCCTCAGGTGTTGCAAAAGTAACGTCACTATAGTCTAATTCTTAATGCGAGAGAGTAATAAATCATTATTGAACTATAAAACCCAGTGGTCTTCGCTGTATTCCATAGGTGTAGTCCAATTATTATTATTTAATTACGTTTAATGTCAGGGGTCCCGAGATCAGGTAGGTAGAGGCACAGGTAGTTAACCAGCCTGTGCCTCACTGTTTTAATATTTATTATTCTAGTAAACTACCTGCAGTGACGCCGCTGTCCCCTTACTTTCATTGACCAAACTCGTCTTTTCTTTGTATGCAAATTGGGTCGATCCTAGCTTAGGACGGATTCGGGATGTGTAGGTCTTAAATTATCTAAAATATGGAATTTTTAAAAACTATCATTGCAATTTACCTGAAATTACAATGCAACCTTTAAGTTGTCCACCCTGCTAAATGGGTCCTGTCACTGCAAATTTACATGTTGTTACTATCTCGCTTTAAGCAACAGAGTAGTATCCTAATATGTGCTGTCAAGTATAGTTTTAGGAAATTTAAGTATTTTACCTCTTGGGTCGTACCAAAGAAAATGATTACGTAGCTATAATTTTCTTTGCTTGTATATTGGAGAATAAAACGAGTATATTAGTAATGTTCCTTTATAGGGACATTAATTGTTATAAGTCCACCACTCACCTATGAAACTATTATGTTATAGTGGTAACGTTATAATGGTGATGAAAAATGAACATCGCAAAACCTCCTTGTATTGTTTCGTGCTAGCTGGGAAGCATCTACTTGTAACTGAAAGAGGAAAATAAGTGTCAAAACTAACATTCTTTAGGAGATAAAAAAAAACTAGTTTGGACTCCATTTTATTTTTATTTTTGATTAGGTAAGTATCACGCATGGACTTAACCAAAGAGTGGGGGAGGGGAGAACTCAGAAAGTAAGAAATTACTAACGTGTACGTTTAACCACTGACGTCAACTTTATCACTTTATATATCTTATGGAATATAATTGAAGCCCAACGAAAAATGTTTCTGACTACGCTTATGGTTATAAGCACCTTTACTTTCTCTTTGAAATGCCTCAATTCCCAACTGCTCCTATCTTTCAAGCATTATTTATAATTTTGATTTAATGAACACGATTCTTCCTTAAAGCATTTTACATGGGCGGGTGTTACATGCATCGGCAGGTAATATCGTAAAATTTCATTGGCCGAGACTGAAACGCGGGCTGAACCATTGACCGTCAGATACTCTTACACGCTCCACCAGTTCGCTATAAGCGCTGCCGACAATTCACGTAGGTTAAAACTGAAATGTAGGAGGCGTTAAACGGCTGACAGCGCCAGTCAGTGGTGGTTTACCGTTTCATCGTTGATTGAGCGCAATGAAAATGTCTGATTTCATCTTAACCATCGTATTAACGTGCAAGTAAATTAGGTCAGTTATTGCTTGAGAAACTAAGGTTACTTACATAAACGAGACAAGTTCCTGGTGTCTACCAAGCGTAGCCAAGATTTTGTCAAGGGAGAGGTAAATTAACTAAAATATAAGAATTTATAATAATTTTTCGTTTGATCATTCTAGCCGTTTAATTTATACAAATATCCAAAAGTAAGGGATTTTTATGAACACACTGATAAAGAAAGGGTGTTTCGAGCCAAGGTATTAACTCTTTTGACCAACAATCTCTTATTAGAAAATAAGTCTCCTTGATACAAAGTGAAATGCCTGCAAGTAAACACAGGGTTTTGAATTATTTTTGAAACTCTTTCGGTTTTGATTTCTCTTCAGATTAGTTGTTATTCCTCAGGGAAAGAAATTTTAGAAATAAATATAAATAAAACTTTAGGCCAACTGCGATTCACTTTACTGAAAAGCTTCAAATAATATGATAATAATTGTATTTTCTTGGGACCTAAGTACCTAGATATTATATTACAGTGAGCTTCTCCTGGTAGGGACTGTGTGATTCCTCAAAATCCAATAATTAATCCTAAAGAAAATGTAATATATTGACAGTACTAAATAAAAAGTACACTGAGTGTGAGTACAGCTACATTTGCGAAGAACAATAAACTGTTAAGATTTGCCCAACTGGTTTTTACATCTGAACCGAGAATATTAAAATTCAATTAGGTACCTATAGTCCAATCCCAAACCTAAGTGTCTTCTCCAAGATTATTGAAATTGATATTTAAAAAAAATGGCATGCCTTTTATGACTATACTATAAATATGCCAAGTAGCATTTTTAGACTATTTTATGGATATAAAACTGTGCTTTTTTTTCCGATAAAAATTGGAAACTTTTAACTATACCTACAAATATTTTCGAAACGTATACCAATGTTAAGGTAAAATCGACTAATGTTACGGTACCGTCGGCCGTCACGTAATACAGTACCAAATAACTTATGTGCATTGTGCATAACCTAAAAGTAAAACCAAGATTAGACTGATTCGAGTAATATTCCTTGGTAATATTTTACATTTTCTTTTATTCAAAAAGAATTGGAAATAAGAGTGTACTAGCTAGTTCAAACCAAAGAGAAAAATAGGTTGGGAGTTAGGGGAGACCTGGGCGGAATGGGGTCTCTAACGTTAATTTGTTTGGGGGGGGGGAGGATAGAAACGTGGTACAAATTCAAAAAAATGTAGAACGATTTATTAAACTATTGTAAATACAATACAAACAAGAAATAAACAGAAAAGCTTCATGGTTTTTTTTTTCTCTTAATACAAAAAAAGTGTCATTCACTCCATTCTGCCCCGCCTACGGGACAGGACGGGGTACGTACGATTGCCGGGCTTACAGAGTTCACAAACCAGTACAGACTCGTCGTCGTCACTGTCTATCCCCGCACAAGAGTTGTGAGCCCACTTTTTGCACTAAAGGCATCTTTCTATAACTTCCATCTTTTGCTTTTTTGGCATATTAATCTTCTCTGTTCTTTTCTTCTGTTTCTTACCAGACAAATTCTTTTTAACTTTATTTTTTTGTGCTTCCTTAACTTGATTGGTTCTCATTATTATTAGTAGTAGTAGTAGTAGTAACAAGATTTATTTGAGCAATACTGCTACAATATTATAAATTCTAGTTTTTTTAACAATAATTAAAACATTTAAAATTACAATTTTATGCACCAAAAATATTTTTAAATAAATTTTAGCAGATATTTTGTTTTCTAAGTAATGATATTTTTAAGGATTTCTTAAATTTACTTAAGGAATTTTGTTTCTTAATTAAAGAATCCAAATTATTATATTCGTGAAGTCCTTTAAAAAAGATTGATTTATATGTCAAATTTTTTGTCACTTTCCCTAAACAAAAATTTTGATTGTTTCTGGTTTGATAGTTATGATTTTCAAAGTTTTGCGTTATAAAGTCTTTTAAATGAGATGGTAATAAATTATTTTGAATTTTATAAATAAAAATACAAACTAGGAAAAATATTAAATTTCTTATATTCAACCATTTAAGTTTATTTAGCATATAATTTCTCTTTGTGTATTTATCAACATTTAATGTTATTATCATCGCCTTATTTTGTAAAATTTGAAGTCTACTAAAAATTCCTTCATTTGCAGTATATAAAATTGTAGAGCAATACAAATCATGAGGTAAAATTATTGTGTTATATATTGTTTTTTTTTGAAAATAAACTTAAATTTTTACTTACTCTTTTGAAATAATTAATTTTTTTTCCAATTTTAGATATAGTGTTTTCAAAATGAGCATCAAATTTTAATTTAGAATCCATTATTATCCCTAAATATTTATTATTTATTGCTTCGGTCAGTTCTTTTTGATAAGGAGACGATCGATGTAAGAATAGCCGAGCGGTTTCGCCTCTTTTTCTTTGCACTCGTTTAACGGTGGTGTTAACTTTTGGTATTGGCATAATAACTTTCGGAGAAATGGCTGGAAAACTGGTGCTGTTAGGTGTTTTTATTGGTGCATTAGGAGGGTCAGGCATCCAGGAACACTGGGGTAAAGGGTTATTTAGACTTTCGGTTCTATTTTTTATCGTGAGTTTGGGAGGTGGGGTTGAGGAATCCCTATGTTGTGGAGGCTCATCGACCGTAGGATCGGCTTGTGGGTCAGACTCATCGATTGGAGTAAGATCGGCTTGTGGTTCAGAGTCATCGATTGAAGTAGGATTGACTTGTGTTTCAGGCTCATTGACTGGAGTAGGATCGGCTTGTGTTTCAGGCTCAGAAACGGTTTAAGCAATGGGAATATTAGTTATCTCGGCTGGTAAAAAGTCATCATCACTGAAGATACCCTCATTTGTTGGCCAAATACCTGTTCTCTCGAAACCTTTTAGCGCAGTTTTCAAATTAGCAGCATTAACAAAGGCTTTCCCAAATAAGGTTGCTGTTTGGAATAAAGTAACGACTTTACCTGGGTTTGACCGCAACCATTTTCGGACTTCGTCTTCGTAATATAGACTCAAAGGTTTCATAAACGCCACATCTAATGGCTGGAGCCTGTGCGAACAGTGAGGTGAAAACACAATAAAATAACGCCATTTTCACGGGCTAGATCGACTACTTCGAGATTTTGGGTGTGGGATGCATGCCCATCAAAAATTAAAAGGATGGGAGTTTCTTTTTTTGCATTAGAAAACTCAATAAACTTTCTAAACCACTTTAAAAACACTTCTACAGTCATCCATCCAAAGTCGTTAACTTTAACCCAACCACCAGGCGGTAAACCTAATTGAAATTCTTGTTGTTTCTTTTTCCTGGGAAAAATTAACATTGGAGGCATAAAATTCCCAGCAGCAGAACAACAAATTTCGGCCGTTACCGTGTTACCACGCTTAGCAGAAGTCAATACGCCCACTTGACGTTGTCCTCTATTTGAAATAATTCTGGAACGTTGCTTTGAAATTACCGTAATACCGGTCTCGTCGCAGTTATAAATCCTTTCCCCAGTAATATTGTTTTCAACAATAACTTGATTTAATATTGTAAAAAACTGCGCGACTGCTACCCTGTTGAAACCCATCGCACGCGCTCCCGATGTAGCTTCGGGCTTTCTCAAGCTTAAATCCGGATGGCGTTTCATAAAACCTTGTACCCAATCTTCCCCTGTCATTTCTGTCTCGTTATTAAATGGATGCCTACAACCATTTCGAACCGCCAATTGATAGGCTAACCTTCTTAGTTCTTTAATTGTTAAACCAAACAGTCTCTTTTGCATATCCTTTAAATACGAAACGAGTTCTATGTCTTGATTTTTAGTAAAAACATATTGATATTTACCAGTTGTTTTGTCAACCACAGAATTTGGATCATACTTGCGCTTTTTTACGTATCTTTCTAGTATAGTTTGCGGAACTTCAAACTGGTCTGATGCTTTTTTGTAGCCCATTACGCCTCTGATTACTGCATCTATGGCTAGTTCCATAGATTCAGCACTCCACTAACAAAAACTAAAATTTAGATAGTTGAATATAGCCGGGGCGGAATAGGGTACGCCCCATCCCGCCCCACTCTATTCTGCCCCAGATACTTTTAATAACAAAACATAACCTTTCACCAGACTTCTTTACCTATATCTTGAAGTATATTAGGTGAAAAGATACTTAAAAACATGCCGTATACGGTGATGTAAACAACAAACCTCAAAACAAACAAACAATTTACTTACTTTGTGTTAAAAATGCCGAAAAGTTCTACGAACACACACAATTTTACCACGTTTGGTAGAAAACACTCTCAACGGTTTACAATCAGCTGACTCTTGCGGTCAAATGATGCGCGGCGCTGTTGTAAATGATAGCAGAGGGCGCTGGTAATATCGGTTGGACATTTCCAGCCTATTCCGTTCTGCCCCGGTACCCCGTTGCGCCCCGGTGTCCCCTACAGCCGTGCTGACGAATGCATGGGATAATTGAAGATTACTTACTTTGGCCAGATAAATTTAAAAACAAACTAGAGTTGGATTAATTATTGAAAAGTACAACTTCAATTTTTAACGTTGCAGCGTCGGGGTCAAATGGAAATTCAAAAAATGCTCAGTAAGGTATTCTTAGCAGTAGTTATGGGAGAGCATTTTTAAATTGTAATGATATACACGATAAGCAAATGTAAGTATAAAAATGTTGTTGTATTTGGCTAAACTGTTGCCAAATATAATGGTTCTTTTTTTAGTAGCCTTAACCAGAAGCTGAAGAAGTTATTTGAAATACAGAAAGATAAGACAGTTGATGAAGAACCAGGGGAAAAACCTTTAGTAAGTTAAATGAATATTATAATGAAACGCCATTACCAGTACAGCATAGAAACAATGATGGACAACTTATTTCCTCGCTTATTTCTACTGTCATTAAAGACATAACTGAGAGTATTAACTTAGAACTAGAAAATAAAAATTAAATTCAGATGAAGTTCCGAAACAGTTTAAAGACTCTTTTCAAATTTTCCAGGTGCAGACGGATGATATGTCTTAAGCCCTGGTCTCTCTGACCAGATCGGCCCGAAGTATTTCAGCGATATAGCATGAAAAAGTTCGTTAGCGGTTCCGGTAAAACTCAGTATATAAAATATAGTAAAGCTGAGTGGCTTGTATGAAGGGTTGCAACGAAATTTCGAGAAAATGTGCGATTATTCGAGGACAGCAGTTCGTTTAAGGGTTATTCTTATTAAACAGGCAGAAAATGGGTCACAATAAAGTTTTATTACAAAAAAAAATAGGTTTCTTAATTTTCTAAAAATTAATTAATGAAATTACACTATTTTAAAACCATTTTAATTATCACAAGTTTTAAAAATTTAATTTTTCGCATTTTTTTCTTATCCACACATCATGATTTGTGATGTCCATGGACAGTCACAACCTTTCTCAAGATTCTTAAATTTGTTTCCTTAAATTGAATAATTAAAGTAATGATAATGTTTTGTACCTAAACGAAACTATACCTACTTATGTTTCCTTACTTGTCCTAAAACATAAACAAAATAGTGTATCTTTATTTATTCATTTACACATTTTAAAATGTATCACAAAATATTCGTCACGTCGGTAGATCAGTTTTATAATTTCAAAAATTCCCGCGCATATTAGAAAGTCAGAAATGTTTGTCAGGTGGCGAAGCAGTTATAAAGCCAAGCTACTTGATAAACGTATACAAGAATTTATTTTATTATGCATTTTGACTAATAAACGTGATTTAATCGGTAAAATTTGTTTCGTCGACTTCTCTCGTCACATCTGTGGACCCTTAAAAAGTAAGTATGACAATAGATTTAGGAGACTGCTATAAATAAAAGACACAAAATTGTTAAAATTCTACAGTCGAAGCATTTTCTAACCTTAAAAATCGAGTCTCTAAAACGCTACCCACGGATTTTTCGTCACGTCCGTGGATTCTTGTTGTCCACGGACATGACAAAAGATCCAGGGATGTGATCTCGTCTATACCTAATATTCTTTTACATTGTAAAAAAATAGTTCACTTTATTTTAGACTTTAAGATGGTCAAAACTAAGGAAAACAGTAGCCGACAGTTGGAAAAAAGAAGAGAAGCTAAGAAAATGAGTATGAGACGAGCCAGAGAAAAAACAAGAAATGATCCTGTCAGACACGCTGAAGAAAAGGCAAAAGATAGAGAACTCAAAAAAAGGAGTCGACCAAATATTAAAGATTTAAGTGAAAGAAACCAAAGAAAACTTCGAAAAGAATGGAAAGAACGCTCCAAGCGCTATAGACAGCGAAAAAAAGCTGCTGAAAAAGCTGAAGAGTATGAAAATAACTTTCTAGAGTCAATTACTCCTCCGGCGAGTCCTCAACTTCCACCAATATTGGAACAGCCAGGTCTAAGTGTGTCGCGAAATTCGACTCCTCAGGAAAGAGGGAAGAAAACAGCTAAGAAAAATCGGGACAGAATGAGAAAAAGAGTTTAAGAATTGGAGAACTTAGTCATCGTCCTTAAAAGATCCAATACCAAATATAAAAAACAAGGAAGCAGGGCAAATCAGCTTCACTTCACTACTGCAAGCAGCATAGAAAGCCCCAATACAAAAGTTAAAAATATGTTAGAGAAATATTCGATACCATCGTCCATTAGGAAAAACTACTTTATCTACTTTCATTTAGTAATATGAATTTTACAGTTCTGTAAATCGTTTTGTAAGGGCATCTATTACAGCACTAGTACTGTAATAGATGCCATTACAGCACTAGTGCTGTAATAGATGCCCTTACAAAACGATTTTTAATAGCAGGTGCATTTTTATTTTTAAAAATGCCTTTTGCCAAATATTTTTATTCATAGATGAAAGTAGATAAAATTTTGTACAATATTCTTGTTGTAAATTCATATAACTACACTCGATGTTTGATTAAACTCGGCTGACGCCTCGTTTAACAACTTTAACATCTCGTGTTGTAATATGAATCTTTACAACACTTATATCGTAAATAACTATTATCTACTTTCATTTAGTAATATGAATTTTACAGTTCTGTAAATCGTTTTGTAAGGGCATCTATTACAGCACTAGTGCTGTAATAGATGCCCTTACAAAACGATTTTTAATAGCAGGTGCATTTTTATTTTTAAAAATGCCTTTTGCCAAATATTTTTATTCATAGATGAAAGTAGATAAAATTTTGTACAATATTCTTGTTGTAAATTCATATAACTACACTCGATGTTTGATTAAACTCGGCTGACGCCTCGTTTAACAACTTTAACATCTCGTGTTGTAATATGAATCTTTACAACACTTATATCGTAAATAACTATTTTGCCGAAGTAGTAGAGCGGCAAATTAGGCAAAACTTTGCTAAAGGGAAAGAAAACAAAAACCAAAGATATTTTTTATCTATGCTTATTGGGGAGATAATTAAAAAATACAAATTTTTAACTCGTATTGGTAAGCTTACTTCATTTAAATTCCAGAAACGAAGCTGTAACAAAACAATAGAAGTTAAAATTTTAACTGCAAAAATAAGAGTGAAACTTTTTTAGAAAAAGATGAAAATAGTCGACTTACTGCTGGAAAAAAAGAAACAATAACGAAACAGAAAAGAAAGGAACAAAAGAGACTACTTAAGGTTGGATTACCGACGCCATTTTCTATCTTTTAAACGTCAATCAGGTTTGCTTCAAATATAGGTTCGTAGATGGCGCGCAAATAGCAAAACGGCAATTAATCATTTTTAGCGTAAAACATTATTTGCGTTTGTAAACTGCTGAGGTCGGCGACCCGTCGACCAAGTAAAATTTTGTAATGCAGAGTTGTCATGTTGGAAAAATTATCACAATAACTATTTTATTTTATTATCAGAAAAAATGTTTTTTCTATGTAGAAAAACTAATTGTACGATTAGGTAATCGACTTTTTCTACTTCTATAGTAGTAAGAACCTACTTGCGCACTGTCTAACACAGAACAAAAAGCCTCTGTCTAATCTACTCTATTAGTAAAATGTTAATTACACAAACTAACAGTTCCAGAATCACATTGGCCGCGACCCGTCAAAATCGTGATATATTATGTTGCAATAGAATTTATGTAAAAGTACAGTAGTAATACCTCAGACGAATTCGTCTGAGAGTATTACCCACCTACTCCTACTATGTATTGTGAATACATAATTAATCGTAAAACAGTGGAGCTTACAAGTAAAATAAAGTGTAGCCAGCCCGGTTAATAGCTAAAAAGAGTACTTTTTTTAGATCCACTGAGAGTCCGAACGCCTTGTTTATTTTTCACAAAATGTGTTTGATTCTCAGACGTTTGATTTCAGTTTGCAGCTGCATAATATCCTCCTTATTCCATATCTGTGGATTTAACAATATTTGGCAACATTGCCGGTCGGATGATTTGTCATTTTTCTTCAGGGTGTCAGCACAGTATACGGGAACTATACAGTAGCGACACGAGGCGATTTAGACAGACCCAAATTTCTCTGCGCAATGCGCGTAGCGGCCATCTTTTTAGTGACAAATAAGTCGGTCAGAAAGGTAAACAAAGCTTGTGCATGTGGATTGTAGTTTGTTTAGTTTTTGTAATTTATTGGTTTTTATCATGCGTTTAAGTGTTTGAAGGTGGTTTAAAGTGTTTGTGTCGAACTTTTGCTGATTTTCGATGGATTCCCAAGAAGAAAGAAGGAGCAGATGTGCTTATCGCCCTTGCCCTGCCCAAAGTGATATTATTGGAACCAGTTTTTTTCGAAAGACCCGGAAAGGTATGTTTTAAATTTAATTTTATAGCTGTAAAAACGGTGGATAAATCCTCAGAAATCTAAATGCAGAATAATTTTATCCCTGCTAAAATGAACAGTTTGTCTCCTTGTTGTTATTTGTTTTTAGGAATAATTTAATTTATATTTTAGGGCTAAAATCTGGCTGAAAGCTTGCAACATGGAAGATTTACTGGGCATGGATTCAAATAAAGTCAATAAAAATTATCGGCTATGTGATAAACACTTTGAACAAAAGTTTATATCCAAAGATGGTGTACGATCACGTTTGTTTGATAGGGCCCAACCCACATTATTTTTACACGCAATACCAGGTAAATTGATAAAATCAAAGGCTTACTATTACCACAATATAATCCATTTATACTGTACCTACTATTACAGTTAATTTTTGGTTCCGAGTGTGTGTTAACTTGTCGATGTTTCAAGTGTCGATGAGAGTCAACCCAGTCAGCCAAAAAGAGCTTGTATTGAGCCTTCAGTGGAAGCATCAACATCATTCTCAGGTATGACATTTATTTTTATCACTCTTCAACAATTTTTGTGATAGAAAGCAGTAAATTCCCCCAAATTATACTTTCAATTTTGAGTGGGCTTGAGATAATTGCAAAAATAATTCTTTTATATTTTTGCAAATATGTTACAAGCTATAATATACCGTGAGTTCCATTAAAACCAAAATTGTACGTCTTTGCAATTGTCAATTTAAAAAAGTTTTGAAATGGAACACTTAATAATTTTCGCAAATAAAAATAATAAGCACACAGCAACTTTTTTTTATATAATTTGTGTGTCATAATTTCACAATTAGTGTAATTTTCACTGCAGAGAGAAAACAAATTTTAGTTTTGTAAATCATAAACAATGTTTAAGTTTATACTTATTGTACTTTATAAAATACTTTTATTAGTATGCTGTTTTGTTTTGAAAAATGTATTATAAAACTAGAGAGACTGTAGTACCATAAAAAAAGGTAACTGTATGCTTCGGTCATAACATAATTGTATATAAATTAAACTTTTTTGTTCAAGGCCAAAGCACTGTTCATTCTTCCGGACTCACTATTGTTTGTGCAGTTGCTAGTCCTCCTTCACTTTGCACTCCCCAACAATAGGAACTCAAACACCGGCAACCTTAAGCTCCGGAACACCAAGGAAGCAAAAATTAAGGCCTGGTTGGAGCTAATGACATAATGGAAATAAATTGTCTCCATAGGGTCCACAAAAGTGGTCAGACACTACAGGAAGCCATGGAAAAGGATAAGACAATTTGTCTAGAAAAATTTCAAAACAAAGTTCGTCTAAAAAGGAACCATGATTACTATTATCAGGTAACTATTCTAGATAACGATAAACTACAAGGGCAGTCTTGCTTATTCTCTCATTGCCTATTTTGTCTCAAATAATAAATACAAATTTTTAGGTACAAGGACAACTTAACATTGCACAAAAGGATATATGCTTCTTTATAGTGTACATCAATGATAGGGAACCGCTTCATGTAGAAGCTATTTGCCGTGATGATGAACTATGGCACGATAGGATGCTTCCCAAGTTACACAAGTTTTACATGACTTGTATACTCCCTCAGATTGTGGACAAAAACAGGAAATGTTTAGATCCTCGTCACCACAAATAGTAAAATAGTAGTACAAATGATGTAAAGGTATGTTGTATTTTTTTTAAGAATTCACAAATATCTACTTTGCTGTGTTTTTAGATCTTGTACACAAGCTAATGGCATTAAATAAAATATCCCCATACAAGAGGGATGAGACACTGCAAGAAGCAGGTTAAAATTACAAGATAATTTGTACAAGAGAAAACTTTTGCCACCCCAGGAATCACCACAACTTCAGGTACTAACCTAGAACCTAAATACGCCATAACTGTTCCACTGTACTCTTATTGACTATTTTCTTAGAAATAATAACTTTTTTAGATTAAAGGCGAGCTTAACATTCCACAAAGATAGCAATGTACATAAATGATAGGAAGGCACTGCGTATATAACCTATTTGCCGTAATGATGAAATATGGAAAAATAGGATATTATTTTTACACCTGAAGTTTAAACTATTCAGACTACTATGCAAAACTTAGCTGTATAAAGCCATAATTAAATGAACTATCCCCGTAATTCCCCGAAAATTTTTACGGCGATTAGTATTCCGTTCCATGTTTATTTATTTTATTTCATGTAATCAATTTTCTCTACAACTGTCATGAAAACCTGAATTTTGCACAAGATTAGTATAGCTTGAAAATAGCAGATTGCACACACATTACATCTGTACATTACCATTTTTTTTTATTTCTGTTTCTATACCTAAATGCTATATTTATACAGTTCGACACACGGATCTTGAGCTACGATGGCTGAAGGGATAGGGCGGTAAAACCGTCGTTTTAACATTGGCAGTATAGGCGCGCTTAGTCATATTTCCATTGTATTATTTTTTTATCGGATTCCTTAGCCAGCTCTGCACTCGTGTGACGGATTGTATAAAGTTTTCTCTGACGTGGCAAGGATATTGAACTCCTGATAATAGATTGAAAAGATTATCAAATTTTCTGAATTCTAGAGATATGTAAATTCTACATTTAATAATAAATTTACGTAAGTTTTTTTATATTTTTTATTAAAGGTGGAATAATATAAGTTGCACCACAAAACTTAGTGACTTTTGAACAACTAAAACTTTTGAGTAAAATCGACAGTCTCATCGGACTGTGCCTACGGTCGTAAACTAATAATGTCCTTATTTATTCTAACGTGAGTATGATAACATAACAATGTTCGAATATTACAGATGGTGTTTGAGAGTAGCAATTCTGTTGGATACCTTTTATTTCTATGTACAAAAGAAATAGAAGGTTCAATGTTAACTTTTGCACTATATTCAATCTATATAGAGTACCTACTTGTATATAGTCCGCCCCAGACTAAAATTCCATATTGAATGAATGACTCGACTAAACTTTTATATATGAAAATTTATCTGAATGTAGAACTTATGGAAACACGAATTTTATTGGAAAGATATTCCATATGAGGACAGCACTTCGAGAAGCTATCCACTATTACATTTTACTATTTTGTTTGCGTGACCTATTATATTTAAAAATAAACAGAACTGTATCTTTTATTTCTTTATTTTATAAGGTACCTAATCATGAGTTGGTATTAAGTTTGTTAATTCAATCAATTACATGACTTTAAATATTATTTATAGATAATATTTTAATAAACTCTTTATTATTATTATTATTATTATTATTATTTAACCCAAAACTCCAAAACCCAGTATACATAATATAATAGGTATTCATTTATACTTTATATTATTATAATATTATATACACTATAATTAAAAACTTCTGTGTCTTACAGCCATAGGATAAATAAATTTGGCCTACCTTTGCAATCAGCCATAGTGTTAACAATATCCCAGTATCCCATTTTTAACTATGCTATGTTGTCCATGTAAATTTTAACTTTCTTAAGATGACACGTTCTACGTACGCCTAATGGGCAACTATATGCATTGTGTTTAATTGTATAATACATTTCACATAATTGTATGTACCTATTGTATAATGGACAAATATAGATTTTTCATTTCATCAACCTACAGACAAATACTATTATGGCAGGATTGAAAAATTATAGACCACATTGAACCTAACAACTTTTTTTTATTGCGGATACAAGGGGGCGCCCCGTCCCCCTAAGCCGTTTAAAACTTATTTTTTGTTTCTCTTACATGAAAATCAAGTAAAATCATTAAAAAAAAGTCGTAGTAACCAAAAACTGTTCGCCTGCGGCGCTATTATTAATTTTTTCTACATACTTGCAAACCAAGTAACATTATTGAAAAAAAGTCGTAGCCTCCAAAAAATGTTCACCGGCGCGGCGGCGCTATTTCTTTTGGCACCCCCTCGCCCGCCTGGACCTGGATCCTAAATCCGCGCCTGATTTAAAGTTTATGAAATGGACACAAATGGAAAATATATACGTTCCGAAAACCATACTACGTCTTGCTATAAATATTTAAATTAAAGTAATTTCGTAAAAAAAACGGAAGTATACAACTTATTATCTCAATAAAAATATATTTTATTATCATTTCCCTTTTGATAAGTAGGCCAGGTCCGGCCCTGCCTCATGCTTATTATAAATGAAGTTTATGAATGGCCAATTCCACCAATTACCCTAGCGGTCAACCTGCTCAACTAACATGACAGTCTTGACAAAATTTGCGCAATTCACAATTTGCAGTGCTCTATAATTCGTCAGACTAGTTTGTTTTTATCCATTGGCATATGAAGAAGAAGGATAGACATATTCTTGGAGCTGGTGAGGAACCAAGCAAACGAGTCAGTCGGTCGCCTTTCTTCTTAATTTTCCCGGTTTTCGTGTTTTGTGCAATATGGGAACACGACATTTTAAAACAAAGACATATTTCCTAGAATACTTTGACTAAATGACAAGTAGATACATTAGGAAATATGGTAAATCCAGTGAAATTTGTTATTTTTACTTAAAGTCTTAGAATCGACGTGTTTACATTGAAGGTAAATTGTGAAAATTTTACTACTTAAAAACTATCTTGTTTTAAGTTCTCCTGCAGTTATTTAAAGATAAAAACACATTCATCGTATCTCTCAATGCCTTCCTGAACTGTCCTGCCAAAATCAGTTAATAATTATTTTCTTTGAATAAATGCAGCGTTCTCAAAGTTACCCCTGCATTCAACCATTTAAAGACGTATTTTACGCATGACTGACCTTGAGAACTCTACCCTTAATGATACTTTGATTAATCCACACAAAAAGTTTATTGCCACTCATCCCCAACATAAAAAGATCAGCTATGCAACATTTTGTAGATTTCGGCCTTTCTGGGTATTAACTCCCAATTATAAAGATAGAGACACCTGCTTATGTAAGCAGCATGCCAATATTGTTCTTATAATAGACTGTTTGAAGAAGTACAAGATTATTAAGCAATCAAGTGTAGATCAAGTTCTAAAAAGTATGTGTTGTTACGATTCATTAAGTGAAGTATGTTTAGAAAGGTCTTGCGATATGTGCAAGGATATATACATACAATTTGATCATTATTTTAAACATGAAGAAATACTATATCAAACTTGGGCAATACAAAGGGAAGAAGTAAACGTTAAAGGCAAGAAAAAGCTCTTTACAAAAACTGTAAAGGAAACGCGCAAATGTTCTAAAGAAGAAGTAGTAAATATTTTAAAAAATTCTATCGGGAAATTTATGCATCAAGTCTGTAATATTAAACACCAATATGCAGCAATTGATTCCGGCAAAAAATACCCTATCAGATAGCGAAGTTTTAGTCCACATAGACTTTTCAGAAAATTATGTACTAAAATATGCTTCTGAAGTTTAAGCATCACATTTTGGAGCTTCAAAGAAACAAATAAGTCTTCACACGTCCGTAGTTTACTATAGTGGCAATATTAAACCTGTCTCATACGGAACGATTTCCAATTGTTTGAGACACGACCCAGCTGCTATCTGTGCGCATTTAAACCCATTACTAAAAGAGGTAAAACAAAATGTTCCAAACCTAAAATCAATACATTTTGTCAGCGATGGACCAAGCACCCAAGTCTATGGTTTATCTAGCATCTTCATACCTGGCTAAGTTATTATGTGTGGAGAGTATGACTTGGCATTTCAGTGAAGCTGGACATGGTAAGGGTGCGCCAGATGGTGTGGGGGGATGCCTGAAACGAACTGCAGATTCCTTAGTTGCGAGAGGTAAAGATTTGTCAAGCTTAGAAATATTACTTGCCGAGCTGCAAGAATCTTGTAAGGGAATTATTATTATATCAATTGACGACCTGTCATTTTCGAATATGGACAAATTACTTTCTAACAAGATTCCTACATTTAAAGGAACTTTAAATTTAAACCAAATAGTTTGGCACAGCAATGATCCGCTAACAGTATTCGTTAGAAGATTAAGTTGTTTTGAATGTCTAACAGTCTGCCAGCATTATCACTTAGGAAGCATTAGTTATAGTTGTAACCAAACTTACGAAAATTCTCTGCAATATCCGACAGACGATGGTGTTCCGGAACCTGTGATTTCGTCTTAACGATTGCACTATAAAGATATATACGGATCCGATAGTGAATCTAGCGATTACAATCCGTTTTCAAGATTCTTAAATCATAAATATCAAGAAAACATGTTTATTGTTGTTAAATTGTCAGGAAAGAAAATTTGTCGCCACTATGTTGCTCGTATTTTATCTGTCGATCCAAGTAAAGGGTATACAGTAAAGTTTATGAAGAAAACTTGTCATAAATCGTTTGAGTTTCCCAAGATAGAAGAAATTGCGGTCATAGATGAACCAGACATTAAAATGATTTTAGGACCTGCTGAGTATTCTGAGAAAAAAGGTGAATACGTCTTTATGAGCGATTTAAGTTCTTTTGTTAACTTGTTTTAATAATTAGGCACTACTTTTCAAAAGATTATTTTTTATTTTCTTAAATCATTTTGTTAATTACTATTTAAGAAGCATTTTTTAATGGATATTTTCTGAGTTTTTAGTTTTAGTTGATTCCAGTGTATGGCAATTTTGGTTATAGGACTAAATTTTCTTTAAATTAATTCGATGCAATTATTCGTTAACCTAAACCGTATATAGTATTTCAATTATTATATTCTGCCTGGGGTTAGCTATGGAAATGATCAACAATATTTTAGAATTAGCTTACAGCCAATCCAGGATCAAACAATTTTTAAACAGGTATATTTTCTATAAATATATCATAACAAAAACAATGTCACGTCCGTGGTAAACCATATCATGTCCGTTGACTGTAAGACTCTATTTTTCGATTTTACAGGCAAAATATTTTAAATTTAGCTTGACCACTAGAAATTCTGCGAACGGTAGCTTAATCTTAACAAAGTTACTAAAAGGAATTGAATATTTAGTGTAACTTAATTATTTTAAAAATTACTCTCAATTTCTTCCAATATATTAAGAATGACCCTTAAACCAAGCGCGGTTTGATTTCAACGATCTAAGACGGCATACCAGTTCATCACACCAATTTACACCAGACACAATGGTACCATCACCTTTTAATCCTGCTACAAACCCTCCCAAGACCCAATGACACAACAAGACAACAAGACCTGACAAGCATCATCCCCCCCTGATAGCAGGACGGTGGCGATGGGGGACCTCAACGTGAGGCACCTCACCTGGGGCTACCGCAGCGGCAGCGCGAGTGGCAACACTCTAGTCGCCGCGACGGAGGCTCTTGGAGCAGTCATAGCCGCCCCCCCAACGTCAACGTTCTACCCAATGTCTAACAGTCTGCCAGCATTATCACTTAGGAAGCATTAGTTATAGTTGTAACCAAACTTACGAAAATTCTCTGCAATATCCGACAGACGATGGTGTTCCGGAACCTGTGATTTCGTCTTAACGATTGCACTATGAAGATATATACGGATCCGATAGTGAATCTAGCGATTACAATCCGTTTTCAAGATTCTTAAATCATAAATATCAAGAAAACATGTTTATTGTTGTTAAATTGTCAGGAAAGAAAATTTGTCGCCACTATGTTGCTCGTATTTTATCTGTCTATCCAAATAAAGGGTATACAGTAAAGTTTATGAAGAAAACTTGTCATACATCGTTTGAGTTTCCCAAGATAGAAGAAATTGCGGTCATAGATGAACCAGACATTAAAATGATTTTAGGACCTGCTGAGTATTCTGAGAAAAAAGATGAATACGTCTTTATGAGCGATTTAAGTTCTTTTGTTAACTTGTTTTAATAATTAGGCACTACTTTTCAAAAGATTATTTTTTATTTTCTTAAATCATTTTGTTAATTACTATTTAAGAAGCATTTTTTAATGGATATTTTCTGAGTTTTTAGTTTTAGTTGATTCCAGTGTATGGCAATTTTGGTTATAGGACTAAATTTTCTTTAAATTAATTTTATGCAATTATTCGTTAACCTAAACCGTATATAGTATTTCAATTATTATGTTCTGCCTGAAGTTAGCTATGGAAATGATCAACAATATTTTAGAATTAGCTTACAGCCAATCCAGGATCAAACAATTTTTAAACAGGTATATTTTCTATAAATATATCATAACAAAAACAATGTTACGTCCGTGGTAAACCATATCATGTCCGTTGACTGTAAGACTCTATTTTTCGATTTTACAGGCAAAATATTTTAAATTTAGCTAGAACTAGAAATTCTGCGAACGGTAGCTTAATCTTAACAAAGTTACTAAAAGGAATTGAATATTTAGTGTAATTTAATTATTTTAAAAATTACTCTCAATTTCTTCCAATATATTAAGAATGACCCTTAAACCAAGCGCGGTTTGATTTCAACGATCTAAGACGGCATACCAGTTCATCACACCAATTTACACCAGACACAATGGCACCATCACCTTTTAATCCTGCTACAAACCCTCCCAAGACCCAATGACACAACAAGACAACAAGACCTGACAAGCATCATCCCCCCTGATAGCAGGACGGTGGCGATGGGGGACCTCAACGCGAGGCACCTCACCTGGGGCTACCGCAGCGGCAGCGCGAGTGGCAACACTCTAGTCGCCGCGACGGAGGCTCTTGGAGCAGTCATAGCCGCCCCCCCAACGTCAACGTTCCACCCAAGGAAAACAAAATCCCCTCCATGACCCTAGACCTTGCCCTACTACAAAACATAGACTCACACTTTCACATTACCTCCTTGCAGGAAGGCCCCACAAATCATAACCCCATCCTCTTGAATCTAGACAACCACCCTCCTCCAAATAATACCCCCCAACCCAAACTAGACTGGAACCAAATAAACGGACAAAATGACACACCACCTCCCCCTCATTACCCCCATCACCACCAAGCGTAAGCTAGATGAGGTCGTTCTCTAGTCTGAGGATCCAGCACCATCCCACGATACACATAAGTTACACGGTATGATCTTTAGACAGACGAAAATACGAAATTTCTGCGCATGACGTCATGTGGGTGACATTTCTGTCAGGTTGTGCATTTGTTGATATGTAAAATATCTGTCGTTTCGAAGTATTTGTGGAATTTTATTGTTATTTGCTTAATGAAACGTATTTTATAATAATATATTGATATAAGCATTATTTACGTAAACGTGAAAGTGCTTTTAAGTTGCCTAAATTTGTGATTAACGGCTAAAATGCCGAATTGTGCTGTGGTACATTGTAATAACCATACCCGAAAGACTATAAAGTTCTTTCGATTTCCAAAAGATCGCTAATTTATCAAGACAGTGGATTATTGCCTGTACATGCGAGGACAAAATTAATGCGAAGAATGGTAAGTTAATTTTGATTTTTTTAAAGATATTTTTATGTATTAAGTAACTATAGTTATTCAACGCGCTCTTATCTTTATTTTCTTATCAAGACTGTTATGTTTTAGCCCGCATATGTTCTGTACATTTTGAAGAGACTTGTTTTGAAGTACCATTAAAAGAACGACTTTTGGGGTACCTATGTACAAATAAATAGTCGACATTTAAAACCTGATGCAGTTCCCACATTAAATTTATTTAAAAAACGTAGAAGACCAAGTAAAGAACGCAAGGTATGATTTGCACAAAAAAGGAGACGAGAGGAAGTTAAGAATATTTTGGCAGAAAGTGTTGTTATACACACAGCATCTCTTGAACCGGAGACCTCATCGTATTTAACATGGATCCGTCTGTCAGCACTAAAGCAACTTCTGTTGTTACAAAGACAAAGGCGTATGTGTAAGTTTGT
This sequence comes from Polydrusus tereticollis, assembly GCA_963920685.1. NCBI lineage: Eukaryota > Metazoa > Arthropoda > Insecta > Coleoptera > Curculionidae > Polydrusus > Polydrusus tereticollis. Next base: position 55,508,409 of record OY987329.1, read on the forward strand.
ATTGTTACTTTTACTTAACTTGAACATACATGAACTGCTTTAAGCTGGATTTATAAACTCGAAAAGTTGGTGAGGTTAAAGTTATGATCAAGTTTGTGAGGTTAGATATTCCGAACTCCGAGCATAAAAATTGGTTATCTCGAACTACCCGGGAAGTTTTCGAACCTTACATGAGCTTTACATGAACAATATGAACGAGTGTATAAATGGAATTGAGTGTTCCTTTTAGTTTAAATTCAACTCCAATTTCCAACACCGACTGAACCTCAACCTCGCCAACTTTTCGTGTTTATAAATCCAGCTTTAAATATAATTAATTAAGAAAAAAAAAATTTCAACTTATTTATTTATTTTAAGGGAAATGGAAATAGAATTAAACGAGCTTAGAAACAAAGTTAAGCTTTTAGACGATCAAATCAATGAACTCCGAAGAGAGGCCAAAGAAGCAAAAGTTGGGTTTAGAATTGTCCCTAGAATCCAATAATGCAACAATATACAGGGTATTCCATTTTAAAAAATATAACTTTGATCTGTCACGCTTTGATGCAACACCCTGTATCTACGAAAATGCATTTTGCAAAAAGTTTACATTAAATCCTACAACTTTTGTATTTAACAATTTTTTCTTAATTGCGAAACAAAGAAGTTAAAGAACGAAAAGTGAACACCCTGTACCTATTCTGAAATACCTATATTATTATTATTATTAAGAATAAACATTTATAAAAAATCAATAATATTTTTATTATTTTGTGAGAACCCTTTAAACACATATAAAGAAATTATAGGTATTCAACCAGTCACCAATTCCTACATAAAAAAAATTCTTTTAACCAATATGTGTCTTAAAAATATAAAATATTTAATAAAAATATATAATCTAGTTATTAAATCTCCATTATATAGTAACAACTTAATAGAAATATTAGCTAAATTAAGTAAAAATGTCCCAAAAGTAGCGACATATCTTAAATCTCCATTGCTTTTATATGGCAAGTGTTGAATTTTATCACCCAGCTGACGTCATTATTGTGGGAGAGAGATAGCTTTACTATGCGCAAGAGCATACCGTGTTTATGTGTATCGTGCACCATCCTAAATCCACCCCCCAACCCTGATCACGAACGACTGGTGGAGCGCACCGCCAGACTTATCAGATACTCCCTCGAAACTATTATGAAATCCTCAGACCAGTCTCCTCCCGCGTAGTCGCAGACATCATCTCGCAAATCTAAAAAAGCCCCGGGACGCGACAACATTTCATGCAAAATTCTCAAATTTTTTCCATGCAAAGGCCTGGCAACAATGGCAACCATCGCCAATGTCATACTCTGCCTCATCTATTTCCCCAAAAAGTTGAAAGAAGCCACTCTCATCATGATACCCAAGCCCGGAATAGATCACACTTTTCCCCAAAACTATCGCTCCATTTCTCTCCTTAACTCCATGGCCAAAATCATGGAAATTATCATTATTGAGCGCCCAAATGAAAAAACCGTCGAACTGAAAGTCCTTCCAGACGAACAGTTCGGATTTTGCGAGAATCTTAACACCGAACTTCAAGCCCTTAGACTCTTCTTCTTCTTTGAGTGCCTATCCGTTCCGGATGTTGGCTATCAACCCAGCAATTATCACCTTGTTCACCGCAGCTCGAAAAAGACCAGTGGTGGTCATTGCAAACCATGTTCTTAGATTTTTTAGCCATGAAGTTCTTCTTCGTCCTGGTCCGCGTTGTCCAAGGATTTTTCCTTGTAATATCTGCTGAAGTAACTGGAATCTGTTCGGGTTTCTCATAATATGTCCTAGATATTCGAGCTTTCTGGACTTTACCGTGATAAGTACTTCCTTTTCCTTGTTCATCCTCCTCATCACCTCCTCGTTGGTAACGTGATCGGTCCATGATATACGTAGCAATCTACGGTAAAGCCACATTTCGAAAGACTCCAGTTTTTTGCTTGCAGCTTCAGTCAGCGTCCACGACTCCACCCCGTACAAAAGAACGAATAGCACATAGCAGCGCAGTAATCTTATTTTCGTTGTTAGTGTTAGATCCCTGCTTCTAAAAACATTTCTCATTTTTAAGAATATCGCCCTGGCCTTCTCTATACGACATCGAATTTCTTGTGAGTGGTCCCACTTGTCGTTAACGATGGTTCCGAGATAGGTGTAGTTACTAACTCTTTCAATCTGCTGCAGACCTATTGTTATTCTTCCTGCTGCCACTGCGTTCTTACTGATCACCATAAATTTTGTTTTACCAATATTCAGATCAAGGCCATATTGTTCACTTGTTTGTGTTATTTTGGTCATGATTTCTTGGAGATCTCCCAGGTTGTCCGCGAGCACCACAGTATCATCCGCATATCTAATGTTATTAATGCGGTTCCCGTTAATTAGTATACCACATTCCGTTTCCTCACAGGCCTCTTTGAATATTTGTTCCGAGTAGATGTTAAATAATAATGGTGAGAGTATACAACCCTGCCTTACACCGCGCAGTATCTCTATTGCTTCTGTTTTCTCGCCTTCCACTCGAACAAAGGCCGACTGGTTCCAGTACAGGTTGATAATTATTCTAATATCCTTGTCGTCCAAACCAACGTTCTTCAGTATTTCAACCATTTTTCCGTGTTGAACTCTATCAAATGCCTTTTGGTAGTCTATAAAACAGGCATAGACATCGCAGTTAACATCTCTACTTCTCTGGACCAGCACCTGTATGCAAAATAATGCCTCTCTTGTTCCAACAGCATCTCGGAAGCCGAACTGTGTATTTGACATTTGCTCTTCACAAAGTTTGTATACTCTTCTGTGTATGACCTTTAGAAATACCTTTAGAAAATGGCTCATCAGACTAATGGTCCTGTATTCGCTACATTTCTTAGCACCAGATTTTTTGGGAAGCGTAATAAATTCTGACACGAGCCAGTCTTGAGGGAGATATCCATTATCATAAATGTAATTAAACAGCTTTGTGAGCCACTTGGTGCCTTCCCAGTCGAGGAGTTTCAAGAATTCAGCCCTAATATCATCCGGTCCAGGGGCTTTTCCTACTTTCATTTGCGTGATGGCATTTTGAACTTCTTCGATGGTGATTGACGGTCCGGTTGTGCAAGTCTGCAGTTGTGGGGGGTCTGGTCTGTTGTCTGCAAAAAGTTGTTTAATATATTCTTTCCATGTAAGTATACGAGTTCGTTTGTTTATAATTAATTTCCCCGTGTTGTCTACCAGCATACCCGTAGCTCGGTGTTTGTAGATACCAGCGGCTTCCTTAACTTTCCGATGAACATTAAAGCTATCGTATTTTTGTTGAAGAGTTTCTATCTCTTTACATTCTTTGGCAAACCAGATTTCCTTAGCTTCTCTAATTTTCCTTCTAATTTGTTTTTGCAATTCCTTATATTTAGTCTGGTTGACTGTTTTTTGTGCTCGTCTTTCTTCCATCATCTGAAGAATCTCGTCTGTCATCCACGTTTTTCTTTTAGTGCTTTTTGCTTTTAGGTATTTCTCACTGATTGTGCCAATAGCTCTTTTTATATGATTAAGCTCTTCTTCTATTGTGTTTGTGGTACTTGTGCCTCCTGTTTTACGAACCGCCCTGGACAAATCGTGCTCTACCTGTTGTCTGATTGGAGGATCTTTCAGTTTTTGGAGATTCAGCTTACATTTTCGGTCCTTTCTTTGTACTGTCTTCCATCTGATTCTACAGACACCCACCAATGGACTGTGGTCTGACTCTATGTCTGCTCCTGGGTAAGTTTTAACAGACGTAAAACTATTTTTAAATCTTTTGTTGACCAATATATAATCAATTTGATTTCTAACTATATGTTCTTTTGTGTCCATTGGTGATTTCCAAGTGTAAAGCCTTCTCGCAGGGAGATTAAAAAAGGTGTTGAGGATAACTAGTTGTTCTTCCATACAGAAAACGTTTAATCTCTCTCCTCGGTCATTTCTCTCTCCAAGTCCATAAGGGCCTATAAATTCATTTGACGTTCCGCGTCCTATTTTCGCATTAAAATCCCCCATGACAATTATTGCTTCATTTTTTGGCAGCTCTTTTATGGTGCTCGACAGGGTATCGTAAAAACTCTCGATTTCTGCATCATTGCTGTCCGACGTTGGGGCATATACCTGAATTATATTAATGGCAACTGGTTTTGCATTTACTTGTAGAAGCATACATCTTTTTGATATAGGAACAAAATTGGTTATGTATCTTGCTATATCTTTCCTAATGATAGCGCCTACTCCATGCTGGTGCTCACCGACATCTCCCCCGGAGTAATACACCTGGTGGTGATCTATCTCACAGTGTCCGTTGCCCGGCCACCTCATTTCGCTAATACCCATGATTCCTATGTTAAGTCTTGACATTTCTCCTTCGGCGTCGTGAACTTTACCCGCCCTATACATTGTCCTTACATTCCAAGTACATACTCTTATGGCTGACCCGGAGATTCTTCGCAGCCTCTGACCATTTAAGGTCTGCCGGGGACTAAGGCCCATTTCTTGTTTGTTCTCAGCCATGGTTGATTGTACTAGGGATATCCAAAAGGGATCTTTAATGCAGTGGTTTCCCGTTGCCTTCTGCATCTCCATGCCGTTGACCAGTTTGGTTCATCCGCCTTCTGGGTCGATTTCTCTCCCCAAGGACAAGAAGGTGCCCTTACCCTTACCAACTCATCCACCCGAAGCTGTTGGTTGGCAAGAGGGGACTGCTTATACCGGCAGCCATTCGGTCACTGAGTACATAACCCAGGGCTTCAACTGGAATCAGTACGTCGGTATGATTATATTCGACATTAAAAAGGCCTTCGACACCATCTGGCATGATAGACTGATTCACAGGATGACTGCCCTGGGTTATCCCTCCAATCTCGTTAGTCTACTCCAATCCTACCTAGGCCGATGCAAAATCCGCACCCATATTGGCCACTTCCTCACCACCACCAAAACCCTAAAGGCAGGCGTCCCCCAGGGCGCTGTCCTCTCCCCGCATCTCCTCAATAACTATATCCATGATAACACCCTATGACCTACTCTATGCCGATGATATCCCCTTCGTCGTAGGGCTACTGCGCCCACATATTGTCACACGCAAGCTGCGAGACGCAGCCAACGAATTCTCCAGTTACTGCGTAAACTGGAAAGTTCGCCAGAATCATGATAAAACCCAAACCATCCAGTTCGTTCGTTCGACGTGATCAACCTGTATGGTCGCGATGTTCCCTGGTGCGACACAGTGAAATACCTCGGTATCACCCTCGACAAAACCCTTCATTGGCACCCCATATCCAAAACACCACTAACAAAGTCAGACCCTTCTACAGCTAACTATATCCATTGCTCAATCGACGCAGCACCTTCGGCCACAAGAATAAAATCCTCATCAATTCAATCATCCGCCCCACCCTCACATACGGTTCGGCAGCCTGGAGTTACGCAGGTCCATCCAGCCTAAACCGTCACCAATCCCTCGAAAATCGTTACATCCGATCAGCCATGGAAATCCCATGATTCATCCGTAACGTAGATCTACACCGAGATATCAAACGTACAGCCCTACCCAATATCTACACGAAAGAGGAACTGAAATCCTCACCGCCACTCCGGGCCGGAGGAAATGTATAAGGTTAAATGTTGGGCACTAACAGCCAGCTGTAATCTAAATTTCTAAAAATAAACGGCTCGAAATTAAAGATCTCGTTAACGCAGGTAAGGATAGAGCTCTTTTTAGCTTTCGTTATTTCCAGTTTTTCTAATAGATCTAGTTTCTTACTCTTGTGACATTCATGCAAGACATTAACAGATGATGATGATGAGATGGCGAGAACTGGTGTTTTGATTCAAGTAAATGGCTTGCAAAGGCAGCCTTAGGGTTGGTTATTCGCCTTGAGAACTAAACCGTCACAACTCGAAAAAACGTAATTTTAGAAAAATTAGAAATTAACATTATTTTGTACACAGGTCAATGCATTTCATTCATACAAATCTTTTTAGAAACTGATTTCAAAGATATTTTAGGGGTTACTAATGCGCTGTATATTTTTGAATATGGTTGTGTCATATTTTGCCTTATTTTATTTTTTTTTGCATTTAAATCATTTTTTTCTCAACATGTTTTGAGTTGTGACGTTTTATTTTGATTTAATATACAACACGTTCTTGCCGATAAAATGACATTACAAAAATACACAACATTCTGCAAAAATAATATTTAAAGTTAAAATTTATTTAAATACTAAATACTATAAAAGTTCTTTATAACTAGTTCCAAAGATTACCTAAAACATGTAAAATCTTAACACAATTTAAGGTTTTATGTTTTTTTTATTAGTAAAATCTACAATATTTTTATAATAAGAAGCATAAAATCCAGGATAATCTTTTTGTTAACCAATTCTAACAAATTGAAAAAATGATTTTAATGCCTAGTTTATGTGGTATCTAATAAAGATTGTCTGAATTCTTATAACAAAAATGCTCCTACTATTAATTCTTCTTTATTCCATGGTAGATTGGCTATGGTTTTGGTTTTCCTGAAATACAATAATAATTAATTATTAACAATTAGCGCTAAAATTGTATTTCCTGAATTTACCTTGTCATCGCTACAGCTTTCTTTTATTGTAGTACCAAGAGTATTCAAAGGTAGTGTGATCTTCGGTCTTTCTGTATTATTCAAAACCAAACTTATCATTTTCCTTGATCTCGAATTTTCCATCTGAAGACAGTTTGTAATATTATGAATCAATACGTCATACCCTACTACTTATGGAATAAGAACAAAATAACAAGGACACTAAAATGCATACAATGTAGATTTAAAATGACACAACTTTAAATTGATATTAATTGTCTTAAATAATAAACCGACACATTTCGAATTGAAACATCGATTCACGCATAAACGGCATACATACTTTCAAATAAAACGGCACAACTCAAAAAACGTCACTTTTATAACTCTTAGGAAAAAACTACCACATTTAATTTAATAAGAATAAACCGTCATTTTTTGAGTTATGTCGGTTTATGAATAGAATTAATCTGTTGGTAGAGCGACCTTATATGAAAAAATGACACTTTAATAATAATTCGAATTTAAAAACACTTACCTCGAAACAAATAAACTGACACTTTTTGAATTAAGACACTTATAAAACTGCGCTCAACCCATCCACAAGCTGGAAAGGACACAACTGAAATAATGTCGCTTTAGGCATAATTTTGGACGCAATATTTCGTTTAGCGCTAAAGTGGCATCTAGAGGTGTATAAAAAGGCTTACATTTATTTCAACATAATTTATGTTACTATCGATAGATGGCATGATTTTGTGACGTTTTAGAATAGAATCTCAAAATTGAAAAATTTCGAGTTATGACGGTTTAGTTCTCATGGTGCGATATCAGTATTCTGGTATTTATTAAATATGCTAAGATGTTTATGAACTCTGCTGGCGATTCCCTGCCCGATTGTCTGGCATACACCGCTGGACAATTTCCGCAATGTAGCGAATAAACTCCTGATTTTGAAAGAGGGTGCACTTTATCTTTAGTGTTGATTAAATGCCGCTTAAAAGTGTCAATGGTCCTGAAAGCTACTGCGATGTTGTGAGGTTTAAAGAATTTGCTACTTGTGAGGAAATGTTACCAAAAAAAGTTAGAGCTCTATAATTTTTGTGATCCTGTGTATTAGTATGTATGATATTATAGCTTAGTTTATATTTGTTTACAAACTTATATTAAAGTTTATTGAATAATGCCGAAGGGTATCCATTATTCCTGGTAATCAGTTTTATTCTATTTTTAGTGAACGCATTTATAGACAAAGGTAGCTTGAAGAGTCTGAAGAAAATATAATTGAAGGTGGCAAACTTATGAGTAATGGGAGAATTTGAATCGAACTGAATTATGTTATCTGTAAATGAAGGTTTTCTATAGACTTTAAAGTATATTGTTATATATATATATATATATATAGATGACCTCAGTGCTATATATTCTTATCTCCTACATCTGGATAATAAAAAAACTTCTAACAATTTATCACTTAACAATGATTCAATCTAACCAAAAAAATACTCTTAGGCTGTCTAAACACAAATAACACAATTTAAATTAAAAAAAACTGTTTCTAAAACCGTCACCAATGGACTATCACTCTCCCAAGAGACAGAAGCTAACGCTGCTTCCATTAGGTCCCGGATTGATACCTGATGGACACCTATGACTCCTGCCCTGGTCATGTGACAGATGTACTTGAGCACGAGTGTATGTGCCCAGCAGGTATTATAGGAACTGCCAATGAAAATGAATTAAAATTACCAGCCATCAAATAATTTTTAGATTGTTAAAGAAACTAAATATAAAAATTACTTAAAGTATATTCTTTTCTATTATAAAATACTGAATATTCAAAAATAATTCACACTATGCGTAATGACGACACACTGTCCCACTGACCCTCAAGTGACAGATGAGACGTCTGTGTGCCAGTGGGGATGTTTCAGAGTTTCTCTTGTATTTCAAAAAACAACATATAAACATACGGCTACCATGGCACTCCCTTTTCCGCTAGGTATGCCTTTGAGTGACAGACGAAGGCGCTTATGTCGGTACTGTGATGTTTATGATTAGCTCAAAAAAGTCTTGTTGTCGCCCTTACGTGACAGGTTAGGGATGACGGCCAGACCACACTTAGAAATTAAAAATTAAAATTAAAATTAAAACAAAAGAAAATATTTCACACTATAACGATGCACCCATCATGGCTCTTGACACCAGGTGACAGTTGGTGTCTTGTGCTATATGGGCTAGCCACTAACGCCCCTCACAGGAGTTTCTCTGTCCTCCCAAGTCTTACGCTCACTCACATTATCTCAACTTACATACAAAATCTTTCTCTGGCTTCTCCATAGGTCACATTGACAATTTTTCACTATCTCTTAACTTTCCAACAAAAAAGACTGGTAATAAATAAAATAAGCTTAACAACTAAAATAAATTAAAAAAACTTTCGAGTGACTCTGGGTGACACGACAGAGGCACGTCAAAGTACAATCAAATAATCAAGATCAAATTAAATAAAATATTTATTGGTATTTCCGCACTCCAAATAATTCCATGAATAAACCACGCCACCACTGGAATATGCGCACGCATTGCGTGAGTCAGGTGGTACCTGATGGAAGCAGCGCACTGCCAACATTATTCCCTCTCTCTCCTTCAGTTGTCTCCCTCAGATTCATGCAACGCGGAGGCAGGTATCCCGCCATTTTCTAAAGTAAAAATCAAGCAGACATGTTCGCTGCCACATGGTGTTATCCCATAGTGATTAAACTTAAAAATATGTAACAAATAAAACTAAACAGATCTCAAAGTTTCCTTCGATGACACCTGCGACGAATTAAAAATGCCAGTTTTCTTTAAAAATATCTCACTTTACACGTAAGTCTTTAAATTGTATAAAATAAATTTAAAAAATAAGATCTTGTTCTGTATTGCAGCCTTGAAAAAGGAATAAAATAATTCAGAAAGCTCGGCGTAGTAGAAAAGAGTTTTTTTCTTCAAACCGTCCAAACCCAGATCGATCCCCCAAGATTAGGATTTTCTGTTCTTCTATACAGGGTGTAATTTAATTGAGTGCCGATACTTAAGGGTGATAATCTATGAATGATTCTAAGATAAAAAGTTCATATGGACATATGTCCTAAACCTCTTCATTTTTGAGCTACAGGGTGTTAACATTTTAAGAAAAATATAACCTTTTTATATAAATCACTCTTAGATATTTTTATGAAATTTTGTACATACCTTTTAATCAATAAGGAGCATTTTTTGACCTAACAGATTTATAAAAATTTTTACCAGTGACGTCCGTACGGGGTTTGAACTGAATATTTTTAAAGAAAAAATGGATACGCCACTGCTTTTTCTAAAAACGAAACTTACTTTTGAAATTCTCATTTATTTTAAAGCAAATTTCGTTTATAGACTTACTTTTGTACGACGCACCGTTTTCGCGTAAAAAATAAAAACAAAAAAAAATAAAAAATTTTATTTCAAAAATCGCGATTAATTTAAGAGGAAAAATTCCAAACCTTAAATCGAAAGCGAAATGACAAGAGAAGATAAACAGAATAAAGAACCCACATTATTTACAGTAGTTGTTCGAAGTGTCGTCCACCCACACGTATGCAAGCATGGACTCTTCTTCCCATAGACTGACGCACATTTTCGAAGATTTCCGGGGTGTTTCTTATGGTTTGGCAGCATACTAATATACGATTTCGTAACTCTTCTTCGGTATGAATCGGCACTTGGTACACTAAGCTTTTCAGATGCCCCCAGAAAAAATAGTCTAAACTGTTAAGGTCCGGAGATCTAGGTGGCCATGGCTGCGTTCCTCCGCGACCTATCCACCGATTGCGATAGGTGTGATTTAAAAATTCACGCACTCGTAAGCTAAAATGTGGAGGCGCACCATCGTGCATTAGCCACATCTGGTTTCTTAATAATAATGGAAGGTCTTCAAGCATTGGCGGCAGATCTTCTTCAAGAAAGTGTAAATATGATTGTCCATCAAGTCTTCTTGGGAGAAAAAATGGGCCTATCAAATAATCATCAATAATGCCAGCCCAAACATTTATTGAGAACTGTTCTTGATGATTTGATTCTACAATTGCATAAGGGTTTTCATGGAAATTTCTTATTGAGTTTCGAGAAAAATTAGCTTCGTCGGTAAAAAGAATGTGCCTGTCAAATAACGGATTTTCCATCAGGTTTTGAAGAAACCACACACAGAAATTAATGCGCATCGGGAAATCTCTAGGGAGTAATGCCTGGACTCTTTGAATGTGATATGGGTATAATAAATTTTCGATGAGAATTTTCCAAACAAGAAAATGTGAAACATTAAATGTTGCCGCGATTTTCCTCGTGCTACTTTCGGGGTTCTCCTCAATTTCGTGTAAAATTCCTTCTTCAAGTTCCGGTGTTCTTACTGTTTGATGGACTCCTTTAGCACTGTGGTCTACTTTTAAAGTTCCGGTCTCGTGGAGACGTCTATGAATCCTAGAAAATGTTCTCGGATCGGGTAGTACGCGATTTGGATACCGCTCTTGGTATATCCGCCTGGCTTCGTATGCATTACCGTCTGCAAGCCCATAAATAAAATGCATGTAAGTTAATTCACTGTTTGTAAAATTTACCATTCTTTTATTATAATTTAACGTCTTACTGTAATAATAATTATTTAATAATGCAAAATCAATGCCAGGCCTTTTGTCTTTATGAAAAGAAACGTCAAAATTGATGTAGCTTTACCCAGCCTACTGATTTTTATTTGATTTGCTTTAAGAGGGCATTTAATATGGTTACCGTTTTTTTCTTTTGAAACGTTCAGTTGAATGTCACTGGTGAGTAGAAAATAAATTGTTGTCCCAAAAAAAGTGTTTCCACTCATGGTGGGTGCCAACCAAATTCAACAAAATAAATAAAAGCAGTCTCAATGAACCGAAGAAAAAAATGTTTTTTTTGTTTTTATTTTTTTACGCGAAAACGGTGCGTCGTACAAAAGTAAGTCCATAAACGAAATTTGCTTTAAAATAAATGGGAATTTCAAAAGTAAGTTTCGTTTTTAGAAAAAGCAGTGGCGTATCCATTTTTTCTTTAAAAATATTCAGTTCAAACCCCGTACGGACGTCACTGGTAAAAATTTTTATAAATCTGTTAGGTCAAAAAATGCTCCTTATTGATTAAAAGGTATGTACAAAATTTCATAAAAATATCTAAGAGTGATTTATATAAAAAGGTTATATTTTTCTTAAAATGTTAACACCCTGTAGCTCAAAAATGAAGAGGTTTAGGACATATGTCCATATGAACTTTTTATCTTAGAATCATTCGTAGATTATCACCCTTAAGTATCGGCACTCAATTAAATTACACCCTGTATATATATATTATGTCAATACTGTTTACTAAGTGGAAAAGCTTTTTTAAGTCCTCTGTCCACTTGAATTCACTATCATTCTTCCATAAATGATACTACCGTAATAATTTACCAATCCTAAGTAAGACTTTAGTTGCGTTAAATTTTGTGGACGCGATCTATTTGATGACCCAAAAATTCTACCGATTTTTCATAAAATCTACATTTTTTCTCATAAACTTTAACATTAAATTTTCTGAACTGACTTAAGACATTAATTACATTTCGGTGGCACTCCTCAATTGTTGAACCGTATATTAAAATGTCATCTAGATAACATTTCGTTTTTGGCTATAGCATCCATAATGCACTAAAAATTATCAGATGCAGAGCTCACTCTATATGTTAAACGATTGTATCTAAATAATCCTATGTGTGTATTTATTGTAAATAACTCTTTCGACGAAATGCTTCTTAATAATTGTTGATAATCCCCTTTTAAATCTATAACTGTAAAATGATTGCTGCTACTAAGACTTGCAAACATGCCACTTGGCAAAGGTAAGACACAATGATCGATATCAATTACTTTATTTAGGGGTTTCTTAAAATCAACGCATATTCTGATATCACTACTATTTTTTTTTTGGTACTACTACAATCGGACTAGTCCAATTGCTATGAGAAACTTTAGGCTCTTGATTCAACCATATTTGAAAGTTCCTGTTATACTTTAGGCTTTAGGGAATATAGCATTTTATAAGCTCTATGACAGATTGGTTGAGTACCATCTTTAACCGCAAACTCTGTTTTAAAATCCTTACTAAACGAATCTGGTGTTCCTCTGTAAACAAACAAAGAAATGTATTTTGATGATCTGATTGTTTCCTCGACACTGGTTTTGACTTCGACTATATTTTGGCTTATACTTTGTATATGTTTGTTTGCTAAATACTACCTTCCGGACCCATTACTTTTAGCTGACCTTCTGCTAATTCCATGCCTAACGCGGTATTATAGGCTTTCTCAAATGCAAGATTCTCTTCTGTTAATAATCGACGTTCCATTTCTTCAGACTTTACACTACACACTCTCTCTTAAAAAGTCTTTGTGAAAAGTACCAAAGTTGCAAAATGTAGCTAAATTTTTTAATCTTGCTGTAAACCTACTTCAAATCTTCTTGTGACTCTTGAAAAACTGTATAGAACTTGTACATTTCAGCAATAACCAACCGTTTTGGGTTGTAGTGACTTCCTAGCTCTGTTACTAACTCTTTATATTTCTTTTCACAAGGTAGTGTGGGTGCTAGTAGGTCTTTCAAAACACCATAGGCTTCTCCTCCTATTACCGTAACTAACAATGATACTTTCTTTTCTTCTGTATCAATGTTATTACACTTAAATAGCTGTTTTAACCTTTCTATACTAAGCTTCACGACTTGACAGACTACATTTCTTATCATTCCGACTGACGGACTTACATACACAACAAGTTATTTCTTCTCAACTTTCTTATCATTCCGACTGACGAACTTATATACACAACAAGTTATTTCTTCTCATTCACAAGGCATTAGGGGTATCGTTTACCGGACTCGTCGCCAATAATGTTGTGTATTGACAATACAAGGAAACACTTACTACTGTCTAATAAACTTCTAATATTAATCACGTTGCACGTACATTCTAATTGGGAGACGGCACACACACTCCGGGCTCATCATCCCTGTTGACAACCGACAGCTTTGTAAGGAAGTATACAACAGTGGTGAGCCACTTTTGAGAAACACCCGGTATATTATTCAGGTTGTCATCAAATAGGTAAGTGCGAGATATTTTAAGGAGTGATTGTTGAGCTAATTTTAAGCATAAGAGTTCATAAAAACATGTCCGATAATGCTTAGTATCGAAGACACAGGGTGTTAAAATATATTACTTATTTTTAAATTTATTTTGTTTGCGAGCTTATTTATAAAGATGTTTGCATGTTTATAAAGATCATTAAGTCAAATTTGAAACACGTAACAATTTTTGTAGTTCCCATAAATAATTCTTATTATTATGTGAAATAATCTATAGAGAAATAGCATTTTTTAAGACTGTCAAAACCATTGTCTGCCCCCAGTAAAATAATAAAATTTACATGCAGGTACTCAAATAACATAATCTACAATACGGTTGAGGTTTGGGCCAATTGGTCGCAAGGTATCTCAAAAACTTTTGCGCTGTTATGTAAGTTGTTTTAGGGTAGAACCAATTGACTAAAACGCATCATACCTTAACGTCCTTTTCAAACAATCGGCATTTATTTTGCTGGACTATTTTTTGTGAAGGACGGTATAACAAAACAGATACTTTTGTTGATAAGAAATATTTATTGCAGCAATTTTAACATTAGTAGTTAGGTTTCCTATTTTGTAAACCATTCCAAATCCATGGATTCACCCCCCATTCCCAAAACTCAATTCCCCCTTCTACAACTACACAATCCCCTTTCTACAACTACTCTGATTCCTCCCTCCAAACCAACCCCACTCTTCTCCCCACTCTTCTCCCCACTCTTCTCCCCACTCTTCTCCCCACTCTTCTCCCCACTCTTCTCCCCACTCTTCTTCCCCACTCTTCTCCCCACTCTTCTCCCCACCCTTCTTCCCACTCCGTATTTAAAGCTATGGTGAATCATTCTATAGTTAGTTATGTATCCTGCGTGGCGCCAAAATTATTCTCTCAGATTTCGCATTGTAAAAAGAACTCGTTGTTTAGTTTGTCAAAAATTAATAGTACATAGTAATTTCAGTTGTATACAGTATTGTGTAAATTGTTGTCAACTGAGACCAGTTAAAACAAAAGAAGAATGTGTTGATTTTAATAGAAGAATGTGTTGATTTTAATAGAAGTCTTAAAGATGATCAGACATTCCCTAAAAATAAGTGCTTGAAAGATGTTAAAACTTAAACATAAAATTAAAGTGTTAGAAATAAAAAAACATTTCATTAACTCACACCATAGACTATTACAAATTCACTGTGATGATAAGGATCTATTTACGTTGATTGAAGGAGCTATAATTTTATGTGATAAAGTTTGTAAAGGATCCGTTAGTGCTAAACATTTTAACGATCATATAAAGCTTATAGGTTTAGGATTGGATTCATATGTTTGGTTACACTTAATGAGAGAAAGAAATCTAATTGCTGAGGAATAAGTATCAGTGTTTTCCCCTTTCTCTTCAATTCTAATTTAATCATACAAGATGTATCAATGCGATGATTGCAAAAAAAGTTTTAAACAACAATCAAATGTTTATAGACATCAAAGAGAATCCTGTCCTAATAGACCATCTTGTTCTGGTGTAAAAAGGAAGAATAATACCCAATTATCTAATACCCTAACAAAGAAAACTAAAATAGAAGAATCCAAACAAAACCCTGTACCTAAAGTTATTCTATCGCGATGTAAAGACTGTGATACTTGGTATGTTAAAAATAAACTCAGTGCACATTTACGTTCAAACTTACATAAAAGCGGATTTAAAAGTGACGATAACGTAAAAATTATAACTTCCGCGTTTAAAAACAGAATTGTGTCGTATATGTTGCTTCCATCAAAAAGACATGTAGATATTGAAGAATTTTTTGGTGAAGTTAAACAAAAGTTTGTAAGTTTAATTTCTGTACAATTAGGTAAGCATAGATGTGTTAAAATAAATGTAGAATTATTTGGAAACTATCTTTTACAAACAAAAGAGACATTAGAAACTAAATCATTTAATACTAAAAATAAGGTCATAACATCAACAACAAATTTAAGTGGAATTTATAAAGAATTCTTATCTGAAATTAAACAGAAAGTTTCAATATTTGCAGAAAATGGTTCAGGGTGGGCTTTAGAAAAAATATTACATTTAGAACTTAATATTAACAAATACAACCCAATCAGAGCATCCTCATATATACCTTTACCAAAGCAAATTATGAATAAACATGGTGTAATTAACGTTAAAAATAATGATTCTTATTGTTTTGGTTGGAGTGTCATAAGCGGATTATTTCCAGCTGAAAATCATTCTGATAGAACAAGTTCATATCCAAACTTTCTTAACTTTTTAAATTTTGAAGGAATAGAGTTCCCAGTAAAGTTAAAAGATATATCCAAATTTGAATCACTTAATCAGATATCTGTGAATGTTTACGGCTTAGAGAGTATTTACGAAGACTGTAAACTCAAATATGAAATTGTGGGTCCACTGCATTACACTAATAAAAAACTTCCAACACATGTAAATTTGTTGTTGATAAGTGATGGTGAAAATAATCATTATTGTTGGATTAAAGATATGTCTAAACTGTTATCATCTCAAATTAATAAATCAACTGAAAAAAAGTATTTTTGTGATGGATGTTTAATTTATTTTACTTCATTGCAAAAACTAGAAATTCATCAAAAAAACGATTGTAATCATTTGTATACAACAGTTCCCACCAATGAAATCAAAATTAATAAGTATGGTCAACATATACCGGAAAATATATTACAGTTTGAAAATTTTCAAAGACAACTAAAAGTTCCATTTGTAATATATGCGGATTTTGAGTGTTTTTTAAAACCTCTACAATTTGATCAACCTGAAAATGATTTGGATTCATATACCCGTAACACATTTAAACATGAGCCTTACGCCTTCTCATATTTTATTAAATGTTCATATGATGATTCTTTATCATTGTTAGATTCTTATTTTGGCTTAGATGCAGCTGAAGAATTTTGTAAACGAATTGAAGGTTGTGTTCATAGAATTTATAATGATCATCTTAAAAATGTAGTTAAAATGATTCCCTTATCCGATGAACAGAAGTTGTCTTATAAAAATTGTAACAAATGTCACATATGTAATGAAAAAATTGAAGAAAATGAAAAAGTTAGAGATCATGATCATTTAACAGGTGAATTTCGAAATGCAGCTCACAGCATTTGTAATTTAAATTTTAAAATACCCTATTTCATACCTATATTTTTTCATAATTTAAGTGGTTACGATAGTCATCTATTTGTTAAACAACTGTGTTGTGAACAAGATAATATTGATGCACTTGCACAAACTAAAGAGAAATACATTTCATTTTCAAAATCAATCTTAGTTGGTAAATACAAAGATAAAGAAAATAAAGAAAAAAACCTGTTCATTAAAATGAGATTTTTGGATTCATTTCGATTTGTGGCAAGCTCATTAGAAACACTTGGTGAAAGTCTAGAATCAAATCAATGCATTGAAATTAAAAAACATTTTCAAGATTCTGATCAGTTTAATGAAATTCGAAAAAAAGGTGTTTACCCGTATTCTTATATGGATTCATTTGAAAAATTGTATGAAACCCAACTTCCTAGTATTGATCAGTTTTATGATAAACTTAAAGATGAACCTCTTGATGAGACAGATTATAAGAGAGCAATTCATATTTGGAATTTGTTTAATTGTCAAACTATAATGGATTACACAAAAATTTACTTATTTTCAGATGTTCTAATATTAACTGATTTTTTTGAAGCATTTCGAAATGTATCTTTAAATCTTTTCAAGTTAGACGCTGCTCATTATTACACATCACCAGGTTTAAGTTGGGATGCTATGTTGCGTATAACTAATGTGAAGTTAGAATTATTAACAGATATTGACATGTTACATTTTTTTAAAAATAGTGTAAGAGGTGGTATCTGCCATTGCAGCGTTCGAAAGGCTGAAGCCAATAATCCTTATTTTAAAAGTTTTGATCCCACAAAACCAAATTCATTTATAATGTATTTAGATGCGACCAACTTGTATGGACATAGTATGAGTCAATGTCTTCCAACAAGTGATTTTTCTTGGATGGAAAGAGATGAAATTAATTCTCTAGATGTTTTATCTATCTCTGATCATGCAGAGTATGGGTATGTTTTTGAGGTTGATATGAATTACCCCAAAAGGTTACATCTCCAACACAATGAGCTACCTTTTCTAGCTGAAAACATTCACCCTCCTGACAGCAAACAAAAAAAATTAATTTGCAATTTAAATAATAAAGAAAAATATATAATTCATTATCGAAACCTAAAACAAGCTCTTAGGAATGGATTAAAGTTAACTAAAATTCATCGAGCTATTAAATTTAAACAAACAACATTTCTAAAACCATACATTGATTTAAATACTGAAATGAGAAATAAATCCAAGAATAAGTTGGAAAAGGATTGCTATAAATTATTTAATAATGCTATATATGGTAAATCATTAGAGAACATTGATAAGCGCGTTGATATTAGATTAATCACTCATTGGGAAAATATTGGTAAGAAGCAAGGAGCGCAAACATTGATTGCTAAACCAAATTTTAAAAATAGACTAGTTTTTAATGAAAACTTTGTGGCGATACAAATGGAGAGAGTTAAAGTATCTTATAACAAACCTGTTTATGTTGGATTTTCAGTGTTGGAACTATCAAAAACTGTTATTTATGATTTTTATTATGATTATATTAAAAGGAATTATGGTGACAAAGCAATATTATTGTACACGGATACGGATAGCTTAATATTACAAGTTGAAACAGAAAACTTCTATCAAGATATTCAAAAAAACTTAGACAAATTTGACACCTCTAATTACAATGAAAATAATATTCACAACATAACTAAAAACAAATCTATATTAGGATGTATGAAAGACGAATTCGCAGGTAAACCAATTTTAAGTTTTTACGGAACAGGTGCAAAAGCATATTGTGTGAATTTAGAAGACAAATCTGAAAAGAAAGCCAAGGGTGTAAAAAAGTATGTTATTCAAAATTCTATTACAAAACAAGATTATAAAGATGTAGTAGAAAATTTCGAAACTAAATTTAGGAAAATGAATATATTTCAATCCATATTGCATGATATGTTTACACAATTAAAAAATAAAGTTGCATTATCTCCGAAAGATGATAAACGATACATTATACCCGAATCTTTTAGAACCCTAGCTTGGGGGCATAAACATATAGATATTTTAGAAGATAAATCCAAGACTGATAATGAAGATATCAATATTTGTTCTAAGATTCTTCAAAATTTAGTTCATGATCAGTATAAAACCTAGAAATTAACACAAGTCACGTTTATTTTTAAAATGGTAGTGTTACCAGTAGGAGTGTTGTTTCTCTTTGCCTACATTAACAATACTTTGTACATACAAGTTGACCCAGGAGTTCGAGAAGCTTTTATTTGTTTATCAGTTGATAATGTAAAGAATGACACTTGGCCATCAACATGGAGAAGAATGAATCTTAGCAGTGGGTTATTTTTATACAATGTTGATGATTATATTAAATCTTCTCTTGTAGAATATAAGTTAAGATTATATTATTTTAATAAAACCAATGTTGTAACAAAAGAATGGAAGGAGTTATATAGAAGCTCGACAGAATGTCATTTATATATGTGTATTATATTATCAATTATATTTTTTCTATTGTTTATATGTATGTTAGGATTTATATTGTTTAAAGCATATATGTATTATAAATAAATGGGTAAAGGAACATTTGTGTTTTATTAAAAAACACATTTTTATTGTTAAAGTTTTATTCACAACAATTTTTATAGTGGTATAATAATTTAACATTTGCTAATGCACAATGCCATGGTTTTTCACTTTTATGAAAATAGCATTCTGGAACCTTTTTAAATTTACTTAGCTTGGGTTCACGAGCAACAGGAATATTGTTTATATATTCCTCATCTACAAACTTCTTTATAAAGATTGCTTTTTCGTTCCCCTTTACGTAAATCTTAGGTGATTGATAAAATTTTAATAGATGTGTAAAAATATCATCAATTTCATTTTGTTCTATGTTTCCACAACCCCACTCCATTCCATGATATTCTTCAGCCCAATTGACAGTTTTTTGATCAATAACAGATAACATGTTTTTCTTAAATGGAGGTTTAAACAAGTAGTTTGAACAACGAATCCCATCATAAATTGCTAATTCTTTTGGAACATATCCAAAGGAGCAGTGATAACCTTGGATATCAATGAAAATGTTTGTTTGATCCATGGTTGGTTAATGAAGTTTAAATTTAAATTTCTCTTATATAAATGCTTCCCTCCACCAAATACCTACCCCCCACCACAACTACTTCACATTTATTTAATATTTAAGCAATGATTTTAAGCGCTAGCAGCATTAGTTTCAGAAACCTTAAAATGAATCAATCAACAACTCACCAACAATTCAATAATCAGTTTAGTAAAAAACGAGTTGCTGCTCTTATAGGTGAATCCGTATACTACATAAACAAATCCAAATCCAAATGGGTCAGTGTTGGATTCTCTTTGGAGAGAAAATATTCTCCGGTTATTAAACTCTGTGGATCCAAGAATAATCAAAATGTGATATTTAATGAAGATCAGTGGATTTCCTTTCTAAACAATCAAGGAACAATGTTGAGCTTTATTTACTCCAACGGGTTTGGGTGGCAACCCATGCAGGGAAATGGATATGAAATTCATTACGTGTTTATTAATAATTCTAGAATAATCAAGATTACTCAAGATGGTGGTAACGAAATATTTCTAGCTGGTGACACCATAAATGAGTTGGTGAACTTGGTGAATTTAATCAAATACCGCTTTGATCTTCTCCAATCGCAAGAATTTGCAAAGTATTACAATATACTTGTTAGGAGTGTTTCAAGTAAAAATGGTGATTTAATAAAAAATGTTTTTGATATTGTTTCACCTATCAAAGTTAGCTTAAATGTGTGTTGTGTATTGGAATTATTAAATATGTATCCTGATTGTATTATAGAAGATGTTGAATCATTTGCTTGTAATGAATTCGTAAAAAGTTGCATTGAAAAATAAAAAAAAAATGTTAAAATGGGTATTTTATTCCCCCACCCCTTTTAGAATAAATGTATATTAAAAGCTTATGTTTCATTTGAAGTTTTAACATTTACACATAAGATGTGGTTAGCATATAAGCGAGAGAGACCAGCATACAATTTAACCACAGCTGTGGAGAATTTAGCGCAACATTTTAACAATTTAGAGTTTGATGCAGCACATGAAGCTGAATATGGATTTGATAGATTTTATACTTATGATGAATGTATGGAAATAGCCAGGAAATATGAAAAAGCTTCTGAAGCGTGTAATATATTTTTACATACATCTAATCTAAGAAGTTTTCTCCACACAATAAAAGATATGGGATTTGAGAAACAGTTAAATGAAGTGAAAAAGTTTGTTTCACCTGAAATTATTCAAGAAGTATTTGATACCTAAGTTTGAAAATAAAAAGCAATGTATTTTTATTATTGTGTTTTATTCATTCATTAACCAATTATTATATAAATTATATACATTAGTAAGTGCACATATACATTCTGCTTGGGAGTGGTAAAAACAGCAGGTTTCTTGTTTTTGTAAAGGTGGATCCTCATCAAATTCTCTTACAGGTTTTAATGAGTACTTCCTGATGTATTCAGCTTTCTGTTTTCCTTTTACGTAAACACAATCGACCTTTTCTGTTAAGTTTTTTATTATTTCGGAGAATTTGTGAACTGGAGTATACCCTTCATCCCATGAAATACAATGGTGATTTTTCATTAACCAGACAGCTTGTTTATGTAAATTGGGTGATAAAAATTTTATAGGGAAGGGCGATTTAAAAATATAATGACATACGTTTTTTCCATCGTAGGCAGCTAACTCCTTTGGAATAAACCTATTGTTTTCTACATTAAATCCTTGTACATCAAGAGTTAACATTCTCATAATTTCATAAGAGAGAACTGTTTAATCATGGATTTCTTGTTGGAATACTCTTGTATTTGTTGTTTTAGTTTTGCAAGATTTCTTAAAAGGATTGATAAGCGTTGTTCTAATTCCTCATTCATACTGATAGACAAGAAATATAAACATTTGATTTTATATAACGTTAAATTTGTCTAACATTTTTGGTTAGAGGATTGTAACTAAAAATTTTATCATGCATAATTAAACAATAAGCAGAAATCTTGTCTGTAAGATCTTCATGTAATTCAAATTCTACCCTCATAACAATGGGTCCAGTTTCAATTGTTTCTTTTTGATGAGAACAATCAATGTATGTGATGGGTGCATATGTTTTAAACTCTGCTGGTGAAAAAATCGGTTTCGGTGTTAATCCATAATATGACATTTGGAATTGTGAAAACATTTCATATACTGATGCAAATTTATTTTTAGCAAAGTCTAAATAAAGATCGCTGTAGGGATATCTCTCAGAATTTAAAAATACTTTTATGTTCCGCATTTTAATATCACTAAATCTAGACATGTCAGTTGTGGATTTATCTCTTAAATCTTTTTGAAAACAGATTGCTACATGTCGAGGAGTGTTCACTTTGGTTGAAGTTTTGACAGGCCAATTATGACGACTTGTTTTCAGTAATTCAGGATATTCTATTAGTTCCCAACTTCTAAATGCCATTAATAAATCAGTATTTTTATTAATAATTTTCGTTAGCTCCAGTTCTTGAGGGATCGCTACAGAAATGTGTGGTATGTTCCAAGTTAATTTCGTAAGTTCAATCTTTGGGATTTCATCAACAGTATTAACAGTTGCATTTTTATCCGAATTGTCTCGAAGTAAGATAAGTTCTTGTTTAGAGTTTAAAATTATTTTTTTATAGTCTTCAAAAAAACCCATTAAAAATTTAAGTGGAATGCAAACATTAAATAATCCTGTCGTTGCATCAACCACTTGCGACGTTTCCATGGGAAACCAACCAGCGTTTTTTAATTTGTTACATTCGTTTTTGTTATAGGATAAAAATCCTTTTATTGTTGATGTTAAGCCAACATCTCTTACTGAGTCTATAGTAACACCATTTAGTTGATAACGAATCTCTTTAAAAAGAAAAGCTATCCCATTGTTAATTAGTTTCAATGTATTTGAAACAGTTCCATCACCTTTTGTTAATTTACCTTCTATGTAAAGAAAGCTTTCAGAAGGAAGTGTATATTTTTCTATTTCATGAACAGGAATTATAATCTCATCGTTATTTCCCAATTTTGTAGGTAGATAGGGTTCATAACCATGATATTCTGAATGTACGATTGAGTTATCAATATAAAGATTTTGTGTTACATTTAGGGTATCCATGTTATTTAATTTTAAAACCTAAACTTATAAGAAACTGACGATTTAAAGATGTTAGTCTCTGAGAGTTTGATTTATTACTGTGGAAACTATGGTTGTGTTTTTTCTTATTAAGCTTTTCACTAAATCGTTGTTGTCTGTTATAAATAATCACCATCGTTCATCTAATTTTTTAAGGTGTAGTCTTAATGTTATGGTTTCTTCTCTAAAATTAATAGTTCTTCCTTCTTGGTCCAATATTTTAATAGTAATTTTATCAATTACCTTGGCAGTAACTGGGAAATATATAACGTTTTGGGGTGATTCAATGATTTTAAAACCAGGAGCCACACTGGGAAAAAATTGATGTATTATATGAACTGGATTACCATTTAAGAATGAACCTTCAGCAATACTACAGTCGATATTTATTGAGTTTACTTTAATTATTTCTGCAGGTCGTTCAGAAATATGAAATTGACCCGAATCCAGTATTTGATTTTCAAATCCCAACAATGCACCTATAGATCCCTCTTTAAAAATAATATTTTCGGTGCATTTAATTACTGATCGCAACGTATTATTATTAGCATGAAGATAAAACGAAATTTGTTCTTCTTCCAATTTCTCTTGTAGTACTTTGTTGATATTATCAATTTCATAACTTCCGGGTGGAATAGTTATAAATTTACCAGTTTCACCGTAAAAGAAACGATTATTACTTTCATCAATGTTGGGAATTGCATTAAATGTTTCAAAATTTACAAGTCCTATAACATAGTCGATATTCTCTTCTAGATATATGGGAGGGTGAAATTCTGTCGTTAATATTGCAGAATTATCGCTAATAACAAAACTATAGGACATAATGTGTTAATATTTCAACAACGAATAAATTTTTATTGTCTTTCATGTATTATTATATAGAAATTTTAGACATAATTGTCCACAATTTGTGGTGTTAAAGGTTTGATACTTGTTGTAATTGTAACTTATAACGTTTTTATTTTTATCGCTGAAAAAATATTTCATTAATTCAGCTGGAGGTCGCAGATCACCATAGCTATCAAAGTATGTTATTTGTTTTCCTTTTTTTATGTAGGCAGTCCAATGAGTCCCATTACCATTATAGTCATCTAGATTAATAATAGCACTTTCATTTTCTTTTATTTTTTTAGGTAGCTTGTTTCGCATAAATATACCTCTAAAACTGGGAATTTGTAAAAATTTTATATATTTAATTAAGTCATAATTGGTAAGAGTTTTCAGAGGTATATGTTTTAGCAGTTTTTTGAATATGGCTTCAAATACAAACCACATCCGGTTTTATATGGTTTTAAATACAGTCCGCTTCCTTTTTGTCCTATTGCTATAGACTCCATCGTTTGATTATGTCTTTTATCTTCTTCTAATTTTTGTTTGGCTGCTTTTGCGTCGTTGATGGCTTTTGCTACTCCTGCGGCCCCTCCTCCTAGAGCACCTAAAGCTGACAGGCCCGCAAATAATGGTATAAGTGGTAAAAATCCACCACTCTTTGGAATAGGTATTACTCTTCTCTTAGGTGCTCTAACCTTCACACTTTTCCTAACTGATTTCATAGCTGCTTTAATACCCTCATGTAAACTTTTAAACTGTTTCCCCTTAATTCCCTTTCTCGCTTGAGCAATGGCTTGAGATAATGTTATTCCTCGCCCTTTTGTCTTTTTTCGCTTTAATCCCATACCAAACTTTCTTTTCACTTTCATAGCACCGCTAATACCTAACGCGGCCGCTTTTTCTCCAAAACCAGCGTCCTTAGCTCTGAACCGTGCTAAAGCTTTCTCAGAGAGAATTTTATCAGCAGTATGTCTGCTGCTTATATCTTTCGATTGTGAATAGGCAATGTCGTGCTCTTTGCAAGCCTCGTCTAATAAGTTTATTCCCTTGTCACCTCTTGATAATCTCTTTTCTAATTTTGTCCCAGGTCCACAAAAATTATAACCAGGAAGGTGTAATTCAAAGGGTAATTTATTGATAAGAGTGTTTAGCAGACCAGATCCTCTTTTCTTGTTGGTTGGTTTGTAAGTAATACGTTTGTTGTGTGATTGAAACATTATATAGTTAAAGTCTGAACATAGAATGATTAGTTTTACTTTGACAGTGAACTTAAGTACTTTTATATAATATGAGAGTTGAAAAACAACCATACTCTATAATAATCAAGAATCATGATACATCAACAAATAAATTTAGAAAACATGGAAAATTGTTCGAGGGAAATAGCAAAAGAGGTTTGATTATTGGTCCGTCAGGTTGTGGTAAAACGAATGTTCTAATTGGCTTAATTGAAGATCCCAACGGTTTACGATTTGAAAATTTATATATTTATTCAAAATCTTTATATCAACCGAAGTATGAATATTTAAGAACACTTTTTAAGCCAATAAAAGAAATTGGTTATTACGAATCCGAGGATGAAGAAAATATAATTTCACCCCAAGAAGTATTACCAAACG
This sequence comes from Polydrusus tereticollis, assembly GCA_963920685.1. NCBI lineage: Eukaryota > Metazoa > Arthropoda > Insecta > Coleoptera > Curculionidae > Polydrusus > Polydrusus tereticollis. Next base: position 55,533,989 of record OY987329.1, read on the forward strand.
CAATAATAATTTTTGATGACATAGTTTGTTGTAATCAGACAATTGTAAAGGATTACTTTTGTTTTGGAAGACATAGAAACACCGATTGTTTTTATTTGTGTCAAACATATTCTTCTATTCCGAAGCAGCTAATTCGTGATAATGCAAATTTAATTGTTATTTTTCAACAAGACAATACAAATTTAAAACATGTTTATGATGATCACGTCAACGTTGATATGACATTTAATCAGTTTAAAGAAATGTGTTTATTGTGTTGGAAAGAGAAATTTGGATTTTTGGTAATAGATAAAGAGACCAGTATAAATTCAGGTAGATATCGAAAAGGTTTCGATTCATACATTTACTTATAAAAACAACATCACCTGACAAAAACAGCTATTTCAAAATATTCAGTCATGAATGAACAATTAGCATTACAACTTGTTAAAGCAAGAAAGGCAGTTAAAAAAAAATATCAGGCTTTAAAAAATGCAGAATTTGAGTCTCATTCGAGACTGGAAGAAACTTATAAACCAATAACACAACCCTTGCAAGAATTAATTTCAACAATTGGTAAAAATGAACCTGTTGACATAAAAGAAGAGGAACCGTCATTTACAAGGTTTTATAAAACATCAACCCCTCAAAGAACAAAAAACGTAAGAAAAACTGGAAAAACCCCAGTTCTGCCAACAGAAATACCATCCTTTTTTGATACTAGCGTCGCATCAGTGAGTCATATCCCATCCATACAAGAAACAAGCGTTATAGCTGAAACAGAGCCATTATCTTCATCATCCGATTCAACGATAGGGAATCTTTCAGATCTATTGGAACAAACTAGACAATCAATTCAGACTTATGTTGGTATGCCTGGGTATCAACAATGGCTAAACGACTTTCACGACTTACCTCGTAAATACATTGATGAAGGTGTCAAGGATTTAGAACATACGTTTGATCATCATTATGGTATAGTTCATGACTTGGAAACTGAAAAATTTTTTTTGGGACTAACACAAGAACCTGTAGAAATTATTGGGAAAGATATTATAGTAAAGGAGATTACATATCAAGGCACCCCCGGTTTATACGAATTGATATTTAAAAAGGATCCAAAAGGTTATAGTACTAAAGACTTGGATAATTATATGGATATTCTAGCCCGAACTAATGCATATCGTAGAAATTTCAGTCCTGAAGGACAAGTACAAGGAAATGGTTCACGAAAATATGTTACAATAATTGGACCATACTTACAAAAAAAAGGAATAACAAAAACAAGAGCTCTTAACCCAGCAGCCGAAAATCTAATTTCAGCATTCGCCAGTTCAGCATTCACCAGACGTAAAGCTCCATATAGAGTTCAAAGGAGCGGTCCGACTACACAAGGATCGGGTTTAACTCTAAAAGTTAATAAAAAACAATACTGATTATGTATATTGGGACGATGTTAACGAGCTTGTTAACAGACTTCGTTTATTAGTGGCTTCAATGAATGCTGGTCATACCGGTCATAATAATGAAGTTATCTCTATTCTAGAAGAACTTAAAGAAGCCAACATTATCATATAAGAGAACGTACACAAGTGCTTCAAAACATTTACAAAATGACTATCGACAAATTTGGTCGTCACATTTCAAAACAATCCAAAATAAATGATATAGATACTAAAGATCTTGTCAAGAAAGTTGAAAGTGAAGTATCCAATAATATTACAAAAAATTTAAATTATATTGAAAACAAAGTAGTTGAACATTTTAAACATGGTTTGCAACAAAAACACTTAGAAATTTCAAATTTTAAAAAAGAGTTAACGGTGCAAAATAAACGATCACTTGACAACGTCGAAAGTATTACAAACGTGACGAAAAAACTAAAATTTTGCGAAGATCAAGTAACAACATTAGAGCAAAAATATATACAGGAAGAAAACTTTAGGAAGGAAGCTATAAAAAATATCGACAAGAGAATATTAAATTCAGAGGTTAAAGTAGGTCTTGTAGAGAAACAGATAAGTGCGCTTGATAGTTTACATCAAGAAACTCAGAATAGGATACTTAAATTACAAACCGATATAAAAGTTGTATTAAATACTGATGACATTCAACAAAAGTTAAGAAGTGATCTTATAACAAGGTTCGAAAAATTTTCAAGTATGGTTTACGATAGGATTTCAACGGAGGTGGAACATTTCAAAAATGTCCATGATGGAATGAATAAGGATACAAAAAATATTGAAAGAATTTTGAATTTACACTTAATGGTTCATAAAAAGGATGATGAAAAATTAATAGCATTAAAAGAGCAATTTAACATTATGTCACAACAAATTTCAGAATTAAAATCTATAGAATATTTAAATAAAGAAGAAATGGAAAAATTTAAAGCAGCTTTACTAGATAATAACGATGTTTCATTAAAAATTTCAGACCTTGAAAAAGAAGTTGCTGAAATAAAGAACTCTGGTACAGATTTAAATATGAATGCGAATATTAATAAAATTATTAAAGATATTAAATCATTAGAAGAATTCGTTAAAAATGAAAATATATTTTTAAAAACGAGTATTGAAAAAATAAACGAAATAATGAGAACAAAAATTAAGGAAGTAGTATTTTTCAATGCAAAAGAAAAAATTAAAGGCTTTAGAATGGATGTTGAAAATTTAAATACAACTAAAGCAGATGTAGTGGATCATTTCCTTAATGGTCGACAAATTTATGAGCTGCCTTTAACAGAAAGGCGGATTGTAATTAGTATTAATTCTTTATTACAAAGCATTGTTAAGAAATTACATGAAGAAATAAATAAAATAGACGGAGGAATGGGTGAACTAGATACCATACTTAATCCTACATCACTACAATACCTAAACACTAAAATTAAAGATAATCTTGATGACGTTAGCAAGAATATTGATAAAATTAAGGAATATTTCAAAGAAGATACAGTAATTTTACCTCAAAAGCTTAAAGAATGGGATGATACGTGTAAAAGCTATTGGGATAATTATTTTGTTAAATCATTTGATTAATCGTAATGTCTCCAACTAAGGAAACGGTTGTCGATGAATTACATAAACCTGCTAGAAAAAATTATCAAAGGAGAAAGGTTATTATTAAAGGATTACACGACTTATGGCAAATTGATTTAGTGGAAATGCAACCGTATGCAAAATTTAATAAAGGATATCGTTATATTTTGGTTGTTATAAATGCTTTCTCAAAATATGTTTGGGTAAAACCCGTTAAAAGAAAGAGTGCACAAGATGTAACTTTGGCTATGAAGAACATTTTAGAAGAGGTTAAGACACCACCAAAAAATATTCAATCGGATATGGGAAAGGAATTTTATAATAGAGAGTTTAAAAAATTAATGGACAACTACAATGTGAATCACTATAGTACATTTTCCAACTTAAAGGCTAGCATCGTTGAAAGAGTGAATAGGACATTAAAAAATATAATGTGGAAACAATTTAGTTTGCAAGGAAATTATAAGTGGTTGAATATATTAAAAGATATAGTTGTCAAGTATAACTCGACCATACATAGCACAACAGGTTTAAAACCCATTGATATAAACGAAAAAAATGAAAAACAAGTCCTAAAATCAACTTACACCAATATAAAAATAATTGATCCTAATACTCCGAAATTTGCTGTAGGTGACTATGTTAGAATCAGTAAACATAGGGAAGCCTTTCAAAAAGGATATACACCAAACTGGTCAAATGAAATATTTCAAATTAAAGAAGTTAAGGCAACATTTCCGAGAACATACTTGCTGCAGGATGAAAGAAATGAAGCTATTCAAGGCGGTTTTTATGAACTTGAGTTGCAGAAAGTCAAACATCCAAATGTCTATTTAGTTGAAAAGGTTTTAAGAAGAAAAGCCAATAAAGTCTATGTTAAATGGCTTGGAATGGATAAAACACATAACTCATGGATATTAAAAAGTGACTTGTTATAATTTATTTAAAAAATAAAGGACATATAAAACGTTCTTTGTAAATTTTATTTCTATGATTTTCCTCCAAGATAGGTTTTAAAATATTTTCTGTATACTTGATTCGATTCTGGAAACGATATCGGTCTAATACGTATCGCTCGAAATTATTTTCTCTTGCTTTTCGATAGGCAAAGCTCCATGTATGTAATATGTGCTTTTCATTCAGTTTCTCGTTAAAAGTAACCTGTTTCATGATGTTTGATGTGGTCATAAACCCCGTATACCATCTACTAATGTTTCTACTGAACCCCTATATGTTATCTACTAATGTTTCTACTGAACCCCTATATGTTATCTACTAATGTTTCTACTGAACCCCTATATGTTATCTACTAATGATGGATGTGGGGAATTAAACATATATTTTATTTAAAAAATTTTTTTTATTTTCCAATACAACTGTTTACAAACTCATTACAAGCAAATGAATCAACATCTTCTATAATACAATCAGGATACATATTTAATAACTCCATTACGCTACAAACATTACCCCGGCCGAACTCATGCATAGTAGGACTACCGATTGAACGGAACTCGACAGCTCCAGCCAAACAATTTACGTAAGAATATTACATTGTGTGTGCACTGTTACGCTTACTAGTTGTTGTTTACTTCAGTTATTTCGTAATTTTCCAGTGCGAATAAATATTTAGTTAGTGATATGATTTTATTGCAACTTTGTCTCTTGAAAAGAAATTTTAATATTGTTCGAATGTGTGTGTAGTTTGAAAAAATGTTGGATTTTTCAACGGTGAGTTAATATGCTATGAATTTCAATGAAATCACACGTAATTTTTGTTTATTATGTCCCTTTCTACCTATTTGAAAATAAAAACATATGTCACTAAGATTGATTTTTAAACTATTTAGAAAATTTTATGTGAGTCTAAAATTTCCACAGTATTCGAGGTAACAAAGAGTCCATTCATTTCTCGATTTTTAAAATTTTTGGATTTCCCTGAGTTGTAAAAAGCTCTGTTTATAGAATTATTATTATTTTATTAACGTAAATGATATTCAACTGCTTCAAATTCCATAACACCCAATTATTGATAATTAAACTAATCGAAATAAGTTAAGGATATTATAATAAACTTTAAAAATAAAAAAATCCACCTTTACATATATTTTATTTTTTTATTAGTCTTTACAACAAGAATCATTTTTGAAAAACACAGTGACCATGTATTCCAAACCCAGTATTATTTTTATTTAAAATAAAACCTTGTGTCACTAAGATTGATTTTTTAAACTATATAAAAAATTTTAGGTTCTTTTAATTACTTTTAATTACTTTTAGGTTAAGTTTTACAGAGGTTGGTCACAGTTTTATTTAAAAATACAATATAATAAATTTTAAAAAATTACAAAAAACAAAATATTACTGATTTACAAAAAAATATACATCTAAAACTAGAAATGTGCACTTATATATCACCATTGATTATAGCTAAAAGCCGATCGGTTTCGATTATAGCTCTATGATTGTCTAGTAAACTTTGTTCTCTTTGGTCCAAATTCATAAGTAACTCCCGAATATTTGTAATTACGTTTTCATGATCTACCAATCTTCTCTGCATTTCCACCCTTCTAATTCTAATTTCTTGAAGGTTGTTTTCTAGTTCCAAATCCAGGAAAATACGTCGCTCTGCATCTTCATCTAAGATTTCCATAAAATCATCCGCGTCGTTTAGAACGAGTCGTTCCTCTTCGTCCGGTTGTGGGACGTCCGGTAGTGGAATTTCGTCCTGTACTGGAATTTCGTCCTGAAGTGGGATGTTTGGTTGGTTTATTGGAACCTCTTGCTCGGCGTTCATTAAATATTCAAAATTCAATTCATCACCCAAAATATTGTCATCTTCTTCCTGGAGATTTTGTCTCAACATATTTTCCACTGCAATTTCTACTTCATCCCTTGCGGGTGCCAACACTATATTTTCTATAACGTTAATTTGATTTTCATTGCACAAACGCGCAAGTTGATTTATACTAGGTTTGGAATACATGGTCACTGTTTTGATTCTTGTTGTAAAGACTAAATAATTTCAATTCCTCTCGATAATATATAGGCCTTTTTCTGTTCAAAAAAGAACAAAACTCCTGCACATGTCTTGCCTATGTCATTAGTGGTAATTTATATATGTATTTTTTCCCACAACACTGGTCAATAAATTCATTCCGATTTTTTATTTCAAAGAACACATCAACCACTTCAGGTCATTAGCGCTGCAGAATATTATTACAGTTTTAATAGGTTTTAATAGGTTTTAATGACTCTAGATTACTTAATTAACCAGACTGCAGTCTTAGACTCTTAGATATTATCGTTTAAATTGCAATTGCACATGCAGAAAAGTTTTAATTAAACCCGCATCGTCTTTATAAATTCCATATCACAAATAAAATAAACCAAACTAAATTAAAACGAGAAAGTTCATTAAAAGTTACCGACTTCATAAGATATTATCGTTTAAATTACAATTGCACATTGTAGAACGTGAGAACTAAAAGTCAACGACATATATAAGGATACTGAATCAAAATAAAAAGTTTTAATTAAACCCACATCGTTATTATTATTATTATTATAATGCACAAAGCAAGGTAATTTAATTCGAAGTTAAAAATTGTTTTTTATAACTGTTTGGTAATTTTCCCAAACTTCTAAAAGTTTGATAACTTAGGAGTAAATTAATCGCTATTTGTTTTGCAATACCAGTGACGTGCTAAAATAAAATATACTTTCTTAATCTCGATTTAATATTTTATTTCGATTTATAGTGTCTTACAAAAACTACATTTATATTGGGAACTTGGTGGTCCGTCGAAATGACTTCTTGAATTTCTATTGTTATAATGAACAAAACAGGGCAAACGCACTTGTAGATCAAACGATTGTTTGTAGGGTATTGGTAGTTTCGACCATATCTCCAAAATTTCGATTGGTTCACCATAGTAAATCAAATATTCCAGAGGGAGCATTTTTAGTTCTTCAGCTGTAAAACTGGAAAGGTTTTTTGTCCCATTTAGATGCTCCAACATAATGTTTGATGATGCACACGTCATACTTGAGCGTCTGTCAAATTATTAAATTATTTTTGATGTATTCTACTAGATTGTCCTAAGAGATCTCGACAGAAACTGATGTAGACATGAATATTAAACTACTATTTATCTAAGAAAGAAATGAGGGTAGGTAAGGGGAGGTAATAGGATTGAAAAGTTGATACCTACTGCGCATGTGGAGTGGTTGAAGGTTAAGGTGGTAGGTTTGGAGGGAGGAATCAGAGTAGTTGTAGAAAGGGGATTGTGTAGTTGTAGAAGGGGGAATTGAGTTTTGGGAATGGGGGGTGAATCCATGGATTTGGAATGGTTTACAAAATAGGAAACCTAACTACTAACATTATCACAATAATTGACTTTGTGGGGAATAGTATAATTATCTTTTAAGAGTCATATTTCCACAAAGTGCATTTTGTATACTTATGGTACTGCATTCGCTTTTCTTAAGGTTATTTGCACCAGACGCAAATAGGTTTAACCACGTATTTCCGTTCGGGTCTTCGTCAAGTCGCGGTACCCTCACATATCACTCTCAAGCAGTATTATGTCATAGTAAAGTTGTTGCGGTAGTTATTTTCTTTATTTGAATATTTAACTTATGTCCTGGTTAAGCCCAGGCCCTGGTATTGTCCTAATCTGTCGTATAATGTCTCTTGTACTTCTTTTTTTTTGGGGTTTAGTTAGGTTGGCAACAATCTCGAGTCAGCTGCTGATTAAAGGAAAAGGGGTTTCTTGGAATTCTCCTGGCTTTTGGTGCTGATCTTTCAACTGCAAATAAGACAATCTTCTCGATAAAAGACCACGAGGTCTTTTCACTCCCCTTTTAGAGGTAAGCTGATTTAATTCTTTTGTCAATTTATTGTTTTTTATAAGGGATTCGGTGAGTAACTCTTTTTCTATATTTTTAGGGTTTTCGCCAGTTTTTACGGTTTTCATCATTTTGGTCTAACTTTCGGATGTGCGACTAAGAAATCATATGGGATTCTAACACCCACATTATAGCCTAACGTTAGGGTCCAATTGGACCTTACAAAGTTAATATATATATATACATGCTTTCCTATCTTAGTCGCCTCCATACGAAAAGCAGGCACCCTGGGGGGGCCTGAACTTTTCCGTATATAAACTGGGCAAAACGCAACAAAAAGTTAACGTTTACCTGAGCAACCCGAGAGGGGTAAAGAAATAGGCTTAAAAAAACATACGAATTTTTGCTACATTTTTAAATGTAGGGCTCCTCCGAACATTATGATCAGGATTGGCCTTCGTTGTAAAAATTTTTATACGCGTTATGATCGCATACGCCTCCGACAGGGTTGCCTAATTTAAATCGCGTCGCTAGAGGCGATTCATCATCTTTTAAACGTTTTAACATTTTTCTAGTGTTTAGTTTTATCTAATTTATGACATGGGCGCATGTGAGAGATCGTGTTTGAGACCATAAGAAGGTAAGTATAATGCGTTTTGTTATTACACGATGTTACAATTTTAAAACTTACAATGGCTATGTTTTCTGCTTTTCTGCACTAGACAGGATACTAAAAAACAAAAAAATGCCGTTGCTGTAAGATCGCGAGGAATAAATAAGGTATTTTAAGGACCACCCTCACCCACCTCTTATAGTCTTAGAGCCGACCATATGGAATTCATATCTCGCTCTTTGACTTTGGTCAAAAATCTCAAGTTTTAAAATTTGGTCATGGGAGATTAAGATGCGCTATATTTGCCACCCCGAGTCAACGTGGTATTCCACTTTGCCTCCTCCAAAGAGGTGGTTATTAACAAACGACTCTCATAGTTAATCTGGTCGAGTGAGGTTGCACACTAAAGGCGGAAAATTCCTTATGACCAATATCCAACTTTGCTGGCCATAATCAACGTGCAAATAGGCGTCAAATCAATTTTAATTTTAAAGCATAGTGAAATAATATTGCCATCTTTTAATCTCACTGGTAATTTTTTTAATTCTACAAGGTAGACAGGCTAGCTTTAGGATACCTAAAATAAAATGGGTACCTATTATTGATATTTAATTAACATATGCCTTCAAAATTGCAGAGCACTCTACTGCCTATTTACACTGTGATTAGAGGCGGCAAGGTCAGATATTCGCAATAAGAAATTTACGACCTCTAAATAGATCCCCACTCGACCAGATCGGTATGAATTTGTAAATTAAAAAACCACGTCGATTAGGGGCAGCAAACCTAGCGTATCCTGATCTTGAATGACAAATGATACTACTCCACTTGTGACCTCAGACGAACAAATACTTCTGACACCCCTCTGGAAAGCTTATCAAAAATGCCTTTCAGAGATACTAAAATAAATGAGATTTAACAACAAAATTATTAAAATCTAAAAACGTAAAAAATGATATTTTAAAATAGAATAAAAATGATTATTAACTCGAAATGATTTCCATTCTGTTTAAAAAGAAATAATATCTTATTAATTTTGGTATCGCAGAAAAACATTTTCAATAAGTTTTCTAGAGAAGTGTCACTAGTTGGGTAGTGTCATTTAAATTTTTAGACTTGGTGAGGGAAATGCTTTAAACGATTTGAAAATGAACCCAATTCCATTGACATGTCAGAGTTTATTCAAAGCTGAATGTGCTATTTAGTTGTTGCGCCTTCTCAAGAGGGTTGTGCTTAAAATCAGTTAGCTTAGCGCTTTAATGTATTTCAAGCAAATATTTCCCTTGTGTTCCAGCATTTTAATGAAACAGGAAGGAGTAGAAGAAGACAAGGCCTAGGATATAAGAAGTTTAGATCTTCACATACTGCTTAGGAAATATTTTATTTAATTTGTATAATATCAAACCTTCAAGCCACACCTTACGAATGCTTGTGCAACCAATACTGCAGAACACACTTGTTTTACCTCAAGGGCACTTTGAATTATGTCATTGATTCGATTCACTTGATCAATTGTTGAATGTTTCTGCCTAAATCCGAATTGAAAGACCGGAATTAGATTATTATTTTCTATCAGTGGTCATATCGTATCATATGGGTATCTCGTCTGTTGCCATTTTCTTCTAGCATTTCTTTTTTCGTTGACTACTTGCCTGATTTCAACTAGATAATTTACTACTTTGGTTATATGGACGACTTCTTTGGGATTATTGAACGCAGCTGCCTGTACAAGTCTGATAAAGTTTTCGGCATCTTTTTCCAGTTGCTCGGTTGACCGCAAATTAATATTCAAATTTATAGTATTTTGGTCGTGGATTCTAAAACATTTGCAATCATGGTTGGATTGATTCCGACCACTGTTAGTTGAATATCTAAACGTTGTAATCAGTGCTTCAATTTTTACTTCAAGTGGCATATATACTGAACTCTAATTTTTTCTTATAAGGTTAGCATAAATAACGGTAGAGGGATTATTTGTCTTGACCATTAACTTTTAGATTTTATTAACCACTTCAAGAACCTTAAAGCCTCTGTTTAACCCTACGTTAGTCGCGTGGTTGACAGCTGTCACCCACTATAATTTCTTAGAGCGGTGTATCGCTATGTAAGTAAGTTCGGCAACCCCGCGTTTAGTACCACGCTAACGGCTTCTCTAATTTTAATTTGTTTGGAGCAGTTAATGTGCGAAGATTGACGGACAAAGTGTATTGGGTGACTAGTGTCACCCACGCGACTGTTTAAGCCAGATTTTTTTACCCTAGTGTTAATATTATTTTTAAAGGTAAACAAGGTTAATTAGGTAAGTTATTGCATACTAAGAATGTGAATATTGTTTTAGGTGTGTTTAACTAATGTTTGAGTGAATATGTCAGAGAAAAAAAAGAAAAGTATTAAGTAGTAAAGATCCTGATGTATGGATGCAGTGGTATAATGAAGATAGCGACGAAATTTGACTGGCACTGAAGATGAGAGTGACAAAGATGAAGAAGATGTGGAGATAGAGAGTGATCATCAATCAGATAGTGAACAAGAATGTTTAGAAGGGTGACAAACTGACCCTGAAACCGAGGCAGAGTCTGATAGTGAGGAAATTGAAAACGGTACTTCCAATTTCTATATGGGCAAAGACGGAGAATCTAAGTGGCTCCACCTCCAAAAAATGTAAGAACCAGATCTCATAACATTATTGTCCATTTACCAGGACCGAAGCGTGAAGCCCGCCAAGCTACAACAGAAATTGATGCTTTAAACCTATTTCTTGATGAAGCCGTCATAAACATGATTACAACTTGTACCAATATTTATATTAAACAAGTACGTGAACGTTTTACAAGAAATAGGGATGCAAGAAATTCTGACTCTATAGAGATAAAAGCTGTTATTGGTCTCTTGTACCTTTTTGACACTTTAAGATGTTCTCGCAAAAATGTCCATTTATTGTGGGATAATTCCAAGGGCAATGGCCTTGAATCCTGTTATCTGACAATCAGTGAACAACGGTTTCGTTTTCTCTTGAGATGCATGAGATTTGACAATATTAATACCCGTAACAAACGCAGGACGATTGATAAGTTGACTCCAATACGAGAGGTGCTTGAATTAGTTACCAATCATTTTGAGAGAATGTATTCTCCCAACGAATATCTTACAGTCGATGAGCAATTACTTGATTTTAGAGGTCGTTGCTCTTTTCGACAGTATATTCCAAATAAACCTAGCAAATACGGCAAGGTAATAATGGTAAGGATTTTGTTATTAGAATGGTAGAACCGGTCCCCAGGGTACAAACAGAAATATAACTGGGGATAATTGGTTTACCAGTATCCCATTGGTTAATCATTTATTCACTGAGAAAAAGTTAACTTACGTTGGGACACTCAGGAAAAATAAAAGGGAAATTTCTCAGATATTTTTGCCAAACAGGACAAGAAAATACATCTCTTTTTGGGTTTCAAGAAAAATATACGATGCTTTCTTACTGCTCCAAAAAAAATAAAGCTGTTCTAGCGATATCGTCAATGCATCATGATAACTCGCTGGACCCTGAGACTCAGGAAATGCAAAAGCCAGAGATAATTACTTTTAATAATCATACAAAGATTGGTGTGGACTTGGTGGATCAACTTTGCCACAAAAATAATACCGCCAGAAATACAAGACGCTGGCCTATGGTAGTATTCTACAATTTATTGAATGTGTCGGCCATAAACGCTGTTTGTGTTTATATATCAAAAAACAATTTTGAGGGAAGATTAAATCGAATCGAGTTTATTCAAAATGCAGCCTGGGAGATGCTAAAGCCCCAAATACAACGAAGATCTGAAATACCCCAAATTCCAACGGAACTTCGTCGAAGAGCCTTACTATTATTGGGAGAAGAACCTTCAACATAAGGAGCAACTCAAGAACGCCGAGAAGGATCTAGGGGGCGTTGTTTTTATTGTGAAAGAGGTCGTGACAAGACAACTAGAAAGTGGTGTACAAAATGTCAAAAATGGGCGTGCAATGACCATCTTAAAGAAATCTGCATGAGTTGCTGTGAAAAGGAAGATGAGTGAGACAGTCCTATTTTTTTACTTATTTTTTCTGCGCTTTTAGGAAACTTTTTTGGTTAATAGCTATTTTTGTGAAAAAATTAAACTTATTTTGATAATTAATAAATAAAATTAAAAAAAAAATCCATCTGGACCCTTTATTTTAAATGGCTGACGTCTGTCACCCACGCGACTAAACTTGCAAGTAAATGTGACGCGACTAACGTTGGGTTAAGAGATCTTCTGGAATTTCATTCGAGTCGCATGATGGGTGCAGGTTTCTAACCATAACATTAATTGGTCTAGATTGTTTATTTTGGTAGGTATACCATTCCATTTTAGTGGTATTAATAAATGCAGCAATGTCTCTGTATTCAAACTTGTTGTCTACATTCATTTTGAGCAGGTTATTATTCATAAAAACTCTCTTAAATTGGAGCTTCTTTGATTGTAGTGACTAATTTATTTTATTGTTTTTCTTAACCTTGTTTAATGGCTAATTTTAAAAACAATAACATACAACCCAATTAGCATAGCTTTAATAACAACAGCTTACCACAATATACGCAATTTTAGGTTTATGATTTTCTCGACCCCTGTATAACATAAAAATTACTAGCTGCCAGTACAGCTATTATATCATTTCAAAATCTGAAATTGTGGTAGAAGTATATCAAACCATTTTTAAGGTAGGTACATCGTTTTAAAGATTGTGCTATGCCAAAGGACACTAATAAAAAAACTAACAAGACCATTCAATGATATTGCTTCCTAACTTCCCATACCAAGAACTGCTTAAATTGTATAAAAAATCTGGTTAAAGTACTGAACATAAAATGTATAGTTTGTTGCTAGCAGTTAACCAGATGTTGACATTTTTAGATAGATATTAAACATAAAGGCCTTTTTTTTTTCATCAAGATAAACCTTTAGAAAGCTTAATACTGTCAAATTTTATCAAATATGACCCTTGGGTGAAACAAATTCCAAACTATGCCAAACTAATTCTTTTAACTCAACGTGTCCAAGGCTTTTCCCGACAATCAACGATACATTTATTAGAGGGTCTTCAATATTTTCAAATCCTATATACAATATAACATATTTGGAGCCCTAATCGCAACTCGAACAAATATGAAATAATCGAAGAAGTTAATTTATTTACACTGGTATAGAATCGTCGCATTAACCGACCTCCGTACGGGGTTGTCATATCTCAGAATCATAAAGGAATGACATTATGCGGAGGCATACCTGCATTGGCCATAAAATATGGTATATATGTGTATTAAAGGGTGGCGCCCCGTAGTGGAATTACTGTGAACTGAATTGTATAACTGTATATGTATACCTATCGAAATGACCTCCACAGAAAAATTTGCTATTCATCTTCCGGAGCCCTAGTTGTTCAATTGAACATGTTATACATGGCGATACGAATTGACCTCCTACTTTTTCGAAGTGGCCTCCGATTTTTAGGCGGATTCGTTAATAAAATATATATTTTGGAGCGTATATGACATTTTGTATATATATATATTTAAGTTATATGTTATGAGACGAGCTGAATTCCGTATAAGTTTTATTCAATGTTTTTTTTTTATACACCATAGTTTAATTTAACCATTTTAAATTTCACTATGTGACAACCAAATATTGTGTTAAAAAGGTTGGCATAGGCATTTGCAGTGAAGATTACATACATAACGGTAGAAATATTCTTACTGGAGAAAGTACAATCCATAAGATAAAGAAAAAACGATAAATTTAACGAGTTGGGGGAAGCTTGTGTCAAATCAGCCAAGTAACATTTAAAACGAATAGCTGCGAACACTCATCTAACGTATGAGAGTTTAAAAACAGTATTAATACAAATTGAAGTGGTACTAAACTCCAGAGCGCTCTTTGCCATGTCCAACGATCCTAATAATTTATCCGTATTCACACCCTCACAGTTTCTCATTGGCTACCATCTATAGCACTCGCTCACAAATTTCATTAATTTCTAATAAGCCAATTTAAAGTTATTTGGAAACCAAATACGACTCTGATGTATATCGCCATGAAACCACCAGTAATAATTATGATAATGTGAAATGTTACTGGACGCTTTATTTTTTTATTAGTTTCAAAATATTTTACAGCATTTAAGAAAAAGTAATGATTGTACTAATTTAATCACTGCAAGTAATTAAAACAAAATAAATAAATAACTTTTAATTGGCTTATTAAAAAATAATAAAATATAATAATAAAATATAGTGTACGAGTCCATCATACAAGGAGCTTTAAAAAAAGCTAACATAATTTTGAGGTAAAATGAATAGAGGAGCCAATCTTTGAGGGTAGCCAATTTTACATGGAATTATCTATGACCAGTCTGGTGGTGCACAACACGATATACATACAACAGCAAGTAAAGAATCAAGTAAGAGGAGGCCACCGCGTTATCTGCTTACACCACTGGTTTATTGATCTCAAGCGAAACGAGACAGGAACATTTTAAAGTCGAAGTGAGATAGGACACATAGGCCGCTTCTTAGTTGATTTTAACTCTACAACACTTCTGAGAACGCTGGTCTTAACAGTATATTATCTCATCTACAAAAACGCAGCGAATGGATGAAGAAACTTCCAAATGTGAAAATAGACTCCATGGTGTTATGAAAAGACGAGAATTCCGCTCCGTTAAATTGGAAGGTCCGCCGGATCATAGCATATTTTCTTGACGCCGATGGTGTCACGCGCGTTTTTAACGTAAAAACCATAAATGGTGTTTTTAAAAGATCACTGTCTAAAAATTGTGTACTACCTAAAACAGACAGTTAACTAAAAGTTCGTTTATTATGTAGTCTCTTTGCCTGCTACTATTTCTTGAAAGTCAATCCTATCCAAGAGGGCGATATGTGTAGATTTTTTTTTTACTGTATCCATAAAGACCTTTTAATTATTATGCAGCAGTATACCTCGCCGGGGAAACGGGAGAGAGCGAGAAGTGACACTTGTGGCCATAGACAGAATGCCCCATAAATATAATCCCGGGTCATGATATTTATGAAGAATTCAGAAAAACCGGAATATCTCCCCCCTAAATATTAAAACAATTCTATCTAACAAATTGGTTAAGGCTTTCGCGGCCAGTTGATGAACTGGTGTAGTTCTGATTCGGGTCTAAAGGCCGTCGTCGGTTGGAATTGCTTCCTAACGTTTCACTAGCACGAGTGGCGAGCTTCTTCAGAGGTCCTTCCATCTCCGGTGCGTGAGTCTACTTCCCGCACCGGGGATGGAAGGACCTCTGAAGAAGCTCGCCACTCGTGCTACCGAAACGTTAGGGAGCAATTCCAACCGACGACGGCATTTAGACCCGAATCAGGACTACACCAGTTCAATTCTATCTAATTTAAACAATCAAAACATTAAAATTATTATTCAGTTTTTAAATGTAAATAAAATTAGTTTATAAATTTCTTTATTTCAGGAAGCAAATCCATTTTCCTAGTCCTATATTCTGTTCCAGTTTCCTAAGTCAAATCTCGCACCATTTGGGAGTATGACTTAATTTTTTCCCATTGTTGTGCATGTAGTAACTATCCCCAATTTTATTTTTTACGCAAGCTTTTATCAAATTATTGATATAATAGGTTCTCCACACTCCACAGCACTCAAAATAGTTCCACGATCAGCTGATCCATTCCCATAACCTATCATATCCCATAACCTGAAACCATCAGAAGAAAAAAAAAAGAAGAAGAAATTAGTGGTCGTGACGGGGTCTAGAGCCCGACAAGGTCACGGTCACTACTAATGTGCTGGCAGAATTGCCCCTTAGGGCAGAGCCAATAACAAAAAGAAAGAAACAAGAAAGAAGGGATAGGTTAGTTTTGGTTCGTGTCGTAGCACAAATTGTAAAATAGTAAATCTATTTTGTGCCATGCTCATTCAAGTAATGTTTTTAAACAAAAATTATTAACATTACTTTGTGTACAATGCCCTTCAGCAATTCCTCAAAACTCGATAAAGAAAAGCTGAGGTCAAAAAATAACTAAAATGAGGTATATTTTGATACGTCCTGTACCCAATATACACACCGAACAGGCAGACGAGATAAATGTTAAGTTATATGACGTTTACTATAAAGAAATGCATAGTAAATTGAGACAAAAGGGCTTATAGATTCCTAAAAACTTTGTCAAAATTAGAGCGGATCATTTGAGGTCTTGTGCTTGTCGGGAAGGGTTGATATTGTTTTTACCTCACATTTATATATAGTCAAAATATTGCAAATTCCGTGTTACAGAAATCTCCCTAGTATGCGGCGTTTTGCGAAAGCTTTGCGTAGGCGCAGTTTGCGTGTACGTCAGGTCCGGCTTTGAACTTGAAAATTGGAATTAAAGCGTGGTGTCCGACATAGTAGTTTTGCGCGTTGTACTTTATTTCACAACCGCACGGAAATCTCAAGAGCTATTTGCTTGATATGTGACGAAGGCCACCTTTCTACTATTTTAAGTAGAAACATAAATGAACTGTGTTGTCGTAGTTACCGGCTTGAGAGATCTTGTATTAAAAAACAAAGATGATTTATTCTAGTTTAAACATTTATTTTATAAAAATAATAACTAAAACAACGTTTATGACATTTATAAACAAAAGAAAAACAAAGGTGTGACTCTAACTTAAAAGCACTCACTCTCTCATACACACAAACTTAAGTCTAAAAAAACAATGGTTATAATAACTAATTATTGAATATTACAGTGAGGTAATACAGACCAATTTTGGGCTAAAGGAAGGATAGGTTGTAAATTTGTCAAATTGTTTCTCTGCTGGACACGCACACAATAAAAGGGTAGCAACGGTAGCACAAAACTGTCAATTCTAAATGACTATAAAATAGGTACGCTAGTAATTTCGGCCAAATCACTGACGACACTAATTAGTTCAACTGCACTTTAAAATGTTAGTCTTATGAAATATAGAACCGCACTTGAAGTTTCTTTTTTACAACTTCTTCTAGGTACTACTTACTCTAAACTAAATTTATTTATGAGCTGTTGGTTGTTTCACTGAGTGGCTTCGGAAGAAACCACGAAGCAAGGCAATTATAGCCTTTAATTTATGAATAAAAGTTGACTTGTAAGAAAGCCTATACTGATTGTAAATTGAATTTCCTGGCGCGGAAAAAACTAGTTACGGAATTAACGCGTAACGATGAATTTTTAAGACAAATTCACGTGATTACTAGAAATCGTTTTAATTATATTGGACCCGTGCAAGAGAGGGCTGTTGCCTTCTTTACCTGCTAGTCGTTCGGTGCGTACTAATTTTAATAATTTTATACGGGCAGAGTGCAGACCCATTCTCTTATATCGATTTTCTATTTTTAGACTACTTTATCTCACCTCAACAAACAAAAGGTTGAAAATCGACATAGACTGGTCGTTTTTTATCTAAAGAAAGGAATGTAAACTAACTAAATAGGTTTGAAGATAAAATGTAAAATATTAAATAAAAGTTAACAGAATTATTTCGTGAAACGATTTGCTATATATTTTTATTAATATTTTTTAAATTGTTGCAAATTGTTGCGTGTCCGCAACAGTAGTAATGATTGTTCTTAATACAGTAACGTGTGTCCTTTGTCATCTTGTTACCCTGTATTATTTTTTATAGAACAAACGACGAAAGTTGCACAAGAATTACTATAGTTTTAAACAGATTAAAAGCAATGGAGAAGTCAGAATGGAGGTTTTTAATGTTTATAGTAGATTGAGAAATATGTGCATTGGTCTTGCCTTGGAACTAACTAGGTACTCATATTAGTTGTAATAAGATTGAAATACAAGGGAAGTTTTTTTAATTATAAATGTAAAATTTTAATTAATGGAAAAACATTGTGGATGAAAGATAATAGTACAGTACACTAGACCTTCAATTTTACTTTCCTCTTCCTGTTAAGTTATACTTATTAATTTGAGACAACTTACATTAACAATTTCACTCAACTCGATGTTAGTATCCTCTGAGGATGAAAGCTTAAGCGTTCGAACCATGTGGGAAAAATTTTTTATTTATTTTTATAATTATTAAACTGTGGAGGAAGACTACATTGTTTTATTTACATTACTTTAACTTCACTGAAAGTATGGACGATTTCTTCAAATCTAAGGTATATTTTAACCGACCAAACAATATTTAAGATTTAAAGAACAGAATAAGAGGCGAAATAAGATTAATAGAACCAACCTTATGTCGTTAATAACGTTCTGCAAGAATTTGAAGATCGTCTCGGGTACTGCCAGACTGTTGGTGGAGGTCATTTCCAAAATTTAATGAAGTTACTTCTAGTTTCTTTTGAATTTTGTTTTCTTTTCGCTTATAAATACTGTGTTGTTGTTTTAAGTTGTTTTAAGTTTCTCGCAAACGGCTGAACTTAAGTATATGACATATTTTATGAAATATGTTTAGAATTTTATGCAGAATCCAAAAAAAATATAAAAAATAAGGGTATTCATTTAAAAAAATAAAGTAAATCATCACAACTTGTTTTTGGGACAATCTGTATACAAGGAATAAGCGTAAAAAAATGCACAACAAAAATAAGAAGTTGATGAGTCGGAGCGTTTTTTTTAAAAAAAGAAACAGATGAATTTTAAATTAATTTGTTCCAACCTTTACGTTCTCACTGTATATGGTAATCCCATCTTAGATGCCTGTCAAATGTTATTCTCAGATAATTAACATATTTAATACTTTTGATTGTCCAGTCGTTTGTATGTCTAAAGCGTATAGCGAAATATTAATCTACTAAGCTAGAAGTAGTTGTGTTTTATTTAAGTTGATTGAAATTAAATTCAGATCTAAGAGATCAGAGATGAAGATTTATATTAATTTCAAATCTTACTTCATTCCACGTATCACCTTCCACAAATAACACCGTATCATCGACAAATGAGATAACTGTACCAGAGACATTTTGACTATGTAGATTAATTATGTATATATAATAAACAATATGGGATCTAATCCTACCATCTGTGTATCGTAATTCCTTAAATTAAATTAAAAATAAGTTAATAAATTATTAATTTTAAAAATAGCAAGTGAAATAATAGTTACTATATTAAATATTAGGAGAGGTTACTTTCTACTTTACGACAGGCATTACAAGTTTGGTAGAAACAAAAATTCAGTTAAACTGCGTTTCTTCTTTTTTTTCTGTTATGCGTGCCAAGTCTACTTTCAGAAAAAAAAAACAGAAAAACAAGAAGAAATACAGTTTCACAAAGCTTTAAGTTTAAACCAAACCTGCCTGGGCCGTTAAGTTACTTTTTAAGGCAATTTAGGGACATATGCAATAAATCTAACTACTAGGTATTTTAAAATAATTGTTGGTGAATTTCAGCATTCCTTGAACAACGACGAATTTTTATTTCTGAATAAGGCTAAATAAAATAATCCTACTTACTGGTTAATGCGTTAAAGAATTTTCTTGTTTTTCTTACGTTTTGTTATATGTTTTATATTTTGTTGCTTTAATCTTTATTAACATATTAAAAATGAACTATTTGTTTTTGATTTTACCAACCAAGTTAAGACCAAAATAATTGAAAAAAAAGTAACAACACGTTTTATAAAAATAAGCACTTTCTCGCTTTTGAATTAC
This sequence comes from Polydrusus tereticollis, assembly GCA_963920685.1. Taxonomy (NCBI): domain Eukaryota; kingdom Metazoa; phylum Arthropoda; class Insecta; order Coleoptera; family Curculionidae; genus Polydrusus; species Polydrusus tereticollis. Next base: position 55,554,170 of record OY987329.1, read on the forward strand.
GTACCGAAAGTATTTTTTAAAATCTTTATTTAACAGTGCATATATAGCAAATTTAAAAATTTGCAAAATTTTATCCAAATTAACATAAACCATGCCCAAACCTTTTTTTTTGTCCGTAACGTCGTCGCCTTTAAAGTTGTAATCCATGAGAGCAGGTCCAGGTATAGTCACGTCACAGGAATATAGGCCCGTAGCTCCATTGTTATGCCACTGAGTCAGTGAAAATGACGATAAAATGTTCATGGAGTAAATTAAGGGCTTATTACCTTATGTAGATGAATGACTATGTATAAGAGAATACATTACAGTTCATCAATTTAACCGCCTACAATTGACAATAATAATTTCTAATAATAATTTTACACTTTTCAGTTAATGTGTGAAATAAATATTTTAAACGACTATTTAATAGTGTTTGGTAAATTAACGTTTACTTATTGCGGTTAGGACGTTTACGAAAATAATCATACAGCTTGATCGGTATTTCCGGCAATTACTCTATGGCAGTATGTCATTATTGGGACAATTATTAAGTATTTAATGAAAATCATAACAAATTCGTTACAAACGACAATGCAGTATCAGCGAACCGTATAGCAGTGTCGTGTTGATTCATGTTGTCCCTTTATTTATATTTTTTCTGATGAGGGGCACATGTGTTCTAACCGTAACTTTGTTGTACCATTATACAGAGTGTCAGCTAAATACAGAGTAAAACTACATATTCTTATATAGGTATTATAGCAAAAAATAAAAGGTCCAATTTTCCTATATTATTTATTATATATATTTCAAAATCTTATACATATAATAAAGTGTACGTTTCAAAAATCAGACCTTTTTCTACCTAAAAGCATTGAAGTTTGGAATCACAATATTACTTTTTATCTTTATAGGCAAATATTTGTATCCAATCACTGTTCCTGCATAAAAGCCTATTGCGAAAAAAAGTAAAAAATAGAAACCTATTAGAAGACTAACCTTGCGAATAGAGTTATTTTTCAATATTTTTTTGACCCAAGTTAAATAATTTAACCGTGTTTGCGCTACAATTTAAATATTATTCGTATCCAATAATTTTTTTCATATCGAACTGTAGGCAAGAATGCAACTAGAAATTGTCAAAAATAAAGCATTAAAAGCTTTAAGGTGCTCTTCATATTATTGACATGAAAATTATATATTACAAATACATACGCGTGGTGCTGAAAAAATATAAGTGTAGTGTATTATTGCATAGCTAAAGACTTAATCTGTGTTTTTCTTTTAGTGAATTGTTAGTTAAGGAATATTATATTTCGAAGATTATTCATAATGTTTAAAGAAAAGTTTAAACAGTGGCGGCTTGTGAGTTGCGTAGAGACCAAGCCCAAATTTCGGTTTTGTCTACTATTCTTATGTTTGAATTGAACAGATGTATATTAAATTCTTTAATTTTACCTCCTTTTTCTTAAATCTATGCAAAAAGGTAAGTTTGAGAAAATGTAAATTTTTTATTCATGATAATATTGTAGTAGGTATCATATTTCTTTAGGGGTGGGGGGGGGGGGTCATGATCCCCGTAACCCCCCTGGATCTGCGCCAGAGTCGGTATATTGTTTTTATTTCATTATGGATAACATTACTACTAATAAAATAAATATAGAGTTATGTGACACGAAAAGCCTCGCTCATTTGATGCAGATTGTGGATGAACATGACAATAATTTATAAATTTCTGGAACGGTGTTTTACAATAAATTGTTATACAGGGTGTTTCAGAAGTACGGTGCGTAACCTAAGGGGGTAATTCCTTATGATATTCTAAGAGAAAAAGCTCCTATAACCATGTGTCCGGAGTTGCCCCGTTTTTGATATACAAATCGTCTTTTTATATTTTTGTAAATATCGTTTTCCCGATTTTATTGAAATTTGATACCGTTATTCATAATCATAAGGGGCTAAACTTGCCCTAAGTAGATTAAATTTATTAGGTTCAGTGGCGTTCCGGGGAGCACTTTAAAGAATAATATTGACAAAAAATGTACGCTAGTGACTTTTCTTTGTTTTTTTAATTTCTTAATGGTGAAGAAGCGCGGCGAATTTATCAAGAACGTTATGCATATAGAGTACTGTCATGTGCTAAAACATTTGGACAGCTCCATGCAAGAATAAGTGAGATTGGGAGTTTTAAACGTATTACGAAACTTCGTGGCAGACCTACTACAGTTACCACGCCTGTTAGAAGAGGCTATACTTCGAGAGATAGAAGATGGTCATTCAACTAGTACCAGGAAGGTAGAAGCGCAACTTCAAACAACTGCATCAACAAGCTCCACGATTTTCAGCCAAGGTTTGATTTTAGTTCGGGTTAGTTATAGCAACAATTTTTTACCGAACATTTTATTTACTGATTAGGCATCTTTTTCCAGAGAAGCTATTATGAATTTTCATAACAAACATTTTTGGGAGGACGATAATACTGAAATTAAAGAAGGTCGTTTTCAGCAACAATTTTCGGTGAGTATATAGGCAGGGATCATTGGCGACTATTTTATTGGATCATACTTTTTACCACTTCGATTGAATGGAAAGTCCTATACGCAGTTTCTATCTGATGAACTCGACATTCTGTGAGAAGACGTACCTCTACAAATAAAAACTAACAGTATGTGGTTCATGCACGACGGCGCCCCTGCTCATTTTAGCCTAGTTGCTCGTCAATACCTCGACAACACTTTTCCTAACTGCTGGATTAGGCGCCCAGGTTCCCAAGGTTGGCCAGCTCGAAGTCCCGACTTAAATCCTGTAGACTATTATTTATGGGGTCACCTACAGTCCCTTGTATACAAGACCGGTACTAGATGAAAATGACTTAAGAATTCGAATTATTGAAAGTAGCAATGCGATACGAAATAATGCAGGCATTTTTGAACATGTAAGAGAATCAATGGTGAGACGATTGCAGTCGTTATCAGAAGGTAGCTATTTTCAACCCTTGCTTTGATTAATTGTAGAATTTTTTTTGTATCAATATTTAAAAAAAAAATGATTTTATTTTTAATTTAAATATTTTAATTAACTTTGAAAATGCTTTTTGCTTACCAAATAAATGAAGTTCTAACGGATTTTAATTTTTCCTTTTTAATTTGAAAATAAAATGCACGTTATGGCCTATTAACAAAAAATGTTAATGTGTTGTCGACTACCACCATTGTTTTTCAATTTTACTTTGTTCATCAAATGAAAGAGAATATGAAAATACAATGAATAGGATCCCTTTTTACCTCAGTTCTTTTTTTTACATTGTTATGCTTAAAACGGGGGTCGGTATTATCCTGAAGGGATGGTAAGATAAAATGAGATTTTAAAATGTGTTTACCAACTTTACCCTTTTAATTACCCAAGCTAACTCATCAGGGTGGGTTCACTGGATCTCATATCCGGCTCTGTCCAATACCATGATACTACCAAAAAGCATTACTACCATACTTACTTCTTACAGACCATGGAACATCAAGAAGTTACAACATATAAAGGGCGCCAGACAGTTTTTTCTATAAGCAAAACTGCCAAAAAGAATATAAAATATATAGCCAAAGACCACAAATAGGCAAATCCAACACAAGATAAGGTTGACTGGTTTATATTAATAAAAAAACTACCCTGTAATTGGGTGAAGCCCTTAAATAATGGGGTGTGATTTAGAGGGTCATAAGAGTACTAAGGCAAAATATAAACTAGGAATTCTTAATTACAAAATCACAGAAAGGATCTATGAGCAATATTTCAAGAAAAGTGTTAATAAATTATTAAAGTAAATATTTCAACCTGGTATACTCAGCGCAGTGATGTCGACATTACCTTACAAAATGCTGGTACCTTAAAGCATTATAACAGCATGATAATTAAGGAAAAAACAGTAAATTGATATAAATAAAGGTAATGATTTAGAGGTCCATAAAATAAATTAAGGAGGTCTCAGCAGTCTAGGTTAGGCTTGCCTTCAGCCACAAGAAAGCTTACAAGGTATCTCCACCAAGAGATGTAAAATTTAATAGAGTAAAAGGCCTTGGCAAACGCTTAGACTAGTCTGTCTGAGACTGTAAAAGTTATATCACTGGTATTATTTTAAAAACTTATCTGTCGATGAAAATGAAAAGTCCAGGTACTCGATCAACTGCTACCAGGCCAAGGAAACTGCAGGTTCGATCTACTAGCAAAGCATGATAATCAATATGCTATCTATAACGGGTCCAAAAACTCATGTGACTTCAACAGGCAAACGTCCAAATGTTCCGAAATGCCTTGGGTTGGCTTTTAAGCCAAAAAATGTACCAAAACTAAAAACCCTAAGGAAACATTGTTTCCATTAGTAAATAATGTAAACCAGAAAACTCAGAAGGCAAAGTTTACCCTTTACAATAAAAGACATGTGCTGCCCTTTTGTTTTAACCTTCAAAAAAAATCCTTAAAAAACTCAAGGTCGACACATGGTCAAACCAATATATCTACATAAAATTAGGGTAAATTTTCCCCGGAGTACCAATTTTCACCAAAATTTTAACCATAGAAAAATGCAAAATAAGAACCAAACTTACCTCACAATACCATGGAGGGCCAGAGGAAAACGTGTCGCAAAGAAGGCCGATGTTCAGTAGCCTCTAACGTGAATAAAATCCGAGAAACTCGCTAATCAATCCATACTAACACTAACAAAACCTACATAAAGGCCAAATAGGATTGATTAAAATTGAAGTTCAGCCAACATATCCGCTACACAGCGTGAATTTTCCGAAGAAATTCGTCTGTTGATCTGACTTCTTTCACGTCTGGACAAAAAGTAAAAATGGAGACCCTCAAAGGGTTTAAAGAAAACGAAGGAGTGTCAAAAGTTGATTGACAAGAAATTCGCCACAGAATGAAGCTCTAGATGTTCACTAGGTTCGAGTGCAATTCCACTCTAGATCAGTAGGCTAGTTGCGGAGAGTACGAATGAGAACAGACCTACGCCCACCCTATCGAACCGTATCGACGTATAAAATAAGTCGATGCAAACGGCCGAGCGAATAAACGGTCCGAGCGACGTACCAATAAAAACGACCAAACAGCTGACTGGCAAATTTAATATGTAAACAAATTCAAATCTGGTTTTACAAATGTATTACGATGGATTAAAAAGAAATACGAAGCAAGAGAAATCACGATGGATATCAGAAATAATTAGCCATAACTGATTACCTGAAAAATTTAGTAAGGAATGACCGAAATACAAGGTATGCTTGCAATAATACATAGTTAACAAATTCCAGACCATTACAACATGTCATTGCGTGGTGTGTGCGTCCAAACAAGATATTTTATGTAACTTTTAAGGCGCTTACGCTTACCTGAGGTCCTAATCCTAATTCAACCTATAAACCAAACCGAAAGTTTTGTTTTCAACAGACCACACTCACTCTGACATATTTTACACTAATTCAGTCCTTTTCCTTAAAAGAATAATAACAAACAACCAATAATTAACAAGTACAAACATTTTTGTCGATGTGTGAATTTTTCAGGTATATTACTATATATTATATACAGTGTGTCCCACCGAGAACCGCTTCGATTTATATATGGAAAACTATACATAGAAAACTGTAGCAATTTTTAAATTGCCACTATTGACTTTGTGGGGAAGATTAGACTTACCTTTGATTCTTACTGTCATATTTCTACAAAGTGCATCTTATAGAGTTATTTGGTTTGAAAATTATTTATTAAATTATGTCATCCTTGTTTACAGAAAATTAGTCAAAATATGTGGGGTTAGAAGCAGTGCGTTCGCTTTCCTGTTGCTTAATTGCCCAAGCGCTGCAAGTAGGTTGACCATGTATTTCTGTTTCAGTCTCTGTCAAGTCGCAGAATGCCAGTTTTTCACTTTTTGCAATTTTATGTAATAACAAAGTTGTTTGGAATTATTTTCTTTATTTCATTATTTGATTTATGTTCTGGTAAAAGCCCAGACTCTCGTATCGTAATAATTTTTTTGGAGTGTGTCTTTTGTTCTCTTCCGTTTTTTTTTTGGTTAAGTTAAGTTGGCAACACTTCAGTTAGCTGGTTGTTGAGGAGAACGGGGGTTCTTTGGAGTTCTCGGGGCCTTTAATTTTACTTTATTGAAATCCTTCAGACAAGAAGGTCAAGTCAGTCACCGTTAGGCCATTTTCTTGTCAAAAGACCACGAGGTCTCACCCTCCTTTTAGAGGTAAGCTTCTTTTATTTCTGTTTTCGGTTTGTTGTTTGGTTGGGATTCAGTGGGTAATTTTCTTCTTTATTATTTTTAGGGGTATTGCTGGTTTCGGCAGATTTTGCGTTTTTCCTGTTTTTCAGCACTTATATAGGTTAAGTCACATAGCTGATATACTACATGGGATTTTAAGGCCCACGTAACAACCTATAGTTGTTTAGATAATCCTGAGAAAGCCTAATTCCACCTGGCCTTCCATAAGAAATCACATAGGGCCATACTGGTTTATAAAAGTAGCCGCATAACAGGATCCATCATAACTGCCCAGATAGATGTATTTTTTTTGGTATTTAATTAACTCTAATTTATTTAGTTCACTTTAAAATTAACTTAAATCTAATCAATAATTTCCTTTTAATAATGTATGGCGATCTTCACTTGAGGTCACATTTTTCATATAACCGAAGGTAATAAATTGAAATATTAAAGATTCTAGAATCTTCAGAGGTTATATAAATACATACGAACATGTTTTATAAATTCTTGGATCGAGAAAAGCGCAGTTTAATTTTTTTATACTTTAATCCTAAACAAAAATTATTTTTAATTCAGACTAATTTTTAGACAATTTCACTATGATCATATAACTAGCATAAACCCATCCTTTTTTTGGTCAAGTATTTCTTATTTAATAAACTTTATTGTTGTGTGGGAAAATTCTAGTTTTATTTATTCTGTAGCTTTCCAATAAGTGCTGACATTCGGTATATTTTTCCTGGTTTGGACTTCTGTCAAACAAGTTGGCGCCCATGGCAAGCCAACGACGAGGGGAAGGTGTGGGTATAACGGACCACGACCTAGTACCTCCACATTAAGAGCTACCGTCAGCAGAGAGTGACAACCTGTTATCCATGACAAAAGGTTGCCACTATCATAAAATTTTTGAAAATTTGAGAATATGCTAACATATATTATTATTATATTTAAGGTTTTATGTCAAAAAATGACGTCTGTATGCCATGAAATAATTATCAACTTTTCCTATAAGGAAGTCTTTACTATTTAATTTGGGTTCGATTCCTAGTTAGAAAGGACCTGCTTTAATAGATTTTTTATAATATTTTGGTAACTATCAATACAATCAACAACAAAATTAAAAATGATATAAAGAAAATTGCAACAAATCTACATTTTCAAATGGACACTCCTAAATTGTCTAATTATTTCTTATTTCGCATTAAAAATAAGGGTAAGTTTGTATAAGGTTGTCCGTTCGGAAAATTTGTAATTTTCAAAATATTTCATAATTCTCATTATTAACTGGAAGTTTATTTTTTTGCACTATTGCCTTAACGGATCCAAAGTTCTTGAAATATTCTATAATTTGTTTAACAGCACATTGTGATGGCTTCTATTTTTGCGGATATCGAATGGCAAATGTGTCACATGTTCTTGATATAACTTTATCACATTCTCCGTAAATAATAAATAAGTTTAAATAATCTTCGTTTGTATAATGTAAGCGCCCCGGCATGATTATTAATGATTTTCAAATGGTAAGTGACAGCTTCATACATTTTTTTAACAACGCCGTCATAGCCAACTAGGAGTAATTAAACTTAATCCGCTTCAAAATTCCCATATTTTGAAAATTACAAATTTTCGGAACGGACAACTTTATACAAACTTACCCTTATTCTTAATGCTAAATAAGAAATAAATATAAAATTCAGGGGTTTCAATTTGAAAATGTAGATTTTTGCATTTTTCTTAATACCATTTTTAATCTTATTGTTTGAATACCCTTTATTAATAGTCATCAAAATATTATAAAAAATCTATTAAAGCAGGCCCTTTTTAATTAGGAATCTAATCTAATGATTTAAGGAAATATTGCTTTTTTGTAAGATAAGTTAAAAAGCCTAAAAAATATCGATGTGAATTCATCAGCGCATGTCTTAATTACGATGACTGGAATTTCGTCAGGACCAAAAACTTTTTTGGTGTCAAAACTCCTTAAGATTCATTTAACATTCTTGATTCTACAGGGGGAATGTTCGGTATTTTTACTTGAAAATTAACCGTTAAATGTGAAGACCATAGTTCCCTCAGTAATTTTGCTTTTTCCTGTGTTTTGGTCGCAATGATGCCAACAGAACGTGTAAGAGGTGGAATGGTTGACTTGGTAAAGTTCTGACTGACGGCCTTAGCTACCGACCAAAATGATCTTGAGCCGTTAGGACATTCCAGAACTTTCTCTTTGATCCTCTGGTTGAGTGCTTCTTTGTTTTGGTTCATCGTTTGCTTGCATGGTTTCGAGCGTTAACAAAGGTCATTGTCGGTAGAAATAGTTTTTTGATTTAACAGCTCGTTCACAATTTTTGGTAAACTAAAGCTTGCCGTTAGAGGGCACATTTTTGAAAAAGGATGAAGGCTTCCATGGCAGTAAAGATAAGCTTCGAAACTTCTATAGCACAGACGGATGGATCGTCGGAGGTAAAACAAACCTTTTGCCGAGGAAAAGTTCGAAAATGATCCTTTAGTTCATCCCACTTAGCTGATGTATATTGCCGGATCTTGAGTGGTTTAGGAGGCTTTTCGGCACTAATTGGTCGTTTGTTCAGTGCCGAAATAAGGTTGTGGTCAGACGTTCCTAACAGAGACTTCACAGTGACAGTGTGCAAGTCGGGGTTTGAAGTTAAGAAACGATCCAACTAATTAGCAAAATTACCATCTCGGTCTGGAATCCGAGTTGGTTCACCCACGAGTTGGGTAAGGCAAGAGCTGATGGCAAAGGATTCGGCGTCGCGACTTTGCTCGTCGGTTTTATTTGAGTATTTGAGCCTACCTAATTCACTTACTTATTATATCGCCTCCAGTAAGAGGCCAAAGTAACATTTACAACATTTACCGGTGAAGCACAAATAGATATAATTTTGTGTTAAAAGTGATTTAATGGTTTTTGGTATAAGTGCAATCAAATAAAAGTCTACATTACAAGTGGATTGGTCGCATCATCTTAATAATATTTTTTGTTAATATTCTAATACAGTAGCATATTTTGGCTTATAAATTTTTTTTTTATACTTATTGGATTTTTACCTCTTTGTTCGCTGCCAGGGCCATTTCCGAGTGGACCTCCGAACAACCGTCCTCAGTCACTACAACCATCTCGGCCTGCACCCTCTAAGGGCTATCAACCCCTGGTTTAGTGCGGACTTAAGTTGTCAGTTGTCACCTACCGACTGGGGAGTGCGTAATTCACCCTACCCCCGTGAGATATCCGATCTCATCCGCCTTCTAATTGGCGTAAATGGGGGGTTATGGATGCTGATACATTTTTCACTCTTTTCTTATTTTGTTTGATCACAGACTACAACGCCATGTCAAACCGCTAAAATCCAAGCTCACACGAAAAGTTTGCGGATCCGTAGATTGAACCCGCGCTACATCAGTCCCAGTGTATCCGAAACCGTCGCCTTAACAGCGCTGCCACGAAACCCCTAAAAAAAAGTTCTGTACAAATAATTTATACTACCAGACAACAGTGTGTGTGCGTGCAAGTCGTAGGCACACGTGTTTATATCATGTCTGGAGGAGGGTACACCCGATACTAGTATTTCTCTCCATTCCCCATTACAAATTTTATTTTCCCTGTTGTAAACTGACCAATGTTTCTCTTCTCGCACTTATTACTGATAATATAACATTTTAGTACGTTCCTATTCATAAGACCTTTCATTCATATGTACATTTAATATCAAAAAATACTGCTTTTATCCTTTCACAGTCAAACTATTTTTTTATTAAATGACTATAGTTTTGTGTATTGTATATTGTAAATCCAATGTATGTATGTCGTTTTAATTTAAATATTTGTAATAAATATATTTTATAACATTTTGATTTTTTATAATAATTAACTAGGCATTGTTAAATAATTAAAGAACGAGAACAGTAATAAACTGAAACGATTGTAATACATTTTAAGATTGTGATTCACTTTGGTTTAACAAAACAATATTTGTATTTTAGGAGTTATATTTTGAAAAAAAATCAGAATTCGTCAAAAATTGTGTAATTGTGCTTTGTGTTAAGCGAAAAGCTTATATATTTCAGCTAAAAATATATTTTTTGTAATCTAACTGCAAACAGATTCAATGAAAACTTTATAATTTCAAATGTTTCTGGGCAAATTTTTTAGATTCTTAAAAAACCGATAATGCTACCAATACATAAATAAAGTTAACGCCTGTTATGCCGCTTGAACCATTTAGACAGGCAGCTCATAGATGGGCTATGTTTCGTGTGCTTCCCATTTTTTCTCCAAATTTTGTATTTTAAATTTTAAATGAAAACAATTACGTTTCTTTAAAAAAAAATGCTATAAAATACTTAAGTTTTAGATAGTATTTTACTATAAGGTGCAAAGCCTTTTTTCTACATTTTTCAGTTTTTTTTTGGATTCATTTTTTCTCTTTAAATAAATTTCAATTTTCAATTTCAATTTCAATTTCAATTTATTTATTAATGTTAAAATCGTATAGATGTACACAAGTCAAAGTAATCAGCAGTTAAACTGCACTAAAGAAAGACTTAAAAAAAGAAAAAAATTACTTAAAATACAGTCAATACAATAAAATTTTATATAACTGTCAATACACTAAAGTACACCTTAAATACAGTCATTAAACAACAGACCACATTTAAAGATTTTAACTCACATAGACACTCTCCATAGATACAAAAGTTAAAAATATATAAACACTTAAATTTGTTAAAACTTATAAGCTATTTTAGAAAGTAGAATTTAAAAATTACATTTAAAATATTCATCAACACTGTAGAAGGCTTTCGAGACAAGCAGTGCTTTGACCTCATTTTTAAATTTGTCGATTGGTAGCTGTTTAATTAAAGACGGTAGCCTGTTAAACATTTTAACAGCCGAAAACTCAGGACGACTTTGGCATTTATTCAATCTACAAAATATAGGCACCAGTGCCCCTTTACCCCTTGTATTATGATCATGAATATCCTGATGGGTAGTATATGAAGCCTCCTTTTTTCTGACATGCAGCAGGCATTCCATTATGTAGTTCGATGGGAAGGTAAGTATTTTTAATTCTATGAAAGCCTGTCTGCAGTCTTGTCTCCATCCGAGACCAGCAATCAGCCTAACAGCCCTTCTCTGAAGGCCGAAGATTCTACCAGCCTGTGCAGCGCCACCCCACGCAAGTAAAGCGTAAGTCATGATTGAGTGAAATGTAGCAAAATATACCATTTTTAGTGTGACCTCAGACACACACCCATTAAGACTGCGTATTACAAATACACTGCTGCTGAGTCTCTTTGCAACATTTGCTATATGATGATCCCATTTTAATTTAGGATCTAAATCAACGCCCAGAAAATGAGCACACTGAGGGTTGTCATTGATATTGTCAATGTCTCTCAAAGTAAATACAACTCTATGCGTCTTCTCTCTATTAAGAAGAAGACCATTTGCGTCAAACCACTCGGCAGCTCTCGACTGTGCCCCCAATAGTCCCCGCTCCACCTCCATAAGTGATTCCCCAGCAACGGAAAGTGTAGTGTCGTCAGCAAAGAGGGTATATCGGGCATCAGGTTCCCCTGCAGGTAAGTCATTTATAAAAATGAGAAACAACAGAGGGCCCAATATTGAGCCCTGCGGCACACCAATATCTAACACCCTCATCGCCGACGCCACCCCACCAACCCTCACCACCTGCTTGCGGTCAGCAAGATATGATCTCATGAGGCTGATACCATTTGGGTGAAATCCATAGGCTCCTAGCTTGTCAAGCAAAAGTCCATGGGAGACACAGTCGAAAGCCTTGCTCAGGTCGCAGAATAGCACAGCATTATATTGAAGATTGTCAAAAGAATTCATTATATTACACAAGAGATCGAGAATACCCAACACTGTACTCTTTCCCCTTCTAAACCCAAATTGACTAGGTGAAAAAATGGCATTTTCTTCAAAGAACTGCGTTATCTGATTAGCCAAGCACTTTTCAAAAATTTTAGAAAGGATAGGTAAGAGTGATATTGGACGATAGTTCGAAACGTCATTCACATCTCCTTTCTTAAAGATTGGCGATACTATGGCATTTTTAAGAACAGAAGGAAAAATACTCTCTCGGAGACATTGATTTATTAATTTCGTTAATGGGATTATTAGGATATCTTTGATATGTTTAATTACTCTGGTATTCATATTATATATATCATAACTGTTTTTGTCTTTTAAGTTATTAATTATATCCCTTACCTGAATGTAAGTTACTTCTTTAAATTGAAATATATTTTTAGGATAGTTTAGGTTTATTAGATTTTTTAAGGGATCATACTGAGTAGGAGTAATGTTATTTATTAAATTGTGTGCTATACTTGTAAAAAAGTGATTGAAATCATCTGGTAAAATGTCAGTGTTTAGGTTGTTCTTTTTTAGCTTACCCCTCTGTGCATTAACAATTTTCCATGCGCTCCCAACAGGATTTCGGGATGTGTTAATTATTCTATCATTTGCCTCTTTTTTTGCTTGTTCAATAGCAACTCTATACCTTTTTTTAAAGTTTTTATATTCAATCATATCTGTGAACCTACCGTATTGCTTACTTACTTCGTAGAGTATATGTAGATGTTGCCGCATAGCCCTCAGATTGTTATTGAACCATTCGACACCATTTGCTGCATTAGCTCTCACAGTATACGTTTTTTGGGGAAAAGACTGCAGAAAAGCTTCCGTAAGAATATTTGTCAAGATGCCAAATTTAGCTTCTACATTTATTGCAACGTCAGTGACATAACTCCATGGTGAGTCATTCAAAATATTAAAGAAACTAAATAAACCGTGCTGAGTAATCGGTCGAAAAGAGGTTGTTTGTGGAGATTTTTGTTTTATTTGAACATTGAAATGAATCATCTGACCTAAGTGATCAGAGAGGTTTAAATTGATATTTTTGGCAGAGAGACCCTGCTCCCCCATGCTGACAAAGACATTGTCCAAGCAAGCCCGCCCTCTGGTCCATTCACATATTGTCTGCCTGAGGCCATACGTCCTAAGAAGATCGCACAGCATAAGACAGTCCACATGACCAGTCTCAAACTTGACATTGAAATCACCCGCCAGAACAACGTCCCTGCCAGCACCCAAAGATGCTAGTGCCGTCTCCAGCATGGCAAGAAAGACCTCAAAGTTACCTGAGGGAGGTCTATACACCACTATAACTACCATATTCAGTTGTTTTAAAGTAACACTACTCATCTCAATACATCCCTCAGTGCTGAGATTCTCTATTGCTACATTCCTAGTACACTCCAGATTGTCCCCTACTAATATGCAGGTCCCTCCACCACATTGCCTAGACCTACATGAGAAAACTGCCGTGATGTAGCCATTATAGTTAAATCCAGCAATCTCCTCGTCCCGAAGCCAGTGTTCTATCATGCAAAAAACATTTACCTTGGTTTCAACCAAAGCTGCTTCTATGGTATGAAACTTGTTTCTCGCTGATCGGACGTTGTAATGGAGTATTTTTATTTCTTCTGTTCTAACCGGGGGGTCCTCAGCTGTTCTCTGTGAGTGTTCCTGTTCTGTTGCCGGCTTTCCAGATTGCGAAAATGGTTTATTGCTATACCTAATGGCCATAATTCAGGGGACATAATGGCCTCTTTTCGCTCTAAAGGTACAGCTAATTTGAAGGAGCTGTACTGCCTGTCCCTTCGATGTTTCATTTTTTCGTAGATGCAACCTTCTTCAAGTTGATGAGTTTTGAGAAAATCCAGTATCTTATTCGATTCCATCTTAGCTTCAAAACCAGAAAGAAACACCCATGCTAGTCTTGGGGCAACTTTGAAGAAGTTTTCCGCTTTATTTGTGCCAATGTTTGGTTTGGGACGTGTATTATTAACCCTTTTCCTTCGTTTATTAACTACAAGTTGGAAATTTTCCATATTTTCTTCATCAGCGACCTTCCCTTCATTCTCATCTGTCATGAGTGGGAGTGGCGTTTTTGCTTTAAAAGTACGGTTAGGTTGAAGTTCGTCTTTTTTGGTTAATGGTCTTCTATCTGGAGTGCGTTCCATCAACAGTGCAGGATCTTTCGGTGTTAGGATTTCAGTTGAAGAAGTGTTACCGTTGGTTGCGACATCTGCCTGCTGAGTATGGAAGGTAACGGCATTGCCATTGCTATTTACAGATTGCTCTGTCGATTCCAGCGGGGAGAGCGGGGCAATCGGAATTTCTGGCATGTTAATATTCACTTTTTTCTGTGAGTTTAAATTCTTTCGATTTCCCGTCTTTTCATGGGAATCCTTTGTTATTTTTTCTAAACTTTGAATTCTTTCCAATAATAAACGATTGTTTTCTTTAAGAATATCATTTTTATCTTTGATTTCATCCACTAATTTCTTAAGATAACAAATCTCGGATTCTAGCATTGATGTTTTACTTACAGCTAGGTCCTTCTTTAAGTCACTCTCTTTAAGCTCCCGAATTTTCTCATCCTTGCCGCATATCAGCTCACGAAGACAAGCCAACTCGGCCTCTTGTTTGGAAATTATTTCCATTTCTTTGTTTACGACACGCGACGCGTTTGAGGTTAGATCTTCCCCACAGCACGTAACTCGCGTTTCGTCTATGATTTTAAGTTTTCCATCAAAATCCCTTACTGCACAGGACCTGTGGAATATCTTGCCACAATTTACACACACTATATAGCTACTTTGACGGGTTTTACAGCAGTAAAAAAAGGTTTTATTAACCGCTCCATTCTTAGATACTTCACTATCCGCCATCTTTTCTAAACGATGAATATTACCATTTAATCAGTCTCTGTCATGTTGGTCCCTTTAATAATTGTACAAGATGTTATAAATAAAATAAATAAATTTAAATATCCAAAGATAGAAAACGCAAGTAGGAAGTTTCCATTTTCCGGGTTTCCCGCAAATAAGACTGCCCTGTTTATGGTATAGAAAGTAGTATATTCTATTAGCTGTTCAAAGCTCAATTTTTAAAAATATTTACTTTAAGAGCAAACAATTCATAAATTCGCATGTAATGCAAATAATTTATTGCTGTCTTATATACCATATTTACACAAATAATATCGCATCTATCGCTCTTACTTATAAGTGACATTACTACCACCCACAATTAATGCAATTTTTTTACACGCCAAAAAAATTACTGAAGTATATTAAGCATCGGCGTATTCATGTTGACTTCTTATTTTAAAATGAAAATTCTAGTTTAACGTAAATACAAATTGTTTAGTTAGTAGTATTCTAAGAAAAAAAAACAGGAGTGTACTGTAATAAAATAATCGCTGCACGCTAAAAAAAAATGATGTCGTTGCTTTAAGACGTCTCGTGTGTCTATAATTTTGCCTATAAGTTAGCATGTACCTAGTGTACCTAGATACACCGTATAATAAGCAATAAGTAAAGGTGTATTTTTGAAGTGGGACATAATAAGAAAGGCCAACCCCAAGCATTAAAAATTAATCCCCTGCTGGAAGCAAAAAGTTTCCCTAGCAAAATGCGATTTGATTATGTTCTTATGGTTTGACTGACGACAAATTTAAAAAGTTCCAACTAGTATTTTAAAAGTTAGCAAAGGGACACTTTAACAAATTATACTTTCGTTTCTTTTTCAAAGCGGACCTCGCCAAATATAAAAGACTTCGTAACCGGCTTTTTCGGTATTTCTAAAAGCTTTTTAAAACCTAATTGCGTTAAATCTATTAAGTGTTTACGGCGGTTCCCTAAAAAATTACCTTTGCAAAATTCTTAACTTAAGTAGATTAAAGAACTTTAGGTTTTAAAATAACAAAAGGATAAATAAGCATATTATGACAAAGCCAATGTAAACCAAAAATGGTTTAATGTGTTTTCTAGTTTGAAAGTTTATAATCATAAATTCATTGATTTGTCAAAATATAGGTACTTTGTATTAGGAACATTTTCAAGCGAGAAAGAGAATGGGTTAAAGTATTCAAAGATTTAAACGAACCAACCTTCTGACTACGATTACTCATATAATACCGATATCATTTGAGCGACCTTTCTCTGAATCAATAACGTTCCAGCTTTAGCAAGAGCTGATGCAGCAATATATCGTGACTGACAAAGTCAAATGTCTTACTCAGATCACAAAACACTGCTGCTGTAGCTTCCCTGTTATTTATGGATTCATATCCCTGCTCTGCTTTTATTATTTTAAAGACCGATTTCATTGTTATTAACCAATGTTCCAATAATTTTTGATAAACTCAATATTAATTTAAAATTTAAGGGACCAATTGATCATACTTATGAAGATGAAAAACTTTTGCTAATTTCAAGGAGGAAGAAAACATCCGAAGATCTCAGGAATTGTGATTGGTTAAAGATTAAAGAGCAGTTTTACTCAAAGCTGACAATCCATTGATACGACATGAATTTCTGTTTTATATTTCTAAAATTACTTCTTTAGCCTTTTGAAAGGATGTTTGCGAAATTAAAGTAAAACGAACTTGGTATTGAGATTTAATTCACATAGGCCAGTTGATCCAATCACATCCGTTATATTTTTTACGATGTTTCAATATTTGATATTGATGAGATTTGGATCTAAATCTAAATCAAATGTTAACTGAAAAACATTTAGAGAGTTAGATTTCTTAAAATTAGTATTAAAATCGTCAGCCAATGACACTTCACTATGGCTACAAAGTTTTGACATCAGTATGCCTGAAAAAAATCAGCTGCACTTAACTAGAGTATGGTCAAAGACATATATACAGGGTGTCCCACGATGAGTTTCCCAGCATATTGCTCGGAAACGGAACCAGATAGAAAAAAAAGTTTAGGAACAAAAATTGAGGGCTTGTAAGGGAGCATCTAGGAAGGGTAATTTTAGATATACAGGGTGTTTTAAAAATAGTAATATTGCTGCCAAGTCAATTTTTTTAAAAGGAACACTTTGAATATTGTTAGTTTTTCGAAAAGCTTGTTTCAAGAGAAATTCAACCATACTATACTTGTTACGTTTCTAATTTAAAATGACTGAAATATGAGCGATTAAATGATCAATTACGTAAGCATGAACAGATATGCAATAATAACAATAACCACCAGCGAAATATTGAAGAGTATGACGGGGGCTGTCATGTCACGAGTCAATGATCAATTACGTAAGCATGAACAGATATGCAATAATAACAATAACCACCAGCGAAATATTGAAGAGTATGACGGGGGCTGTCATGTCACGAGTCAGAAGTAGTTTCATTGTTAATTATTTTAAGTAGTGAGAAATGCCTTCGCTTTTTACATATGACGAGTATGTCGACATGCTCCTGATATACGGAGAATGTCACAAGAATGGAAGACGTGCTCAAAATCTGTATAGTCAACAATACCCGAATCGTGAAATACCAAG
The DNA here is from genome assembly GCA_963920685.1 of Polydrusus tereticollis. Lineage (NCBI taxonomy): Eukaryota > Metazoa > Arthropoda > Insecta > Coleoptera > Curculionidae > Polydrusus > Polydrusus tereticollis. The sequence goes on from OY987329.1 coordinate 55,571,830, forward strand.
CTATAGAACGTTTCGTAATGTTGAACAAAAATTAAGAAGTGGTTCCTTTCCCAGTGGTAGGGCGCAAACACCAAGAAGAAAACGAGTCCGAACAGAAGACAACAATATTACATCTTGGCCTATGTTCAAGTGTATCCACATGTCTCAAGTCGACCCCTCGGGGAAGAATTAGGTATTGGAAAAAGTACAGTAGAAAGGACACTAAAAGATTATAAATACCACCCCTACAAAATTCATCTGGTGCAGGGCCTAACACCTGAACGCCGCCTAAATTTCATTGCTGAGATGTCAATGAAATTTGAGCAAGACCGTGCTTTTTTCAACAAAATCTTATGGAGCGATGAAAGTAGGTTCCACAACAACGGCATAGTAAATCGCCACAATTGCCACTACTGGTTATTTGTAAATCCTCACTGAATGAAGGAGACCAATTTTCAGGTAGTTTGGGGGGTTAACTTTTGGTGCGGTATATTTAATGGCTATCTTATAGGTCCTTACTTTTACCAAGGGACACTAAAGGGAGAACGATTTTTATATTTTTTTTAAAACGAACTTCCTTTATTACTTGAAAATATCCCAATCAATGAAAGAGCCTCTATGTGGTGGCAGCAAGATGGAGCTCCCCCTCACTTTGCCAGTTGATCCGGTGGCCACCACGGACACCGGATTTGACCCCTTTAGATTTTTTTCTTTGGGGATATCTTAAAGAAATTGTGTATGTAAACCACTCTAGAGATGTCAAAGATTTGCAAAACAAAATCATAGCAGCTTGTCGAACTGTTACTCCAGCTATGATTACAGCAGCGTATACCAGAAATCTTATAAACAGATTTGAATATTGTATTAGTGAGAGTGGTAACCAATTTGAACATATTTTGAGAAGAAGTCGTAATAATTTTGTTTAGTTATCTTCTTATTTTCGATTGATTGTTACATAATTTAATAAAGTGTTATAAATCGCTCATATTTAAGTAATTTTAAATTAGAAACGTAACAAGTATGGTATGGTTGAATTTCTCTTGAAACAAGCTTTTCGAAAAACTAACAATATACAGGGTGTTCCATTTAAAAAAATTGACTTGGCAGCAATATTACTATTTTTAAAACACCCTGTATATCCAAAATTACCCTTCCTAGATGCTACCTTACAAGCCCTCAATTTTTGTTCCTAAACTTTTTTTTCTATCTGGTTCCGTTTCCGAGCAATATGCTAGGAAAATCGTCGTGGGACACCCTGTATAATACAAACAAATTATTTATCTTCGGGAATAATAATGAGAATTCGAAACTTTGCTCTACTAGAAGGTTATCAAATTTCTTAACTACTTCAAGTGAATTACTATCTAGAAAATATTTATTAACAAAAATTATAGTTCCACCGTATAGATATTCCGATCTGCAAAATTTGCGAAGAACTACATGATCATCAGGTAAGCAAATAAATTTATCCGGTCTCAACCATGATGAGTAATCAATAATATATCTGTAAATTCTTGAGCTTCAGAAAACAAATACAACTCTATGGTTTTATTTCTCAATGACTGTACGTGTACGATTTTTTTTTCTATCATTATTTTTTATTTGCGCATCGTTAGATTGGTGGATAATCTTCTACTTTAACAATTCATATATTCTTTAGTGGGAACTATATTACAAGGTAAATCAACGGTGTTGAAGTGCTAGTTAGTCTATATGCGTCTTTAATGTTTATTTTATTTACTATACTATAACTGTTTATTGCTACTAAATTTATATACTGTTTAGTTGAGTAGGATGTAAGATCTAGAACATTAATATCTATTAGGGTGGGCCGAAATTTTTTTAAATTTGATTCACTATACCGAGGAAAACTTACTCCACGGACAGATAAATAAAATAAAACAAAGATGTAAAAATTGTGAGAACTTCCAGTAGCGCATCATCCTTTGAAATCATAAAAACTTACAAAATTAAACATTCTCTCGTAATTAAGGAAAAACAGTGTTTTCATGTTAGTGATGAAATTAAATTAAAAAATAAAGCATTTCAATATTTTTTACTCATTCTTTTTAATACTTGCTATTTTACACTCCGATTAGTGTGAAAAATTTGGCATGAGATCGATAAGGAAGCGTTGTTCTGATGAACCCATCCCTGGCACCAACAACTTTTTGTGACCCTTCTGTCACCAACTTCACACACCGCTCGACTGATACCACTCGACTGGTTGAATAATGAATATGGCATGAAAACGTGCCAAAATTGCATTCAGCTGATATTCTTGATTTAATTACAGATAAAATATCCTCATTACTTACTCTTCGCAACATTGAGCCATATCTAGGAGTTTTGCTTATCGCCTTTATTACTCTTTTAAGGCTTAATTCTCTGATATGCTTTCTTTCACCTACAATCATACTGAAAAGCAAATTTTCAGGGTAAGTAAAAAATGAGTTACGCTCAATGACAGGGTCTACTACTTTAACTAAATTTTCAGGTAGGATCCTTGATGTTACCATAGCTTCAACTACATGCTCAGGGTCATCTGTAAAGTACTTGCTTTTCTTGATATTAAACCAAACAGGCATATAAGACTTTAGGATGAAAGAAACTAATAGATTATGTTCATCTGAAGGATTTAACATACTTACGTATAATTTAAGAATTCTGTTTGCCGTAGTTAACTATCTGGAGTGTAAAAGAGGGCCGGGATCACGAACAGATAAATCCTCAGTTACCTGATTATGAATTTTGAAGCTGATGCGCGACCGGAGGATATTAACCAATTTTTTATTTCTTTGCCTTATTTTACTCATACGTTCGCGGGGCAAGTATCCTGCGGTATAGCGGTTCGACCATCCCGCGGTATAGCGTTTCGACCTTAATCAGGTTATCATATTTTAAAAAATTAGGACAATTAGTTCAGTTTCACTAATTTTTATGAATTTTGAAAATGATGCGCGACCAGAGGCTATTAACCAATTTTTTATGTCTTTGCTTTATTTTACTTTCCTATATGTTCGAGGGGCAAGTATTCCGCGGTATGGCGGTTCGACCTTTATCGGTTTATCATATTTTAAAAAATTAGGAAAATTAGTTCAATTTCACTAATTTCTATGAATTTCGGAGACGATGTGCGACCGGAAGATATAAATCGATTTTTTACTTTTTTGTTTTATTTTCTTTATCTGGCCTAGGAGCAAGTTTTCCGCGATATAGCGAATCAACATTAAAAAGAAAAAAAAATTCGTCCCATCCCAAAATTCTATGACCTCATATAGCTTTAAAATCTTGCACCTGCCTAAACCAAAATTTAATTTATAAAACTACTAATGATATCTCTTAAAATTTTCACCACTGAGTGGAAAGAAAAATATTAAATTTAGTTACACAGTCGGCTGCAAATATTTTAAACCAACACTGGTTACCCAAGGGACTGGATGTTACCCTATAACTAGTTAATAAGCAAAAAGAAATCAGGAAAGAAAAAGCTATTCGATAAATAAAATCAAAGAGAAACGAAACATTTTTTGCAAGATAACTTCAAGAAAGGACACAATGAAAAAATGAAGAAAAACAAACAAGTCTGACTTAAAGGCCCAAATATAATCCCATCAGTAAATCTAGAATGAAGGGAGATGTTGCATAAAAGTAAGTAGTCGTAAAAGAAAAACTTAATAAAGATTTTTAAAAATTCAGCAACTTTTACAACTTTCACAAATTTTTCTTTAAAATATGCCCGACAATTTCGAATACATACGTAGTTCAAAACTTTGATTGTAAACATATTAACTTCCATTTTTAGTTCCAAAAATCCCATAAACTGAAAGTTTATTGCAGTAACTCAACGTAGGAATATAAATGAATTTTAAGCAGAGCATTCTGGATCAAAATAGGTATCGACAGGGAAATAAAAAATAACGATTTTTAAATAAAGTTGGAAGGATTGTACGTGCAGGACAGAATAATTGGAGATATCTACTCGTATAAGTGTCTCCCAAATTGGTGATGATAGTAGTGGTCGGAAATTATAAAGACGGTCAATGGTGAAAGATTTAGGCAATTATGTCAGTATTTTATTGGGGTTTTTAAAACAATTTTGGTTGGTTCCTGAGATTATGTTGAAAAAACTAAAATATCCATTTTGTTAGATCGCTTAACTTTTTTATATCTAAATATTTTATCTGCAATTAATAGTATACTACATACCCAGATAGAGAATTTCTACCGAGGTATGTATACTATTTTATACAAAACCATAATTAATTTTTAACAAAAATCGGAAGGATTTGTTGATTTGTTTTGATAGGTTATTGATATATTGGCATTTTAAAAAAGTCATGGCAAGCATTTACTTGCTCTCACAGAGCTAACAAAACTTATCAAGCCGGCAAGTTTCCGAAGACTTAAGTTGTAGACTGCTGGAATTGCGAGAGGCCGCGGCCAAGGTAGGACAGAATTTGATGCTTCATAAGACTAGTCCAGGTACAAGAAAGCATAGTGTATCGACAAAAGAACCACAAAATGTAGGGTCAGAATCCAGTTTTCTGACTTACTTTGGTGAAATGACGACGATTAAAGAACCATCTACTCTACGGTCAGCATATTCAATGTTTAGAGCAAAAATGTCAATTAGACAAAAACAACATAGATATCTTCAAATTTGGGATGTCGAAAGCATTACTAAAAAGGCAAAATATTGGATTTAAGGCCAAGAAGTTCAGGGTATTTACAATGGAAAACATTCATCAATTTCTAACGGATGCACCGAAGGATTTTATTGTTCAGAAGGTATTTTTTTAAATATAAAAGTCTTTGCTGCTTTATTGATTGTCATTTCAGCAGAGCAGATTTGGGTGTAATATATCAACCTCGAGGAGAATTTGACTATTAGTTTGGGACAAAAAAAATACATTCCTAATCTTATTGTGGCCGTATCCATGGATGCATCTGTGTAGAAGATGGCGGAGTCTTTGAGCTTCAAATCATGGCAGGCACTGTTGACATTTAGTATTTAAGACTATATTTTAGACATGGCAAACTGGGTTGTGTCAAACACTCAAAGCCTGCATTAAGCGGGGCTGTTCTCTTGAAACAATGTATCTTCTAGTTTGATCTGTGTTTCTTAGTTCATTAAGTAGGTCCATGATTGCGTTATCTAAGAGTGCTATATTTTTTATAATTAATTTTTTTGATAACCAAAAAAGCAAAAAATGCCTGTGTAACAACAAGAGATTATCCAAACAAAGCCAGAGCCTACTAGAACATTTTAAAAATTTTAATTTCATCTAGCGAAATACAGAAAATCCTTTTTTAATTTTTTTTTCTCGATACCGGTCGCAGGTACGAAAACCACAAGAAACTAAAAAGTTTTTAAACAAAAAAATATAATTTCGTATTTAAGATTCTACCAGCCACGCACCGCAAGAAAGTTCAGGAGAGTAAAGGGGACATGACCCCTGAAAAAATATCTCACTGTACATTCTCACAAGAAGCAGAAACGAAGAAAAAACTAAAAAGAATAATAAAATATCAATACCTTGTAGATCGGTGACGAAGCGTTTGCGGACCTTTGTTTGTATAAATTTTTAGTCATAAAATAAGCCAAAAAATGGCCCCATCTGTATATATGTGATATTTAGGAATATACAGTGAGGACATAAAGTCTGGAAAACTACCTTTTGCAAGTAAACGAAGCACCTGAATAAAAAACGCTCGGACACGTCGATTTTATTAATTTGTCTTCTATCTTCTAAGATTTCTGAGATATATACAGGGTGCTTCAAGAAAGCTGGGCAGCTGTTAACTTCTTTTTTTTTAATGGAATACTCTGTATATTATTGCATTTTTGGATTCTACGGATAATTCTAAGTATATTTTATATGAGATGTCCTATACCTAAATTCAATTGTTTTTTAAATATTGCCAGTTGAAATTATACATTTTTTCATTAAGAGAAAAACCATGATACAACGTAAAATCTAGGAGAAATGTAGTAACTTGATGTCACTTTGACTCGTTGTCACTATGACAACTGTGCCAATTTTTAATATACTGTAGGACAGTTCTGTTACTGTCAAGTTATTAAAAATGCTCTCAGAGCGAGAAAGAATGGAAATTCTGATGATGTTTGGCTGGGGAGATCGCCAAAGACATTTGGGCGAAGTTTGTGAACTTTTTAATAACACATATACAGAGCGCGGACAAGAAATTACGATATCTACAGTCAGCAAAATTGTCAATAAATTCCTTGAACATGGTTGTGTAAAAGATCTTTCCAGGACTGGTAGGCCGAAACTAGATGATAATAAGAAATTAGATGTTTTACTCAGTTATAACGAAAATCCACGTTTACCTACAAGTCAAGCAGCATCAGATTTGTCCATTGGTCAAACATCGGTAAAAAATATTTTAAAAAAGGCAAAGTATCATCCATACAAAATAAGATTAATACATGAATTAAATGAAGACGACTATGACCGCCGAATTCAGTTTTGCGAAAATATGCAAGAGCGGTGCAATATAGATCCATTTTTTTTAGAAATATTTTATTTTCCGATGAAGCTACCTTTTTTCTTAATGGTACTGTCAACCGACGAAACTGTAGATACTGGTCCACAGAGAATACTCATTGGGCTCAAGTGGCTCATACGCAACATCCCGAAAAAATCAATGTTTGGGCTGGAATATTTCAAGACAGGATTATAGGTCCGTATTTTTTCGACGTTAACTTAAACGGCGAAATTTATCTTGACTTTCTGCAACTAGAGTTGATTCCTGCCTTAGTTCAACTGTATCCAGGTAATGAGCCTGATATACCAACTCCAAATATGTGGTTTCAATAAGATGGAGCACCACCTCACTACGCGCTTACTGTTCGGCAGTATCTCAATGAGATATTTCCTAACAGGTGGATAGGACGTCGTGGCCCCGTAGAATGGCCGGCCAGGTCTCCGGATTTTACTCCCCTAGATTATTTTCTGTGGGGATATTTAAAAAACAAAGTTTATTTCAACAGACCTCCTAATATCGATGCGCTGAAAAATCGTATAAGAGATGAAATTCGACAAATCCCACCTTTTTTCATTCGAAACGTGCAACAAGAGTTCATCGATCGGTTAGGATATTGCCAGGAAGTTAACGGACAACAGTTTCAGCATTTGTTACGTTAAAATGTGTTATTTAAGTTATTGTCATTAAAAATTCAGTAGACTAGTAAGGTGTGTTTTATTTTAAAAACAATTGAATTTAGGTATAGGATATTCTATATGAAATATACTTACAATTGTCCGTAGAATCCAAAAATGCAATAATATACAGGGTGTTCCATTAAAAAAAAAGAAGTTAACAGCTGCCCAGCTTTCTTGAAACACCCTGTATATATCTCAGATATCTTAGAAAATAGAAAATAATTAAATAAAATCGACGTGTCCGAGCGTTTTTTATTCAGGTGCTTCGTTTACTTGCAAAAGGTAGTTTTCCAGACTTTATGTCCTCACTGTATAATAGATTAGGTATAGGGCTTTTTTCCAATTTAAAAAAATGTTATTGGATAGCGACAATAAATTTAGCGGGACACCTTCTGAATTAAAGCAAGCCACTGAAAGAGCTGAAAAAGGTTTGTTGTTGAAAAAAAAGCAAGAAATAATAATAATAATAATTGTTGGTTCAGACACTATTTTATTGGACAAGGATAAAAAGCCATCCGCGCTCTGGTCAGTCTACTGAATGTGAAGGATAACGCTAGCTTTAAAGTAAATTGTTAATATTTGTTGAAAATAGTAAACTGTTGGCATTTTAAAACGTCACAATATAAGAAATAAACCGAAAAATCTAATACATTCACAAAGCATAATTGTTGCGTTTCTTACCTAGAATATGATATAACTTGAATATATATCTGGTCAAGCGACCATTTTTGTTGCGTTTCTTACCTAGAATATGATATAACTTGAATATGTATCTGGTCGAACGACGATTTTTGTAAGAAAACTAATATTTTACTTGTCTACTTTTTTAAAGTATATTTTGATTATTTATTATTGTCATTCTTTTTTTCTTTTTCAACTACGATTACTTTAAACAATAAATTAACTAGTTCAGGTAAATATATACAAATATAAACATATTGATCATAATTTAAAATGTAACAACTCTCCCCTGCAGTAATTTTTCTGGGGAAAAATTTCTCCTCTTCCTTGTCTGCATCTAATTTTAATACGCATAGTCTGGAAACTGGTCTTCGTAAAATACTACCATTTGCTAATTTCAAGTCGACGGTTCTAATGCGCTTGTCTCTTTCAGGATATAGTTGAACAACTTGCCCTTTAGGCCATGAGTTTCTGGGACCGTTCGGATCAACTATAATGGCTACGTCATTTAACTTTATGGGAATTGGATCTTCATGCTATTTTGGTATTTTTACTAAAAACAGCATATATTTGGTAGTCCATCGTTTCCAGAATAAATCAGTTAAATTTTGAGCGGCTCCTCCTCATAATTTAAAATGTAACAATAATTATATTGATGAATTATCTAAGGTCAATTAATTTTTTTTTTTTATAATTTCCTTACACACCACATATCTGTTATAAAGAGTTTCGTACATCATCAGGTGTCTCTAAAACTGATAAATTGCTAAAAATGAAGATAGCAGAGAACGCTTTCCAGAAAATAAAGTCTGGAAAGTAGGGAAATTCCACTATTAAGAACGGATAAAAGCAGAATATTTATTCCATTATGGACATTTACAGCAAGGCTAAATTATTCACGAAATGATTCATGTCTATTTATAATTACAATAAAATTATTAAAAATTTCCTACTACGGACCTGCCCGACTAATCTTTAATTCTCGTGAAAGACATGCCCTCACGTGCAGTTAACGTGTAAGAGCAAGGCAACCCGCATAAAGTACGTCGTTTCTCTCTTTTCCATTCTGATTGAGAGTTGTGAAAGTCACGTGGTTGCTGAAATCCATAATAATTGGTGGGTTTTTCTTCCATTTTTTATAAACGGTGTCAACAAAAGTAATGCGTCGTGTAGAATTCCGCCCTTTTCAACGCAAATCCCAGCTTGGACACGAGTAATGAATTGTGATGTGTTAAAATTGGTCAACTGAAAGTGCTTTTTTAATTTTTGATTTATCAGACCTTACATCGGGGATATGATTTTCTCTCAAAAGGCCGAAGAAACCAATAAAGCAGGTACAATAACCATCTGCCACTTCACGGCGTAGTACGAACGTCCTTAATTTTTCTTCAGGCTTTCTACAACTTTTTGCCTTTATCATTTTATTATTTCATTGTCTTGTCATTTAATCATTTTATCATATCTTAGTTTTATTGCTCACCGTTTTATGATTTTATTATTCTGTTAGTAAACATTTTGTTATTAACAACGCTGACCTGCATACCTTGACCATTGATGTCACTGTAGGCCTGGCAAATTTTATTGGCGAAGGACAGTTTTTTGGGTTACGAAGTTCCTGGTGCGAAATTGATTTAGTGGAGTCTGTATCCTTTTGATGGTGTCGTCGTGTCCTGCCTGGTCTACACTTTTCTTGCCTGTTGGTGATTGAAAACATACCTCTGCCTGGTCTGCGCTGCACGCTGAGCTCAAAGTTGCTGCAGCCGTAAAAAATGAGTAAATTATACCATATGGAGAACCACGTCAGTCATTATTGTACATCACTGAGAAAGATAATCTTATTTACCCTGCTTACTAGTTAAATCATTAGTTTCACCGTTGCCTATCGTACTTCACTAAGTAAGATAATTTCATTAGCTGGTAATGGTATATGGTAATCTAACTAAATATTAGATTTGCTGCAAACATTAGTAGTAGTAGGCCCTCGCCAAATCAGCTCGACCTTCTCATAAAGAACATAATGCCATTCCAGGCCAAGGTCTTGACTTCCTCGAGTGGAATCACCACTCTCCCAAAGAATTACCGCCTAAGTATTCTTATGGCTTCACAGACGCACAAGAAGTGCAGTGGTGTCTAATCATCCTCCAAGCATTCCAGACAAATCGAATCCTCCTCCAGGCCACCCATCGTATGTAGGTACTTCCCTAAATTGCAGTATCCTGTCAGAAGTCCTACAAGAGGATTCAGGGCACGTCTACTCCTGTTAAGAATTCACTCCAACTTAGTCTTATTAGGCCGAGTTATTAAATCTTTGGCCTGCCTGCAGCCCGGGGTGTGCTGTCATTCCTCCATGCATAGGCCCATTCCCTGTGGGCTACCCCCACCTGCTGTTTTGGTATGCCTATTGCTGGTTCGAGTCTTAGATAGGGAGCACACAACAAGCAACATCCACTCCGCAATGTCCAGGGACCCAGACCGTGCTCTCAGTTTTTCAACTCCCCCCATTATTTTTCTTTTGGCTTCTAGAACACTCTACTTTTGCACTTGCAATTCTCAGTGTCTGTAGGAAAGAGTTTTGTATAGTAATATGTCGTTGATATTGCGGTACCTACAATAAGTACATTTTTTTGTCGGAGTTCTTTATCCTATCGCGTTTTATTGGGCGCTCACGGATAATTTAGGGTTCGCTGGGCGTCATGAAAACTGACTCTATATAATTTTTATACTCTTCCTTCGCTAACCTAAACTATCTATGAATAAACAGTCACATTTACACAAATCTGGCGAAACGCTTTTTTTTGTAATTGACTTCAGGAGAAAATTCTTGGAATGTTTCCTACAAACACAATTATGTATGTATAATTACCAATAATGGTAAATATTTAGCTTTTTAATTATTGTTGGATTACGTGGGATAAAATCGTTAAAAAGATAATATTATGAACCTAGAGTACAGTAATCCGCAGTCGCTAATCCTTTAAGGATACTGTGGGAATTCAGAATGACTTGAATAGAGTAACTGATTGGCGTATTGAAAATCAAATAGATTCAAATATCAAAAAATGCAAAATAATATAATTCTACCGCGCAATATACCAAATTGTCATCATCATTGTCATTATAACCTGAGTAATTGTGCCGTGGTAAGAGTTACCACTTAGTTTGTGACTTAAGTAGACATCTTCATAATAAATTGAGTTTTCATTTTTACTATTAGAACTGATGGGTTTCATGTATCGAAATACCAGATACTTTCAGAATGTCGGTAGTCTGAATAACGTCGATAAAACTCTTGTCAGGCCAATTCCAATCCTATATGATGATTTGCACCAGAGATTAGGCTTAGACTCGTTGGCGAGGTGCAGAATTAAGTTTGATATAATTATATTTCCTATTTAAATCAGTGAATAGAATTACTTTATGTATCAGTTTGTTACATAGTTTTCGTGTTCCTTCGAGAAATAGTAGAGATTAGTCTCTCCTTGCTGTCGATTATCATATGATTAATTAAGGAAAGTTTTCTCCTGGTCCTAGGATACTTAATAATGGTAAGAAGATTGAGGGTGACTATTTTTATTAATCCTTCCACTGTGCCTTTAGTCTTTAAAGCTCAACTTACCCTTAAATATATTGCATGGATAGAAATTTTGAATGCTCTATAATTTACTTTTCCTAATCTGTTGTTAACCCATTCGCGCCCACAGATACCTTAATATGGTATTACAAACTAATGTTCCCACTTTCCCTCCTTTCCTGCAGGTGATTGTGGAAGTGAAAATGCTAGTTACGATCGTTTTCATTATCCATAGATGTCCACACTTCAGTGTCGATCGTAGTTTGTGTTCTTTCCAGTAATTTTAGTGTTGGTGACTTACTGATTTGTAGGACGAACTCTTACCGCGCGTAACAATGAATATTCCGTGGCATGTTGAAAAAACATCAAATAGTTCATCAAATGTTCGAAAACATGTAGTTTCTTTCTTAATTAAGATTTTTATTTTAAACTTCTTTTTTCTGCACAAATACAAAAGCAATGCATAAAATACAGTTACAAACATGAAATGGACATAGCTTCTATTAGGTACATAAAAAGTATAAAAGAAAGATATCAAGTTAGTAAAGAGTGGGCTAATACGACTTTGGGAAAAAATTTTAGTTTCTATACCAGCAATGTAGTCTGAACTATTAAGGCGTAATGTCACTGTTCAAAAACCTACTGGTAAATTTGGTCGACTTGAATAGATTTTCAAAATAAATATTAAGAAGTAATCAAATACCAATTTTTGAATCAAACTTTTAACCCTTTTATTCTGACTTTTGCAAACAAACTTCCAGGGATGCCATGGCATCTTTCAAATTTTTTACAACTTTTTACAACTTGAAAGAAACACAATAGGTAGGTATTAATAAAAAAAGATAAGAAAAAAAACTTCGCTCATCAGCGCCACCAGCCACTGCGCCACATGCCACTAATAAACAACCCACGCCACAATGCCACAACTTCATAAATTTATTAGAATAATGCGTGTTGTGTAGTTCGTATGACATTCCAATGGTTCAACAGTTCACTGTCACTGGTGAATTTTAAAAATAGGACAGGCCGACAAGGGAAACCCCAAAAAAACGAGAAGTGAAACATGTACAAATAAGAATCTGACACTGTTCTCGTAGCGCCATTTTTAGAAATGTCTTAAAACTTGATGCTACACCGTTCTGAAGTTGAGTTGAGATTTTATTTTGATGTTTTGATGTTTAAAATATACATCGATGTTATCAAAAAAACATCGATGTTGGAGATGAAGCATTAATGTTGGAGATGAATCATTAATGTTTTTTGCCCAACCCTACTGTTCATGTGAATAATAGATCAATTTTAAATATAGATAATAGATCAAGTATATTTACTCATCATTCGGCCCCAGTTATATTGTCCCAAAGCTTACTGTGATACCATGGTATGGTGTTCCGGGACAAAATGGTGTTAAATTGCTTATGACAATACAGTGTCTAATTTTATTTTTCTTGGCGAAGTTTTTCACACTTGCAGACTATGAATTAGCTAAACGAAGACAACCAGGTACGGCAGCCTGTTAACTATCTTCGAAATCTAGCTAACGTATAACAATATCTAGTATTTTAGAAAACCGAATATCAATATCATGTCCAATGAACAGTAAGAAGCAGTCCCAGAAAAAATAACTGGAGACTACGAACACGATATTAAAAAAAAAGATCATGGTATTTATTTTATACGGTACGTAGACTAAAACTAGGGAAAATTGTAACTCATAGTCACGGTCTCAATATAAAATCTTTATTTACTAACTTAGCAGGCCATATGTTTCGCCATTTCTGGCATCATCAGGCCTAAAATAATTCAATGAGAATGTAAAACCTATTTCAGAAAAATTTACGATTCTCAACTTACCCAACAAAACACCCTTAAAACAAATAAAATTATAATAAAAAACAAACAAAACAACCACACCCTGCATGATACAAACGACAGAACATATAGGTATACAACTCAATAATCAAGGATGAAGTGGTCAGCCCATATGTTATTTGTCTGTAAGGAAGGTAGATTGCCTTTCCTAGACCTACTATTGACAAGACTTGATAATAGAATCAACTTTGAAATTTATAGAAAACCGTCATCAACAAATAACGTAATTCAAAATACTTCCAACTCACCATATTATTAACACAAGTTTCCAACTTTTAATTTATTTTTCTACAGACTATTCAATTTGCCATTATCCAGGAGTGCATTTAATAAAGAAATCAATATAATCAAACAGATAGCAATAAACAACGGATTTTCGTAAAGTTCAATCAATAAAATTTATTACGAATTCGAAAACAAATATAGGTTATCATACAATATAATACATTCAAAGGTACAAGAAAATAAAAATACATATTATAAATCACTGACATATTTTGGGTATGTATCTCTTCAAATGGTTTTTCAAACCCCTTGACGTTTCATGAGCCTTTAAAACAGCGAACACTTAGGCAACACCTAGTCACAATCAAGGACAAGGCGGAATACTTTTCGAAGTCAGGAGTTTACTCCCTTCAATGTGATGAATGCCAGTCCATCTACGTGGGCCAATCGGGTAGAAAAATGTCTACAAGAATCCAAGAGCATTTGAGTTTGGTGCGAAAATTTCGTAACACCGACATATGTAACACACAATCAGCCTTCGCAAACCCCCTTTTAGAATCAGGTCACCAATTTTCCCCATCTAAAAATGCAAAAATTTTACACGAATGCCAAAAAGGTAAAAAGTTGGATTTATTGGAGAAACTTTAATTTACATTACAAAAGCAAAAAAGAGCCCAATACTCACCTGCGTTAACGAAGTCTTTAATTTCGAGCCATATCTAATTTTTAACAATTTAGTTGATTGTCTTGTTGTTGTCTTGTTGTTTACAAACTCGGCAGTTGGAGTTTATCACAATCTATCTTTTTTCCCACTCTTTTTTGACGTTTTATTTTAGATATTCTTCTTTTTCTACTGTGCAGGTAAATAACATATGGGCTGACCACTTCATCCTTGATTATTGAGTTGTATACCTATATGTTCTGTCGTTTGTTTGTATCATGCAGGGTGTGTTTGTTTTGTTGTTTGTTTTTTTATTTTATTTTTATTTTTAACTTTATTTAAGGGCTTTTTTTGGGTGAGTTGGGAATCGTAAATTTTTCTGAAATGGGTTTTACATTCTCATTGAATTATTTTGGGCCTGATGATGCCAGAAATGGCGAAACATGTAGCCTGCTAAGATAGTGAATAAAGATTTTATATTGAGACTGTGACTTTGAGTTACAATTTTCTCTTCGAGAATATGGACAGTTTCCTTGAACGATAGATAGACATTTAACTCGTTTCAGTAGACTCCACAAGCGCCAGTATCCAGCCAGTAGGATCTGTCAAGAGGTATTTCTTTTAAAAGAAAAAACATAATATTATGGGTTCTCGTCTCCCCACCCCCGTATTGCTGCTTACTACAACAACGTGGATACAGTTCTTATTGAGCAAGGAATAGCAATATTTGACTGCATGGCTAATAGACGGATTGATGCCTGACAACAAAAATATTAGCACAAATAATAGTTCACAGTTGTTTTACAAGCTGTAATAAGAATATATTCGACCGGATATGAGGTTCGATCGATAGATAATTTTGTTATCTCGTATAATAGATGGCCCTGTGCGGTGCCGGGTTATAAATCATTTTGTAGAACCATGTGCCAAAAGTGTGATGTCGATCAATATATAAGTTGTTTAGCTAGATATATTATACAAGATAAGTTAATATCAATTATTTTTCAATCGTTATACTAGTTTTCGAATATGTAAATAAAAATCCTTACACGCTCACGGACACCATATTATGGTATCAGTGTATTTCTTAGACCCTTGACTACCATATTTGTAAAAATAGGTATTATGTTGCAGAATAATAACCGGTAATACAAAAAATGACGGAATTAGAAAAAAAATTTGGACCCTATGGGCTTTTTGCAATCCAGTAGAACAGAAAAAAAACTTCCATTCAGATTACTTTGTAAAAATTATAAATGGGGGTTTCTCCGTTAAAAAATAAATAAACCCATCCGCGAACACACTACATTTTATTTTCTTCAAAATTTTAAGCCCCGTGTTATCTGCTAGGCATAAACCTACTTGCATATTCGCGAATCTTTTGGAGACTAGTGGTATAATTTAATAGTAATTATTTTTATTTAATAAATATTTCATTTGTATCCAGTTCTGTTAAGTACCTACATTTAACATCAATTATGTTACTTTGCTTAAGGCCCATACAATATCTAATTAGTAATCTTTTCAGTACAATGTCGCATAAAATTCTAGGAATGAAATAACTTCTAGATATACTTTTTTTTGTTCTGCCTAGTGCTTATAAAAAGCCTGTTTTTTAAACCCCCTTTATTGTTTCCTGTGTAAAATATGCAATTAAAAATATCATCTGATATTATAAAATTAATTGCGGAATAAAACCAACGTTAATTAAACTTTGATTTTCCGCCTATTGAACGTAGGTAACACGGTAATTTGAATATCAATTAAACGTATCTGATTATTAATTAGAACGAAAGTCATAGATAATACTTAATTTGTAGGTAAAGCATGAAAAACGCATACTCATAAGTATGTGGAAACTATGCATCATTTAAATTACATATTCAGTCTTCAGCGTAATTGAAAAAATTATAACAATGTAGGTACTTAGCTACCTACTTGGATGTTCCAAACAGAAATACAGTAGAATCAAGGTTTTGGGACACATATTATGTGCTTAGTTAGCTACAAGATAAAAATTAATGTATGATGCTGCTAGCATACTGTATACCTACCGAGAAATATACAGGGTGTCCGGGTAAATATGGGAAATCTCTCGGATTCAGATAGAACATGAGAGAATGAGATGAGAAGTCTCAATAAAATTTTTTCGTACAGGCCCTCTTTACGGAGATATGTGCCCCTGAAGAACGCCGCTAGAAATCGTTTTTTCTTGAATAACTTTTAACGTACTTCCTATAATTTAATAAAAATTTAATATGATGGACACTAGTAAGGACCTCTTAATATAGTGTCCTTTAAGCAAATTTGGGTTTTTTAGTTTATCAGGGGCGAACTAAGCTGTACAACTTAATGCTTACATTATTAACACCCTATATGATAAAAACTTAAACAAAAATAAATCTTGGTGGCCTGCATCTTAGACTAAAAAAATGGTACTTATATATTCTCGATAAAATGAACCGCTTTCGAGAAGAAGTATAATAAACGAATTCATGGTTTATTTTTAATTAAAAGGGCAATAATTTCTATTTTGTTTCTCGACAACAAAGTATAATACGAAAGCCATTCAAACAACCGAAAAGCTTCATTTTAAGTTGTTCAATCCGAAAAATCACAAAAATTTAAAAAAATACGCAGTGATGGAATAGAAAGCACCTTAACGAAAATATCGAAAAACTTCAACGTAGGCTCCGTGAAGTCTGATACACTCGCGGGCACGACGAATTGAGGACTGCTATTCCCGCCACAATAACCCAGCCTTGCTCCTTATCATATCATAATGAAACGTGATTCTCTGTAGAAGTTCCTGCCCAGTGCCGACCGAAGTGGAATACACCAAGTTTTTCAGGTGTCCCCAAAGGTTAAAATCCAACCGCGTTAGGTCCTCCTCTACCTATCCAAGGGTTTGGATTGACGTTATTCAGGTGCTCCAGCACACCAACGCTGAAATGAGGTGGTGCCCCATCGTGCATTGAGTACATGTACAGTGGCATAAGGATTTTCATCAGCCCATACATGTGTGTTGTGTAAATCGGTGATACCATTTTTGGTAAACTAACCTTGCTTCATCCGTGAAAAAAATAATGCTAATGAAGTATACATTATTTCGCTGCTAATCCAATGGCCAGCTTGCAAACTGCATTATACGAGGAAAATCTTCAGGAATCAGTTCATGTACTTTATTGCAAATGGTATTGATATAACAGCTATTCTTGAAGAACTTCGTGTACTATTGTTTTCGATGTATTAAACTATGCTGATAATTTTCGAGTGCTCGTTGATGGAGTGTCATCTGCATCACTTAAACTATTTTCCTCTAATTGCGGCGAACGTATAGTTCTTCTCAGACCAGCATCATTACTATTTTTTCCAAACTTTCGAAAAATTACGAAGAAAGTCAATAATATGTATTTCCTTATTAAGTGGAATCGCCCACCATTCTCCCACGTTGGTCAACTCGTTGAGATGTCTTCTGGTTTGGCATAGTACGATTAGGAAATCTTTCGTCACTTAACCTTCTGGCTTCTAAAGCATTGCAAGACGCAAGACCACACATCAGATTGATATCTGCATACTCAATAAACGTGTATTCCATAGTTCAAATTAATTCACAATTAAATTCACCACTAAATCCAAAAATCAGTAAATTAATATCGAAGTAAAGGATCAATGTGTCAGCGATGTGAAAGAACACAAGTTCAAAAATACAGGATAACGTTTGCAACAACAATACGTTCTTTTGGTACCGATAAATAAATAAAACGCACATTTTTTGCGAACA
The DNA here is from genome assembly GCA_963920685.1 of Polydrusus tereticollis. Classification (NCBI taxonomy): domain Eukaryota; kingdom Metazoa; phylum Arthropoda; class Insecta; order Coleoptera; family Curculionidae; genus Polydrusus; species Polydrusus tereticollis. Next base: position 55,589,793 of record OY987329.1, read on the forward strand.
TAGGTCTTCTGCAACTATTCGTTAATTATTATTTTTCTAGAAAACGGTTCATTTTATCGGTAACAAACAAGAGTACCTTTTTTTTAGTCTAAGGTACAAGCTACCCAGATATATTATATTATTAAGTCTTTATTTAAGTCTTTATCATACAGGGTGTTTAAGCATTAAGTTGCAGCTTAGTCCGCCCTTGGTAAACTAAAATAACTAAATATGTTTCAATGGCACTATTTCAAAAGGTTCTTACTAGTGTCTATCACATTAAATTTTTATTAAGTTATATGGCTTTGAAAGTTATTTAAGAAAAACCGATTTGCAGCGGCGTCCTTCAGGGGCACATATCTCCATAGGGAGGGCCTGTAAGAAAAAATTTTAAAGGAATTTGTCATCTTATTTTTTTATGTTCTATCTGAATCCAGGATATTTCCCACATTTTTCCGGGCACCCTGTACACAGTATATCTATGTAAGTTGGCGGCATATGGGAAACTTTTTTATTATTAATTTTACGAAAAAGTTATTCTTCATAAAAGTTCTGCATGGTCTAAAACCCAATATGCAACCATCACATATCAAAATTTATCAGTCGTATACGAGGGTTATCAAAAAATATGAATTTTGCTCAAGAGTAAAGTACCTTTATTTTTGACAATATCTAAAATTATTATAAAGAAAAGATTGCATTAATGGGCAAACTTAAGTTTTCAACATTATCGCAGAGAAAATGTCTAAGAAATAGTTCTTTAATGAATATTTGAAAGTTATTTTTAATTTTAAACATCTTTTCTTTATAATGCAATAAAAAGAAACTGAAATAAGTGACATAGAAGGTTTTTCAAATACAATAAAAGTAAACTGCAAGTAAATTGTAAAAGGTGCTGGAGGGAAAAACCTTCCACTTTCAGTTAAATTTATTAGCTATAAGCTAAGGACTGAAATTTAAGGAAAAGCTAAAAACTAAAGGAGACAAAAATATTTAAAACTCAAGATTACACCACAGAAGAATACCAAGAATAGAAAGTACTGCTTCAACACCTTAATTAAAAATTGTATTAAAAAATAATATAATTAAATGCAACAAATGTTTTTAGAATCAATACTACTGTTAAATATCTAATTTCAATATTATTTTAATAAAGGAGTAAAATGTATCAATGTTTGCGGAACGAATAGTGTTATCGCCGGGATAAACATCAAACTTGCAAATATTATCTTTTAAAATACATATAATATCTCCTAAATAAGCGGCTAGTCGACCGTTATTCCAGGAAAAAGCAAAGTTCTACATTTAGATGTTAAGAATATATTTTTAAAATCTTGTATATCCGATAACCCTTTGACGGTGTTCTAGCGCTCTAGAAAGGTGACACAGCACGGTACATTTTGTTGATTACTGTCCAATTGGTTAAAAGAAAACATGGCGGTTGTGTAGAGTGCATTGTTGGTTGGTCGTCATGACAACAGGGGCGTGACCTTGCTGTCAGATAATATAGTTTTCCTTTTTGTATACTACTACACTTTTGGCTTCCATAAAGCAAGGTTGTATGTCAACAAACGCACGTGGTTTCTTTGCGTCGGATTGAAACAAATAGCATTGCCTAAAAAAGGCACCCAGCAAATGTACTAAACAAATGTAGTGACTAGTTATGTGATTTTAAAATCAGTAGTGAATATTTATGTTATAGCATGTTATTGTAAAATCATGTACTAAAGAAGTTTTGTGCGATTTAGAGAAATAAACGCCAAATTACCACAGTGAAAAGCTCGTTTAATTCCTTCACTCAGTAAATAAAGAATCAGTGAAATTAACCTACAATCGAGGAACATAAAAGCCTCATGAACTGTTGACGTAAGTTAAATAACAACACTTGGCTTGCTTAACACCTTAAGATTGCAAAATATAACAATTATCAGGCAATTATTAAAAAAATATACTATATGTTAATGGAAAAGCTTATTCTTATGAGGACTTGAAAGATAGAAAGGCTAAAGAACAGTGTGAACCTGGAAAAGAGTTGGTAGTACAGAAAGCAAAAATTGGATGTACCAAAGCTACAGGAAGATCAGAAAGAGCAAAACAAATCAACTTCTTCAGTACTAACATTCCTAAAAAGATCATCATCAGCTTTTTTTGGGGAAATGGAAAGTATAATGCGCAAGACTCCAACAACAGAACTGGATAACCCATTTAAACGATCAACACGTCAAACAAAATATAAATAAGAAAGACATATTGTTGTATTTCTCTCAACGGCTAATAATATTAGATACTTGTCTTTAAACATTTTCTTTTTTGTAACGCCTTTAAAAAATGTAATATTTTTGAATAGTGTTGTTACTGTTGTTTGCCTAATTATTATGGTTTCTCTATTTGTATTTTTATCTCAAATACAAAATGAATCAATTCATAAGAGATGTAGATATTGCTTCAATTAATACATACGAAATGCATAGTGTGAAAGACTATGAAATCATAAAGAACAGATACAATAATACTTTTCAATTTTCTCTACTGCGCAAAATATAAGAAGTGTATCTAAAAATTTCGATTAATTCTGTGAATATATCGGTCAATTCTCGAAACCTGTTAATCTAATAATTTTGACAGAAACTTTGCAACTATCTTGTACCGATTTGTTTCAGATTGAGGGGTAAAACCTTATACACAGTGGAGGCGATATTAACCGTAATCATGGTCATCAAAAATATAACGCATAATTCAACAATAAAAAGTCTTGGTTTTTTTAAAATTATTGTTGGAACGCGTCTAAACCTTAACAATATAAAATTGGTTATTACGTTTAGCTACCGACCTCCATCTACTAACGTCGATTTATTTGTTGATTTTATCAGTGCACATTTAAAAACGGGCGATTTTTTTAACGTTAATCATTAATTTATTAGTGGGTAATGTGGGCATAAAAATTCGTGATAAAAATGGTACAAAAGCGTTTGATTTTATGAACAATTTAAGCGAGTTAAATTTTTTCCCACTATTAACAAATATACAGGGGAAATGCAGAAAACAAAGAGCTGTATTGATCATAGGGGAGCAACGGGTAATACTGTACACAATATATCTTCTCGGAAGAGAAATGAATTTACTACTTCTCTCACGTTAATGCATAGTCCCACTCTTTTAACTTCAAAAACAAGCGCTTGAATTAGTCAGTAACATATCGTCGTTGCAAGGGCATGGCGTATGTTTTAGTACGCTCTAATGTTAAAATGTTGTTTCAAAAGTAACATCGGGTAAAGATCGTACATTTGTACAGCAGTTTTAGTAGGTGAACGGTATTAAACTACGACATTATCATAAGATGTTCTTATATTTTAGATACCCATGCTGCATAAAGGGAAATTACATATTCTCCTATCAAAATGAATGATGCGGTGCAACATTTTCTTTAAAAATATTATACGGAATATTCCGATGCTTTGTACATTATTATGCGAACGTTTCGTGCAAAATTCCGTACATGCAGCCTTTCAAAACATTATGTATTATCATAGGGATAAACCTCATATCTGTAATATTTACGGTTTACGATTAATGAATTTTTAGCCTTAGGTGTACGGTATTACCCATCGCTCTCCTATATTTTTACGCAACAAAATAAATTAGTAAATAATGAAATATGCTTACCATTTGTCCTAAGAAGCACAATTGTTGATCACTATATGACCCTTATAACTTAAAAATTGATAACCCCTGAACCCCAAAAACAAATGGTTACATTAGAAAGTATATTGATTACAATAAACTGGGAAATGGGTTAAGACTTACCAACTGGCCGGATTTTCTAAAGCGTGACGATATCAACGAGCTTGCCGATGATTATATGGAAATCTTAACTACTCAGGTACAATTATCTATGAATTTTGTTAAAACAAAAGGAAATAAAGAGAAAACAATGGATAAGCAAAGGAATTATAAATTATATTAATATGCGTGATAAATTATATAAGCAATTAAGGGTAAATCCGCAAAACTTACAGTTAAAGGCACAATTTAATAACCATGGAAATAGTTTAAATATTATTATTAAAAGTCCTAAGATATTTTAAAAATAGAGTAGTTCAAAATAAGGATAATTCTAAATATCTGTGGAACACTCTTAAAGGAATGCAAATTAATAAGTTAAATGATAATTACATAAAGAAAATTAAAAGAAGTAATACAAGTCTTAGTAACAATGGAGACTTTGCAAATGCTTTTAATAATAATTTTAATAAGGTGGGCAAAGAACTAGCTGCCCAAATTCGAACATCTACTATGATTATAACTCACTAGTGGGTTATTGTAAAATATGCATTCATGTCGGCAATGATTTTACATGTATTACACAAATAAAACTCCCGGAAATGAATGTAACACAGCTTTAATGTTGCAATTAAGGAATTTAACACATATAGGTATTATATTAAGAAAAGTCGCTTTTAGCCTACATTTAAGGGAGAAATTTATTATTCAAAAATATATCAATTAAATAATAATATAGGGTTTTCCAGTTTACATTGAAACAATATAATATTCTATTTTTTAAATTTATTAATATCTATCAAGTGTTGGATGATATTTTTTTTTTTTTTTTTTTATGATAAGGCACAGCACTGCAGGATAAATCCTTTATGGCGCTCTAGGAGCGGTGCGTGTGCGCAGGAAACGATTCACGTTGGTCTTGAATCTTTGGAGATTATACTCGTTGGAGAACGCGATTTCAGGGAGGTCGTTCCAGAGTGATTGACGTTGAAAGAATTTTGAAACAGTGTCGTTCGAGGGACACTAAGCTGAACCACGTACTGGTGGGCTGCAGTGGCTCGTCGTGTATTTCTACCATGCACCGCTCTGGGTGGTATCAAGCGGGCAACCTCAGTTGAACACTTGCCATGAAAATATTTGTAAAATAGACTCAAGTCGCCAACCTGCCTTCGATGTTCAAGGCTTTCCAGATTGTTTGTCAGACTATGGTCACCGATCAAGCGAATGGCTCTTCTTTGAATGGAATCTAGCAATCTCAGGGTATGTTTAGGAGCAGAGCCCCAAATATGCGAACAGTACTCCAGTGATGGTCGAATTTGGGCTTTATAGAGCATCAAAAGTTGCTGGGGTGTATAGAGGTTCTTTGTTCGGAAAAGTATTCCAAGCTTCTGCGAGGCTGCCCTAGCAATGGCCGCAACGTGACTATGCCAAGACATATGACTATCCAAATTTACGCCCAATAAATGAATTGATGAAGCCAAAGGAATTAAGTGTCCCGCCATAACTATATCCGGTTCTTCAACATTAACTTTTTTAGAAAAAACTGCCGCCTGGGTCTTTTTAGCGTTAAATTCTACTTGGTTACTGTCACCCCAAGACAGAATTTCTTCCTGGTCTTTGTTAAGATGTGAGACCTCTTGCTGCCTATAGAGATGTGCATTAGCAGCCGATGTCCGAGCATCCAAAGTAAAAGATGAAACAAGTGTGCTGTCATCAGCGAAGCTATATATAGGATTTTTAGTTTTTTCCAAAAGATCGTTAATGTATAGTAAGAAAAGGGTGGGCGACAAAATAGAACCCTGAGGGACTCCGGCGTTGATGTTAAATGTGTCTGAAAGAAATCCGTCCATCGCCACTCGCAGAGAACGGTCTTTAAGAAAGCTCGACAGCCATGAACAAAATTGAACCGGCATTCCGTATGCTCTCACTTTAGTTAGGAGCCCCTCATGCCATACTCGGTCAAAAGCCTTGGAGATGTCCAGTGTTACCGCCCGGGACTCCCCATGGTGTTCTATTGCGTTGTTCCAAACATGAGTAACATAAGCGAGAAGGTCTCCTGTTGATCTAGACTTACGGAATCCATACTGGCGGTCACTAATAATGTTGAAGGCTTCCAGGTATTTTAGTAATTTTTCGTTGATAGCCTCCTCCATAACTTTTGATATAACCGAGAGCAATGCGACTGGACGATAGTTGTTTGGCAAAGTCTTCTTGCCTTTTTTGGGTATGGGCTGGACTCTCGCAGTTTTCCAGCAAGAAGGAAATATTCCTTTTTCGTAGGATAAGTTAAAAAGCCTACAAAATACCGGTGTCAGTTCGTCAGCGCATGTCTTAATTACAATGACTGGAATATCGTCAGGGCCAGAAGCCTTTTTAGTGTCGAGACTCCTCAAGATTCGTTTAACATGGCGGTGGCGAAAAACAATCTCGGGCATTGTCGATTCTACAGGGGTAATGTTCGGTGGAGTACTTCCCTGAAAATTTACCGTTGAATGTGAAGAGAATAGTTCCGCCAGTAAGTTTGCTTTTTCCTGTGCTTTGGTCGCAATGGTGCCATCAGAACGTGTTAGAGGTGGAATGGTCGACTTGGTAAAGTTCTGACTGATGGCCTTAGCTACCGACCAAAATGATCTTGAGCCGCTAGGACATTCAAGAAGTTTGTCTCTGATCCTCTGGTTGTGTGCTTCTTTGCTTTGGTTTATCGTTTGCTTGCATTTGTTTCGAGCGTTAACAAAGATGGTACGATTTTCGGCGGTAGGATTTGTACGCCATTGTCGGTAGAAATAATTTTTTGATTTAACAGCTCGTTCGCAATTTTTGGTAAACCACGGCTTGCCGTTAGAAGCGCACTTTTTTGAGAAAGGGATGAAGGCTTCCATGCCAGTAAGGATAACCTCCGATATTTCTGTTGCACAGATGGATGGATCATCAGAGGTAAAACAAACGTCCCGCCAAGGAAAGGTTCGAAAATGGTCCCTTAGGTCCTCCCACTTAGCTGATGTATAATGCCATACCTTGCGTGGTTTAGGAGGCTCTTCAGCACTAATTGGTAGTTTGTTCAGTGCCGAAATAAGGTTGTGGTCAGACGTTCCTAACGGCGGCTTCACGGTGACAGTGTACAAGTCGGGGTTTGAAGTTAAGAAAAGATCCAACAAACTAGCAAAATCACCATGTCGGTCTGGAATCCGAGTTGGTTCACCCACCAGCTGGGTGAGGCCAGAGCTGATGGCAAAGGATTCGGCTTCACGACCTTGTTCGTCAGTCATGTTTGAGTATTTGAGCCAGTTGACATTATGAACGTTGAAGTCGCCAAGGATGACAACTTCGGAATTGGGATGGTGGGTTTGCAAAAAGTCGATAGTATTAGCAAGAGAGGAGAACAAGTCTCTATAATGGGTATCACTTGGCGGCCGGTAAAGGCAGCAGATGAATTTAGTAATTCTCTGCGTTGATATTTTAAACCACATTACATCAAAGTCGTTAGGCTCGAGTGTCTCCTCTCGTTGACAAGAAATATCACTCCGGACAAAGAGACAAAGGCCAAAATTCCGCCTAAATCGGTGATGAAAGTCATACCCAGGATATAAATAGCTGACCGTACTAATCGATGATCTGACTTTGGTTTCGGTTAGTGCAAGTACATGAGGTTTGGTAGATTGTAGATGTTGATGAACTGCATTGATGTTCGAGTTTAGTCCTCTTATATTACAGAAGTCAATTTGGAAGTTGCTAATCTCGGGTCTTTTAACAACTCCAGTTTTCACACCATTTCCATTTAGAATATTGTTCGAAGGACCCGCATGGCTACTGGACATGGTGGATGATTGGATAATCTCGCTTGATAAGGCGCCAGGACCCGCCCCCACCCGGAGATCCGATCGGGGGGCGATTTTAACTCCGGAACATTTTGATCTTGGAACCATCATCACAGCATTTTTCATATATTTCCCACCCTGGAAGCCGGAGACATCGGCACAGTGACGAAACGTTAACTCATTGAGCAACTTCACGCCACCTAAGCCGATGCGATGGTATTTCACCGGGCGATGTCGGGTGAGCCAACATCTTCCATCTCTTTCGTATGACACTCCTGTGTTAAGTCATATAAGTCTTGTTTCCTATTAAAATTAGGTAATTTAATATTTTTTTGAGTCAAACATTTTAATGATATACCCCTAAAGCCATAAGGTTCAAGCTTATTTAATATCATGTCGTGGAAGTCAAAAGCTTTAGATAATACTATATCAGAAAATATTGCTGCGGCAAAATTTCCTTAATTAAGCCTTAAATACAGATGTTCAAGTAATAAAAACATAGCGTTATTAGTATGTTTTTTTTTTTAAATGCATATTGGTTTAGATTGAAAATATTTTTTTTTTAACAAGGAAATCATTCTACCTACTTTTAATAATTTTTTCAATTTTAGAAAGCGTTGGATTACTTCCAGAAATTGGTCGAAAATTAGAAGTAGTTTTCAAAAGAAATATGTATTGCTTTAGATAAAGCTCTTAAAGTAAGAAAATATAGTTTTGAAAAAATTTTAATAGTTAAATTATCCAATACAGTAGAATTTTTATTTTTTATTTCTAATAAATAGCAAAAGAATACTACTTGGCAAGTAGTAATATGACATAAATATGAATATATGTTAGAAATTTGTTCTCTAGCCACTTGCTGAGACCTTATACAATAAAGATTAACCAAATTATGCTAAAACCGCTATTATCTGGGCTACATGCTCCAACGAGCGCTGAATTATATAGGAAAATCGAAACACCCTGTAGCCACAATATTGTTCTGCCTAGGCAGTACAATATGGGAAGCACCATTTTCCAGACGTTTCTAGCAATCTGAAGTGAAGAATACCGTATGTTACTATAAACACGCTACCTAATATTATTATGTTTATATGTTTATTTTGTTTCACCTTCCCTATCTCGCAGCTAAATTCACATATAATAGGTTCATTGTCAGATGAACAAGGATTTACTACTTCACATGTAACATTATTTTTAGTCAAACAAACATAATCAATTATCCAAGATAAATATTGAGAAATTCTGGTTTGGTGAATTACCTAATATGCATGATGATAAAAGTAAATTCTTCACATTTATAGTACAGCCATTTAAATCTTCAATATTAATATTGAAATGTCCTCAAATAATATGAGACGTTAAAGCAGAAAGTTGAGATATAATATTCTCAAGTCTTGTCAGAAAACTGTCAGTATGAGATAATGTAAACGATATAAACAAATTATAATTTTCTTTTCAGAATATTAGAGAAAATTTAAATTCTATTTCAAGCAAATTTAGTTTCATTAGAAAATTGCAAGTATTTAATAGATTATTTTTTTATAAAGATATAAAATATTATACTAAAAAAATAAATTGCTAAATTACATAATTTATATAATAACCCATCAGCTTCAATTCTTATTGGGTAATCTAAAAAAAGACTTGATAATATATGCCGTTAGCATCACAAACTTGCAGCATTCGACATAAAAATTACCTAATGGATCAATAAGTTGATCAATAAAATACCACATAAATTGCATGCAACAAATGCCTTCCAATTTCAATTTTTGAAAATATTTAAATTTAAGTATTTACGGCATGTTATATTTTTGAAATGAGAAAACAAGCTCTTTCCGAATATGCAATATTCCACAGAGTGTTCCATTTAAAAAATTTGAACTTGTACAAAAATTTAGAACTTAACCCCTAGTTTATTGTCTCTGATAAGACTTTTGAAAAGTTAGGATGGAAAAAACTTTCTTAAACGCAACTGTTTGATATCTCCACAACTAAATCCGATAGCATTGGTCAATATATTATATCGAATGGTACTGGTAATTTTTGGTATTTTTTTTTAAGATTGAACAACCCCTTAAATCAAGCATGCTCTATACGTCAACAATAAATAAACATCTAATTTTAGGGTAATAATATTAAATACAAATTTAATTCCAAATTAAAATAAGTACCAAACCACACAAAGGAGTCCAATTCTCAACGTTAATTATACGTCAAAGGCATTGCGGAAACTCAATTGAAGTGAGAACCTGAGCGGGTTAGGTAGACCAGACAATCAGATATTCCAAACAAATTGAAATGTATTCCGCAGATTTTAATTGGCTTATCGCGTAGCGGCGTTCTAACCGGCACCTCACGGTGCACCTTCAATCGTAATTAATGAACTTCCTATTGAGTTAACGGAGGCGATATTAACCCCCACTAATGGTTATTATAAAGCGGTGGATTCATTACCGTGGCTAAGCCGTCTTTATTTAATTACTCGAGAAACTTGGAAATGACTAAATTTTCATTATTGAATAATAAACAACTGTCGACTTGTTAAACCTGTTTTTTTTAGTGTTTTTTAGGTTCTTCAATACTTTTTAAAATTTATTAAAGTTGAAAGTATGTATACATTCCTCCTAATTAAACAGCTTCTGGTAAAACTTCGTAAAGACGAACTACTCCAGAAAGGCAACAAAGTTCGTAACATAATAAACGCACAGGACAGAATTACCAAGAGGCCGCTAAATCTGTATTTGTGTAGTATAATCCAATACACGCGATGCTAACCAAATGGCCACTAAAAACAATACTGCAACTAACGTGTTCTCTATATTATTATTTTAAAATAATAAAGAATCTCAACAAAATTTGCCCTCGGTGGAGGGAGTAAAGAAGAAACAACATGAATGGCTCAACAGTACCACCAACAAATGCGAAAATATACACAAAAAACGTAAACTCCAAAATATTATTATTGCACAATAATAGCTATGCAGATTCCTAAAATTTATAAATATATTCAATTAACAAACCAACCAAGTCTATAAGACTTGCCCAATAGAATGCAACCGTCATAAAGAAGAAATAAGAATATTTCTAGAAAAAACAAAATTAATAAACCTATTGCTGATCAGTAAACACACTTTATTGATAGAGGCTATATTTTACTATACCTAAATACAAATTGTACTGTATAAACTAAATAGCACATCAATGCACTGTAATAAATAATAAACCACTATGAGCCCATTAAGTACAAACAAAATTATATTAAAGAAACTCCTGCAAAATTAAAAACTCTTTCATACGATATTCACATTACAGCAGTATACTATCCACCAATACACAGGCTAATAAAACAATTTTAAACATTGTCTGAAGCCCTGAGGACAAAATTTACCCCGGGGGTGACTGTAATTGTAAAAACACTTTTCTGGGGTTCGCATCTAACAACTACTAAGTGCAGGTAATTAGCCAAAGTAACTCCGTAAAAACACCTTTTCCTCGTTATCAATTCGACAGCCAACATACTCGTTCGGCAACATAACATGTTCCGAGATTACTTGATTTTTCATAACCAACGGAATTTCTTAAGCCTATGCAGATATAACTTCGTACTGTTATCTCACCTCAGAAAACAACTGTATTATAGTAACAATAAGCACAGCAGCACCCAAATTGAAAATGAAGCTCCAAGAAATAGGCTCAAGCTCATTTGGAAAATATCTATTGTAATATAAGACATATAACAGGAAATATTTAGAAAATGTTACTTTCGGTTATTAACTTTAATTATGATTACTCGGCACCCATTTGAGCATGGGTCGAATATTGTAAAAAGATATATAAAATATAGATTGAAGTTGTGACCTGAACTAAAAGGTGTATTATTTATGAGTTCTGCATAATTCTACCAACCCTTCAGTTAGTTCAAATAATATGATCTGAATTAAAGATTATTACACTATCAACCCTATCCAGAACGGAAAACTCCATCTGGAAACCTAAGACCAAAAGGACACCGAGAATACGCAGAAATTTTATTTCTGTAGGACCCTGGGCTAAAAGCAACGTGCTCAAAGGAATGAGAAACAACTCATTTGAAAAATTTGTATCAGTTCTATCTAGAACGGAAAACTTTATATGAGAACAAAAGTACACCGAAAATAATATCACCCTCGATACTTACAAACTCCATTCCTCCAGTACCCTGGCCTAAAAGCAACCTATTCGCAGAGCCCCTATTAGAAATATGCACCCCACATTGCAATAAACAAGATGAAGAACTGGCGTCACCTAGTTCAGCGTAGGAACAGCTAAAATTGTTTACTCAAAACGAATGCGCTAATAATATTGAACGAGGAAAATTAACCAGAAATTTTGTTATTATTATTGGCATTTAAAACATTCTTTAATGCTCTATCAGCTCCAGGAATAAAAAAATGTAAAACCGCTCATGAAGCATGGAAAGATTTTCAAAACAATACGAAAATAAAGACACCTTATTAAAAAGACTTGATATGGAAAACATATTGTAGAAATTATGAATCTAATCGATAAGCAATACGTGCGGATTTGACCAAAAACGTCCAGGTAGCCTTTATACTTTCTACTATGTAGCTTACCTGAGAGTTTAGTAATAGCTTTAGAAGAAAAAGCAGATGATGCCTCAACATTGGAGCTAGCTAAGGGAAAGTTAAGTTATGAATACTATATATGAAAGGAAAACAAAACACAGTGGCATAGCTTTGAAAATAAATAATAAGAAAACAAAACATATGAAAGGAAACAAACATTTTTTTTTATTGTAAAAAAATACTACAATTGTAAGATTAGCTAGCTAGATACGAGGACTCCGGAGAGCAGGATTGATGTGCAGATGTGGTGTTAATTAGTGGACGGTTACATCAAGAACGAAACGTCTCAGATTTCTAAAATACCACCCGCCACCTCAAACTTAAACGATTTGGTACACTGTTACGTATGAAGAAGTCAGTACTGACCTACGTTCTACCATCGGTGGACCATGTTGTGTGTTTGGGTGACATAAATGTAAACCTTTTGAACTTGGATAATCCGGTGTCGCAGTGTTTTGATTCTTATGGGTTTCATCAGGTTGTTTCTGAAACTACACGGACAACGGCGACCACTGCGACTTTGCTGGATCCCATATTTGTGTCTGAAGACCTACCAGTTGGTGACTGTGGTGTGATGGATGCAATGGGGATCTCTGATCACAAGTTTCCTTACTGTGATTTTAAAATTAAAATTAACAAATTTATCTTGAAGATAGTGACATACAGGGACTTCAGAGGATTTAATTTAGAAAATTTTGCTGGTTTAATGCATTCATTGCATTGGAATGAAATTGTTTATGAAATGAACATTGATAGGAAGGTTGAAATGTTTACTAATATGATATTATTCCTGTTCAATATATATGCCCCTTTAAAAACGGTAAGGGTGAATAAACCAAAAGCGGAATGGCTTACAGAGGGTATTAAAATAGCCATGAAACAGAGGGATCTTGCATTGGCTAGGTTTCGGGCTACTGGGTCATTGGATGATCAAGTCACCTATAAAAGATTGAGAAATTCGACACTTAATCTCGTACGAAGCGCGAAAAAGGCTCACATTGATGGCGTAGTAAGGAATAATAATCCGCAAAATACCTGGAATACGTTATCATCCCTTGATATAAAGAATAGAAATCGTGGCGTCATTCCTGAATATTTATTGAATGCCAATGATATCAATAATTATTTTGTCTCGGTATTTAATGACAGTGCCTGTGATGATCTGGTTTCACACTACGATGGGTTGGATGTAATTACTGAAAATAAGATGAACTTACGTCTTGCAACAGTGGAAGAGGTAGGCAGGGCACTCAATGGAATAAGATCTAATGCGGCGGGATCTGATGGAATATCTCTCCAAATGCTTAAGTACTGTAGCCCTTTTATTGATCCCTACTTGACTCACATTGGAAATGTTTGCTTGGAGAATGGGCATTTCGCGAATGCCTGGAAGGAGTCTTTAATTCGACCAATTCCTAAGGTTGCCGTACCGGAGTCCCATGGTGACCTTCGCCCTGTGAGTCTACTGTCAGTGATATCAAAAGTGTTGGAGAGGATCGTTTACAGTCAGATAAATGAGTTCATAAGTAATTTGAAAATTGTTCCAGATAATCAGTCAGGATTTAAAAAGGGATATAGCACGTCAGCCGCACTTGCGGGTGTCTTGGATGGCACTGTTGGAGACCTTGATTCGGGGAGGGCATCCATTATGGTTGTGCTGGATTTTTCTAAGGCGTTCGACACCATAAATCATGGGTTGCTATGTGCCAAGTTGAGACACTATGGGTTTTCGGATGTTGCTTTGAGATTTATTGAGTCGTATTTGTGTGGGAGAACCCAGAAAGTCTCTGTGGGCAATACCGTTTCATCGCTGCAACCTGTGGTGTCAGGAGTACCACAAGGATCGATACTGGGCCCTCTGCTTTTTATTATATATACTGCTGATATATTAACGTCTATTAAAACATGTTCATACAAGGCATATGCCGATGATAATCAGCTTCAATATAGCTTTCATCCTTACGAGTACCATGCTGCGGAGTTTATTGTGAACGGGGAGCTTGCTAATATTTATGACAACTCAGGCAAGCATAATTTAGTGCTTAACCCAAATAAGTACGCGGTAGTGGTCTTTGGGGGCACAAAAGCAAAGGGTATATTGTGTATTTTGAGTAGGTACCTACTGACCTACTTGCATTTGTAAGGGTTTTAATAGTGGCAATGAATGTGTTTTTTTTTGTTTGTGGGTTCTTGTTTACAGTAATTTGTATGTCAAACTTATTTTTGATCCAATGTGTTTACCTTTTCAGTCTGATATGTTTTTACCTTTGTATAATTATTTTGTGCTAAAAATAATTTGTTGTAATATTGTAGGGATTTTGTTATTTATATTTAAGATTTATGAGCTTAATGCACATGTATCTACCTATACTTTAGATTAATATCTAATATATTATACACTCGCTTAGAGGTTAAGTGTAAGAATACCCGAAATGTATCGCGTCACCAACCGCATTTATTTTTGGGTCGTAGTCATATGACGAACAATAAAGATTTTTTCCCTAAATTTGAAGCTTGTTTCCATTGAATTTATTTTAGCTGATGATTGAAGGGCAAAATTCCTAATTCCTAATTCCTAAATTCGGTCAAACAGAACTGTATCTGTCTGCTGACGATACCGCGATTACGGCCACCTCCAAACAGCCAAGGTTGGTAGTCTCAAAGCTGCAACGTCACATAAATCTTATCGAGGCGTGGTTAGATAAATAGAAAATTCGCCTTAATGATGTCAAAACCCAAGCTATCTACTTTTCAAGAGCCTGAAGCAAATTTCCAAAAACACCAGTTCAAGCTGGGTCGAGAAAGTTAAATATTTGGGTCTGAGCTTCGATAAGCGGCTGGCTTGGACCGACAACGCAGACCAATGCTTGAAAAAAGCAAATGGTCAACTCAGCGCCATCTACTCTCTCATCAACTGTAGAAGTAGACTATACTTACGGAAAAAGATATTACTTTACAGGGCAGTTATTCGGCCAGTTCTGCTTTATGGTGTCGCCTCCTGGTGCACTTTAAATAAGTCAGCTTTCCGCAAATTCCAAACTTTTTAGAACAAAGTCCTTAGAATCATGACGGGTGCTCCACGCTTTACGATGGTGCATACTTTACACAATGACTTACAAATGCCGACAATCACTGAACCTATACACAAACTCATTATCGATTACTACAAATGGACGGACGTTTCCTCTAATTACACGATCACACATCCTCTCCAATCCCAACAAACCATACAGACTGCCGAGAAACTGGCTCACTCCTTTGCCACCTCGTCGCCCCCTTTCACTAATAGTCGCAGAATCACTAAAGAGACAATCATGATCCTATAAATACGGCCATTGTAAGACATATACTAACCTACGGGGTCCTGGTCTGGTGGACTGCTTTGGAAAAAGCAGTACACACAAAAAAACTAACAAAGATACAATAGGCAGGTTGTTTAGGGATGACTGGTGCCCTTCACTCCATACCGGCGGCGGCTTTAGAAGTGATGTTACATCTGCTGCCCGTGGATATTTATGGAAAAAGTATGGCTGCAAAAAGTGCTTTACGTCTAAAAGAGTCGAAATGCTGGAACTACACTACGGGCACACCAGTATACTAAGGACATATCCAGTCCAAAATTTGCAAGAGCCGACTGATTACATCGTCCCACTAACAGACTTCGGAGAGAGATTTTCTGTGGTCATTCCGATTAGGGAAGAGTGGGAGGGCAACTTAAGAATGGAGACGGATCATTCGATTTTTACAGACGGTTCAAAAATAGACTTTGGAGTGGGAGCTGATATCCTCTCTGAGAGCATGAAAATACAAAGGTCATATAGACTTCCAGATTACTGCAGCATTTTTCAAGCAGAAGTGGTGGCAGTAGGTAAAGCAGTAAGAATCCTGCAGGAACGTCAAGACCTGAGGGCAGCTGCGTCAATAGCTATCTATATAGATAGTAAAGCAGCAATAAAGGCAATTCATTCCAACAACATTAAATCAAAACTAGTAAGGCGATGTCGCAACAATCTTCGCATAAATTGTGCCCGGCATCGGGTCACTCTGTGTTGGGTTCCTGGTCATTACAGCATAGATGGCAATGAGTCTGCTGATGCGCTCGCCAAGCAGGGTGCGGCCATGTCCGCCGATCTAGCAGAGAATACCTTGCCAAACAACTTGTAATAAGCAGATAGACAGAGCTAATAGCTTGTAGGATCTCCAAGCAATTGTGACCCCTACTTGATAACAGGAAAACCGCAGCGTTATTATAACACAGTCGGAAGGACCTAAGAAATATCACTGCCGTGGTTACCGAACACTGTCTTTTCGGTAGACATGCCGAACGTATGCAAATACCAGCTAACGACTTCTGTTGAAGTTGCAGAGATGAAGAAGAGGAGGAAAGTATTTGTTTCTTCAAAGTAGTGGACTGTATCTTCTTCTATTAAAACACCATACTTCAACAACAAGACTTATCTATTTTACTTTGAAAATGGTGTTACATTTTTAAATACTTAAAATTCTCTGTCAGTTCGATTCTTCTCTGACATCGACATCTCAACAAACAGCTCACCTTCTTCACCTATATTCGTCATCTCATACAGGTGGGCGTGCTTCGTAAAATGTATGGTTTGTGACGGAACATGCCGCCCGCCTTGAAATACTTATTTCAATAAACAAAGGCAAACAACATATTAACTGCAAACATATTAAAACGTTTTAAACATCATGTCTCATTAGGTTCGACTGGTAACACGCACAATTTTGTAACAGCGCGTTTACAGATGGAACGATCACCGCACTGTAAACTCACCACACGAGTTACATTATCGGAACCGGGATGCAATTCAATAACACGTCCAGTCTTCCATTTACAAACTGGCACTTTGTCTTCTTTTATAAGTACCAAACTGCCAACCTTTAGCAAATTTGGAAAATTCTTCTTCCATTTTATTCTCGATTGTAACTCGGAAAAATATTCCTTATTCCAGCGTTTCCAGAACTGTTGAACCATGCGTTGTAAGTGTTGAAACGTACGAAGTCGATTTTCAGGTACATTGGTGTACTCAGTCTCTGGTAGCAAAGTTAACGGTTTTCCCACCAAAAAATGTGCTGGTGTGAGCGGTGTCATATCTTGTGGGTCCGATGATAAAGGAGTCAATGGTCTAGAGTTCAGTACTCCTTCTATTTGAGTTAAAACAGTGCTCAGATCTTCGAAAGTAAGACTAGTGTCACCGACAACACGCTTCAAATGAAATTTAATACTTTTAACACCAGCCTCCCATAAACCTCCGAAATTGGGTGCTCTAGGTGGCATAAAATGCCAGGTAATTCCCTCGGACGATAACTCGGAAACTAGTTTATCAAAATTCAAACGAAAAAATTTTTGAAGTGTTGAGTTAGCGCCCACAAATTAGTTCCATTATCAGAATAGATATGCAGAGACTTACCTCTTCTTGCAACAAATCGTTTAAGAACTGCAAGAAAAGCCTCACTAGTCAAGTCACTGACAACTTCTAAATGAACACACTTGGTGTTCATGCATATAAAAATACATATATACCCCTTAAGTATCTTAGGATTTCTTGTTTTCCGATCCCTCACCGAGATGGGACCCGCGTAATCAACTCCAGTATAAGTAAAGACTGGTTGAAATGCAGATACGCGATATTCCGGAAGATTTCCCATAGAATAATTTATTGCAGTTGGATCTGCTTTTAAACATTTAACACAACGCCTAACTACTGTTCTAGCTATTCTGCGTCCAGAAATGGGCCAAAATCTTTCGCGAATTGTATACAATAACTGTTGCGGACCGCAATGTAACAAGGAGATGTGTAAATTATTCATAATTAGTGTTGTTGGGTAATGTTTGTTATGTAATATAATTGGGTGTTTTTGATCATTAGATACTCGAGCATTTTGAATTCTACCCCCGACTCTAATTAATCCCATTTCATCGCAATAAGGCTTTAAACATCTGACAGCCAAAAATGGTGATGACGCACAACCATATGTTACAGTATTCAGTTCATAACATTCAATCTCACCATGAGGAATATCTGGATTCTTCCACAAAATCCCCTGATAGCTTCGCTCACTAGGATCTATGAGAACTTGCCTATACATTTTCGAGATATCCGCGTTAATAACGTACGAGTAGCTAGGAAAACGTAATAAAATCGAAAGGAGATCCTGTTGAATAGTGGATCCAACATGTTGTATTTCATTTAAAGATAAACCAGTGTCGCTTTTAGCTGAAGCATCAAAAACCACTCGAACCTTCGTCGTTAAACTAGAATACTTAATCACGGGATGATGTGGTAAGTAATAACATGGTTTGGTATCACCTTTATCAATAGAAAAATCCCGCACCCTTGACATTTGATCCAAATGTTTATACTCCGTTAGAAAGTTCACATAATCATTCTTTAAACTTGGATTTTTGTTTAAACGTTTTTCAAGAAAACCTAAACGTTTGAGTGCTATATCCTTTGATATACCTACATCGTTTTTATTGTCCTTAAAAGGATATTTTACAACGAATCGCCCGTCGAGAGTTCGACTGTGGGTTTTTATAAAATGATCTTCACAAAATTGTTCAGATTTCGAAAAACAAGGTTGGTTGTCATGACATTCCTCCAATTCCAAAAAACGTGTAAGTTTTTCATCAATCGTCTGATCCAGTGAAAAACAAGTTATTACCTGGTTATTATTAGCGACATTAGAACTATCAAAATATCCCCCAACAACCCAACCAAATCTCGTTTTTTGAAGAGTAGGAATTCCTTTTTTACGAATTTGTTTCATCAACAATACTTTATAAAATATATCAACTCCCAACAAAATATCAATATCACTCTGGAGATTAAAAGACTCGTCCGCTAATTTCAAATTCTCTGGAATACCCCAATTTGAAATATCAAAGGAGACTGTTGGAATCGATTGCGTTATTTTTGTTAGAACTAAACAAGAAATACGTTCGCTATAATCATTAATATTTGACATAAGCATAAGATTAACCTTAGAATTGGATGTAGTCGATAAAGCTTCCCCGATTCCCATAATTTGAAAATCAACAGACGACCTCTGTAAACCCAGTTTTTCCACAAAACTTTCAGTAATAAAATTGCCTTGCGACCCAGGCTCAAGTAATGCTCTAACAACGTGAGGCTTTCCCTGGTCATCCAAAACCTTAACATTCGCAGTTGCCAATACTGACAACGTCGCCGAACTGTTCAACGAGTGACCCGCAGTCGAGATATTTGCTGCCGGCACTGCCGGCGATTCCGCGCCATTTTCAGGAATATTTGGCGGTGGCCTATAATGGTTCATCTCGACGGTGGTATTGCTTACATGTAAAAGTGTGTTATGTTTGCCTCCACAAACACGACAAGAAAAATTATTTGAACAATAATTGCTTGTGTGTTTAAATTTAAAACAATTTGTACATAATTTTAATTTATTAATAGCAGCAATTCTATCCCGAACATTCATGGTTTTAAAAGCAAAACATTTATAAATTGAATGATTCCTTTTACAATAGTAGCAAGAAAATTTACCTTCTGTAGGTATAGAATGAAATCCTCTTAAATTCCCTTTATCCGGTTTAATATGTACGTCCTTTTTTGATGATTCTAATTTTTCTAATAACTGACATTTAGATTTTAAAAACGCGTTAATGTCAAGTAATTTTGGTAATTCCCCACTCGATATAGGATATGACTCCCATTCTCCACGAGTGGTTACGTCAAATTTACTTGTTAATAAATGCACAATCAAGGTATCCCAGTTGTCAGTGTCTTGACCCAAACTTTGCAGAGACCTTAGATTTTTCCGAAATAAATCATACAGGTTTCTAAGATCATTATGTGATTCTTTGACTACAATCGGACAATCAAACAATGCCTTGACATAATTGTGTATAATGAGTCTTTTATTTTCATAACGATCCAAGAGAAGCGCCCAAGCTACAGAATAATTATCATTCGTAACTTGAAAATTTGCAACAACTTGAAGCGGTTCTCCCTCCAGATATGATTTTAGATAATAGAATTTTTCTACACGGCTTAAAGATGTGTTATCATAAACAATAGCCTGAAATGCATCTTTAAATTCGAGCCAATTTTCATAAGACCCATTAAAGGTTGGTAACTTTAAGGTAGGCAATTTGATTGATTGTCTAGTAGGTTGCACAGACATGGTAAGCCCCGTAGCACTACCGCGAATTAACCCTTGCCTGCCATTTGAAACTGAGTCACCATTGTCTGAGTCAGTATTATTATATCTAGCAATTAGCACCTTAATTTTACTAATCACTTCAAAATATTGCAATTCAAATTCATCACGTTCTTTACTTTCAACCTCTAATAGATTTTCGTTCTCATTTTGAGACTCACTCAATAATGACTCAATATCACCTTGAACATTTTCGAAGTGTGATAAAAGTGGTTCCGCCCTATCTAGCCTAACTTCTAACTGACCCACATCCAAATCCGTGAGGTTATTTGGATCGACTGAGTGATAATAACGGCTAATTCTAGTGAGTTGGCCTTTTATATTACCGCGTTTTAATTTTAATTTGTTTAGCTCAGACATTGTTAAATATTAAAAACACTATACAAACTTGCCAAGATCACGCACCGTAATAAAACAAATAAGTAGACCAAATCTAATAAGGAACGGACTTACTTTGACAAATAGCTCATTGAACTTCACCTAGCCATTAAGCGATCGGTATCTTGTTTATAAAACTACTGTCTTCTGGAGATCCGGACTGGAATATAGCTGACTGCTAACAGGTATAGGTAATAGGTATCATCTGCCGACAAGCCAAGATGCAAATAAGCTGACTGCTTACAGGTATAGGTAATAGGTATCGTCTGCCGACAAGCCAAGACGCAATTATACTAAAACATAAATACGGATTATTCACTTCATCCGTCTCGATTGGACCAAAATGTTCCTTCATAGTAGTGGACTGTATCTTCTTCTATTAAAACACCATACTTCAACAACAAGACTTATCTATTTTACTTTGAAAATGGTGTTACATTTTTAAATACTTAAAATTCTCTGTCAGTTCGATTCTTCTCTGACATCGACATCTCAACAAACAGCTCACCTTCTTCACCTATATTCGTCATCTCATACAGGTGGGCGTACTTCGTAAAATGTATGGTTTGTGACGGAACAGTATTCAACAACAAAATTATTCATGTTGGATCTTTGCTTTAAAATAAATTACTTTAATATTTAATTTTTCATTTAAAATTTAACCCCTCTTGTGTGAATGCCCTGGCCGTACAATAAGAAGGTTTAATGCTTGGGCGAACCATTCTTCAATAATCTGGAGGAAGTAAGCAGCTTACAACTGGGTCGACTTACTAAGTTTATTAACAGTAGTGGCTGGTTCGAGTGAGCTACTGTCAAGATTCTTCTACGCCGTAGGGAGCTAATGCTGATAGGTTCCGCAGAACATGTGTGGTGTCACAACGGTCCTTATAGGACTACGTGAGAGTGTCTGGACAGACCAGAAGTCTGCCACTCTAACCTAACCTAACCTACCATTAAGGGCCTTACAGGTTTTAGCTGAAGCAATAAGTTTCTCCTTTCTCGCAGGCCTTTTTCCGTCTTGTCAAGAGAACTCCACAAGGGTAGTGGTCATGATACCCCTTCAAATTTTCGAGCAATTATTGCGATACTGCCGACCTTGTCCAAAATTGTAGAAAAAATTGTGAAACTGCGACCGATGTCATTTCTAGATGAGCACAACCTTTTGTCAATCCAATGGTTTGGAATTTAGGCTTCGAAGGGTACGAGCGATGCCATCTTTGGGTTCCTTGCCCACACAGCACACTTCCTTTCAGAAATATCTCTGATATATTTCGAATGTCTCAAAAACATACCCCTTTATATCAATTTTTCTGAAATATTTCACCCAAAATGACAGTTGGCCTTTGACACTTGACAGGTCAGTTGCAGAAAAACTAGCCTGTCCCCTCACGAGTTACCCTTATTATATGTTTTTGTTTCTGTAATGTTCAATTAACAATAATTATTAACAGGCATTGTTATTTGTGGTTGCACTGTGCTACTACTGAATAATTATATTATGGATATTAAAACTGAGGTAAGTCTCTATTTTAGTAATAGGTATATTAATAATTTTAGGTTAGGTTCATTTTATGAATTGTAAGAACTTTGAATACTTATATAAGTTGATAACAAATTTTGGCTACCTTCCTGTCTGTATAATGGAATATGTAGTTTTTATAATGTTTATGTATCAAACATTGATATACGCAACGTCTTTGATATATTGGAGAGTCGTATTTTTCTACCAGGACCTATAATATAAACGTCGATTTGTAAAACTTTTCGCCACCGCTCCTGCTCCCGCTCTTCACACCGTTCTTAGGGTATTTATAAACCCGAACTGCACCGTTGTAAATTTGAGCAATAATGTATTTTGAGGCTAGGATATTAAATTTCTTTGAAAAAGTGGATAATGTGACCAGAATTTAATATTATTAAACTATGAGATAAGTTAACACTGTGTATTGTCTATAAATGCTGCAATCGTAGGCATATGGAAAATATTTCTATGCCTTTTATCAAATGTGTCAAATTTCTTTCTTCTCATTGGCTAAAGCACGAACGACGAACAACACAAGGTTAGCGAGATAAAAAATTGGTCATGCTGAAACTACGAACTGGAGAGTTGGTGGCTTTTATAAGTGCATACATTATTTCCTGTAGTTTCAGTTGCGACGGGAACGGTGGCGACGAGCGGGAGCGGTGGCGAAAAGTTTTATAAATGCACCTTTATTCCCACATAATTTTATTATGATTCATGCTTAAAATCGTTGATTTTTAAATTTCTACTCTCAGGGACCCATAGAAAGAAGAATTTCAAAGATAAATAAGCATCTTATTTTGTACCATATTCATATTTATTACTTAATAAGAGTTTATATATTTTTTTAGTAAATATGGTATTGAATGATATATTATTTCATTTTATATAATTTTAGGAATATTACAAGAATCTATTTTGAAATATTTCAGAAATACAACTATGGAAATATATAAAAAAAAATATAAAATTAAATATTACTCTTATGGAACTTTTTGGGTTTCTGAAAGATTTCATTAATATATCATAAATGTTTTAAAATATTTTTGGAACACCTATTTAAAATCTTCCAGAGAAACTAATACTAAAACATAATTGTGCTGTGTGGGTGAGCATCTGTACGTATCCTTAAACTTTGATAAGGCTGCTGCGGCTGTCTTCTGTAATTTCTCGAAAGCATTTGATTGCGTGGATCACCGATTACTGCTATTGAAGTTGGAGGCGTATGGGGTAAGAGGAACTGCCTTGGAATGGTTTCGCTAGTATCTAACAGGCCGAGTGCAGACAGTAGTGTTTAATAATAACTGCTCTGATGAGCTTAGCACTAATACGGGTGTTCCACAAGGGTCAGTCTTAGGTCCTCTACTCGTTTTGGTGTACTTCAACGACGTGCCTCATCTGCCAATATCTGGCAAATTTACTATTTTCGTTAATGATACCACCATCCTTTGTCACGAAACTGACCTTGACAAGCTAGAAATTCACATGAGTAATGATTTAGACAGGATGAAGTTCTGTTCTGTTATCCTATAATATCTCAAAGACAAATGTATTAAATTTTTAGTGTGCTATAGATAATGTTTTTATAGAGAATGAGAAAATTTCAACACTTTCTGTAAGTAAATTTTTAAGATTATTAATAGACAGCTCTCTTAAATTTGAAACTCAAATTAACAACTGCTATGCTCTGAGGGTGATGTCAAACAACTTAGATTTCACTGTAGTAAGGAGCACTTACTATGCCCTTATAAAGTCCCATCTACGCTATGGAATCTGTTTTTGGGGTTTATGCTCCCAATATTTATTTCACTCTGTGTTTGTTCTGCAAAAGTGAGCAATAACATATATGTGTAGCGCTAAAGTTAGGGATTCTTGTCGCCCACTATTTAGAAAACATGCGATATATTGACTCTTTGTTGTGTCTTCATTCTGAAGACTGCATGTCTCGTTCATAATAAACATAAAAGTGAGCCGTTGGTGACAACTCATTATAATACGCGTAAATCCTTTTCAGCTAACCTATTCCTTATTCTGAATAAATCAAGAAATCCTTAATACTTACATGGTGGTAAGAAAGTTTCCAATCATCTACGGCTCTTCTTGAGATGGTAACAATCTTCAAAAAGGTTTAATAACCCGACTAAGCGTTTCTTAATTAAGGGAGCATACTACACTAGTGAATATGCTAAGTTTGTTTTAACCGTTTTTTTCTTTGTCTTCAAGCTGTTCATTACCTCCACATTTCCATATGTACATATAATTAACAGCCTGAGTATACTGTGTCATATGGGTGATACAGGTCTGTTAAGATTGTATACATGTGCTGTATTATTTTAGTTTTATTTATTAACATTTGTTTAGGACCTTCAGATTGTGTTTGTGTTTATTGTATTTGCTAATAATGACTTTACATTGTCCAGATAATAGCGTACTGTTTAGTTTCAGTTTAAATAATTTAGATTACTGCAGTTATCGTTGCAAGTGGCCACAAGTAACCTTCAACATGAAAGAAATTCATTGTCCTTATTTCTAATATTTCCAACATTCTGATTACGTGCCAATCGTACCTCCCTTGTTTTAAGTTGACCACGGTACGTAAAAAATTTAATATCGCCCATAAATAATAATCTAGAGGATTCATATCACTACCACGACCGATCCAGCGATGCAGGAAACGTTAATTTACATGGATTCTAACAGCAACCGAATAATGGAGTGGTGCCCTATCTTGCATAAACCACATACCTGCTCTCAATATCAGTGGAATTTCTTCTAACATATTCGGTAGGTCATTTTCTAAAAAATGCAAATAATATTTGCCATTTAGTCTTTACGAAAGTTGAAATGGACCAATTAAATCGTCGCTGATGATTCCACACCAAATATTTACACTAACCTTGTGCTAAAAATGTCTTTTTCTAGGTAGATGTAGATTTATCAATGGAATAATAATGACTGTGCCCCCAATTGAAAACTCTACGTCTGGAGAAGATCGCTTCAACAAACATAAATCTAGCCTAGGCGGTAAATTATTGGCAATAAACTTTTAACCGCTCTGTGGAATAATATTATGGGTACCAATTCTCTTCTTGTATTAATCTAGATATTCTTGATTTTCCTATGGTAGTAGTAGCTTGCAAGGCGGATGCTTAATAAAATTGTGGATTTTCAGCAAAACGAACCAAAGTCTCCTCTTCTTGTTCCACAAATATATTTTTGGGTCGTCCACCGCCATTTTAAGTGTCAAAAATACCTGTCTCCCATAGTGGCGTCAATATCCTATGAAATATTTCACGACTTAAAACAATTCTATTTGGTTACAGTTGGGCATAGACACAGACCATATTAATTCTCTTAATTTAGCATTGACAAACTGATCGCGTCTCGGCATTCTTGATATCTACGGCAAACCCATTCACGAAAAATAAAAAGCTAAAATGTCACCTTACAAAGTTAAATTTCTTAAGCAGCAATTATCACGATAACCTGGCATGGTAACATCCACAGCCTCCTCCGTCCATTACCTATTTTTCTCGTAAAATGTTTACGTAATACAATAAATGTATCAGTGGTCAGAAATTTGAGACACAACAAATATATGCGAGAATTTACCAAACGAATATTGTGTACCTAGCGTCCTCTAGAAGGTATCTTTAAACTAATTATGAAATCGTCGTTCTTGCCCCCGAAAACATAACTACACCATTTTCAATAAGCGCCAATTTTCTAAATAAATTTTTTACTTGGATCACTCTGTATCTCTTTAACCGTGGATATTTTATTATAAGAAATTAAGCATAAATAACCCTTTTTCAAGTGTACTATCTCCTGTTGCTGTATGATTTTTAGATATGGGACACCCTGTATAAAAAAGGATTCCACCGTATTTCTATACATGTTATAAGGAATAGAAACGTCCCTGCCAACAAACAAAAGAGGGCAAGAAAATTTATTCGAAAATTATACCAATAGTTGATTTGCAAATAGGTACTTATTTTTAATGTACAGGATTTATTAAAAAAAAGTATCCCTATTAGGTAAATTGTAAAAAAATGCCTTTAATAAACTTACTACTAGTATTGCGTCACCTAGCGGCCATTGAACAAATTGGCCTGTACTTTGCAAACATTAAATCGTTCATGAAAAATACGACCTGATTTTTTAGGCGAGAAATAACAATGGCTTAATAGCGCCATAAATGATTAGTCCTGCAGTGATGTGCTTTATCATAAAAGAAATGGCACTTTCAGTACTCAACGATAAGTAAACATTTCAAATGCTTTCAGTTTATTTGTGGGCAAGGCTGTGTGTGTGGTATGTGTCCCTGTTTCCATACCATATAGTAAAACGGACTATACGTATATCGCTTTCGTAGGTTTAGGCTTATGCTGTTATTATTTAGAACATTTTTCAACTTTTAACAAGAAAAGTAATTGCTCTATACTGCAATTAATTTCCTTATCGCTATCTTTGTATCGCGAACTAATCTACCTAGGTACTTCTTTATTATTAGTTTCTCAACAAATTCTATCGTTGATAAAAGTTTGTGCATATCCGATTACCCTTTCAGGTGCACTTGGAACAGCTTTAAGTCAAATAGGATACAGGGTAGGGCAAAAAATATGAAATTCATTCAAGAGTAAAGTACCCCTTATGTCGAAAAATAGAGAAGAACGTTATTAAAAAAAGTGGTTTGGAATTAAAATAGAAATAGAAAAAAAAATTAAAAAGGTATTAACCTAAATATAAAAAAACTTCAAAACTTTTTATTTATTTATTTTTTTTTTGGATAGAAAGCAATGACTTTGTATTTAGACATATTTTTTAATTCTAAACGACTTTTCCTAATCTTTCTCTATTTTTCGACATAAGGATAATTTACTCTTGAAGGATTTTCTTATTTTTTTCCCTACTCTGTATCTAATTTGACTTGAAGCCATTTTAGGTGCACCTGAAATGGTTATCGGACATGCATCAACTTTTATCAAGAATATAATTTTCTGAGAAACCAATAATAAAGAAGTTTCCCATTTGTTGCACACTTAATCGACCACACAGTATATAAGTTTTCTTAATCAAACTACACTTACATGGTTTTTTATTATATATTATCCCATGACTAGATATTTTAACAACCTTTTGAGTGTTTATGATTGTTGTCAGGTTATCCGGTCTCCTACTCGTGTTACTAGGGACACGGAATCCTTGATTGATATCATCATTACCAATTCTAACTTAAAACTAATTAATACTCTTGTTTCTAAACTAAATTTAACCGACCATAACTTAGTTTCATGTATTCTTGATCTTGAATGCGAGTGTTCCGGCAAGACTGTAAGAACCTTCAAAAACTTGAACATTGACGAGTTTAATTCTGATGCCGCCCTGATACATTGGGATTCTTTGTATTATATATCTGATATAAACGACAAGATAACATTTTTTAATAACAATCTTCTGTCACTGTTTGACAACCATGCTCCCTTTGTTAATATTACCTATAATAAATCTAAAAAAACTAATCCCTGGTTTACAGATACCCTTAAAAGGCTTCGCAGACTGACTAGAAACTCTTGGTCACAGTTCAAGCGAACCCGAAAACCTGAGCATAGGCGATACTACTGTGATCTGCGGAATACATATAACGCAGCCCTTCTTAGCGAGAAGAGGGCATATTTCTTCATGGTACTTAGGGACTGTCGTTGTGATAGCAGACGAATGTGGTCTCACTTAAAGAGTTGGAATATCCATCGGAGGGACCAGTCATTAATTCTGGATCCCGAGCTGCATGACGCTGAGGCTATCAACAATTTTTTTGTGGATAGTATTCCAAAAACGCTTCCTGATTGTAATCTTATTACTCAGCTTCTCTCATCTTCTCACTCCACCACGTCATTTCAGTTTTCCTACGTCAATGAAAATTTTATAAAGCAGTCAATTCTTAAGCAAAAGCCACACATTATGGGATATGACAACATCTCTGCTAGAATGCTTCAACTGGCCTTGGTGTACATTTTAAGACCCTTAACACATATAATCAATGTATCTTTTGAGACTGGAATAGTTCCGGATGTTTGGAAAGTCGCAATTGTTAAGCCGATAGCGAAGAAACAGACCAGAATAAATAACTTTGGTGATCTTCGACCAATAAGTTTGCTCTCCGTACCTCTCAAAATAGCCGAATCTGTCCTTCACCACCAGTTATCATTGTTCTTGGAACAAAATTCTATTTTGCCCAATAGGCAGTCTGTATTTAGAAAGAGGTTTGGGGCATGCACTAGCCTCTGTTCTATCGTTGATCAGTGCTTGCACGGATTTGAAAATCAAAAACTTACTTCGGTAACTCTGCTGGATATGTCCAAGGCATTTGATACGGTTAATTTTGACTGTTTGTTGGCTAAACTCAATCACTATGGGATTCAGAACAAAACTAATGACTGGTTAGCTAGTTACTTAAAACAACGATTACAGTTTACTATGTTGGATGATCTTGATTCCTCTTCCATATCAGCATTGAAAGAACTATATTCTGGGGTTCCCCAGGGAACTGTCTTGGGCCCTCTCCTGTTCTCAATTCTAACAGCTGATCTGGTGAATGTCCCGGAACAGTGTGAGATTCATATGTTTGCTGATGATATCCAGCTTATCTTTCAGTTTCCACCAAAGGACAAGGATGAAGCACGCTCTCTTATTAATACGGACTTGGGCCTTGTGAAGTCGTGGGCTGACAGAAGTGGTCTGGTTCTTAATTCATCTAAAACGGTGCATCTCATGGTTGGTTCTCCGCAGGTTTTGCAATCCTGCGGTGAACTTTCCTTGAGTATTTTTGGTGATCCAATTCCCACGGTAAAATCAGCCAGAAATCTTGTACTGATTATTGATTCTCACCTCAAGTTCAACAGACATGTTGTCCTTATCTGTCAAAAGGCCTATTTTAGCCTTAAATGCCTCTTCCCATTTAAGGATCTCCTTGATTCCGAAACGAAGAAAACTCTTATTGTTTCCTTGGTGTTGTCCCATTTCAACTTCTGTGATGTTGTCTATGGTCCTTGCATCACGAATGGCGCTCGCAATCAGCTGCAGAGGATGTTTAATCATGCTATCCGCTTTATAGCGCTTGTACTAAGGTTCGCTCATATAACACCGTATATCCGTGAACTCAAACTGCTTAAGCTTAATGAATCCCGTTTTGTTCACTATGCCTGTTTCGTGCAGAGAATCCTTAATTCTGGCGTCCCAAAGTATTTGGCTACTAAGTTAAAAAGACGGGTCGACGTGCACACTAGAGACTTAAGGGGTATTGATTATCGTTTTGATACCCCCAGGCACAAAACGTCTGCGTTTCGAGCTAGTTTTTCGTTTTGTGCTCCTCTGGTCTGTAACAACCTGCTGGATTTTCGAAGTGTCTCTATTTCGACATTAAAGAGTAGTTTAAAGGCCGAGATCTCGAATGACAGTTTTAAACGCAATGTCGATTTAAATTCGTTCTAATAAGATGTAACAGGTTCACCCAGGCCTTTCTGTTGTTCTGATTCTATATGTTATGTATAATTTATATTCATATATGCTTTAACGCACCCAAGTGATAATATATATTTAGTGAATCACTAATATTAATGTGTAGTCGATCAAATTTTTTAATTGTAAATATGTAGGGCATGGTGTTTGTATCATTTTTATGTACCTTGTCCTTTTGTGTTGTTTCTGTATCAAAATAAAAAAGAAAATGTACACAATAAATTATTTGAATTGAATTGAATTGAATTGAATTGAATTAATCCAATATAGGTATATTAAATCGCTTGATTATTCATAACGGAAGTAGGAATCGGCAAGACAATAAATCTTGTCTTGAGTGGCTATTTCTTGTCTTGTCTTGAAGAACACAATCAAGAGACGAAAAAATCTTGTCTTGGTAATTTCTTGTCAATTTGAATCTTGCCTTGATTCAAGAAATTTTAAAATCTTGAAATTTCTTGATAAATCGGGGAATTTCCGTTCGAAAGCCGGAGATTTTCTGGAATTGAACGTTTATAATGCTGACATGGAGTTTAGGTACGAAAAATGCTTTAAATATAAGTTGCGATAACATTGACAGCCTAAATTATTTAAAAATTTCAGACCTGGAATGGACTTTAATAAGTAGAATTTGGCAGTGTCTAAAATGTTATAAAACGCTTTCTTCTATTTTTGAAGGAAAGAACTATTGCACGGTCTTCACGGTCATGATTGGGATCAACATGCTCTTGGACAAGTTAGAAATATGGGCGCGTGAGCTTGATAATTACACTGAAACACAATTATACATAGTCCTCAAGCAGCTCGAGATAAAATCCTCAAACATTAGAATAAAACTGGATGTACTGTTGAGCTCTTCTTTTGGATCCATAGCACAAGGTGGAGACGTTTTCCTTTTCGTCATGGGGAAGGCTTATGGAATCAGAAGCAGTAAAAAAACTTTGAAGCTATTTTTAAATCCAGCTATTTCTATAATAATGACGACAGCGACATGAATAGTTCAATGGCGTTATCAACTTCTACCGTTTATTAAGTTTGATATAGATATTACTTCAATCTATAACAGAGATGACAGCATAACGTGTAACTCGGAATTGTGGAGACGACAGATTCAAAAATACCTCAATGAACCCAGAGCAGAGAATTCCGAAGCCGAAGACTTACTAGATTGGTGGAAAAGGCATGAAAAGATTTACCCCTCGTTGTTAAAAATGGCTGAGTACTTTCTTGCAACTCCAACATCGGTCTCTTTAGAGAGGCTATTTGCACGAGCTGGTTTAACGATAACGAAAATCAGGAACAGACTAGCTCATGATTTTTATTTGCCTTAATTCGTGGCTTTCAGAATAAAACTTGAACTATTTTAATTTAATGAAACTATTAAAATTCAGTTTGTGTGTTTAGTTTGAAAATACAAAAGGATAGATGAATTTTTTTCATTACGTTTCTATATACATCTAGATGTATTTGCATTTAAATGTTTTGTAATTAGGTATATTTAAAATAATTAAATCAGATAAATTTTCTCTAATCAAGGTTATTTTTTAAAACCTGACGTAGACTAACTTGTTTATTTAAAGAAATAGACCCATAGTTGCGAATTTTAAGATAATAGTCCAACTAAGAAAGATGCGGAAACTAATTATTTCTAGCGTTGCCAGTTTGGAACTTATTTCAGAAAACATATTTTCTTAAATGGCAACATTCTTCAAAAACAAGGATAACCTCGAATTATAAGTATTTAATCCGTATAATACCAGAACTCTAAACGACAGTATTATTCACGCTATCGCACCTTTTAACATTAATTATCAGATACAGAAAAGAAATTCCAGTTTGAAATTGTCCAACTACCTTCCCAATAAATATAAAACATTAACACATTAATAAAAAAGTATGAAAGAAATGTTATTTAATTAATTTAGAGTTCCATTTTCTAAAGGATTAACTATTTTAAAATAATATGTTTTTTTTTTGTATTTCTGAAGCCATTTAATTTTGTAGTTCTGTTTGGTGTATTCTGTCAAAGGAGAGTTCATTTCAAATAAACTTATTTATTATTTTTATTTAAAATTATCAATTACGTTAGTCACAATAGTCCTATAGATAGGGAACCAGAAAGTAAAAAAGAACGTGCAAAACAGATTTATTTGCGCGGGAATAAAAAACCGTTTAACTGAAGTTTGGGCTGCATAAGTGATACAGTAAAGGATAGAATAATCGCTTAATATTTTGCTTAGTCACCACAATAGATGAATTGCAAAGTTTTGAACTTTATAATGGCCCGGGGGGTTTATAATATCTCCATCAAAGTACAATGGTAAATTGTAACAGAAGTGCGCTTAGAAAATAGGGAGGAAATACTCTGTTATTCAGAACATTCAAGCACCATGAAAAATAATTAATCGTGCTTCAAAAACTGAGTTTGTACGCGAGAAATTCATGTTTACGGGTTTTTTGAAAGTCATTGCAAGGCATTGTCGATTTTTAACACTTTTACTAGGGTAATTAAATGTATTGTTCCTTTAGGATAATATATTCAATTCCAACTATTCTCTTCCATTCACATATTTGTATATAAAGGGTGGTCAAATGAAACTCTGGTGAAATACTATAGGAAATTAAAAAACTGTGCCAAAATATCTCTACTGAATTATGATTGTTTTAAAAATATTTTACATTATACAGGGTGGCCCAAAAAGTTTTATGATATACATGTTTTTGTTTCCACGTTATATACTTTATCTTCTTTATGTGCCATGCTCATTCGAGCGTAGGCGACCTCTCGCATATACCTGTGATGTGTGCCTTTTTTAGATTTTTCACAGGTATATGGGACCTACAGTTTATCGCCGGTTCCGAACGGCACTATTTGAGAGGTTGTACTAGGCAAATTACTACGTGGTGGTTTGCCATTGCCTTCCACGAGGTGACGACCGAATAAATAAAGATCGATGCATGGTCCCGGGATCGAACCGGGGACCTTCGGCTTAGTAGTCGGACACACTAACCACTAGGCTGCGGTCGCCACTGATATACAGAGTGCTAAAACAAACGCAATTCCTATATTATCCCATTTTTTTCATATTTAACACTCTATAAATTATTATTTTAGAAGAAGCACCTTTTAAGCATTTTTCATTTGATTGGTATAACACAGTATGTCTTGAATCATCAGGATTTTTGGAATATCAATTTAAACTTGCTATTAAGCAT
The DNA here is from genome assembly GCA_963920685.1 of Polydrusus tereticollis. NCBI lineage: Eukaryota > Metazoa > Arthropoda > Insecta > Coleoptera > Curculionidae > Polydrusus > Polydrusus tereticollis. The sequence continues at coordinate 55,622,852 of OY987329.1, forward strand.
GACATTAAACATTGTTTAAAGCATTCAGCAGTAACTGCACGAATTCTGTTAGCTATTTGATAGTAAAATTTTTAATATTATCTTCCGAAAACGTATTTTTTAATATTCGACGACTTTTGATCTAATCAATGAAAACATTTATTTTAGGCGTTCAACGCTGTAACCCTTTATTGTAAGGGTGTAAGCAAGGTATTCTTACAAGGATCTAAACAAAGTTTAATAAAGTGCTATGGCCAAATTATTATTCCAGATATCCGTCTTAACAAAGCTTAATAGCTACAAAGTTGACATCTACTAAATTTTGCGGTGATATTTAGTAAGTATTGAAAAATGACTTTCAGCAGGCAAGAAGGAGTTGCAATGGATTATCCTTTGAAGATGCTTAAAAAATTGTTTATTGTCTAGATACTCCATTAATAATTTTCTATCAGAGGTCTATTTTATAAGAGGCACAATAGTTTGTGTTTAGGAAATTGCAACCAAACCTTTGCACTCACGCTCGAGATAAAGTGTTACCTAGCTACAATACGACGTTGTTCGATAAAAATGAATATTTTAATTGATGAAAAGCAATTAAAACTGCTCAAAAATTACTAAAAAGGTTTTGTAAAGATAATATCAAAAATTCAATCAAATTTAGAATAGAATCCGTGCAATTAATTATTGTTGAATGCTGTAAATGACGGTATTAAGTAAATTTAAATTTATATTCCAGAAAACCGGATGATTTTAGACAAACTAAGTATTAAATTAAATAAAAGGTGCTTAATCTGAAATAATATTATACAGGGTTTTCCATCTGAAAAGTTGCGAAAACGTATATCATTATTTTGAGCTTTACCTTTAAGTTTGTCAATAAGCGACACTGTTTGGGTTTGGGTAAATCATTCAGTTTTTAAGTTTTGTTACTCACCATCACTAGGTAGAACACAACCTAATCTATTTTTGATATGTGATAAACGGGTCATAGTTTGCTTGGTTTAATGTGACGTTTGTCAACGTTGTAAATATTTGCCAATCCTTAAAATATTGCAAGTTTTGTACGGCAAATGTCAGCATTCTTGATCATTTCTCGTAGAAGGGACTTTAAAAACTAATCAGCTTATCCTTACAAAGGTAGCAAGGATTAATTTTTGACATTTCTATGCATCTATAATACTATACTTACCTAAAAACTTCCAAACACAATTTAAAAACAATCAAAATGGTATCCTTGATATAACCAAGACATTGATAAAAGACCATGTTAGTACTATATGTCTATTACCCTGAATAAGTTGAAGCAGCAACTGAGATAGAACATCCAGTAAAGGCATTGCCAAATGTACTTTTATTTCTTTAGAACAGGGCACAAGTGTGCCGTAGAAAATTAGAGCAATGAAGAAATTAGCAAAAACCTTGCTAGAAAATTGCGAAAAAGCATTGAGTCGGTAATTACAAGTGATTTCAAATTACTTGTTTCCATTTCTAAACTAAAACGCGTCAAGTAAAGATTTCATATAAGTGGAGGCAGACTACGTGACAACGTCTTTTTTTTTTCGACATAACCTTGAAATCTCTAGCAAATGTTCATTTGGTTGACAGTTGTATTGTTGCTATTGCTAACGGCTTTTGTGTACTGTTTGCTTTACTTTTCTGCAAATTTTTAATATATGAGTAAAGTGTTATAATTTTGTGGCGAGACCGCAGCAAAACAGAATATTTTGCATTATTTGCAACAGGCGTAAAAAGCTGAACAAAGATTTATCGTTCCACAGGTATGTACCCAGACGGGATGTTTCTTTCTTTCCCACTTTTAACTTACTTACGTTAATTTCGCGAGGAAACAATAATTAGGTAAACCATTTCCTAAAAATTATAATTTTCTCTGCTGCTGTTGATATAATTAGGTACCTACCTACATATTTTTACCGAAACTTGCATGTACTTCAAAGAATCATACCAAAACCTGTATTTTACCTGTTAGACTCTAAAAATAATTTTTAAATATCTAATAAAGGTTTCATCAATATAGTTTCTTTCGTTCTTTCCTTTGCTTAATCGAGATATACAAAATCTTAAACAAACCAAGAACTTTAATGTTTGTTTACAAATTCCTGTCCTGTTGTAAAAGTCAAATGTGACCGAAAAACAGCATAACGGGTTTTTTTGCGCATGCGCACAATGCGAAATGACCTTGACCAGACTAGGAACCTCAGCTTCACTGCGTTTACATTGGTTAAATGGGCAAGGCGACATATAGTACTAATATATATATATATATGTAAAAGACACACATAGAACTGCAATAAAAAGCATAGAAGAATAAAAAGAAAAAAAATTTTATCTGGAAAATGTTAAAATAATTTGCGAATGAAAGTCGTACGTCCGCTAACCAGAAAAATTGTATCTTAGGCACCACGTTACGGGCGTTAATTTATGAGAATGAAATATTAACAAATAATTAAAACTACATTATTGAAAATTTTATGGGCATCCCTAAATATATATAGTTACTGTTTTTCATAATTCCTTAGCAATTCATATCCCAAATTTCTAGGAAAAATAATCCTAAATCTATTTTTAATATCTCTAACCGAAAGATACATTTTTTGCTTATATGTTCCTCAAAATATAAACGACTAAACACATTATTCATTCAACATTCTTGAGGAAAAAAGCCTGATTGGCTTTCCGTTTCCGCCGGGGTCCGAGCCGACCGAATCCACTAAAAGTTTCCAAACGTACGGATTTTCCATTTGGATTAAATCCAATTTTTAGAAGGCCATTATTCAAATGCGGAGATTTATAGACGACGCGAGCGCGGATATAAATTCACCGAAAATACGAGAAAATGGTTTGACTCGATTCTAATTTATTGCCGCAACGGTCGGATGCCAACCAAATTGTTACAAAACTCGCCGTAAACCCACAAAAAGGGCGAGGTTCTCTGTAACTTTGCTGTCAAGGCAATTTATAAGTTATTAGGGTTAGTGGTGGAGATGTTTCTGTTGATTTAAAAAATATACATGGTGACCATTTAGTGCGTGGTCGAAAGATATCTTAAATTCGATACCTAAAACGTTATTTCATAAATATTTTGTAGATTGTCATAATGTCGACAGAAAAAAGCAAAATTGGAAATAATATGTCTAAAACAAGATTTATTCAAAATAGTTATGTTTCTTCGAAAAAACGATAAAAGAAGACAAAGAATGAGTTTCTTGCTAATTAGCAGCATTTCTAAGGTAATTTTGGTTTGAAAATTGTAACATGTGTTTTTGTTTACTTTTATCGGCCTATTTTAATAATATGTATTAACACTATTTATTGAGGGTTTCATAAAACATCCTAATAATGTGTAAGTTATAACAATATTTCAAAATTATATCTCCTAAGAGTGACAGCATCAGTCCAATATTCCAATAACTATTAGCCGCGCTTAGATTTTTTATAATTATTTTACTTGTCCGAGCTGTTTTAAACAGAGGAAAATGCAACTTTGTTTATATTCTTGTTGTATGAAAGGACAACCCACCTTATTATAGTCACTGCAGGCTAAAAAGCTTTTAATGAATTACCCTTTGTTATAAGGAGTACGGGTCCTCTACCACAAAAGCAATTAGGATAGAAAAGAAAGATGTTTACAATTAGGATACGATAAGGAAGTTTTTAATAAGTAACCTGTTTAATTGTTTTAACGAATATTTTCATTGCGATTGTAATATAGTAGTATAGTTTATGGTAATAAGTTTGTATCATTTTATCTTAAATGCCATACTACTCATATTCTATGTCGTATGTTCTAAACCTTAAATTTATATTTTTGTATTGAGGTGTGTAAACAAGCTTAAGTATCTATTTTAACCTTAATCTAACCTGAACTAAATCTAGCTATCTACCTTTTTTTTTTATTTTATTCGAAAGGCTGTAATGTAGGCTAAATAGGGGCAATAAAGTATTCCCACTATACTAAACAAGCAATTTCCCGGAAATATGCGACGTTGTCATGACAAAATTATATTATTCGCAGATTAGATAACCTTTGCGCGGTGCTGTGGATTTATAATTAATTACGGATTAAGTTTAACTCTCCGATTGGGTATTACTAGAGTTATAGCCAGTAAGGGCACTTGGGTATACTTAAAGTAGTGATGAAAAACCATCGGTCTCTCACTGTCGATAAATCTCGATAATTTCGACTACAGAACACCTTTCTTCGGATCGCACATATTGTTACTGCTCCGGTAATAAAATTAAATTGTGTCAGGATTTTAAGCAAGTTCAAGTGACACGTATGTAGGCAACCAAGAACGTGATTATTCACGTGTAAGATTGTAAATTAGGTCCTTAAAAACAATGAGGTTGGAAGGTATACAATGGTTGACCTTAAATTTGAACTAAAGAAGCGAGGATTATCTCAGAGTGGAAACATATTTGGATGATTCTAATTAGATCAGTGACACAGTAAATCAATCGGTGGCCAATGATCCCGGATCAAATAGTAAACAATTGTAAACAATTCACCACACTATGTCACATTTTGAGAGTATAACTAATTAAACTTTTCCTGCAAATGAGCCTACTATTCAAGGTCTAATGTCCCTCCTGCTAATAATCTGCAACAAAATGATTCTACCCATTCGACGTATTTGTCTACACACCAGGGGTTGGATTCCGAGATCGTCCGACGACGATTCAATCTTATAGCAGGTGTAGTTGCGCATGAGGAAGAGCAAACCAAATGTTGGTTTATTATATCTTCAGTTTGGCGTGTTCGCGTAAAACCAAACCAACTAAAATTATAGTCGCTTAACACAACAAGTCACGGGGATGCAGATGTTACTGAATCAGAGGAAAATTTAGAAAATGAATCAGATGAAATGGCACAGACTGGCGATGAAGTGGTAAAGGAAGATGTTGCGACTAATGTTATTTAGAGTTAAAAAATTGATCTTTTGTTCTAGTAAAACTGGAGACTGCCAATACAAATATTTTTTACAAACACTTTTTGGTAAAATTATTAAAATTTAGACAATGAGGTTGCTATCGTTAGCTTTCTAAGTTTTAAGAAGGGCAAAAAGTTATTTTTTTTGTATTCCCCGATATTCCCGATGAAAGTTACGTCCGCAAATCCGAAATAATAAAAATACAGGAACCGTTAAAAATGCATCGAGGTCAATATATCATTAAGCATTTTGGAAAAGTCGTTGAAATCTAAATTTTCACTAAAAGCTTTTATAATGTTTCACAAATATAGGTTTAGTTACTTATATCAAAGAAATTCAAAGTTTAATTTAGTTTATTAGTAGCTAATCAGATAAGTGTTTCGTTGGTATTCCTATTCTGTATTCTTAAGTTTAAGTTCTTTGAAGAAGTGAATGTTTTTATTATTTTTATACTATTTTGAATTAATGAGATGGTTTTTGATGTTGTCTTTGCTAAAAATTTGTTATAAATATTTTTTTTTTTATATTTAAAACGGGGCTTCATGTATTGTACGATAATGATGTGATCAAAGTAGCCCCAAATACAATATAACTTTGATCATGCCTTTTTATTTTTTTACAGTCTAAATCTAAAGACTTAACTAATATTCCTTACAACAGTTATCTGTTTAACCAAACTTTAAACTCGATTATTATTGAATAACCTATGTTTTCTAGGTTGAGTTGATATGTGTGGTGGCCACGAGATTTAGCCACGTGCTGCAACTCTCATCTGTATATTTGCATTTCTGTGTTGAAGCACTTTAAGGTCCCTTACCTTTTCGTCAGACCCGAAGCCTTGCTGAAGAGCCGTAAACAGCGAAACGCGTCCAAGGATTGGGTCTGACGCAAAGGATAAGGGACAACTCTATACGCGAACATATTTTAAGTTTTTATTTTTTAATATTTAGCTTTCGGTAGGCTGAACCGATATATTGGCTTCCAGCGACACCCAACGTAGTCTGCCCGCAATGGGACGCCTTGTCAGCGTTTGAAGTCAAAGTCAAAGTCAAAAGTAGCTTCATTGTATGAAGAAGATAGGTTCTCTTTTACAAAGCTGTTAGATAAAAATGTTATAAAATACAAAGTGTAACAATTTAAAAATAGATGATAATATAGAGGTCGTGAATACTACAAAGGAAAAGTATAGATTATACTATTTGGGTATCAAGTCATTTCCAGAATAGCTGTAGGTATAGGTGCGCCCTTAACACATTACTTACTGTTACATAAAACATACTCTATTCAAAAATACAGCGAACTGCAATACTATGAAATAAGCGAGAATACAAACACAGATAAAAAAAAATAATTAATCAAGTAGCTAACAAAATCAATTTAATTAAAGCTGTCGTAGAAAAACTCCTCAACTGTATAGTATGCTCTAAACACCAAGAGAGATTTCACCTCCCTTATAAATTTTACATTGGTTTGAGCCTTTCTAATCTTAAGTGGGAGGTGATTAAATATTTTTTTTTTCATTGTACATGATTGAATTTTTAGTTTGAGAAGAGTAAGGTATCGGCAAGTTAACCCTATATAGCAGGCGAGTGTTGTGTACTGAAGTTAAATTTATTTCATTCTTAAATCTTTTAAAAATTAAGCAAGTCATTTCTAGTAGAAATATACAAGGTAGTGTCAAGATTTTATGAGAAATAAAAAGCGATCTAAAAGAATCTCTAATTCTTGCCCTACACATATATTTAGAGTTCTCTTTTGTAAACCAAAGGTTTTATTGAAAAGATATCGAGTGCAAACCCCATAATATGTTTTTGATATGCCATACCTCAAATGCGATTCTATAAGTGAGAAATACGCGCTTCTATTACTTTCGTATTCCAGGCTGAGCGATACTACTCTAACGGCGTAACAGTTAGAAGCCAGCTTTTTGCTGAGGTAAGTAATATGGTGTTCAAACTTTAGCCTATTGTCTATATATACACCCAAAAATCTATTTACATTTTTATTCTTTAGTACCTGAGGGCACAGCGTAATTTCGTTAAAAGTACACCTAAAAGTCATTATGTTGGTTTTTTCAATATTGAGAGTCAAACGATTTGCATCAGTTCATGTCTTTATCTCTGCGAGATCACTCTTTATATTATTTTCGAGCTCCTGTAAGTCTCTGCCCACCCACAGTACTGTTGCGTCATCTGCAAACAAAGTACATTTGCCCTCAATATTAATTCCCACCAAGTCATTAATGCACAACAGAAACAGTGGAGGGCCGAGGACAGAACCCTGCGGCACTCCTGATATAACCTCCAATCGATCCCAAGAATTATTGTTAAAATTTAGTGATTGATATCGACCAGATAAGTATGAATGAAACCACCCTAAAGCTATTCCCCTTATCCCATATCTCTTCAGTTTCCACAGCAGTATTTTGTGATTGATGCAGTCAAAAGCTTTTGACAAATCGCAGAACACCGCTGCCGCCACTTCGTTATGATTGAACCCCAAATACAGCCTCTCGAGAAATGCAAAAACGACGTCGTTAGTACTCTTGAATTCTGAAGGCCAAATTGTTCCGCACACAGTAAATGATATTTGCTTAAGAAAGATTTCAAACGCTCTTTCACGAGTTTTTCGATTATTTTTGATAATGTCGGAAGTAGGGAAATAGGTCTGAAATTTGAAGGCTTATCAGACTCTCCCCCTTTGTATAAGGGTATTACCGTTGCAAATTTTAAACATGTTGGGAAATGTCCACTAAGAAAGGAGTGGTTTATAGCATCCGATAGAGCCTCTAAAACGTTATCGGCAAGATGTAAAAATATGTTTAATGAGAGTCCTATATGGATTCTCGCTGTCCTAGTTGGGTTGATACGTGCGGTTGCCACGAGATGTAGCCACGTGCTGCAACTCTTATCTCTATATTTTCTAGTTTAACTTTTACGATAGGAAGTAAACATAGAAGTTATTAAATAAGCCCCAGTTGACGGTACTAGTTGTGACATGCTTGATGCACTTAGAGAAATCAAAATAAGTATTTCAGACATTGTACCTTCATACATTTTCCATTGAAAAAATGGACTGCAAACGACAAACCCTTTCGAAATAATTCTGATGTTAAAATCTTACAAATTGTTAATGAAGATCATAATAAAATTTTAGGTTTATTATGGAATCGGTTTGAACATTGTCTACAATACTTAAAAAACCTTTCTGATTTACGTTCCAGTGTCAAAAAAAGAAAAATTCTTTCATGAGCCGCGCAAATATTTGATCCACTGGTTCTACTTAATCCGGTGATTGTTATAGCTAAAATTACTTTGAAGAAATTTTGGAAACTAAAAGTTGATTAGGACAAATCGATTCCTCAAGACCTTCATACTTTTTGGTTCAAATATTGTTCCGAATTAGCATAGGACAACTTTTTTTTCGTACAATAAGTTGTTACAAAGTGCGAACGGTAGTTCTTCATTGCGGAGGCAATAGATCGTAGTAATTGATACATATTTCCTTCCCTTCGTGGTTGGCTTGCCTTGGACCCACCTGGCTTGATATGAGTATAAGCGAGGAAAATAAACCGAATACCGTATTCATTGGCAAACCAAACCAAACCGTGCTATCCGACACTTATTTATTTACCGTATAGGGGTTTAAAGGAAAGGGACTTATACCATCAAATTTGAAGTTTTAAAGTTAGTAAATGTTAGGTAATTCAAATTAAGAATTAAATTATAGAATAGCTTTCCAGACGCAAGGATTTATGTTTAAAGAAGTTGTGTATACCTACCCTCCAAACCTTAATAACTTCATTATTATGTGATGTGCGGTTACAAAAAGTGAAGACTTGATATATTTTATTGCTTCAATTACTTATAATGGTCTTATGATACGAACCTCCCATTTTGGGATTTCAGCTAGTAATAGGAATCCAATCTACACCATCGAGTAACTGCTGATGTGTAATTTTACCTTACTACTTACCTAATAATTAAAGGAAGATGTTGCGACTGATATGATTTAGAGTCAAAGAATGATTGTTTTGTTTTAGTAAAAATGAATACTGTCAATACAAATATTTACAAACATTTTTTGATAAAATTATTGAAATCTTAGAAAATGAGGTTATTAACGTTAGCTTTTAAGGTTTAAAAAGGAAAAAAAGTTATTTTTTTTGTCTTCCCCGATGTTGTCGACGAAAGTTACTTCCGCAAATCGAAAATAACAAAAAAACGGTTACCGTTAAAAATGCATCAAGGTTAATATATTTTTAAGCATTTTGGAATCTCAATTTTCACTAAAAGCTTTTACAATTTTTCACAATTACAGGTTTAGTATCTAATATCAAAAAAATACAAAGTTTAATTTAGTTCATTACTACCGAATCAGAGAAGTATTTGGTTGGTATTCCTGTTCTGTATTCTTAAGCTTAAGCTTTTCGAAGAAGTGAATGTTTTATGTTATTTTTTTACTATTTTAAATGAATTAGATGGTTTTTAATGTTGTTTTTCCTAAAATAATTAATAGCAATTATTTATCTGTGTCATTGTTACCTACTATGCCGTTTGCTAATTTTAAATAACCCAAGTAGGACTAGTGGCTAGTAATATGTGCACTAATGTCTGTAACCTGACAACCAGCAGCTAATAATTCAACGCTATAAGTAGTGAATATTACCTTGACCCTGAAAATTAACCTTGAGTGTATATGCATGCACTGGCATACTAACGTATACGGCGTTAGTATTTGAACATAATAAATTAAAATATGAAGATATTGTGGTAAAAAATTAGGTACACATGTAAATTTGTTGTTAGTAACAAATTATTGTAATAATTAATTATTAAAGATGATGATGATAATGCGCACATGTGCGATACAAATTGCATGAAAAGTCATTATTGCAGGATAAAGGACTTATCAAGATTATGTTCTCCAGATATTATCACATCATAATATACTTTATTTTTGTGAGGGTTGACTTATTTATTTTAAATTATCATTTGCTTTGATATTACATCAAGAAAATGATTGTACACATAAATTATTTGTTACAATCTCAGTGGATTTAAACGGGGACGGATTTGGAAAAAGTTTAGCGGAAATCACTTTCAAATTTTAAAATATTGAAAAGCAGGTGCGTGGTTCGTTGGGGATGCAGACTTTTAATCGGTGCTTAAACCATAAGATTCCACTGAACCCAACCCCGAACATTCTTAAACATTCAGTAAAAAAAAACCGTTAAACATGAACCCTTTTCTTTTGCATGCCTAATAAAGTGTCATTTGATTATTCTTTTTTATTGGGTTATTCATGGAATTGATTCAGCCCAGGTGTTTATATCTCGCATTGAAACAGTTCTAAGAAATTTATACAATACATATTTTAAAGATATTGGTCCAATGAATCGTTTAACATCCGATGAAATAAAATATGTTTAAAAATGCCACAAAACGCAACATCTATGAACGCCCAATAACCAACAATAATATGGTGCTGCTCATTCTATTTTCAATTTAAGTTTTAAAATTTCCACATTTATACAAATTGTATATCATAACTTGAGTAGTTATGAAAGGTGTATGTTCTTAAGGAATTATTGTGTCGTCATGCTGATAAAAATAATGTAATTGCTCGAAGCAAAGGAAAGTACATTTCGCTTGCCCAAATACGTTTGTCCATGATTATATAGATTCAAAGACCATGACGGCAGGAAAAAAATATTTAAAATTAAGGTTTGCTTATAGTTTCAAATTTGTATCAGCATCTCTGGATACTTTGAGTAAAGGTTTAGATTTAAGTAGTTTGAAGGAAATGCGCAAACATTACCCCAATTACAAGAGGTTTGGTTTAATGCGTGGAACACATTAGAGATAAAAACTGTGAAAGAGCTAAGGAAGTTCGGCGTTTATTTAAATTTAAATGTAAAGAAGGGGGGAATATTTAGATTAATATTTAAAATCAAAAGTATTACTATTAACTGATGTTTCTGAACAATTTAGCGATATGTGTCTAAGCAGTTATAAATTAGATACCGTGCAATTTGACTCTCCCCAGTTTTTCTTTTGATTACATGGTGCGCGTGACCAAGGTAGAGGGGCTGCTACTTACTGATATTGACATTTCTTTTTTAAAAAGGAATTTGCGGTTGTATAAGTAAGTATGCGGAAAGGAAACATATCGCCAATAACGTCTATCTATCCAATTATGATGTTTCAAAACCTGTTCTTCATTCATTACTTAGCAAGATGCCACAAATTTGTATGGTCATAGTACGTTATAAGCATAACCATTTGGTGGATTTAGATGGTTATCGCTAAGTGAAATTTTAGATTTTAATATCATAGATATTGCCGATGACGCGACGTTTTAGAAGGATACGCTTTGGAAGTGGATGTGTATTATGATTGTCTACAGGATTTGCACCATGCACATTCTGACCTTACATTTCTTGTTCAAAATATAATATCACCAACAAAATCATCGAAAGTGTCACACTTAATACCCAATATAAATAATAAAAAGAACTGTATTGTACATTATCGCACATTAATGCAGGCGATCTCTAGAAGGTTAATGATAATGCGAACACCAATAATTTGATTTTAATACTGATTTGCGAAATAATGCAATAACCAAACTAGGTAAGGTAACATTTAAATTTAGTATTAACGCAATTTTTGGCAAGAGTATGGATGGGTATTCGCAACGATATAAAGTTAATTACAAAATTGGAAAATAGACGGGCTAAAATAGGAGCAAGGGCCTTAATATGACATCCGAATGTTCTACAATATTTACTGAAGATTTTGTTACAACATATATGGATAAATTAAAAATTATATACAATAAACCATTTATATTGGGTTTTCCATATCGGATATATCAAAGACAGTTATTTAAGACACTTTTTTATAACTTCGTTAAATCAAAATTTGACGATAACGTTTTTTTATTGTTTAACTGATTATTTTAAAAGTTTTCACCGACGACTTATCGAATAGTAGCAGAAACCATGGATAAATTTGATACAGCTAATTATACGCAAGGGAATAATTGGAAAATTCAAAGCCGTGCGAAAGATACATCTCTAGGTGACCCGATAGTATGTTTTTACGATACCGTAGCTAAAGATTATTATATCAGCTTGCTTCATAATCAAGTGAAAAAAAACAAAAGTTGTTAAAAAAAAGTTGTCATCTAGAAAAAAACCCTGCAAGATTATCAAAATATAGTAGAGCGTGGTGGTTTATTATTTCAAAAAATGAAAACGATTCATAGTCATTAGTATGAAGCTTATACGGAAAAGCTAAACAAAGTAACTTTATCTCACCACGATGGCAAACGCTTATAATACCATCAACGGCAAAAACTTTGTCTTGGTGATGTAGACTTTTATAGTGCAGACTCAAACGAGAATTTTCAAACTTACTGCATGTAATTCAATCACATTTTTAACGCTGCAATATTTAGCATATTAAATTTCAACTAAAAATCCATATTTTATACAACTACTAATATTTATAGCATAATTTGTTTCTAATTAGTTAAACACTACCATCTTCAGAGTACGCAATAGAGTAATTTGAAGTCATACCGATTTATAAACTGCATCATATTTTTCGACCAATAGTTGGAAAATTTACATTTTAAATATTAATCCCGTTTTAATATGTAATGTCGTATCGCATAAGTGTATGTAAAATTTTTAAAGAATGCGCTCCCTTAATGAAGATGTTCAGGTAGTAGAAGATACGAAGAAAATGGGATGGCAAGATAGGTACATAACCTTGAAAGAGCTTGCCTTAAAATTTTAAAAGACAGCACACCCTTGAAGCACAGAGCATTAAGAAGTGGAATGGCCAGAGAGGGAATGAACAAAGTGATGAACTGCAAGAATCGAGGCGGGGCGAACTTATAGTGAAGGAATATGTATAAAACTAGCGTTTTGTGTAAAGCTCTGGAGTCTAAAACTCTTAGTAACGGTAAATACTTTCTAGCCTAGTCCGCCGCACTAGACTTAACACTACGACGTTTGAAGAGAAAGGGCAAATGAAAGCTATAAATATTGAGATAAGAGCTGCGTGTCATAGACGTAGATACAGCTTTTCTGAATATGATTTTTTTTTTATAAATTTAGGTTTTATTAGAAGAAAGTACAGAATAATATGAAAATAAGATAAACTAAACCCAACAGCTCACTTGAAACGTCCCTAAACTTATAAATATGAAAAGAATTACAACGTTAGCACGCGTACACATTCATCTCAAAAATCACATTTCCAATGCTAAGCTAATGACGAACAATCAACACACGCCTGACACTTCTCAGACTCTGAGTCAATTAAATTACTTCTCTGGCCCACTACCTTGCCTTGGTTTACCAAAAAATTATTTCTACCGACAATGGCGTCAAAACCCTTCTGCCAAATCGTACCATCTTTGCTGCTGCTCGAAAGGAATGCAAGCAAACGATAAACCAAAGCAATGAATCACACAGCGAGAGGATCAGACAAACTTCCTGAATGTCCTAACGGATCATGATCATTTTGGCCGGTGGCTAAGGCCGTTACTCAGAACTTTAACAATTCAACCTTTCCAACTCTAATACGTTCTGATCACACTATTGCTTCCAACGCACAGGAAAAAGCAAGCTTGCTGGCGGAACTATTCTTTTCACGTTCAACGGTTAATTTTCAGGGAAAACTCCACCGAACATTCCCCTTGTAGAACCGAGAATGTCCGAGATTATTTTCAGCTGCGCCCTTAAACGACTCTTGAGGAGCCTTGACACCAAAAAGCTTTTGGTTCTGATGAAATTACAGTCATCGTAATTAAGGCATGCGCTGATGAATTCACACCGGAATTTTGTAGACTTTTTACATCTTACAAGAAAAGGAATATTTCCTTCTTGCTGGAAAATGCGCGAGTTCAGCTCATACCCACAAAAGACAAGGAAACCGTGCCAAACAACTATCGTCCGGTCGCATTGCTTTCGGTTATATCAAAGGTTATGGAGAAGGCTATCAACGAAAAATTCTTAAAGTACCTGGAAAGCTTCAATATCATCATTGACCGGCAGCACGGATTTCTTAAGTGTCGACCAACAGGAGACCTTTTCGCTTATTATACTCACGTTTGGACCAACGCAATAGACCATCATGGGGATTCCCGAGCGGTAGCACTGGAAATTTCCAAGGCCTTTGATCAAGTATGGCATGAGGGGTTCCTAACTAAAATGAGAGCATACGGAATACCGGTTCAATTTTGCTCACAGCTGTCAAGTTTTCTTAAAGACTTGTCTGCGAGTGGCGATGGACAGATTTCTTTCAGACACATTTAACATAACATCAATTCTTAAGGCTCTATATTGTCACCCACCCTCTGTTTACTACACATTAACGAACTTTTGGAAAAAACTAAGAATCCTATATATAGCTTTGCTGATTATAATAGTACACTTGTTTCATCTTTTACTTTGGATGCTTCAACATCGATTGCCAATGCACATCTTCATAGGCAGCAAGAGGTCGCACATCCCAATAAGGACCTGGAAGAAATTCTGTCTTAGGGTGATAATAACCAAGTAGAATTTAACGCTAAAAAATCCAGTTTTATCCAAAAAAGTTAATGAACTGGATGTAGTCATGGCGGGACATTCGATTCCCTTGGTTTCATCAATTCATTTATTGGGCGTCAATTTGGATAGTTCTATGTCTTGGCATAGTCACGTTGCGGCCATTGCTATGACAGCTTCGCAGAAGCTTGGAATACTTTTCCGGACTAAAAACCTCTATTCACCCCAACAACTTTTGATGCTCTATAAATCCCAAATTCGACCATCGCTGGAATACTGTTCAGATATTTGGGGCCCTGTTCCTAAACATACCCTAAGATTTCTGGATTTCATTCAAAGAAGAGCCATTCGCTTAATCGGTGACCATGATCTGACAAACAACCTGAAAAGTCTTGAACATTGAAGGCAGGTTGGCGACTTGAGTCCATTTTACAAATATTATCATGACAAGTTCTGAACTGAGGTTGCCCGCTTGATGCCACTCAAAGCAGTCCACGGTAGACGAGCCACTGCAGCCCACTCGTATGTGATGACGTTATTCCTATTTTTAACACGACGGCTGTCCTCACCACCCGACTTTGGGAATACGTTATGGCTAAATAAGCACTTTCATGGAAAATGTATGATGGTTCAATTTTGTGTCCTCCTAGGTTTCCAGATTTGGTGTTGAAGAATCGCATTGAAAACGATATAAATTATATTTCCCCTGAGTAAATAAAAGTAGCGTTAATTCAAAAATTGGGTAATATGCGGATTTAGGGGGCGAAATCATTAAATGAATAACAATTTTTTATCGAATTGTTATTTTAATTCTGATATAAATTTATGCAGAAATATTTGTGCTTGGTTGCATTTAGTTGTCATATTTTATATTAAATTAATTTAATGTTCATTGCGTAGAAGAACTAATCGATACTCTTCGGATTTTGCAAATTTTCACAATTTATTAGTCATTAACAACTTTTCCTCTTAAAATTCTGTCTTTTTCATCTCCAATTAAAATATTTTTTTACATCTAAAATGTATGTCTTTAGCATACCCCCTGCCCTATAAAATCGATTTAATGCATATTTGACGTTTCTCAGATCTAGACAAATCAGGGGCTAAATCCTAAAAATTAATGACAAACGCATTTTTAAATTAATTAATAATTAAAATTCTAAATAAAACACAATGGTTTGAAATTTTGTAATTTTATTTAAATCAGGACTAAACCCCGGAAAATGAAATTTCGAATCATAAATATTAAGACTTTTTATCCATTTTTACATACTGTGCGTGGTGATGGTATTATAGAGAATTTTGTGAAGACACCAAGTTTCAAAGAATAAAAAAACCATTGAAATAATATTTTTTATCGCCATAAAAGACTGCTTTTCTAAATGAAACTTTTTTTTTTCGGATTCAGGACTCACTTGTCTTTAATGTCGAAAGAACTTATATTTTGACTTTTAGATTTAACACAGTAGGTCTGGATTGCCCGGTTTTAAATAAATCCTGCACTAAATTTTGCTGAAATCGGAAAATTTACATAAATATACAGGATGTCCCAAAAAGGTGTTTTTATATAGCTGAAGGTTTTCGGCTTTGAAAAGTTTGTTCTTCTTACATTTCTTTAGTATTGTCGTCTTATTTTGGTGTGTTGATTTTATACAGGGTTGGAAACAAGTTATATAAAAATTAAAAATTTAGCCAATTTTTCATATAAATAAAGCACTATAGCAATGTTACTTACTAATATTGTGTAGAGGTTCTGAGGATATTTAGTTTGTTTAGGTAAAGCGTTTTTTTTCATGTACCTTTTTATACCTAGTATCATGTTTTTCTGGTGATCATTAAATAAATAGTTACTAAAAGTTAGGATTGTTTAAAATAAAATTTGCTACATAAGAAATTAGTGATGAAGATTTTTTGATGTCTAAGTTTTTCATAAATTGCTGATTTTTACCGGGTGTCCCACTAAGAATGGCTGTGGGCCGTATCTAAGAAAGTGTTAGTCGTATGGCTTGCGAAAAAAAAATATATTAGGTAAAGTGGTCATGAGAAATTGTTGTAAATTATTTTCAAGTTTCTTAGACTGGCGCTAGAGGGCGCAACGGTAACGGTTAATATGAATCACGAAGTTTCCTCAAAAGTCGCCTAGTTAAGGTGTCCCAAAAATAACGTTTTTGTATATTTCGAAGATTTATTAATATAATTCACCTATAGAACGTGTTAGTCACTTTTCAAATAAAATGGTGGGGGAAGGTTGAACATTATTTGTAATAAATGCTAATAACTCCGGTCTGGCTTAACATAATTTAGTAAACTTAAATTTGTTAAAAAGGGCTTTTTTCACTCTATATAATTATCATTTTATGAACTACGGCAATAGGGGGCGCTGTCTTACAACTTCACAAACATTGCGTGTTTTTTCCATATTTGTAAATATAATAGTATATTCAATTTTACCTGATTACAAGGATGATTAAAAGTCTAAGAAGTCAGCGAAAACCGCAAGTTAATATCTATTTTCAATCCGGAGATATCAACCACAATAATCATAATTACGGAACATTATGATTTTATTTTCAAGTTGCCATTGTAAAGGTTTTTTAAGAGTCAAATAGGCCTTGGAAAAACAAAATATGAATTGAAACTGCACACGTGTCACATTTCATTATTACGTCAAAATTTTTGTCGTGCCAACAGTGTTGTGTCGTATTTGATTTTCAAAATGCCTCTGTTACTTCAAGAAGCGGTGGACATCATTGCGGTGTATTTTAAATGTTTGGGAAATGCAACAATTGCTGAACGGGTTTACGCAGTACGATACCCTCAAAGGCGCCGATACTACAGTACAATGTTTAATCGTTTAGCTAGCCGTTTTCGTACTACTGGAAATATTCTTCGCCCTGTGTATCGCAGACACCGCCGAGGTCGAACCGAGGAAAACATTGTAAATGTTTTGGCATATGTGGAATTTAATCCACAAATTAGTATTAGCTTAATTGTAAGAGACTTGGGCGTTACTCGCTCTACTGTGTATAGGATTTTATTAGAAGAAAGGTAAGTAATTATATCTATATGTTATAACTCTTAAATAGTTTAGAATAATGCCAATATTTCTCTTAATAGTTTTCAAGTCAATGTAATAAGTATTTTGTTTTTCTTTAGGCATACTGTGCTCCACCAGGCTTTGACCCCGCAAGATTATGATAGAAGATTGGATCATTGCTATTGGTTGCTCAATATGATATTGGAAGATAGAAATCTCCTCTCCAGAATTTAGTGGACTGATGAAGCTACTTTCCATAGTAATAGAGGAGTAAACCGCCATAATATGCATTATTGATCGCGGGATATTCCCCATTAGATGCGGGAGGTGCAGCATCAAGGAAGATGGAGTGTCAATGTCTGGTACGGCATTTTGGGTGGCAGAATAATTGGACCGTTTGTATTTAATGAGGCGTTTATTGGGCAAAGATATTTACATTTTTAAATTCCGAACTCCCAATTCTTCTCGAAGATGTGCCCTTGGATATTCGCAGAACTATGGTTTTCCAACACGATGGATGTCCTGCACATTTTGCGGCAAACGAGATTGGAGTCGTGTATACAGAACGATGGGCGACAATTTGAACATTTAGGGCGCCACTGAGAATTATTGTCGTAACGATATATTTGCTTGGAACATACGTATCTTCATATCCTATTTGACTCTTAAAAAAACCTTTACAATGGCAACTTAAAAATAAAATCATAATAAAAATCAATTGGTGTTCTTTACCAGCACCACGAGATGGAGCCATCTGGCTTCATTCTCCGTCTCTTAAAATCATAATGTTCCGTAATTATGATTATTGTTGTTGATATCTCCGGATTGAAAATATATATTAACTTGCGGTTTCGCTTACTTCTTAGACTTTTAATCATCCTTGTATTCAGGTAAAATTGAATATACTATTATATTTACAATTATGGAAAAAACACGCAATGTTTGTGAAGTTGTAAGACAGCGCCCCCTATTGCCGTAGTTCATAAGATGATAATTATATAGAGTGAGAAAAGCCCTTTTTAACAAAACTAAGTTTACTAAATTATGTTAAGCCAGACCGGAGTTATCAGCATTTATTACAAATAATGTTCAACCTTCCCCCACCACTTTATTTGAAAAGTGACGAACACGTTCTATATGTAAATTTTATTAATAAATCTTCGAACTTTACAAAAATGTTATTTTCGGGATACCTTAACTAGGCGACTTTTGAGGAAACTTCCTGATTCATATTTACCGTTACTGTTGCGCCCTCTAGCGCCAGTCTGAGAAACTTGAAAATAATTTCCAGCAATTTCTCATGACCACTTTACCTAATATATTTTTTTCCGCAAGCCATACGACTAACACTTTCTGAGATACGGCCGACAGCCATTCTTAGTGGGACACCCGGTACAGGGTGCAAAAGAAAGTAATTTAGAAATGTAACAGTATATTTTGTCGACTTACACTACAGCGATGTTACTTAATAAATTTTAACGTTTTTGTCAGTTCTTAGTGTACAGGGTGTCCCTAATTCGGGCTGAGTTGTGCTAAATCACTATTAATAACGGAAAAATATAAATAGCGGCTTTTTTGTTAATTACTGAAAACAGAGTGTTGTCAATAACTTTAGGTGGTATCCCTGAAAGATTTTAACTTTTTCAAAATTTTGCTAAGATACGCGCGCTCTGTTACCGTTGGCATGCTCACCTGTTTTGTTTTTAAACAAATTAAGCAAAGAGTGCTTTGAAACAAAAAGTTTTTGTTTGACATTAAGTAATTCGTACGAATTGTTAATAAGTGAAGCAGTGTTACTTAACTGTTAACAAGATGGCACAAAACCGAATAGTGGTTCTTACAATTGGAGAAAAAGTAGAAATTATCCGCTTATTTGGTAATAATGAAAGATCTACGCGTCAGGTTGATGGAATATTCAATGACAGGCATAAGGATCGAGCATCAATTACTCACGATACCGTTGCCAAAATCAACAGATTGTTCGCAAGGACTGGAGCGGTTTTCAAGACAAGACCAAGGCGGTACAATTTAAATCAGAGACATTATCCAGACGACGAACGTATCTTAGCAGAATTTTGAAACAACCCAAATGGTTCTATAAGGGTAGTTGTGAGGTTACTGAATTTAACGAAAAACAAAGTATGGATTTGTTTGAACCGCAATAGGATTAGGGCATTTAAACCAAAATTTCTACATAATATGTTAAATGGTGATTTTGAACGGCGGTTTGAATTTTGCTTATGGTTGCAAGGTAACTATCTTAACGACAGACCTTTTCTAAAGAACATTATGTTTACTGACGAGGCAACGTTTACGACAAACGGTGTGGCATCTAGTTAAAATTGTAGGCTTTGGGCAGCCGAAAATCCGAATTGGGTAATTAATTGTAAAAACCAGTAAGTACAGTGAAAAAGTGAACGTGTGGTGTGGCATATTTAACGAACGAATTGTTGGCCCTTTTTTCCTGCATAACTTTACTGAACAAAATTTTCTATATTTCTTACTAAATGATTTCTATGATTTTCTCATGGAATTGCCTTTAACACAGAGACAAAACTTAATCTTTCAGTTAGATGGTGCCCCGCACATTATTCTATGATAGTTAGGAACTTTTTAAATGCAACTTTTCCTATGAAGTGGATGAGTAAAAATTCTCCTTTAGAACCATGGTTCCCCAGTTCACCGGATATTACCCCTTGTGACTTTTTTCTGTGGGGGCACTTGAAAAATAAAGTGTATGCTACTCGGCCGCGTAATAGAGAGGAACTTTGCATTAGAATTAGGCAAGCGTGTCAGGAAATTATTCACCAAACTTTAAGAAAAGTGAATTACGTTTAAGAAGAATTGTTAGTAGATAAGGCTATGTATGTTCGAGCATCAAACCCCATAAGAAATAACATGGGACCTAAAACTCGTAATTTTAGTGCCATTTTAGGGCGTGGCACTTTTCCTGGAAGTCGCCATCCTCTCTTAACCCGAGTGGAACCCAGCTACTATCGCCATCTAGTATCTGACGTCATAACTGCTCGCAGCAGGTACAGGATCCGTCTTAACCTAAATGGTGCCCCCTGATTATTACCAACCTAACTAAACAACATAATGAATAAATAATAACATAAAAAATTGCGCATTCAGCGGGAATTGAACTATAAACCTCTGGATTCGAACCTCAAAGCCTTGCGAGATACGCTACGAAAGCATATACCTTAAAACTGTTAAACAATGTTCGACAACGTGAAACCACGGGGGCACATCTGAACAGATTGCTGGAACAAAGGTCCTTAAGTGAGATTATGGCAATATTATGGTTATAAATATATGTACAAAATTAAGGTAAACCAGGCTGTTTCATATACTTATGCCCGGTTTATTTATCATCCGGTAAAAGTCAGTTAAACTATAATCCTTTGTTAAACGAAATATATGGTATTTTCACTACTGAATAAATTTCATTGTCGGTTAAATGTGTCTTAACTCTTTGGTAACTTAGCCCGTAGTAAATTGAGCGGTTAAGGTGTTAACAGGAGAATAAATGTATATCTAACCTATAAAATAGAAATGTTATAGCCATTATTTATTTTTGAATATTAGGAAGTTTGTTAAGCTTTTGTGTGTAATAAATAAGGTAGGTAGTAACATAGAACTTTTTATTTTAGTATGCAATAAACGTAAAATTTTCAATTTTTTATACTACATTGTAGCATTCATTTTTGCTATAGATGTATATTTAGAGGATGCTACATGGTTTTGTGTATAATATTTTTCTACATTACCTTTCTATGTTTTCTGTGGATTTTAAGTTTAGTGCTTTGGTGCAGAGGTTCATGTTCTACAGGCCACGGTCCTATCATGAATATTTTTTTTGTACATTCTTCATTCCTTTTATTATTAGTTAACTCGAACGAAGTAGATATCTCAATATTTAAATATTTTTATTGTCAAAATTTGGGGTTATGTTCATTTATGATAACCGGTCAGTAGTTCATTTGGCTTATAGTATGTTCGTTGAGTTGTTCCATTTGAACCTTGGTTAGTTCACTTTAGAACATTGATGATATTGCACTTTTCACCATTCGATAAATTGGTATGCCATTATTTGTTTTTAAATTGCATATTATGCAGGGTAAACTGCTATTAGTTTTCCACATGTCAAGTTGGTTTGGTTTTGTCATTTTATCGAACTGAGATTACTTTCATCAATTGTCTGAACGTAATAATTTTTTTTTTTTGACATGACAGTTCACCTGTCATTTGATCTTTGCCTTTTTCGAAGAATTTTGACTTTAGGTCACTTCATTTAAGATCATCCTTGAAGGTAGAAGTCGCGGTTTAAAAGGGGCCCACTATTATGTGATTTGAAAAGGTCCGCCGCCCAACTATAGTTGGCACCTCAAGGATAGTAGAGCGTCCTCATCTCTTTGATGGTAAGATTTCTTTAATTCTTTTCTTTGTGTCTTCTTAAATATTTTTATAACCTCAATTTTCTACAACATGTGGCAATTTAATTTTAGATTTGCACATGAGGCCTCATTTCTTCGTATATTTTTTTGAGATGGTAGCACCAGACAACCAATGAGGTAGGATATATTTGCGATTTAATTTAACCAGATATCTGATTCGCTGTTTCGATTTTTAGTGTTTTTTTTAGAGTTTAGTTGCAATTTTCCTTTTGCTTCTATCAAAGCGTTTATTGTTGAATATGTAACAGGCGTTACATATTCATATTCCTTTTGACCACGTGTTGAAATTGGATATTCGATTGAGAGACCACATGGCCTGTAAGCTGTAAATATGTGCTGTCTTGTACTGTTCGGGTCCACCAGACTGGAGGCAGGGTGCCTATTAATTTGAAGCAGAAACCACATGGGATTTGGAACATCTGGGAAATAAGGCCAGTGTAATGTGATAATTTTTAATTTCTTTATAACCTTAACACCGTAAATTTCACTTTAAAACTAACTTTAAATTTGTAATACCACCTTGGTAACCTTTAGAAAAAATCTAGGTATTATGACCATACAAGTATGAAGGTTCTAGAACATTCTCTTTTCCCCTTTTCATAAACTATATGTGATAACCAGTTACCAGGCGAGTAAAAACCCTTCAGGTCCTCCCATGAGTGTATAATTTTTTACTTTAATATTTGATTTAGTTACTGATTGCAATATTTGATCTCTTTGTGGAAGCCAGTATGGTGATCCTAATAAATTAATCCCAATTGTTGTTTTACATATCTGTGTTTTATTGTTACTCATTGTACTGCAAGACGATTTATTACCATCTTTAGAAGCAAGCGGTTTTCCTATTTTAAAACGCTTTGTAAGTATTAAGTTTTTTTAACCATTTAAAATAGGTGGCGTCCAAGACATCAAAAAAAGTGTACAATTGCCTAAGGCAAGGACTCCGAGCCTCCGACACAAGAGCTGCCGTTCGCACCATGGTACGTAAGGTTGCCTTGTAAAGGTAATTTTACGGCACATAAAGTAGCGCCTTTGAACGTGGGGCATAGTACACTTTTTTGAACATATTTAGCAGACTAGTGCACGAGTAACAATAAAATATTTTTGATAGTTGGTGATTTTATCTGGATCCATTATGTTTCAAGTTTTTAAATTTCACTGATTAGTACATTCTTATTTAAGTATATTGTTGAAAATATACAGAACACATATATGGTTGGCCTAATAAGGATTATTTTTTTATAGACTCACTGTGTCAAAGACACCGAGTTCTTTTATTTCTTAAAAACCCTCATTGGACGATATAGTTATAGACACATTACTTTTTAGTTGAACTTTGAAGTTTTTTAGTGAGATTTTTTTTACAAACTCATATACAGGGTGTGTCAATATTTATAAAGCTGAGTAAGACCATCTTGTTTCTTACATTGTTATAAGTCGGTCAATTTTAATTAATTATCTTTTGTTATAATTCACATTGTCTATTAGACAGTGATACTTTAACACAATCCATAGACATTATTCAAGGTTGAGGTTGACCAAGACGTCAAAAAAAGGTTCATTAAAGAAAACATTTTCTTTAATTTTTCATTAAACAAGGTGTAATTTTAAAATTTTACCTGTAAAGACTTTGTCAAATAATACTAGTATGCTGTACTTTAGTAAGTTCTGAATAACTTTGAACTCTGACAAATATTTTCTTTATACAGGGTGGTAGTGTATTTTTAATATACAGTGTGATTGATTACATTTTGAAATATTTTTTTAAATTTTAATACACTTTGATACTTTTGGTTTTGAACTGAAGTATTGATTTGAACTTTGAAAATTTTTATACAGGGTGTATATATACCTAGGTGACCTCTTGGACTTTGATGATTTTATGGACTAGTGATTTTAATTTTTTTGGTAAAATTTTACTGCATACATATTCTATAAGAATATAGTACAGTTTCATTTTGTGACTTGATATACAGGGTGAAACAAATATTTTGGTTCGGCTTCTGATTAATATTTTTTTTATTTACCATCGATAGATGAGCTACTGAATCAAATATTTTGAATTGAATTATTGCTTTTTATAGACATTTTATTTTTAAATTTAAACTTTTATCATCATGGACATTTTTAAATTTCAACCCAATCACTTATTAAAGTATGAGTTAGATTATGAATTGAAGATTCGACTTTTAACTTCACAACGTACAGTTGCGGAAAAGCGAAAAATATTTTCTCGAATTCAAAAAAGAGAACAAGCTCAACCCGGAAGGGATATTAATTTAGAAATTTGTACTTTAACTTTCAATGAAGAGAAACTTGGTATTCAACGAAGTTTAGATTCAATTCAAAAGGTTATAGATGAACTCGAAGGAAATGCTAATGATTCAGCTTTTGGTAGGGTTAAATCGCGTTTAGCTCACGTTTCTGGTAGTGCAAAAAGAATTCCTATACCGGAAGATGAACAACAAGCAGCTGAAATATTTTCTTATATTCAGGATATAAGTGCCAATTGTTTATTGTTAGAGTCAGACTTATTTGATAAAATCGAACCTGGACAGGATCCGGAACCTTCAGTTCCTACTGCTCCAATTATTAACGTAGCAGCTCCGGTTGTACATTGTGCCAGTCGTAATATTCCTATAAGTGAATGGCAAGTTAATTTTAATGGCGACTCTAAGAAACTTTATCCTTTTATAGAAAGATTAACCGAGTTAGCTCAAGCACGTAATGTTTCATCTCGTGATTTATTTAATTCTGCTGCCGAATTTTTTACCGGTGATGCATTTGTTTGGTATCGGAGTATAAAATCTTCAATTAATGATTGGGACTCTTTGATTTTAAAATTAAAAAAGGATTTTTTACATGGTGATATAGATGATGATTTGTGGGAACAAATTAAAAGAAGGAAACAAAAGAAACATGAGTCAACAGTTGTTTTTATAGCACATTTAGAAGCTCTTTTTGCTAGACTATCAAGACCCCCTGCTGAAGTCTCTAAGGTCAAACATATCAGGAAAAATATTTTACCTGAATTTATTAACCGATTAGCTTTGGTCGATATTGATACTGTTTCTAAACTTTCAGAACTTTGTCGTAAGTTGGAAGAGTCAGATTATATGCAGGATAAGAGTAGACCTAGAGATGAAGTAGCTGGTATTGATCAGGCTAGAAATTTTCATAAGAATCCTGGTATTAGTAGCAATTCTCATAATAATAAATTTAAAAGAAATTTTAAGAATAACCCTCGGAGTTCTCATAATCAGTCAGGTTCTAGACAAGATAATAATACAAATAATAAGAATGATAACAAAAGTAAAAATAATGATAGCGTTAAAGCTTCAGTGGTTTGTTGAAGCTGTAAATTACCTAACCATACTTTTTTAAATTGTAGTGCTCCTAGAAGCATATTTTGTTTTAAATGTGGTGAGGCTAACGTTAAGACTTCTACTTGTCCCAAGTGTACAAAAAACTAAAAAGGGAAGTGTCGCTTGGAGGCCGTCTCACTACTCCCAAAACAAACGCCTCTAATAATTATTTGTACAGTTCAAACAGACCATTTTTAAAATCACAAACATTTTATAATTCTAATTCACATTCTTTAAATTTGTTGAGTACTAATAAAGATTTAGTAAAGAAAACATATTTTAACCAGACCGATTGGGAAAACTGGTTGAGAAGAGTTTCTGAATTTTTTAAGCATAATAAAACTTCTTTTAATAAGGTTTCATCTTCAAACAATCATGTTTCACCTCTGTTCGTTAATAAACATTTGGATAACCGACCTTATATTAATGTTAAGTTACTTGATGTGGTCATTTCCGTTTTATTAGATTCGGGTGCTACTAGTTCCGTTGTTGGATCGGGAGGTTTAAAGGTTTTAGAACAAACAGGTCTTAAGATATGCCAAACCAAGGTTAAAAATATTTGTACCGCAGATGGTAAGGCACAATGTGTTAAAGGCACAGTTGATTTGCCAATTGTTATTGATAATAATTGTTCAGTTATTAATGCTTTAGTGGTACCTTCTTTGCCACATGCATTTATATTTGGGTGCGACTTTGCAAAAAAATTTAATATTTTGGTAAATTTCAGTGATAATTCATGGCATGTACAATCCATGAATAGTAAATTTGAACTTGATGTGTTGAATAATAAAAATAATCATTCTTTAAGTAAATTTTATCCTCAGTTGAATTCTTTGGACGATCTTTCTAGGTTAGAACGTTTGAGAGCAGATACATTTTTTAATGAGATTTGTTGTAAGGATAAGTTAGGACGTACTAATAAAATTACTTTAACTATTGATACTGGTGATGCGATTCCTTTTAAAAAGAGACCTTTTTCTATGTCTCCATATATGTCAAAAATTTTGAATGAAGAGCTAGACGAAATGATACAATTAGGTGTAGTTGAGCCATCTAAGAGTCCATGGTGTTCGCCTGTTTTATTGGTCAAGAAACCAAATGGATCATACCGTCTTTGCTTTGATGGACGTGCTATCAGTGATGTCACGAAACCTGATTGTTATCCTATGCCTAACATAGATAGGATTTTGTCTTCACTTCGTCATGCTAAATATATTTCATCTATAGATCTTCGAAAAGCTTTTTGGCAAATTCCTTTAGATGAGTCATCAAAAGAGAAAACCGCTTTTGCAGTAGTGGGCAGAGGTTTATTTCAGTTCGTCACGATGCCTTTTGGTCTTAGAAATGCCGCACAGACGCAACAGCGCCTCGTAGATGCTATATTTGGTCCTCGTTATGAGCCCAATGTTTTTACTTATCTTGATGATATCTTGGTGCTATCTGAGGATTTTGGTTCACATATAAAGTTGTTGGCAGAAGTTAAAGAAAAACTGAAAGATGCAGGTTTAACCATCAATTTGAAAAAATGTGATTTCTTTAAAACTTCTTTGAAATTCTTGTGTTATATCGTGGGTTCGAATTCTTTGCGTACAGATCCGCAAAAGATTGAGTCAATGATAAATTATCCTAGACCAAGGCACACTACTGAAGTAAGGCGTTTTGTTGGACTTTGTTCATGGTACAGAAGATTCATCAAGGATTTTTCTACATTAATGTCTCCTATTAACGATTTGTTGAAAGGTAGGAAAAAAGGACAGCCTATACAGTGGAATAGTGCTGCAGAGGAATCGTTTGTTAAAATTAAGCAACTTCTAGTATCTGCTCCTATCTTATCACAGCCAGACTTTACACAACGTTTCTATATTTCTAGCGATGCATCAAATACTGGATTAGGCGGAGTTTTATCGCAAATTATAGATGGGGAAGAGCGAGTAATTGCTTATGCCAGCCGATCTTTATCCAGAGCTGAGCGAAATTATTCTGTGGTAGAAAAAGTATGTCTTGGTGTGCTGTTTAATATTGAAAAGTTCCGAAGATTTATTGAAGGTGTTCCTTTTACGGTCATTACCGACCATTACAGTTTATTATGGCTTAATTCAATTAAAAATCCTAGTGGAAAACTAGCTCGATGGGCAGTTCGTCTTAGACAGCATACATTTGATTTGGTACACAGAAAAGGAGCTCAAAATGTCGTTCCAGACGCGTTGTCGCGTATTCCAAGTAAAGAAGCAGCTGAAGATAATTGTTCAAATTCCAGTGTTTTAGAGGAAATCGTTGTTGGTGCACTCGATGTTGATCGTATTGATCCATGGTACGATAATTTACGTCGGAAAATTTTAGATACTCCAGAGAGTTACCCGCTATGGAAAGTTGAAAACGATTTTGTTTATAAATTTATCCCAAATTCTCTTGCTATGAAAATTAATCTTCCAGAATGGAAATACTTGGTTCCTAAGCCGCAAAGAGAAGAAATCATAGATTCTTGTCATAGTCCTCCTAATTGTGGTCATTTTGGCTTTTATAAAACTTTTCATCGTTTACAAGAACAATATTATTGGCCAAAAATGCGTCAAGACGTTCTCAGATTTGTCAGAACTTGTTTAGTATGTGGAGCTCAAAAAGCTCCCAACACTTCTCCGATGGGATTAATGGGTAAAGAAAAACAAGTAAGCTATTGAGGTGCAACGATACGTCCCCGTCCCCGGGTAGCTTAGACGCATGCGCACCACAGTTATTTATACGCTGACGATCAGCTAGTTCGACGTAAACGTCTTTTTCCTCCTCTTCACCCAGCATTCCCCACGGCTGTACATCTTCACACCACGACCAGAGATCCTCTTCTTCAGGCTTCGTTGTTAATGCCCTTTTTGAGCCACCCACGGGGTTTGGGTCGCTTGCCACTTCTTTGCCACTCGGCCGGCAGTCGGACGGAGGTTTAGGGAACCCTAACAGGTCCTGGACACCAAGTGCAGATTTGGCATGTCGGTCTGGGCCCTTTGCCACCTCCGTATCGTTGACGGAAAAGTCATAGCTGACTCCCTGGAGTCCTGATTGTCCATTGGGCGAGCATGAGCCCATGGCATCGATGATCCAGGCCTCCAGGAAGCCGCTCGGCGAAGACGGTAGCAGCACGTCTTGCATACGGTCTAAGACTGCTGCGAAATTTAAGGCCATTTGCCTGACTTCCAACAGCTTAGTTAAAACGTAATTGAAATATTTGAGTTTTATTCCAACTCTGTATAATATTTTATTTATTAACACTTTTTATGCCTAAGTATTTTTTCTAACTTAAAAACACAAAATAAACTACTGCGTAATTTTTCCAAGATTTTTATTCATCCGATTTACGATGCTTTATTACTGCCAGAAAAGTCCCAGATTATGCTTTAGGAAACTTTTATTTAAATATGTTTACAACTTTTAATTATTATGAAAATAACTCATCATCTCGAGTTATGACGTCATATATTGACTGCAGCTAATTAGATCTTATTGCTTTGAACCCCCGTGAATGACTGATTCTAATACAAAATTGTCGGCTATTTATAGTAAAATCCAATACCAGAACACCCCCCCCCCCCTTAAGAGATCTAATTGGCTGTTGTCGATTAACAACAACAACAACAATATTTACATTTACATTTCTACTTAACTATATTTACACTTAGTACTTCTTGGTCTGGAGGATTGTCCTGGAGTTGGTCACCATCTCTCTGGCCGTAGCTCCGTTGTGGTCATCTCTGCGGCTCCTGGCTTGGTTCAGCAAGGACTGCAACTGCAGAGGCCATTCTTCTCTGGTCATTGTTAAAATTCTGGTTTGAAACTGCTCAAACGGTATCATCGTGGAAGTCACTAACTTCTCTGCCGTGCCAACTGTTGTAATGTTAGTTGCGTGGGCCATCTTCTCCCTGTACTTTGCCACGTCCGGCGTTAGCACCAACAAACTGGGTGTTCCCCATCGGCTAATCACCTCGGCTTGTACAAATTCTATTAAAGAAGCTGGGTGAATATTCCTGTGTGGTCTTGCTTCTATAAATCCACTGTATACGTCAACAGCACAGTATAATGTTGTACATTTACTGTGTCTGGTCCTGGGTAGGTCTTCTATAACTGTTATTAAAACTGTGCCCCACGGTTTTAACATTCCGTGGCACAGGGCATCTTCTTTAAAGTGTTGGCATAACACACATTGGCTGAAATGCGTGTCCACATCCTTGTCTATCATCGGCCACCATAACCATCTTTTGATAATATCTTTCATCCCTTCACGAGTATTGTGGCGTACACCGTGGGCCAAGTTGAGAATATTCTTCCTGTGGGTCCTCGGACACCACACCGCCACTCCATCTTCCTCCTGACGCCCCACAACTCCAAAGCGGTCTCCAGCGGTACATCAGCTCCTCTTCGGATACTGGTCCCTGGCAGCCTGGTCCATTGCTTGCGCTCCAACGATCCCTAGGAGTGCGGTTATCCACCGCCCATCTCCTGGGGCCTCCTTCTCCAACTTGCCATGCAGCCACAAGACTGTCTCCCTATCTACTTCTTTTTGATGGGACACCACTTCAGGCACGTCATATTTCTTCAAAACTTCTTTCTCTTCTTTAAAACGGGTCTTTGACCTAGGCGCATCGAAGGGCTTTAAGTCTTCCTTGCCTTTAACGGTCTTTTGCTCGGGCGCTATGTGGTGCAACGATACGTCCCCGTCCCCGGGTAGCTTAGACGCATGCGCACCACAGTTATTTATACGCTGACGATCAGCTAGTTCGACGTAAACGTCTTTTTCCTCCTCTTCACCCAGCATTCCCCACGGCTGTACATCTTCACACCACGACCAGAGATCCTCTTCTTCAGGCTTCGTTGTTAATGCCCTTTTTGAGCCACCCACGGGGTTTGGGTCGCTTGCCACTTCTTTGCCACTCGGCCGGCAGTCGGACGGAGGTTTAGGGAACCCTAACAGGTCCTGGACACCAAGTGCAGATTTGGCATCTCGGTCTGGGCCCTTTGCCACCTCCGTATCGTTGACGGAAAAGTCATAGCTGACTCCCTGGAGTCCTGATTGTCCATTGGGCGAGCATGAGCCCATGGCATCGATGATCCTGGCCTCCAGGAAGCCGCTCGGCGAAGACGGTAGCAGCACGTCTTGCATACGGTCTAAGACTGCTGCGAAATTTAAGGCCATGTGCCTGACTTCCAACAGCTTAGTTAAAACGTAATTGAAATATTTGAGTTTTATTCCAACTCTGTATAATATTTTATTTATTAACACTTTTTATGCCTAAGTATTTTTTCTAACTTAAAAACACAAAATAAACTACTGCGTAATTTTTCCAAGATTTTTATTCATCCGATTTACGATGCTTTATTACTGCCAGAAAAGTCCCAGATTATGCTTTAGGAAACTTTTATTTAAATATGTTTACAACTTTTAATTATTATGAAAATAACTCATCATCTCGAGTTATGACGTCATATATTGACTGCAGCTAATTAGATCTTATTGCTTTGAACCCCCGTGAATGACTGATTCTAATACAAAATTGTCGGCTATTTATAGTAAAATCCAATACCAGAACACTATCCTTTTCAAGTCATAGCAGTGGATTTAATTGGACCTCTTCCACGGTCGAAGAAAGGAAATAAATGGCTTTTGGTAGCAGCTTGCTGGTTTACTAAGTATACCATGCTTTTTCCCTTAAGAAGTTCAAAATCTCAATACGTTGAAGATGCATTGGAGAATAAAGTTTTTCAAGTACATGGTCCTCCATCTCTTTTGATAGCAGATAACGGTTCTCAATTCACGTCGAAAACTTTTAAAAATTTAAGTGACATGTACAGTTTTAAAATTAGATTCAATCCGGTTTATTCTCCCCAATGTAATTTTGTAGAGCGAAACAATAAGACGATTGGTACAGCTATTAGAAGTTATATAGATACTCATGATAATTGGGATAAGCAAATTTCTAAGATTCAACAAGCTATTAATACTTCTAAGCACGAAGTTACAGGTTTTACTCCAGCATTTTTGGTTTTTGGTAGGCACGTTCCGTTGTCAGGAAATTATTATAACGATATGAATTTAGACATCAGTGTCGACGCTGAAATAATTCCGGGCGATCGGGGTGCTTATGCTGAAAATTTGAAGTGTTTGAAGGATATTTTTGTAGAAGTTAGAAGTAAGATTCATCGAGCGTATGAGCGCAATTCTCGAGCGTATAATCTTAGAAAGCGTGATATTTCTTTTCAGGTCGGCGACCATGTCTGGCGTCGAAATAAAATTCTTTCTAGTGCAGTAGATAAGTTCAGAGCAAAGTTGGTCCCCAAATATATTCAGTGTATTGTACGTAAAAAGTTTTCTAATCTAGTATATGATTTAGAAAATATTGATGGTTCTAAAGTTGGAAAGTGGCATATCAAAGATCTGAAACCTTTTAACACTCCTATTTCAGGTAGTTCTGATTCTGAAAGTTCAGATCTGGATTAAATTTTATTGAGTCATATTTTTTATAGTTTGCTAACCTGTTGTCAATTTTTTTAGATTTTATGTGGAGGGTGACGACCCTACCTATCTATCTATCAATCTGTGTACTGTACGGTACTTTGATGTACTGTGAGTACTATGCTATAGTAAATAGCTGGATGTATCTATGAATCTATATTTTTTTAGATTATAGAACTAGATGTTTCTATGAATCTATGTTTTTTAGATTATAGACCTTTAGTATGACAAGAGTTATTTTGGATTTATTGATGATACTTAGCGTATCTTATGTTTTGAATATTGGCCATATTCAAAATCTACTACCGATCACGGTATGTTTAGTTTTTGTCGCGGACAAATTTTTGGTTTAGTATACCTAAAGTGCTAGGTTTATTTGGATTAAATGCACAGTGCGTTGCATATTAAGTTATTTTGGTATCTTTCTTTAGCAAACTATAATCAATATTGTAATGAAGATTATAATGAAAACTATAATCAATACTATAATGAAAACTATAATCAATGCTATAATGAATATTATAATTGATTTTTGAGGAACTTCTAAAATATGGATATTTTAGTACGGTTTGTTCAGTTTAGTGTTAACTGACAATATATATTTTGGGTCGTTTGGTTTTTATAGAGTTTTTTATTTCCAAGTGCTGGAAATATTTTTTGGTATTTGTCTCTTGGTAGATAAGTACATTTGGGTAATACTTAAGGTATTACGTCCCATAAGTTTATCGTTTGATTCAATCTTTTGGTTGATAAGTAAGTAGACTAGATGTTGTCTGACAATGACATAAAGATGTCTCGAATACGGCTTTGTTATGACATTTATGTTGATTGTTAGCACGACTAATAAGATTGTCCTTTGATTATTTCTTATGGCATGACAATCTGTCTATTTTCTTTGGTATATCCAAATTAGCTGGATTATTGTATATTTTGTAATATTTGGCATATGGTATTTTTAGACAAGTTTGTGAAGTTTGTAGTATATCTCATCTTGTGGGTAATTTTGGCAACCTTTACCAAGATTGGCAGATTTCTACGAGAATCTGGCATCTTTTTACCGATTTTGACGTTTACCGATTTTGACATTTTCCTGAATTGACTTTACCTATATTGTCTTCCGCAAGGACGTGTGATACGCGCAGTTATCAAGCCAAATTTATTTTTCTGATGATGAGAGGGTACAGTTTTACAAATAGCCTATTGGGATAGTCTATTTTTTTTTTCGGAGAGGGGTAAATGTAGCATTCATTTTTACTATAGATGTATATTTAGAGGATGCTACATGGTTTTGTGTAAGATATTTTTCTACATTACCTTTCTATGTTTTCTGTGGATTTTAAGTTTAGTGCTTTGGTGCAGAGGTTCATGTTCTACAGGCCACGGTCCCATCATGAATATTTTTTTTGTACATTCTTCATTCCTTTTATTATTAGTTAACTCGAACGAAGTAGATATCTGAATATTTAAATATTTTTATTGTCAAAATTTGGGGTTATGTTCATTTATGATAACCGGTCAGTAGTTCATTTGGCTTATAGTATGTTCGTTGAGTTGTTCCATTTGAACCTTGGTTAGTTCACTCTAGAACATTGATGATATTGCACTTTTCACCATTCGATAAATTGGTATGCCATTATTTGTTTTTAAATTGCATATTATGCAGGGTAAACTGCTATTAGTTTTCCACATGTCAAGTTGGTTTGGTTTTGTCATTTTATCGAACTGAGATTACTTTCATCAATTGTCTGAACGTAATAATTTTTTTTTTTTTGACATGACAGTTCACCTGTCATTTGATCTTTGCCTTTTTCGAAGAATTTTGACTTTAGGTCACTTCATTTAAGATCATCCTTGAAGGTAGAAGTCGCGGTTTAAAAGGGGCCCACTATTATGTGATTTGAAAAGGTCCGCCGCCCAACTATAGTTGGCACCTCAAGGATAGTAGAGCGTCCTCATCTCTTTGATGGTAAGATTTCTTTAATTATTTTCTTTGTGTCTTCTTAAATATTTTTATAACCTCAATTTTCTACAACATGTGGCAATTTAATTTTAGATTTGCACATGAGGCCTCATTTCTTCGTATATTTTTTTGAGATGGTAGCACCAGACAACCAATGAGGTAGGATATATTTGCGATTTAATTTAACCAGATATCTGATTCGCTGTTTCGATTTTTAGGGTTTTTTTTAGAGTTTAGTTGCAATTTTCCTTTTGCTTCTATCAAAGCGTTTATTGTTGAATATGTAACAGGCGTTACATATTCATATTCCTTTTGACCACGTGCTGAAATTGGATCTTCGATTGAGAGACCACATGGCCAGTAAGCTGTAAATATGTGCTGTCTTGTACTGTTCGGGTCCACCAGACTGGAGGCAGGGTGCCTATTAATTTGAAGCAGAAACCACATGGGATTTGGAACATCTGGGAAATAAGGCCAGTGTATTGTGATAATTTTTAATTTCTTTATAACCTTAACACCGTAAATTTCACTTTAAAACTAACTTTAAATTTGTAATACCACCTTGGTAACCTTTAGAAAAAATCTAGGTATTATGACCATACAAGTATGAAGGTTCTAGAACATTCTCTTTTCCCCTTTTCATAAACTATATGTGATAACCAGTTACCAGGCGAGTAAAAACCCTTCAGGTCCTCCCATGAGTGTATAATTTTTTACTTTAATATTTGATTTAGTTACTGATTGCAATATTTGATCTCTTTGTGGAAGCCAGTATGGTGATCCTAATAAATTAATCCCAATTGTTGTTTTACATATCTGTGTTTTATTGTTACTCATTGTACTGCAAGACGATTTATTACCATCTTTAGAATCAAGCGGTTTTCCTATTTTAAAACGCTTTGTAAGTATTAAGTTTTTTTAACCATTTAAAATAGGTGGCGTCCAAGACATCAAAAAAAGTGTACAATTGCCTAAGGCAAGGACTCCGAGCCTCCGACACAAGAGCTGCCGTTCGCACCATGGTACGTAAGGTTGCCTTGTAAAGGTAATTTTACGGCACAACATGTAATAAAATAAAATTTTGTAAGATAGATGCGGATGAATATTTTGATATTATTAATGATATTGATTTAGTCAATATAATAGAGGAAGAAGTGGCGGAAGATATAAGAGAGTATAATGTAAAAGAACGCATTGACCACTTCAATTCTTGGAATGATGCAGATTTTTTTCAACGAGCTCAACAGCTTGTAGCTTGCCGCCTCTGCCAGTTTCACTAAAACTTTGAGGTTAGCTGATCAGCTGCTGGCGGTGACTGCCCTGATATTGCAACTCTTGCTCGTTGCTGTGTATAACTCGCTGGAAGATTTTCTATGTCCTTTTCCAATACGTACGATAGAAAGAGAAGCATATAACCTTGCAATTCCAGTGCATTGCAATGTTGTCAAACGTACTCTGATTAAATCTAACGTTAGCTAATTTCTCCATTTAACAGACCGTGAAAATACCGGGCCTTAGTAAAACAAAATAATTGATATCTGAGTACTACCTGAAGTTAGGCAACCAGTGTTTCACATAAAAATAAATATTATAAGCGTAGGCAAATATTAACAATCTTGCGCATTCACCTATCTGTTTTGTAATGCAAGCATCAACTTTCAATATTATTTTACAACCATTTACCCCGAAAGGGCTGCAACGTTTCTTATAGATAGATAGTATAAACTAAAAATCAGTAATTAACCGAAGCGTCAAGTCTTTTAGTTGATAATTAAAAACAAAGACATCAGATTACAAAGTTAACAAAAAAAGTATCGTAATATAAACTGCTCTGTGCGAAATTAGATTAAACGTATTATGAACCTTGTTGAACAGATCATTATGTTACAGAAAACAACCCCGATAAAGAAACAAGGACATTTCAACAAACAAATTTATTACCAAAAAATATATAGGTATACACCAAACAATACATACAGGGGTTTATTAAAACAAGTTTTGTATAAAAAAGGAACATTTTACCATGCACAGTAATAAAAATAAATTATCTTATTGTTATATCTAACCAAAAACTTATCAGTTTAACTAAAGAATGATTGCATGCGATTTCACGATTATAGAAAATTACCAATTGTTTAAAATCATTTAGGAAGCTATAATTAGTTCTACCAAAGTTTGGATAGTTAGCTCACCAACACAAGTCAAGTTAAAGTAGTGACTTCGGGTGTTTTAGCTTTATTTAGGATTCACAAGGATACCAACATTATACATACTTTTATAATTAATAAAAACAAAAAATGTTACATCATTATGCAGATCATTAGTTACACACGAGTCTTGTTTAGATAATGCTTTATTTATGCTGATTCACTACTGGTAATTTGTAACAATGTATATTGTATCATTTATATGCAAAAATGCATTTCTTTGAACAGATAAAAATTACTTGCGTAATTTTGTACAAAAATGTATACAGGGAATATGTAAAGCAAGTATACAAAGACCCCCAGGCCCCCCAAATTCCCTAAAATATATATTCTCGATGAAATTGCGACCTTTCAAGATCAAATTTAATGTAAAGTTATAAATAAACTAATCATATAACAAACTCATTAAATTTGTAAGTAATAGCATTTTAATATTTAATTGTTTTAATATGCTAATGTAAATGCAATTAGTAGAAAAAATACACTTATAAAAGGATGTCACTAGCAGAAAAATTATTTAAAATATGAAGACCATGTCCGCATGTGAGTTCTTTTTTATAGTGTATTAAAAAGGTATTTGTCTTATACTTTGAGCGGGGTAAGTTGGTTTTATTTTTATTTTATAAATTAACATCACTCTTTTTTATTTTTTATATTTTTAGGGACCTTGAATTTTTGTGAACAATTTTAAAATGTTTAATTGTCATTTATGTGAAAAAATGTTTACATATAATCTTAAAAATGAAATACTGTTATCGGGGCCCGAGATTGATTTTGAAAATTATTTAGAACTTTTTAAAATTTCATTTATTTATAATGATTCTATACCAGAGGGCCTAAACAAATTATCACAAGGGTTTTCTACGGATAACTTTTTCTTAAATATATCGTTTATAAGAAATTTAAACATCTGCTTTGAAAAGTGCATACGTTTAAAGCGTGATGCTCAAAATTGTGCACCTCTATGTAAAATCTGTATTAAAACACTCGAAAGTTAAGGTAACCTTTTTTATTTTGAATAAAAATTTTTTATAATATTGATCAATTCATGTTTATACTGTTTTACCATAACATTTATTTTCCTAAAACAATATTAGCATACCTAGGTCATTTTTTTATACGCCCCCCATATAGACAGTCACCCACATAATAAGCTATTGTTTTTATTAAGAATTCATGAACCCTTCTTCGTTATTATGTAGAATACAACTACTTTATATAGACATTTGCACCAAGTAGTTTGGGTATTAGTTTTTCAAACCAGCCCTAAAAGAAATGAAAATTGTTTTTAATTTTATTTCATACCTGTATAATATTTGTTTTAACATTTTATCTACAAGTGATTTTTTAATTAGTATAATATCCGATACATTTAATATTATATTGTTTTTTCTTTTGATCCTTAGTTTTATATAGGTCACCTGATATATCTTTTTTTAAATATTAGAACTCAATTCTTGTAACTTGAGTATGTGCGTTTTTGTTTCAATATCTGTGTCACTTCAACATGCTTTAAATAACACTTACAAAAAAATTTTTGCATATTAAGCCTACCTGAATAATATTTTTCCTCAATTAAACAAACTTGTAGTTAAATAAAGCATTATTTAACAGAGTCATAGGCCAAATAATCCAGCAAATATAATTAATTTTAAAACAGCTGTTCTACGTCAGTGCGTCTTAAAATTTAATTTAACAAGTGGCAGTAAGCTACCAAATTACAATGGCCATAACACTCCGTTTGCACCGAAAAAGATAGAGGGAAAATAATTTATTTTACAACTTGTGTAGGACTTGGGACATAGGGGTTGGTATAGGTTGATTAAAGAAAAAGGGGTTGGTATAGGTTGATTAAAGAAAACAAGGGCTCTAATAATAATAATAATATATTTTTACTACGTTTATAATAATATACATTTTATTTATATTTACATTTTATCTAACTAAAATTTTATGTCACGAGTCACAATTTTATGTAATAAATCTTTAAGCTGCTCCAAAACACCTACATTAGGACAAGATATCCCAAAAAATGAAAGATCCATTTTTTTCATTCTTTCAAGAGTATTTGTGAATTCGTTAAATTCAAAAAACATTTCATTTTGTATAAAATAAAGACGCCCATTAGTATAGCGAAAAGCCGTATCAATTTTTGTAGGGATTCCATTAAATAATTCTGCAGTTATATGGTAATCATCTGGTTTAAAAGAGCATTCGTCGATTCCCCACACCAAAATATCGTTGAAAAATAAATAGGTTTTTCCTCTGTTTGTACTTAAAAGGGCTTGGGGTTTAAGTTGTACATTAAGATTCCCAAGTGATTCAATATGTTGCTTTTTAATTAACTCGAATGAACGGTATTTTATAAAGTAAATTATATTATCGGCAATTAAAACTATTTCTCCGTTAGGCCTCTTGTATAAAGCATTTATTTTTTGAAAGCTTTTTGGTAAAAATTTAAAGTAATCTGTTATTAAAAAAGGAGTATTTAAAACTTCTTTTGTATCGAGCTTCATGATCCAAACATACTTTTGGTAAAAAATGAACAATTTGTTTTTCACAATTAAATATAATTTATCTGTTTTAGAATCTAATTCACATAGATCTGGAGGGGTTTCTGCCTTGATTGTTGGTTGTTCAGTAATAGGTAGTATGGTTGTTGTAGTTTTTACAGTGGTTTTCTTTGTAGACAAAGTAGCCTTTGTTTTTATAGTAGTTGACACAGGAGTTGTTGACACTGATATTTTCTTTGTCGAAGTATTAGGAATATGTTTAAACGGTTGTCTTTTTATTCCATACATAATATACTCTATACCATATATATCGTCCTCGGTTATATTTATCCTCTCTTCGCTGTAGAATGTGTACGTTATTGCAGTTGGGTCAGAAGAGTGTCCTGCCCCCAGAGAATGTCCAATTTCATGTATTAAAACACTTAATAAATTTGATTCACCTCTTCTTGCCACACCAGATAGACTCCAAGTTTGATTTAAATTTATGTGAATTTCTGAAAGGGGCCCCCCATCAGGAAAATAGGCATGACCTAATACAGATTTAGATAGTTTGTAGGGGCAAGAAACACCATATTTTTTCATACTATGAGACTCTGGTTCAAACGAAATTGTAATATTTGGATATAATCTGTTATAAGTAAATCCAAAATTAGAAACATCCTCTAATGCTTTAAACGCTCTGGCTGCTATATTTCTATAGGGGGATAATCTACTAGAAGGTGGATATATGCTCCAAGACAGCCTTGTATCACCCCAACGTAATAATAATAGTTTGAAAGGTCTTTGACTCCGCAGCGAGGCTTTTCCATCAATGCTTATATCTGCTTATTCACAGATCCATCTGCGGGGAGACT
This sequence comes from Polydrusus tereticollis, assembly GCA_963920685.1. NCBI lineage: Eukaryota > Metazoa > Arthropoda > Insecta > Coleoptera > Curculionidae > Polydrusus > Polydrusus tereticollis. Next base: position 55,662,240 of record OY987329.1, read on the forward strand.
ATAAAATTCTTGAAAACTTTTTAGTCCTTCAGATGATAATACAGAGTTTTCTGTAGTATTTTCCATGTAACCAAGCTCTATTAAAAATTGATAAACATCTGTATCGTTAGTTGCAGAAACATTTGTTTCATTAGTTGTATTTGCAACAACCAACAAATCTGTTTCACTAGCTGCATTTGCAACAACCAACAAAACAAGCAAACAAATAAACACGTCCATCCTGCTTAAGACCTGTAGGTATTCTGAGGATAGAAACTAGGGGAGAGCGTATTTATTCTATGCTATTTTTGTGAAACTCTATAATGCCTAATTTCTCTAACTGCTTCAAAATATTCATAATTTTTTTATTTTTATTTTTGTCGGAGCCTCTTTCAAGTTCAATCATCTGTTGTACTAATACATTAGGATCGTCATCTAACTCAAAAAAGTCATTGTTTTGTATATCTTCACTGCGCCTATTTTTAACATAAGTTTTTTTTGGTTGAAAAAGTCTAGAAATAATGTTTGTATACTTCCAGCTTTTGCTAGACTTTATAGGACTTTTACTATCAAATCCCCTTCGGTGTGCACTTGACACAAGAAGAATTTCTTCATATTTCTTCAACTCTGTATTGGAATATCCTGTAGGGTGTTCTTTTGTCAATAAATCCAGTAGTCCGGTGGTTAAGGTATATTTTTCATTATCGATCATTAGTGTGTTATTTTCAATTTCTACAGGCTTATTTCTAATAAACCATTCATTTTCACACATTCTAAAACCAAAGTCTAGTCCGTTTGGTAAAGACATAAGCGCTAATTTAATTTTTTGATCTGCCATCTTATCTCGTTGACCTCTACCCTCTAATGAGGTACTCAGCAACGGAACAGGTGTTTAAAACAAAACTGAATCACAATAGCATCACAACGTCAACACAACACTATCAAAACACTATCGTGATTGTATCAATACATCACAACACAAACACGTCAGCATCACAACACTTCAAAACACTATCGTGATTGCATCAATACATCACAACACAAACACGTCAGCATCGCAACAAAAATAATAGGGCTGTTTCTAACATATAGCGATTGATGCTTTACATTTGCAACACAATTTAGTTTAGATAGAAATAAAATCAAAAGCGAGCTCAATGCATCTATGATATCAAGAAAGTCCATATTTAGTATACCTATTGTTATAGTTCTGGGAATTCCTAAGTTATTTTCTAGTAGAACCGAGGGTATAAATAGGGGGGTGTAACCGTTTGAGCCACATTAGCTTTATGAGCGTCTTATGTTTTGTTTCAGAGCAATCATGCCTTTTGCCAGCGATATAGTTCAAGCGCTTAGGATTCAGGTGCAGAATCCTAATTTAACTGTTGAGATGTGTAGTAATGTTTTAAGGGAGAGTACTCGTGCTCTTAGGAACTTGAATAAAGTCCTAAAACGTGCCAAGTCTGTGTCCGAAAAGACGCACATCTCAGCCTGTTTGGGGCAGATTAAGAGTTTTCAGAGGCATTTAAAGGATAAAAAGGTTGGTGGAGGAAGCGGTATACGTCAGGCTGAGAGAGCTACTCATAGGGTTAAATGGGACGACTTAGGCTCGGCATTTCAATCGAGAGTTAGAACCGGTGTTATAACCAATATACGCCATACCGATGTGCTGCCGTTTCTCGAGGACTGTGCTGCTTTGTTTAAGCGTAGAATTAAAAATGCACTAAAAAAGAGTGAAGCTCTCAAGGTCAACGCAGTTCTCTGTGGTAAATTTCAAATTTCAAAAGCTGATGTGATTTTGGAGGAGACTAAATATTTAAATACTGCTAATGCTCCAATTTATCAGAATACCGATTTAGATTTATGGTTTAAAGATAAAATACTAGATATCATTCTTACCGATTTGGGTGAGTTCCAAGAAAGAGATTCTGGGTGGTCGTTAAGGAAAGTAATAAGTCTAACGGTGAATATCAACCAATATAACCCCCTTAAAGCTGGAATTTACATACCTCTACCAAAAGAAATTGCATTGAAAGAGGCATGTATTAATGTTCAGAATACTGATGATATGTGTTTTGTTTGGGCCGTTGTTTCTGCTTTATATCCAGCTTTCATAAATTCTGAGCGAGCATCATCTTATCCAAACCCGCAGGATGTTTTAAATTTAAAAGGGATACATTTTCCCATTACACATGGTTTAATTCAGCGATTTGAGAATCAAAATAATATATCAATAAATGTTTATAGATTACAGAAAATGAGCAAGGGTTTTAAAATTTTACCAACTTATTTAACTCAAAATAAACAGACCATACATATAAACTTGCTTCTTTTACAGGATAGCTATGTAATGAACGACGAATTAGATAATAATTAAGCACCTGTTAGGTTTCATTATGTTTGGATAAAAAGTCTCTCGCGACTCTTATCTCGTCAACTGAGCAAAAATACTCAACAAAAGTTTATCTGTGACAGATGTTTACATTATTTTTATTCTGCAGATAAGTTGGCACGTCACACTAAAAAGTGTATTAAAATTAATAATTGTGTAGTACCTGAAATACCTAGTCCCGAGTGTGCACTTATTAAATTTAAAAATTATTCGTTTAAAGAAAAAGCACCATTTGTTATCTATGCCGACACTGAGTGTCTCTTAATACCTATCGAGGACGACAACAATAAAAACACTCAAAAGTATCAGAAACATGTACCATTTAGCATTGGGTATTATGTCAAATATAGCTATGATGACAGCCTCTCGTTTTATAAGTCATATGCCGGTGCGGATTGCATAGAGTGGTTTATGCGAGAGCTTCAACAGTTTGCCGAAGATGTTGAAACTGTGTTCCTATGCCCTTTGCCTATGGCACCTTTATCAGCAAAAGAATGGAATGAATTTAATCACGCAACACATTGTCATATTTGTGAGCAGCCTTCCACCGAAGAACATAAAAGAGTTCGAGACCATTGTCACTTGACTGGAAAATAGCGCGGAGCTGCCCATGAAACTTGTAATTTGAATTACCAAGATGCCCGCGTTATACCTGTTATATTCCATAATCTTAGCTGCTACGATGGTCATCTGCTAATAACAGCGTAAGTAGAAATACCTGGAAATATAGATGTATTACCAGTAAACAAGGAAAAATATATTTCATTTACAAAAAAAATACCCAACAGTCTAATAGAATTCAGATTCCTTGACAGCTTTCGATTTTTGGCTGTTGGACTTGATAAATTGGCTTCTTATTTAGAGAATTATCCCATACTTAAATCAGAATTTCGGGACTTGCCAGAGGAACAATTTAATTTGTTAACTAGAAAAGGTGTTTTCCCTTATGAATATATGGACGGTTGGGAGAAATTAAAGGATGTATGTTTTCCACCTAAATATACTTTTTATAGCAGTCTTGAAGATAAACATATAACTAGCAGCGATTATGAGCATGCGCAACAGGTGTGGGATGCATTTAAGTGTAAAAATATGGGTGATTATTCAGACTTATATTTAAAAACCGATGTTTTACTATTGGCTGATGTTTTTGAGGAATTTAGATTTATTAGTCATAAAGCATATGGCCTTTGCCCTGCACATGCGTATACATTGCCCGGATATGCATGGCAAGTAATGCTATATAAAACTGCGTATGAACTTGAACTTCTAACAGATTATGAGATGGTTTTATTTATTGAAAAGGGCATACGGGGAGGTGTAAGTCAGTGTTCTAAACGATATGCTGAAGCAAATAATAAATACATGCCTGATTATGATCCTTCCAAGGAATCGAAATATCTTTCATATCTAGATATTAAAAATTAATATGGCTGGGCGATGTCGCAATATCTACCATATGGTGGTTTTAGATGGTATTCTCAAGATGAAATTACTCAGTTAAATGTTCTAGATATTTTTGATAATGCTCATGAAGGCTGTATCTTGGAGGTTGACCTCGAGATTCCTCATGAGTTACACGATAAATTTTCTGATCTTTCACCTTGTCCAGAACATAAAACCCCCGTTGGATCGAAATGTTCAAAGCTTTTGACAACTTTGTATAATAAACAAGAATATGTCATTCATTATCGCAACTTAAAACAAGCCTTATGTTTAGGTGTGAAATTAATGAAAATACACCGGGTGCTTGCATTTAAACAGGCGCCTTGGCTTAAACAGTATATAGATCTAAATACTGAATTTCGTCAAAATGCTAAAAACGACTTTGAAAAGAACTTTTTTAAATTAATGAATAATGCTGTTTTCGGTAAAACCATGCAGAATATTAGAAAGCATTCTACCGTTAAATTAATAACTAAATGGGATGGACGATATGGTGCTGAATCGTTAATCGCTCGTTCAGAATTTCGCAGCGCTGCTTTGATTAATGAAAATCTGTTGATTATAGAGCTTGCCAAAACCAATTTATATTTTAGCAAGCCTATTTATGTGGGCATGTGCATTCTAGATCTTGCTAAAACAACTATATACGATTTCCACTATAACTATATGATTACCAGATTTTCTGAGTGTAAGATCTTATACACGGATACGGATTCTCTTATTTATGAAATAACTCACCCCGATATGTATGAGGTAATAAAAAACGACTGTCGTCAGTATTTTGATACTTTTGATTACCCAGAGGATAACATATATGGAATTCCAAAAGTAAATAAGAAAGTTCTTGGAATTATGAAAGACGAGAACAATGGACGAATATTGACTCATTTTATTGGACTTCGTTCAAAGATGTATGCCACTAAAGTACAATATTCACCAGAAGAGTTTGAGCAAATGCGGCTAAAAATGGAATTTGAAAATAAAGGGAAAGCCGATATTGAGAGAACCTTATTAAATTTAGGTGTTACCAGATAAGATAAAGGGTGTTAAAAAGTCTGTTATTAAAAATAAAATTACTTTTGATGACTATGTTACATGTTTGGAATCATTTATAACAAAGCCTGTTACCCAAAATCTAATTCAGTCCCGAAAGCACGAGTTACACACTATAAAACAAAATAAAATTGCTCTCAGTCCTCATGATGATAAACGACAAATATCTCAAACTTCACCTGTCACATTGCCATGGGGGCATTACTCATCTATGGATATTTATTAATTGTTGACCTAAAAAGAATCAAAAATGTAACAAGCGATACTTATAACGTTTAAAAGAGCCATTACACATCGTAATTACGAGTCAAAGTTAAAAGAGCCAATTGCGTTCTGCCCTATGATTTTAAAAGAACCATAATAGATCATAGAGTACAAAAAAGAGTCATATAAACGCTATACAATTTAAAAAGAGCCATAATATTCGTATAGCACTTAACTGTTGTCTGATTTTAAAAAGAGCCATCAAATCAGATGATAGAAAAAGATGCCAAACTAAAAGAGGGCAATTTAAAAAGGTTTTTGTTTTGAAAATTTGTTTTTTCCTTAAGGAAATTCGTGTTTTCTTTTTTTTCTTTTAAAAGGGAAAATTCTTGTTTTCTTAAAAAAATCAAATGGGGGCTCAAAGGGCCACGTTCACGTCGTGCCCCTGTTTAAACAGAGAGCCCTTTTCACACATTTTTATGTGTTCAAATTTATTATAATTTTACATCTGTACTTTTTCAACACTGCCTTAAAAGGGCGTGTTAGTAACGATGTAGATTATTTTTATTTGTGCGTCGCTTGAAAACCAAAAGCGCCTGTAGCTGTGTTTTGGTGTTATTAGACTAAATTTTACGTTTATCTAATCACCCTGTCTATAAGTGCTTAATAATAATCGATCAGAAGTATTTAATATACATGGCATTGCTTTTATTGTATATATCTTTTGTTCTGTGTTTTTTAATTCCGTACTATTTATCATATTATGTAAACCTAATAATATAATACATACGAGGTTGGTAATAAGTTTGTCCTTGTTGTTATAATATATTTAGTCCTAGAGCATATAAATTACATTTTTTACGACATTTAAGATGTCACTGAGGGGTTTTTCAAAAATTTAAAAAGAATATTTAGGGTCTTTAGTACTTGGAATTTAAATAAAAATTACATTTATGTCTTAATTCCTAATGCTATGGGACCTTTACAACGTACAAAATAGATACTGAGCCCCTACGTAATGGCTTGTGTTTGTATGTTTTGGTAATATTTACAACTTAATATATACTCACTAGTCAAAATGTTGGGTTCTTTAACATCATCAAATGTAATAGTGTTTATATATCTCTTTTTAAAGAAAAGTATACATTTCTTCATGAAACATACAGTGTGGCTTATAATTTACAAATTTAATGACTTTGTTATATGTTTAGTTTATTTAACCCATTACATCAAATTTGTTCTTGAAAGGTCACAATTTCATCGGGAATATATATTTTAGGGAATTTGGGGGGGCCTGGGAGGTCTTTGTATACTTACTTTACATCTTCCCTGTATACATTTTTGTACAAAATTACGCAAGTAATTTTTATCTGTTTAAAGAAATGCATTTTTGCATATAAATGATACAATATACATTGTTGCAAATTACCAGTAGTGAATTAGCATAAATAAAGCATTATCTAAATAAAACTCGTGTGAACCTAATGATCTGCATACTGATGTAACATTTTTTGCTTTTATTAATTATAAAATTATGTATAATGTTGGTATCCTTGTGAATCCTAAATAAAGCAAAACACCCGAAGTCACTACTTTAACTTGACTTGTGTTGGTGAGCTAACTATCCAAACTTTGGTAGAACTAATTATAGCTTCCTAAATGATTTTAAACAATTGGTAATTTTCTATAATTGTGAATTCGCATGCGATCATTTTTTAGTTAAACTGATAAGTTTTTGGTTAGATATAACAATAAGATAATTTATTTTTAATACTGTGCATGGTAAAATGTTCCTTTTTTATACAAAACTTTTTTTAATGAACCCCTGTATGTATTGTTTGGTGTATACCTATATATTTTTTGGTAATAATAATAATAATAATAATAATAAACAATTTATATTAACCAAATAAATTGAAGCATATCAAATACAGAGTATTAATAACAAAAAATAAATTTAAAATTAATTATTCTACATTTATAGGTTAATAAGGGCCTGTTATTACGCAGACAACTGGTATTGCGCGAACAACACCAGATACTGTTAAGGCCAGAACTTATATAATATATTAGTTTTCAAAACATTCTAAACTATAAAGAAAAACTTAAATCATAGTGGCAAACAATATAATATAATGGTAGATGAAAAAGAGCAAAAGAGAAAGGAGGGGCATATTACAGTACAAAAAACATTAGGTATACCAAAGAATAATTAATGGAAGCAAAATTCTACTGACTCGAGAACAAGAGGTTTTTGTATTTACTTTTAAAGACAATAGCCGAGCATTCAACATCACGTGCATCCAAGGAATTGACGCAAGAGGCAAAGTTGTATGAAAATGATCTTTTGAAAATTTTTTTTCGATGTCTAGGGATATTTATAATGTTATTTCTACGAAGATTCAGACTATGAATATCATTTCTAAAAACAATTTTAGTGAATAAGTATGAAGGGGCTCTGGATTTTAAAACTTTGAGGCAAAAAGAAGCAAAATGTAATTTTCGTCGATTATGCATATTAAGCCATCCCGCTTTTGACAAAAACTGAGAAACTCTCTGCGTTCTTCTGATGCCATAAATAAGCCGCAAACACGAGTTTTGCATTCGTTGTATTCGGCGAGAGCCTGCACTATCAATACAGGGGCCATACACAACATCACAATGATTAAAATGGGACAGTACTAAAGTGTCACATAACAATTTTTTTATTTCAGAGGTAAGAGAATGCCTGTGATTGTAAATAAGTTTTAAGGTACAATATGCCTTTCTGACTTAAACTTTGATGTGTTCTCTAAAACGAAGATTAGAATCAACCAATAAACCCAAGCTTTTGAAGACACTTTTATATGGTATTGCTACATTGTTAATGGTGATGTTCAAAGAATTCTGTACCATATTTCTTAATGTTTCATTACCAAACAAGGTGATGGATGATTTGGATGGGTTGATTTTAAGTTGATGGTCCCTGGATGCTTCGATTAAATTCTTAAGATCTAAGTTAATATTTGTATTAACAGAATTCAAATCAGAAGTGTCAAATGAGCAATATATTTGAGTATCATCAGCATATAAGTGATAGTTACAATAATTTAAAGTTTCGTGAAATTTTCCCGTATAAATTGTATACAATAGAGGTCCTAAAATACTACCTTGTGGAACTCCAGTAGTCAAACTAAGGGAATCCGAAAAGCATTCCGCTATTACCACCTTTTGAGTCCTGTGAGTTAAAAAAGATTTAATTAGTTTAATAGCCCCATCTCCAAATCCGGTGTAATGTAGAATCGAGAGCAATATGGAGTGGTTGAGCATATCGAATGCCTTTGTAAAGTCCAAAAGGATAAGTGCACTTATCTTTCCATCATCACAAGCTTTAAGAACATCATCGACCACATCTGACATAGCAATGTCACAGCCAAAACCAGGGCGAAAACCAGACTGCTTAAGGAGTAAAATATTAAACCTATCCAGAAAAGATCGTATTTGACCATCTAAAATTTTTTCTAATATTTTGGAAAAGGTTGGGAGGATACTTATTGACCTTAAATGTGAAAATTCTGTGGGTTGCCTGATCTTTGGCAGAGGCAAAACATGGGCATTCTTCCAAGAATCTGGATAGTGAGAAGTTTCTATGCATTTATTAATCACATGAGTTATAAAAGGAATAATATAGGGGCAACATAATTGAATAAGTGTAATATTCAACGCGTCACTGCCAAACGCTTTAGATTTTAAATTCATTATTATTTTTAGTATATCATCTTCAGTCACCGGATGAAATTCCAGCTGATTAAGAATGCCTGGTTTAATGTTATGTTGATAGAAATTTAATAAATTAGGGTCAGGAGTCTGTCCAAAAGACACAGCAGAATTGATAAAAAAATTATTGATATCGTTAGGATTAGAGAGATGGCCTGGAATGACGTTATTTTTATTTTTGATAATATCTATCTTTGCCGTAGATATGCTTTCTTTTCCGCCCTTATTGCAGCTGTGGTGTAGTTCCTTAGTTGTTTGTAAGATGAGTAATGCTCTGCCTGTCTTGTATTCTTAAATCTTTTTAATGCTTGGTTCCTAAGTCTTTGAAGAAATTTAACATTATCAGTTATCCAAGGCGCATATTTTTTATTTCTTTTCTTACAAATTTTAAGTGGGGCATGCATATCGAAAAACAGTAAAATTGATGAGCTTAAAAAATTTACTTTTTCTTCAATGGCAGGCATATAAAAAATATTTTCCCAAGGCCATGATTCAAGATCTGCCTGAAATCTGTCAAAGTTAATGTTTTTTAAAGGTCTATATTTAAAGGATATTAGAGGTGGACTTTCAATGGCCAGGGGAATTTTAATGTAAATGGGAAAGTGGTCTGACAACAGATCATCAGCCACACCAGCGCTTAGAACATCAGACATATTGCAATATAGTAAATTTGTTTGTTGCAATGTCCTTGTTTCTTTATCGGGGTTGTTTTCTGTAACAGAATGATCTGTTTAACAAGGTTCATAATACGTTTAATCTGATTCCACACAGAGCAGTTTATATTACGATACTTTTTTTGTTAACTTTGTAATCTGATGTCTTTGTTTTTAATTATCAACTAAAAGACTTGACGCTTCGGTTAATTACTGATTTTTAGTTTATACTATCTATCTATAAGAAACGTTGCAGCCCTTTCGGGGTAAATGGTTGTAAAATAATAATGAAAGTTGATGCTTGCATTACAAAACAGATAGGTGAATGCGCAAGATTGTTAGTATTTGCCTACGCTTATAATATTTATTTTTATGTGAAACACTGGTTGCCTAACTTCAGGTAGTACTCAGATATTAATTATTTTGTTTTACTAAGGCCCGGTATTTTCACGGTCTGTTAAATGGAGAAATATGTAACAGTGGATTATCATTTAGCCGACATTATAACAGTAGAATAAGCAAAATTAGTATTTTGATTGCTTTTTAACAGACGGTTAGCTAACGTTAGATTTAATCGGAGTACGTTTGACAACATTGCAATGCACTGGAATTGCAAGGTTATATGCTTCTTTTTCTATCGTACGTATTGGAAAAGGACATAGAAAATCTTCCAGCAAATTATACACAGCAACGAGCAAGAGTTGCAACAGCAGGGCAGTCACCGCCAGCAGCTGATCAGCTAACCTCAAAGTTTTAGTGAAACTGGCAGAGGCGGCAAGCTACAAGCTGTTGAGCTCGTTGAAAAAATTCTGAATCATTCTAAGAATTGAAGTGGTCAATGCGTTCTTTTACATTATACTCTCTTATATGTTCCGCCACTTCTTCCTCTATTATATTGACTAAATCAATATCATTAATAATATCAAAATATTCATCCACATCCATCCTACAAAATTTTATTTTATTACATGTCGTATAAAAAATTGAAAATTTTACGTTTATTGCATACTAAAATAAAAAGTTCTATGTTACTACCTACCTTATTTATTACACACAAAAGCTTAACAAACTTCCCAATATTCAAAAATAAATAATGGCTATAACATTTCTATTTTATAGGTTAGATATACATTTATTCTCCTGTTAACACCATAACCGCTCAATTTACTACGGGCTAAGTTACCAAAGAGTTAAGACACATTTAACCGACAATGAAATTTATTCAGTAGTGAAAATACCATATATTTCGTTTAACAAAGGATTATAGTTTAACTGACTTTTACCGGATGATAAAGAAACCGGGCATAAGTATATGAAACAGCCTGGTTTACCTTAATTTTGTACATATATGTATAACCATAATATTGCCATAATCTCACTTACGGACCTTTGTTCCAATCGAGGACGAAAGTGGCCTAAGACTAATTTGAAAAAAGAATGAAAAAGTACGATAGGGACATGTGAGACTTATAATAATTGAAAGGCTATAAGCTGTCAAATTGTCAAAAATTTCATATTTAAAACAATATCTCTGAAACTATTATGTTTAGGCTAATAATGCACTTACTAAAAAATAGTTATAGGCTAATTTAAATATGTCAAAATATACCAGGAGTCTCGTTTAAAATCGGAAAATTAGGATCACTGTGATTTTAAAAGTATGATTTTACTAAAAACTCACAAAATAAGCACTTACAATCTCTTGAAAGTTTGTATTAAGAAAACTACGAAAGAAATAGGGGTGTAACAACATTCGTTGTCACCCTGTATATTATTTGGTAATATTATTATTTAAAACTACTTTAAGTTTCGGTTTATTATATTTTTAAACCATCATCAGAACTACAAATAATTAAAAATATTTTTATTTTATTTTTAAATTAACTAAAACTAAAGGACGGTATAAAAAATTTAATAAACCGAAACGTCTTCAAAATTTTAATATTTTTCAATTAAAAATTTACTAAAACGTCAGTAAACCAATAAGTACCTAATAGTAATACTTATCCTGTTAATGTTTTTTTAAAATATATTATTTATATGGCTTAATAAAATTTAAATAACTATACATACGTTAATTTTTTTATACTCACCTGTATAACCTACATATTGTGGGTAGGTACCGCTGATTTCGCACTATATGATGTTATCTTTCAGACTTTGCATAAAAAAATCTTACCTAACCTGGACAAAAAAGAAAATGTATGCAAAAACTCCCTAGATATGCAAACTTTAACTTCGTTTTTTAAGTCAAAAGTCATTGCTGTAGCAAAAACAATAATTACCTACGACAAGTCAACGCACTGCTTATCACAGCAATTTACTTAATTTTTACAGTTCCTATAAATGACTGCAATAGTATAAAACTTAACTACCATAACTAAATTTTGTTTATAAGGGTATATAGCATAGTACTAACCACAACAACTTATTTTGTTGTACTAACTAAACTATGGTTTTCCTATTAAAAATAAATAATACCGGTAACTATTTTTTTTTGTAATGGTAGGAAAGCCTGTTAGGTAGCCACAGCAAACTTAAAATGACTTATGTGATATGCTACTTGTGGTAAGTCGGCTGTTGCAGCACTTTTATTTTAATAACGGCAACAACGGACATGATCTGTCCCCTATGCTATTACGATTTATAGCAGCGGTAAGTCGATTTCTAATAAAGGCTATTAGAAATTTTCCTCAGTGCAGCAATCTGTTCAGATGTGTCCCCGTGGTTTCACGTTGTCGAACATTGTTTAACAGTTTTAAGGTATATGCTTTCGTAGTGTTCACTATGCCAAATACTTCATTTTCCCAACATCATACAATTACCACCAGAATTTCAAGAAAATCTCATTATTAATAACTGAGATATTAGGGTGTATTCATGAAAAGCGGGACACACTGTATAAAACATTTAGTTTTTTTTCACTTTTAAGTTAAGAAAATTTCAAAAATATCGACGCTAAAGAATAATGTAGAGAGTGCGTAGCTGAATAATTAATAGTAGGTAAGCTACGTTGACACGTATGACAATCCTTGCTTGACTAAGAACCCGATTATTTTCCAAATCATAGTCCACAGGAGTATGGCAAAAAAACAATGACACTTATTTTAGTAATTTTTTACAAAATTAGCGACTTTATTTTATTTTATTTTTTGTTAAATTAACAATCTGTTTCATTTGAATTTCGAATATTTGAATGCACCCCATGTTTGGTCGTAAAGGGAACCCAATCGTCTTGTTGCTTTTCCTTGGTCTTATCTTATCTCACAAGACAAGACAAGATAAGACCAAGACAAAACTAGGTAGTTCCAACTGCAAAACAAGACAAGACATGTTGAAACAAGAAATCTTGCTTGAAAATATTAAATAAATTTTGACACTCAATATTAATTTAATTTTGCAATTTTTGATGTCTTAAATTGCCATTCTAATTATTTTTAATTTGGCACGTTCCATAATAACTAAAATACTACTTTATAAGTCTACCTTCTTGACTCAGTTTTCAAAGATGGCGATAGGACGTCATATTAAATACAAGTCTAAATTGATAGATGGGCGTGGGGTCGAGTGATACCTCGTTGGAAGTTTGATAAGATTTTATCGAACTTTAAAGAAAAAATTAAAATTTTATGTTTATTCATGATGCCGCCGTACCGCCATCTTTAAAAACAACGGCAAGAGTTTGCAGTTAATTAAGTATTAGCATTTGAGTTGTTCTAGAACGTAATAACATTTAATTACTCTCAGATTTGTTAATCAAAAGGTAACACGAGGCACGAAGGACACGCGCAGTGTACCCATACCACTTACCTATTGCCTTTACCTATAAGAAATCTTGAACTGTTATAAAAATACTTTCAACAAATCGTTCACCAGCTGTTGGAGAAACGATTGCTCAAATGCAATAAAAATAGTGAAATTAAATGCATCCAATGTTTTCAGAATCAATACTACTTTTTGCCTAGATAAAATAACTGCTTTTCAAATATTCCATTAGCAACACAATTCCTCAACGGTCAGAGAAACAGAGAAACAAAATACATCTAATGTTTTCAGAACGAATAACCCACGTTCAGACAAACGACAACAGAATTTGCAAATATTATTACATACCTAAATATAAATAAGTTTAAAGAGAAATAATAATGACAACTTATGTCAAGGTAAAGAGTTTATTTTGGCATGACCATCTTGATATATGTTTCCATTTTCCCAATGAATATTCCAATTTGAATTAGTTTGCCCATGGCATTCTTGATTATAACAATACAATTACTAATTTTCGTGTAGCTTTTCATAAAATATACAATACTTCAAAAACTAGAAGATTTAGGTAGTATATATTGCGACCTGTCGCTACGGTTGATTAAGCAAAAAATGTTAAAACGTATATCTTTTAATACGCCTTGCCGCTAGAAAAGTAAGCTCACCGTGGTAGACAAAGACGGAACAATAACAATTGGCCATAAGAAAACATGGCGGAACAGTAAATAGCCAATTAGAACACAACGCGCGAAATATGTTACCTTGTGATTGGTCAGTCTAACAGCGGGTCGTGATTTTCTAGCGAAAGAATAAACTGTCAGTTCCTTGAAAGACACTACGAACTAAACCCTTGAAAGGTCAATACGTACGTCAAAATTAACGTGGGTCATCGTCCGTTGGACATGACAAATTGCAAAGCTTAACAAAAAAGCACTAAGTAATAATTGTAGTAATATTATAAAAGTTGTCCTGTACTAAAGTTAGTAATTAAAGTTAGTAATTAATCATGTGTTAAAGAGTTATCTTGTAAACAAGTGCCGAATTGGATGAATAAACGCCAAATTAAACGTGATCTAATTGTCTAATTCACTTAGCCAATATATAAAACGAACCAGTTAACTAACCTAAACCCGAGGAATATACAAAACCTCACCGTTTAATGTTGGGAGTTAAAAATACAACTTGATTCCCACACCAGCTAATAATCAACAGTTATACCTATCTTATCAATCTCGTTAAAGAAATGTTGACTTTCCCTATATTTTCAGTTTTCTCTTGCTTGGATCTTGTGACTTGTTTTGGTCCTAAAAACTTTTAAGTAGAAATATCAAACTCACTACCGCTTGATTGTTGAACGTCGAAGTTTCGTTGATTATTTCATCCATAAGTCTGCAGTTTTTTTTTGTATTTATTTTATTATACGCTGATTCAATACTAAACTGGTTTTTACTTAGCTCTAATTACTTCCCGAATTCCAAGGAAAGGTAAAGAAAACACATTGGTGAACAGAAGAACTATAACCACCGATAAAAACACAAATGAAAGCTTGTGAAATGTACTTTTGCGAGAAGGATCAACAATCAATAATATTGCAACAAAGCAGAAATCAAGAATATCTAGAGAATAAAAAAAGGGCTTTACTAAACTACGTACCATAAAACCTTGATGTTATTAGAAGATGAAAAGAAACAAAAACAGGGATAAATAACGTCATTTTCTGACGCCTCTAGAGCCTCTGAAATAATTTACGAACATCGACTCGCTGAAACCATGTGATGTCACTATCCCCTATAGCGAGTCGGGTCGTGCTTGCTGCAGTAGTTACCTGCTGTTAGCGACGAAGAAAACAGGTAGCCATTCACAGAAACTGGCAAGAACGTTTTATTAAATTATATTAAGAGACATCGCTCTACAGTGTAAGACGACAAAACATAGTGTTATATTTTAACGTGACTTTCTTTTACACCCTGTATAAAACACACGCAAACAAGGAAAAAAACTAAAAAAATGTAAAAAAAATACTCTTCAAATCTGCAAACTTTGAGCTACAAAGAACGTTTTTTTGGGACATCTTGTGTATTTCTGTCTATTATTATATTTATATTTTATATAATATTAAAAACAATTCTTCATTTATTTTCCCATTTATGTGATGAATTATTTTGTTGATCTTCAATATAATTTGGGACACCCGGTACACGAAAGTCACTCATTAACGTTACGAAATATTTAAATCTTCCATTGTGTTTTTATCGACAATAAGGTGTTCGCCTTCGATAGCGCCTAAACTGCAGGAGATATAAGAAAAAGTTTTATATAAGAGTTATAGGGTTTGGAATGGAGCATAAGGTAAAAATATTTTGCGTTATACAGGATGGCTCAAAATATTAGTACTACATAAAAATTATTTTTTTTAAATGAAACACCCTATATATTTTTCTCTTTCTCATTCGGCTAGAAAGAATCTCTACAGTCATATCCACTTTTTTGAATTTGGTTGCGACGTTGTCAAGTAAATAATTATTTCCTGGTACTTTATGATTTTTATTTGACTTATTAAAAAAATCATAGTTGCCTATGGAATCAATAGAATTAAACAAAATTTTTACCATAAGTACCTTAAAGTACTTGGTACGTAACCATATCACTATTTGTTCTATTTATTATACGGGGTGTTCGTGTTGACTTGGCAAATTTTGCTAATTTAAATATGCATTATGTCAATGTTTTTAAATGATAAGGTGAATTTTTCAAATGCCTTTATTTTTTGTTAAGTACTCTTGTTACGATCTTCAACTACACTTAAAGCTGTCATTAACTTATTGTCATCGTTAGTCGCTGGTTTGACTCGTTCATGTATTTCATAATCGATATTTCCTGTTCTTTCAAATCTCTTTTTTAATCGTTCAAAAGCAGTTGGATGAGGTTGTCTTCTTTGTGGATGTTATTGGGCATAAATCCTCGAAGCTAAAAATGAATTTCGTTCACCTGCTCCCAAAGCATAAGTCATGTCAGTAAGTTCTGTATGTGAAAAGTTCATTGTCAAAATACACCAAGATCAAAAATAGTGATAAAGGAGAAAATTTAAACAATATTTACCACATAATACCAAAATATAAATAAGTTTAAAGAGAAATAATAATGACAACTTATGTCAAGGTAAAGAGTTTATTTTGTCATGTCCATCTTGATATATGTTTCCATTTTTCCAATGAATATTCCAATTTGAATTATTTTGCCCATGGTATTCTTAATTAGAATAATATAATTACTAATTTTCGTGTAGAGCTTTTCGTAAAATATACAATATTTTAAAAACTAGAAGATTTAGGTAGATGACATGTTTAACAGAAAATAAAGGCATTTGAAAAATACACTTTATAAGTTGAAAAAATACATGGTGGTTAGATTTAAAAAATTGATATAATTTATAATTAAATTAGCGAAATTTGTCAAGTCGACACGAACACCCCGTATAATAAATAGAACAAATAGTGATATGATTACGTACCAAGTACTTTAGGGTACTTATGGTAGAAATTTTGTTTAATTCTATTGATTCCATAGGCAACTATGATTTTTTTAATAGGTCAAATAAAAATCATAATATACCAGGAAATCATTATTTACTTGACAACGTCGCAATCAAATTCAAAAAAATAAATATGACTATAGAGATTCTTTCTATCGGAATCAGAAAGAGAAAAAGCATATAGGGTATTTCATTTAAAAAAAATAATTTTTATGTCGTACCAGCTTTTTGAGCTATCCTGTATAACGCAAAATATTTTTACCTTATGCTCCATTGCAAACCCTATAACTCTTATATAAAACTTTTTCTTATATCTCTTACAGTTTAGGCCCTATCGAAGGCGAACGCCTTGTTGACTCATCCTGAACAACACTTAGAAATAGGCATAAGAATAAAGTCAATGGTTATACAAAATCCTCGACACTATTCGCTGTCTGTATAACGGTTTACATTTATTCTTTTTCATTTCAAATTTCTAAAACTTCCGTTCCGAGTTAAACTACAGCAATAAAATAAAACAAACAACCCTAATTGCCTTTTCTCATGTTTGTTCTTATAATTACACATCCGTTCTACTATAAATGGTAATCAAAAACGAGATAACAATAGAAATGGGGGTGGATTTCTCGTATCAATCACGCTTTTGGAGCAGTTAACGCTGTAAGAAGCTATATGCCGATTCGACACAGCCCGAGATCCTAATGCACTGCTAATGTGCCACTAATTCCCGCAATCCTATTCAAATGAAAACACAAATCGGATAATCGACGCCCAAGACCACTTTGCACGCACGTACTTTAAGGACATTATCGTGCGGAACGTTAGGGGGCTATTCCTCGGTTATATTTATACAGTGAAAGTCCCCATAAACTTTCGATTAACATTATTTACAAATCTGCAATTTTGATAGGTACAGAGTTTCTTTTCAATATTTTTAAAATCTGTGGACACATCTTGATATCCACTTTTTACAGGCTTATTTGGTCATATATTGATTGCGACGTTTCGGTTTCCTGGAATCTTCAACTTTGTTTTTACAAATAACCGCCATTCTGGATTTTTTACACCTCGAGTAAATACTCAATTATTCCTATAACATGAAGCCAACACTAATACGAAATATCAAATTATGCAGTGTGTCTTAAAACGTATGGTCAGTAATTAGAGATGGGGTAGATCGGGCCGAAAGACGAATTTATTATTTAAAAAATTTTACTATTCTGCATCTGCTCTACTATCACTTTACAATTTTCGAAATGAGTTGTTATATAATAAACAAGAAAAAATCGTCCGCGGGACTCTCAAACTTTCCATTCCCTCGTTATGTAAGCTTATAAGAATATGATTACTCGTTTTAACACATTACGAAATCAGTAAAGCAGTAAGGCATTATTTAAAAAAGAAATTGTTATTCGAAGCCAACATTTTCTTCACGTTACTCTTTTTATGACTTGGCCTAAAATTGTCGAGCTTTAAAACATATAACATACATTTTCTTATTTTAAATGATATATTTTTTAAATCTAAAAACATTTTAGCGTTAAAAGTTAGAGGAAGGGAAATACGCGAATTAAGCATAAAATATAAATGTTTTTAGAATAAAACAACCGCTATATTATTTTAAAATATTTGTACTTATAGGAACTAAAACATAGGTTAATTTAATTATATTAAATACTTGTTTTACAACAATCAGTATTCTAGAATGACTTGTTCGTGCTATTTGACTAAAAATCAAGATTCTTAAACCAGTATAGGTAAAACTTAATAGAAATTAATACGGCCTTGGTATGAGTGTATAATTATTTATTTAGTTCAAAGTATTTTCGCTTTCGTCCAAGTATTCCTATTTTTCTGTGTACAGTTGTCGATTGTTGAGAAAAAAAACTACTTAAAATACAAAATTTGTAGTTTCCTCTTAAACAGCAACATCATTTTTTAGATATTGCAAAACATCTTGCGTGTTTCAGGAAAACTAGTAAAATTTGTAGCTTTAAGTTTTTATCTTATGCAGAAGTAAAAACTGTCGTACAACATGAAAATACTCAGTATATATGTAGGTACATTCATGTTCAAGGAATTAATGATTGTTAAAAATAAGAAATATAAGTTTTCAACATATGACAATTACAATTTTTTATTAACTTTATGATTATTTCGTTGCTTGTTTGTTGTTCATCAAAATATTGAGATAAATAGGGCTAATTCAAAATTTAGAGACAATATACAAACAATATATTTACCTACTAAAACATCTATAATGTTTTCTGGCATACCAGACGATTTTGGAAGGTCTGGCTAAAAATACAACAAATTTTATTAATTTCTCTAGGAATAAACTTTACCAAATGCAAAATAACTTTGTGAAACCTGCTTCAACCGATATTTCTTTACTTTTCTCTGAACTCTTCTCTTCAAAAATTAAAAGCGTTTATGTATACAGTGTGTTTATTTTCTTTTAACATATAGACCATAGGGTTTTACGTGGTGAATTTTCAAGCCCATGCTAGGCAGAAGAATAAGCTTGATTGCTGATGACTGAATGAATTATTAATTGTTCCTTGCATACCATTGCTCCTTTGATGCACCCTTTCTGTTTCTGTTTCTGTTTCTATAACGTTGTATTCTTTACAGTAGGAAGAAATTTTCTTGGTAACACAGGATGTTATCAGTTTGTATAATGTGGAGAGGCAGGTGATTAGTCGATACTTTGATGGATCGTGTGTATTTTTGCGGTCTTTTGGCTTTGTTCCTTGAGTTAGAAACGGTGGCAGCTTTCGGGGGTCTTTCAGTGTTTCATTAATTAATGCAGCCAGTTTCCCATGCGCGCACCAGAATTTCCTAATCCAGTAATTATGTACTCTATCAGGGCCAAGCGCTTTCCAGTTACGTAACTTCCTGGTGGTCGCAGATATTTCTGCCGCTGTGAATGGTTCGTATTGCATTTCGTTGTAGTTCTGGGAGATTACATTTTCTTCACGAATTCAACTAGCGTTAACGTTATAGTTTGCAGGTCTGGCTAGCTGGTCCTTCCATAATTGGGCTATTGTTTCTATTGTTGGATAGGTGCTTCCCTCTTCTTTATCTCCATCATTTAGTGTTGTTACAGTTCGAAAAATGCACTTCATAAGTTTGATTATCTATATTAAATTTTCGGTTTTAAATTGTTAAAATACACATTATTATGTAGACTCTCACCTTAAATATTAATTGTTAATTAAGTTACCTGTAATAGCCAAAATTTTCATTATGTTTAGTTTCAAACCTTTGTTGATATTTATATTTCATGAATGTTTTGTATCTTGTAAGACATAGCCAAGTGGATTGATTTCTTCTGTTCATCGTTTAATACTACTTGCAGATAGGTTTGATTTCAAATCTTTCTTTTAGTTAATCGGTATTTGGTAATTTATAACTTCTTCTATTTGAGGTGTAGGTTGAATAAGTTAAATGTCTCGAATGTTGTAAATCAGCTGTGTTTTAAGAAAATCGATAATAGGTCAGTGTCAGACTGACAGTTTCTGTGCGTTCTCACAGCGACTTCTGGTTAATTTTTGCTTGGTCGCGTGGTTTGACTTCGGTCGCCATTAGTTTTCTATGATATTTAAGAGAGGTTAGTTTCCGTCTAACCTTTATTGTTCTGTGGTGTCCATAGATAGGGTGACTGATTTTTGATTGTTTTGTTTTGGTATCCATGTACATTGGAGAACAATAATAATCGTCCCTTTCGACCATGGACACTGGAAGTTAGAGCACGTTTGTGGAAGTAGCTCCCCAAATTTAGTTTTTTTGGGCCATGCAGGCTAATGTAGTGTCGATAAAGTATCCACAAATGTTTTAAAAAGGGTATGGTTTTGTAGTTTGCCTATTCCTTTTGGCGGAATGCCGATTTAAAATGCTTTAATGAACTTCAACAGCGGTCATAGACGCATCTGGTAAATTGGGAACCCTCGTTAGTTATTTGAGGTAGGTTTTAATTTTAGTATCTGAATTACCCTCGATTGGTGTTATGAAAGATTTCTCTTTCATGTTTGTATATCTAAAATTCGATTTTAGGGTTTTTATTTGAGGGGCTAAAGGTCCGAGTACAAAGTGTAGTACTAGTTTATTTTTGTTGGAATTGCCTGGACGCGGGACGTGCCAGTTGCCGAGTACTATTGAAATTCTTGGAGACTAGCTGTGTAGCAGTATCCACGTTAGCTGTTTCAGGGACCATGTGTGTATGTGAAGATTGAGTCTTCATGAACCATGGGTAGCACGTAAAGTTGCAGCTAAGTACCATTACCCTGTGTACATTTTTCTTTAAAAAGTAGTCAACTTAAAATCTTAATATTCTGCATTTGCGTATTGTTTCATATACAGTGTTTTGATAAAGTTTTGCGCCCATGTTATGTACAGAGCTTGTGCAATGTAAACGTGTAGCGTATGTCGACATAGCGTTAAGACGTCACAAGAGTCTATAGTAGTTCAGAGCGTTAGGTAGTCTGTTACAGCTACTTTTGTTGTAAATATTGTTACAATTTATGATTATAAAGTAAATATTTTTGTTTCCCGGCAAAGGTCATTTGATTCTTATAAATTTAACACTTGTAACTTCGACATTTTAATTTATCTATGCCAAGTGGCTAGTATACTTATCGAGTAACCACAGGTACTCGTAAGATTCTGTATTGTACTTTAAGAATGCTCTGATGGTAGATTTAGTTAGCTGTGAGAGGTTCTTGCACAGACCTTGCGGAAATTCCTAGTCTCAGGCAATGTCCTGGATGTGGCTGCCAGATCAGACTGAACAGTCATTTTTTACAGTGTAGGTCTCCCAGTTGCCGTCTTGTGCAAGACCCTGTCAAACAGGGTTTGACTTCTTGCTTTCTTTTATCGATAACTTTATAAATTTAAACCTTCAGAAATTTTATTGTCGAACCTAGTACTATCACTTTAATATTTCATTTCATTCATTTATCTGTTAACTTTAAGTATCTATTGTCCACCAAAGTAAGAGGAGCTTGCATTTATAAAACAAAGTAACCAAGGGCTTAAGACCACTTTAAGAATAAATATTTGTATTGGCCACTGCGAAAATTTGGCTTTTATTTTAAATAGAGTGACATTGAGGGCTTAAGTGAATGAGAGCTTATAATAAGCTAGGGTATACCGATTGTGACATAAGTATTTTTTTCCCAGCTTGTTTTTATCTGAGGCCAAACACTAGAACATTTAAAGGCTTTTAAGTAAAATAAAACTAAGTTGGCGCCTTCAGAATTTGACTTTAACTTACTTACATAAGAGTGCTAAACCTCTCAATCTAGAGACAAAATAGTGAACCTACCCTGAGTTGAGCTAGCTAAGGGGTGTCTGAAGAACATCCTCCAGGGCGTAGGGTTGCCAGAGTAAGGGTGGATAGGTTGCCTTGTCGCAATTTATTTTAGGTTATCCCAAGGTGAATACTGGCACCCGATTATTGTTCAGGGCATAATTTGGTTGAGGTTTTTTTTATAACACACTTACTTAATTGTGTGTGTATGGTTTTAAATTGTTTTTTAATTTTTTTCTTAACACTGGCGTACCCAACGGGTTTTTCTAGAGTTTTTAAGTGTATTTAGCTGTTTTGATACGTTGTGATTCTATCAAGATAAGTAAGTACCCGGACTTGACTTGAAATTTTGTACCGGCGTGAACTTACAGCTACTTTTGTTGTAAATATTGTTACAATTTATGATTATAAAGTAAATATTTTTGTTTCCCGGCAAAGGCCATTTGATTCTTATAAATTTAACACTTGTAACTTCGACATTTTAATTTATCTATGCCAAGTGGCTAGTATACTTATCGAGTAACCACAGGTACTCTTAAGATTCTGTATTGTACTTTAAGAATGCTCTGATGGTAGATTTAGTTAGCTGTGAGAGGTTCTTGCACAGACCTTGCGGAAATTCCTAGTCTCAGGCAATGTCCTGGATGTGGCTGCCAGATCAGACTGAACAGTCATTTTTTACAGTGTAGGTCTCCCAGTTGCCGTCTTGTGCAAGACCCTGTCAAACAGGGTTTGACTTCTTGCTTTCTTTTATCGATAACTTTATAAATTTAAACCTTCAGAAATTTTATTGTCGAACCTAGTACTATCACTTTAATATTTCATTTCATTCATTTATCTGTTAACTTTAAGTATCTATTGTCCACCAAAGTAAGAGGAGCTTGCATTTATAAAACAAAGTAACCAAGGGCTTAAGACCACTTTAAGAATAAATATTTGTATTGGCCACTGCGAAAATTTGGCTTTTATTTTAAATAGAGTGACATTAAGGGCTTAAGTGAATGAGAGCTTATAATAAGCTAGGGTATACCGATTGTGACATAAGTATTTTTTTCCCAGCTTGTTTTTATCTGAGGCCAAACACTAGAACATTTAAAGGCTTTTAAGTAAAATAAAACTAAGTTGGCGCCTTCAGAATTTGACTTTAACTTACTTACATAAGAGTGCTAAACCTCTCAATCTAGAGACAAAATAGTGAACCTACCCTGAGTTGAGCTAGCTAAGGGGTGTCTGAAGAACATCCTCCAGGGCGTAGGGTTGCCAGAGTAAGGGTGGATAGGTTGCCTTGTCGCAATTTATTTTAGGTTATCCCAAGGTGAATACTGGCACCCGATTATTGTTCAGGGCATAATTTGGTTGAGGTTTTTTTTATAACACACTTACTTAATTGTGTGTGTATGGTTTTAAATTGTTTTTTAATTTTTTTCTTAACACTGGCGTACCCAACGGGTTTTTCTAGAGTTTTTAAGTGTATTTAGCTGTTTTGATACGTTGTGATTCTATCAAGATAAGTAAGTACCCGGACTTGACTTGAAATTTTGTACCGGCGTGAACTGTTGGTAGGTGTTAGGCAAAATTAGTTGATTATTATTGAAGTAGAACAAATTTCTTTTTAAAGTTATTTAAAGGTAAGAAATATTTTTCAAGATGTTTAAGGTCAATGTTGATAAATTATCTAAAGACGAATTGGAATATGAAGTAAAATTAAGGGGGATTAAACCAGCTGGTACAGGAAGTGCTTGCGGTCTTTATTACATTTGGAACAACCAGGGGACTTAGTTCAGAGTTCAGTAGATTTTAATAATAAGGAAGAGATCGAAGAGTGCGCACGTAAACGTACAGAGTTGAAGGAGTTTATTGCAACATTTTCAGGGACCATTAAGCAGGCTACAAAAATTGAAACGAAATTTGCACATTTGACTAGTAGAATTAAAAGAATTTCAGATCAGGAAGTGGAATTTAAGGATAAACGCTCAGGTTTATTAGTTGATATTGTCAACCAAATGGCCGCCCACCATCTTTTACACTTCTAGACCACTGTGCGTCGTCGAGATTCTAACCCACTGTACGCTCACGGTCAAGTACAACCAAACAATGGTCAGCACTTTTGGTGTATAAAAACCCGAGCGCACGGTGGGTAAGGCACCTTCGTCTTTCGACTTGGTCAACCTTCCCTATCCTGGAGCGGCAAAAGCCAATACGGTCTACGCCAACTCTCCATCCCCCTTCCTGCCTACGACCCTATCCTGGAGCGGCAAAAGCCAATACGGTCTACGCCAACTCTCCATCCTGCTAAACCCGTCGGGCGCCAAGGCCACCCGACTGACCGCGGTACCCGTCCTAGGTAAACTCCCCTAGGAGTCCCGGACGCACCCCCTCGACGGCCCATTTGACCATGCTCGGCATTCTACGGGCTACCTGGTAAATGTGAATGCTAAAAGAATAATTAATAAAGTGGTTGTTGTTTTTTTACAGCTCGCCTTTTCTTTTCAACCCCCACGTACCCCTCTAGGACAAAACGCCCCCGGCGTGACATGGTGGAGGCGCCTACCCGTTCCCGGAGAGCTTGATCTGCCTATCAAGTTCACACCAAACAACCTACCAGGACCAAGACGTCGGGGAGAATTCTTCAACCCCTCCCACCCCCCAAGGAGCCAACCCCTTCAGAAAATTGTACGACTGACCTCCAAGCAACTAAAACGCCCCCAGTGACATTCAATCAACCCCTCGCAGCAAAGAACAACCCAAGAAGGACGACACAACCCCACCCCACAAGGATCCTGACAATTGGTGAATGCGCCAATTCCTGACAGTGGTGAAGATAGAAAAATCAATCTGTGCCCGCACCGTGGAAACCGAAAGTCAATGCAAAACTACGAGCTAAGGAGCCGCACCAAGTCAAACAGCACCCCTACAGACTTCCAACCAGAACATCAGAGCACAATAGCCGGTGCAACCCCATTCCATAAAAGCCAAAAAGTCAGTCGCAGTCCTACGAACTCCCCGCTGCCAATCAAAGTGGTATTCACCGATACCCCCAGCAACACACAGCCATCTAACGACCAGACTACGTCAGTACCCACGGTAGACCCAGTCCATAGCCAAAAGGACCTACCAGGACAGACTACGCCCAAGCGACCACCAGTAAATACACCTTCAGCATCTGCCAACTCACAGATCATCGCCGACGCCCCGCCTAACGTCAGACAAAGCACACGTAACCAAGACCCGCCAGCCCAAACCATGAATACTTTAAACGTCACCATCGCAGATGCCATGGCCGCATCCCGACAAGCAGCAACGCCACAATTCGTGTGTCCACCAACGTTCCACCCTTCAAAGGGATCAGCCACGAACTTCCTGGGGACCTATGAAAGAACCGCCATAGCAAACAGCTGGGACGAGAATCTGAAAATCGCATACTTTGGTACATTCTTGGAAGGTGCAGCAAATCTATGGTTTAACGAGTACACAACGACCAATGGCAACAAAACATGGCGAGACATTTGTGCAGCATTTACACAAGAATTCGAAGATACAAATCTCCAGGCAGTCCGAAAACAAAAAATCGAACGAAGAAGACAGAATTATGAAGAAACCACAAGAGAATACTTCTACGAATTACGCATGCTATACCACGAATATAAAACGACTTTGAACATAGAAGAGTTCCGGACCTTTTTCGAAAATGGCCTGAGGGAAGATGCCCAGTACCATTACTATTGGTTAACAAACACACCAAACTCACCTCCCCAAACAGAAGCAGAATTAAAGAAAATAGCTATCACGATAGACAACGCACCAAGGACCCCCCGATCCGAACCTAGAAACACAGTAAAATTCAGCGAAAATTATCGCCACAATGAACAAGACACCTACCACAGAGAACCATGGAGACCATCATATAGCCCACAAAGTTACAGAAGAAGCACATACACTCGACAGAACGAACAAGTCAGGGATCATCGGCAGCTCAAAACAGAAGCATATACAGGCCCGCGACAACCGATGCAACAAAACACCAGACGCAGCTCACCAGCACGATATAATTCAAGGACTTTCGACAATAGGCCGAGATGTCACAATTGCAATAGGACCGGACACTACGCCGCATCCTGCAGGAGCCACCCAAACTCCAGCGGACGACGAAACTAAATAGACCCCCCGTCGTCCTCTGCCAACAGGGGCATAGTACAAATCATCACACATCAGCCTTAAGCATTAGAATATATATTAATAATAAAGAAGTACAGGCAATAGTGGATACAGGCGCAGAAAACAGCATTGTGGGAAAAAATCTACTAACAAACAAACAGCATGTAGAAAATAGCAACACAGTCCTAATCACAGCAGGAGGACACAGAGTAAAAACACTTGGAACTGCCTCCCTCCCAATCCAAATACAATCAACAAGAGGAACACTGCACAGCTACTGCGCAGCACGAATTATCGACAACCCCCCGGTACCACTCATCTTGGGCATGGATTTCTTACGAAGAAACAAGGCAATAATCGATACAACAAAGAATACCTTAAGGCTGCAGACAAGATATATAATTCCACTACTACAAACAAAGAATAGTCAGAAAGAGACGTCATCATTAATGGCACACAGAGAAGAACAGACAGAAGAAGAAAATTGGCAAGAACTGTACTCAAACTACATAAGAAGCAAACCAGGGGAAAAGCAGTTAAGAGCAACACAGAATACGCAGCCACAAAACCTAAGCGAAGTATTTTACATAACAGAAGATGGAATGGTAGATACAAACCTAAACACACGAACAAAAGACAACTTTATTAAATGGAAGGGCATCAATTTCAAGCCACAGAGAGGCAAAGCAACGGTGATAAAAGAAGAAGGGCACTCCACTTACTACCTAACTACAAAAAAAAGAGCCTACTTCAAACCCAGCTACGCATACTTCTTCAAAAGCATTCTGGAGCTGAAAAACTTAGCGCTACAAGCAGGGGAACAGCAAATCTCGCTGCCAGCAACAGCTTATAGAATGGACCAAATAAAAATCAAGCAGATTATCGATCATGTATTCAAGGAAACCAATATAAAAACAAATCTATACATACCAAGGGAACCAGCAACACAAGAAAAAACGGAAGACATGGAACTCAAAAGCCTATGTAATATCGCAGTTGACAAAGACCCAATAAAGTTCAAAGTCTCGGCAGCAGAAGATCGCAACTTGCACGCCAACAGCGAACAAATCATAAAACTAAAACTCCCAGATCTTCCAGAAGAAGAGCCGCACCAATTCCTGCTCAATACGCCGCTAATGATAAAAAATAAATGGTACCCAACATCCGACATATACTACCAGGGGGAACATCTACTCATAAACTTGAAGACAGAAACACACAACCCTCAGCCAATCAGAAAACACATGACTATAGGTCATCTGGTCAAAATAAAAGACACGAAACCAGAAGCATCACGATGTTTTTCGCTACAAGAAGACAAGGAAGACATCGTCACAATGCAAGATCATGACCTATCAAATATAACAAACATAAACACACAGCACAAAATGAAAGAATTGCTATATAAATACAGGGACGTATTCGCAAAGAATCCAAAATTTATGGGAAAAACCAACTTGGCAGAACACAAAATCGAGATAGAAGACCCCACACCCCTAAAAAGCAGACCATACAGGGTATCACAAAAAGAGCGAGAAATAATTAGCGATCAAATAAAAGAGATGCTGGATTGTAACGTGATCAGACCATGTCATTCCCCCTGGTCAAGCCCAGTAGTATTAGTAAAAAAGAAGGATGGAACTACAAGATTCTGTGTAGACTACAGGAAAATAAACAGCGTCACCAAAAAATCATCCTGGCCACTTCCCCAAATTGATGACATACTGACGTACCTAGGCAAAGCAAAATTCTTCAGTTCATTGGATATGTTATCCGGCTACTGGCAGGTCCCTATGGAAGAAGATTCAAAAAAATATACAGCATTTGTCGCGCAAGGTCACGGGTCCTACGAATTTAATGTACTAAGTTTCGGCCTTTGCAACGCCCCAGCTACATTTCAAGAATTGGCCGACAAAGTATTTTGGGACATGAAATGGAAAGAAGTTCTCGTTTACCTGGATGACATCATCATTTTTTCAGAAACCGAAGAAGAGCATTTGAAAAAACTACAAAAAGTTTTTAACCGTCTAAGACAGGCTAACCTAACGCTAAAACCAAACAAATGTAAATACCTCCAGAAAGAAACAAAAATATTGGGCTTTAAAGTAAGCGCTACAGGAATACTCCCGGACGACGACAAAATAAAATGCGTACAAAACTTCCCCACCCCAAAAAAGCTTAAAGACGTCCAAAGCTTCCTAGGCCTATGTAACTTCTACAGGAAATTTATACAGAATTTTTCAGTAATAGCAAAACCCCTGCACGAAGCAACCAAAAAAGACGGATTTAAATGGAGTAAAACACAAGAAGACGCTTTCAGTACCCTCAAAGAAAAACTAACAACGGCACCCACTCTGCAGCACTACGATCCCAACAAGGACTGTATCCTACACACCGATGCATGTATGGACGGCATCGGGGCGATTCTGCTACAGAAGGACGACAACGGGACTCCACATCCTATAGCATACATAAGCCGCAGCTTGTCAAAAGCTGAAACAAACTACGCCATAAGCGAACTGGAACTACTCGCCGTCGTATGGGCCTTAGGCTACCTACGTCACCTAATCTATGGACGACCAGTTAAAATAGTAACGGATCACCACGCTTTATGTTGGATGGACTCCATTAAGGAACACAACAAACGCTTAGCCAGATGGGCACTCAAAATCGCAGAATTTAATTATACAGTTGAATATAAAAAAAGGGACAGCACATAAAGACGCAGACTGCATGTCTAGGAATCCGGTCTTACCACCAGGAAATAATATAACAGACGAACTGGAGGAAATACCAACATTTACAGTAATAGAAACCACTCTAAGGGAAAAACAGGAGAGGGATCAAGAAGCTAAAATATTAATAGACCTGTTAGAAAATCCTGAAAGCACAGATGCTCCTATAGGCACCAGAAAAAGAGCGAGGGGGTTCCGGCTAGTCAATGGAATACTACACAAAACTTTAACAACAATGTCTGGAATAAAAACAGTCCCAGTTATACCAAAAACCATGATCGAGGAAATCCTGTGGGAACTACATTCCGCCCCTACAAGCGGACACCTGGGGATTAAAAAAACAATGCAAAAAATAAAATCAAGATACTACTGGTCAAACATGGACAAAGACATTGAAAAGTACATCAAGGGGTGCCCAGACTGTCAGGCACGCAAAGGCCAACCATATCGAAAAACACCAGGACTACTACAGCCAATCGAAGTGGGGCTAATTATGGACAAAGTCGGAATAGATCTCTTGGGACCATTTAGACGAAGCAACAAAGGCAAAACCATGATCATCGTAGCCACAGACTACGCTTCAAGATACGCTATAACAGCAGCCCTACCAAACGGAAAAGCAGGACCTGTAGCACAATTTATACTAGAAAAAATTATTCTAATACATGGGGCACCAAGAACACTATTAAGCGACAGAGGCAAAACATTCCAATCGGAGTTGGTGCAAGAACTCACAAAATTAATGGGGACCCAAAGCCAATTCACAACAGCATATCATCCTAGCTGCAATGGGCTCACAGAAAGGCTAAATAAAACAATGGCTGACATGCTAGCAATGTATTGCAATACACAGCAAACGGACTGGTGCAGCTACCTGCCATTCGTAACATTTGCGTACAACACGGCAATGCAGGACACGACGAAATTTAGCCCATTTATGTTAACTTTCGCAAGAGAAGCTACGCTGCCATCAGAAGCCATGTTAAATGAAACAAGTAGCACTACAGAAACGGGGGAATTAAGAAAGAAGGCATTAATCATGAGAACTATAGCCGTCGAAAACATAAAAAAACGACAAGGGAAGGACAAGGCTATTTTTGACTCTAACCACAGAGAACTAAACTTTGAACCGGGGGACAAAGTCAAAATATTTACACCAATCAGAAAAGTAGGACGAAGCGAGAAACTATTATTAAGATGGTTCGGACCATATACAATTAAAGAAAAACTAGGGGAAGTAAATTATATGATAAATAAAGGAAGAGGGAAAACAGACATTGTTCACGTCAGCCGGATACTCCCTTATAATGACCCTTGGACGGCACAAGACGCCATAGAAGAAGAAGAAGAGGAGAACATGGACGAAGAAAAAGAAGAAGATGACAAAGAAGACAAAGGAGAAGAAGAGTCCTAGAGGGGAACCCTGCGGGCACAACACAACAAAAGAATTAATACTTACGTTTATTTTAGGCTAACGTCACTGCTAGCATGGACATCACAGAGCCAGCTAGTACAGATATCCGCCGGAGCCAATTGGAAGCCACTTCCAGACACCATAGCATATGAAGGATCTATCCCACTTACGTATCAAATGAAATGGACAGACGTCAAGCTGGAGACAGCATCACGCACCAAGTGCCTAAAAACGGACAAAAATAATGTAATAACATGCAATATACTACAATACATGGACGAACTAGAAGAAGCCACAAATACAGAAATCAATACCTTAATCGATAGCTGGAAACCTGTTTACTTACGCAACAGGAACAGGAAAAAACGGGCCATCTCTTTATCATTCATAGCGGACGGACTCAACTACTGCTGCGGAGTAGCCACACAACAAAACCTCGATTCCTTGGTACTAGACAACGACGAACTCCACAATCGCCTATCAACCATCAATCAAGGATTGGAAAACACAATTAAGGCTATAGGCTCCGAATCATGGCAACTGGAAGCATCAGAAAACCATACAGCAACAGCCCTAAAAATTACAGAAGAAAAAATTAAAAATTTACAAAAATATACAGAAACGCTCAACAATAACATACATATGGAAAGCCACGAACAAAGGAGCCTCATAATCGCTATCGCAAAAAACAATATGGAATCAACAAAAAAAATAATAACACTTACCAGAGCAACAAAAAATCATGGGATAATCCAATCATGCAGGCATCACCATATCCCAATAGCTGCAATCAAACCAAACATCCTCAGGGCAGACTTGAAGAAACTACAATCCACATTGAGCGACAATGATCAGGACCTGGCATTACCACTCACAGATGTCTCGAAATATTACGAACTGGCCATATGCGAATGCAACCTCGCCGAAGACACCTTAACCATAAAAATAAAAATACCTATAAAACAAAGACATTATCAATGGAGGCTCTTCGAATTAATCACTAACCCCTTCGCATGGGAAGGGCAGACCTGCCTTATAGAACACAACACACTATACCTAGCCATATCTGAAAAGGATAACCAATTGGAACATATACGCCAGATTACAGGAATCGCACTACACTTATGCAAACCATACGAAAACAAACTATGCTACCTACCTCGTTTCTCCGCAGACACACTTCAAGGACCAGCATGCGCCACAAAACTCTTTCACGGCACTACAGTAGAAGATTTAACAGCCCACTGTCCAATGAAATGCCACCATTCCAACCTCATGACAATCTCAGAAGTCAGCGAAGAAACGTACACCATCACACATCCCCAGCAAAATTCCTCGATCCAATGTGGCAACAAACCCATCAACATACAGGACGACATGAGGTTACTCCCAGGGGCACTTCAGCTTCAACTCCCATGTGACTGCACACTCCAAGTTGGTGGTAACACCCTGATTCCACGTCGCTTCCCATGCCCTAAAAAACAAACAAAAACATTAGAGCTTATCCACGTCCTACCTGCAGCATGGACCAACCTAAAGACATTTCAACTTACCCCTGTAAACCAAATGACCCCACCCAGGTTCAACAACCTGTCAGAATGCCTTAACACAAACTGGACAACAAATATACCACATATTAACCTTACCTCCAGCAATGAACTCCTACAGGAGGTCAAGCAGCAACTTCAAGCAGCCGCACAGCCACCAACAATATATGAATGGCACACAGAAAAACACAGTATCATGTTAATTTGGAACATCGTGCTTTCAGTAGGCCTTGCCTACGTATTATTCCAAAGACCACATGCCATATTTACAACCCTAGCCAACCCCTCAGCAGCACAAACAACAACGAAAAGCAAAGAGCACGAGGCAACATTCTACATAACCTGTATCTTATTCATAACCTTCATAATATACATTGGAAGCAAAATAATAAGAAGCTTATTAAAGAAAACAGGCTTACCTGAAAATGCGGCCAACTCCAGACAAACACAATCACTAGGAAGAACAACACAAACAGGAACAACACAATCAACTCTGGTCCTGGAAATACCTAGAAATTTGGAGACGTCAGCAGGGATAGCAGGATCTATCAGCTGTTTGCTTCACGAAATAAACACAAGCGAGAGCACGGAAGATAAACAAAGGATAGCAGTAGGCACCGAGGACCAAAACCAGACAGACTTAAGGCAAGTTCAAAGAATCGCGTTTGGGTCAACAAATAATCATTTAAGTTAAGAATAAAAATATATTAAATTAAAACCCCAGGTAGTCCGTACAAAAAATAGAATCTAAAAATAAATATGAATAACAGGGCAACGAAACGTTGCCCTTACATATATATAAACATTACGGCCTTCCAACCGGCCGTTATATACCACCCTAAAATTAGGAGGCCGGGGGGGGGGGGGGGCAGCTTTCTCCTTCCCGGACCATTACCGTAATGAGCTGAAACCGGAAATCCTGAAATTCAAAAAAAAAAAAAAAACTACTAATATAACCGAAAAATTAATCATATTGTGAGAAAAAAAACACATTATTAAACAACATACTCTAGGCAAGTCCGGAAACGCTTTTCTAATCACTCTCCTAACTTTTCTTTTAAAAGTTTCGGATAATCTTTCAGGATCTGAAATAGGGATAATTATGAATAAACACAAAAAAGGCCAAATTTTTTCTTTGACAACTTTACTTACAAATCGAGTTCAACATATTCGCACACAAATTTAAACAAATTAAATAAAAGAATACCTAAAAATCCAAGAATTTTTTCTGAAAAATTTTGCCGATATAAACGATATAATATAATTAGGGTCAAATAACAGTGGGACAAAATACTATAAAATAATAGTACAGTGGGTCGAAATACCAAGAAAATATAAAATAGTATAGACATAACATATAATTATAAGACAAATTGGGAATGATAAGGGAATATACTCAATCGGGAATATAATAACCACCACATAGAATATACTAAGATACTACATTAGATCTTCTTTTGTTTCATGTACAAACCTCTACGACTCCACCAGTTGGCAAGAAGACAAGAGAGCACCCAGCAACACCTGTACCAAGCCAAGGAGGCAAACAATGGCAACATCCAAAGGCAATACAGGGCCGACTCAAAAAGTACAAACCAAGCAAACTGGTGGAACATGAGAAAAAGGGAAAACAGAAACAAAAGAAGAAATATAAAATATATTTAAGTAACATTTGTATAAACCTAAAATTGTAAAGAATGCCTAGCCTAACTTAAAGCATTGGGGTCCAACGCTATTCGAAGGGGGGGCATGTCAACCAAATGGCCGCCCACCATCTTTTACACTTCTAGACCACTGTGCGTCGTCGAGATTCTAACCCACTGTACGCTCACGGTCAAGTACAACCAAACAATGGTCAGCACTTTTGGTGTATAAAAACCCGAGCGCACGGTGGGTAAGGCACCTTCGTCTTTCGACTTGGTCAACCTTCCCTATCCTGGAGCGGCAAAAGCCAATACGGTCTACGCCAACTCTCCATCCCCCTTCCTGCCTACGACCCTATCCTGGAGCGGCAGAAGCCAATACGGTCTACGCCAACTCTCCATCCTGCTAAACCCGTCGGGCGCCAAGGCCACCCGACTGACCGCGGTACCCGTCCTAGGTAAACTCCCCTAGGAGTCCCGGACGCACCCCCTCGATGGCCCATTTGACCATGCTCGGCATTCTACGGGCTACCTGGTAAATGTGAATGCTAAAAGAATAATTAATAAAGTGGTTGTTGTTTTTTTACAGCTCGCCTTTTCTTTTCAACCCCCACGTACCCCTCTAGGACAAAACGCCCCCGGCGTGACAATATTATTTCTCTACTTACAGAATACGAAACAAAGTCTAGAGTGCTTTCTGCAAATACATGTTTACAGCCGCCTTTAAGTCCAGATTTTGCAGATAATTTAGTAGCTGGTTCGTTAACAAATTCTACAATGGCTGGTGTACAAAATAGTCTTCAACAATCAACAAGTACCTCGAGTAGACAGAGTATACCAGTTTATAAATGGGGTATAAAATTTTCAGGGAATTCAGGGTTAAGTTTTAACGCATTTGTACAGAGAGTAGAAGAGCTTTGCATTTCAAGGGGAGTAAATAAAACAGAATTATATTTTTCTGCTTTAGATTTGTTTGAGTCACATGCATTGAACTATTATCATTTAATTTGTAAATATGCCACAGATTGGGATTCGTTAATAAAATTAATGAGAAATGAATTTTTAGCAGTAAATTTTGGAGATCAGTTATGGAAACAAATTTTGAGACGTACTCAAGGGTCTGATGAACCCATAGGAATCTTTGTAGCAGCTATGACCCAGTTATTTGACAGAATGCCATCAATAGTATCGGACTGTCTACGTTTAAAAGTTTTACGTGCAAATATGTTACCTTTTTATCAGGAACCGTTAAGTCTACATGAGATAGGGACACCTTTTGAATTAATTGAATTATGTAGGAAATTAGAAGAGACTAGATTACGAGTAGAAGAATTTAGGCCTCCAAAAAAGGGGAATGTCACGCTTGAACCTGATTTAGACTATCACCCCATAAAAAGGGAATTTTCAAGGCAAATGGTTAGTGAAACAGTTAGCTCAGATGCAACTGCTCAAAATTTAAATTTTAATAATTATCCACCAAATAGAAATGTAATGGACAAGAGTATTTGCCAAATAGATATAAACCCGCCTCTGAAGTTACTTTTAGGGATAACCAAGATTTAAGAGGGAGAAATTTTAGGCATGATTCACAGTTTAATGGAAATATGCAAATAGATCATTTAATAATTCTAGACAGAATAATAATAGAGCCAATGAAACTAATCCAAGAACTTCTCATAATCAATCAAGAAATTTCAACTCGCAAAATGATAACAATTTTCAAGGTATTTCTAATAATTCTAGAACATTTTCCAATAGTAACAATGTAATTAGTTGAAATGGTCAATTATGTTTTAAGTGTAATGAACCAAATCATTTTGCAAATAATTGTATGTCTCAAATGAAGAAATGTTTTAATTGTGGTAGAGCAAATGTTACTAAAAGAACTTGTCCTAATTGTAACAAAGGAAATTCGAATCAGGGAAACGACTCAAGGAACCAATCGTAGGTCGAGGTTTGGTTTCAGAGCAGGATTCGACCAACAATAGTGTTGATTTTAAAGACCAAATTTTGTTAGATTACGTTTTTTCTCATGTAGGTCCTGGAGAGTGTCCTTATTTAATGATAGATATTTTGGGGTTAAATTTTTATGGACTTTTAGATTCAGGGGCAAATAAATGTTTTGTAGGAGGTAAAGGCTGGGATAGATTAAAAACTTTGGGAGTTAGATTGGATACTAATAGGAAAGCAGTTTGTACGATAGCAGATGATAGTAATTGTGATTGTTTAGGCATAGTAAGTGTTCCAGTAAGAGTTAGGGATGTTGTCAAGTTGATTGATATTTATGTGGTGCCTAAGTTACGGCATGAACTCATATTAGGAGTTGATTTCTGGGTAAAATTAGGTATTGTACCAGATATGAGAAGAGGCCAATGGTATTTTTCGTCAAAACTTTTGACTAATCCTGAAGTTTCACTAATGCAATGTGAGACAGACTTAACTGATGAGCAACAAGGTAGATTAAATGATACAGTTTTAGGTTATTTTGAAAAGGTTGGCGATCGACTAGGTTGTACGTCAATGGTTAGACATAAAATTAGTACCGATAGTGAACCTATTAAACAGAGATATTATCCAGTTTCACCTTTTAAACAACAACTTATTGATGAAGAGGTTGACCAGATGTTAGCTGCTGGTGTCATTAAACTTTCAGTTTCAGCTTGGTCATCTCCAGTTTTGTTAGTTCCTAAGACAGAAGGACAGCGCTTTGTAGTTGATTTTAGAAAACTCAATGGAGTATCCCGAAAAGACGCTTATCCATTACCTTACATTTCAGCAATCTTGGATAAACTTGGAGGTGCTCGTTACCTTAGTTCATTAGATTTACAAAGTGCATATTGGCAGGTAGAATTAGAAGAAGGTAGTAAGCAGTATACAGCTTTTACAGTTCCAGGTCGCGGTTTATTTCAGTTTCAAAGGTTGGGTTTTGGTTTACATAATACTCCAGCAACTTTTCAGAGACTAATTGATACAGTGTTGGGGGCTGATCTGCAACCCTATGTATTTTGCTACCTGGATGATATTATTGTTATTTCTCCCGATTTTGACAAACATTTAGAAATTTTACAAATTGTTTTTGATCGTTTAAATAAGGCTGGCCTAACTTTGAATAAGGATAAAAGTAAGTTTTGTCGTGATGAGTTGAGATATTTAGGTTATGTGGTCAATCGACACGGTATTTCCATGGATCCATTAAAAATTGAAGCAATTACGAACATGCCAACTCCTAAAACAGTAACTGAAATACGCAGAATTATAGGAATGTTGCCTTGGTATCGACGTTTTGTACATTCTTTTTCAGATTTGATTTCACCTTTTACTCGGTTATTGCGTAAAGGAAGTAAGTTTCTGTGGGATGATAGTTGCAATGACGCTTTTCAGAAAATTAAAGATGCCCTGGTTTCTTCACCAATTTTAACATGTCCAAATTTTGAACACGAATTTGTCTTGCAGACTGATGCTAGTTCTTTTGGAGTAGGAGTGGTCCTATATCAAGTTTATGATGGTAGAGAACATGTGATTTGTTACATTTTCCGTAGTTTAACTCGCCAAGAGAGACTTTATTCGGCTACTGAAAGAGAGCTTTTAGCAGTTCTTTTTGCAATTGAAAAATTACGATGTTATTTATAGGGAGCGAAATTTTCTGTCGTTACTGATCACTACAGTCTTCAGTGGTTGGATAATTTAAAGAATCCTCAGGGCAGATTAGGTCGTTGGGCCTTACGGTTGCAACAATTTGATTATAAGGTGATTCATCGCAAAGGGCGAGATAATGTTGTTGCAGATACTTTAAGTCGTAGTGTGTCTGAGTCCTGTAATGTTCTGGAGATTTCAAACATTAACATGCAAAATGTTCAGGATATTGATCCTAAAAAGCGTATTTTAAAAAATCCACTTGATTTTCCTCGTTGGAGAGTGACTGATGATAAGATTTATAAATATGTTCAGCTAGATTTTCCAGACTTGCGTGAAGCTGAAGATTTTTGGAAATTAGTAGTCCCTAAGGAAAAGAGACGGGAGATAATTGAGTCTTGCCACAGTTCGACAATTGGAGGTCATTTAGGAGTACATAAGACATATTTGAAAATCAGTCGTTTATATTATTGGCCATGTATGAGAGCGAATATTGCTAAATTTATAAAACATTGTGTTGTATGTCAGAGAGTAAAACCAGGACAGAAGTTACCAGCGGGTAAAATGAGGGATACTTTAATTTCAGATAGTTGTTGGCAGGTTATCAGTATGGGTTTGTTTGGATCATTACCTAAAAGTAAACGTGAAAATATGTATATTTTTGTAGTAACCGATGTTTTTAGTAAATTCAATAATTTTTTTTTCAATTGGGAGAGCTGACGCAAAAACAATAGTAAATTTGTTAGAGGAAAGGATATTTTTGATTCATGGTATTCCAAAAGTAATTCGTACAGATAATGGGGTATCTACAGTTTAAAAGTAAAGAATGTCAGGGATAAGCCCAAAAATATGGAGTGAGGATTATGTATAATCCAAATTATCATCCATCGCCAAATGTTACTGAGAGAGTGAATAGGGTGTTAAAAACAATGCTATCAGCGTTTATTTCTGATAATCAGAGAATTTGGGATGAGAATTTAGCTGCGCTAGCTTGTGCGGTAAATACTGCTGTTCACGAAGTAACAGGACGCACACCATATTTTATTAATTTTGGTAAAGATATGATACTTCACGGTAGTGAACATAATAGAACAGGAGATATTCAGGATTCAATTGATGATGAATCAGTTCAACATAATAGTTTGGTTAAAAGAGTAGAAGCTTTAGCCAAATTAACCCCTTCGCTACCAGACCGATTTCGCTATCTACTATATTATACCAATCGCCCATCATTACGGGTTCTCCATCAGAATAATCCGATATGCTGGACAGGCTGTTATTATCATCTTCCTCATCCGTATCTGGTACGTATTCAGAGCCCGAGTCCTGGAATGGCTCACTATCGCTTGAACTACTCATTTTCGGGAGCAAAAGATTTAACCCCAATAAGAGCAACCACTAAACTGAACAAAAAATATCGCACAGCGACTGCCGACCGCTTATGAATTCCACAAGACCACAATAGCGAGCGTGACCTTGGGAGGACCAATCAGAAATTGACTCCTCCTATAAAATTTTGCTATACCAGGGCTAGAATACTATCAACGAAATTATACTGGCCCGTAAAATGAACAATAATGCAACTAACAAACATGTAGCCATAGTGGCAACATGGTATATTTGAGAACATACATTTGTAGCCACTATGGCTACATGGTAGCGAAGGGGTTAAGGGAATTTGTTAATAAAAAATTACAACAAGCTCACGTAAAGTCAAAAAACCAGTATAATCTTAGGCGTCGCGATGTTCATTTACTGGTAGAAGATTTAGTCTGGAAGAGACGATTTACATTATCTGACGCTGGGAATTATTTTTCGTCTAAGCTTGCTGGAAAATTTGAAGGACCTTTTAAGATAATTAAAAATATTGGATATTGTATATATGAATTAGAGGATATGAATGGGAAGTCCAAGGGAAATTGGCTTGTACAAGATTTAAAACCTTATTATGGTCCAGATGACAACTAATTTGAATAGATAATTATAGGGTTAATGTGTGCTTTTATATTAAAAAAAAATTACTTCATAATTTTTTTTTCCTTTGGGAAAGGGGGTGACTGTTACAGTTCGAAAAATGCACTTCATAAGTTTGATTATCTATATTAAATTTTCGGTTTAAAATTGTTAAAATACATAATATGTAGACTCTCACCTTAAACATTAATTGTTAATTAAGTTACCTGTAATAGCCAAAATTTTCATTATGTTTAGTTTCAAACCTTTGTTGATGTTTATATTTCAGGAATGTTTTGTATCTTGTAAGACATAGCCAAGTGGATTGATTTCTTCTGATCATCGTTTAATACTACTTGCAGATAGGTTTGATTTCAAATCTTTCTTTTAGTTAATTGGTATTTGGTAATTTATAACTTCTTCTATTTGAGATGTAGGTTCAATAAGTTAAATGTCTCGAATGTTGTAAGTCAGCTGTGTTTTAAGAGAATCGATAATAGGTCAGTGTCAGACTGACAGTTTCTGTGCGTTTTCACAGCGACTTCTGGTTAATTTTTGCTTGGTCGGGTGGTTTGACTTCGGTCGCCATTAGTTTTCTATGAGATTTAAGAGAGGTTAGTTTCCGTCTAACCTTTATTGTTCTGTGGTGTCCATAGATAGGGTGACTAATTTTTAATTGTTTTGTTTTGGTATCCATGTACGTTGGAGAAAAATAATAATCGTCCCTTTCGACCATGGACACTAGAAGTTAGAGCACGTTTGTGGAAGTAGCTCCCCAAATTTAGTTTTTTTGGGCCATGCAGGCTAATGTAGTGTCGATAAAGCATCCACAAATGTTTTAAAAAGGGTATGGTTTTGTAGTTTGCCTATTCCTTTTGGCGGAATGCCGATTTAGAATGCTTTAATGAACTTCAACAGCGGTTATAGACGCCATCTGGTAAATTGGGAACCCTCGTTAGTTATTTGAGGTAGGTTTTAATTTTAGTATCTGAATTACCCTCGATGGGTGTTATGAAAGATTTCTCTTTCATGTTTGTATATCTAAAATTCGATTTTAGGGTTTTTATTTGAGGGGCTAAAGGTCCGAGTACAAAGTAAGTGGAGTACTAGTATATTTTTGTTGGAATTGCCTGGATGCGGGACGTGCCAGTTGCCGTGTACTATTAAAATTCTTGAAGACTAGCTGTGTAGCAGTATCCACGTTAGCTGTTTCAGGGACCATGTGTGTATGTGAAGATTGAGTCTTCATGAACCATGGGTAGCACGTAAAGTTGCAGCTAAGTATCATTACCCTGTATACATTTTTCTTTAAAAAGTAGTCAACTTAAAATCTTAATATTCTGCATTTGCGTATTGTTTGATATACAGTGTTTTGATAAAGTTTTGCGCCCATGTTATGTACAGAGCTTGTGCAATGTAAACGTGTAGCGTATGTCGACATAGCGTTAAGACGTCACAAGAGTCTGTAGTAGCTCAGAGCGTTAGGTAGTCTGTTACAGCTACTTTTGTTGTAAATATAGTTACAATTTATGATTATAAAGTAAATATTTTTGTTTCCCGGCTAAAGGCCATTTGATTCTTATAAATTTAACACTTGTAACTTCGACATTTTAATTTATCTATGCCAAGTGGCTAGTATACTTATCGAGTAACCACAGGTACTCGTAAGATTCTGTATTGTACTTTAAGAATGCTCTGATGGTAGATTTAGTTAGTTGTGAGGGGTTCTTGCACAGACCTTGCGGAAATTCCTAGTCTCAGGCAATGTCCTGGATGTAGGTCTATGTGGCTGCCAGATCAGACTGAACAGTCATTTTTTACAGTGTAGGTCTGACAGTTGCCGTCTTGTGCAAGACCCTGTCAAACATGGTTTGACTTCTTGCTTTCTTCTATCGATAACTTTATAAATTTAAACCTTCAGAAATTTTATTGTCAAACCTAGTACTATCACTTTAATATTTCATTTCATTCATTTATCTGTTAACTTTAAGTATCTATTGTCCACCAAAGTAAGAGGAGCTTGCATTTATAAAACCAAGTAACCAAGGGCTTAAGACCACTTTGAGAATAAATATTTGTATTGGCCTCTGCGAAAATTTGGCCTTTATATTAAATAGAGTGACATTGTGGGCTTGAGTGAATGAGAGCTTATGATAAGCTAGGGTTTACCGATTGTGACATAAGTGTTTTTTTTCCTAGTTTGTTTTTATCTTAGGCCAAACACTAGAACATTTAAAGGCTTTTCAGTAAAATAAATCTAAGGTGGCGCCTTCAGGATTTGACTTTAACTTACTTACATAAAAGTGCTAAACCTCTCAATCTAGAGACAAAATAGCGAACCTACGCTGAGTTGAGCTAGCTAAGGGGTGTCTGAAGAACATCCTCCAGGGCGTAGGGTTGCCAGAGTAAGGGT
Organism: Polydrusus tereticollis; assembly: GCA_963920685.1. Lineage (NCBI taxonomy): Eukaryota > Metazoa > Arthropoda > Insecta > Coleoptera > Curculionidae > Polydrusus > Polydrusus tereticollis. Next base: position 55,703,824 of record OY987329.1, read on the forward strand.
GGATAGGTTGCCTTGTCGCAATTTATTTTAGGTTATCTTAAGGTGAATACTGGCACCCGATTATTGTTCAGGGCATAATTTGGTTAAGGTTTTTTTATAACACACTTTCTTAATTGTGTGTGTATGGTTTTAATTGTTTGTTAATTTTCTATAACAGTGTCCTGTAGAAAACTTTTTCCGATCTTTGAATAGAGTTGTCTTGTCTCCGCGCATTACTTCCATTGTCTCAAGCGGCCTGCGTATACGGACAATTTCTGTTATAATGTATCAAGGCCTTGTTGTGGCGAGATATTTTCTGCATCTTGTCTTAAGTGGATTCTATTTTGAGTCATTGTAGCTTCTACAGATCGTAGCACTCTTTCTGATCTAACTCCAATTAAGTAAGATTGAAGTTGTCCAATACTTTTTGTGAGCGCTTCTCTTTTTTTCTGGATTCTTTGCTATCATGCGGGTATTCGGGGTCCGACTCTTGCATGGTAGCCATTTTGCTTTATTTTCGCTCCTGTTGACTTGGCTATTGCTAATGCTGCACCTTAATATTACCGTGTGAATTGCTTCCACGGATATTGCTCTTGCAACATATTCTGGTAGGATTCTGTTATTCATTACCTCTAGTGTGGCTGCTAGTTTTTATATGTACTTTCGTATTTCATTTCAGCTCTTCTCATTTCCATAGCATTTTCGACGAGCTGATAGCTCTGACCGATTTAATCAGTTTTTTGTAGACAATACTAACACAATTATAGAACAATTATCAAGAACCTCGCAGCCAACGACATACCTAAAAAAGGCAGCTGGAGGCCTAAACACAATGTTTATTTAACCAGTCACCCCTTTTGACATCCAGGCAATAATCAATCAACTGAAAAATAAAAAAAACTGAGGATGTATTTGAGATTAATACCCATGTCATAAGAGCATCAAGTGAGCACATTATGTTTCCCCTGGCACATATTCTGAACACTTGCATAACCGAGGCTGACTTCCCCTCCTCTATAAAAATAGGCAAAGTGTTTCCAATCTATAAAAAGGGGTGTCCCAACACCCTCAATAACTACAGGCAAATTTCGATACTACCAGCCTTTTCTAAGATCTTCGAAGCAATAATTGTGAACAATCTTGTAAACTTCTTTGAAAAGAACAAATTGTTTATAGAATCACAGTTTGGGTTTAGGAAAAATACTAACACAGTAGGGGCAGTTCTCAATCTAACTGAATATATTAATCAATTTCTGGAGCAAGACCTTGATTGTCGCTGTCTGTTTACAGATCTTACGTCTGCATTCGATTGTATCGACCACTCAATACTCTTTGATAAACTAGTTCTACTACGGAGTTCGGGGCACACCACTAGACCCAATTAAGTCCTATATGTCCGATAGATACCAGCGAGTGCATATGGAGAAGGACAGAAGCTCATCGTTGCCGGTTACAAGGGGTGTCCCGCAGGACTCCATTTTCGGCCCCGTGCTATTCCTTGTGTTTATTAATGATCTTCCATCTAATATCTCATTTCAAGACTCTCTGACACTTCTCTACGCCGACGATACCACTCTGGCCACTAGATGTCATAGAAATGTAAACATCAATGAAGTAGCTTCTGATGTCTTGGAACAAACCAAAGCATGGTTTGCAGCCAATTTTCTTAAACTAAGACTCCAAGACATCGGTATTAAACTTTCAAACCGGAGCAGCGGCTGGTGGTGAGAGCTGATTTGTATAAGTCCTTATAGTATAGCGGATTTTACGGTGGCGTTAAAACTAAACCCAATGAAGGAAAGAGCAAATACATGCATGTCTCCCGCAACCCTGCGCGAGACAGAGTCAGGCAGAACATCACCATCGACGACTATAATTTTGAGCATGTGCGAACCTTCAAGTACTTGGGCGCAGTGATAACGGCAGACAATAATATGCAAGAAGAGATCAAACAGCGTATCACACAAGCAAACAAATGTGCATTTGCAGTACAAACCCTGCTAAAATCAAAATTTATCACAAGAAAGGCAAAAACCATAATCTATCAAACAATAATACGACCAGTAGCAACGTACGCCAGTGAAACATGGACACTGACACTCCGCGACACGGAACTCCTAAGAAGGTTTGAGAGAAAAATCCTACGCATGATATATGGCCCCGTCCGAGACTCTGAAACCGGCCGTTATAAAATGAGAAGCAACGTAGAGCTTGCTCAAATATATCAAAGCCCTGACATCATTCAGGAAATAAAGTCTGGCAGACTAAGATGGGCAGGGCACGTACAAAGAAGCCGTAACGATCGACTAATAAAACGGGTGTGGGAGGAAGCACCACAAGGAAAAAGACCACTGGGAAGACCTAAGCTTAGATGGAGAGATAACATAATCAAGGATCTAGCTACCCTTGGAGTAGACCATCAAGAATGGAGGGAGATGACCCAGGACCGTTCCAGGTGGAGGCAGATAGTCAAGGCAGCCAAGACCCACCCTGGGTTGTAGTGCTACGGTGTAAGTAAGTAATTGAAGGCGGTAATAACAACAACAATAATAATAATAATAATGATGTCTGGTATGTATTGCTTGACTAGTGTATTGTATTGTGTTTATTTTAATATTTTAATGTGTTATGTGTTAATTGTCTTGATCCAAGTCATTTATACATTGTATGTCTCACTTTGTTTTCTTTAATTATATTTTATTTTCGATATTCTTTATCCTAGTTAGACGTATCTATAAAAGTGTACACTTTTGAGAGATAAATATTAAATAAATAAATAAATCAATAAATTACTCTCTGTCTTACGTCCACCACATCGGATATTCTTGCGACTTCGCGAGAAGTTTCGATTTGTCTCGAACATTCTAGACCGTCTACGCGGCCTGTATAAATGTTGCATCTCGTTCAGTTCCACCTAGTTTCAGTAGAGTGTGGAGCCTTGTGTGCAGTGAATGTCTAAAATCAAGAATCTTTTCTGCCCATTGTAAAGAGATGGGTGTAGTACAATCAGCGTTTCTATTTTAGTGCGTGGTAAGATGGTTATCACGTGGAACAACGTGTTTATGAATTAAGAGACGAAATCGCTATTTTTCTAGAAGAGGAGAACCGACCGGAAGCCGAGAAGTTTCGAGATTATTTATTTGTGATTAAATTGAGCTACTTGGTCGACATATTTAAGAAATGAAATAGGTACCTTAAATCTTCAACTCCAAGGGGCAAACATACATATGTTGGATACGAGTGATAAAGTTAATGCTTTTTGTAGAAAACTGGACTTGTGGAGCAGAAATGTAAAGCAAAAAAACCTAAGAATGTTTGCCAATGTGGATAAAAGTGTTAAAACTTACAACGCTGAAGAACATGTTAAAATCGTTTTTGTAACTATTGAAAATCATTTAACCATGCTACCAAAGAATTTTAAAACGAATTTTTTTGCTGACTTCAACTTGATGGCAAGTTACGAGTGGGGTAGGGGACCCCATTTCAAAATACTCCCGAAAGGTCTCTCAACTGCCGAATAAGAAACCTTCATAGACTTTGCGACAAGGGGCGAAACCAAAAGACAATTTAGTAATAAATCACTGTCTCAATTTTGGGCAGGGTTGGATGATGAGTTTTCTGCACTGAAAACAAAATAATTTCGTATATTATTGTCATTTTCCATATCCTACCTTAGCGAAACCGGATTTTCTGCAGTGTCTGCTTTGAAGACAAAATATGGATCTAAATATACAGAGTTATGATAAAGAAACGGATTAGCCTTTTATGTGGAAAACCGCCTACTTAATCAAAAATCGCGCAGACCCGTCAAATTTATTTTTTTGAGATGCATTTTTTTTTTGAAAAAAGATGTTGTAAGTAGAATAGCAGTGCCACTCTCAGGACACAATCCCATAAGAAATAACATGGAGGCTGAAATCCGCATTTTTGGTGCCATTTTAGGGCGTGGCACTTTTCCTGGAAGCCACCATCCTCTCTTAACCTAAGTGGAACCCAGCTACTATCGCCACCTAGTGAGTGACGTCATAACTGCTCGATGCCGGTAATATAGGGCCCTATTGACCTGTGTGGAACCCTCCACTGCTGCCACCTAACCCCCCATCCATTATTCTAGCCTAACTTTTGCCCCAACGGAACCCAGATCACGTGTTACCCCGATTATATAGTAATATCATTGTAGGGGTACCACCTAACGGGGAGAGATGTACGTACCTGTAATCTTGAGACCTGTAGCGCCACCTGCTTTTCATATAAGACATCTTGTTTACCGCGATGGTAGGTGTGACGTTGTAAATCAGTTAAAATATTTTAAAATATAATAATACCATAAAAAAGTTTTTGCCCTCGGCGGGATTTGAACCAGGAACCTCTCGATTCCGATCTAAAACCTTATAAAATACACTACGAGAGCGTATACATTAAAAGAGTTGATCAATGTTGATAAGCTAAAAATATGGGGGACCCGTCAATTATAACGTATAGGTGGAACAAAGGGCCCAAGTGTGGAGACGATTGCAAATGGCGGCAGCCATAGTTGTTTTTGTTTACATACTATTGGAGACAATCATCTGTTGCAGTATGCATGCGCCATAACATGTCATCAATGAACATTGTTAGAGGCCGCGTGGTATGTAATTAGACAACTGGGGATCTAGTATGTCCTTTTGACAAACAGTATTTTCAGATGCCATCTATAATTACGTTCGCGCATACTCCCGCCATCTGGGTACTACCTGAACTTATGCAACCAGAAGCCCCTATCAGCAAATATTGCCTTCACCAATTTATTAACAAACCCAAGTGTGGCGATGATGACAAAATGGCGGTAAACCTAGCTTTTATAATGCATTCACCATTTTATCGACAAACCAGTACTAATGGCGTCGCCAAACCAATATTTCCCCTTATTCAACATAAAAATTGTCGAAACGGCAACACCGCCGTTCCAATACTGAAAATTTAAGAAAATACGCTTAGGCCATATTGTAATAGCCGTCCGCAACAGTAACTAGGTAAAACAAAGAACCTTAAGTGTGGTTATAGGGATATATTATTATCGACGCCAATTTATTAACAAATCTTAAACCTTTCCAACAGCATTCACCCCATATCGCATTGATAAAAATACCCATATAAATACCCTATCGGAATGCCATTCATGATTGTATAATTAAATAAAAATCAACCAATTTTAAAACTTTTTTATTCACACCATAACAATATCACTTACTATCACCCTGGTATATTACATTAAAGGATTAAAAAATCGGCGTAAAATAAAAAGACATATCTGTAATTATTTAACAACGTTTTATGCCAGAAATATATGCAGTTTTCAAGTCAAATACACTATTACAGCACTAGTTAGCAAAAATATTTAACTAAGACAAGTATCTTGCATCAAAAATAATACCTGAACGAAATAAAAATTTGACACAAGACACTTATCGCCAATCTTGTACATTGATAAAAATAACCATATAAATACCCTATCGGAATGCCATTCATGATTGTATAATTAAATAAAAATCAACCAATTTTAAAACTTTTTTATTCACACCATAACAATATCACTTACTATCACCCTGGTATATTACATTAAAGGATTAAAAAATCGGCGTAAAATAAAAAGACATATCTGTAATTATTTAACAACGTTTTATGCCAGAAATATATGCAGTTTTCAAGTCAAATACACTATTACAGCACTAGTTAGCAAAAATATTTAACTAAGACAAGTATCTTGCATCAAAAATAATACCTGAACGAAATAAAAATTTGACGCAAGACACTTATCGCCAATCTTGTATATAGGTACAATATATTATAAGTTCAAAATTTAGCGAAAATATTTACAGTGAAAACTAAGGATTAGAAACATTTACCGTGCAAGAATAGACATATCTACATACAATTAAAAAACTAGGACTAGAAACATTTATATTAGGAACATTACCGCACAAGAAGGCACATCTATATACAAACTATACGGCGTTTCGCAAGCAACCTTAAGAACAATGTATTAAAGCACATATTTACTACTAAAAACAATATACACTTTCTACAAAGCTACTAAAGCCACTTTAGGGGCAGTTTAGGTGCTGAAAAATGAAACGAGGGCAAGAGCAAAAATACCTGAAAAACACTACACTTACCAGAGGGCACTCGGTTTAAACAGGGACACGACGTGAACGTGGCCCATATTGTCCCCATTCGATTTTTATGGAAAAACGAAATTTCAAAGCAAAACCATTTTAGAGTGGCATAATTTTTTTCGATAACTGATTTGAAATCAGAAAACAGTTCTATATATAACATAATATATGGCTCTTTTTTAAGTTATACAGGGGGAATTTTTGCCTTCTTTTACTGTATAACCAATATGGGCTCTTTTTAAAGTTATACAGGGGGAATTTTGGCCTTCTTTTACTGTACAACCAATATGGGCTCTTTTTAAAGTTATACAGGGGGAATTTTGGCCTTCTTTTTACTGTACAACCAATATGGGCTCTTTTGAAAGTTATACAGGTTAGGATATAATATGTGTGCGTTAGTATTTTGGCCTTCTTTTTACTGTACAACCAATATGGGCTCTTTTGAAAGTTATACAGGTTAGGATATAATATGTGTGCGTTAGTATTTTGGCCTTCTTTTTACTGTACAACCAATATGGGCTCTTTTGAAAGTTATACAGGTTAGGATATAATATATGTGCGTTAGTAGATTATTCTAGTAATAAAAATAATTTTAATGCTAATAATAATATGAGTGCTAATGTTATAATAATATGAATAATTATAATACTAATAATGCTCAACCGAACAGACCCTGAGCAACTGAACAGACCCTGATCAACTGAACAGACCCTGATCAACTGAACAGACCCCGATCAACTGAACAGACCCTGATCAACTGAACAGACCCTGATCAACTGAACAGACCCTGTTGAACCGAACAGACCCTGTTGAACTAAACAGACCCTGTTGAACTGAACAGACCCTGATCAACTTAGTCATCCACATGCATATGTGAATAATGCCCCCATGGTAATGTGCCGGGTGAAGATTTCGATATTTGTCGCTTATCATCATAAGGGCTGAGACCGATTTTAGTTTGTTTTATAGTATGTAACTCATGTTTTTGGGATCTAATTAGGCGCTGTGAAATAGGCTTTTCCAACCAAGTTTCAAGGCAGGTGACGTAATCTTCAAATGTGATTTTATTTTTAATCACAGACCTTTTAATACCCTTTATCTTTTTGGTAACGCCCAAGTTAGATAAAACCTTATCAATTTCCGCCCGCTCTTTGTTTAAATTCTCTAGTTTAACCCGTTCTTGCTCAATCTCGTCTGGAGTATAAAGCAGTTTAATAGCATACATTTTAGACCTAAGGCCAACAAAATGGGTCATAATGCGGCCATTGTTCTCATCTTTCATCATTCCCAGCACCTTTTTGTTCACTTGTGGAATCGTATAAACGTTATCACGGGCATAATCTGAGGTATCAAAATAATCGTTACAGTCTCGTCTCATTATCTGATACACATCATGGTTTTTAATTTCGTAAATAAGACTATCAGTGTCTGTATACAATACACTACAGGCATCAAAACGCGGAACCATGTACTCGTAGTGAAAGTCATAAATCGTAGTCTTTGCCAAATCAAGAATACACATGCCAACATAAATCGGCTTATTAAAATAAATTTGTGTTTTTGCAAGCTCTACAATTACTAAATTTTCGGAAACAATTGTGCTGCTTTTAAATTCTGGCCGGGATATTAAGGCTTCAGCACCATAGCGGCCATCCCATTTTGTTATAAGTTTAACGTCAGAGTGGTTCCGGATATTCTCCATCGTCTTTCCAAATACGGCATTGTTCATAAGTTTAAAAAAATTCTTTTCAAACTCATTCTTGGCATTTTGGCGCAGCCCCGTGTTGAGGTCGATATATGATTTTAACCAAGGAGATTGTTTAAAGGTTAATATTCGGTGTATTTTGCCCCCAAAGTTAGAGCTTGCTTTAAGTTTCTATAGTGTATTACGTATTCTGTTTTATTGTGTAGCGTAGCCAAAAGTTTCTCATTCTTTGCCCCGGGCGGTTTTTCATGGCTAGGGCATAATGGAAAATTGGAAAACTTATCATGCAAATTCTCAGGTATTTCCAGGTCCACTTCCAAAATAAACCCTTCGGCAGATTTATCTGAAATTTCACTAATGTTTAAGTGAGATATCTCGTCTTCTGAAAGCCATCTAAAGCTGCCATAAGGTAGATATTGCGACATTGCCCAGCCGTATTGATTATTGACATCAAAGTACATGAGATAGGAGTCTTCTTTAGTCGGATCATAATTTGGCATGTACTTGTTGTTGGCTTCTGCATACCTCTTTGAACACTGACTTAGCCCCCCGCGAACTCCCTTTTCTATGAATGTTAGCATCTCTAAATCAGTAAGCAGCTCAAGTTTTATCATATCTTCTCGATGAATTAAGAGGGATAAACATTGCCACGCATAACCAGGTAGGGTATACGACCATGCAGGATCAAGGCCATATGTCCTATGCGATATATCCCTAAATGCTTCAAATACATCTGTTAAAAGCATTACATCCGTTTTAAGATATAAGTCAGAGTAATCTTGCATGGTACGGCAATTAAAAGTTTGCCAAACTTTCTGCGCATTTAAATATTGCGCGTCACTTATAGCTACATCTTCTAAGCTGTTATAAAACGCCTCTTTAGGAGGGAGTTCAGTCTCATTCAATCTTTCCCAAGCGTTCATATAATCATAAGGGAAAACGCCCTTTCGGGTAAGTAAGTTCAGTTCTTCTCCCAGGTGTTCAAACTCTGCTTTTAGGTTAGGATATTCGCATAAGTATGATGCAAGCTTATCCAGCCCGCTAGCAAGAAAGCGAAAACTATCTATAAATCAAAAATGAACAGTACTATCCATTATATGCTTCGTAAATGAGATGTAATTTCCTTTATTTACAGGTAATATATCAATCTTTCCCTCTATTTCAGATAGCGCCCGTATTATCATGTGCCCATCATAGCAACTCAAGTTATGGAATAGGACAGGTATTGTGTGCGAATCCTGGTACTGTAGATTGCAGTGCTCATGTGCAGCGTTTCGATACTTTCCGGTGAAGTGTGAGTGATCTCTAACACGCTTATCGTCTTCCGTAAATGGCTTCTCACATATATGGCAGTGAGTAGCGGCTAAAAAACTTTGTTGTTGGGCAGGCGTAAGCGGTTCCATGGGCAAATCACATAAAAAGGCCGTCTCGACGTCTTCAGCAAATTGTTGAAGCTCGCGCATAAACCACTGCATACAGTCTTGGCCTGTGTAACTTTTATAAAATGATAGAGAATCGTCATAATTACATTTTACATAATAACCGACGCTATAAGGGACATGCTCTTGTTCCTTTTGAGTGTTTTTTTCTATATCATCGACTACAGGTATTAGCAAGCTTTCCGAGTCTGCGAATATAACAAACGGGGCTTTTTCCTTATGTTTAAAATTATTAAATTCCAAAATATTATTGCCTTCTACAGGCATCCGAGGTATTGCTAAGGTCTTGTTTTTAGAGCATTCGGACGTGTGCTTATCTAGTGTTATCTGCGTGCGGAAATAATGAAGGCAGCGATCACAAAAAAATTTTCGATGCATATTAAGACTCAATTGCCTTGATAGTAAGCGTGAAAGATCTTTAATCCAAACAAAATGGTATTTTATAGGGCTTAAATCAATATTATCATCTGAGGAAAAGTAGCTGTCTTGTAAAAGTAGTAAGTTTATACGGTTAGGATGCTTATTTTCAGGTATATAATATGGCACAACCAGATAATTTTTTCCAATTTTTTGCAGTCGATATACGTTAACGGATATTAGGTTTTGCTTTTCAAACTTTGAAATTTGATTAATTGTCATGGGAAACTTAATACCTTCCAAGTTTAGAACCGACTGAGGCGTTGGGTATGAAGAAGTTCGATTTGGCTTCAATTCGATCGAAGCGGGATATAAAGCGGAAACGATGGACCACGCAAAGCACATTTCATCACTGTTTTTTACATTGATGCATGCCCTTCTTTTAGCTATTTGTTTTGGAAGTTCAATATAAGTTCCAACCCGAAGAGGATTATAATGATTAATAGATACCATTAAATGTATAATTTTGCGTAGTGCCCACCCAGAATTTCTTTCCTGGAACGTGTCTAATTCAACTAAAATAGGGTTCTTAACATGATCGGCAAACCACTTATTTAAGTTTGTGTTGTCGAAAATAGGGGCATTCGGAGTAGTAATGTACTTTGTATCCTTTAAAATTTCGTCTGCTTTACTAATTTCAAAATCTCCACAAAGAGTGGTGTTAACTTTGAGCGCAGTAGTTTTTTTTAGTGCGTTTTGAATTCGCCGCTTAAAAATTATCAAACAGTCCTCTAAAAATGATCGTACATCAGTATGACGTTTGTTAATAATAACACCCGTCCTGATTCTCGATTGGAATGCCGAATGTAAATCTTCCCACTTTACTCTACAAGAAGCTGTTTCTGCACGACGTGTCCCACTACCCCCGCCCACTTTACGGTCCTTTAGTAACGACTGAAACCCCTTAATTTGGGCTAAACACGCTATTATATGAGACTTTTCAGCCACTGACTCAGCGCGTTTCAAAAGTTTATTTAAATTGCGAATTGTACGAGTACAGTCCTGCAATATCTTACCGCAGGTAATCGTTGTTAAGTTAGGGGTATCCATCTGGGCCCTAATTAACTCGACGTACTCACTTGGGAACGGCATTTTTTTTTTTTTTGCTCTGTAACAAAATAAATATGGCTCAAAATACGTCTGCTCTCTCTAACGTACAAAGACAGAATGGGCTCTGGAGCTCCTGCGTCCTGCCTATAATGCGCCCCTATTTATAACCTCGGTTGGGGTGCGTTCAGAAAAGTAGCATGCCTTTGAAAAAATAAGGTGCGTTCAGAATTAATATTCAAGGTTTAGTATGCAGTAGATGTATATACAACAAGCAGTTTTACGCGTTATTATTTTTGAATATATTACTTGCCGAAAACACTAATATTTTACTGACTGAAAGTGAAGCCGGCGATAAGTTTAATCGCCGTAAAAATGTATAACAAGAACAGTTTCTTTTTCAAAAGCTCCAGATAAACTTAAAACGATTAGGAAAATTATTCATAGAAGTGTATCTAGATGTATTTAATAAAGATTATGCATATTTACAATCGTATTAATATTATTACATACGTATCATTTTTTACCCAAAAGAAACAGTGTTTTACTAGAAAATATATTAGGGCTTCTCAGAACTACACCCTATTCCAATACAGAGCTGGCTAAATATAAAGAAATCCTTCTTTTATCAAGCGCACACCGAAGGGGGTTTAATAGTAAAAATCACATAAATTCTAGCAGAAGCTGGAAGTATACAAACATTATTTCTAAGCTTTTTCCGCCAAAAAGGACTTAATTAAAGAAAAGCAGAGTGGGCATGATAAACGAAAACCTTGAATTGAACAGTACTATTCCTCCTACTTTGAATGATTTAGAACATGATTACGATAATGACGGTAACAAGCTAGTGAAAATGTTTAAACAGTTAGAGAGCGACAATTTTAATCATAAAAACGTTGATAAAATATGGTCTATATTACTAGAACTGGAAAAACTTGGTATAATCGAATTTTAAAAATAAATTTTACCTTGACTGGTGCCCGCAAATACGGGGCCATAAAAAGGAGAAATAGTTAAAAAGAAATCGGCGATAACCCGTAAACGGGCTCATCAAAAATATCTAAAGTTATTCTTTTGAATGTGGGTTTTAGTGCTCTTTAATAAACCTAAATAGAATTTTTCTCTAAAATAATTAGGGAAGCCAATAATTAACCCCATTTAAAATTACATGGGATTTCCTATGTCCCGCTCGATGATGCAACACCCGGTATATGTTTTAATAAATGTGTTCGTTTCATGCATTTTTATTGTTATTTGCCAAAAAGTGCCCTTGTAACACCCCGTATTTATACAAAAATAATTTTGTATGCAAATACAATAGTACACTAACATTCTGGAAAGTCAACCTGTCATTCAAAAGAAAATTCATTCAAATCGGACAAGTAGTTTTGGCAAAAATTTACTTTAAACTTTTGGTTAGTTTTTGGTGATGCGTTAATTTCTTGGAGAAGTGTATTTTCATTGTGTTCTAGTTCTTGAATTTATGTAAACTCCAAAATATTGCAAATATTTTAAAATTCATTGAATATATTTATTTAAAAATTGGCTAGTCAGTATACATTATTAAAAATAGCATACTTCAGAAGAATATTATTTATTTTTAATGGAACGTCCCTTATATTTTAGTTAATTAGAGGCTCAGATAGTCCTTTAAAAGACAACTCGAAATAATATTATAGGGTTTATCTGCCAAAAAAATTCATGAAAAAACAAAAGTTTCTTTTTCTGAAAGGTGAAGGAAGCAAAGCACCTTACGGGAATTTAGAGATGTGCGATAGGCACTACCTATCGCATGCATTTCAGGCATCTTAAAAAAGGTTTTTTGTTGTCTGTTTAGTTATTTCTTATTTTTATTATGTTTTTGTTCATTTATTTAACATTATTTGTCAAAATAAATGTATTCAGAGTAGTTTTACAAAATAAGCAATATTCCAGACAAACTAGTACTGTTTTATAACATGCCTTTTTTATTTAACCGCACATTTGGTACCTGCAATTATTTACGGTTTAACCGGAAGTTGATATTTTTAGAAAGATAATAAAAAAGGAAGATAGGGAGATGTAAGCCGTTTTGCTCTATGGCGTACCGTTAGAAAGTTAGACGCTGTCAAAGTTCATAAATGTCATTTTTCAAAAGTCGATATCTCGGAAATTATTATTTCGTTACACCGACGGTCGCCTTTATTTTATTCAAAACGACATGTTTTTGAATATAATGAATTTATCGTGGACCTAATTCGCGCCGGTAAAATGAATCTTTCATTTTTTGGTATATCTTGCCCTAATGTATGCGTTTTGGTGCAGCTTAAAGATTTATTACATAAGATTATATCTCGTAATATAAAATTTTAGTTATGTAAAAATAAATAAAATGTATATTATTATAAACCTAATAAAAATATATTATTATTATTATTAGAGCCCTCGTTTTCTTTAATCAACCTATACCAAACCCGTTTTCTTTAATCAGCCTATGTTCCAAGTCCTATACAAGTTGTAAAATAAATTACTTTCCCTATATCTTTTTCGATGCAGACGGAGTGTTATGGCCATTGTAATTTACTAGCTTGCTGCCACTTGTTAAATTAACTTTTACGACACACTGGCGTAGAACAGCTGTTTTAAAATTAATTATATTTGCAGGATTATTTGGTCTATGGCCCTATTAAATAATGCCTTATTTAGCTGCAAGTTTGATTGTACAGATATTGTAACGTACATACTCAAGTTACAAGAATTGAGTTATAATATTTAAAAAAGATATAAAAAACAATATAATATTAAATGTGTCTGATATTATACTGATAAAAACCCACTTGTAGATAAAATGTTAAAACAAACTATTATACAGGTATGAAAAAAATTAAAAACAATTTTCATTTCTTTTAGGGCTGTTTTGAAAAACTAATACCCAAACTACTTGGTGCAAATGCCTATATAAAGTAGTTGTATTCTACATAATAACGAAGAAGGGTTCGTGAATTCTTAATAAAAACAATAGCTTATGTGGGTGCGTGTCTATATGAGACGCGTTTTAAAAAATGACCTAGGTATACTAATATCGTTTTTAGGAAAATAAATAGCATAAATATGAATGGTCAATATTATAAAAATTTTTATTCAAAATAAAAAAGATTACCTTAACTTTCGAGCGTTTTAATACAGATTTTACATATAGGCACACAATTTTGAGCATCACGCTTTAAACGTATGCACTTTTCAAAGCAGATGTTTAAATTTCTTATAAACGAAATATTTAAGAAAAAGTTATCTGTAGAAAACCCTTGCGATAATTTGTTTAGGCCCTCTGGTATAGAATCATTATAAATAAATGAAATTTCAAAAAGCTCTAAATAATTTTCAAAATCAATCTCGGGTACCGATAATAATGTCTCATTTTTAAGGTTATATGTAAAAATTTTTTCGCATAAATGACAATTAAACATTTTAAAATTGTTCATATAAATTCAATTTCCATAAAACTATAAAAAGACCTATTGTCATCTTGTTAATGCGCTCTATCGCAGAGTTATTATAAATGTATTTAAAACCATATAGCGATAGTATATAATTAAAATCATACACCCCTTCACATTTAAAGTTAAGGGTTTATCACAAAATCGACACGCAAACATTGAGGGTGGCCCCCGAAATATACACTAAAAAGAAAACCAAAAGATACAAACACTTTGAATAAAAATACCAAGTCGGTTTAAAAACCCCCGACACCATAATAAAATTCAAAAACTAACCTGTTGCAAACTTATAACAGAAACAATTAAGTGCTCTCACCATTTCTGCACTATTTATAAGCCCTTCTAGGGTGACGCTAAATCCTTGAACGTTTTGTTGGAGTGGGGCTACTTGAATTTTTACTTTTCGGTCGTTCTAGAATATTATCTGTTATGGTGAGGTATAGCTATAAATACCAGAAACCACTGCAGAAAAGCTAGTTCACCGATTTCTTCTTTTCTCAAATTAAGAGCCTGAAAAAACTAAAAATGGCTGCTAAAATTGATGTTGTAAACGGTTTAGACCTGGTAGAGGGAGAACACTATAGAATTCTTGATATCGAAAATAAGGACGGTGCCTACGGGGTTCAAACAGTAGTTTATCTGGAAGATGATTAAATGGTATATCTTCCTAAGAGGATGCTAAAAACTGATGCCGAATAGTCACTTCCTGTGGCCAAACATATCTTGTCAGAACAGGAAAACATTATGTAGAAAAATATGGGTGTACCACCCCTATTTTAGAGATACGCAAGTATTGGTAAGTAAAATATTATTTAACTTTTACGCTTGAAATTACAAAGGTTCGTTTCTTTTCTTTCAGATGCAGGCTTCTTTTATTATAATCACTATTTTATCAACCCCATATCTTTAAATTAGTTTTTATTATAAATTGATATAACGTTTTAAATTGTAAAGTTATTTTTACTAATATACCTTGGGATTTCAAAATGTTTTTTTAATTTTCTTTGGCCCCTTTGAAATGAAACACAAAAATTAATTTTAAAAACGTTTAATTATAGAAATATACATAAACTATTTTACCGTCTGGGTCGGCCCAGACTATTACCCCCTTCCCATGGAGGGGGCCATGCCACAGTTCTATGTATCCCCCCGGGGTGGCGAACTCCGGGTGGAAATTATGATATACGTATATCATCTGAAAATACCATTATTAGGCATATACACATAATTATATTTTTTAAAATCATACCGCCTCGCCGGGAAACATCTCTCCCACCAAAAACTCGATGAAATTAACGATTTGACTTGCTAAAAGAAAAGCCCCGAATTAAAATTAAAAATATTTATAATAAAAAGAACTTACCAGACATTATTTCACGTTTACCATTAAACGGGGGTTCAAGCTATATTTATATAAGTTTTTCCTACTATTAAAGAATTAATTTTTATGATGCATAAATATATGTCGATTGGAGTACGTACTAATTAATTCAAACACTAATATAATATCATCATATACAGGGCATTTTGAAAATGTAGATAATAGGCTTGTTTATTCTTTACGCTGATTTTAAATACATATGCGAGACTGGTGATAACTACTCTGTTGGAATATTTTAAACGGGGTTAATGGTAGATTACACAGTTTAACGGGGGTTTGATCCGCCTAGCCGGGGCTTGAGGGAAACGGAAAATAATTATTATATGTTCTCTTCCAAGATTAATTTTAAATATATCCCCCAAATACGTACAATCAGTTAAAATGTAGTTGGTCTTTAGCTACGCCATTGTACTAAAATATACCATTTGGGCTGAATGTTATGGCAGTTTTATAGATATAATTTGTAATTTAAAGGTGAAATTTAACGGTTAAAAGTGTTTCATACCCCCTGTATACAGATCCCATTAATTGCTTTTATTCGCCCACATTATGCATTAATTATTTATTAAAAGGGTAATTACTTTAAATGCAAAATTGCATTTAAAGCGATCGGCATACAATGTTGTTAAAATTTGCATATAATATCAATTCTACCTCGCGTTGTGATTCAATTTTATATAATCATTTTATTGAAAGATAATTAATTATGTATTCTGTTTTTTATTGCACGGTTCGGTAAACATGTCCTTAAAGTTGCGATAAACATAATAAAATTCGAAAAATGTCTTATTTTCTCCGATATGACCTTTATATATTACCATAATAGTGTATTTGACTTAAAAACTGCATATATTTCTGGCATAAAACGTTGTTAAATAATTACAGATATGTCTTTTTATTTTACGCCGATTTTTTTATTCCTTTAATGTAATATACCAGGGTGATAGTAAGTGATATTGTTATGTTGTGAATAAAAAAGTTTTAAAATTGGTTGATTTTTATTTAATTATACAATCATGAATGGCATTCCGATAGGGTATTTATATGGGTATTTTTATCAATGCGATATGGGGTGAATGCTGTTGGAAAGGTTTAAGATTTGTTAATAAATTGGCGTCGATAATAATATATCCCTATAACCACACTTAAGGTTCTTTGTTTTACCTAGTTACTGTTGCGGACGGCTATTACAATATGGCCTAAGCGTATTTTCTTAAATTTTCAGTATTGGAACGGCGGTGTTGCCGTTTCGACAATTTTTATGTTGAATAAGGGGAAATATTGGTTTGGCGACGCCATTAGTACTGGTTTGTCGATAAAATGGTGAATGCATTATAAAAGCTAGGTTTACCGCCATTTTGTCATCATCGCCACACTTAGGTTTGTTAATAAATTGGTGAAGGCAATATTTGCTGATAGGGGCTTCTGGTTGCATAAGTTCAGGTAGTACCCAGATGGCGGGAGTATGCGCGAACGTAATTATAGATGGCATCTGAAAATACTGTTTGTCAAAAGGACATACTAGATCCCCAGTTGTCTAATTACATACCACGCGGCCTCTAACAATGTTCATTGATGACATGTTATGGCGCATGCATACTGCAACAGATGATTGTCTCCAATAGTATGTAAACAAAAACAACTATGGCTGCCGCCATTTGCAATCGTCTCCACACTTGGGCCCTTTGTTCCACCTATACGTTATAATTGACGGGTCCCCCATATTTTTAGCTTATCAACATTGATCAACTCTTTTAATGTATACGCTCTCGTAGTGTATTTTATAAGGTTTTAGATCGGAATCGAGAGATTCCTGGTTCAAATCCCGCCGAGGACAAAAACTTTTTTATGGTATTATTAAATTTTAAAATATTTTAACTGATTTACAACGTCACACCTACCATCGCGGTAAACAAGATGTCTTATATGAAAAGCAGGTGGCGCTACAGGTCTCAAGATTACAGGTACATACATCTCTCCCCGTTAGGTGGTACCCCTACAATGATATTACTATATAATCGGGGTAACACGTGATCTGGGTTCCGTTGGGGCAAAAGTTAGGCTAGAATAATGGATGGGGGGTTAGGTGGCAGCAGTGGAGGGTTCCACACAGGTCAATAGGGCCCTATATTACCGGCATCGAGCAGTTATGACGTCACTCACTAGGTGGCGATAGTAGCTGGGTTCCACTTAGGTTAAGAGAGGATGGTGGCTTCCAGGAAAAGTGCCACGCCCTAAAATGGCACCAAAAATGCGGATTTCAGCCTCCATGTTATTTCTTATGGGATTGTGTCCTGAGAGTGGCACTGCTATTCTACTGTTGTACAGGGTAGATCATAAAAGTGCTACATGTGTCAACTTTAATTTTTTTAATGAAACATATTGTATATTTTTACATTTCTATATTTTATAATCAATTCTAGACATTTTTCATTAATCATGCCCTATACTTATCTTCAGCCGTTTACGAAATATTAACAATTTTAAATTTTTTAACAATTTTAAAACAAAATAAACAAACAACAAAGAATGAAAATAAACTATTTTATAAGATGTTGAAAATGTTCTCCACCAACTATTCTGCAGTAGATCAATCGATCTACAAACTCCTGTTGTACATTTAGTACTACTTGTGGAGATATTCCTCTTATTACTCGTCGAATAGACTCCTTCAGTGTGTCTACCGAGATGGGTTTAGATTTATAAACTCAATTTTTGACGTAACCCCATAAAAAATAATCCAGTGGATTAAGATCAGGCGATCTGGGTGGTCACTCTATTGACCCCCGTCAACCTATCCAATGCCCGCCCAAACATTAACCTTTTCATTATACTGGGTGTGATTTTCTACGAACCAGTGAGGATTTTCATGTGCCCAGTATCTGTAGTTTTGTCTACTAACCTGACCATTTAAACAATAAAACGTAGCTTCATCTGAACAACAAATTCTTTGGATAAATCTTGCGTTATTATCTGTTAGCTCAATCAATATTTCACAAAATTGGTCTCGCCTATCAGGATCATCGTCCAATAACTCTTGTACAAATACCGGTTTGTATGGATGAAACTTCTCTTTTTGTAAAAATTTAGATGCGGTGGTTTTTGTGAATATCGTAGTCCCGTCCAAGTTGTATGCTTAAGCTATGAGAATTTTCCTGTAGTGATAATAATATGTTTATTTTTTTCTCCTCGGATATACCAGGATGACCACTTTTAACACTATCTTTAATAGTACGGGAAGTTCCCCACTTACTCATATTCGGCGAGGCGCATTTTGATGATATATCAGCAGAGCAAAATTCAAATTTGATTAACATTCACTGTCATATTTTGACGTCTCAAACTTAAATAAGAAATTGTCATTGTCAAAAGATTGTGACTTAAGTTCAGAACGTTGCTATGTCGAGAAACATACCAATGGTGCACACCAGCATTAAAGTGTTAATGTTTTGTAAACGTCTGAAGATAAGTATAGGGCATGATTAATGAAAAAGATCTAGAATTGATTGTAGAATATAAAAATGTAAAAATATACAATATGTTTCTTTAAAAAAATTAAAGTTGACACATGTAGCACTTTTATGATCTACCCTGTACAACATCTTTTTTCAAACAAAAATGCATTTCAAAAAAATAAACTTGACGGGTCCAAGCGATTTTTGATAAGGTGGGCGGTTTTCCATATAAAAGGCTGGTCCTTTTCTCTATCATAACCCTGTAGAAAAAAAGCTTAGAGTGTTAGTCTTTAATATTAAATCTTCTTTCGAAAAATTTTGCTCTCCAAGACAGGCCCAAGGGCGTCGCTAATAAGTTAGTTATTAAAGAAATGCATTGTGCAGTACTGATGCAATTCTTTCAGTAAATTAAATAGATTTTTTTTAATGACTTTTTTTTATTATTTTTTTTTTTTATTTCTAACAACAAAATTCCAAGTTGGGCTTTCTGCATAAGATTAATGAATTTGATATTTTCTGTTGATTCCAAACAAGCATATGTGCATACATTTACTTATTCGCCTTAGAAAAACTCTTGAAATTTGCGGTTTGGAATTCAACGATCAGAAATGTGATCACATAAAAAATATGATAGTTTACTTACTATTGTTGCTTTTTGAACTTTTTCAATGCTAATTGTGTACATACACGTTGCAGAAACAAAATTTGGGACCTTCCCGAAAGAGAGCAGAAGTTATAGTAAAAGTACCTACTGAGTTCATCTAATATTCAAGACAAATATGAGCAACTAACAAAAAAGATATTAGTAATTACATGTATGCAAGAAAGGCAGCTACAAGTAGATTTACAGTATCATAATGATATTGAGAATATGAATGTTGAGCAATACACTCAAAAAATTAGATTAACGGAAAATGAGCATGCATTATCTTAACCAGCAGCTGAATCATTTTAAATGCCCAAACGATTCAGCTACTGTTATTAATAAAGGAAATAACATCCTAAAAAAATAGATTTGGAGCTTACAACGTTATTCAATCCTATATTATTTAATGTCATTGTTTTCATGTTAAATTTAGGCCTATTTCAGACTAGAGGTACTTAACTAAATAATTGCTCTTGACAACAGACTCCCGCTCTTATTAAAAACGTTTTATAGCTATCAACTTTTCGTTTAAAAAACGCATGCAGTTTCGGATGTTTAAATATATCAGTTCAATGTTTTCGTACATAAAATAGTTTATTTGAGCATCTCATAAAGTGGCAGGAGACTCGAGACGTCTGTTCTTTTCAAAAAAGTACCAAAAAAAAAGACGTCGCTACTTTTCTTAGGAATTTGTTTTTGTTGTTTCAAACCAAGGACATACTATTTTAGAATAAACACAAGGGTTGGCAATTTTGTAATTTTTTTTAAAATGAGGACTAACCCCGAAAGATGAAATGTCAGAACACAAAAGTTGAGACATTTTATACCCATTGCAATGTCATTATTAGTACGGGAACACTGTATGTGGTAATGGTATTATAGAGACTTTTGTGAAGACACCAAATTTAAGAAAGTAAAAAAATTACCGAAAAAATATTTTCACATAAAAGAATGCTTATCTAAGTAATACTTTCTTATCTTATCGCGTTTGGGACTCAATTGTCTTTAATGCCGAAAAACCTAATATTTTGCCATTAGTTTTATCACAGTAGGACTTGATTTTCCGAATTTAAATAAACCTTAAACTAAATTTTTGAGCCTCTGGATTAATGAGAAGTTAAGGTTTGAACCACACATTCAGGCACTCAGATCAAGGATGGCATCGGGCTGCTCTGCAGTGCGAAGGGTGACGCACAAAAATGTATGGTTTCATCTTATCGAATCCCAGGTATGGTGTCCTGAGATGTAGGTTTTCTTTATGCAAAAGTGAGTAGATCGCTACGTTTGTACGGTCAAGGTCAGGGTTCACTACAAACACTTGTTTTTTAAATTGGGTTAGTTAACTTTCCCCTCCATTTTTATATTGGAAATAGTCTTTCACATAAGCACTTTGGGCATAGCCAGGGAACTCAGCGATATGCAAAAAAGGTGGCAGTAACTTGTCGTTGCTCATCCCAAAGTCAACCTTTACATCCAACGTTAAAGAGGCAACTACGCAAGTATTATAGCCTGAATAAGTTCTTTGAAGATTATGTTACTAAGTTAGGTTCAATAAAGATCACTTTCACTAACAAAAAAAAACGGTTCATTATCGGATCACTACCAAATACATGCTCTACGTTCTACAAGGTCACTTTACTCTCCCTTAAGCCTAGGTTACACATTTACATCTAAATACCTATAAGTCTAGGTTTACATTATGTGTAAAAATGGTAAAAAGTAAAGTTATATTCTCCATCTTGAATTTATAGGTATTACCCATTTTAGGTGATTTTCTTCATCTTTGTACAATCGTCCGTTTCTCATTTTAAATTCTTCTATAAACGCAAATTTCTTTCTTCGTCATTTTCAGGTTTTGTTAGTCTTCAATATTTGTACTTTTCTCTGAATGTTTGGATCCTTTGTTTGTAAAATACAGAGCCAACCTTCTTCTTCAAGTGTGTTGAATAGAATTTGTAAACCATGCATTACAATCTGTTATTACTACAAAGTCAATTTCAATTAGGTAAGTACGAAGTTTTTCCAACGTTCAAACTACGCACAATGATTATAACTCTCCCGAATGGTATTTTTGTTCTTCGTATGTCGTCTGTCTACTAACGTATGCTACTGGGTGCATTTTATCATCACAACTTTTCTGCATCAAAATTCCTCGTAATCCTAGTATATAAGCATGAGTGTGTACTTCAGTATAAACGTTAGGATCGTACAATGTAAGTACATTATAACTTATTAATTCTGATTTCAATTGTTCAAAAGATGTTTCTTGTTCTTGACACCATAACCATTTATAATTTTTAGACAATAGTCTGGTATGTGGTTTTGCATTTTAAAGCATAATTCTTTATCATCACTTTCACTAACAAAAAAAAACGGTTTATTATCGGATCACTACCAAATACATGCTCTACGTTCTACAAGGTCACTTTACTCTCCCTTAAGCCTAGGTTACACATTTACATCTAAATACCTATAAGTCTAGGTTTACATTATGTATAAAAATGGTAAAAAGTAAAGTTATTAACACTCCGCTATTCTAATGACCTATTTTCGTCCTGGAAAATCTGGTAATCTTCAAAATATTTCGGTTTTCTTTTAATTCTACTTGTACTGGCTCTTATAGTTTTAGCTCCATCTTCGGTAAAGTTAATTATTTATTCGGACGATTCGATTGGGGTAATGTTTAAATATTTATGGATTTCTTATCTGGGTCTTCCGACTTTGAATTTTCTGAGTCTGAGTCATTATTATGTATCGAGTACCGTTTCAAAGCGTCTATTGCTGCTACACCTCGATAAAATATCTGAGTGCGCTGTATTTCAGGTAATTCTTCTATTTGGTATCGATCATTGGGTAATCGTGCGACAACTATACAGGGCTGCCCAGACGTCCAGAATAAAATTAATATAGCCTTAACCTGTAACTTTTGGGGAAAATGCTCGGACACGTCAATTTAGTTTTATATATGCTCACATTTTGACGTATTCGTTTGTTTTTTCCTAGACATTTGTCAAGGATAACATACAGCTTGTGATACATCATTTGAAAGCTAATATCTCGGACAGTATGCTCATAAATTTTGGCGCGATTCCGTCAAGCTATTTCAAAATGGCGACTGTTAAAGTTTTGAAAAAATCCCTATTTATATAAGCGGAAATGATAAAGCATTGATGTTTTTTTTACCTTTCAAGGTAAGAAATCTTCATTGTTTCACGTTCTGATATATAGGCCCTTTATATTTCGATAATAATTTCTTTAAATCACCCGTTGCAGAGGTTTTCCTTCTAAGCATTACCATATCTCTTTGTTTTCCTGGTCCTTTAAAATTCTTTCTATCGCTTCCTTTCTCTTTTCTTCTATAGGGTCATCTTCTTTTGCTTGTACTTATTCAATTTCATCATCTATTCCGTCGTGTTGCATTTCTCTTGGTCGAAAATTTAAAAGTAAAGCATATGGGGTGCTGCTTGTTGCTTGATGTATAGTGTTATTTATACTCCATTGTACTTTATTTACATAACGATCCCAATATTTTCCTTCTTCATCTTGATTAGGTGAGACTAAGCCTGTATTTATCACTCGGTTGACTCTCTTACACTCTCCATTTGCTCTAGGAGTACAAGTTGCGTTATGAATAGGAATTATTTGATTATGTTTACACAAATTCTTAAAATGTGTTCCAGTAAAAGCTGCACCTCGGTCATTAATGATTCTGTATGATTTTCCAATAATATGAAATAAATCAGTTAATATTTTGGCAGTCATAGTGGAAGTTGTATTTTTCAAAGCTCGTACAAATGTAAATTTGGTAAATCCATCTACAGTTACCAAAATGTGGCAATTTCCTTTGGTGCTAAACGCAAATGGTCTAAGATGATCCACATGTATAGTATGGAATAGTTTTCCTATCTTATCTATTGAATGTAGGTAGCCTTGTCTTCTATCCCCTGGCATTTTATTATACAGTCATTCTGTATATGATCCTATATATCCTTTGACATAGTTTTTCATGCGTGGAAACCAATAATTTTTTTTTACTCTTTGCAAAGGCATTTTTGAACTATTCTCCATCTTGAATTTTTAGGTATTACCCATTTTAGGTGATTTTCTTCATCTTTGTACAATCGTCCGTCTCTCATTTCAAATTCTTCTATAAACGCACATTTCTTTCTTTGTCATTTTCAGGTTTTGTTAGTCTTCAATATTTGTACTTTTCTCTGAATGTTTGGATCTTTTGTTTGTAAAATACAGAGCCAACCTTCTTCTTCGAGTGTGTTGAATAGAATTTGTAAACCATGCATTACAATCTGTTATTACTACAAAGTCAATTTCAATTAGGTAAGTACGAAGTTTTTCCAACGTTCAAACTATGCACAATGATTATAACTCTCCCGAATGGTATTTTTGTTCTTCGTATGTCGTCTGTCTACTAACGTATGCTACTGGGTGCATTTTATCATCACAACTTTTCTGCATCAAAATTCCTCGTAATCCTAGTATATAAGCATGAGTGTGTACTTCAGTATAAACGTTAGGATCGTACAATGTAAGTACATTATAACTTATTAATTCTGATTTCAATTGTTCAAAAGATGTTTCTTGTTCTTGACACCATAACCATTTATAATTTTTAGACAATAGTCTGGTATGTGGTTTTGCATTTTAAAGCATAATTCTTTATGAATCGTCGAAAATATCCTGTTAATCCTAAAAGTTGTCTTATATTTTTGACATTTTGCGATCTTGGAAATTCATTGACACTTTTTAGTTTTCGTTGTCCTGGTTTAATTTGACTATATGATATCTCGTATCCTAAGTAGTAATCGATTTGATTTTCTAAAAAGTAGCATTTTTGTAAGTTTAATTTAAAATTAGCTTTTCTGAGTACTCATTAAACCTTCTTCTCTTGTTATACTTGGCAGTAAAATATCGTCCATGTATGTAAGAGCGATTGCAAATCTTAAGGGTCCTAATACGTTATTCATCATTTGACTAAAAATTGCAGGTCCATTTATTATACCGAATGGCATTTTTAAAAATTCATATATTCCATCATTGGTTACAAAGGCTGTCTTTTGTCTTGACTTTGCTTTAACTGGTATTTGATAATAACCACTTCTCATATCCAAAGAGGTATGAAAGTTTTTACCGGAAAATCTGTCTTAAGTGATAATTAATAACAGGTAAGGGAAATTCCATTTTTCTTATTTTCTTATTAATCCCACGGTAATCTATACAAAATCTTTCATCTCCTGTTTTCTTTTTCACTATTAGAATTGGGCTGGCATATGATGAATCTGAATCAATTATAATTTCAGCACTTTTTAACTAGTCAACCACCTCTAATGCTTTTGTTCGTTCTGAAGGACTAAATCGGTAAGGTCGATATGTGACAGGTTCTTCATCTATAGTTTTGATTTTGCATTATATTATCTCTATACAATCAAGCTCTTTCATATTTATTGCAAATCAATTTTTATATTCTCTTAAAATTCTTATTAGTGTTTTCTTTTTGTTTCTGAGCTGACATCTATATTGACATTAATATCTTCTTCCTTAATTTTCGACTCTGTATTCTCTGTTTCACATTGCGCTATATTATTCTTTTCATGGAAATTCACTTAAACGTCTTCAACTTGGCAACATATTTCTGCCCTTGTAATTTGTTCATCTTTGTTTAGTACTACTACTTCTCCATTGCTAAAGTTTACAATAGGAATACATGTCTCAGATTCTTGGTTTAAAGATACAATACATCTAGGTATACATGGTTTATATTCTGTGAGATTTTCTATGTATAATAAGTCTTCTGTTATTTGTTATAGGCTTTAATGGATCCAACAAAATCTTTTGGAATTACCGATGTTTATTTTGCCCAGAAATAAACTTTTAGTTTAGGCAGGTCTGGAATATTAACTTTATCTAAAAATTCTTCTTCATTATAATCATTCTCCTCTTGTTCGAATAACCTTAGAACGTTCCCTTTTTTGAGAAGAACAATATGGTTTTGTTCGGTGTATGGTTGTCCAATAAGTAACGGTATACTTTGGTAATTATCAGGGATGATAAAAATATTAGTGATCGCTGTAGCTTCGTCAACTTTGATTGTTGTTTTTATTTGATCATTACGTTGCCAAATCCACAAATAATTGCAGGATTTTCTAACTCTTCAACTTTTAATCTAATTTGTGTCACATCTGATTCTCGCATTAGGTTACATTGACTTCCAAAATCAATATAAGCTCTGACTATATTTCCATTTACTTCGACTTCTTGAAAATACTTTTGATTAGTATTTAGTGATTCGTTCATTTGGTTGGATAAAATATTTGGATGTCTTTCTCTGTTAGCAGTATTAAGTGGAGTTGATTAATTTGTAAAATGCCTACTGTTGACATCTTGCTGATTATTTGGATTATTACGGCAACATTTTGAAGTATGCCCATATTTTCTGCATACAAAACAAAGGCGTCGGTCACTTCAATCTCTTGGAGGTAAATATCTCTCCCTAGTATTTTGAATTGGTTTATTCTGTTGTACATTGGAATTAGTATTTTGTCTTTCGTTAATATAAAAAGTCAAATCTGGGGTTTTGCGTAGAGTTTGATCTAAACCGTTGTGTTCTTCGTTCGTTTATTCTTTGATAATCTTTTTCTTTTTGACAATTTGGTCCATCTTCATTACTACCTAGCAGCTATTTCAGGGCAAATATACCTATGATAAATTGAGAACCAAGAGTGTACTAAATGCTTGGTGTTGATTTTCCGCACGATTAAAAGAAGCTCATTACCCATAAAGTTATATTTTCCTTTTTTATTAGCAAATATTTCTAACTATTTTCTTAAAATAATATTTAAGAATTAATATAATCACATAACATAAAAACGATAATGATACAGCAGGAAAGAAATCATTGAAAATAATTTGGTAGATTAGATAATTTTTGTCTAGACACACTATTTAAATGATCTAAGGTTTCCATGAAGGTAATTATAGGTATTCATATTTAGACTAGACAATCAAATCCACCTAATTTTAAAAAATGGATAGATGGTTAATAGTTTTCATAACTGTGGCAATAATTGCTAACTTGCAAGATAACGGTAAGTCAAATTATATTTTTATGTAATAATTTATTCACTGGTTTAATGAAGGACGAAAAGACTACAAGATTGACAGGAATGGCAGTCTAATCATTCTTGAACGAATCCTTAGATCTTATTCAAAATTTTATTTTACTTACTCTCTGTTTATAATAAACTAAACATTAATTTACAGCTGAAGTTTGATAATTCTATATTATAAGGGATTAAATTGAGGGATGTGCCACTGTGTTTCTAAACTCTCTGTAGAATAGTTTAATTACTAAATCCTCTTTCGTAGCCTTATCCTAAATGATTATGCTTTAGGGATTAAATTAGAGGTAGAAGTAAGAAGCACTTGACCTGGAATTTAGGATATGACTATTTTTGGTTAAGATGCTTTTTTTTCGTTTTCGCCATAAATGAGCAAAGTAATAAAAAACGTGTACATTCCGATTTATTCGCGGTATTTTCCTTGTTCCATATCCGGGTCCGTTTAGTTTGCCCCCAAAGGTAGAGACATTTTAAAACAAATATTGCGCAATTTCGCATATTCGTTAATAAATATTGAATATTTCAGTATGAAAAACTAGACTAGATTATTAAATGGCGGGAGTTAGCAAGTGAAAGACGTGATAATACCTTTATATTATTGTGCCTTTGGTAATGAAGAATTGTGTAAACACATTTTTTAAGTTTACACGTCCGGCTGTGAAACGTTATCCCCTAATTGAGGAATATAATTTACGTCCTCTATTTACCTAAATTAAGTTATTTTCATAAAATCCTGTTTGAATGAGTATCCATAGTTTTGCACACCAGTAGGTACATCTCATCTAAAGATTTGCACAATCCACTAAATATTTGTTCCCCAAACTTAACGAAATTAAATTGTTTTTAGCGCATATTATTCGTATAATGATTGAAATATAATTTTACAGGGTGGGGTTAGGCGGAAGTTGGAATTATAGTTGGATATAGATTTGAAGCTTGGCATTGAAGTCTTGCATACTTTTACACTGTTTATTTCAATTTTCGCACATTGTATTAATTCAAAAATTATTAGCTGTGAATTTTTACTAAATTTGTATTCATAGTTGTAGTATTGAAGCACGCAATAATGCCATTAATAAAAGTAATAAGCTTCCTTATTTTCGTTTAATTATTATGTGCAATATTTTAACTAAAGAATTATTTGGATGGATTCTGCGATTAAAACTCCACTAGCTTCTTTCAACATATTTTCAGAAAACATGAATAAAAGCCTTGCAAGATTTCTTTTCTCATTGGTCATCATTATTCGGGACACCCTGTAGGTATCTCATATTATAGTATAATATTTTTATGTTAAGTTTCTATTTGTTTACACCTTTTGCTTATTTATTTCATCTTTCTCTCATAATTAAATGTGTATGCATAAATTAATTTAGAGCTAAAATAGCAAAATTAAACGTCATTGAAAAAGTATAGTAAAATCAAAAATTCTTAATCTCCCAAAATCATAAATAGTTTCAGGGTCTAAATCGCTTCAACCTTTTTTTAAACAGTTGTTCTTATCGTGCATCCTTAATTCCTTTATTTGATTTACGATATATTTTAATGCCCTGGATTATTTTCTATACAGTGCCAAATTATATATTATATACAGGGTGATTCAGGAGAAAATATCAATATTTTTGGTACGTATTCGGGGACAAAAAATAAACATAAGAGTTCCTATAAACATGGATCCTATGCCCGGCCGTCACCGAAATACAGGGGTAAACAATATTCAAATTAAAATGTTTATTAAATTATTTACAACAGGTAGGCTAGGTTTAATAGTTTTCAAAAATGCCACCGTTTACTTCCAAATACAAGTCAGTTCTCCGATGAATAGCTCGGATCGCTCTATGAATGGATGCGAGTATGTTTCTTATAGTTGCTGTTGCATTCATTACTCGATCGACTAATGAATCTCTAGTGTTAACTTTACTTAAATATACCAATGATTTAAACCACCCGCAAAGACAATCATCTAGAGGACTAAGGTCTGGCGATCTAGCTGACCAATTATATGGGCCACCTCGACCAATCCACTGGTTTGGAAAGTTATTCTTTAAAAAATTTCGTACTTGTTAACTGTAGTGTGCAGGGGCTTCATCATGTTGTAAATACATGTTTTGTCGGACATTAAGTGGAACGTCTTCTAATAGGGTTTGAAAGTGATTCTGTAGAAAATTTAAGTATACTTTTCCTGTGAGATTACCGTCGATTATGAATGGTCCGATTAATTGACTATTTAACATACCACAGCACACATTAACGCTCAATTTATGTTGAAAATTATGTTCCACAGTAGCGTGAGGAATTTCATAGGACCATCGGTGTTCATTGTAAAGATTATTAATAACATCGCGAGTGGAATGTGCTTCATCAGTAAACAGAACATACTTATGCAGTCTTCGATTTGCAATAATCCAATTGCAGAATTGCATCCTTGACGCAAAATTACCCTCTTGTAAATGTTGAACTGGTTGATAGTGATATGGGTATAAACAAGCACTGTATAATTTGATAAGTATCGGCAATTCGCCTTGTACAGGGTGGCCCATTATTGTACAGGGTGGCCCATTAATAAGGGACGCCGGCTATATCTCAGGATCCGCTAATCGAACTATCCTGAAAAGAAAAAAATTATTGGTAAATCGGCAGAAAGAAAAAGCTGAAAATTATTTGTAAGTTTCTAAGTCCACCACTAGAGGGCGTAAATCCAACCTCGGTATAGAAAATACTGTTTTAATCAAAATTACTTCAAGTGAACCTATATTAAATTTTTTTTTGTAACCTACTGAAAGTGTGACAACTTTTTTGGATTTACGTATTTTCCCTACCTTGTCAAATAAAGGGTGGGGGAAGGGGTAAACGTTGGTTTGAAAAAAGGTTATCAATAACTTTTTTTTGGAATAACCGATTTTAAATAACTTTTTTAAATTTTAAAGCGCTTTTATAGGCGCTCCTACTAGAATAATAACATTTTGAGTTTAGTCATTTTTCGTGTTGGTAGGTGGCGCTTTATGACAGTTGCAGAGTTTTATGATTTTCTCAAAGATATAAAATATAATGGTGGTCCGTTCACAAAGTTTTGTGTCGTCCAAGCTATTTTCTTTAAATGTTTATTTTTATTTTCTTTAATTTCAATTAGGTTTTAATGCCTACTAGTTCGCACATTTATCTTTATTCTATAGCTAACCACATTTCAAATTCATTTCAATTACTTAAATAAAACTTCAATACCCAATTTTAATTTATTTTCAATTTACGCGCGTGTACGTCCGCCTTTAGGGTACTCTACCGTTTGCGCCAGCAGATTCCCGGTGAGACTGCAACAGAGAACGTGAACAGCAGTACCGAGGTTCGCGTCATTTTTCTTACAATCCGCAATTATTGTAATTACAAATTAAATTAAACGACCACCGCATTGTGACCAAAAGGTAATTAGTGTGGACCCATCTTCAAGAAGCGAGCGAGAGTGGCAGGCCTGCCAGAAGACCCTGGGCACGCAGAACTACCAGAAGGTAAGACACCTTAAAGGCCCGCTATTTTCTTGAATTAAGTCAAAGGGAAATACTTCCAATCAGCCCTCTGAGTTGGGTATCGAAGGTTTATTTATTTAGTGATCCTGGAGTCATTTTCTTTTTTCTTAAAATTCTTATTTTTACGCATATAAGTGCTCCAGGAGATTACATTTGGTCACTATCGAAGCCGGATTTTACGGTTTTTTCGATGGGTTCATGTTAATTAAACCACTTTTTTCTATTGTTTTATTTTATAAAATAATAATTCAAATCAAAAAATCATTGTCAAATTTCAAATTATTCATTATTCATTCACATATATTCTAAAGAGAGTATTTAGTAAAATTACATTTTCTTACAACCTTTTTTTCATATAATAGCTAATAATTAATGAACGAATTTGTATATTATAATAAAACTGTTAAAAATTGGTTAATTTTATACGTTTAAAGAAGCTGGCTTGGCGAGGTATAGTTGGAGTCAAGCAAATATTTGACGCGTGACACTTCCATCTTGTCATATTTGTCCAATACTAGTTATTTCGATTTCACCAACTTTATTACAGCTGATACTTAGTCAGGGCCGGACTGACGAATATTGTTATTTATAAACCTTTGCAGAAAATGATTGCTGGGAAATTGGTCTAAGAATATGAATTATAATATAAATAAATTTGTTTTGATAAATTCTGTGCATTGTAATGGTGGGATTCAGGATTGACCATTAATATCACAGGTCTTAACAAAAGCAATCTTAGTAGTGTATAACGATTAATATTATTTTTATTTATTTATTAAGTACCTCATTGGTTTACACCAAAAGGCCATTGCCCAAAGTCATTCAGCCCAAGTCAATTAAGTACATATTAGTTTACACTTTAAAACTATTTGTTACCTAAAAATAATGACTTACCATAAAAACAGGAAATACTTGTACCTGGAAAACGGTTTTATGAAAACACCTGTTTAATTTTAAATTTTTATTTATGTTAAACTACAAAATATATAACATAAAGTAATACTTCGTATAGCGGGTGAAAATTTTAAAACTTACCTACAATGGCTATATTGTCTACGCAAATCAAGAAAAAACTATAATACTAAATAAAAGTCTTATAAACTATAAACAATGTTTAACACTCACTACAATAATAAAGACAATTTATTGTAATATATTTATATAGCATTTAGTCGTCAGGTGGTGATTTACAATCAATGTACCTACACCACCTGACGACTAAATGCTATATAAATATATTACAATTATTTTTAAAAAAATGTTTCAAAGAAAATCGATAAGGGAGATCAATTTCGCCCCCACAGTGACATGGGTGTGAAATGGATCTCTACACTTCCATCTAATAACAGAGTGGTGTTGTGTGGCAAGCGTGATCTACTAGGTGGCAGGGTGGATTTCGTTTTCTACAATGCGCGATATCTGTAAATATGAAACTCGTTTCGGGGGTCAGTGACAGTGACCGCTCGCGGGCATTCATCAAACTTTCACCTCAATTTTCTGGACTCGCCACCTATTGGACGGTGATCCAAAGGGCCACATTGGGGACGCATGTGGCAGATGTTTCCTTTCGGTGGTTCTTTGGTGTTACCTACCTTTACTCTAGTGACTCCTTCTCACCGAATAGCTCTCTTAATGTAACCTACTTTTGGAATAATAATGTAATAATAGATGTTTTCACTATCAAAACGCAGAAAATCTCGACACAGCCATCTAACAACAGAGTTGTGGGTTGTGGCAAACGTGACCTACTAACTGGCAAGGTGAGTTTCGTTTCCTGCAATGCACGATATCTGTAAATATGAAACTCGTTTCGGGGGTCAGTGACAGTGACCTCTCGCGGGCGTTTATCAAACCTTCACCTCGATTTTCTAGAGTCGCCACCTATTGAACGGTGATCCAAGTGACCATATTGGGGACGCAGGTGACAGGTGTTTCCCTTCCGTGGTTCTTTGGTGTTACCTACCTTTAACAACAGATATCGGGATTTTCTGCAGTCGCCACCTGTTGGACGGGGATCCGAGTAACCGTTTGTGGGGGAGCATGTGACAGATGTTTCCTTTCCTTGGTTCTTGGGTTGCCTACCTTCAGCAACGTATGTCAGGAGTAACCGAATTATTTTAAAAAAATTGTACAAAAAAGTAAAAATTCTCGAACAATCAGTCAAACACATGTACAGTGATGTAAAACTATGATTGACTGTTTCTAAGTGATTTTCCGATGCTTTTCTATATTTTCCTGTTGTAATAATGCCTAACTTTGCAATTAATACCCAATTTGCACCCAAGGTAATAGATTTATTTATAAAAAAATTGTCACTTTTCATGTTATAATAATTATTGCTTCTCTGTTTTGTAGCCTTGAGAAAGAAAATAAAGATTTTCGAAAGCTCGGCGTAGTAAAAAAGAGGTTTTACTTATATGGCCCTCCAATGACTGATACCCCAATACTTTAAAAAACTTTGTTTTCCAACTAGTCAGTCAAAAAGACTACCCTTCCAATTTGTTATATATATATATATATATATATACAGGGTTGGGCAAATGTTCCGGAACGGCTTAATTACAAGCGAACGAAAAGTGATATCGAATCGGGGTTTTGGGCAATCTATAGGACAAAAATTTTACTATTTGACTGGTATACCATATGTCAGTAATGTCACCAACTGTCAAGTGTCGACGATATTTTTTTATTTTTTTTAATGGAACACCCTGTATATTATCAGATATTCTAGATCTTCAATAAATTACAAATATTTTTCATATAGCATACCATATGATTAAATTCAACTGTTTCGGAAATACGGGCAAATGAATCTAGAAAGCCCATATTACATTTTGTTTAAAAATCAAGCAACATATTTCTTTTATTATGACATTCCAAATAAAAGTCTTAGTTTCCATGACTCCCAAGTGTCACTCTGACACATTTCCTATTTAATTTTTATTTATTTGTATTAAGTGAGTTGTGCGAGTTTTTTATTTATCGACTAAACCTCTGATATAACTGATAAAACTATGGTTCAGCTAACTGAACAAGAACGGATTACTCTGCTTATGATGATAGGATATGGGGATAGACGGAGATCTTTTCAAGAAGCAACCGACCTTTTCAATCAAAGTTTTCCTGTTCGAGATCCCATTTCTAAATCAACTGCTAATAGAATATTCCATAACTTTGAGCATACGGGTACGGTAAAAAAACTTGCCAAAAACAGGTCGTCCGAAAACTGCTACAAATGACGAGAAATCCCTGGATCTTTTGCTTGCCCTGCAAGAAGAACCACAGACGTCAGTTCCAAAGCTTGCTCTTGCACATGAAAACAGCGAAAAATCAATTAGAAGAATCCTCAAAAAAAATAAAATGTTTCCTTATAAAGTCAGCTTGCTTCAAGAACTATCAGAGGACGATCCTGATAGGCGTATGCAATTTTGTCAAGAAATAATGGACTACATATACCTACAACCTAACTTTGTAAGTCGTATTTTATTTTCTGACGAGGCTACATTCTGTCTTAATGGTTTCGTCAATAGGCACAACTGTCGATACTGGTCAGACCATAATCCCCATTGGATGATTGAGCACCGTACGCAACACCCCCAAAAATTAAATGTGTGGGCAGGTATAATTGGAAACCATATTATTGGGCCTTTCTTCCTTGATGGAAACTTGACATCTATTTACTACTTAGATCTGCTTCGAAATAGAATTATACCAAATTTGATTAATTTATATCATGATCAGGTTAACGATCAAATACTAGCGAATGACATTTGGTTTCAGCAAGATGGGGCGCCAGCTCATTTTGGTATACATGTCAGAAATTATTTAGATCAAACTTTTCCTGGAAGGTGGATAGGTAGGAGAGGGTCCATTGAATGGCCTCCTAGATCTCCAGATTTAACACCTCTAGATTTCTACCTCTGGGGTCATTTAAAGACTGTCGTATATCGTACACAACCTAAGACTTTGG
Organism: Polydrusus tereticollis; assembly: GCA_963920685.1. Taxonomy (NCBI): domain Eukaryota; kingdom Metazoa; phylum Arthropoda; class Insecta; order Coleoptera; family Curculionidae; genus Polydrusus; species Polydrusus tereticollis. Next base: position 55,738,148 of record OY987329.1, read on the forward strand.
AGGATCTTCAAAACAGAATTTTAGATGCTGTGCATGTTATTTCTCGTGAACATTTGCAAAACGTGCGTTCTGAATTTTCCGACAGGATTGGACACTGTCAGGTGGCTGAAGGACGACATTTTGAACATTTAATTAAATAACCATTATTTTATATTATTGTGTTTTAAAGTTATTACCTTGGTTTTGTTTAAATAAAATGTACTACATTCATTTGCCCGTATTTCCGAAACAGTTGAATTTAATCATATGGTATGCTATATGAAAAATATTTGTAATTTATTGAAGATCTAGAATATCTGATAATATACAGGGTGTTCCATTTAAAAAAATAAAAAAATATCGTCGACACTTGACAGTTGGTGACATTACTGACATATGGTATACCAGTCAAATAGTAAAATTTTTGTCCTATAGATTGCCCAAAACCCCGATTCGATATCACTTTTCGTTCGCTTGTAATTAAGCCGTTCCGGAACATTTGCCCAACCCTGTATATATATATATATTATATACTACCGTCCAACGAATTATTAAAGATCATAGGTAAGTAGGTATTATAATATATATAAAAATTTAAAGAAATAGTCCATCCTCAAAGTGGAGTTGAAATATAGGGAAAGGAAAGAAAGTCAGAAAGTCAGTTCTCTTTTAGTTGTGCTTGTCTCCCTGTTCATCTTCAAGGGTATATAAATCAAAGATTTTATTTTATTTTTTGAACAAATTTTAATGTTTATTCTTTGTTCAAACGTCTATTAACTGCCCTAAACAATGGGATTAATATAACTACGCGAAACCGGACCTTGAGTCTCCAGCACCCCAAACATAAAAGTTATTAACATCATGTGCTAAAAATTTCACAAAATGGAATCTTTACTTAATTGATAACAGATGTTTTCTTTCTTTCTCCCTTTCTTTTAATACAAAATCATAATATGAATAAGAACTTCGAAGGTCTTCTTTATGTCTCCTTACTTGAACCTGAATAAGAAGAACATCTATTTTTTTATAACCTTCTAAATTTCACAATTATCTTTGAATTTATTACCTCTATTAACAAAATTTCTTGTCAGTATGTTGATTACATTCACTACGTGACACATTTTCAAAAAAATTTTTAAAGCTCTATCAACGTCACCTTCCACCTACAATTTTTTCTATACTGCTAATATTAACTGCAGCACTATTTTTTGTCTCCTGAAGATGAAGGTTACTACCTTCGAAACATGTAGACGCGCTTTCATAAAACTGAGCCTGTGATTGCTCTTATTAAATTAGTGGAGAAAGACTTTTTGACTTTCTTTCCTTTCCCTATATATAAAAATGTTTATTAAAGATATATTATTTAAATTTAGGCTTCACCATGTAGTGCTTAACCATGCCGTAACAATGCAAGATTTTGATAAAAGACTTGATTATTGTCATTGGTTATTAAACATGGTAGCCGAGAATCCTAGATTATTGTCAAATATATTATAGACAGACGAGGCTACCTTTAAAAGCGATGGACAAGTGAACTTGCACAACATGCATTATTGATCTCGAACCAATACTCGTTGGATGCAGAAGGTCCAACACCAGGGCAGGTATTCTGTTGGAAAATGTGCCCCTAGAAACACTCCGAAACCTGTTTTTTCGGCATGATGGGTGTCCTGCCCATATTTCAACAAGGGTTCGTCGATTCTTGGACAGAACATTTCCTGATAGATGGATAGGGAGGGGAAGTTTATTTCCATGGCCAGCCAGGTTAATAATTAGAAACCTATAAAAAGCGAAAAATAATTATTTATGGGGAAGATTAAAGGATATGGTATATTTAAGCAAACCAACCACTAGGGAGAATATGGCAGAGCGAATAAGGAACGCCATTAACAGTATTTCAAAGGCTGAAGTAGAGACTGTTGCTCTATCTACACATAGCAGGTTACAGCTCTGTATTGCACAGGATGGACGACATGTTGAACACTTAAGGCATCATTAATAAATTTTTTTTAGCTCTAGGCAGTTTTAATTCTAGGTTCATTTTGTTGTGTGAAAGCCTACTGAGAGTCCTGCTTATTTTACTTTTCTTGTAAAGTATTAAGTTATTAGGTTTAAATATATTTTTAAATATATCTATAAGGAATAAACATATCAGACAGCGGTTTTCACCAGTAACTGTAATTTTTTATGCTCTTTCTTCTCAGCGAAAAATAAAAATACCATTTCATTCTAAATTTTGAGAAAATCATAAAAATCTGCGACCTTGTTATAAAGCGCCTCCCACCGACACGAAAAGTAACTGAACTCAAAATGATATTATTCTAGTAGGAGCGCCCATAAAAGCGCTTTAAAATTAAAAGAAGCTATTTAAAATCGGTCATTCCAAAAAAAAGTTATTGACTTTTTTTCAAACCAACATTTACCCCTTCCCCCACCCTTTATTTGACAAGGTAGGAAAAAAACGTATACAAAGAAGTTGTCATATTTCCAGTAGGTTACAAAAGAAAAATTTCAATATACCGGGTGTTTCTCAAAGACGCTCACCCCTATAACTTTTTTGTATTTATAGATATTAAAATGAAATTTTGGAATTGTGCATAAGAGATGAGTCTGCATTTATTGGCATACTTTTTGATTTGTTAGCACTTCCGGCTTAACCGGAAGTGACCTTGACTTTGGTATTTTAAATGAGACACCCTGTATATTTTTACTTATTTGGATTTAGCATGATATTCTGAGTAAAATGACATCCCACTTGTCATTTTGTGACGTGTTATAACATTTTTATTCTAATTCTTTGTATTGAATCTAGAGGGCCATATTAATTGACTTTCTAAGTTTCCCAAGCGTTTAAAAAATGAAATGACTTTTACTCAGTTTTTTCAAATGGAAAGATAGTGGTTCACTAGGATATTTGAAACGAGCATTTTTTTCCCAACAATTTGATACCATACTATTTGCTATTTTAAAACTTACGCAGGTGTTAAGAAATTGATCTAGGTAACTAGGCTTAATTAAAACTAAACTAAAAGAACTAAACAGTTAACTCATTCATTCTCAACAAACAACTAATAGTAGATAGTAATTGTTTATCATTATTAATAAATCAATCTAGGACTTTAATTATAATACCAATTATCATCGCTCTAAATGTTCGAAATGTCCTCCCTTTTCATGAAAATAAATTTCCATTTTTCAACAGTTGTCCTCATTACATTTCTCAACTGGTTTTCATTCATTTCTTGAATTGCTGCTCTCAATTTATTTTTAAGTTCTGCACGGGTGACTGGTTGAACGTTGTAGACTTTGTTTTTGAGGGTCCCCCATGCAAAAAAGTCCAACGGAGTTAGGTCGGGGGATCTAATTTAGAAAATAAAAATGTTAAAGGATGAAAACATACCTACCAAAAAGCTTAATACCTTGCTGGCCATCTTATCGGTCCGTTAGTGCCAATCCAATTTTCCCCATACGTGTTATGAAGGTATTCCCTAACAGCACGAGAATTATGTGGCGGAGCCCCGTCTTGTTGAAAAATAATAGCCATTTGTTCAACTACAGGCAAATTTTTAAGAAATTGTTCTATTTCTACTTGCAAGAAACCTAAATATCTTTCGCCGGTAAGGTGACCATCAAAAATAATTGGTCCCACAATCCTATTAATTATACCTAACCAGCAATTGAATCCAAATCGCTCTTGAAAATTGCCTTCTTCTATTAAATGCAGGTAATCTTGTGACCAATAACTCTTGTTGTTTCTATTAAACATGCCCAAATTTGTGAATCGACTCTCATCCGAATAAAGAATTTTCGACGGAAATGTTGGATCTTGTTGATGTCTTGTAAAAACCAGTTACAGTATTCAAGCCTTCTAGCATGGTCATTTTGATAGAGATGTTGATGAATCTGGTATTTGTATGCATGATATTTGTTTTTATGTAAGATCCTCCATACTGACGAGCTACTAATATCACATTCCACAGCAATTTCTCTGACTGAGGCAGTAATATTTATGTTAACTTATGATAGTAGTCAATTTCTTTCTCTTCACTTACGACAAAATTATTGGCCGCATCCTCATTGGGTTCTGTACGCATTTTTTGTTCCAGTTTTGAAAAATAATGCCGGATTGGAAGTCGACGACCTGGAAATCTCTTTGCATACAATCTTGCGGCCTCAGAAGAATTTTTTCTGGTCTCTCCAAAAATTAAGAGCATTTCAATTTGTTAATTTCTCCTAAAACTAACCATTTTTTCTGATTTACAATCTAAGTTTTATAAACGAATGACATTTGAACAACTGAGAGCCATATTTGTTCTCATATTCAATTCAATTTTTTCAAAGCCGTCTTTATATTTCTTTTCTTTGGAAAGGACAGGGCGGCAATAATAATACATAACGCTTTTAAATATGTGATTGGGATTTAAGGAACATTTTTTCGTGTTAACTTTAAAATAGCATAGGATTGTATGGTATCAAATTGTTGGGAAAAAAATGCTCGAATGCGTAAACAAAGAAACAATTGAATATCAAATGAAGATAAAGCAGAAGTCATTAATTATTTTTTTTTATTTTAAATAGAACATATACAATTTTATTCCATATTAGGAAAGCGCTAAAAAATATATATTTCACTGAACCTACATAGTGATCAATTTAAAATCAGCAAAAAATTGGTGTTTTGCGTCTTCGTATGTCTATACTCTATTGCTTAATGCGAGAGAGTAATGAAACGTAAATTTGCAATGACAGGACCCATTAAGCAGGGCGGACAACTTAAAGGTTGCATTTTAAATTCCAAGTAAATTGTAACGAGTTTTCAAAAATTCCTTATTTCAGACTTACACACCCCGATTCGGTTCGAAATTAGGGCACATTAATTTGCATACAAAAGAAAGACGAGTTTGGTCAATAAAAGGATTGTAACAGCGGCGTTACTGCAGGTAGTTTATTAGAATAAAAGTATAATAATAATTATACTTGATTATAATTATAGAGATAGGCAGATAATTGAGATATTAATTATTCTAATATTAAGTAGATAAAAACTTATATAGAAGTAAGATTAATATGAAAATAGATAAATTGGAATAAATATTAATATTTATAAAAAAAAATCTACTATGTACCTACAATAAAACTTAATTTTTAAATTTAAGTCATCATGTTCCGAGTACTCCGATGAACTATCGTCGGTGGGTTCAGTGAAATAATAAGGAGCTCTACAGTGTTTTCTAGCATGTTATCAGCTTCCCACATTCTTTCTTCTATTTCAATCACATCTTCAACGCACTTACTCCATTTTTCACAATCCACTGTCTTTATTTCCTCCTGCAAGAGGTTTCCAACGTCTCTCATTTTAAAGTGGTGTAATGCCTTGGTACAAACCCTTTTATTTGCGCCCACTCCAATTCTATAGGGGTTAATTCACAGAGATATGGAGAAAGGCGAAGAACTATTATATTTCATTTGAAGCGATTTCGTCGACAACAAATTTCGTACAAAGAGGTTTATTTAACTTTACAATCTCCAGTTGCTCCTTTTTCAGCATATCTTTATGATATGGACTCTTATTTACAATAAGCCAATGAATGATGTAATTTTTTTTCCAAGAAGACGTTGGTATTTTTTTGGATTTTCTTAAGTGGTAGCTGGCAATATTCATGACTATAACAGACCCAGGAGAAATAAGATCTAGGATTTGCTGGAAGTATCCTTTAAAGATATCAGCGTTCATGTCTTCATGATAGTCTCCAGTCCGTTTTGATTTAAATGCTAGTAAGCTGCCATCGACAACTCCATTTTTGCAACCAATGTAAGTAATTATTAATCTTTTACCTTTTCCCGAGGGTGTTTTTGTTCCAGTGGACCATCCTTCCATGAAAGCTTGCCTCGCTGTTTTTATATATTTATCCTGCCATATTTTACCTACGGTATAACCTTTATTTAATTAAGCTTTGTCTATATAATAGATATTCCTGTTTTTCCTTCGCAATTGTCTAACTGCCCTCAAATATCGTCGTTGCCAGCAGATGATTTCGTCTTTCTTTATTAAAAGTCATTTTCTGTTTCGAATCTTTTCATAACAAAAGTTCATTTCCTTCAAAGTTTTCAATAGCTTCTTCTTACCCATGGGTGGAATGAAATCATATTTTTTCATTTCAGACATTATTTTGTCCAAGGTAGGTATTTCTTTTTTTAAATAAGACGAGCGTATGATTCTTCTGATGACACTCTTTTCATCCTCATTTATTACAGTTTCTTGTCTTCCTATACTTTTCTTTGGTGACCTGTTGGAGCCGCGTTTATCCTCGTGCACAAGTGGGTGTATTGTTGACTGTCCGACTCCAGTCATATTCGAACACATTTCAACTATTTTTGCTACTCCGAATATTGTATGAAATATAAATTGGACTACGCTTATGGAATACGGCGAAGACAACTGGGTTTTATAGTTCAATAATGATTTATTACTCTCTCGCATTAAGCAACATACTATAATAAATAGCCAGATATTTGTGTTGGACACTTTTAGTTGAATCATCTTGAACTTACCTACGTACTTTTAAAATGTGTAATAAATGCTTTACTTATATTAAGTCTTATTTTGCTATCTATTTAAAAAGCCCGAAATATAAAAAAAAGTTGTTATGGTGGTGCTATTTTTAGGACTTTGCCCGGGGCGGCTAAAAGGCTAGCGACGGCTCTGCGTCCGATTAACGGATCCTGAGATATAGCCGGCGTCCCTTATTAATGGGCCACCCTGTACTTAAGCTTCTATCATTTTCGACGGCGTTAAGGATAGCCTTTTCTGGTTGAATATCAAGTCCCGATTCTCGTTCAAATACAATTCTCGCACTTGGAAACATAACAGATTATTCAGCAGTAGTAAAAACTTGTTGAAAAACCCTTCTATCTGGTACTCTCTGATTTGAAAATCGATGCTGGTACTCCGCGACTGCAAGATTTGAGCTTCTATTGCAGAAGCCATAAACGAATATCATATCAGCATATTTACGATGAGAGAATGTCGCAGACATAATGAAATGAATCTAATGTTTAAACTGTCAGAAAATATAAATGCTAAACACGATTTGACAGCGACAAATCTAAGTTTTAATAATACCTAATGTGATAGATAAGTATCGAAGGTTATCCTTACTGGCATGGAAGCCTTCATCCCTTTCTCAAAAAGAAGTGCCCTTCTAACGGCAAGCTTTGGTTTACGAGCTGTTAAATCAAAAAATTATTTTTACCGACAATGGCGTCGAAACCCTGCCACCGAAAATCGTACCATTTTTGTTAACGCCCGAAACCAATGCAAGCAAACGATGAACCAAAGCAGAAAAGCACACAACCAGAGGATCAAATACAAATTTCGTGAATATCCTAACAGCCCAAGATAGTTTTGGTCGGTAGCTATGGCCGTCAGTCAGAACTTTACCAAGTCAACCATTCCACCTTTAACACGTTCTGATCTCAGCATTGCGGTAAAAGCACAGGAAAAAGCAAACTTACTGGCGGAACTATTCTCTTCGCATTCAGCGGTCAATCTATAGGGAAAAACTCAACCAAACATTCCTCCAGTAGAATCGAGAATGCCCGAGATCATTTTCCAACACCGCCATGTTAAACGACTCTTGAGGAGTCTTGACAGCAAGAAAGCTTCTGGTCCTTACGATATTGCAGTCATCGTAATTAAGACATGCGCTGACAAATTGACACCGGTATTTAGTAGGCTTTTTAACTTATCTCACAAGAAAGGAATATTTCCTTCTTGCTGGAAAGCTGCGCGAGTCCAGCTCATACCCAAAGAACTGTCGTTCAGTCGCATTCCTTTCGATTATATTAAAAATTATGGAGAAGGTTATCAACAAAAAATTATTAAAGTACCTTGAAGGCTTCAACATTATTAGTGACCGCCAGTAAGAGTTCCGTAAGTCTGGATCAACAGAAGACCTTCTCGCTTATGTTACTCACGTTTGAAACAACGCAATAGAACATCATAGGGAGTCCCGGGCTGTAGCACTGGACATTTCCAAGGCCCTTGACCGAGCATGGCATGAGGGGCTCTAAACTAAAGTGAGAGCAAACGGAATTCCGGTTCAATTTTGTTTATGGCTGTCAAGCTTTCATAAAAACCGTTATCCACGAGTGGCGATGGGCGGATTTCTTTCAGACACATTTAACATCAACGCCGGAGTCCCTTAAGGTTCTATATTGTCGCCCATTCTCTTTTTACTATACGTTAACGTTCTTTTGAAAAAAAAAATAAATATCCTTTGTATAGCTTTGCTGATGACAGCACACTTATTTCATCTTCTGCTTTGGATGCTCGGACATCGGCTGCCAATGCACATCTCTCTCTATAGGCAGCAAGAGGTCTGACATCTCAACAAAAACCAGGAAGACATTCTGCCTTGGAGTGACAGTAACAAAGTAGAATTTAAGGCTAAAAAAACCCAGTAGGCAGTTTTTTCTAAAGAAGTTAATGTTGAAGAACCGGATGTAGTCATGGCGGGATACTCGATTCCCTGGGCTTCATCAACTGAGGTTGCCCGCTTGATTCCATCCAGAACGATGCATGGTAGAAATACACGACGAGCCACTGCAGCCCACCCGTACGTGTTTTAACGTAGTGTCCCTCGAACGACATTGTTTAAAAATTCTTTTATCTGTAGAGCGGCATCACTCTGGAATGACCTCCCTGAGGCCGTGTTCCTTAACGAGTATAATCTCCAAATATTTAAGAATAAAACGTAAAGCGTTTCCTGCGCATACGCACCGCTAGCAGAACGTCATAAAAGATTAATCCTGCAGTGCTATGCCTTATCACAAAAATAAATTCTATACATTAATTTCAATGGGATACTCATAGCTAGGGGCTGCCACGCCAGCTTCAGGTACTTTACCGAACTAAGAACCATTATAAGGCCCAAATTCAAACACCACTGCTCACACAATTGGGCCTTTGTTTAAAAATACTTTGAGTTCAAGTAGAGCCACAAGATGAACTACTGTAGCCCACCCGTACGTGGTTCAGTTTTTTTTTCTTCGAACGACACTCTTCAAAAATTTCTTAATCTGAAAAGAAAATTATCGCGCTGAAACAACCTTCCCGAGGTCGCGTTACCAGTGGGTCAAATCTCCAAAGATTCAGGGCCAAGGTGGATCACTTTCTGCATACGTACCGCACGCAGAGCCCCTTAATAAATTTTGGCTTGTGTGATTACAAAAAAAAATTACCTTTCAATTATGCGAAAAAAAAATTGTTTCATAAATCAGTAATTCTTAAATAGTTCGGATTTTTTTTTAATTTACAAATGCCTCTACATGATTATGAGGTACGTCATTCTTAATTTACGTTTTTGATTAAGTACTTAGCTATTTTTTTTTTAGTTGATGCACGGTCAGCCCTAAAAATAGTTAATGGAACTACCGCTGAAGAAGGTGAACTTCCATACATGGTAGGTATACATGCTCTTATTAAGTAGATAATTTTGTGCTCGCTGTATAATAATCAGCCTTAAAAGATAGTCGACAAGCTTATACATATGCTAGATACCGCCAATTCAGACTTAAACCTTGGTGTTTGTCTCTTTGTCCGCAGAGATATTATAGGCACTGGGTGTCCCGAGTCCCGGATAAGAATTTACGCTACAGGGATTTCGTTAACCATTGGACATAGAGAGACGATTAAATTACAAAAAAAGCTTATTACCTGCTAAATCCTGGCACGTCCTACCCTAAAATTTAAATATTTCTAAAGATATTTTTGGGCAAAATCGAATTTTTGCCATTTCGTTCTTAAGGTTTTCTGATGCTATCTGAAGAGATATGTCAAAATAAATTTGTAGCAATAAAGCTAATAAAGCGAATAAATAAAGAGCGCAATAAAGCGCTTCAAAAGTATAAGAAAAATAAATCATTTGCTAACTGGAACCATTATAAGGGGCTACATAATTTTACCTGAGCATCATTAAGGCGCGAAAAAGCGGCCTCTTAAATTTGTCGATTCCCGGGGTGTCAAAACTATATGGCTCGAAAGTTGTGGGAATTTTGTCTGGGTCGAGACCTAAACTTCCAGCTAATCTGCTGAATTCTAACGCGGTTATTGATAACTTTCTTTTAGCCTTCTCCAACGTTACAGCAAATAAAGAACTAATTGATCACTTTTAAATAAATGTGCATGGTGATTCACGATTTCACTTTGTTTTGCCCTCAGCAAAAAGTTTAAGAGACATAATTCGTAGCCTTGCATTAAATACCTCTGGCATAGATGGTATCTCACTCACTGTGATAAAGTCGAGCTTGCCCATCGTTTTAAATCATATAACTAATGTCATTTGATGGGGAATGCCCAGCAGCAATCTTCAATTTCGAAGGACCAGCAACTTTTTAATTGGTTGCAAATTGTATCTCCATAGGTTTAGGGGGCGTTTGGAATATTAGTGAATACACTTTTAGTTTAGTAACAGTAAAATAAATTATTTATTTATAACATCTCCACTGCCCAAGATGGTACAAGGGTTAATGTTAAAAAACAATAAAGGTAGTTTAATTATTTTGTTACAGATAACCTGCCAAAAGGTTACCTCGGTCGCGACGCTAACTGTTTTAACAAATTGTAGTTTTTTATAAAAAAATTGGGTTGTAGTTGTAAAAAGAAAAAGGAAAACACTATAAATAGTAGTGTAGATTGTACAGTGAGTACAACGTAAAAAACTGTTAAGTATTTATATTCCGTAGTACAGGGTGAAAAAGTGAAATAAAAAAACTGTTGAAAGCTATGCCGTAGTTGGCGAATGGTCGAGTTGAACTGTTTTCCCCGACCGTCCGGGTGGATCTTTGTATTGTAACTCCTTTGAAAGTTTGACCCTCTGGCCATAATAGGTACCATACCTACCATAAAAATAAATATTCCATGATAATGGAACTGGGATTTCCTTTTATTATAGTTGAAGCAAAATAATATTAGGTTTTACAACAGGGACGTTTTACAATATCCTGAAACTAGCGTGAAAAGAAATATTGAGAGAGATTGAATTTTGAACATAAATGTATGTTTAGAGGCGGGTTACTTTCCAAACTTGTGGAGGACCGCAGTTATCTGTCCTATTCCCAAGGTTAGTTCAGGTCCCCAGCTACTTTAAATGATCTACGAGCGATAGGTCTTTTGCCGGTCTCGAGTAAAGTGTTGGAGAAGGTTGTATATAAACAGTTGTTTTCCTATGTAAACGACCTTGGGCTGTTGCCTGAGAATCAATCTGGGTTTCGCCCGGGATATGGTACGGCTACGGCCCTTTCACATATTAATGATCTCCTTGTAAAGGGCTTAGATAATAGGCTGGCCTGCGTTTTGGTGGTTCTGGATGTTTCGAGGGCGTTCGACTGCGTTGACTATGTGATTTTGTGTGCTAAATTGCATTATTTTGGTCTGACAAATCCGGTGCTCTTCTTTTTTCGGAGTTATCCTGAGGACAGAAGGAAATTTGTAAGAACGCATTCTGGGATGTCAGATATGGGCAATGTTTCCTCTGGGGTACCACAGCGCTCAATCCTAGGGCCTCTACTCTTTTTGCTATACACCTTTGATATTGCGTATTGTTACGGTTCAATAATTGAATTTTCATAGTTTGGTTATCTATCTTAAGTTTTCGTTTATAAATTTTTAAAGTACCTATGTAGACTTTCGCCTTAAACATTAATTACTAATTTAATTACCTGTTAATGGTCAGTAGTTTCACTCTGATCAGTTTGGAACCTTTGTGATAATGATTATCTACCATGAATGTTTTGTATCTTGTAGGACATAGCGAAGTGGATTATTTTCTGTTCTTTTGTTTCATACTACTTGTTCAAATCCTTGTTTTAGGTAATTAGTAATTAATCAACTTTTCAAGTTATTAATAGAAATAACCTCTTAACCTTTTATATAAGATGTAGGTCAAACGTTATAGCTGTTGTGAATCAGTTGTTTAAGAAAATCGATAATTTAAGACAGGTCAGTGTAATTTAATAAAATTGACAGTTTTGTGGATTTTCAGGGCCGCGTCTGGTTGATTGAGGCGTATTTTTGCGGTTGCGTTGGTTGACTTAGGTTGCCTTAGTTTTCTTATGGTGTTAAGGGGGTTGTAGTTTTCTTGGATTGGTATAACTAACTTGTCGACGATTTTTTGTAATTATGTTGGAGAGGGAACGATATCCGGCCTTTTCGACAATATACGCTTGAAGTGAACGCAGGTTTGTGGAAGTATCTCCCGAATTTTGTTTTTTTGTGCAGAAAAGGCCATGTGGTGCCGATAAAACTTTCAAAAATGCATTAAAAAAAATATGCCATTGTAATTTGTCTATTCTTTGGGCGAAATGCCGATTTACAACGCCTTTCAATTAACTTCAACAAGCGGTCCTAGACGCCATTTTGTAGAATGGAACCCTCGTAAGTTATTTGAGGCAGGTTAAAAATTTAGGATCTAATTACCCTCGATGGGTCTAATAAAAGTTTTCTCTTTTATGTTCTAAAATTCGATTTAAGGGTTTTTTTGGTAGGGGCTAAAAGTTCAAACAGGAGTACTAGAATTTTCTTGGAGTCGCCTGGATGCGGATCGTACCAGTTGCCATGTACTATTTGAATTTTTCGAGACTAGCAGTGTAGCAGTATCCATGTTGGCTGTTTCAGGGACCATGTGTGTGTGTTTTACTGAAGATCGAGTCTTCATGAACTTTGGGTAGCACATAAAGTTTCAGCTAATTAACATTTTTCTTGAATAGTGCAGAACCTTGGGAGTACCCAGTAGGTGACAGAAAAGCGTAAAATCAACCTTTGCTATATTATTTCCCGTGGCGTGTATGCTATTTCTCAAGATAAGCCCTTTCTGTGAACACCTGAGTACTGTGGTGCAATCAGGGTAACGAGCCTCACACCAAATTATTAAGTCATACACTGATATCATTTTTTCTTTAAGATCTTAATCATATTAATATTTTGCATTTGCATATTGTTCTATATACAGTGTTTTAATAAAGTTTTGCGCGCATGTTATGTACAGAACTTGTGCATTGTAAACGTATAGCGTATGTCGACATAGCGTTAAGACGTCACAAGAGTCTCTTGTAGTTTAAAACGTTAGGTGGTCTGTTACAGCTAATTTCGTTGTAAATATTGTTACCATTTATTATTATAAAGTAAATATTTTTGATTCCCGGCTAAAGGCCATTTGTTTTTTCAAACTTTAACGCTTGTAACTTTAATATTTTAACTTATTTACGCCCAAGTGGCTAATACATTTATCGAGTAACCACAGGTCTGGTACTCGTAAGATTTAATATTATATTTTAACGATGCTTTTATGGTAAATTTAGTTAGTTTTGGGAGGCTCTTGCACAGACCTTGCGGAAATTCCAAGTCTGGGAGGTAAATTTTGAGTTATATCTCACCATGTCCTGGATGTCGGTCTATGTGGCTGCCAGACCAGACTGCACAGTCGTTTTAAGGTGTAGGTCTGACAGTTGCCTCCTTGTGCAAGGCCCTGTCAAACAGTGTTTGACTTTTACTCATTCTTTTTCGCTCAATTTTGTAATCCAATCCTCCAAATCTTTTATGTCAAACCAAATACTACCACTTTGTTAATACATTTCAATTACTTATATTTTAACTTTAAGTATCTATTGTCCACCAAAGTAAGAGGACCTTGTATTAATAAATTCAAATAGCCAAGGGTCTAACACGACTTTTCAAGAATAAATATTTGTATTGGCATCTGCTAAAATTTGGCTTTTATTTCAAATAGATTGACTTTGAGGGACTTAAGTAAATAAGAGCTTGTAAGAAGCTAACTGATTGTGACATAATGTTTCTTTTTTCCTAGTTTGTTTTTCTCTGAGGCCAAACACTAGAACATTTAAAGGCTTTTAAATAAAAGAAAACTAAGGTGGCGCCTTCAGGATTTGATTTTAACTTACTTATATAAGAGTGCTAAACCTCTCAATCTAGAAGCAAGATGGAGAACCTACCCTGAGTTAAGCTAGCTAAGGGGTGAGTTTTCAGGCATCACAACATAGGTCACTTTTAGGGACTGTTGTCTGAAGTACATCCTCCAGGGCGTAGGGTTGCCAGAATAAGGGTGGATAGGTTGCCTTGACTTAGTATATTTTAGGTTATCCTTAGGCTATACTGGCACCAAAGAATTATGGTGATAATATAAAACCGTGCCGTGAATAATAAGGAAGGTTGCACTGGCGCCGATTTTGAAAAGATTACAGTATGTAACTAAGTTCTCATACACACATTGTTATGCTGATAATACACAAATCCTGTATACTTTTGATTTCAGATATTATAATGAAATTGAGGCTGACGTAAACTCCGACTTAGTATCTTGATATACAGCAGTACCCACACTCTTAAATTAAATGCTTAAAAAGTGCAGGTGATTCTGTATACAACTCCTGCTTGTCATGACTTTCTATTGGGTTACCTTTATTTTCACTTAGGGGATCAACGATTTGCCTTTACTGACATGGCCAGAAACTTGGCAATGATGTTAGATTCACGATTGAGGTATAACCATCATATCTTCAAATTGAGTAAAAAGTCCTATATGGCCATGAAGATTTTGTACGAAATCAAAGATATTACGAATTTTAAAGTCCGTAATAATTATGCGAGGCGTACATCATGTTAACACTGTCGTATTGCATTACGCTTTATTACTCGTGCCTTACATATGAAGATAAACGACTACATATAATTCAGAATGGTTGTTGCCGTTTCATCTTTGACCTAAGAAAGTATGATCGCGTACCCAAGAAATTAAACGAATTGAAGTGGCTTAGAATAAAATTTCTAATTCAATATATTTGGCTTGCTATTGTTTATAGTATATATGTATTTATGTTTGTATTATTAAAAACGTCAGCTCCCACCTACCTAAGATCTAAACTAGTTATTAGTAATGACAATCACATTGTTCTCCTTAGAGAAAATACACTTGTTATGCCCCAACATTCCACAACGCTTTTTCAGTGATGTTTTACATATAATGTTGCAAAATATCATAATGAATTCCTAAATATCTACGATAACAGTTCAATTGAGGTATTTAAAAAAATATATTAAAGCCACTCTGCTTTACAAACAATTTGATGTTAGTTAGTATAGTCTGACGTGTATTTATTCCTGCTCTTTCATTCTTTTTGCATTGTATAACTGTGCTTGCGGATATTTATATGGTATTGTTAATTATGTACTAACTATTTGGTCTGATTTGATTTCTAGAAGTAAGTATTAAATTATTGTAAAAGTGTAGTTGATGTGTCTAAAAAACTATAGATAACCGCTATTGGTTTGTGTCATCCATGTTGTCAATTCACGGTGACGATGGTAAATCTATGGTAAAACTTGTGTTGAGTAGCTGCTTATCAGCTGGAATTCACCCTTTAAGAATTTGTAGCAAGGATTTAATTCAATTCCATTCGATTCGATTCGATCGATTATTTGCTCCTGGAGGTCTCGATACTTCGCTATTTTCTTAGCATGTTTATGATAGTGGCAACCTTTTGTCATATACAACAGGTTGTCACTATCTGCTGACAGTAGCTCTTAATGTGGAGGCACTAGGTCGTGGTCCGTTATACTTACAACTTCCCTTCGTCATTGCCTTGCCCTGGGCGCCAGACAGAAATCCAAGCCAGGAAAAAAATACCGAATGTCAGTACTTATTGAAAATCTATCTAATAAATAGAACTAAAATTTCCTACACAAACAATAAAGCTTTTATTAAAATGAAATACCTATGCTTGATAAAAAAAAAGGGTTTATGCCAGTTTTATGATAACAGTGACATTGTTTAAAATTTAGTTTGATGAAAACTATTTATGTTTAGGATTAAAGCATCAAAAAAATTAAACTAAGCTTTTCTCGACCCAAGTATTTATGTAAAATGTGTGTATATAACCTCTAAAGAATCTAAAACCCTTAATACGTCAATCCGTTATGTCTGGTTATAAAAAAAGGAATGACCTCAAGTCAAGATCGCTTTGCAAAAAGAGATTATTGAATACAAAGGTTAAAAAAAGTAATAAATTGAAATGGTTACATTTGATAAACTTTGTGAACGAAGAATTAATTAAATTATAAAAATGCATCCAGATAACTTCAATACTACTCTGTCTAGCTTGACCAATCGATCAGGATGGCCCCATGTGGTTTTCTCTGGTAGGCCACTACGATAGAGGCGAATGTCTACCGAAAGCTAGTAAAGCGGAGGTAAAATAAGTAACTTTATGCTTCAAGGTATTTATAGCCTGCTGAATTTTCGAAATATCTCTATCCCAACCATCATGATCACTAACATAACTACCGATAGCTGTACCGAATGTTCTATTATTCCGTTCTATGAAGTTACACTGCGCAGAATATAGAGGATTATACCGAGTGTTTATATTATATTTTGAATATAAATCCTTAAAGCTTTTGCAAATAAACTGAGGTTCGTTGTCACATATAACTGTTTCGGATCACCCAAATACTAAAAATATTTGATTTTCTAAAATGTTCTCGATATGAAAGGACTTGGAGCTACGTAATGGATACCAAAAAGTATACTTCGAAAACCAACCCGCTACAACTAATAATGCCCTTTCTTAGATCTGGGAAAGGGTCCCATAAGATCTGCATCCATACATTGAAACGGCAGGTCGATTTTCTTTTCTTTTCCCATAAGTCCCATGCAAGAAGTGTTTAATTTATTTTGAGCACCACAAACTAAACATGACTTAACAAATTTTAAAACATCGCGCCGCATCTCAGGCCAATAATAAAAATCCTGTACTCTATTAAGAGTTTTAAAAAACCTAAAGTGACCTGAAGTTGGCGGATAATGACAATGTTGAATGACATCAGAAATTTGGGGAGTCGGAACAAGAATTTTCCATTCAGGCATATTTACACTCATTGGAAGTTTATTAGGCATAAACTTTAGAATAAAATCATCCTCAACCTTCCATTGAGTATACTTATCACGAAACTGAATAATTTTTTTGCGTAGGTCATTATTCCAAGGGGCAATACGATCAATACCTACATCAAATGGATTAATAAGAGAAATAATAGGTGAGTCTTCTTGACCGTCATTAGGAAGTGGAATTCTACTTAATGCATCTGCCGCGACATTATCTACTTCGCGCTTGTCAACAATATCAAAATTATGCTGACGGAATCGCACACTCCAGCGAGCTAATTTGCCTGTAGGGTTTTTCATGTTGTTTAGCCACAAAAGAGAATAACAGTCTGTTATAATCTGAAATTTCGGAGCGTCTTCAATAAACATTCGAAATTTGTACAAACAAACAAAACTCCTAAACATTTCCGTTCCACAACAGAATAATTCCTTTCGGCTCTCGAAACTGACCTACTGGCGTATACTATTACGTGCTCCTCTCCATCGATAATTTGCGACAGTGCGCCTCCAACACCTGTCGAACTGGCATCTGACGTTATAATAAACGGTTTATTGAAATCAGGCTGAGACAAAATTGGTGACGAGACTAGAAGTTCCTTGATTTTAACAAAAGAAGATTCTGCAGCTTCAGTCCATGTAATAGGTTAGCTTTTCCTGCGACCTTTGAGAAGATCATTGATCGGAGACATTAATGTGGAAAGGTTATTTATAAAACGCCTATTCTATGAACATAAACCTACAATACGTTTAACATCCGTAGCAGCTTTTGGTCTCGGATAATTAACCATTGAAATAATTTTGTCAGGATCCGTGCGCAAACTATTCGACTCAAAAATTTCAAACTTGTTTTAAAAAAATCGTATTTTTCCAAATTATTAGTAAGATTAAGGAACATTAAAAGTAGCTTTATCCTTAGAATTTTCGTCCAACGGAATATGCCAAATTGCTTTACGTAAATTAATAGACAAAATATATTTCGCATTACGTAATGAACAAAGAATTTTGTCAATACTGGGAAGAGCATGAGAATCAAATTTAGTACCTACTATTATTTAAAAGGCGTCCATCAAAAATAAATCTAAATTCCTTGTTTGATCTTTTGACTAAAAGTACTAGAGAAGACCATGGACTTTGGGAAGGTTCAATAACACCTAACTATAACATTTCGTCCAATTCTTTAAGTAGTGATAGTTGGGGGATTCACCATCATAGGGTCCTCCAATGTTAATTTTCGGAGGGATTTTTATGACTCATATCTCCGGAACCAATGGGCCTAGGATATTGCGCATGCGTAGTTGGGGTCTATGAAATGGGTTCTTGCGCATGACTCAAAAATGACACCTGTCACCTGTCAATTAAGAACTGTCACCTGTCAGATGTCACCTGTCAAATGTCAAAATCGACAGCTGATGTATGTCACGTGTTTAGGGTTGACGTCATGAGTCGTTTAAAAAAAGAACGGGGTTGATCGGGCCAATAGGGCCAAAGTTAGTATAGCTAATGCCCTAACGGCAGGGGGGTGAAAGATTGCAAATACATGTCACGTGTTTAGGGTGACGTCATGAGTTGTTTAAAAAAAGAACGGGGTTGGTCGGGTCAATAGGGCCAAAGTTAGTATAGCTAATGCCCTAACGGCAGGGAGGTGAAAGATTGCAAATACATGTCGCGTGCTTAGGGTGATGTAATAAGTTGTTTAAAAAAAGAACGGGGTTGATCGGGCCAAATCACAAAAGTATTTTGAAGATCCCCCCCTGTATTTCAAATTTTATTATATCCTTCAAGCTTTTAATTGAATTTTAATAATCGATTATCAGGTCAAAGGATGGAAAATTTTGCGAAACAAAATAACCTTGACGCGTGCGATGCGAATGTATAATCAATATGCAAATCATTAGTTACACACGAGCCTTGTCTAGATAATGCTTTATTTATGCTAATTGACTACTGGTAATTTACAACAATATATATTGTGTCATTTATATGCAAAAATGCATTTCTTTGAACAGATAAAAATTACTTGCGTAATTTTATACAAAAATCTATACAGGGAAGATGTAATGTAAGTATACAAAGACCTCCCAGGCCCCCCAAATTCCCTAAAATATATATTCCCGATGAAATTGTGACCTTAGTATAGCTAATGCCCTAACGGCAGGGGGGTGAAAGATTGCAAATACATGTAACGTGTTTAGGGTGACGTCGTAAGTTGTTTAGAAAAGGAACGGGGTTGATTGAGTAAATAGAACCAAAGTTAGCATAGCTTATGCCTAAATGGCATGATATAGAAAATTTTATTGGTGTATGAGTGACACATTATCATACCTTCTGAAGCTAGACAACCAGAGATATTCGCCAAATCATACGGGGCGCTATCTATTCCAAGAGCATGAACCTAACTGGTACCCTGTTAAGTTAGGCAACCAACGCTTTAAAGATATATTATTCCCGTAGCCAAACTATTGGCAATTATTACCTTCACCAAATTATCAAGAAATCTTACTTGCACTATCTGCCGAAAATGGCAACAGTGTAATCCTGTTACAACTGCCCTTGTTGTAAGAACATACTTCGTTTACCCCAACACACGTTACGAGTAGACCTCCGTTCAAAACAGATCAGTTATAAACTGCCCCCAACTCAAAACTACACGGTTATCAACACCCATAAGAATCACATGACAATCAGACTGTTCTACCCCTGTTAAGTTAGATTTAAAATAAAATCAAAAAACAGTTATATATCGAAAACATTTAGTTACAAAAACACGTATAAAAGATATGCGACAATGATAAGAAACAAAAATAATATCCCAGACGTTATAGCTCCATAAGCCACACTAATATTGTATCAAGAATATTATTCGATATACAAGATAATAATAAACCAAAACAGCTATATTAGAATAATTTAAGATCAAGAACAAACTTATTACCAACCTCATATGTATTATAATATTAAGTTTACATCTATGATAAATAGTACGGAATTTAAAACGCCAATGGACTTAAAAACTAAGAAAAAAGATATATACAATAAAAGCAATACCCTTGTATATTAAATACTTCTAATCGATTATTATTAAGAACATATCGACGGGGTGATTAGATAAATGTAAAATGCTGTCTAATAATACCAAAACGCAGCTAATATACTTCCCGAGAGCCAGAAGTAAATTTCATCAAACCAGACTGCAAGCCAAAAATCTGAACCTCAGCTGGACCAGACTGTGATATTTGATATTAGAGGACACCACGCAACTCTTTTTACCATTACACAAGATATCCAAGACAGTGCGTTTTTGGTTTTCAAGAGACGTACTGACAAAAATAATCTACATCGTAAAACTAAAATTTACCACATGATTACAAAAACATGCTTATTTACAAAATATGAATAGAAGATAAATACAAAATCATATACAAGGTGTTAGTTGACATAATAACCATTTTAACGACAATATAATTCACATCAATCAAAGATAGTTAAATAACATGGTATATTTTATTTTAGAATACATCAAGGAATGCTAAAATTTTTTTTAATTAATACAACATTTGGTATACACATACAATAAATTCAAATTAGGTTTTCAAAAGTTAACAACCACGTATAATATATTATAAAGTTTATAGAAAATATTACAGAAAAAAAGCGCAAACAACACTAAAAATACCCGAAAATAAAAAATAAACAAGGCCATCAATTTTACCCAAAGGTACTTATATTTACTCTGTATACAGCATTTATAACAGTCTCGTGTAGACACTCGGCATACTAATTAATTACTAGAGATGCACAAATGACATCACACGTGGTACTTGTATCTTATATATCTATAACATTAGTAGAAATATCAGTTTGTTGACTTCGATGTAGTTAACCTTGATATTAAATATGCAACTAAATAGTATTGCCGTAATTATTATTATAGGTCAGTCGTTGAAATCAATATTTAAATTCATTTACAATTGTACAAAAAACAAAGCAGCTTGCTTCTATAAATAATAATATGTATACACGGTTAACAGAAAAGTTGGGTATGAATATACATAAACTATTAATAAAGTTTATAGGTAAATTGTTTCCTAATTATACCGGTTACCCGACTAATTTTAATTTTTCCCATAATGACGTAGGTATATTGCAAACAAGTAAGATCTGGGAACTCCATAAAAATAAATTAATATACATTAGATGACCTTTCAAAATTCTGATAATTGTTGCGACATTGAAATATCTTATATTATACGGTTCACTGCACATTTTATTCCTCGAATAATATTTAAAAATACCAAGAGTAGTCGGATAAATAAGTAATGGTATATAACATTTAACCTGGTACAATGCCAAGGTTACACCGGTAACCGTGAACGTTTGTGACATTAACACAGCCTATGCATTATTTGTTTATTGAATTATATGACGGAAAAAATTGTAACAATATGATATGTGACTAAAACGCAAATAATTTTAAGTGTATTCTAATTACGTCACCAGCTTATATCAAATTCAGCTATCGAGTGAGTTAGTGGGCAGTTTAGTAATATTCTTATACATATCTTCAGAGTAAGTACCAAATATTTATGAGATTTTGTTTAGTTGTTAAATATATAGGAGATAGTTATTTAACAATCTTATTCTATTTTAGTTTTTAGATAAAATGCTTGTATATAATTATTGTGTAATATTTTGAAGAAAACACTTAAATACGGTAATAAATTCATAAAAATTACAAGCTTAAAAAATAATCTTAATAATAATTAAAGCAGAATTAGGGATTCATTGCATAATTTCTGTACAGAAATGTGCGGAGACCTGAACCTATAAACTTTCCACCACATCAGCCGCAGATAAAAAACTACTTATTTAAATAACCCTACTTAATATCAACCACGTCTGTTTTATTACTATAATTAAATAAAACATTATATTCACTTGCACATAAATAATAGTCTTTAAATGGATAGCTAAAATATTAAGATAAATCAGGTATCTTGGAGAGTACAAAGGTTTTCAGTGAGCATAAAAAATAGAAATAAAAAATACATTACAAATAAAGAAGGCTATATTTTATAGTCCGCATATGAGGGAAAAATAAAAGTACACATAAAAAAGACACATATCACTAATCTCGTATATACTACATAGATATAAAAAACCAGTTCAAAAAATAAAATGGCATATCATCAAGTTCAAAAGACCCTGTATATAATAATATTTGGAGTACAGTGTACTACTTAAATATATAAAACAAATTTCAGATAAAAAATTATAAAATAAGCCATTCTCCTGCAATTATAAAATTGAAGATTGGTAAATCCAAGAAATTCAAAACAGCATACACAAGTCAAAGGTCAAAGCAGTACCATTTTACTAATTCATCAACAGATCCGATGTACATACTTACAAAGCCAATTTTAGGATTAATGGTATGCCTCTTTTGGGAACCCCTGTATGGAAATTGAAATAAATAATTATGATCCAACAATTTAATAGATAAACAAGTTCTCGCTAATAATTAATTACGAATAAAATATTATACTAAACCCTATACCTATATAGGCCCAATCTAGCTATGATATAAGTGTCCAAATTTCCCCATTTTTAAAAGATATTAAAATATAAATCATTGCATTTTTATTCGCTTTATTACAGACAGTAAACATGAATTAGCATAAATAAAGCATTATCTAAACAAGACTCGTTGGTAACTGACGATCTACATAATGATGTTGCATTTTTTAATTATTATAAACAATTTTAAATTATGTCTTCTTCTTATACAAGGCGAGAGAAAAGCACTTGTCTATCTAAGAAATAAAATAAATTAAAAATATGTTGGAAACACTACATTAGGAATATACCATGAAAAATATTTCAACTGACTGAATGTGCTTGGTATGTACCTAAATTGTTTGATGTAAATTAGGATTTGAACAACAGAAACCCGATAAGGAATGATCGTCTATAGATGTATCAGGTCATAGCCCTTGCATAAGACACACTCAGCATGTTCTTGCTCGATGAACCAAGAGGTTTGACTTCATAAATTATTGTGCAGTCGGTACTCTCTTACGGAGTCGCTACCTAATGCATTATAAAAAAGTCGAAGTTTTTAAAAATTTCAGGCTCTTCAAGATAAAAATAAAAATGTTTAATAATTATAGCAAAATTATCATGATTTATAGTGATTCATACTTTACACTAAGACTTACGAATGCCCAAGAATACATAAAAAAGTAATTCAAATTAAATTATTTATTATCAAGAAAAATATTGCAATGTGACAGAATGTGGGGCAAAAGCTAAAAATATAGTACTTTGCAAAAATTATACAGTAAACAATGAAAGTATTATTCAAAATTTTCAATAAACATTCAAGGATATCCAAGTCTGTATATTATTTATTAACACAGTAATTTATTAAGCACCTGTATAAATTAGGAAAAAAATTGAACTAAAAATATGCACCAATAATAAAAGCATTTTAAAAATGTGCGTGTAATAAGATAAGATACCTATATATAGCGAACAAATATTGAACGTTTCGAACCCCACAACTAATCCTGTATATACATTTACAAACATCGAAAATTAAGCAGGTTAAATAAACTAAAAATATACCTTGTGGGAATTAAAAGTACTGTAGAGAAACAGTAAAAATCCAATTCAACGCATGGAAAGTGGTCATTTTAAAATATATTCTGCACTTGGCATATAATTAAGTCGATTATGACATTTGTAAAAATACCCGATTCTACTAAACTTTTGCATAAAATAGATTATGTAATTTTAGGTAGCCTTGATATTAAAATACATATAGTTTGAATACCGAAACAGTAGAAATTTTATCTTATCTTATTACACGCACATTTTTAAAATGCTTTTATTATTGGTGCATATTTTTAGTTCAATTTTTTTCCTAATTTATACAGGTGCTTAATAAATTACTGTGTTAATAAATAATATACAGACTTGGATATCCTTGAATGTTTATTGAAAATTTTGAATGATACTTTCATTGTTTACTGTATAATTTTTGCAAAGTACTATATTTTTAGCTTTTGCCCCACATTCTGTCACATTGCAATATTTTTCTTGATAATAAATAATTTAATTTGAATTACTTTTTTATGTATTCTTGGGCATTCGTAAGTCTTAGTGTAAAGTATGAATCACTATAAATCATGATAATTTTGCTATAATTATTAAACATTTTTATTTTTATCTTGAAGAGCCTGAATTTTTTAAAAACTTCGACTTTTTTATAATGCATTAGGTAGCGACTCCGTAAGAGAGTACCGACTGCACGATAATTTATGAAGTCAAACCTCTTGGTTCATCGAGCAAGAACATGCTGAGTGTGTCTTATGCAAGGGCTATGACCTGGTACATCTATAGACGATCATTCCTTATCGGGTTTCTGTTGTTCAAATCCTAATTTACATCAAACAATTTAGGTACATGGGACATTTTTTTAAGTGTCTCACCCGATTGGCGATTTTCCTGCTGACTATCATAAAAAACAAATTACATATTTCTCAATGATTTTCGATAAGGAAGCCGAATTTAATGTCAAAAAATACATAGATTTACAAATTTGACAGATGAGACGCCATTTTGAATTTTCTTAAATGGCAACCCCCATAAATAACCACACGATTGGATTGCATTTGGCGATCCGATTCTAAAACTATATAGTTGTTGACACTTATTTTCAGCCGTTTCGGAAATACGGGGGTTCCTAATTTGCCTCCATCGATTTTGTCTTTTAAGTGTCTCACCCCTTTAATAAATAGACCTTCTAAGCTGAACACCTCAATTTTTTTCACAGTAAGATAACTTCGCGTGAGCAAGCGATCTACGCTTTAGTCAAATCCGACAGATGTCAAAAAGTGACAGATACGACGCCATCTTGAATTTTTTTAAATGGCAATTCTCATAAATAACTAGACGATTGGATTGCATTTGGCGATCCGATTATAAAACTATATAGCTGTTGACACTTATTTTCAGCCGTTTCGGAAATACGGGGGTTCATAATTTGCCTCCATCGATTTTGTCTTTTAAGTGCCTCACCCCTTTAATAAATAGATCTTCTAAGCTGAACACCCTAGTTTTTTTCACAGTGACATAATTTCGCGTAAGCAAGCGATCTACGCTATAGTCAAATCCGACAGACGTCAAAAAGTGACAGATACGACGCCATTTTGAATTTTTTTAAATGGCAACCCTCATAAATAACTAGACGATTGAATTGCATTTGGCGATCCGATTATAAAACTATATAGTTGTTGACACTTATTTTCATCCGTTTCGGAAATACGGGGGTTCCTAATTTGCCTCCATCGATTTTGTCTTTTAAGTGTCTCACCCCTTTAATAAATAGACCTTCTAAGCTGAACACCCTAGTTTTTTTCACGGTGACATAATTTCGCGTAAGCAGGCGATCTACGCTATAGTCAAATCCGACAGACGTCAAAAAGTGACAGATACGACGCCATTTTGAATTTTTTTAAATGGCAACCCTCATAAATAACTAGACGATTGGATTGCATTTGGCGATCCGATTCTAAAACTATATAGTTGTTGACACTTATTTTCATCCGTTTCGGAAATACGGGGGTTCCTAATTTGCCTCCATCGATTTTGTCTTTTAAGTGTCTCACCCCTTTAATAAATAGACCTTCTAAGCTGAACACCTCAATTTTTTTCACAGTAAGATAACTTCGCGTGAGCAAGCGATCTACGCTATAGTCAAATCCAACAGATGTCAAAAAATGACAGATACGACGCCATCTTGAATTTTTCTAAATGGCAGCCCTCATAAATAACCACACGATTGAATTGCATTTGGCGATCCGATTCTAAAACTATATAGTTGTTGACACTTATTTTCATCCGTTTCGGAAATACGGGGGTTCCTAATTTGCCTCCATCGATTTTGTCTTTTAAGTGTCTCACCCCTTTAATAAATAGACCTTCTAAGCTGAACACCTCAATTTTTTTCACAGTAAGATAACTTCGCGTGAGCAAGCGATCTACGCTATAGTCAAATCCAACAATGTCAAAAAGTGACAGATACGACGCCATCTTGAATTTTATTAAATGGCAACCCTCATAAATAACTAGAGGATTGGATTGCATTTGGCGATCCGATTATAAAACTGTATAGTTGTTGACACTTATTTTCAGCCGTTTCGGAAATACGGGGGTTCATAATTTGCCTCCATCGATTTTGTCTTTTAAGTGTCTCACCCATTTAATAAATAGACCTTCTAAGCTGAACACCCTAGTTTTTTTCACAGTGACATAATTTCGCGTAAGCAAGCGATCTACGCTATAGTCAAATCCGACAGACGTCAAAAAGTGACAGATACGACGCCATTTTGAATTTTTTTAAATGGCAACCCTCATAAATAACTAGACGATTGAATTGCATTTGGCGATCCGATTATAAAACTATATAGTTGTTGACACTTGTTTTCATCCGTTTCGGAAATACGGGGGTTCCTAATTTGCCTCCATCGATTTTGTCTTTTAAGTGTCTCACCCCTTTAATAAATAGACCTTCTAAGCTGAACACCCTAGTTTTTTTCACAGTGACATAATTTCGCGTAAGCAAGCGATCTACGCTATAGTCAAATCCGACAGACGTCAAAAAGTGACAGATACGACGCCATTTTGAATTTTTTTAAATGGCAACCCTCATAAATAACTAGACGATTGGATTGCATTTGGCGATCCGATTCTAAAACTATATAGTTGTTGACACTTATTTTCATCCGTTTCGGAAATACGGGGGTTCCTAATTTGCCTCAATCGATTTTGTCTTTTAAGTGTCTCACCCCTTTAATATATAGACCTTCTAAGGTGAACACCCTAATTTTTTTCACAGTGACATAATTTCGCGTGAGCAAGCGATTTACGCTATAGTCAAATCCGGCAGATGTCAAAAAGTGACAGATACGACGCCATTTTGAATTTTTTTAAATGGCAACCCCCATAAATAACCACACGATTGGATTGCATTTGGCGATCCGATTCTAAAACTATATAGTTGTTGATACTTATTTTCAGCCGTTTCGGAAATACGGGCGTTCCTAATTTGCCTCCATCGATTTTGTCTTTTAAGTGTCTCACCCCTTTAATAAATAGACCTTCTAAGCTGAACACCATAATTTTTTTCACAGTGACATAATTTCCCGTGAGCAAGCGATCTACGCTATAGTCAAATCCAACAATGTCAAAAAGTGACAGATACGACGCCATCTTGAATTTTATTAAATGGCAACCCTCATAAATAACTAGACGATTGGATTGCATTTGGCGATCCGATTATAAAACTGTATAGTTGTTGACACTTATTTTCAGCCGTTTCGGAAATACGGGGGTTCATAATTTGCCTCCATCGATTTTGTCTTTTAAGTGTCTCACCCCTTTAATAAATAGACCTTCTAAGCTGAACACCCTAGTTTTTTTCACAGTGACATAATTTCGCGTAAGCAAGCGATCTACGCTATAGTCAAATCCGACAGACGTCAAAAAGTGACAGATACGACGCCATTTTGAATTTTTTTAAATGGCAACCCTCATAAATAACTAGACGATTGGATTGCATTTGGCGATCCGATTATAAAACTATATAGTTGTTGACACTTATTTTCAGCCGTTTCGGAAATACGGGGGTTCCTAATTTGCCTCCATCGATTTTGTCTTTTAAGTGTCTCACCCCTTTAATAAATAGACCTTCTAAGCTGAACACCTCAATTTTTTTCACAGTAAGATAACTTCACGTGAGCAAGCGATCTACGCTATAGTCAAATCCAACAGATGTCAAAAAGTGACAGATACGACGCCATCTTGAATTTTTTTAAATGGCAGCCTTCATAAATAACCACACGATTGAATTGCATTTGGCGATCCGATTCTAAAACTATATAGTTGTTGACACTTATTTTCAACCGTTTCGGAAATACGGGCGTTCCTAATTTGCCTCCATCGATTTTGTCTTTTAAGTGTCTCACCCCTTTAATATATAGACCTTCTAAGGTGAACACCCTAATTTTTTTCACAGTGACATAATTTCGCGTGAGCAAGCGATTTACGCTATAGTCAAATCCGGCAGATGTCAAAAAGTGACAGATACGACGCCATTTTGAATTTTTTTAATTGGCAACCCCCATAAATAACCACACGATTGGATTGCATTTGGCGATCCGATTCTAAAACTATATAGTTGTTGATACTTATTTTCAGCCGTTTCGGAAATACGGGCGTTCCTAATTTGCCTCCATCGATTTTGTCTTTTAAGTGTCTCACCCCTTTAATAAATAGACCTTCTAAGCTGAACACCATAATTTTTTTCACAGTGACATAATTTCCCGTGAGCAAGCGATCTACGCTATAGTCAAATCCGACAGACGTCAAAAAGTGACAGATACGACGCCATTTTGAATTTTAAGAGTCTCACCCCTTTAATAAATAGACTTTCTAAGCTGAAAACCCCAATCTTTTTGCTGGTAAGTTGTATCTTAATGAAAATGTTATCCCACATATAATTTAATTTAAACAACAAGAAACAGTACATGTTTTTTTAAAAAAATTTATTAAATTTCTATTATCGAGCTCTAACAAGTAAAGTGAATTATTATTGATTATTATAGTGAATGGCTTTAAACAAAAGGTTTTATTTTTACCCCTACCGCCACTTAAAATGACAAAATGTTTTAGTATTTTCTTTAACATATTTTATGCACTTTAGTTTATTATATATTATACAGGGTGTCCCACGGTGAATGGCGTATTAGGCGTTTATGGAGAACTAAATAACGGATCATTTTGAAAATTTGGCAACCGGGATAAAAGATCATGATCTACAGTTTAAAAATATTTTTGACTATGCGGTGTTGCCGCTTCTACTCTAAACCGGTGACAACATTACTATTTTAAATAGAACATCCTGTATATTCTTCAATTTTCAAATTCCGAATATAATTATGAGCAACTTCTCTTAATATTTTCCTATACCTATCTGTAGCCGTTTTTCGGGAATAAATTAATTTCAATTTTTTTTTACGAAAAAAGGACTTCCAATAAATTTTAATACCTCCCTCCTATTAAAAAAATTTGAGCTGAAATTAGGGTCATACCTGAACAATGCATCTAGGCATTTGATCTTTTGGTCACATCTTAGTCTAAGTATACAGGGCGGTACAGAAATTAATTTATGTCGGTAACTTACAAAAATGCCAGAAAAATTATACCTAATACCTAACTTCAAGTTTCCGATTTAATAGCGTTTATTCATAAAACTTCATAAATCGACAAACTTTCAACGGCTTTAATAGTAGTGGGCTATGGAAACAAATTTTTTGTTACATAGTCACCATGGCAACTTGTTTTATAGAAATGTAATTTTTTAAATAATTGTGATTTGAGTACCTACGATGGCGGAAAATAATAATTGCTCTAATACAGGTTTAATGAATTTATTTATTTTCCATGGACAGTGTGATCAAATAATTAGTAGAACCTGCAGAAAATTTAATGAAATGTATCCGAATTTACCGCAGATAAATAACAAAAAAATTGTTCGGCTTCAGAACAATTTTAGACAGTTTGGATCAATTCTGAATGCAACAAATAATAACAAAAATAATAAAAAGTATTACAAATCGAACTAGATAATCAAATACGATAAAAGTAAAATAGACTATTAATAAAAATAAATGGACTATTTTTTAAGCAATTGTTCAAAATGTTGGCCATTAACTTCTAGACACTTTAATAAACAGGTATTGACACCATCCGTTGTAGCACTTTAAAGTTCATTCGCATCACGGTCGTTGAACGCTTGGATGACTCAATGCTCCAGTTCTTCTTTGGTATTCACAGGTGTTTTCTATATTTTCTCCTTCAATACACCCCACAAGTAAAAGTCTAAAGGGGTTATATCAGGTGATCTTGGTGGCCAATTCCATGGTCCTAAGCGTCGAAACCATCAATCATCGTATATCCTTCTAAGCTCCACAGATACTTCAGCGGTACAATGTGCAGAAGCTCCGTTAAGTTGATACCAGCACCTCCTGTACTCTTCAAGTGACAGACTATCCGTAAAGATTTCAACTATTGTGTTTAAAATATTTACATATTTTCCAGAGTTTAGGTTTTCATCGTAAATCACATACCTACCTCACTTGATTATCCATTATTAAGCAGAATACATTGAAACTAAATTTATCTTGAAAACCTGCCTCCCTTGTGACATGGGGATTCTCAGTCGCCCAAAAGTGGCGATTGTGACGATTGAAAATGCCCTCCCTCGAAAATTTGGATTCGTCAGTCTATATAATTTTACTTAAGAAATTTGGATCTTCCTGGATATGCACTAGCATCATTTCGCAAAACTCTACTCTCTTTTAACTATCTTCAGGCTTAAGAGCTATGAACTCTGGTAAATTTATAATCATGCATTCCATGTTTCCTTAGAATTGTTTCTACCGATGAATGTGCAATGTCTAAGCCTTCTTCGGCGCTGCGCACGGAAGCGTAAGGATATGCAACAAAGTATGCCAGAACATTAATTTCATTCTTCTCATTAGAAGTCACGGGACTGGGCAAGCTTCTTGGTGCTTTTAAAATTGATCCAAACTGTCTAAAATTGTTCTGAAGCCGAATAAATTTTTTGTTATTCATCTGCGGCAAATTCGGATACATTTCATTAAATTTTCTGCAGGTTCTACTAATTATTTGATCACACTGTCCATGGAAAATAAATAAATTCATTAAAACTGTATTAGAGTAATTATTATTTTCCGCCATCGTAGGTACTTAAATCACATTTATTTAAAAAATTACATTTCTATAAAACAAGTTGCCATGGTGACTATGTAACAAAAAATTTGTTTCCATAGCCCACTACTATTAAAACCGTTGAAAGTTTGTCGATTTATGAAGTTTTATGAATAAACGCTATTATATCGGAAACTTGAAGTTAGGTATTAGGTATAATTTTTCTGGCATTTTTGTAAGTTACCGACATAAATTAATTTCTGTACCGCCCTGTATACTTAAACTAAGATGTGACCAAAAGATCAAATGCCTAGATGCATTGTTCAGGTATGACCCAAATTTCAGCTCAAAATTGTTTAATAGGAGGGAGATATTAAAATTTATTGGCAGTTCTTTTTTTTGTCAAAAAAAAATTGAAATTAATTGATTCCCGAAAAACGGCCACAGATAGGTATAGGGAAATATTAAGAGAAGTTGCTCATAATTATATTCGGAATTCAAAAATTGAAGAATATGCAGGGTGTTCTATTTAAAATAGCGATGTTTTCACCGGTTTAGAGTAGAAGCGGCAACACCGCATGATCAAAAATATTTTTAAACTGTAGATCATGATCGTTTATCCCGGTTGCCAAATTTTCAAAATGATTCCTTATTTAGTTCTCCATAAACGTATAATACGCCATCCACCGTGGGACACCCTGTATAACTATTGGGAAAAGTAAAAAAAGGCAGTTGGGTGCCACTAGAATGATTAAGATATCCTATTGCATGTCTAGTCGAAGCAAATAAAAAGTAAGGATTATTAATTTAACGAATAGAAATTAAAATTCGTTGTTATTTGTTTTGTGCAATTGTCTTTTAAAAATTAGCGAATTGTAAACAATAAAATTAACTTAAATAAAATTACAAAAACTTTGGGTTTAAGAAATTTGCTTATAGAATATCCTACCTTTCTCTATGGTTGTTGGTCAGAGTATAAGTTTACATACAAATTTAAGTATTCTCCCTTGCATTATCTAATTACTTTTAACCCGGCGTTTCTCAACTTTTATTGTTTGCTATCAAATTTTTAATCACAATTCTCATCGTAGATCGAAATTTCACAATCAATGAAATTCGTTGTAACATGTAAATAAAACGTAATAATTATTGTCAGCTAAAAGTAAAATGATATAAGAAAATAACTAAGGCATCAGGCATGCTATATTGAATTTTAACAATTTTTGATATTTATGATGCCCAGTAACTCTTTATAATTTCACTGCCTTCCCGTTTTCCTCTTCGCCATATCGGTAACGTCATGTTCAAACTAATAAAAAATTAAACGTCTAGTAACATTTGACATTATCATTAAGAATTTTTTCTAAATAACTTTTAATTTCGTTATTAATTAGACAATACTTAAATTCGTGGTAGTCAATAAGAGAACCTTTAAAAAAGTCGAATGTAATTTTGTGGCAAAAAATTGGGAAGCCAATATTTGAGGGTAGCAAAATTTACATGTGATTTTCAGTGGCCAGTTTGGCGGTGCATCATCCGGTATGTGCCCTCTGGCTATTTTTATTACTATTTAATTTGAAAATTAGCCTTGATTAAAAATACTGATAGACTGGCAACCAACTATAATATGAAGTTGGCCTTTTTTGTATAATATAGTTTTCCATCTGCCTATAGCAGTGCTAATAGTATCTCCAGACGGCTAGAAATGGAGATTGAGCATTTTGTTATTCAAATCCAGAATTTTTAAACTTGTTTTTAATTGTAGTATTGAAGTTAATTATTAATATTAAATACATTATCCATTACTAATACAATCTTATATATAAGTGTAATATATCAGTGTGAACGTGTATTTTATTTTGCAGAATGCATTTTTTTAATGCGCATTTGTTTCAGTAACTTTATTAATTTCTTTATAATATTTTTTTTCGATATGCTAACAGGTATCACGCCTTTCTAGGGGGGTTCGCCCCACAGGTTAAAAAACGCTGCTTTTTGGTTGAACAAAACATTTATAGTACTTGCCTAAAAACTGCTGGAGCCTATATTCATGTTAAATTTAATAAACACACTTATTAACGATAACGAAAATTGCGCAATAATATATAAAAATAACTGTGCCACTGTTGCTGTATATGTATAAACTATTCATAAAACGTTGGGGTTTATATTTAAAGTTCTAGCTATCAGGAGCAATTAAAAAAAAAACTAACCCAATCCGTTAGCAAAGGATTTGGGCATATTAAAATTATATTCATTTTTAACTATAGGTTCATATTTTAATTTGTAATCAGAACATGTTTCGACATTACAAAAAATATAAAAGCATAAAATTAATAAATTTTAAAAGTATAACAGTAATAACCAAGCAACTAACATTGAAGACAATATTATTTATAATTACAATTAAATATTAATAACAAGACGCATTTTTACCATTTAAGAGTCATGAACTTCTTAGTTAAAGATTCTTATATACACTTTTATAAATAAAAATACTAGTCGACCCTAGCCAGCCTCTTTGGTAGAAATGCAGATTGTCGTAATTGTTGAATCTGTTTTTTCTTTGTATATTATTTCAATATTGCAGTGTGTTCTTGATCAGCAATGAAAATACATGTTCATTTAACCGATGGAGGCAAATTAGGAACCCCCGGATTTCCGAAACAGCTGAAAATAAATATCAACAACTATATAGTTTTAGAATCGGATCGCCAAATGCAATTCAATCGTGCGGTTATTTACGAGGGCTGCAATTTAAAAAAATTCAAAATGGAGTCGTATCTGTCACTTTTTGACATCTGTTGGATTTGACTATAGCGTAGATCGCTTGCTTATGGGAAAATATGTCACTTTGAAAAAAATTAGGGTGTTCAGCTTAGAAGGTTTTTTTATTAAAGGGGTGAGACACTTAAAAGACAAAATCGATGGAGGCAAATTATGAACCCCCGTATTTCCGAAACGGCTAAAAATAAGTGTCAACAACTATATAGTTTTATAATCGGATCGCCAAATGCAATCCAATCGTCTAGTTATTTATGAGGGTTGCCATATAAAAAAATTCAAAATGGCGTCGTATCTGTCACTTTTTGACGTCTGTCGGATTTGACTATAGCGTAGATCGCTTGCTTACGCGAAATTATGTCACTGTGAAAAAAACTAGGGTGTTCAGCTTAGAAGGTCTATTTATTAAAGGGGTGAGACACTTAAAAGACAAAATCGATGGAGGCAAATTATGAACCCCCGTATTTCCGAAACGGCTGAAAATAAGTGTCAACAACTATATAGTTTTATAATCGGATCGCCAAATGCAATCCAATCGTCTAGTTATTTATGAGGGTTGCCATTTAATAAAATTCAAGATGGCGTCGTATGTGTCACTTTTTGACATCTGTTGGATTTGACTATAGCGTAGATCGCTTGCTCACGCGAAGTTATCTTACTGTGAAAAAAATTGAGGTGTTCAGCTTAGAAGGTCTATTTATTAAAGGGGTGAGACACTTAAAAGACAAAATCGATGGAGGCAAATTAAGAACCCCCGTATTTCCGAAACGGATGAAAATAAGTGTCAACAACTATATAGTTTTATAATCGGATCGCCAAATGCAATCCAATCGTCTAGTTATTTATGAGCGTTGCTATATAAAAAAATTCAAAATGGCGTCGTATCTGTCACTTTTTGACGTCTGTCGGATTTGACTATAGCGTAGATCGCTTGCTTACGCGAAATTATGTCACTGTGAAAAAAAACTAGGGTGTTCAGCTTAGAAGGTCTATTTATTAAAGGGGTGAGACACTTAAAAGACAAAATCGATGGAGGCAAATTATGAACCCCCGTATTTCCGAAACGGATGAAAATAAGTGTCAACAACTATATAGTTTTAGAATCGGATCGCCAAATGCAATTCAATCGTGTGGTTATTTATGAGGGCTGCCATTTAAAAAAATTCAAGATGGCGTCGTATCTGTCACTTTTTGACATCTGTTGGATTTGACTATAGCGTAGATCGCTTGCTCACGCGAAGTTATCTTACTGTGAAAAAAATTGAGGTGTTCAGCTTAGAAGGTCTATTTATTAAAGGGGTGAGACACTTAAAAGACAAAATCGATGGAGGCAAATTAGGAACCCCCGTATTTCCGAAACGAATGAAAATAAGTGTCAACAACTATATAGTTTTAGAATCGGATCGCCAAATGCAATCCAATCGTCTAGTTATTTATGAGGGTTGCCATTTAAAAAAATTCAAAATGGCGTCGTATCTGTCACTTTTTGACGTCTGTCGGATTTGACTATAGCGTAGATCGCTTGCTTACGCGAAATTATGTCACTGTGAAAAAAACTAGGGTGTTCAGCTTAGAAGGTCTATTTATTAAAGGGGTGAGACACTTAAAAGACAAAATCGATGGAGGCAAATTATGAACCCCCGTATTTCCGAAACGGCTGAAAATAAGTGTCAACAACTATATAGTTTTATAATCGGATCGCCAAATGCAATCCAATCGTCTAGTTATTTATGAGGGTTGCCATTTAATAAAATTCAAGATGGCGTCGTATGTGTCACTTTTTGACATCTGTTGGATTTGACTATAGCGTAGATCGCTTGCTCACGCGAAGTTATCTTCCTGTGAAAAAAATTGAGGTGTTCAGCTTAGAAGGTCTATTTATTAAAGGGGTGAGACACTTAAAAGACAAAATCGATGGAGGCAAATTAAGAACCCCCGTATTTCCGAAACGGATAAAAATAAGTGTCAACAACTATATAGTTTTATAATCGGATCGCCAAATGCAATCCAATCGTCTAGTTATTTATGAGCGTTGCTATATAAAAAAATTCAAAATGGCGTCGTATCTGTCACTTTTTGACGTCTGTCGGATTTGACTATAGCGTAGATCGCTTGCTTACGCGAAATTATGTCACTGTGAAAAAAAACTAGGGTGTTCAGCTTAGAAGGTCTATTTATTAAAGGGGTGAGACACTTAAAAGACAAAATCGATGGAGGCAAATTATGAACCCCCGTATTTCCGAAACGGATGAAAATAAGTGTCAACAACTATATAGTTTTAGAATCGGATCGCCAAATGCAATTCAATCGTGTGGTTATTTATGAGGGCTGCCATTTAAAAAAATTCAAGATGGCGTCGTATCTGTCACTTTTTGACATCTGTTGGATTTGACTATAGCGTAGATCGCTTGCTCACGCGAAGTTATCTTACTGTGAAAAAAATTGAGGTGTTCAGCTTAGAAGGTCTATTTATTAAAGGGGTGAGACACTTAAAAGACAAAATCGATGGAGGCAAATTAGGAACCCCCGTATTTCCGAAACGAATGAAAATAAGTGTCAACAACTATATAGTTTTAGAATCGGATCGCCAAATGCAATCCAATCGTCTAGTTATTTATGAGGGTTGCCATTTAAAAAAATTCAAAATGGCGTCGTATCTGTCACTTTTTGACGTCTGTCGGATTTGACTATAGCGTAGATCGCTTGCTTACGCGAAATTATGTCACTGTGAAAAAAACTAGGGTGTTCAGCTTAGAAGGTCTATTTATTAAAGGGGTGAGACACTTAAAAGACAAAATCGATGGAGGCAAATTATGAACCCCCGTATTTCCGAAACGGCTGAAAATAAGTGTCAACAACTATATAGTTTTATAATCGGATCGCCAAATGCAATCCAATCGTCTAGTTATTTATGAGGGTTGCCATTTAATAAAATTCAAGATGGCGTCGTATGTGTCACTTTTTGACATCTGTTGGATTTGACTATAGCGTAGATCGCTTGCTCACGCGAAGTTATCTTCCTGTGAAAAAAATTGAGGTGTTCAGCTTAGAAGGTCTATTTATTAAAGGGGTGAGACACTTAAAAGACAAAATCGATGGAGGCAAATTAGGAACCCCCGTATTTCCGAAACGGATTAAAATAAGTGTCAACAACTATATAGTTTTAGAATCGGATCGCCAAATGCAATTCAATCGTGTAGTTATTTATGAGGGCTGCCATTTAAAAAAATTCAAGATGGCGTCGTATCTGTCACTTTTTGACATCTGTTGGATTTGACTATAGCGTAGATCGCTTGCTCACGCGAAGTTATCTTACTGTGAAAAAAATTGAGGTGTTCAGCTTAGAAGGTCTATTTATTAAAGGGGTGAGACACTTAAAAGACAAAATCGATGGAGGCAAATTATGAACCCCCGTATTTCCGAAACGGCTGAAAATAAGTGTCAACAACTATATAGTTTTATAATCGGATCGCCAAATGCAATCCAATCGTCTAGTTATTTATGAGGGTTGCCATTTAATAAAATTCAAGATGGCGTCGTATGTGTCACTTTTTGACATCTGTTGGATTTGACTATAGCGTAGATCGCTTGCTCACGCGAAGTTATCTTCCTGTGAAAAAAATTGAGGTGTTCAGCTTAGAAGGTCTATTTATTAAAGGGGTGAGACACTTAAAAGACAAAATCGATGGAGGCAAATTATGAACCCCCGTATTTCCGAAACGGATGAAAATAAGTGTCAACAACTATATAGTTTTAGAA
Organism: Polydrusus tereticollis; assembly: GCA_963920685.1. NCBI lineage: Eukaryota > Metazoa > Arthropoda > Insecta > Coleoptera > Curculionidae > Polydrusus > Polydrusus tereticollis. The sequence continues at coordinate 55,775,422 of OY987329.1, forward strand.
TCGGATCGCCAAATGCAATTCAATCGTGTGGTTATTTATGAGGGCTGCCATTTAAAAAAATTCAAGATGGCGTCGTATCTGTCACTTTTTGACATCTGTTGGATTTGACTATAGCGTAGATCGCTTGCTCACGCGAAGTTATCTTACTGTGAAAAAAATTGAGGTGTTCAGCTTAGAAGGTCTATTTATTAAAGGGGTGAGTCACTTAAAAGACAAAATCGATGGAGGCAAATTAGGAACCCCCGTATTTCCGAAACGAATGAAAATAAGTGTCAACAACTATATAGTTTTAGAATCGGATCGCCAAATGCAATCCAATCGTCTAGTTATTTATGAGGGTTGCCATTTAAAAAAATTCAAAATGGCGTCGTATCTGTCACTTTTTGACGTCTGTCGGATTTGACTATAGCGTAGATCGCTTGCTTACGCGAAATTATGTCACTGTGAAAAAAACTAGGGTGTTCAGCTTAGAAGGTCTATTTATTAAAGGGGTGAGACACTTAAAAGACAAAATCGATGGAGGCAAATTATGAACCCCCGTATTTCCGAAACGGCTGAAAATAAGTGTCAACAACTATATAGTTTTATAATCGGATCGCCAAATGCAATCCAATCGTCTAGTTATTTATGAGTGTTGCCATTTAATAAAATTCAAGATGGCGTCGTATGTGTCACTTTTTGACATCTGTTGGATTTGACTATAGCGTAGATCGCTTGCTCACGCGAAGTTATCTTCCTGTGAAAAAAATTGAGGTGTTCAGCTTAGAAGGTCTATTTATTAAAGGGGTGAGACACTTAAAAGACAAAATCGATGGAGGCAAATTATGAACCCCCGTATTTCCGAAACGGCTGAAAATAAGTGTCAACAACTATATAGTTTTATAATCGGATCGCCAAATGCAATCCAATCGTCTAGTTATTTATGAGGGTTGCCATTTAATAAAATTCAAGATGGCGTCGTATGTGTCACTTTTTGACATCTGTTGGATTTGACTATAGCGTAGATCGCTTGCTCACGCGAAGTTATCTTACTGTGAAAAAAATTGAGGTGTTCAGCTTAGAAGGTCTATTTATTAAAGGGGTGAGACACTTAAAAGACAAAATCGATGGAGGCAAATTAAGAACCCCCGTATTTCCGAAACGGATGAAAATAAGTGTCAACAACTATATAGTTTTATAATCGGATCGCCAAATGCAATCCAATCGTCTAGTTATTTATGAGCGTTGCTATATAAAAAAATTCAAAATGGCGTCGTATCTGTCACTTTTTGACGTCTGTCGGATTTGACTATAGCGTAGATCGCTTGCTTACGCGAAATTATGTCACTGTGAAAAAAAACTAGGGTGTTCAGCTTAGAAGGTCTATTTATTAAAGGGGTGAGACACTTAAAAGACAAAATCGATGGAGCCAAATTATGAACCCCCGTATTTCCGAAACGGATGAAAATAAGTGTCAACAACTATATAGTTTTAGAATCGGATCGCCAAATGCAATTCAATCGTGTGGTTATTTATGAGGGCTGCCATTTAAAAAAATTCAAGATGGCGTCGTATCTGTCACTTTTTGACATCTGTTGGATTTGACTATAGCGTAGATCGCTTGCTCACGCGAAGTTATCTTACTGTGAAAAAAATTGAGGTGTTCAGCTTAGAAGGTCTATTTATTAAAGGGGTGAGACACTTAAAAGACAAAATCGATGGAGGCAAATTAGGAACCCCCGTATTTCCGAAACGAATGAAAATAAGTGTCAACAACTATATAGTTTTAGAATCGGATCGCCAAATGCAATCCAATCGTCTAGTTATTTATGAGGGTTGCCATTTAAAAAAATTCAAAATGGCGTCGTATCTGTCACTTTTTGACGTCTGTCGGATTTGACTATAGCGTAGATCGCTTGCTTACGCGAAATTATGTCACTGTGAAAAAAACTAGGGTGTTCAGCTTAGAAGGTCTATTTATTAAAGGGGTGAGACACTTAAAAGACAAAATCGATGGAGGCAAATTATGAACCCCCGTATTTCCGAAACGGCTGAAAATAAGTGTCAACAACTATATAGTTTTATAATTGGATCGCCAAATGCAATCCAATCGTCTAGTTATTTATGAGGGTTGCCATTTAATAAAATTCAAGATGGCGTCGTATGTGTCACTTTTTGACATCTGTTGGATTTGACTATAGCGTAGATCGCTTGCTCACGCGAAGTTATCTTCCTGTGAAAAAAATTGAGGTGTTCAGCTTAGAAGGTCTATTTATTAAAGGGGTGAGACACTTAAAAGACAAAATCGATGGAGGCAAATTAAGAACCCCCGTATTTCCGAAACGGATGAAAATAAGTGTCAACAACTATATAGTTTTATAATCGGATCGCCAAATGCAATCCAATCGTCTAGTTATTTATGAGCGTTGCTATATAAAAAAATTCAAAATGGCGTCGTATCTGTCACTTTTTGACGTCTGTCGGATTTGACTATAGCGTAGATCGCTTGCTTACGCGAAATTATGTCACTGTGAAAAAAAACTAGGGTGTTCAGCTTAGAAGGTCTATTTATTAAAGGGGTGAGACACTTAAAAGACAAAATCGATGGAGGCAAATTATGAACCCCCGTATTTCCGAAACGGATGAAAATAAGTGTCAACAACTATATAGTTTTAGAATCGGATCGCCAAATGCAATTCAATCGTGTGGTTATTTATGAGGGCTGCCATTTAAAAAAATTCAAGATGGCGTCGTATCTGTCACTTTTTGACATCTGTTGGATTTGACTATAGCGTAGATCGCTTGCTCACGCGAAGTTATCTTACTGTGAAAAAAATTGAGGTGTTCAGCTTAGAAGGTCTATTTATTAAAGGGGTGAGACACTTAAAAGACAAAATCGATGGAGGCAAATTAGGAACCCCCGTATTTCCGAAACGAATGAAAATAAGTGTCAACAACTATATAGTTTTAGAATCGGATCGCCAAATGCAATCCAATCGTCTAGTTATTTATGAGGGTTGCCATTTAAAAAAATTCAAAATGGCGTCGTATCTGTCACTTTTTGACGTCTGTCGGATTTGACTATAGCGTAGATCGCTTGCTTACGCGAAATTATGTCACTGTGAAAAAAACTAGGGTGTTCAGCTTAGAAGGTCTATTTATTAAAGGGGTGAGACACTTAAAAGACAAAATCGATGGAGGCAAATTATGAACCCCCGTATTTCCGAAACGGCTGAAAATAAGTGTCAACAACTATATAGTTTTATAATCGGATCGCCAAATGCAATCCAATCGTCTAGTTATTTATGAGGGTTGCCATTTAATAAAATTCAAGATGGCGTCGTATGTGTCACTTTTTGACATCTGTTGGATTTGACTATAGCGTAGATCGCTTGCTCACGCGAAGTTATCTTCCTGTGAAAAAAATTGAGGTGTTCAGCTTAGAAGGTCTATTTATTAAAGGGGTGAGACACTTAAAAGACAAAATCGATGGAGGCAAATTAGGAACCCCCGTATTTCCGAAACGGATTAAAATAAGTGTCAACAACTATATAGTTTTAGAATCGGATCGCCAAATGCAATTCAATCGTGTAGTTATTTATGAGGGCTGCCATTTAAAAAAATTCAAGATGGCGTCGTATCTGTCACTTTTTGACATCTGTTGGATTTGACTATAGCGTAGATCGCTTGCTCACGCGAAGTTATCTTACTGTGAAAAAAATTGAGGTGTTCAGCTTAGAAGGTCTATTTATTAAAGGGGTGAGACACTTAAAAGACAAAATCGATGGAGGCAAATTATGAACCCCCGTATTTCCGAAACGGCTGAAAATAAGTGTCAACAACTATATAGTTTTATAATCGGATCGCCAAATGCAATCCAATCGTCTAGTTATTTATGAGGGTTGCCATTTAATAAAATTCAAGATGGCGTCGTATGTGTCACTTTTTGACATCTGTTGGATTTGACTATAGCGTAGATCGCTTGCTCACGCGAAGTTATCTTCCTGTGAAAAAAATTGAGGTGTTCAGCTTAGAAGGTCTATTTATTAAAGGGGTGAGACACTTAAAAGACAAAATCGATGGAGGCAAATTATGAACCCCCGTATTTCCGAAACGGATGAAAATAAGTGTCAACAACTATATAGTTTTAGAATCGGATCGCCAAATGCAATTCAATCGTGTGGTTATTTATGAGGGCTGCCATTTAAAAAAATTCAAGATGGCGTCGTATCTGTCACTTTTTGACATCTGTTGGATTTGACTATAGCGTAGATCGCTTGCTCACGCGAAGTTATCTTACTGTGAAAAAAATTGAGGTGTTCAGCTTAGAAGGTCTATTTATTAAAGGGGTGAGTCACTTAAAAGACAAAATCGATGGAGGCAAATTAGGAACCCCCGTATTTCCGAAACGAATGAAAATAAGTGTCAACAACTATATAGTTTTAGAATCGGATCGCCAAATGCAATCCAATCGTCTAGTTATTTATGAGGGTTGCCATTTAAAAAAATTCAAAATGGCGTCGTATCTGTCACTTTTTGACGTCTGTCGGATTTGACTATAGCGTAGATCGCTTGCTTACGCGAAATTATGTCACTGTGAAAAAAACTAGGGTGTTCAGCTTAGAAGGTCTATTTATTAAAGGGGTGAGACACTTAAAAGACAAAATCGATGGAGGCAAATTATGAACCCCCGTATTTCCGAAACGGCTGAAAATAAGTGTCAACAACTATATAGTTTTATAATCGGATCGCCAAATGCAATCCAATCGTCTAGTTATTTATGAGTGTTGCCATTTAATAAAATTCAAGATGGCGTCGTATGTGTCACTTTTTGACATCTGTTGGATTTGACTATAGCGTAGATCGCTTGCTCACGCGAAGTTATCTTCCTGTGAAAAAAATTGAGGTGTTCAGCTTAGAAGGTCTATTTATTAAAGGGGTGAGACACTTAAAAGACAAAATCGATGGAGGCAAATTATGAACCCCCGTATTTCCGAAACGGCTGAAAATAAGTGTCAACAACTATATAGTTTTATAATCGGATCGCCAAATGCAATCCAATCGTCTAGTTATTTATGAGGGTTGCCATTTAATAAAATTCAAGATGGCGTCGTATGTGTCACTTTTTGACATCTGTTGGATTTGACTATAGCGTAGATCGCTTGCTCACGCGAAGTTATCTTACTGTGAAAAAAATTGAGGTGTTCAGCTTAGAAGGTCTATTTATTAAAGGGGTGAGACACTTAAAAGACAAAATCGATGGAGGCAAATTAAGAACCCCCGTATTTCCGAAACGGATGAAAATAAGTGTCAACAACTATATAGTTTTATAATCGGATCGCCAAATGCAATCCAATCGTCTAGTTATTTATGAGCGTTGCTATATAAAAAAATTCAAAATGGCGTCGTATCTGTCACTTTTTGACGTCTGTCGGATTTGACTATAGCGTAGATCGCTTGCTTACGCGAAATTATGTCACTGTGAAAAAAAACTAGGGTGTTCAGCTTAGAAGGTCTATTTATTAAAGGGGTGAGACACTTAAAAGACAAAATCGATGGAGCCAAATTATGAACCCCCGTATTTCCGAAACGGATGAAAATAAGTGTCAACAACTATATAGTTTTAGAATCGGATCGCCAAATGCAATTCAATCGTGTGGTTATTTATGAGGGCTGCCATTTAAAAAAATTCAAGATGGCGTCGTATCTGTCACTTTTTGACATCTGTTGGATTTGACTATAGCGTAGATCGCTTGCTCACGCGAAGTTATCTTACTGTGAAAAAAATTGAGGTGTTCAGCTTAGAAGGTCTATTTATTAAAGGGGTGAGACACTTAAAAGACAAAATCGATGGAGGCAAATTAGGAACCCCCGTATTTCCGAAACGAATGAAAATAAGTGTCAACAACTATATAGTTTTAGAATCGGATCGCCAAATGCAATCCAATCGTCTAGTTATTTATGAGGGTTGCCATTTAAAAAAATTCAAAATGGCGTCGTATCTGTCACTTTTTGACGTCTGTCGGATTTGACTATAGCGTAGATCGCTTGCTTACGCGAAATTATGTCACTGTGAAAAAAACTAGGGTGTTCAGCTTAGAAGGTCTATTTATTAAAGGGGTGAGACACTTAAAAGACAAAATCGATGGAGGCAAATTATGAACCCCCGTATTTCCGAAACGGCTGAAAATAAGTGTCAACAACTATATAGTTTTATAATTGGATCGCCAAATGCAATCCAATCGTCTAGTTATTTATGAGGGTTGCCATTTAATAAAATTCAAGATGGCGTCGTATGTGTCACTTTTTGACATCTGTTGGATTTGACTATAGCGTAGATCGCTTGCTCACGCGAAGTTATCTTCCTGTGAAAAAAATTGAGGTGTTCAGCTTAGAAGGTCTATTTATTAAAGGGGTGAGACACTTAAAAGACAAAATCGATGGAGGCAAATTATGAACCCCCGTATTTCCGAAACGGCTGAAAATAAGTGTCAACAACTATATAGTTTTATAATCGGATCGCCAAATGCAATCCAATCGTCTAGTTATTTATGAGGGTTGCCATTTAATAAAATTCAAGATGGCGTCGTATGTGTCACTTTTTGACATCTGTTGGATTTGACTATAGCGTAGATCGCTTGCTCACGCGAAGTTATCTTACTGTGAAAAAAATTGAGGTGTTCAGCTTAGAAGGTCTATTTATTAAAGGGGTGAGACACTTAAAAGACAAAATCGATGGAGGCAAATTAAGAACCCCCGTATTTCCGAAACGGATGAAAATAAGTGTCAACAACTATATAGTTTTATAATCGGATCGCCAAATGCAATCCAATCGTCTAGTTATTTATGAGCGTTGCTATATAAAAAAATTCAAAATGGCGTCGTATCTGTCACTTTTTGACGTCTGTCGGATTTGACTATAGCGTAGATCGCTTGCTCACGCGAAGTTATCTTACTGTGAAAAAAATTGAGGTGTTCAGCTTAGAAGGTCTATTTATTAAAGGGGTGAGACACTTAAAAGACAAAATCGATGGAGGCAAATTATGAACCCCCGTATTTCCGAAACGGATGAAAATAAGTGTCAACAACTATATAGTTTTAGAATCGGATCGCCAAATGCAATTCAATCGTGTGGTTATTTATGAGGGCTGCCATTTAAAAAAATTCAAGATGGCGTCGTATCTGTCACTTTTTGACATCTGTTGGATTTGACTATAGCGTAGATCGCTTGCTCACGCGAAGTTATCTTACTGTGAAAAAAATTGAGGTGTTCAGCTTAGAAGGTCTATTTATTAAAGGGGTGAGACACTTAAAAGACAAAATCGATGGAGGCAAATTAGGAACCCCCGTATTTCCGAAACGAATGAAAATAAGTGTCAACAACTATATAGTTTTAGAATCGGATCGCCAAATGCAATCCAATCGTCTAGTTATTTATGAGGGTTGCCATTTAAAAAAATTCAAAATGGCGTCGTATCTGTCACTTTTTGACGTCTGTCGGATTTGACTATAGCGTAGATCGCTTGCTTACGCGAAATTATGTCACTGTGAAAAAAACTAGGGTGTTCAGCTTAGAAGGTCTATTTATTAAAGGGGTGAGACACTTAAAAGACAAAATCAATGGAGGCAAATTATGAACCCCCGTATTTCCGAAACGGCTGAAAATAAGTGTCAACAACTATATAGTTTTATAATCGGATCGCCAAATGCAATCCAATCGTCTAGTTATTTATGAGGGTTGCCATTTAATAAAATTCAAGATGGCGTCGTATGTGTCACTTTTTGACATCTGTTGGATTTGACTATAGCGTAGATCGCTTGCTCACGCGAAGTTATCTTCCTGTGAAAAAAATTGAGGTGTTCAGCTTAGAAGGTCTATTTATTAAAGGGGTGAGACACTTAAAAGACAAAATCGATGGAGGCAAATTAGGAACCCCCGTATTTCCGAAACGGATTAAAATAAGTGTCAACAACTATATAGTTTTAGAATCGGATCGCCAAATGCAATTCAATCGTGTAGTTATTTATGAGGGCTGCCATTTAAAAAAATTCAAGATGGCGTCGTATCTGTCACTTTTTGACATCTGTTGGATTTGACTATAGCGTAGATCGCTTGCTCACGCGAAGTTATCTTACTGTGAAAAAAATTGAGGTGTTCAGCTTAGAAGGTCTATTTATTAAAGGGGTGAGACACTTAAAAGACAAAATCGATGGAGGCAAATTAGGAACCCCCGTATTTCCGAAACGAATGAAAATAAGTGTCAACAACTATATAGTTTTAGAATCGGATCGCCAAATGCAATCCAATCGTCTAGTTATTTATGAGGGTTGCCATTTAAAAAAATTCAAAATGGCGTCGTATCTGTCACTTTTTGACGTCTGTCGGATTTGACTATAGCGTAGATCGCTTGCTTACGCGAAATTATGTCACTGTGAAAAAAACTAGGGTGTTCAGCTTAGAAGGTCTATTTATTAAAGGGGTGAGACACTTAAAAGACAAAATCGATGGAGGCAAATTATGAACCCCCGTATTTCCGAAACGGCTGAAAATAAGTGTCAACAACTATATAGTTTTATAATTGGATCGCCAAATGCAATCCAATCGTCTAGTTATTTATGAGGGTTGCCATTTAATAAAATTCAAGATGGCGTCGTATGTGTCACTTTTTGACATCTGTTGGATTTGACTATAGCGTAGATCGCTTGCTCACGCGAAGTTATCTTCCTGTGAAAAAAATTGAGGTGTTCAGCTTAGAAGGTCTATTTATTAAAGGGGTGAGACACTTAAAAGACAAAATCGATGGAGGCAAATTATGAACCCCCGTATTTCCGAAACGGCTGAAAATAAGTGTCAACAACTATATAGTTTTATAATCGGATCGCCAAATGCAATCCAATCGTCTAGTTATTTATGAGGGTTGCCATTTAATAAAATTCAAGATGGCGTCGTATGTGTCACTTTTTGACATCTGTTGGATTTGACTATAGCGTAGATCGCTTGCTCACGCGAAGTTATCTTACTGTGAAAAAAATTGAGGTGTTCAGCTTAGAAGGTCTATTTATTAAAGGGGTGAGACACTTAAAAGACAAAATCGATGGAGGCAAATTAAGAACCCCCGTATTTCCGAAACGGATGAAAATAAGTGTCAACAACTATATAGTTTTATAATCGGATCGCCAAATGCAATCCAATCGTCTAGTTATTTATGAGCGTTGCTATATAAAAAAATTCAAAATGGCGTCGTATCTGTCACTTTTTGACGTCTGTCGGATTTGACTATAGCGTAGATCGCTTGCTTACGCGAAATTATGTCACTGTGAAAAAAAACTAGGGTGTTCAGCTTAGAAGGTCTATTTATTAAAGGGGTGAGACACTTAAAAGACAAAATCGATGGAGGCAAATTATGAACCCCCGTATTTCCGAAACGGATGAAAATAAGTGTCAACAACTATATAGTTTTAGAATCGGATCGCCAAATGCAATTCAATCGTGTGGTTATTTATGAGGGCTGCCATTTAAAAAAATTCAAGATGGCGTCGTATCTGTCACTTTTTGACATCTGTTGGATTTGACTATAGCGTAGATCGCTTGCTCACGCGAAGTTATCTTACTGTGAAAAAAATTGAGGTGTTCAGCTTAGAAGGTCTATTTATTAAAGGGGTGAGACACTTAAAAGACAAAATCGATGGAGGCAAATTAGGAACCCCCGTATTTCCGAAACGAATGAAAATAAGTGTCAACAACTATATAGTTTTAGAATCGGATCGCCAAATGCAATCCAATCGTCTAGTTATTTATGAGGGTTGCCATTTAAAAAAATTCAAAATGGCGTCGTATCTGTCACTTTTTGACGTCTGTCGGATTTGACTATAGCGTAGATCGCTTGCTTACGCGAAATTATGTCACTGTGAAAAAAACTAGGGTGTTCAGCTTAGAAGGTCTATTTATTAAAGGGGTGAGACACTTAAAAGACAAAATCGATGGAGGCAAATTATGAACCCCCGTATTTCCGAAACGGCTGAAAATAAGTGTCAACAACTATATAGTTTTATAATCGGATCGCCAAATGCAATCCAATCGTCTAGTTATTTATGAGGGTTGCCATTTAATAAAATTCAAGATGGCGTCGTATGTGTCACTTTTTGACATCTGTTGGATTTGACTATAGCGTAGATCGCTTGCTCACGCGAAGTTATCTTCCTGTGAAAAAAATTGAGGTGTTCAGCTTAGAAGGTCTATTTATTAAAGGGGTGAGACACTTAAAAGACAAAATCGATGGAGGCAAATTATGAACCCCCGTATTTCCGAAACGGCTGAAAATAAGTGTCAACAACTATATAGTTTTATAATCGGATCGCCAAATGCAATTCAATCGTGTGGTTATTTATGAGGGCTGCCATTTAAAAAAATTCAAGATGGCGTCGTATCTGTCACTTTTTGACATCTGTTGGATTTGACTATAGCGTAGATCGCTTGCTCACGCGAAGTTATCTTACTGTGAAAAAAATTGAGGTGTTCAGCTTAGAAGGTCTATTTATTAAAGGGGTGAGTCACTTAAAAGACAAAATCGATGGAGGCAAATTAGGAACCCCCGTATTTCCGAAACGAATGAAAATAAGTGTCAACAACTATATAGTTTTAGAATCGGATCGCCAAATGCAATCCAATCGTCTAGTTATTTATGAGGGTTGCCATTTAAAAAAATTCAAAATGGCGTCGTATCTGTCACTTTTTGACGTCTGTCGGATTTGACTATAGCGTAGATCGCTTGCTTACGCGAAATTATGTCACTGTGAAAAAAACTAGGGTGTTCAGCTTAGAAGGTCTATTTATTAAAGGGGTGAGACACTTAAAAGACAAAATCGATGGAGGCAAATTATGAACCCCCGTATTTCCGAAACGGCTGAAAATAAGTGTCAACAACTATATAGTTTTATAATCGGATCGCCAAATGCAATCCAATCGTCTAGTTATTTATGAGTGTTGCCATTTAATAAAATTCAAGATGGCGTCGTATGTGTCACTTTTTGACATCTGTTGGATTTGACTATAGCGTAGATCGCTTGCTCACGCGAAGTTATCTTCCTGTGAAAAAAATTGAGGTGTTCAGCTTAGAAGGTCTATTTATTAAAGGGGTGAGACACTTAAAAGACAAAATCGATGGAGGCAAATTATGAACCCCCGTATTTCCGAAACGGCTGAAAATAAGTGTCAACAACTATATAGTTTTATAATCGGATCGCCAAATGCAATCCAATCGTCTAGTTATTTATGAGGGTTGCCATTTAATAAAATTCAAGATGGCGTCGTATGTGTCACTTTTTGACATCTGTTGGATTTGACTATAGCGTAGATCGCTTGCTCACGCGAAGTTATCTTACTGTGAAAAAAATTGAGGTGTTCAGCTTAGAAGGTCTATTTATTAAAGGGGTGAGACACTTAAAAGACAAAATCGATGGAGGCAAATTAAGAACCCCCGTATTTCCGAAACGGATGAAAATAAGTGTCAACAACTATATAGTTTTATAATCGGATCGCCAAATGCAATCCAATCGTCTAGTTATTTATGAGCGTTGCTATATAAAAAAATTCAAAATGGCGTCGTATCTGTCACTTTTTGACGTCTGTCGGATTTGACTATAGCGTAGATCGCTTGCTTACGCGAAATTATGTCACTGTGAAAAAAAACTAGGGTGTTCAGCTTAGAAGGTCTATTTATTAAAGGGGTGAGACACTTAAAAGACAAAATCGATGGAGCCAAATTATGAACCCCCGTATTTCCGAAACGGATGAAAATAAGTGTCAACAACTATATAGTTTTAGAATCGGATCGCCAAATGCAATTCAATCGTGTGGTTATTTATGAGGGCTGCCATTTAAAAAAATTCAAGATGGCGTCGTATCTGTCACTTTTTGACATCTGTTGGATTTGACTATAGCGTAGATCGCTTGCTCACGCGAAGTTATCTTACTGTGAAAAAAATTGAGGTGTTCAGCTTAGAAGGTCTATTTATTAAAGGGGTGAGACACTTAAAAGACAAAATCGATGGAGGCAAATTAGGAACCCCCGTATTTCCGAAACGAATGAAAATAAGTGTCAACAACTATATAGTTTTAGAATCGGATCGCCAAATGCAATCCAATCGTCTAGTTATTTATGAGGGTTGCCATTTAAAAAAATTCAAAATGGCGTCGTATCTGTCACTTTTTGACGTCTGTCGGATTTGACTATAGCGTAGATCGCTTGCTTACGCGAAATTATGTCACTGTGAAAAAAACTAGGGTGTTCAGCTTAGAAGGTCTATTTATTAAAGGGGTGAGACACTTAAAAGACAAAATCGATGGAGGCAAATTATGAACCCCCGTATTTCCGAAACGGCTGAAAATAAGTGTCAACAACTATATAGTTTTATAATTGGATCGCCAAATGCAATCCAATCGTCTAGTTATTTATGAGGGTTGCCATTTAATAAAATTCAAGATGGCGTCGTATGTGTCACTTTTTGACATCTGTTGGATTTGACTATAGCGTAGATCGCTTGCTCACGCGAAGTTATCTTCCTGTGAAAAAAATTGAGGTGTTCAGCTTAGAAGGTCTATTTATTAAAGGGGTGAGACACTTAAAAGACAAAATCGATGGAGGCAAATTATGAACCCCCGTATTTCCGAAACGGCTGAAAATAAGTGTCAACAACTATATAGTTTTATAATCGGATCGCCAAATGCAATCCAATCGTCTAGTTATTTATGAGGGTTGCCATTTAATAAAATTCAAGATGGCGTCGTATGTGTCACTTTTTGACATCTGTTGGATTTGACTATAGCGTAGATCGCTTGCTCACGCGAAGTTATCTTACTGTGAAAAAAATTGAGGTGTTCAGCTTAGAAGGTCTATTTATTAAAGGGGTGAGACACTTAAAAGACAAAATCGATGGAGGCAAATTAAGAACCCCCGTATTTCCGAAACGGATGAAAATAAGTGTCAACAACTATATAGTTTTATAATCGGATCGCCAAATGCAATCCAATCGTCTAGTTATTTATGAGCGTTGCTATATAAAAAAATTCAAAATGGCGTCGTATCTGTCACTTTTTGACGTCTGTCGGATTTGACTATAGCGTAGATCGCTTGCTTACGCGAAATTATGTCACTGTGAAAAAAAACTAGGGTGTTCAGCTTAGAAGGTCTATTTATTAAAGGGGTGAGACACTTAAAAGACAAAATCGATGGAGGCAAATTATGAACCCCCGTATTTCCGAAACGGATGAAAATAAGTGTCAACAACTATATAGTTTTAGAATCGGATCGCCAAATGCAATTCAATCGTGTGGTTATTTATGAGGGCTGCCATTTAAAAAAATTCAAGATGGCGTCGTATCTGTCACTTTTTGACATCTGTTGGATTTGACTATAGCGTAGATCGCTTGCTCACGCGAAGTTATCTTACTGTGAAAAAAATTGAGGTGTTCAGCTTAGAAGGTCTATTTATTAAAGGGGTGAGACACTTAAAAGACAAAATCGATGGAGGCAAATTAGGAACCCCCGTATTTCCGAAACGAATGAAAATAAGTGTCAACAACTATATAGTTTTAGAATCGGATCGCCAAATGCAATCCAATCGTCTAGTTATTTATGAGGGTTGCCATTTAAAAAAATTCAAAATGGCGTCGTATCTGTCACTTTTTGACGTCTGTCGGATTTGACTATAGCGTAGATCGCTTGCTTACGCGAAATTATGTCACTGTGAAAAAAACTAGGGTGTTCAGCTTAGAAGGTCTATTTATTAAAGGGGTGAGACACTTAAAAGACAAAATCGATGGAGGCAAATTATGAACCCCCGTATTTCCGAAACGGCTGAAAATAAGTGTCAACAACTATATAGTTTTATAATCGGATCGCCAAATGCAATCCAATCGTCTAGTTATTTATGAGGGTTGCCATTTAATAAAATTCAAGATGGCGTCGTATGTGTCACTTTTTGACATCTGTTGGATTTGACTATAGCGTAGATCGCTTGCTCACGCGAAGTTATCTTCCTGTGAAAAAAATTGAGGTGTTCAGCTTAGAAGGTCTATTTATTAAAGGGGTGAGACACTTAAAAGACAAAATCGATGGAGGCAAATTATGAACCCCCGTATTTCCGAAACGGCTGAAAATAAGTGTCAACAACTATATAGTTTTATAATCGGATCGCCAAATGCAATCCAATCGTCTAGTTATTTATGAGGGTTGCCATTTAATAAAATTCAAGATGGCGTCGTATGTGTCACTTTTTGACATCTGTTGGATTTGACTATAGCGTAGATCGCTTGCTCACGCGAAGTTATCTTACTGTGAAAAAAATTGAGGTGTTCAGCTTAGAAGGTCTATTTATTAAAGGGGTGAGACACTTAAAAGACAAAATCGATGGAGGCAAATTAAGAACCCCCGTATTTCCGAAACGGATGAAAATAAGTGTCAACAACTATATAGTTTTATAATCGGATCGCCAAATGCAATCCAATCGTCTAGTTATTTATGAGCGTTGCTATATAAAAAAATTCAAAATGGCGTCGTATCTGTCACTTTTTGACGTCTGTCGGATTTGACTATAGCGTAGATCGCTTGCTTACGCGAAATTATGTCACTGTGAAAAAAAACTAGGGTGTTCAGCTTAGAAGGTCTATTTATTAAAGGGGTGAGACACTTAAAAGACAAAATCGATGGAGGCAAATTATGAACCCCCGTATTTCCGAAACGGATGAAAATAAGTGTCAACAACTATATAGTTTTAGAATCGGATCGCCAAATGCAATTCAATCGTGTGGTTATTTATGAGGGCTGCCATTTAAAAAAATTCAAGATGGCGTCGTATCTGTCACTTTTTGACATCTGTTGGATTTGACTATAGCGTAGATCGCTTGCTCACGCGAAGTTATCTTACTGTGAAAAAAATTGAGGTGTTCAGCTTAGAAGGTCTATTTATTAAAGGGGTGAGACACTTAAAAGACAAAATCGATGGAGGCAAATTAGGAACCCCCGTATTTCCGAAACGAATGAAAATAAGTGTCAACAACTATATAGTTTTAGAATCGGATCGCCAAATGCAATCCAATCGTCTAGTTATTTATGAGGGTTGCCATTTAAAAAAATTCAAAATGGCGTCGTATCTGTCACTTTTTGACGTCTGTCGGATTTGACTATAGCGTAGATCGCTTGCTTACGCGAAATTATGTCACTGTGAAAAAAACTAGGGTGTTCAGCTTAGAAGGTCTATTTATTAAAGGGGTGAGACACTTAAAAGACAAAATCAATGGAGGCAAATTATGAACCCCCGTATTTCCGAAACGGCTGAAAATAAGTGTCAACAACTATATAGTTTTATAATCGGATCGCCAAATGCAATCCAATCGTCTAGTTATTTATGAGGGTTGCCATTTAATAAAATTCAAGATGGCGTCGTATGTGTCACTTTTTGACATCTGTTGGATTTGACTATAGCGTAGATCGCTTGCTCACGCGAAGTTATCTTCCTGTGAAAAAAATTGAGGTGTTCAGCTTAGAAGGTCTATTTATTAAAGGGGTGAGACACTTAAAAGACAAAATCGATGGAGGCAAATTAGGAACCCCCGTATTTCCGAAACGGATTAAAATAAGTGTCAACAACTATATAGTTTTAGAATCGGATCGCCAAATGCAATTCAATCGTGTAGTTATTTATGAGGGCTGCCATTTAAAAAAATTCAAGATGGCGTCGTATCTGTCACTTTTTGACATCTGTTGGATTTGACTATAGCGTAGATCGCTTGCTCACGCGAAGTTATCTTACTGTGAAAAAAATTGAGGTGTTCAGCTTAGAAGGTCTATTTATTAAAGGGGTGAGACACTTAAAAGACAAAATCGATGGAGGCAAATTAGGAACCCCCGTATTTCCGAAACGAATGAAAATAAGTGTCAACAACTATATAGTTTTAGAATCGGATCGCCAAATGCAATCCAATCGTCTAGTTATTTATGAGGGTTGCCATTTAAAAAAATTCAAAATGGCGTCGTATCTGTCACTTTTTGACGTCTGTCGGATTTGACTATAGCGTAGATCGCTTGCTTACGCGAAATTATGTCACTGTGAAAAAAACTAGGGTGTTCAGCTTAGAAGGTCTATTTATTAAAGGGGTGAGACACTTAAAAGACAAAATCGATGGAGGCAAATTATGAACCCCCGTATTTCCGAAACGGCTGAAAATAAGTGTCAACAACTATATAGTTTTATAATTGGATCGCCAAATGCAATCCAATCGTCTAGTTATTTATGAGGGTTGCCATTTAATAAAATTCAAGATGGCGTCGTATGTGTCACTTTTTGACATCTGTTGGATTTGACTATAGCGTAGATCGCTTGCTCACGCGAAGTTATCTTCCTGTGAAAAAAATTGAGGTGTTCAGCTTAGAAGGTCTATTTATTAAAGGGGTGAGACACTTAAAAGACAAAATCGATGGAGGCAAATTATGAACCCCCGTATTTCCGAAACGGCTGAAAATAAGTGTCAACAACTATATAGTTTTATAATCGGATCGCCAAATGCAATCCAATCGTCTAGTTATTTATGAGGGTTGCCATTTAATAAAATTCAAGATGGCGTCGTATGTGTCACTTTTTGACATCTGTTGGATTTGACTATAGCGTAGATCGCTTGCTCACGCGAAGTTATCTTACTGTGAAAAAAATTGAGGTGTTCAGCTTAGAAGGTCTATTTATTAAAGGGGTGAGACACTTAAAAGACAAAATCGATGGAGGCAAATTAAGAACCCCCGTATTTCCGAAACGGATGAAAATAAGTGTCAACAACTATATAGTTTTATAATCGGATCGCCAAATGCAATCCAATCGTCTAGTTATTTATGAGCGTTGCTATATAAAAAAATTCAAAATGGCGTCGTATCTGTCACTTTTTGACGTCTGTCGGATTTGACTATAGCGTAGATCGCTTGCTTACGCGAAATTATGTCACTGTGAAAAAAAACTAGGGTGTTCAGCTTAGAAGGTCTATTTATTAAAGGGGTGAGACACTTAAAAGACAAAATCGATGGAGGCAAATTATGAACCCCCGTATTTCCGAAACGGATGAAAATAAGTGTCAACAACTATATAGTTTTAGAATCGGATCGCCAAATGCAATTCAATCGTGTGGTTATTTATGAGGGCTGCCATTTAAAAAAATTCAAGATGGCGTCGTATCTGTCACTTTTTGACATCTGTTGGATTTGACTATAGCGTAGATCGCTTGCTCACGCGAAGTTATCTTACTGTGAAAAAAATTGAGGTGTTCAGCTTAGAAGGTCTATTTATTAAAGGGGTGAGACACTTAAAAGACAAAATCGATGGAGGCAAATTAGGAACCCCCGTATTTCCGAAACGAATGAAAATAAGTGTCAACAACTATATAGTTTTAGAATCGGATCGCCAAATGCAATCCAATCGTCTAGTTATTTATGAGGGTTGCCATTTAAAAAAATTCAAAATGGCGTCGTATCTGTCACTTTTTGACGTCTGTCGGATTTGACTATAGCGTAGATCGCTTGCTTACGCGAAATTATGTCACTGTGAAAAAAACTAGGGTGTTCAGCTTAGAAGGTCTATTTATTAAAGGGGTGAGACACTTAAAAGACAAAATCGATGGAGGCAAATTATGAACCCCCGTATTTCCGAAACGGCTGAAAATAAGTGTCAACAACTATATAGTTTTATAATCGGATCGCCAAATGCAATCCAATCGTCTAGTTATTTATGAGGGTTGCCATTTAATAAAATTCAAGATGGCGTCGTATGTGTCACTTTTTGACATCTGTTGGATTTGACTATAGCGTAGATCGCTTGCTCACGCGAAGTTATCTTCCTGTGAAAAAAATTGAGGTGTTCAGCTTAGAAGGTCTATTTATTAAAGGGGTGAGACACTTAAAAGACAAAATCGATGGAGGCAAATTATGAACCCCCGTATTTCCGAAACGGCTGAAAATAAGTGTCAACAACTATATAGTTTTATAATCGGATCGCCAAATGCAATCCAATCGTCTAGTTATTTATGAGGGTTGCCATTTAATAAAATTCAAGATGGCGTCGTATGTGTCACTTTTTGACATCTGTTGGATTTGACTATAGCGTAGATCGCTTGCTCACGCGAAGTTATCTTACTGTGAAAAAAATTGAGGTGTTCAGCTTAGAAGGTCTATTTATTAAAGGGGTGAGACACTTAAAAGACAAAATCGATGGAGGCAAATTAAGAACCCCCGTATTTCCGAAACGGATGAAAATAAGTGTCAACAACTATATAGTTTTATAATCGGATCGCCAAATGCAATCCAATCGTCTAGTTATTTATGAGCGTTGCTATATAAAAAAATTCAAAATGGCGTCGTATCTGTCACTTTTTGACGTCTGTCGGATTTGACTATAGCGTAGATCGCTTGCTTACGCGAAATTATGTCACTGTGAAAAAAAACTAGGGTGTTCAGCTTAGAAGGTCTATTTATTAAAGGGGTGAGACACTTAAAAGACAAAATCGATGGAGGCAAATTATGAACCCCCGTATTTCCGAAACGGATGAAAATAAGTGTCAACAACTATATAGTTTTAGAATCGGATCGCCAAATGCAATTCAATCGTGTGGTTATTTATGAGGGCTGCCATTTAAAAAAATTCAAGATGGCGTCGTATCTGTCACTTTTTGACATCTGTTGGATTTGACTATAGCGTAGATCGCTTGCTCACGCGAAGTTATCTTACTGTGAAAAAAATTGAGGTGTTCAGCTTAGAAGGTCTATTTATTAAAGGGGTGAGACACTTAAAAGACAAAATCGATGGAGGCAAATTAGGAACCCCCGTATTTCCGAAACGAATGAAAATAAGTGTCAACAACTATATAGTTTTAGAATCGGATCGCCAAATGCAATCCAATCGTCTAGTTATTTATGAGGGTTGCCATTTAAAAAAATTCAAAATGGCGTCGTATCTGTCACTTTTTGACGTCTGTCGGATTTGACTATAGCGTAGATCGCTTGCTTACGCGAAATTATGTCACTGTGAAAAAAACTAGGGTGTTCAGCTTAGAAGGTCTATTTATTAAAGGGGTGAGACACTTAAAAGACAAAATCAATGGAGGCAAATTATGAACCCCCGTATTTCCGAAACGGCTGAAAATAAGTGTCAACAACTATATAGTTTTATAATCGGATCGCCAAATGCAATCCAATCGTCTAGTTATTTATGAGGGTTGCCATTTAATAAAATTCAAGATGGCGTCGTATGTGTCACTTTTTGACATCTGTTGGATTTGACTATAGCGTAGATCGCTTGCTCACGCGAAGTTATCTTCCTGTGAAAAAAATTGAGGTGTTCAGCTTAGAAGGTCTATTTATTAAAGGGGTGAGACACTTAAAAGACAAAATCGATGGAGGCAAATTAGGAACCCCCGTATTTCCGAAACGGATTAAAATAAGTGTCAACAACTATATAGTTTTAGAATCGGATCGCCAAATGCAATTCAATCGTGTAGTTATTTATGAGGGCTGCCATTTAAAAAAATTCAAGATGGCGTCGTATCTGTCACTTTTTGACATCTGTTGGATTTGACTATAGCGTAGATCGCTTGCTCACGCGAAGTTATCTTACTGTGAAAAAAATTGAGGTGTTCAGCTTAGAAGGTCTATTTATTAAAGGGGTGAGACACTTAAAAGACAAAATCGATGGAGGCAAATTATGAACCCCCGTATTTCCGAAACGGCTGAAAATAAGTGTCAACAACTATATAGTTTTATAATCGGATCGCCAAATGCAATCCAATCGTCTAGTTATTTATGAGGGTTGCCATTTAATAAAATTCAAGATGGCGTCGTATGTGTCACTTTTTGACATCTGTTGGATTTGACTATAGCGTAGATCGCTTGCTCACGCGAAGTTATCTTCCTGTGAAAAAAATTGAGGTGTTCAGCTTAGAAGGTCTATTTATTAAAGGGGTGAGACACTTAAAAGACAAAATCGATGGAGGCAAATTATGAACCCCCGTATTTCCGAAACGGCTGAAAATAAGTGTCAACAACTATATAGTTTTATAATCGGATCGCCAAATGCAATCCAATCGTCTAGTTATTTATGAGGGTTGCCATTTAATAAAATTCAAGATGGCGTCGTATGTGTCACTTTTTGACATCTGTTGGATTTGACTATAGCGTAGATCGCTTGCTCACGCGAAGTTATCTTACTGTGAAAAAAATTGAGGTGTTCAGCTTAGAAGGTCTATTTATTAAAGGGGTGAGACACTTAAAAGACAAAATCGATGGAGGCAAATTAAGAACCCCCGTATTTCCGAAACGGATGAAAATAAGTGTCAACAACTATATAGTTTTATAATCGGATCGCCAAATGCAATCCAATCGTCTAGTTATTTATGAGCGTTGCTATATAAAAAAATTCAAAATGGCGTCGTATCTGTCACTTTTTGACGTCTGTCGGATTTGACTATAGCGTAGATCGCTTGCTTACGCGAAATTATGTCACTGTGAAAAAAAACTAGGGTGTTCAGCTTAGAAGGTCTATTTATTAAAGGGGTGAGACACTTAAAAGACAAAATCGATGGAGGCAAATTATGAACCCCCGTATTTCCGAAACGGATGAAAATAAGTGTCAACAACTATATAGTTTTAGAATCGGATCGCCAAATGCAATTCAATCGTGTGGTTATTTATGAGGGCTGCCATTTAAAAAAATTCAAGATGGCGTCGTATCTGTCACTTTTTGACATCTGTTGGATTTGACTATAGCGTAGATCGCTTGCTCACGCGAAGTTATCTTACTGTGAAAAAAATTGAGGTGTTCAGCTTAGAAGGTCTATTTATTAAAGGGGTGAGACACTTAAAAGACAAAATCGATGGAGGCAAATTAGGAACCCCCGTATTTCCGAAACGAATGAAAATAAGTGTCAACAACTATATAGTTTTAGAATCGGATCGCCAAATGCAATCCAATCGTCTAGTTATTTATGAGGGTTGCCATTTAAAAAAATTCAAAATGGCGTCGTATCTGTCACTTTTTGACGTCTGTCGGATTTGACTATAGCGTAGATCGCTTGCTTACGCGAAATTATGTCACTGTGAAAAAAACTAGGGTGTTCAGCTTAGAAGGTCTATTTATTAAAGGGGTGAGACACTTAAAAGACAAAATCAATGGAGGCAAATTATGAACCCCCGTATTTCCGAAACGGCTGAAAATAAGTGTCAACAACTATATAGTTTTATAATCGGATCGCCAAATGCAATCCAATCGTCTAGTTATTTATGAGGGTTGCCATTTAATAAAATTCAAGATGGCGTCGTATGTGTCACTTTTTGACATCTGTTGGATTTGACTATAGCGTAGATCGCTTGCTCACGCGAAGTTATCTTCCTGTGAAAAAAATTGAGGTGTTCAGCTTAGAAGGTCTATTTATTAAAGGGGTGAGACACTTAAAAGACAAAATCGATGGAGGCAAATTAGGAACCCCCGTATTTCCGAAACGGATTAAAATAAGTGTCAACAACTATATAGTTTTAGAATCGGATCGCCAAATGCAATTCAATCGTGTAGTTATTTATGAGGGCTGCCATTTAAAAAAATTCAAGATGGCGTCGTATCTGTCACTTTTTGACATCTGTTGGATTTGACTATAGCGTAGATCGCTTGCTCACGCGAAGTTATCTTACTGTGAAAAAAATTGAGGTGTTCAGCTTAGAAGGTCTATTTATTAAAGGGGTGAGACACTTAAAAGACAAAATCGATGGAGGCAAATTATGAACCCCCGTATTTCCGAAACGGCTGAAAATAAGTGTCAACAACTATATAGTTTTATAATCGGATCGCCAAATGCAATCCAATCGTCTAGTTATTTATGAGGGTTGCCATTTAATAAAATTCAAGATGGCGTCGTATGTGTCACTTTTTGACATCTGTTGGATTTGACTATAGCGTAGATCGCTTGCTCACGCGAAGTTATCTTCCTGTGAAAAAAATTGAGGTGTTCAGCTTAGAAGGTCTATTTATTAAAGGGGTGAGACACTTAAAAGACAAAATCGATGGAGGCAAATTATGAACCCCCGTATTTCCGAAACGGATGAAAATAAGTGTCAACAACTATATAGTTTTAGAATCGGATCGCCAAATGCAATTCAATCGTGTGGTTATTTATGAGGGCTGCCATTTAAAAAAATTCAAGATGGCGTCGTATCTGTCACTTTTTGACATCTGTTGGATTTGACTATAGCGTAGATCGCTTGCTCACGCGAAGTTATCTTACTGTGAAAAAAATTGAGGTGTTCAGCTTAGAAGGTCTATTTATTAAAGGGGTGAGTCACTTAAAAGACAAAATCGATGGAGGCAAATTAGGAACCCCCGTATTTCCGAAACGAATGAAAATAAGTGTCAACAACTATATAGTTTTAGAATCGGATCGCCAAATGCAATCCAATCGTCTAGTTATTTATGAGGGTTGCCATTTAAAAAAATTCAAAATGGCGTCGTATCTGTCACTTTTTGACGTCTGTCGGATTTGACTATAGCGTAGATCGCTTGCTTACGCGAAATTATGTCACTGTGAAAAAAACTAGGGTGTTCAGCTTAGAAGGTCTATTTATTAAAGGGGTGAGACACTTAAAAGACAAAATCGATGGAGGCAAATTATGAACCCCCGTATTTCCGAAACGGCTGAAAATAAGTGTCAACAACTATATAGTTTTATAATCGGATCGCCAAATGCAATCCAATCGTCTAGTTATTTATGAGTGTTGCCATTTAATAAAATTCAAGATGGCGTCGTATGTGTCACTTTTTGACATCTGTTGGATTTGACTATAGCGTAGATCGCTTGCTCACGCGAAGTTATCTTCCTGTGAAAAAAATTGAGGTGTTCAGCTTAGAAGGTCTATTTATTAAAGGGGTGAGACACTTAAAAGACAAAATCGATGGAGGCAAATTATGAACCCCCGTATTTCCGAAACGGCTGAAAATAAGTGTCAACAACTATATAGTTTTATAATCGGATCGCCAAATGCAATCCAATCGTCTAGTTATTTATGAGGGTTGCCATTTAATAAAATTCAAGATGGCGTCGTATGTGTCACTTTTTGACATCTGTTGGATTTGACTATAGCGTAGATCGCTTGCTCACGCGAAGTTATCTTACTGTGAAAAAAATTGAGGTGTTCAGCTTAGAAGGTCTATTTATTAAAGGGGTGAGACACTTAAAAGACAAAATCGATGGAGGCAAATTAAGAACCCCCGTATTTCCGAAACGGATGAAAATAAGTGTCAACAACTATATAGTTTTATAATCGGATCGCCAAATGCAATCCAATCGTCTAGTTATTTATGAGCGTTGCTATATAAAAAAATTCAAAATGGCGTCGTATCTGTCACTTTTTGACGTCTGTCGGATTTGACTATAGCGTAGATCGCTTGCTTACGCGAAATTATGTCACTGTGAAAAAAAACTAGGGTGTTCAGCTTAGAAGGTCTATTTATTAAAGGGGTGAGACACTTAAAAGACAAAATCGATGGAGCCAAATTATGAACCCCCGTATTTCCGAAACGGATGAAAATAAGTGTCAACAACTATATAGTTTTAGAATCGGATCGCCAAATGCAATTCAATCGTGTGGTTATTTATGAGGGCTGCCATTTAAAAAAATT
The DNA here is from genome assembly GCA_963920685.1 of Polydrusus tereticollis. Taxonomy (NCBI): domain Eukaryota; kingdom Metazoa; phylum Arthropoda; class Insecta; order Coleoptera; family Curculionidae; genus Polydrusus; species Polydrusus tereticollis. The sequence continues at coordinate 55,799,095 of OY987329.1, forward strand.
CAAGATGGCGTCGTATCTGTCACTTTTTGACATCTGTTGGATTTGACTATAGCGTAGATCGCTTGCTCACGCGAAGTTATCTTACTGTGAAAAAAATTGAGGTGTTCAGCTTAGAAGGTCTATTTATTAAAGGGGTGAGACACTTAAAAGACAAAATCGATGGAGGCAAATTAGGAACCCCCGTATTTCCGAAACGAATGAAAATAAGTGTCAACAACTATATAGTTTTAGAATCGGATCGCCAAATGCAATCCAATCGTCTAGTTATTTATGAGGGTTGCCATTTAAAAAAATTCAAAATGGCGTCGTATCTGTCACTTTTTGACGTCTGTCGGATTTGACTATAGCGTAGATCGCTTGCTTACGCGAAATTATGTCACTGTGAAAAAAACTAGGGTGTTCAGCTTAGAAGGTCTATTTATTAAAGGGGTGAGACACTTAAAAGACAAAATCGATGGAGGCAAATTATGAACCCCCGTATTTCCGAAACGGCTGAAAATAAGTGTCAACAACTATATAGTTTTATAATTGGATCGCCAAATGCAATCCAATCGTCTAGTTATTTATGAGGGTTGCCATTTAATAAAATTCAAGATGGCGTCGTATGTGTCACTTTTTGACATCTGTTGGATTTGACTATAGCGTAGATCGCTTGCTCACGCGAAGTTATCTTCCTGTGAAAAAAATTGAGGTGTTCAGCTTAGAAGGTCTATTTATTAAAGGGGTGAGACACTTAAAAGACAAAATCGATGGAGGCAAATTATGAACCCCCGTATTTCCGAAACGGCTGAAAATAAGTGTCAACAACTATATAGTTTTATAATCGGATCGCCAAATGCAATCCAATCGTCTAGTTATTTATGAGGGTTGCCATTTAATAAAATTCAAGATGGCGTCGTATGTGTCACTTTTTGACATCTGTTGGATTTGACTATAGCGTAGATCGCTTGCTCACGCGAAGTTATCTTACTGTGAAAAAAATTGAGGTGTTCAGCTTAGAAGGTCTATTTATTAAAGGGGTGAGACACTTAAAAGACAAAATCGATGGAGGCAAATTATGAACCCCCGTATTTCCGAAACGGCTGAAAATAAGTGTCAACAACTATATAGTTTTATAATCGGATCGCCAAATGCAATCCAATCGTCTAGTTATTTATGAGGGTTGCCATTTAATAAAATTCAAGATGGCGTCGTATGTGTCACTTTTTGACATCTGTTGGATTTGACTATAGCGTAGATCGCTTGCTCACGCGAAGTTATCTTCCTGTGAAAAAAATTGAGGTGTTCAGCTTAGAAGGTCTATTTATTAAAGGGGTGAGACACTTAAAAGACAAAATCGATGGAGGCAAATTAGGAACCCCCGTATTTCCGAAACGGATTAAAATAAGTGTCAACAACTATATAGTTTTAGAATCGGATCGCCAAATGCAATTCAATCGTGTAGTTATTTATGAGGGCTGCCATTTAAAAAAATTCAAGATGGCGTCGTATCTGTCACTTTTTGACATCTGTTGGATTTGACTATAGCGTAGATCGCTTGCTCACGCGAAGTTATCTTACTGTGAAAAAAATTGAGGTGTTCAGCTTAGAAGGTCTATTTATTAAAGGGGTGAGACACTTAAAAGACAAAATCGATGGAGGCAAATTATGAACCCCCGTATTTCCGAAACGGCTGAAAATAAGTGTCAACAACTATATAGTTTTATAATCGGATCGCCAAATGCAATCCAATCGTCTAGTTATTTATGAGGGTTGCCATTTAATAAAATTCAAGATGGCGTCGTATGTGTCACTTTTTGACATCTGTTGGATTTGACTATAGCGTAGATCGCTTGCTCACGCGAAGATATCTTCCTGTGAAAAAAATTGAGGTGTTCAGCTTAGAAGGTCTATTTATTAAAGGGGTGAGACACTTAAAAGACAAAATCGATGGAGGCAAATTATGAACCCCCGTATTTCCGAAACGGCTGAAAATAAGTGTCAACAACTATATAGTTTTATAATCGGATCGCCAAATGCAATCCAATCGTCTAGTTATTTATGAGGGTTGCCATTTAATAAAATTCAAGATGGCGTCGTATGTGTCACTTTTTGACATCTGTTGGATTTGACTATAGCGTAGATCGCTTGCTCACGCGAAGTTATCTTACTGTGAAAAAAATTGAGGTGTTCAGCTTAGAAGGTCTATTTATTAAAGGGGTGAGACACTTAAAAGACAAAATCGATGGAGGCAAATTAAGAACCCCCGTATTTCCGAAACGGATGAAAATAAGTGTCAACAACTATATAGTTTTATAATCGGATCGCCAAATGCAATCCAATCGTCTAGTTATTTATGAGCGTTGCTATATAAAAAAATTCAAAATGGCGTCGTATCTGTCACTTTTTGACGTCTGTCGGATTTGACTATAGCGTAGATCGCTTGCTTACGCGAAATTATGTCACTGTGAAAAAAAACTAGGGTGTTCAGCTTAGAAGGTCTATTTATTAAAGGGGTGAGACACTTAAAAGACAAAATCGATGGAGCCAAATTATGAACCCCCGTATTTCCGAAACGGATGAAAATAAGTGTCAACAACTATATAGTTTTAGAATCGGATCGCCAAATGCAATTCAATCGTGTGGTTATTTATGAGGGCTGCCATTTAAAAAAATTCAAGATGGCGTCGTATCTGTCACTTTTTGACATCTGTTGGATTTGACTATAGCGTAGATCGCTTGCTCACGCGAAGTTATCTTACTGTGAAAAAAATTGAGGTGTTCAGCTTAGAAGGTCTATTTATTAAAGGGGTGAGACACTTAAAAGACAAAATCGATGGAGGCAAATTAGGAACCCCCGTATTTCCGAAACGAATGAAAATAAGTGTCAACAACTATATAGTTTTAGAATCGGATCGCCAAATGCAATCCAATCGTCTAGTTATTTATGAGGGTTGCCATTTAAAAAAATTCAAAATGGCGTCGTATCTGTCACTTTTTGACGTCTGTCGGATTTGACTATAGCGTAGATCGCTTGCTTACGCGAAATTATGTCACTGTGAAAAAAACTAGGGTGTTCAGCTTAGAAGGTCTATTTATTAAAGGGGTGAGACACTTAAAAGACAAAATCGATGGAGGCAAATTATGAACCCCCGTATTTCCGAAACGGCTGAAAATAAGTGTCAACAACTATATAGTTTTATAATTGGATCGCCAAATGCAATCCAATCGTCTAGTTATTTATGAGGGTTGCCATTTAATAAAATTCAAGATGGCGTCGTATGTGTCACTTTTTGACATCTGTTGGATTTGACTATAGCGTAGATCGCTTGCTCACGCGAAGTTATCTTCCTGTGAAAAAAATTGAGGTGTTCAGCTTAGAAGGTCTATTTATTAAAGGGGTGAGACACTTAAAAGACAAAATCGATGGAGGCAAATTATGAACCCCCGTATTTCCGAAACGGCTGAAAATAAGTGTCAACAACTATATAGTTTTATAATCGGATCGCCAAATGCAATCCAATCGTCTAGTTATTTATGAGGGTTGCCATTTAATAAAATTCAAGATGGCGTCGTATGTGTCACTTTTTGACATCTGTTGGATTTGACTATAGCGTAGATCGCTTGCTCACGCGAAGTTATCTTACTGTGAAAAAAATTGAGGTGTTCAGCTTAGAAGGTCTATTTATTAAAGGGGTGAGACACTTAAAAGACAAAATCGATGGAGGCAAATTATGAACCCCCGTATTTCCGAAACGGCTGAAAATAAGTGTCAACAACTATATAGTTTTATAATCGGATCGCCAAATGCAATCCAATCGTCTAGTTATTTATGAGGGTTGCCATTTAATAAAATTCAAGATGGCGTCGTATGTGTCACTTTTTGACATCTGTTGGATTTGACTATAGCGTAGATCGCTTGCTCACGCGAAGTTATCTTCCTGTGAAAAAAATTGAGGTGTTCAGCTTAGAAGGTCTATTTATTAAAGGGGTGAGACACTTAAAAGACAAAATCGATGGAGGCAAATTAGGAACCCCCGTATTTCCGAAACGGATTAAAATAAGTGTCAACAACTATATAGTTTTAGAATCGGATCGCCAAATGCAATTCAATCGTGTAGTTATTTATGAGGGCTGCCATTTAAAAAAATTCAAGATGGCGTCGTATCTGTCACTTTTTGACATCTGTTGGATTTGACTATAGCGTAGATCGCTTGCTCACGCGAAGTTATCTTACTGTGAAAAAAATTGAGGTGTTCAGCTTAGAAGGTCTATTTATTAAAGGGGTGAGACACTTAAAAGACAAAATCGATGGAGGCAAATTATGAACCCCCGTATTTCCGAAACGGCTGAAAATAAGTGTCAACAACTATATAGTTTTATAATCGGATCGCCAAATGCAATCCAATCGTCTAGTTATTTATGAGGGTTGCCATTTAATAAAATTCAAGATGGCGTCGTATGTGTCACTTTTTGACATCTGTTGGATTTGACTATAGCGTAGATCGCTTGCTCACGCGAAGATATCTTCCTGTGAAAAAAATTGAGGTGTTCAGCTTAGAAGGTCTATTTATTAAAGGGGTGAGACACTTAAAAGACAAAATCGATGGAGGCAAATTATGAACCCCCGTATTTCCGAAACGGATGAAAATAAGTGTCAACAACTATATAGTTTTAGAATCGGATCGCCAAATGCAATTCAATCGTGTGGTTATTTATGAGGGCTGCCATTTAAAAAAATTCAAGATGGCGTCGTATCTGTCACTTTTTGACATCTGTTGGATTTGACTATAGCGTAGATCGCTTGCTCACGCGAAGTTATCTTACTGTGAAAAAAATTGAGGTGTTCAGCTTAGAAGGTCTATTTATTAAAGGGGTGAGTCACTTAAAAGACAAAATCGATGGAGGCAAATTAGGAACCCCCGTATTTCCGAAACGAATGAAAATAAGTGTCAACAACTATATAGTTTTAGAATCGGATCGCCAAATGCAATCCAATCGTCTAGTTATTTATGAGGGTTGCCATTTAAAAAAATTCAAAATGGCGTCGTATCTGTCACTTTTTGACGTCTGTCGGATTTGACTATAGCGTAGATCGCTTGCTTACGCGAAATTATGTCACTGTGAAAAAAACTAGGGTGTTCAGCTTAGAAGGTCTATTTATTAAAGGGGTGAGACACTTAAAAGACAAAATCGATGGAGGCAAATTATGAACCCCCGTATTTCCGAAACGGCTGAAAATAAGTGTCAACAACTATATAGTTTTATAATCGGATCGCCAAATGCAATCCAATCGTCTAGTTATTTATGAGCGTTGCTATATAAAAAAATTCAAAATGGCGTCGTATCTGTCACTTTTTGACGTCTGTCGGATTTGACTATAGCGTAGATCGCTTGCTTACGCGAAATTATGTCACTGTGAAAAAAAACTAGGGTGTTCAGCTTAGAAGGTCTATTTATTAAAGGGGTGAGACACTTAAAAGACAAAATCGATGGAGGCAAATTATGAACCCCCGTATTTCCGAAACGGATGAAAATAAGTGTCAACAACTATATAGTTTTAGAATCGGATCGCCAAATGCAATTCAATCGTGTGGTTATTTATGAGGGCTGCCATTTAAAAAAATTCAAGATGGCGTCGTATCTGTCACTTTTTGACATCTGTTGGATTTGACTATAGCGTAGATCGCTTGCTCACGCGAAGTTATCTTACTGTGAAAAAAATTGAGGTGTTCAGCTTAGAAGGTCTATTTATTAAAGGGGTGAGACACTTAAAAGACAAAATCGATGGAGGCAAATTAGGAACCCCCGTATTTCCGAAACGAATGAAAATAAGTGTCAACAACTATATAGTTTTAGAATCGGATCGCCAAATGCAATCCAATCGTCTAGTTATTTATGAGCGTTGCTATATAAAAAAATTCAAAATGGCGTCGTATCTGTCACTTTTTGACGTCTGTCGGATTTGACTATAGCGTAGATCGCTTGCTTACGCGAAATTATGTCACTGTGAAAAAAAACTAGGGTGTTCAGCTTAGAAGGTCTATTTATTAAAGGGGTGAGACACTTAAAAGACAAAATCGATGGAGGCAAATTATGAACCCCCGTATTTCCGAAACGGATGAAAATAAGTGTCAACAACTATATAGTTTTAGAATCGGATCGCCAAATGCAATTCAATCGTGTGGTTATTTATGAGGGCTGCTATTTAAAAAAATTCAAGATGGCGTCGTATCTGTCACTTTTTGACATCTGTTGGATTTGACTATAGCGTAGATCGCTTGCTCACGCGAAGTTATCTTACTGTGAAAAAAATTGAGGTGTTCAGCTTAGAAGGTCTATTTATTAAAGGGGTGAGACACTTAAAAGACAAAATCGATGGAGGCAAATTAGGAACCCCCGTATTTCCGAAACGAATGAAAATAAGTGTCAACAACTATATAGTTTTAGAATCGGATCGCCAAATGCAATCCAATCGTCTAGTTATTTATGAGGGTTGCCATTTAAAAAAATTCAAAATGGCGTCGTATCTGTCACTTTTTGACGTCTGTCGGATTTGACTATAGCGTAGATCGCTTGCTTACGCGAAATTATGTCACTGTGAAAAAAACTAGGGTGTTCAGCTTAGAAGGTCTATTTATTAAAGGGGTGAGACACTTAAAAGACAAAATCGATGGAGGCAAATTATGAACCCCCGTATTTCCGAAACGGCTGAAAATAAGTGTCAACAACTATATAGTTTTATAATTGGATCGCCAAATGCAATCCAATCGTCTAGTTATTTATGAGGGTTGCCATTTAATAAAATTCAAGATGGCGTCGTATGTGTCACTTTTTGACATCTGTTGGATTTGACTATAGCGTAGATCGCTTGCTCACGCGAAGTTATCTTCCTGTGAAAAAAATTGAGGTGTTCAGCTTAGAAGGTCTATTTATTAAAGGGGTGAGACACTTAAAAGACAAAATCGATGGAGGCAAATTAGGAACCCCCGTATTTCCGAAACGGATTAAAATAAGTGTCAACAACTATATAGTTTTAGAATCGGATCGCCAAATGCAATTCAATCGTGTAGTTATTTATGAGGGCTGCCATTTAAAAAAATTCAAGATGGCGTCGTATCTGTCACTTTTTGACATCTGTTGGATTTGACTATAGCGTAGATCGCTTGCTCACGCGAAGTTATCTTACTGTGAAAAAAATTGAGGTGTTCAGCTTAGAAGGTCTATTTATTAAAGGGGTGAGACACTTAAAAGACAAAATCGATGGAGGCAAATTATGAACCCCCGTATTTCCGAAACGGCTGAAAATAAGTGTCAACAACTATATAGTTTTATAATCGGATCGCCAAATGCAATCCAATCGTCTAGTTATTTATGAGGGTTGCCATTTAATAAAATTCAAGATGGCGTCGTATGTGTCACTTTTTGACATCTGTTGGATTTGACTATAGCGTAGATCGCTTGCTCACGCGAAGTTATCTTCCTGTGAAAAAAATTGAGGTGTTCAGCTTAGAAGGTCTATTTATTAAAGGGGTGAGACACTTAAAAGACAAAATCGATGGAGGCAAATTATGAACCCCCGTATTTCCGAAACGGATGAAAATAAGTGTCAACAACTATATAGTTTTATAATCGGATCGCCAAATGCAATCCAATCGTCTAGTTATTTATGAGGGTTGCCATTTAAAAAAATTCAAAATGGCGTCGTATCTGTCACTTTTTGACGTCTGTCGGATTTGACTATAGCGTAGATCGCTTGCTTACGCGAAATTATGTCACTGTGAAAAAAACTAGGGTGTTCAGCTTAGAAGGTCTATTTATTAAAGGGGTGAGACACTTAAAAGACAAAATCGATGGAGCCAAATTATGAACCCCCGTATTTCCGAAACGGATGAAAATAAGTGTCAACAACTATATAGTTTTAGAATCGGATCGCCAAATGCAATTCAATCGTGTGGTTATTTATGAGGGCTGCCATTTAAAAAAATTCAAGATGGCGTCGTATCTGTCACTTTTTGACATCTGTTGGATTTGACTATAGCGTAGATCGCTTGCTCACGCGAAGTTATCTTACTGTGAAAAAAATTGAGGTGTTCAGCTTAGAAGGTCTATTTATTAAAGGGGTGAGACACTTAAAAGACAAAATCGATGGAGGCAAATTAGGAACCCCCGTATTTCCGAAACGAATGAAAATAAGTGTCAACAACTATATAGTTTTAGAATCGGATCGCCAAATGCAATCCAATCGTCTAGTTATTTATGAGGGTTGCCATTTAAAAAAATTCAAAATGGCGTCGTATCTGTCACTTTTTGACGTCTGTCGGATTTGACTATAGCGTAGATCGCTTGCTTACGCGAAATTATGTCACTGTGAAAAAAACTAGGGTGTTCAGCTTAGAAGGTCTATTTATTAAAGGGGTGAGACACTTAAAAGACAAAATCGATGGAGGCAAATTATGAACCCCCGTATTTCCGAAACGGCTGAAAATAAGTGTCAACAACTATATAGTTTTATAATTGGATCGCCAAATGCAATCCAATCGTCTAGTTATTTATGAGGGTTGCCATTTAATAAAATTCAAGATGGCGTCGTATGTGTCACTTTTTGACATCTGTTGGATTTGACTATAGCGTAGATCGCTTGCTCACGCGAAGTTATCTTCCTGTGAAAAAAATTGAGGTGTTCAGCTTAGAAGGTCTATTTATTAAAGGGGTGAGACACTTAAAAGACAAAATCGATGGAGGCAAATTATGAACCCCCGTATTTCCGAAACGGCTGAAAATAAGTGTCAACAACTATATAGTTTTATAATCGGATCGCCAAATGCAATCCAATCGTCTAGTTATTTATGAGGGTTGCCATTTAATAAAATTCAAGATGGCGTCGTATGTGTCACTTTTTGACATCTGTTGGATTTGACTATAGCGTAGATCGCTTGCTCACGCGAAGTTATCTTACTGTGAAAAAAATTGAGGTGTTCAGCTTAGAAGGTCTATTTATTAAAGGGGTGAGACACTTAAAAGACAAAATCGATGGAGGCAAATTAAGAACCCCCGTATTTCCGAAACGGATGAAAATAAGTGTCAACAACTATATAGTTTTATAATCGGATCGCCAAATGCAATCCAATCGTCTAGTTATTTATGAGCGTTGCTATATAAAAAAATTCAAAATGGCGTCGTATCTGTCACTTTTTGACGTCTGTCGGATTTGACTATAGCGTAGATCGCTTGCTTACGCGAAATTATGTCACTGTGAAAAAAAACTAGGGTGTTCAGCTTAGAAGGTCTATTTATTAAAGGGGTGAGACACTTAAAAGACAAAATCGATGGAGGCAAATTATGAACCCCCGTATTTCCGAAACGGATGAAAATAAGTGTCAACAACTATATAGTTTTAGAATCGGATCGCCAAATGCAATTCAATCGTGTGGTTATTTATGAGGGCTGCCATTTAAAAAAATTCAAGATGGCGTCGTATCTGTCACTTTTTGACATCTGTTGGATTTGACTATAGCGTAGATCGCTTGCTCACGCGAAGTTATCTTACTGTGAAAAAAATTGAGGTGTTCAGCTTAGAAGGTCTATTTATTAAAGGGGTGAGACACTTAAAAGACAAAATCGATGGAGGCAAATTATGAACCCCCGTATTTCCGAAACGGCTGAAAATAAGTGTCAACAACTATATAGTTTTATAATCGGATCGCCAAATGCAATCCAATCGTCTAGTTATTTATGAGGGTTGCCATTTAATAAAATTCAAGATGGCGTCGTATGTGTCACTTTTTGACATCTGTTGGATTTGACTATAGCGTAGATCGCTTGCTCACGCGAAGTTATCTTCCTGTGAAAAAAATTGAGGTGTTCAGCTTAGAAGGTCTATTTATTAAAGGGGTGAGACACTTAAAAGACAAAATCGATGGAGGCAAATTATGAACCCCCGTATTTCCGAAACGGCTGAAAATAAGTGTCAACAACTATATAGTTTTATAATCGGATCGCCAAATGCAATCCAATCGTCTAGTTATTTATGAGGGTTGCCATTTAATAAAATTCAAGATGGCGTCGTATGTGTCACTTTTTGACATCTGTTGGATTTGACTATAGCGTAGATCGCTTGCTCACGCGAAGTTATCTTACTGTGAAAAAAATTGAGGTGTTCAGCTTAGAAGGTCTATTTATTAAAGGGGTGAGACACTTAAAAGACAAAATCGATGGAGGCAAATTAAGAACCCCCGTATTTCCGAAACGGATGAAAATAAGTGTCAACAACTATATAGTTTTATAATCGGATCGCCAAATGCAATCCAATCGTCTAGTTATTTATGAGCGTTGCTATATAAAAAAATTCAAAATGGCGTCGTATCTGTCACTTTTTGACGTCTGTCGGATTTGACTATAGCGTAGATCGCTTGCTTACGCGAAATTATGTCACTGTGAAAAAAAACTAGGGTGTTCAGCTTAGAAGGTCTATTTATTAAAGGGGTGAGACACTTAAAAGACAAAATCGATGGAGCCAAATTATGAACCCCCGTATTTCCGAAACGGATGAAAATAAGTGTCAACAACTATATAGTTTTAGAATCGGATCGCCAAATGCAATTCAATCGTGTGGTTATTTATGAGGGCTGCCATTTAAAAAAATTCAAGATGGCGTCGTATCTGTCACTTTTTGACATCTGTTGGATTTGACTATAGCGTAGATCGCTTGCTCACGCGAAGTTATCTTACTGTGAAAAAAATTGAGGTGTTCAGCTTAGAAGGTCTATTTATTAAAGGGGTGAGACACTTAAAAGACAAAATCGATGGAGGCAAATTAGGAACCCCCGTATTTCCGAAACGAATGAAAATAAGTGTCAACAACTATATAGTTTTAGAATCGGATCGCCAAATGCAATCCAATCGTCTAGTTATTTATGAGGGTTGCCATTTAAAAAAATTCAAAATGGCGTCGTATCTGTCACTTTTTGACGTCTGTCGGATTTGACTATAGCGTAGATCGCTTGCTTACGCGAAATTATGTCACTGTGAAAAAAACTAGGGTGTTCAGCTTAGAAGGTCTATTTATTAAAGGGGTGAGACACTTAAAAGACAAAATCGATGGAGGCAAATTATGAACCCCCGTATTTCCGAAACGGCTGAAAATAAGTGTCAACAACTATATAGTTTTATAATTGGATCGCCAAATGCAATCCAATCGTCTAGTTATTTATGAGGGTTGCCATTTAATAAAATTCAAGATGGCGTCGTATGTGTCACTTTTTGACATCTGTTGGATTTGACTATAGCGTAGATCGCTTGCTCACGCGAAGTTATCTTCCTGTGAAAAAAATTGAGGTGTTCAGCTTAGAAGGTCTATTTATTAAAGGGGTGAGACACTTAAAAGACAAAATCGATGGAGGCAAATTATGAACCCCCGTATTTCCGAAACGGCTGAAAATAAGTGTCAACAACTATATAGTTTTATAATCGGATCGCCAAATGCAATCCAATCGTCTAGTTATTTATGAGGGTTGCCATTTAATAAAATTCAAGATGGCGTCGTATGTGTCACTTTTTGACATCTGTTGGATTTGACTATAGCGTAGATCGCTTGCTCACGCGAAGTTATCTTACTGTGAAAAAAATTGAGGTGTTCAGCTTAGAAGGTCTATTTATTAAAGGGGTGAGACACTTAAAAGACAAAATCGATGGAGGCAAATTAAGAACCCCCGTATTTCCGAAACGGATGAAAATAAGTGTCAACAACTATATAGTTTTATAATCGGATCGCCAAATGCAATCCAATCGTCTAGTTATTTATGAGCGTTGCTATATAAAAAAATTCAAAATGGCGTCGTATCTGTCACTTTTTGACGTCTGTCGGATTTGACTATAGCGTAGATCGCTTGCTTACGCGAAATTATGTCACTGTGAAAAAAAACTAGGGTGTTCAGCTTAGAAGGTCTATTTATTAAAGGGGTGAGACACTTAAAAGACAAAATCGATGGAGGCAAATTATGAACCCCCGTATTTCCGAAACGGATGAAAATAAGTGTCAACAACTATATAGTTTTAGAATCGGATCGCCAAATGCAATTCAATCGTGTGGTTATTTATGAGGGCTGCCATTTAAAAAAATTCAAGATGGCGTCGTATCTGTCACTTTTTGACATCTGTTGGATTTGACTATAGCGTAGATCGCTTGCTCACGCGAAGTTATCTTACTGTGAAAAAAATTGAGGTGTTCAGCTTAGAAGGTCTATTTATTAAAGGGGTGAGACACTTAAAAGACAAAATCGATGGAGGCAAATTAGGAACCCCCGTATTTCCGAAACGAATGAAAATAAGTGTCAACAACTATATAGTTTTAGAATCGGATCGCCAAATGCAATCCAATCGTCTAGTTATTTATGAGGGTTGCCATTTAAAAAAATTCAAAATGGCGTCGTATCTGTCACTTTTTGACGTCTGTCGGATTTGACTATAGCGTAGATCGCTTGCTTACGCGAAATTATGTCACTGTGAAAAAAACTAGGGTGTTCAGCTTAGAAGGTCTATTTATTAAAGGGGTGAGACACTTAAAAGACAAAATCAATGGAGGCAAATTATGAACCCCCGTATTTCCGAAACGGCTGAAAATAAGTGTCAACAACTATATAGTTTTATAATCGGATCGCCAAATGCAATCCAATCGTCTAGTTATTTATGAGGGTTGCCATTTAATAAAATTCAAGATGGCGTCGTATGTGTCACTTTTTGACATCTGTTGGATTTGACTATAGCGTAGATCGCTTGCTCACGCGAAGTTATCTTCCTGTGAAAAAAATTGAGGTGTTCAGCTTAGAAGGTCTATTTATTAAAGGGGTGAGACACTTAAAAGACAAAATCGATGGAGGCAAATTAGGAACCCCCGTATTTCCGAAACGGATTAAAATAAGTGTCAACAACTATATAGTTTTAGAATCGGATCGCCAAATGCAATTCAATCGTGTAGTTATTTATGAGGGCTGCCATTTAAAAAAATTCAAGATGGCGTCGTATCTGTCACTTTTTGACATCTGTTGGATTTGACTATAGCGTAGATCGCTTGCTCACGCGAAGTTATCTTACTGTGAAAAAAATTGAGGTGTTCAGCTTAGAAGGTCTATTTATTAAAGGGGTGAGACACTTAAAAGACAAAATCGATGGAGGCAAATTATGAACCCCCGTATTTCCGAAACGGCTGAAAATAAGTGTCAACAACTATATAGTTTTATAATCGGATCGCCAAATGCAATCCAATCGTCTAGTTATTTATGAGGGTTGCCATTTAATAAAATTCAAGATGGCGTCGTATGTGTCACTTTTTGACATCTGTTGGATTTGACTATAGCGTAGATCGCTTGCTCACGCGAAGATATCTTCCTGTGAAAAAAATTGAGGTGTTCAGCTTAGAAGGTCTATTTATTAAAGGGGTGAGACACTTAAAAGACAAAATCGATGGAGGCAAATTATGAACCCCCGTATTTCCGAAACGGATGAAAATAAGTGTCAACAACTATATAGTTTTAGAATCGGATCGCCAAATGCAATTCAATCGTGTGGTTATTTATGAGGGCTGCCATTTAAAAAAATTCAAGATGGCGTCGTATCTGTCACTTTTTGACATCTGTTGGATTTGACTATAGCGTAGATCGCTTGCTCACGCGAAGTTATCTTACTGTGAAAAAAATTGAGGTGTTCAGCTTAGAAGGTCTATTTATTAAAGGGGTGAGTCACTTAAAAGACAAAATCGATGGAGGCAAATTAGGAACCCCCGTATTTCCGAAACGAATGAAAATAAGTGTCAACAACTATATAGTTTTAGAATCGGATCGCCAAATGCAATCCAATCGTCTAGTTATTTATGAGGGTTGCCATTTAAAAAAATTCAAAATGGCGTCGTATCTGTCACTTTTTGACGTCTGTCGGATTTGACTATAGCGTAGATCGCTTGCTTACGCGAAATTATGTCACTGTGAAAAAAACTAGGGTGTTCAGCTTAGAAGGTCTATTTATTAAAGGGGTGAGACACTTAAAAGACAAAATCGATGGAGGCAAATTATGAACCCCCGTATTTCCGAAACGGCTGAAAATAAGTGTCAACAACTATATAGTTTTATAATCGGATCGCCAAATGCAATCCAATCGTCTAGTTATTTATGAGTGTTGCCATTTAATAAAATTCAAGATGGCGTCGTATGTGTCACTTTTTGACATCTGTTGGATTTGACTATAGCGTAGATCGCTTGCTCACGCGAAGTTATCTTCCTGTGAAAAAAATTGAGGTGTTCAGCTTAGAAGGTCTATTTATTAAAGGGGTGAGACACTTAAAAGACAAAATCGATGGAGGCAAATTATGAACCCCCGTATTTCCGAAACGGCTGAAAAAAGTGTCAACAACTATATAGTTTTATAATCGGATCGCCATATGCAATCCAATCGTCTAGTTATTTATGAGGGTTGCCATTTAATAAAATTCAAGATGGGCGTCGTATGTGTCACTTTTTGACATCTGTTGGATTTGACTATAGCGTAGATCGCTTGCTCACGCGAAGTTATCTTACTGTGAAAAAAATTGAGGTGTTCAGCTTAGAAGGTCTATTTATTAAAGGGGTGAGACACTTAAAAGACAAAATCGATGGAGGCAAATTAAGAACCCCCGTATTTCCGAAACGGATGAAAATAAGTGTCAACAACTATATAGTTTTATAATCGGATCGCCAAATGCAATCCAATCGTCTAGTTATTTATGAGCGTTGCTATATAAAAAAATTCAAAATGGCGTCGTATCTGTCACTTTTTGACGTCTGTCGGATTTGACTATAGCGTAGATCGCTTGCTTACGCGAAATTATGTCACTGTGAAAAAAAACTAGGGTGTTCAGCTTAGAAGGTCTATTTATTAAAGGGGTGAGACACTTAAAAGACAAAATCGATGGAGGCAAATTATGAACCCCCGTATTTCCGAAACGGATGAAAATAAGTGTCAACAACTATATAGTTTTAGAATCGGATCGCCAAATGCAATTCAATCGTGTGGTTATTTATGAGGGCTGCCATTTAAAAAAATTCAAGATGGCGTCGTATCTGTCACTTTTTGACATCTGTTGGATTTGACTATAGCGTAGATCGCTTGCTCACGCGAAGTTATCTTACTGTGAAAAAAATTGAGGTGTTCAGCTTAGAAGGTCTATTTATTAAAGGGGTGAGACACTTAAAAGACAAAATCGATGGAGGCAAATTAGGAACCCCCGTATTTCCGAAACGAATGAAAATAAGTGTCAACAACTATATAGTTTTAGAATCGGATCGCCAAATGCAATCCAATCGTCTAGTTATTTATGAGGGTTGCCATTTAAAAAAATTCAAAATGGCGTCGTATCTGTCACTTTTTGACGTCTGTCGGATTTGACTATAGCGTAGATCGCTTGCTTACGCGAAATTATGTCACTGTGAAAAAAACTAGGGTGTTCAGCTTAGAAGGTCTATTTATTAAAGGGGTGAGACACTTAAAAGACAAAATCGATGGAGGCAAATTATGAACCCCCGTATTTCCGAAACGGCTGAAAATAAGTGTCAACAACTATATAGTTTTATAATTGGATCGCCAAATGCAATCCAATCGTCTAGTTATTTATGAGGGTTGCCATTTAATAAAATTCAAGATGGCGTCGTATGTGTCACTTTTTGACATCTGTTGGATTTGACTATAGCGTAGATCGCTTGCTCACGCGAAGTTATCTTCCTGTGAAAAAAATTGAGGTGTTCAGCTTAGAAGGTCTATTTATTAAAGGGGTGAGACACTTAAAAGACAAAATCGATGGAGGCAAATTAGGAACCCCCGTATTTCCGAAACGGATTAAAATAAGTGTCAACAACTATATAGTTTTAGAATCGGATCGCCAAATGCAATTCAATCGTGTAGTTATTTATGAGGGCTGCCATTTAAAAAAATTCAAGATGGCGTCGTATCTGTCACTTTTTGACATCTGTTGGATTTGACTATAGCGTAGATCGCTTGCTCACGCGAAGTTATCTTACTGTGAAAAAAATTGAGGTGTTCAGCTTAGAAGGTCTATTTATTAAAGGGGTGAGACACTTAAAAGACAAAATCCGATGGAGGCAAATTATGAACCCCCGTATTTCCGAAACGGCTGAAAATAAGTGTCAACAACTATATAGTTTTATAATCGGATCGCCAAATGCAATCCAATCGTCTAGTTATTTATGAGGGTTGCCATTTAATAAAATTCAAGATGGCGTCGTATGTGTCACTTTTTGACATCTGTTGGATTTGACTATAGCGTAGATCGCTTGCTCACGCGAAGTTATCTTCCTGTGAAAAAAATTGAGGTGTTCAGCTTAGAAGGTCTATTTATTAAAGGGGTGAGACACTTAAAAGACAAAATCGATGGAGGCAAATTATGAACCCCCGTATTTCCGAAACGGATGAAAATAAGTGTCAACAACTATATAGTTTTATAATCGGATCGCCAAATGCAATCCAATCGTCTAGTTATTTATGAGGGTTGCCATTTAAAAAAATTCAAAATGGCGTCGTATCTGTCACTTTTTGACGTCTGTCGGATTTGACTATAGCGTAGATCGCTTGCTTACGCGAAATTATGTCACTGTGAAAAAAACTAGGGTGTTCAGCTTAGAAGGTCTATTTATTAAAGGGGTGAGACACTTAAAAGACAAAATCGATGGAGCCAAATTATGAACCCCCGTATTTCCGAAACGGATGAAAATAAGTGTCAACAACTATATAGTTTTAGAATCGGATCGCCAAATGCAATTCAATCGTGTGGTTATTTATGAGGGCTGCCATTTAAAAAAATTCAAGATGGCGTCGTATCTGTCACTTTTTGACATCTGTTGGATTTGACTATAGCGTAGATCGCTTGCTCACGCGAAGTTATCTTACTGTGAAAAAAATTGAGGTGTTCAGCTTAGAAGGTCTATTTATTAAAGGGGTGAGACACTTAAAAGACAAAATCGATGGAGGCAAATTAGGAACCCCCGTATTTCCGAAACGAATGAAAATAAGTGTCAACAACTATATAGTTTTAGAATCGGATCGCCAAATGCAATCCAATCGTCTAGTTATTTATGAGGGTTGCCATTTAAAAAAATTCAAAATGGCGTCGTATCTGTCACTTTTTGACGTCTGTCGGATTTGACTATAGCGTAGATCGCTTGCTTACGCGAAATTATGTCACTGTGAAAAAAACTAGGGTGTTCAGCTTAGAAGGTCTATTTATTAAAGGGGTGAGACACTTAAAAGACAAAATCGATGGAGGCAAATTATGAACCCCCGTATTTCCGAAACGGCTGAAAATAAGTGTCAACAACTATATAGTTTTATAATTGGATCGCCAAATGCAATCCAATCGTCTAGTTATTTATGAGGGTTGCCATTTAATAAAATTCAAGATGGCGTCGTATGTGTCACTTTTTGACATCTGTTGGATTTGACTATAGCGTAGATCGCTTGCTCACGCGAAGTTATCTTCCTGTGAAAAAAATTGAGGTGTTCAGCTTAGAAGGTCTATTTATTAAAGGGGTGAGACACTTAAAAGACAAAATCGATGGAGGCAAATTATGAACCCCCGTATTTCCGAAACGGCTGAAAATAAGTGTCAACAACTATATAGTTTTATAATCGGATCGCCAAATGCAATCCAATCGTCTAGTTATTTATGAGGGTTGCCATTTAATAAAATTCAAGATGGCGTCGTATGTGTCACTTTTTGACATCTGTTGGATTTGACTATAGCGTAGATCGCTTGCTCACGCGAAGTTATCTTACTGTGAAAAAAATTGAGGTGTTCAGCTTAGAAGGTCTATTTATTAAAGGGGTGAGACACTTAAAAGACAAAATCGATGGAGGCAAATTAAGAACCCCCGTATTTCCGAAACGGATGAAAATAAGTGTCAACAACTATATAGTTTTATAATCGGATCGCCAAATGCAATCCAATCGTCTAGTTATTTATGAGCGTTGCTATATAAAAAAATTCAAAATGGCGTCGTATCTGTCACTTTTTGACGTCTGTCGGATTTGACTATAGCGTAGATCGCTTGCTTACGCGAAATTATGTCACTGTGAAAAAAAACTAGGGTGTTCAGCTTAGAAGGTCTATTTATTAAAGGGGTGAGACACTTAAAAGACAAAATCGATGGAGGCAAATTATGAACCCCCGTATTTCCGAAACGGATGAAAATAAGTGTCAACAACTATATAGTTTTAGAATCGGATCGCCAAATGCAATTCAATCGTGTGGTTATTTATGAGGGCTGCCATTTAAAAAAATTCAAGATGGCGTCGTATCTGTCACTTTTTGACATCTGTTGGATTTGACTATAGCGTAGATCGCTTGCTCACGCGAAGTTATCTTACTGTGAAAAAAATTGAGGTGTTCAGCTTAGAAGGTCTATTTATTAAAGGGGTGAGACACTTAAAAGACAAAATCGATGGAGGCAAATTAGGAACCCCCGTATTTCCGAAACGAATGAAAATAAGTGTCAACAACTATATAGTTTTAGAATCGGATCGCCAAATGCAATCCAATCGTCTAGTTATTTATGAGGGTTGCCATTTAAAAAAATTCAAAATGGCGTCGTATCTGTCACTTTTTGACGTCTGTCGGATTTGACTATAGCGTAGATCGCTTGCTTACGCGAAATTATGTCACTGTGAAAAAAACTAGGGTGTTCAGCTTAGAAGGTCTATTTATTAAAGGGGTGAGACACTTAAAAGACAAAATCAATGGAGGCAAATTATGAACCCCCGTATTTCCGAAACGGCTGAAAATAAGTGTCAACAACTATATAGTTTTATAATCGGATCGCCAAATGCAATCCAATCGTCTAGTTATTTATGAGGGTTGCCATTTAATAAAATTCAAGATGGCGTCGTATGTGTCACTTTTTGACATCTGTTGGATTTGACTATAGCGTAGATCGCTTGCTCACGCGAAGTTATCTTCCTGTGAAAAAAATTGAGGTGTTCAGCTTAGAAGGTCTATTTATTAAAGGGGTGAGACACTTAAAAGACAAAATCGATGGAGGCAAATTAGGAACCCCCGTATTTCCGAAACGGATTAAAATAAGTGTCAACAACTATATAGTTTTAGAATCGGATCGCCAAATGCAATTCAATCGTGTAGTTATTTATGAGGGCTGCCATTTAAAAAAATTCAAGATGGCGTCGTATCTGTCACTTTTTGACATCTGTTGGATTTGACTATAGCGTAGATCGCTTGCTCACGCGAAGTTATCTTACTGTGAAAAAAATTGAGGTGTTCAGCTTAGAAGGTCTATTTATTAAAGGGGTGAGACACTTAAAAGACAAAATCGATGGAGGCAAATTATGAACCCCCGTATTTCCGAAACGGCTGAAAATAAGTGTCAACAACTATATAGTTTTATAATCGGATCGCCAAATGCAATCCAATCGTCTAGTTATTTATGAGGGTTGCCATTTAATAAAATTCAAGATGGCGTCGTATGTGTCACTTTTTGACATCTGTTGGATTTGACTATAGCGTAGATCGCTTGCTCACGCGAAGATATCTTCCTGTGAAAAAAATTGAGGTGTTCAGCTTAGAAGGTCTATTTATTAAAGGGGTGAGACACTTAAAAGACAAAATCGATGGAGGCAAATTATGAACCCCCGTATTTCCGAAACGGATGAAAATAAGTGTCAACAACTATATAGTTTTAGAATCGGATCGCCAAATGCAATTCAATCGTGTGGTTATTTATGAGGGCTGCCATTTAAAAAAATTCAAGATGGCGTCGTATCTGTCACTTTTTGACATCTGTTGGATTTGACTATAGCGTAGATCGCTTGCTCACGCGAAGTTATCTTACTGTGAAAAAAATTGAGGTGTTCAGCTTAGAAGGTCTATTTATTAAAGGGGTGAGTCACTTAAAAGACAAAATCGATGGAGGCAAATTAGGAACCCCCGTATTTCCGAAACGAATGAAAATAAGTGTCAACAACTATATAGTTTTAGAATCGGATCGCCAAATGCAATCCAATCGTCTAGTTATTTATGAGGGTTGCCATTTAAAAAAATTCAAAATGGCGTCGTATCTGTCACTTTTTGACGTCTGTCGGATTTGACTATAGCGTAGATCGCTTGCTTACGCGAAATTATGTCACTGTGAAAAAAACTAGGGTGTTCAGCTTAGAAGGTCTATTTATTAAAGGGGTGAGACACTTAAAAGACAAAATCGATGGAGGCAAATTATGAACCCCCGTATTTCCGAAACGGCTGAAAATAAGTGTCAACAACTATATAGTTTTATAATCGGATCGCCAAATGCAATCCAATCGTCTAGTTATTTATGAGTGTTGCCATTTAATAAAATTCAAGATGGCGTCGTATGTGTCACTTTTTGACATCTGTTGGATTTGACTATAGCGTAGATCGCTTGCTCACGCGAAGTTATCTTCCTGTGAAAAAAATTGAGGTGTTCAGCTTAGAAGGTCTATTTATTAAAGGGGTGAGACACTTAAAAGACAAAATCGATGGAGGCAAATTATGAACCCCCGTATTTCCGAAACGGCTGAAAATAAGTGTCAACAACTATATAGTTTTATAATCGGATCGCCAAATGCAATCCAATCGTCTAGTTATTTATGAGGGTTGCCATTTAATAAAATTCAAGATGGCGTCGTATGTGTCACTTTTTGACATCTGTTGGATTTGACTATAGCGTAGATCGCTTGCTCACGCGAAGTTATCTTACTGTGAAAAAAATTGAGGTGTTCAGCTTAGAAGGTCTATTTATTAAAGGGGTGAGACACTTAAAAGACAAAATCGATGGAGGCAAATTAAGAACCCCCGTATTTCCGAAACGGATGAAAATAAGTGTCAACAACTATATAGTTTTATAATCGGATCGCCAAATGCAATCCAATCGTCTAGTTATTTATGAGCGTTGCTATATAAAAAAATTCAAAATGGCGTCGTATCTGTCACTTTTTGACGTCTGTCGGATTTGACTATAGCGTAGATCGCTTGCTTACGCGAAATTATGTCACTGTGAAAAAAAACTAGGGTGTTCAGCTTAGAAGGTCTATTTATTAAAGGGGTGAGACACTTAAAAGACAAAATCGATGGAGGCAAATTATGAACCCCCGTATTTCCGAAACGGATGAAAATAAGTGTCAACAACTATATAGTTTTAGAATCGGATCGCCAAATGCAATTCAATCGTGTGGTTATTTATGAGGGCTGCCATTTAAAAAAATTCAAGATGGCGTCGTATCTGTCACTTTTTGACATCTGTTGGATTTGACTATAGCGTAGATCGCTTGCTCACGCGAAGTTATCTTACTGTGAAAAAAATTGAGGTGTTCAGCTTAGAAGGTCTATTTATTAAAGGGGTGAGACACTTAAAAGACAAAATCGATGGAGGCAAATTAGGAACCCCCGTATTTCCGAAACGAATGAAAATAAGTGTCAACAACTATATAGTTTTAGAATCGGATCGCCAAATGCAATCCAATCGTCTAGTTATTTATGAGGGTTGCCATTTAAAAAAATTCAAAATGGCGTCGTATCTGTCACTTTTTGACGTCTGTCGGATTTGACTATAGCGTAGATCGCTTGCTTACGCGAAATTATGTCACTGTGAAAAAAACTAGGGTGTTCAGCTTAGAAGGTCTATTTATTAAAGGGGTGAGACACTTAAAAGACAAAATCGATGGAGGCAAATTATGAACCCCCGTATTTCCGAAACGGCTGAAAATAAGTGTCAACAACTATATAGTTTTATAATTGGATCGCCAAATGCAATCCAATCGTCTAGTTATTTATGAGGGTTGCCATTTAATAAAATTCAAGATGGCGTCGTATGTGTCACTTTTTGACATCTGTTGGATTTGACTATAGCGTAGATCGCTTGCTCACGCGAAGTTATCTTCCTGTGAAAAAAATTGAGGTGTTCAGCTTAGAAGGTCTATTTATTAAAGGGGTGAGACACTTAAAAGACAAAATCGATGGAGGCAAATTAGGAACCCCCGTATTTCCGAAACGGATTAAAATAAGTGTCAACAACTATATAGTTTTAGAATCGGATCGCCAAATGCAATTCAATCGTGTAGTTATTTATGAGGGCTGCCATTTAAAAAAATTCAAGATGGCGTCGTATCTGTCACTTTTTGACATCTGTTGGATTTGACTATAGCGTAGATCGCTTGCTCACGCGAAGTTATCTTACTGTGAAAAAAATTGAGGTGTTCAGCTTAGAAGGTCTATTTATTAAAGGGGTGAGACACTTAAAAGACAAAATCGATGGAGGCAAATTATGAACCCCCGTATTTCCGAAACGGCTGAAAATAAGTGTCAACAACTATATAGTTTTATAATCGGATCGCCAAATGCAATCCAATCGTCTAGTTATTTATGAGGGTTGCCATTTAATAAAATTCAAGATGGCGTCGTATGTGTCACTTTTTGACATCTGTTGGATTTGACTATAGCGTAGATCGCTTGCTCACGCGAAGTTATCTTCCTGTGAAAAAAATTGAGGTGTTCAGCTTAGAAGGTCTATTTATTAAAGGGGTGAGACACTTAAAAGACAAAATCGATGGAGGCAAATTATGAACCCCCGTATTTCCGAAACGGATGAAAATAAGTGTCAACAACTATATAGTTTTATAATCGGATCGCCAAATGCAATCCAATCGTCTAGTTATTTATGAGGGTTGCCATTTAAAAAAATTCAAAATGGCGTCGTATCTGTCACTTTTTGACGTCTGTCGGATTTGACTATAGCGTAGATCGCTTGCTTACGCGAAATTATGTCACTGTGAAAAAAACTAGGGTGTTCAGCTTAGAAGGTCTATTTATTAAAGGGGTGAGACACTTAAAAGACAAAATCGATGGAGGCAAATTATGAACCCCCGTATTTCCGAAACGGCTGAAAATAAGTGTCAACAACTATATAGTTTTATAATCGGATCGCCAAATGCAATCCAATCGTCTAGTTATTTATGAGGGTTGCCATTTAATAAAATTCAAGATGGCGTCGTATGTGTCACTTTTTGACATCTGTTGGATTTGACTATAGCGTAGATCGCTTGCTCACGCGAAGTTATCTTCCTGTGAAAAAAATTGAGGTGTTCAGCTTAGAAGGTCTATTTATTAAAGGGGTGAGACACTTAAAAGACAAAATCGATGGAGGCAAATTATGAACCCCCGTATTTCCGAAACGGCTGAAAATAAGTGTCAACAACTATATAGTTTTATAATCGGATCGCCAAATGCAATCCAATCGTCTAGTTATTTATGAGGGTTGCCATTTAATAAAATTCAAGATGGCGTCGTATGTGTCACTTTTTGACATCTGTTGGATTTGACTATAGCGTAGATCGCTTGCTCACGCGAAGTTATCTTACTGTGAAAAAAATTGAGGTGTTCAGCTTAGAAGGTCTATTTATTAAAGGGGTGAGACACTTAAAAGACAAAATCGATGGAGGCAAATTAAGAACCCCCGTATTTCCGAAACGGATGAAAATAAGTGTCAACAACTATATAGTTTTATAATCGGATCGCCAAATGCAATCCAATCGTCTAGTTATTTATGAGCGTTGCTATATAAAAAAATTCAAAATGGCGTCGTATCTGTCACTTTTTGACGTCTGTCGGATTTGACTATAGCGTAGATCGCTTGCTTACGCGAAATTATGTCACTGTGAAAAAAAACTAGGGTGTTCAGCTTAGAAGGTCTATTTATTAAAGGGGTGAGACACTTAAAAGACAAAATCGATGGAGGCAAATTATGAACCCCCGTATTTCCGAAACGGATGAAAATAAGTGTCAACAACTATATAGTTTTAGAATCGGATCGCCAAATGCAATTCAATCGTGTGGTTATTTATGAGGGCTGCCATTTAAAAAAATTCAAGATGGCGTCGTATCTGTCACTTTTTGACATCTGTTGGATTTGACTATAGCGTAGATCGCTTGCTCACGCGAAGTTATCTTACTGTGAAAAAAATTGAGGTGTTCAGCTTAGAAGGTCTATTTATTAAAGGGGTGAGACACTTAAAAGACAAAATCGATGGAGGCAAATTAGGAACCCCCGTATTTCCGAAACGAATGAAAATAAGTGTCAACAACTATATAGTTTTAGAATCGGATCGCCAAATGCAATCCAATCGTCTAGTTATTTATGAGGGTTGCCATTTAAAAAAATTCAAAATGGCGTCGTATCTGTCACTTTTTGACGTCTGTCGGATTTGACTATAGCGTAGATCGCTTGCTTACGCGAAATTATGTCACTGTGAAAAAAACTAGGGTGTTCAGCTTAGAAGGTCTATTTATTAAAGGGGTGAGACACTTAAAAGACAAAATCGATGGAGGCAAATTATGAACCCCCGTATTTCCGAAACGGCTGAAAATAAGTGTCAACAACTATATAGTTTTATAATCGGATCGCCAAATGCAATCCAATCGTCTAGTTATTTATGAGGGTTGCCATTTAATAAAATTCAAGATGGCGTCGTATGTGTCACTTTTTGACATCTGTTGGATTTGACTATAGCGTAGATCGCTTGCTCACGCGAAGTTATCTTCCTGTGAAAAAAATTGAGGTGTTCAGCTTAGAAGGTCTATTTATTAAAGGGGTGAGACACTTAAAAGACAAAATCGATGGAGGCAAATTAGGAACCCCCGTATTTCCGAAACGGATTAAAATAAGTGTCAACAACTATATAGTTTTAGAATCGGATCGCCAAATGCAATTCAATCGTGTAGTTATTTATGAGGGCTGCCATTTAAAAAAATTCAAGATGGCGTCGTATCTGTCACTTTTTGACATCTGTTGGATTTGACTATAGCGTAGATCGCTTGCTCACGCGAAGTTATCTTACTGTGAAAAAAATTGAGGTGTTCAGCTTAGAAGGTCTATTTATTAAAGGGGTGAGACACTTAAAAGACAAAATCGGTGGAGGCAAATTATGAACCCCCGTATTTCCGAAACGGCTGAAAATAAGTGTCAACAACTATATAGTTTTATAATCGGATCGCCAAATGCAATCCAATCGTCTAGTTATTTATGAGGGTTGCCATTTAATAAAATTCAAGATGGCGTCGTATGTGTCACTTTTTGACATCTGTTGGATTTGACTATAGCGTAGATCGCTTGCTCACGCGAAGTTATCTTCCTGTGAAAAAAATTGAGGTGTTCAGCTTAGAAGGTCTATTTATTAAAGGGGTGAGACACTTAAAAGACAAAATCGATGGAGGCAAATTAGGAACCCCCGTATTTCCGAAACGGATTAAAATAAGTGTCAACAACTATATAGTTTTAGAATCGGATCGCCAAATGCAATTCAATCGTGTAGTTATTTATGAGGGCTGCCATTTAAAAAAATTCAAGATGGCGTCGTATCTGTCACTTTTTGACATCTGTTGGATTTGACTATAGCGTAGATCGCTTGCTCACGCGAAGTTATCTTACTGTGAAAAAAATTGAGGTGTTCAGCTTAGAAGGTCTATTTATTAAAGGGGCGAGACACTTAAAAGACAAAATCGATGGAGGCAAATTAGGAACCCCCGTATTTCCGAAACGGATGAAAATAAGTGCCAACAACTATATAGTTTTAGAATCGGATCGCCAAATGCAATCCAATCGTCTAGTTATTTATGAGGGTTGCCATTTAAAAAAATTCAAAATGGCGTCGTATCTGTCACTTTTTGACGTCTGTCGGATTTGACTATAGCGTAGATCGCTTGCTTACGCGAAATTATGTCACTGTGAAAAAAACTAGGGTGTTCAGCTTAGAAGGTCTATTTATTAAAGGGGTGAGACACTTAAAAGACAAAATCGATGGAGGCAAATTATGAACCCCCGTATTTCTGAAACGGCTTAAAATAAGTGTCAACAACTATATAGTTTTATAATCGGATCGCCAAATGCAATCCAATCGTCTAGTTATTTATGAGGGTTGCCATTTAAAAAAATTCAAAATGGCGTCGTATCTGTCACTTTTTGACGTCTGTCGGATTTGACTATAGCGTAGATCGCTTGCTTACGCGAAATTATGTCACTGTGAAAAAAACTAGGGTGTTCAGCTTAGAAGGTCTATTTATTAAAGGGGTGAGACACTTAAAAGACAAAATCGATGGAGGCAAATTAGGAACCCCCGTATTTCCGAAACGGCTGAAAATAAGTGTCAACAACTATATAGTTTTAGAATCGGATCGCCAAATGCAATCCAATCGTGTGGTTATTTATGGGGGTTGCCATTTAAGAAAATTCAAAATGGCGTCTCATCTGTCAAATTTGTAAATCTATGTATTTTTTGACATTAAATTCGGCTTCCTTATCGAAAATCATTGAGAAATATGTAATTTGTTTTTTATGATAGTCAGCAGGAAAATCGCCAATCGGGTGAGACACTTAAAAAAATGTCCCTGTACATACCAAGCACATTCAGTCAGTTGAAATATTTTTCATGGTATATTCCTATGTAGTGTTTCCAACATATTTTTAATTTATTTTATTTCTTAGATAGACAAGTGCTTTTCTCTCGCCTTGTATAAGAAGAAGACATAATTTAAAATTGTTTATAATAATTAAAAAATGCAACATCATTATGTAGATCGTCAGTTACCAACGAGTCTTGTTTAGATAATGCTTTGTTTATGCTAATTCATGTTTACTGTCTGTAATAAAGCGAATAAAATGCAATGATTTATATTTTAATATCTTTTAAAAATGGGGAAATTTGGACACTTATATCATTGCTAGATTGTGCCTATATAGGTATAGGTTTAGTATAATATTTTATTCGTAATTAATTATTAGCGAGAACTTGTTTATCTATTAAATTGTTGGATCATAATTATTTATTTCAATTTCCATACAGGGGTTCCCAAAAGAGGCATACCATTAATCCTAAAATTGGCTTTGTAAGTATGTACATCGGATCTGTTGATGAATTAGTAAAATGGTACTGCTTTGACCTTTGATTTGTGTATGCTGTTTTGAATTTCTTGGATTTACCAATCTTCAATTTTATAATTGCAGGAGAATGGCTTATTTTATAATTTTTTATCTGAAATTTGTTTTATATATTTAAGTAGTACACTGTACTCCAAATATTATTATATACAGGGTCTTTTGAACTTGATGATATGCCATTTTATTTTTTGAACTGGTTTTTTATATCTATGTAGTATATACGAGATTAGTGATATGTGTCTTTTTTATGTGTACTTTTATTTTTCCCTCATATGCGGACTATAAAATATAGCCTTCTTTATTTGTAATGTATTTTTTATTTCTATTTTTTATGCTCACTGAAAACCTTTGTACTCTCCAAGATACCTGATTTATCTTAATATTTTAGCTATCCATTTAAAGACTATTATTTATGTGCAAGTGAATATAATGTTTTATTTAATTATAGTAATAAAACAGACGTGGTTGATATTAAGTAGGGTTATTTAAATGAGTAGTTTTTTATCTACGGCTGATGTGGTGGAAAGTTTATAGGTTCAGGTCTCCGCACATTTCTGTACAGAAAATATACAATGAATCCCTAATAATGCTTTAATTATTATTAAGATTATTTTTTAAGCTTGTAATTTTTATAATTTATTACCGTATTTAAGTGTTTTCTTCAAAATATTACACAATAATTATATACAAGCATTTTATCTAAAAACTAGAATAGAATAAGATTGTTAAATAACTATCTCCTATATATTTAACAACTAAACAAAATCTCATAAATATTTGGTACTTACTCTGAAGATATGTTTAAGAATATTACTAAACTGCCCACTAACTCACTCGATAGCTGAATTTGATATAAGCTGGTGACGTAATTAGAATACACTTAAAATTATTTGCGTTTTAGTCACATATCATATTGTTACAATTTTTTCCGTCATATAATTCAATAAACAAATAATGCATAGGCTGTGTTAATGTTACAAACGTTCACGGTTACCGGTGTAACCTTGGCATTGTACCAGGTTAAATGTTATATACCATTACTTATTTATCCGACTACTCTTGGTATTTTTAAATATTATTCGAGGAATAAAATGTGCAGTGAACCGTATAATATAAGATATTTCAATGTCGCAACAATTCTCAGAATTTTGAAAGGTCATCTAATGTATATTAATTTATTTTTATGGAGTTCCCAGATCTTACTTGTTTGCAATATACCTACGTCATTATGGGAAAAATTAAAATTAGTCGGGTAACCGGTATAATTAGGAAACAATGTACCTATAAACTTTATTAATAGTTTATGTATATTCATACCCAACTTTTCGGTTAACCGTGTATACATATTATTATTTATAGAAGCAAGCTGCTTTGTTTTTTGTACAATTGTAAATGAATTTAAATATTGATTTCAACGACTGACCTATAATAATAATTACGGCAATACTATTTAGTTGCATATTTAATATCAAGGTTAACTACATCGAAGTCAACAAACTGATATTTCTACTAATGTTATAGATATATAAGATACAAGTACCACGTGTGATGTCATTTGTGCATCTCTAGTAATTAATTAGTATGCCGAGTGTCTACACGAGACTGTTATAAATGCTGTATACAGAGTAAATATAAGTACCTTTGGGTAAAATTGATGGCCTTGTTTATTTTTTATTTTCGGGTATTTTTAGTGTTGTTTGAGCTTTTTTTCTGTAATATTTTCTATAAACTTTATAATATATTATACGTGGTTGTTAACTTTTGAAAACCTAATTTTAATTTATTGTATGTGTATACCAAATGTTGTATTAATTAAAAAAATTTTTAGCATTCCTTGATGTATTCTAAAATAAAATATACCATATTATTTAACTATCTTTGATTGATGTGAATTATATTGTCGTTAAAATGGTTATTATGTCAACTAACACCTTGTATATGATTTTGTATTTATCTTCTATTCATATTTTGTAAATAAGCATGTTTTTGTAATCATGTGGTAAATTTTAGTTTTACGATGTAGATTATTTTTGTCAGTACGTCTCTTGAAAACCAAAAACGCACTGTCTTGGATATCTTGTGTAATGGTAAAAAGAGTTGCGTGATGTCCTCTAATATCAAATATCACTGTCTGGTCCAGCTGAGGTTCAGATTTTTGGCTTGCAGTCTGGTTTGATGAAATTTACTTCTGGCTCTCGGGAAGTATATTAGCTGCGTTTTGGTATTATTAGACAGCATTATACATTTATCTAATCACCCCGTCGATATGTTCTTAATAATAATCGATTAGAAGTATTTAATATACAAGGGTATTGCTTTTATTGTATATATCTTTTTTCTTAGTTTTTAAGTCCATTGGCGTTTTAAATTCCGTACTATTTATCATAGATGTAAACTTAATATTATAATACATATGAGGTTGGTAATAAGTTTGTTCTTGATCTTAAATTATTCTAATATAGCTGTTTTGGTTTATTATTATCTTGTATATCGAATAATATTCTTGATACAATATTAGTGTGGCTTATGGAGCTATAACGTCTGGGATATTATTTTTGTTTCTTATCATTGTCGCATATCTTTTATACGTGTTTTTGTAACTAAATGTTTTCGATATATAACTGTTTTTTGATTTTATTTTAAATCTAACTTAACAAGGGTAGAACAGTCTGATTGTCATGTGATTCTTATGGGTGTTGATAACCGTGTAGTTTTGAGCTGGGGGCAGTTTATAACTGATCTGTTTTGAACGGAGGTCTACTCGTAACGTGTGTTTAGGTAAACGAAGTATGTTCTTACAACAAGGGCAGTTATAACAGGATTACACTGTTGCCATTTTCGGCAGATAGTGCAAGTAAGATTTCTTGATAATTTGGTGAAGGTAAAAATTGCCAATAGTTTGGCTACGGTAATAATATATCTTTAGAGCGTTGGTTGCCTAACTTAACAGGGTACCAGTTAGGTACATGCTCTTGGAATAGATAGCGCCCCGTATGATTTGGCGAATATCTCTGGTTGTCTAGCTTCAGAAGGTATGATAATGTGTCACTCATACACCAATAAAATTTTCTATATCATGCCATTTAGGCATAAGCTATGTTAACTTTGGTTCTATTTACTCAATCAACCCCGTTCCTTTTCTAAACAACTTATGACGTCACCCTAAACACGTTACATGTATTTGCAATCTTTCACCCCCCTGCCGTTAAGGCATTAGCTATACCAAGGTCACAATTTCATCGGGAATATATATTTTAGGGAATTTGGGGGGCCTGAGAGGTCTTTGTATACTTACATTACATCTTCCCTGTATAGATTTTTGTATAAAATTACGCAAGTAATTTTTATCTGTTCAAAGAAATGCATTTTTGCATATAAATGACACAATATATATTGTTGTAAATTACCACTAGTCAATTAGCATAAATAAAGCATTATCTAGACAAGGCTCGTGTGTAACTAATGATTTGCATATTGATTATACATTCGCATCGCACGCGTCAAGGTTATTTTGTTTCGCAAAATTTTCCATCCTTTGACCTGAGAATCGATTATTAAAAAATTCAATTAAAAGCTTGAGGGATATAATAAAATTTGAAATACAGGGGGGAATCTTCAAAATACTTTTGTGATTTGGCCCGATCAACCCCGTTCTTTTTTTAAACAACTTATTACATCACCCTAAGCACGCGACATGTATTTGCAATCTTTCACCTCCCTGCCGTTAGGGCATTAGCTATACTAACTTTGGTCCTATTGACCCGATCAACCCCGTTCTTTTTTTAAACGACTCATGACGTCACCCCAAACACGTGACATGTATTTGCAATCTTTCACCCCCCTGCCGTTAGGGCATTAGCTATACTAACTTTGGCCCTATTGGCCCGATCAACCCCGTTCTTTTTTTAAACGGCTCATGACGTCACCCTAAACACGTGACATGTATTTGCAATCTTTCACCCCCCTGCCGTTAGGGCATTAGCTATACTAACTTTGGCCCTATTGGCCCGATCAACCCCGTTCTTTTTTTAAACGACTCATGACGTCACCCTAAACACGTGACATACATCAGCTGTCGATTTTGACATTTGACAGGTGACGTCTGACAGTTCTTAATTGACAAGTGACAGGTGTCATTTTCGAGTCATGCGCAAGAACCCATTTCATAGACCCCCAACTACGCATGCGCAATATCCTAGGCCCATTGGTTCCGGAGATATGAGTCATAAAATTCCCTCCGAAAATTAACATTGGAGGACCCTATGATGGTGAATCCCCC
The DNA here is from genome assembly GCA_963920685.1 of Polydrusus tereticollis. Taxonomy (NCBI): domain Eukaryota; kingdom Metazoa; phylum Arthropoda; class Insecta; order Coleoptera; family Curculionidae; genus Polydrusus; species Polydrusus tereticollis. The sequence goes on from OY987329.1 coordinate 55,830,346, forward strand.
AACTATCACTACTTCTTTATTTAAAATTTGAGACATGTATGGCGACATTGGATAGTGTTTTTTATGAAATGGTAAAGCATTTCCTGTGTCAATAGTTAAAGTTAATTTATCGGTCCTACCTAAACGATTTTAACTAGGTATTATTTAAATTAAAAGAAGCAATAACCTTCTCAGCTTTAAAACGCTGTGAATCAGAAAGATCGTCTGACGAGCATAGCGTTTCAAAAACAAAATCAGGGTAATTCTTTACAGTAGGTACGTAAGAATCTACTAACTTGGCTCGAACTTGCCAAAAATCATTCTTAAATTTAACAGAAATTTTAAACTGTTTGACAAAGTCACATCCAAAGATAAAACTATGTGGTAATGTCGGAACCACTAAAACTGTAATAACTTGACAAACGTTTCCTATAATAATGGGCAAATTAAGTAAACCATCGACAATTTTCTGAGTTCTATCTGCAGTGCATATATTTCTTAAATTGGCTGGATAGATTTCTAAATTAAAGCTACGTAAATGTCTAGACCTTTCGTGCCTACAACAGAAGCTGTAGCACCAGAATCTCCTGACGGTAGCTCTTAATGTGGATTGTGGAGGCACTAGATCGTTGTCCGTTATACTTATACCTTCCCTTCGTCATTGGCTTGCTTTGGGCGCCTCCTGGTTTGACAGAAGTCCAAACCAGGAAAAATATACCGAATGTCAGTACTTATTGAAAATCTATGTAATAAATAGAACTAAAATTTCCCACACAAACAATAAAGAATTTGTTAAAAAGAAATACCTATACTGGATAAAAAAAAGGGTTTATACAAGTTTTATGATCACAGTGACATTGTTTAAGATTTAGTTTGATGAAAACTATTTATGTTTAAAATTGAAGAAGTAGTCCATACTTACAGTGGAGTTGATATGATAGGAAATAAAAAACTTGAAGTCTTCCTCCACAAAATAGATTTAATGTTTTAAAGGTTTATCCCTACATGTTTCGGATGTTTAAACATCCATCATCAGGGGATACTAGAAGAAATTAAGTAAAAGGTAAAAGAAATTCAATATTCAAGTAGACTTAACTTACCAATATCGAGTTCATATAATGAAGTTCGTTATCCCAAATGAATGGGCATAACTACTTGAAGTTTTGAAGCGAAGAGATTTTCACATCAAGGAGGGAAATAGTGTTGAAACGTCACATTAGGAGGAAAACTATAATATGAGAGGAAACTTTTTGAATATAAAATTTATATTAGGTTCAACGTTACAAGAATATTATGAATAAAGGTTATACTTACAAAAAAGAAAATTTTTTTTCATTTAAAATTTAACGAAGTCCCACAACAAGATAATTAATGACATTTTATAAAAACTTGGTAAGCGAAGAGAATTAAATAAATTAATTTAATAGTTTTAGCACCACATGTGATGTCAAAGTGACATTGACGTGAAAACGGAAGTGGTTGTGTCAGGGATTAAAAGTAGTTGTCCTCGATCGGAAAAACGTAGTAATAAGAGGTGCTTGATTGAACCTCACTGGATGAACTCGACCTTGGTTTACAATCGAAAGTAAATTGTAAATAAAAATTATTAGTTGTCACCACTGAATATATAAATGCCTAAGGTAGTATAGGCATCTGTTATTAGAAAACTGAATTAAACGGTTATATTAGAAATTAAGAAAAGGGAATTGGTAAATGTCCAATGGGGGGTATAGGGAATTAGTATCACAAAATAGCAGCAAGGAGACACTTGTAAAGATACATGAAAGAGGGCGCACTAAGGATGATGAAATTTAAGTTAAGAAGTAATTAAACAATAATTGTAGAGCAATTGAAGAATTATAAAATTAGAAATAGAAAGAGAATGAAGTGAACAAGTAGTATAATCCTGTGAGATTATCAATGAAAATTTAAGGCGTTGAAAAAGTGAGTACTTGAATGTATAATTTGGTCATTAAGACAATTAATTTCTGGATTATTCTTGGCTTTGTTTATCTCAAGAATTTCAAGTAAATCGAGTTGATTGCCTTTTCTAGAAAAATGTAGCAACTTAGTGTTTAAATCTGAGTTAAACTCATGTTTATCAGTTACTATGTGTCTAGAGAAATTAGACTTAATTCTAGATGGAGATAGATTTTGGTTATTAGCTCTTTCTATTTCTTTACAATGTTCTAGAATACGAATTTTAAACTTCCTACCAGTCTGGCCAACGTATTCACTTGAACAGCCCCCACATGAGAGTGAATATACGCCTGATCTGTCATGGAGTGGGATTTTGTCTTTTGAATTGCAAAGGAACGAGCCCAGAGTATGTTTGGTTTTGAAACTAGTATTAAAATTGAAGGATTGAAAAATGTTATTGAGTTTATAAGAGATTGGACCCCAAAAAGAAAAGGAAACAAACTTTTTATTAAGTGGTTCTTTGTGTATTAGTTGTTTGTTAATGTATTTGTTTAGATGTTTATAATAAATTTTGTTAATCACTCTTTGAGGGTAGTTATTGTTAGCGCCAATCTGTCGAATAATGTTCAGCTCAGATTTAAAATCAGTTTGGTTTAAGGGGATAGTGAAGAGTCCAGAAAAAAGAGAATGGAAGGCAGCAAACTTCTGTGAGTGTGGGTGATTGGAGAAAAAAGGAATTATGGCATCTGTGGAAGTCTTTTTTCGGAAGATACTGAATTGAAGTTGGTTGTTAGTCTTAGTAAGTTTTAAATCAAGGAACGGCAAAGAGTTATTAGACTCTAATTCGGTCGTGAATTGAATTGAAGGGTGTAGAGAGTTAAGAAATTGAGTGAAATTAGCTAGATCTTCTTCATTACCATTGAAGATTGCAAAAATATCATCGACATATCTTTTAATACTTATGATATGGGAGAAAATAGGATTATTTATGATTTTTGATTCTAGATTAGACATGAAGAGTTCTGCCAGAAGAGGAGAAAGGGCAGATCCCATTGCCAAGCCGGATTTTTGTTTGTAGAATTTGGTATTGAAGAGAAAGAAGTTTTGTTCAAGAACTAAGTCCACTAAAAGACAGATATTGTTAATGTGGGATTCTGATAAATCTGATGACTCTGAAAGCAAATTTCTAACTAATTGGGTACATTCATCTGTGGGTATGCTAGGAAACAAATTGGTGACGTCAAAAGAGACCAAAAGGGCTGAGTCTGGGATAAATATATTCTGTAATTCATTGGCAAGTTCATTAGAGTTCTTAATTGAAAATTTACTGTTAAAGTTAGTTAGAGAAAGAATAATGTGGTTAAGCCAAACACTAAGTTTATGACAGGGTGAATCGCAGTAGGAAACTACTGGTCTGATTGGGATACCTTGTTTGTGTATCTTGGGCAGGCCATACAAACGTGGAATCATGGGGTTAATAGGCGTAAGTTTGAATTTGTTCGTGTTAAGGAAATAAAGGGTATCTTGAGTTAACTTAAAGGTATTTTTTAGTTTGGTCATGAATCGATCTGTAGGGTTGGTAGGGGTTTGGGTGAAATCTTGGGGGGAGAGGAATTGTTCGACTTTATCAATATACGTGTGTCTGTTCAAGATAACCAAACAGCTACCTTTATCTGCCTTAGAGACTATGAGGTCATCAGACTTAATTTTGTTCTTTATTAATTTTAAAGTTTTAAGATATGGAGATGGTATATACTGGGGGCTGTTCACGTGAAAACGGTTCAGACAAGTTGCAGTCTGGGATCTTACAGTGTCTTTCAGTGAAAAATCATTGCTAAAGGAGATATTATTTTCGCATTCCACAGCTATTACCTCTAAGTCCTCAGTAGTAGGATGTATGTGGAAGTTATATTTTAGGCCTAAGTTTAATAACTTGAGTTCATCCTGATTGAATTCAGTTTGACTAAGATTTAAGGTTCTATTGTGGAACTGAAAGTCACTGAAAACGTTGGTATCAGGTTGGTTTCAGTGACTTTCAGTTCCACAATAGAACCTTAAATCTTAGTGAATCGCAGTAGGAAACTACTGGTCTGATTGGGATACCTTGTTTGCGTATCTTGGGCAGGCCATACAAACGTGGAATCATGGGGTTAATAGGCGTAAGTTTGAATTTGTTCGTGTTAAGGAAATAAAGGGTATCTTGAGTTAACTTAAAGGTATTTTTTAGTTTGGTCATGAATCTATCTGTAGGGTTGGTAGGGGTTTGGGTGAAATCTTGGGGGGAGAGGAATTGTTCGACTTTATCAATATACGTGTGTCTGTTCAAGATAACCAAACAGCTACCTTTATCTGCCTTAGAGACTATGAGGTCATCAGACTTAATTTTGTTCTTTATTAATTTTAAAGTTTTAAGATATGGAGATGGTATATACTGGGGGCTGTTCACGTGAAAACGGTTCAGACAAGTTGCAGTCTGGGATCTTACAGTGTCTTTTAGTGAAAAATCATTGCTAAAGGAGATATTATTTTCGCATTCCACAGCTATTACCTCTAAGTCCTCAGTAGTAGGATGTATGTGGAAGTTATATTTTAGGCCTAAGTTTAATAACTTGAGTTCATCCTGATTGAATTCAGTTTGACTAAGATTTAAGGTTCTATTGTGGAACTGAAAGTCACTGAAAACGTTGGTATCAGGTTGGTTTCAGTGACTTTCAGTTCCACAATAGAACCTTAAATCTTAGTCAAACTGAATTCAATCAGGATGAACTCAAGTTATTAAACTTAGGCCTAAAATATAACTTCCACATACATCCTACTACTGAGGACTTAGAGGTAATAGCTGTGGAATGCGAAAATAATATCTCCTTTAGCAATGATTTTTCACTGAAAGACACTGTAAGATCCCAGACTGCAACTTGTCTGAACCGTTTTCACGTGAACAGCCCCCAGTATATACCATCTCCATATCTTAAAACTTTAAAATTAATAAAGAACAAAATTAAGTCTGATGACCTCATAGTCTCTAAGGCAGATAAAGGTAGCTGTTTGGTTATCTTGAACAGACACACGTATATTGATAAAGTCGAACAATTCCTCTCCCCCCAAGATTTCACCCAAACCCCTACCAACCCTACAGATAGATTCATGACCAAACTAAAAAATACCTTTAAGTTAACTCAAGATACCCTTTATTTCCTTAACACGAACAAATTCAAACTTACGCCTATTAACCCCATGATTCCACGTTTGTATGGCCTGCCCAAGATACACAAACAAGGTATCCCAATCAGACCAGTAGTTTCCTACTGCGATTCACCCTGTCATAAACTTAGTGTTTGGCTTAACCACATTATTCTTTCTCTAACTAACTTTAACAGTAAATTTTCAATTAAGAACTCTAATGAACTTGCCAATGAATTACAGAATATATTTATCCCAGACTCAGCCCTTTTGGTCTCTTTTGACGTCACCAATTTGTTTCCTAGCATACCCACAGATGAATGTACCCAATTAGTTAGAAATTTGCTTTCAGAGTCATCAGATTTATCAGAATCCCACATTAACAATATCTGTCTTTTAGTGGACTTAGTTCTTGAACAAAACTTCTTTCTCTTCAATACCAAATTCTACAAACAAAAATTCGGCTTGGCAATGGGATCTGCCCTTTCTCCTCTTCTGGCAGAACTCTTCATGTCTAATCTAGAATCAAAAATCATAAATAATCCTATTTTCTCCCATATCATAAGTATTAAAAGATATGTCGATGATATTTTTGCAATCTTCAATGGTAATGAAGAAGATCTAGCTAATTTCACTCAATTTCTTAACTCTCTACACCCTTCAATTCAATTCACGACCGAATTAGAGTCTAATAACTCTTTGCCGTTCCTTGATTTAAAACTTACTAAGACTAACAACCAACTTCAATTCAGTATCTTCCGAAAAAAGACTTCCACAGATGTCATAATTCCTTTTTTCTCCAATCACCCACACTCACAGAAGTTTGCTGCCTTCCATTCTCTTTTTTCTGGACTCTTCACTATCCCCTTAAACCAAACTGATTTTAAATCTGAGCTGAACATTATTCGACAGATTGGCGCTAACAATAACTACCCTCAAAGAGTGATTAACAAAATTTATTATAAACATCTAAACAAATACATTAACAAACAACTAATACACAAAGAACCACTTAATAAAAAGTTTGTTTCCTTTTCTTTTTGGGGTCCAATCTCTTATAAACTCAATAACATTTTTCAATCCTTCAATTTTAATACTAGTTTCAAAACCAAACATACTCTGGGCTCGTTCCTTTGCAATTCAAAAGACAAAATCCCACTCCATGACAGATCAGGCGTATATTCACTCTCATGTGGGGGCTGTTCAAGTGAATACGTTGGCCAGACTGGTAGGAAGTTTAAAATTCGTATTCTAGAACATTGTAAAGAAATAGAAAGAGCTAATAACCAAAATCTATCTCCATCTAGAATTAAGTCTAATTTCTCTAGACACATAGTAACTGATAAACATGAGTTTAACTCAGATTTAAACACTAAGTTGCTACATTTTTCTAGAAAAGGCAATCAACTCGATTTACTTGAAATTCTTGAGATAAACAAAGCCAAGAATAATCCAGAAATTAATTGTCTTAATGACCAAATTATACATTCAAGTACTCACTTTTTCAACGCCTTAAATTTTCATTGATAATCTCACAGGATTATACTACTTGTTCACTTCATTCTCTTTCTATTTCTAATTTTATAATTCTTCAATTGCTCTACAATTATTGTTTAATTACTTCTTAACTTAAATTTCATCATCCTTAGTGCGCCCTCTTTCATGTATCTTTACAAGTGTCTCCTTGCTGCTATTTTGTGATACTAATTCCCTATACCCCCCATTGGACATTTACCAATTCCCTTTTCTTAATTTCTAATATAACCGTTTAATTCAGTTTTCTAATAACAGATGCCTATACTACCTTAGGCATTTATATATTCAGTGGTGACAACTAATAATTTTTATTTACAATTTACTTTCGATTGTAAACCAAGGTCGAGTTCATCCAGTGAGGTTCAATCAAGCACCTCTTATTACTACGTTTTTCCGATCGAGGACAACTACTTTTAATCCCTGACACAACCACTTCCGTTTTCACGTCAATGTCACTTTGACATCACATGTGGTGCTAAAACTATTAAATTAATTTATTTAATTCTCTTCGCTTACCAAGTTTTTATAAAATGTCATTAATTATCTTGTTGTGGGACTTCGTTAAATTTTAAATGAAAAAAATTTTTCTTTTTTGTAAGTATAACCTTTATTCATAATATCCTTGTAACGTTGAACCTAATATAAATTTTATATTCAAAAAGTTTCCTCTCATATTATAGTTTTCCTCCTAATGTGACGTTTCAACACTATTTCCCTCCTTGATGTGAAAATCTCTTCGCTTCAAAACTTTAAGTAGTTATGCCCATTCATTTGGGATAACGAACTTCATTATATGAACTCGATATTGGTAAGTTAAGTCTACTTGAATATTGAATTTCTTTTACCTTTTACTTAATTTCTTCTAGTATCCCCTGATGATGGATGTTTAAACATCCGAAACATGTAGGGATAAACCTTTAAAACATTAAATCTATTTTGTGGAGGAAGACTTCAAGTTTTTTATTTCCTATTTATGTTTAGAATTAAAGCAAATTAAGCTAAGCGTTTCTCCACCCAAGTATTTATGAAAAATGTGTGTATATAACCTCTGAAGATTCTAGAACCTTTATTACGTCAATTCGCTATAGGTGGTTATAAAAAAAGGGATGACCTCAAGTCAAGATCGCTTTACAAAAAAAGATTATTGAATATAAAGATTTAAAAAAGTAATAAATTGAAATGGTAACATTTGATAAACTTTGTGAACGATAAGCATTAATTTAATTATAAATATGCATCCCGATAACTTGTGTACCACTCTGTGTAGCTTGACGAAACAATGAGGACGGTCCCATTAGGTTTTCTCTGGTACGCCAGGTGGAATTGTATGGTACGGCGACAGGCTTGACCTTCTGCTCTGAATAATTTAAAGCAAGTAAAATTAAAGACCCCGAGAAGTCTGAAGAAACCCCCTTCTCCGCCAGCAACCAGCTGACACAAAGTTTTGCCAACTTTACCTAACCTCAAAAAAAAAGAAGAGAACAGAGACAAACTACAAACGATCATCAGAACGGGCTTCTAACAGAACATAAATTAAATAATAAAATAAAAAAAATAATTCCAGACAACTTTGGTTTTACATAAAATTGCCAAAAGTAAGAAATGGGCGTTCTGCGACTTGACGCGAGACTGAAACGGAAATACGTGGTCAACCTACTTGCAGCCCCTTGTGCAATTAATAAACAGAAAAGCGAACGCACTACTTCTACCCCTACAAATTTTGACTAATTTCCTGTAAACAAAGATGATACAATTAATAGCCAATGTTTAAACCAAATAACTAAATAAGATGCACTTTGTAGAAATATGACTGTCAGAATCAAGGTAACTCTAACATTACCCACAAAGTCAATAGTAGCAGTTCTAAAATTGCTACAATGCTTCACTAGGAGATTATTAAGTTAACTAGAACGTTTCAATCGTTGATTGTCCGGAACCTAAACTTAGTCTTTATCACCGTAAGGCAACACCCTAAGTTTCTGAACAGTCCGCTTGACAATTCCTTGGGGTGTGCGAATACTCACTAACCTTACCATACCATCGTATCCTGGGTGTATTCCAAGAACTCTTCCAACATAGTGGAGGGGTGTTGTCCTTCTTAAGAAGTACCATAGCCCCATTCTTGACATTAGGGGAAGCCTTGTGCCACTTGGACCGCTCCTGAAGGGTGGTTAGGTATTCTAACGACCTACGATTCCACATGTGTTGTACGATACCTTGTAGCATGTGGTAATAATTACTTGGTATAGCTACATCTATCAAAGTCTTTCCTGGCCCTCTTGTCTTCCACAACAAGATCCGGTCTGTTGTGGGCTACTGTCTAGTCCGATCCCAGTACATCTTATAGTAGTTGTTTTCTAAGATTGTCTGTGGTGTATATTTATATGGGATCTTGTCCATTTGGACAAGCTGTAGCTTCACCGCTAACTCCTGGTATATGATCTTGGTCACTGCGTCATGCCTCTCTTTGTATTCAGCTGTAAAAATTATCTGGCATTCTCTCGTGATGTGTTGGATCGTTTCTGCCGTTTGGCATCCATGTCTGCATTTGTAAGCCTGTACTGAGTCGTCTCTAATTATGTATTTCAGGTGGTAGGCTGCCTCGTTCAGGTGTCGTTCATGCAGAAGTTTTTCCTTCCATATCTGTAGCTTTTCTTCATTGGTCTTGTGGTATTTTGGGACATTCTGATTCCTCAATCTTAGAGGAGTGGAGTGGTCGGCTTCGCAAATAGCATGGTGTAGGTTTGAAGTTTGAGCTTTATTGCGGAAGTACTCCCTTCAGTTGGTTATTTGTTGATCCATTATTTTTCCAATGTCTGCCAGACTTCTTCCGCCTTGATGTCGTGGTAGGGTAGTCCAATCTAGTGCACTTCTTGGGTGATGTTTGAGTGTTTTGGTAAGTTGAGTTCTGATTTTGCGCGTCACGCTCCAGTCTACTATGCCGAATGAGTAGGACAGAACTGAGCAGGCGTAGGTGTTAATTGCTTTGAACAAGTTCTTGCTGTTCAGTTTCGTTCTCGGAAGCCTTTTTGTTCCCTTAAAAAACTCTTCCCTTATATCTGTCTTCATCGCCGCATGACTAATGCGTTGAGCCTGCTTCATCCCCAAGTATTTGTAGTTCTCGCCTTCTCCCATTGCCTGAATCTCCTGGCCATCTTGCATAACGAACGGGTTTTACTGTATTTTTCCCCTTATCACGGTGAGAGTACGACATTTATCCAGGCCAAACTACATTCCGACATCACTGGAGAATTCCTCCACTATTTTAAGCATCTGATTCATTTGGTTTTTGGTAGCGGCCATTGGTTTTAGATCATCCATATATAGAAGATGGTTAACCCTACTGGCTTCTTGGTTGCCGTTTTCGATAGCGAATCCATATCTTGTGGAGTTTAGTCGGTTGGAGAGAGGGTTAATAGCTAGACAGAACCACAGAGGACTCAAGGAATCACCCTGGAATATTCCTCGTTTTATTGGAACTATATCGGTGGAAATATTGGTGGTCCCCTCATTTAGATGGATCTTGGTCTTCCACATCCCCATTGCGTGCTGTAGAAATTTTATCAAGTAAGGATCGATTTAGTAGATCTTTAATATGCAAAGGAGCCACTCATGCGGTACGGAGTCAAATGCCTTCTTGTAATCTACAAGGGCAGTATAGAGGTTTCTTTGCTTAGAGTAAGCTTGATTGCTGATGACTGAATCAATTATTAATTGTTCCTTGTATCCCATGGCTCCTTTGGTGCACCCTTTCTGTTGTGGGGCTATAATGTTTTATCCTTCACGATGGGAAGAAATTCTCTTAGTAATACAGGATGTTATCAGCTTGCATAATGTGGAGAGGCAAGTGATCGGTCGATATTTTGATAGATCGTGTGTATTTTTGCGTTCTTTTGGCAGAAGATACGTTGTTCCTTGGGTGAGAAATGGTGGCAGCTTTAGGGGGTCTTTCAGAGTTTCATTAGGTAACGCAGCCAGTTTCCCATGCGCACACCAGAGTTTCTTAATCCAGTAATTATGTACTCCATCTGGGCCAGGCACTTTCCAGTTATGTAACTCCGTGGTGGCGGATATTTCTGCCGCTGTGAATGGTTCGTGTTGCATTTCGTTGTAGTTCTGGGAGATTACATTTTCTTCACGAATCCAACTAGCGTTAACGTTGTAGTTTGCAGGTCTGGCTAGCTGGTCCTTCCAGAATTGATCTATTGCTTCTTTTGTTGGATAGGTGCTTCCCTCCTCTTTATCTCCATCATTTAGTGCCCTGTAAAAAACTTTTTCCGATTTTTGGAATAGGGCGTTGTCTTGTCTCCGCGAATTACTGGCTTTGTATCGTCTCAAACGGCCTGCGTATACGGACAGTTTCTGTTTTAATGTATCAAGGCCTTATTGTGAGGAGACATTCTCTGCATCTCTGCATCTTGTCTTGAGTGGATCCTATATTGAGTCATTATAGCTTCTACAGATCGTATTAATCTTTCTGATCTAACTCTGCTATGTAAGATTGAAGTTGTCCAGTACTTTTTCTGAGCGCTTCTATTTTCTTCTGGATTCTTTGCTGCCAAGCGGGTATTCGGGGTTCGACTCTTGCCTGGTGGCCATTTTGTTTTATTTTCGCTCCAGTTGATTTGGCTACTGTTAATGCTGCACAATATATTACCGTGTGTATTGCTTCCAATGATGTTGCTCTTTCAACATATTCTAGTAGGATTCTGTTGTTCATTACCTCTAATGTGGCTGCTAGTTTTTTGGAGGAGTTTATCTTGGGTAGTGGTGGTCTACACAGTGGATCTGTACCTTCGTATTTCATTTCAGCTCTTCTCATTTCCATGGTCGGATTTTCGACGAGCCGATAGTTTTCTGGTGGGTTTTCGATCAGCTGCTCTTTTTGCTGGTCTCGATCTTCAGGTTATAATTCAGCTTGTTCATTTTCTTGTTCTTCGGGTTGTGGTGCTTCTGTTGAATTTCTTGCATTTTCTTCGCCACTTTCTTGTTCTCCTTGTTCTTGGATTTCTCGTTCAATTTCTCTTTTAATTGTATATAAAAGAAGACGGATACTCCACATACTACCTAACCACAAAACGAAGAGCACACTTCAAACCAAGCTACGCATTTTTCTTCAAATCTTTATTGGACCTAAAGGAACTCGCAGAGCAGTCCATGCAAACAGAACTATGCTTGCCAGCCACAGCATTCCGAATGGACACAGGAAAAATAAGCAGGATGGCAAACTACGTATTTAGAGATTCGAATATAACAATCTCTATGTATCACGAAGAAGAAACAAAGACGGAAACAAAGGAGACAACTGAAGATACAAGTGAGGCCCTAATGAACATCATCATAAATGAAGACACCTCAATATATAAAGCCACAGCAAAAAAGGACTACAATATGAACAACAATGAAGAACAAGCTATACAACTAGAAATCAGAGATACGCCACAAGAGGAAGCACACCTGTTCAAACTAAACACGGCCCTGTTTGTAAAAAACAAATGGACCCCAACCTCCGGCTTGTACCTACAAAATAACAAACTGTACATCAACATAAAGGCCGCATCAGGATCATCTCCACCCATCCGCAAACACATGGCTTTAGGTCACCTATACAAACCTGGCGCTGAGCAAAACAACGAAGAACTATGCCTCACCCTGAACGAAGAAAAAGATAGAGAAATACGAATAGAAGACCACGATCTATCAGGAATCAAAGAAGCCAAACTAAAAAAGGACTTGACACAACTGCTACAGAAATACAGAGACGTATTCGCCAAACACCCCAAATACATGGGAAAAACGTCGCTAACAGAACACAAAACAGAATTAGAGGATTCCAAGCCATTGAAAAGCCGACCATACAGGGTGTCCCAAAAAGAACGCGAAATAATAAACGACCAAATCAATGAAATGCTAGAATGCAATGTAATCCGGCCCTGTCACTCCCCATGGGCAAGCCCTGTAGTGCTTGTCAAGAAAAAAGACGGAACTACAAGATTCTGCGTGGATTATCGCAAGATCAACTCGGCAACGAAGAAATCATCATGGCCTCTCCCACAAATTGATGATATATTAACATACCTAGGAAAAGCCAAATTCTTCAGCACACTTGATATGCTTTCAGGATACTGGCAAGTGCCCGTAGAAGAAAAATCAAAACAGTACACAGCCTTCGTAGCACAGGGACACGGAGCCTACGAATTTAACGTATTAAGTTTTGGACTATGCAACGCCCCAGCAACATTCCAGGAGCTAGCTGACAAGGTCTTTTGGGACATGAAATGGAAAGAAATACTCATATACCTAGATGACATCATTATTTTTTCCGAAACCGAGGAGGAACACCTGCGAAAATTGGAAAAAGTGTTCCAACGCCTCAGAGAAGCTAACCTCACGTTGAAACCGAGCAAATGCAACTACCTCCAGGAAGAAATCAAAATCCTAGGATACAAGGTCAGCAACAAAGGAATCAGCCCAGACGAAGATAAAATAGAATGCGTCAAGAATTTCCCAAAGCCGAGAAAAGTCAAAGACGTCCAAAGCTTTCTAGGACTATGCAATTTCTACAGGAAGTTCATCAAAAACTTCTCCAACATAGCAAAACCATTACACGAGGCAACCAAAAAAGAGGGATTCAAATGGGAAGAGCAACAAGAAAAGGCATTCGAAGATCTCAAAAACAAACTAATATCGGCCCCAACCCTACAACACTACGACCCAGCTAAAGATTGCATTTTGCACTCCGACGCCTGCGTAGACGGCATTGGCGGGATACTATTACAAGCAGACGCAAACGGCATCCCTCACCCAGTGGCATACATAAGCAGAAGTCTATCAAAAGCAGAGAAAAATTATGCAATCAGCGAACTAGAACTCCTCGCAGTGGTATGGGCACTAGGATACCTCAGACATCTTATATACGGACGCCACGTAAAAATAGTTACGGATCACCACGCCCTTTGTTGGATGGACACGATCAAAGAACACAACAAGAGACTAGCCAGGTGGGCACTCAAAATAGCCGAATTTAACTACTCCATAGAATATAAAAAGGGGACCATGCACAGGGATGCAGACTGCATGTCCAGGAACCCCGTATTGCCAGCAGAAATAACTGAGACTGAGGACCTGGAAGAAATTCCTACATTCATAACAGTAACAGACGGCCTAAAAATCCAGCAGGACCAGGACCAAAAAATTAGAAAAATAAAAGAGGCAATAAGGGACCCAACAAATTCCACAGCTACGATAGGGGAACAAAGGCGAGCAAAAGGATTCAGGCTAATTAACGACATCCTGTACAAACCAGTATCTACGACAACAGGACTAACCAACGTACCAGTAATACCTGACAAAATGGTGGAGGAAATATTATGGGAATTACACACTTCGCCAACCAGTGGTCATCTAGGAGTATCAAAAACCATAAACAAAATTAGAACCCGATACTACTGGGAAAACATGCTAAAAGATATAAAGAAATATATACAGGGTTGCCCCGAGTGCCAAGCAAGAAAAGGACAGTCATACAGAAAAACCCCAGGATTATTACAACCAATCCCAGTAGGTTTAATAATGGATAAAGTAGGAATTGACCTACTAGGGCCATTCAGGCGAAGCAATCAGGGAAAAACAATGATAGTGGTAGCAACTGACTACGCATCGAGATACGCAATAACGGCGGCGCTGCCAAATGGGAAGGCAGGCCCGGTCGCCAAATTTCTGCTAGAAAAAATCTTCCTAATTCACGGTATGCCCAGGAGCCTGTTGAGCGACAGGGGAAAAACTTTTCAGTCCGAACTAGTGCAAGAAATAACAACACTCATGGGAGTACGCAGCCAATTCACAACGGCATACCACCCAAGCTGTAACGGACTTACAGAGAGGCTCAACAAGACAATAGCCGACATGCTGGCGATGTACTGTAACACAGAGCAAACAGACTGGTGCAGCTACCTACCATTCATAACATTTGCTTACAACACGGCAGTACAAGACACAACTAAATTCAGTCCATTCATGCTCATCTTTGCAAGAGAACCGACACTACCCTCAGAGGCCATGCTGACCAATGCGGATTGCAAAACAGAAGCAGTAGAAATAAGAGAAAGGGCGTTAAATATGAGAACCATCGCAACAGAAAATATCGCAAAACGACAAACAAAGGATAAAACAATATTTGATCAAAACCACAGAGAATTAAATTTTGAACCAGGGGACAAAGTCAAAATTTTCACGCCTATCAGAAAGATAGGGAAAAGCGAAAAGTTATTACTAAAGTGGTTTGGTCCATATAAAATCGTGGAAAAAATAAAAGAGGTGAATTACAAAATCAATAAAGGGAGAACTACAGATATTGTCCACGTAAGTAGGATTTTACCATACTTTGACCCATGGACGGCCAGGGAAAGAATTCAGGAAAGAGAAGAGCCAGAAGTTCCAAGGGAAAGACTGGAGGATATTGAAGAAGAATAGGATATCATATATACCATAAAGCTTAGTTTAGGATTAATATTAATACGTACCATTAATTACAGGACGGTGCTAGCCATAACGCAAGCCACCGGGGACCTACAGGTAGAAATATCCGCGGGAGCCAACTGGAAACCACTACCTAGTACCATAGCATACGAGGGATCCATCCCTTTAACATATCGGATGAAATGGATAGACTTCAAGACTGAATCAACAGCCCGAACGAATTGCCTGAAAACAGAAAAATTTGACATAACAACCTGCAAAACATTAGAATATATGGATGACTTACAAGAAGCCACGGCAGCAGAAATCAACGCCTTAGTCGAAAGCTGGGACCCATTATACTTACGACAAGAAAACCGCAAAAAACGGGCAATTTCATTTTCCTTCATAGCAGACGGACTAAACTACTGCTGCGGCGTGGCCACACAACAGAATTTGGACTCCCTAGTACTGGACAACGCCGAACTCCATAACCGATTGACAACCATCAATCAAGGCTTGGAAAATACAATTACAGCCATAAGCTCGGAATCTTGGCAACTGGAAGCAGCAGAAAACCATACAGCAGCAGCCCTAGAAATGACAGAGGACAAAATCAAGAATTTACAAAAATATACAGAAATACTCAATAACAATATAATTGCAGAAGGCCACGAACAAAGGAACCTATTACTGGCAATTGCAAAAACCAATATGGAATCAACAAAAAAAATACTAAAACTTACCAGGGCTACAAAAAACCACGGGATAGTCCAAGCTTGCAGGCATCACCATATCCCGATAGCCGCAATCAAACCACACATCCTTAGGACAGACCTGGAAAAACTGCAATCCACTTTAAACGTCAATGACCAAGACCTAGCCTTGCCACTACCAGACGTTTCAAAATACTATGAACTATCCATATGTGAGTGTAACTTCGCTAAGGACGTCCTGACCATAAACATAAAGATACCTATAAAACAGAAAAATCATCAATGGAAACTCTTCGAGTTAATTACTCACCCCTTCGCTTGGGAAGGGCAAACCTGTCTAATAGAACATAGCGCTCTATACCTGGCAATAGCTGAAAAAGACGACCAATTCGAGGATATACGTCAGATAACGGGAACCGCATTACATTTATGCAAACCTTATGAAAACAAACTGTGCTACTTACCACGCTTCTCGTCAGACACACTCCAAGGTCCATCATGCGCCACAAAACTCTTTCACGGCACCACGGTGGAGGACCTAATAACCCATTGTCCCATGAGATGTCACCAGTCCACCCTCCTAATGATATCAGAAATCAGCGAAGAAACCTACACCATCACGCACCCACAACGAAACTCCACCATCTCGTGCAGAGATAAAAACACCACCATACAGGAAGATATGCTGACTCTGCCAGGGGCCCTCCAAATTAAACTACCATGCGACTGCACATTAGAGGTCAAGGGTAACACGATGATACCACGGCGCTTTCCATGCTCTAAAATACAAAGAAGACAATTAAATATTATACACGTCCTACCAGCAGCATGGACTAATTTAAAAACATTTCAACTTACCCCGCTCAACAAAGCACACCCACCCAGGTTCGACAACTTTTCCGAATGTCTGAACAGGAACTGGACAACAACAACAGCTCATATCAACCTAACATCCAGCAGGGAACTACTACAAGACGTCCAGAAACAACTTCAAGCAGCTGTCCAACCAATAACGCCACACACATGGCAAACCGAAAACCATAGCATGATGCTGATCTGGAACGTCATATTATCAATAGGGCTCGCCTACTTACTATTCCATAGCCCATATGCAGTAATCACGAGTTTAGCAAGCCCGACCCTGGCACAAGCAGAAGAAAAAACCTCAAGCCACGATGCCATGTTCTACGTAACATGCACCTTATTTACAATCTGCATACTATATATTTTAAGCAAAATAATAAAAACCATGATAACAAAATATATATGCTTACCTGGGACTGCGGCCAACTCCGAACAAGAACAAACACCACCGAGGGAACAAACTACCTTAGTTCTAGAGATACCAAGAAACCTAGAAAACACCACAGGATCATCAATCAACTGCCTGCTTAAAGAAATAAACACGCACACAGAAGAGCACTGCACTTCCTAGCCATAAATTCACACTCTACGACCACAACGTCCTTGACCCAAGAAACACGCGACGAAGGCTTCACACTACCTTAATCACAATTACGTAGTCACTGAGGAAGCAAAAAACCAACAGGCAACCCAAGGAAATGACTACGTCGGCAAGAAATACACAGGCACGGATATCAAGAGGCAACGAACCCACAACGTTGCCAAAACTTAAAAATGTAGGTGCATAAGAAAAAAGTAGAATTAATGGTAAAACTTATATTTATAATTACTTAATAATAAACATGGACCACGGGGCGACGAGGCCGAAGATTGGCAGTAACACAAACCATTCGGCCACTCATCGCCCCTAACCACACCCTGGAATGCCCCTCAGGGGGGACCGGGGGCCAATATTCCACGGGAGCCCGCAAAATATAAATTTCTATATAAGCTCTCTGGAAACAAAAAAAAAACCAAAATAGTCACGTTTAAAAAAGAGAAAAAAGAATTTTTTTACTTACGTGGGAAAAATAAGGGAACTTACGAAATATAAGTTCCCGAACTCGGGCTTTTAAAATACGGGTGCAACTAAACGGACCTATAAGGTAGAAATTTTATTTAAAGGAAATATATATATATATAATCATAATATACACATAAGTAATAAATCACTCACACAGCGAGGTCAGCACCATAGTTCTATAATAAAAATGTTAGTAAAAGTAAGGTAAATTTTAGTGGAACACACATATTATAAACACGCAAAAATCGCAAGTCTTAGCAAATACTCTTCAAAAACAAAAAACAAAGCCGATACACTTGCCAAATCTACAATAAAAGGTATATAACATATAGAATTAGAACAAAAATATAGGTAGCATTAAGAAAACTTTTTTCCCTTAGAAACTGTTAAGACATAATACTAATACGAGATCTTTTTTTTCATATCCCAACCTCCGGAAACGGCAACCCGCCAGACACGGCAACATGGCCAAAGTTCACCTTGCAACACATGGGCAAACCATAATGAGAACTCTGACCTGGGAAGAATGACGAGTCAGCCACAGTAAACTCGGTAGCCGATGAAAAACCAGAGCCGGACTAAAGAGGCCCCCTCGATGTTCCAATTAATTTAATTTTTTTTTCTCTTTTCAAGGAGGTTGGGAGAAAAATACAGAAAAGATCATAGAATATGTACAGGGAAATTGAATTAGGTTATAAAGATAAATTTTGTATCATAACTAGAGAAATGTACAGGTGGACCAGTATACTTCGAGCATTGGGGTCCAATGCTTATCGGAGGAGGGGCATGTCAACTAAACCACTGTATGGCTAGAATGTTTAACCACGCGCTGAGGTTTTGTTCCACTGGACACCGAATCTGGGTCAAGTGTATGCAAACATCAGTATCAGTATATCAATCTGGTTTCTGGAATAAGTCTATTTCTGATTATTACTCTGTACTAATCTGCTACTCTTTGTTCGGAGACTTGAAGGTGTGGGTATATATTGCAGAAACCAGCATGCAGTCTCTGACGGTATACGGTCGCATCTTGTCCTAGTTGCGTCACCATATACGTATTATAGTTTCATTAATGGCTGTTGTATACATCATGCGCTGTCTGTTATTATTATTATTGTTATTATTATGAACGAAAAAGATCCGTCGTGACGTATCCTGTGGCCCCAACCCCACAGAGCGTCACGCGGAAGGCCAATTAATACGACAACCACTTCTCGCGTCCGCTCGGTCAGTGATCGTCGGCCAAACTCATTTGCCTCAGAAGACGAAGGAATCGAAGGACGACAGCCTTCTGCATGTTCATCGCCAGATATTCGGTCGACGCGCGGCACGCCGGTATTTTCCTCAACTCTGTTAAGAATGTGTCCTTCGTACCCTCCAAAACACCGACGATGAGGACCACAAAATACACGGTGCATTCGGGGTATAACCTGCGCAACTCGCCAATAAGCTTTACATATTTTGCTCGCTTTTCCCTTTCCTTGGATTCGATGTTCTTTTCTGCAGGGGCAGAGAACTCTATGATGAATAAAGAATAACTCTGCTTATCCAGCAGAACTATATCAGGCTTATTAGCCTGGAGACGCGTTGTAGTAGGGAAAGCGTAATTCCAATAGATGCGGCAGTTGTTATCCTCCACCACTGTTTCAATGTCACCTGGAGCATATGGGAGCACTGGTGTTTCGTCGATACCGTAGTTGTGTCGTAAGTGATAGTAGAGCACCCGAAGTGCCGCATTGTGCCGAGATACCTATATATCTCATCCTCTTGGAGGTGGCGCAGGATTGCTCCGTCAGCGAGTTGTTCGTTTGTTTTCTGTATGGTCCCCTTAGCGGCCTTTCTGTAATGTTAATACCGCACATTTGTCAAGTCCAAACTCTATGCCTATGTCTCCGGTATATTCTTGGACCACCTTTAGAAACTGTTGTAGGTCCCGTTGGCTAGTAGCATATAGCTTCAAGTCATCCATATAGAAGAGGTGGGTGACTTTATGCGTTCGATTTCCAGGTGGTCCACAACAATAGCCGCGAGTCTTGCGAAGGGATACCGACATAGGAAGCAGCGAAATGCAAAAGAGTAAAGGACTCAAAGAGTCACCTTGAAATACGCCCCTTTTAAAACTTATTCGCTCGGTAGAGATTTTGTCATTCCCAGATGTTATGGAAAATCTTGTTCTCCAGAGCGGCATCAGGTGTTCGATGCATTGAAGTAGAAAATCAGGCACTTCAAGTGTTCGCAACCGATGTATTAGAAGTTCGTGTGATGTTGTGTCGAACGCTTTTCTGTAGTCGATCCAAGCCATCGACAGATTTCGCTTATATTGGATCGAGTCCTGTGTAATACACCTGTCTATCAACAGATTCTCCTTGCAACCTTCAAGTTTCTTTCTTCCGCCGCGCTACTCTCCAATATCATTCACGACCGGCTCAACCGCACACAATAGTCGGGAGTACAAAATTCTTGTAAAGGTCTTATAACACGTGTTGAGGCAAGTGATTGGTCGGTAATTCTTGGGATCTCTCAAATCTCCTTTCTTCGGTATTAAAGTTGTTCTCCCTTCAACAAACCATTCCGGAATTGGTGTGCCCTTATTAATCCAAGAATTAAAAATTCTCGCTAAATGTTCATGGGTACTGGAGAATTTCTTCCACCAAAAGTTATTAATCCCATCCAAGCCAGGTGCAGAATAATTTCTGACACCTTCAAGGGCTTTTTCTACCTCCTCCGTTGAGACTCGCGTGCTCTCATGCCGATGTAGTTGCATGTTCCGAGAATAGTTTCTGAAGTTAGCCAGCGCAGGAGTGTCTGCGTGTAAAGGCTTCGCTGTCTCATAAATTTCGTTCCAGAAGTCTTCAACTTCTACCACTTGCGGCGGGTCGTCTACTTTAGGTGTTGAATCTTGGAATAGGCCAGAGGGGTTTATCAAGAAAATGTTGTTATCTCTGATACCCCTAGCCTTTTTCATTAAGCTCTTCTTTATAACACCTAGAGATCGTATACGATCCAGGAAGCGCTGTTTTATTGTGAGAAGCACAGTCCTGCTAAGTGTGTGGTGTTGTTGCCGAAGTTTTGTAGCAATTTTCCTTATCTTGTCTGTAAACGGTCTATTAGTTACAAGGAAATCCAAGACACTCTGTATACGAGACGCCTGCTGCCTAGCCATGTTGATTTTGTTGGCGATTTGCTGTGTTCGGCGTTCGATCTTTCTGATTTTTTTCAGAAAGTCGTCTGTTCTGTTGTTAGGTAACAATCTAGTTGCAGCTCGATAGACAGCGTTATTGAGTGCCAATATGTCAACGTTTTCTGGAAGTTCATCTTGCAGCTCAGCATCTAAACGCGCAAGGTCTTCTCGCTTAACGTGAAACTTGATATTAATTTTCACGTTTCTGTCCGTAGGTCCATCGTAGACGTTTGAAGGGATAACAGGAATATCGGCCTTCGCAGCTTCCTCCCTATGTTATTCATGTGGAAGGATGTCTGGCTGGTTCTGAGGAGGTTGAGGAGTCCTGACATAATTTGATCTTCGGAGGTATGCTACAAAATCTCTAAGACGTTGTTCTGAGAAATTATTCAGTTCCGGACGCTTCACACACCAAAGCGCGTGCATCCTTCTCATATAGCCTCTCGCAGCTGGCTCGCTTTCTTAGTATGCGTCCAGCAGGTCGTCCCTAAGTTCGTCCGTCCATTCGAGGCGTCCGGGTACATTGCCTGGGTCGTGTAAGGGCATCCGTCCAACTGCTCCCCCATCTTGCCCATCACCCCCATCCGAACGGGGTGGATTGTGGGAAGCATGCTCATCATTGTCGCCCGTAACAATATGAGATACCAATGCACTCTGAGATGTTACCCCAGAGCGCCTGGACGGGTACCGGTATTACATGGGCTACCGGCCCGATTTAAGCCTTATTGAGATTGCTGATGTTACCCGTAACCCCTTCAAGCTCGCTGGCAGTACCGTGTTGCTTACTATTATTACTATCACTCTAGAATTGGAATAAAAAAGGTGTAAGGTGATAAATGCATTACTCATCATTAAAGCCATTGTTCTGACATGATATGTTATGTTGTGTTATGTTGTGACGGTACACGGATCATACAGCTTATTTCTCATGCATTTAAATGAGCAGCGTGCACATTTACCTGATGCTACGCGGCGTGTCGCGTTCTGATTTGTTGTCTCGTGATGAAATCCAGGCCGGCCAGATTTTCGTCAGACGCCGACACAAGCATCAGAACGTTTTTAACAGCAGATACGAGCGCTTCAAAAGAGAAAATAATGAAAATTTGCTAATTGAAACGTGAGAAATCATGGCTGTCTATTTTTCAATTCAATTGTGTTGGCGTTTTATAATTATTTTTTACAAAATGGTTAAGTAACTAACTTAACTGTTAATTGTGTGTGTTTTGTGTTAATATATGTATACACATTAGCAACTAAGTACTTTTAGCAGGCGCCGTTTATTTGGAATGTGTTATTATAGTCCTGAGGATGACTTCTCAAAAAGGCAAAACGTTGACAAATGGAAACTTGCCTTTCTTCTCTACTAACCCACTGCCACTAATTTCCTAAACAGTAAAGAGTAGAATCTTTATAACATAAAATAAGATTTGAGGACTATTAAAAAAAAAAGAGAATCTTAAGTTGAGAAGAGAAATGACAAAATTTCTTTTAATTTGAAAACGCGCGCAACTTTTTTTTGTTTCCATCTATGCATGTTCTAGGAAATCCATGTGAAGTGCATTCTTATCCGGAACAGCCTGTATATTGGTAATGGCAGGAGACAATTCAATTCATTATGCCTAAATGCTTTGATTTAACATATCAGCACATAAAATGCCAAGTTAATCTGCCTATAAAAGCCACCGAGCGATTTCAATCATCATAAAGATTTCTTCTGATTACTGGCTAATATCATCGACTTCTGGCGAACCCATCATTTTCCCTGCTTAAATGTCGTTACATTATAAATCAATATTTTTTTTTTAATTTAAGGTGCAACTACGAGATCCAACTGGAGCTTTCATGTGTGGAGGCGCAATATTAGCATCAGAATGGATTTTAACAGCTGGTCACTGTATTCGTTATGCAGAAATGTAATATTTATTTAGGTAACAAGCCAGAGAAGTGCTACTTTTAATCTATGGTACTTCTCCGACATGTTACGTATTAGATGTATATTTATTGTAACTGAACTATTTTATTTGTTGGTCATAAAAATTGTATAAGTTATATTTATCTACAACCGTGCGGTAGTGAAGTACCTTCGGTTACACGCACTAGTTTTAGTGCTGTAAATGTAACATTACTACACTAGCAAGGTAGAGTAAAAATGTCGTAATGTTTTCTGACATTTGTCGTACATTTTTGATGATAGTATGCCAATCTTTAATAAAATAATGTATATTATACAGTCTCTAATAGGTATTTACAAAATACTAACACAGATTCCTAAGGCTAACATATTATGACGATCTAGCCCAAGTTACCTTCCTTAGTTTACTCTGTATAAAACCTATTCCAACACAAAAGTTGAGTCTCTTCGATCCAGACACACATACCGTAAGGTTTTTCTTCGTATTCATAAACAGAAATTATTGAGCTTGGACCAGCCCTAAGCCCGGCTAAAGTGTGAAGGGAGACAACGACGAGTTTCAATGCGCAATAACACATTTAATTTCAATTATCTCAGAAAGTAACTGTTTTTAGCGCAAACAAATTAAAAGACAACCTGAATTTGTGGACCCTAAATACCTACTTACCACTTTTGACATATTATAATGTACGAGTACGAGTACTATTAGTAGGTATTTGAAATCAAAATGACGGTAAAAATTATACTGTTTTTAAAACTATGAGACTAGGAAACGAAAATGGCAATGCAAAATACATTGTATAGACAGGGTGTTCATTTGAAAACTTCTCACCATGGATCTATCGAAAACCACTGATTAAAAGAAGAAACGCCGAGACACGTCAAAAGATTTGCCAAAGGGGACAACTTTTTAACTAAAAACTACTTCACCCCCTTTTACCCTCTGCCCCCCGGGGTCATACCCTTTAAAATTTTAAATGACAAGGGGTATCAAGTAATAACTTGTTTGTAAGGTCTTTCAAAGTGCTTTATTTTGACGTTTGATTTTTTAAAATCGGTCGATTCGTTTTCGAGAAAGGTAGAAAAATCTTTTATTATCTTAATTTGTTCAGATAGAAAAAAAAACACACGAAAATGTCACTTTTTATTTCAATAAGTGTTCAAAAACCAACATAAACAGCAATTCGGAAGATTAGACGTGGCAGCAACCAAATAACAACCTGACTTTTTTTCAGCCGTCTATTTATAAACACAGATAACATGGGCGAACTGTATTTATTCTTATACCTGTTTAGTTTTTTATAGTTGCTAAGAAAAAGAAAGAATTTAATTTGCTGTCAGTTACCTTTGTGACAATCTTGGGATAGTGAAAATTAATTTATTGATTCAGATTTTACTTCCAAAATGGTTTACACACTAGCCGAAAGAGTAGAAATGATTCTAATTTATGCCGTCACATTTAACGCCAGACATCCGGAAAAGATAACTTCGCATAGGTATGTTTTGGCTCTTGTTACTAAATTTACTCAAACTGGATCTGTTGCAAATAAAAAACGTAATCATCGTAGAGTTTTGGATGACGCCGCTCAAGTTGAAGTTTTGGGTCATTTTGGCATAAATCCTAATACTTCATTACGCAAAATTGTTGATGCGACTGGTATTTCATTAGGCTCTGTACACACAGTTACTAAATTACATAAATTTCATCCATTCAAAATGAAAATATTACAAGAGTTAACCGAAGATGATTTCGATAGGCGAATTGAGTTTTGTGAACAAATGACTGCAGCGATTAATGATAATACCATTCATGTAAAGAATATCTGCTTCAGTGATGAATGCACATTTTATCTAAATGGATTTGTTAATAAGCATAACTGCAGGTATTGGAGCAATAAAAATCCTCATGCTTTTGTAGAAGGGCATACTCAGTACCCCCAAAAAATTAATGTATGGACAGGCATTTTAGGAAACAAAGTGATTGGGCCATTGTTTATTAATGGGAATTTAATTGGAGGCATTTATTTAGATATGTTGGAAAATGCCATCAATCCGCTTATCACTGAAACCATTGAAAACTAAATCAAAGACGATGGAAACCCTATACTTGATGAGGCTGAAATATATTTCCAGCAAGACGGCGCTCCTCCTCACTATGTTCTTCCGGTTCGGCAATGGCTAGACGACGAGTTTCCAGATAAATGGATAGGGCGAAGAGGGCCTATAGAATGGCCTGCTAGGTCTCCTGACTTGACGCCCTTAGACTTTTTTCTATGGGGCCATTTGAAATCTATTGTGTTCACTCCCCAACCTGAAAGTTTGGATGAACTTGGTCAACGCATCATCGAAAGCTGCCATGATCTCCCACAACATGTTTTTGAAAATGTCCGTCAGGAATTTGAACATTGCTCATTGTTTGGCCAATAACGGGCAACATTTTAAGCACTTATTGAAATAAAAATTGATATTTTCGTGTGTTTTTTTCTATCTGAACACATTAAGATAAGTAAAGATTTTTCTAATTTTCTCGAAAACGAATCGACCGATTTTAAAAAATCAAACGTCAAAATAAAGCACTTTGAAAGACCTTTTAAACAAGCTGTTACTTCATACCCCTTGTCGTTTAAAATTTTTAAGGGGATGACCCCGGGGGGCAGAGGGTAAAAGGGGGTGAAGTAGTTTTCGGTTAAAAAGTTGTCCCCTTTGGCAAATCTTTTGACGTGTGTCGGCGTTTTTTCTTTTAATCAGTGGTTTTCGATAAATCCGTGGTGGGAAGTTTTCAAATAATATATATACATATATATATTATATACTGTCTAGGCGGGGAAATGAGGCTTTTCTGACATTTTTAAGTCTGGGTAGTTGTCAATTCACTGACGTTTGCAGTCAACCTATTATATTATAACTATTATATACGATAACCATCTGAAATTTTTAGATTGGTGTAATATTTGTGTATAAATTTTGACCAAATAATTTAACATCTAACGATCAGTAATATGTTTTAACGGAATATTTAAACATAATGACATATTTAATTATTTTTAGCAAATCAATTGTGTATGGAACAAACAAATTATATGATTGGAGCGACGGTTACCCCAATACTTCAATTAATGTAAAAAATTTGTATAGCCACCCAAACTTCACTACTGTCCAAAACATTCCTTATTATGATGTTGGTATTTTGCAGGTAGGTAACACCATTTTTACGAACTTTTTACCAAATCAATGGACAAAATATACTTTTATTGACGAGAATTTTTGAGCTTTATTCAAATACAATTTAATTTAACTGGAAGATGCAAATTATTTAAAAAAAAACATGTTATTATGTAACGCGAATTCTGGTGGTGAAGGTAAAGAATATTTTAAATGCCTACCTTATTCAAAGCAATATTTTCCATATCTAGCCTCGATTTGTGTTTGTACGAGAATCTGAAAGTTTAACATTAGTAAGTAAGAGATAAATTGACATCCCTGTTTTTTTAACGAAGTTTTCTATGAACGATAACACCGTCACTAAAAAATAGCAGCCTCTTTATCAATTTGTTTCCTATTGTAAGAATTTTTCTTTTTGCTTTTTTATGACTATTAAAAAATAAAACTAAAAAACATTAAGTATTAAAACAGTGCCTTAGTATTTTACTTTGTTAATAAAGACTGTAAGTTGTGATTAGTGATTGGTAACCTATTCATAACAATTTTTAATTTTACTTGTTAATATAAGACGATGTTTTATTCTGTTTTAGCTCGAAAAACCAATTAATTTTAGTGCCAGCGCTCAGCCCATTAAATTAGCCACAGATAATGCAAATATCCCATTCCATATACAGGGTACTTTAAGTGGGTGGGGACTCAATAAAACCGGGGGAAGCTTTCCCCCATATTTACAAAAAATCAACCTTCCACTTTTAAATGATGAAGAGTGCACCACAAAGATAAATGATCACAGTGGGGAAAAAAGTTTTGTTTCTATTCACCACTTATGTAGCGATGACTACTATAACGGGGAATGTAATGTAAGTACCTATAATATATACGTCATACGTCGATTGAGTGATTTTTAAGCTAATATAAAAATGCAATTATTCTGTGAATCTTTGTTCTCTGAAACGTTTTAAGCTCTCTATACATGGAAAGCCGGTTTAGATTTTTTTTTAAATGCGTCATTTTCATTTATCCAAAGGTCTCCGACGGTAGACCTTTAGCTGGATTTTCTACATAACATACAGTATACACGGACCTTCGATTAATTTGACACTATTGTTAACTCCGTTGTTATTAGAGTTAAGGTGCTGGTTAAATCAGTAAACTGGTAGCATTTTTTCGATTGATTAAAATGGTAAAGACGGAGACAATTAAACAGCGGTGTTTTGATATACTTGAAAAATTCACATTTTAGATGGGACAGCCCTTTTATTTCTCTACATATCGGCCACATTTAATATTTAAACAAGAAGGTTCCCATTGGCTCCAAGTTAAAAATATCAAAGTTATGACCATATTTATTGTTCAGTAGGCTATGGAGTTTCGAAACAAAAAATAATACGATTTACTTCAGGCATTGTTCTTGTCTGTCCTTTACTCTCTAACATACCATTGCGGTCAAGAAATACTGGTCAATAAACAACTAAAATAAGTTGCTTCTAGACTATTATGAAAACCTTTCGAAAAGGTAAGTGGTATCTACGATTCCACCATGCTACACATAACGATTCGAAGTAAAAATTAAGGTTTTCAAAATGCTCTGCGACTGCAGCATTCTGTTTTTGAAAAGCTTTTCTATTTTTTCTTACTACATATATTGTATTTTTATTATAGATCATTAGAAAAAATGGAGAAAATAAATAAAAAGAACAATAAATAATATTAATTAGTATTTCGTCATTGCACCCTTGCTGTCGATGACGGCTTGTAGGCGACGTGGCTTAACACCAAGTTTCTGGTAAAATTTGGAGTTATTTTATTCCATGCTTCAAGCATCTTTTTTGTCGGAGCTCTTCTTGGCCCCTCGGTCTAAAATCATGACTCTATATAGATTTTGTCATATGTCCCCAAACGTTCTCAATAGAATTAAAGTTTGGACTCTTTGAGCTCCATGATAAGACGTTAACATTTTTTTTTTTTTTGAGGTGAATTGTCTTCCCTGAATAATTTGATAAACTCCTGGACCTCTAGCACTAATCAATCATCAACAATTAAATCAAAATATTATTTCTAACGGAAATGGCGTCAATACCCTACCGCCGAAAATCGTACCATCTTTGTTAAGGCTCGAAACCAATGCAAGTAAACGATAAACCAAGGCAAAGGAGCACCCAACCAGAAGATCAAAGACAAGCTTTTTAAATGTCCTACGGCTCAAGATCATTTGAGTCGGTAGCTAAGGCCGTCAGTCACCAAGTCAACCATTTCACCTCTAATACGTTCTGATGGCACCATTACCATTAAAGCACAGAAAAAAGCAAACTTACTGACAGAACTATTCTATTCACATTCAACGATTAATTTCCAGGAAAAAACTACACCGAACATTCCCCCTGTAGAATCAAGAATGCCCGAGATTATTTTCCGGCAGCGCTATGTTAAACGAATCTTGACGAATCTTGACACCGAAAAAAAGTGTTTGTCCTGACGATATTCCAGTTATTGTAATTAATACATGCGCTGACCAACTGACACCGATATTTTGTAGGCTTTTTAGCTTATCTTGCAAAAAAGGAATATTTCTTTCTAGCTGGATAACTGCGCGAGTCCAGCCCATACCCAAAAAAAGGCTAGAAGGCCTTGCCAAGCAACTGTCGTCCAGTCGCATTGCTTTCGGTTATATCAAAATTTATGGAGAAGGCTATAAACCAAAAATTACCAAAGTACCTGGAAGGCTTGAACATTATTAGTTACCACCAGTATGGATTTCGTAGGTCTAGTTCAACAAGACACCTTCTCACATATGTTACTCACGTTTGGAACAACGCAATAGAAGAACATCATGGGGAGTCCCGGGCGGTAGCACTGGACATTTCCAAGGCCTTTGACCGAGTATGACATGATTGGCTCCTAACTAATGTGAGAGTATATGAAATGCCGGTTCAATTTTGTTCATGGCTGTCAAGCTTTCTTAAAGACCATTCTGTGCGAGGGCGCTGGAGTTCCTTAAGGTTTTATATTATTATCACCAACCCTCTTTATACTGTACAATAATAATCTTCTATGTTTTTTTTTCTGGATGCTCGGACATCGGCTGCCAATGCACATCTCTATATGTAGCAAGAGGTCTCACATCTTAATAAAGACCTGCAAGAAATTCCGTCTCGAGGTGAGAGTAACCAAGTAGAATTTAACGCTATTAAAGCCCAGGCGGCAGTTCTTTCTGAAAAAGTTAATGTTGATGAACCGGATATAGTCATGGCGACACACTCGATTCCCTTGGCTTCATCAATTCATTTATTGGGTGTCAATTTGGATAGTCATAGTCACGTTGTGTATAACTCATTGACGAATCAGTGTATGATTAAATAATTTGGAGTGAAGTTCGTCACCCTGATTGTATCACAGCACTCAAGTGTTGACAAATAGGTAAAATGTTGGTATCACGCTTTCTTGTCATATACTGGGTACTCCCAATGTTCCGCACTACTAGGTTGTTGCCTCGCTAAAACTTTAGGTGCTACCAATAGTTTATGAAGACTCGATCCTCAGTAAAAACAGGCACCCGTGGCCTCTCAAACAGCCCACATAGAGGCTGCTACATTGCTAGTCTCAAAAGTTCAAATAATACACGGCAACTGACACGTCACACGTCCAGACATCTCAAATAAAAAACTTGTTCTGCAGTTTGAAATAGGACTTCCAGCCCCTACCGAAAGAAACCCTAAAATCGAATTATTGTATATGCACAACATGGAAGAGAAAACTTCACAAGGCCCATCGAGGATAATTACATGCTTAAGTTAAGAACCTACCTCAATTTATTAACGAAGGTTCCATTCCACAAAATGGTGTCTAGGACCTTCTGTTAAAGTTGTTTGAAAAGCTTTTTGCAAGCGTCCATCATTGAAAGGGCCGAGTATTCCGAGTAGCGTTCCCTCTCCGGCATTGTTGCCAAAAATCTTTAACATACCAGTCGTATGAATCATAGAAAACTATGACTTTTTTAACAACTTAAGAAGAATTCAGGCAAACTACGTCATCGCACCTAGCCATGAAAATCCACAAAACTGTCAGTCATATTTAAATGGCAGTGACATGCCTAACAAATTATCGATTTTAAACTGCTGATTCACAACAGCTAAAATATTTGACCCACATCTTGTATACAAGGTTAAAAAGTTATTAATCTTCGTATTTAGAAACTGGGTTAATCACTAATTAATTTAAACAAAGATCTGAAGTAAGAACTGTCTACAAGGAGTTTAAAATAAAAGAGCAGGAAACAATCCACTTGGCTATGTCCTACCAGATAGAGAACGTTAGTGAAATATAATCAAACTGATTTAAGTGAAACTACTGGCTATTAACAGGTAACTAAATTCGTAATTAATGTTTCAGGCGAGAGTTTACATTCACAGCTACTTTAAAAATTTAAGACAGAAAACTTAGCATAATTAAGCTGATCCTTGAATTGACAAAATCAGTTGGTGTACCTCAAAAGTAATACCGTCCAAATGGTAACCAGCACACCAAATATTACCATATTGAAGTTTTCTGGGATTAGTAAGCAATAGGTTTTGTTGTGACCAATGGTGCATATTTGTGTAATTGAAAATACCTCTATTGAAAAAATTAGCCTCATCGCTCCAAGGAATGCGACAGCATAATTTTCTTATTTCAAAATGCAATAAAATGCATTTTATGAAGCAAACAAGATTAGGTATATATATTGTTTATAATGTAGGTAGACATCTAAAATTTAATTTTATTTAGTTTTGAAAATCATACATACATTCTCAATACACTGGGTCAACCGAATTCTGACGTTTGCCATGACTCTTTTCAGCACAGCGACGGGTATGTTGGCTTCTCTTCCCGAATGTTGGCCTTCAGGGAAGTGCTCCCTCAAAACAGCCATCGATGCCCTTGAAGTGTGAGCTGTTGTTCCGTCCTGTTGGAACCATATGTCCCCTAAGTTCATTTCATCGAGTAATGGCAAAAAAAAATCCTCGAGCATGTTGGCGCAACGGGCTGAATTGACTGTGACCGTGACCCCATTTTCTTCAAAGAACCATGGACCAACAATCCCAACTGAGAAAATGGCACACCCAACAGTGACTTTTGGTAAATGCAAAGGCCTCTGATGAAGTTCAAGGGGATTGGTGGTAGCCCAACAACGCATATTTTGTTTGTTGACGCATCCACTCAAGTGGAAATGAGCTTTATCACTTAAAGACACAATCGCGTCTTCAGGCACGTTTTCGAGCAGCACTTCACATGCCTTTGTTCGAGAATTGAAGTCACGTTCGGACAGACCCTGCACACTTGCCAACTTGAAAGGATGGAAATGAAGGTCGTGAAGAAACCGTCTCACAGAACGATCAGAGATTGCGAGAGTATATGCATGTTTTCGCGAAGAACGCCCGGGGGGTCGCAGCATTGAAGCTATTACTGCCTCAGTGTTCTGAAGTGATCTGACGGGCAATGGTAGTCCAGCTCCTTTTTGCGTCACATATACGGTACCTCGAAACATAGGGACCCAATTAAGGATCGATTTTCGTTCAGGGACAGGGCCCAACGCGCCAATATTGAAGTGATTTCAGAAGGCGCGCTAGAAAAGTAAGCTTCTACGCCAAACGCGCACTTCTCACTGTTAAAACGCATGATAGCGACTGACCGAAAAGCGAACAAAACTTTAGGATCCCCTCTCTGAAATGCACCACTCCCGCCCCACCAAAGAGTAACATAACCAATAAGTGGCGAAAGCATTGTCGGCTTCTTTGATGTTGATGTACCCAAATTCTGTGACCTCGATACCACCAGATACACAGTAAATAATAGGATACATTTATAGGATAAAAATGTATATTCGAATACGGTCTACACGGGAAAAAATGTTTCAATGCTTTTTATAATATTACGTAAACTTTTTACAATATTATTAAATTCCCTTAGTACAGCTCATATCAAAGTTATTGCTTACTGAATTAGTTGAATAAATAGTTTTCGTAAATTTATGTATTAAGTAAATTTTTTAAATGTTAGTGATTTTTGGTGCCCTATACATGATGGGTATACGAATTGTGATTTGGTTATTTATTTGTAATTTCCCTATCAAGCCGAGTAACAAGTAGTAAATACTTGGCTGTTAAAAACATACAAAATATAAATTTTAGGTTTGTTTTGGTTTATTTATATTTTACCATAATATATTAAGGCTGGTGTAAAATAAAGGGATTGGTAAAGAATTCTGTTTGATGAATCAATATTATGTACCAATGTGGATAGTGGATAGGTATTTATTAAATAAAAATATCCTTGAGGAATTGTTTAATAAAAACAAAAAAGTCATATTAAAAAGAGTTTATTTTCTTCTCTTTATCGTAAGTAAAGTAATTTACATTTTAAAAATATATATTAAAGGAATCATACTATAGTTGACGAATAAAATTCTCAATAATATGTAATAATACAAATATGCATTTAAACACTAATAACACATCAGATACAAAAAAATACATTGCCAGATTGATACAATTTCAATCCTGTCACTAAGAGAGTAAATCAAATACTTGTTATGTATTGTAGTAATCAGTTAAGTTTTTGGGTTTTACATAAATCGCCACATTTTATTTTATTGTTCGTTATTTAGTCAGTTACTTAAAGGTTATCATAATGTTGTGTCGGTAGCGGAATAAAGCTTACGTTTCACAATGCCATTGTATACATATTTTAAAAATATTTATCACGCATATGTGCAAGTATACCAACATAAAAAATTTACAGTAGGGCCACCACAGTAGTCAAATAGCAAATTATTGATTGCTGACCATATTTGTGTTTAATTTTAAAACAAAGTGAAAAGCAAAACATTAACTGCAATAAAAGATAGAAACATTAATTACCTATATGATATAACAGAGAATAATCCTAAGCTTATAATATGCCATGATTACATCAATTTGATATTGTCTCTAAATATGTGACAATATAGTAATTTTTCTGTTTTTCTTCTCGCCTCTCTTACAGCTTTTAAGATCCCTATTGCTATATTTAAGCCAGTAAAATATTCTTAGCCTAATGAAAAGTTTTACAATATAAAGTAGTGGGAGACTACTACAAGGATGTACAAAGTCAATATTTTTCATATGCTCTTAGTGTATTTACGGGAAATACCAGGCTTTAGACAAATGTTGTTAAACAATGAAATGAATATTTTTTTCTAACTGATAAACATAATGTATAAAGGTTTCAGGCGGAGTTTTTAGACCACCATAAACCCTTTTTTCCTGGTCATATGCTTTAAAATATGTTAGCAATTTAGAATTATCTAGCAATTCTGATTCTTTTGAAAACGTGTCGCACACTGAACACCTATGTAATGCATATGTAAATGCATTCTGTGTGGTTATATTTTCTTTACGATAATCATAGTCAGGCAAAGATATGGCTTGAGTTTCTATAATTGGGTCACGGTTTTCGATTATCTGTATTGAAGAAGTTTCATTTAACTTTGTTAGGAGTTGATCTAAGTCTTCCTTACAGTTCATTTGGTTGGTGTGAAGAAAGTTTTGACAAAACAGTTTCCTATAGGCCCTTTCGAATTGAATTGGTGTAGAGTTAACACAATTACCACCTTTCTGTCTAACGGATCCAAAATAATTTTCTATACAATCTGTTAACCCTTCTGGTTTTTAGGTAGTCAAAGCCAGCAGCAAAAAGCT
The DNA here is from genome assembly GCA_963920685.1 of Polydrusus tereticollis. Lineage (NCBI taxonomy): Eukaryota > Metazoa > Arthropoda > Insecta > Coleoptera > Curculionidae > Polydrusus > Polydrusus tereticollis. Next base: position 55,864,031 of record OY987329.1, read on the forward strand.
TTTGCCATAGTAATTGGATTCCCTTCGACCGCGCTTTTATTAAAAATGTCTAGCTTTTCCAAAAATTCTATCATATCATTTAAATAATTAATTTGGTAGTCTGCTCCTTCCAACATATTTTTAAATTTATTAGAATTGTTTTTTTCTGAGGAATTTAGCAAGTCAAAAAGGGTATTAAATTTGTCAATGACTTCAATAGTGCCAATGGCATCAGCTGGCAGTGCTCCCAAACTCATATACGTATTCATGCCGCCAGCAACTGAATTACTTAAAACTTGAACTGCAAGCTTAACCCTCATTTCTTCAAAATTGGTAGGATGAATATGGGCGTTTGTAAGTTTGGGAGCACATCTGTAGGCTTGTTTCTGTCTTGATTATAAAATGATTGCACAAAAGTCCAGGAAGTCCTCTTATCGTCAAAAGAAAAAGCATTGTTTATAAAATTATTTTTAGTAGCTTTCTCTAAATGACATGTGTCAAACAAATATAAAACTCGGATCCCCTCTACAACAACCTCTGTATTGGCAGGAGTAATATTTAAAGAGTTTGCTAGCTGAATAAAATTTGACCCCATGTCAGTTACTAAGGCATCTACAGATAAACCCACGCTAGATAATTTAACCACGGCTGTTTCAATAACAGGTCTTAAATCTGCAGATTTAAATTTGGTGTTGACAAAGAAATAGGTAATTGGTTGTTTCCAGTTTAAAAAAAGGCCTCGTACCATAATTACGGCTGCATTTTGAGCAATTAGTAACTCCTTATCACCTGTACCAAGGTCTTGTACACCAACAATTTCATCACGTCCTGTGTGATAATACAAGTTTGATTTTAGTGACATTTCATCTATGCAAATAAGACAGTGACGATCCAAATTTGACATTGATCGGACTTTTATTTCTAGGGCTTAAAGCATCATTATTAAGACCAGGTGTGCAGACTAAATGTTCGGTTAGTTTTTGCAAACAACGTTTGCTTGGCAAGCATAAAATCTTTTTTATAAACGCATAAGCCCTTGGCCCTAAAAAAAAGAGAGTTAATGCAAACTGCTTGTACTCCATTGAATTTCTTCTTGCGATAGGTTTCTTATCTTTTAATGTTGCCTGAGCCTTTATTTACTATTTGGGCTAGTGGCTTGCTTAGAAACTTATCACACATACTATAAAAGTCCTCGAGATTCCACGTTGCTGGCTTGGGTACCTTTTCAAGTTGTTTGTTGGTTCTTCTTAAGGTCTTTACTTTTTCCCGTAATTTCACCGTCCTGGGACTTCCAGAACTAAGCACCGCAGGTGTTTGGGTAGATCTTAACGGGGACAACAAAGGTGATTCCCTGCCCGTTGGATCGTTAAACAAACTTGGTTATAAAAAACAAATTTAATAAAATAAATATTTTAACGTTATGAATTGCTGCAAAGAGTTTATAGTATGTATGATTGTAACATTAATATGAACAACGTTTTAAGGGTAAAAAAAGAACCATGATTCGCCCATTACAATCAAGGTTCTGCATTAAAATATACTTTACAATAATACTTACTTGCAATATCTATTGATAAATATTTGAAGTTAGCTGTAGAGATTGCTGCTGGGCCTATCAGAGGTTCTGCAGTAGACATATCTAAAATATTTACAATTTTATTTTATTTTTTTTTTGTAGAATTAAGTGGCGTTTCTTAAATTTCTTAAAAACGTCCGAAATTAACTTATTTAATAACCCAAAAGGATTCAATTTTAGAAAAATGTTTTTTAAATAAAAACTTTGCATTTTTTCTTCTCTCCAAAATGACATAATCACTTTTTTTATGTCACTTGTTTTGTGTTGTTTCTAAAATTGAAGCCTTTTGAGTTATTAAAGGAATTAATTTTAGACGTTTATCAAAAACAATTAGGCAATGCAGTTAGTGGATCTTAAAAAGGCTTCAAAAGTTGAACATTTTCTTACCATGGTAGAATTTACCATTTACAAGATATTACAATAATAGTGGTCAATTGCATAGTTGCCACCCTGTATACCTGAAAATATCACTTACTCGCAATATCAAGTGGTAAGTATTCTGGGTTATCTGCAGAGGTACTTGCTACTGTGTCTACCAAAGGTTCTGCTGTGGACATACCTAAAATATTTACAATTATTTCAGTTCCCTGTATAATTTACATAAAATATAATATACCCAACTTCATTATTTTTGGTAACTTGTGCTAACTTATTTCAAATTAAATCTTTTAAGAAATAAATAATAAACTGACAAATTTAAACAAGTCTGTAGGAAACAATATTTGAAGAAGAAACATCTTGTAAGGGAACATAGGAAAACATATGCAAGTGCACTATGTCGTACAATTACTTTCGCAAGAAGAACTGTTAACTTATAGATTTTTAATGTGCTTGAAAATATAGGGCTTAAAAGCAAAACTCGCAAAGTCAAATAACGTTTTTTCACAAAAGTTATGGTTACTAAAATATTTCACATTAAAAATAAAATATTTTTTTTCTTCTCCTTTATCCTATAATCTATGAAAAATCCAAACCATCTCGTCATGCTACTTAGAAATAACTTTTTTGAGGCATACCCGTGACCCTCTAAAATAGACTTCAATGAAAGTCACAAAATATCAAACGAAAATCAAAATATTCTCTCGATTATGTTTAATATCAAATATCTTGGCAACCTTAACTTATGTGAAAGAGGTTTTTTGATTTCTCTTTTAGTTCCTTACAGGAATCATATTTAGTCCAACGAGAGTTAGTGTCTTAAGTTTTATATGTTTATATTTGGGTTAATGTAATATCGAGTGTAATATAAATACCAATCTAAGTATCTAATTTGCCTACTGATGCTATTACCTATTGTGGTTCTAATGTTCTACTCAAAAACTCTTTTTAAGTTTAACAATATGCCAATAAACATACGTACATATGTTTCCAAAAAGTTGAAAATGGAAATATAACACAAATGCTACAATTTTTATACCAATAACTGAATAGGCACCTACTTTGAGTAATAGTTTTATGCTCTAAACAATATTAATAACATTAAAAAAAAATACCTGAAAGTTTCCTGTTTTTCGATGGTGGTTCTGATAATTCGCTAGCTGTATGCGTGAAAATTGTAGGAACTACTTCAGCAAACAAATCTTTTCGTCGTCCACCTTTGGTCATATGCTTTTCATGAAAATGTTTTTCACAAAGCCTGTAATTATTATGTACATCTACTGCATCTTTTTCCAGTAAATCGGTCCTGTTACAGGCAACAAGCCAGGCTTTACTTATAAAAATATGATTAAATTAATTGAATATTCGATATCTTTTATTGCAAATATTATTCGAACTTAGGCCTGCTTTGCGTAACCTTATTTCATTTTATTCATATAGCTAAATGCCTAGTCCTTATGAACGTAAAAGCGCATGCTGACTTCTAGTTCACTTTAAGATCATTAAAAAAAACAAACTGCTATAAAGTTAAATACGATAAACTAATGTTGCATAAACCCAGCTTTGCTTTAATACAAAACTGTTGGTTTGGTTGGTAATCTTGTTTTATTCATTGTCTATTTAAAAGGATTTTTTTTAATGATCAATTTGTGCAAATGCTTACTACTTATATTTAATATAAATAGATTAACTCTTTCTTTACATACCTTCCTGTATCCGTTGGAAATCTGAAAAATGAAATTCCTTTGCCGGTTCTGTTAGGACACCCACGGTAAGCACACGATGTACCACCTTTAAGCTTCGTTTCCGACATTTAAACAAATAGATTTTCACCACCGACCAGTCACAAAACAATAATAGGTTTTGGAAGTATTCAAAAATAAGTCCCAACACACTGAAAACACCGATGGAAAAAAATGAAATAAGAAAATCATAAAACTTATCACCTTGTTTACGTCAAAACACGATTAACAGTTTAACAAAATATGACACAGCAAATTTGATTGATATAATACTAACTTCGCGCATGCGCACACAAATTTAGTTTCGCCGGACTGGCTTTCTTTCGCCTCTTATTGGTTATGTTACTCTTTGGCCCCACTACGACCGTTAGTCAAATAAGGAAGTTATGCTGCCGCACCCTGTATTATTGTTTTCTTCATAGGTAGGTATCACATAACCAATGGCAAAAAATAAGTCTTATTTCATAATTACCAGGCAGTAACGTTTGGGCTGGTCGATACTTCTACTTATGTTTTATAGAGACCCTCTTTATCGTAACTGCCGCAGTACAGGGCCGGCTCTACAACTGAGGTGGCCGCCTCAGGCGGTAGAATTGAAAAAGCGAAATTTACGAGGGGGGTAATAGTAATGACCTACTCCTTTTCCCAGGACATTAAAAATTTACTGATTAAAAAATAACTAACCTGAACTAACCTTACGATTACCAACGAAACCCATATTATATCGTGTTTCCTTTACTTTGAATATTTTCTACTTTTCACCTAAGGCCTTTGACTTTTGACTTTGAAATCTTAAAAATTTATGCCTGTGCGGCACTATTTATTGTCTTACTCAAATTTAATGCGCTACTGTATATTGAGGCGGCAAAATTGGTCCCTGCCTCTCTCTCAATTTTTTGTCACACGCCGGCCCTGCCGCAGTATCTTGCTAAAATCTCTTGTAGAGTTTTCTTCAAGTGCTTCAAAATATGCTGATAAATAAGACCATAATTTCGGTATTTTAACTTATCTATTATATCTTTGTTTTCTTCTTCTGGTTTTTTGAAAAAAAAACCCTCGTAACTCCTTACTTTTCAGTAAAAAACCAAAAAGTATCTTTTATCCAGCAGATCACATACAGGAAACATCTGACTGTATACTCTTCTATCACTCTAGCAGCATTCTTTGTACACAGAATTGTTTTTTTTACATTTTTCAATATGTGGGACATTTTATGATAATTAACAACAACTAAACGTAAACAAAACGCTTGATGCTGTAATAAGCGGCATTATAAAAATGTTAACAAAAATCCACATTTTAAAAGTCCACAACCACGTTGTCTAAATAAAATTTGAAGCTAAGCTAGCTAATGTTTTTGGTTTCGAAATTCCATTGTCTTGAATAAAAGTAAAATATGGTTATAACTTCGCTATCTGCGGTCCCTAGTTCGAATCTGGGCTAGGGCATGGACAACTTTTAACTATACTAATATTTTCTGTGTGACTGGCTACATGGCAAAAAGCTCAAAGCCTAAACAAAAAGAGAAAACTTTAGATATTGATTTGCGACCGACATGTACAGGAATCTACAGGGTATTCCATTTAAAAAGTGCATTTTTAAAATATTTCAAAATCCTAATGTTGTTTTTCCGGTTTACCGGTATTGCCATTTTAACCAGCGCATTAGTATATTGCGTAACAAGGGGCGAAAGTCAATGATCCCACGAGCGTGAAGTTAGCTATCGAGTGAAATCGTTGAGTCACCCCGAGTTGTACATACAATTTTTCATAACACATGCATTAAAGATATGAAGTGAGATGCCTCGGAATTTTATGTATTCTATTAAAGTTTATTTGTAAAAAGAGAGTGACCGCAAAGAGAGCAAGATGCATATACTTTCACGAATCTATTGCGCAAGCGCCGTCGTATCGCTATTCTTGTTTTGCTCGGAAATCAGACAAGGATGCCCATTTGGTTTTTACAAAAATGAAAAGGTCTATACGTGTCAACGAGAAACTTGTCGTGGAATGTCGAAAACTCAACTTTAGACCCACTCCGTCGGCATCGAAAGTCATATTTTTAATGCACGTGTTATGAAAAATATGTTACATGTTTACTGATTTATCCAACATCGTAGCTCTAAGAATAGTTGGGTTAGCAATAATACCGACTTAATCGGAAACACCATGTATAGTTTTAAATTTTGAAGTCGAAAATACTTCTTTTGATAGCGTGATTCAAAAGTTGAATATTTAAAAATATTAAGAAGTTTATTTTTTCATTTCACATAATTTATTCTGCAACACGAGCTTTCAAGTGGAATGTGGTACTTTTATTTAGAACTTGCGAAAAAAAAATGTAACTTATTTTTTCTTAAAACCCTGTGGAATGCAGGGGTTTAAATGAGGATTTGAAACATCAGGAATGTAAAAATAAATGATATGATCGACCTTAAAAAATTAGCAAAAATATATAATGTACACGGTTATTTTTTATATTTGCGCACCCACCTACAGGGATTAATATAAATGACAGAAAAAAACTTTTAGTACAAGAGTTGCATAATTTCTCTCTTGTTATCTTTTAAATTTGTCAAAAAAAGCATACGCTAATCGCAAGGTTAAAAAATAACTGCAATTTGTTTTTCTAAACGGAACATCCTACATATTTTTTACCAGGACGAAAGATATTTTTCACCTGATTTCATAACTATATAACATGTCAACATTTAATTCAGCCGTTTTTAAAATATTTGAGTTTAAAATTTTGATAAATTAAATTGATGATAATCGAGTTATCGATGCCTCAACGTGACACAATTACTTGCCGCTTTACTTTAAATTAAAATTTATATTTTATAATTTATGATATAAAGTCAAGTAAATGATTGTATGTCTTCTGTGTATTCGCCACGACTTCTGACACATTTTCTAATAGTTGATCTGTATTGAGCATAAATATTACTTGTTCAGTCCTTTGACTCAACACTTGTATATTTTGAGGTATGTCATAATAAATTCAATTTTTTAGAAATCCCCACAGAGAAATATCTGACTGACTATTATGCAACTTTTGTATTTAAAGCTTTTTTCTGTCATTTATATTAACACCTGTGGTAGATACGCAAATATAAAAAATAACCATGTACTAGTCTCAGCCTCCTCTTATTTTCCATGATTGAGAACTGAATAAGAATCGTACTTTTACCTGTTTAGAATGCCGTTTTAAGTTTATTGTGACTTATAAGTTTTTGTCTTGTATCGTTGCAATATCATTTTCATTGTCAAAATAACATGCTCTATGATTTCACAGGATTTTCTGTAAATTAATATTTTAATAGTCATGGCACCGAAATAAAGCTATTTAAAGTTGCAATATGCACATTTTTATAGGGAGACTCCGGAAGCCCATATGTCATCAACGACACCGTATATGGAGTAGTTTCGTGGTCGTTTAAACCATGTGGTATCGTTCCAGGCACCTACTCACGTTTAACTAATCCTGAGTACCGTAACTGGATAAGAAACATTACCAATGTCTAAAGCTCTGTACTCTAATAATAAATAAAGCAAGTTTTCTAATTTCTGCCAATCATTTTTTTTTTCCTCGAACGAACGACCGCTTAGTTGGGAATAATAGTTGCCATTTATATTGTTCGGGTAACGTGCTATTTTTTCGTGATAGGATTGAACTTTGATATAATTTGGATACTTGTGGATTTTTCTTGACAAAAAACGATTTATTTATAATAATTAATAATTTAACAAAACAACATTATAATATTAAATGACGATTTGAATAGAACTAATTCGTGTCTTTCCGTTTTGCGCGTCGTTTCGTGACATATATTGACATTTTTTCTACCCTCGATTGTTTTTGTTATTTTCTTGACATCTGTCAACCCCATTGCTACTTGGATCCAAACTTCTTCTAGTGGCGTGTATACTTGGTTGCCTAATTATTTTTGTCATTACTGAACATGCCGCCCCGGTTGAAAACTCTGCTTTTTAAAATAAACGTGCGATTTACAATACAAACAATAACATTATTTGAGACAGTATTTTGTCATGAAAACACTACTGACTACTGCTGATCGCTATTGTCAGTTTCGATTGGTAACAAACATATTTTTGAAATGGATCGTTTTAACACAGTTCCACTAGGTAATCGCACTGAAACAACTCGCACAATATTGTCTGTTCCAGGATGCAATTCTGCTACTCTTACCATGGGCCATCGTAGTGAAGGAAGATTGTCTTCAATGATCACTACTAACGAGCCAACTTTGACGATATTTTCAAATTTATTTTTCCACTTGGAACGAGTCTGCAAACTTTACAGATACTCCTTATACCATCTGTTCCAAAACTGTTGGTTAAGTTGCTGAAGTCGCTTGTATCGAGTCAAACGATTAAGTTAATCTCTTTTACATCTTCTTGAGGTGCACTTACGAGTGAGTCGCCTATCAGGAAATGGGATGGGGTCAAAGGTAAGTAGTCGTTTATATCGGATGAAATTGGAGTTAAAGGACGAGGGTTTAAGCAGGCCTCGATCTGGGTAAGTAAAGTATACATTTCTTCGTAATTTAAAGATGAGTTTCCTAAAACACGTCTTAGGTGAAATTTCGTTGATTTTACTGCAGCCTCCCATAAACTCCCCATGTGTGGCGCTGTTATAAAAAAGAACCACACACAAATAATTAATTAAGTGTTATACAAAATCCAATATACGCCCTGGAGGATGTACTTCAGACACCCCTTAGCTAGCTCAACTCAGGGTAGGTTCGTCATTTTGTTTCTAGTTTGAGAGGTTTAGCACTCTTATAGGTAAGTAATAGTCAAATCCTGAAGGCGCCACCTTAGTTTTATTTTACTTAAAAGCCGTTAAATGTTCTAGTGTTTGGCCTCAGATAAAAACAAACTAGGAAAAAAAACACTTATGTCACAATCGGTATACCCTAGCTTATTATAAGCTCTCATTCATCAAGCCCTCAAATAAAAGTCAAATTTTCGCAGAGGCCAATACAAATATTTATTCTTAAGGTGGTGTTAAGCCCTTGGTTACTTGGTTTTATAAATGCAAGCTCCTGTTACTTTGGTGGACAATAGATACTTAAAGTTAAAAGATGAATAAGTGAAATGAAATATTAAAGTGATAGTACTAGGTTTGACAATAAAAGTTCTAAAGGTTTAAATTTACAAAGTTATCGATAAAAGAAAGCAAAAAGTCAAACCCTGTTTGACAGGGTCTTGCACAAGACGGCAACTGTCAGACCTACACTGTAAAAATGACTGTTCAGTCTGATCTGGCAGCCACTTAGACCTACATCCAGGACATTGCCTCTGACTAAGAATTTCCGCAAGGTCTGTGCAAGAACCTCTCACAACTAACTAAATCTACAATCAGAGCATTCTTTAAGTACAATACAGAATCTTACGAGTACCTGTGGTTACTCGATAAGTATACTAGCCACTTGGCATAGATAAATTAAAATGTCGAAGTTACAAGTGTTAAATTTAGAAGAATCAAATGGCCTTTAGCCGGGAAACAAAAATATTTACTTTATAATCATAAAATGTAACTATATTTACAACAAAAGTAGCTGTAACAGACTACTTAACGTTCTGAACTACTAAAGACTCTTGTGACGTCTTAACGCTATGTCGACATACGCTACACGTTTACATTGCACAAGCTCTGTACATAACATGGGCGCGAAACTTTATCAAAACACTGTATATCAAACAATACGCAAATGTAGAATATTAAGATTTTAAGTTGACTACTTTTTAAAGAAAAATGAACACAGGGTAATGATACTTAGCTGCAACTTTACGTGCTACCCATGGTTCATGAAGACTCAATCTTCACACACTCACATGGTCCCTGAAACAGCTAACGTGGATACTGCTGCACAGCTAGTCTAAAAAGATTCCAATAATACACGGCAACTGGCACGTCTCGCGTCCAGGCAATTCCAACAAAAATAAACTAGTACTCCACTTTGTACTCGGACTTTTAGCCCCTCAAATAAAAACCCTAAAATCGAATTTTAGATATAACGAGTGATTATTAATTATTTTGCTCAAGGGCGGCTGTGACCCAGTATACATAGTGTAGCAGTAGCGCGTAGATTAAATCATAGGGCGAATTTGCAAGAAAGCAGCGTTGTCACGTTGAAAACCTAAAATAATGTTTTTTGACGGTATGTAATATAAAATCCTGAGCTATCTTACTTTGAAAGCCTACTTTATATGGCCGCCCCCTACTTTTAGACACCAAACTTTCTACAATAAAAATTTTTTGTGCTTCACTAAACATTTTTACTGTAGAACTTTCAATCCGGCAACAAAGCTTCACCAAAACTTGATACGCTGAAAAATAAAAAATTAAATCATATCCTGCAAATAGCACTTTATAATAGTCAAAAGACGACTCCCCGGAGAAATATTAGTTAAAGCAATAGTAACCTACCTTCAAATAACTGCAAAAATTACAAAATTTCTCCAATTTTTAAACTTTACAAATACACAAATTCAAATAAGACGTAAATGTCATAAAACAATCATGTCATCTTATCTACGCAGTACGGCCATGATGCTTTTAAAATGCATGGCCTCCCTTGAGCAAAATAATTAAAAATCACTCGTTACAAACATGAAAGAGAAATCTTTCATAACACCCATCGAAGGTAATTCAGATACTAAAGTTAAAACCTACCTCAAATAACTAACGAGAGTTCCCAATTTACCAGATGTCGTCTATGACCGCTGTTGAAGTTCATTAAAGCATTTAATCTACGACAGTGCCATTATGACGTATTTAGCATTATCATTTGGATGTCATTATGATCTTCATAATAGCACTCAGTGCCATTATGAATTCATAATACCATCCAAATGTTAAGATACAAAAACAAAAAGAAAGTCGGTGCAAACTAATACGCTTTGCGCGATATTTTCGACATCCGAAGGGACACTTTCGGATTCAGAATCTCCCATATTTAAATTATTTTTGGCCAACACTTTGCATACAATAGAAAATTAGACGGCAATAATGACGTTGCCAAAATCGAAATTGAAACAATCAAAAATGCGGTTACCATGATAACGACTATTATGAACACCTGAAAATTTTAAAAATTACGAAAACGTTATCTGATATCAATGAAATTTAGACGAATAAAATCTATTTGCACTGTCGTAGATTAAATTTTGAATGATACAGGTTCGATATGAACTTTGTTAATGAAACTTGTGCAATTAAACCACTCGGCTAACGCCTCGTGGTTTAACGTTGCACACGTTTCATTATAGTGTTCATATCGAACTAGTATCATTAATAACTATTAAATCGGCATTCCGCCCAAAGGAATAAGCAACTAGAAGGCCATACCCTTTTTAAAGCATTTGTGGATGCTTTATCGGCGCTACATTAGCCTGCACGGCCCAAAAAATCTAAATTTGGGGAGCTACTTCCACAAACGTGCTTTTACTTCCAGTGTCCATGGTCGAAAGGGACGATTCTTTTTCTTCAACGTACATAGTTACCGAAACACAACAATGCCAATAATTAGTCACCCTATCTATGGAAACTAACCTCGTATAACATAGAAAAGTAACGGCGACCGAAGTCTCCCCACGCGACCAAGCAAAAATTAACCAGAAGTCGCTGTGAAAACGCACAGAAACTGTCAGTCTGACACTGACCTATTATCGACTTTCTTAAAACACAGCTGATTTACAACATCCGAGACATTTAACCTACATCTTAAATAGAAGAAGTTATTTTTATTGATAACTAATAACTAATCAATTAGAACAAAGATTTGAAATCAAACCTGTCTGCAAGTAGTATTAAACGATGAACAGAAGAAATTAATCCACTTAGCTATGTCTTACAAGATACAAAACATTCCTGAAATATAAACATCAACAAAGGTTTGAAACTAAACATAATGAAAATTTTGGCTATTACAGGTAACTTAATTAACAATTAATGTTTAAGGTGAGAGTTTACATATGTATTTTAACAATTTAAAACCGAAAACTTAACAGAGATAATCAAACTTATGAAATGCAATTTTCGAACTGTAACAGCGCTCTGGCAGGAATAAAATGCCACTTTATGCGATCACTCGCCAAAAATGACAAAACCGCATCGTTATGCTTGTCATCATTTAACAATTTATACAACTCCAAAAATTGGTTATTTGCGCCAACAAAGTTGAGACCATTATCTGAATAAATATCGCTTGGTTTTCCGCGCCGTGTAAAAAATCTCTTTAGTGCATTTAAGAAACTATCCGTGGTTAGATCGGTAACCAATTGAATGTGCGCAGCTCGAGTTGCAAAACAAACAAAGATACAAATATAAGTTTTAATTAATTTGCTTCTACGCGAAGTACCTTCTTTTATATAAATTGGACCAGCGTAGTCCACGCCACAACTGGTAAACGGTCTACTAGGTGTCACTTTGGAATGGGGTAGCGAACCCATCAAAAACTTTGTCGGTTTCGGGTTTGCGTGAAAACATCTAACACACGATCGAATTACTTGTTTAACTGCATTTCTTTCGTTTATTGGCCAATATTTCAGTCTTATTATGGAAAGTAAATTTTGAAATCCAGCGTGTAAATGCTTTAAATGAGCATCCTGGACGATCAAATTAGTTAATTTATGTTTATACGGTAAAATTAGCGGGTGCTTTTGATCAAAGTTTACTTCCGAGTTCAATAGTCTTCCACCTACTCTGAGTACGTCGCTAGTGTCTAAGAATGGGTGAAGATTTAATATTTTGCTCGCGTTACTTACGTTTTTTGATTCTCTAATATCTGAGATTTCTTTTTCGAACGATTCCTTTTGAGCTAATCGAATTATTATTAAAAGAGATTAATTTAATTCTTCTGCCGTTATTACATTTGATTTAACTGGAACCTTTTTTAATATTATATTTTTAAATCTACAAATATATGCGATTACTCTTTGTAATTTACTCAGCTTTGAGTATCTTTTAAACCAATCTATTTTTATATTGTTTTCCATGTTATTTACTTTTAACATTACCGTAGTCGATTTGACTTTTGGTAAAGTTTCTAAATCTAGTTTAATGTCACTCTCAGAATAATACGTCTTTGTCTTATTCTTTAGAAAACTAGGGCCGTTAAACCACATCTTGTTGTCGATTAAGTCTTTTGGATCTAGCCCCCGTGAGATTATTTCTGCTGCGTTATCGTTGCTGCTTACGTGTTTCCAATTTACAATATTCGAGATTTCCGTAATTTTTGATACTCGATTCCCTACAAAGGTCTTTAAGTTGCAAGGTTCGATTTTTAACCAAGCTAATACTATAGTAGAATCAGTAAAATAAGTCGTTTCTGAGATATCTATATCAAGAATATCTTTTATTTTATTTACTAACTCTGCGAGTAAAACTGCTGCTAACAACTCAAGTCTGGGTAAAGTTTGTTTTTTAAGTGGAACAACTTTTGATTTCGCCGTTAAAAGTCGTATGTCGCGGTCACCACTATTATCTACTGAGCATAAATATACGCATACTCCGTACGCTCTCTCTGAGCTATCGCTAAAGTCATATAGTTCAATATAATTTGGATCTTTTTCTAAGACGTGCCTTTTTTCGTTCACTTTATTTAAGAGATGAATTTGCGATGCGAAGTTTAACCAAGACTCCTTTAACTCATGAGGTAGTTCTTGATCCCAGTCTAACTGTTGCTTCCACAATTGCTAAATTATAAGTTTTGCCTTTATGATAGCTGGACCTACTAAGCCTAAGGGATCAAAAATTTGTGCGATATCCGATAAAACTGTTCGTTTAGTAACTTTTTTGTCATTAACGCTTACATTTACCGAGTACTTTAGCATATCCGTGTTTGCGTCCCAAGAAATCCCTAACGTTTTGAGTTCCTTTTTGTCGTGTAATAAAACTAACTTTTCGTCTTTACTATTACTTGTTTGTGATATATAATTTAATATAGACTTATCGTTCGATAACCATTTTCTTAATTCAAATTTAGCTTGAGCTACAATTTCCGTGATTTCGTGATATATTTCTATAGCTTCTTGTTTAGAATTTACGCTTATCAATAAATCGTCCATATAGAATGAATTTTCGATAATTTTTGACGTTCGTGGGTACTTTTCTTTATTTTGAATAGCTAATTCTTTCAAGCATCGTGTAGCTTGAAATGGTGCAGAGGACGTACCGTACGTGACTGTGTTTAATTCGTAAACTTTAATTGGCTCGTCGGGTTGATATCTCCACAATATTTGCTGGAAACTGCGTTCGTTTGGATCTATTAAGGTACATCTGTACATCATTTTTATATCCGCGTTTAGTACGTATTCTCTAAGACGTAACCGTATCAAAATTGAAAAAAGGTCTTCTTGTATTGTAGGGCTTACTAACAACAAATTGTTTAGTGATACACCCGTTGTAGATTTCGCGCTCGCGTCAAAAACAACTCAACATTTTGTTGTTACCGAATCTCTTAAATCTGCTGTATGCGGCAAGAAAAATAATGATTTTTCGATCGAATGATCCGATTCTAAATTACTTTTAAAAGTCATATGATTAAGGGATTCATACTCGCGCATAAATTCTGTGTATTCCGTTTTTAAACTTTGGTTTCCTTCCAATCGTGATTCTAAATAATTAAACCGTTTTAAAGCCGTCGCTTTTGAGTATCCTAACTTATTTTCATACTGTTCAATGAAAGGATATTTTAATATAAACTTGCGATCACAACTTCTTGTAGACGTTGCTTGAAAATAGTCTTCACAATATTGTTCGTCCTTTGATAACTTTTGCCCACTAGAAATTTCTTCTATTTGCCAAAATCTTGTTAACGAGTTATGTAAGTCTTCGTTCGTGATGTCTGCTACAAAATTACAAACAGCTTTTTGATGACCGTTATCGTTACCGTTTACAGATCTGGTAAAAATCCTTCCTAAACACGTTTGTTGTAATCCAGGCATTTTTTCTCCTAACTTTATTTTTCCGATTTCTAGTAAATCATAAAATATACCGGCACCTAACAGTAGGTCGATTGCTTTTGGTATATTAAATGTCTCGTCCGCCAAATTAATGTGTTTCGGGTAATTTATAACATGTTTTGAAAATTCAACTAATGGCAATTTTTCTGTTATAACGGGCAAAACTAAAAAGGACAAATTTGTCTTAAACGGACCAAATCTAGACTTTATATTCGCGATTGTTATCTCACTAATTTTTGTTACTATCTGATTTATGCCAGACAACGGTGCGTTAAAGTTTTTACATTTTAAATTTAACTTTTTGCATAGCGATCCGCTTATTAAATTAGATTGACTTCCTGTATCTAACAACGCGTTACATTTTTGCCAATTACCATATCTGTCTTCGATTAAAACCGTTGCCGTCGATAGTAGAACTTGGTTTGTATTACAAATAAGTAGTAATGCTATGTGACTCCCAACTCAAAATCCCATAAGAAATAACATGGGGGCTGAAATCTGCATTTTTCGGGCCATTTTAGGGCGTGGCACTTTTCCTGGAAGCCACCATCCTCTCTTAACCTAAGTGGAACCCAGCTACCATCGCCACCTAGTGAGTGACGTCATAACTGCTCGATGCCGGTAATATAGGGCCCTATTGGCCTGTGTGGAACCCTCCACTGCTGCCACCTAACCCCCCACCCATTATTCTAACCTAACTTTTGCCCCAACGGAACCCAGATCACGTGTTACCCCGATTATATAGTAATATCATTGTAGTGGTGCCACCTAACGGGGAGAGATGTACGTACCTGTAATCTTGAGACCTGTAGCGCCACCTGCTTTTCATATAAGACATCTTGTTTACCGCGATGGTAGGTATGACGTTGTAAATCAGTTAAAATATTTTAAAATATAATAATACCATAAAAAAGTTTTTTTCTACTCCCATCTGCAATTTAGCTATTTCTTGCACAATCTACAGAATGGATAAGTAGGCCATTCCAGTTAACTGAACGGATATAATTTCATATCCATCCTAGTTAGGATATGAAATCGACCAATCACAGTAAAGCATCAGGTACCCAGGTAACTATTCGATTTTAAAATAAGTATTGTATGTCAATGTCCAATTATTGTCAGACGTACATTATTGCAAATTTTAAACTTAAAAATATGAGCGATTCCGACGAAGAAACGATAAACAGCACGCCGCCAAATATACGTTTAGAAGCCAATCAAACCTACGAAGCCCTATTACCTGAAAAGTCCAAAAGTAAATACGAACTATCTTACAAAAAGTTTATGGACTGGATGCTGGAGCATAAAGTCAAAAATATATCAGAAAACGTTTTAACTGCATATATGAAATATTTATCCAAAGACCTAAGACCGTCCACTCTATGGACAACGTATTCTATGTTAAGAACAATGTTAAATATAAAAAAAAACGTTGATATCTCTACATATTGTAAATTGAAGTCATTTTTGAAGTTAAAGAGTAGTGGCTATAAACCAAAAAAGGCAAAAATTTTGACATCCGAAGAAATGAAAACGTTCCTTCTGGAAGCACCAGATAAAGAATATTTGTTTACAAAGGTAAGTTTCAGTAAAGTACCCTTTATATTAATATTATATCAAAAATATCTCATTTTGCACGAAATCCTATCGAATAATTAAATAAACCGTTCTTATATGCGCTAGACATTCTTTCAAGTAAGCGCTGGTTCAGCCTAGTGGTAAAGTCGCCGTACCTAGAAAGGGTCGGATAAAGGCTCCTTGGTTCGAATCCCATAGGGGGATAAATACTTTTTATTTTTTTATCTGATACCTATTTGATTTGTTGTCTTAATAATATAATAATTATTAGGATATTGATTTGATATTTCTAATTTATTTTAGGTGGTATTGATTTTTGGTATTTCTGGCGGATGCCGTAGACAAGAACTAAAAAATTTAAAAATCGATCATATTCGAGACTTGGGAAATGAATTTCAGGTTAGATTAATCGACACCAAAACAAAAACAGATCGTTTATTTGTAATCCCTGGTCTGTTTTACAAGGTTTCAAAAAAATTCATGGAGCTTAGACCACTAAACATGAAGCAATTTTTTTTAAATTACCAAAAGGGTAAATGTACCAAGCAAGTAGTTGGCATCAACAAAATTGGTAATCAGCCGAAAATAATTGCTGAATTTTTAAATTTACCGAACTCAGAATTATATACCGGACACTGTTTCCGTCGCTCGGGGGCCACTCTCCTAGCAGATGCAGGTGGCAACACCTTAACCATCAAGAACTACGGTGGCTGGAAATCAACTCCAGTGATGGAAACTTACATCGAAAATTCTTTAAATAAAAAAAAGAAGATTGGTAATACTATTGTTAAATCAGTTCACAATCCGCAAATAGAGAATATTGCATGGACTTCTAAAGAAAATCTTGCTTCAAATATGTTAGCATCTACCTCGTATAATAGTGTTACAGAGAATAACGTTGCAAATTGCAATTTAAAAAAAGAAGCTATTGCATATAACAACTGTACATTTAACAGTTGCACATTTATTGTAGAAAATAAACAGTAATCGTATATTATTATTATATAGATCTAATAGGTTAATAATTATTGTTAAATAAATTTCGTTGTTTATTGTAAATTTAATTTTTTTTTAAGTGTAAAGTTTCTTTAGTCGTAGAAAAAATACACTATACAACTCGAGTGGATTGTCCATATCGCACTCTAACGATTGAGCACTCCGCCTACGGCGTCGTGCTCAAGTTACGTCATCGTGCGATATGGACATCATATCCACTCTTGTTGTACAAACTACTATTGTCCTCGGCGGGATTTGAACCAGGAACCTCTCGATTCCGATCTAAAACCTTATAAAATACACTACGAGAGCGTATACATTAAAAGAGTTGATCAATGTTGACAAGCTAAAAATATGGGGGATCCGTCAATTATAACGTATAGGTGGAACAAAGGACCCAAGTGTGGAGACGATGGCAAAATGGCGGCAGCCATAGTTGTTTTTGTCTACATAATATTGGAGACCATCATCTGTTGCAGTATGCATGCGCCATAACATGTCATTAATGAACATTGTTAGAGGCCGCGTGGCATGTAATTAGACAACCGGGGATCTAGTATGTCCTTTTGGCAAACAGTATTTTCAGACGCCATCTATAATTACGTTCGCGCATACTCCCGCTATCTGGGTACTACCTGAACTTATGCAACCAGAAGCCCCTATCAGCAAATATTGCCTTCACCAATTTATTAACAAACCTTAAGTGTGGCGATGATGACAAAATGGCGGTAAACCTAGCTTTTATAATGCATTCACCATTTTATCGACAAACCAGTACTAATGGCGTTGCCAAACCAATATTTCCCCTTATTCAACATAAAAATTGTCGAAACGGCAACACCGCCGTTCCAATACTGAAAATTTAAGAAAATACGCTTAGGCCATATTGTAATAGCCGTTCGCAACAGTACCATTCATGATTGTATAATTAAATAAAAATCAATCAATTTTAAAACTTTTTTATTCACAACATAACAATATCACTTACTATCACCCTGGTATATTACATTAAAGGAATAAAAAAATCGGCGTAAAATAAAAAGATATATCTGTAATTATTTAACAACGTTTTATGCCAGAAATATATGCAGTTTTCAAGTCAAATACACTATTATGGTAATATATAAAGGTCATATCGGAGAAAATAAGACATTTTTCGAATTTTATTATGTTTATCGCAGTGAAAAACGACTTTAAGGACATGTTTACCGAACCGTGCAATAAAAAACAGAATACATAATTAATTATCTTTCAATAAAATGATTATATAAAATTGAATCACAACACGAGGTATAATTGATATTGTATGCAAATTTTAGCAACATTGTATGCCGATCGCTTTAAATGCAATTTTGCATTTAAAGTAATTACCCTTTTAATAAATAATTAATGCATAATGTGGACGAATAAAAGCAATTAATGGGATCTGTATACAGGGGGGTATGAAACACTTTTAACCGTTAAATTTCACCTTTAAATTACAAATTATATCTATAAAACTGCCATAACATTCAGCCCAAATGGTATATTTTAGTACAATGGCGTAGCTAAAGACCAACTACATTTTAACTGATTGTGCGTATTTGGGGGATATATTTAAAATTAATCTTAGAAGAGAACATATAATAATTATTTTCCGTTTCCCTCAAGACCCCGGCTAGGCGGATCAAACCCCCGTTAAGCTGTGTAATCTACCATTAACCCCGTTTAAAATATTCCAACAGAGTAGTTATCACCAGTCTCGTATATGTATTTAAAATCGGTGTAAAGAATAAACAAGCCTATTATCTACATTTTCAAAATGCCCTGTATATGATGATATTATATTAGTGTTTGAATTAATTAGTACGTACTCCAATCGACATATATTTATGCATCATAAAAATTAATTCTTTAATAGTAGGAAAAACTTATATAAATATAGATTGAACTCCCGTTTAATGGTAAACGTGAAATAATGTCAACTGGTAAGTTATTTTTATTATAAATATTTTAAATTTTAAATCGGGGCTTTTCTTTTAGCAAGTCAAATCGTTAACTATATAGAGTTTTTGGTGGGAGAGATGTTTCCCGGCGAGGCGGTATGATTTTAAAAAATATAATTATGTGTATATACCTAATTATGATATTTTCAGATGATATACGCGTTCCATAAATTCCCTCCGGGGTATGCCATCCCGGGGGGATACATCGAGCTATGGAACGGCCCCCTCTATGGGCGCCAGGTGATCGTCTGGGGAGACCCAGACGGTAAAATTATTTTTGTATATTTTACATAATTTTTCACATAATTAAATGTTTTAAAATTAATTTTTGTGTTTCATTTCAAATGGGGCTGTGGGAAAATTAAAAAAAAAACATTTTGAAATCCCAAGGTATATTAGCAAAAATAACTTTACAATTTAAAACGTTATATCAATTTATAATAAAAACTAATTTTAAGATAGGTTTTGATAAAATAGCGATTATAATAAAAGAAGCCTGCATCTGAAAAAAGAACGGGCTAATGAAGTATTGAATTGATATAATATAAAAAAAAAAAACTCACCAGAACTTCAAAATCTCTAATATAGGGGTAGTGCATCCGTATTTCTCTACAAAATGTTTGCCAGTACGGACAAGGCCTAATTGGCTGCAACGTATGGTAGCCACTTCTGCCTCGGTTTTGGTCATCCTTTTAGGGAGATATACCATTTTATCGTCTTCTAGATAGATGATTGTAGAAATGCCAAAGGGCCCGTCCTTGTTCTCGATGTCAAGAATACGGTAAAGTTTACCCTCTTCCAAGTCTAGACCGTTTACAACATCAATTTTAGCAGCCATTTTTAGTTTTTTCAGGCTCTTAATTTGAGAAAAGAAGAAATCGGTGAACTAACTTTCCTGCAGTGGTTTCTGGTATTTATAGCTTTACCTCACCATAACAGATAATATTCTAGAACGACCGAAAAGTAAAAATTCATGTAGCCCCACTCCAACAAAACGTTCAAGGATTTAGCGTCACCCTAGAAGGGCTTATAAATAGTGCAGAAATGGTGAGAGCACTTAATTGTTTCTGTTATAAGTTTGCAACAGGTAAGTTTTTGAATTTTATTATGGTGTCGGGGGTTTTTAAACCGACTTGGTATTTTTATTCAAAGTGTTTGTATCTTTTGGTTTTCTTTTTAGTGCATATTTCGGGGGCCACCCTCAATGTTTGCGTGTCGATTTTGTGATAAACCCATTAAGTTTAAATGTGAAGGGGTGTATGATTTTAATTATATACTATCGCTATATGGTTTTAAATACATTTATAATGACCCTGTGATAGAGCGCATTAACAAGACAGCAATAGGGCTTTTTATAGTTTTATGGAAATTGAATTTATATGAACAATTTTAAAATGTTTAATTATCATTTATGCGAAAAAATTTTTACATATAACCTTAAAAATGATACATTATTATCGGTACCTGAGATTGATTTTGAAAATTATTTAGAGCTTTTTGAAATATCATTTATTTATAATGATTCTATACCAGAGGGCCTAAACAAATTATCGCAAGGGTTTTCTACAGATAACTTTTTCTTAAATATTTCGTTTATAAGAAATTTAAACATCTGCTTTGAAAAGTGCATACGTTTAAAGCGTGATGCTCAAAATTGTGTGCCTATATGTAAAATCTGTATTAAAACGCTCGAAAGTTAAGGTAATCCTTTTTATTTTGAATAAAAATTTTTATAATATTGACCATTCATATTTATGCTATTTATTTTCCTAAAACGATATTAGTATACCTAGGTCATTTTTTAAAACGCGTCTCATATAGACACGCACCCACATAAGCTATTGTTTTTATTAAGAATTCACGAACCCTTCTTCGTTATTATGTAGAATACAACTACTTTATATAGGCATTTGCACCAAGTAGTTTGGGTATTAGTTTTTCAAAACAGCCCTAAAAGAAATGAAAATTGTTTTTAATTTTTTTTCATACCTGTATAATAGTTTGTTTTAACATTTTATCTACAAGTGGGTTTTTATCAGTATAATATCCGACACATTTAATATTATATTGCTTTTTATATCTTTTTTTAAATATTATAACTCAATTCTTGTAACTTGAGTATGTACGTTACAATATCTGTGCAATCAAACTTGCAGTTAAATAAGGCATTATTTAATAGGGCCATAGACCAAATAATCCTGCAAATATAATTAATTTTAAAACAGCTGTTCTACGCCAGTGTGTCGTAAAAGTTAATTTAACAAGTGGCGGCAAGCTAGTAAATTACAATGGCCATAACACTCCGTCTGCATCGAAAAAGATATAGGGAAAGTAATTTATTTTACAACTTGTATAGGACTTGGAACATAGGCTGATTAAAGAAAACGGGTTTGGTATAGGTTGATTAAAGAAAACGAGGGCTCTAATAATAATAATAATATATTTTTATTAGGTTTATAATAATATACATTTTATTTATTTTTACATAACTAAAATTTTATATTACGAGATATAATCTTATGTAATAAATCTTTAAGCTGCGCCAAAACGCCTACATTAGGGCAAGATATACCAAAAAATGAAAGATCCATTTTACCGGTGCGAATTAGACCCATGGTAAATTCATTATATTCAAAAAACATGTCGTTTTGAATGAAATAAAGGCGACCGTCGGTGTAACGAAATACGCTGTCTATCTTTGCGGGGATTCCGTTAAATAATTCTGACGTTATATGGTAATTGTCTGGCATAAATGAACATTCGTCAATACCCCACACCATAATATCATTGAAAAATAAATAGGTTTTTCCCTTGTT
The DNA here is from genome assembly GCA_963920685.1 of Polydrusus tereticollis. Lineage (NCBI taxonomy): Eukaryota > Metazoa > Arthropoda > Insecta > Coleoptera > Curculionidae > Polydrusus > Polydrusus tereticollis. The sequence continues at coordinate 55,886,075 of OY987329.1, forward strand.
TGTGTTCACGACAGCTTGAACTCTGGTTTTTACATTTGTGGCAGCGAGACTATCTATTGATTCCGTTTTTATTAACGCAAACGTGCCGTACTTTACAAAGTAAATTAGATCACCAACAAACAATACAATGTCTCCATTAGGACGTTCATATATAGCAGTTATTTTCTTAAAATTTTTTGGCAAAAATTTAAAATAATCTGTTAATAGAAAAGGGGTATTAGAAATTTGTTTCGTCTCTAAATTCAAAATCCAAACAAATGTTTCATAAAAAATAAATAATTTGTTTTTAACGATTAAATAAGCTTTATTTGTTTTTGAGTCCAAGTCACATAGAGTCGGAAACTGCGCCGCATCGGGTACCGAGGGCGCGTCAGGGGTCGGCAGTACGCTGAGGATTGTTGTTGCAGCTTTTGTCTGTATAGTTGTGGTTCTTGTCTGTGGGGTGGTTGTAACTTTTGTAGGTATAGTCGTGGTTTTTGTCTGTGGGGTTGTATTCGGTGACGTGGGTATTTTTGTTGTGGTCAAAGTTTTTTGCCATAAAGGTACTCGATACCATAAATATCGTCCTGAGTTATTTTCACATTTTCCGCTTTGTAATACGGGTACATGATCGCGCTCTCGTCAGCTGTGTGGGCTAAACCTAGAGTATGCCCGATCTCATGTATTAAAACGCTTAGTAAATTTGTCCCACCATTTTTGGAAGAAAGACTCCATGGTTCTTTTGAATGCATATGAATCTCTACATTGGCACTTCCATCTGGAAAAAATGCGTGCGCTAAAGTAGGTTTATCTAATTTGTAGGGACACCAGGTGAGATCATTTTTCATTTTATGCCGTTGGTCGGCAAACGAAATTGTAATATTATGGATGTTTCTATCATATTTAAAGCGGAAATTAGAAACATCCTCCTATGCTTGAAAAGCTCTTTCAGCAACTGTTCTATATGGATTTACTGAATAATTTGGAGGGTAGATAGACCAAGATAGCTTTAAATCTTTCCATAAGTAGTTAGAGCCTCTTCCCCAATCTGCAATATCTTTGACGCCACAGCGAGGTCTTTGCATTAGAGCAATAGTTTCATCATTTAAGGTTCCATCTTCAGGGAGACCATAAGTTTCTTGAAATGCCTGTAACCCATCTGATATCGACACTAGGGCATTATCTGTAGCATTTTCTTCCAAGTAACCATAGTCTGTTAAATATTGGCGGGCAGCTGTTTCGTCTGTTGCCTGTACAGCTGTAGTAGCAGTAGTAAGAAATAAAATGAGGCAAATTAACACAACCATTCTGCTCGAGGGGTAGATATATACTGAGATCATAAATAAGGGGTAGTGTATTTATTTTTAAAATTCGATTACCCCAAGTTTTTCCAGTTCTAGTAATATAGACCATATTTTATCATCGTTTTTATGATTAAAATTGTCGCTCTCTAACTGTTTAAACATTTCCACTAGCTTGTTAACGTCATTATCGCAATCAAGTTCTAAATCATTCAAAGTAGGAGGAATAGTACTGTTCAATTCAAGGTTTTTGTTTATCATGCCCACTCTGCTTTTTTTTAAATAAGTCCTTTTTGGCGGAAAAAGCTTAGAAATAATGTTTTGTATACTTCCAGCTTCTGCTAGAATTTATGTGATTTTTACTATTAAACCCCCTTCGGTGTGCGCTTGATAAAAGAAGGATTTCTTTATATCTATCCAGCTCTGTATTGGAATACCCCATAGGGCGTTCTTTTGTCAATAAATTCAGAAGTCCTACAGTTAAAGTATATTTCTCATTATCAATCACTAGGGTGTTATTTTCAAATTCTACGGGCTTATTCCCAATAAAGCAGTCATTTTCAATCATTTTAAAACCAAAATCTAGACCGTTCGGTAAAGACAAAAGCGCTAATTTAATTTTTCGGTTCGCCATCTTATCTCGCAGAACTCTGACATTCGAATGACGTACTCATCAACGGAACGGGTGTTTAAAACACTACCTAAAACACAACACTAAGATAACAATATCTTAACTGAAACAAAACAGTGTCTTAACGGAAACAAAACAAACATATAACGCTTATATATCAATCACAACGTCAACACTGAAAAAACAAAACAGGTCTTATATACCTATAATATTGTTTCAGATCATCTGAACACAAACAAAAACACTAATATAACACTGATACGTTAATCATAATGATGACGCTGTATACCCATAAACAGGGTGTAGTTCTGAGAAGCCCTAATATATTTTCTAGTAAAAGACTGTTTCTTTTGGGTAAAAAATGATACGTATGTAATAATATTAATACGATTGTAAATATGCATAATCTTTATTAAATACATCTAGATACACTTCTATGAATAATTTTCCTAATCGTTTTAAGTTTATCTGGAGCTTTTGAAAAAGAAACTGTTTTTGTTATACATTTTTACGGCGATTAAACTTATCGCCGGCTTCACTTTCAGTCAGTAAAATATTAGTGTTTTCGGCAAGTAATATATTCTAAAAATAATAACGCGTAAAACTGCCTGTTGTATATACATCTACTGCATACTAAACCTTGAATATTAATTCTGAACGCACCTTATTTTTTCAAAGGCATGCTACTTTTCTGAACGCACCCCAACCGAGGTTATAAATAGGGGCGCATTATAGGCAGGACGCAGGAGCTCCAGAGCCCCTTCTGTCTTTGTACGTTAGAGAGAGCAGACGTATTTTGAGCCATATTTATTTTGTTACAGAGCAAAAAAAAATGCCGTTCCCGAGTGAGTACGTCGAGTTAATTAGGGCCCAGATGGATACCCCTAACTTAACAACGATTACCTGCGGTAAGATATTGCAGGACTGTACTCGTGCAATTCACAATTTAAATAAACTTTTGAAACGCGCTGAGTCAGTGGCTGAAAAGTCTCATATAATAGCGTGTTTAGCCCAAATTAAGGGGTTTCAGTCGTTACTAAAGGACCGTAAAGTGGGCGGGGGTAGTGGGACACGTCGTGCAGAAACAGCTTCTTGTAGAGTAAAGTGGGAAGATTTACATTCAGCATTCCAATCGAGAATCAGGACGGGTGTTATTATTAACAAACGTCATACTGATGTACGATCATTTTTAGAGGACTGTTTGATAATTTTTAAGCGGCGAATTCAAAACGCACTAAAAAAAACTACTGCGCTCAAAGTTAACACCACTCTTTGTGGAGATTTTGAAATTAGTAAAGCAGACGAAATTTTAAAGGATACAAAGTACATTACTACTCCGAATGCCCCTATTTTAGGTAACACAAACTTAAATGAGTGGTTTGCCGATCATGTTAAGAACCCTATTTTAGTTGAATTAGACACGTTCCAGGAAAGAAATTCTGGGTGGGCACTACGCAAAATTATACATTTAATGGTATCTATTAATCATTACAATCCTCTTCGGGTTGGAACTTATATTGAACTTCCAAAACAAATAGCTAAAAGAAGGGCATGCATCAATGTAAAAAACAGTGATGAAATGTGCTTTGCGTGGTCCATCGTTTCCGCTTTATATCCCGCGTTCAAGAATTCTGAACGAACATCGTCCTATCCAAACCCTCAGTCAGTTCTAAACTTGGAAGGTATTAAGTTTCCCATGACAATTAATCAAATTTCAAAGTTTGAAAAGCAAAACCTAATATCCGTTAACGTATATCGACTACAAAAAATTGGAAAAAATTATCTGGTTGTGCCATATTATATACCTGAAAATAAGCATCCTAACCATATAAACTTACTACTTTTACAAGACAGCTACTTTTCCTCAGATGATGATATTGATTTAAGCCCTATAAAATACCATTTTGTTTGGATTAAAGACCTTTCACGCTTACTATCAAGGCAATTGAGTCTTAATAGACAGCGAAAATTTTTTTGTGATCGCTGCCTTCATTATTTCCACACGCAGATAACACTAGATAAGCACACGTCCGAATGCTCTAAAAACAAGACCTTAGCAATACCTCGGATGCCTGTAGAAGGCAATAATATTTTGGAATTTAATAATTTTAAACATAAGGAAAAAGCCCCGTTTGTTATATTCGCAGACTCGGAAAGCTTGCTAATACCTGTAGTCGATGATATAGAAAAAAACACTCAAAAGGAACAAGAGCATGTCCCTTATAGCGTCGGTTATTATGTAAAATGTAATTATGACGATTCTCTATCATTTTATAAAAGTTACACAGGCCAAGACTGTATGCAGTGGTTTATGCGCGAGCTTCAACAATTTGCTGAAGACGTCGAGACGGTTTTTTTATGTGATTTGCCCATGGAACCGCTTACGCCTGCTCAACAACAAAGTTTTTTGGCCGCTACTCACTGCCATATATGTGAGAAGCCATTTACGGAAGACGATAAGCGTGTTAGAGATCACTCACACTTCACCGGAAAGTATCGAAACGCTGCACATGAGCACTGCAATCTACAGTACCAGGATTCACACACCATACCTGTCCTATTCCATAACTTGAGTTGCTATGATGGGCACATGATAATACGGGCGCTATCTGAAATAGAGGGAAAGATTGATATATTACCTGTAAATAAAGAAAATTACATCTCATTTACGAAGATGTAATGCTTTTAACGGATGTATTTGAAGCATTTAGGGATATATCGCATAGGACATATGGCCTTGATCCTGCATGGTCGTATACCCTACCTGGTTATGCGTGGCAATGTTTATCCCTCTTAATTCATCGAGAAGATATGATAAAACTTGAGCTGCTTACTGATTTAGAGATGCTAACATTCATAGAAAAGGGGGTTCGCGGGGGGCTAAGTCAGTGTTCAAAGAGGTATGCCGAAGCCAACAACAAGTACATGTCAAATTATGATCCAACTAAAGAAGATTCCTATCTCATGTACTTTGATGTCAATAATCAATACGGCTGGGCAATGTCGCAATATCTAACTTATGGCGGCTTTAGATGGCTTTCAGAAAACGAGATATCTCACTTAAACATTAGTGAAATTTCAGATAAATCTGCCGAAGGGTTTATTTTGGAAGTGGACTTGAAAATACCTGAGAATTTGCATGATAAGTTTTCCGATTTTCCATTATGCCCTGGCCATGAAAAACCGCCCGGGGCAAAGAATGAGAAACTTTTGGCTGCGCTATACAATAAAACAGAATACGTAATACACTATAGAAACTTAAAGCAAGCTCTAACTTTGGGTGCAAAATTGGGTAAAATACACCGAATATTAACCTTTAAACAATCTCCTTGGTTAAAATCATATATCGACCTCAACACGGGGCTGCGCCAAAATGCCAAGAATGAGTTTGAAAAGAATTTTTTTAAACTTATGAACAATGCCGTATTTGGTAAGACGATGGAGAATATCCGGAACCACTCTGACGTTAAACTTATAACAAAATGGGACGGAAGATATGGTGCTGAAGCCTTAATATCCCGGCCAGAATTTAAAAGCAGCACAATTGTTTCCGAAAATTTAGTAATTGTAGAGCTTGCAAAAACACAAATTTATTTTAATAAGCCGATTTATGTTGGCATGTGTATTCTTGATTTAGCAAAGACTACGATTTATGGCTTTCACTACGAGTACATGGTTCCACGTTTTGATGCCTGTAGTGTATTGTATACAGATACTGATAGTCTTATTTACGAAATTAAAAACCATGATGTGTATCAGATAATGAGACGAGACTGTAACGATTATTTTGATACCTCAGATTATCCCCGTGATAACGTTTATGCGATTCCACAAGTGAACAAAAAGGTGCTGGGAATGATGAAAGATGAGAACAATGGCCGCATTATGACCCATTTTGTTGGCCTTAGGTCTAAAATGTATGCTATTAAACTGCTTTATACTCCAGACGAGATTGAGCAAGAACGGGTTAAACTAGAGAATTTAAACAAAGAGCGGGCGGAAATTGATAAGGTTTTATCTAACTTGGGCGTCACCAAAAAGATAAAGGGCATTAAAAGGTCTGTGATTAAAAATAAAATCACATTTGAAGATTACGTCACCTGCCTTGAAACTTGGTTGGAAAAGCCTATTTCGCAGCACCTAATTAGATCCCAAAAACACGAGCTACATACTATAAAACAAACTAAAATCGGTCTCAGCCCTTATGATGATAAGCGACAAATATCGAAATCTTCACCCGGCACATTACCATGGGGGCATTATTCACTTATGCATGTGGATGACTAAGTTGATCAGGGTCTGTTCAACAGGGTGTTCAGTTGATCAGGGTCTGTTCAACAGGGTCTGTTCAGTTGATCAGGGTCTGTTCAGTTGATCAGGGTCTGTTTAGTTGATCAGGGTCTGTTCAGTTGATCAGGGTCTGTTCAGTTGATCAGGGTCTGTTCAACAGGGTCTGTTCAGTTGTTCATTATTAGTATTATAATTATTCATATTATTATAACATTAGCATTCATATTATTATTAGCATTAAAATTATTTTTATTACTAGAATAATCTACTAACGCACATATATTATATCCTAACCTGTATAACTTTCAAAAGAGCCCATATTGGTTGTACAGTAAAAAGAAGGCCAAAATACTAACGCACACATATTATATCCTAACCTGTATAACTTTAAAAAGAGCCCATATTGGTTATACAGTAAAAAGAAGGCCAAAATACTAATACACATATTATATCCTAACCTGTATAACTTTAAAACGAGCCCATATTGGTTATACAGTAAAAGAAGGCAAAAATTCCCCCTGTATAACTTTAAAAAGAGCCCATATTGGTTATACAGTAAAAAGAAGGCAAAAATTCCCCCTGTATAACTTAAAAAAGAGCCATATATTATGTTATATATAGAACTGTTTTCTGATTTCAAATCAGATAATGGAAAAAGATACCACTCTAAAATGGTTTTGCTTTGAAATTTCGTTTTTCCATAAAAATCGAATGGGGACAATATGGGCCACGTTCACGTCGTGTCCCTGTTTAAACCGAGTGCCCTCTGGTAAGTGTAGTGTTTTTCAGGTATTTTTGCTCTTACCCTCGTTTCATTTTTCAGCACCTAAACTGCCCCTAAAGTGGCTTTAGTAGCTTTGTAGAAAGTGTATATTGTTTTTAGTAGTAAATATGTGCTTTAATACATTGTTGTTAAGGTTGCTTGCGGAACACCGTCTTACGTTTTTATTATGAGGTACACTTGTTGAAAACCCCCCCGTGAATTATGGCGTCTAATATCACTGTATTCTGAGGGGCGTCTTTTGCAATGTATAAGTTAAGGGTAATATTCTATCTATAAGCGAATATTGCACATTACTCCTACTCTGTTCAAAATGCCCATACCCGCCAATATCTTTTTCCATTCATTTTTTTGTTAGTTTTTAAGTTTGTATATAGATATGCCTTCTTGTGCGGTAATGTTCCTAATATAAATGTTTCTAGTCCTAGTTTTTTAATTGTATGTAGATATGCCTATTCTTGCACGGTAAATGTTTCTAATCCTTAGTTTTAACTGTAAATATTTTTCGCTAAATTTTGAACTTATAATATATTGTACCTATATACAAGATTGGCGATAAGTGTCTTGTGTCAAATTTTTATTTCGTTCAGGTATTATTTTTGATGCAAGATACTTGTCTTATTTAAATATTTTTGCTAACTAGTGCTGTAATAGTGTATTTGACTTGAAAACTGCATATATTTCTGGCATAAAACGATGTTAAATAATTACAGATATATCTTTTTATTTTACGCCGATTTTTTTATTCCTTTAATGTAATATACCAGGGTGATAGTAAGTGATATTGTTATGTTGTGAATAAAAAAGTTTTAAAATTGATTGATTTTTATTTAATTATACAATCATGAATGGTATTCCGATGGGGTGTTTATATGGGGGGGGGGGGGGGGGCGGTTGAGAGTACAATATATACCTAATAATTTACATTTGCCTAGGGGGTGGCATTCCCGTGTAGATAGCGGCATCCCTGCACCCCAGAGTTATTAACAAATTGATGGAACCCTGGTTCAGTTTAAGGTTTAAGATTTGTTAATAAATTGGTATCGATAATAATATATCCCTATAACCACACTTAAGGTTCTTTGTTTTACCTAGTTACTGTTGCGAACGGCTATTTCAATATGGCCTAAGCGTATTTTCTTAAATTTTCAGTATTGGAAAGGCGGTGTTGCCGTTTCGACAATTTTTATGTTGAATAAGGGGAAATATTGGTTTGGCAACGCCATTAGTACTGGTTTGTCGATAAAATGGTGAATGCATTATAAAAGCTAGGTTTACCGCCATTTTGTCATCATCGCCACACTTAAGGTTTGTTAATAAATTGGTGAAGGCAATATTTGCTGATAGGGGCTTCTGGTTGCATAAGTTCAGGTAGTACCCAGATAGCGGGAGTATGCGCGAACGTAATTATAGATGGCGTCTGAAAATACTGTTTGCCAAAAGGACATACTAGATCCCCGGTTGTCTAATTACATGCCACGCGGCCTCTAACAATGTTCATTGATGACATGTTATGGCGCATGCATACTGCAACAGATGATGGTCTCCAATATTATGTAGACAAAAACAACTATGGCTGCCGCCATTTTGCCATCGTCTCCACACTTGGGTCCTTTGTTCCACCTATACGTTATAATTGACGGGTCCCCCATATTTTTAGCTTGTCAACATTGATCAACTCTTTTAATGTATACGCTCTCGTAGTGTATTTTATAAGGTTTTAGATCGGAATCGAGAGGTTCCTGGTTCAAATCCCGCCGAGGACAAAAACTTTTTTATGGTATTATTATATTTTAAAATATTTTAACTGATTTACAACGTCATACCTACCATCGCGGTAAACAAGATGTCTTATATGAAAAGTAGGTGGCGCTACAGGTCTCAAGATTACAGGTACGTACATCTCTCCCTGTTAGGTGGCACCCCTACAATGATATTACTATATAATCGGGGTAACACGTGATCTGGGTTCCGTTGGGGCAAAAGTTAGGTTAGAATAATGGGTGGGGGGTTAGGTGGCAGCAGTGGAGGGTTCCACACAGGCCAATAGGGCCCTATATTACCGGCATCGAGCAGTTATGACGTCACTCACTAGGTGGCGATAGTAGCTGGGTTCCACTTAGGTTAAGAGAGGATGGTGGCTTCCAGGAAAAGTGCCACGCCCTAAAATGGCCCGAAAAATGCAGATTTCAGCCCCCATGTTATTTCTTATGGGATTTTGAGTTGGGAGTCACATAGCATTACTACTCAAATAGAATAACTTGTCTCATTAATCGATTCGTTGTACGTGTTACTTTGATTTTCGTTGATTGAACTTGAATTTACAGTGTTATTATTAATACAAATTTTATTTTGCATTAAATTATCGCCGACCGCAAGCCTCGGAGGCCTAGCGATATCGCCTTCTCCGTACTCGTTGTCACCACGACGCGTTTGAAGATCTTTTTGCGCTGGACGTTGTTCTTCGGGTCTACAGACTTTGTCGTTTCGACTCTTATTTTCCGATCCGTTTTTATTTTGAAACTCTTGCTTCGGATTTGTTTTGTGTAATAATGTATTATGCTTAAATGAACATTTTTTGCAACCGCTTAATAAACACTCGTATTTCTAATGACCTGGTCTTAAACAATTTGAACATAACTTATTGTTGCGTATTTCTTTATTATTTCAGGCAGCGATAAATCCGCAAATTTTGAACAATGATAAATGAAATGACGTTCCTTGCATAAACAACACGATACTTTTTTTGTTACCGAATAACTCTAAACTTTCTGTTGTTGATTATCCCGTATAAAGTGTTTAGCTTTATTATGTTGAAACTCCCGCTTATTCATTTTAAACGATTCGCTGCTAAATTCACGTGACTTCTCTAAGTTTAATGCTGCGAGTGTAAAACACTTTTTTGTTAAAAAATCTGTTAATTGCTTTAATGACGTTAAATTTTTATCATCTTGATTATTTTCCCATTCGCGACGTGTTCTATCATCTAACTTTCGTAAAATAACCGGAATTAAAAGTGAGTCCCAATGCTCAACAGGTAAACTCATTTTTTCTAATGCATTTTTATGCTGATACACTGCACCTATCAATTTTCTTAACGCGATATTTACTTCGGGTAAGTTAAACAATAACTTGTTTACGTGAAGACCATTGCTCGCTTATTGTCAAACCGTTTTTTCAATACTTCCCATGCTACGTCATAATTACTGGCTGTAACTTCGAGAGACTCTATTATTTTTAACGCTTCATCTTTGCAACAAATTTTTAAATACAAGAACTTATCAATGTCGTTTAAATCCGTCCGTCTGTAAATAACCGAATTAAAAATTTCTTTAAAACTAAGCCATGTATCGTATGTTCCGTGAAAACTAGGCAATCCTATATCCGGAAGCTTGGCAACCGCATTATTTTGACTATTTGCGTGCTGTAAATTTGGCGATTGATTTTTGCTCTCTTGCGTATGAATAATCGTTTTCGCTAAGCCTATATTTTCGTAAAACGCTTCTTCTATATCAAATCTGTTTCTAGTTATTACATCGTTTAAATATTCTAACCGCGTTTGACACCGATTAAATTCTGAGAAATCATCTTCAATATTTTTTAACCGTATTTCTAACTGAATTAGGTCAATATCGCGCTTTTCATTTAGAAATGTATTTAAACGTTCTAACCGTGAATAAACAACGTTTCTTTTATGCGAAAGTTCCTCAAATTCTTCGTAGATTTTTGAGTCGCTTTTACCCTTTTTTGGAGGCATTGTCGCAAGCTATTAAACAAACTCAACGATACGTTAGTAGTAATGCTATGTGACTCCCAACTCAAAATCCCATAAGAAATAACATGGGGGCTGAAATCTGCATTTTTCGGGCCATTTTAGGGCGTGGCACTTTTCCTGGAAGCCACCATCCTCTCTTAACCTAAGTGGAACCCAGCTACTATCGCCACCTAGTGAGTGACGTCATAACTGCTCGATGCCGGTAATATAGGGCCCTATTGGCCTGTGTGGAACCCTCCACTGCTGCCACCTAACCCCCACCCATTATTCTAACCTAACTTTTGCCCCAACGGAACCCAGATCACGTGTTACCCCGATTATATAGTAATATCATTGTAGGGGTGCCACCTAACGGGGAGAGATGTACGTACCTGTAATCTTGAGACCTGTAGCGCCACCTGCTTTTCATATAAGACATCTTGTTTACCGCGATGGTAGGTATGACGTTGTAAATCAGTTAAAGTATTTTAAAATATAATAATACCATAAAAAAGTTTTTGTCCTCGGCGGGATTTAAACCAGGAACCTCTCGATTCCGATCTTAATCCTTATAAAATACACTACGAGAGCGTATACATTAAAAGAGTTGATCAATGTTGACAAGCTAAAAATATGGGGGACCCGTCAATTATAACGTATAGGTGGAACAAAGGACCCAAGTGTGGAGACGATGGCAAAATGGCGGCAGCCATAGTTGTTTTTGTCTACATAATATTGGAGACCATCATCTGTTGCAGTATGCATGCGCCATAACATGTCATCAATGAACATTGTTAGAGGCCGCGTGGCATGTAATTAGACAACCGGGGATCTAGTATGTCCTTTTGGCAAACAGTATTTTCAGACGCCATCTATAATTACGTTCGCGCATACTCCCGCTATCTGGGTACTACCTGAACTTATGCAACCAGAAGCCCCTATCAGCAAATATTGCCTTCACCAATTTATTAACAAACCTTAAGTGTGGCGATGATGTCAAAATGGCGGTAAACCTAGCTTTTATAGTGCATTCACCATTTTACCGACAAACCAGTACTAATGGCGTTGCCAAACCAATATTTCCCCTTATTCAACATAAAAATTGTCGAAACGGCAACACCGCCGTTCCAATACTGAAAATTTAAGAAAATACGCTTAGGCCATATTGTAATAGCCGTTCGCAACAGTAACTAGGTAAAACAAAGAACCTTTAGTGTGGTTATAGGGATATATTATTATCGATACCAATTTATTAACAAATCTTAAACCTTAAACTGAACCAGGGTTCCATCAATTTATTAATAACTCTGGGGTGCAGGGATGCCGCTATCTACACGGGAATGCCACCCCCTAGGCAAATGTAAATTATTAGGTATATAATGTACTCTCAACCGCCCCCCCCCCCCCCCATATAAACACCCCATCGGAATACCATTCATGATTGTATAATTAAATAAAAATCAATCAATTTTAAAACTTTTTTATTCACAACATAACAATATCACTTACTATCACCCTGGTATATTACATTAAAGGAATAAAAAAATCGGCGTAAAATAAAAAGACATATCTGTAATTATTTAACAACGTTTTATGCCAGAAATATATGCAGTTTTCAAGTCAAATACACTATTATGGTAATATATAAAGGTCATATCGGAGAAAATAAGACATTTTTCGAATTTTATTATGTTTATCGCAGTGAAAAACGACTTTAAGAACATGTTTACCGAACCGTGCAATAAAAAACAGAATACATAATTAATTATCTTTCAATAAAATAATTGATATTGTATGCAAATTTTAGCAACATTGTATGCCGATCGCTTTAAATGCAATTTTGCATTTAAAGTAATTACCCTTTTAATAAATAATTAATGCATAATGTGGACGAATAAAAGCAATTAATGGGATCTGTATACAGGGGGTATGAAACACTTTTAACCGTTAAATTTCACCTTTAAATTACAAATTATATCTATAAAACTGCCATAACATTCAGCCCAAATGGTATATTTTAGTACAATGGTGTAGCTAAAGACCAACTACATTTTAACTGATTGTGCGTATTTGGGGGATATATTTAAAATTAATCTTAGAAGAGAACATATAATAATTATTTTCCGTTTCCCTCAAGACCCCGGCTAGGCGGATCAAACCCCCGTTAAGCTGTGTAATCTACCATTAACCCCGCTTAAAATATTCCAACAGAGTAGTTATCACCAGTCTCGTATATGTATTTAAAATCAGTGTAAAGAATAAACAAGCCTATTATCTACATTTTCAAAATGCCCTGTATATGATGATATTATATTAGTGTTTGAATTAATTAGTACGTACTCCAATCGACATATATTTATGCATCATGAAAATTAATTCTTTAATAGTAGGAAAAACTTATATAAATATAGATTGAACTCCCGTTTAATGGTAAACGTGAAATAATGTCAACTGGTAAGTTCTTTTTATTATAAATATTTTAAATTTTAAATCGGGGCTTTTCTTTTAGCAAGTCAAATTGTTAACTATATAGAGTTTTTGGTGGGAGAGATGTTTCCCGGCGAGGCGGTATGATTTTAAAAAATATAATTATGTGTATATACCTAATTATGGTATTTTCAGATGATATACGCGTTCCATAACTTCCCTCCGGGGTATGCCACCCCGGGGAGATACATCGAGCTATGGAACGGCCCCCTCTATGGGCGCCAGGTGATCGTCTGGGGAGACCCAGACGGTAAAATTATTTTTGTATATTTTACATAATTTTTCACATAATTAAATGTTTTAAAATTAATTTTTGTGTTTCATTTCAAATGGGGCTGTGGGAAAATTAAAAAAAAAAACATTTTGAAATCCCAAGGTATATTAGCAAAAATAACTTTACAATTTAAAACGTTATATCAATTTATAATAAAAACTAATTTTAAGATAGGTTTTGATAAAATATTAATTAATTTTAAAAGAAGCCTGCATCTGAAAAAAGAACGGGCTAATGAAGTATTGAATTGATATAATATAAAAAAAACTCACCAGAACTTCAAAATGTCCATTATAGGGGTAGTGCATCCGTATTTCTCTACAAAATGTTTGCCAGTACGGACAAGGCCTAATTGGCTGCAACGTATGGTAGCCACTTCTGCCTCGGTTTTGGTCATCCTTTTAGGGAGATATACCATTTTATCGTCTTCTAGATAGATGATTGTAGAAATGCCAAAGGGCCCGTCCTTGTTCTCGATGTCAAGAATACGGTAAAGTTTACCCTCTTCCAGGTCTAGACCGTTTACAACATTAACTTTAGCAGCCATTTTTAGTTTTTTCAGGCTCTTAATTTGAGAAAAGAAGAAATCGGTGAACTAACTTTCCTGCAGTGGTTTCTGGTATTTATAGCTTTACCTCACCATAACAGATAATATTCTAGAACGACCGAAAAGTAAAAATTCAAGTAGCACCACTCCAACAAAACGTTCAAGGATTTAGCGTCACCCTAGAAGGGTTTATAAATAGTGCAGAAATGGTGAGAGCACTTAATTGTTTCTGTTATAAGTTTGCAACAGGTAAGTTTTTGAATTTTATTATGGTGTCGGGGGTTTTTAAACCGACTTGGTATTTTTATTCAAAGTGTTTGTATCTTTTGGTTTTCTTTTTAGTGTATATTTCGGGGGCCACCCTCAATGTTTGCGTGTCGATTTTGTGATAAACCCATTAAGTTTAAATGTGAAGGGGTGTATGATTTTAATTATATACTATCGCTATATGGTTTTAAATACATTTATAATGACCCTGTGATAGAGCGTATTAACAAGACGACAATAGGTCTTTTTATAGTTTTATGGAAATTGAATTTATATGAACAATTTTAAAATGTTTAATTGTCATTTATGCGAAAAAATTTTTACATATAACCTTAAAAATGAGACATTATTATCGGTACCCGAGATTGATTTTGAAAATTATTTAGAGCTTTTTGAAATTTCATTTATTTATAATGATTCTATACCAGAGGGCCTAAACAAATTATCGCAAGGGTTTTCTACAGATAACTTTTTCTTAAATATTTCGTTTATAAGAAATTTAAACATCTGCTTTAAAAAGTGCATACGTTTAAAGCGTGATGCTCAAAATTGTGTGCCTATATGTAAAATCTGTATTAAAACGCTCGAAAGTTAAGGTAATCTTTTTTATTTTGAATAAAATTTTTTATAATATTGACCATTCATATTTATGCTATTTATTTTCCTAAAACGATATTAGTATACCTAGGTCATTTTTTAAAACGCGTCTCATATAGACACGCACCCACATAAGCTATTGTTTTTATTAAGAATTCACGAACCCTTCTTCGTTATTATGTAGAATACAACTACTTTATATAGGCATTTGCACCAAGTAGTTTGGGTATTAGTTTTTCAAAACAGCCCTAAAAGAAATGAAAATTGTTTTTAATTTTTTTTCATACCTGTATAATAGTTTGTTTTAACATTTTATCTACAAGTGGGTTTTTATCAGTATAATATCCGACACATTTAATATTATACTGCTTTTTATATCTTTTTTAAATATTATAACTCAATTCTTGTAACTTGAGTATGTACGTTACAATATCTGTGCAATCAAACTTGCAGTTAAATAAGGCATTATTTAATAGGGCCATAGACCAAATAATCCTGCAAATATAATTAATTTTAAAACAGCTGTTCTACACCAGTGTGTCGTAAAAGTTAATTTAACAAGTGGCGGCAAGCTAGTAAATTACAATGGCCATAACACTCCGTCTGCATCGAAAAAGATATAGGGAAAGTAATTTATTTTACAACTTGTATAGGACTTGGAACATAGGCTGATTAAAGAAAACGGGTTTGGTATAGGTTGATTAAAGAAAACGAAGACTCTAATAATAATAATAATATATTTTTATTAGGTTTATAATAATATACATTTTATTTATTTTTACATAACTAAAATTTTATATTACGAGATATAATCTTATGTAATAAATCTTTAAGCTGCGCCAAAACGCCTACATTAGGGCAAGATATACCAAAAAATGAAAGATCCATTTTACCGGTGCGAATTAGACCCATGGTAAATTCATTATATTCAAAAAACATGTCGTTTTGAATGAAATAAAGGCGACCGTCGGTGTAACGAAATACACTGTCTATCTTTGCGGGGATTCCGTTAAATAATTCTGACGTTATATGGTAATTGTCTGGCATAAATGAACATTCGTCAATACCCCACACCAAAATATCATTGAAAAATAAATAGGTTTTTCCCTTGTTTGTGTTCACGACAGCTTGAACTCTGGTTTTTACATTTGTGGCAGCGAGACTATCTATTGATTCTGTTTTTATTAACGCAAACGTACCGTACTTTACAAAGTAAATTAGATCACCAACAAACAATACAATGTCTCCATTAGGACGTTCATATATAGCAGTTATTTTCTTAACATTTTTTGGCAAAAATTTAAAATAATCTGTTAATAGAAAAGGGGTATTAGAAATTTGTTTCGTCTCTAAATTCAACAACCAAACAAATGTTTCATAAAAAATAAATAATTTGTTTTTAACGATTAAATAAGCTTTATTTGTTTTTGAGTCCAAGTCACATAGAGTCGGAAACTGCGCCGCATCGGGTACCGAGGGCGCGTCAGGGGTCGGCAGTACGCAGAGGATTGTTGTTGCAGCTTTTGTCTGTATAGTTGTGGTTCTTGTCTGTGGGGTGGTTGTAACTTTTGTAGGTATAGTCGTGGTTTTTGTCTGTGGGGTTGTATTCGGTGACGTGAGTATTTTTGTTGTGGTCAAAGATTTTTTGCCATAAAGGTACTCGATACCATAAATATCGTCCTGAGTTATTTTCACATTTTCCGCTTTGTAATACGGGTACATGATCGCGCTCTCGTCAGCTGTGTGGGCTAAACCTAGAGTATGCCCGATCTCATGTATTAAAACGCTTAGTAAATTTGTCCCACCATTTTTGAAAGAAAGACATGGTTCTTTTGAATGCATATGAATCTCTACATTGGCACTTCCATCTGGAAAAAATGCGTGCGCTAAAGTAGGTTTATCTAATTTGTAGGGACACCAGGTGAGATCATTTTTCATTTTATGCCGTTGGTCGGCAAACGAAATTGTAATAT
Source organism: Polydrusus tereticollis (assembly GCA_963920685.1). NCBI lineage: Eukaryota > Metazoa > Arthropoda > Insecta > Coleoptera > Curculionidae > Polydrusus > Polydrusus tereticollis. The sequence goes on from OY987329.1 coordinate 55,902,956, forward strand.
TATGGATGTTTCTATCATATTTAAAGCGGAAATTAGAAACATCCTCCCATGCTTGAAAAGCTCTTTCAGCAACTGTTCTATATGGATATACTGAATAATTTGGAGGGTAGATAGACCAAGATAGCTTTAAATCTTTCCATAAGTAGTTAGAGCCTCTTCTCCAATCTGCAATATCTTTGACGCCACAGCGAGGTCTTTGCATTAGAGCAATAGTTTCGTCATTTAAGGTTCCATCTTCAGGGAGACCATAAGTTTCTTGAAATGCCCGTAACCCATCTGATATCGACACTAGGGCATTATCTGTAGCATTTTCTTCCAAGTAACCATAGTCTGTTAAATATTGGCGGGCAGCTGTTTCGTCTGTTGCCTGTACAGCTGTAGTAGCAGTAGTAAGAAATAAAATGAGGCAAATTAACACAACCATTCTGCTCGAGGGGTAGATATATACTGAGATCATAAATAAGGGGTAGTGTATTTATTTTTAAAATTCGATTACCCCAAGTTTTTTCAGTTCTAGTAATATAGACCATATTTTATCATCGTTTTTATGATTAGAATTGTCGCTCTCTAACTGTTTAAACATTTCCACTAGCTTGTTAACGTCATTATCGTAATCAAGTTCTAAATCATTCAAAGTAGGAGGAATAGTACTGTTCAATTCAAGGTTTTTGTTTATCATGCCCACTCTGCTTTTCTTTAATTAAGTCCTTTTTGGCGGAAAAAGCTTAGAAATAATGTTTGTATACTTCCAGCTTCTGCTAGAATTTATGTGATTTTTACTATTAAACCCCCTTCGGTGTGCGCTTGATAAAAGAAGGATTTCTTTATATTTATCCAGCTCTGTATTGGAATAGCCCATAGGGCGTTCTTTTGTCAATAAATTCAGAAGTCCTACAGTTAAAGTATATTTCTCATTATCAATCACTAGGGTGTTATTTTCAAATTCTACGGGCTTATTCCCAATAAAGCAGTCATTTTCAATCATTTTAAAACCAAAATCTAGACCGTTCGGTAAAGACAAAAGCGCTAATTTAATTTTTCGGTTCGCCATCTTATCTCGCAGAACTCTGACATTCGAATGACGTACTCATCAACGGAACGGGTGTTTAAAACACTACCTAAAACACAACACTAAGATAACAATATCTTAACTGAAACAAAACAGTGTCTTAACGGAAACAAAACAAACATATAACGCTTACATATCAATCACAACGTCAACACTGAAAAAACAAAACAGGTCTTATATACATATAATATTGTTTCAGATCATCTGAACACAAACAAAAACACTAATATAACACTGATACGTTAATCATAATGATGACGCTGTATACCCATAAACATATAAACATATAAACATATTAGGGCTTCTCAGAAGAAGCCCTAATATATTTTCTAGTAAAACACTGTTTCTTTTGGGTAAAAAATGATACGTATGTAATAATATTAATACGATTGTAAATATGCATAATCTTTATTAAATACATCTAGATACACTTCTATGAATAATTTTCCTAATCGTTTTAAGTTTATCTGGAGCTTTTGAAAAAGAAACTGTTTTTGCTATACATTTTTACGGCGATTAAACTTATCGCCGGCTTCACTTTCAGTCAGTAAAATATTAGTGTTTTCGGCAAGTAATATATTCTAAAAATAATAACGCGTAAAACTGCCTGTTGTATATACATCTACTGCATACTAAACCTTGAATATTAATTCTGAACGCACCTTATTTTTTCAAAGGCATGCTACTTTTCTGAACGCACCCCAACCGAGGTTATAAATAGGGGCGCATTATAGGCAGGACGCAGGAGCTCCAGAGCCCCTTCTGTCTTTGTACGTTAGAGAGAGCAGACGTATTTTGAGCCATATTTATTTTGTTACAGAGCAAAAAAAATGCCGTTCCCAAGTGAGTACGTTGAGTTAATTAGGGCCCAGATGGATACCCCTAACTTAACAACGATTACCTGCGGTAAGATATTGCAGGACTGTACTCGTGCAATTCACAATTTAAATAAACTTTTGAAACGCGCTGAGTCAGTGGCTGAAAAGTCTCATATAATAGCGTGTTTAGCCCAAATTAAGGGGTTTCAGTCGTTACTAAAGGACCGTAAAGTGGGCGGGGGTAGTGGGACACGTCGTGCAGAAACAGCTTCTTGTAGAGTAAAGTGGGAAGATTTACATTCAGCATTCCAATCGAGAATCAGGACGGGTGTTATTATTAACAAACGTCATACTGATGTACGATCATTTTTAGAGGACTGTTTGCTAATTTTTAAGCGGCGAATTCAAAACGCACTAAAAAAAACTACTGCGCTCAAAGTTAACACCACTCTTTGTGGTGATTTTGAAATTAGTAAAGCAGACGAAATTTTAAAGGATACAAAGTACATTACTACTCCGAATGCCCCTATTTTAGGTAACACAAACTTAAATGAGTGGTTTGCCGATCATGTTAAGAACCCTATTTTAGTTGAATTAGACACGTTCCAGGAAAGAAATTCTGGGTGGGCACTACGCAAAATTACACATTTAATGGTATCTATTAATCATTATAATCCTCTTCGGGTCGGAACTTACATTGAACTTCCAAAACAAATAGCTAAAAGAAAGGCATGCATCAATGTAAAAAACAGTGATGAAATGTGCTTTGCGTGGTCCATCGTTTCCGCTTTATATCCCGCGTTCAAGAATTCTGAACGAACATCGTCCTATCCAAACCCTCAGTCAGTTCTAAACTTGGAAGGTATTAAGTTTCCCATGACAATTAATCAAATTTCAAAGTTTGAAAAGCAAAACCTAATATCCGTTAACGTATATCGACTACAAAAAATTGGAAAAAATTATCTGGTTGTGCCATATTATATACCTGAAAATAAGCATCCTAACCATATAAACTTACTACTTTTACAAGACAGCTACTTTTCCTCAGATGATGATATTGATTTAAGCCCTATAAAATACCATTTTGTTTGGATTAAAGACCTTTCACGCTTACTATCAAGGCAATTGAGTCTTAATAGACAGCGAAAATTTTTTTGTGATCGCTGCCTTCATTATTTCCACACGCAGATAACACTAGATAAGCACACGTCCGAATGCTCTAAAAACAAGACCTTAGCAATACCTCGGATGCCTGTAGAAGGCAATAATATTTTGGAATTTAATAATTTTAAACATAAGGAAAAAGCCCCGTTTGTTATATTCGCAGACTCGGAAAGCTTGCTAATACCTGTAGTCGATGATATAGAAAAAAACACTCAAAAGGAACAAGAGCATGTCCCTTATAGCGTCGGTTATTATGTAAAATGTAATTATGACGATTCTCTATCATTTTATAAAAGTTACACAGGCCAAGACTGTATGCAGTGGTTTATGCGCGAGCTTCAACAATTTGCTGAAGACGTCGAGACGGTTTTTTTATGTGATTTGCCCATGGAACCGCTTACGCCTGCTCAACAACAAAGTTTTTTGGCCGCTACTCACTGCCATATATGTGAGAAGCCATTTACGGAAGACGATAAGCGTGTTAGAGATCACTCACACTTCACCGGAAAGTATCGAAACGCTGCACATGAGCACTGCAATCTACAGTACCAGGATTCACACACCATACCTGTCCTATTCCATAACTTGAGTTGCTATGATGGGCACATGATAATACGGGCGCTATCTGAAATAGAGGGAAAGATTGATATATTACCTGTAAATAAAGAAAATTACATCTCATTTACGAAGCATATAATGGATAGTACTGTTCATTTTCGATTTATAGATAGTTTTCGCTTTCTTGCTAGCGGTCTGGATAAGCTTGCATCATACTTATGCGAATATCCTAACCTAAAAGCAGAGTTTGAATACCTGGGAGAAGAACTGAACTTACTTACTCGAAAGGGCGTTTTCCCTTATGATTATATGAACGCTTGGGAAAGATTGAATGAGACTGAACTCCCTCCTAAAGAGGCGTTTTATAACAGCTTAGAAGATGTAGCTATAAGTGATGCGCAATATTTAAATGCGCAGAAAGTTTGGCAAACTTTTAATTGCCGTACCATGCAAGACTACTCTGACTTATATCTTAAAACGGATGTAATGCTTTTAACGGATGTATTTGAAGCATTTAGGGATATATCGCATAGGACATATGGCCTTGATCCTGCATGGTCGTGTATACCCTACCTGGTTATGCGTGGCAATGTTTATCCCTCTTAATTCATCGAGAAGATATGATAAAACTTGAGCTGCTTACTGATTAGAGATGCTAACATTCATAGAAAAGGGGGTTCGCGGGGGGCTAAGTCAGTGTTTAAAGAGGTATGCCGAAGCCAACAACAAGTACATGTCAAATTATGATCCAACTAAAGAAGACTCCTATCTCATGTACTTTGATGTCAATAATCAATACGGCTGGGCAATGTCGCAATATCTACCTTATGGCGGCTTTGGGTGGCTTTCAGAAAACGAGATATCTCACTTAAATTTTAGTGAAATTTCAGATAAATCTGCCGAAGGGTTTATTTTGGAAGTGGACTTGAAAATACCTGAGAATTTGCATGATAAGTTTTCCGATTTTCCATTATGCCCTGGCCATGAAAAACCGCCCGGGGCAAAGAATGAGAAACTTTTGGCTACGCTACACAATAAAACAGAATACGTAATACACTATAGAAACTTAAAGCAAGCTCTAACTTTGGGTGCAAAATTGGGTAAAATACACCGAATATTAACCTTTAAACAATCTCCTTGGTTAAAATCATATATCGACCTCAACACGGGGCTGCGCCAAAATGCCAAGAATGAGTTTGAAAAGAATTTTTTTAAAGTTATGAATAATGCCGTATTTGGAAAGACGATGGAGAATATCCGGAACCACTCTGACGTTAAACTTATAACAAAATGGGACGGAAGATATGGTGCTGAAGCCTTAATATCCCGGCCAGAATTTAAAAGCAGCACAATTGTTTCCGAAAATTTAGTAATTGTAGAGCTTGCAAAAACACAAATTTATTTTAATAAGCCGATTTATGTTGGCATGTGTATTCTTGATTTAGCAAAGACTACGATTTATGGCTTTCACTACGAGTACATGGTTCCACGTTTTGATGCCTGTAGTGTATTGTATACAGATACTGATAGTATTATTTACGAAATTAAAAACCATGATGTGTATCAGATAATGAGACGAGACTGTAACGATTATTTTGATACCTCAGATTATCCCCGTGATAACGTTTATGCGATTCCACAAGTGAACAAAAAGGTGCTGGGAATGATGAAAGATGAGAACAATGGCCGCATTATGACCCATTTTGTTGGCCTTAGGTCTAAAATGTATGCTATTAAACTGCTTTATACTCCAGACGAGATTGAGCAAGAACGGGTTAAACTAGAGAATTTAAACAAAGAGCGGGCGGAAATTGATAAGGTTTTATCTAACTTGGGCGTCACCAAAAAGATAAAGGGCATTAAAAGGTCTGTGATTAAAAATAAAATCACATTTGAAGATTACGTCACCTGCCTTGAAACTTGGTTGGAAAAGCCTATTTCGCAGCGCCTAATTAGATCCCAAAAACACGAGCTACATACTATAAAACAAACTAAAATCGATCTCAGCCCTTATGATGATAAGCGACAAATATCGAAATCTTCACCCGGCACATTATCATGGGGGCATTATTCACTTATGCATGTGGATGACTAAGTTGATCAGGGTCTGTTCAACAGGGTGTTCAGTTGATCAGGGTCTGTTCAACAGGGTCTGTTCAGTTGATCAGGGTCTGTTCAACAGGGTCTGTTCAGTTGATCAGGGTCTGTTCAGTTGATCAGGGTCTGTTTAGTTGATCAGGGTCTGTTCAGTTGATCAGGGTCTGTTCAGTTGATCAGGGTCTGTTCAACAGGGTCTGTTCAGTTGTTCATTATTAGTATTATAATTATTCATATTATTATGACATTAGCATTCATATTATTATTAGCATTAAAATTATTTTTATTACTAGAATAATCTACTAACGCACATATATTATATCCTAACCTGTATAACTTTCAAAAGAGCCCATATTGGTTGTACAGTAAAAAGAAGGCCAAAATACTAACGCACACCTATTATATCCTAACCTGTATAACTTTAAAAAGAGCCCATATTGGTTATACAGTAAAAAGAAGGCCAAAATACTAATACACATATTATATCCTAACCTGTATAACTTTAAAACGAGCCCATATTGGTTATACAGTAAAAGAAGGCAAAAATTCCCCCTGTATAACTTTAAAAAGAGCCCATATTGGTTATACAGTAAAAGAAGGCAAAAATTCCCCCTGTATAACTTAAAAAAGAGCCATATATTATGTTATATATAGAACTGTTTTCTGATTTCAAATCAGATAACGGAAAAAGATGCCACTCTAAAATGGTTTTGCTTTGAAATTTCGTTTTTCCATAAAAATCGAATGGGGACAATATGGGCCACGTTCACGTCGTGTCCCTGTTTAAACCGAGTGCCCTCTGGTAAGTGTAGTGTTTTTCAGGTATTTTTGCTCTTGCCCTCGTTTCATTTTTCAGCACCTAAACTGCCCCTAAAGTGGCTTTAGTAGCTTTGTAGAAAGTGTATATTGTTTTTAGTAGTAAATATGTGCTTTACTACATTGTTCTTAAGGTTGCTTGCGAAACACCGTCTTACGTTTTTATTATGAGGTACACTTGTTGAAAACCCCCCCGTGAATTATGGCGTCTAATATCACTGTATTCTGAGGGGCGTCTTTTGCAATGTATAAGTTATGGATAATATTCTATCTATAAGCGAATATTGCACATTACTCCTACTCTGTTCAAAATGCCCATACCCGCCAATGTCTTTTTCCATTCATTTTTTTGTTAGTTTTTAAGTTTGTATATAGATATGCCTTCTTGTGCGGTAATGTTCCTAATATAAATGTTTCTAGTCCTAGTTTTTTAATTGTATGTAGATATGCCTATTCTTGCACGGTAAATGTTTCTAATCCTTAGTTTTAACTGTAAATATTTTTCGCTAAATTTTGAACTTATAATATATTGTACCTATATACAAGATTGGCGATAAGTGTCTTGTGTCAAATTTTTATTTCGTTCAGGTATTATTTTTGATGCAAGATACTTGTCTTATTTAAATATTTTTGCTAACTAGTGCTGTAATAGTGTATTTGACTTGAAAACTGCATATATTTCTGGCATAAAACGTTGTTAAATAATTACAGATATGTCTTTTTATTTTACGCCGATTTTTTTATTCCTTTAATGTAATATACCAGGGTGATAGTAAGTGATATTGTTATGTTGTGAATAAAAAAGTTTTAAAATTGATTGATTTTTATTTAATTATACAATCATGAATGGTATTCCGATGGGGTGTTTATATGGGGGGGGGGGGGGGCGGTTGAGAGTACATTATATACCTAATAATTTACATTTGCCTAGGGGTGGCATTCCCGTGTAGATAGCGGCATCCCTGCACCCCAGAGTTATTAATAAATTGATGGAACCCTGGTTCAGTTTAAGGTTTAAGATTTGTTAATAAATTGGTATCGATAATAATATATCCCTATAACCACACTTAAGGTTCTTTGTTTTACCTAGTTACTGTTGCGAACGGCTATTACAATATGGCCTAAGCGTATTTTCTTAAATATTCAGTATTGGAACGGCGGTGTTGCCGTTTCGACAATTTTTATGTTAAATAAGGGGAAATATTGGTTTGGCAACGCCATTAGTACTGGTTTGTCGATAAAATGGTGAATGCATTATAAAAGCTAGGTTTACCGCCATTTTGTCATCATCGCCACACTTAAGGTTTGTTAATAAATTGGTGAAGGCAATATTTGCTGATAGGGGCTTCTGGTTGCATAAGTTCAGGTAGTACCCAGATAGCGGGAGTATGCGCGAACGTAATTATAGATGGCGTCTGAAAATACTGTTTGCCAAAAGGACATACTAGATCCCCGGTTGTCTAATTACATGCCACGCGGCCTCTAACAATGTTCATTGATGACATGTTATGGCGCATGCATACTGCAACAGATGATGGTCTCCAATATTATGTAGACAAAAACAACTATGGCTGCCGCCATTTTGCCATCGTCTCCACACTTGGGTCCTTTGTTCCACCTATACGTTATAATTGACGGGTCCCCCATATTTTTAGCTTGTCAACATTGATCAACTCTTTTAATGTATACGCTCTCGTAGTGTATTTTATAAGGTTTTAGATCGGAATCGAGAGGTTCCTGGTTCAAATCCCGCCGAGGACAAAAACTTTTTTATGGTATTATTATATTTTAAAATATAATAACAATCGCGGTAAACAAGATGTCTTATATGAAAAGCAGGTGGCGCTACAGGTCTCAAGATTACAGGTACGTACATCTCTCCCCGTTAGGTGGCACCCCTACAATGATATTACTATATAATCGGGGTAACACGTGATCTGGGTTCCGTTGGGGCAAAAGTTAGGTTAGAACAATGGGTGGGGGGTTAGGTGGCAGCAGTGGAGGGTTCCACACAGGCCAATAGGGCCCTATATTACCGGCATCGAGCAGTTATGACGTCACTCACTAGGTGGCGATAGTAGCTGGGTTCCACTTAGGTTAAGAGAGGATGGTGGCTTCCAGGAAAAGTGCCACGCCCTAAAATGGCCCGAAAAATGCAGATTTCAGCCCCCATGTTATTTCTTATGGGATTTTGAGTTGGGAGTCACATAGCATTACTACTTACGTTTTTGTCAAATTTCATAAATACCTAATATATTCGTGAGAAATAATTTGTGATTTATTCGTGAAAACCACCGTGAATCAAGAGAATTCCACTTTTTTCGTGTTATAACGTGCAAATACGATTTGTACATATTTATGATAAATTTTAGTTTTGCGCAGCTCTAATGCTAGCTACTTTTTGCAAACTATGTGCAACAATACAAATCGAGACGTGATAAATTTCCCTGCTAAGGATGTAGGTAGGTAGGTATATAGGGAAATGGGATAAAAAAGGAAGCATAGAACGAGCTCACCGTCTTTCGCTGCTGATTTCTATCCGGGGTGAAGGACCATATGTTCGGGTAACGTGCTATTTCTTCGTGATAGGATTGAAGTTCGATATAATTTAGATACTTGTGGATTTTTCTTGATGAAAAACGATTTATTTATAATAATTAATAATTTAACAAAACAAAATTATAATATTAAATAACGATTTGAATAGAAGTAAATCGTGTCTTTCTGTTTTGCGCGTCGTCTCGTGACATATATTGACATTATTTCTACCCCCGATTGTTTTTGTTATTTTCTTGACTTCTGTCAACTCCATTGCTACTTGGATCCAAACTTCTTCTCGTGGCGTGTATACTTGGTTGCCTAATTATGTCTGTCTTTAATGAACATATATCATTATTTATATTATTACTTTCACATGCTCTGAAGATCTTACCTTAATAACTATAAAAAACGGTTTTGTTAGACATTCGTTAAATTTCCTCTAGCAATAATACTAAAATGTGGGCGCACCGTCGTGCAGAAACCATATTATTTATGCTCGTTAGTAAAGTGATTGTGATAATTCGTGTTGTAAAAAGACAGTGTAATTTTGCCTATTTAGGGATCGTATAAAAGTTACTGGGCTTGCATGAAGAATTGCACAGAAATAGCGCACCTTCTAAGTTTTCGTCTTGCATAGGAATTGCGCCAAACTTGCGTTCTCTTCGGTCGTGCATATCACTTGCATAGCATGGAACATGCATAATGTAATTCCAGCTTTAATATTTGCGATACAAGCTATTTTTGAAACAAAAGGTCTCGGGAAATCATCTATGCAAAATTACCTGGCTAAAAAGCTCTAAGGTTTTAGCTCATAATAGAATATGATCAAATTAGCTTTTGGAACATAATATGGAAAGTTGTAATATTAAATTTCTAATAAAATCCATAGAAAACTGCTAAATAGCACAAATAATATAATAAAGCAAGTTTCAATTGATATTCCAGAGAAACCACTGATTGTACCCATACGTTAAGAACAAAGGTAGAATAGTTCGGAAAAACAATTCTTTTCAAACTTCAACATCCAAAATAATCTCATGAAAGATAAGACGATTTTTACAAACTAGATTATGATTTTCAAAGGCTATAAACTTCTGGCCCTTATAACTCGATATAAAGTTGATCATGATAATGTGCACTATAAGAAATTTATTAGTAAAAAATAATGGGCCTCATTTAAAAAAATTACATAACGTGTAAATTGTATCACATAACATTTTTTGGGTCACGCTTACAATATTAAATTGTATTAAGTGAAAATACGCCTTAAATTGTGTTTATACGCCAGGTTTAAGAAGGGGTTATTACGATGACATTAAACAGCTGTATGCCATTGCCAACATGAAAGTATCGGATTTGACGTTTAACTTCAAAAGCAAACACTCCACACTCGGTTGGTAGCATTGAGAGATAATGCGTATTCGCGTTTACACAAAGGTTTAATCCGGAGTTAAATCGGATACTCTTTATATTTCATGCTGTTCTAAATTAATACGAATTGTGTTTTTAAACTGATTTAAGGGTGTTTATACATGCGTTTTAATAAAATTCGTATTACGTTATTGCGTATTAGAGCGTTCGTGTAAACTTGGAAAATAATGGTTACCTAATTCGGTTCAATGCTACAATCATAGTCAAATTTTATCTACGAAACCGAGAAAAAATATTCAACTAAATTATAGCAATAATTTACAATAAATTTTAAAATTGTTTTAGGAATTGAGAAAAATATGAACCTGAAGAGTTTTAAGTGGCGGACCCCGTATATATTTCAAACTTAACCCTCGAAGAATGAAAACTAAGCAAATTGGAAACGATATAATAAAATATACCAAAAAATGTTTTCTTCTAAAATCATTCCGTCAAGTACTTAATATACTTACCAATGTTTTCCTTGCAAATTATTCTCCCACTTAGACACACTAAACTGTTTATGAAAAACCCATACATCGTGTATTTAAATACTGCAACGGTACCTTCTAGGGCTTTTAAAAACTTCACCCAACTTCTTAAGACTGGTATTACCTATTTAATTAATGGTTGAAGCAGTAAATTGGTCAGTTATTTTCTGTGAAGTACCCAGGTAAATAAATAATAATGCAATAATTTCATTGACATTAAATAAGACCATAAAAAGAATTGATAACATTCTTTGATATCAACATACCAATTATTCAGTTATAAATATTTTATTTGCGGCCTCTAAAATACACAGGATGAACTTTTTACAGCGGTATATTGCGATATCTCAGAGTGAGTATATACTGTCATAATGAATTTCGAAAATAGTATCTAGTATTTAATTAAAATTATTATTATCTGGTTTTTATATTTTATAATTATTTTCTCTCACTGTTTAGGTTAGTTGTAATGATGATATACTTTTATCATTTAAACTAGATGCTAGTGACCTCGAGAGATATCTAAATGCGAAAAGTATGTTGCACCCAATAATGAATTAAATATTTCTGTAATGTAGGCCAAAGAGAATTTGTCGTCTTGAATCCTAGAGTTTATAAATCTATATTCGCTTACTACTCTAAAACGCTTATTTCCAATATAATAAGATGAAGGCGATTCCGACTTCGTTTCTTCAATTATTCCGTTTTGTAACATTTTATAAACATGTTTATAAAGTTCATCCTTTTGAGAATATGGTATACCTAACCTATATTGTTTCATGTAAGCCGAAGATGCATCTGGTTTCAAATAAATTGTTTGTTTGTATACCGGGTGTCCAAAAAGTCTGCAAACGGTTATATATCTCGAGAAATACACTTTGGATCCAAAAAAGATAAAACAAGTTCTTAATAATTTTAAAGGCACTACCCGATGATACCAAGCACGATCTAATACTCCCACCCCTTGAGGCAACTTTAAAATCTTAAAGGGGTATCCCTATTTTTTTATTGCAAAATCGGATGCTAGGACAAATATTACGTCAAGTCTGTCTGAATCGTTTTTTTTTTCAATTCGTAACAGATGGCACTGTAACCGTAAAAATATTTTTTTTCGTAATGATTGTTTTTAAGTTAATGAACTAGTATTTTATTATTGTTCATTGTCCCGTATAATTTATTAGAAATTATGTAAAAAAAAATATATTTTTGCGATTACAGCGCCATGTTTCACGAATCGAAAATAACCTTTCAGACAGACTTGGCCTAATAGTTGTTGTAGAATCCGATTCTACAATAAAAAATAGGGGTACACATTTATAATTTTAAAGTTAGCCTCATCCCAATGAGTGGGGGGAGGGGGATAGCGTTTGGTACCATTGGACAGCGCCTTTAAACTTATTAAGGACGTATTCTTTTTTTTTATTGGGATATGTATTTCTCGAGATATTTAGCTGTTTCCAAACTTTTTGGACACCCGGTATATTGGTTGTTGTTAACAGATCATTTTCTAGAAGAAAAACATCGGAATAATTGGTACAAACTTTCTGTATAGAATACTTTTCTTCGGGGCTCAAATGATTTAAAATTAATAATTTTAACAGCTAATCCACTACAGAACAATAAAATTATCATTTGAGCTTACAAATTTCATAGTTATCAGAAAAGTCAATCTTTGGTGTAAAATTTCTTATTGTACCATCGCGATCTCTTACATTCAAAAATCTTATTGAGATCACTATTATAGATTTCGGTCTTACTCGGCATCAGCAGTAAAAATACCTTCACATATTTCGTCGGCAAAAACTAAACAATATTAATTTGTATATAAAAATATTTTATTACATCGCTCCGCTTAGGGATTAAAGTAAATAAGTCACTTCTTTCTTGAATAGGCATTATTATTATTTTTATTATTAACATGAAAAGTAAAGTGAAATTTTACAAATTACGGCAAAATACGGAATAAGTCAGATTCTACTACTCCGTGACAATAGGGTCATTTACAAATCTTTTATTGCATTTTGTAAAAGATTCTGTAATTTTAGTGCGAACTGCAAAAAAATTAATTTCTTTGACGCCTCTTAAGCCTTTAAAATAATTTACAAACGTCGACTCGCAGAAGCCGCTGTGTGACGTCACTATCTCCCATAGTAAGGCAGGTCGCGCTCGCTGCTACAGCTACTTGCCGTTTACGACTAAAGAGACATGTGATCATCTACATCGCCCGTTCTCCGTTGCTGGGTAATGGAGTAGGCATCGATCGGAGAGAAGAAAAACAATTCTTAATAATCCCTTTTTCTTTTTTTTTAAATACTGTTAGAGAAAGCATAGTCTAGAACTCGTATGAAATGGCATTTCCTACGTGTTATAGAATATCCTATTAAAAATAGCAATAGGAAGCTTCTGCATTAACTGAGCAAAGAAACAGTAAGCACATCTACATCGCCCGTTCTCCGTTGCTGGGTAATGGAGTAGGCATCGATCGGAGAGAAGAAAAATAATTCTTAATAATCGCTTTTTCTTTTTTTTTTAAATACTGTTAGAGAAAGCATAGTCTAGAACTCGTATGAAATGGCATTTCCTACGTGTTATAGAATATCCTATTAAAAATAGTGTAATAATTCCAGGTTAGGGTAGGTTGGTGGTTGCCAGAAGGGTTCAAATAAAACGGTTCTTCATTCGTTACGACAACTGTATATTCTCTCTATGAATGCAAGTAGGTTTCTACATCAAAAGGTGTTCCACTTACGAACTGCTTACTTAACATAATATAACATTATTGATATGACGGCTAATCATAAAAACTAATTAGTATTGTAACCAAATAATATAATATACTAATACAGGGTGTTTTACCCTCATATTACACCTCCCCGGGAAAATTAAGGAATTTACATTTGTGTTCAAATGGAAATTCCTAATAATGGCAATATGAAAATAAATATCCTGTCTAGGATAATAAATACATTAAAACAACCCGTAACTTGTTCATAAAGAATCATATATTATGTGGGAAAAGAAAAAGGAAGAAAATAGATTAGTTGAAATAAGAACAGTCAAGAATAGAATACGCAAGATTTCTTACCACTAATTTATTCTACCTAGTTACCTAAATATAATATAGCTTAGTTCTATTTTTATGGATTAGAATCTCCTTATCACCTTTCATCAGTTTTACATTTGGGGATTCGTCCTTGATAACTACATACGGACCCAGAAAACAAGGACTTTCAATTTTGTTCCCAATTTCATTCTTTACAAGTACTAAATCGCCTTTTTTATATTGAACGGGATTAATTTTTTCGTCATAGTCTTGCTTTCTCTTAATTTTTGAATTTGTCAAGTTAGCTTTTGCGTCCGCATGAGCCTTTTGTAAGCGATACTTTAACTCTATCGGGTAATTGTCAAAATTATAAATGGGGTCTAAGGCGTTATTTAGATTACTTGACACTTTCTGCCAAATACTAGTTCAAAAGGAGTATATTTAGTTTCAGTGTGGACTGTATTATTATAAGACAAACACCAATAAGGAATCCATGCGCTCCACGCTGCAGCATTATTTTCGGATTGAATTCTTAAATAGGCACCCAATGCTTTATGTGAATTTTCCAACGAACCAATGCTTTGATGGTGGTACGGTGTGGAATGAATTTTATTTATTTTTAAAAGTTTACAGACCTCACTCATAGTGGAAGATATAAATTCGGAACCCCGATCCGTTGCAATTTCCTGTGGAATTCCATATCGTAAGATAAAGTTTTCCTCAAAGGATTTTGCCACAGATACGGCGTCTTTCCCTTTCATAGGATATGCCTCCACGAATTTTGTTAACTCACACTGTAAAGTTAGGATGTATGAAAAATTATTAGCATCTGTTGGTAGTGGTCCTACAATGTCTAAATATACTTTTTGAAAAGAATAATCGGCTGTCGACGTAATAACCATCGGCTGTCTAGTATAACGATTACAATGCTTTTGCCTTTGACAGTCGTCACATCTTTTTACAAAATCTGCAACGTCGTTATTTAGACCTGGCCAAAAGTAATACTTTTTTATATTATTTGTCATTCTGTTTATGCCCGCGTGTCCACTTGTGGGAAGTAAATGGAAGTCATTTAAAATAATTCGTTCCTCATCCTTATCTATTATTTTTCACACCTTGTACAATATTTATACGGGGGCCCCCCATTTAGGATTGCTATTTATTTCTCTACCTATCCATTTAATGAACCTTTCACTATTCTTATTTTTTAAAATATATAATTCCTTTATCTTTGCTCTCTTAGTTATTTCGGCCAAATCTCTCAACATTCCGTCTCGCGTCAATGCCGATCGAGTATTTTGACTGAAGTACATACTAAGTCGCAATGGAACATAATAAAAACTCCCCAAGTGTTCAGTTACATCTTTTGACAATATCTTCATTTCTGATGATGTCGTTAAAACTAATTCTGTGCAATTTACTGGTTGTTTAAGAACTTCCACAATATTTGGTTGATCAGGCCAAATACTAGGACTATCCTTATTCTACACACACTCCTGCTCATTCATACTCTTATACTGCCCTCTAGTCATAACGGCAATCATGTCCTTGTTCATGCTTTGCAACTCCTCAGATATTAATATAATTCTCGACAAAGCATCAGCGGTAACATTCTCACTTCCTTTCACATATTCAACATAAAAATCGTACTCCTCAAGGCCTAACCTAAATTTTGTTAACCTGCTGGATGGGTCAGTAAGGCTAAATAAGTACAATAAGGGCTTATGGTCAGTAACTATTTTAAATCGACGTCCATACAGGTATGGTCGAAAATGCTTAACAGCCCAGTAGATGGCCAAGAGTTCTTTGTGAATAATAGGGTAATTTATTTCAGCTTTATTTAAACTTCTACTGGCGTACGCCACTGGTCTGTTATTTTTATTCGACAGCACTGCTTCAATAGCCGACTTTGATGGATCAGTTTGAAGTATAAATTCATTTTTCTCTGTGAAATCAGGATATTGCAACACTGGATACTGACTTAGCGCGTTTTTTAGTATTTTAAAAGAGTTGCCACATTCGTCCGACCATTCAAACCTTGCATACTTTCTACATAACTTATTTAAAGGTACAGATAATTCCGCAAACCTTGGAATAATTTTTCTGTAGTAATTGGCAAAAGCTACAAAACGTTTAACCTCGTCCGAATATTTTGGAATCGGATATTCGTCTAAGGCTTTAACCTTGTCAGGATCCGGAGATATTCCTTTATCGCTAATGATGTGTCCCAAATAAAGAATTTCTTTTCTTAAAAATTCGCACTTTAAAGGGTTCAACTTTAAATTTACTTTACGAAGTCTATTAAAAACGTCTATAAGGTTTTTGTTATGTTCCTTAAGATTCCTACCAAACACTATTAGGTCGTCTAGGTAAACAAAGCATTTCTCGTAGTTTAAACCTGCCATTGCAACTGTGATCAATCGACTAAAGGCACTAGGGCTTATTTTAAGGCCCATAGGGAGTCTTTTCATTTGCCATTGTCCGCGATCAGTTGTAAAGGCAGTTAACTTTCTGCTTTGCTCATCTAGCTCCACTTGATAATACCCCTGACTTAGATCTAAATGTGAAAAATAAAGGGCTCCTGCCAGAGAATCCAAAATATCAACCACATTTGCAATGGGCCACTTGATATCTACTAAACTGCGGTTTAAATATCTGTAATCCAAAACCAATTTGCTACGTTTCTCTCCTGATGTCTCACTCTTTTTCGGTACAAGTAAAACAGATGAAGGCCATTCACTCTGCGCACTCTCAATTATATCGTTATCATACATTTGAGAAATTTGCTTATTTACTTCCTCCCTCTGCGAATAAGGTAGTCTGTAAGGTTTTATATAAACTGGTTGCGTGCCTGGTTTAACTTGTATTGACTGTTTATAAAGATTTGTAACGGATAATTTATCTCCCGGCACATGAAATACGTCCGCAAATTTAGCACATAAATTTTCTATTGAGTTTTTCTCTTCTTTATTCAAGTAGCTAAGTTTAAGCATGTCAAATAATTGTTTTACCCGATTAACTGAATTGTTTTGAGCGGTAAATTGACAGCAATCATAATTGCTAAACTTCTAAGTTATAGGTAAGCAATTTGTCAATCGTACTTCACTTTCCCGTGTATTCAAAATTTTTACCGGAACTTTTCCATTCTCTGGTTGTGCTATCACACCCGCTACAAACACACCCTGGCACAACTCGCTTGGTAATACCACACATACCTCCTTTAAACCTGTCTCAACGTACTGAATACTTTCGCATCTAGCCGGTAACACTAATATTTGACCCGCATTAATATTTAAGTCTAAAATAATATTCTTCCCCTGATTAGAAAGATCTAAAGTATTTTGTTCATAGTTTAATTTAGCTTCGTACTTCTCTAAAAAATTTCTCCCAATTATACCATCGGTATGACATTCCAACGAATCAAATACATAAAACTTTTCCTTAAACTCTACATTTTCTATAGTAAGGTGTAAATATACATAACCTATGGAAACTACTCTACCCCCTATGCCGTTAATTTCCAGACTTTCCTTATATAAGGGTATCCCTGAGTCTAACTGTTCTAACTTAAGCGCACACAACGATGCTTCCGTATCTATTAAAAATCCTAACTTCTTATTATTTACAAAAAAAGAAACTGAATTTAAGCAATTTTCGGAATAAGTAAAAATATTTTCATAAATGTATTTATCTTTAGGCACGAAAAAACGTATTCTCTGAAGAACCATTATCCGGTAACGTCTCCTGACCTGCACTAAAGTTGCGTTCAGCAAAATTTATTTGCCTTCGCGCATTTCCACGAAAACCCCGCGTGAACGAACGTCCTCGGTGTCCCCCTTGAAAACGCTGACCTTGCGGTTCTCTATTATTGTCACTTGACAGCGAATTATTTTGCTGAAAATTTGAATAATTATTATTGTTTCTATAAGTGAAATTTCTATTGAAATTATTATTTAACACCCTTCCGTTGCTCCTTGCTCTGTTAAAACCTGTATACGAATTTCTGTTATTTCCTCTTCCTCTAAACATATTAAAAATTTGCTGACCATTGTTTTGAGAGGACATTTCCTCATCTTGTGCCGCTCTAATGGCATCTTTTAGGAATTCAAAATTTCTAGCAGAGATGATTGTGCCGAGTCTTTCATTTTTAAGGCCACCTGCAAACCTTTTTACTGCGACTTTTTCATTTATGGTTCTCAGAATATCAAAAGCCCCTGAATCACCGTCTGCTTGAGAAATTGTTAGATTTACAAAAATATCCTCAAGATTCTTTCCAAATTCAGCAATAGATTTATCGCCCTGTTTTGCAGCAAACCATTTTGCCTGTAGGGCGGTATCGAACTTTTTAGTTAAAAGGTGCTTCCTTATGTCCACTATTAAGGAACCCAAATCATCGTAACTAGGTTTTAACCGCAATGTCGCATTATTTGAAATTCGTGTCTTTAAAATAAATTTAATTAGAACAGGCTTGCCCGTCTCGTTAAGCATGGAGTCATAAAATTCCGCCGTTTCGATTAATTTAAGGGTAATGGACTCCGAGTCATCCATTACAGGCAAGAGGCTCGTGGCCACCTTCAGGTCAAAAGCCGACATATTCGAATTACTTTCCGTGTCCTGGTTATCCCTATTTAACCGTTCCGCGACCTGTTTATCAAAATTTAAAATTTCCTGGTACACTTTTTTAATTTTTTCTACAGTACCTACTCCTAGAATATGCAATGTCTGCATCGTCTAGTTCAGACTTTTGTATTTTTTGGTTAATAGCAGACACCTCATTCCCTAGTTGAGAATAAACGATCTCGGCTTCCCTAACTTTGGTTGAAACAATGGACGTTTTTCGTCTGTCGTAATTTAATTTTTGTAGATAAGTTTTGATATCCGCTAGAGAACTTAAAATATTTTTCAGGTTATCTCCCATGGAAATTACCCACTTATAATTTCTCAATATCCTGTACTTGTTAAGTAGGTTCCTATGCATACACTTTCCTTAATTCCAAAACTTACAAGTAAAAATTTATATGACTATAATATTTGCTAATTTTTTACATTTCCATCTTTAATGCCATGTAATAGTTCCATTTTCCATTATTTATATTTTCATTTCCCATAATTATACCACTGTAAGATAATATTTCCATTCCATCTTTCACAAATCATCCTAAAAAAAAACCTACAAAAAGAATTGTTATACTTCTTGCACCGCCGTCAGTGCGTCTCTTGATCTTCTTAACTCCCCTTTGTTAATTTCTCGACGAATCGTTTTTCGCAACCCCTTGCGATAACGTAAAACCATATTATATATGAAGAAAAAGACAACTGCTACTACCAGTCTTATCAAAAGGTATTCTTAGCGAAAGTCCGCTGTTTGACAATTGACTCCTTGCGTCCCCATTTGAGGCTTGGTTAATAACTATTTCCTCTTTTGATTTGGCACTACCCATTTTAGATCATCTTAGAGCCATTCACCTTTGAGTTTAGCGGCTGGCAGGATCGCCATGTAATAATTCCAGGTTAGGGTAGGTTGGTGGTTGCCAGAAGGGTTCAGATAAAACGGTTCTTCATTCGTTACGACAACTGTATATTCTCTCTATGAATGCAAGTAGGTTTCTACATCAAAAGGTGTTCCACTTACGAACTGCTTACTTAACATAATATAACATTATTGATATGACGGCTAATCATAACAACTAATTAGTATTGTAACCAAATAATATAATATACTAATACAGGGTGTTTTACCCTCATATTACAATAGTAATAAGAAGCTTCTGCATTAACTGAGCAAAGAAACAGTAAGCACTGTAAGCGCATCTCCCTTGTATACGTATAGAAAGACCGTTGCACAAGTTCAAAGCGGACGAACTGTGGGCGGTAATGATGTTATCGCCTCGCGAACGTCTTAATTGATTTTGATCTCGTATATTTCGAAAGCAACTTATCGGATTGACCTTAAATTTTCAGGGCTAACCATACCTTATAAATGCTTCATAAAAGTTGGGTAAAAAGTGTAATTTGAGGTTTGACCAAAACTGTCTACCTCCTTTACGTTTAAATAATGTTTGCTGGGCCTTGCGAATGTATAGTCCCAGAAATACCACTAGTTTAAGTTGTTTGGGAAAAATCTAATTTCTGACCTTTATTTACATGTTTAAAAATTACACTAACTGCTCTATTGACCTCAAGAAAACTTAGCACAGGTTGTGAATTAGTGTCTAAATTTGCATTATGGTTCCGAGAGATTTTGAATAAAATGCCCTCGATGAGAATTATTTTGTCCGTTGAATGAATTAGAACCCGTTTCAAAACGTTGATTTTGACGGTTGTTGGCATTGAACTGACTTTAATTACGATTAAAACTATTTCGATTATAAGTATGATTACTGCTTGTATTAAAATTTCCACTGGAACCCCTGGCTAGTGAATAATTCATTAACTTTTGTCTACAATTGGAGACTCTATAGTAAGAATTTAAATTTGTTCGCATTTGAAACAGTAGCCTAGGGATACCTATAGTTAACCTATTTATTTATTTTTCCAATGTCCTATTTTCTCGGTTTTGGTGTTCTTTGTTCGGTTTTGGCGTTGTACTCCCAAATTTCTATTATTTTATATTCATAATTCTTCCCACAAGTATTTAAACTCGTCAATCGACATTCCATACCATATTACTTATTTTCTACCATAACCAAATAATCGATAACATATCGTATAATTTACTATTATTTACTATTATTGAAACCCATATTACATCTTTATTTTTCATATATCTTTTTAGTTTCTTCCTTGCTCCGTATTTTTTTGCATTTTAAATAATGTTGTCCATTTCTAGTTCTTAATTATTCTAACCTGACCTTATTAACTTTAGTATGTGTCCGCCGTGCCAGACCTCATCAAACGCCTTGCTGACGTCGAAAAAGACCACACCCGTGTTCGTATAATAGAAGCCAATCTACTCGTTTGGCGCCCCGTACAGTGAGCAGATCGAACACCGAACTGCTCTGGCAGTAAAATGTTATCAAATACAGAAACCGTTGATACGATAAAGTAAAGTAAGAGTTTTTCAACAACCTTGGGAAAACACGACAGTAGGCTGATGGGGCTGTAGCTTTTATAGTAAAAGGTATTCAATTTCAGTATCCTAAATTTGTCTTTCCTTTTCTATTGGTGACGTAATTTTTAACAGTTATTGGTAAATAAGGTTTATTTTCATGAACATAACTTAGGAGTAATAACAAGAAAATGTTGACAACTGTCAGAACATTATGTATTCGAAAAATATCTCTACATGAGTCTCTATAACCTAAATTAAATATTTAAAGATTAAACGACTTACCTGTAAGGAAGTTCCTTCTTAATTATACGAGTAACATCCGAAGTAGACGAGTAGACCGACTTGTAGTTACGTCTCTGGTACGATATCACTCACTTGTTTAAAGAGTTTAAAAAGAAAAATAGACATTTTTTTACTGTCCGGCCCACCATGAACCTATAATCATTACGTTTTAATTATTGTAAGATGAGAGCTGAGTAAAAGAGAAAAGGGGTCTGACAAGGGTGGAAGGGTTGGTCTACTTCGGACATGACTACTCGTATAATTAAGATGGAACTTCCTTACAGGTAAGTCGTTTAATCTTTAATTATACTTCGTAACCACATCCTTGTAGACCAACTTGTAGATGTTAAAAGTAAGATATCTTTTTGTTCCGAGTAAAAATATTTAATGTGGATAAATCAATCGGACAATAAGTGTAAGCTGACAATAATACCTAAATATATTTATTATATACTAACCCTAATATAATTATGTGAACGTAAAACAAAACTAATCTATAAGGATAACAATCTATATTCAACCTGATATCTATTTTTTCAGGGAGCACAGTCCCCCTGTATAGACATCCCCATTAATTAGCGGTCAATTATAATATTTAGCAAATAATACCGATTTTAACGTCCATCTCACGGCGTTTCTATAGAATCAACGATTATACCGCTGCGAAAGGCTCAGGAGGTAGAGGCATGTCTAATAGAACGGGGTGTAAAATTTAATGTATTTATTCCACTGCTTGATAGAACTACTTTGATCCATCTTGAGATTGTTTGACAAGATGCTTGGTGATGGAGCTTTTCTATGAGTTAGAAATAAAAAAACCACGTTCCTCTTAAATTGCTTGTTTTCTCAATATAAAAAATAAGCGTTTGTCCGACACAGAGATCGGGTTTTTCGTGAAAAAAGGGAAATGATATAAATGGTTGAGGCCTACTAGGTGGGGATGTTTCAATAATATGCGTTATTCTTATTTTTACCCCATCTAAGTTTATTAGGATATCTGGAATTTTGATTACAGATAAAGTTTGAATTCTGTGTGATGTTACTAGCGCCATTAGAGTAACTGTTTTGAAAGTTAGCTCCTACAGGGTAATCTTTTCCAGCGGAAATAATTTTCCCCAATAGTCAAGTACCTACTATTTGAGGGTCCCACGTGACATTGTACTTAGAAAATCAGGTTTTAGTCTAAAGATACCATGCATAAATATCTTTAAAAGATTATCTGTATCCTTAATCTTACAAAAAATATTTAACTCTTGTACAAAATATATAATATTTTGAATATTTGGTGAAAGCAGCTTAATGTTATTATCTTTGCAAAACTGCCACCATTCCTTATAAGTACTGTTATATTGTTTCATGGTACTCTCACCTTGGGATGCTAAAAACGTTGGAATTTTTTCCCGTGGCACCCCTTTAAGATTGAACGGTTGGCTGATAATTTCCCTGCACTCAGGGTAACCTTCTACCAGATTAAGTGACTCTGGATAAAAGGGCACAAAATTAAATTAGAAAGCGGTTTAAAGATAACGAGTTCTGACGATAGTAACTTTAAAAACAGATGGTACCAAGCTTGTGAAAGCCATATAAGGACAATTAGTATACCCTCCGCTTTATCTTCTAAAAGTTTATTGGAACCTTAGAAATTACACAGAATGGTGGAAAGGCATAAAAAAGTAAAAGTCTAACATGCACAATACAAAAGCATATGTGGCTATCGAGTTTGGATCATTTTTCCAAGATACAAATTTATTACATTTATTATTTATGGAGAAAGCAAACAAATCAATTTCAGGTTTACCAAACGTGTCAACAATGTCTTTAAATGCAGATTTATGCAAATAGTGTTCAGTTTCTTTTTGTAGGTGTCTTGATTCATAGTCTGCTTGTTTTTAAAGCTAATATATGACCCGAAAATCTTTAACTTTCTATTTTCACACCATTTCCAAATTTTATAAGCTATTTCATTAGGTTTTTTATGCTTTCAATTGCCCATTTTATTTATAGTTGCTATTGCCGTAGTGTTGTTAATACATAATAGTATATCACAATCATATAAATCGCAGGCAAAACATTTTAATCCGTTTAATGCTGCTATTAATTCTAAATGGTTAATATGCGAATCAAAAAGGGCCTTAAGACAAATGGCTATCCCACAAGACTAGTAGACCAGGCCATTAAGTAGCGTCAGAATCACACAGAAGGATAACGTTGAAGCCGGACGCACTATAAACGTGAGTTAAATAACTTCGTTTGCACAAAACGTTTTTAAAAACACTTCATTAATGCAGATTAATGCAGAAGTTATTCTAACAATGTTTACAAATTAGCGATTTGATTACAAATATAACTTAACTGCTGGAAATACGAAAATTAAGTGATTGCTCTTGAATTGGTAGCGTATTTATAAGTTCAGATAACATAAACAAAAGGGGTCTAGATTTATACATTGTAAAGGGTTGTATAATTATATAACTCCTCCCTCCTTGAGTTCGGAAAAAACAGTGCGACGATTTTCCGCTTCTTTTGGCTTCTGGAGTTTGGCTTTGGTGTAGATGACCTTTGCTTCGGTCTTATGCTGACTTCTTTTTCTTATTATTTTCCAAATTATTATGGAAGCAACAATTAGGGCTAGCGTCGTCATGGTTAGGAATGAGATCCTCCTGTGATTGATATTGGCACAAGGAGTTTGCAAATGGTGGAATTTGATGGTGGAAATCAGTTTATTGGCTTCTTTGATTTCATCATGATATATTTCTTGTACTTTTAGATATAGTACATCCTCTTGTTTGTTGATTTCTATTTTGGAAATTTGCAGACTGTAGTACAAATCGTTTGATTTATCGATCATGTATGTTTGAACATTGATTAGTAATGGGCATTTGTCCAAGGTGATATTGGCTTGGTTATTAACGAAGATCGTCTTAATTCCTGACAATCGTTAGTTATGGGCATCGGTTTAGTAGGGATGACTAAAATTTCTTGTGCGTTAATCTTGGTTATGCTTGAAGTCGTGTAGTGGACGTTGACCAGTGGGCAGTTGTTTTGATTGTGCTTAAGTATTTTGATTATGCAAGTATTTTCTTAAGATAGCGTTTCTTGAGGGCACATAAAGGTGTTTTCTATCTTTGGGCATTTTTCTTCAGTGGAGAAGTATTTGTCTTCCGCAAGTAATATATTATAAGGTTTAGGTATAAGGTGTGTCTGATTTAGAATTGGGATAGGAAGTATTTTGTATAATGTAAATTGGGTTGGATGGTAATTGGTATATGAATAGCCAAAATTATAAATTTTTTTGAATTATTTTTACTTGTGGTACTATTATCTTATAATAATTGATTACTTTTGAAAGTTGAATAATATTTTCTTTTGGAATACTATTTAGGATTTCTCTGAGTTGAAATACTGTTGTGCATTACGTTTAGTTTTGCAAAACGTATGGCTGTTTGGATGTTTGATAAAATTGTATTTGGTTTGTGTAGTTGGTTATTTATGTTGT
The DNA here is from genome assembly GCA_963920685.1 of Polydrusus tereticollis. Taxonomy (NCBI): domain Eukaryota; kingdom Metazoa; phylum Arthropoda; class Insecta; order Coleoptera; family Curculionidae; genus Polydrusus; species Polydrusus tereticollis. The sequence goes on from OY987329.1 coordinate 55,927,792, forward strand.
CAATATTTAGTGAAAAATATGGGGCGTCGGAAATCGTTATTTCTTTTGCTTCTAAAAGTGTTAGTTTAACTCGAATTTTCTGTTGATTTTCCTCGATTCTATTTAAATGTGAAACGTAGATTTGTGTTTTATTAGAGAGTATTGACATTGATTGTTTCATTTCATTTTGAAGAGTTTTTTGGTTGTTAGCAAGAGCGTCAAGGTATTGATCGAATTTTTGTTCGTCATCTGAATCTAATGTGCCAAATAGCCATTTTTTTATTTTTTCGAAAGCGTTTATTAACCCACATTTGTGTCTGGAAGTTGTATCAAATAAATGTGTATTTAATTTTAAAGTCTCTAGAAGTTTGTTTTCTTCGTAAGTCCATGTGATGGGAAGGACGAGGAGAAGGATTATTAGTAGTTTCGTCATCTGAAACAAAACGTTGTGGTTTCAGGCGGTTGATGTGTACTTCTCCTTTTCCTGCGATTATTTTTGTAGGGAGTGTGTTTATAGGGACATTTAGTTGCTTGTATTTCTTTGTTTGTTTGGTTTTAGATTTAATTGGAAATTTTTTTTCATAACGTGGTTTAAAGGATCTATTCTTATTTCAGGTTATCGGTTGTCGTTGTGTTTTTTTAATGTTTTATTTTGTTTTGATTTTAAGGTATCAAATAATTGTTCATTTAGTATTTTAATTCTTTCAGAGTGTTCTTGCATAAAATGAGTTAACTTTTCTTCTTCTGATAATTCTAGAGGATTTTTATAGTCTAGTTTACCTTTAATAACTGGAAATGGTGTATATTTTATTACATTATGAGTCGAGTTGTTGTAAGACTAAATCGCGTAGTTCATAAGATTGCAAATATTTTCTTTAGGTTTCTCATTTTGGAGTGCAAGTATTGTTTCGTTAATAGTAGAGTGAAATATTTCTACATAAGTATAAGAGTTAGGACTGTGTGGTGTACAATAATGTATTTCGATGTTGTGTTTGTAGCATGCAGAATTTTTAAACATTTTTCACTTTTTAATAATGTTCCATTGTCTGCTGTTATTTGTCGTGGTAGTCCATAGTGGTTAAAATACTGTAAAAGTTTTTCTACGATTTCGGGACCGTAGCAAGTAATTAGTGGGTAAGCTTGTCCTAATTTTGAAAAACTATCTAGAATGGTTAAGAAGGTTGTATTATGTATTATTCTTAAAGTATTTCTGGAAGAGATTAAGATTATTGGTTCTAATGTTTCGTTTTTAAAATGAAGGCAATATGTTTTGTTTTGCGTAAGATATTCCTTTATTATTTTACAAACAAGTTCTTTCGGAGGGTTGTTAGGGAGAGAAATAAATAGTATGAGTATCAAATAATTGGGTACGCACAACTTTGTCTCGTTTGTCTAAATTAAAGTTGATTTTTGTAAGTGTTAATTGCATTATTTATGTAGGGTGCACCGATGATGGGGTATTCGTGACTTGAATGTACTGTTTGTGTTTCTGTTTTGTTTAAGTGAGGGGTTCCGGTAAAAGAGTTTTCACGGTTCGACTGTGATGTCTGTATTTTGGTTTTATTTATACATTTTTGGGGTACATCAGGTTTAAGAGCAATATCGGAAATAATGTTTATTTTCGCTGTTACTATTTTGGGATCTAAATATTGTAAAATGTCGTCTAAGTCTTGCGGACTGATGTCTTGTATTTTCTTAGATAGGTCAGTATTCGGAAGGATGGAAAGTTGGTCGTCGTCTTCGAAATTATTTACTTGACTTGGGATGCGAGATAGTGCGTCAGCGTTTGTGTTATTTTTTCCTTTTTATAAATTATTTCGTAATCGTATTCGGCTAGTTTTAAGCCCCAACGAACTAACTTAGAGTTAGGTTCTTTAATTGCCAATAACCATTGAAGTGGTTTATGATCAGAAATAATTTTTAACTTTTTCCCAGAAAGGTATGGGCGGAAATATTTAGTAGCCCAAACTATCGCAAGCAGTTCTTTTTCTATTGTCGAGTAATTGCTTTCGGCTGGGTTTAAAGTGCGACATGCGCAGGCGATGGAAAGATCATTTCCTATTGGTCCTTGAGATAGAATCACGCCAATTGCAAAATTTGAGGCGTCTGTAGTCAGAATAAAAGGTTTCGTAAAGTTTGGGTGTTGTAAAATGGGGTCGTTTATTAGTAGGACTTTGCATTTTTCAAATGATTTTATAAAATCTTTGCTATGCTCTACTTTGTGATTTTTCTTTGGAAATTTTTTTAGGGGTTTAGTTAGTTTTGCAAAGTTTTTTATAAATTTACGATAATAACCTATAAGTCCAAGTAAGGATTTTATTTCCTTTGGGTTTCTAGGAATTGGGAAGTCTAATATGGTCTTAATTTTTTTTGGATTAGGTTTTATGCCTTCAGGGGTTACTACATGTCCTAAAATTTCAACAGTTTTTTGCTTTAAATTATTGTCTTGGAGTCGTTGAAATATCAACTTAAGGTTATTTATGTGTTCTTGTAAGGAAGTGGAAAAAATGATTATATCGTCCATGTAAACTAAACATATTTTTTCTTGTAAATCGCGAAGTACGTTATCAGTAGAGGATTAATACACTTTCCTTGTCACCCCCCACTCCTCTGACGTCACATGACCTTGAACGCAGGTGTTCAATGATGTCACATGACCTTGACCTTGACCGCAGGTGTTGGTATCATCTTGACCTTGACCTTGAACGCAGGTATTGGTATCACCTTGACCTTGAAAATTTACGTCATATGACCTTGACCTAGAACGCAGGTGTTGGTATCACTTTGACCTTGAAAATTTACCTTGAAGTTTTATGACCTTGATGTTGCATGACCTTGAAAGACCTGTTGTCAATGTTAATTTTTAATGGTGTGACCTTGGCCGCTAGGTATAATATGTGGGTAGGAGGTGTCACATTTTAGTATTGAACAGAATATTCAGCAAGACTGTTTCAAAATAATTAGTTAAACGAACATGGAGTATGTGTGTGAAGATTGTAGTGAGACATTTAGTCGTAGTTACAGTATGTTACGACACAGAAGAGAGTCTTGCATGTTTCGATTTGTTAACGCAGAGTCTGCAAAGCGACGGAGAGTCGATGTGGCTACACCAACACCCCAGATGCGAACATGCGTAACTTGTAATGTAGCTGTTCCACATAATCAATTGGGTGCTCATCAAAGAACGCTCCAACATCGAAATAATTCCTGTTTGCCATTGTCACAAGGCGTTCAAATTGTGCGAACGGCTTTTAAGAAGAGGATTGCAACATATCGAGTAAGCAGTAAAAATTTCCATATAGACTACGCCATATTTTTTCAAGAAATTAAAGCTCAAGTGCTTAGTTTAATAAGTGAAGTAGTAGCAGTTCGTGGTGCACTAAAAATAAACATGGTTGTGGTGGGATTGTACATTCTTCCCACACAGGATTCTTATAGTGAAAAATCTTTTAACACGTCTAATGAAATTGTTACTGTTGCAAGTGACTTGGAAGAAGTTGTACCGATCATTTGTTGAGGCAATGAAGGTTCAATCAACGGAATTTCAGGAAAAGGATTCAGGTATGTTATAGGTCAATAATTGAAAGCATATTTAATTATTAAATATATATTTTATCTTACAGGTTGGGCATTAGAAAAAATGTTGTACTTGGAGGTAAACATCAATGAATATAAACCATTTGGGGGATCATCATATATTAATGTTTACAATCAAGATGAGTGCTGCTTCGCTTGGGCCGTCACGTCAGCATTGTTCCCTGCCAGTAACACGCCATCACAAATGACGTCATACCCCCATTACTCTTGAGTGCTAAATTATACAGGTATGAATTTTCCAATTAAATTGCGTGATATTTCTAAATTTGAAGAAATGAATAATATTTCAGTAAACGTGTATGGTTTACAATCGGTATTTGAACATAATAAATTAAAATATGAAGTTGTGGGTCCATTAAGATATTCTGGTAAAAAACTAGGTATACATGTAAATTTGTTGTTAGTAACCAAGGATTGTAATATCAGAGATGATGATGATGCACACATTTGTGATACAAATTGTATGAAAAGTCATTACTGTTGGATAAAAGACTTATCAAGATTATGTTCGAGTCAGATATCATCAAGTTGTGATAAGCTTTATTTTTGTGATGGGTGCCTTATATATTTTAAATCATCATTCGCTTTGACATTACATCAAGAAAATGATTGTAAACTTAAATACTCAGTTATACCATCAGTTAATTTAAAAGTGGATAAATTTGGGAAAAGTGTAGCGGAAAACATTTTAAAATTTGAAAATATCGAAAAACAAATGCGTGTACCATTCGTTGTATATGCAGACTTTGAATCAGTGCTTAAACCATTAGATTCAACTGAACCAAACCCCGAACATTCTTACAGTACGACAAACGTTAAACATGAGCCGTTTTCTTTTGCATACCTAATAAAGTGCTCCTTTGATGATTCTATTTCAAAATTTGAGTTATATCGCGGAGATGATGCAGCCCAAGTATTTGTATCCCGCATTGAAACAGATCTAAGAAATTTATACAATACGTATTTAAAAGATATTAGACCAATGAACCTTTTAACATCTGATGAAATAAAAGATTTCAATAATGCCACAGAGTGCAACATCTGTGAAGGTCCGATTAACAATAATGATAAGGTAAAGGATCACTGTCACATAACGGAAAACAAAAGACCTGGTGCTGCTCATTCGATTTGTAATTTAAATTATAAAGTACCTACATTTATACCAATTGTATTTCATAATTTGAGTGGTTATGATAGTCACATGTTTATCAAAGAATTGTGTCGTCATGGTGATAAAATTGATGTGATAGCTCAAAGTAAAGAAAAGTACATTTCATTTACCAAAAGTATTTACGTTCATGATTATGTAGATTCAAAGACCATGACAATAAAAAAAAAATATTTAAAATTAAGATTTATTGATAGTTTCAAATTTTTATCGGCATCACTAGATACTTTGGGTAAAGGTTTAGACTTAAGCAGTTTAAAGGAAATGCGCAAGCATTATCCCGATGATAAGAAGTTTAGTTTAATGCGTGGCAAAGGTATTTTTCCATACAGTTTCATGGATTCTTTGGAAAAGATGAACTATCCAAACTTACCAACTAAAAATCAGTTTTACGATAATCTATCAGAGGAACACATTAGTGATGAAAGCTATAAAAAAGCTAAGGCAGTTTGGCGTTTATTTGATTGTAAGAATTTGGGGGAATATTCAGACTTATATTTAAAATCAGATGTGTTATTATTAACCGATGTTTTTGAACAACTTCGCGACATGTTTTTAAACATTTATAAATTAGACCCAGTGCAGTACTATACTCTTTCCAGTTTTTCATTTGATTGTATGTTGCGCTACGTAGAAGGCTACGTGTTGGAAGTCGATGTGCATTATTCACAGGATTTGCACGATGCACATTCTGACCTTCCATTTCTGGTTGAGAGTATAATACCACCAACAGAAACAGCAAAATTGTCAAAGTTAATACCAAATTTAAATGATAAAAAAAATATATTGTGCATTATCGAACCCTAAAGCAGGCGATTTCTAGTGGCTTAATGGTAATGCAAACCCATAGAATTTTAAAATTTAGTCAATCTAAGTGGCTAAAGACGTACATTGATTTCAATACAGATTTGCGGAACAAGGCAACATCAAAATTCGGTAAGGATACATTTCAATTAATTATTAACGCCATTTTTGGCAAGACTATGGAAAATGTCGAAAATCGCAACGATATAAAGTTAATCACACAGTGGGAAAACATGCGGGGTAAAGTAGGGGCAAGGGCTTTAATATCGCGTCCGAATTACAAAAGTTCAACAATATTTACCAAAGATTTTGTTGCAATACATATGGATAAACTAAAAATTATATACAATAAACCAATTTATATCGGATTTTACATATTGGATATGTCAAAGACCGTGATTTACGACTTTTTTTATAATTTCATTAAAGCAAAATTTGGTAGTAACGTTTCCTTATTGTACACTGACACCGATCCTCTTATTTTAAAAGTTTTTACCGACGACTTTTATCGAACAATTGCAGAGAACCCTGATAAATTCGACACCTCTAATTATGTAGAGGGGAATATTTTTAATATCCGGAAAAGTCAATCAGTAGTGAATGTGTAGTGATGAAAGATGAATTTCCAGGTGATCCGATAGTGTGTTTTTACGGCACCGGCGCTAAAGCTTATTACATCAGCTCGCTTCATAATGAAGTGAAGAAAGCAAAATTTGTCAAAAAAGCAGTTATTGAGAAACAACTTCACCTGGAAGATTATCAAAATGTAGTAGAGCGTGGTGGTTTAATATTTCGCAAAATGAAAACGTTTCGTAGTTATAAACACGACGTTTACACGGAAATATTAAACAAGGTAGCATTATCTCACCACGACGACAAACGCTATATAATACCATCAACGACAAAAACTTTGCCTTGGGGACATAAGGATTTAGACTTTTATAGTGCAGACCCAGACGAAAATTTGGCAAACTTGTTGAAAGTTATTCAATCATATTTTTAATTTTTTAAGTAATTTTATGTCATACCGATTTTAAACTTGTTAAAATAATTGGAAAATTCATATATAAACTGTTAATTTTAATATTTATCTACGTACTGGATTAGTGTTATGTAGAATTTTAAAAGAAAATGCACTACCTCAAGGATGGCAAGATACACCTTGACCTTGATAAAGCTCGTTCTAAAATTTCAAGAGAACGCGCAACCTTGAAAAGTGCTTGTAGTCAAGGGCAATAAGAAGAGTGGTGACAAGAACGAAGTGAAGGACGGCGAGACTCGAGGTGGGGTAAACTTATAGTGGGGGAATAGGCATAAAAGCGAGCATTATGTGTTGAGCTGTTCAGTCTGAAACTTTTAGTGACGACAATTATTCCTGTGTACGTAATGTGTTCAAACATTAGTGATATTTCTAGTTTAATGAGTGTTTCAACCCAAGATCTTCTGGGCGTCGAAGATGATTTACATCTGATTACAGCAAACGCCTTTGTGGACGAGCCCGCAGCCCCCGGGAACGACTTGACTATAGCCGATGATGGAATGGAGCAGATTATGGATGATGCATGTGGCCAGTTGTTAAGGGACATCGAGAAGCGGCAAGCAGCTGAGAACAAAAAAGTGAATGTTCTCAGTAATGTTGTAATTAAGGAAGCCCAGCCGACACATTCAAAGTTAAAAAGGTTACTGACGACTGGTGGACCCCCCAAAAGCAAGGGTGAATTTTATTCATCTGCGGCAAAGGATGCGCCGAAGAAGAAGAAATTTACATTTAGGCGCCTCCCCGTACCTTTTCCCGGTGGATTCGAGTTGCCGTCATTACCACCACCAGCAGCAGCAGCGGTAGTTGTCGTGGATGGTCCTATTATGAGGACACCATCGCCACCACCACTATCACCAGAGTTGCACCGGAAAGGACGAAAAGGGCAAAAGAAAAATATAGAGTGGCCAATTAGTGCATCTAGTGCGTCCACATCATCAACGTTTGTGGCGTCTCAACCAGGTTGGCTAGATGAGTTTTCTAGCAGCCAAAGGAACGTCCTAAGAGACGCCTATAATGTGCGGGGTAAACTTTTGGGACAATTAAGAGCGCGAGAAAGTGATGTGGAAATTTACGAGAGACAGATTACGGAACTAAAAAAAAAGTTAGATTTAGCTAGGTGTGATGTGGGACAATTTAAAAAAAAAACTATTGTTATTAGACAATTTTAGTGTTAAGTTAGAGTAAGTTTTGTAATATTAGATGTATATAGATTTAGGTTTAAGAATTGTATAGGCATGTAATTTTAGTGTTAATTTATAGTAAGTTTTGTTATAGTAGATGTATATAGATTTAGGTTTAAGAATTGTATAGTAATGTAATATAAATGTATATATTTTATAAAAATATATTTAAATAAATATCATCCTAGTCAATTAAATTTTGTTTTATTTACAACATTTTGAATTAGTTAGGTTTATGAGAATCAATAAACCCATAGGATATACATAAAAAAGTTTAAATCTTAATATTCAAATAATTTTTTAAGGCATTTGTTGTAATTTTACAGGAGAAAGGCAAGAGAGGTAAAATGCTTGCCTACGTTTAAACCATATATCCCGGTTTATTAAATTGCATTTAGTTGAAAAATTTTTTTGGTGGTACCTCCATCATATTTGTTATTAATTAATTTTTTAGGCATTTGCTGTAATTTGACGCTTCGAAGCGAATGGTGCTCTCTCGTAATGGTTTACCGTATTTATAGAATCAAAAAGCACAACTCATCCGCATCACGAAACTATACACATAAGCAAACGAAGTTATAAGAAATGTTACTTTAGCGAATTCAAGAAATTATTAAATCGAATAGATTTGCCTAAAACTATATTTCCTTCGCTAACTACATCAGTCGATTGCAAGCCACGATGGGAGAATATCCTTCAGACATTTTTCTTGATATCCAAGGCTACCATTGTTCTTCTTTTGGATACTTTCCAAAAGAGTTAGCAATTTACGATGGGTTTCGTATCTCAAGTTATCTATTTAAAGCTCCTTTTGCGAAAAATTTGTTGTCCCTTGCGGAGCTAAAACATGTCAAATGGGCCGAAAAGTATCATGGACTGAAGTGAGAGTCTGGAAACGTAGAACTCTGTGAAATTAACAATATATTTAAACATGTGTTGGAATTATACCAATCACCCAGGATATACGTAAAAGGAAGTATGAAGGCAAATTTCCTAAAGAGGTTTATAAGTGAAGAAATCATTACAGATATTCCCTGTAAGCTGGAACCGAAATTAAGTAAATTTAAGAAGATTCCAGAGTGTTTTTTCCACAAAACGATGCATCCATGGCACTGTGCAGCATCGAATGTAAAACTGTTATATAGTTATAGAAATTGCTACTAATAAACATTATATTATTGTTTACTTTGTTTTTCTTTTAATCATTCGTCAGTACCTAATCTGCACACTTTTTCTCTTAGATTGGCTAGCTAGTATTGAACTTAAAATGTTTAACTTAGTGTTTACAATAAATCACAATTTAAAATAAAATTTCTTGGTACTACCCGTTTCATATTTAAATAATTTTTTAAGGCATTTGCTGTAATTTTACGCAGAAATGCAAAAGACCTAAAATGTTTGCCTTCGTTTAAACCATAGATCCCCGTTTTTTAAATTGCATTTAGTGAAAAATTTTTTTGGTGGTACCTCCATAATATTTGTTATTAATTAATTTTTTTTAGGCATTTGCTGTAATTTTACGCAGAAATGCAAAAGAGCTAAAATGTTTGCCTTCGTTCAAACCATAGATTCCCGTTTTTTAAATTGCATTTAGTTGAAAAATTTTTTTGGCGGTACCTCCATTATATTTGTTATTAATTAATTTTTTTTAGGCATTTGCTGTAATTTTACGCAGAAATGCAAAAGAGCTAAAATGTTTGCCTTCGTTTAAGCCATAGATCCCCCTTTTTAAATTGCATTTAGTTAAAAAAATTTTTTGGCGGTACCTCAAATCAAATCAAATCAAAATCATTTATTGTCACTTTTGCAATTGCATTAGACACAAAATCTTACAAATAATTTAAAATATAAAAATATAAAAAATATAAAACCGTATACATAGTATGTCAATTATTAATATCTAATAAACCAATAAAACAGGAATTTTTGTGTTTGGTTAACATTGCTTTAGATAGTCTAGCAAAAACTAATGAAACAGTTAAAACTCGTCGCGATATGAATATTGTATATAAATATATAAAAAGAAAAAAAAAAAAAATAAATAAATGAGACATATAATAAGTACAACAAAAAATGTTTTACATTGAAACGCCAAATTCGCACATTATGGGGGCGCAGCATAAAATTTACATACGAAAAAATGGTACAGTATTCAAGCATAAAACATAAAACAATAAAAACACTAGTTAGTATAATATAAATATCAGAGATGGCCCAGATAACTTATAAACTCCTGCACATCATAAAAGGCTTCACCCAACAATATCCTTTTGATTCTTTTTTTAAACAAATTAATGCTTAGGGTCTTCATAGATACAGGTAGCAGATTATACAACTTTATACTTTGATAGAAAGAACTATTAAAATATTTTGCAGTGTTTGGAAGAACCGGACGGATGAGGTCATTGCGAAGAGGGTAGGCGGTACTTGTAGATGTGGAAGGATATTTTCTTTTTTGTTTATGAACAGTGACAAGGCATTTAAATATAAAGCAGGATGGCAAAGTCATCAGTCTACCCTCCTTGAAGAACGCTCTGCATGAGACTCTGGGATTTAAGTTATTAATGGCTCTAACACATCTCTTCTGAACTCGAAAAATGCTCAAACTTAAGGGTTCGCATCCCCAAAACTCCACCGCATACACCATTATATTTGTTATTAATTAATTTTTTAAGGCATTTGTTGTAATTTTACGCAGAAATGCAAAAGAGCTAAAATGTTTGTCTTCGTTTAAACCATAGATAACCGTTTTTTAAATTGCATTTGGTTGAAAAATTTTTTTGGTGGTACCTCCATTACTTTTGTTATTAATTAATTTTTTTTAGGCATTTGCCGTAATTTTAGGCAGAAATGCAAAAGAGCTAAAATGTTTGCCTTCGTTTAAACCATAGATCCCCGTTTTTTAAATTGCAGTTATTTGAAAAAAAATTTTTTTTGGTAGTACCACCTTCATATTTGTTATTAATTAAATTTTTTTAGGCATTTGCTGTAATTTGATGCAGAAATGCAAAAGAGCTAAAATGTTTGCCTTCGTTTAAACCATAGATCCCCGTTTTTTAAATTGCATTTAGTTGAAAAATTTTTTTTATTTGTTATTAATTATTTTTGTTTAGGCATTTGCCATAATTTTAGAGAAAAAAGTATTGAAGTGAAAATGTGTGACTAGATGTAAACTATAAGCTCCCATTTTTAAAATTGCATTTTCTTAAATTTTAAAAACCCCATTGTCATTTTTTCTAAATTATATATATTAAGCTAACTAATTTAATTTTTTTAGGCATTTGCTGTAATTTGACGCAGAAATGCAAAAGAGCTAAAATGTTTGCCTTCGTTTAAACCATAGATCCCCGTTTTTTAAATTGCATTTAGTTGAAAAATTTTTTTTATTTGTTATTAATTATTTTTTTTTAGGCATTTGCCATAATTTTAGAGAAAAAAGTATTGAAGTGAAAATGTGTGACTAGATGTAAACTATAAGCTCCCATTTTTAAAATTGCATTTTCTTAAATTTTAAAAACCCCATTGTCATTTTTTCTAAATTATATATATTAAGCTAAATAAGTTATTTAGATTTTTCTATTTTTTGACTTTTTGAGGTATTTCCATACTTTTTACATCAAAAGTTGCATAATAAATAAGATGCGGCCGGTTTCGAACTTAATTATGGTATTTTTTAAAATTTCTTAACACCGCTATTTTTTGTTATATAAGCAATTGAAATATGAAATGCATGGGGTGCCCCATCTGGCTATTTTTTAGAAATGTTTAATTTTTAGGCTTTTCGCCCATCCTACATAAAAGTTGTACCTGACATAAAAGATTCGTCTACTCGTGAGCTAAATTATGGAATTTTTTAATTTCAAAAATTAACAATATGAAGCAAGTTTTACAACAATTTATAAAAAAATAGCATTTTTAGTGTCAAGTATCAGAACTTCCTTATTGTCAGTCCCATAAAAAAAAGCTTCGTCTAAGAGATGGTCTAAATTATGTGAAGAATATTTACAAATTTTTTATTAAAGTAAAAAACCATAAATAAAAAAGTTCGCCTGTGAAAATTTGTTTTATCTCAGCTATCCGTGGTCCGATCTTGACGGGACCCTCCGCAAACGATTTTGACGCCCGTCTACGGTGGGAGGGTGGTGGGCGGGTGGGCACTTATAAAAAAAAAAAAAAAAAAAAACAAACGTATAAACCGAACCTTGCCTACCATCTCCCAGTGTGTTTTGCACATTTCAATTACGCATAAGCGAGCTAGATCTATCTCTGACTTTAAAAAAATTGAACAAACTTCTTAATCCTTCATCCGATTTTAAATCTGTTTTTACGATAATTTTCCTTAAAAAATTTCAACAAACATTTACTCAAAAAGTTTTTCTCTACGACTTACCATTGAGGCACTGTGAGGCTTTAAAGTGCAGTTTTCGTTTTTTCACCTATCTTTTTCATAACCCCCTATTGATTTTTGGAGATTTTAAATTTTTTTTTCTGCAGTTTGGTGTAGAAAAATATGCCAAAAAATATTTTACAATAACATTTTCTCATAAAATATCGTCAAGTGGCCGAAAGAAATTCTTAAAGTTGAAAATTTGCATATTTTATATTTTACAAAAATTAACGATTTCTTGATTAAAATGGGATCTTTAGAGGTAAATGAGTGTTTTTGTAGTATAACATTTTTTCCCAAATGTTTGCATGTATTCGAAAAAAATTCTTAAAAGTTGAAAATTTACATATTGTATATTTTGCAAAAATTAACGATTTCTTGATTAAAATGGAATCTTTAGAGGTAAATGAGTGTTTTTGTAGTATAACATTTTTTTCCCAAATGTTGGCATGTATTCGAAAAAAATTCTTAAAGTTGAAAATTTACATATTTTTTATTTTACAAAAATTAACGATTTCTTGATTAAAATGGAATCTTTAGAGGTAAATGAGTGTTTTTGTAGTATAACATTTTTTTCCCAAATGTTGGCATGTATTCGAAAAAAATTCTTAAATGTTGAAAATTTAAATATTTTTCATTTTACAAAAATTAACAATTTGTCGAGAGAAATGGAATCTTTTGAGCTAAATAACTGGTTTTTCAGTAAAAAAATTGTAAGAACTTTAAATTTCGTAGGTATGACGAAAGATCATTAATGCCTTAAAAAAAATTTTGCCGTAAAACAATGGGATAAAAATTGACATTTAACAATTAACTACGCTCAAGTCTTTATGTGGCCCTCCGAAGAGGACCTGGGGAAGGGGGTTAGGGTGGGTCAGGGTTCGGGCGGTCGCATAGGAAAGAGAATAGGACTTCTACGGAGTGGTTGAGTCCGCAGGACCGGCGTCCATATCATCTTCAAAATCCCACCAAGATGTGGAATCGGCTGGACCGCTAAAGTCATCGCTGACTTCTACCGATCCCGCATTCGATGTGGAGTCCGCCGGTCCAGTGGTCTCAACATTTTCAACTCGCCTCGATGGTGGTGGTCTGTTGGGTCGAGGAACAATTTCAGTCTCATCGCTAAACAGCGACGAGCCACGGCTTGCAGGTCCTTCTTGTGGTCTAGGAACATATTCAGTCTCATCGCTAAACAGCGACGAGCCACGGCTTGCAGGTCTTTCTTGGGCCATGTCCAAGATGTATATGAATTAATTGTGAAGCTGAACTAGTATTTATATGCTAACATTGTAGTGGGGAATAATAATATTTGAATGATGTGCCTTATTGCCATTTATAATAAACATTACTCGGTCTCTACCAACAGTAACACAATCAAACACAAGATTTTTATTTTTAACTAATTTGAGAGAAATGCGATGAATTATGTACTGCAGAAAATCCCTTGAAGTTTTTCTATTATGCGATGATAACAAATACCACATGTTGGTATTGTATCATCCCAAAAATGGGACTTCTAACTAACTAACTACGCTCAAAGTATAAGTGTGGTCCTGAAAAGGACCGTTTTTTGTAAGTTTAGGGAAATCAGCTAATTCGGCTGTTCCCCTCTGGCGACCTAAACAGATCGCGGTGCCGCTCGACGACCACGACGAAGCCGACGTGGTGGTTTGGGCGCTCCAACCCTTTCTTCCTCGTCGTCGTCGTCGTTAATCACCACTATCACAGGTGGTGGTGTTCGAACGGTAGGTTTTACCACCGCTACTGGCTTATTTTCGAATTTCTTTTTCGATGCCAGCCAGTACTCATCGATCTTCCGCTTTCTAGTGCTTGAGAGCATCAGTCTGCTAGCGTCCATGGTTGGATGAGAAATGAAACATTCTGATATGCGCACACGTATTTATAACCATATTTTAGGGGTGGGGGTGTAAATTTTACTATACCCTTCAAATATTCCTAGAGTTCAGTTTAAAATTAGTTTGCTCCAAGCTTTGCTGAGATAAAGTTTGTTGTAGTCGACGTTCAAGGATTCTGCGTTCCAAAATTTCAACCTAAAGAGTTAGTTATTTATGATGAAACGCAGATGAAAAGTTACATCTTTAAACCAACAATACCGTTTCAAGAACTATCGTATGAATGTCAGAAGCAGGCGTTGTATTTATATGGAAACCGACATGGACTCTGCTATACTTATGGTGAAACGGATCTCGACCAACTTTTCTCGATTCTCTACGACGCTCTGCACGATGTCGACACTATTTATGTCAAGGGGCAAGTTAAGAAGGATTTTTTAATGAACACTTTTTCCGATATGAACCTTAAAACTCCTTCTATTGTTAATTTATAATTCACTGCTGATTCTATTAATGTACCAAAATTAACAATGGATACTACGTATTGCTCCCATCATAGTTTAAATATTTGTTCTTGTAGCGTAACAAATGCTAGAATATTGTATGACTATATACAGGGTGTCCCACGACGAACCGCCGCGATCGATTTCTCGGAAAATAGACTTTTAAAAATTTTGAAAGTTTGGCGGTTTACTAAGGTCGATGGGGGCAATTCGGCTAAAATATTTTCAAGATGGTGGCACTTCCGGTTATACCGGAAGTTGATGTCAACTTGCTTATTTTTAATAGAATACCCTATATATTATTTCATTTTTAGATTTCACGCAAGATTCTAGACATATTTCATGTATGATGTCCTATACCTAAGTCTAATGGTTTTTGACATATTTAAAATTTTATGTCGAAAATGACATTTGCAGGCCTAAACATAACTATCATATTCTCCTATATGGAAGCCTTTATAATATCATTGGGGCTAGTTTCCTTATAGATGGGGGTCTACTCTAGTGGACTGTATTGATATTTTGATAATTAATAAATATAGGGTGATCAAAAACTAACTTTAAATATTAAATTGAAAAAATCGTTAAAAGGCATTTTTTTCAAATAGAAACCCCCTATTTTTATAATTTTATCTTACTTGGCATTAAAAATAAGGGTAAGTTTGTATAAGGTTGTTCGTTCGGAAAATTTGTAGTTTTCGAAATATTGGCAATTTAACATTTTTCTTTTGTAAAAATGCTATGCGGCTTTTAAGTTTTGTTATTAGTTGGCCATGATAAGGAGGCGCGGCGAAAAAAAGACAATGGAGCACTACAGAAATGTCACCATTTCTTGCTATTTGACAATTACTTATTATTATTAATAATCATGCCGGGGCGATTAAATTATACGCACGAAGATTACTTAAATTTGTTTCGGAAATACGGGGGTTCCTAATTTGCCTCCATTGATTTTGTCTTTTAAGTGTCTCACCCTTTAATAAATAGACCTTCTAAGCTGAACACCCTAATTTTTTTCACAGTGACATAATTTCGCGTGAGCAAACGATCTACGCTATGGTCAAATCCGGCAGATGTCAAAAAGTGACAGATACGACGCCATTTTGAATTTTTTTAAATGGCAGCCCTCATAAATAACCACACGATTAGATTGCATTTGGCGATCCGATTCTAAAACTATATAGTTGTTGACATTTATTTTCAGCCGTTTCGGAAATACGTTCGTTCCTAATTTGCCTCCATCGATTTTGACTTTTAAGTGTCTCACCCATTTAATAAATAGACTTTCTAAGCTGAAAACCCCAATCTTTTTGCTGGTAAGTTGTATCTTAATAAAAATGTTATCCCACATATAATTTAATTTAAACAACAAGAAATAGTACATGTTTTTTTAAAAAAAATTATTAAATTTCTATTATCAAGCTCTAACAAGTAAAGTGAATTATTATTGATTATTATAGTGAATGGCTTTAAACAAAAGATTTTATTTTTACCCCTACCGCCACTTAAAATGACAAAATGTTTTATTATTTTCTTTAACATATTTTATGCAGTTTATTATATATTATACAGGGTGTCCCACGGTGGATGGCGTATTAGGCGTTTATGGAGAACTAAATAACGGATCATTTTGAAAATTTGGCAACCAGGATAAAAGATCATGATCTACAGTTTAAAAATATTTTTGACTATGCGGTGTTGCCGCTTCCACTCTAAACCGGTGACAACATTACTTATTTAAATAGAACACCCTGTATATTCTTCAATTTTCAAATTCCGAATATAATTATAAGCAACTTCTCTTAATATTTTCCTATACCTATCTGTAGCCGTTTTGGAATAAATTAATTTCAATTTTTTTTTACGAAAAAAGGACTTCCAATAAATTTTAATACCTCCCTCCTATTAAAAAAATTTGAGCTGAAATTAGGGTCATACCTGAACAATGCATCTAGGCATTTGATCTTTTGGTCACATCTTAGTCTAAGTATACAGGGCGGTTCAGAAATTAATTTATGTCGTTAACTTACAAAAATGCCAGAAAAATTATTTTTTTAAATGGAACACCCTGTATAATAATACGGATTTAAAAAGCCAATAAAACTAGCTTTCAGAGTATGTATACTTTGCCTAATACCTAAGTTCAAGTTTCCGATTTATTAGCGTTTATTCCTAAAACTTCATAAATCGACAAACTTTCAACGGTTTTAATAGTAGTGGGCTATGGAAACAAATTTTTTGTTACATAGTCACCATGGCAATTTGTTTTATAGAAATGTAATTTTTTAAATAATTGTGATTTGAGTACCTACGATGGCGGAAAATAATAATTACTCTAATACAGTTTTAATGAATTTATTTATTTTCCATGGACAGTGTGATAAAATAATTAGCAGAACCTGCAGAAAATTTAATGAAATGTATCCGAATTTACCGCAGATAAATAACAAAAAAATTGTTCGGCTTCAGAACAATTTTAGACAGTTTGGATCAATTCTGAATGCAACAAATAATAACAAAAATAACTATTAATAAAAATAAATGGACTATTTTTTAAGCAATTGTTCAAAATGTTGGCCATTAACTTCTAGACACTTTAATAAACAGGTATTGACACCATCCGCTGTAGCACTTTAAAGTTCATTCGCATCACGGTCGTTGAACGCTTGGATGACTCAATGCTCCAGTTCTTCTTTGGTATTCACAGGTGTTTTCTATAATTTCTCCTTCAATACACCCCACAAGTAAAAGTCTAAAGGGGTTATATCGGGTGATCTTGGTGGCCAATTCCATGGTCCTAAGCGTCGAAACCATCAATCATCGTATATCCTTCTAAGCTCCACAGATACTTCAGCGGTACAATGTGCAGGAGCTCCGCTAAGTTGATACCAGCACCTCCTGTACTCTTCAAGTGAGAGACTATCCGTAAAGATTTCAACTATTGTGTTTAAAATATCTACATATTTTCCAGAGTTTAGGTTTTCATCGTAAATCACATACCTACCTCACTTGATTATCCATTATTAAGCAGAATACATTGAAACTGAATTTATCTTGAAAACCTGCCTCTCTTGTGACATGGGGATTCTCATTCGCCCAAATGTGATTGAAAATGCCCTCCCTCGAAAATTTGGATTCGTCAGTCTATATAATTTTACTTAAGAAATTTGGATCTTCCTGGATATGCACTAGCATCATTTCGCAAAACTCTACTCTCTTTTAACTATCTTCAGGCTTAAGAGCTATGAACTCTGGCAAATTTATAATCATGCATTCCATGTTTCCTTAGAATTGTTTCTACCGATGAATGTGCAATGTCTAAGCCTTCTTCGGCGCTGCGCACGGAAGCGTAAGGATATGCAACAAAGTATGCCAGAACATTAATTTCATTCTCCTCATTAGAAGTCACGGGTCTGGGCAAGTTTCTTGGTGCTTTTAAAATTGATCCAAACTGTCTAAAATTGTTCTGAAGCCGAATAAATTTTTTGTTATTCATCTGGGGCAACTTCGGATACATTTCATTAAATTTTCTGCAGGTTCTACTAATTATTTGATCACACTGTCCACGGAAAATAAATAAATTCATTAAAACTGTATTAGAGTAATTATTATTTTCCGCCATCGTAGGTACTTAAATCGCAATTATTTAAAAAATTACATTTCTATAAAACAAGTTGCCATGGTGACTATGTAACAAAAAATTCGTTTCCATAGCCCACTACTATTAAAACCGTTAAAAGTTTGTCGATTTATGAAGTTTTATAAATAAACGCTATTAAATCGGAAACTTGAAGTTAGGTATTAGGTATAATTTTTCTGGCATTTTTGTAAGTTACCGACATAAATTAATTTCTGTACCGCCCTGTATACTTAAACTAAGATGTGACCAAAAGATCAAATGCCTAGATGCATTCTTCAGGTATGACCCAAATTTCAGCTCAAAATTGTTTAATAGAAGGGAGATATTAAAATTTATTGGAAGTTCTTTTTTTCGTCAAAAAAAAATTGAAATTAATTGATTCCCGAAAAACGGCCACAGATAGGTATAGGGAAATATTAAGAGAAGTTGCCCATAATTATATTCGGAATTCAAAAATTGAAGAATATACAGGATGTTCTATTTAAAATAGCGATGTTTTCACCGGTTTAGAGTAGAAGCGGCAACACCGCATGATCAAAAATATTTTAAAACTGTAGATCATGATCGTTTATCCCGGTTGCCAAATTTTCAAAATGATTCGTTATTTAGTTCTCCATAAACGTATAATACGCCATCCACCGTGGGACACCCTGTATAACTATTGGGAAAAGTAAAAAAAGGCAGTTGGGTGCCACTAGAATGATTAAGATATCCTATTGCATGTCTAGTCGAAGCAAATAAAAAGTAAGGATTATTAATTTAACGAATATAAATTAAAATTCGTTGTTATTTGTTTTGTGCAATTGTCTTTTAGAAATTAGCGAATTGTAAACAATAAAATTAACTTAAATAAAATTACAAAAACTTTGGGTTTAAGAAATTTGCTTATAGAATATCCTACCTTTCTCTATGTTTGTTGGTCTGGGTATAAGTTTACATACAAATTTAAGTATTCTCCCTTGCATTATCTAATTACTTTTAACCCGGCGTTTCTCAACTTTTATTGTTTGCTATCAAATTTTTAATCACAATTCTCATCGTAGATCGAAATTTCACAATCAATGAAATTTGTTGTAACATGTAAATAAAACGTATTAATTATTGTCAGCTAAAAGTAAAATGATATAAGAAAATAACTAAGGCATCAGGCATGCTATATTGAATTTTAACAATTTTTGATATTTATGATGCTCAGTAACTCTTTATAATTTCACTGCCTTCCCGTTTTCCTCTTCGCCATATCGGTAACGTCATGTTCAAACTAATAAAAAATTAAACGTCTAGTAACATTTGACATTATCATTAAGAATTTTTTCTAAATAACTTTTAATTTCGTTATTAATTAGACAATACTTAAATCCGTGGTAGTCAATAAGAGAACCTTCAAAAAAGTCGAAAAAGTCGAATGTAATTTTGTGGCAAAGAATTTTTAAACTTGTTTTTAATTGTAGTATTGAAGTTAATTATTAATATTAAATACATTATCCATTACTGATACAATCTTATATATAAGTGTAATATATTAGTGTGAACGTGTATTTTATTTTGCAGAATGCATTTTTTTAATGCGCATTTGTTTCAGTAACTTTATTAATTTCTTTATAATATTTTTTTTTCGATATGCTAACAGGTATCACGCCTTTCTAGGGGGGTTCGCCCCACAGGTTAAAAAACGCTGCTTTTTGGTTGAACAAAACATTTATAGTACTTGCCTAAAAACTGCTGGAGCCTATATTTATGTTAAATTTAATAAACACACTTATTAACGATAACGAAAATTGCGCAATAACATATAAAAATAACTGTGCCACTGTTGCTGTATATGTATAAACTATTCATAAAACGTTAGGGTTTATATTTAAAGTTCTAGCTATCAGGTGCAATTAAAAAAAAACTAACCCAATCCGTTAGCAAAGGATTTGGGCATATTAAAATTATATTCATCTTTAACTAGGTTTATGTTTTAATTTGTAATCAGAACATGTTTCGACATTACAAAAAATATAAAAGCATAAAATTAATAAATTTTAAAAGTAAAACAGTAATAACCAAGCAACTAACATTGAAGACAATATTATTTATAATTACAATTAAATATTAATAACAAGACGCATTTTTACCATTTAAGAGTCATGAACTTCTTAGTTAAAGATTCTTATATACACTTTTATAAATAAAAATACTAGTCGACCCTAGCCAGCCTCTTTGGTAGAAATGCAGATTGTCGTAATTGTTGAATCTGTTTTTTCTTTGTATATATTTCCATATTGCAGTGTGTTCTTGATCAGCAATGAAAATACATGTTCATTTAACCGATGGAGGCAAATTAGGAACCCCCGTATTTCCAAAACGAATGAAAATAAGTGTCAACAACTATATAGTTTTAGAATCGGATCGCCAAATGCAATTCAATCGTGTGGTTATTTATGAGGGCTGCCATTTAAAAAAATTCAAGATGGCGTCGTATCTGCCACTTTTTGACATCTGTCGGATTTGACTATAGCGTAAATCGCTTGCTCACGGGAAATTATGTCACTGTGAAAAAAATTAAGGTGTTCAGCTTAGAAGGTCTATTTATTAAAGGGGTGAGACACTTAAAAGACAAAATCGATGGAGGCAAATTATGAACCCCCGAATTTCCGAAACGGCTGAAAATAAGTGTCAACAACTATATAGTTTTAGAATCGGATCGCCAAATGCAATCCAATCGTCTAGTTATTTATGAGGGTTGTCATTTAAAAAAATTCAAGATGGCGTCGTATCTGTCACTTTTTGACATCTGTCGGATTTGACTGTAGCGTAGATCGCTTGCTCACGCGAAATTATGTCACTGTGAAAAAAATTAGGGTGTTCACCTTAGAAGGTCTATTTATTAAAGGGGTGAGACACTTAAAAGACAAAATCGATGGAGGCAAATTATGAACCCCCGTATTTCCGAAACGGCTGAAAATAAGTGTCAACAACTATATAGTTTTAGAATCGGATCGCCAAATGCAATCCAATCGTCTAGTTATTTATGAGGGTTGTCATTTAAAAAAATTCAAGATGGCGTCGTATCTGTCACTTTTTGACATCTGTCGGATTTGACTATAGCGTAGATCGCTTGCTCACGCGAAATTATGTCACTGTGAAAAAAATTAGGGTGTTCACCTTAGAAGGTCTATTTATTAAAGGGGTGAGACACTTAAAAGACAAAATCGATGGAGGCAAATTAGGAACCCCCGTATTTCCGAAACGGCTGAAAATAAGTGTCAACAACTATATAGTTTTGGAATCGGATCGCCAAATGCAATTAAATCGTCTAGTTATTTATGAGGGTTGCCATTTACAAAAATTCAAGATGGCGTCGTATCTGTCACTTTTTGACATCTGTCGGATTTGACTATAGCGTAGATCGCTTGCTCACGCGAAATTATGTCACTGTGAAAAAAATTAGGGTGTTCACCTTAGAAGGTCAATTTATTAAAGGGGTGAGACACTTAAAAGACAAAATCGATGGAGGCAAATTAGGAACCCCTGAATTTCCGAAACGGCTAAAAATAAGTGTCAACAACTATATAGTTTTAGAATCGGATCGCCAAATGCAATCCAATCGTGTGGTTATTTATGGGGGTTGCCGTTTAAGAAAATTAAAAATGGCGTCTCATCTGTCAAATTTGTAAATCTATGTATTTTTTGACATGAAATTCGGCTTCCTTATCGAAAATCATTGAGAAATATGTAATTTGTTTTTTATGATAGTCAGCAGGAAAATCGCCAATCGGGTGAGACACTTAAAAAAATGTCCCTGTACACTGACTGATGCTTTTCATTTTTTTTTAACACTTTAGCGTCAAATCCCAACATTTTAGCAATACTTTTGTCACCACGCAAATCAATGTCATACTTCGATTTCATCTCACATTGTAATGTATTATTGTTGGCTGTTAACGAAAATATTTCATCACTATCGTCGCGGGTTGACTCTTTTAGGGCTGTCAACATAGCTTGACCAATTTCATCAATTTCATATGCTCCTGGTGGAATGGTCAGTAGATGTGATATTTTTTTATCCTTCCTTATTTTACCAAATGAGCTGTTGTTTTCATCAATTATGTAACCAAAGGAGTTGTTGTTTTCATCAATGTTAAAAATTGAATTATATGTGTAAAATCCCACAAGTGCAAGACCATATTTAATTGTTGTACTCAGTTCAATGGGTGGATAAAAGTCGGCGCTTAAGACACTCGAGGATCCTGTTAGCGTGAATGTATGCGACATGACTGACATTAAGTAGCTATCTGTGATGGTTTTTATTATGATTTGCAGCAGCTCAATGGGTTTAATACACTAGCGCTTTTTTTTTTCTTCTCATCTGATGTCGTGTTAATCGAATTTTCAGCTGTTATATTCACATCACTGATTTTGCAGTAACAACAAAATAATTTTCGAGGCAATAGCCCATCACCCACATCCTTGTTGGAATCGTCACTGTCGCTATTGTAATGTTCATAGCAAAACTGATATTTCATCATATCCTCGTCACTTTTCAGTTCATTTGACAGCTAGAGCAATTTCATTTGGCGCCATCGAAATCATTACTTCCTTCGGTAGGTTTTCTAATTCTTCGGCAGTCATTCTCAACAATCCACCCACTTGTTTAAACACTTTAAGTGAGTGCAAGATCTTTGTGTAGTTATCGCGTTCAACTTGTGACGTCAAAGACATAATTATTATTATTATTTTATATCGGAGAGAAACTTCAAACACAGATGGCCACACCAAACTGAATCGAATTCTTGCTGACGATCGTATGTATAGTAAATGTTTTTCGACGCGTTCGAACCTGTTTGCAGATATCTCTCCAATTCGGTAGGTGGTGGCAAATCACCAAAGCTATCATAGTATGTTACTTCAGAGTTGACTTTTCGATATGCCACCCAATGCGTCCCTACCCCCAATGCGCTATCCAAATTAACAATGGCTGCTTCATACCGCCTGGGACCGCGTGCAGGTAATGAATCTCGCATATAAACTCCCCTAAAGTGAGGTATTTTTAGTTTTAACACATAATTTTTCAGATCAACATTTGATAGCGGTCTACGGGGTAGGGATTCAATTAGTTTTTTGACATATTCCTATGGTTCATAAACAATCCCATACCTGAACGATATGGTTTCAGATATAATCCATTTTCTCTTAGTTTTATAGTGGCGCCTGTTTTTTCTGCATTTGCCTTCTTCACGTCCTTGATGGTGCGAACAATGCCGGCTACGCCACCTGCTAACGAGCCTAAAGCTGACAGACCAGCAAATATTGGTATTAATGGTAATACTCCACCAGTTTTAGGAATAGGAATAATCCTAGGTGTGCGAACTTTTCGTTTACCACCTGCTGCTTTTACTGATTTGCGGGCTGCTGTAACGGCTATTTTCGATGCATTTAGAATATTCATTTACTTTCCACCACCTCTTAGCAATCCTGCTCGAATTGGTCTTCGAACAGCAGAACCGAAAGCTACTTTCTGCGTACGCACACGCTTTCCAACACGTCGCTTACCAGCTCGCCGCTTCCTCTCGGTAATTTTTGATCTACGACCCTTCCTTTTGCTTGATGACACACCCATACCAAAACGTTGCTTTGTTTTCATAATGTTTGTTACCAACCACGCAGCACTCTTTTCACCAACGCTAGCGTCTGGAGATTTCACTTGTTTCCAAGCACTTTGTTCCAACTCGTAATCTGCTTGGTGCCGCTCACTTAAATTGTCTCTATTACGTAAGTAAGCTAAATCGTGCTTCTTACACGCCAAGTCCAAAGGATTAATTCCTTGATCACCTCTTTTCACACGTTTAATCACTTTTGTTCCGGGACCGCAATACTGATAACCGGGGATATGCAGCTCCACCGGCAGGTTATTAATTAAGGAACTAACAATTCCTTTTCCAGTCTTAGTCTGTAAACGAGACGATCTACTTCGTCCGGTGATCAGCATCTGAATGACCATTTAAGTGAAAAGTTTGCTATAAAGTATTGATTTTATAAATATGCGGATAGAACATTCGAAACAAAAATTCCCCATCGATAATCTCGATGAAAAAGTTGGGTGTGGACATGAACAGAAATTGTTAAGGAAACATGGTCCTTTGCTTCCATCCTCTATTCGTGAAATAATAATTGGACCTTCGAATTGTGGCAAAACCAATGTTATGATTTCACTACTTACTCACCCCTTGGGTTTACGTTTTGAAAATGTTTATATCTACTCCAAGTCCCTACACCAAAAAAAATACGAATATTTGAGGAAAATTCTTACACCCATCAAGGGCCTTGGTTACTATGCATTCAGTGATGCTTGCAATATTGTGGGACCATCGGACGCAAAGCCTAATTAGATATTTATATTTGATGATGTTATGTGCGAAAAACAGGATGTCATAAGATCTTATTTTTGTATGAGACGTCACAAAAATGTGGATGCACTTTATTTGGCTCAAACATATTCACGAGTTCCTAAACAGCTTGTGCGAGATAATGCCAACTTTATTATTATGTTTAAACAAGATGAAATGAATATGAGACACGTATTTTCCGATCATGTATCACCCGACCTGAATTTTACACAATTTCAAGAAATGTGCTCCAAATGTTGGGATAATAAATATGGATTCTTGGTTATCGATAAAGATAGTAATGTGAATTCGGGAAGATATCGCAAGGGACTTGATAGCTATATATTTGTTTAACAATGATGAAGACGTTCATTTCATTGCTGTTCGGTAGTTTGTCAACACCATGAATGAAGAAATTGACTTAAAACGAAAACTAGTGGAAACGACCAATGCTGTTCGAAAAAAATTTAAACAATTCAAGGCGGCGAAGACACAAAGTGCGCTCGACTTGGATAAATTTTATGAACCAATCACTAAACCACTAACATCTATATCTAATGTAGTAAAGCAACGCCAGCAGCAGCAGCAACCCAAAACCCAAGAAAACCAATATAGTCGTAGTACGAGCACAATGGAGGAGCCTGAAGAAATATCCGATCACATATCATCATTTCAATCGTCTACACCGCGGATAAGCCGAAAAGCTCACATCGATACAACACCGGAACGTGATATCAATGTTACATTGTTTAAGACACCTTCCCCTTCAAGTCATACAAGTTCACCACCGCTCAACAAGATTCAAGCGTACTTAAATGGCTTAAAAAATAAACCATCCCAATATAATACCATTTATGGTGTACATTTCGGTAAAAAACCGAATCACCTTAAAAGATATATTGGTAACCTAGAAGTGCGTTTTCCAAATGGCAATATTACTTTATATAAAAACGGAAAAAATGTTGGTGTATTTGATGGAACGCCTCAACTTTACGATTTGCTTTTTTTAAGAAATCCACCATTTCTAACACAACACGATAAAATCGATGACGGTGTGCTACAGAAATACACGGATATTTTAGAACTAACTAGTGCAGCATATGAAAATTATGACAAAAATATGGGTCTACGAGAAACCAGATTAATGAAATATTTGCATATTATAAAACCCTTACTGATGCCGGCGGACACTAAATCAGGTGGTGCTGCTGTAAAAAATAACATCGCTGAAAAAATAAAAATACCCAACAAGAAACTACTTTCTTCCAAATCACCTCAATACATTTATTGGAATAAACCAAAGGAGTTGGTTGATCGCTTAAGATTGCTGTGGAGTTCAAAATTAGCTGGTAATACTTGGCATGACAATGAAATTGTGTCAATTGTTGAGACATTTCGCGAAGAACAAATAATATATTAAATTATGTACCTTGTTTCCTTTGCTCAGTGTCTAATGAGACGTGTTCGCTTCGCTACAAAATATGGAAGCAAGCAGGGGAAAAATTGAAATTGTTAATGAACTGCACCGGACTGCTAGAAAAAACTTTATTGGAAGACGCACGATTATTAAAGGATACAAGGATTTATTGCAAATAGATTTAGCGGAAATGCAACAAAATGCTGATGAAAACGATGGTTATCGCTACATCCTTGTATGCATCAATTGTTACTCCAAATTTGTGTACACCAGAGCAATCAAAAACAAGACCGGTGCTGAAGTGACCAATGCAATGAAGAGTGCAATTGAAAAGGCATCGTATACACCAGACAATTTACAAAGTGATCAGGGAAAAGAATTCTATAATAGTCGCTTTCAAGCCCTTATGAAAAAATTTAATATAAATCATTATTCTACATTTAGCACGAAAAAGGCGGCAATTGTTGAACGTGTTATAAGAACTTTGAAGAGTGCATTATACAAACAATTTTCGACTAGAGGTTCCTACCGGTGGGTGGAACTATTACCATCAGTAACAAGCGTCTATAATAACACAATGCATCGCACCATTGGCATGAAGCCTACAAATGTGCTAGAAGATACACAAATTAGGGCATACGATTATTTAAAGGTTAAACCGAAAAATATAAATTTTGTCTAGGCGATATAGTTCGAATCAGTAAATACAAAACCATATTTGAAAAGGGGTATACACCTTCATGGTCAACGGAACTGTTTAAAATTGTAAAAAGTAACATTACCAATCCACCCACCTACCTACTGGAATCGTTAGAAGGTGAACCGATTAAAGGTTGTTTCTATGAAGCTGAACTGCAAAAGACAACCAGTCCAGGTGTTTATCTGGTTGAAAAAATTCTTAGAAAACGTCAGAAAAATCACATCGATCAATTGTTTGTAAAATGGTTGGGTTTCCCTAATCAATTTAATTATTGGATAGATAAGTCTGATATTGTTTAAGTACTTAATGTAGTTTATAAAATATTGTTCCAGAAGATAGATAACACTTATTGTAAAATTAGCACATGTATCTTTTATTTTAATATTTCCCTTCCCAGATTGGTTTAAATAATAAGATAAATAAACAATCAAATCGGTTTATTATCATAAAAGCATTACAATAAAGGCCTTAAGAACTAAATTGTTATAACAATACAATTACCAAAGTATTTTGTTACTTTTTTCCTTCTATTTATCATGCTAAAACCTTCTGTCTACTTTCCGAATGTAAATTCTGGATGAAAATTTCTATAAAGTTTTTCTTTATTTTTCTGTACTTTCTCCTTTAAGTGATTTATTTCTTCATTCAATACAGCGATTCTCCGAGAAATATCTCTATTCAATCCTATAATTTTTCGCTCAAAAAATTGTATAACATCCTTACTAATTTCGTCAGCAACTTGTATGCGCATATCTGATTCTTTCTTAACAATTAAAGCAGTTAATTCTGCGCGCAGGAGATCACGTTGAGTAAGAACATAGTCTTGAGTAGCAGCGTCATTCTGCTTTTTAGGTGGCGCGACATTCTCTAGGGACTTTCCTTGCATATCATACTGATCATCGAGAGTAAGTCTGAATCCATTTCCTGCTGGTCCGCGTACCAACCGACATTTATCGTTAGTTTTTTTACGTCCAAATTTATCAACAGTGCTGTTACTTGGACTCATCTTCAAGTTAAATTAAACTATTTGTTATTTTATCATTCTACTTATATAACTTTAAAAGGTTACAGATCTTACAGAAAAATAAAACAACTATAATATATTATAAACATTTATTTATAATACAATATTACACTAAATAAAGTATTTTGTTTCAAAAATTTATATCTATAACCTCTAAATTTGTCAATTGCCTATTTTCTCTTGGCTTCTAAAATTCAAGTGTTACGACTTTTGGAGTATGTGGATGATTTGGAAGAGTTTTTTCTTTAATATTATCAATTTTCTTTTCCAACTCGATAAGAGTGTGCTATATAATTTGGGTATTAGGTCTGCATTAAGTATAGAAGATACGTCGGAACTGAGCTTATTAATTTCCTTAAGAACATAGTCTTTGTTGGCTGCATCATTAGCATTTGCTTGCTTAGCTTCGTTTTTTCCTAGCCGCTCGTTTAATTTATTTACTTTTTCATCCAACCCTACGTATTTCCGATCAAAAAACTGCTTTATTTCCTTATTAACTAAATCCGTTAATTGAAATTGTAGCTGACGAATTAAATTGACAACATATTCTTGAGTAGCAGCATCATTGTCCTTCTTAGGTGATGCGACATTCTCTAGGGATTTTCCTTGCATATCATACTGATCATCGAGAGTAAGCCTGAATGCATTTCCAGGTGGTCCACGTATAGATCGACCGTTTTCATTAAATATCTTACGCCCAAATTTATCAATTGTGTTGTTAACACGACCCATTACAACTTCTCACTAACCCTATTTTCATTTTATTCCTACTTATATATAATGGTAATAATTGCTATATTATGCGGAATTAAAAAAAACAATATTTTGACTACAAATAATTTATTTAGGATTTATTACATGTTTTTCAATGTTACAATTTGCTACCCATCAGCTTTATTGGTATTGGCTGTGTTTGCTCCATCATCATTGTTTGCCCATTGTTTCATCGCCATTATTTGTACCATCGTTGCATCCAGTCTTGGGAACTGTATTAAACATCTCACCATAATTGATATCGTCGAGATCCACGAAATCAAGCATATTAAATTTTGTTACCAAATCAGTTGGTAGATCTGGTATATGAATGACAAACTTGGCAATATCATTATCAATCATTTCAGCACAAAATTCACTCAGGTTTATGGATCCGTAGAGATATTGTCCACATAGATGCGCACCAGCCATAAAATTGATTGCATCACGCACATACTTTCTGTACTGACAGCCACTTGAATGCAAACAGGAACCATCAAACATTGAAAACTGTAGTATATCTTGAGCCATACAAGTCGACTGATACTGTCGGTCAGCATTTGACTTATTTGATTTTGGATTTCTTCTTTGTGGACATGAAGATAGCGATATGGCTTAGTGTGGACAGGGATTTCGTCAGAAGTTTTTATTTCATGTTTAACCTGGTTTGTAACGGTTGTTTGTCTTTTGGTTTGTGTAAAATATTAGGGAATGCGTAAAGTAATTTTGTAGATGTTTCTTTTCTTCTCTATGTTTAAGTGGTTAGTTCTTAAGAGAGAAAGGTTATCGTTTTGTATATCATTTACATTTTCGTTTATTAAATTAATTTCTGGAACAATTTGTTCGAGATTAAATATTTCGTTTTCTTTTTCATTATAAGGTAGACATTTTTGTTGAATATCATAAGGGTTAAAATGTATTATTATACTCTCGTCTTTTAAATTTTTAATTTCGAGGGTGACATGATTGTTTTCTACTTTTAAGAGTGAAGCTGGAGTTTCAATATATTCGTTTTTTATGTAAGGTATATATAGTTCAGCGTCATTAGGTAAGTTAGTGTAAATTCTTTTTAATATACAAGTTTTTGCTGGAATTTCAACTTTTTGTGTGTAAAAGTCGTTTCGGTAAAATAGAGAAATATATGTTATTTGGTTGTATAAACATTTGTTGGTCAAGTCAATATTTAAATTTAGCCTTCTTAGGTCTTTAATTCCCAAGTTACTAAGGTATGTTGTGAGTTATAGATTTGATCGGGAAAGCTATTTTCTGCAATAATAGGTCTAAGTAAAGAGGTGTGACTGCCAGTATCTGTTAATAATTTTAAGGGTGAATTTTTAATCCCGATATATGGCAATGAATTTGTTTGGAAAGCATTTATATCTAAGTATGATTACTTTTTTGTGAGGCTACGTAAGGAAAATTTACGTTTGTTTCTGCTTCGCAATTATTATATTCAGGGGCTTCGAAAGAAGGGTCTTGTGTAGCTTGTTGTGAATAATAAGTGTCGCTTGAGTTACTTGGTTCGAATAATTCTTTTTCACGAAAGTTTTGATAGTAATCGTACTCGGGATGATTTTCTGTTTCGTGTTACTGGTAGTCGCTTTGAGAGTATTCAGTTTTGTCGTTATTTTCTAAATGTCTAAGTACAGTAAAAGTTAACGGATTTGCATGTGGGTTTTGTCTCCAAAAATTTTGTTTTGTATTAAAATTTTTACTTTGGTTTTGGGCTAATGTTCTTTGGAAGTTTCGTCTCGGCTGAATACTTACGCCGGACATTGGTGTAGGTGGGTCTAATTGCCTTTGTGGGTTGTGTTTTGAGAAAGCGTTTGTTGGTTTTCCGAACACTTGTTGGTTAGTTGAGAAGTTGTATTGGACAGGTGTAGGTCTAGGTTGAATGTTTATAAGTTGACTGGGAAATGTCGAATTGTTCTTGTTTTGGGGTTGTTGATTGAAAGAATTGAAAGAAATGTTATTTACTAAACTGAATATAGGGTATTAATTTTATCATTAAACTTTTGATCAAACTGAAAGTTATTAAATCGGGGTTTTGATATACTTTGTTTGTTGTGTGTCAATGTCTGTGGGTTGTGTCTGAACGTCAGTGATCTATTAGTAATTTGTTGTTCAACAAGTAAGATTTAAAATTATGTTATGGGTAGTTCGTTATAGTTCGTAATTTACTATTCACATTGGCTAATAAAACTGTTACAGCGATTTGTTCTGTTTGCTCAATTAAGGCTATTTTTGTAGGTAGTGTTAAGTTTTTAGAATTAATTTTTAAATTTATTCTATTTTTCTAAATTTTAAGACGATCGAAGAAATCTTTTTGGTTCTGAGGGTCCTGGTTTCTCAAGATCTACTTTTCGTCATAGAGATGAACTTGTATGCGAGCTGCTAGACGACGCTACAAGGACTCCCATACTCTCAACGATTTCTCCAGTACTTTCTACAATTATTTCACTAGCTCTTTGTTCTCTCTGTTACTTCTCTTCGCACCTTTGTTTTTTTTTTCAGTCAGCTTCTTATTTGCCCTATACATAAATCCCGGACGATATTTTTTTCGTTGCCTGACCAAAAACTATAGATCTTCTTTAACTTTTAACATATTAAATGTGCTTGCGTGAGCGATATGAAACAAATCGTTTAATTTATAGGCAAACGTTGTATCTTTTTCCTTTGCGGCGTCCGTTCCTTTATGAGAACTTTTTTGCACACCTCTTAGTTCTTCATATAAGTAGTGTTGTAATTTTTGCATAAAATGCTGTAGGCCTCGAGCTGGAATACGGGATCTGTCCTAGAGAAGTACTTCCTCAATTATTAACTTAGCAGCTTGATGAAGATTTTACTTGACGTAAGTTAAAGAACAGTACATTTAATATATCTTTATTGGAAGGAAATTTACTTCCAATAATTTGTGACGTGTAATTGCCAATCAAGTAAACACAAGGATCTTTTCTTTAACTTCGAGTAGTCAACATGATGGAAGAGCACAACACAGCTTATACAAATCACTTCAAATCACAAATTTAACGTTCTCTTTTTGATAGATAGATTAAAACTAAACCTTGCTTTGAAATATTAATTGATACTAAGCAGTAATGACAGCTCGAGGAAATTTTTGACTCGCTCCAGGAAAAACACGTACATCGGCAGGTAAGTAAAATAATAATAATCTTTTGGAAACCCCAGACCTCCCCCCAAAAGGCCGTTAAATTTGGTAATATTTAACCATACAACCACCAATATCTAAATACTTTGTTATTGGTCCGTCCACACTAGCGTGTGTCGTCCAAGTCAATGTTCGTTTTCGTAATTAACAATTTATTAATACTTTTAACTTTCATTTGTTTCATATTTTCTAATTATTATAACAGCTGTTCATACTCAATTTTTATTTTTAATATCTCCGCGTGTATGGTCGCCTTTAAGAGTTCTGGGTCCGCCCGTTCTGCGGCGGACCCGGGATGAGAGATTCAAGTAAAGTGTGAACTCGCAACCACGTTTCGCTCGCGACAGTAAAGTTTTTAGTTTTATCACCGGCAACCCCTACAGTTGAATAAAAAAGAACCAAGGAAAACCAGAAGTCTCCAACAAAAGCAGGCCTGCTGGGAATTATCTAATCGTAGCCAGGTAAGGAGTTTTAAAGGCCCGTTTTGAAAAACTGCCAAACAAAATTCAAAATTTTAATCCTCAACTGCTAGAAATGCTGCAAGTGACAACTGCCAAGTAGATAAACATTTTAATTACAGATATCGATTTCCTAATCAGTTTTAAATGTGATGCAATCCGACGGATGAGAATCAAAGTTTTTAGCAGGAAGGTCGTGTAATTTGACTTTTCTTTCTAAACTTTGTTTCTGTTTTCTGTGAACATAACCACTAATTGTAACGTTACTATGCAACAGAATACCAGTGTTGCTAATGTATGGCAATAGTAATTAATTAAATTTTGCTATTGTTAAAAATTGCAAAGTTTCCTTTAAAAGTTTGTGAATCTTCTTAGAAAAGCTTGAGGCTTAAAATCTCATAAAAAGAAACATTTTTGTGTCGTTAAATACTTTTATCTACTTTCATTTAGTAATATGAATTTTACAGTTTTGTAAATCGTTTTGTAAGGGCATCTATTACAGCACTAGTGCTGTAATAGATGCCATTACAGCACTAGTGCTGTAATAGATGCCCTTACAAAACGATTTTTAATAGCAGGTGCATTTTTATTTTTAAAAATGCCTTTTGCCAAATATTTTTATTCATAGATGAAAGTAGATAAAATTTTGTACAATATTCTTGTTGTAAATTCATATAACTACACTCTATGTTTGATTAAACTCGGCTAACGCCTCGTTTAACAACTTTAACATCTCGTGTTGTAATATGAATCTTTACAACACTTATATCGTAAATAACTATTACAGAGTGTTCAGAAATTTAGAGGAAAATGCAACTTTTGGTTGGACGCTACGGTATATCGTGATAACTGAATGACCTGTAGTTGTCGGCTGGAAATAAGCCTCTCTCTGATAAAAATTGGGGATTGTTTGCAATTAGTTGAACAAACGCTGTGACGTTGGAAGACAATACCGGCCCTGGTGTTTCTCGCCGGAAGTTAACTGACGGCACATATGGTTGCCACCGAGTCAAAAAATCTGACGATTGAAAATAATCGCTAAATCGGGCAGTAACAATCAAGAGCAATCAACAGACGTATTTATTAGTTTAAAATTCATAAACAAAGTCACACAATTTATTTTCTTAACAGGATAAAAAAGGGAAAGGGATTAATCTTTTATACTCAACTAAATAAATTAACAGATTTCTGGTTGCCCACATAAGTGGCACTTGCACCTGTTTAAAATTCTGACACAAGAGGTAACATTTTCACACCATTTTATCTTTCACAATTTAATTTTATCACCAGAGCAATAACAATATGTGCGATTTGAAGAAATGTGTTTCGGTAGTCGAAACTATCGATAGTGAGACCGATAGTTCTTCACAACTACTTTATATAACTAGAAGAAATTTTTATAAGAAAGTAAGCAACCATACTTCATTATAATACAAGATGCAGAAAGTGGCACTTTTCATATGAATAGAAATATTTTTGCAATAGTGATAGCTAAGTGGAAAATCCTGGGACTGAAAAATCACTTTAAAATGAATATCATTTTTCCGGTGAATATAAATTGATAAAACCAGAATCGATGCCTCTATATTGCTCTCTGTCTTATGTTCACCATATCGGGCATTCTCGCGCTTTCGCGAGAAAATCCGATTTGCCTCAAACATTCTAGAACGTCTGCGCGGCGTGGCTAAATGCTGAATCTCGTTCAGTTCCAGCCAGTCTCAGTAGAATCGATCCTTGTGTGCAGTGAATGTGTATGTCGTAATTTGAGTGTTATCTGCAATTCACGATATTCTAGTAGCTCGTAGAATTATATAGAATCATGGATAAATATTTAAATGGGGGTAAAGCGGGCCTCACACGGTCAATATTATGGTCAATATTTGCGGTATTGACGACGATATTGACAATAATATTGACCATTCCAGGAGACACATTTTAATATTGTCAATATATTGAAGTATTTTTACGATCCCGAAAATATTCTGGGCGCCACCAAATATATTGACAATATTTTGATCTTTCGAGGGTCTTATTGACAATATTTGTGTCAGTCGCTCTGTGGTCATGAACGAAAAAACGTCTCCGCCGTCTCCGGTTTCACCGTTTAGACAAAATCAGATACTTTGGAATACATCATTGAAGGAGTATTCCGACAGAGATAAACAAAATAAGTGCTATAAACATTTAGTAGAAGTATATCAGAAAATTAAAAAACGGGCTACAATTGAGGATGTGAAAAAGAAAATTAATTCGTTGAGAACGAACTATAGAAAGGAACTTAAAAAAATCAAGGATTCTCATAGAACAGGAAGTTCCACTGATGACATTTATGAGCCCACTTCATGGATATTTTGGGAACTTCAATTTTTGAAAGATGTGGAAAAGTTGGATAATAGCAGATCTACTGTGCCTGAAAAAATTACGGTAAGCATATTTTATTTATATGAAACAACAAACATCACTTTTCAACAAAAATTGTTTGCCTTAGTTTTAATATTATTTTATTTTTTGTTGTTACACATTATTCTTAACCCTATTCTATTTTCTAAACAACATTATTCTGCCAAGGTATTTGGCCCTCCTTGTTGAAGTAATCTCGATAGGTATCTTTGACTTCTTATGCATTTTTGGAATATTTTCTAAACGTGTCTTTTTGAAGGGGTGTCAGCTCCGTTTTTGATCTTTCACTTCCAACTTCACATATCCCTGTTGCCAAGTCTTCTGTTATTAAAATATTATTCGTGCAATAATTCTTAGAGGTTTTACGCATTAAAAAATTATGTAGATAGCAACATGCCAACGTAACAGTAGAGACTTTTTCCGGAGATAAATGTATGGGTTTCTCAAAGATTCTAAATCTTGTAACAAGGATTCCAAAGCCGTTTTCCACTACTCTTCGAGCTCTGGAGAGTCGGTAGTTAAAAATGCGTTCAGATCTCGTGGCGTGTTCTCGATTATATGGTTTCATTAAATTGGTACCCAACGCAAAAGCATCATCTCCAACAAATACATAAGGGTAACTCACATCTGTATCTGGTAATTTTGAGGGTTTGGGAATATTTAATTTATTATTTTGTAGCAACTCCCAAAATTTTGTATTGTAAACTACGCCACCATCTGAAATTCTACCATTTGTTCCAACGTCAACCATGAGGAATTCGTAATTGGCATTGACAATGGCCATCAACACCACACTAAGATAACCTTTATAGTTGAAGGACCTGGGCCTAGCATTCCGTGGTTTAATAATAGTAATATGTTTGCCGTCTAAAGCGCCCAGGCAATTCCAAAAATTCCATTTTTTGCCAAATTCTGAAGCAACTTGTTTCCACTCCTCTTCTTTTAATGGAATCTACAAAGAAAATAAAAAGCTGTTTTATTTTCAGATTGAATCAGAAGATCAGGACCTCCCGTCTGCACCACCAACAAAAAGTACAAAACAAATTAAAAAAAAAAAACACAAGAAAGCGACTTATTATCTCTTGCATGCAACTATCTATCAAAAGATGAAAAGAGTTCCGAAAAGGATGAAGAATATTACATCGCCCAAGTTTGGGCAAACAAATTAAAGGCATTGGAACCTAAACAAAAATTGTTTGCTGAAAAAGCCATAAACGATATATTGTTCGAAGCAAGATTGGGTACCCTTCACAGAGACTCCGTAAAAATTAATTCTTTACATTATATGTCTTCAACACGTCCCACATCGCCTCAAAGCTGGACACCGTCCACCAGCCACAGGATGGGTTATTCAACTGTTTCGACACCTCTACAGTCACCCTCCTATCAATATCTTGAAGGTTTAGAAACGCAACCACGACAAACTTCTGAATCCACACCGAAAGAGTCATTACAAAATTTTTATAACGCCTTTCAACTTTAGGTTTATAAAACTAATGATTCCTTTTATAATACGTTAACACTAAACATAATAAGTAGGAAATAAGATTTATTTGTAATCCATATTTTGCTTACCTTAATAAAATCCTTTAAAATACAAATTATCGCTTCACAAGTTTCCATTATTATTTCGCTGATTGTTGTCGGGGAAATCAATGTTGAAAATTTCAGATCTTCAAAAGATCTTCCTGTTGCCAAAAATTTTAGACAAACAGACAGCCTTTCATGAGCTGATATTGCTTCTCGCATATTCGTATTTTTTTTTTCAATATATGGAGTAACCATATCCAGCAGTTCTTGGTATGTTTCGGAGTCCATCCTAAAGTAGTTTTTAAAATCATTAGGTTCCGCTTCCTTGATATAATCTAGAAGATTCACGTGAGTAAATTTTTGCCTCTGTAAAATCCAATCTTTCGCCCAACGTCGGTTTTTAGATTTTTTTTTATTAATTTTTCTTGAAATGTGCGCCAAAATAACAGCAATACACGCTTTTCGTTTCATGTTTTCTTTCCAAAATTTGTTCAGAAACTAAGTATTGATACAAATATTGATCGTATGAGGCCTTTGTTAAGATATTGCCCATATATTGTCAATATAAAATATTGACAATATTATTGACCGTGTGAGGCCCGTTTAAGTGAGCATTAGAAGATAGTGAAGCATCAACAAGTGCACTGAAGTGGCCACTGCAAGTGGCTCCGAAGATAAAATCTCGAAAATATTCTGAAGAATATTTAAACTTTGGGCTTAATAACACTGAAGTAAATGAAGAAGAAATGCCTCAATGTGTCATTTGCTTAAATATTTTGGCAGCAGACGGCATGAAATCTAATAAATATATATTTGGAAACGCTTCATAGTGAGTACGTTGGTAAATCCCGAGAATTCTAAGAATTAAAATTAAAATCATATAAAGCAAAAATCATTTTTTAACAAAACTATGTCTGTGAATGAAGAAGCTTTACTTGCCTCTTACAAAGTTTTATATCAGATAGCCAGAAGTAAAAAGCCTCACACCATTGGTGAAGAGCTTATTCTACCAGCTGCAATTGAGATTGTATAAACTATGTTAGGAGATAATTTTGCCAAACAATTGCAGTCCATACCCTTATCACGTTATACGGTTGCCCGTCAAATTGGTAATATAGCAGAAGATGTACAGCATCAGTCTTTCATGGAGTTAATTGTCTATGTTCGATTTTGAGATGATATCTCAGCAGTAGAAGAACTGCTATTCTGCAAACTAAGAGAACTTAAAGCAACAGCACACACACACTATTTGCTATCTTAAAGGATTTTCTAAATGAGGCAAATGTAGAGTGGAAAAATTACGTCCGAATAGGTACCGATGGTGCTCGTACAATGTCTGGAAGATTACAAAGTGAGCAAGCACTTGTGAAACAAAAATCTTCACTCACAGTGTACCTAGACATATTGCATGATCCACTCACCACAAGCTCTGGCTTCCAAAGAAATGAGTACTGATCTGAATATTGTGCTAACGACGGTGGTAACCGTAGTAAATTATATAAAAATATACCCCTAAAATCAAGAACTTTTTCTGCACATTGTAAAGACATGGGTGCAGTGCATTCACCGTTACTATTTTATTGCGAGGTTGATTGTTATCACATGGGACATTTCTGCAGCGTGTTTATGAATTAAGCGATGAAGTTGCCAATTTTCTAGAAGAAGAAAACCGACCTTGTGATAAAATTGAGCTACTTTGTCGACACATTCACGAAATTAAATACCTTGAATTTTCAACTCCACGGAGCAAACACACATATGTCGGATACGAGTGATAAAGTGCTTTTTGTAGAAAACTGGAATTGTGGAGCAAAAATGTAAAGCAAAGAAACCTAGAAGTGTTTGCAAATGTGGATGGCGGGATGATGAGTTTTCTGCACTGAAAACAAGAGCATTTCGAATACTATTACCATCTTCAAGATCCTACCTTTGTGAAACCGGATTTTCTGCGGTGAATGCTTTTAAGACAAAGTATAGATCTGAGCCAAATATAGGAAAAGAGCTTTGAGTGTCAATTTCTAATATTAAACCTTCTTTTTTTTTCAAGCTATTTTTGCAAGATCGAAATATGGCTCGTATAAATATTGTAAAGGATAGCAGCTAGGGGGAGCCTTGCAGGACTTCTATTATATAAATGCTATTTCTGCTTTTTTCATTTGTCGGATCCTAACCCCACTGACAAACCAAAACATGGTGAACTGCATCCGTAGATAGATCTGGCAGGAGGACAAATAACCCTTTTACTTTACAACACTTTAATTAACAATTATCAAAATAAATTGTTAGAAACCAACAGGCAGGAAACTCTTGAATAAAGTAGTTATGCAAACAAGATTAGGACAATAGAACTTTTATTAATAAAGGAAATAACATCTTAAAAAAATAGATTAATATCTAGTAACTAACCTAAACATAGTTCATTTGGCAGGAGACTCCAAGACGTCAGTTGTTTTCAAAAAAGTACTAAAAAAAAACGACGTCACTACTTTTCTTTTTTTTTGTTGTTTCAAACCAGGGACATACTATTTTAGAATAAACACAAGAGTTTGTAATTATTTATTTTTTTTTAAATTAGGAGGAAATAATAAAAATAATCGAAAAAATATCTCGACATAAAAGAATGCTTTTCTAAGTAATACTTTCTTATTTTTTCGGATTTAGGAATCAATTGTCTTTAATGTCGAAAAACCTAATATTCTGACTTTAGATTTATCACAGTAAGACTGAATTACCCCGATTTAAATAAACTCTAAACTAAATTTTTAAGCCCCTAGATTGATGAGAAGTTAAGGTTTGAACAACATATTCAGGCACTCAGAGCAAGGATGGCATCGGGCTGCTCCGCAGTGCGGATGGTGCCGGATGAGCTGGACCGCCTTATGGCAAAAATTGTATGATTTCACTTCATCGAATCTCACCTTAAGTATGATGTCCTCTTTCGTTTATTATGCAACCAGTCTCTATTTTAGGGATGTAGGTTTTCCTTTTGCAAAAGCGAGCAGATCACTACATTTGTACGGTGAAGGTCAGGGATAACTACAGACCCTTGTTTCTATCTATAATTGGGTGTCTCAACTTCCCTTCCATTTTTATATGTAAAGATGTCTTGCGCATAAGCACTTTGGGCGTAGCCAGTGAACTCAGCGATATGCAAAAGAGGTAGCAATAACTTGTCTATGCCCATCCCAAAGTTAATCCTTACATCCATCGTTAACGGGGTAACTACGCTTGACCTTTTTAAAGGCTTGTTAGAAAAATACTTTTGCAAGAAGCATATTGTAGCCTGAATAAGTTCTTTGAAGATTACCTATTTGTAAACATCTTTCATTGTTGGCGTCTTTGCTTATACATGGCTTGTTCGTACTACATGCAATAATGCCAAAAAACAAATTTTTCAAATTCAAATCATTCTACCAAATTGGATTTTCCGCACGCTTAAAACAAACACATTTCCAATAGAAGCGATATTTTTCTTCTTTATTAGCAAAAGTTTCTATTTATTTTCTTAAAATAATATTTAAGAATTATAAAATAACATAACATAAAAACAATAATGATACAGCAGGAAAGAAATCATTGAAAATTATTTAATAGATTAGATAATTTTTGTCTAGACACACTATTTAAATCATCTAAGGTATTCATGAAGGTGACTAGAGGTATTTATATTTAGACTAGACAATCAAATCCACCTAGTTTTAAAAAATGGATAGATGGTTAATAGTTTCCATAATTGTGGCAATAATTGCTAACTTGCAAGATAAAGGTAAGATAAATTCTATTTTTATGTAATAATTTATTCACGGGCTTAATGAAGGACGAAAAGACTACAAGATCTACAGGAATGGAGGTTTAACCATTCTTGAATGTATCCTTAGATCTTATTCAAAACTTTATTTTACTTACTCACTGTTTATAATAAACTAGAGATTAATTTACAACTGAAGGTTAATAATTCTATGTTATATGGGATTAAATAGAACTATGTACCACTGTATTTCTAAACTATCTGTAGAAAAATTTAATTACTAAATCCTCTTTCGTAGTCTTATCCTGAAAGATTATGCTTAGCGAGTAAATTAGAGGTTGAAGTGAAGAAGCACTTGACTCTGGAACTTAGAATATGACTATTTATGGTTCCGACGCATTTTTCTCGTTTTCGCTATATATAAGCAAAATAGTAAAAACGTATACCTTCCGGTTTATTCACGGTATTTTCCTTGTTCAATATCCGAGTCCGTTTAGTTTGCCCCCCGAGATAGAGACATTTTAAAACAAATATTGCGCATTTTGTTTCTAAATATTTATGAAAATCTAGACTAGATAATTAAATGGGGGGCGTTAGCAAGTGGGAAACGTGATAATATCTTTATATTATTATGCCTTTGGTAGTAAACAATTGTGTACACACATTTTCTTAGGTTTACACATCCGGTTGTAAACCGTTTTCCCCTACTTAATTATATTTATAGTACTGATATCAGAGATACCCTCCATTTTATTTCAACATTTGCTTCGAACAACATCAATCTTGAGTCATGTTACTAATTTGTGTCTCAATTGCCAAAAAGGAAAAAAAGAAAATCGCAACATATAGGCTTCATTATATTTATTTAACAATCTAAAATAAATTCATCGAGAAATTAAGCTATGAATATTGACAATTTGATGACCCCCAATTTTACTCAATGACGTAACTGGTTTTTTAAACTAATTTTAATTTGTCTTCATCCCCCCCCTCTTTTTTCTTATTAAAATTCTGACCCACCAAAATATAAATCATGTCCCCTCACTGAGTTGATTCATGAAACGATGATTTTATTGAACTTTCTTAATTTAACATGTTATTGACATCTATATATCATAACATAACTATAAATTATTCCATTAAGAATTTTGGCCTCTATTACTTATTTACATTTAATTTCCTTGAATGCTTAAAGTAGCATCATGTTCATAATTATCTGTTGTCGAATCCATTGGCTGCACAAGGTACACGTTATGACCGTATATTGTTGAACCACTCCTCCCCCTCTTCAAATTTGTTTTAGTTTATTTAGGTACCTACATCCGAAAAAAACATATTTCTTAATTACTTGGTTGCTGAAGATGACTTTGTCTAAAGTCGAAACTAGTACAACCTAATGTCAAATTTAAATTATGTATACTCTTTAACCCTTATTTCACCCTAAAAAGACAAATATATTTTATTTTGGTGGTATAATAGACAGACCTTGTTTTCTTTTATAGTATAATATTTTTATTTTAAGTTTCTTTTTGTTTACCTTTTACTTATTTATTTCATCTTTCTCTCATAATTAAATGTGTAGGCATAAATTAATATAGAGATTTCCAATCTGCAATCACTTTTGTGCGATGTTATTCTATCATTCGTAAGAATTGTAGTTTCTCGATTAATCAAGTTTTATACAATAATTTAACAAGGTCAACTCAAATCAATACAGATATACGCATGTGATGAGTTCTGAGTACTAAGGGCACACTTATGAGTTACAGAGAGAGTAAATCACCACCTTACAGTAAGAAATCCAGTATGAACACATCATTTTTCACAATTTATTAATAATTTTTTTTCCATTACAACCTACTAATGACCAGAACAATGACAACATAACAAATATGGGGAAAAAATAATTGCAATTGTTGTTTATTTATGTTTTTCCTTTTTTCAACCTATACATTAACTTTTACTTCTAACAACACGCTTGATCTAACACCATCATAATTAAACATTTTAGTTGTGTGCTCTTTATTGAGAATAATTATATTAAAAAAAAAACGAATTGAGAGCAACAGGGTGAGTTAATTACCGCTCACACATGGCAGGGGTGGAATTGGCTTTCCCTGCGCCATCTAACGGCGGTGGGCTTGGCCTGACGAATGATCTCTGCACTTGTGACAGAAGTCGGAACTTCTCGTCCGGTCAATAGCAACTATGTTAAATTATACATATCGAGGAGTGTTCCGCGGTTTCGGTGACAGCGAACGGTGGCCACTCATAGATATAAAATTAATCAATGCTAACAATTGGCCAAAGTGCCATCTAGTGACCTGGTACTGCACGTCTCTCAGGCGTCCACGCGAGTGAGAGACGCGTTTGCAAATGTGGGACTGGTGGTACTAATAAGATATACAATGAAAATTTGAGTGTAAAAAACAGCGTGTTCCTTTAAGAAGGTACCAATTAGAATAAAAATATAATTTTGCAGCAATTTTAACTAAGATAATAGTATATTCTGCACTCAAACCTGCCAATTATGTGACTCAGGTAAATAATTTTATGAATACTTTTAATTATATAATCATGTTAAGGCTAGTACTTGGTTTGTAGCCTTGACAAGGAAATTTTCGAAAGCTCGGCATAGTAAAAAAATAATTTTACTTCCAAACCTAAACGCGACTGAATCCCCAAGAAACACAGTTGTTATATATATGTATATACCTCTGATAATAATGATTCATCCATTTGTGCTAGAGAAGTATCGGAGGTTATCCTTACTGGTATGAAAGCTCTTATCCCTTTCTCAAAAAAACGACTTTCTAGCCGCAAGCCTTGGTTTACCAAAAATTGTCAAGAAGCTGTTAAATCAAAAAATTATTTCTACCGACAATGGAGTCAAAACCCTACCGCCGAAAATCGTACCATCTTTGTTAACGCTCGAAACCAATGCAAGCAAACGATAAACCAAAGCAAAGGCTCACACAACCAGAGGATCAAAGACAAACTTCTTGAATGTCCTAATGGCTCAAGATCATTTTGGTCGGTAGCTAAGGCCGTCAGTCAGAAGTTTACCAAGTCAACCATTCCACCTTTAATACGTTCTGCACCGGAACTTTTCTCTTCATATTCAACGGTTAATTTTCAGTGAAAACTACACGGAACATTTCCCCTGTAGAATCGAAAATGCCCGAGATTATTTTCCGGTACCGCCATGTTAAACGAATCTTAAGGAGTCGACACCAAACGATACACCTGACGATATCCGAGTCATCGTAATGAAGACATGCATTGACGAATTGATACCGGTATTTTGTAGGCTTTGTAACTTATCTTACAAAAAATAAATATTTCCTTCTTGCCGGAAAACTGCCCATACCAAAAAAAGGCAGAAACATTACTATTGACCGCTAGTATGGATTCCGTAAATCTAGATCCGCAGGAGGCCTTCTCGCTTAAATTATTCACGTTTGGAACAATGCAATAGAACATCATGGGGAGTCCCGAACAGTAGCACTGGACATTTCCAAGGTATTTGACCAAGTATGGCATGAGGCGCTCCCAACTAAAGTAAGAGCATACGGAATGCCGGTTCTATTTTCTTCATGGCTGTCAACCTTCCTTAAAGACCATTCTCTGCCAGTTGCGATGGACGGATTTTTTTCAGACACATTTAAGATGAGCGCTGGAGTCCCTTAAGGTTCTATATTGTCGCCCACCCTCTTTTCACTGTACAATAACAATCTTTTATGTTTTACCGTAGATGCTCGAACATCGGCTGGCAATGCACATCTCTATAGGCAGCAAGAGGTCTCAAATCTCAACAAAGACCTATAAGAAATTCTGTCTTGAGGTGACAGTAACCAAGTAGAATTTAACGCGATAAAAGCCCAGGCGACAGTTTTCTCTAAGAAAGTTAATGTTGATGAACCGGATATAGTCATGGCGAGACACTCGATTTCCTTGGCTTCATCAATTCAT
Source organism: Polydrusus tereticollis (assembly GCA_963920685.1). Taxonomy (NCBI): domain Eukaryota; kingdom Metazoa; phylum Arthropoda; class Insecta; order Coleoptera; family Curculionidae; genus Polydrusus; species Polydrusus tereticollis. The sequence goes on from OY987329.1 coordinate 55,971,485, forward strand.
CTAGCCTTGCAGAAGCTTCAAATACTTTTCCGAACTAAGAACCTCTATACACCTCAACAACTTTAAATGCTTTATAAAGCCCAAATTCGACCATCGCTGGAGTAATGTTCGCATATTTTGAGCTCTGATCCTAAACATACCCTGAGATTGCTAGATTCTATTCAAATAAGAGCCATTCGCTTGATCGGTGGCTGTTGGGGAAACGATACAAAATATTTATTTATTTGCTTATAGTACACACATTATACGGTTAGGTACATTAAATTTATATTCTAAACACTAGGTTATATACGTCAAATAGTTATGTTAATTATTTGTTCAATTTGAATGCATATATTATAAGTAAGCACCTAAGTGATTAAACACTTGTGTTGTGCTATACCTTAGTAAGAAGGCAAATTTATCTAAACTAAATCTAGGAAAAAAACTAACTAAAAGAAAATTATAAAGTTATTATTACACATATACATATTTATCTAATAAAAGAACGGTCAATTTTCTATTATATTTACAAATTCACGGTAATTTCCAAAGATATATTTTTTTGATAGTTTGGAGAATACTTTTAGGTTATTTAACTGTTTAATATGTAAAGGTAAGATATTGCAGGTTTTAGGTAAAGTATAATTAATAAATCTATGGCTAATATTTCTGTTAAATCTGGGCGTAGATAGAAGCCTAAGGTTATTACTACGTGTGTTGAAAGTGGAAATTGTATAATTTTAAAAACAATTGTTTTTAAAGGCGTATATACAGATGCTATGAAAGTACAATGTTCTTATATTACAAATTTCCTCTGTATACAGTAGGTCAGTAGGGAACAGCCTCGTCTTCTTAAATATTATTTTTAATATGTAATTTTGCATAATATTTAACTTTTGTAGTGAATTCTTATACATTCCCCCCCATATTAGAACACCATAACGGAAGAGTGATTCGGCCAGAGTTTTGTATATAGTTACTAATAATTTTCGAGATAGTATTTCACGCAGTTGATAAAATTTATAAATAAGTTTTCGTACCTTCTTTGTTAAATAATTTATGCCCAGGTATTTTATTTCACTTGTTTCTTTGATTTCATCTACCATATTATTTATTTTAATACTAGCAAATTCAGGTTTGTTTATTCCTGTTAAGGTAAAGGCTATATAATGAGTTTTACTTGCATTCAAAGAGAGTTGATACATATCTAGCCAATTTTTTATCTTTTCCATACCCTGTTGGCAGGCTATTTTTGTTTCATTCCAGGAATTTTCACAAAATATAGCAACTGTATCATCAACATATGACACAACTTTCGCCCGAGCCTATATATAATATAATATAATATAATATAATTAAATGCAACAAATGTTTTTAGAATCAATACTACTGTTAAATATCTGATTGCAATATTATTTTAACAAAGGAGCAAAATGTATCAATGTTTGCTGAACGAATATAGTGTTATCGCCGGGATAGGCATAAAACTTGCAAATATCATCTTTTAAAATACATATAATATGTCCTAAATAATAAACGGCTAGTCGACCGTCATTCCAGGAAAAAGCAATGTTCCACGTTTAGATGTTAAAAGTATATTTTTATAATCTTGTATATTAGAATACCCTTTGACGGCGTTTTTGGCGTTCTAGGAGGGTGACACGGCATGGTACTGTTTGTTTACACAGTCCGATTGGTTGGGAGAAAACATGGCGGTTGTGTAGCCTATCAGAATGCATTGTTGGTTAAGCGTCGTGACAGCGGGGGTGTAACCTTGCTGTCAGATGATGCAGTTTTCTTCTTACACTACACTAGACTTTTGGCTTCGAAAAGCAAGGTTCTATGTCAACAAGCGCACGTGGTTTTTCTCCGTCGGAGTGAAACAAATAGCATTGCCTAAAAAAAGGCACCCAGCAAATGTATTAAACAAATATTGTGACTAGTTTTGATTGTAAAATCAGTAGTAAATAGTTATGTTATAGTACGTTATTGTAAAATCATGTACTAAAGAAGTTTTGTGTGATTTGGAGAAATAAACGCCAAATTACCACAGTGAAAAGCTTGTTTAATTCCTTCACTCAGTAAATGAAAGAATCAGTGAAATTAACCTACAATCGAGGAACATAAAAGCCTCATGAACTGTTGACGCAAGTTAAATAAGAACACTTGGCTTGCTTAACATGGTCCTTCGAGCCGGATGAGTGAAAAGTGAGTTAGCGGCTTTTTGAATGCAAATTGATAAAATAAACATCAGTTAAGAAAAGAAGTAAGTTTTGTGAAAAACGTAAAAATAATAAATAAGACGATTTAAACAAAGTGAAAAGTTAAGTGAAGAAATCAGTCCTGTGAGAGACTGTTAAACCAGGGAATTGTGAAAAGTGAGTGAAAAAAGATAATTTGGGGGAATACAGTGTGTGGTGGATGTTACACTTCTTGATAATAATAATAATAATACACTTCGATAGCTTGAATTGAATCTATTTACAGGATTTTAACTTATAATGAGACGCCCAGCATACCGTCCGCGGCCGGTTCAAATTGTGACTTTTTTGTTACTCACTTTTAAAAATAAATCCGTTGCTAGGTATTTTTCTATAGGTATGCTGCGCACCTAACTTTATCAATTAACTCGTATATTAGCACAAAGGCGATAAACATAGCGCCCTCCTTGAAAGGACAAAGTCTTTCAACATAATCTTCATTGTTCATTCTCCATTGGTAATGGGCATATTTTGGCAACTGGCCGTTTTAGCTTATTATTCGCACATTGAACTGTTACAACGCGCACAATCCCGTCACTACCTGGATGGCACTCAGTGATACGTCCCAATTTCCAGCAAAGCGACGGTAAATTTTCATCCTTTATAAGGACTAACATTCCAGGTTGAGCACTGCTAGAACCGTCGGTCTTCCATTTTGTACGCACTTGCATATTTAAGATATTATAGTCTTTTGACCAACGATCCCAGAACATCTGGTACAAGCGTTGAAGTTTTTGGTAAGTTCTCAGTCGATTTTTAGGTTGACCTCGAACATCTTCATCAGGAATTGATGCTGCTGATCGTCCGATAAGGAAGTGGGAAGGAGTAATAGGATTAAGATCGGTGGGATCAGGGGACAAGGGATGTAAAGGACGTGAATTTAATACTGATTCCATTTGACTCAGAAATGTAGAAAGCTCTTCGAAGGATAATGCTGATGAACCGATAACTTTTCTCATATGAATTTTCATAGATTTGACACCAGCCTCCCATAAGCCTCCAAAATGAGGGGAGCTAGGAGGGATAAATTTCCAAACTATTTCCTGCTTCGATAAAAAGTTTGTAATTTCGTTTTGATTTTGATCTTTTTTTAAGAAATTAAACATTTCGTTAAGTTTGGAATGAGCTCTAACAAAATTGGTTCCATTATCGGAACAAATAATGTTTGGTTTGCCCCTACGTGCGATAAATCTACGTAGAGCTAGTAAAAAAGCAGAGGTGGTTAGATCTGAAACAAGTTCTATGTGGATTGCCTTAGTTAACAAACATACAAATAGAGCAGCGTAACTTTTAATTTCCTTGTAAGGTCTAGTTTTTCTATCACGTGTAATGAAAGGACCAGCGTAATCGACACCTACATTTTGAAAAGGAAATGATGCATTAAATCTAGACTTTGGTAAAGATCCCATGACATAGGACAAACCCTTAGGGTTAGTTTTATGGCAAGTAATACAAGAATGTACCGTGTGTCTTACTAAGTCTCTACCAGAGATAGGCCAATATTTTTGGCGCAAGGATGACAGTAGTAACTGAGGGCCACAATGCAGTAAATTGATATGTTCTTGTCTAGCTATAAGTTTGGTTAATTTATGACCTCTAGGAAGTATTATAGGATGTATTTTATTATGTGTCAATCCGGACATCTCGATTCTGCCGCCGACCCGTAAGATACCATCTACTAAAATTGGACGAAGTGATAAAATTTTACTCTTGCTATGAATTTGTAAACCTTGTTTTAAATAATGAATTTCTTTAGCAAAATGTTCTTGTTGAGTGGACTGTATTAAGATGATTGAAGCTTTATTTAATTCTTGAACAGAAAGACATCCTAAAGCACGATCTTTCTTTGGAACCTTTGAGTTAGATATAAATCTGTGGCACCAAGCGGTAACCCGTTGTAATTTGGTATACGTTGAAAATAAAGATATTATATCAAAAGGTAGAGCTTGTGATGCTAAGGAAATTTCTTGGCACCTTATTTCGGGTAGGTTTACCTCGTCTAAAACCACCGTGTCAATATTGAAATTTAAGTCATGCTCAGAGAGCCAAGAAGGTCCGTTCCACCAAATATGCGAATTCAAGATTATTTTGGGAGTTGTTCCACGCGATATAAGATCCGCAGGATTGTCACCTGAAGTGACATGATGCCAGTCGGCAATATTTGATAAAGACTGTATTTCGGAGACGCGGTTCGCAACAAAGGTTTTCCATCTTTGTGGAGCTGCGCGTATCCAGCAAAGGGTGATAGTTGAATCTGTATAGTAATAAAATTTGGAAAAGTTTATTTTGATACATTTACGCACCTTTTCTACCAGGTTAGCCAGCAGAATAGCGGCGCATAATTCCAAGCGTGGTAACGAAACACTTTTTAGTGGAGCGACTCTTGACTTAGCACACAAAAGCTTAACGGATATTTCACGGTTGTAGTTTACTGATCGAATATATACGCAAGCACCGTACGCCTTCTCGGAAGAATCTGCAAATCCATGAAGTTCGATATTAGTTGGATTTTCTGAAAGAACACATCGTGGAATTTCAAGGGAATCAAGCTCCTGAATTTGATCCTTAAATTTTAACCAGCGCGTGTGCAAATTCAAAGGTATGGATTCATCCCAAGTTAGGTTAATTTGCCATAGTTCCTGTAATATCATTTTTGCAATAATAATGATCGGAGATAATAATCCTAGAGGATCAAAAATCTGTGCGGTTAAAGATAAAATTGATCTTTTTGATACGTGTGTTTCAGATTTAAGATCTAAGATAGAGTACTTAAATATGTCCAAATTATTATTCCAGCAAACACCCAGTGTTTTTGTTTGGGAATGGTCTGGGTTAAGATGAAGATCGAAGTTAGGGATATTTTCTAAACTTTCAGAGAGGGAAGGATCATTGGATAAGAATTTTCGAAGAATAAAACCACCATTTTTTAGAATAATAGTAACTTGCTGTTTTAATGCTGCTAGTGATTCTTTGGAAAATGTGCCTGTTAAAAGATCGTCCATATAAAAATCTTCGGCAACTGCCTGACTAGCTGCAGGATATTGTGATTTATATTCGTCAGAGAGTTGTTTAAGACATCTAGTTGAAAGAAAAGAGGCCGAAGCTGTACCATATGTCACAGTGTTTAGTTGAAAACAAGATATTTCGTCTGAAGGGCAGTTTCTCCACAAAATTCGGTGATATTTCTTATCATTATCATGCAGCAAAATTTGCCTATACATTTTTTCTATATCGCCCGTTAAAACATATGGAAACTTTCGAAATCTAAGCAACAGAGAAAACAAATCTCCTTGAATGGTTGGACCTACTGATTGCACATCATTTAATGATAATCCTGTGCCTGTTTTCGCTGAGGCGTCAAAAACAACACGGACTTTAGTTGTTGTACTCGATGGTTTCAGAACACAATGGTGGGGTAAGTAATATGTATTTTCTTCTAAAGGATCCTCTTTTATTTTAGTCATATGACCTAAGTTTTCATATTCAAATAAAAAATTATTATACTGAATACCAAGTTCGCGATTTTTTAAAAGTTTTTTCTCAAGGTTATAAAATCTATTTGAAGCTAAAGATCGAGATTCACCTAATTCCGAAACTTTTTCGTTAAAAGGAATCCTTACTATGAATCTGCCATCGAGATTTCTCTCCGTATTTTGCTGGAAGTGAGATTCAACTTCTAATTCCTGTGCTGAAAATTTAGGAGAGGTTTTGACTTCTTCCTGCTCCCAGAATCTTGCAACTTGTGCTTCCAAAGGTGTGCAGGAAAGATAGGATAAAGATGTTTGAATTTGTTGATTAAATTGTAAAATACAATCGCCGGACAAAATCCAGCCTAGTTTCGTTTTTTGAAGTATGGGACAAGACTCACCTAGATGAATTTGACCAATGCATAAGATATTCCAGAAGATTGCGGCGCCCAACAAAATATCGATGTTGCCCCTAACATTATATGAAGGATCCGCTAGACGAATATTTGGTGGAATATTTAGTGTAGATTTGTCAAAAGTAAAAGAAGGTAGAGGCTCCGTTATATTTTTAAGAATTAAACAAGATATTATGTCCACCTCAAAGGCGTTATGATTGGATAAGATTTTAAGATTAGTTTTATAGCGAATATTTGATAAGTTTTTATTTATTCCGAGGATACGTGAGTTACTATCGATTTTTGGAAGATTAAGCCTTTCACATGCTTCCTCTGTGATAAAATTGGATTGTGACGCAGAGTCTAGTAGAACACGACAAGATTGTAGAATACCATTTGAATCAGGTACCTGAACAATTGCCGTAGCTAAAAGAACATTATTAAATTGTTTTTGATTCGCCGATACTAACAAAGATACTTGCTCAGATGGTTCTTGCCTTTTATTAGCGTTATTAGAAAGATTAGGATTTTTGTTGCTATTGTGTTCATTTGAATTACCTTGAGTTATATGGTCTGATTGCTTAGGATTAGTCTGATAATCCATATGAAGTAAAGTATGATGCTTTTTGTGGCACCTTCTACACGTTGACTGTGATTGGCAGTCTTTAAGGATATGATTTTTTCTAAGACAATTTAAACAAAAACGTAGTTTTTTAGCTTCATTTACTCGCTCATTTACCGATAGCTTTAAAAAATCAGTACAGTTGTAAATATTGTGAGTACCCTTACAAAAGTGGCAAGTAGACTGATTGGAACTAAAATATGAACCACCAACATTTGATGGTTTTTTATAATAAGGCCCTGTAGTAATATGAGATCTTTCAGGCTTAAAAGATTGAGTGCTCATAGTTTCTAAAACTTCACAGCGTCTTTTAAGAAAAGCAGATAACTCTTCAAAAGTTGCAAGATCACCAGTGATTTCATATTGCTCCCAGGCGCGTCTAGTTGCGTTGTCGAATTTTAAAACAATAATAAAAATAATTAGAGTGTCCCAGGTATTTACAGGAAGGCCTAAAGCACGTAGACACCTTATATTTTTGTTAACAGAATCGTATAAATTTCTTAAAGCGATATGCGACTCTTTCAAAATAGTAGGTATGTCAAATATTGCCTTTATGTAATTATTTGTTATAATCTTTTTGTTTTCAAAACGTTCACGCAGGAGTTGCCATGCTATAGGATAATTTACTGATGAAACTTCTAAGGAGTCAATAACGCTAGCTGCTTCATTTTTTAAGCATGATTTAAGATAGTAAAATTTCTGTATGTTTGTTAATGAGATATCTGAATCGATCAGCGTATTAAAGGTATCATAAAATTGCCTCCACTCACTGTATTGGCCAGAAAAAGTAGGCATATTTATGTTTGGCAATTTAACCCCCCTAGAAGGAACCTTATTTGAAACTTCGCCTTCTATCTGTTGCGAAACACTGTTAGTAGAGCGAGCATCACTCTCAAAAGTAGCCATATAAGCTTTAACTTGGCTTAAGATATTAAAATATTTTTCTTCAAAGTCGTCTCGCTCAGAATCACTTTTAACTAAAATTGCCTGCTGTTCTGCGGCAGCATTATCCCCCTCAGAAGATTTACTGATTAAGATATTATCAATTTCATCCTGAAGGGAAAGAAATTCACTTATAAGAGGTTCTATTAGGATAAGTCTTGAAGCTAGTTGATGATATATAAGATCATCGATAGATTTTGTTTTAACACGACCAAAAAAGGTGCAGAATCTGGTTAATTGACTCTTATAACTAGTGCGCTGAAGCGTTTTTGCTAATGTTTCAGTCATTATGCAAGAAAAAAGATATTAAAGATATATGTTAATCAAGAAAATAGGGTAATAAACAAGATATTTGATATTACTATGCTAAATAATAAGCAAAAGGTAGGATAAATAAGGTAGGGTTTAAGGTAAATAATATCTGGATAGGATAAAGGAACGGACTCACTATTTTCTCTCCAAAGATTTGCGTCTTACGATCTGAAGTTTCAGATTCAGGTTTGACAGGATGACGTTAATTGTGCTGTACTACCTTGGCAGGTGAGCAGGGTGGCGATGCAGCACGTCACGGACGATATTTGACGGATTTTGGCTGGAACTTCACTTGAGCATTTGATTTAATCCGGCTCGAAGGACCAATTATGTGGTGGATGTTACACTTCTTGATAATAATAATAATAATACACTTCGATAGCTTGAATTGAATCTATTTACAGGATTTTAACTTATAATGAGACGCCCAGCATACCGTCCGCGGCCGGTTCAAATTGTGACTTTTTTGTTACTCACTTTTAAAAATAAATCCGTTGCTAGGTATTTTTCTATAGGTATGCTGCGCACCTAACTTTATCAATTAACTCGTATATTAGCACAAAGGCGATAAACACAGTGTGTGACAAGTGCCTACGCAAACGCCAAGCAAGGCGTATTCACATCAGAGAGCAATTAACAAGGAAGGTAGAGTAATAATTGTTGTTATTGTTTATTGTCATTGTACTTTTGTAAATAAGATTGTTTGTTAGTATTGTCAATATTTGATTAAGCATAATCATACTTTGGTAGCCAACAGTTTGATATAAGTTGCATTGAAAGTAGGTATTGTAGTAGCAAGTTTATTTGAAAGTCAGAACGATTGGTTTATTCTTTAGACTTTATAAATTAAATAACAAAATTTTATAGACAATATGGATCTTGAATCGTTGAAGAAAACACGAACTGTTGCAATAGCCGCGATAACGTGGGTTCAAACGTGGATTGAGCAAAGTTTAAATGATAAAACGTGAGTAGAACAAGCTTCCGTGAGGGAAGAACTATTAAAAAATGCGTTTCAAAACTATACAGAGGCTTAAGATAAAATCGAAGTATTAAACCCCCAAGATACCGATCGAACTGGCATTGAGAATAAATACTGTGATCCAATAGTTAAAATTGAAGATTTAAGGTCAACTAGTGTTGCAAACTCAGTATGTAGCGTGCAAAGTGTGCCGTCGGTACACATTACATCAGGAATTAAATTACCAGACTTGAAAATTTAACCCTTTGACGGAAATGTAGCCCATTGGAGAGGTTATGTAGAATTGTTCACGGCTTTAATTGTAAACAATACAAGTTTGACAGATATTTAAAGATTAATTTATCTAAAACCAACTTTAAAGGGAGAAGCGCTCAAGCTGGTCGATTCGTTAGAGATTATAGGTTCGAACTTTGAAATTGCGTTTGATATTTTAAAGAAAAGGTATGAAAACATACCCTGTGTAATTAATAGTTATTTAAATAATATTTTGGATACCCCCCAGCTTGCAAAGCCTGATGCGGGAAAAGACAGTTTATTGCAAATCAAAGAAAAACAATTGAATCATTAAAAAAATTAAGCTTGTCAAACACAGAGGTTGTGGAATATTTACTGGTATTTATTTTTGAAAATAAATTAGATTTCGCGATAAAAAGAGCATTCGAGCTGGATCGCGATCTAGATCAATTGCCGTCGGTAAACGATTTCTTTAAATTTTTAGAGCGAAGATGCATAGTGTTTAAAAATATATCTAGTACGAGTTCACAGTCAAGCGCTGCCTCACAGGCAAGGAGTGCTAGAAATGATAGAGTTACGTTGTTTGCGGGAAATCAACAGAATAATAAATATTGCGAGATTTGTGGTGCGACGGCAGGTCACAAACTAAACGCATGCGATGAATTCTTAAAACTTTCGGTCCAGGAACGAAATAGAATTGTGCAGCAAAAAAGACTATGTTTTAATTATTTCGGGAGACATAGTGTGGCGCAGTGTACGTCAATTTACACATGCAGAAATTATGGAAGTAAACATAATTCGTTGTTGCATCAGAGCGCAGCGGTCGACTCAAATGGCGGGCGACAACATTCAAATAATGCAAATTATAATGTAAATATGAGAGGTACCAGGCAGTATTCACAAAACAGATCGACAAACAACTCGGGACATTCATCAAACAGGCAAAATAACAATTCAAATAATAGACCTACTACAACAGTAGAAAACCAAGTACAGAATCAACAGTCGAATTCTACTGTGACAGGTTCGGGTGAACGTAATTGTTCGCAAACAAATCAAACAGTTTCTTTGTCGGCAGTGTCTGCAAGACAATCAAATGTATTATTAGCAACTGCTCAAGTAAAAGTACTTAATAAATATGGGGAAATGATTTCTGTGAAAGCTTTGTTAGATAGCGGGAGCCAAAGTTCATTCATAACGCAATTACTGATGAATCAACTAAAATGTAAAGCGTATAATCACGAGCTAAATATTTCAAGTATTTCACAACGAAGTTTTAAAATAAATAAATTATACGGTGTCTTGTATAATATTGGATAATATAACATATAAGTTGCCGCAGGTACCGATAAAAATAGATAGTTTAAAAATACCAAATAGTATACAGGGTGAACTTGCAGACCCAACATTTTATGAGCCTTCTAGTATAGATCTTTTATTGGGAGCTAATTTTTATTATGCAATTTTAGAGAAAGGATTTTATAGTTTGGGTAAACATTTGCCGAGTCTCGTAAGCACTGAATTCGGGTGGATTATCGCAGGTAATGTACCTTTTTTTTGCACTAAACCAGTGCAAAATCAACAAGACTGTTCACAGAATGAAGTTTCGTTCTTTTTACAAACACAAGAAACTGATAATAAATTAACAAAGTTTTGGGAGATTGAACAAATCCCATCAAAATAGGTAATGTCAGCTGTCGATAAGTTAGCAGAACAAATATTTTGTAATACTACAAAGGTTCTAGAAGACGGAGCATATCAGGTAGATATGCCATTTAAGCAGCTTCAAGAATATAAACACTTGGGAAATTCATATGCAATATCAGAAAAACGTTTTCTGTCCCTTGAAAGGAGGTTTAGTTTAAGTAAGTTGACCTAGGTCATGCAAAGTATATTCCGTTGGCTTTGACGAACGCGAATAACGAGAATAAATATTTCATACCAGATCTGTGTGTAATCAGAGATTCTAGTGTCACAACAAAATTACGTGTAGTGTTTGACACGTCGGCACAGTCAAAGTCGGGATATTCTCTAAATGACGTCACTCTAAAAGGGTATCAGGTACAGCCTGAGCTTTTCGATATTTTGTGCCGGTTCAGGTATTTTCAATTCGTGTTGATTTCAGACATGCAAAAAATGTATAGACAAATAAAAATAAATCCAGAGCATAAGGTACTGCAGAATATTCTTTGGCGGGACAATCCATACGAAGGTTTCAAATGTATCGAGCTGCAAACTCTGACGTATGGAGCTAATTTTGCTCCGTATGTAGCCACACGAACGGTATTACAAGTCGCGAAGGCGGGATGTGACGAATTTCCAGTGGCGTCCCAAGCGCTGATGACGCAATGTTACGTGGATGACATCTTGGCGGGTTGCAACGAGTTTGAACAATTATTGTCGGAGTTGTATACGCAGTTAAATAAACTGCTCAACAATTCTTACTTTCCATAAATGGTGTTCTAATTTAAGAACGTTTTTAGAATCTGTGTCGCAGGCACAATTATAGAAGTGTGATTTAAATTTCGATGACGCGCCAAGTAAGGTGTTAGGATTAAAATGGATTCCGGATGAGGATATGTTGAGTGTCACGATTCCGACAGAATTAGGAAATAAAAATCCAACAAAAAGAATTATTTTGTCAACGTTAGCGCGATGTTACGATCCGTTAGGACTGGTTAATCCAGTGGTGGTTGCAGGAAAGATTTTAATGCAAAAATTGTGGATTCAAAAATTAGATTGGGACACGGAAATAACAAATATTGATCTAATAACTGATTGGGGTAAATTTTTAGTTATGATGTTTCTTCTCGCCTCACTAAAAATACCTAGAAAAATATGTGACAATAAAGAAATATTGAAAATCGAAATTCAAGGATTTGCGGACGCAAGCACATTGGCGTACGGCGCCTGTGTATATATTCGAGCTCTATATGCGGATAATTCGGTGACTAATAATTTGATCGCTTCAAAATCGAGAGTAGCACCAATTAAAACAATTACATTACCAAGATTGGAACTCTGTGCCTTGGTAATTTTAGCAAATTTAATGCAAAGGATTCTGACCATTTTTGAGTACCTGATAAAGTTCGATTCGGTAAATCTTTGGTCAGATTCTAAGATTGCTATTGCATGGTGTAACGATCACACAAATCGGTGGTCTACATTTGTATAGCATAGAGTGTCTCAAATTCAGAGCCTCACAACAAAATGCATTTTAAGATATGTAAAATCAGCAGATAATCCCGCGGATATTTTGTCACGGGGAAACTTTTCAACCGAAATCATTAATTCAGGACATTGGTTTCATGAACCTGAATTTTTGTTGAATTCGGACGTGGATTTGCACTTGTTCGACAGCCAAATAAATTTAAATAACATTCCAGAACTAAGGAAAATAGCACTCGTCGCCTTTCAGAGACCAGAGGCGTGCGATTTTTGGTTAGAATATTTTGCAAATTTTTCGAATTTTGGACGTTTAATACGTTCAGTAGCATTTATATTTCGGTTTTTACATAACGTTAAAAATAAATTTGATAAAAAACAGTCAAATCTTGATGTGAATGAAATTGGCAACGCAAAAAAGTTTGTTGTAAAAAATCTGCAAGAAAAATATTTTAATAAGGAAATTTCAGAATTAAAACAAAATAAAATAATTTCTAGTAACCAGTTAAAAGTATTTAAAATTTTTTTGGATTCAGATCAACTAATACGAGTAGGAGGTAGGCTGAAAAATGCAAACATTTCTTTCGATCAGAAACATCCGTATTTGTTGCCTTCTCATAATGAAGTAGTGAAAATAATGTTAAAATATGAACATACGCGATTAAGACACGCTGGTGCGCAAACATTGTTGTCAAATGTTAGATTACGGTACTGGCCTCTGAACGGTTTACGCGAAACCAAAGCGGTTATACGAAATTGTATTACGTGTGCAAGGTTTAGGATTGCTCCAGCTCAGCAGATAATGGCAGATCTGCCAGGAGATAGAGTTCAGAGTGCACGGCCCTTTGAAAAAGTAGGCATCGACTACGGTGGTCCATTTTTGATAAAATCATCACGATTACGGAAAGCGCAGATGATAAACCGTATATCGCAATTTTTGTATGCATGACAACTAAAGCAATGCCCATCGAGTTAGTGACTAGTTTGTCAACTGAAGCGTTTATTATGACGTTTAAACGTTTTATTTCACGAAAAGGTAACCCGTCCATCGTCTATAGCGATAATGGTACAAATTTTCAAGGGGAAGCTAATCAGTTGCGAGATTTATACAAATTTCTAAAAAATTACTTGTTATGTTTCACTATTTATTCAGTCACCTGACACGCGTGTTTCGACCCTTTCAACTCTATACGGTTTCACGAAGAATGTAGCCCAACGCAAGTTAATTACAAATTATGAGCCTTTTGTTGACTATCTTTCGAAAAACGAAATTCAGTGGAAATTTATTCCTCCTCGGTCTCCACACTGGGGTGAGCTATGGGAAGCTGCGGTAAAAAGCGTAAAACATCACATGACCAGATTAATGGAAAATTCATAATTTACATTTGAGGAATTTTATACTGTTCTAACGCAAATAGAAGCAATTTTAAATTCAAGACCGTTGTGTCCGCTGACAAGCGATCCGTCTGACGTTAGTTGCTTAACGCCAGGACATTTTTTAATCGGAAAAAGTTTAACTGCATATCCTGAGAAGGATTTAACCAATGTCCCTGAAAATAGGATAAAGTTGTGGCAACAATGCATAAAAATACAACTAGGTTTTTGGAAGCGATGGTCTGTGGATTATCTCGACTTCAAAATTGCCCAAAATGGCTAAAAAGTACTAAAAATATCAGTCCGAACGACATAGTCTTACTGAGAGAGGATGACGTTCCGCCCTTGCAGTGGCCGTTGGCACGCGTACTCGAAGTTTATCCAGGAAAGGATGGTAAAGTAAGGGTGTTGAGCTTAAAGACCGCGACAAGTGTGTTCACTCGATCGATCAGCAAGGTGTCGCCTCTGCCCTATGACGACATAAATATAAATATGAACCGTAACCAAAACTAATGTTTTGGTAAAATTAGACAACACATTCTTGTCTCTCAATGTGTGTTGTAAAAAAGTTTTACAATGTAAGTAATGTAAGTTATTACAGCGGTAATAATTTAAGTTATATTTTTTTAATTTTTTGAAGTTTGAAGTTTTTTAAGCAAGAGTTCAATCTCTTTTTCGGTTTGGTAGCTTGCCATAAAAGTTACTGGGACAGTAGCTGCGTCCCTGGGGAAACCCTAAAAAAGTAAATGATCTTGCGTTTTTTGTTATTTTTGTTATCTCTTTGTCTTTCATTAGACATCGTAACGGTTGTGTAAGCGGAGGCGCTTAACAACTTTTCACCCTTGACCTACTAAGCACTAGAGGTGCTCCTAGTGTGTAAACTATAGAGTGCGGATGACCTGGCAGTATCGCACTGTCCTTGGCTAGCCGGTTCCTGGGAATCGGTCCCACCTTCGTCCTGCGGGGCATCTACGCCTTTCATTTCTTCCTCTTCCTTTTCATGCTCGTCTTTGCTTCCGCGCTGCATGGGCACGTGCAGCGTCAGCCTAAGTACCAGTGTCATTCCTCTGGGTTGGGTGGGGATAAGGGGATCTGTTGTTGCTCAGTCCAGGGGAATAAAGGGATTTTCTTCGAGTGGGAGAATTCGGGGTTTGCGGCTGCCCTGAGCAAGGGCTCCGCAGACGTTCACGTATTCTTCAAGATGAAGAATACGTACAGTTAATTAATACTTTCTACTCACGGAGGTGCAAGCTTACAACTTGTGCTTCCACTTGCGTTGGCTAATCCACGTTGTGGCTAGCTATACTATCATGTGAAAATAAGACAAGGTCGCGCGTCAGATGCGAAATTGTTGTTCCTTGATTGTACCTACCATACTTGAGTACGGTGATAGGGAAAATTGATGATAATGTTATAGTAGGGTATCATATGTATCGCTACGGTTGTATTTAATGTATTGTGTTAGATTTCAGCTCATAAGAGTATTCCTATGAATTTATTGTTAAAAAATAGGTAACATGTTGTTTTACATAAAGTAAAATGTATTGGTGTATGACTATTAAGAGTCCTAAACCATATTTGAAAAATGTTTTTTTTTGTTGTTAAAAATTATAATGTTCAGATGTGAAAGTTATACTGTTGGATAGGTACCAAAGTAGGGTAAATTTAAGCAATAGTTTTGTAAATAGTTTAGTAGGGGAGTTGCTGTTATTGGAATATCGGTTGAAGCATGAATGCTCCAACGCGGGGGAGAATGTTGGGGAAACGATCATCCAGAGGAATTAAAAATAATATAATTAAATGCAACAAATGTTTTTAGAATCAATACTACTGTTAAATATCTGATTTCAATATTATTTTAACAAAGGAGCAAAATGTATCAATGCTTGCTGAACGAATATAGTGTTATCGCCGGGATAGACATAAAACTTGCAAATATCATCTTTTAAAATACACATAATATGTCCTAAATAATAAACGGCTAGTCGACCGTTATTCCAGGAAAAAGCAATGTTCCACGTTTAGATGTTAAAAGTATGTTTTTATTATCTTCTATATTAGAATACCCTGTGATGGCGTTTTTGACGCTCTAGGAGGGTGACACGGCATGGTACTGTTAGTTTACACCGTCCGATTGGTTGGGAGGAAACATGGCGGTTGTGTAGCCTATCAGAATACATTGTTGGTTGAGCGTCGTGACAGCGGTGGCGTAACCTTGCTGTCAGATGATGCAGTTTTCTTCTTACACCACACTAGACTTTTGGCTTCGAAAAGCAAAGTTCTATGTCAACAAACGCACGTGGTTTTTCTCCGTCGGAGTGATACAAATAGCATTACCTAAAAAAAGGCACCCAGCAAATGTATTAAACAAATACAGTGACTAGTTTTGATTGTAAAATCAGTAGTGAATAGTTATGTTATAGTACGTTATTGTAAAATCATGTACTAAAGAAGTTTTGTGTGATTTGGAGAAATAAACGCCAAATTACCACAGTGAAAAGCTTGTTTAATTCCTTCACTCAGTAAATGAAAGAATCAGTGAAATTAACTTATAATCGAGGAACATAAAAGCCTCATGAACTGTTGACGCAAGTTAAATAATAACACTTGGCTTGCTTAACAGTGACCATGATCTGACAAATAACCTGGAAAGCCTTGAACATCGAAGGCAGGTTGGCGACTTGAATCTGTTTTACAAATATTTTCATGGCAAGTGCTCAACTGAGGTTGCCCGCTTGATTCCACCCAGAGCAATGCATGGTAGAAATAGACGACGAACCACTGCAGCTCACCTGTACGTGGTTTAGCTTTGTGTACCTCGAATGGCACTATTAAAAAAATCTTTCCTCTGGAGAATGATATCACTCTGGAACGACGTCCCTGAGGCCATGTTCCCCAACGAAAATAATCTTCAAAGATTCAAGACCAACGCGACTTGTTTCCTGCGCACACGCACCGCTCGCAGAGTGCCACAAAGGATTAATCCTGCACCGCTGTGCCTCACCATAATAAACTCACACATTTGGGCCTCGGTACAAATCCACTTTGAGTTTAATTCAAAGGAGAGCTACAAGACGAACTACTGTAGCCCACCCGTACGTGGTTCAGCTTAGTGTTTTTCGAACGACACTCTTCAAAAAATTTAATCTGAAGAACATCATCCCACTGAAACAACCTTCCCGAGGTCGCGTTACGAATGAGTAAAATCTTTAAAGATTCAAGACCACCGTTAATCACTTTCTGCATAAGTACCGCACGCAGAGCGCCATAATAAAATTTGCCTGGCTTTTATGTGAAAAAAAAATTCATAAATAAATAATTCTAAAATGATTCAGATTTTTTTTTTAAATTATCCAATGCCTCTACATGATTGGAGGTATGTAATTCTTAATTTACGATTTTGATTACTTGATTGATTAATTTTTTTATTTTTTAGTTGATGCACGGTCAGCCCTGAAAATAGTTAATGGAACTACCGCTGAAGAAGGTGAATTCCCGTACATGGTAGGTATACATGCTCTTATTAAGTAGATAATTTTGTGCTTACTTTATAATAATCAGCCTTATCAAATCGTCGATAAGCTTATACATATGCTAGATACCACCAATTTAGACTTAAACCTTGGTGTTTCTCTCTTCGTCCGCAGAGATATTATAGGCACTGGGTGTCCCCAGTCCCGGATAAGAAGTCACCCTACAGGTAGTTCATTAATCATAGGACATAGAGAGACGATTAAATTAGAAAAAAACCGCATTACTTACTAAATCCTGCGACGGTCTATTCTAAAATTTAAATATTTCTGATATAATATCTAATGAAATGTTTTTAGGCAAAACCGAATTTTTGATATTTCGTTCTTATTGTCAAGAGGAGATATGTGAAAATAAATTTGACTCCCTGATTGCCACTTTTTCTCCTGTAGAAGATGATTTTATCAAAGACTTTGTTTTTATATTGCAGTGTAATCAAAACTCAAAGTCATGGTTGAGTTTTGATTTACACTACAATACTGAATTCAGATCTCTTTGTGAACCATGGACGGATTCTTGGAATTTGTTTTTGTAAATAGTCGTAAAGTTTTATTTTACGTTTTATAAATTCTACTTCTAGTTCTGATTCCAACGATATATCACACTAATTATTTCTATTAGTCATTTCGAACTAACAAAACTCATCATCAATCCAAGCATCAGAACGCCTCTGAGCTGTAACATTGAGATTCTCACGTGCTTGCAGTGCATGAGCTAAAATATCAGGTTTTAGTAGATAAAAGGTATAACAGAGTTTTTCGCCAAAAGACTGAAAATAGTTAAATAATAATGTGATATTGAATAACAGACATAGCTTAAACAATGAAACTTTTTAAAAAGACTTAAATGAACACTAAATAAATAGTGCACGGTGTTCGATTCTAAAAGTTCGAGTACTTACAACGAAAATATTTTGCACCAGTGGTAGCGACTAAGCATAAACAGCACACACAAACACTATAAAATTTTAAGTGAGAATGGAAGCGTTGGCATTACCACCAGATCAACAACATTTGTACCAACATCTAATACAAGCAGACAGCAAATACAAAATTAACCGTTTAAAAACCAGATGCCTATATTTGAAACGTAAGTCATGCAAAAATACTATTGAAACTATTGAATTTTTGATAATTTGGAGTACAAACTAAACGAGTTTAAGTGATATCAGACATATAAGTGTATTGCTGAGCTCCGAGCTTAAAACCTTAAAAATGGTTATTGGTGAAACTAATTCTGCAAGAGTGTATCCTGTACGTAGTCGGGGTGCATTGGAAACAAAATAAACAATAACGGTAAAAAATTAAACCATCTTAGATTTGCAGACGACATCGTGCTTATTGCCGAGAGGGCTGATGAAGCCAAGGAAATGCTACGAAGGCTCAATGAAATGTCAAACTCAGTAGGACTCAAAATAAATATCGCTAAAACTCAATTTATGACTAACCTTGTCATAAGCGAAAACATTAAGCTGGACGGGTCAAATATAGAACTAGTGAATTCGTATGGTACCATGCAGCGAAAGACAAACAACATGGAAACGAATGAAAGAGGCCTTTGTTCAGGAGTGGACAGATAATGTCTGAGAGAGAAGAAAAAGAAGAAGAATTCCTACAAATATCTGGGACACGAGCTACGTATTGGAAGAGACAACCAAACATGTGAGATCACCAGACGAATAGGCCTAGCTTGGGCTGCATTTGGAAAACTGCATTACGTCTTTCAAGCGAATATCCCGATGTGCTTAAAAAAGAAAGTCTTTGAACAGTGCGTATTACCTGTACTTACCTACGGGGCAAAAACGCTAACCCTTACCCAAAAAAACGGTGAATAAGATACTCATTGCTCAGAGAAAAATGGAAAGATCAATGCTTGGCATTTCGCTTAGAGATAGGATTCAGAACACCAGAATCAGACAAAGGACGAAGTTGACAGATGCAGTGGAATGTATAGTAACTCTGAAGTGGAATAGGGCTGGATATATTGCACGTTTCTCGGATAGGCGCTGGACGAGAAAGATCATTGAATGGAGACAACGACAAGAAGCATATCGCAGCAGAGGTCGGCCGCCTACAAGATGATCAGACGATATAGAAATGATCCAAACCAACTGGATGAACATCGCACGAGACAGGACAATGTGGAGGAAGCCACGGAAGGCCTATGTCCAGCAGTGGACACGAATAGCTGTTTAATGATGATGATGAAACAAATTGAGTGGTCGCTTTCTCTAGAATCGTTCTTGGCTTTATCATAGCTATAAAGTCGTATGCTCATTGCTTCCTTGAATATAATTTGTAGTTTTTGCGTCTTTCATTTTCCTCGTCTATTATAAATTGTGGAAAAGCTGATACAAAGGGTATGTGGTACTTTTGTAAATCAGTTAATGGGAGGGTTTGATGCAAAATGTAATAAACTTTATCTACTTTCATTTAGTAATATGAATTTTACAGTTCTGTAAATCGTTTTGTAAGGGCATCTATTACAGCACTAGTGCTGTAATAGATGCCATTACAGCACTAGTGCTGTAATAGATGCCCTTACTAGAATTGACTTCATTTCAAAGCAACGCGAGCCTTATTAAAAATAAGGAAAATCTTGTGCTGGAGTATATATAGTATACGATATCTTCCGAAGACCAAGCAGTATAATATCAACTAAGGAAACACCTGAAATTTTCCCGAGCACAAAAGTGGGAAGCAAAGATAAAGGGTCAAATAAGTTAATCAGTAACCAACGTGAATACACTGTCTTGGTCCTATAAAATATTGAAACAACAGAAAAAGAAACAGATCAAGAGGATTACAGCGAAGAAGGTGGTTTAGATAACTTGGTGCTAGGTCGAAATAGCACCCTGCAGAGAAACAAAGTCCCAGCAAAAACATCTGAGGTACGTAAGAAACCGTTGGCGGAAATCACTTATAAAACATAAGCAAAAGAGAAAGAGATAGAAACTTTACACTTACAGCAGTTCAAAAAATACCAGAAATATCAATACATAGACACAACACTTATATAACATATACTAAATTTAAAAAACAACGCTTCATAACTCCGTTATAAACTATCCGGATCTATGAACAGACATTAAGTATATATTTCTATACTATATTCTTTTTGCAATTCTATAAATCATACAAAAAGAGAAAAACCGAGGTGTCATTGGCGCATAGAAATCTTATCGAAGTAAAATTGTTGTGATACATACATACTGCAATAATAAATTTCCAAATTATAAGGATAACGGTAAAAAGTTATAGCATACCCTAAATGAATATACAACAAAGAATTTGAAAAATTCATTTAATAAAAAATTGTTTGATGAAAAGAAAACCCTAAAACAGATCCGTTAAAGATAAGTATAATATTTAACAACTAATAAGTATATAAACTTGGGAAAAAACATGACCAATAAAATTAGGCAAAATTAAACTAGAACCTAAATAATATTCTAGATAACTCAACTATCTTGTCTTCCATATTTCTAAAGCCAGAAAATTCACACCAAATATCAACTCTAATAGATTCACTTACCGTCAATACTTAATCAATCTTATTAATAGGTTAGTTACAAATTTAAAAGGAAGACCGTTTGACAAATCAGCGCTAAATCACAAACAAAGCTATGCCCTTGATCTGGTAATGGCCCATTGACTTGCTGTAGAAGAGGATGATTCTGTACGACTTCGTACTACTAAAAAGATCAGTAGGTATCGCAAAGAATCCTTCAATATCGTCCTTACATAAACTACCTATCTGTCATACTTTATTTTCTGGCGATTAAGAGCACAGAATGACTCTTTGCGAATAATTTTTTTGATAACGTTCTATGGACAGAAAAAGTTATTGTTGCAACATTTTAACAGAAGAAATCGACATTATTGGTCAAAACAAGATGAAAATCGAGTTCAAATATCCAGACATCAACATCCTTTTGGATTTAACGTGTAACACATATTTTATGAAGGCTGAACTTTACTATAATAGATATAGGCCCACACCTCTAAAAAATACCGCAGACCCATTCAAATTTGCCCAACTAAATGTAAAATACAAGAAAGCACACTTACACTGTGACAAGACAAAGAATAAATAGAAAACTCGAAATGATAAAATCAAGATACTGTACCGCATGTGGACCTATATTAAAGCAAAATGCACGTCTCTTCCTGTTAGAAAATCCAATTTCTGAGAAATAAGCCATAAGGCATGACTACCTATGTACTACTAGACACCTTTGTGGATAATTACAGAATGTACTGCTTAAAATTTTCGTCCACAAATAAACCCAAAAACTTATTAAATGAGACACTACTCACAGTGTCATAATTAAAAAAAAATACTAGCTGTCTATTTGGCATTTAAACCAAACGTAAGGAAGAGGAAACACGATTGTTAAAAATAACTGACCGATGACGATCAGACAAATATAATTTTACTCGAGACAAGAATGCCACTCGGAATACATAGATTTTAAGCTTGCCGAGAAGCAATCCATAATCCACACAACGGCAAGCTCCCCATCATTAAGGTAAAGAGAGACGTTCTTTAGAAAGATACAGATGACATAATTTGTGCTTTTTTAGCCCAAAATCCAAATTGGGCCTTAGTCAATAATACAATGGAATACTTAAAAGATCGCTTTCAAAATAACTTAATTACCCCTCGTCCTCTACGCTCGTCTCAGCGATCCCCAGATATTACACAGATGAACTTTTTTCTTCGGGAAATCCTTGACAATGAAGTTTACTGAAAAACTTTTTAAAATAATGATCAGTTGAAGGCTGAAATTCGAGCCGGAATAACATAATAAATAAAAATAACTTCAGATGCATATTATAGGAGAAATTGTTTATCGGTGTTATTTATGTTTAAGTAATGAGGGTGGAACATTGGAACATAACAATAATTTATAGTTTAAAAATACGTAACGAACGAAAATCTTACTGTGGATTATAATGTTGTTTTTGACAAGTAGTGGGAGTGGTTTGGTGTCACACAGATCATACAGTTTATTTCTCGCGTTTTTAAATGAGCGGCGTGCACATTTAATTCACGCGTTCCGATGTGTTGTATCGTGATGAAATCCGATTTTTGTCAGACGCCGACACATACATCAGAACGTTTTTCAGAGCAAATACGAGTATTTCGCTGAGAGAAAAATGAATATAATTTTGCTACTTGAAAACGTAAGAAATCCTTACGAGCTTGAGGGCATGGCGTATAACAAACGCAAACAATATTTAGATTTTGAAACCCGCCTATCATCGTCATAATGCATCACAACCGATCCCAACACAACACGTCGGAACAAGGTGCCCCCGGCTTTGCTCTAGAGTTAGAGTAAAAAAAGGTGTAACGTGATAAGTGCATTTTACATCATTAAAGCCGGGGACACATTGTTCTGGCGTGATGTGTTGTATTATGTTGTGATGCCACACGGGTCACACGGCTTTTTTCTCGTGCATTTAAATGAGCGTCGTGCACATTTATCTGATTCAACGCGGCCTGTCGCGTTCTGATGTGTTGTGTCGTGATAAAATCCGGGCCGGCCAGATTTTCGTCAGACGCCGAGAAAAGCATTAGAACGTTTTTAACAGCGAATTCGAGCGTTTTGAAAGAAAAAGAATGAAAATTTACTAATTAAAACGTAAGAAATCATGACTGTCTAGTGTCTATTCTTCGATTTTTTCTTCAAATTCGTTGGACGAGCTTGAGATCATGGTGAGTAACGAACGCAATACGTCAGAACAATATGTCCATGGCTTAAGTTTTATTTTCGACACTTATAATATTGTGATGGCGTTTTATAATTATTTTTTTATGTGTTTGTGTTATTATATGTATACACAATAATACACATTACAAATTAAGTACTTTTAGCAGGCGCCGTCTGCTGCAGACTTTTCTTTTCGAATACTTTTTTGAAGCTTTTTTGTTTGTTCTTTTTTCATTGCTGTTTTCTTTTTTCATTCTTTCTTCTCTTGAGAGTCGTTGTTCTTTCCAGTTTTTTTATGTTAGTTTTTTGCTATTTTTCATGATAATTTAGCATTCAGGGTGGGAGCCAGTCTTTCGGCATTTTGTATGTGTGCTGTGGCTGTGATCTTATGTGTGAATTTGTTATTAGATTATTTGTTGATACGTCTGTCCGTCTGTGGTAGTTCATAATTGTCTTTGTTATGTATTGTTCAATCATTTTAATTTTCATTTCGTCATGTAGTATTCTAACTGGTACGTGTCTTTGTACGTTTAGTGCGATTCTAATTGTCCTGTTTTGTAAGATTTGTAGTTTTTTTAGTCTTGTCTTGTTTGCTGTACACCATGATGGTATTCCGTATGTCAGTACTGGTGTGATAATTGTCCTGTATATTGACATTTTCGTCTTGTTTGTGATATTGCTGTTTCTACAAATTAACGGGTACACTGCACTCAATTGTCTCTAAGAATTTGCGACTCTTTCGTCAACGTTTTCGTTCCAGGTAAGTTTCTTATCGAAGACAAGACCAAGATACTTTACTTTGTTTGACCATATAATTGGTTTATTATTAACTCTAACGCTTGTTTCAGGTAGTCTTAGCCTTGCCTTCGAGAAGAATATTGCCTGCGTTTTCTCCTCATTGAGCCCTAATCTCCAGACTTCAAGCCATTTTTGCAGCACATGTACATGCTGTTGCAAACTTTCGACCACTCTCCAGGGCACTCCTGAGGTAGCAGTTATTGCAGTATCGTCCGCAAACAAATATAGTTCTGTCTGATTGCTGTGCGGAATGTCTGCTGTGTAAATATTATAAAGAATCGCCGCTAGGGGTGACCCTTGTGGGACCCCTGCTTTGATTTTTCTAATCGTTGAAATTGTATTTTCAGACGATACTGCAAAGGTCCTGTTCCCAAGGTATGATATAATTAGCCTGATAAGGTAATCAGGCATGCCTGCCCTTATTAATTTTAGTACTAGTCCGTCGTGCCAGACTTTGTCAAAAGCTTTAGCAACGTCAAAAAAGACTGCTCCTGTTGACATGCGACGATTAAATCCTCTTAGGATGTTGGAGGCCAGTCGTGTTGTCTGGCGCACCGTGCAATGAGCAGCTCGAAAACCGAACTGCTCTGGTGGTAATTCGTCGTTGTTTAATACAAAATCGGTTATCCGATTTAATATCAATTTTTCAACAACCTTGCCTAAACATGACAGCAGACTTATTGGCCCTTTTCCAAGTGTCTGGAAAGCAACCTCTTTCGAGTGTAGCTTGGGCTATGTTTACCAGGTCCATTGCTGTTTTCTCTGGCAAATTTTTGAGCGTCTTGTTTCCTTATGCCGTCGAAGCCGGGTGCCTTTTTTGCACCAATATCGTGCAGTATCGCGCCGTCTATTATGAATAAATTCAGTGTGTTTTTAAAGTCCTGAGGATGGCTTCTTAAAAAGCCAAAATGTTAACAAATGGAAACTTGTTTTTCTTCTATACTAACCCGCTGCCACTGTTCTCCTAAACAATAAAAAGTAGAATTTTTAAAACATAAAATAAAATTTGTCGATTATTTAAAAAAAAATAATAACAATTTTTTAAGTTTGAAAACATGCGCAACTCTTTTCTAGTGCGTTCCTTTTCGAGACAGCCTGTATATTGGCAATGGCAAGAGACAATTCAATTAATTAAGGCTGAATGCTTTGGTTTAACATATCACCACAGAAAATTGCCAAGTTAATCTGCGTATACCGGCCACCGAGCGATTACAATCATTATAAAGATATCTTCTGATTACTGGCTAATACCATCGACTTCTTGCAAAGTCATAATTTTCCCTGCTTAAATGCAGGTACATACTAAATCAATATTTTTAATTTAAGGTACAACTACGTGATTCAACTGGTTCGTTCAAGTGTGGAGGAGCAATATTAGCATCAGAATGGATTTTAACAGCTGGTTACTGTGTTTTTTCCACAGAAATGTAATATTTATTTAGGAAACAAGCCAGAGAAGTGCCAGTTTTAGTCTAGGGTACTTCTCCGGCATGTTACGTATTGGGTGTATATTTATTGTACCTAACGGAACTATTTTATTTCTTGGTTGTAAAAATTTTATAAGTGATATTTATCTACAACAGTTCGATAGTGCGGTACCTTTGGTAACACGCACTAATTTTAATGCTGTAAATGTAACATTACTACACTAGTAAGGTAAAGTAAAAATGCCTTAATGTTGACTGACAATTGTTGTACATTTTTGTTGACAGTACACCAATTTTTATTAAAATAATGTATATTTTACATTATAAAGTCTCTAACAAGTATTTACAGAATACTAACACAAATTTGTAAGGCTAACAAATTATGACGATCTAGCCCAAGTTACTTCAGTTTAAAAGTTAATTTCGCATTTTGTTTACTATTTTTCGGTACGCCATGCATAAAACCTATTCCAACACAAAAGTTGCGTCTCCTCGATCCAGACATCCATACTGTAGGGTTTTCTTCGTATTCATAAACAGAAATTGTTGAGCTCGGACCAGTCCAAGGCCTGGCTAAAGTGTGATGGGAGGCAACGACGAGTTTTAGTACGCAATTTAAATTATCTTAGAAAGTAACTGTTTTTAGTACACAGAAATTTAATGCAAACCTAAATTTGTGGGCCCTAAATACCTTCTAACCACTTTTGACATACTATAATGTACGAGTAGGAATACTAATAGTAGGCATTAGGAATAAAAATGACGGTAAAAATTATACCGTTTCTGAAACTATGAGAGTAGAGAAGGGAAATGACAATGTAAAATACTAAAGACAGACCCGTAAACTACCTTCCTGTCTAGGCGGGGAAGTGAGGCTTCTCCGACATTTTTAAGTCTGGGTAGTTGTCAATTTACTGACGGTTGCAGTTAGCAGCCAACCCATTGTATTATAACTATTATACCGGGTAGGCCACTGAAAACTTACAATGGCCATAATTTTTGAACTAAAAGAGATATCAAAAAATAAATATACATACGTATTTTTCAAACCACCCTGACCTACCCCTTAGGCGCCACCCTTACTCACTTCAAAATCTTAAATGGCAACACCCCACGTGTGGCACCTTTTTGGAAATCTCATGAGAAATGCTAAAAGATGATCATAAAATTTTTAGGGTGAAATTGAAAAACACCCTTCACACAGGTGGACATAAATTGAACAAAAAAAAGGGATTTTTTCAGCATAAGTTACAAGTAGGGACCCAGCTAAATTCAAATGAGGTATTTTTCAAACCACCCCGACCCACCTCTAGGCACCACCCCCACTTACTTCAAAATCTAAGATAGCGATACCCCACTTGTGGCACCTCTATGAAAAGCGTATAAAAAATGCTAAACGATGGTCATAAAGATTTTAACCTAACCTATTTTATAAGAAATCGTATAACCTACCTATCTACTTTTTTAAAACTTTTTTTCTAGAAAAATTAAGGCAATTACTGGTAAGTAGTGATAAGATATGTAGATTTGACAATTTGAAAAAAAGAAACCAAATTAAAAATGAACTAGATAATTGATTTTAACAATTGCTCAAAATGACAGCCGTTTTGTTCCATACAAGAATACAAACGATATTCAAATTCTTCTCTCACTTTTTGGAAAATCTCTCTCGGAATATTTCGACATGCTTCAATTATCCTCTGCCGCAATTCTTGCAACGAAGCTGGTTTTGTCTTGTAGACTATGGATTTAATGTAACCCCACAAGAAGAAGTCTAAAGAAGTGAGGTCAGGTGACCTTGGCGGCCACTCGATTGGACCCCTTCTGCCTTGGATAAAATCTATCTAACCGCCGCCTTGTGACAATAGCATAATGCGGAGGGGCTCCATCTTGCTGAAAGTGTATGAGGTCTTCATTAAGATTCAAATTTCCTCCCAAATCTCTTTGATTTTCAACCTCATTTACAATGGCTGGCTCTATCAAATTGTTCAGCCTGTCCACATAAACAGCACCCGTCAAATTTCCGTCGATGAAAAATGGACCTATTATTTTATCGCCCAGTATTCCGCACCAAACATTGAGTTTTAGGGGTTTTTCTGTCCTTCAACAACAATATGCGGATTCTCATCGCTCCAGTTATCTGCAGTTCTGCTTATTCACATTTCCATTTAGAAGAAATGAGCTCTTATCACTAAAACAAATATTTTTAGTGAGTGAAGGTTCTCTTCGAATTTCCTTCGTCATTAGTTCGCAGAACTGGATCCTTCTATCTGGATCGTCGTCGCCAAGTTCCTGCAGAATCTTCATTTTGTAGGGGTGGAATTTTTGCATTTTCAATACTCTTCTGACAGATGTTCGGGCTATGCCTGTTATTGATGCCACCTGGCGCGTTGATGCTTCTGGATTGACCGACACCTGACCAATAACTTCCATCTGCATTTCTTCATTCAGTACCCTAGGCCCTTCCCTTTTTTATTTTTGACCGATCCCGTTTGTTGAAACTTTTCAATCAAATCCCTAATATAAACGTGACTAACGTTTTTGTCCGGATTTCTTTCATTGAAAGCACGGGCTGTTCTCAAATAGCACATACCTTCAGCACCATAAAGAAAAACTATTTGAATTCTTTCTTCCACACTATAAACCATTTTTCCAAATTTTAAATAATTAAATCAAATAAAGGTATAATTATATCGTCACCAAATTTGCAAACGACTGAAAATTGATCAGTAAGTGAAGGAAAGTAAAAAAAATTTAGATGATAAGGAAGAATTTGCGTTATCGCAAAATTAGGCTGAACGATATTAAGTAGTAAAACATCTTTTTGTTGTTTTTTTTTATTATCTAAATTTCTTTTAGTTTCGCATTTTAGGCGTTTCAATGTGCGGCATTGATCTTTTACATACACAGGTAGGATATTGAGTAGGTACCGATTTGTAGTACATGGATACAAAAACTATCCATTTTATTGATTTTGAAATTTTTCTTTACTTTTAGGTCAATTTTTTTATTTTATCGTGAAGTTGTCATGACGGTCGTTTAGCATTTTTTATACGCTTTCCATAAAGGTGCTACAAGTGGGGCATCGCTATCTTAGATTTTGAAGTGAGTAAGGGTGGCGCCTAGGGGGTAGGTCGGGGTGGTTTGAAAAATACCTCATTTGAATTTAGTTAGGTCCCTATTTGTAACTTATGCTGAAAAAATCCCTTTTTTTTGTTCAATTTATGTCCACCTGTGTGAAGGGTGTCTTTCAATTTCACCCTAAAAATTTTATGATCATCTTTTAGCATTTCTCATCAGCTTTCCAAAAAAGTGCCACAGGTGGGGTGTTGCCATTTAAGATTTTGAAGTGAGTAAGGGTGGCGCCTAAGGGGTAGGTCGGGGTGGTTTGAAAAATACGTCATATGTATTCCCCCTTGATTTTATAGAAACGGCATTTTTTATTTTTTTGATATCTCTTTTAGATTAGATTAAATTAGAGCCATTGTAAGTTTTCAGTGGCCCACCCGGTATACGATAGTCATCTAAAAGTTAAGATTAGTGTAATATTTGTGTATACATTTTAACCGAACAATTTAACATCTAACAATCAGTAATATTTTTGAGTTTTGACGAAAACTTGTCAATATTTAAACGTAGTAACATATTTAAATATTTTTAGCGATTCAATTGTGTATGGAACAAACAAATTATATGATTGGATGGATGGTTACCCCAATACTTCTATTAATGTAAAAAAATCGTTCAGCCACCCAAACTTCACTAGTGTCGGAGGAATTCGTTACTATGATATCGGTATCTTGCAGGTAGGTAACACTTTTTTTGCGAACTTTTTACCAAATCAATGGACAAATTATATTATTATTGACAGGAATTTTTGAGTTTTATTGGAATATATTTTAACTTAACTGGAAGATGCAAATTATTCAAAGAATAACCATGTTATTATGTAACGCGAATTCTGGTGGTAAATGTAAAGAATATTTTAAATACTGTTAAAAACAAGAAGCCACAAGTCAGGCTTACGTACAACAAAAGGGAAAATAGGTGACTCAGACCAAGCGGCAGTTGGAGGCGCCGTGATTGGGTTATCTTTATCTTAGGGATTATTCACTGTTTACATTTCGTTGAGAATAGACTGATCGTATTGAAGTCGTATTTTATTGAATTGTTATAAAATTAAAATGTGTTAATTGTTTATAATACCTACCTTATTCAAGGCAATATTTTCCATATCTAGCCTTGATTTCTAGATATTAATTATTTCTTTTGTGGCAACAAGAATCAGCAGATAATATTGGATTTATCCGTTTGTACAGCAATCTGAAAATTTAACATTAGTAAGTAAGTGATAAATTCACACCCCTGTTTCTTAACGATAACACCGTCACTACAAAATATCCGCCACTTTATGAAATTGGTTCCTGTTTTATGAATTTTTCTTTCTGCTTTCTTATGACTATTGAAAAATGAAATTACAGAATATTCAGTATTAAAATAGTGCCTTTGCATCTGGAGTATCGTTGTTGCCAACAGAAATTTACCAATAACCTATAAAAATAAAAAATTAAATTCCAACTATAGATACTCCAATTCATAAATTTTTTAAGCCAATTCGGTATTTTACTGTGTTTATGAAGACTGTAAGCTGTGATTAGTGATTGGTAACCGTTTAAAACCATTTTAAATTTTATTTGTTAATGTAAAACTATGTTTAATTCTGTTTTAGCTCGAAAAACCAATTATTTTTAGTGCCAGCGCTCAGCCCATTAGATTAGCCACAGAGAATGCAAATATCCCATTCCATATAAAGGGTATTTTAAGTGGGTGGGGGGTCAATGAAACGTTGGGAGATTCGCCCCCATATTTACAAAAAATTAACCTTTCACTTTTAAGTGATAAAGAGTGCACTACAAAGATAAATGATTACAGTGGGGAAAGAAGTTTTGTACCTATTCACCACTTATGTAGCGATGACTACTATAACGGGCAATGTAATGTAAGTACCTATAATATATACATACACAATACGTTGATTGAGTGATTTTTAAGCTAATATAAAAAATACAATCATTCTGTGTATCTTTGCTCCCTGGAACGTTTTGAGCTCCCACACAGCACAATCATGTTTTGAAGATATTTCATATTAGTTTTTCCGAAAGATTTTAAATATTCTACAAATATTTCGAAACATTTATAATATATTGTTGAAATCTTTCAGAAACCCAAAAATGACCCATAAAAGTAGTATTTCATTTTATGTTTCTGAGGCATAACATAATTTTGCATTCTCAAATATTTCGAATTTAACGCAAATACTTTTCAGAAATATTTCAAACAAAAATTCTGTCACATCTCTGAAATTATATAACATGGAATAATATATCATTAAATATCAAGAACATATTTATTAAAAAATTATTATTAAGTCATGAAAATGAATATACAAAATAGGATGCTTTTTTATCTCTGAAACCCTTCTTTATGGTCCTGAAAGTAGAAATTTAAAAATTAATAATTTTAAGTATGAATCATAATATAATTAAACAAGTATAAAGGTGCATATACCTTCCGTCACCGCTCTCGCTCGTCGCCACCGTTCCCTTCACAACTTGACCTAAAGAGAAATAATGTATGCAGTTTGAAGTTCCAACATGACCAATCTTGATCTCGCTGACGTCTGTTCGTCGTTTGTGCTGTAGCCAATGGGAAGAAAAAATTAAATACATTTGATAAGAAACACAAATATCTTCCATATTCCTACGACTTCAGCATATACAGACAATACGCAGGGCGCAGGGCTGAACTTATCTAATAGTTCAATAATATTAAATACTGGTCACATTGTCCACTATTTCGAAGAATATTAATATTCTAACCTCAATCTACGTTACTGCTCTCTTGAATTTACAACGGTTCAGTTCGTGTTTTATAAATACCCTAAGAACGCTGGCGACGAGCAGGAGCGGTGACGAAAAGTTTTACAAATCGACCTTTGTATTATAGGCCCCTGGTAGAAAAATACCAATCTCTATTATATCAAAGATGCTGCGTATATCAATGTTTCATTTTATAAACACCATTAAAACTACTTATTCCGTTATAAAAACAGGCAGGTTTAGCCAAATTTTGTTATCAACTTATACAGGTATTCAAAGTTTTTACAATTCACGGGACAAACGAAGTACAGCCACAGTGCAACAAATTTTTGTACGTCTAGTTCTGTCCCGGAGGGAGATGATTCATTGCTGCATCTTTTATTATTCTATTAATGTTTTTGTAATTTATAAGTTTTTCATTCTTCTTCTGTCCCTTTACTGTTCAATATTCTAATTCACAACAGTAACAACCCAAGATTAATAAATAAACTAGAGCGGGGAAAATCATAAAATCAACCTAACCTAATATTATTAATATACATTTTATTAAAATAGAGAGTTACCTCAGTTTTATTATCCATAATATAATTATTCGGTAGAAGGACAGTTCACCCACAAATAACAATGCCTATTAATTATTATTGTTAATTGAACATTACACAAACAAAACGTAAAATAAGGGGAACCCGTAAGGGGATTAGGCTGGTTTTTCTGCATCTGGTTCATTATGGGGTTATGTTTTTGAAACATTTGAAATATATCAGAGATATTTCTGAAAGAAAGTGTGCTGTGTGGGCTCTCTATACATGGAAAGCCGGTTTAAATTTGTTCTTAAAGCGTCATTTTCATTTATCAAAAGGTTTCCGACGATTTTTAGCTGGAATTTATACATAATGTACAGTACGCAGGGGCCTCCGATTAAGCCGGCACTATTGTTGACTCCGTTGTTATTAGAGTTAAGATGCTAGTTAAATCAGCAAACTCGTAGCATTTTTTCGGTTTATTAAAATGGCAAAACGGAGACAATTAAACAGCGGGGTTTTGATATACTTGAAAAAATTCACTTTTTAAATGGGACAGACAGTATATTTATCTACATATCAGCCGCATTTAAATTTAAACAATAAGGTTCGCATCGGCCCCAAGTTGAAAATCGAAGTTATGACAATATTTTACATTCACTCAGTAGACTATGAAACAAAAAATAATACGATTTGCTTCTGGCATTGTTTGCTCTTTACTCTCTAACATACCATTGCGGCCAAAAAATACTGGTTCAAGAAAACAATAAAATTAAGTTGCTCCTAGACTATTATGAAAAGCTTTCAAAAAGGTAAGTGGTATCTATGATTTCACCTTGCTACACGTAAGTGTTCGAGGTAAAAATTAAGGTTTTCAAAAGGCTCTGCAACATTCTGATTTTGAAAAGCTTTTCTGTTTTTTCTTACTACATGTATTATATTTTTATTATAGATCATTAGTAAAAATTGAGAAAATAAATAAAAAGAATAATTAACGTCATTGCACCGTTGCTGTCAATGACGGCTTGTAGGCGACGTGGCTAAACACCAAATTTCTTGTAAATTTTAAAGTTATTTTATTTCATGCTTCATCTTTTGTCGGAGTTCTTCTTGGCTTCTCAGTCTAAAACCATGACTGCACTGCACATACATTTTGTGATTTATCCCCAAACGTTCTCAATAAGATTGAGGTCTGGAGTCTTTGAACTCCATAATAAGACGTAAATGTTTTTTCTGGGGTGAATTGTTTTCCCTTAATAATTTGCTAAACTTCTGGGCCTCTAACACTATTTCAGCCCCAAATATTAATTAAAAAACGTCTACTTGAATTAGTTTTATGGGTAAATCTCTCAGACATAGAAACATGAGGTATATGTTTCTATGTCTGTATTTACGAATTTTGCCGTTCTTGAAAATATGTGATATTCCTTGCCAATGTAAGCTTCTCGCTCAGTGTAATGTTTCAAACTAATGCCAGTACTCACATTTCAATAACCCAAAATATACTGCGTCAAGGCAACCTATCCACCCTTGCTCTGGCAACAATACACATTACCTTAGCTATCTTAATTCAGGGTAGCTTCGTTATTTTGCTTCTAGATTTAGAGGTTTAGCACCCTTAATGAGTAAGTTAAAGTCAAATCCTGAAGGACCCACCTTAGTTTTATTTTACTTAAAAGCCTTTAAATGTTCTAGTGTTTGGCCTCAGAAAAATACAAACTAGGAAAAAAAAAAAACAATTATGTCACAATAAGTTTACCTACAGTAGCTTCTTACAAGCTACCATCCATTTAAGTCCCTCAAAGTCGCTGTATTTGAAATAAAAGCCCAGTTTTAGTAGGGGCCATTACAAATATATATTTTCTTAAGGGCATGTTAGGCCCTTCACTACTTGATTTGTAAATGCAAGCTCCTCCTATTTTGGTGGACAATAGGTACTTAAAGTTAAGATATAAGTAATTCAAATATATCAACAAGGTGGTAGTCTTAGGTATGACATAAAAGTTTTAAAGGTTTAAAATACAAAGTTGAAATTAGAAGAATGAGTAAAAGTCAAAGCCTGTTTTGACGGGGACTTGCACAAGACGGCATCTGTCAGACCTACACCGTAATATCGACTGTAAAGTCTGGTCTGGCAGTCACATAATCCTACATCCAGGACATGGTGAGATACAAATAAAACAACCCCTGTCTCATACTTGGAATTTCTGTGAGGTCTGTGCAAGAACCTCTCAACACTAACTGAAATTGCTATAAAAGGATCATTAAAGTATAATACAATATCTTACGAGTACCTGTGGTTACTCAATATACTAGCCACTCGGGCATAAATAGCTTAAAGTATTAAAGTTTCAAGCATTCAAATTTGAAGAAACAAATGGCCTATATACTCTACGCCAGCTACCAGTTTATTGGCGGCCAACGCCATATTTGAAACATATTTACCAACCTGTGATCTAAAACTTTCTTAATTCAAAGATCATCTAGCGAACACTGGCAATCGCTGCGTTAAAGAATGACCATATATTTACAAGTGCGCGACGAAGATAAATATACCGCACATAATCCGTTCCGTCAACAGGTGTAATATCTGCTGTACCTCACTTAGAGGGTCCTGTAGAATATGTATCTTTTTCTTACGCTTATGCACCGATCTCCGTCAGTCTATAATCCGTCTGTCTGTTCTCTTTCATTTGATCACATTCGAAATATACAGCTGATTTACAGATCTGTCTCAGCCGTCCCGTCACCGCACGTTCCGATTTTGACTTATCACGTTGAAATTAAAGTTTGTATTTAGGAATATGTTTGTGTATTTTCTGTTTTCTGTTGCTTGTCAAGATATGCTATACGTTTACAATGCACAAGTTCTGTAGATAACATGGGCGCAAGACTTTATCAAAATCCTATAAATGGAACAATGCCAAAATGCAAAATATTGAGGTAGTTGACTAAGATTTTTAAAGAAAAATGAATCAGTGTATGATTTAACAATTTGGAGTGAAGTTCGTCACCCTAATTGCACCACAGCACTCAGGTGATGACAAAAAAGGGCTTGTCATGAAAATCGCATACGCCACGGGTAATAGGTAAAATGTTGATATCACGCTTTCCTGTGACCTACTGGGTACTCCCAATGTTCTGCACTACTCAAAAAAAAGGTAGTTAATTAGCTGAAACTTTATGTGCTACCCATAGTTCAAGAAGACTAGATCTTCAGTAAAAATACACACACATGGTCTCTCAAATAGTCAACGTAGAGGCTGCTAGATTGCTAGCCTCAAAAGTTGCAATAATACACGGTAACTGGCACGTAACACGTTTGGGCATCTCCAATAAAAAACTAGTACTACAGTTTGAAATAGGACTTCTAGCCTCTAGCGAAAAAAACCCTAAAATGAAAGTTATGTACAACACACACAAGGCCCATCGAGGATGCTGAAGTTAAGAACCTACCTTAATTTACTAACGGCCATTCCATTCTACAAAATGGCGTCTAGGACCTTCTGCTGAAGTTGTTTGAAAAGCTTTTTAAAATCGGCATTCAGCACAAAGAATAGGAAAACTACAATGCCATATTCTTTTTAACACATTTGTGAAAGTTTTATAGCCATCACATGGCCTTCCCTGTCCAAAATACTAAAATTCAGGAGATATTTCCTCAAAGCTGCTTTTCACTTCAAGCGGCCATCGTTGAAAGGGTAGCGTTTCCTCTGCAGCATTGTTGCCAAAAACCTTTGACAAACCAGTCATATCCATCAAAGAAGACTATGACCTCTTTGACAACATAAGAAAAATTAAGGGAACCTACGTCAAACAACGTAACCGCAAAAACATGCCTCAACTAACCAGACGAGGCCGTGAAAATCCACAAAACTGTCAATCATATTCCAATGACACTGACCTGCCTAACAAATTATTGACTTTAAAGAGCTGATTCACAACAGCTAAAATATTTGACCCACATCTTGTATACAACGTTAAAAAGTTATTAATCTTTCTATTTAGATCGTGGGTTAATCACTAATTAATCCAAACAAAGATCTGAAGTAAGACCTGTCTATAAGTAGTTTAAAACATAAGAGCAGAAAACAATCCAATTGGCTATGCCCTACCAGATAGTGAGAACGTTAATGGTATATAATCAAACTGATTTAAGTGAAACTATTGGCTGTTAATAGGTAACTAAATTCGTAATTGATGTTTAAGGTGAGAGTTTACATAGGCACTTTAAGGATTTAAAATGAAAAAGCTTAGCATAATTAACCAAAATATAAGAATGCAATTTTCAAACTGTAATGGATAACAGATTAGAACGTTTTTTCGGAAAATATTACTCCTTCCAATAAATTATTCTGATTGAGATATTCCCTACGACATTATACTTTTCTCTGTTTGTTTTAATCAATCAATAATATTTTGTAGCAGCACAATGATTATTTATATCTGACGCTCTAAGTCGACGTCTTGCTATTCTGGGCGATCCGGGGAAATTGGTTTCATAGAGTTTCCACTTTTGCGTTTAAGGCTGTCTTGAAAGGATGTTCTTTTAGAAAGTTGACAAACTCGGTATCACAGGGACCACACGGAGCAAGACTCGTGACCCTGTATTTTCGATTGCCTACCTGGGGCGGCCATTTTTCAATTAGTATAAACGTCAATCGATTACAGCTGATAGCTGACAAATTGACGCTTGCTTCCCGCTTTTTTTTTATTTGTCATTATCTTCTTTCTGTTCTGTGTATTAAAGTTTGGCTAGTGTTTGTGGGATTTAATAGATTTTTTGTCGACACTTTGTGTTTTAAATTACAATCAAGGAATTCCTGTTCCTTTAACGGCTGTGTAATTTTTGTTAAAACTAGAAACATTGGATAGCAATTATCTGCAGAGATTTTTTTTAGCAAGATTTCGTTTATTATTTATTTTAACGCCTTTAAATAGTGTTTAGGTTAAGGTGGATTTCAGACAGCAAAATACCATAACATAATAAAACCTTTTGTATTTCAACAGATGTGTTTTCTGTTTAGTTACCTTTTTATTCAATTTGAAATATTGTTTTGATTACACAGACTGTATAAATAAACAATTTGATAAGCAGTCCTATGATCAAGTACAGAAGTTAACTCTAGACGCTAACTAGCTGCTTTCACACAGTGAAAAATTAACAAGTAGGCTTTTTTCAGTTGTTGTCATGGAAACGGTACGTTAAAAGTTAACTTGTGTGTTTGATCATAAGGCTGAATATTTGATAAAATTTTGGCGCCGAGTAAACAATAATAAATAAAAAATAAGGTATTAGATCTGCTTATTTTATGTTAATGTGATGTATGATTGTTCATAAGATTAAAATTTTTTCATATTCTTAAATATTCCAATAGAGCAATGCGAACTAATAATGGCAAAAACTACAGAAAAGTTACACAAGTTTTGTTCAACTGTAAATAACACTTTCTTCCAGTGTACGTTTTAAATTATTCGAATTCTTCAAAATTTTATGGATGTCTTCCAGTGTACTTATTAGTATAAAAGTTAGCCAATACGTCGGTAAAAATCTGGCTACACGAACATCAAAGCCGGCGGCTTGTGTCGCTTCTGTTTCGGTCATAGTTTTGTGGGTCGGTATCTTCATCCTCCGTCGAGATCTTCCTCCTACCGGAATCTAGAATTCTTCTAATTTCCCCGTATTCTTCAATTGTTTTTTTGCATGACATCACTGTATTCTTACTTACTCTCAATTCCGCAGCAATATCTCTTACAGATACACTGTCCCTAAATCTGGTGTAAATTATAGTGTTTTTTCTTGTCCCAGTATTCTTTCCGCAATGGTACAATATCTCTGTAATGAGTGTTGTCCTGACTTTTTTGAAAATTATTTTTAAACAAATTATTGAAACATATGAGATCAAGCGACTTTTCTATGCAAATATTTATATACAGTGTGTCCCGCTTTTCATGAAAAACCCTAATATCTCAGTTATTAATAATGAGATTTTCTTGAAATTTTGGTGGTAATTTTATGTTGGAAAAATGAAGTATTTGGCATAGTGAACATTTTTATTTACCATTGGCGTGCGGTGTTGGTGGGGTAAAAAAGGATTTTTTTTAAACAGGATATTAGGGTTTATTTTAGATAAGCAAAGAGTGCTTTGAAACAAAAAGTTTTTGTTTGACATTAAGTAATTCGTATGAATTGTCAATAAGTGAAGCAGTATTACTTAACTGCTAATAAGATGGCACAAAACCGAAGAATAGTTCTTACAATTGGAGAAAAAGTAGAAATTATCCGCTTATTTGGTAATAATGAAAGATATACGCGTCAGGTTGCTGAAATATTCAATGAAGGGCATCAGGATCGAGCACCACTTACTCACGATACCGTTGCCAAAACCAACAGATTGTTCGCAAGGACTGGAGCGGTTTTCAAGACAACATCAAGGAGGTACAATTTGAATGAAAGACATTATTCAGACGACGAACCGACGAACGTATCTTAGCAGAATTTCGAAACAACCCAAATGGTAGTATAAGGGTAGTTGCGAGGATACTGAATTTAACGAAAA
The DNA here is from genome assembly GCA_963920685.1 of Polydrusus tereticollis. Lineage (NCBI taxonomy): Eukaryota > Metazoa > Arthropoda > Insecta > Coleoptera > Curculionidae > Polydrusus > Polydrusus tereticollis. Next base: position 56,009,656 of record OY987329.1, read on the forward strand.
ATAAAGTATGAAGGTGTTTGAAACGCAATAGGATTAGGGCATTTAAACCAAAATTTCTACATTCTCTGTTAAATGGTGATTTTGAACGGCGGTTTGAATTTTGCTTATGGTTTCAAGGTAACTATTTTGACGACAGACTTTTTCTAAAGAACATTATGTATACTGACGAGGCAACGTTTACGACAAACGGTGTGGTATCTAGTCAAAATTGTAGGTTTTGGGCAGCCGAAAATCCGATTTGGATAATTAATTGTAAAAACCAGTACAGTGAAAAAGTGAACGTGTGTTGTGGCATATTTAACGAACGAATTGTTTTTCTCCCTGGATAACTTGCCCGCACAAAATTTTCTACATGTTTCACTAAATGATTTTTATGATTTTCTCATGGAATTGCCTTTAGCACAGAGACAAAACTTAATCTTTCAGTTAGATGGTGCCCCCGCACATTATTCTATGATAGTTAGGAACTTTTTAAATGCAACTTTCCCTATGAAGTGGATAGGTAGAAATTCTCCTTTAGAACCATGGCCCCCCAGATCGCCGGATATTACGCCTTGTGACTTATTTCTTTGGGGGCACTTGAAAAATAAAGTGTATGATACTCGGCCGCATAATAGAGTTTCTTTTGCATTAGAATTAGGCAAGCGTGTCAGGAAATTACTCACCAAACTTTAAGAAAAGTGAATGTATGTTTAAGAAGAATTGTTGAAAAGTGTATTGTTTTAGGTAGGTAGTTATGTTGAAAACACAAGAATCTAAAATAACGTAATTTTGTTAGCACAGTTACAAATAAAGAATTTATTAAAACAAGATTTTTTTTTCTGCTAAAATCAGCTCTTGAGATTTTGAAAATATGAATTAAGGGTTTTTTTGGGGATGCTGATTCTAAATCTGATAGAAGCAGTTATCTAAAATAAGCCCTAATATCCTTTTTTTAAAAAAAAAGCCTTTTTTATCCAACCAACACCGCACGCTAATGGTAAATAAAAATGTTCACTATGCCAAATACTTCATTTTTCCAACATACAATTACCACCAAAATTTCAAGAAAATCTCATTATTAATAACTGAGATATTAGGGTGTCTCCATGAAAAGCGGGGCACACTGTATATATGCAACTAATAAAATAAACAAAATTGACAAAATCAGTTTTTAGTAATTAGAAAAATCAGCCTCATCACTCCAAGGAATGCGGCAGCATAATTTCCTTATTTCAAAATGCAATAAAACACATTTTATGAAGCAAATATGTTTATATTTTTTTTTAATATAGGTAGACATCTAAAGTTTAATTTTAGATGGTTTTAAAAATCATACCCGGTAGGTAATGCCGCCCATTCTCAATGCACTGAGTCAATCGAATTCTGGCGTCTGCCATGACTCTTTTCAGCATCGCAACGTGTATCTTGGCCGTTTCTTTCCGAATGTTGGCCTTCAGGTCTTCTAGGGCCCTTGGGCGGTTGGCGTAGGCGCGGGATTTAAAATATCACCACAAAAAGGGATCGCAAGGGGTCAAATCGAGAGAGCGTGCTGGTAACTCCAAATCGCCCTTCAGGGAGGTGAGGCACCCTGGAAAGTGTTCCCTTAAAACAGTCATCGATGCCCTTGAAGTGTGAGCCGTTGCTCCATCCTGTTGGAACCATATGTCTCCTAAGTTCATTTCATCGAGTCGTGGCAAAAACAATCCTCGAGCATATTGACGTAACGGGCTGAATTGATGACCGTGACCTCATTTTGTTCAAAAAATCATGGACCAACAATCCCAACTAAGGAATTTGCACACCAAACAGTGACTTTTGGTGAATGCAAAGGCCTCTGATAAAGTTTAAGAAGATTGGCGGTAGCCCAATATTGCATGTTTTGTTTGTTAATGCATCCACTCATGTGTAGTGATGCCGCGAGACGAGACGAGACGAGAATTAGCCCATTCTCGTCTCGTCTCGTCTCGTCTCGTTTTTTCTCGTGAGTAGGGAATCATAAAAAATATTTTTCTATACGAATCTTAAAGGGGGTAAACATTTAAAAGTATCTGGTCGTCTCGCAGAAGGGTTTAATATAAGTCGGTTTGTTAGGCATGTGACTTAGAAACTATTTTTCTTAGATCAACAAAATATTGCAAGCAGCCATAAGACATAATTCACGTAATGTAATAGGCTTGGCACCGAGGTATTTTCAGTCCAAAATATACGGGGTGGTAAAAGATACAGAATGGAGAACGATTTATAATAATAATAATTGATTCATAATGGAATTACCCTTCTTTTATTATTTATTTTTTGGCATAATTCGGGGCATAATTAACTGCAATAGTTTGGAAAATATTCGACTAAATAAAGGGATCAGCCCAGAATGTCATCCGGGGAAAAACCTTAATTTTTTTATTACATTAATAGAAAGTGCAAGAGAAAGAACTTAAAGAAGTATTTCCGAAAATGCTCTATTTGACATATCAAACTCTCATAGTTTATGAAATATTCGGACTAAATCGCGGTAACATTAGATAATTATTGTGTCCTTCTTTTACATATGAGTTATACAATGTAAACTGTAATTGGTTTAAGATCACCGCCGCTACAACGTTTTCAATCGAAAATGCTTTCTTTCAGATTTGGTTAATTATTTAAAAATGTCAACTACTAACCATAGACAGAAGAAAGAGGCTAGACAATTTGATTCTGTTCTCTTGAATATCTCTTTTAAGGTAAATGCCTTCACAATACGATAGAGTGAGAACGTTAAACACATTATTTTTCTGTCTATATATTAGGAGATACCTAAAATTCAGTGTTCTAACAAACGAGAAAATTCGAGAAAAAACGAGAAATTTCTCGACGAGAAACGGTCTTCTCTCGTCTCGTCTCGTGACTTCTCTCGAGAAAAAAATTCCACTCTCGTCTCGCCGAGACGAGACGAGACGAGACGAGACACGAGAATTTCTCGTCTCGGCGGCATCACTACTCATGTGGAAATGAGCTTCATTACTAAAAAACACTATATGGCGTCTTCAAGGACGTTTTCGAGAAGCACTTCACATGCATTTCTGTGAGAATTGAAGTCACGTTCGGATACTCCGTTCACAATTTCCAACTTGTAAGGATGGAAATGAAGGCCGTGAAGAATCCGCGTTACATAACGATCAGAATCTGCACCTGCAGACGCATATTTTCGCGCAGAACGCCGCGGGGATCGCAACATTGAAGCTCTTACTGTCTCAGAGTTCTCACATGACCTGACGGGCCGTGAGAGTCCGCTTCTTTTTTGCGTCACATTTCCGGTACCTCGAAACATAAGGACCCTATTAAGAATCGATTTCCGTTCCGGGACAGGGCTCAATGAGCCAATATTGAAATGATTGTGGAAGGCGAACTTGGTTGAAATCACCGAACGACCGCTAGAAAAGTAAGCTTCTACGGAAAAACGCGCGATCCTCACTGTTCCAATACATGATGATGACTGACCAAAAAGCGAACAAACCTTTAGGATCTACTCGCTCAAATGCGACTGCCGCCCCATTACGACCATTAGTGCTCCAAAGGCACGCATAAAACAAAGTTATGCTGCCGCACCCTGTTCTATTGTTTTCTTCATAGGTAAGTATTACATAACCAATGGCAAAAGTAAGTCTTGTTTCATAATCACCAGGCAATAACGTTTGGGCTTATGCTTATAAGGTATGTAATTAAGACCCTCTATATCGTAACTGGCGCAGTACAGGGCCGCCTCAGACGGCAGAATTGGAAGAGCGGCATTTAGGAGGGGGGAAATAGTAATAACCTTTTCCTTTCCCCAGAATATTAAAAATTTACCTAACGACTACTGTTTAAGGCCCAATTGTATAGGTGTCGGTAAAACTTAGGTTTAACCTTTAGTTTAACTTTAGGTTTAACAGCAAGTTTAAACCAAACATCATTAAAATAACGATTGTATACCTTTTGGTTATTTATATCTACGGCTAACTTTTGGCGAATTCAAAAGTCAATACTTATTTCTTTATTATTATAATGGAAATTAAGTTCAGAATCTTCAGTATTCAAAGTTCTATAAAATAAATTTAAATAATTGAAAAAATTCATATACCTACCTACCTACCTATATTTAACACTTAAATATTTGACAAAAAAAAATTACAAATAGTGTTAAAAAACTTTGAGTGGCACTAGTTTAATTACTGCTGCGTGTTTTTTTGTAATCTTCCTTTTTTTTGATATTCTAAAACGTTGGGTGAATTCTTTATCTCTCCACCGATCCATATTAGTTATTTGCGGTCTGAATATTCGGGGCCGCCTTGGATTTTCAATAATGTTTATAATATTATTTAAGTCCTCGTCATCATCTGACAACAAGTCCTCAAATATATCAAAAATATCCATTTTCTCTGCACAATTCTACTCTACAATCTTTCGATAGATATAGTTATTTTCAATTTCGGATTTTTTGTGGTTATGTCGGACATTTTGCATGCATTTAACCATCAGTTGAAGTTTAACTGGTGCCTCCTCCACCAGTTGATAGTTAAACTGTAGTTTGATCGTCAACGTAACCTATACAAACGGTTTTTTGAATAAACTCTAGTTTAAACCCAGCGTTCTAGTTAAACCGAACCTATACAATTGGGCCTAAGCCTTGTTTATCTTATAAATAAACGGGTCTCACCTATAGGCAACCATACATGCACCATCCTTTTAGACGTCTCACCAGCGGCACGGCAGTGATAACTCATGGGATGGCCGAGAGGGTTGAGAGCGGGGTGAGAGTGACAGTTAGACATTGAGCAGGCACGAATGTTAAATGTTTAGAAACTAAAAAGGTTTGTTATAGTTTTTCACAAGTATATCGAGTTTTAATTTACCTTCAATTGACAAGAGAAAATGCGTCATGTTCTGTGAGAACAATTACTAACGGAACCCGTATTTTATCGTGTTTTTATAAATGTTGTTATTGAATATTTTCTACTTTTCACCTAAGGCCTTTTACTTTTGACCTTAAAATCTCAACAATTTTTGCCAGTGCGGCACTATTTTTTGTCTTACACATATTTAATGTGCTACTGTATATTGAGGCGGCAAAATTGGTCCCTGCCTCTCTCAATTTTTTGTCACGCGTTGGCCCTGCCGCAGTATCTTGCTAATATCTCTTATAGAGATCTCTAATGTGCTTCAAAGTATGCTGATAAATAAGACCATCATTTGGGTATTTTCACTAATCTGTTATATTTTGTTTTCTTTTTCTTATCTTTTGAAACAAACCCTCGTTATTCCTTAATTCTCAGTAAAAAACCAAAAAATATCTCTTATCCGGCGAATCACATACAGGACGCGCCTGACTGTACTATTCCTTCCATTCTTTTTTACATTTTTCAAAATTTGGGAAGGACATTAAATGATAATTAATGACAACTTAACGTAAACAGAACGTTTGATGCTGTAATAAGCGGCATTATGAAAATTTAAACAAAAGTCCACATTTTAAAAGTTCACAACCATCTCGTCTAAGTAAAATTTGAAGTAGCACATCCACAATTTGCTTTTCTTCCTCGAGGGCTTACATTTTTAGCTAGCTAATTGTTTTTGTTTCGGAACTTCATTGTCTTGAATAAAAGACAAATATGGTCATAACGTTATCTGCCGGCCTCGGTAGCTCGGTGGGTAGAGAGCTTGGAGGTCCCTGGTTAGAGTCTGGGCTGGGGCATGGACGTTGGTAACTGTTTGTATACAAGTTTTAAATATACCAGTATATTCTGTGTGAGTGGCTACATGGCAAAAAGCCAAAACAAAAAGAAAAAACTTTAGATATTGACTTGCGACCGAGTATTCCATATAAAAAAGTGCATTTTTTAAAATGATTCAAAACCCTGATGTTGTTTTTCCGGTATTGCCATTTTAACCAGCGCAAAATATGCTACATGATTACTAATTTATCCAACATCGTAGCTCTAATAATAGTGGAGGTTAGCAATAGTGCTGACGTAATTGGAAGCAGCTTGTATAGTTTAAAATTTTGCGGACGAAAATACTTCTTTGGAAAGCGTAATTCAAAAGTTTAATCTTTAAAAAATAATAGGTTCATTTCATATAATTTATTCTGCAACACGAGTTTTCGAGTGACAAGTCGTACGCTTATTTAGAACTTGCGAAAAAATATGTAACATATATTTTCTTCAAAACCTGTGGATTTTGACAAAGAATGATAGAGTGCAGGGGTTTAAATGAGAATTTCTAACATCAAAAATTTAACCCATCGCACCAGGGTGTAAAAATAAATTATTCAATCGGGATTTTTTCCCTTTTTGTAAAAATATCACTATAATTAACTTTATAAAATTAGTAAAAATATATAATGTAGAGGGTTAATTTTTATACTTTCGCACCCACCTATAGGGGTTAATATAAGTGATAGAAGAAAACTAGTATAACTCAGTACAATAGTTGCATAATTTCTCTCGTGTTATCTTCTAAACTTATCAAAAAACACGTACGCGCATCCTAAAGTTAAAAAATAACTGCAAGTTTCCTTTTTTTTAAACAGAATACCCTAGATATTTTTCACCCGGACGAAATATATTTTCCCCTGATTCGAAAAATATATAACATGTCAACATGTAATTCAGCCGTTTTTAAAATATTTCAGTTTAAAATTTTGATAAATTCAATTGATGATAATCGAGATATCGATGCGTTCCGCACACTACAACGTGACACATTTACTTGTTGCTTTACTTTAAATTGAAATTAATGATTTATATTATAAAGTGAACTAAATGATTATAATAATATGTTTTCTGTATATTCGCCACGACTTCTGACCCGTTTTCTAATATTTGATCTGCTTTGAGCACGAATATTACTTGTTCAGTCCTTTGTCTCAACACTTGTATATTTTTAGGTATGTCATAATAAATTCGAATTTTGAGAAATTCCGACAGAAAAATATCTAACCGACTTAGGTCAGAGCTATTTATTAGCCGGCCATTTCTTACTGAATGTGTCAATTTAAGGCAAAGCGACAAATATCTTACGTTAAAGTATTCGGCCTCGACAACTCGATTATCATCACTTCAATTTATTAAAATTGTACTCAAATATTTCAAAAACAGCTGACCTAAATGTCGACAGATTATACTGTTTTGAAATCAGGAGAAAGAGATCTTTCGTCACGCTGAAAAATATATAAGGTGCCCCGGGTGCCTCATTTAAAAAATGAAAGCATGCAATTGTTTTTCAACTTTGCGATGCGCCTAAGTAATATATAATAAGATATAATATAATAACCATATAATAAGAGAAGATAACGCAATTATGCAACTTTTGCATTTTTTCCGTCATTTATATTAACACCTGTGGTGGGTAGGCAAATATAGAAAATAACCGTGTACTTATCTCAGCCTCCTCTTATTTTCCATGATTGTTTACAATGCCGTTTTAAGTTTATTATGATAATTATAAGTTTTTTTGTCTTGTATCGTTTGTTATATTGTATTGTTATCCTTTTCATTGTCAAAATAACATTCTCTATCATTTCACAGGATTTTTTGTAAATTAATTTTTTAATAGTCATTGCACCGAAATAAAGCTATTTAAAGTTGCAAAGTGCATATTTTTGTAGGGAGATTCCGGAAGCCCATACGTCATCAACGACACCGTATATGGAGTAGTTTCGTGGTCGTTTAAACCATGTGGTATCGTTCCAGGCGCCTACTCTCGTTTAACCAATTCCGAGTACCGTAACTGGATAAGAAACATTACTAATATCTAAAGCTTTGTACTCTAATAGTAAATAAAGCAGGTTTTCTTATTTCTGCCAATATTTTTTTTTTCTCTCCTTTAGAAAGAATGACCGGTTAGTTGGGAATAATAGTTGCCATTTATATCATTATATATTATCATATTACTTTCACATGCTCTCGAGATATTACCTTAATAACTAATACTGAAGAGAAAAAGGAACTATAAAAAAAACGGTTTTCGTTGACATTCAATAAATTCTCTCTAGTAATAATATTAAAATGTGGGCGCACCGTCGCGTCGTCGTGGATAAACCATATTTATGCTCGTAAGTAAAGTGATTGTGATAATTCGTGTCGTAAAAAGGCAATGTAATTTTGCCTTTTTAGGGATTGTATAAAAGTTACTAGACTTGCGTGAAGAATAATTGCACAGAAATAGCGCAGTTTTCGTATTGCGTCAAACTTGCGTTCTTTTCGGTCGTGCATATCACTTGAATAAGTTAATGCCAGCTTTAATATTTTGCGATACAACTTATTTTTAAAGCAAAAGGTCTCGGGGTTTCTATGCAAAATTATCTGGCTAAAAAGCTCTCTTGATTTAGCTCATAATAAAATATAACCAAATCAGCTTTTGGAATGGTATATTGTATGTAATATTAAATTTCTAATAAAATTCATAAAATTATTGTTTAATAGCGCAAATAATATAATAAAGCAAGTTTGAATTGATATTTCAGAAGAACGGCTGATTGTAGACATACGTTAAGTAGAAAAGTAGAATAGTTCAGAAAAACAATTCTTTTTAAACTTAAATGACCAAAATAACCTTTGATGAGCGTATCTCAATACTTAGGTTTTTGAGAAATGTCATGAAAGATAAGACGTTTTTTGCAAACTAGATCATGTTTTTTAAAGACTACAAACTTCTGACCCTTATAACCCGACATCAAGGTGATCATGATAATGGGAACTATAAAAAATTTAAAGTAAAAAAATAATGGGTCTCAGTAGCTAGAAACGGACAGAACGAGACCAGTGGTGCTGGTGGTGCTGGTGGTGCAACTAACCCAGGTGGTGCAGGTGGTGCGTTTTACGATCTAACCCAAGTGGTTCGGTGGTGCGTTTTATGATCTAACCCGGGTGGTTCGGTGGTGCGTTTTATAACCTAACCCGGGTTGTTCGGTGGTGCTGTTTACAAAATAACCCGAAATTAAACCCGACTTTTTACGACCTAACCCGGATGCTTTCATGAGGCGGCTTCTTATCTAACCCTAACTTGAACCTGAATATTTATGAACTGACCCGAGATAAAACCCGACTTTTTACGACCTAACCCGGATGCTTTCGCGAGGCGGCTTCTCATCTAACCCTAATTTGAACCTGAATATTTATGAACTGACCCGAGATAAAACCCGACTTTTTACGACCTAACCCGGATGCTTTCGCGAGGCGGCTTCTCATCTAACCCTAACTTGAACCTGAATATTTATGATCTGACCCGAGATAAAACCAGACTTTTTATGATTTAACCTTAGTGAAACGCCGCTGCTAAAGCGGGATAATTAAATCCCAATTTTTATAAGCCATCCTTAAACCCAACTTTTTACGATCCGACCTGAGCCATCCTTAAACCAGACTTTTTATTATTTTCCCTTAGTTGAAACGCCGCTGCTAAAGCGGGATAATTAAATCCCAATTTTTATAAGCCATCCTTAAACCCAACTTTTTACGATCCGACCTGAGCCATCCTTAAACCCAACTTTTTACGATCCGACCTGAGCCATCCTTAAACCAGACTTTTTATTATTTTCCCTTAGTTGAAACGCCGCTGGTGGGTAGTAAAGCGAAATAAATCCCTAATTTATATGATCTAACAAGATAAGCATATTAAGGCGGCACATTTGTCACCACAATAATTATTTATACCTAAATAACCCTCTCAAACCCTCTGCCGACTCGATTTAAAAAGAAAGGGACATAAACCTTTATTTATTATTCCGAAGGACCCTCATTAAAATTCAGTAGCATATCTAATAATTGATTCCAATTTTTGCACCACTTATATAAAATACAATAAAATAATTACCATCTAGAACCATTAACTAGAGATTTCTTTGTACTGGAAATGGATAAATTATAGGACTATCTTGTAATGAGAACAGAGTAATAAAAAGTAAATAAAACTTAAATACGTATAAAATACCAAGCAGGTATAGGTACTATACAACTTGTGTTCGCCATCAGGTAAAAGCCCTCATAATGCTTTTATAAAAATTTCGGATAATATCATAATATAAGTAAATAGGCTACAATTTCAGGAAAAAAGTAAAAAAAATTAATTCACAGTGTAAAATTGTAGTTAAATGGATTGTAAATACGAAATAATATAAAAAGCTACCTTTTGTTTGCGATGATGTATGCACAATAACTCTATATTATTCGGTCCTTAAACTGAAAATACCCACTAGATAGGTATCATAAGCTGTATTTGTCATCAGGTAGAACCCCCAATAAAATTATGAATATCAGGCGTAGGCAACAATAAGCAAATCACGTTGGTTTTTTAATTTATTATTAATCTGGCTAACTTAAGAAACTCACAATATAACGACCATCCAAAAAAATCATAATACATTACTGGGTGTGAAAGCAATTGCGCTGCAAAATATAGTGTATACCGACTCTGAGGTAGTTAATTAAAATCCCAATTAGCGCTAAAAAAAAATCAATTAGATATTTACTTTAGATATTTTAATAAAAAAATTCAATATTCTCACCAACATTTAACTTTTGAAATTAGCATAACAAATCCTTTACAATGAATTAAACAAACGCATACATAATTTTAAAATCTCATAATAAGAATATAAGCTAAAATCTAACAAGTTTCGACAAGTTGAAACTTGTCAGTTTACATCTGTAGAGAATACCCAACTCTCGAATCATAAAAAAATGGTCAAACTTTGTCGGCAAATACCCTTCTATGATGCAGGGGAAGGACAGGTAACTCGAGATGTTTATAAAGAAACGTTAAAGAACATTATTTGCTTATTTCTAGACTCTTAAAAATTAGATGCAATCGAACAATAAATGTTTTCATCATGTATATTTATGAGTAACACATTACCTTCGACATACGTAAATTCAAATTGATAATTACTTGTCTTAGTGCTTTTTTAGAAGCTTGAATCATTGCATATAACCGTCTGAGGATACCCAAACTTCCCCTAACATATTTCTCCGTGACCGGGGAAAAAAGAGGTATAAAAGCGGCTTTGGTCGCATAGAGATTTCAGTTCCAAGTTAAACTTGATACCGAAGCAACTTGTTAAAACTAAACTAACCTTACAAGATTAATAATTTCAAAGTAAATTTTGCTAACTTTTATTTTATTTCATTTACATTAAAATGGAATGTATTACATGTCATAAAAGTTATTCAACGCTGTCAGCTTTAAAAAGACATCAAAAACAGCAGCATTCAAGTAGTCAGAAACAATTTAGTTGTCATTTATGTCCGCTAACTAGCAATAGAAAGGATACTTTTAAAAAACATCTTAAAACCCATGAAAAAAGCGATGCAAAAAAAGCCGAAAAAGCTGCCACTTTAGCTAATAATGTAAATAGAAAACAGATTAATCAGACAAATGAAAAACAAGCTAAAATAAATGATGGAGCCTCGACATCATCATCTACTGTTAGATGTCAGGAATGCCAGATAGATGTCAATAGAAAAAATATGAGCGCTCACTTAAAAACATTATACCACAAAAAACATTGCAGTGTTAGCATTGGAACAAATGTGCAATTAATTAATTCTGCTTTTAAAAAAAATATTTGTAGCTATAGAATAAACAACGAGGGTGAAACACTACAAAATGTAAACGAGTTTATGACAGTAATTAAAGCAGATGCCCTAAATTTAATAAAAAAAGAGCTTACCGAGCAAGAAAATGGCCTTAAAGTTAATTTTGAGCTTTTTGCCTCATATATGCTATCGACGAAACAAAATGAAGATGGGAATGATGTGCAAAATGAAACAAAATCATTTAATAGCAAATATCGTATTGCAACAGTATCGTCGGATTTGGAAGACATGTATTCTGAATTTACAGAAATATTAAAAGTGAAAAGCGAAGAGTTCCAGGTAAGTTGTACAAATATTATTATTCGATTTCTTATATCTAAAAAAAATTTATTTTATTTTAGCAAAAAGATTCCGGATGGTCAATGCTCGCAATTTTATATTTAGAAGTAAATATGCTCAGATTTGAACCATTTCGAGGATCGTCTTATATACCACTCCCTAAAGATATAGAAAATAAAGAGGCTATTATCAATATTAAAAATACCGATAATAAGTGCTTTGCTTATAGTATTCTCTGCCATCTTCATCCTGCTGCCACTCATGTTGATAGAGTTAGCAATTATGAAAAACATTTGGATGAACTAAATTTTAATAATTTATCATTTCCTATGGAATTAAATAATGTTCAAAAATTTGAAAAACAAAACATGGATATAAGCGTCAACGTTTTTGGGCTTAGTAAGAAAAAGGATAAACATATCGTTGTAGGACCTTTATATCATACTAAGCAACGAAAAAATAATCATGTGAATCTCCTATACATTGAAGATCCCGCAACGGGGGCATCACATTTTTGCTACATAAAAAATTTAAGCAGACTAATCTCAAAGCAAAGAACTAATCATGACGGAAGAGTTTATGTATGCGATGGCTGTTTAGTTACATTTTTAACAGAAGAGAAATTAAAAATGCATTTAGATCTAAATGACTGCCTAAAAGTTAGAACAGAGCTTCCAAATGCATTTAATAATATTCTCGAATTTAAGGATCATCATAAAGCATTTCCTATGCCGTTCTGCATATACGCAGATTTTGAAACTTTACTCGAGCCTATCCATATAGCAAATCCAGACCCATCCAAGAAATATACAGTGGATACGCATGTACACAAACCATTCAGTTTTGCCTATTTTGTGAAATGCGAACATGATAATTCACAATCATTTCTGAAACAATATAGAGGCTTGGATTGCGCCGAAGTTTTTGCAGAGTGGCTTATCCAAGATGTCAGAGAAATACATGAAACATATTATGCAAAGCCGAAGCCAATGACAAAACTAACAGCTCGAGAACAAGAAAAATTTTCAAATGCAAAAAACTGCTTTTTATGCCAAGACATATTCCAACCTAATACTGAAGACGTCTCACTAAAAAAAGTGAGAGACCACTGTCATTTTTCAGGTTAGTAGATACTATTAATTTAAATAATTTTTAATTATGACAAACTATTTTAGTTATAAAATTTAATAATACATAGATGCTAATGAAATATCGTTGTTTTAGGTTTGTACAGAGGTGCAGCACATAGCAAGTGCAATTTAAAATATAGAACGCCACAGTTTATACCTATATTTTTCCATAACGGCTCACATTACGACTTTCACATATGTATCGAAGAACTATTAAAAAAATCCGAGTCCATAGAAGTCATCCCACAAAATAAAGAACTTTATATCGCATTTACAGCGAAAATTGCGCTAAGTCCGAGCGATGGCAAAAATTTGAATGCTGAAAGCGAGAAGAAAAGGTATTTTTACTTACGCTTCTTGGATTCGTTCCGCTTTATGCCTTCCAGCTTAGATAGCCTAGCGAAAACTTTAAATGAAAACCAACTAATTGAAACCAGAAGACTATTTACAGATGATGAGCAGTTTAATTTAATGCGACGAAAAGGAGTTTTCCCCTACGAGTTTGTGGATTCATATGATAAACTAGAATCTACACAAGAATTACCAGCAATGGCAGATTTTTACAGCACGTTATGTGAAGAAGCCATTAGCTTGGAAGACTACATGCACGCAGAAAAAGTTTGGCAACTATTTAATTGCGAGAACTTAGGCCAATATTCAGATTTATATTTAAAAACAGACGTGCTTTTATTGGCGGACATATTTGAATCATTCAGAAAGCTATTTCGATCTCTATACAATCTAGAAGCCTGCTTCTATTTCACCCTACCAGCGTTGGCATGGTCATGTATGCTGTCTTATACAAAGGTATGATGATTAACTTTCCATTTTTTCATCACAAGGTTTAATGCTTTATTTTTTTTTTTAATTGCAGGTAAAACTAGAACTTCTTACCGATCCAGATATGTTACACCTAATTAGAAAGGGGATCCGAGGTGGCGTCGTACAATGTGCGCACCGTCATGCGGTAGCAAATAACCGTTACCTACCACATAACTTAGACGATGATTTCAATTATATAAAATATGATGCTTCTAAACCTACCTCATACATCACGTATCTGGATGCCAACAACTTATATGGACAAGCCCTTTCTCAGTACTTGCCTTTTGGAGGCTTCAGATGGCTCAAAGATGAAGAAGTTCAAAATTTTAATGTATTAACACAATGTTCAAACGAAAAAAGCGCAATAGGATTTATTTTAGAAGTAGATTTAATTTATCCGAAAGAACTTCACGACTTACACAATGAGCTTCCTTTCTGTCCTGAAAATATAGTTGCGCCTAATGGTAAAAGTCGTTTAGCTAAGCTAATACCTAATTTAAATGATAAAAAACGTTATGTAATTCATTATAGAAATTTATATCAGGCTCTACAACATGGACTAAAATTGGAAAAAATCCATAGAATTGTTGAATTCAGGCAGTCAGATTGGCTAAAAACATATGTTGATAAAAATACGGCGATGAGGCAAGCGGCTACAAATGATTTCGCTAAAGATATGTATAAATTAGCTAATAACGCAGTTTTTGGTAAATGTATGGAAGCTGTCGAAAACCGAAAAAGCGTCAAGTTGCTAAAACAATGGGAAAATATTCGTGAAAAAAAGGGTGCTCAAACTTTTATTTCACAATCTAAAATAGATAGCGTTAAAGTTTTTAATGAAAATTTTGTTGCCATTCAACTTAAAAAAGATAAAGTTCTTTTCAATAAACCTATATATGTAGGTTTTAGCGTTCTCGATATTTCCAAAACTGTGATGTTTGATTTTCACTATGATTTTGTAAAAGAAAAATATAAAGATAATGCAAAACTCTTATATACTGATACTGACTCATTAATATATAAAATTGATACTAAAGATTTTTATTCAGACATAAAAGAAAATCTCAATAAATTTGATACTTCCAATTATGACTTAAACAATCCGTATTCAATACCATTAGTAAATAAAGCAGTGTTGGGAGTATTTAAAGACGAAGCGAAAGGTCTACCAATTCTTGAATTTGTCGGCCTTAGACCCAAATTATATGATTATGTTGTAGCCAAGCCTAAAAAAAGTAGTGGATACTATGGTGAAGTAATTAAAAAAGGAAAAGGAGTTAAAAAATCTGTTATTAAAAGACTTAAGCATAGTGCTTATAAAAATTGCCTCTTTAGCAAGAATATTGTCCTAGCTAGACAAAATGTATTTCGATCAATAAAACATGTCATACATACAGAAACGGTTAATAAAATAGCTTTGTCTGCAAACGATGATAAGAGATACATTTTGCCTGATGGAATAAGTACTCTTGCGTGGGGTCATTATAAAATCGACTTTTTAAATGCTCCGCTTGAAGGTTTTTAATATTTTTTTATTAATTATACTATATTTTCAAAAATATTAACCATATGCTATTTTTCAAGTTGGGTATAATGCTAAAACGTATCTCGACAAGAATAAACATGTTTCGACAAGTCTAAACCTGTTTCAACTCGCCTAAAGCTGAAAGCTGTTTCGAGACGTTGAAAGCTGATTCATATTGCCGAAGGCTGTTTCCATTGGTTGGCAGCTGTTTCGACTTGTCGAAACTTGTTTGTAAACGAGGGTGGGATGGGTAGGGAGACTGTAACTATAAAAGAACTTAAAGCAGATGGTTTAAGCTATAGTAAGCCAAATGACCAAGTCGCTACAACTACAACATCAAATTAAAAGTTTTTCTGAAAAAATTAGAAAACTGAAAAAAGATATTAAACAATACGAACAAAAGAAGCAGGTTATATATCTATTAAAGAAACTAAGATTATAACATGGCTAGTCAATCTTCTATGACTTCATCAGATTTCTGCTATCCTGAATATATGAATATGTTGCTACCAAATTATAGCGAAAAAATAGAGGAAGAAAAATATTTGATTAACGAGAGCATTATACATCTCCTCACAGTTCCCATTCAAATTTCTACAGGCTTAAGTACTATGCAGGGCTTTCTACCGACAGTCAAGCTAACATATGTTGCTCCCTGCTCTAAGGATAGCATTTCTATATCATTCATGGATATAGATTGGCATGAACTATTTGAACATATGTTGAATATGTCTCCATTAGTTAATGTTGACGGAACACTGACTGAGAATGTAATGATTTTTCAGCAGTTTAAACTTACAAGTATACCATGTGAAGGGCAAACATTATTAAAATTGGAAAAATATAATAATATTTTATATTTTTGTAAAGAATGGCTTCAGGAAATTAAATTATATTCTCATGTTATTGACTATAAACTAAAAATTTTAAAAGAAATTGATTTCTCGAGTCATTATACCAGTATTTTATTATATGTAACCGATTATGATAGTGATGTAACATATTCCGAAAAAATTAAAAATGTATGTAGTTTACAGTTATCTATTCAGAATTATTGCATGTTAGAATATTTAGCTTTTAATTATCGCCAAATATTATGTGATATTACGAAAATTTTGTATATGAAATGAATAACCTAAAAATAAAAAACAAAGTATTTATTAAAAAGTTGTTTTATTTACCTTTAAGCTACAAATACAAATATATGTAATAAGTTAGGTTAAGAATTAATAATACTATAATATGACATCAGCTTCATTAACCCATGTAGGTTTGGGAAATCCAAGCCAGCGAACTAAAACTTGCTTAACGCCATTTTTTGTTCGTTTTCTTATAATTTTCTCCACCAAATAAACATCAGGAAGTTTGGTTTTTTGTAGTTCTTGTTGATAAAAACAACCCTTTATCGGCTGACCATTCATATCTTCCAATAGGAAAGTTGGTGGATTGTTAATATTAATTTTGACTATTTTGAATAACTCTGGAGACCAGCTAATTTCAAATCCTTTACTGAATGCACCTTTATATTTGCTTATCCTGACAATATCGCCTATTTTTAGTATCTTTTTTCTCACAGCTATTTTTGGAACATTATATACGTTTAGCCGTGTATTAGGTTTTACATCGCAAGGCTTCATTCCTGTGGTGCGATGCTTGCTATTATTGTAATCGTCTGTAATTTCTTGTAAGATATCGAACCAAATGTGAGTTCCACGTAAAGAGAAATATTTGTATATTCGGTTTTTTAATGTGCGTATAACACGCTCGACAATTGCCGCTTTTTTATTACTATAGATAAAAAAATTATTTATTTTATATTTTTTCATTAAAGAATTAAAGTGTGAATTTTTAAATTCTGAGCCCATATCAGAACCTATATTTTTAGGTGAATATCCTGCCGATTCAAGTATATCTTTCATACTTTTAGTAACTTCGGTTCCAGTTTTCGATTTAAGCGGTCTAGTCCAAACAAATTTAGAAAAACAATTTATAACCACTAATACATAGCGAAAACCTCTATTAAGAAGCGAATATGGTTGAAACTCCATTAGGTCAATTTGAAAATAGTCATAATAATCTCGTATTACAGTTTTACGCCTAGAAAAATTTCGACGTGTGGGTTTATGGAGTTCTTCAACGACTTGTCTTTTTTCTTTAGAGATCATCTTGTAAATTGTTGACGTGACTAGAGTAGCTTGATAACTAGAAAGGTTTCCAATATACAGCGCGTTAAATTCATTTTTTATTTCAACATTATTTTTTAATCACCACTTTTGAATGTTTAGTATCTTTTATTTTTTCATTTATGATTCGCTCCATCTCTTTTGGGATATTACTTTTATCTAATAAATTGTTTATATGTTTATCTATGTATTCTGTAAGTAGTTTCTCCAGAGTCTCATTTTGCTCTTCAATCACCGTTTTATGAAGATATGGTATAACATCATTGTTTATTATATTTGCAAGTTGTTTTCTAATCTCCTTTAGCGTTTTAGCTAAATCTTCTTCCATTTTTAAGCCAATATATGTACTTAGATTTTTGTTTATTCGTTCAGTGGTTTCAGATAGTTTATTTCCCATTTTTTCTTCCAATACTTTCATTTTTTCAGTCAAATAATTCATTGTCACAGCATCATTTAAGTCTGTAGGTGGCGAAACATTGGTTAGCCGTTTTCCTTGTAAATCATAATTTCCGTCGGAAGTTAGTTTGTAGGCGCTTATAGGGGTTTCTCTAAGTTTAAACTGGAATGAGTCTTTCCATTTACGTTTACGACCAAATTTATCTATTGTGTTAACACTCATCATTTTATGTATAAACTGAGATGAAAATTGGAATGTTACGTATTATATGATGTTTAATATATTATATCAGCTTCTCGTAGTTCTTCCAAAATGGATATAATTTCATTATCATGCGCCGTGCTTCCCGCTAGTTTAGAGGCCCAAAGGAGGCGGAGACGATCAATCAATTCCTTGTGCGTATTCCAGTAAACAAATTCTTTATTTTTAAAGTTTAGTTGTTTGGTATTTAGCGGTAATCTTGCTATTGATTTTCCTTCTTTAAAAATAAGAGGTCTTATTAAGTATAAATATTTTTTTGATTTACTGCGGTTAAGTCCTTGAGTTGGATTATATTGATTAAAAATTACATTTGTTTTATGTAGAATTTCTTGATATATACCCTTTGTTTGCTCGCTTATAGCATCAGGATTTTCTAACGCTTTTGGATGTTTCAAAAAAAGTATATCCAAAAGTTCTGCAGATGCTGGATATGTTCCAATATTTGTACTACCGCGCCAAAAGGAAATCTCACTAGGAGGAAATCTAACCTCAGTGTTCCCCATATGAAGTTTATTTTTTGAATCTACGCGAATTCCATATCTTACATCAAACCTGGATATATTACGTTTTATTTTTTCCACATAACTCATTGAAATTGAATGTGGACTAGCATGCGAGGAAAAGTCTATCTTTCTTGTTTTTAGCTGTTTATCATGTTTGATAATAGGAGGTGTATCACTTAAATCCGGTGTTGAGAAAATATCTTCTGCAGGTATTGTACTGATATGCGGTGAAACAGCGTCAGATGTCTCATCAAAGCTGGCATCATGAACATCGACATCATCAGACGAATAAGGCTGGCTAGTTGTTTTTACAATAGTGGTTTGGCTTTTGTTAGCTGAGGGAGGCTGCATATTAGATTTTTTTGATGCAACTTGAACAGCATCAGAAATAGATTTTAAACGAGTTGTAACAGGCTGATAAAATTCTTCAAGTCCACTCTTGTTTTCAAATTGCTTATTTTTAATGCTATAATATTTTTTACGCACAGCATCAGTTGCTTCAATCAGTTTGCGTTTAAGCTCAATTTCTGAAGTATCGTTCATTTTTTTTTTTACTCCTCTCCCTTTACTGCCTCAATGTTAAATGATATAAAATTTTAAAAATAAATGTATTTATCAAATCCTATTCGATATCTGCCTCTCTTTAAATCGCTATCTTTATCAATAACTAGGAAACCATATTTTTCTTTCCAACACTCTGCACACATTTCTAGAAATTCAGAAAATGATATATCTGGAGAAACATGATCTAAATAAATGTGTTTAAGGTTTGTTTGATCTTGATTAAACAGAATAAGAAAATTTGCATTATCACGAATTAATTGTTTTGGAACTTTAGAATATGTCTGAGCCAAGTAGAAACAGTCAATGTTTTTATGTCTCCCCATACTAAAATATAAACGAATAGTATCTTGTCTTTCACAAATTACATCGTCAAATATAAAAACAGAATTAGGTTTAGCATCCGCGGGATTAACTATTGTCTCATTGGAAGCATAAGTATAGAAACCAATTTCCTTAATCGGCTTGAGTACTTTGCGAATATAATCATATTTTGGTTGATATAAGGACTTTGAATAAATATATATATTTTCAAAACAAAGGCCTTTAGGATGAGTTAGAAGGGTTATCATAGCATTTGTTTTCCCACAATTTGAAGGACCTATTAAAAGCGCTCTTATTGAATTTGGTAATAAAGGTCCATTCCTTTTAGTAGTCGGCAACCCTGCTCCAACGGTCTGATCCAGATTGTCAACTTCCAATTCATAACCTGATTTTTCAATAAACATATTGCTGTAAATATACGTTACTTGCACACTATATTTTATTTTAATGTCAGCCGCCAAACGATTAGGACGTATATCCTCTCGCTCCAGCAGCACCAAGGCGAGTGGTAAAGGCTTAGTTGATACTGTAATAAATAAGCTACCAATTGAATTACATTTACCTGGATATCAGTATTGCGGACCTGGAACAAAGTTAGAGAAAAGACTCACCCGCGGTGATCCTGGAATAAATTCATTAGATATTGCATGTAAAAAGCATGATATAGCCTATGCAAGACATAAAAAGTTAAGTGAACGACATAAAGCAGATTACGAACTTGAACAAAGTGCTTGGAAACGTGTAAAGTCGGCAAACTCTAGTTTTGGCGAAAAAACTGCAGCTTGGCTAGTAACGACTGGAATGAAAATAAAAAGAAAGCTTGGCATGGGATGTAAAAACCCAACTGGAATGAAAATAAAAAAGAAGCTTGGTAGAGGATGTAAAAAAGCATTACCTAAACGTAAAAAGAGTATTAAAATAAATAAAAAACAGAAAAAAATAGTTTTTGGTAGCGGGATTATAAATAAAATTCGTAAAAATTTAAAGAAACGTTTAAATTTAGACCCGAAAAATTCGGATATACAAAAAATGGTAAAAATGGGAATAATAGTGGCGCAAAAAACATTAAAAGTTCACGGAGGTAAAAGAAAAATACAAACTCCGCGCATCATACCATTACCAAAGCAGGGAGGAATTTTACCTCTGATTCCTATATTTGCAGGACTTTCTGCTTTGGGTTCGTTAGCTGGCGGGGCCGCTGGAATTATAAGAGCGATAAAAACAGCTAAAGATGTTTCATCGGGAAAGCGTTATGATAAAAATATAGATGAAGGAAAAAAGGGTAATGGATTATATCTTAAGCCATATCGCAGTGGTTTGGGGCTATATCTAAAACCATATAAAAGTTCAAAAAACTAATAAAATCCCTACCTCCAAAAGCGCTTACAAATTTCGACTTGTCTAAGTATGCATTACAGCTAAATATTCCATATTTTAGAGGTGTATATATGAGAGATGCTATGCCAAAAACAGGTCCTAACAAGTTTGAAAGTGGAATTGTTAATTTGGATGATGCCGAGGGGGTAGGGACGCATTGGGTTGCATATAAGAAGAAAAATGATAAAACATATTATTACGATAGCTTCGGAGATTTACCTCCACCAAGTGAGTTAGTTAGTTATTTGTATACTGGGCGATATAAAACAGAAAATATCTTCTATAACTACATTCGCGAGCAAGATTTTGATACAGTCTGGTGTGGACATTTATGCTTAAAGTTTCTTGCTAAAAAAAGTTAAGAAATGGAGAATGATGCTATAAAAAAGATCTCTCAATCTATGCAAGTGTTTTTCAAATCGAGAAGCTTATTAAATATGACAAAGGAGGAGTTAGTTTATATGCCCAAAGAAGTTATTATAAATTGTGCATTTCGTGAAATCCCGTTTATTTGGTCTAAGCTTCCTAAACACTTACAGGAAGATCCAGATTTAAAAAACTATTTATTTTGTACTGAGCATGAGCAGGATGATAGTGAGGATGGAGATGTAAATGATGGTCCTCCGAAGCGGAAATTATTCTGTTGTTATTGTAAAATGAAGGATATAAATATAGCAACAGAAAATAAAATCGAGGTTTTACCATCGGATAAACGTTGTATATTACAATAAATATTGAAATACATCTAAATTTTTTGTAGTCATGTCGTACACGTTTACCTTATCAGATCATAGCAGCGTGTTGAGTGCTAATTTTTTTCCCTCGCTTGAGCTTGAGAAGAATTCAATATATGGTTTAGGATTGTTGGGATTTTACACTTATAATTCAATTTTTAACATAGATGAAAATAATAATTTACTTGGATTTGGCGAGCCTGATCAGAAAAAGTTTACTTACTTTAGAATTAAACCAGGTGCATATGAAATTGATGAAATCCATAAAGAAATTCAGAAAGAAATCAAGAAAAAGAAATATTTAGAAAATAATAATGAAATTGATGATATGAATAGAATATTTAGTTTGGAGGCTAATAACAACACTTTAAAGTGTCAGCTTAAATCTACATTGGATTTAGATTTTTCAATAAAATCCTCTTTAGGAAGAACGCTTGGATTTGCAGAGAAAGTGTTTAAAGCCAATAAGCTTCATGAATCCACTCTACCAGTGGATATAATGAAAGTTCGAATGATACGAGTTGACTGTAATATTATTTCTGGAGCATATCTGAATTCAACAAAATCTCATACTTTATTCGAATTTGATATTGACGTTGAACCTGGTTACAAACTTTCTAAGGAGCCCCATAATATAATATATATGCCCATACAACCTTTGGGTCGTCAGTTTATAGATAACATTACGTTGAGAATCTTGGACGATCAAGGAGACTTGGTTAATTTCCAAGGAGAGAAAATTATAATTAAATTAGAATTAAAGAAAATTACATAATGGGATTTCAATATAATTCTCAGATTTATAAATATCAAAAATCGTCTAAGATAATAAAAGATAATAAAAGCAGTAAACCTAAAACTATAGCACGCATTCTAAAAAGAAACGTTGATCTGAAAGGAAGTGATATAAGCATCGAAGATCGTGAATTTTTGAAATCCTTGGGTTTACAACTAAAAATTTAAGAAAATATGGCCACCATTTCAACAAGTGAAAAATTGGAGGTTTTCGATGATCCTGTATTTGATTATTCACTTGTCAGTTTAAATGAGCATACATATAAACCTTATGGGTCACCAACATATAGCAATTCTGATGAAATCCGTATACCAATTCATTTTCAAGATCTAATACTCAATATTGCAGATAGTTACATATATATTGAGGGCACATTTAATTCAAGTGATGCTACAAAAAAATGCTATTTGTCAAATAATTGTTTGGCATTTTTATTTGATGAAATTAGATATGAAATGGGTGGTGAACAAGTATCTATAGTCAGAAAACCTGGAATCACCACAGCGTTAAAGACATTGGTATCATTTAATCCACTGCATAGTAAAAACTTACTTACCACAGGATGGGGTTTAAATGAGGGATGTCAAGTTATTTTGGACAAAACAAGCCATATATTTAGCGGAAAGCTACCCTTAAAATATCTATTGGGTTTTGCAGAAGACTATTTGAAAGGAGTCCTTAATGTAAAGCAGGAATTAATAATGGTTTTATCTAGATCATATGTTAACTGCTACGTCGGCGAAGTAGAAGCAACTATTAATGTAAGCAAAATTGAATGGAAAGTTCGTCATATTGTCCCCGAAGATCGAGAAAAGCTTAAACTGCTTTCTCGTATAAATAAAGGTGGCAATAATGCTCAAGTAAATATAGCTTATAGAATGTGGGATCTATATGAGCTTCCAACACTACGAGAAACGACTTCAGATATATGGGCTTTAAAAACGAGTACCAATCTTGAAAAACCAAGATATCTTATTCTCAGCTTTATAAGCGCCGATAGTTTGGATAACTACAAAAAGAATGCGATAGATTTTATAAACGCGGGTATTCGAGATATTCGCGTGTATTTAAATAGCAACGTATTTCCTTATGAAAGATGGAACTTGGATTTTAGCAAAAAGCTTTGTGGCCCTGCATACTACGCATACGAAAATTTCCAGCGTAGTTACTATAATCGACAAGATTGTAGCCCCCTACTTGATTTAGATGAATTTTTCGCAAACCCGGTCTTTGTCATTGATTCCAGTCAGCAAGCGGATAATAACATAAAAAATTCGACAGTAGACATAAAAATTGAATTTGAAACGCGTAACAAATTTGCAAAAAACATTAAAGTTTTTTGCATTGGTGTTACACGATGCATTTTTAAGCTATAATGCTTTAGATGGTTCTGTTCGAACCGGGTGTAATTTTTTGGGTAGATAAATGTATACTAATTAGTTTAGATTAATAATATAATTAAGAATTATAGTAGTATAGAACATAACATATTATGTAGTTTGTATAATCCTGAATTTTGAATAAATTATGATTAAATTATATTATGGATTTTATTTTACCTTAACTAATCGAATTTTGAATTAAGGTTTGAGCATACCATAAAAGGAAGGGTCATTTAGGTATAAATAATTATTGTGGTCGCAAACAAAAGGTAGCTTTTTTATATTATTTCGTATTTACAATCCATTTAACTACAATTTTACACTGTGAATTAATTTTTTTTACTTTTTTCCTGAAATTGTAGCCTATTTACTTATATTATGATATTATCCGAAATTTTTATAAAAGCATTATGAGGGCTTTTACCTGATGGCGAACACAAGTTGTATAGTACCTATACCTGCTTGGTATTTTATACGTATTTAAGTTTTATTTACTTTTTATTACTCTGTTCTCATTACAAGATAGTCCTATAATTTATCCATTTCCAGTACAAAGAAATCTCTAGTTAATGGTTCTAGATGGTAATTATTTTATTGTATTTTATATAAGTGGTGCAAAAATTGGAATCAATTATTAGATATGCTACTGAATTTTAATGAGGGTCCTTCGGAATAATAAATAAAGGTTTATGTCCCTTTCTTTTTAAATCGAGTCGGCAGAGGGTTTGAGAGGGTTATTTAGGTATAAATAATTATTGCGGGGTGACAAATGTGCCGCCTTAATATACTTATCTTGTTAGACCATATAAATTAGGGTTTTATTTCGCTTTACTACCCACCAGCGGCGTTTCACTAAGATAGAAAATATAAATAATGTTTTTTACTATACCGCTTTAACAGCGGCGTTTCAACTAAGGGAAAATAATAAAAAGTCTGGTTTAAGGATGGCTCAGGTCGGATCGTAAAAAGTTGGGTTTAAGGATGGCTTATAAAAATTGGGATTTAATTATCCCGCTTTAGCAGCGGCGTTTCACTAAGGTTAAATCATAAAAAGTCTGGTTTAAGGATGACTCAGGTCGCATCGTAAAAAGTTGGGTTTAAGGATGGCTTATAAAAATTGGGATTTAATTATCCCGCTTTAGCAGCGGTGTTTCACTAAGGTTAAATCATAAAAAGTCGGGTTTTATCTCGGGTCAGATCATAAATATTCAGGTTCAAATTAGGGTTAGATGAGAAGCCGCCTCGCGAAAGCATCCGGGTTAGGTCGTAAAAAGTCGGGTTTTATCTCGGGTCAGTTCATAAATATTCAGGTTCAAGTTAGGGTTAGATAAGAAGCCGCCTCATGAAAGCATCCGGGTTAGGTCGTAAAAAGTCGGGTTTAATTTCGGGTTATTTTGTAAACAGCACCACCGAACCACCCGGGTTAGGTTATAAAACGCACCACCGAACCACCCGGGTTAGATCATAAAACGCACCACCGAACCACTTGGGTTAGATCGTAAAACGCACCACCTGCACCACCTGGGTTAGTTGCACCACCAGCACCACCAGCACCACTGGTCTCGTTCTGTCCGTTTCTAGCTACTGGTCTCATTTGAAAAAATTGCATAACGTGTAAAAGTGTATTACATAACATTTTGTGCTTACAACATAAAATTGTATTTAGGGAAAATACGCCTTAAATTGTGTGTATACGACCAGTTCAAGAAGGTGTTATTACGATGACAGTAAACAGCTGTATGCCGTTGCCAACATAAAACTATCGGATTTGACGTTTAACTTCAAGAGCACACTCGACACTCGGTTGGTAGCATTGAGAGATAATGTGTATTCTCGTTTACATGAAGGTTAAGTCGGATAATCTACATATTTTATGCGTTTTAAATTAATCGGAATTGTGTTTTTAAACTGATTTAAGGGTATTTACACATGCGTTTTGATAAAATTCGCATTACCTTATTGCGTATTAAAGCGTTCCTGTAAACCTGGTAAATTAAAGGTTACCTAATTCGGTTAAATGCTACAATCATAGTAAAATTTTATCTACGGGGCCGAGAAAAAGTATTCAATTAAATTATTATAATAATTTACAATCCATTATAAATATTATGCTTTAGGAGTTGAGAAAAATATGGACCTCAGGAATTTCAAGTGGTGGACCCTGTAAATATGTCAAGCTTGAGACTCGAATGATGGAAACTTAGCAAACTGGAAACGATATAATAAAAGATATCAAAAAAATTTTTAATGCAAAATCACTTTGCCAAGTACTTAATATACTTCACAATGTTTTCCCTGCAAATTATTCTCCCACACAGACACACTAAACTGTTTACGAAAATCCCATACATTGTGTATTTATATACTGCAACGGCACCTTCCAGGGCTTTTAAAAATGTCACCCAACTTCTTACGACTGGTATTACCTACCTATTTAATTAATGACTGAAGAAGTAAATTAGTCAATTATTTTCTGTAAAGCACCCAGGCAAATAAATATTAATGCAATAGTTTCATTGACATTAAATAAGACAATAAAAAAATATTGATAAGATTATTGGATATCAACATACTAATTACTGAATTGATGAGGTAGAGCTGTGTACACTTCTTTGAACTAAGAGAGAACAACAGTCGTTTTTTGTATTAAGTGTATAATCTTGAATATTAATTTAAAAAGAGCAGAGCGCTTTCGACCTTAGGCCATTTTCAGTGCTTCCTAAAAGCGAGGAAAATCCAATTTGTAGAAAATTTATTTGAAAATGTCGTTGTTAGAAATTTGATATAAATTTGTGTGAAATCAGTTGAGTTTTACCTATTTTATTTGTCGAAAATTTGTTTTAAGAAATAATATAAAATGTATTTTTTTTTGGTTTTTACTCACTTTGTCAGGAAACAGGAAACTTCATTGACAAAATTAACTTTTTTTTTCGAGTGGGCCATCAACAGCACAATGTAAAAAACTTATTATGTAAAAACAATTGACACGTAAATTTGTAAAAGACGAACAACTGGGACAAATCACTTTTTTAAATTTCGTTTAATTAACCATAATTTTTCTTTTCTTTTTCCATATTATATCTTTCCTCCACGTGGAACGTGGTCTTGAGTCGAAATTTGATGGTTATTTAAATTAAAAGATTAATGCCCGGTTTCTTCATCATCCGGTAAAAGTCAGTTAAACCATAATCCTTTGTTAAACGAAATATATGGTATTTTCACTACTGAATAAATTTAAATGTCGGTTAAATGTGTCTTAACTCTTTGGTAACTTAGCCCGTAGTAAATTGGGCGGTTAAGGTGTTAACAGGAGAATAAATGTGTTTCTAACCTATAAAATAGAAATGATATAGCCGTTTTTTATTTTTGGATAATTGGAAGTTTGTTAAGCTTTTGTGTGTAATAAATAAGGTACGTAGTAACATAGAACTTCTTATTTTATTATAGTATATAGATGGGTAGGTACCTAATACCTACTCATTTGTAGGCAAAAAAATTTTGTAGGATGGATGTGAATGAATATTTTGATATTATTATTGATATTGATTTAGTCAATATAATAGAGGAAGAAGTGGCGGAACATATATAAGAGAGTATAATGTAAGAGAATGCATTAATCACTTCAATTGTTGGAATGATGCAGAATTTTTTCAACGAGCTCAACGCTTGTAGCTTGCCGTCTCTGCCGGTTTCACTAAAACTTTGAGGTTAGCTGATCAGCTGCTGGCGATGCCCTGTTATTGCAACTCTTACTCGTTTCTGTGTATAATTCGCTGGAAGATTTTCTATGTCCTTTTCCAATACGTACGATAGAAAAAGAAGCACATAACCTTGCAATTCCAGTGCTTTGCAACGTTGTCGAACGTACTCCGATTAAATCTAGCGTTAGCTAACCGTCTGTTAAAAAGCAATCAAAATACTAATTTTGCTTATTCTACTGTTATAATGTCGGTTAAATGATAATCCACTGTTACATATTTCTCCATTTAACAGACCGTAAAAATACCGGGCCTTAATTTCTCTTGTCATTGAAATGACATTGTTGACGTTGTTGAGAGTGAAGAGCGGGCAATTTGAAAATTGTTAAGGTTGGAGAATATTGAAATTTTAAATGTTAATTCAGAAGGCGTCTGTGTAAGGAAATGTAACTTCTGTATAGATTAACTTGTGTATTTAAACAAAGGCAATTGTCCAGTAATTCCTTATTAATCTCTATTTCCTCCATAAAATCGAGTCTGTTGAAATTCTTATAAGATATATCATGAATAATCTTTGAATTAGTGGACTGACTGAAAGTATGATTAGAAATTCTGAGGTGTTGGCAAAAAGCAGAAGAGAACCTCAAAATGTGTTCTTTTATACGGGCCCTTTATGGCATACAAGTACGACCAATATAGGTACTGTTGCAAGAATTACAATTTAATTTGTAGATACCACTATTAGAATGATGTTCAATTTTATCTTCGGAATTTACAATGTGTGTTGCTGGACTGTTTTGGGTTTTGAAGGAAACACTGACATTTGGGATTGATTGTGTAAGTGTTTGTTTAATGTTAGAATTGGTGTTTTGATCGAGGAAAGGTATAGCAACGCATTTTTTATCAATCTTAGTGGGAAGAGGGTATAACTCGTTTCTAGTTCTTCTGCATTTTGTTCTTGAAATCAAGGAATCTGTCATATTTGGGTCGTAGTTGTTATTGAAATCTATTTGTTTTAATATATTTACTTCGTTCTGGTAGTTTTCTTTTGTCATGGGGATATTAAGAAGTATAATTATGTAACAATAAAACGATGCTAGTTAATGTTGTTGAGGATGATTTGAATTGTAAGGGATGACATGGTCTGTTTGAGTGGGTTTCCTGTAGACTTGAAATTGCAAGTTGTTTCTGAATATTTTTATGGCAAGGTCTAAAAAGTTTATTGTTCCGTTGTTTCCTGTCTCAAGTGTGAAGGAGATATTGGGGTGTATGTTTATAAGTTTATTGAGTAATTCTAAGGCTTCTTCGTTGTTGCAATTCAAAAAACACAAACAATCGTCTACATACCTGTACCAGTGGAGGATCTCAGGATTGTTTTCAGACATTATGTGATTGTTTTCCAAAGAATCCATAAAGACATCCGCTAAAAAAGGAGACAAACAACTTCCCATGGCAAGTCCGTCTGATTGTTGGTAAAATTTATTATTGAAGCAAAAATAATTTTGGGATAAACAAAAATTAAGTAAGGTTAGAGTATTGATTACCAAATCCTCATCCAAGTTTCTTGATCTCAAAATATTTTTAGCAATGTCCACCGCTTCCGACTTGGGGACAGTCGTGAATAGGTTTGTCACGTCAAAGGAGACAAGTAGAAAGTTTTGAGGTAAATTTAAATCCTTGAGGTTATTAACCACATCTAGAGTGTTAAGTATTGTGTATGTAGGTTTGAAATTGGTTAAAGATTTTATAAGATTAAGTGTAAAGGTAGAAAGGTTGGAGATGGGAGTGTTAGTAAAACTTACCACTGGTCTGATAGGGGTATCAATTATGTGGATCTTAGGTAATCCGTATAAACGTGGCAAGATAGGATTGCTGGAAATGGTGTTTCTTGGTGCCTCGTTATCTTCCAAAAATTCACTAAAATGTTTTAAAAATCTAGTCGTTTTTCTAATGAATCTATCTTAGCGTAATGTTTATAAATATGTGATCTGATATCTTATGTTCTAAATTCGATTTTTCGATGTGAGAAACATTATTTCAAGTTTTTATTTTTTCGAAGTTAAGGGTATATACACCCCAATATATCCTTCACACTTGAGACAGAAAACAACAAAACAATCAACTTTTAGACCTTACCATAAAAAAATCCAGGAACAACTTACAATTTCAAATCTACAGGAAACCCACTTAAACAGACCATGTCATCCCTTACAATTAAAATCATCCTTAACAACATAAACTAGCACCGTTTCATTGTTACATAAATAGACTTTTTAATATTCCCATGACTTAAGAAAACTACCAGAACAAAGTAAATATATTTAAACAAATAGCTTTCAATAACAAGTACGACCCAAATATGATAGATTCCTTGATTTTAAGAACAAAATGCAGACGAATTAGAAACGAGTTATACCCTCTTCCCACTAAGATTGATAAAAAATACGCTGCTATGCCTTTCCTCGATCAAAACACCAATTCTAACAATAAACAAATACTTACACAATCAATTCCAAATCTCAGTGTTTCGTTCAAAACCCAAAACAGTCTAGCAACAGTCAGCAACACACATTGTAAATTCCAAAGATAAAATTGAACATCTTTCTAAGAGTGGTATCTACAAATTAAATTGTAATTCTTGCAACAGTACCTATATTGGTCGTACTTGTAGACCATTAAGGACCCGTATAAAAGAACACCTTTCGATATCCTCTTCTGCTTTTGGCCAACACCTCAGAATTTCATACTTATAGTCCCTCCTCTAATTCAAAGATTATTCATGATATATCTTCTAAGAATTTCAACAGACTCGATTTTATGGAGGACATAGCGATCAATAAGGAATTATTGGACAATTGCCTTTATTTAAATACACAAGTTAATTTAAACAGCAGTTACATTCCCTTCCACAGACGCCTTCTGAATTAACATTTAAAATTTCAATATTCTCCAACCTTAACAATTTTCAAATTGCCCGCTCTTCACTCAACAATGTCATTTCAATGACAAGAGAAATTTAATCTTTTAATTTAAATAACCATCAAATTTCGACTCAAGACCACGTGCCATATGGAAAAGAAAAGGAAAACGATGGTTAATTAACCGAAATTTAAAAAAGTGGTTCGTCTCAGTGGTTCGTCTTTTACAAATTTACGTGTTAATTGTTTTTACATAATAAGTTTTTTACATTGTACTGTTGATGGCCCACTCAGAAAAAAGTTAATTTTGTCAATGAAGTTTCCTGTTTTCTGACAAAGTGAGTAAAAACCAAAAAAAAATACATTTTATATTATTTCTCAAAACAAATTTTCGACAAATAAAATAGGTAAAACTCATCTGATTTCACACAAATTTATATCAAATTTCTAACGACGACATTTTCAAATAAATTTTCTGCAAATTGGATTTTCCTCGCTTTTAGGAAGCACTAAAGATGGCCTAAGTCCGAAAGCGCTCTGCTCTTTTTAAATTAATGTTCAAGATTATACACTTAATACAAAAAACGACTGTTGTTCCCTCGTAATTCAAAAAAGTGTACACAGCCCTACCTCATCAATTCAATAATTATTAGTATGTTGATATCAAATAATCTTATCAATATTTCTTATTGTCTTATTTAATGTCAATGAAACTATTGCATTAATATTTATTTGCCTGGGTGCTTTACAGAAAATAATTGACCAATTTACTTCTTCAGTCATTAATTAAATAGGTAGGTAATACCAGTCGTAAGAAGTTGGGTGAAATCTTTAAAAGCCCTAGAAGGTGCCGTTGCAGTATATAAATACACAATGTATGGGATTTTCGTAAACAGTTTAGTGTGTCTTTTTTCAAGATTATACACTTAATACAAAAAACGACTGTTGTTCCCTCTTAATTATTGAATTATTATTGTTTTATTTGCGGCCTGTAAAATACACAGGGTAAACTTTTTATAGCGGTATCCTGCGATATCTCAGAGTGAGTATGGACTGTCATAATGAATTTTGAAAATAGTATCTAATATTTATTTTTTTTCATTATTATGATCCAGTTTTTATACTTTATAATTATTTTCTCCAACTGTTTAGGTTAGTTGTAATATTGTTAGTGACCTCGAGATAAATCCAAATGCGAAAAGTGAGTTGCACTCAATAAAAAGTATAATACTGCTGTAATATAGGAGAAAGAAAATTTTTCGTCTAGAATCCTACAGCTTATAAATTTATAATCGCTTACTACCCTAAAACGCTTATTTCCAATATAATAAGATGAAGACAATTCCAACCTCGCTTCTTCTATTATTCCGTCTTGTAACATTTTATCAACATTTTAATAAATTTCATTCTTTTGAGAATGTGGTGTGCAATCTAACTTTTCTTAATTTTTATTTTATATTGTGTATGCTTTTTTTTGGAACGCCAACACATTTGAGCAGTATAAACAATTATCCGCCACCATTTTTTTAAGATGAGGCACAGTATTGCAGGATTAATCCTTTATGGCGCTTGCGAGCGGTGTGTGTGTGTGCGCAGGAATCGATTCACGTTGGCCTTGAATCTTTGGAGATTATACTCATTTGGAAACGCGGCTTCAGGAAGGTCGTTCCAGAGTGATACCATTCTCCAGATGAAAAAGTTTTTTAACAGTGTCGTTCGAGGGATACTAAGCTAAACCACATACGGATGGACTGTTGTGGCTCGTCGTGTATTTCTATCGTGCACCGCTCTGGGTAAAATCAAGCGGGATACATCAGTTGAGCATTTGCTATGAAAATATTTGTAAAATAGACTGAAGTCACCAACCTGCCTTCGATGTCAAGGCTTTCCAGGTTGCTTGTAAGGTCGTGGTAACCGATCAAGCGAATGGCTCTTCTTTGAATGGAGTCTAGCAATCTCAGGGTATGTTTAAAGCCCCAAATATGCGAAGAGTACTCCAGGGATGGTCGAATTTGGCTTTTATAGAGCATCCAAAGTTATTGCGGTGTATAGAGGTTCTTAGTTCGAAAAAGCTTTTTAAGCTTCTGCAAGGCTGCCTTAGCAATGGCCGCAACGTGACTATGCCAAGACATATGACTATTTAAATTGACGCCCAATAAATGAATTGATGAATCCAAGGGACTCGGGTGTCCCGCCATGACTATATGCGGTTTTTCAACATTAACTTTTTTAGAAAAAACTGCCGCCTGGGTTCAACTCGGTTACTGTTACCCCAAGACAGAATTTCTTCCAGGTCTTTGTTGAGATGTGAGACTTCTTGCTGCCTATAGAGATGTGCATTGGCAGCCGATGTCCTAGCATCCAAAATAAAATATGAAACAAGTGAGCTGTCATCAGCGAAGCTATATATAGGATTTTTAGTTTTTCCAAAAGATCGTTGGTGTATAGTAAAAAGAGGGTGGGCGACAATATTGTCAACAAAATGGCGGGCTCTGCATTATAATTATAACTTTTACACCTCTAGACCACTATGCGTTGAGGTCTCTGACCACTGTGCCATCCAATGTCAAATTTAATTAAACGATAGTCATCACTTTTCGTGCATAAATACTCGAACATTGGGTGGACACGGTACCTTCGTCTCATCGACTGGTCACCTTCCCTGAGATCAGGAGCGCCCAAGTGAATTAAAGACTCCAGACCTCTCTCCTGATCCTTCTTATTTACCCCCAGGAGCGCCCAACAGAAGAAAATAAAGTTTGCGGTAACAAGAACAGATTGTGACAAGGAAGAAACAAGCAAGCGCAATTCCTGTGAAGTCTAATAATTTTTATTATATTTTTTAGCATCATACTAAAAGTAACAGGAAATGCAAAATTTCCAACTTAACTGAAGGGGGGGACGGGGGGGACCAGGAGGCTAGAGGTCAATAATCATCATCGCCAGTAAAGAAGGAAAAAGGGCAGGCAAGGATCTTCCAACGATAGCAGCCAACAGCTGGTGCTAAACGGGCACTACCAAGTGATTAGACGTGAAAATAAAAGTGGCTCTGAACTGAGTAAGGGTTAACTTTCTATTTCTCCGAGTCAGCGAACAGCCAGTTAGCGGTCAGCACTGAACGATAAACATAAAAGGCAGAAACCTTCCATTCGCAGAGAGCCTTGGATAATTTAAGAGGGTTTTCTTTTAAATCCATGGTACTGTATTGTTACTTTTTAGGCCCTTGGAGATTGTTTCCCGTAGGTATATTATTTTAAAATTTTCAAATGTTGTAACAGAAGGTTTTGCTATATTCTTTTAATTGCAGTCTATTATTTACTTTATGATGTTGATTGTTTATCATTTAATTTTAGGTTGCAAAAGTAGGTATAGTTTATGTTGTAATAATTGTTATACTAAGACAGTGTTATTGATTAAAATGGTTATTTAAAATACTGTTATTTTTATTATAATGATTGTCTTTTAGGTGCAAGTCATACATCTTATGTTTATCAGCATTGAAAAATAGTTTATTTAAATTTTTTGTGATTCCTATAGGGAGTTTTTATTATTATGGCCAATAATAGTTTTAGGTTTTTCGTGGATGTACTGGACGTACAGTTATTAATGACTTGTATACCGGGGATCTTTCTATGTTTGGTCATTCTGTACAATTTTAAATTTACCTAAATTTCACGTTATTTTAGCTAAATTTGAGCAATTATCACTGTGCGAAAAGGATAAAATAAATGCACTGAGTAGAAGCTATTTGAAAACTTGTATAAATACTCGAACATTGGGTGGACACGGTACCTTCGTCTCAACAACTGGTCACCTTCCCTGAGATAAGGAGCGCCCAAGTGTCTTAAATACTCCAGGCCTCTCTCCTGATCTTTCTTATTTACCCCCTGGAGCGCCCAACTATCTTATAGACTCCAGGCCTCTCTCCTGGCCCCCATAAGCCATTCTCGTCCCCCGAAGACGTAGCCGTGTAAAGCCCCTCAGGCGCATCCCTTGAGAGCCCCCAATCGGTAGTGCCGGCCAGGTCAACACCCCCCTATGGAGACATGCTGGGTTTC
Organism: Polydrusus tereticollis; assembly: GCA_963920685.1. Taxonomy (NCBI): domain Eukaryota; kingdom Metazoa; phylum Arthropoda; class Insecta; order Coleoptera; family Curculionidae; genus Polydrusus; species Polydrusus tereticollis. The sequence goes on from OY987329.1 coordinate 56,044,198, forward strand.
CTCCAGGCTACCTCAGCTACCTGGTAAATTAATAAAGAAGTATAAATAAAAGAGTCTGCATTGTTTTCTAGCCAAGTGTTTTCATTCACTACCCGTTAGGGAACCAATCCCCAAGTTGTGACAATATAGAACCTTGAGGGACTTTGACATTGATGTTAAACGTGTCTCAAGGAAATCTTTCCATCGCCACTTGCAGAGAACGGTCTTTAAGATAGCTTGATAGCCATGTACAAAACTGAACAGGCATTTCGTATGCTCTCACTTTAGTTAATAGTGCCTTATGCCATGCTCGATCAAAGTCTTTGGTAACACAGAAATTCAAAAAAAAAAAAAAACTATATAAAGACGGACCACCCTAAATTGTACAGTTCAGAAAAATCAACGTTAATAAATAATGATTGATATATACGAACAATGTTATCTACCTTTATAGTTCCAAGTAGTAACGACGAGTTGATTAATAGATAGGCAGCTGAGTAAGATACTACTACAATGGATATCATTTTTCCTAAAAGTGAAAAGTTGGTATAAATGATGAAAAAATATTCTCATATACAATTGAGTGGCCCAATTTCCAAAATTCTTTAGATCCTGTTTTTTTTGCCGCATTATGCAATCAATTTTTGCAATAGTATACCTCTAGGATTTAAATAGTTTCGAAAAGGTATAACCTTAAGTTGTTAAAAACGTATTAACTTTCTGAATATTGAAAAATATATATTTTAACACAATCATCTTCCTCTTCCTCAGTATGAATTTCTTCAGTTTTTGCAAAATCAGAATGATTTTCTTATAAAGCGCCAAATCAACATCTTGACAATCTCGTCGATAAAAACTATAACGTTTTTCCAATAAAACGTCAATATCCTAAAGTTTCGCTTGCTTAACCGTATATTACCTTGGAAGAAAGAGCATCCAGATTTAGGTTGGCCAAGTTTTTCCGCTTTATCAAACTGGACATGTGCACGGCCAAATCGCTCTTATAATTAACTGTCCCTATTATAAACTGTTTTGTTTTATGATCAATTCGATATATTTTTCAGTACAAATACATCAAGTCACTTAAAGAAAAGTACCCTAATATGAGTTACGTCTTTCAAACGACGAAGTTCGTTTTTAAAAAATGCTTTGTTCGTCAAACAGTTACCTTAACATATGCATGAGCGAATAAAAATGGATAAAAAAAAATCATAATAAGTTGAACTTATAAGCTTTGTCTTATCTCATGCTGATACAAACTTCTTGGGCTTCATAGACTTAATCAGCTGTTATGCTCACATAACTTATGAGACCCCTTTGTATTTTCTTAAATATCAAGCAATGGTTTTAATTGTAACACCTCGAAACATTATGAATAAAGTGTAATTAACGCAGCATAATTTAGAGGCTTCAAAAGCTCAATCCACATTTTATAAATGTCCGGATTGCTTTTTGGAAAGCGATGCCGCTTACTATGTCTGTTTCTGCAGTTTTGTACCCTTTTTCGGTTGTAACGGAGGCACATATACAAAATCTTCCATATTTGGAGCACAGAACTTAAAAATGAAACCCACAGTATACAATTCAATAGAGATTAAAGAGTACACACGCTATAAATCGCAAAAATTAAATTCTCTATAGTCAAAAACTACCGAAACAAAATTGAAGATTTAAACCCTCAACTGCTGGAAACGCCGCAAGTGACTGACAAATGGACAAAAAATTTAGTTACAGATAAGTCTGAGACACAATCAAAAACTTAAGGTAGGTATAAGAAATAAGATTTATGATATAAGAATTAAGATTTAAGAACGAACATATGTTGTCATATGTAAACAACGCACAATGAAATTTTTAGAATTAAGGAATAAGATTTAAGCTTTAAAAAACCGATCTGTTAGTTTTAAGAAATAAGGAATAGGAAATCAGCCATGTTTGTTAGGTTTGACTTTTGACAATTTAATAACCTCAAAATTGTATTTTCGTTTCTTAAGGTAATAATAAAACGCTGCCGACATTGCAAACATACTATTAAAAATAGTTAAGGACTTTTTTGGCAAGCCTTCCATATTTTTTAAGAGTATAGGTGAGCTTGCCAAAGTTGTAAAAATAGTTTGTATTTGTAAACATAAAAGTGGGGTTAGGCCAATAGTTTAGAATTTAAAAATCGCGCCGTTTTTAAGGAACCGGATTGGTTAAATTTAGGTAATAAAATTTTAATTCTGTCCTATACTCCTATTCCTTAATACCTAAATCTTAAATCCTATTCTTTATTCCTTAAGTTTTTGATTGTGTCTCAGCCTATATCGATTTACTAATCAGTTTTAACATGTGATGCCATCCGATGGATGAGAATCGAAGTTCTCAACAGGAAGGTCGTGCAATTTGACTTTTATTTCTAAACTTTGTTTCTGTTTTCTGTAAACATAACCACTAATAATTGTAACGTTACTATCCAACAGAATACCAGTGTTGCTAATATATGGGAATAGTAATTAATTAATTTTTGCTATTATTAAAAATTGCAAAGTTTCCTTAAAAGATTTGTGTGCCTTCTAGCAAGAACGATGTTGATATGAATCAAAAAGGGCAATATTAAGAGATGACAAGGCTTGGTTGGAAATAAGCCTAACTTTGTCAAAAGTTGGGGATTGTTTGTAATTAGTCGGATGAACGCTGTGACGTTGGAAGACAATACTGGCCGCGGGTTAATCCGACGGTTTTTTTCATCGGAAGCTATCCGACGGTACAAAAAAACCGACGATTGAAAATAATCGCTAAATCGGGCAGTAGCAATCAAGAGCAATCAACAAACGTATTTATTAATTTTAATTCATAAACAAAGTCACACATTTTCTTAACCGAATGAAAAATAGGGGGATGAGATAAATCCTTTAAACTCAACTAAATAAATTAACAGGTTTCTGGTTGCCCACATAAGTGGCACTTGCACCTGGTTAAAGTGACACAAGAGATAACATTTTCACACCACTTTATCTTTCACAATTTAATTTTATTACCGGAGCAATGAGAATATGTGCGATTTAAAGAAATGTGTTTGGGTAGTCAAAACTATCGATAGTGAGACCGATAGTTCTTCACCACTACTGTATAACTAGTAAAAATTCTTATAAGAAAGTAAGTAATCGTATCTGATTACAATATTTTAGAATGCAGAAGTGGCATTTTTCACGTGAGTAGAAATATTGTTGCACGAGCGACAGCTGAGTGGAAACTCCTACGACTGAAAAATCACTTAAAAATGTTTACATTTTTCCTGTGACTATAAAATATTACAGTTACAGCGTTTCCCAACCTTCTCAGGGCGAGCACCAATTCAAGTTAATAAAATAATTATAGAAAATAAATTTCAAAATATAATTTTATTTCTAGTGTTCGCGACCCAATTTTCAATCACAACTCTCATCGCCCCCCCTCATAGAAATTTTCACTGAAATCGTGCCATGATTGTAATATTGGTTTCTATTTAATTTAATTGTATTTTGGTGCTAAGCTACACTACGACCTTGATAACAAACGCTAAAAATTACCACAAGCAGGTAAATTTATTTGCATATGCAAAATGTCATACACGCCTCCAAAATATATATTGTATTAACGAATCCGCCTGAAAATCGGAGGCGACTTCGAAAAAGTCGGAGGCCAACTCGTATCGCCATGTATAACATGTCCAATTAAACGACCAGGGCTCCGTAAGACGAATAGCAAATTTTTTTGTAGAGGTCATTTCGATAGGTGTACTTATATACATATGACTTGTCTTATACAGTTCTATAATTTAGTTCACAGTAATTCCACTACGGTGCGCATCCCTTAATACACATATATACAATTTTTTATTGCCAATGCGGGTATGCCTCCGCATAATGTCGTTCCTTTATGTCTCCGAGGTATGACAACCCCTTACGGAGGTCGGTTAATGCGACGATTCTATTCCAGTGTAAATAAATTAACTTCGCCGATTATTTCATATTTGTTCGAGTTGCGATTAGGGCTCCAAATATGTTATATTGTGTATAAGATTTGAAAATCTTGAAGACCCCCTAATAAATTTATCGCTGATTGTCGGGAAAAGCCTTAAACACGTTGACTTAAAAGAATTAGTTTGGCATAGTTTGGAATTTGTTTTATTCAAGGGTCATATTTGTTAGAATTTGACAGTATTAAGCTTTCTAAAGGTTAATCTTAATACAAAAATTCCTTTATGTTCCGGCCCTATGTTCCGGCCCTAGTTCTTTAATCTCTATCTAAAAATATCAACATCTGGTTAACTGCTAGCAACAAACTATACATTTTATTTTCAGTACTTAAACCAGATTTTTTAAACAATTTAAGCAGTTCCTGGTATGGGAAGTTAGGAAGCTGACTCAATATCTGTGAATGTTTTTGTTAGCTTTTTTATTAGTGCCCTTTGGCATAGCACAATCTTTAAAAGGCTGTACCTTGAAAATGGTTTGATATACTTCTCCCACAATTTTAGATTCTGAAATAATATAATAGCTTTACTGACAGATAGTAATTTTTATGTTGTACAGAAGTCGAGAAAATCATAAACCTAAAATTGCGTAAATTGTGGTAAGCTATTGTTATTAAAGCTATGCTAATTGGGCTGTTTGTTATTGTTTTTCAAATTAGTTATTAAACAATGTTAAGAAAAACAATGAAATGAATCAGTCAATAAAATCAAAAAAGCTCCAATTTAAGAGAATTTTAATTAATAATAACCTGCTCAAAATTAATGTAGACACCGAGCTTGAATACAGAGACCTTACTGCATTTATGAATATCGCTAAAATGGAATGGTATACCTACGAAAATAAACAATCTAGACCAACTAAAGATATGGCTAGAGACCTGCACCCATCATGCGACTCGAAGGAAATTCAAGAAGACCTCTTAAACATAGGCTTTAAGGTTCTTAAAGAGATTAATAAAATCGAAAGGACTAAAGTTAATGGTCAAGAAAAAATAATCCCTCTACCGCTATTCATCCCTTTAAAAAAACGGACGATAAAAAAAAATTGGAATTCAGTATATATGCCACATGAAGTAAAAATTAAAGCATTGAGAAATAGTATGATAATTCCTCAATGTAAAAAGTGTCAGCGATATTAGCATACTCAAGATTTCTGCCAACACGCGGCTATTTATGGTAAATGTAATGGAAATCATTTGGCAGCAGAATGTAGAAATTCAAAAGATAGGTACTTCACCGAAATGTTAAAACTCTCCAGAGGCTGATCCTGCGAACTATCGTGAATGTGTAATAGCAAAGGAGTTGCAGAAAAGAAGAAGCAAGATAAAAATATACCCAACGAAGAAAATTTGTACCCAAAAATACAACTAATGTGGTTATCTAGGTATGCACAAGCGGCCTAAATTGGTGATCCAATTTTAGCGGCACCAGTTAAAAATGAGCAACAATTTATAATGCAAATCATACAGAATATGACACTTGAATAAGTGAATGAGAGGCTCGAAACATCAGAGGCCAGAAACACTGGAGCTCTACCCAAATAGAAATAAATGTTATGGAATAATGTGACTTATGAAAAGACATGGAATAGCAATGGTATTCTGAACAAAAAACATGACTTAAAAGTCTTTCTTTATGTATGTATGTATGTATGTTTGTTTTATGGCTCTGGTTGAAACCAAATGGCCAGCATCTCTCCTTATTTTATTTTTTCTTCTAAAAATTTTCCGAAATTTTTCCTTTAGGTATTATACATTATAACTTTAACTTATCATACATATTTCACTTCCATCTATATATTTTCATATACGAATTTATATAATTTAATGTTTTTTTCTTTTTTTTTTTTTTTGAATACTCAGCATATTACATATATTTATCTTATTTCAGAGACACGTATGGCAAATCAATCTTTGATTAACATAAGAGGATATAAGGTATATTTTACTATCTACCAGCAAAGTGGTAGTGCGGTTGTAATTAAGGAATCATTTTGAAAAATGTCATTAACAACGTGTAGATATTCAACTAAGAGTTGTTGGAATCAATTCAACTAAGCAGAAATTAAAAGTGGGAGCACTCTACTGTCCACCCAGATTTAATTAAAAACTAATTAATAAATAATAAAATTATCCTTCAACATCTCGGCGAAAGATTTATTGTGGGTAAATATCTTAATGCCAAGCATGTGGATTGGGGATTAAGGTTAAACACAACTGAAGGTAATTAGTTAAGAAAAGCTGTTCAAGAAACTGGTGGTAGTTACCACTCAACAAAGCCTACCTACTGGTCCATTGATACTAATAATATACCTGATTTAATAGACTTTTTTATATTAGGAAAAATAACACCCAACTTGACTGAGGTCGAAGAAAACTGTGACCTAGATTCGGACTATTCAGCTGTCAAATCGAATCAATGACATAACTCAAAGTGCGCTTGAGGAGAAACAAGTGTGTTCTGCAATATCGGTTGCACAAGCATTCGATAAGGTGTGGCTTAAAGTTTTGATATTTAAACTAAATAAAATACTTCCTAAGCAATATGTGGAGATCTTAACTTCTTATATCTCTGATCGACTTTTTAGAATCAGGCAGGGGAATAAATATTCCGACTTGAAAGAAATAAGAGCTGACGTACCCCAATGAAGCGTTCTAGACCCCATTTTTTTTTGTTATACATTTAATAAGTGTCCGATATTTTACAGGACGATTCTTCGGTTATTTATAGGGTGAAAAGGTCATATAAGCATTGGTCCACAAGCTCTTAATTTTTGAGATACGGGGTGTTAAAAATTGTTATGCGAACCGCGCAACTCTTACTTCAAAAACGTTTTCAAAAATTCACACTCGGTCAAGGGAAACAGGAAGGTTTGAGAAAGCTACTCATCTGTCGGGTGTCCATCGGACAGTAAGAACCCAAGAAACCGAGAAAGCAGTCGTTAGTCTGGTAGAAGGACACCCGGAAACGAGCACCAGAAAAATAACGCTAACGTTAAACATTTCTCATGTTCTAGTATGGACAATTTTAATTGATAATTTTTGATATCCCTACCACACTCAAAGAGTTCAAGCACTCCTCCCTCGTGATGTTCCATTACATTACGTATCAACTTGTATCGTTGGTTTCTCCAATGCCTTATTAGAAATCCTTTATTTAAAAATCAAGTCCTGTTTACCTTCGAAGCAATTTTCTCACGCACCGCAAACACCTAATAAACAACGAAATTTCTCTACAAAAATTATACTGCTAAACAAGCGTGTTTGTAAAGCATTTTTTTTTTTAACTTTTGACATAAGCAATAGGCGTTTTACCATGGTGTGTAAAAAAACTAGTGATCTAGATATTTGCGAGGTTGATAAGCGAGGAAAACAGCCAAGTGTTAATAAAATTGACCACGACACTAGAGAGTTTGTTATTCAACATATAAAACTGTTTCCAAGGTACAGAAGCCACTATTCGCGAAAAGATAATAGCAACACTAGATTCTTATCCCCTGAACTTAATATTACAAAACTGTACTCTTTATATAAAGAATACTGTGTCGAAAACAATAAAGTCCCTGCCAAGTTGTCTTACTACCGCAGAATTTTCAATACAGAGTATAATCTACGTTCTCACAAACCTCACACTGATACGTGCTCAAGGTGCGATAGTTTTCAAAATATTATTAAACATTCAGACAATGAAGCCAGTGTAAAATCAGAAATCCATCAAAGAAAGGCCGATAAAGCATCGGAACAAAACCCCAATGCCTATTAAACTTAATTTAACCAAAATTGGAATAACCTCCAGAGCCTTTTGGATTACATTCCACCTATTTATCATGGTTTTTACACAAATATGATCCACTAAAAAGCTATAGTAAAGAAAGCACAAAAGGCCAAAACAGCAAGTACTAACGGTGGCGTATTTAGGGGGGGGGGGTCCGGGGGGTCTGGACTCCCCCCCCCGTGGACTCAGTAGTAAAGAAAACTGAAATTTACATTCATTTATTTGCAATAAAAAACATGAAACATTATTTCCAATTTTCCAGATGTTTGGGGATTTCCACAGTCTTTTAGTTTAATAATTGTTGAATTTTATTTTTTGTTCCGCGTTTTCTAATTCAGGTAAGTAAAATAGTATACCGTTATACATACCTTCAAAAAACTAATATTTTAAATGCAAATATTGGCGTTTATATTTAAAAATTGCTTTATTTCTATGTTTTTTTTGAGCCGGGCTATCAAAACGTAAAATTTGTAAGTTTAGACAGTCCAAAAAAGGGCGTGGCACCTAAAAAAATTTTGCCCGCGGCGCATTTCTTTAAGGGACATAAGTGGACCCCCCCCCCCCCCCGTGTCACGATCCTAAATACGCCACTGAGTACTAATATCTCAGAACCGGTCCCAGTAATGGACAAATGTAGAATCGGATGAAGATTTTGATGATCATGATTTTGCTTCAGATTATGAATAATTATTATAAGTTGTTTTTCTTTAATAAAAATGTGTTTGCATAAAACAAAATTAGTTTTATTTGATCAACTTCCACAAAATTACTATTTCAGTTTGTGCAAAAAGGGTATAAGTATACATCAAATTTAAAATTCTGGCTGAACTAATTTTTATTTTAAAAGTATTGATAGAATTTGGACTTATTTTTGTTAGTCACACAGTTTAACACCATTAATGTTATTTTTTCATGGAATTTTCAAACAGCAATAAACTTCAACCTCTTATTACTCAAAATTGTATAATCTGCACTTATACCCTTTTTGCTCTAACCCCTTCAATTGTTTAATTCAACAGTTCAGACTGTTACTTCTACCGCTGGCACTACTGGACTAATGCCGCCCATCTTGTTTCGCACTTGTCTTCTGTCTCTTCTCGACGTATGATGTGTGTACACATGACGCCATTGCATTCTAGTGAAGTTTGGAATTTGAAAGCTGGGAGTGTTGGTATTAACTATTAGATACAACTATAAGCTAAGAAATACTAGTTGTTAACTTATTTACCATTAATGAATTCGCTTGAAATCATTCAAAACTCGTAAAAATTAAGATTTAAATTATTATTCTACAGTAACTTTACTTTAAAATGTTTTCTGCTTTAGGTTAGCTGTGTTCATATTTTCATAATATGTACCTACTTAATTTACTTTCTTAGATACGTAGAAACCTAATATGTGTTGCAAAATATTTTGTATTTACTAATATAGGTCAGAACCAGAAGGAAAAGGATTATCCTTTTTACTATACTGGAAATTTAATACCTATATGTATTAATGAAATTGCCAATAGCATGCTAAGTTGATATTTTTTTAAAGTAGAGCATGACAGATGAAGAAGCCTTACTGCAAATTGCCGACCACAAAATCCCCTAAGGTCTGATTCCAAAGAATAAAATTAGCTAATAAATTACTAAATTATTCAACAATAATGATCGAGGTCTCAAGTAATATTTATAACTGAAAATAATGTAAGTTTATGTAAAACTGTTTATAATACAATATTTTTATTACTAATAATTTGTTATTTTTTACTTTTGTACTTAAATGTTTTTATAATACCATTTTTTAAGCCGTTAGAATTAAATTAAATGAGGTTCACCATTTGTAAAGTTTTGATACGAAAATGTAATTATTGGTTTAAACTAAATAGGACTATAGTCTTGCAGAAATAGTACGCTTTAAAAAAAAATGAACTATAAAGGATCTATTAACATTTAAACGGATATGGAAGCAGGTAGGTACCTAAAAATAGCATTTTCAATATACAATTGCTTACAGTAGATTTTTTTCAAAAGAATATTACCTATTACAACAAAATTATATATTTAATTTAAATCAGTTACCAAATTTTCGACTCAATGCTTCACGGATACAGTACTAAAACTTTGGAACTGTTAATCTAACATTTAAAAAACTTTAAATCAAACAAGCAAACACTTTTAATCAACGATATCGGAGTGTTAAATCGAAAGCCTAAAGTTTCAATTACAATATTGCGAAAATGTTGATTCAATTAACTAAAATATTTAAGTGAACAGTTAATAAATGTTAAGCCAATAAATCTTGTATTTCATATCAACATAATACATTTTGAATTGAACAGGATCTTAGATTCTTGTAACTATCTTCGAATTTTTTAATAGACAGCTTTTAACTGTTAATTTAAGCAACAAAATGTAACATTTTAAATGGTTCATTTTGTTGGACTCAACAGTTTAATTTTCTCGGTGTATGAGTGAAAGTACTTCCTGTTCTGGCAATATTTATTGCAAGAACAGTGCAAAAACAAGGATTACTTGTGAAAATAAGGAACAAGAAATGAGTTTGCATTAACAATGCCCGACATAAAAAGCTTGTTCTTGCAAACTAACTACTGTTTTTTGATTTTGCTAATGGCTATTTGTTTTTGTACTTGGACTTGCACTTTTTGCGAGAATTATTGCATAGAAACAAGACGTCTTGCGAATATTTATTTATTTTGTGATATTTTCATTGTGTTCCATATAGGTGGTAGATATTAAGAATGGATACATTGGTTCAATTTGTTTACTTGCTTGTGGCAGCTAGTCCAAGGCCCTAATTCTAAGATTTTTAGTTGATAGTACATGTTTGTTTGGCCTTGTTAAAAAACTTGATTTGTTTCTAAGAAATAACAGTTAACAATGAATATTACCCTAATGCTGCAAATCGCTATATGCAGGGGGCAGATTAAACAACATGATAAAAACTATTTTAGAGACAAATACACCTGTTGGCTCTTCAATGTTGTTAAAAGTCTAATATGTAAGACGATTTATATTTATTTTTATTTGTATTCGTTAATATTAAAGTAATCGTCTTTAAGATGATTGTGATTAGGAAAACTCTAATATTTTAAGTCATACCAGTTCCTGTTTTAGTATTTATTTGCTATCTCGAATGGATGCCAGCGTACTCGGTTGCTCAAGGGTCGAGGATCTTCATAACGTAGTCATCACAACTGAATATGACCTATAAATAAAATCTCACATGAGCGTCCAATTCTTTAACGGGTTTCTTTTTATTACTATTTAATCTTTAGATATGGATTAATTAATTGATTTGCTTCAATGATGGCTTAGTTGATTCTGAGATAATTCATACGAGTAAACAGTTTACTTTATATCACCTACGATGGAACTCAGAAGTGCAATGGACACACAGGGATTTTCCGACTCATGTGTCCTTCTCAAGTTACCACCTGACTCAGCGCCGACGAGTGCAATGGACACAAAGGGATTTGCCGACAATGTGCCCTCTCAAACGCTGGCCTATTTACTTCAACTCTGTTTGATAGACTCTGAGGTGTGCAATGGATCACAAAGGGATGTGCCGACAATGTGTCCCCTCCAGAAGGCTATCGTAAATGTTTATTTACATACGAATCTTATTATAACTTCTCAGTGTAAGGTCTAAACCTATTTACAGCATTATTAATCTTTAATTCTTTATTTTCATTTATTTATGATACGCCTATTTCTGGCACTATTTAAAATACAACAACCAATAAATTCAATCCGTAAAAGAAACGACACTCAGTGAGATAACTCACCTAATTCCAATATTAATTAAAACACTTGATTCACCAAAATTATTAAACACCACTATTTACACTTTCACAGACAACATATAACTAAAACGTAATGTGAAAAATAATATTACTTAGGTAGTTTCTTGGTGTCTGTATCGCTCTATTCGGCGCGAGTTAGTCTAAACATTCATATCGATTTCAGGCGAAGAAAACAAAGTAAACATACCTAATTGGTTTTATTTTATTCTACTTAGCTTTCTTGTTTCTCTGGGTTTTAATTTATGAATAGGTTAATATTAAGGAGGTTCTTACATTCGGCCATCCTGTTGATCATCTCGTCCCGAGAAGATCCCATCTAGTCAGAATTTGTATCATTATCAGAACTGATTGTTTTTCAATAAGTACCAAGTCACAAATTTTATATTGTTTAGGACACTTTCTTTTCTTATCAAATCGATTCTTTTGTTTCTTCTGTTTGTTAGCAATTTCTTTTGCAACTTCTGTTCTCATTGTAGGAAGATCTTCAATTAATTTTGGAATTTTATTAATCTCATCAAGCAGCAGAATACCGTTTCCAATTCTTGGCTTAATATTAACCATAATATAATTCTGTGGGTGTTTTTCCTGTTGTCTGAGATACGGTAGTATTTATAGTTAACAGAATTTTCTTTATGTCTTCATCCTACCGAGCCTCGTCACTTGTTGTGGTTAAAACGGCTCCTTTTATTGTGCGGTTAAACCTTTCTACTTGTCCATTGGCTCGTGGTGTTGCCACTGCATTTAAAACGTGTTTGATATGATTGTTTTTACAGTATTCCTTAAATTTTGCAGACGTAAAAGAACTTCCCTGATCTGAAACTATAGTGTGAGGATGACCATAATAGCTATACAACTCTTGTAAATAATCAATCACTAATTTTGTTTTCGTAGATTTCATTGGTTTGAGAAACACAAATTTGGTAAATGCATCGACCGCTACTAGCAGATAAGCGTTTCCTCGACGACTTTTCGGAAATGGTCCTATGTGATCAATATGCAGCATGTGCATAGGAACAGGCATCTTTTCTATAGGCTGTAGAAAACCTTCTCGTTTACCACTTGGGCGCTTGCTATATAGACATGGTACACAACACGATATGTATTTCTCAACATATTTTCGCATCCGTGGAAACCAATAGTCCTGACAAAGGCGCTGCAGTGTCTTTTCTGTCGCAAAATGTCCGTTTTCGTCATGAGCCATCCTAACTATCTGTTGCCGCATACCACAAGGTATTACTCATAACAATCCTTCTACAGTTATTCGGTATATTCGACCTTCTCGTAAAGCGTAGTTTTTATAAATATTATGTTCATATTCACTCTCGGGCGGCTTAGACAAAATTTCTTTTATTAATTTTAATTTTTCATCTGTTAGTTGGCCCGAAAGAACCCAGTCTGCTTGCTGTATATGTAAAACTTCATCAACAGGTGGTTTCTCGCTTGACGATGGATTCCTACTCAGGGCGTCGACGTGTTTAAGTCTGTTTCCCGGTCTGTATTGAACCTCAAAATCAAAATCTTGTTGCTGTAGCCACCATCTTGCAATTCGAGGCAAAATCTCCTTCTTCGTACTAGTCGCTTTAAGAGCATTGCAGTCTGTTATGACAGTAAAATGCTTTCCTATGAGGTAGACTGTGAACTTTTTTAAACTTTCGACGACTGCCAATGTCTCCAGTTCATACGAATGATATTTACTCTCTGTATTAGTAGTTTGTCTACTATAATAAGCTACAGGGTGCAATTTCTCGTCTTGTTGTTTTTGCAGTAGTATTCCAGCTACACCTCGAGCACTGGCATCTGTATGAACTTCGGTACGAGCTTCAGGGTCAAACATGGCTAAAGTTGGTCTCTGCAGCAAAGTTGTTCGTAACGTTTCAAATGCTTGTTGTTCAGTATCTCCCCAATGCCATTTTACGTCTTTCTTCAACAAATTAGTTAACGGTCGTGCTATCCCTGCATAATTTTTGACAAATTGTCGAAAATAGCCTGTTAGACCAATAAATTGTCTGACATTGCGGACAGTTTTAGGTAGTGAAAATTCCTGAATGGCTTTGGTTTTAATTTCTCCCGGTTTGCAAATTCCATTCATAACTTCAAATCCAAGATAAGTTACTGACTTAGATAAGAAATTACATTTTTGCAGGTTTTAAGTCAGACCTTCCTTTCTAAATAATTGCAGCACTGCCTCTAAGTTTTGGATTCCTTCTTTTACTGTCTTTGTATGAATCAGCACAATATTAATGTATATTGCTGAAATTTCTTTTGCAGGAGCGAGCACATTATTCATTAGGCGTTGAAAAACTGTCGGTGCGTTGGTCAAACCAAACGGCATACGATTTAGCTCAAATTGACCCTCGTGGATCACAAAAGCAGTATATTTCTTGGACTTTGACAGCCACTGGAATTTGATAGTTGTTTTATATTTTTTTTTTCCCAGTTCCATATCCTCTTATTATTACGAGTTCTCGATCATAACTTAAACTTAACCTTTTTACTTCACTAAGTTTAATAATTATACAATTACTTCCTAAATCTATAAACGCAGTAGATGATTGATTATTAACCAAAACGTCCTTAAAGTATTTATTATTGGGTGATATACTTTTATTGGTCTTATCTTCATGTAGTCATGCAACAACTTTGTCTCCTTCCCCCCTCTTCAGTTTTTAATATCGACATTCATGCTCCAAATGTCCAATTCTACGACAAAATACACAACGTCTCTGCCGACATTCTTTGGATATATATCCAAGTCTGCCACAAGTAAAACATTTTCGTTCGCCTTTTGTTTCTTGTATTTCTCGTACACCAACAGGTGGTCGTCGGTCACCTTTGTAGAGGGGCTTACTATGAGGCCGACTTGGACCCGCTCGCAAATCGTGTAAGGTACTGAGATATCGAAATAATTCTTCTGGTACTTGATAATTCCCAGCTTTATCTGCAGCTTTAACTACTACATCATCAATGACCCCTAGAATACAAGAGACAGCTCTAACGCCTTTTATTTCGCAACGATTTACTAATGCCAATTTTTCGTAAAAATATTTTGGATAGCTTTCATCGTAGCGTTTCTTTCGCTGTATCATTTCAAGCAAAATCTCGTGATAATCCCGACTAGAAGGAAATGCTAACAAGATATTTTTCTTCCACTCTTCCCACGTAAAATTCAGGGTGCTTAAACCTTTGTACCATGTTTCTGCCAAGCCAGTTAGCTTAGATAGGGCAAAATATATGGTTGCTTCCTCAGTCCAATGGAAAATTTGGCGCAATTCATCAACTTTAGTAAGCCAAAGCTCCGCACTCTGTTCTCTATCTTCTGGATTAAATACTGGCACAACTTCCCCCTTAGCCACGCCCACTGTTGCTGTTTTGTCTCTATTTTGTATTAGGTTAGTCATAATTTCGGCTTTCGCTTCCTTTTAATTCCTTTCGGCATTTTGATAAAACCTTGATCCTTACGAAAGAGAGAAACAATTCAACATCAAGAAAGTATTTTTAGAAAAATAAATAAATAAATTTGCACAATTTTACATATACCTCGACCCTTTGAGCATACTATCTTTCGCAAGCATGAATACTATCCCACTTCTGAAAATCTGTAAGACGATTTATATTTATTTTTATTTGTATTCGTTAATATTAAAGTAATCGTCTTTAAGATGATTGTGATTAGGAAAACTCTAATATTTTAAGTCATACCAGTTCCTGTTTTAGTATTTATTTGCTATCTCGAATGGATGCCAGCGTACTCGGTTGCTCAAGGGTCGAGGATCTTCATAACGTAGTTATCACAACTGAATATGACCTATAAATAAAATCTCACATGAGCGTCCAATTCTTTAACGGGCTTCTTTTTATTACTATTTAATCTTTAGATATGGATTAATTAATTGATTTGCTTCAATGATGGCTTAGTTGATTCTGAGATAATTCATACGAGTAAACAGTTTACTTTATATCACCTACGATGGAACTCAGAAGTGCAATGGACACACAGGGATTTTCCGACTCATGTGTCCTTCTCAAGTTACCACCTGACTCAGCGCCGACGAGTGCAATGGACACAAAGGGATTTGCCGACAATGTGCCCTCTCAAACGCTGGCCTATTCACTTTAACTTTAATCACCCACGATGGAACTCAGAAGTGCAATGGACCACAAAGGGATGTGCCGACAATGTGTTCTTCTCAAGTTACCACCTAACTCAACGCCGATGAGTGCAATGGACACAAAGGGAGTTGCCTACAATGTGCCGTCTCAAACGCTGGCCTATTTACTTCAACTCTGTTTAATAGACTCTGAGGTGTGCAATGGATCACAAAGGGATGTGCCGACAATGTGTCCCCTCCAGAAGGCCATCGTAAATGTTTATTTGCATACGAATCTTATGATAACTTCTCAGTGTAAGGTCTAAACCTATTTACAGCATTATTAATCTTTAATTCTTTATTTTCATTTATTTATGATACGCCTATTTCTGGCACTATTTAAAATACAACAACCAATAAATTCAATCCTTAAAAGAAACGACACTCAGTGAGATAACTTACCTAATTCCAATATTAATTAAAACACTTGATTCACCAAAATTATAAAACACCACTATTTACACTTTCACAGACAACATATAACTAAAACGTAGTGTGAAAAATAATATTACTTTGGTAGTTTCTTGGTATCTGTATCGCTCTATTCGGCTTGAGTTAGTCTAAACATTCATATCGATTTCAGGCGAAAAAAGCAAAGTAAACATACCTAATTGGTTTTATTTTATTCCACTTAGCTTGCTTGTTTCTCTGGGTTTTAATTAATGAATAGGTTAATATTAAGGAGGTTCTTACAAATAATATAAAGAATCTCTTTAAGCTTGCTGTTGTAGAACTATCACTATCCTATATCACAGTTCTAAATATCTACTTCAATAAACATTCGAAAATAGGCAAATACACTGACCTACTTTTGACGGGCAGGTAATTTGTTAATCGCATTAAATGTTAAGAGAAGTCAAATGAGTTAACAGAAAAAGACATCAGCACACTTATTTTTATTATGGTAAGTTTTATGTTATGGACTAGCTTATAGCTTAAAATATGCAAACATACCTAAGTTACATGTTACATGTAATATTATATTAGTATATGTAAAAATTAGGCAATGACACTATTCAGAGTGTATTAGAGCCTATAAGAATCAAATTTAGAAAAAAGAATAATACAAAAACATTTTTTTTTAATCAAAATTCTTAAACTTAATCCTAATTATAATGCCTAGTTTGCTTTGTTGTGTAGATAAATATGGATCGTTGCCCTACAATTTACTAGGATGATTCGCAAATGTGAAAGGATTTTCGTATTTTGCTTAACGTATTTTCTATATAAAAAAAAAGTCTATTATCTTAATACATAAATGCTTTCTTTTTCTATTTAATTTAATTATTTCTAACATTTTAATTAATTTAAAATTTAATTAAAATTATAATGCTTAACTAAGTGACGTCATTTAGGGCTCAGTTGTAGGCTTGCTTTGCCCTCAAGGGATGCTGTTTTTATAAAGTAAATTTCTTAGTGAAACATCCATAACAGTATATTAAATTAGAGATATGATAGTATTGTAAAATACATAAGACGTAGAGACCGAAAATAGTTTTAAAAAGTTCAACACAGAAAACAAAATTTAGCTTGTCCCAACTGCGAAAGAAAATAATTCCAGCTGTACTTAAAATTATAATAAGTATGTAAATTATTGTTAGTTCAATAATATCCCAAGCACAAAGCTCGGTCGATATTCCGACGAGAGAGCCGATGACTCGGTTTCAGTAATTCATTGGAAAACGTTTGAAACCACCGGACTTGGCGAGAAGCTCTTGTTAAAAACCTTGAAGATTAAGCTAACCAATGACGACATCTTTGCTTTGTCGTCATTGAAGCTAATCAGCCCAACAACGACCTGCCCAGGAAATACATCGAGGTTTGGCAAGATAAAGCCGCCTGAGATTAAAATAGACGGTACGAGAGCAGCCTGACCTCTAAGTCGGCGATCGACGGTGGACACATTGCTCCATTTAAGTTATTTATCTGTTGCGTAGCTATATAGATCTGTGATATTACGTACAAAGGTGAAAAGCGTTTCACGCGGCGAGGTTAACTAAATCTCGAGACGGCAATGGAACTTTGCACCGAGGTTTGTATACTATTTTATTTACAACCACTTCATCCACTTGTTATTATTTTGAATTGAAAAAAAAAACATTGAAAATTATTAAAATTATTATTGAAATCAAAATGTCATTTTGACTTATTCATTTAAAAATTAGACAGACATTAGAATTTGAAATAACTGCAAGTGGTAAAATAATAATACACATCAAGATGGCAGATATCATTTTTTGAATATGGTTTCCATGTCACTAAACAATATATTATTTTTTGAAAATTTATGTAGTGTCAAGGCATATAACAGTTTTAAAGAATGGTGTACGAAAAACGAAGTTCAAAATCCTGGTTCCAAATCGGCGTTGCTAGCCTATTTTAGCGATAATGCCAAGACAAAGAAGATATCAACGCTTTGGTCAGTATATTCAATGCTGAAGACTACTCTACCAATTAGGGAAAAAGTAGACATATCTAAACACGCAAACCTATTGGCATTCTTAGAAAAGCAAAACAAAGGATACAAGTCAAAAAAATCGAACACACTGTCTATGGAAAATATTGAAACCTTTTTGGAACAATCACCCATGGAATTTCTTGTTCAAAAGGTATTTAAGGCCAAAAGGTTGACAATTTCTATATCAACTTGTTATCTTATACATTTGTAGGTCCCATTGGTTATTGGTGTCTCAGGCTCCTGCCGATCAGATGAATTATACAAAATGAAAACAACAGATTTGATGTTCACTTATTAAAAGAAAAGGTGGCGATTGAAATACAGAATAGCAAAAAAAATGGACTGCACCACTTAAGGAGTGCATACATTTTCGGAAAAATACACAGAATGGAAAGTTTTTCATGCAAATTGGATATGGAAAAGTTTTACAGGTCACTGTTTTAGAAGAACAGCGGCTAGCTTGCTCGCAAATAACGGTGACGACCTCATGCAAATTAAGCAATTAGGAGGCTGAAAATTTAACACAGTAGCTGAGGGATACACAGATAGTTCTATCGCTACTCAAGCTAATACGGCAAAATTGATTTTAAAGCAAAGTTCAGTTCAGTAACACTACTTCTTTAAATATTCATAAATTAAACCTTTTAAAACAAGAGATTCTGCAAGGTTTAAACATATCAGTGGCTGCCTACAATAATGCCAATATAATAATTAATGCAAATAAGTGTGTATTAAGTTAATGGCTCTGGTTGAAACTAAATGGCCAGGTGTAAATAAATAAAACATAAACCATGTTCATTTTGTGTTTTTTATAATGTCATTACAATTCATTTAAAAAATTAACATTTATTCTCGTTAAGTTCGTGTAATGAGCGTGAGCGTAATACAGTGTCTATGTTGGTGTGTTCGTATATTATTTCGAAATATCGGTTTTTAATAAAATTACAAAAAATAATAATTTTACTTTCCACCCGGGTGGAAAGTAAGAATAGTGACTTATTAGTAGATGTCAAAGAAGAAGTTGGTGCAAAATTTATATCCGCAGAAATATTAAGGCCACGAAAGATTAAAAGACAATTTTCTTACGAAGGTGACGACCAGCCGATTGAAAATCAAGAACTGAAATTTGACGTTAATTGCTTTTTAGGAATGCTAGACATTACTCTTTCATCCGCACATGAAATATTTAAACTATTATCGTGTCATTTTGATGTTTTTAGTTTTTTATGGAATGTTGAGGATTTCGGCAAATATTCTGACAAAGATCAATTTAATTTTTGTAAAAAACTAGAAAAAACCTTAACTGACAAAGATCGAAAGGAGAAAGATATAGACGGAATAAAACTTTTAGACGAATTACAATTTCTGCAAAATTGCGACAAGTACGTGACGTCTGTAGTAGAAACACTTAATTACATTGCAATAAATAACCTAAACCACTCATTTCCAAACATTACGATTACATTGCGCATATTATTAGTCATTCCAGTTTCTATAGCTACAGCCGAAAGGTCATTCTCTAAATCAAAGTTGATTAACAATTACTTACGATCTAGAATGGGCCAGGAGCGGTTAGAAAATCTTGCTATCATTTCTATAGAGTCTGACTTTTTAAAGCAACTTGAATTGGAAAATCTTGTTAATGAATTTGCAGAAATTAAAGCTGGAAAAGTCCAATTTTTGTAAGACCTCTCTATCATGTATCATGACCATGTATTATCTGTTTCAAAACAATCGCTATTTTATTTCTTTACTTTTTTATTATTTTGAATTAATGTGTTTTAACTTGTTACGATAAATCTCACACTTACCAACCATCCTTAAATATAAATATAAATTTCAAATTCAGTAATACTACCGCCACCTGTTGAGGCGGGATTGAATTTCAATTAGGGTATCTGCAACCTGGCTGTACCGGTTTTATTTTCTTTAATTAAGAATGCACTGGTCAACCAGGGTGATCTCATTTTTAGTCCGGGTCATCAGTGTCTCTTTCTAACATTAAAAGTATTCATGTTTAGCATTTTTCGTCTCTCTCTTCCGCACTGTTAAAATTTATACAGTTTATCGTCCTTTTAGTAGATTTTATAGCCACGTTTATCCTCACATGACCTGTTTTAATTTAATGAAATGTCATTCTAGTGCAAAGATTGAATTTTCATTCTTTTTATTTAACAAATTAATAATTAAAATGGATGTTTTACCCGCGAGCGAATCGAGCAAGGTGTAGACTTTTTTGTGATAGTGCATGACCTAAATAGTGATCTGTAATTGGTCCAAGTGAGGTCGCAGGGATATGTAGAGGGGATTTCCCTTCAGCAGGAGGACAGAAAGGTAATTTTTCTCGCTCTCTAGGTTTTAGACTTTTGCACAGGCAAGTACTAAAGTTCTTCTCTCTTAATTTTTTATTTTTTTTTGTGTTTCATCATAGAACCCGAGCTCAGTTGTTTTATTTACTTTAAAATTATGTTTTAATTTTACCCTAAAGATTGATTAATCATTTTTCCTACTTATCTTGTCTTAAAGGACATAAATTGTTTCTTTAAAGACTTACCTGGTCGCCATTTTGTGCATATGCACATGGGCACCCCTATCTTTGGTCTTGAATCTTAGAGGCTCATTACCTATTTTTCATTTTATGCTTGTATAGCTACTATTTTTTTATAATATTACCATTGATTATTTTTATTTAAACCTGGTTCTGTTGCAGTGGTTTGCACCGGAACACTGTTTTATTTTATGCTCTTATAGCTTTTATTTTTTTTTATAAAATTACTATCATTGTCGAGTTATCGATTATTTTTATTTAAACCTGGTTCTGTGGGAAAGGAGTATCACTGAAATTTGACAATTCAGTTTTATTATTTCATTAATTAATTAATTAAAATAAAATATATTTCCTTTTTTTTGGTTCTGTAAATATTCCTTTTCAAGCAGAGCAAGGGAATTTATAAGTTTTTATTTGGTGAGTCTAACACTTTGTCTTTTCTCGGCACCCAACTTTGGAACTTCATTATTGGAGCCGGACAACGTAGCTGACGTGACGTCACGACAGTGGCCCGAAGTCTGTTGAGCTCTACTCGCCTATACCTGTAGAGAGTCGATTACTAAGCTTCACCCGAAGCTCTGACATAAACTGGTTATATCTCTACAGGAATCCGAAAATCACCATTGAAGAAAGGGTAAAGGTAACTGACGCCTTGTGTGTGAGTCACCATAAAAAAAACTGTCAAAAATCTTTATTTCACTTTTGTTATTTTTTTGTCTAATTGGATATATCAACATTGAAATTACTAATTACTTCAAAGTCATTGAAACTATTATTTTAATTTTCCTTCGTAAAAATAATTGTTAATTTGAAAACTAAGTCACTCAAACTATTTTTAAATTTTCCTTTGTAAAAATCTTTATCAAACTACACTTATGTAAATAGAATAATTTGAAAAGATAGCCATTCAAACTATTTTTAAATTTTCCTTTGTAAAAACCTTTGTCAAACTACACTTATGTAAATAGACTAATTGTTAAGTCGAATTGAGAGTGTTTTTATTTCATACGAGAAGGGACTGGTAAAATTTAAATCGAACTTACCACGCCCTACCTGAGCTAGCAAAGCAACAAAAGGTAAGAAATTGGCACTCAACGACCAAAATGTTCATTACAATTGAGCAACGCCAAATTTTCATTACAAACTTTAATACTGTTTTTGTTTTGTTACTGCTGTTTCGTATTCTATTAATACTTTTTTGTACTTTCTGTTAGTCACAAATAAATATAGACATTAGTACAAAAAAGTATAGAGTTTTCTTCAAAAATTTCAACGATCAACTATGAGAGAAGGGCGGTAATTTTACCTCAATATTATAATATTGGTTAAAGGCACCTATCATTATTTCGCACGACGGCGCCGAAGATACTTTGCGCATCCCTGATTACATATCACAGATTTCTCAAGTATGAAGGACATCTAATGCAATAACTAAAAACACAGCAAAAGGATTTTTCCCAAAGAAATACTTCAAAACCAAAAAAATATTATTATTTTGTTTAATTGACCGCTTTGTCTTTCTGTTTGTAGCAGTTTTAAAAATTGCCACTATTGACTTTGTGGGGAATGTAGATTTACCTTTGATTCGAACAGTAGTATTTCCACAAAAGTGCATCAAAGGCATTTGACACTGTGGATCACCATATTTTGCTGAGTAAACTTGAATATGTCGGGATTAGGGGTAAAGTCCTTGAGTTATTTCAGTCGTATCTGTGTAATAGATTTCAAAAAGTTAGATTAAATACAACATGTAGCTCATTCAGTAGGGTGAATTATGGTGTTCCACAGGGTACAGTGCTTGGCCCTATTCTATTCTCAATATATATTAACAGTTTGACGACCATAATACCTAATGTTAAAACTGTTTGTTTTGCTGATGATACAGTTCTTCTGTGCAAGGGTAGGTCATGGAATGAAGTCTTTGAGGGAGCTGAAAGGGCAATGGCTTATGTTAAAACATGGCTGGATTTAAATTATCTAACACTTAACGTAAATAAAACTAATTTTATGTGCTTTGCAATGAATAAGAAAGGTTTGCCTAAAAAAAATATAATTAAGATTCACTCCCATGGATGTGATTTTTCTGAGAGATGTGCGTGTTCAGGTATTGTTAGATCGGTAGAAAGCACGAAATACTTGGGTGTATATTTTGATCAGTTTTTAAAATGGACTACTCATACCGAATATGTAAAAAATAAATTAAAAAAACTAATCTATAAATTTTATGAACTACGCAACATACTCAGCAGAAATTTAATTATCACAATTTATAAGTCACTGACAGAATCCTGCCTTAATTACGGAATAATATGTTGGGGCTCAGCCCATAAAAATGCCCTAAAGAATGCTGTCCTCGCACAAAAATATATTTTAAAAATAATTCTTTTTAAGTCTTTTGTTCTCTGTTGCTATTTCAGCAATCTGGATTGTTCACTATTGCTCAATTGTACGTTAATGGTGTAATTAGATTTGCTCTTACTGGAAATATGTTTCAAAATTTTATAAGTCATAATATTTTGACAAGAGCTAACCTTAATCATAATTTAACTTTACCTAACACACACTTCAGTGCCACACAGAGATGTGTTTCCTATGTGGCTCCCAAAATTTTAAATTTATTGCCAAAGAAATTCAGAACCAGTAGATTTCGAACAATTAAAAGGGATCTTAATGAATGGATTAAAAATAACACTCTAAAAATTAGGAATGCCGTTGCCTTTTTAGCATGATATCTTACCATAAATGTTCTAGTTTAAGTAGGATTTTATAATCTGTAATATAGATAGATAGGCATTAACTGTCATGCTACTACTACTAGGTTAATTATTCATAATGATTATGCATATATTTTTTTTGTTCTTGGTTTTTTTTTTTTCTTATTGTTAATCAAGAGAAAAATCGTCTCCTTGTGCACACACAGACACACAGTCCATATTGCACATATATTTTTTGTAATATCACCAATACATATTGTACATTGTAATAATAAATAAATAAATAAATAAATAAATAAAATATTTTATAATTATTTTGCTTGAAAATTTGTTTATTAGGTTGTATCATCTTTGTTTACCGAACGTTAGTCAGAGTATGGGGCGAACGCACTACTTCTGCTTTTCTGTGGTCGATGGCATCAGGCGCCGCACATAGGTGGACCATGTATTTCCGTTTTTGCGTCTCCGTCAAGTCGCAGACCGCCCATTTTTACTTTTGGCAATTTTAGGTTTAAGCAAAGGTTCTGGTAAAAGCCCAGACTCTCGTATCGTTTGGATCTTTTTTAGTGTGTCTCTGTTCTCTTCTTTTTTGTTGGGGTTAAGTTAAGTTGGCAACACTGAGTCAGCTGATTTTTGTTGAAGAAGAAGGGGGTTTGTCTTCAGAGTTCTTGCGGCCTTTAATTTGACTTTCTGAAAATCCTTCAGACTAGGAGGTCAAGCCAGTCGCCGTTGGGCCATTTTTTTTAAAGACCACGGGGTCCCACTCCCCTTTTAGAGGTAAGCTCCTTAAATTCCTTTTATTTTGGTTTGTTGTTTTGTGGGAATTCAGTGGGTAATTTTTTTTTTGTTATTTTTAGGGGTTTTGCTGGTTTCGGCAATTTAGTCGTTTTTCCTGCCGTTCAGCAATTATGTAGGTTAAGCCACATAATTAATTTACCACATGGGATTTTAAGGCCCACATAACAACCTCAGGTTTTCCAACTAAGCCTACGAGCTACCATATAACTTCCACCTGACCAACCAGAGAAAACCACATGGGGCCGTCCTGATCGATTGATCGAACACAGAGTGGTATAAAAGTGATCTAAATGCTATTTTTATAATTTAATTAATGTTCTCCGTCACCATAAGCCATTTCAGATTATTTTGATTTTGTTTCAATTAATTAATTAAAATTTAATTTATAACTTTTTAATGTAAAGCCATACACGATCAAAACATTTAAAAGGTTCTAGAATCTTCCCCGAGGTTATACATAACTTTTATCTTAAATCCTTGCGTCCGGAAAGGCTGTCTTTTTATTCATTTCTTTTTTATAATCTTATCTACGGCCCTGCCATGAGAAAAGGTTGCCATTGATAAAATATGTTTAAGTATAACAGTTTGAATTTACGATGGAAAGGATAAAGAATTCAGATAGAAATGTGCATGCCGTTTTTCTGCAAGTTGTAACATAAATGATGTGCAGCCTGATGTCAAAGTGTAAAAAATGTAATTTTTTAAATGTCAGAATCACGTTAACGGTGGATTATAGGTGGTACATAGGAAGCATTATAGCAACTTCTATTAGTTTGATCCCTAGAATTCGAAAATGCTATATAATAAAATGTGTTATATTTAAGAAACTAATATATTTTTCGTCCCGCTTTTTTGTGCCACCCTGTAGAATCAAAAATAATTTTACGGTATTGGCCATTCAACTTTTGTATTAAGATTTTTACCGCATTTCTTATAACTCAGCTGTTGCACTTTGCCGATTCTCACCCTGTGAAATATAGCAAACTCAAACTACACCCGATTTTGAGCAGGGTTAGTTCAGGGTAAATACCTAATAATCTATATACAAAATTTGGAATAACCTGCGTTTTCGATTTTCAATATTTTGGCGTAACTGTTCATAAGACTGAAAATTAAGAAAAGGAATTTGTAATGCCTAACGTTTGATCTTCAATGTTCAAAGAAATAGTTTTGTTAATTAGCCAAAGGATTGGAGAGTTATACCGAGTTGGAAATTAATACAATTGTGGATGTTCAGGGCAAGCGGTTATTCATTAAAGCGCTCCCTATAAAAGCATGGCGCGCGATGTTTTTTAAATTAAGAAAAAAATATTTCTGATTAAGACTTTAAAATAAGATTAAGGCAGTTTGATGATTAAATGGAATAGTTAAAAAAACGCAAAAAAAATTTTAATAATTTTTTAAAACCCACCCCTAACCACCCCCTGCAGAGTACGATTTTTGGACGACCCGTCGATTTTGCTTCCTCAAGGTATGTAGAATCGGTCTTACATTTTAGCAACAAAGGACAAACGGGATGACACAATACGATCAGCTTTTAACTCCATCACTTGGTATAGGGTAGAGTCCCCTAGTACCGGACATCCCCCAGTACCGGACATAGTCAGTTTCTTCACTTTGCCGATAGGTGCCGCCCAAACATATTTAGGTTTGTTGTCGCGTCTATTACGAAGCGTTGTAACCTGTGGTCAGTTTGACAGAAGTTATCGAAGGAGAGGTTTAGCTATAATATGTGTACAATTTTACAGGCAAACGGTTTGGTTAAAGTTAAAGTGTTTGTAAAAAATATTTTTTTTATTTCTGTCATAAAAATAATAAACTAGGTGCCTACAATTTTAAATAAAGGTTTTTTTTGGAAAATAAGGTGTTTATTACTTTGCGTGTGATATGGTGTGTGTGTGTGTGTATGTGCGCGCGCGTTAATTTGCATTTAAAAGGTTTTGGTAATAATTTTTTTTTTAATTCTAGGAACGATTTTTCAAAGTGGCTGCTGTCAATAAAATTAAAGGGAAATGATCAGAGAATGATATGAAAGATGCAATAAAACGAGTTATGGAGGATGGGATGTTCATAAGGAAGGCATTAAACTGTTCTGTACCGAAAAGAACGTTGGCAAACAAAACAAAACAGTTAAAGCGTGGCGCTGAAGTCAGCTTGCCTTCTCAAATGGGGAGATTTAGAAAGACATTTTCAGAAGAATTAGAATCTGAAATTGTGGTTCGTCTTGAATATCTTGATAACACAATGATGCCGATGAGCCGTGGAAAGTTTTTGAAATTTGTTTGATTTGAGTGAGCATTTAAAGATTCCCCATCAATTTAATAAAATTAAACAAACAGCAGGAAAAAAAAATTATTACGCATTTATGTCTCGTCACCCCAAATTCTCCCTACGCCTTCCACAATCTACTAGCATCCAACGAGCTATTGAATTTAACAAGGAATAGGTTGACCGTTTTTTTTTTAATATGAAGAGCTGCTATTAAAATTGAATTTTCCTGCTTCAAGAATCTTCAATTGTAATGAGACCGGTATTTCAGTAGTGCATGCAAATGCTGCAAAGTTCCTGTCTTTAAAAGGAAAGAAACAAGTTAGTAAAATTATCTCAGGCGATAGAGGAAAAAACGTTACGATTTTGTTGTGTATCAATGCCAGTGGGGAACAGTTTCTTCCCCCTTTATTTGTTTTCCTCCGAAAAAAAAATGGCAGAAGAGTTAAAAAAGGACGATCCCGAGGGAAGTTGTTTTATTGCAGAAGAAAGCGGGTGGATAAATGCCAGCGGATTTTTAACATGGCTTAAGTTGTTTAATTCTCGAGTTAACTCCACCAGAGAAAGCCCTGCTTTAATTGTTTTAGATGGACATAGTAGCCATAAAGACTTGCAGGTAATTTTGTACGCCGAAGAACATGATATTCACATGATAAGCCTACCGCCGCATACCACCCACAGGCTGCAGCCTTTGGCTCGTGATGTGATGAAGCCGTTTAAAGCTACTTATAATGAGGCTTGCTTCCATTGGATGAAAAGGTATCGCCCTCTTAAAATAACAATAAGAGATATCGCTGGTTTCGTAAATATTGCTTTTACTGCTTTCTGCAGAATGGAGCTTGCACTATCCGCGTTTCGCTTCACTGATCTTCAGGGATCTATAGTTCACGTCGCTGACATCTTTAGAAAACAAAACAGAAATTGTAGAAGAAATAGTAAGACAGGCCGATTCTCCTGTTACAGGTCCTAGCACCTCTATGGCTGCAGACTTTAAAAAAACAGTTGAACAAATTTATCCTGCTCCAGAAGAAACTCGTTAAAAGGTAGCTATGAGAAAAAGAAGATCGCAAAAAAGTGAAATTTTAACCTTAACACCCTACAAAGACTTACTAGGAGAAAAAGCTAAATTTAATGACGAAAAGAAAGAACCAGTTTCTTCCCCCTTTATTTGTTTTCCCCCGAAAAAAAATGTCAGAAGATTTAAAGAAGGACGATCCCGAGGGAAGTTGTTTTATTGCAGAAAAAAGCGGGTGGATAAATGCCAACGGATTTTTAACATGGCTTAAGATGTTTAATTCTCGAGTTAACCCCACTAAAGAAAGCCTTGCTTTAATTGTTTTAGATGGACATAATAGCCATAAAGACTTGCAGGTAATTTTGTACACCGATGAACATGATATTCGCATGATAAGCCTACCGCCGCATACCACCCACAGGTTGCAGCCATTGGATCGTGCTGTGATGAAGCCGTTTAAAGCTACTCATAATGAGGCTTGTTCCCATTGGATAAAAAGGTATCGCCCTCTTAAAATAGCAATAAGGGATATCGCTGGTTTAGTAAATATTGCTTTTACTGCTATCTGCAGAATGGAGCTTGCACAATCCGCGTTTCGCTGTACTGGGCTTTTTCCTTTAAAAAGTGACATCTTCAGGGATCTATAGTTCACGTCGCTGACATCTTTAGAAAACAAAACAGAACTTGTAAAAGAGATAGTAAGACAGGCCGATTCTCCGTCAAAAGGTAGCTATGAGAAAAAGAAAATCTAAAAAAAAATTAAAATTTAACCTCAACACCCTACAAAGACTCACTAGAAGAAAAAGATATACTTAATGACGAAAAGAAAGAACAAGAATTACAAAAGTATCAAAAGAAAAAAGATCAACTGGAGAAGAGAAATGTCAAAAATTTTAAGACAACTTTAAAAGAAACCATTCGGCGAGTTTTCGTGTGTCGTCCTTATTCGTATTGTCACCAGACTTCTGTTGCGTAGCTATATTTTCTGTGATCCAGTTAAAATGTATTAATGCAATAACTTCATTGACATTAAATAAGTCAGCAAAAAAAACTTGATAACATTATTTGATATCAACAAACTAATTATTTAGTTATTAATATTTTATTTGCGGGCTCTAAAATATACAGGGTGAACTTTTTACAGCGGTATATTGCGATATCTCAGAATTAGTATGGACTGTCATAATGAATTTCGAAAATAGTATCTAATATTTATTGATACATTATTATGATCCAGTTTTTATATTTTTATAATTATTTTCTCTCACTGTTTAGGTTAGTTGCATATTGTATGATATACTTTTATTATTTAAACTAGATGATAGTAACCTCGAGATAAATCCAAATGCGGAAAATAATAATAATAATAATAAATAATAAATCGTCTTTATTAGACATGTACAAATCAGGCGAAGTTTAGCTACAATAGCTACTCCTAGCACTTAACCTAATTAGTACGTAAAAATCAATATAAATTTCTGAAATATCATATACATCATATATAAAGTAAGATTTTAAAATTATACCAATGACAACCGTAACAATGAAAATTAAATAAAAGAGAAAACATTTCGTAGGTATGATAATATAAAGATAATACATACAACCCATTACCTAATTCTAACGATTTTATCCTTTACATATTTTTTAATATGGTATTTAAAAGAATCAAATGTTAAATTAAAAAAACTTAATTATATGACTATTAAAAAATTTCGGTGCGCAATAAGAAAATGATTTTTTAAAAAAAAAGCTGATCTATGACGAGGAATGTGCATCTAATGTCTGGAACGGATATTGGCATTATGAAGAGAGCTGCGTTGAGTTAATTTATTATATAAGTTTTTAGGTTTTTTTTGTGGTTAAAATTTTATGGACAAAGCAACAAAAATATACATGGCGCCTTTCTTCCATGGTTAACGAATTTAACTCAGCTATCTTTGCAGATATGTGATCATATTTCCGAAGACTGAGCACGAATCTGGCACAATAATTCTGAATTTTTTGTATTCTGTGTTGTTGAAACCTGTCTAAAAATGTTGCGTATAGGGAGTCACACTAGTTAAAACGTGAAAGGACCAACGATTCAGTGAGTATTTTTTTTAGTGAATTGCAGAGAACATGTCTTTGGGAATATAATATTTTTAAAACCGAAAAAGAGTTTTTTATTAAATGGTTAACATGCAAATCAAAATTTAAGTTAGAGTCAAAAAATACTCCTAAATTCTTTATAGAGTTGACAATGTCCAAATTAGTGTTCTCAATTTTGATATGAAAATTATCATCAAGGTTTTGTCTTAAATTTTTGTTTCCAAACACTATCAAGTAAGATTTTTTAGGATTTAATGTTAAATTATGGAGGGCAGACAATTTTCGTATTATTTCTAAATCGTTATTTATTTTATTTTCGGCGTCTTGTATAAATTCAGGTTTAAAATTTAAGTATATCTGTGTGTCGTCCGCGTAGGCCTGAACTTTACAGTTTTTAATTGAATCAAACAATTCGTTAGTATACAAAATGAATCATAATGGGCCGAGAATGGACCCTTGTGGCACACCAGATGACACATCACTAGCTAACGAGAGACGATCACCGATTTGAACCCTTTGTTTTCGACCAGTAAGATATGACTTAACAAAATTTAGGGCGGAGTCAGAAAAACCATAGAATTTTAGCTTAGCGTACATCAGCTTATGATTAATCGTATTGAAAGCCTTTGAGAAATCCAAGGCCACTAAGGCTGTCAATTCTTTATTGTCGTTGCATGCAACAATATCATCGGTCACATGTACGAGAGCAGTCGACGTACTATATCCTGCCCTGAAGCCTGCTTGAAAATCAGACAATATTTTAAACTCCTCTAAAAAGTTGGATATTTGAAGGTGCACAGTCTTTTCTAAAATTTTTGATATAGCAGGAAAAATACTGATAGGACGTAGATCAGAAAACTCATTCGGATTGGAGAGCTTGGCAAGCGGTCTTATAATTGATTCTTTCCAATAATCAGGAAAATAATTGCGCTCCAAACAGGAGTTTATAATATTAGTTATGTATGGATCTAAATACGGACTACAATAGCGCAACATACAAGCTGAAATATTATCCGAACCATAAGCATTCGACTTTATTGAATAAAGTAATTTACTAACATCTGTAACATCCAAAAGAGTAAAAGAAAATTGTCCGTTAAATACTCCAGGATGCATACGCTGATTTTAACTTGACAATAAATCGTGATCCGGTTCTTTATTTACAAAAACACTACTAAAGTATTGGTTAATCATTTCTGGGTCTTGAAGACTTAATGGAATTTCTTTATTACCATTATTTTTATTAATATACTTTAAACCTTTCCATAAGTCTTTACTATTCTTAGATTGAAACAGATTGTTATAATATGCTCGTTTTTCACGTCGGATTGAAGAGAGTGTAAAATTTCTTAAATTTTTATAATAATCCCAATCTGCTGCAGTTCTGGTTTTCGTATATTTGCTTAGTGCTGAATCTTTTTCACGAATTATTAGTTTTATAGCGTCAGTAAGCCAGGGTGCTGGAGGTTTGGAAACTCTTATTTTTCTGACTGGCGCATGATGATTAAAGACAGAAATGAAAAGTTCAGAAAAACACTTTACCTTTTCTCGATACTACGGATATATAACATTTGAAAAAATGGCGCTTGGCGACTGAAAATGTGTTGCCCCCGATAAAGAGTGTAATATTTCTGAATGTAGGGCAAAGAAAACTACCCTAAAACGTTTATTTCCAATATGATAAGATGAAGACGATCCCGACCTCGCTTCTTTGATCATTCCGTCTTGTAACATTTTAGCAGCATGTTTATAAATTCCATCCTTTTGAGAATGTGGTATACCTAATCTATATTGTTCTATGTAAGCTGGAAATGCATTTGTTTTCAAATAAATTTTTGTTTGTATAACGGGTGTCTAAAAAGTCTGGAAACGGTTAAATATCTCAACAGATTCACTTTGGATCCAAAGATAAAGCACGTTCTTAATAATTTTAAAAGCGCTATCCAATGATACCAAGTGCGATCATCTAACCCCGCCCCTTGGGGCAACTTTAAAATCTTAAAGGGATAAAGATCTTAAAAAAATATTTTTGCGATTACAGCGCCATCTGTCACAAATCGAAAAAAACGTTTCAGACAAACTTGACATAATATTTGTCGTAGAATCCGATTTTGCAATAAAAAATAGGGACACCCATTTAAAATTTTAAATAAACAATAATTATCATTTGAACCTAGCTTACAAATTTTATAGTTATCAGAAAAGTCAATATTTTGTGTAAAATTTCTTATCGTAACATCGTGATCTCTTACATTCAAAAATCTTATTAAGATCATAATAGATTTCAGTCTTACTACGGCACCAGCAGTAAAAATACCTTCACATATTTCGTCGGCAAAACTAAACATTCTCTATTAGTTTCTGCATAAAAGCATTTTATTACCTCGCTCCGCTTAGGGATTAAAGTAAATAAGTCACTTCTTGCTTGAATAGGCACTATTATTTTTTCATTATTAACATAAAAATTAAGGTGAAATTTTAGTCAGTCTATTACGGCAAAATACGGAATAAGTCAGAACCTATTAGTCCGTGACAATAGGGTCATTTTGCATTTTTTTATTGCATTTTCTGAAAGATTTTGTAATTTTAGTGCGAACTTCAAAAAGTTTTAATTTTGACTCTTCTAAAGCCTTTTAAAAAATTTACAACATCGACTCACAGAAACCGCTGTGTGACGTCACTATCTCCTCGACCGGAGAGAAAAAAAATTATTAATAGATTCTTCTGTTTTTTTTTCTAAAATAGTGTTAAAGAGAGTATAGTCTAGGACTCGTATGGAATGGCAATTCCTACTTGTTACAGAATTTCTCATTAAAAGTGGTATTACTAAGCTTATGCATGTATATGCACAGAAAGACCGTTGCACATGTTCCAAGCGGACGTACCGTGGGAGGTAATGACGTCACCGCCTCACGAGCGCTTTATTTGATTTTGATCTCGTATATCTCGGAAACTACTTACCGGATTAACTTCAACTTTTCAGGGCTAGCCATACCTTATGCATGCGCCATAAGAAATAGGTAAAGAGTGTAGTTTGAGGTTTGTCTACCAGCAAAAATATATGGCACACAATCACCTCCTTTACGTTTAAACAATGTTTGCTGGGCCTTGCGAATGTATAGACCCAGAAATATCACTAGTTTTAGTGGTAAATCTATTTCTGACCTTTATTTACATGTTTAAAATTACACTAGCTGCCCCCGTGCCTAATAAAAATTAATATTATTTTCTTCATATTTTGCTGTTATAAAATTTAGTTTCTGGTTATATATATTAATATTGCCCCGAAAAACGTACTTAGGTTGTGAATTCGTGTCTAAATTTGCATTTTCGTTCCGAGAGTCTGAGTGAGTATTATTTTGTCCATTGCATAAATTAGAATCCGTTTCAAAACGTTGATTTTGACGGTTGTTGTCATTGAACTGACTCCGTACGATTAAAACTATATCTATTATAAGTATGATTATTACCTCTATTAAAATCTCCACTGGAACCCCTGGCTTGTCAATAATTTATAAATTTTTGTCTACTGTTGGAGCCTCTATAGTAAGGATTTGAATTTGTTCGCATTTGAAGCATTAGCCTATAACGGGGTTCCATTTCTTTGGTATTGACCTTCTTTTCCCAAAATTCTGTTATTTTATATTTCCATACCATATTACTTATTTTCTACCATAACCAACTAATCCATAATATACCATATAATTTACTAATATGTTGTTAATTGAAACCCATATTACATCATTATTTCTCATATACCTTTTTAGTTGTTAAAATTTCTTGCTCTGTATTTTTCCCATTTTAAATATTGTTGTCCATTTCTAGTTCTTAATTCTAACCTGACCTTATTAGCTTTAGTATGTGTCCGTCATGCCAGACCTTATCAAATGCCTTGCTGACGTTGAAAAATACCACATCCGTGCTGAATCGTCTATTAAAGGCAATTCGTATATTAGAAGCCGTCTGGCGCCCCGTGCAGTGAGCTGATCGAAAACCGAACTTCTCTGGCGGTAAAATGTTATCAAATATAAAATCGTTAATATGGCAAAGTAAGAGTTTTTCAACAACCTTGCGAGGACACGACAGTAGGCTGATGGGGCTGTAGCTTTTATAGTAAAAGGTATTCAATTTCTGTATCCTAAACTTGTCTTTCCTCTCGTATTGTAGATGTAGTTTTTAACAGTAGCTCCAAAGATTCCTTAAGAAGCCATCTGACGAAGACAACGTCTACAAATCAAAACATGAAGAATTGTGTATATAGAATACTTTGCGAGTGCGGACAATTCTACATTGGTGAAATCTTAGGAACCCTCAATACAAGGATCAAAGAACATCGACACCACACATTGAAGGGAGAAAAAAATAGATCCGGTGCAGCAGATCACGCTTGAACCCACGGCTACCACTTATAATGGTCCGAAGCCAAAATTATATTCAAGAAAGAACATTGGCAAGAGAGGAAATTCAAAGAAGCGGCTGTCATATCTCTGATATCTATATTCTGACTGCTTTAGTAAACCCTCTTTAGACATAAAGAATATTTGGAAATCCTTGTTAAGTAAATGTAAGCTTATATTAAGACTATACAATAAAGCATGAGTGAACCCATCTCGGTCATGCTCAGGTAGTATACATAATCTAGTAACTAAGTAGCTTTTTCATTATTCACCTGAAGACGACTGGAGATGTTTACCAGTTAAGACGTTGTGAAAAAAATAAATAATGATAATGGAAGTCCAAAACACGTTTGTCATTCATGATATATCATTGTCTCTAACCTTCAAATAAACACTGACATCAAATACCTTCCTCCGCAAAACATGTGTGTCCTGGTCACCCACGATGACACTGGTGTTATCAGCATATATAAAAATACTGTCAGTGGTTATTGACCTTCTGATAAGTTATTAATATACCACAAAAATATCAAGGGACCAAGACTACTATTGTTCCAATCGCAAGACTCTGCCGATTCGAAAGTTCCTATTTAGGTTTAATACCGGAAATTCTGTCTGTATTGTAAAAAGTATTCAATCCAATTATTTTATGGTTCTCTAATGATCAGGTTCCGGTTAGTTATTCTTAGCAAAAAACCCAGATCCACAGTAATAAATTATTGACAGATCAAGATATAGATCCGGCCGTTTACCTACCACTGTCCATATGGTTAAAAATTGTTTGTATAAACTCCGTACTACCAGTTTCGGTAGAATATTTCTACCGCAATCCGTGTTAAGTGGAAGATAACGAGTTATATTTATATAAAAAAAAGCTAATTGATTATATACTATTTTTCAAATATCTTGGAAAAACCACTTATTCGATAGACGTCGATAGTTCTCAATATTTTTGTTATCTAGTTTTTAAAAAAAATAACTAGAACAATTTTTAAACTCGAGATAAAAACACCGGTATACCTTCATTTATTAATTATCTGTGATAAAGAAAACGCAAACAAATCGTAAAACTTTTTTAGCAATAATGCCGGTACTTCATCAATTCCTGTGGATTTTTTATTGTTATGATTCTGTATGACGTTGGGCAATATTTGGCATTTGTCACCTGGTTTAACTTGCCCCCTGGTATTTTTCATTTAGAATCAATTACCGATAGTTCAATTCCACAGACACTTCCTGGATGCTTCTTTTTGGAACGCCAACACATTTTAACAGTAAAAAGAGTTATCCACCACCATACTATAATAACTAAAATAGTATGATATTAATTATCGGGGATAACTGCATAAAAATTACTGATATTTGTGTAATAACTGCACGAATTTATTTTCGTATGGCCAGGGCCGATTTATTCATTAGACAAGAAATACAGCTTCCTGACGGTACCCACACATATTCCCCAAATCATAAGAGGAAAAGCTGCGCAGGTCTGGCCTTAAGGATTTTACAATTTGGCCTAAATACACCTGGCTTCACACATGCTCAGGAAATTCTTCAGTTAGTTTCTTGTAATAGTAGCAATCATGATGTCTTGCTATTCTCGGGTTTTTATAAGTAATAAAGTATAGTAAAAGTAGTGTAAAAAAGCAGAACCATTTAGTGTACAGAATTACTGAAAAAGGGGGTACTTCTCCCATATAAACCTCCTTTCAGAATTAAAGTAGTGCGAAAAGATTGGCACTACTATGTAAGGATGGATGAGGATATCCTTTTGAATCTACTAGCCATGGTATCGCCACTTATTAAAAGAAGGATACCATAAAGCGGAGAACATATATACGCGAACGCGACCACCATCGCGATGTCGATTGCGATGGCGACTGCGATCACAGGAGAAAGTAAACATACATACGCGACTGCGACACAATCGCACCAAAGAATCAAATATGCAGTGTATCTTAATAGAGGCACTACTTCTTGCAGTATTCTTGGATGAAGAAGTCCATATTAATAAAATGCGTAGGTAAGCAGAGTTAATTCGTTTTTTTTTTAATGAAAGAAGAGTTTTTATAATTTAATAATTTCAATTTTTTGTAATATAGAAGAAAAAGAAGGATTATTTGGATACATGAAAATAACAGGAAATGTAAGGAAGAGGGCGAATTTCATAAATTATACGCCGAACTTCGTAAAGATGAAAATCGGTTCTACACATATTTTAGAATGAATTTTGAATATTTCAATGAAATACTAAATCTAATTAAAGATGATATAACCAAAGAGGAAACCAAATATAGGGAACCGATTGGGCGATAGAACGGTTAACAATTACTTTAAGGTAAGTTCTTACACATATTATTATTGTAGATCTACTTTATAGATACATATTATGTATTGTTGACTTAATAATATTTTGTTAAATAGTAAATATTTTTTTCTAAAATTAGTGTTATGGTTGCTTTACTTTTTTCAGTAAAATAAGTATATTATGTAATTTTTTATTATAATTTATTAAACGCTAACACAATAACAGATATTTTAAACTTTAAGTACACTGATAAAATTATTATTTCAGTTAAAAAAATGTTCCATTGACTCAAACGAATATTTGTTTCCTATCAGCCAAACAAATATGTAATTGAAAAATACCAAGGGATTATTTGCCTCAATTTGTATCATCATACTTTTTGCTTCGTACATGTGTAATAATTCATCAGGTTCAAATATCGTTCTAAAAACCATTACTGCGGAAGACGTCCCTGGTGCTCTCAGTGTGGATGGTGTCTGTGATGTTGAAACAACTGAGCAACAAGCCCAGGCTATTGTCCTAAACACTGAAAATATAAATGATTGTCTAAATTTTCAAAACATAAACAGTTCAAAGGAAATCACTTAGAAAAACTGCTGGTTTATTATCAAAATTGTAGGGGTATAAAAACCAAATTAGAAGAGTTAAAACTAAATCTCTTAAATAATAATAGTGAAATAATTGCCCTTACAGAAACCTGGTTAAACTGCTCTGTTTACAACCAGGAATTCAATACAGATAAAATAATATTTAGAAAGGATAGAGATCAGAAACTAACTGGTAAAAAACAAGGCGGTGGTGTATTGATAGCTTTAAGTCAGAATTTTATGGTAGAACAATGTGATATATTTGATAATGATATTGAGGCCCTTTGTGTTAAAATTAGTCTCGACCAGAGAGAATTTTTTTATGTTGTAGTTGCTTATTTTGTACCTGGTTGCAATGGTGATCTCTACCAAAGATTTTATCAGAGTGTGGAAACAAACCTTTTAGACTGTCAGTGTTTAATTTTAGGGGATTTTAATCTTCGTGATCTTGTACTCAATGACCGTAGTGTGCCTATATGTGATTTTAACAGTTTTTTATCATTTACAAACTTTCTGCAAATTAATAATGTACGTAATGTTTTTGATGTATTATTAGATTTAGTTATAATAAGCCCCCACTTGCAGGGCACTATGGTAAAGATAGATGATGAACCATTGTTGCCTGTGGATCGGTACCACCCTGTACTGTCGATTGAGGTTAATCTCAGCCATAAGATAGAGGTCTGCGCTCAAGTAAAGAACACAAAGTTCAATTTTAAAAAAGCAAACTTTGTAAAAATGTACATGTTATTTAAAACCAGAAACTGGGATAGTCTTTACAATTGCAGCGATGTTAATAAATCTGTTATGGAATTTTATCAGTCTGTAAATGAAATTTTGGTTGAGTGTGTTCCTATGTCGACCCAAATTGCGAAGGTGTTTCCAGTATGGTATAGTGGTGAAATTATTAGAATGATTAAAGCCAAGGAAAGAATTTTAAATAAATTTAAAAGGACTAATCTCGGTTTTTGGTGGGATAAATATAGGGAGTTTAGGCAAAAGGCTAAGTTAAAAATTAAGAGAGCATATGCGGATTATATTAGCAATGTAGAACTGAGTCTATATAGAGATCCTAAGTTTTTTTGGTCCCACATTCGCAATCAGAAGAATGATGCTGACATACCTGCTCAGGTTTTCTACAATGATCTGTCTGCATCTGGCACAAGAAACATAGCCAACATGTTTGCCCAGTATTTCAGGTCTGTTTTTATAACTGACATACCTGTGTATCAACACAAAATTCCCCCCAAAAATTATTTCTGTAACAGGGTTTTTTCTGAACATGAGGTTAAAGATGCCATCAATAAACTAAAGGGTAATAGATCTGTTGGACCTGATGGGTTGCCTGGATATATAGTTAAGGGCTGTGGTGATTCATTGGTGGAACCTCTTCTGCACATTTTTAACCTTTGTCTGAGTTCTTCAACATATCCTACGGATTGGCGTACAAGCAAGGTAATTCCAATATTTAAAAAAGGGACCAAGCATGAAGTGAAGAATTATCGACCTGTCACTATCCTGAACGCAGTGTCGAGAGTCTTTGAGATAGCCTTATTTAATATATTGTATGATGAAGTTAAACATAATATATCTGAACATCAACATGGCTTTCTACCATGTAAGTCTACACTGAGCAATTTAATTACATTCTGTCAGTTTGTCCATGATTCATTTAATAATAAAAAGCAAGTTGATGTAATTTATACGGATATGGAGAAGGCATTCGACAGGGTAAAACATAGTCTTATTATTAAATCTCTTTATCTGAATAATGTGACCAATAATTTAATCAACTTAATTAACTCTTATTTGACAAATAGGCAGCAGTATGTCGAGATTAAGGGTGCTCGGTCACAGGTTTATACCAGTACGTCTGGTGTTCCCCAAGGTTCCAACTTGGGACCTTTGTTATTTTTGATTGCCATAAATGACATATGTTCTGTGGTGCATAATTCTGAAACATTACTTTTTGCCGATGATTTTAAAATATACATGGAAATTAATTCTATTGAGGATTGTTTTTGTTTACAGAGAAGCCTGGATAAGGTTGTAGAATGGTGTAATGCTAATTCATTTAACTTCAATAACAATAAGTGTTCTGCTGTGTGTCTTACTCTTAATAGAAATGTAGTTGAGCATACGTATAGTATTAATGGTAAACTTCTTAAATCCTCTAATAATGAGATAGACTTGGGTGTTGTGATTGACCGCAATCTGACTTTTACGGATCATATTGTAAAAATGGTGAATGAGGCACATAAAACAATGGGATTCATTATTAGATCAACCAAGGGTTTTGGTGTTGAGTGTTGTCTTAAATTGTTTGATAGTCTGGTATTGCCAAGGTTGGAGTATGGGAGCATAATCTGGTCTCCACAATATGAGGTTTGGATAAAAACCATCGAACGAGTGCAGCGTAAATTCCTTAAATATATGTATTTCAAGAAATTCGGATATTATCCAAGACAAGGTTATGATCACAGAATGCTATTAGAAATATTTAAACGATTAACTTTGGAGAATCGGCGTATAAAAATCGGCCTAATATTCCTTTATAAAATATTAACAAACAAAATTAATTCGCCGAAAATACTTTTAATGCTTCCATTCTATGTTAATGTTGGGAATACGAGACTGAGAAGGACTTTCCATCTAGAGTTTCCTAGGACAAGCACTTATAAAAGTTCGCCCATCTACCGGATGTGTAATTACTTTAATATCTATGTAAGTGACTTGGATCTAGCCATGATTGATTTGAGGAGTTTTGCAAAAATTGTGGATGATAGACTGTATGCCCATCAGACTCAGGCCTGAAGTGGGTATGGTGTTAATTGCATTTATGTTGCCTTGATTTTATGATTAGAATGTTTTCTTTTCAACACATTTAATAGGTTAAGATGTATAATTGTTTATATATTATAGTTAGTATGGTATCTGTAAGTGGCTATCGGCTGTTGATACTGTAAATTAAATAAATAAATAAATAAATAAATAAATAAATAAATTTGATTTGATACAAATTACTTTTTATTTGGAATTAATCACTAAATACAAAATTCAAGCAAATATGTATTTCCTTAACACTAACCTAACTTAAATAAGCCGTTTCAATGACTTAAGGTAAATAGGTTAAAAGTTAAGTTAACAAAATGTTTATTTGATTGATATTTATATATATTTTATCAAGTACCTATTATATTTATTTTACTTTTGTTTTACATGTATTTGCCGTAACAACAACGTTATTTAATTAAACAATTTAAGTGATTTGATTTAAATAAACCGATAATTTCCATCAAAGTGATTGTTTTCTTATTCAAGTACATAATTGTTTAAGTTGTCTTTTATATTTATTTAGACCAAGTATAAATTTATTTGGTTTAAATACCTTTTTTTAATTTTCAATAGATCAGAAAGTTCATTCAAATCAGTTCTTATTTTATCCAAGTACGTGTTTATACAGACGTCACATAAAAATAAGAAATATTGAAATGTTGCTATTGAATATGGTTTAATCAGTACCTATACCATAATAATCACAAACCTTATCAAATTGTTATATAGTGTTCAAAAAATAAGGCAAACCAACAGAAAAAAACACATTTTTGCCGAAAATAAAGGTTATGACAAATTACGCGCACGCACACAACGATTTTTACATAAAAATAACATAAAATTTAAAAGATAACCATTTCTTATTTTATTTCTTATTTTTATGTTATGTTATGTGTTTCTATAAACGTCTTATAGCAGATCTGTAGATTCAACTCTTATTTTATTTTTATGTTATGTTATCTTACTGTATAAACCCACTATTAGTTGTTGTTCCCCTTAAAATATACGTCAATAAAACATTATAGAGAAGTTAATAACTTTGATAAAAAAATTAAATAAAGGCAAATTTGCAAATATTAGGTACAATAATTATTAATATTATATTTATTATATTATATTTTTTACGTTAGGAGGTTTGATAGATATTGAATTATGGTGAAAATTGAGAAAATCTGTCTTATTTGTAACCTAGGTAGCCATGATTTATACCTGGCTACATTTTTCTAAAAAGATTTTGTGTTCGAAATTTCAAATTGGGTATTACGAGTATCTTTTCTTTGCCTCTTATCTTACTTTTTTAACTCGTTTCATGCGTAACTAAAATATTTAAATATAGTTTCCTACCTTGAAAAGTATCTAACAGATGGGATATACCCCTCGATATACCCAATCTTCTAAATAATTATGCATATTACGTTTATTCCCCATATCTTCGTTTTAATTTTTGATGAAACCACTAACTTCTGTGCCACTAACAAAGAAGATTTCACTCTCACTCATAAATTTCTACAAGACAAAATCGAACACCAATAACCAAAAACGCGATGATGTTTTATCAGGCCACTTTTGTATAACCAATCAAATTACTCAAAGCCCAAAGTAGGCGACAGGAGTTCATTTAAATACTTAATTATTAGTATGGATGACCAAATTGTTTGAAAAGTTCGGCAATGAATGA
Organism: Polydrusus tereticollis; assembly: GCA_963920685.1. Taxonomy (NCBI): domain Eukaryota; kingdom Metazoa; phylum Arthropoda; class Insecta; order Coleoptera; family Curculionidae; genus Polydrusus; species Polydrusus tereticollis. The sequence goes on from OY987329.1 coordinate 56,085,604, forward strand.
TTTAAATTAAAGTTAAAGGTATTTAGTTCTTAACTTGAAATGTACTTCGATTAAATAATTAGTTATTTGTAAATATTTGGTTGTTTTATATTAAGGATTTAATGTAAATACATAATTATTTAGTTTAAATGACCTAGACATTTAAATAGTTCTCTATTGGGTGATTTAACTAGCGATTAACGGGATTTAGTTCCTAAAGAAAAATTAGTTCGATTAAATAATTAGTTATTTAGATTTTGTTATTTTAGTGGTTTTTTGGTAAGTTATTTGTTTGAAGGGTTCTATGATTTGACACAAATCCATCAACGGTCAAATAATTTTGCAAATAAAACGAAATACTCTCATTTATTTCAGTTAAATAAAACTTAGTTAATTAAAATCACATTTATTTATTACCAATAAATAATTATTCACCAAATAAATCAGATTATTTGATTAAGGGAGCACAGTTTTATCAGTGTATGTATAAAAATACAATAAAAAAAAATTAAATTAAATATTTGACTGACAGAAATCCTGGTATCAAGTTGCAGCAGAACTATCGTCCGAGATCCTCACGGATACTGTATAAATTTGTCAACAAGGGGGATGTGTTCTCTTGTGGCGACCTCATATTTGATGCACCAGACGAAGTAGCGAAATGGGAAGAAAAGCTTGTTCGTGGTCGGCTTTTCCCCTGAAATTATTCTTGTTGTGCTGATTCTTCTTCCATTATTAGTTTAGCAAATTTATATTTTGTTAATATCGAGGGGGCATTTTTTTTTTTTTTACGGTCGCCGCATATCCTTTAAATATTAAGTCTATATCATCATATTGTGGTTGATTATCAGTGTGCCTTTTATCTAAAAAGTGAATAATTTTATCGATAGAAGAATTGGAGGTCGAATCTTTAATCGATTTTCTTTTTTCTCATTACGATCACGATTATATGAAATTTTTCTCGATGAAGCTTCATTTTGTTCTCACACACATCTGTTTCTTCACTTAGCACGTCAGGAGACACTGTTATGTCAGTATTAGGTGTATTAGAATCTGTTTCAGGAAATTGCAAAAAAGGTCTAAAGATTTCCATGTGCTGTGCCCAAGGCCATGGTTTATAAGGTCTCACAGATTTAGCTGCTTGTCCAGTTCGGGATTTTTTCAGAGCGAAGGTACCTTGAGTAATAATCTCTCAAGTTTTTCCAGTGTTTCTCTAGATTGTCACCTACAAATAAAAAAAGTTCATAGGTAAACGTTTCTAAGACATCTGATTTGTTCTAGGTTTTTATCTACCGGAGATTCATATAAAACAATTGGACACAGCTTTCGGATAGGTTTTTCAACAGTTGGCATAATCATTGAAGAAGTTTGCGAAGTTACATGGAATAAACTGCAACCAATTTATATACCGCAACCCACAATGAAATTATGGGAAAAATCGATCTAGGGCTTTAAAAACCTATGGCAGCTTTCTAATTGTTTGGGGAGCATAGTCAGCAAACATGTGACAATCAAATGCCCGAGAAAAAACGGATCAAACAACTTCTCTTACTTAAACAAATTCTCTATTGTACTTATGAATATTATTAACCCTCAGTATAAATTTATTTGTATAGATGTAGTGGGATTTGGTAAAAATAGTGACGAGGGTATGTTAGAGGCATCAGTTATGGCAAGAAGATTTGCAAATGGCACCATTAATATTCCACCAAATAAGCTTTTATCAGAGGAAGATGAAGAAGAAGTTCCGTATGTTTTGATAGGTGAGGAAGCTTTACTTTAAGTACTTACGTAATGATACCATTTCTCTATAGACAATCACGCGGCGTAATCATAATAAAGAAAATTTTAACTATCGCTTATGTAGAGCTCGTCGCGTTGTGGAGAACGCTTTTGGGATAATGGCACACAACTGGAGATTACTTTTTAGATCCTTAGGCCCGGTAATTTCATGTCCGAATATCTTTATTGTCAGAATAATTGCTATAGTTTCAATTGTGTCGACAATTATTTCCATAGACATTATTCGACAAATAGCGCTATCCGTAGACGAAAATATCATCACTTAGAAGTAAAGAGTAGAACAGCTAAAAAAGTTGTAGAAGCAGCTTGCGTATTGCACAATCCTCTACGGGTAAAAAATATTGACCAGCAGTTTCTACATTTACAAGAAAATAATGACAGGCCAGCACAAGTATTTAATAATATACCTGTTGATAGAAGGAGAGCAGTAAACCTGGCATTTAACATACGAGAAAGATTTGTTAATTATTTCAGTAATTTAAAATTACAGTCTACAACCTATATAAAATAAATTTAAAACTGGTTCACTACTTAGCAGTATTTCCTAGTCCCACATCCCTAGCAATTTTAGCCCATATTTTATTTTTTATTCGCACAATTCTTGTAGTAGGGATGTGATAAATCAAATATAATATTGCCATATAATATATACCATATATTTTATATAATAATGGTTTGGTAAAATCTGACATTTTCTCTGACTTCACGCGATCCGCGATCAACGTAACCTGCTGCGTTTTATCGCCAACGCTGTAATATCGCCGACCACTATGCGATCAAACGCTGCCCAAGTCGCTCAACTCGCCAACCGGTCGCGACAAGTGTGTGCGGCTAAATTTGTTTACAAGAGACGCGTCTGATCGCCATCGCAATCACGATCGTGATCGCGTCTATTAGTGGCGTGTGTAAGTCGGACGAATATCGAAATATTTTAAGCCGGAACAAGAGTACCTTCCTCCCTTGTTTTCGAGGATGCTGAACACGATGGCGGCGTTCGAATTTCTCTATGGTGTTGCGCAACCCCCCAAAACGGTCAAAAACCACCCCCAAGAGGGGTTAAACGCGCTTTAAGAGGTTTCCCTGCCGAGAGAATACTATCCTCCCGTTTTCGAGGATGCAGAGCACGGTGCTGATGTTAGTTATCGGTTCCAACCTCTTCAATGGCCAATATTGGCCCCCGAAAGGGGTGAATTTTTTTTTCTTATCAGCGGTAAAATGGATTTTTCTTCCGTTTTCGAGGTAACGAGGCCGACCCCTTCCAACCCCTCCACCGGCCAATACTTGCCCCCGGAAGGAGTAAACTTTTTCTGGGAGTCCACAGATGATTGGTGGCTGCGCGAGATGCTGTACACTCTTCAATCTCAACGACCGTAATTTTAAATGTGTAGGACCCGTAAATAAAAAAAGGAGAGAAATGATTGTTGGGAATTACAGGGATGGCGCGGCTTAAAAAATTTATACACTACCACCGTTCTCAGCATACCCGAAATAGGAAAAAAAAAATATTTGCCGCTGATAAGAAGAAAAAAAAATTTCATCCCTTCCGGGGGCGGCGAGTATTGGCCGGTGGAGGGGTTAGAAGGGGTCAACCCCGATATCCAACACCAGCACCGTGCATAACATCCTCGAAAACGGAAGAGAAATCCATTTTAGCGCTGATAAGAAAAAAAAAATCACCCCTTTCGGGGGCCAGTATTGGCCGGTGACGGGGTTGGAACCGATAACTAACATCAGCACCGTGCTCAACATCCTCGAAAACAGGGGGAAAGTATTTTTTCAGCAGGGAAACTCCTTGAAGCGCATTTAACCCCTCTTGGGGGGTGATTCTTGGCCGCTTTGGAGGGTTGCGCAACCCCAAAGAGAAACTCCAACGCCGCCATTGTGTTCAGCATCCTCGAAAATGGTGGGGGAGGTACTCTTGTTCCGACTTACAATATTTCTATTTTTAGGCCTTTTTTCCGACTCACACACACCACTATATGTGTTCTCCGCTTTATTAGATCAGCCATTTCACTTCACGAGAGACTCACGGCAACGTTAAGGTTTTTAGCAACCGTTAGGAGTTACAAAGATCTTAAGTTTTCAACTAGATATAATATCACCCCCAGGCCCTTGGTTATATCATTCTCTATAAACTCGCAATATATGTTAGCACAGTGTTAAACTTTCAAACCTTCGTAACTTCTACCGGTTGCTAAACACCTTAAAATTGCCGTGAATCTGTCGTGAGGCAAAATGGCTTGTCACACATTGGTATATTTTTTTTTTGAGTGATGTAACCATTGATAATAGATTTAAATAAGTGCCTTTATCCATCCTCATATGCCAATCTTTTTGCACTATCGTCAATAATTCTTAAAAGAGATTTATAATATCAGAAAAATACCCCCTTTTTTGCAGCCATTCCTTAGACCGTATGTTTGTCATTTGTTTTTTTTTCTGTTTTGCTGGTTAGTTTTTTCTGGTTCGAAGTCCTGAGGATAACTAATATATTAAGGGAGCGGGGCGTCAACTCTTCATTGCGTACCACATTTTCTACCCACCGAATAATCATTTAGCATTTTTTTATTACATTTTCTGAAAGATTTTGTAATTTTAGTACGAACTGCAAAAAATTTTAGCTTTCTGACGCCTCTAAAGCATTTAAAATTGTTTACGAATATCGACTTGCGGAAACTGCTGTGTGACGTCACTTTCTCCTATAGCAAGTAAAGTTGCGCTCGCTGCCGCGGTTCTGGCTGTTTATGACCAAGGAGACAGGTCGTGGCCATTTACAACGCCCTTTCTCCGTTGCTCGGTAACAGAAGGCAAGTTTGGTTAATCCTCGCGGACGAGATTAGACAGACGGCAGATTTGTTACAGCTGATCGACGGAGCACTCCGGCGATCGTGGTATTTACCGAACGGGTGAAGTAGTTTGTGTGGAATGTGTGGTGTTGTTAATCTCAAACTGATTTTTGTTTTGTTTTGGATTCGTTATATTCGTTTTCAATTTCAAATTTTAAGCCAGTTAATAAACTTTCTCTTTGTGTTAAGCATGGATCCCAAGTTACTAGTGCCCGTTATTCAACTAAGACATGAACTAATCATGGAAGATGACGATGATGAAGCAGCAGCCACTGATGTGGAAAAAATTTGGAGTTTTGCTTAAATCACTGTACCCAGATTCAACGACAAAAAGTTTAAAGAGCATTTTAGATTAGGCCCTATTGCTGTCAAAGGTTTAATAAACAAATTGAATTTTTGTCAAGAGAATCGTGGGTCTGTTAGGGGCCATCCAGAACTAAACCTGGACAAACAAGTTATGATGACTCTTTGGTACCTTGGTAACATGGAAAGTTTTAGGTAAAAATTTTAGAGCTAGGAATACTTTCCTAATCTGGTGATCCTAGGCAATAGTTACATTTCTACCTATATTCATAATTATTTTTATTTCCAGATCAGTTGCGTCACGTTTTGGTGTCACCAAATCCACATGCTGGGATGTAATAGGTCGCATATGTCAAAAATTGCTTCAAGTTAATGAACATTTAAAAATAATATGTTGGCCCAACAGAGAAAAAAGTTTAGAAAATATCGAAAACTTCAGAAATGTAAATAACTTTCCAGGTACCTAGATATATCAGTTAAATTATGAAGTTAGTCGTTTTGTACTTCTTTTCCTTGATAGTAACCAGGGACGGTACACAAACGACGCCCTTAATTGGCTTTAGTATAATATACTTATTAGCAAAAATTATAATTTAGGTGTAGTTGGAGCCATTGACGGAAGCTACATCAAAATATTACCACCCAAACAATTCCCAAACTCTTATTATAATAGAAAAAAATTACACTCAATTCTTTTACATGGAGTATGTAATAGAGAAAACTTATTTATTGATGTATATGCTGGTGAACCTGGTTCTATCCATGACTCTAATCTTTTGCAAAAATCAGATCTATGTGAAAGAATGCCTTAATTAGACTTTCCCAACGATGGCCATATTATAGGAGGTTTGGCTTACCCTATTTCTAGTAAACTTTTTGTGGGCTACAAAGATATGGGCAATCTAAATCCACAAAAAAAAATTATAATTTGAAATTATTATCACTCCGAGTATGCATAGAACATGCTTTTGCTCTCTTGAAAGGAAGATTTAGGAAACTGAAATTTATAGAAGCAAAGCGTTTAGATTTAACAAGCCTTATGGTAATTGCAGGATGTGTTTTACACAATCTATGCATTCTAAATGGAGATGCACCAGATCATATAGATTTAGAGGTAGAGCTGAACCATGAAAGACAACAAAATATGGAAAACATTTTTAATGGGGACAATATTAGAACCAGAAATAGAAGGGAGGCCGAAGAAAAGAGAGAAAGAATAGTCACTGTGTTATATATATAATATATAATATAAGTATCCATTAATAAAAAATACATATTTTAGGTGAATCGTCTAATTGCATCCTTCTACCAGTCTTATAAACTCAGTCCATATTCTTATATGAGAAACTAAATAATGACTAACAAACATAATATGATCCCTAACAAATAAACATTTTAATACTTTATAAAGCACTTGCATAACTCTACTATAATATTAGTAACAAAACAAACCTCTCGTGACATGATACACAACCAGTAATATATTTTTAAATAAGAAACATAAGTAGGTAGTTTAAAGAATTTCATCAATATGGACAACTTATTGATTTCTAAGACAATTTTATTCTTGATAATAGTAGCAGCAAATAGTTGACATTTGGTTTCGTGTCATGCACCAACTATTGTCAGGAACTAAATTTTCTGATAACCAAACAATACAAAAGTTTTTCATATAACATGTGAAACACTTTTGGACCACACTGTGTAATAATAACACAACTTTAATAGGAACATATACAAACTTAAGAAAACGTTGTAACTAAATAAACTATGTGGCAAACTAAGAACTTTTAAACATTTAGGTATCATTTCCTTGTTCAAAACGAACAACCAATCTTTCAAATAAACCTAGGTATTTATCTTGCCGCATCATTTTCTCTTTATGTCTCCTTTCAGCAGTGTTATCTTCCCTTTTTCTCTTTTTGCTGCGTAGTGTTTCAAAGGCAGAACCACCTGTGACTTTTGATAGTTTTTCTGTATCTGCATCTGATTCACTATTGGTAGCAGTACTTAATTCTAAAATTATATATATTTATTATATTAACTAATAGTTCCTAAACCATTACCTATTACTCTTTATGTTTACCTCAAATTTTACATTGTGAAATGGACAATCTGTTTGCATGTCCTTAGATGGATGGTCCAATATACATAATGAGCCGATAATCTGTGTCGTTTTGACTGCAGAGGATGGAAACAGTGTTCTTTCAGAAAGCATAGATATATATCTGGTCATCCCCATACAGCTGACTATCTTGCCCAATTGGCTATTAACTCAATAAATAAGTGCAAAAATGAATATAACTGTAAAGTTACCAGTATTGTTACAGATAATGCGAGCAACATGGCCAGTATGAAGAAAAAAATTACCGATTCGTCCAACTACCCTATAATTACATATGGTTGTTCGGCACACTTACTTAGTTTGCTCTCCAAAGATTTAGAAGCATCGCAGATAAAAGAACATATAGTACATATTGTGAAATACTTCAGAAATACCCATTTGCCAAATGCTTGGTATAAAGAAAAAGGGGGCAAAAAATTGGTCCTTCCTCAGGATGTTCAATGGAATACACTTTCAGATTGTCTTGAGATCTATGTAAATGAGTGTCCAAAATAGTTATTAATATGTGAAGAGCATAAAGATCAAATTTATCCAGTGATTTTTAAAAAAGTTTCAGATATCTGTATTAAAAGGATGGCTGAAGATTTTCTACAGTTGCTAAAACCAATTTCTATAGCACTGGATGCAATGCAACAAAAAGGTGCGTTTTTATCTCAAGCAGTTTACATTGGAAAAAGTTACTGGCTATTTTTGACAGTTTTGAATTTGAAGAAGAAAGAAGCTTGCGTCAATATCAATTATTTAAGAACAGATATCAAGCTCTAACCCCCTTTCACTTTTTGGCGTATATTTTGGATCATACAATAAACAAAGAAGAATATCCATTACTAGCTAAAGAAAAGAGAGATGCTCTACACATTGTTTCCAAATATTTTGCAGACACAGGATTATTACCATGACTAATTAAATTGGAAGCTAAGTCAGACCCTTTTCACAAAACTCTATTTTCAGAGGAAATAATCAAACATGTAACAGCAGTACAGTGGTGGAGATCTCAAGAAGATGTTTCAGAAATTAAGCAAGTGCTCCCTATAGTAATTTCTGTTTTGTGTGCCTGTGCATCGTCTGCTGATATCGAAAGGATGTTTTCTACTTATGGATTCGTACATTTAGATATAAGAAACAGACTTGGCAGTGACAAAGCAGCTAAACTAGTATTTCTATTTAAGCATTATAACACTTAGGTTTTTTTTATATTTTTTTTTGTTTAAATTAAGTATTTTTTTGTATTATAAAGGTTTTTTTAGTTTTATTTTTGTAATAACGAGCTGTTCTCTTTGATTATTATAATAAAATAATAAATAACACCACATAAAAATGCGTCTGGGTTTTATTTTTTATATGAACAAATACATTTTAAGTATTAAAATTTTATGTGTTAAAATTTTAAAACTCTTTTTTAAATTAATCATGATTTATAAAAAAAATCATACTGATTAAAATCATGATTTTAATCGTGATTTTAATCGATTGATTTTAATCATTGTAACAATCTTTTTGTGCTTGTTACAACGTTAGTAGATAGCCCGAGTTTTATCAAATTTTGACCAATTTAAATAATTAAATTTTTTAAAAATTTTTGAATACGCCCCTGTCTAAAAGGTTCTAGACCCAGACTGGTCTCCTTAATATAATAACCTACGTATAGGCAACCCGTAATATGACGATATGCATGACTAGCTGTCGGAATATCACTTGCACACCCAGATGGTATTATGCGATCTTTTACATTTTTGGGGATGACTGTCGTTTATTCGACGTTACCTAACCTAGTATTTTGGATGCATTTAGTTTCGGGTCAAACTTGCATCTATTTTCATGGCTTTTTTGGTTAAAATGAGTAGATTCCCGTTTTCAAGTTCAAAGTGCCCTCCAGCTTTACTTGTCATTACCGGAAGTCACATGGGTTTTCGAAGCAGTACGAGTCACGAGTGGGAAGTTGTTTTTTTGATAGGAAAGTCTATTTAAGGACTTTACGGCGTAGTGCCTAGGTCTGTTCGTTCTATATACCGGTCCAGAAGACTTGAACAGCAGGTGACGAAGATATAAAAATTATGGTTTTGTGTTGATTATTCACATTTTATATGTGTCGGCAATGGCCGGATCGGAATTTAACACAGAAGCTGTCTTTTGAGCCTTAAATGGGATTGCTTCGTCACCTAGACCGTAGAAAGCCCGACCATCTGGTAAGTAGTATTTTTTGGTTTCACAAAATGGCGTCCTAATGTTCACGTTTTGTTTTAGGCTTTATTATTCTTTATTATTCTTTATTATCCTTCAGTATTCTTCATTTTTCGACTACTTTATTATTCTTTATTAACCTTCATGATCCTTCATAATTCTTCATTTGTCGTTATTCATTATCCTTCATTATTCTTCATTTTTCTTTTATCAACTTCTTTTTCTATTTCCTTTATCTACTTCGATTACCGTCTATTTTTCTTTTATCTTCTGGTTCTTTTATCTCCTACATCTTTTATCTTCTACCTTTACTACCTTCTACTTCTATTTTCTACGTTCTACATGGATTTAGCCATGTGTTGAAAGTGCTTTAGTCAGTACTCGTAACCTGGAGTCTTCCTCTAAATCCTTTACCCTGCTATGGATCCCATGTCTGGAATGGAGGATGTATGTCTTAGAGAGGCCAAGACGAGTGGGGGTGTCATTTTGGATGAAGTTCCTGTTTCGGTGCATGTGCCGGTCACCCCGACGTGCTGTATGGTCAACCGTCCACATTGATCTGATGCTGGAGATTGACGCATAATCCGTCGTGCCTGTCTGCTAGAGTCCTGCCTTACATGAGCTAAGTAGCATATTTTTTCTCCTTGTTTACTGCACTAACACCACTTCCGACTAATTTTTATTAAATTTCATAAGATATAATACCAAAAAACCCTTCTTTTGAGTTTGAATAAGTAAATTTCATGTGTCTAATAGTTCAGGATAATTTCACCTCTATACTTCAGTTAAATCACTCGTAATGTACTATTAATGGGCCTAGAGCCACCTTTTTATGTAATATTGCTAAAATACCTCTTTTTTATTCACTTGTAACGTTTTGACTGGCACAATGCCACACTTACCGGACTTAACCTTTTTTATTTGATGACTGATAGCCACTAAAAGTCAATTTGTTAACCCTTAACTTAATTTCCTATGTTATAAACCTTTTATGTGGTGATTTGGTAGACTGTATTATATTTGTATATTCTTCCCTCTGTATATTTTTATGTATAGTGTATAATTACCCTAGCTTCGCTTAAGACTGTTGTAAATTCTTGTAGATTTCGCTTAAAGTGGATGGGTCACTCCAGTAATGTATATATTGCCTAAACTACCTATCTTGTATCATACGAAAACTTAGTTTTCAATTTAAAACCGAAACCTCCCTCGTCAAGGAATGCTTGAGTGGTTGGTCTATTTATTGTAAATTCATTTGCATATTAATCCCTAGTAGGTTTTATGCTTACCTAGCTGGAACAGGCTAGTTTTGATTTATGAAACTAACTTTTACTCGTCAAGGAGTATAAGATGGTTATTTTATTTATCTTAAATTGAGATTTACATTAAACAAAAAACGTAAGTCTTACTTTCTAACAGAAGTAGCGGTTAAATGTTTAATTTTTAAGTATTATTCTAGAACTTCCTCAGGAAGTATGCATTTTCCCTCTAATTAATTTTGGGTAATGAATTTTAAATCTTTCCTAAGCTATATTGGAGTTATTATCTCCTGTAAAGTTATTGAGATATTATATCTGTAATTTCTTTATTTTTGCTTAATGTTATTAAGATATCCCTATAGAGTATTGAGTTATTTCTATAGCTGTAATTTTCTCTATTTTGACTTAATTTTATTAAGATATCCCTATTAATTTGTTGAGATATTCCTATATCGGTAACCTCTTCATTGGACTTAACCTTGTAAGGGATATATCTATATCTGTTTTGAGCGGGTTAATAAGAGACTGATAATCTCGGTTTTGAATGCATTACTTACTGACCCAGATATTTTAGTTACCATCAGTATGTATTTTTTGTCATTCTAGGTTTTGGTTATATCTATTAGTTAGACTTAGCTAGATAATCTTTATCTTCACCCCTAAGCCTTTTTTTTGCTGGGAACATAACTAAAGTTTTAAGTTTCCCAATTCTATTTTGGAATAGGGCATGGTAAATGTCTTTATTAATATAACCTGGAAGTGATATTACTATTTATGAATTTGATTCTAAATTCTGACTCACTTTAAATTCTGGCGTAGGGAATGCTATATATATATGTATAATGACTTTATATTGACTTTACCCTAAATGCTGCTTTACTTTGAATTCTGGGCAAAAGGGTAAATGTCTTTAATTACATAACCTTGAAGTTATCATAAATTTCTGAAGGGATCTTAACCAAATTTTGGGGCATCGTAAGGGCTTCAATTGACCTTTCATTGACTTTACTATAAAGAATATTTTATTTTCAATTTTGGCATAATGAATGCTATAATTTGATTTAGTTTACATTAAATTTAAATTCTGTTTTATTTTGGTCACTACCTTTAAAGTAATTACACTTTAATTATGTTCAAAGCTTTATTTAGTATTTGACTCCTATTATTGGGTGTTTAGAAGGAATCCTCACTTCTTATTCTGTTTGATTTCCTACGATCTAATATATCTTTTAGTGGAGCTGTCTAGCTCATGTCATATCTTTTTCTATGTTATTTTTTATATCTTCTTTCTCTGATTTAGTTGCTTAGCCTTTTATTCAAATTCTTTTTCTATGTTATGTTTATTTTTTCCTATATGAATAAAATGGGTGTTAGTTGGAAAATATTATTCTTTTAATTAATAAAATAGGAATTGATTAGAATAATTGTTTTATTCATACTGCTTTCTCTTTCAGGGCTAGGGAACTAAATATTCTATTTACTCTTTTCTTTATAATCTTTTTCAACCCCTTTGGTTGATGGCGCCCAAAAATCTTATCTGAATTAAATCTACGACCTTAGCTCTCAAGCGAATTAAAAAACTGAGTGGCCGTGGTGACCCAAGTAATTAATTAATAAACATATAACAAGAACAATCATAAATTGAATAAAGTAGATAAGAATCTTTTTTTATCTTTTTTTTTATTTTTTTAAATTTTTTATTTTTTATTAATTATTACAAATGACGCTCTAACGTGGGGCCAGGAATAACATTTTGTGGGTAGCTCAGTCGTATGTAACTAGTAAAATTTTTAACAACATTTCAGATAAAAATCTTCATTTTTCCTTGCAGTGATATCTTTCTAAACACATAAATTTCTATATTTTTGGCTTGGCCAGAGATATTATTTTTACCATTTTTTGATTGTATTTGGAATTTTTTAGGTACATTTTGGTATAGAGAAAAATGTCTAAAATGAACCCTACCTACCTGTGGAAAGATGAGTTGGTTTGGGAACTCTGCGTCAGAGGAATCCAGGCTGATCCAGGATCAAAAGTCAACATCCTCAAATCCTTATTGCGACAGCTACAGAAAGCTGAGAAAGATGATTCTATCGTGCCTCATCCGGCGATATCGATGGATTTTCAACAGGAAACACAAATATGCCAAAGAAAACTCGTGATATTACAAGGATTGGTAACCATTTTTAATTCCAATAAAGAACATGTTGATTATAAAAGAGCTATGTCACGTTTACTACATGTTAAACGTAGATTAGAGTATATCTCTTCTGGTAACCCAGAAGAAGACAATTTCAAATCCGAACTTATAACGGAAACAACCTCTCTTATTGCCAATTTAAAGGCAAAAGCTCAAAATAATGACGTCAATCTTTTGCATTTCAAGGACACAGATGAAAGTTCTTCAGAGACCTCGCATGAAAGCGATTCTGAAACCTCTGAAATTGTAAATTCTCGTAGAGTATCTTTTGCGACCGACGAACAAAGAGTAAATCCAGGAGAAAATCCTAAAATAATTATTCATTCAGACGTTCTTGTTCGTGGGCCAGCACAGGAGGCTTCGCAATTAAATTCCGTATCTCAACATATGAGTAACAATAATGATTTTGAAAGCTCTATTCAACCAACCTGTTCTCATACATTACAGCCTAAAACCTTGTTTAGTAGGGACACACAAGAAAACGTCAACTTGTATAGACGACAATTTAGTTTAAACTCAATATCTCAAAATAAAGTTGATAATGGCGAAAATTTAATTGATAATGACTTTGAAAGCTGGGTTCAACCAAATTGTTCTCGCACACCAAATCTTGCAACCTTATCTAGTAGAGACACTCAACTTTCACAATTTTAACTGACCATTATTCCTTGCAGTGGCTTTTCCGTTTAGAAAACCCCATGGGTAGATTAGCTAGAATGTCCATCTTGCTGTCACAATTTAATTTTGTTATTAAGAATAGGTCTGGCACCTCAAACGTCGTCGCAGACGCACTTAGTCGTAGTTTTCCAGAAATTTCCTCAATAGATAACGTTCCACTAGATAAATGGTATTCACAGTTGAGGGATAAAATACAAAAACATCCTCAAAAATATCCAGCTTTTCGAATAGAGGGTAATAACTTATATAAACATTTCCCCAATAGTCACAAGGTTCAAATTAACCAAAAAGATTGGAAACTAATCATACCACGAATTAAAAGATCGGAAGTCTTAGAAAAATTTCATGATAATCCATTAGGTGCACATTTTGGTTTTAAAAAGTGTCTCGATAAAATTTTAGAACAATGCTGGTGGCCAGGGATTAGACAAGATATAAAGACGTATATTTCTCGTTGTCAGGTTTGTAATGAACAGAAAGTTTCTCAATTTGCTAGGGCTGGTCTCATGGGGGCACCTAAGAATATTTCCACACCATTTAAATTACTTTCTATAGACATTCAGGGACCTTTTCCAAAATCCAGGTCCGGCTTTTGTTATTTGCTCGTCGTAATAGACTGGTTCACCAAATTTACTTTTATTCATAAAATGAAACGAGCTTTGACTAAAGAAATTTGTAGCTTTCTGGAGGAAATAGTTTTTATATATTTTGGCGTTCCCCAAGTTCTAGTAGTAGACAATGGTACGCAGTTTAAATCAAAAGAATTCACCAGCCTGATGAATAGTTATAAAGTAGGTCACATCTGGTACAATGCCCGATACCATCCCCAAACAAATAACGTAGAGCGTGCAAATAGAGTGATAGGCACCGCGATTAGGTCCTATATTAAAGAAAATAACCACCGTGACTGGGACAAACACGTACACCACATATGTAACGCTATAAACACCACTACACACATATCAACTGCATTTTCACCAGCTTTCTTAACTTTTGGACGTAACTTACCTACCTCTGGAGATTATTTTGGTATCATAGAAAGTAAAAACCTTTGTCCCTATAAATTTGACGACAGACAAAACTTAGCTCAAGAACTTTCTAAATTACCAGACATTTATGAACAAGTTATTAAAAACATCAATAAAGCTTATGAGCGAAATAAGAAATATTATGATTTGAGAAAAAGAAATATTGAGTTTAATGTGGGTGACGTAGTCTATAAAAGAAATTTCATCTTGTCTGACGCTGGGAATTATTTTTCTAAAAAACTGGCAAAGAAATTCATTAAATGTAAAATCATTAAGAAAATTTCTCCAATCATTTATGAACTTAAGGATGAGCACGATAAAAGCATCGGTCGGTATCACATTAAAGATCTTAAATCCCCTCTGGATAGCAGTCTTGATCTTGAAGACGCTGACCAGCCCTAAACCCAACCGTTTTCCATAGCTAGTAAGTTAGTAATTAAGACTAAAAGATAAACCGAAATGTATATTGTATCTCAAATGTAAAGGCAACCTGTAGCCTAAAAATTTTTTGGAAATTAGACGTTAAGAGGTAATCAATTGTCCTGAATTATTTCTTATTTTTTAATTTTTTGTTGAAAGGGGGTATTTGTAACAATCTTTTTGTGCTTGTTACAACGTTAGTAGATAGCCCGAGTTTTATCAAATTTTGAAAAATTTAAATAATTTTTTAAAAATTTTTGAATACGCCCCTGTCTAAAAGGTTCTAGACCCAGACTGGTCTCCTTAATATAATAACCTACGTATAGGCAACCCGTAATATGACGATATGCATGACTAGCTGTCGGAATATCACTTGCACACCCAGATGGTATTATGCGATCTTTTACATTTTTGGGGATGACTGTCGTTTATTCGACGTTACCTAACCTAGTATTTTGGATGCATTTAGTTTCGGGTCAAACTTGCATCTATTTTCATGGCTTTTTTGGTTAAAATGAGTAGATTCCCGTTTTCAAGTTCAAAGTGCCCTCCAGCTTTACTTGTCATTACCGGAAGTCACATGGGTTTTCGAAGCAGTACGAGTCACGAGTGGGAAGTTGTTTTTTTGATAGGAAAGTCTATTTAAGGACTTTACGGCGTAGTGCCTAGGTCTGTTCGTTCTATATACCGGTCCAGAAGACTTGAACAGCAGGTGACGAAGATATAAAAATTATGGTTTTGTGTTGATTATTCACATTTTATATGTGTCGGCAATGGCCGGATCGGAATTTAACACAGAAGCTGTCTTTTGAGCCTTAAATGGGATTGCTTCGTCACCTAGACCGTAGAAAGCCCGACCATCTGGTGAGTAGTATTTTTTGGTTTCACAAAATGGCGTCCTAATGTTCACGTTTTGTTTTAGGCTTTATTATTCTTTATTATTCTTTATTATCCTTCAGTATTCTTCATTTTTCGACTACTTTATTATTCTTTATTAACCTTCATGATCCTTCATAATTCTTCATTTGTCGTTATTCATTATCCTTCATTATTCTTCATTTTTCTTTTATCAACTTCTTTTTCTATTTCCTTTATCTACTTCGATTACCGTCTATTTTTCTTTTATCTTCTGGTTCTTTTATCTCCTACATCTTTTATCTTCTACCTTTACTACCTTCTACTTCTATTTTCTACGTTCTACATGGATTTAGCCATGTGTTGAAAGTGCTTTAGTCAGTACTCGTAACCTGGAGTCTTCCTCTAAATCCTTTACCCTGCTATGGATCCCATGTCTGGAATGGAGGATGTATGTCTTAGAGAGGCCAAGACGAGTGGGGGTGTCATTTTGGATGAAGTTCCTGTTTCGGTGCATGTGCCGGTCACCCCGACGTGCTGTATGGTCAACCGTCCACATTGATCTGATGCTGGAGATTGACGCATAATCCGTCGTGCCTGTCTGCTAGAGTCCTGCCTTACATGAGCTAAGTAGCATATTTTTTTCTCCTTGTTTACTGCACTAACACCACTTCCGACTAATTTTTATTAAATTTCATAAGATATAATACCAAAAAACCCTTCTTTTGAGTTTGAATAAGTAAATTTCATGTGTCTAATAGTTCAGGATAATTTCACCTCTATACTTCAGTTAAATCACTCGTAATGTACTATTAATGGGCCTAGAGCCACCTTTTTATGTAATATTGCTAAAATACCTCTTTTTTATTCACTTGTAACGTTTTGACTGGCACAATGCCACACTTACCGGACTTAACCTTTTTTATTTGATGACTGATAGCCACTAAAAGTCAATTTGTTAACCCTTAACTTAATTTCCTATGTTATAAACCTTTTATGTGGTGATTTGGTAGACTGTATTATATTTGTATATTCTTCCCTCTGTATATTTTTATGTATAGTGTATAATTACCCTAGCTTCGCTTAAGACTGTTGTAAATTCTTGTAGATTTCGCTTAAAGTGGATGGGTCACTCCAGTAATGTATATATTGCCTAAACTACCTATCTTGTATCATACGAAAACTTAGTTTTCAATTTAAAACCGAAACCTCCCTCGTCAAGGAATGCTTGAGTGGTTGGTCTATTTATTGTAAATTCATTTGCATATTAATCCCTAGTAGGTTTTATGATTACCTAGCTGGAACAGGCTAGTTTTGATTTATGAAACTAACTTTTACTCGTCAAGGAGTATAAGATGGTTATTTTATTTATCTTAAATTGAGATTTACATTAAACAAAAAACGTAAGTCTTACTTTCTAACAGAAGTAGCGGTTAAATGTTTAATTTTTAAGTATTATTCTAGAACTTCCTCAGGAAGTATGCATTTTCCCTCTAATTAATTTTGGGTAATGAATTTTAAATCTTTCCTAAGCTATATTGGAGTTATTATCTCCTGTAAAGTTATTGAGATATTATATCTGTAATTTCTTTATTTTTGCTTAATGTTATTAAGATATCCCTATAGAGTATTGAGTTATTTCTATAGCTGTAATTTTCTCTATTTTGACTTAATTTTATTAAGATATCCCTATTAATTTGTTGAGATATTCCTATATCGGTAACCTCTTCATTGGACTTAACCTTGTAAGGGATATATCTATATCTGTTTTGAGCGGGTTAATAAGAGACTGATAATCTCGGTTTTGAATGCATTACTTACTGACCCAGATATTTTAGTTACCATCAGTATGTATTTTTTGTCATTCTAGGTTTTGGTTATATCTATTAGTTAGACTTAGCTAGATAATCTTTATCTTCACCCCTAAGCCTTTTTTTTGCTGGGAACATAACTAAAGTTTTAAGTTTCCCAATTCTATTTTGGAATAGGGCATGGTAAATGTCTTTATTAATATAACCTGGAAGTGATATTACTATTTATGAATTTGATTCTAAATTCTGACTCACTTTAAATTCTGGCGTAGGGAATGCTATATATATATGTATAATGACTTTATATTGACTTTACCCTAAATGCTGCTTTACTTTGAATTCTGGGCAAAAGGGTAAATGTCTTTAATTACATAACCTTGAAGTTATCATAAATTTCTCAAGGGATCTTAACCAAATTTTGGGGCATCGTAAGGGCTTCAATTGACCTTTCATTGACTTTACTATAAAGAATATTTTATTTTCAATTTTGGCATAATGAATGCTATAATTTGATTTAGTTTACATTAAATTTAAATTCTGTTTTATTTTGGTCACTACCTTTAAAGTAATTACACTTTAATTATGTTCAAAGCTTTATTTAGTATTTGACTCCTATTATTGGGTGTTTAGAAAGAATCCTCACTTCTTATTCTGTTTGATTTCCTACGATCTAATATATCTTTTAGTGGAGCTGTCTAGCTCATGTCATATTATTTTCTATGTTATTTTTTATATCTTCTTTCTCTGATTTAGTTGCTTAGCCTTTTATTCAAATTATTTTTCTATGTTATGTTTATTTCTTCCTATATGAATAAAATGGGTGTTAGTTGGAAAATATTATTCTTTTAATTAATAAAATAGGAATTGATTAGAATAATTGTTTTATTCATACTGCTTTCTCTTTCAGGGCTAGGGAACTAAATATTCTATTTACTCTTTTCTTTATAATCTTTTTCAACCCCTTTGGTTGATGGCGCCCAAAAATCTTATCTGAATTAAATCTACGACCTTAGCTCTCAAGCGAATTAAAAAACTGAGTGGCCGTGGTGACCCAAGTAATTAATTAATAAACATATAACAAGAACAATCATAAATTGAATAAAGTAGATAAGAATCTTTTTTTATCTTTTTTTTATTTTTTTAAATTTTTTATTTTTTATTAATTATTACATCATCTCAACCCTGCTTAAAACAACACTGTAACTCCCATAAATTAAAAAAGGGGATTTTTCATCCCTTTAGCTACGAGACTATTAACGTTAGGTCCTAAGTGATTTATGATTATGGATTATTGAACATGGCGGGCGATGTGGATACTGAAGAACAATCGGCAAACAAAAAGAGATATTTCAAGTGTAGTGTGCACTAATTGCGGAAATATATTGTACAAGTCGTGTTTAGAAAGAGATTTATTATGAGAAAGTAGAGCTATTATGTGAAAAAGGTGACAGAAGAATAAAATGCTGTAAACTAACCTCAAACGACTTTATCAAAAAAATGGATCTGAACGTATATGTGATGGAAATTGAATACTTAAAAAAACATATCCTAGATATTCAAAAAAAATACAACAGTTTGTTGGAGAATAACAACAAACTATTGAAAGAAAATAATATTTTATTGGAAAGGAACACAAAACTTTTAGAAGAAAAAATTGAAAACATTGAGGTTGGTACAAAAAATGTAAATAACACGTATATCTTGATGCTGTACTTTTTAATCAAAACAATCCAAGTTCTTTCCAAGGACACCGTCAAAAGCAGACACATCCTGTCAACACGCATGCTACAGGAGAGATTCAGAAATTAATGCAATGGGACAGTTTTAATCAGCTAGAAGAAAAGCAAAAGAAGGTAATAAGCAGTGGCGTAACTACCATAAGACAAGTAAGCGCAGTGCGTTGGGGCCCCAAACTTGGGGGGCCTACTGTAGTTTTTGTCTTTAATTTCCGTGGAAAGTGAAGCTGCCAACAAATTAGACCTTAAAGATTTAATTAGTGAACTTGCAATGTGTAAAGCTAGAAAAAAGTCATTTTAGGGTTTAATAAGTTTAAGTTGAGTTTTCTTTTAAATTCGGGAGATTTAATTACAATTTGCAACTTCGTTAATAACTGATACTTGGACTTGGTTTAAATTTAAAGTTATTTTAAAGTTTTGTTTTCTTTCATGAAAAGAAATATTTTGTTAAGCTATATGTAAAATAAATAGGAAAAGAGCTCGTTGCTTTATTTTTATTTAGTATTTGTGATTTGTGACCGAAAGGGGGGCCTTCTTATAAATTTTGCGTTGGGGCCCAAAAATTCTAGTTACGCCACTTAATAGGCAACCTTATAGATCTTGATAATCATGCTGGTGCTAAGAATGATGGTGGGGCAGAAACAGATAAAGGATTTCAAGTAGTTCAGCGTACAGCATCAAAACGATTAGGCACTACAAAAGTTTCCCCTGTAGAAGAAAGTACGGGATTTGTTGGAGCTGAGAGAAAAGCGTGGATTTATCTCTATCGCATCAAAAATCACGTAACTGCAGAACAAGTGCTGAACCACATCAAGAACCAACCAGGTTTTGAAAACGACGATGCACAGGTAAAAGGGCTGCCAGGTAAACCAACACAATTAAAATGTTTTCTTGTGACAGTCCCTCTAGGAAGAAAGGATGAACTCTACGATCCTACATTCTGGCCTCAAAATGTGGAAATCCGAAGGTTCAACTACGCACTTTTTCAAAAGTCGCAAGTGTTTGTCGAGAGGACGGGAAGCATGATGGCTCAGCCATCTATGTAAAAAGTCATATTAAATCGCGGGAGTGTAAAAACATAATTATGTTCTTTGTCATTAGTAGGTAATTTTGAATGTGCTGCAATGGAATGCGTTTTAAATAAAAAAATAATTATTGTTTTGTCAATATATCGTCCATCAAATGTACATATCGATTTATTTTTTAATAGTTTAGAAAATATTTCAAACACAAAAGTTGATCCCACTAAGATTACTTTTGTTACTGGGGATTTCAATATTGAAATATGAGAATAAAACAATAACAAAAATAGATTATTTACTTTACTTAATTTTTATGCAATAAGAGCCACAATTATTATGAATACAAGAATATCTTCAAATTCGCAAAGTTGCATAGATAATATTTCTACAAATCTACCATATAACGGGTACTCAAAGGTTTTAAATGCACCTACATATATCGGATCATTTGGCATAAAAGGTAGGTTTCAATTTAATTAAATGCTATAGAATTTACTTATAAGATTTTTAATAAGCGAAATAAAAGTGAATTTACTGGTCAACTGGGGATTCAAACTTGGGACAATTTGTCCATAATTGACCAAGACGATGTGACTTAGCAATTTCGAATCTTTATTAACGATTTTATAACCATATTTAATTCATATTTTCCACTGCATTGTATATGAAAATAGAAAACCAAAATATGGTAAAAATAAGCATATTGTAGAAAAAAATAACGGTTGAATACATTGATGTTGTTGTTTAAAAATAACCTGTACAATAAAGCCTAGGACAATAAAACAAAAAAAAAATAAGAGAAACTTTTAAAAGCAGAGAAAAGTAGATCCTATGAGAATAGGGTTAAGAACTCAAACTGTAAGATTAAACCTACAGGACGGATTAAAAACAATGACAATGATTTCGATGAAAATAAAACATCTTTTGCTAACGATTTAAATGAACATTTAATTAAAGTTGTTCAGGATCTTTTAGTCCAACAAGGGCATAAGCCATTTTAGTGTAGCATAGTGGAGAATAACAGGTCAATGTATCTAAAACCAGTAAATATTAATAAAATAATTGCGCCTTCTCAAAATCTAAAAAATAAATATTCCTGTGGTTACGATGGTATTCCAGCCTGTATTGTTAAGCTTTCCATAACGGAACTTGCAGCAGTGTTATTTAACATTATTAATAATTCAATGAAATATTCAATTTTTTCAGATCAACTCTAATTTGCATTGATAAAACCATTATATTAAAAGGGAAACCCAGAAGATCTTGATAACTACAGGCCTATAAGTCTACTATCTGCTTTCTCAAAAATTATTGAATTAGTAATGTGTTCAAGGTTGTTAAATTTTATGAATATGTGTCAACTATTGTCAACTTCCCAGCATAGATATTTGAGAGGTAAATCAACCAATACTCTTCCTAGATTTAAGTAAGGCATATGACTTGTCAATCATGAATATCTTTTATTAAAACTAGAAATGTACGGTATAAGAGACCAAGCAAACAAATGGATAAAATGGTACCTCTTCCAATAGACGGCAACAAATTATTGTAAATTGTGGAAAAATAGATATAAAATGAAATATTTCAGTTACTACCTCAGGGATAGCCCAGGAAGTATTGTTGGTCCAATTTGTTTATAATTTATATAAATGACGTGACCATCATGGCTCTAAGTAACTACTCAATAACAAGCTACGCAGAAATAATTGAAAACACAAAAATTGGTTCCTCTAAAACGAATCATTGGTTCAGAATGAACCGATTAATTATAAATAATTGAAAAACTATTTTCATTTTATTTCAGACCAAGCAACCCCAAGTTAATACAATAGATAAGGTCACCCTTGAAGATAACGTTATTACACCAGTAACGAGCACTAAGCTTTTGGGAATACACATGGAAGAATTCTTAGATCAAGAAGCTCACATAAAAAAACTAGTTTAAAACTAAGGAGTATTGGATATTGTAGTGGCAAACTACATGAATATTAAAACTTTTCAAATTCTATATTTTGCTAACTTTGAGTCAATTTTAAGGTACGGCATAATATTTGGGGGTGCAACTCTAGCATGCAGTCACTTATATCGTTCAAAAAAGAACCATAACATCTATTAAAAAAATTAAATTCAGGGAATCGTGTCGAGGTGATTTAAGAGTATGTACATGATGACTGTTTACGAATTGTATACAGGGTGTCCGGTAACTTATGGGCCATAGAGCAACTGGAGATAGTAGATATAAAAATATGTCTTTTGAGCCAAATTTGCCCAAGTAAAATGTTAGAGGTTAAAGAGATACAGGGTGTTGAAAGTGAAAATTAATTTTCGAAAAATGATGATAATTTTGAAACGGTTTATGATATCGAATTCAAAATCGGTATAACTAGGTTTTCGAGAGTGAGAAATTCGAATTTGGTGTTAATTTCAAGATACTCCCTAGAGGGCGCTTGCTACGTGCTTCATGTTGAACTAATTCATCCATTTTTTTTTAACCGTGCAGTTACTAGTATTTATACTTTAAACTATAAAAGAACCTACCTTTTTACGTAAAAAAGGTACTCTTGGTCGATCTCGATATCTCGAGCCGTTACCCAGATTCTAGCGTCTGAATGTTCCATTGCACATTCTGTTGATTGCTGAGAAATATTTAATTCACAAAGTGTGCCTTGCATTTTGACAAAATTTGTTGCGGTGAAAACTGTCATTATTTTCTTCTTTTTCCCGTCAAATGTACGTAAATAAAAAGTTTTTGCGTACAAGTACTGTAATCTTTTCAAATAAAAATGCCCACGTTTAATAAGTTTTCTAACCGTGATTTACGTGATATGGTCTGCGTTTATGCACAAGAGAATTATAATAGTCGTGCTGCACTTAGAAGGTATGTAGAACTCTACCCAACCAGAATCATTCAGACCGAAAAATATTTCAAAGAATATTCAATCAGTTAGGTGAAACAGGTTCGTTTTATGTCAAAAATCCTGGTGGACGACCGAAAACTATAACGGTCGAACAAGAATAAGAGATCTTGGTTCGTATCGCGGAAAATCCTGAATTAAGCACTAGGCGTTTGGAAGCTTCTACAGGAATAGGTAAATCGACCATCTCAGAAGTCATCAATGCAGAAAATTTATTTCCTTACCATTTCACGCCCGTTCAAAATTTACTGCCAGGAGATTTGCCAGTCAGATCAGAATTCTGTCAAAATCTACTAAATAAGAATAACGAAGATCCCATGTTCCTGAGAAAAATATTATTTACTGACGAGGCAACTTTTACAAGACGCGGAATTTTTAACTGGAAAAATAATCATCACTATGCTTTGGAAAATCCACGACTACCCAAAGAAAGACATTTTCAGCACGAGTTTTCGATAAATATTTGGTGCGGCATTATCGACAATTTCTTGATCGGCCCATATCAGCTTCCGCAGAGACTTAATGGAGAACAATATTTGCAGTTTTTGAAAACGATTTACCTTACCTTCTGGATGATATACCTCTGAACATAAGACACAATATGTGGTACATGCAAGATGGTGCCCCAGCACACTTTGCAGTTCCTGTTCGAAATCATTTAAATCAGCGTTTTCCACATCGGTGGATTGGTCGCGGTAGCGAATTTCCTTGGCCACTGCTTAGCCCAGATATTAACCCGTTAGATTTTTATCTGTGGGGTCACATGAAGGATTTGGTATATGGTGATGAATCCAATACACGGGAAGAACTTGAACAAAAAATTCAAGAAGCCGCCATTGTTATAGGAGATAATCAAAATATCTTCCTGAATGTGAGACGTCATTTGTTAAAAAGCTTAAGAAAATGTATTAAAGTAAACGGTGGACACTTTCAAGATTAACTAAAGTGAATTAAAACAAATTTTTAATAGTTTCCAATATTTTCATTTTGTTTTTTTTTCTGCCTTTTTATCATCAAGTCCTAGAATCTGGGTAACGGCTTGAGATATCGAGATCGACCAAGAGTACCTTTTTTACGTAAAAAGGTAGGTTCTTTTATAGTTTAAACTATAAATACTAGTAACTGCACGGTTAAAAAAAATATGGATGAATTAGTTCAACATGAAGCACGTAGCAAGCGCCCTCTAGGGAGTATCTTGAAATTAACACCAAATTCGAATTTCTCACTCTCGAAAACCTAGTTATACCGATTTTGAATTGGATATCTTAAACCGTTTCAAAATTATCATCATTTTTCGAAAATTAATTTTCACTTTCAACACCCTGTATCTCTTTAACCTCTAACATTTTACTTGGGCAAATTTGGCTCAAAAGACATATTTTTATATCTACTATCTCCAGTTGCTCTTTGGCCCATAAGTTACCGGACACCCTGTATATTTGAATGTTTGTTATTTTTATTTAGACATACGGATAAGTTTGATTCTGAAGGTATTCATAATTATTGCACAAGGACACACAATTTAGTTTATCCAATACACCGACTAACTTTAACAGAAAAAGGACCCTATTTCATGTGTTTAAAACTATACAATAAGTTACCTACTTGTATAAAATCGCTAAGTAGCTAGGCAAATTTAAGAAAAACATAATAAAAGTATTAATCGAATTAGAACCATATTCCTTAGCTGATTATTACTTTAACTGTGATAGATTGCAAGAAATGTTGTAAAATTTTGTACATTGACGTCACTTCACTTTTTCTTTATTAAGGAAGATTTGAAATAAAGGAGATTATTAATTTATTTATTAATATCAGCTATTATACTTGGACATTACGAATGTAAACTAAATAATAATTAAATTATCGACGACGATCTCTTATTTGGGACACAACCTATAAATATTTTTTTTCTATTTGGGAATCATAAAGTCTTCATTATGGGTTTTAATTGGGTTGCATAAGCAATCATTTTAAACACGCATTTTTTATTTTCTTCCTGTTGGTAACAACACAACAAGACTGTTTTGAAATTTCATGGCACACCTACTTTTTGTTCTAAGAAATATTTCGGTGGTAAACCTAAATTTTCTTCGTACCAGATAAACAAATTAAGGCAATTTATATTCCGTTTCGGGTGAAACCGGCTTCGTCCGTGAACAAATCAATACTTGTAAAATTATAATTTACATACCACTTAGTTTTTCAAAACATACCATATAATGCATTTCGTTGGTTAATACTACCGTCATCAGATACTCAAAAATACGGGAAATTATCTGAAGAAAGAAGTATAGACTACCGTAATGCATTATATGTTTTGAAAAACTAAATTGCATTTTACTGTGGAGAAGACTTTCCTTCCTTCAAACAACTATAAATCACTCGTCGTCCATAGAATTATATAGAGTGTTCAATTTAAATCGTATCATATCGTATATCATATGTTGTTTGTTTGTCCCATATTGTGATAGTCTTTTGTTAATTTTTTGCCAAATTGCTGATGATTGAGTAATCCTGAAAACTTTAAAAAATAATAATGTTTGCTCTCTCTTATAGTTTTAGGCAGGGGTCTCAATAAAAACGATAATCATGTACAGTTTAGAACAATCAAAGTCATTAAATAATAATTGATATATACGAATAATGTTACCTACCTTTATAGTTCCAAGTAACAACAACGAGTTGGTTAATAGATAGGTAGCTGAGTAAGATACTACTATAATGGATGTCATTTTTCCCAAAAGTAAAAAGCTGGTATAAATAATAAAAAATATTCTTATATACAATTGGCCAATTTCCAAAACTCCTTAGATGATGTTTTTCTGCCGCATTATGCAACCAATTTTTGCAACAGTATACCTCTAGGATTTAAATAGTTTTGAAAAAGAATAACTTAGAGTTGTTAAAAACGTATTAACTTTATGAATATTCAAAAATTTATATTCTACCATAATCAATTCCATCTTTCTCATTGTGCATTTCTTCAGTTTTTGCATAATCAGAAGATTCAATAACATTATCAAGGATTTTCTTATAAAGCGCCAAATCAACATCTTGACAATCTCTTTAGTTTAAACCATAACGTTTTTCCAATAAAACGTCAATATCCTTAAGTTTGACCTGCTTAACCGTATATTACTTTGGAAGAGGATCCAAATTTAGGTTCGCCAAATTTTTCCGTTTTATCAAAATAGACATGTGCATGCCAAAATCGCTCTTGTAATTAAATGTCTCTTTTATAAACTGTTTTGTTCTATGATTGATTAGATATATTTTTCAGTACAAATACATCAAATCACTAAAGGAAAAGTATCCTAATATGAGACATCTCTGTATTTTTTTAAATATTAAGCAATGGTAGAGGAAATTAAAGTCTTACTTGTTGTCTTATTGAATATCCATTTCACCAAGCAGGTAGCCCATCACAAATCAATTATATATTAAGCAATGGTTTTAATTATTGTAACAGCTCAAAACATTACGAAAAAAGTGTTGCTAATGCAGTATAATTGGGAGGCTTCAAAAGCTCAATCCACATTTTATAAATTATGTCCGAATTGTTTTTTAGAAAGCGATACCGCTTACTGTGTCTGTTTCTGCAGTATTGTACACAAAACTTTTTTCGGTTATAACGGCGGCACATATACGAAATCTTCCATGTTTAGAGCGCAGAACTTAAAAAAGAGACTTACGGTATACAAATGACAAGCAGTTAAAGAGTATACACAGTATAAATCGCATAAATGAAATTCAACGCTTCTATAGTCGAAGAACTACCGAAAAAAAAAATCCAAATTTTAAATCCTCAACTGCTGGAAACGCCGAAAGTGACAACTGAGAAGTAGCCAAAAATTTTAGTTACAGATATTGATTTACTAATCAGTTTTAACATGTGATGCCATCCGATGGATGATAATCGAAGTTTATAGCAGGAAAGTCGTGTAATTTAACTTTTCTTTCTAAACTTTGTTGTTCTGTTTTCTGTGAACATAACCACTATTTGTAACGTTACTATGCAATAGAATACCAGTGTTGCTAAGGTATGGTAATAGAAATTAATTAAATTTTGGTATTGTTAAAGATTGCAAAGGTTTCTTTAAAAATTTGTGTGTTCTTAGAAAAACGATATTGATATGGATCAAAAATAGCAATATTTAGAGATGATGAGGCTTAAAATCTCATACAAGGAAACATTGACTCGTTAAATACTTCCACAGAATATTCAGAAATTTAGAGCAAAATGCAACTATTGGTTGGATTTAACGCTACGTTATCTAATGGTGGCTTTCGGTATATCGCGATAACTGAATGATTTCTAATTGTCGATTAGAAATAAGCCTTCCTTTGCTAAAAGTTGGGGCTTGTTTGCAATTAGTTGGATAAACGCTGTGATGTTGGAAGACAATACCGGCCCCGGGTTAAGCCGATTGTGTTTCTCGTCGGAAGTTAACCGACGGTGCATATGGTTGGCACAAAATTTATTTTCTTAACAGGATGAAAAAAAAGAGATATATCCTTTAAACTCAACAAAATAAATTAACAGGTTTTTGGTTGCCCACACCTGTTTAAAATTCTGACTTAAGAGGTAAAATTTTCACAACACTTTATCTTTCAGAATTTAATTTTATTATTTATTATATATATTTTTATAATATATTATATTTAACCACAATTCTCATCGCCTCCCCCCCCCCCCCATACAATTATTTTTACTGAAATCGTGCTATAAATGCAATATTTGTTTTTATTTAATTTAATTGTATTTTGACGCTAAAGCAATACTACGACCTTGATAACAAATATTAAAAATTAACACAAATAGGTATATTAATTTATATTCGGCAATACCGATCCGCTGCATTAATAAAGCCAGAATCCATGCCCCTCTATTGTTCTCTGTCTTACGCCCACCATATCGGACATTCTCGCGACTTCGCGAGAAGGTCCGATTTGCCTTGAACATTCTAGAACATCTACGCGGCGTGAATAAATACTGCATCTCGTTCAGTTCTGGCCAGTCTGAGTCGAGTCCATCCTTGTGTGCAGTAAATATGTACTTACTCGTCCGTCTAATACAATCCTATTTAAGCCGGCGCAAAATTCGCGTCCGCATAAGCCACTCCCTCACAACCTCCGAACTGTAGAATCCGGCGTCCCTCAAGGAGCAGTCCTCTCCCCACATCTCTTCAACATATACATCCATGGCATTCCCAAAGCCTCCGACAACACTCTAGCCCTCTATGCTGATGATACCGCCTTCGTGGTTAGGTCACTGAGTCCGCGCATAGTCACGCGAAAACTACAAGATGCAGCAAACGAATTTTCCAGTTACTGTGTAAATTGGAAACATTGTCTTAACCCCGATAAAACCCAAACCATCCAGTTTGCTCATAGAAGGCAACCACTCTTCGACGTGATCAACCTGGATGGACACGGCGTCCCCTGGCGCGACACAATGAAATGCCTTGGTATCACCCTCGGCACCCATTGGCACCCCGATATTCAGAACACCGCCAACAAAGCCAGGCTCTTCCAGAGCCAATTATACCCACTGCTCAATCGACGCAGCGCGCTCAGCCATAAAAACAAACTTCTCCTCATCAACTCAATCATCCGCCCCACCCTTACATACGGTTCAGCAGCTTAGGGATACGCAGCCCCAACCAACCTCAACCGTCTCCAATCCCTTAAAAATCGTTACATTCGCACAGCCATGGACATCATATGGTTCATCCGTAACGTAGATCTACACCGAGATATCAAACATATCCCCTCACCCAATACCTCCATGAAAGAGAAATTAAAATCCTTACCGCCACCCTAACTCACCCCAACCCGCTCATCAGACAAGCCTCCGACTACGACATAGATGCCACGCACCGACACAGACGTCTCCGATACCAACTCCTATAGGTATAGCCACACACACCACCCCTCCCCCAGTGCCCCCCCCCCCAGATATTTCTCCCAAAGCCTTCTAAAAACCCACATACCCTTCATGTGAACATGTGACTTCATGTGAAGAGCGGAGTTTGCTGTTAATGGTGTGACCCTGCGGAATGGACCGCAGGGGGGCGAGGCAGGCGAGCCTAGAAGGAGTAAGCAGAGATCAGAACTCGTTATAGCTCTGGCCCCCGATAAGTCCTTCAAGTTGGGCTCACCTTACTACTACTGAAAGTGTATGTTCTAATTTGAGTGTTACAATTATACAAAAACATGGATAAATATTTATGTACGCGCAAGTGAGCATTAGACGATATAGAAGCATCAACAAGTGCACAGACAAGAGTGGATCCGAAGATAAAATCAAGAAAATATTCTCAAGCATATTTAAATTTTGGGTTTACCAGCACTGAAGTAAATAAAGGAGAAAGGCCCCTGCGTGTCATTTGCTCGAAAATCTTGGCAGCAGAGAGCATGAAACCTAATAAGCTTAAACGACATTTGAAAACGCTTTATAGTGAGTACGTTGGTAATTAAAAATACAATAAAATGACATGAAAAGCAAAAATCATTTTTTAGAAAAAGTTTGTCTGTGTGATGAAAAAACTTTATTTGCCTCTTACAAAGCTTCATATATCATACATATCAGACAGCCAGAAGTAAAAAGCCTCACACCACTGGTAACGCGCTTATTCTGCCAGTTGCGATTGTAAAAACTATGCCAGGAGATAATTTTGCCAAACAATTGCAGTCCATACCTTTTTCAAATTATATTGTTGCCCGTTAAATTGGTGATATAGCTGAAGATGTACAGCATCAGATTTTCGGGAAATTCTTTAGACAAGCTATAAAGATGCTCATTTAATTGCCTACGATTTTGTGACGGTATATATCAGCAGTAGAAGAACTACTATTCTGCAAACTAATAGAACTCAAAGGAACGGCACTTGCATCATTTGCTATCTTAAAGGATTTTCTAAACGAGGCAAATATATACAAGTTACGAGTGGGTTAGGGGCCCATTTCAAAATACACCGGAAGGTGTCTCAACTTTTTTTTCTTATTTCTTCTCAATATGATGCTCCCCTTAGGGGGGCGCGCCCCACAGGTTGAGAAATGCTGCCTTAGTGGTAAAAGGAAAATATATTTCTAAAGTATGATTTAAATGTACTCCAGTAGAGTATTTCTTGACGTAATTCGGCACTTAGGATGGGAGCCCGTTTTTTGAGTATCTGTATCTGTCAATTGCTTATGATCTAGTGTGTGAGGTTGTTAATATATTGTCAGATACGTCCGTTCGTTCGTAATATTTTCTGACTAGTTTTGTACAGTGTTCTTCTAGTGTCTCAAGTTTCATGTTTGCGTGAAGTATTTTTAGTGGTACGTATCTTGGTGCGTTTGTTATTAGTCGTATACCCTGTTTTGTAAAAGTTGTGTCTTTTCTAGTCATGTTTTATTTACCGTGCACCAAGTCGTACGTTAGTATTGGTCTGATTATAGTCTTATATATAGAGATTTTTGTTTTGTTGCTTGTTTTACTGTTAGCACAGAGTAAAGGAAAGACTGCCCCGAACTGTTTTAGTGATTTGACAACATGGTCATTGACATTGACATTCCAAGACAATTTCTTATCGGAGACAAGGCCAAGGTATTTAATTTTCTAACTGTGTTTGCTGTACTATTATTGACTCGGACCCTTCTTTCTGGGTTTGAGAAGAAGATTGCTTGGGTTTTTTCTTTATTTAATTTTAACTTCTAAGTTTTAAGCTATTTTGGCAATATTGCAATATGACGTTGCAGACATGATACCACTAACCAGGGCTCTCCTGAGGCGGCACTTATTGCAGTGTCATCAGCAAATATATATAATTGTGTTTGGGCATGCCAAGGAATGTCAGCAGTATAAATATTGTAAAGGATAGCAGCTAGGGGCAAGACTCCTATTATATAACTGCTATTTCTGCATTTTGTCAGATCCTAGCCTCACTGGCAAGCCATAATATGGCGAAACGCGTCTATAGATAGATCTGGCAGCAGGAAAAACAACCCTTTTACATTACTACACTTTAATTAATGATTATCAAATTTAATTGTTAGAAGCCAACAGGTAGGGAACTTTTGAGTAAAGTATTTATGAAAACGAGATTAGGATAATAGACATTTTATTAATAAATAAAACAGTATCTTAAAAAAGTAGATTAGGATCTCAACGTTATTCAATCCTATATTATTTAATATAATTGTTTTTATTTTAAAGTTTGGCCTATTCGAGACTAGAGGCACTTAACTAAATAATTGCTCTTGACAACAGAATCCCGCCATCATTAAAAACGTTTTATAGCTATCAATTTTTTCTGAACAACGCATGCATTTTTGGATATTTAAATATAGATATCAATTCAATGTCTTCATACATAAACATAGTTTATTTGAGCATCTCATAAAATGGCAGAAGATGTCAGTTATTTTCAAAAAAGTACCAAAAGAGACGACGCCACTGCTTCTTCTAGGGGGACCGGGGACATACTATTTTAGAATAAACACAAGGGTTTGCAGTTTTGTAATTTTATTTAAATGAGGACTAAGCCCCGTAAGATGACATTTCCGATCACAAATTTTAGGACTTTTTATACCCATTGAAATGTCAATATTGATGCGAGAACACTGTATGTAGTATTTTTTTGTGGTAAGACAGAGCACTGCAGGATTACTCCTTTAGGGCGCTCTGTGAGCGGAGTGTGTGCACAGGAAACGATTCACGTTGGTCTCAAATGTTTGGATAATGGAAGCCAAACTTCATTTATAACTGAAAGCCTAACGAGAGAACTTAAATGCGTAACTTATAAGAGACATGCAAATTACGAGCATTTCTCAACAAATTACGCTTTCTCATAAAATGACCGATGTAAAATTATATTCTACTTTATCCACTCAAAAGGAATTTTTAGTTTCCTGTATAATTCTTGAAAATTAACCTGCAATCTACCAATGATCAGATTAGATACAAACCTATTAAAAATTCCTAGTGATCTTAGACTTGCTGACCCAATATTTTTTGAAAGCCAGCCTCTATATATGCTACTGGGTATGGATATTGCCAACAGAATGATGAACTCCACATTACAATTATATTTCTCACACCTTTAGACCACTGTGTGCTGAGGTCGCGGACCACTGTGCCACCCAATGTCAAGATTATTTAAACAATACTCAGCCATTTCGGTTTATAAATGCTCGATATTGGCACGGCACCTTCGTCTTTCCGACTGGTCACATCCCTTACCATCCGGAGCGCTTCTACGTCTTATAGACCCAAAGCCTCTCTCCTGATCTTCTCTAGTTCTCACCGGGAGCGCTTCTAGGTCTTATAGACTCCAATCCTCTCTCTTTTCGGTCCCTCCGGAAGACCTCTATACTGAAGCTAGGAAGTCTTCAGAGACTGGCCTGCTTAGGTCTAACAGTGGCAAGGAAATAGACCCCTTCTGCAGCAATGGAGCGCCTTCCTGGCCTTCCTCTTCTTCACTTGAAGATACAGGGAGACGCAAGAATGGGCCTCCACCACCTTCGGATGATACTGCCGGCCTCCAGAGAAAAGAAGGTAGTTCACGAACTTATAGAAGACATAGCACATGTGCCGGTGATGAAGAAGAGGTCAGCCCACATGACACAAAAATTTGTTTACGACACACCCTTTGAAATAAGCATTTAGGGTGGAACCGTGTGGACAAACAACGAACCAGATTTTCTCTCTGGAGCTCTGGTGTGGATCACCGATGGATCCAAGACTAAAGAAGGTACAGGGGCTGGGATACACGAATTAAGACCAAGAAAAGACTTGTTCTTTCCCTTGGGAAAACTTTCAATAGTGTTCTAGGCAGAAACCTATGCCATACTACAATGTGTATAGGAAAACAACAGAAGAGCCTACCAAAATAGACGAATCTACATATGCTCAGACAGCCAAGCGGTCCTCAAGGCTCTCACGAGCCGAAGAGTAACATCAAGGCTAGTAGACAGCAGAGACGAAGCTATTCTGGGTACCGAGTCACAGAGGCATTTTTGGCAACAAAAGCTCGCGAGGCAAGCATTAACTGCACCATACATTGATCCTGAATCAGCCCTAGGGGCTAAATGCACAGCACGAGAAGCTATTAAGCGATGGACCAAAAATGAAAACAAAGTCTACTGAACAGCAGACAGGGACTCAATTATAGCAGGAAAGTTATGGGGAGTATTGGTCCCAAATTCTCAATATAGTTTTTAACCTTAGCAGGAATCAGCTAAGAATAACAACGGGAATGCTAACAGGACATATGGCTGTCAAGGATTACCTGAACAAGATGAGGATATACAATTGAGATCTTAGCTGTAGGCTCTGCGGCAAGGATAGGGAAATTGTCTATCATGTTCTCTGTCAATGCGAATCCCTGGATGGTAGGCGCTATGCGATATTCGGGAGACTACAACTTAATCTGAATGAAATAACCACTAAATCAGCAGTTGACGTGTATAAACTAATACACGGAATCAAGATAACCGAGTAGATACACCAAAACGAAGGTTTGCACAGTAGGCCTTCTTATGGCCGCAGTGCTCCGGTTAAGGACGGGCCTAACGATAAAAAAGGGCATGCTTAAATAATCAGAAAAATCCATGTAAAGAATTAAATGGACCTCTATCTACAGAGAAACTTCAAGAAGCGGAAAAAACAATAATTAAAATGGTACAAAATATTTTTTTTTTGCTGAGGAGATTAAAGAATTAAGGTATCGGGACAGGTTAGTAACAAATCTATAAAGTCTCTGAGTCCTACATTGGATCAGTTTGACATGCTAAGAGTAGTTTTTTTACCGCAGGAATTGCCTATGAACACAAATATCCACTTTTACTTCCAGCAAAAACACCCGGTTGTAAGACTTCTCATACATAAAGAACATTTAAGACTCTATCACGAAGGCGCACAGAATGTATTAGCAAACATTCGACTAAGATATTGGCCAATTGACGGTTTACGAGAAGTAAAAGGTATTATTTGAAAATGTATGACATGTTTCAGATTTCGAGCACAGCCAGCAGTCCAAATTATGGCTGATTTATCGAAAGAAAGAGTAAGAGCAACTCGTCCCTTTATTAACGTTGGTATTGACTTTGATGGCCAATTTTTGATAAAACCCGCAAAACCAACGGGGTGGGAAAAAGTAAAAAAGAGAAGTGGACGACGCGACGGTAAAAAATCGCGTCCGGCACTTAATGTTTGTGCCCTCGGATAACCTATAAAAAAGAGTTTTGCTGTCTTATAAATATTCTGCTCCAAGAAAAAATTGTGCTGTGTACCTAAGTACAGTTATCCAGAGAGGCTATCTCTAAAATATGTTCCAACTTGCTGTCTAGTGCCCATTAATAGGAACCCAGTACCGCAAGTATAAAGACATTACTTTAATTTTTGTGTGACTGAACCTGCACAAACAGTCAGTTTATTTTTATATCTCATAAACAGCTGTCAATAATATTAAAATTAAGTTCTGAATTATTAAAGTGAACAATTTGAAAAACATTATTGACACACTATATTAGAAGTACCAATCTCTTACCATTTTGCCGCCTCCCTTAAGGACGATTTGTCTAAGCCCGTTATTTATAATTACAAATTAAGCAGAGTTATACTCTACTAATTATAGTATAATATATACGTAGGGTGAAAAGTGAGCCATTATTGGCCGAGAACTTTTATAACCTGAAGCGCGTAGCGCAGAGGGATATAATGTGCGAGGTCAATAATGGCCTTCTTAACCGAGGTATATATATAATTTTTTCTACTACTAACAGCCGAACTAACACCAAAAGACCTCATTCTTATTTTGAAATTAGCCGTTTCCACTATTATTCAAACATATCGAAATATCAAGTAGCCCGGGGCAACGAATAAAACAATTGAAACTGATGGGTTTCAATAAACGTCATTATTCTAAAATAATCATGGCCACCTCTTGAAGGTTTTAAGTAAACTGTAAAAGTTTTACAATAAAATATTAAAATATTGCTGAGAATCTTAGCGACAGTGATTTAGAAATGGAAAATTGTACCCCGCCTGAGCTCCGAGAGGCAGCGGCTAGTGCGAGCCATGATTTGTTGACTGAAAAAGCAAGGCGACTTTATATGAGGGCATACACTTAACTAAAGAAATGGTGTAAAGAAAAAAAAGTCGTTAAAATTACTGAAAATGTAATGCTGGCCTATTTTAAGGAAAAATCGGACCACAATAATGTATCAACGTTGTGGGCAAGCTACTCAATGATGAAATCAACTCTTTCACTTAAAGAAAATATCGATATTTCGAAGTATTTTAAAGTAGTAGCATTTTTGAGAAAGAAAAATGTCGCCGATAAACTTAAAAAATCACGTGTATTCTCGAAAGAAGAAATTGATACATTTTTAAATGAAGCCCCTGATGATGAATTTTTATGAAAAAAGGTATGAATTTTATTATACTCATTTATTGTTCTGTTTTAATAAGCTCTAAATGCTAGGCTATTGTGATAATTGGCGTAGCCGGTGCTTGCAGAACAGACGAACTTTGCAATATGGTTTTTGATGATGTGGACATCCAAGATGGGATTATTGTGATAAGTATTCCTAACTTAACAACTGGATCATCCAGGAGATTTGTCATTGTCAAACTGCAATGGATTAACGTCGTAAAAAAAATACTTGGCTAACCGGCCGACTGACATTAGAGAACTATTTATTTTATACCGCAAAGGTAAACATCATAAACAAAATATTGGGCACAATACTATTAGTAAAGTACCATATGTTATGGCTCAATTTCTGAAATTACAACATCCTGAGTGATACACTGGTCATTCTCTACGACGCAGCTCGGCAATACTTCTAGCAGAAAATGGAGGAGACCTACTAAGCCTAAAAAGGCACGGTGGATGGAAGTTGGTGACAGTAGCTGAAGGATATATTGAGAAATCGATAGCGGACAAGAAGAGAACAGCCAAACTAGTACAAAAACCCATCTTATCCAATGAAAATTTAAGTATACCCTCCACTTCTTTCGCACGTCAATATGGTCTGGCAGAAAACTTACAGACAGATGACTTAGTACCAAGTATTAATGAACGTTCACAAATTATCGAAAATATTCATAATACTAAAGTAAATTTACCTATAATAAATAATGATAATTCTATTAATAGTGGAAATGCACCAGTGCACATGAGTTCTAATAACTGTACAATCAACTATTATTTTAAATGATTTTCATAGTTTTTGATAATTTTCATTATCTACAGTTTATTTCTTATGCTCACTTCGTTAAATCAATAAAGTTTTAGTCAATTTATTTAAAAACATAAAAAAAATCTTCATTATTAATCTAGGTAAATAATGAATCATTATTTACCTAGGTTAATAATGAACTACTTCTCATTAGACAAAAACAAGGTAAATAATAGGGTTTTCT
The DNA here is from genome assembly GCA_963920685.1 of Polydrusus tereticollis. Taxonomy (NCBI): domain Eukaryota; kingdom Metazoa; phylum Arthropoda; class Insecta; order Coleoptera; family Curculionidae; genus Polydrusus; species Polydrusus tereticollis. The sequence goes on from OY987329.1 coordinate 56,122,182, forward strand.
CATGTTAGTAGTAGAAAAAATACTTTATTTAGATGTAATTATTCTTCTATTCATGTATTATTCACTGGTGTTTCATTTAGTGATAGTAATTGCGTGAGTGAATAAGTAGTTGAAATAGAGGTTTTATTTTTGTTTGTATATATTTTACAATAATTTACCACTATATTTTGATTTGTTTATTATATTATACACATCTTGTTAAATTTAGGTAGCGTTTTATTGTTTTCTAAGTGAAGGGTCCAAACTAACTACGGGGATAATACTTCTAACAAGTGTCCTACCTATGGATAGGTTAAACACGGGTTTCGGCCCTAACTGGGAAACTCACTCCTGGTTTACCTATGCGGAAGAGAATTTGACATCCTTAGCGCACAGGAGGCAATAACTTGCCGTTGCCCATCCCAAAGTTCACCCTTACATTTATCGTTAAGGAAGCAACTACGCCTGACCTTTCTAAAAAGCTCGTTAGTAAAATACTTTTGCAAAAATCATATTATAGCCTGAATAAGTTTTTTAAAGATTTTTTGTAAACATTTTTCCTTGTTGGCGCTTTCGTTTATATTTTGCTTGTTCATTTCCTTCTTTTTTGAGGATTCGGTTCTTATTTTTTATTACTACCTAACAGCTATTTCAGGGAAAATATACCTATGACAAATTAAGAACTAAAGAAAGTACTACATGCTTGGTGAATTTAATTCAATTTTCCGCACGCTTAAAAAAACACATTTCCCATAAATGCCATATTTTTCTTCTTTATTAGCAAATGTTTCTATTTATTTTCTTGAAATAATATTTAAGAATTAATAAAATCACATAATATAAAATTAATAATGACACAGCAGGAAACAAATCATTGAAAATTATTGATAGATTAGATAATTTTTGTCTAGAAATACTATTTAAATCATCTAAGTTTTTCATGAAGGCGATAAGGTATTCAGATTTAGACTAGACAATCAAATCCACCTAGTTTTAAAAAATGGATAGATGGGTAATAGTTTCCACAATTTTGGCAATAATTGCTAACGTGCAAGATAAAGGTAAGCAAAATTCTATTTTTATATAATAATTTATTCACTGGCTTAATAAAGGACGAAAAGCCTACTAGATTGATAGGAGTGGAGGTTTGATAATCCTTGAACGAATCCTTAGTTCTTATTCAAAACTTTATTTTGCTTACTTACTGTTTATAACAAACTAGAGATTAATTTACACCTTAAGTTTAATAATGCTATATTAGAACGAATTAAATAGAGCCATGTGCCACTTGTTTCTAAACTGTCTGTAGAATAATCTAACTACAAAATCCTGTTTCGTGGTCTTGTGGTTTACATTAGTAAGTAAATGAGAGGTCGATGTGAAGATGCACTTTACTATGGCCCTTAGAATATGACTCTATTTTTGGTTCCTACGTATTTTTTTTCGTTTTCGCCATAAATGAAATAGCTCTTAAGATGTGTGTAGATAAAGCATAGTAATAAAAAACGTATACCTTCCGATCTATTCACGGTATTTTTCTTGTTCCATATTCGGGTCCGTTAAGTTTACCCCCGAATTTTGCATATTTGTTTCTAAATATTGCGCACTTCTCTAGGAAAAACTAAACTAGATTATTAAGTGGGGGTGTCAGTAAGGGAGAAACGTGATAATACCTTTATATTATTTTGCCTCTGAATATGAACAATTTTGTAAATATATTTTTTAATTTTACACGACCGACTGACAAACGTTATCCCTTATTTGAGGAATAATAATTACCCTCGCTATTTACCTACATTAAGTTATTTTCATGGAATCTTGTTTGTATGATTATCCACAGTTTTGGACAACTTATCTAAAGATTTGTACATCCCACTGAATATTTATTCCCCAAGCTTAACGAAATTATATTGTCTTTCATAAAAAAGGAAATAAGCTGGACTGCAATAACTATCGGGGCATATCGGTCACAAGCACACTAAGCAGACTATACGGTAGAATCCTGCGTGATCTCATTGAAGAGAACTATAAAGAGAAAGAAGAAGAAGAGCAGTGCGGCTTCAGAGCAGGAAGATCATGTACGGACAACGTATTCTGCCTAAAACAAGTCATAGAAAAGAGATCGGCTAGACATTTGGAAACCCACCTCATATTCGTGGATTTACAAAAAGCATATGACACAGTCCCAGTATCCAGACTATGGAAGGTATTAGAACAATCCAATATTAATCACTACTATATAACGGCTCTTAAAGAATTATATAAAGACTCAATATCAAGGATTAAGATAGTCAAAGAACTCACAGACACATTCATAGTGGATAAGGGACTACGTCAAGGATGCTGTATCTCTCCTACACTCTTTAAAATACAGGGTCGTTGGTATGTTTGGAAACGGTCGATTATTTCTTAAAGTATAACAGTTAGTAAAAAATAATTTAGATAAAAGTCTTAGGGTTCTTTAAGGTGTATTAGAATTAAAAAAAAATATAAGTATACAGGATGAGTCAGAAAACCGTAGGGAAGCAAAGTTACCTTTTTTTAAATGGAACACCCTATATCTTCGAATATTTTTGGATTTAGCATTAAATAGCAATTATTTTTTAAAAAGTGCATTATAAGTCTAAACCTAATAGTTTCCGAGATATCGACTTTTGAAAAATTACATTTTTCAACTTTGACAGCTTCTAGCTTTCTAACGGTACGTTTTAGAGTAAAACGGCTCACATGTCCCTATCTTACTTTTTTTTTATCTTCCCAAAAACAGCAACTTCCGGTTAAACCGGAAGTACTGTATTTCCGGCTTTTGAGTTACATCCGGTTTAACCGAAAGTTGATGTTTTTGGGAAGATAATAAAAAAGTAAGATAGGGGCATGTAAGCCGTTTTATTCTTAAAGGCACCGTTAGAAAGCTGAAAGCTGTCAAAGTTTAAAAATGTCATATTTCAAAAGTCGATATCTCGGAAACTATTAAGTTTAAACTTATAATGAATGTAATGAAAAATAATTATTATTTTATGTAAAATCCAAAAATATCCGAAGATATAGGGTGTTCTATTTAAAAAAAAGTAACTTTGTTACTCTACGGCTTTCTGACTCAACTTGTATACTTATTTTTTTAAAATTCTTATACACCTTAAGAAACCCTAAAACTTTTATCTAAAATATCTTTTGCTGACTGTTTTACTTTAAGAAATAATCGACCGTTTCCATACATACCAACGACCCTGTATATGTAGCGGTGGCACTAAGAAATTGGAAGAGGAAGATACATGCTATGGGTATAGAGATAAATGACTGGTGCTTGTTCACTCTTCAGTTTGCAGATGATCAGGTTATAGTGGCCAATTACTAAGAGGACATGCAATATATGGTTAGAAAACTGATGGAAGAGTACCGAGAATGGGGCCTGACAGTCAATATAAATAAAACAAAATATCTATGTATAGGCACCCAGGACGGAAATTTGGAAGTGGATAATGGTCAGAAAATTCTGCAATGTCAGGAATATGAGTATCTAGGTATCACATTCGACAACACCGGAACAGATGTGAAAGAAATAGAAAAACGAATAGTTAAAGCTAAAAAAGTAATCGGATGCCTAAATGGAATTTTATGGAGCAAGGAAATAACAAAAAAGAGGAAATTTAGTATATACGAGACAATGGTAAAAAGCAGTCTTCTGTATGGAGCAGAAACTTGGAGAATTACAGACAGACAAAAGAAGAAAGTAGAGGCAGTTGAAATGGATGCCATTAGAAGATCCATGCGAATCTCACAAAGAGACAGAATAAGGAACGACCATATAAAACAACAAATGGGAATAGAAGGTACGGTAGTTCAGGACATTGAAAAAAAAACAACTTACCTGGTACGGACACGTAGAACGAATGCCAAATAACAGGTGGCTAAGAAAAATACTGCATTGGCAACCAACAGGTAGAAGGAAACGAGGAAGACCAAGACTGGAATGGCAGAAAACCATACAAAAGTCCATGAGTGAAAGAAACCTCTCACCAGAAGATTGCGACGATAGAAAAGGATGGAGATTAGGTGCCAGACAACGAAGAAAGACGTTATAAACCGGCATATATATATATATTGTCTTTATCGCTTATTATTCATAATGATCAAAATATAAATTTACAGGACCGGGTTAGGCGGAAGTTGAAATTAGGGTTCGATGTAGATTTGAAGCTTGGCATTAAAATCTTTCATACTTTTGCTTGCACTGTTGCTAGCTCCGAACTTATACTTTTTGGGAGATATTATGATCATGATTATATACAAACATTTCGGCAGATAATGCAATTTTATTGTCAAATATTAGTTTTATTTAGTATACCTATAGAAAAGGGAAATACATGATTACAAAAAAAAATATATCAGTAACCGAATTAAGCATATATGTCATAAAGGCTGGGCGCAAAACTATGCATCGGAATTTTTAGTAAACATTAATGCTAAAAACACCCACCATTAGGGACAGTAAGACCCGACCCGACAATTCTTAAGAAATATAGGTACATACACTAATTACTTTATTGCAGGCGGATCCATTAAATTTGCTTTAAAGGCTGATAAATCGGTTGTTAACATTAGTTTTGTTTTAAACCGTTTTTGTATGTTCTGAGACTAACGTGAATATTTGATGATGGCAGGAAAAAGGAAATGTCTTTCTTTAAGCGAAAAAATTGAAATGATCGAGGAGAGTGAAAAAACTGGTTTAAGTACCAGGAAATTTGCTGAAAAATTTAAGTTGGTAAGACTCAAGTGACTATGTTGTTTCAAGTAGGTAAAGCAGAAGTCAAAAATTTGTTTCCAAAAGGTGGTGGCAATGGCGAATGAAAAAAAAATTCCCACAACCGAAGGACTGGCAGTGGACCAAGTTGTTTTTAACTGGTTTTATAAGGCACGAATTAAGAGTTTATAATGTCACTAATACTTTTTAAAAAGATTTCTTTATTATAGACACTAGGTATATTAACAATTTTGTGTTAGCTATAAAGTTACAACTAATTTATATTGTTTTACAATTTCCGATTCATATATAAATTATTACTAGTATTGCATTTATAAAACTAGGAAGCTGATTTGCATAGTAGCGGGTTCATCAAACCGTAATTTCTCCATCCCCTGGGGAAATATTGTAAGGGACGAACAAAACTGGCTTATTTGGATCTTCTCCTTGGTTTTCTCCTGTCGGTTTTATTTTGGTCCATTGCTGTCTTATCTTGTGGCACCCTAGGATCAAGAGAAAGGCTAAGAAGATATAGATAGGAGTTGTCAAATAGTGGGTATTTGTGGTTGTCCATGATTCTAGCTAAACTGCCTCCAGGTGTTCTTCTTCTTTCGTTAGCTTATGAAGTTCTTGAAGTGGAATTTTGTTCAATTTTAGTGGTTTGACTCTTGGTTGCTCGTTGTCCTACTTTGATTTTATTTTGGGTAACGTAAGTGGCTCTTCCTGAATGGTCGTTTTTGAGTTTACGAAAGCTTCATTATTGGTCCGAAATTCGCAGCCTGGTACTTCAACTAAGAATGTGCCTTCAAGAACCATAATTTTTTGAGGATGCACATTTGGTTGATATTTTAGTCGCCTAGAGAAATATGGATATATAATTAGCTGCTGATATTTATTAAATTAAGGCTATGTTTAAGGTAACAGGAACTTTTTGGTATACTACTTCGTCATTGGTAAGTTGGAGAATTTGCTTTATGCAGTCTTGGTTTTTCGTATTTTCTTGTATAAACTTCTTGGGACATAGGTAGTTTGGTCCAGTTCTTTTGCATGGGAGATTCATGTATTGGAAGAGTTTGTTATTAAAAGCTAAGTAGGGAGCTGGGGGATAATTGTTGTGCGTTTTTATGTTGGTATGGAATATAGGTGAAAATACAGAATATATTCTGAAAAATGATAAGAAAATGTGGGACAAAAACCAGAGTGTGGTTTGAGAGGTAGCCATCAATAGTGGTGACATCGTAGTATTTTGCTAGATCTGCTTCTCGGGTAAACGAAAGTTGGCTCGCTGAATGGTGTTCTTGTAATTTCTGAAGGGTCTATTTCAGTTCGTCTATCTTGATTAGACTGTTGTGAAGAACATTGAATCTCGCGAATGTCATGGCTGTTTCTAGATCGTCTAGGATTTGTAAAACTACTTGGAGTGCTAGATTTAGTTAGTCCAGAATGTTTCTTGCTTGTAAGAATTGGGTGAAATTGATTATACAGGGTTATTTAATAAGTGTTGGATAGTTTTCAGGACGATTCCTAAGTTATTAAATTTTTTATAAGGTGAAAAGTTCATATAAGCATGGCTCCGCAAGCCCTTCATTTTTGAGATACAGGGTGTTACAATTTTTAACAGGAACAAAAAATATGTACGCCATTGCCGCTTTCTCTTTTGATAAGACTGTTATGGAGGCACTTTATTGGCTAATGCAAAGTACATTTCATAATTTTTTTATTTCGGTTTTGTTTAGGATATAAATGCTATTTTATCAAACTCTGATATGGGCATAGCGATATGCAAATAAATGCCATTTATTTCTTTATTATTCCTTCTCTCGAGAGCGATTGGTCGTAGCGACTTTTACCAAATATGCCTTTTTCATGTAAAAATGATGAAGAAATCCATGTTCTTGTTTAAAAATGTAATACAAGCACGTATAAAAAAGTAATGACTCCCCAAAAGAGTAAAAGACACGTAGGCGGCGCTCTCTACAAGTGGGAGCCATACTAACATTAAGTTCGAATTTTGCATTTCAAGAAACCCCTAGGTACCAGTTTTTGTCCAAATATAGACATTATTTCAAAAATTATTTACGAAAAACAAAAATAATTTAACATCCTGTATTTTAAAAATGAAGGACTTGCGGACACTTATTGAACTTTTCGCCTTATAAATAACTGAGGAATCGTCCTGTAAAATATCGGACACTTATTAAATAACACCCTTTATATTGGTTGAGGTCTGTCCTGATTTTGTTTCTTTCATTTTGAATTTCTTCGGTATGGATTATGAGGGTAACAGTTTTGTTATAGTTTTCGGTGATTTTTTTTTGTTAAGACTCAGGTGGACATTTACTTCGCTGATAATATTGTTTTGGTTTTCCTGTAGAGATGAGATGGCCTTGTCGTAGTATTTTCCGCCTCTTCTTGGTCCAGATTTCCCGATATAATTTTTATTATGCTTCCCGGTCCATTTATAAGTCCTCGTTTGGACCCATTTTGAGGGAAGACAGAGTTTAGTTTTTCTCGTACTGTTTTGAACAGGTATAGAAGGCTATGGTCAAAATTTCATAGGCTTAAAAAGTATGGATAGCTCAGTCCTTCATGGATGGCTTCATTCACAGCTTTATATTGTCATTCTAAGGAATCGATTTCTTCTGCTATTGGTTGGAGATCGAAGTAGTAGATGAAGTCGTGAGTGCTAGTTTGTATTCTTGCTTGTCCCAGCTTAAGGGGTAGAATCCCTGGATTGTCCCTTAGGTCCTGGATTAAGACTTCTTGGGCCATCGTTGAGGTACATCTGTAAAGTATTTTTTGTATTAGTTACTTTTCTGGGAAGATTTTCGACATTCCTTTTATGAACGGTTGTGTCTTGGGTATTGATAGTCACAATGTTGCAGGTTTTAGCGAATTTTGGTGAGAATCTCGGAAGTAACTTATTTCGTTTTATTGTTTTTCGTATGTATATTTTAGTGCCGGGTTTCTAAGTTGATAGGACTTGTCTCGTGACGTTTCTTCTTTCTACGTATGTTTCTTTTATTTCTTGTAGTTTCTCGTTTAGTTCTTTGTAGATCATTTTTGTTTTTTCTCTGTGCTGCTGAGTGTAGTTGTTTATAAGGGTATTTTTGATATCAACGTCAAATGGGTCCTGTGGATCCAAATGTCCATTTAGAATGTCCATAGGTATCATGTTGGTCATGGAGTGAATGGAGTTTTTGTAGCCAAGGATGGCGTAGGGCATTTGTTCTTTAATGTTGAGATATTTCTTGTTTTCTCGGAGGATTCTGAGATGTTCAACGAGCGTCGAATGGAAGCGGTCAATCGTCCCATTGGACTGTGGATGATCTGCAGTAGTATAGTGGATTGAGATATTGTGCATGCCCACAAATTCGTGCATAAGCCCATTCTTAAATTCCGTTCCACTGTAGGCAACTATCAGGTGCGTAATAAAGGTTAGGCGGGCATTAAGAACGTTGATTGCATTTGAGCCTTCTAATGGGTATACTTGCGCATACTTGGGGAATGCTTCGATGATTGGAACTTTTGACCACCTGCTTGAAAGGATCAAGATTGACAATTTCGAGTGGCTTGGTTGGTGTTGGGTTCAACATAAATTTGGGCCTTACTGAGTTTCTGTCGTATTTGTTAGTCTGACAGGTATCGCAAAAATTAATTGTGTAGTTTATTTGTTTCTTCAGGTTGGGCCAAAAATATTTTTTTCGGATGACTTTTTCTGTTTCGTTGATGCCTCTGTGGCTGGTCTTGCCTTGATAGTAGCTTTGGATGATTTGTATTTGTCTTTCTTCGCAGTTGACGTCATCTAGCAAGGTGTTACATTTTACCAGGTCAAATGCTGACTTTTTAAATGTCTCTCGGATTATATTGCATAGGACTGTGTACAATTCGTCATTCTCGAAAAGTATGACATATTTTTTTTTGGTTCTATATATTCCTTAAAGAACTGGATTATGTCATTCCTTAGATTGTCTTTCCCTAGTTGAACGTAGAGTCGTTTTTTGTGGACAAACATTTTTTCTTTGATTGACTTTGCTGGGTTACAGTTTACGATTTTGGGAATGACTTGATTGTTATAATAATTGAACGGCTTCTCGCTGATGGAAACTCCTAGTATAGAATCTTCTTGTGTTGTGTACCGTGTTTCTCGTCATCTTTGTTTCCATTGATTTCGCCTTCCGGGTTTTTCTCTTTTCTTTCTTCTCCAAGGAACTCGATAATTTAATTAAGTTCGTCTTCAAGTGTCGCTTTGGGGTCGTAGTTCGTCGATGCGGGGTTGTTTTAAAGAGATGCTGCATCGTTTAGAGCATTTTCTGTTTTGTCGAGGATTTCCTTTGTATGAGTTTCGATTCTGTTTTCCGTTTTTGTATAGAACTTCGTAGTCAAATTCCTCCAATTTTAGACGCCATCTGACCAGTTTGAAACTTGGGTTCTTAAGTGAAAATAACCACTGAAGTGCGCGATGGTCTTAGAGGATTTTGAACTTTCGTCCAAATAGGTAAGGCCTAAAATATGTAGTGTCCCAGACTATGGCTAGCATTTCTTTCTCGATGGTCGAGTATTTTAGTTCAGTTTAGTGCAAGGTTCGTTTAAGGTTATTGGTTTATCGTTTTCAATCGAGCCTTGCGAAAGCACAGCATAACTGTAAAATTACTTGCATCAGTCGTTAGGTTGAATTGTTTTGCGAATGCTGGATATTGCAAGAGTGGTTCATTTGTTAAGAAACTTTTGCAGATCTTGATGCTGTTAAGAAATTCTGGGGTATGTCTGATTTTAACATCTTTCTTGAGACATGATAAAGGGTTTTGTTATCTTAGCGAGATATTTGATGAATTTTCGATAATAGCCGAGAGGGCCGAGAAATCTGATTTCTTTTGCTGCCCGTGGTATAGGGTAGTCCATAATGGCTTTGATTTTGCTGTGGTTGGGTTTTATGCCGTCAGGAGTTATGATGTGGTCTAGGAAACTAACTTTTTTTTAAGAACTTGCACTTGTCTACTTGTATCTTAAAACCAGTTTCTCTTAGGCGTTGGGCTATGTGTGCCAGGTTAACTAGATGTTCCTGTAGGGATGTACTGAAGACAATGATGTCGTCCATGTAAACGAGGCAAATTTCTCCTTGTAATTCTTTTAAATTATTGGCCATCGCTCGTTGGAACGTAGCTGGTGCGTTCTTTAATCCGAAAGGCATCCTTAAATATTCATAATGACCATTTTCTACGTTAAAGGCGATTTTCTGATTATCTTCTGGTGCCATTTCGATCTGATGGAATCCGCTGGCTAAGTCAAGGGTCATGTGAAGTACTAGCATCTGCCGAGTTTTGTCAAGGATCTCGCTGATATTCGGGATGGGATGTCTGTCAACAATAGTTTTTTCGTTCACTTTCCTATAGTCCACTACTTTTCGACATTTGATTTTTCCAGATGCATCGGGTTTTTTTGGCACGATCCAAATAGGTGATAACCAAGGAGATTGGCTTGGCCTGATGATTTCTTGGTCCAGCATTGATGAAATTTGATTCTTCACTTCTTCTTTGTGGTTATGAGGGTATCTGTGTGACTTTCTGAAGACTGGGGCTTCATCTGTTGTTCTTATATGATGTTTGATCTGGTTTGTAAACGTTAAATTGAGCTCTGGGTCATGGAAGATATCTGCGTATTTTTTGCATAATCTTCTTATATACTTTTCTTCTTCTAAATTCAGATGATCAGGCTGGATGGGTGAACCTTCTTTAATTTCTGGTTGTTCCTGGGGCACGATGTCTGCAGTGTAGAGATTAAATTATTTTAGGTCGATCGGACAGCTGTTTACGGACTCTGTTAGGGCAATTTGGAGTTGGTCGTCAGTCTCATTGATTAATTCTGTCCAAGCGATTTTGTTGCATCCTACAGAAGTTTTTGCCTTGGTAGTGTAATTATGCCTTGAGTTTCTTTGACGGGGAATTGGATTGTGGTTATTGTATGCGGTTCCAGCTAGATAGAGTAGAATTGGGTTTTGTTGATTTCATAGTATTCTATAGGGAGAACTGAATGCTCTGCAATAAGTTTTGAGTCGGGTAGATCTAGTTTGGCTTTAAGGAGTTTAAGGTTATCAAGGCCAATAAGACCGTCGAAGATTTGATGAAATTTAAAAAGATAGAATTTAAGGTTATGATGTGAATTAAATTCGGGAAAAATAGGAATTTCGAAGCAATAATCTTGCGAGTTATTTTGGAAAATAGATTTAACGATAAGATGCTTATGTTGGATGTTTGCCCTGTAGTATTTAAATGCTATTTCTGGATTAAGAAATAACGTAGTAGCTCCGGTATCGATAAGGCGTTTAAGGGGTGGACTGGAGATGGCTATGTGGGGGTAGTTCTTTTTTATCGGTATAGTTGTGTAGTTCAACTATATTTCTTCGTTTGCTCTTGGGTTTTCGTGAAAATTTGCTTCCTCGCTTTCATATTGAAATCCTTTTTCTTATTGATGGAAGTAGTCGAAGTTATCGTTGGTGTACCCATAAGGTTCATATCCTGAGGCTTTGTCTTGTTGTTCTATATTAAAAGTTCTTCAAATGTAAACTTGGAGATGGTTTTTTGTGGTGGCCTCTGGTTTGCCACTCTATTTTAAGAGGCGGCTCTTGACGTGGTACTCATAGGCATTGACTTTGGTAGCTGAGATGGTCCTTGGCCGCTTTTCCAGACGTTGGGTCTATAGGCAGGTTGGCTGGGTTGGAATCTTGGCGGTTGAATAATGGGTCTTGGTCTGAAAGGTTGTGTCGAAGTAAAGTTTTGTTGTAACTGAGGCCTTAAAGCTTGGGGATACCAGGGTGCAGATTGCTGTTGTTGGAAGGGTTGTCTTGTTCCAAATATTTGCTAATGGGGCGGCGCGAAGGTTGAAGCAGGTGTTAGTGGTCGCAGTGGCTGATGGGCGGTTTTACTTATGAATGACTGAGAAATGGTTGCTGCCCCTTTCTGTAGGTATCTAATGTTATTTTCTTCGTAAATGAGTTGTATGGCTCTAGCGAGATTTGGGGGTCTGGTGGTGGATCCCAACGGTTCTCTTAGTCCTACTAGAAAGGTGGTAAGGGCCTCTTGTTGGAAGAATTCCTTTTTGCTTTTTTTTATTGCGTCTTCTTGGGTATGAAGTTCGACGTAGTTTAAAATTGTATTTGAAGGTTCCATGACCTTTTCATAGAACAGTTGTGGAGCTTCGTTGGAATCATGACGTAAGTTGACTAGGTCCCATGTGAGTGAGTTTTCGTTCCATTAATCTGTGCAAAGTTCTGAATAAGTACGTCTTTAATGGAGTGCCACTCGGTACATCCGTAGATTGAAATGACTTCACTGGCTCTTTCTTTAAGCTTGCTAATTATACCTTAAACTATTAGATAGTTTTGAAAACATCTAGGATCTGCGGTTTTCCAGTAGTGGACTAACAGCAGGGTCGTGACAATGATGAAATTGTAACGCTCGTTTGGATTGCCGTCGTAATTCGGCATAAGGTTGAGGGTTTTTACATCAAATTCTGGTGTGGTTGGCATATTTCTAGGCGTTATGGTTTTTTCTCTTGGGGAGATGGTTTGGGTTGTTGGGTTGCTGATATCAAGGGCACTAACCGCTGAAAGTAAATAGGACTGAAAAGACATTGATTGCTTACACTGTAACTGCGATGATGCCTAAAAGCTTAATCTGTATTTTTTCTCCTTAAAAATTTTGTTTTACTTAAAACAACGTACACTAACTAAACACTACACTAAATCTTCTAACGGTGAACCTTATAGGTTTCCCGAGAAGATAAGTTCCGGATAGTGGATAAACTAATAATAATAATTAAAAAAAGAGACGAGAATCTGGATAGATTCTTCCGCTATCCTACCGACTGTGCCAATTAAGAGTTTAAAACGTCACTGATATTTTTAAAAAGATTTCTTTATTATAAACACTAGGTATATTAATAATTTCGTGTTAACTATAAAGTTACAACTAATTTGAATTGCTTTGCAATATCCTATTAATATATACATTATTGCTAGTATTGCATTTATGAAACTAGGACGCTGATTTGCATAGTTGCACGTTCATCAAACCGTATTCGCGAAACAAGCACTTACTGGACCCATAATTCAAGAAAAGCCCTCAAATCTGCTCAATGTCTAGGACTAGGTAACTTTAAAGCATCAAATGGATGGTTAGAAAAACTCCGTCGTCGGAACAATATTACCTTCAAGAAAATATGTGGCGAATCAGCCGATATCAATATCGAAGACGTAACTGCTTGGAAAGAAAGGCTTTTGACCATTATAAAGGAGGAAGAGACGTATTTATTGCAGATGAGACAGGTCTCTACTATCGTGTATTGCCAACAAAAACATATGTATTGAATGATAACAAGTGTACTGAAAAAAAAAACAGATACCAAGATGAAGAAGCAGAATAAAGAAGTGGTATTAATTCTTCACAATGCAACGTCTCATCCCAAAATTCACATTGCCAACCTTTGAAACAAGGCATCATTCCGAATTCTAAAATGTTCTACAGAAGCTACCTTATTATGAAGCTTTTAACATGCATAGACAGTGGTTGTCCTCTTTAAGAAATCAAAAATAATATTACAATAAAAAACGCTTTGATATGGGTTTCGGTAGCCTAGCGTAATTTGTCCCCAGTGGCAATAAAAAATGTGTTATGAAAGCCGGATTAATATGTCATACAGATAATATTGACGACTTCGAAGAAGAAGATTACATTTTGCTCGCACAACTGTTTCCTAACATTAAGGACACATTTGTGAACTTGAAATAATTTGCCTCTATTGATAACGATCTGCCAACAGCAAGTGCAGAATTGACTATCATCGAGTGTTTTGAAGAGATCTAAGAAAGGGATGAAACTACTCCCAACTCTGAGACAAAGGAAGGGGAACCTGAACTTGCCCCAGTGTCGAAAATATTAAGCCTGCGCAAGTTTGAGAGACTTTTTTAATAATGTTAACAATTTTGACAAGTCTACAAATATTTCTCAATTGCTATTAAGATGTAAATTTCAATTTTATAAAAATAATATAAAAAATATGAAGCAATCATTAGTTTCTGATTATTTTAAAAGATAAAAATTTCAAAGCAAACATACAGTACATTGTATAATGTATAATATACAGAGTAGCAGAAAGGTCGAGCATAATGCCTGTAACTTTTGAATTACCTCGTATACGAAAAAGTGACCTTTATGAAAATTGTTTAGTAAATTATTCCCCACATTTCTACCTGAATGATTTTTTTCTGTCATTTCTGGTTTGGTTGTCATAGAGACCAAGTTACTTTTTTTAAATAGAACACCCTACATATGATTACATATTTGGATTCTACTGGAAAAACTCTGAATTTTTTGAATTTCAATTTTTTACCTATCTGCAATCGTTTCCGAGATAATGACAGCTCAAAAATGAAAAACTTCCTAATTATAATTATTCCTACCTAACACCCACCAATTGAGTGAAGGTGCTTTCATGACAGCGACCTCCTTGAGTTCCTGTTTAATTTTCTGTTGTCTAATTTCTAACTTGTTTACACTATGGTTCATGTGAATGAGAAACAACGAATTGAAATATTAATAATGAGCGGTTACGGAAATATGAAGAGATCGCAAGATCAGGTTTGGCAACTTTCCAATGAATAATATCCAAATGGGCCTCCAATAAATTAGTCAACGGTGTGTCGAGTGGTAAAGAAATTTCGAGAAACAGGAAGTGTTAGGGAAGCCGCTAGATCAGGTCGACCTAAAACAGCAACCGGTGGACACAAAGCTTTGGATATCATGCTCTCAGTACATAAAAATCCAACACAATCATCTAGGCCAATGGCAATGGATTTTAATGTGTCTCATCGGTCAGTAAAAAATTTGTTTAAGCAGGAGAAGTTGTATCTCTACAAGATAAAGTTGGTGCACGAATTAAGAAGGTTATACTAAGAGGCCCGAAAAAGTTAATGTTTGGGCGGGCATAGTTGGTAGACATATTGTGGGACCTATTTTCATAGATGGTAATTTGGATGGCGAAAAATATCTGGACCTCCTCATGAATCACTTAATTCCTTCTTACAGAATGGTTTTACCGAGTGAAGATAATGGCATAATGTTTTTCTAGGACGTTGAATAGGCAGAAGAGGTGCTATTGACTGGCCAGCGCGATCCCCGGACTTAACCCCGCTCGACTTCTTTTGTGGCGACACTTAAAGATCAAAGTCTACGTTAACCCTCCAAATGACTTAGAATCTTTAAAAGTCAGAATTAGTGCTGAAATTCGGGCCATTAGTTTTAAACGTTGTAGACGGGTTCAGGGATCGAGTGGCGCTCTGCTTAGCAGAAAATGGTGGTCATTTTGAACACCTGACCCACTGAAAAGGTTTTACTTGTTTATTATTCCGATGTTAAGTTGTTCAATTTTCTTCGTTTTTGCAAATTACTAATAGCAGTTTTTTGAATTGTTTGTACACATTTTTTAGCAACGACTTATTCGACGAACTTCAGTATTTATTTTCAATAAAAAAATAATAAACACAAAGTCACTAATTTCCTCAACTCCTATTCTGTATAATCGACGTTCAGCGAGACTGAGGGTTTGAATCTGGAAAAAATGGCGAATCGCCTGGTTAGGATGCTATCGGCACACTTACATTTTTACGCTAAGTACGCCTGCTGATCTCTTTATGCTGTCATCTTATCACTTTTCTTACTTGCGTGAAAGTTCAACCGTTAAGTTAGACTGTATTTCAAAAAATTGCTCTAGTTTCTCGTACAGATATCTGCAAAATTGTGCAAAATATCTATAACTCGGGGAGTAAACTTGACGGATCCTTCACAACTTGTATTATATATTTAAAAGGATACAAATTTAATGATTAGTTTTAATTTTGGTGCGAGTTATTTCGTTTTTCTTTTCCCTGCATTTTGGCATTATGATGCCAAAAATATGTTCGTTTCTACCTGCCAATTTCAATATGAGCTGTCAATATTTACTAAATTCCTATTTATAGTTGTAGAATTGAATAATGGGATTTTCATTTAATTATTATTAATATGCAATATTTTAAAACAAAAATTATTTTAATGGATACTGCGACAAAAACTCAACTAGCTTCTTTCAACGTATTTTCAGAATACATGAATAAAAGCCTTGCAAGATCTCTTGTCTCATCGGCCATCAGTATTCGGAACACCCTGTCCCTGTAGACATCTTATAATATAGTATAATATTATCGTTTTAAGTTTTTATTTGTTTACTTGTTACTCATTTATTTCACCTTTCTCTCATAATTTAATCTGTAGGCACAAATTAATGTAGGGCTAAAGTAGCTAAATAAAACGTCGTAAAAAAAAGTATACAAAAATCAAAAATTCTTAGTCTTCTGGAATCGTAAATAGTGGCAGGGTCTTAATTGCTTCAATCTTTTTCTAAACCGTCGTTCGCTTCAAGCATCCTTAATTCCTTTACTTAATTTACTATACATATTTAAATGCCCTTGGATTTTTTTCTATAGAGTGCAAAATTACGTATTGGATAATAAAATATATATCCTGTCTTAGTGTGTTATAATTATGATAAGTAATTAATTTTATTTGAATAGTCATAGCTAAGGGCTGCCACGCAGTCTAGAGGCACATTCCCGAACTAAGAACCATTATAAGGCCCAAAGTCAAACACCACTGCTCACACATTTGGGCCTCCGTAAAAAAGCACTCTGAGTTTCAGTTTAAAGAAGAGCCACAAAACAAACTACCGTAGCCGACCAGCACGTGGTTCAGCTTAGTGTTCTCGCAACGACACTCTTCAAAGATTTCTTCATCTGAAGAACATTATCGCTCCCCGAGGTCGCGTTCCCAGTGAGTAAAATCTCCAAAGATTCAAGACCAACGTGAATCACTATCTGCATACCTACCGCACGCAGAGCGACATAATAAATTTTGTCTTGCGTGATTAAAAAAAAAATTATCTTTCTATTATGCGAAAAAAAAATTGTTTCATAAATAAATAATTTTTTAAGAGTTCGGATTTTTTTAAAATTCACAAATGCCTCTACATGATTGGAGGTATGTCATTCTTAATTTACGATTTTGCTAAGGTACTCAGCTAATTTTTTTTTTTTAGTTGATGCACGGTCAGTCCTGAAAATAGTTAATGGAACTACCGCTAAAGAAGGTGAATTTCCGTACATGGTAGGTATACATACTCTTATTAAGCAGATAATTTTGTGCTCACCTTATAATAATTTGCCTTATCAGATCGTCGATAAGCTTATACATATGCTGGATATCACCAATTTAGACTTAAACCTTGGTGTTTGTCTCTTCGTCCGCAGACATATTATAGGCACTGGGTGCCCGAGTCCCGGATAAGAATTCACGCTACTGAGATTTCGTTAACCATAGGACATACAGATATGATTAAATTAGATAAAATGCTCATTACTTACTAAATCATGCGACGTCCTATTCTCAAATTTAAATATTCCTGGAAATATTTTGGGCAAAACCGAATTCTTGCTATTTCCTTCTTTTTGCTTTCTGGTGCTATTTAGAGAAATATGTCAAAATAAATTGTACATTCTGATTGCCACTTTTTCTTCTGTAGAAGATGATTTCATTCTAAAGATCTTGGATTTCATTACCTTTCGATAAGACGTTTTGTTTTTTCGCAACCATAATCGACTTTGTTTTTGTATTGCAGTGTAAATCAAAACTTTAAGTCACGGTTGAGTTTTGATTTACACTACAATACTAGATTCAGGTCTCTATGTGGACCATGGACGGATTCTTTGAATTTGTTTCTGTAAATAGTCGTGAAATGTTATTGTATGCTCCTAAATGTTTCGGACTAAAAAAACTAATCCAAGCATCTGAACGCCTGTCAGCTGTAACATTGGAATTCTCACGTGCTTCCAGTACATGAGCTAAAATATCAGTTTTTAGTAGATAAAAAGTATAACAGAGTTTTTTGCTCAAAGACTGAAAATAGTTAAATAATCCTGTGTTATTGGATAACAGCTTATACCTTAAACACTGAAACTTTTTAAAAAGACCTTATTGAAAATTAAATAAATAGTGCACAGTGTTCGATTCTAAAAGTTGTTAACATGCTAAATGTAGTTATAACGAAACCATTTTGCACCAGTGGCAGCGAGTCAACAGCATGAACAACACATACAAACACTATAAATTTTAAGTGGAAATGGAAGCTTCGGCATTACCACCAGATACACAACATTTGTACCAACATCTAATACAAGCAAATAGTAAACAAACCGAAGAAATAAAATCCAAATACAGGAAACCACGCTGAAATGTATCTAGAAAACAAAAAAAGAATTAACCTTTTAAGAACCAGATGCCCATATTTGAAACTTGAGTCACGCAAAAATTCTACTGGATTTTTGATAATTTGGACTACAAGAACTAAACGAGTTTAAGTGATATCAGTCATATGAGTGTATTGCTGAGCTCCGAGCTCAAAACCTCAAAAATGACAGTATATTGGTGAAACTAATTCTGCAAGAGAGTATCTTGTACGTAAGTGTAGGGCATTGAGTTTCATTTCCAGCAGTAATTAAAGAAATTAAGTGGCGACCTTTTCTAAAATCGTTCTTGGCTTGACTTTAGGGTTTTTGCGTCCCTCATATTTCTCGTGTATTATGAATTATGGAAAAGCTGACACAAAGGGTATGTGCTACTTTTGTAAATCAGATAAAGGGAGGGTTTGATGCAAAAATTTAATAAGCTCTAATATGTCAATCTCCTTCAGTATTTTTTAATGAGAAGAGAGCTCTAAAAAAAATGTAAGTTCGCTACATTTGAAGTCCTAACTAATAAACGCTATAATTTACTAATGACTGCCAAAAGTAAACATGGAAGAAGTGAAGCTTGATCAGCGGGTGGTAATATTTATATTTGAAATCAGGCTCAAAGCAAAAAAAAACTCATCTCGACGCAACCTGAACCATGGATGGCGCGCATAGCTTGCTTGAACTAATATTTACTAAGTATACCTTTAATTTGTCTTTTATTTATTAGTTATTTGCTGGCTTTTCTCTTAAAACTGCTTATTTTTTTTTACGTATTCTTTTATATAGAGATTCTCTTCTTTCTTTCTTATAACAAAAAGACATATTTTTAGTTTGTAATTTAATTCCTTTTTTTTTAGCAACTACTGTTTTTATAGCATCTTGATTTACCAATTGTATGTTAATTAATTTTTGTATTCTGTTTCACAGATAATATTTTTGGTATACACATCTCTCCATTAGGGTATTTCTATGAGCAGCAGTAGTTGGATATCGCCACCCACTATAGCTATTTTATATAATATTTCTCTCAGTTATAATTATTATTGTTATGGTACAGAGGTTTTCCTAATAATTTTTCTGCCCCTTAAAAAGTTTATTTCTTGAAATAGAAAAAAAAAGATAAATTTAAAAGTTTCCAATGCAAGAGAACATTGCATTTTTGTTTTTAATCACCTAGCACGGCTAACTAGACGCAATAATTTAAAGTGAAACAACTTATAACCTTTTCAGGTGGCAACAAGACAAAACTGTTGGTATTTTAAATTGTAAATAAAGTTAAAGTCACCACCTAATTCAGCTAGTTCAAGCTTGCCAGTTAAACAACAATGTCTACGTGTTTGGTCCCTAAAGATCACTGCTGTGCGAGTGGTGCGTATGCGCAGAAAATGGTTTACATTGGTCTTGAGTCTTTGGGGATTATACTCGTTAGGGAACACGTTCTCGTTCTCGTTCCAGAGTGATGACGTTTTTCAGACAAATGAATTTTTAAACAGTGTCGTTCGAAAGACACTAAGTTCAACCACTTACGGGTGGGCTGCAGTGGCTCGTCGTGGATTTCTACCATGCACTGCTCTGGGTGGAATCAAGCGGGCAACCTCAGTTGAACGCTTGCCATGAAAATATTTCAAATGTAGACTTAAGTCGCCAACCTGCCTTGATGTTCAAGGCTTACCAGGTTGTTTGTCAGATCATGGTTACCGATTAAGCGAATGGCTATTCTTTGAATGAAATCTAGCAATCTCAGGATATGTTTAGGAGCAGAGCCCCAAATATGCAAACAGTACTCCAGCGGTGGTCGAATTTGAGCTTTACAGAGCATTAAAATTTGTTCGGGTGTATTGAGGTTCTTAGTTCCGAAAAATATTCCAAGCTTCTGCGAGGCTGCCTTAGCAATGGCCGCAACGTAACTATGACAAGACATATGACTATTCAAATTGACGCCCAATAAATGAGTTGATGAAGGGAATCGAGTGTCCCGCCATTACTATATCCGGTTCATCAACATTAACTTTTTAAAAAAAAACTGCCCCCTGGGTTTTATAACATTAAATTCTACTTGGTTACTGTCACCCCAAGACAAAATTTTTTCCAGGTCTTTGTTAAGATCTGAGACCTCTTGCTGCCCATAGAGATGTGCATTGGCTATCGATAATCAAGCATCCAAAGTAAAAGATGAAACAAGTGCGCTGTCATCAGCGAAGCTATATATAGGATTTTTAGTTTTTCCAAAAGATCGTTAATGTATAGTAAAAAGAGGGTGAGCGACAATATAGAACCTTAAGGGACTCCGGCGTTGATGTTAGATAGCCATGAACAAAATGGAGCCGGAATTCCGTATGCTCTCACTTTAATTAGTAGCCCCTCATGCCATACTCGGTCAAAGGCCTTGGAAATGTCCAGTGCTACCGCACGGGACACCAATGATGTTCTTTTGCGTTTTTCCAAGCGTGAGTGACATAAACGAGAGGGTCTCCTGTTGATCAAGCCTTACGGAATCCATACTGGCGGTCACTAATAATGTTGAAGCCTTCCAGGCACTTTAATAATTTTTCGTCGATAGCCCTCTCCATGACTTTTGATATAACCGAAAGCGATGCGACTAGACGATAGTTGTTTGGCAAGATCTTCTCGTCTATATTAGGTATGGGCTGGACTCGTGCAGTTTTCCAGCATGAAGAAAATATTCTTTTTTTATAAGATAATTTAAAAAGCCTACAAAATACCGGTGTTAATTCATCCGCTCAAGCTTTTTTGGTGCCTAGACTCATTAAGATTCGTTTAACATGGCGCTGCCGGAAATCAATCTCGGGCATTCTCGATTCTACAGGGGGAATGTTGGGTGGAGTTTTTCCCTGAAAATTAGCTGTTTAATTTGAAGGGAATTGTTTCTCCAGTAAGTTTACTTCTTCCTGTGCTTTGGTCGCAATGGTGCTGTCAGAACGTGTTAGAGATGGAATGGTTGCCTTGGTAAATTTCTGACTGGAAGCCGTAGCTACCGACCAAAATGATCTTGAGGCGTTAGGACATTTAAGAAGTCTTTGATCCTCCGGTTGTGTGCTTCCTTGCTTTGGTTTATCGCTTTCTTACATTGATTGTAAGCGTTAACAAAGATAATATGATTTTCGGCGGTAGGGTTTTGACGCCATTGTCGGTAGAAATAATTATTTGATTTTACAACTCGTTTGCAATTCTTTGTAAACCAAGGCTTGCCGTTAGAAAAACACTTTTTGAGTAAGGGATGAAGGCTTTCATGCCAGTAAGGATAACCTCAGATACTTCTCTAGCATAGAGGATGGATCGCCAGAGGTAAAACAAACATCCCGCCAATGAAAAGTTCAAAATGTTCCTTTAGGTCATCCCACTTAGCTGATATGTAATGCAAGATCTTACGTGGTTTAGGAGGCTGTTCAGCACTTATTGGTAGTTTGTTCAGTGCCGAAATAAGGTTGTGGTCAGACGTTCCTTACGGAGGCTTCACGGTGTCTGTGTACAAGTCGGGGCTTGAAGTTAAGAAAAGATCCAACAATCTAGCAAAATCACCATTTCGGTCTGGAATCTGAGTTGGTTCACCCAACTCGTCGGTGAAGCCAGAGCTGATGGCAAAGGATTCGGCTTTTTGACCTTGCAAGGATGTGGCAATATATAGGGTGTTCCATTTAAAGAAATCAATACGTTAAAAGAGTTGTAATTTTCCAATCTTTTGTTTTTCTGGTTATCATATTAAAAATTTTCAGGAAAAATCCTGCAACTTTTATGTCTATCTTGTCTTTCTATCTGAAGGATATACTTTTTGAAAAGGTGACAATTTATAAGGAAAGAAAGAATTAAGTTTTACCTTGGAAAAATAAATTCTTTAGTAGGGACTAATATCACGGAGAAAGACATTAATCATTTCCAAATCCGAGAAAGCTTAAATTATACCTACTTGAATTTATTTCATACTTAGGCAAAGCGAACCCCATTAAAAATAAGGAAAATCTTAAAACAGCTGGATTATATATAGCATACGATACCTTCCCAGAAAACCAAACAGTATTAAATGAACTAAGGAAAAATCTGAGAATTGCCCGAGCACAAAAGTAGGAAACAAAGATAAAGGGTGAAAAAAAGTAATCATTACTCAACGTGAATGCACTGTCTTGGACCTATCAAATATCGAAACACCAGAAAAGAAACAGATCAAGGGGATTATAGCGAAGAGAGTGATTTAGATAACTCAGTGTCATGTAGAAATAGCACCCTGCAGAGAAACAAAGTCCCAGCAAAAACATCTGAAAAGAAACCCTTGGCGGAAAACACTTATACAACATAAACAATAGGGAAAGACGCATAAGCTTTACACATACAGCCAGAAATATCAATAAATAGACGCAACACAACTAACCTGATCTAACCTGAACAATATATTAAATTAAAAATAGCCTTAAATTACTTCAATACTCCGTTATAAACTATCCGGATCTATTAACAGACATTAAGTATATATTTTTATATTATATTCTCTTTACAATTAAAAAAAAATCCCAATAATTATTATGATATGTCTATCTTTAAATGGCGCGAAGTAATAAATGCTCATTAAATATGCAAAACGCATACCGGGGTATCAAGAACAATTTAAACACCATCCCTTAAAATCTATTGTGTTTGCCACAAATATCCAAATAATGAGCATTTTTTGGTAGGTTCAACCAGAATTTATAGCAAGCTATTGTAATATTTGAGGATTTACCATTGTTACTGGGAAAATCCCTTAGCCAGGAGCGAGTATTAGCGAAGTTTTCAAATTAAAAATCTTGAACATGCCTATTCTCCTAAAATTGTATTATATTATATTCGTAGGTATTTATAACATATAAAAACATTTAAAAAATCGTATTAACTAACAAATAACAATGGGTGGTACTATTTTACATAATATAATTACAAAGGCAAGATATAATATAAAATCTTACAAACAAAGCATTTTCAAAAATCGAATAATACATTGTCGTTATGGCTTAATCATGTTCCGATTCGGAAGATGAACTTTTATTAACATCGTTTATAATAAGCGGTTCAACCATTTCTTCGATTATTATATCTACCTGCCACATTTTAGCCTCTTCTTCTTTCACATGATCGGTACATTTTTTCCACTTTTCCGCACTGATTTTACCTATAGTTTCATTAAGGAGTCTTTTTAAATCCACCATTTTATATGTCGTGTTTTTCTGGCGACATCTGTCTTTATTTCAGCTCATAGAAGTTCAATCGGGTTTAATTCGCAGTGGTAAGGAGGGAGTCTGTGCACAGATATTCCTCGTAACTTTGCCATTTCGTCGAGTACATGTTTTCTGAATACATTTTTATTTAAATTGTTTGGTACCAATAGTTATTCATTTAAGGAATCTAATGGAAATTCGATTTGTCTTAAACTTAGCCATTCTGTTATTTTACTTTTACGCCACGCACTTGTCGATAATTTTTCCGTCAGCCTAGAGTGATAACTTGCATTATCCATTACAATTATTGCATCTTTTGGTATAAGATCCAACATTTGCTCAAAGTATTCTTCTTCAAAGACATCGGCACCCGTATCTGTATTTTTAGATTAAAACATTAGTAACCTTTAACGAAGTCTTCAGAGCTTCCAATATGGGTTATAATAAGTCGATGTCCTTTTTCAGATGGCGGTCTTAATCCTGTGGACAATTCTTCCATAGAAGCTTGCCTTGAACTTTTAATATTTTCATCCTGCCGAGATTTAGTCACAGTGTTGCCTTCATTTAGCCATGTTTCGTCTGGATAAAATAATTTTTTGATTTCTTCTCTGGCTTTTCGGATGCTTCTTAAGTAATTCGTCGCTTTTGTCTATTAAAATTCATTGCCAATCATGTTTCTTCCATCGAAAACCTATTTTTTTTAATAATTTCCAAAGCGTATTTCTACACATAAATGGGTAGCCCTGGTCTTCTCGGATTGAAGACAAAATTTTGTCCAGCGTGGGAACTTCTTCTTTTAAAAATAAGCTACGAACTTCTCGCCTTATTCTCTGCATTAAAACATCACCCAGCTCAAGTTTTGGTCGTTCTGGAGGAGTTTTTGTAGGTTTAACGCCAACACTTGTTTTCCCAACGTTAAGCATATCTGCTGTAAATTGTACAGGGTGCCCAGTTTTTGTATGTTTTACGGGTTATCTGCGTTATTAGTAAAGATAGAAGGTTGTGGTTTATGCGGCACTGTGTTACATTTTTGAGAAACAAACGATGCCACCAGTATTTTGCGAGAATTCGTATCGTATACACGCGTCTTATCAGTGTTGTCCGGTACTGTTTACTTTTTTATCGTGATAATCCTTTATCGATAGTGATTTTATGAATCTAATTTAATATAAACTGGCATAGGTGTTCACTAAACATGGATCCCCCCCTAAATGGGGAGGGTGCTGTGATTCATGGGACGTCAGTTGATGCTGTGGATAATAGTGGTCGCAATTTAAACCGCATGGAAATGTCTTATGACGAAAATTCCAAGATAATTCCAACACCCGAAAAAAAATATTATAATATACATTCAGATTAGTACAGTCTAAGTTCAATTTATGTTATGGTTGAAAGTACTAATGAAAGTAATCTTGGTCGTGTACATCCCTTAAGAGTTGGTCATATTTTGCACAAAAAATTAATGATTAAAAATATAGTAGAAATTAAATCAGTTGGCAAAGCACGAGTTAGAGTACAGCTTCATTCGCTTAAAGATGCAAACGAATTAATAAGAAACACTGGTCTTGAACAAGAACATTTACGTGCATTCATACCCAATCATATTCTAGAAACGAAAGGTGTTATTAAGGGCGTTGATACTTTTTTTGATGATACTTATATTTTACAAAACATTAAATCTACAAATAGGGTCCTGAATATGAGAAGATTTACTAAAAAAATTTTTAAGGAGGGAGAAAATCAATCAGTTTTTGTTAAGAAACAAACAGTACTTTTGACTTTTGAGGGTAACATCTTACCCACTGAAGTCAATATTGATAGTGTAATTTTTCCTGTTGATGCGTACTACGGTAGGGTCACACAGTGTTACAAATGCCTTCATTACGGTCATATTTCCAAGCAATGTAAATCCAATATTACACTTTGTATTTCTTGTGGAAAAGTAAAAACTGAAGATGTTGAGCATACGTGCACTGCACTTGATATACGTTGCGTAAATTGTAAAGTAGGTACACATAAATCCAATTCAAAAAATTGTCCCTTTTTTGTCAAGCAACAAAATATTAAAAAAATTATGATAGATAGGAAAATCACGTTTAAAGAAGCTGAAGGATGCTATGAAAATTCCTATTCTAATATTTCAATCAGTAATAGATTTAGTTTATTTAAAGATAATGAAGACTATAATATGAATTTTCCACCCCTAGTAAATAATAAACCGTCGTATAGTCAACAGCCTAGGCAACATCCCAAAACAGTAACCCTACCTCTTTCACAGCCTGTGGCCAGTACGAGCAACGAGAATAATAAAAAGAGAAAACACAACACCTCTCCTACTCCGAAAAGAATGTTTCCCTTTACTTTTGGTCCAAATACACCACTTCCACCTAATTACAAAGTTAATGATTATTTTAACAAAGATAATGGAATTGAAACATCTTTAACTGAACAAAATCATATAGTTGACACTTTTGCCGAGTGTTTTATTAAATTATTAGAGAAGTTTAACTCATTAGATGAAATTAAAAATCTGCAAGTAGATACCCTTAAAAGAAGTTTAACTGAAATATTAAAATTGCCCTCTAAAACACAGAATAATGGCTCACACAAATAAAGATGAAGTAATTCGGATCCTGCAGTGGAATTCACAGTCTGCTGTAGCAAAAAAACGTAGCCTTGAAGGGTTTTTATATCAAAAAAGTATAGATATTGCTTTAATCAGCGAAACCTGGTTCCAACCAGGACGCAATATAAATTTTTCCGGGTATAATATTTATCGAGAAGATAGAGCGGATGGCAAAGCTGGTGTCGCTATTTTTATTTCAAAAAAATTTTCTTTTTGCCCAATTAATTTTATTCGTAATTTTAATGCAGGTGTTATGGTATGTGGTATTAAATTAAGTATCAATAATAAATTAATTACGTTTGTATCTGTTTATAGACCACCTAATGTTAAGACTTACGATGCCGACTGGCACAATATTATATCGCAACTATCGCCACCTTACTTTATGGGGGGAGACTTCAACGCACATAGTGGAGTTTGGGGCTCTCACAAAAATGATACAATAGGTGAACAAATTCTTAAAGTTATGGATGATTATAGCTTAGTAATTCTAAATGATGGTTCAGCAACAAGACGGGTGCGGCCTGGTATTGCAAAATCGGTTGTAGATTTGAGTTTTTGTTCCACGGATATTTCTTCCAAATTTCGTTGGAATGTTGATTTGGATACACTTGGATCAGATCACTATCCAATTTTAATAACGTTTGATTGGTCTACTACTGCTCAAGGTAAAATTTACCCTAAAACCAAATGGAATACCAAAAAGGTAGATTGGAATATCTATTCCAATTCTATAGACTTAAAGATTGAACAAGCCCCTTTATTTAAAGACCTTCAGCACAAATATACATTTTTACTTAATTGTATTCAAGAAGCGGCTCAAATAAGTATCCCGCTAAATAAGCCATTTTCTTTTCATCGCCGACCTCCACCTCCTTGGTGGGACACGAATTGCAATGAGGCAGTTCGTGAGAGAAAAGAAGCTTTAATGGAGTATAGTAATAGATCAACCCTTGATAATTATATAAAATGTAAAAAAGTTGAAGCTGAAACCAAAAAATTTGTTAAAAAAAAAGCCAGGGATAATTGGATTTCATGGTGCTCTAAACTTAATAAAAACACTCCTCAACCACTGTTGTGGAGTCAAGCACGTAGGATGTCTAGAAAGAACAATTTTCAGAAGCCCATTAGTAATCAGTGGTTTGATGAGTTTTTTGATAAGGTTGCTCCCCCTGTTGTACCTCCAAAGCAAGTTAATAGTTATGATGACTTTCCTAAAAGTCATTTTCTTTGCAGACCCTTTTCGGTTAGTGAGTTGGAATGTGTTTTAAAGAATACTGAAAACACCGCGCCCGGATATGATGATGTGCAGTACTGCATGCTTTTCCACCTACCGCTTAATGCTAAAGTTTTATTGTTAGAAATATTTAATAGCATTTATCTCAATGGTTCCAAAATCGAGGATATCGAGAAAGTCATTGTAATCCCCATTCAAAAGCTTGGAAAAGATCCTAATTCTGGTAACTCCTACAGACCTATCTCACTACTTTCTTGTATTCTTAAGACATTAGAAAGACTTATTAAACATCGTTTGGAATATTGGTTGAGAAATCACAATCTTTTGCCACATAATCAATATGGGTATAGAAAAGGATTTGGTGCTATAGATGCTGTTTCGCACATTACAGTTGATATTCAAAACTGTTTTTCGCACAATGAATATATGACCTCGCTGTTTATTGACATCCAGGGTGCATATGATTCGGTAAATTTACAAATTTTAGAATCAAAAATGGTTCAAAATTTCCGTATACCTCCCAATATATCTAGATCAATTGTCAAATTGTATAGCAGAAGGTGT
Source organism: Polydrusus tereticollis (assembly GCA_963920685.1). Lineage (NCBI taxonomy): Eukaryota > Metazoa > Arthropoda > Insecta > Coleoptera > Curculionidae > Polydrusus > Polydrusus tereticollis. The sequence continues at coordinate 56,149,851 of OY987329.1, forward strand.
GTTTTTGTTAGAAATAGTTCTAATGAGAAAATTGGTCCCAGGTATGTTTTTGCGGGCTTACCTCAGGGGTCGGCTCTTAGCCCCTTGCTTTTCAATCTTTATACAGCCGATATCCATAATTTCACTTCTTTTAACATTGTGCAATATGCCGATGATTTTTGCATTTATACACAGAACTGTAAATATGATGTAAGTCTTAGGCATCTATCTGATGCTTTTGCTGGAATACTTGATTGGACAAGGATTAATGGGTTTGAAATATCTCCTGATAAATCAGTTTTTTGTGTCTTTACACGACACAATACCTCTAACGCTGACTATGTTAATCTACAAAATTTAGCTATACCATTTAAGAAAGAAGTCAAATATTTGGGAATTATTTTAGATAAAAAGTTAAGCTGGAAGCAGCATATTAACTATCTTGCTACCAAGTGCGATAAAGGCATTAATTTTTTGCGGTCCATTATGAAAACTTGGTGGGGATGTGACGTTCAGACTGCCCTAATTTTCTATAAATCATATATAAGATCTATCATTGATTATGGCAGTATTATGTATGGTTCAGCATGTAATACTTATTTACAAAAACTAGATCGACTACAGTATAAAGCCCTTAGGGTGTGTTTAGGAGCTATGAAATCATCGCCTGTAGAAGCATTGCTGGTTGAAGCTTTAGAGCCGCCCCTATGTCTCCGTAGAGAAGCACTTAGTGCTAAATTTCTATTCAAGCACAGATTTTTTGATACACATCTGCTCAGTAACATAGCTAAGCTTAGTAACTATGATCTAACCAATAAGTATTGGCAGCACAAAAACTCTCCTCCACTTTGTGAAAGTTTTCGGACTTCAAATGAAATTTTAAATACAATTCCATCGTTTTGTACTTCGAATTATGAGTACTACAGTAATATCCAAGAAGTTAGTATTAGATTTCCCCCCTTTACTGATAACAAAATACTTAATCAACATATTCTAAAAACTGAACTTTCACTGTACAACAAATCCATGTTAGTTTTTACCGATGCTTCCAAAACTTCGGATGGTAATGGAGCAGCTTTCTATATTCCGCAAATAAATGGTGAATTTAAATTTAAAATTGATAAGCGATGTAGTATCTTTACTGCAGAGGCTTTGGCAATTCGCGAAGCCCTTAACTTTACTCTAGAATCCTCCAATCAAGAATTTGTCATCCTTACTGACTCAATGTCGGTCCTTAAAGCCTTGGGTAATATTAAACCTTGGACATATAAAACGAACCCCGAAATATGGAATATTAGAAAACTGTTGCGACGAAATACACTGCACAAAAAGCATATTTCATTTGTCTGGGTCAAAGCTCATACTGGTTTGAGCGGCAATGAGCATGCTGATTGTCTGGCTAAGGAGAGCATCCTTAGTGGAATGCCTATTGAAAACGATCTCTCTCTAGATGATGCTTATGTCTGCTTAAAATCCTTTATAAGAGATAAATGGGACAAACGCTGGAGAAACTACTGCAGAACATCACCTACAAGGTATTCGCTACTTGTTGAAAGTATCCCTAATACTTACTGGCATAAAAACCTAACTGTTTCAAGACGCTTTATTACCACAATTATTCGCCTAAAATTGGGTCATGCTTGCTACCCAGCACATCTATATAAGATCCGTATTTTACCTTCTGATAAATGTGACTTGTGCCAAGTTAGATGCGATCTAGAACATATCTTTTTCGAATGCAGAAAATATTCTACTTATATCAGCATACTTTACAACTACCTAATACACGTGTGTAAAATTGAATGTCCCTTTAATATCCTTTACCTTTTGTCCTTACAAAATAGAAAAGTATATAAAGTTCTAGTTGAGTACTTACATAAAGTTAAAATAGAATTATAAGGTTAAAACATTAGAAGAATTACTATCCATGACTTTCCCTTATGTGTTTCTCCCCTTTTTGAGTGGTCCTCTTGTTTGTCTTTTAAAACAAAAGCCGCCCTGACAGACCCCAGTGGCGTGAAGCGTGTGTCCTTGTTTATGTGTTTACTTTCTGAATATTAATATTATTTGAAATATTAAAAAAATTTACTGTGAGACTGGCTGTATGGCTTTTCAGCCAAATGCCAATTAAAAAAAAAAAAAAAAAAAAAAAACGATGTTTTTTAGATAGAGGGTGATTTTGAAAATTTTGCATTTTGGGACACCCCTCGTATCTCGGTTACGCTGCAACTTATCAAAAAGGTAAAAAATGAACTTATTAGTTTTTTGCACGTAGAATCCAGTGGCTTAGTCAGATTTTCTCTATGTTTAATTGTTTTCGAGAAAAAGAGCAAACTTGCATTTTTTTAAATGGGACACCCTATATATTTTTAGCTATTATGATTCAGTTTATCACAAGCTTTTCAAAAATATAAAATACTTTATAGCTGTTTTCATTGTAAAGCTCAAAATTTACATTTTTCAACAAATTTCAATTTTTTTTTAGTATGCCATGACGGGTATTTAGGAAAACAAAAGATGACAGGCTTGTTATATGAAAAAATCTTTTTCCACTACTAACCTATAACATCGCCATTATTGACCGATTATTAACGCTAGAAATCGTTTTTCTCTACCTTATAAGTCATTATTGACCATGGTCAATAATAAGCCATTGAAATCCATTATTGACCGATCTTTGACCTTAACCGAATTTTGTTTGAACGCAGGTAACTTGATTTTTTAATTCTACAACATCAATTCATTGTGGTTAGGCAACCAGATAATTATCAATACATATTAGATTACTTGATATTGTAAAATATCGATACAATCAACATTTTTTCTGCTTCCATCCTTAATTCGGGAGGTGTACACATAATATTATCACTAACATTTTCTTCGCTCATTTTTAAAAAAAAACGCAAAACTCGTGAAATCTGATGACACAAATGAACACAAATTGACATTGACAAAGCCACCTGACAAAACAACAAAATATTTTGCCAATTCCAAAGCGCAGGTAACTTGATTAAAAAATATACTTATACCTACCTATAATTTTTTATAATTATTAATACTATAAAGATAAATGTCATATAAAAGTTTGTAGTAGTGGAAAAAATAATAAATTAACCACGGTTTAGACAGCCATCATTATTGCCCGAGCGGCGAGTTTAAATCACGAGGAGCGAAGCGACGAAACCTTGGTTAATAATATACTATTATTTACTGTCAGAATAGGTTATCGATTTTCTGTTCTTTATTTCTATTCAGTTTCGATAAATAGCAGTTTTTTCTTAATTATGCCTGCGAATGCAAAATTCGAGAATTATGAAAATTACGATATGTTTATTTTAACAGGTATGGGCATCTTTTTATATTTTTTATCATATTTTACAATTTATAAAAACGTAATATTCGCAGATTCGCAGAAAGAAGACAGCCGGATAAAAGAATATTTTTTAAAATAAAATCAAACTTAATTGAAGTCGGTTCATTTTAGAAACCCCGACCAACGAACATTAACAAGACAAGAAGGGTCACACTCTGTCGGAACCTTGATGTCCTGCTTACACAAGCGCGCCGACGATTTCGATAAATTCCTGAGGCAGTGTCCCTGTTCTTGCTTATACGAGGTTGATGCAAACGGCTAGCGATTAAAACGAATAAACGAGGGTGACTTAAAAACATCTAGTAATAATTTTATTGTTATTGTGTCCTATTCTGCTTTGTGTGAATTAAAAGAAAAATGGGGAAATCGTCAGGTTATTTAATTGGTAGATCTTAACATAATTATAAAAAGTACTGGTAGTAAAAATTAAGGGAAAAAGGAAAGTTTCTTCCAAAAGTAACAATGTAGTAAGCTTCAAACGAAAAAGCAGACGAACTCGCAAAAAGAGGAACGGAGGCTGAGATACCTAACACAGAACTGATCATCGGAGTACCAAAAAGTACAGCCCGAGGACAAATCAGAGACTGGATAAAACTGAAACATAACAACTACTGGGAAAATATTCCCAGACAAGCGCATGGGAAAGCCTTCATAGGCAGACCATGCCAAAAGAAAGCAAAAGAACTGCTTACAATGAGCAGGAACCAGCTGAGAATAATTGCGGGATTCATGACTGGACATGCACCAGTCAAGGAACGACTGTACAAAATGGGACTGTACAACGGGGACTTGAAATGCAGACTCTGCAATAAAGAGACCGAAACAGTCAAACATATACTGTGCGAATGCGAGGCATTGGATCACAAACGGCAGTCGATCTATGGGCAGCCTCGGGCAGAACCAAATACATACACCACACACTCAGTTAAGGACTTGTACAAACTTGTGCAAGGTACAAAGATACTGGAATGGGTGGAATGAAGAAAATGGGTACATAGTACAATAAGCCGAAAGGCTGCAGTACTGACCGATCGGCAGGCGGGCCCAAACAACAAAAAAAAAAAAAAAAAAAAAGCTACAAACGAGATTAGTAGGTATAAAAATTAATAATCAAATATTTGCAAATGCTAACTTAAATAGGTACTTATTCTAATTACCTTATTATTACATAAAATATATACAGGTTGTTTCAAATTCGAGGCCATCAAAGAGTACCTACTTACTTAACAGTAAAATACGGGTAGGAGTAGTTATACTCTGGGAAAACAAATTATCGCGATTTGTATGGAAAATTGTGAAAATCGATAAACGAACCATTCTAAGCCAAAGGCGTTTAACCAAATGAGTTAAAACCTCTGAATTGCTGTTCGATGCCTTTTACAAATCTAGTAGCCCGTTAACAACTCAATTAAATATTGTATTTAAATGTTCTGAAATAAAATTTACCGGCCGCTTTTAAAGATGTTTTAAGATATTTAATTTTATGTTAGGTTTTATTGATTGTTTCAAAGAATATCTTTTTTTTTATATCCCGGTTAGCAAATTTAATTGTAAAATAAATACGCACCCTAATATATAGGTTTAAAAAATATTTATGAGGAAACTCTTTACAAGAATGTGTAAATAGTACATTTTCATATAATATCTTAAGGGTTGCTCCAACGTTCTCGTGGCAACTAATTTTATTAAAATTTTCAACAAAAATTATTTCTAGCTGTTTGACATATTCTACAATATTACTAGGAGGTACATTTAGACCTCCATAGTTTTTAGAAGTCGAATATGCTTTAGCTCTAGAAATACAGCAGCTTCTTTTGGTAATGTCTTTTCATCATTATACTTTGTGCAAGCACTACAAGAGTGTTGCAGCAAGCATTTCCTTAATAGATACCCTGTAATGTAAACTATAGCATTTCCGTCCGTACTAGAAATATTTCTATAGTCGCATGTAAAAACTTTTGAAGAACTATTATTTGTCAATATAGGTACATCGATATTTTTATATTCTTCTAGAATATCAGGAGTTACATTAAGCAAAACTGTATTAATATCTTTGATACAATTGGAACCTTCAACCTCATTAAAATATTTTAGAGAAAATAATTTCTTGAATGCCCTACAAAATTGAATTGGGGTTGGATTTCTCGAGTTTCCGCAACAATTTCTTACCAGACCAAAAACATTTTCGATACAATCCTGATTAAGGTTCCTTGTTAAAAGAAATGAATAGTTCTTGCATTTTAAGGTCTCCCATAAAGACAGACTAGAGGTAATAGTAATTTTCCAGCCATTTATAAAATGCATACCTAGTATTATTTATACATTTTTCCACGTATGTTACCTTTCCATCGTTCTGTTTTACCTGTACTAATTTAATTACCTGTAAGTCATCCAACAAACATTTTATTTTTCTAAAAAGTGCAATTGTTTTTCTGTGCCCATAAATGCGTTAAAGTTGTTAAGATGGGACGAGTTTAACAAATCAAATAAATCATTTGTTGTTTGTAGGAATTTTGCAGTAAGCGTTGCTTCTAAAGGTAAAACCTTAAAATGTATGTAGGTATATAGGGCAGCTGAAAGAGAGTGACTAAAGACTTGCGAAGCATATTTTACTTTCATTTTTTGAAAGCTATTAGGAAACATATGCTCGTCAGTAAGTTTAGGACAAAGTCGACACATTTTTTTTTGTCGTGACCATAAAAAATGTCTAAGTAACTTTCGTTCGTTCGTGACATTTTATTGCAGAACCAAACACAAAACACTACGTAAATGTTTATTTTATTTTTAATGGAATTCACTCACGCCGACACATAAAGACAACTGGTACCTACATATCTCTACGACGGACAACCTGTTTATGCATATCGCGCGTCGGGGGCTTACGGTGCTCTAGATACGGTAGCATCCGATATTCGAGCGAGATAGGCATAACGAGGGGAGGAGCTTGGAGTGATCCTTCTTGTCTCTTGTTAATGTTCGTTGCCCCGACCTAGTACCTATTTACAATAAGGAAAACCAGGACATTGATGAAGTAAACGTTTTGGCTTCAATTGAAACAAATCAAAGTAGTTCTTGTAGAACAGTGGAAGGTTCTGTCGGTGTTACAAAATCAAGGGTTCAAACTATTCTAAAAAAACACAAGTTTAAGCCATACAAATTTCATGTCGTACAAAACTTACATCTCGGTGACGCAGAGCGCCGCGTAGAGTTTTGTAATTGGTATTTACAAAATGTAAGGTCACCCGATTTAACGGTTTTGGATTTTTTTTTGTGGGGCTACCTAAAAAATAAAATTTATACCGTCCAGTACCAAACGACGGCAGATTTAAGAGAAGCCACTGAAAGAGCCTTTAGAGAGTTACAGGCACGGCCTTTTTTATTTTAAATGCACTGAGGTGAATCAGAACAATGTGTAAAACATGTCTTAGGCATAATGGAGAACAGTTTGAGCAATATTTATGAGACAGTTTCCTAAATCATCAAATAATTCTGTGGCTTGGTGCAAGAAGGGCCAAAGTCAAAATTGATAGTTTTAAGATACAGAGCTTTTAAGTTTTTTAAATCAAATTGATCTCAAAAACTACTTGTTGTAGAGCATCTTAAAAGTTCTTCTCCAAGCAAGTTACTATTTATTATTATATTATGTTATTTAAGAAAAAAAAAGTTTCAAAATCCAAAATTTACAAAAAAAAATGACTTTGGCCCTTTTAAAATTGACTTGAGTTTTGACTTTGGCCCTTTATACAGGGCGTTTTTTAATTGAGTGCCGATAGTTTAAGGGTGTGAATCCTTGAGCGATTTTAAGAAGAAAAGTTAATATCAACATATGTCCTAAACCTCGTAATTTTTGAGCTACAGGGTGTTAAAATTTTAAGAAAAATATAACTTTTTTATCATAATTTCTTATCACTCTTAGATATTTTTTGAAAATTTTATACACACCTTTTAATCATTAAGGAGCATTTTCTGGCGTAAAAGATTCTTTTAAATTTTTACCAGTGCCGTCCGTACGGGGTTTAAACTGAATATTTTTGAAGAAAAAAGTAGTACGCCACAAATTTTTCCAAAAACCAAAATTATTTTTGAAATCACCATTTATTTTTGAGTAAATTTGTATTTTGTTCGGTTCAAACCCCGTAAGGACGTCACTGGTAAATATTTTAAAAAATCTTTTACGTCAAAAAATGCTCCTTAATGAATAAAAGGTGTGTACAAAATTTTATAAAAATATCTAAGGGTGATAACAAAATTATGATAAAAAAGTTATATTTTTCTTAAAATGTTAACCCTGTAGCTCAAAAATTTAAAGGATTAGGACATATTATATGTTCATATTAACTTTTCTTCTTAAAATCACCCAAGGAGTTTTCGCAGTTCACAACGTTAAGTATCGGCACTCAATTAAAAAACACCCTGTATAAAACACAAAAGGCCCGTTTTAGGAAACAAAAAGGCATTATTCTTGAAAATCTTTTTTAAAAAAATACATTTTTAACATGAAAACACATTTTCTTTCAACAACCCATTTTCTTCATCTTCTTCTTCCACGGGCAGCGTGTCTTCCATATTTGGTGCAGAATTTAAAACTTTTAGAAACTGTTCATAATACATTTGGCTTGATTTGCTTATAAATGGTAAGAGGGACTTCAAATCCTTTAATTTCTCCTCGGAGATTGAAAGAAGGGTTTGGTTAAAGGGTTGAAGAGTAAAATTATTTTCTTTTGCGGAACGTGATATTAAAAATTTTAAATTCATCGTTGGAGCTGAAACTTTCCTTGTTTAAAATATCGCCTTCCTAATTCCAATGTCTGGCATTAGCCGTTTTTCACATCGTGAAAAAGGGCCAATGTCTGACATTGGCCGTTTTTTACATCGTGCAAAAACAAAGTGCTAAAGGCCAAAGTGTACATAGGCCGTTTTAACCAAAATAACGATAAAATATAAATTGACATTGGCCCCACTATTCCTGTTAAAACTTCAATTTTACATTGGCCCTTTTGCCGTATGTTAGGACAATATTATAGACTACAATATGTGACATAGAACTGGAAATGTAAAAAACATGACATTGGCCCTTCTTGCACCAAGCCACAGAATTGTAGCTCTTAATTTTTGAACGTATAACACAACTGAGTTAATTGTTATTTATATTTATAAAAGTTATTGTTATGGGTATATATTTTTAAAATTAGTGTTATATATTTGTGAGAAGCTTGTGACAATTGTTTAATCTTAAAATTTATACGGTGTGCCGTTTAAAAAAATGTAAATTTGTTGAAAAATGTAATATTTGAGCTTCACATTGAAAACAGCTACAAAGTATTATATATTTTTGAAAAGCTTGTGATAAACTGAATCATAATAGCTAAAAATATATAGGTGTCCCATTTAAAAAAATGCAAGTTTGCTCTTTTTCTCGAAAACAATTAAACATAGAAAAAATCTGACCAAGCCACTGGATTCAACGTAAAAAAAACTAATAAGTTCATTTTTTACCTTTTTGATAAGTTGCAGCGGAACCGGTGTCCCAAAATGCAAAATTTCCAAAGTCACCCCACCCCGTATCTAAAAAACTAAGGGACTATGAAAATTCTGTTTGTGGCATCGTTTGTTTCTCAAAAAAGTAACAAAGTGCCGCGAAAACCGCAACCTTCTATCTTTACTAATAACGCAGATAACCCGTAAAACATACGAAACCTGGACACCCTGTGCTGTATTGTCAACACTTAAATTAGCATTCTTTCTTTTAATAGAATCGTAACAGTTAAGAAATAATTTTTTTCCATTTACTGTACATGGACCGACTCTAGAGCGTTTAGGCTATTGATGAAAATTCACACTTTGACTAGTTCCACTCAGGGCCGTAGCTAGGCGTTACCCATGATTACTTCTTACTTCTTCCGAACTAATACAAATTTCTCTGTGTACCGACATTAGCGCTAATCCGTTTAATCTTTCGTTTACTATTGAATTTCTTAGCCACGATTTTAGGCGTCTTAAAGTAGAAAAGATCTATCCGGTGTTGCTGTAGAGCAAGGCAAAGTTGCTGATATTTGTAAAAGATCTTTAATAATAGGAAAAAATGACTCATCGGTATTTAAAAATGCTTCAATGGCCGTTCTTGGCAGATTGTTAGTATTAATCCATTTGTTTTGCCACATATGAAATTCTGTGGAGAATAAATCAAATCGTTTATCATACAATTCGCAATATCTATAAATATTTTCTGGTATAAGTAACTGTAGAAAGGAAATTAATTTGGGATGTTCAGAAAAACGATCTTTTAATTCCACTATAACATGATCAATAACTGGAATGTACAAATTTTTAAGGTAGTATTGCTCAGCATTTTCAGCCGGAAGGTTTCCACGCTGAGTTTGGCGACTTACAGTCCTAGGTTTTCTTATCTCACCACCCATATTCAAGACAAGCTTTTCTGCTTCTTTATAAATATTATTAAAGTACTGGTTGCATGTGTCTCTAGATGACTGGATCGAGAGTACAATTAAATCCACATGTTCGACACATGCTACCAGATCTACATTAACTTTCTGAAGATTTTTGTCAAGTTAGAGGTGTAACTAAATACTTTATTTAGTGTCAAAAGAGCGAAAATAAATTCTGAATTTGTAATGGTGGAAGCTAATTGTATAGCCTGAACTGCCATATATTTATTGCTTTTCTCTTGAAAAGCCTCAAGCGCTTCAACTATGTATTCATAGAAGTCTACAAATCGAGCAACCGATTCGTGCTCTTCTGTCCAGCGTGTCTCGCATAAACCAAGTAGTGTTTTGTGACGTTTACTATCACATTTATTTTTTATATACCATCTAATACCTCGGTTCGTAATGATGACATTCTAAAAAAGTTTATAACGGATTTGACGGTTCCTATACAATTTCTTATTATGGGTATTTCACAAGCTAAATCTAAATTAAATTTTTTTAAAGTTGACAAAATGGTATTGGTTAAACCTAATGCTGTTAAATCATTAACTATGACAAAATATAAAAAATCTTCCCTAGCTATGTTTTTTACTATCTACATATCTGACGCACAATGACAGTTGTTGCTTCCTAGATATGTCTTGAGTTTCGTCTACTAAAATTGAAAAATATCTTGCTATTTTTATTCGTGATATGATATTTTCTTGGACAATGTCACCACATATTTCAATCAGTTCATTTTGAATGGTGGGACTTGTGTACATACTCCTAGAAGCGCTAGAATCATGACTTTGAGACTGCAGATGCATTAAAAGACAGCGATCACCACTCTTGGCTCTATACCTTAACAGCGCCCTAAAATTTCCATTATTGTATGTAGGTTCCTCCAGCCCAACGGGACCAGCGTCATTTGTACCTCTTAAAGCTAGTTTCTGTCGTCCACACAGCAAAATTGTTTCAACAATAGATTAAAGTTTTTCACGATTTTCTTGCGCTTGGCGCTCTTGCACCGAGTCCAGCATGCTGGCGACATCTGAGGTTGTTCCCTTCACTACGGATTTGAAATTTTCGACTTTAAGCGTTGCGTTTATGTGATAATCCTTTTTTTGGTGCAACTCGAAGATCTCCTTGGCTTTCTTCCAATTAGAAAACGGTTTCACTACAAAATGTCCCAGATTTTGCCTGCCTTTTCCACCAACGCGTTGACTAAATAAAACAAAAATCTTACATAAAGCACCTTGTACTTTTTCAGAATATACCAACCATTGATAAAGTTTTAACCATATTATTTGAAAAGAAAGGTGTCTACTTTCAGACACGGGAAAGACGTAAGTTTCTGACGGACTCCAACAGTTTGTTAAAACTTATAATTTTAAAAAATCATCTACAGGCACATTGTCTATGAAATTTCCAACATCAAGTGAATTACTTTCGCTTATTTCTACTGGGAGCCCAAGCACACTCTCAATATCACTAAGTTTAGGCGGATCTATATTTAAGGCGCTGCAAGAAGGCGAAAAAGGCAAATAATTACTTAAAGTGTCTGGAAGTTTACTTTCATAGATATCGTCTGACTTATTTTTTTTTGTTTCCTATGAAACTTAAGATAGAAGTCTGTTGAAGTCGCTTCATCTCTATAAAAAAAAATTTCGTTACTACTATTATTGTAACTAAGAACTATAATATAGTCCATACTCCATAACCAACCATAAAATGCGAGAGCGAGAACACATGACGTATTCTGTTCTGTTCAATAATGAGAAATTTATAAAAGTTTCTTTAATTCTACTATAGAACACAAATATTTTATGTTATTTGTTATTTATATTTTATAATTATTGTTTTTCAATAAAGTCGGTAGTTTTCGGATGTTGAAATTCAAATACTAGGTAGGTATGCCACATAATTTAGACACTATATTAAATTAAATGTTAGAATTTATACTTACTTAAATAATCTAGCAGCACACACTGACAACACTAAACAGTAGGTACTATGGTACTATATAATAAAATTGTTACTATGTTACTTTCACCTTTTATTTTACAATTTAAACTTAAGCACCAAAGCACCCTATAATGAAAATCTTTTAAATACTCGCGACGAGCTGGCTTATCTGAAAATAACCCTGCGCTACGTCAGGTGCAGGCGCGTGGAAAGTTCCTTAGACGTGACGTGAGTAAGGTCGGGCACAGTATAATATAGTTTCCGTATACTGTGGGTCGGGTCAGACTAGACGTACTTATTGGGAGTGGTAGTTGTCCGAGCGACGGAAATATTAGAATTATTATTAAAATTTACGGTGGTTAACAAGGTAGAACGAACATTGAAGGAGGGTTTTTATCTTCTCTACTAAAGCTGTGGGAGAGGGTTTTTGGATTCGTTGTTATGGGGGGGGGGGGTTTAACCCCCCTAAACCCCCCCCTTTTCTACGGCACTGGTTCCACTGAGAAACAAACATCCAAGGTAGGTATGTATGTACAGTTTGTACAGATATAAATAAGTATATTATTCCAAGAGAGGCACCCATAAAGGCTTAATAACCACATAATTAGCAAGCAGGTAACCAGGATTAGGTACAAAAAACAGGAATAAAATGATTAGAGCAGAAACGGAATTAATTATGATAAAATTGCTTTTTAAAATTCCAGGTAAACGGTATAGATGTACCGGGTGTAAAAATAAGAAAGGGCGCCGGATATATCTCAGGAACTATTAGTCCAAGAGCTTTCAGGTAAACATTTTTTGTACAAAATAGGCTATAAAAAATTGCTGGAAATAATTTTTAAGTTTGGTAGTCGTCCGCTAGGGGGCGCAGCGAACACTCGAAAACATAATTATGTGCTTATCTTAAAAAAGACATACTAAAGGTACCTAGAAACACAATATTTGAAATCTTGATGAAATTATGAAAAAAATTTAGTTTGGATTTTTTGCCATTACTCTTCAAATAAGGGGTGGGGGAAGGTTCAAACATGTTATTAAGAAATGTCATACAACTATTTTGTTTTTTAACCGGTTTCAATGATTTTGGCATCATTTAAAAGAGCTTTTCCTGTTTAATAGGATTCATAGTAAAAATAACAATATAAATAATTCTGTCGCCGCTAGGGGCGCTATTTCAAGAAGTCGACAATTTTCCCATTTTCCCATTTTCCCGGGAAATTTTAAATGTAATGAGGTATTTTTTACATTTGGATGGAATGAGGATAAAAAATAAGGAATTTAGTAAAAACCGCAAGTCGATATCTTAATCCTATCCCAAAATAAAAGATATACAAGAATATTTTGGCAAAAACTTTTTGCCTTGCGTTTTGGGTAAGTAGGCCTGGAAATGCAAAAATTAAACAAAACACCTGTAGTTGTCATCAAAGCCTATTTATCCGACGCCATTCTTTGTCGTTGTTGTGGTATTGCAATTAAGCTTAAAACAATGAGAATTCCCAATGAAATAATATTTAATATGCTAGCCGTTTATTTTGAATGCTACCAGAACTCAACAATAGCATCAAGAATGTACGCGATGAGGTATTCTGGACAGAAACAATATCATAACAGAACCTTTATAAGATTGGCCAGCGGCTTCCACTTCGGCAATAGATATGCTTCTAATGACATTTCTGATCCTTACGATCATATCTTCGCTTGTAGTGGGCCTTGTTTGATATACGATGTCCTGTGCTGGAAAAACATCGTAGCACGAATAAGGAGGGAAATGTTTCGGAGCGACACAGGTAGGTTGTTTTGTAAAAAATGTAAATAAGTATTTCCATTGAGGGGCTCGTCAAATATAAATGGTCCAATAATTCTTCCACCTATTATCCCGCACCAGACGTTAACAGACCACCGACCTTGGTATTGAACCTCTTGCATCCAGTGAGGATTTGTTGGTGCCCAATAATGCATGTTGTGTAGGTTAACATTACGAACACTGGTGAACGTTACCTCGTCGGTCCACAAAATGTTTGAGGGAAATTGGGGATCTTCTTCCATCATGTTATTAAACCAGTGACAGTAGTTCAGACGATTATCAAAGTCTGTGTCCTTTAATTCTTGATGGAGAACAATGTGATATGGATGCATCCTAAAATAATAATACAGTTTTATTACACAGAAAACTAGATCGAAGCTCACGTGTAAAGTACCTTTTTCATTTAGTGGATTGCCTCATGCGATAATAATTATAAAAAAGGGTTACTTTATGCACTTGCTCCATAAATACCTATTATTATTTAGTTTTTATGATTATTTTTCACAACAAAATATTCAATTTTTGCACAAACCTGTGGTCTCTTGAGATGTTATGCACGGTTGATCTAGTAATGTAGAAATCCAGTGAAATTTGACTAATTCCCATATGAGGATATATCCCAACATATGCCAAAACATCCACTATGTTTTTTTCAGTGCGTCCCTTTCCTCGCCTTCGGTTGATAGGTAAATTAACATTGCCATTTTTTTGTAGCCGTCTGGCCAATCTTGTTAAGGTTCTGTTATTATATCGTCTCTGTCCAGGATACCTCATCGCGTATATTCTTGATGCTATTGTTGAGGTCTGGTAGCATTCAAAATAAACAGCTAGCATATTAAATATTATTCCATTGCGAATTCTCATTGTTTTAAGCTTAATTGCAATACCACAACAACGACAAAGAATGGCGTCGGATAAATAAGCCTTAGTGACAACTACAGGTGTTTTGTTTAATTTTTGCATTTCCAGGCCTACTTACCCAAAACAAAAGGTAACATTTTTTTCCCAAAATATTCTTGAATATCTTGTATATCTTGGGATAGTATTAAGATATCGACTTGCGGTTTTCACTAAATTTCTTATTTTTTTATCCTCTTTCCATCTAAATGTAAAAAATACCTCATTACATTTGAAATTTCCTAGGAAAATGGGAAAATTGTCGACTTCTTGAAATAGCGCCTTCTAGCGGCGACAAAATCATTTAATTTTGTTATTTCACTATGAACTTTATTAAACAGGAAAAGCTCTTTTAAATGATGCCAAAATCAGTGAAAACGGTTAAAAAACAAAAAAGTTGTATGACATTTGTTAATAACATGTTTGAACCTTCCCCCACCCCTTATTTGAAGAGTAATGGCAAAAAATCCGAAACTAAATTCTTTCATAATTTCATCAAGATTTCAAATATTGTGTTTCTAGGTACATTTAGTATGCCTTTTTTGAGATAAGCACAGAATTATGTTTTGAAGTGTTCGTTGCGCCCACTAGCGGACGACTACCAAACTTAAAAATGATTTGCAGCAATTTTTTATAGCCTATTTTGCAGTGGCGGCTCGTGGATGTATAAGGGGGGGGAGGCTATGAAATAGCGCCGCAGGCGAAAATTTTTCGCGATTTCAAGGTCATTGGCTTAAAATGAATAGTTAGGAATTCAACCAGCAATATAATTACTTTGAAATACTAGGTTTCACGAGAAAAATATTCAATTTGCAAGGTCAGGGTCAACTTCTCTCAGTGCATCCGCTATTGTGTCTTTATTTTGCTCTACTCTCGTAAGCGCCACAGAATTCTTAATATTATGTTCTTTGGAACTTTCGTGTGATTTTACCGCCCGTGAAAATTTTTTTAAATCAGAATACCCACCCCCTGAACTCCAATTGTTTTTTACGCTGCCTAATAAAATACAAGGCCAACAATATAAGCTTTCCTAATAAATACTTCCGCACAGCCACTTATGGGTTTCGTACCAAGTTACCTGAAAAGCTCTTGAATATTGCTTACCCTGTCTCTTATCGTTAAATATTGCCGAAATTTTTGGTGTCGGACGACTACATAATATCTGTATTTTTTCCGTTTCGTTTGTCCTTAAAAATAGGTATGAGAGAATAATATCATGAACAGGATTTATATTTTTTTAAAACAATAAAATTTAGCGTTTAATAATTAATAACATAATAAAGAAATCTTAAAACTTACCGGATCTTGAAATAATAAACAAATAGTTCCGTATACTGTGCCGGCACACACTACTTGGCTTCCCGCGAAATATTATTTGTGGGCGTTTCTGCCTCCTGCCTATCAGTTTTTCACGTGACAAAAACAACTCGCGTCGTGGTGACGCTCGGTTCTTGCATTGAAACAAGTGGACAATTATGTGTTATCCGTGCTGAAAAATTAAACCGTCGAAAGCATGCCTCCGTTGATAATAGCCTAGGCGCATATTCGCTGATGCGGGCAGACACCACCTAATAGTACTAAAGCTGAGCGGCAATAACAAAAATATTATATTATAAAGAAAGTGTTTTTCTAGAAGTAGCTAATTCAGAATTTTTGATACACTGAGAATATAAGAATATGAAAGTATCATTTTCAAAAATGAATAAAGTTATCTTTAGAAAAATAAAATGTTATTTCGTAAGTTTTTGTTGGGGAGGCACTGCCTCCCCTGCCTCCCCTGACGAGCCGCCACTGCTATTTTGTACATAAAAGGTTTACCTGAAAGCTCTGGGACTAATAGTTCCTGAAATATAGCCGGTGTCCTTTCTTATTTGGACACCCGGAACATGATTTTAAGCTTAAATTTAATATTAAAATATATATTTGAAGACAAAACATGAATTCAATGTCGATATCTGTACTAATTCTGCACAAATTTAAAAATTCAGGCCTATATAAATCTATACATACCGAAAAGTGTTGCACGCCCATGGAGAAGACGGTTTTGATTGATTTATTATAAACTATTTTCATTAAAACCAGTAAATTAATGGCCATAATGGGTTAAAAGAAAGTATCCATTTTAAAAATAGGAACAGCTTCAATTACTTTTACGCGAAAATAAAAAGCATTCATAAAAATTTTGCCGATTTAGAAAATTATATAAAAAATATAGTCACTGGATTTAAAACAGCCTGGATTACAGCTGGTGTAATTAAAACCATAAAATATAGAGATTCTATAAAAAATACATATAGAGAAAAACCTAGGTGTTACTGGCGCGTATAAATCTTAACGAAGTAAAATTGTGACACGTACTGCAATAATAAATTTTTAAATTATAAGGATAACGGTAAAAAGTTATGGCATACTACTAATAACTAATTTAAACTAACCTAAATGAATATACAACAAAGAATTTCAATAATTCATCTAATAAAAAATTGTTCGATGGAAAGAAAACCCTAGAACAAGATCCGTTAAGTATAATTTTTAACAACTTAATATATAAACTTAGGAAAAAACATGACCAGTAAAATTAGGGAAAATTTAAACGAGAACCTAAATATTAATCTAGATAACTCAAAAAGGTCCTTGCCAGCATTTGAACCTATATGGATTCTCGCTGTCCTGGTTGGGTTAATACGTGTGGTCAAGCACGTATCCAGGGGGGGGGGGGGCCGGGCCTCCCCCGAAATCCCGAAATTTGAAAATAATGATTTAAGTTTTAATGTGTGATTCGCTCTGCTCTGAATTAATTAAAATAAGTCCACATTTTTGAATGATTTATGTCCTTGGAGCCCCCCCCCCCCCTCCCCGAAACGAATCTCTGGATACGGGCCTGCGTGTGGTTGCCACGAGATGTAGCCACGTGCTGCAACTCTCATTTGGATATTTGCATTTCTGTGTTAAAACACTTTGAGGTCTCTTACCTTTTCGTCAGACCCGGAGCCTTGCTGAAGAGCCGTAAACGGCGAAACGCGTCCAAGGATTTGATCTGACGGAAAGGATAAGGGACAATTCTGTGCACAAACTTATTATAAGTTTGTGTTTTGTGGACTTCTCCTCGTAGTTTCAGAAAAATATTAAATCAAATCAAACAAGCTTTAGTGCCATAAAAATTAAAATTTCCATTAGCAAAGCAGAACTTTACTATAATACATATAGGTCCACACCTCTTATAAACACTTCTAAGAAAAAGCCACTTACACAGTGACAAGAAAAAGAATAAAAAGAAAACTCGAAGTGTTAAAATCAAAATACGCATATGGAAATATATCAAAGCAAAATGCACATCTCTCCCCCTTAGAAAATTCAATTTCTGAGAAATAAGCCATAAGACATGACTACCTATGTGTTCCTCGATACCTTTGTGGATAATTGTACAATGTGTTGCTGAAAGTTTCGTCCACAAATAAACCCAAAAACTTATTAAATGCAGCACTAATCACTGTGTCATCATTTTAAAAAAATAGTAGTTATCTATTTAGCATTTCAAACTAGCGCAAAGAAGAGGAAATACGATTGTTAAAATTAACTGATCGATGATGATCAGAGAAATATAATTTTACTCAAGACAAGGATGCCACTCGGAATAGATAGAGTTCAAGCTTGCCAAGAAGCACTCCATAATCCACAAAATCAAAATCGTTATATGATCACAGAAAACTGCAAAGGCTGATTTTTCATCATTAAGATAAAGATAGACGTCCTTCAGAAAGATGAAGATGACATCATTTGTGCTTCTTTAGCCTAAAATAGAAATTGGGCTTTATTCAAAAATAAAATGGAATACTTGAGAGATCGTTTTCAAAATAATTTAATTACCACCGTTTCATAAGATATTACACCGATGGACTTTTTTCTTCGGGGAATCCTTGACAATAAAGTTTGCTGGGAGACTTTTCAAAATAATGATAAGTTAAAGGCTGAACTTTGAGCCGGAATAACAAAATAAATAAAAATAAAATAAGCCCAGTAACATGTTATGGAAGAAATTGTTTATCGGTGTTATTTATGTTTAAAGAATGAGGGTGAAATTTTTGAACATAATAATAATTTATATTATAAGAATACGTAACGACGAAAATCTTATTGTGGATTAGAATGTTGTTTTGGCAAGTAGTAGGCGTGGGTTAGTGTCAAAGAAAAACAAGTTTCCACTTGTAAACGTTTCAGCTTTTTATACTAATGCGCAATGTCTTGTAAAGCCAGGAACACATGTTGTGTTGTGAAGTGCTACACAGTTCATACAGCTTATTTCTCGTGTATTTAAATGAGCAGCGAGCATGCACATTCACTTAACGCGTTCTGATGTGTTGTATCGTGATGAAATCCGGGCCGGTCTGATTTTCGCCGGACGCCGACACATACATCAGAATGTTTTTTAGGGCAACTACGAGCATTTCGCAGAGAAAAAATGAATACAATTTCACTACTTGAAAACGTGAGAAATCCTTACGAGCATGAGTGTATAACAAACGCAAACAATACACTGATTTTGAAAGCCGCCTATTAAGCCGCAAACACACTGAGCTCACGTCACGTCACATTACGTAAGCTCACGTGCTATTACGTTACAGACAAAAAGTGTGAAGCGCTGTTTTACATAGTATGTTAATACATTAGAACCACACTAAAGTCATCTCATGCGTATTACGTTACATCCCCAACGGCACGCGTGCTAGCATGTGCTTATTTTCTGCAAATCCACACTTTTCGTCTCACGTGAGCACTCGTTTAGGCGGTTTTGTAGAGAGCTAGTGTGTTGGTGAATTTATGTTTAAAAATGGAGGAGGTTTTGATTGAAAAAGTAAGAGAACATGTTGTTTTATATAATCACGGATTGCCTGAATATCGTGAACAACATATTCGCCAAGCCGCTTGGGAGGAAATTGGAAAGGAGTTAGAAATACCATTTAAGCACATTATTTTCTTGGTTTTTGCTGTTGTGTCACTGAGTGAAGGCCAAGTTTACAGAATAAAATATAATATGACACATAAATGTATATATGTGAGAACTTTGTTCTCTAGCCACTTGCTGAGACCTTATACAATAAGGAATAACCAAATTATGCTAAAACAGCTATTCTCTGGGCTATATGCTCCAACGAGCGCTGAATTGCATAGCAAAATTTGGCGTATTTTGACTAACACTGTTAGTACTAAAATACAAACTCAGATTGCAGAAACTACCGGAAAAGAAAGAAATAAATCTTCATTTCCATATTTCTAAAATACATGTGAAAGCGTTTTGGATCATTTTTTAATTCCTGAATCAAACGATGAAATTCGCCCAATTCTTTTCTTTTCATGTTTATGTCATGGGCCCATGCTTTCCTCGTTTTTTTATTTTCCTCCTTGAGAACGATAAAGGCAGCCACAGCTTCTATTTCCTATTCCCAGTCCGAAGAACTGATTGAGCTGGCGCTTTCCATAATTTAAAATTTACGCAAAATAAACAAACAACACAAACACAGTGAAATCAAAGAAAGACTGCCAGAATTCATATATCAATTTGTATACCACATCATAAAACGTGTTGGTAGTGTGTTTCTAGTATGCTCTCACGGTTAAATCATGACAATATGATAGCACGTGACCTCACATGACGTGAGCTCAGTGTGTTTGCGGCTTTATCGTCATAATGTATCAGAACAATATGTTTACGACACACCACAAGATAATGCATCATAAGAGATCAGGACACAACACAACACGTCGGAACAATGTCTCCCCGGCTTTATTCTAGAATTAGAATAAAAAAGATGTATGGTGATAAGTGCATTTTATATAATTAAAGCCGGGAAATATTGTTCTGACGTAATGTGTTGTGTTATGTTGTGATGCTACACGGATCATGCAGCTTATTTCTCGTGCATTTAAATGAGCGGCCTGTCGCGTTCTAATTTATTGCAACGTGATAAAATCCGGGGAGACCAGATTTTCGTCAGACGCCCACACAAGCATCTGAACGTTTTTAACAGCAAATACGAGCTTTTTGAAAAAAGAATAAACGAAAATTAGCTAATTAAATAAATATATCCTTTATTTAGCACTTGGTTATTTATACCAAATTACAAAAGCAACATTTTTAATAGTACACACCTCAGTTTTTTAAGTATAACCAAAGAAACTTATAGCTTTGCGTAGCTATAAGTTTCTTTGGTATAACTAAAGGTTTCTATTAAATATTTTCAAGTTTGGTGCTCTCGTAATATTATCGGGCAGATCATTAAAATAGCAAATCCCATCGCAAAAAAGAGTTTTTTGTAAAGAGGTTGGCTTTACCCTGGAGATAGTATATTGTTCATTTTCTAATGTTGTATTCATAATGATTTGGTCTCTTTTCCAGGCACTATTGCAAATAATCTGGCTATAATTTGTGCTCAATCTTATAGGTTAATATCAGATTCGCTCTTTTAACGCACTACTCAATGTTCAACCATGTCAATGACCGAAACATATCATTAATTGGGGTATATTTATCACATTTTAATAGGATGCGCATTGCCTTATTTTGTAGTACCTGCAGTCTTTGAATTTCCTCCTTAGTGCAAGGAATTAATGCATCTTTTGTATATGAGACGTGTGGCAATATAATGGTATTATACACCAATATCTTAGTCCACTGAGACAAACAGATTGATACCCGATTGAAAAAAAAAACTATTTTTTACCAATTTTCAGACACATTTAGTCCACATGATTACTGAAGCACGATGGTGGATCTAATATAACCCCCAAATCTTAGAAACAAAATAAATTACAACACCATTTATGTTTAAAAAAAGGCCTACATTATTAAATCTTTGACAGTCCACCCTAGATCCAACAACCATGCATTTTGTTTTCAAATTATTTAATTTTAGTTTACTTTGACACAACCATTCGTATAATATTCCCAATTCATTATTCATTGTTGTAGCTACCTGATTAAAATCTTTACCAGGGACAGAAATTAGGGTGTCATCCGCAAATAAATTAACAAAAGAGTTTCTTAGTCCCTCCTGCGGATCATTAACATAGACAATAGACAAAAGTGGCCGCAAGACACTCCCCTGCGGTATACTCCAACTGCTGTTTCTCCTTGTAGACATTTTATTATCAACTTCGGTTTGATGATACCTATCTAATAGAAAATCCTTAATCCAATCCAACGCACAGTCTTTTGACCCATATAATGTCAACTTGTTTAATAAAATATATATCTCGATAGTTTCGAGAACGCGTTTCAAATCGACAAAAACACTAAAGGTAATCTTTGATTTATTTATATTTTGTCTTAATACCGCGCACACATATTGCATTTTTTCTAAACCCAGACTGTCCCTTGTATAATAGTCAATTTTTTTAAGGTAATCTCACAACTGGTCGCACACCACAATTTCAAGTACTTTGTCAATCACTGATCAAAATCGCTCATGCTATTTGGTTTTGACACCTTTGATGTCAGAATTATTATACTTGTTTTTAATTTATTAGGGAACTTGCCGGTACTTAAGGCTGTATTAATCAAATATAGTAGAGGATAACCCAAAACACAGAAGAGATCTTTCAGAAACTTAATGTTTAGTAAACAATTAGTTGTGCTTTTATTTGTCAAGTTAGCACCACTTTTCGAAGCTCCGATATAATTGATGTTTTAAAACAGGCCAGACTACAGTCTTCTTGCCTCACATCAACATTCTACTGTCTTTCAGTTATGCTATCTGATATTTCACCTTAACTATCAGCGTAGAAGTTCTTCATGTTCTCCTCTACACCCTGATCATATTGTCCAAAACCGATATTTGTGAAGTCTGCTGTTTGTTTCTGTTTATCAACATGTTGTTTTAATGTCTTCCACATTTTTCTTTCCATGTCCCATGCAGTTATTAATGTTTTTGTCATAATATTTTTCCTTTTCACTCCTAATTGGTAAGATTACTTTTTTTCTTTTAATCTTGTAGTCATTCCAGTCATGCGTAAAAATTGAATAGTAATGGTAGTAACAAAGTTCATTTACATTTTTTACCTATTGCTTCTCTGTCAACGAAGTTTGTAAAATTTTAAACAGTAAAGCCTAGGGGAATGCTTTCAGCGGATTTAATCACCTATTATATGGTCATCGTTCGTCAATTGTACGTTAGACGCATTTTAGTTGGCTCCGTGATTTTTATAAAATTGTGAAATTATTAGTGGATGGATTTTACTGGGACAAAAACTGATTAATAGGTAAATAATTTTATTTTTGCATTGCTTTACAAAATCTCACAAGATCTCATCAAGTCACGTCACTTACTTGAAATAAAACAAAGAATAAAATTATCTACAAGGAATTGGCCGTGCTGAGAGGAAATAAATAATGATGGATCAAGCCAAAGAGATACACGAACAGTTACTTGCGTGCATTCGCTCTTCAGCTGAAGAAACTAGGAAGAGTGTTTCTAAAAGCACATAAAGGCACATCGAAGATGGAAACAAGCAATTATTAGAACTTTTGGGACAACACGCTCAGGCTGTACAAATGCTAGAAAAGCGATGCTCAAGGATTGAAACTCAACATATTGAACTTGAAAGGAAGTTTCGTCGTAATAATATTTTAATTTTTGGCCTGAAAATTAATAAGGATGAAAATCTGGTGACCTTTATAACGCAGTTTTTAAATGACAAACTTGGTGTGAATATTTTAGAATCAGAAATAAACAACATCTATTTATTAAAACAGAATCAATCAGATAAACCAGCTCCTTTAAAATTGGAATTTGTAACTACCATAAAAAAGGATCAAGTACTGAAAAACGGTTCTAAGTTAAAGGGCACTCAAATCTTTATTGCTCAAGATCTATGTTTCAAAGACAGAGAAGATCTCAAAATCCTACGTGAACATTTAAAACTGGCACGAGAAAAAAATCTTGTAGCTAAAATTACCCGCAAAAACAAACTTGTCATTAATAATGAAATTTATACTGCAGATCAATTACGTCAAATGTCAGGCGACAACGTGGATGGAATACCAGAAGTAATACCACGACCAAACAGTGCACCTACCACGCCCTCCATTGAAAGAGTGTTGGAGTTTAACAATTTATTGGACGTCGAGGATCAGGAAGAGAGTGTAACAGAAAAGAACGAACATAGTGAAACGGAGAAACGTAAACGTGATACAAATATTGACTTAGATAAATCGTTTTTTGAAGTACAAAAAAGACCTAGAGTACCAAATTCATTCAAAAACTTAAGATCAACAGTTAAGAAGTAACATTTAATCATAAGTCGAGCATACATTATCATTTAGGACACTTTATATTTTATTAGCTTGTTAAGGCGTCTAAAGGATTTAATAGTCAAAGTACAACAAAGTATTTAATCCTTAATTCTTTATTAAAAATATTTCAAACTAAACAACATTTCTTTTCGTATACAAATCCTTAATTTTTTTGAAGGACATCACACTATTCTTTACTATGTAGTTATTAATTAAATAGGAGACTTAAGTCTAACCCATCAACTCAAATAGACACTATCGTAAATAAGTTACTTGTTTTTGTTTATTGTTTATAATTATTATTATTGAGTTTATGTAGAATAAGATGGATCAGTACGTAAACAATTTGAACTTCTTGGAAACCAAATCAAACTATATAAATTCAGCTGAGGAGTTTTTTGACCTGAATACATCAAATAATAAAGATTTCTCAGTGTTTCATTGCAATATTAGGAGTATTAATAAGAATTTTAATGAACTATTATTACTGTTGCATGAATTTAAGTATTTTTTTGATATTGTCGTGCTGAGTGAAACGTGGAAGATACAGGATCTAAATTTTTTTATGATAGAGGATTATTTTGCACTGTATAATTCGGGTAATATAAACCGGAACGATGGTGTAGTCATATACGTAAAAAATGAATATAAAGATAGTTTTTCATTGGACCATATTAATGTAGGTAACATTAAAATGTTAAATGTAACAGTAAGGAAGAATGGACAAAAAGTTCTAGTGAGCGCTCTTTACCGGCCACCTGCATCATGCCCAACTGAGTTTGTTAATAATTTATCTTTATTCTTTGAGGGATTTAATAATAAACCAATTAACCATCACTAATTAGTTGGTGATATAAATATCGATATTAAATCAAACAACGGTCCGACACATAAATACCTTAATTTATTAAGTGATTGGGGCTTTAAATCACTAATAAATAATTATACTAGATTACATAGAGGTTCAAAGACGTGCATAGACCATATTTTCCTTAAAGGCTCTGATACCCTAGATACACAATCATTTATAATTAAAACTGATATAACTCACCATTTTCCAGTTTTCTCTCTCTTAAAAATCGACAATGTAGAAACAGAATGTACAAAAGACAAAAAAACAATCTATAAATTAGACGAAAGCAAATTTAGAAAAAATTTTATTGACGAAAAATGGGAAGATTTTTATGCAACTGCCGATATTAATTTAAGTACAGAAATTTTAGTAAATAAAATAAAAAATGGTATTGCAAATTCTATTGTGGAAATTGAGTACAAAACTAAATATAAAAAAAGGCATTCATGGATTACTTTAGGGCTTATGAAATCGTCAGAAACTAAACAAAAACTTTACAAAATACATATAAATGATCCTCAGAACTTAGGGAAGAAGACCGCGTATACAAATTTTAAAAATAGATTAAGCAAGTTAATATATTATAAAACGAAAACTGAATACTTTCAAGTGGAACTGGAAAAGTTAAAGGACAGTAAAGGTTTATGGAAAACAATTAACAAGTTTACAGGTAAGCTGAAAGAGAAAACTACCATTTCGGAAATAAATTTTCAAAATAAATTCATAAAGGATAAAGCTATTATAGCGGATTGTTTTAATAATTATTTTTCTAATATTGGTAAAACATTAGCTACCGCTATCAATAAACCTGCGCAAACACAGACCAGACATGACGTCACAGAACATACAATATTTTTTACACCAACGGACCCACACGAAATACAACAAATAATAGGTGAATTAAAATTAAACAAAGCACCGGGTATAGACGGTATAACTGCACAACATCTGAAACTAGCATCAGAGTTTATCAAAGATCCCCTAACAAATTTAATAAACCGAATGTTTCTGGAGGGAATATTTCCAACAGTACTTAAAATAGGCTTAATAAAGCCTCTCTTAAAGAAAGGAAAAGCAACGGAAATGTCAAATTATAGACCAGTATCCCTCATTTCTAATCTTAGTAAAATAATTGAGAAAATTATTAAAAAGCGGATAGTAAGCTTTCTTGATAGGTTTCAGATACTCTCAGACAGACAGTTTGGCTTTAGGAAGGGTGTGTCCACAGAAGATGCCTTAATATGTCTAACTAATACAGTATATCATAATCTAGACAACAATAGGGCGGTTATGGGGATATTTCTTGACCTGGCCAAGGCGTTTGATACAGTCGACCACAAAATATTAATCCAGGAACTTGAAAATATAGGATTTCGGGGTAATCCTTTAAATTTCTTAGAAAGCTATTTATCTAGTAGAATCCAGCACGTTAAAATCGATAATACTCTGAGTTCTCCAAACGAGATTGAATACGGTGTCCCACAAGGAACAGTATTAGGCCCAATACTATTTACAATATATATAAATAATTTGTTTAGTTTAGGGAGTACTGGGTCAATTTCTGCTTTTGCGGATGACACCGCGATTATATATACAGGTGAATCTTGGAAGGCCGTCAAGGAAAGTGCAGAGCAAGACCTAATAAAGGTAAAAAACTGGTTTGACAAAATGTCCCTAACTATCAACTTTGAAAAGACTAACTACATTGCCTTCAGCTGCAGTAAGAAAAGACCACCTTTCTATAATGAAATTAAAATATATCAAAATCAACAAAATATTTGCATAAAGGAAACGGATCATACTAGATATTTAGGAATAGAAGTGGATAAATACCTAAAATGGGATAAACATATAAATACATTGATTAAAAAATTACGTTCAATTTTATATAAATTTAAAAAATTAGGTTCTATTTTATGCTTGAAAAATTTAAAAACGTTATAATATTCACTGGTATACTCAGTTTTACAATATGGTATTTGTGCTTGGGGCTCTGCGTATAAAACTCATTTGGATAAGCTTGCAATTGTACAAAAACTTTTTATAAAAAATATGTATAAGAAAAAAAGAGATTATCCCAGCGATTTGTTGTATCAGGAGAGTAAATTGTTGGATATAAATCAAATTTTTTGTTTTAAAATCCTCTATTTACAACATAAAAAAAAGGACAAGCTACAAACAATTAATCATGGACATTACACTAGACATAAAATAAATAAACAAACTACAACACTGAAAGCTAAGAAGAAAATTGGTCAAAGATCATTTTACTTTTTATCCTCGCACATATATGTACATATTCCTAAAGAGATAAGAAACGAATTCAGACAGCAAAAATTTAAAAGTCTTTTAAAAAGTTGGATTCTTTCCTTACCTAGGTTTAAAGCACGCGAATTTATAGATTTAGGAAACTGATTAAACATATAAATCCAATACATTAATAGATTGCCATTAATATTTATACACTGCGTCCATTAATTATGGAATAGGTAAAAAAGCACTCAAATTTTAAACATCCATATCTCCATCAAAATTATATCAATCCACTCAATTTTCGATTTATTAGGTAGGCCGTCCCTTGGACTACTTAGCACAAAGTATTTGACCTTACTTTATGTCTTTTTTATACAGGATCATGGACAAGATACCAAGCCATGTAAAATGTGCTGATTTTAAAATTAATGTTTGGAAAATACGAATCAATGGAAATTGAATTTTATTAGTGTACTGGTTACAGCTTTATGTTAGGTACTTACTGTACAAATTACAGCGCAGTGCCGTTCGTGTCAATTAAAAAAAAAATAAAAAAATAAAAAATGGAATAGGTAAAAAAGTACTCGAATTTTAAAATCCATATATTCATCAAGCCATTCAATTTTCAGTTTATTAGGTAGGCTGTCCCTTGAACTACTTAGAACAATGTGTTTGACCTCACTTTATGTCTTTTTTATAGAGGATCATGGATAAGATACCAAGCCGTGTAAAATGTGCTGATTTTAAAATTAATGTTTGGAAAATACGAAGCAATGAAAATGGAATTTTATTAGTGTACTGGTTACAGCTTTATGTTAGGTACTTACTGTACAAATTACAGTGCAGTGCCGTTCGTGTAAATTAAAAAAATCTGTATATTGCAAATTATATTGACTGAAAACGTTTTACTTCTATTTGGATTTACGTTGCTAGTCAACCGATTGCCCTTGTCATTTTATCAAGATTATAAATTTATTGGCAGTTCTTGACAAGGCCTTTTGTTTAGTTTCTTTTTTTAAATGAATGCCAATAGCCGATTCATATCTCCAGAATAATGTTCCTATGCAAGAGGACTGTTTGAGCAGGGCCGGTCTCAGTCTAATATTGCCAGAATCATGAATAAAACGCAAGGGGCTATATCAAAAATTTTAAAACGGTATCGAGAATATGGATCGAATCAAAGAAGAGCAGGGCAAGGCCGACCAAGGAAAACAACTGCTACTCAGGATCGGTTTTTAACAATGCAATGTGTTCGGGAGCGATTTACAACAAGTACCAAGCTACAAGCACGGTTGTCAAAAGTTCACAATGTTCGACTATGTGAGCAAACAATACTTAATCGCTTTAAAGAGGTGCAACTGAAACCGTACAAAGCAGCGATAGGACCAAAGCTGGAACCGCACCATTGACGTGAACGATTGCAGTTTGCTCAAGAGCATTTGCCATGGGGTGAAGATGAATGGGCTAATGTTTTATTTAGTGACGAATCCCGTTTTTGTCTATACAGCAATGGTAGACGTTTAAAAGTGTTTCGAAGACCTGGTGATCGCTATGCTCAGTGTAATTTTAAAGAGCGGGTTAGTTATGGCGGTGGATCAATTATGGCTTGGGGAAGTATATCTCTAGAGGCAAAAACGGAATTGGTATTTGTAGAGCGATTAACTAGTGACAGGTACATTACGGAAATTCTTCAGGAGCATGTTGTGCCTTTTGCTCCCTTTATTGGAGAAAACTTCATTTTTATGCAAGATAACGCACGTCCACATACGGCGAGAATAGTAACGGAATATCTAGCAGAAACGGGAATTACCGTAATGAATTGGAAAGCTCGAAGCCCAGATCTTAACCCTATAGAGCATTTATGCGATCGAATGGGTAGAGAGGTTCGTGCAGAAGCTAACCCACCAGAAACTTTGGCTCAGCTGAGATTGACGCTACAAAGAATATGGGAAAATATGGATCAGGTTTTTATAAGAATTCTGATTCTCAGTATGCCAAATCGTTGTCAAGCTGTCATTAATGCCCGTGGAGGAAATACGCGTTATTAATTTTTATTCTTATAATTAAGTTGTTTCTTTAAATTGTTATTACTATTGTTAAGTTAGTGTTAAATCACGATTTTTTAATTTTTTTTAATAAACACAAACGGCACTGCGCTGTAATTTGTACAGTAAGTACCTAACATAAAGCTGTAACCAGTACACTAATAAAATTCCATTTTCATTGCTTCGTATTTTCCAAACATTAATTTTAAAATTAGCACATTTTACACGGCTTGGTATCTTATCCATGATCCTGTATAAAAAAGACATAAAGTGAGGTCAAACACATTGTTC
This sequence comes from Polydrusus tereticollis, assembly GCA_963920685.1. NCBI lineage: Eukaryota > Metazoa > Arthropoda > Insecta > Coleoptera > Curculionidae > Polydrusus > Polydrusus tereticollis. The sequence goes on from OY987329.1 coordinate 56,179,028, forward strand.
TAAGTAGTTCAAGGGACAGCCTACCTAATAAACTGAAAATTGAATGGATTGATGAAGATATGGATTTTAAAATTCGAGTACTTTTTTACCTATTCCATTTTTTATTTTTTTATTTTTTTTTAATTGACACGAACGGCACTGCGCTGTAATTTGTACAGTAAGTACCTAACATAAAGTTGTAACCAGTACACTAATAAAATTCAATTTCCATTGCTTCGTATTTTCCAAACATTAATTTTAAAATCAGCACATTTTACATGGCTTGGTATCTTAGCCATCATCCTGTATAAAAAAGACATAAAGTAAGGTCAAATACTTTGTGCTAAGTAGTCCAAGGGACGGCCTACCTAATAAATCAAAAATTGAGTGGATTGATATAATTTTGATGGAGATATGGATGTTTAAAATTTGAGTAGTTTTTTACCTATTCCATAATTAATGGACGCAGTGTATTTGGTAAAAACTATATAAACTAATTTTACACATACCGGTATATTATTGTATCTTACCTCACTGGAACTTTTGGTTAAGTGCACTTTAGGTACTGATGTGCATCTTTTTTCTTCTTTTTTACTTTTTCTTTAGGCAGAATTTATTTCTTTATTTTCTCTCGTTAACTAATACAGTAGGTTAGAATTATACTATAGGTTTAAATAAGTAGTTTGAATATTATGTAAATATGGCGAAGGGTCCACATACTAGCCTTAAGTGGCTTTAGTGGATTATTTCTATATTTCCAATAAATAAGGACTATTTATGAATGCATTGCTTTGTTAACGTATTATTATGGAAAATATATATATTATTATTATTATTATTAAAAAAAATAAAAAAACAACAGTTTTTTGTAATTTAAACAAATTATATTGTCTACTGTGTACGGCAGCTTATAGTCCACATTTTAATAAAATTGGCATTATGATACGATATTTTCGCTGGAAGCGCCAGCGTATGTCAACGTTGGTTAATAATAATATTAATATTGGAATAGAGGTAACAGAGCAGCTGTAAATAAAATATAAACTTTTATTTTGAGGCGTATGTATTTGTATACCTACCTGTAGGTATATGTCATGTTTGTAACTGTTTGTATGTCTGTCTGGTATTTCACATGGTTTTCCACTTTAGTGAGAATATTTTTAATTAAGGATGTTAAAAAAGTGGGGGATCATACTATTTTCCAATGCATGATAAAATTTAATTATATTGATCCGTAAAATGTATTGATGAAAACTTCTTTTATTATTTTAGAGATTTATTATATAATAATAGCATTAATACACAAAAGTGAAATATATTACTTTTCTGTGAATGACCCCCCCCCCCCCAAAACGAGGTTCTGGATCCGCTCCTGTGGCACAAGTATCCCAATCCTAGCGCAGGTAGTCTATATTAATGTCTTCTATAAAAATTGTTCTCAGTTGATGCACTTTATCGTCTTCCAATGTTTTTCTAAATAAATCAAAAATTCCCGAGCCGAACCATTTGGTGATCTATAAATGGATCCTATCAGTATGGTTTCTTTCTTTACTTAAAGTGTTGCTCCCACTGCCCAGTAGTTACAGTCTATTGAGTCGTTATAGGTTCCTTAAATGACAGCGCCCTTTTTATATACATTACGCTGCCGCCAGTATGTCTACTATTAGAAAATGCGATAATGGCATTATACCCTTGAACATCAAATTCAGACTCTTCAATGTCATTTGTAACATGTGACTCACTTATGCACGACTAGATCATTATCGTGTGCTATTTGTCTGATTTCATCCATATGAAAGGTCAGAACCTGTGCAATACTGTGCATATATATGCATTACCAATGCCGTTCTTATTTCAGCGCACCCCTAGCCGATATCTGTGATAGCTATATGTTCTAATGTTTAACATCAATGTTTGAATTGAATTGAAACGTGAGAAATCTTGATTGACTATTTTTTAATTTTTTCTACAAATTCGTTTGACGAGTTTGAGATCATGGTGAATAACGAACGCAATACGTCAGAACAATACGTCCTTGGCTTAAGTTTTATTTATACACTTATAATATTGTGGTGACGTTTTATAATTATTTTTTGCAAAATGGTTAATTAACTTACCTGTTAAATGCGTGTATTTTGTGTTATTATATGTATACACAATAAAACACATTACGAACTAAGTACTTTTAGCAGGCGCCGTTTATTATGAACGAATTCACTGTATTTTTAGAGTCCTGATGAAGGCTTCTCAAAAAGCCAAAACGTTGACAAATAGAAACTTGTTATACTTCTATGCTAACCCGCTGCCACCATTCTCCTAAACAATAAAAAGTAAATTTTTTAAAACATACCATAACATTTGACGACTATTAAAAAGAAAAAAACAAAGAGAATTAAATAATATTGTTAAGAAGAAAAAATTACACCAATTTTTTAAATTTGAAAACATGTACAACTATTTTCTAGTGCGTTCTTATCCGGGACAGCCTATATATTGGCAATGGTAGGAGACAATTCAATTAGTTAAGCCTTAAGGCTTTGGTTTAACATATTAGTACAGAAAACTGTCAAGTTAAACCGCCTATACCGGCCACCGAGCGATTCCAATCATTATAAAGATTTTTCTAATTACTGGCTAATACCATCGACTTCTTGCAAACCCATCATTTTCCCTGCTTAAATGTAGATATACACTAAATCAATATTTTTAATTTAAGGTGCAACTACGAGATTCGTCTGGTTTTTTCGTGTGTGGAGGCGCAATATTAGCATCAGAATGGATTTTAACGGCTGGTCACTGTGTTGTTGATGCAGAAATGTAATATTTATTTAGGTAACAAGTCAGAGAAGTGCTATTTTTACTCTAGGGTACTTCTCCGACATGTTACGCATTAGGTGTATATTTATTGAAAGAACTATTTTATTTGTTGGTCATAAAAATCTTATAGGCGATATTTATCTACAACCGTGCGGTAGTGCGGTACTTTTGATCACACGCACTAGTTTTAGTGATATAAATGTAACATAAATTGGCATACTGTCATCAAAAATGTACAACAAATATCAGTAAACATTAAAGCATTTTTACTTTACCTTACTATTATAGTTATAGTAGTGATAGTTGGAGAGTTCTGCATCATAGGGCCCTCCAATGTTAATTTTCGGAGGGATTTTTTATGAGTCATTATCTCCGGAACAAATGGGCCTAGGATATTGCGCATACGTAGTTGGGGTCTATGAAATGGGTTCTTGCGCATGACTCGAAAATTACACCTGTCACCTGTCAATTAAGAACTGTCATCTGTCAAATGTCACCTATCAAATGTCAAAATTGACAGCTGATGTAGGTCACGTGTTTAGGGTGATGTCATGAATCGTCTACAAAAAGAACGGGGTTGATCGAGCCAATAGGGCTAAAGTTAGTATAGCTAATGCCCTAACGGCAGGGGGTGAAAGGTTGCAAATACATGCTACGTGTTTAGGATAGCTTCATAAGTCGTCTACAAAAAGAACGGGGTTGATTGAGTAAATAGAACCAAAGTTAGCATAGCTTATGCCTAAATGCCATGATATAGAAAATTTTATTGGTGTATGAGTGACACATCATACCTTCTGAAGTTAGACAACCAGAAATATTCACCAAATCATACGGGGCGCTACCTATTCCAAGAGCATGTACCTAACTGGTACCCTGTTAAGTTAGGCAACCAACGCTTTAAAGATATATTATTACCGTAGCCAAACTATTGGCAATTATTACCTTCACCAGATTATCAAGAAATCTTACTTGCACTACCTGCCGAAAATGGCAACAGTGTAATCCTGTTACAACTGCCCTTGTTGTAAGAACATACTCCGTTTACCCCAACACATGTTACGAGTAGACCTCCGTTCAAAACAGATCAGTTATAAACTGCCCCAACTCAAAACTATACGGTTATAAGCACCCATAAGAATCACATGATAATCAGACTGTTCTACCCCTGTTAAGTTAGATTTAAAATAAAATCAAAAAATAGTTATATATCGAAAACATTTAGTTACAAAAATACGTATAAAAGATATGCGACAATGATAAGAAACAAAAATAATATCCTGGACGTTATAGCTCCATAAGCCGCATTAATGATGCCCACATTATAATATTGTAGCTAAAATCAGTCGCACAAAAATAATAATAAGACATGCATTACTTTACAGTAGATACAAAGACAAAGGCGCTAACATTGTATCAAGAATATTATTCGATATACAAGATAATAATAATCCAAGACAGCTATATTAGAATAATTTGAGATCAAGTACAAACCTATTACCAACCTCGTATGTATTATATTATAAACTTTACATCTATGATAAATAGTATTGGAATTAAAAACGCCAATGGACTTAAAAACTAAGAAAAAAATATATATACGATAAAAGCAATACCCTGTATATTAAATACTTCTGATCGATTATTATTAAGAACTTATCGACGGGGTGATTAGATAAATGTAAAATGTGGTCTAATAATACCAAAACTCAGCTCAGCTACTTCTCGAGAGACAGAAGTAAATTTTCCCAAACCAGACTGCAAGTCAAAAATCTGAAACTCAGCTGGGCCAGACTGTGATATTCGATATTAAAGGACATCACGCAACTCTTCTCACCATTACGCAAGATACCTCAAGACAGTGCGCTTTTGGTTTTCAAGCGATGTACTGATAAAAATAATATACATCGTAAAACTAAAATTTACCCCATGATTACAAAAACACGTTTATTTACAAAATATGAATAGAAGATAAATGCAAAATCATATACAAGATGTTAGTTACCATAATAAATATTTTAACTACAATTTAATTCACATCAATCAAAGATATTTAAATAATATGGCATATTTTATTTTAGAATACAACAAGGAATGCTGAAAATTTTTTAATTAATACAACATTTGGTATACACATACACAATAAATTGAAATTAGGTTTTCAAAAGTCTATATCTAGGAAATTATTAGGTTTAGACTTATAATGCACTTATTAAAAAATAACGACTACTTCATGCATAATTCAAAAATATTCTAAGATGTAGGGTATTCCATTTAACAAAAATATAGTTTTTAATATTACTCTTTTTTGAGAGTATTCTTAAAAATAATTTCAGGTGATAGCAGGGGCGAAACGTTATAAGTTTTATTAAGAAAATTTTCCCATAAGTTCAACTGTTTAGCAACTATTGGCCGACGCGCCCTTGTTGGCCTACCCTGTATACTGTGTATATGCTTTGGTAATTATTCTATTTTATTATTCCGTATTTTTATAGAAGTAGGGCAGGCAAAAATATACCTACAATTCCACCTAGGTAGTCCTTATTTACAAATACTCTAATTTTTTGTTGTTGGGTTTCAATATAATAAGAATAATAAAAATAATAATACAAAGATAGATCATTAATCATCCTCCAAATGACTCGCTTCCTTTACTTTAATAATGATGGGTTAAATGTTCAGTTTATTTAATACATATTCTCTATTATACCATTTTAATATCTCGCTTTCTGTATGCTGAATCTAAACATCACAAGTAGCAGTACACTATGATTCTTTCCACATATTCTTACACTCAATTTTTCAGCTTGCTTCTACAAATAATAATATATATACAAGGTGAACCGAAAAGTCGGGTATGAATATAAACTAATAATAAAAGTTATAGGTACATTGTTTCTCAATTATACCGGTTGACCCGACTAATTTTAATTTTTCCTATAAGGACGTATATTGCAAACAAGTAAGGTCTGGGAACTCCATAAAAATAAATTAATATACATTAGATGACCATTCAAAATTCTGAGAATTGTTGCAACATTGAAATATCTTATATTATGCGGTTCACTGCACATTTTATTCCTCGAATAATATTTAAAAATACCAAGAGACGTCGGATAACTACGTAATTGTATAATATAACATTTAACCCGGCGCAATGCCAAGGTTACACCGGTGACCGTGAACGTTTGTGACATTAAATCAGCCTATGCAATATTTTGTTTATCGAATTATATGACGGAAAAAATTGTAACCGTACGATATTATGTGACTGAAATGCAAATAATTTTAAGTGTATTCTAATTACGTCACCGGCTTATATAAAATACAGCTATCGAGTGAGTTAGCAGTTTAGTGATATTCTTCTGCTTATCTTCAGAGTAAGTACCAAATATTTATGAGATTTTGTTTAGTTGTTAAATATATCAGAGATAGTTATTTAACAAAATTATTCTTTTTAGTTTTTAGATAAAATGTTTGTATATAATTATTGTGTAATATTTTGAAGAAAACACTTAAATACGTTAATAAATTCCTAAAAATTACGAGCTTAAAAAATAATCTTAATAATAATTAAAGCGGAATTAGGGATTCATTGTATATTTTCTGTACAGAAATGTGAAGAAACCTGAACCTATTAACTTTCCACCACATCAGCCGTTGATAAAAAAAAAACTACTCATTTAAACAACCCACTTAATATCATCCACGTCGGTTTTTTTACTATAATTAAATAAAACATTATATTCACTTGCACATAAATAACAGTCTTTAAATGGATAGCTAAAATATTGAGATAAATCAGGTATCTTGGAGAGTACAAAGGTTTTCTGTGAGCATAAGAAATAGAAATAAACAATACATTACAAATAAAGAAGGCTATATTTTATAGTCTGCATATGGGGGAAAATAAAAGCTCACATAAAAAAGACACTTATCACTAACCTCGTATATACTGCATTTAGATATAAAAAAACTAGATCAAAAAATAAAATGGCATATCGTCAAGTTCAAAAGACCCTGTATAGACCCTAATAGATGTAATTTTAGCGTTGATATTAAAATACATATAGTTTGAATACCGAAGCAGTAGAAATTTTAGAGTAACGAGAAATATTATAAAAATATTTAAATTTTGTGCAGATCAGAGAGAAATGTATGTCAATTAAGCGACGAAATCAGTGTTTAAAATTATTTGATATCTATCAAAGAAAATTGTATTAATTCTATAAAGGACAACATGCATACGGGGGCTAATAAAAAAGCCATTTTTATTTTATTACATTTTCCAAAAACTATTTATCTAAATTATGAAATTTAATACACGGTGATGCCTAATTATGTCGATCCATTGTTAACAAAACTGATGTTTTTCTGCCCCCCCCCCCCTCCCGTTTCTGATATAGGTACATTTTGATATTTGATTATCAGTAATTATAGAACGATAAAGTTGATACAAGCATGACTTTTTAAAATGTAATTGTTTTATGTAAAAGTTTAGTAGTAGGATCTGGTATTTTTCACAAATGTCATAATCGAATTAATTATATGCCAGGCGCAGAATATATTTTAAAAATGGTCACTTTCCATGCGTTGAATTGTATTTTTACTTTTATTCTGTTTCTCTACAGTACTGTGAATTCCCACAAGGTACATTTTTAGTTTATTTAACCTGTTTAATTCTCGATGTTTGTAAATGTATAAACTGGGTTAGTTGTGTGGTTCGAAACGTTCAATATTTGTTCGATATAGATAGGTATCTTATCTTATTACACGCACATTTTTTAAATGCTTTTATTATCGATACATATTTTTAGTTCAATTTTTTTCCTAATTTATTCAGGTGCCTACATTTTATTAAATTGTCTATTGCTTCTTGTGAAAAATTTACAAGAGCTTCCTCTTTAAGGAAATATTCTACATCTTTATATAACTTAAAATAACAGCCTGTTGTCTTTTTTTATTATTTATTTTTGTGAACCTATATAATGCACCATAGTATTTTCTTGATTGAATATTGGCACTTCTAATTACTTTTCGTACAGAGCAAGGTACCTTTCCTTTTGTGAATAATATTTATGGGCTTGGCTTTAAACTATAATTATGTTTTATTCTTTTATCAATTAGAATATGAAATATGCAAAGTATTTCTATCATGCTGTATACAGTGTGCTCTAGTAAACCTTAGTTTTTTGGATATTATTACATACAACTGTGTTAATAAATAATAATATACAGACTTGGATGTCCTTGAATGTTTATTGAAAATTTTGAATACTTTCATTGCTTGCTGCATAATTTTTGCAAAGTACTATATTTTTAAACTTTTACCCCACATTCTGTCACATTGCAATATTTTTCTTGATAATAAATAATTTAATCTGAATTACTTTTTTACGTATTTTTGGGCATTCGTAAGCCTTGGTGTAAAGTACGAATCACTATAAATCATGGCAAATTTGCTATAATTATTAAACATTTTTATTTTTATCTTAAAGAGCCTGATTTTTTTTAAAACGTTGACTTTTTTACAATGCATTAGGTAGCGACTCCGTAAGAGAGTACTGACTGAACAATAATCCTGTAAATTTTATTATATTTGTAAGTAAGTTTGATTTACTTCTGATGTTCATGAAGTCAAACCTCCTGGTTCATCGACCAACAACATGCTGAGGGTGTCTTATGCAAAGGCAATGACATAGTACATATATATACGATCATTCCTTATCGAGCTTCTGTTGTTCAAATCCTAATTTACATCAATCAATTTAGGTACATACCAAGCACATTCAGTCAGTTGAAATTTAAGTAATCTTTGGCTATACCCTTTTTACTGCTTTGATACACCACTTAAGCTATATTGAAGATTTTAAAATGAATACGGGATCTGCAACCCTACAAGTTGATTTGTGGGTATTATTTTTCATGGACGTTTATGTGGAACATTTTTTAGTTTTTAAGATAGATATATATTTTTCATGGTATATTCCTAATGTAGTGTTTCCAACATATTTTTAATTTATTTTATTTCTTAGATAAACAAGTGCTTTTCTCTGGCCCTGTATAAGAAGAAGAAATAATTTAAAATTGTTTATAATAATTAAAAAATGTAACATCATCATGCAGATCGTCAGTTACCTACGAGTCTTGTTTAGATAATGCTTTATTTATGTTAATTTTTGACCTTTCAATATGCGGTTTTTCTTTTAACAATATCTTCATGTTTAATGTCTGTAATAAACGAATAAAAATGCAATGATTTATATTTTGATACATTTTTAAAAATGGGTAAACTTGTACACTACTTATATCATAGCTAGATTGTGCCTATATAGGTATAGGTTTAGTATAATATTTTATTCGTAATTATTTATTATTGAGAACTTGTTTATTTATTAAATTGACGGATCGTAATTATTTATTTCAATTTCCATACAGGGTTCCCAAGAAGAGACGACTAGCAGAACAGTAATCCTAAAAATTGGCTTTGTAAGTAAGTACATCAGATTACTGTTGATGAATTAGTAAAATGGTACTGCTTTGACCTTTGACTTGTGTATGCTGTTTTTGACCTTCTTAGGATTTACCAATCTTCAATTTTATAATTGCAGGAGAATGGCTTATTTTATAATTTTTAATCTGAAAATATTTTTTGTTTTATATGTAGTACACTGTACTCCAAATATTATTATATACAGGGTCTTTTGAACTTGACGATATGCCATTTTATTTTTTGATCTGGTTTTTCTATATCTAAATGTTGTATATACGAGGTTAGTGATAAGTGTCTTTTTTATGTGAGCTTTTATTTTCCCCCATATGCAGACTATAAAATATAGCCTTCTTTATTTGTAATGTATTGTTTATTTCTATTTCTCATGCTCACAGAAAACCTTTGTACTCTCCAAGATACCTGATTTATCTCAACATTTTAGCTCTCCATTTAAAGACTGTTATTTATGTGCAAGTGAATATAATGTTTTATTTTATTATAGTAATAAAACAGACGTGGATGATATTAAGTGGGTTGTTTAAATGAGTAGTTCTTTTTATCAACGGCTGATGTGGTGGAAAGTTAATAGGTTCAGGTCTCTGCACATTTCTGTACAGAAAATATACAATGAATCCCTAATTCCGCTTTAATTATTATTAAGATTATTTTTTAAGCTCGTAATTTTTAGGAACTTATTACCGTATTTTAGTGTTTTCTTCAAAATATCACACAATAATTATATACAAACATTTTATCTAAAAACTAAAAAGAATAATTTTGTTAAATAACTATCTCTCATATATTTAACAACTAAACAAAATCTCATAAATATTTGGTACTTACTCTGAAGATAAGCAGAAGAATATCACTAAACTGCTCGCTAACTCACTCGATAGCTGTATTTTATATAAGCCGGTGACGTAATTAGAATACACTTAAAATTATTTGCATTTCAGTCACGTAATATCGTACTGTTACAATTTTTTCCGTCATATAATTCGATAAACAAAATATTGCATAGACTGATTTAATGTCACAAACGTTCACGGTCACCGGTGTAACCTTGGCATTGCGCCGGGTTAAATGTTATATTATACAATTACGTAGTTATCCGACGTCTCTTGGTATTTTTAAATATTATTCGAGTAATAAAATGTGCAGTGAACCGCATAATATAAGATATTTCAATGTTGCAACAATTCTCAGAATTTTGAAAGGTCATCTAATGTATATTAATTTATTTTTATGGAGTTCCCAGATCTTACTTGTTTGCAATATACGTCCTTATAGGAAAAATTAAAATTAGTCGGGTCAACCGGTATAATTAGGAAACAATGTACCTATAACTTTTATTATTAGTTTATATTCATACCCGACTTTTCGGTTCACCTTGTATACATATTATTATTTGTAGAAGCAAGCTGCTTTGGTTTTTTTTTTGGACAATTGTAAATAAATTTAAACATTGTTTTCAACGCTTGACCTAAAATAATAATTACGGCTTCCTCCATACCACTGTATTTTCAATCCGATCGAATATATTTGGGGGATTCCCAAAAATTATTATAATAGGCATATTGATCGAGATGTCAATACAGAAATTGAGTGTAAGAATATGTGGAAAAAATCATAGTGTACTGCTACTTGTGATGTTTAGATTCAGCATACAGAAAGCGAGATATTAAAATGGTATAATAGAGAATATGTATTAAATAAACTGAACATTTAACCCATCATTATTAAAGTAAAGGAAACGAGTCATTTGGAGGATGATTAATGATCTATCTTTGTATTATTATTTTTATTATTCTTATTATATTGAAACCCAACAACAAAAAATTAGAGTATTTGTAAATAAGGACTACCTATGTGGAATTGTAGGTATATTTTTGCCTGCCCTACTTCTATAAAAATACGGAATAATAAAATAGAATAATAACCAAAGCATATACAGTATACAGGGTAGGCCAACAAGGGCGCGTCGGCCAATAGTTGCTAAACAGTTGAACTTATGTGAAAATTTTCTTAATAAAACTTATAACGTTTCGCCTCTGCTATCACCTAAAATTATTTTTAAGAATACAGGGTGTCTCAAAAAAGAGTAATACCAAAAACTATATTTTTGTTAAATGGAATACCCTACATCTTAGAATATTTTTGAATTATGCATGAAGTAGTCGTTATTTTTTAATAAGTGCATTATAAGTCTAAACCTAATAATTTCCTAGATATAGACTTTTGAAAACCTAATTTCAATTTATTGTGTATGTGTATACCAAATGTTGTATTAATTAAAAAATTTTCAGCATTCCTTGTTGTATTCTAAAATAAAACATGCCATATTATTTAAATATCTTTGATTGATGTGAATTAAATTGTAGTTAAAATATTTATTATGGTAACTAACATCTTGTATATGATTTTGCATTTATCTTCTATTCATATTTTGTAAATAAACGTGTTTTTGTAATCATGGGGTAAATTTTAGTTTTACGATGTATATTATTTTTATCAGTACATCGCTTGAAAACCAAAAGCGCACTGTCTTGAGGTATCTTGCGTAATGGTGAGAAGAGTTGCGTGATGTCCTCTAATATCGAATATCACAGTCTGGTCCAGCTGAGGTTCAGATTTTTGACTTGCAGTCTGGTTTGGGAAAATTTACTTCTGGCTCTCGAGAAGTAGCTGAGCTGAGTTTTGGTATTATTAGACCACATTTTACATTTATCTAATCACCCCGTCGATAAGTTCTTAATAATAATCGATCAGAAGTATTTAATATACAGGGTATTGCTTTTATTGTATATATCTTTTTTTCTTAGTTTTTAAGTCCATTGGCGTTTTTAATTCCAATACTATTTATCATAGATGTAAAGTTTATAATATAATACATACGAGGTTGGTAATAAGTTTGTACTTGATCTTAAATTATTCTAATATAGCTGTCTTGGATTATTATTATCTTGTATATCGAATAATATTCTTGATACAATGTTAGCGCTTTTGTCTTTGTATCTACTGTAAAATAATGCATGTCTTATTATTATTTTTGTGTGACTAATTTTAGCTAGAATATTATAATGTTGGCATCATTAATGCGGCTTATGGAGCTATAACGTCCAGGATATTATTTTTGTTTCTTATCATTGTCGCATATCTTTTATACGTATTTTTGTAACTAAATGTTTTCGATATATAACTATTTTTTGATTTTATTTTAAATCTAACTTAACAGGGGTAGAACAGTCTGATTGTCATGTGATTCTTATGGGTGCTTATAACCGTATAGTTTTGAGTTGGGGCAGTTTATAACTGATCTGTTTTGAACGGAGATCTACTCGTAACGTGTGTTGGGGTAAACGGAGTATGTTCTTACAACAAGGGCAGTTGTAACAGGATTACACTGTTGCCATTTTCGGCAGATAGTGCAAGTAAGATTTCTTGATAATTTGGTGAAGGTAATAATTGCCAATAGTTTGGCTACGGTAATAATATATCTTTAAAGCGTTGGTTGCCTAACTTAACAGGGTACCAGTTAGGTACATGCTCTTGGAATAGGTAGCGCCCCGTATGATTTGGTGAATATCTCTGGTTGTCTAGCTTCAGAAGGTATGATGTGTCACTCATACACCAATAAAATTTTCTATATCATGCCATTTAGGCATAAGCTATGCTAACTTTGGTTCTATTTACTCAATCAACCCCGTTCTTTTTGTAGACGACTTATGAAGCTATCCTAAACACGTAGCATGTATTTGCAACCTTTCACCCCCTGTCGTTAGGGCATTAGCTATACTAACTTTGGCCCTATTGGCCCGATCAACCCCGTTCTTTTTGTAGACGACTTACGACGTCACCCTAAACACGTAGCATGTATTTACAACCTTTCACCCCCTGCCGTTAGGGCATTAGCTATACTAACTTTGGCCCTATTGGTCCGATCAACCCCATTTTATTTTAAACAACTTATGACGTTACCCTAAACACGTGACATGTATTTGCAATCTTTCACCCCCTGCCGTTAGAGCATTAGCTATACTAACTTTGGCCCTATTGGCTCGATCAACCCCGTTCTTTTTGTAGACGATTCATGACGTCACCCTAAACACGTGACATACATCAGCTGTAAGTTTTGACATTTGATAGGTGACAGTTCTTAATTGACAGGTGACAGGTGTCATTTTCGAGTCATGCGCAAGAACCCATTTCATAGACCCCAACTACGTATGCGCAATATCTTAGGCCCATTGGTTCCGGAGATAATGACTAACTATAATAGTAAGGTAAAGTAAAAATGCTTTAATGTTTACTGATATTTGTTGTACATTTTTGATGACAGTGTGCCAATTTTTAATAAAATAATGTATATTATGCATTATACAGTCTCTAACAGGTATTTACAGAATACTAACACAAATTCCTAAGGCTAACATATTATGACGATCTAGCCCAAGTTGCCTTTGCTCAAAAGTTGATACCCAATTTTCTTTTACTCTTTTTTAATAAGCCCGATATAAAACCTACTCCAACACAAAAGTTGCGTCTCCTCGATCCAGAGACACATACCGTACGGGCTTTCTTCGTATTCATAACCAGAAATTACTGAGCCTGGCTAAAGTGTGAAGGGAGGCAACGATGAGTTTCAGTGCATAATAACACATTTAAACTCCATTATCTTAGAAAGTAACATTTTTTGGCGCACACAAATTAAATGCAAAACTAAATTTGTGGGCCCATACCTACCTACCACTTTTGACATATTATAATGTACGAGTACTATTACTATTATTACTCAGTAATATAGATGAAAATTACGGTAAAAATTGTACTGTTTTTAAACTATGAGACTATGACAATGTTAAATACTAAAAACAGACCCGTAAACTACTTTCTTGTCTAGGCGGGGAAGTGAGGTTTCCCCGACATTTTTAAGTCTGGGTACTTGTCAATTTACTAACGGTTGCAGTCAGCAGCCAACCCATTGTATTATAACTATTATACACGGTAACCATCAAAAATTTAAGATTGGTATAATATTGGTGTATAAGTTTTGATCAAACAAGTTGACATCTAAGAATCAGTAATATTTTTAAGTTATATATTAACATATTTAATGATTTTTAGCGATTCAATTGTGTATGGAACAAACAAATTATATGATTGGATGGACGGTTACCCCAATACTTCTATTAATGTAAAAAATTTGTTCAGCCACCCAAACTTCACTTTCAATGATGAAGGAATTCCTCACTATGATGTTGGTATTTTGCAGGTAGGTAACACCTTTTTTACGAACTTTTTACCAAATCAATAGACAAATTATAATTTTTATTGACGTGAATTTTTAAGTTTCATTCAAATACACTTTGACTTAACTGAAAGATTCAAAGAATAACCATATTATTATGTAACGCGAACTCTGGTGGTGAAGATAAACAATATTTTAAATACCTACCTTACTCAAAGCAATATTTGCCATATCCAGCCTCGATTACTAGATATTAACTATTTCTTTTGTGACAAGAACAAAACAGCAGATAATCCGTTTGTACAGCGATCTGAAAATTTAACATTAGTAAGTAAGTGATAAATTGACACCCCTGTTCTTTAACGAAGTTTGCTACGAACGATAACACACTGTTACTAAAAAATAGCCGCCTCTTTTCCAATTTGGTTCCTATTGTATAAATTATTCTTTCTGCTTTTTTATGACTATTAAAAAGTAAAACGGCAAAACATTAAGTATTAAAACAGTGCCTGTGCATCTGGAGCATCGTTGTTGCCAGCAAAAATTTACCAATGACAACCTATAAAAATAAAAATAACACATATACCCCAGTTCATACATTTTTTAAGCCAATTCTGTATTTTACTTTGTTAATAAAAACTGTAAGTTGTGATTAGTGATTGGTAACCTGTTCAGAACCATTTCTAATTTTATTTGTTTATATAAAAGTATGTTTAATTCTGTCTTAGCTCGAAGAACCAATTAATTTCAGTTCCAGCGCTCAGCCCATTAAATTAGCCACAGATAATACAAATATTCCATTCCATGTACAGGGTATTTTAAGTGGGTGGGGAGTCAATGAAACGTGGGGAGATTCGCCCCCATATTTACAAAAAATTAACCTTCCACTTTTAAATGATGAAGAGTGCACCGCAAAGATAAATGATTACAGTGGGAAGACAAGTTTTGTTCCTATTCACAACTTATGTAGCGATGACTACTATAACGGTGAATGTTATGTAAGTACCTATAATATATACGTCATACGTCGATTGAGTGATTTTTTAACTAATATAAAAAATGCAATTATTCTGTGTATCTTTGTTCCCTGAAACGTTTTAAGCTCTCTATACATGGAAAGACGATTTCGATTTTTTTTTTCAAAAGCGCCATTTTCATTTATCAAAAGGTTTCCGAGGGTAGATTTCTAGCTGGAATTTATACATAATATACAGTATACAGAAGGCCTCCGATTATTTTGGCAATATTGTTAACTCCGCTGTTATTAGGGTTAAGATGCTGGTTAAGTCAGGGTTTGAAATACTTGAAAAAATGCGCTTTTTACATGGGGCAGCCAGTATATTTCTCTACATGTCGGCCGCATTTAATATTTAAGCAAGAAGGTTCCCATCGGCCCCAATTTAAAAATGTCGAAGTTATGACCATATTTTACGTTCAGTCAGTAGACTATGGAAATTCGAAACAAAAAATAATTCTTCAACTTCCACGTTGCGGCGGGTACCGCGGTCGTATTTAAGCACAGATTATATTTAATTACTTTATAACTAAATAAAAAAATTATTTAAAAAATAAAACTTTTTAAATAATTTTTCAAAAAACTTTTTTTTTAAATCTCATAATTTTTCAAAATGTTAATTTTTTACTAAAACATGGGGCATAGCCCCATATCACCATGTTAGTTAGTAATGAAATTATCACAAAAATTATTTTTTAATTTTTTATTTTCCATTTTTAACAATTATTCAACTTTAACAGCTAAGCTGTTATAATTAAAGTAAAAAAGAAAACCTTTCTCCTTCAGATGTTATAAATCAATTTATTGTCTTATCCAAAATATTTCTTCACTAATCCAAATTTCACAATTTAATTAAAACTTCATTTATATCTCAATTTCGATAGAATTAACCAGTTCGTATCATCCTATGAGTTGAACTCATTAATTTGAGACAACTTGCATTTCTGCTAAACTCGATATTAGTATCCCCTAATGATGAGTGCTTAAGCACTTGAAACATAACGGGAGCTTATAATTTACATTAATCATTAAACTGTGGAGGAAGACTGCATTGTTTTATTTACAAAAAATAATACGATTTGCCTCTGGCATTGTTTGCCTTTTACTTTCTAACGTATCATTGCGGCCAAAAAATACTGGTACAAGAAAACAATAAAAATAAGTTGCTCCTAGACCATTATGAGAACCTTTCGAAAAAGTAAGTGGTATCTATGATTCCACCTTGCCACACATAAGTATTCGAAGTAAAAATTAAAGTTTTCAAAATGCTCTGCGACTGCTGCATTTTGTTTTTGAAAAGCTTTTCTGTTTTTTTACTACATGTATAGGTTATTTTAGATCATTAGTAAAAATGAGGAAAATAAATCAACAGAACAATTAATAATATTTGTTAATATTTCAATATTGCACCGTTGCTGTCGATGAGCCGTGGCTCAATACCAAATTTCTTGTAAATTCTGGAGTTATTTTATTCCATGCTTCAAGTATCTTTTATCGAAGTTTTTCTTGGCTTCTCGGTCTAAAATCATAAGTACACTGCACGTAGATTTTGTTTTTATTCCCAAGCGTTCTCAATATTATTGAAGTCTGGACTTCTTGAACTCCATGATAAGACGTTTTTTCTGGGAAGTAAATTGTCTTTCCTATATAATTTGCTAAACTCCTGGGCCTCTAGCGCTAATCCAGCCCCAAATATTAATTAGAAACCGTCCGCTTAAGTTCGTTTTATGGGTAAATCTCTCGTTATATCTCATGTTTCTATATCTATATTTACGAATGTTGTGTAGTGGATCCAAACAGATCGAGTTACTTTTGTAATAAATTAAAAACTCTGTATAAGTGTAATCATTTTATTTAGTTTAATAAAATGGTGGGCGAGTGTTTGCCTCTTCCGACGCGTTGTCTATGAAGGTTTTTAAAAACATAAACATAATCTTATTCTCTGCCTAAAAACTAACTCCAACTGTTTTCCACTTAAAAAAAAAGGGTCTCGGGTCACACGCTTATCGCGTCTCAAGTGTCACTGTTAATGTCTTTCAATAACTCGACCCTGTGAGTTCTTTACGTAATAATTTTTATGTGACAAAATATAATCACCTGATAAATACAAAACTGTACATCCCGCCCACCTTGAAAGAGTAATTTCAATGATATAGGTTACAAGATGTATACCAACATACAAATATAAAATTAATGTATAAAAAAAAAAAAAAAAAAATGTAAACATAAAGTAAAAAAATAAAAATAGAGTTTTTTAGTCCATCTCAATCGGTAAAACACTTATTTTAGTAACCGCACGTTTAAAAACTTCCGTCTTAGCTTTTACGGACATTACGCGGATGACATTGTCTTTTCCGGGATGAACTTTAATGATTCTGCCTAATGACCATTGCTGAGGGGGAAGGTTTTCCTCACGTAAAAGCACTAGAGATCCGATCTTGATAGGTGGCCCCTTGTTGCGTCCACACTTTGCTCTTGACTGCAAAGATGCTAAGTATTCGGATGACCATCGTCTCCAGAAATGCTGAACTAATTGCTGAAGACGTTCGTACAGAACCAATCTGTTAGTAGGTACCTCGGTGACATCTCGCTGTGGAATGGAGGTAAGTAGGTCGCCAATTAGGAAATGGCTAGGGGTTAGGACATGAAGATCATCGGGATCATTGGATAATGGGGTCAGAGGTCGAGAATTTAAAATAGCCTCTACCTGACACAATACTGTATAAAGAGATTCATAAGATAAGTAAGCCTCTTTTAAGACTCTGGTTAAGTGAAATTTGGTAGACTTTACCGCAGCCTCCCAAAGACCTCCAAATGAAGGTGATCGTGGTGGTATAAAATGCCACTTAATATCGTTTTCGAGTAGAAATGTTGATATTTTATGACCCTTTGAAACGTCCTGTAAGAATTTACTAAGTTTTTGTAGTGCAAAGTTAGCTCCTACAAAATTTTTTCCGTTATCAGAATAAATATTTTTGCATAGTCCCCTTCGAGAGACAAATCGCTTTAACGCATTTAAAAATGAATCGGTACTTAGATCTCCAACGAGCTCAATATGAATAGCTCGTGTAACAAAACAAATGAAAATACAAATGTAAGCCTTTATTATCTTGCGAGAACGTAGTTTACCATCCTTTATCATTATAGGACCAGCAAAATCGCAGCCTGCAGTTAAAAATGGACGTGAAGGCATTAGTCTTGATTGAGGAAGATCACCCATCATCGGAGTGCTCACATAAGGTTTAGATTTGAAACAAACAAGACATTGATTGATAGCACGCTTTACTGCATTTTTGCCATGAATAATCCAATATTTATTTCGCAAAATTACCATGCTCATGCTCAATTAGAAGTCTAGTAAAATCATGATAAGGAGGTAATAAAATTGGATGTTTCATATCAGGAGTCAATGTCGAATGTCGAATTCTTCCACCCATGAAAACAGTTTACTGTACCTAGAAATTTGTTTGTGTTTCCGCAAATCGTTAATTTCTTTGGAATATTCATAATATTGAACCATTTTTATTAAAGTGTTTAATGATTGATCTAACTCATTTTGAGATATTTCCGCAAAAATTCTGCTGGTTTTATGTTTTGTTTTATTATTTAGCATAAATCTTAATATATATGCAAAAATTCGAAGCAGTTTATTGAAATTTGAATATCTTCTAAAAATATCCTGATCCTGATAAGTTGTGTTAGTCATAAACGATAGTTGAATTGTCCGTTTTCTGTCCGGTACGTTGTCAATATTAATTTGATTTGTTTTGTCAGAAATTCTGGTCCGTGCCACCACAAGTGACAATCAAGTAATTGTTGCGGATTTAATCCGCGGGAAAGTACGTCTGCTGAATTTTCTTTGGAGCCAACGTGTCTCCATTGGAATTTGTCAGTCAATTCATGTATTTGTGTTACCCTGTTAGCTACAAAGGTATTCCAGTTACTCGGTTCACCCGCGATCCACGACAGTGCAATAGTGGAATCGCACCAAAAAAATTTATTTTTTATGTCAATTTCGAGAGACCTTTCTACATTTTTTGCCAAGCACGCTAAAAGTAGAGCCCCATAAAGTTCCAACCGAGGCAATGAGATTGTTTTTAAAGGAGCAACTCGACCTTTAGCGAATAATAACTTTGAGTGACGTAACCCGTTAATATCTGTCGTAACTAAATATATACAAGAACCGTACGCGGCTTCGCTTGCGTCGCAAAAACCATGCAATTCTATAGTTATATAATTTGGAGTGACTACTTGACGCGGTATTTTTATTTTGTCAAGGATTGGTAGTTGTTCAAAAAATGAAGTCCAAAGCGTATAAATATCTAAGGGCACCGATTCGTCCCAGCCTAACTTACACTGCCAAAGACGTTGCATAATTATTTTTGCACGTACAGTAATCGGGCCTGCCAGACCTAAAGGGTCAAATATTTTTGCGATAACCGATAAAATCTGACGTTTTGTTACCGTTGCGTAGTTCTCAAAGTTAATTGAATAACCTAAAGTATCTTTATTTGGTTGCCAAAATAATCCAAGTGTTTTGCGAGTTTTATCTTCAGATAAATCATAATTTTCTAACTGACCCTGATCGCAATCAGCTAACACTTCCGGCTTGTTCGAATAAAATTTTCGTAATGGAAAGCATGCACCATTTAGAATCTGAATTATTTGGTTTTTTAATGTGATAGCATTTTTAACAGAGTCGGATCCAGTTAGCAAATCATCAACATAAAAACAATTCAAAATTGCGTTACTAGCATTCTGCAAATTTTTAGCGTTATCAATAGCGGCTTGATATAAAGATCTAATCGCTAAAAATGAAGCAGGTGCAGTTCCATATGTTACAGTGTTTAAAGTATAAAACTTAAGATCCTCATTCGGACTTGAACGCCATACAATACGCTGCAAATGTCGATCACATTCCCTTAATTGGACCTGTCGATACATTTTTTCAATGCCCCCGGTAAAAACTACATTATGAAGTCTAAAGTTTAAAATAATAGTTAATAAATCTGGTTGTATGACAGGACCCGTCATTAGGATGTCGTTTAAAGACACTCCGCTATCGCTTTTTGCCGAAGCCATCATACACGACGCGTAATTTTGTTGTAGTACTGTCAACCTTGACAACACCGTGATGTGGTAAGTAATATGTCGTGTCAATCGTGTCTATATTCGAACTGATTTGTGACATATGTCTCAATTTTTCATATTCCGACATAAAATTGATATAATCGCGTTTTAAATTTTCGTCCCTTTGTAATCTTCTTTCGAGACTGTAAAATCGATTGATAGCTGCATTTTTCGAATCACCCAATTCGAAAGAATTATTTGATAAGGGTAAACTTACTTCAAAACGACCTTGCGATACGCGTCTATAGTTTTCAGTGAAATGTGTTTCGCATGCCAAATCTTGTGGTAAAATGTCCCGTTTTTTAGTGTCCAAAATTTTTCGATTTGCCTATGCAACTCATTATTTGTTATTGAAAGGTTACAAATGGTGGAGTCATTATTTTTATATGATGCATTGTAATCAAAAAATAAGGTTCCTGCAAAAATCCAACCCAGTTTAGTTTTGTTTAAGATTAGTTTGCCTTTGCCCAATTTAATTTGTCCTACACATAGTATGTCATAGAATATGTTTACTCCTAACAAAACATCTACAGGGCGCGACAAATTAAAATTTTTATCGGCAAATTCAATATTGTTTGGTAGGTCTATGTTAGACAAGTCAAAAGAGGTTTGCGGAAGATTTTCGGTAATTTTGTTTACAATTAAAAATGAATCTTTCATTTGATATTTTTCGCTGACAGAATAAAATGTGGCGTCAACCTTTTTTGAAATTTTGCTAAGAGAGTTATTTATCCCAGCCACGGGAATACTAAAATTTTTAGTTTTTAGATTGAGTTGCCTAGCCAATGAATCGGTAATAAAATTACTTTGAGATGCACTGTCTAGAATGGCCGTAGCTTCTATTATTTTTCCATTGCAATCTAAAATTTTAATCATGGCTGTTGCCAAAAGTATTTGTTTGTTGTTTCCAGTCGATAAACAATGCATTGTTATGTTTTGATTAGAAAAATCTTGGATCTTGGAAGTTGAGGCATCATTTGAGGTTTGTTTATTTTCTCGACTAATTTCCGTTGAGAGTAAAGTTTGAGTATTATGGGTACTTTGTGACTCGCCATGGGATTTGTTATTATTGTCGCGATCGGCAGTGTTTGGGTTATTAACAGAGCTATTGACGCCGACAACGTTACCGCTGTTGTTAAAGAATAAATGTAATAATGAATTATGTTTTCGACCGCAGTTTTTACAGCCTGATGAATTGCAGGAATTGTGATCATGAAAAGGTCTTAGACAGTTGATGCATAGTTTATGTTTTTTAATTTCTGTGTAAAGATCCCTTTTCGGCATTGTATGTATTTTTTCGCATTGAAAGTTTAAATGATTTTTATGACAAAAGGCACAAGAAATCTTTCCTGTCGTCACGTGTGTTAGAATTTTGATGTGTTGTTGTCCTCTGTCTGTCTTATTTTTGCTTTCCAGGGTTTCTAAGAAATTGCAACGCTTGGTTAGAAATTCCGTTAGTTGAGAAACCGTAGGAAAGTCAATTCCTTGTTTATTTAAATGTTCCTCCCATTCCCGTTTAGTTACAATGTCAAGTTTGTTACCCAATATGTATATCAGAAGTGTATCACACATATCTATGGGCTGCCCAAGTGCCTTTAACGCACGTAAATTTTTGTTGAAATTATCCAATAAATTTCTTAGTTGAGAATGTGACTCGTTTTTTATTGTGAAACCATCCAAAATATGTTTTATGTGAGTGTGTACAATCAATCTCTTGTTTTCAAACCTATCCCTTAACATATCCCAAACAATTTGATAGTTTTGATTTGAAATTTCAAGTGACTGAATTAAATGAGCAGCTTCGCCTTTCAGGCATGATTTTAAGTACCAGAATTTTTGTACATCATTTAACTGCGCATTTGAATGTACTAAAGAATTAAAAATGTCATAGATTGTCATCCATTGACTGTAGGCCCCATAAAATTCTGGTAAGCTAATCGGTGGTAATCTTACCGGACCTTGTAAATTAACATTTGTATTTCCAATTGCATTATTAACACTAAAAATGCTTGCACCAGGATTTGGTGGTGTATCTTGCGTTCTTAAAAAATCTGAAAGCATTTTCTTGGCTTGACCGATAGCCTTAAAGAATTTTGATTCGAAATCATCTTGCTCGGCGTCCTGAGAAATATTTCCCGATAAGTATTCAATTTCGGTTTGGATGTCATTAAATTGATCCAAAAGAAACGTTGTTCTCTCTACGCGAGCACTAACTTCTTCATAATTTCCCGAAAAAGATTCAAAATTATCTAGGTATGTAATAAATCTAGTTAATTGGGATTTGACTCGTCCCCGTTTTTACTTTAATTTTTCTAACATATCAGCTAAATCGAGTGCATTGTTAGTACTTTCAGAGGCCATATTTTTTTAAATCTCTAAACACACTAAAGTATCAGATAATGCAATTGAATATGTAAAGGAAATGTTAAAAAGGAATATTGACGACTTACCAATCGACGCTATTTTCCTTGGTTGTGGTTTTCTTTCAGCTGTGTTGCCAAACAAACTGTTGTAGGTATTTGGTTTTCCGACTGTGTTGCCGAAAAGTCCCTTTGACGACCGTTTTGTCGTACTTGTATATTAGCTTTCCCGGTTGTGTTGCCGAACAAAGCCGTTTTTACCGACCGTTTTGCCGATTTAACTATCCAGGCTCGAAGGACCAATTTGTGTAGTGGATCCAAACAGATCGCGTTACTTTTGTAATAAATTAAAAACTCTGTATAAGTTATGACCATATTTTACGTTCAGTCAGTAGACTATGGAAATTCGAAACAAAAAATAATTCTTCAACTTCCACGTTGCGGCGGGTACCGCGGTCGTATTTAAGCACAGATTATATTTAATTACTTTATAACTAAATAAAAAAATTATTTAAAAAATAAAACTTTTTAAATAATTTTTCAAAAAACTTTTTTTTAAATCTCATAATTTTTCAAAATGTTAATTTTTTACTAAAACATGGGGCATAGCCCCATATCACCATGTTAGTTAGTAATGAAATTATCACAAAAATTATTTTTTAATTTTTTATTTTCCATTTTTAACAATTATTCAACTTTAACAGCTAAGCTGTTATAATTAGAGTAAAAAAGAAAACCTTTCTCCTTCAGATGTTATAAATCAATTTATTGTCTTATCCAAAATATTTCTTCACTAATCCAAATTTCACAATTTAATTAAAACTTCATTTATATCTCAATTTCGATAGAATTAACCAGTTCGTATCATCCTATGAGTTGAACTCAATAATTTGAGACAACTTGCATTTCTGCTAAACTCGATATTAGTATCCCCTAATGATGAGTGCTTAAGCACTTGAAACATAACGGGAGCTTATAATTTACATTCGAAATCATCTCGCTCGGCGTCCTGAGAAATATTTCCCGATAAGTATTCAATTTCGGTTTGGATGTCATTAAATTGATCCAAAAGAAACGTTGTTCTCTCTACGCGAGCACTAACTTCTTCATAATTTCCCGAAAAAGATTCAAAATTATCTAGGTATGTAATAAATCTAGTTAATTGGGATTTGACTCGTCCCCGTTTTAACTTTAATTTTTCTAACATATCAGCTAAATCGAGTGCATTGTTAGTACTTTCAGAAGCCATATTTTTTTAAATCTGTAAACACACTAAAGTATCAGATAATGCAATTGAATATGTAAAGGAAATGTTAAAAAGGAATATTGACGACTTACCAATCGACGCTATTTTCCTTGGTTGTGGTTTTCTTTCAGCTGTGTTGCCAAACAAACTGTTGTAGGTATTTGGTTTTCCGACTGTGTTGCCGAAAAGTCCCTTTGACGACCGTTTTGTCGTACTTGTATATTAGCTTTCCCGGTTGTGTTGCCGAACAAAGCCGTTTTTACCGACCGTTTTGCCGATTTAACTATCCAGGCTCGAAGGACCAATTTGTGTAGTGGATCCAAACAGATCGCGTTACTTTTGTAATAAATTAAAAACTCTGTATAAGTGTAATCATTTTATTTAGTTTAATAAAATGGTGGGCGAGTGTTTGCCTCTTCCGACGCGTTGTCTATGAAGGTTTTTAAAAACATAAACATAATCTTATTCTCCGCCTAAAAACTAACTCCAACTGTTTTCCACTTAAAAAAGGGCCTCGGGTCACACGCTTATCGCGTCTCAAGTGTCACTGTTAATGTCTTTCAATAACTCGACCCTGTGGGTTCTTTACGTAATAAATTTTAAGTGACAAAATATAATCACCATATACAATGTTTTTAGTATTGTCTCCAATTTTTGATTTTAATTGTAATTGACTTGGGTTTCAACACGTTTTCTTCTCGCATGTCCTATATTAATTCTATGAACATCCTTATGAACAATCTCAAAAAAGTTTCTCCCTGAGGATGGAAATGAAATATATGATTTCCGAAAGCTTGGAATAACTTTAAAGAGTACTCTTTCATTTGATGCACTCCCCAATATTCACTAGTTTATCTCTTAACTAGTCAGCAACGACTACCCTCTCGATAAATACAAAACTGTACAACGAATTTTGCTGTTCTTCAAGATTTGAAATATTCCGCGCCAATGTAAGCTTTTTGTTCAGTGTAATGTTTTCAAACTAATAAGATGACAGTGTTCATCTTTAAATAACCTATATTATACTGCGGCAAGGCAACCTATCCACCCTTACTCTGGCAACCCTAGACCCTACCTTAAGTCAGGGTGGGTTTGCTATTTTGCTACTAGACTGAGAGGTTTAGTAAGTAAGTTGAAGTCAAATCCTGAAGGCGCCACCTTAGTTTTATTATACTTAAAAGCCTTTACATGTTTTAGTGTTTGGCCTCAGAAAAAAATAAACCAGGAACTACATTGGGGAACAATAGGGTAATTCAAATATATCAACATGATGGTAGTATTAGGTTTGACATAAAAGTTTTGAAGGTTTAAATTACAAAGTTGAAATTAAAAGAATGAGCAAAAGTCAAACCATGTTTGACAGGGCCTTACACAAGACGTCATCTGTTAGAACTACACCGTAATTATAAGCATGCAGTCTGGTCTGGTAGCCACATAAACCAACATCCAGGACATGGTCAGATACAAATAAAACAACACCTGCCCCAGACTTGAAATTTCCGCAAGGTCTGTGCAAGAACCTCTCAACAATAACTAAAATTACTATAAAAGAATCATTACAGTATAATACAAAATCTAACGAGTACCTGTGGTTACTCAATATGTATACTAGCCACTCGGGCGTAGATAGGTTAAAGTATTAAAGTTACAAGTACTAAAGTATGAAGAAATTAATGGCCTTCAGCCGGGAATCATAAATATTTACTTCATTATCAAAATATTTACAACGAACATGACTGTAACAGACCACCAAACGCTGTCAACTACCAGAGACTCTTGTGACATCTTAACGGTATGTCGACACACCCTATAAGTTTACAATACACATATCTATATATAACATGGGCGCAAAATTTTATCAAAACGCTATATATAGACCTATACCCAACTGCAATATATTGTGATAGTTGACTGAGACTTTAAAGAAAAATGAATCAGTGTATGACTTAATAATTTGGAGTGAAGCTCGTTACCCTGATTGCACCACAGCACTCAGGTGTTAACAAAAAAAGGCTAATCTTGAAAATCGCATACGCCGCTATGAATTTTTAAGCTCAGTTATATCATTTAATTTACTTAACCAGTTTTGTACACGATTTAATTTAAGGCATTACCTAAACTCACTTAAGATTATCAGGTTATGAAGTCCGAGTATATTTGTATATAATAAAACCTCATTTTATAAATTGGGTAGTGAGAAAAGATAATGACACCTTCTTTTCTTTGATTTTATAGGTAGTATAGGATTATTGAGTTTTTCTAGTTATTCTGGTTACGTTGCAGTGTAAACACTCCAGTCAAGAGTATGTACTACCGTGCTATTGTAACGGAATGTGATCACATTTTGACGTTAAAGGTATAGACAGTATTTCCTATTAATTGCAATAATTAATAATAACGTTCAAATTTTGCTCACTAAACTGGATTGAGCTTATATGCTCTAACTCTAGTTGAAGATACTTGAAAACTGCATGACTTCAAATTGTTGATTGTTGAACTACTCAACATGGTAAAATAATAGTAATTTATTTAAAAATTTCCTTTAATCTAAAATACATTACACATACACTTATAATGCAAGTGGTTTACATTTCCCATATATAAATAAAGAGGCATTATTTATGTAACAAATCGCATGAAATATAACTTGTTTCTTTGTGCTCCTATTTATTTTTTACGATAAGGCACATCACTACAGGATAAATCCTTTATGGCGCTCTGGGAGCGGTGCGTGTGCGCAGGAAACGGTTCACGTTGGTCTTGAATCTTTGGAGATTATACTCGTTGGGGCACACGATCTCACGGAGGTCGTTCCAGAATAATGACGTTCTCTAGATGAAAGAACTTTGAAACAGTATCGTTCAAGGGACACTAAGCTGAACCACGTACTCGTGGGCTGCCAACCCGCCTTTGATATTCAAGGCCTTCCAGGTTGTTTGTCAGACTATGGTCACCGATCAAGCGAATGGCTCTTCTTTGAATGGAATCTAGCAATCTCAGGGTAGTATGTTTAGGAGCTTTTGGGCTTTATAGAGCATCAAAAGTTGTTGGGGTGTATAAAGGTTCTTAGTTCGGAAGAGTACTTCAAGCTTCTGCGAGGCTGCCTTAGCAAAGGCCGCAACGTGACTATGCCAAGACATATGACTATCCAAATCAACGCCCAATAGATGAATCGATGAAGCCAAGGAAATCGAGTGTCCCGTCATAACTATATCCGGTTCTTCAACATTAACTTTTTTAGAAAAAACTGTCGCCTGGATTTTTATAACGTTAAATTCTACTTGATTACTGTCACCCCAAGACAGAATTTCTTCCAGGTCATTGTTAAGATCTAAGACCTCTTGCTGCCCATAGAAATGTGTATTGGCAGTCGATGTCGAGCATCCAAAGTAAAAGATGAAACAAGTACGCTGTCATCAGCGAAGCTATATTCAAGCAATTTTCTGTCGCGCGCCGACCCTGCCGCAGTATCTTACTAAAATCTGTTGTAAAGTTCTTTTTATGTGCTTCAAAATATGGTGATAAATAAGACTATAGTTTCGGTATTTTCACTTATCTATTATATCTTGTTTTCTTCTCCTGATATTTAAAAAACCAAGAGGTATCTCTTATCCGGCAGATCACATACAGGAAACGTCTGACTGTACTCTTCTATCGCTCTAGCAGCATTCCTTCTACACAGGTTTATTTTTTACATTTTATAATATGTGGGAAGGACATTTTATGATAATTGACAAAAACTAAACGTAAACAAGACGTTTAATGCTGTAATCAGCGGCAATATAAAAATTTTAACAAAAAAAAATATTTTAAAAGTCCACAACCACGTTGTCGAAATAAAATTTGTAGTAAAAAGTAGCACATCCAAAATTTGCTTCCTCAAGGGCTTACATTTTTAGCTAGCTTATTGTTTTTGTTTCAGTATTCCATTGTCTTGATTAAGTAAAATATGGTCATAACTTCGTTATCTGCCGGCCTCGGTAGCTCGGTGGGTAGAGAGCTTGTAGGTCCCTGGTTCGAATCTGGGCATGGATGTTTGTATACAAATTTTAAATATACCTACTAATATATTCTGTGTGACTGGCTACATGGCAAAAAGCCCAAAGGCAGAAAAGAAAGACAAAACTTTAGATATTGATTTACGACCGACATATATACACGAATATACAGGGTATTCAATTTAAAAAAGTGCATTTTTTTTAATGATTCAAAACCCCGATGTTGTTTTTTCGGTATTGCCATTTTAACCAGCGCAAAATATGCTACATGTTTACTGATTTATCCAACACCGTAGCTCTAAGTATAGTGGGGGGTTAGCAATACTGCCGACTTAATCGGAAGAACCTTGTATAGTTTGAAATTTTGCAGACAAAAATACTTTTTTTGAAAGCGCGATTCAAAAGTTTAATCTTAAAAAAAATTAAGAAGTCCATTTCATATAATTTATTTCGCAACACGAGTTTTTGAGTAAAAAGTGGTATTTTTATTTAGAAACTTGCGAAAAAAAAGTGGAACATATTTTTTCTTCGAAACCGGTGGATTTTGGCAAGAATGATAGAAAGCAGGGATTTATATGCGATTTAACCCATCGCATCGGGTGTAAAAACGATACGATCGGGATTTTTACCCTTTTGTGAAAATATTGTTATAATTAACCTTAATTAGTGAAAATATATAATGTACATGGTTATATTTTATAGTTGCCCTTCACCTACAGTGGTTAATATAAGTGACAAAAAAAAAGTTTTGTAAAAAAGTTTTAGTCTGCGGGGTTGTCTATAGAACCTGCTCTTACGGTACTATCGAGGAATTGCTTATAATATTTTTTTAAATTGTTATGTTAGTAGCACACATGTACATAATATTATTTACAATAATACGCAATTGCACAGTTTCTCTGGTGTTATCTTTTAAGCTTGTCAAGAAAACATACGCGCATCGAAAGTTGAAAAATAGCTGCAAGTTTTCTCTTTTCAAACGAAACACCCTATATATTTTTACCAGGGCAAAATATATTTTTCTAATGATTTCAAAAGTATATAAGATGTCAACATTTAATTCAGCCGTTTTTGAAATACTTCAGTTTACAATTTTGATAAATTGAATTGATGATAATCGAGTTATCGATGTGTTTCGCATACTTCAACGTGGCACGTTTACTTGGCGCCTTACTTTAAATTAAAATTTATATTTTATAATTTATGATATAAAGTGAAGTAAATTATTATATTTATGTTTTCTGTAAATCCGCCACGACTTCTGACACATTTTCTAATATTTGATCTGTATTGAGCATGAATATTACATATTCAGTCCTTTGTCTCAACACTTGTATATTTTGAGGTCTGTCATAATAAATTCGATTTTTAAAAAATTCCTACAGAAAAATAGCTAACCGACTTAGGTTAGGGCTATTAGCCGGCCATTTCTTACTGAATATGCCAATTTAACGTAAAGCGACAAATATGTTCCGTTAAAGTATTCGGAACGCCTCGACAATGCGAACTGAGGTTGCCCGCTTAATACCACCCAGAGCGGTGCATGGTAGAAATACATGACGAGCCACTGCAGCCCACCAGTACGTGGTTCAGCTTAGTGTCCCTCGAACGACACTGTTTCAAAATTCTTTCATCTGGAGAACGTCATCACTCTGGAACGACCTCCCTGAGATCGTCTTCCCCAACGAGTATAGTCTCCAAAGATTCAAGACCAACGTGAATCGTTTCCTGCGCACACGCACCGCTCCTAGAGCGCCATAAAGGATTTATCCTGTAGTGCTGTGCCTTATCATAAAAAAAAAATAAAAAATTTATCAAAACTGTAAACTCAAATATTTCAAAAACGGCTGCCCTAAATCTTGATATTATGTTATAAATTTTTGAAATCAGGGGAAAGAGATTTCTCGTCACGCTGAAAAACTTGCAATTGTTTTTCAACTTTGCGATGCGCCCATGTTCTTTTTTGACAAATCCATAAGATAACGCGGAAAAAATTATTCAACTTTTGTATTTAAAGCCTTTTTCTGTCATTTATAATAACACCTGTGGTGGGTACGCAAATATAAAAAATAACCCTGTACTTATCTCAGCCTATTTTTATTTTCCATGATTAAGAACTAAATAAGGATCGTACTTTTGCCTCTTTAAATGCAGTTTTAAGTTTATTATGATAATTATAAGTTTTTTGTCTTGTATCGCTGCAATATCATTTTCATTGTCAAAATAATATTCTCTATGATTTCACAGGATTTTCTGTAAATTAATATTTGAATAGTCATTGCACCGAAATAAAGTTAAGTTAAAGTTGCAATGTGCACATTTTTGTAGGGAGATTCTGGAAGCCCATACGTCATCAACGACACCGTATATGGAGTAGTTTCGTGGTCGTTTAAACCATGTGGTATCGTTCCAGGTACCTACTCACGTTTAACCAATCCTGAGTACCGTAACTGGATAAGAAACATTACTAATGTCTAAAGCTCTGTACTCTAATAGTAAATAAAGCAAGTTTTCTAATTTCTGCAAATCATTTTTTTCCCTCTTCTTTAAAAAGAATGACCGGTTAGTTGGGAATAGTAGTCGCCATTTATATTGTCACGCCCGTGTGTTTGGGTGCGACTAGGGGTGTATACCTAGGAGAAAAGAAAATCTTTATTAAAATTTAATGCAAGGGAATACGAATAAGAATTAAACTTCTCTACTTCCTTCCGTTTATAGCTGTGTACCGTGAAACCTTATAAGAATCAAAATAATATGAATAATATCATAACAATAAAAAATAACGAAAAACATTTTCAATTTACAGTTCGTATAAAAAATGTCTGGCTTATTGGATTGCATCCAGAGCCATTGAAACTTACGCGCCCGGCGCCTCCACCATATGTCACGCCCGTGTGTTTGGGTGCGACTAGGGGTGTATAATACCTAGGATCGAAAAGAGAAACTAATATTTAGAAAACAAACAATTAATTTATTCAACATCAGTGTCTTTCATTTGTACCAAGTATAATGATTTCAAATATTCATTCAAATAGAAATTAATATAAAAATATTAGAACTTGTATTAATGCAAAAATGTTAAATTGTCATTACAATACTTTATCAGAGGTATATGGTTACAAATACCTATCGGGGGAATAAATACTAAACTACTGTACTTACATTAAGATTATTATTTTCTCGCCCGTCATAGTACACCGTGTGTCACAAAAGCCTAAGTCTTAAGCCGCCGACCAAACGCGTCACCCTCTTGACATCGAGTGTCCTTTTTGTTTTTCAAAAATGACCCCTCGACGTGATGCCTCGGTCATCTACCTCAATTTATGGTGACCTCGTACCTCCGCAAAAATCTTTTGCACGTTTTTAAATAATTGATTTTGCTTAGGTGAGATATAAGCATATATAATATACCTACAAGTTTATTTATCTACTTTCATTTAGTAATATGAATTTTACAGTTCTGTAAATCGTTTTGTAAGGGCACCTATTAAAGCACTAGTGCTGTAATAGATGCCATTACAGCACTAGTGCTGTAATAGATGCCCTTACAAAACGATTTTTAATAGCAGGTGCATTTTTATTTTTAAAAAGGCCTTTTGCCAAATATTTTAATTTATAGATGAAAGTAGATAAAATTTTGTACAATATTCTTGTTGTAAATTCATATTACAACACGAGATGTTAAAGTTATTAAACGAGGCGTCAGCACTTATATCGTAAATAACTATTATTAAACATTTTCAAGTTTGTTTATTAAATCGACTACCGGATTTGATTTGCAAGGTAAATGACTTTATTCTATTGCAAGGGTGCAATGAACTATTTTACTTGAATATAGAAGTATAAAATATTATTTTTTAGTTATTTCTTTTGTGAAAATATCATTATATATCATATTACTTTCACATGCTCTGGAAATCTTATCTTGATAACTAATACTGAAGATATAAGGAACTCACAAAAAACGGTTTTCGTAGACATTCATTACATCCTCTCTAGCAATAATACTAAAAGATAGACGCACCGTCGCGTCGTGCATAAACCATATTTATGCTTGAAACTAAAGTGATTGTGATAATTCGTGTTGTGAAAAGACAGTGTAATGTTGCCTATTTAGTAATTGCATAAAAGTTACTAAACTTGCATGAAGAATTGCGCAGAAATAGCGCAGTTTCTAATTTTTCGTCTTGCATAAAAATTGCGCCAAACTTGCATTCTCTTTAGTCGTGCATATCACTTACATAGCATAGAACATGCATGATGTAATGCCAGGTCTCGGGAAACCATCTATGCAAAATTACTGGGCTAAATAGCTCCTATGATGTAGCCCATAATAAAATATGACCAAACTAGCTTCTGGAACATAATATGGAAAACAATTCTTTAGATCTGCCCTCCAAAAACCTTTCCCCAACTGGGAATCACCACACTTTTTGTTACCGCAACGCCAATGTATAGCTACAACAACCAACTTATTTTTCCTGGCTTGTATTACTGCTCCAGCCAAAAAGTTTATTCCAGCAACTAAAAATTTAATTAAAACGACGAACCAACCGAATGTTTTAGTTGTAGTACCTAACCGGTTGTTGCAATAAGGATTTTATTACAAATTTTTCTAGTTCTGCTAGACAGACTTTAAATTGATACAACGACATCTCTAGTTAAGACAAACAAAAATTTGTTGATTCAGCCGACAGGTTGGGTACTTTAGCGAACACGCTTGGTTGAGATGTCGTTCGGGTCCTTTCGCGACTCATCGTTAACGCGAGACAATCTTCGCGCCATCGGGGGCAGGCGTGGCAGTGCCATTTTATCATTTTTATTGTAGGTTGGAGGCTCGTGGTCGTGTTATTTACATTATTAGGTGAATGTGCAAATCGCAACATGGCGTTTAAATTAACTCTGTTGGAGTGGAATTTTGCAGATTATGTCGATGCTTTTGAAGGTAAGTAAGTAATCTAAAACTTTTTCAGTTTTGTAGCATTTTGTAGTTATCTTTAAACTTTCATTTTATTTTTATGTGAAAATCGTTTTGCGCATGTGCGTACAACCTATATTTTTCGGCAAAAATGTATATTCTCTGTTGGGTTGCCCTTTTATTTGGACACTATACACGATTTTATAAGGTTTGTAAATATTGTATTTATTTGTTAGGTATTAGTTTTTCAGAAAATAAACATTATATATTTAACAATTTTTTTTCTTTTTAAACGCTTTTCACAAATATATTATGTACATATCCTCTTTTATGTTGAAATTGTATTAAGACATTTTTACTTTTAGCTAACGAACTTTAGAAGGTAGTTCAAGGTGTTTATCTATATCTAGTATGACGCTTGACACACATACGAAATTTTAGTATCTATTGTGCTCATTAGAAAAATATTTTTTTTGCGAGCATTATATTGAATCCTGGGTTACCGTAGTGAAAAATCTATTTAAAACTATATTGGAAAATTAAACGCTTTAATTTACGTTAATTAAAATTTTTAATTATAGCAACTAAACTAGTTAAAGAAAATCAGAGAATTTTTAATATTATCATAAAAGATTTTAATCGATGTAAATTAAGTGTTTTATTATCCCCTATTATGTTAAATAGTTTTTTCACTGTGGGGACCCAGAGTTTGAATAAATGGTGAGAGCGCTTTAGAACATACTTTTAAATAGCGAAGGCGCAATAACGTGCACAGTTTTTAAACTAAAATACTAGCTACCACAGTCGTCTATATTTGTCAGAACAATCAATATTTTAGTTATTTTTACTAAAAATTTAGTTCTTACAACTACTGCATTTAGTTATAACAGCTAAATGAAATGCTTCTGCAGTAAATGGTTTCAGTAAGGGCAACCAAAGAATTTGTCACTGGTACTTAGCTACGCTAACTAAAAAATTTAGTAGTGGCAACCAACCCTTCATGGCTCCGGTTCAACGAATTTAATTTGATTGCCACAACTGAAAGCTTAGGCTGTCCTCTATTTAATGCATAATTTTTGCTGGAGCAACCAATCTTTTGGTTGTGACAACCAAATTTTTCCCTCGGTGAAATAGAAATGTTCCTTTCGCAGAGTTCAGATGTCTTAGAATCCGTGGCATCAGGGACGGAGGAGGAAAAACCCAGGCAAGCCTGAACTCCCACGTCCTGCTGAAGGCATCTATGAAGGTCGCTTCCTGATCTTTGGAATCTACTGTTGCATATTGTGGAACTACCTTTGATAACGCTGTCGCAAATAAGTCTATCTCTGGCCTCCCCCATTTCTGAAATATCTGCTGCATCACTTTGGTGGATAGGTGCCAATCCGCCATTGGCTTGTTTCGAGATAGACTGTCTGCTAGATCGTTGCAATGTCTCGGAATGTATCGCGCTAACAGGGTTATGTTTAGGCTGTCTGCCAGGATCAAAAGGCGATAACTTAAATCCAATAAGATTTTTGACTTGGTTCCCCCCTGATTTCTTATGTATGCCACCACTGACTTGTTGTCTGTTTGAATGAGAACCACTTTCCCTCTCAAATGTTGAGAAAATCTTTGAATTGTGATCAGCACCGCATAAAATTCCCTTCTGTTTATTATATGCCAACTTTTCTGTTGCGAAGTCCAAACTTCGCCTCTTGATTTTCCATCCACGTGTGGACCCCATTCTATATCCGATGCGTCTGTTGTAATAAATATCTCTGGGTCTTTCGGAAATAAAGGACTTGATCTTCTCATGCTTTTCAATCACCACTGACATTCTTTAAAAACTGCCATGGGTACTGGATAGAGTTTCCTTGGGAGTGATTCTGGAAGTACCAAACCCGCCTTCTGAATTTTCCTTTAGTGAAGCCGCCCCAATGGAACGGCAAACGACGCAAAATCTAGTTTTCCCAAGAGACGTCTTGAGGTTTCCCAACATCATTTTCGATTTTTTATGATCGGTTTAGGTCTTTGGTGAGAGAAATTATCTTCTTGGTTGGAAGAGATTTGATTTCCAGTTGTGTGTTCCACTTTATTCCTAAAAACTGCACCACGGTCTGGAGATTCCCTGAAAATTTCTCTGTATTTACTAACCAACCTAGGCCCTTTAACTGATCTATTGCACACATGTAATGATTGTAGAGAATAATAAGGTTTTCGTTTGCCAGTAAGAAACCGTCTAAATAGACAATGACCCTGATCCCTTGATTTCTCAGTTGGCTTGCTAACCAATTGGATATTCTGGCAAAAGCTAGGGGGGCGCTGGACAGGCCAAACTGGAGACATGTCATTTGAAATAATTTTCATTTGTGTACCACTGAAAGGAACCGCCGGTGGGATTTTTTTATTGGGATATGAAAATAAGCATAAGTTAAATCTATTTTGAGCATATAATCCTTTTCCTGTAAAAAATTCGGTATCTTCTCGTGATGCATAAGGCGAAAACTTTTCGGTTGAAGAAACTTGTTTAACTGTTTTAAATTTAAGATTGGACGGAGACTTCCATCAGGTTTCCGAACCGCAAACGTTTTTGAGAGGAACCCGGATAGGGCGTCCGATGGCTCTGGGATACGCTGAAGACAACATCTTTTGTATCTGTTTCTCCATTCCTCCTGTAGCAAATCGCATTAGATTGTCTTTTGAAAATTGAACTTGGGGTGGTTTCCTTACAAATAGAATGGCGTAGCCTTTTATTGCATGTATTATGCTCCTGGGAGCGCCCAATCTCTTCCACCCCTCCACATTATCTGCCAAACGCCCCCCCCCCCTTCATGCAAGCTTCCAAATTGTCACTGTTTTTTAGCATGGTAGTTGCGTGAATGGAACTTGGAAGGAGGGTTCCTTGTTGATACAATATGTCTATGAAAACCGTTATTGAAAGATCTCCCTGCCCCTCTACTTGAGCTTGCTCTAAATTTTGAAACTGACTGCTTTGGATCTGACTTGGTAACTTTGAATTGTCGGCTATTTGATCCTGAATTTTTGGAGTAGAATGGACTACTAAAGGAACTTGCGTGCTGTATATGAAAATCAGATAACTTCTTTTCTTCAAAAAGATGGGTTGAAGACGGAGGAATTTTTTCTAATAGACTAGCGACATACCGATTTCTTGTTCTTAGGTGCCTCCTTCGCCGTTCAATAACTTCAAATCTGCGAGCACATGTATACTGAAGTAAATCGTCCGATGTTAATTTAAATTTTGATGTAGGACCCCATAAATGGTCGTAAATATCCGATTTTAACTGCAGGCGTTTTGAAGCCAGAACCTTCATACTGTTTGAGAATGCCTCTCTTTGCAGAAGAAGTCCATGAGTTATGGCTTCTAAGGAAGCATCTGGCTTAGCAAGAGAATCAAAATATTGACCTGAATAATCTTTAAATTTCAATTGTGGATTTGTGCGCAAGGCACTAAATACCGGAAAAGTCTTAAGCTTTTTTTCTACATCTGCATATCTAATTTGGATGTACGTTTGCTTGCCCAGCCTCTGACACTCCATTCCCTGGGATTAAATATGTGAAAAAGCTACAGAAACAGCAGGCTCCTGTTCTTTAGTTTTCGGTTCGAAGTCCATCAAATTTTCTTCCGCTTCAAAGAAGGTCGGTGGCTCCCAAGATTCTGACTCTTCCCTATCGTCACATGAATCCGAATAATTTTCATTCTGACCTGAAGGAACCTGCGAACCGTGCATTTTATTTAATAAGCTTTCCATCATAGAACGCATTTCTCCAATTTTTCTAGACGAGTTTCTTTCCTCTTTGGTTGCAAAACATCCACATCCTTTTGAGCTAACTGGGGAGAAGCAGCCTTCCGAGGGATAAATAAAGGTTTTACTTTATCTAAAGCTGCTATGACTAACTCATTCTGAATAGCTGATGCTCTTATCCGTACTGCCAACGCTGGAGGCCCTATTATTAAACCAATGCAGAAGGGCCAAGATAGCATCCTCACCTTATAATCCCTATATACTTTCTCTAGCAAACTTATGGATGTGAGATTAAAGGCTCTAGCGATACCGACTGTCGGCAGACCAAAACGAATCTTGTTAAGGGACTGAGGATCCAAAGTATTTCCAAAAAGGTCCTCCTTAGTATAAATAGCAATTTTCCATTTCTTCCATCCCTCTGGTTAACATTCTGCTGCCAGTAATCTGAGGCGTTTAAAAATTACCTGATCCTCTTCATTCTCTATAGAAGTCTCAGCTAACTCGCCGAGGGACTTAATTTCAAAGCTAGATGAATTACTCTCCAGTGACATCTAGAATTAAAAAGAAAAAACGTCTTAGGAATATGCCGATGTAAAAAAATGTATGTACTTAATGTATTTGATTACCCAAAACTAATTGCAAGCCTGCGTGAAAACCGACGCATGGCTGTACACAACGAACCGCACGGCTGCACAAAACGTACCGCACGGCTGCTCAGAACGAGCCGTACGACTGGTCAAAGCGAGCCGCACGGCTGCTCAAAAAATTACAACTGTTGACAACGAACTGAATGACTACCCCCACCAATAAGTCTAGGACAAAGATATTTCTCTTAAATTGTCATTTAATATGAGTGGTATATTAAGAAAAATCCCTGAAAAAAAACTGTAAGAAAACAATTAATACTTACGGTTAAGCGCTCATCACACTTTACACAATTTCATCGATTATTCTTAAAACAATAAAAGTAACAATCTCGAACGCAACTACGACGTTTTAAATTCTTAGTGAGGGATGAGTGACGAAACAAAGCACGCTCCGTCCTCTGGATGATAGGGAGGGGGAGGGAGGAAGCGCCTCCCTGAGACGTGGAACAAGGAAGCACATGCAGTGAAAGAGGGATAGACGATGCATATACGAGGTAGTTTTGGAGAGGTTATCTCATACAGGGTCAAGCCGACGGCACAGACCCTGAAATATCGGATTTGACGTTTAACTTCAAAAGCAAACACTCGACACTCGGTTGGTAGCATTGAGAGAGTACGTATTCGCGTTTACACGAAGGTTAAATCCGGATTTAAATCGTTCTTATGAAATTCGTATTACGTTAATGCATATTAGAGCATTCTGGTAAACTTGGTAAATTAAAGGTTACCTAATTCGGTTAAATGCTACAATGACAGTAGAATTTTATGTAAAATTAATAAATTACAATAAATTTTAAAATTGCTTTAAGAATTGAGAAAAATATGGACCTGAGAAGTTTTAAGTGGCGGGCCGTTTATATATTTAAAAGTCAAAACATGTTTCCTTCTAAAATCATTCTACCAACAACTTAATATACTTACCAATGTTTCCCTGCAAAATATTCTCCTACTCAGACACACTAAACTGTTTACGAAAAACCCAAACATCGTGTATTTATATACTGCAACGGCACCTTCTAGGACTTTTAAAAATTTCACCCAACTTCTTACGACTGGTATTCAGCACTATGATCAAATGCTCACTTTAACTTTTAACGTGAGTGTTTCCATGACAACAACCGAAAACAGCCTACTTGTTGATTTTTCACTGTGGTGGAGAAACAGCTGAGCCGTTAAAGTTATCGGATGTGATTGTCAGATTTAAGTGTCAGAATTCTTAACCTAAAAATAGTATAGATTTTAGATTTTAGAGAGAAAGTTTTATAGTGTGCGTTCGAGATACATTATTTTATGTCGTAAGTACCTATTTATATATTTCAATTGAATGCTTGTTTACATATTTACATTATTACAGCTGTTTTTTTTAGAATATGGATTGGAATCAAAGTATTAACCAGTAAAGAACACAGACACAAGGCAAAGTTTATTTCAATTGGTAACTGTGACAAGTTTTCACCAAGAAAATGGTAAAAGAAAATATTTGATACGTAAAGAGGTTAGTTACTAAACAATTATATGTATTTACCTACTAGGTACTTCATATTAAATATACTTTTAATTACTTTAGGGCTCCTAGTGGGAATAAAGATTATTAGTATTTGTATTTGTAGTCCGGCTTACACTTATGTATTAACATCAGTAGAATGTGGTTGCTGCATGAAAATTAAAGTAGGTACTCAATAATTTATCTGCTTAACAGAAATTGAGAACAACTTGTGTCAGAAAACTCACTTAGAAAAAAAGAGATTATGGTATGAGATGCTTTTCAACTAGACAGATAACTCAAGAGATTATTCGCAGTGAAAGCAAAGTATGTATTGTATAATTTTAGTTTTTTTTTTATTTTAGCCTTTTTCTCAGTGATATAATGTGATGTTATAGGATATGACCAACCTAAAATTACCAGCACATAATAATATCAGGACTCACGAAGATTCCAATGTGATTAAACTCGATTCAATTTTATTCACTAATAAAAGGATCATTATCTAATAATGTGAAGGTAGGTCCCGTCTTAAAATATAGTACCTACCTAATTTTTTATTAGTATTGCTCAAACTTCTCTACTAGCACAGCTGCTTACGATCTCTTGGAATATATTTATAAAACAATAGATTCTAATTACTATACTATAGCTCTATTTTTCGATTTAATACAATACAATACAATAGTATTTATTTGTTCAATAATAAGATGCTTACATTTACTATAAACATAATAAAAAAAAAACAATAGGGGCTGTTGAACAATGTCTGGAGAGATTTTTGTAAATAACCATTTTAAATTTGTAATTACATTACATTTAGACAATGACAATTTTGATAAAATTACACATGCTTAGAATTGTAACAAACATTTAAAATTTAACACTGAATTATTCCTTTATCAGGATCATCAAAGAATTCATTAAGGTTGTAGAAGGCCTTACTGACTAGATATTTTGTTAAGGTATATTTTAGTTTATTCTTTGGCAGGTTTCTAATTTCGTCTGAGAAACAATTAAAAATTTTTATGATGCAGTATTTTACATTTTTTTGGAGGTATGTAAGTATAGTTATAATTTTCTGGTACTAAATTACTTTTATGGCGAGTGTCATAATCATGTTTCACATTAAAATCGAGGAAAAGATCCCTATTATCACATACAAATATTACAGAGTCCAAAATGTACATTCCTATTACCGTCAGAATTTTTTTTTCTACAAAAACAGACCTACAACTTTCCTGCTGTTTCATCCTAAAAATATTTCGGATGCACCTTTTTTGCATGACTATAATTCTGTGTATTTCCATTGAACTACCCCAAAATATCACTCCATATCTTAGCCCAGCGTTTGACTGCGTCGACACTGACATCTTGCTCAGAAAGTTGCATGCTATGGGATACGTGGTAATATTTCTGACTGGCTGGAATCATTTTTCTCTAATCGCCAAAGAAGAGTAAAACTTTAGGGCTCCTATTCGGAGAAACTAAATATCAGATAGGGCGTTCCCTAAAGAGGCGTAATGGCGTAATCTCTCCCTTGCTTTTTGCATTATTTATAAACGATTTGAAAAAATGATGCAACAGTAGTCATACCTGCTTCTACACTTAATCAACTACTTGAAATAACTTATACAATTCTGCTTAGATTTTCTGTTTGGTGCCAAACAAATCATCTAGTTGTTAACACAAATAAAACCCATTGCATGGCATTCTATAAAAAGCAGCAGATTCCTGATTTATACTTAAAATTGAATAATAATTTTATTACAAGAGTAGAACAATGCAAGTTTCGGGGTCTTCACCTAGACTCACAATTAAAGTAAACAGCCCATGTAGACAATGTTGCTGCAAAACTGAACTGCTTATTATGCCTTTGTCAACCTCAAAACCTTTATGAACCCCAAACAATTGTTAAATATATATTATTTTTTGGCCCACAGCCACTTAACTCTTTTTGTGCTTTACTGAGGACAAACTACTCAGAACTTCAAAGGTTATTTATTCTTCAAAAAAAAATTATTCGTAAAATCTACTCCTTAAGCCCACTTGAGTCATGCAAAGAAACCTTTCGGTAGCATTAGATTCTCACACTTCCAGGTATTCTGATTCTTATTGCACTGATGTTTGTTAAAAAACACTCCTACAAGTTTTAATATACTTCAGATATAACACTAGAAACTCAAATAAAATCTATATTTCAGGCTACAAAACATCATCATATCGGAAAAGCCTATCTTAACTTCTAAAAAATGTCCTAAGCTCTCTTTTAAAACTATTAATCGACGAACACTCCTTGACATATCTCGGTAGATCATTGTACTCTTTAAGACCTTTGAAAAATAAAGAATTCATAGCTCTCCTGGAATTAGTCCTCTTGATATAAAAATCATTTCTATTTCGAGTAGGGTAATTATGTACATCACTGTTATGGGCAATAATGCCACCAAGGTAAGATGGGAGAAGACCATTTAATAACTTATATATAAAAGCCATGGCCAAAAATTGTGTGTCAGAGGTTACAATGAGGATGGTATATATTTGCCATCTTCCACTCAGTGATGTCCTATGCAGTCCTGACATGAGGCTGTGCAAGCCAGTCAGGGCAAGTTTTTGGTCTGCAGAGGATAGTAGTTTGAATAACTCTAGGACTAGGCTGGAGAAAAAACTGCAGATAGGCATTTATACAGCTAAAAATTCCCACTTTTCTATCTCAGTACATATTAAAGTGCCTGTTACAACCCTACATAAAAGGTCTCGCTTTCATCTACTATAAACTACATAGTATATTATTCGACGTTAGTAATGTGTTGACATTTTAGTTTTTGCTTTCTGCCATGGGGATATATACTATACAATTTAAAAATATGTTAAAATAAACTTGATTTATTTTTGAATTTCATTCCAAAATTCTCATTCAGCAAACCTTTTTTGAGCAATCATAAAAGTAGGTTTGTCAAATGGGAGTTTTGTAGGTTTGTCAAATAGAGTTGACTTCAGGAGTGACATTCCAGGATGCCCTGTAGCTAGGTAAAAAATTAATTTGTAAAATGCTGTTAACAATTTTAGGTTTTTGGAATATCTAGTTGCAGTAGATAGAGAAAACCCCACCACATGAAACACAAAGCCATGAGACATGACACTAGTTTGCTGCTTCCAGTTGTAATTTTACGTTATAAAATGTAAATTTGGTTTAACAATTAAGTTACTCCTGTAATTTTAGATATTAATTTAGTAAAACCATTATATAAACTATTTTCGTTGTTACTTATTTATTTATTAGCGAGCAAAATCACATTTACAATTTTTACAAAATCTGGTAGGTAGGTACTGCTAATAATATTCAACACGATTGTCAAGACTAAAATAATATCGTATCAAGAACTTGCTAAATTTTTTTTGTATTTTGGTTTCACGACAAAGCTATAATATTTTTCAGTTTAAAAAGAAGTTAGTTAACGTTAGAATTTTATATGTGTCACTTTCTGCTTACTAAAAAAAGTAACCCAAAACTCAAAAGAAACTTGTTCAAAACAAAATCGTATTCGAGAGTATTTTATTTATTATTTGATAATTATTATAAAACTGTAACCTTGATTGTTTAATCCTTTTGGTGATGTTTTGAGACAGCTTCTTTATGTAATATTAAAATTAGTGTGAAAACTAGAAAATTTTCGATCAGGAAATCATAAGTATACTGTTCCCAGTACCTACGGAAAAACGTGGTAATTTAACCAATTAATATTTTAAAACCCCTTAACATGTCTTTAATAATTTAGAGTTGACCTTGTTCGTTACTGACCTCGTCGCATTTTAATTAATATAAAAAAAATATATATTAAATCCGGTTCTAAATCAACATATATCTCCACCTAAAATAAAAGTAACTAGAATGTGATACATGCCATAAAAATGTAACCTCAACTAACTTCTTTCTAAACCGAAAGATACTATACCTACTGTTTTTGCGATAAAATTTTAAGGAAGTCTCAGAGATACCTTCATACAGGAAATATAAAAAGGGTCATGTTTTTAAACAATGCTGTTATGTTAAGCGATTCTTTTAGAATTTTAGTATACCTAAAGTTATCTAAAAGTAATTTCTATAATTTAATATTTTTATTATAAATATGGGGCTGTACCCTGTTCCTGTCGCGACTTTACTGCAGTCTAAAGTTTATCCATTGTCCATGTTTCTGACACTAATTGCTTTAATAATTTTTGCACCTCAGAACATTTAAGGTATTTTTAAATTCAACTTCATTGGCATTCTTTCCTTCTACATCTCAATTTGTAATCTTGCCCAT
Organism: Polydrusus tereticollis; assembly: GCA_963920685.1. Taxonomy (NCBI): domain Eukaryota; kingdom Metazoa; phylum Arthropoda; class Insecta; order Coleoptera; family Curculionidae; genus Polydrusus; species Polydrusus tereticollis. The sequence continues at coordinate 56,222,409 of OY987329.1, forward strand.
TCTATACTAGTTCTTCGTATTGCATCCAGCTGCTTCTGCCTCATTTGCCTACAAACAAAAAATAGTAAAATAACATTCGAACTTATTTAAATATTTTTAGTATTAACTTTGCTCTAGGCTACCATTCCTCGATAGTAATATTTTAGTTTCTGAATTTTACAGGTGCATATGTTCTTTGTTAAGATACTGGTAGGTATAAAAATAGGACTGAATGTTTTTTTAATACTAGTAGACATCATCTCGATCTAATCAAATTATTAATAAAATGGTAAAAAAAAGGTTTAATAAGATAGAATGTTGATATTTTTATTAAAAATAAACAAAGGAATGCTCTGCATAGGATAGATAGGATAACTAACCTGAATCCTTACCTTATGAGATATTTTTACAAGCACTTAGGTAAGTAAACAACAAAAATATCTACTCTCTATTCTATTTCTAACTTTAAAACTGTTGTAAATATTTTAGAAAAATGGATCAAAGCCCAACGAATACCAAGGGACAAAGCCCTTACTCTCACTTTTGTATTCCTATCTGGGCTTTTGAATTGTGACCCTAGTGTTTCAATTTTTTATAAACATTAGGTACCTACTAAAAGATCTATAAATACAACACAAGTTGTGTAATTTGTACGAAACAATACTTGGTTGATCCAGGTTTTAATAATTATCTAGTATCTAGCTACCTAGTTTAAAAACTTACCTCTATTAGGTATAAATTGTTGCCAAAGCTGAATTTAACTTTAACATCATGTATTTTTCAGTTTGTAAATTATAGGAAACTATTTGAAGGCTTCAATAAATATTAGAAAATGGTATAATTCTTATATTTTATTCACTTCTACGTGTAATTCAGTAGCTGGTACGGATTTAGGTAAATAGAAGGAAATCTCCTCGTAATTCTCTCCTCTCATGTTTTGTTATGATCTAAAAGGTATAAAAGTCACTATAAGGGAGTTGTAAATCAAATCAAATCAACTTTGTTCAGTAATTTCAAGATTTTTAAAGTAAAATAATCTGAAAGTAAAATCCTTTGTAAAAATCTATACCAACAATGTACTTACAATTGTGTTTTTAACTTACCGTTATTAATATATTTCCATTTCTTTATAAAAAACGAGCTAATACATCTAACAAACGTCGCATTTTTCACCAAAAACTATTCGATTACTAATTTTTGAAGCAAAAATCGCCTAAAATCAACAAATATGCGAATAAAACCCAGCTGTGGCCGTCAACCGCTCGCAAAAGTTCATTGACCGCTTGACAACTTGACATTTCCAAACAATCTTCAAAATTTCCGCGATTGATAACCGATCTCGTCCCTGATTGGCTCAAATATGCTAAAGTACTCACTTTAAGGATTGCGTCACTCCTGTTTAGGATGACGAGATCGAGAATTAACACGACCGTTAACTGTAGTTGCATCATACCAAAATGGAAAATAGCATTGGATTTTAACCCACTCACTTTAATTTTGAAATTAACGGCTTGCGTTAACTTGTGAGTTTGATCATAGGTCTGATTGCCTATTTACTCAATGGCTAAAGCAGTTAATTGGTCACTTATTTTCTGTAAAGTATCCAAGTAAATAAATAGTATCGCAATAATTTCATTGATATTAAATTAATAAGACAATAAGAAAAAAACTGATAAGATTATTTGATGTCAACATACTAATTATTTAGTTATTAATATTTTATTTGCATCGTCTAAAATACACAGGGTGAACTTTTTACAGTGGAATATTGCGATATCTCAAAATGAGTACATAGACTGTCATAATGAATTTCGAAAACAGTACGTATCTAATATGTATTCAATATTAATATGATTCGGTTCTTAAACATTTATAATTATATTCTCCCACCGTCTAGGTTAGTTTAATGACCTTGAGATAAATCCAAATGCGAAAAATGTGTTGCACTCGATAGAGAAGAGTCTAATCTTTCGGTATTGTAGGGCAAGAAATATTGTCGTCTTGAATTCTAGAGTTTACAAATCTATAATTGCTTACTACCCTAAAAAGCTTATTTTCAATATGATACGATGCACATTATTCCGACCTCGCCTCTTCTATTACTTCGTCTTGTAACATTTTATCAACATGTTTATAAATTTCATCATTTTGAGAATGTGGTAACCTATATTGTTTTATGTAAGCTGGAGGTGCATTTGGTTTCAAATACATTTTTTGTTTATGTACCGGGTGTCTAAAAATTCTGGAAATGGCTAATTATCTCGAGAAACATACATTGGATCCAAAAAAGATAAAACACGTCCTTAATAATTTTAAAAGCTATATCCAATGATACTTAGCGCTATCTCTCACCTCCGCCCCTTGGGGTAACTTTAAAGTCTTAAAGGGGTACCCCTATTTTTGATTGCAGAATCGGATTATATGATAAGTATTACGTCAAGTCTGTCTGAAACGTGTTTTTCGATTCGTGACAGATGGAGCTGTATTCACAAAAATATTTTTTTCGTAATGGTTGTTTTTAAGTAAATGATTTCGTGTTTTATTATTATTCATTGTTCCGAAATTACGAAAAGAAATATTTTTGTCATTACAGCGCCATCTGTCACGAAGATTTGGAACAAACTTTCTGTATAGAATATCTCTCTTCGATGTTTAAATGATTTAAATTTAATAACTTTAACAGTTAATTGACTTCCAACGGAACAATTATCATTTAAACCTAACTTACAGATTTCATAGTTATCAGGAAAGTCAATCTTTGGTGTAAAATTTCTTATTGTAACATCGTGATCTGTTACATTTAATAATCTTATTGAGATCATAATATATTTCGGTTTTATTACGACATCAGCAGTAAAAATACCTTCACACATTTAGTCGGCAAAAACTAAACATTCTGTATTAGTTTCTACATAAAAATATTTTATTAACCCGCACCTCTTAGGGATTAGAGTAAATAAGTAGTTTTTTGCTTGAATAGGCACTCCTATTTTTTCATTATTAACATAAAATAAAGTGAAATTTCACAAAGTCTATAACGGCAAAATACGGAATAAGTCAGATCCAATTACTCCGTGACAATAGGGTTATTGAGCATTTCTTTGCATTTTCTAAAAGATTTTGTAATTTTAGTGCGAACTGCAAAAAATTTTAATTTTTTGACGCTATTAAAGCCTTTAAAATAATTTACGAACATCGAATCGCAGAAACCGCTGTGTGACGTCACTATCTCCTATAGCAAGGCGGGTCGCGCTTGCTGCCACGGCTACTTGCTGTTTACGACTAAAAAGACAGATGGTCATCTACATCGCCCTTTTTTCGTTGCTGGATAATGGAGTAGTCATCGACCGGAGAGAAAAAAATCAAGTTTTAATAATTTCTTTTTTTCTAAAATAGTGTTAGAGAAAGTTTAGTCTAAAAGTCGTATGGAATGGCATTTTCTACTTATTATAAAATATACTTATAAAAGTAGTCATAATAAGCTATAGTTTTAATTGAAAAAAAAAACAGTAAGCGCATCTCACTTATATATGCACAGAAAGACCGCTTCACAAGTGCAAAGCGGACTGTAGGGGGTAATGACATCACCGCCTCGCGAGCGTTTTATTTGATATATATGGGAAACTACTTATCGGATTGACTTCAAATTTTCAGGGCTGAACATACCTTATAAAATGCTTCATAAAAATTGAGTAAAGAGTGTAATTTGATGTCTGACCAAATAACCCCATTATCCCCAAAACTGCCTACCAGCAAGAATGTATGGCGCACAATCACCTCGTTTACGTTTAAGCAAAGTTGTTTAGATATGGCAACACCGTTAAAAGTTGTCGAAAATGAAGTCTGACAGCGGTCAAGTTCTTCGCTGTATAATATCGGGATGTTTTGTAATATGTGTAATTTAAATCACTAATTAAACGTTAGAAATAAGCCTGGCGGTTTTATTGATGGTTTTCCCAACCATTGCGCAACAGGTTATGGGCCCAAACAAGTTATTTGTGGGGAAAAACGTTAAGAAAAGTCGAATATCCAGATTGAAGGTTATGTGTGTTCGTCGTCAGTAGGGAGAAGCAAAATTATCGACATTGAGTGAATATCGATAGAAAATTTAGAAAACGTGTTTGTGGGAAGACCCGGTTTTTGGGGAAAGTTGTTCGAAGTAATATCACAAAATGTTGTTTTAAGGAACAGAAAATGGATCACTCAGGAGCTGTAGTTGTTAAACTAATGGGAAATAATTGAAACACCTGAATGTTTCAAACCCAAATAACCTTGAAAATCAAGGGGCTGTATAGTATGGTAACAGGTGACTGTCCAAAGATTCAATCGAATCTTGAAGAATGGGAAAGAAAAGACGCGAAAGCTCAAGAAGTTTTAGTCGTGAGGTTAGATGAAAAGCCACTGAACCATGTGTTACGTTGTGGAACTGCTTTCGATATGTGGAATAAATTAAAATCAATATATGAGCATCAGTCAACAGTGAGTGTTCAGTTGCTTCAGCAAGATTTATTTACTCTAAAGTATAAATACTGTGGTGTCGTAGACTTTATATCGCAGTTAGAAAATATCAAAATTAATTAAATCACTTGGGTGAAGAACTAAGTGAAAAACGATCATGACCAAAATCCTAATGTCCCTACCAGAGAACCTAAAACACTTTGTATCAGCGTGGGAGTTAACACCCAAGGACAAACAAACATTGACTGAACTGACATCAAGACTATTAGTGGAAGAGGGGGGTATAAAACAAGGTGATCAAGTAGATGCCTTTGTTGCTGGAAGATTTGAAAGAAAGGGGTGAAGTGCTTTTTATGTCATAAGTTTGGACATGTAAGGCAAAATGGTTATGTTATTGTTGAGAAAGGGCTTAAATGCCATTTTTGCAAGAAGTCTGGACATGTCATGGCTAATTGTTGGTTCAAAAAAGGCAAGATTCCAAATGGAGGTACGTCAAATGCACTTATTAGTATGCTAAACATATATGACTTCAGAAGCAGTATCCTTAATTGGTGAGTCAGAGCTAAGTGGAAGAGACTGGATTCTTGACAGTGGTGGTAGCGATCATTTGTGTTATGATGAAAGCCAATTTAAATACCTAAATAAAACTGAAGACAGAAAAGTGAAAATTGGTAATGGGTTCTATATTGAAGTTAAAGGTGTAGGAACAGTAACATAAAGGCCTGGAATGGACAAAATTGGTTAGATACTGAGTCAAACAATGTACTTTTGTGCCTCAACTGAAAATAAACTTGTTTTCTGTTGAAAAAGTGTTGGACAAAAAAATGGTAATGAATTCTAACAAAGAGTAGTGTGAAATAATAGACAGAAATGGTTTTATTAGAGCTATGGCTGAACGACAGGGTAAACTGTTTAAAATAATGTTTAAAAGCTATATAAACAATGTGGAAGCTGCAACTGCCATGTCATATTACAGTTGTGAATAAAACATCAGTGATTGGCATAATAAAATGGCGCATATGAACTTTGAGCAGGTAAGGCATGTTCTTAAGAAAAATAATGTTGTTTTTAAGACAGACAAATCAGTACACTTCGTACAGACAATGATTTGGAGTTTGTGAACCAAGAGCTCGAACAATTGTTAGAGAAGAAAGGAATCAAACACGAAAAAACATGTGTATATACACCTCAACAAAATTGCAGAGCTGAGAGGAAAAATAGAACTCTGGTAAAAGCAACACAACTCTGATAGAACACCATTTCAATTATGGTTTAAAAGAGATTTTGATTTATATACTTTGCAGAGTTTTGGTGTAAAGGTGGCAGTACACGTAACTAGTGACAAGCGAAGAAAAGTAGATATAGAAAGTGAAACAGGTGTCCTAGTAGGTTATAGCGATAAGGTCTGTAATGGTTTGATAATCATTCAAATGATGTTGAGTTGCCTCGGTCAAGAAGACTTTTTTTTTGTTGGGTGTGGGTTTGTCTTATTATCTGACAAACATTTTTAGGGCGCCATCCTACCAGAAATAATATAAAATTTTACAAACACTTGGTAGTTTATTAAACTAAATTTGCTTAACAATGATTGTTCTTACTGGTGGTCGAAGAAACAGTTTTAACATGAAAAGGTGAAAATTAAAATGACAATATAGCAATGGTCTGCTGGTCTTTACAAAGTTATCCTTCTGACTGACAAATACTTAGCTCTGCATTGTCATCCATGAATTGTGCAGGTACGATACGCATAACGAGCAAAGAGGCAATCGTTTGCAAGATAGATAAATGCATTCAAAATTATTTATAACTTTTGTGCAGGTACGGTAGGCATAACGAGCAAAAAGGCAATCTTTTGCAAGATAGATAAATGTGGTTTAACGAGCTACAGGCATTCGTTACCACATGATATTGGTGTACCAGACTAATGTCTTATGGCACCCAAGGTAAGATACGTTCAAGATAAATTCGAAATACGGTACAAGAGAAATTATATATACAGTGTGACTTAGAATATTATCCACCCGGTACAAGTATCTCGCGCCAATTGAGTCAGAAGTTTGAGAGAAAATAAATGTTAAATCAGAATTGATCCCTGACAGATATCAATGAGAGAAATGGGGTGAGTTCTTCAACAAATTCAATTTATGTTTCAAAGCTTTGAATCTAAACAAAAACTCACCTGCTTTCCTCGAAATCAGCTTCCTGGGATATTCTGTCAGTAATCAGTTCTGTAGAGCCTGGATCTGTCGGTTTCCTTGTGAACGGTCCAGTCAGGTTTACTCTATATCTGGTTCTCACCAGTGTTCGTCAAGAACTTAAATAAACTACCAACTGGCCAACGATATTTGCTAAAACGTAAAAGAAACGACAGAGACCCGAAAAACAAAGTTAAATTGAGAATTTAAACATTAATTAATGAAGAAAAACGAACAAAACCATGACCTGATGATGAAAGAAAGTGATTTTAAATTGAATGCAAACTTATGAAAATATTGATTAAAATCCACATTTACTCAAGAAATATTATTATTACTGCCTTCTGCCTGTTAAGATGATGCTTTTAGCTCATCAACAACATTATAATTTATAAGGATGAATGAGATGAATGAAGATTATTAATTTATGACGCCATTATGGCCGGTACGTCTTTATTTTGTTAGAACATAAAAATATGTAATTTATGTAAAAATAGACTAAAAGGTCATGGCTTACTAGAAAGTAATATTTATGGTCCAATTACATACTTATTATTAGACAAAATATAAATTTAGTGAAACTCAAACTTAGCCTGACATACCTGTATCAGGACAAAACCAAAAGTGACTCATAGAAAAAAGAAACAAAGTTTTCTTTTTTCTATGAAGTGACTCTCCAAAAAATCAACCTCCCTGACTAGAGCCTTTTTCTATTCACGGAGCCAATTTAAACTAAATTAAATGTAAGAAATCGATAATCTATAATATTAAAGAATACCCTACCAATCTATCTTATAGAACGACAAATTTACAGTTGGTCTCTTTATATAATATACAAACTTAAAGAATCGATATTAACTGTAGTATGCAGAGTTATCCATAGATGGCAACGCCAATACCTAAAGATATATTATACTGTAAAATCCAATGTAACGAAATAACTTTTATTTACGTTACAGGTCAAAGGGTACCGAATTTATTTTCAACGAAGGAATAAGGTTAAAATACACAGAGATGTGGTATTGTTGCCAGAACCTCACCTACAGATGGAGAAGAATGTCTAGAATACTGAAGAGAAAGTAGCTATGTTGGATATGAATGATGGAAATGAAGAAAACACAAAAATTGACAAATATAAAGAATTCTTATACTATAGAAAATACTAAAAGAGCAGAACAAGATTACAACCAGAATACTGACACTGAAAAAGTAGTGGAGACTAATTACATTTTGAGTGACAACGAAGAAAATTTAGAAAGTAATGTCGAGATCAGGGTAAACCAGGGTCATAAGCAAGAATTAGAGACTGACAGAAGGGAAAGAGGGATTAAACCACCTGTGTAGATGGAGGACTATGACACAAGTTTTTTTTTGTGCGGTCGATAATAACATTTCATATGAAAACGCGATAAGTAGTGATAGTGCGGGAATGTGGCGACAAGTTATGACAAGGGAGCCTAGTGTACTTAATAAAAATAATAATTGGATTAAAATACCTTGGTCTGATAACAAAAAGGTAATAGAAAGTAAGTGGGTTTTAAAAGTAAAAGGGGGTGGGCAATAAAAAGCTCGATTAGTGGCTAGGGGCAACAAAAATGTAGTATAAAATTCCTCGAATGTAAATTTGGAAGTTTCCATTAATCTGGTCATATGATGTTTTTTGCGCTTTTTACCGCAGCTTCCCATAGCCCACCCCAGTGTGGAGACCTAGGAGGAATAAATTTCCATTGAATTTAGTTTTTTAGAAGGTAGTCAACAAAAGGCTCATAATTTTGTGAATTTTTTAGAAATTTGTCTCGCAACTGATTAGCTCCCCCATGAAAATTTGTACCATTATCGCTATAGATGATGGTCGGGTTACCTCTTCGTGAAATAAAACGTTTCAATATCATAATAAACGCTTCAGTTGACAAACTAGTCACTAACTCGATGTGCATTGCTTTAGTTGTAATGCATACAAAAATTGCAATATACGCTTTTATCATGGGCGCTTGCCGTAATCGCGATGATTTGTTCAAAAATGGGCCACCGTAGTCGATGTTTACTTTTTCAAAGGGCCGTGCACTCTGAACTCTATGTCCTGGCAGATCTGCCATTATCTGCTGAGCTGGAGCAATCCTAAACCTTGCGCACGTGATACAATTTCGTGTAACCGCTTTAGTTTCTCGTGAACCGTTCAGAGGCCAGTACCGTAATCTAACATTTGAAAACACTGTTTGAGCACCAGCGTGTCCTAATCGCGTATGTTCATATTTTAACATTATTTTTACTACTTCGTTATGAGAAGGCAACAAATACGGATGTTTCTGATCGAAAGAAATATTTGCATTTTCCAGCCTACCTCCTACTCGTACCAGTTGATCTGAATCCAGAAAAATTTTAAATCCTTTTAACTGGTTACTAGAAATATTTTTATTTTGCTTTAATTCTGAAATTTCCTTAGTAAAATATTTTTCCTGCAGATTTCTTACAACAAATTTTTTTGCTCTGTCAATTTCATTGTTATCAAGATTTTACTGTTTTTTATTATATTTATTTTTAACGTTATATATAAACCGGAATACAAATGCTACTGATCGTATTAAACGTCCAAAACTCGAAAAGATTGCGAAATATTCTAACCAAAAATCGCACGCCTCTGGTCTCTGAAAGGCGACGAGCACTATTTTCCTTTGTTCTGGAATACTTTTCAAATTTATTTGACTGTCGAACGAGTGCAGGTCCATGAAATCAATTTCGTGAATTAATGATTGCGGTTGAAAAGTTTCCCCGTGACAAAATGTCCGCGGGATTATTTGCTGATTTTACATATCTCAACATGCATTTTGTTGTAAGGCTTTGAATTTAAGACACGATAAAAACGTAGACCACCGATTTGGGTGATCGTTACACCATGCAATAGCAATCTTAGAATCCGACCAAAAATTTACCGAATCGAACTTCATTAGGTTCTCAAAAATAGTCAGAATCCTTTGAACTAAATTTGCTAAAATTACCAAGGCACAGAGTTCCAATCTTGGCAATGTAATTGTTTTAGTTGGTGGGACTGTCGATTTTAAAGCAATCAAGTTATTCGTCACTGAATTTTCCGCGTATAAAACTCGAATATATACACAGGCGCCTCACGCCAATGTGCTTGCGTCCGCGAATCCTTGAATTTCGATTTTCAGTATTTTTTATTGTCACATATTTTCCTAGGTATTTTTGACGAGCCAATAAGAGACATCATACCTAAAAATTTACCCCAATCAGTTATCAGATCAATATTCGTTATTTCCATGTCCCAATCTAATTTTTAAATCCACAATTTTTGCATTAAAATCTTTCCTGCAACTACCACTGGATTAACAAGTCCTAACGGATCGTAACATTGCGCAAACGTTGACAAAATAATTCTTTTCGTTGGATTTTTATTTCCCAAATCCGTCGGAATCGCGACACTTAATATATCCTCATCCGGAATTAATTTTAGTCCTTACTTGGCGTGTCATCGAAATTCAAATCATACTCATGTGCTTGTGTCTGCGACACAGATTCTAAAAAAGTTCTCGAATTAGAACCCCATTTGGGCAAAGTAAGACCCGAATCGTTGTGCAGTTTATTTAACTGCGCATACAACTCCGACAATTGTTCACACTCGTTGCAACCGGCAAGATGTCGTCCACGTAACATTGCGTCATCAGCGCTTGGGACGCCACTGGACATTCGTCACATTCCGCCTTTGCTACTTGTAGCACAGTTCGTGTAGCTACATACGGAGCAAAGTTAACTCCGTACGTCATAGTTTGCAGCTCGATACATTTTAAGCTTTCGTGTGGATTGTCCCGCCAAAGAATATTCTGCAGAAACTTATGCTCTGGATTTATTTTTATTTGACTATACATTTTTTCTATGTCTGAAATCAATACGAATTAAAAATACCTGAACCGGCACAAGATATCGAAAAGCTCAGGCTGTACCTGATAGCATTTTAGAGTGACGTCATTCAAAGAATATCCCGACTTTGACTGTGCCGACGCGTCAAACACTACACGTAATTTTGTTGTGACACTAGAATCTCTGATTACACACAGATGTGGTATGAAATATTTGTTTTCGTTATTCGCGTTCGTCAAAGCCAACGGAACATACTTTGCATGACCTAGGTCAACATACTCATCAATAAATTTTTTGTATTCCGAAAATAATTCCGGGTTACTCTTAAATCTCCTTTCAAGTGACAGAAAACGTTTTTCTGCCATTGCATATGAATTTCCCAAGTACTTATATACCTGCGGCTGCTTAAATGGCATATCCACCTGATATGCTCCGTCCTCCAGAAATTTTGTAGTATCACAAAATATTTTTTCCGCTAACTTGTCGTCAGCTGACATTAGCTGTGTTGCGGAATTTGTTCAATCTCCCAAAACTTTGTTAACCTATTATCAATTTCTTGTGTTTGTAAAAAAAACGGAAGTTCATTCTGTGAACAGTCTTGTTGATTTTGCACTGATTTAGTACAGAAAGAAGGTACATCACCTGCGATAATCCACCCGAATTCGGTGGTTAAAAGAGTCGGCAATTGCTTACCTAAACTGTAATGTTCTTTTTCGAAAATTGCATAATAAAAAGTCGCTCCCAATAGATCTATACTAGAAGGCTCATAAAATATTGGGTCTACAAGTTCACCCTGTATACTATTTGGTATTTTTAAACTATTTATATTTATCGGTACCTGTGGCAACTTATATGTTATATTATCCAATATTATACAAGACACGGTATAATTTTTATTCTGCGTTTTTGAGTGTACGGTTACATCTATTAATTTATTTGCTTTAAAACTTTTTTGAGAAATGCTTGAAATGTTTAGCTCGTGCTTATACACTTTACATTATAATTGGTTAATCAGTGACTGCGTTATGAATGAACTTTGGCTCCCGCTATCTAACAAAGCTTTCACAGACATCATTTCCCTATATTTATTAAGTACTCTTACTTGAGCAGTTGCCAATAAAACATTTGATTGTCTTGGAGACACTGCCGACAAATAAACGGCTTGCTCTGGCTGCGTCCTGCGTTCACCCGATCTTGTAGCATTAGAATTATTCGAGTGTTGATTCTGTACTTGGTTTTCTACTGTTACAGTAGGCCTATTGTTTGCATTGTTTACCTGCCTATTGGATATATTTCCCGCATTGTTTATCGGTCTGTTTTGTGAATACTGACTGGTACCTCCCCTATTTGCGTTATAACTCGCAATATTTGACTGTTGTCGCCCACCATTTGAGTCGAAAACTCCGCTCTGATGCAACAAAGAATTATGTTTACTTCCGCAAGTTCTGCATGTATAAATTGACATACACTGCGCCACACTATGTCTTCCGAAGCAGTTAAAGCATAGTCTTTTCTGCTGCACCATTTTATTTCGTTCCTGGACCGAAAGTTGCCAAAATTCATCGCATGCGCATAGTTTGTGACCGGCCGTCGCACCACAATTGTCACAAGACTTATTATTTTGTTGATTACCCGTACATAAGACAACTCTATCATTTCTAGCACCCCTTGCTTGTGAGGTAGTGCTTGACTGCGAATTCGTACTAGATAAATTTTCAAAAACTATGCATCTTCGCTCCAGAAATTTAAAGAAATCGTTTACCGACGGCAATTCATCTAGATCGCGATTCAGCTCAAATGCTCTTTTTGTTGCGAAATCTAATTTATTTTCCAAAATAAATACCAGTAAATATTCCAAAATCTCTGTGTTTGACAAGCTTAATTTTTTTAATGACTCAATTGTATTTCTTTGATTTGCAATAAACTCTCTTAAATTTCCCGCGTTCGGCTTTGCAAGCTGAAGGGTATCTAAAATATTATTTAAATAACTATTTATGACACAGGTTATGTTTTCATACCTTTTTTTCAAAATATTAAACGCAATTTCAAAGTTCGAACCTAAAATCTCCAACGAATCGACCAGCTTGAGCGCTTCTCCATTTAAAGTTTTTAATTTAAAAAATTAATCTCTGAATATCTGTCAAACTTGTATTATTTAAAATTAATGCTGTGAAAAATTCTACATAACCTCTCCAATCGGCTACATTTCCGTCAAAGGGTGAAGTTTTCAAGTCTGGTAATTTAATTCCCGATGTGATGTGTACCGACGGCACACTTTGCACGCTACAAACTGAGTTTGCAACACTTTGACCTCAAGTGCTTAATTTCAATTATTAGAGCACAGTATTTATTTTTAATGTCAGTACGATCGTCGTCGTCGGGGTTTATTTCCTTGATCTTTTCTTGCGCCTCTGTATGGTTTTGAAATGCTTTTTTTAATAGTTCTTCCCCGACGGAAGCTTGTACTACTCTCGTTTTATCACTTAAACTTTGCTCAATCCATGTTTGAACTCGCGTTATAGCGGCTTTCGCAATAGCCCGTGTTTTCTTTGACGTTTCCAAATCCATTTTTTTTTTATATTTATGTTTGTTTTTTAATTAACCAATCGTTCTGACTTTGAAATAAACTTGCGGCTACAACCTGCTCTCAATGCAAATAGTATCAAACTATTGGCTACCAAAGCATGATTTTGCTTAACAAAAATATTAACAACAACAAACAATACTATATACAAAGGTACAATGACAATCTTATGATTACTCTACCTTCCTTGTCTCCTTGATGCTTATTGCTTTGCTTGTTCCCTGATGTAAATACGCCTGGTTTTGCGTTTGCGTAGACACTACACTGTACTCCACCCTGCTGACTTTTAACTTTTACCCACTTTCACCTGTTTTGACAGTCTCTAACAGGACTTCTCAACTTAAACTCTCCACTTTAAAACACTGCTTTTCACTTCACCATCCTGGCTTTCGAAGAACCATAATTCACTCCAACTAATCCGGCTCAAAGGACCATAATGTGGGAATCAAATTTTATTTTTAACTCCCAAGATTAAACGGATGAGGCTTTGTATATTCCTCGGGTTAGGTTATTTCACTGGTTCGTTTTATATATTGCCTAAGTGAATTAAACAGTTAGATCACATTTAGTTGGCGTTTATTTATCCAATTCGGCACTTGTTTACAAGATAACACTTTACTACATGATTAAATTACTAACTTATAACATTACTAACTTTTTATAACATTACTACACTTATTACTTGGTCCTTTTATTTCAGCTGCAATTTTGTCAGGTCCGTCGGACGATGACCTACGTTAATTTTAATAATAATCATAATAATAATAATAAATGTCTTTATTTAATTAAATACAAATATACAGTTTAAACATTACGAAACAAATTAGGCCGAAGTAGGGCGCAGTCTAGCCAATAAGGCCACACTACTGAACCCCCGTCCGCTAATTTTAATTAAAAAAATATCTATAATATATTCGTAAAAGTAAAGCAAGTCAATAAGGTTTATAAATCAATAATAGCCAAAATAATTATCTTATAAAAAAATTAATAGAATGATAAAATAGATAAGGCTTGGTTTGGAGGCAATAGAAAAAAAATATATGTATGATTAGCATTACACTAAATTACACAGAACAATCAAGATGATATAATAACTTAAGAATTTTGTTAATTTAATAAAAAGTTTTTGTGCGTATCTTTAAATTTCTTTGAATCGAGCATAACTATTTCGTTAGGTAACGAGTTATATAACTTAATAGCATTAAAAGTAAATGTTCTCTGAAATATGGCTGTCTAATGATGGGGCATAGTAATCTTGTTAGAAAACCTAATATTACATGGATGAACCGTGTTTCGAAAGACAAAATTATTTTTTATGATTGAAGGTAGGGCTGGGTTGTTTAGAATTTTGTGAAGAAAATTTCCTAAGTGTAAAGTCCTACGATTGATCATTGTTAGCCAATTTAGTTCTTTAAATGTATGTGAAATATAGTCAAATTTTCGAAGGCCAAACACAAGACGAGAGCATGCATTTTGAACTTTTTGAATTCTTCCTTTGTCTAAAGCATCTAAACACGGTCCGTAAATAAAATCACAATAATTGAAATTTGAGAGAACAAGAGATTCACAAAGCATCTTACGCAATTTAAAACTTAAGATATGACGACTATTGTATAAAACTTTTAAAGATAAATATGATTTTTGGATAGGTTTTTTGACATGCTCCTTGAACCGTAATTCGGTGTCCAAGATAATGCCAAGGTTCTTTGCAAACTTGACAATAGGTAGCTTAACTCCATCAATAATTACATTAATATTATTAGCCAAAAAATCTATATTATATTTATTACCAAAAAGCATGAGAGTAGATTTTGATGGATTTAACATTAAATTGTGATCTGAAGAAAGTTGTTTAAGAATATTTAGGTCTTCGTTAAGCAGATTTGATGCAGTCAAATAGTCCTTGATATCAAAGTGGTAGTAGATCTGCGTATCATTGCCATAAGCCTTAACTTTGCAATGGTTCAATTGATTGTTGTATATCCGATGTATAGATAATAAAAAAAAGTGGCCCCAGAATAGAACCCTGCGGTACGCCTGATAATATTTGAACTTGGTCTGAGTATTTATTGTTACAAAGAATTTTTTGGGAGCGGTTTGAGAAATATGATTTAATAATATTCAGCGCAGGTTCCGAAACACCATAATATTTTAATTTTGAAAATAGCAAATCGTGTTGAAGAGTGTCAAAAGCTTTTGAAAAATCCAGAAGAACAAGAATACTATTTAGTCTTTTATCAATGGACATCATTATATCATCAACAACTCCGACCAACGCAACAGATGTACTAAAGTTCTTCCTGAAACCACATTGACTATCTGGAATAATACTATTAGTAACACAATAATCAAATAGCTGGCCATATAAAACCTTTTCAAAAACCTTAGAAAGAATTGGCAGGATACTTATAATTCTTATGTCATTAAAAGTTACAGTATATCCAGTCTTGGGTAATGGTTTACCTATGGAGGTTTTCCACTGATCGGGGAAATAATTTGTCTCTATACAACAATTAATGATATGTGTAATATACGGATCTATAAACGGACTACAGTATTTTACCATTTTAGAAGTTAGGCCATCAACACCGGCAGCGTTAGTCCGAATAGATTGAATTAGCTTATGAATTTCCTCAACCTTAGACATTCTAAAAGAAAAACTTAATTGGTTATTAAAACTATTACTATTATAAAAGTTAACTTTAGGTGTACAATCTGAAATATTTTGTAAAAGTTGACCAAAAAAATTACTAAGGTTATTTGGATCAGCTAAGTGATCAGGGATGCTGCCGTCCTTAGTTGAACTTATATTAAAGGATTTTAAAGAATTCCAAGTTTTCCTAGGATTATTTTCTAAGCAAATAGCACTTAGGTACCTCCTCTTCTCCCTTCTCACTTCAGAAACAGTAAATTTCTTATTCTTTTATAATTTTCCCAATCATGAACGGCTCTAGTTCTCTTAAATACTTGTAACGCGCGATCTCTTTTGACGTACGTGTTGACCTTTCAATAGTTTAACCCGCAGTGCCTGTCGAGGAACTGCCCGCTTGCTAAGTCGCTAGAAAATCATGCCCAGCTGTCAGACCGACCAATCACAAGGCAACATATTTCGCGCGTTGTGTTCTAATTGGCTATTTATTGTTCCGTCATGTTTTCTCTGGACCAATGGTTAATTTTCCCGCTTTGTGTACTGCGGTAAGCTTGATCTCTTAGCGGCTAAGCATGCCAAACAATATACCTTTTCACAATCTCCAAAAATAGACTTTTTAACACTGAATTGTGTTGAAAACAATTTCTTGCTTAATTAACGGTAGCGACAGGCCGCTGTTTTAGAATAATATGTGCAAATTTGGTTGCTTGTCTGGGCGACAATATTATTCGTTCTGAAAACATTAAATGCATTTTGTTTCTCTGTTTCTCTGACTGTTGAGGAATTGTGTTGCTAATGGAGTATTTGAAAAGCAGTAATTTTATCTAGACAAAGAGTATTGATTCTGAAAACATTGGTTGCATTTAATTTCATTATTTTTATTGCATTCAGCAATCGTTTCCCTATCCCAACAATACTATAAAATTTACTATTATTTACAAATCCATTGTTAATAAAAATAAATATTACATACTTATTTTTTATATACCTTCAGCTAATATAATTTCTTGCTTGCTCTGTATTTTTCTCATTTTAAATAATGTTGTCCATTTCTACTTCTTAATTCTAACTTGACGTTATTAACTTTAGTATGTGTCCATCGTGTCAAACCTTATTAAATGCATTGCTGACGTCGAAGAAGACCACAGCCGTGCTGAATCATCTGTTAAAGCCATGTCGTATATGGACCCTGTTCTGCATAAATGTAACAACACATAAAGATTTGCATTTTGAGTTGCATACGTGGTTGTGTTCACGTTAGTCAGAAATATGTAAACTACAAGTTTGTGTTAGTTTTTCGTGAAAAAAAGATATCATGTTTAATTTAAAATTACAAGAAATTGTTTTTATAAACTCAGAGAACTTGAGATGTTAAATAAAGAGAACTTCTTTATTTCAAATATAAGTTCAATAAGATTTAAAATGAGAAATTATCCCTTTGAAAACATCATAATTAGGAATTAAGAACATTCAAAAGTTATAGTTTCAGATTTCAGATTTCTCTTGGTTAGATAGTTCCAGTTTAAAACAAAATAAAAATTCTCTCACGCTGAAATCGCAACGATATTCTTATTAAAAACTCTAGGAACTTGATTTGAGAAACTAGTTGTTAGTTTGATGCCAGTCTATGTTACTATGAAATCACCGAGTTCTGTATATTGTCTCTAATAAACTTAGTTTAAATATAGTTTTATTTTTTATTTCACCCTATTTAATATTTAAATGTACAACAAAAAAATAACGAAATAATCGTAAAGTTTAAAAAAAAATGGCAATTGTTATATGTTAAAAACTTATATTTGTTATTTTGAACAATTATTAATTCCTTACCTCCATTATCACTCGTTCCGTTTCCAGGACGAAAAGGAGCTCCATGTGGTGCTCCGAGGCGTTTTGGAAACGTGGTCAGAAGCAAAAATAAAAGAAGATCTCGTCGAATTAGGTTACTATCCGTCCAGAGTGATTCGCTGGAATAATCGCAGCGGCGTCCCACTACCATTGGTGCTGGTTTTTCTGTCACGTGCCGAAAAAATGATTTACGAACTCAGAGCGTTACACTCTATGTCAATTAAAGTAGAAGCGCAAAAAGCGCGCGCGTCTTTCTCGCAATGCCACCGCTGCCAGCTTTACGGGCATTCTTAATTTCGATGCAATGCTCCCGTAAAGTGCTTGATGTGCGCTTCTAATCACTTTTCTTATCAATGTCCAAAACCTCATGAAGAGGCTGCAAAATGTTTATCTTGCGGGGGTGAGCACCCGGCAAATTACCAGGGATGTCCGCGCCACCCAACAATATGCCTAAAAACGTAAATCCAACCACAAACTCGAATGTACCAAAATCGAATCCCAACTTCCGTTCGGGCCAACAAAACAACAGTAAGTTGACAAGTGATAGCAATGCGAAGAAAGACGCTACGCAGGGTGCGCAATAGGGTGGGCCGTCAAAATGAAAGTTAAAATTTTAAAACGCAATAGGTAGCAAAATGTGCATATGAGCACAGATATACCCTTAAAAAAATTTGACGAAAATCAATGAAATTTTTTAGCCCTCTACAGGGTGATTAATTTTCGATTTTTATGAAAACTGCCTTAAAAAATATTTAACATTAACCCATAATAACAATAGCCAAATATATATCCACAAAAACATTTTTTGTAACTTTAACGAGTTTAATCCTGTTAAAGCTTGCTAGGCCACATATTACTCTCCTCTCCCACCACTATATTAGGCTAATGTAAACGGAACAATTCAGTTGCGATTAACGTTCAGTTGCGATTTGTCTCTGTATCTACACGGGCCGGCGTGATACGTGGTTTTAAAGTAACATGAGTGCTAATGAAACTATTTTACAAGAGCGGCAATAAACTGTCTTATTTTTGGACCCCCGAGAGACTTTAATTACTTAGTGTTGCCAAATGTTAAAGAAGTTTTAATTTTGTACTCCTTTATAAGATATCATTGAAAGATGAAAAACAGCCGTCAAAGAAAGAGCCAACATTTTTCGAAATATCTCGATTGGTTGCAGAAAAGCTTAAGGATATCTGGAAAAGAGCATCCGCTCCCATAGTGTCCCGTGAACGCATAATACAGCTATTGGAAAAATATCATAATGAATATCTAAAGCTTATAAGATTTCCTAAAAAGATGCCTAACGATAGCTACCAGTTAAACGTTACAAATTTTAAGAATAAATGTGAGACTAAATTTATTTGACAGTGCTGCTTGTAAATGTCAAATATTTTCCAACTGTAGCTGTCGGAAACCTCGAAAAGTGCCTGTAAAAGAACAAACGTTTTTATTGCATCAAAGATCGACCAAAATAATGATTATTGGAGTGACAGAATAGAAAAAATGGGAAAAAAAGAAAGTTGGTGACAAAGAAACGCACAATAAGAGTAATACTTACCCGGCTAAAATCAAAACAGATGCACCATTTAAACCGAATTTACCACTAGCCAGCAAATCCTCGAACGTTTCAGTTAACAACATAAATAACGCAAGTACATTGGCATTGGCAAGAGTCTGCGATCAGTTTGGTGTTTCAGATCGATCAGCTGCTGTAATTGCATCAGCAGTCCTATAAGATGTTGGAATTATAACGAGGGAAGATTCATCAAAGATAAAAATAAAATACGTAGAGCTCGTAAAAAAAAACGAGACTTCCTTCGGAAAACACCTGCACCTAAACCTATAAAAGGACTTTTTTTCGACGGCAGGAAAGACAAGACATGACACCATGAAATATATAATAATCGTTTTCATCGCAGGACAATATCTGAAGAACATATATCTCTTATTGAAGAACCGGGATCACTATATATAGGGCATGTTACCCCAACTTCTGGCACTGGAAAATCAATCGCTAATAGTATTTATAATTTTTGTATGGAAAATAACATATTGTTGGATCAACTTAGTGCTGTCGGCTGCGATGGCACTGTTATAAATACTGGGAACAAAAACGGCGCAATTAGAAATTTTGAAATCCTGGTAAAACGACCTTTACAATGGTTTATTTGCCAATTCCACGCAAATGAACTTCCGCTTCGACACTCCTTTCAGTATCTTGACAGAAATACTGCTGGCCCAAAAGAATATTCTGGTCCGATTGGCAAATCGCTAGAAAATTGCGAGCAAGTACCCGTTGTTAGTTTTAAACCTGTAGGAGAGAATCCATTTGAAGCTAACCTAAAAGATCTTAGCAGTGATCATCAATATTTGTTTGAAATCTGTCAGGCAGCTAACTCTGGCCATTTTCCCCCGAACCTGGCACACCACCACCCTGGAAAATTATCCCACGCGAGGAGGATTACAAAAGCTGACCGTCTGTTGCGATTATATCTTGCTACACCCTGAAAATATTCTTATTTGTATGTTGGTTGATCATCGCCGTTTTATTAGGGAATTGGCATTCAGGCGCATTCTTAAGGCAAGACAACGTCATTTTTTACCCGCCACAGCAATAAGACAATTAGTTATACCCGACGTCAATTTCTCTGCAGTAGACTACACTGATTTAATCAACTGGGTTGATCTAGATGTAACATTATCCCCAATTCTGCATAGAGTCACCGAAGATGATCTCCAAGGCTTTATAAATAATAATCCTAATACACCAACAGTGAAATTTTCACGCTTCCCATGCCACATACAACCAGTTGAAAGATATGTAAAACTCGTTACAGAGGCATCTATTACTGGTATTGGTCAAGAATTCAGAGACGGGTTTATTCGACCAAGAATAAAGTCCAGAAATTGTCTTCCATCTTTTAAACACAAAAGTGAATATAACGTTGTTTAATTTTTTTGTTCTATTTTATGAGATACTTTAATTTCTTGGTATAATACAGTATTTAACTTTTTTTTGGCAATCAAACTAATAGAAAGAAGATTCAAGAAGTAGTCCATTTTCTGTGGCGAGATTATGAAAGAAAACAAGGTCTGTCTATACCACCAAAATAAAATATATTTGTCCTTTTAGGGTGAAATAAGGGTTAAAGAGTATGCATAATATAAATTTGACATTAGGTTGTACTAGTTTCGACTTTAGACAAAGTCATCTTCAGCAACCAAGTAATTAAGAAATATGTTTTTTTAGGATGTACCTAAATAAACACCTGTTAAATGAACGTTCAATAAAATCATCGTTTCATGAATCAACTCAGTGAGTGGACATGATTTATATTTTGGTGGGTCAGAATTTTAATAAAAAAAAGGGGGGGGGAAGGGAAATTAAAATTAGTTTAAAAAAACAAGTTACGTCATTGAGTAAAGTTAGGGGTCATCAAGTTGTCAATATGCATAGCCTAATTTCTTGATGAATTTATTTTATTTTAAATTGTTAAATAAATTTAATGAAGATTATGTTGTAATTTTCTTTTTTTCTTTTTGGCAATTGAGACACAAATTAGTAACATGACTTAAGATTGATGCTGTTCACAGCAAATGTTCAAATAAAAAAAATAAAAATTTATGTAACTGTTTTTTTAAACTAATTTTAATTTCCCTTCCCCCCCCTCTTTTTTCTTTTTTCTTATTAAAATTCTGACCCACCAAAATATAAATCATGTCCACTCACTGAGTTGATTCATGAAACGATGATTTTATTGAACTTTCATTTAACATGTTATTGGCATCCATATATCATAACATAACTATAAATTGTTCCATTAAGAATTTTGACCTCTATTACTCATTTACATTTAATTTCCTTGAATGCTTAAAGTAGCATCATGTTCGTAATTATCTGCTGTCGAATCCATTGGCTGCACAAAGTACATGTTATGACCGTATATTGTTGAACCACTCCTCCCCCTCTTCTAATTTGTTTTAGTTTATTTAGGTACATCCTAAAAAAACATATTTCTTAATTACTTGGTTGCTGAAGATGACTTTGTCTAAAGTCGAAACTAGTACAACCTAATGTCAAATTTATATTATGCATACTCTTTAACCCTTATTTCACCCTAAAAGGACAAATATATTTTATTTTGGTGGTATAGACAGACCTTGTTTTCTTTAATAGAAATAATATCTATTTCTTTTTTTTTCAAATAATATGCAAGTCTTTATTTTTTTAATTTTTAAAATTTAGGGACTTGTAGAGGGCAAAACATTTTCGCTTTATTCACATTTCTTTTTATAGAAGCCTTATATGTTACAGGACTCATCTTTTAACACCTATTGGATAGCTAAGTTTAAAAATGTAAAATTTCACACGTATAAGAACGGCCTACCCTAATGCGCTACCAGTGCCAAATGCGCTGGAGTTGGCGCCGCAATCAACAATGCAAAGCTTTCTCGCCCAGTTTTCTAAAATTATGGAGGTTCAGCTAAAAAACATCGTTAATGCTTTTGAAAAAAACGCGGTTTATTGGTAGTGCAGACGGAGATGGCTTATTTGAAATTGGCCACATTTAACGTCAACAGCGTCAAGAACCAGAGGAACCAGCTTAACGACTTTGTAGAGAGAAACGAGATAGATGTGCTTCTTTTGCAGGAAACATGCTGAAGGGAGAGAGGTTTTCATTCCCAAATTACATCATATTTGGGAATGATCGCCTATGTAGACGAGGGGGAGGCACTATAATACTGGTCAAAAAGCACATCTCAGTTCAAGTTGTGCGGGGTCTTGACAATTGCACCCACATTGAAGGGATATGCATTTTAATTAAATTCAGAAACAATCAGCGCGTTCACCTGGGATCGGACTACTGTAGTCCGTCGGTTGGTTTCACGGACAATTGTCAGGAGAATTTTCGACAATAATAACAGAACAATTATAGGGGGTGATCTTAACGCCAAGAACACAGTTTGGGGTTGCAGAGACTCAAATCCACGAGGTCGCACTATATATGAATTCTCCGAGGTGCTGAATTTTCATATATTATTATATATAAACTAGTGAATATTGGGGAGTGCAGCAAATGAAAGAGTACTCTTTAAAGTTATTCCAAGCTTGCGGAAATCAGATATTTCATTTCCATCCTCGGGGAGACTACAAATTTATATAAATTGAGATTAGGAGATTTGTTTAGATCAATTAATAAACGTTTTTACTTACAACTTTGTTGAGATTGTTCATACGGATGTTCATAGAATTAATAAAAGACATGCGAAAAGAAAACGTGTTGAAACCCAAGTCAATTACAAACAAAACCAAAGTCTGGAGATAATATTAAAAACATTGTATATGGGCGAAGAAACACACAATTTAAAATAAAATCAAAATTTGATGTTCACATTTTGAAAAAATTCGTAACTTAATTTAAAATTATGGAAATATTAAGCGGGAAAACATGACTTGCGTGTCACCATTTTAAGTGACTAAATAGGTTAGGAAATACTGTCATTTTAATATGTCATTGAATTTGTCAGAAATATTTTTAATGCGGTTTACAATAAGGATACTATCAAACCGAGAATTTTCGGATTTAAGTGTTATCATGCAGCAAACCTGAAAAATCGTTGTACTGTATTATATGAGGTTCAAAGTGTTATTATTATTTGCATTAATTGTAAGTAAATTTTTATCTAAGTGGAGCAGATATGAATAGATTACACTTAAATGTTGGATATCTGTTCTTTTGTTCATACTATTAGGTTCTTGTGCAATAAATGTCATTTCCAAAAACAATCTTTTTTTATAGTTAGCTTGTGAGGTTAGAATCTCAGCTGAATTGAAGTTAATGTTATGGTCCAAATTATTTGCATGTTCGGCAAGGGCACATCTCTCTGGATGGTGTCTACAGTAACTCTTGTGGTTAGTGATTCTACCAGACAAGGGCCTAGTAGTTGGCCCTATGTATACTTTATTACAGTCTGCACAAGGGATTTTGTAGACAACATCTGATAACTGATTGGACTGTGTTTTGTCTTTGAGTTTAGAGTGAATAGAGTTTATTGTAGGTACAGGCTTGTATGCAATCTTTATATCATTGATTTCTCTGAATAGTCTAGAAAGTTTTGGGGTGACCTCCTTTTTGTAAGGCAATGAAGTGAATTGGAAGTTCATAGTCGCTTCAGTTATATTTCTGTTTGTATTGTTAATATTGTTCACGTTGGGTGCTTGGAGGACGTGCTGAAAAGTATCTTTTTTACCAGTGTGGCAGGGTATGAGTTATTAATGAAAAGTTGGAGGAGGATGTTAAGATTCTTATTTAGGAAAGATGGGTGTGAAATTTTGGAAACTCTCGTTTTCATTTGTTTTATTAAGTTCACTTTAACGCTTTGCTTATGGTAGGGATGGTAGTTTAAATATCTACCTGCACTACAAGGTTTTTGGTACCAGTCTATGGCAATTGTGTTGTCTATATTGCGTATAAATCTGGTACCTAGGAACGGAACTGAATGAGAATCATCCTCCGTTTCTATTGTGAACTGAATATATTGATCGTAGTCATTGAGAGTCTCTACTATTTCAGTTATGCCATCTGCAGGAAGTGCAAGGATGATATCATCAACATATTTTTTTATAAAGAAAGGATTGAATGAAAGGATTAGTAAGACAACATCCAACAGGTCGTCCATGACGTAGTTTGCCAAAATAGGTGATATTGATGCACCCACAGGCGTGCCAAAAGTTTGTTTATAGAAAGAATAATTAAAAGAAAAGTAAGTATTTTCGAATAGAAAAGATATTATTTCTAAAAAAGTTTCTCTGTTGATATTACAGAGATTACTGTAATATCAACAGTATTAATTGTAAGTTGTTGTAAGTGTTAGCTATTTCAAAGGAATTTTTAATGTAATATTCATTATTATAATCATACGCTTTTGTCAGAATGTCTGTAATAAAACCTGCAATATACTCAGTGAGGGCGCCCGTGGGCGCTAAAATAGGTCTTACTGAAAGGATCGGTTTATGAATTTTTGGAAGTGAATAAAATTTAGGAGAAATGCACTTAAAGTTAGTTAGTTTCTTTTTTGTAGATTCATCTATTTGGTTAGTATTGTGTAATTTTTTGATTAAATTGTTACATTTAGTTGGAATAGACGATGTAGGGTCATTACGTAATTTAGTGTAAGAAGTATTGTTACTGATAATGTCATCTGATAATTCAATATATTGTGTTTTGTTCATAACGACTGTGACATTGCCTTTGTCTGATCTTGTTAAGATGATATTAGGGTTATCTTTAAGAAACTTTTTTGATTTATTATATAAATTATGGATTAATGGATTATGTTTTTTGTTTGTATGTATGTGATTGGTGATGACATTAGTCGCTCGTACTATTGTGATGTTCCTGAGGGATGCATCATCAATAGAAGAAGTGATGTAATCAATATCTGCTAAAACATTTTTAATCGGTTCACAGAAACCGACGATTGGCTTTCAGCACCACCTGACTTTAGATACCTGCTTATGCGGGATCCATTCCAGCGTTTGGTCTTCTCTAAGACCTCGCTGGTCTGGTTGGGTGGATAGCTCGATTGCTACGAGATGTCGCCACGTGTAACATCTCGCATATGTATTGATATATCTTTGCCTAGAGTAGGCTCGATGCTAAATTTAGGGCCTAAAGATAGAAAACTCTGTACATCATTCGGACTTTGTGTGTCTGTAATGTTTTTTATCCATTAAGGTTTAGTGTTTAATATTTTATTGATTTGATTGTTATGTAGTTTATTTAATTCATTAACGTTTTTAGTTTTAATTTTATAGAAAAGTCTATTGTAGTTATTGTGTTGTCTACCTGAAAAGTTGGTATAAATAGCCTCATTAACGATAATGTAATTTTTTAAAGAAGTTAACGATGTTTCAAGTTTGTTTATGATTTTATGATGCATTATGTGCGTCTTGTCTAAGTAGTAGATTCTCCACTAGGCCTGTAGAAGAGATAAATCTCAGGTATGGGGTTTTACCAGACCATCTCGGCTACTTATGGAGACAGAGCAGTGAAGGTGTTAAAATTGTGGGTCAAGACCAAGATGAAACTGGCTAAAGAATACAACCGCAGATCCTTTCCTTTGCAATGCAGGCAAAAGGACATCAGGTCACAATATATTACGGCTTCTACAGGCCTAGTGGAGAATCTACTACTTAGACAAGACGCACATAATGCAGTGGAATACAATCGTAGGTTGGGAAATAAATTAATAAATATTGAAATTAACACTAATCATAGAATCATAAAAAAACTTGAGACATCGTCAACTTCTTTATAAAATGACATTATCGATCAAACTAATGAGGCCATTTATACCAACTTTTCAGGTAGACAACACAATAACTACAATAGACTTTTCTATAAAATTAAAACTAAAAACATTAATACATTAAATAAACTACATAACAATCAAATCAATAAAATATTAAACACTAAAGCTCAATGGATAAAAAACATTACAGACACACAAATTCCGAATGATGTAGAGAGTTTTCTATCTTTAGGCCCAACATTTAGCATCGAGCCTACTATAGGCAAAGATATATCAATACATATGCGAGATGTTACTCGTGGCGACATCTCGTAGCAATCGAGCTATCCACCCAACCAGACCAGCGAGGTCTTAGAGAAGACCAAACGCTGGAATGGATCCCGCATAAGCAGGTATCTAAAGTCAGGTGGTGCTGAAAGCCAATCGTCGGTTTCTGTGAACCGATTAAAAATGTTTTAGCAGATATTGATTACATCGCTTCTTCTATTGATGATGCATCCCTCAGGAACATCACAATAGTACGAGCGACTAATATCATCACCAATCACATACATACAAACATGAAACATAATTCATTAATCCATAATTTATATATAAGTATTTGAGGAATTTCGTCCTCTGTCGGTATTCTTACTAGATTTTGGCAAATTTTTAACTTTACGTCTTTATCTGAAAAGATATAGGATAGTATCTCTAAAATAGGAAGTTCTAGGTTGGTCTCGATGCAGTAAGTTCTCGAGATATCGAATTCGTTTTGGAATTTAAAAAGGTTATAGAACAGATGTTGAACTACGGTTTCAGGGTCAAACGGGAGTGGTATAATGAAGTATTTTCTTTTTTTCACAGATTTGCTATTAACTATGTTAAGAGGTGTTGATGATAAATCCGTGTTTTCTTCAAATATGTCTTCTATTATTTTGAAATGTACATCTCCCATTTTATTCTGCCAGAAAAACGTGAGTATATCCCTGTGAGATTTATCTAGGAGTTGAGAATTTGAGATCGCTATCTTAGAATGTTCTATCAGAGATCTGGTTCTGTATAGTTCTAGGAATTTATTAAATTCTTGCGTTATTTCTTCGTCTTCTTCTTCAGGATTGTTTTTTCCTTGGTTAGTAGCTGTTTCGTCTTCTGATTCAGATGTTTCGTCGTCGGGTGTAAAGGTCCTTATTTTGGATTGAAGTTTGGCACAGTCTTGGAATTTGTGAATCTACTTAAAATTAAGAAAAAACAGTACTACTATAACAAAATAGATAGCAATAGAAATAATAGTAAATTAATGTGGAAAACACTAAAAACACTAGTAAATGGTACTGACAGGACATTTACTCATAAAAGTATTACTTTTTCATTTGGGGGGACCCAGTTAATTGCAGGTAGCGAACAGGAGATCGCGGAAAATTTTAATACTTTCTTTATTTCAAGTATTGATGAGATCAGAAGTACAATTCCAACATCGAACCCATGGTCACTAAGTTTAATGCCTGGGATTGGTAGTAAATTTTCTGAATTTAGCTCTTTGTCTATGAATGATTTAAAACAAATAGTAAACTCGCTGGAAAACAAATACAATAATGAGGAAATATTGAATATGAAATTTCTTAAAAGCTCATTTGATGTACTTGGTCATATATTCTTAAAATTTATTAATACTTCATTGTTGAAGGGTGAATTTCCAAATGAACTAAAAACTAGCTTAATAACTCCTATACCTAAAGTAGCGAACAGTGCTGATTGCTCCAATTATCGCCCAATAAATACACTACCTGCAGTTGAAAAAATTTTGGAACTTGCAGTGTATAACCAACTTTATGCTTACTTCAGCTCAAATAACTTATTATATATTAATCAAACAGGGTTTAGGAGTAAACATTCTTGTGAGTCAGCAATTCAGCTGACCGTCTCCACTTGGAATGAGCTCATTGATCAGGGCTATTTCGTCTCGGCAGTTTTCCTAGATTTTCGCCGTGCATTTGAGACAGTTGACCGTGACATTTTGTTGCAAAAACTTAGATATTATGGCATCGGAGGTACAGTACTAAATTGGCTACAAGATTTTTTGACGGATAGATATCAGATAACTAAAATAAATAATGTGAAGTCAAGTAGAATGCTAAATCAATTCGGGGTACCTCAGGGTAGTGTACTGGACCCTTATTGTTTGTTATATATATAAATGATATAAGTCACTTTGTCAATCCGAATTTCTTAAATCTATTTGCTGATGATTCGCTTATATCTTGCAGCGATAAAAATCTAAATGTAGCAATAAGGAAAACTCAGAGGGAATTAGAGAGAATTGAGCAATACCTAAATATAAACAAACTAAAACTTAATGTTAATAAAACTAAAGCTATGATCCTAACCACTAAGTACAAATATTCTCAAATAAATACAGATAACTTAGATATATCTATATATGGTTCCAGAATTGAAATTGTTACGAAATTTAAGTATTTGGGGTTCTATATTGATAACTTATTGACTTATAGAAATCACTTTGAATACATTAAAAAAAAAATTGGCACCAAACTAAACTGCTGGACAATTCAAGCGGACCGAGCTAATTGTTAGGTGAACTTTGGAGTAAAATATTTTACGAACGAATAAAGCTATCGATGCGCGGTTTGCAAAATTTAAAAGAGAATTTAATTCTTAATATGCACATTTTTCCGATTTTTTTTTACTTCTAACCTTTAACTGTCTACAGGGTTCAAAGAGAAGTATGTTTTTTTTACCAAAGTTTCTAAGTACCGGATTTCCACAAAAATAATTTTAAATTATTTTGGATGGCATTTTCTTGGTCTCCTATTTATAGAGAACAAAATAAATTCTCAAATTTTTGATATCTCTCTTTGTTCATGAAATTTCGATTTTTTTCTCAACCCCTGTAAATTTCAGGTATTTTTGTCATTAGGCCTTACAATGTTTTGTAAGAACGGGTTTTGGTAAGTGATTATAACTTCTTAGGACCACCTCTTTTGCAACGAGTACATTTTAATTTCTTGCGTTTCGTCGTGACCAGTGGCGTACCCATAATCGGTAGTAATCACTAGTGGGTTGAAACGTCATCCTTGAACATCATCCGTGAAATGATTTAAACTTCAAAAGCGCGTATACAGGATGTACAAATAAGTGTATAACTGTTCCTAATTAATTTTTTAATAAACCTTTCTTACATATCCTTATAAACATCATTATAAAATACCGATAACACAAAATACATATTTTTTTGACAAACATATTTAGGACAAATAATAAAAGTAACAAAATTGTAATACGCGGAGGCAAAATGAAACAAGATTTATGCGATCCACTTTTCCAAAAAATACACAGTTATAAAACGAATCTTTTTATTATTAACGGAACAATTAATTATTAGCAAATAAGATATTTTAAATAATGTTCATTAGGTACTGATATGCTTACATGATTAGTCTTCCTTAACTCTCTACTGATTAAACGGCTAATGAGAAAACTAATACCGGGTGGCTCCTCCCCGAAGGTTGAGAACCTCCTGGCACCGCCGAGGCATACTTCTGGCCAGGTTATTGATAAGTTGTTGTGGTATGTTTTCCCATTCCTCCCGTATTGCTACGGCAAGCTCTGCCAATGTTTGAGGTGCATTTTCCCTTGATCGTACACGCAACTTTAAAGAAGACCACACATGCTCAATAATGTTTAGATCGGGAGATTTTGAAGACAAGTTTAATTGATTAATATTGCTTTCCTCCAAAAGTTCTTGAACAATCCGTGCCCTGTGTGGCCTTGCGTTGTCATCAACAAAGAGAAAACCGGGCCCAAAGTTTTCCGCAAACGGCAGCACGATGTTTCTTAAAATTTCATTCATATAAATTTCGGCATTTACGGTTCTTTGCAAAATAAAAAGATCCGTTTTTCCATTGTGCATTACTCCTGCCCATACGGTAATACCCCCTCCGCCAAAAGCTTCTTGAGGAGCTATATTTTCCTCAATGTATCTTTCCCCAGGTTGCCTCCAAACAAGAACCCTTCCATCTGAATGGATCAGATTAAATCTTGTCTCATCGCAAAACATATGATTTTGCCATTCTGCACCCCACCTTATATGCGTAGCTGCCCACGTTTGCCTCTGATGACGGTGCTGCTGCAAAAGCCGCGTACATTTTGCGCGCCTTCTTGCTCTACAAACAGGAAAGATGTAAAAATAATCATTCTACAGTATTTTTTCTTTGTTAGTATACCTTAAGTTATTGTAGTTTAGCCTCCTCCTCAATGTCCTATCGGAAACCACAATACCAGTATGTCGCCGCATATTTTCATTGAGGACCCTAGAGTTCAGGGTCCGTCTACGTCGAGTATCTCGTAAGAGGTTCCTCTCTGCTCGCACTGGTATTTTTCTATTCCGGCCACCTCCATGTCTGTAAGCCGTGTCGCCCGTGGTTGCAAACTTGCAGCCTCAACTGCCAGGCCTTCATTAAGCAATCTTAAAACATTTGCGCGTTCGGTTCGGGACAATCGTGTCATTTTTAAAAATAATTATGTGACTTAATGACATCTCCTGAATTAACAATGGTGTTACCATGGTACCTACTGCAACGTTATCCTGGCACGAAACACACGATGGTGGAAATGGAGGCATATAAAATGAAAAAAAAAACTAATTAAAACCGATTATGGGTACGCCACTGGTCACGACGAAACGCAAGCAATTAAAATGTACTCGTTGCAAAAGAGGTGGTCCTAAGAAGTTATAATCACTTACCAAAGCCCGTTCTTACAAAACATTGTAAGGCCTAATGACAAAAATACCTGAAATTTACAGGGGTTGAGAAAAAAATCGAAATTTCATGAACAAAGAGGGATATCAAAAATTTGAGATTTTATTTTGTTCTCTATAAATAGGAGACCAAGAAAATGCCATCTAAAATAATTTAAAATTATTTTTGTGGAAATCCGGTACTTAGAAACTTTGGTAAAAAAAACATACTTCTCTTTGAACCCTGTAGAGAGTTAAAGGTTAGAAGTAAAAAAAAATCGAAAAAAATGTGCATATTAAGAATTAAATTCTCTTTTAAATTTTGCAAACCGCGCATCGATAGCTTCATTCGTTCGTAAAATATTTTACTCCAAAGTTCACCTAACAATTAGCTCGGTCCGCTTGAATTGTCCAGCAGTTTATTTTTCTTTTCTAGAATCGCAGGGAATCTCTCAATGAATTCCAGACTGCTTGTATATCAAACCATAATTCAGCCTCACTTTCATTACTGTTCTAGCCTTCTTTACCTTCAAGATAATAATTGTAAAGCATCGTTGCAAAAATTACAAAATCGTGGCATGAGAATTATACTTCGCTGTAATCGATACACCCCAATATATTTAATGTTACAGTGCCTTGAATGGCGTTCAGTTAAACTCTCACTAAAGTATTCCACTATGGTTTTTATTTTTAAAATTTTGCATAATCTCCTACCCTCTTATTTAAGTCAAACCATTACCCGGGTAAATGAGATTCACAATCATTATACTAGACATAGTACAAATATATATATATTAGGAAAACTATGAATGAAAATGAAATGGACTATGTATTCTCTATTCTTTAAGTGTATTAATGAATATAATGGATTACCTACTAGGGTAAAAGAAAGTAGCAGCCTCGCTGTTTTTAAACACACATTAGCTATTTACCTAAAATGAACTCCTTTCTATTTTATTGTGATTAGGTTAGATAATCCATTGTTGTTTGTATTTTATTTCTATTTTATGTAAGATAATTTATTATTATTGTATTATTAGGATGTATTTACCTATTCCGAAATATATATTATTATTATAGGGAAGTGGTTTATCTTTATCCTAGATAAGGCATCGGCATTCTTGTTGATCTTACCCGGTTTATGTTCTATTTTATAGTTGTACTCTTCTAGTTTAAGGCGCCATCTTGCTAGTCTGCTACCCGGATCTTTGATTGAGAACAGCCATGTTAGGGGTCGGTAATCCGTTATAAGGGTAAACTTTCTACCGAAAAGGTAGGGGCGGAAGTGTTTAACGGCCCAGACAATTGCGAGCAGCTCCCTTTCAATAGTAGAGTATTTGGTCTCAGCATTGCAGAGGGTTCTAGATGCAAATGCTATGGGTAGGTCTTTTCCTACAGGACCCTGGGAGAGAACCGCGCCAATGGCGAATGCGCTCGCATCAGTCGTAGGGAGAAACGGTTCTTCAAAATTTGGGTAGATTAGGATAGGATCGGAAACTAAAACTTGCTTAGGTTGGTTGAATGACGTTCTACAATCTGAGTTGAAATTGAATTCGACGTCTTTCTGGAGAAGCTTCGTTAATGGTTTGGAGACTTTCGCAAAGTTAGAGATGAAGCGGCGGTAGTAGCCTACTAGTCCAAGAAACGACTTTATTTCTTTGGGGGTTTTTGGTTCCGGGATTTGTTGGATGCAATCGATTTTAGAGGGATTTGGTTTTACTCCATCCTTAGTGACAAGGTGTTCCAGGTAAGC
The DNA here is from genome assembly GCA_963920685.1 of Polydrusus tereticollis. Classification (NCBI taxonomy): domain Eukaryota; kingdom Metazoa; phylum Arthropoda; class Insecta; order Coleoptera; family Curculionidae; genus Polydrusus; species Polydrusus tereticollis. The sequence goes on from OY987329.1 coordinate 56,254,807, forward strand.
TACTTCCTTGCGTAAGAACTCACATTTATCCGGTTGGATTTTTAGTTTAGCTTTGCGGAGTCTCTTAAAGACGTCTCTGAGTCGATCCATGTGAGTGTGGATTGTTGGGGAATAGATGATTATGTCGTCCATATAGACCAAGCAGCGTTCATTTTGAATCCCCAGCAGGATATTATCCATGACTCGCTGGAACGTGGACGGCGCATTCTTCAGGCCAAAGGGCATACGCAAAAACTCGTAATGGCCGTTTTCGACTGAGAAAGCAGTTTTCGGGATCTCGATCTGATGGAACCCAGACGCCAAATCCAAGGTAGTGAAATACTGGCATTTTCCGAGCTGGTCTAAGAGATCGAAGATATTGGGGAGTGGATATCTATCATCAGTCGTTAGTTCGTTTAGTTTACGGTAGTCTATGACTACGCGCCATTTCTGCTTTCCAGAGGCATCCAGTTTTTTAGGGACGACCCAAACTGGGGAAGACCAAGGTAATACAGATGGTTGGATGATACCTTGGTCTAACATCTTTCCAATTTGTGTTTTTACCTCTTCTTTGTGCACTTGTCGATACCTATATGATTTGGTAAATATGGGCCTGGAATTATTAGTTTCGATTGCGTGTTTGACTTCGTTGGTGAACGATAGTTTGTCACCTTCTATATATAATATGTCTGCATATTCTAAACATAGTTTTAGTATTTCTTTTTTCTCTTCCTGGTTCAAGTGTTCTGTTCTTAATTCATTTCTTATTATTTCCGTCCTATCAATGGGTTCTGGATTTCCAATTCTTGAGCAGTTTAGACTTAGGATGGGTTGGACATCTTTCAATGGTTCGATCGAGAGGTCCGAAAAATTTATAGTTTTAGAAACCGCATTAGCGTTGATAACAGACAATAAAAATTCACCGTTTTTATTTACTCTAACAAGTGCATGTGGTAACCTAACTTTATCTATTTCTTGGGCGTGCAGTATAGCATCCGCATCGGACAAGTCACATTTTAATTTAAATATTTGTTCAGTTCGCCCTTCTATAGAAATTTTATTACGCACGTCCGTTTGGTTAGTTCCTTGCTTTTCCTTAAAATTTGCGTTTACTTTGTGCAAGGGGATAGTTTTAAAGTTTGCTATTAATTCTTTAGACTTAAGGTCTATTACACACTCGTAATGTTCTAGAAAATCTAGGCCTAATATGCCATCAAATTCTATATCAAGGTTATAGATAAAGACTTTATGGGGGTCGCCAGCGTTGAATGGTACAAGGGTGGATTTAGTTATATGTAACTTTTGGTCGGTTATTCCTTGTATGGTGACATTTTCAGGGGACCTATTGTGAAAATGTTGGGCAGTGGTTTCCTTGAAGACAGTTGTGCCGGCTCCGGTGTCAATTAGGAGTTTAAATTTGTTGGAAGCATCTTGGATGAAATAGAGGTTTTTGGGGTTGACTGCGAGTAACAGATTTAGAGGAAGCTCTGTTCCGGGAAATTCACATTGGGGTTTAGATCGTCCAGATTCAGGTTGCTGATTCGATCCTGGATATTCTCTAGGTGATCGGTTATCGGAGTAGTACCGTTCGGAGGATGATTTTGGTTCGGAAGCGAGAGAAAATTTTGAGGCTCCTCACTAGTGGGTGTTATGTGATCACTGAGTGTCTGATCGGTGTCATAGAACGAGTCGACGGTGTCTTGGGTGTGATCAGGGTGGTAGTCATAGTAACTCTCATCGTATTGCTGAGAGCCATCTTCGTAAAATTGGGTGTTGTAGTTCATATAGTGAGCTCTGTGCTGATTTGATTGAATATTCGGGTTCCGCTGGATTACGAAGGGGCGAAACGGTGTTTGAGCTTGACTTTGTTGTGAGAATGTAGAAGGCCTCGAATTATTTTGGTACGACTGAAAGGAATTCGAATGCTGGCTTGGCAATGAGGGTCTTTGGAAGTTATGGTTATTTTGAGAGAGGCTGGGCCTCTGTATCGGTTGAGATCGGCATTCGTTTGCTAAATGTCCCAAACGTCCGCAATTATAGCATTTTGTAGGTTGAATTGATGGCATTCGAACTGGTAAAAGAGGTTTCACCAAGCTGGGTGGTTTATTAGTTTTCTGGGTTTCAAAGTAGGAAAGTTGAAGTTCTCTTTTAATACGGGTATGTGCATCAATGAGGTTGACCGGATTTCCTGCGCGAATAATTTGGCCAAGGCGTGTCTCTAGGCCTGTGAGAAGGGTGTTTAGCGTCATGGTCTCAATTAGTTCACATTGTGCTTGTTTCTGGTCTTTATTCAGAGTAGAGGTTTTCTGAATGTTAGCCTGCATTTTCGCATTCAGGACTTGCAACCGGTTGAAAAAGGTTAGCGGGGATTCATTAGATAGTTGCTTAAGACGCTGGAGGTCTTGTATGAGGGACGATAGATCCCTGGAATCTCCAAAATGCAAATATAGGAGATCTTTGATTTCTGAATACGCTGAAGGGTTTCGGGAATTTATCAGTTGGGCGGCCCTGCCTCTTAATTTACTTTTTATGTGAATAACTAAAAAGAGTTTTTGATCGCCTACTGCCATTTTGTTTGCATAGTCGCACGAGTTGAGGAATGTACCCAACGAGATCTGATCTCCGTCAAATTCGGGAACTATTGAAAATATTTCGGAGAGTTTATAGGGTTCAATTTGGACTTGGACCGGGTTAGTTCCGGGGTTATTAGTAGAAGTACTTGTTTGCGAGCAAGTATCAGGCATTTCGATAATTTACGGCTTAAATATTTTTAAAATTTCTAAATGTCGCAATAGAATATTAATTAATATAATTTTGAAATGTTACACCTATAAAAACAGCAGGGGTGTACAGAAAAATATCAGACTTTCGAACAGATTTTCTCACCAAATTATCTATGAAGTATAAAAAAATAGAACGAGATAAATCAATGTAACACATATCAACACGCTTAGATGCATGAGTTGCCTTATTCTCCACGAGCTGGGGCAACCAGGGGGTGTTCCTTCCGTTGCAGCTGTCGAGTTGGGACGTCTCTTCTGGTTCGTTTTTCCGTTAAGGGATTGGGATCCGCCGTCAACAGTTGGGTAATCTTCCTGTTCTGCAGACGTTGACGAATCCTACCGACTGCGCCACTTTTATATCACTAAAACTTCAGGTAACTTTTTAAAAAAGATTATTATTTTAATTACACAAACTTATGAGATACAAAATTGGCATAGTAACGCCTATAATCTTATACTACTATTCTAACGTTTTACAAAGGTATTTATAATAAGAATTCCGCAGTGTCGGCAAGGTTCACACGCTAAACATCACGTTTTGCATTCATGCTGACTCTGCTTCTTGGAATACACGTGTCGAGTTGCTATTGCGAAATAGAACACGCGCTTGATACAAATATTCAAAGTTCGTTACTAAAACGCATATAACATATATATCGCCGGAAGAGCCCACTCACATGTTCGGGAGAGCTCTTCCGACTATTCTAGACATTCTTGTGATAAAAAAAACTCTGTTAAGATTTCACAGTCACTTGTCATTTGTGATATTAGCTCAGATCATATACCCTTTGTCGTGGTAGTGGGTAATTCCCTCGAAAAGGACCGAGGTTTTGTAACTCGGATCAACACAAGCTGGCTGAAATACAACACCACCATGAGAAACATCAAGCCGTCAGGTCCACTTCGCGACCCTAATGACATCGAAAATGCTGCGAATATAATCACAAATGACATCAATACTACTCCAGTATATTTAGTCCGATTCCTAATGATATTATTGTAATTCATTGGGTAAGAAAAATTTATTTTGCCTTGTTTAGGGTACCATATAGGAAGCTTAAATCCAAGTTTTAGACCATCAACCCTCTGCAGGTTGTCTGCCACCTTGAATTAAGGGGTGATTTATTGCATCGCGAATAACAGTAGTATTTTTGATTTTATTAAGAAAACAATTAATACCATTTTTCACGAGAAAAATTTGTTCTACAAATTAGCTTATGTGATGTTCTCCCGTATTTTGCTTATTTGTTGCTTAAAAATCGATTATAAAAATAAAAAGAGGATTGAAAATTTTTTTAGATCGAATATATTTTTTTATTTCGGTGCTAACGCAACACTTTTCGGGCAAAAGTTGTAACTCAAACGATCCTCTACAATTTTTGTCTTTTTTATGTAAGAGCAATTGTTTTTTAATCGTAGCGTCTGAAAGTTGCGTGAATAATCGGTAGCTCGTAGTACTCAGTTAGCGCTGTACCTGGCGCCTTTGCGCCGGGCGGAAAATGGCTCGTTTTTTTCACCTGGCCTACTGTGGAATGTGTGTGACGTAGCTAACGCCTACTGATCGTTTTTTATATCGTGTCTATCGCGATGAGACAAAAAGTCTGATTTTCCCGAAAAGTCAGTCTATTTTGGAACGTTCACTGACATGCATCTCGTGCAGCCGACCAACCATGAGTGATTGTTTTATTTGTAAAAAGGCTTTAAGTCTTTCCGATAATATCACAGTTAAAGAAAAGGCATTCAAACACTAATCAAATCGGCAAGTTTGCGAAATCACAAGGAAAATAAGTGCTGTTTAAAGAGCAAAACAGCAGTTACCATACATCGCGCGTGCTACAAAAACTATTCCAACTTGAAATTGGCAGATGTTGCAAGGTAATGTGGGCTTTTATTAACAATTTTTCTATGTCCAGTGTGTGAAACTTCATTTTCATGAATTAATGAAAAATAATATGCAACGATTTATAAAAACCTTTTAATAATCCTCATTAAAAATTATTCATTGTGAAGTATCAACTGTTTCGATTCCGAGAACTGAAAATTATTAATTCTGAAAATTTTAAGAGTAAAGATGTTTTACATTTTTATTCAAATATAGAAATTCGAAATTTTCAAAATTCTTTAGCTATTCGATTGCATCATGTCGATTTGATTGTGAGGTTCGTAACATGAATTTTACAATGTTAGGAAATAAGTTTTGTTATCGAATTCCTGTAAAAATTTTCTCATTCTTCATTTTTGAGAATTTCTCATTTATTCTTTTAACAAACAAGATAAATCATATAAATAATCATATAAAATTATATTGAGCAATAGTAAATAATTGAAATGCCAATAAAAAATAATCAAAGTTAAATTTAAAAACAGGAAAAATTGAAAATAAAAATAACAAATAAACGGTAATTACAATATAAATCGAGTTAATTCGTGCAGCCGAGGCTATCAGGCTGTTACTAATTGATCGACAGTCGGAGTTGTGGGACGACAGTGTTCAGAGTTTGTCAATCGAAAACAACTCTTTGTTCAAGATGACTAGAACTTTATTCAGAGGTTCGAGAAAACCGATGTCGTTCCTTAAAAACCAACAAACAGGCCTAGTGGCGACGGATGCAAAGGATAAAGCTGAATTGCTCGCAGAGAAACTCTGCGACCAATTCAGCGAAAATCCCATTACGGATCCGGCCAGAAATGAGCGGATGTCCAGAACAATTAACATTTATAGAGCGATAGAACATCCTCTGCCAAATTTCTCGGCGGTTACTCTTGAGGAAGTCAGATCACTAGTGAGTGTTTTGAATGCTAGAAAAGCCCCGCCAGACGCAGCTTTGGAGAACATTGTAGACATATCCCAGGATATTATAAAAGAAGGTCATTTCCCGAGCGTCTGGAAACACGCGAAAGTTATCCTCATTGACAAGAAAGAAGGAGATCCACCGGTTAACAACCGACCTATTAGCCTGTTATCAGGCCTGGGTACGGTAGTCAAAAAAATAATCCTGTCTCGTATAAACGATTTCGTTTATAATAACAATGTTTTGCCTAACGAAAAGTTCGGCTTTCGTGCGAAACATTTCACAGTTAGGCAAACGACGAGACTCACTTCGAACATAGTGAAAAGTTTTACTTATTATTCTTGCTCGGTAGAACTTTATATTATTTTATGTTATATCCTGGTGATAAGCTATGCCTTTTTGCAACTCTAATGGTCCCTAGCTCGCCTTTCCGGTAGGGCAAAAGTGTCCTGACTAGCTCTGACACGGTAGAGTAGGGGGGGGGGGGGGGGGTAAAATCAACTAAACAAAAGCGCCACCTGTTTTGGGGCCCTGTAGGTCGGAAAAACGAGCGCTGGGTGCTTAAAAACAGGAAACTATATTATAATAGGTGAAAACCAACAGAAACGCAAAAAGTGTTGTATGAGTCAATATTTAATATTAAAATAAATGGCACGTTTACAAGATAAATATATATAGAATATTTAAATATATTTTTTTTATATTTCCAATTAAAAAAATGGTTTTCCGCTCGCGGATTTGTCGTTTAGAAAGTACGTGCTACATATTGCAAGAAACGTTTTTCATTTTACGCCATTTTTCGCATACGCCGATAAACTGGAAAATTACTCAAGCTTGCCTATTTAATGAGTTTGAAACATATTGTACAAACTAATTCTTTCAATAGAACATTTTTCTTAATTTCATATTCATTTAGATTGATCGCTTCAGGACCGTAATTGGACTCAAGCATCTTCAAGTCTTCCTTGAACGCTTTTTATTTAAAATATGTTATTAGATATTTAATAAAGTGTTATAAAAATGAAGATTAGTAGAGGAAAACGGAGAGTTCTGGGCCAGGTGGTGCTGGTGGTGCTGGTGGTGCAACTAACCCAGGTGGTTCGGTGGTGCGTTTTACGATCTAACCCGGGTGGTGCGGTGGTGCGTTTTATGATCTAACCCGGGTGGTTCGGTGGTGCGTTTTATGATCTAACCCGGGTGGTTCGGTGGTGCGTTTTATGACCTAACCCGGGTGGTTCGGTGGTGCTGTTTTACGAGACCAGTGATGCTGGTGGTGCTGTTTTACGAGATCAGTGGTGCTGGTGGTGCTGTTTTATGATCTAACCCGGGCGGTTCGGTGGTGCGTTTTATGACCTAACCCGGGTGGTTCGGTGGTGCTGTTTTACGAGACCAGTGGTGCTGGTGGTGCTGTTTTACGAGACCAGTGGTGCTGGTGGTGCTGTTTTACGAGACCAGTGGTGCTGGTGGTGCGTTTTATGATCTAACCCAAGTGGTTCGGTGGTGCGTTTTATGATCTAACCCGGGTGGTTCGGTGGTGCTGTTTATGAGCTAACCCGGGTGCTTTCGTGAGGCGGCTCTGTCAATATCTCTCTACTGTGTTAATTTATGCGGGTAATAAAACCGACAAGGGTCGGATCGGCCTGCATGCTTATAGAGGTAAAAAACCGCTTTAGAATGTTTTTGGTATATCTTTTTTAGATAATTTTGGGGGAAATAATTTGCCTGAGATGCCAATTAAAAAAAGCCTACATTTAATTGTATTTTAGATTCTTGAATTTTGTACATGGATTAAAAATCTACTATTTCTTGAAATTGTATACATTATGTTAGATAATTAAGGAATAAAAAAGATGAAAATAGCAATTATAATTAGAAAAAAATATTTTAATGTTATTAAGACTTTGTAAATATCTGTAAAAACTGTTCTAAATCCTGTCATTTCTGAAACTTGTATACTGAGTGTTTAGAATTTAGTAAAAAATTAAAAAAATGTTTTAACGTTATTAAGCCCTGTGAAACTTTGTAAAAAATGACTAAAACAGTCGCAAATCGTCCTATTTTCTTAAAAGTGTATACTGAGTGTTTAGAATTTAGTAAAAATTAAAAAAAATGTTTTAAATTTGTTAAATCATGTGAAATCTTGTATAAAATGACTAGAACCGTTCTTAATCATGGCATTTCTGAAAATTGTATACTGAGTGTTTAGAATTTAGTAAAAATTAAAAAAAATGTTTTAACGTTATTAAGCCCTGTGAAACTTTGTAAAAAATGACTAAAACAGTCGCAAATCGTCCTATTTTCTTAAAAGTGTATACTGAGTGTTTAGAATTTAGTAAAAATTAAAAAAAATGTTTTAAATTTGTTAAATCATGCGAAATCTTGTATAAAATGACTAGAACCGTTCTTAATCATGGCATTTCTGAAAATTGTATACTGAGTGTTTAGAATTTAGTAAAAAATTTAAAAAAATGTTTTAACGTTATTAAGCCCTGTGAAACTTTGTAAAAAATGACTAAAACAGTCGCAAATCGTCCTATTTTCTTAAAAGTGTATACTGAGTGTTTAGAATTTAGTAAAAATTAAAAAAAATGTTTTAAATTTGTTAAATCATGTGAAATCTTGTATAAAATGACTAGAACCGTTCTTAATCATGGCATTTCTGAAAATTGTATACTCAGTGTTTAGAATTTAGTAAAAAATTAAAAAAAAATGTTTTAACGTTATTAAGCCCTGTGAAACTTTGTAAAAAATGACTAAAACAGTCGCAAATCGTCCTATTTTCTTAAAAGTGTATACTGAGTGTTTAGAATTTAGTAAAAATTAAAAAAAATGTTTTAAATTTGTTAAATCATGTGAAATCTTGTATAAAATGACCAGAACCGTTCTTAATCATGGCATTTCTGAAAATTGTATACTGAGTGTTTAGAATTTAGTAAAAAATTAAAAAAAAATGTTTTAACGTTATTAAGCCCTGTGAAACTTTGTAAAAAATGACTAAAACAGTCGCAAATCGTCCTATTTTCTTAAAAGTGTATACTGAGTGTTTAGAATTTAGTAAAAATTAAAAAAAATGTTTTAAATTTGTTAAATCATGTGAAACTTTGTAAAAAATGACTAGAACCGTTCTTAATCATGACATTTCTGAAAATTGTATACTGAGTGTTAAGTATTTAGTGAAATGGTGGCTATTTAGTTAATTCGTGACTTGTTTTGTACAGATTCTTTAGCATTTCTTAAGAACCGAAAAAGAAAACAGAAAAGAAAAAATAAAAGAAAAAAACAACTCCAAGTGTCTTTGCGAACAATCGGCAATAAAATAGAGTATTTCAGTTTTTAATTTTTCGTAAATAAAAGTTGGTTAGATTAATAGTCTCTGTGAATATAATAACATAAACAAAGTGATATGCCGTAAATTTAGGAGTACAGTATAAATTATGCCTCTATTAAAATATACCGCAATAACTAACTACCAAAGGATTTTTGATATTTTGAATATATTTGATGCTCATAGCATTATCACATTTCCAAAGGCTCTAAATTTTAGAAAAATGTTCTAATAGAATATGTCTATCAATATAAAGTAAAGGTATTGTTAGGTTTTTTTAAAAAATACGACCTACAACAGTCTCTGCTACAGCATGGCTGACTCTGTAGAAACTTCTGTGAAACCATAATAATTATATCAATAATCGAGTTGTCGTTATGATAATATTTTCTTCCAATATCCAACTCTACTATCCATAAAAGTTATGTTAGAAAATTCATAATTGAGCGCATTGTAATTTTTTAAAAAGAAATTCACTTCACACACAAAGATGTAGCCATTCAATCCATGAAAATAATGCAAGTCAGTATGCGTATGTTATGGCTAACTGTTTAAATGTCTATTCCTTCCACGTTTATCGGAAGAAATACTTTTTTTATACTAGTATTTTAGTTGAAAATAAGATCATAAATCATCTATACAAAACAAGCGTCCCTTATGGATTTGAACGAAAATCATAGATTCGACTATTTTCATGAAAAATAAATCTAAGTACGGAATAATGCAGGAAGATTATCTATTTTCTTGGTTTAGAAAGTGATGTAGTTAAGATTTATAACTTAGGAATAAATAAATTATTATTAATCTTTTCGACCTATTTCTCTTGCATATTTAATTTCTTTGATAGTAAGAACTAATCTTTTTATTTTACAAAGTAAAAAAAAGCTAAAGATCGGAGTTGTCAGTCAGGTATAAGAACTGATTTAACACGATGGTTTTTATACAAACGTTCACATACAATTGTATGCTTTTTAACCGTTTGTGTTGGAAAAAATGACGATTTATAGATTAGATATTTAGACGAAGAGCTAACCTTCTCAATAAACTATTGATTATTGCCCTGCTAGCTAGACAACACTTTTTATGTTAGTCAAAAAAAAATTTTTTTTTTTTCGGACGCTATTACAGATTTCATCGTTAACTAACAAACATTAAGACCAAAAAAATTAGCGTGCAAGATGAAATGTATAGGTTCACTTCATTTCTACATTATTTTACAACTCTCAATCGCATTAAAAACAAGATCGAATAAAAAATAACTTATGACATATGGACGAAAAATGTTTTTCGGGCTATTTAGGTTAGCAACCGCATTACGTCTGAAATACTACATTTTTCAAGCTTATAACATAATTTACTATTTTAACGTTAAAATAGGGGAAATGATGTATCAAAATGGATACTTTTTTTTTTATCGGTCACGAGATTATAGTTTCTTTTAAAATGAACTCTAATATTTACAACACAAAATATCCTTTAAACCACATTAGTTTAAAACTCGTCTGTCGCTTTCCCTCTATTGTGAGTTTGTTTAAAGTATAGCGTAGTATATATTTAGATGAATTTCGCAAATGTTGAATACTTTCAAAACTGAAAAAGCCGCCCTTTGCAATAAATATCTCCGTAGAGTTAGGTACCCTGCAGATTAAGGGTATTTCAGCGGATAATCATATACAAATTCAAAGATTTTGTCTATTTTAATGGATTAACAAACAATATCTATAGGATGACTTTACTGATAAAAAAAAAAATAACAAAAATCCATAAAGTCTAGGCTCACATGAAATTCCATAAAGAGCAGCTGCATAGCCTTATCACATCAAACTATATTTTTATTTCGTTCTATTGTCAAAAGTCTGTGTTTAGGAGATTATCGTTCATTTTAAAATGAACTCTAATATGTACATCACCATAAACTACCTCTTAAGCCGTCGTAAAAATACACTTTTCGATTTACCTATATATTGATTTTCTAATATTAAATATCTACAATAGTCGAAATTCGCTCGCTAATACCTATGTATGCAAGGTTTCTTCAAAAAATGACAATTTTGTTGTTTAATGGCTTGAAAAAATGGAAAAAGGAGGTTTTTGCATCCATTTATTTCCAGATGAGTGTTAAAAATACTTATAAAACTCGGTATACCGAAGATCAAACATTAATGAGAGGGTTGAGTCCTGTTTGCCAAATCCTGATTTTTAATTTGACGTTGGCAACGGTACAATTTTTTAACATTTATCATAAGAGGCGTATATTTTTGGAGCTTAGATCTACCAGTTTATCCACGTCCCATTTATTGTTAGTGCTTTAGTAATTTTACTTTCCAATTATTTTTTACCAAAACGCGTAGTTGAAACAGTGTCTATATCAGACGATATAATAAATTTTAAGGATTAATTTGCTTACAAATGCACTTTAATTTATTTAGGCTAAAGCAGCCAGACATATACTGGAACTACGAAAACCCTATTACAATTTGGTTGCCTAGAGAAAATTTTGTAAAAAACATAGCTTTCTACACAAATGCTTGCACATTATGTACCTATCATTTTAAGATACCTGGCGACATCAATGTAAGCATTGACATAATGACGCAAGATATAGATAGGTACTAGAATATTCAAGATTTCTATTAACGATACACTTCAGCATACATGCGAGATGTCATTAATGTCTACGGAAGGCAACAGACATACCAGCTATTTTTACATGGGATTCCATAGACTTGGACGCTTCTTGTTTAGAAATATTTGATGTCATCTTGAGGAGTTCCGTATTGAAGCATCAAACCTACCTGCCAAATAATTGACGAAATATGGGATATCATAAAATATGCCCCCCATCGAACTAAATGATCCTATAAACCAGCTTCACAGACCGTAATTTGTGATGCTAACACGATTAATACGCAATAGAACAAGATTAAGAAACAAAATTTAAAGTAGCTCTTTATCACACGAAAATAATTAAATAATTTACGGTTACAGAACAATAATTATTTTAAAAAGCTGTATAACTAAATATATTATGTTATTAGGAATATTCTGTCTAAAGTAACAGCTAATCTTAGTCGAAAATGAGATCGTATTATTGATTGTTGAATTCGTTAGGTATGAAATAAAATTAGAGATTTCGTCTATTTTTTCACGATTAAAAAAGAATACCTATATTTAGCTAAAAATGAAACGATTACAGTGGTAGATTAATTCACTTTACCAAGCATGTAAACTACTAATTTTGCAATAAATATCTTCTATATTTCTAGGTAGGTTTACTCGAAAATGTTGGGCTATTTTCATCAAAAATCCCGATACGAAATTGAAAAATTTGCCTATTTTTGTCGGTTTACAAAGTGATAGTGGAATATTGATTTGATCAAAGAACAATAATTATTTTAAAAATGTTGTATAATTAGCTAAATGTCGGTGTTATCAGGCAGGCAAGAAGTTATTTATCTGAATCTTATTTGTACCATTAGCGTTTATATACAAATGTTAGTGGTTTTCAAAAATTGATATCTCGGAAATTATTAGGTTTAGACTTATAATACGCTTATTAAAAAATAATGACTACTTTATGCAAAATTCAAAAATATTATAAGATGTAGGATAACCCAGTAACTTAACCAAAGATTTTCGGTCTTCGTAAAGCTTTATACGTTTCTTCAGCGTACCAAACATTCACTTTTTTTAAATATTGACATCGGGTTAGGATTCTGAACATAGGATTAACATCACTCCAATAGTGAACATGTTGCGTTGTCACAGTTCCATTCGTCGAAAAGTAAACAAAACCGTTTGAGCTACGTGGGGAATAAATAAAGTTGGCTTGTTGAAAAATTTTAATATTTATTAAGGTAAAAGACTATAAATATATCGATACAACACTTTGGCATTTCTAATACTACAAACATGAATATCTAAAATGTGATATTTAAAACCATCAACTCTCTCTCCCTTCTCTAATTTTGGTACACCAATGCTGTCTTCTAAGTTTATAATATATGGCGTCCTGCAGTTTAATTCCAAAAATGTTTTAACTAAAAATTCCTCTTTAACACGTCCTTTAACGTAAATAATGTATGCGTCTATCAGATTGTTGGATATGATATTATGTAGTTCCTTGTAATCGGTATCACCATAATTATAAAGGATACCATGATGATTTCCAAATAGATATTTGACTTGTTTCTTGCAAGCCTTACTTAAGGTGTCGAATGGTTTAACTGGTTTAAAAAAGTAACTTTTCATACTATTTCCATCATAAATAGCCAATTCTTTCGCGTAAAATTCAGGTATGTTAAATCCTTGAATATCGACTACAACGAACTTCATTGTCTGAAGACTCAAATCAAGCAAGTATATTTTCATATTTTTATCGCTCTTAAGTTCGATTTCAAAAGCACACCCCCACTTTTCGATAATTTCACAGTCTTAGCACATAGATCTTATATTTTTATTTACGATCAATTCATCTTTATTCGCCAATCGGCTCAAACGAGTCTGCTTTTGAAAGTAATATAGCCTTAGTATTCAGAAAATATTAATAATATCGGAGCTTAAAACATCCTTGACACTAAAAAATCATTGTGTTTCCTAACAAAACCCATCATCTTGTCTATTTAGCTTGCTTTCCTATTGTTTAGCAGGTTAAATAAAATTATTATTTCGCTCTTTTTGTCGGTACTGAATCGTTAGGGGAATACGTTTCTAGTTCTATAAGAGAGACAGTTAAAATTTATGTAAGCAATCAAAAATCCTACACTATGAGCTACTTAGTTAAAATTTCATATGTCCTTCCTGGATCAGGCAAAATTTGTGATGTGTCGGTCAAAATTTATAAAAATACGAAAAAAAAAATGCTGGATGCATTTTTAGCGTGACTTTCTATTTAATACCATCTTATTTCAAGCTATAATTCGGTTGTCAAAATGAGAATAAAATAATTTTCCCATGGTTTATGTCATCTTAAAAAAGTCAAAAGGTTATATTCTGTAGAGGGTCAGATACATTCAAATTTAAATATTTTCTCCAAGAAGAATTTTAAGATAGTATTATAGTAAATAAAAATTCTATACCTCCAATATTTCTTGGAAACATATCGTGTTCTAGCGACATAACCCAAAAGTACCTCTATTCAGAAACGCATCGTACTTTTCTTGTCAATAATTGTCTCATTGTCCCATCCATTACATTATTATAATCTTAAAGCACCTGTTACCAGCATTATCTGTTTTTTATGGTTTTCATAAAACATAGCGATTACCGATGAAAATTAAACGAAAACTTAATAAATAACTTTTTTTTCAACTGAAATAGACTGATTTTCGATGGAAAAATGTTACTTATAACTAAAAATGAATATAAGACATATACGCAATGATATTTAGAATAAATCAATGTTTTCTAAAATTACTATGAAATATTCACAAAATCGTTTCGTTATAGCCAAAGCAGCAAGGCTTGCAGATTTCGTATAGAGTTCAAACGCGATACTGAGATGATCTTTTTTTTTTTATATTTTTGTAGAATAATGCACCACTACGTTGTAAGTACTTGAGAGAGGACTTTCTTGAAAAATCCTCAAATTTCTCTGCAATTTTGTTCCTTCTAGAGTTAAATTCACACAGAAAACCCCGTATTCTTATCTTTCAGGTTGGTATATTAAAAAGGGCTTATTAGTATGGTTTAGAAAACAAGCAATATTAATTAACGGATGTTTTTTCGTCGTATGAAGAGTTGAAAAATTTTTTTTTCCACTCCAATGGTTGCGATGCAGAGAGTCGGGTTTCATCATAATCTTTCAGGGTAGCTCAGGTTTGATTGCATGTAGAGAGTCGGGTTTCATCATAATCTTTCAGGGTAGCTCAGGTTTGATTACATGTACTAAGGTTAGTGCTCCTTGCAATCGGTTTCAGGTTTGACGCGCCCCCCTCAGGTTTGTTCAGGTTTCTCAAACGTTTGAGAAACCTGAACAAACCTGAGGGGGGCGCGTCAAACCTGAAACCGATTGCAAGGAGCACTAACCTTAGTACATGTAATCAAACCTGAGCTACCCTGAAAGATTATGATGAAACCCGACTCTCTACATGCAATCAAACCTGAGCTACCCTGAAAGATTATGATGAAACCCGACTCTCTGCATCGCAACCATTGGAGTGGAAAAAAAAATTTTTCAACTCTTCATACGACGAAAAAACATCCGTTAATTAATATTGCTTGTTTTCTAAACCATACTAATAAGCCCTTTTTAATATACCAACCTGAAAGATAAGAATACGGGGTTTTCTGTGTGAATTTAACTCTAGAAGGAACAAAATTGCAGAGAAATTTGAGGATTTTTCAAGAAAGTCCTCTCTCAAGTACTTACAACGTAGTGGTGCATTATTCTACAAAAATATAAAAAAAAAAAAGATCATCTCAGTATCGCGTTTGAACTCTATACGAAATCTGCAAGCCTTGCTGCTTTGGCTATAACGAAACGATTTTGTGAATATTTCATAGTAATTTTAGAAAACATTGATTTATTCTAAATATCATTGCGTATATGTCTTATATTCATTTTTAGTTATAAGTAACATTTTTCCATCGAAAATCAGTCTATTTCAGTTGAAAAAAAAGTTATTTATTAAGTTTTCGTTTAATTTTCATCGGTAATCGCTATGTTTTATGAAAACCATAAAAAACAGATAATGCTGGTAACAGGTGCTTTAAGATTATAATAATGTAATGGATGGGACAATGAGACAATTATTGACAAGAAAAGTACGATGCGTTTCTGAATAGAGGTACTTTTGGGTTATGTCGCTAGAACACGATATGTTTCCAAGAAATATTGGAGGTATAGAATTTTTATTTACTATAATACTATCTTAAAATTCTTCTTGGAGAAAATATTTAAATTTGAATGTATCTGACCCTCTACAGAATATAACCTTTTGACTTTTTTAAGATGACATAAACCATGGGAAAATTATTTTATTCTCATTTTGACAACCGAATTATAGCTTGAAATAAGATGGTAGTAAATAGAAAGTCACGCTAAAAATGCATCCAGCATTTTTTTTTTCGTATTTTTATAAATTTTGACCGACACATCACAAATTTTGCCTGATCCAGGAAGGACATATGAAATTTTAACTAAGTAGCTCATAGTGTAGGATTTTTGATTGCTTACATAAATTTTAACTGTCTCTCTTATAGAACTAGAAACGTATTCCCCTAACGATTTAGTACCGACAAAAAGAGCGAAATAATAATTTTATTTAACCTGCTAAACAATAGGAAAGCAAGCTAAATAGACAAGATGATGGGTTTTGTTAGGAAACACAATGATTTTTTAGTGTCAAGGATGTTTTAAGCTCCGATATTATTAATATTTTCTGAATACTAAGGCTATATTACTTTCAAAAGCAGACTCGTTTGAGCCGATTGGCGAATAAAGATGAATTGATCGTAAATAAAAATATAAGATCTATGTGCTAAGACTGTGAAATTATCGAAAAGTGGGGGTGTGCTTTTGAAATCGAACTTAAGAGCGATAAAAATATGAAAATATACTTGCTTGATTTGAGTCTTCAGACAATGAAGTTCGTTGTAGTCGATATTCAAGGATTTAACATACCTGAATTTTACGCGAAAGAATTGGCTATTTATGATGGAAATAGTATGAAAAGTTACTTTTTTAAACCAGTTAAACCATTCGACACCTTAAGTAAGGCTTGCAAGAAACAAGTCAAATATCTATTTGGAAATCATCATGGTATCCTTTATAATTATGGTGATACCGATTACAAGGAACTACATAATATCATATCCAACAATCTGATAGACGCATACATTATTTACGTTAAAGGACGTGTTAAAGAGGAATTTTTAGTTAAAACATTTTTGGAATTAAACTGCAGGACGCCATATATTATAAACTTAGAAGACAGCATTGGTGTACCAAAATTAGAGAAGGGAGAGAGAGTTGATGGTTTTAAATATCACATTTTAGATATTCATGTTTGTAGTATTAGAAATGCCAAAGTGTTGTATCGATATATTTATAGTCTTTTACCTTAATAAATATTAAAATTTTTCAACAAGCCAACTTTATTTATTCCCCACGTAGCTCAAACGGTTTTGTTTACTTTTCGACGAATGGAACTGTGACAACGCAACATGTTCACTATTGGAGTGATGTTAATCCTATGTTCAGAATCCTAACCCGATGTCAATATTTAAAAAAAGTGAATGTTTGGTACGCTGAAGAAACGTATAAAGCTTTACGAAGACCGAAAATCTTTGGTTAAGTTACTGGGTTATCCTACATCTTATAATATTTTTGAATTTTGCATAAAGTAGTCATTATTTTTTAATAAGCGTATTATAAGTCTAAACCTAATAATTTCCGAGATATCAATTTTTGAAAACCACTAACATTTGTATATAAACGCTAATGGTACAAATAAGATTCAGATAAATAACTTCTTGCCTGCCTGATAACACCGACATTTAGCTAATTATACAACATTTTTAAAATAATTATTGTTCTTTGATCAAATCAATATTCCACTATCACTTTGTAAACCGACAAAAATAGGCAAATTTTTCAATTTCGTATCGGGATTTTTGATGAAAATAGCCCAACATTTTCGAGTAAACCTACTTAGAAATATAGAAGATATTTATTGCAAAATTAGTAGTTTACATGCTTGGTAAAGTGAATTAATCTACCACTGTAATCGTTTCATTTTTAGCTAAATATAGGTATTCTTTTTTAATCGTGAAAAAATAGACGAAATCTCTAATTTTATTTCATACCTAACGAATTCAACAATCAATAATACGATCTCATTTTCGACTAAGATTAGCTGTTACTTTAGACAGAATATTCCTAATAACATAATATATTTAGTTATACAGCTTTTTAAAATAATTATTGTTCTGTAACCGTAAATTATTTAATTATTTTCGTGTGATAAAGAGCTACTTTAAATTTTGTTTCTTAATCTTGTTCTATTGCGTATTAATCGTGTTAGCATCACAAATTACGGTCTGTGAAGCTGGTTTATAGGATCATTTAGTTCGATGGGGGGCATATTTTATGATATCCCATATTTCGTCAATTATTTGGCAGGTAGGTTTGATGCTTCAATACGGAACTCCTCAAGATGACATCAAATATTTCTAAACAAGAAGCGTCCAAGTCTATGGAATCCCATGTAAAAATAGCTGGTATGTCTGTTGCCTTCCGTAGACATTAATGACATCTCGCATGTATGCTGAAGTGTATCGTTAATAGAAATCTTGAATATTCTAGTACCTATCTATATCTTGCGTCATTATGTCAATGCTTACATTGATGTCGCCAGGTATCTTAAAATGATAGGTACATAATGTGCAAGCATTTGTGTAGAAAGCTATGTTTTTTACAAAATTTTCTCTAGGCAACCAAATTGTAATAGGGTTTTCGTAGTTCCAGTATATGTCTGGCTGCTTTAGCCTAAATAAATTAAAGTGCATTTGTAAGCAAATTAATCCTTAAAATTTATTATATCGTCTGATATAGACACTGTTTCAACTACGCGTTTTGGTAAAAAATAATTGGAAAGTAAAATTACTAAAGCACTAACAATAAATGGGACGTGGATAAACTGGTAGATCTAAGCTCCAAAAATATACGCCTCTTATGATAAATGTTAAAAAATTGTACCGTTGCCAACGTCAAATTAAAAATCAGGATTTGGCAAACAGGACTCAACCCTCTCATTAATGTTTGATCTTCGGTATACCGAGTTTTATAAGTATTTTTAACACTCATCTGGAAATAAATGGATGCAAAAACCTCCTTTTTCCATTTTTTCAAGCCATTAAACAACAAAATTGTCATTTTTTGAAGAAACCTTGCATACATAGGTATTAGCGAGCGAATTTCGACTATTGTAGATATTTAATATTAGAAAATCAATATATAGGTAAATCGAAAAGTGTATTTTTACGACGGCTTAAGAGGTAGTTTATGGTGATGTACATATTAGAGTTCATTTTAAAATGAACGATAATCTCCTAAACACAGACTTTTGACAATAGAACGAAATAAAAATATAGTTTGATGTGATAAGGCTATGCAGCTGCTCTTTATGGAATTTCATGTGAGCCTAGACTTTATGGATTTTTGTTATTTTTTTTTTTTATCAGTAAAGTCATCCTATAGATATTGTTTGTTAATCCATTAAAATAGACAAAATCTTTGAATTTGTATATGATTATCCGCTGAAATACCCTTAATCTGCAGGGTACCTAACTCTACGGAGATATTTATTGCAAAGGGCGGCTTTTTCTGTTTTGAAAGTATTCAACATTTGCGAAATTCATCTAAATATATACTACGCTATACTTTAAACAAACTCACAATAGAGGGAAAGCGACAGACGAGTTTTAAACTAATGTGGTTTAAAGGATATTTTGTGTTGTAAATATTAGAGTTCATTTTAAAAGAAACTATAATCTCGTGACCGATAAAAAAAAAAGTATCCATTTTGATACATCATTTCCCCTATTTTAACGTTAAAATAGTAAATTATGTTATAAGCTTGAAAAATGTAGTATTTCAGACGTAATGCGGTTGCTAACCTAAATAGCCCGAAAAACATTTTTCGTCCATATGTCATAAGTTATTTTTTATTCGATCTTGTTTTTAATGCGATTGAGAGTTGTAAAATAATGTAGAAATGAAGTGAACCTATACATTTCATCTTGCACGCTAATTTTTTTGGTCTTAATGTTTGTTAGTTAACGATGAAATCTGTAATAGCGTCCGAAAAAAAAAAAATTTTTTTTTGACTAACATAAAAAGTGTTGTCTAGCTAGCAGGGCAATAATCAATAGTTTATTGAGAAGGTTAGCTCTTCGTCTAAATATCTAATCTATAAATCGTCATTTTTTCCAACACAAACGGTTAAAAAGCATACAATTGTATGTGAACGTTTGTATAAAAACCATCGTGTTAAATCAGTTCTTATACCTGACTGACAACTCCGATCTTTAGCTTTTTTTTACTTTGTAAAATAAAAAGATTAGTTCTTACTATCAAAGAAATTAAATATGCAAGAGAAATAGGTCAAAAAGATTAATAATAATTTATTTATTCCTAAGTTATAAATCTTAACTACATCACTTTCTAAACCAAGAAAATAGATAATCTTCCTGCATTATTCCGTACTTAGATTTATTTTTCATGAAAATAGTCGAATCTATGATTTTCGTTCAAATCCATAAGGGACGCTTGTTTTGTATAGATGATTTATGATCTTATTTTCAACTAAAATACTAGTATAAAAAAAGTATTTCTTCCGATAAACGTGGAAGGAATAGACATTTAAACAGTTAGCCATAACATACGCATACTGACTTGCATTATTTTCATGGATTGAATGGCTACATCTTTGTGTGTGAAGTGAATTTCTTTTTAAAAAATTACAATGCGCTCAATTATGAATTTTCTAACATAACTTTTATGGATAGTAGAGTTGGATATTGGAAGAAAATATTATCATAACGACAACTCGATTATTGATATAATTATTATGGTTTCACAGAAGTTTCTACAGAGTCAGCCATGCTGTAGCAGAGACTGTTGTAGGTCGTATTTTTTAAAAAAACCTAACAATACCTTTACTTTATATTGATAGACATATTCTATTAGAACATTTTTCTAAAATTTAGAGCCTTTGGAAATGTGATAATGCTATGAGCATCAAATATATTCAAAATATCAAAAATCCTTTGGTAGTTAGTTATTGCGGTATATTTTAATAGAGGCATAATTTATACTGTACTCCTAAATTTACGGCATATCACTTTGTTTATGTTATTATATTCACAGAGACTATTAATCTAACCAACTTTTATTTACGAAAAATTAAAAACTGAAATACTCTATTTTATTGCCGATTGTTCGCAAAGACACTTGGAGTTGTTTTTTTCTTTTATTTTTTCTTTTCTGTTTTCTTTTTCGGTTCTTAAGAAATGCTAAAGAATCTGTACAAAACAAGTCACGAATTAACTAAATAGCCACCATTTCACTAAATACTTAACACTCAGTATACAATTTTCAGAAATGTCATGATTAAGAACGGTTCTAGTCATTTTTTACAAAGTTTCACATGATTTAACAAATTTAAAACATTTTTTTTAATTTTTACTAAATTCTAAACACTCAGTATACACTTTTAAGAAAATAGGACGATTTGCGACTGTTTTAGTCATTTTTTACAAAGTTTCACAGGGCTTAATAACGTTAAAACATTTTTTTTTAATTTTTTACTAAATTCTAAACACTCAGTATACAATTTTCAGAAATGCCATGATTAAGAACGGTTCTGGTCATTTTATACAAGATTTCACATGATTTAACAAATTTAAAACATTTTTTTTAATTTTTACTAAATTCTAAACACTCAGTATACACTTTTAAGAAAATAGGACGATTTGCGACTGTTTTAGTCATTTTTTACAAAGTTTCACAGGGCTTAATAACGTTAAAACATTTTTTTTTAATTTTTTACTAAATTCTAAACACTGAGTATACAATTTTCAGAAATGCCATGATTAAGAACGGTTCTAGTCATTTTATACAAGATTTCACATGATTTAACAAATTTAAAACATTTTTTTTAATTTTTACTAAATTCTAAACACTCAGTATACACTTTTAAGAAAATAGGACGATTTGCGACTGTTTTAGTCATTTTTTACAAAGTTTCACAGGGCTTAATAACGTTAAAACATTTTTTTAAATTTTTTACTAAATTCTAAACACTCAGTATACAATTTTCAGAAATGCCATGATTAAGAACGGTTCTAGTCATTTTATACAAGATTTCGCATGATTTAACAAATTTAAAACATTTTTTTTAATTTTTACTAAATTCTAAACACTCAGTATACACTTTTAAGAAAATAGGACGATTTGCGACTGTTTTAGTCATTTTTTACAAAGTTTCACAGGGCTTAATAACGTTAAAACATTTTTTTTAATTTTTACTAAATTCTAAACACTCAGTATACAATTTTCAGAAATGCCATGATTAAGAACGGTTCTAGTCATTTTATACAAGATTTCACATGATTTAACAAATTTAAAACATTTTTTTTAATTTTTACTAAATTCTAAACACTCAGTATACACTTTTAAGAAAATAGGACGATTTGCGACTGTTTTAGTCATTTTTTACAAAGTTTCACAGGGCTTAATAACGTTAAAACATTTTTTTAATTTTTTACTAAATTCTAAACACTCAGTATACAAGTTTCAGAAATGACAGGATTTAGAACAGTTTTTACAGATATTTACAAAGTCTTAATAACATTAAAATATTTTTTTCTAATTATAATTGCTATTTTCATCTTTTTTATTCCTTAATTATCTAACATAATGTATACAATTTCAAGAAATAGTAGATTTTTAATCCATGTACAAAATTCAAGAATCTAAAATACAATTAAATGTAGGCTTTTTTTAATTGGCATCTCAGGCAAATTATTTCCCCCAAAATTATCTAAAAAAGATATACCAAAAACATTCTAAAGCGGTTTTTTACCTCTATAAGCATGCAGGCCGATCCGACCCTTGTCGGTTTTATTACCCGCATAAATTAACACAGTAGAGAGATATTGACAGAGCCGCCTCACGAAAGCACCCGGGTTAGCTCATAAACAGCACCACCGAACCACCCGGGTTAGATCATAAAACGCACCACCGAACCACTTGGGTTAGATCATAAAACGCACCACCAGCACCACTGGTCTCGTAAAACAGCACCACCAGCACCACTGGTCTCGTAAAACAGCACCACCAGCACCACTGGTCTCGTAAAACAGCACCACCGAACCACCCGGGTTAGGTCATAAAACGCACCACCGAACCGCCCGGGTTAGATCATAAAACAGCACCACCAGCACCACTGATCTCGTAAAACAGCACCACCAGCATCACTGGTCTCGTAAAACAGCACCACCGAACCACCCGGGTTAGGTCATAAAACGCACCACCGAACCACCCGGGTTAGATCATAAAACGCACCACCGAACCACCCGGGTTAGATCATAAAACGCACCACCGCACCACCCGGGTTAGATCGTAAAACGCACCACCGAACCACCTGGGTTAGTTGCACCACCAGCACCACCAGCACCACCTGGCCCAGAACTCTCCGTTTTCCTCTACTAAGATTGTAAGTGTTTTAAATTAAATGACATATTTAGGTTTGCAAAATGAATTTAAGGAAATTAGCTTAATGGGAAAACTTTTAGATAATTCGATTGGCAAAATGAAAACGTAACAAAAGATTTAACAGAAGGGCGCACACAGGGGCGGTTACCTTTGACGTTTTCAAAGCTTTTGATAAGGTCTGGCATAACGGTCTACTAATGAAGTTGATAAAGCTCGTTGCTCCAAACTATCTAGTCAAGATCGTAGACCCATTCTTAGAGAGCGGAAGTTTTGCAGTCTCGTCGGAGGAAGCGATTTCTTCGATAAAACGCATTATGGCCGGAGTGCCGCAAGGCTCAGCTCTGTCTCCGATATTTTACAACATTTACACTTACGACATTCCGCGAGATAGACAAAATCAGCCCTATCTGTTCGCCGACGTTATTGCAATAACTTCGACTTCTAAATAGCCATATACAACGCCATATAATCCAGCTAGAAAAGTGGCTTTCGGATTGGAAGATTCATTTGAATCCCGCCAAAACAAAGGCTATTTATTTTTCGGAATCTCGCGTCAGAAGACCTGAAACAAAGCTTCGTGTCAATAAAGTCCAGATTGACTGGTGGCAGGAAGCGAAGTACCTTGGACTTATCTTTAACCAAAGACTAAACTGGAGGTTAAATTCGATAAATAGAATCAAGTTAGCGTTGCGTCAAATGAGCTCAATCTATTCCCTGCTTCACAGGCGGAGTAGACTTAGTAATAGAACAAAAGTTAACCTCTACAAGGTCCTGGTTAGGCCGGTAATTACCTATGGAGCGCCATCATGGTGCAACATAAGTAAGTCCGAGCTGAATAAGTTCCAGGTAATTCAAAATAGAGCATTAAAGACGATAGCAAACGTCCCTAGGTATACGATTAACAGGGTTCTTCATAACGATTTTAAAATACAGACGATTAACGAGTTTTTTTTTTAACTTATAACTGCTTACTACAAATGAACGGACGTATCGACAAACGAACTGATAACAAACTCACATACAAGAACTAGACCAAACCAAAGAATATATAGTAAACCGACGTAATGTTATAATAAGTAGTTCGATCTCTCGATGGATCCCGGTTTTCAAAACGGGGATCCTTCTTCGTTAAGCGGTCGGGCTTTGCCGAATGCACGTTCAGAGTTGTCGTCTTTCCGGGTGCGATATACCTAATAAATGTAATATAGTCTTTAGGATTATTAATTGAATTTTGTAGACTGGTTATTGAGATTACTTAACCCAATAAAACAATACGGCGCGGCTGGCGTGAACCAGTGTTTTGATTTTCGGGTCTACCAAAGAGTTGAGGTTAATATAAAATTGATTAAATCTAGGAGTTTATTGTAATCTTTAATTTTACTACTTCAATCGATTTTTTTGTACAAAGTGTTTACGAAATATATTCCTTTAAACTTATACGAAATCTTTTGGCATACTCTCTTGACGAATTCTAGCATTTTTGAAATATGTACTACTTATACTTATAAAACTGACTAGTTATTAATTTAGTCCAGTGACGGAAAAACAAAATAAAAAATCTAGATAAACCGTATTAACAACATAAAAAGGGGATATAAAATGTACGTTTATCTCCATATAAGGTGGTTCAAAAAATATCCGTTTGTAAATCTAACAATCTTTACACTTTTTTTTGTATCTGCCGAAATTATTTTATTTTACGGCACCAAGACGTACGTAATAAACGTTTTTGGTCATATGTCTAAAACGACCAGAACAAAAGAATTGAAATCATCCTTGTTGGTACAAAATGACCTAACGTTGAAATAATTTGTTTTAATTATAGTCGTATCTAGTTTCGACAGGAAAATATGAATTACTAAGCCTTTTTGGTCATAGGTCCTAAACAACAAGGGAAAAAAAGTTAAAACGTTTCGTCATTTTTAATTAACCTGATGTTTATTATTGGTAGATAAGTAAAAAAAACTTTCTGATAAAAAATTTAAAATACTGTTTTTTACAATTAGGTACAGGGTGATTCACCATATTGTCACACCTTCTTAATTTTTTTATTTTTTATGCTAGGTAAAAATTTTTAGTGTGTAGGGTATTTGAAATAATTTTTGCAGGGGTGTCCACAAATTCCCTTAGTCGCTTCATACATAGGATATAAAGTTATATTTTCCTAAATATATTATCCAATTTATGAATTCTACCTAAAATTTTAATCGTATATTTCATATAACATGCGTTACACCTTAACCAAAGGATTTTCAATATTATTATATTTATATATTTTTAATTAATAAACGGTTTTTCGTTTGGTTAGGGAATAACGTGTGTTCCATGAAATACGTTTAGAATTTTAGGTAGAATACAAAATTCGAATAATAGGCGATAAGTATAACCAAATTAAAATGGAATACAAAAAAAATGTTATATAAGAGTTGTTGGTTTTACCAAAAGGCATGTGAAACGTAAAAATATAGTTTACTGCATAGGTACTGAGTGGCCTAAAAAAATATTAAATAAGAATATGCGTTTTGTATATTATTTACTTATTTGAATAGGTAAGGTAAATAAATGCCTTTATATTCGTGTTTTGATTTTTAAATTCGCTTGCGACGTTGCCAAGTGTGTTTTCCTGATATTTACGAAATGTTCAGCGACTCGTTCAAAAAATCAGTTTTTCGAGAAGGTTATGGTTATGGAGAAATGGATCAGTTAATAAGCATAACGTTCATCATCATAATACTAGTAACCCCTTTGCAAGGAAGAAGTTAACTATCAACACAGGGCCGCCCAATGTACGTATATGGGCCGGGATAATAGGAAATCATAATACTGGGCCACATTTTTTAATAGAAATTCGACTGGTGAGGTTTATCTTCATTTCTTACAGCTCATTACAGTCAGGCAGTAAGACATCAGCAATACCAACGTTTTACCGCAGTTTAATGAAATATTACGTTAGTTTTAATGATCATTGTAAAGGCAGCAAGATCTTCCGACTTTAGCTACATTTTTTTTTGTGGGATATGTGACAGAAATAGTGTATAAAACGGCTCCTACTACAAGAGATAATTTTTTAATTAATTTCTTTTAGTTCTTTTCAATAAAATAATCACATTACCCATTTTGCGAAGCATAGTGATATGTTTCATAAAAGAGGTAATAAGGTATTTAAAAGATAAACCCCTTCAGTAAAATAAATGCAGGGTGTTCCATTTGAAAAAATTGAAATAACACATAATATTTCAATTACCGAATTTGTCAAGTCGCCATGTACAGGGTCCATGTAAGATGACCCACTACCATTTCTCGGAAACTGTAATAGTTATAAAAAAAAAAGGTTAAATAAAAAAGTTAATTGATTGTACAAACATTTTCATTTTATTATATTTTTATGTATACAGGGTAAGTCGTTTGGCTGGAGTTGAGACCAACCTTTGGTTTTTTAAATAGGGCACCCTATATTTTATAATACTTTCTGATTCTACATAAAATAACAATTATTTTTTATAAGTGCACTATAAGTCTTAACTTAATAGTTTCTGAGATATCGACTGACATTCTTGAACTTTGACAGCTTCTATAGCTTTCTAACGGTGCATCTTAGGGGAAAACGGCTTACATACCCCTATATTACTTTTTATTATCTTTCCAAAAGTGTAAACTTCCGGTTAAACCGGATGTAATTCGAAATCCGGAAATATAGTACTTCCGGTTTAACCTCAAATTAATATTTTTAGGAAGATAATAAAAAAGTAAGACAGGGACATGTAGGCCGGTTTGGTCTAAGATGTACCGTTAGAGAGCTAGAAGCTGTCAAAGTTCAAATATGTCATTTTTTAAAAGTCGATATCTCGAAGATTATAAGATTTAGACTTATGGTGCAATTATTAAAAAATGATTAATACGTTATGTAAAATCCAGAAGTATTGTAAGATAAAGGGTTTTCTATTTAAAGATCGAAAGTTTTGATATCAACTCCAGAAAAGCGACTTACCCTGTATACACAAGAATATAATAATAAGCATTTCTTTACAATCAATTAATTTTTCTAATAACTTTTTTTTATAACCCTTGCGGTTTTCGAGAAAAGGTAGTGCGTCGTCTTACGTGGACCATCCTGTACACCCTATATCATAAATAAAAAACAGTATTATGGGTATGTACCGCGTATCTTAAGGTACTAATGGTAAAAATTTTTATGTTATGATTTTTTATCGAGTCACTGAAAATTCCCGAAACAAAAATGATTATTTGGCAACGCCACAAGAAAATTTAA
The DNA here is from genome assembly GCA_963920685.1 of Polydrusus tereticollis. NCBI lineage: Eukaryota > Metazoa > Arthropoda > Insecta > Coleoptera > Curculionidae > Polydrusus > Polydrusus tereticollis. The sequence goes on from OY987329.1 coordinate 56,282,177, forward strand.
AATCGAAAAGACGGATATGAAGGTCTTTCTTTACTGAATCAAACAACTAAAAAATATACAGGGTGTTACATTAAAAAAAAATATGTTTAAGTATGTAATTTATTTTTTGGCCGCTCAGTATGCTGTTAAATATTTTTGCGTTATGCCTTTTGGTAAACCCAACAGCTTTCATATAAAACCTTTTTTTTATTCCTTGTAGTTTGGGTGCTATCAAAGACGAACACCCTATTAACGTACCCTTTTATACAGGGTGACCTTAAAAAAAGTGCATAGTACCACACGATAGAGGATAATAATATCAAAAGAATGTAAAAAAGTTCCTAAACACTTATGTACAAATCTCTTTTAATTTCTAGATAGGTACATGATATACAACTCAGTAAACATTATTTTTTTACATGATTTTTATAAACATTATCATTGTACATATTTATACAAAAGCTTTCATATCTTTAAAATGTTTAATATTGTGTAATGGAAAGAAATATGGGCACCATATGCATCAGTTCAAATCTTATACATAGATTGACTCCTAGATTTAAAATACACTTTTAAACACGCATGTGTTATAAGGCATTTTCTTGCCAAGGTAACTGGACTGTTTTGCTCACTCTCACAAGTAGGTACAGTTTTTTTGTGATAAATATATTCTTAAAAATGAGTTCATAATCGTAGAAAGAATACAGCATTTCACTCGCAAGTAATAAAGCTATGGCGCGCTAATCAAATAATATGCTATTAATCTATAAATCCATCAATATTATAGTAGAAATAGAGTTACAAAATATTTAAAGCAACAAAATATAATTAAAAAAAAACACTTGGAAGTAGAATCGAACTCGCGACTGACAAAACGATGATTATTTTAAACCCTAACCATTGCGCAACAGCAAGTTTTAATGTCGTGAAATAGATTAGTGATCCTTCTCGCCTCCACATCCGATGAGAAAAGTTAAAATGTAGTTTCGCGTGGTTGTATTAAGTGTCTTGTTTCACTGACTGTAGCCAATTCTAGCTCTTATTATTAAGATTAAGCTAATAAAAGATGCAAAACCTTTCAACTCTAGATTTCCGTTGCCACCTTTTAAGAAAGTATACAATTATTTTCAACGTAGCTATTGATCAAGCTCAACACGGGACGCGCCAATTCAAAATCCATGCAAAATGTTTATTAACGCTGTAAAGCGGCCTCTCGCGGATTTAAGCCGCTCATAAAGATTCCACTTCTATTGCGCAGCTATAAGTTTCTTTGACCAAACGCAACATACAAACTACCTAAAGACTGGCTCCCGATGCGCGAGCCCAATATACAGTAGAGAAGCACTCGAAACAGTAGAGAAGCACTATCCGACAGCGTCCAGGAAATGGAAAACCGGCGCCAATGCAAGTAGCCTAAAATATTAGAGGAAACGCGCAAGCACGAGACACGACAATTAAAAGCTCCGGCCGATTGAACATTAAAAATTAAACAAAAATGCTAAATAAGCAAACAGAAAAATGTCAGAGGTCACCTGACGTAAAGATTCCAAAGAAGACCTTGTATATTATTAATTCCTTCAACATGAAAATACATACATGCTGAGTATTTTCGTGTTGTAGGTACGCCTATCATACAGATTTATTTTTGCATAGACAAAAAACCAAAAATACAAATTTTACTAGTTCTCCGGAAACGTCCAAGATGTTTTCGAAAAATCTGTTAAATAATGTTGGCGTTTTAGGAAAAACTTCAATTTTTGTATTTTAATCAGTTTCTCTTCGCAAGAATCGACAACTGTAAGGAGGACGTATATCATGGAAACACCTAGTACAATATGTACATTTGTTAATAAATAAAACTATTTAAAATCAGAAAATTCAGATTTCCATATAAGATTTAAACGATCTCATTGAAAGATTTAATGTACACGCAGTGAAATACCCTTGCTCTTATACAGAGAGTAAATAGTTTTATTTTTAGATTTAAGTTTACAGTTAAAAATATTCTCTCTTAAATGAAAAACAATGTCTTTCAGTTTGAGATATTATTATTTAACATAAAACCTATTATACTCAAACTAAAGTAACCAGAAATATTTTAACACGAGATATTTTCTTTTATTCTAAGTATACGAAAACATCTTTTTATCACTTTAGGATCCTCTTTCTTCGCCACATATGAAAGTCAATATGCTCTTAATTAGAAACCAACGGCTTTACGTTAAGATATTATTTTTATTTATGTGTCTTGCAATCTGCGTTTTGCAAAAATGTATTAAGAGGTTCAATACATAAATTCTAAATAGGCTGTGTTTAAAAATAATACACCTAATAATGTGATAACCACTGAGTTAGTACACATTTGCGAAACATTAAGAACAGCTAGTTTTACCCTTAATCTGTAAAAGTACACAATAATTGCAAAATGCCCAAAGATGTTTCATAAAATGTAATGTCGGGTTGCATAAACATTTTAAACAATAATTAACTAACCAATGAACTTTGACTTCTTACAATCAGTGTAGCCTGGTTACCGGTTACCTTAATTCTTGATAGTCTGGCAACTTTCAGTGTGAGTTAATTATATCTTCAAAGGTCATTTAGGTATTTCACAATCAAATCAAGGAGAAAAAATATTATATTTGTTGGCGCCCAAAATAGTTTATGGTAAAGCACGTATTATTACACCTATTGAGGCTTTGTTAATAGTGATAAAAAAGTATATTTATAATTGTTTAAAATTTGGGTAAGTATAGGGTGTTTCAAAAACCATGTGCCATCGCTCGTGTGGTGATTCTTTATCCAAAAATAAGACAAATAGTTTCTCATAAACATGGATTCGCAAAGGCTGTATTTTTGATATACAGGGTGTAACAATTTTTAGAGGGTAAAAATAATATGTAGGACATTGCCTTTTTTCTTTTTGATAGCACAGATATTTTAGCAAGTTCAATGTCTAATGCAACGTGACTTTTCATAATTTTTTGATTTCGGCTTTTTTTAGGAGATTAATGCAATTTTGTCAAACTCTGATATGGGCATAGCGATATGCAAATAAATGTCATATGTAATCGCAAACCGTTGGTCACACGAACAAAAATATTGGGACCATTTTTGCTTAGTGACAAAGCGCAATTTTTAAAATAATAATTATTTTGAGCAAAAACAGTGGCGTATCATTTGTTTCGTTAAAATTATCAAAACACATGTAAGCGCGGACGACACTGTCGTCACAAAAGTAGAGCAAATCTTTTCTGTGAAAAACATTTCTTTTTATGACTAGTTGGTACCTACTTATATTCAAAATGATATCTATAGCGGTCTAAAAAATATTAAGAAAATATATCTTTGCTTTTCTAATTTTCAAAATTAAAGCATCTGCGTGTCCATTAGGGTGGAGCGAAAAAATTTTTTTTTTCTTTATTTTCAAAATTTTGATATTGGCTAGGACCCAAAGTGTTCTATTTATAAACGCTATTTCCTGCGCAAAATTTTAACTTCCTACTCATTTGTTTTGAGGGGTCACACAATCCTCAAAGTTATAGCAATTTAGGTACATTATTTTCTTTTTGATATCGGTTAAATTATGTCGGACTTTCGCTACTTCATGGTATATTTTAAAAGAAATATGCAATGAACTACCCAGAATTCACCACGTGGAGGTATCTGACCTGGAGCCCCTCCCACCTCCGACCCTTATATTCGCAAATCGGTTAAATTCTCTTTTGGTTTCGAAAACTGGCATTACTGATCGAGATTGCAGTTTTGCCATTACATAGCCATCTCTAGATTCTTCTCCTGAAACAGCAAGTGAAGCCTCAGACACTATCTTTACCATTCTTTCTACAGCTTGCATATGACATGGAAACTTCACTAAATCCATTTCAGGTACTGTTTTAATTAGCTGACTTAGGTGATCATTAGGTATGCTTGCCAAAATAGGTGGTTCACTTAGTTCACAATTCTGCCAATCAATCAGTTCATTATATGTAGTTGTAATCTAAGCAAGATGATTTTACTTTAATACTATACCAAGTCGGCGCGTAGACTTTAATCACAAAAGAGCTTAGAATTTTAAGATTTGTTAAAGGTACTTCTGTTGCTGCATACAAACGTAAAATTCGGTTGGCACAAGTAAGCCAACTAGAATGGGCTAAGGGTCCTGGGTTTCTTTTGGATAAGTCAAATGAAAAATTCCCGGAAGATATTGCATTACATGCTTCGTATAAAAACTTTTGGTCGGTACTTAATATAGCAACATCAACATCGGGCATCTCGGCTTCTATAGGTTGAAAACGTACAACCGGCATTTTCTCACATGTTTCTAATAGCTTTCCAATTTCTCCGGAAAAGCCTAGTGGCCATGTTGTTGAACCATCTAAAAAATGCAGTAGGTGCCTTAACGGTAATTCATTCGCATGGAGCATACAGATAAACCACTGGAGTGGCCTTTTTAATTTTTTCTCAAGCTGCACTACTACTCCGTTTTTGCGTCCCGTATTCACAACAGTGCCATCACAACCAATAACAACTACACTATCCAAGTTAATTTTGTTTATTAGAAAGCTAAACAAAGATAATGTAATATCTTTAGCGGCTCCGGCTCTTGGAGAAACATGCCCTAAATATTTTGATCCGGGTTCCCTTAAAACTACAATATGTTCTTCCACAATAATTTTTTTATGCTTTCTTTGTTCAATAGTTTCGTACGTAATAGTTTTGTCTTTGCGACCATAAAAATAAATTCCTTTAATGTCACTTTTAACTTCGTTGCTTCGAATCGCCTTTCTAATATTTTTTCTTGCTCGCCTGATTTTGCTTCTATCTATAACTTTAGACTTGTCTTCTTGAGTTATTATCCCAACATCCTGGAGAACCGCACTTGCCAACATTGCAGCAGCCCTATCTGAAACTCCCGTTCTATCATATACTAAAGCCAATTTGTTTATGTTAATTCGCATTTGAGATGTGCTGGGAATAGCTTATGCTTTCGAAGGAGGTTGCGTGCTTTTTATGGGAACGAATTCACGATAATCTAATTGTAAGTCACTGCTCGAACTCTTATCTTCATCTAAATCATTTGAATTAATAGAAGGTAAGGTTACCGTGGAATACGCTTTGTTTTTTCTTACTTCTATTTGGCTTATTCGGGCAACTCGTCTCTCTAAAGATCTAGTGGTTACAATATCCACACCAGCAATAACCATTTTTCTTTCGCGTCGCTGATCTACCAAAAATGCTTGTTCTTTAGAAGGAACTTTATTTAAACACAGGCACTTCTTGAAATCAGGACATTTACACAAACTTATGTCAAACAGTTTTTTTTTAGCTCCATTTAAAAATAATTTGGCCTTTCGATTCCGTCTAGACGCTGGCAATTTTATAACCTTTTTATACTTCTCAAAATAGTCTTTAAACATTTGAAAAATTCTACGGTCACTCAAATATGGCATGCGCATTAACGAGCCCAATACGGCCTGTGGCAATGTTGCCAGTTGTTGCAGGAAATAGTTATTGCTATTACTTATTCGGAAAATTTGCGAGTAGTTTGACCCCTGAAAAACGCTTACAAATAAATTGAAATTTTTACCATATAATCAACTTATAAGTAGGAAACTTTTAGGCACTAGCCGTTGTTAAAATTTAAAACTTGACTTTTTCGCTCCACCCTAGTGTCCATGTTGATAGCAGGAGCGATTACATTTGTTTTGTGTTAAAGATACAGTGGGCTCTCCATTTTACAAAAATGTACTTAATGCACTTAGTACATATTTGCATTTATTGTCACCGGCTAAACAATTCGCAAGAACTGTTTTTTATTGTTTTTATTGCACGAAAATTAAATTTGAGCAGTATTTCTTAATGATGTTATAACAAGACTACTGGACAATACACTGATATCAGAATCTTCAATTTAGTTCTTTTTAAACCTTAATTACAATTAATATAAGCTAAACTAACCTACTGTGTGTTAATACTGTTGTGCAAAACAGGGTCTGCCCCCGTATTGCTAGGTATGCCAGGTCATAGTAGGCCGGCATAATGGCTGTGTGGAAATACCTCCTTTTCAAATTAAGAATTGCGTAAAAACTTTTATTTAGTCTTGAGCATACCTATTAATAATAAAGTTATTGTTAAGAAATAATCCCAAAAACATACCTTTAGAATCAAAATCTATGATATTACTATCATATATATATATATATATAAAGAAGGGTAGTCGTTGCTGGACTAGTTAGGAACAACAAGTCTTTTTGTGGGGAAGCAGCAAATGAAAGTGCACTCTTTTAAGTTAAACCGAGCTTTCGGAAATGTTTATTTCCATCATCAGGGTCTGAAAAACAATTCGATGCAATATTAAAATGTATAAAATGCAGTCACTGATTGTTACTTACATCTTAGATGAGTTTGTTCATAGTTGATGTTATCGCATTGTTTTGTCATCTGACATATTCAACTGTCGACATCACGATGTAGTACGTGTAAATTTTAATAATTTTAATTTATTGTTGTTATGTTAGACCATCTATAGATTTTATTGTGTTTAGACTGAACTAGAAGCTTCATCTTTTGTAATGCTATATGTATCTCCTGAAAAACAATGCGATAACATCAACTATGAACAAACTCATCTAAGATGTAAGTAACAATCAGTGACTGCATTTTATACATTTTAATATTGCATCGAATTGTTTTTCAGACCCTGATGATGGAAATAAACATTTCCGAAAGCTCGGTTTAACTTAAAAGAGTGCACTTTCATTTGCTGCTTCCCCACAAAAAGACTTGTTGTTCCTAACTAGTCCAGCAACGACTACCCTTCTTTATAAATACAGGTATGGGGTTTTACCAAACGATCAGAACATCATATGGAGAGAATGCAGTGGAAGGGCTGAGGCTATGGTCAGGTTAATTCACAATTTTTTTAAATTTTGACTGTGGACAGAACAGCAATAACGTTCAATTACAAGGGAGAGTGCATCGTATACAAACCTCCGTCCGAAGAGGAAATACCCACTTTCAATTTCAAACTCACCCTAACCTCATTTATTTGTCATCTGACATATTCAACTGTCGACATCACGATGTAGTACGTGTAAATTTTAATAATTTTAATTTATTGTTGTTATGTTAGACCATCTATAGATTTTATTGTGTTTAGACTGAACTAGAAGCTTCATCTTTTGTAATGCTATATGTATCTCCTGAAAAACAATGCGATAACATCAACTATGAACAAACTCATCTAAGATGTAAGTAACAATCAGTGACTGCATTTTATACATTTTAATATTGCATCGAATTGTTTTTCAGACCCTGATGATGGAAATAAACATTTCCGAAAGCTCGGTTTAACTTAAAAGAGTGCACTTTCATTTGCTGCTTCCCCACAAAAAGACTTGTTGTTATATATATATATATACTATATTCCTTAACCGTGTTATGTTTCAGTTCTTTTTGTTGCACCAACTTAATTCCGAAACAACATGTTTTGGACTTCTGTTGTCATTATTTGTTTTTCTCGCATCGTTTTAACTGGTAAACATTTCCAGTCGTCTTCAGGTGAATAATGAACAAGCTGCGAAGCTCCAAGAGTATTAATACTACCTAGGGGGGTTAGCAGAGCATAACCGAGATAGGTTCAGTCATGTGTTACTGTGTAATCTTAATCTAAGCTTACATTTACTTAACAAGGGTTTCCAAATATTCCTTATATCTAAAGAGGGTTTACTGAAGAGGATTCTGGGATATGACAGCCGCTTCTTTGAATTTCCGCTTTCGCCAATGTTCTTCCTTCGGCATAATTTTGGTTTCTGACCATTGCAAGTGGTGGTCGTGGGTCCAAGCGCCCTCCTAGGTGGTATAAATACTCTTCTAGCTTCGTAGCTTGTTCATTTTTTACCTGAAGGCGACTGGAGATGTTTACCAGTTGGAACGTTGTGAGAAAAATAAATAATGCCGATAGATGTCCAAAACATGTTTATCATTCATGATACATCATTGCCAGTCTATAACCTTCAAATAAGCACTAACATCACCTACCTTCCTCCGCACAACATGTATGTCCTGGTCACCCACGATGACACTGAAGCCATCAGCATATATAAAAATACTGTCAGTGGTTATTGATGTTCTGGTAAGTTATCAATGCATAAAGAAAATATCAAGGAAATAATATTTTACAAGATATCCCAAGCGCAAGACTCTACCGATTCGAAAATTCCCATTCAGGTTTAGTGACGAAACTTCTAGCTCTATCGTAAAAAGGATTCAATCCAATTATTTTATAGTTCTCTAATGATCAGGTTATAAATATTCTTAGCAATAAATCCCGGATCCACCGTAATAAATTATAGACAGATCAAGGAACAGTCCGGCCTTTTACCTACCACTATCAATATGGTTAAAAAAAATTTATAAACTCCGTACTACCAGTTTCAGTAGAATGTTTCTATCACAAATCGTGTTGAGCACTAGAAAACGCGTTATATTTATTTAAAAATATAGCTATATAATTATATACTATTTTAAATATTTTGGAACAACAACTAAGTCAAGACACAGGTCGATTGTTCTCCATTTTTTTGTTGTCTGGTTTTTTTAATATAGGTGAAACCAGAGTAATTTTTAAACTCAAGATGAAAACCCCGTATGCCTTGATTTATTAATTATCTGTGACAAAAAAAGTGCAAACAAATCGTAAAACTTTTATCAAAACATTAAGGGTAATATTAATTTGTCCAATTGTTGTTCAGTTTAAGATCGCTATTCTATAAGATAATTATGGGGTAATAAATAGTAATAAAAATGCGTTCAGAAAAACCCACAATCTAACTTTTCTTAATTTTTATTTTATGTTGTTTATTATGTAAAATAATTAGTAAAATTAAAAATAATCCATTTTCTAACCTGAACTAATAAACATTAAGACTATATTACCCCATAAACACTATCACCATTATCGGTGTAATACGGCGAAGATGAACTTGAAACCGAAACGTTCGGCAATATTTGACATTTGTCACCGGATTTAACTTGCCCCCTGGTATTTTTCCATTTGGAATCAATAATCGATAGTTCAAATCCACAGACACTTTCTGGGTGCTTCTTTTTGGAACGCCAGCACATTTGAGTAGTAAACACAATTAACCACCACCATACCATAATAACTAAAATAGTATGATATTAATTATTGGGGATAACTGCATAAGTGCATAAAAATTATTGATAATTCGTCTAAGAACTGCACGAGTTTATTTCCGTATTTTGGATAAAGGGTCAGAGCCGATTTATCCATTAGACAAGAAATACAGCTTCCTAAATGTACCCACACATATTCCGGAAATCCTAAGAGGAAAAGCTGCGCATGTCTTGTCTTAAGGATTTTACAATTTTGCCTTAATACACCTGGCTCCACATACGCTCAGGAAATCCTTCAGTTAGTTTCTTGTAGTAGTACCAATCATGGTGTCATCAAATGATTATCTTTCTATTCTGAGGTAACATATGGTGTAAAGGATGACTGAAAAAATGGTTTTTTTTTTCATATATGAATCTCCTTTCAGAATTAAAGATAGTACGAGAAGATTGGCACAACTATGTGAGGATAATAAGGACACCCTTTTGAATCTACCACCTATAGTATTAGGAAAAGGATACCATTATAAGATCAACCGTTTCGCTTCACGAGAGACTCACGCCAACGTTAAGGTTTTCAGCAACCGGTAGAAGTTACAAACATATTAAATTTTCTACTATAATATCATCCCCAGGTACTTGCTTATATCATTCTCTAGAAATTCTCGACATATGTTAGCACATTGTAAAACTTTCAGATCTTCGTAACTTTTATCGGTTGCTAAACACCTTAACATGCCGTGAGTCTGTCGCGAGGCAAAATGACTTGTCACATGTTGGTATCTTTTTTTAAGTGGTGTTACCATAGATAATAGATTTAGATAAATGTCTTTATCCATCTTTATATGCCAATATTTTAGCACTATCTTCGATCCTTAAAGGATATTTATAATATGGGAAAAGTACCCCTTTTCTTGCAGCCATTCTTTACATAATATGTTTCTAATAACATGTTTTTTACTTTACTGATTTTTTTTTTCTTGGTTTGTCACTTGTCTTTTTCTGTTTCGTTGACTAATTTTTCCTGTTCTGAGTCCTAAGGATAACTAATATATTAAGTGGGCGGAGCGTCAACTTTTCTTTTTGGGCCACGTTTTCTACCCACCGAATAATGGGGTCAACTAGCATTTTTTTATTACATTTTCTGAAAATTTTAGTAATTTTAATTCGCAAAAAATTTTAATTTTCTGACGCCTCTAAAGCAATTAAAATAAATTACAAATATCGACTCGGGGAAACCGCTGCGTGACGTCACTATCTCCTATAGCGAGTCGGGTTGCTGGCTGTTTACGACTAAGGAGACAGGTGGCCATTTACATCACCCTTTTCACGTTGCTGGGTAACAGAGTTGACATCGACTGGAGAGAAAAAAAATATTTTTAATAATCCTTTTTCTTTTTTTCTTTTTCTAAAATAGTGTTAGAGAAGATATAGTCTAGAACTCGTATGGAATGGAATTTCCTGCTTGTTATATAATATACTATTAAAGTAGTAATAATAAGCTTCTGTTTTAATTGAAAAAAGAGACAGTAAGCGCATCTCCATTGTATACCTATACACAGAAATACCATTGCAAAGTTCAAAGCGGACGAACTGTAAGAGGTAATGACGTCACTGCTTTACGAGCATTTTATTTGATATTTCGAAAACTACTTATCGGATTGACTTCAAATTTTCAGGGCTAACTACACCTTATAAATGCTTCATAAAAATGAGGAAAATAATATAATTTGAGGTTTGACTAAATGACCCCTTTATAATAAGCTATCAAACGTACAAACATGACATATTATATTATCACGAATCTTTTAACCTACCTATATATAGCATTGATCCAGCTGTAAATAAATGACTAATTCTATTCGCATCTACTATCCAATGGTAAACTAGTGCACCCAATTTTGATAAGCACCCAAACAACTCGCATATCAACCATGGAACAGTAAATCTCCAATCAGTCTAAAAAATAAATTTAAATCAAAATAAATATCACATTATCATAGCCAATTTTAGTCCGATTTATCGCACTTTTCGTGCTCCACTCAAAAAGTAGACTTGTCAGTTTGAGGGATAAAAGTTTTAAATCGTTTAGTATGATGGTAGTCTCCTTTCGCCTGTATAATTACCACTTTAATATTGGGTATGATAAAAACATCAACTAAAGGCTTTTAAAAGATTTTTGCTTAACTTAATACTTTTATGCGAAATTTGGCAAGCCATTATCTTGAAAACGAGTGGCTACGCATACGCAGTTAATGATTTTCAAAATTTGAAAATGAATGAATTTTAAATTCAAAATTACAGCTTGGTGTATATAATATAAATGCGACCTATACCTAATATCTAAAAAATATGTCAGTGATTTATTTAATACCAATAACCGAATCCAGGAAGCGACCGAATAAAAATATCGTACAAATAAATATTTTTTATCCGTATAAGGTATGTTACCGCTTGAAAAACAGCAAACTTAAGAGGTGATGTTGTCATACAAGTCGCAATCAGCTAAATGCATTTAAAATCGCGGAAAAAATAAAGGTGGCAACACACAGAGCCGGAATTCACAACTTTAAACATGTGAAAATAAGCGTGCTGGCAGAGTTTGCGCACTGCTTAATTAATTTGTGTTTTATTATTAATTACGCATCCATAGATTGTGTCAGTTTTTTTAAGTTTTCGTAATAAGTATATGGATCATTCACATAAATATTGATTTGTGTGAATATATAATTATTAAACTTTATTTAGTGTTGTTAACTGCATGCTTATTTTAATTGAGTCTATGGATATTAACGAACCTTCAACTAGTTGTACACCTACAAAAAATTTCAATTAACGCTAAAAGAACGAAAAATAGTTAAAACCGTGTACCACAGAATTCGAGAACGAAATCCTGAACTAACCACATTGGATGCTGCAGAAATATGTGGCACTTCAACGAAACATTTTAAGAGAAATTAATTTTAGATATATTAAACGAAATCAAAAAATCCTACTAAATAAAAAAAGTTAAATTATTATTTAAAGCATCTTGAAGAATTACGGGAAAACAGGAAAAATTGTATAACGCCGACAAAACATGGCTCAATTAAGGGCACACAGTTAAGAAGGCAGGCATTAATGGATGGGTTTTCGTAAGGACTGTAACGAAGCAGACCCAGGTGTCTTTATTTTAAATTATTTTTGCTCTTAGATTAATTGTATCCTTAAATTAATCTTGACCTACCCGGCACTGTAGCATCCTAATATTAATTTAATTCAGCCCTATTTGACTCTGTTATGTTTTAATCATGTTGTGGTTTTAATTTACCCTGATATATTATTGGGAAAAAAACCTGGTAAGTGTATATTAGTATAGTTATTAATTGTTATGTAATTCCATGTTTTATAAGTTGATTTAATTAAAAGAAAACTAGTGATTCCTAATATGTTTTCTAATATATTGTAAGATTGCGCGTGACCTTTGAACTCTCGAGTCTGCCTGGGGAGCGATGCAGCGCTTTGCATGTTTTTTTACGCCGTTTTATCGACAGGGTAGTTGGCGCAGATTGCTAAAAAGTGGAAGGACGAATTTGGTGGGGAGAATATCGCCTTGCTGGTCTATTGAGAACATTGAAAGGATCACTTATCAACTTCTATCAGGTACGATAAGCATCGAAATTCAAGAGCCATCATAACTTCACATTTTCTTTAGATTTTCTTGAAAAGTACTTTTTCTCAAATAGCAAATAATAGTGGGATCAAAGGTTGTGAGTGAAATAAATTTGGGTTTCTTTTGGCTTTATTTGGAGAAAGTGAATTGCGTAAATAATAAAATATGTAATTTATTTAAAAAGGTGTTGTTTTGCAATTTACAAACGTAAAACGGGGATTTCTAAAACATTCACATTTTATAAGTCTGAACATTAGAGGGTTAGTTATATTCTATACAGGGGAAGTCAAAAGTTTATGCCGTGTGTTGTTTTGTGATGGTTACTGAATTTCGGAGTGCAATATCAAAATTTGGGTTTATTTCTTTCAATTTATACCAAGGGAAAATATTGAATTAAAGTTTTTTGTTGGGTTGCTTAAATATATTCAGGAGTTTTAAAAGTCATTTTAGACAACATAATATTTTCTTTTCCTAAGTTAGAATTTTTGGGGAAAATTACATAATAGTTTAAATTTCTCAATTTTGCTTGTATCTATTTTTCTTTTCCCCGCTCTGTTAAATATTTCCTTTATTTTTCGCCCTAATTTACCTAATTGAATCTTGCCGTCACCTTCCTCCCTGACAAACTTAAGGTAGTTCCGTTTGTTGGACTTCACCGGGTTTGTTACTTCTTCTTCCCTGACAAACTTAAGGTAGTTCCGTTTGTTGGACTTCACCGGGTTTGTTACTTCTTCTCTGACAAACTTAAGGTAGTTCCGTTTGTTGGACTTCACCGGGTTTGTTACTCCTTCCTTCCTGACAAACTTAAGGTAGTTCCGTTTGTTGGACTTCACCGGGTTTGTTAATCCTTCCTCCCTGACAAACTTAAGGTAGTTCCGTTTGTTGGACTTCACCGGGTTTGTTACTCCTTCCTCCTTGACATACTTAAGGTAGTTCCGTTTGTTGGACTTCACCGGGTTTGTTACTCCTTCCTTTCTGACAAACTTAAGGTAGTTCCGTTTGTTGGACTTCACCGGGTTTGTTACTTCTTCCCGCACAAACTTAAGGTAGTTCCGTTTGTTGGACTTCACCGGGTTTGTTACTCCTTCCTTCCTGACAAACTTAAGGTAGTTACGTTTGTTGGACTTCACCGGGTTTGTTAATCCTTCCTCCCTGACAAACTTAAGGTAGTTCCGTTTGTTGGCCTTCACCGGGTTTGTTAATCCTTCCCCCTTGACAAACTTAAGGTAGTTCAGTTTGTTGGACTTCACCGGGTTTGTTAATCTTTCTCCCTTGACAAACTTAAGGTAGTTCCGTTTGTTGGACTTCACCGGGTTTGTTACTCCTTCCTCCCTGACAAACTTAAGGTAGTTCCGTTTGTTGGACTTCACCGGGTTTATTAATCCTTCTCCCTTGACAAACTTAAGGTAGTTCCGTTTGTTGGGCTTTACCGGGTTTGTTAATCCTTCTCCCTTGACAAACTTAAGGTAGTTCCGTTTGTTGGACTTCACCGGGTTTGTTAATCCTTCTCCATTCCTTTATGGAAAAATACATTTTTTTTTCCCTTTGTCAATATTAAATTTTAAATGTTTTTTGTTTCAAGTTTTGAAATTTGACATTTTTACTACTCAAAATATTTATGACTTATCAACTACTATCAGTTTCAGAGGAGCAAAAAATTAAAAATGCAAGCGGAAGAAGACGCTGATATAGAGAACATCAGTTTTACTAATGTTCCAGGTTGGTAATGGTATAATGAATTTTGATGAATAAAACTCTACACGTTATTATAGTATTTCTACCCAAAGTTGTTTATGGCGTTAAGACAGTCAGTTTATGTGCTAGTGGTATCTGTTGCTGAGGTCTAGAAAAAAAACCAACAAAAGTAATTAACCATCAATAACCAATATGAGAATTCAATTATTTTTCCTAAACGATTTAAGTTCGGGGTTATCCTATTACCATGCTCTCCCTTCGCGCTGTTACGGGGCGACAGCCCACGCTGGACGTAGCAACGAGAAAAAATAAACTCGTGGGGATGCGGGGATTTTTATCAGACAGGAAAAAGAAAGAACTTCTCTATTTGCTATGTTATGTGCTAGTTTAACAACGATACCCGCGTGCTCGGATAGGTGGCAGTTTTTATCTATAAATGTATTATAGAAAGAAATGTTTTATAAAGGTAAATATTGGTTGGAGGTTGTTCAAGGAATAGTGAATGGCTCGTTCTTTTGATCCAGACTTGTCGGTTACAATGTTTCCTTCGACGTTGGACGGCGGCCGACAGACCGGTGCGACAGCACATTCCAGCAACCGATAGTAGAGGATACCCTACAGGGATAGGCGACAGCCTAGGGCGACAGCCCCTCCGTCCCGTCCGGTGCACAGGGTAGGGGATTCCTTTGGAAACGTGGTCGAGAGTGCGTTTCTGGAGCTTCCTTTGAACTAATTTTCAATTTGGTTATTTTATTTTGACGGCATAAGTCTAAATTCTGCCATCTGATGAGTTTCTCCGTCTCATTAAAACAAGTGTTTTTACACAATCCATAAAACGCCCATAATAAACTTTGAGTTAATTTTTCTTCACTCTGTATAATACTCCAATTAGTATTTTTCAGCGAACCTGACGAACACAACGTAGGGTCGGCCTTAGATTTTGCCCGAATCTAAACGGTCACATCAGAGCCTGTTCCTTTATTGTATGTGAGGCATACTAATGCATTATTTTATGTATTTGGATGTCACGCGGGAAATTCTGGAATAGGTGAATAATGACTCAATTCCATGAGTCGTGCGATAACACTTTTGTGTTAAATCAGACCTTCCAGGGCACAATTTTTTTGTTGAAAATAATACTAATTAAATTTTATTTTTTTGGGTTTAAAATTAAATATCTTAATTATTTAATGAATCCTTTTTTAATAACCCACTAATTAAAATTTCTTTCAGCTTTTTACTCCGGTTGTATGAGCCGGGGGCCGTAAGGTTACAGGACTAAATTAAATCGCAGCGGAAAAGGTTTTATACAGGGTTATTTTTTAAGAATTCGACATAGGCTGCCTTTTTTATTTGAAAAGATAGACCTATAGTTCCTAAAGCAAAGTTTTAGGAATTAGTCCAACTAAGAAAAATATATGGAAAAACAAACGAGTTGTTTGAGACAAAATTTGGTCAAGTTGAAAGCTACTGGAAGTATGTATTAAACAATAATAGCTCGTAAACCGACACTCTAATCCAAAACTTGATTTTTTTATGTTTTGCCTATAATCTCAAGATGTATCAAAATTTGTCAAAAAAATGGATTGTTGCAATTTAAGTAAATAAGTTTTTTAAAAATAGCGCCCAATCTGGCAACAACTCGTTTATTTTTTCCACATATTTTTCTTAGTTGAAGTAATTCCTGAAACATTGCTTTAGGAACTATTTATACGTATATCTCTTCAAATAAAAAAGCCTATGCCAAGTTTTAAAAAAATAACCCTGTAGAATCAGGATTTCAGAGTTACTGAAATAAATTTAGTTTATAAAGGATTATGTGAAAATTTTATCACTTATTATTTTTTGAAATGCCCCCGCAACTGGAATTCATTCCCCTGATGGCGCACAACCCGGAGCTCTCTATATGCTAGTAATGAATCACTGACTTGTAATTTGGACTTGAAGTATACTTAGTTTTAGAGAACTTATGGTATTTCTAACCTTACGATGATTTTTAATATACTCGCTTGCAAAATACCTATATATCCCTTTAATTTGGAGTATGTTCGGTGAAACCTTAACAACTTTTTAAACAAAGGAAGTAATGTCACAAATAGTTTTACAGAGCTAACCTACACAACAAGGAACAAATTACATAGAGTAGTTTTAAGAATATTACATTCAGTTTCAAACAATGCGAGTCTGCAACTTGAAATAAATTCAGTAACTTAAATACTCTTTCTTTTCTATACATGTTCGTGCCCTTATATTAGTATTTTGAGTTGTGGTTTTTTTATAAAAAAAAGTATAAATATACCAACTGTGATTCCCAAATTTAAGATATCTATCTATGAGCGCATCAATGATTTTATTAAACAGTCCCTTTATTTTAATTCAGGTTTGCAATCTCCGAGAAAAGCTGATTTCACAAACATAAAACATAATTTGTAAAAATGATAGTTTCCTGGGGTAAAAAAATTCTGTATTTTCACTTGTTACTTATAGCGAATTCCATTGGTAAAAGTAGTGCGGCACGAGTGCAAAATTTGTAAACCGATGGGAAACCGGTGCAACATTTCCTGCACCAAGAACTGGATGAATACGTCAAAACATACAAGGTTTTGAAAAATATCTGACGTATATATTAAATACTATTTTGACCAGTAGTACTGATAGCGGTGAGGAGTATTATCCTTAGCTAATTGAAAAAATGGACTCAAAGTCGAATTTGTAAATCATTGGGAGTGAACTTGTGCAATATTTCTTGTGCACTGAGTGGCATACCAGTACCGCACTCCTTTTACCAATGAAAATCGCTATTAGAAAAATTTTGTTCTATGACAGCACAATATCATTATCTAACTACCATAGTTACAAAATGGCAAATGAAGGGCGATTTTAATATTACTGATGCCTTCCTTAAAAAAACACAGTACGTTCCTTAAATTAAAAAACGAGACTTTTTTTATCCTATTAAGAGACTATTAATTTTAGGGCCTAAGTGATTTATGATTTTAAATTCAGCTATTATACTTGGACATTACGGATCTGAATTGAATAATAATAATAATTATCATCAACGATCTCTAATTTGGGACACATAATATCAATATTTTTTTTATAATAAATGTCAAAACTTTAAATACTAATGTACGTACCTGAGTAACCACTATCAAAAAAAAACTTAAATGGATATTTTTTTCTACTTTCGTTAAAACACAGGGTACCCCAAATTCAATGGTACGAATCTAGAAATCTAATATTAATATCGTGCCCAAATTTTGAAAATGGCGATAAGACATGGCACTCTAGCCTCTACAAATATTTTTGAGAACGCGGCGGCTTTGCCAGTTCTACCTCTACCGAATACAAACTTAATAATTTTAAAAACAACCCCTTGTATATTATTCGAGTTTTTGATTCTGCGGTTAAATCTGGGTATCGCTTGGCGGCCCGTAAAGGCAGCAGATTAGTTTAGTAATTCTTTGCGTTGATATTTTAAAAGTCATTAGGCTTGAGTGTCTCCTCTCGTTGACAAGAAATATCACTGCGGACAAAGGGACAAAGGCCAAAATTGCGTCCAAATCGGTGATGAAAGTCGTACCCCGGATATAAATAGATGACCTTACTAATCGATGATCTGATCTTAGTTTCGGTTAGTGCGAGTACATTAGGTTTGGTAGATTGTAAATGTTGATGGACTGCATGGATGTTCTAGTTAAGTCCTCCTATATTGCAGAAGTCAATTTGGAAGCTGCTTACCTCGGGTATTTTAACAACTTCAGTTGTCACACCATTTCTATTTTGAATGTTGTTCGAGGGCCCCGTCTGGCCATTGGACATGGTGGATGTTTGGATAATTTCGCTTGATAAGGCACCAGGACCCGCCCCCACCCGGAGTTCCGATTGGGGGGCGATTTTAACTCCGGAACATTTTGGTCTTGGAACCATCATCAGAGCATTTTTTATATATTTCCCACCCTGGAAACCGGAGACATCGGCATAGCGATGAAACGTTAGCTCAAAGAGCAACTTTACGCCACCTAAGCGAATGAGATGGTATTTCACCGGGCGATGTCGGGTGAGCCAACATCTACCATCAGCATCTGTAACTTTGCAGAATTATCGTTCTTTTATTTCTGACAACTAATACTTAAGGCATGTCAATTTATGGTTTAATTATAATAAATCCGTAGTTTTAAAAGGCAGACCAATAAGAGCACGCTATCTAAAAGGGTACTATGTAGGCGTTTTTTACACAGAAAAAATACTTAGACCCTTAGAGCAACAAAGAAAATACATTTTAATTGCAAAAAGGGATTATGCTAACTTATACAATAAAGGGTACACATTAACGGCATATTTAAATCACGTCTCAAATACTTCTGTTTTGTATGTCGTCGAGAATAATGCTATTCATAGGCGGAAAGCTTCAAAATATAACGTCTAGCCTTATCAATACTGTCTTTGCTTCAAGAGTTTTTAGAATGTTTTCCCTTTAGGTCTGTAAGTACACCTACTACTACTCTCTACACTAGCAATGAAACGATTTTTTTACCCAATGTATTTAGAAGATATTCCTTACAAATATGTAACTGCTTATGCTCAACTTCAAGCTGATATGCATAAATAGGATTTCTGTTTTGGTGATTCTTGCCTTCAATTTTCGTTTTAGTTACTAATTTTTGACGGAGCTGTTAAATCGCGTGTAAACGTCTAAAACAATGAACTGCGGATTCAGCCAACAAATGATTTGCTTAAGGGGTATAAGTACATTTATACCAAATAGTCAATGTGCTAAGTGATATAAGTAAACCTGTTCTCTCGTAGCAGGAAGATATAAGAAATTAAATATTAGGAAACCTTTTACTCTGAAGGTATAAGTGTATATATTTTATTTAAGCATAACGTAATTATATATTATTCCTTTTGTTACTTTTTTGGAAAGTCCTACCGAAACATACTTTTTGGGCACCCTTTATAAAATATTTTCCAAGTTTAATATTATGCAACCAAAATATCTGTATATTGTTTAATTATTTCAAAAATTTGAGATCGTTAGATCCATGGATACCTACGACATTTGATTTTTTGTTATTCCTGTTTTGACCGCGAAAAATAACAAAATAATTTATATCGAAAGAACAATGGGAGATCGAGCAGAATCGAAAAATCGAATAATATACAGGGAGTTTCATTTAAAATTCTTAAGTTAGTGTCCGGTAGAAGTAGAACGGACAACGCCGCATTTTCAAAAATATTTTTAGAGGCTGGAATGCTATGTCTTATCGCAATTTCCAAAATTTTAGCACGATTCTAATATTCGTTTTCCAGATTCTCCTAATGTACCATCGAGTTTGGGATTCCATGTATAGTCGTTAGAAGGAAGGGCAGTCTTCTAAATGTCATTAAGTGACAGAAAGTTCTAAAAAGTTATTATCCTATATAAAAAGCGAAAAATAAGCATTTTCTTATCCAACTTCCAGATGGAGGATCTGGATAATCATCGCGAGTGTCAGCCGGTGCCGCCGGACAAAGCGGCCGGCAAAAATGATGCAGATCCGCGAATTAAAAACATTTTGTGTAATACAAACACCGACATACTGAATACACCAGAACCGCCGCTGCCTACAGACCTAAGAGCTGAGATGAAAGAGAGAGCGAGACTCCTGGATCAAAAATGGGAAAGCGCCTTTCAAGAGTCGAGTAGGAAATGGCAACAGAAAATAGACGAGTGCGAGGCTCAGATCAGACAATTGATACAAAATAATTTAGCATTAAAGGTAATCATTGACAAATATAAAGCCAGATCTAATAATATTGATACCTCTCAATCGCCTATCACACAAAACACCATTACAGACCCTTCAGGTCAAACACAAAACACTATTACAGATACTTTGGACCCCTCAGGTCAAAATAAAAAATTCAAAAAGCCAAAACCAGTCATAAAAATTAAAAAAGCAATAGAATCAAAAATGATTGACTACATTGGCGATACAGTCATGTCAGACTCCGACACTGGAAACGACTCAGACAACGACAGACCAGTTAAATCTAAAAAAGACCTCGAGAAAATAACATCCAATACAATTGATATAGAAATGAGGTCCGCAACAGAGTCGGAAAGTGACTCGGCGGGCTACTCTAAAATCAACAGACAAAGACGAAAACGAGCAGAGACAAAACTAACTGACTCGACAAATAAGCGTAAAAATACTGCTGAAGAGTATCCAACTCTGGCGGCAGTAAACACAGATAATTTAAAAATATTCCAAAAATCAAACAAACAAGCAAAAAAAGATACTGTCAGCGGTGGAGGCTCTTCAGCACTACAACCAAAGCAAGTT
Source organism: Polydrusus tereticollis (assembly GCA_963920685.1). Lineage (NCBI taxonomy): Eukaryota > Metazoa > Arthropoda > Insecta > Coleoptera > Curculionidae > Polydrusus > Polydrusus tereticollis. The sequence goes on from OY987329.1 coordinate 56,302,973, forward strand.
CAACAGAACAAAACAAACTCTACTGACAAACAAAACAAACAAAATAGAACAACTGACCATCAACAAACTTCAAACAAAAATGAGATGAATACAAACTCAATTACTGACGAGGACCTAGTACAAAGAATACGGGTCCCACCAATAGTCATTCACAACAAAAATATTTACTCTAAGGTAACAGGCCACCTACGTAATAGAGGCATAAATACAGGTAACGGCGTGACAACGGATCACGGAGTGAAGATCCTCCCGCCTACTCCTCACGACTATAAACAAATTCGGGAATTCTTCATTAAAGAAAAAATCTCACACCACTCCTTCAGATTTGCTGAAGAGAAGGAATTGCACGTGGTGTTGAGAGGCGTTCTAGAAACATGGTCTGAGGAGAAGGTTCTGGAGGATCTTCAAAATCTCGGCCTCACCCCTTCAAAGGTCGTTCGTTGGAAGCGGGCAGACGGCTCAGCCATGCCGCTTGTGCCGGTCCTCCTTCCGAAAACTGAAAAAAGGATTTACGACCTCAAATATCTAGACGGACTACGGATAAAAGTAGAGGCACAACGCGTAAGGCCTACGGTTACACAATGCCATCGCTGCCAGCTGTTCGGGCATTCGCAGCATAAGTGCACCGCAAGAATTAATTGCTTGCGTTGCGGCGAAAATCACAGGGTGGCCGAATGCCCGAACAGCGGGGTACTCAGGTGCTGCAACTGTGGTGAAGCACATGCTGCAAATGACAGAACATGTCGTAAACATCCTGAATTCTTACGAGATGCAGCTCAAAGGAAGGAAGCCGAAAAGGCAAAAGCTAAAATACCGCCACCGAATTTTAAATGGGGCACACAAAATAACAGCAAATTAAACGAAAATAAGTCACAACAAAATCAAAATACCTCAAACAGAGATAGCTCTGGAGAAGGATCAGCACAAGAGGGATGGCAAACCATCATTCAGAGATCCATGCATTCTCTCCTGGGCGAGTTCCAGGATAGAATGCAAAAGGAGATGCAAGCGATGATGACGACCTTAGTTTCATCGTGTCGTTAATGGTAGTGCAGTCAGAAACTGCATATTTCAGCTTGGCAACAATTAATATAAACGGTATCAAAGGTAAAAAACTCGAAATAATTGATTTTCTTCATAGATACGACATTGATATTGTAATGATCCAAGAACATGGCTCAAAGGTGAAAGGTTCACCATTCCCAATTTTGTTACGTTTCGTAATGATAGGGAAGGGCGTCCTAAGGGCGGAACTATGATCTTGGTGAAAAGACATATCATAGCTCAATCAATGCCAGGTCCTGCGAACTGTACCCATATAGAAGGTACATTCATAAAAGTTAAAACCAAAAATATGTGGATAAAACTTGGTTCTGTTTACATCAGTCCCCAAGTTAAATTTAACTTTGCCTGTCTGGCAAAAGTCTTCAGCGATCATGACCCAATTATAATAGGAGGTGATCTAAATGCCACTCACAGAGTGTGGGGCTGTAGATCTCAAAATACAAGAGGAACTACTCTCTTTAACAATTCTCTCGATTTAAACTATTTTATATTGCCGCCGGAGGAGCACACTCACCATCAAACTGGTGCTCTTCCGGAGATCTTGGACATCTTTGTCATAAAAAACACTGGGCGACTCTCTCAACCAGTGGTAGTCAACGAACTGACATCCGACCACAGGCCGGTCATTGCTGAATATGGAAATCCTGCTGAAAGGGGACAGGGCTACGTCTCAGTCACGAAAACCAACTGGAGGCTCTTCAAGCGCCAGCTGGAAAACTCACAAAGACTGCACCCGATCGTCACTGATGAGGATCTAGAAACGGCGGTGAAAGAACTGACCTTCAAAATAAATTCAGCAATGGCCGAAGCGTCAGAAACAAAGGTGTCCAGATTTTCGAAGCGAGGAGATCTCGGTCCAGAGCTCACTCAGCTGATAAAGTCAAAAAATCAGACAATGCGATTAGCATATAGGACTGGCGACCCGCAGATCAAAGCTCGCGCGAACAGAGAGTCTGCGGAGATTCGGCGCCTTTTGCTCCAAAAGGAGGCGGATCTCTGGGACCTCAAAACAAAAGACCTTCGGATTGAAGACAGTTCGATCTATAAATTCACGAGGTCCTTGATTAGAGGGGGCAGAAAGCCTGTTCCAGCTCTCAAGGATCCAAATAATCAAAATTCAATGGTTTCTGATCCGGGAGACAAGGCTGAGCTGTTTGCGGATAGCCTTCGCGAACAGTTTAGCTTGTTTCCAACAGACAACCCCGAGCGCGATCTGCGGGTCGCCAGGACCATTCAAATTTTTAAGTCAACCCCATTTATTCCCGGCGCAGTAGCGGAAGTATCAGTTGATGAGGTCTGGTCAATCCTGAAAACAATAAACGCAAAGAAAGCTCCTGGCTTCGACGGCATAGGAAATAAAGCGCTGAAGAACTTGCCAGAGAACACAGTATTGGATGTTGTAAACATAACAAAGGCAATAATCGAAAAAGGTCGCTTCCCAGACACTTGGAAAAGGGCCAAGGTTGTGGTGATCCCAAAGACGGGCAAAGACCTCCAGTTAGCAGTCAACTATCGGCCGATAAGTCTCTTATCATGTCTAGGCAAGGTCGTTGAAAAATTGATACTTAATCGGATCTCCGATTTTGTATTGAACAACGACATTCTACCACCAGAGCAGTTTGGTTTCAGACCTGCTCATTGCACGGTGCGCCAGACAACGAGGTTGGCGACTAACATTCTCAGAGGGTTCAACCAACGACAGTCAACGGGAGCTATCTTCTTCGACGTATCAAAAGCGTTCGACAAGGTCTGGCATGATGGTCTTGTACTAAAATTAATTAGGTTGGGTATGCCAAACGTTTTAATTCACATTATTCATTCTTATCTTGAGGACAGGTACTGCGCAGTATCATCTGAAAACACAATATCATCGGAAATAAAAATCAGAGCAGGAGTCCCCCAAGGATCATCGCTGGCGGCACTACTGTATAATCTATACACTAGCGATGTGCCAAAGCACCCATCCACTTCTCTTTATCTCTTTGCGGATGATACTGCGATTACTGCCACGGCAAGATCGCCCTCATATGTAGTAGCTAGACTGCAGCGCCGCATTGCACTATTCTCCAAATGGCTCTCTGAATGGAAGCTTCGTCTCAATGCAGAGAAAACTCAGGCCATTTTCTTCTCCAGAGCAAGGCTGAGATTGCCCAAAACAAGAGTGAAAGTCATGAACTCACCCATCCCTTGGGCGAACAAGGTAAAGTATCTCGGCTTGCTCTTTGATAAGAGAATGACCTGGAGATTCACTGCAGAGGACAGGCTTCAGAAGGCTAGAAAACAACTATTTGCCATCTACCCGCTTATCAACAAGCGAAATAAAATTTCTTATAGAACAAAAACAAATCTATATAAAATATTGGTGAGACCCGTACTGACATTTGGTTCCCCAACTTGGTCAACTCTGTGTGCAACGCAGCACCAGAAGTTCCAAAGACTTCAAAACTCAGCACTAAAAATGATAACTGACACACAAAGACACTTTCCGACAGCACTGCTTCACAGGGACTTAAAAATAGAGACTTTAAAACAATTCTATGACAAAATCATACAAAAATACTTTCGACGGACAGGCGTTTCAACAAACGACTTGATACGAGACTCCCACATACGCTCGAGGGCGGATGAGAGGTATCGATATCCGAAAGACTGGCTTCCACCCTAACACCGTCAAAATTTCTAAATTTCAATATCAACTTCAATCAAAAAATTCAACAAAATCAACTCTTTGACAAAAATAATCCACTCATTAAGTAAATCAAACAAAAAGAGCTCAACAACCAAACCAAGAACCTTCTAAACTGAAAAACTCAAAAGTCACTATGAAAAAAGAAGTAAAAGATCTCTGATCTAACTTATCAAAGTCTTCAAAAAGAAAAGGGCAGTCTTCTCCACAATAAAAAATCCACTTAGTTTTTTAAAACTAAGATACTAAAATACGGGAAAATATCTGATAAAGGTAGTATAGACTACCGAAATGCATTAAATGTTTTAAAAGACTCTCCTTCCCATAAACAATTATAAACAATTTGTCTTCCATAATGGATTTCTACCATTCTAGGATTATATAGGGTGTCCCATTTAAAAGGAAGTAATATATAAGTTGTTTATTTCCTCCATATTGTGATAGTCTTTTGTTAATTTTTTGCCAAGTTGCTGATGATTGAGTAATCCTAAAAACTTTAAGAAGAAAAAATGTTTGCTCTCTCTTATAGCTTTAGACAGGGGTCTTAATAAAAACGGTAATTCTGTACAGTTTAGAAAAATCAAATAATGATTGATATGTACAAACCATGTTACCTACCTTTATAGTTCCAAGTAACAACAACGAATTGGTAAATAGATAGGCAGCTGAGTAAGATACTACTACAATGGATATCATTTTTCCTAAAAGTAAAAAGCTGGTATGCATAATAGAAAATATTCTTATATACAATTAAGTTCTGTATAAACTTGGAAATAGTAAAAAAAGTTTTTTTTTTAAATTTGGTTCCTAATAAAAAATCTCGTATTTTATTATTTTTGTTATTATTTTATTGCCACATCATATCTCTATTTTGCTATTTTCATTTCATCATCAGAAATTTACATTCTTAACTCACACCACAGATTCTGTGCCCACACGTATATCAAAAATGAAAGCACATTTATTTTGTGATGAGAGACTTAAAAAAATTGTTTCGTCGGAAAAACACTAATCATATCGTGCGTGCTCTCGCTGGTGAGTTAGTCTTAAGAACTAAAATGTAGGATAGGATTTGTGGTGTCAATGCCTAGCTCTTGCCGTAGTTATCGCAAGATGGGGCATTACATTTTCCAAGATAATATAGGATATCTCATATTGGGAATCCATCTTCTATTATGGTATTGATCAATTCACGACTAAAAGTATTGTTTTCGTTCCGGATATTTGTTCAAATACACGTGTTTGGCTTCTACAAAATTTATTTGGCATAAGATGTAGCAGGACAGTATATCAAATTTGTCTTCGCTTGTTAAAATACTTCCCGCCATTGCAAAAGAAATTAAATTAAAAAGCGAAACCAACAATTACAATAAAAATACTTAATAGATGAAAAATAACTTAAAATCAACTTTAAAGACGTTACCAAAATAGTACTAATAGTACATATGTAAAAAATGTTGATTTTGTAATTTTGTCAGCGCCATTATTTCAACACCTACCAAAGAGTAACCCAACTAATTAGTTGGATTACTCTTTGGGCCTACTACACCAAAGTGTTCGAAATTTATTAACAAGCCTGTTTCTGAATAACAACATGAGAAACTATATTGTGATTTAAATCGTTGAATTCGTAATAGGAAATGCTATCTAATACAGAGAGTACTTTTTACAGGGTATATAAAAAAGTAAAACCGATTATGGTTTCTTCGATACGAAACGTTGTACTGAAAATTTGTAAACGCTGTCTTGTAAAGTGGCAACAAGAAAGTGCCTTTTGTTTTTTATGCCTTTATATTGATCATTGAAAAAATTAAAAAAATCGGATATTTATTTTAAATCTCGGATTTAAATTACAAACGTTATTCTAAATAAGTTTTCTAATTGGCATTTTGGTCAAAAATAAAAAAGAAAGGTAGTTTACTCTTGGAGAAAAATCATGTTTTTGAAGTTTTTTCGAACCCTGTATAAAAAATCAAAATTTTCTCTACGTGAATTGCATTTTTTTACAAGCAGAACTTTTTATCAATAATGACCTTTTCCCGAAAAATGAAATTTTTCATCCATTTGTGCTATTGTAAACCCTATCCGTGGTCAGTCTGTAGAAAGTAGCACAAAACTGAGAAATTGCAGGAGCTGCATGACCCAAAACAGAGCGATCGAAATAACCGCACGCACGCACGTTCTCTAATCGGCTGCATTGCGAGATGATCGGTGGTCTGGTAAAACCGTGACCCGAACCGTTAATCTGATTGAGTTAACTAAGTACATTGTAAATTTACATTTTTTGTGGATTTTCACATTGTATTTGGTATTTCTACATAGTTGCGTGTAGTTTTAATGTAAGTTTACATGGAATTGGAGAGTTATTACATAAGACTTTGTAAAAATAGACTCAAAATGTACTATTATCATGCACTGTGTAAAAATACACTCACTGATATGTTCAAATACATTTTTTATTATTTTTGTGTATAAAAACGGTAAACTTTGTATAAAAAATAACGTAAAATTACCCCAAGTTTTATCAGTGTATGGCATATATGCAAATGTATGTAACAAACTTTGTTCTTCTGTGATCAGGAATTTAAGAATTAAAATGTATTGTTTTTTTTAACATTACTTTCATTCAGGTCGAATTTGTTTGCTCCATTTTTTCCTTGACTTTTAAAGTTGTGTTTAGTTCCATTGATGGGCATACATAGAACGTCCATTTTATGTCCCAAAACATACCGACAAATTTTAAAGGGTGGTAGAGAACATCAAAAGCAACATTTTTTGTTTAATAAACAGAGGTCCGGAAATGGGCCGTTTGCGCTGTACCTACAGTTATAAAATATTTTAAATCATATCCAAATAATTAAATTATTTCTTGTTTTAGTATAACACCACTGTCTTTCGTTCAACATTTTTTTATTTCAACTACGTTTGCTGTTGGCGAGTAAAGACATTTCTTTAACTCAATAAACATTCCAAAGATGTCAATGTTAAGACCGTAGTATTATTTGTGACTTATTTATTGTGCCATTAGTTTGTTGATTGTTAATTCAAAATTTAAAAATGAACGATAATTTCTCATTTCAAGAACTTATCGATATACACATTGCTTATGGTACACCATTATTTATCACTCAAATAAACAAAACTGACCAAAATCATTTTTCCTTTTTTCTGGCAAAACGGCTTATTTGCGGACGTATGTACGTATGTTTATTAATCAAAACAAGTTAGTTTTGATGTCCTCTACCACCCCTTAAAGTTTGTCGATATGTTTGGTACACCCTGTATACACGGTCATGCAATAGTGCGTCAGGTATTCATAGCTTATAAATACCAATTAAGTTAACAATATCGTTCGAACGCAGACCTACACTGTGTGTGGGTGTACTTCGGGAAAATATTTCGCATATACAGAAAAGGTATGACGACAATTTTTTTTTTAAATGCTAGGTACACCCTGTATCTTTTTGCATATTTTGATTTTTTTTTATTGTTGTTCCTTATTTTCCAAAATTCTATTTGATTTGGTTTAGTCGCTTACGGGCAATAAATTAAACTCAATAAAAATCGTTTTGCACGCCTTGAAGAAATTATTGGAAAACGACCTTAGATCTGTTTTCTCCGAGCTACTTTGTGTGAATTTGAATACAAGAGGTCTAACGATACTCTGACATTAAATAGTTTTATCTTATTTTATACAGGGTGTCCAAAATTTGGTTCGAAAACTTTTAAACTTGTTTTTCTTAAAATTGTCAAATAAACCACGGTGTATATTATTTGACTATCTAATGCAGAATTTAAATACAAATATTTTTTTGTATTATGAGGATATCAAAATTCTAGACCGTTTTCAAGTTATTTACCAAAAACCATAAATATGCCCATTTCATTAGTAAAGTATTACAAAAAAGATCTAGACAGACATATAAATACAACCATATTTATTTAAGAAATTGATTTTTACAGTAACGCATTCATCTTAAAAGATATTCAAAATGTCTTCCATTTTGTTCAAGGCATCCGTCTATTCTTGCTTAAAAGGACCTTCTCAAATCTCGGAGCATTGCGGGTGTAATTGTTGCAAACGCGTTGATTATCCTTTGTCGCATGTTCTGCTCAGTTATTGGACATTCCGTATAAATAAGGTATTTTACATTACCCCATAGAAAAAGTCTAGTTTGGTTAAATCGGGCGACCTTATTTGAAAATCTTAAAGAAAACTAGTTTGAAAGTTATCATTTTTGGAACCAAATTTTGGACACCCTGTAAAAAATTAGATAAAGCTGTTCAATGTGAAAGTATTGTTGGACCTCTTGTATTCAAGTTCACCGTGTGTAGCTGGGACAAAAGAGATCTAAGGCCGTTTTTTTAATAATGTTTTCAAAGGGTGCAAAACGTTTTTTTACGGTTTTTAATTTATTGCTCGTAAACGACTGAAGCAAATCAAATAAAATTTGGGAAATAAAAAAGAACACTAAAAATATGCAAAAAAATACAGGGTGTACCATTTAAAAGCATAGGAGAGTAATAGATCATATTCAGAAAAATGGAATCAAAATTATGCATGACTTACGGGGAGGGAAACCACAGATCTATGTACCTATACAGATGTGTGGTGTAATCAAAATCAAAGTGTTTTGTTGGCCAAGCATGTTATTTTTAAATTAAAACGGAAAAAGTCAAAATCTGTAGTGCGAAATTTTCCGGGCTCTTCCAAAGCGTAATATTTCCAAGGAGCATATACCTCAGTCAACTTAAGCTTGATTAATTTTATTCATTATTATAAATAAAGAATATGTGAGTTACATTTTCTCAAACCTACCTTCTTGTATAGAAATAAAAAAAAAATTGACGTGAATTTAAATAATAATTGATCATACATTCTGTTTAATGCAAATATTAGAATAGTAGACAAAAATGAAATTTGGGCGTAGCCTGCGGCACTATTTCTCCATCTTATCGGCACTTCTGCCGACCCGGGCTGCCAACCCATGAGCCGCCACTGAAGACAGTCGTTTAAATATTTTTAAAAAAGGCTTACCTTCCGGATCATTTTCATGTTGTGTGCACGCACAGTCGACATGTCTCCAATCAAGGCCTAGAGCCAATGCCGTTTTTCGACTTAAATAATAATTATTATTTTTGTACCGGTCATTTAATAAAATTGTTATTAAAATTATGGATATTGTCTGAAAAATAATTGGAAAAATATTTTAAAACATAAATTTCAATAAAAGATTTTTATGGCATATTAAAACCATCCCATCCAAGTATTTTTAAAATGCTTTATGCACAGCAATTAAAAATACTTATGTATGACTGCTCTAAAAAAAATAAACATACAGTGCGAGTCTTAACTTTTGATCAACAATATTTAGAAAGCTAAACTTTTGCTATATTACATAACAGTTAACATCGTGGCACAACTTAGATGGTGGCGAGAAGCTATCTTGATTTTTTTTAGATAGCAAATTAAGTTGAGTTATGCCGCATTCGATAGCGCTAGTCTACAATTATCATTATTTCAATCTATTTTTAAATTTATAAACCACCTATAACGCTCATTTTCGGCAAGTTTTTAAATGTGAAGGGTTCTTTTTTTTACTGTGTATTACATATATCTATGAAATTCCATCATTACATTATTTAGCCAATAACATACAGCTTTTAATAGATCTAGTAATTTGCCTGGGAAATTACATAAAAGAAATAGGGACTTGCCGAGTTTAAATAGGTATACTTACAGTCAATTTCTTTTAAGATACCGGGTTATAGGATCTTACGGTTCTTTTTATTCAGAGTTTAAACCCAGGTTATTTAGTGATTTGTGTTCAAGAAGTTATTGTTTGTATCGAAGAAGAAACAGCATAATATTTAAAAATGCAATTTAGGAGGATAAGCAAAGATTATTTACTGGCGACAATATAAATGTTTAACAGCTTATAAATTTATGACTTATAATGATATTAAAATTAGTATAATTTTTAATATTGAAAAACTTTATCGCTTTCATTGCTTCGCTATCCGAATGTCTCTTATGTACTGGCAGTTTTGTTTTATTTCGAATTTTGCATTTTTCAGTATTTTTTTATAATCAGAGATAGCGCCATTTTTACAAGAATAAACTTAACAAACTTGATATTGCACCAAAATTTAATAGAAAAAAAGATAAGTTAGAATGCTTACCAAGCCAATAAAAGAAATAATCCTTGTTCCTATTAAAACATCAATCTTACAACACACAATAGTGGACAATTTTTTAAAAAGCATTTTAAAGCTGAGATAAACTGTTCTAATTAAATTAAACGTTTACTTAATTAATATAAATTTCAAGTCAAGTTTCCTTATTCCGCTACTATACGAACTAAACTGAAATATTAAAATCCAATACGGAACCAAAAAAAATTGGGTAGGATAAAAAACTAAAGCGATACGATATCTGAATCTACGATAAAATGTAGTTTAACTAGCTGCTTACCACAATTCAAATTTAGGAACTCGGTCTTATGTCTCACTCGGGCGATACTTTTATGACGTGCCTTGTTTATTATCAAGTCCACGCACCGCAGAAAATTCTTGGTGCGTGTGCGAAGGAGGCGATTTACTTTGGATTTGAATCTTTATTTGTTGGGGAACACAACCTCAGAGAAGTAATTCAAAAGTGATCACGTTCTCCAGTTTAAGCGATTTTTGATCAGTGAAATCTGATCATCATACTAGTCAGTTCAGGTTAGTTAGCAGTCAATTGTGTATTTGTACTAGGGTACTGAAGTGGGCAATATTAGTTGAGGAGCTGTAATGGGTGGAATTACCCCCACTAGAACCAGGACTGCGTAGCTTTTTGTTTTCTTCTCATCCATCATTAACGAAATATTTACCAAAGTTAAACTAACTTTATCTAAGCCAACATCGTATTGATGCCATTTGTTCAAGGTATGACTTTAGAGTTTGACTATACAGGGTGTTTCAGAAGTACAGTATGTAGCTTAAGGGGGTTAGTGCCCGTTTTTGATATACAGGGTGATAACGCTTTAAAAAAAAAGTCGCTTTTCTATAATTTTTTTAAATATCCTTTTCCCGATTTTATTTATATTTGATATTCATAATCATATTTAAAAAAATATTTTATTTTTAATTTAAATGTTTTAATTAACTTTGTCAACAATATTCGTTCAGATGCTCCCCGGGACGCCACTGGACTGAATAAATTTGATCTAGTCAGAGCTAATTAAGCCCTTTATCATTATGAATGACGCTGATACGACTGCACATTTCAATAAAATCGGGAAACAGATATTTAAAGAATATATAAAAAAAACGATTTTTTAAAAAAACTTTAGCACCCTGTATATCAAAAACGGGACAACTCCAAATACATGTTTATATGAACCTTATCGGTACAAAATACACAAACTCAAAATTGTAGAGAGCTTAGCCATATTGGCTTAGAGTAATCAACCTAGTCCGTATGGTGTGAGCCATAGAAACTGTCCCTTCCTATTCTATGATGTGAACTAACTTATGGCACAAAAAAATAAAAAGGTTACAAAAATGTTGCATAATTAATAAAGTTTCAGAACATAGGCCATCTATGAACAAACTATCGTGTTAATTCCCCGGCAAAGGTTGGAATACAAGCAAGCAGTTTGCTTTACATAAAGTAAATATAAGCAGTTTGTGATGATTTCTAACCCTTTAAAAAATATATTTCCTGATATTTTATGCAGAATTATATCGTAATCTTACAACAAAATTGAATCAAAACCTTACAATATATTACACCTTAATTATTTTTATTACTGTTTGCGTTTTTAATGATTAAATAATGTATATATACAGGGTGATTCACGTTGAGTGTCCTATTAAAAGTTCTGGCGAACTAAAAAAGATAGCTTTTTTAAATTCGGTGTGCCGCCTTAATAGGACATAGTCTATCTTTTAAAAATATTTTCACAGTTGCTGCGTTGCCAGTTCTACCCGAAACCAATGGCAACATTGGAATTTCAAATGGAACACCCTATATATTATTGCATTTTTGAATTCTACGCAAAATCGTAAGAAACTTTTGTTAATATTTCCCTATACTTATCTCTTGTCGTTTTTGAAAAAAAAAATAATTAATAATTTTTGATAGAAAACCACCGTTTCAATAAAGTTGAGTATTTTCGTGCGTAAACGAGCTAGCTATTTGAAATTTTCACACGGGTTAGATAATGCATGTGTTTAAGAATTTCATATGAAATATTGGCGATACTTTATACAGGGTATCTCAAAAATGTATATTTTTTAAAGCAATTTAGAAATAATAAAAAAAATATTTTTTTAAATGCAAATAGGCAAATAACTTACCTACAACATTGCCATACATCTTCCTATACCTATCTCCCTCCGTTTTTTAAATACAAGCGGAGAAAAATAAATCCCTATTTTCAAGAACTACCCATAAGAAATATACCCGCTTAACCAATGATTTAGCTAGGTAGGCCATGGCAAGTTTTTTGTTTTAACTCGTCTTGACGACTATTTGACATGGCAAACAATTTTTAAATTAAGCATATGATAACGAAATGTACCTATTTATTTTATAGCATTAAGCATACAAAAATTAATAAACAAACAAATACGTTATATCGTTAATTTAACACAAAAATACAGAAATTAATAATTAAAATGCTTAAAATGTCCACCATTTGCATTTAGGCATTCGTTCAAACACGTCACTTGATTTGTCGTAGTTGCCCTTCGTATTTCTTCAGGAGCTAAGTCTTCAAAAGCTCGACGTACCCGGTTTTCCAAATCTTGGCGATTTTCTATTGGGGTTCCTACATACACCCGTTCTTTCATAGTTCCCCAAAGATATGAATCTAGGGGAGTAAGATCTGGGGACCGAGGGGCCAGTCCCACGGTCCCAAGCGTCTTATCCACCTATCTTCGAGCATTCCGTTTAACTCTTGACTCACCCCGTTGCTACAAACATCAATAAGCAAAAAACGTTAAAACCAAATTGAAATTGAAACCCCCGTTCTTTAACAAATTTCGGATTTTCAACTGCCCAAAAATGATTATTTCGTCGGTTGAATATTCCCTCCCTCGTAAATTTCGATTCATCTGTCCAAATGATTTTGCTTAAAAATAATGGGTCTTCTTGTATTCTAATTAAAACCATTTCACAAAATTCAACACGCCTCTGGGCATCTCCTGGTAAAAGAGCTTGTTGGGTGATAAATTTAAATGGATAAATTTTATGTTTGGCTAAAATGCGTTGAATAGTTGAATATGAAAGTCCTAAATCTATTTTTGCATTTCGAATTGATGCGTGGGGGTAAACATTAAAATACGCAAGAACATTTATTTCATTATCTTCATTTTCAGTTTGGGGTTTTGCGTATTTTCGAGGTTTTCTAATTACACCCTGATTTTTAAAATTTACTTCATATCTGAAATATCAACACAAAACAAATACGTTTTCAAGATAATCTAAGAAGGGTATAAAAATATTAAAATAGTTACCTTCTAAATTTTTTTTCGTTCATGGGAGGTAAATGGGGATATAATTCATTAAATCTTCTACAGGTTCTTAAAATAACTTTGTTGCACTCCCCGTGCATGTAAAACAAATTTAAAATATCAAGATGTAAATATTCTTTTACATTTGCCATCTTTTACGTCATTGTTATAATATGCTTAATTTAAAAATTGTTTGCCATGTCAAATAGTCGTCAAGACGAGTTAAAACAAAAAACTTGCCATGGCCTACCTAGCTAAATCATTGGTTAAGCGGGTATATTTCTTATGGGTAGTTCTTGAAAATAGGGATTTATTTTTCTCCGCTTGTATTTAAAAAACGGAGGGAGATAGGTATAGGAAGATGTATGGCAATGTTGTAGGTAAGTTATTTGCCTATTTGATGTTACAATGAAATACGGGGAGTTGCATTTAAAAAAACATTTTTTTTATTATTTCTAAATTGCTTTAAAAAATATACATTTTTGAGATATCCTGTATAAAGTATCGCCAATATTTCATATGAAATTCTTAAACACATGTATTATCTAACCCGTGTGAAAATTTCAAATAGCTAGCTCGTTTACGCACGAAAATACTCAACTTTATTGAAACGGTGATTTTCTATCAAAAATTATTAATTTTTTTTTTTTTCAAAAACGGCAAGAGATAAGTATAGGGAAATATTAACAAAAGTTTTTTACAATTTTGCGTAGAATTTAAAAGTGCAATAATATATAGGGTGTTCCATTTGAAATTCCAATGTTGCCATTGGTTTCGGGTAGAACTGGCAACGCAGCAACTGTGAAAATATTTTTAAAAGATAGACTATGTCCTATTAAGGTGGCACACCGAATTTGAAAAAGCTATCTTTTTTAGTTCGCCAGAACTTTTAATAGGACACTCAACGTGAATCACCCTGTATAATAATCGTTATAAAAAACAAAATGTGATTAAAATATATTTATTAAAAATTATAAAATTATAACGATACCTAAATAGTATTTAAAATTCAATACACATTATATTAATCTTATTATTTTAAAAAAATAAATTATTTACTCACTCGTGTCCACAGCAAAAGATGTCCAGGATTGTGGTTAAACTATAACTGAAAAAATACAGTAGGTACTTCGGTATGTAAAGTAAGCGCCACAAATACTTTAAGAGTCAACGTGGACGCTAGGAAAGTTATATATCTAATTTCCTCTTATGAATATTCTATTGGCCTTCAAGCCCATTTTCAGCTTGTCATTGACTGAATTGGTCAGAAATTGATATCACCACGTAAAATTCAACCTATTGACAGTCTTTTTAATCGCTGGAAGCGAAGCGCTGATACGACTGCGCTCTGTTCTTATCTACACTATGCTAAAAAGAGATAGATGCGAACGGCTTATGTCTGCACGAGATCGTACTAGGCGGCATCTGGCTTTTAAGTTTCAAGTAAGGCACTCGCCGAAACCTCACCGCATAGAGCCGGCATTTTTTGCTGGATTTTTCATATAAAGGACAGACATTGAAAAAATACTGTTATATTTGTGGCGCTTACTTTACCTCGTTTTAATTAAGATAGCATGCAGTCAGAATAAGTACTAAAACGTTTATGCTATCCCTAATAAGGGTGAGGAGAGAAACATTGGCCAGTTCAATTACATAATAGGTGCAATATAGTAATATTTCTATCAATAGTATTAGTATGCTCACTCGGACACATTACCCAAACAAATGTAACAAGAGAGCTATCGCTCTCTTGGAGAGTGCTGCCGCACTCTCGTTGTACATATATTAATTATCACATCGTTTTTTTTTTGCAAAATTTCATGTTGCGAAGATAGATATGTCATTTCTGTCATTCGATCAACTGTCATTCTATCAACTGTCATTCGATAGTATGTGACGCCCTATTTCCAACGCCACCTCGTTCAATTCTCTAGGACTTTCTAGATCTTTTTCTCTTTGCAAAATTTCATGTTACTAATACAAGTAGAACATTTCTGGAACTGTCATTCGATAGTCCGCGACGTCCCATTTTCAACGCCATCTCGTTCAACTTTTTAGGATTTTTTGTTATGGAGATATTTGATAAATTAATATTTTACATTAAAATGTTAGGTTATGTTCAAAATTGTTTTATCAAACTCCTACGGACTTTAAAGTGTGGATATCGTTCGCATTAAGTTTCTTTTTAAGTGCTGTTTATAAAAACGTCTAACTTAATTTATATTTTTTTTTTATGTTGATAGCTGCCACAATTTTTTTTTTAATCTTGCTAGCTGTCATAAAAGAAAATTTTGATATTGACACATATTTGAGATATTCATGTTATTATTAATTGATATTAATATTTCTAATAATATTCGTGTTTAATCATTCAACAGAAAAATTATTAATTTTTGAGAGAAAATAGTTTTCAAATTTTTTTTGTAAGGGATACATACATAGGCCCAAATACAGTAGCATTTATTTAAAAATACAACTTTTAAAATTTCTCCATCTTTATGTTCGTATAAAGACACTCTTCGAAACAACGCAATATTGTGCCATCACTAATGGGTATAAAAGCACCATACGAAATACCGTACAAATTTATTGGCGTACACGCTGAAAGGGCTAAGAAAAATACACCTAAGAAACTATCTATTTACTCTATACTCCAAGTGGCTATCTCTTATATATATATTTCAAGCTATCTTTTTCGGCCAACTTTGAGAAAAAATTCGATCTAGTAGTCTCACAATATCGTTTTCAAAACCAATTGTATTTGAAATCCCTATCTTCACCATGATAAAATGACATGCTATTATGTAAAAACACGCCTTTCAAAATTCCAAAAAAATTGCCAAAATCGACCTAATTTCCAAGCACTCTGTATCTGAATATAATCTAGAAGGGTCACGTAACCTATTCCACACAATTTTAAATCCCAAATCGCTAAATTCACTTCATTATCTCGTTACAAAAAGTGGTGAAAATGGGATATTTTGACAGATCGAAAATATAATTTATTCTGGTTATAGCTATTAATATAATGAGATTATTATGCGATTTATAATAGTCGAGGACATTGCTAGGTGACGAGGCGACAGCCGAGTCACCCGCAATGTCCGAGACGGTGTTAAATCGCTAATAATCGAGTTATATTCAAAGCTTTATCGTATCATTGACAACGGCGACGCGAAAATAAAAACAAGGTGTTTTGTCAATTCATTTTGGCATTTCAAAAAGTCATCATTAAAATCATGCAAGATTTTGATATTCCTGACGATATATTAGCTGCAGCCAACATTATAAGGTTGAACTTGCTTCCGGACAAATCTAAAATCCATTATGAAAAAGAATATCGGCAGTTTTGTGAGTGGCGAAACAAAGTACATGTTCAAGGTGCAGATATTATTTGGTATCTAACGTATTATGCTTTCGTAACTAACGTATTAAATTATGGTAACTAATGTATTATGAGTAACTAATGTTTTATGTAGGTTTTAGTACGTTTATGATGTTAATAATTATTAATAAAGATATCATATAAAAATGACTTAATCTTCAATGATACGATAAAGTTATTTTATCCAACACTTACATATTATATTGTGAACATTATTAGTTCGATTTTCGACTATTAAAGTAGCTTATAACTAACACGTGGGTTATAACCATAACTCACTAGCGGGGTAGTGGGTTATGATTATAACTCACGCAGGCACATCTTTTATCACACCAGTCGATAAATTCTTTGAAGGTTTTGTTATAATTATCTCTTAGCTTGTGGGGAATAATAAATGGACACGCTATGTCAGCTTCTTTTTCAATTTTGGCTGGATTTTTTTTAAATTTTGAAAAACCACCATCCAAAATGGTAAAAATAATAATTTGATTTACTGTCTTCAAAGTTTTGTTATTAATCAATCCCATAACAACAATAATCACGCTAAGCCTACTTTTACGTGTCAAATTTGTCATTCAAAAATATGTCAAAATATAATACAGGGTTTTTCAGTTTACATTGAGACAATATAATTTTCTATTTTTTATTAATATCATCAAGTGTTGGATAAAATTTTGTATAGCACTCGTGTGTTAGGTCATATAAGTCACTCGGAAATTAGCCCTCTCGGCCTACGGCCTTGAGGGCTAAACCTTTCCCACCATGACTTATATATAACATAACACACTTGTACAATAAATAACTATTAAATACTTAAATATCGGTTGGGAAGCACCATTTAGCGGTTTTTCTTCAAGCTCTATTATCCCTTCATCATATAAGACCTAAAGAGTTTTAAAAAGTTAGAAACTGAATTTTGTACAAACTTATATGTTGATTGATGTTTAAACAAAACATCGAAGAAAAAAATAATTCAAACTTCTGTAGCTCACTCTGTATAAATATTGAAAAAATTTGCAAATAGCCAATTTATGAAATTTCGCGAGCTCTTTCGGGACATGAGATAAAATTTTCAATTTTCACCCCAAAAGCGATTAATAATTGCGTAAAAATAGGGTCAAAAACAACCATTTTCGATTTTTCTAAAATTTTCAAATTTTTAGTGATTTTAATGCAAAATGAGAGGTTAGATAGATTAAAATATTTGAGTTGGTCAATCCAAATCTTCAAATCGCATTTCGATCGGATTCACGTAATTCGATCTATTTATTAGCCTCCGAATATTCCCGCGCGAGTGCATTTTTTCGACCTAAAAGTGTAAAAAAAAATATTTCCAAATCCTTTTTAAAAAAAAACTCTCCAGATTGTTCAGAAGCCCATCGTCCTCTATATAAATCCAAAAATATAATTTCAATCAGTCCACCATTAACGTCAAACTTGTCTCCCAATCAATGTCCTTTAAAAAAAAATCTAAAAAGTTTATCGTTCCAGCGTGTACCGTTTCTGAGAAAATGAAAAAAAACGAAAAAAAATGCAATTTTCAAAAGTGGGATCCTATAAACGAGGAGCAGAAGATATACAGGGTCGTTGGTATGTATGGAAACGGTCGATTATTTCTTAAAGTAAAACAGCTAACAAAAGATATTCAAAACAAAAGTTTTATGGTGTAAGATCTATTAGAATTATACAGGATGAGTCAGAAAGCCGTAGAGAAATAAAGTTACTTTTTTTTAATTAAACACCCTATCTTAAAGTATTTTTAGATTTTACATAAAATTACAGTTTTTTTTATTAAATGCATTATAAGTCTAAACTTAATAGCTTCCGAGATATCGACTTTTGAAAAATGGCATTTTTTAACTTTGACAGCTTCTAGCTTTTTAACGGTATGCCATAGAGCAAAACGGCTTACATGTCCCTATCTTACTTTTTTATTATCTTCCTAAAAATATTAACTTTCGGTGAAACCGGAAGTACTATATTTCCGGCTTTTGAGTTACATCCGGTTTAACCAGAAGTTGCCACATTTAGAAAGATAGTTAAAAACTAAGATAGGGACATGTAAGCCGTTTTACTCTAAGACGTACCGTTAGAAAGCTAGAAGTTGTCAAAATTCAAAAATGTCAGTTTTTAAAAGTCGATATCTCGGAAACTATTAGGTTTAGACTTATAATGCACTTAATAAAAAATAATAGTAATTTTATACAAAATCCAAAAATATTCTAAGATATAGGGTGTTCTATTAAAAAAAAGTAACTTTGTTTCTCTACGGCTTTTTGACTAATCCTGTATACTTAATTTTTTTTTTATTCTAATAGAATATAAAAAACCCTAAAACTTTTATCTGGAACATTTTTTGCTAGCTGTTGTACGAGTTCCCTTTGCGACCAAATATGAGGTGCATTCAAGAACTCGAAATTCCAATAAAATAAAGATTGTTACTTTAACAAAAAATAAAATAAAATAAAGATCATTTTAATGCGTGGCCTCCTGTTAAGTATTTGGCGTAACTGTGCAAGGCCTACAGCTACGCACTTTATGCGTTATCCTTAGGCGTGTATACTTCTCGAATAATTTTAAATGAATTAGGGCAAAAAGAATTATTAATATTTTATTTTAGTCATTATTATTATTAATTTAAAGATATTTTAAATTAAATAATATTAACTATTATATTTGTTCGTTAAATATTTGATTGATTATGCGAGGCCTACGGCCACTCATAGTTTAAATATAAAATTATTGAAAGTATAAATGTCAATTATTTATTTAATTATATATATATTTTTTAAAAGTGATTAGGTGAAGATTTTTATTTTTGTGCGCAACTTATATGCTTTTTATCTACAAGAGCGAGTTTTCTTTTATGTTCTTATTTATGCCCAATTGTAAATTTTTTGAGGTAAGATATCGTTTTTGTGGAAAATATTGAATAAATAATAAATACTTGAACACACCCGAAACAATCACATATAATAAAATCTTAAATTTTTTTATTTCCGAAAGGTCAATAAAAGCTAATTATCGAATATAGTCATATGAATTATTTACATGCCCTGACCAATCAAAGCAATCATTAATGTAAACACCCAGAAATTTTACATTTTTAGAAATATGTATGTCTTGATTATCTATTTCGATAGTTGAGGGTCGCTCAGTCATGGTCTGTTTAATTCTAAAAAGTACTATGTTTGTTTTGCCTATGTTTAAGATTATTCTATTATTATTAAACCAACCTGTAATAAGATTAATGACATGCTTAGCTTTAATTACAAGGTCATGTACATTTGAGCTACCAATAATTAAATTAGTATCGTCTGCGTATTTAACAACCAAGTCATTGACAAATATAACAAAAAGAAGCGGGCCCAGGATGCTTCGCTTTGCTATTCCAACTTTATTATTCAATACCTGTGATCTATCAGTTTCTGCCTCCTTTGTAATTGTCACACTTTGTCTTCGATCGCAAATATATGATATGAACCATTTCTTTACATTTCCCCGGACTCCATACATTTCAAGTTTATTTATAAGTATTTTCCTATCTAGACAATCATACGCCTTGGATAATTATTATTATGGATATAATTATAGATATAGGTAAAAAATATAAAGGAATGTTTTCATCTAAAATATTTCGTAGCGTTTTCGAGTGACTTTAGTGTACCGGGTATTATTGGTAGAGAAAGGTCAATTCTGTTAAAATACGAAAATTTCCATAGTACAGTATGTCCCATTTTTTGTAGCTCAAGTTTTCCAGGTTTGAAAAGTTTGTTTTTATTACATTTCTTAAGTCTCTTCATCTCATTTCTGTGTGTTGATTTTAGGATTGACAAAATTGAACACTCCTTTAAAAATTAAGTCAATATTTCATAATAATGAAATACTATAAAGCGATATTACTTCAATATTTTGTAGGGATTTTGATGACTATGTCTAAAAGTTTTTAACACCTTCTGCCTTGATGAGGATTTAAAAAATTGTCCTCAATAAATGAAAATATGTTTTTAGATAAACTTAATAATTAATAAAAATATCATATACAATTGGCGTAGTTAAGGGTTATTAAATTTTCCATTACTTCTTTTTAGTCCTGTATAAAATCAACAGACACAAATGAGCAAGAAAAGGAAAGAAATGTGACAAAAACGAACTTTTAAAATCTGGAAATTTTGAGCTATAAGAACGCCTTTTTGGGGCATTCTGTATGTTTTCCCATTTTTATAGCTATTAATATAACGAGATTATTATGCGATTTATAATAGTCGAGGACATTGCTAGGTGACGAGGCGACAGCCGAGTCACCCGCAATGTCCGAGACGGTGTTAAATCGCTAATAATCGAGTTATATTCAAAGCTTTATCGTATCATTGACAACGGCGATGCGAAAATAAAAACAAGGTGTTTTGTCATTTCATTTTGGCATTTCAAAAAGTCATCATTAAAATCATGCAAGATTTTGATATTCCTGACGATATATTAGCTGCAGCCAACATTATAAGGTTGAACTTGCTTCCGGACAAATCTAAAATCCATTATGAAAAAGAATATCGGCAGTTTTGTGAGTGGCGAAACAAAGTACATGTTCAAGGTGCAGAAGAAACGGTATTGCTGGCGTATTTCGCAAAACTCTCTGAGGAATACTCGGTTTCATCCTTATGGCCGAAATATTCCATGTTACGAGCGACTTTAGAACTGAAGGAAAGAGTGGAAATCGACAAATACGGCGCCTTAATACGTTTCATCAAGAAAAAAAAATGTTGGATATAGAGCAAAAAAATCGAAAGTATTTACAAGAGAACAAGTCAACGAATTTGTGTGTTCTGCCTCAGACGAGAAGTTTTTAATGATGAAAGTGGCTTTTTAAATTGGAATTGGAGGAGCCTGTCGAACTAATGAATTAGCGAAGATGACCACGGTAGATGTTGACGTTTTAGAGGATAAGCTGATTGTTACTATTCCCGACTCAAAAACCCACAAGAAACGTATTTTCGCTGTGATATTTGACGACGAAGTCAATCCTGTGCTTTTATTTAAAAAGTACGCAATGTTAAGGCCAGACCATGTCACTCACCAAAGATTGTTTGTATCATATAGAAGAGGGAAATGTACGGTACAGCCCTGCGGCATTCATTTCTTCTCTAAAATACCTCAAAAAATAGCTGAGTATCTCTCACTTGAAAATCCTAATTTGTATACTGGTCACTGCGTTAGAAGATCTTCGGCAAATTTTCTTGTTAATGCTGGAGGAGATATATTAGACCTACAAGAACTTGGTGGATGGGAATCGGCGAAGGTTGCTAGAGGGTATTTAGAAGAAAGTGTGACCAAGAAAGTTTCCATTGCTCGCAAAATTCAAATCGGCGATGTTTCCGGCAGTGGATTAGGCACTGGGGAACCGCACGAAATCGCAAGGAGTGCTTTCTCGGTCATTAATGAGTCTTCAGAGGGCATACCTAAGATCGTGGACTTTAAAGACAAAGGTGTATCCATCAAATTTGAAAACTGTCAAAATATTGTTTAACATGTTCATGAAAAATAGTTCTAATATTATTTGGTATCTAACGTATTATGCTTTCGTAACTAACGTATTAAATTATGGTAACTAATGTATTATGAGTAACTAAGGTTTTATGTAGGTTTTAGTACGTTTATGATGTTAATAATTATTAATAAAGATATCATATAAACATGACTTAATCTTCAATGATACGATAAATATAAATTTTGTTCAAGTCATGCATAATTTATTAGGACACACGGTACACTTAAGCTGGTCAAAAACATTACGAAATATTAAATAACATCGTCATCGACTTGGTCGGTTAACAGTTTTAAATTTTTACCCCAAAAAATAAACACATAGAAGTCAGCCACACAGTTTAAAGACATCTAAGAATAACACATTTTTCAAATCCGAAATCCTCATGCATTTCAGTTAAGAGGTAGCTTTAGAGCAACATAAATTAAAAATCTACAATTTAAAGGAAGATAAATATTACTTACAAAAAGCGAACATAAATTTTGCCCATTTTTAGACAATTCTACGAAGGCGTAGAAGGGCCACATAATTTATATTTTTTTGTTTACTAAATTCCGACTTTGAACTCGGAATTTAACTAAATTTTAACTTTGAACTCGGAATTGAACTAAATTTCGACATTTAACTCGGAATTTAACTACTTATATTCCGACTTTAAACTCAGAATTTAACATTCATTGATAGTTTAAGTTTCGAGAAGGTAAATAGTTATGTATTGTGAAAGCTATTTCTGTTAATTGTTTTAATGGCATATAGGTATGTATATACAGGGTTGGGCAAATGTTCCGGAACGGCTTAATTACAAGCGAACGAAAAGTGATATCGAATCGGGGTTTTGGGCAATCTATAGGACAAAAATTTTACTATTTGACTGGTATACCATATGTCAGTAATGTCACCAACTGTCAAGTGTCGACGATATTTTTTTATTTTTTTAAATGGAACACCCTGTATATTATCAGATATTCTAGATCTTCAATAAATTACAAATATTTTTCATATAGCATACTATATGATTAAATTCAACTGTTTCGGAAATACGGGCAAATGAATCTAGAAAGCCCATATTACATTTTGTTTAAAAATCAAGCAACATATTTCTTTTATTATGACATTCCAAATAAAAGTCTTAGTTTCCATGACTCCCAAGTGTCACTCTGACACATTTCCTATTTAATTTTTATTTATTTGTATTAAGTGAGTTGTGCGAGTTTTTTATTTATCGACTAAACCTCTGATATAACTGATAAAACTATGGTTCAGCTAACTGAACAAGAACGGATTACTCTGCTTATGATGATAGGATATGGGGATAGACGGAGATCTTTTCAAGAAGCAACCGACCTTTTCAATCAAAGTTTTCCTGTTCGAGATCCCATTTCTAAATCAACTGCTAATAACTTTGAGCATACGGGTACGGTAAAAAACTTGCCAAAAACAGGTCGTCCGAAAACTGCTACAAATGACGAGAAATCCCTGGATGTTTTGCTTGCCCTGCAAGAAGAACCACAGACGTTAGTTCCAAAGCTTGCTCTTGCACATGAAAACAGCGAAAAATCAATTAGAAGAATCCTCAAAAAAAAATAAAATGTTTCCTTATAAAGTCAGCTTGCTTCAAGAACTATCAGAGGACGATCCTGATAGGCGTATGCAATTTTGTCAAGAAATAATGGACTACATAGACCTACAACTTAACTTTGTAAGTCGTATTTTATTTTCTGACGAGGCTACATTCTGTCTTAATGGTTTCGTCAATAGGCACAACTGTCGATACTGGTCAGACCATAATCCCCATTGGATGATTGAGCACCGTACGCAACACCCCCAAAAATTAAATGTGTGGGCAGGTATAATTGGAAACCATATTATTGGGCCTTTCTTCCTTGATGGAAACTTGACATCTATTTACTACTTAGATCTGCTTCGAAATAGAATTATACCAAATTTGATTAATTTATATCATGATCAGGTTAACGATCAAATACTAGCGAATGACATTTGGTTTCAGCAAGATGGGGCGCCAGCTCATTTTGGTATACATGTCAGAAATTATTTAGATCAAACTTTTCCTGGAAGGTGGATAGGTAGGAGAGGGTCCATTGAATGGCCTCCTAGATCTCCAGATTTAACACCTCTAGATTTCTACCTCTGGGGTCATTTAAAGACTGTCGTATATCGTACACAACCTAAGACTTTGGAGGATCTTCAAAACAGAATTTTAGATGCTGTGCATGTTATTTCTCGTGAACATTTGCAAAACGTGCGTTCTGAATTTTCCGACAGGATTGGACACTGTCAGGTGGCTGAAGGACGACATTTTGAACATTTAATTAAATAACCATTATTTTATATTATTGTGTTTTAAAGTTATTACCTTGGTTTTGTTTAAATAAAATGTACTACATTCATTTGCCCGTATTTCCGAAACAGTTGAATTTAATCATATGGTATGCTATATGAAAAATATTTGTAATTTATTGAAGATCTAGAATATCTGATAATATACAGGGTGTTCCATTTAAAAAAATAAAAAAATATCGTCGACACTTGACAGTTGGTGACATTACTGACATATGGTATACCAGTCAAATAGTAAAATTTTTGTCCTATAGATTGCCCAAAACCCCGATTCGATATCACTTTTCGTTCGCTTGTAATTAGGCCGTTCCGGAACATTTGC
This sequence comes from Polydrusus tereticollis, assembly GCA_963920685.1. NCBI lineage: Eukaryota > Metazoa > Arthropoda > Insecta > Coleoptera > Curculionidae > Polydrusus > Polydrusus tereticollis. The sequence goes on from OY987329.1 coordinate 56,327,835, forward strand.
CCAACCCTGTATATATAATAATATAAAGAATGAATTCGCAGGTAAGTATCTAAATTTATTAATTATACTAATCGTTATTGTTTTGCCTAGTTTTCAAATTAACTACAAGTGTAAGCATTCTACAAAAACAATTTTATCATGTGTCTTACAGTGGCGGATCTAACGGAGAGATAGCTATACAGAGGGAAATTTCAAGAACTTTATACTTTATTCTTTCTTTCTCTATTTGGGTTCTAGAGCCGCCACTAGTATCTTATATTGCAAAGAAAAAACAACATACTTTTCCCTTGGATTTTAACAAAAAAAGATACTTGCCTTTTTAAGACATTTGCATAAAATCAATATTTCTCAACATTCATTAAAAAGGACTTTGTCGAATTTAAACCTGTATAGAAGAAAAAGCTATTTAAGATTATCGAAACTGTAAAGTTTATTGAAGGTGAACTAGTGAAGTCTGGTCAATTACATGTATATTGTTGGTTGCACTTAAGGTGTTTGCAGAGTAATCTAGTTGTTACGCAAGATATTGTTAAAGAATTGCTATTGTCTTTAGACACGAAGGGGGTTGATTTAAAAAAAGAAAAAGGTTAAGGCGAATGCAGTATTTTAACAAGGGCCCCAATTACCTTTGGTATATGGATTCGTACAACAAATTGAAATCATACGGAATATGTATTAATGGATGCATTGATGGCTTCTCCCGGCATATTTTGTGGTTTCGTGCAGATTCTACCTCCAGCGATCTAAAGAAAGGACAGAAAATATAGTGCAAAACTATATTTTCTAGCTAAAGTGCGAAAATGCGAAACATATTTTTGCAGGGTTCTTGGTCCATAAAGTATACAACTCTTTGATGCAAATTGCAAAAGTCCATTCTTAGACTTTGCGAGTGCAACAAGACCATGACACTATATTTTTCTTGGTGTGCTATGGTCTTATTGTACTCGCAATGTCAACGAAAGGACTATGCGTCTAAGAATACCTACTATACCTATTTTCATTTCTGCCATTTATATGAAAAACAAACGCTTTGAGTATAAATTGAAACTAAAAAGGGACCCCAATGCAGTGCTAAGTTAACATCAATAATCTAAGTCAGTTTAATAAGAAACTTTTACTTTGATCGTTGCTAATTTCCACAAAAACAGCATTTATAGTTTTCAAGTTATATCAATCAAGCGAATTATACAACCTTGTAAAAATGGAACCATAGACTTACATTACAAATTTTTTTCGCGTGTATCTATTTAAAAAAAAAATAGGATGAAATAAATATACATATAGCAATATTTAATAACTTAAACTTAAGCAATTTCTTTCTTGCACTCACCTCGTAGAAGGTCATAACCATAACTGCCATTAAAATGAAAAGTTAATTTTTTTGTAGCTGGGTACTTAATACTGGGTATCTTAATGGAATATAACTAATAGGAGGATGTCCGAAGACTATACGATCTGATATCATGCAATCATAGTTGTCTATGGAATCAATAGAATTAAATACAATTTGTACCATACGTACCCTAAAGTACTTGGTATGTAACCATATCATTAGTTGTTGTATTTATTATACAGGGTATTCGTGCTGATTTGGCAAATTTCCAATTCCATAGACAACTATGATTTTCAATCAGTCCAATAAAATTTTTAAAATACGAGAAGAAAAAACTTGACAACGTCACGATCAAATTCAAAAAAGTAAATATGACTGTAGAGCTTGTTCCTAGCAAAATCAGAAGGAGAAATAGTATATAGGGCGTTTTATTAAAAAAGAAATAATTTTTATGTAGTTCCAATTTTTTGAGCCATCCTGTATGTCGTAAAATATTTTTATGTTATGCTCCATTGTAAACCCCATAACTTTTATACAACACTTTTTTATAAATATCTTATAGTTTTAGCGCCATCGAAGGCGAACACCTTGTTGACACACCCTGTTATATACCATTTCTATAATAGATTTAAAATTTATATAAAATATGCTAAATTAATTTCCCAATAAGTGGAATTTTCATTTAATATTCTTTACATAGAACAAAGAATTTCTTAACTGATTAGTACGTAGTTGTGTAGGTTACGGTTAATTTAGACCTTTAGTTAAACCGGTGAAATGGGCAATGGCTATTGGCCAATCCTCAGATTAACTAACCTCTATTTTTGAAAGTAAATGGAACCCATACAACTGAATATAACTGAAAGAAATAAATAAATTATAAGCATTGCTATTTAGTATTTTAATAGCCTTTTACATAACCTATTGTTAGATTTGACAATTTAACTAAATTTCTAAAATTATTCTTCCGTTTAAAAGCCGATATAAGGATAATAAATTCTTTAGTTCTAATTAACATCACCTATTCATTTTTTCAATAAGCAATATGCGAAAAATATAATATGGGTTTCATGTAGGCCCAGTAGAGTAACATTTTTTAACAGAATACTATAAATCACTAAGCTCCTACGTCAAATGTTTACGAAATGTAATATGTCAAAAAAAATCGAAAAACTTTGGCACACTATCTCTCTCTTTATCTCGCCGCGTAGAATCATACCTCTAAGTCTGGTAACGCATTTTTCAAACGTTGGGGTGTTTGCAAACAAATTTTTCTAATCTCTTAAAATTTAGTGAAGTAGATGCAGTTTTAAAACATTTTAGGTATAGTTGTTTTATAAAACAAGTAAAAATAATACCTTTACTGCAGACATACATTTTAGGTGACAGCTTAGTTAATTTCCTGTGCAATATAAAAGTATATGGCTTTTACCCATCATGAAAATAAAAAAAAAGTAAAAAGGAAGCCTTGACTCCATAATTTAAATTTTTAACGGTTCAATGAAACATGATTACATTTTGATGAGATGTCTTTGATATTTTTAAATTGTCGATGAGTGCGGTAATTTGATGTTTTTTATATCGTTTAGCATTTTTAACTTTGCTAAATTTTCCGATCGGTTATAGACTAATATTTTTCATGCAGAATTTTGTACGTATTTTTAAATCAGATTTTACAAATCGTACAAATACAGCTTTATTTCTCATGTTAGTAGATCTTAGGAACTTAATATTATATGATATGCGTAATTTAAATGAAGTCAATATTTTAAAAGAAAGTGTGATATACCTTGGAGAGCAAGTACGTAGTGAGTGACATATTTATACTGACGTCTGCAATGCATTCGACAAGGTGAATCAAGTCTTATTATAATATCCTACTGGCCTAAAGGTTTTTAACATTTAAAGCGTTTTGTGAAGTAGTGTACAAAAAATAGAGTACATCTCACGATCTCCCAATATACGCGCATGTATTAACAATACAGCAAGGTATATAACTACATACATACGTACATCCTGTTTCTCATTTTTTTTATGTCATATTAAAATAAGGTAATATCTAATCAGTGATCCAGGAATTGTAGTATATAGTAATATTTGACTTTTGTCCAACACATACAGGCTATGAATTTATTTGGGAGGCAGGCGCTGACAATGGTGAGGCAACTGTGCATAAAGTAAAGGAGGTAGGTACCCCCCCCCCTCCCCCATAGATAATGATAAATAACATTTTTTAAGGTCGGGATGATATTCATACAGTATTTAGTGAAGTAGTCAAAATACCAAGACGGTTGGATTTTTTTTTATACTTTTTGTATTATATAATTTATGTTAAACAACTACATAGTTTAAGAGTGATAGATACGCATAATGATAGTCAGAGTTTTATAATAATGTTATCTAATGGAATAATTAATTTAACACATAAAACATATTATTTTCTTCGTCGCGAGTTATCGTTGCGTATCATCGTCGCGAGCTTATATGCGTTCCGCTCATTAGTCACCATGCATTTATGGCGAACTAAGCCGCGTGGCATCCCTTAGATGCGACCCCAAAAAAACCGACGCATTGAGGTTTACGGAGTATCGTCCAGACGAAGTTGGCGACGGTGTCAGGATACGGGGTTTTGTCACAAGTCTGGACGCGCCTATATACAGGGTGTTTATTAAACATACGGCAAAAATTGAAGGGATTATTCCCTGGACTATTCCAAGATTTTTTTTCCTTTGATGATTTTTCAAAAGCCGCTTTGTTCGATGATGCAGGGCAAGAAATATTTTCGAAAAAACCATATTGATATTTTTGAAATTATTAATGTAGTCGAGATAAAAATATGACGTACTACACTCGGCTTACCGAATATGATTTTTTTTAAAAATGCGTTGTTATCTTTTAAGCAAATCAGTTTAAACGCGGATTTTATATTTGAATAGGCCTCGTAATTGATTATTTTGTATGTGTCGAATTTGTTGAGACTGATTGACGTTTTGTTGCATGACGGGTATTTTCTGCCTTTAATAGTTTTCTTTATTTGATTTTCACCTCTTCGTTCGGTGCCAGGGCCATTCCCGAGGGGACCTACTGCTTAACTGCTTAACGAGGGTTCCGAACCATGGTCCTCAGTCGCGACAATCATCCCATCCTGCACCCTCCAAGGGCTATGATATGAACACCTGGTTTTAAGCGGCTTTAAGTTGTCAGTTGTAAGCTACCGACTGGGGATGCGTAACTTCACCCCCCCCCCCCCACAAGAAGATATCCGATCTCATCCGACCTCTAATCGGCGTGAATGGATGGTTTTAGATAACGATACATTTTTCACTCTTCCCGTATTTTGCACGACGGCAGACTGCAACGCCATGTAGAACCACTAAAATCCAAAAAATTAGGATTGAACCCGCGCCCGCACTACACTAAAGTCCATGCGATTTTGGCGTTCGAGCTTTTTTGTTGGTCCCGTCGAAGGTTTAATTGCCGCGGGACCAATAGGGAAGCTCGAAGGCCAATATCGCGCGTCATTATTGTTTATTGCCGCTGCCAGTTGGTCATAAACAGACTTTAGTCTCCGTGTATCCGAAACCGTCGCTAGCCGAGAGCTAGGCTACGAGACCCGTTTGCAATAATTAAATTTTTGTTAATGAAGTCCTATCATGAATCGCTATACGAAGGCCGAGATTACTGACATGCATTTCATTTGCGGACTTCATTTCAAGCTAGGCGGTACATTGAACGATTCCCTGACCGTAATGTTCCTGATAGATAAACCTGCCAAAGTATTCATCAACGTCTTCGTGAGACAGGCACATTATAGCGAAGTGGGGGACCAGGAAGGCCAATAACAGTAAGAACGGTGGAAGTGGAAGAGAATGTGCCGGACATGATAGAGGAAGATCCAGGTACTTCTACTCGAAAAATTGTAAATAATTTGAATAACAATGAGGTAATGGGACTGTTTGGTAAATCCTTCGTGACTATTTGTTGTACCCCACGCATTGCATTCTGTCAAGTCATACTGACGCTGATTCTTGTTACCGATGAATTGAATTTCTCAAGAAATGCAATAAGGATTTTTTACAAGAACCATGTGTGGATTGAAAAAAATCCCCATGAAATACTTGAAGGCCGTTTCAACATCAGTTATCGTTGAACGTTTGCGTTGGAATTATGGGTGACTGATGGCTAATTAGATCAATATTTGTACCAGGAAGACTTACCGACGAGATGTACCGCAACTTTTTGGAACAAACAGTACCTCAGTTTCTGGACGATGTACCCTTAGCAACAAGATATGCGATGTGGTTTATTTACGATGATGCACCAACACATTTTACTGTGGTTGCTTGTGAATTTTTAACAGTAACATACGGAGATCGCTGTATTGGTTGAGGTGGACCTCACCTATTGCTTGCTTAATATCCGGTCTAAGCCCACTGGATTATTTCCTATAATGCCATATAAAGTCATTAGTTTGTTCTATTCCAGTGAAGAATGTAGAAGATTTAAGAAATCAGATAATTGCTGGGTGTAACTCAATAAGAAACGACCCTGGTGTTTTTAAAAGAGTTCGGCAGTCAATAAGTAGAATAGAATAGAATATTGGATTCTTGCATCCTGTCCTGTAGGAAGTCATTTTCAACAGTTGTTGTACATTAAGAAACTTTACATGTCATTTTTTGTAACAAAATGTTATTTTTTTCGCTTTGTATCTTCGAAACAAAGCGGCTTTTCAAAAATCATCAAAGGCAAAATTTTCTTACAATAGTTCAGGGAATAACCCCTTTAATCGTTGCCGTATGTTTAATAAACACCCTATATAAAACCAATCATAATAAACCATAATACTTACTACTGACTACTGCCAATTTTTCAGATGTTATTTTAATTAAATTTTTTCTTCTGCTTTTAACATTTTCAGTTAAATTTTTGTATATTATCTGCTTGGGTCTAAAATATATCTCTTTTTTTATTTTCTTGGTCTTAGCTCAATCGAAGAAAGAATCGAAGCAATATTCAATTAATTTGCAAAATAGTAGACAGAAACATGGATTTGGTCAAGCTGGGTACATTCCTGACGAAGTTTGGGCTTGGTCCCAAAAGAATTTTGCCTCCGCCAACTGTCATTTAAAAGTTCATCATTGATTTCCCTTTTTTCCAATAAATGCCTAACCCATATGTCAGAAACTTGCATTTATATAGGTAGGAATAGATTGATATACATAAATAAAGAACATATTACAGCAGCTTTTCAATCAGTAATAACAGGCAGGCTGTAGATTAAAAAAAAAATACTTTTAGACTTTTTTTCAAATTATCATCAAGTTTTAAACCTTAAACCGGAGTAAATTGCAACTAAGATTCAGCCACACTATAAAAAGCCGTTGGGCATTGCCTAACTCCCAACCAAATTTCAGTGCCTTAGGACCTGAGAGTTCAAAATATCAGCATATATTGCACGTCATGTTTTTCGAAAAAATAATGGAATTGGGAATATAACAAAACGGTAATAGTAAATTACCTTTTAAAATACTGTATATTTTACACCTTATATCCGATTTTAACAAACTTGGACTCGTTTGATCAACAATTACGCGCTTATTTAAAAATTAATTTTGGTGGTGCTCGCTAACTCGTATTTTATTTCCCAGTGGGCTCTTTTTATCTACTTTTCAGAATTATTCAATTTTCTTAGAAAGCTAAATGGTACAGCGTACTTTTTATAAAATAGTTTAAAAGAGCATCAAAAACCTTCTGGCTAAAACCGCGTCTTAATATCTTTATTGGTTTTTGAGTTAATTGCAAATAACTCTATTCTTCCAGAAGAAAAATAATTATTCATATAGGGTCTCACCAAAGTTAAGCCATTTTTTTTTTATTAGAACATTGACATCCTACAAAAATAGCTTTTTTGACTCTATTCATTCATAATAAAAAAAATCTTAAATTAAATTAATTATGTAGGTACTTTAGCCGAATTTATTCTAAGCTCGTAAAAACAGCGAATGTGCCTGTTATGTACGTATATTATTGATCCGGCCGACTATTATAGGGTCTGTCCCTGGAAATATCTTTATGCCTAGAGTACAACTCTGAACCAATACCTAGTAACACATTAGAAGTCAATATCTTTGACCAAACCACCATTTTTCTAACCCTTGAACAAACTTTTCGAACTTCTTGATGAAAAATTTCTGCACATGTTTATCTTATTAGATTCTTTAAAGCTTGTAAAGTCGCTAGACGAGTTTCATAAACTTTAGTACCCCAGAGATAATTATCCAGCGGGGTCAAGTCTGGAGCCCTATAAGAGGCCAAGCTACAAAAGGACTATTGCGACCAATCCATTTATTTTCAAAATTTTTATTGAGCCATCCTCTAACAGCAGCAACATAATGAATTGGGGCGCTATCTAACTGAACATAGAAATTCAACCTATATTCTAACTGCAAGCCGTGAATAGCATCCCAAAAATCTTGTTGCAAGAACTCCAGAAATCTCACAACATTTAAAGTTATATTTAAAGAAAAGGGACCAATAATGCGATCTTTAAAAACACCACAATACACATTTACACGCTCAGAGTATTGACCTTTACAATTAATAACACAGTGTGGATTTTGCTCACTCCATCCAGAATCTAATATTTTGAGATGACACGGTTCCGTTTGTAGAAAATGATGTCAAAACACCATGGTCTTCATAAAATTTTGTCTGCACTGTTAGGCAGTACTCCATTCTCCTTTCGTCATCACCTGGTTGCAACGTGCGTAAACATTTTGGTTTGAAAGGTTTATTGCCATTTTATTTAAACATCTTAATGCAGAACTTTTCCGCCTAAAATCAAAACTTCTTAAAGTTAATTTTGAAATTACGCGCAAATGATTTAAAATTCTTGCATCCTGTGGATGATTTCTTGGACGTTTTACTTTTTTTGCACTACCGAACCACGGTGATTAAATATTTGATCGACTTTAGAGGTCGTACTATACGATAAAGCGATTAGGGTTTCTTCGATTGAATTCTTGGGGGGCCTCTCTACAGTTTCGCGTATCTCCTACTAATCTCACTGTTCATACTTTTTCAGCCCAATTCAAATACTATTTTGTATAAGTACCTAGAGCACAAATCGCAACAATTTAACTTTGACATAACAATGATTTTCTCGTTGACGTGTAAATAATATTTTGTTCACATAGCCAACTAATTCCAATTTTTTTTTATTTTTACCTGTTTGATTCTTTTCTCGGCAGAGTATAACGCACCTGTTCATATGGCTTTCATTGATTTTCATAAGGCGTTTGATTCAATTGAAATCTGTTATGTGCTGAAGTCTATGGACAACGCACGCATCGATTACAGATACACCACAATAATTGAAAACATCTATAAAAATGCCTCCCTCCATGTGAAAATTGACGACGAAATTAAAACCAACAACATTAAGATTAAACGCGGAGTTCGACAAGGAGACACTATTTCGCCGAAATTATTTACATTGGCTCTCGAAGACGTATTTAAAAGACTCGAGTGGGAAAATAGGGGGATCAAGATCGATGGAACATATCTAAACAACCTTCGTTTTGCGGATGATATTGTGCTAATGTCGAGCGACATCAAGGAAATCGAGTCAATGCTTAAAGAGTTGAACGAAGAGTCTCAAAGGGTGGGACTACAAATGAACATTGCAAAGACAAAAGTAATGAGCCCAGAAAACATACAAATCCACATAGACAACATTGCTATCGAAAATGTAAATGAATACAATTACTTGGGTCATATTATAACATTAGGGAAAGAGAATAAATCGAAAGAAATATCAAGGCGAATAAAACTCTCCTGGGCTGCATTCGGAAAACTTTCATACATATTAAAGAACAACGCTATTCCCATAAACCTGAGACGTAAAGTTTTCGATGCCTGCATTCTACCTGTTGGTACATACGAAATGGAAACAATTGCCATTACCCAAATAAACGCCAACAGACTCCAAATAATGGAAAGGGCAATGGAGAGATCAATGCTTGGTGTCAGTCTAAGAGACAAAATAAAAAACGAAGAAATTAGGAGGAGAACTAGGGTTAAGGATATAATCGAGAAGATAGCAGAACTAAAATGGCAATGGGCGGGCCACGTGGCAAGACTGAGCGACGAGAGATGTACACCGAGAATCATGAAATGGAGACCGAGGGAAACAAAGCGGAGTATAGGCAGACCCCCTCTACGATGGTCGGATGATATAAAGAGGATAGCAGGTGGAAATTGGTATCAGAAGGCTTGGGACAGAGATCAATGGAAGGAATTGGGAAAGGCCTATGTTCAGGAGTGGACGAAAAGTGGCTGAGGAAGAAGAAGAAGAAGAAGAAGAAGATTCTTTTCTAATTTTTCACATTGCAAGAATAAATATTGTTAGATGTCATATGTACAGGGTGTCCAGTTTTCGTATGTTTTACGGGTTATCTGCGTTATTAGTAAAGATAGAAGGTTGCAGTTTTCGCGGCACTGTATTACTTTTTTGAGAAACAAACGATGCCATCAATAGAATTTTGTAGCCCGCTTAGTTTTTTAGATACGGGGTGATCTTGAAAATTTTGCATTTTGGGACACCCCCCGTATCTCGGTTACGCTGCAACTTATCAAAAGGGTAAAAAATTAACGTATTAGTTTTTTTCACGTCGAATCCAGTGGCTAAGTCAGATTTTTTCTATGTTTAATTGTCTTCGAGAAAAAGAGCAAACTTGCATTTTTTTAAATGGGACACCCTATATATTTTTAGCTATTATGATTCAGTTTATCACAAGCTTTTCAAAAATATATAATACTTTATAGCTGTTTTTAATGTGAAGCTCAAAATTTACATTTTTCAACAAATTTAAATTTTTTATTAGTAGGCCATGACGGGTATTTAGGAAAACAAAAGATGACAGGCTTGTTATCTGAAAAAATCTTTATTTACTGTCAGAATAGGTTATCCATTTTCTGTTCTTTATTTCTATTCAGTTTCGATAAATAGCAGTTTTTTCTTAATTATGGCTGCGAATGCAAAATTCGAGAATTATGAACAGTACGATATGTTCGTTTGTTATATTCAGTGTAACGAAAATTCGGATGAAAATTTATAAAAACGTAATATTCGCAGATTCCCAGAAAGAAGACAGCCGGATAGAAGAATATTTTTAAAAATAAAATCAAACTTAATTGAAGTCGGTTCATTTTACAAACCCCGACCTAGTATTTACAATAAGGAAAACCAGGACATTGATGAAGTAAACGTTCTGGCTTCAGTTGAAATAAATCAAAGTAGTTCTTGTAGAACAGTGAAAGGTTCTGTCGGTGTTACAAAATCAAGGGTTTAAACTATTCTAAAAAAACACAAGTTTAAACCATACAAATTTCATGTCGTACAAAACTTACATCTCGGTGACGCAGAGCGCCGCGTAGAGTTTTGTAATTGGTATTTACAAAATGTAAATAGAAAAAATCATTTTGAAAGAACGATTATATGGTCTGATGAGAGTCATTTTACCAGTGCCGGTATATTTAATCGGCAAAGTACTAGGATTGGTGCCAGGAAAATCAACATGTTATATTTCCACGGGAACGGCAAGGCAGATTTGGGTTTAGCGTTTCATGCTTCATACTGGGAAGTGAAATTTTATATAATATATTTGAAGTCGGTCTTACTGCAAATAACCATTTAGAAATTTTGGAAAACACTGTGCCCGAAATAGTAGAAAATGTGCCCCTAGCTCATCTTAATAGCTTATATTTGCAACAGGACGGAGCTCCCGCTCACAATGCTCAAATTGTAAGAGCATATCTTAACAATAATTTTCCTGGCCGCTGGATTGGAACACATGGACCTGTAAGATGGCCACCCAGGACACCCGATTTAACGGTTTTGGATTTTTTTTTGTGGGGCTTAGGCATAATAGAGAACAGTTTGAGCAATATTTATGAGAAAGTTTCCTAAATCATCAAATAATTGCGGCTTTTAATTTTTGAACGTATAACACAACTGAGTTAATTGTTATTTATATTTATAAAAGTTATTGTTATAGGTATATATTTTTAAAATTAGTGTTTTATATTTGTGAGATGCTTGTGACAACTATTGTTTAATCTTAAAATTTATACGGTGTGCCGTTTAAAAAAATATAAATTTGTTGAAAAATGTAAATTTTGAGCTTCACATTGAAAGCAGCTATAAAGTATTATATATTTCTGAAAAGCTTGTGATAAACTGAATCATAATAGCTAAAAATATATAGGGTGTCCTATTTAAAAAAATGCAAGTTTGCTCTTTTTCTCGAAAACAATTAAACATAGAAAAAATCTGACCAAGCCACTGGATTCTAAGTGGAAAAAACTAATAAGTTTATTTTTATCTTTTTGATAAGTTGCAGCGTAACCGAGATACGGGGGGTGTCCAAAATGCAAAATTTTTAAAATCACCCCGTATCTAAAAAACTAAGGGGGCTATGAAAATTCTGTTTGTGGCATCGTTTTTTTCTCAAAAAAGTAACACGGTGAAGCGAAAATCGCAACCTTCTATCTTTACTAATAACGCAGATAACCCGTAAAACATACGAAAACTGGACACCCTGCACAGGGTGAGTCAACCATAGAGTAAAGTTGATTATCTCATTTGTTTCGGAAATTTAATAAAAAACGTCAAACATGAGGGTTTTAGAGAATGTTAAGGTACACAGTTTAAAATTATTTTTCAGTATACAGGGTGGTTCAAAAAAGCGTGGAGAATATAACATAAGTTTTTTTAACTGGAACCCCCTATTTTTTAATTTACTTTTAGAATATGCATGAAATTCTATAACTTTTTTGTTATTAGTGTTATATACCTAAACCTAGTAGTTATTCTAATACATTATTATTTCTAAAAAAAAATTAAAAATTAAACAGATTTGAATCGCACCACCCCTTCATCCTGTCCAAATCATTACTCATGTCTACTTCAAGCTTGCCAAGGTCTGTTCCGTGCCAAAGGATGGTGGTATCATGAGCAAAAATAGTAAATTTTTCAGATATTGGCAGATGAGGCACGTCGTTGAAGTAAACCAAAAACAGTAGAGGACCTAGGACTGACCCTTGTGGAACACCCGTGTCAGTGCTAAGCTCATTAGATCTGTTGTTATTAAACACGCTGCACCCGGCCTGTTAGATACAAGCGAAACCATTCCAAGGCACTTCCTCTTACCGCATTCGCGTCCAACTGCAACAGCAGTATTCTGTGATCCACGCAATCAAATGATTTAGACAAATCACAGCCGCAGCAGCTTCACCAGAGTTAAAGGACAAGTACAGATGTTCAAGGAACCCGACGATGGCATCGCTCGTACCCTTCGAAAGCTGAAATCCAAACTGTTGGATGGGCAAAAGTTTGTGTTCATTTAGAAATAACATCAGCCGCAGTTTCACAATTTTTTCTACAATTTTGGAGGGATGTGGGAAGTAACGCAATTAGTCGACAATTTGAAGGGGTACCATGACCACCACTCTTTTAAAGTGGGATAACTATAGCCCTCTTTAGACAAGACCGAAAATGCCGGCGAGAAAGGAGAACTATATTGCTTCAGCCGTGACCTGTAGGGCCCTTAAGGCGAAAAAAATCTTCAGTGAGATCCCATCCCAACCCGAAGCATATTTATTTTTGATTTAACCAAACACCGCCCTAATCTCTATAGCAGAGGTCGGTCTAAAGAAAAATATATTAGACACAGACACTTGACCCAAGTAACTCCTAGGATCATTTACTGGTGTTATTCCTGTTGCCGGCGCGCTAGCAATATTACAATAAAAATGGTTCAGATCGTCAGCGTTAAGATTACTTAAGGCAGGGGCACTGTTATTAGTATTTTAAATCCCCTAAATCGTACGCTGATGAGTTAACTAAAATTTTAAGCACGAAAAAAGTGTGCCCCAAACCTTATCAAAATTCAAAAGAATCAATTCAGAAATAACGAAAATATAAGCCTGTTTCCATTTTAAGTGGGACACCCAGTATATACAGGGCTGCCCAGAAGTCCGGAATAAAATTAATATAGCCCTAACCTGTAACTTTTGGGAAAAATGCTCGGTCACGTCGATTTAGTTTTATATATGCTCACATTTTGACCTTATTCGTTTGTTTGTTTTTTTATAGACATTTGTCAAAGATATGACGACATCCATCTTTTTTTATAAATGGAAACATACAGCTTGTGATACATCATTTGAACGCTAATATCTCGTACAGTATGCTCATAAATTTTGATGCGATTTTTTTAAGCTATTTCAAAATGGCGACTGTTAAAAGTTTTTAAAAAATCCCTATTTAAATTATTAAATTAAATTGTGACTTAACAATAGTTATGGTTTATTTGTTATTTATTTTGTCAAAAAAAAAAAATGTAATGAAGCAAAAAAAACACAACAAAAAGGTGGTTTAGCGTGACAAATGCTGGAAATGTCCTCCACCCTCTACCTGGCATGCTCTCAGACTATGGTAAAATCTGTCGACGGAATTTCGAATGGCTTCAGCCGGTATGTTATGTGTTTCCAATATAATTTTGTTTTTCAAATCTTCACTATTATTTCGCCTGTTTTGGTAAACTTTTTCTTTTAAATATCCCCAAAGAAAATAGTCTAGAGGCGTTAAGTCTGGGGACCTCGGTGGCCACTCAATTGTAACCACGTCGTCCAATCCAGCGACCTGGAAATATCTAATCTAAATATCTTCTCACTGCAAGGGCCTAGCGACACATAAAGCGATAGAACAAATTAACTGGGTTTCCTGCAAGTTTTCCCAGGATGCTCTGCTATTGTGATTCAATTGACCGCACCACCGTTTCTGCGAATTTCGATTATACTCATAGGAGTAACAAACATGTATAGCACCCGGAAAGGCACCTGCCGGAACGCGAGTTCTACAGAAAATTATTTAAAGTGTCGCCGTAATAATAGGCCAAGACATCGGCCGCATCGGCCGCTAGGCTTAAGGTCTGGTTATTTGGGCGCATTTCGGGCCGTATGCTTACGGTCCGTATGCGCCCAACTCTGTAAATAGCTTAGCTTAGTTTAGTGTTGTACATTAGGTTAGGCTAGGCTAAGATAGTTCTAAGTTGGCATTATACAAAGAAATAGGATAATAAAGAAGTTTAAAAGTGGTTCTCGTCAGATCACCGAAGTTAAGCGGTGTCGAGCGCGGCTAGTACTTGGATGGGTGACCGCTTGGGAAACACCGCGTGCTCTTATCTTAGGGAAGAGTGTAAAATGAATCGACATCAAAACCATCCTATTCATGCCGGACAGGCCGAATGAGATCGGATATCTCGTAGGATAAAGGTGCCGTTTCACACTCCCCAGTCGGTAGACCGCACGATTAAAAACCGTACGGTCGATAACCGGTTCAAGAGATGGCCTCAGATACGCCGACGAACCGTAAAATAGTAAAATTAAAAAAAATCTTCTCACATTGACACCAAAATGCAGGGGAGCACCATCTTGCTGAAACCAAATTGTTTCATTAGGTATATCTAGATCTATTCGTTGGGAAAAATTACAGCTAGAGCAGGCCTCAACTCGAAGGTTAAGAAATCCAGTTACCGTTCAGCCGTGAGGTTTCCTTCTAAAAAGAATGGCCCTAAAATTCGATTATTAATGATACCTGCCCATACATTTTTTTTTCTAGGGCCGCTGAGTATGCGCTTCAAATATCAATCGTAGATTTTCTTGACTACAGAAACGATAATTATGTCTGTTAACCACCTCGTTTAAATAGAAAGTAGCTTCTTCCGAAAATAATATGTTCTGTGGAAACCTATTATTCTCGTCACACCGTCTCATCATTTCTTCGCAAAATTGCAAACGCCTATCATAGTTATCTTCTAAAAGCTCTTGGACAAGACATACTTTATAAGGGTGGTATTTTTCTGCTTTCAAAAATCTTCCAATAGTACCTCTAGATGTATCATGATTTTGAGACAATGAAACTGTTGAAACATGCGGATTATCCTGCAGAGATAATGCAATATCCAATTTTTCATCGTCGCCTAATACACGTGGCCGTCCATTTCTAGGCAAGCCCTTTACTGTGCCTTATTCATCAAATTTGTGAAATTATTTACTAACAGTGCCCTGTAAAATTTGATTTTCCGGATATTTAGCATTAAATAAAGTGCACACTTCACTTTGACTTCTTATTTTGTCTCCACATCCTAACAATATCAAGACTTCGATACGCTGCCTTTCCGACAAAACCATTTTTGTTTAGAAAATTGTAAAATAATACTTCGGAAATACCTAAATTAATTTAACAAGTTCACAATGTCACAAAATGTTAGAACGTGAAACAATGAAGATTTCTTACCTTGAAAGGTAAAAAAAACATCAATGATTTATCATTTCCGCTTATTTAAGTAGGGATTTTTTTAAAACTTTTAACAGTCGCCACTTTGAAATAGCTTGACAGAATCGCGCCAAAATTTATGAGCATACTGTACGAGATATTAGCTTTCAAATGATGTATCGCAAGCTGTATGTTTCCATTTAAAAAAAAGATCGATGTCGTCATACCTTTGACAAATGTCTATAAAAAACAAACGAATAACGTCAAAATGTGAGCATATATAAAACTAAATTGACGTGTCCGAGCATTTTCCCAAAAAGTTACAGGTTAAGGCTATATTAATTTTATTCCGGACTTCTAGGCAGCCCTGTATATAATAAATATTATTACATATTTATTATATTTAAAGCTTAAATGCAATAGAATATTTCCGCATACATGTGGTCCCTGCCTAGGTGCAAATTACTAAATCACTGATGATTAAACAATTAAACATATTATTAAGGAATTAAGGGCCAATTGTGCCGTTTACGGTGTAAACATTGATTAATTAATTACAGATTTGTTTTAATTCATGATTATTTATACCTAAGTTGCACCGCCAACAATAAGAGTCCGTTAATGGGTAGTTACACCAACTTTCTCTCAACTGAAGTTTAAGTAAACTTCGTTTTAATCATAAACATTACTTACATTTGCTTGTGTTGTACCGAGTGCAGTTAACAGCAGATCAGTTAAACCACAAAATTTAGGGATTTTCGTATTGTAGCTAATTTTCGGGCAATTAACGGCTTCTTGAACAAACCTGGATTATTCATTTTTATATAAATACCATCAATAATGGCTACAGTTTTTGGGAATTTTACTATATCATAAAATTTCACTTGTTTAGCTGGTATTGATATTCGGGAATTATGTGTGCCAAAACCTTGCAGTTTCCTCTGATACTCTCACTATAATTCTACTCGCAATGCTATGCCCATGCCAATAAAGTCGGCCAATGAGTTTAGATGACCACCAGTTCCATAATATCTGAGCGCTAATAAAATCTAATTTATGTTATCACTATTCCCTAGTAGCACACCAATATTGAAAAAATATTTTAACAAATATTTTCACAACATTTTGTTTGACAGATTTTTTTTTATATTACAAATATTTATTAATATATTTATAATTATAACACTACTATATTGTATAAATGTTTATTTTATATATTTTAACAACATTCAACATTGTCTTAAAATATGTAGGCATGTACCTATAGGTACCTACCTATAAAATAAACTGATAATTAAATTACATACTTTGTTCTCTAGTAAATACTAGTAATCTCTAGCCACTGGCGCCACTGCCACCAGACTAGATGATATCTTTATCCTTAACACCTTTCACTATATAATAAGGAAGGATGAAGGATCAATCACCAAAAATTAAATAAATGATGCTTTAAACCTGCAGTATCGAACTCTAACTCCATAGTTCTGGTCATTACAGGGCAAGCAAGTTTGCATATGTTCGGTAAAATAAACTCCTTAAACCGATGACATTTGGCCACTTAGGCAGTGCAATAGATGCAGCGCCATCTTCAAGCAACCATTATGTTGTGGCAATAAAAAATAAATATGTCAAATCAATATATTCTAAAGATATCTGTATAAAATATAATATTGGACATATTTACTTTTTTCTCAATTCGCACAAACAGGGGCATGTTATATATTATTATAAATATTGTTGAAATATATCTATTAAGCATTGTGGTTCAATAAAGCACAATATTTATAAAATATTGCAAATATATTGAAAATATATATGTTGTGCAATACTACAAATAACTTTAAATATACAAGATGTACTACAATATTAAATAAACGTTTTTAAAATATTTATTTTATATATTGCAATTTTACAAAACCACAATATTTTATAAATATTGCGAGTATGTTGACAATATTGCCACAATAACCAACATTGCATAGATGTTGCCTAAATATTTTGGCAATATTGGGTGCTACTAGGGTTGCTATACACTATTTTTGTACTGTACACTATTATATCTAGAAAATATAATTTAACTTTTATAAATAATATTCACTATTCATATTAATACTTACACATTATTTGGATAGTTTAATTGCTTTTCTAAACGGTATAGTCTTAAACTTAGGTTAAATAAGCGTGGTGCAACTTACCCATTAGTTAACCGGATAATACACTTGGTAATTTGTGTGCCAAGGATAAAACCTTGCAGTTTCCTCTGATACCCTTACTATTATTCTACTCGCAATGCTATGTCCAATTGTCCATGCGAATAAAGTCGGCCAATGAGTTTAGATGACCACCAGTTCCATAATGTCTGAGCGCTAATAAAATCTGATTTATGTTATCACTATTACTATACACTATCATTGTACATACTGTACACTATTATGTCTAGAAAATATAATTTAACTTTTATAAATAATATTCACTACTCATATTAATACTTGCATATTATTTGGATAGTTTAATTGCTTTTCTATGCTCTCCAGTATCATTAAAACCGTTTCTATGTATACACGATATTTTCTAACAAACTTATAATCATCCATTTCTTCAAGATAATTTCGGCGTTGAAATACGCGCTTGAGGAACCCTGTTCAATAACCTCTAAGATTTCCAAATCATCGCCAAATATATCGTCATATTCAATATTAATTATATTAAGTATTAATTGTGTTCACAGAGCAGTAGCAACGTTAAAAAAATTATAAAACATTAATTGTGGACGTAAAACAGTATAGTCTTAAACTTAGGTTAAATAAGCGTGGTGCAACTTACCCATTAGTTAACCTGAGAATACACTTGGCAAAAGTACATTTCAAAAGTTTGCACACAGAAAAAAATCTAGTTAAAATAAGTTGATATTTAGTTTACTAAATATTCTAGTAGTATAGGCGCCAGGTTAGATGAGTTGTTGGTTTTACCAAAGTCGTTTTGCTAATGTTCTTTAGTTGATATAAATAGAAATACTTGCTGTTTTTTGTATATTTAAAACTACTAAAGTAATTAGTTGACTTTACACCACGCGCCTAGTGAATTCAAATAGAACAGTTTAGTATATCTTACTAGGTACGTTTCTAATACTCATAAATAATTCAATAAATCTAAATAGATGCACTTAGTAGGTTTTAATACCATAATTTCTAATTTTACTGGTCAGTTTAGTTTGGATAGCCAAGTGCCTTAGTACCCATTATTCAATTTAAATCAAAAATATCTAAAGCTTCTGGTAGAACCAGCAATGCATTTAACTATTATGGCCTATTCATTTTCAAAATTAAAAATACTTTCGAAATGTTTTGCCTTATAGTCTCTGCTGTACCAGTTAGATTATTGCACAGGTTACTAGTTGTAATTGCTACTCCTAGAAGGTTTGTTTGCTAAAAGTATCAAAATCAACTAAACAAAATGGTTTATTTGTGTCAATATACACATAGTACTCACACAAGTCAATATCATGGTAAAATAAAAGATTTAAAATGTTATAAAATATAAAACATAAATTCAACATATTATGTAAAAATTTAAAACATCAAAATTGTACAGGGTTGCAACATTGCGGCAAGCAGTCCTTACTGTTACATTACACATTAAAATTATAATCAAGACAATTAAAATTTGATAACATTATAAAATATATGTACAGGGTTATCCAACCAAGACTAGACAAGGCGATTTTTTGACTTTTCCTGTACTTTTATAAAAAAACGGAAATAGCCATCTTAAGTCATTTTCTCCCGCGAATTCGAATATCTTCAGCAAAAAACAATTGAACATCAAACAAAAGTACTAGGGGTCACTTTGATATTTTTTTAAATGGGATGCCGTATTTTTAATGAGCTTATCCGATTTCTCATATAAATTTTGATCTAAAATGTTGCATTTTTAATTCAAAAACGCCTTTTTTCTTCAGTTTTAAATTCGGAAAATGTTAAAAATAAAAAAAAAAAAAAAAAATAAATTAAAAATCCAACATTTTAGATCAAAATTTATATGAGAAATCGGATAAGCTCATTAAAAATACAGCATCCCATTTAAAAAAATATCAAAGTGACCCCTAGTACTTTTGTTTGATGTTCAATTGTTTTTTGCTGAAGATATTCGAATTCGCGGGAGAAAATGACTTAAGATGGCTATTTCAGTTTTTTTATAAAAGTACAGGAAAAGTCAAAAAATCGCCTTGTCTAGTCTTGGTTGGATAACCCTGTACAATACATGCATTTTTATAATTTGAGTTTCTTCCTATACAAAACAACAAATAAAAAACATATATTCATTTGTAAAGTAGAATGCCTAACTGATGACCAGGTTTATCATTTTACTCTTAAAATCTTAAATTGGCAGATGTCCAGGGCCTTCTTGACACCTCTTTAGCTGTTTAGTATAGACTAGATTTTGTTTATGATGCGTATCGTGCGAGTAAACCGATGTATGCGCCGTGTATTGCCCAACGTGAGTCCTGACATTTAGAAGGTTTTCCAGAATAAATAAGCATGGTAGAGTCAAAATTTGATTGTTTATAAAGTCCTGTCTACAGTCATCCCAGTACGACGTTGCTGTAATAATCCTTAGGGCCCTTCTCTTTGGATGCTCAGACATCGGCTACCAATGCATATCTCTATAGGCAGCAAGAAGTCTCACATCTCAACAAAGTCCTGGAAGAAATTCTGTCTTGGGGTGGCAGTAACCAAGTAAAATTTTACGCTAAAAGAACCTAGGCGGCAGTTTTTTCGAGAAAAGTTAATATTGAAGAACCGGATATAGTCATGGCGGGACACTCGATTCCCTTGGTTTCATCAATTCATTTATTGGGCGTCAATTTGGATAGTCACATCTCTTGGCATTGTCACGCTGCGGCCATTGCTAAGGCAGTCTCGCAGAAGCTTGGAATACTTTTCCGAACTAAGAACTTCTATACACCCCCAACAACTTTTGGTGCTGTTTAAAGTCCAAATTCGACCATCGCTGGAGTACTGTTCGCATATTTGTGGCTCTGCTCCTAGGCATACCCTGAGATTGCTAGATTATATTCAAAGAATAGCCATTCGCTTGATCGGTGACCATGATCTGACAAGCTACCGGGAAAGCCTTGAACATCGAAGGCAGGTTGGCGACTTGAGTTTATTTTATAAATATTCTCATGGCAAGTGCTCAACTGAGGTTGCCGGCTTAATTCCACCCAGAGCGGTGCATGGTAGAAATACACGACGAGCCACTGCAGCCCACCTATACGTGGTTCAGCTTAGTGTCCCTTATTATTTTATCTGGAGAAAGTCATCACTCTGGAACGACCTCCCTGAGGCCTTGTTCCCCAACGAGTATATTCTCCAAAGTTTCAAGACCAACGTGAATCGTTTCCTGCGCACACGCACTGCGCGTAGAGCACCATAAAGAATTAATCCTACAATGCTCTGCCCTAACATAAAAAAAAGAAAAAAAATATATAAATAAATCCCTATTTTGTAAAAAAGTAAAAATAGCCTTTCATCGATTGGTACAAAGGTAGTTTTTCAAACTTTTATAACAAAAGTTAGGGGTGTTCAAAAAATAATCAATACTCCTGTACTTACATCAGTATATGGGCATATTTTTAAATTTCCCATTTCTCTGTAGTGGGCGTTTGATTTATCTATCTGTGATTGCAAAAAAAGTTTACACACTCTTTCAATTAATTTTTCTTTCTGTACCTATTATAGGTACAGCTCAAAAAATTATGCCTGTAGCATTTTAGTTATTTAAATTTTACGAATCAAATCAAAGTAGAAAGAAGCGTAAATAACACAAACAAATAAGCAAATTAATTAATCTCTTTCGACTAAATTTCTCACGTTCAACAAGATTCAACTCGCTCGATAACGTCATAGAATTGCGCCGACTCGAAGGAAAGAGTTGACAGCTAGGCAACTTTTTGTCGTTTAACAAAAGTTGATTGACTTTTATTTAAAGCGTGTTCTCACGAAACGACTGTCATTCAATTCGGAAGTGATTCTAAGTTGACCGATAAAAATAATTGCCTTGTGAGATTAAGCCGCGTTCTACGAGTCAAGTTTAGTTAAACAACTTTAGTTGATCAACAAAAATTGAAAAATACTTGATCAAGTTTAAGTTCACATCTGCAACAGAAATTGATCGTCCCTGTAGTTTAAAAATGGCGTCGATCGCAATTGTGCGCTAATGTGTACAGGTGGGTGGAGTTTTCTTACAAGAGGAACTGAAAAAATATGTGATGCAAACAAAAATCGTAAAAAACGTCGTATTTGGGTGAGGCAGTGGAGTTTAAGAAGAAACAAATTGGAAGCATCAGAAACCTTGCTAAAAGAGCTAGCATTAGAGGACAAAGAATCATACAGAAATTATTTAAGAATGTCTGAAGAAAGATTTGAGGAACAGCTGTCAAAAGTTCAAGATCATATAAGAAAACAAGATACAGTGATGCGACAAGCAATGTCACCAGAATTAAAACTGCAAATTACTTGAAGATATTTAGCAACCGGAAATTCATTTGCAACGCTTGCTTACGTATACCGAGTAACTAAAAATAACATTTCAAATTTTTTTGGAGAAGTTTGTATCGCAATATACGAAGCATTACAAGATTTTATTAAAGTAAGCATTTATGATAAGTTAGTAAGTAGTCATTGACACAACATGAAAAAGTATGTTAATTTACTTTAGAACACCTCTTAGAGCTTCAGTGAGTATATTAGATGTGGATGACTCCTGCGAATCTTCGCCGCCCTGTTGTTCATTTGAAAGCGAAGCCGGCGGTGACCAATATACGTCTTCCATGTTGTTTGAAAGCGCTGGCGATGGAGACGAATGATACTGAGATTGTGACAACGCTGATGTTGAACTGCTCTGATACTCAGACATTGGAAACCCTGATGATGGGGTTGTACTCGGGGTTGTATGGTACGGGGACTGACCCGTTATTAAAAGCTGCAATCGCTTTTGTCTTATTACACCTTAAATTTGTTCCTGGCAGATGATTGCATCGTAAAGAGGCATCTGCCTTAATTGGACAGCGATATGCTTGGCAAATATATCAAATCATCATCTTCTGCACTTTTACTTCTTTGCACTACTTCATCAAGTTTATCAATCGCTGCGCTGATATGTGAAATATTTTCCTTTCCTGATATTTTACGTTTGCGATTCTGAGAAGCACGAAAGACACTTTTTGGTGTGTTGGGTTGTTTCGAATTGTCACTTTCGGAGGTTTCTAGACATACCACGTCTTTTTGTAGATTAACATTTTCAGAAGTAGCAGATGCAAATTATGTTGATCTACCAGGTTGATTCTCATCTTGAGTTTCCGAGTTAGTTTCTAATACATTCTCCATAGTTTGGCTTTCAGCTTCATAGTTCTAAAAAGAGAAATAAAGTGTATAGTTCAAGATAAAACTGCTAGAATTGTACGTTAATCTGCCATTTTAAGGGTTTCATCAGAATAAGTTTAATTTAACTATTTAGAGCAAACTGTGTGTCCGTCTGTCCGTCCATCTGTCTAGAAATGTAACAAGCTCTGAACCTCACCAAAACATTAATAATAAAGCCTACTAAGGATGCCAAATTTTTTCTACTATCACATGTTTTTTTTGTTACAGGTACCACAAACTGAAGAAGAATGAAGGGCAATCCAAAGGGAATACTACTATCGATCGAACTTTCCTAATTGTTGTGGTGCGCTTGATAGCAAGCATATTGTAATACGAAATGCCCCTCATAGTGGATCAGAGTATTTTAATTACAAAGGCACATATAGCCTAATTTTGTTTGCGTACGTTGACGCAAACTATTGTTTTCGTTATTTCGACGTAGGTACAAATGGACGGGCAAATGATGCTGCCGTTTTTGCGAAATCATCTCTAAATGCAGCGTTAGAAGATGTTAGGAATAAATTAAACTTTCGAAAAGATGGACTAATAATTGTAGCTGACGATGGTTTCCCCTTAACAACATATATCTTAAAACCATTTGGAAGAAGTCCTCATTTATCAAGAAAACAAAAAATGTTCAACTATCGCTTATCACATGGTCGCCGCATTATTTAGAACGCTTTTGGAATTTTAGTTTCTAGATTCAGAGTCTTTGAACGACCTATAGCGGTTGGAGTTACCAAGGTGGAAGGGATTGTTAAAGCAGCTCTGGCATTACATAATTGGTTAAAAATGAGTTCAAGTGAGAAATATACAGCAGCTGATTCTTTGGATACTGAAGATCTAAATACCAGGAAAATTATACCAGGTTCTTGGAGAACAGAAGTTAGTGCAGCAAAGAGTTTAGTCGACTTGCAAGTTAATTTAGGAAGCCGCAACTACACAAAATTAGCATTTAATATGCGTAATAAATGTGCTGAATATTTTTCTGGACATGGTGCGGTGCCCTGGCAAGACAATATGATACCCGACGATGAATAATTAAGATTTAATGTAAAAACATTAAGTAAAAAGTGTGCTTACCAAATTTGTTGAAGTCTTCCTTCTATTCGTAACACCATTTAAGAATAAATCCGCTCTTTTATACCAAAACAGTTTTGGCACGTACAATTCATCTGTTCCCATTTCACTTTTCTTTGATTTGCAAACCAATGCGTGTTCTTTGGAATACATCGTTCTAATAGTCTTGATTGTGTTTTTCAGATCGGAAGTAGTCAGTCCAGATAATTCCATGTCCTTGACAATACAACGTAAAGCATTTTCTCGTGCATCTCGGTTTTTATAGTCACTGATACGGTAGTTCCAGAGGCATTCTTGTCTCTGGTATAGTTCAAGAAACTTCATCATCACATTTTCCGACCTTTTAACACTCATTTTTACACTATTATAATATATTATAATATTATTATTATAATATTTCTTGCCAAAAACTACTTAAACCGCGGGCAGTTGAAAGCAATAAAACTTGACTGCCTAGTTCATACGTTTCAAGACTTGTATCAACTTGAAAGCGATTCGGGACTTGAACGATACAAGTTTGAATGGATCGAACTTTTGTTGAACAACTAAAAAGTTGATCAACTCTGTTGAAACAGAGGTTCCCACTATAGTTTTTATTCAATTTTTGTTGATCAACTAAAGTTGTTCAACTAAACTCGACTCGTGAGAACGCGGCTTTACACCAACAGACGCGTACTGCACCTCCCTTCTGCGCTTACGTTTTCTACGCGACGTCACACCACCGGTCACCACGAATGACAGAACAGCATAATTTTCTAGTAGATGCTAGTGGTCGGCTTGAGTAAAATTAAATAAAAGAGTTGATAATACAGCTTGAAAATTTGATAGGCAATTTAATTTATACATTCAAATTTAATACGCCGTTGACTTATTCTAAATAGGTACATTATTAGAAACGCGTTTACTAAAAACATGTGCTAAAACAAAAAGAAACTATAGTTAAGGTAAATTTAAGACTTAAAACGTAAAAAACTTAAGGATTAAAACTAAAATATTACCTTAGAAAACCGACTTTAGTTGTTACCACAATATCATTTTTTCATAATTGGGCGATCCTTGGCTACTATTACTAAATTATTTGCTATCCTTAATCATATTTTGTTAGCAAAGAATTTTTGTAAACGAATTTTCCCTGTGTGGGTTGCTTGCTAATTTCAGATTGGTGAATGTATTTCATAGGTTACAATAGTCTTTCAACATCCACTTTGAGATTGAGTACTTTGACAGTTTGGCTTTGGTTTGAATTAAAAAATAAAAAAATGTTTCTATTTCCATTGTGTTGCGATGGATTCCGACAAAAAGGAAAGATAACGCTGTATAAGCTTTACAGCGAAAGAAAAATTTTTTATAGCAAACATTTTTTTGTGCGCGTTATAAGAAATGTATTACAAAATAAAATAAAAATAAACACTGACAATATGTCGGTTAATAAAAGAAATTAAAATTGGAACAAAATAGCGTAAAATATATTGTTCCTGAAAATAAGCGCTGGTAAAAATCACTTTATTAAATTAAATACACGTTACTTCTAAACAATTATCAAATTACAACTCAGTGTTTTTCGTAAGGCGAAAACGCCTAAAGAACATTAAATTGTCCAATTCGTCAAAATTATGTTTTCTATTGTAAATCTTGCACGGAAATCCTAAATTAGCAATATCTAGAATTTCCAGATCGTCAATTATTATAAATATATTTTCAACAAAATCCATTTTTAGGAAAAAATAAAATCAATCTGCCAAAGCGAAAAGCACACAATAAACTTTTAGGTCAATCACTAATATTTTACTAATCGATAAGCCTCCCAGAAACTATGTTTGGTTTAATTAACGATTATAGCTGCCTTTAATCGTTATTTAACAGACGGCACAACAGATGTTTCGAGATAACAATTGATTAATGTTTTAATCAATGTTTAGGCGAACGGTACAAACGGGTCTAAGAGTTTAAGAAATTTGTAAGAATGTAATTACTAACTTGAATATATTAAATTGAAAGTCTCACAATTGAGAGCCTCATCCCCCATCTCAACTAAAAATTAGAATGAGTGGCATAATAACCATAATCTTAATAAAGCAGAGGGAACATATTAGGCGAACTACACACTAACTGTGTTAGCGGTTAACAAAGGCGAGTGCAAGCATCCATATAGTTCGCAAGTAAGGGTGTTCCTCGTCCATTCTGTTTTCGTATCCACTTTGATGTGATAGCTTGGTTAGTTAAATCTCATCTTAGACTGCCTGGTGGGTGTATGTATGCGTATGTATCCCCCTGGTAATGATATTAAACGAGTCTGTGCGCAAAGCATAATTGATCAGCCCTAAGTATTCTATATTGGATTATGTATATTGGATGATTTAAACAGATTACATATAATGTGTCAATTTTGGTATAAAAATTTTAAATAGGGGACAGAGCCAGAAACATATAACACTACTTACAAAAATTTGCGTTTATCCGTCCGTAGTTCGATTAATTGTAATGTTAACATTTGTAAAATCTGGCGTTTCGAAAAAAACACCCGCTTTCTATTGTCGTTCTCTCAGTTGTTAACTTAGTTATAGCGTATCGGAAATACGAAGAGTACCTAAAAAGCATAAGTTTTCAAAATAACACTGTAGATGAAAAACTTAGACATGATAAATTTGACACCGAAGTCTTTCGTTTTGTCAAAAAGTTGTAAAGTGAAAATCGCAACACTCTATATTTAACTCTAAAAGATGTCGTGTATACATAAGTGTATGGGGTCAGCTGGATCCTTTATTGGGCGTCTCACAGGGTGACGGATAGGTGAACGCTTTTGAGATATGGGTAGTACCGATGAAATCAAATCAGGGCGGACCAAAATCCAGCCACAGCACTGGTAAAAGGTAGCAGTTTCATCAAAATCAGACTTCACGCATAAGAAGAATGACTTCGTAGTGGCGTAGTATTGAAACATGAAGGGCTAAGCTATGCTATGCACTGCGGTGCAGAAAAGAAACGGAACTCTCATTGCATGAAATTCTAAATGATCCTAATGGCAGATGGGAACAGACAACTGAACAGGCTCTCAGTCCAGGGAACCTCTTAAATGAGGCGGGGGTGCTAAGAATCCCTTCGTCGTCTTCCATTGAGAAATACGATCAAGTCAAATTATTCAACAAGACAATGCGCATTGCGACCAGAATCAACATAATCACAACGGTCTTAGTGAGGACAGATGGCTTGGCTTCGGTGAACTGAAAACCAATAATGGATACATTTAGTACTTAGGCGGATCTAATATCGCCCATAGATATGGCAGTTATGGCACAGCTATTCCTATCACAGACGAAGTAGAAGAATCGGTTTTGGATTACGTATACTCAATGGCCGAATCATATTATGGAAGCTCCAGACCTCTCATCGTATTATGAGCACAATCGCGAGGGTGAAATATCAGAAGTCTTGGGGGATCTAAACGATATGGTTGGATCGGCTGTTGATGACGATAAGTCTATCAAGACTTTCGGTCTTGGTGAAATAAACTGTCGAGGTGACCGGCTTGTGCAGTTTTGTAATAAATACAATATTTGCATCTCCAACACCTTCTTTAAAACCCATCCGAGATGATTTTATAACTGAAAATCACCTGCGGATGATCATCAGATAATATCGATTATATAACGATTGATCTCGAGATCAAAAAGTATGTAAAGTCGATAAAAATCTATTCTGATCATCGATTTTCAAACCGAACTTGGCATGAAACTCGATGAACACATAAGAGACATATACAGAGCATAAAATAAAGTTTAAAAAATGCCATAGTTAAAGTCCAAAACCATGACATTGATTTCAAAGAAAATAAGAAAGAGAGAAGGTGAAATCTTACTCATGAATAAAGGAAGAACAGGCAAAGCAACGCCGCCCAAATATAAAGAAGAAAATTATATCGAGAAATAGAAGTGCTCCAATAAAACATAATTACTTCAATGTACATAGGACAGGACTGGAAAAATCATGCATGAACTCTCAGAGATTCCATCAATTACGAAATTATAATTAGAATCGAGGAAGAACAGAGATGATGACCCTGTCATAACACAAAGCGAGGTCATCCACGGGCTCAGAAAACAGAAAAGCTACAGGATCAAATAAAGTACATACCTACAGAAGTTCTTAAAACTACCGCAAACCAAGAAGTCAAGCTTCTGGTACATCCATTTAATCCCATATTTAGGGCTTGACAAATTTCATCCGACTGGTGTAAGTCAATGTTCGCTCTCATACTGAAAAAGACAAGCACCTCACAGTACTATGACTTACTTAGATTAGTCTGATATTCCAGGTCCTCAAAGTATTTTTTAAGAATAATCCACACACGGATCCACAGGAAATGTGAAGAAAAAATAAGTAATTAACAACACAACTATTAAAAGGTGTTTGACTCTGTCAAGCATCAGCAAATGTTAAGATAGCTTGAACAACTAGGATTAATAAAAGAGACATCAGAATCATTACGGAGCTATATTGGAACCAGATTGCAGAATTAAAAGTAGAACAAGGAACATTGGAATTCAACGAGGGGTATGACAGAGCTGTATACTATCTCCGCTTCTATTTAATACTCGGAAGTCCTCTTCAAGGAAACCTTAACGAGACATATGGCATCAAAATATTCGTCGCAGCCAACAATAACGTTAGACATGTCCTAGCTAAGAATAAATCTGACGTGCAAGAAATATTATATTATATAATATATAACCGTATTACTTAACATAGTGAACGTTTTGGGCTGCACATGAACATTTATAAGACCAAATTACTCGTTTTCTCCAAAGCCCGTATAACGGCAACGATTTCAAGCAGCGACAAAATTATCGAACAAGTATCATTTAAATATCTGGGCGCCATCATCAACTCGCGCTATGATCGGAAACGCGAGATACTTCACCTGTCAGCGACCGAAAAGAAAATGGAAGCTTTTGACCTCTATTTGTACCACCGTATGCTGCGCGTATTTTATGCAAACACAGAAAAAAAACTTATTCCAATTGGAAAAATATGGCGTTAGGAAAGATTGATCTTACATCTAAAGATGTTCTATTCTTGGGAGTTAAGATACATATTAAGTTTTTTTAATAATTATAGTTAAAAATAAAATTATTTTGAAATGAATAATTATAATATTATCCTTGTAAAGGAAGTTTAATTACTTCCAATAATTACTGGACTTATAACAGGTAAATAGGGAACTTGCATATAAATTAAATTTGAAAAATAATACTCTTAGGTATAAGCTAACATCATTAAAAACCCTATAGTTCATAAAAGAAATATTTTTTTAATGCCCTGAGCTAAATATAAACCATTAAAGTTTGAATAATTTGAACTATTCTAGTTACGCGACGCCAAACCGTGCGGCGACACATGGGCAAAATCGCATGTTTTGAATAATCGGTTCTTTTGTATTCGAATTATATTAAAAATCGGATAATCATTCGATGGATCACTCGAATAAGTACCTACTTAAACTATACTCTAAGAAACCGCAATGCGGTTTTTAAGGCAAGGCCGTATTTTATTTTATTTTTATACTCGATTATTGTCGTTCCCGCGTCGTATTTTAGAAGCGCATATGCACAGGTTCTAGTGAATTGATTTTCAATCATGTTATTTTTCATTCAGATGGTCCAATAAAATAATCGGATTTTCGATTATTTTGAATTCAGATGCGCCCAACACTAGTCAAGACTGTCAAGGCGTTGCAGTTTGACGCTCGCTGCCAAACACACTATATGGCGTCACACACGTTTCCGCGTCATACCTCGTTTTGAATATTGGGATGGGCGCGCGAACTTTAATTATTTATAAAAAATTAAGGAGTGGTATTTAAGACGTAGATAACATTTGGCACATGTTATATTTTGATGTTGCTGAACATATTTCTGCAATAAAATAAGATTTAAAAAATCGAAGGAATTAATATGATCATCATTAAAGAAAGAACTTCAAGGACTTTCGAAGATGGTTTAGATGCTTTTTAGTTGAAACCTTTAAGGCTGTGAATCATTAACCATCGTAAAGAAAGGGCGTCGTAAACAGAAGAAGACGATATAAGAGTGTATCTATATAAGTATACACAACCATCAATCACATAAGTAATGACTATTACATGCGTCGTAATATTTATCCAACTTTTGCCTTTGTATATTATGCCAATTTTACCATAACAAAACATAGGATTCTTTTTTTATACGCCCTGTATAATTTTTCGGTACGCATTAACAAAAAATAAAAATTCCGACCTCTTTCATTTATTTGTGTAAGAAACGAGAGATTTATTCGAAGAATTTTTTTTAAGTATAATTAACCTCTACTTAAGCAATTTCAGTTTCGTTTCCTTTCCCCGTTTGGTATAAAGCTTTGAAAAAATCAATTTAAATTTTTTGGTAAAAGGTAGATATTTCAACACTACAAAACCAGGATTTGAAACTTTAGCGATGAGTCCAACCTCTATCGATAGATTATTAAATATTATTGGCACATTCTATGTGAAAAGTGACCACAAGAATGTGTTCACATAATATTTAAAAATATTAAGAAATTATAAAGCTACAATGGATCAAAATCTCCAAAATCAATCTAACCAGAATGGATTAAAGTCTGTGATCATAAGGATTTTAATAAGCTTTTATGAATTTGCAAAACTCATATTCAGAGGTATGGTTTGAATTTCAATATTTAATCAACCTCCCTTATTAACAATTACCAGACATTTATTTCTTGAGATAGAGAAATAAAAACGATAAATACAAAGGTTTTAGGATTTTGTCTGAAAAATTTTAATATGTTAACCAGAATAACAAAAGACGGTCGCAAAATTAAAAAAAAAAATGGTAACATATGAGTTTTTTTTTATTGTAGCATAATGTAATATATGTCAGAAATAGAAAAGAGGGGGCCCCAGCTGGCAAAGATATTTTATAATTTTTAACTCCGTGCTATTTTATTTTATAATTGCTTTATTACTGCTCGTCGAACGCAATCTTGTTTTATTAAAATTGCCAGTGAGATAAACAAGCTTTTAAGAAGTATTTTGCTTTATAAGGTTGTCGTAAGAACGTTCTTAGAGCAAAAATATAAAACAGTTTCACGACAAATTTTAATTCTGCTTTATAAACGTTTACACAACAATTTTATACGCCATTTTAGCTAACCGGACAAATTTGTTTATAGTAGATTTATACTGGTGTTATCTGATACTGATACCTTCGTTGGCGAACATCTAATAAATTGTTTAATTAGCGCTATGTGAAACATTTATAAAATTAATTTATTATTATTTTCTTTCCGATATTATTGATGTCTAAAGCATATTTTTATTGCATTCAGATGGTACCTTAAAAAATTATTATATAATTATCATGAACACTGTCATAATAAAAGCTATATATAATAATTATAAAACACAAAAATGTTTGTAACGATACAAAAGCATTTATTAATACATTTATAAAACGAATAAGAGATTCTGGTTCGCCAATCGCCATTATTATATTTGATCTTACCGTGACAATAACACCACACGCGTGGCCTTTATTATGAATTCGCAAGTAAGTAAATGGAAAAAAGTTAAAAACAGTGTTGCATTTTACAGAAAAGTTAAGAGGTGCTACCAAAATATCTTAGGTAGTGAAGTTATTATTGGTAATGCACTAGATCGCTCTATAAAGGAAGCAGCAGGTGACCAAGATAAACAAAATGATTTTGCTTCAAGTAATGTTAAACCAAGTGGTTCAAATGAAAATGCTTTTATTCAGGAGGTTGAGCCAAGAAGTCTTAAAGGAGATGAAGATGTAATCAATAATTGGGAAGTAGAATTGGATGAATTGGATGAGGAAAATAAGTCTAATATAAATAATGCAGGAAGAAATATAGAGTTTGTAAAGAGTATGAGATTGTGGGCTGTGTTTTTTAATGTACCGCAAGTGAAACTAAGGGCTTTATTTCAGAATATCAATAGTCGCTTTTCCAATACACTTCCCTGAGACCCTAGACTTACTAAACAGACTAGACCTATATTAAATGCTGGCTTATTTTTTATTTGTCTAGCAAAACGTGTGTTTAACTTACCTTAGTCCAAAACAAAAAAGCCCAGCATTTTACTTTACTTTTAAAAAAGAATAACAATCGAAAATGAGGTTAGGTTTTTAAAACATAAGCAGATGTTGCGCCAGACACAAATTAGCTCTGTTGTTGCTGCATCTGTGACATATTTGAGAAAAAATTATTTTCTAACTGATGCAGCCGAAGCATTTAAACAGCATTGATAATAACCGTTTTGTTAATGTTTTTAAATGTACTATTCAGAATTATTACTTCGGGTAAGCGTCGTGTGCGCGACTGTTTACTCCTGGTCTTATGCGCCATCTGGAGAGAGATGTTATAACTATAAAAACAATAGCAAACAAGAATTCGTTGAGCAAACACGTATTAAGAGTTCAGAGGCGGACTTCAGTCAGTTAAATTTCCTATACACCCAGGTGATTCACCATATAATGTACCATAATATATCCTTAACTTTTTTATTTGGATAGATAGAGAAGTAAAGGGAAAGGCAAATTTTTAGTAAATTATATGTAGAACGTGGTGCCGTAGTGATTTTAACTGATATACAGGGCGATTTCAAAATAGGCAAAACCTTTTTTTTCATTTTCATTTTATTTTATTTTACAGTTCGAAATTCTCTCCTGATTCCAATTTTATAGGTAATCACTACGTTAGATGAGCTCGCTTGGACATTCATATTGCAAGAAATATCAATAGCTCTCACGCATGGTAAACAAAAGTGGATATAAAATTGGAGTTACTGAAAATAGACCACATCAACTAAATATACTTAAGATTATATATAGGATGTTCAATTAAAAAAAATAGTCAGTAGTCGCATGTTTTAAAATCGCCCTATATATCAGTTAAAATCACTACAAACTATAAAAATACACAATACATTATTATTCTCCCACTGTATAATTACTAATTTGTCAAATTAACTTTGTACACTAGCAGTTTCGGTGCTGTTTGAAGAAAAACGATTTTTTGATATTTTGATATGTTATACAATCCGAGACAGTTTAATATAGAGAAGAACACTTTGTACTTTCCCATCCTAACTTTCTTAGAACTGTTCTCTGATAAAATGTTTTTTTGCAAATCAGTCTACTGTCAATTTTTTTTTTATTTTTTTTTACGGAAATTAAATTTATAAGAACTACCATATTTTATATATGCACAAAAAAACATTTAGAGTGATCGATCTACTATGTAGGTATATCTATAAATTGGTTTGTTTAAACCAACTCTTTTTTTCTGCAGTACGTCTCTGTTTAACTAAAACATACTCATAAATTAAATATTTTATAAACATTTTTCATAGAACAAAAATATTTTATAAGGACTCCCAAGGTGCTAAAAGCGTTTTATAACATGGAAGCCATATTTTGTGTTGTTCCAACTTCACTTTACGACGGCCATTTTTAAGTGTATTACAAAAAATCATTTTTGCAGTAATAAAATGCCTCAACTAACTACTTAAGTATTTATACAATGGTATAAGATCGGTCCTTTGAATTATTTTAGTACAATACAGGCCAAAATAAGAGAATAATACATTGAATAATACAATAAAATTTTTGACCTTTTCTCCTAAAACTCAATAATAACTACTTTATTTGAGGCGCTTAAAAATTTTGCTATATATATTCCATACATTATACAAAAAAATTTCTTTCGCAGTAAAATATCAATCATCAGATTGCAAATCGAATTTCTGTCTCTGGTATTGGTGTAGATATTAGAACTAAATGTAATATGGCTGATGTATTTACTCAAGCATATTTTATGTGTTACAAAAGATGCAATGCTTGCCTTTTTGTTATCTGAAGGAACATTAAAAATAAATTATTCGCAGTGGGTACAATTTCACAACAAAAGCTTGCTTTTATAGTGATAATCTAAACAAAAAAGCTACATCTGAGATAATAAAACAACTGTTATAAAACTGTTTTATTCTAGCTCGATAGATGTTGTATAATTGTCGTAATAATAAAATAATATTTCGCTCTATAACTGTTTTCAATAAAACTGTTTTATAATAGTTGCAAACTATGTTTTATAATAATTTTGTAAATGTTTAAACAATTATCCGGTAAAAGCTGTGGCAGCAATAATAAAATAAATTAAAGAACAAAATTGCTGCACAAAAGTGCGCCCTTTTGGGGTTTATAAGCGTTGTATAAACGTTGTTAGAACATTTATAGCGACATTGTTATTTTATGAAAATAGTTCTGTAAACGTTGTTAGGCCATTTATAAAACATAAATTGTTAGTTGGGGGGTCTATTCTTCAACCATTATTGTTGTTAAATACGAACAACAAACACCTAAACACTGCAGTTAATTAATTGTCTTATTATATGTAAATTATTTAAGTTCAAACAACAAACGACACGCTTTGCCAATATGACATCAATAATCATAATAAAATAATCCAACTACTTAGCACAAGGTAAAATAATTTGAAAAAATGAAATAAAAAATCAAAGAACTAGCGATCCGGAGCCGGTCGTGCCTTGTTCAATACTTTTCAATTAATGCCCTCCCCTTTTTCTCATTTTCACTTCCCGGCTCCGTTCCACTAACTTGACATATTAAGTACCTACCTTTTTAATAATATCAAGTGCGTTCCTTGTCCCTTATCCTAGACTAAACAATCTATAAAACTAGTAACTCTAAATTAATTGGTCCCGGTCGGGTCAATATCCAATCATAAGCAAAACTTAAAGTTCTAAAACAATAACTACTTGATCTAGACTCGCTGACATATATGTATTGTCACATCTTTGAAATCAGCTTTATTTCTGAATTTCAAAAATATGTAATAGGTACGTGTATTGGCGATTCAAAACAGAAATGTGACATTTTATCGCACCGGCCATGGATCACTACGGAAAACAAAACAAATAAACTATATGGCAGCAAAGAAACTTATAGCTACGCAATAAGTTTCTTTGATGGCAGTTAATATTTACAATCCGCACGGTGGATCTTTGTTGGTGCGTCGTGGATCAGCGAGCAACCCCTCATCTTTAAGTGAATAAAAACGTAGTAGAGCGTCTCCGGGCTTGCGCAATACGTCTGCAACGGTTATAGACGCAATTGTTTAAAGTGAAATAACTCAAAAACGGTTGGTCTAAATTTTTTTGAATATGGAAATTGAGATGATTTCAAAGATGTGACAATACATCGAGTGTACCATTTAAAAAATCCCGTAAGTTAACGTTTTTTTTTCTTTTTAATTTTGCGATCGTCTTTTGTTTTTCTGGTTAACATATTAAGAAATTTGAGGAAGAATCCTGCCACTTATTTATTATTTATCTTTCTGTTCTATCTCAAGAAATAAACTTTTTGAAAGAAGTGGAAAAATATAGGGAGACTTCTCTACAGGTACCTACATGTTTCATTCATTTTTCGACACGTACCTACTATTTTAATTATGTCTATAATAATCAGAGGTGGGTAACTATTTGAAATGAAATTATTTCAAATAGCTATGCAAAATAGAAAATGACATTTCTATTTTCTATCTTAAATACTTTCGAAAAAGTAGTTATAGGTAACCCGATTTTACCTGATTAACGAACGAGATTCAATGGATCAACTGCAAGCGTTACAATATTTACAAAATGAAAGCACCGATTTGATAATTTTGGATCAGAATCCTGATGTAAAAAAATTCTTCATGAAATACAATACGCCATTACCTTCATCAGCACCAGTGGAAACACTCTTTTCTTATGCAGGTATGAAATTGTTTACGATAAAAGTTTTGGAGCTTATACTGTGCAATGCAGTGGCGGCTCGTGGGTGTATAAGGGGGTGAGGATACATTATAGCGGCGCAGGCGAAAATTTTTCGCGATTTCAAGGTCATTGGCTTAAAATGAATAGTTAGGAATTCAACCAGCAATATAATTACTTTGAAATACTAGGTTTCACGAGAAAAATGTTCAATTTGCAAGGTCAGGGTCAATTTCTCTCAGTGCATCCGCTATTGTGTCTCTTATTTTGCTCTACTCTCGTAAGCGCCACAGAATTCTTAATTATTATGTTCTTTGGAACTTTCGTGTGATTTTACCGCCCGTGAATTTTTTTTAAAATCAGAATACCCACCCCCTGAACCCTGAACTCCAATTGTTTTTTACGCTGCCTAATATAATACAAGGCCAACAATATAAGCTTTCCTTATAAATACTTCCGCACAGCCACTTATAGGTTTCGTACCAAGTTACCTGAAAAGCTCTCGAATATTGCTTACCCTGTCTCTTATCGCTAAATATTGCCGAAATTTTTGGTGTCGGACGACTACATAATATCTGTCTTTTTCTTTCTTTTTTTTTTTTTCGTTTCTCCTTAAAAATAGCGTTTCAATGACTGAGAGAATAATATCATGAACAGGATTTATATTTTTTAAAACAATGAAATTTAGCGTTTAATAATTAATAACATAATAAAGAAATCTTAAAACTTACCGGATCTTGAAAATATAATCTTAATTTGCCCAACACGAAATTATAAATTGCCCGAACAAACACTGCCAATACTTCTCCATTACCTGCATCGCACCTGTATCCTGACTACCCTGCACAGTCACAACTCACAAGAATATTAACATAAAATAAACCAATAAAATATGACAATTTGTAATTTTCCTAAATTAAACCAAGACACACAGTTCACACACCTGCTACGATATAAGTCGGGCGCCGGGCGCCGGGTAATCACAGAATTCGCAGAATAAAACATGTGATTTAAACAGCCAATCAACAACCAGCTAAGCTAGAATCTTATCGCCTCAATGAGAAAAACAAACGCGAAATGACCCCCGGGTAAGAGAGAGACAGACCAAACAAAAGACATTGAGATTTTCGTATGAGGCTTGCCAAAATAAGTACGAATACTCGGAGCAGTGAAGCTAAAATTATTTAGCCTCTCGGTCGTCGACGTCGCTAAAGTTTACAGAATAAAATAGTCGCTTATAGCGCGGCGCTCGGTAAAGCAGTATGAAAATTATTTTTCCTATGCAATTTATATTTGAAAATTTATAAATTTACAAAAAACATATTTGTATTTTTTGAGAGGAGATTGGGAGATTGAGCGTGAGGCGCGGCCTCAGAGGCCTACCCTGAGGAGCCGCCACTGGTGCAATGTCACCAAATATAGCTATGTCAAGATATCTGATTGTTCATACTTTATTATTGCTTAATAAGGAATGGTTAGGTTAGTAACGTTTTTTATTGTTTCTGGTATGATTATAAGACCCAAACAAAAATCAATGACAGATGAAAGCTTTAAAAATTATTGATAGTTAAAGCTACCAATGTTTTTCGAAACATAGAAAGAGTAGAGGAATATAGAGAGTTCTGGGCCAGGTGGTGCTGGTGGTGCAATTTACGATCTAACCCAGGTGGTGCTGGTGGTGCTGTTTTACGATCTAACCCAGGTGGTGCAGGTGGTGCGTTTTACGATCTAACCCAGGTGGTGCTGGTGGTGCGTTTTATGATCTAACCCAGGTGGTGCAGGTGGTGCGTTTTATGACCTAACCCGGGTGGTTCGGTGGTGCTGTTTACAAAATAACCCGAAATTAAACCCGACTTTTTACGATCTAACCCAAGTGCTTTCATGAGGCGGATTCTTATCTAACCCTAACTTGAACCTGAATATTTATGAACTGACCCGAAATAAAACCCTAATTTATATGGTCTAACAAGATAAGTATAATAAGACGGTACATTATTTGGCCACCGCAATAATTATTTATACCTAAATAACCCTCTCAAACCCTCTGCCGACTCGATTTAAAAAGAAAGGGACATAAACCTTTATTTATTATTCCGAAGGACCCTCATTAAAATTCAGTAGCATATCTAATAATTGTTTTCAATTTTTGCACCACTTATAGAAATACAATAAAATAATTACCATCTAGAACCATTAACTAGCGATTTCTTTGTACTGGAAATGGATAAATTATAGGACTATCTTGTAATGAGAACAGAGTAGACAATAAATAAAACTTAAATACATATAAAATACCAAGCAGGTATAGGTACTATACAACTTGTGTTCGCCATCAGGTAAAAACCCTCATAATGCTTTTATAAAAATTTCGGATAATATCATAATATAAGTAAATAGGCTACAATTTCAGGAAAAAAGTAAAAAAAATTAATTCACAGTGTAAAATTGTAGTTAAATGGATTGTAAATACGAAATAATATAAAAAGCTACCTTTTGTTTGCGATGATGTATGCACAATAACTCTATATTATTCGGTCCTTAAACTGAAAATACCCACTAGATAGGTATCATAAGCTGTATTTGTCATCAGGTAGAACCCCCAATAAAATTATGAATATCAGGCGTAGGCAACAATAAGCAAATCACGTTGGTTTTTTAATTTATTATTAATCTGGCTAACTTAAGAAACAATATAACGACCATCCAAAAAAATCATAATACATTACTGGGTGTGAAAGCAATTGCGCTGCAAAATATAGTGTATACCGACTCTGAGGTAGTTAATTAAAATCCCAATTAGCGCTAAAAAAAATCAATTAGATATTTACTTTAGATATTTTAATAAAAAAATTCAATATTATTAACGTCACCTACGCATAGGGTTAAAAAGTATGAGAAACTTTGTGAATATCATTTCCCATGATTCTCTCGACCACCACATCGATGTCACATTTCAATATTCTCACCAACATTTAACTTTTG
This sequence comes from Polydrusus tereticollis, assembly GCA_963920685.1. Lineage (NCBI taxonomy): Eukaryota > Metazoa > Arthropoda > Insecta > Coleoptera > Curculionidae > Polydrusus > Polydrusus tereticollis. The sequence goes on from OY987329.1 coordinate 56,366,819, forward strand.
AAATTAGCATAATAACAAATCCTTTACAATGAATTAAACAAACGCATACATAATTTTAAAATCACATAATAAGAATATAAGCTAAAATCTAACAAGTTCGGACTACTCGAATGACGTCAGTTTACATCTGTAGAGAATACCCAACTCTCGAATCATAAAAAATGGTCAAACTTTGTCGGTAAATACCCTTCTATGATTCAGGGGAAGGACAGGTAACTCGAGATGTTTATAAAGAAACGTTAAAGAACATTATTTGCTTATTTCTAGACTCTTAAAAATTAGATGCAATCGAACAATAAATGTTTTCATCATGTATATTTATGAGTTACACATTACCTTCGACATACATAAATTCAAATTGATAATTACTTGTCTTAGTACTTTTTTAGAAGCTTGAATCATTGCATATAACCGTCTGAGGATACCCAAACTTCCCCTAACATATTTCTCCGTAACCGGGGAAAAAGAGGTAAAAAAAGCAAAATAACAACTCCAAGTGTCTTTGCGAACAATCGGCAATAAAATAGAGTATTTCAGTTTTTAATTTTTCGTAAATAAAAGTTGGTTAGATTAATAGTCTCTGTGAATATAATAACATAAGCAAAGTGATATGCCGTAAATTTAGGAGTACAGTATAAATTATGCCTCTATTAAAATATACCGCAATAACTAACTACCAAAGGATTTTTGATATTTTGAATATATTTGATGCTCATAGCATTATCACATTTCCAAAGGCTCTAAATTTTAGAAAAATGTTCTAATAGAATATGTCTATCAATATAAAGTAAAGGTATTGTCAGGTTTTTTTAAAAAATACGACCTACAACAGTCTCTGCTACAGCATGGCTGACTCTGTAGAAACTTCTGTGAAACCATAATAATTATATCAATAATCGAGTCGTCCTTATGATAATATTTTCTTCCAATATCCGACTCCACTATCCATAAAAGTTATGTTAGAAAATTCATAATTGAGCGCATTGTAATTTTTTAAAAAGAAATTCACTTCACACACAAAGATGTAGCCATTCAATCCATGAAAATAATGCAAGTCAGTATGCGTATGTTATGGCTAACTGTTTAAATGTCTATTCCTTCCACGTTTGTCGGAAGAAATACTTTTTTTATACTAGTATTTTAGTTGAAAATAAGATCGTAAATCGTCTGTACAAAACAAGCGTCCCTTATGGATTTGAACGAAAATCATAGATTCGACTATTTTCATGAAAAATAAATCTAAGTACGGAATAATGCAGGAAGATTATCTATTTTCTTGGTTTAGAAAGTGATGTAGTTAAGATTTATAACTTAGGAATAAATAAATTATTATTAATCTTTTCGACCTATTTCTCTTGCATATTTAATTTCTTTGATAGTAAGAACTAATCTTTTTATTTTACAAAGTAAAAAAAAGCTAAAGATCGGCGTTGTCAGTCAGGTATAAGAACTGATTTAACACGATGGTTTTTGTACAAACGTTCACATACAATTGTATGCTTTTTAACCGATTGTGTCGGAAAAAATGACGATTTATAGATTAGATATTTAGACGAAGAGCTAACCTTCTCAATAAAGTATTGATTATTGCCCTGCTAGCTAGACAACACTTTTTATGTTAGTCAAAAAAAAATTTTTTTTCGGACGCTATTACAGATTTCATCGTTAACTAACAAACATTAAGACCAAAAAATTAGCGTGCAAGATGAAATGTATAGGTTCACTTCATTTCTACATTATTTTACAACTCTCAATCGCATTAAAAACAAGATCGAATAAAAAATAACTTATGACATATGGACGAAAAATGTTTTTCGGGCTATTTAGGTTAGCGGCCGCATTACGTCTGAAATACTACATTTTTCGAGCTTATAACATAATTTACTATTTTAACGTTAAAATAGGGGAAATGATGTATCGAAATGGGTACTTTTTTTTGTCGGTCACGAGATTATAGTTTCTTTTAAAATGAACTCTAATATTTACAACACAAATTATCCTTTAAACCACATTAGTTTAAAACTCGTCTGTCGCTTTCCCTCTATTGTGAGTTTGATTAAAGTATAGCGTAGTATATATTTAGATGAATTTCGTAAATGTTGAATACTTTCAAAACTGAAAAAGCCGCCCTTTGCAATAAATATCTCCGTAGAGTTAGGTACCCTGCAGATTAAGGGTATTTCAGCGGATAATCATATACAAATTCAAAGATTTTGTCTATTTTAATGGATTAACAAACAATATCTATAGGATGACTTTACTGATAAAAAAAAAAGAACAAAAATCCATAAAGTCTAGGCTCACATGAAATTCCATAAAGAGCAGCTGCATAGCCTTATCACATCAAACTATATTTTTATTTCGTTCTATTGTCAAAAGTCTGTGTTTAGGAGATCATCGTTCATTTTAAAATGAACTCTAATATGTACATCACCATAAACTACCTCTTAAGCCGTCGTAAAAATACACTTTTCGATTTGCCTCTATATTGATTTTCTAATATTAAATATCTACAATAGTCGAAATTCGCTCGCTAATACCTATGTATGCAAGGTTTCTTCAAAAAATGACAATTTTGTTGTTTAATGGCTTGAAAAAATGGAAAAAGGAGGTTTTTGCATCCATTTATTTCCAGATGAGTGTTAAAAATACTTATAAAACTCGGTATACCGAAGATCAAGCATTAATGAGAGGGTTGAGTCCTGTTTGCCAAATCCTGATTTTTAATTTGACGTTGGCAACGGTACAATTTTTTAACATTTATCATAAGAGGCGTATATTTTTGGGGCTTAGATCTACCAGTTTATCCACGCCCCATTTATTGTTAGTGCTTTAGTAATTTTACTTTCCAATTATTTTTTACCAAAACGCGTAGTTGAAACAGTGTCTATATCAGACGATATAATAAATTTTAAGGATTAATTTGCTTACAAATACACTTCAATTTATTTAGGCTAAAGCAGCCAGACATATACTGGAACTACGAAAACCCTATTACAATTTGGTTGCCTAGAGAAAATTTTGTAAAAAACATAGCTTTCTACACAAATGCTTGCACATTATGTACCTATCATTTTAAGATACCTGGCGACATCAATGTAAGCATTGACATAATGACGCAAGATATAGGTAGGTACTAGAATATTCAAGATTTCTATTAACGATACACTTCAGCATACATGCGAGATGTCATTAATGTCTACGGAAGGCAACAGACATACCAGCTATTTTTACATGGGATTCCATAGACTTGGACGCTTCTTGTTTAGAAATATTTGATGTCATCTTGAGGAGTTCCGTATTGAAGCATCAAACCTACCTGCCAAATAATTGACGAAATATGGGATATCATAAAATATGTCCCCCATCGAACTAAATGATCCTATAAACCAGCTTCACAGACCGTAATTTGTGATGCTAACACGATTAATACGCAATAGAACAAGATTAAGAAACAAAATTTAAAGTAGCTCTTTATCACACGAAAATAATTAAATAATTTACGGTTACAGAACAATAATTATTTTAAAAAGCTGTATAACTAAATATATTATGTTATTAGGAATATTCTGTCTAAAGTAACAGCTGATCTTAGTCGAAAATGAGATCGTATTATTGATTGTTGAATTCGTTAGGTATGAAATAAAATTAGAGATTTCGTCTATTTTTTCACGATTAAAAAAGAATACCTCTATTTAGCTAAAAATGAAACGATTACAGTGGTAGATTAATTCACTTTACCAAGCATGTAAACTACTAATTTTGCAATAAATATCTTCTATATTTCTAGGTAGGTTTACTCGAAAATGTTTGACGCGCCCCCCTCAGGTTTGTTCAGGTTTCTCAAACACTTGAGAAACCTGAACAAACCTGAGGGGGGCGCGTCAAACCTGAAACCGATTGCAAGGAGCACTAACCTTAGTACATGCAATCAAACCTGAGCTACCCTAAAAGATTATGATGAAACCCGACTCTCTGCATGCAATCAAACCTGAGCTACCCTGAAAGATTATGATGAAACCCGACTCTCTGCATTGCAACCATTGGAGTGGAAAAAAAAAAATTTTCAACTCTTCATACGACGAAAAAACATCCGTTAATTAATATTGCTTGTTTTCTAAACCATACTAATAAGCCCTTTTAATATACCAACCTGAAAGATAAGAATACGGGGTTTTCTGTGTGAATTTAACTCTAGAAGGAACAAAATTGCAGAGAAATTTGAGGATTTTTCAAGAAAGTCCTCTCTCAAGTACTTACAACGTAGTGGTGCATTATCCTACAAAAATATAAAAAAAAAAGATCATCTCAGTATCGCGTTTGAACTCTATACGAAATCTGCAAGCCTTGCTACTTTGGTTATAACGAAACGATTTTGTGAATATTTCATAGTAATTTTAGAAAAGATTGATTTATTCTAAATATCATTGCGTATATGTCTTATATTCATTTTTAGTTATAAGTAACATTTTTCCATCGAAAATCAGTCTATTTCAGTTGAAAAAAAAGTTATTTATTAAGTTTTCGTTTAATTTTCATCGGTAATCGCTATGTTTTATGAAAACCATAAAAACAGATAATGTTGGTAACAGGTGCTTTAAGATTATAATAATGTAATGGATGGGACAATGAGACAATTATTGACAAGAAAAGTACGATGCGTTTCTGAATAGAGGTACTTTTGGGTTATGTCGCTAGAACACGATATGTTTCCAAGAAATATTGGAGGTATAGAATTTTTATTTACTATAATACTATCTTAAAATTCTTCTTGGAGAAAATATTTAAATTTGAATGTATCTGACCCTCTACAGAATATAACCTTTTGACTTTATAAGATGACATAAACCATGGGAAAATTATTTTATTCTCATTTTGACAACCGAATTATACCTTGAAATAAGATGGTATTAAATAGAAAGTCACGCTAAAAATGCATCCAGCATTTTTTTCGTATTTTTATAAATTTTGCCCGACACATCACAAATTTTGCCTGACCCAGGAAGGAAATATGAAATTTTAACTAAGTAGCTCATAGTGTAGGATTTTTGATTGCTTACATAAATTTTAACTGTCTCTCTTATAGAACTAGAAACGTATTCCCCTAACGATTCAGTACAGACAAAAAGAGCGAAATAATAATTTTATTTAACCTGCTAAACAATAGGAAAGCAAGCTAAATAGACAAGATGATGGGTTTTGTTAGGAAACACAATGATTTTTTAGTGTCAAGGATGTTTTAGGCTCCGATATCATTAATATTTTCTGAATACTAAGGCTATATTACTTTCAAAAGCAGACTCGTTTGAGACGATTGGCGAATAAAGATGAATTGATCGTAAATAAAAATATAAGATCAATATGCTAAGACTGTGAAATTATCGAAAAGTGGGGGTGTGCTTTTGAAATCGAACTTAAGAGCGATAAAAATATGAAAATATACTTGTTTGATTTGAGTCTTCAGACAATGAAGTTTGTTGTAGCCGATATTCAAGGATTTAACATACCTGAATTTTGCGCGAAAGAATTGGCTATTTATGATGGGAAGTATGAAAAGTTACTTTTTTAAACCAGTTAAACCATTCGACACCTTAAGTAAGGCTTGCAAGAAACAAGTCAAATATCTATTTGGAAATCATCATGGTATCCTTTATAATTATGGTGATACCGATTACAAGGAACTACATAATATCATATCCAACAATCTGATAGACGCAGACATTATTTACGTTAAAGGACGTGTTAAAGAGGAATTTTTAGTTAAAACATTTTCGGAATTAAACTGCAGGACGCCATATATTATAAACTTAGAAGACAGCATTGGTGTACCAAAATTAGAGAAGGGAGAGAGAGTTGATGGTTGTAAATATCACATTTTAGATATTCATGTTTGTAGTATTAGAAATGCCAAAGTGTTGTATCGATATATTTATAGTCTTTTACCTTAATAAATATTAAAATTTTTCAACAAGCCAACTTTATTTATTCCCCACGTAGCTCAAACGGTTTTGTTTACTTTTCAACGAATGGAACTGTGACAACGCAACATGTTCACTATTGGAGTGATGTTAATCCTATGTTCAGAATCCTAACCCGATGTCAATATTTAAAAAAAAAGTGAATGTTTGGTACGCTGAAGAAACGTGTAAAGCTTTACGAAGACCGAAAATCTTTGGTTAAGTTACTGGGATACCCTACATCTTATAATATTTTTGAATTTTGCATAAAGTAGTCATTATTTTTTAATAAGCGTATAATAAGTCTAAACCTAATAATTTCCGAGATATCAATTTTTGAAAACCACTAACATTTGTATATAAACGCTAATGGTACAAATAAGATTCAGATAAATAACTTCTTGCCTGCCTGATAACACCGACATTTAGTTAATTATACAACATTTTTAAAATAATTATTGTTCTTTGATCAAACCAATATTCCACTATCACTTTGTAAACCGACAAAAATAGGCAAATTTTTCAATTTCGTATCGGGATTTTTGATGAAAATAGCCCAACATTTTCGAGTAAACCTACCTAGAAATATAGAAGATATTTATTGCAAAATTAGTAGTTTACATGCTTGGTAAAGTGAATTAATCTACCACTGTAATCGTTTCATTTTTAGCTAAATAGAGGTATTCTTTTTTAATCGTGAAAAAATAGACGAAATCTCTAATTTTATTTCATACCTAACGAATTCAACAATCAATAATACGATCTCATTTTCGACTAAGATCAGCTGTTACTTTAGACAGAATATTCCTAATAACATAATATATTTAGTTATACAGCTTTTTAAAATAATTATTGTTCTGTAACCGTAAATTATTTAATTATTTTCGTGTGATAAAGAGCTACTTTAAATTTTGTTTCTTAATCTTGTTCTATTGCGTATTAATCGTGTTAGCATCACAAATTACGGTCTGTGAAGCTGGTTTATAGGATCATTTAGTTCGATGGGGGACATATTTTATGATATCCCATATTTCGTCAATTATTTGGCAGGTAGGTTTGATGCTTCAATACGGAACTCCTCAAGATGACATCAAATATTTCTAAACAAGAAGCGTCCAAGTCTATGGAATCCCATGTAAAAATAGCTGGTATGTCTGTTGCCTTCCGTAGACATTAATGACATCTCGCATGTATGCTGAAGTGTATCGTTAATAGAAATCTTGAATATTCTAGTACCTACCTATATCTTGCGTCATTATGTCAATGCTTACATTGATGTCGCCAGGTATCTTAAAATGATAGGTACATAATGTGCAAGCATTTGTGTAGAAAGCTATGTTTTTTACAAAATTTTCTCTAGGCAACCAAATTGTAATAGGGTTTTCGTAGTTCCAGTATATGTCTGGCTGCTTTAGCCTAAATAAATTGAAGTGTATTTGTAAGCAAATTAATCCTTAAAATTTATTATATCGTCTGATATAGACACTGTTTCAACTACGCGTTTTGGTAAAAAATAATTGGAAAGTAAAATTACTAAAGCACTAACAATAAATGGGGCGTGGATAAACTGGTAGATCTAAGCCCCAAAAATATACGCCTCTTATGATAAATGTTAAAAAATTGTACCGTTGCCAACGTCAAATTAAAAATCAGGATTTGGCAAACAGGACTCAACCCTCTCATTAATGCTTGATCTTCGGTATACCGAGTTTTATAAGTATTTTTAACACTCATCTGGAAATAAATGGATGCAAAAACCTCCTTTTTCCATTTTTTCAAGCCATTAAACAACAAAATTGTCATTTTTTGAAGAAACCTTGCATACATAGGTATTAGCGAGCGAATTTCGACTATTGTAGATATTTAATATTAGAAAATCAATATAGAGGCAAATCGAAAAGTGTATTTTTACGACGGCTTAAGAGGTAGTTTATGGTGATGTACATATTAGAGTTCATTTTAAAATGAACGATGATCTCCTAAACACAGACTTTTGACAATAGAACGAAATAAAAATATAGTTTGATGTGATAAGGCTATGCAGCTGCTCTTTATGGAATTTCATGTGAGCCTAGACTTTATGGATTTTTGTTCTTTTTTTTTTATCAGTAAAGTCATCCTATAGATATTGTTTGTTAATCCATTAAAATAGACAAAATCTTTGAATTTGTATATGATTATCCGCTGAAATACCCTTAATCTGCAGGGTACCTAACTCTACGGAGATATTTATTGCAAAGGGCGGCTTTTTCAGTTTTGAAAGTATTCAACATTTACGAAATTCATCTAAATATATACTACGCTATACTTTAATCAAACTCACAATAGAGGAAAAGCGACAGACGAGTTTTAAACTAATGTGGTTTAAAGGATAATTTGTGTTGTAAATATTAGAGTTCATTTTAAAAGAAACTATATTCGTCCATATGTCATAAGTTATTTTTTATTCGATCTTGTTTTTAATGCGATTGAGAGTTGTAAAATAATGTAGAAATGAAGTGAACCTATACATTTCATCTTGCACGCTAATTTTTTGGTCTTAATGTTTGTTAGTTAACGATGAAATCTGTAATAGCGTCCGAAAAAAAATTTTTTTTTGACTAACATAAAAAGTGTTGTCTAGCTAGCAGGGCAATAATCAATACTTTATTGAGAAGGTTAGCTCTTCGTCTAAATATCTAATCTATAAATCGTCATTTTTTCCGACACAATCGGTTAAAAAGCATACAATTGTATGTGAACGTTTGTACAAAAACCATCGTGTTAAATCAGTTCTTATACCTGACTGACAACGCCGATCTTTAGCTTTTTTTTACTTTGTAAAATAAAAAGATTAGTTCTTACTATCAAAGAAATTAAATATGCAAGAGAAATAGGTCGAAAAGATTAATAATAATTTATTTATTCCTAAGTTATAAATCTTAACTACATCACTTTCTAAACCAAGAAAATAGATAATCTTCCTGCATTATTCCGTACTTAGATTTATTTTTCATGAAAATAGTCGAATCTATGATTTTCGTTCAAATCCATAAGGGACGCTTGTTTTGTACAGACGATTTACGATCTTATTTTCAACTAAAATACTAGTATAAAAAAAGTATTTCTTCCGACAAACGTGGAAGGAATAGACATTTAAACAGTTAGCCATAACATACGCATACTGACTTGCATTATTTTCATGGATTGAATGGCTACATCTTTGTGTGTGAAGTGAATTTCTTTTTAAAAAATTACAATGCGCTCAATTATGAATTTTCTAACATAACTTTTATGGATAGTGGAGTCGGATATTGGAAGAAAATATTATCATAAGGACGACTCGATTATTGATATAATTATTATGGTTTCACAGAAGTTTCTACAGAGTCAGCCATGCTGTAGCAGAGACTGTTGTAGGTCGTATTTTTTAAAAAAACCTGACAATACCTTTACTTTATATTGATAGACATATTCTATTAGAACATTTTTCTAAAATTTAGAGCCTTTGGAAATGTGATAATGCTATGAGCATCAAATATATTCAAAATATCAAAAATCCTTTGGTAGTTAGTTATTGCGGTATATTTTAATAGAGGCATAATTTATACTGTACTCCTAAATTTACGGCATATCACTTTGCTTATGTTATTATATTCACAGAGACTATTAATCTAACCAACTTTTATTTACGAAAAATTAAAAACTGAAATACTCTATTTTATTGCCGATTGTTCGCAAAGACACTTGGAGTTGTTATTTTGCTTTTTTTACCTCTTTTTCCCCGGTTACGGAGAAATATGTTAGGGGAAGTTTGGGTATCCTCAGACGGTTATATGCAATGATTCAAGCTTCTAAAAAAGTACTAAGACAAGTAATTATCAATTTGAATTTATGTATGTCGAAGGTAATGTGTAACTCATAAATATACATGATGAAAACATTTATTGTTCGATTGCATCTAATTTTTAAGAGTCTAGAAATAAGCAAATAATGTTCTTTAACGTTTCTTTATAAACATCTCGAGTTACCTGTCCTTCCCCTGCATCATAGAAGGGTATTTACCGACAAAGTTTGACCATTTTTTATGATTCGAGAGTTGGGTATTCTCTACAGATGTAAACTGACGTCATTCGAGTAGTCCGAACTTGTTAGATTTTAGCTTATATTCTTATTATGTGATTTTAAAATTATGTATGCGTTTGTTTAATTCATTGTAAAGGATTTGTTATTATGCTAATTTCAAAAGTTAAATGTTGGTGAGAATATTGAAATGTGACATCGATGTGGTGGTCGAGAGAATCATGGGAAATGATATTCACAAAGTTTCTCATACTTTTTAACCCTATGCGTAGGTGACGTTAATAATATTGAATTTTTTTATTAAAATATCTAAAGTAAATATCTAATTGATTTTTTTTTAGCGCTAATTGGGATTTTAATTAACTACCTCAGAGTCGGTATACACTATATTTTGCAGCGCAATTGCTTTCACACCCAGTAATGTATTATGATTTTTTTGGATGGTCGTTATATTGTTTCTTAAGTTAGCCAGATTAATAATAAATTAAAAAACCAACGTGATTTGCTTATTGTTGCCTACGCCTGATATTCATAATTTTATTGGGGGTTCTACCTGATGACAAATACAGCTTATGATACCTATCTAGTGGGTATTTTCAGTTTAAGGACCGAATAATATAGAGTTATTGTGCATACATCATCGCAAACAAAAGGTAGCTTTTAATATTATTTCGTATTTACAATCCATTTAACTACAATTTTACACTGTGAATTAATTTTTTTTACTTTTTTCCTGAAATTGTAGCCTATTTACTTATATTATGATATTATCCGAAATTTTTATAAAAGCATTATGAGGGCTTTTACCTGATGGCGAACACAAGTTGTATAGTACCTATACCTGCTTGGTATTTTATATGTATTTAAGTTTTATTTATTGTCTACTCTGTTCTCATTACAAGATAGTCCTATAATTTATCCATTTCCAGTACAAAGAAATCGCTAGTTAATGGTTCTAGATGGTAATTATTTTATTGTATTTCTATAAGTGGTGCAAAAATTGAAAACAATTATTAGATATGCTACTGAATTTTAATGAGGGTCCTTCGGAATAATAAATAAAGGTTTATGTCCCTTTCTTTTTAAATCGAGTCGGCAGAGGGTTTGAGAGGGTTATTTAGGTATAAATAATTATTGCGGTGGTCAAATAATGTACCGTCTTATTATACTTATCTTGTTAGACCATATAAATTAGGGTTTTATTTCGCTTTACTACCCGCCCGCGGCGTTTCACTAAGTTAGAAAATATAAATAATGTTTTTTACTATACCGCTTTAACAGCGGCGTTTCAACTAAGGGAAAATAATAAAAAGTCTGGTTTAAGGATGGGTCAGGTCGGATCGTAAAAAGTTGGGTTTAAGGATGGCTTATAAAAATTGGGATTTAATTATCCCGCTTTAGCAGCGGCGTTTCACTAAGTTAGAAAATATAAATAATGTTTTTTACTATACCGCTTTAACAGCGGCGTTTCAACTAAGGGGAAATAATAAAAAGTCTGGTTTAAGGATGGCTCAGGTCAGATCGTAAAAAGTTGGGTTTAAGGATGGCTTATAAAAATTGGGATTTAATTATCCCGCTTTAGCAGCGGCGTTTCACTAAGGTTAAATCATAAAATAGTCGGGTTTTATCTCGGGTCAGATCATAAATATTCAGGTTCAAATTAGGGTTAGATGAGAAGCCGCCTCGCGAAAGCATCCGGGTTAGGTCGTAAAAAGTCGGGTTTTATCTCGGGTCAGTTCATAAATATTCAGGTTCAAATTAGGGTTAGATGAGAAGCCGCCTCGCGAAAGCATCCGGGTTAGGTCGTAAAAAGTCGGGTTTTATCTCGGGTCAGTTCATAAATATTCAGGTTCAAGTTAGGGTTAGATAAGAAGCCGCCTCATGAAAGCACTTGGGTTAGATCGTAAAAAGTCGGGTTTAATTTCGGGTTATTTTGTAAACAGCACCACCGAACCACCCGGGTTAGGTCATAAAACGCACCACCTGGGTTAGATCGTAAATTGCACCACCAGCACCACCTGGCCCAGCTCTGTCCATATTCCTCTACTAGAAAGTGGTGGTACTTTTCGGTGTTACGTATAATATGTAAAGTATGTACCCTACGTTAATTAAGAAAGCATTTTCCATAGAAACTTATTTAAAATGCCTATTTTATATTTTAAATTAAAATTTAAAAACCATTTTCTATTTTTTATCTTAAATGGCTTTTGAGGCATCTATTTTGTATTTTCATTTTAAATGCATTTTTAAAACGATTTTACCCACCTCTGATAATAATACATAAACTATTTGGACAAATGGAAATGACTTTGATTTAAGTAATCCCACTAATCGTCGGTCATTAAAAATAAAGAATATAGGTATTACCGTATTCTAATGAGTAAACGCCCAAGTCATTTTATCACTGCCAAAAGTAGCTTAAGCATGAGCGGGAAGTTTTATGTTTTAATTTCATATTTCGAAATTATAAAATTATAAATGGAGAACGATTTATTTTAATTTAAGGCGTTTACTTCATCAACTATGAAACATATTTTGAGTGTGTATCAAATAAATGTCTTAATAAAGGGCAGTCGAATATTCGAATATTAAAGAGAACGCCGTAAAATAGATATTCAATTAAATTGATTTCTTTTCATATCTACGAATCCAGTCGCACATGTATTGAATCAAAGAAATAAGTAATATCATATTGTATATCTGGTTAAAAATTACAAAGTATGAAGGTAATTAATAAATATACAAATATACATATTACATAGGTACTTTTTCATTTCTAGTATTAAAAAAAATCTCTTAATTATATAGCGTAGTTGCATCTCAATTAAATCACACTGTAGTTAGGTCTTAACGCCAGCGCGTACCGCTGTATTTAAAGTATAGAAGAACCCCCTGTCCCTGCCTTCTGCCCAGGAACCACCTAATCACATGGGTGAAACTCATATGGGATAATTCGCAACAAGAAAACCGTTACAAAACCTAGTTTGAATAGTTAGGACCCCCAGTCCACCAGAGGGCTTCTCGAACGGTCACTACCAAGTGCTCTTTTTCGACACATCAGACGAACGTAACGAAGTATTAGTCCGTCAACTATCTCTCTCTCTCATAATATTAATCTATATAAAGAGACAGGCCTTGTTAAAAACACAATATATATTACGCCAACTCACTGGAGGGTTCTATTATCCGTTTCTTGGATAAAAAAAGAAGAAGAAAAGTTTTGTCAATTTTGTGAAATGTGAACCCCCGTACCCCCGAACAAATTGTTGGTAATAACTTGATTTATTTTTTAATTTTTATATCATTATTTACCGTTTTAATCCTTTACAGGCCGTTTTACGAGTTTTGGAGAATTTTAGGATGGCTACGCGACCTTATATCATAGGTATGTAACCCAAATGTAAAGTTTACGCTTTGAAGGTTAGGTTTGCTTAATTTTGAAATAAAAATTTTTAGCATACTCTTCAAAAAAGTCTACTAACCATAGTTTATAGAAGAAGTGAATATCCACAGCCCAAACGAATGCAAATAGAACTGCATGATAAGTAATGTCGAAGAAGTTTTAATGTTCAGCCTCGTGTAAGTTTTTCGTTTTGTTGTTTGCCATTTAATACTTTAAGTGTTATACTTAAGTGTATGCTCCTTGTTTGCCTCTATCAGTATCTATTATGGCCTGTGTCGCCTATTCAATAACCAAAATCAAGTAAGTATTACTGTAAATATCCCGGTTGCAAGAGGGCATTTAGATCTTCATCTGACCCTAATTGTGTCAATAAGCATTTCTATACATTTCCCCTTACTCATGTTAAAAGACTAAGAGTGTGAAAGAATAATTGTAATATTAATCCTGACATTGAGTGCAAAAGCTTTAGGATTTGTGAAGATTATTTCGATGAATGTCAATTGGCTTAATTGGAATGCTGTTCTTAAAGCTATCCCTGAGCTTTTGCCTCCTGATGTTTTAGGGTTACTTCCACATTCCGTAGAACCTGGCAGTTCAATTTTTTTTACTGGCAGTCTAAAACATTTCTTTTAGTCCTCTAAACGTACTTTTGACACAAGTACTTCTACTTTACATCCACTTTATATTTTATTGAATTTTCTTCACTGCTTTCAGTTTCTCAGTATTTAATTTAAAAATTATGTTTTGTTCAGTCTGTTAGTCATTTTGGTACTAATCATAAATATTTTTTTCTGTTGCATGGACACCTTATCGAGCCCAAATATTGTGTGACAATTTAACTCTGGCTGCAACATTTGACCTGCACCTGGCTAGGACATCTTGCACCTGGCTACGAGATTTTACACCTGAAGGCAACATATTACACCTGACCAAGATGTTTTTTTATCTGAATGGATACTTTCAAGTAGGTACCTGGACGGTTATGTTTTTTTTTGTGTCAATTTTTTTAAATTTATTTTCTGTAATAAAGAGTTGTTTAGTGGAAGAACGAAAATAAACTTAGTGCCAGTACTTTTGGCACTGATTAACTCTTTTGAAAGAAGATTAAAATAAATTTTCCAAAACCTTCAAATTATTTATATTGACATTGGCACATCCAAAACAATAATTAAGATTGTCTATCAAATGAGTTAATCGGTGACAAAAGTACCGGCAATAAATGTCACAATAGTTTCTCATTCGTTTTTATTATTTTCCTTCTACCAGAAGCTATAACTGTTACATATTTACCACTTGACTGAGCTAAGTTCAGAGAAAAGCAAGGGAGGAATAATATTCTTGTGTAAATGGGTCAAAACTGACAAGTAACGTACTAAATTTACTTGAACTTGAGCTAAGAAAGTGTGCAAAACGTAAACAGCTAATTGATATTTTGTATTAATAGTCAGTAGCGTAACTAGAAGAGCTGGGTTTAAGATGAAGCAAACATTTTTTTGGAGCAACGCCCAAATATCATGAATTCACCTATTTGCCTTAAGCAAGCCCGGGTTCATGAAACACTTGGAACCATTTTAGTCACGTCACTGTTATTAGTTACATTTTTGGTTTATTTTATACAGAATATTTTTTATTATTTTTGTCAGAACTTTTTCACATTATTTTTCATAGTAAAGTTTAAATAGATTTTAAATGTTTTTTCATAAGCTTTATTTGTTACTTACATCGGCATTTATAAATAACAACAATATTTGGTTTTCAATGACATTTATTGCTTTCTTGGTATAATTTTATACAAAATACATACATTCATTAAATTCTGAAATTTAGTGAATACATGGTATTTTCGAGTGAATTAACTCAAAACGTCTTTAAAAATCTCAAATATTGTTTAAATAGTAAACCAGTAATTTGGAAACAAGTTATTTAAACTACCCGCCATCCGCAATAAATTTCCCACCGTAGCGCTCGAAGTGGACTGGTGGCCAACTTGAATCATTGTTTCTCTGGTTTTCTACGTAGTTCGCATCACAGAACAATAAAGGGTTAGAGAAATGTTACAACAATGTTAAAGTTTCTAAACATGGGCCATCTATGAACCAACTGCATGGCTAACCCACCGGCAAAACATAATTATATTTTACCGACAATGTCATGATGGCATTATAGAAATCTGACATATCGACGGAAGAAATGCGCGGGAATATTTGAAAATATATTATAATTTTTAAATAAATTTTAGTTTTGATTCGATTTGACTGTAACATTACAGTTGGATTTCAAAAGATATATGTTTGGTAGGAATACACAAGCTGCTCGCCTTATAAGTAGATGTGAGCAGCTTGTGATAATTTCTAACCAATTTAAAAATATATCTTCTGGAATACAATTATATAGTAATGTTACAACCAAATTGAATCAAAACCTTAAAATTTATTACACATTAATTGTTTTTATTACTGTTTTTTTAATTATAAAACAATGTCTAGTGAATTATCATAATAAAAGAAAATATGATAAAAATATATTTATTTAGAATATTTAAATTAAAAAGATACCTACATATGATTTAAGAATACAATATACAACACTAAAGTCATGATATTTTTAAGAAATTAGATTTTCTCACTCATAATTATTACAGCTAAGGAAGCCTAGTAGTGTGGTTAGACTGAAACAGAAAAAAAAATTCTTTTCAATTAGGATATAAGGTACAATAGGTACGAAAACTTTTATATTTTGCCCAATTAGAGTGAGGAGAGAAACATTGGCCAGTTAAATTGCATAGCAGGTGCAATGTAGTAATGCTGGTATCAGCTGTACCCTCCCCGAGACACATGTAAAAGCTTACACTATCAAGGACTACATTCGAGGACACTGTATATTCTACTGTATAACCCCATACTGTACGAAAACAAGTAAAACTCAATTAAAGGAACATATTCCAGTAAATACTCTTCATACCTATCACTAAATTTGCAAACAAATCCATGGAAAAAATATAATACCTATATTATTCTTCCTATATTGGATTTTATTTATTAAATGTCATTTTTTTATTAACTCATTAATGCCCAGGTTTATAGGTTATAGTTAACTTCACTCTCCAGTTCATCTCAGGCTAAACTGTATTTTTGAAAATAAACCGAACTAACCTAAACATAAGTAGACTAAAGAATATCAATAACGGTATACATATGGATATCCAATGTTTAACTATAAACAAAATGTTTGTCCTGTACCTAGACACAGACTAATTTAATAGTATTTATACCAAAAACATTTTCTAAACTTGTATTTTATAGAAGGCAATGCAGTAAGTACTTAAGTGAGATACATATCTATAAGTATTTATTTCAGTTAGTGGCCGACTATATTATGCAAGTGATATCAGTATATTGATACATTCACAGACAGTTATTAGAAACTACAAGCTACAGAAAAATAAAGATTGCTACAAGCTGTTAAACATAAGGGATGGTGTAGGTATATGTAAAAATATTCATAATTTAACTGCAAGGAAGGTAGGTAAACAGAAGTGATTCACCAGTTTTGAAAAATAAGGAAGGAACTAACTAATAACATTTTTACCCAGCCACACTTCAAAAGATCATTATTAGAAAGTTGTAAATCTAAAACTATACTTGTCAACTTACTTTAGTATAATACTTACAATATACTTTCAAAAATCATCAATCCCAAAGCTTGGTCGACTGCGAAGTTTCAGCTAAAAAATATCCCAAGAAGGAACTTACTCGCTCATGAAAAAATAAACTAAGGACTTAGATATCACTATAAACTTACCAAAAGCCCCACTAACTCATTCCAAGATCAAATTAAACCCATTTTATAAAGAAAAAAGTCGTGGAAAAAATCACAAACGCGTCAGAAGGCCAGACGAGAAGTAAACTGTCATTGTCATAAAATAAATCAGTGTTGCAAAAAAAAAACACTAGCTTTTTAATGTTTTTGTAAGATTTTTACCGAAAATGATGATAGTATGAACTTAAATTAATTACATATCCAATTAAATCATTAAAACTTATTAAAAATATTCGATTAGCGAAGATTATTATGGAAATCTTAACTCGAAATAAGAAAATCAAAAGTTACTAGCAGATATGTCAAACCCTCTCGCCCCCCTGACATGAACTGCCCATAAATTGCTTCTTGCCCTACTCTCGTATTTTAGTGACACGTCCCTGGTTCGCATTTCTAACCTCTTATCTGTTTTGTGCACCTAATCAATATTTCAA
This sequence comes from Polydrusus tereticollis, assembly GCA_963920685.1. Taxonomy (NCBI): domain Eukaryota; kingdom Metazoa; phylum Arthropoda; class Insecta; order Coleoptera; family Curculionidae; genus Polydrusus; species Polydrusus tereticollis. The sequence goes on from OY987329.1 coordinate 56,384,494, forward strand.
TATGTTTTTGTCACAGCTAGTTACCGTCGGTCTAGTGTTTTAAAAATTGTTTAGTAATTAAATTAGTGCATGCGTTACGGATTGCATGAGAAAAATGAGGAAATCCAAGAAACGATCATAGAATGACAAAATGGCTTCTCTAGAGTGAAAAGTCAGGAAACTCGAAGGGATGGTTTTGGCCAGCCTAAGAGACAATGTATCAGGTAAGTAACATCTGATATTTAAACCTCCCAGGCATATCGAAATACATATTTTCTACCTTCGTAGATATTATCATACAGCATTAAGGGATTTTTAGCAAAACTCACAGCAGCCTTTTGCTGCAGAAAACTGTAAACAGCCCTTCGCTGCAGAAAACTGTAAACAGCTATTTGCTGTAAAAACTCACAGCAGCTTTTCGCTGCAAAAAACTTTAAACGGCCACTCACTGTAAAACCTCACGGCAGCCTCTTGCTGCCAAACACATGATCTCGAAATTCTGTGGAAATCTTCAAGTAGCCATTCGCTACGATACCCGCAGTCAACGGCGTAGCTATAGCTTCCGCAAGGGGGGGGGGGGTTTGACACTGTCAGGCGCTAATAAAAGAAAACAGCGCCGAAGGCGCAAAAAAGAAGTGCGCCGCAGACGAACATTTTTTGGGTGCCACGCCCCTTTTTGAATCAAGGTGCTTAGTTTTGAAGTGGGAAAAGTAGAAAACACAACACAAAATCCTCAAGAAAATTACAAAAACAACCCGGTGCGTTTAGGAGGGGGTTTAATATTTTTACCTATCTTTCAGAGAATTTCTACTTTTGAGCAGTTATTGGAGTCGGAGCTGAATTGACACGGTGATGGTTTAATCAAAAGCTGAATCTACAGTATTATTTGTTTTATATTTGAATCAAAGATTATAATTAGGTTTGGCATCGACTTTGGCATTCAGTTTGACTTTAAATTAAAAGCTAATATAATCAAAATGGGAACATTAATTTACATTTATTATTAAATTAAATCTTTTACGTCTTATTGCTAACTTATCTATAATTTCTTCGGAATCTATTTGCACTGCCAGATCACGATGAGTGCTCATTAGAGCAAGGCCAGTCAGTCTTTCATCTCCTGTTTTATTTCTAAGGTAAGTTTTTAACCTCCTCAGAGTAGAGAAACATCTTTCAGGGGTCGCAGTGGACACTGGAAGTGTAGCTAAAATGATAAGGAGTTTCTTTGTCAAAGGGAAAAACTGTTCATCGCACTGATCGATAACTTCTATTGCAGTGGCAGGTTTTTGCGCTACAGATTTCCAGTGATTGTGCCAAATCTCGTATTCACTCGGATAGATTCTCTTGAATAGAAAAAAGTTTGCCATTGCATACAAGTTTATTATTATTTTAAAAGTTCACTTAAAATTAGCGTGGGGCATCAATGGGGGGGTCCGGACCCCCTAAACCCCCGTTATATACGCCACTGCCCGCAGTCATTCGCTGTAACCTATTACTAAACAATTCCCAGATTCAGTCACGTAGCCTATTTTCCAGCGGGTCGAATCTCACCACTAGTGATATAAATGACAACTATATGACCCGCCAGGCTCCAACTTATGATACAAAGTATCCTTTTTTTTGTATCATGGCTCCGACTATTTAAGTGTAAGTTCAGACGTTGTTTATAGCTTTATACCAAAAGTATTTGCTCAAATACTTATATGGTTATTATTTTAAACAGTTCTTGGACCTGTTTGTGCAATGTTGCCGAATTTTTTATCAATGATATACTGGAATAATTGCTGCTAAACTAAATATATTAAGATACCTCGACATTTAATATTACAGAAGAGAAAGAATGCTCCCAAGCCGAGGACTCCGATGCCCCTTCTGGGAGAGAAGTATCAAACTCAGATGCGGGGAAAGTTTCGGCAGAAGCTGGAATGTCAAGACAAAATGAGACGGCAACACCTGACACAAATGTTCATCATAGTCGAGAAGCCTAAACCGCGACGATTGCTTCTCAGAGATATTGGATACAGGCCCTAGTATTGGTAACACCTTGGGACCCGAAATATTGAACAATTTAGCAATTAAATGGACCAACTATTTGACGGAAGGGAAGGCCTTGGAAAAGTGGCAAAGGCTCAAATCCTAAATAAGTGGACCATACAAAAAAAATGCAGAAATCTCCAAGCTCCTACAGTTAACTAAATTCCACAGAAATACGGAAAGATGGTGCTTCGTGGCCCTTTAGACCAATTTAGGGAAACTTTTAGGTTGCTTAGGTAACCTTATATCTAAGGAACGAGATTCCTGTGATATAGGAGATTTGGTATCCCTGGGGAAAATCCTTTGCGACATTCACCACTCCCTATCTGTACACAGAAGATTAGTCTATAACAGCTCTCCACATGAAAACGTTGAAAAAGTCACAAATAAAACAAAAATTGACACTCTTCTTTTTGGATTAAATTTCACTGAACAGTGCAAAGTAGCCAAGACAGGAAGGATACCGGGAATTGAATTAAAACCTAAAATTACCGCTCAGCGGAATTTAAACTACAAGCGGGCCACGTATAAACCCCGCCTCAAAGAACAGGGGTGGGGGGGGGGGAAGAAACAGGCCAAGATACCAAGTGTCAACAAATAACAGAGGCAGAAAAATACAACGGCATGCAGCACCTCAAATCGCTCAACACCGTTAAACGAAGCAAGTAAAATAGCTATGCAGGCAAGATTAAGTTTTTTATTACAAACCGGCAAAAAATAACAAATGATAGTAAAATAATTAGTTGGGTAAAGAGGTACAAATTAAACTTTATCAAAGCTTCCAGACAGCTAAAATTTAGGAACCTTAATGTAGAACCAGACAACAGGAACAATTACATAACATGCATAAACCATCTTTTAGAAATTGGCGCCGCGTAAGGAAATGCCGGGCCATAAAAACTCAATTTTTATCATATTTTTTCTTAAGAAAAAAACGAAACGAAGACTTCCGATTTATTTTAAATTTAAAAGATTTAAATAAATATATGTAACCCCACATTTTAAATTGGAGAATTACAGAACCGTAAAAAAATTACTTACAAAAAATTGTTATATGGCTTCGATAGATCTTAAAGACGCTTATTTTCTAATTCCTATACACTTAACACATGAAAAATATATAAGAGAGTTATTTTTATGAATTTACTTTCCTTCTTTTGGGCTAAGCTCGGCCCCGTACATCTTTACCAAAATCTTTAAACCAATATTAAATCACCTTAGATCCTTAAGGTTCATGTCCACTATATATTTATATTGCTTTTAGGGAGAACTCAATAAGAATGTCATAAAAATATTTTATTCACCTCAAACCTCTTAAAACAACTGGGTTTTAAAATAAACAAGAATAAAAGCAACCCTACGCCTCGTCAAAACCTAGAAACTATTAGTTTTAATTTTAACAGTCAAAAAATGTCAATCTCACTACCAGAAGAGAAATGTTCTAATTTACTAAAAAACATTTACAAAATATTAAGTCAAAAAGAAATTAAAATAAGACCATTTGCCAGTTTCATTGGCTCGCTAATCGCAGCCTGTCCGGCTGTTCCATATGGCTAGTTATATACCAAAGAATTGGAGAGAATAAAAACCCTAGCATTAAAAGTATCACAAGGTAATTTCGACAAAATCATACCCGACAATTTTAAACATATTTTCAAATGGTGGATAAACTCACTTCCACTTGCTGAAATTTCGCTACTACCTGCTCAATATGAATTAGAAATTTTCTCTGGCGCCTTACTTACTGGCTGGAGAGTTGCATGTAAAAAAGAGACGGCGAGTGAATTTTGGGAAAAGAACAATCAAGCATCAATCAATTAGAATTATTGGCAGCCTGGTACGGGCTAAAAATATTTGCAAATCATAAAATAAACTGTCACATTCTCGGACGAATTGATAATATTACGGCAGTTCCTCTAATCAACAAGATGGGCAGTTCACGATACACTGAACTCCATAATATGTCCAAGCCATATGGAAATGGTGTGAAAAAAGACACTTTACAATTTTCGCATCTTATATCACGTCAGCAGACAACTTTTTGAAGAATGGCAGATGTAGGCTTTCGAGCGACACCTCTTGGCAATTAAATGCATCACCTGGCCCGTCCGACAAGAATCAGTCGGAAACGGAGAAGGAAACCCCTGCAATGACCAGACGAACCGGTCATTATTGCAGGAGTCGCCGCCAGGTGCGCAGCATTAAGAGCCAGTTCGGTTAACGGACCGAGTACCAACAATTGTAGAATTTAAAGGTTGCTTCCCTTCGTCGGATTCATCCTCAGACGCGTCCCGCCGTATAACGGCTCGTGAGTGAGGTTATAGAATCCGACGAAAGGAAGCAACAGTAAGAGCCTACTTGACCCTAAAAAGACGATGGAAAATGGCAGATGTAGCTTCCGTGCGACACCTCTTGGCAATCAAATGCATCACCTGGCCCGTCCGACAAGAATCAGTCGGAAACGGAGAAGGAAAAAAAATAGACAACTTTTTGGCAGATAAAGGTTCCAGGCTAAACAATTTTGAAACGGAATACAGCCTAAATAAATCGGTTTTTATTAAAATAATAAAATTGATCGGAAAACCTAAATTAGGTAGACCTTTTCGCCTCACGATACAAAATGTAAATGTTTTGCATCAGAGAAAAAAGACCCAGACGCTTTTACCAAGCCTTGGGAAAACTTAAGATTTCACGTTATTCCTCCCTTTCCATTAATCACCAAAGTTTTGAGCAAAATCGAAAATGATTCAGCGGAAGGGATATTAGTGTTTCCCCTGTTGAAATCTCAGCCTTGGTTTCCAAAACTGGATCATCTTCGAGTTTCACATATTTACGAAATAAAACCTTCTTATAATCTCTTACTCTCTCCTTTCAGCGATCCGCACCCTCTGTGAAAAAACCTTACCCTGGGTGCTTGCAAATTATCAGGGAAGCCTACTGTAATCGAGATCTCGAGGACTCCGCAGTTGACTTGATACGGGCATCATTAAGTGAATCCACGGAAAAACAATATAATACCACATTTAAAAAATGGTCTTTTTGCAAAAGTAATCAATCAATAATATTCAATTCGGATATATTAACTTAGTGTCCAAATTCCTAGTCAGAGAATTTGAGCTAGGAGCTAAATATTCCACATTAAATACTCATAGATTCGCTTTAAGTTTAATTTAAACACTTAACAAAAATGGTAAAAGTATTATTAACAGACTTCTCATAGGCGTATTCAGGTCAAACCCAAGTTTTCCCAGGTATAATGAAACTTGGAACCCCGAACCAGTAATTAAGTATTTTTCATCTCTGTATCCACATTCCAACCTAGATTTTAAAACTTTAACCATTAAACTTACAGTACTCCTTGACTTGGTAACAGCCCAAAGAGCGCAAACATCAGATATCTCTACGACCGAAACTAAAATGGAAATATCATTATCTGCTTTCCTAAAAACTTCAACGCCTAACAAAATACAGCCTATTCTGATACTCCTTTTCTTCAAAGAAAAACCCGAATTTTGTGTTGCCACCATTATTCCATATTATACAGCGTGGGCAAAAAGAATGGAATACCCCCAATATTTTCATGACCATGTATATTTTCGAAAAACGCTCGAACCAGTCGATTTTATTTATCATTTTTACAAATTTTTAGAATTTTTAGTATTATACAGGATTGCTCAAGAAGTCAACTTTAATTTTTTAAATGAAATACCCCAAACTTTATTCGATTTTTGAGTTCTACTTAAAATTCTGAATATTTTTCATGTAACATACCCTATTTCCATATTCAGCTGTCGATATCTCACAATCTAAACAATAATAATTAACAAAATTTAAGCTTATTAGGTAAAAACAACAGCTTTTAAACCTGATTAAGAAAGTAGAGTACTTAATTAAATGTTCAAATTGATGGCCATTAACAATTTGGCAGTGTCCTAAACGTAAAACAAATTCGTTTTGAACGTTCCCAATAACCTGTTCAGGGATTTGTCGAATTTCATGTTGTATTATCAGTCTCTAAATCCGATGGCTTGTTCTTGTACACCCTTTCTTTCAAATATCACCACAAAAAGATATCGAGGGGTGTTAAATCGGGTGAGCGGGATGGCCATTCTATTTCTCCCCTGCTACCTATGTTGGAAAACCTCGTTTAGGTATTCTCGTACCCGTGCGGCGTAATCGGGCGGTGCACAGTCTTGTTTTAGCCAAATGATTCTTTCAGGACTATCTTGTTCATCGTGATCTGGGTACAGACCAGCTAAAGTAGGAACTAATTCAAACAGTAAAAACTCCAAATACCTCTCAGCGTTTAACGTTTCTTCGAAAAAGAAAGGTCCTAATATTCTGTTACGTAAAATTCCGGCCCATACGTTTAGCTTCTGTGGGTGCTGTGTATGGGCCTTTTGCATCCAGTGAGGATTCTCTGTCGACGAATACCTACAATTATGTCGGTTGACTGTTTCATTAAGGCAGAATGTAGCCTCATCAGTTAATAAAATATTCTGCGCGAAATTTCCGTCATTATTGCAGATGTTTTGCATATTCTCGCAAAACTGAAGGCGTCGATCGAAATCATCCCCATTTAGTTCAAGGACAAGACAAATTTTGTAAGGATGATATTTTTCCTTATGAAGAATATTTTGTACAGATTTATAACCAATATTTCGAATCTGACCCACTTGACGAGTGCTGGAATGGGGATCGTCTTGATAATTACGACAGTAAAACATTTAATCTAGTTCATCACAAATTTTGGGACGGCCACTTTTTAGTTTATTGCGCACAGATCCAGTTTCTAAAAATTTTAATACTATCTTATTAACTGTACACCTTGATATCGGCGTTTGCTCTCGATAAACGTTATTAAAAAGTTCACATACTTCAAATGTAGATCTCTTTCTATCGTCATAGCCAACCATCATGAGGATTTTTATGCGCTCTCTTTCACTTAAGTGCATTTTACTTAAAACGTGTCGTTCTAACAATACAACGTAACTTTTTTTGGCAATACTGTCACTTAAAATAAAATGACAGTGGCGAAAAAGTACAATAATATGCGTAGTTACCAGAAATACTACTATAAAGGTAATAAGTTTCCATATTTTCTTCCCTATTCATTAATTCAATGAAAATTGCCATCATTATTGTTTAGATTGTGGTATATCAAAAACTGCTGAATATCGAAATAGGGTATGTTACATGAAAAATATTCAGAATTTTAAGTAGAATTCAAAAATCGAATAAGATTTGGGGTATTTCATTTAAAAAATTAAAGTTGACGTGTTCCCCGACTTCTTGAATTCTTGAACAATCCTGTATAATACTAAAGATTCTCAAAATTTGTAAAAATGGTAAATGCAATCGACGGGTCCGAGCGTTTTTCGAGAATGTACATGGTTATAAAAATATTGGGGGTGTTCCATTCTTTTTGCCCAAGCTGTATACAATTAACAAAAAACATATATACTCACTCGTAACCCATAAAAAACCACATAGAGAAACGTCGTCTCAAACGATAAACCGCTGGATAAGACAGAGTCTAAAACTCTAAGGTTATCCAGAATTAACACAAACATATTCCGGTCTCCTAGTATACGTCATTCCGCAACTTCAGCGGCTTATCGCGCGGGGCTCAGCGTTGCCTCTATATTAAAAACAGCAGGCTGGTCAACAAAGTCGCAAGTATTTGCAAAATTCTATAATCGACCCATAGAAAATAAAAACAGCTTAATGCAATATATTTTTACTAGATAAGGATGTTACTTTACTTATGACTAAAGGGCGGAATATATGCACTTAAATTTAGTCCAAGTATGCGCATATATATGACTTGTTTGCCTTTAAAATATGCAGTTATATGCATTTTTTAACCAAATATGCATACTGGTATGCAACATTTCTTAATGTATTATAGAAAAATAGGGTAAAGAAACACACTGGGTTCTAAAAATGATGTTTATTTAAAAAAAAAATGGAAAAAAAAACGAAGAAAAATAAAAATAAACAATTTTTTAACCCGAAATTGTATAAATGGCATTTATTACTAGATATTTTTCAAAATTTTCATCTAAAAAGGATTCTTTTCTATCAATAAAAATATGTTTATAAAAGGATAAGCTTCTTTTAACATCTACTGACGTAATCGGACAATACTGCAACTTAGGTAGTAAAGTATAAGGCCAAGATACAACTTCGTTGGATGGTTTACCTTCATAAATACTTTTACTGCAGTTTACAGTTATATCCAATTTTTTCCTTATTTAACCTCTTACTTTACCGGGAATGTTGTTACATTTAGCGGAAAAAGTTTGAACAATACTAATTGAGTCTCTCAAACTTAAATTTCTACTCTCTAACGAGTATATTATGTCCGGAATAAAACTGAAATAACCTTAATAAAAACAAGATCTTTAACTACACTTGCACTTTTTAACAACTCTTTACTTTGCACAGCACACTGCGAATCGTCATCTAAATCCAAAATTAGTTCTTCAATGGCTTCGAAATGGTCTGCGTAGACTATTGCGGCCTTAATCCATGTTTCCCACCGGGTAATTACAGGTTCTGAAGGTAAACTACTTCCTGGTAATCTCTCCTTATACATCTGCACTCTTAGAGGTGCTTTCAGAGACACTTTTTTTTACATTTGAAATTAATTTATTTACTAAAGAATATATTCAGTTCTGACGGTTTTTGCGATTCGGTTTTCCATGTAAAAGACAAGTCACATGTACCACATTGGGGTAAAAGATTCTTAAGTTTTAGCCTACTTTTATCATATACGGTGCTGCATCAGACAAACGCACTAAAAACTTCTTATCTAGGACTGGATTTGGCAAGAAAAAGCTCAATAGGGACTGCTATTTCGTATGCTGAATGAACATTCTTTTTTCTAAGCGTGGTTTCATCAGGAATGGTTTGTTCACAATATTTTTGCAAAGATCCTCTAAATTACGGATTTTGCAATTTTTTTTAAGGGTTTGTTTGCTGCGACCAAGGTCTTGCATAAGTCTTTTTGAAAAATTTCCTTTTCAGATTTCGATTTTTCTCCAACATTTTGAAATGCGTTTTTTACACTCAGCTGAACTGGCTCATATTTCATTTTTTGTAACTTTGATTTATGCAGTGGTGTTTTCAAATATTGATCGATTTGGAACTTCTTTTCACAGACAATAATTTTTGCACAAACTTTACAGAAAACTTTTTATCCACTAAACTCTAACTCTGGGAAATTTTTAATCCACGAAGACGTTTTCGCCACTTTAGACATATTGAACACAAATTTGAAATCACTAGTTTCACACTGAAAATACTGAAATCTGTCGAGAAACTAAAACAGTACTTCATATTACAACCCGATATAAATACAGTTTGTTAAGCAGCTAATAATAAGGCATAATTAAATGACAATAAATAACCCCTAATAATATACTAACCTGAACTAACCCCGGAAACCCTCACTAAATACCTTGTGTATAACCAAAATGTAAATATTAATTATTATACAGGGTGTCCGGATAAGGATACGGAGCGGCCATATCTCGGAAACGATACGTCCCACAGATCTGAAAAAAAAGCTCTCATTATTAAAACTGCCAAGAGAAATTCATTCAAAATAATTTTAAGTTTCGGAAATTGCCGCAAGAGGGCGTAACGGCTTATTTATTTTTTAAAGTTCATTTTACGGCAAAAAATGCCACTTAACCGTAGAAAAGCAAATAAATAATTAAAATCAGTAGATTGTTTACTACAACTTTTGTTATTGTTATTTTTTTGAATCTCGCCTAATAAAGGAGTGGGGGAAGCCTTTAGGACATTTTTCAAAAACTGTCATTATGTCGTTATCCTTCAACGGATTTTCTATAACTTGGACTTGTTTGAAAGGGAATTCCTTGGAGTTTAAATAAATGATTCAGGAATTGTCACAAGTTTACTTTTTAACTTATTTTTTTATTTTTCTCGGTATTTGCAAATTGGATGGTATAATTTTTTTCGGTAGTAATAGGAGACAATTTGCATTGGAAACGATTAGTCCAAACCGCAAATCGATATCATCAGGGGTTTAAAAGTTATTTTGATTTTTCTTTAAAAAATGATATAGTTTCCATTTACCGGTACCCGGTATACCCCTAATAAGCAAGATAACAACTAATTTCATAGCCTACTGTTTAATAAACTATAAAATTTATAATAAAAGTTTAACGAGTCAAAGAAACATCAATAACACTGAATAAAATATGAATATTATGATATGAGATTATGAAAAAGTGCACAAATCTTAAATCTAGAAACAATTAGCAATTTAGCAAGACAACAATAATTACAAATGTTTAAAATATTTTCCGTCACTTCCTAAGCTCTTAGTTATTCTTCTTCCAGTGAAAAACACACTTGCCTCTTGCCTCAATTTCAGCCGTGGATAAGCTTCGAACGGCATTTCATATCCTTTCCATCATTTTTTCGCCTAAATTACAAGTTCCAAGTTGGCCATGGAAAAAAACAAATTAATAATTTATTGTGACAAGCTGTTGATGAGTTTTAAACGTCAACATCTTACAATATTAAGCATTGTTTTTTACATTTATATTGCATTTTTCTACAAACAGTATGCCGTTTACTAACGCAGAAGCGTATGATATGTTGAATATGTATTTTCAATCTCTTGAAAATGCTGTAATAGCGTCGCGAGAGTATGCAACGCGATTTCCACAAAGAAGACACTATTCTCGAGAAGTATTCTCAAGATTAGCTCGACGATTAAGAGAAACTGGTAATGTGCAGCCCATTCAACGACCCTTACGCATTCGTAGGACACGTAATGAGGTAAATATTATCAACGTTTTGGCTTACGTTCAATACGATCCCACTTTAAGCACCAGAAAAATTTCCCTTGACTTGGGGGTTCCAAAAACAAATGTCCACGAGATTTTACAAACTAACAGTATGCACCCTTACCACATCGTTTTACACCAGGCATTGAACGATACTGATTATGATCGTCGATTGGATTTCTGTCACTGGCTATTAAATATGATTAGGGAAAATCCAAATTTTCTTTCACGGATATTATGGACAGACGAGGCCACTTTCACTAACGCTGGGGGTGTGAATTTGCATAATATGCACTATTGGTCTGAGCAAAACCCTCATTGGATAAGGCAAGTAGATTTTCAAAACCGCTGGAGTTTAAATGTTTGGTGCGGGATCTTGGAAGGAAAAATTATCGGTCCCCATTATTTTGACCAAACCCTTAATGGAGCAAGATTTTTAGATTTCTTGGCCACTTTCCTTCCACCTCTTTTGGAAGAAGTCTCCTTACAAACGAGAACAAACATGTGGATCCAACTTGATGGTTGTCCGGCGCATTACTATCGTAACGTACGCCAATACCTAGAAGAGCAATTTGCGCATCGTGTAATTGGAAGAGGAAGCTTGTTTCCCTGGCCGGCTCGTTCACCGGATCTTACTTGTCTTGATTTTTACCTCTGGGGTAGGTTAAAAGATCTGGTTTTCCAAGAGAGACCAACAACAAGGGAAAACATGATGGTAAGGATAACAAATGCCGTTAGAAACTTATCCACGGCTGAAATTGAGGCAGCCGTATTATCAACTAACAGAAGAATAATTAAGTGCTTACAAAATGACGGAAAACATTTTGAACATTTGTAATTATTATTGTTGTCTCGCTAAATTGCTAATAAAATTGTTTCTAGTTCTAAGATTTGTGCACTTTTTCATAGTCTAAGTCTCATAATATGATATTATCATAATATTCATATTTTATTCAGTGTTATTGATGTTTCTTTGACTCGTTAAACTTTTATTATAAATTTTATAGTTTATTAAACAGTAGGCCATGAAATTAGTTGTTATCTTGCTTATTAGGGGTATACCGGGTACCGGTAAATGGAAACTGTATCATTTTTTAAAGAAAAATCAATATAACTTTTAAACCCCTGGTGATATCGATTTGCGGTTTGGACTAATCGTTCCCTATGCAAATTGTCTCCTATTACTACCGAAAAAAATTATACCATCCAATTTGCAAATACCGAGAAAAATAAAAAAATAAGTTAGATTGAATAACAGCGCCATCTTAAAATTGTATCAGGAAACTTGTGACAATTCCTGAATCATTTATTTAAACTCCAAGGAATTCCCTTTCAAACAAGTCCAAGTTATAGAAAATCCGTTGAAGGATAACGACATAATGACAGTTTTTGAAAAATGTCCTAAAGGCTTCCCCCACTCCTTTATTAGGCGAGATTCAAAAAAATAACAATAACAAAAGTTGTAGTAAACAATCTACTGATTTTAATTATTTATTTGCTTTTCTACGGTTAAGTGGCATTTTTTGCCGTAAAATGAACTTTAAAAAATAAATAAGCCGTTACGCCCTCTTGCGGCAATTTCCGAAACTTAAAATTATTTTGAATGAATTTCTCTTGGCAGTTTTTATGATGAGAGCTTTTTTTTCAGATCTGTGGGACGTATCGTTTCCGAGATATGGCCGCTCCGTATCCTTATCCGGACACCCTGTATAATTCAGATTGAAAAATCTTTAAAACAAGTGCCGGACTGGACATTAAACCTATGAGTCGAGACGCCGAAAACATAGAAATATATATGCTCATCAAATAATAATTTGGGAAAAATATGCATTTTATTATAAAATTGACAAAATATGCGAAAAATGCATATATATGCACTTTGCATATATTCCACCCTTTACTTATGACAGTAAACCGTATTATAATTAGCTCTTTTTAAAAATAAAGTTAAATATGTTTTGTACTACTTCAATTATTAGGTCTTGTCTTGTATTAAAGGACGTTTTTAAAATTAAGTAACCAGAAATCTCATTTATTTTTTATATAATTTATTACGTGGATCGTTCCAACCTTTTCTTTAAACATCTACAGTTTGACCTAATTGAAATGCAACTACGCTGTATAATTAGGGATTAAACGACTTACCTGTACGGAAGTTCAATCATTAATTATACTAGTAGCTGCATCCTAATTAGATCACTTCCTTCCCACCACTATGGTCGTAAATAATTGTTATAGGCCATTTACAGGGTTAGGAGAATTTACTAGAACGGTCGATTATTTCAAAAGATATACGAGTTAGCAAAAAACGTCTTTTATAAAAGTTGTAAGGCTTTTATCTACATATCTGTAATAAATTGTAATATACAGGTAAGCCCAAAAAGTTGTGGAGACTCAAAGTTATATTTTTTTAAATAAAACAATTCGTATATTATTACTTATTTTGATCTCCCAGTCAATTTTAAACATTTTCTATTAACCATATGCTATGCCTAAATTTATTAGTTTCCGAGATATCATGACATTTTGTTCAGTTACAAAACAAAAAATAAGTTTCAATAAACAATTTAATAAGTTAACATGAAAAAAAATCGGTATAACAAGTCATGGAAACACAGCTCTATTTTTTAATAAATGTTGAAAATGGCCCCCATTTACTATTAACAATGATACAAATTGTCGCAAAAATGTCTTTGTGTATTTAAAACCATTTCCCTTGTTATTCTCTCACTTTCATTTAAAATTTAAATTCTTAATTTTTCTAAATTATTGGATTTGTTCCATGATACATTGCTTTTCAGGTGACCCCAATAAAAGAAATCTAAGGGCGAAAGATCGGGGGATCGTGGAGGCCACTCGATAGGCCCTCTTCTTCCTATCCATCTATTTGGGAACGTGACATCCAAAAATTCTCTAACTTGACGAGAAAAATGCGGAGGAGCTCCATCTTGCTGATACCAGGTTAAGTTAATATCAAGAGTTAAATTGTTTATAGTTGGAACTATTTCTTGTCGAAGAAGCTGGAGATATCGTTCACCGTTCAAATTTCCCTCGATAAAAAAGGGTCCAATTACATGTTCCGCTAACAATCGAGCCCAGACATTAACTTTTTCTGGGAACTGTGTATGCAGTTCTTTATACCAGTTTGAGTTATTTCGCCCCCAGTAACAGTAATTTTGTTTATTGACCATTCCGTGTAGTGTGAAGGTAGCTTAATCCGAAAAAACAATATTGTTTGGAAAATGCGGATTCTCTTCAATCTTTCTCGTAATTATTTCGCAAAATTTTAGTCTTCGATCATAGTCAACATCACAAAGTTCTTGTACAACATGAACTTTGTATGGATGCATTTTCTCAGTATGAAGAACGGTTCTTACAGATTTTTGATCAATTTCTTGACCCAAAGCAAGCTGATTGTCTGGGATTTTATTGTATCGAAAGCAGAATGTCTAATTTTTTATCATCGGCGGTAGCACTCCTAGGTCTTCCACTTCCAGATCTTGGTCGGTTTTTACACTTCCAGTCATTCTGTAACGCTCCACAGTTCGAAAAACTGCATTTTTTTAAATTTGCCTATCTGGGTGCAAATTGTTAAAAATATCACTTACCTCCTGATAATATGATCTCTGCTTATCGCCATATCCCCTTAAAATTAAAATATCAATTCTCTCTGTTTCAGTAAGTGAAAACGCCATGCTATTTTCTTTTTTGCTCAATTTTGACAAATGTCAAAGACCATACCTAATTTGTTGCTAAGGTAAATAGGACTACGTTCGAATAGAGCATTGTTATCCGTTATTATTTAAAACGCTGATATCTCGGAAACTAATAAATTTAGGCATAGCATATGGTTAATAGAAAATGTTTAAAATTGACTGGACGATCAAAACGAGTAATAATATACAGGATTTTGTCTATTTAAAAAAATATAACTTTAACTCTTCACAACTTTTTGGACATACTTGTAATTTCCAATTTATTACAGATATGTAGATTTTTAAAAGCCTTACAACTTTTATAATAGACATTTTTTGCTAACTCGTATATCTTGTGAAATAATCGCCGTTCTTGTAATTTCCTGTATAGTAGGTTGGAAGATTTAGGGGAAACCGCGCTTAAAATATTGATTAGGTGGTTCCAGGGCAGAAGGCAGAGACAGGGGCTTCTACTATACTTTAAACACAGCGGCACGCGCTGGCGCTAAAACATAACTGCAGTGTGATAACTGCAGTGTGATCTAATTGATCCCAATTTCCGCAACTACTGGTATAATTGAGGATTGAACTTGCTGACAGGTAAGTTGTTTAACCGTAAATCAGCCCTATGCAGCAGCACACAGGTTAAAACTTTCCGTTAACTCCAAACTAACGGAACCCGGTAGAAAAATCCCATGCTATTTCCGCGATTTGGTATGCAGCAACAACTTTTCCGTTACATTTCAGGGGTTAATTCGAGTTTTAACGGGCTTTTTTATCGGCATCGAAAGACCCGACGCTTCGTTTAAACGGACCCCGTTTAAAATTTTGAGCCAATCAGGGACCCGCACCTGTCGGATATCGAATCACTTCGGATTGCTTCGGATGCCCTCGTTTCACGGTACACAGATGACAGAACCTCGTTTCTTGCAATTCTTGCTTGCTTTTCTTTAGAATTTTTCGGTTTTTGCTTCGAAAATTAGTGATCGAAGTGTTTTTGATTGAAAATGCATCCTCTTATATATGCATAAGCTCGTTTAAAAGAAAAAATGGATATTTTTTTATACAGGTAAGTTAAAATACACTTTTACAGGTTAAAATTACTGAACTAAATTGATTTGTGTTGATTTACAATTTATAGGAATTTTTATGTACTTTTAGATTTTATCAAACCATGACAAGAAAGGTTTTCGAGAAGATTTTTCATTGAATGTAGCAGAAAATTATGTTTCCGATTCTAAAGCAGTTTTCTACAATGTACCTACCTACGTACAAGCTGAAAAATACATGATGTTATGTTGTTTTGGCAAGAATGTACTACCTACCAAATAGAGGTAAGATTCTAGACTATTTAGACTATGCAGGTAGCTATAATAGATAAATTATTGAAGCTTGGATCAACCAAGTTTCTTACATAACTTTGTAAAAATTAAATTTGTTTATTTATGTTTAATATGAAACAGAGGCTTCAAATCATAAGCTTTTTCTGCCTGCCTTTAGAACTGTTACCGATAAACCATTTTGAATTACATTATATACAAAATATTGACCATAAACAGGATAACAAGTCTAAATATTATTATTTATTTATTGCTCGACTTATACTACTCATAGGTGTGTTCATCTCCCTCTAAAACCCTTTAAAAATAAAATAAAACAATTTCTAATAAATAAATGTTTTTATAAAATGGACGATTTCATACAATATAGAGTGGTAGATATGGACTTTTAAAGTAATGTCCTGGATTTAGTGGGTGCGCTTGTGGTTTGGATGTTTTAGGTAAAATGTACTTTCGGGGGTTTTCTTAAAATTTAAATGTATTGTCTTAAATTTGTAAATGTATTTTTAATTCGTTGACCAAGATAAGAAACTTATGTAAGTTTTTTCCATAAATAAACTAAACTAAGCTGAAAACCAAGTAGGTACCTACTAAAACCTAATATTATGATAAGCAATAAATATGCTATACCTATCTAGTACCTATATTTTTATATTAACAATAAATAATATTATAAAGAAATTATAATACCTAGTACCTAACTAAATTATTTCACTTGTGGTTAAGATTCATAAAATAAACTGATTTAGACAAAAAATTTACGACTGAAATAAACATTCCAAACATGAGTAAGCATCAATACAAATTTAAAGGGGATAACCCCAAACATCTATGTCGACGTGGATTTATATTGCTGTGGTTGACAGCCATTTCCTAAATTCAGAAGGTCCTGTAAGTCGAAAAAATACATTTGGATCAAAAATAATAAAATTTAAATTTTATTGATCATTATGAAATGTAAATTAGTGAGGGTTAGTGGTGGTAGTACTTCGCACGATACTAGAGATTAAACAACGATTTATTCACTTGTAGTATCGTGTTTTAGTATACCTACCAGTCAATTGACCAAAATAAATTTGAAAATAAAATAAAACAAACAAATAAAAAATTCAAATTTTTAATGCAAATAAACATATTTAAATATGAAAAACTTAAAAATAAATTTAATAAATCGAAAATAAACAAAGGGATATTAAACTTTGTTAATTAAGCTGGATAATGGTAAATTATCAAAATCAGATTCATCTTCGGAATCTGATTCTGGGTGTTCGATATCAGAATCCGATATTGCACGATAGCAGACATTTTTGGGATTCACATTCACTGGTAGAGAGTCAATACGGGTGTAGGTAAACTGGACTGATGGCAAACGAATAAAACAATGTTGATATAACTTAAATAAAATTCTGTAAAAATTTAGTATATTTTGACCGAATTTAACCAGTCAAATAGCTAGCGGTCAATTGACCATCCCCAACTCTACGTACAATACTTAGTAATCGGGTATCGACTCTCAAAGTATCGATTCATACTCTGTATCGAAAGTATTGTTCTACTACTAATTTCTAACCCTAAAATTGAAAATATTTAATCACCATGAAGTTAATTAAAATTAGAATAGATAGTGATAGAATAGGGGGTTAATTTGTCATTCACTTTTGGGAATATCTCCGCCAAAATATACCATGTTTGGGTAACTATCATTTCTGTTGCATTTCTGTATAATCATGTTCTCACAGTGAGTCAACACTTCAAAAAGTTTAAATTCAATGTAAAAAAGTATTGTTTTTTAGGTAGGCAGATGCAAAAATTAAAGACCTGGATGTATTATGAAGACTTTTATAATGGAAAGGGCAAAATCAGAACTTGAAATATAAAAGAAAAATTGCTGAACTCGGATGATTGACAACTTGTAGAAGGTAAATACCTGAAATATCCTGGGGTGCAAGTATTTGGAAGGGTGTTAAACAACAAACCTAGAGTGTGTTCCTGGATTGGTGCAGTAAATAGGTAAAAAAGTGTTCATATTTTTTTGTTTGATACTTCCTCGAGAATTTCATCTTCTGGGGTTCAGCCCTGTATGCACTATTGAAGTACATATTAGGTAGGAGATATACAGGGTGTTTCGGGAGGAAAGGGAAATATTTTAATGAGGTATTCTAGAGGTCAATATAAGAAAAAAAGGTCATATAAATGTGGGTCTGGAAATGCTTTCTTTTCGAGATACAGTGTGCCAAAAAAAAAGTAATATACATTTGTCCTTCAATACCTCGAAAACGATTTAAGGTATTACACTGATCATGGGTGTGCGCTATACTGGCATGAAAATACGTTTTCTCGATTTAAAAAGTTTTTACCATTTTACCAGTGGCGTACGCGACAGCAAAAAAGAAAATTGTTTTGGCGAAAAAAATTGTACGCCTCTGGTATTTTTCAAATCAGGGGTCTATTTCTTAATCTACAGTCATTTCTTAAAAAAAAAAGTATTTTGAGTTTTTTTGGTAGAACAAACCATTTTCAAGTAATAATAATAATAATGGGTTTTTATTTTACTTGAGATAGGGCCACAAAGAAAGGTGAGAACCGGGGCTATCAGCCCCGTTGCTCCCTCACCTCTCCCGAAGGTTTTGTATTATGGCTACTACCCTTTTAATACTTTTGGTAAATATAAACTTTAATTTTAGTGTCAACTAATACAAAAAATGAACACGAAAGGTGCTCCAGCACAACCCTACGGTCTGCAATAGAGTCGTTTTCGGCATCACAGAAAACGACTCTAGATGTTCAAAAGCAGGTGGTAGTTCAAATGGAGGAATTCAACAAGACGATGAAAAAAAACAACGAATTACGTGAGAAACAAAATATTATCGCAGAAAGGAAAAATGAATTATGGGAGAAACAAAATATTATTGCAGAAAGGAAAAATGAATTATCACTTATGGCGCTAAAATTAAATTACTTAAAAGAGTTTGGCAACTTAGATAACTTTAATATATTAACAGAACTTAATGTACCTACTAACTATAACTAACCTAACCTAGAACTAACTATAACTAACCTAACCTAGAACATTTAAATATACTGGAGGAACAGTAGGACACTAACTAACATTTATCTTAAACTTACTTATTTCTAAATCAAAATCACACTAGCAACTTTTTTTGTGCAACTTAAAAATGGCTTAAATACAACACACTGATTTGATATGGGCTAGCATTAATTGCTGGTGCGCGCCAAGCCATAATGACTTCCATGTATTTTTGAAAGATTTTTCAGTTGCAAAAAAAAGCTGCTGGTGTGTAGAAGTAGAAAAAAGGAATAAATTCATTATTTTTATTCATTTCAACTTATTGACATGTGTTTGCTGTCTAGGTCCCTACCCGTTTTTCAAGAGCAAATTCTTGGTGTTTAATTAATTTTATATAAGACCCACACGAAAAGAGCTTATTACATAACCCATTTTAGCCTGTTTGCGTTATGCAATATACTGTATTATCGTACTGAGTGATGTAATGAACTCATTACATCACTCAGTGATGTAATGAACTTATTAGATCACTCATTTTTTTTATTACATTAGTCATTTTTAATCAAACTATGATTTGTTTTGTTCCGTCGGTCACTGTCACTTTTTGTGTAATAATACAATTTTTTTTGTCAAATGTCAAAATCATTTTGAATACATAAAAAAAACAAAATTCTGGGTCTTATATAAAATGTTGTATATCACACATACAGTAAGGCTCACTACAGCACGCGTGTGGTTACTACGATTCGGTCTACGACCTCGTCGTAGCAATATTCCCCACTCGTTACTGTAGTGAAGCTCATACCGTACTAGTAATATAATATAAATAACTATTAAAGTCGTTTAAATGTTGGTTAATGTCATATTGTAGATTAGTCTTTTTGCCTGTATTATATTAATCATTATAATTACTTGAATATATTATTAGGACGCACTTGACATTGACCTTTTCGCGAATCATTAATTTATCATTCAGATTCGGTATATTATACAGGGTGTTTCACGGTCGATGGTACGTTAGACGTTTACGGAGAACTAAATAACGAATCATTTTCAAAATTTGGCAACCGGGATAAACGACCATGGTCTATCGTTCTAAAATATTTTCAGCAATGCAACGTTGCCGCTTCTGCCCAAAACAGGTGGCAACATTGTTATTTCAAATGGAACACCCTATATCTTAGAATTTTTTTGGACTCTACATAAAATTGTAATTATTTTTTAATAAGTGCATTATAAGTCTAAACTTAATAGGTTTTGAGATATCGACATTTGAAAAATGACATTTTTGAACTTTGACTGCTTCAAACTTTTTAACGGTATGTCTTAGAGCAAAACGGCTTACATGTCCCTATCTTGCTTTTTTATTATCTTCCCAAAAATATCAACTTCCGGTTACGCCGGAAGTACTATATATGGGGATTTTAAGTTACATCCGGTTTAACCGGAAGTTGAAACTTTTGGGAAGATAGTAAAATAGGAAGATAGGGACATGTAAGCCGTTTTGCTCTAAGACATACCGTTAAAAAGTTAGAAGCTGTCAAAGTTCAAAAATGTCATTTTTCAAATGGCGATATCTCGGAACCTATTAAGTTTAGACTTATAATGCACTTATTAAAAAATACTTACAATTTTATGTAGAGTCCAAAAAAATTCTAAGATATAGGGTGTTCCATTTGAAATAACTATATTGCCACCTGTTTTGGGCAGAAGCGGCAACCTTGCATTGCTGAAAATATATTAAAACGATAGACCATAGTCGTTTATTCCAGTTGCCAAAATTTGAAAATGATTCGTTATTTAGTTCTCCGTAAACGTCTAACGTACCATCGACCGTGAAACACCCTGTATACTGTCTATAAGTAGAATATTTTGCCATTTTAATTAACACTTCCAATCCAGTTCAAGAGTATGTTTTCCTCCTTTGCTAAAACGTCCCAACAGCTAAAAAATGTCAAAATTAATATAGGCCCAGGAATTTTTTATTATTTAATGTTGTGTTTCTACATATTACATATTTAATTAGCGTTACATAAAATATTACATAAAGTTTCGGTAAGATGGTTTAAGATTTACAATTCACACGATTGAGACTGGGATATTTTCTAAAATTTAAATGTATACAGGGTGTTATGGAAATGACTTATTATTTTTTAACCCGTAAATATATAGGTCGAGACGAATTGGGGAAAAATTGCTATAAATGGCGCTCGAAGCTAGAAATTCGAGAAAAATGCCTTCAAAAATTTAGGTCCAAAACACCTACACGCCAATGACCCAAACAGCTGATTTGGGTAATTGTTTACTTTAGTGGAAATGTTGAATTTTTCGCTAAAATTTCGTATATAGGCTAATTAAGGGTAGCTGATCACAATTTTCCTTTTGCGTTTAGGCGGCAAATGCACTGGTTTTGAGAAAAAAAATGTTAAAGTTTTTCTAACTCACCGGTATGTTATTTTGCATGTAATCCTAAAATGTTGCTTATTTCCAATAAAATATTACTTGTCGGAGTCATAGTATACACCTCTGAGTTGAAATAAATGAAATATGCCACAAGGAAACTCTGAAAAACGGGATAACTTGTAAGCGAACAGAAAACTCTACGTTATCTGGAAAAAGACGGGGGCTCACTGACAGCTGGCCACCCATGTTGTCAGATTGTTAGTGTATTATAAATTGCCTATACTTGTCAATTCATTTTTATTAATTGAATGAATCCTATTGGCTCGAGCTAGCATATCATTCTCCTGGATGGAAGCCATTGATAATTACAAGAAAAAGAAGAACAATCTGGCAACGTGAGTGCAATGAATCTGAAAAGAGACGGTTCTACTTTGTCGGCGTATTAACAACGAATTTAATTAAATTTGTGCCTTTTCCATTGTTTTTTTGCTAAAATGTTGCTCTTATTTTATGAACAGATAGTTTGGTGAAAGTTTTATCACATATTTTGAAGGGAAAACCATAAAATCTAGGAAATTGAAAGGAAAGAATACCCTAACCTGTAAGTGAAAAACTTTAACATTTTTTTCTCAAAACCAGTGCATTTGCCGTAAAAACGCAAAAGGAAAATTGTGATCAGCTACCCTCAATTAGTCTATATACGAAATTTTAGCACAAAATTCAACATTAATTGCACTAAACTAAACAATTACCATTCCAGCAGTTTGTCTTGTCAAAAACACATGTGTTCAGGGGCATTGAACTATCATGGAAGGCGCACATAGTCCGGTTTAAGGGTATTTTACAAAATTCAAAATACTTCCGATTTTAGAAAAAAAAACTATCAAGTGTAACTCTAGACCACCTCAGGAGTGGCCCCTTAAAATATAATAAGTCATTTCCATAACACCCTGTATATTTACAAGGAAATTCGTTGGGCTTGAAAACGGTCTAATCTGATAATACAGGGTGTCTGTCTTCCTTTGCATGGCCTTAAATTGCTAGGGCTATTCGGGCCAGGTACATACCGTTATTATTATACGTGTGTACAAAAGGGTCCTTGCACAATTTTTAATTCAATGTATATTTAGTTGTATCTAGACTCAAATATACCCCCTATTTTTCTTTTTTATCATAAATCTCATTGTGTTACAAGATATTTTACAATACAAATTTCTCATTTTGAACGCGCGCCAAAACCTCCTGCCTTTTGTGACGTCAATTATTTGTAGTTACTGATATCGACAAATATACCGTTTTTTTTTTAACCCCGCTACAAAAGAGTTTTCGAAGAGTCAAATGTACATACTAAATTGATTTCATAGCTATACTTTTTTAGTAATATTTTGATTTGTTGATATTTTTAAAGTGTATTCTTTTCTTCTGTTACTTCAAAGTATGCAAGGTAAAGCGTTGGTAAATAAACTTGGCAACGTTTTCCAAACTTGTGACGCCAACCAATTAAAAAGTTTGTAAACACGTGTTTGAATAATGCACCTATAGGGTCAGTTGGGTTAAATGTAGACGATTCTCGACACTTTTGATACCTTTATTCATAAAATTAATTTGATCAATTTGTATAAAGTATTTAAGTGTATCGACTTTGCAGGCAGTTTGAGTATGTATATTTATTAAACATTTTCAGAATAATACATTTCAAAATTAGCCATTTTAGTTTTTGTCATATATTTTTTTACAGGTTGTATGTTTAAATTTACCCCGTGCCCTCGGGGGAAATGTAAACAATTCTGCTGAAGACCATAAGCATTTGTGCAAAAAATCGTGGGGTTAACAGAAACATGTCGTTTGTAGGCATTATATAGTTGATATTTGATATGTTATTAACGTGTTTACATTTACCCCATTAGTAGAATTTAAAAAAACGACTGTTACAAAAATATTTATTATAAAAAAACAACACCTACGCTTTCCGAACAATAAGAACAAAAGGGCAGAAAAATAATTCATTCCGTCATTCCTATGTTCTTAAGTAACAAGCAAACAAAGTAATATTCCATAATTCTAATAGAATAAAGATAACAATTTTTCAACGAAGGTTTGAAGTCTACTCCGCCAGGGGAATACTATTTACAAATCTATAAAAGATTCTCTTAACTTTGGGAAATATTTCAGGATCTGGCAGTATACCTAATACTTGACCGATATTAACGAAATTAACATCAGTTTCTACGACACAAAAAAGTGTTTTTAAAGTGTCCGCCGATAACTTTTATTTCATTTTGGTCCTCATCAACATCTTCAATAGAACAAACATATTTAAAAATAGTTGTGTTACGTTAACCCCCTTTGAACGGAATGAAAACAAATTTTCCAACGCACAACTTTGACATATCTTTAATGGGTTCCAAATAAATTACGTCATTATCCTGTTGTATTTCATCGCTGGAACTCTCATCATCATATTCATATGGTATCACTCTCTTCCGAGGTATCTGATTTATTTTTAGCTATTTTCAATAATTTTCTCTTCTTAACGCCTGAATTTTCTGCAGTGGTTGGATTATTTTGTTTCTTTTTTGATTTGAGTTTTTTATTTGTCTTGTTAGTTAGCCCCTAAGTAGTTGCCTTTTGCTTTTTTTCTTCGGCTTCTTTTAGTCATGATATGACGTCGTTAGAGGTTAACACTTCACCATATACATAATTGTTGTTTCAGTCTTGAAATTATATAGAAGACAAACGCAGCTTTTCCTTGTCGAGATCATTCATAACACATTTTCTAACTTCTCATAAAAATCATATACCTACTATCTGTGTGTTTCTCGCATCCTTACGCAACTTTTAAAGATGCTCTGGTTTTTTTAGTTATAGCTGAGGATGTCGAAACATAAACGAAAGGTACCAGTCTTTACCTGGTTTGTTATCTTTAAAAGGAAATTTTATATTCTTAGCTTTCACATATTTACCAACGAGGTCACGCAGTTCTTCTTTGCTACAAGGGTGGCCCATTTTGCATCTTGTTAAAAGGCACTTTTTAATTTCATTTTCTTCCATAACGGATCGCGTCGACTTTCGGCCAGGACCTTGAACAGCCATCGCCGTTTTTCTCCCTTTAATTCTGTTATGAAGAATATGGTGGTGGGCCTTTTTTTTTGGCCCGAATCCATGTTCACATTTGCCCCTCATCCATGTGTACATTTACCCAGCGCCGCAAAATTCTAAGGTAAATGTAAACATCAAAATATCTACCAAACTTGTGATATTATGACTTTATCCCACTATAATTTATTTGAAATTTGTCTTAAAGATACCAAAAAATATTAGGTACCTACCTTACCTTATGATTTTCACAAAATAATAGTGAATGCGCGAGGGTATTACATTTTGATTAGCACATGCAAATTCGCCAATGGCTGTGAGACAACTATCTAATGAAATAAACCAAATCTTTAGACGCTGTTGCCCTGTGCTTCCTTAAAGCTTCTGCGAATGACTCGCGAAATCTAAATTGGGGGCGCTTTTTAAAATGTACAGGCCTTGTTTTCATTTACCCCTGTCTACATTTACCCCAACTGACCCTACCTAATGGAAGAATGACCAGAAAGAGCATACGTATAAGATATAACCAAGTGTTTAGGTACCTACTCAAAACATAATAGTTTTCTAATAATTGTAAAATACCCACTAATATGAAATTTAATAATCAAATTTTTTTCATTTTTAACCTTTTAGTTGTAACATAAGTGATGAAAAACCTTTCGTGTATTATATTCATGATTGGAAAATGGCAATAATTTAATTAATTTAATTCTTATTGAATTCCTAAAAAAATAGTTTTAAATAAAATTGGTAAATCTGTTCAGAGTGCCCATTGTCTGAGGACCCTAACACGATATCAATTAAAGTATGGTGGTTCTAAGGCCACCTTAAAGATCATTTGTTTTCTTTCGAAGATTTATTTTCTAGTTTAAACTTGGAGAGTCCTTGGAGATCGCAATAAGAGCATTAGCGATACCTACTTAGGTATTTTAAATTTTAATACAATATAATTAATTTGTTCTGGTTTTAGGTTTTTAATATTAAATTCTATATATATATATAATCAGTTGTTTTAATAACCTGTAAAAACATGCTTACCCTAGTGGACAAAAAATCGTACAGATACTTCACAGTCTAAATGTATGATTTGATGCTATTTTTAAGGCATTGTCGTTAAGACTATGAACTACTAATATTTCTTTTCTACATACCTTTTGCACCAAAAAATAACCATCTTCTAAAATAAATAGAGTTCCTATTTAAAAAAGTGCTTGAAATCAATAAACTGGCTTGCAAGCCGGTAAGCTACTTTTACAAAATTGGCAAAAATATAAAAGCAAATTAAGAATAAAACCAAATCTTGTCCTACAATTATTTTGTTATTAGACAATGCTGGCCAAGGACAAGATTTCTCGTAAGATTTGGATTTATTTTTAGTTAGCTATGGCCCTCCTGGAGACTTATAGTGGTAACTAAGAAATAATTATACTTAAATTATTTGAAATTCATTATAAATGTAATATTATAATAATAAAATTATTGGTATGTCTGTTGAAATTTTTTAAGTTATATTTTATTCTACATAATGAACTGTAACAGTTACCTATTTGGAAATAAATTGTAGTTAATTGAATTGAGAACAACATTTTTAATTTAATAATACTAAAATCTTATATAAGCTAGTAGTGTAGTCGGAATAGGACAATAAAACTAGGTTAATAAATATGTTTGCCAATATTTACCGAAGTATTAGACTAACATTAGTTTCTTATCCCGACTATACTACCAGCTCATATTCAAGATACTGTTGGACAATAAGATACTTAGACATTAAAACTTATGTGAGAAAAAAGGTACTGATTGATACCTAACTTTAAAAAAATTTGGTCAGGAATTTTCTATAACATAAAATCAAAAGTCACATAAAAGGTTTCACCTTACTACGTAGTGTATTAAATGGTGTCTGTAATACTTTAAATAACACTTAAAATGTTGAAATGAAACGGTAGTTATTTTACCTTTATATTAAAGTAATCATTGACATATTCTAAATTTAACCAGGCATAATTCCAATACCCTTTTTTGATTTTTAAATAAGAAGCACATCTGAAAATCTGTAGGTATCTTATAACCTACAAAAATGTGTATGTATGTATACATTCATCTATTACCAAAGCAAAGATTTCCTAGGAGCCCTAATTAAAGTAGGTATAAAGTAGGTATGTAGGTAATCTATTGCGTAATTACCTTCTGTCAGAATACCTATTATTTATTTGTATCATTTTCTTCACACTGCTTAAAAGCTCTAGCCATATTATGATAATTTAATAACGTCTCTGCTGCTTTGTTTTTTTCCTGGTTAATTTCAATCCATTCCTAGAAAAAAACGTAAATAAGTACCTACCTATCATAAAGGTGTTGTTAACAAATTAAATAAGCAAAATAAAACATATGTACCTACCTACTTACGCCAGATCTCGAACGCACAAAAACTATACACTAGCTCGGCGATAGGAAAATAATAATCTTCTCCGCAGGTAGAAATTCATTTAAATTTGCGTTTCCATCTGAAATTATTCTGATTAATGCGTTTATTTATTCGTAATACCAAAATAGGTCGATATTTACCGAAACAGAAAAAAATGTAACCTAACCTGTTTTCGTTTTCGTGTTGTCAGTTATCAAACAGTTGACGTAAATCACAGAAATAAATAAAATTTTTAGGTTAAACATTTCTGACAGTTCGATCCGTTTAAAAATTCTAACAGCTGTTCCTTAACTTTGGTTGGAAAAGATCAAGTGGCTGTGTTAACCCGTTTCTACTGGAAACACTACCGTTAAAAAGTTAACGGACTGCTGCTGCATAGGGCTGAATATAGGATTATGTAATTATTTGTTAAGTATGACTTCTTGCATGCAATGGCGGCCTTTAAGGGTCGGCAGTGCGCAGTGTCAAACAGACAGCAGACAGTATATCATATTATTTATTTATATCGACTTGAATTTTAATAACTCTTAAACTGCCAGCGAATAAACGCTCCAGTTTTTAAATAATCCCGGACCTCATACTTGCAAACTACAGCCGCCACAAAATAAATTGTTTTACTTTTCAAGTAATCTAGGCTGGGGTCGACATGCCTACCCTATCGTTAGAATATCGGGCTTAAATATAGGCAACCAAACATACACCTATAATACACCAAGTATTGAACAACGTTCGATGTTAAAAAGATAGGGTCGGCAACCACGTACCTGCCGCTAAATTTAAAGTGAGGTTATGGTTATGTCTAATACTCATTATCGACAGGATAAATTTTGTATATCAATCTGTTGTTTTTAAAGTTTTTATGTAAAGAAAGAACTAATTTAATGTAAAATAGTGAGAGTAAGTGTTATCTGTCAAAAAACAAAATCTTTTTTTTTAGGATTGGTACCTCGCGGTAAGTATTTTAAAATTTAAATAAAATATCCCGTTTGGATATTCCGCAAAATCGAGGGTAACGCGCACAACGACATGGAAAACCAAATTGAAACTGAGGAAAAAGGTGATCTTATATCTTATTCAATATATTTTAAGTGTAAAATATGTATTTTTGTGGTTGGATGAACAAAATAATTAAAAATCAATTGTCGGTCGACCCCTAAAATGTTCATTTAATTCACACTGGAAAGAGCCAAAGGGAGTAATAGCTTATATTCAAAAAAATGTTACCTAAATAATGCATGGCTTACGGGATGTGAATGTATGTATGATCTGTGGTGGAACCAAAGAAAAACGTTTTGTTACTTTATTTTCAAATGAAATAGGAAAAAATCAATATCCGTAGTGCGAACTGTTTCGGGCTCTCCAAAAGCATGATTTTTCCAATGAGCATATACCTCACTTAGTGACGGCTCGCGGGATGATAATCAGGGTCGGTAAGAGCGGCAAACGGGCTATAGAAGCCCCGCAAGTGAAACATTTTAAGACCACCCTCAAATTTAGTTTTTGTTTACTATTCTAATATTTGAATCGAACAGAATGTATGATAAATAATTTAATTTCACGTCCATTTCTATTTTATTTTTACACGAAAGGTAGGTTTAACAAAATGTAAACCACATATCCTTTACTCATGATAATGATATTATGTAGTATCACATTTTCAGTCCCCATGACCCGACCCCCTCCCCCACACGGTTCCGCGCCTGGTTCGGTATATTCATTTTACTTCTTCGGATAACGTAGCTACTAATTAACTAAAAATAAAGTTAGGTAGGTTGCAATTCATCACAGAATTTTTTTTCAGATTAAAAATCTGACAAAAAAGAAATTGGAGTTTTTGAAACGTGTTAAATTAATTCTACATGGCGACGAAATGGTGAATTAAGGCATACGATTCAGAGGTTTGTTGCAGATTTTTTTTTGGATTTTGTTTTCTATTAAGAACTTACTTGTGACAAACTTGACAGTCGTTCCTGGTTAATAGTATTACGTAGGAATAAGTTTTAACGCGCTATAGACACGAAAATCCTTACGGATTTGATAGATGTGGGTGACTCGAGTCAAATAAATAGGTAATACATATGCGAGATGTTGTGACACGTGGCGACATCTCTTTATATATATTAATAGAAATTTATAATAATAAAATAAATTCTGGACTCATATACGTCAAACAACATTTACTTTTATTTTAATTAAGTAAAAAAACAACGAATACAACGAAAGCGGCAAGTTAATCCGGGCGCGGAGAATATTAGTCTGACGACGAATTATTTAATTTCATGTAGCCCGATAACAAATTCCTTTCGCCTGATTTATCTACAGGCCCTGTAAAATGCACCAAATCTCTTATCGTCACGTATACGTCGTTAGCTGGAAATCCTCTTTGACCGGCAGCGGTTTTCAAAATAAACATAAGCAGTAAATAATTTTAACTGTTCGCCGGCTGATTTCTAACACGGCCATACTGACGTTGGCGACGCTCTCTACGCCTCACTCTTTATCAGTCAAATTTTAATCTGCAACAAGTATTATGTACATCACTGACAAATATCAATATGTAATTTTAAATCTCGGGAAGTCCGCAGTCTTCCACCAGGCTTTCCTATTACCAAGACAAAGACCAAGAACAAAAACTAATTTAGAACATGTTGGTGAAGACCGCAGCATTTCACCTGGCTTTGCTGCTTACCAGACAAAGACCAAGAACAACAAAAACTTCTAAAAAAAAAATAATCACAAATTAACTGACTTTCATTGGAATCATTTTCATCATTTTTTTCCATGAATTCCAGAATCCCTTGCATATTACCAGATCGAGTTCATTGTAGGGGCCATGCTCTAAGCTGCTCCTTTGAAGCCTTGGTTATAACATTTGTACCAAGCTTCTTAATTTCATAGCGTCCATTTTCTAGACACTACAAAACTTCATACGGTCCCAAAAACTCATAATCGCTTTTGCTGATATGCATCTGCGAATCCCTGTGCATCAGGACGAAGTCACCTGGGAGATATGTAACATTATCCCGACGCTTTTGGTTCCTGGTACCCAAAATGGAAGTTGAAGCAAGCTTCTCAGCTACACGCTGTATGTCCAAACTACGATTGCGAACTGGTGTCAAGTCTTTCGATAAATTTTTCAATAAGGATTAAATCAAAAGTGTTGAACGTTGAATCCCCAACAAAAGTTGCAATGGAGTCATATTTGTAGATTTTTACGTTGTAGTATTCAGAACCAGCTGTATTTTCCATAGGCCGTTCGACCATTCTGATTTAATCTGTGTTTTGATCCTAAGGAGGTTTCTTATGGTCCTCATATAACGCTTTGCTTGGCCATTTCCATGTGCCACAATCCATTATGATTTTCATGGGTGTTCCAAACAACGCTAGGACATTTAGCAATTTTTCATGCGTTTTAGATGTTGTAACCGTTTTTAGGGGTAACAAGAGGCAGTATTTAGTAAATGCGTCAACAATAACGAGTATATGCTTAAAACCATCTGTGGATACAGGCAATGGTCCTAGGCAATCCATATGCAAAGTGTGAAATGGTTCTTTTGGCTTTTCGAATGGATTTATGAAACCCTGAAGTGGTCCAGTCCTTGTTTTCTTAACTGCACATACAACACAAGGTTTAGTGTATCGTTTGACAAACACTCGCATCCGAGGGAACCAGAAGTGTTCAAAGATTGAATCATAAGTCCTTTGATAGCCAACATGGCATTGCACATCGTGGAAAATTCGAAGAAGACCCAAGTGGCTCTGCCTAGGAACAAATCACTGTATGTTTGTTGTTCCGTCAGGGTTAGCATGCTTATGATACAGCATACCGTCCTTTTCAACGTACTGAGTTGGGTCAAGGTCGCCATTTCTAAGCTGCAGTATTAGGTTTTGGATTTCTTCGCTGCCTTTTTGTTCCATGTTGGCCCAATCGTGATTCGTGACTCTCCGGACAATGGGATTTCTACTAAGGTAGTCAACATGTGGTAAACTGCTGCCTTTACGGTAGACTATTTCAAAATTAAAGTCCTGTAAATACACCCACCATCGGGCGATTCGGGGCAATACATCTTTTTTGGTCATTGTCGCCTTGATGGAATTGCAATCGGTAATTATCACAAATTTCACGCCAAGCAAGTAAGTGCGAAAATGTTTGACAGCTTGAACTATCGCTAAAGTTTCCAGTTCATAAGAATAGTATTTGGATTCACACTCTGTAGTCCTTTTACTAAAATAGGAAACCACCCTGGGCTGATCATCAAGTTTCTGGATAAGAATTGCGCCATAACCCAAACTGCTTGCATCCGTGTGCAATTCCGTAGGCAACTCCGGGTTGTAAATTGCTAGCAATGGCCTCGATGTTAGGTGCTCGATGACATATCGCCGTGCATTCTCCTGTTCTTCGTTCCACTGTTTGACGTTTTCTGGTACCTGATCTGATACCATCACCCGAAATTTCCCTTCTAAATATATATATATATTCCAAAGTGCGCTGAAGAAATCGACATTATTGAATATTCAATGAGAACCCAGCAGTGCCTCCAGGACAAGGCATAAGTAGATAAAGCTAGGCAAATTCTGGCCCAAAAACCCATATGAAATAACATTGGCCGAAAACCTGCATATGCTCTAGAACTAAATATATTATTCCAACAAGAACAAACTTATTACCAACCTCGTATAAAATAATATAAATACTTATGATTATTATTAGGGACTTATCGACAGGGTGATTAGAATTTAGCCTAATAATACCAAAACTCAACTACAGGCGCTTTTGGTTTTCAAGCGACACACAAATAAAAATAATCCACATCATTACTAACAAGTCCTCAGACGTAAAATTATAACAAATTTGAATACATAAAAATGTGTGAAAAGGGCTCTCCGTTTAAACAGGGGCACGACGTGAACGTGGCCCTTTGAGCCCCCATTCGATTTTTATGGAAAAACGAAATTTCAAAGCAAAACCATTTTAGAGTGGCATCTTTTTTTTTCGTTACCTGATTTGAAATCAGAAAACAGTTCTATATATAACATATCGGCACCAATTTATTAACAAATCTTAAGACTTAAACTGAACCAGGGTTCCATCAATTTATTAGTAACTCTGGGCTGCAGGGATGTCCCCATCTACACGGGAATGCCACCCCGTTGTGTTCAACAGACCAGTTCAACAGACCCCGTTTCCAACAGATCCTGTCCAACAGACCCTGTTCAACATCCCCCTGCCCCCGCAACAATCATTCCCCTATTTTATCACCCCTGATCCCAACAGCATTCACCCCACATCGCATTGATAAAAACACCCTAGCGGAATTCCATTCATGATTGTATAATTAAATAAAAATCAATCAATTTTAAAACTTTTTTATTTACAACATAATAATATCACTTACTATCATCCTGGTATATATTACATTATAGGAATAAAAAAAATCAGCGTAAAATAAAAAGACATATCTGTAATTATTTAATAACGTTTTATTTCAGAAATATATGCAGTTTTCAAGTCAAATCCACTATTATAGGAATATATAAAAGTCATATCGGTGAAAATAAGACATTTTCTGAATTATAATAAGTACATCTTCACCGTGAAAAACGACTTTAAGGACATGTTTACCGAACCGTGCAATAAGAAACAGAAAGCATAATTAATTATCTTTCAATAAAATAATTAGATAAAATTGGATCACAACACACGGCCTAATTGGTATTATTTAACCTTATTAGCGTATTTAATATAACTGGTTAATTGATATTTTATATAAATTTTAACAACATTGTATGCCGATCGCTTTAAATGCAATTTTGTATTTAAAGTAATTAACTTTTTTTAATAAAATAATTATTGCGTAATGTGCACGAATAAAATCAATTAATGGGATCTGTATACAGGGGGTATGAAACACTTATAACCTTTAAATTTCACCTTTAAATTATAAATTATATCTATAAAACTTCCATAGCATTCAGCTTAAATGGTGTATTTTAGTACAATGGCATAGCTAAAGACCAACTACATTTTAACTGATTGTGCGTATTTGGGGGATATATTTAAAATTAATCTTGAAAGAGAAAATATAATAATTATTCTCCGTTTCCGTCAAGACCCCCGTTAAGCTGTGTAATCGGTCATTAACCCCGTTTAAAATATCCCAACAGAGTAGTTATCACCAGTCTCGTATATACTATATTTATGTATTTAAAATCAGTGCAAAAATAAACAAACCTATTATCTAAATTTTCAAAATGTCCTGTATATGACGATATTATATTAGTGTTAATGTTTAACTTGAATTAATTAGGACGTACTCCAATCGACCTATATTTATGCATTATAAAAATTAATTCTTTAATAGTAGGAATAATTTATATAAATAGAGATTGAAGTCCCGGTAAAAGTGAAATAATGTCGACTGGTGAGTGCTTTTATTATTAAAATTTTTTAATTTTTTAATTCGGGGTTTTTTCTTTTGTAGTAGCAGAACAAATTATTAATTTTTTAGAATTTCTGGTGGGAGAGGTCTTTCCCGGCGAGGCGATATGTTTTTAAAAAATACAATTATGTGTATATACCTAATTAAGATATTTTCAGATAAAAATATAAAGACCATGTCTGCATGTAAGTTCTTTTTTATAGTGCATTGTTCAAGTTTTATTTTGAATAATTTTTTAGTTATGTATCAGATGAATTATATTCAGCAGCTTGCTGAGATGATGTTTCCGGGTATACCAGTAAGTTTTAGCAATATTTTTATTTTATTTTCTAATTACGTCCTTTTAGTTTGTGTGCTTATTTTCGGAGGGTTACCCACCCTATATGATGCCGGAAAATTTTGTAGAAATTTGGAACGGTCCATGCATGGGGCACATGATAATTGCATGGGCCGATCCAGGAGATAATGTTGTGTTAATTTATAAATATTAATAATTAATTGTTATAAAATATATTTATATTTAAAATAAGATCCTTTTTAATTTTAAAAATTAAAACTAAGGACTGAAGCAAGAAAAAGCAATAATATTAATGCATCAATTTATTTTATAACATTTATAAAGCAATTATTTAATATTTTGGCTACTTTATTCTGAAAGAAAAGAAACGAACCTTTGTAATTTCAAGCGTAAAAGTTAAATAATATTTTACTTACCAATACTTGCGTATCTCTAAAATAGGGGTGGTACACCCATATTTTTCTACATAATGTTTTCCTGTTCTGACAAGATATGTTTGGCCACAGGCTATATTAGTTACTTCGGCATCAGTTTTTAGCATCCTCTTAGGAAGATATACCATTTTATCATCTTCCAGATAAACAACTGTTTGAACCCCGTAGGCGTCGTCCTTATTTTCGATATCAAGAATTCTATAGTGTTCTTCCTCTATCAGGTCTAAGCCGTTTACAACAATAATTTTTGAGGCCATTTTTATATAGTATAGTATCAACTAGAAACTAACTTTCTGAACGTTTGTTGCATATATTTATATCAACTCCCCTACCTTTTTGTTGCATCATTCACTCTATGGAGACCTCTAGTATATATATCCTTATAATTTCACTTAAAAAGGTATTTGTCTTATACTTTGAGCGGGGTAAGTTGGTTTTATTTTTATTTTATAAAATTTATATCGCTGTTTTTTTATTTTTTATATTTTTATGGAAATTGAATTTATATGAACAATTTTAAAATGTTCAATTGTCATTTATGCGAAAAAATTCTTACATATAACCTTAAAAATGAGACACTATTATCAATACCCGAGATTGATTTTGAAAATTATTTAGAGCTTTTTGAAATTTCATTTATTTATAATGAATAATGAAATAACATTGGCCGAAAACCTGCATTTTTATCGCCATTTTAGGGCGTGGCACTTTTCCTGGAAGTCGCCATCCTCTCTTAACCCGAGTGGAACCCAGCTACTATCGCCATCTAGTGTCTGACGTCATAACTGCTCGCAGTAGATACAGGATCCGTCTTAACCTGGTGTCCCCAGATATTATCAACCCTCATTATTTCAAGATTCTAACCCAACTTTATGACCCATGGTCACGTGTTATTACATTTATAGCGGAGGAGAGATGACATACCACGTTCTCAATAGTACCCAAACCCAAGTACCTAACCTGAACATCTATCTAAATAATCAATATTGAACAACATAATGAATAAATAATAACAGAAAAAAAGTTTGTGCAGTCAGCGGGAATTGAACCATAAACCTCTGGGGTCGAACCTCAAAGCCTTGCGAGATACGCTATGGAAGCATATACCTTAAAACTGTTAAACAATGTTCGACAACGTGAAACCGCGGGGGCACATCTGAATAGATTGCTGGAACAAAGGTCCTTAAGTGAGATTATGGTGATATTATGGTTATAATGTACAAAATTAGGGTACACCAGGCTGTTTCATATACTTAGTAAAACAAACTAATTGATATCTGAGTACTACCTGAAGTTAGGCAACCAGTGTTTCACATAAAAATAAATATTATAGGCGTAGGAAAATATTAACAATCTTGTGCATTCACCTATCTGTTATGCAACGCAAGCATCAGCTTTCAATATTATTTTACAATCATTTACCCCGAAAGGGCTGCAACGTTTCTTATAGATAGATAGTATAAACTAAAAATCAGTAATTAGCCGAAGCGTCAAGTCTTTTAGCTGATAATTAAAAACAGAGACATCAGATTTAACAAAAAAAGTATCGTAATATAAACTGCTCTGTGTGGAATCAGATTAAACGTATTATGAACCCTGTTCAACAGACCCTGTTGGCCTGTTGGCCTATTCAACAGACCCTGTTGACCTGTTCAACAGACCCTGTTCAACGGACCCTGTTGGCCTGATGACCTGGAACGGACCCTGTTGGCCTATTCAACAGACCCTGTTGGCCTGATGACCTGGAACGGACCCTGTTGGCCTGTTCAACAGACCCTGTTGACCTGTTCAACGGACCCTGTTGGCCTGATGACCTGGAACGGACCCTGTTGGCCTATTCAACAGACCCTGTTGGCCTGATGACCTGGAACGGACCCTGTTGGCCTATTCAACAGACCCTGTTGGCCTGATGACCTGGAACGGACCCTGTTGGCCTCTCTGTTACAGAAAACAACCCCGATAAAGAAACAAAGACGTTTATCCCCCTTAAACATAAATTGAAAATAAAAACAAAATAGTTAAGTACATCAAACAAATTTATTACCAAAAAAATATATAGGTATACACCAAACAATACATTACATACACTGTATTAAAAGTAGTTTTGTATAAAAAAGGAACATTTTACCATGCACAGTATTAAAAATAAATTATCTTTATATTATAACCAAAAACTTATCAGTCTAGCTAAAGAATGAT
Source organism: Polydrusus tereticollis (assembly GCA_963920685.1). NCBI lineage: Eukaryota > Metazoa > Arthropoda > Insecta > Coleoptera > Curculionidae > Polydrusus > Polydrusus tereticollis. Next base: position 56,420,696 of record OY987329.1, read on the forward strand.
TGCATACGAATTAACGATTATAGAAAATTACCAATTGTTTAAAATCATTTAGGAAGCTAGCAAAGTTTGGATAGCTAGCTAACCAAGACAAGTTAAAGTAGTGACTTCGGGTGTTTTGCTTTATTTAGGATTCACAAGAATACCAATATTATTTAATAATCATTAAAAGCAAAAAATGTAGCATCATTATGTAGATCGTCAGCTACACACGAGGCTTCTAGATAATGCTTTATTTATGCTAATTGATACTGGTAATTTACAACAACAAATATTGGGTCATTTATATGCAAAAATGCATTTCTTTAAACAGATAAAAATTACTTGCATAATTTTATACAAAAATCTATACAGGGAAGATATAAAGTAAGTATACAAAGACCTCCCAGATCCCCCACAAATTCCCTAAAATATATATTCACGATGAAATTGTGACCTTTCAAGAACACATTTAACACAATGTTATAAACAACTGATCATATAAACAAAGTCATTAAATGTGTAAATTATAAGCCACACTGTATGTTTCATGAAGAAGAAAATTATACATTATTACTGTTAAATATCAATAAGCGTCAAAGATCTCGTGCTAAAAATTATTCAAACAAACGGTCAACTATCACTACTAAACACATTGTATTTTCTGCAAACATTTGATGATGTTAAAGAACCCAACATTTTGACTAGTGACTATGTTTTAAGTTGCAAATATTACCGAAACACACAATCACAAGCCATTACGTAGGGGCTCAGTATCTGTTTTGTGCGTTGTACAGGTCCCATTGCATTAGGAATTAAGACATAAATGTAATTTATATTTAAATTCCAAGTACTAAAGTCTCTAAATATTCTTTTTAAATTTTTGAAAAACCTCTCAGTGACACCTTAAATAGTGTAAAAAATATAATTTATATGCTCTAGAACTAAATATATTATTCCAACAAGAACAAACTTATTACCAACCTCGTATAAAATAATATAAATACTTATGATTATTATTAGGGACTTATCGACAGGGTGATTAGAATTTAGCCTAATAATACCAAAACTCAACTAGAGGCGCTTTTGGTTTTCAAGCGACACACAAATAAAAATAATCCACATCATTACTAACAAGTCCTCAGACGTAAAATTATAACAAATTTGAATACATAAAAATGTGTGAAAAGGGCTCTCCGTTTAAACAGGGGCACGACGTGAACGTGGCCCTTTGAGCCCCCATTCGATTTTTATGGAAAAACGAAATTTCAAAGCAAAACCATTTTAGAGTGGCATCTTTTTTTTTCGTTACCTGATTTGAAATCAGAAAACAGTTCTATATATAACATATCGGCACCAATTTATTAACAAATCTTAAGACTTAAACTGAACCAGGGTTCCATCAATTTATTAATAACTCTGGGGTGCAGGGATGTCCCCATCTACACGGGAATGCCACCCCGTTGTGTTCAACAGACCAGTTCAACAGACCCCGTTTCCAACAGATCCTGTCCAACAGACCCTGTTCAACATCCCCTGCCCCCGCAACAATCATTCCTCTATTTTATCACCCCTGATCCCAACAGCATTCACCCCATATCGCATTGATAAAAATACCCATATAAACACCCTAGCGGAATTCCATTCATGATTGTATAATTAAATAAAAATCAATCAATTTTAAAACTTTTTTATTCACAACATAATAATATCACTTACTATCATCCTGGTATATATTACATTATAGGAATAAAAAAAATCAGCGTAAAATAAAAAGACATATCTGTAATTATTTAATAACGTTTTATTTCAGAAATATATGCAGTTTTCAAGTCAAATCCACTATTATAGGAATATATAAAAGTCATATCGGTGAAAATAAGACATTTTCTGAATTATAATAAGTACATCTTCACCGTGAAAAACGACTTTAAGGACATGTTTACCGAACCGTGCAATAAAAAACAGAATACATAATTAATTATCTTTCAATAAAATAATTAGATAAAATTGGATCACAACACACGGCCTAATTGGTATTATTTTACCTTATTAGCGTATTTAATATAACTGGTTAATTGATATTTTATATAAATTTTAACAACATTGTATGCCGATCGCTTTAAATGCAATTTTGTATTTAAAGTAATTAACTTTTTTTAATAAAATAATTATTGTGTAATGTGCACGAATAAAATCAATTAATGGGATCTGTATGAAACACTTATAACCTTTAAATTTCACCTTTAAATTATAAATTATATCTATAAAACTTCCATAACATTCAGCTTAAATGGTGTATTTTAGTACAATGGCATAGCTAAAGACCAACTACATTTTAACTGATTGTGCGTATTTGGGGGATATATTTAAAATTAATCTTGAAAGAGAAAATATAATAATTATTTTCCGTTTCCGTCAAGACCCCCGTTAAGCTGTGTAATCGGTCATTAACCCCGTTTAAAATATCCCAACAGAGTAGTTATCACCAGTCTCGTATATACTATATTTATGTATTTAAAATCAGTGCAAAAATAAACAAACCTATTATCTACATTTTCAGAATGTCCTGTATATGACGATATTATATTAGTGTTAATGTTTAACTTGAATTAATTAGGACGTACTCCAATCGACCTATATTTATGCATTATAAAAATTAATTCTTTAATAGTAGGAATAATTTATATAAATAGAGATTGAAGTCCCGGTAAAAGTGAAATAATGTCGACTGGTGAGTGCTTTTATTATTAAAATTTTTTAATTTTTTAATTCGGGGCTTTTTCTTTTATAGTAGCAGAACAAATTATTAATTTTTTAGAATTTCTGGTGGGAGAGGTCTTTCCCGGCGAGGCGATATGTTTTTAAAAAATACAATTATGTGTATATACCTAATTAAGATATTTTCAGATAAAAATATAAAGACCATGTCTGCATGTAAGTTCTTTTTTATAGTGCATTGTTCAAGTTTTATTTCGAATAATTTTTTAGTTATGTGTTAGATGAATTATATTCAGCAGCTTGCTGAGATGATGTTTCCGGGTATACCAGTAAGTTTTAGCAATATTTTTATTTTATTTTCTAATTACGTCCTTTTAGTTTGTGTGCTTATTTTCGGAGGGTTACCCACCCTATATGATGCCGGAAAATTTTGTAGAAATTTGGAACGGTCCATGCATGGGGCACATGATAAGTGCATGGGCCGATCCAGGAGATAATGTTGTGTTAATTTATAAATATTAATAATTAATTGTTATAAAATATATTTATATTTAAAATAAGAGCCTTTTTAATTTTAAAAATTAAAACTAAGGACTGAAGCAAGAAAAAGCAATAATATTAATGCATCAATTTATTTTATAATATTTATAAAGCAATTATTTAATATTTTGGCTACTTTATTCTGAAAGAAAAGAAACGAACCTTTGTAATTTCAAGCGTAAAAGTTAAATAATATTTTACTTACCAATACTTGCGTATCTCTAAAATAGGGGTGGTACACCCATATTTTTCTACATAATGTTTTCCTGTTCTGACAAGATATGTTTGGCCACAGGCTATATTAGTTACTTCGGCATCAGTTTTTAGCATCCTCTTAGGAAGATATACCATTTTATCATCTTCCAGATAAACAACTGTTTGAACCCCGTAGGCATCGTCCTTATTTTCGATATCAAGAATTCTATAGTGTTCTCCCTCTACCAGGTCTAAGCCGTTTACAACAATAATTTTTGAGGCCATTTTTATATAGAATAGTATCAACTAGAAACTAACTTTCTGAACGTTTGTTGCATATATTTATATCAACTCCCCTACCTTTTTGTTGCATAATTCACTCTATGGAGACCTCTAGTATATATATCCTTTTAATTTCACTTAAAAAGGTATTTGTCTTATACTTTGAGCGGGGTAAGTTGGTTTTATTTCTATTTTATAAAATTTATATCGCTGTTTTTTTATTTTTTATATTTTTATGGAAATTGAATTTATATGAACAATTTTAAAATGTTTAATTGTCATTTATGCGAAAAAATTTTTACATATAACCTTAAAAATGAGACACTATTATCAATACCCGAGATTGATTTTGAAAATTATTTAGAGCTTTTTGAAATTTCATTTATTTATAATGATTCTATACCAGAGGGCATAAACAAATTATCGCAAGGGTTTTCTACAGATAACTTTTTCTTAAATATTTCGTTTATAAGAAATTTAATCATCTGCTTTGAAAAGTGCATACGTTTAAAGCGTGATGCTCAAAATTGTGTACCTATATGTAAAATCTGTATTAAAACACTCGAAAGTTAAGGTAACCTTTTTTATTTTGAATAAAAATTTTTTATAATATTCACCATTCACATTTATGCTATTTTACCACAACATTTATTTTCCTAAAACGATATTAGCATACCTAGGTCATTTTTTTAAACGCCCCTCATATAGACACTCACCCACATAAGCTATTGTTTTTATTAAGAATTCATTAGCCCTTCTTCGTTATTATGTAGAATATAACTACTTTATATAGGCATTTGCACCAAGTAGTTTGGGTACTAGTTTTTCAAAACAGCCCTAAAAGAAATGAAAATTGTTTTTAATTTTATTTCATACCTGTATAATATTTTGTTTTAACATTTTATCTACAAGTGATTTTTTTATCAGTATAATATCCGATACATTTAATATTATATTGCTTTTTCTTTTGATTCCGAGTTTTATATAGATCACCCGATATATCTTTTTTTAAATATTAGAACTCAATTCTTGTAACTTGAGTATGTACGTTACAATATCTGTGTTACTTCATCATGCTTTAAATAACACCTACAAAAAAATTTTTTGAATATTAAGCCTACCTGAATAATATTTTTCCACAATTAAACAAACTTGTAGTTAAATAAAGCATTATTTAACAGAGTCATAGACCAAATAATCCAGCAAATATAATTAATTTTAAAACAGCTGTTCTACGTCAGTGCGTCTTAAAATTTAATTTAACAAGTGGCGGCAAGCTAGTAAATTACAATGGCCATAACACTCCGTTTGCATCGAAAAAGATATAGGGAAAATAATTTATTTTACAACTTGTGTAGGACTTGGGACATAGGCTGATTAAAGGTTTGGTATAGGTTGATTAAAGAAAACGAGGGCTCTAATAATAATAATAATATATTTTTATTAGGTTTATAATAATATACATTTTATTTATATTTACATAACTAAAATTTTATATTACGAGATACAATCTTATGTAATAAATCTTTAAGCTGCGCCAAAACACCAACATTAGGACAAGATATACCAAAAAATGAAAGATCCATTTTTTCCATTTTTTCAAGAGTATTTGTGAATTCGTTAAATTCAAAAGACATTTCGTTTTGTATAAAATAAAATATCGTTGAAAAATAAATAGGTTTTTCCTCTGTTTGTACTTAAAAGGGCTTGAGGTTTAGTTGTACATTAAGATTCCCAAGTGAGTCAATATGTTGCTTTTTAATTAATTCGAATGAGCCGTATGTTATAAAGTAAATTATATTATCGGCAATTAAAACTATTTCTCCGTTAGGCCTCTCGTATATAGCAGTTATTTTTTGAAAGCTTTTTGGTAAAAATTTAAAGTAATCTGTTATTAAAAAAGGAGTATTTAAAACTTCTTTTGTATCGAGCTTCATCATCCAAACATACTTTTGATAAAAAATGAACAATTTGTTTTTTACAATTAAATATAATTTATCTGTTTTGGAATCTAATTCACATAGATCTGGGGGGGTTTCCGCCTTGATTGTTGGTTGTTCAGTAATAGGTAGTATGGTTGTTGTAGTTTTTACTGTGGTTTTCTTTGTAGACAAAGTAGCCTTTGTTTTTATAGTAGTTGACACAGGAGTTGTTGACACTGATATTTTCTTTGTTGAAGTATTAGGAATATGTTTAAACGGTTGTCTTTTTATTCCATACATATACTCTATACCATATATCGGTTATATTTATTCTCTCTTCGCTGTAGAATGTATACATTATTGCAGTTGGGTCAGAAGAGTGTCCTAACCCCAGAGAATGCCCAGTTTCATGTATTAAAACACTTAATAAATTTGATTCACTTCTTCTTGCCACACCAGATAGACTCCAAGTTTGATTTAAATTTATGTGAATTTCTGAAAGGGGCCCCCCATCAGGAAAATAGGCATGACCTAATACAGATTTAGATAGTTTGTAGGGGCAAGAAACACCATCTTTTTTCATACTATGAGATTCTGGTTCAAACGAAATTGTAATATTTGGATATAATCTGCTATAAGTAAATTCAAAATTAGAAACATCCTCCCATGCTTTAAAAGCTCTGGCTGCTATATTTCTATAGGGGGATAATCTACTAGAAGGTGGATATATGCCCCAAGACAGTCTTGTATCACCCCAACGTAATAAAGACCCAACATAATAGTTTGAATGGTCTTTGACTCCGCAGCGGGGCTTTTCCATCAATGCTAATGTCTGATTATTCACAGTTCCATCTGCAGGGAGGCCATAAAATTCTTGAAAACTTTTTAGTCCTTCAGATAATGATAATACAGAATTTTCTGTAGTATTTTCAATGTAACCAAGCTCTATTAAAAATTGATAAACATCTGTATCGTTAGTTGCAGAAACATTTGTTTCATTAGTTGTATTTGCAACAACCAACAAATCTGTTTCACTAGCTGCATTTGCAATAACCAACAAAACTAGCAAACAAATAAACACGTCCATCCTGCTGCTCAAGACCTGTAGGTATTCTGAGGATAGAAACAAGGGGGGAGCGTATTTATGCTATGCTATTTTTGTGAAACTCTATAATGCCTAATTTCTCTAACTGCTTCAAAATATTCATAATTTTTTTATTTTTATTTTTGCCGGAGCCTCTTTCAAGTTCAATCATCTGTTGTACTAATACATTAGGATCGTCATCTGACTCAAAAAAGTCACTGTTTTGTATATCTTCACTGCACCTATTTTTAACATAAGTTCTTTTTGGTGGAAAAAGTCTAGAAATAATGTTTGTATACTTCCAGCTTTTGCTAGACTTTATATGACTTTTACAATTAAATCTCCTTCGGTGTGCACTTGACACAAGAAGAATTTCTTTATATTTCTTCAACTCTGTATTGGAATATCCGGTAGGGTGTTCTTTTGTCAATAAATCCAGTAGTCCGGTGGTTAAGGTATATTTTTCATTATCGATTATTAGTGTGTTATTTGTAATTTCTACAGGCTTATTTCCAATAAACAATTCATGTTCGCACATTCTAAAACCAAAGTCTAGTCCGTTTGGTAAAGACATAAGCACTAATTTAATTTTAGATATCTTATCTCGTTGACCTCTAACCTTCTAATAAGGTACTAAGCAACGGAACGGATATTTAAAACAAAACGATATCACAACGTCAACACAACAGGATCACAACGTCAACACAACAGCATCACAACGTCAACACAACAGGATCACAACGTCAACACAACAGCAACACAACGTCAACACAACAGCATCACAACGTCAACACAACACTATCAAAACACTATCGCGATTGTATCAATACATCACAACACAAACACGTAGGCATCACAACAAAAATAATAGGGCTGTTTCTAGCATATGGCGATTGAAGCTTTACATTTGCAACACAATCTAGTTTAGATAGAAATAAAATCAAAAGTGAGCTCAATGTATCTATGATATCAAGAAAGTCCATATCTAGTATATCTAGTGTTATAGTTCTGGGAATTCCCAAGTTATTTTCTAGTAGAACCGAGGGTATAAATAGGGGGACGTAACCGGTTGAGCCACATTAGCTCTATGAGCGTCTTATGTTTTGTTTCAGAGCAATCATGCCTTTTGCCAGTGATATAGTTCAAGCGCTTAGGATTCAGGTGCAGAATCCTAATTTAACTGTTGAGATGTGTAGCAATGTTTTAAGGGAGTGTACTCGTGCTCCTTGGAACTTGAATAAAGCTCTAAAACGTGCCAAGTCTGTGTCCGAAAAGACGCACATCTCAGCCTGTTTGGGGCAGATTAAGGGTTTTCAGAGGCATTTAAAGGATAAAAAGGTTGGTGGAGGAAGCGGTGTACGTCGGGCTGAGACAGCTACCCATAGGGTTAAATGGGACGACTTAGGTTCGGCATTTCAATCGAGAGTTAGAACCGGCGTTATAACCAATATACGCCATACCGATGTGCTACCGTTTCTCGAGGACTGTGCTGCTTTGTTTAAGCGTAGAATTAAAAATGCCTTAAAAAAGAGTGAAGCTCTCAAGGTCAACGCAGTTCTCTGTGGGGAATTTCAAATTTCAAAAGCTGATGTGATTTTGGAGGAGACTAAATATTTAAATACTGCTAATGCTCCAATTTATCAGAACACCGATTTAGATGCATGGTTTAAAGATAAAATACTAGATATAATTCTTACCGATTTGGGGGAGTTCCAAGAAAGAGATTCCGGGTGGGCGTTAAGGAAAGTAATAAGTCTAACGGTGAATATCAACCAATATAACCCCCTTAAAGCCGGAAGTTACATACCTCTACCAAAAGAAATTGCAGTGAAAAAGGCATGTACTAATGTTCAGAATACTGATGACATGTGTTTTGTTTGGGCCATTGTTTCCGCTTTATGTCCAACTTTCAAACATTCTGAGCGAACATCATCTTATCCAAACCCGCAGGATGTTTTAAATTTAAAAGGGATACATTTTCCCATTACACCTGGTTTAATTCAGCGATTTGAGAATCAGAATAATATCTCAATAAATGTTTATAGATTACAGAAAATGAGCAAGGGTTTTCAAATTTTACCAACATATTTAACTCAAAATAAACAAACCATACATATAAACTTGCTTCTTTCACAGGATAGCTATGTAATGGCCGACGAGTTAGATAATAATTTAGCACCTGTTAGGTTTCATTATGTTTGGATAAAAAGTCTCTCACGACTCTTATCACGTCAACTGAGCAAAAACAAAAGACAAAAGTTTATCTGTGACAGATGTTTACATTATTTTAATTCTGCAGATAAGTTGGCACGTCACACTAAAGAGTGTATTAAAATTAATAATTGTGTAGTACCTGAAATACCTAGTCCCGAGTGTGCACTTATTAAATTTAAAAATTACTCGTTTAAAGAAAAAGCACCATTTGTTATCTATGCCGACACCGAGTGTCTCTTAATACCTATCGAGGACGACAATAATAAAAACACCCGAAAGTATCAGAAACATGTGCCCTTTAGCATTGGGTATTATGTCAAATGTAGCTATGATGACAGCCTCTCGTTTTATAAGTCATATACCGGTGCGGATTGCATAGAGTGGTTTATGCGAGAGCTTCAACAGTTTGCCGAAGATGTCGAAACTGTGTTCCTGTGCCCTTTGCCTATGGCACATTTATCGTCAAAAGAGTGGAATGAATTTAATCACGCTACACATTGTCATATTTGTGAGCAGCCGTTCACCGAAGAACATAAAAGAGTTCGAGACCATTGTCACTTGACTGGAAAATGGCGCGGAGCTGCCCATGAAACTTGTAATTTAAATTACCAAGATGCCCGCGTTATACCTGTTATATTCCATAATCTTAGCTGCTACGATGGTCATCTGCTAATAACAGCGTTAGCCGAAATACCTGGAAATATAGATGTACTACCAGTGAACAAGGAAAAATATATTTCATTTACAAAAAAAATACCCAACAGTCTAATAGAATTCAGATTCCTTGACAGCTTTCGATTTTTGGCTGCTGGACTTGATAAATTGACTTCTTATTTAGAGAATTATCCCATACTTAAATCAGAATTTCGGGACTTGCCAGAGGAACACTTTAATTTGTTAACTAGAAAAGGTGTTTTCCCTTATGAATATATGGACGGTTGGGAGAAATTAAAGGATGTATGTTTTCCACCTAAATATACTTTTTATAGCAGTCTTGAAGATAAACATATAACTAGCAGCGATTATGAGCATGCGCAACAGGTGTGGGATGCATTTAAGTGTAAAAATATTGGTGATTATTCAGACTTATATTTAAAAACCGATGTTTTACTATTGGCTGATATTTTTGAGGAATTTAGATTTATTAGTCATAAAACATATGGCCTTTGTCCTGCCCATGCGTATACATTGCCCGGATATGCATGGCAAGTAATGCTATATAAAAATGCGTATGAACTTGAACTTCTAACAGATTATGAGATAGTTTTATTTATTGAAAAGGGCATACGGGGAGGCGTAAGTCAGTGTTCTAAACGATATGCTGAAGCAAATAATAAATACATGCCTGATTATGATCCTTCCAAGGAATCGAAATATCTTTCATATCTAGATATTAATAATCAATATGGCTGGGCGATGTCGCAATATCTACCATATGGAGGTTTTAGATGGTATTCTCAAGATGAAATTACTCAGTTAAATGTTCTAGATATTTTTGATGATGCTCATGAAGGCTGTATCTTGGAGGTTGACCTCGAGATTCCATATGAGTTACACGATAAATTTTCTGATCTTCCACCTTGTCCCGAACATAAAATCTCCGTTGGATCAAAATGTTCAAAGCTTTTGACGACTTTGTATAATAAACAAGAATATGTCATTCATTACCGCAACTTAAAACAAGCCTTAAGTTTAGGTGTGAAATTAATGAGAATACATCGGGTGCTTGCATTTAAACAGGCCCCTTGGCTTAAACAGTATATAGATCTAAATACCGAATTACGTCAAAATGCTAAAAACGATTTTGAAAAGAACTTTTTAAATTAATGAATAATGCTGTTTTCGGTAAAACCATGCAGAATATTAGAAAGCATTCTACCGTTAAATTAATAACTAAATGGGATGGACGATATGGTGCTGAATCGTTAATCGCTCGTCCAGAATTTCGAAGCGCTGTTATGATTAATGAAAATCTGTTGATTATAGAGCTTGCCAAAACCAATTTATATTTTAACAAGCCTATTTATGTGGGTATGTGCATTCTAGATCTTGCTAAAACAACTATATATGATTTCCACTATAACTATATGATTACCAGATTTTCTGAGTGTAAGATCTTATTCACAGATACGGATTCTCTTATTTATGAAATAACTCACCCCGATATGTACGAGGTAATAAAAAACGACTGTCGTCAGTATTTTGATACTTTTGATTACCCAGAGGATAACATATATGGAATTCTAAAAGTAAATAAGAAAGTTCTTGGGCTTATGAAAGATGAGAACAGTGGGCGAATATTGACTCATTTTATTGGACTTCGTTCAAAGATGTATGCCACTAAAGTACAATATTCACCAGAAGAGTTTGAACAAATGCGGCTAAAAATGGAACTCGAAAATAAAGAGAAAGCCGATATTGAGAGAACCTTATTAAATTTAGGTGTCACCAAAAAGGTCATCAAAGAATCATTCGAAACATCAAATAATACATTTCTTCTGCAACCAAGAGTCACAGCAAATAAGGAATGGATGACGGAGAATATCTTACAACTAATGGAGAGTCGCAGGGAATGCAAAGTCAATAAACACCATGATGGTTATACTTCTTATCAAAGAAGAATTCGAAACGAGATAAGATTGGCAAAAGAGAAATGGCTAACGGAGCGTTGCGAGGAGGCTGAAAACTTTGTTCGTGTGGGGGACAGTTTTCAACTACACAAAAAAGTAAAAGAAGTTGCTGGCATCTACAACAAAAGACCTACAACCACTCTTAGAAATGATCAAAACGAACCGATCATAGACCCAGACGAGTTACAGGAAACCTGGAAATCATACGTGGCCAACCTTTTCAATGACGACAGAACGCAGAATACGCCCGAAGTTATTAACAATACACCGGAGGGGCCGAGCATACTGGAAAGTGAGGTAAGGTATGCCATAAAACTAATGAAGAACAACAAAGCTCCCGGACCAGACGATATGTATGCAGAGACTATACACATGCTAAACGTAAATAACGTGAAAAAATTAGTCAAGTTTTTCAACATCATATATGACACCGGACAACTCCCTAAAGACTGGCTGAGATCCACGTTCATCACTCTTCCAAAGACGGCCAATGCAAAATTGTGTAAGGATTACCGACTGATAAGCCTCATGAGCCATTTTTTAAAACTCTTTTACGCATCCTACATACTAGGTTATATAAAAAATGCGAAGCAGCCAGTGGGTCCAGTCAGTTTGGATTTAAGAGTGGGTTTGGCACGAGAGAAGCTATATTTAGTTTACAAACACTGGTTCAGAACTGCCTCGACCAGAGAAAGGATGTATTCATGGTGTTCATTGACTACGAGAAAGCGTTCGACAATGTGAAACACGACCTGTTGATAAGATACTTACAGGAATTAGGACTAGACAATAAGGATATCAGAATAATAGCTAGCTTGTACTGGAACCAATCTGCCGAAGTAAGGTTTCAAAATTTTAAAACCAAAGAAGACATTGTAATAAAGAAAGGGGTAAGGCAAGGATGTATCTCTCACCTATGCTATTTAACCTGTACGTAGAAAGAGCGTTTGCCGAAGTAATGTCAATGTGTAAAATTGGTATAAAAGTAAATGGCATCCCAATTAATAATATTAGATACGCGGACGATACAGTAATCTTAGCAGACAACGCAAACGACCTTCGAGCACTTCTGCATAAGGTTCAAGAGAAAATTGAGCACCTGGGCCTAAAAATTAACTTAAAGAAGACCAAGTTTATGGTGGTTAGCAAAAATAACATCCCCGCCACCCCTTTATACCTAAACGGCATTCTAGTAGAGGAAGTCACTAAATTTAAATACCTGGGCTGCCTCGTTACCAACAAATGGGATCCAGAAGTCGAGATCAGAAGCAGAATTGAACAAGCTCGATCAACCTTCCTTAAACTTAAAAAATTCCTAACAAATAATGATCTCAGCTTTCAACTCAGATACAGAATGGTTAAGTGCTATGTCTGGTCCGTCCTGTTGTATGGTGTCGAAGCCTGGACTCTTAAAGTAACCTCGATAAACAGATTGGAGGCATTTGAAATGTGGACTCTTAGAAGAATGTTTAGGATCCCTTGGACAGATCTGGTAAGAAATGAAGAAGTCCTTAGAAGAGCCGGTCTGACCAGCCGTGAACTATTCGACGCCATTAAGAAGAGAAAGACTTCCTATCTGGGTCACATCCTGCGTGGTCCTCGTTACGAATTCCAACGTCTTATCCTCCAAGGAAAAATCGAAGGAAGAAGGGGAATAGGAAGAAAAAAACTTTCATGGCTCAGGAACATTCGACAATGGACAGGAATACACGACTTTATGTCTCTCTAAAATGCTGCTCTAAATAGAGAAATCTGACAGGATGTAAATAGACGGTCGCCTACGCAGGAATCTGCTTGGCACTTTAAGAAGAAGAAGAAAAAGATAAAGGGTGTTAAAAAGTCTGTTATTAAAAATAAAATTACTTTTGATGACTATGTTACATGCTTGGAATCATTTATAACAAAGCCTGTTACCCAAAATCTAATTCAGTCCCGAAAGCACGAGTTACACACTATAAAACAAAATAAAATCGGTCTCAGCCCTCATGATGATAAACGACAAATATCTCAAACTTCACCTGTCACATTACCATGGGGACATTGTTCATCTATGGATATTTATTGATTGTTGGCCTAAAAAGAACCAAAAATGTAATGATCTATACGTATAACGTTTAAAAGAGCCGTTACACATCGTAATTAAGAGTAAGTTAAAAGAGTCAATTGCGGTCTGCTCTTATGATTTTTAAAAGAACCATAATAGATCATAGAGTATAAAAAAAGAGTCATATAAACGCTATACAATCTAAAAAAAGAGCCATAATATTCGTATAGCAATTAACTGTTGTCTGGTTTTAAAAAGAGCCATCAAATCAGATGATAGAAAAAAAGATGCCAAAACCAAAAGAGCCCAATTTAAAAAGGTTTTTGTTTTGAAATTTTGTTTTTTTCCTTAAGAAAATTCATGTTTTCTTTAAAAAAATCAAATGGGGGCTCACGTCGTGCCCCTGTTTAAACGGAGAGCCCTTTTCACACATTTTTATGTATTCAAATTTGTTATAATTTTACGTCTGAGGACTTGTTAGTACCGATGTGGATTATTTTTATTTGTGTGTCGCTTGAAAACCAAAAGCGCCTGTAGTTGAGTTTTGGTATTATTAGGCTAAATTCTAATCACCCTGTCAATAAGTTCCTAATAATAATCATAAGTATTTATATTATTTTATACGAGGTTGGTAATAAGTTTGTTCTTGTTGGTATAATATATTTAGTTCTAGAGCATATAAATTATATTTTTTACACTATTTAAGATGTCACTGAGAGGTTTTTCAAAAATTTAAAAAGAATATTTAGAGACTTTAGTACTTGGAATTTAAATATAAATTACATTTATGTCTTAATTCCTAATGCAATGGGACCTGTACAACGCACAAAACAGATACTGAGCCCCTACGTAATGGCTTGTGATTGTGTGTTTCGGTAATATTTGCAACTTAAAACATAGTCACTAGTCAAAATGTTGGGTTCTTTAACATCATCAAATGTTTGCAGAAAATACAATGTGTTTAGTAGTGATAGTTGACCGTTTGTTTGAATAATTTTTAGCACGAGATCTTTGACGCTTATTGATATTTAACAGTAATAATGTATAATTTTCTTCTTTATGAAACATACAGTGTGGCTTATAATTTACACATTTAATGACTTTGTTTATATGATCAGTTGTTTATAACATTGTGTTAAATGTGTTCTTGAAAGGTCACAATTTCATCGTGAATATATATTTTAGGGAATTTGTGGGGGATCTGGGAGGTCTTTGTATACTTACTTTATATCTTCCCTGTATAGATTTTTGTATAAAATTATGCAAGTAATTTTTATCTGTTTAAAGAAATGCATTTTTGCATATAAATGACCCAATATTTGTTGTTGTAAATTACCAGTATCAATTAGCATAAATAAAGCATTATCTAGAAGCCTCGTGTGTAGCTGACGATCTACATAATGATGCTACATTTTTTGCTTTTAATGATTATTAAATAATATTGGTATTCTTGTGAATCCTAAATAAAGCAAAACACCCGAAGTCACTACTTTAACTTGTCTTGGTTAGCTAGCTATCCAAACTTTGCTAGCTTCCTAAATGATTTTAAACAATTCGTAATTTTCTATAATCGTTAATTCGTATGCAATCATTCTTTAGTTAGACTGATAAGTTTTTGGTTATAATAATAAGATAATTTATTTTTAATACTGTGCATGGTAAAATGTTCCTTTTTTATACAAAACTACTTTTAATACAGTGTATGTAATGTATTGTTTGGTGTATACCTATATATTTTTTTGGTAATAAATTTGTTTGATGTACTTAACTATTTTGTTTTTATTTTCAATTTATGTTTAAGGGGGATAAACGTCTTTGTTTCTTTATCGGGATTGTTTTCTGTAACAGAGAGGCCAACAGGGTCCGTTCCAGGTCATCAGGCCAACAGGGTCTGTTGAATAGGCCAACAGGGTCCGTTCCAGGTCATCAGGCCAACAGGGTCCGTTGAACAGGGTCTGTTGAACAGGTCAACAGGGTCTGTTGAACAGGCCAACAGGGTCCGTTCCAGGTCATCAGGCCAACAGGGTCCGTTCCAGGTCATCAGGCCAACAGGGTCCGTTGAACAGGGTCTGTTGAACAGGTCAACAGGGTCTGTTGAATAGGCCAACAGGCCAACAGGGTCTGTTGAACAGGGTTCATAATACGTTTAATCTGATTCCACACAGAGCAGTTTATATTACGATACTTTTTTTGTTAAATCTGATGTCTTTGTTTTTAATTATCAGCTAAAAGACTTGACGCTTCGGCTAATTACTGATTTTTAGTTTATACTATCTATCTATAAGAAACGTTGCAGCCCTTTCGGGGTAAATGATTGTAAAATAATATTGAAAGCTGATGCTTGCGTTGCATAACAGATAGGTGAATGCACAAGATTGTTAATATTTTCCTACGCTTATAATATTTATTTTTATGTGAAACACTGGTTGCCTAACTTCAGGTAGTACTCAGATATCAATTAGTTTATTTTACTAAGTATATGAAACAGCCTGGTTTACCCTAATTTTGTACATTATAACCATAATATCACCATAATCTCACTTAAGGACCTTTGTTCCAGCAATCTATTCAGATGTGCCCCCGCGGTTTCACGTTGTCGAACATTGTTTAACAGTTTTAAGGTATATGCTTCCATAGCGTATCTCGCAAGGCTTTGAGGTTCGACCCCAGAGGTTTATGGTTCAATTCCCGCTGACTGCACAAACTTTTTTTCTGTTATTATTTATTCATTATGTTGTTCAATATTGATTATTTAGATAGATGTTCAGGTTAGGTACTTGGGTTTGGGTACTATTGAGAACGTGGTATGTCATCTCTCCTCCGCTATAAATGTAATAACACGTGACCAAGGGTCATAAAGTTGGGTTAGAATCTTGAAATAATGAGGGTTGATAATATCTGGGGGCACCAGGTTAAGACGGATCCTGTATCTACTGCCAGCAGTTATGACGTCAGACACTAGATGGCGATAGTAGCTGGGTTCCACTCGGGTTAAGAGAGGATGGCGACTTCCAGGAAAAGTGCCACGCCCTAAAATGGCGATAAAAATGCAGGTTTTCGGCCAATGTTATTTCTTATGGGTTTTTGGGCCAGAATCCGCCTAGCTTTATCTACTGGCATAAATGGGCTAGGCCCTCCTCTGGTGTATGACTAGGGACTAAAATGTCATCCATTTGGACCAAAGTGACAGAATCTTTCAATTTTCTGGGAGCAAGATTAACTGCTCTCTGGAATACGGCAGGGGCATTAGCGAGGCCAAAAGGCATTCTTAAATATTCGAAATGCCTTTCGAAAGTAGAAAAAGCTGTTTTCTGGATCGATTCTTGATGGATTGGTATCTGGTGGAACCCCGAAGCCATATCTAACGATGTGAAATACCGACCTCGTCCTAACCTGTCCAACTGGTCCTCCTTTAATAGTCACTCGATTAAGTTCTCGGAAGTCCACACACATACGGTAGGTGCCATTTTTCTTTCTCGCCAATAGAATGGTACTGGCAAATGAGGATTCACTAGGTCGTACAATGTTATTTTCCAACAAATCATCAATAATTCCACGAACAACCTCTTTTTCACTGTCTGACAATCGATATGGACGACGATTAATCGCAACATCTTTTTCCAACCTGATCTTTAAAGTAACATTGTTAACTGCACCTTCTTTGTTCCCACTTGTAATCAGACAGCCAAAGTCGTCCAGTACTTCCTTAAGTTTATTCTGGAATTCTGATGGAACAATAACATCAAATTTACCAGAAGCGAAAGTGTCCAAAATCCTATTTATTCCTGGCAATTGCCGACGTTCTATTCGAGAACCTTGATGATCGGTGATAGTAGCCAAGCTTGGATCCTCGAGGATATCACGTCCAATCAAAACGTCATAGTCTAAACATATGTCAGAAACAAAGAAGTATGTTATGGGAATTTCGACTCCAGATACTTTTGTAAGATCTGTGAACTCCTTAGTGGCAGTAATAGTAGCATTGGCAATTCCTTTAAGCACTATGTTACAAGAGATGACCTGTTCTTCAAACAGGTAAAGAAATTTTTCCGAGATGTAGTGCCATGGCAGTCAGTCGTGCGAAATTTCCTTTTTAATGAATTACGTTCACCCATAGTTGATTTTTGTTGTCCATAATTATCAGTACTCGAAGGTTTAGAAAACGACGACAAAGCAAGAGCCCTTTGAAGATGCTTTCATAAACTAGTTTGCGTTTCGTAGCTCCGGAACTACTTAAGCTATCGAAACCAATCTTGGAACACAAATTATTGTCTATTTCATCTTGTCTTCATCTATTTGCGCCTATTGGACAATGTTAATGTGACAGAAAGGTGGTGATAGACTTGGTCTAGATAACGTGGTAGCGTGGAGACCAAGCCAGTAACATTCCGCACAATTTAATGGAGACGTATCCCTATCTATCCTATAATCTGAATCGGGGCAAAAGCACTCTTGAAGAATCTGGAAGATCAGATGGTCTCTAGCAGTATCTCGAAGTTCTGATATCGTCGGATGTAGCCATTAATTAATATTGTTAGTACCTATTCAGATGCACTTACCAACCTGGACCTCGTCTGAAGCTAACAGTCAGTTGTAGCTGGGGGAAGGATCCTTTACTCCTCTGGTCAGCTGGTCAGCAGTCACACGTATAGTATAACCCGCGTCCGCGAGACTACCGCAAACCGCAGAATCCTCGTGAAGTGAACCTTATAAGTAGTTTGGTCAAGAATTCTTATTAGCCAAATAAAACAACTACTTTTTCAAAACACTTAAAATTTAATTAACAAAGAAAAGAAAGTGATATTTTACAGGAAAAAGCCTTAATGATATTTACAAAGTAGTATTTAAATCTAGTGAGAAGAGAGGTTTCAAAAGTAAAGCCCAACTAGATAGTTATTCAGTATTCAAACGGAACAATCGACATGCGTCTACTGATAATCCCCAAAATAAAAGATAATAAATTAATGACAATTAATTTTGAATGTAAAATCCCCAATAAAAGAAATAAAGAAATAGAACAGAGTGTTCTACCAGATGGTACAGATCTTACCCCAAAACACTTTATTAATAAACAAGAGATTAAATTGAACTTTTTAAAATTAGGAAAAGTATCACTTAACACGAGAATTAGTTAGTCGACCAGAAAGCTCGGTACAAATTTCGGAACTGATTTTACTGCGTTCCAGGAAAGAACTTGTAACCTATAGTATACACCCCCTTGTCTCCCAAAATCTCGCCCTTTCAACTTTAATCCAATCAAAACTCCCAAAACAAGTAATGGTCGTTCCCGCGTCTCGTACTGATGGTACTTTTGACCAATGGCCAGTTTAATTGCATTTTAACCCTCCTTGATCATCCCCTTATTATTTAGGCTGTTTGTCGATAGACGGCTCACCTAATCCACGAAAAGAATATAATTGAAAATATTGATTTCCTCTCATAAAAAAATGACTTAATCCTAAAATTTGTATAAAACAACAAAGTCCTAATCTAATTATATCTAAAAAGAGCTAGACATGTTAAAAAAACCAACAAGGTCGTTTTTTGCTTGTTTCCTGTTTTATGCAGGTGTTACGTAGGAAAAATAAACATATCTAGAACTTTTGTACAACGTGTATAGGGCAGATACCGGTTTCCGTCTTCAAGGCGCAACTTGTATCTATTTTTCCTTTTAATTCTAAACTATATGATTTAATTCCCGCGCATTCTTTGTTTTCGAGAAACGTTGCTTGTGTTGTCCCTCTGTAAACTACCCTTGTATAGACGGGCATTTCCTAACAAAGAGACATTATTTTTTAAAAGATATTTTAGGTTTTTAAGGGTCTATAGAGAAGATTTTTTTCTTTGAATACAAAACGTGACAACCCCTAAATATATTTTATGAGTATTGACTGTACTCAGGAAGTACCGTGACAAATGAATTTTCGTCCCAAAAAGAAGTTTATATTTATTACTAAAAGAACGTTCGGTACTTTAGTTTAATATTTAATCTTTCAAAAGATAATAAAACCTTCCTTCAATTACGGGCCACATGTTTACGTATTCCCTGGGAAAGTTGTTTACAGCAAAGCAAGCTTTTTTTAAAATATAGATGAAATAAAATAAAATATTCTCTGCTGTTACATTAACTATAACCAGGGGCGTGCGAACCAGGGGGGTATTAGGGTATATTTGGCCCTATTCCTCCAAAACATCAATTTTTTGCCGTTTTGACGTCAGATTATGCCTTTTACATAAAAAAGGGTGCTCTTCGTAAGAGTCGTTAAATATCACCGTTTCTTCGGAAATTGGCTGAAAACGAGTTAAGGTACAGAAATCAATTATTGAAGTCTTAAAGAAATTAGGTCAAATGAACAATGACGTTCAGTACAGATATCAAGAGATAAATTAATCAGCGTTATTATTATGGTAGATAGGTAGTACAAAAAGAGACTTAAAATGGTAATTGCTGAAAATGCCGGCCACCACGCACGATATATTTATTGCACCTATGCAGCATATTTAGGTTGACGTAGTTAAAAGCTTCAGGCATGGTTTGGATTACTTCAGCCGCAGCGGAAGTTCGAGCCACCAAATATTCTTCTGAGTCCACTAAAGTTTCATAAACGAAACTTTACATATACCCATAAAGAGAGATATTATTTACATTATAATTTAACTCCACTGAAACTATGGACTTTTCCTTCAAATTTAAATAAAAATAGTTTAATGGATGAAATGGCACCTACTATTTTCTTTTCCAAAATAACTATTTGCTTCTTAATCGGCAGTCATTGCCTAAAATAAAAAAAGAGTCTTTAGTTTTTCTAATGGGAAAACCCACTTTCAAGTAATAATTAAAATATTTTTTCTCGCTTTACTAGCGTTTAAATTATTTTCATGTATTTAGGAAAATGGTTTGTTCTACTAGAAAAACTCGAGAGACTCTTTCTTTTAAGAAATAAGTACCGATTAAGTAAATAGTTATTAAAAAAAAACTGTTGCGTACCATCTCTTTCATTAAAATATTTTTATGTTACATCTTTTTTAACACCCTTTGTATCTCGGATAGAAAGCATATCGCAAACTCCACAAATATTTTTAATATTTTAGTACTTTTTCAAAAATTCCTAATACAATCTCGTCGTAAATTACCTTCAATATTAATTATAACTGTACGTACCCAAGTAATTTTTTTTTAAGTTCTTTTATTTTCATCTTTATTCGCTCTTCGCAATCAAATTTAGAATTTCAGAATAACAGGTTCGTTTTTATATCCAATATCACTATTCACAACATTTCAGCAGATGTTTTTAAAAACCGTGAAAAGCATTTCTTTTTTATTTTCATCTTTAGCTAATTACATATCTCATGATGATGATCCTTTGTCCTTAAAAACAGTTAACAAAATAGACTGGTTTGTATTCTAATAAACCGTTACTAATTGAAAAACAAAAGATTCATTAATTTTTAATTCGCGTTTAAAGTAATTTCGTGTAGATAGGTACCGAAATAAATATGGGAAACAATTTTTTATACGTTATACCGTTCGGTAGGTATTTATAGTCATTATCGAATTAGGCCTATACCATCACAATTTGTATTAATAATATAAAGAACTTACTAAAACGATAAAAAATGCTGGTCCATTTCCCAGGGTATTATTATTAATGTCAGCGGATTTTGTGTAATATATCCTTAAAAACCAATATTTCAATTCTCTTCATATACAAACAACTTAATACTAATAAAAGTGGATTAAGTCCCCCCCCGTCATATCACAATTCAGCATTAGTGTTAAGAATATTTTGTTAAAATTTTGGCCTGCGGCGCTTTTTTATACCGTAGTTATTTTTTTTAATGAGTGTTCATTAAATCCGCTTTACTATAATATAGTTACCTATAAAGCTACGGTTTGTTAGAAGAGTGCGCGACGCATAACTCAACGTCGCGCACGTCCGCTGAAATCAAAGACATGTTTTTATTTGAAAGTGGTTCGTCAGAATCCGCTCAGCAGTGCGCACGGCAAACTGATAGCAGTGTACGCAGACAGCAAGCGCTGAAAGCTACGGTGTAATATGGTACGAAGACACCCTGTATAATAAAACAATAAATTATGCATCATTTAATAATAGTAAAGTAAACTACGAATCAGCATACGATCAACTTGCTGACTCCTACTATTTCACAAAAGTATTGTATAGTAGGAAATTGTAAGTTGAATGAACAGACAATATGCAGAGTTCAATAGAACAGTATGAATTTTATTAATCAATAGTTAGAAGAGAACCTAAATTATTACAACGATTTGTAACCGTGCGCGATGTATGACGTAGACGTACAGCAGAATCTGTCCTGCTTAACTTCAAGCAATTTAGGGAGAAGTGGTTTGTTAAGAACTTAGTTGTACAGTCTAGAACTATCGACACCTGCAGGGCGGTATAGAACCTTAAGGAAATCCGACATTGATGTTAAAAATGTCTGAAAGAAATTTGTCCATCGCCACTCGCAGAGAACGGTCTTAAAGAAAGCCATGAACAAAATTGAACCAGCATTCCGTATGCTCACACTTTAGTTGGAAGCTCCTCATACCATACTGAGTCAAAGACCTTGGAAATGTCCAGTGCTACCGCCCGAGACTCTCCGTGAAGTTCTATTGCGTTGTTGATTTTTCCTTGATAGCCTTCTCCATAACTTTTGATATAACCGAAAGCAATGCGACTGGATGATACTTGCTTGGCAAGGTCGTCTTGCCTTTTTGGGAATGGGCTGAACTCGCGCAGTTTTCCAGCAAGAAGGAATAATTTTTTTTTGTAAGTTAAGTTAAACAGCTTACAAAACACCGGTGTTAATTCATCAGCGCATGTCTCAATAACGATTTTGGTGTCAAGACTCCTCAAGATTCGTCTAACTGCCGGAAAACAATCTCGTCGGGCATTCTCGAGTTTTTCTCGGAAAATTAACCATTGAATGTGAAGAGAATAGTTCCGCAAGTAAGTTTGCTTTTTGCTATGCTTTGGTCGCAATGGTGCCATGAGAACGTATTAGAGATGGAATAGTTGGTAAAGTTCTGACTGACGGCCTTAGCTATCGACCAGAATGATTTTGATCCGCTAGGACATTTAAGAAGTTTGTCGCGTTCATCCTCTGGTTATGTGCTTCCTTGCTTTCGTTTATCGTTGAGGGTTTTGACGCCATTGTGGTTAGAAACAATTTTTTGATTTAACAGCTCGCTCGCAATTTTTGGTAATCCAAGGCTTGCGGTTAGAAGGGCACTTTTTCAGAAAGGAATGAATGCTTTCATGCCAGTAAGAATGACAATCGATACTTAAACAAACGTTCCGCCAAGGAAAGCTTCAAAATGGTCCTTTGGGTTAGGTCACCTCACTTAGTTGATGTGTATTGCCAGATCTCGCGTGGTTTAGGAGGCTGTTCGGCACTAATTGGTAGTTTGTTCAGTGTCAAAATAAGGTTGTGGTCAGACGTTTCTAACGGAGGCTTCACGGTGATAGTCTACAAATCGGGCTTAGAAGTTAAGAAAAGATCGCACAAACTAGCAAAATCATCGTCTAGGTCTGGAATCCGAGTTAGTTCGCCTACGAGTTGGGTGAGGCAAGAGCGGATGGAAAGGATTCAGCTTCGGGACCTTACTCCTCGGTTTTATTTGATTATTTGAGCCAGTTGCCATTATGAATAACGTTAAAGTCGCCAAGGATGGCAACTAGTTGGGATGGTGAGTTTTCAAAAACTCAATAGTTATCAAAGAAAACAACCCAAGCAGCAAGGGGTAGTTGAATCAACGTTGATTAAAGATTGATTTGTGTCGTAGGCGTTGATATACCAAAAACCAACGTTGAATAGACATTATAAAAGCAACGTAATTGTCAACGTATTTTATTTAACGTTTATTCAACGTTAAATAAAGGTTGCAAGAAACATTGCAATTTTGTAAAAATATTTCTAACCAATTTGGTACCAAAGTATTTTTTAAATCTAAACTAGGTATAGCAGCTTTAAATAGTTATATAACACTCATTTCTATCATCTTTGTTTAGTCGTTGAATAAACGTCGAATCGACGTTATAAATGTTTTCTGAAATTAAATAATTACTTATTAATAAAATTCGAGATAAAATTTAAGATATCAATATAACGGCCCTTATTCCGATTGGATGCATTTTTTATGTAACAACCTAAATTATATATAAGTTGTTTACATTCATATCATTTTGATGGGCTTTTTTTAAATCACATACTTATAAAATTGATACAAAAAAATTGTATGTGTAGACTTTAACAGCTGCTGAATTTAACCGATATACGTACATAACTAAATATACTTTAATAGGTATGTGATGTTTAGATCGCCATATCTAGTGGAGAGGAGCAACATTTTATTATTATTGTTTTGAATAAAATATATATGGTTTTTTACTAGTTTACTCTTAAGTCTGAATCCACATGCGTCTGTGGTTACGGATCCGTTGTTACCACGTGATCACCAATAGCCAATCAATTGTCACGGATGTCTGTGATCACGGATGCATGTGGATTCAGCCTAAGCTTCGCTTGACATTGACATTTTGACATTTGACAAATCCACATTTTAACCAAAAATTTTAATCGCATGGCATCATATCGCCACCGCCATTATAATTAAAAATTAAAAGGTGGTATTGTTTGTTATTGCACATTTAATGTTTCAAGCCTGAATTTAACTTTGATTGGTAAGTGAAATGTATAATATTTAGATGCATTTAAAACATGTAGAGGTACTATGATAATAATAAAAGTTTTTGGTGCACTTTCATGGCGTTCTTTTTTCAGTATAAATTTACAATAAATATAGGCTGGGTTTTAGTACGTCCTTTTTATATCTTGTAATAAGTTAAATTTTTGTAATAGTAAAATTCGTGGTTCTGTTCTTATATTGGCACCTACTTAAGTGGTTATACCTACTATTACCTACCTATGTACTTTTTAGTTCCAAATCATAAACCACATACCTATTACACTAATATAGACATCAATCACGAGATCTATCATGTTTTCGGTTATTGAATTCAGAGAGAGTGATGGTGGTAGGATATCCATTGTGAATTCCAAGTGGCTTACACCAAGAAAGCAGGAGGTTCATTGGCCCCCATAAAAGACAATTTAAAGTTTGAAAAAGTTATTCGAAAAGAAGAGCAGGCAATAGATGATACCTGGAAACTCTATCCAGTGCAAAGAATTTTCTACACATCTGGTAAACTTTAGTATTATGCTTACTTATAATTTTAATGCAAATGATTATTATACTAGTTCGTATTACCTATGTACATATTGAGCATAGAAAGTGAGCCATTACACATTATAGGTACCTATTTTTTTACAGTAAGGCTATTCTGGTATGGGTGAGTTACTTAAATATTTGACTATTGTAATTTGTGTACAGTGTGTGGTGGAGTGTACAGGGTGATTCACTGAAATTTGTCTTACAAGGTGTCCCAGTGTCACGGTACCATGCACTGCCAATTTCAAAATTTTAGGTTGGTTACCCTCTATTTTCTTACATGTTTACAATCTATGTACAAATGTCATTTTTTTATCTGTACAGGGTGATTCCGTGTATATTGACCCATATGCTAGCAGCTTTATTAATAGATATCAAAAAACTAAAATGAATATGGTTGTTCAATTCATTTTCGGATGATAACAATAAACTATAAATCATTAAAAAAAGCTCTTCCCAATTGACTATTAATATACAGGGTGTTTGTTCCATTTAAAAAAACACAACTCTTGCAAAAATTTTAAAGTTCCAACAGTCTTTTGTTTTTTTCTAATGATTTTTTAAAAAAGTTCAGATAAAATTCTACAACTCTATTCATTACCTATAGTTTTTTGATATGAAGCTACATGTAGTGCCAAAAAACCCAAAACGTTATGTACTTTAACCCTTTCAAATTTAGGAATTTTATCTTAACCCAGAAAAAAGTTATAGGGGTGGCCTCTCTTATTCTCATCTCCACCCGGTATATATATTAGTATTATGTGTATTGGTATTATTTAAGTACATTTATATTTATTAAGTTTTGTTGCTTGTAAATAATACCTCAATAAAGTAATCCCAAACAGTTTGGTGATCTTATTTTAATTGAAAACCGCAGTAATACAGGCTTGTAAAAAAACTGCTCTAAAATAGCTACAAAATTATTTTAAAACGCTCATCTTTAAAGGTAACCATTTTCTGGGGCCATCAGGATATAGGGAACGACATATAAAATAGTATATTATGAAACTAGTTTCATAAGACACATTTACAACACTCGTTCAAGTTCTAAAGAGCAAGTGTTGTAAAGTCTTATGGAACTAGTTATTTTTTCTACTTTGCGTATTCTTATGTCTTGGTTTTGAAAAATATGCCATAAATATGTTTTAAATTTGCAAAGAAATGTTATTAGGTATATGTATGTTAACTGTCAAATGACGCCTTTTGGTTTTCATAATATTGACTGCTCATTATAAAAACCAAATGACGTCATTTCGGTTTCATAAAATTTGAATAACACGGAAATTAAGCAAAGTAGAAAAAGTATTTCAAATAGGTAGATTATCTGACGTCTTTAACACGTCTGATCAACGTAAAATACGACGTTAATTCAACGTAAAATACGACGTTAATTCAACGTAAAATACGACGTTAATTCAACGGTCACAATCAACGTTGTCTCAATTATGACATTGTGCCGTCCTGTCAACGTAGATTCAACTGTTGTTACAACGTAATGCAACGTTGGGAAGTATCGTACATTTAACGTTGATTCAACTACCCCTTGCTGCTTGGGAAGGTCTGTCTATACCACCAAAATAAAATATATTTGTCCTTTTAGGGTGAAATAAGGGTTAAAGAGTATACATAATTTATATTTGACATTAGGTTGTACTAGTTTCGACTTTAGACAAAGTCATCTTCAGCAACCCAGTAAATAAGAAATATGTTTTTTTAGGATGTACCTAAATAAACTAAAACAAATTAGAAGAGGGGGATTCGACAGCAGCCCAACCAGCATAAATACATACATAAGACGTTTTAAGTACGTACTAGTCGGACATAAAGTACGTCTTATGCATGTACGTTATTGGACGTAGTACGTACATTTTACAAACTTAGTACGTAAATTTTCCACACAATTGTACTTAATTAAGACGTACGACAAGTACATCTTATGTACGTACGATAAACGTATATTTAATGTACGTACATTTACTGTACGCATCAAAGATGTACGCACACTTCGTGCTATGTACGTACTACATACGTAAGAAGTACGTTGTTTGTACCTACAATGGATAAATAATAACTACTGATAAAGTATCTACAATAATATATTACAATAAATTTGTTGGTTAA
This sequence comes from Polydrusus tereticollis, assembly GCA_963920685.1. NCBI lineage: Eukaryota > Metazoa > Arthropoda > Insecta > Coleoptera > Curculionidae > Polydrusus > Polydrusus tereticollis. Next base: position 56,447,679 of record OY987329.1, read on the forward strand.
TATTTAGTAACATTCTATATATATTGTGTATATATGAATGTATTATTATCTATCTGATACCCCGGGATTATTATTTGTTTCCCCATCGTTATTATTATTTTTCGCTTTTTGTTTATATTTTAGTCAATCGGGGGTCCTCCTTAGCAATTTGGCTATTTCCTGCTCTGCCTCTTTTTTATTTCAGCTTTTTTCTGTTCTCAGAAGGGCATCTTAAATGAAAAGACTTTAATTACAACCCAGAAAAAATAATATTTTATAGTATATACAAATACAAGTCAACTAAATAAAATAGGCCATATTTTAAAGAAACTTTAAGATGATTAAAACAAAAAATTACGGGAGATAAAATAAAAATAATATCAAGATACAAAATACACTCATATCCTACTCTAGTTGACTACTATACACTACACCTCTAGTTGAAAACGTCCAATTTCCGTTTCATCATTTAAATTAGTACTTACTTATTATAACTTTTGCAATTAAAAACTGCGAAAATCTTTTTTTCTGGTATCTTTTTAGCCTGGTGATTCCAAATAAATGCTCCCATGCTTTGTTTAATAAAGCTTGCAAATTATTTCCTGCCAATATGCACATTTTAGACTCTTAAAATGGTAAATGTACTTAAACATTATCAAAAATAAACATTCTTACTATATTAATAGCTAACGTAAAGTAAGGTCTTATTCAATTGTTAATTGAATTTTACCTTAAAATACATATAGGTACCTGTATATCAAGTTTTACTATACTACTTTTTAAATAGAATGGGTGGTCAAATCTTACCAACTTTCTGAAATGTTCTGGTAGATTTAAGAAATCTTCAAGTGCCAGTAGATCTGCTTCACTATTACAAGCTTGATTACAAGTAACTTTTACTTGACTAAGCGCCCCAGGACTAATAGTTTCAGTATTTGATACCTTAAAGTTTTTTACTTGGAATGTCAAGCCTCTCAGAAAAAAATGCTGTCTTAAAATTTCAGCATTGAATTCAGCTAAAAATAAAACGAATCGTAATCGACATAGCTAAGTACATTTAAGGTTTTTTAAGCTTCGAAACTGTTTAAGAGGCATTTCTACCACTCAAGTTACTATTTACCTGTAAATTGTATATCAAATAATAAATTAACGAACAAAGTAATAAAACTTAACGCATTTAGAGGAAAACGTCCTGGTAAAATTCGCCAATTCGTTGAGAAACATCGGCAATACAACAAAAAGACGCCACACTTACAAACTCAAAAGTTTGGTTAAGTTAATTTAACTGCACAGAAAGACGCCGAATAGTGTCGGATTTTTACGACGTAAGCAAGCGCGAAATTTAAATCGGTAGCGGATAATAATAATTAACCTTACAATCACAGAACAAAAAATGTCCAAGTTTGAAAAAGGTCTAATTTAATTATTTTTTATTAGTAAGTTAGTTTTACATAAGGTAAAACATTGTTACATTATGTAATAAAACATACCTACATAACAACGTATCATCCCAACCGTTTTTTAGACGTTGGTACATTTAAGGATGATACATTGTACGTACAATCAAGAATGATCGTTGTACATACACAATATGTCAGAGAAAATACGTACTTAAAATGTACATTTTACTTACTGTACGTACGGGACATAAAACGAACATAAAAAGTACGTCTTTAGTACGTAGGGTGTTTGTTGGGAGATAATTATGAACATGATGCTACTTTAAGCAATCAAGGAAATTAAATGTAAATAAGTAATAGAGGCCAAAATTCTTAATGGGAAAATTTATAGTTATGTTATGTTATATAGATGTCAATTACATGTTAAATTAAGAAAAGTTCAATAAATTCATCGTTTCATGAATCAACTCAGTGAGGGGACATGATTTATATTTTGGTGGGTCAGAATTTTAATAAGAAAAAAGAGGGGGGGGGGAAGGGAAATTAAAATTAGTTTAAAACTAGTTACGTCATTGAGTAAAATTGGGGGTCATCTGAAAGGAGAAAATTATTTCCCTTTAAAATTGTTTTACGGAAATATCATAATATGTGGTCTCAAAATGTAGACTTTAGTTTTGTATGTGGTAAAATTATCATGTACTCACCAAATTGTCAATATTCATGGCATAATTTCTCAATAAGGTTTTAAACTAATTTTAATTTCCCTTCCCCCCCCCCCCCCCCTCTTGTTTCTTATTAAAATTCTGATCCACCAAAATATAAATCATGTCCCCTCACTGAGTTGATTCATGAAACGATGAATTTATTGAACTTTTCTTAATTTAACATGTTATTGACATCTATATAACATAACATAACTATAAATTTTCCCATTAAGAATTTTGGCCTCTATTACTTATTTACATTTAATTTCCTTGATTGCTTAAAGTAGCATCATGTTCATAATTATCTGCTGTCGAATCCCCCTCTTCTAATTTGTTTTAATTTATTTAGGTATACTTACATCCTAAAAAAACATATTTCTTATTTACTGGGTTGCTGAAGATGACTTTGTCTAAAGTCGAAACTAGTACAACCTAATGTCAAATATAAATTATGTATACCTACTCTTTAACCCTTATTTCATCCTAAAAGGACAAATATATTTTATTTTGGTGGTATAGACAGACCTTGTTTTCTTTCATAATCTCGCCACAGAAAATGTACTACTTCTTGAATTAATAGTATCAGTAAGTGAAGAGAACAAGTCTCTATGATGGGTATCGCTTATTGACGGCCGGTAAAGGCAGCAAATGAATTTAGTAATTCTCTGCGTTGATATTTTAAACCACATTACATCAATGTCTTTAAGTTTGAGTGTCTCCGCTCGTTGACAAGAAATATCACTACGGACAAGGAGACAAAGGCTGAAATTGCGCCTAAATCGGTGATGGAAGTCGCATCCAGGATATAAATAGCTGACCGTATTAATCGATGATCTGGCCTTTGTTTCGGTTAATGCGAATACATGAGGATTGGTAGGTTGTAAATGTTGATGGACTGCATTGATGTTCGAGGTTAGTCCTCTTTTATTGCAGAGGTCCATTTGGAAGCTGCTAATTTTGGGTTTTTTAATAAGTTCAGGTGTCACACCGTTTCCATCATGAATGTTGTTCGACGGACCCGCCTGTTGGAAACGGTAAATGTTAAAATAAGTTCGTTTTATGAGGCGCGTAGAAGAGGGTTACGTATAGTTTGTCCAAATTTTGCGTTGACTTTTAAGGCCGTAAATCAAATACCTGATAAAATACCATTGCGTGGTAATAATGGTCGATAAAATACAAAAGGGGGCTCTAGGGCGGGACTCACCTAAACTGTAAAGAAACTATGTACTTCATTTATTACTAATATAATAACTAATTTATGAAATAGCATACCTATATATAAATATAATTATTTTATTTTTGCATATTTCAATAGAGCCTACAGTGTTATAACAATTATTGAAACACAAAACAAAATCGTATACATTTTAGAAGCTTGGATGTTGAATTAATAAACTTTGCAAAGCTACACATCTAATTCTGTTTCACTATTAGGGTCTTCACCTAGGGTATAGGTTTAATATTATTAATATTGAATAGAGAAATATAAGAATTGTCTACTTTTATTTTAATGTTCCACTGAATTTTTCCAACTATCGGGCACTTTTCTTCGGATCAATCGTCTTCGTCAAAGTTTTTGACTTCTTCTACTCAGTGGCAATGCAGTGCTTCCGAAACGATTGGTGTATTGGGGAAATAGAAGTGACTCCATGCAAACTCCAACGATATAATGATAACAAAAGCCATATCGAGAGATAGAGTCTCATGTACCATCTAGTACCAATAGATATTGACAAATCGAATAAATTTACAAAGTTTCGTCCGTTCGTTATTTGACCTCCTAAATAATTTTTTCTAGATTTTGCACATAAACAGCATAGAAATAATGGTGCCGTAACTCGGAAGATATATTCTTATATATGGGCGCTCTTAGACTGGGATAAAACTGACCTGAACTAACCTGCACGTGCAAACTAACAAATATATTATACATTGTACTGTATGTTTGCTTTGAAATTCTTATTTTTGAAAATAATCGGAAATTAATGATTGCTCCATATTTTTTATTTTATTTTTATAAAATTCAGATTCACATTTTTATAACAATTAAGAAATATTTGTAGACTTGTCAAAATTGTTAACATTATTAAAAAAGTCTCTTAAACCTGCACAGGCTTTAGATAGGCTTGATATTTTCGACACTGGAGCAAGTTCAGGTTAGTTTCATCCGTTTCTTGGATCTCTTCAATACACTCGATGATAGATCAATTCTATACTTTCTGGTTATCAATAGAGGCAAATTGTTTCAAGTTCACAAATATGTCCTTAATGTTAGGAAACATTTGTGAGAGCGGAATATTATATTTTCTTCTTTGGAGTCATCAATATTATCTGTATTAGGTACACATAAATCCGGCTTTCATAAAGCATTTTTTTTATTGTCGATGTGGACAAATTGCGCCAGGCCACCGAAACCCATATCAAGGCGTCAAATATTCACGTTAGTCTTAAAACACACAAAAACTGTTTAAAAAAAAAACTAATATTAACAACCGATGTATCAGCCTTTAAAGCAAATTGAATGGATCCGCCTGCAATAAAGTAATTAGTGTACGTAAGTACCTATACTTCTTAAGAATTGTCGGGCAGGTTTTACTGCCCCTAACGGCACAAGCATTAATGTTTACTAAGAATTCCGATGATGAGTATCCGCGGTCGTTTAACAGATTGGTCGGTAAAGAGGAGTGTAAATAATGGGATTTCCAGTTTCAAATATGGGGAATTCATAACGGGTCGTTCAAGACAGGTGGTCACCTTATAGAGGCGGTCGCAAACAGGTTTTACTGGTATACCTACATCAACTAAAAATTTAAGTGAAACGTATTTGATGATAGTATGAAAGTATCCATTTCTATCAATATACAGTGTTGTCCTTATGTATGGAAACGGTCACATATCTCAGGCCCAGCTACCTAGGGATTTTTGGGGATGCCCGAATCAATGGTATTATTTGTAATGTCGCTAATTTTCACGTTTCTGTGATACTGTAAGTGACATCAGTTTTTTAAATGGACTTCCCCCTTTACTTATATTGTAATATATATATTTTAGAAACCAAGCTAAATAGAGACTTGGCATTTGGGAGTTTTGATAACGTTGGGTCGCTGATTTGATTACCATAATTGTAAAGATGAACTTCCATTTAAGAGACTGAACTTATAGTATCACAGAAACAGTAAACTTGATAACATTCCAAATATTACCATTTAATTGGGCATCCCAAATTTTGTAATTTTTTCAAGCTGTGAGATATGCTACCACGCATATGCTTGATCAAGGCGCGATGGAAATATCGATCTATACTTGTTCATATATACTGTTATCACACTGCAGAAAGGTTTATGTTAATGGGTGCCGCGTTTGCTCATTACTGATCAGAAACGAAATCACATGCGAACATCTACCGAACGTTTGCAATCTAGCAGATTTTTGCAGCGTTTTGTAACCATGGACGAAGCTTAAATTTATCCATGATTTATCACTATAGGCCGGAAACAAAACAAATGTCAATATAATCGACTATATGCACGAGGTGAACCGGCTCCGGAAAGGTCATGGCGTCAGTCTATTTGGATTCGAAGGGATTTGTCCTGATCAATATCTACCTCGAAAAGAGAAAATCAATCACAGGAGCGCCTTCACATTCAATCTCTTGGGTAGGGAAAGGATTATTCATAGGCCACCCTATACCCTACATTAATTGACATTCATGATTATAAACAATTTAATGTAGGTAACCGGTGCAGACAATAGCCTTAAGCAAACTATTTTGTTTTTACAAATTATATTATCATAAAAGCCTCTAAGAAAACAACCGACAGTCAACACAGAACTCATCTTTTGTTTTCATTTACAGTTGCCATATGTGGGAATCTCACCAAAACGAATTAAATCTCTTAATGCGCATGATTGGGCGACTTTCTAACCAGCTAGAGAGCGATGGATGATACACGATACTTTTTTTTATTATGTGTTTAACGTTTAATGATAGTTCCTTTTTTATGCATGTTCCCACAGAGCACACTTCCTTTCAGAAATATCTCTGATATATTTCGAATGTCTCAAAAACATAATCTTTTATATCAATTTTTTTGAAATATTTCAGATTCATTACACCCAAAATGACAGTTAGCACACCCTGCCTGCCTTTGACACTTAACGGACCAGATGCAGAAAAATAAGCTTGTCCCGTCACGGGTTCCCCTTATTTTATATTTTGTTTGTGTAATGTTCAATTAACAATTTTATTATTACGCATTATTATTTGTGCGTGCATTGTGCTACTACCGAATAATTATATTATGGATAATAACACTGTAGAGGTAAGTCTCTATTATAATAATAGATAAAATAATAATTTTAGGTTAGTTCAGGTTAGTTGTGAATTAGAATATTGAAAGGGACAGAAGAAATTTTTGATTTACTAAAATAATTAATAGAACAACAAAAGATGCAGTAAGGCATCATCTCCCTCCGGGACAGAACTAGAGGTACAAAAAATTATTGAACTGTGACAACTTCGCTTGTCCCATGAATTGTAAGAACTTAAATACATAAGTTGATAACAAGTTTTGGCTAAACTTTCCTGTCTTTAAAATGGAATATGCAGTTTTAATAGTATTTATATATGAAACATTGATATACGCAGCGTCCTTGATATATTAGATTGGTATTTTTCTACCAGGGACCTATAATATAAAGGTCGATTTGTAAAACTTTTCGCCATCGCTCCTGCTCATTGTCACCGTTCCTGCTCGTCGCCACCGTTTTTAGGGTATTTATAAAATACGAACTGCACCATTGTAAATTTGCAAGAGCTGGAGCAGTAACGTATTTTGAAGTTAGAATATTAATTTTCTTTGAACAAGTGGATAATGTGACCAGTGTTTAATATTATGGAACTATGAAATAGGAATAGGGAAAATAATTCTATGTTTTTTATCAAAGGTGTCAAATTTCTTTCCTCCCATTGGCTAAAGCACGAACGACAAACAGCACAAGGTCAGCGAGATTAAAATTGGTCATGTTGAAACTACGAACGGAAGGGCATTTATAAATGCATATATTAGTACCGTTTCGGTTAAGTTGCTAGCGACGAGCGGAGACGAAAAGTTTTATAAATGCACCCTTATACCCACATAATATTATTATAATTCATACTTAAAATTATTAATTTTAAATTTCTACTTTCAGGGTCCCATAGAAAGAAGACTTTTAGAGATAAATAAGCATCCTATTTTGTATATTCATATTTATTACTTAAAAATAGTTTATATGTTTTTTAAATAAATAATTTGAAATATTTCAGAAACATAAAATGAAATATTATTTTTATGGAACATTTTTGAGTCTCTGAAAGATTTCATCAACATGTAATAAATGTTTTAAAATATTTATGGAATATATAAAATCTTTCGGAGAAACTAATATAAGATATTTCTGAAACATGATTGTGCTGTGTGGGAGTGGACGACATCTTTTTTAAGAGTTATTATGGAAAGGAACATTTTTTATGTTTTGCAAATACGTACCTACTGTCGAAGTAGATGCAATAAAATTACATTTTTATTGTATTTTTTTATATTTTACTTTAATACAGTAAAACCTCTGTTTGCGACCGCCTCTATAAAGTAATCATCTGCGTTAAACGACCGGTTATGAATTCCAGATATTAAAAAATGGAAATCCCATTATTTTATACACCTCTTTACAGACCCATCTGTTAAACGACCGCGCACTTATCATCGGAATTTTTAGTAAACATTAATACATACATTAAACACCCTCCATTAGGGGCAGTAAAACCCGACCCCACAATTCTTAAGAAATATAGGTACTTACATATACACTAATTACTTTATTGCAGGCTGATCCATTCAATTTACTTTAAAGGCTAATAAATCAGTTGTTAACATTAGTTCTGTTTTGTTTAAAGATGGCGGGAAAAACGAAATGTCTTTCTTTGCAAAAAAAATTGAAATAATCGGGTGTGAAGTGAAAAAACTGGTTTAAATACCAGGACATTAGTTTTAAGAATGAAAATTTTAAAGTGGGTAAGACCCAAGTGACTATGTTGCTTCAAAATAAAGCAGAAGTTAGAAATTTGTTTCAAGAAGGCGGGCAACGGTGAAAAAGAAAATTTCCCAAAACCGAAGGACTGGCAGTGGACCAAGTCGTTTTTAACTGGTTTTGTAAGGCGCGAAACAAGCACTTACCAATATCCGGGCCCATAATTCAAGCAAAAGCCCTCGAATCTGCTCAATGTCTAGGACTAGATAACATCAAGGCATCAAATGGATGGTTAGAAAAATGCCGTCGTCCGCACGGTATTACCTTCAAGAAAGTATGTTGCGAATCAGCCGATGTCAATATTAAAGACGTAACTGCTTGATAAGAAAGGCTATTGACAATTTTAAAGGATTATATCCCAACTCTGAGACAGAGGAAGAGGAACCTGAACTTACTCCAGTGTCGAAAATATCAAGCCTATCTGAAGCCTGCGCAAGTTTGAGAGACTTTTTTAATAGTGTTAATAATTTTGACAAGTTTACAAATATTTCTCAACATTAAAATGTGAATCTAAATTTTATAAAAATAAAATAAAAAATATAAAGCAATAATTAATTTCTGATTATGTATTTTAAAAAACAAGAATTTCAAAGCAAACATACAGTACATTGTATAATACTTATATATGTTAGTATGCACGTGCAGTATATACATATTGGTAAATTGGCTTTATCTCATTTAATTTTGGTTCTGATAAATTTAAACAAAAATATTTAAAATTATTTACATTATATGTAGATATTTATTAATAAACAAACACTGCAACAATGCAGACCAGATGTTTTAACTTTTCTCTATTAACCGATCACCTCTGTTTACCGACCAACATTTGATTCCCCGAGGGTGATCGCTATTGAAAGGTGTTACTGTATAATTAACGTGTATATTTAATTTTTTAAGAAGGTAAATTGAAAATTACTATTCTTGCATTTTGCATTTTAATTCGCACCTCATCCATAAGACTAGTAAAAATATTTTTGGGGTGTATTTTTAAATTGAAAAAAATAGTCCTGAATAGACTACTTTTATATGGTAAACCATCAAAAATAGTATTCCCGCTTTAAGTATACATACCTGTAAATTCTGCTGGTCACTGTATACGTATATGTAAATTGCCTCCAGTTTCTTTTGAGACAAATGACTAATGCAAGCATGTTGTTCCAATAAAGATAATTTATTAATTATTATAGACATATTACAATATTAAATTTTAATATATTTGAACAAAATTTCCTTTAAATTGTGCTCTTAGCTACTAGAAAGTTTTTTTTTTCTTTTTGGCAGGTTCTAAACCACTGGAATATTCAGATGTTGTTAAACTCGATGTTTTAACAGGCCTCTTTTGCGGTGATTTTCTAAAATCCTTACCGGATCTGAAACCAGAAAAATGTTCATGAAATTCAATAAAATATTTTTGTTTTAATAGCACAACTACGGTGGACCTAAAATCATTCATGTATTAATTTCTAAAATCCTTTTGTGTTGAAATATTTTACATCTAATCTTACAAGACCTGTGGGTGTAGGAGGTACCCCTGAAGATATTAAATGGGACTTGAATAGTGCAAGGTGCGACCTTCCGTCAGCGACTCAGGGTTATCAGGGATCCTAATTCTTATTAATCCATTTTAGTTTCATCTGGAACAATGTTTTCAAAAAAACAGTTCGATGTTTTAAGGAAAAATAGGTGTAAAAAATCATAAACGCTACCGATCCTTGTTGTGTTTGCTAATAATTATAATATGATTTTTCGAATTGGTTATTAAATTTACGTTAGGATATTTGGAATAGATTGGTAGACAGAGAGAGGAACTGCAAGGAAAGATTTAGAGGGGGCAAGGGTAGTCTTGCATAGAGAGGATCGTGTGTTGGATTGTTGATACATATGTAGTTTGCGTTACGTTTGTTGTTAGTAGGCAGGGCCGTTCCAACCTCTGGGGGTGACAGGGGTGCGGGGCCCGGTAAAAAAAATTGATTTAAAACTAATTTATTAGTAAAATAATCGATATAAAAATATTATCATAATACTCCCAAGCAACAATCCGACGTTGTTACAACGTTGTTATAAGCGACCACGACGTTGGTATACAACGTCGGCTCGTTGACGCTACGACCCACTTTTGCATCAATGTGGTCAATCAAATATGGGTTGGTACAACGTCGGATCCAACTGGATAGTTCACTCATCGTAACCAAATTTGGAGTCGAGTTGACGTTGGCCATATTCACTATTTCCGACAGATCTAGCCGAAGGAAGTCGGGCGTGCTACATTTTTCTGTACTAAAGTTTCGTTGATATTTCTTTGGTAAAAATAAAATAACTAAGATTGGATAATGCTCAATTCTGTTTACATTCAAAAGAAATAAATTACTAGAAAGCAAACCGCGTAGGTAGGTATGTAGGTATTTTATATTATTCGAAAATAATATAAGTGATCTATGGATTGAAAAACCAAACGGAAGTAATTTTATTGATAAACATGGATGTGCTAGCTTTAAAAACGGAAAAGGCCTCTCAAAAAGTAATAACTAATAAAATATTAGTATTTATTCGGAATGTGCTATTTTTTTTAATTATATTTTTCGTAAAAACAGTAAAGCAGTCATTTGTTTCACATAATCAGTAACTATTAAAAGCATTAGCTTGCGTTTTCTTAAAAAAAAACACCAGAATAATAAAAAGAAACAGCAATTTTAACAAATGGCTGCCGAATGATCTCCCTATAAGGTTTGAAAAATGGTGTAGTTGGAAGAATTCCCAAAACATTTCCACTTTGGAGCAGGAGTCGCGGCAAGTTAAAATATTTGTAATAACATTCTACTCACTTCAGACTTCGGTCATAAATGCTACGTAAACTAGACTGCCGCCGACCGGTTGTGCAAAAAAATACACTAACAGTTATATGTTACTTCTTGACTTTTAAGAGCTGTTGCCGGTTACCGTGGGCTATGGTTCACATTTAATTTTTATTGTTTTTTTTATTAATTTGCCGGCTTATTATCTGTTTTGTGAAATGTGACTGGGAGGCTTACTTGTACCATAGTAAATTGCTACAACTTGTGGTGAAATGTTTAGCAACGAGGCAATTTTCATTAAAATTGGCCAAAACTGGTGTTTTGAGCTTAAATTGATAGGTAAACCATCTACATGAAAATTTAGATGCACTTCAATGGACTGGTCAATATCAATAAGCATATTCTGTAAACATTCTTTTATTCCATAGTACCAAAATTCTCCAGTGCCCATCTGCTTAATTGCCACTGTTTTCGACGTCTGCAGAAGAGTTCTACTGTCCCTGGGCAGATCAGTTAAGCCACCTGTTAACAATACTCCCAGTAGTTGATTGACTGCAGTGTGCGGGATTTTATTTTTAAGAGCCCATCACCTTAAAGGCTCCTTTATTTTTCCTCCAACCGATATCTCATCAGTAGTACGGTCAGGTGTTAATTTATTTGTAGGTGAAATATCTTTATCGATGTCCATGTCATTTTCTGGTTACCACATTTCAGGGTAAGAGTCATATTTATCTGACACTGAAAATCCAGCAGATACTTCTTTTTTTCGTAGAGGGGATTTCTGTATCTATTACCGAAGGTGGAAATATATCGTGCGATGGTGTATACTTTTGTTTCCTTTCTAATTTTAGCCTTCTATAATAGGTGGCCGAATATTTAAAGTAGTGACGAGTAGATGAAAGTAGCTTTTTTGTTTCCATATTATTATCAATAATAAAATGAACAGAACAAAAACAAAACCTCACTTTTAAGTAGGACTAAGACTGCTGTACCGACGTCGATCCAACGAATAACAGCGACTAAATACTTACCAAGAACCTTTTAGTCTGTTACCAACGTTGTATCAACGTTGTCCATGCACCTAAAAGTGTACTTGCTCATAGCTGGTCAGTAAACAGTTTAACAACGTCGGTTAGTATCTAGATTTTTGGTGTCGGGTCTGCAAGGTTGGGACAACGTCGATTAGTCGTCGGTTTACATCTTACTGTATTTAAGTCATATATCGACTACATTTGTAACTGTTACAATGTCGCGATTAGTAAAACTGCAGCTGAAAGTCATAAAAATGCTGCTTGGGCTAGGTCACTACTTCGAGTTAAAAATGCATTTTACAAGTATAACTAGAAATAAACAAAACAACATTGGTTTTAAAAACGCTATTCCACGTCGCAACCAGTTGGGAAATACATTGTTCGTTTTTGTTTTAACACATTAACCCATCATCCCATTGAATCGCGTCGCATCGCCGGCATCGCGTCTGTGCGGGGGCTTTTGTTCGGTTGCAGGAAAATACTAGCTTATGCCCTAAGCCTATAAATACATGCACCTGGATAATTTCACTATATTAATTTTGAACGTGTCAATCTCAACAACTGAAAAACAAAGCTTTTGGTCTCTAATTCTTGTGTTCGATTTTGTGATTGCTGGCTGGCCAATAAAAATGTTTCACAGGTTGTGATATTTTTTTCTTTTGCGCGGTTAAAAATGGAAATAATATATTTATGGTGTTTTGGAATTTGTTTTGAACAAAAAAGCGAGGATTCATTACATAATTTTATTTTAAATGTTTTAATTTTGCAAATGTAAAATTTAAAACAAATACTACAAGAACAAGTGTAAACTTGGATTTTTGAACTGCATCCTATTTTTTTTACAGATGCGTGAAATATCGCATTTTTTTTTTGCAGAAATCGGGAAAATACTATTGTTTTTATTAAAGTAAACGTAGGGGGAATTATTTTTAAAATATGAACAAAATTGAAATAAAATCGATTTGGAACGTTTCTTTGCAAAAGTCAATCTTTATCGAGAAACAGCTTATCTTACATTGCGCCTTTTTTATAAGTTCTTTACGAAAAGTATGTCAAATGCCGACGCATCGTTTTATCATACCCTAATTTTTTTGCAGATGTCTGGTCATAGAATAAAGCTTTCTGGGGCCCAATAGAGAAAATGAAAACTTGAAAAAAAAAGAATTAGTAAAGAAGGCTTGTGGTTCACTAAAAACATTTTTAATTCCGCATTACCATGAGGCGCCATCGAGTTCCCGAGATACAAATGTGACGGTGACCGAAATCACAAACCCCAAGGAAGATGTTTTAATTGCAGAACCAAGTCCTAAAACCAGTGAAACCGTGATCAAGGACGCCTCAGAAGATCGGGGTTGACTGAATGAAGTAAGTTCTGAAGATATTCGTCATGTTTGTTATAAAGATTATGTTTATAAGGATCCTAGCTGTTCGCCTTCCGTACTATCGGACAAAATTAAGTAAACTTTAGGAGAGTTAGGCATTACCCAACTTACAGAAGTGAATGTAAACTTTCCTTTAAATAAAAATAACAGATGTTTCTCATCTATTTATTATAAAAAAAAAATAAGTAACGGGGAAATATATTTAAATAAATCAATTTCTTCTAAAACAACTACTGATTCTCTAAATGAGAAATTATTAAATATGGAAAAAGATAGATGGGGTTTTATGTTAAAAAATTATAATTTATACCGTTAAATTCTTAGCCGGTCATAGTTAGTAAATATTATTCTATTATTTTAGATTTCACCCCAGATTTAAGTCAACAAGACCAACTTACTGTTGTAGTAAGATTTGATCTATTAAATAATAAATCAAAGCAAATAGAAATTAGGCAGCAGGACAGGGTTTAACTCATGTTTTATTAGATTTTTTGGAGATTCACAACATTTGCTTGGGGGATTTAACTGCACCCGTAAATCTTATGAAATGGTGCGAATATGAAGGGTCGCAAAAAGTTCTTGACTTAAACCCTAGAGCTTTTTATGTACCTTGTGCCTATAGTTTAAATTTAGTTGTTAATGACGCTGCGAAAGCGTCTTTAGAAATTACAAGCTTTTTTGTAATTGTACGTATAACTATACGTTTTCTTCTCCGCATCGGCTAAACGTTGGAAGGTCTTAAAAAATTAAATCCTAATTTTAACACTTAAACACTTAGACAAAACTTGGTTTGATACTCATGATGTTGTTAAGTATGGTTGGGTAGACAGTACAAATTGTACTTTTGGTACACCGTGTTCGAGAGGAAAGCGCGTTATCATGCCGGAAGTATAGATGGCTTTGTACCTAATGATTCTGTGCATTGACGTGTGTTGAAGTAGCAAAGAATATCACTCAATAATCAATCTCCAACTTTAAGCGCAGTTGTCCTTGATAATATTTGGTAGGTAATAACGAAATAAGTAGCGATGTATGAAAAAATTGAGTGGCCCATGTTATAAAAACAAAAAAGATATTCTGTTTCACCACCTATAGCGCCAGTAGTAATCCAACCTGAAAATGATTCTACTTCTGAAGGTTCTGACGATTCCAGTCATTAAATTGTTTATGAAATTTAAATTAATTATGTTCCTTTAACACGTATCTTAAAAACTTGTTATATTACAGAACGTTAAAGGCCTCCACACACCGACGCGGCCACGGCCACGGTAGCGGTGGCGGCCAATCTAAACACATGGAAATAAATGAATGAAATCATACCAGCGCGGGCAGGTCTAGATCAAGCGGCCTAGGGCAGCGTTCTGATATGCGGTGACGGTCAAATACAACGTGTCAACTTTGACTGCGGGAAGTGACAGTAGTAATGGCAAATAATATACTAGAATTATTAATAGAAAATGTTAAATTATCTCCTTCCACATCGTCTATCATAATATCAAATAATAGAAATAAAAATGAAACCTGGACGTTTAAAAATATATTTTTGTATACATAAAATCTGTAAACGGAAACTATCTTACCGCTCCACTCACCGCTTTGGTGTGAATACGCCCGACCGCTAATATGATCGCCACCGCGGCCGCCACCGCTACCGTGGCCGTGGCCGCGTCGGTGTGTGGAAGCCTTTACTGTGATTCTGCTGATGCGATCAATTTGTTGTTAAAATATATATAGTGAACTGTATATTCCAACTAACATAGTACCTTCCCCTATCCTTTCTTGGCAAGGAAAACTGATACCTCCTGGCGGTCCTGGCTGGACAGAGACAATTTTTTTAAATTGTTTTCGGCAAAATGAGCATCTTTTTACCGAATGACCATTTTAAAAATATTGAATGCATGTGTTCTTTGCAGGCGAAGTCACGGGTACAAACCTCTTATCGATATTAACTATATTTTTAAATTGTTTTTGGCAAAATTAGCATTCTTCTTTACAGAAAGACCATTTTAAAAATATTATCTGCAGGCGAAGTCACGGGTACAAACCTTTCATCGATATAAACATGAACAAGCTGTAATATATACTATTTAATCATATTCAAAATTTACAACAATTCGCATTTTAATTATTTGGTAGAAGCGACGCCTATGGTCAGGAGTTTAATGCTTTTTTATGTCATCAAATTAAGCTTGGAACAACTCTACTGGGCAACTGAAAATCCCAATTTTGTTAGAGAAGAGACTTTTCATAAAAATTTAGCGTTAATGTTTGGCTGGGCGTTCTAGGAACTCTAATTGTTGCACCGATATTTTTTGATAAACATTTAAATCCGGTTCAATATTGGAATCTTCCACAAAACCAAATTCAAAATTTTATTAAATATTTAACAGTGAGGCAATATGCACACACCTTTATCAACAGGATCGTGCACCAGCCCATAATGGAACACTGGCGACCGATTATTTAAACGAACTTTTAGAGAATCGTTGGAAGACCTTACTCTCTAGATTTTTTTTATTATGCTCATATTAAAGGAAAAGTGTATAAATAAAACGTCAGAATTTACAGGGTCTTTGAAACAGAATCTTGTGGTGTTTAATTTATGACTTTCCAGAGCAACCTCTTTAATTGCCGATATCTCAAGAAATATTAGGATTTGACATAGGACAGTATGAACAAAAAATATTTTTCATAAGTAAGCAGAATATAAAGGTAATATTTATTATAGGGTATTCCATTAAAATTTTTGGAGTAATTTGACCTTGAATGTTAATTTTTATAGCATTTCCGGTTTGTGATAATAATAAGTAGTAACCTAAATTAACTTAGTATATTTTTCTTATATTCGTTTGTTTTTTTTTAAACGGTATAATTTATAACCGATTTGACATATTTAATCGCTATTTTCTCTAGAAACCATCAAATATGTATAGAACGTGATAAATGTTTTTTTATGACGAATTTTCTGTAGAAGCCAAATTTAAGGAAATACACAAGGTGTTAAATTAAAAATAATATACCCGGTAGTGAAAGTCAGCTGGATCAATATTCAATCGACCCTATGATGTTAACCAAATACTTGGAAATTGGCCCTTATGTTTTTGAAAGACTAGTAACTAAGCCATGCGGATTCTTCAAACAACATTTAAAATGGATATGGTGTGACAACTGAAGTTATTAAAAGACCCAACATTAGCAGCTTCCAAATTGACTTCTGCAATATAAACGAACTCGAACATCAATGCAGTCCATTAACACCTATAATCTGCCAAACCTCATGTAATCGCAATAACCAAAACAAAGGTCAGATCATCGATTAGTACGATCAGCTATTTATATCCTGGGTAGGTACAACTTCCATCACCGATTTAAAAATCCAATACATAGTTTCGCTGACGACAGCACACTTGTTTCACCTCTTACTTTGGATGCTCGAACCTCGACTGCCAATGCACATCTCTATAAGCAGCAAGAGGTCTCACATCTCAACAAAGACCTGGAAGAAATTCTGTCTTGGGGTGGCAGTAACCAAGTAGAATTTGACGCTAAAAATATATTTGGGGCTCTGCTCCTAAATATACCCTAAGATTGCTGGATTCCATTCAAACAAGAGCCATTCGCTTGATTGGTGACCATGATCTGACAAACAACCTGGAAAGCCTTGAACATCGAAGACAGGTTGGCGACTTGAGTCTATTTTACACATATTTTCATGGCAAAAGCTCAACTGAGGTTGCCCGCTTGTTTCCACTAAGAGCGGTACATGGTAGAAATACACGACGAGCCACTGCAGCCCGCCCGTACATGGTTCAGCTTAGTGTCCCATGGACGACACTGTTTAAAAATTCTTCTATCTGGAGAACGTCATCACTCTGGAACGACCTCCCTGAGGCCTTGTTCCACAACCAGTATAATCTTCATAGATCCAAGACCAACGTGAATCTTTCCCTGTGCCCACGCACAGCTCGCAGAGCTACATAAAGGATTGATCCTGCAATACTGTGCCTTATTTTTTCAAATGATTTGTCATATTTTGTGAAAGAAATAATGTGGTATTTACGTGATGGAGCTCCAGTCCACCATACGGCAGTAATCCATGAACATTTAAACAATGAGAGATAGATAGGTAGAGGTAGACCATTTCAGTCGCCACCTCGATCTCCAGACTTAACAAAAATGGACTTCTTCTTGTGGGGATACGTCAAAGATGAAGTGTATAGAGTGCCTCATTATCATCACACAAGTTTTTCGGAATATCAATAACAATATATTGTTTGTAGATCTTTTCAAAAACGTGTAGAGACCTGTTTAGGATGGAGGTTATACCGAACATTTGTTATAGTTTCTTTTATTTAGTTGTTACTTTTTATTATTTTTTTGTTCAACTTAAGACCAACTTATCGAAAGTGCAGATATTTTTACATTTTTTAAATAAAATATGAAATATTTAAAGAACGTTGCGTTTTACAGCATTTATTGTAATTGCATATTTATTGAAATTATCTGTAAAGTGACGTAATATACAGGAGGTTCCACATGAAAAATTTTAGGAAAAATTGAATAATCTGGCAACGTCGTATAAATCGACAAAAAAAAATAGTGTATCATCTGTAAAATTTTATGCCGAATTCGATGAGAGAAAAAGAAATGGGTGGCACTATTAAATAAAAATTCTTTTTAGTCCATCCTGTATATCCAAAAATATTTTTAAAATGTGCATTTTTGTTTACCCTGCAGCCTTTATATTTTTATATTAAATAACAACGGAGATATTGGACTTCCTCGCACTATCCAGCCACCCTGTATTTCAAGTAACGCTTGTAGAACGCTTTTTTGCGAGCTTATAATTTTAACATTTAACAGTTTTTTCTACCTATCGCCGTGTCCAGGCTATTTGCTGAAAAAGTAGGTTTGGGCCACAATGAACATAAACATACTGTAAGGTAGGTGAAAACAATGAAAAATTTATTTGGGTCATCATTTGACACCCAGTCCATGTTAACCCTTTTCAAAAGATTGATAACAGCTTTATTTATACCTATTAGCTCTGTAGGCTGCCGGGGTTGTGTATTAATGATTGTTATAATGACCCCAGAAACTCGGGCGTAATAAAACATCCATCTGCCATCTCAGATCGAAATTCTAATTAAAAAATATTGTTTTAAGTCGAAACGAGCCCGCTTTTGATTGACTAAAGTATTTAGTAGGCTTAACGTAAAAGGTAATAAAGAGGTAATTAATCTAACAGAGGCAGGGCGCACATTTTTTTTACCGAAATCCGCTACACTATTAATCACGCAGATTCATTAATTATGTGTACGGGTACGATTATCAAGAATGGGTGTGCGCGGCTGAAAATCAAAAGCCCGCTCGCAGCAGTTGAAAAATGCCGCCACTTTGTGGGAAGATCCTAAGCTTGGTAATTAGGGTTAGAGGCTACTGTTTTGGGAATTAAGAGGGGAAACTTAGAGGATCGCGCGCTGATAGTCATTTTAAAAACTATTTGTTTTGAATGCATGTTATAAAAGATATATGTATTGTACGTATATATTTCTATACCGTACAAAATGGCATTCGGTCTAAGAAATTGCCATTTGAGAACGTATGCATCAGGAATTACGCGTTATAGAATACAGAGATATAATATGAGGGTTAATATATGATTCTCATGGTATCTGACTAGTGACTATTGCTTAGTGACTATTGCTCGTCCAGCATTTTTTTAAATGCACATAAAAAACGGCGAAGTTTTTTGGAATTCACATTTTTCCTTCTTTAATAAATTTATTTCTCTTAAGTAAGTATGTACATATTTGCGTCTTTATTATTAATCAAACGAAAAATTTCAAGTTTATGTAAAAAATATATGCACATTATTTAGAATTAGCGTGCTAAAATAAACCGAAAACAGCTGAAAATTTTGAGACTGCATAGTGTAAACTAGTAATATTGTCCATTTGGCCATTTATGTTCTATTATTATTCAATTTTCTTCTGTATTGGTACAACAAAGTGTGCACATTATTTATATTTCATATTGGGAATTGCTCCCAAAAAATGTTTGACTTTTTAGGTTTTAGTTTTGCCCACCCTGTTGTAGCGCCATTTCTATTAAGCGGGACTTTTTATGAATATTACTTTTTTGTCTTAAAGTTAAAACCAGAGAAAATTCTTATTGGTATGGATTCCTTTTAGGCACATTTTATTGAGATAATATAGAGCCCAAATTAAAGGGATACCATTTCCAGAACGGATTTCCTCGAAAGCATATTATATACCTTATACCGTAATTTCAATGAAGAAGCTCCGCCGTTCAATAACAAAGTCAATATTACATGAATAAGTAAAATATATAGAGAGAAACAGTTGTTTCTATATTTCCACTAACTTTTACTTAAAATTTGTTGACACTTGTTTCGCAAACACTGTGGCTTCTTCAGATGTATATAATCGAAAGAATATAACACAAAAGTATACTACACAACCCTAAGTACCTACCTAATTAGAAATGATATACAATAGAATTAACAAATAAGATTTAATAACGGGGTTTTTGTCGTTAAACATGTAATAAAATTATATTAATGAAAAAGGTTTAGTAACGGGGAGTTCCCTAGATCTAACTGTTCATTTAGTAGTAAATTTGCATTTATATATTTATTTATTTCCACCGATTCCAACAAATCTAATCTCTTCCATCTCTTGTCTAAGTGTAAAATTTTAAAATTGTGGTTTTCGCTCAATAAATGTTTGGCATAATTAGAATATTCTCTTTTTAAAAAAAAAATAACTTTATGTTATTTTATTCTATTTTGGAATGACCTAACCGTTTGGCCAATATAAAGTTTTTGACAAGAACCGCGATTTAATTGATAAACTCTTGATTTATTTTGTTTTTTAGTTTTTAATTTATTATTTTTAATGTATTTACCAAGTGTAGTATTAGTTTTAAAAGCTATTTTTGAACCTCTTTTCTTGAAAAAGGTAGCGACTTTGGTTGTGACTTTACCTGTGAATTTTAAAGTCTGGAAATTATTTTCTTTAAGTTTATTGACGGGAATACTAAGTCTAAAACTTTTAAATACTGCTTTTTCTTAACTAATTGTTCAATTAAAGATACGTTATATCCATTATTGACTGCAATGTGTTTAATAGTGTTTAATTCGTTATTAAAACTATCATTTGAAAGAGGTTAATTTACTAATCTATGAATAAAAGTATTGTAAGCCGAAATTTTGTGAGGGTAAAGATGATTAGAAGTACTGTGTATCGTTATACCAGTGAACGATGGTTTATGAAAAATTTGTAACTCATGATTATTATTCTTAATAGTTACAGTTAAGTCCAAGAAATTAATAGCATGGTCATGTTCCATTTCAATAGTGAATTTTATGTTCTTTTGTAAGTTATTAATAAAGTCTAAAAGTTTTTTAATTGTCTATAATTCTAATTCCATATATATAAATTAAAGGCGAAGTTTAACCCATAGCTATTCTAGCACCCTGATAAAGCCATCTAATCCAAATCAATCAAAACATTAACGCTAAACGAACTATGCACAACAAAAAAAAAAGATCAACCCTAATGAAACCGTTCACACCGAGCAAAAAATTAACCATAAAGAAAAAAACAACACACAATAAAAAAATTAAGATGAACCCAAATGGAACTATTCACAACCAACTACGTTTTATTATATCGATGTAGGTGGTTCTATTAGGGTTAATCCCTAGGTTGTTATGGATGGTTCCCTTAGATAACCAATGAGCTTTTACTTTGCAAAAATCTTTATTTATGTGATAAGTTAGGAAACTGATATTTTTCAAAGTTTGACTGCCCTCCTTGTCCCGTAAAATACTGTTTTTCTAACAAACTTGGGAAAACCAAAATTAAATCGTTCTTCTGATCGCGTACCAATAACGTGTATCTTCGGTTTTTAGATAATATAAAGCTTATAGAGTGTGGCCACAAAGTCGACTGTGAGTGTGGATATGGATGCTACCGCTAGGGTAATATTAATATACGGCGTAATCAAACTTACCGATTAAAATACGAAACTGCATAATGGATGCCAATTGGCACCAGGAAGTCAACTTAACCTAAACATGTTTGTAGGGGATGCCATTTAATACCGTATACGTCTTTATGAATAAATTTATTGAAAAATGATATATTAAAATATTTAATATACACTTGCAACTATTTCAAATAAACTTATTATTATTATTATTTATTATTGGATAAGTACTATTGTAAATATAATCTGATTACAGTGCTACTATATCGTCATACAGCGCGCGTATGAAGTCCCCCCCCCCCTTATTATCTTTTGATTTACAGATATGAGAATAATAAAATCTTGATACGTTCGCGCCACTCCACGTATTTATTGTTGCATTTGCACTAACCGCACACTAGTTGGTGTCTATAACGGTGTGTGCCTTTTGTTTTACGAAAAAATAGAAAAAAATATGGAAGAATATTTTAAAAATGTATTACAAATCACCCCCGGATAAAACTAGCGACCTAAACCAGTGCTGTTGTATTCATTGTTATATAATATATATCAATAGGAATTGCTTTATTCCGGAAATAATATGGAATACTTGAGAGATGGCTTTCAAAATAATTTAATTGCCACTCCATAAACTGGCCTCCGCGATCCCCAGACATTATAGACTCATTTTTTCGTGGATTCCTTGACAGTAAAGTTTATTGAAAGTCTTTTCAAACCAATTTGTGAGTTGAAAGCTGAAGCTCGAGCCGCAATAAGAAAAATAACTCCAGAGATATTAAACAACGTACCGGAAGAAACTGTTTACCGGTGATATGTATGCTTGAAGAATGAGTTTTTCTTATGATCAGGAACAGCTCTGCAGGATAAATTCTTATGGCGCCCTGAGAGCGGTACGTGTGCGCTGGAAGCGAAACAGCACATTGAAAATGTAATTAGATCATCTTAAAGGAAAGAAAAAGTGGCAACGAAAATGTAAATTTGGACATCTCGTTCAAAAAATCAGAAAAAAATTACAAAAATTTGGTTTTGCCCAAATATCTTCAGAAATATCTTAAATTTGGAAACATGACGTTTGAGGATTCAGTAATGCACAACTTTTTTCTAATTTAATTATCTCTGTAGGTCATAGGGTTGTCGAGATTCCGGTATTCTTATTCGGGACACCCTGTATAGTAACAAGTATAAGACAGTTTCGACTATTAAACCAATTATATTGGTTAAATCTTTGAAAAGGCGCATTTGCCACGCTTTTTGGCAATTAAACTAACTCATTCTACACAATAATAAGAGTAGAAAATTATATAATTAACCGACACTCGTACAGTTAAGAACGAATACTTTAATCAGATATAATATAATTTCAATGATGTCGGAATCGCAGGTGTAAGTGGCTCGTAATTAATCTTTTGTATTTTATAATGGGACGCATCCGAACCGCGTTGTGAATTAAGGTAATAAAAGGTGGCATTAGTGACGGGCCGGGAGACCGCTGATAATTTACTCTGCATTCAAGAAAGTTATACTGGAGCATTTTTGCATAATGTGCTTTTTAATTAAAAAATCGGAAAATGCCGAAACAGAAATAATATTATTTTAGTGTAGAAATAAATTCGGCAACAATTTAAATGGATCAAAAAAATTGTAGCTTATGTAATGTACATGTTACTTCTAAACCATAAAACCGATTTTAAAACCCAAAGCAAATTTTAAACTACCTACCGAATTTTTTTTCGCTTTCGAATGTAGAGGGATCCGGGCTAAGATTGGCGAAGTACGATATTACGGAAGAGGTAAACTTGACGGGTTCGGGGAAAAAACGTTATTAACTAAATCGATCCAAGAGGAATCAAAGAAAATTAATGTTTTTAAAGGCCGCCAGGGGTGCAATTACTATGATATGACTAAAAATTCAAATTTTCACAAATAATCGCCATGTTACGGTACTGTTTTAATATCGGAAATAAAAGTTTATTCATTTCTGTGACAGTTTGTATGGCTTTTTTATATCTTCTATAAAGGAAAGATGGGAATGTCCTTAATAAAATTATTTGCTGTGCCCTTTATCCACATTTAATCAACTTCCACCCGTTTGGAAGAAACTTTAACCCTAATTAAAAAATTTACTTAGGTAGTAGTTGCCACTTCACCTAGCATCTTCAAGAATGTACCCAAAATCATTATTTTTCAAAATTTGTATTTACTACTAGCCTTTACGAGCCTAAAAACATCTACATTCTGATGCAGATCGTGATTCCATATTTTTATTCGTTTTCGAATACAATAAATTTTTATAATTATTTTGATTTTTAAAAAATAATATTTTTCGTTAAGCGAGATGACTCTGAGGGTTGCTTTGTTATAATCTATCATCAATCAAAAAAGCATACATACAAAAGCGGTTTATTTTTCTGCCTTTAATTGTAAATTGAAGAGACACGTATTTTACTTTTGCCCAAAATCCGAAAAATTTTCGATTTATTCAAAAAAGAATAAAAAAATAGATAAAGAAGAAAGCTATTCAAAAGTATTTAAAAATGGTGTTCCTCAAGGGACCATTGTAGGGCCATTGATTTTTAATATTTATATTAATGATTTATTTAGTATAAATTGCGATAGGAAAATTCTTAGTTTTGCAGATGATACTGCTATTTTTTATAGCGATACAAATTGGGACAATTTAAACAAGAAAATTAAAAAAGATTTTAAAATTATAAAAAATTGGTTTGATAATGATTTATTAACAATGTAAGATGATTACCTGGTTCGAAATTAGCACACAGGTTTTGGATAACGAAAATGACGTATATTCATTACGGTATTAGTACAATAGTAGCAAAATGTTAAAATTATCAAATCATCATCTCCTAACTTATATTCTTTTAAATCTAGTTCATCAAAATATATATATGTTTGGGTAACCTTAAACTATGGTACGGTTTGTTATATGTTATATGTTTATGTTTATCAATTACAAGCAAAGCTGGCACCTTACGTTCATGGTTGTAACCTTGTCAATCTAAACCAATGTTTAATAATATAAACTAATTTAATAAAATAGGTAAAATACTGTAAAATACTAACTGTCTTAATTTTACCTTATACTATACCTTACTTACACTACACCTTATACTACACCTTATACTAAACCTCCGGCCGGCAGAAAAAAAAAATCGAATGCTAATGCTGAATTTTTTTTTGAAATAATCAACCAATCTATATCAATCAAAATATTTCTTAACTCTATTCTTATGAACTAAAACTTGCTTATTCTCTATATCTAACAAAATATTTGGAGACTGTTCACTTATCACTGTAAAGGGTCCATTGTATAAAGCGTCCATTTTTGTTCCCGAATTATTTTTCAAAAGCACTTTATCACCACTCTTATAATTAACTATGCTACTTTTCCTATCATATACAGTCTTTCTTTTACCTTTTGACGTCATCAAGATACTTTTTGCATCAGCACATGCTTGCTGGAGCCTATACTTTAACTCTAAAGGATAACTATCAAAATTGTACAGAGGGTCAACTTCTCGTAACAAATTCGAAGGTAAATTAGCCGTTTTGCCAAATACTAACTCATACGGGGTATACCGAGTTTCAGTATGAACACTAGTGTTATAGGAAAAACACCAAAAAGGTATCCAACTACTCCAATTAGTTGGGTTTTTCGCTATTTGCATTCGTAAGTATGCTCCTAATGTTTTATGAGAGTTTTCTAATGCGCCTATGGTCTGATGATGGTAGGCCGTTGAATTAAGTTTTTTAATTTGAAGCAATTTACACGTTTGCGTAAGGGTTGCAGCTAAGAATTCAGTGCCTTGGTCTGACACTATCTCATCTGGGATTCCAAACCTCAAAATAAAATTTTCAACGAACGCTTGGGCTACTGTTACAGCTTCCTTATTTTTTAAAGGATAACATTCCACGAATTTACTGAGATCACACTGTAACGTTAAAACATATTTACTGTTATCAACATCTGATTCTAAAGGACCAACTAAATCTAAACAAATTCTCTGGAATGCTGAATCAGCTGTAGGCGTAATAGTCATTGGCTCTATACTTAGTTTTGAATGTTTATACCTCTGACAATCATCGCATTTTTTAACAAAGTCCTCAACGTCTTGTCTTAAACCTATCCATGAATAATATTTTTTAACATTATTATACATCCTATTTATTCCTGCATGACCTCCTGTCGGCAGTAAATGAAAATCATTAAGCACTATTTGCTTTGTCTCACGATCGTATACTTTTTGCACGTCTTTAATAACACATATTTTTATACCGGTTTCATTTATCAACTTTTTATATTTTAATAATTCTCTTAAGAATTGAGCGCTCTTTCCGTCTTTAATTACTATTAATTCGCGGATATTATATTTATCACATATAGCTTTCAGTATCCTCAACGATCCACTTAAGGGTAACGCCGATCGGATGTTCTGAAATTTAAATTCCGCTTCGTCGGAACTCAGGTTTCTCAACGATGCCTTCCTGGTCAACGTCGATCGAAAATCCTGGCCCATATAAATGACGTTTTTATTTTTGAAATAGACGAAATTTTCTATATTACAATCGTAATTTTCATTTTTACATAATTCAATAAACTTCGCGTTTGACACTGGACAGAGTTCACACGATTCTTTAGGCCGTTTCAGTACTTCTGTTACTCCCGGGTGATCAATCCGTTCGTAAGTACCCGAACTACAACCTACGTCATCTGTTTTGTCTGTCTGTCGCTTCGCGGCTGCTCTAGTCGTAGCAAATAAAGATTCATTATTATTTTTATTACTTAAGCTTTTAAGCTCCTCATTATTTATTTCTATTCTCGAAAGCGCGTCCGCTATGACGTTTTCTTTCCCTTTAACATGTTTAATATCAAAATCGTATTCTTCCAAAACTAATCGAAATTTAGTGAGTCTACTAGAAGGGTTAGTCATACCAAAAAGTGAAATAAGAGGTTTACAGTCGGTTTCAAGTGAAAATTTTCGTCCATACAAATAAGGTCTGAAATGCTTAACTGCCCATACTACTGCTAAAAGTTCCTTTTCTACTGTACAATAATTACGTTCTGCTTTATTTAAAGACCTACTGGCATAAGCAACTGGCTTATCGTCCATATTTGACAAAACTGCTCCGATTGCACCCCCTGATGCATCGGTTTTTAAAATGAAAATATTATCTTTATCAAAATTAGGATATTGTAAGATTGGAGGGCTTATAAGTGCGGTTTTTAATTTTTCGAAAGATTTTTGACACTCATTTGTCCAACAAAATTTTACTTTTTTCCTGGTTAAATTATTTAATGGAATTGAAATTTTTGCAAAATTTGGAATAAATCTTCTATAATAGTTTGCAAATGCAACAAATCGTTTAGTCTCATTTGCATCCTTGGGTACGGGATAACTCTGAAGGACCTTTATTTTCTCCCTATCAGGAAAAACACCTTTCTCCGAAATCACATGCCCAAGATACAAAATTTGTTTTTTCAAAAATTCACACTTGTTTGGATTTAATTTCAAATTTACGTCTCTAAGCCTCTGAAAAATTTTCACTAGATTTTGGTTATGATTCCTTAAACTGTTTCCAAAAACAATTAAATCATCAAGATAAACGAAACAACTGTCATAATTTAACCCTGTCATTGCAATAGTCATTATTCTAGAAAAAGCACTTGGACTAATTTTTAAACCCATCGGAAGTCGTGTCATTTGGTACTGTCCTCTTTCGGTCGTAAATGCTGTATACGGTCGACTAGACTCTTCCAAAGGCACTTGGTAGTATCCTTGGGACAGGTCTAAATGCGAGAAATACATAGCTCCAGATAATGAATCTAAAATTTCAGTAATAGATGGCAATGGAAACTTTTCGTCGTCTCGTAACTTTTTATTGAGCAAACGAAAATCAATTACAACTCTAAAGCGTTTAATGCCTGTTTGGTCGGCTTTTTTAGGTACAACTAACAATGGTGCGGACCATTCACTTTTAGCCTTTTCAATGATTCCTTGTTTTTCCATCATTTCGATTTGCTTATGTATTTCTGCCTTTTGTGCGTGAGGAAGTCTGTATGGTTTTACGTATGACGGTGACGCGTCAGGCTTAAGTCGTAATGTCTGTTTGTAGATGTTAGTCGTAGTAAGAGGATCGTTATCTAAATGAAAAATATCCGAATACTTAGCGCAAATTTTTTGTATTGAAAAGTTTTCTTCCTTATTTAAATGCTTAGTATTAATTAATTTCAACAATTTGTCAACTCGCCCTACTGAATTATTCTCCGTTTCTAAAAAACAACATGTTTCGTAATCGCTAAAATTTACAAGCTTTGGATAAAAATTTGTCAATGAAATTTCCATGTCACGGGTATTTAAAATTTTTATTGGAATCATATTGCTTTGTGGTCGTACTAAAGTACTGGCTATATATATACCGTCTCCGATTTCTTCTGGTAATACAATACAGTCCTCATTTTTATTCACTTTGCAAAATTTAATTACCTCGCATCTAGCTGGTATTTTAAAATAAGATTTTTCTTTTGAAAACATTGGTACCGAGATATTTTTATTTTTTAGAAAAAATGAAAAATTAAAATTTTCGTAATTTATAGTGGCATTATATTTTTGGAAAAAATCAGAGCCTAAGACTCCGTTTATTTTATTCTCAAAACTGTCTATTAGGTGAAAATTATGATTTAAATTAATTACATTGTTATTGTTATTGTTATTAATATTAAATTTCAAGTTCGCAACGCCATGAGACAGTGTGGAGCCGGTAACTCCATTAATTTTTATTTTAGTTGCTGTGTTTACATATTCGTGTTTATCAACACAGGTTTTAAATATTACACTAATTGAAGCACCTGTATCTATTAATAAATTTAATTTGGTACCTTTGTACTTGACTTGAATAAAATTGAGACCATTTAAATTAAAAATAAAAAATTCATTATTAGACTCGAAAAAACTGATTTTCTAATGTTTCGCTTGATTGATTAGACTCGCTAGTACTTTCGTCCCTAATGCAATATGACCTATTATTATTATTATTACCACGAAAACCTCTTCCGCGATTTGGGAAACCCCTAAAATTCGGTGACCTATTTTGAAACCTGTAATTGTTGTTATTACTGTTATACCTGTTATTCCCTGCGGGACCTGAAAAATTCCGACCACGAGACCTATTATTTGAAAAAGAACTGAAATTTGCTCGATTATTTCGACCTCTGAAGACCCTATTACTCGCGTGCCTATTTTGGATATGAAAAACCCGATGAGAGCCTGTGTCACTTTTTCCAAGCTCCTCATCCTTTGCTGCCCTTATCGCATCACTTAATCGGTCGTAATTACGTGCTTTAACAATAGTGCGCATGTCGCTACTCTGCAACCCATTGGCAAATACGTTTATAGCAAGCTTCTCGTTTACGGAAGTTAACACCCGTACAGCTTCGTCATTCCCGTCGGACTGTGCGATAGTAAGGTCCAGGAGTAGATCTTCAATAGTTCTACCGAACTCCTCGATTGATTTACCCCCTTGCTTAGCACCGTTCAATCTGGCGGACAATGCTCCCGCTGACTTTTTGGTGAGAAAAAGAGCTTTAATATCAGTAATAAGGGCTTCATTCGTTGCGTATGTGCTCTGCAACCTTATTTTTGCATTACCCGATAATCTTGCCTTAAGGACATAATTCGTTAAACTCTTTTTCCCTGCCTCGTCAAGCAATGCGTCATATAACTCGATGCCGTCAATTAACTCTTTTGTCGTTTTCTCAGTGCCGTCCATGCGCGGCAACAGAGACGCGGCCGTTTTCAAATCAAATTTTTCACTCATGTTTCTAGCTTCAACAAAACAATCAGAATCGGGATTTTTTGCTACAGATTCTGTTTCTTTCGTATCGGCGGTTTTTAGCCTATCCTGTAAAACTTCATTAATAGCTTCAAAATATTTATCTAACTGTGTGGCATAATCTTTGACTTGGGCTATTAATACGGTTTTAGTGGGGACGGGGACCCTATTAAATTCATTTTTTAAATTGCTAAACTCACTTACAAGTGTCTCTAGTTTTCCTAAGTTGCTTACGGTGACAGTCCTAGAGCTGCGCCTTTCGATGGAGTCCTTTTTCAGATTCCTATACAGTACCCTTGCCTCTTCTAACAAGTACTGGAACTCCTTGATGCCCATGAACTAATCCCACGTTGCGTACGAGCGGCTTTTGCCTCACCTTCCATTAAGGCCTCACAAGTACGTTCTGCTTGGCTGTTGCTCGACTTGGGACTGCTACTACGCATATGCAAATGCGGTCAAAATGAAATGGAGTGACTTTTCTTCTTCTTTAGGCTTATCTGCGGGGTTTATAAGAACTTAGATTGCTTCAGGATCCCTAGGTGCTGTCCTCAGGTACATACTCCTTGATAAATCCTTCTTCAGTGTTCTGCGGTACATCTGTTTGAGCTTCAACACCAACAACAGGACGACTGCTCCAGTTAGGATATACAACAGTATGCGAATGT
Source organism: Polydrusus tereticollis (assembly GCA_963920685.1). Classification (NCBI taxonomy): domain Eukaryota; kingdom Metazoa; phylum Arthropoda; class Insecta; order Coleoptera; family Curculionidae; genus Polydrusus; species Polydrusus tereticollis. Next base: position 56,477,568 of record OY987329.1, read on the forward strand.
CCAAGGGTGCCTGGATCGCCTCTTGTTCCACAATGAAATTCGAATTAACGACACCAGAGTCTGTTATTTCTGCGTGTTTTGAATTTGTTGTCCCCATCTGCACTTGTTTCACTTCACTTGTTTCACTTGTTTGCTTTCACTTAGGTAGTCACTTTATATTTACCAAGGGCTTAACTTAAGCCCGCTGGCAGGATCGCCATGTAAGATGATTACCTGGTTCGAAATTAGCACACAGGTTTTGGATAACGAAAATGACGTATATTCATTACGGTATTAGTACAATAGTAGCAAAATGTTAAAATTATCAAATCATCATCTCTTAACTTATATTCTTTTAAATCTAGTTCATCAAAATATATATATGTTTGGGTAACCTTAAACTATGGTACGGTTTGTTATATGTTATATGTTTATGTTTATCAATTACAAGCAAAGCTGGCACCTTACGTTCATGGTTGTAACCTTGTCAATCTAAACCAATGTTTAATAATATAAACTAATTTAATAAAATAGGTAAAATACTGTAAAATACTAACTGTCTTAATTTTACCTTATACTATACCTTACTTACACTACACCTTATACTACACCTTATACTACAACAATTAATTTTAATAAAACAATTAGGAATAACTTTTGACAGTAAATTAAATTGAAATTTTCAAGTACCTAGTATATTTGATTAAAAAATTAAGAATTTTATTACCAATTTTTAAAAACATCCTTCAAAAGCATTATATTCAGAAACAAAAAAGATAAACATTAGACAAATTTGTATTTATAATAATTTAATAAATATATTTAAAAATAAAAGGCCTTACACAGTTTAAAGACCATAGTCATAATACACGTTATAAAAATGAAATATCCATAAAACCTTAAATAAATAGATTCGTAGAACAAAAACCTTTTAAATATTTGTTCTTATTTAAATGATTATTTGCAAACAAATATTTAAAAAAATATAAAAATTGAAATAAAAGTATTTATATTGGAAACAAACGCTTTAAAAATATTTTTGGAAGTGTTTTAACTAATTAATGATATTTAATATTACTGTGACTCAATTAGACTTTTTCAGAATTTTAATAATCTAACCTACCTTGCAGCTTTTTATAAAAATATTCTTAAATATTTATAATTTTAAATTGTTTTAAATGAATAAGATTTGCCTCTATCAAGCACGTCTTCGGGGAATTTATGAATAAGTTTATTGAAGAATAACATATTAACATATTTATTTATTATAAGTATTTGAAATAAACTTATTAATATTATTATTAAAAAGGTTGGGAACCGCTAATCTAAACTATAAATACATATTTTCTCAACTAGTAAAAATTGGGTAATTTCGAAAGTGGAAATCTTTTCAAAAGCGCTTATTTTACGTTAAAAATTCTTGTAAAAGACTTATAGTATTGGTATTCTCGTTGCATTTTTGTTAAGAAACCATAGTACATATATAAACTAACACAGTATGCCAGAGGGAAGTTAGTACAAGGATGAGAAAATCTGACTTAAAAAAACTTGGACATTAATAATTTTCCTATGCCAACAGTTCCAGCCAAAAGACTAAAATGTTGACCATATACAGGGTGACTTGGATCTAAACGTACATACATCACCAGGAGATAGTGGACATCTTGGGGGTTCTAAATAATCTATCTTTAGTGGGTCCATCTTTCCTCGTTACTTAGATACAGAGTGTTTTATAAGGTTTGGCTCAATTTTATTTTTGCCATAATTCTTTTAGCACCCGGTATAAAATGTTCAAAATGCCGTATGAAAATTTTTTGAAATTCAGGTCCGGACTTTAAAAACAAGACTGATTTCATTTTTTTAAATTCAACACCCTGTATATCATATTTTTGTAAATTTTATTTTTTATTTGAAAAACACATAAAAAACTAATTCTAATGACATATTAATCAAAATCCCCGCACTCGCCGCTCAGCCATAATAACTTGCTCTTCTTTAGATGTTGAAACACATACAAAATAATAACTGTTTTTATAAAGACAATAATACCAATAATAACAAAAACATAATTATTTCAGAATATTTTCAAAATGCCCACCATTAACTTCTTCACATTTTCTTCCTCTGATATTTAAATTTTAAACTGCACTTCTGATTACACCTGGTCTATTTTTTATTTCCTGAAATGAAGTGATAATACGTTGCAAGAGCTGGTCCCGTGTATTAATTTCTTCCTCGTAAACTAAATTTTTCATATACCCCCAAAAAAAGAAGTCCAGCGGGTTAAAGTCGGGAGATCTTGCTGGCCAAGAATGGGGCCCCCCACGACCTATCCATCCATCTGTTGGGATATCTATTGTATCCATCTGTTGGGATATCTATTGTATTCATCTGTTGGGATATCTATTGTATCCATCTGTTGGGATATCTATTGTATCCATCTGTTGGGATATCTATTGTTTAAAAGTTCGGAAACAATTCTTGCATAATGTGGAGGGGCTCCATCGTGTTGGAAATACATTCCTCTTAAATTAACATTCTCATTTTGGAGAAGATTTGGCAAAATGTTTTCTAAAAAGTGTAAATATTGGTTTCCATCTAATCTTTCTTCAAAGATGTGTGGGCCAATCAATTTACCATTGATTATACCTGCCCAAACATTTATGGAAAATCTATGTTGCGAGTGCGACTGCCTAATAGCATTTGGATTTTCTACAGACCATAGATGACAATTTCTGGAATTGTTGACTCCATCTCTGGTAAACTGAGCTTCATCGGTCCACAAAGTCCGGTGAATATCTCTTTGGTGCCTCCTAATCCACTGACAAAAAACCAAACGGTTAGCATAATCACCTGGTTCCAACCTTTGTACCTCTTGGATATGATAAGGATATAAGCCTTAATTTTTTATTGTTGAATGGGTTAATTTTTGCGTTATATGCAGACGTCTAGCAATTTTCCTTGTGGATGTTTTTGGATTTTCTTCAATCAAATTTAAAATGTCTTCTTCCTGTTGAACTGGGTGTCTTACAGGCTGATCAATATTATTTTGTGTCGGAAAATGTCCTTGTTCACGAGCAAAAGAAAATAAATTTGAAAATGTTTGATGGTTTGGACATCTTCTTCCAGGAAACCTTAATTCATACTTTCGTTGGCTACGGCATTTTCAAGCGATAGCTACTCAAAATATTTCCACCGAATATGAACATTTTAGACCGGGTGCTAAAAGAATTATGGCAAAAACAAAAATGAGCCAAACCTTATAAAACACTCTGTATCTAAGTAACGAGGAAAGATGGACCCACTAAAGATAGATTATTTAGAACCGCCAAGATGTCCACTATCTCCTGGTGATGTATGTACATTTAGATCCGAGTCACCCTGTATATTCCAATGAAATTGAAAAGTGCACAAAAGAAGTTGAGGGCATAGTTAATCCGCCATAAGGTTTCTCTTCTGTACTTCCATACGCCTTTCTACGAGAAAAAGTTATTCCTTCACTTTGAAGGTCACTGCTCCACACATACGTCTCACATACATGGCGTAAATATTGCTTTAAACATATTTAAATAAATATCCCCCTACATATACCAAGCCGTTTTCTTCGGGTTTATCGATATTCCGGTAAATAAATGGCGATTATTAAATTTTTGCACTTTTCTGAAATATTCGGCGAAATTAGTAAAACCTCAAGCATATTGTTTAAGTATTTAGTTCCCTCCATACTCAAATTTAGGGCAACCATTTTGTTACATGTTCTCGAAAACTGTTCGGTGTCGGATATTTTGCATTTCCGCAGGAATTTCTAATTTTCCCGAAGAAATTCTGTAAACAATCTTGATTTATATGGCGTGTTAATAAAAACTTAGGTATAATTGCTTTTGGTCTTTCAATATTTTCCATAAATATAAAAAGAAGATAAGAGCTATTAACCAACCGAACAATAAATTACCATTGCATCAGACGCGACCACTCAAACAGAATAATTTTCCAACTGCCCCTCGTTAAGCGAAGAGTCGCAGATTAGTGCTCGTGCTAGCCACTGACCAGTTACAACTGGTTTCGCCTTGAATTCGAGCGGTGTCGGCGAAATTGTAAATATGGGGGTAAAGTCTGTGCGTTTTAAGAAGTCCGCTAAGCCATAAAACCTCTTGAGCATTATGTCGGTGGCTCTCAAACAATAAATTATATTCAAGGCAATTTTGGATGTTGATGAATTACATTTTCTAAATAAAATAATTTAAAGTAAATAAAAAATTAGTTTATAATAATCGCTATTTTCCAAGAACCAATTAAAATTTGCTCAAGTGCGGGATGGTTAAATATGTTAAAGATTTTGTCAGGTATATACTTTTCCGATAATGACATTATTTTGGGATTATTATAATTAAATCTTCATAATAATTACTATTTTCCAAGAAATAATTAAAATTTGCTGAAGTGCGGGATGGTATGTTCTACTTTATTTTAAATAAGTAGTTGTGCTTTTCACTTTTAGTTTGTTTCTCATTGTGTGTGAATTAAAATCAGTTATTAAGCAAAGTTATGGAAAATGTTCAGCAAGGTGGCACATCGCCTAGAAGGCATTTATCTCCAGGTGAACGCCGTTTGGTATTACAAGTGGAACGTTATTTTACTTTAGAAAAAGATAACTCGGGCCCGTTAGAGTCTGTTTTGGCAGTGCAAAAACGAACGTCTGATGCTTACGGCATTTCAGAGAAGACCTTAAGAAGACTTCGAAAAAAGAGTGAAGAGGATTTGGACAGACCATATAAAAGGGTTCGACTCCATTCAAAAACCTTGGATTTATCCCAAGGGATAAAACTCTCTATTAGGAATATTGTTTATGATATGTATAAAGCCAAGGAATATGTTACCCTCAAAGCTATTCTTGAAAAGATAAAGCAGAAAAAACTTTGCGATATTGGAACTAACAGTTTGTCCATCATCTTAAAACATATGGGTTTCAAATATAAAAAAACGAACAACAGAAAACTGCTTTGCGAGCTGTCCAATGTTGTTTCGAAAAGATGGCAATTTTTAAGGGATTATTTAAACAACAAAAAATCGGAATTGTCAAGACAAGTTGTTTTTCTTGACGAAACATGGGTATTTGCAAACGGAACTTCAACAAAAACGTCTTGGCAGGATGACCCAAAGCATTGTTATTCAAGTACCCGTGCAAGTAATGGAAAAAGGTATATTATATTACATGCTGGTAATGAAGAAGGTTTTGTTTTAAATGCCAGTTTGATATTTTCATCAACAAAAAAAACTGATGATTACCACGGCAATATGGATGCTGAAATTTTTGAGCATTGGTTCGAGGAAAAACTTTTAAAAAGTTTAGAAAAACCTTCCTTAATTGTTTTAGACAATGCCTCTTACCATACGAGACTCGAAGAGAAATTCCCTACGATGATGTTGATTCTGATGAGTCTGAAAGCATGGATGAAATTTTAAATGCAGAGGAAGACTACTTCTAGTAGTACCTATCTACAAGTAGGTACGTTCTGTCGCAAGACTACAAAATCGGTTCTTTTTAGAACCAAAACTTTATAAAAAATAATTCGTAAAACTAATTTGTCTGAATACTACAAAAGCTAAAAAATTATTATTTTTCTTTACCTAAACTAATTTTTTATTTACTTTAAATTATTTTATTTAGAAAATGTAATTCATCAACATCCAAAATTACCTTCAATATAATTTATTGTTTGAGAGCCACCGACATAATGCTCAAGAGGTTTTATGGCTTAGCGGACTTCTTAAAACGCACAGACTTTAGGTACTCAAAACACTGGCCGTCTACGTTCAAACACTTCAAGATGCGCTTGCTGGCTGCACTCGTCGCAGATCTAATTTTATTTGGATCTAAATCTTGTAACGCTTAAGTTAATGTACAGGGGTACTAGCAGGTACAGGTCTAGCAGAAGCGACAACAGCGCATTGTCGAATATATTTTAGGGGTTAGTTCAGGTCAGTTCAATCAGCCAACCAAACCAAATTTGTGGATACGCCATGTTCATATTTAAATAAATATTTTGTGTGACGAGGAATAAGCAATTTTTGGAATTACCTTTATTTTTCACATAAATATAATAAATTATTCTACTTTTGATAAAATAATCTTTAAAAATATTTTTTTGTAAGAAGCTTTAATTGTTTACGTTACGATATGAATACTTAGTCCCTGGTTAATTGACAAGCAATAACATTTAAGCGTTTGAAATTATTTCTTCATTTTTTAAGGATGCCTGCGTATTTTTAGAAAATTCAAGTGAAATCTGAACACATCTTCGTTGAGACAGAGTCCGAAAAAGAGATTTCTTAAGTTAAATGTTGAAAACATCGATAATACCCCCATGCGTCGGCCTATGATAGATATTACTACAAGGTTGTGATAAAGAAACGATTTACTCTTATAAGTGCCTTTTCAATGATGCATCACTTGGGAACAAAATTTTTGTCAATAATATTTAACAATTTTTTTTTCCTTCGATAATAGAAGTTTATATGAATGTTTTTGTAAAATTACAAATAGGAAAATACGCTTTACTATGTTACTATGTACTGTACGATGCTTTCTTCGTAAATAAGCAAAATTCTAATTATAATTATCCGGAAAATGTAGGAAGTATTGACCATTTAACCTAATACACTTTTTTAAAGACTTTTTGATATCTCCTCTCAAAGTATTTCCTTTGGTCGCATTACATGCATCTACACTTGGTATCTAAGAATATATGTATTTTCTGAAGGGACAAATTCGTAGAACTCATTTTTAAAGTGTCTTCATAAATATAAGTCTAGCGGGCCAAAGTCAAGTGTTTTCCTCGAACTAACCTAAAATTTTAGTTCAGGTTAGATTTTAGCTGATAGGGGTAAGTAACGTGCATATTTTAAACAAAAAAACAATTGACAATCACTTCCGGTTTTACTGGAAACGCCTAAAACTTTTTTAACTTTACATAACAATATATTATTTTATTTCTGAATTCTACAAAAATTGTGAACATTTTTCATATAAAATTTGTCCTATTCCTAAACTCAATACTTTTTGACCCTTAAAAAATTCTCCTATTTTGACACTAATTTTGATTTTACAGAAAAACCATGGAGGTTAGGACCACATATTTTATTATTAATTTAAATACAAAACAATAAGATTCAAAAGAAAACAACAAAGTAAACATCAAAACCATTCTATAAGTTGAAGCATATCATCAACATTGATTTTATTCATAATTAATTGAGGTTCTCAAAAATGCAATCATCCTCTGAATACAGTTCTGACATTTTGCTACTATGGTTGATGAAAAATAAAAACCGATGCACGTCATCAATCAGCTGATAATTGTAAGTCCGTAAGAAAACACGAGGAAATTAAATTTGGGCAAAAAGTATTAAAACTTTATGCGATATTAAATTTACTACAAACTTAAAGTATTTTTCTTTGATACGAACCCACTTATAGCAAATATTTTGTGTATTTAGCTTGTAAAAATTAATATAATTTGAATTTTATTGGCCACAATTATCAACACAACTGTAAACGGTGCGGTGGCGCCAGCTCGTTCGTTGGCTTTGTTTGACGTTTCATGGAAAACTAACCTTAATTGTTTTGTGGTTCTGCATTGCTGTGCCATCTATTTTTTAACAAAAACTCCAGATCTTTTCGTAAATAGCATTAAAAAACTGTTCTTTTAAGAACAACCAAAGTGCACATACATATCTCTGCCGATTACGTTGTTTACTATTTGTGTACCAATTCGTTTTCTTGGATGAAACATGAATTTCTCAGAATGGTACCATTGGTCGATCTTAGCAAGATGAAAATAAAAGAAGTGTTAGATGTACTAAATTGATGGTAAAAGGTATTATGCAGTAAACAAATATACAAACTATGGGAAATTCTTGTATATTTATCTTGTTTTTATAAAAAAAAAACTGTGTAATTCCCTCACTCGGATATTCTGGTTACAAGCTGGCAACACTGTCAATAACTGACGTGTATAGAATTTCAGCAAAAGAGAGATTTTCAATAAATCCTTGCCCCGAAACACCTAACAACACACTCTCAACAGATATTTCTTGGAATACGCCTTCCCTAACAAGTTGCTAATTTTCTGCAGCCAAATATCTAACATTGTTTCTGTTGAACATGCCCAAATTAGTAAATCGGGACTTATCCTACACCAATATAATTTTGCTGAAATTATTATTATTATTATAATTTAAATTATTTTTTTTTAAATGTTTTACCAACCAATTAATAATAATAATAATAATAAAGTTTATTTAAAATATTTACATAAATACAATACATTTTAATATATTTTACATTAAAAATAAACCTAGGAATAAAACCCCTGAAGGTTAACTTTATCTAAACTATTTTTATTTAATAACCACCATTTAATTTCTTTTTTATATAATTTAAATGATTTTATTTTTTTAATATTATTTATTAGACAATCGAATATGTATAAACTTAAAATTTTGAAACTTTTTTGTCCAATAGATTTATTTATTTTTGGTTTAATAGAAATTTCATTTTTAAATCTTGTATTATAATTATGCTCTTTAAATTCAATGTTATTTTTATTTTTAAAAATATATATTGAAATATTATAAAAGTAAATTTGTCTCACATCCATTTTTTTTGTTTCTGCATATAATTTTTTTGAAGAGTATAAATAATCTTTATCATAAATAATTTTTAAAAACCTTTTTTGTAATATTTCTAAACTTTTTACTAAATTTCTATTTATTCCCCCCAACCTAAGATACCATAATTTATATGAGTTTTGACTAATGCATAATATAATATTTCTAGATTTTTTACATTTTTAAATATTGGCAATGTACTTCTTAATTTTTTAATTAAATTTTCTATATGAAAATTCCAGTTTAATTTAATATCAATAATTATTCCGAAATATTTGATATTATTAGTTTTCATTATTTGAATATCATTATTTATATTTATATCTTTAAAATCATTTATTTTTAATGTAAAAGGAATATATTTTGTTTTATCAAAATTAATTGTTAATACATTTTTATCAAACCAATTTTTTATAATTTCGAAGTCTTTTTTTATTTTCTTATGTAAATTTTCCCAAGATATGTCGTTGTAAAAAATAACAGTGTCATCTGCAAAACTATGAATTTCTCCGTCACATTTTATATTAAATAAATCATTAATATAAATATTAAAAAATAAAGGTCCTAAAATTGTGCCTTGTGGTACACCAATTTAAAATATTTTGAATAACTTATTTTTTCATTTATTTTTACATAATTTGGACGATCTTTAAGGTAATTTTTTATTAATTTTAGTTGATTTCCCCTAAAACCAATAATTTCTAATTTGTTTACTAAAATGGTATGACTAACTGTATCAAATGCTTTTGCCAAATCTAAAAATATACAAATACATGATTTTTTATTATCCATGGTGTTATATAATTTTTCTGTTAAATAGCATATGGCATCTTCCGCTGATTTATTTTTTTGAAATCCAAATTGTTTATCTGAAATGAAATTTAATTTTTTTAGATATTCATCTATTCTTTCTTTTAAAATTTTTAAATTGGAAATAAGCTTCGGAGTGTTGATTTCTGCGGAGATATTTTTTAGAATGGCTTGCTATTTTGGAGAAATAATTATGTATTACAATTAGCAATAAGAAAACAACGCGAAATTAACACTAACAACAACTAACTTACAACAATTTACGCTAAGCAAACAGATAATAAATAATTAATTATCCCTCAAAATCCAATTGTTTTTGAAACCTTTAGCAACCCGTGCCATGGCTTGATTTTTATAATAAACATTTGACACCTGTTAAATATAGAGTGGTGTAACAAAAAAAAATACAGTATATAGATTCGGTTGTACAATGAATGTCAGTTTAAACTCAGTTCAAAAAATAATGTCTGTTATACAATGCTAGTTCACCTCTAAACTTGGTTTAGTTTCATCTAATTTGGCGGTTCAAGTTAAGCAGCCAATATTCTAGGCTTAAACTCAGAACCTCAGAAAGATTTAAAAAATATATATCCGAAGGCAGACAAGACAAAATCATTTTCTGATAACAAAATTGTCATTTCTTAATATGGAATGAAGAGGATATTAGGAAACGCTGTAGATTATCTAAACAAGGAGTTGTTTCGTAATTGATTCTCTGATGAAATAATTTCACCTACGAAATATGTATGTATGTATGTTTATGTTTAATTAATAAATATGCGTCATATAAAAAATTTGTTTTAAAATTGTTGTCGGAACCACTATTACAGGAATTATTATTCTACAATGAAATGTCTCTATAATTTAATTGTATTGGTTAATAATTAATTTGCTTAATATACAGAGAAGGAGTATTACCTTAAATTTAAAAATCGGGCATTAACATCTGAAATCTGAATTTATTTATTTTATTTTAGGTTATATTTCGCACTTCCAACGAAATGAAGATGAATTCGCATGCGCCAAATACTACCAATATCATGTATTTGCTTTGAGGTTGGTTTTGAAGAGCTGAACTTAAATATCAAATGTACAACCGGATTTCATTTTTCAACCTAGTTCCACTTTGAGCAAAGTTTAGTTGAACTTAGTCTTGAACTGTGTTAGTACAACCGGGCCTAAATTATTCTTTTAAGTGTATCATCAGAGCGCTTTAATTGAAGTACAAACAGCACCATTTGTTTTGGCCCTAGCCTACGTGGTATTTCTTAAAATCCAAATACGTTTCAAAATAGGTGAACTTTTGAAGCGCCATAAGTCAAAAACTATAGAGTTTAGGTATAGGACATATTGTATAAAAAATGTTCAGCTTTTTTTGTAGAACCAAAAAATGAAGAAAATGTGCACGTTACTTAACCCTATCTATGACCAAAATTTCAAATTTTATCCGAAGTCATTTTAAATGGTGGCCTGGATAGTAGTTTCGTTGTCACCTGGTATGTATAAGTACATACTTTATTACGGCTATTGCCTTGAACAATTTAAGCAGGAGGAAATAGAGCATCAGGAGCATTTCGACTTCTGCGCATGCCCATAAGTGCGTTGCCAAATGAGCTTTATCCCCGAAGAACAGGGCAAAAAATTGCCGTTCGCATAATATGTCAAAATTAGCAAAAATTTTACTTTCACTAGAAATTTATAAAATATGCATAAAACTCGTAACTACAAGTGTTTTTAAATTAATAATTTCCATTTTGTAAACTTAAACTAGTTTATAAAGATTTCATATAACTAAAGGGTGACATCATCAAATTCTGACAGAACATAACCTTACAAGTCGAATTCTGTAATTTGACAGTTCTTCGTGTTATTCGTTTTCTAAAAGGATATTGTGATTGAATATATGTTTTTGGAGCTTCCATCAAAAATAAACAACCGATTTTTGATATATTTCCCTAACAATATAAATGTAGTTTTATTAGAAGAAATATAAACATAACATTACCTACTTCGGAAATGAAATACCAATATGAAAAGTACATGTGCTTTGTTGAACCGGGAATCCTAGATAAATACCTTCATTTTGACGTCAATGTGTTGAATTTCACAAATATTCCATTAAATATAGATTATTTTACTTTTATTAATCGAAATATACTAAATATTAAGAATCAAAAACTTTAATGTTTGTTTTTTTATATCTTCTTGATTTCATAATAATTTATTTTATAAAACCTAGAAACTTCCAGTAATTGTTTTTTTCTTATATTTTATTGACATTTTATTACTTTTCGGCCAGCTTTTGTCATGTTTACCAAAATCCATATCATCCCTCTACAGGAGAGAAAGGATGTCCGTATACATTATACTGCCATATGACTTTTTCTATATATACACGTAAAATTGGAAATTATGAGTCATGTGCTATTTTCTTTCTAATAATCTTCCTCTTATGCATACACAGTGCATTCGTAAAGTAGCGAATAAATTCAATAAGAATTAAGAGGTAATTCGTAAAAAAGAAAACGCTCGGACCCGTCGATTTGTATTTTCAGTTTAGAGTTTTATAACGTTGCAGAGAAATATACAGGGAATATCAAAAAAGAGATTTGACGTCTTCGTTTTTTTTTTTTTTAATGAAAATCCCAATGTTTTATTGCAGAATTAGAAAGAGCACATTTTTTTTACATACGACAAGGTAAAAATATGTATCTAAAGTAAATAATCGAATTGACCACCGTTGACAATCTGACAATAGCCAAGGCGATTAACAAATTTTTTTGAACGTTGTCGATGACATCTGCGTTAAAGTTTCTAATTTCTTGGTGTATTCGTGCTTTTAAATCTTCTAAATTAGCTGAACGATTAACGTATACTTTACTTCTCAAGTATCCACGCAAGAAAAAATCAGGGAGTTAAATTTGACGATCTGGGTGGCCACTCAATCGTCCCTCTCCTACCTATCCAACGATTTGGAAAAACTTCATCTAATAAGCGCGAACAGGTAAAGCGTTATGTGGCGGGGCTCCGTCTTGTTGAAAAAAGAGGTCACGTACTCTTCCGTCAACTATACCGCACCACTCGTTCACTTTTTAAAGGTGTGATGTATGACATTCTCAAAACCAATGAGTATTTTCGCTTGCCCAATAACGACAATTTTGTCTATTCACATGACCGTTTATGCAAATGTAGCTTCGTCAGAAAAAATTATTCTTTTTACAAATTCATCTTCCGACAGCTCCTGAACTAGGAATATCTTGTAGGGATGGAACTTTGCTTTCTTGAATACTTTATGCACAGTAGATCACGCCAAATCAAGATTAGAAGCCGTTTCAATTAGTGTTTGAGGATTATCTTGCACTGTTAACAGAGTCAGAACGTTAAGCTCATCCTTCTTCAGTTCTTGAGGGTCGACCGGATTCTTGAATATCTCGAACATGCCCAGATTCCCGGAATTTTGCCTCAACTCTGCTTATCATGCTTTGGTTAATATCCGGCCGATCAGGGTGAGTTGCATTAAACAAGTGAAGCACTTCTGTCTGAGTGCGCGACATACCTCCGAAACCAATCATGCACACAATTTCAATTCTTTCACGCCGCTTAATTTTAATATTTTTCATAAAATAAAGGTTAGTTTAGGTTAGTTCAGTTGAACAGGGCTGTTGAACAGGGTCTGTTCAGTTGAACAGGGCTGTTCAATAGGTCTGTTTTAACAATTTTATCAGATAGACGTCAGACGTCATTTTTCTTATAGTAAATACACGTACAAAGTTAAAAAAACTTATAAAAAATTTCTCCTCGTATTGACCCTGATGCCAAAACGAAAAATGTAGACGGATATCAAAATCGCGTTTTTTCAATGTGTTTATAAACTTGGGTTTATATGGCCGAAATCGATTTCTCTGAAGAATTTTTCTAACACTTTTCCTCTTGTACCCTTTTAAATTTGCAACATAGCACCGTTTCAAGAATAATGTCAAAGTATAGAGAAACTGGATCTGTTCAAAATAATTTTAAAACCGCAGCAAGTAAATACGATGGAGAAGCACAATTTGGGGTTTGTTTAAGTGTTATTGACCACGGACAAACTAGTATAACCAAGATAAGTGAGTGGGGCAACAATCTTTTGTTTTTAGTCAATGACATCCTTCCTTCATTGCCTATAAAGCACTAACTTTTGGTTTTAATTAACTGGGGCGGCCTAAGGGTCTTTCTTGATTTTTTTACGCAATAATATATATTTACTGTTGAAACACTGGTTGCCTAACTTCAGGTAGTACTCAGATATCAATTATTTTGCTTTACTAAGTAGATGAAACAGCCTGGTTTGCCTTAATTTTGTACATTATAACCATAATATTGCCATAATCTCACTTAAGGACCTTTGTTCCAACAATCTGTTCAGATGTATCCCCATGGCTTCACGTTGTCAAACATTGTTTAACAGTTTTAATGTATATGCTCTCGTAGCAAATCTCGCAAGGCTTTGAAGTTCTAACCCAGAGGCTTATGGTTCAATTCCCGCTGAATGCAGAAACTTTTTTTCTGTTATTATTTATTCATTATGTTGTTCAGTTAGGTAGGTAATACCAGGGGGCACCACTTAGGTTAAGACGGATCCTGTATTACCGACAACTAGCAGTTATGACGTCATATACTAGATGGCGATAGTAGCTGGGTTCCACTAAAGTCCCTGTATTGGAAAGTCTGGACACGAGCTATAAAGCCCGTGTGTAAGAAAGAGAACTCTGTGTCCTTTTCTATTTCCTCCTTTTAAGAAATTAATGGCGGCCGGCGTCAGTCTCTCCTGTCATATGATCTCGCGATTTGAGCCAATCAGGGACGAGTTCGGTTATCAGTCGCGGAAATTTTAAAGATTGTTTGGAAATGTCAAGCTAACCTTTATTGTTCTGTGATGTCAAGTTGTCAAGCGGTCAATGAACTTTTGCGAGCGGTTGACGGCCACAGCTGGGTTTTATTCACATATTTGTTGATTTTGGGCGATTTTTGCTTCAAAAATTAGTAATCGAAGAGTTTTTGGTGAAAAATGCAACGTTTGTTAGATGTATATTAGCTCGTTTTTTATAAAGAAATGGAAATATATTTATAACGGTAAGTTAAAAACACCATTGTTGGTATAGATTTTTACAAAGGATTTTACTTTCAGATTATTTTACTTTAAAAATCTTGAAATTACTGTCAAAGTTGATTTGGTTTGATTTACAACTCCCTTATAGTGACTTTTATACCTTTTAGATCATAACAAAACATGAGAGGGGAGAATTTCGAGGAGATTTCCTTCTATTTACCTAAATCCGTGCCAGCTACTGAATTACACGTAGAAGTGAATAAAATTTAAGAATTATACCATTTTCTAATATTTATTGAAGCCTTCAAATAGTTTCCTATAATTTATAAGCTGAAAAATACATGATGTTATAGCAAAGAGTAGCATAACCAATAAGAGACGAAAGTAAAGTATTGTCGGTTCCTTTGAAGTTTCATGTACCCAAATTCTATGACCTTGATAAACTTAAAACACAGTAAAAAATATCATATTCTTCTTCTTTTGTGCTGTGTACACTGTACACGGGGAAAAATGCTTACACTGTTTTGGTAATTTTATAATTGAACATTTTATGCTGCCGAACTTGATTGTGCGATGCACCAGAAAGATATTATCAAGTGAAGCTTAATTAAAATTCTGATTTATAATAAATGTATGTGTTAAATAGCAATCTCCGTCGTTTCACTCTAGACAGAAACAGAAACTTTACTGATAATTTTTATATTGTTGCAAATGATACATAAGTATAAAAATTATGAATGGTGTATTTCGCTTGTAAGGTCCAAATTATCAATGCCCGTGTATCTTTAATTACAAGATAACTTGTAAGAATACCATTGTTGGAAAAATTCTTATCATGAAGTTATGTGGCTGGTATCACTACCAGGACATTGATAACTTGGACCAGTGGGTTAAAAGAATTTCTAATATACCTATAAGATATATGCATAGGTACTATGTATTTTGCTCTACTACAGTCACTTATGAGCTATTGTCACTAGTTGGACATTGACAATTTGGGTATTAGCCCCATTATAACAATGTGCTGACAGTGATTACAGCCAACGATGGTATCCTTAGAAGTTATATCTTATGGCTAACATAAACCGAACATTCATAAATCGGATCTTAGTAGTTTAATGTCCAATAAAGTTATAAGAGAAATAACACAAAACTCTTAAAAAGTATATTTTATTTTATTGTAATCCTAAAGATGCAATTTTTATTTAAAAAAAAAATGCATACACATAGTGCATTATAATAATAATAATTTATTATACATTCACTGTTCAAAATCTGTTAAAGTAGATTTTAGTAAAGGTTATTACAATAAATAATATACAGATAACCAGGTACTTTACTAAACATAAATAAGATTCATTTCAAGTATGATTTTGTTAGGATTCTTAGTGAATTTACTTGCTCCCTTACTTTTTCTTTTCTTGGAATTTCAGAACTCAAAAGAATTTATGTTTGAGTACTTGTTGACAGGGATAATAGAGGAGATGATGTACTGCCCCGATCCTTTTGTTCTCGTATCAAACTGAATCTAAAAAATAAATCCTATAAGTTATTAGACCACTACCTAATAAAAAACACTTCCATGTCTTTCAAATTTTTTTAACAACCGTTGGTAAATATGATTAATTAGCGACATTGTTATGACTTTAGCCCAAAACTTACCTCCAATTTCTAAGGTCAGCTCTTCTAAATATTTACTTCAACTAGGCAGTTGTACTTGTTGGGTCATAGATAAGCCTAAAATTAAAAAGAAAACAGTTTTACAGGGTGACCCACTGTCAAGGCAGGATGTGCCTGCAGCAAAAGTAAAAATTTTTAAATTTCATTTAAAACCAAATTTACAGGGTCATGACTTTTATGAATCAAAATAATTTTAAATTTTAGTGAGGGCGATTATATACCGGGTGGTGCACCGCCAGACTGGGCATAGGAAATCCCATGTAAATTTCGCTACCCTGAAATATTGGCTCCCCTGATAATTTTACATCAAAATTGTATTAGACTTTTTTGAAGGTCCTTGTATCATGGACTTGTCAACCAAGATTTATAATTTTCTAATAAGCTAATTCAAAGTTCTTTATTTATTTCATTTTGAGTAATTGCGTATATTAAATTAGAACAATCATTATTTGTTCTTGAATACTGTAAAACAAGTTACTAAACTAATAAAAAACTTTAGTATCATTTGACATTATCATAATCAAATTATTACTGGCGGTTTCATTAAGGTATGTATCAGAGCCGTATATGATTTTTAACTGTTATTTGACTTATAGAAAATAATAAAATTTGGTGTGCGTGTCCATCATACAAGGACCTTCAAAAAAGTCTAACACAATTTTGATGCAAAATTTATAGGGGAGCTAATATTTGAGGGTAGCAAAATTTACATGGGATTTCCTATGTCCAGTCTGGCAGTACACTACCCAGTATACACATATCAGCCGATCCTGCCTATAAAGGATTCTAATTTGTACACAAAGTCTTGGATGCTTTTAAAATGACAAGCATCACTACATTTTGCATCTCTACTTGATTGTATTCATCAGTGAATCAACTGAAAGTTTGCCACTTTGTTAATTTTATATTTATTTCTTTTTCTTTGTATTGTATTGGTAAAGTCCCGTTTAATAAATGTTACCTATTCATTATTTTATATTATATAATAATACTCACTTGCAACATCACACAATGGTTAACTTGGATAAACTATACTTGTCTCCAGAAAGCCAAAGCTTTTACTGAAGAGGAACCTAGAATATAGTTAAAAAAAACCTTAAAATTGCAGTCAAATGTAATAATTTAAAATATTATTTTATCTGAATTGACCGATGTCTTATATACTAAGGGATCTTGACAATAATTTTTCCATCAATCTAATGCATTTGTATATACCTAGATATAAAGATTAAATTAAAACTAACCTGAAAGTTCAATAATTCTTGATGGAGTGTTTCACTGATAGTTTCAATAGCTTTGTGCTGAGAAAACATTGAGGGCAAAGCTTGTGCAATCAAGTCTTACATGGTCCACCTCGGGTCATGTACTTCTCATTAAAATTTTTCTCACAAACCCTGTAGTTAATATGTATATCCAAGACATCCTTATACAGCAATTCTTCTCTCTTACGAGTGACAAGACATGCCTTAGTTCTAAAAATACATACTTAATTAGGTTTTAAAGAATGTACTTAATTTGTTGGCCTTCGTGCTTCGTACAACATTGCCCGTTATTAAAAAGTTTAAAGAAAGACAGTTGTAAGCTATCAGGTAATCAGGTGGCTTATTTTGGGTACAAGCGAGAACAACATTTTATTTTATTTACAGTTAGCCATATAAGACCAGGTTTTAAATAAAAAAGTAGGTACCGGGGTGGGTACATACTATTTTATTTTCTAACACCTAGGTTCAGTTTAAAACCAGCCAAGAGTTTTGCTACTAAATTGCAGGTAACTGTAACTAATATAACATAAACCAAGTCTTACTACACAAATGACATTTTAAAAGCTATTCAACATCTTTCTATTACCTATTAGTTAATAATGAATTCTGTTTCTGCTTATTTCGTTTTTAGAATAACTTTATTTACAATCATCCGTGGCTGTAAATATCTAATAAATCCACATACTTGATATGTTTCCAAAAGCACAATATTTGTTTATAGTATAGGTAACATACCTGTGATCTCCTTAGCAAATCTCAAAAATGATATTCCTTCGCCGGTTTTAGAAGGGCGTTCGGGGTAAGCTCCCGATATATGCCACCTTTCTGCTTCTTTACTCCCGACATTAAAATCAAAAGAAATCATTTCTAAATTGTAAAAAACCAAAAAAACAAATCACTTTTCACTTTAAACTGCAGAAAAAAAAATATTTGTTGGGTTTTCTAAAACTAAACAAACGATTTGACAGATTGCGAATGATGTGAACATAGCTGCGAATAAGTCATCTGCGCTTCTCTTATTGGAGCCGCCATTAATTTCTTAGCTCGAGTCCAACCAATCGCGTGAACGACCGCTCGTGTCCAGACTTTCCAATACAGGGATTAGGTTCCACTCAGGTTAAGAGAGGATGATGGCTTCCAGGAAAAGTGCCACGCCCTAAAATGGCGATATCCCACGGTCATCAAAAAGTTCCCACGCTCATCAAAAAGTTCCCACGCTCATCAAAAAGTTCCCACGCTCATCAAAAAGTTCCCACGCTCAACTCCGGCTATGCCTACTAATGTATTTTTTTTTACTAGATAAGCCGTCGATCACACTGGTTTCGTCCATCAAAAAGAGTAGACAGAACATGCAAATATCTAAAATAATTTTAACAAAATGTACAGGGTTATCCAACCAAGGCTAGACAAGGCGATTTTTTGACTTTTCCTGTACTTTTATAAAAAAACTGAAATAGCCATCTTAAGTCATTTTCTCCCGCGAATTCGAATATCTTCAGCAAAAAACAATTGAACATCAAACAAAAGGACTAGGGGTCACTTTGATATTTTTTTAAATGGGATGCCGTATTTTTAATGAGCTTATCCGATTTCTCATATAAATTTTGATCTAAAATGTTAAAAAAAAAAAAAAAAAACGGTAGACGAACATTTTCCGAATTTAAAAGTGAAGAAAAAAGGCGTTTTTGAATTAAAAATCCAACATTTTAGATCAAAATTTATATGAGAAATCGGATAAACTCATTAAAAATACGGGATCCCATTTAAAAAAATATCAAAGTGACCCCTAGTACTTTTGTTTCATGTTCAATTGTTTTTTGCTGAAGATATTCGAATTCGCGGGAGAAAATGACTTATCAAATCAAATCAAATCAAAATATGCTTTATTTTCATAAAAAATTATTTTTATGACAATAAATAAATAAAAATAATAAAATAATAAACAATAAATAATAAGATGGCTATTTCGGTTTTTTTATAAAAGTACAGGAAAAGTCAAAAAATCGCCTTGTCTAGTCTTGGTTGGACAACCCTGTACAATATTAACTTTTTGTGACACTGACAACAAAGTAAATAAAGCAACAATACTCGTGACGTGCTGCATGTTTTGCAGGTAATACAGATTGTCAACAATGCTCAATTCGAACACTTACTTTAGATACATATTTTCACATTTTTAATTCTTAAGACAATTTTTCATGTAACCACTACCCTTATTTACCGTGCCTATGTAAAAAATGTGCTCTTCCTAATTCTGCAATAAAAAATTGGGGCCTCCATTAAAAAAAAAACGAAGACGTCATATCTCTTTTTTAATATACCCTGTATATTTCGCTACAATGTTAAGAAACTCTAAACTAAAAATACAAATCGACGGGTCCTAGCGTCTTTTTTACAAACTCCCCTCTTAATTTTTATTGCATTTATTCGCTACTTTACGAATGCACTGTATATTTAAAAATAAATAATAATATCCTACTTACTCATGGTTATCCAGTTTCCTATTAAGCCTTTTAGGTTCGACTTTTGAAACTTGTCCCCTTACAGTTTTAGCCACTGCGGTGGGGGTATCTTGTAGGCCGAAGCTGGTAACGAAATGACCTAGATTTACTTTTTTAAAGTCGAATATGGACTTCATTTGGTTCGGAAAGGAGCTGTAAAATCTTGACCACGAAGAGTACGCTGCAAAGAACAATATTATAAGTGTTTATTTTAGACTAAACCGAATTGTCGAAATAATGGCTTAAAAAATAGCTTTTAGAACTTATAATCTAGTGTATTTTGCTACGGGTAATCGAATGGCCCACAAGTAAATCTGGAATTGCTAAAAGCTATTGTTTCCTTGTAATTTTATTTTTTTTTATATATTATATCGGAGGCATTACCTTAACTTTAAGGGCACAAAAGAGGTGGCGCTTTTGTTTCGCTTCTCGTGTTTACCCACGCCACGTTTCACGAGCGTGGAATAAGCCAAGAGTGTTGTAGACTATACTTTCTCTAACAAGATTATAGAAATGGTAAAAACCCTGTAAAATTTCACACAAATCATCAAAACTATTTAAAATGCCAAACACAAAACCGCAACTTTAACTATGTTATCAGACGAAATCATTGGGATCGAACCAGGATACTTGATAAACCACGCTAATATGTAAAGCGCCTTGATTTAGAGAACAATTATTAAATGTGTGATTTACAAAACGAGATGGGATTGACTGCCTGTTACAGAATAATCTTCAGTGCTTAGAGAAACTAGATTTCTAGAAGAGACAAACCCATGTGGATAACAATATAATGAAAGAAGTTGTCGGACAAAATTTTTTCGTACAAATGGCATTCACAAGTTCCATCTTAATATTGTTTCTAAAAATATAAACAACTTAAGACATTTGTTAGAAATGACAAGATAGTGTGGTAGAAGAACTGACATGTTCATGTTCAGCTTCATGCATATGTAGAACTAGTCGAAATTTTAAAGCAAACTTTAAAGAAAATCTTAGATGTATTCGTCTAAATGCCAATGATTGTCTTTTCGCTAAAACACATTTTGGAATAGTTTTGAAATCAAATCATAATTTCGATGTCTAACAAATACTTTGACATAATTCATGTAGAAGGTTGCGGTAGAAAACTTGGAAATTGAAAGACATATCAAAAGTTCCACAGAGTCGTTATGAACTAGCCAAGCTCAGTTCGTGTCGACATCATTACACACAAACCACACTTATCCGTCACATATAACCGAATAACAAAAAACTTAATATAGATTCATTGGAAATTAAGAAATAGACCTTTAAGCATAAAGACAAAAAGCAAGAATTTATATTTTTTAATGGCAATATATTTTGATAGATTTGATCATGTGTTAATTTGTCTATTTTAAATCGTGTGATCTGTTGTATTATTTCTTGAACATTAATGATCCGATAATTAGAAGAAAAATGGTAATTTGCAGTATAATCTTTCAATAGCGACCACACTCGGGGAATCAAACTTGGAAAAAAGCCAAAGTGGTACTAATTCCAAAGACAGGTAAAGATTTAACGTTAGCAGTCAGCTACAGACCAATAAGTTTATTATCGTGTCTTGGCAAGATTGTTGAAAAACTAATACTAAATCGGATAACTGATTTTGTATTGGACAACAATATTTTACCACCGGAGCAGTTTGGATTTCGAGCTGCTCATTGCACGGTGCGCCAAACAACGCGAATAGCGACTAACATACTGAGAGTATTTAACGACCGCAAATCAACGGGAGCAGTCTTCTTTGATGTTTCTAAAGCATTCGGTAAAGTTTGGCATAATGGTCTCATATTAAAGTTGATAAGGTTGGGTATGCCCAATTATTTGGTAAAAGTTTTGATTTCATACCTCGAGAACAGGACATTCGCGGTATCATCAGAAAATACAATTTCAAGCGTCAGAAACATTAAAGCGGGAGTGCCACAGGGGTCGCCACTGGCCTCTTTACTATACAATATTTATACTAGTGATATTCCGCGAGATCCGCGAACCCAATTGTATTTGTTCGCTGATGATACTGCGATTACTACAACCTCGAAGTTGCCCTGGGTTGTAGTCTTTTGTCTGCAACGCCATATCAATCTCCTTCAGAGATGGTTGGACTCTTGGAAACTTTGTCTAAATGATGATAAGACCCAAGCAATTTACTTTTTAAAAGCTAAGAGTAAGGGTGGGCGATGCACAAATTAATTGGAGGAACAAGATTAAATATCTTGGCCTCACGTTTGACAGAAAATTATTGTGGAACGACAACGTGACAGAGAGACTTGCAAAGGCACAAGGCCAATTAAGTGCAGTCTATTCATTATTAAACAAAAGAAGCAAAATAAGCATCAAGACAAAAACGTTGATCTACAAGACAATAATAAGACCTGTACTTACATAGGGTGTACCTACGTGGTAAACCGTAAACAAGACGAGACTGAAAAAATTACAAATATTACAAAATAGAGTTTTACGCATAATAACGGACGCTCAAAGACATGTACCGACAGACGTACTGCACAGGGACTTACGAATGGACAAATTAAATACTTTTTATGATAAAATTATTAAAAAATACCATACGCGAGCAAGTACATCCACGAATCGACTCATTTTAGACACACACATACACTCATTACCAAACTCGAAACACAAATTCCCTAAAGATTAGCTCCCCCCCTGATAAATAATACAGATATGTATTAAAGAGAATAAGAAAAGCACGTAAGACCAAAACAGAAGAAGATGAGAAAAAAATCAAATACAAAATTCAAAATCACGACCTTTCAAAGTTGTTATGGGCCAGATATTAATTATTAGAAATTAAGTGTATCCAAAAAAGGACCTATGCAACATATGGGAAATTTTTTTATTACCGATTTCTCAGAAAATTTTATTCTTGATAAAATTTGCTGCATGTCTTAGAACTATAAATGCATATTTCATATTTCACCTGCGGCTAATAGTAAGGGAGCAAATGCCATTTTTTTCGAAAATTATTAAGAATAAAGTACTTTAATTATTAGAAGTATAGCAAAATTTTATATTTAAATGTTTTTGCAAATTAAAACCTAAGTCCAAATACGAAATTTGAGTTAGGTGTCCCAATTTTTAATTTTTTTTCCTGAATCCCTATTTTCCCCTAAACGGTACACGCCTCTGGTTGATTTTTTGTTTAGGCAATTTTTGATATATTTATAAAATAACTTAAACGTGTGTTTATAATAAAAATGTATTAAGTAGTTGTAAACCTTTAAAAACCTTTGAATGATACGAGTTGATTTCGATATTAGCGTGTTGCACGCCTACTTAAATACATTTTAGCCAACCTATGTTCTAAACAAAGTTATGATAGAATCCAACTCTATCATAGTACTGAAAATAACTAATAATTTATTTGTCATAATAAATAAATAAATAATTACGAAATTTGAGTATTTGTCTCAATTTTAATTTTACTGATTAACAGCCTTGATTCATTTTGGTCTATGAATATTACCCAATCAGCACTAACAAGAAAAATATAATATTATTTTCAGAATGATGTTGAAGAAAGTATCAGACATTAACCATACTATCACTGCTAGTTAATGCTCTGTATGTCCGCCATTTCTCTCAATACATTTTGTTGTTTGTTTACTGAAATGATCAATAACTCTTCTTGACCTTTCGGGAGAAATTAAAGAAATGCCTAGACGAATCTCATTTTCTAAATGATCTAAATCACGAAAAGGTCTTTTTTTGTAAACAGTTTCTTTAAGATATCCCCAAAGAAAAAAATCCAAAGGTGACAAATCTGGAGATCTTGGTGGCCACTGATATTCAGAATACCTTCCAATCCATTTACCATTAAATTTTCTATCCAAGTAATCTGTAACCATCCGAGCACTATGAGCTGGTGCTTCGTCCTGTTGAAACCACATACTGCATCTAATATTTAAAGGCAACTCGTCTAGTTCGTTAGAGAGTTCGTTTTGTAGAAATTGGAGGTAACGTTCAGAATTAAGATTTTCCCGAAAGAAGAAAGGACCCACTATCTTATTATTCAAAATGCCACACTATACATAAAAAAATGAAAAATAGTCATATTGTTATAATCGCGTTCTAAAATTTGATTAACAAATACAGGTATGTATGCATGATACTTAATTCTTTAAGTCTGCTATTTACTGTAGACTTTTTAGATTCTGTGTCTGCTTCGACTGACCTTAAACATTTCCCTAGATTTTCTATAGAAGTTTGTAAAACTTCAAGTTATTTCTCCTCACTTCTAACCCATTTGGTATGCTTTTTCTTGTAACTAAATTCCAATGAGCCCGTTTCTTTGGAGAAGCGATAAATTCGAGAAACTGTACTATACTATAATGTATGTTCTTTTCAGGGTGTCGTTCAGTGAAGATAGATGCTGCTTCTCTAAACGATTTATATTTATCCCCAACAATAAGAACTAATTCTGCCCTTTCTTGGAAAGTTAGTTTTCCCGTCATAATTTTTAACAATAATTCAAAAAGCAAGTTGACATAATAAGCCGTATGTGTGACAAGTATGCTGCTATTGATTTTTAATTCAATTGTTTTCACGGCTTACTCTTTAAAAAAACAGAATACCTATTTTATAATATAAAATAGGTATTCTGCTTTTTATGCCTTTTTTTTAAGTAGGTTTTTGGACTTGAGCGTACCTACTGGGTGAAAATGACAAATAAATTATTAGTTATTTCCAGTACTACGAAAAGGGTTGGATTCTATAATAATTTTGTTTAGAACATAAGTTGGCTAAAATGTAGGCGTGCAACACTGTAATATCTAAACCAACTCGTATCATTCAAAGGTTTTAAAAGGTTTGCAACTACTTAAAACATTTTTATTATAAACCCATGTTTAAGTTATTTTATAAATATATCAAAAATTGCCTAAACAAAAAATCAACCAGAGGCGTGTACCGTTTAGGGGAAAATAGGGATTCAGGAAAAAAAATTAAAAATTGGGACACCTAACTCAAATTTCGTATTTGGACTTAGGTTTTAATTTGCAAAAACATTTAAATATAAAATTTTGCTATACTTCTAATAATTAAAGTACTTTATTCTTAATAATTTTCGAAAAAAATGGCATTTGCTCCCTTACTATTAGCCGCAGGTGAAATATGAAATATGCATTTATAGTTCTAAGACATGCAGCAAATTTTATCAAGAATAAAATTTTCTGAGAAATCGGTAATAAAAAAATTTCCCATATGTTGCATAGGTCCTTTTTTGGATACACTTAATTTTTTAAGTATATTCTGGATATGTTATATGAACAATGTTTTTTAGTCCTTATACACGGTACCCGCTGACGTAAGGAATGATATAATTTGTATCAAATACTTGAATAAAGTTTGAATTTGAATTTGAATTTGAATAAATAATTCTAAATATTTTTGTTTAAATTTATCAGAACTCAAATTAAATGAGATAAAGCCGATTTACCAAAATGTATATACTGCACGTGCAAACTAACATATTATTCAAAGCCCGATAAAATTCTTTTTTTGGTCTTACAGCTTTTTAAATGAGAATGTACAGATTCTTTGTACAATAAAGCTTTTCTTGACTTTTTGACTATATTAAACAATGTACTGTATGTTTGCTCTGAAATTTTTATTTTTTAAAATAATCAGAAATTAATGATTGATGTTAAAATTTAGATTCACATTTTAATAGCAATTGAGAAATATTTGTAGACTTGTCAAAATGGTTAACATTATTAAAAAATTTTTCTAAATCTCTCAAACATTTTGAACAATTACTGAAAGTTTATGCCAATTAAATTTATATTTAAAATAAAATTGTTCCTCATTTAATTAAAAAAAAATCCATACTCAAATTCTTCCGGCAATACTTGCTGTAACTAACCCAAGTGAAACATTTTTTCCTGCCGAAAATTTACTAATAGCGGAATTTTTTATTCAAAATAATTTAAATATTCCGGTGCGGCATCGAACACTAAAAACCGAAATATCTCAAAAACGGCTTACTTTAACGGATTTTCACAAAAGTACCTTTTTTGATTAAAAATATTCAAAAAATTATTTCCTTAACAAAAAAAGGAAAAAAACTACACTGATAAAAAAAGTTATGGCCATTCTAGACAATAAGAAGTGCATTGTGTAGCGCCCTCTAATGGTCACAGTGAAAAGGTGCCCGTATTCGGGTTTCGCATCCCAAAAAACCCCCGGGTACCAAGTTTTAAAGTAATACGTTAAAAAAAACATTAATTTTAAAAAATTCGATTTTTATTTTTTAACATTACCATCCTGTATCTCGGAAACGGAGCAATTTCGGACAAAGGAAGTTGCTTTAAATCGCCTCAGGAATATGTGCTCAGATTTTGTACAGACCTTTTAGAGACACCCTGTGTGTTAGCGCAGACGCCCCTGGTAGAATTAGAACAAATCTTTCCTATGAAAGAAATATGTTTTATGTCTAGTTAGTACCAAAGAAACTTATAGCTACGCATATAAGTTTCTTTGTTAGTATAAAATGCAAAATTATGTCTATAGCGGTCTCAAATATATTAAGAAAAACCTCTTTTTTATTATCAAAGGAATCACCATACGAGTACGAGCAATGACATATGTTTTTTCAAAACACTCTGTTTATTCTTGAAATCAGAAAAAACGTTCTTTCCGATTATTAAATAATATAAAATGTCCAGTTATCAAAAATATATTTGTGCAAACATTTGCAACCTGTGTTTGGTTCTCTTGGATAAGATTTTTGAAAAGTTGGGATAAAGTCTAAAACTTTCTTTATTGCAACCTTTTGATATCTCCATAAATTAAGCCCTTAGACTGTAATATACAGAGTGGCAACTATTTAATTGTCCACTATTGGTATCTTGTAAACGGTAACTTACGAAGTTGATTAAATTAGAGAAAATGTGTCATTTTAAAACTTTTTTAGATTCACTAACTGAGTTGCCTAATTGTTTTTAATTTCTGAGATACAGGACGATTTGTTAAAAACGTCTAAAATGAATTCCTTTAATAACTCAAAAGGTTTCAATTTTAAAAACACGTTCTTGAAATAAATATTTTGTAGTTCTTTCTTCTCTACAAAATGGCGTTATTACCTACTTTTTTTTTATATTAGTTGTTATAACTGAGTTATCGCCCACTTCATTTTTTTTTAAATACGGACCTGGATGTTTTAATTTTATTTTTCAAAGCACATTTTACCCCAATGACC
This sequence comes from Polydrusus tereticollis, assembly GCA_963920685.1. Classification (NCBI taxonomy): domain Eukaryota; kingdom Metazoa; phylum Arthropoda; class Insecta; order Coleoptera; family Curculionidae; genus Polydrusus; species Polydrusus tereticollis. The sequence goes on from OY987329.1 coordinate 56,504,799, forward strand.
ATGATGTATCGTTCAACCCTATTTACTTACGTTTCGGCAAAAATTATACATAATCAGAAATATTTTGAAAATATTCTCAGTGCCTACAATTAACAAACCCAATCGTGACTAAAAAAATAGCTATATATTTTACTTCGTAATATCCAAGGCTTTATTAGATAGGTTTAAGGTGAAGAAGATCACTACATTTCTTTTAACTAACCCAACATCGAGAACGGCATTGGTAAATCATTTTATTAAATACTCGAAATGGCATATTTGAGTTTATGGAAACTCAGTAGAATTAACGATTGTGTTAAACCCCGAGCTCAGCTTTTAACTAAACATTATTATTCATTTCTATTTAATGGGGTCATTTAGCATTTTTTTATTACATTTTCTGAAATATTTTGCAGTTTTAGTGTGAACTGCAAAAAAATTTTAATTTTTTGACGCCTCTAAAGCCTGTAAAATAATTTACGAACATCGTCTAGCGGAAACCGCTGTGTGACGTCACTATCTCCTACAGCAAGTCGGGTCGCGCTCGCTGCCGCAGTTACTTGCTGTTTACGCCTAAGAAGACAGGGGGTCATTTACATCGCCCTTTCTCCCTTATTGGGTAACGGAGTTCACATCGACAGGGGAGAAAAAGATAAATTTTAATAATGTCTTTTTCTTTGTTCTAAAATAATGTTATAAAATAATTAAGAGAATATAGTATTAAAAGTAGTAATAATAAGCTTCTACTTTAACTGAACAAAGAAACAGTAAACGCATCTTCCTTGTATATGCACAGAGAAGCCGTTGCACAAGTTCAAAGCGGATGAACGAGGGGAGGTAATGACGTTACCGCCTCGCGAGCGCTTTATTTGACTTTGATCTCGTATACTTTGTTTACCACTTATCGGATTGACTTCAAATTTTCAGGGCTGACCATACCTTATAAATGCTTTATAAAAATTAAGTATAAGTGTTATTTAAGGTTTGGCCAAATGACCCCATTGTGACAATAGTTCGATTTTCAGTTGAGGAAAAACGTGATATGTATGATGTTTACCTTCTAAATTTCAGAAATTCGTTTTTAGCGGAGAGAAGTTATGCCATTTTATATCTCGAGAGAAATCAACCTTCAAGGAAAAACAGTAAAACGGTAAACAGCACTTTAAATAAAATAAGATATTTTTATTTGTTTCTATTTTCATTCAATTTCATCAAAACCAAATGAAAATATTATTTGAAAAAAACATAGGCGTAGGTACTGAGAATTTTTTGAAATTTTTTTCCGATTATGTATATATCGTTGTATTTGGGGTAAAATGTGCTTTAAAAAATAAAATTACAACATCCAGGTCCGTATTTAAAAATTCGCATCCCAAAAAACCCTCGGGTACCAAGTTTTAAAGTAATACGTTAAAAAAAAAACATTAATTTTAAAAAATTCGATTTTTATTTTTTAACATTACCATCCTGTATCTCGGAAACGGAGCAATTTCGGACAATTGCTTTAAATCGCCTCAGGAATATGTGCTCAGATTTTGTACAGACCGTTTAAAGACACCCTGTATGTTAGCGCAGACGCCCCTGGTAGTATTAGAACAAATCTTTCCTATGAAAGAAATATGTTTTATGTCTAGTTAGTACCAAAGAAACTTATAGCTACGCATATAAGTTTCTTTGTTAGTATAAAATGCAAAATTATGTCTATAGCGGTCTCAAATATATTAAGAAAAACCTCTTTTTTATTATCAAAGGAATCACCATACGAGCAATGACATATGTTTTTTCAAAACACTCTGTTTATTCTTGAAATCAGAAAAAAACGTTCTTTCCGATTATTAAATAATATAAAATGTCCAGTTAACAAAAATATATTTGTGCAAACATTTGCAACCTGTGTTTGGTTCTCTTGGATAAGATTTTTGAAAAGTTAGGATAAAGTCTAAAACTTTCTTTATTGCAACCTTTTGATATCTCCATAAATTAAGCCTTTAGACTGTAATATACAGAGTGGCAACTATTTAATTGTCCACTATTGGTATCTTGTAAACGGTAACTTACGAAGTTGATTAAATTAGAGAAAATGTGTCATTATAAAACTTTTTTAGATTCACTAACTGAGTTGCCTAATTGTTTTTAATTTCTGAGATACAGGACGATTTGTTAAAAACGTCTAAAATGAATTCCTTTAATAACTCAAAAGGTTTCAATTTTAAAAACACGTTCTTGAAATAAATATTTTGTAGTTCTTTCTTCTCTACAAAATGGCGTTATTACCTACTTTTTTTTTATATTAGTTGTTATAACTGAGTTATCGCCCACTTCATTTTTTTTTTAAATACGGACCTGGATGTTTTAATTTTATTTTTCAAAGCACATTTTACCCCAAAGACAATGATGTATTGTTCAACCCTATTTACTTACGTTTCGGCAAAAATTATACATAATCAGAAATATTTTGAAAATATTCTCAGTGCCTACAATTAAGAAACCCAATCGTGACTAAAAAATTAGCTATATATTTTACTTCGTAATATCCAAGGCTTTATTAGATAGGTTTAAGGTGAAGAAGATCACTACATTTCTTTTAACTAACCCAACATCGAGAACGGCATTGGTAACATCATTTTATTAAATACTGGAAATGCCATATTTGAGTTTATGGAAACTCAGTAGAATTAACGATTGTGTTAAACCCCGAGCTCAGCTTTTAACTAAACATTATTATTCATTTCTATTTAATGGGGTCATTTAGCATTTTTTTATTACATTTTCTGAAATATTTTGCAGTTTTAGTGTGAACTGCAAAAAAATTTTAATTTTTTGACGCCTCTAAAGCCCGTAAAATAGTTTACGAACATCGTCTAGCGGAATAATGTCTTTTTCTTTGTTCTAAAATAATGTTGTAAAATAATTAAGAGAATATAGTATTAAAAGTAGTAATAATAAGCTTCTACTTTAACTGAACAAAGAAACAGTAAACGCATCTTCCTTGTATATGCACAGAAAAGCCGTTGCACAAGTTCAAAGCGGATGAACTAGGGGAGGTAATGACGTTACCGTCTCGCGAGCGCTTTATTTGACTTTGATCTCGTATACTTTGTTTACCACTTATCGGATTGACTTCAAATTTTCAGGGCTGACCATACCTTATAAATGCTTTATAAAAATTAAGTAAAAGTGTTATTTAAGGTTTGGCCAAATGACCCCATTGTGACAATGGTTCGATTTTCAGTTGAGGAAAAACGTGATATGTATGATGTTTACCTTCTAAATTTCAGAAATTCGTTTTTAGCGGAGAGAAGTTATGTTATTTTATATCTCGAGAGAAATCAACCTTCAAGGAAAAATAGTAAAACGGTAAACAGCATTTTAAATAAAATAAGATATTTTTATTTGTTTCTATTTTCATTCAATTTCATCAAAACCAAATGAAAATATTATTTGAAAAAAACATAGGCGTAGGTACTGAGAATTTTTTGAAATTTTTTTCCGATTATGTATATATCGTTGTATTTGGGGTAAAATGTGCTTTAAAAAATAAAATTACAACATCCAGGTCCGTATTTAAAAAAATTAAGTGGGCCATGATAACTCAGTTATAACAAGTGATATAAAAAAGTGATAACGTCATTCTGCAGAGAATAAAAAACTACAAAGTTTTTATTTCAGGAACGTTTTTCTAAAATTGAAACCTTTTGAGTTATTAAAGGAATTCATTTTAGACGTTTTTAACAAATCGCCCTCTATCTCAGAAATTAAAAACAATTAGGCAACGCAGTTAGTGAGTCTTAAAAAAGTTTTAAAATTAACACATTTTCTTTAATTTAATCAACTTCGTAGAAGTTACCGTTTACAAAATACCAATACTGGACAATTAAATAGTTGCCACCCTGTATATTACAGTCCAAAGGCTTAACAAATTGTCTATGTATTATCTCAGAAATTATAAGCAATTAGGCAACGCAGTTAGTGGATCTCAAAAAAGCTTTAAAAATTGCACATTTTTCCTGGTTTAATCAACTTTGTAGAAGTTACCAATAGTGGACAGTTAAATAATTGCCACCCTGTATGGTTCAATATATACGAAATGATCCTCTACCTACATAATAATAATATGTAATACGTATAGCCAGATGTAATAAAGCGAGTGTACTTATCGATGTATGTTTTTAGTTTTATTTTGGACTAACGTATATTAATCGGTAATATACAGGGTGTGTGTCAAAATTGCACTTAATGGTGTCAATGCTAGGATGATTTTAGGGCTAAAGGTCCATATAAATACATTCCCCAAAATGAATAGCTTATGACATAGAGTCTTAATTTCTTATATTTTTTATTTTTATTTATCGAGATAATGGACTAAAACTTTGTGTGCATGATAATTTAAATATTCATTATTTGTTGGTTAAAAAGTATAGGAAAAATTCACGAATTAGTTTCCAGTATTGTAACAATTATTTAAGACTTACTATTTTAATGTTTTAGTAAAAATAATGCGCATTAAATCGTTCTCAAATATAATTATCTCTGTTTGTTCGAAATTAATGATCATCCTGCTACGACATAAAAATACACTTTAAGCAAGTGACGCCCCAGTTTCAGAGTGGACATTCGTCAGTTCCGGGCTGCAGATCGGTGCTGACCGTTTTGATCGATTAAGGGTCAATTTGTCTTATATGTGCTCACTTAATCGATGAGAATTATACACCAACATAATATTCTCTATTTTATCACAAGCAAAGAATATAATATTTTTTAAATATATTTTGGCGTTTCCTTTCATATTATGCATACATTATAAAATACACTGATAATTAGAAATATCTCGACAGCGAAGCTCTATATTACAAAATTACCATTCGATATTGTCACAGCAGTTGCTTATGAATTAGATCAATCTGGGATATGGTAAGAGGGAAAAAAGTGTAAGATCAAGTTTTCAAAAAATCGAATTTTTTAATTTACTAGCAAAACCCCATGAAATAAGTTTTGGCAAATTATAAAGTGAAATAAAACTCTGTTGGCTGCTAATTAGATCACGTGAATAATTCACAGAATAAATTAATGGAATTCAACTTCGGGGTTGTGGCAGCAATAGCAATATCTAAAAAATGCAGTGTTTTCAAAACACTGTACTAGGGAATATTGTTAATGTTTCTTGGTACTTCAGGACAGTGACCTTCGCCGAAATATGGAAATGGACAGTTTTGACCAGACCACCGCTATTTTTACAAAGAGTCATGAATAACCAACGACTGCTTCAAGACGTGAATATTGAGGTCATGCAACTTCTTGATAACGCCAACCGGACAAGAAGATTCAAGAGGACTAAACCCTTTGAGTTAAGTGATATTCTTAGTAAAAAAGCAGAATATACAAATTCATTTTAAGTGTAAATAATTTTCAAGGACTTAAGGAACACATGTAAGCTATTATATTAAAAATATACACTAAAATATTTTCAACATTTAGATTCAAAAGCCAACCATACCGAAATATTCAACATATACAAAAATTCAAATTTAAACCGTATTTTTTTAAGGAACCAGTACAAGGGACTTCTACAGATATGAGTGCTATTCAACTTAAGAGTTCCCCAGCAAAACGTTAGTACAGTGATAGTGCTTTGGTTAATATAACGAAATGTTAATACCGTGCAAGCAAAAATTATTATCATCATAGTGTGCTTTGCATCTAAGGTCGTATTGCTTAGCGGTAGAGCTTAAATCTGTTGGGTGTCGATAAATACCATCATTATTAATCAATCAGTTATTCCGTCATCTTTAACAGTCACTACAAGTAATTTAATTCATCGCTAATTTATCTTATTTCTTGAATAATTCACGCAATGGGTTTCACGGAACAGCACAAAAAATTCATGATTGAAGCGCATTTTCGAAACGGGGTTAAAGTAAATAGTGAGTGGTAATACAATCAGCGTTTGTGCATGGAGGATTTTCGCGAAAATGTTCCGACGTCGCCTTTATTGCTGGGGATCTTTATCATTGCCTGAGAAAAACCGTGGCTTTGTTTAGGGAAACAGGTTCTATACAACACAAAAAAAGAACTGGAAGACCATCTCTAAGAACAAAGAGCTTGTTGCAAGCGTTCGTGAAATGATGCAAAATAGGCCAACAAAATATCTAAGACGCCTGTCTCAAGAAGTGGGAAGATCTTATGGAACAGGCAGGACTATTCTTAAAAAACAATTATTTGGTTCCTTATAAAGTGCAAGTAATACGAGCTGCAGATTTTGAAAGACGCGGGAATTACTGTCAGTGGTTTACCCAAAATTTATTGCAAAGAAATGATTTATTAGACCTGACATTTTTTTCTGATAAAGCCTGGTTCTACCTCACTGGTTATGTGAATTCTCAGAATACACGCATGTGGAGTAGTGAAAATCCACATTTTTTTCGTACAGTCCTCATAGCACCCTCAAAAAATTGGTTGGCTGTCTCCCGAAGAAGTATTGTTGGTCCTATCTTTTCCATGACACGGTTACAGCAGAGCGGTATAGGAACAATATTTTGAATCCATTTGTGGAGCAATTACTTCACGATAAACTACGTTTCGGTTATTTTCAACAGGACGGTACAACCGAAACTGTTAACTACTTACGTAATTTTTTCGACGACATATTGATCAGTTTTCGAGCAGACATTGAATTCCCACCCAGATCACCTTGTTTGACGGTTATGGATTACTTCATTGTTCCTCATTTTAGGAACGATATTTTTAAAACACCAGTTGAAAATTTAGAACAGTTACAAGAAAGGATTATCCAAGAATGTGGTATTATTTTTCCACAGACGCTGGTCAACGCATTCGAAAATATGAAGAAACCTGTGAATTTATGCTTGGAGCATGACGGTGGCCAATTTCAGCAATTTCTATAATTTTTATTTCCCTTCTCTATATTCAATCAATCAATCAATCAATAATCTTTTTTTTTCAATAATAAGATGCTTACATTTACTATAAACATAAAACCCAATAGGGGCTGTGGAACAATGTCTGGAGAGATTTTTTGTAGTGTAATGGCTAAATGGCACTACCAAGTTCACTAGGCAATTGACCTATCAGTGAGTCAATGCCGGAGGTGCCATTGATCCATTTCTGTTTAGATTAGGAATGTGTTGTTTAATGTATAGTATTATATTATTGATAACATGAACGGTAATTGACCGAGGACAACTAATAGAAAGGTTGTTCCTCCTACCTTTGTAACATTGTATATATATGAGAATTAAAGACTGATTAAAAATATAGTATTTATTATGTAGAACTAGATACTGCTGTTTTTCTTGTCGTATCCTGACTACCTTGATACCCGATTAACCAAGAACATTACAGTAGATAACTATTTTAAATTTGAATTAAACAACGAGAGTTTTGATAAAATTACACAATCTTATTATTGTAACAAACATTTAAAATTTAATACTGAATTATTCCTTTATCAGGATGATCAAAAAATTCATTCATGTTTTAGAAGGCCTTACTGACTAGATATTTCGTTAAGGTATATTTTAGTTTATTCTTTGGCAGGTTTCTAATTTTGTCAAAAAACAATTAAACATTTTTATGATACAGTATTTTACATTTTTTGGAGGTATATATAGTTGTTTTTTTCAGGTACTAAATTACTTTTATGGCGAGTATCATAATCATGTTTCACATCATAATCGAGGAAAAGATCCCTATTACCACATACAAGTATCACCGAGTCCAAAATGTACATTCCTATTACAGTCAGAAAATTCTTTTCTGCAAATACAGACCTACGACTTTCCTGCTGTTTCTTAAAGATATTTTGAATGCACCTTTTTTGCATGACCATAATTCTGTATATTTCCGATGGACTACCCCAAAATATGACTCCATATATTAACCTGGACTGGATATATGCATGATAAGATGCAATGGCAGCTTCGGTATTCACGTGATCAGATATTACACGCAGGGCGTAACAGTATCGGGATATACTGCTTGCTACACTCTCAATTTGTGCCTTCCAGTCAAGCCTCCTATCAAGCTGCAATCCCAGAAAACACATACTCTCTAATGCTTTTAACCCTTTATCATTGTATGAGAGCGCAACATTATTCTCTTTTCTGTATACAAAGATTTAGGTCTGCGTTTTTGACACATTTAGCAGCAGATCATTTGCCGAGAAATACTCGTCAAGGGTCTCCATTGTAGTCTGTACTTTATAAAGAAGTGTTTCGCTATCTCTCTTCACCAAATATGAGCGACGTATCGTCGGCATATAATACAGTGTACTCGTCAGATAAATCAGGTAGTTTGTTCGTATATACGATATACAGAAGAGACCCCAAGATTGATCCCTGAGGAATTTCCCTAATGACAACTATCTTCTGTGACTTGCATAAAACACCGCACTCATCGCATTCAACCACTTGCTGCACTCGATCTTTTAAATATGAATTAATTAAGTCGCATCACGCACCCCATACAGTTTTTTACATAGCAACTCATGATTTACAGAGTTGAAAGTCTTTGAAAGGTCCATACACATTAACATTGTTTGATTATTATTGTTTAACGAATTTAAGACCTTTTCTAATGCTTGATCGCTCTTACGGTAGATTTGCCCTTTCACTATTTCACTGTTCTGTCTGTCGGTGATTATTGGGTACCTCTCGAAAAGTGACATCAGCCTATCGAATATAACCCTTTCAAAAATTTTGCCAATATTTGACAAGAGAAAGATAGGTCGGTAGTTCTATTCTTCATCCATCTGACCCTTTTTATGAATAGCCTTCATATGAGCCGCCTTCAACATACGTGAAAAAACCTCTGCAGAAAGCGAAAGATTTACAATATAAGAGAGAGGCCCAGATACTGCATAAGCTACTTATTTCAGTACGGATATAGGCACACACGTCTCCTCCTACCGATTTTTTATTTTTAAGGTGTTGTATAACTTTCATAATTTCCGGGCTAGTGACTGGGTTTAAGAAAATTGACTTTTCGACTCTGTTTCTAATGAAATTTTTATTTTCGTCGTAGTTAAAGGTTGGCATGCATCTCGGCATGCATTTATGAAATACTCATTAATTTGATTCAATATTTCGACTCTAGTGTCATATTTATTCAAAAAATTTGGAAATATGTTTTTTTCGCAGTATTTGGTCGAGTTATGTTATTTCTTACTCTTATTTCGTTAATTTTATATCAATCAAAAATCAATTTGTATTTGTTTACCTGTATTAATATTTATCAGTTTAGCATATCATGTCATAATACGAATTTGACACAATTTTCACCTAGATTTGGTTACATATATAGCGAGCTTGATTTTGCAGTGACGCTTTTAATTTTTTTTGAACTTTAAAATCAGTAATATGAGTTTAGAAACATATTAAATTAATTTTGAAAAATGAATAGTTCAACTGGTATATTTAAGTAGACAAAACAAGGGAAGCCAGAAGAACGAGAGCGAAGATGTTCCCACAAGTTAATAAACTTACGCAGGTGCACCTCTTTAATCTTTCTTTTAAAGGCAGCACAAGTCAAATGGCGAAAGTTAGGATTAATCAGGTTAGCAAAGGTGTCTGTATAATATAAAAAAGAATATATGCTTGTGCTTTTTGGATAGAGTTAATCACTTCACACTACTTTTAATTTCCTTTATTATTCCTGGTTTCATATTTATAACTTCAGTCTTAACTGCTAACCCACAGGGGTTACAAAACCTAAGCTTAATGAAACCTAAGCCTAAGAGATGCACAACACAGATTGTTAGCGGAGCCGAAGCTCCGGGGGCCGATGTTGTGGCCCTTGGTTAACACTGAAATTTCCTAATTCCTAACCTATTAACAACTTTCCGGCAGGAGGCCTCACAGTGTTAGTATTGGAGGGTTATATTACCTTTCGGTTTGAAACTAAAATTAGCACGTTACGTTTACGAGCATCAACTAGAAATACGGTCTGGTTTTTGGGGAAAAAGCTGCCAAAAAACTCAATCGTTTTAAGAGTTGATAAAAAGTTTTTTTCTAGATCAAGAATGTTGGCTTTGTTACTGAAGATCACAACAAAGATTTAAGATAAGTCAAGAAGGTAGAATTAACTTTAAGATTAAGCGTTTTAGAATATTTAAAAACAATTGTTATTAGATACTCGTTTAAATTGGGAATCTACTCTAAATTCGATGTAGGTACTCTACATGGCACGCGGCTGAATAGGAGTTGTCAATACAAACTTGTTGACTTCCACTTGTATTTTTGCAGATATTTTCTTACAACTTTTCTTATACGTTTTTCTTGTTGTCTGTTTCTTAATTTCTTTCTAGTACTTGTTTTAAAATATTTAAACTATTTGTCAAAATGATTTCAAACATATATGCTAAAGGTGGCAATGAAATAAAATTAAAAAACCACACCGTAGTATTTATAATCAAAACCCACTCTATAACGGACTCCCAGTAATCCGAACGTCGGCGTCGGGTGGCGGGGCCGCGAGATGATGGCGAAAGGTAACGCGACATTAATTAGCCAAACAACGAACAGGATTGCACGTCGATCATCGTGGCTAATTGACATATTAAGTTTTGATTTGATATAGGTCCGTTAGTGCAATATACGCTCATATTTTAAATGTTATGTTTTATTTTACATAGTCTTTCTTATTTCGGTAATCTGAAACTTCGCTAGACCGAACGGACTTGGTTTTTATTAATTCGGATTATAGAGACTGTACTATAACACCCTTATTAATAGGAAACGTGCTTACCAAAACATGCTTTCTTACGAAGGTCCTCATCTTTGGATATGGCGGATTCGTATCGTCTCTGAAGTGCTAAAGTTGCCTTTTCAGTATCAGGTTCTTCCATAAATACTGTCAAAGTCTTTAACAGATCATCTGACTTGTATTCTTTCAGACTGAAATAAATACAAATGTAAGTTAAAACAGTAAATCGGATGATACTAATTAAAATAGTATTCCCTATGTGTGAACTGAGCAGATTTTACCTTGTCAATATAACCTTATTACTAGTTATGATACAGGATGATTCAAAAGTACCGGATCAAACTTCGGAAGGCATGATTCTAATCGCCAGTGATCATTTATGTATATCATTTATGCTAAGTCATGGTTTTGTGAGCGATATGGTACTATACAGTGCGAGTTTGTAACTTGGAATAAATTCAGAAGTCCATTATGGTTTTTCTTTTGGAAAAATGCTCGGGCACCGGTATTGATATTTTAAGGTGTTTTTTTTTTATTTAAACAGTAGTAATACACTGTGTCCTAAATTAGAGATATGACGTCATCGAGAATTTTTTTAAATGGCAACCCTAGTTTTTTATTTATTATTTTTAAACAGCATATTAAGTTACACATAACTGCAAAATTTCAAATCAGCCTATCGAATATAACCCTTTCAAAAATTTTGCCAATATTTGACAAGAGAAAGATAGGTCGGTAGTTCTATTCTTCATCCATCTGACCCTTTTTATGAATAGCCTTCATATGAGCCGCCTTCAACATACGTGAAAAAACCTCTGCAGAAAGCGAAAGATTCACAATATAAGAGAGAGGCCCAGATACTGCATAAGCTACTTATTTCAGTACGGATATAGGCACACACGTCTCCTCCTACCGATTTTTTGTGAGCGATATGGTACTATACAGTGCGAGTTTGTAACTTGGAATAAATTCAGAAGTCCATTATGGTTTTTCTTTTGGAAAAATGCTCGGGCACCGGTATTGATATTTTAAGGTGTTTTTTTTTTTATTTAAACAGTAGTAATACACTGTGTCCTAAATTAGAGATATGACGTCATCGAGAATTTTTTTAAATGGCAACCCTAGTTTTTTATTTATTATTTTTAAACAGCATATTAAGTTACACATAACTGCAAAATTTCAAATTTGTATTCCTTGTCATTTATAAGATATGAAACAAAAACTAATTCTACTTACCTTAACCAAAAAAAAATACTTCTGTTCGTTTTTAAAATTTGTTTGTTAATAAATGCTCAATGTGTTGTCCATTCATTATTTGGCAATATCCTAAACGGAAGAAAAACTCGTTTTGAACATTTCTAACAACTTTGGGGGAAACTAACCAACATTCATGTCCTATTCGTACTTTCAACTCCACAACATGTGCCGGTTTCGTCTTAAATTGATTTTCAAATACTCCCATGAAAAGTAGTCTAAAGGACAAAGGTCTAGAGACCTGGGTCGCCATTCAATTGATCCTCTTGTACCAATCTATCTGCCTGGAAATTCGACATTCAGATACTCACGGACAATTCTTGCAAAATGGGGAGGCGCACTATCTTGTTGAAATCAGATGTTTAATTCAGGACAGTCGACAGGACCAGGTAACAGAAGAGCCAATTTTGAAACTAGTTATTGCAAGAATTCCCAATATCTTACCGCATTGAGATTTTCTTCGAAGAAAATTGGTCCTATAACTCGATTACCAACAACACCTGCCCAAACATGAATGTTGATTCATCAAAAAAAAATAATGTTTTCTGTGTTTAGATTATTTCTCTCTAGTAGGTCCATCGTTAGCTCGCAGAAGTTAAGTCTCCTATCAGGATCATCTTCTGTCAATTCCTGGAGGTTTGTCATTTTGTACTGCAGAATAACTTATTTCGTGTTCGATACTGGCTGAGAATATTATGATTTTCTTGACCACCTAATAGTACCTTTACTTTGACCTCTTCATAGAGCGCACTCTGTCGATGAATATCTGTCTTTCTAACATGCCCATTTTCTCAAAACTGCTTTTTAATCTTGCTTACTGTACCCTGGGATATGGACAGTATATCGGGATTTTTCTCTCTGAATAAATTAACTTCATTTTGCGTTCTTCTCCTATCTCCGTATCCAATCGTCATTAAAATTTAAATTTTTCCAGTAAAGTTAGGCATTACGTTGAACGATTTTTTCAAAAAACTTACTTTCAATAAAGGGCAAAGTAAATTCCACGCGTTTAAGATTGTCGCGTAGGTACCAATGTTTAAATACTATAATTCTGTCAAAAAATGTCAAAAGGTGTTGCGTTAAATTGACACAAAAAAAGTAAACAAACGACGGATACTACTGTTCCTACTGAATGTTTTTTTTTAGTTTAAAGTAAATAATAGTTATTTATGTATCTAGGGAATTATAATGGTCTTAATTACCGAGGGCAAAGTTTACGTCCCGAGGGCCTTTGGCCCGAGGGACAGCAATTGCCCGAGGTAATTGAGACCCTTATAATTCCAGTGATACATAGATAATTTTATTTCTGACCGATTTTAGTAACATTTTGTTGATTTTTAAAGTGGAATAAATGTTTCAATAGATGACAATCAAATTGACATTAGATGTCAATCGTTTGATTTTATGTCAAATTTTTCTTAATATCCCAAGGGAGTTATGACCCTTATAATTCCCGCGTAACTAAGACGTTATAAGCTAATAATATACCGGTCAGAAATAAAACTAATTTTGTTTCATACTTCATAAATGAGACGGAATAAAATTTTGAAATTTGGCAGTTATATGTCACTGTTGTAAAAATTGTAAATAAAAACTAGGGTTGCCATATAAAAAAAATCTCAATGACGTCATATCTCTAATTTAGGACACAGTGACTCAATATTTTTTAAATAAAAGAGACCGCATCTTAAAATATCAATACTCGTGTCCGAGCATTTTTCCAAAAAAAAAACATATTGGACTTACTGAATTTGTTCCAAGTTACAAACTCGCACTGTATAATAAGCACATAATGAGAGTTTCGGTTGGCTCTAAGTTCCACCTCTATTTTAAAGTCGAAACTGCTCTCCAGAAGGGACATGTTTAATGACGGATAAATAAAATTGGGAAAGCCCTATCACCTTCTTTATTTAAAAATTTAATTCCTACGCATTTCGATCAATAGATCATCCTCAGGGCGAGTGGTCTGTAAGCAAATGTGAACTAGTTATAATTAAATGTACATTATACAATCTTGTGGAAGTACTTATAGGTTAGAACGAAAAAATGGATCGAAACGCGTAGGAATTAAATTTTTAAATAAAGAAGGTGATAGGACTTTCCCAATCTTATTTATCCCTCATTTCCACCTCTATTGCTTGAGTTGTCCGTCTATTTACATCTTCGGACTAAGTAAGAATTGAAGGAAAGGAGATAAAGGTGGGCTAGAAATTCATGGCTGATGGGAATTAACTAGCGTTCTATTTGACAACAGGTTTAGAATTACGTTGTTGTACCGTCGTTACCTCGCGCAGAGGTGAATGTTACGATACAAATCGTACTAAGAAAATGGCTGCGCCTCAAAAATACTGCGAAACAAACGTTGTTGAAGGTACTTTTAACTATAAAATTATAGAAAACTTCCAGACCCAATATACTAGCAAAATATTTTCTGTGAGGCTGTTTCCCTGGAAAAATTTCAAATGGTTTGTCTAAGGGCTGGGGCAGTTGAACAATGGGTGTTTATTTTGGATTCACGCTGATCGATGGTTTATTACCGTTTTATGCCCAAATTTGGTCATTCAATATCACAGTTCACCATTTAAAACAGCAATTTACAACAAATTGTACAACTGGCCGTAAACGGATTATTAAAAGTTCGCCAGTGGCCCTTTAATACGGTTATAAATTATTCTCTTCTGCTTTTTTTGTATTTGTTGCATTTTGGATTTAAAAGATTTTGGCCATAAGTTCTGCTTTGGTCTCTTGTTGATCCCTTTTTTTATTATTTTAGCTTTTTGCAACAAGTGTTTTTTTGATGTTCAGTTATTTTTCTCTCTTTTTTTAGTCCTGCCGTCATTTGTTAGTTTCTTTCTTTCTTTGTATTTATACCTTGAGTACGGTCTATTTTAATGGAAAAATATTTTATTCTTGTTTTGTGATGGGTAATTAATGTTTGCTTGCTATGATATTACATTTAATATAGTTTTAGGTTTTAGGGTTGCTTTGTTAATGAATTATATACAAGTTTTCACAACAAAGCATTTTGAGTTTGATTTTTGACTTTGCTAAGTTACCAAAACGGGGTCAAAACAGTCGGGGATGTCTCAAACGTCGCCAAATATTGTCATTGAAAAATTAAAGTAGCCTAAAATTGCATTATTTATAATAATGCGAGGAGAAAAAGTTATGATGAATTAGTATATTGTACAACGAGCATGGTATGCTACTGATTTCCCACGAGTATGAAGGAAATCATACTTTTTCTACGACTACACTTCGTTTTTAACAAAGTAGTAGACAAAATTTAAACACACCTATTTTATTGGAGAAAATAATGTTATTATAAAACTATTTTTTTGCCAGCAAGTCGAGAGTAGCCCTCCTATTCTCTGATTTCAGGTGGTGTTAACTGTAAAAAATCCTCCGAGTCGCTTCCGTACATTCTTTTATTATAGAAAAAGACCCGACGCTACGTTCTAAAATACGACGTGTCGACGACGACAACTTTATTTCGAAGTGACCTACTACGCCTTTAAAGCAGCATTGAAATGATTTTTTTAAGTACAGGGTGATTCATCATAATATCCCACCCTCTAACTTTTTTATTTCTCATGACAGGGTTTGTCACTTAAAACTCCGAGGGCCTATATCTCGAAAACGAATGGATATATTTTGATTTCGTAAAAAGCCGTCGTTAGATAGGATCACTTTGTATTTTTTAAAGATAACATAATGCGACCTCTCGACGCTTCAAAAACATAAACAGATTAAAGGGACTTTTAAGAAATTATTCTCAAAAATTTTAAGAATTTTTTGTCATTTACCCTAATTCGATTACTTCACTCGTTTTTAAGTAATACGAGGTTTTATTTTAATTTTTTTAATTATTTTAGAAATGGGTCAGTAGTAAAACGAAAATAATTCTTCACTTAATAATAATTCAGTCAATTTTGTTCAAAATTTATTCCTTCTGTGCAAACCCAACTATCAACAAGTTTACTGTGGGTAACTTTTAAAAGCGTTCTTCTTGTGATAGCAGTGCATACCGCTGTAATTTTATTTATTACATCGGCCATATCGTTAACTGTTGTTTCGTATAAAATATTATTTAAATTTTCCTCCTTAAAAAAAATATAAGGGTGTATTTGGTGACCTTGCTGGCTATTTTATTGGTCCGTTGGTTTCAAACCATCGATTTACTGTCTGTCCAAATGGTCCTGCAAGTGTAACTTGAAGAAAATATAAATAACGTTCTCCAGTTAAAGTGCCTTCATAAAAATAAGGTCAAATAAGATATTCATTATCCATTTAATAAACCGCACCAAACATAATTCCGAATACGCATTGTTTCCCTCATTTTCTAATCCAATGAGGATGATTCTGGAACCAATAGCGACAATTATGTCGGTTTAAGATTCAATTATTATGAAAGCGACTCTAGTCGCTCCATAAAATGATGGACGAGATATTTCCATTTTGGTATTATCAATTCGGAAAATGTTAAGAATTCCAGTCTTCGTGCGGGACGCGCTGGCTCCAATATATGGATTAATTTGGTTTTGTAATGATGAAACTTTTTGTTGAGTAGAATCCTCCATGTAGAACTTATGGAAAAACTATTTTTCCGTTCATTTTGGCTAGTGAAGTATTAGGATTATCATCAACTTGCTATAAAACTTGGGCTATATTATCATTTGTTTTCGGTTTTACAAAGCAGCGATACTCCCTTAAGTTCTTGCACAGAGCTGCAGAAGTTTTGTCATCAGGAATTCTTCTATAAGGATAACGATGCCTATACACTCTTTGTGTGTCCTTAGCATTTGAGCTGCACCCACCGTGATGACGGCCTGCCGCGTGGCAGCATTCTCGCTTCCCATGCTAGAGGACCTGGTTCAAGCCCGGGCTGACCCAGCAAACTTTTTCAGTTTGCATTGGGCCAGGTTACCATACTAGGTGGTGTTGCGCATATAACACACACCGGCAAATTCTCAACGGCACTCTAGTCTAGTACCCTAGAAACGGCATGTTGTCAAGGAAGGATGATCAGTGGTGCGGATGGTGTATCTCGGACACTGTCTGATATTCGTATGGTTGAGGTAAAAACTTTGACCAGAGAATTAGCGATAGAGTCTCGAGTGCACGGGTCTGATGCTGTTCCGGATGGTTCGAGGGTCTCCGCGACATACGTAACTCTCTTAGCTGCACAGAAGAACGTTTAAGGGTTGGCACGTCGAGGTTTGTGGTGAGCAAGGACACGTTAATAATAACAAGACCGTAAAAATACTGTGCCGAGAATAACATCTGTCGGTTATATTGTGGTTCGGAACCCACGTTACACTGTAGGTCCCGTCTGGCTGACATTACCCAGACGTTAAAACGGGGTCGGCAAAAAGGGTCTAAACTGGCCTACTTGCTTGGCGTCAAACCTCCCCGTCCACTACTACTACTACTACTACTGCATCCACCGTAAATCAGTAACATAATATCTACTTTTTCTTGGTTAGTGTATTGAACTATTTTTATAGAATATTATCAATTTGCATAAATGACAACGTCACAAGTACACTGAATCCAATATCATAATCGTTTGTTGTTTCACTTACTTTAGGGAAGGTAAATAATTATTTATTTTTGCGAAACATTATGTGCCTATTAAAATTAATAGAAATTAGGTCTTACAGATTTTTAAAAGATTTTATTACTGAACAACGGAATTAGGATAAATGACAAAAAAAGTCTTAACATTTAAAGTACTTTCAAATGTACCATCGTGCCGATAAAAAACTGGGACAGGAAATTTTTCTATTTTCTCCTAGACTATTAGGAATAATTTTACATCAATCCTGGTACCAGTAAAATGTCATGAAAATTTGCATTTCAATAAAGATTGTCACTTTATGATTGACTCGTCAAACATACAATCATATATTATTTGTAAATATGCCACAATTAACCCCCCAGCAAAAGGCAATTATTTATAGTCGGTTGCGAGATAGTGTTAATATTAGGGATATTGCAGACGAACTGGGAGTTAGCAAGAATACCGTGCTATTGGCAAAACAAAAAATAGCAAGACATGGGGCTATTATTAGGAATGCAGGTTCTGGTCCCCCTAAAATTTCTACTGATGATCATGATAGAAGACTGGTTAACTACCTAAGGGATCATCCCTTCGAAACTGCAATCAAGGCAAAAGAAGAGACGAATTTTCCAGGTTCTGTAAATACCGCTAGAGACAGGGTTCGAAATTCCGATATACGAAGCCGTTGTGCTGCCAATAAAATTTTTTTAACGGAAATAAATAAACAGGGCAGGTTAGAATTTGCACATGAATATATTAATCAAATACACTTATGGGAAACAGTTATATTTTCTGACGAGAAAACTTTTCAGTCATGCAATAATGGGAGAATTCGGGTGTATAGGCCTTCCGGCATGCGCTATGATGAGAGATACACCCACAAAACCAACCAAAGTGGGCGTTTCTCCAAAATGTTTGGGGCTGGATTAGCGCTAGAGGACCAGGACTTTGCCAAATCGTCGAAGGAAGACTAACTGCAGCAGTATACGTTAATATACTAAACGAAGTGATGATACCATCGGTAAACGCTATATACGGTCAAAATTACACATTTCAGCATGATAATTCTCCAATACACACAGCACGCATTGTACAAAATTTTCTCCAAGAAAATAACATAGCAGTTCTTCCCTGGGCTTCGAAGAGTCCCGATTTGAATCCGATAGAAAACATTTGGGGTGCCATGGTCAAATCTATGTATAAACATGATTTTCGACCTAGGAACAGGGATGAATTACGCCACAGGATAAATCAAGCTTGGGATGAAATAACTGGCGAATTATGCAGACCCCTAGTTTTAAGTATGCCACAAAGGCTTCAAGAAGTAATAAACAGAAATGGTTCTATGACCAAATATTAATTTTGTGTTGTTTTGACAAACTTTGTGTTTGCAATTTTTTTCTTTTTAATAAATGTATTTTATTACCTGTATTAGCTTTATTTATTATTTTGTGGTAATGGTAAATATAATAATTTATTAAATATTTGACTTGAAAAAAAAATCTAATAAATTTACTTTATGCATATTATAGAATGTCTCGAAAATTTAACCACCCCGTATCGCAAAATACAAAACGTTCCATTATGTAACCGAGGTGACTTTTTAAATTTTGGATGTTTTTACCTTTTCAGCTCTAGACACCTTTTATAGTCTAGGAGATATGTATTTCTTACCTAGTTTTTGTAAATCTCTTGTCCCAGTTTTTTATCGGCACAATAGTACCTACTTTCGAAGTCCCCGCAATCGATTTATTTTTGAAGCGTGGCAACGCCCAGGGCGCCGAAGGGGTCGCATTGAAGTTATTTAAAAATTGAATAATGAGCCCACCTAACGACGGCTTTTTACGAAATCAAAATATATCCATTCGTTTTCGAGATATAGACAATCGGGAGTTTTAAGTGAAAACCCCTGTATAGCTAAAAATAATAAATATTAGCATGTAGGCTATTTCAAATAATTTTTTGCTGGGGTATACACAAATTCCCTTAGTCACTCTTCATATACAGGATATATATAGTTTTTTTTTCTTCCGAGGGTCCGTCCAAGTGCCGGATGCACTTCGGCCAGGTTTGGGCCATTGTGCTCACCCTAGTTTGTTCTTACACCCACTCATTTATTCCAGTTCCTTGCACTAGTTTGTGTAGGTCAACTGGGGAGAGTGTCGGAGTATCCTCTGGTTCTATTCTTGGTTGTCCGAGTATTTATTCCCTTTTCCGATCCAATGACTCGCAGTGGCAGATAATAATAATATGCTGTACTTTTTAATATTAAATGACAATTCATTCCCTTTAGTTAAGATGTTATATTCGGATAAAGAAACACAGATTTTACTTTCATACGTTAAGAATTATTACGATACAAAAGCAGCACAACAACTTCAAAATATTTGTTTCTATATTGACTTCATAACAGAGCTGTTTGGATATCAGTATCGTAATAAACTTTATATTAAACCGTTTCTTATTTTTCAAAAGTTGGTAATGATATTATTTATCAAATAAATGTTTTCTTCTGTTGACGTATGGCAGGGCAAGCTGTAACGAACAAAATCTCCTTTTTTGGTGGCATAGACACGGACAATAACATTGTTTTGTTGACAGGAGAGATATATTATACAGTATTACCAACAGAAAATGTCGGTATAAAATATTATAAAATTAGTATGGCATATTTTCTTTTTAAATATTGATTTCTATTGTAAAAAAAAGTGCAAAATAGAAAAAATATCACATGTTTTATAAAGCTATTAGCGCACTTGTCCGGTTAGAAAGCTTCCCGCAAGCGGCTCGTATGTGCGCTAACATGATAATGAAATCCAAATAATTTTCTTTCAAATCCATCTCATTTTGTATGAGTTCCTTACGGTATTTTCTATGTTGTTTTTATATATTTTATCTTTTAAATAACCCCAAAGAAAAGGTGAAATACTATGTTTCTTAATATATTCCGAAGTAATCAGAGCTGGGCAAGCTACAGGAAAAAAAGTAGCTAGCTATAACCTTCAAGCTACGTAAAATTTAAGTTGTTAAGCTACAATTATTTAAAAGTAGCTTAGCTACGGGTAGCTAGTCTTCCTCGACATGTAGGGCAATTTTGACTTTAAGCCAGATCTAGCGGTTTTTTTTTAGTTTGGTGTGTAAAAACTTCATTTAGCGGTTCTAATTTTTGATGTATAACGACAGTAAATAATATCTCTTAAATCCCTCTTAATCTTAGTTCATATAAACGTAAATTCGCGAATATTGACGTAAAATCGGCGAATTCGCGTGTGTATGATTGGGATTTCCCAACTACCGATCTTCATACACTCCCACTAATTAGTAAGTACCTATAATGTACACTATGTACCTATAAAATGTCCATAGGGTTTTTGGTTATTTTGTTGTAATATTTAACGGTTGTATTGTGTTTAAATACTCAAACTGTTCATATAACCGTCCTGTCAAAATTTTGGTATATTATTTCAGTTTCCTTAGTACAATGTTGTTTTCAATATACAGTAAAAAAATCTACAGATTCACGAAAAGGTAAATAAAAAACCTAATAATGGTTTAGGGTAAGGTTGGGCAAAAATTCAATACATCGGTACATTGAATAGCGATATTTAAAATGTTAGCTATATCGATATATTGTCAATATTTTATATGTCGATTATTATTATTATTTATCCATATATCGAAATGTCGATATATCAAAAATATCGATATTTGATATTAGAATTTCAATATCGCCCAACCGTAGTGCGGACCTAGTACTTTATAGTCCAGTATTCCACACCAGACGTTACCAAACTGACGGCCTTAAAATTTAAACTCCCAGTGGTGGAAAATTTTTATATTTTTTGAGAAATCGATATTGTCAATTATCCGTACTGACATAAATTGACTAAACTTCAATCTTTCTTCTTTTTGTCTATCACTTAATTTCGGGGTCGGTCTTATTTTGAATGGATTTTAAGGGTCACTGGATTTTCAAATATGTTTGG
Source organism: Polydrusus tereticollis (assembly GCA_963920685.1). Taxonomy (NCBI): domain Eukaryota; kingdom Metazoa; phylum Arthropoda; class Insecta; order Coleoptera; family Curculionidae; genus Polydrusus; species Polydrusus tereticollis. The sequence continues at coordinate 56,526,300 of OY987329.1, forward strand.
TTGCTTCCGCTTTCCCGTAACTCTTTGGATGTAGTTATTATAGATTTGTTAGGGTTTTTTTCGAAAGAAAGAAGAATGTTTAACTCACAGTCTTCGTCCCTATTTTACTTATCTTTTCTTTCGATGTAAACTTGATCTCTTGGAATTTAATTGGATATTGAAAACGCTTCTAAGAGTGTTTTTACAAGGAACGTGTACACGCGTGTTCTCTCTTTTCTAAGATCTTGTTGTGCTGCTTTGGAATTGTAATTATCTTCAATGTATGAAATTAAAATAATCTGCTCTTCTCTTTCCAAATATGGCATTTTAACTAAAGTGAATAAATAGTTGTCATTTAATATAAAACGATATAAATACATATGCGAGATGTTACACATCTTTCTTTAATAAAACGATATAATTAAAGCCAATAAAGCACAGGTAAATTTTAGCAGGTGCATGTCAAATTAATGGAAATATTTTCCCTTTCAAATGTGAATATTTTGAAAATCGCTGGGTTCAGGTATAACACATGTTACATGAAATACGTTTAGAATTTTAGGAATAAACCAAAAACTGGATAATATATTGGGTGACCATGAGATCACTTTTCGGCTGCCATTTCTTTAGATTTTAGTAGAACAGGATAAAACTTGGCATACGTCATAGGTTGATAAAAAGACACAGTTTAAGGTACTTGTCAAATTTTAGCGACTTCCGGTTTAGCCGGAAGTAACCTCAACTTTGGATTTTCAAATGGGGCACCCTGTATATTTTTAGATTTTTGAAACTTAGAGATCAATATTTATTAATTTTTGTGTCAATTTAACATTTCTACAATGAATTTTATTTTTTCATTCAGAGTGCCAAGACCCATCTTAAATCGTTCTAATATACGTTAACACATGTACAAAAATACATACACAATTTTATCACCTTTTATTTGTTTTATACTAGAGCGTTTAAAGTTGACTAAATCACATTTTTGATAATAACTTAAAAAAATTAAATACAACTATACCACTTTCATAGTATAATTAGATGTAGTTTTACATACGAATCCATTGGTGCATCACAACACCTAATTTTTTTTGGGATTTTCTAAAGAAAACTTCATTTTCTTTCAACAGCCATTTTTATTGTTGTATCAAATATGCAACTGCACTACGATCAAATGGCATCTAGTTAGCCGTGACAAACAACTAAATATCTATTTGAAAAGTAATGGGATAAAGCCTCAAAAACTTCTTAAGTGTGCCATGAATGACAGTTCAATTACGACCAATATCTTGTATTTTATCTGTTGAACATACCATACTGGTAAACCTGGATTCATCAGAGTGCATTATTGAATAAGCTAAATCATTGTCATTATTGTTGTTATTCAAAAACCAATTGCAATATTCCAATCTTCTATCAAAATCGTTTTCGTACAAATGCTGATGCAATTGGTACTTGTAAGAGCGATAACCATGTTTCTTTAATATTTTTTGAACGTATTCGCGGCCTATATTTAATTCTTGGCTTACTTCTCTTGTAAAAATAGACGAATTTTGGTCTACCAAAGCCACAAAATTCTTATTATAAATTCCCGAATAACAGCGGGTTCACGCCGCATTTTTCTAATTAAATAAATGATATATTGCCTACTTGGGTGGTTAATCCGATCATGATACTCTTGATACATTCTCTCAGCTTCGGCCGCGTTTTTCCCGCATTGTCCATAAATAATTAAAATATCTACTTGTTCGCTTTTGGTAAACATACTTTTAATTTAGTTTTACCAAAAATAATTAACACAAATCAAAAGGAAAATATAATTGTCTATAAATTTAAAAAATACAATTTTTATCCTAAATTCATGGCACACTTAAGAATTTTTTGAGGCTTTATCCCATTACTTTTCAAAGAGATATTTAATTGTTTGTCACGGCTAACTAGATGTCATTTGATCCTAGTGCAGTTGCATATTTGATACAACAATAAAAATGGATATTAAAAGAAAATGAAGTTTTCCTTAGAAAATCCAAAAAAAATTTGATGTTGTGATGCACCAATGGACTGGTATTTAAAAACTACATCTAATTATACTATGAAGGTGGTATAGTTGTATTTAAATTTTTTTTTACAAAAATGTGATTTAGTCAACTTTAAACGCTCTAGTGTGACATTAAAAGGTGATAATATTGTGTATGTATTTTTGTACTTGTGTTAACGTATATTAGAACGATTTAAGATGGGTCATGGCACTCTGGATGAAAAAATAAAATTAATTTTTAAAATGTTAAATTGACACAAAATTTAATAAAAATAGTAGAGTTGTATGTATATTGATCTCTAGATTCCAAAAATCTAAAAATATACAGGGTATCCCATTTGAAAATCCAAATTTGAGGTTACTTTCGGTTAAACCGGAAGTCGCTAAAATTTGACAAGCACCTTAAAAAGTGCGTTTTTATTAGCCTATGATGTATGCCAAGTTTTATCTTGTTCGACTAAAATCTAAAGAAATGGCAGGCAGAAAGTGATCTCATGGTCATCCGGCATAGTCTTGGGTTGAGTCTAATAAAAATCGAAATGGCACGCACATAGCCTGACATCGAAAACCAAGCATTTTAGACCACATGTTTATATGAAATGATCTTCATAAAATCGTCTCAGTAACTGCCTCTTAAACTATCTACATGCCACAGAAACACCCTATATATTACTATATTTTAGTACCGTACAAGCAAAAATTATTATTATCAAAGTGTGCTTTGCATCCAAGGCCGTACTGCTTAGCGGTAGAGCTAAATACCTGTTGGGTGTCAGCAAATACCAGCAATATCAATCAGTTATTTCGTCATATTTGACAGTCGTAACAAGTAATTTGATTCATCGCTAATTTATCCAATTTCTTGAATAATTCACGCAGTGAGTTTTACGGAACAGCACAAAAAATTCATGGTTAAAGCAATTACTTGACGATGAACTACGTTTTTGGTATTTTTAACAGGGTGGTGCAACCGCTCATACATCCCCCGAAACTATTAACTACTTACGCAATTTTTGCGACAACAGATTGATAGGTTTTCGAACCGACATTGAATTTTCACCCATATCACCTTATTTGACGGTTAGGGATTACTTCATTTTCCCTTATTTCAAAAACAATATTTTTAAAGCACCAGTTGAAAACTTAGAACAGTTACAACAAGGGATTATCCAAGAATGTGGTTACATTTCTCCAGCGATGCTAGTCAACGCTTTCGAAAATATGAAGAAACATGTGAATTTATGCTTGGAGCATGGCGGTGGCCAATTTCAGCAGTTTCTATAATTTATATTTTTCTTTCTCTATACTCTTACTTTGTTAATGTTATAAACAACAAAAATAAATCTGTACTTGTTTACTTATTTTAATATTCATCAGTTTGGCACATCATGCCATAAAATAAATTTGACACAATTTTAGTCTAGATTTGGTTAGATATATCGTCCCCTTATAATTGTGATTGTTATGTTTTTCAGTCCAAGCCATCTTCGATGAAAATAATTTTTGTTCGCACGGTATATCTTTGGTATGTAGAAATTTTAAATTAATTATCTTTTAGTAATGGTATAATTTATTAGAGAAATTGTTCATAGTTCAGTTTCTTCATATTCTGCTGCTTAAGTGGTGAGGTTATCAGATGGGGCCACCTATAGATACACGGCTATAAAATGCAAAAAAAAATTAAAAAATCACTGCCGATTTTAAGTTTAAGTAGTCCTCTATAAAGTATACTACTACGAGGGTTCAAAATATATTACGGCTAGGAATTTCTTAAGAAATAAAAAATATTGGACTCTAGTAGTATGCTCTAAAAAAACATCATTTTTAAATACAACTTACAAAACTTTATGTTTCTGTAGACGGCTGATAAATTCTTGTTCCTCATGTGCGAGAAATATTAATGCAGATCCAGTTTTTCCAGCTCTGCCTGTTCTACCCACTCTATGTATATAATCGTCAATGGTTTGTGGACCGGTATACTGAATAATTGATTCAGCTTCTGGCACATCTATACCTCTGGCAACTACATCCTGCAGACAAAAATATTTGAGTAGTACAAGTTTTAGCACACTTTTTATTATTAATGTCCAGTTTAACCAAAAACAGTCCGAACTTATTACAGTAGACACACGTTAACGTGAACATCGGATAACGTAAACATTATTATTTTCAAGTACAAGTCACAAACCCTATAGCCTCACTGACGAGCCGCTATACAGCGAAACACGTCTGGGGCTGAATCTGGCAGAAGGAAAAAGCAACCATTGTACTTTATTGCTTGGTTTTCAGTTGTTGAGCCGACACGACACCGAGCTCAGGTAAAGCGCTGTCTAACGAGGACCCCTGCAAGTGTGACGTGTTGTCTTTGCAGGTGATTTCCTCTGGTATTTGTGACTTTGTAAGAATCTATGTCAGAAGGCACAGGTATGCTTAAGAAAAGGTGTTTCTTACCATAACCACGAGTTATCTGGTTTCATTCTTTGTTGACTATTACTTCAGTTCAACGGATCCACGAATAGCGTGAACAAAAATTACCCCGACAGCCTATACTTTTCAAAAATGTGTGTGCTGCTGTGTTAGAAATAAGGCAAAATGGCTACGTTGAGCCTCCTGCGTTTATAAGTTTATAATTACGAAGGGTAGCTGATGGCGGCTAGGGGAATACCTACATCCTAAATATAGGTGATACCGGGGAAAAGAAATACCCGAAGTGGACCAAAATTAGCACAGCAGCGTCTGACTCAGTGAGCGACTGCAAGCGTCGGTTCGTTATTTTATTCGAACTGTAATAGTTATTCCCAACGAACTATTACAGTTCATTACAGGGAATATATATAATACAAAAGTAGAATACTATTATCTGAAACAATAGATAAAATAATATTAAAATAATAATTTTACAATAAAGTATCTATTTCACTTTTAACTTTTAACAAAACAATTTTTCCATAATTAATTTTGTTAGTTTATTTTTAAATTTTTTTATTACGTTAAGAAACGTTGGTAATTGATTACAAATATTAATTCCTTCATCTAAAATTGATTGATTATCAAAATTCGATCTGTTTTTGGGTAATTTAGAAGTCATTACATTGGCCTGTATAATGTCAGTGAACGCTAATTGATTTTAATAATTCTATATTTGAATTTTTTATTTTTAAGTTTATTGTTTGTATTAATATACTAATTTTTAATTTATACAAAAGCTTGAGGTCTAGATATCTTCCTGGTCTATATAAATTTAATGTTGGTCCTAAAAAGTGTAAGTTGTGTATACATTTAATTACTTTATTTTGTAATTTTTGTATTGGTTTTAAATTAGTCATACAGAGCCCCAGATTGATTTAAATATTGGATTTTTGAATAAATAAGAAAAACATATATGTATATCCTTTCAATGTTTTAAGGAAACAAAATGTCTTATTTTATATAAAATTCCTGTTAATGGAGATATATTGGTTTTTAGGTCTTGAATGTGGTACTTCCAACTTAGATTAAAAAAAAAAGTCGGTCCTTATACAGAGCCTTGTGGTACTTACTCCACAAGATATAGCTTTTTAGTGCTTTTATTATTTTCAATTTGAACAAATTGTTTATGATTGTAAAGATAGTTTTCAAACCAACAGTAAACCCTCACACCAAAATTTTATAGACATTGCATTAATTTTTTATGATTAACAGTATCGAAAGCTTTGCATAAGTCTAATGATAACAGACAACATTTTTTATTATTGTCGACATGAGATTGAATTTTTTTTATAACATCTCCTGCTGCAATTTCAGTATCTCTAGATTGACGAAAGCCGTATTGACCGGAAAAAAATAAATATTTATTTTCTAAAAACTCTGATAATTTGTTATTCATAATTTTTTCTATTACCTTTGAGATGACCGGCAATACAGAAATAGGACGGTAATTATTACAGTTATATCTTTTACCATTTTTATGGATAGGTGTTAGCTTTGCAATTTTTAATTAATCTGGATAAGTTCCCGTGTCAAAAGAAAGTTTTGTTAAATAAAGTAAAATAGGGATAAATTTGTTTTTAAGAAGTTTTATAATTTTCGTATATTTACGTTATCAAAACCACTAGCTTTCTTCGCCTTAATTCCATCAATAGCGTCTTCAATATCTTTATTATCAATTTTTTCTACATCCAAAAACAACGATAGTTCATTTTGTTCGTCAGAACTAGTATTTGGTATATTTAGAGTTTTGCTTGATAAGATCTCACCACCATTTACGATATGGGTATTTATCTCTTCACAGATTTGCAATTTTTCTTCTATTTTTAAATCATTTATTAATAAATTGTTCATTATAATAATTTTTCTTAACTTTTCTAATCGTTTTTTTTTACTAATTTATTGCAATGTGAATGTATTTCTAAGTGATCTGGATACTTTTTGAGTTTGTAATAATGTTTGTCCCTTAATTTTAGTATTTTTCTTAATTCCTGGGTAAACCATGGTTTCAATGTTTGTAAAATCTTAATTAACTGATCTAAAGAACGAGAATCAAGGATTTTTAAACTGTCTTCATATTATAACATATTTGGGTTCAAAAAATCAGATTTCCTAATGTTTAATTGAACAAATTTAATTTTCAGTTTTTTTACGTCAAATTGTTTAAGTAGAATATACTTATATTTTCTATCTTTTTTCTTATTTCTTGTTTGGATATCCACTAGTTGAAGCTGATGATCACTAAGTTGCGAAGTAATCATTTTTATATCAACATTTTGGTCAAAATTGCAAAGCACATGGTCTATTAAAGAAGCTCCATTGTTTGTATACCGCGTTAAATTATCTATGTTGCATATTTTAAAATTATTTGCCATGTAAATATCAAGAAGTTCATTTTTATAATTGTCATTCCGTAGAATGTTTATATTCATGTCACCAAAAACAATGCATTCCATTTTTAATTTTGTTAAATTTTTTAATATCTCATCAAACAGGTTTAAGAAACACTTACTATTTACTGAAGGTGGTCTATAAATTCCACACATTAGGTGAAGCAACTTTATTTTGATTGAAATGTAAGATATTTCATTTTAAATTTTTTCTATGATTTCGAAATTTAGGTTATTTTTGATAAAAATTCCTAGTCCTCCTCCTTTTTTCTCTAGTTGCAAAGACGGAATTGTAATAAAATTATTAAGATTAATATATTTTTCTTCTGATTTGGGTACCCATGTTTCTGTAACTATTACAATATCAGCTCTCTCTTCAAGCGCTAGCATTTCAATTTCATCTATTTTATTTTTGATTGATCTTGAGTTTAGATATAAAATTTTCATGTTTTGTATACAGGCAGCTATGCTTATTTAGAGTAATTAATTCTTTCTTTTGCTGCAATGATTTTTTTGTTGGTGCAATGGACAATTATCACTTAAAGTTTCATGTTTGACACATATGTTTGACACATACATTTTTACTATATTTAAGATTGTATGTTCTACAATTATTACATGTAGGGTTTTCCTGTTTATATTCCCAAAATGAGTGTTCTGCTGAACCAATAGAGCAAGTGTTTGGTTTCTCACATAATTTAGGTTTATGACCATATCCACATCATTTGTAGCAAGTTCTTAGATTTAAATTTTCCTTGATTTGACATTTGTCCCATCCTAGACAAACATATTTATTAACGAGTTTTCTATAGGTCTCTCCATTTGTTGTAAATAACATATTTTTTTGAAAATTTTTATTTTCTTATGTAATTAATCGGATATATCTATATATTTCAATGCCTTTAATTATTCTAAAAGTTCTGCCTCTGTATATTTCTTGCTGGATCCTATGAGTACTACTAATTTTAGTGAATTTAACTTCGATATTTTAATTAAATCATTTTGATGAAGTTTTTCTTCCGAAAGTTTTTTAAGGTTTTCTATTTCTTTATTTGAATTTGCTTTTATTACAATACCTCCAGTTTTTATTTCTTTGATTCCATTAATTGAAGTATTTATACTTATTGGATTAACATTTTTTGCACTTCAGGTTTAGTTTGCTGATACGTTTGATATTTCTTAGGTTTAATAATCACTACTGGAAGATTTTGTTTTGGTATTAATGTTTTTGCGGGAAATTTTAATATATTTGCGTATAAGTAATTTTTTCCAGGAACATTGTCATCTTTTTGCAGGCTCTCTAATATATATAATATCTTTCAACTAAAAGAACCAACACAAAGTCCCGGTCTCAAATAATTTAATATTTAAAAAATATTCGGTTACATGTTTCGCCTTTAAGGCATCATCAGACCTAAAAAGATGTCAATCAACACGCATATAAGTGAGTGAATCTTACTAGTAAACCTACCTGATACACCAAAAAAACAATTTAAGAAGAACAAAAATGTCACAATATAAAAAATATTAAAAAAAATGATAAACGTTACAATCACATCATTAAAAACAGTTAGAACTTAAACTAAAAATTGTATATAAACAAAAGGGTATAACAACAAACTAAAAGTGTAAGGTTCGTTAAATAAGTACTAGGCATAGTAAGCGGGGGAGATGCAGTCACCCAGAGAACAAACTCAGCCCAAAATATAACAGCCATTAACACAAAGTACGAGCGTACCAGCATCAAGGACGTCAATGTTGTCAGTCGATAAAATTGGCGGAGAAAAAATATAACGCAGGTAAGGACGGGGCTCTTTTTAGCTTTCGTTATTTCTAGTTTTTCTGATAGATTTAGTTTTTTACTCTTCTGACATTCATGCAAAACATTTACATTTTCAGATGGCGAGAACTGGTGTTTTGATTCAAGTAGATGGTTCGCAAAAGCAGACTTAGTGTTGGTTATATCAGTATTCTGGTATTTATTAAATAAACTGAGATGTTCATGAACTCTGCTGGCGATTCTCCTGCCCGATTGGCCGACATACACCGCCGGACAATCTCCGCAATGTAGCGAATAAACTCCTGATTTTGAAAGGGGGTCCACTTTACCTTTAGTGTTGATTAAATGCCGCTTAAGAGTGTCACAGGTCCTGAAAGCTACCGCGATATTGTGAGGTTTAAAAAATTTTGCTAGTTGTGAGGAAATGTTGCCGAAATAAGTTAAAGCTCTATAATTTTTGTGATCCCGTGTATTAGCACGTATGATATTATAGGTTAGTTTATATTTGTTTACAAATTTATAATAAAGTTTATTGATTAATGTCAAAGGATATCTATTATTTCTGGCCATGAGTTTTATTATATTAAATTCTTTAGTGTAAGTATTTCTAGACAAAGGTAACTTGAACAGTCTGTAGAAAAGAGAATTGAAGGTGGCAAACTTGTGAGAAAAGGGAGAATTTGAATTGAACTGAATAATGTTATCTGTAAATGACGGTTTTCTATAGACTTCAAAGTTAATTTTATTGTTATTTCTTATCAGGAGTAAATCTAGGAAAGGTAATTGTCCATTATTTTCGATCTCAAGTGTAAATTCAATATTCTGATGTAAATCATTAACGAAACTGAGGAAATCTCTCAGATGTGAGTCACTGCCATTCCAAACTATACATATATCATCAACATATCTTTTATATGCAAGCAGAAACCTAGAGAATCTGCTATTCATGATTTTGTTCTCTAATTCGTTCATAAACACCTCGCTCAAAAATGGAGAAAGACAAGAACCCATTGCTAATCCTGACTTTTGCTTAAACATTCTCTGACTAAATTGAAAGAAGTTTTGTTCCAGAACTGTAGATAATAACAAGATTAGGTCTGAAATCAATAAGTTGGGTAAACCCTTCCTTCTTAGCAATCTATCAACTAAATTAATGCAATCAGCTGGGGGAATGCTAGGAAATAAATTCTTCACATCAAGTGATATCAATATAGCATCTGGTGGAAGTTCTATATTTTTTAAATAATTCGAGAACTCAAGAGAGTTTTTAGTTGAAGAGACGCTTTCGAAATTTGTGGTCTTTCTAAAAATGTCATTAAGCCAAGAAGAAATTTTGTAGCATGGTGAGTCAACAAAGGATACCACTAGTCTTATAGGCATATTAGCTTTGTGAACTTTGGGTACTCCATATAGTAGAGGGGTTTTGGGGTTCATTGGGTACAGTTTGTACTTATTTGTGCCAACGTATTCCAGGGTTGTCAGAGTTTTATCTAGAATGTTTTTAACTTTAGTAAAATAAACACTAGTAGGATCCCTATTAATTTTCTGCTTCCACAGCCAACATTTCTTTAACGTGAGAATCAGTTTTATGTGGAAAATTAAACTTAAGGTTCAAAGAAAGGATATTTTCTTCCTGCTTATTAAAGTGGGTATTAGTTAGGTTTATTAACCGTTTATGAAACTCAAAATTAGACTGGCCTATCTCTAACCTCAACTCAGTGTCACTGGTATTGGACAGATTGTTTCTATGTTGGACCTTTAAATTGTAAAGTTTTTTACTTAATCTACGGAATGTTGTTTCACCAAATGACTCCACCTCATCCCTAAACCCAGAATCTAAAATTATAAACTCTACAAATGACAAAAGATGTGTTAAAGTTAAAAACAAATATTTAAGTTTCGAATTAATGGTATTTAGATTTCTAAAATTACATTTAATCTCCTCCCTTAACCAAATAGTTTTAGCAGCATCCAAAGCAATTTTAGATGAGCTCGTTCTGGATTTACATCTAATGGAAATGAATTTTGGTGTAAGATGGAACAGTAGGCATTGTTGAAGGAACCACATTTTCAACATGAGGTTTTTCCGTGAAATTAGGCTTCTTCTATAAAACTGGACTAAACTCGCTTGACTAGCATTCTCCAAATCAAAAAACGTGTCCATATTTCTCTAAGAGACCTGAATATAATATTCAACCAAAAGAACCAACACAAAGTCCCGGTCTCAAATAACATTCCGTAGATTAAGTAAAAAACTTTACAATTTAAAGGTCCAACATAGAAACAATCTGTCCAATACCAGTGACCCTGAGTTGAGGTTAGAGATAGGCCAGTCTAATTTTGAGTTTCATAAACGGTTCATAAACCTAACTAATACCCACTTTAATAAGCAGGAAGAAAATATCCTTTCTTTGAACCTTAAGTTTCATTTTCCACATAAAACTGATTCTCACGTTAAAGAAATGTTGGCTGTGGAAGCAGAAAATATAAATCAAAACACGGATATCGCTAATAAAAATATTTTAAGAGCTAAGATCATCAGCTTCTTGAATTCCAATAAAATAATAAATAATAAAGTCAACCATCACAACAAAATACACTTAAAGTCGCTGAATGATAAGATAAGGAAGAATGATTTGGTTTTGACTAAGGCGGATAAGGGCTCTTGTTTAGTAATTATGACAAGGACCGACTACATAAGTAGAGTTATGGGTTTTCTGAATTCTGGGGACTTTTGTGCCATTAATAGGGATCCTACTAGTGCTTATTTTACTAAAGTTAAAAACATTCTAGATAAAACTCTGACAACCCTGGAATACTTTGGCACAAATAAGTACAAACTGTACCCAATGAACCCCAAAACCCTCTACTATATGGATTACCCAAAGTTCACAAAGCTAATATGCCTATAAGACCAGTGGTATCCTTTGTTGACTCACCATGCTACAAAATTTCTTCTTGGCTTAACGACATTCTTAGAAAGACCACAAATTTCGAAAGCGTCTCTTCAACTAAAAACTCTCTTGAGTTCTCGAATTATTTAAAAAATATAGAACTTCCACCAGATGCTATATTGATATCACTTGATGTGAATAATTTATTTCCTAGCATTCCCCCAGCTGATTGCATTGATTTAGTTGATAGATTGCTAAGGAAGGGTTTACCCAACTTATTAATTTCAGACCTAATCTTGTTATTATCTACAGTTCTGGAACAAAACTTCTTTCAATTTAGTCAGAGAATGTTTAAGCAAAAGTCAGGATTGGCAATGGGTTCTTGTCTTTCTCCATTTTTGAGCGAGGTGTTTATGAACGAATTAGAGAACAAAATCATGAATAGCAGATTCTCTAGGTTTCTGCTTGCATATAAAAGATATGTTGATGATATATGTATAGTTGAATGGCAGTGACTCAGATCTGAGAGATTTCCTCAGTTTCGTTAATGATTTACATCAGTATATTGGATTTACACTTGAGATCGAAAATAATGGACAATTACCTTTCCTAGATTTACTCCTGATAAGAAATAACAATAAAATTAACTTTAAAGTCTATAGAAAACCGTCATTTACAGATAACATTATTCAGTTCAATTCAAATTCTCCCTTTTCTCACAAGTTTGCCACCTTCAATTCTCTTTTCTACAGACTGTTCAAGTTACCTTTGTCTAGAAATGCTTTCACTAAAGAATTCAATATAATAAAACTCATGGTCAGAAATAATGGATATCCTTTGACATTAATCAATAAACTTTATTATAAATTTGTAAACAAATATAAACTAACCTATAATATCATACGTGCTAATACACGGGATCACAAAAATTATAGAGCTTTAACTTATTTCGGCAACATTTCCTCACAACTAGCAAAATTTTTTAAACCTCACAACATCGCAGTAGCTTTCAGGACCTGTGACACTTTTAAGCGGCATTTAATCAACACTAAAGGTAAAGTGGACCCCCTTTCAAAATCAGGAGTTTATTCGCTACATTGCGGAGATTGTCCGGCGGTGTATGTCGGCCAATCGGGCAGGAGAATCGCCAGCAGAGTTCATGAACATCTCAGCTTATTTAATAAATACCAGAATACTGATATAACCAACACTAAGTCTGCTTTTGCGAACCATCTACTTGAATCAAAACACCAGTTCTCGCCATCTGAAAATGTAAATGTTTTGCATGAATGTCAGAAGAGTAAAAACTAAATCTATTAGAAAAACTAGAAATAACGAAAGCTAAAAAGAGCCCCGTCCTTACCTGCGTTAATGAGGTCTTTAATTTCGAGCCTTATTTTATTTTTAACAACTTAAATTACTAACAGCGGACTGCTATACAGGGTGTCTCACGGTCGATGGTAGGTTAGACGTTTACGGAAAACGGGACATAGAAAATTACTAAAAATTTGGCAACTTGGGTAATTGGCTTTGCTCTATCGATCTAAAATATTTTCAACAACGCAGCGTTGCCGCTTATACAAAAAAGTAGCAACATATTTGATATTTTAAATGGAACACCCTGCATATAATTGCATTTTCCGCTTCATCATTGATTTCTAATTATTTTTGTATAATACGTTCCTATACCTATCTTTAGCGGTTTTCGAGAAATTAATTAATTTCCATATTTTTTCTTCAAAGCATAGCTCTAATTAAATGTTTATTACTGCGGTATTTGGATTCGTAGACAGCTAAAATTTTTGATGTAGTTTACCTTATCCTGTGTATTAGTTATGCATAAAGAAAATTGTTCTGTGTTATACAGGGTCGTTCAAAATTCGTCATTTTACCGCTTGATACAAAAATGATGAAAAGTGCATTTTTTCAAATAGAACACCCTGTATATTATTAAATATCTCGCAAGAAAATTAATGTCCCTTCCAAATGATATATCATGTTCCTATACCTAAATAGTTAAGATGTCGAAATAAAAGCAAGTTTTTGTAAAAATCGGATTATTTTGGCATATTTGTCTTAGATAGCCATGAAATCCCAAGATGGAACATATCTTGGTGAAAATTTGACAGTTAGTGCATAAATAATAAAAAATTTGCTAGTTTTTAACTTTTAGTAAAGAAAGCGACCTAAAAAGAATTAAAATGGAGGGAAATAACTATTCAAATGAAATTTTGATGAAATTGTTAATTCTTCATGGACAATGTAACCAAATTATAGCAAGAACATGCAGAAGGTTCAACGAAATGTTTCCCGATCAACAACTAATCAACGAGAGAAAGTTTGTACGATTACAAAATAATTTTGTTAATTATGGGTCAAAACTGAAAACAAAACTAACTTCAGTAGGGACAAATAACATGAATACAGTAAAATAGCAAATAACAATACAAGACAAAAGCATATCATAAAAGGGTTTAAGATTTTTTTAATAATTGTTCAAAATGACGACCGTTGACTTCCAAACATTTTTCAATCCGTGCACTCGGAGATTCAGTTGTGGCCTTCCTTATTTCACTGGCATCAAGCTGTTCAATGTAAGTGATCACTCGTTGGCAAAGGTCTTGTTTGCTCTGTACTGGTGTCCTGTATACTTTTCTTTTCAAATCACCCCACAAGTAGAAATCAAGTGGCGTGAGATCGGGCGATCTAGCAGGCTAATCCCACGGTCCCAAATGTCTTACCCAACGATCGTCGAAAATTTGAAACAACTCTCTTGTTACTGTCCCAGTGCAATGGGCTGGTGCCCCGTCCAGTTGAAACCAACAGGTACGATACTCTTCTAATGATAGATTGGCCAGAAACTCGTTCACACCTGAGTTTAGAATTTGAAGGTATCTTTCGGAATTTAGAGATTCCTCGTAAATGTGATACTCTATTTTGTCACCTTTTAGGAGACAAAAAACGTTAAAACTAAACCTTTCTTGAAATCCCATTTCCTTAACAACATGTGGATTTTGGTCAGCCCAGAAATGCTCGTCCCTTCTATTGAGAATGCCCTCCCTGGAGAATTTAGCTTCACCCGTCCAAATTATTTTCTTTAGAAAGTTAGGATCTTCTTGGATGCGGATCAGCATTGCTTCACAAAATTGTACTCTACGTTGGTAATCTTCCAGTTTCAGGGCTTGAACTTTTGTGAACTTGTATGGGTGCATGTCATGATTATCAAAGATCCTTTGAACAGAGGCACGAGTTATGCCTAAATCTTCTTCTGCACTTCTAGTGGAAGCTTGAGGAAAAGCGTGGAAATAGGCTAAAACATTTATGATGTTGTCTTCATCAGAAGTTACAGGCTTGGTAACTGTTTTTCCGATTTCAGTTTTGACCCATAATTAACAAAATTTGTTTGTAATCGTACAAACTTTCTCTCGTTGATTAGTTGTTGATCGGGAAACATTTCGTTGAACCTTCTGCATGTTCTTGCTATAATTTGGTTACATTGTCCATGAAGAATAAACAATTTCACCAAAATTTCATTTGAATAGTTATTTCCCTCCATTTTAATTCTTTTTAGGTCGCTTTCTTTACTAAAAGTTAAAAACTAGCAAATTTTTTATTATTTATGCACTAACTGTCAAATTTTCACCAAGATATGTTCGATCTTGGGATTTCATGGCTATCTAAGACAAATATGCCAAAATAATCCGATTTTTACAAAAACTTGCTTTTATTTCGACATCTTAACTATTTAGGTATAGGAACATGATATATCATTTGGAAAGGACATTAATTTTCTTGCGAGATATTTAATAATATACAGAGTGTTCTATTTGAAAAAATGCACTTTTCATCATTTTTGTATCAAGCGGTAAAATGACGAATTTTGAACGACCCTGTATAACACAGAACAAATTTCTTTATGCATAACTAATACACAGGACAAGGTAAACTACATCAAAAATTTTAGCTGTCTACGAATCCAAATACCGCAGTAATAAACATTTAATTAGAGCTATGTTTTGAACAAAAAATATGGAAATTAATTAATTTCTCGAAAACCGCTGGGCTGAGTTTGTTCTCTGGGTGACTGCATCTCCCCCGCTTACTATGCCTAGTACTTATTTAACGAACCTTACACTTTTAGTTTGTTGTTGTACCCTTTTGTTTATATACAATTTTTAGTTTAAGTTCTAACTGTTTTTAATGATGTGATTGTAACGTTTATCATTTGTTTTTTATATTTTGACATTTTTGTTATTCTTAAATTGTTTTTTGGTGTATCAGGTAGGTTTCTAGTGAGATTCGCTCACTTATATGCGTGTTGATTGACATCTTTTTAGGTCTGATGATGCCTTAAAGGCGAAACATGTAACCGAATATTTTTTAAATATTAAATTATTGGAGACCGGGACTGTGTGTTGGTTCTTTTGGTTGAATATTATATTCAGGTCTCTTAGAGAAATATGGACACGTTTTTTGATTCTCTAAAATCTTTTCTAGAGCTGAATCGATTTTATTGAACTTTAAAGTTATATTTATTTTCTGGGGTTTTTCCATTTTAGATTTTAATTCATCCATTTTTTTAAGAATTTCTCTGATAAATCTTTGAGAACGGTATTTTCCTGTGTAATTTCGTTTGGTTTTAAATTTTCTTCTTTCACTGCTTATGAAATTACATTACAATTAATACAATTCCAATATTTTTTTTTGTTTTTTCAGTTCTATCGTTGCTGCTTTTGATAATGATGAACAAACCAAACAAAACCACTTATTACAATATGCAATCAATCGAATGAGTACTTCTTGTAAACTTTACTGCATAATTTGAGCAGTTGAAATTGCTAATTTTTAAAATTCCTGATTCACATGCTTCTTTTTTACATAATACATATATTACATATACACTATTGGCAAGCATTTATCTTACATGCGGAGGTTTTCAGTGTGATAAAACGGTATAGGCAAAGGCTCGAGAGAAATAAAGAGAGACAAAATCATGCTCTAGCCGATTCCCCTTCCACCGACCAATACGCTTTTATGGTAGAGGGGAATACTAGCTGGCACGGTAGGTGGGCGACGGCAGTATCGTATCAGCCAGATATTGGAGCAGTAGTGATGGTCAATCGCATTTTGTGCGATGTTTTACGACGTCGTTTTTTTGCGGTCATGTTTATCACTGGTAGTTCTATTAATACATACAACTAACAGTAATTTTAAGGTGTTTAAATTTTTATCGGCCTTAAGCATAAAAGTAAAATAAAACCTGTTATTCTAAAAAAAATAAACTCATGAACATTCTTAAAAAGAAATAAAATTAATGGTAATTGTAATTAAAAAATAACTTTAAACAATAAGTATTCTTAAAATGGTATAAAACTAAAAAAGTCATTTTAATAAATGCTCGAAGACATTGCCTTGCTGGGCTTCGCAATACCCGAGCCGATCATAAAACTCCGTCCTAACATTCGACAATACCTCCGGTGTTATGGAATTAGTAATGTCGAATATTTTTGCTCTTAAGTCAACTAAATTTACAGCCCTCTCATGTGGATACCTGTAAATTAGTTGAGTTAAGTGGCCCCACAAAAAAAAGTCGAGGGGAGTCAAATCCGGTGACCTTACCGGCCATGGTATGGTACCTCTGTCACAAATAAGCCGTTCAGGAAATGTCATACTCAAAAACTCCTGAACTCGCCTTGCATTGTGAGCAGGGCAACCATCCTGCTGAAACCAAATTTCTTCGAAATTAACATTCAAGGCACGCACAGCTGGTATTATTTCCTCTTGCAGCATCTGCAAATATTTTTCCCCATTTAAGTTGCCGTCAATGACAAAAGGTCCTACAATATTGTCGCCCAAAATACCCGCCCAACAGTTTAATTTTTGAGGATATTGTGTCCGCAAAGGCGCACTTAAATGTTTATTTTCCCGTGACCAATATCTGGCGACTGCAGGATTATGATAACCATGAAGAGAAAATGATGATTCATCCGTAAACAGAATATTTTTTAAAAAATCTTCTTTTTCATCAATTTGCCTTCTCATGGTCTCACAAAACTCCATTCGCCTCATAAAATCATCTGGAAAAATTTCTTGGGTAGTTTTAATTTTGTAGGATTTATACCCATGCTTTTTTAAAACATGTCTAACTGTGCGGTCTTGAATGCCAATTTCTTGAGAAATATGGGTGCTGGAACATGGCGCACTTGCTTCCACAAAAGCGCATACATTTTCGTCCCTCTTGACTTTCTTCAGGAATAGGACGGGCTTGTTGATCCTCGTGATAGCATTTACCACATTGGTTAATGCACCCGGATTTTTTAAAACGATTATAAATATTAATAACCGTTTGGCGGGAAGGAACCTGTTGATCAGGGTACGCAAATGCAAATTGCCCAACAACACCTTCGGCACTTTCAGCTTTGAAATACCATAAAACTATATTAATTTTCTGTTCACGCGAATACATTTTTTTAAAATATTAATTTACTCCTTTCTATGCAAAAGACTCTGTGAATATGAGCCTTGCCGTAGCCGCCCCCAAAGTCTTGCATAGTACCGCCACCCGCGAAAGCAAAGGGCAGAGTTTCGATCAACCAGTAAAAATGAAATTATTTATGTTGTCTTCCCCAATAAAATATTAAAAACTTAGGCTCGAAAAGTCTACGTGACAATGTCGCAAAATCCAGCAGTTCCGAGGACGCGCGAAAGGAATACTCTCGTTTGTTCTCGTCGTATTGGAAGGGGAATAGGGGAAATCGCTGTCGTTCTCTTTTTAATTTTAGGCATTTTATAACCATACTATTCTATTGCATTAAAATTGGCCTGCAAAGTTTTACTTTGCCGATAGTGTATAGTACATAATAATATATTAAATTCCTTTATAAATTCTTTGTACATTTAAGCTGGATTTATAAACTAGAAAAGTTGGCGAGGTTGAGGTTCAGTTGGTGTTGGAAATAGGAGTTCAATTTAAAGTAAAGGGAACACTCAGTTCCATTTATACACTCGTTCATGGTGTTCATGTAAAGCTCATGTAAGGTTCGAAAACTTCCCGGGTAGTTCGAGATAACCAATTTTTATGCTGGGAGTTCGGAATATCTAATCTCACAAACTTGATCAAACCTTCAACCTCACCAACTTTTCTAGTTTATAAATCCAGCTTTAGTCGTTTGTATATTTTAGTTGTAAGCACTGGTACATTGTACTATACTTCATTATTTTCGCTTACTTCGGTTTGTTTCATGTCAGAAGTTGACATTGTCAATCAAAATTTGCAGAAAAGTAAAGATAAACAGTAACACAAAAGCCGTTAACATAATAACAACACAACTCGATGAAACGGACTGTCAGTCAAATTAACTTTTAGAGATTTCGAGGTTATGTTGTGAGTAGTGATAGTTGGGGGATTCAACGCCATAGGGTGCTCCAATGTTAATTTTCGGAGCAATTTTTCATCTATTCATTCTGTCATATCTCCGGAACCAATGGGCCTAGGATATTGCGCATGCGTAGCTGGGGTCTATGAAATGGGTTCTTGCACATGACTCGAAAATGTCACCTGTCAATTAAGAACTGTCACCTGTCAAATGTTAAAATTGACACCTGATGTATGTCACGTGTTTAGGGTGATGTCATAAGTCGTTTACAAAAAGAACGGGGTTGATCGGGCCAATAGGGCCAAAGTTAGTATAGCTAATGCCCTAACGGCAGGGGGTGAAAGATTGCAAATACATGTCACGTGTTTAGGGTGACGTCATAAGTTGTTTACAAAAAGAACGGGGTTGATCGGGCCAAAGTTAGTATAGCTAATGCCCTAACGGCAGGGGGTGAAAGATTGCAAATACATGTCACGTGTTTAGGGTGATGTCATAAGTTGTTTACAAGAAGAACGGGGTTGATCGGGTCAATAGGACCAAAGGTAGTATAGCTAATGCCCTAACGGCAGGGGGTGAAAGATTGCAAATACATGTCACGTGTTTACGGTGACGTCATAAGTTGTTTACAAAAGGAACGGGGTTGATCGGGCCAATAGGGCCAAAGTTAGTATAGCTAATGCCCTAACGGCAGGGGGTGAAAGATTGCAAATACATGTCGCGTGTTTAGGGTGACGTCATAAGTTGTTTAGTTTGCCTAAGAAGTAACAAGCTTAATAACCGTTAACTGTTGACCAAAAGGACCCTATTGTTTGCCGAAGAATTCTAAATTAAAAAAAAACTTAGTTTTTCAAAAATGTTTAAATTATTTATTTTTTATAGTTAAGAAGTAACAAGCTTAATAACCATTAACTATTAACCAAAAGGATCTTATTACATTTCTTTTGGATTAGGGTTAGGTTGTTGTTTTCAGGAATTAACCCCCTCATAAAGATTTAATTGATCTCCAACATGTTGTTGTTGTTGAGTACTTACATCCTTGATAGAACAATTGGTTAGATGCAAAGGTTTTTGGTTTGACCCCACGGCTCGAGGATTACCTTTTTTTCGGAAATATAAATTATTGTCATTAACACAACATATCCTTCCGCTTTTAATATTTATAAATTCAATTTTAATAACCGTTTCAGATCTCGGTTGTAACAAGTAATTACTGTCAACATAATAATACATGTACTTTTTATCAACATTATTTTTAAATATTTTAATTGGAAATGATAAAGAGTTTAATTTAAGTTCAAAGTGATTTAAAATTAATAATTATTACACTATGCTCTGATAAGAAATTGTTTCCAATTATGCTGTCAAAAATATATTATTTATATGCCTGAATCAATTAAAAATCAACAACAATGATATAATTTACTATTTTTTTAAGTTCTTACATCTAAAGTAGTAGTCATAGGGAATGGGAATAGGAATGTTGCATAAATTAAAATAAAACAATGTTATATAATATAATATAATAATATTTATTGTGCAATAATAAGTGGATATATATTGAAAATATCACCAATAAGTATTTTTTTATTTGAATGTAATTAATTTATTCAGACTAAACAATTTTAATCATGGCATCCATTTTTAATATATTTCTTAAGACATGAATATTTGTTCCGATTACATTTGCTGTGTGATAGGATGCATTTTTTTGATAACCATATTCCATTCAATGGTGTAGTTATTCCTTGATAACATAAGTAACACTTATCATTTTTTAACATTATGGTATGGTTTTCTACTACAATATGTAACTCTGATCCTTTCCTAAAATATAATGTTTAACGAAAAAGGTTATTAAATTTCTATTATAATTTACAGACAACTATTTTTGTTGTATTATTACTAAAAACATAATTTATTAAATTTTTCACGCTTCACGTAATTCCTCAACTATTGAATTAATTTCGTTAGTATGACTACTACAACACATGGCTTCAAATGACATATGAACAAATTGATAATAGACATACGGCTGTTTTTAAATCAAACGCTTCAACAGTTGATGATTTACGATATAAGGTTAGGCTTCAGTTTAGAGACCTGACTTTTGGCGAAACCGAGTGGAGGATGCTATAAACCAAAATGCTTCTCACAATTCTCCATTGTGATGCTATTAGTAGACGTAATCTATCAACAATTTCATTGAGGTCATCCCAATGTAATAGAAATGTGGTTCATTTTTTCAAATTTTGATATGTCTTTCAGACTTATTGGGAAATTAATGCCTTCATAATTTAATTCTTTGATTTGGAAGGTGAATATGAGCTGGTGTTACTAGAATTTTTATTTGGTGGTGCAGAATATAATGCGCATACTATTGACCATAAAAAGCACTATTTATCATTGTTTTTGATATTAATAACTGTCTTAGTACGTTTTATGAAAGCAGGCATATCAGCATAAGTTGACAAACCAACATTTATTGGATTATATTTATTAATATTGATTTTTAAGTGAATTATTTGATAAAGAGCCCACCCAGAGTCCCTTTCCTGAAATTCTTCCAATTTTGTTAAAAGTATGTTTTTAATATTTTTTTTATACCATAATTTAAGGTTAGTAGTATTATCAATTATTTCGTTTTTTGTAGAAAATGTTTTAATGTCTGTTTCAGCATTCTGTGGTTTCACAAAGTTTGCTGAAAAAATAGCATTAACTTTCAGTAAAAGTTTTAATTCTTTCTTAATTTTTATGGAAAAACTTCTAAACGCTTTTTCAAAAAATATTTTTGAATCCTTAATAGTAAAATTGGTTATAACACCAGTTTTAATTCTACCGTTAAAGCAAGATTCCACATCCTGCCACACTAGATTATTTACAAATATTTTATTTTTTTTCGATTTAAAAATTTTTGTTTTTTTACAATTTTTTATAATACATTGATAATGTTTTAGAAGTGCTAGTTTTGCCTCCACACTTGAAAAATTTTTTACACAATTAGCTCTAGTCTGAATACTTTTTTTACAATACAAATAGTTTTTTTATAAATTTTTCCAATTTTTGATATTCTTCTATTGTTTTAATAATTCTACAAACTTTTTCTAGTTTTATAACTACATCCCCAACTACCTACGATATCTAAAAACTAAAATTTAAAATAAAATCAGTCATCATCATATATTTCTTATTTTTTGAATTTACTTACTTCCTGATTACTAGTTCTACTTGAACTTGATTTGACTGCAACTCCTTGAACAGCAGCAGCAGCAGCAGCAGCAGTAGTCACTCCTTGAACAGCAGCACCAACTCCTTGAGCAGTAGTGGTGGTAGTACTAGTGGTAGACATATTGTTGTCGTTAGGTCAGGAAGTAAGTAAGTAAGTAAGTTCTAGAAAGGAAAAATAATACTAAATAAAAAACTCTATATTTTGTTATAAATTATTAAGAAAGAAGGAAAGAAACCAAATTGTGTAATACATTATTTTTACAAAAAATATAAAGTACTTGCCAGAAAATAGTTGTTCAAAATTATTAAGAGCAGAACTAATTTGTTCGAGCAATGAGGGTGGAATTAAAAATTAATTTAAAATCATAAATTTATGCCAAAATATAGGGTTTTTTATTTATTATTATCTTTTCTTAAAGAATAGGGATCTAATATAACACTAACTTATTGATAATACTATTTTGTATGGTAAACAAATTGAATTAAAATGATTATTTACTAGAGAACCCTAATACTTTTTATCACTCATAATAGGAAAATTACTAATTACAAGCAAGCAAGCAATATTTATTATCATTGTTACTGTTAAGTCACCTTTAACCTTTCTATCTCTAATAGGAAAATTATCATTATTTAGATTTAAACATTTTTAATATAATTGTTACTATCTAGTTCCACCTAAAATCTTTCAAAATTTTTTATAGACTTTCAGTCGCCAGAACTACATTTTCGGTATCTAACTGATATCATATTATTTTTTCCATAGGGGAATGTTGAGTAAAATAAAACGGTTTTTATACAATAATTGTAGCAAAAACAACTTTTAATAGAATTACACCATACCGGGTGTTGCATCGTCGAGCGGGACATAGGAAATCCCATGTAATTTTAAATGGGGTCAATTATTGGCGTCCCTAATTATTTTAGAGAAAAATTCTATTTAGGTTTATTAAAGAGCACTATACCTACTCTACCAAAAAAAGAAAAATGTAACTTATCAGAAATTAATTTTTAATGAGAACTACATAAATACTTGGTAATTTCTGTTAAAGGAACATTAATAATATTGTTATTAATACTTGAAGTAGTACCTAGCAGAAGAGAGAATAATAAAATATGAATATTCCATCCACTGTGATTATAAAATCAACAGACCCAATAGATTTTCCAAATGACATGGCATTGGTTGTCATGAAACATATTTTCCCGTAAGTAGATTTTTATTTGTATTATATTTGTGAGTTATAATTTTCATATATACAGGGTGTCTCATAACTTATTAATCATAGAACAACTGGAGATACTAGACATTAAACTAGATCGATTATGTCATATACGTTTTTTTCAAAATGTTACTGGTTCTAGATATAAAGGGTGTTAAAAAAGTGAAAATTTTTATTCTAGAAAAAGGGGGGCACAATTTGAAAACGGTTCAATGTATCGAATTTTGATATGTTAGAAGTAATTAGTGGCTGCAATAATATATGCAATTAGTAGAACACTGATCTGGAAAAATCAGAGGTTGCCGGTTCAAGTCCTGCTCGGGGTTTACTTTTTCTTGAATATTCTATCTTTGCCTGATATTGTCAATAACTTCCACTCAAAATTAAAAAAAAAACATGACTTTCACTAGTATCCATATTCCAAAATTCTCCCAAAACCAATATAGATTAGATTTATTTTTTGCATTTATTTTTTTGTTCTTTCTAGCTACCAGAAATCAATCAAACTCAGAGGGGATAAGATTTTCATTTCCTTACCATATTATCCAAAAAAGGAAACTATTGAACGAAATTTTGGAAATCTGCCGGTTCAATATCTAAGGACCAGATTTGAAAACGAGAAGGAGTGTGATCTATTTGGAAAGGCTCTAACCAAATTTGCCTTTAATTTCGCATCGATAGAAGCAGCATCAGAATCAAAAAATCTTTCAATACTTTCCGCTTTACCGGAGCCAGAAGAACCTCTGGTAAAAAGAAAAAAGATTAACGTAATAGAAAATCTCCTACTGGTACCACCAACAGCAACAACAACAACCGAACGGAAGAAAATAATTATCCCGGATAATGATGATGATGATGTTATTTATGATGTTGATGAGGGTGATATTCCTTCATGGAAAAGTTAATTTTATTTTAAATAATATTTATTTTAAATAGTTAATTTTATTTTTAAATAAAACACACCTATTCTATTTAAAAAAATTTTTTATTGCACTACATAATTTTTACATCATGATTTTACATAACATTATCCTTGGATATCCAACTATTGTGTTTACTGTCAAATCCTAACCATTTTACTAATACCTTATTACCTTTATGTTTTAATACTTTTTCGACTAAATAAATATGAGGATATTTAACTTTCTGCAGTTGTTGTTCATAAAAACCCTACCCCCCTTAATATCCTGTTTGGATACTTCTTGTAATAAATAAGCTGTAGGGTTTGTTAGTTGTACTTTTTTTATTGTAAACATTTCAGTTGACCAATTAGATTGATATTTTTTATCGAAGATATCACGTATTTTAGAAATTCTTACAAAATCACCATTTTTAAATTTTGGTTTATGTGCCAACTTAATATGACTGTAGACAGTTTTAAGTAAATGTTTTTCCTGATTTTTGGTGACTTCAGAGGGTTTCATACCTATAGTTCTATGTTTTTTATTATTGTATTTTTTAACAATGTCAGGTAACAAATCATGCCATTTATAGGAACTATTTATATTCATTTCTTTCCAAATTATGCTTTTAAGTGTTCTGATTGCTATCTAAGAAATAAAATAAATTAAAAATATGTTGGAAACACTACATTAGGAATATGACATGAAAAATATATATATATCTATCTTAAAAACTAAAAAATGTTATACATAAACGTCCATGAAAAATAACACTCACGAATCAACTTGTAGGGTTGCAGACACCGTGTTCATTTTAAACTTTTCAATATAGCTTAAGTGGTGTATCAAAGCAGTAAAAAGGGTATAGTCAAAGATTACATAAATTTCAACTGACTGAATGTGCTCGGTATGTACCTAAATTAATTGATGTAAATTAGGATTTGAACAACAGAAGCTCTATAAGGAATGATCAGAAGTAAATCAAACTTACTTACAAATATAATAAAATTTACAGGATTAGTGTTCAGTTGTAAAAAAGTCAACGTTTAAAAAAAATTCAGACTCTTTAAGATAAAAATAAAAATGTTTAATAATTATAGCAAAATTGTCATGATTTATAGTGATTCATACTTTACACCAAGACTTACGAACGCCCAAGAATACGTAAAAAAGTAATTCAGATTAAATTATTTATTATCAAGAAAAATATTGCAATGTGACAGAATGTGGGGGTAAAAGTTTAAAAATATAGTACTTTGCAAAAATTATACAGTAAATAATGAAAGTATTATTCAACATTTTCAATAAACATTCAAGGATATCCAAGTCTGTATATTATTTATCAACACAGTTGTATATAGCAATATCCAAAAAACTACGGTTTACTAGAGCACACTGTATACAGCATGGTAGAAATACTTTGCATATTTCATATTCTAATTTGATAAAAGAATAATAGTTATTTATGTATCTAGGGAATTACAATGGTATTAATTAACGAGGGCAAAGTTTACGTCCCGAGGGCCTTTGGCCCGAGGGACAGCAATTGCCCGAGGTAATTGAGACCCTTATAATTCCAGTGATACATAGATAATTTTATTTCTGACCGATTTTAGTAACATTTTGTTCATTTTTAAAGTGGAATAAATGTTTCAATATATGACAATCAAATTGACATTAGATGTCAATCGTTTGATTTTATGTCAAATTTTTCTTAATATCCCAAGGGAGTTATGACCCTTATAATTCCCGCGTAACTAAGACGTTATAAGCTAATAATATACCGGTCAGAAATAAAACATAAAGAAAAGGTACCTTGCTCTGTATGAAAAGTAAAGTGCTAATATTCAAACAAGAAAATACTATGGTGCATTATATAGGTTCACAAAAATAAATAATAAAAAAAGACAACTGGCTGTTATTTTAAGTTATATAAAGATGTAGAATAATTCCTTAAAGAGAAAGCTCTTGTAAATTTTTCACAAGAAGCAATAGACAATTTAATAAAATGTAGGCACCTGAATAAATTAGGAAAAAAATTGAACTAAAAGTATGTATCGGTAATAAAAGCATTTAAAAAATGTGCGTATAATAAGATAAGATACCTATCTATAGCGAACAAATATTGAACGTTTCGAACCACACAACTAACCCTGTATATACATTTACAAACATCGGGAATTAAGCAGGTTAAATAAACTAAAAATGTACCTTGTGGAAATTCACAAAGAAAAAATTTGGTGAAAATGCTAAATTATTATATACTGATACTGATTCTCTTATTTATCACTTTTTTGTTGATGACATATATAAACATTTAGGGGAGGATATTCATAAATTTTATACGTCTAATTACGATCCTAATAATATTTATAATATACCCCTAAAAAATAAGAAAGTAATGGGTTTGATGAAAGATGAAAACAGTGGAAATATTATGACTGAATTTATTGGACTAAAATCTAAAATGTGTACCTATAAAGTTTTAAACAATAATCAGAATAAAGAATTTAAAAAAGCTAAAGGAATAAAAGCAACCCCTTTAAAATCAATTACTTTTGATGACTACTACCAATGTCTATTTAACAATAAAACTACAGAATGTTCACAAAAATTAATTAAATCCTTCAAACATAATGTGTATACTATTGATCAAAATAAAATTGCCTTCAGACCCTGTTGACCTATTGACCTGTTCAATGAACGTTTCGAACCCCACAACTAACCCTGTATATACATTTACAAACATCGGGAATTAAACAGGTTAAATAAACTAAAAATGTACCTTGTGGGAATTCACAGTACTGTAGAGAAACAGAATAAAAGTAAAAAGACAATTCAACGCATGGAAAGTAACCATTTTTTAAAATATATTCTGCGCTTAGCATATAATTAATTCGATTATGACATTTGTAAAAAATAGTCGATACTACTAAACTTTTGCATAAAATAGATGTAATTTTAGGTAGCCTTGATATTAAAATACATAGGTATAGTTTGAATACCAAAGCAGTAGAAATTTTAGAGTAACGAGAAATATTATAAACATATTTAAATTATATACAAATCAGAGAGAAATGTATGTATCTACCAAAGACGAAATTGATGTTTTTATTTTCTTCCTCGAAAACGATGTAAGATACAAAAAAAAAATCAAAGTTCTACTTACAACCTAGAACATAAATCTAAAAAGTCAAATTTTTATCAGATAAACGCTACGTTAAGGTACTGTTCAAATGTAGGAAATGAAAAGTTCGCTAATTTTTGCAGAAATTTTATATCTACGAAAACATGGTTGGGGGAAGCTTCTGAAAAAAACTTTGGAACAGGCCAACAGCCCTGTTCAACTGAACAGCCCTGTTCAGTTGAACAGCCAACTGAAGGCCAGTTCAACTGAACAGTAAAAAAAAAAACTTTACCCAACAAAAAACCCAAGCATCTAACCTAAAATAAATACCTTAGTCTAAAATAAATATCCTAACCTTACAACCCCCTAGCTACCAAAGAATGTCGAGGCATAAAAAGCTGCACACATTATCAGTCTTTTCTCTCCTGTGAATCCTCATCGTACAATACCAAACTCGATGGCCCCAAGCAACTCGCCGTCTACATTTACACAATATGCCTTCGCACCGGTTCCATAGAATTCCCAAACAATTTTTCCTGCATACTCATCCTTCATACGGCCCAAGATGGATGTGTTTACAGGAACATTGTGTGGGTTATCCTTTGTATCAAATCTGTCTAAATTTTCCTTTATATCATCGTAAAAATTGTCGGTTGTAATTTGCAAGATTAACGAGTCAGTATCGGTGTAGAGCAAGACAGCCTTATCTCCGTATTAAGGTTTAATATAATCGTACAAAAAGTCATACATAATTGTCTTGGAGATTTCCAAAATGGCAAACCCTGCGTAAATAGGTTTATTATATACGACTTTCTGTTTCTGCATCTGTACAGCAACCAGATTCTCGGAAAATATTTTTCGATTTTTGAAATGCGGTTTCATAGTTAACGCTTCTGCTCCCAGTTTCTTACCAATATTTTCCCAGTGGGTAACAAGTCTAACATCTACCCTTTTCTCCACGTTCTCCATCGTTTTGCCAAACACGGCATTATTCATAAGTTTAAAAAAGTCTTTTTCAAACTTATTTTGAGCTTTGTTTCGTAATGCCGTGTTCATGTCTATATATTTTATTAGCCAGGGTGATTGATCAAAAAAAAAAGGACGCGGTGAATTTTGGTTAATTTCAGGCCGTGATTTAGTGATTGTCGCAAATTTTGATAATGAATAACGTATTTTTCTTTTTTATTAAAATTTGGAATTAATTTAGAGATTTTTGAATTTGTCTTTGGTGGCTCGATGGATTCTGGGCAAAAGGGTAGCTCGTTGTGTAGATAATGTAAATTTTCAGGATATTCTAAATCCACTTCCAAAATGTAGCCGGTATTTGAATCGTTTGCAATGTTCATGTAATCTAGATTTTGAATTTTAGCCTCCTCCAACCACTTAAAATTACCAGTTGGTAAATATTGAGACATGGCCGCCCCATATAAATTGGTAGCGTCCAAGTACATGATGTAAGAGGTAGGTTTAGAAGCGTCATAATGTGGGATAAATTTGTTGTTCGCGATACCTTTCCTAACGCTAAACTAACTGACTCCACCGCGAATACCGCGTTTTAGAAGATGTATCATATCAATGTCTGTAAGCAGGGTAATCTGGGCTTTTCCAGAGAGCGCAGCCGCATCCCACGAAAGACCGGGACTTGTAAAATACTGCGCAGGATCGAGCTTATAGACATTCATACAAACATTTCTGAAATTTTCGAAAACATCTGCTAGCAGTAACACGTCGGATTTTAAATAAATGTCTGAATATTGACCTACATTCTCGCATTTAAACAGGTTCCATACTGCCCAGGCACGCTTGTATTCCTCCACAGAAATATCTTCTTTTTTTAAACTATTATAAAATTCTTCATGTGATGGTAGCTCTGTCGTATTTAATTTTAAAAAAGAATCAACATACGAATATGGAAAAACACCCTTCTGTCGAATAAGTTTAAACTTGTCTTCATTTGGAAAATATTTTCTGACTTCGCGACATTGTTCTGGTTTTAAATTTGGACTAAGTTTATCCAAACTACTCGCCATAAAGCGGAAACTATCGAGAAAGCGTAATTTTAAAAATACATTTTGCTCCTTGTCTTTTTCCACTTTGAATGTATCCACCAAAATATGTTTGGTGAACGAGATGTAACGTTCTTTATTTTGGGCGATAACATCCAGCTTTTCCTGTTCGGTAGCCAACTGTTTAATCATCAGATGGCTATCGAAACCGGATAGGTTGTGGAAAAAGATGGGTATAAATTTTGGAACTTTAAAGTTGACATTGCAAATAGAGTGAGCTGCCCCTCTGAATTTTGATGTGAGATGATCGTGATCTCTTACTCTTTCATCACCTACATTAAATGGGTTTTCGCAAATGTGGCAACTAGTAGCCATTTTAAATTCGTTCTCTTCTTCAGGCGTTAGAGGGGCCATCGGCTTTTTGATTTTTATAAAGTCGTTGTAAAGTCGTTTACAGTCCTTTTCCAACGTCTCTACAAACATATCACTAGCATTATCACCCCTATAAGTCCTGAATTGAGAGTGTGAATCGTCGAAAGAACATTTAATGTAATAGGCAAAAGAGTAAGGCGTATGCTTATGGGTTTTGATGGTGTAAGATTGGTTAGGGGAGAGCTCATTTTCCTCTATTTCAATAGGCTCAACAACAGTTTCAAAATCCGCATACACTACAAACGGTACTTTTAATTTTTTATCGAAATTTTCAAATTTAAACTCGTTCTCGGGAACGTCGTTGCCGTATTTATCCTTGCGCAAATCAGTAGTTGGCAGTTTAACCGAAACGTGTTTACAATCGTGAGCCTGATGGGCTATTAATTTATCATTAGTTCTAAAATGAAGTAAACAACCATCACATAAGAACATTGCACACTTATGTTTTGTTAATTGACTTGAGACCAGTCTAGACAAGTTTCTTATTAAGCAGTAATGATTATTTCCATAATCATCACTAATTAATAACAAATTTACATGTCTGTTTCTGCGAGATTTGGTAAAGTGCAAAGGTCCAGCGACTTCAACGATATTTTTTCCGTTCTCGTAAACTTTATCAAGTCCGTAGACATTGACCGAAATATCGTTGAGTTCTTCAAACCTTGTAATATCGACAAGTTTTATAAGAGAAGCGTTTATACCTGTAAAATCCAACTCGTTCTCAAAAGGCAAGTAGTTCTCGACTCTATTTGCATGTTGAGTCCAATCAATGTATTGGATGTAGAGCAGACAAGACTGACCATGTAAAACATTTCTCATGGTAGTTCTGAATGTTGAGTACCGCTTTCTTTGCGTCGATCGTCTTTGGCAGCGGTATATAGGAAGACGCCTTTAGGGGGTTGTACCTATTGATGCTTAATTCTAGGTGAAGGAGCTGTTGCAAGGCCCAACCTGTAACAAGGAGACATAATTAACATTTAGCCTAGACTAGACCACGTTCAAGTTTCAGAATTAAAAATAAATACATACCACTTTCTTTCTCTGCAAACTCGCTGGCCTTCTTATCCAAAATTGCAGCAAACTGTGCAAACAGCTCCTCCAAATCCGTGCTCCCGCTCACAATCCGAAACTTTGAATTGAACGACTTTACTTCCATTGCTTCTTTAGACTGCAGGAGGAAGCGGCCGAATAGTTCCATGCCAACCGTAATGTTCGAGTGAAGGTTGACATTACTTTCCACCAACGCTACTGTTTTATTTTTTAAATTTTCTAAAAATCTCTTTACGTTGGTGGAATCCGCAGTACCATCAAAACGATAGGTAGCTAAACGGCCTTTGAAGGAGGTCTTTATCAACTGTACACCCTCCTCCTGCACTACGCAACACTTTTCCCGGTGCTGAAGGGTTCTAACGTGCCCACCCCAGCCACTCACGGGAACCTCCCGTTTACAGGGTTTGCAATGTTGCGTAGCCGCTAAAAATATTTAACACTGTTTATTTATTCTAATATTTACCAAAATAATAAACTTACCGTCTTGGAAGTCAAGTCTAGCTCGCTTCGCCATGGTTGGATGCGGAGTATCTGCTTGTCTTTTGGGGGCTCGGTGCTCCTCGCGCCGATGTCGTTGGAGTGCCCCCTCGGACTTGAAACTATCTCCGCATGTGTCGCAGCTTTTGGCTGCTGCACGACAATCCCCATGGCGCTTCAAATTGGCCTTTCGGGTAAATGAGCGGGAACAGTATTCGCATGTAAACATTTTTTTCAAAAAATAAAGGAAATTTCCATGAATCGTTTCGAATTTCTAAAACCATGTAGCCTAGTATTGTATCTAAATATCGCGTTTATTCACCGATTAAACGTGACGTTACAAATAAATATGTCTATAACATTCACAATACAAAGTAACAAATAATTATTTCTAAACACTTTCGTACTTACCAGAAATTTAAATTATTCCACGCACTATCGAATTTTTAGCTTTGCTACTCGTTAGCTGTTGTTGTTCGTCAACTACTGCTTAAACGTCGTTCGGCTCTCGTATTTATGTATGCCGGCGACGTGAACAGGATATTCATTTACGTAAATAATGTGCATTCTAGTTACGTATTTTCCGACTACAATATTTTAATTGCGAGGTGATAAATAACGCACGCGTCAAGGTTATTTTGTTTCGCAAAATTTTCCGTGGAATAATTAAAATGATCTGCTTGTTATATAATAAACTTGCTAATTGGTAATAAATTTAACTGAAAAAAGTTTCCCATATGGTGCAAACTTAAGTAGATACACTGTATTTAAATATCACGCATAATCCAGGATAAAGTCTACAAATAGCTATGTTTAAACTAACCTAACAATGGAGTAAAACTTTTTAGTACTTACCAAATAGGCGTTAAAAAACTATCGCAACACAGAAACACTAGTTAACTGATTTAATTAGTTCTAGGTGTTAGGTGACGATCGGCTGAACTGATTTAGCTCGCGATATTGTGTATTGTGGTTTGGCTTCAATTTATTCCAACGGCTGTGCAATTCGCAAATATGTTTATAATATTTAATAGATAATAACATATCTTTTGACCTCTCTTTTAACCTTTGTTTATCAAATTTCACATTATTTTAAAAATAATAACATATCCTTTGACCTGACAATCGAAAATGATTTATTATCAGAGCATGGAGCAATTAATTATTAATTTAAATCACTCCGAGCTTGAAGGATATAATAAAATTTGAAATACAGGGGGATCTTCAAAATACTTTTGTGATTTATAGGTAATTATTTTTTTAAGCCGAGATACGAATTGTTAATTGGTAATAAATTTAACTAAATATTGATTTTTCGTAGGGGTTATTGGGGTGTCATTCTAGTATTTAAATCAATAGTAACTCTTCAAGCCATTTAGGCATTAGCTATACTAACTTTGGCCCTATTGGCCCGATCAACCCCGTTCTTTTTGTAAACAACTTATGACATCACCCTAAACACGTGACATGTATTTGCAATCTTTCACCCCCTGCCGTTAGGGCATTAGCTATACTAACTTTGGCCCTATTGACCCGGTCAACCTCGTTCTTTTTGTAAACGACTTATGACATCACCCTAAACACGTGACATACATCAGCTGTCAATTTTAACATTTGACAGGTGACAGTTCTTAATTGACAGGTAACAGGTGACATTTTCGAGTCATGTGCAAGAACCCTTTTCATAGACCCCAGCTACGCATGCGCAATATCCTAGGCCCATTGGTTCCGGAGATATGACTGATAAAAATTACTCCGAAAATTAACATTGGAGCACCCTATGGCGTTGAATCCCCCAACTATCACTACTGTTGTGTAAAAATGAGACGTTGTCACCCTCCAGTTATATGAAATCTTTATGTGACGTGTTTTAGTTTATAAAAGGAAACATAATAAATTGAAAACACTTGTAATTAACAACTCAATGCTCATTTTGCAATTTTCTAGCAAGATTTTTGCTAATTTTATCATTGCTCTAATTTTCTACGACACAGTCTTGTGCCCTGTTCTAAAGAAATAAAAGTATATTTGACAATGCTCTTACGAAGCTTGCACAGAAGTGGAAATGATCCTGATGTTCTATCTCAGTTGCTGTTGCTGCTTCAACTCATTAAAGACGTGAATGAAGCGAAGAGCATTTTTGATGGGTTACTGTGTTGTGGGATTAGCCAGTTTGTTCCTGTTTAGCGAAAAATCCCAAGTTCCCTAAATAGTATTCAAATGAGCTCAAAAACTTAATTTTTGAAAAGAAAAAATCTCACAAAAAATATAAACAAACTAATTTGTGGTGCCACTATGAAAAGTTTTCTCTCTTGATATAGCAATGTAATATTTTGAAGCATATTTGAAGACTAGACTTGAATAAGGGGCTAAGTGCCAAATAGAAAATTTTTCAGCAGAGTAAAAAAACTGATTAATTTAACCATTAATAAATAAAAATCTCTGTAGTTTCAAAATAATGTTTATTTAGAACCTTAAAATACATACATTGTGAGAAAAAAACACAGAAATCAAAAATGTTTTTAATATATACAAAAGAAAATGGAATAAATGGAAAAGGGCTAAGTGCCAATAGCATTTTTGTAGACGGTAAGTGCCGGTTACTATGCTGTAATTTTTTCGTAGAAGTGTTGGTGTTCTGGTAAAGACAGATAGGGGATCATAGCACGTAAATTTTGCTTTTTGGCTGCATTAAGTTGTGGTATGGATCCTTGTACTACTAACTGGGCGGATTTTATTCGGTCTTCGGATATATTTTTCTTTAAAACTTTTATCTTTTCCCAAGGTTCGATTTCACTATGCGACTTTTTAATAAATACGAATCCCGGGTTATCTGTCGCAACTCGTATCTGTGACAGCTTCGATATTGAAAGCTTATTAGTAGATATTAGGGAATCCGCGGCTTGCTGCAAATTAAGAAAGTTGCCGGGTTCCATTTTTACCACTTTATATGGCTGTATTAATCTGGTATCCCTTATGAGTTCCTCGACGTCCTCAGGCACGAAGCATTTTTTAAGTCTCCTTCGTTTCTCAATCTTTGCAAAATGACGATCGTTCGGTAGGTAGCTATGACCGCTAACAAGAAATTTCATAGTAATTTCTGTAAAAAGACCAATAGATGTTAAAAACAGCATAAAAAATATTGCTACCCGATTCTTATTTTGACCTGTGCAGTTGTCGCACCATATTATTAGTTTTTTCTTCTCTGTAACGCCGGAATTTAAAACTTTTAGCAAGCAAGACATAATTTCATTGGAACCTCTAGAGGCTTCGGTTTCATTCCAAATACACATGTAGGCTTCATTCGTATCAGCGATATGTACGCTAAAGTTGTAGACAGACAGTTGTCTCATATAATACATATCGGAGTGCGTTAATGTTGGGATAAATAATACTTTTTCCAAGTCTATTGTTATCGTGCAAATCTCACTTCCAGGTTGTTGAGAGGAACTGCATCTTTAAGGGTAGTTTGAGCTTTTTCTGCCTTACGGTGGTGCAACTCTAAGTCGTTGCTTACAGAATGCGAAGCGGGTTTCTCTATTCTTATCACACATGCGTATCTATCGCATGTTTTACAAGTATCTGTTCTTGGTCTACGAAAACTCAAATTTGGAAATTCTTGTTTAAAAACTCTACTGTAGTATTTGTAAAGCACTTGGTTTTGAGGGTACTGTTTATTAAAGGCTTTTGAAAGACGATGTATGTTAAGATCTGGGCTTAAGTAAAACTTGGAGCTTTTTGCACGAGAGTAATGACTCTCGTCTCTCGGAATTGAATTAATATGATTTATAATTCGCTCCCGATCTTGTTTAGTATATACTTTTCGATGATGGCCGTGAGCTCCGCGTTTATCTATATAAGTTAAGTCACCAATTTTTTTTTTGTTATTAGAACTTCCATCTTCTTTCTCCCCAATGACAAAACATTCATAAAAGATTTCTTACAAACCTTCACAATAGTTCCTGATCCATCAGGCAAAGTATAATATATGGAAGCCTGCCTTCTGCTCTCCCTTGGCTCAGTATATTGACCATGGCGTCTTCTTTTAACTTCAACTAAATGTATATGAGACATACAAAATGATCCTTGCGCTTGCAAATTTAAAGAGTAGAAATTTTCAAACAATTTCTTTTTTTGTTCACTTGTTATCTGTTTGCAACCATCATTATAACACTTACATATCACGTAAAAATTAAAGAACTTAAATCAGTAAAAAACTTACTTGGCCAAAACCTAAAAAACATCTTACCTCGGCTACTGGTTGCTTTTTACCTGGAACAGTTTTTTCCTTTGCAAGACACATATTCTTTGCCAGATATTTTTAATGTTTGTTGATCTTTAAATTTAATTCCAGTTCCATACTTTTTATTTTTCTTATTGTTATTATTGTTCTCTAAATTCATTTTATTGTTTAAACCACGCTGCAGGTAAAAAGAACACAGTGTCGGGCGACTGTCGCTAGACGAATGATGCAGGAAAAAACACGTGAGCTATTAGCGAAACAAACAAAATGGCACTTTGCCCTTTCTATAGGAAAATACGCTTGCGACTTACGCACGTACGCCATCTGTATCGCCAATTTTATGAGAGAAATATTCGTTTGGAACTTAGCCCCTTCTAGGGAACATGAAGCATGGCATTTAACACCTTTTTAAGGAAAAAAACAAAATTTTCTATTTTTGGCACTTAGCCCCTTATTCAGGTCTAGTCTTCATTTGTTATCTCAATTATATTTAAAACGTCACAAAAAAAATAATGGCATAAAAAAGTTTTGGAATGTTGCGATTTCAAGGAAGGGGAGTAGCGGTATTCCTAGTTATATACATTTGGACGAGCAGACGAGAATGGATGGGCAGCCAACAGTGGAAGTATTTAGGTCACATTTTCAAAATGTATTTATACTTGATGTTGATTATAACGATTTGACAGATACACTAATAATAGTGATTTGCACTTGAATTGATTGAGATGCAAAAAATTACAGACCGATTTCTGTTTTGAGTACAATTCCTAAATTTTTGAGAAGATAGTGTGTAATCATATTGGGTATTCGGTGATGTCTTCTATTGTTCGGGAATAGCACGGCTTCTGTAGGGGTACATCAACGGCTACAAATATGATTTTTGCTCAAATTGTGTTGGATGCCTTAGAAGGTGGATACCAGATTGACGCTGTCTATACGGATTTTAGCAAGGCATTTGACACTTTAAATCATCATATTCTGACACATAAACTGGAGTGCTTTGGTTTCATTGGAGCCTTACTTCAGTGGCTATTATATAAGTACCTAATAGAAAACAGTTTGTAAAAGTAAAGGGAGTTGTTTCACAGGAGATATCCGTTACATCTGGTGTGCCACAGGGCAGCCATTGGGGTCCCTACTTATTTATATTATTCATCGACGTTTTAAAGTTGGAAATCTTGTTTTTACAGCTTTTGTTTTTTGCTGATGACTTAAAATTGTTTGCAAT
This sequence comes from Polydrusus tereticollis, assembly GCA_963920685.1. Lineage (NCBI taxonomy): Eukaryota > Metazoa > Arthropoda > Insecta > Coleoptera > Curculionidae > Polydrusus > Polydrusus tereticollis. The sequence continues at coordinate 56,563,136 of OY987329.1, forward strand.
TGTTGTGTCAATTTATGATGCTTTGAAAATCCAGGGGGAATTAAACAGGGTGTGTCAGAAATCAGAAATCAAATGGACCTAAACATTAAAAAATGCAAAATAATTTCTTTTCATCGCAAAATGCATGCAATTATCTACGACTATAAATTGAATGATTGTATTTTGGAAAGAGTTACCACTATGTGTGACTGGGTTTAACTAGATGTTAAATTGGATTTCCATATTCACTCTGAGTACATTATCAACAAATCATTAAATTTTTTCGGATTTATGAGCAGAAATACTAGTTTTTAGAATATTAACAGCTTGGATACGATATACAGTGTGTATCAGCCAAATGGAATAAATTCGATAATAAATACATGGGGGCGTGTCCAAAAAACCGCTCGGACACGTCGACTGGTATTTCTAGTTGCGCATTTTTTTTCAATAAAAACTTTTTATACAGGGTGTGTCATGTAACAGTGGCCAATACTAACTTTCTTATTTTAAATGCAACACCCTGTATATTATTTAATTTTTGGATTCTTCAGAAAATCTTAGACATATTTCATGTACAATATCCTATACCTATCTTCAACTATTTAGGAAATATTAAGTGTTTTCAGATTTATTGCAAAAATTAACAACACACTAAAAAACTAATAAGTAATACTGTTTATATCTTGATAATGTAAAAACAAAAAAAAAAACATTAATGTAGGAGATGTTGAAAATTGATGTTAAAATGTTTTTACTGATAAGAAATAAAAAAAAGGTATAAATAGTTTTGTTTACTTTTGTTTGTTGTCAGTGTTATGGTCGTTTGAATTTCGTTAACAGAAATGCACAAAACAACAATTCTACAGATGATTGGTTATGGAGATAAAGCACGGACACAAATGGAAGTTGCGCGCTTATTTCATGAAAAATTTACAAATTTGCCGCCTATAACTCGGGGGACAATTAGTAAAATAGAAAAGCAGTTTCGCCAGCTTGGACATGTAAAGCAGATAAAAAAAAAGTAGCTGCCAATGCAATAAGTGATGATACCAAATTAGATATTATTATGCTTGAGTTTCAGGAAAACTCACATACTTTTAGTCGAAAAACAGCCCCAATGTTCGATGTTTGCCATTCATCGATTATTCGAACATTACAAGAAAACAAAATATATCGCTATAAAATGATACCTACTCATGAGCTCATGGAAGACGATTTTGATGGGAGAACGTATTTTTGTGAACAAATGATGGCAATGTTCTAATATTTGATGATATCTATAACAATGTGATCCAATTAGAACATGTTTTGTTTTCTGATGAGTGCACCTTTACACTTCACGGTCATGCTAATCGTCAGAATTGCCGCTATTGGTCTAGGGAAAATCCTCACTGGATGAGAGAAGAACATACGCAATATCCTGAAAAGGTTAATGTTTGAGCAGGAATTGTTGGAGATCATATCATAGGTCCCTTTTTCATTAATGGAATTTTAAATGGCGATAATTATTTAGCACTGCTCCAAAATAATGTCTTGCCAACTTTGACAAACTTATATCCTGATCCAGCAAACCTACAACTTCCAGCGAATATGATATGGTTTCAGCAAGATGGAGCACCGCCCCATTACCAAATCAATGTCCGGCAGTACCTCAACCGAGTATTTCCAAATGGGTGTATAGGGAGGCGTAGATCGATGGAATGGCCAGCACGATCCCCTGATCTGAAGCCATTAACTTCTTCTCATGGTGTTATGTCAAAAATATTGTATACAAAACTAAACCCCTCGACTTAGCTGACTTAAGAAGACGAATAACGCTTGCGATTAAATCGGTCACGCCTGAAATGTTCAGCAACGTTAGAAGAAATTTCTATTTAAGATTAGGATGTTGCCAAGACGTTCGCGGCGAGCATTTTCAACATCTCCTACATTAATGTTTTTTTTGTTTTTTACATTATCAAGAAATAAACAGTATTACTTATTAGTTTTTTAGTGTGTTCTTGATTTTTGCAATAAATCTGAAAACACTTAATATTTCCGAAACACTTGAAGATAGGTATAGGATATTGTACATGAAATATGTCTAGAATTTTCTGAAGAATCCAAAAATTGAATAATATACAGGGCGTTGTATTTAAAATAAGTAAGTTAGTATTTGCCACTGTTACATGACACACCCTTTATAAAAAGTTTTTATTGAAAAAAATGCGCAACTAGAAATACCAATCGACGTGTTTAAGCGTTTTTTCGGACACGCCCCCATGTATTTATTATCGAATTTATTCCATTTGGCTGATACACACTGTATAAAACCCTTGTTAGGTCATGTTTGGAATACCTTTCTTGTGTGTGCTCACCGTCATATTTAAAACACATTCAAAATATCGAAAAGGTACAAGAAAAAATTGTTAGATGTATTTCATACAAATTTAGGTTGCCTGCTAACTCCTATGATGGTCTGAGGCGGAGACTGAATTTGGACTCGCTCTCTGAACGTAGAATCAAATTGGATATATATTTCCTATTTAAATTAGTGAATGCACTTGCCCATTATAGGTGCAACTATGGTAAATCCTCTCCCATACATAGAATTGTTAATAATGGAAACAGAATTGCCAATGACTTTTTTAACATTTCCCTCGTTTAAATAAACTTATTCAGGGTAATGGCAATATATTTAGTACTAATACATATAATAATATGCGTCTAACTCTATTAATATAAAAAAAACACACTTTAATTTGAAAAACTGGCTAGCAGTTTTTAAAACCAGATGTCGGAAGGCCATTACGTCAGAGTAAAAATTAATTATAACATTGCGGTCGGTGTGTAGGTTACTTCAGTTGTGTGTCCTACACAATTTGTAATTGTCGACATGCCATATCTTGTCTGCCACTCTGGCCTGGTATAAGAAAAGATCAAAAGCAAGGCGACTCACAGGTTAGTTCCGGTTAGTTGGCAGCACTGTCCATGTCGTTAAAAACCATAATTGCATCAAAATGGCCTAAAGGTAATATAGCGTGCTATGCAAGACAAGGACCGACTAGCATGAAACTTGCATAGTAAGTAATGCCAGCTTCAGATACCACCAATGCCTGACACAAGGTGACTCAGCATTATATCGTTGAAAAATTATCACTGTCACTATTACATAAAATAAATGTTTTAAATTTACAACGTAATCGTCGGTTGATTATTACGATATCCTTAAATCATTAAATTTAACAACAGATAAATTATTTTCACACCGCGGCGTCCGTTTCGATCGCACCCGAATTTCCATTCAACGAAAATCACGGCGGTTATTTCAATAACTTTTCATTGTAGCCACCCACCGGGAATTCGTCAATCGACGACCAGACCATTTAAATACTTTTGCTCGTCGCCGCCTCACATCATTAGCAACCGGTAGATAGGTAGGTATGCATACCTTTCTCTTTTATGCGGTTGAAGTAGCAGTCGCCCGTAGTTACGAAGATGCGGCCCTGTGGGCGGATGAAATGATTTTTCTAAATAGTTTGGAGAGTACACTTTACAAAAAGAAATGTGTTTTTGATTTATTTAAATATACGAGGGCAAGGTGAAAAGTTCTCGAGCTTAGCACAGAAATAAACAAATACAGTGGTATCAATGGCATTTTTTTTTTAGATACAGGTAAACGTGTCACAATAACGAACGACAAGTTTCAACTTGATATGTCAAATAGCTTTCTTTCTACGGCTTTTTAAAGTACATGAGCTGTGTGTGTTTCGTTAAAATAGATAAACTAGAATACCATGCCGTAATAAAATTCTTCGTTTTGGACGGTTTATCGCTAACGGATATTCATCAAAAGTAGGTAAAGGTTTATAACTAGTCTGATGCTTCATTTTTAACAGTCAAGAAATGGGCGATGATTTAAAACGTAGTCACATATCTCTTGACGATGATCCACGTGAAGGATAAACAAAAACTGAAACCATCGAGAAATTGACATAGTTGAGGCCGTAGAAATTACGATTATTTTTTTAATAATTTATTTCTTTATTTATACATACACTGTTTAACAGTTTCCCAATTACAAAACAGTTACAAACGAAAACTTACAAACTAACCTAATATTACTACACAATTAAACCAATATTATTTAACAGAAAGCGATTCAGATTTACATAACATGTGCATGAAGAGAAAAAAGAAGATTGACAATTAGAACACAGTAAACACAGTAAAGCAACACAAACTCTCAAAAAACAGAAAATCAAAAAAATCTCTTGTCGATAAAAAAGACTCTTGATTGCACTTAACCTGCAGGCAAAAATTACATAAGCATTAACATTATAATAATAGTAGGCGCACATCGAGTTAATAGGTGCAAACTTATAAACATTAATACGATGCTGTGGTAGGTAAAAAGGTTAAAAAGTATCTGTGTTGCGAGAATTAACGTAGGAACCCTAAAATTTACTTTTGCCAATAGTTCCTCACAAGCAATACTACCGTTGACAGGCTTGCACAAAAACGACTGAGAAAGATATTTACGTCTTCTGTCTAAACTTATGAGCGAAAATCTTTGCAGCAGCTGGTCATGGAAAAACCCTTGAATGGGGTAAACACCATCCGTTCTGAACCGCAGAGCCTTAGCAAATCGTCTCTGCACCGACTCTACATAATTTATATAAATATTGTAATAAGGGGACCAAACAACTGAAGCGTATTCCAGCTTAGATAAGACGAAGGAGAAAAATAAAGTTTTAATAGGCACCGTATTGTGGAAATCCCTTGTGGTGCGCATAACAAAACCAAGAACTCTATAGGCAGCGGAGACGGTATGTTGAATGTGAGGAACACAGGATAGTTCCTTGCCAAAGACGACCCCCAAATCCTTAAATAATTCAGGTCGCGCTAGTGTATTCCCATCAATGACCTAATTAAATAAAATGTTGGTATTTTTATTTGTAAATGACATAACATTACATTTAGAGACATTCAAATTTAACCTATTCTTATTACACCAGTCATTTAAAATATTCAGATTACTTTGTAAGCTTTGGCAGTCGGCTTTACTAGAGACTGTAGAAAACATCTTTAAATCATCAGCATACAGCAGACAATGAACTGAGAGTGTATCAACAATGTCATTAATGAAAGCGTAAAAAATAGTGGTCCTAGGAAGAGCCTTGAGGTACTCCAGATGTTGCAATATAATCAATAGATCTAACCCCACCATAAGCCACAAACTGTTTTCGATCTTCCAAGTATGATTTAGAAAATAACAATAGAGTGTCTAAAAATCCAAAAGTTTTAAGTTTCTGTAGAAAAATAGTGTGATCAAGCCGATCGAAAGCTTTGGAGAAATCCGTATATATAACGTCTGTTTGGCGGCGCTGGTCAATTGCCTCGGCCAAGAACTGAGTAATACACATTAAATTAGTGGTTGTCGATCGACCTTTAACAAATCCATGTTGTACAGGACATATAGAATTTTTAACATTTGAAAAAAATAATATTATGTAACAGTAACTCAAAAACTTTAGAAAAATTAGAAATTATTAAGATAGGCCTCTAGTTGGAGATATCCATTTTATCGCCTTTTTTGAAGACTGGACAAACTTTGGAGCATTTCCAGATGTTTGGCATTTTACACAAGTTAAGACATTTGTTAAATATTATTGATAGAAGATGAGCAAACACTCCTGCGCAGTCTCTGACGACAAACGCAGGTATTTTATCCGGACCAGTGGTTAACTTGGGTTTAACCTGCCTAATTGCGTTAAAAACTTCAGTCTCGTTAAAACTGGTAATATTTATACTAGATGTGGATAAATTTGACTCATTTGTGGACGAATCAGAGGACACCAGATACGAGCGACTAAAGAAATCGGCAAAAGCATTGACAATATCATCAGAGTTGGATAACGTAGAGTTGCCGAGATGCATTCCGCGAGCAACTCCTGCATAGCCTCTTCTGGAGTCAACAAACGCCCAGAATTTAGTAGGATTCTGATTTACGCTATTTTCGATTCTAAGTATAAAAACCTTGTACGATTCATTAATGTCAGTTTTTATTTGACGCCTTAATCGAGAAAATTTTCCATAGGCTAACCCATCGCCAGTTCGTTTATATTTCCGCCATTCAATAGTTTTCAGTCAAATATTGCGTTTAATATTAATCGTAAACCAAGGCGGGTAGGTACGAGGATTTAATACCCCAAACTTTGGGACGCACATCTCAAATACGTCATAGATTTTATCATAAAATAATTTACAACAATCTTCAAGATCAGCTGAATGATTAAGAAAAGACCAGTCAATATTTAGTAGTAAATCATACATAACCTGATAATTAGCTTTACGGAAATTATACTGGCCTGTCTGGTTCTTGGAAATATGATCGTTTAAATTAATACTTATATTGTAGGGAAATGAAATATATAACGGAGGGTGCGGGTCGTCAATTCTAGTGATATTTATGTCGGACCTGTTGACATTACAATGTCGGTTAAAAATTAAAAGAACTAGCAGTCTGTTTTCAGTGTTTAGAACAGAATTAAAAAAGTTATTTATAGCATTATAGTTATCTGATCTCTCATTCTTTACAAAAAAAAATGCATAATTAGTAATGTTGAAATCACCTAAAAGAAGTATGTCACCTTTACCTAAAAAATCTAAGGAAGATAAAAATTTAAACAGGTTTATATATTCATCAATTTTTAAGTTGGGTGGTATATATAATAATAAAATATATAAGCTTTTCCTCTCAGAAGAAACCTTAACACCTACTATATCAATCAATTTAGGTATATTCGCATCGACAAGGCCTAAATCAAGAGGTTCATACAGATATCGGTCGGTCACAGCTAGCAACACCCCGCCGTCACGACCACAACCAGTAGCTGCAAAATCCCTGTCACGACGAAATAAATTAAAATTATTATATTTGCAATTGTTTGTGGTATTTAGAGATACTTGAACTATTAATTATTAAAAAATATCCAATTTTTATATTTAGTGTAAAAAATGTTTAATCAAATTAACAGAGTGTTTTCGGCTGAAATCAATAACTCATATTGTATCCTAGTGTATAAGTTGTTGCACTGCTACTTTGTCAAGTTGTGACTCTTGCCATAAACATTCTCAAAGAATATATGGAACAGCTTGGATTTTGGATTTTATATTTTATTTTTAACGTATTTAAATGTAGTTTGTTGGTGCCTATAATGGCTGTTTGAACACTGTTCTATATATTGTTTGAGAACGTTTGTGGTGAGACCCATTACCTAACAAAGTAGCACTGAAGGTGGCTTTTTAGCCGAAAGCGGTCTGCTGATTCAATTCAAAAAATAGTTTCACTAAATACTACTTTTTGTTATTTTCTAGTCTACACAGTGTAATCAGCCCTTCCCCCTTTACATTAGTTATTATTAATGTAAGACATAAAGCTTAGTGTATTTATGTAATTTGTTTTGTCATAAACACTTTAATACCGTACAGACTGGTGAAAGGAACCGTTAGATTTATATGGCGCAGAAATTGTGTCCCTTATGTTACCTTAAAAAAAATAGATATTACTAAATACTTCGGAATATGACACTAATAATGAGTCATAGATTAACTAACCTGTTAAAATACACTTCTCAAGCTTCATCTGAATTTTCGTTACAGTGGATATCATAAGCAAGCATGTCGTATTTTTTATTGTTTTCTAAGTGTACAGGGCGTTCCAACTAGGACTCAACGGGGGCTAATTTTTGACTTTCCCTGTATTTTTGGAAAAACTCAAAATAGCCAATCGATGTATTTTCTTCAGTATAATTTAAAAATCTCACCTAAATAAAATTTGAACCCAAAACAAACGACTTATGCCAAGAATGTAGCGATTTTTAAATGGGACGAACCATTCCTTGACCACCTAATAGCCCTAACCTCTCCACCAACCTGAAACTAGCGGCCAGCGGCCGATTCAATAAATTTTTGACGCGGAGTGTACCGTATCGCCGCTTATTTATTTTGATCGTATTAATAAAACTAAGAAAATAGTAGTTTCCACCAGTTCAGGTTTATACTTTATACGATGCTTTAAACTATTGCTAGAAACAACATATATTCAGCTCTTGCCAAAAAACAGAGGCTACGGGGTTTTTTCAAAAGATTGGAAATTTTTATACCTAGTTAAGTTGACAAGAAAATAGTAGTCTCCACCAGTTCACGTTTATACTTTATACGATGCTTTATAATTATGCTAGGAACAACATATCTTTAGCATTTACCAAAAAACAGAGGCTACGGGGTTCATTCTAAACTTTGAAAATTTTATATCCAATGTTAGAAGAAAATCTTAGTTTCTACCAGTTCACGTTTATACTTTATTTTTGCTTAAGTAAATAAAATTAATTTTTGTTTCATTTTATAAATGACAAGGAATAAAAATTTGATATTTGGCAGTTATGTGTAACTTAATATGCTGTTTAAAAATAGTAAATGAAAAACTAGGGTTGCCATTTAAAAAAATTCTCGATCACGTCATATCTCTAATTTAGGGCACACTGTATCAATATTTTTTAAATAAAAAAGACCACACCATAAAATATCAATAACCGTGCCTGAGCATTTTTCCAAAAAAGAAACATACTGGACTGAATTTATATTAAGTTACAAACTCCCACTGTATTTATACAATAGTATATTAAATAACAAGGTTTGACGACTGTCCGCGAAACTGTCTCGCTAGTGGGTAAAGATGTTTTATAACGTTTTATTCACCTACTTTTTCTACAACTGCATAAGAAAATATTTTTTATATAACTATTTTGTTTATTTGTGTATTTATTACAAAAATGTGACAATGATAAACTAAAAATTAATACATACATATGCGAGATGTTGCACTGTGTTGAAATGCACTGTAAGGTTCCTTTTCCTTTCGACAGACTCTATAGCCTTGCCGAAGAGCCGTAATAAAGCGAAACGCGTCCAGGAATTGGGTCTGATGGAAAGAAAAGGGACAAACGTCTTTCTTTTAAAAATTAATATTAAAAATACGCTTGACACTGAGAATACAAACAACCAAAGAACATTGGTTGTTATGGATCATGGTCCCATCTACTTATTTTTTTAACTCAGTCTTGGCAGGACTTGACAGCAGTGAGTAGGTTTGTGCAAAATGCAATTTTCAAGAGATGCTAGTCGTGTGCAAAATACCGGTTTTATGGCAGTTGTAGGAAAAACGATTTTCAGTTTAAATCTGGTAGATGAATAAGAAAATACAATTAGGGCATTATTTATTTTTATTTTACTAGGGCCCCGACTATTACTAATCAAAACTTACCGTACATAACAGAACGCCCTTCTTCGCCTTTCTAAATCCATTAAAAACCTCTTTCCGCTCGTTTTGGTTCATCGATCCGTGTAATTTAAACAACTCAATATCCAACGCATCTTCCTCGTCATCGCTCCCATCCCATTCCACATCATCCAATACCAATACATCTCCAACTTTCATTTTTCCTTTATTTTTAGGCATCTTTAAAAGATAACTTTTAAAAAGATCGTAATGAAAATCGACCATATGACTTGTCGCCATAAACACAAAAGTTTTACTATTACGCTTTGATTTAGCGATCAATAGTGCCGATAACGTAACTAATCGATGTTTAACGAAGGTAAGAATAAATTCTTGGTTAACAGTATTCGGTATGATTAAGTGCTCTGGATTTGTAGTAGCAGACTCTTCCAAAGCCTCAATGTAAACGTGTTCTTTCATAGTGAAATCAGCTAATTCGGCAATGCCTTTGGTAAGCGTTGCTGACAGTAACATGGTTTGCCTTGTAGAGATATTGCAAGAGGGCAATGTAATATCAGCTGTATCTTCTTCGGGCTTGTGTCCCCTTAAAATGGCCAGAGGATCATATGATGAATCCATTTTTTGCCTGTCAAGCTCTTCAACTAACCTGCATAATATGATAAAAATACAAATATAAAAACCAATAAATCCGGTTTTCGAATTCATGGAATATTTAAAAACGAAGGTCAAATTCAATATTCTGAATGATAAATCGCTATGTAACATTTTTTAACGGTTTGTAAGATCATTCCTTGTTTAATAACACACGCGTACGCAAAAATTTTAAAAAATTCCGAAGAGGAATAATTAAAAACTGGCTTCCATGTCTGTTTTAGTATGAAGTTTAACCATTTCATTGGAAATATTTTCTCTTAAAAAAAAAAACGGTTTTAGGTATATCAGATATAAAGGAAAAAACTATTTTTATTAATCCAGTTAGCTTTTTGCGATTTTCATCAAAAGAAATGGTGTTTATAAAAGGTTTTGTAGTGCGTCTAAAGTTTTACGTTCTATGGTCATAAATCTAATCTTCTATGCAGCACTGTGGCGCCGAAAAAGAGAGGCAGGTATACTAAAAACCAGATTAGGAGCAAGGTAGCCTGAAATAGTAAAAACGTATTTTGCTTAGTGTTTTTCAGGTTCTAACAAAATAATAACAAAGAAATGCTTTAGTTTCTAATTTTAAAACTCATACCAGATGTAAGAACGTCGCGTGAGTCCAACAACTCCAACAATACAGGGACAAAGTGATCAAGCGAATTTCTAATAAATAATACAATAATAATATAAATTCCTAGTTAGGTAGGATGAGCTTTGAAATAAATTAAATTAAAATAAAAAATGTTTACGTAATTTGCTACGTTAACCTAGTTATTCACACAGGTCTAATATAATTTCACAAAATTATTTAATTGGAATTGTTTGGGAATAAAAAAAAGTAGCAACAACAATTTTTAGAAAAGGTGAAATACCGCGGCGAAACGCTAAAGACGAACTGGCAACGTCGCACTAGCTGAAACTATTTTTCCTGGGAATTTGTTTCTGTTTTAGTGTAAAAATACAGTACAAGCAGCCCTATAATCAAACACACAAGTTAACTCTAGATGCTAACTTCAAAATTACCTGTTTTTCAACCACAGTGAAAAATTAACAAGTTTTCGGTTGTTGTCATGGAAACGGTACGTTAAAAGTAAACTTGTGTGTTTGATCATAGGGCTGACTATCGGTTTAAACAGTAGAAACAGTGTAAAAAATCATTTTCGACAGATTTGTTGGTGTTTTAGTGTAAATGGATAAAATTCATATTGACCCTTATTTAGACTATAAAGGGGAAACATGGTGGGAACATCAGTAAAACTAATAATGAATTGTTAGCAACAACTTCATACCTATAACCAGTATTTGTTTAAATTTGAAAGAAGTTGTGTACATTGCCCGTACTTATATCTAAAATTTCCCATTTTCTCAAAACAATATCTCGTTTAGAGGCCTATTCGACCATCGGAGTGCTGCTCGCATATTTGGGGCTCTGCTTCTAAACATACCCTGAGATTACTGGATTCCATTCAAAGAAGAGCCATTCGCTTGATCGGTGACGATGATCTGACAAACAACCTGAAAAGCCTTGAACATCGAGGGCAGGTTGGCGATTTGAGTCTATTTTACAAATATTTTCATGGCAGGTGCTCAACTGAGGTTGCCCGCTTGATTCCACCCAGAGCAGTGTATGGTAGAAATACACGACAAGCCACTGCAGCCCAACCGTATGTGGTTCAGCTTAGTGTCCCTCGCACGACACTCTTTAAAAATTCTTTCATCTGGAGAACATCGTCACTCTAGAACGACCTCCCTGAGGCCGTTTTCCCCAACGAGTATAATCTCCAAAGATTCAAGACCGACGTGAATCTTTGCGCACACGCACCGCTCTCAGAGCGCCATAAAAGAGTAATCCTGCAGTGCTGTGCCTTATCATAAAAAAAAATAACAATGGTCTAAAATGCATAGGTAAATTTAGAAATCACACAAAATCATAAATCCAACAAAAAGCATATAATATTATATCGTATTTGTTTATTCGTCGGCCCCCTAAGCAATGAGCGCTTTGTCCTTGTGCTGTAAGAGTTCTTGGCAGTCCCTATGACAAAGCTTAAAAATAAAAATAATAAAAAAACATGTTCTGAGAAAAGTTAAGACGTACATAGGTACAGTTCCTTTATTAAAGGGATATGGAAAATCACAGTTAAGTATAAATAATTGTGGTCAAATTAGCAAATGTAAAAAAGTTTAATTTGTTTTTCTTCTAATGAAAAGACTTTTTTTGTTTTAGCGCGTTTTTAATTCCATGAAAAAAGTAATGTTTAAAACAAAAAAAAATGTATTTATTCAAAACACATGTTTTAAATCGAAATTTTTAAAACAATATAACCCTGGAAATCCGACACATTTATACACATAACGATGTATTTAATTCGATCTAAAATGCCGATTAGAGCACAGAAAGAAGTCTTAGTAGGTGCTAAAAATGGCACAAGTAATTTGGATAAGGATATCTCTTGTAAAGTATTGCAAAGAATGGCCCTACTACAATTGGAACCACGCTAGGTGTGGTAGTACCCATCAATCTTTGATATTGTGTATGGCAAATGAGACACCGATAAACGGTCTGCCTTTCACTAACAATTTGGATTTAGACGCCTGCCACAATGAACCCGTCACATACATCCTTCGCCGTGTTAAAGTTAAAGTTAAAGAAAGATAAACAGCGTGTTTTCTAATTAATCTAAAATATCTTAAGTACCTATTCCTCATGTATTTTTATAAAAAAAATATTTTACTATGCCCAAAAAAGTATATTCTCTAAAATACAGGATGTTGTCAAACTTTAAACGATTACCCTGCTTATGAGAAGGAATGTTATTTTAGTATAAACAAAAATGTAATCGTTTCACCAGGGGCGTATGTGTAGATCCATATTTTGTTTTAATAAGCACGTCACTGATATTTTTAATTTTGTGACAATTTTTTGTAATCCTCAATTAATACCTGACATAAAATGCCTCTTAGCATTTTTCCAACTGCAGCTTATATTAGAAGAAATGTTATTTTATTAAAAATACCGCAATATTTATTGCTAGGTTACATAATTTGTTTTAAGAATTAATACATTTTGTCATAAATTAAGTTCACGGATTACAAAAAAAAATCCTAAATTAAAATATCACTGGCGTGCATTTTAGAAAATTCAAATTTTTGGACATGTCACTAAGAAGTTTTTTTTTCATACAAAGACCTGAGTAGACTATTTAGGAAATACCTTGTATACCTAAATTGCAACGCTAATAATAATAACTTTAAATTTTTATATAAAAACCAAGAACAGCCATTAAAGTGGCCATTAAATAATGTTCCTTCCCTTTACCTAGTATTATTATTGTAATATATCCTATAGGTATATTTAAAATTTCATAATAAGTAATAGTTATTGATATTACGAAAGTGTGCAGCTTAGCTTTTACCTACTTCGTACGGTGTTTGGTAGGTGTTGTATGTATCATCATTTTATTGTTTTAAGTAGTAAGTAGGGTAGCTACTCAGCAAGTAGAAAGAGGTACAGTACAAGTTAAGTTATTGATAGGATGTAGAGAGTAGACAAGTATGAAAATTGTGTCCGCAAACCCGCCGTCTTTTTATTAAACTTTGACTGGAACCTGATACTAACGTTCCAAGGAATGAACGTTATCACATAGCGATCCTACCAGCGCAGTTAAAAAGTTCAAAAAGTGGTTTAATTAAAGTGTATTTAAAATGGGTAAAACTCATTTAAAAGAAGAAGTTATAATAGACCAGTCAAAGAATAGAAGGTAACAATGGTCATGGTTACTCCTTTCTGGAAGTATGCGGAATAGTGGCAGCAATGTTAATGGTAGCAGCAATTATTGGTTGGATTTGGCGTCGTAGCAAAAAAGCCTTAGAAAAGAAAATCAGAGTAGAGGTTAGAAGAAGTCAGGAGCAGTTGTAAGGAAGTGTAAAGAAAAGAAGACACTGGCCGAACCACCACGGTGGTCAGCATCGTGGGAACATCCTAGTAAAAAAGGCAAAGGCCGCTAGAGTGCAACGTACATGAGAAGTTACGACCGAACACCAAGGAGGCCAAAAGAAGTTAGTGCAAAACGTGAATGTCGGGACAGAAGGTGTGTCAAAAGATGTATGTAGAAAAGAAAAAAAAATAACCCCAATTCACTGCTAAATGAAGTCATAGTTATTAGTAATTTTATTGATTTAATTTTATAGTAATTATATTATGTTTATTTTTTTCTAATGAGTAGTATATAGAGTTAGGAGATTCGAAAAATCGAATGAAATTATTTCATTGTTTATCCGTAACGTTAAGAAAGAACCTGCAGAGCTTAGAGAGGCAATTGAGCGAGTTAATAAACCTAATTGCGATTTGGAAATATTCGAAAATAATTTTTTCCAAATTAGGGAAACTTGTACTAACCTACGAGCCAGAAAAATTAAAAGATTTTGATAACCATTTTAACAAAATAAGTAAATACCTCGGTAAATACATTGCGAATACTAAGCAAATTCTTTTAAATCGAGAGAAAGGGATAAAAATTAAGGAACAATCCGATAGTAACTTATTATTAGTACCCCTAAATATGGCTGAAAAATTTGATTTGCGCACTTTTTCACAATTTCTATTGACAAAATTTGTGCCAAATATGCAGATGTACTGCTACTGTACCTACGTTATGATTTAATGTATGTGAGGCGCCATGCTACTGCACCACTAATACCTCCAGCCAGGTAACAAGACACACGCGCATCAAGGCAAGAAATGCCAATTTTACATTTTTCCTAAATGATAAGGTGTAGAAACTAAACGAAGAGTCAATTGATGTTAAAAGTTTTAAACTGATTCAAGAACCAAAGTAGATTCTCTTTCTGATGCAGTTAATTTTTCTCATCTAGATTTAGCGCAAGGGTACTATCAGGTAGAGCTTACTCCGGACAGTACACGGCATTCACTACAGATAAAGGGCAATTTGAAATGAAACGATTGCCCATGGGCTTAAAAATAAGCCCTAGTGCATTATCTAGGTTAATGACTGTAATAATGGCAGGCCTTAATTATGACGCGTGTTTTATTTATTTGGACGCCCAAATAGTTTTTGGATATTCACTACAAAATCATAATCATACAAGTTTATTAAAGGTTTTGCGAAGATTAAGAAAGGTAAATCTAAATTAAATCGCAGCAAATGTGAATTTTTGAAAAATCAACTTTTATATTTATGGCCTGTTATCTCTGCGGAAGGCATATCACCTGATCCAGAGAAAACAGCAGCTATTTATGAATTTTTTTTTTATTTATTTATCCATTCACAGCCAGAAAATACATTGCAGTGTACTCCCTCAGCAGCTTTTATATTCCATGCATACCAACCACTCACACCATACAAACAATAATATAGGAAAACTAAGTAGACACCTAAAATGTACAATTAAAATATTCCTGAAGAGAATAAAAGCTGTTATTTAACAACACTTTTTTGAGTTTAATTTTAAAAATATTCCTGCATTTGACTTCCCTAAGGTGCTTAGGCAGATGGTTATATATCTTGATAGGCATGACATAACTGCTGTCTGCTGTGCAGGACAATCGGTGTTGAGGCAATCTGAGAGTATGTAGCGCCCTTAATGGGTAATCATGAGGCATATCACCAGCATTTTGGAAAGTATTGACATTATCCCTTACATGAAGAGAGCACTGCAATATGTATATTGATATTACAGTAAGGATGTTAAGATCTTTAAATAATTGACGACATGAGAACGTCATTTTTTTAAACATTGTTCTTATTATTTTTGTCTGTGATATTAAAACCTCATTGGTCCTTTTGCTATTACCCCAACATACCGTTCCATACGACAGTGTCGAGTTAACATAGGCATAATGATAGGATAAAAGTGTTGGTCTATTAACATATGATCTTAAACGCCATAATACAAACGAATAATGGGACATTTTTGTCAAGATATTATTTACATTATTATTCCATGATAGTAGCGAGTCTAATTTCAGACCAAAAAACTTAGTGCAGTTCACCTGTTTCATCAGGCCAGTTTTCGATTTTATTAGTAGGCTATAGTTACATTCCCTTGTAGAAAACATCATCGTCTCACTCTTTGATAGATTTAGTAAGAGTTTACTTTCGTCACTGAAGAACTGCATAGTCAAAGCACAAGCACTAGCCTTATTACTTAAATCATCCACATCCAATGAGGTTACTATAGCAGATGTATCGTCTGCAAACATTGTGAGACGTTCCACTTCATTTACCTTACTGTCCCTGATATTATTTATAAATATAAGAAAAAGAAGCGGTCCCACGACACTTCCCTGTGGGACTCCCATGTCCACATTCAAAGGCTTAGAAGCATACTCCCTACTCCCCGCTCTCAGGACTACCCTCTGCCGCCTATCACTTAGGTAGGAAGATATCCAATCATAAGACTGTCCTCTCACTCCGTAAGAATATAATCTGGATTTCAGTATTGAGTGATCCGCCATTTCAAATGACCTCGTATAGTCAAAAAACAAGCCAGTAACCAGCTTCTTTTCATCCAAGTTTTTTATTATACTGTTAATAGTTGTTAGGATCGCATCCTGCGTTGATCTCCCTGACCTAAAACCATACTGCACACAAAACGATAACTTGTATTTATTCAAGAAGTTGACGAGCCTTGTGTAGAATGCTTTTTCATATATTTTTGAGAATATTGAGAGTACAGAGACAGCCCTATAATTTTTAAATCTGCCATTATCACCTTTTTTATATATTGGAATAACAGTTGACTGTTTTAATTTGGAAGGGAATACACCTTCTTTAAATGACTCATTTATTAAATAACTCATGACAGGCGCCAACTGACAGGAGACCCCAGCGAGTAGTGAGCAGGGAATACCATCGGCAGCTGCAGAATTCTTTACTGGCATCTCTTTTATAATTTTATGCACCTCATCAGGGTCCACCGGGGAGAGAAACAAGGACCCATTTGATATCTGTGATATCTCTTGTACGTCACAGGTTCAATTGAATTTGAAATTTGTTTGGTAGAATTTAAAAAATATTGATTAAATTTATTAGCTGCAACCTCATAAGAATTAATGATCCCGTTGTCCTCCTCAATGAACTCTGGCGGGTACGATTCCTTTGTTTTTAAATTGACTTCACCCTTTATTATTTGTCAAAAAATCCTAGACTTATTCTGACAACTACGATAAAGATAATCATTAAATGTTCGCTTTTTCTGTCTTTTCTATGATTATTTAGGCGTTCCTTGTATTGATTTAACATTACTTCATTATTATACAGTCTAAGATTTGTATGCAATTCACAATATCCTGTTCCACAAAACGCTGAAAAATCGAAACGTTTTGTTGCATTTGCAAATTATTATAGAAAATGTATTGAACATTTTGCAGCAATTACACAACCCTTAAATAAACTATCTAGAAAGGGAGCTGTTTTCGAATGGTCCTCGGAGAATGAAAAGTCGTTTGCATCTAAAACTTTAAATTGTTTTTCGAAAAAAATACGAAATTTTGGTTAAAAGCGTTTCATTAATTGATTTCGATAGCCTATTTTTTCAATATATATTTTAAAAAATTAAAAATAGGAAGAGTTCACTCTTAACGAATTTTACGTTTCTTTAACTTTTCCTCGCTCACCTAACAATATCCTTTTTAAAGCCCATATCCAAAAGACGATCAGCCTCATCTAACACCAGACAACGGACATTTTTCGCATTAAATGCAGCTGTATGTAAAATATGATCCAATAGTCTACCTGGGGTGCCAATTAAAATATGAACACCTTTTTTGAGTCTGACTTTCTCAGTTTTCCGGTTTTCTCCTCCACACAAATGGCCCACTACTATCCATTGAAAAGTCTAAAAAATAAAACCATTACTTATGTTAAAAAAACGACTATATCGATACAAAATGCATAGCAAAGACCCTCGTTAAACACTAAGTAAACCTCTAGATATTAAATAAAAAATGCATTTAAAAAATACTCGTGTTTCTCTTTCAAAAAAATAAACCTAACAATTGATGAAATCACGATTACAAAATTTCAACATAGCAATTTTTCAAATTTCTCATCGCCAGATAAGCTGAAAAATGTGCCACTTGCCACAAATTAGACCCAACAATTGACCGGTGCAAGGTGATGACGTGAATCTTGTTCGGATGTGCGAAACGTTCCATTGAAATCCATGGATTTCATTACGATGCACGAAATGCGACGCGTTGCGCGCCCGTCTAATACCGGCCATAGGCTGACCGATCACCTGGATGCGTAGTCGTACGGCCTTGGGGTCATACGTAGTCGTATATGAACGACTAATCCCTCAGTATGGATAGGCCTTACCTGGCGTTCATTGCATACAATTTTAGTGTAACTGTCATCAGTGCATCATGCATGGCGATTAAATAATCCCTATACATTTTTTTAGGTTCTAGCCTAAAAATTTTTTATATGGCATAAAGATCAGCAATTCTCAGAAAATCTTTAACCGTGGCAAAAAAGATACAGAGTGGTCACAATTCAAGGTCCATTGTGAAAAAATTGAAACTTTAAAATAATTCTTATTTTAAATGGTGCGCCCCGTATATTTCTATTTAACTTGAAGATAAATTAATTGATCCTTAAAATTAGTATACACTCAGTGGCGCAATCAGGGGGGGGGGGGGTCACCATCATTGAAAAAGGGCGTGGCACCCAAAATTATTTTCTGGTTCCGCCTCTGTATACACTGTTTAATACCTGTATCAACGCGTTTCCTTAAAAAATAAAATTTAATCTAAAAATACTATTTCAAGTGTGCTATGAAAACAAATGTACACAGAGCACAGAGGTACTGTATACTAATGTTTATAATGGGAAAAATTGTTAGCGGCCCGAAGCCATGTGGGAAATGTAGTTCATTCAGCCACCCAACTGAAAAATGCACAGTTATCATTAAATGTACCAAATGCCAAGGAAATCATCAAGAATTTAAATGCACCTCCCCGCTTCCTTCGAAATGCCGTAGCTGCGGAGCTGAAGATCATCAGGCCTGATCCTACAAATGCCCTAATAGACCAACAAAGCCAATTGACGGAATCCCCAACATCCCTATAAAATCTATCAACAAAAAAATTACACCATGTCTCAGAAGTTAACAAAAAATCAAGAATTCATCAGCCACTAACTATTCATGATAATATTATATGTACATATTTAAATGAAATCAACAATCCCAAAAATATAAACAGACCAGAATTATTGGATAAACTTCGTAAAAGATTTGTTGATAATCACAGTATTGACACCGTTGCAGTGTTTTCTGGAAACAAAATTTATATTCTTATGTTTGACCTCGATCTAAAAGATTATGCTTCACCAACAGAACCTACAGCTAATAACTTTCAATATGATCATGGAGCCAATTAGTATAGTTTACTCCAACATAAACGGCTACAGACACAGGAGAATACCAATTAACCATTACATCGAGAACAACAATATAAAGATAGCATTGTTCGTAAAAACCAAAACACGTCAAGAGCAAAACTGTATCACATATAACAATTGGAACATTATACAGCACAACGGCTCATTAATTCATAACCATGCCAGGGGAGGAAGCCTCGTGAAGATACATCCCGCAATAAAACTACATATAGCCAATGCACCAAGGATAAATAACCCTCTTAATGAATGTATCCATTTCGCCATACGCTACTTGGATGATAAGTTGCACATATTCCTAATATATATTCACCCAACTTCAAGAATTGAAAATATTTGTGCAATGGCCACTTTACAAAAATATGCTCTTATAATAGGTGACTTTAACGCAACGACTAGACCAAAGAAGAAGCAAGTTTCAGATTTTCTCAATAATACTAATTTTCAACTCCACGATACTCCACCTACCTTTCTTATGCCAAACAACGCCGACTCAACTCCAGGCATCATTTTATACAGCAGCAATATAAAAACGAACATAAAAAACGTGGAAAATGTTACTGACCTTGGAGCAGACCAACTAGGTTTTAAAATTGACATCGACAAACATACACCAATTGTTGAGGAGGACATTTTAAGGTATAATTTGAACTTCACCAATATAGAAAAAGTCAATAACATCCTCACAGCCTTCATTACCGAAACTCAGGAAATAAACAAAGGAAATATATCCAAATTCAACAATGTGCTATCTCGAGCTATAGTTGATAATACACCTGTCAGAAGAGTCAAATACTACAATCAGGAACTCGCACCTTATATTATCACCCTCATCAAAAGTAAACGCAGACTCTATCGGGATTACAGACAGTCAGGAAATGCAGAGCTAAAAATACAAATTAACAAATACAACAAAAATATCCAAAAATTAATTCAACAATATAAAGAACATAAATGGTTATCCACTTGTGATAGTATTAATAGACAACACGGGAGGAATTACTGGTCTGAGATCAAGAAATTATCAAAATACAAGAATACCCGGTTAAATCGCTTAGTCATCATGGAAAACGGAGTCCCCTATGAAACTCCCTGAAGAGATAGCCCTTATTTTTACTCAACACATGGAAAAAACATATTCAGAAAGCCAGGATCCAAATTTTGATCAAAACCATTTTAATTACATTGATGACTGGTATAATAACAACATCAACATTAACTTTACAGCCAACAATGTTCAGGAATATTCAATAAACGAAGATGAATACTACAAGGTTCTTTACCAAGGAAGAAACACAGCACCAGAGCACGATATGATCACAAAAAATTCATTACGAAAGCTAAACCCCAATATTCACCGTTACATCATTAAAATTTACTCTTTTTGTTTGCAATACGCTTTTATCCCGACAATATGGAAAACTGGAACAATAATTACTATACCTAAGCCTAACTTAGACCACTCTAATACAGACAATTATCGCCCAATCACATTACTACCTGTACTTGGTAAAAACTTAGAGAAAATGATCAGAAACAGGCTGGAACATCAGATTAGTAACACGATCCCTTCCTTCCAATTTGGCTTTAAGAACAATTATTCTACAATACACCCTCTGACTATATTAACCAATAATATTGAAGCGACGAGATTAAATGGAAAAAAAAAACAGCTGCCATTTTTCTGGACATACAGAAGGCCTTTGATAGTGTGTGGATTAAGGGTTTATTGTTTAAACTACACCGATGTATATGCCTCCAGTCTCTTCTCAGGACCAAGTCAGCCTGCTGACGGAAAGAAAACTAACAGTTAGAATTCTAGATAAGACATCCTACGAATTTATTCCAGAACAGGGACTTCCTCAAGGCTCACCTATTTCGCCATTTCTTTACAATATTTATTGTTCAGACATATACGATCAAGACCTACATTATTTTAATATGGACAGATACATACTACAATATGCAGACGATACAGCACTCATTGCTCATGACAACTCTATTTTGTCAGCCACAAGCAAGTTACAGAACTTGTCCAACTCAACGATGCAATGGTTCTGCAAGTGGAGGCTGAGACCCAACCCCAACAGGTATCATTTCATTATTTTCAATCACACTCCCAATCCCAACTCACCAGATATACTATTGTTTTACCACCAATTACATCCAGAGCCCTATGTCAAATATCTGGGGATTCAACTAGACAAAAAAATTAACTTTAATAAACATACACAACAAATGAAGAGAAGGACTATAGCCAGAGCCAGGCATTTCAAATGTCTGTCAAGGAGGAACGATGGAATTAACATGCACAATAAATGTAAAATTTACAAAATGATATGCCGCCCGCTGATAGAATACAGCTTGGAAAAACCTATAGGTTGCGGAAACATCTTCTCTTCGTACAATCACAAAATTACGACATCCCAATGATCCACTTCACAATCCTCCCAATAAACTCCTATACCAGACAACAAATGTACTACCAATCCAACAACGCATTGGTGTACTCAACCAAAAGTTCAAGCAGAAGCCAGAAAACATAAACATAATTGACCCTTACTGCATTAGAAGACTACCTGGAAGAGCACGATACCACCAACACCCTGAGAAAACCATATGGGAGAAACTGACAGAAGACTAATAAGAACTTTCTTTTTCTTTTTAATTATTGTTGGTTTTTTTTTTGTACCACAACAAATGGTCTACACTATGATATATACAGGGATAAGATAAATTAAGGAAACAATTCAATATCTCGAAAATTGAAAAGGCAACCTTAAACCCCTCGGACACGTCGATTTAATTTTACTTTTGCGCAGACTATAAAATTATTTTGAATTATACAGGACCACTCACAAAAGCTCTACAACTGTCAACTTTGGTTTTTTTAATGGAACACCCCAGTTTTTTTGGCTGTTTTGGATTTTCTGCACAATTCTAGCCAAATTTCGTATAACATAACATATGACTAAAATTGACAGTTTTCGAGATATTTATAGATGAATTACAAATTTGATACATTAAAGAAATGTAAAATAAAATGACTTAAGTGAAGGAAAAGTTGTATATTCTACCTTATATTTTAATGAATTAAAATTAGACATTTAAAATGTCAAATTTATCAAACAATTGAGAAATATATTAATTCAAGCAACATCGCAAAACAGAACTAAATATTAAACAGAACTACTACTTTAGGAACTGTTGAAAATGGCCACCATTTACAGCTCTGCAGTGCCATAGTCGGTCAACAAATTCCTGTTGCACATTATTAACTACATCAGGTTGAATACTTCTTATCACATTACGAATTCGATCTTTAAGAATTTCGACGGTATCGGGCTTATTTTTGTACACGATGCCTTTAATATATCCCCAAAGAAAAAAATCTAAGGGAGTTAAGTCCGGCGACCTTGGTGGCCACTCTATTGCGCCACGTCGCCCTATCCATCGCCCTTGAAAAGTATTATCTAAATATCTTCTGACGTTAGCCGCATAATGGGGCGGTGCGCCGTCTTGTTAATACCACAGATGTTCAATTGGGAGGTCAGGATCGTTTGGATTAGGATATAAAGTAGCCAATGCTGGGATTAGACTATCTTCTAAAAACTCGAGGTACAGCTGCCCTGTTAGTGATGCATTAAAAAAATATGGACCTATAACTTTAGTATCAACAATACCAGCCCAAACGTTCACACTTTGACGATACTGTGAATGACTTTCCCTGTACCAGTGAGGGTTTTCTCTCGCCCAATATCTAAAATTTTGTTTACTGACTTCACCGCTGAGACAAAATGTGGCTTCATCCGAGAAACAGATCCTTTTAACAAAAAATGGATTATTATTGCACATGCCCGTCATTATTTCGCAGAATTCATTTCTGCGATGTGGATCATCATCCATTAACTCTTGAACGAATTGTAATTTATAAGGGTGAAAGTTTTCTTTTTTCAAAATCTTTGCCACCGTTGTTCTGTGTACATCGTTATCACATGCCGCTTGGGTCGCCGAAGAATGTGGATTTTCCTCATAGGTTAACAGAAGATCTAACTTTTTTTCATCTGAAATCCTAGGGCGACCTTTTCCAGTAAGATCCTTCACACTGCCAGTTTCCCTCCATTTTCTTTCACTCACTGCTGATTTACTTATGCGTTCCCTATGGGGATATTTGTTATTAAACATTTCACGAACTTCCTGTTGTGTCCTAGTCTTATCACCAGCACCAAACATTATTAAAATTGCCATTCTTTCCTTCTCGGTTAAACGCATAGCCAATATTTGGATCCAAAAGAACAGCAATATTTTATTGACAACTATTGACAGTGACACACTCATTAGAACTAGGTGTTGATACCTCCTAAAACAATTGCGAAAAGGTATGTGTTTATAATCAAATTATTAAGGCGATATGGCATAGGTTATTATGTTTTATAAATATTTAAATAAGTATCTCGAAAACTGTCAATTTTAGTCATATGTTATGTTATACGAAATTTGGCTAGAATTGTGCAGAAAATCCAAAACAGCCAAAAAAACTGGGGTGTTCCATTAAAAAAACCAAAGTTGACAGTTGTAGAGCTTTTGTGAGTGGACCTGTATAATTCAAAATAATTTTATAGTCTGCGCAAAAGTAAAATTAAATCGACGTGTCCGAGGGGTTTAAGGTTGCTTTTTCAATTTTCAAGATATTGAATTGTTTCCTTAATTTATCTCATTCCTGGATATTGTAAATCTGTCTCCATATCTTTTGTAAACTAATTGGCTGAAGGACCTCGGTCGATGACCTTTTGAACTATGTTCAATAAAGTTCTATTATAAATATAAATAAATAAATGTTAGCGACAAAGTTTTCTAGTAGGTATGCCTAGAAATAACACCAATTTTTAAAGCTTCATAAAATCGTATTTATAGATAAAAAAAAAACTGTTAGAGCAATTGCAGTAAACGGTTTAAATTATAATTTTTAAAAAACTATCAAAATATTATAAGCTTTACTAAAGTTAAATGTGCACTAATAAAATAAATAACAAATTTTACGTATTTTTTGTTCGTTGCCAGGGCCACTCGCGAGGGGACCTACTGCTTAACGTGGGTTCCGAAACACGGTCCTCAGTCACGAGAACCCTCCCGGCTGCACCCTAAAAGGGCTTTTAACTGCTGGTTTCGTGCGGCCTTAAATTGTCAGTTTACCTACCGACTGGGGACCGTGTAACTTCACCCCCCCCCCCCCCCAGGATATCCGATCTCATCCGGCCTCTAACCGGCGTGAATGGGGGGGTTTTGGACGCCGATACATTATTCACTCTTCTCTTATTTTGCACCACGACGGACTGCAACTCCATGTCGAACCACCAAATGGAGTGCAACCGTTTTGTCGGGTACGGGGATTGAACCCGCGCTGTACAATTCCCTATGTATCCGAAACCGTCGCCTTAACAGCTAGGTTATTAAACGGTTTAAATTGTAATTTTTAAAAAACGATCAGAAAATATTATAAGCTTTACAAAAATTAAATGTGCACTAATATATAAATAAATACCAACTTTTACGTAATCTTTGATTGAATTATCCCAACTATAAACAATTATTATCTAGGTAGTGTTCTAAGAATATGGTGTGGGATTTGGTCGATTCGTTTTTTTTTTATACACAGCTGTGAAATATTCAAATTCTGATTATTACACTTTTATGTCAACTAGGTCTACAAGGCATTCAATAAAGTTGTGTATGCGAGAAAGCACCTAAGTGTTGTGTTATACAGAAAAGTAATTAAAATAAGAAAGAAAAAAAGACTATATAACTATAGTACAATAAAAAAAATGAATAATTTAAAGAGTGGAGTTATACAAAAAAGTAATTTGAAAAAAAGGCAATTGAAGAGGACAGAGAAAGAATTAATATTGCTTGCTGTTTCTGTCGTTTAATAAATTCACAGAGCATTGGAAAGAGGTGAGAAAGAATAACTCTCAATGTTGATTCTAAATTAGTTATCTAGGATTTGTTTACATCTAGCGTAATTGTTATGGATACATTTTTTAGAGCTGTGTGCAAGGATTGTCTTATGTCAACAGGTAATAGGTTACAAGTCTTTGGCAGGTTACTGTGAGTGTTGTATATACAGGGTCGTTGGTATGTATGGAAACGGTCGATTATTTCTTAAAGTATAACAGTTAGCAAAAAATATTTTAGATAAAAGTTTTAGGGTTTTTTAAGCTGTATTAGAATTTTAAAAAAATAAGTATGCAGGATGAGTCAGAAAACCGTAGAGAAGCAAAGTTACCTTTTTTTTAAATGGAACACCCTATATCTTCGACTATTTTTGGATTTAACACGAAATAGCAATTATTTTTAATAAGTGCATTATAAGTCTAAACGAAATAGTTTCCGAGATATCGACTTTTGAAAAATGACATTTTTGAACTTTGACAGCTTCTAGCTTTCTAACGGTACGTTTTAGAGTAAAACGGCTTACATGTCCCTATCTTACTTTTTTATTATCTTCCCAAAAACATCAACTTCCGGTTAAACCGGAAGTACTGCATTTCCGGCTTTTGAGTTACATCCGGTTTAGCCGGAAGTTGATGTTTTTGGGAAGATAATAAAAAAGTAAGATAGGGACATGTAAGCCGTTTTACTCTAAAACGTACCGTTAGAAAGATAGAAGCTGTCAAAGTTCAAAAATGTCATTTGTCAAAAGTCGATATGTCGGAAACTATTAGGTTTAGACTGATAATGCACGTATTGAAAAATAATTGTTATTTTATGTAAAAGCCAAAAATATTCGAAGATATAGGGTGTTCCATTTAAAAAAAAGTAACTTTGTTTCTCTACGGTTTTCTGACTCAACCTGTGTACTTATTTTTTTTTTAATTCTAATACACCTTAAAAAACCCTAAAATTTTTATCTAAAATATTTTTTGCTGACTGTTTTACTTTAAGAAATAATCGACCGTTTCCATACATACCAACGGCCCTGTATATATATATATATACACTAGTAAATATTGGGGACTGCAGCTGCAGTCCCCAATATTTACTAGTGTATTTCTCAACTAGTCAGCAACGACTACCCTCTCGATATATATATATATATATATATTGATAAAGGGTACGTTGTCGCCTCCAAAGTAGATAACGAAGAAACGTTGTCACCTCATATATGACGTTGTCGCCTCCGATTTCGGAGGCGACAACGTTTCTCCATACTTTTAATGGTTCTGACGTCAGATGGCATCTAGCATCCTAAATATAAAATTTTGGTCGAAGGCGCCAACGTAGCCTCCACATATACAAAAAGAGCTTTTAGTTCCGGTATAGATCACTGGCGCTAGTGTTGCACAAAACGGTTACGGGAAGCACGTTGTCGCCTCTTACCATATAAATTCTCATGTGTGCATCACATACGTTACTTTCCCGCCTCCGCTAAATGACAACGTCGGAGAGGAGGTTATAAGGACGTTTTCATATAATTTCATATCATATTTGAAGCTTGCGAAATAAATACGTGCTAGTGACGGTGCATAAGTTGAATGTAACCTAATAATAGTTATTAAGGACTGGGAAAATGTTAAAACTGTGCAGTAAGTACCAGAATCTTTTTTAACATGATCTAATTAAATTATTATTTTTAATTTGGCAACTGTTGGCCAGTCGATAGACTATATCTGAAAATATAATAGAGTGAAAATGCGCCCTAAAGTAAATAAATTTTATACAAAACTTTTTTTTTGTATCTCTGCGAGTTTCTAAGAAAAGTTAGTCATCTTACGTGAGCCATCCTATACAGATAACTCTTAACTTACAATAATTTTAAGACAGATCACTGAAGAAGTTGATGCATTAAAAGAAGAATTTGCTTCACATAATATTGAAAAAAAAAATTATCCATCAACACAACAAATAAAAGATTTTCTTGAGAAGAAAAATATGAATCGAACCGTTGTAGTTGGAGAATCCAAACTGCAACATTTAATTAAACTCGCTAATAAAAATTAGTTGTTGTAAAGTATGCCCACCTTAGTTGAAATTTGATGAATAACTTTTTTTATTATAAATTTTTAAAGTTAGTCTTCATAAAAATCTCTGCATGATCTAAAACCTAAAATACAACCATCAGATACTACATTTTTTCAATCTTATACGAGGTTGGTCCAAAATATGAATTTGGCTCAAGAGTAAAGTACTTACCTTCTTTTTTGACAATATCAAAAATTGCTATAAAGAAGTTGATCAGAATTGAAAACTACACTGAAATAGGTATGCAATTACATCCGAAAATCAGTTTTTGGTATTTTTCAAAAATATAATAATAATATAGGTTTAAGAATGTATAAAAAACTAAAAGGTTATCACTTCTTTAATAAACAAAACGGATTAAGATTCATTATTAAAATTAAAATAAATTTAAAATGTAAGAAATCTGGAAAACTTTATAAAAAATACCAAATGATAACAAATGATCTGATTTTTGAATGCAATTGCCTATTTGAATGTAGTTTTCAGTTCGGATGAACTTTTCTCTATAATTAAAAGGCACTTTACTTTTGAGCCTAATTCATATTTTTTGACAAGCCTCATATACGGTTGAAAAAATTGAATATCTGATGATTGCATTTTAAGTTTTAGATCATGCAGAACTTTTTATGAAAAATAGCGTGTTTTCTTAAAATTAATAATAAAAAAGTTTTAGTTAAGTAGACATACTTACTGTATGTTATTTATTTTTTTGATATCTTTTTTTAGAACACTTTTACTTACTTTTTACTTATTATTACTTACTTTCTTTACACACTTGTACTTACCATAATGTATGTATCCATATAAATATAATACTGAACATAATAACTGAGTTTATTTTTCTACTCAGGGTGTATACAGGGTGGTCGCGTATAATGTTACCCCCCCTTTAACTTCTTTGTTTCGCAATTAAGAAAAAACTGTTAAATACAAAAGTTGTAGGATTTAATGTAAACTTTTTGCAAAATATATTTTGGTAGATACGTTGCATAAAAGCGTGACAGATCAAAGTTATATTTCTTAAATGGAATACCCTGTAAATTGTTGCATTATTGGATTCTACGGACAATTCTAAACATAATTTATACAGGGTGACAATTTGAAAACGAACAGCATTTAATATTGCCTCTACCAATGATAGTATGAAAATTTGGCGAAACACGTCAATTGATATATCAAGGGGGAAATTTTTTAAGGCATTTGTTATCGTGTTACTTTCAACCCCCTGACCCCCAGGGCACCTACCCCTAAAATTTTAAATAACAATCCCTATTTCTTTTGCAATTTTTGTGTTCCTTATAAAATTCTACATAAACCGTATTATTTTTTTTTTCAAAATTGTGATTATTAACCTCACAAATTAATGAAATGTATTTAATATCGAATTTTAAAACGGATTGCATTCACCGCCTCATAGCACTTCGTTTAAAACTGTTTGTATCTACCAATAGTTAAATTCCAAATTCTTTTATTTATTTACATTTCGTCTTCGATATCGCCACTAGAAAACATAAAATAATTTAATTTTTTTGCCGTTTTCGACAAAACAAGATTCTCGATTTGCTTATTCCTGATATTTCGAACAAATGATAAGTACTAAGTAGGTACTTTATTTTCCGACTCCTGGTGTTCATTATTTATTTCATGTTCTTCTAGAATCAGTGAAATAAGCTGTGAAAGTTAATTTCATAAACATTTTACACTATTGCTGAACGCGTAGAAATGATTTTCATTTACGGAGCTGAAAATCGTTGCTTTGCAAGAACGGCGGCCATATTCAACGAAAGACATCGTGAAAGAAATGTTGGACACAAGTACATCCGTGAGTTAGCAGCTAAATTTAAAGAAACAGAATCTGTTTGCAGATTGAGGTTCTTGGTGAAGTTGCTATGGCTCCTACTACGTCCCTGCGTAAAGTTGCAGATCAAACTGGACTGTCGCGTGAGTCAGTCAGGAAAGTATTGAAGCTTCACAAATTTCATCCATACAAACTCCTAATTACTCAAGAATTAGGGGACGATGACCCGGACATACGTATTGAGTTTTGCGAAATTATGACAGATAAGATTATTACTCAGCCCAGGTTAATAAGGAATATCTGTTTCAGTGACGAATGCATTTTTTACTTAAATGGCAAGGTCAACAAACAAAACTGTCGTTATTGGAGCGACCTCAATCCTCACATTATTAGAGAGGGTCATACGCAATACCCTCCACAAATAAATGTTTGGGCGGGTATATTAGGCAATAGTATCATCGGTCCCCTCTTTATCAATGAAAATCTAAATGGTGAAATGTATGCAGAAATGTTAGACACAGCTATAGAACCTCTTATAATTCGTGAGGTGCAAAATCAAAGGGACGCCAATGGAAATGTTGCTCTAGATGAACATTTGCTCCACTTCCAACAGGACGGAGCGCCTCCGCATTATGTACGCCCAGTAAGAGAGTGGTTGGATAATCATTACCCAGAGCAGTGGATTGGTAGGAGGGGACCCATAGAATGGCCACCTAGGTCACCAGATCTGACCCCGCTGGACTTTTTCTTATGGGGTCACTTGAAATCCGTTGTATTTGAAACTCAACTAGATTCCATTGAACAATTACAACAAAGAATTGTACAGGAGTGTAGAGCTATTTCACCTCAAACTCTTGAAAACGTCCGAAACCAGTTTGAATACCGGCTGTACTTGTGCTTGGAGAAGAATGGAACCCATTTTGAACAATTCATAAAGTAGGAAAGGTGAGCTTTCCAGTATTTCATTATCATTATCATAATTTTTCAAGGAGTTGCATTATTTAAATGTTTATTTAAATACATTTCATTAATTTGTGAGGTTAATAATCACAATTTAAAAAAAAAAATAATACGGTTTATGTAGAATTTTATAAGAAACATAAAAATGGCAAAAGAAATAGGGGTTGCCGTTTAAAATTTTAGGGGTAGGTGCCCTGGCGATCAGGGGGTTGAAAGTAACACGACAACAAATGCCTTAAAAGATTTCCCCCTTGATAAATCAATTGACGTATTTCGCCAAATTTTCATACTATCATTGGTAGAGGCAATATTAAATGCTGTTCGTTTTCAAATTGTCACCCTGTATATAACACTATATATCTAAATTGATCCGTTTTCGACTTATCGATGTTTGAAAATTACTATATATAAGAAATAAAAGGTCATGCAAGTCAAGATGTATCGTTTCCATGGATAACAGGATGACGATACTGAACTGAATATTTTGCCCGCTATTAAAAAAAATCCCAAATAGTATTAGATCTTAGCTTAAATCAAGCACAAAATGATGGGCATGTGTAATTAAACAAACTTTTAACTAAATACAACAAAGCAAAACTTTTATTACAGGCTATAGAGCAGAAATATAGGTATTCTAAATATAGAGTTGTTCAACCGGACCGCCATTAACTTTAATGCACTTTATTAAGGTTCTTCGTAATTTTTCCAAGGAGTTTCTGATCGACTCAGGATAATTAGTATTTATTAGATTTATTTCATTTCTTATGAGTAGTTTAAGGTGTTCAAGATTCTCTATATTATTCGCATTAATTCTATCTTTCAGTGTTCCCCACAAGAAAGCATCTAATGGTGTGAGGTCCGGACTATTAGGCGGCCATTTAATCGGACCATTCCGTCCGATCCAGTTTCCAAATATTTTAGTGAGGTAGTTCGTTACTCCAATTACGTTGTGCGGCGGGGCGCCGTCTTGCTGAAACATAAGTCGGTTTAAACGGCTAGTGGCAAATCATCCAGAAAGTCTCCTAATTCATTTTAAAGAAATCGCAAATATATATTTCCATTTAATATGCCTTCAAATAAATGTGGCCCAATGATTTTGTTATCAAGTATGCCGCACCATATATTTACAGATTGACGACCCTTATACTGGAAATCTCGGTAACTGTGGGAATTTTCTGTTGCCCAATGTCTCGTCTTGTGGAATACGTATTTTCTTTCTATTTAAGTTTGAATCCTCTTGAAATTTAATAAATATTTTTCCAATTGTCTGTTTACAGAGAACGTGCATACGCGCATTATTTCTTCGTAGTTCTTGCTGTGCCATTTTCACAATATTAATATTTTTAATATAAGCAATTAAAATAATCTGCTTTTCTTGAATACAATAAGGCATTTTTGAATAGAAATTCTTATTGTTTATCAAAATTGACAATTCATGTTACGAAATTTACCAAGTTAACATTGTTAATATTGTTATCCATGGAAACGATACATTTTGACTTGCATGACCTTATTTCTTATATATAGTAATTTTCAAACATCAGTAGGTCGAAAACGGATCAATTTAGTTATATAGTGTAATTTTCAAATTATGTTTAGAATTGTCCGTAGAATCCAATAATGCAATTATACAGGGTATTCCATTTAAAAAAATATAACTTTGATCTGTCACGCTTTTATGCAACACTCTGTATTTACAAAAATATATTTTGCAAAAAGTTTACATTAAATCCTACGACTTTTGTATTTAACAGTTTTTTCTTAATTGCGAAACAAAGAAGTTAAAGGGGGGTAACATTATACGCGATCACCCTGTACATATCACATTTGGTGCCGAAATAGAAAACGGCGTTCAGTCTTTCACAAATATTTATTTTAGAAAACCCAGCATGCAGATACAGAGGCGTCTTTATGACCTCCGATGAAGTGGCAACACTGTCGGAGGTGATAGCGATAACAAGATGTACGCGGATCGGAGGATACATCGTACTATCTGTGCTCCCCATATATGTTTATATATGCCCCCTCAAAAATTAAAAAATACTTTCCCCTCTTAAGGAATCCGGATTGGTTATGATTTTAAGGCCCCATATATAAGTTTATTCTCGATGTAAACCAATAGGAAGACCCGGAGGCCAGGTCGCCTTATCTATGTACCGGAGGCGACAAGATACCGTGCACCAATATATATATATATGTGGAAAACCGTTGGCCGCCCATATCCTAGTAATAAGTTCGAAGAGTAAAAATATGAAGTATTGCAAAGTGAACAGAAATGGGTAGATTAAGTTTCCCCTCGTCTGAGGTTTCCCCCACTCCATCGTATTGCATCTCGCTTATTGTTCTGCTAGTGTGACACTTCCCGCTTGGACTGAATTTTGAATTTTAGTGATATTTACGCTGTCCAAGGGAGATGTGTTGTGTTGGACCCAGGTGTCATAAAAATTACGTACAACTACTTTCGTTCACTCAGGCGACAACGTACGAAAGAATGAATGTTTATTTTATATTAATTGAATCGAAGCGGGAGGCGTTACACCAGCATAACAATGAGCGAGATGCGATACGGGTGGGGGAAACTTAATCTACCCATTTCTGTTCACTTTGCAACGCTTCATATTTTAACTCTTCTAATATATTACTAGGATATGGGCGGCCAACGAATTTCCACAGCGGAGATATCGTTGTCTTCTGAATGTGTTTTGTTTTATGCGTATATGCAAAGGCTATGGAAATATAAAGTTCGAGTATTACAAATATCTTGTGTGTAAAGAGGTTGGTATGGTGCAACCTTTGTTTCTTGAATATAATCTTAAGAATATAATTTTGTATTGTGTTTAATTTTTGTAGTGCAATTTTGTACATCCCACCCCATATCAGGAGGTAGCAGAGGAGTAATTTTACCAAAAACTTGTACACCATTATTAATAATTTCCTGCTAAGAATTCCACGTAATTGGTAAAACTTGTAGATGAGTTTTCTTATTTTTTTCGTTAAGTAGTTGACATGCTTTACCCATTTTAAAATATTATCAATAACTACACCCAAGTACCTGATCTCCTCTGTTTCACCAATAGCTTCCTTCATACCCAAGATTTTTATAAGTTGGTTTTGTTGGTTTTATATAGTGAGAATAGCTTTTGCTATGTTTAAAGAAAGTTGGTAGATCCCTGGCCATGTTATGATTTTTTTCATGCCGGGTCCAACGGATGTTTCTGTCTCCGTCCAAGTGTTTTCAGAAAAGATAGCAACTGTATCGTCGGCGTACGATAATGAGTATCATCAGCATATTGATGGCAGTTGCAGTAATTTAAAACTCGATGAAAATCGGCTGTGTAGATATAAAAGTCAAAGTCAAAGTCAAAATATGCTTTACTTTTTTTAAAGATCATAGCTCCCAGAATACTGCCCCGTGCAACACCTCAGGTCATGTTCACAGATGCACAACAGGTCGGTTCCCTTGAATACTGTTATGTATTAAAAATATACTTAAACTTTAAGAAACGATTTTTTTCTACATTTTTTGACATTAGTTTATTGGTGTGAAGTGAGAGAAATCTGTAGATCTTAGGAACAGAGACAATAGCCGCTTTCCCTATTAGTGTGTATTAAGAAAGGGTTAAACATTTGTTAATTAGGTGGGGCAACAGGGCAGCTCAATTTCCTACCATCGACTTTAACGTTTATTCATAGCTGCTCCAATATTGAATCATTGGCTATTTCTAAAACTGATTTTATATTATTCTTTATATAGACCCACACCACAGCCTCTGTCATCTCTATGCATTCTTACTAAGTAAATCCATCAATAAGTAGACTGTTACTTGGAAAATCCTCGTAACCGCCTTAAGGTGTTAACTCGAGATAACTCGGGCAAGCCCATACAGCATATTATTCTCGCCTAGCCGAGCAATCTCGGGCAAATTATTTCAACGCATGCGCCGACCCGATTATAGTCGTTTTATGCTATTCGGTGCGTTTTTGAAGGTCAAACCCGTTATGGCTGGATAGACGCTGGCTACTGCCACCTCACACTTTGTCTTTGGGAGAGCTTTAGTTGATTTTAGTTTACACATTTTGTCCTTTTTATTTTATTTTTTTATTGTTGTTTTTTTATTCAACACTACAATACACTACAGAAGAATATTAAAATCCTGTGGCACAAATAGGTTAAAATTATTCATTATACGATTTGAAGGACTATTCCTACCGATGTCAGTACGGCTCTGATTCACAGAAAACAAATTGGCCTGTCTCGTCAAACGACATGGTACTCTAAAGTTAAGCAAAAACAAAAGTTCCGAGCAGTCCATCCAGTTGTTCAAGATTATATGGCCGAATACCAGGGTGAGCCTTATTGTGCGTATCTCCAGGCTATCCAACCCTACAAGGCTCAAGCGATCCCTATAAGAAAGCGTAGAACGATCAATCTTCAGTCTATGCAACAGAATGTTCATGAACCTCGATTGCACCCGCTCAATCCGTTTAATGTGGACCTGATATAGAGAAGCCCAGACCACACAACAATATTCTGGATGACTTCGCACCAACGCATAGTACATTTTCTTTAATGTCTCGACATTTTTAAACTGCCAGCATTGTCTCATGACAAAACCAGCCATCTTGAAGGCCTTTGCAATTATGTTATCAATGTGGCATTAAATCGGAGACTGCTATCAAATACAATACCCAAGTCATTAATCAGTTGAACTCTATGAATTGGTGCTTCATTGATCCGATAAACAATATTCAGAGGTTGCCTCTTTCTTGAAAACGATATTACTTTGCACTTTTCGCTGTTTAGGGTCATGCTATTATTGAGACACCAATCATACAGTTTTGAAACTTCACTCTGCAAGGGCACAGTTGTTTTCAATCGCAATATGACGAAATATTTTCAAATCATCAGCAAAAAACAAATGATGGCACTGTTCGGAAACAAAGGGTAGGTCATTAACACGTTGAGTGCCATCGTCCAGTATACTGGACATACAAGTTCTTTATATATATCCCTCGTCCAGTTAACTTGACGCAATTGAACAGCGGGTTTATATACTTCGATTTGTTTGCGGGTCACGGGAATTAATTGAATATGTTCAGTGCGGGCTATAGTCAAAAAATAAATCATAGGTTTGGCGATTTTGATAGCAATATCGGGTCGGGAACAAGCAGTTTGTGTTGCCTATCTGGCACTGTTAAATTTCCTCTTTTAGCCAAGCAGCTGAGTCGCCATCCTTTATATTTTCATCCCGTATTTGGAAAAACCATGTCCAGAAATCGGTTCCAAATAATTCTGAAGAACCTTAGATTTGTAGATCATGCTACGATCGACGAGAATGATAAGTAGTTCAAATCTCGGCCTATTTTAGAAAAAATACTGCGAAATGGTAAACGAGTTTTTAGTCCTGGTCAAAACTTATCGATTGATGAAGCCATGATTGGTTGGAAAGGTAGATTATCATTTCGACAATACATATCAAATAAGAGCCATAATTATGGGAAAAAATTGTATGAACTGACAACTGATGATGGGTTTGTTCTTGACGTGATTGTTTAAACGGGAAAGGGAACATTAGTATCAGAAGATTCAACACACGCTGAAAGTGTGGATGAAAAACTATTTAGAAAAAGGACACACAGTATACCTTGATAATTTTTACAGCAGTGTTTCGTTGGCTGAATTTTTACATAAGAAAAAAACGGCGTTGGTAGGAACTTTGCGTGAAAATAGAAAGGGGAACCATAAGGAAACTATGAAAGAAAAGCTAAAGAAAGGTGAAGCAGTGTGGAAAAGAAATGGACCAGTTTTACTTACTAACTGGAAGGACAAAAGGAATGTTAGGATGATATGTACTGCCCACAAACATTCGATGGTCGAAATTCGGGGAAAGAAAGCTAATAACAAGAAAATAAATCCTGCATGCGTTATCGCCTACAATAAACCAAGTCGGGAATTGACCGATCAGATCAGATGATTACTACTCTACCCCTCGTAAAGATGTTGGATGGTACCACAAAATATGTTTCCATTTGATAGATTTATGTATGTGGAATGCCTGGTACATATATAATCTTCATCAAGAGAAAAGTATTAGACTTTTAAACTTTCGAGAAAAAGGGATTATGAAACTTATCAATGACGACAATGAGCCAAGCAATTTGCAAGTAGAAAATGAGGTCGAAACTAAAGCAAATTTCACTATCTAGAACCGAATCCTCCCACAGAAAAAGAAAAATGTACAATGAGACGATGTCGTCAGTGTACAACAACAAGAGCTCAAAAGAAAACTAGATATTCCTGTTCAGTTTGTCTAGAAAAACCAGGTCTATGTGTTTATCCCCGTCTCAAGGCATGCAAAATCTACTTGAGCGTCTAATATGTAGTATTTAAGCCAAACATAATGTATTCCATTTTTATTTTGAATAAAGCTTATATAATAAATCATTATTTTTGTAGTTTAAGGAAGAGTATTTATATGCCCAGTTAACTGTACAGCGGGACATATAGGGTAAAAGTATGTTCATAGCCCATTGTCCAGTTTACTGGACATCTACTGGCGACCATGAAAATGGTCAAGGTTAGTTTACAATATTATTTACATGCATTTATCGTTCAAAAAAATTCATATAACCCAATAGTTGGGGTTGGTTTCTCAGAGTCGTTAATTTAATCCCACTATGGCACTTAACGTGTTAATGAAAATGAAAACAAAGGATAGGTCATTAATAAAAATCAAAAATAATACAGGACCGAGGTGAGATCCCTGGGGGACACCGGAATGTGCAGTAATCTCCTTGGACAAAGTATGGTTAAATTTAACATATTGGATTCGATTGTGGAGATAGCTATCAAGCCAGGAAAGTAAAGGACCACCAATACCATAGAAACTCAATTTTTGCAGCAAAATATTATGATCAACTCGGTCGAAGGCCTTTCTAAAATTAAAATAACACTGTCAACCTGTAAAGCGTCATCAAGAGCAGTAGAAATGAAGTCACTGTAAGTACATAAATTAGTTTGACAAGATCTACCGGAAAAGAAACAATGTTGATTTTCTGAGATGTCACCTTTAAATGAAGCAAAGATTCTGTCTGTTATTATGGATTCCACGATCTTAGCCACGCACGATAGTCCGGAAATAGGTCCATAATTATTTACGTCTGAACGCTTTTCATCTTTGAACAAAGGGGTTACGATGGAAAATTTCCATATTGTGGGAAATATACCGACATTTAGAGAAGTTTGATAGATAAAACTAAGCGGTAGAGATAAAGTCGGACTGCAATTTTTTAAAAATACGGGTGGAATTTTATCGAAGCCAGCTCCCTTACTAATGTCCGATTCAACCAACTTGTCTAAAACTAGATCACTATCAATATTAATCATACATAGATTGATATTAGTTTCAGGAAGAAGTCTAATGTCACACAACGCCGACCGATCCCCCGGTACATAAACAGGGGATTGGATGACATGGAATCAGCGTAACACATTTCTTCAGGATAGCCTGCAATAACCCATTTAGACCTTAGATAAGTCCAAAACGACTTTACATTCTTTAGAATATTATTCTCGGAAGAAGATATAAAATTACTATATTCGTCACTGATGGACTACTTGGACCTTGCCCTCAGATTCCTATACTCGCTTAATAAAGTATGACTTTTAGAAGATTTGAGTCTACCGTATACCCTATTTTTATCCTTGATGAGGTTAATCGTTTTCTACGAGTAATAAGTGGGAAATCTAAGTGCACTGTCGAGTTTTAGATTTATTAGATTTTACGATATAAAATGGATAAGACAGTGACCTTAACTAATCTCGCCAGACAGTGTGGAATCTGGATCCGTAATGCTCGCGATTGTTGAATGGCCTTGTTTGTTACACAGTATTTTAAGGTATATTATACTGTGGCTAGGGATGCACAAAATTCAAAATACATCGAAAATCGATGCATCAAATTTCTTTTCATCGATGTAGCAGAAACATCTACCTTAATTCATCGATATTGAAAACACATCGACTGAAAAGCATTGATATACATCAATTTTATTGATGTATTTTTTTATTGCAAAATAGGTGATTACATTTGTGTAAGTGGAGCAAAAAATTTCAATTTTGCGCTTTCTAAATGTTATTTTTCATGGCAACATTAGCCATAACAATATCAATAACCATGCATGTACCGGGTGAGTCAACGATTGCGCGGAGTAATTATATGCCTTGAAGATAAGATTTGTCGATAATAAGCTTTCGTATTAAGGTATGGTTGGATATCTGGCACATTTTAAAAATATTTTGAATTATACAGGGTGCGCCCAAAAAGTAGGGTGTCATAAAGTTACATATTTTTAAATAGGACAACCTATATTTGAATACATTGCTACCTATTATTTCATAAATTTTTATTAGTGAATACGAAAAAGTTATAGTTTTTAAGATAATTCGACTTATAATGAAAATTTTGCATTTGCAAGCATCTCGTTGTTGTGAAAATGCTACTCAAATTTTGACTCTAAGCGATTCATTATTTTTATACTCACTTAATTAAGTCAAAAAAACATATTCACTATGAAATATTTGACATCTCATTTACAGGGTGTTTTCTTTCTAGGACCAAAGTCAGAAAACTTCTAATTGAAAAATATCACTTTTATAAATGGAACACCCTATATATTTTTCTGTCATCTTATAGCTCGTCATAAACTCTTCAACTTCCGTGAAGATATTTTGAGATTTAATGTCCTCGTTATAGCATCTTTTGTCAATGGATCACAGTAGCCATGGAAAATAAATGAAAATATAGAAATTTTGTTATAACTGTCCCTTCCCCAAATCAGTCTCTTCTTCATAAATGTTCGAATAAATGTCCTTCTTGTTCAATACACTTGTCAATCCTTTTGATGATATTCCCGCGGACATTGAATAACATGCCTGGTGTTATTGTTTGAGAGATATACCTAATCATATTCTCCATGTCCTGCCTTGTCGTAGGTGGTGTGGCATACATCCTATCTTTTATGTAGCCCCACAGGAAGAAATCTAACGGGGTAAAATCACAAGACCTTGGTGGCCATGCAACCGAACCTCCGCGGCCACTTTGAGGATAGTGCTGATCCAAATATTCTCTTGCTTCACGATAAAAGTGGGGAGAGGCACCATCTTGTTGGAGCCACATATTTTGACATTCATCATAGTCGACTTCTGCCAATAATCTTGGCAATGTCTGTTGCAAGAAAAGTAAATAATTACGTCCGTTTAAATGTTCATTAAAAAAATATGGCCCTATAATTCTGTTGTGAAGTATGCCGCACCACACATTAACCGACCAATGGTTTTGGTGTTGAACTTCTCGGACCCAGTGTGGATTGGAATGTGCATAATAATGCATATTGTGTCTATTAACAGCTCCATTACTTCTAAATGTTAATAAGAGTATTCTTAAAGTACAATACAAAATCTTACGAGTACCTGTGGTTACTCGATAAGTATACTAGCCCCTCGAGCGTAGATAAGTTAAAATGTTAAAGTTACAAGTGTTAAATTTAGGAGAAACAAATGGCCTTTAGCCATGAAACAAAAATATTTACTTTATAATAATAAATTGTAACTATATTTACAACAAAATTAGCTGTAACAGACTACCTAACATTTTAAACTACTAGGGACTCTTGTGACGTCTTAACGCTATGTCGACATACGCTACACGTTTACAAAGCACAAGCTCTGTACATAACATGGGCGCAAAACTTTGCCAAAACACTGTATATCGAACAATACGCAAGTGCAAAATATTAAGATTTTAGGTTGACTACTTTTCAAAGAGAAATGGTCACAGCGTAATGATACTTAGCTGAAGAAAAATATATAGGGTGTTCCATTTAATAAAAGTGATATTTCTCAATTAGAAGTTTTCTGACTTTGGTTCTAGAAATAAAACATCCTGTAAATGAGATGTCAAATATTTCACAGTGTATATGTTTTTTGACTTTATTTAGTAAGTATAAAAATTATGAATCGCTTAGAGTCAAAATTTAAGTAGCATTTTCACAACAACGAGATGCTTGCAGATGCAAAATTTTTCATTATAGGTTGAATTCTTAAAAACTATAACTTTTTCGTATACTAAACCATTAATAAAAATTCATGAAATAATACGTAGAATTAATAAATGTATTCAAATATAGGGTGTCCCATTTAAAAAAATGTAACTTTATGACACCCTACTTTTTGGGCGCACCCTGTATAATTCAAAATATTTTTAAAATGTGCCAGATATCCAACCATACCTTAATACGAAAGCTTATTATCGACAAATCTTATCTTCAAGGCATAAAATTACTCCGCGCAATCGTTGACTCACCCGGTACATAAAGGACTAGACAGCGCCATTCGTATCTTAGGTGTTTAATGAAGTAGCCATAAAAAAAGATGGGTGAAATAAAACTGATTACACTAGCTTCTGCCTTCCTTCTTAGCTCGTGGAGCCTTTAAAAAGGGACAGAATTTGGTTGTCTCGTCTCTCTCGCTCTTTACGATCATCTTCAAATACGCCGTGTGGTATGTTGTATGACAATAACCGAGTAAAAAAACAAAGAACTGTTCCGAGGCGTGTTTGACGTTTGCAGCATAACATCAAATATTTAAAAATATAAATACTGTTTAAAATAAAAATCTAATTTGACTGATTTATTAACTTTTAAAGAATCGACGTATTTTCAAAAACATCTATATTTCTAAACATCGAGTCAAAATTTATCGATGTAAAAAAATCGATGTATCAAAAAACATCATGTATCCCTAACTGTGGCTAACATTAAAAAAAAAACTAAACGTACGTTTTTGAAAAAATTAGGATACTTAATAATATACAGTTTAAGGCCGTACTGAACTAAAAAGTATCAAAACGAGATATTAACTTAGGGGAAGGAAAACAGCAATAGTGTAATGCAAATTATTAGCAAAATAGATTTGTTTTGTTAAAATTTTTACGTATGTTTCTTTCCACTCTGTATAAAATTATCAAACATAAATAAGCGAAAAAGACACCCCCCCCCCTCCCGCCAAAAAGTCTAAGAAAAACGAGCTTATGAAACCTGAATTATCCTCACTTAAACAGTTACAAAGGTTTGGAGCCAGACGCATTTAAAAATGACGGTAAAAAATCCGTTCATCTGAATCCACAATGTATCCGTGATTACGGATATCCATATGCGTATTATGGATAGGTAAAACTAGCATCATCTGAATGGAGACGCGTGATACGGACGAAACTGAGTTAATAAAAACTTTAAAACTATGTCAAATAAAAATGTCAGATAGTCGCACCTATTCGTAAAATCAAATTTATTGCATAAACTCACCACAGATACCAAAAAAAAAACGTAAAACTCACCACTCGACAGATAGTTCAGAACTATAACCAACCATTTTAAATAAATACCTCAAAATACGGAAAAAAGTTAAAATTAACCAACTTTTGTCCGTGATAACCTTGACGTGCTGTCAGCTTCCTAAACAGACATTTAATTGGCTATTAATAATCACGTGGCATGCATATGCATTCAGATTTACGTTTTTTTATGAGAAGTTTGATTTCAAAATTTAAGTCAATTTTACAACAATTTTGATGGAATCAATGGATCACCTTGATTTCAAGATAAATACTCACGTTTAATTTACCAAAAAGCTCGTGGGTTTGAATAGCTAGTTCCCTTGTAGGCACTAAAATAATC
Organism: Polydrusus tereticollis; assembly: GCA_963920685.1. Classification (NCBI taxonomy): domain Eukaryota; kingdom Metazoa; phylum Arthropoda; class Insecta; order Coleoptera; family Curculionidae; genus Polydrusus; species Polydrusus tereticollis. The sequence continues at coordinate 56,604,978 of OY987329.1, forward strand.
GCTTGAACGCCATTATTCCTTTGAAGTTTTGGAGTTATATTTACCAGAGTATTTAATATTGGAATGGCATAGGTCAATGTTTTTCCTGACCCTGTTTGGGACTTAATCTAAAAATATTTAAAATATTAAACTAGATATATATATAAACTTGCTAACATAAATATGTAAGAAAATATTGTTCTCTAACCACCTGACGCTAGTTTCACAAGACAATAGATATTTTTCTATTTTGTACAGGGCGTCTCCCATGCATTTTCTTTAGGAAGAAATTATTGTAAAACCCTCATTTTATTAAATGGGGCACCCTGCACTTAATTGCAAATGGAGGACCGAATTTCCTATCTTAAGGATATTAGTATTCCTATGCGTATCTTCAATATTTTGAGATTTCTAACGAAATTTAAAAATTATCATATAGAAATTAACGCGTCTTTGGTAGTTGGCTATGGAAACAAAATAACGAAAACTAATCTTGACGCTGTATTCCTTCTAATAAAATCGCTAATTCACATTATTAAAGCTCAGATATTTAAAGTTTATGTTATATTCATGGGGAGTGTGGTAAAATTTTATTTACAACTTGCAGAAAATATAATGAACTTCATCCTGATGCAGCTCTTATGACTACGAAAAAGTTTAGAACAAAAGAAGCAAGAAGCAAACTAATTAATTAAATACTTCTCAAGTCGGTAAAATATCTATTCGCACCCCTAGTCGTAAAGTGGCACAAGTCAAAATTTTGATAACATTTAGGTTTAAACAGGCTCATTTTATTTTTGTGCCACCAGAGTACGCGTTGTCATTGATCTAAATTTATTACTAAAGCGAAATTTTTTGCTATATTCCTTAAAACATTTTTACCATATACCTAATAAAAAACAGCTATATTTCAAAATGACCCCTAAACTGTGTTTGGTGGATGTAATCACGTGATCATTCTCGGGCGCATCTATTGTTCTATCCCCGCTCAGAAATAAACAGTTACGAGAGAGTAATGAAAAAGCAAACGCATACAATATTTTATTTTTAATTTAAATTGCAAAATGGGCAACTTTGTAATGTAACAAACATATTATCATTACGAAAATGCATAGAGCATTGCTTTCTTCAACTAATATCGTAAACATATATTAATGTCTGAATCGGACAAGTATAGTTATATTTTTTACGGGGTATTTTTATAGTTATTAATGATACTACTCCCATATGAACACTATTGTAACTAAAACACTCGGCTAACGCCTCGTGGTTTAACTTTACACGCATTTCATGAACAAAGTTCATATCGAATGTGCATCATTTAAAATTTAATCTACGACGGCGATGGTCATTATATTCGTATATTAATATTTAAAATTATCCGGTGCCCATATTAGTTGAACTCATGGTAACCGCGCTTGTTGATTGTGGCAATTTTGACTTTGGCAACTTCATTATTGGCGTTCAATTTTGTGTCATACGTTCAGTTTTAGTCAAAAAGCCGCTATGGATTTATTAAAAGCCTATGATTGTATTGATAAGGAGCTACTGATTAAGAAGTTGAAATTGTATGGCGTGAGAGGAAACGCACTGAGGTTGTCCGGGACCTACTTGTCTGAAAGAAGACAATGTGTCAAAATAATTAAGAATGGTCGTACATAAAACATCTATCTGATGTTAAGGAAAACAAATTAGGAATTGCTCAGGGGAGTAGTGCTGGTCCTATTTTATATATAATATTTGTAAATAAATTGAACTCAATAGGAAATCATTCAAAAAATGCAATAACGTGTTACGCTGACAATAAAACATGATTGTAGGTAGCAATAATATATGGGATCTTGTTAACCAAGATGGAGAACTAATAACTAAAGCAAGAAATTGGTTTAGCTCAAACAAACCTGTTTTAAATAAAGACAAAACCAATCTTATTCTGTTAAGGACAAAGCAGTGTAGAATAGAACTACCTCACCACATATTATTAGACAATGAACAACTGAATATTGTTGAAAATATAAAAATGTTAGAAGTAACTGTAGACGAGTTTTTGGATTGGTCCGAGCATATTTATAAATCCATAGGCAAATTAAACTCTGTATATGTTATGGATTAAGAGTCACTGGTAGATATCTGAATGAAAAATCACAAAAATTAATGTATTTTGCGAATTTTGAATCTGTTACTAAGTATGGCATAATATATGGGGGAAAATGCTTTAGTTGAAAAATTGTTTGCAATTCAAAAGCGGGTACTAAGATTAATTTAAAAAATGTAATTTGGAGAAAGCTGCAGAGGCATATTTAAGAGTGGAAAGTATCATGATAGTATAGTGAGCACATCTAACATGGAATAAATTCTGTATTGTCACTGTGGTAGATTTTTCTAAAAATCGCTCGGACACGTGAACTATTATTTTTTATTCGGCATTTTATGAACTAAAATACGGGTATACGGGGTGAGCCAAAAAATACTAAAAAAAAATCAGAAAGTAACTATAACACATGAACTCTGGACTTTAAATACTTACCCCATAAAAAAAGGGCACATTATAATATGTGTGTTAAGCTGTTTAACAATATGCCAAACGAAATAAAATGTGTTGCGTCCGAAAAAAAATTTAAAGTAGAGATTAGGAAATTATTAATGAATTTAGAGCCATAGTGCTTACGTGATTTCTGTCCAGATTTATAGAAATATTGTGATTTATATGTGACATCATTTCATTTCAGATACCTTCTTGTATGATGACTTGAAATAAAGAGCTTATTTATTTACGTATTCATTTATTTATTTACTTATCAAGACCAACTTTTTTTGATAATGGAAACCCGGTATTTTTGGCATATCTTTAAAGAACGCCTAAAGTTGTATACTGGTGCCTAGTTTAACTTTGCCATCTTTAACGGTTATTTATACAGAGCGTGTAAAACATTTGCTACAATTCACCTTTTAAACTAAGTGTAATAAGTAGGTACATTTTATTAAAAATATATTTGAATTCTAACAAATCTTTTCGTCGCTCTGTATAAATAACGGTTAAAGATAGAAAAGTTAAACTCAGCACTAATATACAACTTTAGGCGTTCTTTAAAATACGACAAAAAAATAAGGGGATAGAGAAAAGAAAAGGTTGGCTATGATAAGTATTTTTAGCTCACCTTGTATACGCGTATTTCAGTTCATAAAATGCGCAATAAAAAATATTAGTTCACGTGTTTGAGCGATTTTTAGAATAATCTACCAAAGTGACAAAACAGAAATTATTTCATGTTAGATGTTCTCACTGTATACCTTATAAATCACTGATGCTCTTTTTTAAACATCGAACACTTTTTGAAGTGTAAATATATCATGCATACAACACTAGAACCTTAAATATCAACTATCTAATTCATAAGCTAACACTATCTACAGGAAAGAAAATCCTTATTACATGTAACATAGATTCTTCAACTATTTGCCCAATAACGTAAAAAGTATTTTAAGCCATAAACTATTCAAAAATTCTATTAAACATTTGTTATTTAATTTGGAGCCATATATAATTAATGATTTCTTTAGGAATTTGAAGGACATTAATCACTGAGAATTGTTGTTTATCTTATTGCTATTTCGTTTGTGTTTGATGATGTTTGTGGATCGTGTCCTATGTTTTTTGACATAATATATAATAAAGATTCTTATTATTATCCAGTGTGAAACTATTTTTCAGTCATAGCGTAAATAGGTCTTTTTTCATATTTAATTATTGTAGGCAGAAGAAGGTCAAAAGCCTTTTGAGTTGCATGTAATTATACTTTAATTTACCAAGCAGCTTTAAGTACGTACACTATTGGACAAAAGTAGAGCAACAAAGTGCTTTTATTTCTTTGAATTTAAAAAATTAATTATATGATTGTAATCCCCAGCTAATTTTAATGAAATATTATCCGCACAATATTAGTAATTTTTCAAAATATTTTGGTACACTTTTAACAAAATGAAGGTAGAGAAATATTTATAATTATAAAAGTCGACAATATGAAGTGCAACGAAAGTAAAGCAACAAATTGTGTCAACAGTATTTTATTTTACATATTACGATAAAAACCCATTAAGCACATTTAATAATTAAAATAGCTAGAAGTATTATGTTAATAGTTAATAGAATATCCATTATTTTTTATTACTTGCCGACAACGTCGCGGCATAGAGGCAATCAATTTTTAAACAGTATTTTCGGGAAGGTTTGTCCAAACTTCATTGATTTTATTTACCAATGATTGTTTATTTGGAAATAATTGTGTACGAATTCCACGTTCAACTTCTTCCCATAGATTTTCAATGGGGTTAAGGTCTGGGGATTGTGCCGGCCACTGGAAAACCCGAACGTTATTTTCTTGAAACCACTCTTGAACAATTCGTGAAGAGTGTTTTGGATCATTATCCTGTTGGAAAATAAAACGCAACGGCATTTCCCACTCTGCTTAAGGCAACATTACATTTTGCATTATATCTGTATAGACAAATCGATCGGTGGTGTCATTAATGAAGTTCAAAGGACCCACCACATTCCATGAGAAACAACCCCATAGAAAAACACTGCTATTTTAAATAGATGGTAAAATAAAAAATATAATTTTACACTTTCCACAGATCTGTGGAAAGTGTAAAATTATATTTTTTATTTTACCATCTATTTAAATTAACAATGGATTTCCACCAAGTAAAAGCCGAATCAATTCAATTGAAAAACACTGCCTTTGCCATGTTTAACTGTGGGTGTAACATATTTGGGATTAAACCTTGTGTTGATTGGCCGTCTTACACGCTTCATTCCATCATAATTGAGATTTTTATAACGCGTTTCATAGCTAAACAAAACTTTTTCCCACTCGTCTACTGTCCAATTTAAACGTCGACGTGCAAATTCAAGCGTAGCTACTCTATTTCTTGCCGAAATAAGGGGCTTTTTAGCCGCGCGTCTACTAAATAACTTTGCGTCCAACCTTCTTTGAACTGTGCGTGGACTAACCATAATTTCGGGAATTTCAGCAAAAATCTAGGTGCAGACATCCAAGGATCGTTTTGAGAAATCCTTTTAATGCGTCTGTCTTTCCAAATTGTTGTTTTTTTCGGCCTTCCCGATTTCGGTAGATTCTCTAAATGTCCCCTTTGAACGTAACTTGAAATTATTTTGGATACGCTGTATCTTGGTAAAACAAGCCGTCTTGAAATTGTGGCTTGTATTGTACCTACCTTCTAAGTGTGCATTCACTACTCTCTGCTTTAATTCTTTTAAAATTGGAATACCTCTTGGCATGATTAATACAGTACAGAAATATTAATTAAACATAAAATAAACTCTGCAAAAATACTTTAACCTTTACTTTTACTAAAACCTTTCTTTTTTAGGAAAATATTAAAATGTGGCTTTACTTTTGACGCATTACAATACTGTATTTAAAAGTTTACGTCAATATCAGTTCATTTGTTTTGATTGTTGGAAGAAGCTGTTGTCGCCGATAACAGAAGCCTACTTTGATATTTAAGACACGATGTATTTAAATACGATATCGCATTTAATATTATAAAATCGAGATTTCTTTCATTTTTCGAAAGTGTTGCTCTACTTTTGTCCGATAGTGTAGGTACCGCCTAAGTAATTATTAAAATTTTAAATACCAGGAAAAGTGTCACTTCTACCTTTCAATAAAAAATAAATGTATTTTTTGAGTATTTCAGTGTCTAAAACAGGGTAAAAAATTTACCATGCAAGCCCTTTGGAAAGAAATGTACTGTTCTGTATCTAAAGGAAAAAGTTTCAGCTCTATTATTATAGGCAATCCAAAGCTTTCATAAAGACCTAAAAAGTAGGTACCTACATAAGTAAAAAAGTTTAGACTAGTTTAGGTTAGGTGCCAATAAATCAAGTAAAATAAATGTACCAATATACTTTTGAGAATAAATAGATAGGTAAGTAGGTAAGAAAAAAAGATTAAGTTGCAAATAAGACGTACCAAATTAGACTAAACTGGACTAAACCACAAGCCAAGTATGGGAAATTAAAACTAGATTTCTTAATTTAAATATATGTCGCGGTATATGTGCACTCATAAAAAACCGTACATGTATATCGGAAATCTAGTGATTTCGGCATTACTGTAAGGATTTCGAAATATATGAGGAAATTCGCGAGGGATTTCGGAATTGATAAATGCCTCGATACCTGCATACAAAACTCGATACAAAATATGCAAACTACACATTAACAATAAATGAAATAAATAAATTGTTCTTACATAAACTTAAAACCATTCTGAGTTAAGAACATGCGATCATTGATGTTTACTGATATAGCGTAGAAACGGGGATTCCCCAAAAACTCGATGGGTCCCGCTATCGCGAAGCGTCGCGCCGTCGCGGGGAACCTGCCGGGGACAGTATCACGCAGGACGGTTTTCTATAGGTTAACTAAATTCCTACTTATTACTGGAAATTGTTTATTTTATTGATCCTACATAAATATGACTTAACTTACCTGTTGTTAATGTATTGTTCAGGAAAAGCTGCAGGATGGTTTTCATTAACAAACACATACTAACACTATACGACCTATTTATCTTTGAGCGAATCAATTTTATAATTAAATAATCCCTCACTTTTTGATAAACTAAAGGGGCAGCATTAATACAGTACAAGTTCAAAAGTAAGAACTTTCATGACAATAAAGCTATTTTTTTTTTGATAACCTGAAACCGGAAAAAACCGGGAAAAACTTAACTATACCTACATCCTCGCCTACATCCAACGAAACTTTTGAAAATCTAGAATAAACTCTCAGTTGCCTATCGAGAACTACCAGTTTAGTCCAATAAACGGAACGCTTAAAAAGGAATTTTAGTTAGAAAGCTGCTTTTTCGGTTGAAGGTACATTTTAATGTTTGAAAAGACACTTCAGTGTTATTTTGTGTCCAGTCCTTGCACCAGAGCTAAAAAACCCTTCAATTGGGGTTGAAAATATATTTTTGGGTTATAACTTTTAAATGAAAAACAATATGAAAAAAAGTTTTTCCCAAATGTTGTAGAGCATTAAATTTTACACAAAAAAGGTTATTACTACTTTTTTCTAATCTATAAATCTAAAAGCCATAAGAGGTTCGCAAATTTCAAAAACAATTTTTGGTTAGGTCTTTAATAAATGGGACCTAAATATCGATATGGCATCACTGTCGTCTTTGGAAAAGAGTTGCAGCGTCTAATGTATTTTCAGCCAGTAAACCTGCAAGATGGCGGCGGGCAAATCATGTCAGTGCTCTCAAATCACGTTTAAACGAAGATAAAAAGTTACTAGGATTTCACACCAGAAATTATTAAAATTAAATTCCAAACATAAACAAAAGCAACTTTTATTAGGTACCTAGATCGTATATCTATCATGTTTCCTCGTGTTGAGTTAAATACATGCAAGAGAGAGAGACACACACCGGTGCTAACTAACACGAACCATTATACGATCACAGGCCAGGTCAGGCTTTGCTTCTTCGCTGCTATAGTTGTAATAGTACGGGCAAATCAATTAAAAATGTTAATTAATTTTTAGGATAAACGCGGTCCAAGCACGTATCCAGGGGGGGGCCGGGCCCCCCCCGAAATTTTATAGTTTTTTGTTTATTGTACACCTTGTACTGCATCTTTTTATTGCACTATAAATAATAATGGATTAAACGTCACATAATGATTTAAGTTTTAATGTGTGATTCGCTTTGCTCTGAATTAATTAAAATAAGTCCACATTTTTGATTGATTTTCGTCCTTGAGCCCCCCCCCCCCCCCCGAAACGAATTTTTTCTGGATACGGGCCTGCGCTTACCCACTACGAAAAACTTCATTTTTAAAAACGCTAATACCGACCTCCATGTTTATGATTGTTCGCTAAGATAATGCAAGTCAAAACAACTCTTTCTCCATATTTATATTTTAATGAGCTTTCGATTTTTAAGTAACCGTAAAAAATTTGTTTTTGCATTCCCTTCCTCCAAAAACATTTATTAAAGCTGGCCAGTTGGTTTAAACCAGAGATAGTATAAAATAAATACACCTAGTAGCAAAAAAATGTGGCCGTTGCGGGCATACGTTCAGATAAACTTTTCTCCTGAAATATATCATGAGAAGTCACCTCGAAATATTACTAGGTCATTAAGGAATACCCTGGTTTAAATAGCCGAATGCTAAATAAAGGATACCTATATTTATTTTTATTTATTTATTCATAGATTCTGGTGTGATTTTGCGACTTCACCTCTAGTTTTGGTACTTTGGAGAGATTTGGAGATAAAACGCACACATACTTCGGGAGTAAAACTAGCATGTGCTCTATTGATAATTTTATCAATTAATTTTTGTTATTGAATTAAATGAACAAAAAAATAAATTATAGGAAAAAAAAATTGTCTGGTGATGAAGTACTTACTTTCAGCCTCCTGTAAAGATCTAACACCATTCTACTTATATCTACCTTAGCTAATAATATACCTCGTAATATACAAATTAATTCTTACCAAAACGTTTTGACCAGTCAACACAGTTGGTATAGATTTTTCTTGAACGTTAGTTAAAATATCAAACTTGTGTTTTTCCAAGTTAGAAAGGATATGTTTGTGAATTTTCAGTTCACTTATTTTTCTTCCAGCGCTAAATACCTTTTCTACAACGGATTTTCCTTTAATATCCGTGTTAACATACACATTTTTATATTTTTCAGAAAATAATGAATGGTGAGTGATTCCCGACTTTTCTTGATTTATTTTTGGGGTTTTAAAAGTCTGATCTACAGATTCTAAGCTCTGAATATTATTTTTTGTTGCTAATCTATCTTTCTTTCCTTTTCGTTTAATGAGCTGTTGTGGTTCATGCATATTAATAACATTACTTTTCTCTTTCGTGTTTTTGGTGGTCAAATTAGACACAACAATTTTTGTAGACTTTTTGCGTAACGTATTATTTTTTTGATCGTCTGCTATTTCAGATAATTTTTTATTATTTCTCTTTTTAGCCAAAACTTTACCAGTTGGTAGACTATTTAGCTTTGTTTTGTCATTCCACTTAAACTGAAATGAAGTCATTGTATGTGGGTACAAACAGACGTTTTTTCTTATCGTTCATTCGCTGAAACTTTGGCCACAGTTTTAAATTTTCGGGTTATTTATTATTTACATTTATTCAACACTAGCCACCTAACCTTTTCTTCTTTAACCACACCACAAGAAACAGTAGGGTTACGTTGTGTTTAGTGTTATGACATGACACTTTTGACGTGTACATCTCTTCTTTCGTTCTGTTTACAGGCTCAGCCGCTGCAGCTGTTTTTATAGGATTTTCGGCATGACAGAAACCACAGCTTCCTTTACTTCCGGGGGCTAGGCAGAAACAATGCATATTATGGCAGAAACCCATATCACAATTCACAAACCATAAAGAAAAGAAGACTGACGTGTTTATTGTCAACGATGACGACGATGACGTGTATTTAAAAATTAAAAGTTGTGTTTTTGTAGAAATCTGTTTTTATTTAGGAAATTTCATAATAAATATAAAATATGGCCCTAATGACCATGATTGCTCGGATTGCGGATGGGCTCCCATTGGCAGCAACTATGCAAGAAGATGAGCAGGTACATGTTTGCACTATTTACGTACCCTAAAAGTGCCCCTTAAATAAAGCCCCTTTTTAATTGTTATTGTTACTTTATTGTTTTTGCAGACCGGAAGAAATATTTTGGACTATCAGAATCAAGCAAAAATGCTATTTCGTAAATTAGGGCCACAATCACCTCCCAGATGTTCGATAGAAACAGGACCATATTTATTTCAGTAAGTAAGTCATTTAAAATTCAGTAAGATAACTTGATTCTCTTTTTTTCTATCTACCTACTTACCTAGGGTAAGGTTTCCATATGTCTGGATTTCCCCAGACATATTTGGGTTTTTAGGTAGCCAGGAGGTCCTACTAGAATCTGTAAACATATCCAGAAACATAAAAAGCAACTTAACATTGTTAATTCTAAAAAATGGCATTCACAACTTGAATAGGTTAGTTTAAGAAATGATTTAAACCACCTTTATGAAACTAGAAATAAAACTAATACCTAAACATCTTATAACATTTTGATTTTGCCACATCAGAAAATGTGGCTATGTTAATAATAGAGTTTATTGCGTATTTATTAGCTTTTGAACTAAGGAAAGTACTATGTTTTTGTTATTTTATTTATTTATTTATTTATTTATTCATAAATGCATCTACAGTATTTTACTACCAATAACAGATACACTTAACTTACGACTATAAACATTATAAATCTATGCAATGTACAACATCAAGAACAACCAGATCAAAAAGTGTAGAATATAACAAGAACAAAGCCACACAAAAAACAACCTTTGATAATAATGCCTATAATGTTAGTATTATCCACCAAAATGTACAATCTATTGGAAACTGTGTAGATAAACTAAATCACCTTTTGGAAAACCATCCAGATTGTAAAGTCCTGTGTATATCAGAACATTGGAGAAAGCCTGATCAATTGCCCATGTGTGGTATCAACAACTTTAGACTGGGTGCATCTTTTTGCCGAGAGGAGGGTTATGGAGGCGTAGCAGTGTATGTCCAAAAAAATCAAAAAATAAAAAACAGGACAAAAATTAATTCACTTACAGTAGCAGGACATTTGGAGTGTGCGGGTATAGAATGGATAGTGCAAAATCAACAATACATTATAGTTGTGATTTATAGACCACCCAAAGGCGACATAGACACGTTTTTTCGACAATTAGAACGGCTATTGTTGCAAATAGTGAGTGAACAAAAAGAAGTGTTTTTGATAGGGGACTTTAACATTGAGCTTATAGTATACAATAAAAACAGAACCACTCTTTTATCATTATTGAGTTCATTTCAGTTATTTCCAACTATTATGGAAAATACGAGAGTTACACTAACTTCTAAAAGCTGCATAGACAATATTTTTACCAATATTCAAAGATCTGACATTGCCAGCAGCGTTTTAAAAACAGTTATATCAGACCATACTGCGCAAAAAATCTGTTTTAGTATAAGCTGGGAAACTGGGAAAAAGTTAGTCTACAAAAGGTTTTTTTCCGAAGTCAACAAACAGATGTTTTACCAGAGTCTTAAGGAGGAACAATGGATAGATGTTTATAACAGTAGCAGATCCGACGTCAATAGTCAGTGGCAGACCTTCATGAATATCTATGTTCCGTTATTTAACCAAAATTTCCCCAAGAAGTTAGTGAACCTGAAGATAGAGAACAAATACTTTTATAAAAATAATGAGCAAGTTAAAGAAGTAAAAAATAGGTATTTATTAGTTTTAAAGCAGCATAGTAATGTATATAGCGATAGATATAAAACAGTAAAAAAACAATATGACGAATTGCTAGTGAAATGTAGGTCAGAGAATTATGAGAATAGAATTAGGCGCTCAGATAATAAAAACAAGTGCATGTGGTCAATTTTCAAAGACAGCACAGGTAAATCAAAAACAAGTATGACATTACCAACCACTGGAAGTGCTGAGGAATTTTCTAGTAATTACAATGAATTTTTATTACGAATAGTGCCTGAGCTTTTAAAAAATCATAACCACACAGAATGGAGGTCAAATATTAAAGTTAATGATAATTTCTTTGTAATAAAGCCAATATCACCAAATGACCTGATAAAACTCTCAGTAAAATTAAAAAACAAACAGAGTAGCGGTGATGATGAAGTACCAACAAATATAGTTAAACTCAGCATTCCAGTGATTGCAGATGTTTTGTGCTTTATAATAAATAATTCTTTTAGAGAAGGTGTTTTCCCGGACCAATTAAAATTAGCACTAATTAAGCCTCTATATAAAAATAAAGGAGATCCAAACACAATGGACAACTATAGGCCTATAAGCTTGCTTCCGGGTTTTTCGAAATTGTTTGAATTAGTCATATGTGATCAATTAATTTCTTTTCTGAACGAGTCTAATATATTATCTGCAAATCAGCACGGGTATTTAGTCGGTAGATCAACACAAACAGCAATCTTCGAATTCACACAGGCAGTCTTGAATCATCTTGAGCAAGAGGATATGGCAATGGGGATTTTTTTAGACCTCTCAAAAGCGTATGATTGCCTGGATAGAGAATTGCTTTTAAAAAAACTGTTTTTGTATGGTATAAGGGAAAACGCGTTAAATTGGTCCACATCCTATCTTAGTAATAGAACTCAACGAGTAGCTATACAACAGGGTAATACTTGTTGTAGATCCGAAATTTCGTGGAATACAATAGGAATCCCTCAAGGCAGCATTTTAGGGCCCATTTTATTTATCATTTTTATCAATGATGTAAATTTTGATATTATTAATCCTCAGTTTGAAATAACAGCATATGCTGATGATACAAACCTGTTGGTTGGCGGCCAACGCTTGTTAGACATTACTGAGAGGGGAAATCAATTGTTTAAATTATGTAAAAGCTGGTTTGATAGAAACAAATTAATACTTAATGAAAACAAAACCAGTGTAGTAATTTTTAAAACAAAACAAAATAAAAAAATTACTCCCGAGGAGATAAATATTAATGAAAAACAAGTATCAATACAAAAACACACCAAATTTTTAGGAGTCTACATTGATGAGTCTTTACAGTGGACGAGACAGATTGAAGAACTGAGTCATAAATTAAACAAAATTTGTTATTGCTTTAGGATGGTTCTAAAATACTTCAATGAAACATCCAGGAGAACTCTGTACTTTGCGAATTTCGAGTCTACAGCAAGATTTGGCATTATCTTTTGGGCGTTAAATGCAAAAGCACAGAGCATCTTTGTCATACAAAAGCGTATCATAAGGCTAATGTATAGGATGTCGTATTTGGAATCGTGCAGGGGAGTTTTTAAATCTAAGGGTATATTAACTATGTATGCTCTCTATATTTTTGAGGCAATTATATTTTTTTACAAAAATAGAGGGAGATTTACAACAAATGTTCAACATGAACACAACACTCGCTCTAGAAATATAAATTATCCAATACACAGACTGACCTTGTTCGAGAAGGGACCCTACTATATGTGTATAAAACTGTACAATAAATTAAGTGATGAGATAAAAGGTATATCAAATGAAAAAAAGTTTAAGCAAAGGGTAAAAGCATTGCTAATAGATCTAGAGCCATACAATGTAAATGATTACTTAAGTATGTAGAATGTTTAGAGGTAAATAAGTAGGCTAGACTATTTTTTTTTGACGTCATTTCATTTTATATCTGTTTTTTTACTGTAAATGTTCAAACTTATATGATCTGAAATAAAGAAATATAAATAAATAAAATAAAATAAATAATGCACCTATATATTTCTTATACCAAGCTAAGTATTATATAATAATAATTTACCATCAATATGGTTTCCAAATTGTCTAGCACTAATCATAGCTATGTCTATATCAGAACAGAATTTATTAAACAAGTCACACATACGAAATCCAGGAGAGTTTTAAACAAATTCGTGTGCGGACACTCCAAATAAAACACTGTTCGGTTACGTGTATTTACACCATTCACAGCAAATGGGAGTTGGGCCAAAATATCAGAGTTATCCATGCCATCCTTCAATATTTTATACAATGCTAACAGACAAAATTTAATTCTCCTCTTTTCTAAAGATACTCTATTAAAAATATGAAGCAATTAATTGTGATCAAATCCCCTCGGCGGATAATACCCAAACTTTTTAAGATACATATATTTTAAAAATTAATGTTGGACCCTCTCGATAGACTTGGACCAAATTATATACTGAGGAGACCATATTACACAGCAATATTCAAGTTTTGGCAATACCAAGGAGTCAAAGAGTAGCAGACACACATCCACACCAAAATGCTTAGTAGAGCGAATGATAAACCCCACCACCTCGAAAGCAGCAGCAATTATTTCAGACATATGGCTATTAAAACATAAGGTTTTATCAAACAGTACCCCCAGATCACGTTGTTGTGAGGTTCTCTCTAACTTCTTACCATTTACTGCATAGTTGTACTTTATCGGAATATTTTTCAGTGTGTAAGTCATACTTGAACATTTTTTTATATTTAGTTTAAAACCATTATCATCACACCATTCACAAACACTTTGCAAGTCCTCTTGCAGTCGCTCACAGTCACTCTCCGTTAAAATACGTAAATACAACTTATAATCATCAGCAAACGCCAGTGATCTAGAATGTTTTATAGTTTTCAAAATGTTATTTATCGCTATTACAAATAGGAGTGGCCCTAAGTTAGATCCCTGTGGTACCCCAGAAGTACTAGCATAGAAATTAGATTTACCACCCCTTAGCTCTACATATTGCCTTCTGGCTGATAGGTACGACTGAATTAATTTAATTAAGCTGTCCGTTACATTCATATCCTTTAAAGACTTAATAATGACACTATGTTTCACCCTGTCGAATGCCTTTTCCATGTCTGTGTAAATAACATCAACCTGTAATTTATTATGTAGGGCTTCATGAACGTATTGAGTAAAAGATAGCAAACTAGATAAAGTCGATCTCTTAGGCAGAAAGCCATGCTGACAAGACTAAATGTTAATTTTAACTTCATTGTAAATTCTTTTAAATATAACTATCTGAAAGATTTTCGAAAGAGCATTCATAATTGTTATAGGTCGATAGTTAATAATCTCATGCCTAGAGCCACCCTTAAATACTGAGATAACCTTAGTAACACGCCAGACATCTGGATAGACAGAAGTTCTTAAGCTAAGGTTAAATATTGATACCAAAGCCATCGCCAAGTTATCACCGCATCCTTTTATCACATAGCCCGGCAATCCATCCGGTCCTATCGCCCTATTCCCTATTCCCTTTTAGCTTTTTTATTGCATCAACAACTTCCCCTGTTTCAATGGGTATATAACAAAAACAATCCTTATTGGCAGTCCTAACATCATCACATTCTTCCGCTGGAGAGAAGACGGATTGGAAAAACATTGCAAAGCATTCAACAACATTCCGAGTACCTCTGTATGCAACATCATTAAATTTTAATTCCCCTGGAATATCAGGGTTTCGTTTCAGACCTTTTATATATGTCCAGAAGTATTCAGGATTCTCGCTCAAACTTATTTGAACCCGATGCAGATAGTCACTATGCGCAATTTTAATTTTATTTTTTTTTTATTTTTTCTCATTTCTTTATATTTATTGTACCAAAATTCTGACTTTTCTTTTTTGTGCTTTCTATGATAGTGTTCTTTTTTCTATATCAACCTTATAATTTCCCCATTGAACCATACAGGAAACACTCTACCGACTTGGGTGGACAATGGCACACATTCTCTAATTACATCATTGAGTACCACATAAAAGTGATAGACAGCTGCATTCACATCATTAAAATTTTCAAACACTCTCCAATCATATATTTCAATCATACGATACAACTTTAAAAAATCTGCTTTCCTGAAATTAAATTTAGTATTAGCCATCTGTTCACATTCTCCATTAATCTCCCCAGTACAGCAAGATATAACTAACCCTGGATGATGCTGATCCACTGGCAGCAATGGATCATCATCAGTCATTACCCGAACATTATTGATAAAGCTACTGACCACAACAAAATCCAATATCACACCATTACAATTCGTTATTTGATTCTCCTGTGTCATATTAGTAAAAGCTAAAAAAATTTTAAAATTAAACATCACATTAGATGGTACCTACATCATTTACATAGTCACGAATATTAAAATCTCTTAATATGATAATCTCCTTATCCTGAAGGTTTGTCTCGATACTATTATAAAATGTATTATATAACTCTTCGCTTGCACTTGGCACAATATAAACAACGACAATATACAGATATTTGTTATTATTTAAAGACATTCTCACACACAATGCTTCCAAGTCTTCCGGAAAAATATTACATTCCATAATATTTATTTATATATATATACACTATTGGCAAGCATTTATCAATACGCTTTTATGGTAGAGGGGAATAGTAGCGGGCACGGTAGGTGGGCGACGGGCGACGGCAGTATCGTATCAGCCAGATATTGGAGCAGTAGTATATGGGTGCTGGAAAATGGCTCACTTGCTTCCACAAAAGCGCATACATTTTCGTCCCTCTCGACTCTTTCTTCAGGAATAGGACGGGCTTGTTGATCCTCGTGATAGCATTTACCACATTGGTTAATGCACCCGGATTTTTTAAAACGATTATAAATATTAATAATCGTTTGGCGGGAAGGAACCTGTTGATCAGGGTACGCAAATGCAAATTGCCCAACAACACCTTCGGCACTTTCAGCTTTGGAATACCATAAAACTATATTAATTTTCTGTTCACGCGAATACATTTCTTTTAAATATTATTTTACTCCTTTCTATGCAAAAGACTGTGAATATGAGCCTTGCCGTAGCCGCCCCCACCAGTCCTTACAAGTCTTGCATAGTACCGCCACCCGCGAAAGCAAAGGGCAGGGTTTCGATCAACCAGTAAAAATGAAATTATTTATGTTGTCTTCCCCAATAAAGTATTAAAAACTTAGGTTCGAAAAGTCTACGTGACAACGTCGCAAAATCCAGCAGTTCCGAGGCCGCGCGAAAGGAATACTCTCGTTTGTTCTCGTCGTATTGGAAGGGGAATAGGGGAAATCGCTGTTGCATTAAAATTGGCCTGCAAAGTTTTACTTTGCCGATAGTGTATATTATATTATATATATTATTAGAGTAAATATAATTTTAGTAACAGTAGTATAAAACTCATTGACTCTTACCTTTCGAATCGTCTTCAATATGTAACTTATAATAATGAAAGATCAAATACAAATCCTGTCACCCACGGTGTACCGCAGGGCTCCGTTCTTGGACCAATCTTATTTTTGCTTTTTATAAATGATATTAGTGTATGTGCCTCTGACCAAAACACTGAAATAATTCTATTTGCTGATGATACTATAGCCCTTGTGAGGTCAAAAGAGTTGGCTCAGTTGGATCAACAGTCCATCTCAGAGAGATCAAATATCCAACAATGGTTTTTTTCGAATAAACTTAGCACTAATGAGACTAAAACTCAGACTCTAGATTTTTCACTGCGAGCGTTAAATACAAGTGCAAATCGCACAGGAGCGGTGAAATTTTTGGGCGTACATCTGGACCCTAAACTTACATGGGAACACCACATGGAGCACCTGGCGAGTACTCTTAGCAGGAACATTTTTCTGATTCGGAACCTTAAAGGTATTGTTTCTGGTAGTGTCCTCAGGAGCGCATACTACGGTCATTTTCACTCCCATCTTACTTATGCTGTCCTGTGCTGGGGACATTCGTCTCACGCTTGCAGGGCCTTTGCACTAAAGTGGCGTTGCATTAGAATAATGTCCGGATTGTCCGGTCTGGGGTTCAGAGAATGTTGTAGGCAGAGTTTTGTGTCTTTGGCATTTTGACGTTACCATCTGTATATATCTTGGCCTGCCTGACTTTCATAAAGGAAAATACTAGCACCCTTGCACGTAACCGCGACTACCACGACTACAACACACGAGCTAGAGACAACTTCACCCTGAACTTTAATAGAACGGCTAGATCCAGGGATGGCATAAACTATTTCGGTCTAAAATTCTTCAACAGCCTACCTATGGCAGTCGAGAGTCTTGGTTCCGAACAGTTCAAGTGTAGGGTTAAAAGTTATCTGGAGAGGAAGGCTTTCTATACAATTGATGAATTTTTATCGAACAATTTTGAGGACTTAATATGATCAGAGATCCACAAAAATGCTTAAAATAAAAATAAATAGGTGAATGAATACCAATTAACAAAAAGTCTTAATTTTTTAAATTTTAATTATAGGTATTTTATATATACAAATTTTAATATGTACCTCATTGTTTGTACTTTGGTGGTTGTTTGTAAAGTTTTATTTTTTATAGATTATATTTTATATATACAAATTTTAATATGTACCTCATTGTTTGTACTTTGGTGGTTATTTGTAAAGTTTTATTTTTATAGATTTTTATTTGTGACTTGTGAAAATGCTCTTTGTATGTACATTCATTAATAAAGAATAAATAAATAAATAAATATTAATGTGTCTTTTTATTGACAATAACCCCCCCCCCCCCCCCCCCCGTTTTTTGCCTGTTATCATTCTATTTCTATCCTTTCTTATAACTATCCTATTATTACAGAATTCAGAAGTCAAAACTGAGTCATTTAACCACGTTTCTGTTAGTGCTATTACGTCACTATCATTATTCAATATACTACATTTTAACTCTGAGAGCTTAGTTTTGACTCCTCTATAAATATTAGTTAGGTTATGTCTATAGTGTTTTCGGGGACTGTAAAATTTTCACTTTTGTTGTTAGTCTTTAAAGGTGACTGATTGGGATTGGCCATAGCATTATAATTATTAATATCATGCTCCCTCAAATTAACTGGTTCAACACTCTGATTAATTTCATGCGCACACATGTCCGAGTTATATGTATTCTGTTGGGCCATCACATCACACTCAGAGATATTTATAAAGACCAAGTTATTACTAATAGATTTCTTAGTTATTACTTCTGATATACGCCTGGATAGATTATTTTTAGTAACTGGCAAACCACTTTTATCATTATAGTCAATATATCAAACATTTCCCTGAACACATTGGTTAAGTTTTACCGCATAATTATACACCCTTCTGTTAAACTTATACACTGCCCTACTCAAACTACTGTTAGTCCCATAATATGGCACAGACACCAAGACTACATTTGTATGTCCAAGGTATTTTACTTTACTGTTTATCTCTTTGAATGAGGGGTATTTTTTATTTCTGAAATCATTGAAACCTGCAATCACTATAACAAAGTCATTAAGAGTGAGGTCTTTCGCTAATGTGTTTATATCTGAGATGACATTCTAAAACGTAGCATAGGGTTTAATAATAGATTGTACCTTAACATTACTGATAGAATTTTCAATGTAGGAGCCTAATTTAAAGCCGCACTGATCAGATAATATGATAATATTTCTAGATAGTCTATTATTTTCATATTTTTATTGCTTTGTATGTATTTCTGATACATTATTTTTATCTAAAGCTGGAGAGTTTATTGTGGTATATATTCTAGCCTCTTCTTGCAACTTAAATAGCGCACACTTTGTTCCTTTTAGTTCATTTACATATTATACTTCATTATCAGCAGTCAATGTCTCTATGCTTACCATCATCTGGTTTTTAAGGGTTTGAAGTTCAATGATGTTTTTTTCAAGATTTTTGGTTTTATCCTCAAATTCAGATATCTGGTGTATAAGTCTACGATTTTTATCATTTAATTTTTCGATGTCTCTATTTAATTGCAGAATATCCTCTTTTTGTTTGTTAATTTTATCTACATATTGCTGTTCTTCACCATGCACAATGTCTTCAACATCCTGAGTTCTGAGCTTTAATTGTGCACAATGAGCACACTTCTCACTGATTTTCTTAGTTAGGCTATTTATTTCATCTTTAAATTCTTGTGTTATATTACCACATTTAGCCTGCAATTTTTCTATGCGTGCATCCTTTTTTATAGACTCAGCTTTTGTTTTATCTAGACTTTCTATTAGTTTTTTCATTTTAGGAAGGTCCTTGTAAGCTGTATTTGCAATCTTTGCAGTAAAATATTAGGATTCTTTGGGTCAAGGCCACTGCATGAGCCTCTGTAGTTGTTATTTCTGCACATTTTTTACAATAGATTTTTCCGCAGGAATCACAGGCAGCTCCAAATATTTCATCATCTTTGGGTCTGCATTTGTAAATACATTGAATTTTGCATTCATCACAATTTAAAGTAGACGAATGAGAGTTGCAGCACGTGGCTACATCTCGTGGCAACCACACGTATCAACCCAACCAGGACAGCGAGAATCCATATAGGTTCAAACGCTGGCAAGGCGGCTCATTGCGGGCAAACTACGTTGGGTGTCGCTGGAAGCCAGTGTATCGGTTCAGCCGATGGTTTTTAATTTACAATTTAAAGTAGACATTCTTTTGTGATTTGGAAACACTTGGCAAAAAAAAAGGGAATTCCCTAATACATTTTAATACTTAAAATAAACAACAACAGAAAAAATACTACATACATTCACTAATCTGCACAACTGATAAGGTTATCGGGTTAACGGTATTTTTGTATTAATGTTAATACTTAAGTCCATAAATTATTGCATTTCATAGGACAAAATAGGCTCATTGTCTGAAGGTACAAGTTTTGTTTTTATTACTAAAAGAACAGTCACTTATTGCAGGTATTCACACACGTAAGAACGAATTTATTCGGTCAACTTTAACGCTACAAATCACTAATATTATCGGAGCTAAAAATTCGGTGTACACTCGCAGATAGGTTAGACACATTTATTTATTTATTTATTTATCAGCAATAGATTACAATAATAATAATTTACAATAATTAACTTAATTTCTAATTATAAGTATATAATTCCGTTTAGTAGAGTGAAATAATTCTTTTATTCTAATTTTGCCTAACTGCTACTGCTAAAATACATTAGGTGCATAATTGTATTCAAAATACTTACGAAACTACCTAACACTCGGGTAGCTTAATTTAAACAGTAACTAAATTTGTACACCTCTATTTAACTTTCTTAAATACCTGCCCAAGTTTGCAGGAACCCACCTAACCCCGTCAAGAAGATGGTACCACTGATATGCAACCCAGCATACAAGCAGTGTCTTTCTTTCTATGGTGTGTTAGTGACAAATATATCATATTCTTGTGTCTCGGTGATTCTTGTCTATTATTTTTTTTTACGGTTGACACTGGTCACACCTTTTGTCTTGTCACTTAATTTCACTTTCTACATTGGTTTAAATAGCTTAGGTCTTTTATATCCATGACTTTATAAGTCATGTTTGCTAGATATATGATTAAAAGGCCAAATCTTCTGTTGTCCTTAAGTTAGCTTTGCTCTGCATTGGCATTGTTAATTAAATCAAATAATTTTATTTATCTTTCAAATCAATTACATTGATATTCAAATATGTCACTTAACACAATGCTATTCCGAATACAATGTATAAAATGTCACTATCATGATTCCTTGTGTGCTCGACGCATCAGTATCTCCCTTGAAAAACTAAAACTTTGCAATTTTGAAAATGTTTCTGCATGTTTCTTTGGAGATTTCGTTATAAAGTAGGAACCTTAATACTTTCTATTGGTGAATAAACCCTACTACTCTCTGCTGCCCTACCCTAAAGCAGTACATGATAACATAAGGAAATTTTTCATTGAGTTTATGATTCTGACAATACCATGCAGATCAGACACTTAACACAGCACCACGCACACCATAGCATTCAAGTAGAAGGATGGGCGGTCTGGAAATTTTAGCAATAAACTTTGCAACGTAGCATGAGAACCTGGCCCGTGGCGCACTAAAGGACAGAAAAAAAAAACGTAAACCATTGTCCAAATCAACACTGAATTTTTCGGATTATTCACATTTGTCGAGTATCACTAACAGCTTGGGTATTCACTGACAAATTTTCTTTTTAATTTTCACACGAAAAACACAATTTATTTACTAAAATCAGCTTCAATAGCAATCACACAAGGGGCAAGGTTGCCACATATTTAGTTATTTTTTGATTATTTATTTCATGATTTTAAATAAGTTTGTTTTTATAGGCCCAATTTACAATCTTGGTTCAAATTACAATGTACATTTACAAATTATTGCATAATTATATTCTTAAACTGCGCAATACATACTACAATTACTACATATACATAATTAGTACCTAAGTAATAAAATTACTTGTATGTACCCTAATGTCCTGTTTTGCAATTGACGTTTCTTCCGTACATTATCATTTCTGTTTCTATACCTAAATGCTATATTTATATAAAGTTGACATGGCACGAATACTGAAATCCTGCTTAAAGTTTAAAAATACCATCAAATTTTTTAAATTCCAGAAATATGTAAATTCTACATTGGTTACTAAATTTACTTAAGTTTTTCATATGTTTTATTATAGGTGGAATCATATTATAAATCTTAGTACCCAAATGTGCTGAGCTCTATAGATTAATGTTGTTATAATTTTTTGGGTAGATAATATCCTTATTCGTTCTAGCACGAGTATGATAACGATGCATAATATTCTGATTAGATTTGGTCTTATGAATAAATGTTGACACAGTTACCATATGCAATGCTCGAATACTGCAAATAGTGTTTGAGAATAGCAATTCTGTTGGATACATTCTGTTTCTTTTGTACATCACTCTCAATATACACTTTTGCACTATATTCAACCTGTATAGAGCACTTGCATACAGTCCTCCCCAGATCAAAATTCCATATCGAATCAAAGACTCAACTAGGCTTTTGTATATTATGTTAAGCAATTTTGTATTTAAAATTTCTGTAAGAATGTAGAATTTATGGATTAAAAAACGATTTTTTTTTAGAGGTACTCCATATTATGCGGACCCCACTTCAAGAAGCTATCCACTATTACACCAAGATATTTTGTTCGGGGGACTTCGTTTATTTGCTGATTTTCGACTATTATATTTGTGAAATTAGGTCTACTGGCATTTGTTAAAGAAAATGCAATATAATTTGTTTTTGTTAAGTTGAGGGACAGTTTAAAGCTTTCTAACCATAATTTAGTAACATTTAGCCCATTTACCATTTTATCTTTTACCTCTTCCCAGTCATTGCAGTATCATGAGCATATGATATTATTGATCCATTTATATCAAGCGACAACAAGCTATTTATATAAGTTATAAATAAGATAGGTCCAAGAACTGTGCCCTGTGGAACACCAGTCCCAACCACCTCTCTATCACTTAAAACGTTATTAATTCTTACAACTTGGTATCTCTCATGTAGACAGCTCCGAAAGAGCTGCCCCGCGGTACCCCTGACTCCATAATGCCACAAAGTGTCGAGAAGCTTGTCAAGGGGCACCGTGTTGAGAAGCTTGTCAAGGGGAACCGTGTCCAAAGCCTTTGCCAGGTCAATGAAAACTGAGGCGCACTTCTTGCCAGTATTTAAGTTGCTAGTTACTTCAGATGTTACTCTATATAGCGCATCTTCTGTACTGCAACCTGGCAAAAAACTGAATTGATTTTCAGAGAAAATGTTATTATGTTTTAAAAATCCATATAATCTTTCTTTAAGGTACCTTTCAAAGACCTTCGCAAAATTGCTCACCAAACTTATGGGTCTATAATTGCATATCAATGTCTTTGGACCGCTTTTGTGAATCGGAATTATAACAGACTCTTTAAAATGAGAAGGAACGATCCTGTGACAAATATTCTGTTTATAATATGTAGTAATGGTTTTGTTATTACATTGTGAGTTTGTTTTAAAAATTAAGTTGTAATCCCGTCCAACCCTGGCGAGCTATTGCTTTTTAATGATGATATATGCTGAATCAATTCGTTTTCACTTATAGGAGATAAAAATATAGAATTTTTTAGACTGAAATCAACTTGTATTGGATCCCTGGGTGTTGCGTTTTTTTCCGCCATTTTACTTCCAACATTTGCAAAATAACTATTACAGTGGTCAGCCATATCCCGATCATTCATGAACTCAACACCCTGGTCATTTGTTATTTTTATAGAATTAGCTTTACAAATATTTTCGTTGGTGGCTTTTCTAACTATGTCATATATTTTTCTTATGTTGCCATTAACATTGTTTAACTGAGTTTTATAGTAGTCATTTTTTTGTTTTACAATTATTTTATTTAAATTATTTCTATATTTTTTATACCCATTTTCCAATTGTGTATTGTAATTTAGTAATAACCTCCTTTTCATTTTGTCTCTATGTCTGATAGAGATTATTATACCATTTGTGATCCACTCCTTAATCTTTTTGTGTTGCTTAAATTTTACAGTATGTTCAGAAGTTCAGTCTAAGTACGTTTTAACAAAATTATTATTTGAAGATTCGGGATTTGGATTGTTCAAAACATCAGACCAGTCACAGACACGCAGGGATTCAACAAATTTATCCAGATCAAGTCTTGAGTTTTTTTGTTTCTGTATAATAATTTTCACTCTTAATCAGATCCTTCGCAACAATATTAAGCATAGTTGGTGCATGATCCGTCATATGAGAGTCCAAAACATAAGATAATCAGTTTTTAATCTTTGATTAATAAAAATGTGATCAAGACATGTATTACTATCGAATCTAGTTACATGATTTATGTATGACTCGAAACCCAGTTGCGCCATCGTTGCCAGATAGTCATGTGCATCGTTATCTACGTCTAATATGTTTATATTTATATCACCCACAAAGACTTCAATATTATTACTATTTTTAATAACATTATCAAGGTATATGTAAATGTCGTTGATAAAATCAGTTTTTGAGATTGGTGGTGGCTTTTAATTTGCTGTGATTCCAATTTTAATATTATTAATTGTACAACATAACCTACTAACAGTGGCTTGAGAGATTGGTAACTTTATACTCGAAAATTCGACATCAATATCATTCTTTACAAATATTACAACGCCATCATTTCTGTTAAAGTCAGCATGGTTATAAAACAGTTGGTAGTTAGGAACATTTTTTGTACAAGAATGCTTCTCGATTCGGCTGATACAATATTGATCATCCGCGAAAGTGACAATGATACCAGACTTTATACTTAGGGGAAAGATCGTTTACATAAGTCAAAAAGATCAACGGGCCCAAGATTGAGCCCTGGGCAACGCCAATATTAATCCTATATATTCCCGAAACTGCACCGTTCAGCGGAACGATAAAAAAAAGTTGATGGTTGACAGTGTCAAGTAGTTGTAAGCCACTGCATGAGATGAGAGTGTCATCCGCAAACAAATCCACATACTCTGGATTCGCAAAACAATTAGAATCGTTCAGATAAATTATAAAAAGGAGCTGTCCAAGAACACTACCTTGGGGAACCCCATAATTATTCAAAATTGGGTTTGCCCTAGTTCCATTAATTTTCATAATCTTATATCTATCACTTAAACACTCAGTAAACCACCTTGATAAATTCCCACTAATAAAATTTTTTATTAAAATATCATGGTCCATAGTATCAAGGGCGCGTCTAAAGTCCAGAAAAAAAGCTGCTGTGTATTTATTACTATCAATCAGAGTTCCAGCCAGTAATAGTTAATTGAATAGCCGATTCACAACAGTGTTTTTTTCAAAATCCGTATTGATTAGTTATTAAAAGTTTGTTTTCATCGAACTGCTCATGATTTTTTCCACAGCGGGCAGCGTATTTATGGGCCTAAAGTCAGTTGCATTACTACTGTGGTTAACTTTTTGAATGGAAGTTACCGTTGTTGTTTTTAGATTAGATGGAAATATACCTGTCTTCAACGATGCATCCCTAGAAGTTATCTTGTAATTGGTTGGAGACACCAGGATATTGATAATTATACCCTTAAAAATACGTTTAATGAAAAACGCCGACAATGATAATACTAATAATATATTCTTAAAATGCATTAATAGTCCACTGAAACAGGGTCAAGTCCCAAATTCATTAAAGACGAGCTTTATTACACCCATACCTAAAGTAGTCAATAGTACCGACTGTTCTAATTATTGATCAATATAACGTATCAACTATCGCCGCGCTACATCGTCGCTTTGTACTATTTTAGATTTTTTTGTAGTGCCTGTATAATGATGTGGTGAATGTTTTTGTTTGCATAATTTATGTTTTAGTTTCTTGACTACTGAGATTAAATTAGCAGCTATATCTATATAGTTTCTTCTAATCTACACTATTATTATTATTTATCAGACAGTTCTAATATTCACTGGGGTTCTATTGAAAACATTTTCGTTGAGACAGAGACTTTGTGTTGTCTTTTTGCTAAATATAAAATTCAAGCAGCTTAGAGTAATACAGACACTTTTTTAAAAATAAAATAAAGTTGTTTAGCAAATTTACGTTAATGAAAATAATCTCATATGTAATAAACTTAATAAATGAATGGTATAGGAAATAAGTAAATATTTTTTTTTAGTTACTTGATTGAGTATGAAGTATGTTATTTGGTATTATGCGAAAAGAATTTTTCGAAGAGATTAGCCTACTCTTATCTAGAAGATATTGCCCAAGAATTTCATTCTCAATATGGTAGAAGAGTGAATACTGTCACCAGACCTTATACATTTATTGAATTTGACACTTATATTCAGAAAGCCAAAAAACAATTCAGTGACTCAAGATCAAGAAGGAATTTGAATGTTATTAATAATCAATTACAAGATGTCCAGAGAATTATGGTGCAAAATATTGATGATGTGCTACAAAGAGGAACCGTGTTGTCAGGTAATTGTGTAATAATAATAATAATAATATATAATAAATTATGTTTGTGTAAACGGTATATACATGCAGGGTCTTTCTTCACATATTGGCACTTGCACCCAATATTTTGGTAGCATTTAGATTAAACTTACACCAAAGAAAAGGGGCTAAACAGTTCTCAATTGGCCTTAAAAAAATAGTCGTTTTTTTCTTGGTTGTTGCTTTCTCCCCCAATCGGCTTACATATTTTAGGATAAATCATAAAACACTTTTATTATTCTAAAAATATCGAAACCTTTTATATAAAATAGTTATAAAATTTGTCCAAATTGTTTAAATTTATCTTTCCGTTTTCGAATTTTAATTAGGTAATTAATTCTGTTGCATTAAAGTTATTCTAAAACAACCCTTACAATTTCAAATTTTCTCAGTCAGCCAATAATGCTACAAGGCTAAAAACCCCTATATAAGAATAATTTTGCAGCGCTATGGTGTTTATCTGCTAGCTTGAATTCAGTGATTAGAGAATGGGGTGGGGAATTAGTGAGCGCGGGTCCCTAGTTTTAGTGTATGAAAATCTGGACGAGATTCCAGTGGGTGTCTGCTGGAGGGACATAAAAAGGGATGTAAAAAAAATATTTGAGGACGTCTCAAAAAAAGTAAAAATTGCTTGGTTAATACTAATTCAGGCGGTATAAAATGATACAAGGATCGAAAATATCTTTTTCAAATTATTATGTTATGATCATTGTTTTACGTATTTTTACATCAACATAACCTAGACAATAAAAAAAAAAACGTCACAGTAAGCTGTGACATTTTCTCACGTGTCGTTCATTAATTCAGTTTATTGGTTAATCTTTTGGCAAGAGTAATTTGACATACAGTGAGTCCATAAAGTCGTGCATAAATTGATTTAAGGATTTGGTTTTTTTTAACTCTCGCGTCAATTAGTATTTTCAGTTGCGCATTGTTTTATTGTTTTCTATGAGGATATTTAAAATCAAAGGTGAATGTAAATAGACCAGAATATTTGAATAGCCTCAAAGAAAGAATTTATCTGAAATGTCTACATAACCGGGGATTGCTTCAAAATGGCACGGAAGAGTTTTATAATCATTTAGGATATTGTCAAGTCAATGGCGGGCAATTTCAGCGTTTAATAAAATAATCTTAATATTTTTTTTGTCTTAAGTTTCTATATTTTAATCTAGTTTTACCTTCATTTAAATGTATTAAATTGTTGCAATATACAATATACAAGGTGTTTCATTTTCAAAAATCCTAGATGACGTCATACCTCCCACCTGGACACCCTATATAACAACGTTTTACCTTAAAAAATGCGCAACTAAGAATACTATATAAGGTGTCTTAACGTTTAAAAAATAATCCCTGAATTTTGAATCAATTTGTGCAAGACTTTATGAATGTACTGTAAAATCTACGACACGCTGAAAAATATTGTATTACTGATTCAGCAATGGCTTTATGTAGAGATATTAAAAGTCTTTTGTTTAAAATTTCCGTTAATATAAAAAATGTGTGAATAAGTTTTCTTCAATTTCTTGTAAGATAAGGAATATGATAGTCCCATTTTAAATGTTTGTCGATAATTACGCCCAGATATTTCAAATAAAATATTAATACTATCATTAAAGTTTTCGATGCGAATACTATCAAAATGAGGAAGTTTTGCTTCAGTCTTGTACCTTAACTAAAATTGTCAAGCCAAACCTTTACTTTAGCCAGTTCGGTTTCCGTTTTGTCTATTACTTCATGCCAGGTTTTAATGGAGAATATTGCTGTTGTGTCGCCCGTGTATGATATTATTGATCCGTCTTCAGTTTCTACGTCATTCAGTGAGTTAATATACCGGGTGACGCATGACTTAGTTGAACATAAGAAATCCTATGTAAATTTTGAGGTGACTAAATACATTATATTTTAGAGAAAAATTGTGTTAATTTTTTGAAGAAGCCGATATAATAAACCCATGTGCCCAGTTTGAATAAATTTTAATAAGCCAATCCTAACTTATTCAATTAAATGTGATGGGCAAAATTACGAAATTTTTATAGTTTAGGTAATACAGCAAACACCAGCAAATTATTTCTTTGACGCTATTGTCAAAAATGGACGTAAAGCTGGACATAATGAATAAAGATTAGTTCACATTAAAAACACATTTTCGTTTCACCAATCCGGCAATCACACATCCAAAATAAAAGACACCAATATGTGTTTGCTTTAATTTAACGTAACATACCTAAGACTACAGATTTTCACAAACACATTAATTAATTAATTGTTCAAAGATAATTTATTAACAGCTAAACAATATCCTAACCAATCATAAAATTCATTTTTAACATTACTTAGTTGATATTGACAAATTCTGTCACATTCTAACGAAATACAGTTTTTTAGCTGGTCTAGATTTTCAAATTTTACATCTTTATCAACAATATTTTTTAATCGACCCCAAAGAAAAAAGTCGTTTGGCGAAAGGTCAGGAAGTCCAGGCTGGCCAAAGGATTAGATGCCGTGGGCCAATAATATTTCCGTTAAAAATATTTTGCAAGTATTCTCTAACCATGAGAGAATTGTGAGCAGAACAACCATCCATTTGATACCTGATCTCCTGATTTTCGCGTACAACTTCTTCTAGTGCGGGTTCAATTCGATTTTGTAGTAAGTCCAAATGGGTTACTGCTGTAAGGTTGCCTTCCATAAAAAATTGTCCAATAATGTGATGTCCTACAATTCCCGCCCAAACATTTTTTTTTATGGATATTGCGTCCGAATATGAACAAGACGAAGCTCATTTTATTGGCTCCAAATGCTCCAATACCGGCAATTTCGAACATTTGGTTCGTTGTTGAGGATGAATGTACATTCATCGGTAAAACAAATATTTCTCAAAAAATCCATATTATTATTTGCTCTTTCCATTACCTCAAAACAGAATACCATTCTCCGTTCTTCATCACTTCGCCTTGCCGTAGCTCTTGATGTCTTTCATACTGGTAAGGAAAATATTAATGTTTTTTTTTTTTAAAGTGCACAACACTGCGGTTTGATGTTTTCCTACAGAATCCTCGTGCTAATTATTTTATTTTCGTCCACGTGCAGTAAAATATCAAGATCCCTAATATCCCTTTCTTCAGCTCTATTGACATTCTGAGTTGAGCATTTACAGTTATTTATCACAGTGCCTTTAGACTCAAATTTACTAATGATAAGTTTAATTAATGAAATGGAAGGGATAGGCTTATCAGGGAATTGAACTGGAAACATTCCAGACACTGCTCTTAAGCTTAATGGAATAGCTCATATTTAGCTATAATTAAATATATAAATAAATAATCGAGAGTGGGAATGTGGTTTCTGCAAGACGGGTCGCCGCCTTATTTCAGTAGGAATGTGTACGGGCATATCTTGACGCAATATTTCCAGAGCGCTGAATAGAAAAAGGCGGGTCACTCTCTTGGGCACCACGGTTCCCAGATCTGAACCCAATGGATTTTTTTCTCTGGGGTTATCTAAAAACCCTAGTATGTATATCAAACTCCGGTAAATTATCTTGACGATTTATGAAACAGAATAATTAATAATTGTGAGCATATTACACCTGGTGTCTTCCATCGCGTACGCAGATAGAACATGTATAGAGATGAATGGTGGACAGTTTCAGAATTTATTATAGGTTATGATTACTAATTTATTGTATGTAATCGTTCCTGTGTTATCGTGTTATTAAAAAATATTTCTCACACAAGATATTTTAATGCCGATTTGGGCCAAACGGAACGATTTATCGTAATGAAACAAGAGTACATTATTTGAAGCATATTTCATTGCCCTCAAAATGACACCTCCACTTTGATAACATCTGTCAGAATAAAAAAAGTTAAGAGGAAAATAGAATTATAATTTTAGTAAAGTGCCATCTGGTGGCAAGTTTGGAAAGCAATTTTACATTTTGTTTATTGAGCTTAACCTCTATACCAAATTTGAATTTGTAATGTCAAGAAATAAATGAGATATCCAATTAATAAGAAATACATTTTAAAACTTTAATCAGCTGTCACTGGGAAACCATGGAGATTTCGACATTTTTCTAAATGACTTTCTGCCATTATTTTATCGCCTATAATCACCTCCAATTGTTGATTACGCTAATCGGACGGTAGTTACTTATATTTGACCTTTCGCCAAATTTAAAAATTGGGGTTACTATCAAGATTTTCAACTAACCAGAAACTTTTTCTATTGAAGATAAGGTTTATGATAAAATATGTACTAAGAGTTTGGTTACATGTGAATTTTCTTAATAAGTGTGACCCTAATTTTGTCTATTCCGGGACGCTGTCATTTTATATTAATGTTTTTGTTTTTGGATTATTTTTTGACGATTATTTCTATAATTTTTTTATATTCTGTTATCATTATTATTATTTTTATATTCTGTTGTCCCTGTGTGCTCAATATTATCCCGTTTGATATCCATGGTTTACGTTTAGTATGTTCTTTAATGATTTGATTTCACTATGTTCAACAGGTGATGAACACTCGGTGTCATTTGTCTTATGATTTACATGGGCATGTTCCAATTCTCTGAAAATTAGCATCTTAGGGGGCATAACAAAAAGCTGTTAAAGGAGAAATGTTCTAAACTGCTGCGCAGGAACTTCATTGTCAACCGTGTTGTCTATAACTGGAACCGCCTCAATGGGGAGACTCTGAATTCGGAAACAATCAACCAGTTCAAAAACCGTTTGGGCCGTGACATGGCGGATTGGAACAGTTCCTTTGTGCATTATACCGTGTGATGTCGATTAGCGCTACCTATTACCAAATTTATTTAACCTACTGTGATAATTGTTGTGATATGTACTGATATGGCTAACTAAATGGACTATAGAGTTTAATACACATGTGACTGGCAGATACATCTTAAGACTTAATACAATAGTCTCATCGGTTTTCTACCGCTTACTATTGTTTGTTAATAATAATAAAAAAAAAATAATGATTTACACTATAATTTAGTTTGTACTTATCGTTTTCTGTTATATAATTTATACATTTTTTAATGCGGTTTTGGACTGTCCTTAATACGATGTTTTTCAGAGCAATGTTCACATACCTGTTTGTATTTTTACATGTTTCGGTTTGTTGGTAGCGCTGCTGGCACTTAAAACACCTCACTATACGCTAGTCTTCATAAATCGGATATCGCTGCCATTCAATATGTATTCTATTTGTATACATAAGCTTTCAAAATAAGAACGGTGAGCATTCTTCAAATAAGATAGGTAATGTATTAGGTCTATTGGCTAAATGTACTTTATTCTAATAATTTCGTTTTCTTCCAATAATTTGTTTTGTTCTCTAATGGACCTCAATATTTTCTGTTTATTGAGATCATCGGTATAACCTATTATCTTAAATCTAGGTACTTTTATTTTTGTAATTTGAACATCATTTCTGTTGATCAAGATGCTAACATTTTTCATAATTCTGGTGTTTTTATTGCTATCTTCAGGCCCATGAGTTTAATGGTCTTTTTGGCACCAGCCTCTGTTTTTTCTATATTCTGCTGTTGTTTTGGTTTTATTATGATGCTAGGTAGGTTTACATTAACTTTTTGAGTTCGTTCCTTTTGTGTAATTCGACTGTATGTGTATTGCTATCATATATTTTCTGTCTGAGAATTTTCCAATTCCTTGATTTTTTCCTTAGAAGAGTGATTATTTCCTCCTTGGCCTGGATTATATTTTGTTTCTCTTCAATTGTTTTTAACAATAAAATATGTTTTTCAAATTTCAAAGACTTTCTTTTAGTTCCAATGCCCTTACTTCGAAACCATAATCGGCAATTTTCATTATTGCATAACAAACTACACGCCAAAAGGAATCTATTGATACTAAATTTCGATAATTAGGCCAACTTTAACTAGGAAAAGATGCGGAGCTAAATTACACAATGTTTATCGGATACCGAATCAGAATGCAATTAATACAAAATTTTATACCAGATATGTCGATTATCTGATTAGTGCGTTTGGTGGTCCATTCCAAACTATAAGTAGGTATAGTAAACAGGGTGGCTGATTAGTGCGAGGAAGTCAAATATCTCCATTGTTGTTAGAAATATCGAAAATTATTAAATATGAAGGTTCTAGGATAAACAAAAGTGCACATTTTAAAAATATTTTTGGATATACAGGATGGGCTAAAGAACGAGGCATCATAAAAGTAATTTTTTTTAAATGGTACCTCCCATTTCTTATCTCATCGAATTCGGCATAAGATTTCACATATTATTATGATACAATATTTCACCATATCAACTAATTCGTCTGTAGAAAAATGAATAGCCTTCCAACAAAAAAATTTTTGATTTACAATAATAATTTTTTTTAAACACCATAAAGTTGGACAAAATATTTTAGAAATCTAAATTCATTATGACGGTACGAATTGTTGATTTGGGCCAACTTATTGAAAGTGCCGATATTTTTACATTTCAAGAAAAAACATGAAATACTAAAAGAACGTTGCGTTTTAGAGCATTTATTATAATTGCATATTTAAAGAGGTTGAAATGATTTACAAAATGACGTAATAATATATAGGGGGGTTCATGTGAAAAAATCTAGTAATATTTACTTAAAGATTGCTAAATTTGTGCCGATATAAAAAATACCCGGTACGATTGATGTTATGTTTCAACAGAATATTTCCAGGCAACTATTAGGTTTATGAATACATAGGATTTTATTTTTTAGGTTTCATTAGTAATATTTTAAAATTAATTTTTAGATATGTTTTTCGAAAAAAATTTAGGAAACATTAAATAATCTGGCAACGTCATATAAATCGCAAAAAAAAAATATGCAAAACTTTATGCCGAATTCGATGAGATAAAAAGAAATGGGTGGTACCATTAAAAAAAATACTTTCATGATGCCCCGCTTTTAAGCGCATCCTGTATATCCAAAAATATTTTTAAAATGTGCACTTTTGTTTATCCTAGAACCTTTATATTTAATGATTTTCGATATTTCTAATAACAACGGAGATATTAAACTTCTTCGCACTAATCAGCCACCCTGTATACTACCTACTTTTAGTTTGGAATAGAACACCAAACATTTTACGCAATTTTCTTGATTATATAACTCGTTGCATAATTGAATAAATTTTACACTTGAAATACAACATATCTGTAATAGTATTGCTTTCTTGGAATTAACACTGTATAACTGACTATAAGATTTCCTTTGATATACAGGATTGTCGTTATGTATGGAAACGATCACATATCTCGGAGCCACCCGAGGAGCCACCTTTAAAAAATACAGAATGTATGCCCGATCCAACGGTAAAATTTACATTGTTTCCCAAGTTTACCATTATCATGATATTGTAAGCAAATTTTTTTTAATAGACGCTCCTCTGTGGCAAATTGTTTTGGGCGACCCCGCTCATGTACGAACTGATAGGCATAATTGACTATAGCAGATTGATTCAACCTGATTAACACCAATCCGATTAACGCTGTTTTTCGCAATAAAAAACATTATTTTTATTACTCTCTCTTTTCTATTCAAGTTATTCTCAAAAAGTCAAAAATAACTTTTATCAGCTACAAAACACGTAATTATTTTTTATTTTAGAGCTGGATACCAAAACACAAAATTTGTCAATGTTAACTCAAAAATACAAAAAGGATGCAACTTACCTAAATACAAAATCAATGTATGTTAAGGCAGCCATTGGAGGTATAGTAGTGCTGATATTTTTCCTATATTTCTGGGTATTGTAAATAAAATTATTTAATTTATTTTTATATTATTTGTAAGGTCTAAAAGTGTAAATAAAGTGTATCTTTTATAACAAAACTTAACATGACCGATAATAATAATTCACATTTCTGTCAGGCTGTGGGGTGTCAGTGGTTTTGGTGTGAAATAAAATGGTATAGTTCAAGAGAAAAATGGTTCAATTCAGTCGAAGCTTCGTCTGCGTTCACATAAAAGCAGAACCGAGCGGAGTGCAGCATTGCGAGACAAGATAAGGCTCACACTGATTTGTTCGGTCACGCTTTTTATGTGTACATGAAATATACAAGTTGTCCATTTTTTTATTGTTTAGCGCATAATAATATATGTATTAGTAGGGTATGGCTATTATCTCCAACCATTTGAAGCAGCAGGGTAGATAAACATCAAGGGCATCTGTGCATGCTCCGGGAATTTTATGAGTTAGGCAATATGTGTTACTCCTCTTATTTCATTGATATTATTTATTATCTTTCAGGTGTTTTCGGTTTCGTATTCGACTGTTTATTTTGTCTTAATGCATGTTCCATAAATGCGTTGCCAAATGAACTACATTTCTGGAGAGTAGAAATTGCGTAAAAAATTAGAGCATAAGATAAAATTAGCGAAACTAGAAGTGTTTTAAAATTATTGTTTTTCGTCTTCTAAACGAAACTTTGTCAAATAAGGATTTCATAATATGGTGACAACGGGACAACATAATAATATCTAACAACCTCAAAGTTACTGCATGTAGGGTTCCCACATGCCAATATTAAATATAATTTTATTTTTTCTATTAAACTTTCCGTGATTTCTCGCAAGAACAATAATTTCTGCATATTTCCTAAAAAATACCTTTGCTGCTGCTAACATTTTTACGAATATTGAAAGTTGTGTGGGTTTCTTTAAAACTGGGATCCTACCAGGCGCGGTTAGTGAATTTTGTTACTGGGGGGGGGGGGGGCAAAATTTGTGAACAACTAATAAATTGAACCTCGAATTTAAGAAGATAAATTTCTAAACTAACCTGCACCACTTATTTTCCACCACAGTCAGTTAAAGAGACTGTGAATACAAGTACTGGAGTAGGTACTATGAGTAGTAAGTACTACACTACTACACGAAGTACATAACATAACATAAATAAAATCAGAGAAAAAAAAATTAAGAAAGCCAAAAGATCATAAATTTAAACTAATAAATAAGCGAAAAGTAATACATAAGTGCCAGTGTCATAAAATGTAAACAGAAATTTAGGCAAATACAATGCGTATTATTAGGTAATTAGTTTTTCTTTTTCTAGCCCAAATGTTTTGTTATAGTATATCTCACCGAGCAATTCGAGGGTATTTCCATAGCGCCGGTCAACTAAACAAAACTGGCGAAGTCGACGAACACGCGAGCGCCCCATTTGCGGGCTGTCGACGATTTTGTCCTAATATTTCTCTCTGTTTAACTTCCTTAAAGCGCGTATGTTGGTTTCTGTCTTGATTTCAGCATTATTATAGTTTTCACACGCAAATTTTTTAGGATAAATATTTTTGGGTTTTACAAAATAAATTAGATTAGAAATTACTAGGTCATCAAATGATCTTATGGACCAGCCGCGCTCGAATCCTTCATAAATATCTTGATTTTGACTTAAATCTGTTTAATTTCATTGCTGAAAAGTTCCATTAAATATACATTATCTTGCTTTTATTAATCGATATATACAGAGGGTCGTTGGTATGTATGGAAACGGTCGATTATTTCTTAAAGCACAACAGCTAGCAAAAAATATTCCAGATAAAAGTTTTAGGGTTTTTTATAGTCTATTAGAATTTTCGATAACTAAGTATACAGGATGAGTCAGAAAGCCGAGGAGAAATAAAGTTACTTTTGTTTTAATGGAACACCCTATATCTTAGAATATTTTTAGATTTTGCATAAAATTACAATTATTTTTTATAAGTGCATTATAAGTCTAAACCTAATAGTTTCCGAGATATCGACTTTTGAAAAATGACATTATTGAATTTTAACAGCTTCTAGCTTTCTAACGGTATGTCTTAGAGTAAAACGGCTTACATGTCCCTATCTTAGTTTTTAAGTATCTTTCTTAAAGTGCCACCTTCCGGTTAAACCGGATGTAGCTCAGAAGGCGAAAATATAGTACTTCCGGTTCAATCGGTAGTATTTTTGGGAAAATAATAAAAAAGTAAGATAGGGACATGTAAGCCGTTTTGCTCCATGGCGTACCGTTAGAAAGCTAGAAGCTGTCAAAGCTCAAAAATGTCATTTTTCAAATGTCGATATCTCGGAAACTATTAGGTTTAGACTTATAATGCACTTAATAAAAAATAATTGTAATTTTATGTAAAATCCAAAAATATTTTAAGATATAGGGTGTTCTATTTAAAAAAAAAAGTAACTTTATTTCTCTACGGCTTTCTGACTCATCCTGTATACTTATGTTCTTTTCATTCTAAAAGACTTTACAAAACCATAAAACTTTTGTCTTGAATATTTTTTGTTAGCTGTTTTACTTGAAGAAATAATCGACCGTTTCCATACAAACCGACGACCCTGTATAATCGATCAATATAAAATCTTAACAAACTAAAAAAACTTTAATATTTGTTTACAAATTGTTCTTGTCAAATGGGACGGAAAAGCAACATAGTTCCATTTTTTCCGATCAAGGCAAACGTCTACTTTATGTTTTCGCGCATGTGAGTGTAAGGTATAATTAATTTGGAGAGCTACGACGAACGACCAACGGCACCTTAAAGTTAGGATAACTATAAAACAAAGCTTACCTGAAAAAAGATACATAAAGAAAAAGTTGTTTTAGACAAAACAAAAATAATACCAGGACATATTATCTGCTTCGGTATTTTCAGATTGCTTAAATGAGATAGGCGCTATACACGCTTGCCAAATGGTTTCTACAATTAGCCGCTTAGGAAGAAAAGAGAACGTAATGCATCAGTTATACGTGAAATAAAGAGAAAGAAAATGTCTTGTCGCATCTTAACGCACGCATTCTCTCGCCCTCTCGCGTCATTCACTTACCACGATGCTGATCGGTAATATTCGCGCATGATTCGGGTCCTACTGACTGGCGGTTCTCGGTTCATTGTGGACAGCAGCGCGTGCAACAGAATAGCAGCAAGACTTTTGCTTTCTCTTTATTTAACTTGTAACTAGTAACCGGCTGATTGTAGAAACCGTTTACCAGTGCTATATAATATACTACTAATACATAATTATTATACTCTGATTTAAAGTATTATAATTAAAATAGGTAATGTGTCTGAAATATATATATATTGGCAGCCCTCCCTACAGCTAATAATTAATTAAAAAATATTGTTAAGCTTTGCACATTATTTGTAATGCAAAATTTTACCAGTAGTATGATGGTACTGTAAGATTTAAAAATTTTAATTCCTAAGAATAAATATCTTTAAAATTTAATTAAGCTCGGTTATAATTCAAACTTGTAGTAGCCCTGTGATACTGGGATTTTTTTTTGGTTTGTGTTACAAAATTAAAGGTCGATTTATAATAAATGGTTTTTATTTCTACATTAAGCGAATCGCTCGTCCGGTACCTTAGACAACATCCTAGCGAAATCGGTAAAAGCTTAACAGGTACCTAAAGAAATCCAGATGCCATCCGTCAAGGGCGGTTTTAGCTTTTTAACATGGAGGGGGGGGATTCTCAAATCCCAATTTTTTTAAAAAATGGTATCAATTACCTAGGCCTTTAAATAGGTGTATTTTTTTTTTAACAAGCATGCAGTATTAAATAGAAAAGTTCTTACTAACCTGAACTAACCAGAAAATATGTTCGGGGAGGCTAGAAAAAAAATAGCGTCGCAGGCGAAACATCTTTGGGTGCCACGCCCTTTTTTCAAAAAACAACAGAAAATTACAAAAACAGCCAGACTAGTCGCAATTTTTGTGTAATTTTACCTATCTTAGGTAGTGATGAGTTTATTTTTCTTGTAAACAGGTAGTTAGCTACGCTCGCTCGGGGGGGGGGGGGGGGGGCTGCAGCCCGGTAGCCCCCCCTACATTGATTGCGCCACTGCACATCACCTATCAAGCAATAATATGAAACAAGTTTAATCGGCGACAAGCCATGACGTATGGTAGCGGGCAGTGGATGCTGTTCAACAGAAACGAGAAGAAAATGCAATGCTTGGTTGCCACGATATCCGCGAAGGCGAGATAGTAATAATTAGCCGCGTAACCTCGTAAGGGTAAATCGCGCGTATTCACCTGAGTATGAACGGCAACAAGGCAATGCGAAGCCAAACGGTCATCGAGGCGCTGCAAACAGCATTTGGTTGTACCTTGTACCTATAGTTTTTCTGCTTTTTTAATATTTTTGCTATGGCTTGTTTAAATTCTAAATTCATGGGGGGGGGGGGTTAATTACCCCATTATCCCCCCCCCCCGTAAAACCGCCCTTGCGGCCATCCGTTTATTGACGGTGTCATACGTTACGTAGTTATAAATAAACGAGCAAAGCAAAATTTTTCATGAGTACACTTTATATTTATAAAATGGCATATCGTCGCTCAGATGTCAAAACCTCGTATCTCAAAATTATCTTTTTTTGGGAAATCACTTAAAACTTCCCATAGTAGAAAATGAAACTTTTAAAGTTAGTTTTTTTACTGAAATGTGGGTATTTTCACGAATCGAATCATTCGTGATAAAAATTAAATTAAAATAAAATAAGGTTTGTATTTTTTTTTCGGAAAAAACGTGGGATACGAGTTTTTGAAACTTAATGGTATTTTATTTCAGGACTTACGAGGTTTTGGTAGCATCTCTCTTACGCTCTTTTTTTTTTGTTTTTTTCACGCAAAACAAACAACATGGCAGAATAAAAATAAAACGTTTATTCTTATAACAAATGAAACGAACATAAGTATTCTTATATGAAATAAAATAAACATATTTCCATATTTTGGAAACCAAAAAAAATTAATGCTTCAACGAGTCATAAAACCCATGATAGTCTGGATGAATAACGGTCTTAAGGGACTGCAGGTTATTAAATTTGTCTTCTGTAATGGGCAAATGGTCATCATACATTTTTTTTGCGTTTTCTGGATTGTTAGTATTTTTGCGAACTGGTAAAAACTGCCACTCCTCATCAAAGTTTAGTTGGTATTGGATAGCCAAATCTTTAGAATATCTTAGAGCCCTCAGATTATTCACGCATGCATCTCCCACTCTTTTTCCTGGACGAATTGATGAATAATACTTAAATTCGGAATAGTCATTAAAAAATTGGCGATCAATGTATTTAATTTTGTATGGATTTTTGGAATTTTTACGGGCCTCTTTAATTATTTCCACATAATTGGATGGCGAGTAAATGCATTTATTTTTTTCTTTCTTTCAATGGTGGAGTGCACACTATCGCACTCCATCTGCGTGTGTCCCTTTAATAAATATTTTTGTGTAATCACCGTATTATTTTTGCTGCAGAAATGTTGAAGCGCATTAGCCAATGTCACGTTGCGATTTTGCGCAGAGCATCCATCACTATAAAAAATTTTTGGTTTGTCCTTTTCTTGGACATCTAACTCTTCATTTAAAAAATCAATAATACAAGACGCAAAGGAGTTGGCATCCATTTTGCCCTCTCCCTCATGCCATACATAACAAACTACTTTATCATTTGCTAAATTATAGATGGTGAAGTTATGGCATGCTAATTTTTGTTTAAAGTATACCATGCCTGCTGGGACGACAGGGACAAATTGGACCGCTTGTACATCCATCGTAAATACGCACACTTTTCCTTCCAACGCATCTTCTTTATCTTTGATTTTTTCCTGTCTAGCGCGATCTTTTTGGCTAATGTGTGATTCATAATCCCTTTGCTCTACATTGCCCAGTTTATGCGAAAAACAAATCGCACTGGTCCTTCCTTGGATAATACACGTCAATGTTTGAATTTTTCATTTCCTTCAAGAAAACATCATAGCCGACAGCAGATTCTGGTTCATTTTTTTTGTATACGTCATACACTTCTTTGAATGATTGAAAAATTGTTTCCAAATAAAGTTTACTCGTTGTCGAACGGCAATAATGGGAGGGCATCTTTGGCAGTTTTTTAAGGAACGCTTTAACATTATTTCTGCGTTCAACATTGACAGGTTTAATCTTAGCAGGAAAAGTAGTAGTAGCTGCTTTTGGGATACCCGAGTCATAACTATATTTCACCCAGTTTTGAACACTCCATTCACCCAATCCTAATGTGGAGAGAAACATTTTCTTGCATACCGGAATTACGGTATTATCTATTTTCAAATGATAAAATAAACTTAAATTACGCCGTGATTTTCTTTGTGTTCTTTTTTGCGTTGTTGGATGTTTATTAACTAGCGTACATACAAATAACTTTCGTTGATGCCAATCCATCTCAGACCAAAACCAATCAAAAATCTTCCTTCGTTGCTCATCGGTTATCATTGAACACTTCCTTTTTTCTTTTGATTGTAGACACTTTGCTGAAGTACATCTTGGTTTCATTTCCCGGGATTTTCTTTTTATAGTACCTATAGAAGATCCATCTTTTTCCTTCTTTTTTGCACTATATTCTTCACCGCGCATTCTTAAATATTTTTGTTCATTTCTTTCCCAAGTAGAAGGAGCTGCGTTGCCTTTTTTGCAACGACTTTTTTTCCCATTTTGTTCTTCTCGAATAGGGTTCACTTCTTTAGGTGTCGCTTTAAATCTTTTGCATCTAGTGACATTGTCAGCTTCATCTTCCGAATCCGATGAAGTATTTGGATGATAACTTGACTCTGATCCTTCAAAAGGTTCTTCAAATTCAATGTCGCTGTTATACTTTCGATTTTCCTCGTAAGTTTCACTTTGACCTTCGGTATTCAAAGTTAGATCCATTCTGCTGTTGTCCACCTGAATAGTTTTCTTCACATCGACATTCATCCCATTATCTTTTACATTCATACTAGCTAGGCATTTATTTTGGGTGTATTTTTTTAAATGAGACCCTGTTTGAATGTTTGTACTTTTTGGGTTTAAAATAATATTAGAATGGACTTGAATATTTCGTGAATAGCCTGATGAAGCAGCAATTTGCTGGAAACTGGAGTTTTCTTCTTGAAAAGTCACATGAACTTGTTCAAAGCTTGTATTATCAAATTTTATTTCTTCACTGAAATCTTTAAGGTTCTTTCAAGGAGCTGGTATGTTGTTGCGTTTCAATTACCTCTACACCTTCAGGCGCACAATAATTTTTCCAATCTTCTTCACTATCATGGCTCTCGAACTCTCCGACTCCCTCTTTGGAATGTGAATCTGGATGGGTGATACTATCATTCCGCTCATTTACAATGTCACATGAAAGTAGCCGAACATTTGGTAGAACTCTTGCATTAGTTTTGGCATTTTCTAGTGCTATTTTGACTATTCTTGCAGCCCGGCTTGCCTAAAAATAAGACAAAAATAACACTATAATTTTTCAAAGAAACCTCGTAACTCACTTTGCGAGTAGTTGATTAAATTTAGGTAGATAACAAAACCTCGTATCACAATTTGTTTTGCTAAAAAAATTTACTGAAAAACAATATTTTGAAAATTCTAGTACTAAGTGACAAGTTTCTGTTTTTCCTTTAATAATTTATATATTTGGTTTAGTTTATCAACTCAAATAGATTAATTGGATCACCATAACCTAACATTTTTTGGAATATTAGTTACCCAGGTAGCAGCATGACGTGAAAATGACGTGAAATACTAGTCATCGAGTGACAGAAATGACGAGATAAATCACGTAAATTTGACGTGAAAATGACCTCCTAATGTCTCAGACGAATGACGT
This sequence comes from Polydrusus tereticollis, assembly GCA_963920685.1. Classification (NCBI taxonomy): domain Eukaryota; kingdom Metazoa; phylum Arthropoda; class Insecta; order Coleoptera; family Curculionidae; genus Polydrusus; species Polydrusus tereticollis. The sequence goes on from OY987329.1 coordinate 56,647,056, forward strand.
CATATTGGCGACGTCATTTTGACGTGTTATTTATCGTACTATTTCACATGTTATTGACGTGTTATTGACGTCTTATTCACGATATTGTTTATTTTTTTTATTTTAGTGCTCTGTAACAAAAATGAAACAAACACTTTTGGAAAAGATAAATTTATTGAGAAAAAATAGATATTTACAGAAATATGGTCTAAAATCTCTAAAACCATCAAAATAACCTCTATAACGATATGCCGTAGGTATCTCAACTTTCAAACAACTATCACTAAGTATCACCACCACAAAGTGGTTCCAGGATGATTATGAATACCCGGAAAATATATTTTCTCCATGCAGGAATCCACAAACCAAAAAGTTCTACACAATTTTCACAAAACAAAAACGACAGACCAAACCAAACCGCCAAAGGAAGCCACGAGATAAGCAAACATAACCTCAATCTCAAATTTGTCACTTTCGTTTCGTTTCGCGCTTGCACATAATCCGAAAATTTTTCTCTGTCTCTCCAACTGCTGCAGTTTTGAAAGAAAAGAGATAGCGCGAAGTGGAGAGTTCGCGAAAAGTGTTCGTAAACGGAAAAGTTTCCTTACTTTCATTTTTATATGTAGGAGAAAGAGGTAGGTAATACCATATAGAGATAAGTGGGGCAGGTAATACTAGGTATTATAGCAAATTACACCACCGAACGGGTAGAGTCACGGCCTACTCTAGCTAGAAATGGCTGTGGTAGAATACGAAGCAAATGGAATAGAGATAAACTATAAAGAACATTTTATATGCGCATTGATGGGATGATCTACTTATTTCTCTTTCTAGTTTGTTTAATACATTATTTAAATGCACGTTAATTGTCTGAGCTCAATTTTGATTCTGTAACATAAAGCATAAGTATAAAATTAATTTTTTCTTGCTCCAGCGTATCTATTTTATCACCAGAAAAAGACGTCAATATTACGTAACATATAACACGACATAATGACGTCATTATTCAGACGTCATTATGTCGTTATTTGTTGGTCATTTTAGACCGCTGACGAGTGTTGACGAGTTATCACCATATAATGACGTCAATATGACGAACCCCTGCTACCTGGGTATGTTTCTGTTTAACGTAAAAAATACAACAACTACTATTAAAACAAAGTAATACTAAATGTTTTTACTTACCATAGCTTCTATAAACACTATAAAAAACCCACAACTTGCAGAAAAAAGTTAAATATTTATGGATTTTGCAAACACGTGTTGACTTACGCGGTTTTGTTGGCAGCATGTGAGATACGAGGTTTCTGAATTTGAGTGGTGTCGGTGTAATTTCACAAGCTTTGAGATAAGAGGTTTTGTCATCGATGCGGCTCTATATCCTCATGTGGGCAACCCACAAAACCATCAAAAATTGAGATACGAGGTTTTGACATCTGAGCGACGATATACGAATATAGGCTAGTAGCACCGGACATGACCTTTGATCGAGTATGGCATGAGGAGCTCCCAACTGAAGTTAAATCATACGGTATGCTGCGAATTTTGTTTGTGTCTGTCGAGCTTTCCTAAAAAGTGTCGATGAACGAATTTCTTCTACTATACATTAACAACCCTTTAGAAAAAAATAGAAATCCAATATATGGTATGGCCTCGGATAGAGTTGAAAAGAGGACAAATAGACCTAACATTTTATCGTGGTCCAAGATTCTCCTTATTAAGCTCAATTCTTAAATGACAATGTGAAATTTTGTCAAAAGGAAACAAGGGCTTTATGTTAAGACAAAATAATGTGTCCAATTAATGTTCCGAAATATTTACATTTAAAACTTCAGCATATATTTATTACTATACAGGATGTGCCAAAAAAGTGGACTTTTTGGCACACCCTGTGTCGATTTGATGGCAAGTGCGCGTCCTAATATTTTTTTACAAGCTGCTCGACTAATTGTCAAATCTACGCTTCTGACGTTACACATGTCTCGTGTGATTTTTTTCCGGCAATAAATGATAATATTATGACAATATAAATATGGTTTCTCTATTTATGAAATGGGGAAAACCGGTACATAATGCCAAGTTGTTAGATGTAGACGAAATTGTTTCTTGTTTATTCTTTTTTGAGCCACTGGTTTCTTTTCGGTAGATGAAAATTTTCACAGATATAGGCGAAATTATTTCTTATTTATTCTTTGTTTGTGAGGCCCACTATACAAGGTGTTATAAGTACATAGACAAACTTTAAGAGGCATTCCTTGTATGATATTAAGACAAAAAGTTCATACGTCAGAATGCAACCGATTTATTTGCGAGATACATTTTAAGTAGAACAAAAAATATGTTCTCCACTGCCTTTTTCCTCTTCGATAGCACATTTTCAACTTCAATATCTAATCAAAGTACAGTATGATTTTTTTGCTTCGGTTTGAAGACAAATGTAATTTTAGCAAACTCTGGCGCATATGCCATTTATTATTTAATCAAAAAGTAGTTTAGGAACGGTTTTTGCTCAGTAAATTTTAAAAATCCAGGTCCATTTACCTGGATTTTTAAAATTTTTTAATAAAAGGCCTAGGGCATGTTTATTCAAAACCATGGCTAAACGATAATTTCGCAAAAGAATTAAGGCAGTAATTTATTTCTTATTTCGATTTTTCTAATCCGGCCCTGCGTGTTGCACTGATCTTTTCTTTCTAATAAACACGTATTCTTCTGTATAATAATAAAAACTAACTCCTTAAAAGAATGCTAAAAAATTCATAATTTTTCTATTAAAAAAATATTGAAGAATACCTAAAAAAATAACACAAATTACTAAATATAAACATCAAATACAAAAAATGTTAAAAAGGCGTTCAGATATGTTTAATTTATTAGCATGCATGGTTTTCATTAAATTTATAAAAAAAAAAACGATTAGGCTACACATTAAAACAAGCAGATTTAAGAATTACTAAGTATTTATGGATAACTAAACATATTTCACGGAATAATTTAGAAGAGTGCTGTGAACAAAAAAAAATAAAACCTTCCTATCCGGAATTCTTAGTTACCTGTCACTTCAAAAAGTTATAGAAAATATAAAGTTTTCTTTAGAAGAAAAGAGAAATAATAATGCTAAAAATGTATTACATTTGTAAAAGAAATAGTGCAAGGGCTGCGGCAATATACTTTGAAACTTACCCAGACCACATTGATGTCTTTTTCGATTATAACATAAGCCATATTATAGGTCGTTTCTAAAACCCCGAAATAAATACGGAAGTCGGGTAACTAACCAAAAAAGGGATCAAATCATAAATGAGATAAATTAAGCTAAATTTTTTTCCATAAATTAGTTCTTAACCCATTCAGGTAAATAATAATCCTTCTTTTACTAGGCAAAAAAAGTACCATCATAGACCAACCTACCAAGACATATCATCTTACGGGTAATTTTACCGCTCTAAATAGGCAATTAGGGTGCATGCGCTAGGGCAGAAACCTCGAAAATTAAATTATTTCCCATTCATAAGAAACGAGCCATCTCGTCAGACAACCTTACCATAGACCAACCTACATAGACTGATCATGTAATGCTTTCAATTTACCGCTCATGCGAATGGACCTCTAGACATGTATGCGTAAATTTAGTTTGGACCGCAAAAACCAGTAGTAAAAAGTCGCTACTGTCGTCCATTAATTCCAGCTGAGTGTAGCATGAAACGCACGTGGTTTGCAGGCAGTTGCCAGATTGTGCTCACCGTGGTTGAATTTCGGATGGTTGTAAATTGAATAGCAATACTCAAAATATTTTTAAATGCATACATTTTATTGCTTAAAATTACAACAGCTTGGGTACCAAGCCAAATTCGTCCTTCTAAGGGTGTTATAAGGATTCTTGAAAAAAAAAATATTCTCAAAAAAGATAATAATCAACATTACAGAAATCGCTATAAATAGCTTTGACAACCGTGTTCGAGCCCTTCTTAATTTGATGTTGCCGCGTCTTGCTTGCACTTGCAAACCGAAAAACGGATCGATTCCGCGTGTGTGTTTGCTGAATTTAATCGTTTTACCTGGGTTTGGAATATGAAATGCATTTAATCAATCTTCTCTTTGTGGCATCGTGGTTAGTTTTTGAATAAACATTATTGTGTTTATATTTAAGAGATTTAGATGTAGGGGAAGTTGGGGCAAAGTGGCCACCTTAACTAAAAAAATCTACAAGTATTCTTTAATAACTCTGAAAGTATTCTGAATGGTAAAGATCTCTTCTTTCATGATTGGGCTGTACATTTCCAAAATATCTAGTGGTTCTAGACCAGTACTATGAAATAGTATTGAAAAAAGTGAGTTATTGCAAAATATTCGCTTTGCCCCATATGTGGGGCAAAGCGGATATAAACGTGGGGCAAAGCGGATATGAACATGATCAAATACAAAGAAATACTTTCCATAAACAACATTTTATTAAAAATAGCAGGAATACTTCCTGTTTTAAGGAAACCTACTAAAACTAAATTTTGACATACAATTTTTTTCTGGCCAGTTGGTTTAAACCAGTGCCAATAAACTCAGACATACAATTTTATCTTGTATCAAAAAGAAACATTAAATATTGAAAGCATGAAACAAACTTTAACAAGTAAAAATGGAAAAACCTACAAAAAATAATCCTAAAATACTGTGTGTAGTAACATGTTTAAAAATTATTAAAAACCTTCATTTTTCCATGCCTTAAAACTTCTATCTTAACTTTGCCCAAAATTTCGTTCATTAAAACTTCACTATATCCTTTATTTCAGGGAAAACAAACACATCTCTTGATTGTCTATATTGTCGCAGAAACGAAACAATAATCTTACTTTTCAATGCTTTTTCAATGCTTATTATTTGTGCAAGAAATTGTTTTCTTGTCATTTTGTCAGATGTTAGTTCTGTCAATATAAAATCATTATTATTTAGATTCTTTATGCCAACTTTTTCTATATCAAAATCCTTTGGCTTGGGATAAAATTCGAAATCGCTAGCTGAATCGTCTGAATTTGCTAATTCCACTTCAGTTGAACTGTCTGACGATGTATCTTCCTCCGCGTCTGCTTTCTTCTCTATCTTAGTCTTTTTGTTTTTTTCCAAATTTCTTTTGACCATTTTTTTCTTGGTTTTTGGTATTTTATTTTCGGATATAGGCTTCAACTCTTCATAATTAGGGGTTGACGTTAGTACCATAGTTTTTCCCCTTTTTACTTTTCTTTTAGGAGCTCTTGTTTGACTAACTTTTGGTAAAGCCAAAATGTCTTGTGGCGAATAGTACATATTTGCAGATATTTCTCCATGTGAAATAGAGCGAATAGCTTGTGAGTTTCCAGCTTGAACTAAATGGACTACAGGAGACGGGGTTCTAACCCTAGAGGGTCCTGGTTGTGGAGACTGATTTATTTCAGCAAGCCTGTTCTCATCGGGTACAATCTGTTGTGGAGATTTTGGGCGTTGTTCCTCTGGTACTCTGTCTGTAGTCTCTGCCGGTTTAAATAAATCTTCTGGAAATACATCCGGGTTGTAAGGATAAATTCCAGTCGCTTTGAAGCCATTAATAGCGTTTTGCGCAGTTGCAGCTCGTTTAAAGGCGTTACCAAAAAGTTCCCCGACTTGATATAAAGTTATCGTTTTCCCAGGATTATTAATGAGCCATTTTTTTGTTTCTTGTTCATAGTAAGTATTGAGAGGAAACATAAAGGCGACATCTAGAGGCTGTAGCCGGTGGGATGTATGGGGCGGTATAACAACTATGTGCACATGATTTGCTCTTGCCTTTTCAACCAAAACTAGATTTTTGGTATGGGTTGCATGCCCGTCAAAAATCAGTAACACCGGGTCAGTCTCGGTGGGTTTAGTATACTTCAAGAAGTGATCAAACCAAACATTAGAAAATATATCACTTTGCATCCACCCAGACTGATGATATTGAACTATAGATTCTGGAGGAAGTCCGTGCTCAAGGGCTGGGCATTTTCTCACTCGCGGGAAAATTAGCAGTGGAGGAATGTACAATCCAACAGCATTAAAGCAAATTACTGCTGTAGTTAAAGTGCCTCTTACCTCTACCAATTTTTCCCTAATACCTTCTTTCCATGTTTGAAATATCCTGGTGGAACCTCTCAGTATGCTCGTCATTTCCAGCACCACAATTTTTCGGAAGGTTTTCCAGATCTATTTTAATGGCATTCCAAGCGTCCTATTTCTTGCCTTCAAGTATGGAATCGAATTGCGCATCTCCGAAAAGTTTCCTAATCTGGGGACCCACAAACATTCCCTCTTTAATTTTAGTGTCACTGATTCTAGGGAAATTTTCTTTTAAATACCTAAAAGCACGGCACCTTTATGTAGTAATCCGATCGTGCTCGAATGTCCCATTCGCAATCGAGTAGCCAATAGTTCGGATTCTTTCTTAGGCAATTTCAAATCCCTTATAAGGTCACTTAATTCACTTTGACTTATTTTGTGAGGCTTACTGGGAAGTTAATAGACACAATCGGAGTCTTGCGAGGTTGATGGGCCGGCGACATTTTCCAGTACACTACCGTTTAAATCCATTGGATCATCATCAGAATCAAGAATATATTCCTGAGGTGGATTAGGTACAGGCAACTCGTCACTACGAGGCATCGGGCGTATGGCGGATTGTAAATTTGGATACTGTATCGCAGACCTTTTTTTCTCCGCTAGGCCTTTTTTGATGGGAGGTGTCAAACAAAAGTAATAGTCAGTAACGTGGTCTTTTGGTTCTTGCCAGATTATAGGAACAGCAAGGGTCATCTTACGCTTTTTTCCACTTAGCCAGCCGCGAATGTTGGACGCACATTTGTAGCAGCAGATATAGAGAGCCCAATTTTTATCCTGGTCTCCAATTTTACAGCCAAAATACAAGTGGTAAGCCTTTTGTATTAAAGGGCTAAGTGTACGTTTTTGTTTCACAAAAGTCACTTCACCACATATAAACAAACTCGCGACATGTTGCTCAAAACTACCTAGTTTCTCAAACACGATCAGCTCTCAATCAACTGGTGGTTGAAATACAACTAACTAACAATTTAGGATTTATATTATATATATATTTAAACCCCTTATAAAGTATACCTGGTATAATAAATCCAGGTACTTCTCATTTAATAGTCGAATTTTCCCAGAGACTTTTGCAAGACAGACTGTTAGTAAGTATAATAAAATAAGTAAGATTCTGCTATTTTGGTCTCGGAAACATTTTTGCTGTTCCCCAGTGTAATGGGATAAAGATATATAACCACCTGCGAGCTTGGAGACAAAAAATACGACGCCATTTAAAATTTTTTTAAATGTCATTTCACGATCAGATTTGAAAAACATCGAGTTGTTGATAATTATTTTTAACCATACTCATTTTTCATTCGTGTGGTTATGAATGAGGGTTGCCATTTTAAAAATTAAAAATGGCGTCGTATCTGTCACTTTTTGATTTCTGTCGTACCTATTTGATTATAGCGTAAATAGCTCGGCCACGGGAGATTATGTAACTGTAAAAACAATTGGGTTTTACAACTCAAAATCGAATCGCGAAATACAATGCACCCGTGAGGTTATGGATAAGGGCTTTCATTTAAAAAGTCCAATATATCGTCGTATCTTTCAAATTTGTGAACCTATATATTATTTTTTGACATCAAATTTGGCTTCCTTGCGGAAAATTATAAAGAAATGTCTAATTTGTTTTTTAATATAGGTACTTAGTCGGCATGAAAGTCTCCAATCGGGTGAGACACCTAAAAAAGACGTACTATTATGGTGATTCAATATGATCTTGGCTATTTTGTAGTTCGATATTGTTTATAATCTTATTCTGATGTTTCACTATTTTTTGTAAATTTGCTGCATTTACTACTTATAATCACCATCTTCTACTGTAAAAAAACTATCCCTGCTGATCAGCTAAGTGACAATGGTTTATTCTTAAAGTAGGTAAATAGTTTGATTGTACAAAATTTCTACTATTACTAGGTACTATTATCAATGAATAGGTACATCTTGTCTTGAAAAATTTATATTGTTTTATTTAAAAAATTACAGAACATGGAAAACTGGATGGGACGCATACATCAAAACTTTTGTTACGTGATTAAAAGATAAAAATACCTGATAAAGGTAACATATTTGGTTGTAGCTGATGGTAGCATATCAAGTTATAAAATAAATAATAGTATGTAGATACATATTATTATAACCAAGAACGGGAAAAAAAAACATGACTATAACAAAATTATCATTTATTCCTATTTATTTTAGGTAACTTGCACAATGCGGCAACATCCAATTTCTTCCTAAATTCCCCGATTCCCACCCAAGCGGCAGAGCTTTGGTAAGGTTGTCTGACGAGATGGCTCGTTTCTTATGAATGGGAAATAATTTAATTTTCGAGGTTTCTGCCCTAGCGCATGCACCCTAATTGCCTATTTAGAGCGGTAAAATTACCCGTAAGATGATATGTCTTTGTAGGTTGGTCTATGCATAGACCAACCTACATAGACTGATCATGTAATGCTTTCAAATTTACCGCTCATGCGAATGGACCTCTAGATATGTATGCATAAATTTAGTTTGGACCGCAAAAACCAGTAGTAAAAAGTCGCTACTGTCGTCCATTAATTCCATCTGAGTGTAGCATGAAACGCACGTGGTTTGCAGGCAGTTGCCAGATTGTTCTCACCGTGGTTGAATTCCGGATGGTTGTAATTGAATAGCAATACTCAAAATATTTTTAAATGCATACATTTTATTGTTTAAATTTACAACAGCTTGGGTACAAAGCTAAATTCGTCCTTCTAAGGGTGTTATAAGGATTCTAGAAAAAAAATATTCTCAAAAAAGATATTAATCAAAATTACAGAAATTGCTATAAATAGCTTTGACAACCGTGTTTAAGCGTTTCTTAATTTGATGTTGCCGCGCCTTGCTTGCACTTGCAAACCGAAAAAAGGATCGATTCTGCGTGTATTTGCTAAATTTACTAGTTTTACCTGGGTTTGGAATAATTTGTATTAATTTAGCCGCCAATTTTGTGTTATGCTATGAAATGCATTTAATCGAATTTCTCTTTGTGGCATCGTGGTTAGTTTTTGAATAAACATTATTGTGTTTATATTTATAAGAGATTAAGATGTATTTATTTAGTAAAATATTCTAAAATTTATTAATTATTTAGGTGCAGATTAGAAATCGAAATACAAAAACAGCGATTCGTGAGATATTTCCCTTTTTAAATATGGTGTACGTATAATGTTTCACAATAATTATGTTTATAGAGTTGAAAAAGTAGTCCATACTTACAGTGGAGTTCAATGTAATGTAAATGAAACAATGCAGTCTTCCTCCACAGTTTATAAAACTGTGGAGGAAGACTGCATTGTTTCATTTACATTTACATGGATATATGCATTTTTTTTATTGAAATTCTACCACTTATAACGTTAAATGTTTCTTATTACATCGTTGCTTTTTCAAAAATAAACATTAATACAGTGTCACCATTAAAGTCCGCACCATATGGAACTTTTTTTTATTAATGAGGTTAGTTAAAATTAAATTTCGGCAATCGTTTTTGCTTCAAATTAGACTAAAAATTATATAATCAAATGTCACCATCTGTCATTCGGTATCTGTCAAAAATTACATTTTAATCAAAAAATGCTGAAAAATGGCATTGTTTTACCGAATTTCAAAAAATTTTATTAGAAAAAGTTGTTTCTAGTACAATTCTTGGCCTAAATACAAAGTTTCAGTTTTCTAGCTGAAAGTTGATTTTTTTGCCATTTTTTCTAATTAACTTTTTTTTTATTTAATGTAAGTTCGCTTAATGGATTTGCTTATACCATACTCAATATTTTATTTAGTTTGTATGAGCTTTTTTTTACTAGAATGCCATTTTTTTTCGAAATTTAAAATTAGAGGCAAAAAAATTTGACACAGGTGGTGCAAAGTTATCCTAATTTAAAAATTTTAACAGATGTTTCGTTTTTCAAATGACAAATACATCTAAATATTTGATAAAAATTTTATTTTATACTTAAAACTATCATTATTATTAAAAGGAACAAAAAGGAACTTTAATCATTTTAAATAGGTAACACAAAAGCAATATAAATTTCACATTTCAGTGTGACGTCCTTCTCGCTCTATACAAACACCCGTCCGTCTATAAACGTCTTTGACAGCATTTTGTAAAAAGCTTGGTCTTATATCGGCACAACACTGTCTTATCGATTGTTCCAAATGCTCGATATTATAATTGGTTTATGCGTTCTTTCACTGCTACAGTTTGATGTATGGGTGCACCATCAAGCTGATACCATAAGTTATGTCTATGGTGTAAGGGCATGTTATCCAAAACTTCGGTAATCTCGTTATCAAGAAAATTCAGGTACCTTTCACCAGTTAAGTTTACTCTAAAGAAGTATGGTCCAATAAGTTCATCTTTCAAAATTCCACACCAAACATTGGTTTTAAAATGATACTGGTCGCGACATTCAATTGTGAAGTTAGGATTTTCTTGGGACCACCATCGGCAATTTTGTGAGCTCACGGTACCATTGGAAGAGAAAGTGGCTTCGTCTGTCCATAATATCTTGTATGGAAAAAGAATATTCTCCTCATATTGTCCCTGATACCAAAACGAAAAATCAAGTCGGATATCAAAATCGCGTTCTTTTAATGTGTTTATAAACTTGGGTTTACATGCCCGAAATCGATTTTTCTGAAGAATTTTTCTAACGCTTTCCCTCTTGCACCCTGTTGAATTACTTATCTTGGTTACACTAGTTTGACCGTGGTCAATAACAGTTAAACAAAGTTGTGCTGCTTCATCGTATTTACTTGTCGCGTGAGGTTTCTTAAAATTATTTTGAACAGATCCAGTTTCTCTAAATTTTGACATTATTCTTGAAACAGTGCTATGCTGCAAATTTTTTTCTGGATGCCTCTCATTAAAAATGGCAGATACTTGCCGGTGAGGCATATTCTCTCCACAAATTAAGACAATTTCTATTTTTTCTTGAATGGACAACATTGGTGATAACACTGAAAACTATAACTTGCGAAAATATTCAAATTTATGACATTTCTTTTATTTATTCGGCACTCTAATTCGTTTTTTTTTCCATAGCCTACTTATAAAATTCAAAATTACCTTGATATTTTATTGTGGATAAAAAGAAAATGTGTCTAAATTTTGAACTAATCTGATATCTGGGAATTTTAGTTTTTTAAACTTCTTAGGTGTATGTACTATCAAAAAAATGGAATATCTGACGTCTATCTGTTAAAATTTTTAAATTAGGATAACTTTGCACCACCTGTGTCAAATTTTTTTGCCTCTAATTTTAAATTTCGACAAAAAATGGCATTCTAGTAAAAAAAAGCTCATACAAACTAAATAAAATATTGAGTATGGTATAAGCAAATAGTTTAATATCCATTAAGCGAACTTACATTAAATAAAAAAAAAGTTAATTAGAAAAAATGGCAAAAAAATCAACTTTGAGCTAGAAAACTGAAACTTTGTATTTAGGCCAAGAATTGTACTAGAAACAACTTTTTCTAATAAAAGTTTTTGAAATTCGGTAAAACAATGCCATTTTTCAGCATTTTTTGATTAAAACGTAATTTTTGACAGATACCGAATGACAGATGGTGACATTTGATTATATAATTTTTAGTTTAATTTGAAGCAAAAACGATTGCCGAAATTTAATTTTAACTAACCTCATTAATAAAAAAAAGTTCCATATGGTGCGGACTTTAATGGTGACACTGTATATTTGAAAAATATAATTCTTCTTAAAAATCTTTAAAAATCCTTACTTGTCAGATGGAGTAGAATAAATATAATATACTAATTAGGAAAATATTTCCTAGCCATCTGAATAAGTTCGAAACCGGTCCATAGGTAGCAGCATCCTACCAACAGAAAGGTCTTCCTTTCTTGGTAGTTTTAAGCAATCAATTTAGTATTGTAGCGCTAACTGTGTTAGCCAAATACGGCCTTATAGTATAAGGTTTTTAAATCAGATTGCTAGGAAATATTTTCCTAATTAGTATATTATATTTATATAATTTTTCTTCTCAAAAACTAAAAGTTAGCGCTTTTTTCAAAATAGTACAAATCACTACGCTTCTTTCTGTGTTCAAGAGAAGAAGAGGGCTAACCGGAAAAGTATTCGGTAATGGTTTTGTTTTTATTGTTTTAGTTGGTAAGTACTTACTTACATAGTTACCACGGTGTGTATAAATCTTGTTTTTTTCAGACTCAGATATTCGGATAAAATTGATAAAGTACAGGGACATTATGCAATACCCATCCTAGAGCTCATTGCGAGCCACTTTTCATCTCCAATAATATTCTATCCCTTGCATGCTTACTTATCTTAGAAACTGCATACCTTATCCATAAAAAACTCATTTTCCTAATCACCAGCAGATTTATTTTACAAGACAGACGCACAGTATACCTCTACCAATTCCTCGCTTGAGCCTTATTAGGGACTCCTTCATTATAACACTGGGGAATAAATTTTAACTTTTTTTTTGGTTCCTGAACAAAACCTATTTTTTTTTTATTGAACTACATCCAAGCAACTAAAAAATACCTATTAAAGATTTTAGTTAGCTCGCAAAAAGAATCTGAATTATTTGTTACAAGATCTTTATTTATAGGCATATACAATGAACATTTTAATTTATAGGCATTTACAATGAACATACAAACAATATATTGTTGGTTCAACAATAGCAATTAAAGAGCACTTTTTTATCAGTGACTCTAAAGGTTGGACACTCATTTTACGCTTCTTAGCCTGTCTTTTGAACGCAGCCTCGGGGGCATCTCCCGTAATAGTCCAACAATAGTCGGCTAACATATCACAGTTCCATTTTCCCTGATACCTTCTTTTCATGTTTGAAATATCCTGGTGGAACCTCTCACCGTGCTCGTCACTTACAGCACCACAATTTTCCGGAAGGTTTTCCAGGTCCATTTTAAAGGCATTCCAAGCGTCCTATTCCTTGCCTTCAAGTATGGAATCGAATTGCGCATCTCCGAAAAGTTTCCTAATCTGGGGACCCACAAATATTCGTTCTTTAAGTTTAGTGTCACTGATTCTAGAGAACTTTTCTTTTAAATAACTAAAAGCACTGCACCTTTATGTAGTGATCCGATCGTGTTCGACTGTCCCATTCGCAATCGAGAAGCCAATATTTCGGATTTTTTCTTAGGCAATTTCAAATCCCTTATAAGGTCACTTAATTCACTTTGACTTATTTTGTGAGGCTTTTTACTGGGAAGTTAATAGACACAATCGGAGTCTTGCGAGGTTGATGGGCCGGCGACATTTTCCAGTACACTACCGTTTAAATCCATTGGATCATCATCATCAGAATCAAGGATATATTCCTGAGGTGGATTAGGTACAGGCAACTCGTCACTATGAGGCATCGGGCGTATGGCGGATTGTAAATTTGGATACTGTATCGCATACCTTTTTTTCTCCGATAGGCGTTTTTTGATGTGAGGTGTCAAACAAAAGTAACAGTCAGTAACGTGGTCTTTCGGTTCTCGCCAGATCATAGGAACAGCAAAGGGCATCTTACGCTTTTTTCCACTTAGCCAGCCGCGAAGGTTGGACGCACATTTGTAGCAGCAGATATGGAGAGCCCAATTTTTATCCTGGTCTCCAATTTTACAGCCAAAATACAAGTGGTAAGCCTTTTGTATTAAAGGGCTAAGTGTACGTTTTTGTTTCACAAAAGTCACTTCACCACATATATAACAAAAATGGTCCGGCTTATTTAAACAAACTCGCGACATGTCGCTCAAAACTCTCTAGTTTCTCAAATACGAACAGCTCTCAATCAACTGGTGGTTGAAATACAACTAACTAACAATTTAGGATTTATGTTATATATACAGGGTGTTTCAGAATAAGATGCTGATCCTTAACGGTGTGAATCCTTAGGTGATTTTAAGAAGAAAAGTTCAAATTAACATAATATATCCTTAACCTATGAACTTTCGAACTACAGGGCGTTAAAGTTTTAAGAAAAAAATCGTTTTTCTATCATAACTTTAACAACTTTCTAGCTATTTTTATGAATTTTTCACACATGCCCTCTAAGCATCAATAGCCATTTAATTAAAAATTTTTAACCAGTGGCGTCCTGAAAGGGTTTGGACTAGATATTTTGGAAAAATATTATGTACACCACTGCTTTTTCTCAAGATAAAAATTATTTTTAAAATACTCATTCATTTTAGGCCAAATTTAATATCTTGCCTTTTTATCGTCCGACAAACAGTTTCCGACAAAAAAAAATAAAAAGCATTAAATGCGCATTCGCTATGTGCCTATGGTTTATTTTTTAACATTAAATTAAAACAACTAATATTAAATAACGTGAATAATTTAGATTAGCTGTTGAAAGTGGCCACCACCTGCAAGAATGCATGCTTCAGCTCTTCTCCTCATTGAGTCTCGTATCCTTTGAAAAATTCCTAGAGTATTCCTGATACTGTCGAAACAAACTATTTATGCGGTTTCTCAACTCCTCTTCAGTATTTATTGGGATGCTGTAAACCAACGTTTTCAGATGTCCCCACAGGAAAAAATCTAGACTGTTTAGATCAGGGGTTCTAGGTGGCCACGATTGTGTTCCTCTGCACCATATCCATCGATTAGTATAATGTTGATTTAAAAACTCTCGTGCTAAGAGACTGAAATGGGCAGGTGCACCATCGTGCATATACCCCATACGATGTCGGGTTAAAACAGGGACGTCGTCTAGCAAATTTGGTAAAGTGTGTTCAAGAAATTGGCGATAATTGATTCCGTTCAATCTGGCTGGTAAAAAATAAGGCCCAATTAAATAATCACCAATAATTCCAGCCCAAACATTTACAGAAAATTGCTCTTGGTGGTGGGATTCCGTAATGGCATGTGGGTTTTCTTCTGCCCAGAAGTGATTGTTATGAAAATTTTGTATGGCGTTCCTGGAAAAATTAGCTTCGCCCGTGAACAAAATTCTGGCATCAAATTGGGGATTTTCGGTAACCATTTGAATAAACCATTGGCAGAAATTGATGCGTAATGGAAAATCCCTAGGAAGTAGGGCCTGGACCCGTTGAATATGGTACGGATATAACAAATAACTTTGAAGAATTCTCCAGACTAGGACATTAGTAATATTTAAAATATTCCCGATTTTTCTGGTACTTATATTAGGTTTTGTTCCACTAAATTTAAAACAGCTTCTTCGGTTTCCAGTGTTCGTGTAGTTTGGTGTGCCCCTTTTAAGTAGTTTTTTGTTTCAAAAGATCCCGTTCCACATAACTTTCTGTGAGTTCCTGAAATCGTTCGTGCATCCGGAACTATTCTATTTGGATTACGCTCTTGGTATAGTCGTCTGGCTTCGAATGCATTGCCGTCAGCAAGCCCGTACAGGTAATGCATATCCGCAAACTCGATTTTTGTAAAATTTACCATGATACTTATACGTTTAAAAAGTATTACGTTTTTAAAATTTAAGTTAAGTGGAAAGCCGTGTACATAATTAATAAATAGCTGTCAAAACTAGTTGGCATTAAATATTTCGTTATTGTCATTGTTTCCTTAACAAAGTTCATAGCCTACTTGTCAGAAACCATAGGCACATAGCGAATGCGCATTTAATGCTTTTTCTTTTTTTTGTCGGACGATAAAAAGGCAAGATATTAAATTTGGCCTAAAATGAATGAATATTTTAAAAATAATTTTTATCTTGAGAAAAAGCAGCGGCGTACATAATATTTTTCCAAAATGTCTAGTCCAAACCCTTTCAGGACGCCACTGGTTAAAAAATTTTAAAATTTTTCTACACCAAAAAATGGCTATTGATGCTTAGAGGGCATGTGTGAAAAATTCATAAAAATAGCTAGAAAATTGTTAAAGTTATGATAGAAAAACGATTTTTTTTTAAACTTTAACGCCGTGTAGATCGAAAGTTGATAGGTTAAGGATATATGTTAATTTGAACTCTTCTTCTTAAAATCACCTAAGGATTCACACCGTTAAGGATCAGCATCTTATACTGAAACACCCTGTATATTTAAACTCCTTATAAAGTACACCTGGTATAATAAATCCAGGTACTTCTCATTTAATAGTCGAATTTTCCCAGAGACTTTTGCAAGACAGACTGTTAGTTAGTATAATAAAATAAGTAAGATTCTGCTTATTTGGTCTCGGAAACATTTTTGCTGTTCCCCAGTGTAATGGGATAAAGATAAATAACCACCTGAGCTTGGAGACAAGAAATAGCCAAAACCTTAAACTGTTTCGTAAGAAATTAAAGGCCAAGCTATTGTCAAGAGCATTTTATAATATAGACGAATTTTTTACACAAAATGATATTATTATGTAATCTTACTTTTTGAAATTTTTAATTAATAATGGTTTTATTTAGATTATCGCTTGTTATTCTAAATTGTAGTTTATATCAACTGTTATATGTATGTTTTGTTGGTACCTTTTTAGCTTAAATTTTTTTATGTGGGTGAAGTGTAAAAACTTTTAAACATCAATATAATTTAAAATTAACTGCACTTCCGTTATGAAGTTAAAAGAGGTGATTAACTTTTGATAGTACCTTAGCTATGTATCCATTGTGGATGCCGAACTCCTAATTTTTTAAGTCATGTGTTGTAACTCAGTTGTATAAGTTATCATGCTTTGTCAATAAGATTCATCTCTTATGATACCTCTTGAACAATAAGGCACTTTCATTCATGAAGTGTCGTCCGATTCGCGGTTTCCCTGTTGAATATAATAAAAAAATAAATTACACATTCCTCAATGATTTTCCGCAAGGAATCCAAATTTGATGTCAAAAAATATATAGGTTCACAAATTTGAAAGATACGACGATATATTGGATTTTTTAAATGAAATCCCTTATTCATAACCTCGCAAGTGGATTGCATTTCGCGATTCTATTTCACAAAAAAAAAGTTGCCAATATTTATTTTCTTTTATTGTGGAGATAAGAGGTTTCAACGTTGTTGATTTGGTTCTGTAATTATTACCACTTTAGAAATATATGTTTTGAGTTGTGAACCCTAATTGTTTTTACAGTTACACAATTTATTCCCGTGTCCAACCTATTTACGCTATTATCAAATACAACAGATGTTGAAAATTGACAAATACGACGCCATTTAAAATTTTTTTAATGTCATTTCGCGATCAGATTTCCATTTTTCATTCGTGTGGTTATGTATGAGGGTTGCCATTTTAAAAATTCAAAATGGCGTCGTATCTGTCACTTTTTGACATCTGTCGTATTTGATTTATAGCGTAAATAGCTCGGCCACGGGAGATTATGTAACTGTAAAAACAATTGGGTTTTACAACTCAAAATCGAATCGCGAAATGCAATGCACCCGTGAGGTTATGAATAAGGGCTTTCATTTAAAAAATCCAATATATCGTCGTATCTTTCAAATTTGCGAACCTATATATTTTTTGACATCAAATTTGGATTCCTTGCGGAAAATCATTGAGAAATGTGTAATTTATTTTTTTATTATATTCAACAGGGAAACCGCGAATCGGGTGACACTTCATGAATGAAAGTGCCTTATTGTTCAAGAGGTATCATAAGAGATGAATCCTATTGACAAAGCATGATAACTTATACAACTGAGTTACAACACATGACTTAAAAAATTAGGAGTTCGGCATTGACAATGGATACATAGCTAAGGTACAATCAAAGTTAATCACCTCTTTTAACTTCATAACGGAAGTGCAGTTAATTTTAAATATTATTGATGTTTAAAAGTTTTTACACTTCACCCACATAAAAAAAATTAAGCTAAAATGGTAATAAAAGTACCAACAAAACATACATATAACAGTTTATATAAACTACAATTTAGAATAACAAGCGATAATCTAAATAAAACCATTATTAAAAATTTCAAAAAGTAAGATTAAATATCATTTTGTGTAAAAAATTCGTCTATATTATAAAATGCTCTTGACAATAGCTTGGCCTTTAATTTCTTACGAAACAGTTTAAGGTTTTGGCTATTTCTTGTCTCCAAGTTCAGGTGGTTATATCTTTATCCCATTACACTGGGGAACAGCAAAAATGTTTCCGAGACAATAGCAGAATCTTACTTATTTTATTATACTAACTAACAGTCTGTCTTGCAAAAGTCTCTGGGAAAATTCGACTATTAAATGAGAAGTACCTGGATTTATTATACCAGGTGTACTTTATAAGGGGTTTAAATTTATATATAACATAAATCCTAAATTGTTAGTTAGTTGTATTTCAACCACCAGTTGATTGAGAGCTGTTCGTATTTGAGAAACTAGAGAGTTTTGAGCAACATGCCGCGAGTTTGTTTAAATAAGCCGGATCATTTTTGTTATATATGTGGTGAAGTGACTTTTGTGAAACAAAAACGTACATTTAGCCCTTTAATACAAAAGGCTTACCACTTGTATTTTGGCTGTAAAATTGGAGACCAGGATAATAATTATTGGGCTCTCCATATCTGCTGCTACAACATTCGCGGCTGGCTAAGTGGAAAAAAGCGTAAGACGCCCTTTGCTGTTCCTATGATCCTGCGAGAACCGAAAGACCACGTTACTGACTGTTACTTTTGTTTGACACCTCGCATCAAAAAACGCCTATCGGAGAAGAAAAGGTCTGCGATACAGTATCCAAATTTACAATCCGCCATACGCCCGATGCCTCATAGTGACGAGTTGCCTGTACCTAATCCACCTCAGGAATATATCCTTGATTCTGATGATGATCCAATGGATTTAAACGGTAGTGTACTGGAAAATGTCGCCGGCCCATCAACCTCGCAAGACTCCGATTGTGTCTATTAACTTCCCAGTAAAAAGCCTCACAAAATAAGTCAAAGTGAATTAAGTGACCTTATAAGGGATTTGAAATTGCCTAAGAAAAAATCCGAACTATTGGCTTCTCGATTGCGAATGGAACAGTCGAGCACGATCGGATCACTACATAAAGGTGCCGTGCTTTTAGTTATTTAAAAGGAAAGTTTCCTAGAATCAGTGACACTAAACTTAAAGAAGGGATATTTGTGGGTCCCCAGATTAGGAAACTTTTTGGAGATGCGCAATTCGATTCCATACTTGAAGGCAAGGAATAGGACGCTTGGAATGCCTTTAAAATGGATCTGGAAGACCTTCCGGAAAATTGTGGTGCTGTGAGTGACGAGCACGGTGAGAGGTTCCACCAGGATATTTCAAACATGGAAAGAAGGTATCAGGGAAAATAGAACTTTGAGATGTTAGCCGACTACTGTTGGACTATTACGGGAGATGCCCCAGAGGCTGCTTTCAAAAGACAGGCTAAGGAGCGTAAAATGAGTGTCTAAACTTTAGACTCACTGATAAAAATGTGCTATTTAATTGCTGTTGTTGAACCAACAATATATTGTTTGTATGTTTATTGTAAATGCCTATAAATTAAAATGTTCATTGTATATGCCTATAAATAAAGATCTTGTAACAAATAATTCAGATTTTTTTTGCGAGCTAACTAAAATCTTTAATAGGTATTTTTGAGTTGCTTGGATGTAGTTCAATAAAAAAAAATAGGTTTTGTTCAGGAAACAAAAAAAAAAGTTGAAATTTGTTCCCCAGTGTTATAAATGAAGGAGTCCCTAATGAGGCTCAGGCGAGGAATTGGTAGAGGTATATTGTGCGTCTGTCTTGTAAAATAAATCTGCTGGTGATTAGGAAAATGAGTTTTTATGGATAAGGTATGCAGTTTCTAAGATAAGTAAGCATGCAAGGGTTAGAATATTATTGGAGATGAAAAGTGGCTTGCACTAAGCTCTAGGATGGGTATTGCATAATGTCCCTGTACTTTATCAATTTTATCCGAATATCTGAGTCTGAAAAAAACAAGATTTATACACACCGTGGTAACTATGTAAGTAAGTACCAACTAAAACAATAAAAACAAAACCATTACCGAATACTTTTCCGGTTCGCCCTCTTCTTCTCTTGAACACAGAAAGGAGCATATCCATAAACATAAACATAATTATTGTGAAACATATTATACGTACACCATATTTAAAAAGGGAAATATCTCACCAATCGCTGTTTTTGTATTTCGATTTCTAATCTGTACCTAAATAATTAATAAATTTTAGAATATTTTACTAAATAAATACATTAAATTTAGTATTGTAGCGCTAACAGTGTTAGCCAAATACGACCTTATAGTATAAGGTTTTTGCATCAGATGGCTAGGAAATATTTTCCTAATTAGTATATATATTTAAATAAATACATCTTAATCTCTTAAATATAAACACAATAATGTTTATTCAAAAACTAACCACGATTTAGGTTATCTGTGACGATGCCACAAAGAGAAATTCGATTAAATGCATTTCATAGTATAACACAAAATTAGCGGCTAAATTAATACAAATTATTCTAAACCCCGGTAAAACTATTAAATTCAGCAAATACACGCGGAATCGATCCTTTTTTCGGTTTGCAAGTGCAAGCAAGGCGCGGCAACATCAAGTTAGGAAGCGCTCAAACACGGTTGTCAAAGCTATTTATAGCAATTTCTGTAATGTTGATTAATATCTTTTATTTCTGACCGGTATATTATTAGCTTATAACGTCTTAGTTACGCGGGAATTATAAGGGTCATAACTCCCTTGGGATATTAAGAAAAATTTGACATAAAATCAAACGATTGACATCTAATGTCAATTTGATTGTCATCTATTGAAACATTTATTCCACTATAAAAATGAACAAAATGTTACCAAAATCGGTCAGAAATAAAATTATCTATGTATCACTGGAATTATAAGGGTATCATTATAATTCCCTAGATACATAAATAACTATTTTGAGAATATTTTTTTTCTAGAATCCTTATAACACCCTTAGAAGGACGAATTTGGTTTTGTACCCAAGCTGTTGTAAATTTAAACAATAAAATGTATGTATTTAAAAATATTTTGAGTATTGCTATTCAATTACAACCATCCGGAATTCAACCACGGTGAGCACAATCTGGCAACTGCCTGCAAACCACGTGCGTTTCATGCTACACTCAGGTGGAATTAATGGGCGACAGTAGCGACTTTTTACTACTGGTTTTTGCGGTTCAAACTAAATTTACGCATACATGTCTAGAGGTCCATTCGCATGAGCGGTAAATTGAAAGCATTACATGATCAGTCTATGTAGGTTGGTCTATGGTACCATTCATCTTCCATCAGTAAATCAGATGAAAATATGGCGAGTTTTAAAAACTACTAATTACAAACCTTTCAAAATAAGTATTTCACACAAAATCCATCTAGGCGACCCAGAATGACCGATGAACTTTTGTGTGTGGCTACAAGATCAAATAAATATAAATCTCGATTTTTTAAACTGCATTATTTGGTCAAACGAAACTGAATTTACCAATTGTGGAATACTCACCAGACGGAACGAACATATTTGAAGCATTGGAAAACCGTGAAATCCGGAAACAAGTTCCATTTACCGTTAATGTATGGGCAGGGATGTGTGGCAATACAATAGGATTGTTCCAACCAGCAGTCCGGGACTAGTTTTTAATCAGAAATATAATCTACCAGATGAACATGCAGGGTGCCTTGTTAAGTCCTTTGACAGTTTGAAACTGTCAGGGACTGATGGTTGAAACAGACCTATTATTAGGACCATACATTGTTTAAGAAAATTGAAATGGAGAAAGGTATATTCACTTTTTAAGTACAGATTTTCAAGAATATTTAGCTGAAATCCCTGTTCCGAAATTTGTCGTTTCAGCAAGATGGGACTCATCCCCATAACACCCGTAAAGTACGAGATTTTCTAAATAATGAGTTTCCTCAAAAATGGATAGGAACAGATGTCGGATCTGCTGCCACTTGATTTGTATTTGTGGGGCTTTAAAAAACACCATTTATAATTTATAAAATGGAAATAAATTCTATAGAAGAATCAATCATAAAAATTGAACAATATTTCCCCAGAATTAGGCGTAGATTCAAAGGGCAATTGATAAGGTTAGGGGAAAAAATCGAAAATGTATCGCTGCTCACGGAAATATTTTTGAATATCTAATTAATTAAATTATTCTTGTTTAAGAGTGTATTTTTATGTTAATACTAGCAAAGATTTTTATTAATTAATAATTTTTTAGTATTAGTTTTCGTCATTACACAAAAGAATAGATGGTTATTAAAAAGAAAAGATCATTTTATGTGCAAGACGCAGGGCCGGATTAGAAAAATCAAAATAAAAATAAATTACTGCCTTAATTTTTTGCGAAATTTAGGTTTCGAATAAACATACCCTAGGTCTTTTATTAAAAAAATTAAAAAATCCAGGTCCGTATTTAAAAAAGTGAAAGTGATAATGGTTCCAGAAAAATAAAACGTCGTATGGCAAAAATAGTTAGGGATTCTAAAAGAGAGTAAAGAATTTCTGTAATAAAAGTGTCATTGATTTTCTTTTATCTTTTACAGTTAAGGCGCAAACTGAAAAACTCTATTTGACAATATTCCCGGTTTCTTCCGAATATCGCCGGAAGTACTCGGATTTTAAGTGTTTTCTTTCTGGATTATTACTAAGCATCAAATTACGCAATTTTGCCCCTATTTAACCGTCTTCGTATCTCTTACGGTTTACGATATCTCTGTATTGATAAACAAATTTGTTACACCCTGTATAATAGCTGTTTCAGTTTTAACTGAGGTATATATAGATTTTTTTTTCTACTACTAGCACTAAAATATTACATATTATTATTTAATTATTTTAGATCTTTATATTAACCATTTGTGCTTAATCTTTAAAAAATATTTTGAACATCAGCAACTTTCAAAGCTCTAAGCCCGAATCCGGCCGTCGCCATTGCTGGAATACTGCTCACACATTTGGTACTTTTCTCCTAAATATACTCTGAAACTGCTGGATACATTCAAAGATTAGCCATTCGCTTGATTGGCGACCGTGAACTGACAAACAACCTTGGAAGCTTAGAACATCAAAGGTATTGCCCGCCTGATTCTACCCACAGCGGTAGACGACGAACCACTGCAGCCCAATCGTATGTGGTTCGGATTAGTGTTCCTTGAACTACACTGTTGAAAACTAACCTGAACCTAAAACAATGCGTTTATAGTATAGGCATCGCCTGCTCTACCCTGGTTTAAAATAAATATTTCCCCTAATTCGGCTTTAAATCGGGTATTTAGGAAGAAGTGTTGAAAATAACTTTATTATAACGGTAAATATTTATATTTCAATATTAATTAATTGTAAAAAAGCAATTCGTGCAATACAAACTAAATCAAAAACTCTTAACAACTCAAATAAAAACCGATTCTGCTTATAACGGGTTTTCCAATAAGAGGGTCCCAAGACTGCCCAAGAATATTTCATATTTGGCAACATCATAGATTGATAAAAAGTTTTAGCGTTATTGTATAAATTAGTAACAATTTTTATCATAGAGCGATACACAGTACAACAGCGTATTCATGTTGTTAAGTCTTATTATGAAAATGGCCGTTGTTCTCGAAAAAACATCGAGAAATTTATGAATTATGTCCGTCGGAGAAGATTATTTACAGTGACAGCAATTGTGACAAAATTTGAGGAAACTTGGTATATTAGAAAGTGTGTAGGATAAACAGGCACATGCTCGTGCTCATCGAGTTCATTGTCAGAGTCAGAGAAAATGTGAAGAAAAATCTGAAAATGTCAATTCTGCAACGTTCGCAGCAAGTGAGCCTTACCCAAACATCAACATGGTATGTTTTATGAACATATTTGGCTCGTAAACCATATAAAGCGGGTTCATCACAGGCAGCGACCAGAGTTTGTTCGATGGATACAGCAACACAAAGATGAAAATGACTTTGGAGTGATGAATATCCAAGAAAAAATCAGGAAAACGTCTAACATTTTGGTGCGGTTTTTGGGCTAGGGTCATTTTGGACCCTATTTTTTTGAAAATGAAAAAGGACAAACCCTTACGGTAAATGGCTAACGCTATTGCACCATGTTGCAGTTGCATAACTTTTGAGGCCAGAACTGGAACAAATTAATTTATACGGTATATTGCTTCAACAAAATGGGGCAACCTATCACACCGCACCGCCTGCGCCCGAGAGATAATTTTACGAACCTCTGAAAACAGAACATTAAGAAATGTTAACGTCAATTGGCCGTCGAGATCGCGCGATTTGACGCTACTTGATTATTTCCTACGTAAAGAACGAGCAAGGTGTAAGTATGTATCTCAACAATCCACAAACAATTCAAAATCTATATTATAAGATATAATTCTACACATCTGCAGAACTACCGCCTATAAACGTAATAAAAATTTGTTTAATTTGAATATCTTATTTTTAAAAAAATATTAGGACCGGCTATGTCAATGTTCTCTTGGTGGTAACAGTACCATAAATTTCACGAGTATAATTATGTACGATTATTATATATTATTTTGTCTCAATGGATTCTTAGAAGTTATCTTATTGATATTTATGCGGACATTGATGTAGCCACTCTAAGACACTATTATTGAAAACCCCTTAAATTTGTATTTTTTCTAAGATTATTTAAAAGTATATTATATATTTAACTCTATGGCGGGTTTACTACTGTTTTATGAGTGTACACCAAGAGGGTTGAAGATTATTTCCTGCGCTGCTTTTTTTCCTAGGCATCTTGGCTGCAAACATGTTGGGAAAAAATTCCCAATAGTTTGGTTTTAGATGACCTTTATTTATTAACTGTCAATAACTTTATAACTGCTGGTTTTTGCTCCTTTTTCACCCCTTTGATCACGTTAGTATTAACCTTATTCAGAGATATCTTCATCTGAGTATTCCGAAACAAAGAGCAAATTTTTAAGTGACTTATATAGACTCTCATCGTTCTCAGCTTTACTAAGAATCTTTTCAACAACTTCATTGCCGGTCTTTACGTCATCCTTGTTGTCCGATCCATCTTCTTCATCATCTGAAATTAATTTTAAAAAAAATAAGATTCATATTAATAGAGTTGTATCTTCGAATGGGGTACCGCAATATACAGGGTTATTTCTTAATGGTATATACTTATTTTATGGGATTAATCCTAGACCAATTTTAAGTCGAAAAGTTCAGAAACATAGGTCCGCAACTGCTATTTTTTTAGGTACAGGGCGCTACAATCGAAAACCGTTCGTTCCACGAAAAAAAGTTTAGGAAGAATTTTTGCTGAGTGATAAGGCGTAATTAGGAAAATAGTATTTGTTTTGAAAAAAACTGGCGTACCATCTTTTGGTAATAAATATAAATATAAAAATAAAATTCTTTATTGTAGGACAAGCCTAATATACAAAACAATAATTATAATAATCTCAATATAAATATCTGCCAACATTACAACAAACGGCATAACTGCACACTAATTGAAACAAATTAAATAAACAATTACTATAAACACATTAGGTTAAGTTACAAATTGCCTTATATCATCATAATTTACTATCAATATTAGAATACAATAGGGCACAACATTTATAAACCTCAAAGAAAATCACTACATTTACAGGAATTACCATCCATTCAGAACCAATCACACTCGATCCCTGATGTGTTTTTTAAGTATTTGCTTAAATTGACCAACGCCAATTGAATCTTTAATAAAATGAGGCGGCTTATTAAATTAATTCAAGCCCTTGTGGAATAAACTATTCATTCCAAACCTTGTATTTGTTCTTGTTATATGAAAATTCGCATGTCTTCTAATATTATAATTGTGTATATCATGATTTCTTACTACAAAATATCCAAAATAATCGGGCAGTAATCCCTTACTCAGCCTATAAATAAAAACCATACTCAATAAAAAAATTCTGTTATCCACCGAAAACCAATTCAAACAATCCATCATAAATCTAATTGGTGTATATCGATTAACTTCCGATACCAGTCTCATCCCCCTGTTCTGTAGTTTTTGCAACTGTGAAATTTTATTCTTGCTAAGCAGAAAGAACAATGTTGGACAATAGTCAAAATGTGCTTGTATGAGACTGTTATAAAGAGTCAACCTTGCATACATTGATATTTTCTTGCATATTCTAGAGAAAAAATATAACTTTGTAGCAATTTTTCTATAAACATATTCAGCATGACTATTCAATTTTAAGCATCTGTCAATTATATACCCTAAGTATTTAATCTCATTAACAAATTCAATTGTACTGTCATCAATTCTGATTTCAATATCATTCCAAACAATCTGGTCATACTTATGAGTTTGTTCTTGAATGAATATTTATCAATACTACGCAATGAGTTATTCATATTCAAAACAGCATTATCCAAATTATCACTTGAACAATAAACTAGAGTGTCATCCGCAAAAAGATTGATGTAATGTGTACCTTCAACATGATTAATATTGTTTATATAAATAATAAATAGCAAAGGGCCAAGTACACTCCCCTGAGGAATTCCATTTTCATTAACAATCTCATCAGATATTCCCAATCCATATCTAGTTACCTGCCTACGGCCAGAAAGATAACTCTTAAACCAATATCAACAGATATGTTAGCGCGGACGCCAATGGTTAAAGTAGACCAAATATTCTCTATGAAAAAAATGTGTTTTTATACCTACTAAAATTCAAAAATAGTATCCAAATCGGCCTCAAACATGTTATGGAGGAAGCGATTTTTTTTTTAATTTTCAACACCCTGTATCTCAAAAATAAAGCGGTAGAGCGGACCTATGTTAAATAAAATAATATACAGCATTAGGTAACGCCCTATATATTATAGTAACGTATTTTTGATTTTATGAAAGAAGGCCAATATCCATAAAATGCGTTGCTTATATTCGGAAGTTAGAATCAGTGATCAAAGTATAGGTCGTCGAGCCTGTGTCTACCAAAACTATTTAAGGAATGTCTATGAATGTTGTCAAATTGCTTTACGAAATGTAATAGGTTTTATTAAAATTATGCTTAATACCCCCTATGAATACAGAATGTAAAGTAGTGCTTAAGAAATTTAATCTGTATCCGCAGCCTCCATCTGATGGTGGTGGAGGTGAAAGACTACGTGTTTTATTAAGAGCGAATTTTTCTTCTCTTTTTGTTGAAAATTTTTGAAATGTCATATATTCGTGGAAAAACTTTGCATTCCCAATCCCGTGAAATTATTGCTAATATTTATGATGCTTGTAATGTGGAAGCCAGAAACAACGCATTTAATTTGCCGTTGAAACGAAAATTAGACAGGGTTTCGATGTATACAGGAGCAAGTACCGGCGTGAATAAAAAATTCACAACGAAGATCAAGGCAGAAAAGCAAATAATCCCGAATATTCAACTCACGTATAAAAAATCCCATAAGGACAGTGGTATTTTCGAAAACTTACAGCGGATATACAAAATCGAAAACACCAAAACGAAAATACCACTTGTCAGTGTCACTTTGTTGACAAATTTCTATTTATTATTTCAAAGTTGACAAAATGAATGTTTTTGGATTCGTGAAATATTCCTTTAAATACCATGCGTGCTTTAAAACTAACCGGATAATTTTTCACTTATACATGTTTTCTTTACAAATTTCACTTGTCCTTCGGACTCGTGAAATTAAAGAAAACACGCATTCGTAAAAAATTATCGGTAATTTTAAAGCACTCGTGGTATTACACCCGAAAAGTCGCTATCGTCTCTCGGCACGAAAATACCTCGTCTATCAGTGATAGACAAATGTAAATTGACTTTAGTGTAATAAGACGCACTATCGTCAAGTTTTATCTAGAGTTTAAACTGGCTGATATATATCAATTTATTTAGTCAATACAACAAAGCACTTTAGTACTGGTTGCATTATGGGGGCCCGTATTATCAAGTACCTTTTAACACATAACATAGCATTAAAATTGGGTTAATGTACTAATTTTTTTGGGGGAAAACACTACCAGCAGTACCAAACTCAATTATGGGTGTTACACACAGCTCGGGATGCAATGGATCAAAAAATAAATAGAGGTGAGGACTTTTTATTAGTTAAAAATGAAACGATCAACGTCGATGTTTGGTTTTATAAGTAAAGTTATGGCCTCACACGCCTTGTATAATTAACGAAAGTCATTTATGAGAATGTTTTCGATCCGTCTATATTTCGTGAATGCCGTCTTCGTTGGCTCCACAGCACCGCGAGATCGATGTTTTCAGTTTAGTGAATCAGTCATGTCCAGGGAAGTCGACGGGTAAGATCGTCGCCTGCGCTCTTGAAAGCTCGTCCGCGTGGCACAGGGTTGCCGGTTAAGTAATAATTTTGCAAGTGTTATTAGCACTGTTTACCTTTCTTGTAGTGTTTTTATGTGTAATCGGTTTACCGTCACAAATATATTATTTAACACGAATTGCCGGGGTTTCATTTAACAAAAATCAGCGAACACAGAAGCCAGACGGCTCAGTTGATATTTTCGTGCAATTTTAACTTATTATTATTTGTGCAAGTCAGAAATTCTTTATATGGATGAAACTTTTCTTAATGTGCAAAATTTTTCAAGCAATTCTTCAGCACATACGGATTTTTTAACGGACACACGGATATTCCTCGCTATATTCCTTTAGTTTTCTGTTTATTAAAAGATAAACGTGAAGAAACTTATATGTTATGCTTGTCTAAAATATTACAATATGTGACAAAATCAATTTAGTACTTTCGCCAAAAAAAAATAGTATTAGATTTTGAAATTTCAATTTAAAACGCGGTGGTTCAATCGTGGAATTATATTAGAATTACTGACTGCAGGTTTCACTTGACCCAAGCGTGGTATTGTTAAATACAAAAGCATGGATTGAGTACATCTTACAAAGACAATAAGTCGGAAATTGGAAAGTGGTGGCATTATTATACCTAGGTACTTCGTAATGTTGAAAATTTGGGAGTTTTTTCAAAAATAAACTATTATTAAAGAACAAACTAAAAATTCCCGAAAGATCTCGTAATGTAAAATGGTGCAGTATCTATGAACCCATATTAGGTTCAGGTACAAACAGCAAGATACATCTATAATTCTACAACATGACATAGGGACCGCTTGCCAGATTAGGAATATGAAATTTTAAATTAGTCACAAGTATTTGTCGAGGGAAGGGAAGCGTGGTGGCTCAGTCATCTATGTAAGTCAAAAAGGAGTGTAAAAACATACGTTCTTTGTCAATTTCAATGTGCTGAAATGGAATGCATTTTAAATAAAGCAAATAATTATTGTTTTGTCAATATCGTCCACCAAATGGATATTGTACAAATTTACCATATGCACTCAGATTTTAAATGCACATATTATATCGGATCATTTGGCACAGAAGTTAGATTTTAAATTAATTAAATGCACTGCTGTAGAATTTACTTAAAAAGAGGTTTTTTAATGATCGAAATAAAAGTTAAATTCAAATAGTTTATTTCTTCAATTCAAAAGCACAATACAATAATTGAAGGAAACGTCAAAATCACTTAAAGCTAATAAATCTCAATAAAGAAAAGCTAAAGCTATAAAAATAGTTAGTTAAAATTAAAGTAAAACATAAACTACTTAGTAACACCAAACATTATTAAAATATGAAATTTTTGGACATGAAACACTCACCGACAAACAATTACACATCAAACCATCCACTAAAAAAAATCATTAAAACAGTAACACGTCCTTTGAAGTAAAGGCTTCTTAAGCTTCTTTTTAAACATAAGTACACTCGATGCATCTTTCACGTCCTGAGACAAGGCATTAAAAAATTTAAAACAGTTAAAATTAAAGTTTTTTTGGTATAGTGTTGTCCGATGCCTACCAGGTGTCAAGAGCCCTCCGCTTCTGATATTATAATACAGTCGAGCATTTCCAAAATTAAACTGTTCACGGTGTTTAAAAAGTTTAGTTTAGTTTAGTTTAGTTTATTTATCCTCAAAACTAAAAAAAGTTTAACAATCGTCATAAAAAAAATACAGTGCAATTGGTTTACTTAAATAACTAGTGTAAAGTTTAAAAACTTAGATTTAACAGATAAGTACATCAATATTGTTTAAAAATCACAAGCAAATACATTTTTACAAATTTACAATGTCACACAAAAACCACAAGATTTTACCAAAAAACAGTTGAAATTCCAAATCTGTCATCTGATGTCGTAGAAATTCGTCTACTGAATAAAAACTTTTGTTCAATAAGAATTGTTTTATTTTGTTTTTAAGTTGTTTTAATGGAATATTTCTTATTCTAATGGGTAATCTATTGAAAAATGTAGGCGCAAAATGGCGTGTTGCATTCCTGGAGGTTCTTAATCTTAAAAAGTCTATTTGTACATCAAGATGATGACGTGTATTGTAGCTGAGTTTCTTTTACTAGGGTGTAGCACGAAGGATTTTTATAAATGTACAATAAGGATTCTAGAATGTATTGACATGGAATTGATAATATTTTCAGGCTTATAAAGAGTGGCCTGACGTCGTCTCTATATTTGACACCAGCTACAATTCTGACTGCCCTCCGCTGCAGACTGAAGACATGCGCGGCGTGGCTCGAACGTCCCCACGCCAGTAGTCCATAGGTGCATACCGAGTGGAATAAGCCATGATAGGCCATTTTTGTTGTTTCTTTGTCCACAATTTTTGATATGTTACGAAGGTCATAAGTAGCAGAGCATAGTTTTTTTGTTATTACGTTGACGTGCTGTTCAAAAGTTAATTTCGCGTAAAAAGTAACTCCCAAAAATTTTACTTGGGTTGGATTATCAGGGATTGAAGTTTTTTTAAGAGAGAAAACTATTTTCTCGGTTTTGCTTTGGTTGACATTTAACAAATTAGAATTAAACCAGTCCGCGTAAACGACTACATGGCATTCCGACAAGGCAGAAGAGAGGTCGTTTATGTAAATGAGGAACAATAACGGCCCCAAGATTGACCCCTGAATTACGCCGTGGTTCATGACCCTATCCTCTGAGCGCTTGCCCTCTATCTCCGTTATTTGCCTTCGATTTAAGAGATATTCGAATATTAGTTTTGTACTAGTGCTGTTAAGACACCAAACCTGAACATTTTGATGAAATAGTGATTTTATTAGTCAACTAGGGATTCAAACTTGCCCATAATTTACCAAGACTATGTAAATGAGCAATGGCGAGTTTTAATAAACATTAATTTAGCTGATGAGATAAAGCTGCAATGGCGCACGCACTACCGAAAACATGTTTCTGATGCCAGTTGGTAAAAATGAACTTATTTTGCATATATCATCGCTAAAAAATAATAGTTCCCCAGGATATGACATCAGTGCCAAACTTATAAAGGATAATCACTTAGATATAGTTGATCCTCTCGTACACATCATAAACCTAATCTTTCAGCATGGCAAGGTCCCGAATGATTTTAAAAAATCAATAGTCGTACCAATACACAAATCTGGCAGCAAAACCGAAATCAGCATTTATCGCCCCATAAGTTTGATTAGCACATTCACCAAACTATTAGAAAAATGCCTTAAGGATAGACTACTCAACTTCTTAGTAAAAAACAAAATTCTAAATGAAAACCAGTTTGGGTTCCAGAAGGGTGTTAGCACAGAACATGCTATATGTAAACTTGTTGACAGTGTGAAATCGGCCCTCGACAACAACAAAAAATGCATAGGTGTCTTTTTGGACCTTGCGAAGGCTTTCGACACAGTGCCTCATGAAAAACTACTGAAGGTACTTGAACACTGTGGCATTAGGGGCAGTGTTGACAGTATTCCGCAGCTATTTGGAAGATAGAACCCAGCAAGTTAGGATAAAAAACCAATTAAGTGACAGTCAGAAAATTCAGCTAGGCATCCCACAGGGCACTGTCCTGGGACCACTCCTCTTCATCCTCTACATTAATTCTCTGCTACAAAACAGTATGCATGGTATTATTATATCATATGCGGACGACACGGTTTTAACCTTCAAAAGCAGAACTTGGTATTGCAGTAGTAAAAGATTGGCTAGACTACAATGAATTAACCCTTAATATAGACAAATCAAACTATATCGCATTCTCACTTACGGATGTCAACAGACCTAATTTCAATTTTCTGCAGTTACCAAAAACGGGACTAAAAATTATTGAAGTTAATCAAATTAAATATCTAGGCGTTATAGTTGATAAGAACCTAAAATGGTCCAAACATATAAATAGTTTAGTTATCAAAGCAAGAAGGCTTGTTTACAAATTTTATGAGTTACGAAAATTCATGAACAAAGAGCTGCTTGTGTCAATATATAAAGCATTGGTTGAATCTATTCTACAATACGCCATAGTTTTGTGGGGTTGTCTATATTTTAATGCTCTGGAACCACTAAACACAGTGCAAAATTATATATTGAAAGTAATTTTCCAAAAAGAAAAGCATTATCCAACTAATCAGCTATACAATGAGAATATTTTGAATATTCAAATGTTGTATTTCTATAACATTTTCTTTTTGTATACAAAAATAAAAATTTACAAGCAAGACTGAAGCACACATATCAAACTAGACAAATATCTAACCAGAATTTAGTTGTTCCTTTTTATAGAAGAGATAGTAACCAAAGATTTGTGACTAGTTTATGTCCGAAGTTATACAACTTGCTACCAGTTAGCATAAAAAACATATTAACTTATAAAAAATTTGCCAAAAAGTGTAAGCCAGTTTTTTATAGAAATTATAATACATATCTTGACCTACTTTGATTTTGATCTTTCGCTTTCTGCATTGTGGACTGTTTCTTTATTGTTCTCTTTCTTTCTTTCTTTTTTTCACTTTTTTTTTCCTCTTCTGCTATTCAGATTTTTTTTTTAGATAAAATACAGGCTTTGCTTTTTTTTGTTATTGTTTTTTTCTTCATTTAACTGTACAAGAATTTAATAAACCAAATCTTCAATTTTTTTTTGCACATACAGGTTGTAAGTGATCTAGGTGCAATATAATTAATTAAGTCTAGCATAAGGACTTCAATGAAGTAAGTTTATCTATAAAGCATGTACTGTTAAAGAAAATTTTTTGAATAAAATTTGAAAAAAAAGCCAAGAACCCTAGTAATACACTGTCCACGCCAGATATTCAAGATACTATAACCAAGGCAATCAAATCTGGAATGGATGAACTGAAACTTTCTTTCAATAAATCACTCGAAGCAAATAACAAAAAATTGGAAGAACAGTACGCCAAGCTATGTAGTCAAAATAGGACCATAATAGGAAACACAGCACAACTAGACCTAAGTAATAAAGCTACGCCTACAATAGAGGCCACTGAGCTGGAGAAACTAAAGCGAGCCCTTGATGCCTTAAATGCCAAATATGAAGCCCAACAAGCCGAGGTACTAAACCTAAAAAACCAACTAACGAGCATGCAACAAAAGATGGCTAAACAAGATAATGCACCTACACACACGGTATATGATGAACATAATGATCCCCCCTCTCAATAGCAACCTCCAAAAGAAAAATTCTGCAATAGTAGGTCAAAAAAAGACTGCAGACAAACTAGTTGCATCGACTCCGCAAACGTATATTTTTGCCCCTAAAATTTCACTGGAAATAGCTGAATCAGATCTGTAGAATCCCTAGAAGTAAAATCTGGGGAATACAAAGCCTTCAAAATTATGGCTAACAAAAATCTAGAAAAAAACTTATTAAATCCTAATAGTTGACCTGAAAACATTATTATCAAGAAGTTCACTTTTTTTCGAGACCATCACTCGCACTCAGCCAGACCAAACAATCGGCAACCCAACAGAAATTGAACTTTTTCTACATATGGAAAGCTACCCCGAAGTCTTATGTGTGACCGAAACTTGGCTAAGTGAAAAAAAACTACAGCATTTTAAACTTTGTAAATATGAGATAGCTGCACACTATTGCAGACAAGAACCACGCGCTGGCGGCGTTGCAGTGCTTTTGAGACAGGACATTGACAAATTCATAACATTGAAGCTTGATGAAACGATATCAAGAGAAAGCCTATTTGAAGCGGCCGTAACTACCATTATACTTTCTAAAGAGCTACGTATCTGCGTTGCCAGCGTATATCGTCCACCAGGAACAAACCTTGATTCATTTTATGAATGCCTGGACAACATGTTAGTGGTTCTCAGCTTACGTAACATACCTGTTTTTGTTTGTGGAGACTTCAACTGTGACTTCTCAATAGACTCTAACCAGGCAAAAACACTTCATAATATACTAAGTTCCTATGGCCTTACCCAAACATTTCTTGAACCATCTAGAATTCAAGGTAGGTCAAGCACACTCATAGATAATATATTTACGAGCGCACCAAAAGTAAAGACACAAACTATTGATGCATCGTTCTCATTCCTAGAAGATCCTTTTCAAGTGAAAATAAAAACTACTTTAATTACTTACTGTCCAAAGAAGAGTGGATGTCTACCATGCCTGGACTTAAAATACAAATTCACATACTTCTTTTCAACCTACTACAGCATCTTTAACATGTCATTTCCCTGTATCACCCAGCCTACTAACAATTCATATAGGAACAAAACATAGATAACTCCAATGCTTATTAATG
The DNA here is from genome assembly GCA_963920685.1 of Polydrusus tereticollis. NCBI lineage: Eukaryota > Metazoa > Arthropoda > Insecta > Coleoptera > Curculionidae > Polydrusus > Polydrusus tereticollis. The sequence goes on from OY987329.1 coordinate 56,681,728, forward strand.
AGGGATCAGCTCTAAGAAGATTCCATAAATTGTCGAAAAGTTCTAATGCCCCCAACCTTACACTCCAATACAAACATCGTCTAAAAATACCCAAAACAAACATAGCGCAAGCTAAAAAGGACCACAACTCATACAGGCTCAGATCATCAAAAAACAAATCCAAAACTGCATGGGATATAATTAACTCTCATGTATGTTATTCTACTTGAAAATTCTCGATAACTTTAACAAGAAACTTAAACCTGTGGGAGTATTTTTTGACCTTAATAAAGCTTTTGACACCATCAACCACAAAATTCTACTAAATTAACTCCATACCTATGAAAAAAGAGGTCCAGCCACTACCACCGTAAAGACAAGGCCGTGAAACGCTCGATTTTATGAACCGATGAGTCATCGCATGTAGACCTGATTTTAGACTTGGTACAGTGCACGCTTTTCGTTTGTGAATTTACTACCTATAATTTCTCGGTTATGATCTTGTAAACTACAGATATTATTTGGTGTTTATAGTGTTTTTGTATTTAGGTACGGTGCTTCTATCGTTTACTTACTTAGGACACGTAGAATTTCGCAAAAGCATCCAGGCAGTGAACGTCTAGGTTATGTTATTTTGATAAAACTTTTAACTTTTAATAAAAAATCATGCCGTATCGTTGTTGTGTTCCAAACTGTAGGGGAAATTATGATATCAATGGGCCAAAAGTGTCAGTTTTTGGATTTTCTCAAGACCCCGAAATGCGGAAACAATGGATATGGGCAATTAAAAGGAAATATTTTGTTCCTACAAAAGCAAGCAAGGTAGGTTTGTGTCATTGGATATTTTAATAGCTTGTAATTACCAAAAATAAAATTATTTTTAGGTGTGTGAATTACACTTTCAACCCAGCTTCATTGAAAGAAAAACAACCTTCCAGATTGAGGCAACTGGTGAAGTTATCGAGGCAGCACTAAAATATCCACGATTAGTTAAAGGTAAGAGGGATATTAGAAAATATGATGTGGGTAAAATATTTTATGCTTGTTGTTGGTCAAATTATTGGTACTGAATTTTTTTTAAATGATTCTTATTTGTTTTAGGAACTGTCCCAACCCAGATGCCTCGATGTCCATCATATTTGTCGAAAGATGATATCCCTGTGCGAATCTCTCCGGAGTCTAAACGCCTTCGAATGGAATGTCGAGATGTAGAGAAAGCTGTTACAGAAAGTACAAAAGCATCAGCAATTTATAATGAGTTAATAACTTTCTCTAACTTGGTGGAAGCTTTTGACAAATTGACAGAACCAGGCTGTGGATGGGTGAAGGGAAAAGGCACACAAAATATTTGTTTTTTCTATATAAATGAATCACAGAATGACCTTGCCCCAAAATTGTCAGTGTTTTTAAACGACAAACTTAATGTCAAAGTGTTTTTTGCTAATACTGAGGTCAAAAAAATTCTGTGTAGTGACAAAAGTGTTCTTAAATTTTCCCTAAGAGTGACTGAAATCCATACTTTAAAAACTGTGTTATCGGAATTAAAAGTGTCTTTATTAGATGATTTACAGGAGAAAAGTTCAGATAAAGAAACACAAAAATTTAACTTCATTTTGGAACTTTTACAGTCCATGTGTGATGAGTTTTTGGAAGAAAAAAAGGAGTTTTACAGTTTATTCAAGAACAGCTTAAGTTAGTAACAGTGAGTAATAATACCTGCCTGAGATATTCTTGTGAGTTGTCACTGTTTGCTTGCTTATTACACTCCATCTCTCCTCACGCGTATAAATTTTTAAGAAGTGCAAATATACTTATACTTCCATCTCCACGTGCCCTTAAGACAATCTGTGCAAGCTTCAACACAGATCCCCGTTTGAAGCAAACAGATGAAAACTTTTTGAAATATGCTTCCAATAAGTTTAAGTTGTTGGAGGATTCTGACAAAACAATTGTTTTGATGATGGACGAGATTCACCTTAGAGCTAACATAGATTACAAGGGGGGTAACATTGAGGTAGTGCCTACAATAGCGCAGCTGAACGTGCCACCGGTGCTCACACCTTTATGATTAGCAGCTTGTTGTCGCCATATCAAGATGTAGTCCATGTTCTTCCAATAAGTAAAATGACTGGTAACGAGTTGCCTAAAATAGTTATAAAAGTGATAGTAGGCTTAGAAAAGATTGGATTTGTGGTAATTGCTGTAATATCTGATAACAATGCCTTAAACAGGAAAGCAATGTCTTTTTTTATGAAAGAACCTCAAGTTGTAGACCTTTATTTTTTATTATCGATCCAGTTCACATAATAAAAAATATTAGGAATAATTGGATAAATCAAAAACCAGACCAGGCATTTAACTTTCCCGACTTTGAAATGGATGACTGTATGAGAATAGCCTCTTTTAATGCCTTAAAAAAACTTCATATGAAAGAAAAAGGTCAGTTATTAAAATATGGATATACCCTAGCTTTAAAAGCTTTGTATCCATCATCAATAGAACGGCAGAATGTACCATTGACATTGCAAATTTTTAACCACAATACAATAGCTGCTTTAAAAGAGTTAGGTCCCAGAATATCCTTAACAAGTTATAAAGATACTGCAGTTTTCATCCACATAATTTGTATGAGGTGGGGCATTGTCAATGTAAAGACTCCATTAAAGGGCCAAAGGCTACGAAACAAATTTCAGGAACCTGTCACTAAAGGATCTGTACATATTATTGCGTTTCTTACAAGTTTTTTGGAATGGTTGGCAAAATGGAAACTATGTAATCAAAGTGGAAAATTAACTAAAGAAACCCATGAAGCCCTACATCAAAGTACATCTGGCCTCTTGAAAGTTTCACAATATTGTTTGAATGTGAAAAAATTTAAGTTATGTTCTGTTAGGTAAAATCCAAATAGACAAACTCGAGGAAAGATTTGGGAGATATAGGTAGGAATTCTCATTAGTTTTTATTTTAAACTTTACTGCATTTCTTGCCAAATTTCTATTATTTTTTTTTTTGTAGTTGAGTCCTTACTTTATTGTCTGTTGCTTTAGTAGTAGTGCTTTGTTGTATTTTTTTTTAGAAGCTTGCTGATTCTATAAAAAGTTTGAATTGTTTTATAAGTAAATTGAATGTCTTACAGATATCAAGCTGGGACACAGTACCATGTTTATGCCAGACAGATTTTTGAGACGGAAAGTAAGCTCCGAATGAATAGTATTATTCCTCCTTTAATTAAATCCAAAAAATTTGGTAACATTTCTATTTCTAAAGAAGATATTTCTTGTTTCGTGAATGATAAGGCCAAAACTAATGAAAATTTTGAAACTTTTACAATTCCATTACAATTAGAAAACTCTGGCCTCGTTCTTGATGATGACATCAATGCTATTAGTGAAAATGAATGGGCACCACTAGTCTATGTTGCTGGATATAGTGCGTACTCTGTCATAAAAAAACTTTACTGCGAATACTGCAAAACTTTTTTAACAGCCACTGAGACTGAACAATATTCAGATATTGATTTTAGCCTTATATCAGCAACATCTAGGGGAGGCCTTTGTTATCCTAGTGAAATAGTGGTTAAGATTGCGTCATTTGCCTACATAATAGCCCAAAAGGTAATAAATAAAGAGGAAGATTTTCTTCGCCAAAAAAATCAACATTTACTTTTGAAATCTTTAATGTATAATTGTTTAACAGAATGTAATGATTTATTTTTTGGTCACACAAATGTATGTCATGATGAAGATTATTTGATTAAATTGCTGCTTAATCCAAGGGCTAACATCTTACTTAAAAATTATGTAAAAAAGAGAAATGATACGTTAACTACAAGAAGCATGCCAGATCTGAAACGGCCAAAGAAACATTAATTTGTGCACCTATACATTTCTAATATTAATCTAAATATTATAGAGAATTTTATTCCCAACCAATTTACTATTTTCCGTTTCGTCGCGAAATCAACCGGAATCGAGCTACACGTGAAAAGCATTTCCAACCCCTTCGAAAATAGTCAAATGAAGCAATATAGCTCAATAAATAATAAAAATATTAAAAATTATTAAAATTATTATGAACAATTTTATTTCCAACCATATTACTCGCTTCATTTCTCGTCGCAAAATCAACAGGAAAAGCATTTTCAACCCCTCCGAAAAGGGTCAAATGAAGTAATAAATGCATGCCGATCTAACAGTGTTTAAGAATTTGGGGGTTATGACAGTATTTGCCATGCACATTTATGAATGCCTGATGTTCTTTTTCCGCAACAAAAGCATTTTTGAGCTTAAATCAGAAAGTAACTATAACATAAGAACTCCGAACTTTAAATACTTACCCCATAGGCTGGCTGACTGAAAAGTCACCACATAATATGTTAAAGAAATAAAATGTATCGCGTCCGAAAAAAAAATGAAAGTACAGATTAGGAAATTATTATTAAATTTAGGGTCATATTGCTTACGTAATTTTAGTCCAGATTTATAGAAATATTGTGATTTTTGTATGATGATTTGAAATAAAGAGTTTATTTATTTATTTATTTACTATGTGTAAATATTTTTTTTCAAACAATGTGAAATGTGATTGAAATAATTATTGCGATTAATTTATTTTCATATTCTTCCCTTGTGTATTTTGTGAAATAATTCGTTTTTTTTTATAAAAATATATAAAATAAAACCATGATGCAGTTAAAGTATTCTTTCTTTCCATGCTCCCCTTTGAATTCATTATTCCATCTTATCCTATCCAAGCAAAATAACATAACACAATACAAGCGCTTTGATATCCATATAAAAATAATACCTATTTAGATAACACATTTGCTAGTACTAAAATAGTTTTTTGGTGTGGATTTATACTTTACATAAGTAAAATTTATCATAGTAAATCGAAATATTAAAAAATAAATCTTTATTGCAATATATTTCATCAGGGATCGGCCGCCACGGGTCCACTCGTGATGACTCATACTTTCTCGCTTCAAGGCCTTGTTTTTTGGTGGTAGTGGTCCAGCACATCAATGGATTGAGACTTACTTAACAGACCGAACACAAGCAGTCAAATTGAGAAATGAAGAGGCCACAACCCTATCTGATTGGTTAAGTGTTCAAACAGGAGTTCCACAAGGTAGCATCCTAGGTCCTATCCTTTTTCTGCTATTCATTAATGGCCTACCGCTTTTTGTGAACGAAAACTATATAACCTTGTTTGCAGATGACACCTCGGCTATAGTAGATGCCAGCGATTACGAAACATTGTGAACCAAATGTGCAAATAAATGTGTACGAGATATAGCCAGATGGTGTGAGGTAAATGGACTTCATCTTAACAACCTTAAAACAAATTTTGTGGTTTTCACCCCCCCCCCCCCCTCAGAGTAATTCAAGATAAAAGCCTGCTGATCAGGGGTAACGGGCCATTGAAGCAGCAAGAATATGTAAAATTCCTCGGAGTAACTATTGACCAACACCTCTCATGGAATGACCACATTGAAGAATTGTGCGGGAAACTTGCAAGTAAGAACTATGCAATTCTGCTCTTGAGGGATCATGTTGATCAAACCACACTCAGGACCTCCTACTACTCATCAATATGTTCCATACTAACATACGGACTGCATGCATGAGGAAATTCCAGTCAAATTAACAAAGTACTCATCCTGCAGAAAAGGATCAACAGAACCATGTTTCGACTCCCCTTCTCATGCCGCCAGATATTCAAAGAAAAGAGAGTCTTCACTATCATCAATCTCTATATCCTCCAATGTGCTTCCTACGTCCATAAAAACCTGAAAAGCTTCATCAGATGCGGCGATGTTAATACATGTCACACGAATCTCCGAAAACATTTACATCCCTAATGCTAGACTGACTCAAATACAGGAGGGCCCTGAAATAATCTCACTTAAGATCTTCAACCACCTGCCAGCTGATATGAAAGCCACCCACTCACATAGAGCTATTGTGAGACAACTTAAGAATAAACTAATAGCTAATATAAACGAATATTTTATATCTAATTTGTAAACGAATATTCTACAATTCACTTATTGTTACTGTTCTATTCTCACTACACCTTTTTTCTTGACAATTTCAAAACATGTTGTCTATATGCAAATAAATAATAAACATCTCCTTTGAGCATGGTTATTTTCCACAGGAACTAAATAAAGCTATTGTTCCATTCATAAGAAGGGAAATATATCATCTGTTAAGAACTATAGCCACAAAATCCTACTAAGGAAGTTGTCACATTATGGAATAAGAGGTCCTGCACTGGAGTGGATTGAAATGTATTTGTCCAACAGGACACAGACTGTTAGATGGACTGGCTCCGAGGGGACATTTTCTCGGATTGAATGAGTGTGAGGGCTGGCGTTCCGCAAGGTAGTGTCCTGGGCTTATTCTCTTCCTACTCTTTATAAATGATCTTCCTCTGGCTGTTAGAGGTGGTCACGTGACTCTGTTTGCCAACGATACATCTGCAGTGGCTTCTGGGGGCGACTGGTAGGACCTTTGTAAAAGGGTAAACCAGTGTGTGTCAGAGATTGCTGAATGGTGCATAGTAAACTGCTTGTTCCTGAATTGCAGTAAGACAAACTTCGTGGTATTTATTTCAGTTCGGGTTGCACAGAATAGAAGCCTTCTAATCAAGAACAAGACTTGCAGCCTGCACCAATAACGGAAACGCATAATCCGAAACATGTTTAGATTCAGTTTCAGACAACCCTGTCGCGATACTTTTAAATCACAAAAAATACTAAAGGTGGTAAACTTGTATATACTGCAGTGTACTTGCTATGTCTTCAAGCGCCGCAACTACTTACAAAGAGTTGGAGACATAAATCACTACACAACCAGAAATTCGGATTTACTCTATGTTCCTGGTTGCAGGTTGGGTCAAGTACAGGATGGGCCGAGGGGTATTCCGCATGGGAATTTTGGTGTACAATCTTTGGGAATCAGTGAGAAATTAGAGGAATTAGTGGGGAATTAGAAGAAATAGTGGGAAATTAGAGAAATTAGTGGGGAATTAGAGGAATTAGTGGGGAATTAGTAGAGAATTAGTGGGGGATTAGAGGAATTAGTGGGAAATTAGAAAAAATAGTGGGAAATTAGAAAAAATAGTGGGAAATTAGAGGAATTAGTGGGGAATTAGAGGAATTAGTGGGGAATTAGTAGAGAATTAGTGGGGGATTAGAGGAATTAGTGGGGAATTAGAGGTATTAGTGGAATTAGTAACAATTCTGGGAATTAGTGTACACATTTTTTTCTGCGGGTTACCCCTCGGGATGGGCCCGAAATAACCTCTCTTAAGATTTACAATAATTTGCCTGCTAATGTAAAATTGTTAACTGTCCACCATAGATTTAAGGAAAAAGTAAAGGCCATTTTAGTACAAAATCCCTTTTATAGCGTAGGTGAATTTTTTGGATATACCTTTTAATTGTGTTTTGTAATTTTATAACATATACAGGGTCGTTGGTATGTATGGAAACGGTCGATTATTTCTTAAAGTAAAACAGCTAGCAAAAAATAATTAAGACAAAAGTTTTAGGGTTCTTTAAAGTCTATTAGAATTTTAAATAAATAAGTATACAGGATGAGTCGAAAAGCCGTAGAGAAACAAAGTTACTTTTTTTTAATGGAACACCCTATATCAAAAAATTACAATTATTTTCTAATAAGTATATTATAAGTCTAAACCTAGTAGTTTCCGAGATATCGACTTCTGAAAAATTACATTTTTGAACTTTGACAGATTTTTAGCTTTCTAATGTTATGTCATAGAGCAAAATGGCTTGCATGTCCCTATCTTACTTTTTTATTATCTTCCCAAAAATATGAACTTCCGATTAAACCGGAAGTACTATATTTCCGGCTTTTGAGTTACATCCGGTTTAACCGGAAGTTGACACCACTAGGAAGATAGTAAAAAACTAAGATAGGGATATGTAAGCCGTTTTACTCTAAGACGTACCGTTAGAAAGTTAGAGGCTGTCAAAGTTCAATAATATAATTTTTCAATAGTCAATATCTCGGAAACTATTAGGTTTAGACTTATAATCTGTTTATTTAAAAATAATTGTAATTTTATATAGAATCCAAAAATATCCTAAGATATAGAGCGTTCCATTAAAAAAAAGATAACTTTGTTTTCTTACGACTTTCTGACTCATCCTGTATACTTATTCTTTTAAAATTTTTATAGACTTTAAAAAACCCTAAAACTTTTGTCTTAATTATTTTTTGCTAGCTGTTTTACTTTAAGAAATAACCGAGCGTTTCCATACATACCAACGACCCTGTATATACAGCGTGTGAATATTGGCAACATATGGAAAACTTTTTTATCTTAGATTTTAGGAGAAAAACTTATTCTTCATAAAAAGTTTTGCTTACCTTAAACAGTAATATTACGTTAAAAAATCGTAGATATAACGTATAGGGTGGTTAAAAATACAAAAATATGTTAATATGCTAAGAGTAAAGTAACAGTAATCTACGTGCTACAAATAAATTTATTGAAAATAAGTTATTAAGAGTTAAATGTTATGTCAGAATATAAGGTCACAGCCACCTACTAAGAATTTTTTTTACACTACGTCGCCTTAGAAACAAGCAAGTGACAAAATAGATGTCAATGTAATAGTTATATTCATTTCTTAAAAATGCGACTTAGTAACCAGGAAAAAGTAGAAATTGTGCTTATTGTGGGTAATAACTACCGTTCATTAAGAGCTGCTGCAGACGAATTTAATGCAATCATCCCGACCGAGACAATATCACTCATTCCACAATAGCCCGTATCATTACCAAATTTAAAGCTTGTTCCACAATTTTTTTAAAATTGAATGATGTAGCAAGAAATGAAGATGATAGCGAAACTGAAGATGAATTAGATGTCCTGCTTCATGTACAGGAACATCCTAAAGTAAGTTTAAATCAACGACATCGGGACTTGGAGTTAAATGTTAATTTTATTAGAAAAGTTTTAAAAAAGCACCACTACAAACCATTTAAACCAAAATTTATACATACGTTGTTACCAGGAGATATGGATAAAAGGCTAGATTTTTGTTTTTGGATGATGGGACATTTTAAGGAAGATAGAAATTTGGCTTCTAAAATATTGTTTTCCGATGAGGCGATGTTTACTACTAATGAGTTTTTTCGTCACAAAACTCTCGCCATTGGAGTACAGAAAATCCTCACTGGGTGGTTGAATGCAGAAGCCAAACTTCAGAAAAAGTAAACGTATGGTGTGGTATTGTCAGAAATATGATTTTGGGACCGGTATTTTTTGATAATAATTTAAATGGGAACATTTTTCTACATTTACTACAATTTTTTACAAACAGAATTTATGGACTTAATTGAAGAGTTGCCATTAGCAACAAGGCATGGATTAATATTCCAACTTGATGGAGCACCTTGCCATTTTTCCGCACAAGTTAGGGAATGGCTTAATGTAAACTTTACAAATAGATGGATTGGGCGCGCTACGTACAATGACAACCAATTCACAAATTGACCTGCAAGGTCACCTGACCTCACCCCTTTAGATTACTACCTATGGGGAAGAATAAAAGAAATCGTTTATAAGGACAGACCTGCAAATGCCAATGAATTAAGAAATATAATTACAGAAGCGTGCAATGACTTACAAGAAGTTGAACTTATAAACGCAGTTCGAAGATTTAGAAAAAATCTAGTGAAATGCATTGAAAATGATGGTGGCTCAGCTGAAGCTTTATAAGATAAACAGTTTTTTTATTCTTCTAAAATTCGCAACAATAAAATTTGCCGTTATCTAGACAAAAAAGTGTGAAAAAAAAATTCTTAGTAGGTGGCTGTGACTTTATATTCTGACATAACATTTAACTCTCAATAACTTATTTTCAATAAATTTATTTGTAGCACGTAGATTACTGTTACTTTACTCTTAGCATATTAACATATTTTTGTATTTTTAACCACCCTGTACGTTATATCTACGATTTTTTAACGTAATATTACTTTTTAAGGTAAGCAAAACTTTTTATGAAGAATAAGTTTTTCTCCTAAAATCTAAGATAAAAAAGTTTTCCATATGTTGCCAATATTCATACACACGCTGTATATATATATATATATATATATATTTTATACTGTGTACTTTCTTTACTAATTTTAATTAGTGTACTTATAAGTGTATTCTGTAGAAAAGTTTTTATTTTACTTTATTGATTTCAAAAAATACTGTACTGTAGGCATATGACAATTCCAAAACATGTTTTATTCATGTCAGTTATGGAAATAAACCATTTGTATTTGTATTGTATTGTAAATACATGCTCAATAGTTAAGCTTGTTTTACAAGAGATCAGTGCTCGGGTTAAGAAAAAAGCAATCCTCGGAGAATCTATGACATGGCCAATTTTATTTCGAGCGATGTCAGGGCAAGTAAACTGAAAACGCTATTAGGTTTAAAATGTTGAGGTAAGTGATTCCTGTATTAAATAGTGAATTTGCTTACCTGAATCAATAACATCATATGCACAACCATGATCTTTTAACAAAACATGTATTGTTGGATATTCAATGATTAATTTCTTGGACAGACACTCCTTTATTGTATCATTATAGTCTAGCTCGTAAAATTTTTTGCCAGGTTTCTGTTCCGCTTTCAAGAATAATTTTAGACCTGAAATAAAGTAAAATATGGTAGAGAAAGAAAAAAAAACTCGTGGTATGTAATAGTAATATACAGGGTGTCCGGAAACAACGTCAGAAAACTTAAGTAGGTGATTTCAGGCGATAAAATAATGGCAGTAAGTTATTTAGAAAAATGTCGAAATCTCCATGGTTTCCCAGTGACATAATAACAACAACTAACAAATCTGTTAGAAAATGTATATAGATGAATAGTGGACAGTTTCAGAATATATTATAGGTTATGATACTAATTTATTGTATGTAACTGTTCCTGTGTTATGGTATTATTAAAAAATTCGTTTCTTACATAAGATATTTTAATGCCGATTTGTGGCTAAACGAAACGATTTATCGATATGAAACAAGAGTACATTACTAAAAGCATATTTTATTGCCTCAAAATGACATCTCCACTTTGATAACATCATTCAGAATAAAAAGTTAAGAGGAAAATAGAATTAAAATTTTAGTAAAGTGGCATCTCGTGGCAAGTTTGGAAAACACTTTTACATCCAGATGATGTGGTTCATTGAGCTTAGGCTCTATACCAAATTTTAATTTGAAATGTCAAGGAATAAATGAGATATCAAATTAATAAGAAATACATTTTAAAACTTTAATCAGCTGTCACTGGGAAACCATGAAGATTTCGACATTTTTCTAAATGACTTACTGCCATTATTTTATGGTCTAAAATCACCTTCCTGGCGTTGTTTCCGGACACCCTGTATAGTAACACTAATCTGTATGCACGCATATTTTTGGCTCTGCGTTTCTGTGTTTTTTGTTATTGTTAAAAGATAGACAAGTTTTATATGATTTTCGTTTCTGTGGGTGCTAAAGTAATGAAGAAATTTGATATAAAGCAGAGAACAAAAGGATTAAATGGTAATGGTTAATGGTAAACAAAATAAACCCATTGTTGGAATCAAGAAAAAATACAAGAAATTTGTTCCAATTTGGAGCAATTTTTATCAATATTATCATAAATAAGCATTGCAATAGCAGGGAGTTTCCGCAGTGTCAGGATGAATCGTAATTTTAAATGTTGCAAAAATAAAGACTTTCTAAATTTTTTCTGTGTCTTCTGCAAATCAGTTTTTTATCCCAGTTGCTTGTCCGATGTGGTTAGACTGCAAGAATATAAAATTTTATGTTCAGAGAAATGTCAAAATGGCTTTAATGGGAGTGAAATGGAAACACCGACATTTTAGCAGAAAATAGAGGAACGAGCTTAGAGATAAGGATAAATGTATTGAAAGGCTAAAGAGAAACAGTCAGACATTCGAGAATGATGCGACAGAAGCAGAAAAAAAGTCTTCGTTACAACCCGAAAGCCTAAATAAGCAAAACGACGGCGACGTAAGCTTCAAGAATTAAGAACGAGAAAAAAAGAGCTTTTATCGAAAGTAACTTCCTTTGACATAACTAGGCATACATAAGTATGTTAAATAAAAACCTAGTCACCACTATAAACATTCATCAAAAATTACAAAAATGCCAGAACTCAGTGCCCTACTCCGCCGCCATCCCCAGAAAAAGACGAAAATGAAACAAAACATAATTTCAAAAAAATACCAATCAAGGTCAAATTCGAATTGTATGTGATCAAAGGGGATATAATCTGGATCGGGTTCTAAACAAAAAGTTAAGCGAGTTCACTATTCAAACTATTATTAATCCGTACGCACTGTATGAGAACATTATAGTAAATATTATAGACTTAACAAAAAACTTCAGACTATGTTGTAATAGTGGCAGGTAATGACAATTTTAAAAACCAAATAATGCCAACCCTCAGAGGTATTCATAGCCAAATAAAACAAAGTACCCATACAAACATAATTTTTCTGTCAGCATGTTATCTAAAAGTCAGTCCTGTGAATATATCAATTTATAATTCTAACAATGCACTAAATAATTATGTATTCTACCTAAATAAATGTAGCGAATAAGGTGGGGTCCACATTATAAATAATAATAGATTTGGTAGGTTTGGGAGAATATAAAAAATAGCAAAGGAGATTAAAACTATCACTCGCATAAAAAAAGACCCTGTTGGTCAAAATTTGAAATTTGTAAAACTGGAGAATTCTGCTAATTTGACCGAAAAAAAAATATAATATACTGATGTAGAAGAAATAGGAAATATGGATAATCTTACAGAAATTAATCATACTCAGGATTCTTTAGAGATAGACCCGAGCAAGACAATAATTGAAGCATAAGTAGTTCTGATTCTGTGTACGATGTCAATTTTAACCATTTAGATATAGAAAAGTGTTTTGACATTTTATCATTAAACATAAGTAGTATAAGCAACAAAGTCACTGAATCCTCTATTTGTCTGGACGAATATAAGAATCCCGAAATAATCTGTTTAACTCAACACCACTTAAAAGAGCAAGAAAAATTAATGTTAGCAGGAATACATTGCGTGATATGAACATCCGGCAGGATAGTAGAAATGAAATTCCTGAGAACCTACGCGATGTTGAAGAGATAAATGGATACTTTTCTTCGGTTTTTCAAGAAAATGACTGCACTCAGATGGTTAACCATTATCGGAATCAGCATCCACACTCCAATAATACTTTTCAGTTTAGAATGGCGGATGAGGAAGAATTTAATAATGCATTAAGCAAAATAAAATCAAATGCTTATGGTGCAGACAACACATCTCTTTCAATGCTGAAATATTGCTGCACATTTTTGTTGCCATTTTTGACTCATCTCGTCAATGTATGTTTGGAGAATGGCTATTTTCCTTTAGTATGGAGGTTGTCCAATGTCAGACCATTGCCAAAAAATAGCAAACCTGAATCTCTTGGAGATCTGCGGCCGATAAGCTTGCTGCCTGTAGTGTCTAAGGTATTGGAGAGAATTATCTACGATCAGGTTAACGAGTATTGTGCCTTAAGCAGTATCATTCCCCGATCACAGTCAGGATTTCAAAAGGGTCACAGTACCGCTGCAGCCCTGTCTAATGTTTTGGATACAGTTGTCAGTAACTTGGATAAGGGCCGTGTTTCGGGGTTGATATTGCTTGATTTCTCAAAGGCTTTTGATACGATAAATCATGGGCTGCTGTGTGAAAAGCTCAGACATTATGGGTTTAATGATCTCTCTGTGGGTTTTTTTAAGTCATATCTGGCTGGTAGATCCCAACGAGTGGTACTTGATGGAATTGTTTCCTCTCCGCTTCTTGTGAAGTCAGGAGTTCCCCAAGGTTCCATCCTGGGCCCCCTGTTATTTTTAATATATTCTGCTGAAATATTAAATAGCATAACTAATTGTTCCTATCAGGCTTATGCGGATGATATCCAGATGAGTTTTAGTTTTGCACCTCAGGAACATCACATTGCAGAATATATTGTGAAAAATGAATTGAATCAAATCAACCACCTATCGACACTGCATAATCTTAAATTAAATCCAGCCAAGTCAATGGTCATTTACTTTGGTGGTGTAAGGGCTGACATGGTTAAGCCGCTCATGGATCTGAGTGTGGATGGCACACCCTTGCGTGTTGAGACGGTGGTGAAATCGTTGGGGCTGTTGATCGATGAGAGGCTTAATTTTGGAACCTATGTTGGTTCGTTGCTACAAAAATCATTTTTTAATTTAAAGTTATTATATGCCAATCGTCATGTGTTGTCTAAAGGGTTGAAAGTAATGTTATCTCAATCGTTGGTGTTGTCGTTTTTTCAATATTGTGATTTTGTGTATGGGCCATTCTTGAGTGTGATTCAACAAAATAGGATTCAGAAAGTACAAAACTCCTGCTGCCGTTTTGTTTGTGGTCTACGAAAATTTGATCACATAACGGAGCATTTTAATAGTTTGAAGTGGCTCAGAATGGATAAGCAGAGAGAACTTCATCTGGCAGTGTTTGTCCATAAAGTTATAACTTCCGCAACTCCTCAGTACCTTAATGACAAACTTGTCGCTCATAATCAAATTCATGGGCTTAATACCCGAAACAGGGGTTTATTTTGTATTCCACGGCACTCTACGGCCATGTTTAGGAAGTGTTTTTCATACCAGGCTGTGCACCTGTACAACAAGGTTCCACGGGAGAATAACAAATTGAATGTTCATATGTTTAAGAATTTATATAGAAGGTATCTTACTCAGGGATAAGACGAAGGATGACTGGGTATTGTTTATTTGTTTTGATATCTTTCATTTATTTTATTTTTGTTATTGTAATGATTTTTCATGTGAATAATATTGTATAACATGTTTTTCTCTACAACCGCAGTACGTATTTTGTCTAAGCAGGCACAAGGTTATATGTAAGAATAGCTGCTTTAGCTAAATAGCGCCTTGTTCTTGATTAGCGGAATATATATATGTATATATATATATGTTTCTTTTTTCTTTAATGTATATATATTATTGGAACATATTTAAATAAAGTCGTTTATTATTATTATTATTATTATTATTATTATTATATTATGTTGTCTTATGTTGCAGGAGAGTAGTATTTAAGGGTGGAGGTATTATAATATTGGCAAAAAATAATGTTGCGTGTGTAAGCTTAACTAAGTACTAAGAGCTTAATTCTGAGAAGCATTTTGAACTAACATGTGCATATATTGAGAACTCAAATTTGTATATCATAAATGTTTATAGATTCCCTTCAGGTCACGTAACCATTTTCTGTGAAAACCTTTTTTTTGTCATATCCTCTTGTCCGAGAAATTCCAACATTATTTTAATTGGAGATTTTAATATCGACTTGAGCCATAATTCGCAAGGCTTTATTAAAATGAAATGCTTACTAACTTCATTTGATTTGAAACTAAGCATACAGACAGTGATTATAAATTAATAATTGGTAGGATAGGTTCTGACGGTAAGGACGTGGTCTATAATTAATGCTATTTCGGGTAGAAGATCAAATAAAAAGAAACAACCCATAAGGTTAAAGGTAGATTCTAAAGAGATTACAGAACCACTATCTGTGGTCAATCATTTAAATAACATCTATGTCAACTCAGCAACTGAAATTACAGAAAATTTACCTACACATCAAAGCGCGATATCAATTCTAAAAGAAACTACAACGAAAGTGGTCATGCTTCTTAAAACCCACTACTGCTTTGAAAATTCTAGATATTGTACGACATCTTGGAAATACAAGTTCTTGTGGATTGGATCAAGTATCTCCAAAAAAAAATCAAGAACATTTCCATAAGTTTTTGAAACTATCATCGAAATCATAAACTGTCTTTTGTTGAGGGCGTTTTCCGAAGGTAGCGTTGATTTTCCCCATTGACAAGGGTAGAGATCTTAAGACTTCTGAAACCCTTTTGTCAGTAATTTCCAAAATTATCGAGACGGCAGTAAAAGCTCGCTTAATTGAATTCCTCAGTAAATTCAAAATCCTGTGCATTTTCCATTACGGGTTTCAGCCTAAGAAAAATGCGAGGGATCCTATTTGCTTATTACTGTAAGCGGCTTATTCGGAATTAAATGCGAAAAAACTTACAATCGCGGTTTTTCGTGATCTGGATCAAAGGCGTTTGATTGCGTAAATCACGAAATACTATTGGGGGGGGGGGGGGGGGTTGCATTAACGTGGTTTGAATCTTACCTTTTCAATAGATGTACAGATTACCGGATAAAATCAAAAACAAGTTCGATTCGATTATGGAGAAGTCACTAATGGGGTGCCGCGGGGATCGGTGCTCGGGCCTTTATTTTTTTTGATTTACATTAACGACCTTACGGCTTTACAGATTACAGGTCACTTTACACTGTTCGCGGATGACACTTCAGCCTGCTGGACCGGGGAGGATCCTAAACTATTACAATATGTAGTTAATAAAGACCTAACAGAAATGAAGCGTTGGTTTGATGCAAACAAATTAGTACCTACTTAATACTGAAAAAACAAAACAGATGTCATTTAATAAAGATCTGACCATTTCAGTAAGAATAGATCAGACAAATATTGATAAGGTGTCTGACTGTAAGTTCTTGAGAATTATGTTAGATTAAAACTTAAAATGGAAGAACCATATTAACAAAGTAGCGAAAAGCTTGGTATCTGCTTTATTTGCTCTCAGGACTGCTTCGCAGGAGCTGAATTGTAGGCACGTTTCCATTGTATTGTGGTCTATTATGCGTTATGCGAATCCAATTTAAGATTTGGGTTGACTTTTTGGGGGTTTACAGGGAGTATCAGAATTCATAGTCTGTTTTTATTGCAAAAAAGAGCAGTTAGAATAATAATGTAAAGCTACCAGACTAGCCCGCTGTTTCAAGACTTAAAAATTCTCACCATCTACGATTTAATTAAATATGAAAGTATTACTCTTCCTTAAGACTTCATGATAAACATTTAGGAAACAATAATCAGCATATGCATAACCATAATACTAGAAATTGAAACGACTTAACTCTTCCACAGTCACAATTAAAATTAACCAGGGAAACAATGTTTCATATGGACAGAGTATAATGCTATTCCCTATAGCGCTCGACAGCTAAATATCAGACAATTCAAATCTAGATTGAAGCAGATCCTAACAGTTTCGGCCAACTATTCCTTTAACGAATTCTTGGAAAATTTTATTCCCAGGCTCATTCATGTGACATAAAGTATATGTCTAATCCCTTAGATGCATTTTAAAACGTGTACTTTTTGAGATGATACGTATTATATTGTGTATTGTGTAAGTTGGTGATTGTAATGTGAACCTGTTTATATTTAATTGTATTACATATTTTTACATATTTTGTTTATTTTGACAGTCTTGTTCAGTAGAAACTAGAAAAAAAAACATTGTTATCTTTACTGTCATTCTGCCTTTTTACTAGTTTGTAGGTTTATACCGCTTTTTTGATCGACAACTTTGTGGTTAGTATACATACCCTGTATTGGATCAATAAATTCAATTGAATTGAATTAAAGTATATGTTGGAGGAATATGAACGTGGGCGTGTAATGATTTATTAATCATTATTGGAAGTTTAATAAAATAAAACTAAACCAAGTAAGCGCAAATGAGATTGGGAACTAGTGTTGTGAATTAGTTCACTCTGCCTCGACCGAAAGAATTCTAAAATCTGTTTTCTTTCAGAATCTCGATGGTCCCGTTTTATCCCTCTCGACCTCACTACTATGGTCTAGTGTTAACTTTATTTTATGGGCCCCAATGAATTTTGACCTACAAAAGTGTCAACTATTTAACTCAAACAACTATTCCTAACGATCATCTCATTTGCGTTACGGGGTGTGCTTCTGGGGATCTTGCTCAAGTCAGCTGTTTAATATGATTTTTGTTTCTCAAAAGCGGGCCATCCGATCCATGTGCAGGATAAAATCGCGTGAGTCCTGCAAACCTTTTTTTATATCATTAAACATCTTGACTCTACCCTGTATCTTTATACTTGAAACTGCTTGTCTCATACATAATAAATATAAGCAAGAAATTGAGACTACCAGCTTGTATGCAACTCGCTCTTCCCATTTAACTGCTTTACCTATTCCGTCTTCAACTTTAACGAAAAAATCAATTATATTCAATAGCAAAAAACTATTTAACCATCTACCTTTAAATATCAGAATGATTGAAAATCCTATTAAGTTTAGAAGACAAATAAAAATGCTATTGGTTGGAAAGGCCTACTACTCTGTTGAAGAGTTTTATAATGATCGTTTGGATTAGTTTTTACTCGTGTTGTACATTGAATTTTTTTTTACTTTTTTGACGTTTCGATTCTCTACAACTTACCTTTTCTGGTTGTTGTATATAGTATTTTTTGTACTCTTTGTAACTATAATATAGATTTTATTCTACCTACTATTGTCTAGACCCAGGGTCTGACCGACGTTATGTCGACTAAATTAGATTAACTCGCTTTGTAAATAACATTTTGTTTTATTACAATAAAGCTGTTTTTGACTTTGACTTTGACAATATGCATCCCTTTTTAATGCAACATGGCTGGCGCCGACATATATTATTTGACGAGCATGTAATAATTATAGCTATTGCTTGCGAGTAAAATACTAAATTAAATTCAAATTCAAAATATGCTTTATTGTCCAAGACATTGTTTGCAATATATTCCTAAATAAATAACTTCTTTATTTCAAAATTATGAACACATAGAACACAAAACGAAATGACGTCAAAGTACAAAGCAGTAAATTTACAACACAGTCTGAAGTAATAAGTAGTGAATTAAATCACTGAAATTATAGAGTTCTAGATCAATTAACACTTCTTTGATTTTAAATATAAATCATTTTTATGAATGTATTTGTTTGATTCTATTCGGCAAAGCATTAGAATATTTTAAGCATATATAGTGAGGGCATTTTTCAGTAAGTGTTAATTTATGCACAAACATTTATATGTATAAATGGCATAAACAGTCCCTACATTCTTAAAGACACCACTTTCCCTGTATTCAATTTTTCTCATCATTCTTACCACCCCCTTCTGATCTACAAAAATGCTCCGAATTAGCTGTGGCCACCACAAAAAATAATCCCATACTGCATTACCGATTCAAAATCAGCATAATATAGCATTCTGAGTGCCCTTTCCTCCACATATCTACCAATGACCCGTATTCCGTAGTAAATGGAACTTAGTCGTTGCTCCACGTGATTTATATGATAAGACCAGTCGAAATATTCATTAATGTATATGCCTAAAAATGTTGCCTCTTCTGAGTAAATCAATTCGTTGTTATCCATTTCTACAACCGTCGTTTAGTTCTAAATAATGTAATATTCGTTTTATCCTTGTTTAAAATTAGCCTATGTTTTCCCAACCCAGTCTGTCACCAGAGCAAAAAAGTATTTTTAGCTTCAATGAAAAGATTTTCTGATTCCTTGCTACCAACAATGATATAAGTATCATCTGCATATTTACCAATGCGCTAATATGATTTTTAAGTTTTTCAATCACGAGATACAGGTCATTGGTAAACAATATAAATAGAGTTGACCCCAAAATACGTCCGTGTGCTAGCTATCCTTTTATATTAAAAAAATTGTCTCTGATTTGCCTGTTTTCCCTCCTTTTGTAATTGATACGATTTGTTTTCAATTATTTAAATACATGTAAGTAACATGTTATTTATCCTGTCGACAGCATTAATAGCGTTAGGCATTTATGAATTTTATTGGTGGCATTTCTTAAACAGTCTCGGTTTTCTCTTAATTCGATTTGTTCTTCTTGTAGATCAGCTTTTTTTCGAATATCATCCAGGGCTAAAAATACTTCAAAGATTATTTTACCTTTAACTCTGATTTTTTTTTCGTACTTTTTATTTTCATTTGTTCTTGGTCTTTTATTGTCTTATGATTCTATATGTATTTATTTTCCTTCTAAGTTAATATTTCTTTTGTTCCACAACGGTGGTGTTCGCTGTACTACAGGTGTTTTTGGGTTGAAAGGAGCATCTCCTAATTTCCTATCTTATTGTTAGACCCACATTATATTTTGTATTAGGTCAATTTTTATTTATCATCCTGTATGACAAAATATCTTGTTAAGTACAACTGCACTGCGTTAAAAGCAAGCGTTAGCAGATCGTCAATGTAAACAAAATCCTACCACTTGGAAAGGGTGTCTTTAAGGGTTTTGAGAACTGACTTGTTTTTAGTTTTCTGGAACAGTGTGCGTGTTAAGATCGATAGACAAACGGTCGGCGGTTCCGAGTTTGCCTTAAAATTAATACGTATTGTTTCTTCCAGCTTTTTTCTCACCACATTTTTCTAATGTGCTGTAAATAACTGTTACTTGTAACTAATTATTCTATGATAAATAAGACTTTTGACTTAATTTTTATTTAACGAACCGTGTTATCGGTGAGAAACGGGTAGTTTCATATCGATGCACCCGACACTTATATTGGAAGATAGCTAAAGGAACGCCTGTTTTAAATAAGGGTAATCCCAGTGTAACAAGAAACTATAGACCTAGTTCAATCCTTTGCACTTTTTCTAAAATCCTAGAAATAGTACTGCACAGTTCCATCTTTCCGCAGCTCAGGGGCATGCTCTCTGAACATCAACATGGCTTTATTGACTCCAGATCGTGCCTTACCAATATATATTCGTTGTCACAAAGATCCTGTAAAGCTCTAGGTTCTCGCGACCAGCTGGACGTATTATATTATACAGATTTTCAACAAGCTTTTGATCAGATTGATCATTTTATCTTGATGGCGAACCTTGAGAACCTGGGAATGTCGCGGAGACTGATTGACCTTGTAGGGTCATATTTAGTTGACCACGTACAGGACGTAAAGTGTGAGGGTTTTAGATCACCATTATTTACTGACATTTTATGTCACGTCCGAAACTTAATGGACATTATGCAATTATTACTTAGCTACTGCTTTCTTCTATAGGCTATAAACTATTTTTTTTTAAATTTTGGCAAGTCTAGAACACAAACGTTTAAAATTTCATATCTCTCTTAATTAATTTATAACGGGTGAACATTCTTATTCTGGGACATAAGGAAGTACGTGCAACCTTCCAAAAGTATTGATATTGATTTATGTATCTGATAGCTTTTTATAGCTTTTAAATAAAATAATACACTTTACTTCACTAAATATTTGTCATTAATTAAAATATTTAATAGCAAAATAAATCAAAATCAACCATTTCCTAATAACAATGAAATGAAATAAACTTCTCACCCTACCCCATAGAGGGAGTTCTATCCAAATGCGATTACTTTCTATTCGTTATAAAACATACTATAGGGAGCTAGATTACGTATGTTGGTTACATAGAGTGAAATATGTACTAAGCTACCGATTCCGTACTGAAGGTACTAGTCATCACTTGTCTCCTTAACTACCGGTTCCTTACTCAAGGAAGTAGCTGTTGCTTATGTTGTTAGTTCAGATTAGTTTTTTTCCGGGGAATGCTGACGATGCCGCGCGCAAATTAGAGGAAGAGTCGTAGCATCGTTTTCTTGAGCGATCTTGAGAGTCATAATTCTCAGCTGCCTCACTTATTTCAGTAATGTTTCGAGCATCACATGCCGTAAGCAGCCTTGGCAGGTCAGCTTCACATGATGGTGCTAAAGGCAAATTATATTTTCTATATCCTGCACATCGTATTTCAAAAGGTTTAAAATAATGTCCTTTGCAAATTTAGAATAAAAACGTTTTATTGCAGTAAGTTTCGCATTGACACACTCCACCAATGAGACAAAATTGGAGCTCTTAATGGCTAAGCACACGCGCACTCTCGTAGCTGGCGTACCCTGTTCCGGAAAAGGCACTTCAAAATCGCGCCGAAATGAAACCCAATGACGCACTATCGGCTTCTAATGTTTAAAGAATCGCGCTGCTCACCCACGTAAAGTATTTCCCAACATATTTCGTTTGGCTTAATGACTGTAATAAAACCCCTTATAAACTCGGCTTTCGCTTTCGCAGAGACGTATTAACCCACATTTATTTTTAAAGCCAGTTTATAATAACAATAGATAGGTACATTACTTGATTTGCTATCAAAATTAATAAACTGTCTAATTAAGGTTTTCTAGAAACAACTTAATTATTAGGATATTTCTCAAAACTTTATTCGAAACAGATTAGTACCTATCTATTTTACTTTGAAGCTGTGTGCAACAAGTTAATATTAAAAGTATGTGGAGACCTTGGGAATCTTCAGCTAATGCGATATCTAGCTACTCTAAACATTCCAGGAAGCATTTATCTTCTGACGCCAAAGTGATCGTGAAAAATGTATGTGAATCGTTATTAAAGAGCGGCCACCTTGCCATTAAAAATACCACTGAAATGACGAAAGCTCCATTATCGACGGTACGAGATATTATGCTAAAAGGACATTTTAAAAGAAAAGTTCGCAAAGATACCGGAAAAATGAAGTGCGTAGATGATCGTGACAAAGATGTTATTCGCAGGAAAATATACCAAATGTATCGAGAAAATGTTGTGCCCACGTTAGATTCTTTAAAAACACGGTTAACAACTGACGATACAACGATATCATGTAGCAGGAAAGTCTTCACCGCACTTTGCAAGTCCGAAAGATTAAGAAAAATGAAATTTCTGTACCTTAGGGAAATAAAAAAGTTTAGATCCGAAAAACGTTCAATAGTTTATCTGGATGAAACGTGGTTTGACACTCATGAGACTGTCAAAAAGGGATGGGTTAATTTAACTGAAAAAAACCTTCTGTGTATATATGTAAATATATATTTTTTTAAGTAGGTATATTGATTGTTATTATTACTTTTACCTAAATGCGTGCGAAAAGTTGCCCTTTTCCGCATGCAAACTTTTCACGCATGTTTTGTACTTATAACAAATTAATATACATACAATACAAGTAATGGTAAAAATAAACATAATAAACATTGCTACTATAAGGTATTACTATGGCTTTTCATTTAACTACAAAATCCGTTCCTGTGCAAAGCAGTACCCCTTATTTCATTTCATTTCAGTAACATAAACAGTGATGTCAGCTGGGGCCAGCTAGATTTCGAGAAGGCGGCAAATTGAGCATCTCGTGCCGTGACGTCACTAATAACGTGACGTCATTGTTTGACAGAGAGCTGGATTTTTAACCTCTAAACTTCCAAAACCAAATTGTTGTGTGGTGTTGCCGTTCTGTTTTGGAGTTTGTGGTTTATTGTTTATTCGTTGTTTTTAAACCTTTGTATTTTAAGAATAACAATGGGTGTGTTTTGTTTTGAATGTGAGAAAGTATTCTCCAGTCAGTCAACTTTTAATCGGCACAATAGAAATGTACATAAACAAATGGGACATCATTATATTGAATATGCAGTGCCCAAAAGATACATTTGCCTCGAGTGCAACTTGTATTATAACTTTAATAACGACTTGCGCTTGCATCTAAAAGAAAAACATGAACACAGCACAGAATCAGTGAATTTGGAATTTAAAAACATTTCAGGTACTGTAATAGAGTTGTTAACCTTACGGATAGTTTACATAAATACCATTTTTTTTAGATTTTAATACTTGGCTTGTGCAGGAAGAAAAGGAAAATAATATCCAGTACTGTAAAGTCAGAGGGATAAATCGTGTTGATGAAATTGAAAGACTTTATTTTGAATGTATCAGGTCCTCACGAAAGTATTCGCTAAAGGAGAATCCTGAAAGAGCACTTAAGTCTCAAGGGTCATGCAAAATGCTATATTCCTGTACTAGCCAAATCATTGTAAAAAAAATAAAAATGGGGTATGCCAAGTTTCTTATTTTAAAACTCATTATGGTCATGGTCAAGACATCCAACATTTACACTTATCGCAAGAAGACAAAGATGCCATAGGGTCAAACCATATCAAATCAACCAGCCCATAGTTTTGACCATCTCCGATTTCAATGATTTTTGGCACAGTTGTTCTACATGTCATAAAACTCAAAAACCCAATTTTTCAGATTTTTTTGACAAGTATTTTTTTTATTGATTTTTGAAAATCAAAAAATCTCAGAATTTCGCCTTAACATGTACTAAGAAAAAATAAAATATCTAGAGAACTACTTAGACTACATCGGTGAGCTATAGCTTGTTTGAAAGGTCTTTTGAAGACCTTTCAAATGACGTATTACATGACACATCCAAAAAAAAAAAATTGAATTTTTGAAAAAAACTTTTTTTTTCAAAATTTCTCAAAAACACCCTTTTGTTTTAAAAAAAATATATTAATTTTTTAAACGCATTTTTTCAACATATTTGAAAGCTTTTAGCATGGAGAAATGATTGAGTCAAAGTCAAAAAATTTTTTGAAATTTTTATTGCGACAACAAATGCACATAAAATGAGACTGGGAACAAACTTGGGGTATATACATCAGACTAAAATATTCGCAATTTATTATAAAGTAGCTAATTGTAACAAAAAAATATTTATTTTTTTTGAAAATTTTTTTCCAAAATATTTGATGATTCAACCATTTCTTCAGGAGATAACGTATATGTTCTGCCTAGACGAAGTAAAGTCCCTAGTTAGTGTCTTGAATATTAAAAAAGCCCCGGGTTTTGACGGTTTAAGGAATGCGGCGTTGCGAAACCTACCAGACCGAGCTTTGGGGAATATAGCAAACATATCCCAGGCTATAATCGAGGAAGGCCATTTTCCGCGCTCCTGGAAGCACGCCAAAGTCATATTAATACATAAAAAAGGCGAGGACCCAACGATGCCATCGAGTTACAGACCGATTAGTCTGTTATCCAGCCTAGGGAAAATTGCCGAGAAAATCATTTTAAGTCGTCTAAATGACTTTGTGTTTGCACGCAACGTTTTGCCTAACGAACAGTTCGGTTTTCGGGCCGAACATTGCACAGTTAGGCAAACGACGCGTTTAACATCTAATATTGTAAAAGGCTTTAACAGGAGAGCGCACACGGGACCGGTTTTCTTCGACGTAAGTAAAGCTTTCGATAAGGTATGGCATAACGGTCTGTTACTAAAGTTGATAAGGCTCGGAGCTCCGAACTACCTCGTCAAGGTAGTTGGCTCGTTTCTTGAGAATAGAAGTTTTGCGGTCTCGTCAGAAAACGCACTTTCATTGACAAAACGCATCAGGGCGGGAGTGCCGCAAGGCTCACCTCTCTTTCCGATGTTGTATAACATTTACACTCATGATATTCCGCGAGATAGATTCACGCAGCTCTATCTTTTTGCTGACGATACAGCAATTACTTCAACTGCCAAATCACCGCGCATTGTCGTCAGCCGTATGCAGCGTCACGTAATCGAGCTGGAAAAATGGCTTTCGGTTTGGAAGATTCGCCTGAATCCTACTAAGACGAAGGCCATATTTTTCTCGAAAAGCCGCGTACGTCGGCCTGAAACAAGGCTCAAAGTTAACAGAGTCCAAGTAAATTGGTGCCAGGAAGTGAAGTACCTGGTACTTATCTTTGACCAAAGACTGAACTGAAGGCTCAATTCAATAAATAGAGTGAAGCTTGCACTGCGACAGTTATGCTCTATCTACCCCCTGCTTCACAGGCGGAGTAGACTTGCAAATAGGACAAAGGTCAACCTCTACAAGGCATTGGTCAGGCCAGTTCTCACCTATGGTGCACCTTCGTGGTGCAACATAAGCAGAGCGTAACTGAATAAGTTCCAGGTGATTCAGAATAGGGCGCTGAAAATTATCGCAGATGTCCCGAGGTACACTATGAATCGCGTGTTGCACCAGGACTTTCGCATACCAACCATTAATGAGTTCTTTTTAAAAATCATTACGAACTATTTCGGACGTAAGGACGTTTCGACAAACCCACTTATCACTTGACTCACATACGAGAGCGAGACAAAATGCGACCTACAAACTACCTAAAGACTGGCTCCCCGTCGGTATATAGTAGAGAAGCACTAATAGTAGAGAGGCACTATCACATTCCTAGATAACGGAAAAAGGCGCCAAGAATATGCAAACTAAAATCTTCAATCACAACACACACAGCGCAGCATACTTAATAAAGGCAACAGCCGATAGCAATAGTTTCCTTATGCGAAAGTACCTAAAAAGTAGCCGAGGAATCAAAAGATGTCAAAGGGATGCCCTGACGTAAAACCCCATTCATGAACCAAATGTATATTTCTGCCAGTAACTGTATTGGATTTACTTTTCGTAAAACTGAATTCTGATCAATGACTAATTAATATATCTGCTTTTGGCTTTGGAAAATAGAAAGATGGTGAAGGACCATGTGGATGCAAAAAACTAACTTTTATTTCCTCACTTTCTAGGTTTTTGCCAATTATGCATCCCACCCACCAAAATCCATCATAATTTATTGGTACAAATCCAGAGTCAATATTTTTAAGTTCTGATTTTGATAAGCCACTGGATGCAATAAGATTTTTAACATTTTCTTCCAGGCTGAGTGAAAATGATTTGCTTATAATTTTTGATTGGCTTATTGGAATTACAGCATGCAGTTTTGAGTACCAACAATAGTCTGAGCTTCTAGGTATCTGGTATCAAGGTACTTTTCATGTTGTTCATATTCATCTGACGTGCAATATTTAAAAATTATTCCAGGTATATTTTCATCCGCAAATTTAAAAAGATCTTGTGGGGTCATAATTTGGTCATTATATGGTCTCTGCAGACTAGCTTTCGCGGCCAACCTTTTTACGGTACCTCCCAGTCCATCGTAGGCACTTTTGCCGTGGGAGGTAGCAAAAAAATGCCGCTCGCCTTCGATCCCAAATTCCTCCTGATGATAAGCAATATTTACAAAATTTTTCTTATTTTTGTACTGTGCCGCACATCCATCTGAGAAGTAAAAGATTTTGACTAGATTATCTATTTCTTTCTTTAACTCTGGTATAAGGCGGCTCAAAAATAAGTGAAATGCAACTGTGTTATGCACCAAACAATCAGAAATAAAAACATAATTTAAATGTCCCAGTTTTCCATCTTCATTTTTATAATATACGACAAATGGATATAGGGTGGCCTGGCTATTTGTCCAGTGGTAGGACTGTACTTCGTCTTGTAAGATGAAAGAAAAATTTTCAGCGAAGTCGCAGGTTATTAGCGCTTGTCCCAGGGCTAAATTTTGTTTTACTTCATTATAAAATTCTTTTTGCATATTTGCGTAAAATGAATGAGATTTAAGTTTAAGGAGTTCATTGCCGAACTCCTTAATAAAGTCTTCAGCTGTTTTGATTAATGTCTCCATATTACATCTATCTACGGTAATCCATTTTTTAAATGTAACATGGTCGATCATTTGTTCTTCAAATTTTTCCTTAAGGTAGTTTTTTAAATTTTCCACCCCAGGACACTCCTGACATTTATCTAGGTAACATTGTGCCCCAGGTGGGTTGCACATAATTTTAGAGAGACATGCATGGTAGTGTGGCAACGTAGGGTTATCGTTGGCATCAACAATGAACTTGTTCATTCTAGAACCCATTAACATTAGTTTAATGTTTTGATGAAGTGTGCAAACACATATAGTATGAGTGCCACTCTGTCCTGCTAATATGCAGTTTTTTGGTTTAAGTTCCGTAAACTTAGACAACCCAACTTTTAAGTTCGGATGTTCCTCCTTGAAATGCATATATACTTCTTTAATATTTGCTAGAAGTAATCTTTTTTGCAAATGCTCTTTGGTACTTCCTTTTCGTATGGTAACGAAATCTTTTTTCCAGGCATTACCCTGCTCACGTCCTCCCTTAGATAGAATGAGGTCACTAATTTCGCTATATCTGGATCAAGTGTTTTTCCTGGTTTAGGGTTGGGTGTGGATAAAATGCCTTTTTCTTTCGCCATTTTTTTAACCATTCTCGCCATGTATTGGGACACTTGAAATTCTTTCTCAATTCGTGCTCGAGTCCAGCTTAGAGGCAGACAGGATAAAATGTGCATTTTTTCCAGGGTTGGAAAAAACCCGGGTTTTTTATATAAAGCCCAGCCCACTGGGCTTTTTTGGGTTTTATAAGCGGGTTTAATTGTTTTTTTTTAATTCTATCAAGATTTTAATAAATGAATAGAATCATTTATGACATTTATGTAGTCGTAGGATCCCCATTTTTTTCTTCCTATTTTTGTTAGCTTTGTGTTACGTTTATTTTTTATAACAATGTGTTTTATTAATATGTTTTATTTTTTTACAAAATATAAAAATGTAAAATGTATACAGAGTTTCAGTTTAAGAAAAAACATTCAAAAAACATAGTTTTAAAAAAACCCGGCGGGTTTTTTTCAGTGGGTTTTACCCAAAAAAAACACTGGGTTTTTTTGGGTTACCCACTGGGCAGCCAACCCTGATTTTTTCACTCCTTTTTTGTACTGTAGAAAATTTTTCTTTTAACTGTTTCAAGATTTCGCAATCATCCTCGTTTTGTTGCTTAAGATGTTCTGGTTTAGAGTATTGTTCTTTAGATAACCGTTGCTCTATCACGACTTTTACTTTTTCAGCTTTTTCCTTTGATAGCTTTCTTTTTTTAATTGGCGATTCCCCCATAATTTCTAGAGATTGATTCAAAAACTCCAAAGAGTTGTCAGATTCTTTGAAGTCTGTGTCCGGTAGCTCAGCAGAATGTGAAGGCCTGTAACAATAAAAACAGGCTCAGCATGCTAGAAGCAATTATTATTGTGGTACACACTCACTAAGACAGACAGTCAAAATTTTCGTCAAATCACTAAAGTTAACTAGAGCTGAAAAAGTAAGAATTTAACTTTCTTAGTACTTACCCTGCCTCAGGAGATGTTTGTTCTGGATGAGGTGCTTTTGAAGCTTTAATTCGGAAACTGTCACAAATTTTCATCCCCATTCCAACCCCTTTGAAGACACACATCCAATTTGATACATTCCTTTACTTTACAGAATGTTTCTCCTCATTTAGAGGGTTACAACACTTTACAGAAAACTTTTTCCACTGCTTTTGCTTTGTTTTATTTTGCGACATTATGAAGCTGATACACGTCACCACAGGTTTCACAAACACAAATAAAAACGATAATCTTTCCTGTCTGCACCAGAATCTCCGCGAGAATAACTTGTATGGTGGGGAGACCAATTAAAAATAGTAGGATGGGCCAAAATTTAGCAGGAATAAACAAGTATAAAAATAAGTTAAACATTTTGCAGAAATTATCAAGTTTTTAAAATTCAAAAAATTTGCAGTATTCAACATGTTTTAACAAAAACAAAGTACCGCCCGCACACGACTTATGTTCCATTCACCCTTAAAGGGGGGCGAGGGTTACAAAAAAATCAGACACTAGATTTTTTACTTGAAAACAAAATCGACGTGCCTGGAATTTGCAAAAAAACTGAAATAATGCTTTTTCGTCCTTGGTGGGGTGGAATTTACATGGTGGTATATGGGATTTTCCATGCTGCATTGACAATTGTCATAATTTTTTTGACAGGGAATCCATCATTTCTCCATCTTGAAAATTGGTGGACATCTTAACAAGATAACAGTAAAAAATACAGGGGTGTTTTTGAGAAATTTTGAAAAAAAAAAGGTTTTTTCAAAAATTCAATTTTTTTTTTAATGTGTCATGTAATATGTAATACGTCATTTGACAGGTCTTTAAAAGACCTTTTAAACACGCTCTAGCTCACGGATGTAGTGTAAGTAGTTCTCTAGATATTTAATGTTTTCTTAGTACATGTTAAGGCGAAATTCTGAGATTTTTTGATTTTCAAAAATCAATAAAAAAAAACTGCTTGTCAGAAAAATCTGAAAAATTGGGTTTTTGAGTTTTTCGACAGGCAGAACAACTGTACCAAAAATCATTAAAATCGGAGGGGGTCAAAACGAAAAGTACTCATTTTTTGGTTGATTTGATATGGTTTGACCCCATAGCATCTAAACTTATTTTGGAAGTTCCACCAAAAAGGTAAATATTTAGTCTAATACATAATAGTTTTCAGAAAACATCTATAGAAAAATTGTTGTGTTTTGTAATAATTCTTAATTTTGCATAATTTTTTACAGCATTTGAAATAATAACCCACAATGAAAGAAACTTATATGTAAGTTTGTATTACGTTTTAAAAAACATTGGTGTACAGTTATATCTAGCTTGTTTGGTTTTGTTTTGTAAAATAGTTTAAAGCCAATAGGTATTTTATTGCTATTTGTTTTCTGCTAAAAGTGTTGATACTTAGTATATTTAATTGCTTTGAGCATAAATAATTATTGTTAAGATAAGAAGCAATGGGTAAATGGTGGCAGCTATTTATAATGGAATTATTGAGTGGTAGAGGATTTACCCCTTTTGGGTAAGAGGCTATAAATCTCCAATATTTGAGATGTACCTATCTCTGTAGAATGTTCATTTACTACTTAGTGATACATACCTGAATATTTTACACATTCTAGTCAGTCCCCACAGTCTGTAATTTTATAATAGATTTTTGGTGAGAGGGTTTGACAATTTTTTTGTTTTTAAGTTAATTAGGTATAAAGAGTGTATATTATCCAGGCATACCTATTTCTGTTAGATATTAACTAATCCACGTTTTTTTTTTTAAGAATTCTTGAAAATGTTCGGGACAATATAGGTGAAGACTTGAAGAGATTTGACTTGACTACTCGAGAAGATATCAAGAATATTAAAAAATGTTACGGTATTGATTTGAAGGATGGCTGTAGACACAAAGATGACGCAACAAGTGTTCATATGTGGGTGTCAGAGTGTCTTGCATCTGAGGAATCACCGTCAGTATTGTTTTATAAACAGCAGGGTATAAAAATAGAAAATTACCCAGAAATGAAGGAAGATGATTTTTGCCTTATTTTTATGAATGCAGTTCAAAAAGATATTCTAAAAAAGTTTGGAATAAGTCTAATTGCAATTGATGGGACTCATGGGCTTAATTCATATGATTTTGAATTAACAACCCTGTTAGTAAAAGATGAATTTGGTAATGGGTTTCCAACTGCGTTCATGTTTTCAAACAGGAAAGATACTTTTATGTACAAACTATTGTTTGAAAAAATGAAAGAATGTGTAGGTGTTATTAATACAAACGTGTTTATGTCGGACATAACAGATACATTTTTTAATGCTTAGTGTAGTGTAATGGTACCTCCATCAAACCGTTTATTGTGTGCTTGGCATGTGGATAGAGCCTGGCAGGTTAACCTTAACAAAATCAATGATCCAGATAAAAAGTCTTATACATACAAAATGGTAAAGGAACTGCAATATATTTTAGATCCGGAAGTATTTTTAAATAGTCTAAATAATTTTTTAGGTAAGATTTTAAATGACTCAGACACCTATAATTTTGGAATATATTTTAAAAAATATTATGCTAATAATTTTAAAGAATGGGCCTATTGTTACAGAAAAGGTTGTGGGGTAAACACCAATATGAGCATTGAAAATTTTCATAGAGTTTTAAAATACTGCTACTTGGATGATAAAAAAATCAAGAGATTAGATAAGAGTATCCACCAGTTATTAATATTTTTAAGATATAAGACTATAGAAAGTATAATAAAATTTAAAAAAGGCAAATCTGTTGAGTTATATAACTTCAAAACATAGATCTGCTTTAGCTAGCACTTTTATTGTGCCTTACAATAATAATGTATTTACATTAAAAAATCAGCAAAATGATGAATACATTGTAGAAAGAAAAAGTACTGTAAGCTGCTGTTCTATTAAATGTACTTTTTGTGACATTTGTATACATTCATATACATGTAGCTGTATTGATTTTTTAATAAGAAGCACAATTTGTAAACATGTTCATTTTGTGGCTTTACAAGATAATGAAAAACAACCAGGATGTTCATCACAGTCTGTAGATATGTCAGGTGAAGTACAGAAGCTTGTTTCTCATATATCTCATAAATCCGATAATGATAAGCTGAAAGAACAAATTAAAACAAAAATATATTCTGTTTTACAATATATCAATTCTGAAGATTTATCTAAGGAACAACTAACATCAATTCTTCATCACATAACGACTGCTACAGCTGTCAGCAATATTCCTTTACATAAATTTAATATAGACAATTCTCAAATATAGAAAGAACCAGGAAATAAAAACATAATAAAACAAAAAACATTTTTTTCTACAAAAAAACGAAAAACTACTAATACGCATATGAGCAAGGGGACAATGAAAAAAAAAGCATTATAAATGAGATGCTTAATAATGATATTATTGTAGCTTGTAAGCCAGAAAATGACCATCAGTATACATAATAAAAGGTTACGCCACTAATTTGTTTCAAATAAGTAGTCTGATATAAAACCAAAAAGGTGATGGAACAGTTAATTTAACTTTTTCAATCAAGGGTATTGCTTTTATTTTTTAGAATGATAAACAATACTATTTGTGTTTCACCTAAAATGTTTATTATTAATTTGTGGTCTATATAGGTATACTTACTCTTGACAACTAGTAAGTATAAGTAGTATAGGCATGTATTTAAAACGAAAAAGGAACTACTGTGTATGTACAGGGTGGGCCAAATTGAACACTTTCAAAGGGAAACTCCTATCTCTAAGCGAGATAGAGGAAAACTAATGTATGTGGCTTAATTTTAATGACAAATGTGAGATCATGAATACTTTATGTCTAAAATACATTTCATTGTTTCAACCTACAATACTATAGGGATCCTATTACTTTTTAGTTGCCAGCTTTAATTCTTTCAGTAGCTTAATATTTCTACTTTGTAAAAGAATTGTCATAAAAACGTTGGGACATAGCTTACAATTTTATAAATTTAATAAAGTTGATTAATTTATTTAATAATCTTCAGAAAATTGGTTACGGGGTTCTAAACTATTTAAATGAAACAAGAATAGTTTTATCTATTTTCCTTTAATAATCAAATGGCAAGAAAGCATAAGCGGATCCATACAAGATGATTATAAATTGGTTAAGTTGAGTTGATAAAAATAGAACAAACTAGTAAACGTTTAAAAATTAAGTTTTCTCTCAGAAAGAAGGAACAGTCTTACCAAAAGAGTAAGTCGCCAGGCTAGACCCTCCAAAACAAAACTTATGTCAAACTATAATTATGCACTTTTTTGTAATAAAGTAAATAATAAGTAAGCTTTGGGTGCTAGGCTTGCCATTTCAAAATAAGAGAAAAGATAAACTATTGTGATTTAAATGAGTTGTTTGTGGAAACTGGAATGGGTAGAGATTTCCCAAGTACACCGTTATGTAAACTGCACTTGGCAAATGATCTTTAAGCCCTTTATGGTGTCTTGTACGTAGTATGTATTAGTTGTTTTTTCTGACTATTGATCTTTTGCAAGCTTGCAGGAATTTGAAGAAGCTCACTTGGAGGAAAATTTTCAGACCTCTCGCTTAAAAAAATGAAACCCTTATCCCAACCAATTGTAATGCATCATATTACTTATTGTTTATTATACCATTTTTACCAAATACTTTTCTAATAAGCTCCACCACTATTTAGAGTCCTAGTACCACATATACATGTGTATGCAAGTTCGTTATAGCCAGGCAGAATTATATAATATAGTTGTTTTTGTCAGGATTTTATTTTTGTTCCTTATAAAAACATTTGTATTGGAAACAAACGCTTTAAAAATATTTTTGGAAATGCTAACCAATTAATGCTATTTAATATTATTGTGAATCAATTATATAATTAATCCTTTTCAGAAATTTAATAATCTATCGTCAAGAAAGTAGCGTTTATTGAATACTTACAACTTTTTATAGAAATATGCTTACATATTTACATAAATCTCTAACATTAATAAGTATGTTAAGGATTGTAGTAGGGAAGTAAGAGTTAAAAGGAAGTACGTTCCTCGGACACCATGGATAACTGGGGCTTTAATGACATCTATAGACGTAAAAAATAGATTATATAAAAACCACAAAAATAATCCAGATGATAGAAACTTGTTTAATAAATTTAAATACTATCGAAATAAATTGAATGATCTAATAAAGCATACTAAAATAAATTATTTTAAGAATATTATCAATGAGAACAGGAACTCATCAAAAAATCTCTGGGATTGCGTAAAGAAGATGCAAGGGAATGGAAACCGGTCACAAATAGAGTCTCTAAAAAATGAAAACGGTGAACTACTATCCACGACTAATTCTATCTGCGAGCGTTTTAATATATTTTTTACTGAAATTGGGCAAAACCTGGCTTCCAAAATCAAACAAACCTCACATCCAATTCAAAGGAGAGACCAGACCCAGTCAATTTATCTTGCACTAACTTCAGAGAATGAAATAAAGAACATAGTAAGAGAGCTGAAATCTCACAAGGCCCCAGGTGTAGACGGCATTAGAGCTGAAATTTTGAAGGAGTACTCAAATTATCTGGCAGAACCCTTAACCTGGTTAATAAATACTTCAATCCAAGCTGGTCTTTTTCCAAAATCGTTAAAGATTGCAAAGGTAAAGCCTTTATATAAGTCTGGTGATAAGGCGGAGGTTGGCAATTATAGGCCAATTTCTTTATTGTCGACTTTATCTAAGGTATTTGAAAGGATTCTTAAAAAAAGAATTACAGATTATATAGAAAAATATGACCTAATTTCTGAAAGACAATATGGATTTCGGCAGGGTCGTTCAACACAGGATGCAATAGCTTACTTAAGTGAAAAAATTAATAAAGCCGTTGATACCAGCACTCCTGCCTTATGCATCTTCGTGGACCTGGCTAAAGCATTTGACACGGTAAATCATGTCGAATTGCTTAGTGTCTTGGAGGGTATTGGTCTTAGGGGTGAAGCTTATGACCTGTTAAGAAGCTACCTCTCAGATCGAGAGCAGTGCGTTGAGATAGAAAATGTCTTATGTCAGAATAGAGTAGTCAAATGTGGTGTACCTCAGGGCACTGTTCTTGGTCCTCTACTTTTTACCCTGTATGTGAATGATCTTTTCGGCTTGGATTTGGCCGGTGATGTCGTTAGCTTTGCTGACGATACAGCAGTGTTTTACCGGGCCAAAGATTGGCTTGCGCTTAGGGAGGTTGTCGAGAGAGATTTTGTCCGTGTTGTGGAATTTTTTAATGCAAGGAAATTGACAATAAATTGGGAGAAGACTTGCTATTTGCCGTTTACGTCATATGGTCGATATCTACCCGGTTATTCTTCGTTAGATGTGCAAATTGAAGGTAAGGCCAAAACAATAAGATCTGCTGAACATATTAAATATCTGGGTGTGGTTATTGATAGGCATCTTCGGTGGGACGAACATATAAAACATATTGTCAAAAAAGTAAGATTTCTTATTTGCAAGTTTAAGTTCTTTGGGAGTGTTTTTGATGTGAAGCATCTTAGGATATTGTATCACGCTCTTATTCAGTCCCATCTGGTCTATGGTATCATAGCATGGGGTGGAGCAACGAATAATTATTTAAGTAAATTGGAAAAAGCACAGAAATGGTTAATTAAAATTATGTATGGCAAGCCCTATCTATATCCTACAGAGAGTCTGTACGAGGAGAGCGGTCTATTTGACATTCGTCAGCTGTTTTGTAGGGAATTGGCACTGCAGCAGTTTAAAAAAAGGAAAAACAATAATAACAACGATCGCCCAAGACATGAGTATCAAATTAGGAACAATAAAAATAAAGTTGCGGTGCCGAGGATCTGCAAGACCATAGGTCGGAGATGTCATGCTTTTCTTGGTCCTCGTTTCTATAATTGTTTACCAATGGAAATAAGAAATATAAATTCGTATTCACTATTTAAAAAAATTGTTATCCAGTTTATAAATAGCCAAACTAGGGATAGTATAGCGAGGTTCATTGACATAAAAAATGGTTAATTATGGTAATTTTGTTGAACATTTTTTGGTCTGAAACTATTATAAGGAAACACTGCTGTTTTAGATCGAATTCTAGGTCTTAAATTTTAGAGTTTTAACCATTTGGGTATAAGCTGTTTTGTGATACATTTTTATATATATGTTTGTAATTGAACTTATATCCTTCTTATATGATTTTGTACTTTTTTAAGTTTGTTATCATTATTAATATTCTGTAATGTCCCACGAACAAGGTCTTCCTTTGTGGGCGTACTGTTTATTTGTGTTCTCAAATAATATTGCAAATTGTAATGAATTGTGTAATTCTTGTATAACAAATAAACATTATTATTATTATTATTATTATTATATATTTATAATTTTAAATAAATAACATTTGCCCCTAACAAGCACGTCTTCTGGGGAATTTATGAATAAGTTTATTCAAGAATATAATATTAACATGTTTATTATATTGTAACTATTTGAAATAAACTTATTATTATTATTATTATTATATCCCAGTATTTGTTATAATTATTATTATATCCGAGTATTTGTTATAAAATATGCTGTTTTATAGGAGTATGTTAACTTATTTCTTGACAGTAGGTATTGCAGTTGGCACGGTTTGCTATCTTTTATTAAATTTTAAATCAGATATAAATATTTTTTATTTTAATAAATAAAAATGTTAACTATGATTTTTTTAATTTTATTACCAACAGGTTTCCGTTTTATCTCCAAAAATATAAAATATACCAAAAAGTCAATTCCAGCTTTTAATCAATTAGGGTTACGTCCCAAGAAGGCTTAAACCATTTTATTTTTCTTCCTTAAGTAAATAAGTATCTCCCGCATAAGATATTTGCGGCTATTCAAAATAAAAAATAAATGTTTGATCGTTCAGTCTCACTGCCTAAATGCGGGCCAATTAAGACCTTAATTTATTGTTGCAAGTGATTTGCATATTATAGGCATGCAACGTTTAAGTTAATTTATAATAATTGGTCCCCCTGACCATTTGGTTTCAACCAGTCATAAATTTTAAACATTCACATTACATGGTATGCGTAAACCACCTTCTTTATTAGTCGAATTTTGTACTATTGAACTATAGCTTTTCACGATTTCTTTTTATTTTAAAATTCAAAAACAAACTAGCATCAACAAAACAGATAAGAGGTCTAACATCTATGAATGAAGTTTGAGGTTAGAAGAAATATAGTTCCCTGTCAAATAATGACGTCACGTTATTAGTGACGTCAAGGCACGGCACGAGATGCTCAATTTACCGCCTTCTAGATTTCGCCGGTTGGCACGCTCATCGGCAGTTTTATATAGGTAATTTTACCAAGAAATTCTTTAAAAACGTAGGTTTGGCAATCGAACAGGTCACGGGGTTTCTTTGGGTGTTTACAATATAATAAAACTATTATTGCAGTTATTAGGTCAAACGAAATATGTTCGGATGGACTTTACACGTCAACAACTTTTAACACAATCAGAGTATCGGACATGCCAATTTCTTGCTGGATACGGGTGACATCATTCGCCTATTCAGTCATGGTTAACGAACTATCATCGAGATCAAAACTATTGAGCTTAATTTGCGCCGAGGCTGTAGTAACATTTTCATGTGCAGTTTCTTATGCTGAAGTTCCCATATTTCCAATAATTTATTGTCACTACTATTGGCACGCTTAGCTTCCTCTTGATCGAGTTCACTGTCACTGTCGCTGTAATTACTAACGAGGCTAGGTGCGCTCCTATTACGGTCCGCTATTTGAACACTGCTTAAGAAAAGTTTTTGTTGTGTATTTTTATTTCTCCTTTGTTCAGAGCAAAAAAGGAGGTACCCCACTTATGATGATAGCTTTTTATAGCTTTTGCATAAAATAATTAGCTAGACGGAAAATTTAAAGAAAATTA
Source organism: Polydrusus tereticollis (assembly GCA_963920685.1). Lineage (NCBI taxonomy): Eukaryota > Metazoa > Arthropoda > Insecta > Coleoptera > Curculionidae > Polydrusus > Polydrusus tereticollis. Next base: position 56,719,593 of record OY987329.1, read on the forward strand.
TATCCCAAAATAAAAAATTATGTCCTTAAGGGTGAAAAATTATTTTTGCTCATGAACCCCAGCACACCAATGGAATCGTAAAATTCATAAAGATACAAATCCTATTCGTCCAGTAGTTTCGTTGATTCAATCCCCTGCTTGCTATATAGCGATTTAGTTAGACATGTCCCTTCTGAAGAGTAGCTAAAATCAAGGCAATGAAAATAATAAAAGCATGCTTGCGGTTTATTTATGACTTATCCACTTATCCCCTAGAGACGGCTGCCGCTCAAGTTTTCAAGGATTGTAACCTTTCCGTCAATGGCACTGTGTCAATGGCAGCACTATTCGTTTAAAAATATATTCGGGCATTTTAGCACAAATGATTTCCATAGCTACCCAACACACTCAAATGATGAAATTTACATCAACAAATTTCATAGAAAACTAAAACCAAAAGGACCGAAATATCCCTGCAGTAATGTTTTCAATCAAGGTTTTCGTAAACTTCTTTCATTTTAAGAAGCTTTTCACGAATATCTGGAAGAGTGTAGACTGTAGTACAATGTTTATTTTTAATTTACAATTTACAAATTTTATTTTACTTTACTTAATGTCAGTGTAAAATTGGCCTACTTAATAAAATTATATTTGGCATGATTTAAATTTTGCTTAATGTAACCATTTTTTGTAATCATAATAATAACCGAGATCCTTATGATGAGCATGGAATTTAAAACACACTTATGCAAAAACATACAAACCTGAAATATCAGCTGCTTGATAATACTGCAACTTCTCTTGTAGACTAGGATCAGTTTGTTTTTGCAAATATGTATGTAACACTGCTCCTAATTTAGCTATTTCTGACACTTTGCTTTCACTAACTTTCAGATTGTCTGCATTCACAAATATCCAGTCGATATGCCACTGAATTATATTTAATTTGAAATTCAATTGGGACGTATTGTGACGACGTCTTGCAAATTTGTATGGTAAAAATTTTAGAGTTGTTTTTCTTTGATGAGCGGCATTTCGTAATTTAAACAGATGCTAAAATAAATATTAACATTATATTTTTTCTACGAGCATTAAACAATACTGGCATTACAAATTTAATTTGAAACAGGTTCACAGTGAGTTATAGCCCTTAAGTTATAGGTTCATAACCCAACGGTTTGCAACCAATCATAATTCGACATTTATACAAATCACCTAACAATTAAACAAAATTGTGACAGTAAATTCGTTGTTTGAAATACTTAAACATGAGTTCATAGTCGTAGAAAAAGTATAGTATTTTACTCGCAGGTAATAACTATAAGTCAAGATTAAGACAGTCGCCTTCGGCTGGGTGGCAACATTTATTCATCCTCGTGGGTTATAGCCGTTATTACATGCTCGTCTAATAAAATCAAAATCAAAATATGCTTTATTGTATAAAGAGCTCAGCACTCTCATTTACAAAGCTGGAAGAAAAATATTACTTAAATTACATAATACATATATGTATTTATATTATAAGTGATAAAAACATTCAAAAACATTAAGAAATAAAAACATACAAATCATGTAGACGTGAAAAGAAAAATCAATTTAATAACACATCAACAGTAATCAGAGTTCTCAAAATACACTCAAAGAACCAAAAAAAAAAAACAGAAACAAACATTACAATCTATCACTATAAAACTCGTCAAGGGAGTAATAAGCCTTACTCAACAGCAGCCTTTTAACCTGCTTATCAAAATGCCTACCATTGTTCAAGTTTTTAAGTTCCAGGTTAAACATTTTTACCCCTTCGTATATAATTGAGTTCTTTGTCAAGGCAGTTTTTGGGATGAGCAATCTCAAATTAATGTTATTAAATCTTGTTGTTCTTGCTGCATTATTGTCCGAAACTTTATATTTATTGTGGACCATATCCACAGTCAATAGAATAAAAATGGGGGTCAAGGTCAGGATCCTCTCCCGAACAAACAGCGACCCGCAGTGCTCCCCAGGACCAACCCCACACAAGCATCGCACAGCCCGCTTTTGTAGCATAAGCTGTTTGTTGGCAAAACCCCAAAATTGAATACCGTACCTTAAATGTGATTCTACTAAGGCAAAATATATTCCCCTGGCAACATCCTGGCCTAATTCGATTCTTGCCACCCTTACAGCATAGCATGCTGATGCCAACTTTTTTCGCATGATCTGTATATGATCCTTAAATTTCAGCCTAGTATCAATATACAGTCCCAGAAACTTATAACTATCTGTATTACTTATTGGGACATTGTTTAGGGTTACGTCTGTTACAGAGCACTTAAAAGTCAAAATATTGGTTTTTGCACTGTTAAAAACCAACCTATTGCTTTAATTGCACCAGTCCATTATCGCTTTAATATCACGATCAATGATATTCCCTAAAATGTTATTATCTGTTCCTAGCCATAATATTGATGTATCATCAGCAAATAATGTAAAGGAACCATTAATGCTGATGGAAGCCAGGTCATTAATATATATATATATATAAGAAATAAGAGCGGGTCCAGCACTGAACCTTGAGGAACCCCATGCTTAATGATCTGCCCCGTTGATATACCATTCAGACTCCCAACAAATTATTTCATATTAGTTAAATATGATTCTAGCCAGCTCAAAGCGACCCCCCTGAAACCATAATGGAAAATAATATATCTACTATTATTTATACCTATGCCATTACAATAATGGATGTACAGGGTGTCCCATTTTAGACACTTTTGGTTTTTAGAGTTGCTATCAAAGAGTGTGTTGATATTTTCACTTTAGTTTCCTACTTTTTGGCAGAGCTGTCTTGTAATCTATACTATGATTTTAAAATACTTCGCTTTTAGACACTTCTTGTACTTCCGTTATGCGTTAACTTATTTTGATATTTAATCGTAAAATAATAGATTACGTCACGCGTCCTATCTCTAATTTGGGGCATACCATATCAGTATTTTATAATACCGGAACAGAACTTAAAATACTGTTTCGAGCATTTTTCCAACAAAAAAAAAACGATTTAATTTACTGAATGTATCCAAGTTACAGACAGCACAGTGTTTATAGATGTATCTAATATCTCAAATGTCAGGGTAAGTAAATTTTATAATACGAAAATAATATTATTCAATATTGAAGTTAAACTCGCATCATAAAATCTAAGCTTTAACGAAGAACGGGTCACAAGAAGAGGGCCGGAAATTAATGGTGTTAATATAAACAAACCAATATCGATGCAGATATGAATTTGTAAACATTCTGTTTGGGACTTCACGAACCATTCGGGTGTTGGCTATATTATTTTATGCTGTAGGTAGAATAGGAAATAAAGGCCAAAATCGCTTAAAACGTCTTTTTCATACCAGCTCGAGTTACGTTGCGTTGGTCCCCAGTTTCTTTTATAGGGTTATCATTATTGAATAGAACAAAGTCGTGTTAAGTACTCTAACGAAAGTGTTGTGATCTGTTTTGTGGAAGTTAAAGGATAAGATCAGCAATAGCCTAGGTGAGTTTATCTCACGGGGTAACCAATTTATATTATTTGTGCTTAATTCTGGAATTGTTTATTATAACTGTTTTCTTTTATTTTACTCTCTTAACTGGTAAATAGGTTTACACCTATATATATTAAATAACACATAAAACAAATAACATATTTCTGTAGTACGTCGCGAGTTGACCCTTCGTACTAAACTAGTTGAAAGGAGTGGATACTTTGCGAGTTGACCCTTAGTATCTTAGTGAAGGCCTATATATTATACACTGTTATCATGATAATACTCCGGACTAGTAATGTTGAGTTCTTGGAGAGGTATTTTGCGAGTTGACCCTTAATACCAGCGACCCGAGAAATGATTGACTTTTGTTGTAGGTTAATGTGTTGTTTGTACAATTATAAAGTATATCATTTTATTTATTGGGTTTTAAAGATATGTGAACTATGGATTACGCTAGATTGACATATCGTACTTTTGGAGAGGTGAAACATATACCTAGGACCCGAAAGATTGTTTTGATATGTGATTTGGTAGGGTTCATGTGTTTATATAACACTAACTGTCTTGTTTGTGTTGGCAATCATGTTATTATCAAAATTCCGTATTATTCTAAACTTATGATTTTAATTTCATAATTTGTAAATTGGTTACTCAGGTATTCTTTTCTATTTATTTCCAGGTGTGTCATCTCGAGCGCTTTTCCTGACAGACGCTAAATTTTTAATTTAATGTTAAAGTAGAAAAATAGTAAGTTTACTCTTCGTATATTTTTCTTGGATTGTTTTATTTTTATGTTTGTTTTTATTTTCTATTTTAATTTCTTTTATTAAATTTTTTTTTATGAGGTTATTGCTCGGAATGTTTATTTTAACCTCTTACAATTTTTCAGAAGTGGGATTACCACAAGAATTACCACAAGAATTACCACAAGGATTACCACAAAATAATAATAATAGTAATAATAAATATATAAATTCAAGTTATTTAAAGGTACTTATCAAATTTACGCCGTCTTTAGCATATGTAGATTTAGGAAGTTCTTGCACAACAATTCAATCACAAGAAGCCTTAAGGCTAACCTTAAATGTAGACACTACCAATAATATCACTCTGCATGGTTATGGAAATGGGCGTACTGTTACATTGGGAACAACATCATTTAAAATAAAAGTAGATGAAGTGGAAGCAAATATATCAGCCTATGTGGTTCCCAATGCAGTACAGACAGCACCAATTTTATTAGGTAGAAATTTCACTGAAATGCCGAATATACTTATCATTAAGGATGATGTTACGTTAAAGTTCCTTCACAACAATTCGACAGAACTTAGTAGTATAGAAGTCGAACCAAACAATTGTAAGGTTGTACTACGTATTTTAGAGAACACTACATTGTTGCCAAATCATTGGGGCAATATACCAGTTTACAGTGATTTATATGAAGGTGACCTTTATATTGCCGCTAGTGTACGACTACAAGAAGGTCAAGAATATTGTATTCCCTATACCGTAGTAACAATGAAGAAGGGTGAATCTACCATAGTACCATGTATAAGTTTAGCAGATAAGGACATAGAATTTAGGAAAAATAGGATAGTCGTTAGAGCTTTTAAGTGTATAGAAGAGCGGGATTCGGAAGAAGTTGTCAGAAAAATATATGAAGGTGTTGATGAGCCTTTACCTGAAGAGGAAATAATGATTGGACCTGTCACTACCAAAGACAAACAGAAATTAATCAACATATTAAATAAATATAGAGATTGTTTTGCATTAGCAACTAAAGAACTTGGATGTTCAAAAACTACCGAAATGGTAATTAGGCTACGTGAAGACAAACCATTTTCATACAGGCCTTATCGTATGGCAAGAGCAGAGCAGAACTTGGTTAAAGGGATCGTCGATGAACTGTTGGAGAGTCAGATTATCCGAGAGTCAGATTCAGAGTATTCATCACCCGTTCTCTTGGTCAAAAAGAAAAATGGCGAGCAAAGATTGTGCATTGATTATCGTAAATTGAACACTCTTTGTATAAAGGATAGCCACCCATTACCACGTATAGATGACCAGATTGACAAATTGCAAGCTGGAAATTACTTTATTAGTCTCGACTTAAAATCAGGCTATCATCAAGTACGTCTAGAAGAAACATCGAAACACTACACTGCTTTTGTCACACCGGAAGGACAATACGAATACAACAGAGTTCCTTTTGGGTTAAGCAATGCGCCAAGGGTTTTCCAGAGATTAATGACACGAATACTCAGACCGATACGGGCAAATTCTGCACTTTATTTAGATGATGTACTTTTGTTTGGACCAACGATAGATGATGTTTTACAGGTTCTTAAAGAAGCATTAGAAATTCTTAGACAAGAAGGCTTAACATTAAATCTTAAAAAATGTAACTTTTTAAAAACATCCGTCACATACCTTGGTTACGAAATTGAACAAGGAACAGTAAAACCTGGACTTGAAAAGATCAAAGCAGTCGAACAGTTTCCCACACCCAAAACAATCCACCAAATACGACAGTTTATTGGGCTCACTGGCTACTTTCGCCATTTTGTAAAAGACTACGCCATTATTACAAAGCCTTTAACAACTTTAATACGAAAGAATGTGACTTGGGTATGGGGAGAAAAACAAGAAAAAGCTTTCCGACAGTTACAAGAGATTCTAGTCACTCGACCAGTCTTAAGTATATTTAATCCAGAAGCTGCAACTGAACTACACACCGACGCAAGCCAAATTGGATTGGCTGGAATATTGTTTCAAAAGCAGAAAGATGAACGTCTACACCCCATAGCGTATTACAGTCGTCAAACATCAGATGTGGAGCAGAAATACCACTCATTTGAATTGGAGACTCTAGCTGTTGTCGAAAGCCTTAGAAAATTTCGAAGCTATCTACTTGGGATTACTTTTACTGTTGTCACAGATTGTAATTCCCTTAAAGCTGCAAGCAAGAAAAAGCATCTTTTACCGCGAATAGCAAGATGGTGGCTTGAGCTTCAAGAATTTACATTCGAAGTCCAATATCGCCCTGGACAACGTATGAATCACGTTGACGCACTAAGTCGCAATCCAACAGCCAATATAGATAATAAAGAAGAGTGTGAGGTGATTTTGCATATTGAAGAAGCCGACTGGGTTCTGGCAGGACAACTAACTGACGAAAAGAAAAAGGATATTCACAAGATACTCTTAAAAAGTCCAGAGACGGACACTGAAAAGAATGTCTACAAAAACTATTGTTTGCGAGATGGGAGAATTTATAGAATTACAGCTCGAGGGATACTTTGGGTTGTTCCACGAGGAATGAGACAACGTATTTTAAAGGCAGCTCATGACGATTTTGGGCATTTCGGAGTAGAGAAAACTCTACACAGATTGTGTGAGAATTATTGGTTTCCACGTATGAAGAAATATGTGGAACACTATATATCTTGTTGTATACCATGTTTATATAATAAAAGAAACCCTGGAAAAAAAGAGGGATTTTTACACCCAATACCGAAAGGAGATGTACCATTAAATATTCTCCATGTGGATCATCTTGGACCTTTTCCAAAATCCAAAAGAAGCAACCAGTATTTAATTGTCGGAATAGATGCATTTACCAAATTTGCATTTCTCCGAGCCGCAAAAAGCACCCAAACCAAATATGTCATCGACTATTTTAAAGATATTTTCGCTACCTATGGAGTTCCAAAGATCATAGTGTCTGATCAAGGGAGCTCATTCACTTCCACAAAGTTCGAATCATTTTGCCGCCAAAACAACATACGACACGTGCTAAACGCTGTAGCTACTCCCAGGGCAAATGGCCAAGTGGAACGTCTAAATAGTACGATCCTTGGTGCGTTACTACCGTCAATAGCTGAGGAAGAATTATGGGATGAGAAAATACGTTCAATGCAATTCGCCATAAATAATGTGATAAATAAAAGTACTGGCAAAACACCTAGTCAACTACTTTTTGGTTTCACTCCACGAAGTAATTCATTGGATACCATTCTTAAAGATGAAATCAGTACCATTGCTACATTATTTGAAGACCTTATTGGAGAGCGAGAACAAGCCGCAAATAAAATTAAGGCTGCACAAGTTGGACAGAAGAAAAATTTTGATAAGAAGAGAAAAAAACCAAAAATTTACAAGGAGGGAGATTTAGTAGTCATTCTAAAACAAGTTACATCCACTGGAACTAGTCGAAAACTGAATGCTCCCTACAGCGGTCCAATGATAGTTAAAGCTGTTTTACCAAACGATCGATACGTTGTCAAAGATATGGAAAAATCTTATCGCACAAGAAAAGCATCGAACTATGAAAGGACTGTAGCCGTCGATCGCATGCGTCCCTGGTGCCCGTCAGGAGGTATTTCAGATACTACCGACAACGAAAGTGGGGAGGACGGAGTCGTACTGACTTCTGACAGTGATTCTACAAGAGCCTAATATATCTCGGGGCGAGATATTTGCAGGATGGCCGAACTGTCAGGGTAAGTAAATTTTATAATACGAAAATAATATTATTCAATATTGAAGTTAAACTCGCATCATAAAATCTAAGCTTTAACGAAGAACGGGTCACAAGAAGAGGGCCGGAAATTAATGGTGTTAATATAAACAAACCAATATCGATGCAGATATGATTTTGTAAACATTCTGTTTGGGACTTCACGAACCATTCGGGTGTTGGCTATATTATTTTATGCTGTAGGTAGAATAGGAAATAAAGGCCAAAATCGCTTAAAACGTCTTTTTCATACCAGCTCGAGTTACGTTGCGTTGGTCCCCAGTTTCTTTTATAGGGTTATCATTATTGAATAGAACAAAGTCGTGTTAAGTACTCTAACGAAAGTGTTGTGATCTGTTTTGTGGAAGTTAAAGGATAAGATCAGCAATAGCCTAGGTGAGTTTATCTCACGGGGTAACCAATTTATATTATTTGTGCTTAATTCTGGAATTGTTTATTATAACTGTTTTCTTTTATTTTACTCTCTTAACTGGTAAATAGGTTTACACCTATATATATTAAATAACACATAAAACAAATAACATATTTCTGTAGTACGTCGCGAGTTGACCCTTCGTACTAAACTAGTTGAAAGGAGTGGATACTTTGCGAGTTGACCCTTAGTATCTTAGTGAAGGCCTATATATTATACACTGTTATCATGATAATACTCCGGACTAGTAATGTTGAGTTCTTGGAGAGGTATTTTGCGAGTTGACCCTTAATACCAGCGACCCGAGAAATGATTGACTTTTGTTGTAGGTTAATGTGTTGTTTGTACAATTATAAAGTATATCATTTTATTTATTGGGTTTTAAAGATATGTGAACTATGGATTACGCTAGATTGACATATCGTACTTTTGGAGAGGTGAAACATATACCTAGGACCCGAAAGATTGTTTTGATATGTGATTTGGTAGGGTTCATGTGTTTATATAACACTAACTGTCTTGTTTGTGTTGGCAATCATGTTATTATCAAAATTCCGTATTATTCTAAACTTATGATTTTAATTTCATAATTTGTAAATTGGTTACTCAGGTATTCTTTTCTATTTATTTCCAGGTGTGTCATCTCGAGCGCTTTTCCTGACAGACGCTAAATTTTTAATTTAATGTTAAAGTAGAAAAATAGTAAGTTTACTCTTCGTATATTTTTCTTGGATTGTTTTATTTTTATGTTTGTTTTTATTTTCTATTTTTATTTCTTTTATTAAATTTTTTTTTATGAGGTTATTCCTCGGAATGTTTATTTTAACCTCTTACACAAATACTAAAATTTGTAGAAAAAAAAAAAACGACGCTACTGAACTCTACGCAAAAAAACACTTTTGAGATCAGTTACTTTACCTTAACGTATAACCCCAGAAAACTAAACGAAACAGAAGCGACATAAGTCCTCCGCCCCTTTGATGTTCGTGCCACCAAATGTTTACCAACGTATCGATGACATGACTATGACGCCATAGACTAAGGAATGTGTACTGTGATTGTCGTTTCTCCTAATCGGTACACTGGAAGAAAGTTAAAAAATATCGAAAAATACCAATAATTTAAAACGTACACTGGAAAAAAGTATTATATACATATATATTTACAGTTGAACAAAACTTGTGTAACTTTTCTGCGGTTCTTGTCCTTATTAGTTCGCATTTCTCTATTGGAATATTTAAGCGTATAAAAAATTTTCAATCTTATTAACAATCATACAGACATCACATTGAAATAAAATAAGTAGATCCAATACCTCATATTTTATTGATTATTGTTTAATCAGCGCCAAAATATTAACAAACCTTATTAAATCGTTTATTTATACAGTGTCTAATCAAAACGACATTTTAATAAATTAAATAAGTAGGCAACCAAACAGAAAATACATATGCCAAAAGATATAAGGATATATTTCGACGCATGCGCGAAACGATCTTCACATAAAAATAACATAACAGATAACGATCTCTTATTTTATTTTTGTTTTATTTTTGTGTTTTGATATTTTGCTGTATGAACCCACCTTAACTTAAATACTATTTACAAGTCTTTAAAATAAATAATAAACGGAATCTTGATAAAAAAAAAAGCTCTGCAGATGATTGCTATCAATGTTTCTCATTCTAACAAAAACTCACACAGCCGTTAAAGGAACAGAAATGTCTATGTTCCTTAAATATATTTTAAAACACAAAGTATCGACAAAACCTTATAAAATCTCACAAACACTAGCTAAATTTGTGTAACTCAAAAATTACTTTAATGCAAGTGCCAAATGAAAAATGACGATGACAAATCAAAACCAAAAACCAGGAAACGAGCGTCAGTTCGTCAGTTATCAGCGGTAATCGATTGACGTTTATACCAATTGCGGAATGGTCACCGGAAGTAGGCAACCGAAAACACAGGGCCACGAATTTTGCTCCGTGCCACTTCTGTTTTGTTTAGGTTTCTGGGGTATAACGGAAATACAAAGTGCCTAAAGAGCGAAGTTTTCCAAAATCACAGTGTAGATTAAAATACAGCTCCGACAAATTTGACGTTCCGTCAAAATATAGGACAATAAAAGTTAAAACCACAACCCTGATAACTCCAGTGCCTCCTAAAAGTGTCGAAAATGGGAAAAACTGTACAGGATATTTAATCACAATGGGCGCATTTGACGAACATCAGCAGCTTACAGTTATCAAAAAAGCACTGAGTTGATGGTCGTATAATGTAGAAGGCATCATGCCAATCAAAGACGTGCTTTAATTTTGGTACCAAAAATTTACCATGTATTACCTTAGGAAATAAGAACGTCAACTAGGTAAAAGTTTTAATTATAAGTTTTGGCTTTGGATGCATATTATATTTCTTTATTTTTTGTTTTTTAAATTGTATTTTATCGAGTAAGTGGCTCAAAAGAACTTTGTATACAGATGTAAAATACAATAAATTACATACATTATAGTTGCACATACAGGTGTTCACTACCTAGGTGCAAATTACTAGATCCGAGACCAAATCACTCATTATTATAAGGAATTTAGAGTTTAAGAAAAAAATCTGTGAGAATGTAATAATTAACTTGAATACACTTAAACTTAAACCGTTTGCTCATTAGCTGAAAGTAAGCGTCTTCGTTTAGAGAACTTGATTAGATAATTAGTAAGCTGCTGATGTTTGCTAAAGGCGCCTAGTTAAACAGTTTCTGAGACTGTTGTTAGTAATAGAAAAAAAACTTTTAAATATAGGTTGTAGGAACAGTCCATTGAAATCCACCCAGTAGAAAAACAAAGCGAATGTTTAGTACTTTCCGGCAGTTGCTAAAAATCTTCGTTCTTGAAAATGGCTAGTGTTTCTAAATTTGTTGCTGAGAAACGGATTAATAAAATTGCGCGTTCTAAAAATGAGAAAATTAATATTCTCAATGGGTTCAACGCTCTTTGCCACCAAAATTCAACATTTGGAGTTGCAAAAATGTTTTTGAATATGACTGGGGTCGGACAGTCAACAATATACCGACTTGTGCACGAGGATAAACGCGGCCCCATCAGGCCACCAAAGAGAAGTACAGGAAGAAAAGAAACTGAAAGAAATGAGGATGAAAAGACTGCCATCAGAAGAATCATACACTCGTTTTATCTAAAAAAAGGAATACCTACCTTGGACAAAATAATGTCTGAAATGAAAAAGGATGATTTCATTCTACCCATGGGTAAGAAGAAACTATGGAAAACTTTGAAGGAAATGAATTTTTGTTATGAAAAAATTCAAAACAGAAAATCACTTTTAATAGAGAAGGACGAAATCATCTGCTGGCGACGACGGTATTTGAGGGCAGTCAGAAAGTTTCGAAGGGAAAACATGCATATCTGTTATATGGATGAAACTTGGTTAAATGAAGAATATACCGTTAGTAAAATATGGCAGGATAAACAAATAAAAAGCGCGAGGCAAGGTTTCATGAAAGGATGGTTCTTTGGAATAAAAGCACCCTCGGGAAAAGGTAAAAGATTAATGATTACTCACATTGGTAGCCAAAATGGATTTGTCGATGGCGCATTTAAATCAAAACGGACTGCAGACTATCATAAAGACATGAATGCTGATGTCTTTGAAGTATACTTTCAGCAAATGCTAGATCTTATTCCTCCTGGGTCTGTTATAGTCATGAATAATGACAGCTACCACTCAAGAAAATCCGAAAAATACCAAAGTCTTCTTGGAAAAAAAATTACATCATTCATTGACTTACTGTAAATAAGAAGTCATTTCATAAAGATATGCTGAAAAACGAGCTACTGGATATTGTAAAGTTGAATAAACCTCTGTACGAAACTTGTTGTCGACGAAATCGCTTCAAAACGAAATATAACGGTACATCGCCTTCCTTCCATATCACTGTGAATTAAACCCCATAGAAACGCCGCTGTCACCTTACTTTCATTCACCAAAACTCGCCTTTCTATTCTATGCAAATTAGGGTGACCCTAATTTAGGACCGATTTGGGATGTGTAGGTCTTAAATATTTAAAATAAGGAATTTTTAAAAACTATCATTGCAATTTACCTGAAATTTACAATGCAACCTTTAAGTTGCCCATCCTGCTTAATGGGTCCTGTCATTGCAAATTTAGATTTTCATTTTTCATTCATTATTTATTTATAAAATTACGAACATATTATAAGTTTGATAATATCGCGTCACCTGGTAGTGGAATTCAAGTCAGCATTTCACGTCTTTGATTGTTTTGAGGGTAAAAAAATAAATATTTGTATTTATTTCTCAATTTGGAATAGTATATACTTATTTTAATTTAAAGAAATAGTCCATTCTCAAAGTGGAGTTGAAATATAGGGAGAGGTAAGAAAGTCAAAAAGTCTTTCAAGCAATCAAAGGCTCAATGTTATAATAAAAAATCGTCTACAAGTTTCGAAGGTAGTGACCTTAATCTTCAGGAGACAAAATTAGTGTTGCTGTTGCTATTAGCAATAAAGAGAAATTATTAGTAGAAGGTGACGTTGATGGAGCTTTAAGATTTGAGATTTGAAAGTGTATTAACGTGTATTAACGTGAACGTAATCAGCATACTGAAATCTTAAATCAAAATTTTAATTAAAAGTACTTATGAAAGGTTTGTCACATTTAGTAGGTTATAAAGAAAGATAATGTTCTTTCCATGAAAGTTTTAAGAAGGAATATATAAATGAAATTGTGGGACATTTCAATTCATATCGTAATATTTGTTTAAAGGCAATGGAAACAGGGAGAGAATCACAATTAAAAGAATTTATTTTTTTTTTAATTATGATTGTCTCCCTGTTTCCATCTTTAAGGGTATATAAATTAAAGTTTTTGTGTTTTTTAAAGTTTTAATTTTCTGATAAATCTTGATTAATTAATTCTCTACAAAAAATGAGAATAACTTAATTACGGGTTATGGGGCGTTAGGTCCCCAGTACCCCCAAAATTTTGATAAATATGTTTTAAACCTTTATAAATGAGTCTTCAACAAAATGAAATCACTCTTAAATTCTAACAAAATCTCTCTTCCTTGCCTTTAAACAAATATCACGATATAAATTGAAATATCCCACAATTCTATTTAAATATCCCTTCTTAAAACTTTCATGGAAAGAACATCATCTTTCTTTATAACCTACTAAATGTGACAAACCTTTCATAAGTACTTTTAATTAAAATTTCGATTTAATATTTCAGTATGTATGCTGATTACGTTCACTGTAGACACGTTAATACATTTTCAAATTTCAAATCTTCAAGCTCCATCAACGTCACCTTCCACAAATAATTTCTCTTTATTGCTAATACCAACACAACACTAATTTTGTCTCCGAAGATGAAGGTCACTACCTTCGAAACATGTAGACGATTTTTTATTATAAAATTGAGCCTTTGATTGCTCTTTATTAAATCAGTGGAGAAAGACTTTTTGACTTTTTTCCCTCTCCATATACAGTATCACCATTAAAGTCCGCACCATATGGAACTTTTTTTATTAATGAGGTTAGTTAAAATTAAATTTCGGCAATCGTTTTTGCTTCAAATTAGACTAAAAATTATATAATCAAATGTCACCATCTGTCATTCATTCGGTATCTGTCAAAAATTACATTTTAATCAAAAAATGCTGAAAAATGGCATTGTTTTACCGAATTTCAAAAAATTTTATTAGAAAAAGTTGTTTCTAGTACAATTCTTGGCCTAAATACAAAGTTTCAGTTTTCTAGCTCAAAGTTGATTTTTTTTACCATTTTTTCTAATTAACTTTTTTTTTATTTAATGTAAGTTCGCTTAATGGATATTAAACTATTTGCTTATACCATACTCAATATTTTATTTAGTTTGTATGAGCTTTTTTTTACTAGAATGTCATTTTTTTTCGAAATTTAAAATTAGAGGCAAAAAAATTTGACACAGGTGGTGCAAAGTTATCCTAATTTAAAAATTTTAACAGATAGACGTCAGATATTCCATTTTTTTAATAGTACATACACCCAAGAAGTTTAAAAAACTTATAATAAAATTCCCAGATATCAGATTAGTTCAAAATTTAGACACATTTTCTTTTTATCCACAATAAAATATCAAGGCAATTTTGAATTTTATAAGTAGGCTATGGAAAAAAAAATGAATTAGAGTGCCGAATAAATAAAAGAAATGTCATAAATTTGAATATTTTCGCAAGTTATAGTTTTCAGTGTTATCACCAATGTTGCCCATTCAAGAAAAAATAGAAATTGTCTTAATTTGTGGAGAGAATATGCCTCACCGGCAAGTATCTGCCATTTTTAATGAGAGGCATCCAGAAAAAAATTTGCAGCATAGCACTGTTTCAAGAATAATGTCAAAATTTAGAGAAACTGGATCTGTTCAAAATAATTTTAAGAAACCTCACGCGGCAAGTAAATACGATGAAGCAGCACAACTTGATGTTTGTTTAACTGTTATTGATCACGGTCAAACTAGTGTAACCAAGATAAGTGATTCAACAGGGTGCAAGAGGGAAAGCGTTAGAAAAATTCTTCAGAAAAATCGATTTCGGGCATATAAACCCAAGTTTATAAACACATTAAAAGAACGCGATTTTGATATCCGACTTGATTTTTCGTTTTGGTATCAGGGACAATATGAGGAGAATATTCTTTTTCCATACAAGATATTATGGACAGATGAAGCCACTTTCTCTTCGAATGGTACCGTGAGCTCACAAAATTGCCGATGGTGGTCCCAAGAAAATCCTAACTTCACAATTGAATGTCGCGACCAGTATCATTTTAAAACCAATGTTTGGTGTGGAATTTTGAAAGATGAGCTTATTGGACCATACTTCTTTAGAGTAAACTTAACTGGTGAAAGGTACCTGAATTTTCTTGATAACGAGATTACCGAAGTTTTGGATAACATGCCCTTACACCATAGACATAACTTATGGTATCAGCTTGATGGTGCACCCATACATCAAACTGTAGCAGTGAAAGAACGCATAAACCAATTATTTCAAAACAGAGTTATAGGGCGTGATAGAGAATGTCACTGGCCACCCAGGTCGCCTGACATAACCCCACTAGACTTTTTTCTGTGGGGTTATCTTAAGCAGAAAGTTTATAAGAATCGACCGTTTAGAAATATCGAGCATTTGGAACAAACGATAAGACAGTGTTGTGCCGATATAAGACCAAGCTTTTTACAAAATGCTGTCAAAGACGTTTATAGACGGACGGGTGTTTGTATAGAGCGAGAAGGACGTCACACTGAAATGTGAAATTTATATTGCTTTTGTGTTACCTATTTAAAATGATTAAAGTTCCTTTTTGTTCCTTTTAATAATAATGATAGTTTTAAGTATAAAATAAAATTTTTATCAAATATTTAGATGTATTTGTCATTTGAAAAACGAAACATCTGACGTCTATCTGTTAAAATTTTTAAATTAGGATAACTTTGCACCACCTGTGTCAAATTTTTTTGCCTCTAATTTTAAATTTCGAAAAAAAATGGCATTCTAGTAAAAAAAAGCTCATACAAACTAAATAAAATATTGAGTATGGTATAAGCAAATAGTTTAATATCCATTAAGCGAACTTACATTAAATAAAAAAAAAGTTAATTAGAAAAAATGGCAAAAAATCAACTTTGAGCTAGAAAACTGAAACTTTGTATTTAGGCCAAGAATTGTACTAGAAACAACTTTTTCTAATAAAATTTTTTGAAATTCGGTAAAACAATGCCATTTTTCAGCATTTTTTGATTAAAATGTAATTTTTGACAGATACCGAATGACAGATGGTGACATTTGATTATATAATTTTTAGTCTAATTTAAAGCAAAAACGATTGCCGAAATTTAATTTTAACTAACCTCATTAATAAAAAAAAGTTCCATATGGTGCGGACTTTAATGGTGATACTGTATACTTATTTGTTTATTTTCTAGATGTATGAATAGTGTGGGTATCTAAAAGGGTGCATATTAAGGTCGATTTATGTCATATTACTAATGATGTTTACAAGTTAGGTTAAGCTAGAAAAATCAGTTTGTTGGAACATGTGCGAGGGAATATTGAGCACACTTGAGCTGACATCTGACCCATCAATTTGCTTAAAAAGTGAAAGTTTACGTAATAAATCTCCAAATCCGTTAATGTTATTAAAAAATGTTAAGAGTAAAATCAGGCAAAGATGTATTTTTGTTTGACCCTAGTTTTTACCTTTCTATATTACAAAAAATGTTCATATCTTAGTGTTTAGGTATATTGTTGATAATCACAGTGTTTAAGTATCGTTATCTAACGGAGTTGGTTTTATGTTTGTTTGTTATCTGATTCAAAAAAATTAAGTTTTCTTTTTCATTCAAAAGATTGCTATTTCATTTAAATTGTCATGTACCCCCACATACTTGTTCAAAATACAATGATGCATTGAAATCATATTATAGTTAGGTAGTTTGTTCTATATTAAAGTCTATTTACATAAAATTTAAAACAAAAGAACAATTTACACATTACCTCTAATATAATTATTTTCATCATTTACAATTCTTTTATACTACTCAAAAAGTAAAACTATGTTCAACTGCCCCCCACCTCCCCTACCCTGTTAGACCAGTATCGTCAGAAATACTTTTTACTACGTAGAAAACAAAACACAATAATCTTCAAACGAAAAAGTGCATGGTTCAGATAAATGAGGATATAGTATTTTACGTTAGTTATCTAGCCACCTAGAGCTGAATAGACATTTATTTTGCTAACATTGCATTTATTATTATATTGTAATCTTTATACATTGTTTCTAGCAGTCAGTCAGCTGAACGCATTTGTATTGTAAAGTAACGCTTAAGAATAAAATAAACTTTTTTAAAAAGACATCATCGATAACCGATTAGTTAACTGGCGCAGTCGTGCGGATTTTCGGGAAATCAATACGTATCGAACGTATAGATTTTTTTGGACATTCTAATTAACCGAGAATAAAAGAACTTACCATCGTTAGTGTTTGCTGTGAGGTGTCAGAGTGGATTTCTGAAAATCGAAAACCCCAGTTCATCGTGAACCTGCTACCTTGGAGTAATCGGAGATTGGACCCACATTGCCAAATCTCGCAAGACCAGGATATTTTGGGAGGACCATATCGCCAAACAAAAGCCTGCTCTTATAAAGGATGTTGATGATTGTCGCCATTAGTATGTAAGTGCAATTGAAACACATGTCTGAAGTCAAAGATATAATTGATAAATTAAGCAACCTTAAACTGCAATTAGAACCTTCAACTGACTCTGCTTCTCATATAGAAGAAGTAATCAAACAAATAAATCAAACCTTATTGCAAAATATAGTAGAAAATAGTGCTGCAGGCACATTACTAAATAATTTAGATATTTCGTCTGAAAGCAGCGAAATAGAAATGACTCAACAATTTAAACCTGAGTACTTAAAATGCGTACCAGATTTTGACGGTAATCCAAATGATCTAAATAGGTACCTAGCAGTATGTCAAAGTATCATTGATGCATTCTATATAACAAGCCAGCCAAATAATTTCCAAAATATTTAATTGTTAAATTGTATTGTCGGAAAACTTACCGGGAACGCGAAATTAATTTTAGGAACCCAAAATGTGCAAACTTGGGATGAACTAAAGATTATTTTAAGTAGACACTTTGCTGATCAACGTGATGAGGCTTGCCTCAATAGAGATCTTGTCATGCTTAGGCAACAAAACATAGAAAAACCGTATCAATTCTATGAACGTATTTTACATATTTTAAACCTTCTATGTTCGTATGTAAATATTCACGAAACGAATTATGATGCAAAGAATCTTAAAAGAAATCTTTATAACGATTTAGCTTTAAGAACATTTCTATCGGGTCTGAAAGAACCATTAGGAACCACGATACGTTGTATGCGGCCTAAAGATTTACCTGAAGCATTACAATTTGTTACTGCGGAATATAACACTCATTATTTCCAAAATTTGTCAAAAATACCAAATCAAAAACAACCCACACAACATTTTATGCCCACCAACAATCAAAATTTTACGCATATACGACCTGCACTACCATTCAACACATATACACCACAAAGATTCTTTAATAATCAACCAACTTTTCCATCTCAGCCTATTCCGATAAGACCTAATTATAATAAAATGCCACAAAGATTCCCAACTAACTCACAAGTATTTAAAAACAGATCTAACCAGGCAAATGTTTTTAAACCCAATCCGAACAAACAATTTCCACCACCTACACCGATGAGTATAAATACGAGACAAACAAATAATACCTTTAGACCAAATAATAATTATAGACCCCAATCAAAAAATTATTTCCAATCACAGACCAATCAACAACCAAATTTTATAGCAGAAGAACTATATAATACTAATACTGTTAATAACGACCAATACTACGCTGATAGTATTGAACAGAACTACTATGTCGATGACGGAAATAATCTCTACGATGCACAAGAACCTCAATATTTCGACGAATCTGACGTAAATCAATACGCCGAACCCGAACCTTCTCAACAAAATCCTCCTTACGCTTCTTGTAGTAACGACCAAAATTTTCAAGACGCTATGCAAGAGAACCCCAAGACATAGCCCCTGAAGTCATACCTTTTAACAACAACAACACGAGTGAACTATCTTATATTGTATTCCCAGAATATAACTTAAAGTTTCTAATTGACTGCGGTTCAACAAAATCATTCATTGATCCTGACCTAGCCAATAAATATTACCAAAGAGCCATAGTTCACGATCCCTTTATAGTGTCAACTGTTTTTCAGCAATCTGCACACCAATATAGTGCCCAAATACCAAATAAATAATACTTGTCAACCTATTACGTTGGACATTTCAGAACCATTTGCAGCCGAGCGATTCGATCAAAAAAATATTGAAAAAATTGATTTAAATAATTTTGTTAATTCACCGGATTTACCCTATTTCGACCCTTCTAAAATTCGAACGGACCATCTTAATAAGGAAGAAAAAACAAAAATACTTAATTTGTGCAAAGAATTTTCTGACATATTCTACCAAGAAGGCACACTTTTGACATTTACCAGTAAAATAAAACACTGCATTAAAACAACCGACGAACAACCCGTATACACAAAATCGTATAGATACCCCTTCGTGCACAAAAAGGAGGTGGAAACACAAATAAAAACGATGCTCGATCAAAAAATAATACGACCCAGTAGTTCGCCTTGGTCCGCACCAATTTGGGTAGTCCCAAAAAAATTGGATGCTTCGGGAGAACAACGCTGGAGGGTAGTAATTGATTTTAGAGGTTGTAACCTTAAAACAATAGATGATAAATATCCCTTGCCAAACATAACAGACTTATTGGACAAACTTGGCAAATGCCAATACTTTACGACGTTGGATCTCGCAAGTGGGTTCCACCAGATCGAAATGAACGAAAGTGACATCCCCAAAACAGCATTCAGTACCGAAAACGGTCACTACGAGTTCACTCGCATGCCCTTCGGTTTAAAGAACGCGCCGGCAACGTTCCAGAGGGTGATGGACAGTATACTACGTGGAATTCAAAACGAAAAATGCCTTGTTTACTTAGACGATATAATCGTATTTTCGACATCTTTGCAAGAACATCTGGAACGCCTTAAATCGGTCTTCCAAAGATTACGAGATTCAAATTTCAAAGTGCAATTAAATAAAAGCGAATTTCTCCGCCGCGAAGTCGCATACCTGGGTCATGTAGTGACACCAGACGGCGTTAAACCTAACCCCGATAAGATATACGCGATAAAAAATTTCCCTATACCTAAAACAACTAAGCAAATAAAAGGATTTTTAGGATTGTTAGGTTATTACCGGAAGTTCATTAACAACTTCGCAAAAATTACCAAGCCTCTAACTAAATGTTTAAAGAAAGGCGCCAAAATAGTACACGATCATGAATTTATGGAATGTTTCGAAATTTGTAAAAATCTATTAATTAACCAACCAATACTCCAATATCCCGACTTTAGCAAACCGTTTAATTTAACGTGTGATGCTAGCAATGTTTCATTGGGAGCCATTCTATCTCAGGGTAATATCGGTCAAGATTTACCGATAGCTTACGCGTCGCGCACTCTTAATGATTCAGAGCGCAACTACTCAACGATAGAGAAAGAATGTCTTTGTCTAGTATGGGCCACCAAATATTTTAGGCCATATCTATTCGGTCGTAAATTCAACATAATAACAGATCATAAACCCCTTCAGTGGCTTTTTAATCTAAAAGACCCTAGTTCGAAACTTTTACGTTGGCGTATTAAATTAGAAGAGTTCGACTATAAAATCACGTATAAAAAAGGGAAATTAAATACCAACGCTGATGCTTTAAGTCGCATTGAATTGCATACGAAGGAAACAGACAGTTTTTCTAATCTCGTTTCTTACATAAATGATTTTAATAAAAGCCTTGAAACTGAAACGCAACCTGACAATGACACAACTATAAATGACCATAACTTAGATCAAATGTCTACTATGGCACAACCTGACCCCGAACTACAAACAGCTGATGTTGACGTCGATGAGAACGATGACGAAACCGTGCATACAAATAATGAACAAGACCCAATAGTAGGAGTCCCGATTATCGAATCAGCCGTAAATTATGGTGCCAACCAAATAATAATTACAAAAGTACTACATTCACCCGCAAAACTGAGACGTCTTATCTTATTCGAAAAAAAGAGACGACTTCTCGTCCAAATCTCTGAAAACAATTTCGAAAATGACATTTTACAATTTATTAAGGAACACGTAGTCCCCGATAAATTGTATTCACTTTATTTTGAGAATCCTGAAGTTTATGAACCTTTCTGCGAGGTAGTAAGGAAAAACTTTAAATGGCCATCATTAAAATTTAAAAGATGCCTCATAAAATTAATTGATGTTGTAGATAAGCCAGAAATCTCGGAAATTATTAAAAATTACCACGCGGTATCGAAGAGACAGAAAAACGAATAAAAAACAAATACTACTGGCCTAATCTTAAACATGCCGTTCAAACGTATATTAATGACTGTGAAATATGCCAAAAAAGCAAATACGAACGTCATCCAATTAAGACTGAAATGAATATAACCCCAACTGCGACTAAACCTTTTGATATTGTACATCTTGATACGTATACATTAGATAAAGTTAAATTTCTAACTATTATTGATAGTTTTTCTAAATATGCACAAGCATATCCTTTAAAATCATTAGCAGCTTCTGAAATATCTGATAATCTTGTATCATTCTTTTCCCATCATGGTATACCAACGAAAATTATTATAGATAACGGAACGGAGTTCAAGAACGCTGTAGTTACAGAACTATTACAACTCCACAAAATTAAAATACACTTTTGCTCACCTAATCACCCACAATCCAATGGTGCTATTGAGAGACTTCATTCCACCTTGACCGAACACGTAAGATTGCTAAATAACCAAGGGTTCAATAACACACCTATTACCCAAAAAATGAAATACGCAATACTAGCGTACAATTACTCCATTCATTCCGTAACTAACTTTAAACCCATTGATGTGATTAGCGGACACATCAGCCCCAATGACCCATTTAATCTAAAATTAGACCAACTCTTATTAACAGATTACGTCACAGAACATAGAGATAAAACTAAACTTTTGTATTCTAAAATTAATGAAACCCTTATTAATCAAAAAGAAAAAATCATAACAAAAGTTAATGAAAACCGTGATAAACCTACACTATTCGTACCCGAACAGAAAATATACGTTAAAAAACACGTACGCCAAAAACTCGGCGATACATTTAATCCACCCACACAAATAAAGGACGTTGACACAACACGTAAAACAGTGGCAACTACGTCACAAACTAAAGTCCATATGGATAACCTAAAACGCCCTTTAAGAAACAAATACAGCTTTGACACTTAATTTTAACTCCTTAACATTATTATTTTATATTTTAATACATGTACATATTTTATTACACGTGCTCACATACTAAAAGTTACGCCCACATCTAAATAGTTTTAGTAATTAAGAATATTCTATTACAGCGCTATCACACACGTGTTAGGAACTCCTGAACAAATCGACATACGGAAACTGGACGATAACCCAGGAATTATTCCAGTTAAATTAGGGACGGCAAAAATTGAAAATTACGCCTACACACTTATACACTATTATGATTTGAACCCAATAATAATAGAAATAAATAAGTTGCATCTTAAATCCCAAAATATTACTAAAATAATAGGTACACACAAAGAATATAATGCTGACATAAGCAACTATATAAAACTATTAAAACTGACACAAAATAGAGTCGACATTAAAATAAAAGAAATTATTCCTCATCCCGACAGGATTAAACGAGGACTAGTAAACGGCCTAGGATCCATATTTAAAGCTGTCACAGGAAATCTTGACGCATCCGATGGTGAACGGTACGAGAAACTTATTTACGAATTAACGCAGAACCAAAATAATTTGCAAGCAAAAATTTTGGAACAAAACTCGCTTTCTTTAAGTGTTATTGAAAATTTTAATTCTACGATAAAACAAATAAACTATAATGAAAAATTATTAGAATCTAAAATAAATCAAATTTCCTCTATCGTACAGAAAGCTGCTTACAGAGAAAACTCTCTTTATATAAAGGATATTATTAACCAAATAGTTAACGTATATGAAATAATTATTTCTATATTACAAGACGTAGAGAACTCCCTAACATTTTCCAAATTAAAAATAATGCATCCTAGTATAATAAGAACTGAAGATCTTTTTATCGAATTAACTAAGTTACAAAAACGAATAGGGCTTCAGCAAATTCCTTTACCGGTAAGATTAGAAAATACCTCACTTTATGAAAAAATCATTAACCTCGAATCTTTTGTGCTTAATAATAAAATAACATATCTTTTACATATACCAATAATGCACCCACGTCCTTTCGATTATTTTCATATATATTCAGTTCCAATATATTATCAGAGTCTGTTTAAGGTTGTCTTGTCAAGTAATAAATACTTATTAAAAAATCAGTTGCACTACGCATATTACAATCAAGAATGCCAAGAAATATACCCTGAATTCTATATCTGCGAGAAAGAAACATTACACGGAATTAAAGGAACTAGCCCTTGCGAAGTAAAACTACTGAACTCTGACAAAAACACCTCATCCTGTAAGCAAACTGAAGTAAAGATCGCTCATACTATAATCGATCGCTTAGATAAAACCAATCAATGGATATTAGTCCTACCTACCAAAGAAGCCATAAAACTGAAATGTTTTGGTCAATCAGAAACCCAAAATATTATTGGAACCTATCTATGCCATATCCCGATTGGCTGCCAAATCGATACTAACTCAGCATCAATAATTAATGATCAGAAGCCAATGAAAGCCAACAACCAGCCAATCCTGTTTCCAGATTTCGCGGAAACACCCGATCTACTTCCAGTACTGAATCTAAGCCTACACCTACATGATTTAAAATTAGATGGTCTACATAAATTGAAAAATCAAGTTATACAAAACCAACCCCATTTGGTTTTCAGTGAAATGACGAAAGCACCAAGCCTATGGACAATATTATTATATATTTTCATCGCCATTTTGTGCCTATTCATCGCTTATAAGAAGATGATGCCAAGGGTCCTAAAACAACGAGAAAAATGTCCCAAAGAAGAAAAGATAGCAATTCAACTACCCTGTCCAACCTGATAGTTGAATCTTATGGGGGGAGGAGTTATCTAGCCACCTAGAGCTGAATAGACATTTATTTTGCTAACATTGCATTTATTATTATATTGTAATCTTTATACATTGTTTCTAGCAGTCAGTCAGCTGAACGCATTTGTATTGTAAAGTAACGCTTAAGAATAAAATAAACTTTTTTAAAAAGACATCATCGATAACCGATTAGTTAACTCGTTACATTACATTTATATTCGCTATAACTCGTACTGTAATAAGTCACCTACCGGACGTGTATCGTATGATATTTTATTTCATTCTGTCATTATAATCCTTTTTGGAAAGAATAAATATGTTTATTAAAATATAAAAAAAAAATTAGTTGGCAATATTAAATCATATTATCTTAAGTGCAATTAAGCCATTGACTTCCATAGTTAAATATGATTGTTGTTTGCTTGTCACTGTCAAATAAATAAAATCACAATATTTCTATCAGATATTAAGGAGGTTAGGGTATGATTTTAAATAAGGCTGTGGAACAGGAAAATTAATCCCGACAAAATAATCAAATAGATACTTGATAACAAAAAATATGGATTGTTTTGTCAATGGGAACAATTTTATAAAGTGACAAACATACAGGAAAATGTTCTTTTAGTTTATTTTTTAGATGAAGTAAGTATGACCTGCAGGATTTTTTAAATACATTTTATAGGAGCAATATTTATGGTTTTATTTTATAGTAAAAAAAAAAATAAATGACAAAAATGTATTTTTGATGCATTAAATAATTGCTAAATATATGTATTTGAATATTTTATTAAGTGACAAAGCAAAGTCATTGTTTCTAAAATCAAAACATTAGGCAACACATTACGGTATCTGATACTGTAATGTTCCATTTACCGGCCGCAAATGTGTATAGGATAAGTAGATTTACTGGACAGGATGAAATAATAGTATATTACATACAAAGAAGTAAGAAGCCTATTACAGACGATTTCGAAAACTACGGAACGAGCGTTAGCGAGTAACGTGATTCGAAAAAGGGTGTAATATGCTTACTACTCGAGTTGTGTACTATACTTTTTCTATTTCATATTTTTTTTATACTTTGCTAATATAGACAAAAATAATATCAAAAACAAAAATGTTGACGTTTAAAATTGTCAAATTGCCTTGGTTAATACAAACATTTGCGCTGTCAAGGCGACGCGATGCGTTGCAAAGCCAACTTTGCGCAAAATCTATTGAAAATTTTCACGATTTTGACGGCTCACGGATAATGTGATTGTGGAACTGTTACGTAATATATTACGTAACTGTTCTTACGCACAGCTTGGCTTCTTACAATATAGTGTGCTTAATTAGAGTTTTACTGATAAAGTAGACAGTGCGTAAATAGGCTCTTACTAATATAGGAGTAGAAAAAAGAATTAAATATCCTTTTATACTCTGATGGTAAAAATATTCATTATTAATTTCTGTATAGTAGATGTTAGTGGATGCGGGAGAAGCGTACATAAAATAAACTTTTTTTTCTCTGTGCAACGTTTCGCAGCTGTATTGCTTCTTCTTCAGGTCCTAAAATAGAAATAGACCATATTTTGGTCTTTTTTTTGCTATACCTATCACTACTTTTAAAATTATTATTCGGGTACAAATACAAATACAATACAATGATGACAGACATCATTTTGTGACAGGCCATTTTTTAATTTTGATAATACAACAATTGTCTGTAACGAATCAAATTGGTTTAAACGCACCATAGGTGAGATGATCCATATAAGGTTATGTGACAATATTAATTTACGATCAGATTCTCAAGTATCATGTACTCAAAAATAGTGAATAGGTATAAAGAACTTAAGGCAAAGACCATAGCATTAAAACTTTTATGACGCGGATCTAAATGTTGTACCCTTGCGTCGTCTTAGAAATATGTAAAAGTAAATAACAATAATAGAATAAAAGTTCTTGTTGGATGCACGGTTGCATTTTGCATATAAGACAAAACGTCAGATTTAACCAGTTCCTTGACACGACTTGACGTGTAAAGCCAAGAACAAAATCAATATAAATTTGTTCCGTTTTTCGTGTGTGTACGTAATTGTCTGTTTTCGGCTACATTGTACCACTAAATTAAGAGCGATGAAACATTAAATTTTTCAGGTATTTATCACCATTGTGTGGTATTCTTTGTACCCAATTAATAATGTTAACAGCAGTAAAGTATAAAGGAAAAAAAAATATATGTTATATTTCTATTTTAGCCTGAAAAAACATTTACATTACATTTATTTACGCTCCTCCCGCACCTGCTAATATCTACTAACAATCATTATTAATCACACAGAAAATGAAAGTAGATGGTTCCATCTCGTGGTGCTGGTAAAAACACCAATACTTAAGCATAGCTGCGTCCTCTCACATGGACTTACAAAGCCACAAACATCAAAGACAACACGTCACAATTGCAGGAGTCCTCGCTAGGCAGCGCTATGTCCGAGCTGGGCGTCGTGTCGGTTCAGTAACAAAACTAACAAAATACAAGGGTTGCTTTTTCCTTCTGCTAGCGTCTGGGGATGGTTCTGGCAGTAGGACAAAGCAGCACTTGTAATCATTATTAATATTTAGTTGATGAATGACTAGAGAAGAAAAGAAAATCCAAGAAGGATAAAAGAACTAGCAGAAGATGAAAGAAAAAAGGATGGAAGACAAATGAAGACACTAGCAAGGAAAAGGGATAACGGTTAAAAAATATTCGTAAATATGGAACGTAAGAAGTATAGACGAAGAATAAATTATGTTTAATAAAACCTTTCACTCTTTTGTATCAATTTCTTCTTTCTTTTCCTTAATGCCCGTCTAATTTAATATCTAATTGCATTAGGTCTTAATGTGTGTAATTTAGTTTTATTGCTCATTTTGTCTTGTAACTTTATATGGGTTTTAACCTCAAAAACCTGACAAAAAAAAGGACACCGGATATATTAGGATAACAACTTGGGGAAAAAAACGGAAAGAGAAAATAAAAGAATATGATAAAGATGAATCGATAGAATAATACAAAAAATGAGGTATATGTTATAAAATTTAAAACTCGGAATAGAATGAGTTTAAATTGAAGAGAAGAATTATAAGGAACAAATAATAAAGTTAAATATAGATTTTGTAGGATTAATGGGAACAAAAAAAGCAAAGGCGTGAGGAAACTAACAAATTCATATTGGATATACTGGTCAGGAGTACACGAGCAAAAGAACGCAATATCTGAAGTAGCGCTGGGCGATACTGAAAATTTAATATCGAATATAGATATTTAAACAAATATCGATATAGTCGATATTTTATTTTTGTAATATCGTTATTCGATATATCGATATAGAAACAGAAATAAAGAATAGAAGAGCGAGGAAAGAATTGAGAACACGTGAAGAAGTAGAATCATCCCCCCACGTTTCATAATACATTTTCCAAACACCCTGTATATTGTTGTTTATTTACTTATTCATTTATTAATGCCAACATTTAAGAAGTAGACTCACAAAAGGCCAAGAGTACTGTTTGGTATTCAATTGATTTTCTACTTTTCCAAGGACAATCTTATTTTTTTATAAAAAAACTTTATACAACGATCCCAAAAAAGGATTACTCTCAAAAGAGTTTTCACTCATCTTAGGTGTGGACAATAATCGCTACGTTTATCCAGGTAGGAGATGTTGAACACCTTCTTTATTTGCCTTTTTACGATTCCTTTTCACAACACCACCTTTACTAACACGGATGACATGATTCTTTATTAATTAGATTGCTTATATTTAATGTTATACATGTCCTAATATATTTTTAATTGTATCGCTTATTTTTTGATTTGTTTAATGATTATTAAACAATCATATTGTCACAACTTGGGGGTAGGTTTCCCTAACGGGGCGTGAATGAAAACGATTCGGCTAAAAAACAATACAGACTCTTATTTATACTTCGTTAATCATTACCAGGTAGCCAGGAGGAAACCCAGCATGTCTCCGTGGGGTTGTTGACCTGGCCGGCACTGTCGAATGGGACTCTTAGGGGATGCGCCTGAAGGGCTTTACGCGGCTACGTCTCCGGGGGACGAGAATGGCTTACGGGGCCCAGGAGAGAGGCCTGGAGTCTATAACACTTGGGCGCTCCTGGGGGGTAATTAGGAAAGATCAGGAGAGAGGCCTGGAGTCTTTAAGACACTTGGGCGCTCCTGATCTCAGGGAAGGTGACCAGTCGTTGAGACGAAGGTACCGTGTCCACCCAACGTTCGGGTATTTATACACCGAAAGTGCTGACTCTTGTTTAATTGAACTTGACATTGGGTGGCACAGTGGTCCGCGACTCAACGCACAGTGGGCTAGAGGTGTAAAAAAGATAATTATAATGTGGAGCCCGCCATTTTGTTGACAATATTAGGTTGCGACTTACATTTAAGGTATTTTACTATGAGTCTTTTCATACTGCTTTGTCAACAAGTCGTTTTTTTCAAACTTCTGACAATAACGCTTATTTTGATTTAATGAACAACGATACAATCCATTTCGTGTCATGTTGCTGTTCGTTCTCTGTGGTTCAGATGCGTAGACACCTCTGGCGCATGAGAGAATTAGAACAATAAATTAAATCATGTGGGCGAAAATGATAACATAATTACAAATAATCTAAAACAAGTTCTATCCCGGATAAAAATCATACAAAGTTACAAACCGGAATGAACAAATTAAATTACATTAAGATCTAATACAAATTAATATTAGACAGACATTCGGAAAGAGAAAATTGGCGCTGAAAGTATTCCATAAAAGAGCAGAAGGCTTTACCTATTAAGAAATATTTTATTCTTGTTCAAAATGCAATTGGTCCCAAGTTTATTACTTCAGCATGCAGATAGTTCAAAAATTTTATTCCGTAGTATGATGTATTCATTTTATTATCTTGCTTCAAACCAAACAATCCCATGAAATAAGGGGCCAAAAAATGGTGGATAAAGAACTTAAAACTTACTGTGGGTATAATATGCGAGTCGACCTTTCTTCCAGCATTTTTTTTTACTGCCTCTACTTTTCTAGAAATTTCTTCAAGCAGCCTGTAGTCGCTTGAAAGATCCAAATTTGAAAATTCCTTTACAGGCACAAACCTAGTTCTATCTCTGTTCCCATCGCATTCTATTTCTATTTTATGAATTTTGTTACATTTTAATGAACAAGTTTTCACTTCACATTTTGGACAAGTGTACTTAGCGTCATGAAAGCCACAAACTTCACACTTGCCTAACCTAAAAAAACATAATTAGTAGAGAAATTTCCTTGTCTTTCAAAAATATGGGCATTTTAAGAATTATTAAAGACAATAAAAACAAGGTATTTATTTCGGTAAATCAGTGTTTGGCACCATTTACGCAATACATTATACATTATTAAACGTTGACTATGACCGTAAGACTGACATAATCAATCCGTGCAAGCCAAAGCTAAGTTTGGTTTAATACCTTATTTAGTCTTAAGTTTAAACAGGTTTTGTTTTTTGTATATCACGTTTCATCTTAATGAAACGCAAAAAAGTTAAATAACGCTCCACTTTATGAAACTGACATTTTATTTTTTAAAGGTTGGTAATATTATTAATGAAATATTTTATTCTGTTAACGTAGGGCAAGGAAAGTTGTGACCAATAACAAAGAAAATTATAGTTACGAATAAGGTTAATAAACAGACGATTTGCAGCAAATTTGAATTCGCGCGTCCCGTGCTGAGCTTGATGGAGAGCTACGTTACCAATAGTTGTATACTTTCTTAAAATGTTGCAATTGAAATATAGAAGTGAAAGTTATTGCATCTTTTATTAGCTTAATCCTAATAATAAGAGCTAAAATTGGCTACAGTCGGTGAAACAAGACACTTAATACAACCACACGGAACTAGGTTTTAAATTTTTCCATCATATCAAGGGGCGAAAAGGATCACTAATCTATTTCATTTCATTAAAATGTGCTTGTGGTGCAGTGGTTAGGGCGGCGTCTTCTAGATAAATATCATTCTACCAGTCGCGAGTTTGTTTCTACTTCCAAGTGTTTTTTTTCTGATTATTTTGTTTTGCTTTCAATGTTTTGTGAATTTATTTCTACTATAATATTAGTGGATTTATAGATTAATAGTATATTATTTGACTAGCATGGTATAGCTTTATTACTTGCGAGTAAAATACTATAGTTTTCCTACGATCATGAACTCATTCTTAAGAATTTATTTATCACAATAAACTTTAACTACGACCACCTGTGAAATTTAAATTTAATTCCCTCTACTTAGTCGGAAGATAATTAAAATATTATTTTTTTTTCAAAATACATCAATATATTATCCTGTACCTATCTCGAAATCAAAAGAAATTTGTACGTAAGTGTGTAGGAACCTTTTTATATTCTTTTGATATCCTCTATCGTGTGATACTATGCATTGTACTTTTTTCAAGGGCACCCTATATAACAGGGTGCGTTAGTATGGTGTTCGTCTTTGCACCCAAACTACAAGAGATACAAAAAAAAATTATATAAAAGCTGTTGGGTTTACCAAAAGGCATAACGCAAAAATATTTAACAGCATACTGAGCGGCCAAGAAAGAAATGAACATAATTTCTTTAAATGAAACACCCTGTATATTTTTTAGTTATTTGATTCAGTAAAGAAAGACCTTTGTATCCATTTTTTCGTTTTTAAATTTTCTTTTGGCGTTGCCAAGTAATTATTTTTTTTGGGGAATTTTCAGTGGATTGATAAAAAAATCATAGCATGGGACATTCAGCTTAGTTAAACAAAATTTTTACCATTAGTACCTAACGATACGCGATACATACCCATACTACTGTTTTTGAGGTTTATGATATAGGGTGTACAGGGTGGTCCACGTAAGATGACCCAATATCTTTTCTTGGAAACCGTAAAAGTTATAAAAGAAAGTCCAATAGAAAAATTAATTGATTGAAAAGAAACTTTTATTTTGTTACATTTTTATGTATACAGGGTAAGTCGTTTTTCTGTGATACCAACTTTCGTTTTTTCACTAAAAAACCCTACATCTTACAATACTTCTTTCTACATAAAATAACAATTAATTTCTAATAAGTGCACCATAAGTCTAAACTTAATAGTTTCCGAGATACTCTTAGTCGTAGTTGCAATGGCCACCCGTCTTGTCGACAATCGGCCACCTATGTAGTTTCCGACATATCGACTTTTAAAAAATGACATTTTTGAACTTTGACAGCTTGTAGCTCTCTAACGGTACGTCTTAGAGCAAAGCGGCTTACATGTCCCTATCTTACTTTTTTATTATCCCCTGTATACATAAAAATATAATGAAGTAAAAATTCCTGTACAATCAATTAATTTTTTTAATGAACTTTTTCTTATAACTCGTACAGTTTCCGAGAAAAGGTGGTGAGCCATTTTACGTGGACCACCCTGTCCATGGCGACTTGACATATTCGGTAATAGAAATATTATGTGTTATTTCGATTTGTTCCAATGAATGAAATTTTATTGAACAGAACTAAAAGAAATTAATTAAAAAATTATCTCTTGAAGTAAGAGCCGCCTTGTACACTATTGAACATGTTGAAACGTTGACATAGATGATGTCTTACTGCAAGACTGTGAGAAATAAAGATAAACCTCACCAGTCGGATTTTTATTAAAAAATGTGGCCCAGTATTATGATTTCCTATTATGTCGGCCCATACATTAAGCGGCAATGTGTTGATAATTAACTTCTCCTTTGAAAAAGGATTACTAGTATCATAATATTAAAAGTTATGTTTGTTAACAGATCAATTTCTCTAAAATGTTATGTTTAGAGATGAGGCTCTCTAACCATAACATTCTCGAAAAACTGATTGTTTGAACGAGTCGCTGAAAATTCCTTAAATATCAGAAAAACAAATTTGGCAACGTCGCAAGCGAATTTAAAAATAAAAAAACCGATTTAAAGATTTTTTTTTACCTAATCAAATAAGTAAAAAATATACAGGGCGTTTCATTAAAAACACATATTTTTATGTAATAATTTTCTTTGGGCCACTCAGATGCGGTACTGTGGTACAATATTTTTACGTTTTATATAATAATAATAATAATAATAATAATAATAATAAATTTATTAATAAATTTAGCATACTTTACAATTGCTTAAAATATAACGTACTAAACTAGTTGCAAGTTAATAGCTTTCCTATTTAGCACCTAGCTGATTTAACAGCTGAATGTGCCCATAAAGTAACAAAAACAAAATAACAATTTACCGCAAAGTACGATCAAAGTAAACAAATGATAAATTAAAGATTAAAAAAGAAAGAAACAGAAAAGAGATATAGCTCTCCAACAATCCCAGAAAAATAGGTCATAGTATTTCTAAAAAATGTCCATAAAGTCTCTATATCTTTCAAAAATAAAAGCTCTACATTTTTTGTTAAATGTCTTATGATTTTCTGTTTGCCTAATATTGATCGGCAATAAATTATACAACTTAGGACCGAGAAAATTTAAAAATCTCTGATTTACACCCCTATAACTCACTGGAATTTGAAGATTTTTATTAAGCTAAACGCTGATATCTCTGCTTTGGATAAACCGATTTTATTCAACTTGGTCTTGAAAAAAACCCTTCTTTTCCTCTACACGTAGATCTATTAACTATACCATATTGACTCTGATGATGGCCACTAGATGGCGTTTTTCCGTAATTCCTCAATGAATAAGGATTTTCTCAAAAAAATCAAATGTTATGATATGACTTTTTCATCAATTTTATTTTAGGCTTATAAAGGCTATTAAATAGTGGAATAAAAAATCCAGGTCCGTATTTAAAATAAAAAAGTTGATGATGGTCGCTCGAATCCGAAACGTCGGATTAAAAAACTAATCCCATCAGCTTGTAGAGGAGGAAAAGTTACTATAAGGAACTGAAGACCGCAACGTGATATCTTTTGTTAAACTAGAGAAATTAGGGACAATAATAATTAATATGAAAAGATAAGGCCACAGAATTCATTGAGCGTGTAGAATTGCCTTTTATCAAGTAAACTTTGGAAACGAGCAAAACACCAAGATCCAATGAGCGTGTAAATTTACCTATATCAAGTAAGCTTTGGAAACGAAACAAATTTCCTAATGTCAAAAGACATTATTTTTTATGCTAAAATAATTAATAACCACATTCGCAGTTAGATTATTGATTAGGTTATTGTTATTTTGTGTTAGTAAATTGTTATAGTGCTAGTTAGTTAGTTTGTTAGTTAGTTATAGTGTTAGTTGTTGTTTAGTTAGTCAGATTTAGATAGATTATATTTTTTGAAAATGCCCTCGTCGCTTCAAGAAGCGGTTGATATTATCGCCGTTTATTTTGAGTGTTTTCAAAATGCGACTGTTGCTGCAAGAATATACGCTCTTAGATATCCTGAAAGGCGCCAGTACGGAAGCAGAATGTTCACTTGCCTAGTCAATCGCTTCCGTACTACAAGAAGTGTTCGTCCGTTACGCCGCAGGAGTCGTACCGCCAGAACTGAGGAAAAAATTATCAACGTTTTAGCGTATGTAGAGTTCAATCCTCAGCTAAGCGTTCGGCTAATTTCAGTAGATTTAGATGTTGCTCAGACAACAGTATTTCGAATATTGAAATACCACAGGTAATCATTAGATTGTTGTTATTAGTAGCTACCTAATGTAGGTATAGATATTAAACCATCCATTGATAATCGCAATGCATAAAAAACTTTATGCATGATTGATATTTTTGACATTTGATAGGAATATTAACTATATATTTTGAGAGAAACAGTTGTTTTTCGCTTAGGTATTATAGCCTGCCAGGTTAAAACAACGCGTCCGCGTAAATAGTTCTAATTAATCTTTACCTTATAGGTTACATCCCTATCATATTGTGTTGCATCAAGCTCTGACCGTCGCAGACTACGATAGAAGGCTAGAGAACTACTGTTATTGGTTGATAAATATGATGGCAGAAAACCGAAATCTCTTATCGCGCATTCTCTGGACGGACGAAGCTACTTTCCGTAGTGACGGTGGAGTTAATACCCATAATATGCATTATTGGGCAGCAAATAATCCACGCTGGATGCAAGAAGTGCAGCACCAGGGAAGGTGGAGCGTCAATGTTTGGTGCGGAATTTTGGGCAATAAAATTATGGGCCCTTTTATTTGGGATAAACCGCTTAGAGGAGAAAATTATTTGAACTTTTTGCGAAATAATTTACCCGTCCTTCTGGAAGACGTACCATTGGAAACCAGAAGGACCATGTTCTTCGAACATGATGGGTGTCCAGCCCATTTAGCAGTAAACGTGCGTAGGTTTCTGGATCAGGCGTTTCCTGATAGGTGGATCGGGAGAGGTAGCTTATTTCCGTGGCCCCCGCGGTAAAGTTAACATGTTGTTCTTAGTAGGTCACCTACCTACTAATAATCACAAATTTTCCTACCTACGTTTTTGTTGCAGGTCACCGGATCTAACCTGCCTAGATTTCTATTTATGGGGTCGAATTAAGGATCTCGTTTTTACTACAAGACCTATAACAAGGGAGGATATGATTCAACGGATCTTAAACGCTGTTCGAAGCATATCAAGAGCGGAAATAGAAACAGCTGTCTTGTCGACGAGGGAACGATTGGAATTATGCATTAAAAATGATGGGAGACAGTTCGAGCATCTTGGACGTCATTAAACCAAAGATTTAATTGATTAATTAATGTTTTAAAAAATGGCATATTTTTCCATATTAATTATTATTGTCCCTAATTTCTCTAGTTTAACAAAAGATATCACGTTGCGGTCTTCAGTTCCTCATAGTAACTTTTCCTCCTCTACAAGCTGATGGGATTAGTTTTTTAATCCGACGTTTCGGATTCGAGCGACCATCGTCAACTTTTTTATTTTAAATATGGACCTGGATTTTTTATTCCATTAATTAATAGCCTTTATAAGCCTAAAATAAAATATGATGAAAAAGTCATATCATAACATTTCATTTTTTTGAGAAAATCCTTATTCATTGAGGAATTACGGAAATACCAATACATGTAGCCGTCCTACATGTTACCCTAGTGTAGTAATTAATAAAGGGCAAGAAACCAAATTTGCTTAGAGTTGACATATACAAATTGACACAATCATTGTCTGCATCACAAATGTTTAAATTAATGTCCCCAACAAAAATTTCTATTTGTTCTGTTAAATTGTCATTAAAATGT
Source organism: Polydrusus tereticollis (assembly GCA_963920685.1). NCBI lineage: Eukaryota > Metazoa > Arthropoda > Insecta > Coleoptera > Curculionidae > Polydrusus > Polydrusus tereticollis. The sequence goes on from OY987329.1 coordinate 56,755,136, forward strand.
TTTTCAATATCGGCACTGAAAAGTCGTTCATTAGTAGAGGGAGGTCTGTACAAACAAGTTACACCAAGTCTTACATTTTGTATGGTAAAAATAATTCTACTTAAACTCAACTTAAAGTAACCAAAGATCCAGTGAGTTTACAGTCAGATATAAGAACATTTAAATCATGTTTGGTATAAATTAGTACTCCGTCATTCTTGTTATAATCAGCATTATTGTATTGGATATTATATCCAGGTATATAAAATTGTTCATTTAAAAGCTGGAAGCACTCACTCAAAATAATAATATCACAGAAAAACAAATCATATGTCTGTAAATAAACCAATAAATTATCAAAAAATTTTTTAACGCTTCTTATATTAATATGTAACAAATTTAAAATTTTGTCTTTTAGTTTTATTTAAGATTTAAGAATATCAGCACTTATGCCCTCCCGTGGAAGTTGAATGTTTTCTTCTAGATCCTCTAATTCACTAAGTACATCTGCTTCTGGTTGTACAGCCATTATCCTTGGCCGTAGTCTATTTTCCCACTTAATATGTCAAGCAAATATTTGTAAGACGGACGTTCAACACTATTAGCCTCATGACATACGTTATGGTCTGTTTTAAATTTTTTGTTTGCAGCCACACAATTTGAGCACTTTTTATACTTTTTTTCGCATTTGCGGATGTCATGTGCACCCATACAATATTCACATATTTCAGTATTTTTACACTCACCAGTTTTGTGGTAAAACTCCTAACATCTAAAACATCTTGGAACACTAATAACTTCATACACTGGATATCTTTCACATTGAAGAAAAACCGTATTTAGTGACATAAATTTGTGAAATAGCTCTGGAGAGCATTCAGCATAGATTATTCTAGATTCACTATTTCTATATTTTTTTATGTATGTAACTTTTAGCCTTGGTAAACCCAACAACTTTTATATTAAAAATTTTTTTGTATCCCATTTTAATTTGGTTATACTTATTATCCAATTTTTGTATTCTACCTAAAATTCTAAACGTATTTCATGTAACACACGTTATACCCTAACCAAACGAAAAACCGTTGGATTAGGTTAATGTGAATATTTTGATGCACCTTTCCCATTTTAATGTGAATATTTTGAAAATCGTTCGGTTAAGGTATAACGCATGTTACATGAAATACGATTACAATTTTAGGTAGAATTCAAAAATTAGATAATATATTTAAGAAAATATAACTATGCAATATCCTGTGTATGAAGCAACTAAGGAAATTTGCGGACACCCCTGCAAAAAGTATTTCAAATACCCTACATGCTAAAGCTTTTTATTTTTACCTAGCATGAAAAGTCAAAATTTTATAAGTATTAGTATTATTTCAAAAATGCTAGAATTTGTCGAGAGAGTATAACAAAAGATTTTGTATAAGTTAAAAGGAAAATTATCATATCATTGCATAAAAGGTTAGTTCAGGTTAGCATTATCTAGGAGTTCTTCCATGCTACCTCTACGAAACTATTCTAATTTAAGATTAAATCTAGGAAGACTAACAAACAAGTTATTTCCCATAACATCAATTTAGCAGAAACGCAATTTTCTTAAAATTCTTATTTGATAGAAGTTCAATAGCTCGGGCAAATGCTTGAACATTTTTTTACTGTAAAGTAATTAAATTTGTTATCTGAGTGGAGGATGGTATTGGAAGACTTATTAGAAAAGTTTGTCGCGTGTTATCCAGGGTGTCCAGAAACAACGCTAGGAAAGTTAAGGAGGTGACTTTAGGCGATAAAATAATGGCGGTAAGTCATTTAGAAAAAATGTCGAAATCTCCATGGTTTCCCAGTGACAGCTGATTAAAGTTTTAAAATTTATTTCTTATTAATTTGATCTCATTTATTCCTTGACATTTCGAATTGAAATTTGGTATAGAGCCTAAGTTCAATGAACCGCATAATCTGGATGTATTAATGTTTTCCAAACTTACCACCAGGTGGCACTTTACTAAAATTTTAATTCTATTGTCCTCTTAACTTTTTTATTCTGACAGATGTTATTAAAGTGGAGGTGTCATTTTGAAGGCAATGAAATATGCTTCAAATAATGTACTCTTGTTTCATATCGATAAATCGTTCCGTTTGGCGACAAATCAGCATCAAAATATCCTACGTGAGAAATTTTTTTTTAATAACACGATAATACAGAGGAACAATTACATACAATAAATTAGTAATCAGAGCCTATAATAAATCCTGAAATTCTGAGTAGGTAAATGAGATATCAAACTAATAAAAACCATGGGGATTTCGACCTTTTACTAAATGACTTACTGCCATTATTTTATCACATAAAATCACCTCCCTAAGTTTCGTGACGTTGTTTCAGGACACCAAGTATACTGACACATTGGACAACTCATATGTGTTAAAAAAGTGGATACCTCAAACTAACTATATAATTAACTACACAATTTGAATAGTTTAATAGTTAGAACTACAAATGAAAGATAATACTTACTTATGCACCAATTTGTTACTTTTTTTTTATTTACTTCACAGTAAGTTATATAACATATGCAGTTATAAAGTGGATTGAAAGTGGAAGAATATATACTCTGATTACTTGCTTTGTTTTTGTTTTTAATTGGATTGTTATTTCACCAATTATTCTGCTATTCTGTCATTATTGACATACCTCATTCATTACACTAAATAGGACATAGATGCACACACAGTACTTTAAGTGCCATTGTACTTGAAAGTAGTAGAAATTAATGATAAAATTTAAAGAAACTCTAGTTTAGAAATAGAATAGAACAAATATTTATTTCAAATTACATGTATTATACTCAAATATTGAAATAAACATAAAGTGAAATGACGCCAGACAAGATTTTAACCAGTGCATTTTAATATCCAACGCCGAATGTACATCCAAACATTATTCTTAATGTAGTTATAGTACTATAACTTCCTACCTTATATTACATTTCCAAGAAATCCTTTATGTTATAAGTTCTAAATTTGATACCCATATAATGTGGGCTTTTTTTCAGATAATGTTAGTCAATGGATTGGATAATTTATGTCACTAGTCCGTGTATCGTAATTATGTTGTGTTCAGTGCCGGTTTAAGGTCGTTTGCTGCCCGGTGCTACAAAAACGCAGCGCCCGCCCGTTCGAAAACAACATTAAAACAAAACAATTTTTTGAAGCATTTATTTCAAAAAATGTACAAAAAATTTTACAAAAAACAAAATAAAAAAAACATAAATAAATCTAAATTAAAGTCATGCCAACGCCAGTAGAGAAATAAAATATAAAACAATGCTTTAACAAAAATTAAAATAAATTCTATCTTTGGTTTTAAATAAAGGAACGTAAAAAATAATCTGAACATAAAAGTAATATAACATAATAAAATAATTTGAAAAATTGTTTTCTTGCTTTTAATGAAGCAAACTTTTCGATTATACTATGTGTTTCCATTTCATTAAGAATATCTTTATTTATCGACACAATTGCCAAAGAATTCAAATTTTCTTGGGCTATTGAGTTTCGTAAGTAAGTTTTAATTCTCTTAAGAGTGGAAAGAGATCGTTCACCCCTTGCATTAGTGACCATTATAGAAAAAAAAATACGCAGACAAATATTGACATTGGGGAATGTGGATATTAATTTATTTTATTTACAACCATACCATGTAATGTTGACATTACTAACCTTATTAAAGGCTTGAAAGTGTCACATTACCTACGTCTACTTCCCTCTTCCATTTCCCTCACTCATTTCCCTCATTGTTTAAATTGTTTAAAGGTAAGCTCCATTACTATGGCACTGCAACCAGAACATATTTGAATGACACAACCAGCATATTTTTGTATGGCGTCAAAACAATAAATGAGATATTTTGACATTTTTACTACATTTGAAAAAATCAAATATCAAATTTTCAATTAACGGTGTGGTTGTAAATAAAACCTTGGAGGGAAGTTTTCATTACTGTCTCGAGATTAAAGTTAACCTCGACGCTTCACATCTCGGATAACTAACTAATCTCTCGACAGTAATGAAACACTTCCCTCTTCGGTATGTAATGTACTATTCATATAATGCTTGAACCAAATCCAATGGAGATTCTAGTTTAATTTCTGATAGGGAATTTAACAGTTTTTTTAGATGAACACATTCTTGGGGAAAATATTCGTCCAAATCTGAACTGTACGTTTCCTTTAGTTTAGTTGCTAATAAGATAATATTTTCATCTTCTATTAATTTTAGTTTAAATAGAAATTCAAATGTTTTTAAACAAGATTGATAGCTTTCAGACCGACGAATGATCTCGGATTTGAGATTATCTATTATTAAAAAAAAACATTGCGTACGAATTTTATCTCTCTGGCTCAAATTTACGTCCGAATTTTTTTCTCCCAATTGCAATTTTCGTTTGGTATTTCGCCTTTCAACATAATTTTCGTTTTCTGTCAACGACATTCCCAAGCTCTCATAATGGTCAAGCGATCGCGTAAAAAATCAAAATATTCTGGTAAAGACGAGAAAACTTGGGCAGTTGTACTCAGAATTACTGTTTATAATCTTTGAGATTATGAAAGAATGCAGAATGCAATCCCCAATATTACCTACCAATAATGCTACCGCTGACCGTATTATTTGGTAAAACACTCTCCTGCGAGTCCTGCGGCTCCATCTCGGAATCGGAGTAATCGGACTCCTGCGTCTCCATCTCAGATACAAGGCAAGCATTATTTTCACCATTGCTGGTACCTGGTCCAGGTTGAGGCTCATTTCTACTGCTACCTTCTACGTCTGTGTTATGTTTATCTCGTGTAAAAAATTTTGTCAGTTTAGGAGTACTTTCTAAAATTTTCTTTTCCTTTTCCTGTTTTTCTAATTTTCTTTTGCGCCAATACGATCCAGATAACTTCCGTCCTTCCATTTTCTAGTTTTTTTTTTAATTTTATAAAGTTAGATATTAAATAGAAAAAAAAACAAAGTAAAACCATCACTTATCACGTATTTATTTGCCTTTTTTATGTTTTAAAAATCCTTATTCAAGTGACATTCAACCACAACCATTCAACTAAACACTAAACCTATTGTAACCAAACATCAGTTATATTATACCGCACCGCCGCGCCGCCACCGCCAAACAATATTATTATTATTTTGAAATGAATAATTGACTTTAAAATGACATCAAAAATACATAAAGCAAAATTTGTGAGTATTTTGTTTCATTTAAAGCTACCTCTACAGGAATTTAAATATGGCATATTGTATAACACACTCTTAAAGTTTGATTTTGAATCACTACTTAATATCTTATGTGCTTTTGGATTTGCTCCCCGAAAAATAATAGTAACTAGCTAATGATTCAAAATTTGCAAAATACAGTATTTTTTTTAGTAATTTCGTTTAGGTATTTAGATAAACTCCGCAGATAATAACAAATTCGATTTAATTTACTGCCGAGGTATTCGATCTGATTTGACCAGTTGAGAAATTCATTAATATGAATGCTAAGAAATTTGGCTTATTTGTATTGTTATTTCATAATATTCTGTTAATTCTGGCTTTTCTTTTCTTTGTACGAAATAATACTGTTGTTGTTTTTTCATTATTTAAAATTAGTTTATTCCTTTCAAATCAATTTTTACTAGTTAAGAAAATATCTCTGGCGTTATTTATTATTTCACAAATCTGTTCACCGTTTGCTAATAGATTCGTTTTAAGTATTATCTTTATTGAATGTTAAAGGACAACAATTGTAAGGACTGCTACTACTAATAAATACATATTTTTTATGCAAAAGACATATAAATATAGAAGCGAGAGTTAGGATTTAACAGGAATATAGGCCTACAAGACTCCCTACAAGACTCCCGACGATTTACATTGTACATGTACCAGACCGCTTTTTTCTGCGATACAAACAAAGAGTTAAATTGAGATTTAAGCAAAAGAACCAACACGAAGTCACGGTTGGTTCTTTTGCTTAATTCCGATATCTTAAAGAAATATGGACACTTTTTTTGACTTGCCGTTAAAGTGACCCTGAGAGCAAGCACTCCAAAAACAGACACCCTACCGCAACTGGGATTTAATAAGAGAAAAATATGAAGCTCTAATTGTTGCCGGATCTAATCCATTGGCTATAATTCTAATGGCGTAGCAGTTTAAAGCAATTTTCCTATTTAGATCTTCTAAGTGGCTATCAAATTTTAATTTGCTGTCTAAATAAACCCAAAAATTTATTTTCCTTTTGATTTTGGCTCCTTTAATTAATTTTACATAAAAATTGTATTAGACTTTTTTGAAGGTCCTTTTATATGTGATGAACTTGCAGTTGTACTAATTTAATTTGTGTTTTCTTCCGCGAAGGAGCATAATCAATTGTGCGAGTCCGCATTTAAAGTAAAAAGTTATCGTGATCAGAATAAAAGATAATATTTTGAATTAACATGGGGGATACAAGTGACGGCAAGGAACATGTAGGAAATAAAAAAAAGTTAAAAAGTGGTTCAAAGATAGTTAAAACAAGACGTACATTGTCTTCATCAGATTCAATTGAAGACATATCGGACTTGGACATAAAAAGGATTATTGGCATAGTGGAGAAAAAAAGTGTAAACAAACCAACAAAAACATATGCTGATAAGAAAAGTACCAATACTATAGATAAAGACGACATACAGGGGACATTCAATAAGGAATGCAATAAACCTTTGGAAGATCCTTTTAAACCAGTAAATTCTGCAGTAACTCGAACCCCACCATCAGAGAAAGTTACAAAGGATATCTTAGAAACACAGGAAAATGAAAACGGTAAGAGAATAAGATCTGATACCACTCCAGACTCGAAGAAAACTAGAAAAAAAACATGTGACCGGGATATATTAGTTGAACATAAATTACATACTGAACACGTAACACCACATGACAAACCAGATCCATTGAGTACAGAAAATATAATCTTAGAAGTGTTTTCATCATTAGGAAAAATCCATGATACAGCTGAAAACTCCGAGGAAATCTCGAGAGAGGGCCGAGAGAGTTTAGGAAAATCCCCGATTAATATTTACAAATGTCTAACGGTATTAATCCATCAAATTGGACTTCTAAAAAATGAAAATCTGAGGTTAAGATATAACAACAAAAGCGACATAAATAGACAACTGGACATGCCGGAAGATATAGTAAATCCTAAAACATATGCCACAATAACCTCCCTGAAAAACAATGAAACCTCTCAGTCAACTAGCCAGATGAAGAAACTGGAAACGGAAAAGTGGACAACCCCAAAAATAAACAAAAAACTTGAATCCATCATTACAATAGAAAATATAACGGATGCAAAACAAGCCAGTAAACAACTTAAACAAGAGATAACTTCTAAGATGACTGACGGCGGTTTTAAAAATATTCGCCATCTTAAAAATGGCGCGATTTTACTTGAAAGTCATAACAAGGAACAACAGGAGAAACTTAAACTAGCACTTAAAGACAAAATCCACATTAAAGTAAAAGAGTCACAAAACACCAACCCAATGTTTATGGTTACTGGTATTGAAAAAGGAATACCAAACGCAGAGTTTCTAACGGAAATTATTCGATTAAATAGTGAAATTGAAGATGAATTAGGACTTGGGGTCGCAGATAAAATTACTGTTGTGACAAAAAAACAGTGTAGAAATCCATACAGGGAGAACTGGATATTACAGGCACCACCAGATATTGCTAAATGATTCCTCAAAAAAGAAAAAATAAATTTTGACCTGCTCAAGGTATACGTGAAGGAGCACCTTAACCTAGCAATATGTTTCCGTTGTTCAGGTTTTGGACATGTGGCCAAGTACTGTAGAGAAAAACAATATTGCCATAAATGTGGAGAAGAGCATCTTAGCAAAGGATGCGACAAGGAAAGGTTCACATGTCCAAACTGTACTAAAATGAAATTTAGTCCGGAATTAAACCACCACTGTGCACGAGACCTACAATGTCCAGTGTATAAAAGAAGACTGGCACAATATCAAAGTCATGTTAACTATTCAGAACCTTTTTTATAAAGAAGAACCAGAAAAAAAATATCCAAGTGCAAAACATAAGTATCATTCATCAAAACGTTCAATCAATAGGAAATTCCATTGACATATTAAACGACATGTTAAGTACCCATAAAGAATGCAAAATATTTTGTGTCACCGAACACTGGAAATCAGAAGAACAATTAAAAAAGCTGGCAATTAAAGACTTTAAGTTGCAATAAATGTTTTGTCGTGATGAAGGGAAACATGGAGGTTCAGCAGTATATGTTCAAAATAGTGTAAAGTGTAAAGCTCGGACTAAGTTAAACAGGTTATCGATAAGTGGCGTATTTGAATGCGCGGTTGTGGAGTGTACAGTAGGAGAAAGGCAAATAATAATCGCATCTGTATATAGGCCACCTGCTGCTGAATTGACAGTTTTTATGGAGAAAATAGAGCAACTTCTTGTAACAATTTTTAACGAGAACAAAATAATTTTTATTGCTGGAGACTTTAATATTCAAATCAAATCAAATCAAATCAATATATTTCTGTATGACGGTTAGTCTTACAATGGTCATAATAGCAATAGATGTATAATAATAATAATAATAATATGTATTAGTAAGAACACTCAATTAAAATGAAATAAATAAAATGTCTACAATAATTAAAATATTATTAGGTACATTACATGAACAAAACAAATTAAAATTAGTCAAAACAATCAGATTTGAGATAAAATTAGGTAAGGCAGACTCACTACATATAATACGAATTACGCGTTAAAATCTTCTAGTTACATCACTATTTAAAAAGTCATTTATGCTATAGAAGCATTTTTGGATAAGGAACTTTTTAGTACAGTTTTAAACCTGTTTAGTGGTAGTATCCTTATCTCTTTTGGTAGCCTGTTAAAAAAGGTTGGCGCATAGTGGAGCGCTGCATTCCAGGAGGTTTTCAGTCTTAAAAACTCTACACGAAGATTATCGTGCTGACGTGTCAGGTGATGGTGTGCCTGTCTGACAGTTCCATACTTTACGGTGTTGTTGTATGCATACAGAAGAGAGTCATATATGTACTGGGATGGAACGGTAAGGACTCCGAGCTGTCGAAAAATCGGTCTGGCATCATCCCTATATCCAGCCCGCGCAACGACTCGAACCGCCCGCCTCTGCAACCCAAACACCCTAGCAGCATGCGCCGAATGTCCCCATACAAGCAACCCATACACACACATAGAGTGCACTAAGGAGTAGTATGCAATAAGGCACACCCTCGTATCCACTGATCTGGTTAAATTTCTGAGTATACAATCCAGATGCAATCCTCCGTGAGACAATGTTTACATGTTTTTCAAAAGTTAGTTTCTGGTCTAAGTTTATTCCTAGAAATTTTATTTTTTCAGGGTTATGCATAGGGTCCTCTCGCCTCAATGTAAAGACCATATTTTCAGTCTTACTGATATTCAAATTAAGACGGTTGGCCACAAACCAATCACTAACAGACTCAATACATTCACTCAAGCGTTCTTTCGTGCTCTCTAGCTTGTCAGTCCGTACAACAAAGTTTGTATCATCCGCATACAGAGTGACAAAGCTGTCCGGCAAAGCAGATATTATGTCATTGACATATATAAGGAACAACAGGGTAGTATTGACCCCTGTGGGACCCCGTGACGCACATATCGCATGTCTGAGAGCTCCCCCCCAAGAGCGGTTACCTGCCTTCTATTTGTTAGATAGCTCCTCAGCAATTTCTCACTATGGTTCACCACCCCATAGAATCGAAGCTTCGCAATGAGAATATCATGGGACACACAGTCGAAGGCTTTGGAGAGATCACAGAAGGTGGACCCAACAAAGAGTCCTTCCTCAAAGCCTTCGACTATGTAGTCGCACAACCTACCCACAGCCCCTGTTGTGGATTTTTTTTTAATAAAACCAAACTGCTCCTCCATAAAAAGGTTCTCATTTTCAAAGTAGTTATAGAGTTGTTTTTAAGAATCCATTCAAAAACCTTTGATATAATTGGGATCAGAGATATGGGTCTATAATTATTAAGAGAAAGCTGATCACCACTCTTGTATATTGAGATAGTTTTGCTTATCTTGAAAGACTCGGGATAAACCCCTTCCCCTATACACTCATTGATGAGCCTCGTCAGTGGGCTGATTAGTACATTTTTAAGTGACTTGATAAGTGTCATACTTAGACCATAAAAGTCCCTACTATGTTTAGCTTTTAGTGCATCCAAAGCCTCTCTCACCTCATTCAAGCTCACCTGACAGAATGAAAAGCCACCCCGACCTGCAGGCCTATCCCTGCGTATCAGATATTCGTCGAAAAGAGTACCCGGCAGAGGCAGGGCCGATAACAGTTGCTCTGCATTGTTTGTAAAGAAATTATTAAAATCATTAGGTTTCAGATTGATGTTGATTTTAGAAGTGGTTTTTTTCCTGTTGCTATTAATGATAGTCCAGGCCGCCCTAGACACGTTGTCAGGGCGTCTAATATAATCAGAATTTGCCTTTGCCTTCGTTATCTCCGTTCTGTACCTCTTTCTTACAGCCCTTCGCTCTTCAGACAGGTAAGGGCAGTCTGACTCACAGCACATCTCATTGAGCAGACGTAGCTCACCCCTGATACTCTCCAGCCCCGGTCCAAACCACTCCACCCCGAGCACTGACTCATCCCTAGTCTTTTTCTTAACCTCCGGAAATGCAGCATCCCGCAACTGTAGCAGAGTACCTAAAAACATATCGGTTTTTACATTCGATGAAATGTCACCTCTAAGAAAATTCCAATCTTGCCTCTCGAGATTGTTATATAACTCAAAGTACCTCTTTGTGTTATAGGACGAAAGAGTATATCACAAGGTTTATTAGTATTATTCTGCTATATACTACATATATCTAGGCTAACACTAATTGCAGAGTGATCCGAAAGTGCTGGGTTGAAGACATTAGTATTAAATGGTAAGACATTATCAGCAAAGTTTAAAAATACATTATCAATACAATGATGAACTCTTGTATTAGAGAATACCTGCTGTTTAAAGCCATATGACTCCATGACATCTAATAGGTTATTCCTGTCTGCATAGTCCCTATCAAAGTGTACATTACAGTCTCCATTTATTAAGATATATTTATCATATTTGAAAGCTACGGACAGAATATTGCTTAAGGTCTCTAAGAATTGTTGGAAATTACTATTTGGTGGTCGATAGATGGTTATCACGATGGTATTGGTTGTGGTAATTTCCAATGCGCACACTTCACACTCAGTTTCAACAGACAGTGCTGTTATTCTGTCTAGTACGTTCACTTCTAAGCCAAAATTTAAGTCCCTTGATAACCCTGATCTCATACAATGCAAGAGGAGGTTAGATATACTGCTAACGCTATCAAGGCATAACCAATCATATAAAGAAATGTATAGGAAAGAAAAGAAGGTTTATGATCAACTATTACTTACCGCGCGTGCGAAAAAATATGAGAACAGGTTAAAAAATTCTGTAAGACAAAATGTATGTGGGCAATCTGTAAAGAAATAAATGTCTCAGAAATCGGAATAGAGGGAAGTTCTGATATTATTGCTGAAAGGTATAACCAACACTTATTATCTATTGTTTCCGAACTTAATAATTTAATTGATACACCTTTTACTTATGACATAATGAGAAATGAAAACTCTATGTATTTAACACCTGTATCACCAGAAGAAATTTGTGAATTAGCCCAAACTATTAAAAACAAGCATAGCAATGGTATGGATCAAGTCCCGACTAGTATTGTAAAATTGTCAGTTTGTGAATTACAAGAAGTATTAGCGTATATTATAAATAAATCATTTGAGGTAGGCATTTTCCCGGAAAATCTAAAAATAGCACTTATTAAACCATTGTATAAAAAAGGAGATCCCGAAAACCTAGACAATTATAGGCCTATCAGTTTGTTGCCAAGTTTTTCGAAATTATTTGAATTAGCCATGAGCAAAAGATTAATTAGTTTTATGAAAGAATTTAAATTGTTTAATGAGTGTCAACCTGGTTTTATTCAGGTTACATTGAGAGGGGTGAATTTGCACTAGGGATGTTTCTTGATTTATCCAAGGCGTATGATTGTCTAGATAGAAAGATACTTATAGATAAACTTGAAATGTATGGAGTCCGGGGAAATGTAAAACAATGGTTTATATCATATATATATATGCGATCGAAGACAAACTGTAACAATTACAAAGGAGACAGAAACTGGTAGATCACGGGTGTTAAATAATGAAGTTGGAATAGCACAGGGAAGCATTCTGGGCCCGCTTCTTTTTGTTATATTTGTCAATGACTTGGTTTCTGTAATGCATGAAGAGAATAGAATAGAATAGAATAGAAAAAATCTTTATTTCAAATTACATCAATCTATACAAAATATATAAATAAACATGAAATGAAATGACGTCAGACAAAAATTTGCACCAGTGCACAATTTCAAATATATACAGAATATACATGTCAGAGAAAAACCATACTATTTCAACTTACAAGATACATACATATCCACATAAACATTCCTCACGCAACTGGTAACATAGGATATCTTAGACCTGGACCCTACATTTCCAAAAAATCACTTATACTATAAGGTTCCAATTCTAACAGTAATTTTTTTACCTCTCTCTTAAATTTATTTTCTGTTGGGGCCGTTTTAATATCATCACTCAACTTATTATAAAATTTAATACCCATATAATGTGGACTTTTTTCAGATAATGTTAATCGATGGATTGGGTAGTTAATATCATTTGTTCGGGTATTATAATTGTGTTGGATTTGCACCCTTAACATGTTCATATTTTTGTAGAAGAATAAAATCGTATCAAAAATGTATAAACCGAAAATTGTGAGTATCTATAATACTCTTAACACTCTTTTTTGAATCACAAATATTTTTTGTATCTTTGAGCTTGTTCCCCAGAAAATAATACCAAATCTAGCAGATGCCTCAAAATTTGCAAAATACAGTGTTCTTCTCGCCGTTTCGTTTAGGTATTTAGATACAATCCGTAGACAATAACAAATTCGATTTAATTTACTACTGAGGTACTGAATTTGGTCTGACCAATCGAGGAACTCATCAATATAAATGCCGAGAAATTTTATATTTTTTTGTATGGTTAACTGATTTTCATCTATTTCAATAAATTCTGGTTTTTCCTTTCTGGACAACTTTGTTCGAAATAAAACTGTACCTGTTTTTTCTTTATTTAATAGTAGTTTATTGTTTTCAAACCAATTTTTACTTGTCAAAAAAGTATCATTTGCATTATTTACAATTTCAGGAATCTGTTCCCCGCCCACTAACAAATTTGTGTCATCTGCATAAGCTGTAATAGTAGAGTACTCATGATTTATTTATTTATTTATTTATTTAGAACCAGAATATTGTTAAATACGCAGACGACACTAATTTAATTATTGGCAGCTCAAATTTACAATTTACATGACCTTGTAATAAAAGCTAAGCATTTCTTTAATCTTGTTACAGATTAGTTTAATAGAAATAGATTAATCTTAAACAAAGACAAAACAAACGTAGTACTTTTTAGAACTAAACAGACCATGACTGAGCGACCCTCAACTATCGAAATAGGTAAAATCATACAAAGACATACAGATTTCTAAAAATGTAAAATTTCTGGGTGTTCACATTAATGAATGCTTTGATTGGTCAGGACATGTGAATAATCTGACAAAAAAACTTAACTTTGTTTGTTATGGAATCCGGGTTGTTGGGAGGTATATGAAGGAGGAAGCTATAAAAGATTATGTATTTCGCTAACTTTGAATCGTTATTGAAATACGGAATTATTTTTGGGGGAAACACGGCTCAGTACATGATATTTTTGTGGCTTAAAAGCGGGTCATACGAATTATCAAAAAACTGGAATATAACAAAACCTGTAGAACTGCTTTTAAAAGTATGAAAATAATGACAGTGTATGCTATTTATATTTATGAATGTTTGGTGTTTGTCTTTAAGCATAAAGCATTTTTTGATTTAAAAACAACTCATAATTATAGGACAAGAACAATGGACGTTAACTATCCAATACAGCGGCTTACACTCACGGAGAACACGCCCCATTATATGTGTATAAAACTCTTTAATGCTTTGCCAAACAAAATTTAAAAAATAAATATAGAAAAATTGTCTAAAAGCGAAATTAAAAAAATGCTTATTGATTTGGAACCTTATTGCTTGAGTGACTTTTGTATGTAGATATAGTATTAATGTTTATGTGTTATTTCACCCTTGGTGATTATGACGTCATTTCTTTTCGTGTTCCCTTGTGGTTTCATAATTTGAAATAAAGAAGTTTATTATTATTATTATTATTATAAATGTACATACTTAAAATGAATTAAATTTCTTTTATTCCAAATAAGTATCACACAATATACCTGTTCTTATATTATATACTTAATACAGAAATAATAAACATATTTAAGCAGATATAGGTGTTTCATACATTTAGGTGATATTTTTATTCTATTATTACCATGATTGTTAATAATAAGTAGATGTGATATTACGTGCAAAAATGTAATTATTACTGAGGTTTGTATTTTATGAAGATCTTTATATAATTATTGCATCTTCTATTTTGTAATCTATTACCAATAAACAAACAAATAAATATCTTTTATTATATTAGAAAATAATAAAGTTTGGTGTGGGAGACATACAAACAATTTTGATGCAAAATTAATATGGTAGCCAATATTTGAGGGTAGCAAAATTTACATGAGATTTCCTATGAGCAGTCTGGCAGTGCACCATCCAAGATATTTGAGATGAGTGTTGTTCACACAGGTAGGTACTTGGGTATAAAATGGTAAAATTTGTTGATCCCACAGACAAATCAGATACACGCGTTCTAAATTTTATTTTGGAATTCAATCATTAAATAACTAAAATATTGTAGGTAGGTACTCGGGTAGGTACTCTACAATAATCCAGCTGAGGATGGATGAGAGCGAGATGAGCGACTCCACCACCCAATAATGTAACTAGAATTTTTTGGCCCCAACGCAAAGTACATAAGAAGGCCCCCTTTTATGGTTAAATTGTAAAGAGAAATTTGGCAATATGATTTGAGAATGTTTTTGTTAAATGTAGTCACAGCTCTTAAGGATTTCGGACTCTGTTGCATTCATGAGGTTATGAGGTTGTAAAAAAAAAACAAAAAGATATCACTTACTGTATTCAAGCCTGTAAATCTAGTTGTTAACTAAGACAGTATAATGTCAATAGTTGATAAAAACATACTAATTTCTAGCCGCTGCCCCCGCCATGTATGAACGCGTGCTTTTTATATTATGCTTTCGGTTGAATTCATGCGACCTTAACCAAACTTGAAAAAAAAAAACTACAGTGGGCAACGCATTGTGCTTCCTTGTCTTATGGTAGTTACATGCACCACCGCCACCAGCATAAGTCTCAGGCTGACGGGTAGTATATATCTGAATCGGTGTAAACTTTTAAGCTTGATATTATATACCTAGGTTCCGATGATAATTTAATTTTTGCGATTCTCAAGATTCAGATGCTTATCGAATGTCAACCCCAGGAGGTTTCTTGCCTGCTGTGTAGGTGATAGCAGGCAAATGTGTAAAATAAAATATAGGCATACAAATTTACAAAATTTGTAAATCTTTTCAAACGTGGATTTTTAATTCAAACAAAAATGCAAAATTAAATTATACCTAAGAGAACAGCTCCCCTCTTGCAGATGCTCCGATAGGGTTACTACTTCCATTATTCAAAATATTTCAAAAAATAAATCTTTTATTAACCTCACGGATCACCTTAAAAAAAAATGTAACACAAAAAAAAATAAATTTTAAATAAAAAAAAAGTTAGGTTAGTTTGATATTCAGGCTACTATTTCCTAACTTTTCACCTAAGACTACCGTCCAGGTTCTGCATTTCTTAAATCCGCAACACAGTCCACTGATCTGTTCAAGATTACTACAATGGCTTCTGGTCATTATGTATTAGTACTATATGGCGCCTTGCCTATTTAACCAATGAAAACGTAGTGGAGCACTACCATAGATAATAGGTATATAGTGAGCACTACCACCGTAAAGACAAGGCCGTGAAATGCCCGATTTTATGGACTGATGAGTCATCACAAGTCAACCCAAAAGTCCTAGAATATAAGTTTACGCGGTTCACGGAGCATGTTTTTCATTTGTGTATTTTAAGGTATTTACTACCTGTAATCTCAATCAATCAATCAATTTTTTAGAAATGGCGCCGACAAATACGGAGCCAAGTAATACCGTTCCCGGCAAAAATTGTTTCGAGTGCTGCAAAACGCGCCAATGTGCCTATATGATATGTATAGTGTGTGGAAAAACCATATATGTATTAGTACTATATGGCTATTACCCTGAAAATCTTGAAGCAACAACAGAGATAGCAGATCCAGGGTCATTTCGACTTGTGCGCATGCGCCGTCAGGGTGTTGCCAAATATGCTTTTATTTCTTTAGAATAGGGCAGAAGAGTGAGTCTTAGAAAATTAGAGCAATGATAGAATTACCAAAAATCTTGCTAAAGAATTGCAAAATAAGCATTAAGTCCGTACTTCCAAGTGTTTTCAAATTATTTGTTTCCATTTCTAAACTAAAACGCGTCAAATAACAATTTCATATGACTAGAGGGTGACAACGTGACAACGTCTCATTTTTGCTCGACATAACCTCGAAATCTTTAGCAAATGTTAATTTGGTTGACAGCTCGCTTCAGCGAGTAGATTTGTTATTATTTGTGTACTGTTTATCTTTACTTTTCTGCAAATTTTGATTGTGTGTGTGAACTGTGACCATTTTGTGACGATGCCGAGGCAAAACGGAATATTTTACATTATTTTAAACAGGCGTAGAAGCTTGAACAAAGATTTATCGTGCTACAGGTATGTACCCAGATCGAATGTTTCTTTCTATTAACTTACTTACGTTAATTTCGTGAGGGAACAATAACTAGGTAGTCCATTTCCTAAAGATTATAATTTCCTTTGCTGCTGTTGATATAATTAGGTACCTAGGTACCTATTTTTACCGAAAATTGCATGTACTCCAAAAAATCCTATTAAAACCTATTATTTTACCTGTTGAACTCTAAAAATGAATGTAAAATATCTAATAAAAGTTTTATTGATATATTTACCTGCGTTTTTTTTCTTTTTTCAGTCGAAATACTATACAAAATCTTATACAAATCAAGAACTTTAATGTTTGTTTACAAATTTCGGTCCAGTTGTCAAAGTCAAATGTGATAACTTAATTTTTTTTTCGTTAAGACAAAGTCTATTTTCTTTTTCTCGCGCATGCGCACTGCGCGAAATGACCCTGGCTGAACAAGGAACCTCGGCTTCACTACGTTTACATTGGTTAAATGGGCAAGGCGCCATATAGTACTAATACAATATATATGATTTTAGTATGTTGTTGCAAATATTTTAATTGTATAAGTACTTTGATCTGTTGTGGGGAATGTGATTATATGCTTCTGGTTCTCCATTCTATTGGGTTGTAATGGCCTCTTGCTGAAATGCAGCAAACAGCCAGCCATTGTGGCTTCTTGTCTTACGATATTGAAGATCAGAGCCGACTGTCGAAAGATACGTGGCCACTGTAATCCAAAACAAAGTGGTCAACGCTCACCCTGCCCTTCTGCCGAGCTGATATTTTTGTCGTCATTCGCAAGTTATTCTTGTAGCCAAATGCACCCATTGGCTATAACTTGAGTAATACATAACCCGAGAGTTAAATTTAACTCGTCATTAATTTTAATTCCAGTGCACCGCGCTTATAGGTTAGCTAATCCGAGATTCATATTGTTTTATCATGACAACGTCGCAAAATTTAGGGAAATTTATTGGGAACAGTTGTTGGCCATGACGCTGTATTTACCTAACCTAACATTATTACAACCAAAACCAAAAAAGTTCTTTGATTACCTGGTGTGTCTGTGCTGTGATAATTATTAGTAGCCAAGTGCACCGACTTGCTTTAACTCTAGTAATACATAACCCGAGAGTTAAACTAAACTCGTGATTAATTTTAATTTCAGTGCACCGCGCTAAAGTTATCTAATCCGAGGTTAATATAATTTTATCATGACAACGTCGCAAAATTTAGGGAAATTTCTGGTTTAGTGTAGTGGGAACGCTGTGTTGCCCGCACCTAACCCATATTATATCGACAGTGGAAAGGTAAGAGGTCGTAAGCGCCATCTCGGCTAAAAATGAGTTATATATATGGCTAAACTGCTTTCTTTTTTCTCTATCTATCCATCTAAGTATTAATTAAAAATTAGCACTTTTATGGCGTTTTAGTCATCCATATTTCACGGTCCATTTTTTGAAACTCTTGCTTAAGCGACACAAATTTTACCATTTTTGCATGAACGAAACATAAGTCTATCCATTATTCAGTCAAACTCCCAATAAATATTTTAGCTTTATATAATAAAGTAGGTGTTGTCGCTTTAGTCTTTATACCTAAATAAAAATTGCTCAAAAGTATAGTATTTTAGTCAATTAACCTTCCCGTGTGCGGCTCGCTTTAAACGTTTTAGTTATTTTGCCTGCCCAAAATATACAATAATTTATGATGAACGGTTAATCAATTTAAATAATTTCAAATTAACACTGTAGTTTAATCGTTTTGTCGTCCTCAAACCAAAAAACTGAGGTGGTTTAGTCTTCACATTTAATTATTTCTTTGTCAGCATGTCGCATTAACCGCCTCTAAACATTCAGTCTCACAAAATCATTGCAAGTATATAGACAGTAATAGACACGCGTTCTTGACACCCTCAGAACTTAACCTAAATAAATTCAGCGTTAACTTATAATATTATTATCTTCGAGTGTGTGTTTTGTGGAATATTATGTAAGCATTTATTTAATTCTATAGTACATAATATTACTATAACAATACGCAGTTTGTGCAACCATGAGAATTTCGCTAACGCCAATCTTATAATCAATAATATTACACAAAAATAACATTTGTTTGCTCCCAAAAATGGAATTTTCACTTTGCTAAAAACACAAAGGTTTGCCCTTAAAAATAGTTAAAGTATTTAAAAATTATTTTGTATAGTTTCAAAGAAATTTACCTCTAAAATTAGCGTTTGCAAGAATTTGATGGTTGCCACCAGAGAATTAATATTATTAAAATATTAGTGTGAGGGCGAGAGAGGGTAGAATACGACAAAAAGGTTTTTATCAAAAATATGGAGCAGTTTGTCATTTTTAAAGTAATTAGGATAGGAAAATAGAGTTTTTTTGTGTAAAATAGGTATACAAAAAATTAAAAGGTGTGTGTATAGAAGAAAAATTAAATGCGCGGAGGTATGAGGGGGGTTAAATGACATTAAAAAAAAATATATTGCGTTGTATCTCATTTTTAGGGTAATAGGGGGTCGCAAAAGCCAATTTTTCATTTTATAATATGTTAAGAATGTTAAGGAATTAAGTAAGAAGAACTAAGTGGTGGGTAATAGTATGCCCTTTTCAAGGTAATAAGGGGTGCTAAATATATATTACAAATAGCTATATTGTTTCAGTATAATCAATGGCATCCAGCAGAAGGTTGTTTTTACAAACCTTGCAAAGTGTACGTTAGCAGTTTAACCAGAAAATGGTTCATAGACCTACCTTCACATAGCACATTTTAGTGCATATTTTTTAACACAGTTTTACTCAATAGGCTATTTACTTGGTACTGAAATTTAATTATATGGATTTAAGGCCATATACCCTACAGCTAACTGCCTAATCAACAATGCACAATGGCTAAAGCGACACTTATTTTAAAATCTAATAGAAATGAATAAAAGTTAACATTCACCCCTTAATGTCGATAAATTATGCAACCCATTCCTTTTTTTTTAATAAAATTTTAGTCATCCAAAAAAAAGATATGAATTTTTTTCCGAAAATCTTACCTTTAAATAGATCCTCTGTAAAATTTTGTTTTTGTCGCTTACGACCTTTTACCTTTCTACTGTCGATATGGATTACAGCCTTTTGAAAAAAATACCATAAAAAGATTAGATAGATTCATTACACGCCTTAGCGGTGTAAATAGTGGTTTTTTAAATAGCGAGTGCGGTGTACCTCAGGGATCGGTGCTGGGGCCTTTATTGTATTTACTTTATGTTCTGAATCTAAAACATGCTAACCTTCGGGCACAATATTTCACATTTGCCGATGACACGGTATTGGTTTATGCGGGTGAGGAGGAGAGGGCATTAACTGAGGTTGTAAATGACGATCTAAAATTATATCTAAATTGGCTCTATTGTAATAAACTTAAAATAAACATAGGAAAAACAAAATATATGGTCTTTAAACAAAAAAATAAAAACATACAAAATTTGGATGTCATTGCGGATAATGTTACATTAGAGGAGGTACAGTCCATCAAGTACTTGGGACTTATGGTTGACAATAAATTAAGTTGGAAGGAGCATATCAGCGATCTTATGTCTAAATTAATGCCGATGGTTCCAATCATTTATAAATCTAGAAGCTACCTTTCTGAAAAAACAAAATATATGGTATATAATTCCTTCTTCCTCTCTCATCTGCGTTATCTACTACCAATCTGGGGCTCTTGTAGCAATACTGACTTTAATAGAGTTAAGGTGATGCAAAACAAAATATTAAAGATAATATTTAATTATGATAGGCTAACCAGCTCTGATACACTCTATAGTGAGTTAAGTGTTCCTAAAATTAGTGTAGTACTAGAATTGGAGCAAATTAAGATAGTGTATAAGATTATTAATAGAGCGCAGAAATCAAATATACCCATCATATTGTCAAATGAGGTACATAACTATGACACTAGGTCACAAAATAGTATATATACAGTAAACACAAGAACAAACGTGGGATTGCATAACCCCTTTACCAAAGCTTGTAAGGTATATAATAGTGTACCAGATAATATTAAAAATATAGGTCGTTTTCAATTCTTTATAAAAAAAGTTAAATTGCATTTGGGTATAAATTAGTAATTAGTGAGTAGAATCTTCCAGCGCTGTAATAAGTTAAATTTAGATATTATGTATTCTCGGGGCCAGTGCTAAAGGCACTGTTTAGAGAATTTTGTTGGCATATGTATAAATCAAAAGCTTTTGTCAATAAAGTATTTATTTCAAAAAAACTTCAATACAAGAACATAAAATTGAGTTTTAAAACAAACAAAATGACATTTAGGCTAAAATAAGATAAACTTTATAATTAACTGCAATATTATAACCACAATTGTGTTGATATATATGTAGCAATTGGCAATATTTTATTGTACTGCGTATGTGTGAACGTGCCTTAAGCATGTCAAATGTCACATGTAAAATTATAAAAAGGACAGTCAAGTAACTTTTAGATGGTGGTAGAAACGTGTGTAACAAAAGCTGTTGTTTAATATTTAATAAAGAGTATATTTAAAAGCAAAACGTTTTTCCAAAAGTATTTACTGCAGAAGTTAACAGGTTATGGGCCCAGTATAGCCAGAATAGTGCTTGGAGAAGATAACCACGTCGGTTTGCAGTAAAGGTTAATGTTTCGGATTGTTTAAGTTTTGTTGAAATGGCTAACAACGTGACGACGCCGACTGTCTAACAAGGGAAAAACAAAATGGCTGTAACACAAAACAATATAAAGCCTTTCGACGGAAATGGGTATTCCAACTGGGAATTCAGAATAAAGTTATTGTTGGAACACCACAGTGTACTGGAAATTATTAGTACTGATCCGCCTGTTGAAAGTGAGACAACCGCATTGGCCACATTCAAGAAGAATGATATAAAAGCTAGAAATCTTATAACAAATTGTCTTGCAGATAATGTATTGGAGATGGTTAAAGGTAAAAGTACAGCTAAAGAAGTCATTGAAGTCCTAAGAGGTACTTACCTGCAGTCTGGAGTCGCTTTTCAAGTGCAGCTACAGAGAAAGTTGCGTAATCTAAAGTACAGCAGTAAAAACTCTCTCAATGATTTTCTTGTGGATTTTGAAAAGACTGTGTATGAGTTACGTAACTGTGGAGGTCTGATTCAAGATACTGAGGTTATTTCACAAATATTAGCGGCAATGCCAAATGCCTATCAAAGTGTAACTACAGCACTAGATGTATTGTTTTGTCAAGGAAGTTCTGTGACTTTGGACTTTGTTAAAAGTAAATTGCTAGCAGAGGAAACAAGGCAGAAGAACTGTGATGGAGAAGTAGACAATGCTCAGGCATTTGCTGGTGTAAAAGGCAGAACAAATAAATATGGAACTAGGAACTACAGAAACGATTTTCAGAAAAATCAGAGTAGAACGTTCCCATTTAAATGTTATTATTGTGGAGTAAAGGGTCATAAGAAATCAGAGTGTCCGAAGAAAAGACAGTGTAATATGACAGAAGAGGAGAATGAAGTATGTTTTGTATCCTGAGTTGAAGCTATGACATCACAGAAATTATTTAATAAAGATCAGGACTTTGTGTTTGTGGTAGATAGTGGTGCAACAAATCATCTTGTCAGTAAAGATGTGGGACAATATTTAACAAATGCGGAGGACATTTCTTTTAAGATAAACGTTGCCAAAAGTGGTGAAAGTATTATAGCAAAAAGACAAGGAACTCTACACATACAAGTTGAAGGAGGAAGAAGTATAATGATTAAAGATGTACTGGAGTGTGAAAATTTATCTTACAACCTTTTGTCAGTTAGAAAAATGGAAGAAAAAGGGCTTAAAGTGTCTTTCGAAAATAGGGCAGTAAAGATAATGAATGGAACTTCAGTGATTACCGAAGGAAAATTAAAAGGTAATTTATATATCCTACATTTTATTACCTATACCAAAAGCTGAAGTAAATGTCAGCGTAGAGGACCAAGATTTATGGCATAGAAGAATGGGACATGCGTCTTTGTATCCTACTAATACTACTTGTCAAACATGTCTAGAAGGCAAGCAAACTAAATTGCCTTATAAAAGTTTGTCAGAGGAAAGGAAGCCAAACAGAATATTAGAGGTTGTATCTTCAGATGTGTGTGGTCCTATCACTCCAGCCTCATATGATGGAAATAAGTATTTTGTAACATTTGTTGACCATTACTCACACTTCACAGTGTGTTACTTGCTTCAATATAAAAGTGAAGTTATAGAAAAATTTAAGTCAAATGTGGCAATGGTTGAAGTCAAATTTGGTCACAAAATTGAAAGATTACGATGTGATAATGGGGGAGAATATGCCTCAAAAGAATTTCAAGTATTTTGTAATCAGAAGGGTATTAAAATCGAGTACACAATACCATACAACCCTCAACAAAATGGCATAAGCGAGAGATACAACCGTACACTAATGGAACGAGCTAGGTGCCTAATATTTGATACAAATATTGACAAAAGTTTTTGGAATGAGGCAGTACAAGCAGCAGCTTACCTTATAAATCGAACACCTACGTCTGTCCTTGAGAACAAGAAAACTCCCGCTGAAATTTGGTATGGGGTAAAGTCAAATCTAAACAAGGTCAGAGTATTTGGATGCGATGCATTTGTACACATTCCAAAAGAGGAAAGAAGAGGAAAGCTTGATTCTCGTAGCAGAAGAATGTTGATGATGGGTTATACCGAAAATGGGTACGGGATTTGGGATCCAGAAAAAGAAAAGATAATAACTGCAAGAGATGTTATCTTTGATGAAACCAAAAAGTCTAAACAAATGTCTAATTTAAACTTAAATGAAGATAGTAGTGACCACAGTAGTGAAAGGGAAAATAAGTCTAATAATCAGAGTCAAGACATTAAACAAGAAAAAGAACTAGAGACTGAAATCACTAGTGAAAATGAAGAAAATATAACTGAGACTACAAGGCATAGACGAGTATCAAAACTTCCTAAGAGATTTGAAGATTTTGATATGAACATGGATGAGAGTCTGATGGCTGCTCTGTCAGCTGATTTTTGTGATGACGTTCCTCAAAGCTATGAGGAAGCAATAAAGGCAGAAACAGGGTGGAAGGAAGCTATTGACTATGAGTTAAGTGCCCTAAAGAAAAATGAGACATGGGACATAGTGTCGTATCCTAAAAACGAGAAAGTGATTGACTCGAGATGGGTGTTTAAGGAAAAAAAAATTGATGGACAATTAGTGAAGAAAGCACGGTTAGTTGCTCGAGGTTACAAACAGTGCGACGGTACATATGAGATGTACGCTCCGGTAGTGCGAATGATGACTATAAGAATCTTGTTCGCGTTAAGTGTTCAAGAAGATCTGTATATTTCCCAACTAGACGTTAAGTTCGCATTCTTGTGTGAATGTGTCTATATGGATATTCCTAAAGGTATGGAGGTTAAGGACTCAAATAAGGTGTGTAAATTAAAATGAGCTTTATATGGGTTACGTCAGGCGCCAAAATGCTGGTATGAGAAATTAAACATTAGTTTGATTAAAATGGGATTAAGGAGATCACAATCAGATCCATGTCTATATTATGACAATGATACATATTTGCTGGTACATGTGGATGATCTGATTTTGTTTTCTAAATCTAAGGATAAAATGTATGATTATAAACAAAGACTTATGTCAGAATTTGAAATGAGAGACTTGACTAGCAATGTCTCTTCTTCTAATTGTACTTTAAAGTTTCTGGGTCTTGAAGTTATAATAACTGATACTTACCTGTTTATCCAGCAAAAAGATTTGATCACTAAAATTTTAACTAAGTTTAATATGCTGGAATGTAAAGAATTAAGTATTCCAATTCAACCAAAAACTGATCTAGAAGTTCTAAGTTCAGAGTCAGATGAAAATCTTCCTTATAGAAAGCTTATTGGTTGTCTTATGTATGTCATGCTGGGGAGCAGACCAGATTTAAGTTTTAGTATAAGCTATTTTAGTCAGTTCCAAAATTGTTTTACACAGGAACATTGGATATTTTTGAAACATGTTCTAAGGTATTTAAAGTCTACTCAAAATTATGGTCTTAAATATGTAAAATCAGTTGATAAAGGTTATTCTAAAGATAATATGATTTCTGCTTATGCTGATGCTGATTTTGCAAATAGTAAAAGTGATAGAAAAAGTGTTTTAGGGTTCTCTATTAGAATTTTTGATAATTTCGTGTTTTGGAAAACAAAGAAACAAGCTACTGTTGCTTTGTCAAGCGCAGAAGCCGAATACATTGCTCTTTCGAGTTGTATTGCAGAATGCATATTCATTGCACAACTCTTAAAAGAAATTGTAAATAGAAACACTTTTCCTATTTAAGTATATGAGGACAACCAATCAACTATTAAAATGGCGCATACGTTGGAGACAAAGCGAACTAAACATATTGATGTTAAACATCACTTTATAAGAGATTGTATTGAAAAAGGTAAGGTGTATTTAACTTATGTTCCAACGTCTGAGCAGATAGCTGATATCTTAACAAAAGCATTACCCGCAATAAAATTTAATTATTTTAAGGAAAAGTTAAATGTTACAATGGAATAATTATTTGTTTTTGAAGTTTTGATATTTAGAGTATATTGCAAGATTGAAGGGGGATGTTGATATACAGTGTCACCATTAAAGTCCGCACCATATGGAACTTTTTTTTATTAATGAGGTTAGTTAGAATTAAATTTCGGCAATCGTTTTTGCTCCAAATTAGACTAAAAATTATATAATCAAGTGTCACCATCTGTCATTCGGTATCTGTCAAAAATTACATTTTAATCAAAAAATGCTGAAAAATGGCATTGTTTTACCGAATTTCAAAAAATTTTATTAGAAAAAGTTGTTTCTAGTACAATTCTTGACCTAAATACAAAGTTTCAGTTTTCTAGCTCAAAGTTGATTTTTTTGCCATTTTTTCTAATTAACTTTTTTTTTATTTAATGTAAGTTCGCTTAATGGATATTAAACTATTTGCTTATACCATACTCAGGTGGTGCAAAGTTATCCTAATTTTTTTGATAGTACATACACCTAAGAAGTTTAAAAAACTTATAATAAAATTCCCAGATATCAGATTAGTTCAAAATTTAGACACATTTTCTTTTTATCCACAATAAAATATCAAGGCAATTTTGAATTTTATAAGTAGGCTATGGAAAAAAAAACGAATTAGAGTGCCGAATAAATAAAAGAAATGTCATAAATTTGAATATTTTCGCAAGTTATAGTTTTCAGTGTTATCACCAATGTTGTCCATTCAAGAAAAAATAGAAATTGTCTTAATTTGTGGAGAGAATATGCCTCACCGGCAAGTATCTGCCATTTTTAATGAGAGGCATCAAGAAAAAAATTTGCAGTATAGCACTGTTTCAAGAATAATGTCAAAATTTAGAGAAACTGGATCTGTTCAAAATAATTTTACGAAACCTCACGCGGCAAGTAAATACGATGAAGCAGCACAACTTGATGTTTGTTTAACTGTTATTGACCACGGTCAAACTAGTGTAACCAAGATAAGTGATTCAACAGGGTGCAAGAGGGAAAGCGTTAGAAAAATTCTTCAGAAAAATCGATTTCGGGCATATAAACCCAAGTTTATAAACACATTAAAAGAACGCGATTTTGATATCCGACTTGATTTTTCGTTTTGGTATCAGGGACAATATGAGGAGAATATTCTTTTTCCATACAAGATATTATGGACAGATGAAGCCACTTTCTCTTCGAATGGTACCGTGAGCTCACAAAATTGCCGATGGTGGTCCCAAGAAAATCCTAACTTCACAATTGAATGTCGCGACCAGTATCATTTTAAAACCAATGTTTGGTGTGGAATTTTGAAAGATGAGCTTATTGGACCATACTTCTTTAGAGTAAACTTAACTGGTGAAAGGTACCTGAATTTTCTTAATAACGAGATTACCGAAGTTTTGGATAACATGCCCTTACACCATAGACATAACTTATGGTATCAGCTTGATGGTGCACCCATACATCAAACTATAGCAGTGAAAGAACGCATAAACCAATTATTTCAAAACAGAGTTATAGGGCGTGATAGAGAATGTCACTGGCCACCCAGGTCGCCTGACATAACCCCACTAGACTTTTTTTCTGTGGGGTTATCTTAAGCAGAAAGTTTATAAGAATCGACCGTTTAGAAATATCGAGCATTTGGAACAAACGATAAGACTGTGTTGTGCCGATATAAGACCAAGCTTTTTACAAAATGCTGTCAAAGACGTTTATAGACGGACGGGTGTTTGTATAGAGCGAGAAGGACGTCACACTGAAATGTGAAATTTATATTGCTTTTGTGTTACCTATTTAAAATGATTAAAGTTCCTTTTTGTTCCTTTTAATAATAATGATAGTTTTAAGTATAAAATAAAATTTTTATCAAATATTTAGATGTATTTGTCATTTGAAAAACGAAACATCTGACGTCTATCTGTTAAAATTTTTAAATTAGGATAACTTTGCACCACCTGTGTCAAATTTTTTTGCCTCTAATTTTAAATTTCGAAAAAAAATGGCATCCTAGCAAAAAAAAGCTCATACAAACTAAATAAAATATTGAGTATGGTATAAGCAAATAGTTTAATATCCATTAAGCGAACTTACATTAAATAAAAAAAAAGTTAATTAGAAAAAATGACAAAAAAATCAACTTTGAGCTAGAAAACTGAAACTTTGTATTTAGGCCAAGAATTGTACTAGAAACAACTTTTTCTAATAAAATTTTTTGAAATTCGGTAAAACAATGCCATTTTTCAGCATTTTTTGATTAAAATGTAATTTTTGACAGATACCGAATGACAGATGGTGACATTTGATTATATAATTTTTAGTCTAATTTGAAGCAAAAACGATTGCCAAAATTTAATTTTAACTAACCTCATTAATAAAAAAAAGTTCCATATGGTGCGGACTTTAATGGTGACACTGTATATGTAGCAATTGGCAATATTTTATTGTACTGCGTATGTGTGAACGTGCCTTAAGCATGTCAAATGTCACATGTAAAATTATAAAAAGGACAGTCAAGTAACTTTTAGATGGTGGTAGAAACGTGTGTAACAAAAGCTGTTGTTTAATATTTAATAAAGAGTAGGTATATTTAAAAGCAAAACGTTTTTCCAAAAGTATTTACTGCAGAAGTTAACAAATTGAAGTATTTATTAAAAGTATAAAACAGGCTATAGGACTTATCAAAAACTTCCTTATCCTATCTTTGAATTGTTTTCGCTGTAGAGGGCCCGTAGTACAGCAATGGGTAATTCATCTTGGCGCCTTTTTTCTTTTTAGCATGACTTTAATATAAGGTCATTTCAAACACAGTATCGTAAGAAGAGTGGACCTTGCCATTAATTCTATATTGGTCGAAGTTTTCCCATACATAGGTACAGCACGCCCTTCTCCAGAACATAAACAAAGCTGCATTAACTGTAAATCAGTTGGAAAAGTAAAATAGCTACAAAATCTAAGCTAATGATAATAGGTTTATTAGACTATATATATAAAACGCTATTATTTCTAAAAATGAATACGGACCTTTCGTATGGAGATATAGTTTTTAAATATTGTTCTAGTTTACATATTGTTAGGATGTTACTCGTGTCATTATAATATATTAAAATATTTTAAACAAGTAAACAATAGTTTGTCGTTGTTGAACAGAAGCGTTACACAGTCAGTTGTAAAATGTCCTTGTTATTCCCGAAAATGTCCTATTCCTTCTCTTCAATCTGCAGCACATTATTTAAATACTTTAATTTCTCGATTTCTATTTGTTTATAAATAATAATAGTACGTTGGGCGAATATCTGCTAAACATAACCACAATCGAGCAAACGATTTATTAACACGCTTTTAACTCGTCGTTCTTGACGAGTTAAATTAGATCCGGTGTTAGGGTTTTAACCCAGAGATCAAAACGCGGTGCACTAGAAAATTTTAGTTAATCTTTGAATTAGCGTTAACCTGGGGTTAAAACCGTCGGTGCACTTGGCTATGAATAAACCATTTTTTGAACTGACACTAAACAGTATTTTTATGAAATACTACAATAACAACATTTTACCAAAAAAAAATGTGGAAAATTTAATAAAAAATTAATAAAATAAGAGTCTTTTTTTTTTACTATATTCCTGTGGAAATAATAGGATTTTTAGTCGAGTAAGGATTGTTATTTTCGACCTAGGACCACGCAATGTTAATTATTTGGAGTAAACTATGCGAGGTCTATGGCCACGCGCCACTTTATGCGTTATCCTTAAACGCGAATATTTTTCACATTTTCTTAAATGAAAGTAGGCAATAAAATTATTAATATTTTTTTATACTTAGTCAAGGTTAATATTTTAAATCAATTAAAATTAAATATTCTATTTTTTGATTTTAAGTATTTGATTGATTGTGCGAGGTGTACGGCCACGCACAGTTTCAATATCTAATTATTGAAAGTATCTATATTTATACTTAAATTATTTATTTAATTATTTCTTTAATATTAAATTTAATCAGTCTAATTAACTTTATAAACATAAGAACCAACTGGGTGAAAGAACAAAACGAACATGGAAGACAAACCAGTAACTCAGGTTTTGGAAGCTGCAATACGACCAAGCACAATACAAAACTTCCTGGCTCAGTTCACCAAGTTTATAACTCCGCATATGTCAACTTACTAGAAATTGCTCTATCTGGTGCAGTAATTCGCTCAAATTGACATAGAGGGTCCTAAGCCCCCAAAGCACGAAGGAAACGCGCACGTGGAGAAGGCGGTCAGTAATTCTGCGTCCTGCGAGATTGTACCTCAAAGAGGTACATCCGGAGAGGTAGCAATACAACAACAGGGGTTAGGATACGTTCCCGGGTTGACGTACACTACAGGGGCTCACCCTTGGTTAGCAAGTGTAGAGGTTTGCCTCATCATCCGTAGAAGATTCTCTGTCAAAGTAGTAGCGCCAGCTGGCGACAGAGCAAGACCCTGCTACCCAGGCCGAGGGGATAATATTGCGGCTGCCGGATTTATCAAACTAGGAACCAGACCCCAAAGCTGAGTCCTTGGGTAAAAGCAAGATACACAGCTAGTATTGCCCCACAAGCTACGGTAATAAAATATAACCGCGCCAATGCCAACACGCACACACACACCATCACATCCACACCTAATACACAACATACTAATACACCCAAATACACACCAGCGCTCGCGCACCCACTCTACTCAAACAAAAACTTTACAGATATGCAAGAAAACACAATAGAGAAAACGACAAGAGTCACAAAATAACCAGGGGCTTTCTGCTCCCAACACCAATAGTGCGCCTAATCCCAGGATGGATATAACGTTCGACCAGGAACAGGAGCTGTTACAGAGTTCCGAAGCGGAAACAGTGTCAATTGTGAAACCCCAAAGTTTCGTTCAGGGTGAACCCACCGCACTTTCGGCGGAAGAGCGAAGGAAGGAGAAGAAAAAGAGAAACCGCAATAAGAGGAGCACCTTGCAGAGGCGAAGAGAAAGAAGGAAATGGGGAATAACCCAGTGCTTGTTCCCTTTGCCACCCTAGTGTGGCCGAGGCCACATCAGGGACATCACTGTGACCGAGGCCGAAGTGGGTGGATCTAGGGCTGGTAACGCGAAAGCGGGGTCAGCCACACGCACCATCGATCAATGGCAAACAGCAAGCAGATGATCCAATTCAAGATTCAACAAAAACAACAAAAGGGCTAACGATAAGCTGCAACGGCAGCTACAGGAACAGATCTAACTTCCAATAGGACCTGCTGAAAACCCTCAGGGGCAGCAAAGGAGGTTAAAATCGGCAAAAGAACTAGATCTGAAAAGGATAGTCCTCCCGGAAGGTAGGACAAGAACCCAATAGAACAGAAACGGGGGAACTCTCATGAAAAGGAGCAGGTCTCCACTGCTAAGAGACGAGGGGGCCAGCCAGAAGAGTCGAGTGGTCTTACTGGAGAGGCGTAAAGTGCCGCAGCAAGAAGGGAGATGCGGGTGATCATACTACGGGAGGCAGAAGAAGAACGGGTCACTGCGGAAGAGCCGGAGGCCATCCAGAGCCACCTCATCGGACAGATGAAAGAGGCGATGGCTGGCACGGCTGAAGATGAGCTGGAACTACGCTTCCGAAACTTAGGCCTCGTCGAGTTATGATGGTTCAGGGTGACTGCGGAGAACGATCGATCGAGAGATTGGCTAATCAAGAGGTGCCCCCGTTGACCACGGGGGGGTAGTCGGATCTTCCGAGCAATGAGTGCGCTCGAAGCCACCTGGCCAGTGGAGAAGACTTTCACTCTGTAGTCCCAAGAACAGCCAGAGGGAACAAAGGTAGCGGATATGCTAGACCTTCAAGACCTGGCCCTTGACGTGGCTAGGTAAAAACACTGAAGAACGGAGGGACCGGCAGGACACTGGCATCTCGTGTTCCAAATAGCAATAGAAAATTAGGAAAGTTGAAGGAAGCTGGGTACCTTCTCTTCTATGAGCTGGTGACTAAGGGTGTTTCGAGCGTCAGTACGGAGAGTGCCGAACGAGCTGGGAACATCCACAGGAGGAAAAGAAAAGCGAGACCTCTTCACTGACCTGTTGCAAGGTCCTTGCCCTTTCCTATGCTAATATAATGTCAAACCGACTAACCATAAGGCAGCATAGCCGAGACGCCTCTATCGAACTCGTGAAGGTCATGGCTGAGTAGGTTGGTATATCTCTAATACAAGAACGGAAAATAAGAGGCGAACCTGCATTATGGCGTCCAAGGAACGTTAAGCCACACCAGTGAACCAGGTGAGTTCCAGAGGGACAGCACGTCTGGGGTGGGTTTATTTCAGCGTTAAATTCAACTTGGTTAGTATCACCCCAAAACACAATTTCTTCCAGGTCTCTGTTGCGATGAGTGGGACCCCTTGCTACCTAGAGAAATGTGCAGTGGCAGTCGATATTCGAGCATCCGAAGTGAAATATGAAACAAGTGTGCTGTCAGCGAATATGGAATTTTTCGTTTTTTCCAAAAGATTATTAATGTATAGAAAAAAAGAGCAGGCGACAATATGGAACCTTGAGGGACTCCGGCATTTATGTTAAATGTGTCGGAAAGAAAGTTTGCCAGCCATAAGAAAAATTGAACTGACATTCCGTATGCTTTCACTTTAGTTAGGAGCCCTTTATTCGGTCAAATGTCTTGGAAATGTCCAGTGCTTCTGCCGGGAACTCCCCATTATGTTCCATTGCGTTGTTACAAACGTGAGTATTATAAGCGAGAAAGTCTCCTGTTGATCTAGACTTATGAAATCCATACTGGCGGTCACTGATAATGTTGAAGCCTTTAGGTACTTAAATTTTTCATTGACAGCATTCCCCATAGCTTTAGATATAAACAAAAGCAATGCGACCGGACGATTGTTGCTTGGCAAGGTCTCTTCTTGCCTCTTTTGGGTATGGGCTCCTGTACTCGCGCAGGTATGTAGCAAGAAGGAAATATTCCTTCTTCGTATGATAAGTTAAAAAGCCTTACAAATTATCGGTGTCAATTGATCAGCGCATGTCATAATTATGATGACTGAAATTTCGTCAGGACCAGAAGCTTTTTTGGTGTTGTTAAAGGGTGTTCTTGCCTTTTTTGGTATGGGCTGGACTCGCTCAGTTTTCCGGTGTCAAGACTCCTTAAGATTCGTTTAACAAGGCCAGTGGCGGCTCGTGACGGAAGTTTGTGGAGGTTCACAAGCATCAAGCATGGCAAAAAAAAGAACGAAAAATTTGCGCATATCTCCGCCCACTACTACCCCTTCCTTTTATTTTACCCCTCCGTTCCAACCACAAGATATTGTGTAGTAAAGTCACGGCAGATATAACAATCTGCCTTGGTTAAGTGTCAAATTTACGAGTAAAAAGCTTTTCTAATTTTTATGTTCTTTTTGTACGTAGATATGTTAATAAAACAAAATATAAATTTAAATTGAAAACTTACCAATATACAGCATACTTGGGAAGCAGTAACTAGAAAAGTCAACAACGAAAACATAAAAAAACTAAAAATATTTTTAAAAAACAGAACTGATTAAACACAGTGTCTAAACAAAAAATGCATTCTTCTGTCTTTAAGTTTAGCAAATTTCTCAGTAACTAATTCATTAATGTTAGGAATATCTTGCAACATTTTTTTCTCTATCGACAACATTGCCAGGGCAGCAAGTCTCTCTTGATTCATAGTACTCCTTAAAAATGTTTTTATTCTTAGTTATGATATTTTTGTATACATTTATGCATTATGTAGCTTCATTAGCACAACAGAAGTAAAAGAATAACAGGACTAAGGGCCAAAGCAGGAGATCTTGTGTTAAAACAGAAGGTCTGGCAACACTGCATGACATACACAAGCTATGCCGCGCTTATGGAGGGCTTTACCGCGCTACACGGAACAGCAAAACATATAAAACGATCTCTCAAAAACCATCCGAAAACAAGGCGGCGGCATGCAGCACAGCAAAAGCGTGCTCATTTGAGAGGAATGAAAGCCCATTTAGAGCCGTGCGCTAAAAAAAGATGGGGACAAGGTGCATTTATTACGGGAAGCGAGCCGTCCATATCAAGTAACGATAGCCACGGAGCACATTTTTCCTGCGATAAGCATTCGGGATTAGAGACCTGCTACAAAATATTTGGCTAGCGAAACGATAATTGGTTAGGGAGCTTATAAAATCATGTTAGAACTGCTTTGTAACAGACATTGTATTGTAAACTAAATATGTAATTTATAGTGAATATTTGTCGATGTGGGACTGAATCTTAGGGAGGCATGTGCTCAAGTGCTCCTATACAGGGTGCCCAAGATAAGGAGGGCCTCTATGGGGATCTCGGTTATGGTAAGAGCTACAACTTTGATTAAATGGGGAAAAAGTTGCGCAATCAGAGGACTAATAATATGGCATAAAAAAAGTTTTAGTAATATTTGTAAGTTTTGAGATATTAAATAAAAACTGATATTTTGGATTTTTGATTTTATTTTTCTTTGGCGTTATTATTAAAGTTAGAGCAAAACTGACAAAACTCTCTCACAGCAACTTGTTATGAACTTAAAGATTACATCGCAATTTTTTTTATACGACGTTTCGTTTCCAAGCAAACACCATCAACTTCATTTTTTCTAATACGGCCCTGATTTCTTATTGTCAAATTTTGAGAGCATTTTTTATTCTTAATTCAATGATGTACCAGACAATGTTGTTTAATTACGTTTCGAGCCTTTTTAACCATCTTTATGAAATTTTCAGGGTCCGGACCTGGATCCTAGAGTGTTGCATATGCTTTTTCAGCTTTTTTAATTAAAAAAATGAAAATGATGGATGTAGAAGGTAACAACGTAATCTTTTTAGTTTCATTATGAATTTAAAAAAAAATAATAAAATTACATAATAGATTTTTAATTATTTATTTAACATTGTAAAATACTGATTCCGAACCCATAATAATTAAACTTTAATTAATTGAAATAAAACTAACATTAACTCATTAAAAATTAATTTTCCAAAAGGTGTTCAAAGTGATTTCCGTCGTTCTCCAAACATAAATAGGATCTTAAAACTGTATTATTTAGGACATTAGTTAACATTTGTGGCGTTACGCTGTGAAAGGCTGCAAGCACTAGTTGTCTAAGCTCTTCTTCTGTTTCAAAATTCTGCTTATAAACACAATTCTCGATATATACCCAAAGGAAAAAATCAAGCGGGGTTAAATCTGGGGAACGCGCCGGCCAGGGTGTTACAGAATAAGTGCTGATACTTTTTTCTGGAAATCTTGCTGAAATGTACTCTCTAACTACCCTTGAATTATGTGCAGGTGCACCATCCTGCTGGAACCAAGTGTCGCGTTGTTCTGCCAGAGGTAAATTATCCAGAGCCTCCTCTAAGTCATTTTGGAGTAAATTCAGGTAATGCTCAGATGTTAAATTATGTTGATAGAAAAAAGGTCCTATTATTCTTGTTCCCAAAATTCCAGCCCACATATTAAATCCGAAACGGTATTGGTGTCTTGATTCTTTGAATACACGTGGATTTTCCTTAGACCAGTAATGTACATTTTTTCTGTTAAAGATCCCGTTTCGATTTACCATGCTTTCATCAGACCAAATTATCTGGTAAGGAAAATTTATGTTTTCGTGGCATTTTCTGGTGTACCATTCGCAGAATGATCGACGTCTTTCTGCATCACCTGGCCTCAGTCCTTGACAAATTCTGTATTTATATGGGTGAAATTTTTGTTTGTTTAAAATAAATTGAGCAGTTGATTTCGCTACGCCTACATTTTCATCAATTTCTCTAGTTGATACTCCAGGGTTTTCAGTAACAGCTAATAATACGCTGAAAATCTTTTCCTGGTTACTATTTTTTTTTCGGGAGAGCATGGGTTTTTTAAATGCACCGTGTTCTTTAAGGTTAGTTACTAACTTACTGTAAGTCCGTTTAGCTGCTTGTCTCCTTTCCGGATATTTGTCCAAATACATCCGCTCCGCTACATTACAATTTTCTCCGCTTAAAATAAAACATGATAACATATCAAATTTTTCTTCATTTGAATAATAACCTGCCATATTTAGTTCAACTGAAGTAATGCCAAATTGTCTGACACCATACCTACTCATTTTTTTTTCCAATGCCTACTTCGCTAATTTGGGAAAAGAACAATACTTAGTTTGCAACAGCGTAGATTTGTGTTGTTTCAAAAAGAAAATAAACCCAGGAAGTTTTTATTTTTTTTTAAACAGTATCGTAAGGTTTAATTAAAAAAGCTGAAAAAGCATATGCAACACTCTAGGATCCAGGTCCGGACCCTGAAAATTTCATAAAGATGGTTAAAAAGGCTCGAAACGTAATTAAACAACATTGTCTGGTACATCATTGAATTAAGAATAAAACATGCTCTCAAAATTTGACAATTAGAAATCAGGGCCGTATTAGAAAAAATGAAGTTGATGGTGTTTGCTTGGAAACGAAACGTCGTATAAAAAAAATTGCGATGTAATCTTTAAGTTCATAACAAGTTGCTGTGAG
This sequence comes from Polydrusus tereticollis, assembly GCA_963920685.1. Lineage (NCBI taxonomy): Eukaryota > Metazoa > Arthropoda > Insecta > Coleoptera > Curculionidae > Polydrusus > Polydrusus tereticollis. The sequence goes on from OY987329.1 coordinate 56,791,245, forward strand.
AGAGTTTTGTCAGTTTTGCTCTAACTTTAATAATAACGCCTAAGAAAAATAAAATCAAAAATCCTGAATCAGTTTTTATTTAATATCTCAAAACTTACAAATATTACTAAAACTTTTTTTATGCCATATTATTAGTCCTCTGATTGCGCAACTTTTTCCCCATTTAATCAAAGTTGTAGCTCTTACCATAACCGAGATCCCCATAGAGGCCCTCCTTATCTTGGGCACCCTGTATAAGAGCCGCCACTGAACAAGGCGCTTCCGGAAAACAATCCGGGCGTTTTCGATTCTAAATTCGCTGAAAATTGACCGTTGAATGTGAAGAGAATAGTTTCGCCAGTAAGTTTGCCTTTCCTGTGCTTAAGTCGCAGTGCCATCAGAACGTGTTAGAGGTCGAATAGTTGACTTGGTAAAGTTCTGTCTGATGGCCCTAGCTACCGACCAATATGATTTTGACCGTTAGGACATTCAAAAAGTATGTCCTTGATCCTCTGGTTGTCTGCTTCTTTGCTTTGGTTTATCATTTGCTTGCATTCGTTTCGAGCGTTAACAAAGATGGTACGATTCTCGGCGGTTTTGACGCCATTGTCGGTAGAAGAATTTATTTTTTTTAATTTTCCGGTATCCAGGGCGGGAAATATATGAAAAATGCTGTGATGATAGTTCCAAGATCACAATGCTCCGGAGTTAAATTCGCCCCCCGATTGAATCTCCGGGTGAAAGCTGCTCCTGACGCCTCATCAAGCGAAGTTATCACAACATCCACCATTTCCAACAGTCAGGCGGGTCTTCTGAACAACATTCAAAATGGAAATGGTGTGACAACTGAAGTTGTTAAAAGACCCAAGATTAGTAGCTTCCAAATTGACTTCTGCAATATAAGAGGACTGAACTCGAACATCAATGCAGCCCATTAACATCGACAATCTACCAAACCTCATGTACTCGCACTAACCGAAACAAAGGTCAGATAGTCGATTAGTACGGCAATTATTTATATCCTGGGTACGAATTCCGTCATCGATCTAGGCGCACTTTTGGCCTTTGTCCGCAGTGATATTTCTTGTCAACAAGAGGAGACACTCAAATCTAATGACTTTGATGTAATGTGGTTTAAAATATCAACGCAGAGAATTACTAAATTCTGCTGCCTTGACCGGCCGCCAAGCGATACCCCTTGTAGGGACTTGTTCTCCTCACGTGCTAATACTATCGACTTTTTGCATACACACCATCCCAATTTCGAAGTTGTCATCCTTGACGACTTTAACGTTTATAATGTCAACTGGCTCAACTATTCAGATACAACCAACGAGCAAGGTCGCGAAGTCGAATCCTTGGCCATCAGCTCTGGCCTCACCCAACTCGTGGGTAAACCAACTCGGATTCCAGACCGAGATGGTGATTTTGCTAGTGTGTTGGATATTTTCTTAACTTCAAACCCCGACCTGTACACTGTCACCGTGAAGCCTCCGTTAGGAACGTCTGACCACAACCTTATTTCGGCACTGAACAAACTACCAATTAGTACCGAACAGCCTCCTAAACCACGCAAAATCTGGCATTATACATCAGCTAAGGGAGATGACCTTAAAGATCATTCTCGAACCTTTCCCTGCCGGAACGTTTGTTTTACCTCTGACGATCCATCCATCTATGCTAGAGAAATATCGGAGGTTAGACCTACTGGCATGGAAGCCCTCATCCCTTTCTGTGCCCTTCTAACGACAAGCCTTTATTGGTTTACCAAAAATTGCGAACGAGCTGTTAAATCAAAAAATTATTCCTACCGAACGCTCGAAACCAGTGTAAGCAAACAATAAATCAAAACAAAGAAGCAGACAACCAGAGGATCAAAGACAAACTTCTTGAATGTCCTAACAGATCAAAATCATTTTGGTCGGTAGGCCGTCAGTCATAACTTTACCAAGTCAACTATTCCACCTCTAACACGTTCTGATGGCACTATTGCGACTAAAGCACAGGAAAAAGCAAACTTACTGGCGGAACTCTTCGCATTTAACGGTTAATTTTTAAGGAAAAACTAAACCGAACATTCCCCCTGTAGAATCGAGAATGCCCGAGATTGTTTTCCGACAGCGCCATGTTAAACCAATCTTGAGGAGTCTTGACACCAAAAAAGCTTCTGGTCCTGACGAAATTCCAGTCATCGTAATTAAGACGCGCTGATGAATTGACACCGATATTTTGTAGGCTTTTTAACTTATCTTACAAAAAAGGAATATTTTCTTGTTGCTGGAAAACTGAGCGGGCCCAGCCGATACCCCAAATAGGCAAGAAGACCTTGCCAAACAACTATCGTCCAGTCGCATTGCTTTCGGTTATATCATAAGTTATGGGGAAGACTATCAATGAAAAGTTATTAAAGTACCTGGAAGGCTTCAACATTATTAGTGACCACCATGCAGTATATGGATTCTGTAAGTCTAGATCAACAGGAGACCTTCTCGTTTATATGTTACTCAGGTTTGGAATAACGCAATAGAACATCATGTGGAGTCCTGGGCGGTAGCATTGTACATTTCCAAGGGCTTTGACCGAGTATGGCAGGGGGGGGAGCTCCTATCTAAAGTGAGAGCGTACGGAATGCCGGCTCAATTTTGTTCATGGCTGCCAAGCTTTCTTAAAGACCGTTCTCTGCGAGTGACGCGACGGTGGACGGGTTTCTTTCAGACACACTTAACATCAATGCTGGCCCTCAAGGTTCTACACTGTCGCCCACCCTATTTTTATTATACATTGATGATCTTTTGGAAAAAACTAAAAATCCTATATTCGCTTATGACAGCACACTTATTTAATCTTTTACTTTGCTAGATAGAATGTTATTTAAGGTATGCATCATATGACAGGAATGTTCTTTATTCTCATTGCATACATATGACGAGCGTTCTAAGAATAGCTTACGTTCCACCCTATTCATGTGACCTAGATGTAATATTCATGTGTTCGAGAATATTCCAATTAGATTCCGAACACCGTCCAGAAGTGACATGACATATAAAATATTCTTACAACCTTCTGGGAATATTTTACGAGAGGAGTAGCTTTTAGGGTTATATTCCTTTCATATATTATTCACACACGTAATATTCCTAGCATATTCTTTACATGTTACATATAAAACATATATATCTACTACTTTCCAAATATGACTGATATATGATAATAATATGCCATACACTTGCTGTTCATTAACGTATTAACAAGTTACCTCAGGAATCTTGGTTCTACTGTTATAGGCCAGTTCAGTTTTTCATATACGAGTGTTAAGAAGACAACAATGACAGGTGAGCACATGACTAGTCACTGAATATATTATAAGTACTCAAGGAAGCCGGACCTCTGTCATTTGTGTAGTTTTCTGGTAGAAGTCAGAAACAAATATTGATTTTACAAATCTAGTTCAAAATATTAAATTAAAGAATAGCATTATTTCAAAGTCTTACCTCTTGATTTTCCCTTCATCTTTCTTTGGCTTTTACCAACCAAATTTTTAATGTACCTATACATATTTATAATGCCTGTTTCGGTTGGTACCTTCTCTATCTGTATTGAATCTTTACTAAATCTAAAATGCTTAAACCAATGACTTATTAGATATTTGAAACAGGAATGCAATTAAATTTAAATTATTTGGAATTGCTATAACATTTTCAGTACCTAGCTAGGTACCTAATATAGGATTCGACAGCCACAATTTCTAAAGCATTTTTTTCTTGTTTGTGTCATCCCAAGAATAATTTTGGGCCACCTATTCATTTGGAAGAACCTTGTACAACATTTTTCTAATAGATCGGGGTAGGCTATTCCCTCCAATCTGATTAATTTTTATGATCTAAAAAAAAAACTATATTATACCTACTCGTATATTAAGTCTCTCCTTGAAATCTTATTGGAGGAGCTAATTTTCATTTTAGTATCAAATTACCATTATTTTAAAATTATTCTTCGTAAGTAACATCCAACAGAGCTACCTCAGCAGACCTTCCTTAGTTTACTGCAAGACTCTTGGATATTCTAATCATTTATTGGTATACCTACTTAGGAGGCAGTATTTTTTTTATTTCTATACTTAAGTCTGTTCTAGGTCCAGAGCAAGAAAGCTCCATCCGTTCTCGGTACATAAGAAAATATAGCACAAACCAGCACAAATCACAAAACCACAGAACTCAAAAGCTTAATGCCAACGCTCACGACACCGGCAATCACAAAAGATAACTCTTTTCTTAACACGACATGAGCCCACTAAAATGTTAGGTTAGTTTTAATTACTTCTTCATTTTTATGGTAACACGCGTTGATTAGGTCCAGAATTTCCAGAAAGGTACGGGAAAAGCACATTCTTTGCATGTGCTGGAACTGACGCAGTCTTTTCGCACAAGAATAGAACGTTCTCTAATTACTCTTAAATAGGGTAGACTAAAAGCACATGAATGTCATGTGTTTATCACTTAGGGGAGCGCGGGGTAGGTTCGGACATGGGGCAGGTTCGGACAATTTAAATTTGGCGGCTTAACGTGGTAGCAGAGAGGGGAAATAACTTCCGTCAGTCCGCCATAGTGCATGGAACAGTTCGTACTGTTTGCAAGAAGAACAAATAAAAGTGCTTGATTTTATGTGAAAAATTGTGATTTGTTGCTCATATAAGTAAGTTTTAATATTTATTTCATAAGCTATGAACTGTTGTGTTTGTGATTATTGTATGATTTTATTATGGAAGCGGTAAAAACTAGATATAACCTACAATTTTCCACAATGTAGAGCTTCAATTGTTATCACAAAAATTTCTAGCCATTTTAGTATTTAAAGGTGTACATAGGGGCACGATCGGACATTCATTTGGGGGCAGGTTCGGACCCCGTCCGGACGTGCCCCACTTGGTGTCCGAATGTGCCCCATTACATATTACTTTACTTTACAGAATGGTTCGAACTTACAAAAAGAAGACAAACCGTGGTGAAACTACAGAAAGAACCATAACTTTAGCAGTAAAAGCTGTAATTAAAAGACAGTCGTCAATAAGACAAGCTGCATCCGACTTTAACATAAGAAAGTCAACTTTATTCGATAGAGTAAAGTTGTATAAATTAAAGCATGGAAATGTTAATCTTGATGATTCAGGAAACGAGAGCTCAGATGATGAGAATGAGACAAGGTCTGCATATGTAACAAGACAAATATTTACTATTCAAGAGGAGAACCAATTAGAAACATATTTAATGCATTCATCAAAAATAAATTATGGGCTTACTTATCAAAATACTCGAAAATTAGCCTATGAATTTGCTCTTCAACTCAACAAAAAAATGCCAAACTCGTGGTCTGTAAATGGCAAAGCTGGCAGGGACTGGATGTTATCCTTTATGAAAAGACACAAAAAATTATCACATAGAAAACCGGAGAATACAAGCCAGGCAAGAGCGAGTGCGTTCAACAAACATAATGTCTCACAGTTTTTTGAGAACTTGATTAGCCTCCAGAGCAAATATAAATTTACTCCTGATAGAATCCTGAACACCGATGAGACTGGAATTACCACCGTGCTTCAAGCGCCAAAAGTAATTGCTCCTGCTGGACAAAAACAAGTTGGCCAGATTGTGTCTGGTGAACGGGGAACATTGGTTACATTTTGCGGAATAGTTTCCGCAACTGGGGTAGCTATTCCTCCTGTTTATATTTTCCCGAGGCAAAGGATAAAAGAGGAATATTTATATGGGGCTGTGACTGGTGCTATTTGACTGGTGCTATTGCTCTAGGCTCAAAAACAGGTTGGATGACTACGGAAATATTTCCTCTATTACTCAAACATATTAAGAAGTATACAAATTGCACTGTGGAAAATCGTATGTTACTAATAATGGACAATCATGGCACACATATTTCATTAGAGGCTATAAATTACTCTAGGGAGAACGGTATTGTTCTGTTATCACTGCCTCCACATAGCACCCATAGGATGCAGCCTCTTGACATTTGCGTTTACGGCCCATTTAAATCGAGATGCAAGGTCGCATTTAACGACTACATTAGCACAAATCCTGGAAAAGCCGTCAGAATTCAAGACATCGCTAGGTTAACTGCCGACGCATATATGCAATCATTTTGCCCAAACAATATTGTAAAAGGATTTAATAGATCAGGAATTTGGCCCATTAACCGTCTCACTTTTACGGATGAAGACTTCCTGGCATCTGAAGCTACTGATCGTCCAGATCTTAATTTAGCCGCCCTTCCTAGATGTGAGGTCTCTCAGAATGACATCAGTATGTTGACTTCAGAAGTTCCTAACTGTGAAGCGCATGGCAGCAGTGCTTCAGAATCTAAAACAGAAGCTTTTACCATAGCCAACTCAATAATGGAAGAAATATTAAACAAGACATTTAAGTTAGTCCACAAAGTGCGAAGTTTGAAAGAAGTTATACAAACTATTAGACCATATCCAAAGGCTGGCCCTAGAAAAAGAAAGTCAAACCCTAGAACAGGATCTTCACGCATTTATACCGATTCTGCAGAGAAAAACCGTCTAGAGCAAATCCAATTGGACAAAAATAAGAAAGAAGCAGCAAAGAAGGTAAAAAGGCAAGTGTTTTCAAAACGTCAGAAGCAAAAAATTTACTCTTCTGAGTCTTCCGATTCAGAAATTGAAACAAAAAAGCCGCGACGTTTTTCATCGGATTCAGATTTCGGATCAGAATCAGAGGACAATGAGGGCCTCCAAATTTTATTAGATGATGAAAATATAAATAAGGATGACTATTTGCTCGTAAAGTTTCCCACCAAGCGAAATTTAAAATACTATGTCGGATTGGTATTAGGAATTAATGATTATAATGACGAATACGAAGTAAAGTTTCTTCGTAAGAAAAATACCTACGGATTCTGTTTCCCAGATGTTGATGATCTAGGTGCCGTTCTACGAAGCGACGTGGTTTCAAAACTTCCCAAACCAACCAGTATTAAAGCAACATCACGCCTTTCATCCTACATTAAATTTGATGTGAACTTTGCAAATTTCAATGTACAGTAACGTTTTTTACCATGACAAAGTATAATATTATGTGTATGAATCGTCATGTTATTATGTCTATGAATAAATGGGTTTAATTTGTGTCTGAAAATTTCTTGCGTTATGCTTACCTTACGTCCGAAACTGCCCCTAGTATAGTCCATAAGTGCCCCCATATGGGGCACATTCGGACAAAATGAATTTATTCTTCAAAAGCAAAAAATTTTAAACTTATAAATAAAAATGTAATTTTTATTACGTCCCGTAAACTCTTATGGTGTTAAGAAACAAAGGCAGCATAAACAAAGGTTCTTCTTTTCACATTTGTGAAAATACAGATATTTTGAGTTAGGTGTCCGAACCTACCCCGCGCTCCCCTACTAGAATTCATTTAATTTTATGGAATATTCTAAACATATTCTTTACTTCATATGCCTGTAAGGCAAACATTCTTGACACATTCCAGAAACATGAGAAAAATATTATGAAAGAAATGTACAAAAAAGAACAACAAGATTAAATAAATTTAATTAAAATTAAAAATAATTGACAAACTAGGTGCAAAAAATACGAATTCCATACGACATCCAACATATAGCGCGTTCCAACTGAAAGAGTCAGTAAATTAACTCGTGGAATCTATAGTATCTTTCATCTAGAGGTGTCGATTATCTATCATTGTCGTGTCAAGTTGTGAAAAAGATCTTACTCATAATAAGAAGTTAAATACAAAATTAACGGTGATTTTTGTGAAGCGACGCATTGTGTCCAGGGACGCGCCGCCCATATGGGCAAGGTCGTGCGACGCATGACGGCGCCAAGGCCTTAAAGGCGCCAGGCCTTTAACACAAATTATCATAAAACTAAAAAAATTATCTATGAATACCGGTGGTGAAAATGCATTATCCACCAACATCGACCGCCCGCGCCGGTCGGCGACCAGTACCAGTGGTGAAATTTTACTACTCCTCTTCCTGTGGGGGCGCGAAAATCCGCGTGCGTTCGGCGCGCTGGTTTAAACTTGCAAGATTTTGCGTGTTCGTAATCGATGTATAGCAGGTTAATTTTTCATTCTTGGCTTGATAAGCGCATAAGACGTATAGAGTGCCTTATTTGCTATTACGTATCTACCACAATTGTGAAAAATAATTACAAATAAGGTAAGTAAGTGATTAAGTAAATTAATTAACAGGGATGCAAATAATTGTTTTTATTTTTAATAACTTTTGTTTATGAAACAAATAAGGCTTAGTGTTTAATATTTTTTATTTATTTTATTTAGATGGTCAGAGAAAACAAAAATAAATTGTCTGCTTACCAAAACTTGCTTAACAAGTGAAAACGGGGGGAAGACTCGTAGAAAATCAATTTTAAAATTAGTAACTTTTCTCGTAAGACCACACAAGACACTACTTCTGATAAGAGTAATTTTCTACATTCAACAAAATCAATTTTGCCATCAGAATTAGAAAAGCAAGCTAATGAGGATGAAGATCCAAAAGAATTAAATCCTGATACGTTTCAGTTAGTGTCGGTACCATCATGTTCGAGTAAGCAAGACGCCATCCGAAGAAGCGCCCCTTCCAAACGATCCAGGTCTTTGGCCGAGTGTATTGTCTCCAATCCAGGTGCAAGAACTTGTCGAAAAAGGTCCAATGCATTATCAAAATAAAACTATGTAATATGTATCCTAAAGACAAAAGTGGACCTAAGTTTTCCGATATATATTTTACTCGAATATTGTTAAATGGTGAAAAGGTTCAGCGTCATTCGTTGTTATATAATCTATTGAAAAAAAGTTTTCTGCTTCTGCTGTAAAATATTCAATGACCCCAACCCCAACAATCCATTGACTTTTAAAAACACTAAATGAAGTACCCAAGACGGTTTCTATGATTGGCATCATTTAAGCGAACATTTGAAAATCCACGAGAAAAGTAAATCTCATTTTCAAAATTTACGTGTCTGGTCAAATTTACTAGAAAGATTAAAAACTAATCCAACCGTTGATTCGGAAATGCAAAATTTATTAAAACATGAAACTAAACATTGGCGCAGTGTCGTTGAAAGAATAATTTATACTATTCAATTTTTAGCTGAACAAAACTTAGCTTTTCGTGGTCCTAGTAACAAATTATTTGAAATTTAAAAGAAATAATGGAAACTTTTTAAAATGTATAGAAATGATAGCAAAATTTGATACAGTCATGTCTGCACATATTATTAGATCTGAAAAACATATTCCACTTTACCTTGGAGAGAAACGAAACCATTAAATTAATAGGTGACAATATAAGAAATAATATTTTAAACGAAGTTAAAGAAGCAAAGTATTTTTCTATATTACTTGATTGTAGGTACTCCTGATGTGAGCCGCCAGGAGCAGATTTCTGTTTGCTTAAGATTCGTCAATTTAAAAAACAATAAATTTAGTGTCGAAGAACGTTTTTTAACATTTTGTCCTATAAGTGATACAACAGGTGAAGGTTTAACCAACTTTTTACTAAAAACTTTGGAGAGGTTTAGACATTTATAATATGCACCGCCAAGGTTATGATAATGGTTCAAATATGAAGGGTAAACATCAAGGTGTACAAAAAAGAATTTTAGACATTAATCCACGAGCAATGTTTGTACTACAGGAGATTTCCTAAACATATTAAAACACAAAAGAAATAGCGTAAAAATAGAAATAACTGTCACACTAAACAATCATTTGTTTACCTATTGTATATCATTGTTACAATAAATACTTTAAAGTCATGGTCCAACAGATGATGTAAGCATATTAGGTACAAGTCTCGAAGCTAGGCAAAAAAGTCGCTAATTGAATATGGTTCCAACTCGATCAATAAGTTTCTAACACTATTTTTAAACAGTATCAGACTAGTACGAGACTTAATGTTGTTAGGTAGATGGTTATATAATTTTAGACACATGTAAAAAGGAATTTTCTCAGTTAACGTAAGACGATGTATTGGGTAGTTAACATTTAGCGTTCTCGTATTGTATTCATGAAATACTTGTAATTCAAAGCTTGCTCGGTTTTTAAAAAAGAATATTAATGACTCGTACATATACATCGCATAGACTGTCAGAATGCCTTCATTTCTAAAATGACCCATACAACTTTCCCGAAATTGCATCTTTTTAAATAATCTTAGGACACGCTTTTGAACTACAAATACTTTCTCTGTCTGGCTACTATTTCCCCAAAAAATAATTCCGTACCTTATAATGGATTCAAAATTAGCAAAGTAGAGTATCTTTTGTGATTTTTCACTCATATAATTTCCCACCACCCTAATTCCATAACATACTGAATTAAGTTTTTGTATTAATTTGTTTATATGATCAGACCAGTCCAGGAACTCATCGATCTTTAAGCCCAAAAACTTCGTATCTGATACGACTTCTATGCTTTCATCAAGAAAAATTAGGTTGGTTGGTTTTGAATTTTAGAAAGTTTTGTTCTAAACATAATAAGATTGGTTTTCTCTTGGTTTAATATCAGTTTGTTTTCATTAAACCAATTATAAGTCCTGAGTAAAAGATTTTTTCCCTTCTCCATTATGTCTGTGCCATCTTTTCCACCTACTATTAAATTAGTGTCATCGGCATAACATGTGATATTATCGTCATTGGGATTTACTACACTATATAGGTCATTTAAAAAGATTATAAATAAAAGAGGCCCCGCAATACTGCCCTGAGCTATACCTAATCTATTCTCCTTAATGTCTGACATATGTGTACCGCCATTTTTTGTTACTTTTACTCTTTGCTTTCTCTGTGACAAGTAAGAATCAAACAGCTTCAGTGCATTTCCCCTAATGTCATACAATTCTAGTTTTTTGATAAGCAACTGCTTGCTAATACAGTCATAGGCTTTAGATAAATCCAAGAAAATACCTAGGGCTAAGCTATCTTTTTCTAAATGTCCCAGAATGGCCCTTGTGAACTGAAAGATTGCAGTCTGTGTGGATTTTCCTGTTATACAGTGACCGGCAGAAAGTGCGCAGCATATGGGAAAGTTTTTATCTTTAAGTTTAGAAAATTAATATTATTTTAGATAGGTTCTGCATGTTCTCAAACCAAAATAACACCCATTAAATCCGGTAAAAGTCTTATGGTATACGAGGTAGGATCAAAAATTCGAAATTCCGCTAAGAGTATAGTACCTCCATCTTTCATTTTAGAATATTTTTTTACTAAGAATTATTGTTTTAATTTCAAAGTTATACCCAAATTCCAAGTTTCGCTTATTTTGGACAAAAAAATGGATTTAATCGTGTTTTCTGAATAACCCTGTATAAAAAATAAATGGCAACCAAACAGTCCGAAAATAAGATTTTCTGCAGACTTTGTTAGAGGTAACCGTCGATCATAAGTCCGATTAGTTTGTTTTCATAATATTATGGCCTTTTAAAATAAAAATATAAAAATATTAAATATTTTTGCTGCACACGACCGTATTTAATTTTCTGAGGGAACAAGTTAATTTCATCTAACTGATATTTTTTTGTTTACTTTGACTTAAAGCATCTCCTAAATAGCTTTTTACACATTAAAGTATGCATAGAAAGTTGCCTTTTGATTTATAAAGAAAAAAATTTAAATTAAAAATATATTTTGAACGGATTTTATTTCTCACGCAAAATAAGGATCAATATATTTTGTACACATTTTAAATAATTTTAAAATAATGTTTCTTCAAAAACTGATTTTGTATGCCCCAAGGGCAAGCTTAAAGCCTAGAAATAATAACACAAATTAATTTCCTTCTCATAATCTATACTATTTAAGATCAAAGCAGCCATGAAAACAAGTCAAACATTGAAATTAAATTAATGACATTTAGTTAGTTCTGCTATAAAAATGGAAGTTGAAAAGTTGTCTTTACAGGAGAAAATTGCAATAGTTTTAATTCATGGTGGCAATTATCACAGTTATCGCGAGACAGCAATTATTTTTAACAATAGATACAATAAAAATGTTCACAATTCCACTATATTTAGAATTGTCAATAAATTTAAACAAAGTGAATCGGTGGAAAATAAGTATAAAACTGTCCATAGAAAAACTGCAGCTACGGAAGAAAACGCTTTAAATGTTTTGTTATCAGTAAATGAAGTTCCTACAATGCCGTTGTCCGAAAGAGAAGAACAAGTTGGTATTTCAGAAAAGTCTATTAGAAGAATATTTAAGAATCACAAGTATTTACCATATAAACCCAAATTTCTGCATACCCTTCAAGATAGGGATCTAGATGCAAGGCTTGACTTTTGCTTTTGGTTTCAAGGCAAAAAAGAAGATGATCCACATTTTGGAAATAGTATATTATTTACTGACGAAGCAACCTTCACAAGCAACGGCACTGTAAGTTCCCAAAATTGCAGGTGGTGGGCTGACCAAAACCCCCATTATATAATTAAATGTAAAGATCAATATTCTTTTAAGACCAACGTTTGGTGTGGTATATTAAATACTCAAATAGTGGGGCCATATTTCTTCAGAGAAAATTTAAATGGCGCTAGATATTTAAACTTCTTGCAGAATGAAATAAGCGATTTTCTCGATGATCTGCCCTTAAACTTAAGAGAAAATCTGTATTTCCAACAAGATAGTGCTTCTATTCATAGTACCTTACAAGTAAGGGAATGGTTAAATCAACAATTTTACAACAAATGGATTGGACGGTTTTCAGAAAATCGCTGGCCTGCAAGATCGCCGGATATTACTCCTCTAGACTTCTTTCTCTGGGGTTACGTAAAAAAACAGGTGTATAAGTATCGGCCTTTCAGAAATTTGGACCATCTGGAAAATGTTATAAGAATCGCTAGAATCAATCCGGCTTTTTTAAGGAACGTAGCCAAAGAATTTAACAAAAGAACTATACAATGTATAGAAAATGGAGGAGGACATGTAGAAATATAAAGTTATAATAATTATTGTTAATGTAAATAGTCTTAATTAGCATTTTTTGTTTCCTGTTGAGTTAAAGAATGTATTACCTATTAGTTGGATTATCCTAAAAGTGTATTTAATAAATGAAAATAACCTATATTGATCCTTATTTTGCGTGAGAAATAAAATCCATTCAAAATATATTTTTAATTTAAATTTTTTTCTTTATAAATCAAAAGGAAACTTTTTATGCATACTTCAATGTATAAAAAACTATTTAGGAGATGCTTTAAGTCAAAGTAAATCAAAAAATATCAGTTAGGTGAAATTAACTTGTTGCCTCAGAAAATAAAATACGGTGTGCAGCAAAAATATTTAATATTTTTATGTTTTTATTTTAAAAAGCCATACTATTATGAAAACAAACTAATCAGACTTATGATCGACGGTTATCTCTAACAAAGTCTGCAGAAAATCTTATTTTCGTACGGTTCGGTTGGCATTTATTTTTTATACAGGGTTATTCAGAAAACACGATTAAATCCATTTTTTTGTCCAAAATAAGCGAGATTTGGAATTTGGGTATAACTTTGAAATTAAAACAATAATTCTTAGTAAAAAAATATTCTAAAATGAAAGATGGAGGTACTTTACTCTTAGCGGAATTTCAAATTTTTGATCCTACCTCGTATACCATAAGACTTTTACCGGATTTAATAGGTGTTATTTTGGTTTGAGAACATGCAGAACCTATCTAAAATAAAGTTAATTTTATAAACTTAAAGATAAAAAACTTTCCCATATGCTGCGCACTTTCTGCCGGTCACTGTATATCCATGCTGATGTGCGTTAAATAGTTTGCATTTATTGAAAAAGTCCACTAGTCTCCTACACATGGCCAACTCATTGAATTGATGCAATAACCCCTCTAAGATTTCAGTTGGGCGAAATTTACGATGCTCTTTATGAAATTTTATGTGGAAATAATTTTGACTACAAAATATCTAGCTACCTCCCTAGGTAAGAAAATTAAAAAGTATGAGTTTATGTGTATGGTAGTCTTGTGGTACAAGATTCTAAGTAAAGCGGAAGTTGTTACTAAGATTCTGCAATCAAAAACATTTAATATTTTCCAGGCTTGCGAAAGTTTAAATAACCTTAATGAATTTGTAAAACAATATCGATCTGACAAAGATTTCAGCGACTTATTAGTAGATGCTAAAGAACTAGCTTCTTGCTTCGAAGTTGATGCAAAATTCATATTCGCAGAAATATTAAGGCCACGAAAGATTAAAAAACAATTTTCTTACGAAGGTGACGGCCAGCCGATTGAAAATCAAGAAATGAAATTTAAAGTAAATTGCTTTTTCGGAATGCTAGACATTACTCTTTCATCCGTACATGAAAGATTTAAACTATTATCGTGTCATTCTGATGTTTTTAATTTTTTGTGGAATGTTGAGGATTTTGGCAAATATTCTGACCAATATCAATTTAATTTTTGTAAAAAACTGGAAGAAACCTTAACTGACAAAGATCGAAACGAGAAACATATAGACGGAACAGAACTTTTACGCGAATTACAATTTCTGCAAAATGGCGACAAAAACGCGACGTCTATAGTAGAAACTATGGAGGGCTTTAGGAAGGAGACCGATCGCAATACATCGATTCCGGTCCCACTTTTGCATTGCTTCAAAAACTGCCGCCAGGATCGCATTGTTCCATTATCGGCGCAAATTTCATGGGTTCTTATGGGAGAATTAACTGTTTTATCGAAATTAGTTAATTTAAAAAGTCTACAGACCGAGATATGTGTGAGAGGCGGGTGCGGGATACTCTCTATATACATAATTCTAGTATGTAAAAGGGTGTATTGCATTCTAAGACCCTGTATTATTATTACCAGGAGGATTAATTTTTTCAAATACTGGCGGTCTTTATAGACACTCGAACAACTTTTTATTTGGAAAGGAAATAATTACACAATCTCCACGTTACTATATACATTTTTTATTTAAATTCAAACTAAAAATAAATTAACATAATATGTTCATTATAGGTAGTACGTAACCTTTTAACAGACCTGAAAAGTAGAAGATTCTTAACTTATTTATTTCCCAAGTAACTTTACAAAAGATTATAAATGGGGATTTTAAAACTAAATTGAAAAGAAACGGAATTTCTTTAAAGTTCTATATTATTTTACCTTTTCAGTTGAATTCCCGAACATATTTTCATTTCGTTAATGGATTTTAGTATATTTTCTATCTTATCAAAACCAGAAAATATTTGGTGTCCACCATCGAGCTTAATTTCAATTTTTCCAAACAAAACCTTAAATCATTCAAGAAATAATGTGGATAGTAATACCGTGTTAGCAAAAATTATTTTCATGCATCTAAGGACGTACTGTTTAGCATAATATCATGTCACAATATGATTTTGACATAACTTTTACCTAGATTTTATAATTGTGATTTAGTCCAAGCCCCCTTGGATGAAAATATTTTTTGCTCGCACGGTATGTACCTGGCAAGTTATTACCTACCTAAATATTCAATAGAAATATATGATTAATGATCGATTCTATAGTATCTATCACATAATGATATAATAATAAACGGTTGTAATTAATTGTACTATTTGGATTGTATCTGTAATGTATTGTACTGAATAAATAAATAAAAAAAACTATGCATGACAATTAACCAAAACAAAATGTAATACCTACCTTAAAAGACATATCCTGGCGTATCACAATTTTTTTTTTGGTGGTATAGCTATCATCCCATTCAGCAAAAAGTACTTCATTTTTTCCAGGAATAAATATACCCGTCCATTGCATATTTGGAGTGCCAATGATGTTTAAACTATTTTTTAAATTTTCAAACAAGGCGAATGCTGCATCTATTCCGTTATCGACAAGTGGCTTATTAGGAATTTTCTCTAAGGTACGTTCTGGAATTTCAACTCCAACTGAATTTAAATTATCTACTTGACAGTGAATATTTTTCATTTTTTTTATTTTTGGCGCCTCGGTTCGCTCACATGGTGGTTTTCGCCTTTTTTTCTTATTTGACAAATAAGAAGGCAGGTTAGGAAATGTCGTTGGTAATGACCCATTCTTTAATGTTGGCTTTCCTCTCTGAATTCTATTAATGTTACCATCAGGTAGTTTAGTTTCGTAAAAACGCAAAATGTCCTCTTTTGGAAAGTGCAACGAACAAACAGCATCCTTTACACCGAATATTTTGTCTGCTCTAGGAATAATTATTCGCCACTTTTCAAATGTTTCAGGATCCTAATAAGAAGACATTATTAATAAACAATATTGTGAACCTTTTGTGGTTTTTGCTTACCTTAGGGGCTTGAAAGAGACTAGGATTTTTCTCACCACGATTTTTCCTGAGCTTTCTATCAGACGAATATCCAGTTTTACACCCCGGCACGAAGCAAACGCTACTTGTAGAACATTGTACGCCACTCATTGTTTATATTAATAACGCAAAAAAATGATTCCAAAGCTTATTTTTCAAGATATTCGAAAAAAATACCGCACTCGCCTATCAAAACCTGCAAAAAATAACCGAGAAGCGTGCAGTGGCGCCCTCGACGACCAACCAGCGAAGTAACGAAAAACAGGGACGTAAATTTAAAATTCGGCCATATTCGATCGGTCTCCTTCCTAAAGCCCTCCATAGTAGAAACACTTAATTACATTGCAATAAGTACCTAACCTAACCCACTCATTTCCAAACATTACGATTGCATTGGGCATATTATTAACCATTCCAGTTTCTGTAGCTACAGTCGAGAGGTCATTCTCTAAATTAAAGTTCATTAAAAATTATTGACGATCTAGAATGGGACAAGAGCGGTAAGAAAATCTTGCTATCATTTCTATAGTCTCGACTTTTCAAAGCAACTTGAAATGGAAAATCTTGTTAATAAATTTGCAAAAAGTAAAGCTAGAAAAGTCCAATTTTTGTGAGACCTCTCCATCATGTATCATGATCATGTATTATCTGTTTCAAAACAATCGCTATTTTATTTCTTTATTTTTTTTTAAAAATTTGAATTAATGTTTTGTAACTTTGATACTGTTTTTGTTTTGTTACTGTTGTTTCGTATTCTATTAATATTTTTTGTGTACTTTCTGTTTGTCACAAATAAATATAGACATTAGTACTAAGAAGTATAGAGTTTTCTTCAAAAATTTCAATCAATCAACTTCGAGAGAAGGGTGGTAATTTTAGCTCAATATTATAAAATTGGTTAAAGGCGCCTATCATTATTTCGCACGTCGGCGCCGAAAATACTTGGCGCGTCTCTGATTGTGTCTCATGCTCCCAATTTTCAATATCCGAAGCCCAGGTTACACAAATGAAAACTAGAATTATGCTGTATACGCTTGTAGTAAATGTATCGATGTCGCCAAAATAGGGCCAAAGGATCCATCAGTGAGCTTAAGACCCAACTGCTAAATGCGTTAGTCTCTGGGCTCTCAGCTCTCTAAGAAAATCGGTCAAAAAATGGATATTCTCGATGCCTCGCCCTTCAGAATAAATTGATTGAACTTGATAGCCAAAAATCGAGCCTTGCAGTAAGCGAATCCCCTTTCCCCAGCGCACTGGTAGGGGACCGCTAATACTGGGTACCGCGGCAAAGGGTGGTTCCTTCTTCTCGGCTGGTGGAAGACGCCAATGGTTATATCTGGGTCGATATGTGACTACTACAGAGAACCAAATCGCTAAGTATATCGAAGAATAGCTCGAAATTTCCGATGTTAATTGCTTTATCTTGAATAACAATGAAGATGTTGCTTTCTTTAGGATCGGTGTCAAGGAATCTTTAATAAAAGGTCTTTTTGAACCTAACCTATGGCCTGCGGGTACTGCAGTAAAGGAATTTCGCCCTCGGCGTTCGAGAGGTTCAGTTCACGTAGCAAATTTTCAGCAGCATGGAGTAGAAGGACATCTTCACTAGTAAATAACGTTAGGTTAATCTACCAAAACGTTAGAGGCCTCAAAACCAAACTTAAAGACTTTCTTTGTGCAGCTCGCGCTGAAACTTATTCCATCATCGCTCCTACAGAAACCTGGTTAAGATTAATGATGCTGAATTTCTTGACTCGAGCTACGACACAATTTACACAACCGATCAAAATAGTAATAATAGCACTAAAAGTCGTGGCGGAGGTGTTCCGATTGCTGCCAATAATAATCTTAAATCTCACCGCCTTAACGTTAACAATTCAACAGTTGAAGAGATATGGGTTTCAGTAAAAATCGGCGATATTACCTATTGCATTGGCTGTGTCTATCTTTTCCCCGCAATGGAGATCTCTGTTTATGAGTCATATTAACTCTGTAACAACTGCTGGTGAATTATCGGACAATGTTCTAGTTATGGGTGACTATAATCTATCACGATCACGATCAGTCTGGTTTCTTACCAAACAATGCTACTTCCATTAAAGAAACGCTGTTATGTGATACTTCTATGTTCTTAGGATTGTCTCAGCTCAATAGGATCATTAATGATCCCAACACAATCTTAGATCTTTGTTTTGCCAACTTTGGTCTTACTTCAGTTAAAAAATGCAACGGGTTGGTAGATTGTGATCCTTGTCACCCAGCTTTGGAGCTCTCAATTGACTGTAGTAGAGCAGTATATTTAACTCACCTGATTGCTTTTATTATGATTTTAAAAGGGCTGATCTTGACGCCATCAATAACATCAAAAAGTCCTATCTTCAGGCATTTCCTGAGAGAACTTTTCTTGTTCGAAATGATCAATGCAATAATATTACATGGTATAATGATTCTTTGAGAGATATGAGGGAAATCCTTAACTTTCTTGGGGACTTGAATAGACAACGTCGGACTGAGGAAACGAGGGGCTTATATAAACAGTATAAATGTAGATATCGTTGTGAGATTGACAAGGCAAAACGAGCAGCAAATGAAAGGTACATAGCCACGGCAGATAATACCTGTAGGGCTGCTTGGAGGGTTATCAATTATAATGCTAGGCAAAGAACTACTGACAGGGATTGTGTGGTGAGATTGATCCGAACAAATTTAATGATTTTTTCAGCACTATAGCTGCAAATTTAATCAGGAAAATACCGACCAGCAACTTTGACTCATTAACAGGACTAACTCATATAAATATCTTTGAGTTTCAAAAAATAACTTTTAATGAATTAAGGGGCATGATAGATAAATTAAATAACAAAAATAGTAGAGATATATTTGGTTTCAATGTGCAATTAATAAAAGCAGTTAAAAATTTAATAATTATTCCATTAACTAAACTAATAAATCAATGTATCAGAGAAAACTGCTTTCCAAATATGTTAAAACAAGCTATAGTACTGCCTATCTTCAAACAGGGTGAACGGGATGATCCTTCAAACTATAGGCCGATATCACTGCTGCCTATATTATCAAAGATATTCGAGAGAGTGTTGACTGTTCAAATGTCCCTATTTCTTGCCTTGCCGCTTCTCAGTTTGGTTTCAGAAGGGGGAGAAACACAGTCCTGGCTATCCTGGATCTGATTTCAAGCATTTTGCAGTCCTATGAAGATAGAGAATATAGTGGAGTCTTGCTCTGCGACCTAAGCAAGGCTTTTGATTGTGTCTCATGACCTGCTCTTAAAAAAACTAAAATTTTATAGTTTCTCTGACAACAGTATACAGCTGATTGCCAGTTATCTCTTGGATAGAACACAGATCGTGCGGCTGGGAGATGTGGTATCTGAAGAGAGGAAGATTTCAGTGGGGGTGCCTCAGGGCTCTGTGCTCGGACCACTGCTTTTTCTACTTTACATTAATGACTTACCTTTACAGCCAACTGCAGCTCAATTTACCTTATTTGCTGACGATACTACACTCTCACTTAGTCGACACTCTCTTGGTGACACGATTGAGGATCTGCGGTATGCTCAGGGTGCAGCTGCAGACTGGTTCAGTGCGAACGGGCTGCTCCTTAATGACTCGAAGACCAAACGGATGATTTTCTCGCTGAGGGACTTGGGTGTTGTTAATGCTGATTTCACCGAGGTTAAGTTCTTAGGGGTCTGTATTGATCCTCTCTTGAGGTGGGACACCCACATTGATAGACTTGCAAAAAGGCTGCGAGGAGCTTTGTTTGCGCTGCGCAGGCTGTCTAGCATCGTGCCCAGAAAGACTTTGTGTATGGCTTATTTTGCGATGTTTCATACGCTGATGACTTATGCCATTCTGGACACGCGGCTCACGCAGGCAGAGTTTTCGGTCTGCAGAGGAGGGCTGTCAGGGTCTTGGCTGGCCTGAATTACAGGGAGGACTGCAGAGATGCGTTTAAACAATTAAATATCTTAACTTTTCCAGCAGCTTATATCTTTGAGAACTTGCTATACTTAAAAGAACGGGAAGATGAGTACGACAGGCACGTTGAGGTTCACAGCCATAACACCAGAAATAAGAACAGTCTAGTTCCTGCTTATTTCAGACTGAAGAGGTGTCAGGATGGCCCGGGATATTATGCTATAAAATTTTTTAATAACCTTTCACAAAAATATAGGGAGTTACCACTTATTAATTTTAAACTTAAAGTAAAAAGACTGCTTGTGGACAATGCTTTTTTTGGCTTCCAAGAATTTCTAAATTTTCAATTTTAAACCTGAATGTTAATTTATAGTAGGTACTATTATTCAAACCAATATTGTGAAATTTTGAAGTGTTTTATTGTGGAAATGCCTATAATTTTAACATGTATTTTGTCCTGTTGGTATTCCATAGTTTGTTTGCTGTTTCTTGCTATGCCTCACTTGCCTTGTTTTTTTTGTATTTTGTACCTCACTGTAGGTTTTTGAAAACTGTACTTGTCTCTATAAATAGATTTTTGTATTTTTTATTGTTTCATAATGAGCATTTCAAGCAAGTATGTTATTCCAGTGAATTTGTGATGTATGTATGCATAAACGAAATTTGAAAATTTAAACAAAAATGTAGGTAATCTTTAGATAATAGTAAATGCTAAATTTAAATTTGTAATGAGATTTTAATGTTCGTGTTTTTAAGTATGTATTTATTTTATAGATTTACTCCTGAATTTATTTTGACATGTGCAAACTATTCTAATGTATTAGCATGTAATATATGATTTGATTTGATTTGAACTATTTTGTATCATACAATTGGCACTCAATTGTGGATGTTACTGTTGATAACTTTTATTCTGTCGCTTTCAATTGCTTTAATTTGTTTGTACCGAAAAGAAAGCAGTTCCTAATTACAGATATCCCACTTGGTTGTCATCCGCCCTTAAAGACCTTATAACACGTAAGAAATTAGCTCATAAGAGTTATAAACAATCAAGCACTGAAGCAGATTACAAATACATTTCATCTGCTCAGAAGTGAATGTAAAACTCTAACTCGGGAATGTTATAATGCTTATGTTGCTGATGCAGAATTTGCTATAACCAATAATGCTCAGTTCTTCTGGAAATATATCCAGTCCAATCATGGTGCTATTCGAAATGAGATATTTCTTGACGGTGATAGAGCCGATAACGGCCAAGGTATCGCGAATCTCTTTGCTCGTTATTTTTCCTCAGTCTAAAACCTCATCGATACCAATAATAGTGTTGATTCTTCCGGAAGGTCTGTATCTATTTCTAGTGTTATCATTAAACCTACTGATATGGAAAGAGCTCTCGCCAGGCTTAATGTTAATAAGGGTGCTGGTCCAGGCAACATACGCAATAAATTACTACAATACTGCTCTAATTCTCTTTATCTACCCCTTTACTACATCTTTTCTAGATCTCTAGGCTCTGGAGTATTTTCTAAGTGATGGAAATTGTCGTACGTCTTTAAGTCAGGTAACAAAAATTAAACTAACAATAATAGACAAATTAGCACTCTATCAGCTATTATAGTGTACTTGACATGGAATCTAAATTTAAATTTGAATGTTGTGCAAACAAAACCTCTACAAACTACAATTGTATGGTGTGTCTCGGTTCGTTTCACCCTAGTAAAAATAGTCGTCTTATTGCTAATAGAATTGTCAATGAACAGTTCATACCAGAGGTTCTAAACACCGAAAGAGAAGGAAGAAAACTAGAACCTATAAATACTACAACAAAGTTGCTTGAAACTGACACATCCTTCACTGGAACTAATGAGAGATAGTGAGCCATCCTCTTACTCAAAGAAATATGGAAACTGCTGATCAAAAATTCTTCTTCGTAACTGACGAGATGGGAAAATACCTACCCTTATCCATGAAGAAACGCTTACTTTCACAAGGAAAAAGTGTGAAGGTTAAAAGTATATATGCAAACCTGGGGCAGGCCTTAATAATATTTGTTCAAATATTAATGAACTTATTAAAGACTCTAATTTCAACGACTACTTGATTGTCGAAGGTGGTATCAATGATGTTTTAAATAAGAGGAAAGATAGTTTGAGTTCTGTATAGCGTTTAGCAATAGATTAAACTTGTTTGTGATCTGTGTTTATCGCCCACCAGGGTCTAATGAAGGTACATTCCTGGAAAGGCTCGAGATCCTCCTTATAAAATTTCCTTCTCACTCGTCTATTATTTTGGCGGGAGACTTTAATATAGATTACGGGAGAGAGAATTGTTTGAACACCCTAGCAATAAGGAACCTATTACAGTCGTTCAGCTTAACCATGTACGTACAATCTCCAACAAGATTCTCAAGATACTATTCCTCTATCTTAGACTAATATATGTTCCAATGCCGAATGTGTTTCGTGCTTGGTTGTAAAGGCTGGGCTCTCTGACCACAAGGCAGTTATGTCTAAGTTCTCTTTTGACTGGGAGGAGGTACGGGAGGATGAATATTGTGGGCGTATTTACTCCGAACAAAGTTGCGCAACTTAACTCGCATAATTGTCTAAACAGCGGGAAACCTCTGGAGGTCTTACACTCTGTTATGCATGGTGCATTTGTGAAATCCTTTCCACGCAGGAAGCTAAAGCACAGGAGCCAAAAGCCCTGGATAACTAAGGGGCTGAAAGTATCATCCAAGAACCTTCGCTCTTTACACTATATCAGAAAATTTGTTAAAGTTGGTAGCACTTTTTTCTCCTTTTTCCTAAAGTATAGAAGCATATATAGAAAAACGATTACAATTGCTAAACAAATGCATTACAGGAGACGAATAATAAATAAAGGATACTTGGTTGATCGTCAATGAAATGAGAGGCAAACGAAATAGTGCAATTGGAGCTCCTGCTCCCGAGTGTAATACACTTAATGAATTTTACTGCTCCATAGCCTCGAAACTGTCTCAGAACATTCAGGTAACAAGTGATCCCTTAAAATATATGCCAGGTGCACCTATAAAATGTACCTTCTTCTTTGGGCCTACTGACGCAAACGAATTAAAAACAGTTTTTAGTGAAATTAAAAATAAGAATGCGTCAAGCTGGGATAAAATGCCTATTAGGATCTTCCAGCATCTACCTACATCTACTATAAAAGCGTTGGCTGAGGCTGTTAACTTTTCCTTCGTTCATGGCTTGTTTCCTGACTGTCTAAAGTTTGCTGTTGTTGTCCCTATTCATAAGGGAGGAGATTCTGATGATCCCTCAAACTATCGTCCGATCTCGCTTTTACCTACCTTGTCTAAGATCATTGAGAGACTAGTGAAGACTAGAGTGTGGTCTTTTTGGAGCGAAATAGAGTATTATCTTCAGTTCAATTCGGGTTTCAGAACGGTAGAGTACCTCTGATGCAATGCTCGCTTTTCTTGAGCGACTGTGCTTGGTTCTTAATGATGGGGACGCTGCCGCGGCGGTGTTCTGTGACTTGTCCAAGGCCTTTGACTGTGTCAGTCACGGGAGTCTGCTGCGGAAGCTCGACCATTATGGTTTTAGGGATACGTATCGCTGAGGTGGTTTGAGCCCTATCTTTCTGGGCGAAAACAGGCAGTTTCGATAAATGGTGAAATGTCCGATGAGGCGTGCATTGATTGTGGAGTGCCTCAGGGGTCAGTACTCGGTCCCATTTTGTTTTTACTCTATAATAATGACCTTGCATCCTTCAAAATCCAAGGTAAATTTACCATGTTCGCAGACGACACCACAATATTGTGGCATGACTGGGATGGGGATCGACTGAACGAGATTATTAGTAATGACATCCTCAAGGTAAAAACGTGGTGTGACTGAAACTGTCTTTTAACATTAAAAAAACGAATGTTCCGTCGTTTAAGTGCTCTCTCAATAAAATTTCAACAGAAAATCAAAATATTAACAATTCCCTGTAGGTATTCTAAATTCTTAGGCTTATACATTGACAATAAGCTGTCGTTCCAAGAACATATCCTTAATCTCTGCAGCAATTTAGCTAAAGGTTGCTATGCCTTGAGGATTACTTCTAGGGAGTTAGATGCCTCTGTATCGAGAATGGTTTACTTTTCTGTGATAGAATCGCTCTTAAGATATGGGATATCCTTCTGGGGAAATTGTGCTCGTGGGATGTTGAATTCGGTCTTTGTTTTGCAGAAGAGGGCCATTCGGTATATAGTTGGAGCAGGTTACCGTGACTCCTGTCGGCCACTGTTTAAGTCACACAGAATTCTAACCCGTATGTCCCTCTTTATTCTCGAGACAGTATGTCTAATGTTTGAGAAACATAAGTCTAGTACAGACAACAATTAAGATACTATGCTCTGGCTATGCTACCAGGCAAACACAAAACATAGAGTTACCAATCCCGCACTCTACTTTGATTAAACAGTCACTTGTATATAATTCAAAAAAAATATTTAATTACTTGCCTCTGAATATAACAGCCGTTAGGTCTAAAAGAATATTTAGAGCAATGGTGAATGATCTCTTATTGAGAAAAGCCTATTATTCCTTGGAAGAGTACTTTCAGGACACTTTAATAATGAACTGAATGCCAATAATGTAGTTATATTTTGGATATCAGTTATATCTGTACAATTTTGTTACAATTGCAAATGTGTTCTTCTCTGGTCTATAAGCGTTAACTATTTATTCTGTGTCATCGGTTATCACTAGTTCTGTTTTTTTGAATCTTGTTTTCCTATCCTGTTTTATTCTTAAGACCATGTGAACAGTGTTGTCCCATTTACATATTTTAGGAAGCTTAGGCCGATGTATCGTTTCTATATGTATATTTATTATTGTCTTTGATGGCTGTTGTTACTCTTGCCTATGCTATATTTTGTTTATTTATTTGTTTGGTATCCTTTTATATGTATATACAACCTAGCTTTGTCAACAAGATTATGTCTTATGATAATAAAACACTTTTGAGTTTGAGTTATTCCCAAACTTTTCGAATACTGCTGAGAAAGTTCTCGCAGGTGTTTTTGAGTCACTCATAGTCAATCAGCAGCATGGTTTTATTTCAGGAAGATCTGTAAATATCAATCTGTTCATATTTTCAAATTACTTGTATAGCTCTTTTGCAAGGGGTTACGAATGTCACGCAATTTATACCGATTTTAGCAAGGCATTCTTATATGCAAACTTTCAAGTCTTGGAGTGTCTGGTCAACTGCTATCGTGGATTGTGTCTTACCTGTAAGACAAGGGAGCAGCAGGTC
Source organism: Polydrusus tereticollis (assembly GCA_963920685.1). NCBI lineage: Eukaryota > Metazoa > Arthropoda > Insecta > Coleoptera > Curculionidae > Polydrusus > Polydrusus tereticollis. The sequence goes on from OY987329.1 coordinate 56,816,792, forward strand.
AAGGTGGATGGCTACCTTCCTGACCCTTATCAGACATCAGGGATTCCCCAAGGTTCTCACTTGGGCTCTCTTTTATTTAGTTTGCTTATTAACGACCTTGCACACCTATTATCATCGAATTGCTTGTTGTTTGCTGATGACTTAAAGCTATTTGGACAGACCTTCATTTGATATGAGAACCTTACAAAACGATGTTGGCATAATTTTTTCTTGGTGTGAACGTAATAGAATGTCACTTAATACTGATAAATGTCAGTTCATAAGATTTAGTAGGTTGAGTACGGTCCCTTTCCAATATTCAATCAATAGCGTCCCTCCGGTTGAAGTCTCTCATGTAAAAGATCTCGGAGTTCTTTTGGAGAGCAAAGTATCCTTCTCACATCACTTTGAGAATATTATAGGTAGAGCAAATAGAATGTTGAGTTTTATAAAGAGGTCATGTAAGAACTTCACAAATATAAATTTACTTCGGTTGCTATATATTTTTTATTTGAGATCAATTTTAAAGTTTTCAAACATAAATAAATAAATAAAGTTTTTATTTCTACAGAGTGTTACAAAGTCTGAGAAACAGGTCACAAAGAAAATGCGTTTTACAATCAAATTAAAATTTAAATTAAAATACTTAGACAAGGTAACATGAAACATTAAAGATAAAAAGAATACACCTAACTAAAAAAGACAAACAAAACTTGCGACTTAATGCCTTCGAGTTACATTTGAAAGTAACTGAAAACCTCTGGCGACTGACCGTCTGTGAGATTAGAGCCTCCCTTCGTTATTAGATTGTTGCAGGAACTCATTTATTGTGTATGGTTCAATACTACATAGGTACTGACTCAACTCATTTAAAAACTCACCTTTTGCATATCTCAGTTCTTTAATGCGTAAAGGAAGCTGATTAAACAGCTTGATTGCTTGATAAAGGGCTCCTTTCTCATAGACGGCTCGTTTATGTATTGGATAATCAAAATCCTATTTGTTTCTGGTGTCATACACATGATATCTTTCACAGGGACTAAAGTCCGACGGATGCATTATCAGAAACCTAATACACTCGTATATGTAGATGCTTGGAAGTGTTCATAATTTATTCTGCTTAAAAACTCCCCTGCATGACTCCCGAAAGTTCATGCCAAATAAAATCCTTATGGCCCTTTTCTGGAGAATAAATACCCTAAGAAAATCAGGTGAGCAACCCCATATTTCAATGCCAAACTTTACCACAGAGTAGAAATTTGCATAATAAACGCACTTCAAAGCATCTAACTCTAAACTACCTGACAAAACTCTTAATGCGTACAAAACAGATGACAGCCTCTTACACAAGTAATCAATATGCAATGACCAGTCTAAAGAGTTGCTTATATGAACACCTAGAAACTTGGCAGTATCACGGCACTGTACCTCATGGTCGCCTAGTTGTACCGACGCTGGCAGGTTCAAGGACCTGTTTCTATTAAAGAGGATACAATTTGTTTTTTCCCTGTTCACCAATAATTTATTTTCGCTGAAATACTGCTCAGTCCGATTTATGATCAGATTTCCTCTATCTACTAAATTTTCGAAAGTGTTCCCTAAGACTATAAAATTGGTATCATCGGCGAAATTTAAAATAAATTCATTGGAATTATCCAGTATAATATTCTGGATATCATTAATAAAGATAATGAAAAGCAACGGGCCAAGGATGCTCCCCTGCGGAACCCCCATCGACAGCCCCACGAAACCCGACTGCACCTTACCATTGCTGGTCTGTAAGAGTACTGACTGCTTACGATTACTAAGGTAAGACTTAAACCATGTCAATACTGTATTACGGACCCCATACCTATATAATTTCTCCAGCAAGATGTTATTATGGTCTATGCAGTCGAATGCCTTGGACAAGTCAACAAAGAGTCCGCACGACAGCTCCCCTGAGTCCAAAGCATCTAGGATCCTATTTGTAAAGCTAAAAAGAGCAGTGTCGATTGACCTTGATTCTAGATATGCATGCTGACTATGTGAAAACAAATCAAACTTTACAAAAAAACATTTAAGGCTTTTATTCATGGCATATTCGAAAACTTTAGAGAAACAGGTCAAAAGACTAATAGGTCTGTAATTTGTTAGCTGCTTAGGGTCACCTTTCTTAAATAAGGGTCTTACTACTGCCAGCTTCAGATCATCAGGAAATATTCCTGTCTCAAAGGATAAGTTTATAAGAAATTATAATGGACATGCAATTTGATACATACACCTTTTCAGTATTGACACTGGAACTTCATCCACACCTACACTTTTCTTGTTCTTCATACTACTGATCATTAAAACAACCTCCTCCGGGGTGGTAGGCTCCAAGAAGAATGAGCGAACATGGAACGGGATAGCTTGCAGGAAACCCTGAGGTTGACCCAAGCACCGTATACGAACAAAGACAAGTAGAACCACTCTCGCTCGAGATGAAATCCGGCGTGCCGTCGTTCGTCCCGCGCCCCGCTCGGCCGCCAGTAAGTAGTTGGTTAGTTGACGATACAGAGCGCGTCGAGTAGGAGCTAGTCATCCCAAACGAACTATTTTTAGCGCTTTATACACAGTGGGTCTAAAAATTACTAATTTTTTAAAGCGTAGATTTGATTTTTATTTATTTATTATTAATTGTTGTTGCTTAACTTCTTATTTGTGGTCATCGTGTTAAAATGCCTCCTCTCATATACTGTTCTGTTGATGGGTGTTATACTAAAATATGTACAGGACTTCGGATTCTGTGGGTTTAAATGTTTTAGGGGTGGTATCGGATCAAGGATCCAATTTTGTAAAATTGTTCAAAAACGATCTGAAAATGACCGAAGAAAATCCCTTCTTTTTCGTCGACGAAAAAAAAATGTTCGAAAGTGTTCCCTAAGACTATAAAATTGGTATCATCAGCGAAATTTAAAATAAATTCATTGGAATTATCCAGTATAATATTCTGGATATCATTAATAAAGATAATGAAAAGCAACGGGCCAAGGATGCTCCCCTGCGGAACCCCCATCGACAGCCCCACGAAACCCGACTGCACCTTACCATTGCTGGTCTGTAAGAGTACTGACTGCTTACGATTACTAAGGTAAGACTTAAACCATGTCAAGACTGTATTACGGACCCCATACCTATATAATTTCTCCAGCAAGATGTTATCATGGTCTATGCAGTCGAATGCCTTGGACAAGTCAACAAAGAGTCCGCACGACAGCTCCCCTGAGTCCAAAGCATCTAGGATCCTATTTGTAAAGCTAAAAAGAGCAGTGTCGATTGACCTTGATTCTAGATATGCATGCTGACTATGTGAAAACAAATCAAACTTTACAAAAAAAACATTTAAGGCTTTTATTCATGGCATATTCGAAAACTTTAGAGAAACAGGTCAAAAGACTAAAAGGTCTGTAATTTGTTAGCTGCTTAGGGTCACCTTTCTAAAATAAGGGTCTTACTACTGCCAACTTCAGATCATCAGGAAACATTCCTGCCTCAAAGGATAAGTTTATAAGAAATTATAATGGACATGCAATTTGATACATACACCTTTTCAGTATTGACACTGGAACTTCATCCACACCTACACTTTTCTTGTTCTTCATACTACTGATCATTAAAACAACCTCCTCCGGGGTGGTAGGCTCCAAGAAGAATGAGCGAACATGGAACGGGATAGCTTGCAGGAAACCCTGAGGTTGACCCAAGCACCGTATACGAACAAAGACAAGTAGAACCACTCTCGCTCGAGATGAAATCCGGCGTGCCGTCGTTCGTCCCGCGCCCCGCTCGGCCGCCAGTAAGTAGTTGGTTAGTTGACGATACAGAGCGCGTCGAGTAGGAGCTAGTCATCCCAAACGAACTATTTTTAGCGCTTTATACACAGTGGGTCTAAAAATTACTAATTTTTTAAAGCGTAGATTTGATTTTTATTTATTTATTATTAATTGTTGTTGCTTAACTTCTTATTTGTGGTCATCGTGTTAAAATGCCTCCTCTCATATACTGTTCTGTTGATGGGTGTTATACTAAAATATGTACAGGACTTCGGATTCTGTGGGTTTAAATGTTTTAGGGGTGGTATCGGATCAAGGATCCAATTTTGTAAAATTGTTCAAAAACGATCTGAAAATGACCGAAGAAAATCCCTTCTTTTTCGTCGATGGAAAAAAAATTGTCTATTTGTTTGATGTACCTCATCTTCTAAAATCTAAACGAAATAATTTTTTCAAATAATATTATGTTTTTAGGTTACAAACAGGGCAAACAATAAAAACATATCTAGATACTATGTACCACTATGATAAGGTAAAGGAGTTTAGATTAGCACCTAAGTTAACTAACGATCATATATACCCCAACAATATTCAAAAAATGAAAGTTAAGCTTGCCACCCAGGTTTTCAGCCGCTCAGTGGCAGTGGCTTTGAGTACCTGCATCGATTTAAAAATTCTACGGCTTGATGCAAAAACAACAGCTTCATTTATACAAAATATGAACGATCTTTTTGATTTATTAATTTCAAGTAATTTAAGTCGTTTTAATGCTTTCATGGCTACAGAAAAACAAAATTTAATTTAATTTAAAAAAAATGGATACTTTGTTTAAGAATCGTGTCGAGGGAAAAGTTGTAACTAATCAGATCAAGTTTATATTTGGTTGGAGGTCAACAATTAAAGGTATTCTGGTTTTGTGGGAAATGGAAATTGTTTGGAAATTTTTTTTGGACAGATCCGAAATTGCTGCGGCAATGCGAGAAATCCCACACCTATTCAGTTCACTCGTGCTTTTAAAAGATTATTTGCCATTCGACACTTTGATCAGGCTGACGGGGCAAATTGTATGAAGGACATCAACGAAGTTTTAATTACTCTTACTCCCGACCTCGTAGAGCAATGTAAATACTTAATGGTATCTCCTTCATCTAACCATATTCCTTTGAAGGTTTTTACCAACGATTATTGGAATATTGAAAGCGTTGAGGGAAATGCACTTGTATACGTCACAGGATATCTTTTAAAAACATGTTTGGCGCAGCACTCTTCTGACGTATGCACTAACTTTGTTAATTCGAATGCCTTACAAATGGAAGACACTGTGTTTTGCAAACTAAAGGCGTATAATAGTGAAAAACAGAAGTTTGGTGGCTTATTAGTGTCACCTAAGAATTTTGTTGAATATATTATAAAATTAGAAAATATATTTGTTGAACATTTTAATGAACTTGCGGCTCAAAAGCGCATTGGTCAAGCATTAAAAAATAAATTTAAAACCATTACTTTTGTTCATCCGTGTGAAAATTTTTCCTATGACTATTTCTTGTCATTGTATTGTATACTAAAGTGCGTATATATTTTGCCCTTAAATTTGCTAATAGAGATATCAAGACTAATAAAATGTCTAAACAAAATCCTAAACTTTGCAAAACTTATAGATACATAAAATAATTTTCTTCACCTTGAACCCATTAAAATTACTCTCTTATAATTTGAAAAATTATAAATTTTTCTGTCGTGACAAGATACCTAGTTAATAATATAAGAATTTATTGGAAAAAAAACTCGTCCTGAAAGCTTTCCTTTCATATTTTAAAATAATTCCAAAAATTAAGACTGTTTATGATCATGCTAATTTATACTTATATGTTTCAGCAGCTAATACTATACCTAGTTATTTTCTTAACTATGCCATTTTATATTGTTTTCATGAAAACAATTCACCCTGTATCCTCTAAAATGTTTAAATTTAGAATAGAGAGCTGTTAACTTAAATAGAAAAGAGTTGGTAAGCTTTCAAGATTTTTAATAAAGTATTGTATAAAAGTATTTGTACAACCTATTTATAGGTATTTACTTTATTTTATTTACTATTTTTTACGGTCGTCGGCGTATCAGAGGCCATCTTGAACCGGTCATCGACCGTACGGTTTTTAATCGTGCGGTCTACCGACTGGGGAGTGTGAAACGGCACCTTCATCCTACGAGATATCCGATCTCATCCGGCCTGTCCGGCGTGAATAGGATGGTTTTGATGTCGATTCATTTTACACTCTTCCCTAAGACAAGAGCACGCGGTGTTTCCCAAGCGGTCACCCATCCAAGTACTAACCGCGCTCGACACTGTTTAACTTCGGTGATCTGAATAGGTATTTACATTTTTTATTTTTTTAAAATCGCATTAAATATTATATAAAATTATGCTTTTGTTATCACGTCGTTATTTTGTTATATTATTTTTTTTAAAACTATAATTATTCTCAATATGCATCCGAGTTTTATTTCAGACAACTTATAAAATATGCCCTGAATAAATGTCCTCATAGATAAAAACTAATAAAAATAATAAGGTAGGTAATAGAGGAAAAAAATAAACTACATAAAAAATTTGATTTAATGTAATAATAACATACTCCCGCTTTCTATGTATTTTGATATAATTCAATTTTAATCAATCAATTAATTTTATTAATATTTTATATGTTAGAAATAATGTACTTTGGATATAACCCCGGTAGCTGACGCGCTCCCTGCCACGATATCATTACATGTCATTACTCCCTATGCCGACCCGGTATATCGATGCGTACCCCGACCAGCCGGTGCGTCGGCAAACCGCTTTAGATCCCGAGACATGAAAGGGCCGACGTTGAGTGGTTCTACTTGTCTTTGTTCGTATACGGTGACCCAAGTTTTGATTGCCCAATATTAGTGTTTTTGCATGATTGGCGAAAAAGTCATTAAAATTATTTGCAGCTACGTTGTAATCCTCCGCCTCAAATTCGCTCACTCCACTTACTTGTGCCCGTCAGCTCTTTAACAGTTTGCCACATGGCTTTTGATTTGTTATGTGATCCGGCAATCTTATTACTATAAAAGTTTTTCTTTGTTTTCTGTAGCAGCTCACCAGAGGAATTTTACTCTGTTAAAAATGGGCTTATATGCGGGATCACGACGTGCTACATAGTTTGGTCACCGTATTTTCTAATTGATGTAAATAGACTGGAAAATGTCAAACATAAATTCATAAGATTTTCTAGATACCATTTATTTAAAACAGGTATAAATTTAATAAATCAAACCATGTCATACCTGAATCTAAACTCTTGCTTGCAGAAGAGAGTCTAACGACATTTGCTTTGCTTTTAAAGTCTTAAACAATATCATTAAAAGTCCAGAATGTCTTAGCTTATTTACGTCCCTTCTTATTAAACTCGTAACCAATCCCTCTTACATGTCCCCTACTGTCAAACGTGGTATTTATTGCAGTCCAATAAATAGGATTTCTACCACTGTAAACCAATATTGTAACAGGCCACACAGTTTTGGTGTATCTATGATTTAACTTTAAATCCTTTGCTAGGAGGGTTATTTTAGGTTAAGGTAAAGTACAAGAAGTACCAGTAAAATTTCATAGTATATCTTGTAAATGTTAATATGCAATCAATCAATCAATCAACCAATGTGCTTTATTATCAAAAAACGTTGTTTTACTGACAAAGCTTACTACAGGCTAACACTAAACTAAATTTACAATTTTAATTTAATTTAAAATCGAGGGTAAAACAGAATAAAATAAACTAATATAAGTCATGTACACAACAGGTCAAAAGGTCAAAGGGATAAGCATATCAATAATATCAGGATTACAAGTAAAATAAAATAAAATAAAATAAAATAAATGATGACATAAAGTTAATACGGCACAAGAACTTGAACATGACAAAATAAAAAAAAAAACAAAAACAAAAACCTACAAACTATTCTGGTAGTACTCCTCCAAACTGTAATAGGCCGCTCGAACTAAGCGGCTCTTCACTGTTCTGCGAAATTGAACATACTCCAAAGATCTTAATTCTAGACTCAAGTGATTAAAGATTTTCTTACTTTCGTAAAAGACAGAGCACTTGGTAAGAGTCAATCTAGGGATCGGGAGCCGGATAAGCATGTTTTGGTTTTGACGGGTATTATGGCTATTCTGTGAGCTATTCTGTATAGCCTCTCTAGGATATTTGCGATGTATCAGGCAAACCGTTTCCAAAATGAATAAACTAACTACTGTTAAAATTTCGTGTTTGATGAATAATGGTTTGCAGTGATCACGATATTTAACTTTACACATGTACCTAAGCGCTCTTTTTTGAATAAGAAATACAGAATAAAATAGTTTTTGATTACAGAAGCCCCAGAACGCGATTCCATACCTCAGATGAGACTCAAACAAAGAGTGGTACATCATCCTCGCTACAGAACACCCGAGCTCTATCGATGCCACCCGGATTGCAAAGCAGCTAGACGAGATGGCTTCAGTCACCCGAAAGTTCATTCGCCCGACTCGTCAATTCACCCGAAAGTGTAGTCGCCCGACTGCGTAATTCACCCGACTCGGAATTGCTCGGCGCTGGGGATACGTAAAGAGAATTTTATCAGAAGGTATACGTGAGAAAACTTTTATTCGTACCACAGTATACGGAAATATAGTTCCGTATACTGTGTTCGTACCTACTTGCTGGTTGGGCGAATTCATTTCAAGTTGGTTATGTGATTGGTTTGGTCCGGTCAGACTGGTTAGCCCATTTTGTGAGGTCATAATAAATTTTATATTTATTTATAATTAAATGTACATACTTTAAATAGCAAATAAATAGATGGAAAAACATATCAGTTTGAAACGTTGATGATTGTTGATAATTTGTATTTCCAATATAATTTACCAATGCTGCTGAGTAATTACTTTATTATTTGAATCCAAGTGTTTTCCATTTTTATGTTTAATGATTTAAAACGTTGTTTAATAGATTTGGTAAAAATGTTAAGACATCCATTTTAATTTGTTTTATTTATATGTTTGAAAGAAACATTATTTTATAAATGAATCAATTTTATTCAACAAACATTTTATATTTGCAAAATTTGTAAAACAAACACTCTAATAATGCAATTGTTTTTAAAGAAATATTGTGTACCTATAATGTTACACATAATACACACAAATTAAAGAATAAATATGTAGTAAAACGGCGTTCCATAAATCAGTATTTATAATTTACCTACTTTAAGTTAAGTATTTCGTTCAGTAATGTCCAGTATTTTTAAAATGAAATATTTGAAAATAAGGTTCCGGACATATATGTTTATATACCTAGACATTTAATAATACAAATTGGTGGTGAATCACCTCCTGAAGGTTGGTTACATACTTAATTAACACCCTGTATATTGAGGTTAATGACTTCTTCCATCGACATTTCCCTTCCAAATATAGTTTGTGATAGAATTTTCAAAAATGTTAAGTAATTTTCGTAGTAAGTTCGTGTAGTATTGAAAATAGAAGTAATGGGTATAAAGAAAAAAAAACAGAAATAATAAAATAAATAATAACATTATACTTTATTATTACACAATCCTAATGGACATAATAAATTTAACAAAACTTATAACGATAAAAATAAAGCACAAACACATAGGTAATATATAATTTAAAAGATGTAAGTACCTACAGATAATAAATTTTTTAATTCATATAAACAATAACTACCTACATTCTTGTTTGAAGAACAAACAATTGGTTTCTTTTTTTAAGGTTTTAGAAAGCATTGACCCAGATAGCAACCAATATTCTCAGAAAATTCTTCGAATATCCTAATTGGAATATTCAATTAAGCTTTGAACATTCTATATAATATATACAGGGTGTTATGGAAATGACTTATTATTTTTTAACCCGTAAATATATAGGTCGAGACGAATTGGGGAAAAATTGCTATAAATGGCGCTCGAAGCTAGAAATTCGAGAAAAATGCCTTCAAAAATTTAGGTCCAAAACACCTACACACCAATGACCCAAACAGCTGATTTGGGTAATTGTTTACTTTAGTGGAAATGTTGAATTTTTCGCTAAAATTTCGTATATAGGCTAATTAAGGGTAGCTGATCACAATTTTCCTTTTGCGTTTAGGCGGCAAATGCACTGGTTTTGAGAAAAAAATGTTAAAGTTTTTCTAACTCACCGGTATGTTATTTTGCATGTAATCCTAAAATGTTGCTTATTTCCAATAAAATATTACTTGTCGGAGTCATAGTATACACTTCTGAGTTGAAATAAACGAAATATGCCACAAGGAAACTCTGAAAAACGGGATAACTTGTAAGCGAACAGAAAACTCTACGTTATCTGGAAAAAGACGGGGGCTCACTGACAGCTGGCCAAAAAAGCAGAAGCAAACTGCACCCATGTTGTCAGATTGTTAGTGTATTATAAATTGCCTATACTTGTCAATTCATTTTTATTAATTGAATGAATCCTATTGGCTCGAGCTAGCATATCATTCTAGGACCCTTATTCTTGAATTGCAGGGAGTAGAACTTGCGAGAGAAGTGGGCGTGTTTTTCTTAAAAATGTAAAACACTGTATTCTTGAAAAAATATTAAGAGAGGGAGTCACTCCCAAGAGAACTTGAAGTTCTCCTACTCGTGACCGAGAGAAGCAGCAAACCTAACCTAAAATTGTGTTGTGTTTGGTTGTACCTATTTGTTATATTTTTTTATGAAAAGTGAGCTAGCTAATGGTTAAATATCTAAAATATAGATATGGAAAATTTTAATTTAATGCTGTGGTATGAGATTTTTAACGGGGATGTTGAAGCATCGGTGGCAGAACTGGCTATCGGGAGGGATGTTTTCCCCCAAACAAATGCATTTTAGTTATCTGACAGAAAATTTGCTGGGTTATTCAGGGTGGATAAGTGGCAGTTAATTTGCCCTTATACATATCGGGCCGCGCGTACACAAAATCCACTAAAACCTCTTTTTGTTTAGAATTAACTCAATTGCCCCGATTTAAATTTCATTTTAATGAATCCCTAAATCCGTTCCCAAATACAAATTAAAATAAAAAACAAAACAAAAGAGTGAAGTTATATGGAATGTCAAAATTTGCAGCAAGGCCATTGGCTAACCAACCTGGCAACCAGTGGCGGCTCGTACATGAAGGGCTCTGGGGCGCCGCCCTCCCTGCTTCAAACGGAATCCAAAAATACTTTACTTAAAAAACCCATAACGCAATGTAAGCAACCAATTAAAATAATTTAAACCAAATGTAGCGATATTCCAACGAGCAAATTATAACGAATTAGCATTTTCTATTTGCCTGGGCAAGATATCTAGACCTATCTATTCAGCCGGACGGCCGATTATTCGCCCGACTATCCAACGCGAATACTAAGTCGGTTGCCATGACTACGGAGGCGTGACGTCACCTACATATCGCAGTTCGAGTGGCTCGATGGACTCCCAAATTTTCCGCCCGACAGCTGTTCATTCGGCATTCCGTCATTCGCGTTTTGTTTCGAGGCGATCTGTCGATTTGTTTTGACTTGATTATTTATGTTGTCGTTTGTCGTTTAATAAATTAAAATTTTAAAATGAAAGTCAGTGAGTTGCAGCAGCTTGTGTTTAGCTCTCTGAGCTTAAGTGAAAAACTTGATTTAAAAAATAATGCAAGTCCGACATCTGTGTTAAACATTAAGCAAGAACAAACAGGGTGTAAAAACTGTAAAAGTCGGAGATTTTTCTGGCAATTTTACTTTTAGTTTTATTGACAAAACATGGAAATTTTTTTATTTTACAACAAATCGACAAATTTTCTCTTGACGAGTTTTTTTTACCTAGCTAATTTACTACTTTTCATCTCAGGCGTTTGACCTTGAAATGTGCAAAAATTTTCGCCTGCGGCGCTTTTTTTTTGCCCCTGCGCCCCCCTTGGCTCCAAACTCACGAGCCGCCACTGCTGGCAACGCTGTTCCCCGATTTTGCTCCCTCCCTGATATTCCCCGGCGCGTTCGGTGTTTCAAAAATACGGCGTTTTGCTGTCGGGGAGATCAAATGCGGGGACACTCCCTGAGAGCTCCCAGGGACCACTCCCTTCTCTCGCTTTCAAGAATAGACGTCCTGGATGGAAGCCATTAATAATTACAAGAAAAAGAAGAACAATCTGGCAACGTGAGTGCAATGAATCTGAAAAGAGACGGTTCTACTTTGTCGGCGTATTAACAACGAATTTAATTAAATTTGTGCCTTTTCCATTGTTTTTTTGCTAAAATGTTGCTCTTATTTTATGAACAGATAGTTTGGTGAAAGTTTTATCACATATTTTGAAGGGAAAACCATAAAATCTAGGAAATTGAAAGGAAAGAATACCCTAACCTGTAAGTGAAAAACTTTAACATTTTTTTCTCAAAACCAGTGCATTTGCCGTAAAAACGCAAAAGGAAAATTGTGATCAGCTACCCTCAATTAGTCTATATACGAAATTTTAGCACAAAATTCAACATTAATTGCACTAAACTAAACAATTACCATTCCAGCAGTTTGTCTTGTCAAAAACACATGTGTTCAGGGGCATTGAACTATCATGGAAGGCGCACATAGTCCGGTTTTAAGGTATTTTACAAAATTCAAAATACTTCCGATTTTAGAAAAAAAAACTATCAAGTGTAACTCTAGACCACCTCAGGAGTGGCCCCTTAAAATATAATAAGTCATTTCCATAACACCCTGTATATACATTCTTTGTCCAATATTCTTAGATCTAGCCAATTGGGAATATTTTTTTCTAATCATAGAATATTCTAATAGAATAATTCTTTAATATTCTAGATTATTCTTCAATTCATCCCTGAATATCTGTAGTAGTATTATTCCACTTATTCTAAGAATATTATTAAGGAATAATCTATGCATAAATGGGTATTCTGCAAAGGAATAAAAAAGGAATTCATATACTATACTATACATGGTGCTAATTAAGTATGTATTGTTACGGTAAAATTCACATTTACCATACCACCTCTAAATCTCAATATAAATTTTAAATTCAGTAATACTATCGCCACCTGTTGATACAGGATTGAATCTCAACTAGGGTATCTGCTGCAACCTTGCCACGGCAGATATGGCGGTACCGGTTTTATTTCTTTTTAATTAAGATGGCACTGGTCAACCAGGGTGATCTTATTTTTAGTCCGGGTCATGACTGTCTCTTTCTAACATTAAAAGTATTCATGTTTAGCATTTTTCGTCTCTTTTTTGGCACTGTTAAAATTTATACAGTTTATCGTGCCTTTAGTGGGTTTTATAACCACGTTTATATGTACATAACCTGTTTTAATTTAATGAAATGTCTATCTAATGTGAAGATTGAGTCTTGATTATTTTTGATTAATAAATTATTAATTAAACTGGATGTTTTACCCGCGAGCGAATCGAGCAAGGTGTAGACTTTTTTGTGAAGTGCGTGACCTATAAAGTGATCTCTGATTGGTTCAAGTGAGGTCGCAGGGATATGTAGAGGGGATTTTTCTTCAGCAGGAGGACGAAAAGGTAATTTTTCTGGGGACTCTAGTGTTCAGGCTTTTGCACAGGCAAGTACTAAAATTCTTCTTTCTTAATTTTTTTATTTTTTTTTGAGTTTCATCATAGAACCCCGAGCTCAGTTGTTTTATTTATTTTAAAGTTATCTTTTGGTGTTGCCCTAAGGATTGATTGATCATTTTGCCTGCTTATCTTGTTTTAAGGGACGTAGATTGTTTCTTTGAAGGCTTACCTGGTCGCCATTTTGTGCATGGGCACTTGGGCGCCCCTATCTTTGGTTTTGAATTTTGAAGGTTCATTACCTATTTCTTATTTTGGACAACTTAAAGAAAAACTTCACTGCCCTGGTTTTTATTTTTTTTTATAGATTTTGGAAAAGAGACTAATAAAATTGCTCTAATGTAGAGTCGGCTTACGCCACCTTATGTAGTTTCTGCCCAATAATTCTAATTTAGAGAACCGAGCATAAGTTTTAAGTTGCCATTATACATTACGCTATCTTTGGTGATTGATCACTGGGTAGTGAGTTTTTTCTGATGTGTTAATATCTGAAGATTTGTCTCGGGGGTTCTATGATGAAATCTCACTGCATATCTCTTTAAATTTTCATTTATCTCTTGCTAATTTAGTACTTGTTACCTGCCTTGCCTGTGCAGAAGTCTCCTAGAGCACAATTTACTATTGATTATTTTTATCTAAACCTGGTTCTGTGCAGTAGTTTATCCTAGAGCACTATTATATTTTTTTTATAAAATTACTATTACCTACTTATCTTATCTTAAAGGACATAAATTGTACCTGGTCGCCATTTTGTGCATAGGCACATGGGCACCCCTATCTTGAATATTAGAGGTTCATTACCTATTTTTATTTTTTTTATTTTATGCTTGTATAGCTACAATTTTTTTTATAATATTACCATTGAATATTTTTATCTAAACCTGGTTCTGTGCAGGGCTTTCTCCTAGAGCACAATTTCATTTTGTGTTTCTATAAATTGTATAGCTACTATCTGTTTTTATAAAATTACGATTAATTATTTTTATTTAAACCTGGTTCTGTTGAAATAGTTTGCACCAGAAAACTACCTTATTTTATGCTCTTGTGGCTTTTATCTGTTTTATAAAATTGCTATCATTGTCAAGTTGTTGATCGTTTTATTTAAACCTGGTTCTGTTGAAAAGGAGTATCACTGCAATTTCACAATTCAGTTTATTATTACATTAATTAATTAATTAAAATTCAAATATATTCCTTTCTTTTTGTTCTGTAAATATTCCTTTTCAAGCAGAGCAAGGGAATTTATAAGGTTTTATTTGGTGAGTCTTAACACCTGGTCTTTTCTCGGTACCCAACTTCGGAACTTCATTATTGGAGCCGGACAACGCAGCTGACGTGACGTCACGACAGGGGCCCAAAGTCTGTTGAGCTCTACTCTCCTATACCTGTAGAGAGTCGATTCCTAAGCTTCACCCGAAGCTCTGACATAAACTGGTTATATCTCTACAGAGATCCGAAAACCACCATTGAAGAAAAAGGGTAAAGGTAACTACTGACGCCTTGTGTGTGATTCACCATAGAACAAATCAAGGACCTGTCAAAAATCTTTATTTAGCTTTTGTTGTTTTTTTTTTGTCTGATTGGGTATATCATCATTGAAACTATTATTTTATTTTTCCTTTGCAAAAATAATTGTTAATTCATTCAAACTACTTATCTTTAAAATTTTCCTTTTGTCAAAAAATCTTTGTCATACAAATACTAATGTAAATAGACTATAATTAGTTAATTCATTCAAACTACTTATCTTTAAAATTTTCCTTTTGTCAAAAAACTTTGTCATAGAAATACTTATGTAAATAGACTAATTGTTAAGTTGAACTGAATGTGTTTTTGTTTCATACTGGAAGGGACTGTTAAAATTTAAACTCGAACTTACCACGCCCTGCCTGAGCTAGCAAAGCAACAAAAGGTAAGAAATTGGCACTCAACGACTAAATAAACTTTCATTACAATTACAACAATAAATTTTCATTACAACTTTTCTGGTTTGAGAGCCAAATTTTCATTACAATTGGCGTCCCAACGTCATTAAATTAAAAATTCATTACAGTATACAAACTTTAAGACGCAATTATTTGTATGAATTTAAGACAAGGGGTTCATATAGTATATCCTATATTGCTTGGTTTTCGATATACAGGGTGCTCAAGCTTTTATTTTTTTATTGTTTTTTTTTATATATTTCTTTGACCGTTTTAGGGGTAATTAATTTAAATTTTGCACAAATGATCCATTTACCACAGTATCTATAATACAACGTTCTGAACATCTAAAATAGGGGGGGGGAGGTGTGTAGAGGGGCTATGAAAACAAAGAGGACCCTGATATAGATTATTTGCAATGTTAATAACGGTGTTTTATAGGTACTGTAAAAGTATTATTTGTGCAAAATTTGATTAATTATCCCTAAAACTGTCAAAAAAAATATTAAAACAGCAATAAAAAAATTAAAACTTTAGCACCCTGTATATAGAAAACCATTTTAGGATATACATTTATATGAACTTCTTGTATTAAAATCATATAAGGCTTTACCTTTTAAAGTTTGTCTACATACTTAATTAAGACCCTGTATATATTTATTTTTCTGCAAAAATATTGTCTTTCAAGTATTTTTGTTTTATTAACCCTTATTCAGTATCTTCGTTCTTCTTCGTTTGGCTGCCTATTCGTTCCTTTGCTTTTGATAAAAAGATGCTGGTTTTCAGCTCAATTTGCTTTTCTGTTACGTCTACAAATTGTGATTGCACAGCTTCTACAAGGAGAGAAACAAATTAAAGGGTTACTAATAAGTGATTGGTTTTGTTTAATTATTTAGATAAAAAATAACTTATGGAATAATAGGTATACTTTACTTTACCTTTAATTGCTGCAAAAATTTTTGTTGAATTAAATTTCTTTTTGCCTTTGTGGCCGGAAAGGCTGTACGATTGCATGACATCATTGGTCATTAATTTTTTAAGCATTCTCTTAAGGAAATCTGAAAAATCATTGCCACCCAATTTTTTTAGTTTCATTATCTAGAACAAGAATAAGTATTAAAACGGTTTAGTATTCATATGTAATAAAAGTTTTGTGCATCACTAGTAGTTATTAAAATCCAGAATTTATTACTGTACCATCTCTATAGCATAGCGCTTAGTAATCAACAAAACATACATAATATAATACAGGACTAAATGACATGACCTGACATGACAGCAATTGTGTCTTGAAGGTACAAATGCATTATAATAAAACTCGAATGAAGCTTTGCCTGTTTTATTGACATATTAACTTACAAAGAAATGTTTCAAATTTGTATTCCAATGGTTATCAGGCCTGTTTCTCGCTGCTCTACTCAATCAGTATTCTGCTACTGGTTAGTTTGAACTGTTCTGGACCTTACATAATGAGAAGTTCCAAACAGGTGCTCGTAAAGTGTTCGAGTTGTGTCCTATGGTACCTTAAACAATAAAAATCATGTAAATATATTATGAAATTACATGTACTGTATGGTAATGTTTACCTTAAACCTCTTGTTATGGTGGTTATCAATATAGAAAGAGGGCACACCGAGGGACACACTGCAGAAACACTGTAGGTATTTCACTAGCTTCAATTGATCTGTGTGTACATGGAATTGGTCTGGGCAGATTAAATGCACATCCTAAAAGAATAGACCTATTAGGTATTAACACTAAGCAAAGAAATATAAGTATAAATATACACTAGTGGCAGGCTTTTAATATCAAGCTTAACATATATTGGTAGGTGTAATATGTTTACCTTAAAATTCTTGCTGTTGTGGTTATCAGCATAGATTGGGGAACACACTGCAGAAACACTGTATAATACTGCCAACACTTTTGTGGATTGGTGCTCTTATCAGTCTAGTCACAAAGTTAGTTCCAAAAAGCAGACAATCAATCTACAATGAGAGGAAAAATGACAAATTGAGCAGCTGCAAGACTTTTAAATGGACAAAGCATATATTTTATTACCTGATATACCTAGGTTGCAAGCACTTCTCCAAGATGTTCTTGCGTGTCTCAGATCCTTATTTGCTGCTGCAGATGCTGTTTATGACTAGTAGGAGGTCGTTAATAGTTCAGTTTTCTATCAACTTCTTAAAGTTGGTCTGCTGAAGCACACACACACACACTTGCTTTAACCTGGCACGACTTGGAGGCACTGGTACGATATTGTTTATAGGGTTCGATTACTGTTATTAGGGCCCCAATTTCTACTTTTTCTTCCAACGTCTGAACCTGGTTCTTGGTGGAAATTGATGAACAAATAACTGGAAATATTTTTCCAATTTTGGGATGTTTCGTGATTGAGCAACGTAATAGGCGTATATCACGTAGTGCGGCTGCTGTCCGTATGGAGTTTTGGATAGCGAAACAATTCAAAAACAACACTTTTTGGAAAATCTGTTTGTTTTGACAATTAGGTTATGGTCTAAGCGCGGTACATCGTACATTGTGACATGTCAAACCTTCTATTTCTGTTACACATCAAAAATAGGCATGGCTTTATCTCTCTTCACGATAAGTCGGGTGACTGCACTTTCCGAGTGACGACGAATAGCCATTCGGGCCACCGACTGAGTCGGGCGACTGCACTTTCGGGTGAGTGTGCTCTTCCCAGCTAGACGACAACTTTTTGTTAAGCTCTATAATATGATTTTCAAATTTGAGCTTGGTGTCCATGAAAAGTCCTAGAAATTTAATAATGGATTTATTTTCCACTAGTTGATCATTTACGTAAAGATCGCTGAAGCTAAAGCCGAAAGATAGTATATTAGTCTTATTAATATTAAAACACAAAGAGTTAGAATCGCACCACTCCTTAACCTTCCGTAGATCGTTACTGACCATATCCTTCAAAATCACGGTGTCCTTTGAGTGCCATAAAAGTGCGGTGTCATCAGCAAATAGCGTAAAGTTGCCCTGTATGTCCAGTCGTGTCAGATCATTGATATACAACAGAAATAAGATTGGACCAAGCACAGAACCCTGTGGTACACCCACTTTCACATGTAAAGAACGCGAGCAACTCCCATCAACCATTACAACCTGTGATCTATCAGACAGATACGACGAAAACCACTCAAGCGCTACATCCCGGACTCCATAATGCTGCAGCTTTCGCAGCAGCACTCCGTGACTTACACAATCAAAGGCTTTCGAAAAGTCACAGAATACTGCTGCGAGAGCATCGCCATCATTGATATTGATAAAAACATCTTCCAATAGAGAAAATATAGCATCACTGGTATTTTTTGATGCTTGAAAGCCAAATTGACGTGATGTTATAATGTTATTGGCCGTAAAGAAATGTATTAGCCTAGATTTTATTAGCTCTTTAATAACCTTGGAAATGGTTGCTAAGAGCGATATGGGTCGGTAGTTTGAAGGATCCTCAGAATTTCCTCCCTTATACAACGGAATCACGACAGCCTTCTTCAAGCACGACGGAAACTCTCCCCGCAAGAAAGAAATATTTATGGAGTCCACAAGGGCATTTAATGCAATTTCAGGGAGGTTCTCTAAAATTTTGACAGAAATCCCATCGGATCCAGCCGAATGCTTATTCTTTATTTGCATAAAGGTCTCACACAATTCCACAATATTTGTAGGAGTAAAATAAAAACTCTGTGGAATCCATACTTCACTGAGATAATCAAGAGGGTCTGCTTGACAAGGCAAATGGGATGTTAATTTATGGGCCACAGAGCAGTAAAACTGATTTAATGCATTTGGATTTAAGGTCACAGAAGGTTGGAGAGAAGAAGTCTTGCCTCGTAAGTTGTTAATTATATTCCATTGCTCTTTAGACTTGTTCCCCGCCCTCGAAATTCTCTGGCTATAATACTGTTCTTTAGCATGCCTCAGAACCTGCCTATAGACGCGTCTATAGCTATTAAAATAGGTAACGAAGAAAATATTAGTTGAATGAAATTTTCTTATGGTATGGAGGGCCCTCAGATTCACTGAGTTTCCTTTTCTTGGGTTTTACTTTCTTTAAAGGAAAGCACCTATTAAAGGCATAACGAGTCTTCCCATAAAAAGTGGCCAATATATCCGAGGACTCGACAATACTCTCCCAAGTCGTTAAGGCACATTGTTCACGAAAACGGTCAAAGTTTCCCGCACTGAATATTCGTCCCATCCTTGGTCGCTTCTTAACTCGATGGCTTCCATAAGGAAAATAGATCTGGATAGCCTCGTGGTCCGAGAGTCCAGAAGACACTATATCGCAATCCAGGTCAACGTCAAAATTTGTGCAAACATAATCAATTAGAGTAGCAGAATGATGGGTAATACGGGTGGGTTCGGACACATGCATTTTTAGGTTAAAGGAATTAAATATATTGCTCAGCGACTGAGTAAACAGAGATTCTTCATCGCTAAAATTGATATTCAAATCCCCCGCCAATATTATTCCACAGTGCAATGAAAGCTGGGAGAGAAGGTGCTCCAATCTATCCAAAAATATGGCCACGTCAGAGTTCGGGGGTCTATACATACACACAAGGTATATTTTAATTTTTGTGTCAAAGATGATCGAAAACTCAAACTCCCTCTCCACTATCAAACACTCAAATCGGTCTACAACAATGAGTGAAAACTGCTCACAGGTATCTCTATTAACAAGAATCAGGGTGCCCCCATGAATTGAATCTTTACGACAAAAGTTCGATGCTAAATTATAATCAGCAATATTGCACGGCTCATTCAGTTTTAACCAGTGCTCAGTTAAAAAAATAAAATCAGGTTTTCCTTGCTGCTCGAGCAACACACTAAGTTCATTGGTTTTGCATCGTAATCATTGAATATTTAATAAGAACAGAGATACAAAATTATGTTTCCCAGATGATGTTTTTGCTAAATTTGTTGCTGGAGCACCAGGTCCCAGACTAAAAAAGGCTTATTAGTTATTTCACTCTCATCGACCAAGTCGAATGCAGGAGTGGCGCTATACTGATCTGGCTGTGGAGAATTTGAATAAATAAAAATTCACTACCGTCGAATAAATTTAAAGAAAATAAAATTCATCCTCTTTATTATCATAGCAACAGTCTTATTACAAATAAAAATTTAATCATAAAAAAATGAACTAAACTAGAACACTTGGTTAAAATAAAATTATTACTAGACACCTGCTTACTTTACATAAAAGTAATAGTCACAATACAAGACTTTTATTGATTACAATCTTATGGTAAACATTGAGTATAAAACATAATACTATAATTAGTTACAAATGTATCTAACATTATCTAATACATTGTCGGAGAGCACTAGGTTTTGATTTAACAGCGTTTTCTTTATCCTTAGGTTTGACGGGATCTTTCAAAAAACATTTCCACAATCTAAGCGTTTCGTCGGCTCCAGCTGAAAGAATTGTTGTGCCGTCAGGGGACATTGCTAAGTGAAGTACTCGCGCTGTGTGTCCGTTTAACTCGGCTACCTGTTAATTTAAGATAATTAATATTATGTCCCGTTTTTCGGGAATAAAAGTAACAATAATTGACAAAGAAACTCTAATTTTAACCAAACCTGACGTAGAAAAGCCCACAAGCAACCCAATCAGAAAAAGAAGTAATATGCACCAGTCTAACTTGATAGAAAATCTTTGATATACCTATACCTAAGACTCAACTGTATTAACTCACAAAAATGAAATTTTACAGGAGAGAAGTTTTAAATTTTTATAAACATTAAAAACATACAAAAAATGTTTATTTGATAACCATATTTTTACATAAAACTGAATAATATAATGTGGGTAGCCTTAAATTTTCTCTTTCTAAACTTTCGAAATCTTCCATTATTTTTTTCAAAAAAGTAATTGGGAAGACAATGGATTGGAGTTAACACTATTTCGCCCTAACATATTTGGATTATAAACTGTATGAAGTCCTTTTTTGGAGATATAATATTAAAATAAAATGGATTTAATATGGGCAATGAAATACTGTAAACATATTTTGAAATTATTTATTTTTTAGGTATCTTTAATGATAGGTCAATGTTTAATTAGGTACAAATACAGTAAACTAAACCTAAATCAGATTTTTTTTAAATATCCTTTTCCCGATTTTATTGAAATTTGGTACCGTTATTCATAATGATAAGGGGCTTAATTAGTCCTAACTAGAATAAATTTATTGGGTCCAGTGGCATCCCGGAGGCATAATCGTAACCAGCGTATCGTATTGCCATCCATAATATGCCCGAAGATCATTCGTAAACAGCGCGCGTGAAGGCACTTTGCAACCACCGCTTCGTAAATAGCGTTCTACATCGCATTATGGGTGCATTGTATGATTGGACGTACATATTACAATACATATTGTATGTAGTTAGTTGTTAATGATAATCTTAATGAAAGTAAATAAGGCAAGTATATTTAAATATTTTTATGAACTATTCTTTGGTATTTCGATTTTTTTTGTTTTAGGCTTTAACTAACCTGACCCTTTCCTTGATAAGCAGATTAACATAAATAATTATTTAATGCAAGACTTTTAAACAGCAAGCATTAACAGAGTAAATTAATAAACTATTTGCCACTAGTAAAAACCTTTCATTTACTTTATTTCTATTATTTCGACTACTCCACTCTACTAAAAACCACTAAAATCTGATTATTTAGGGCTAAGCTTTCTTTTTAATATTTAGGTGCTTAGGCGAGATCACCTGATAAATTATTATTTTTGATTAGGTATTATTATAAATACGAACCTGTTTTTTTTTATGTTTTATTAAAAAATTAAAAACAGTATCGGTTGTTGACTACCCAAAGACGTCAAAAACGCAAAGAAAAAATCCAGGTCCGTATTTAAAAAAATGAAGCTTATGATGATATTTCGAAAACGAAACGTCACACGTAAAATCTGAGAATACTATATTATAGAGCGAAAAAATTCTTAAATTTAAACTGTCTTTAAAATCAATAGATTCGAAAATATTTAATAAAATTATAATCGCTGGTTTTTATAAATCACCCTGTATTTCCGAAACTAACAGAAATTTGGCAACATCGAAAATATAGTTTTAATAGGTAGGTAAGCAAGCTTCGGAAATCGCAACTTCTTTCTAATTTAACCGCCCCTGTAACTTAACTGCTGCCGACATAGCAATACCTACCTACTGTCCCTATGAAACAGTTGGGACCCTGGATAGGGTGTTTACTAAACATACATCACAAATATAAAGGGATATTCATTGGATCAAAATAAGAAAAAAAGTTGCAAATAATTTTGTCGATGGTTTGAACCATTTTAATCCAGTCATTAAAAAGCCAATACATTTTTCTCCGAAATATTTTGACGTAAACGATCATTAATTGTAAAAGTAAAATAAATAAAGGTCGTGCCTGAGTGATCCGCTCTGGCAAATCTCTCAACATAGAAGGTTTTGTTTACATCAGGCGTCAGAGGTCAGAGTTATTTGATTTTAGTATAAGAATATGACAGGGCAAGAAACGGTAATAAGATTGTACAAAATAACTCAGCTCAATCTCAGTTCCCTCAACAAACCTCGTTCCTAATTAATTACTATGAGGATTTTTATAATAAATATATTCTGGTGGCAAGTCATGCATTGTCACGGTTAATCAAAACAAAACTCAAACAATAATAGTCGCAAAGTCGCAAGAAGTAATACGTTCTGAGACGCTGTTTACGTAGCTCCTGGTCCGCATACATGCGTTCACGCGCGCTGTTTAAGTAGCAAAGTTCGGAAGCTTTCGCAGGTCTTCGGCGTGCAATACGCTACGCTAGTTACGTTTATGCGTCCCGGAGAACACATTAACGAATATTATTGACAAAAAAATGTACGCCACTAATTTTTTTAAAGTTTTGATATTTTTTTTCGGACCAACTAATAATACAACTTTTTTTGTTCATTGAATTGTTTTCGTATCTTTTGCTTAGTTTTCGAGAGAAAAAATAAAAACCACTTTATTCCATGTACAAAAAAAATAGGTACCTATGTATTTCAAAGTTAATTAAAACATTTAAATTAAAAATAAAATATTTTTTTTTAATAATGATAACAAATAAAGGTACAAAAGTTCAATAAAATCGGAAAAAGGATATTTAAAAAAATTATAAAAGAAACGATTTTTTTTTAAACTTTAACTTTACATCAAAAACGGGCAACTCCGGACACATGTTCATATGCATTTTTTCTCTTAGAATATCATAAGGAACCACCCCCTTAAGTTACGTACCGTACTTCTGAAACACCCTGTATACCTATAATTAAATATCGTTTTTTGGCTTATCAGAATGAGCTAAATTTTTTGAAAATCGTGAAAAATACTTGGAACTCACAGAAACAAAGACTGTATAAAAATGAGTTTATATTAGTGTGTGTTAAAAGGATAAGTCTACCTCAAAGTGATTGTTAAAAATGATTTTTCGGTTTATTATCAAAATACTAGAGGGTTAAGGTCCAAATGTGCTGAGTTTTATCAATCGGTTAGTGCGAGCAATTATGACGTCATCTGCATTACGGAATCCTGGCTAAAGGCGGAGGTCTTGTCTTCGGAGTTATTTCCTGTAAATTATAACGTTTTTCGTTTGGATAGAAACCCAGTGTATAGTGGAAAAAGTGATGGCGGAGGTGTAATAATAGGGGTTCGTGATATTTTTTTGGCTGAGTCGGTTCCGAGGTGGTGTAATGAAAATACAGTAATAGAGGATTTATGGGTGTCTGTCGCGCTGGGGGGAGGTAAGTCCCTGTATATTTGTACAGTATATATTCGACCACACGCGACTTTAAACAATTACTTAGCTTTTCTTCAAAAGTTGGAACGTATATTTTCTAAGCATAAGAACCATAGTTTCTTATTTATCGGCGATTTTAACTTGAGTAATATACAGTGGAAATTAAACTTAAATAGTCAGGACTTGCAGCCCCACAGTGTTGCAGATACGCTGAGTCGCTCTTTTTCAGATTTTTTCTTCCTGAGTGGCCTCAAACAATTTAATCACGTAGTAAATCAAAACAATAAAATCCTTGATCTTTTACTAACTAATTTTGGTAATGTTAACGTAAAAAAATGTAGTATTCCGTTTGTTCGGGAGGATAATCACCATTATTCATTAGATATAATTTTAAATTTGTGCTGCTTCAGAAACTTGACTAGTAATTCTTACGAGAAATTCAAGTTTAACAATATTGATTATTCAGTTATTGATAGATTGATATATAATCACAACTGGGAGGGATCATTTCAGTCTAGTGACATCGATAGAGATGTGGAAAGTTTTTATAATGTTTTAGAGGACATTATTCATACTAATATTCCAAAGGTTAAGATTAAGAAATCTTCTCACCCATTATGGTTCTCAAAAACAACTTTGAAGTATATCTCAGATAAGGATAAAGCTCATAGAAGGTGGAAAACCTTCCACAATGATGGTGACTATACTGCTTTTTCGGACCTCCGAAAAAAGGTAAAAATTTCTGTAAAAAATGACTATAAAAAATATATTCAAATTACTGAAAATAACTTGAAAAACAATACTAAAAGTTTTTGGTCTTTTTTAAATAACAAAAAGAATTGTAAATCCCTACCCAGTAAAATGAATTTTGGTGTTTCTTCCGCTTCAAATGATGTAGAGATTGCTAATTTGTTTCAGGAATATTTTGGTAGTGTGTATGAGAAACCGAATGCTCCATGTTTGGTTAATGTAGCCGAACCACTGGACTCGTTTACAGTAAATTATATTCCGTATTCGATTATCGAAAAAACTCTAAAGGGTCTCGACCCTAAGAAGGGACCCGGCCCTGACGGGATCCCATCGATATTTTTGAAGTCTTGTCCTAGTCTAAGTAAACCATTATACAAGTTATTTAATAAGTGTCTGTCTCTGGGAATTTTTCCAATAAAATGGAAGGTCGCACAGATTGTTCCAATTCATAAAACCGGAAATAAAAATAATGTTGAAAATTATCGGCCAATCTCTCTATTGTGTCACTTTGGAAAAGTTTTCGAGTCTGTTATTTTGGAGCTCCTTTTTTTTCAAATTAAAAGAAATATCGACATTAATCAGCATGGTTTTTACAGGGGTCGGTCCATTCTGACCAACATTGTTCCCTTTATTCAGAGAACCTATGAGGCAATGGAGAAGGGTCGTGATGTCTGCGCTGCTTACACCGACTTTTCCAGGGCCTTCGACAAGGTCCATCACCCCACTTTGGCTGTGAAACTTGGAAACTTCGGTGTGCAGGGCTGGCTACTCGATCTTTTAAAAAATTATTTGCAAAATAGAACTCAGTATGTAGCTATTAATGGAGCTAGGTCGGTCTGCTTGGATGTGACCTCTGGAGTTCCGCAGGGTTCACACTTGGGTCCCCTGCTTTTTGTATTATTTTTGTATGACATAGGGACCTGTTTTCTGGACTCGAATAGTGTGTATTCCTTATATGCTGACGATCTTAAGATTTCAACTATCATTAACTCGCCTTTGGATATAGTAAAATTGCAGGGGGACATTAACAGATTCTTTGAATACTGCACACTGAATCGTCTGCATTTAAATGTTGATAAGTGTCACTACATTGTTTTCTCTTAAGTTGGACCTCTCAAGAAATCCAAACATAGATTTGAGTTTAGATAACACACAATTAAAACGTGTTAATGTGGTTAAAGATTTGGGGGTCACCTTGGACTCCAGACTGTTGTTCGAGTCTCATATAGAGGCTATTATGTGTAAAGCATTGCGCCTTTTAGGATTTATTCTAAGAACTACTGAAGGCTTTAAAAGCCCTGCATCGTTAATTACTTTATATTGCAGCATGGTAAGAAGTGTTCTGGAGTACTCGTCAACAGTCTGGAGTCCGATGTATCACAAATATATTGATCGAATTGAAAGTGTCCAAAAAAAGTTTATCAAAGCTCTTAATTTTCGTTACAATAGACAACGGCATTTTTACTCGTATAACGAGAATTTGTTATTTTATAGATTGCAATCGCTGAGGTCCAGAAGGCAGTGTTTTGATATTTTCTTTGTTTATAAGATAGTAAATAACCTCATCGACTCTGAATTTTGTGTAAATTATGTACTTTTTAACGCTAACCCATACACACTTCGGAATAGGCTAACTTTTGGTGTCCCTGCTTTTACAACTAATTACCTTTCTAACTCTCCTCTCATACGTTGCATGAGAACATACAACGATCTTGTAACGGGTGATAGAGGCATTGACCTGTTTAACACTAACTTATCTACCTTTAAAAAACTTATCAGAAAAAAAATATCTATTATCCTTTGATTAGGGAGTGCATTGCTATCACTCGCGTATTTTTCTAGCTTTATAATTTGTTTTGGATTTATTGTTTCATTGTACAAAATAGCCTTTATTCTTTAGTTAAACTTATTGTGTACTTCTACCGAACTTTGTAAATATCTTTTTGTAATCCGTGTCACTCTATAATTGGTCTGCTCAAAGCAGTCTGTTGAGTGACCTTGTTTGTCTAAATAAATAAATAAATAAATAAGGAATTCGAAGTTTTTAGTGATTTCAAAATTTTACTTGCTCTAGTTGCCATTTCTTGGCGGAATACAAAACGACACTAATATTCGGAAAAGGCTAAGGATAAAATATCACTGTTTAACTCGGACAAACTTCAAAAGAATAATATGTACGACTTACTTCTGTTTTTCTATGTAAAAGGACAGGTTTTGTTTAGTAGAAAAAGGCTTAATACCGGTCTTTTTTTTTTAAGAAGTTAATTCAGTTTGGCTCTCAGAAACAGATATACAGGGTGTTTTGGGAGAAAAATTAAATGTTTTAAGGAGGTATTCTAGAGCTTAATATAAGAAAAAAGGTTCTATAAATGTTGGTCCGGAAATGCTTTCTTTCCGAGATACAGGATGTCAAAAAAAAAGTAATATCATTTTTTCCTTTAATACCTGTGTTAAAACTCATTTTTAAATTATTTAATATTGTATTTAATAATAAGGTATGCACCAGAATGTACCTGCAGAAGTGGGCAAGAGTTTGAATATACAGAATTGACAAAAATTACGACGATCTTATAATTTTAAAAGAAAATTATATAAAAAATATAAATAAAAACGATGTCGGGCGCCGATAAAAAAAAGTCCTGACATTTAATTCAACGAGCCTCCTTGAACAGCAGTGAATAAGTTGAAGTTTCTTCGGAGAAAATAAAAAACAGGCTAGGATAACTTATATGGTGTAAGTCGTTTCCCGTTCGTTTAATTCTTCAACTAGTCGCTGGTGGCGCTATTGTAGGAATTTAGTTTTATAAGGTTGTTCATATCGTAACGTTGGTAGAGACTGTGCTATATTTAATACACGTGCCACCTGCTTGTTTATTTTACCAGTTGGTTTAATTGTTATGTATAGATGTCTCAATTTATTATTTAATGTCATGTTGTGTTCTAGTTAAATTAAGCCTATGTTCGAAAGGTAAAAGCATTCATTATAATTTATATTTAACTAGCATGGATAAACTTCTACGACCGGAAAGATTTCACACTGATCAGAACTTTCCCAAAGCTGCTCAAGAATGAACCCATTGGAAAGTAATATGACAATTTCATATCATCTATCAAAAACATAGACGATGATGGTAAACTTAAACTTCTAATTAAATTTATCAGTCATGCAAACTACGATTTAAATATCGACACGGGCAAAACTTGAAGATCAAATTCCTTCTGCTTTTACGAAAATTTATAAATGTTACTTCGGTGAGCACAATAAAAAGTATTTACGTACTTTATGCCCTGCAAGAGATTCCACTTGCAATGGATGTGGTAAACGTGGATACTTTTCAATGGTATGCCTGAGTAAAAAAGAACATAAAGCTTCTTCACTCTCAATATAATCTCCTACGAAACTACTTACAGGTGCTCCAGAGAGTATATATTGTCTGGTAAATAAAAGAGCAAGATAGGTTATAGAACTAAAGTTAATTTATACAAAACTCACGTCAGGCCGGTCCTGACTTATGGAGTGCCAACATGGTGCATAATAACAAGTTCCAGGTGCTACAAAATAGCGCGTTAAAAATAATTGCGGACGCTCCGGGATATACTGTAAATAGAGTACTACACAGACTTTGAAATACCGACACTGACGGAATTTTATGACAAAATATTAGACCCATTAATTATAAGTTCACATGTGCAATCCGCCGAATTCCACCTACAAGTTCCCTAAGATACCTCCAGCAATAGTGGAGAGACCTAACGATGGAAGTCTCGACAAATCAAGCCGTTTTTAGGCTAAGAATAAGTCTAGAAAGACGCTCATACCCCCGTTTAAATTATAGAGGGCTTCGCTCAAATCCATTTACATATATTTGAAGTTTGGCCAACAAAGGCCCCAAATGACTAATAGAAATTAAAGGCTTTGCCTGATTAGAAAGAGAGAGAGAGATCCAGAAGAGAAGTGCCTAATCATAGTTAAAATAAATAATACTATTAATAAACGATACAGCGCCGAACCCCGCCACTGCTACATTAGGTTCTTCAACCAGTCGCGTATGGCGCTATTAGGGAACCAATGTAGTATGTTAAGTTGCCTATTTATCCCTACCGTAAGCGCATCTCCCTTGTCTGATAAAAAACTTGAAAAATTGAAATGATCGACGAACAAGAATCGAGCAATGAGGGCATCCCCTGCGCTGACGACGACAAAATTTCAGAGTCACAAATGAGTAATATTAAAAAATGGGTACAATCTATAAAATTAGACCAAAGTAAGATGTGTATTCATAAAGTAAGATGAGTATTCATGGAGAACTAGACAACATTTCAACACAAGCAGATACAAATATTGTGAAGAACACAGACAGGTATAGTAGTATAAAAGTCTTATGTGAAACATTTCAGAATGTTATAAAACAAGCAAGCGAATCACAAGCAAATCGAGAAGGTTGTAATAGGCAACCTTTTGATAAATATTTACTGCTTCTTGATGGGAAGCCTGAAAACTGGCACTATTTATTACTAAATTGAAGAGAAAAAGAAATATTTTTAAGTATACTGTTGACGAAATTCTTATGAAGTTTAAAAGGCGAAGCATTAGATGCTGTGAGAAGTATGATGTTATCATCCTAAAAATATTAATTTGATTTTTAAAACGCTAGAACTGCGGCTTGGTATGTTACTGGGGCGTTGATTTCCAAAATTCAGCCAATTTCTAACATAAGAGAAAGCGATTTTGATGGAATTATCAAATATTCATGTAGGTAGTGTTAGTAATTTATTGGCGACAGTAGAAGCATTAAACAAAAGATAAATATAGAAACCCGCTACTCTTAAGACAACTAATTTGAAAAACAAGTTCATGGATGTGAAATGAATTGGCATCAGCATTTTCCTTTGTCAGGACACCAGAATTTCAAAATTGAAATCCTGCTAGAGGATGGACAAGGGAAGGAAAATGTTTGGGTTACTGATCAAAAAAATAAGGAAGAGACAAGGGACACGAAATTATTAAATGGCCCACTATAAAAAGAGACTCTGTAGATGACAGATGGTTCAAAATTGTTAGAAAATCAAACTGTAAATCTCAGATGCGGTTTTGAAGGCTGCACGAGAAAACATCACACTTCGCTGCATAAGACACATTTATGACGATGCGCACCGAAGAAAATTAATCAAATTCTGCAGGAATTTAACCAGCAGAAAAAGTTATAACACGCATACGGAAAGATCGATGTTCAAGATATTACCTCAAAAATTATATATTGAATTGTATAGTCCAAGTGGTATTGTTGAAACGCACGCACTGTGTGACGAAAGATCAACAGTATCTTTAATAGAACAGGAAATTGCACAAAAACTCGGCTTAAAGGGAAAATTAGAGCCATTTTGTATAAAGTGGACAAATATCATGGTAAAGACAAATGACGATCCGAGAAAAGTACGCATAACCATATGAGGAACTAGTACGGATAAGAAAAAATATACAATGAATAATTTTAAAAGATGCTGGCCATTTGATTTGAGTCAGTGCCATAGAAATACATATAAAAAAAGAATAATGTTAGAACTGTGGGGAACCGTTCTTTACCCAAACGAACAAAGCGAAAAGCTAATTTTATTGAAGACTACCTACAAGATTTTCCGATGGAAGATTTCACCAATGCTGAAAACCCACTTTTTTGATCGGAGAACATGATATACACCTGACAATAGCAAGAAAAGTATACCAAAGTCATGAGAATAGTCCAGTAGTTACCAAAACTTCCCGGGGATGGGTAATTAACGATAATTCAAATAAAAAATTAGTAAATTTATTCAGTATGGATGGAATTCTTAGAATTAGTGGAAGATTTAATTTTGCAAACTATTTAGATGAATCAACAAAAAATCCTATTATTTTAAATCCGAAAAGCGAATATACAAAATGGATTTTGAAAGAGTATCATCAAAAAATGGGCACCAAGGGGTAGGAACCGTTCTAAACGAAATTAGGATAAGGTTTCCAAAAATGGGCCAACTTCCACCATGCAGGCTTACTCCGAACGTAAAACCGTTTACTTGTGCTGGCTTGGGATGGGATGGGATGTTACAGGTCTGCTATTAAGGCAGCTAAAAAACAAGCTAATGACAGAATGATTAATTCATCTAACAAGCCTGCTAGAAGCGCTTGGGATATAGTAAATAGCCAGAGAGGTAAGCATGGGCGTACACTGAATCGTCCCACCATCTCACCAGACGAATTTAATGACTTTTTTGCTAGTATTGCGCATACTTTGATCGATAGAATACCGTTCACTGAATATGATCCTTTAGCGACACTAAAAAATACAACTTTCAATCATGAAACTTTTAATTTTAAAGAAGTAAGTTACAATCAGATTAGGGACATAATAAATAATATCAAAAACAAACATAGCTCAGACACATATGGTTTAAATATTAAAATTATTAAGCATCTAAAAAATTTTCTAATTTCACCTTTAACTAAACTAATTAATGAATGCCTTAAAAAAAACATATTTCCTTTTGTTCTAAAAAAAGCAATCATTACACCAATTCATAAAAAGGGGGATATCAACGACACATCTAATTATCGTCCAATAGCCCTACTACCTATCCTGTCAAAAATCTTTGAAAAATGTATTGCAATGCAAATAATTGCATTTTTAGAGGAAAATAAATTACTTTCTTGTTGTTAATTTGGCTTTAGGGAAGGTAAAAACACGGTTATGGGGATACTTGACCTTCTAACTGGTGTAATGAATTCATTTGAGAATCTAGAATATAATGCTGTCCTATTTTGTGACTTAAGTAAGGCTTTCGATTGTGTCTCTCATGATCTCCTATTGAAAAAACTATAACATTATAAATTTAGTAATAATGCTAGACAACTTTTGGAATCCTATCTCACCGATCGCACGCAAACGGTTAGGGTTGGTGGTGTGTCCTCGGTGGAGAGAGTTGTGGATATTGGTGTGCCACAAGGCTCAGTATTGGGTCCTCTATTTTTCCTTATATTTATAAATGACTTACCATCAGCAGTACCCAATGTAAATTTCACTCTCTTCGCTGACGACACGACTATCTCGGTGTGGGGGGGGGGGGTGATCGATGAGGTGGAACACAGACTAAGAATGGCGCAAGCGAGAGCATCTGACTGGTTTAATGCGAGTGGACTTCTACTCAACCAGGACAAAACGAATAAAATGATATTTGCACTTCGTGAAGGTAGTAATACCGAAGACAATTTAAAAGGGGTTCGCTTCCTGGGTGCGCAACTGGACTACAGACTGAAATGGGACCTCCATATAGAAAATGTGGTTGGCAGGCTTCGTGGGAGCGTATTTGTCCTGAGGAGTCTATATGGGTGTGTGTCAGAAGCCACAATGAGGATGGTATACTTTGCCATCTTTCATTCGGTGATGACCTATGCTGTCCTAACATGGGGACGTGCTAGCCAGGCGGGGCGTGTTTTTAGTCTGCATAGAAGGGCAGTACGGATGATTGCGGGACTTGGCTGGAGAGATGACTGTAAACAGGCATTCATACAGCTAAAAATTCTCACTTTTCCATCTCAGTATATATTTGAATGCCTGTTGCATGTCAAAAAAATGAACAATCTCTTACCACACATAGAGACGTACACGAGTATGGAACAAGGGGCAGAGATGCTCTGGTTCCAACATACTGCAGACTAGGGAAGTGTCAGAGTCGACCGGATTTTATTGCAATCAAAGTCTTTAAAAAATTGCCTACTATCGTAAAACAATTACCATTTCTCCCCTTTAAAAATACGGTCAAATCGCTGATCATCTCTAACGCCTTCTATAATGTGGAAGATTTTTTGAACTCTACATTTTAAATTTTACATTTTAACCTGTTTGTGTTTTGTCAATTATTTTAATTCTATTAACTTTGACTTTTTTTTTTTACTACTCGTATTGACTTGTGTAAACACTTTGTTGTACTGACATCATTATAAATTATTATTATTATTATCTGCTATCAACGAGTGTACAAATAAAATAGAGAGTTTTCTGATCAGTCGAGCTTTCTATAGCTACGAGGAATCCCTCACTCATGAGTTTTAATTTATTTTATTATGTACAGTAAGTTAAATTGTTAAACGTTGTTTAGTTACCTCAATCTTGTCTTATACATTTTTTTAATTTTCTGATACAACTAAGTTTTGAACTGTATTATCTAATCAATGTTAATTGTAGTTAATCTTCTTAACTTTGTCTTTATATGTATTTTTTTTGACTACATGATTAGGCACAACTACTAATACTATAATTTTATTTTATCTTATTAAGTGACATCTGATACTTTTTTAACTTTATCATTATACTGACCTGTGGAAATACTTTTTGTATGATAACACCAATAAACTATTTTGTATTTTGTATTTATTTGGACCTCTTTATGTAACAGGTGGACGTCGCCGCGAAAATATATGGTCGAGGTCCTATTCGTTACCTATATTCGGATAATGGAACCAACTTTAGACGTGCTGATGAAGAGTTTAAGAATTTCCGGAAGACAATTGACGATGATATCATATCTCGAGAGCCGACAGAAAAGAAATGCAGTGGCATTTCAATCCACCAAGAGCACCACATATGGGAGGTTGCTGGGAGAGGTTGACAGGGAGTGTAAAAAAGTTATAACCTGTTTTGAAGATGTTAGCCACTTTTCCGTAAATAAGACAAATATTTAAACAAAAACAAAAAGCCGTTTTTCGATCCACCCTATTGTGCATAACGCCAGAAATGTTGCAAAATACTCTTGAGAGCATGAGGCGTGTCAACTTACGCATCAAACAAGGCAGTGGACATTTCCAACATTATTCTAATTTCCCATTTTGTTGTTATTAAAAAACAGAACTCAAAACGTTATTAGTCTTTAATTTCAATATTAAAGTAGTAGTTCATTATTTTACCTATGTAATTAATAATATATTTGCGCGCTGATGATGTCAATATGGTATGCAAACTAACCTATATCGAATTGAGTTATTTAAAAAGGATTATCTTAACTCCAGACACTAACTTCAAAATAAACTGTTCAACCACAGTGAAAAATTAACAAGTAAGCTTTTCTCGGCTGTTGTCATGGAAACGGTACGTTAAAAGTTAACTTGTGTGTTTGATCATAGGGCTGCATATAAGCTAAGACAGCCGTTTTTCATTTCATGACCATCTTATCTTTTACCAATAATTAGGAAAATTTATAAGCTCAGTTATTTTTATTAGGTTGTCATTCTGACTTGCAAGGGTTCACATAAAAATAGCGGTCCACACGAATTCCCCCGCAAATTTTAAATCATGCTACTACCTATGTTATCTTTCTAATTTTAAATAAAACTCCACATCCTTTATACACATATATTTTATATACCCTGAGTAACACATCAATAATTGTATGTGCTTATTTTAAATAGAAATACTTATGTAATAATTATAATTAAGTAATACTAAATAACATTTTAAGAAGGCAAAAATGTGCTTAAAAACAGTTTTTTTAGAAATTATTGTATTTAAATGATACACATTTAACAACATCAAATCTGGAAATTTGCCCCATTTGATACGGTTCGATCTTACCTTGCACAAAATTATTTTTTTTAACAACGGCTTTTCGGCGAGTAACAACTTCAGAAAATATTGATCTATTAATTTTCATGTATCAGTTTGACTTTCTTTTAACGCCGACAGAAATTTATGAATGTTCGGGTGACGTGTCCCACAAGACTGTTTGAACTTCAAATGAAAGATTCACAATTATTTGTAGTTCTTAAAATACTTCCGGATTGTATTACTCAGATGTATTATGGTGAAAAAAGAGAATTGTTATCAATATGTTTTAGTGAAATAGTCTGCTAACTCTTCTAGTCTTTTGTCTCTAGGCGTGCAAGACATGAAATCATCGACGAAACATTCGCCAACCTGGTGAGGTGGCAAAAACATCAAGCCAAAAAGATATTTTAGCCACTTTCCAATTTCCGACTGCTCGCTTTTATATTCTCTTCCAAGACCTACTTGGTGAATCTTTCTCCACCATGACTGGGATATATGAAACCGGTATTCAATTCTAAAAAAGTCTATTACAATCGAGATTATAATACTTAGGGGGTTGAAAACAAGGTCGTAATTTCTACAAATTTCTTTTAGATTGATTAACAAATTTTTTATATATTTTTGTCCTTAATTATTTTTTAATAAACAAAAGACACCAGGTACATATACAGAATTATTATAAACATTTTATTTATTTATTTATTTCAACAAAGCCCAACAATGCAATTTACAGGGCCGATAGTTTACAATATAACATTCATTTTACAAATATACTTTTATAATAGGTATTATCATTACATGACTATCACAGTTTTTAAATACACTACATATCACAGAGAATTTGAAGACAAGCAAAGGAACTGGTTGTAATTCATGCTCAAGACACATGTGTGCGATATTTTATTATAGGTCGAACACATCTTATGCACGGGTGATACATACATCACATTAGTGTTTGCTGCTGATAAGTAGAAATAATTGCTATGCCTATTAGCAATTCTAGAACAGAAGACTTTACCATTAACAAGTTTATGCAAGAACAATACCTTTTGAATATCTCTACGTTTTTCCAAATGTTAGATTTTAAGCTAAATACTTTAAAACTTTAAATTCGAGCAGCTCATGTGTGCGGGATAACCACCAGGCGGGTTGTGGCAGATTGACATTGAAAGACAGCAGGTAAAAAATTGACTGCATCTCGCGACTTTGTCACGTTCTATAAAATCAAAATGTTAAAGTAAAGTAATAGAAAATAGTAGTATGTTTTCAATTGTTTAAATTCCTAAATATAAAAAGTAAAATACAGTCCATATTCGAACAAATATAAACACCAAACTTTCCAAACTAAACCTAGCCAAAAGGACATTATTATCTATACCGATTTGTGGGTATACCCATCCGTTTTTAAGGCCAAATATTTCATGAACTTTCTCTGAACCTGTTCAACAGCTATCACATATTTATTGTAAACATGTGCCCATATAAGTGACCCATACTCAAGCCTGCTTCTTACCAACGTTAGATATAAAACCTAAAGTGTTTCTATATCTCTAAAACAGTTACAATTTCGAATGATATAACCAAGCATTTGCATAGCTTCTGAAACTGCCTTAGTGATGTGATCATTGAAACTCAGTTTTGAATCCACAATGACGCCCAAGTCTTTGACATTCTCCACTCTTTTCAATCTCTCCCCATCAATGACGTAGTCAAAATTCAGTGGTGATGTTCTCAGACTAATCGTCAATAGGGCGCATTTTTTAGCATTGAGTAAGAGTGCATTACCAACACACCAGTTATTAATTGCATTGACATTATACTGCAATTTTTCGCAGTCAGTGTAAGACCTAACCGAAACATACAATTTCAGATCATCAGCAAATATTTGGTACTCCACATCAATTACATTTTGAATATCGTTTATGAATATAAGAAATAATCTGAGGAACCCCTGAAGTTGCTTGCGATCTGAACCCATTGTACTGAACATACTGCGTTCTGTTTTCTAAATATGTTCTAAAAAAATTTATAAAATTTCTTGTCAGGCCAAACTCTTGTAATTTAAGCAATAGTCTTTTGTGGCATATCCTGTCAAAGGCCTTTGTGAAGTCGGTAAAGACCACATCAACCTGGCCTCTAGAATCAACTACTTTAGATGCAAAATTGGAAAAGCAAGCCAGGTTGGTGGTCGTTGATCGACCCGCCAAAAAGCCGTGTTGATGAACTGATAATAGCGGTTCAATCTTATGCATTATGTGTCGATATAAAGTCATTTCATAAATCTTTGAAAACCCACAAATAAGAGAAACGGGTCTATAGTTCCCATTCTTAAATACTGGACATATCTTGGATACTTTCCATCGTTTGGGGTATCGTTGCTGACTTAATGAAAGTGTAAAGAATTGCTTCTTATTTCGTAATCAAACACACTTTTCAATATATTTATTTCCAATGTTTTTTGACGTAAATCACACAAAATACTGACATGACGACAACCTCACCTTTCTTACCAGTCGCTAATAAAGACTGGTAAAAAAAGGTGTAACTAAACCTTTATGTATAACAAAATAAATAATCTAAACATTTCTTCCATCTCCCGGAGAGTTAACATCTAATTTACAAATTTTATTGACTGGTCTTCGGTATACCGCTCCGTTTCTAGTCTTTATGTCGACGACCCTAACTTTGCCATCTTTCCCTGGAAAAGTGGCAACGACTTTGCCCATCGGCCAGTTGTTTTGTGGGAGATTTCCATCAGCAATTATAACGATGTCACCAATGTCTGCATTTTTGACAGATTCGAACCATTTTGTCCTTTTATTTAATTGCGGTAGGTATTCTTTAACCCATCTTTTCCAAAATTGGCTAGTCAATAATTGAACCTGCCGCCACTGTTTCCTAAGGTCTACATTAGTTGATTGCAGGTTGCTTCCTGGTATTGACCCACCTGAGGATCCCAGTAGAAAGTGATTTGGTGTTAAACATTCTGGAGCTTCTGGATCTACGGAAACATAAGTTAATGGTCTGGAGTTAATCAAAAATTCAATTTCTACTAGGGCAGTAGACAAAACTTCTTCTCTAGGACATTTCTCTTTAAGCATGACCTTTAAAGACGTTTTAATCGATCTGATTAATCTTTCCCAACTGCCTCCCATGTGTGAGGCCGTTGGAGGGTTGAAGTGCCACTTTATTCTTTGTGCTGATGTGTCGTTAGTAATTTTGGATTGATCTAAGTTCTCAACTCGTTCTATAAGTTCTCTATTGGTACCGTGAAAATTTGTTCCATTATCTGAATACAAGTCTGAAACAGAACCTCGTCTTCCAATGAATCTCTTCAGGGCAAGAATAAATGAATCTGTACTCAAAGATGAAGCTATTTCAATATGTATCGCTCGTGTTGTTAGACACGTAAAAATAGCACCGTATCTTTTTTCTTTTCTCCGTCCAATAGCTACATCATACGGTCCAAAATAATCCACACCAGTTCTTGTAAAAGGTTTCGAAAATACGTCATATCTGGCTTTTGGCAGGGGACCCATTTCTGGAGGTATTGGTCGAGCTCTCTTATTTTTACAATATTGACATGCTCTTGATATTTTTTTTACTTCATTTCTCAAACTGGGGATCCAAAATATCTGTCTCATTTCATTGATAACGAATTCGTGTCCTTGATGTTGTGCTTTCTCATGGTACTTTATTATTAGTAATTTAGTGAAACTGTGTTTTACTGCCAAAATTAAAGGAGAATTTATTAATGAATAATCCATTATTCTGCCATTCATGCGTAGTAACCCTTCTTCATCTAGGTATGGAGCCAACTTATAGATGCTACTACATTTTTCAACTTTTCCATGTTTTTTTAAGTGGTCTATTTCTGTGCTGTAACATTCTCTTTGTACTTCTTTGTACCATTCCTTTTCCGCATCTTGCAGTTCTTCTACTTGTAAGGGGCATTTTACTTTATCTTTAGTTCTTAGATTTTTTAGCCATCTTAACACCCATGCTGATGTACGAATCAGTTTTTCATATTTCGAAAATCGTATTATATCTGGTAGAAAAACATTCTTTTCTTTTTCTACAACAAGTAAAACTGTATGTTTAATTTCTAAATCTTTTTCATTTACGCTATCGAACTGGAAATCACTAATATAGTCTGAAATGTCGATATTATTTAGAAAATCTGGGCCATTAAGCCATCTGTTCATAGAAAGTTCGTTGGGTTTTAATATTCTCGTACCTTCGTCCGCGACATTTTCTTTCGTATTTATCCAGTGCCATTCTCTTCTTTTAGACAAATCTAGAATCTCCCCAATTCGATTCGATACAAAACTTTTATATTGAGTCTTGTCTGATTTTATCCACCATAGAACTGTTCTTGAATCTGACCAGTAAAAACTTTCTTGAATAGAAATTTCTAATTCTGCTAATGTATTATCCATGAGACGACTTAACATAAGTGCTGCTTGTAGTTCTAATCTTGGGATGCTTGTCGGTTTTAATGGGCTAACTTTTGTTTTTGCAACGAGAAAGGATACTCCACAACTTTTTTCTTTAAAATATCTAATATATATTACTGCACAACATGCTTTCTCACTAGCATCACAAAATCCATGAGCTTCAATTTTTGAAGAATTTGCTAATTCGATACCATAACATCTAGGAATTTTTATATCTGGTATGAGTTTAAGAGAATTTTGAATCCAGGTCGACCAACATTCATTAATTTCATGAGTTACTTCGTCATTCCAATCAATTTTTAATCTCCAAATTTCTTGTAAAATGATTTTTCCAGTGACAACCATTTTAGCTAGGAAGCCGAGGGGGTCAAATATAGACATAACGACTTTTAGAACGTCTCTTTTGGTTGGCCTTTTGTTTTTGTTTAAAATGTTCTCGTAGATTTTTTTGAGGTCGAGAGAAAACGTAAATATGTCTTGTATAGAATTCCATTGGATGCCAAGAACTTTCTCTGTCGGGTTTATTTTGTATTCTTCGAAGTTTTTAATTTTTTGCATTTTTAAGTTTTCGGGAATATGGTGTAAGATACGTTTAGAATTAGAAATAAAATTACAAATTTCAAACCCTCCGTTTTTATGTATTTGGACAACTTCTTCTATTATCTTTATAGCTTCTTCTTCACTTCTTCTGCTATCAAGGTAATCATCCACATAATGTTTGGTTAGGATCGCATTACAGGCGTCTTCTGATTGATTTTTGTGTTGTTCAGCGTTCTTATTTTTTACATATTGTGCCAGACTAGGTGAACATGTAGCCCCAAATATCATTGCTCGCATTTCATAGACATCAGGCTCTCCAGATCTCCTCATACCCCTCCAAAGAAACTTTTGAGCTTGTCGGTCTTCTTCTCTTATTATTACTTGGTGGAACATTTCTTTGATATCACCAGTAAAAGCAAATTGATATTGCCTGAATCGTAACAAAACACCCACTAGAGATGTCAGAAGATCTGGACCTGGTAAAAGCTCTGTATTTAGACTGACTCCATTCACTTTTGAAGCTGCGTCGAAAACTAAACGAAGTTTTCTTTTCTTTGAATTAAATACTGCAAAATGAGGTAGGAACCATTCGTTCTCCGTCCTATATAACTTTTCTTCTTCATTAAGTTTTCTGGCATACTGTTTCTTTGTATATTCTTCAATTTTAGAACAATATTGTTTAGCAAATTCTGGATCTTTGTCCATTTTCCTTTCCATGCAGTACAATCTGGACAAGGCATTATTTTTACTTTCAGGAAATCTAGTGAAGTCACTCTTCCAAAGTAAACCAATCTCGTATCGACCTTCTATTTTTCTGCATGTGTTTCTCATTATTTCTTCAGATCGAATCATATCTCTCGTACTTTCAGATTTTTCCTTTAAACATACGCCAAAACTATCAATTTTAAAAGAATTTTTAACTAGTTGATGTAAATTTTCATCATTATTTTCTGCATCACAGATGTGATATAAGAAATTTGATTCATTTCTTCCTATTTCAGATATTTTTCCATGTAGTACCCATCCTAAAGCTGTTTTGGTCATAAACGGGCCATTATTGGAAAATTCAATTACCTTTTTGGGAGCTACCAGGTGGTAATTATCTTGTCCGATGAGGATAACAGGTCGTTTATTAAAGTAGGGTGTTAATAATTCTATTTGACCAATATTGGAATACTTCTGCTTGATAACTTCGATATCTAAACTTTGAAGAGGCAGTAACATATTTTTCACTGATCTTACGTTCACAAGTTTATTAGTTTTTGCATTTTCGTACAACCCAGAAATGTTAATATTCATTTTTTGTGATTCCTTGTCTTCGTGGATTATTCCATTCGTCCACTGATAACCCAGAGGTTGATTCTTACCAGATAAACCCATCGTCTTGGCTATTTCTTCATCAATTAAGGATACTGTGGAACCTTCATCTATAAATGCCAAAACAATTAGGTTCTCGGTTTCACCTCTAATTTCAACAGGCAGCATTTTCAGAAGAACAGTGGTGTTTACATTTTTAATAAAGTTTACTTTTCCGTTTTCAGATGAACATTGAGAGGCTACCAAATCTTCGCTGAGTCTTCTGGGATGATGCAAAAGTTTATGGTGGAAAAACTTACATTGCTCAGTTCCACATATCTTCTTGGAACGACATACTTGCTTTGAATGATTGCTTTTTAGACAGCAAAAACATAATTTATTTTCTTTTACTATATTCCAACGAGTATCTATATTCTTTCTTTTAAAATCTTCACATTCATCTAGTTTGTGGTTTTCGTTTTTACAAAATACACATTTTTTGAGTGTTCTCCTTTCATTGATGGAAAAAATAGTTTCTTTCTTTCTTTCTGTATAATTATTACGACTTTCAAAACGTTTACTAGTTTGGAAGTCGATAGTACAAGAAATTCTTGCTTTTTCTCGAAGCCATTCACAGAAATCTTTTAAATTAATATTGTTTTTCTTTTTTAATATATATGCGCCCCATTCCATTCTTAAGAAATATGGTAATTTACGTAGTAGTTCCTCTAAGAGTTGTGGGTTATACATATGTCCTGTATTCTGTAAAGATTCCATGGTTGCTGTAAGATTAAACACGGTATTGGAGAAAGTGAGCATTGCATCAGGCTTTCCGCTTTTCGGAGGTGGAGCTTTTCTGGCCTTTTCTACTAGCGTAGCTATAATTACTTCTGGCCTTCCAAAAGTTATTTCTAAGGTTTCAATTATTGTCGCCAGATTAACAGGAGATAATAATAGGGGCCTAATCGTTTCAAGTGCTCTGCCTCTTAAACACTTTTGAACCCTAAAAATATTTTCTTCATCAGAGAACTGACATATTTCAGAAGAACGTTTTAATTGCATATAAAAAATTGGCCACTCTTCAGGATCTCCA
The DNA here is from genome assembly GCA_963920685.1 of Polydrusus tereticollis. Taxonomy (NCBI): domain Eukaryota; kingdom Metazoa; phylum Arthropoda; class Insecta; order Coleoptera; family Curculionidae; genus Polydrusus; species Polydrusus tereticollis. The sequence continues at coordinate 56,858,659 of OY987329.1, forward strand.
GAAAATATAGGAAGTTCTTTTACAAAGGTTTGCTTCAACAATAGATTATTTAAATCGGAGTTAGGACGACTAGTTTCTGGTATTGGATTATTTACTGTATTGTAGTCTACACGCTTTGGCATCCTAAACACTACATTTTCATCATTCATATGTTTGGATTCATCTTTATGACATTCAGGGTTACATGTAAAATCGTTTTTATCTAAAAATCGATTTACCTTACTAGTACAACTTTCCTCTTCAAAAGGTGATTTACTGCGTGAGTCACTAATGTCACTAATTGATGCGTTTTCTATCTCTTCCATTTGATATTTTTTTTCTAGTTCCATTAACTTCTTTTGTCTAACCATTTTTCTCTCTTCTCTCTGGCGTTCTCTTTCTTCTCTCTGGCGTTCTCTTTCTTCTCTCTGGCGTTCTCTTTCTTCTCTCTGGCGTTCTCTTTCTTCTCTCTGGCGTTCTCTTTCTTCTTGTTCTTCTTCTAGAGCCGCCAATTTTTTTTCACTTACTAGTTCTAATTGCTTCAATTTTTGCTGTCTTATAGACGAACTCGTGTCTTTTGTGTTTTTAGAAATTTGTGATTTACTGTTTTCAGTCGTTTCGACTTTAGAGGGAGTCTCCTTTTCCTTATCCTCTTTTTGAATCAAAGGCTTTTGCTTTCTTAATTCTTCTCTGAAACAAAAAGGCACCGTATTTTCTCGTTCGGGAAATCCTCTAAAATCGGACAGGCTGCTACTTCTTCTGTTCATATTTTGACTGTATTCCAACGTGCTGTTCTTATTGATGAAGGACCATGTAAAGAATTGCTTCTTATTTCGTAATCAAACACACTTTTCAATATATTTATTTCCAATGTTTTTTGACGTAAATCACACAAAATACTGACATGACGACAACCTCACCTTTCTTACCAGTCGCTAATAAAGACTGGTAAAAAAAGGTGTAACTAAACCTTTATGTATAACAAAATAAATAATCTAAACAGAAAGGTTAAATATTTTGCATAATGGAGCTGCCAAGACATTTATAGTATCCCTAATGAAAAAACTTGGAACAGAGTCAGGACCACTTGACATTTTTGGCTTAAGGCCTTTAGTTATCTCAATGATATCGGCTTCAGTAACAGTGGGTGAGGATATTTCCATGTGGTTTAGATTTAGAGTTGAAGGGTTATGGGGATTACTAATTGGACTATAAACACTCTCGAAGTAGTTTGCAAAAGCAGAAACAATATCCTTCGGGTTATTAAACTGTACTCCGTTGTATGACATTTTCCCAGGGATAGCACAAGTTAGGGATGTAGCGGGTACCCGGTCTACCCGGCCGGGTACCCGGGTTTTTATTTTGTTTTCTGTTTTTGGTAAAATAAAACATAAAAGAACTGAAACAGTGTATTTTTGTGATGATAAAAAATACATAAAAAAAAAACAGATTTTAAAAGGTTATAACAACAAACTTTGTTAAATAAAATATTTAATATCTAAAATCAATTAATGGCAAATTGTGATGAAGATAAATTAACATTTCACCATTCTCAGAGGATAGTCGGTTTCGGGTTTCTTCATAAATATTACCCGCTTCTGAAAACAACCGTTCACTAAATATTGTTGAGGCAGGTGCTGAAAGAAACTTTTTAGCAAGCTTTGCTAGATTAGGGAATCTCTCTGAATTTATTTTCCACCACGGAAATGGGCTTAATTGTCTATCAATTAACGGCAACGCCAAATATGAACTTATTTCAACCTCCACGTCCTGTTGTATGTTTGGTGCTTTAGCAGATGATTTTCTATTTGTATCTCGCCTGTTGGCAATACTGGTAAACACTAGGGATGTAACGGGTACCCGGCCAAAACCGGGTACGCGGCCGGGTACCCGGTTTTGTAGGGGTCTTAATTGACCGGGTACCCGGTTTGGCCGGATCCTAAAAAGGGCTACCCGTTACATCCCTAGCACAAGTGTTCATTTTTTGCTGAATGCACCTCCAGAAATTCCTGGGATCATCCCTAATATTTCTTTCGGTGTTTAGAATATACAAGCGATAAGAATCTTTGATCATTTGATTGGTCCTTGCCCTTATTTCTTTAAATCGGTTGTAGTACAAGGGATTATTAGTTTTTTTAAATTTTTTAAAGATGTTATGCTTATATAATTGATATGTGATGGGCTACATGTTTGGTGAAATGGATATTCCATAGTAGAGGAAATTAAATTAAAGTAGTATGTACTTGTTATATTTCACAATTTATTTCAGTTTCCTGACACGTGTTTCAACCTTTGCGGGTCATTATCAAAGGCTTTGATAATGACCCGCAAGGGTTGAATTGTGAAATATAACAAGTACTACTTTAATTTCCTCTACTATGTTATGCTTATACTTTAAGTTGGCTATAATATCACCATTGTACCAGATCGGAAAAGATCGACCGTTGTTTTTAAACAATGGCACTGACCGATCAAATATATTATATAATATCTCATAAAACCTTTCACAGCACATGTCTGTATCCATATACTGATCCAGCTCTTGCCAGTCGACATCAAGCAGTTCACCATAAAGTGCATTAAAATTCGCCTTTTTGAAATTGTAGCATCTAAACTGGTCTTGCATATTTATGGTAAAGCCACTGGATCGATCTGCCTCGAGCTTAAGATCTACTGATAATGCCGGATGATGAGCATCCTCATTCACCATAGGACAATCATCCCTACTTACTATGCAGTTAAAGTTTGTTAATACTAAATCTAAGTACCGTCCGTTAAGGGGGGACTTTGTTCAGCAAGGAATTTATCGGCCACTGCAACAGACCTGAGGTGGACAGACTAGCGAGATCACACGTGCTGCAAAATACATCCTAAACACAACTTACACACTGCGAGATCTTTATGCTGTGGCGAGACGATCCAACTGTGTTGAAGACCGGACTGAATTCGGCGAATTGATATACTTTTATTACTTTTTATTCCGTCGGTGACTCGCCTCTCGCGTTGTTATTTAGCGGTAGTATGGTTTAATTTCCGAAGAGAAATAGGTATTGTATGCAAGAAAATACCTGGGTTTAAAATTAGGCACAATACAAATACCTAGTTAGTGGCTACATTCTACATATTTAGTATACATTATGTTGTTTAACTTGTTTAGTAGGTACCTAGGTACATATTATTATTATTGTAATACATAAAATTAAAAAACAATAATTTCCATTTTTGCGTTTGCAAAAATTTAGCAGCCTCCGCACCGCGCCGCGAGGCGTAGACAATAGAATACGATCATACATTTTATATGAGTAAGATAGTAAGATAATATATGTACAGGGTCGATGGAAACGGTCGATTATTTCTTAAAGTAAAACAGCTAGCAAAAAATATTTTAGACAAAAGTTTTATGGTTTTGTAAAGCCCATTAGAATTAAAGAAAGATAAGTATGGAGGATGAGTCAGAAAGCCGTAGAGGAATCATGTTACCTTTTTTTTAATAGAATACCCTATATCTTAGAATATTTTTGGAAAAAACCCTAAAACTTTTGTCTTAAATATTTTTTGCTAGCTGTTTTACTTTAAGAAATAATCGACCGTTTCCATACATACCAACGACCCTGTATAATAATCAGTAGGTACCTAGGTACATATTATTATTATTGTAATAAATACAATTGAAAAACAATTTCGACCGACGTACATACAAACAACATACAAGGTTTTATACAATACATGCAATTACAATTTTTGTAATGAAGTAGAGTGGTTGCGCTAGTAAGCTGGCCACCTCTAGTAGTCGACCAAAAATGACTTTAATCACTAATTTCAATTTCGCGCGAGTTTAGCTCTATTTCTTACATTTGCTATCTTCTTTTACTTTCTAAGAACACATATATCAATATTTCTTTATTATAAGTCGAACCTTACTTCCGTAAATTGGGGCGAAAAATTAGATGCTAGTCATTGTGTCTCCAAAAACAGTTTACTAAAGCCAGTGAAGATAAAACAGGGCAATTTTAAAGGTAAGTTAAACTAACTATATACTAGATATGTTTACCAAAGTAAGATTTTTTGGAAGAATATATGTTTACATAACTAGTAACAAGTCCCAAATATATTCATTTTTATTTTTAGGTCCAAAAATAATACGGCCGGTTACCGACATTAAATTATTATAAAGTTGCTAGTAATCGGCCATCATGGCCGACTACTGGCAAAATTTTATTTATACTTTACAATTTACAAATACATATAAACAGAATCTTCCTTTGCCATCATGTACTATGGTGTATCAAAAACGTACGTATCAGTAGTCGGCCGGGTCTAAAATGAATGATAAAGTCCCTAGGGAATATTAAAGTTAGTGGCCGACCACTGGCAAAGTCATAAATTGATGATTGTGCTAGTACTCGATCAGAAGATTTCTTTGGCTATAAAAGCACCTTAGTCAAACGAAATAGTTATTTTTGTATTAAGTGCGTGAAGTGAGTGTTTTTTTAATGGCATATGAGAGTGTCAATTTTTTGCCGCAGGTCGAGGCGAAAAATTCTCTCGAATGTGCCATTAAAACACGAATTTCACAAACGAAATACAAACAACATTTTTTGTACAACTGAAAGTTTGAATTAATCGGTAAAATTGTATATTATAATAAAAATTTTACCATATAATTTCACATAATCAAGTTAACAGCCCTGTCGTTACTATAGAAATGGTTTGTTGGCACGTTGCTTGTTTTGTTGTCATACGTTGATAGCTGTTCATATTTATTGCAATTTTTTAAATAAATAGTATAAGTACTTAAAATGGATGTAGATTACGATAGTGATAGCGAGATTCCTTCAGATATAGCCGATATAGCAAATTCGGCTATAGCTAATGTTGGAAAACTAGTTCCAACACGAATTATAATTTAGTTTAAAATTATGCTCTATACCTATTTAACAATTTAAATTATGTCAGGTACCGTCCGACCGGTGGACATTGTCATTTCCTGGGCAACTGACTAAAAAAGTTTTGCAACAATATAAGTTTTTAGAGACGTCAAAAAAAAGTCAGAAAAGAAATCTCGTGGCTCTCATAAAGTAGTTTTTCATTCTCTAAAAAATCACTTAGTTGCCCCCTTTTTTTGCTCTCGTCAGTGGACGACTCGTTATATTTTTGTGTTAGTAAAACTCTAACAAAATAAATCACGACCTATTGGAATTCATCGCAGTTTAGCAGAATAATAACCATTCCTAAGGTAGGAGCGATCCCATAAATACATGTACGAGACAGTTTTTGGCAGACAAATGCGAGGCCAATAAAATTGGTTATTCTGCATTGCTTTGTATTTTGTTTAACGATAATGTTTTTAATATGACAGACATTGCATTTATTTTGACGTATTGTTGTGTGTCATATAACCTTGTAAAATTTCAAGGTAGATTTTTACACGTCATTAACCTTTTTTATTCTGCTTATTGTTAATTTAGTATTTATATTTAATTGATTTGAAAGTTCTAGTTTAATGTAATTTTATGTAAATTTCACAACGGAAGATACAATAATTAATATATGGCATTTGTATAAAAAATATATCAAGAGTTTAATTAAAAACTTTGAACCACCCCTTTGGAATTTTACTGTCTGTTCTTTATGCGACGTTGTACTATACAGCTCGCACCCGTCTTTGATTTTGTAGAAGACTAAGTTTCTTCTACATAATTAAAAGTGGTCCTTCGAGCCGGATTAATAATAATTAAAGTTTTTAACTAAAATATGTATTATTGAATCTTCCCTTTATAAGAAATTTTTGATTCTCTTTCAATAATAGTTTTTAGGTGATTCTACTTTTAGATTATAATGTACTCTGCATTGTAAAAGCTGCTCGTACGAGTCTCTCTCTCTCTCTCTCTCTCCCTCACGGTTAACAATTTTTTATTTTTTTTTAATATTTTTGCTAAATATATTAAAGGATTTAACATGTCGACAAAAAACCAATTAATTAAAAAACGCGATATTTATAAAGGAGCCATCACTCGCATAAATAATTGGTATACTACCAATCACGATATCGAAAAAAATCACTGTCAATTTGAAATTCGCTTAGAACATTTGACCAATGCTTTCTCTAACTATACTGACGTACAAGATAATATTGAATCACTAGACCCCAATGATAAAGACCGCGATCAAACTGAAGATACATTTTTTAATGCTCATGCTCAATTAAAAAATAAAGTCAATTCTCTTTTGGCATCGGTAAATGCAAGCCTGCCAAGCTCTCCCTCACACGTTGTGCCGCAAGTTACTTCTCAACCTGTACCCCAAATAAGATTGCCTGAAATTCATATTAAAATCTTTAAAGGCGAGATTTCGGAATGGACTTCATTTCATCAGCTGTTTACAGCACTTGTAAGCAATAATCCTTCTTTATGTGACATTCAAAAGTTTATGTATTTAAAATCATTTTTAAAGGATGAGCCTTTAAAATTGATTGACACTCTTGCTGTAACAAATCAAAATTTTGATACAGCTATAAATATTCTCAAAAATAGATATGAAAACAAAAATTCTGTTATTAATAGTAATTTACTAAATTTGTTAGATACTCCTGCGATTACAAAATGTAATGCGCAAAATTTAAGAGATTTTGTTACAAATTGCAAACGCAATGTCGAATCATTAAAAAATTTAAATTTATCTTTTGAAGAACTCTGGAATTTAATTATTGTTCACCTTCTGGAAAGGAAATTGGATTTTGTTTCTAAAAAGGCTTTTGAATCTGCAAAGAACCTTAATACTCTCCCAGTTTTGCAAGAATTTTTTGAATTTTTAGATAAACGCTGCACTATATTAGAAAATTTGTCTAGTTTAGAAAGCAACACTTTCAAAAAACCTCCTAATGTGTCATTTCATGTAAACAACTCAACTGTCAATACTGGAAATTGTTTATTCTGTAATGAAACTCATAAAATTTATGCTTGTACTAAATTTAGAAGTTTACAGATTTCTGAAAGACACAATTTTATTAAATCCAACAAATTTTGTTTTAATTGTCTAGGTTCGAAACATCAGGCAAATGAATGTCAGTCTTTACGACACTGTTCTGTGTGTGCGCAGAAACATCATTCGCTGTTACATTTTGGTCCCAATCACAATAATGCCCAAACTAACAATCAAAACTCACATAATAATACTGCTCCATATACAAACACTCGGCAAACTTTCTCCCGTCAAATTGGGAACCCGCCTAGAAGTCAAACGAATAATAATCGAAACAATTTTTCTCAAGGTCAAAACTTTCTCCGGCCTATTACCCCTCAATCTGTTACTAATCCTATAAGTAATAGAAACTCTCAAACTTTCAGCACTAATCACAATCTTTCCCCTAATCATAGTGGAAATTTAAGCCAAAATGTAAATTCAAATTCTCAAAACAATCCCGATGTTTCACAGTCTCTTTCTGCAACCTCAATAAAAACTTCTCATGTATTGTTAGCCACAGCTTCTGTTTACATTTATAATGCACAAGGCGTTCGCTTCTCCGCTAGAGTTCTGTTGGACAATGGTTCACAAAATTCTTTTATCACTAAAAACATGGTTGATACTCTACAACTCCAGACTTATGACAAAAAACTTCTTATTTCTGGAATTTCCCAAACTGGATCAACTTCCAATGTTATGACTGATTTAACATTATACTCCAAAGTTAACCCGCGTCAAAAATTTAAATTGTCGTGTGCAGTTCTCACTAATATAACATGTAAGCTCCCTCAAGTTAGGATAGATGTGTCCAAACTTCACATTCCTCAAAATGTACAGTTGGCTGATCCTGAATTTGGAAACTCGCAAGAAATAAATATATTAGTAGGTGCTGACCTTTATTATAATTTATTGTTAAATGGCATTATTAGATTAGGTAAAAACCTACCCGTACTCCAAGAAACCCATTTAGGTTGGGTGGTCGCTGGATGCATTTCTCACACTGCAATCTCTTCTCGTATTGGATCCTATTCCCACACCTCTCTCTCTGTACAAAGAAATGTACCTGAAAATGTTTCTCTCTTTCTTCAAACTAATGAGCAGTTTAAATTAGATAATTTGATAGAAAAATTTTGGACTATTGAGGACTTACCTCAAAAAACCTTTCTACCCCCTGAAGATGAACAATCAGAAAGCATTTTTCTGGAAACGACTAAAATATTACATGACGGCAGATATCAGATAAATTTGCCATTGAAAACTTCAAGGGAAAATGAGAAACTAGGCTACTCATTTTATATCGCAAAAAGGCGTTTCTTAAACCTCGAAAAGAAATTTGAGAAAAATCTCTCTCTTAAATGTGACTATTCTAAGTTTATAGATGACTACGTTGAATTAGGTCATGCAAAGTATGTACCCCTATCTCTTGTGAATGTAGACTCCGAAAATCGCGAAGTGAATAAATACTTCTTCCCTCATCACGCTGTATTTCGTGAAAATAGTATCTCTTCTAAAATTAGAATAGTTTTTGATGGCAGTTGTAAAACAAGCAGTGGCTTGTGTCTAAATGATGTGACTCTCAAAGGTTTTCAGGTTCAACCTGATCTTTATGATATTTTATGTAGATTTCGATCTTTCAATTTTGTTTTAATTTCGGACATCGAGAAGATGTACCGACAAATAAAAGTTAACCCTGATCAATGTTTTTTACTTAATATTCTCTGGAGAAAAAATCCCGATGAAGATCTCAAATGTATGCAACTCTCCACAGTGACATATGGTACTAATTGCGCTCCCTATTTAGCGACTCGTGTCCTTAACGACATAGCTATAAAAAATAGTGAAACCTTCCCCCTTGCCTCAGATGCTTTACTTAAGCAAACCTATGTCGACGACATAATCTACGGTTGTGACTCTCAAACTGATCTAGACAAAGTCTATGTTGAACTTAACTCTCTTTTAAACCATCATGGTTTTCAGTTGCACAAATGGTGCTCAAACTCACAAGATTTTCTTAAAAAAATATCACAAGATAAAACTTTAAAGTACGATTTGAATTTCGATGACTCCCCTAACTCTGTATTAGGTCTGAAATGGGATCCTATTTCAGATGTTTTTACGTTTTCACCCCCTGAAACATTAGTTAAAAATTGTTTCACTAAGCGTAATATTCTTTCCACAATCGCAAAAATGTACGATCCTCTAGGTTTAGTTTCCTGCGTCGTAGTACTGGGAAAACTAATAATGCAAAAATTATGGCTCTTAAAAATAGATTGGGATATAAAAGTCACAGACCCTCATATCCTTGAACTTTGGAATAATTTTATGACTAATATTGGCAACCTCGCTCAAATAAAAATTTCTAGAAATTTATTTTTAAATAAAAGTAAATTAAAAATTCAGTTACATGGATTTGCCGATGCTAGCATGTCAGCATATGCCGCTTGCGTATATGTTCGTACTCTCTATTCTGATGGAACAGTTTCCTCAAATTTAATTTCCTCCAAATCTCGTGTTGCACCCCTCAAAACTATATCCCTCCCTAGATTAGAGTTGTGTGCAATGCTCCTCTTATCTAAACTCATACAAAACATGCTCTCCATTTACGAAACTAACTTTGCAGTAGACTCAGTTCATCTATGGACTGACTCAACTATTGCACTTTGTTGGATCCAAGCGCATGCTTCGAGGTGGTCAGTTTTTGTCTCAAATAGAGTATCTCAAATACAAGACTTAACTTCGAAATTCAACTGGAGGCACGTAGACACAAAAAATAACCCTGCTGACCTACCCTCTCGTGGTACCTTGCCACAATACTTGGTTAATTGTTCTTTTTGGTTTCATGGCCCTGAATTTTTGTTGAAAAACGAAAATTTTAATTTATTCAACGTTCAAAAACGTTTAGAAATCGTAAACCCTACCACTGAAATTAAAAATGCAATTCTTTCTGAAGAGAAAAAGGTATCCCCTGTCTCTCTTCATATCACAAATGAACTGGATGCATTTTGGAATCGCATTTTTGCGAAGTTTTCAAAATTTGTAACCCTACAACGAGTAATAGCTTATTGTCTCCGCTTTGCAAATAATACCAAAGCATCCTTTGAAAAATTCTCAGGTCCTTTATCTATTCACGAGTTGGAAAATGCCCTTAACCTTATTCTAAAGGTAATACAAAATAAATATTTCTCCAAAGAAATTGCTGAATTGAAAGACGGTAAACCACTCACTAATAAAAATCTATTATCTTTTAAACCATTTGTGTGTAAATCGGATAATTTTTTACGCGTCGGAGGTCGCTTAGAAAACGCTGAAATTTCATTTGACCAAAAACACCCTATATTGCTCCCTGCTCACAATAATGTTGTCACCTTAATGTTGGCTCAGGAACACAAACGTTTAGGTCACGCTGGTGCCCAAACAGTTCTTTCGAATTTCCGACTTAAATTTTGGCCGTTAAACGGATTAAAAGAAATTAAAAGAGTAATCATAAATTGTATTACTTGTTATCGGTTTCGTGCTGAACCCGCTCAGCAAATCATGGCTGATCTCCCCAAGGACAGAGTACAAATTTGTCGACCCTTTCAAAAAGTTGGAGTAGATTTTGGTGGCCCCTTTTTTATAAAATCATCTAGGCTTCGGAAAGCTCCCACAACCAAGAGTTACATCTCAATTTTTGTGTGTATGACCACCAAAGCAATCCACATCGAACTTGTTTCCAACCTCTCGACGGAAGCATTTGTTGCATGTCTCAAACGATTTATCGCTAGACGAGGTAATCCTTCGATTATTTACTCTGATAATGCTACTAATTTCCAAGGTGCCAAAAACCAACTTTATGAACTTTATCAGTTTTTTCAATCTCCATCAAATTCTGACGCTATTAAAGATTTTCTCGCACATAATCAAACTGAATGGAAATTCATTCCACCCAAATCTCCACATTGGGGCGGTATTTGGGAATCTGCTATTAAAAGTGCAAAATTTCATATGTTAAGACTTGTTGGGAATGCTCAACTTACATATGAAGAGTTAAATACTGTGCTAACACAAATAGAAGCGATACTTAATTCCAGACCTTTGTGTGCTTTATCTAATGACCCGACAGATTTACAAAGTTTAACTCCTGGACATTTTTTAATTGGCACTAGCCTCACAGCCTTTCCCGAAAAAGACATATCTGAAATCCCCGAAAACAGACTCTCCTTTTGGAATAAATGTAGTCAAATCCAGCAGTTGTTCTGGAAACGTTGGTTAGTTGAATACTTAAATCGTTTACAGCATAGACCTAAATGGCTTGTTCCTTTTAGTAATGTAAAAGTGAATGATGTTGTTCTTTTTAAAGACAATGATAATTCTTACCCCCTCAAATGGCCTTTAGCTAGAATTATTGAAACTATACCCGGACCTGACGGAAAAGTCAGAATGGTCATGCTAAGAACAGCTGATGGAATATATAAAAGATCCATAGTGAAGATTTGCCCATTACCAAGTAACGACAGTTCTCAAAATCTCTAATCTCTCTCGTTCGAAATCATTGTTTTTTGACTTGAAGGTTATATCCTTCAACGCGGGCCAGTATGTTGGAAAACTAGTTCCAACACGAATTATAATTTAGTTTAAAATTATGCTCTATACCTATTTAACAATTTAAATTATGTCAGGTACCGTCCGACCGGTGGACATTGTCATTTCCTGGGCAACTGACTAAAAAAGTTTTGCAACAATATAAGTTTTTAGAGACGTCAAAAAAAAGTCAGAAAAGAAATCTCGTGGCTCTCATAAAGTAGTTTTTCATTCTCTAAAAAATCACTTAGTTGCCCCCTTTTTTTGCTCTCGTCAGTGGACGACTCGTTATATTTTTGTGTTAGTAAAACTCTAACAAAATAAATCACGACCTATTGGAATTCATCGCAGTTTAGCAGAATAATAACCATTCCTAAGGTAGGAGCGATCCCATAAATACATGTACGAGACAGTTTTTGGCAGACAAATGCGAGGCCAATAAAATTGGTTATTCTGCATTGCTTTGTATTTTGTTTAACGATAATGTTTTTAATATGACAGACATTGCATTTATTTTGACGTATTGTTGTGTGTCATATAACCTTGTAAAATTTCAAGGTAGATTTTTACACGTCATTAACCTTTTTTATTCTGCTTATTGTTAATTTAGTATTTATATTTAATTGATTTGAAAGTTCTAGTTTAATGCAATTTTATGTAAATTTCACAACGGAAGATACAATAATTAATATATGGCATTTGTATAAAAAATATATCAAGAGTTTAATTAAAAACTTTGAACCACCCCTTTGGAATTTTACTGTCTGTTCTTTATGCGACGTTGTACTATACAGCTCGCACCCGTCTTTGATTTTGTAGAAGACTAAGTTTCTTCTACAGCTAACATGTTACCGGCGAAATCAAAATTTATATACGAGAAAAATTATAACCAATTCCGTGAATGGTGCGGCAAGAAAAATATACAAAAAGTGTCTGAAAAGGTACTTATATGCTATTTTGAGGAGAAATCAAAAACTGTAAAACCTTCTACTTTATGGAGTGTCTACTCAATGTTGAAGAGTACATTGAATGTTAAAGAAAATATTGATATAAAGAAGTTTTCAAAATTGGTGCCTTTTATTAAGAACAAAAACGTCGGATACCGAGGGAAGAAATCTAAAGTTTTATCGAGAGACGATATTAATAAATTCATTCAAGAAGCTGATGATGAAACAAATTTACTTTATAAGGTACAGATGATCAAAATTTTGTATTATTTCAGTAATTTCAATATTTTTTTAATTGTAGGTTGCGTTAATTTTGGGAATCAGCGGTGCTTGTCGCCGTGAAGAATTATTGAAGGTAACTATTGATGACATTGAAGATACCGGGTCTATATTGATTGTTAAAATACCGGATACAAAGACCTATTGCCCAAGAATGTTTACCGTTTCAAATTCTGATTATATTGAGATATATCGCAAGTATAGAGTACTAAGGCCGTCCCATACACACAAAAAGAGATTATTTTTAAAATATTCAAGAGGAAAATGTGTTGACCAACATGTGGGAATAAATAAAATAGGGGAAATTCCTAGCTTGATTGCAAAATGGCTGGGAAAAGAATTGCATAAGAGCTACACAGGTCACTGTTTTAGGAGGAGTTCTGCAACTCTCTTAGCCAATGCAGGGGGTAACATGACATCTATAAAACGCCACGGTGGTTGGAAATCTGCCGCCATAGCAGAAGGATATATAGAAGATAGTTTGAGTAATAAAATTGATATTTCTAATAAATTAAATTGTTCCTCTACTTCCAAACAAATCAATATAACTGATACAATTGTGGACTCAACTTTTCAAGGAATATCTAGCGTTTCTGATCAGCAGCAAGGTGGACTAGCTTCGGGAATTAATATTGGAAGCAATTGTTCGAACTTCACCATCAATTATTATTGTAACAAATGAGATTTTTTGGTAGTTGGTAATTAATTAGTAAATTTGTACAAAAAAATTCAATACATTTTTTAAAAAGTAATGTTTTATCGTTTTTTTTGTAAATCATTTTTCCAGTTAAAAAAAGTCTTTTTTTCACCGTGAAAAAAAGTCTTTTTTTCACCGTGAAAAAAAGTCTTTTTTTCACTGTTAAAAAAACAAAAGGTTTACGTATCGATAGCGATGAAAAAATGTCAACTTTTTTTGACAGTTGTACAAAAAAATGTTTTCTTTACATAACAGACGATGCCATGCGGGCCAAAAAAAAAAGTTCCATAGATTATTCCGTAGAAGAAGCTTTTGATTCTATGAGAAATGGAGCTAAAATTCGAGAAACTTGCAGAAACTATGGTATACCACGTGCACCTCTGCAGGACCGGCCCGCAGGTCGTGTCACAAGCAATAAGCCTTTACGCATGGGCACCAGATCCATATATAAGCACATAAATGCCGACGTCCACCTCCCCATCCGATGCTTTTAAAAAATATCTTAAATACTCTTAAGTCAATTCCATAAACAAAACACCCGAAAGCTGGACCCTTCCACAAGTGCCATTTCGTCCAATGTTAGGAAAACATATTACATGGAGAAGGATCGAATAGAAAATGAGAAAGAAGGAAAAGGGATGAGTTAGAACAAAAAAGAAGCGAAATGGTTAATAATAGTAATAAAAAAAAGAAAGACCCAACGAAAGAAGCGAGATTTTAGAAGAATACTTTGAAAGAAATATAGTGCTAAATGTGAAGATGAACTAGATAGTGATGCAGAAGCCGAAGGTGATAAGAATGTGGGATGTGACTGGTGTCCCAGGTGGTTTCACTTAGACGCTACACGAAGGCCATATAAAGAGGTGCAAGGTCTAGACTATAACTGCGATTTTTGCGAATACTTTTTACCTTGACCTATACTTTTAAAAAATATGGTCACACATTTTATGTATTTTAGGTAGGTACATTGGGATGTTTTTTTTTTATATTTTTGGAAATATAATTTTTGTGTTTTTTTATAATGTGTTTTTCCCCTTTTTATTGACAAAATAAAAAATGCTAGCACGGGCCCGTGCTAAATAACCATTAATATGTGACGGACGACTTCTGCTATAGGCATGGCCGACTACTAAACAATAACTTTCTTCTGAAAAAAATGATATTTTTGAGAACTTAAATATAAAATATTTACTTACTTTCTTGAGTATCTCTATCGTTTTCAATTGATTATTTAAAAAACAAAAATATAATGATCAAAAAGGGCCGACTACTGGCGCAATTACCCTATGCTTTGTTGGAAAACATGGTTTAATATCAACACCCTACGTACTAGCGTAAAAGTAAATATTAAAGTAATATATATTATAAACTTATCAAAAAGAACATGCCCGCAGAAGAAATCGACCCCGAGTCTCTTAGGTTACAGTCCAGAGGTATTCTAACAACTAGGCCATATAAGATGCGCTAACATTTGTAAAACAGGTTGATATTTCTATTTCGTCAATTAATACTATAATCATATGTAGCAACATGCGAGGATGCTATAACTACGACAATTAAAAATAATTTATTTTATCTATTAAATACCACGTATGGCATACTGTTGGATTTATATTTAACAGGTTCTTAGCTGCCTCAGAATAACGCTAACTATAAACAATCCGTTACATATTACCTCTGCTATGTATAAAAATTAACGTGAAACAATAAATAGCCTAAAAAGCATGAATATCAAAAAAAGTCGTTTTAGCAACCCGTCTACTGAAAATAAAATCGCTACGTAACAGTTCTTCTTACGCTCTCGGCTTTATTTTATTGAACCTATCCACCTGTACACCTTTATTTTAGATCTAAAAGTTAAAAGCAAAACGAATAGTTATAAACGCCTTCTATAATAAATGCAGATATTCTGTTATCGTCACCGACAATACAAAAAAAAAACATAAAATATTGCCTAAAACCCCAACCCAAAATTACTTCTAGTTCAACCTAACTATCATTTTTCCCAGTGTATTATAAGCATGTCTCGCCATCGCTTATTTCACGTCGGCCGAGCATAAATAAACCTTTGCATAGGCAGCTTCTAATACATTTTAACCTTATGTTACCTGAAACATGCTCCGCGCGCTACACGATAAC
Source organism: Polydrusus tereticollis (assembly GCA_963920685.1). Taxonomy (NCBI): domain Eukaryota; kingdom Metazoa; phylum Arthropoda; class Insecta; order Coleoptera; family Curculionidae; genus Polydrusus; species Polydrusus tereticollis. The sequence goes on from OY987329.1 coordinate 56,874,223, forward strand.
GGACTTATTACGAAATTGTAATGTAGGTTATCTGTGGTAATGTCTCAATTTTTAGAATAGTAAAGATAAGACATGGAAGTTCTAAGGTGCATAGCGATTTTTTCGAAAAAGCAAATATTAGCTACGATATTAACCTTCGAACAATGCCTAAAATACCTACCTTCAGTGTCAATTTTTTCAGAAATTTTATTATTTTTTTCAAAAAATCGCTATGTACCTTACAAATATAAACATTCCTTTACTTAAATTTAATTTGTCCCGACATGTATTTCAAATAGCTTTTCCAGGATATTGCATTAACAAGACGGTGTTAATCATCCTATAAATTTACGCAGAGTGTCCCCTTAACATTAGGAATGTCATTGTACTGCCTAAACGAAAACAAATCCATAAAGTTACTTGCTAAGTCACATTTTGGGTCACTGATATGTTGTATCATATGAAAATTTGGGATATTGAAGTTGCAACATGCAAAGTAAACAGTTGGTAAAAATATTTTGTGCAGTATTCAAATGTACCATCCATATAAACATTAGCTTCATTTTCACACACCACAGTTAAATTGGTAACACATGAAAAAATAACGATTCTGATTAAAGTAGTTTTAATATTTACAGACCGTAAAAACTCATGAACCTCAGCACTACTTTTGGGCAGCTTTGGCACAGTTTGTAGCTTTGCTCTGTTGAAGTTGTTGATAATAAACTGCATATCTTTTGATGTCAAATTCTGTATTGTTTCAGCTCGTCCCGCAATCTTCTGGTGAATTAGTTTTCTTGGTCTTGAAGATATATCATCAACGGTCTTCCGTTTAACGGTAATGCTTATTGTTTGTTGGTTTAAGACTTCAATACTGTTGCACTCGTGATTGTGCTCTTTAGATAACTTAGAGAACACTCTATTGAGGACGTCAGGTTTGCACTACAACCCTTTTTAATACATCGCCAACATTCCTCACCTGTTGACTTTACACTTCGTCTAAAGTAATAGTTATAATTTGAAACAACAAAAATTCTCTTTCCGCGCTCACTAAGCATTTCACGTATTTCGACATCCATTCTAAATCGGAATACTAAGACAATGGTATAAAATGTGTAGTACCTCCCTTATTTAACAATACTATCAATACCTGTAAATAGCCAGATTATCATTAAGTCCTCATTTTAATATTATTGGCTAATCCCTTATGGGGTGTTTACGGGGGAGTGCGTGACAACCTTTTGGTTCCTGTAAAGGTCGCGGCGGAAATCGAGTGGGCCCAAAAATAGAACATGTTCTAATTCGTGAATAATTGTCGAAGAATTTCACGAATTTCTATGAGATCAAATTTAAAATACAAAAACTTATTCATAAAGCGACTTCATAACTTCTTATCAGCATTACGAAAAACTTTTTTTTTTTGTAGGTTGAAATTTTATAATTTTGTGAAAATGAAAAAAAAAATAAATTATTAAACCCGCAACAAACAATTTAGAAATATTATATAAATATTATTATAAAGTGTTATGAAAATAAAAGAAAATTAAAACCATTCAATTAACAATTTAAGTGTGTTATAAAGAACCCAAATTACGCCCTGGAGGATGTTCTTCAGACACCCCTTAGCTAGCTCAACTCAGGGTAGGTTTGCTATTTTGTTTCTAGTTTGAGAGGTTTAGCACTCTTATAAGTAAGTTATAGTCAAATCCTGAAGGCGCCACCTTAGTTTTATTTTACTAAAAAGCCTTAAAATGTAAATATCTCGGAAAAGGATTAAGATTTAAAAGTAATAAAGAATGCCTTTTTTAATCAATAATAATTTTATTTTTCTACCATAATTATAAAGGGTCAAAAAGTATTCCGATATATTTTTATTTAAGGCAACCCTGCTAGTTTTCAATTTTTTTAAATTTATTTTATTAAATAAACGGTAACTTGTATTGCTTTGTAGATATTTATAAAAATTCAATAATGGTGGAACAACCACAGAAATGAGGTTGACCAGGGGAAAAGAACATTTTTTTATGCCCCTGATGTAGTGCGGAAAACTTATTTTATTTTATCATAAACTTACCTTTGTCATGGCAGGATATTTCCAAATTACCACTTCATTATTAGCAAAGCCATGTCCAGAAACGAGTTCTTTGTAATTTTGAGCCCACAATAAAGCACATACCTAAACAGAAAACACAATTATACAGGGCAGTCCATTAAGGCTATTTAAAGTTAACTTATTCTGGTCCAGCCAATATTTTACTTTTTAAAAATGTTAGTAGGGTTTAAAAAAACAGAACATCAACAAAGAGTTGATGCACAAAGTTAAAATAATAAAAGCGACTAAGAGATCGAAACACTCTTTTATTTTAAAATATAACTTAAATTCCGCGATGGTATAGTAAAAAATAGTTAACTTTACCAACCAACAGATTCTTTACCTTTTCTTTAAATTGCTTTTCCGAGACAATTTGCCTATGGCAGATGATTAAATAACTTCTATACATTATAGTTTCTAGATAAAGCTATTGTCGAAATTGGAAGGGGTGTGAGAAATCTATTTCGTGTTGCATACATTGTTTAGGATTGGATTTGGTGTTTAAATTTGTATGAGACACTTTGTTAAAATTTTTTGGGCTAAAAAAATGGCGTGCACGAACCTCTAGGTCTAGCCTTACACAGATATCGTATAATCTCTATTCTACAAAATAAAAACCATATTAAATAAGTAATCTGAGCAAGAACCCCAAAAGCACAACCCGTAACGAAGTGGGATTCAAATAGTGTAAAATGACGTACGGTAACAATCATGTCAAGTTCACGAAAACCTACCTTTAGAGCATAGACAATTTTTGTGATGATGTTAAAAACATGAGAATTCAATTGTAATTTACTGACAATGTGCAATCCGAGAAACTCGTAAGATTCTGAGTTATTCATGATTTCGGCGTTAAATAAAAACCATAACATTATTAATTTGACATTTAAAGAACGTCACACTTGTTCTAAAAATATTTAGAGTAAGCGAGTTTGCATCACACCATTCCTTGACTTTAAACAGGTCTTTCGTGATGCTTTCTCCCATTAGCTCAGCTTTCTCATTATACCACAAAATTGTTGTATCGTCGGCGAACATTATAAACTTTCCGGATATATCCAGATTTGGAAAGTCGTTTACATACAATAGAAAAAGGAGTGGGCCCAGTACAGATCCCTGTGAAATACCCAAAACAACGTCCCTACGCTCAGATAAATATGACCCAAACCAGCTCAATGAGGTCCCTCTGAAGCCCTAGAGTTCAAACTTGCTCAGCAGCAACCCCTGATCAATGCAGTCACAAACTTTAGCGGAATCACTTAAAATCGCCGAAGTAACCTTTCCGTCGTTAAGTCGAAGACACAGTCACTCAAAATTGCATCGTCCATACACCTTGAGGACAGAAATCCAAACTGGACGCTGCTCATTAGATGATGTTTGTTCGCGAAACCAATAACTCGCTTTTCGACAATTTTGGTAATGTGGGAAATAATGAACTTGGTCTAAAATTGGACGGGCTATCGCTATCTTCGCCCTTAAATAGAAGAATAACAGTTGCTATTTTAAGACATGATGGGAAAGTCATCGCAGAAAACGAACCGTTTATGGCATTTACTTGCAAGTCGGGAAGCTAATGAATATTATTACGCAGCATATGGGAAACATTTTTATCTTTGAAATTAGTACGTTTATTTTATTTCAGAAGAGCTCTGCATACCCTCAAACTAAAATAACACCGATCAAATCCGGTCAAAGTCTTATGATATACGTGGGAGAGTCAAAAATTGGAAATTCCGCTAAGAGTATACCTCCATTTTTTTATTAAATATATGTATATATTAAAAAATATTGCTTCAATTTAAACGATATACTCAAATACCAAATTTCGCTTATTTTGGACAAAAAAAAATAGGATTTAATCGTTTTCTCTGAATTACCCTGTATAAAAAGGACATTGCAAACAAAGTACGCAAATCGTATTTTCTGTAGACTTTGTTAGAGATAACTGTAAATAATATGTCAGATTAGTGTTTAGCAATGTTACGGTCGAAATTTTTTTTTCTCTTTCAATGCACTGATCGAAATCAACTGCCCAGCATATCTCTTTGTTTTTTTTTAAGTACTACTACCCCTGATTACTAACTTAATACATATTTTTAATTTATTTATAAATTTTTACAAACACTCACAAACATCCATCCCCTAGCCGGGATTCTAACCACGGACCTCTAGATTGCCGAGCAAGATCGCTGCTCACCCGACTACCTAGGCGGGCGGCCGCGACCGTTTAAAATAAAAACATAAAAATATTAAACATTTTTGGTGCACACCGTATTTTATTTTTCTGAGGAAACAATTTATATAATTTCATCTATATACATTACATACATACACTTTATACACTGATCAAAACGAAAAAGGAGCCACTTATAAAAATGCTCGTAGTTTTGAACAAATTCTTTGTATGATTATAATATCATGTTTTGCTTTTTTATCGAATACCAGAAAAATAAAGACAAGAACTACTTTTTTTCTTTCATTTATAAAAACTATATGTCTCTACTGGGTGGACATACATTTTTGGTTTCTACTTAATGCAATAAACAATTTATATTAAATTAAGTTAGTGGCTGCTTTTTCGTTTTGATAAGTGTATTTATACATAAAAGTACGAAAAAATACGGATCAATATAATTTTTTTTTTATCAAATAAATTTTGAGGATACTCCAACTGATAATACATTTTTTTAACTCCAAAATTGGAAACAAAAAAATTTAATTAAGACTATTTACATTAACAATAATAATAACTAATATTTCTACATGCCCTCCTCCATTTTCTAAACATTTTATGGTTCTTTTGTTAAATACTTTGGTTACGTTCCTTAAAAAAACTAGGATTGATTCTAGCGATCCACTGTCTAATAATATTTTCCAGATGATCCAAATTTCTAAATATATTTATACACTTGGTTTTTACGTAACCCCGGAAAAAGAAGTCTAGAGGAGTGATGTCCGGCGATCTGGCAGGCCAGGGGTTTTCAGAAAATTGTTGATTTAGCTATTCCCTTGTTGATAAAGTACTATGAATAGAAGTACCATCTTATTAAAAACGAAGATTTTCTCTTAAGTTGAAAGGCAGATCATCCAGTAAATCGTTTAATTAATTACGCAAGAATTCTAAATATCTAAGGCCATTTAAATTTTCCCTGAAGAAGTATGGCCCCACTATTTAAGTATACCACAAATATAAAATAAAAAAACCTATTTTTAAAAAGGGAGATTCAAGTGAAATTAGTAATTATACGAGTATACCATTAATATCTTCATTAGCTAAAGTTTTTGAAAAAATTTTAAAAATACAAATTGATAATTAACTATTTAGAAAAAATACATTTTATTTCTAAAAATCAATTTGGGGTTGAAAAAGATAAATCGACGCCTTCTGTTACGAAAAAACAGGTTCGGGTAGGATTAAACGTTTTAAAGCAGACTAATGATTAAGTGGATTTTTCTCGATAACGGTTCAACTTATCAAAATCTACGCAGAGTATCTATTTTGCGTTAAAATACGTAAGCTATCCAAAAATAATATCAAAATCCCGATAGCGTGACACCTGTCAAAAATGTAAGATTATTTATGCCCGAGCTAGTCCATCCCTGGCCCACAGAATGAACTATACCTTTTATTGTTAGGCTTATTTAATGAATTTTTCCTAAGTGTAGATCATACTAAATTTTAATTAAAATATACAGGGCGATTCAAAGGCAATCAATTAAAAACAAGTTTTCAGGACCGGCCTTTAGGGGCATATATCTCCTCGAGGGGGGCTCTTAGGAAAAAAAAAGTATATGAACTTACGATGTTATTTTCACCAGATATATATGAATCCGAGAGATTGCCCACATGTTCTGAAACACCCTATATACAGGGTGTCCGGATAAGGATACGGAGCGGCCATATCTCGGAAACGATACGTCCCACAGATCTGAAAAAAAAACTCTCATCATAAAAACTGCCAAGAGAAATTCATTCAAAATAATTTTAAGTTTCGGAAATTGCCGCAAGAGGGCGTAACGGCTTATTTATTTTTTAAAGTTCATTTTACGGCAAAAAATGCCACTTAACCGTAGAAAAGAAAATAAATAATTAAAATCAGTAGATTGTTTACTACAACTTTTGTTATTGTAATTTTTTTGAATCTCGCCTAATAAAGGAGTGGGGGAAGCCTTTAGGACATTTTTCAAAAACTGTCATTATGTCGTTATCCTTCAACGGATTTTCTATAACTTGGACTTGTTTGAAAGGGAATTCCTTGGAGTTTAAATAAATGATTCAGGAATTGTCACAAGTTTCCTGATACAATTTTAAGATGGCGCTGTTATTCAATCTAACTTATTTTTTTATTTTTCTCGGTATTTGCAAATTGGATGGTATAATTTTTTTCGGTAGTAATAGGAGACAATTTGCATAGGGAACGATTAGTCCAAACCGCAAATCGATATCGCCAGGGGTTTAAAAGTTTATTTGATTTTTCTTTAAAAAATGATACAGTTTCCATTTACCGGTACCCGGTATACCCCTAATAAGCAAGATAACAACTAATTTCATGGCCTACTGTTTAATAAACTATAAAATTTATAATAAAAGTTTAACGAGTCAAAGAAACATCAATAACACTGAATAAAATATGAATATTATGATAATATCATATTATGAGACTTAGACTATGAAAAAGTGCACAAATCTTAGAACTAGAAACAATTTCATTAGCAATTTAGCGAGACAACAATAATAATTACAAATGTTCAAAATGTTTTCCGTCATTTTGTAAGCACTTAATTATTCTTCTGTTAGTTGATAATACGGCTGCCTCAATTTCAGCCGTGGATAAGTTTCTAACGGCATTTGTTATCCTTACCATCATGTTTTCCCTTGTTGTTGGTCTCTCTTGGAAAACCAGATCTTTTAACCTACTCCATAGGTAAAAATCAAGACAAGTAAGATCCGGTGAACGAGCCGGCCAGGGAAACAAGCTTCCTCTTCCAATTACACGATGCGCAAATTGCTCTTCTAGGTATTGTCGTACGTTACGATAGTAATGCGCCGGACAACCATCAAGTTGGATCCACATGTTTGTTCTCGTTTGTAAGGAGACTTCTTCCAAAAGAGGTGGAAGGAAAGTGGCCAAGAAATCTAAAAATCTTGCTCCATTAAGGGTTTGGTCAAAAAAATGGGGGCCGATAATTTTTCCTTCCAAGATCCCGCACCAAACATTTAAACTCCAGCGGTTTTGAAAATCTACTTGCCTCATCCAATGAGGGTTTTGCTAAGACCAATAGTGCATATTATGCAAATTCACACCCCCAGCGTTAGTGAAAGTGGCCTCGTCTGTCCATAATATCCGTGAAAGAAAATTTGGATTTTCCCTAATCATATTTAATAGCCAGTGACAGAAATCCAATCGACGATCATAATCAGTATCGTTCAATGCCTGGTGTAAAACGATGTGGTAAGGGTGCATACTATTTGTTTGTAAAATCTCGTGGACATTTGTTTTTGGAACCCCCAAGTCAAGGGAAATTTTTCTGGTGCTTAAAGTGGGATCGTATTGAACGTAAGTCAAAACGTTGATAATATTTACCTCATTACGTGTCCTACGAATGCGTAAGGGTCGTTGAATGGGCTGCACATTACCAGTTTCTCTTAATCGTCGAGCTAATCTTGAGAATACTTCTCGAGAATAGTGTCTTCTTTGTGGAAATCGCATTGCATACTATCGCGACGCTGTTACAGCATTTTCAAGAGATTGAAAATACATATTCAACATATCATACGCTTCTGCGTTAGTAAACGGGATACTGTTTGTAGAAAAATGCAATATAAATGTAAAAAACAATGCTTAATATTATAAGATGCTTGACGTTTAAAACTCATCAACAGCTTGTCACAATAAATTATTAATTTGTTTTTTTCCATGGCCAACTTGGAACTTGTAATTTAGGCGAAAACATGATGGAAAGGATATGAAATGCCGTTCGAAGCTTATCCACGGCTAAAATTGAGGTAAGAGGCAAGTGTGTTTTTCACTGAAAGAAGAATAACTAAGAGCTTAGGAAGTAACGGAAAATATTATAAACATTTGTAATTATTGTTGTCTTGCTAAATTGCGAATTGTTTCTAGATTTAAGATTTGTGCACTTTTTCATAATCTCATATCATAATATTCATATTTTATTCAGTGTTATTGATGTTTCTTTGACTCGTTAAACTTTTATTATAAATTTTATAGTTTATTAAACAGTAGTAGGCCATGAAATTAGTTGTTATCTTGCTTATTAGGGGTATACCGGGTACCGGTAAATGGAAACTGTATCATTTTTTAAAGAAAAATCAAAATAACTTTTAAACCCCTGGTGATATAGATTTGCGGTTTGGACTAATCGTTTCCTATGCAAATTGTCTCCTATTACTACCGAAAAAAATTATACCATCCAATTTGCAAATACCGAGAAAAATAAAAAAATAAGTTAGATTGAATAACAGCGCCATCTTAAAATTGTATCAGGAAACTTGTGACAATTCCTGAATCATTTATTTAAACTCCGAGGAATTCCCTTTCAAACAAGTCCAAGTTATAGAAAATCCGTTGAAGGATAACGACATAATGACAGTTTTTGAAAAATGTCCTAAAGGCTTCCCCCACTCCTTTATTAGGCGAGATTCAAAAAAATAACAATAACAAAAGTTGTAGTAAACAATCTACTGATTTTAATTATTTATTTGCTTTTCTACGGTTAAGTGGCATTTTTTGCCGTAAAATGAACTTTAAAAAATAAATAAGCCCTTACGCCCTCTTGCGGCAATTTCCGAAACTTAAAATTATTTTGAATGAATTTCTCTTGGCAGTTTTTATGATGAGAGCTTTTTTTCCAGATCTGTGGGACGTATCGTTTCCGAGATATGGCCGCTCCGTATCCTTATCCGGACACCCTGTATATAAATAAAAACCTTATAAAGTTTAAAGATCACAGCCATAATACACGTTATAAAAATTAAATATCCATAAAACCTAAAATAAATAAGTCCGTAGAACAATAAACTTTTAAATATTTATGTTTTCATTTAAATGATTATTTACCAACAAATATTTAAAAAATTATTTCATTAAAAAAATATAAAATTGAAATAGAAACATTTATATTGGAAACAAACGACTTAAAAATATTTTTGGAAATGCTTTAACTAATGAATATTATTTAATACTATTGTGAATAACTTATATAATTAATATTTTTCAGAATATATCTAACATCAAGAAAGTAGCGTTTATTGAATACTTGCACCTTTTTATAAAAATATTCTTAAATATTTATAATTTTAAATAAATAAGATTTGCCCCTAACAAGCACATCTTTGGAGTATTTATGAATAAGTTTATTGAAGAATAACATTAACATGTTTATGATATTATAACACCAAACGTTGGTTTTAACCGAATCTTGATCTTTACATTCAATTATAAAATGGGGGTTTTGGTCAGCTCACCACCTGCAATTTTGGGAACTTACAATGCTGTTGCTTGTGAAGGTGGCTTCGTCAGAAAATAATATACGATTTCCAAAATGTGGATAATTTCCTTTTTTTGACCTTGGAATCAAAAGCAAAAGTCAAGACTAGCATCTAGATCCCTATCTTGAAGGGTATGTAGAAATTTGGGTTTATATGGTAGATTTTTATTTAATTTATTACAAACTCTACAGGTTAATAATAACCCAATTACAGAGTAGGAACGACACAAGAAATATACTTAAAAACTACATTCTCTAATTTACTTAAGTACTATAAAAATTTATCATGTGTTGCTTAAACTGTTTAAGAGTAATATTAAATATGTCACATTCAGTCTGAATTTCATTAAGTCTTCTACACATGACATTAATGGGAGAATTACAAAAATTGTTAGTTAGTGCACCTTCAGTATAAAATGTCAAAGGATTTCTTGTATTATAATATGGTATATAAAAATTTACTTGTGACAAAAAGATAGAATCGTCTATTTCACTATGCAACAACTTATACATGTATACTACAGATGTAATTATTCTACGGATTTCCAAATTTGATAATTTATATTTTTTGATTAAATCTGCCTTAGAGATGCTAAAATCATATACTCCGGTTCTTAATAAATTTATGTATCTCAAAAATTTATTTTGTACTCTTTCAATACTGTACTTATGATTTTCATATTGTGGGCTCCATACAGCCGATGCATATTCTAAAGTACTTCTGACGTGCAATATAAAGCCGTCTTATACATCCAACATCTCTAAATGGCCTACAATTGCGGACAACAAATCCATACATCTGTAAAGCCTTGTTGGTAATGTTGGAAATATGCAATCTAAAAGACAACTTTGAATCAAATGTGACTCCCAGATCTCTCATATTTTCAACCCGAGCCAAAGTTCTTCCATTTATTTGATACTCGAAGTTAATTGGTGTTTTTTTCTATGAAAACTGAGAACATGACATTAATTAATGTTGAATTTAAGGCCATTTTGAGTAGACCAACACTTAAGTCTACCTAAATTTTCTTGCAAAGTTAGGCAATCATTTATGTTTCCAATTTTTGAGTACAACTTAAGGTCATCGGCAAATAATAAAACACCACAATCTGAAATATCTTTACCAATGTTATTTATAAATAATAGAAACAGTAATGGCCCTAGGTTGGAACCCTGTGGTACACCTGAGCCAGCCACAAAACTGTCTGAGTAATGCCCCCTTATCACAAGTTTTTGTTTTCTATTTTCTAGGTATGATACAAAAAATGTTATCAGATTAGAATGAAAACCAAATTCATCATACAACTTTTTTATGAGGATTTTGTGTGAAACTTTATCAAAGGCTTTGGCAAAATCTGTGTATATGACGTTAACCTGATATTTATTGTCAAGATTTTCAGATACATATTGAACAACATTACAAAGGTTACTAACGGTAGATTTTTTCTCCATAAATCCATGTTGAAATAAAGAAATTTTTCTAAAGACCAGTCTGTATATATATTTATAAATTATGGATTCAAAAATTTTAGCTGTAACTGACAAGATTGCTATTGGTCTATAGTTTCTAATATCAGTTTTGTCGCCGTTTTTAAATACAGGGCATATTTTAACATTTTTCCACGAATCTGGAAATACGCGTTGTTTGAGTGACATATTATATAGTATTTTTAGTGGATTCGAAAAAAAGCCGGCTAGCCTTTAATAACGTAGGCCGGAACATTATCTGGTCCAATAGCTTTATTTACTTTTAGATCTTTGATTGCCTCACACACATCCACATACTCGATATATGATATATTAACAACCTCAAACGAATTACAATTATTCGAAAAATTAACATTTATGTTACAATCGCTATCATAAACAGGCCCAAAGTATTTAGCAAATACTCTAGAAATACCTTCACCAGTTTCAAATTCATTACCGTTCAAGTGCATTTTATTAGGTATGGTGTTTAGTCCTTTTTTATTTCTCAGATACTGCCAAAATGCTCCGGAATCCCGACCAATGCTCCGCTGCAGATCATTTATGTATAAATTATGTGCAATTTTAATATCATGCTTTATCTTTGATCGTAAATTAATAAATTGATTTTTTAATACACAATTTTTTGTTTTTTGGCTTTGCAACCTTAACTTTTCCTTTTTTTAATATCTTTTATAATTTGCTGATTAAACCATACAGGATATTGCTTACTTTTTTTACTCTTTGGAACACATGCGGCAAATATATTGTAAATTTTATCATAAAAGCATTTAACAGCAACATTAACATCAGTAAATGATTCCAACTCATTCCAGGAGACAGTTTGAAACATCTGAAACATGGCATTAAAGTTAGCTATTCTAAAGTTAAAATTATATGAATTATTTCTCATTATTACTTTATGTTTTGCCTGTTTCAAATGTATATCCACTGATAACGTAGGATGATGTGCATCCTCATCAACAAAACTAAATGTATTTCTTTCAACATCACACTCCATCTGCGACAATACCACATCTAATATGCGATCGTGACTATTACACACTCGATTTAATTGTTTACAGTCATAAAAATTTACAAGATTTAAAAAAAGCTCCACATCATTATCTCTATAATTTTGATTTATATAGTATTCACGCAGATGTGCAACGTTAAAATCCCCCAATATTACATAATTTTGATCATACAAAAATTCTAAATTCTCCAGACATCCAAAAAACTCTTCCTTGTCTATTATTGCGCAATTAGGTGTAATATATACTACTAAAATATACAAAAAATTACTGTTATCAGTATATACCTTAACAGCAACGATATCAAATTCAGGATTATCCAAATTTATAGGGACCACACTACACTTATATGTATTTTTTATGGCAAAAAGAATGCCACCACCACGTACGTTTTCGCCCCTGTTCCTGTTTCTAAAGATTAGGAAGTTCTCAGGAAACAATTCACTATTATGAACTTTGCTAGATAACCATGTATCTGTCAAAGCCACAGCATCGTATTCGTCATCGGTTAAACATACTGTGTTGAAAAAGTTGGTGGTTTTGCTATTTAATCCTCGAACATTCTGATAAGCTATCGAGAAAATGGCATTGATATCAGGAGATTGTTGAGCAAGACTTTGAGTAGAAACTATTCCACCTGTATTTAAACTTGTAGCGGCGCAATTTGCTGCATTTCTTATAAAAAATTATTATCAGTTGTGTAGTTTGTATACCGACGAAGTCTTTCCATGCGTTTTATATATGCTGGGCAGCCTGAGTTCCGGGCAGAGTGATTTCTGTCAGAAAGTCCTAGTTTTCTACAATTAGGGCAATCCAAACTATTGCCCGTACAACTTCTAGCATCATGATGGCCTCCACATTTATGACAGCATTCATTTCCATTGCAATACTTAGCTACATGTGATTGATATGCATGTTTCTGATCACTTGTGTCAGTTGGTGGAGTGTATGGTTGAGATGAATGATGTGGGCTATGTTGAGTCGAAAAAAGTATGTAGGCCCATTACGCAAAGGGGTCAGTTTTGTTTTCATGAGCTTTTAAATCGAGCCTCGTGGCACTTTGTAACAGAGAGTGGTGATGTTCATGATATGTTCGAAAGTTTTATGAGAGTTCTTGAGGATGCCTACTTAATATCTATTCCTGAAAAATCATACATAGTAAGATCTGACCAATCACTTAATATAACCTGGTTTAATGATGAATTACGGGCAATGCGAGACCATCTGCAGTTCCTGACTGCGCTGAGACAGCAACATGATTTAGTAAGTATTGAATAAAAAATTACAGGAAACTATATAAAGCTGCTATAAGGGATGCCAAAATCAGAGCAAATAATGTTCTTATTCAGCAGTCTGCAAACTCTGCTAAAACTATGTGGCAAGTAATAAACAAACACAGAGGTAGGAACACGATCCCTACAAAAAGTAATGATTTAACAGTTTTAACACCTAATGATTTTAATAACTTTTTTTCAACTGTTGCTAGCAGGGTCATACAGAATATTCCTAAGACTGATACAGATCCAATGACAAACCTTGGTCAATTATCAAAGCCTCCCATATCCTTTTCTTTTAGGGAAGTTACTTTTAATGAAGTGAAGGACATTATCAATAACTTAAAAAATAAACCCAGTCGAGATGTATATGGCTTAAATGCAAGACTATTTAAAACTATTAAAAATTGTATATTGATCCCATTAACAAAACTTATTAATCTCTGCCTTAGAAAAAGCATTTTTCCCGATGTGTTAAAAATTGCTATTATCACACCTATTTTTAAAAAAGGAGATCCTTCAACACCGGAAAATTATAGGCCAATATCACTTCTGCCTATCGTTTCTAAGGTTCTGGAAAAGTGTATAGCTGTACAGCTAGTTCAGTTTTTTGAGACCAATAATCTCTTCACCAGGTGTCAATTTGGTTTTAGGAAAAATAAAAATACCGTCCTAGGTATACTTGACCTAGTGTCTGGTATAATAGAGGCATTTCATGACATGCAGTACGACTCTGTATTGTTCTGTGACCTGAGCAAGGCCTTCGATTGTGTCGACCATGGAATCCTTCTTCAAAAACTTGCCTATTACAGCTTCACGGCTGCTAGTATAGAACTTATGAAGTCTTACCTGGCGAACAGATGTCAGGAGTGTAACCAATATTGGGGTGCCACAGGGATCGATCCTGGGCCCCATACTTTTTTTAATCTATATAAATGATCTACCACTTTGTGATACCAATGCAAAATATACACTCTTTGCTGATGACACAACAGTTTCTTGTGCATCTAATACACAAAAGAAATCAATGGAGGAGTCCGTGGCTGCGCAGGAGAGGGCTGTAGCTTGGTTCAATTCAAACAGACTCTTGCTGAATGCTGGAAAAACCATTACAACTGTCTTTACCATGAGACAATTAAGTCCTGATCTACCTAATGCGGCAGAGGTAAACTTTTTGGGTGTTGTCCTCGATCCCAATCTGCAATGGGGCAAGCACGTAACTGCTCTATCAAAAAAACTGAACAAAAGCCTATACATGCTACGAACCATGTCTCAATGTGTCTCAGCTAATATATTAGGAACAGCCTATTTTGCCATTTTTCAAACGCATATATCTTATGCAATCCTTGCTTGGGGACATTCGGCTAAGGTACACAGGATCTTTGGTCTGCAAAGAAGGGCTGTGAGGATACTGTCGGGTCTGGCATATAGGGATGACTGCAGGCAGGCCTATGTGCATCTGAGATTCTTGACTGTGCCGTGTTTGTATGTGCTTGAATGCCTAATGTATGTAAAACAGAACTCGGACATGTTTCTAACCCATGAAGATGTGCATAACTATAGTACTCGAGCTAGACAGGATCTGATCCCTGCTTACTGGAGGTTGAGAAGGTGTCAGGATGGCCCGGGTTATTGGGCGATCAAATTTTACAATGTATTACCGACTCATGTCAAGAATTTGCCTTTAAAGCAATATAAAACTAAAATCAAAAATTTTCTGATAAGAAATGCATTTTATTCCCTCGACGAATACCTAAATTCTAATTTTAATTTGTTGTAAATGTTTAACTTCAGTGAGTGTCTGAGAAATGTAATTGGGACTGTATAGTTTTAATAATATACCTATTGAATTTGCATTTTAGCATTTTTAGTTTAAATGTATAGGCTAGGAACTTTTAAATTTTTATATTGACATGTGTACTATTATGTATTGACATGAATAAAGTTTTGAATTTGAATATACATGTCCATAACTGCTGCATTTATAACATAGAGCGACATTAATATACTCTTGTGTGTAAACAGTGGTTAGATATTTGTTCCTCATAAGCCATTTAAATATTTGCGGGTTGGTTTGCAATATCCAGTTTTCCTTTTGCTTATTTCGGCATTCTTTTTTACTGACCACTTTAATTTGTGTTTTTACATTCTGTCCAAAAATATTGGTTATCTCTGGATTTTCAGCGATAAGTTCATTTAAAAATTCCTCGGAAGTATAGCCTTTTAATACCCCAGTTATTGAGAGCATAGGATCAGTCGTACAAATGTCTTTTATTTCAAAATTTTTGTTGGATAAGTTCTGGGTAAGTTTCTGTTGCTGGTTTTCATTCTGGCATTCTATTAGTACAGCACCACTCTTTAAGTGTGTTATCCTTTTAAAGTTACCATTAACATCGTCTTTATTTACATTCTTTTTTATTTCCTGTAGAACTTGCCTTGAATCCTGTTGGTCCTTAAGTCTTATTATTGTTTCCACTTTCCTTGTGTGCGGTGGTGTTGTCCATGAGGCTGCTGGTTTTGGTGCACTAGTAAATGTTTCAGTTGCTGCAGCACTGTAGGTTTTCTTGTCACTGGGCCTAGCTTCACTGATATCTTGGTTTGGTGATTGTTTAGAGGTGTCATGTAAAAGCGTCTTAAGTTGCCAGTTTTCTTTTTCTACTTGTCCTATTTTATAGGCTAATGTTGTTATGCACCTGTACACATCAAAAAATGCATGGTTAACACTATTCTGATCACCTCTAGTAAGTGTAGTATTATCAGTGACTTTGATATTGCTTTCAATATTTCCTCAGTATTTATTTTATTTTTTTTTATTTATTTATTTATTTAAATATAATTAGTTACAAAATATTTAGTTTACAATTGATATCAGGTAAGTTTTCAATGGTATTGTGTTACTTTGAAGCACCTAGACGCAGAGCGTCTGTATGTGCTTCTATATGAGTTTACTTCTTATCCTATATTTAAAGTGTAAATATGAGTTAATGTTAAGAACTGCAACTTTTTTTTTTTTTTTTATTTTTTTGTTTCTAAGTTAGAAAAGGTTCTTAAACAAAATCTGATTTCTCCAAACGAATGCTTTCGACCCTTTTGAAAACAGTTTTGGTTTTACAACATTTTTCACATTAGCTGGCAACAAGTTGTATATTTTTGGACCAAGGAAATTAATTGAACGTCTATGGAATTCGCTATGGCATTTTGGAACCTGTAAAGGCTGACCAGTTTGACAGCGGGTGTTTTGGTAATGTGACGTAACAGGCTGCATTTTACGGTGCTTATGAATGTAACAACTCACCGAGTTGAAGAATAGCACGTTCAAACTTACGGTTATTTCATTATACAACATATTTGTAGGATACAGACGATCTTTTTTATATATGATTTTTAAAATTTTCTTTTGAACTATTTGTAACGGTCTCATTGCGTTTTCGTACATAGCACCCCAGACAGTGATACCATATGTTAATAACGATTCCACTAGACTCCGATACAGCGTAATCAACAGACTTGATGACAAGATATTTCGAAGAATATAAAACTTATATGTTAGAGATCTAATTTTTTTTTATAGATATTCAGCGTGAACATCCCACCGCAAAAAGCAATCAATCATTATCCCAAGGTATTTCATATGAGCGACCTCCTCAATTTTTTCGTTCAGACCATTTCTATGTGGTTAAAAGGAGGACGATTTACATCAATTTTTGTAAGCGCTAAATAATTTGTTTTTTTTTAACATTAAGGGTTAGTTTATGTATATTAAGCCATTTCTGAATTTTCTTAAGTCCATTTATTGTGTTTATTCTAGTTTCTTCCCATGAGGCGCCACTGAAGATGATAGCCGTGTCATCTGCGTATGACACAATTTTACCCCCAACTTTTATTGAGTTTATGTAAAGATTAAACAAAATTGGCCCAAGAACTGTTCCCTGCGGAACGCCTATGTTAATCGTTTGTGCATCACTTAAAGTTTCTCGTATTTTAACCTGTTGCTGGCGTCCAGTTAAGTAGCTCTCAAAGACCTTCCACACCGTGCCCCTGACTCCACTTTGTTCAAGAACGTTCAGAAGTTTTTATGGGAAACGGTGTCGAACGCCTTCGCAAGGCCCAGGAACACCACCAAACATTTATTATTTTGATTAATTATATTTGTGGCTTCACTGATCAGACAACACATTGCGTCCTCGGTGTTACGGCCCTCCGTGTGAAGCCAAATTGAGTGTCTGACATAAGGTTATTTAATTTCATGAAATTTGCTAGTCTGAGTTTTAGAGTCTTTTCAAAAAGTTTCGCAAAATTATTAATTAAGCTTATTGGTCTATAATTATTTATAAGGTTGTGTTTTCCAGACTTGTGTATGGGGATAATAATTGATCTCTTAAATGAAGATGGCACAATACCGGTCCTGTATATCATATTAAATATATTGTAAGGGGATTTAGAAAATAAATATGAAATTCTTTTATAGTTTCAACTGTTATTGCATCCTGACCAGGAGAACTGTTTCATTTGAGATCCTTGATGTGCTGAATGAGTTCATTTTGCGATACTGGTACAAGAAACATCGATTTATTTATTGAGTCTGACTTAAACTGATCCAGAACAAAAGGAATCTGCTTGTTCATTTCAATTGCTACACTAGCAAAATACTTATTGCAGAAATTGCACATGTCCAGATCATTTCCAAAATTTTTGTTTGCACGATCGACTATATTTAATGATTCGCTTGATTTATTACCCTGGTTTGTTGCCTCAGCTATTAATTTATAGATTTTTTTTGTTCAATTTTTGTTTTGTTCAATTTTTGTTTTGTAGTATTGATTTTTTGTATTATCTATCAGTTTTTTTAAAGTATTGCGATAGGCCTTATATTCGGCATCCCTTTCTACTGTTTAACGTCTTTGCAATTGTTTTTTAAGTTTATCTCTCTTTTTAATTGAAACAATTAAACCCTGACTTATCCAAGGCTTTATTTTTTAATATAATATTTGTGTCTTAATTGTTTTGCATTGTGAATAATAATTTTGAAATTTATCTAAAAATTTTTGGTATGCTAATTCAGGTTAATCTATGTTAAGAATTTCATTCCAACATTCATTCCTCATAAGAGCATGAAGTTTATTTTTTTTGACTTTAGTGATTTTTTTAGTGGGTTTTGAAGGTAGGATATTATTTCTCTGACCCGATATGTTTATTACTATTGGATAGTGGTCCGTTATATCATGAGTTATTACATATGAAGAGAAAGACATACTCTCTAAATTAAGGCTAGTCCTGACAAAAATATGATCCAGACATGTTTTCGATTGTTCTCTTGCAACAGTGTTGATGTATGGTTGTAATCCATGAGAGACCAGAGTGGTATAGTAAGTCATTACATCAGTATCTGAGTTGTTCAGCAAGTCAAAGTTAAAATCGCCTACAATAATTTCAATATTTTTTGTTAGATTATTTTTAAGGAATAAATCAAAGTCACCAATGAATTCTCTTTTTGACGTTGCCGGTGACCTATAAACAGCTGTTATTCCATAACTGATATTTTTAATATCTAAATTAATTTTACTGACAATAATTTTTGTAGATCCTAATGTATGTGTTGTTACAACGGCATTCAAGTTAGTTCTTACCAAAGCCAGCACACCATCATTCCTGTTAATTGGTCCGTGATTATAGTATGTTGTAAAACCTTGTAGTGAAAATTCTGCATATGAATCAAGTAGAAAGCACTCGGTCAAGACTATTACATCACAGAAATACAATTCAAAGGACTGAAGAGAGGCTAACACATTATCAAAATTTTCTCTTACACTACGTATGTTAATATGGAAAATGTTAAGAATTTTTTTGTCAATTTCGATTTTGTCACGAATGTCCGCAGCGCCAACCGCCTCACCAGAAACATCGGGAATTAGTTCATTTAAGAGTTCAATTTGATTCGCCATTGCACTGTAGAGGTTGCCCATAATTTATTTTGTTTCGCATAACTTCAATGTGGTATTTATAGGTGGGGCATTTCGTATCACTAGCCTCGTGACTTGGGTCATAATATCTAGTTTTGTATTTAGAATTGGCTAATTCGCAATTTTTACATTTCCTTCTTTGTTCAGTTTGTACCCATTGGCATTCTCGGCGAGGGTGCTCCATTCCGCAGTATGAACAAACTGTTTTGTTCTCGCAATTGGTGTTTTTATGATAATATCCCCAACAATTAAAACACTGAGGAGGATTTATGTTTTCGTATACTTGATACCGCTCCCACTTAATATAAACTTTCCCCTGTGACATGAATTTAGCAAACAGAGTTGCATCACATTCAGCATATACAGGGTGTCTCATGGTCGATGGTAGGTTACACGTTTACGGAAAACGGGACATAAAAAATTACTGAAAATTTGGCAACTTGGGTAATTGGCTTTGCTCTATCGATCTAAAATATTTTCAATAACGCAGCGTTGCCGCTTATACAAAAAAGTAGCAACATATTTGATATTTTAAATGGAACACCCTGTATATAATTGCAATTTCCGCTTCATTATTGATTTCTTATTATTTTTGTATAATACGTCCCTATACCTATCTTTAGCGGTTTTCCAGAAATTAATTAATTTCCATATTTTTTGTTCAAAACATAGCTCTAATTAAATGTTTATTACTGCGGTATTTGGATTCGTAGACAGCTGAAATTTTGGATGTAGTTTACCTTGTCCTGTGTATTAGTTATGCATAAAGAAATTTGTTCTGTGTTATACAGGGTCGTTTAAAATTCGTCATTTTATCGCTTAATACAAAAATGGTAAAAAGTTCATTTTTTCAAATAGAACACCCTGTATATTATTAAATATCCTGCAAGAAAATTAATGTCCCTTCCAAATGATATATCATGTTCCTATACCTAAATAGTTAAAATGTCGAAATAAAAGCAAGTTTTTGCAAAAATCGGATTATTTTGGCATATTTGTCTTAGATAGCCATGAAATCCCAAGATGGAACATATCTTTATGAAAATTTGACAGTTAGTGCATCAATAATAAAAAATTTGCTAGTTTTTAACTTTTAGTAAAGAAAGCGACCTAATAAGAATTAAAATGGAGGGAAATAACTATTCAAATGAAATTTTGATGAAATTGTTTATTCTTCATGGACAATGTAACCATATTATAGCAAGAACGTGCAGAAGGTTCAACGAAATGTTTCCCGGTCAACAACTTATCAACGAGAGAAAGTTTGTACGATTACAAAATAATTTTGTTAATTATGGGTCAAAACTGAAATCGGAAAGACATTTACCGAAGCCTGTAACTTCTGATGAAGACAACATCATAAATGTTTTAGCCTATTTTCACGCTTTTCCTCAAGCTACCACTGGAAGTGCAGAAGAAGATTTAGGCATGACTCGTGCCTCTGTTCAAAAGATCATGACATGCACCCATACAAGTTCACAAAAGTTCAAGCCCTCAAACTGGAAGATTACCAACGTAGAGTACAATTTTGTGAAGCAATGCTGATCCGCATCCAAGAAGATCCTAACTTTCTAAAGAAAATAATTTGGACGGATGAAGCTAAATTCTCCAGGCAATAGAAGGAACGAGCATTTTTGGGCTGACCAAAATCCACATGTTGTTAAGGAAATGGGATTTCAGGAAAGGTTCAGTTTTAACGTTTTTTACCTCCTAAAAGATGAGAAAATAGAGTATCACATTTACGAGGAATCTCTAAATTCCAAAAGATACCTTCAAATTCTAAAATCAGGTGTGAACGAATTTCTGGACAATCTATCATTAGAAGAGTATCGTACCTGTTGGTTTCAGCTGTACGGGGCACCGGCCCATTGCACTGGGACAGTAACAAGAGAGTTGTTTCAAATTTTCGACGATCGTTGGCTACGACATTTGGGACCGTGGGATTGGCCTGCTAGATCGCCTGATCTCACGCCGCTTGATTTCTACTTGTAGGGTGATTTGAAAAGAAAAGTATACAGGACACCAGTATAGAGCAAACAAGACCTTCGCCAACGAGTGATCACTTACATTGAACAGCTTGATGCCAGTGAAATAAGGAAGACCACAACTGAATCTTCGAGTATACGAATTGAAAAATGTTTGGAAGTCAACGGTCGTCATTTTGAACATTTATTAAAAAAATCTTGAACCTTTTTATGATGTGCTTTTGTCTTGTATTGTTATTTGCTATTTCACTGTATTTATGTTATTTGTCCCTACTGAAATTAGTTTTGTTTTTAGTTTTGACCAATAATTAGCAAAATTATTTTGTAATCGTACAAACTTTCTCTCGTTGATTAGTTGTTGATCGGGAAACATTTCGTTGAACCTTCTGCATGTTCTTGCTATAATTTGGTTACATTGTCCATGAAGAATAAACAATTTCATCAAAATTTCATTTGAATAGTTATTTCCCTTCATTTTAATTCTTTTTGGGTCGCTTTCTTTACTAAAAGTTAAAAACAAATTTTTTATTATTGATGCACTAACTGTCAAATTTTCATAAAGATATGTTCCATCTTGGGATTTCATGGCTATCTAAGACAAATATGCCAAAATAATCCGATTTTTACAAAAACTTGCTTTTATTGCGACATCTTAACTATTTAGGTATAGGAACATGATATATCATTTGGAAGGGACATTAATTTTCTTGCAGGATATTTAATAATATACAGGGTGTTCTATTTGAAAAAATGCACTTTTCGCCATTTTTGTATCAAGCGGTAAAATGACGAATTTTGAACGACCCTGTATAACACAGAACAAATTTCTTTATGCATAACTTATACATAGGACAAGGTAAACTACATTCAAAATTTCAGCTGTCTACGAATCCAAATACCGCAGTAATAAACATTTAATTAGAGCTATGTTTTGAACAAAAAATATGGAAATTAATTGATTTCTGGAAAACCGCTAAAGATAGGTATAGGAAGGTATTATACATAAATAATTAGAAATCAATAATGAAGCGGAAAATGCAATTATATACTGGGTGTTCCATTTAAAATATCAAATATGTTGCTACTTTTTTGTATAAGCGGCAACGCTGCGTTGTTGAAAATATTTTAGACCGATAGAGCAAAGCCAATTACCCAAGTTGCCAAATTTTTAGTAATTTTCTATGTCCCGTTTTCCGTAAACGTCTAACCTACCATCGACCGTGAGACACCCTGTAGTGTCTTTGTATTATTTTTGTTCTGCTTTATGTATGTAATTTTAAATATGTCATTTTCACAAAAGAAACTGTTTGGATTTTTTATTGATTGTTCAATATCATCCTTTGACATGTCTTCATTAAACCCAACAATTTTAACTTGAGGATTTTTTAATTTGGTCTCTTCTATTTCATAGTTGTCTTTAAGCGTTTCATCTGCATATTTTTTTAATTTGTGTATATCAGTAGGTACTATTGCTACATTTTATCATTATGTTTCCAGATTTCGTTGATTGCATTTTTTTAATTCCAATTCGAAGTTTGGTTGGGTCAATGCACGTTTTTACATCCTGTTTTGTAGTTTCACTATTTTGTTGTTTCTTTGGTTTTATGATGACGTTGGGTATGTTTTCAGAAGTTTTTGTTCTACTGATTCCGCTGCAGGCTGCTACGTTTGCGTAAGTCTGTGCAGACAATGGTTTTGCCAAATTTGTGTTTATGATGCTCTTTAGGTTGTTTATTTCAGTCTTTAAATCGAGTATTTCATTTCTCATTAGCGATATCAATTCACGAAGCTCCCCCGAGGCATTCAAGTTTTTCTTACAAGAACAGCATATTAAAGCTAAGCGTCTGTTCTGTAATGGTATGCATCTTATTTCAGACGGACACAAGCTGACGCATTTTTTGTGAACCTTAAATAGACAGACGTCACATATGTAAGCAGAATCACGTATGGATTCTTTACAATTAGGACAGTATTCCTCAGGATGTTCTTCATCTTCCGATTCCGACCCTGCATTAGTTGATGGCATATTTCTTTATTTTTATTTGTTTATTTATGTTGTTTATTTTTAGCACTTTGCAAATATAAGGCTTCTTATCAGTCATCACAACAAAAAAGATAAAGTACACATGGGATCCGAGAATCGCAAATTTTTTTGTCCACTTATTTATTGCCTTTTTATTCCATTAAACTACTGTTTATGTTAATCATTAGTTAATATCGACACTAATTACTTGTTATTTGGTAAAATCAATTTTACCGTCCGAAAGAGCACCGTTTGTTTTTTAAGTTCGTTGAAAATCAGATTTCTATTCGGATTTTTACCACTATTTTCAAGACTTTATTCAAGAGTTCTTAAGCACGATGTTTCTCTGACTACTGTTAAATAAAAACTTTTGGTTTGGCTTATTTCTTCTCCTTTGTCTTTGTCTAGATACTTGGGTTTATATGGTAGATACTTGTTATTCTTAAAAATTCTTCTAATAGACTTCCCTGAAATACCAACTTGTTCTTCTCCTTTAGACGACGGCGCCGTAGAAACTTCATTTACTGATAGCAAAACATCTAAAATATTTTCTTCCGTAGTTACAGTTTTTCGATGGGCACACTTGTACATATTTTCCACTGATCCACTCTGTTTAAATTTATTGACAATTCTAAATATAGTGGAATTGTGCACATTCTTATTGTGCCTATTGTTAAAAATAATTGCTGTCCCGCGACAACTGTGATAATTGTCATCATGAATTAAAACTATTTCTATTTTTTCCTGTAAAGACAACTTTTCAACTTCCATCTTTACAACAGAACTAACTAGATGTCGTTAATTTATTTTCAGTGCTTAACTTGTTTTTATGGCTACTTTGATCTTAAATAGTTTTTGTTTATGTACGGTGGTATTGGTTATGAAAAGAAAAATTATTTGTATTAATATTTATTAGGATTCAAATTCAGATATAAAGAAAGATTCCTTTGTATTTTAAATGGAAAATGCAAGTTGAAAATGTTTCGATTTAAAGTGTACAAAATCGTATTGACCCTTATTATTATATTATTAATTATGGTGACAAATAAAATCCGTCCAAAAAGTATTTTGAATTTTTAATTTTTTTTTTCTTATGACGATCACAATAATTAAAATCTGAATAAAAAAAAACTTTGTACTTTTATGTATAATTAAACCATTTGGAAGGTGCTTAAGTTAAAGTGTGTATAACATAATATCAGTTAGATGAAATTATTTTCTATCCTTAAAAAATAAAATACGGCGTGCAGCAAAAATATTTAATATTTTGTATATGTTTATATTTTAAAAGGCCATACTAGGGTTCTTCAATGTATTTTTACATCAGGATTTTATCTTTCGATATCTGTGATCCATTGTGTACTGTTTAGGTATGTCATTTGTAGAAATTTGAATATCGGCTCTTGCCTTAATTAATTTTAGTTCGTGCGTTTTGTTTTAAAAGTTTTTGTCTGCCAAGCTTTGACGCCTTTTTCTATTATATATCATATAGTGTTCTACTATTATATTTGGATTTTGACCAACAGGGAGCCAGTTGGTAGTTTCTTTGAAGTTAGGTTGTACGTCATTTCTTTATTGCAATACCATAAAAAATCATAATCTCGTAACCAGGGGAGCAAATAAAAAAAAATTGCATACATAGTAGGCCATAATATTGTTAAACAAACTAATCAGACATATTATTTACGGTTATCTCTAACAAAGTCTACAGAAAATAACGAGTGATTTTTAATTATTTTGCTCAAGGGAGGCCATGCATTTTAAAAGCATCATGGCCGTACTGCGTAGATAAGATGACATGATTGTTTTATGACATTTACGTCTTATTTGAATTTGAATTTGTGTATTTGTAAAGTTTAAAAATTGGAGAAATTTTGTAATTTTTGCAGTTATTTGAAGGTAGGTTACTATTGCTTTAACTAATATTTCTCCGGGGAGTCGTCTTTTGACTATTATAAAGTGCTATTTGCAGGATATGATTTTATTTTTTATTTTTTTTTTATTTTTCAGCGTATCAAGTTTTGGTGAAGCTTTGTTGCCGGATTGAAAGTTCTACAGTAAAAATGTTTAGTGAAGCACAAAAAATTTTTATTGTTGAAAGTTTTTTTAGAAATGGAAACAAAATAGGCGGTGTGTGGAATTACTCTATGCATGACTGCTTTGATGAATTTCGAACCGAGTTTCCTGATGTTGCGGTGACCTTTCATAATTTTCGTACTGGGTCACAATACCTAATTGATAAATTTCGTCAGACTGGTTCTGTTCAACATAAAAAAGGGACTGGAAGACCAACGAAACGATCGAATGAGGTTATTGAAGAAGCGCGACAAATTATGGAAAATAATCCTTCAACTACTATTCTTGTAACTTGAGAAGTTTGTATAACTTAAACCAGAATCAACAGCTTCGTGGACATTCAAAAAAATTAAGCAAAGAAAAATCTGCGACATTTCCAAGAAAGAACTTCCTCAGCAATCGGGTGGTGTATATATGGAATTCACTTGAAGAAAGCACAGTGTGTGCAAATAGTGTAAACTCCTTTAAAAACCGAGTTGATCATAATTTCAAACAGTTAACTCAAAACTTTGTCCATTACGGTGCCTAATGATATTCGTTAAACTAAAAATCTAATAATATTTGTGAGTCCAAAATACTTACCTACCCATAAACAAATTATTTTTGCCTGAGAATTTAAAAGTGTAATAATTTAAATAGACCAACGGACTTTAGACATTTTAAATCACGATAAATATTAAAAATATTAAATAGACTAAAACAATAGCTTCATCGGATTCTCCGCTTGCTATTGATATAATAATAATAATAATAATAATAATAATAACTTCTATTAGGCATTTATCTCAACAAATTCAGCAAACAGATTTATGCTACAGTACATGTCAAACACTTTTGAAAAAGGATCTGCATCTATACCCTTATCGTGTTACGGCTATTCATGAACTCCTTCCCAACGACGTTCTCCAAAGACTTAATTTTTGTGAATGGTTTTTAAACAATTTTCAAGAAGAAAATAGTGGTGCTTTTGAAAAAACATTTTTTACCGATGAGGCTTATTTTTATTTATCAGGCTATGTTAATTCACAAAATATGCGAATGTGGAATACGCAAAATCCGCATGTTTTTGTAGAAAGACCTCTTCATCCTCAAAAGGTTGGTGTGTGGGCAGCAATTAGTTCTAGAAGAATAGTAGGCCCAATTTACTTTGATGGCACAATTACAGCTGAGAGATATCGGATCGAAATTCTGACAACATTTATTAATGAGCTTCACGATGATGAATTGCGGGAAGGTTACTTCCAACAAGATGGCGCTACACCTCATGTAACCAGAGAAAATTTAAATTTTTTAAGTGAATTTTTTGAAAACAGAGTTATAAGCCGAAATACGCAACAAATATGGCCACCTCGTTCCTGCGATTTAACACCCTGCGATTTCTTCTTGTGGCCTTTTATAAAAAACTCCATTTATCGAACACCAATTGAGGATATAAATGATCTTAAACGAAGGATTTCAGAAAAAATTGCCGAAATTAATAATTCTCCAAACGTATTGGTTAATGTGTCTCTGAGGGTAAGAAGAAACATCAGAAGGTGTCTAGAAGTAGGAGGCGGCCATATAAAGTAGGCTTTCAAAGTAAGATAGCTCAGGATTTTATATTACATACCGTCAAAAAACATTATTTTAGGTTTTCGACGTGACAACGCTGCTTTCTTGCAAATTCGCCCTATGATTTAATCTACGCGCTACTGCTACACTATGTATACTGGGTCACAGCCGCCCTTGAGCAAAATAATTAATAATCACTCGTTATGACTTGCGTACTGTTTGGTTGCGATGTACTTTTTATACAGGGTTATTCAGAAGAAAAGACGATTAAATCCTATATTTTGTCCAAAATAAGCGAAATTTGGGATTTGTGTATATCTTTGAAATTGAAACAATATTGCTTAATAATTCTTTTTTCTAAAATGAAACATGGAGGTGCGGAATTTTCAATTTTTGACGCTCCCTCGTATACCATAAGACTTTTGATGGGTGAAACGGCAGGTCAATATCTTAATTTAAGCCAGAAATACAGTTAAAATATTATGAAATCGACCGCAGGTAACTCATACTTTAGAAAATACGTACCGTAGGCAAATATAACAATCGTAACAAATATATGATCTAAAATAGTTTAAATAGAGTCACTTAGTTTATCCGTTAGTATACACCACGCTTGTGGTCTACACTTTACCCGTAACATGTCAATATTAGTACACGAAAATATTTTTTCACTGCTTCAATTTCATCTCTGCAGTAATCCTATTTATTTTGCTGCTCATTTATCATTGTTGCGTACAAAAATAGTTTTCATTTGGTGCTTTAAATGATATTTAGTTTGCCCGAAGTGGTTTTAATTTACAGATCATATTTTGATCTAGGAAAAATTAAAATTATCATAAATTATGTTAGAAATTCTATCAAGTCACCAAATAATTTTTTTAGCTGATTTAGGCTGCCTATCATCCGATAAAACTAATGATGAACTAATTGTTGCCACAAAACTTTTAACTCACCTGCGATTTGGTATCAATAGAATTGATACACGAACCGGTATTACAATTCCATAGGCGAATATGTCTGTCAGCCGTACCGCCGCCACTTGCTAAAATATGTGGTTGCCACGGACACCACGCCAAGGCCTTAACGGCCGCTTGGTGGTGTGTAAATACGTGAAGGGGCGTCGATTCGGAGTGAAGGCCGCCATTTGCAGCCGCCCATATATTTAGGACGTTATCGTTTCCGCCGCTAGCCAAGTACTTTCCATCTGTGGACCATTTAAGGCCGCACACTTCTTGGGTATGACCTATGACGCAAAAGTAAATTATTGTGGTTAGTATTAGCGTATTTAATTAATTTTGAGTATTTGTCACCAACATGAGTTTTCTTTCATTGAGGAATATACCCTTTTTCTTTTTCTTTCGTACTTTTAATTTGTGCCGACTGAAAACGGTATAAACGCAAAATTCTACATAAATATGAAACAAAGCGTATATTTCATACACAGGAGCTTCAGATAAGGATGGCTCTCAGTATGGTTGGTAAATTGTGCACATTTTAAAAAATTTTATTATCATACACGGATTGACAAAAAAGGGGGTTGGAGCAGATGTTGTTTTTTTAAATAGAACACCATAGGGGGTTCAAGTATTTTTTCAATTTTTTCCTATGAATTAAAATCGATTTATGCGGATTTTTTTGGCGACCACTGTATAATTTAAAACCTGAAAGTGTGAATTAAAAAAAATGTTAGTCTTTCAACCATATATTTGTGTGTCTTTATAAACCACCAATAAACCAACAACTTTTTTTACGTATACCTCATACCCAGTGAACTCCTGTAAAAAAATAAAGCTAATGGCCGAGCAATCTAAAAATGTCTCCGGTATGCACCTAGAAAATCCGTTTCGCGGAAGCGTAATTCATACGCCGTACGTCGGATTTCTACGATTTTTTGATAGTTGACGTTTATGTTGTCCAGAGCCGGTCGTCTCTTTATTCTTTATTAACAGTGTTTGGCGTGTGTATTGTGTGTAAAGTGTAAGTTCGTGATGAGAAACAGGTGTATGGTGTTGCTACGTAACAATTGTTTGCCAACGACCCAAATTAAATTCTTGAAGTAAGTAAACTTAATATATCCAATTTGAAACTCGACAGAATTTAAACTAGTGATAATAACATGTTATTTGTGTCCAACTTGTTTACTGATTTTTGACAAATTATTGAAATATTTGAAAATGCTTTTGCCTTCTTGCCACCATAACAAAATAATTCACGGTGTATCAATATTATGTGTTTTGTTAATACGGCTGCTATTTTACTGTTGCCTCCATATTTCAACGTAAAAAACTTTGTTTTTGTTTAAAGATCACGTTTCGTTTATTTTTCAGTGTGCTAAACATTAATATTTTTTCTACTAAAATCTTAACTGTATCTGTTTGTTTTACTATTTTACAGTTTTTATAATGCGCTGTATTGAGGCTTTCCACAATTATATGCTTTCTACCATATTCATTTTCTTTCCTACAAAATGCCAAGGCAAGACAAATGCAGATGTTTCTCAAGTCTACTATAAACATTTAAAACCTCTGTTCCGACTTGCTTTTAATCTGTTTAAAAAAAAACAGTAATTTTTGTGCAATTTTCGTCGTATATTGTATAGAAAATGACCAGACCAGGCGACAAAGGGCACTTGTTACGGTGTTATGAACAACCATTTTACCAACCCTTACGGAATTATGCCAGAACCTAAATTTTAATTCGAAATTTCAATGTCTATATCTAATTCTATTCCTAAATAATCTTAGGACGTTTCTATTGATAAATCCATTTTACTGTGTGAGGGAATACTTCAGTACAACAATAGGCCTATAATTGATTGATTGATCATTGTTTGTTAATATTTTGTGTTTCCAAATGTATGTTATTTTTTGTCGACCTTATAATTTATATTAATTTATTTTTATATTTATATTTGTATTTTTATAAAAAATGTGTGACACGTTCCACACCTCCAAGCTATAAAAAATGAAATTTACTGTACAAAGAAGAAATAAATATTTTTGTATTTGTATTTGTACACCCCAAAATACACAAATCCTAAAATTTTAATAATTTTTCGCGAGGTATTCTTCCAGAAAATGAATGCATTACATCTTCTTATATTATTTTCATGTTATACCAAGATTTACTATATTTGCTTTTTTTTTTATAAATCAATACCTATTCGAACAAATTAAGTTAAGTAAGTTTAAAGCCGGATCTGACGTAAACGCGAACTGCGTAGACCCAACGTTTCTGGAAAACGCCGCATGCTGGGGACATTTTTGTAACACGGTATTAGCAATATATTGGTTTCATTTATATGTGCTCATACCAATCAATAATGGGTTCTGAAATATCAATTCTAGTCTTAGTTCCCTCTGTTTTATTATGTTCTTTGTTTATAATCAAATCAAGTTTTAAACTGTCAAAATTAAATTATTAGCTCTTGTGTTGCACTCCTATTTGTGTGTGTGATGGTGTGTGTGATGGTGATTGTGTGAGGGTGTGTGTGTGTGTGTGTGATGGCGATGGTGTGTGTGTGTGTGTGTGTGTTTTAAGATTATGGCTCTGGTTGAATCCAAATGGCCAGCTCGTGAGTTTATATTACATCTTAAATTTTATATTGTTCGCTGAATTAAGGCACCTTACATTGTTGTTCCCTATGCTTAACTGTGTGTATGTTATTAAATTCTACACCCTTATTTGCCATTAACAAATTCAGGCATACACTAACAAATACTGATAAATCCTAAGTAGCAATAGTACATTATATACCTAGGTTGAGAAGTGAGCTATTATACAGTTTTTTTTTTAACTTGACATAGTAGAGATAGCCCTATAGTTCCTAAAGCGAAGTTTTAGAAATTAGTCCAACTAAGAAGAATATGTAGAAAAAATAAATTGTTGTTGAGTTGTTGTCAGATTGGGCGCTAACATAAACAATATAAAGAATGCAAGTTTTTGGTTAGAGTGGCGGTTTATAAGCTATTATTGTTTAAAATTTAATTTTGGTCCTCAAACAAGTAATGTTAAAAATTGTTCATTGGAAAAAGTAGGCTGTGAATTCTATTATCACATATTTCAGAAACCCCGTAAGTGACATTTTTTGCGAAATTGAGATTTTAGCTGGAACTGCTATTTTAAATGGTGCTCCATTCATTTTATGCAGAAACACCGCTATCACTCGACATCTTATCATATTTTCGAGGTATGGTATGATGACGTGTAGTGCAGAAACCCCGTAAGTGCAGCGTTTACGGGGTTTCTGCTCTACACGTTGGATTACCTACGGCGGTAGGTGAGACACTACGTTTAGATTTCTTTGTAAGGTTATGAGTGATCTAATATTATTATTGTTACTAAATAAAGGCTAAAATGGTTAGTGATAGTGAAGTTGAAGAACAGGCTACCAAGAAGAGGAAGAAAGGTCTTAAGCAAGTGGTGTATCAAAGGGAAACCATAAAAAAGGCAAGAGTGAAAGGAAGAGCATACACAAACTATAAAGGAAAATTGATTCCCCAAAAGGAGAGAGGCATGCCTTGCAGGTAAAACTTTCTTATTGTGCTCTTCTTTCCTGTTGGAAGTAAAATAGGTATTGTTATTTTCAGTTGCAAATGGAAATGTTTCGACAAAGTGGGGTTAGGTGACCAAGATGAACTTCTAAGTAAATTCCGGCAATTTGAAACTAAAAACGAACAAGATGCATTCCTTCAGAATTTAATTCGGATTGTGCCTGTAAAACGCTTGAAAAAAAATCCCGTAACGGGTCAAAACCGTGAAAACTCATTTCAGTATACAGTATCATGTAGTTCTGGATCTACAATCGTTTGTAAAAAGGCTTTCTTAGCACTTTTTGCTATTACCGATGACCGAGTTAGACGTCTTTGTGATTTACTTGTTAATGGAAAGTCTCCAATCGACAAACGTGGGCAGGGTATATCGGGAAACGCAATAAAGGGTGAAGTTGTAAAGTTTATAGAGGACCACATAAATTCTTTTCCTGTGCGTGAGGCACATTACGCAGGGCGTACATTTAAGTACCTTTCCGAAAAATTAGATGTGAAAACTATGCATGCACTTTTCAGTGAAAAATATCCAAACCAAAAATGCAACTATTATTTTTATTTAAAAATTTTTAAAGAAAAATTTTCTTTATCATTTGGAAGGCCGCAAGTAGACACATGTTGTCAGTGCGAAGCCCTAGATATTAAGATCAAAAGCAAATCGCTTAATGAAACCGCTAGACTTGCAGCAAAAGCCGAAAAAGAGGTCCATGAAAGACGTGCAAAAAAATTCCATAAGAAAATGAATGAAATCCGAGAACTCTGCTTGCAAGATGACTCGCATGGTGCAATATGCATAGATTTTATGCAAAACCTAATGTTGCCAAATATTCCCGTTCAAGAGGTGTTTTACCTCCATCAGCTGACAGTTAATGTTTTTGATATACATGACTTAGCCACTAGCAAGGCCATGTTTTATGTGAACCATGAAGGCATTTCGAGGAAGGGTTGCAGATGTTTGCTCATTTATAAAACATTATATCGACAATATTTTGCCCAAGACAACAAAACATTTGCACATATTTTCGGATGGATGTGCAGGGCAAAATAAAAACCACACGATGATTCGCTTGTGTGCTGCCCTAGTTGCCGTAGATCGTTTCCAGACAATAAATCAGTACTTTCCTATTAGAGGACATAGCTTCCTTCCATGCGATAGGGATTTTGCTGTCCTAAAACAAAAAATTAAGAAGACTGATCGTATCTACACAGTCATGGAGTATCTTGAGATTATGGCAAATGCAAGTAATAAGCAAAAGTTTTCTGTGTGTGTTGTGGATACTGGTATGATAATAGATTACAAGTCGTGGTGGCCGCAGTATTATAAGAAGAACTGTTTGTCCACAGACTCATATGGCCGGGCAGTCCCTAGAGAGAAAAAGCAAAACTTTGCCATCTCTTCGTTTATGCATTTTTCTCATAATTCAAACAAGCCAGGTTACGTTAAAGCGCACTATTTTATTGACTCAGTAAGCTATGACTTTCTATTAACATCAACAAACTTACCACCTACTTTGCCCACTGCAGCGGCTTACCCAGAAGGACGTATACCTATTAATGTTAAAAAAATGCGAGATATTGAGAAGCTAAAATCGTATTTGCCAGACAGTCACCATGTCCAGTGCTTCTACAATGAAATCTTTGAATGGCCAGTGGTGAATAAGGATGACCCACAAGATATTCTCGACTAGGAGTGCACATAATAATTGTTTACATTGTACTTGTATATTACATAAATAAAAATGTTAAAACATAGTTGATTTTACTTAATTTTTACCAAGAAATGTATTTTAATTTACCATGTATTTCAGAAACCCCGTAATTACAACATCAAAGTTTGTTTATAATATTAGTAATAATAATTTTTTTGCTTAAAAATTAATACAAATCGACTAAAAAATATACTTTTAAAATTAACCCATGTTAAGAATTGCAATAGAAATAAAAAATTGACTGTTAATTAGTTTTTTGTCTCTCCTGAAAAGTAAGGTTTTGTGTACTTACGGGGTTTCTGAAATATGTGATTCTATTGTTTGTCCCTGCTGTCATAAGATGATAATAAGGTTTGTGTAGTATTGAATTAAAATGGATAGTATTACACCTCAAGAGAAAATTGAATTAATTTTTTTGCATGTTGGTGGATTAAGTTTACGAAAAGCATGCACTAATTCCATGTTAGGCACATCCCGACAAACCCCGTCCCAGTCCAGAATTTTTAAAACAAAATTTGGTCAAGTTGAAAGCTACTGGAAGTGTGCATTAAACAATAATAGCTCGTAAACCGCCATTCTAATGAAAAACTTGAATTCTTTGTTTTGTCTAGAATCTCAAGATGTATCAAAATTTGTCAAAAAAAAAATGCGGTATTGCCATTTAAGAAAATAAGTATTCTCTAAATAGCGACCAATCTACCAACAAATCCTTTATTTTGTCTACATATTTTTCTTAGTTCGACTAATTCCTAAAACCTTGCTTTATGAACTATAGGTCTATCTCGTGAAATAAAAAAGTTAGCCTATGTCATGTTATAAAAAAATAACCCTGTATAGCAAGGGCTTTTATATTCTAAGGTGTAAAGCGCCGAAAGTGTGAGGTATATATATATATTTTTTTTCTACTGCGAACACTAAAATAGTACATAAACCCAAATAATACAGATTCGTTTCGACCGATTTCACTTACATGTGTGATGTGCAAGACACTTGAAAAGATCATTAATAAAAGACTGTCATGGTACCTTGAAAAACAAAAGCTAATTACCCCTGAACAGAGCGGCTTTCGTAAACAAAGATCAACACAAGATAACATTGTGGATATAGAATCCGAAATCCACGAAGCTTTCGTAAATCAACAAAAATGCATTGCCGTGTTCTTCGACATTAAACGAGCCTATGACTCTGCGTGGAGATACCGAATCTTACAACAACTCACCAATTGGAACATCAAAGGAAACATGTTAAAATTTATCGAAAACTTCCTTAAGCACAGAAGTTTTAAAGTAAGAATAAATGGCTCAACTTCAGAAGAAAAAACCCAAGAAAATGGTACTCCTCAAGGATCCGTACTTAGCGTTACGCTCTTCCTAACAGCAATTAATAGTATTACGCAGAATATCACAGCTCCTGTAAAGTGTAGACTATTTGCAGATGATTTAGTACTTATAATCAAAAGCAAAAACATTAAATCAATGACAGACATCATGCAACGGCACCTTAATAAACTGCAAGAATGGTCCCAGCCTACAGGTTTTAATTTTTCCACAGAAAAGACCAAATGCATCCTGTTTTCGAAAAAAGCTGATGATGCTACACCACTTATAAGGATATATGGACACTCACTAAAATTCTTCGATACTGTAAACTTTCTCGGAATGACTTTCGACAAAAAACTTTCCTGGAAACCGCATATACAAAACTTGATATTAAAATGTTCCAAGGGACTAAATATGTTAAAAATCCTAGCTAATACATCGTGGGGAGCTGATACAGATACTTTGCTAAAAATCTATAGAGCGTTAATTAGGTCACGAATAGATTATGGTTCCATCGCTTATGACTCTGCAACACAATCCGTACTCAAACTGTTAGACCCAATCCAAAACTCGGCCATACGCCTAGCTCTTGGCGCTTTCTGCACAAGCCCTATTAGTAGTCTACTATGTCAAGCATCTGAACCTCCTCTTGAGTTCCGAAGAGCTTACCTCTCCATGTCATACGCCACATCCGTGACAGAATACTCTGGAAACCCTACCTATCATAACATTTTCTCAGATCGTTACCATCATCTATACAATCAGAAGAAACGGTCCAGACCAGCATTTTACGAACGAATAAATCAATACAAACAGAAATATAACATACATTTTCCAAAGTTCTTCCAACAAGACCACCTACTACCACCCCCATGGATTATAACTAAACCCCGCTGCATAACAACCCTCACCAAGTTCAGTAAGCACGAAACACCCCCAAGTATTATTAAATCTGAGTTGGCATTGTTACTGGATAACCTTCCCAATGGAATCAAGATTTTTACCGACGCTTCAAAGACATGTGACGGAACCGGAGCCGGTATTGTAACACCCGAACATACACGTCAATTCAAATTGAGTAGATATACCAGCACATACAGCGCAGAGCTATTTGCGATCCTGCAGGCGTTAATTGGCATCCAGGAAGGAAAAACCACGGGCTTTTACATGATCCTCTCAGATGCACTAAGCGCCATCAATTCCCTTGATGATGCCTATTCCAAAAACCCACTGGTGCAAAAGGTCTACAGAGTTCTTCACAATATATGGGTACCATCTCATATTGGCATCGCCGGAAATGAAATGGCCGACCAGGCAGCACGCGCTGCCATGGGTGACCCAGACTCAATTTTAGTGCCAAATACAACCACCAACGATTTTAAGTGTTTCATCAAAAATGAGATGCTGAACGCGTGGCAAAGAAAATGGGACAACTCGCTAACTAAACTCCCCGACTGCAAAAGCAGTGTAAAACCATGGAAACATCATATACAGAACAGAAAAATGCAAGTGACTATAAACCGCCTCCGTATAGGCCACACGAAACTAACTCACAGTTACATCCTATCAAAAGAAAATAGAACCATTTGTGAACAGTGCCAAATACCCCTAACAATAAAACATATTTTAATAGAGTGTCCAAAATTTAACCCAACAAGACTCAAATATAATCTTAAAGACAACATGCATGACATTTTGAACAGTGACCACCAAAACCTTCTGAACTTTCTTAAAGATGGTGACCTACTAACCCTAATATAATGTTATACCTACTGGTAAATAAGTTTGCCTTGTTAAATTAAGCCAAATTAGCTACCAAACTGTCGCGCTAATAACCCTAAGTGGTTGATGCGCTATTGAAAAAAAAAAAAAAGTACATATTTAATTTGTTTAGATCTTTATATTAGCCATTTCCGCTAAATTTTAAAAATATTTTGAAAATCAAGCAGGCTGGGGTTTCACCTGTCAAACAAAAAACATAAAAGTAAAGAAACGCAATTTTATATATCAGTTTGTAGAAAATTTGTAGTCGTGTTCACATTTTTGAATGACAGTTTCCTTTTCAAATATCTTCCAATTTATGATCAAAGAACGCTAAAATCTTGTCTAACTTAACCTGATTACACAGAAAATTTTTCAATATTTACCTAGGTGATTATTTATTATCGTTATTTCCCTAGGTAGAGAAAATCTACCTATCATTAGAGAAATGGAGTAAATAATAGTGATTCCTCAAGTTAGTAGTAGAAAAATAAATTATTTTTGAAGAAAGTAGTCCATATCTCAAAGTGGAGTGAATATTTATATGAAATAAAACACAAAGCCTGTTCCACTAATTGAATGTATTTCTATTTATGATGGTGTTGGAAGGGACATGCATCGAGAGCAGTGGCTCCCATCTTCAGCCTTTAATGCACAGTGGAGGAAAATATATAAGTTTAAATCTGTACGAAGAAAATAGATGTTTTCGTTCTTTAGTTGAGTAGACTTTACAAAATGAACAATCCTCGTTACAGTAAAAAGAAAAGAGAAAATAAAATATTGTCTGTTATCTATGTAA
Organism: Polydrusus tereticollis; assembly: GCA_963920685.1. Lineage (NCBI taxonomy): Eukaryota > Metazoa > Arthropoda > Insecta > Coleoptera > Curculionidae > Polydrusus > Polydrusus tereticollis. Next base: position 56,911,311 of record OY987329.1, read on the forward strand.
ACTATTATAAAATTCAACCATGTGTCGACTGACCACTGATTTACCATACGTAACTAAAACATCCCCTCTTTTCTTATAACAGGCTTAAACTTAATTTTCTCTTAATGTGACCCACTATGCAATGAAGGCTAAAGATGAGAGCCACTGCTCTCGAAACATGCCCCTTCCAACATCATCATAAATGGAAAGACATTAAATTAGTGGAGCAGACTTTGTGTTATTTCATATAAATTAATTATTACTATACCGAGTGATTTACGGTGGATGGAATAATATGATGCGTCCAGACTTGAGCATGCATGCGCTGAGTCGTTTAACATATGCATGCGCATTCTAATGTGGACGATGCATGCGTTGCTGCTCGCGAATCGTTAGAGTCCACACGCATGTGTCGGTTTTTTTCTCGACATCAAGGAATCATGTGTGCGTTTACGTTCAGTTTAAAAGCTTCTGTTAACTTTTTATCGAGTACAGGCGTCTGTACAGCAGACAACGCGATTTTAGTTTTATTTAGTAATACATGGGGTCGGTAATAAATATGCCTTTGACTTTGATATTTTAAACGGAACACCTTGTATATAAACTTATTCTTAACCATGTTCCTTTTTCTTTTCCTATACCTATCTGTCTTCTACTAGTCCAAGTTTCTGACTTACAAGCATTTATTTGAAAGTTTTGTGAAAAAGATATTCTCATTCGGTTTTTAGTCAGTGTGCCCATGCAGTGTGTCATGTCATGTCACTGTTGATATCGGAATTAGCCTCCGAGATCACCCGATCCTAATTCACTAGATTTGAACCTGTGGAGTGTATTTAAAGAAAAAATTACAAATCATCAGTAAATTCAAGAGAAGGGTGTTGGGTTAACCAAGCATTTCAAGATCTAGATCCAAATGATCTGCGACGAAAAGTTCAACGAGCCTTCATTCATCAGGATTCCACACCTAGGCATCTGGTGCTCAAACTCAGATCTTCTTTTCTTCTTTCACCCGTTCTAAACCTTAGGTGTCCTAATCTTACGATTCAGGATTCAGTTCATAATCAACAGTTGAAGAGCAAAGTTGCAGGTTTCTCGAAGACGTCTTTCAACAGCAACAATGTGTGGTACGCGCCTATTTGGAAATGTTTCTCTGTATACTCTAACCGACTCCGTACCATTCCCTTGACAATCACCTTAAAGCAACCGGTAGAAGTTATGAAGATCTGAAATTTTTGAATCATAATACCACCCAAGTCCCTTTGATACATCGTTCTCTAGAAATGCGCGAGACATGTTAGCACAATGCTACAATTTTGAAGCTGGATTTATAATCTCACGCCAGCGTTGGCACCACGTTCGTCGTAGATGTGCGTAGTGGGCATTTATAAACTTGGCATTGGCGTTCGCAGTGTTTGCTAACAATCAACATAACCTAATATTTTAGTTTGTACTAATCCTGGTGGTGTTTTCTCTAGTCTAGTTATTAGAACAAAAAAGAGATTTTTTCAGTCTCAATCTCCAGGTTAGTTCACTCATTCTGCACTAACCAAACTACAAACTAAACCAAACAAGAGAGCAAGTCATTGCCAGCTGATGAATCATCATCACAAAATCCCATTGGTTACGACGCGGTGCTACGGATTTTCTACGAACGCCAGCGCCGAAAAGTTGAAGATGATTTATGTTGAACGCCAGCCGGCGTCACTTGTTTAACTTCTAGCGCCGAGGCGAGCTTCGAGTTTATAAATTCAGCTTAATAAGTCAAAGCGCGGGAGGCACACCGGCCGACGTAAACGCCTAATTTCTTTTATTTTTGTTTATGGCATTTTTGATAAAAAAATAACTATCGATAAGAATTTGCCTAGTTTATAATAAATTTTAAGTTATTTCTATAATAATAGTTTCCGAGATATCGACTTTTGAAAAATGACATTTTTGAATTTTGACAGCTTTTAGCTTTCTTACGGTACGTCTTAGAGTAAAACGGCTTACATGTCCCTATCTTAGTTTGTAACTATCTTTTCAAAAATGTCATTTTTCAAAAGTCGATATCTCGGAAACTATTACGTTTAGACTTATAATGCACTTAATAAAAAATAATTGTAATCTTATGTAAAATCCAAAAATATTCTAAGATATAGGGTGTTCCATTAAAAAAAAAGTAACTTTATTTCTCTACGGCTTTTTGACTCATCCTGTATACTTATCTTTTTTCAATTCTAATAGACTTTACAAAACCATAAAACTTTTGCCTTGAATATTTTTGTTAGCTGTCTTACTTTAAGAAATAATCGACCGTTTCCATACATACCAACGACCCTGTATATATATAACGCATAAAAACGGTCATGATACTCTCATTCTTGGACATGCCTCTACAGCTTTCTCTAAATTGCATTTTCTTAATTAATCTTAATACACGTTTTGGAACATCGAACAGCTTTTCGATTAAAGCACTTCTTGCCCCATATATTATGCCATACTAGTAACAGATTCGAAATTAGCAAAATACATTATTTTTTGTGATTTTTAACTCAGATATCTACCCGCGACTCTTAATCCATAACATACAGATTTTATTTTAGCGATTAATTTATTAATATATTCGGACCAATCCAAAGACTCATGTACAGGGACCCCCACATTTGTATGTTTTTAACAAGTGCCAGTTGCTTATTATCTAATATTATGTGGTGTGGTATTTCTATTCTACACTGCTTTGTTCTAAACACAATAACATTTGTTTTGTCTTTATTTAAAACTAGTTTATTTGAGTTAAACCAATCACTTGCTTTAGTTATTAGATCTCCACCCTTGTCCCCTATATTATTGCTACCTACAATCATGTTTGTATCAATAGCGTAACACGTTATTTCATTTTCTGAATGATTTCCTATTGAATACAAATCATTTACAAATATTATAAATAAAATAGGACCAGCAATACTTCCCTGAGCAATCCCTAACCTATTTTCCCGAATATCAGATACATATGTACTACCATTTTTTATTATTTTTACACATTGCTTTCTTTCGGACAAGTAAGATTCAAACAACTTCAGTGCATTTCCCCTCACACCATACAATTCCAATTTTTTAACCAATAGCTCCTTGTCAATACAATCATATTTTATGCTTTTGATAAATCCAGACAGACCGTGCCCCTCCAAATAATCGACTACTGCTTTAGCAAACTGAAAAATTGCTGTTTGAGTGGATTTACCGGTTGTATAACCACGTTGATGGGCATTAAGCTAGTTGCATTTATTAAAAAAATCCAATAATCTTTTACACATTGCTATTTCAAATAATTTAGAAAAACTTGGTAACAGGCTAATGGGCCAATAATTTTCAATCTGCTCCGGATTACCTTTCTTAAGTAAGTAACGGTGTGATTAAAGCTAATTTTAACTTATCTGGAAAAATTCCGTTTTTAAACGAGCTATTGATCAAAAAACACAACACATTCTTTATAGAAGGTATAGCCATTTTTACAATACAAGTCGGTATCATGTCTATTCCACTGCTAAACTTATTTTTTCGTTGCTGTGCAATCTCGTATAGCTCTACTGGGGATAGTGGTTTTAAGAACATTGATTCGTTATTTGTAGTTATATCACACTGAAAGGGTCTAAACCCATGTTACTAACCATCTCTCGCACAATTGATAGCAAGTATGCATTGAAACGATCTGATAACTCAGTTGGATCTCCATTTATGCCAATATCAGATTTTTTATTATTATTTCCTAAAATTTCCTTGCAAATTGCCCACATACACTTTGTTATATTGTCCAAAAGCCTAATTTTATTGTTATATGTCTCTGTTCGTACCGCTCTTAATAAATCGCCACACTCTTTTTTACAGCTCTATACTGCTCCTTAAACCTATCATCTCGTTTGTACAGTGTGACCAAAATATCTAGCCTGTTTTTACATTCTTTAATTTGATCGTTATCCTGATAAACTCTTTTTTTGTTACTATTGCCGAATAGCTTTTATGGAAAACACTTGATTAAAAAGACCCACTATTATGCTCATAAACGTGTCTCATTGCTTATTTACATCGTACTTATTTACCGCATACACAATTGCCCAATCTTGGTCTTGTAAACATTCTATAAAGTTATTTTTATTTCTTTGTAAAAAAGATCGCTTCTGTTCTAACTTATTTTTATCTGGTTTTTGTACCTGTAAAAAGAGCTGTTGAGTAGTATGATCTGATATAAAAGCATCGAAAACTGAGATATTAACAAAATTACAATTAACGAAAATATTATTAACACAACTTGATGAATTCATAGTAATTCTGGTATTTACAGAAACTGTGGGATGTACAATAAATGATGACATCAGAGAAAGCAGACCAGATTTATTATCATTATCTTTAATCATTTCTATATTAAAATCACCAGTGATACCAATGATCTTGTTCTCTTTAGAGATATCGTTGAGAATTCTATCAATGAAGCTTAAGAAAATGTCCACATTACCCAGAGGAGGCCTATAAATTAATAGTACTATCATTTGAGTTCCTCTAAAATTACATTCAACCGCTGAACATTCCACAACACTCTTAACTGATAACTTATTAATTTTTGATCTTGTTTTAAAGCTAACATTCTTATGTACATACACAGCACTCCCACCATGCTCCCCATGTTCACGGCAGAAAGCTGATGCTAGATAGAAGTTTCTTAAAGCAAGGCATTTTAGTTCACTTTCAGTCTTCCAATGTTCAGTCACACACAAAATTTTACCGGTTGAATTGTTTTCCAACATATTATTTAAAGTCTCTACAAAGTTCCCTGAAGGAATCATTATAATCCGGCCCCGACAATAAATACTGTAAATTTAAGGCTTTTACAACCACACTTAGCACCCATTTTATTACAGTCATGAAATCAGAACCATTTTTCGTGAAAAGAACTTTACAAGAATTTTTCTTTATCTCGTCTAGAATTCAAGATATATTCAATCCACGCACTAAGTGGTCACCCTATATAATCCCTTTTCTATTTATTTGTACAATAACTACAAACCTGGAATGGTCGCTACAACATGGTCTCGCTGTCTCACATCATGATGAAGAATCTGTCCACTGCGGCAGCCCGTCGTTAAAATGTATGAATTCCATGCTAGGGAACCAACTCTAGCCGAGTGACCATTCATTATTCGAAGTCTTTTGGATCTAGTACAGTCCCATAGTTCTACTGTGCCTTGAGTAGTTCCCACAGCTAGGCAGTCCCCTTCTCCGATCCAGGCGAGGGAACATACATAATCGTTACCTTGAAGTTCTAAAAGCTGATCAATATTTCCAGTACCTAAAAATGTATTGAGTATATGTTACAGGTTGTTCCAAAACTCCTAATAATTCATTAATAATTAAGGAGTTGTCCCTCTATTACCGAGCTGCAGCTTCCCAAGATTCTTTTTTGTAAAAAAAAGGGAATCTAAGAACACGATTTAATGCGTTGTTTTCGTGATAAATCGATCTAAAGGTTATCTGACAAGGTTATGGTTTTAGTTAGTGGACTAGTAGGTATAAAAAAAATTAAAATTTGTTTATTTGGGTAACTTTACTCTATGATTTGGGTAAATATTATTAATTTTATGATATTTTTTTGCCGGCAAAATAGCCTTTAGATTGATTTATCTCGGAAATGAAGCCTAATGGTCGCTACCGTAAAATTTAAATGATTTATTATTAATAAATTTAAATTCAAATCAAAAAACATATTGCTGGGCAAGCAATAAGTTTATTAAATAATTGTCAATAATTTTGTGCGCGCATATGTAATTCCTTTGTTCTTGTATATGAGAACATGTGCGTTTTTTAAGTTGGATCCAATCTTTAACTTCTTTTCTTTCCTCGTTTAACTGTTCGGCTGGTAATCATTAAATAAGTCTTGGATTCGAAAATAATTCTTTAAATAATTGACGTGTGTCGACAGCGTTTAAATTTGTACTAAAATTAATTGAATTTGGAAAGTTGCTTTAACGAAATTAATCGGGTCTTGGTAGGAGCCAGTCTTTCGGTAATTTATATGTACTGTTTGGTAGAGAATGAATATGGGAGCTTATAATGAGTTTACTTTGCGACACGTCCGGCCGTCTGAAGTGATTCGTTATGAATTTATTAAAAAATTCATTTAACGTCGGCATCCGTGAGTCATTGTGCAGTACATGAGTCATCGTATGTCTAGGTGCGTCCGCAATAATTCTTAAAACTTTGTTTTGAAAACGTTGCAGTATTTCCATTGAGTCTTGTTAATAGTGCACCATGTCGAAATACCGTATGTCAGTACCGGTATTATTATTATGTACAAGTTCAGGTTAGTTCAGGTTAGTCCTGTCTGTCAAAAAAGAGTGGATAACCTTTATTAGGTAATTAGGCATACCTAACCTTATCATCTTTAGTATCAGTCCGTCGTGCCAAACCTTGTCGAAAGCTTTGCTCACGTCGAACAGTTTGTTTTCGTCATAGATCATTAGCTAATGGATATGCATACGTATACAGGGTGATTCACAGTGGATGGCGTATTAGATGTTTGTGGCGAACCAGTCAACGAATTTGTTTTTTCTTGCATAAAAATGCTCTAACCTAAAATCCTTTCGACAGTGCGGTGTTACTGCTTCTACTAGAAAGTAGTAGCAACTTTCATATTGTAAACGAAATACCTGACCCTGTATATTAACCTTTTTTACAATCTCTAGTGTTTTTTTTTAACAACTTTCCTTATTAATTTTCTATACCTGCCTATCTGTCACCGTTTACGCGATATACATTTTTTTCCATTTGTTTTTAAAAACATTACCTGCAAATAATGCTGATATTTTTGAACTCTGAAGCATTGAAATTTGGTTAAGAGTTAGACAATACCCGACGGCTATTTACGCTCCGAGTATAGCACTGCGTAATGTGTGGCAATATTGATATTTTTTTTTAGCATAAAAACAGGTATTTCTTTTATATCTACATGGATACTGTAAATCTGTTGAATAAATAAATAAAATAAATTTAATTGAATACATTTTTTATATTATTATTTCAATTGTCTGTTTAATTAACTTTAATTGTTCCACGGGGTAGTGTTCTTGGCCCATTGCTGTTTCTCACAAATGATCTTGGAAATGATAAATCAATCAAGGTTGTTCCTCGTACCTTTGTAACATTGTATATATATGAGAATTGAAGACTGATTAAATATAGTATTTATTATGTAGAACTAGATACTGCTGTTTTTCTTGTCGTATCCTGACTACATTGATACCCGATTAACCAAGAACATTACATGGCGATCCTGCCAGTCGCATAGGAATGGCTATATTACACGCCAGTCGATCCTATGCCAGTCGTACAAAAGTTAAAGTGATTATAGTGTAGTACAAAGTTGTTGCAGTAATGGGATCATCTCAAACAAAGGAAGAAGTCATCATTAGCCAAGCAGGCAATAGCGGAGGCACTTCAAATGGTGCAGTAGCAGTGACTTGGAAAGAGGCTTTGGGAATAGTGGCCTTTGTAGCAGTAATAATCATAATGGTGGCATATGCAATGCATAAATTCAAAAAGCATATAGACAAGAAAGTACAGCAAGAAATCAGAAGAAGCCAAGAACTCATCTGAAAGCCCAAGTGTAGCCTTGCAAAATTGGCTCCAAGACGAGACTTCGGAAAAGGTTAGATATTAATTGATATAAACATTTTTTTGGGATTATAAATAGTTAATGGATAGCATACTAGCACAGTGCAACGAATTATACAAAATTTGTATTAAATTTTACGAAAATTTACAACGAGAACCCAAAGAGCGTCGTAAAAATTTAATTAGAATAAATAAGTTATATAGTGACTTAGAAATATTAGATAACAAATTAGGTTGGATAAAAAATGATATCAACACTGATCAAGACAAGCCCAAGTTAGGAGAATATTTTCTAGGAATAAGCAAGTATTTAGAAAAATCTAGGGAAATTATTGTCGCGCGACGAGAGATCACAGATCAAATTAGTAAAAACAGTAAAATAGATACTGATAAGGAAAGACATAATGACTGAAAAATTTGATATTAGGGTCGCAGCGTCCTTGTTACCCTCTATGGACGGTACCGCGGAAGCTACGAAACAGCCTATTGATGCTATCGAGTTATACAGTGAAATGCTGGATAACAATGGAAAAGTATTCTTAATAAAATATATATTAAAAGTAAAAATTACTCAAACCGCGAAAATAAGGTTACAAAAGGAGTATGACAGTGTAAAAAACTTATTAGTTGATATGAACAAACATTTAACTGCTAAAAAATCAGCAGCCGTTTTGTCAACACAGTTGCATAGTATAAGACAAAATAATAAAAGTATAGAAGATTATGCTAAAATAATAGAGCAGTTAATGTTAGACCTTACTATAACACAGGCGGATAACGATGATAAGGCTATTAGCGTATTAAAGAGTGTTAACGAAAAAATTGCAATAAGTACGTTTGCCAACGGACTTAGGGACAACGACTTACGAACTATGGTTAAAGCTAGAAATTATTTAAATTTAAAGGATGCTATTATAGCAGCCAAAGAGGAAGGAATAGTAAAAAATGTTAATATTCAGTCAAATAACAATCTATTTTTCAGTCACGGGAAAAATAAACATTTTAATAATACACATAGATCTTTTACGCGAGGTCACGGTGTATACAGAAGAAGCGGAAAATTAAATTGCAAACCAAATCACATGGCTAGGCAAAATCAAAAAAACAAACAGTCCAACAGTAGAGGTCAAGGTCGAGAGAATTTTTCGCGCCGAGCGTATGTTGTAAACAATGAAAGTGACACGACTAAGCAGTTTTTTCGTGTCTGAAAGTGTGAATGAAAACAAAGTAGGTAGTAATTATAACATAAACGCATTAAATTATATTTACGTAAAATATGGAGTGAATGAGTTAAAATTTTTGCTAGATACAGGGGCTAGTATAAGTTGTATTTTTGCTGATTATGTGGAAAGATGTCAAATAGACACATCTAATAAAATAAATATTAAAGGTGTTACGGGATCTACATTTTCAAGGGGAACAGCAAATATTTTATTTTCTATTAATAACGAAAAATTTAAACATAAATTTTGTGTCGTTGATAAATTCGACTCTAGTCTACATGGTATATTAGGGTCAGATTTTTTCATCAAAACGGGAGCAATAATAAATTATGAAGATTTCACAATATCATTTTATAACGAGGACAGAAAAATTCAAACAGCAATGCAATCTAATAGCGATGATTATACGATTATACCACCCCGGTGTGAAGTAATAAAATATTGTTATGCCGAAAGCACTGATGAATGTGTAATTTTGAATGAAGAAGTGTGTGAAGGAGTGATTGTGGCTAGATTATAGTAAAACCCGAGAAAAATTTTATACCAGTAAAAAAATTAAACGTAACCGAACGAGAAGTCTGGTTAAAAAATGTTCAACCAAAAACAGAAAACTCGTCATCTTTTAGGATATTATGTAGTTTTAAGGATGAATGTATATCTGTAAATCGTGTAGAAAAGATTTTGGAGTTGGTAAATGCTCAGTCAACAAGTAGGGAAAAAAAAACTTCGATTGAAAAAATTTGTGCGAAATACGCCGATGTTTCTCAATTAGAAGGAGATGCTTCAACATTAACTAATTTATACCGTCAAAAAATTCACTTAAAACATGACGCCAGTCCAGTGTTTGTAAAGCCATATCGATTACCACAGCACAGAAAAGTGAAATAAATAAACAAATCGACACTATGATCCAAAATGACATATGCGAAAGAGCAGTTTCAGAATGGAATTCACCATTACTTATAGTGCCCAAAAAGGCAGATCATAATGGGGTGAAAAAGTTAAGGGTAGTTTTGGATTATCGCTTACTAAATAAGCAGATAAAGGATGAAAAGTGGCCTTTGTCTAATATCACGGAAATTTTAGATTCATTATCCGGAACCCAATATTTTTCTCACCTTGATCTAGCTCAGGGGTACTACCAATTAGAATTAGACCCTAAGAGCAGGCCTTGTACCGCATTTTCAACGGACAAGGGGCAATTTCAGCTTAAACGTTTGCCTATGGGGTTAAAAATTAGTCCAAGTGCATTTTCTCGATTAATGACGATAGCTGTCAGGATTAAATAGTGACTCGTGTTTTGTTTATTTAGATGATTTAATTGTATTTGGAAATTCCCTACAAAATCATAATATAAATTTAGTAAAAGTTTTGGAAAGGCTCAGGAAAGTAAATTTAAAACTTAACCCGAGTAAATGTGAATTTTTAAAAAAGGAAATTTTATATGTAGGACACGTTATTTCGGCGGAAGGTAGGTATATCACCAGATCCAGAAAAGACAGTAGCAATGTCAAACTACACAAAGCCTAAAAGTACAGATGAAGTGAAACGATTTGTAGCTTTCGCGAATTACTATAGGAAATTTACAAAAAAATTTTGCCGCGTTAGCTCAACCTCTCAATAATTTAACTAGGAAAGGAAAAGCTTTCGTGTGGGACGACGAATGCGAAGTCATTTGAAACACTAAAACAAGCATTAGTCGACCCACCGGTTTTACAATATCCAGATTTTTCAGCCGATAATGAATTTATACTCGGAACGGATGCAAGTGGTACAGGATTAGGGGTAGTTTTGTCAAACTCCGATGACCGTCCTGTCGCTTTTGCATCAAGAAGTTTAAATAAGGCAGAGAGAAATTACTGTACTATCGAAAAAGAACTTTTAGCCATAGTATGGGCAGTGAAACATTATGGGCCATATTTATTTGGCAAGAAATTTAAAATACATCATCATCACATCACAGACCGTTAATATATTTATTTAATATGACAAATCCCTCAAGTAGACTCACAAAATTCAGGTTAATTTTGGAGGAGTATGACTTTACAATACATTACGTGAAAGGCTCGGATAATGTAACAGCTGACGCGTTATCACGAGTAAGCATGAATGTTAAAGACTTAAAAGAAATGAGTGCAAAGTAAGTGAAAGTATAAATGTTATGACGCGTGCACAAGCTAGGAACATACAAGCAGGAGTTAGGGGAAGCGATACTGACACCGATAGGATTGATCACCCTGTAGTAGTGGAAGTACTAAAGCGCCCAAGTGACACAGTTGAGTTAAGACTGATGTCAGATTCAGAGTTTAAAAATGCTAAATTCCTAGGAGAATGTAAACAGTACTATAAAAATTTCGTTTATGATGTGAATTCACAAATACTTTTTTTTAGACCAGACTTACCGATCAGTGTAATTGACTTAGGTACATCACTGAGGCGTTTGGGAAAAATATGCGCAGAAAATAATGTTCCGGAACTGTATGTTATTAAAAATGCGAAAAGTACTAAATTTTTAGGAAAAATAGGAGAACTTAAGAATTAATCACAGAAATAAAATTAAAACTAAATGTTGTTAGAAATGTACAGCGTATAGATGATAGGGAACTAAGGCAGTTGATTCTTAATGATTATCATACATTACCAACTGCAGTGGCGGCTCGTGACATTTAGATGAGGTGAGGCGAATTTTTGGTGTCTGACCATATAGGCAAAGCCTATAAATATATGGAATATTTTTATGGACCACACCCAATTTTACTAAATTTAGTAGGGCCTTTCATCCTCAGATATCTTAATAAATCCAAGTTTATTTTGCAATTCATCATAGGATGTTTTTTTTTTGTCTTTTTTAAATTTTTGTTTTGAAAAAATTACTTTTTATAAATTAAATTAATACGCCTATCTTTTAGGGCCGCAAATCTCTCAATTATATCATCATAAAATTGGCCAATATTTTCACTAAGATTAATTAATAATTCTTTTTCAATTGACATGAGTGACAGGGCGTTCAGTCTGTCTTGTGCGATTGTATTACGTAAATAAGTCTTAAGGCGCTTCAAACAAGAAAAATCTAGTTCAGCTTGTACGCTAGTAACTGGAATTGTTAAAATTATATTACGGCCTTGTCTTGTAAATAAGACAAGGAGGTAGTATCCATCTCATGGGTCGAATCTCACACGTTTAAAGGAAAGAGATAAAAAATCCCACCAAATCGGCTGCCGCTCCAGCCATACCAGCTCCGCTGTCCCCGCTTCAGTCTTTCTTCGTGTGTTGTTGAATCGATCACGTTTCGTTTGCCCGCTTTTTTGTGCTTGTGTGTGCGTCATAATTCATTATTATGCCCAAAGATAGGAAGAAGGAAGAAAGTCGGCGTCGCCGTCGGCATCGTAGCTGCAGTGAAGAGGACCGTTTGCTAGAGATACGGCTGGCAAATATGCAAAAACAATTAGATGATATAAGTCGGAGAGAACATGAGGTGCAGGTACCTTATAATCTTTCACCAGCTAGGGACTCAGAGCTGTATAATACCTCTTCTGCCGATTTATCATCTTACCACCGACCTTATGATGACGAATGTTTAGATGATGGTATGTTGTTATTATTTTATTTTTCGTATTGTTTTTGTATCGCTTGTTTTTCGGTTGTTTTTGGTAGCAACCTGCATATCTTGTATTTTTGGTAACACATGCAAACTAATTATTTTTTGATTGTACAGCCTACATGTGTTTTTGGTGACACATGCATTCATGTGTTTTTGGTAACACATACCTTCTTGTGTTTTTGGTAACACATGCATTCATGTGTTTTTGGTAACACATACTTTCTTGTGTTTTTGGTGACACAAAAAATTATGTTTTTGCTTTGTTCGGTATATATTTATATACGTACCCAGTACCTAATGCACATGCTTATAATTTTTTGGCTAAATCCTATAGACATAAGAGCTACTTTTCTTTGAATCGTAGCTTAATTTGTGCTTTATTTTACCTCAGGGTTTTCTCTTTGCTTCAGACAAACTTGAAGCCGGCGATGCTGCTAGCCAGATACAGAGTAATGAACCAGGTTTAGTTCCCAATGATTCGGCAGATCAGGAAATTACTAATAGTGAACTACACGCAAATATTTTGCAGATTTTAGGTTTTGAACCTACACAGACAGAGACACAGGGTCCGCCTATTCACTCAGCCATCAAGCCTCGCTGGATAGATATTTTGTGTAGTGGCCTGAATGACGATGTTAAGTCAGATATTCTTAAGAAATATCTCATTCCTGTAAATCTTTCTGAACTTAAAGCCCCTCTGTTAAATCCAGAGGTTAAGGTAGCCCTTTCCCCACAAGTTCTTCGTAGGGATGACCGTTTAGTTTGTAAGCAGGGCCAATTATCCAGCTGCATTACTGGACTCGGCCAAGCTTTAACCTTGATGCTTTCAAAGGTGGGCGAGAAGACCACCCAGGATCTTCAGCTTATTGAATGTTTAAGCGACACGGGTCGTCTTTTATGCGATTATTTTCATTCAGAATTGAAAGTTCGCAAAGACCTGATTCTATTAAATTTAAACAAGGACCTTCGTGATGTATTGGCGGAAGCGCCAGTTAGTACTAACAGTTTTTTGTTTGGCGACTCCCTAGAAGATCGTCTAAAAACGGCAAAAAACTTAGAGAAAGCTGCCCTCGAGTTGAGACAGTCAAAATCTAGGGTTATTAAGAGCCAACCTGCTGCATCAACATCTTTAAACTTAAAGAGTCCCTCTCGGGTACCAAGGAGAACTCGCGGGGGACATGTTCAAGTCAGATCTTCGTACCAGCAACGTCCAGTTTACAGTCCTTATCAACGTCCGTCCAATCCGCAACGATCATTTCTTCAGAATTCTCGCGGGAGGCGACCACCTCTCACCAATCAGGACCTGGTTCGTCATCGCCAGGGCAAACCAAAGGTGGAGAACAACAGACAGAGGCAGTGATTTCCAAGGTAAATTCTAGTACCAGTACTAGTAAATTGTATGCTGGCAGAATAAGAAATTATATAAATAACTGGCAAAAAATTACTTCTGACAATATAATATTATCATATGTTCAAGGCTTGCGGTTACCATTTTTGGTTTATCCTAAACAGACTATTGCTCCCAGAGAGCCTTCTTGGTCTTTGACCGAACAAGAGGCAATTGAATGCTCTATCCTACAATTACTTAGTATTGGTGCGATAAGTAGGGTAAAACCTTGCGTTGATCAATTCATATCTAAGGTGTTTTTAGTACCCAAGCCGGATGGCAGCAAGAGACTTATACTTAACCTCAAATCATTAAATTCATATATTTTGTCAAACAATTTTAAGCTCGAGGATCACAAGACTGTGACAAAGATAATTCAACAAGACATATTTATGGGGTCTATTGACCTCAAGGATGCTTATCTTATGGTTCCAATATTCGAACCACACAAGAAATACCTGAGGTTTAGTTTTCAAGGTAACCTTTATCAATATAATTGCATGCCATTCGGTATAAATTGTGCACCTCTAATTTTTACTAAACTGTTAAAACCAGCCTTGTCATATCTTAGAAGTAGAGGTTTCCTGTCCGTTTTATACTTGGATGATTTTTTGCTTTTTGGTTTTTCTTACAACGATTGTTTAAGAAATATACAGACCACAATTAGTTTTTTAACTACTTTAGGCTTTGTTATTAATTATAAAAAGAGTAGTTTAATACCTTCCCGCCAGATCAAATATTTAGGTTTTTTATATGATTCTCTGTCTATGTCTATTTCCCTTCCTCAAGATAAGACTAGTAAAATAATTAAATTATTGAAAAAATTTTCTACTTTACAAGAATGCACAATTCGAGAGTTTGCTGAGTTTTTAGGAACTCTGTGTTCTATTTGTACTGCGGTACAATACGGTTGGCTTTATACCAAAATGTTTGAAAGACAAAAATTTTTAGCGCTTCAACAGTCTGGTGGGAATTATGATTGTAAGATGATTTTGCCTTCATCGTTAAACGAGGATTTTACTTGGTGGTTACATAATATTTCTGGTGCCAAAAACAAAATTAAAATTGATTCTTACAGTTTTGAGATTTTTTCAGACTCTTCAATGACAGGATGGGGTGCTTTTTGCAACGGTCAGAGACGCCATGGTTTTTGGTCTGAGTTAGAACGAACAGATCACATTAATGTTTTAGAACTTAAGGCGGCTTTTATGGCATTAAAAAGTTTCGCCTCGGGTTTATCAAATTGCAATATTTTATGTCGGGTGGATAACACCACAGCCGTAGCGTATATAAATAAAATGGGTAGTGTTCAGTATCCTGTTCTGAATAAATTATCAAGGTTAATTTGGCAGTGGTGTGAAGCTCGCGACATTTATATATTCGCTTCTTATATTCCCTCTCGAGATAATGTCGAAGCAGACATGGAATCTCGAAGGAGTTTAGCACAAGAAACCGAATGGCAGCTTAACAACTCTGCTTTTCTAGAGATAGTGTCCTCCTTTGGTTTTCCACATATTGACCTTTTTGCGTCCCAATTTAATAAAAAGTGTAAACATTTTATATCATGGCTGGGAGATTCAGAGTGTATTGCAGTTGACGCTTTTACGGTTAACTGGAATAAGTATTTTTTCTATGCTTTTCCCCCTTTTTCAATTATTCTCCGTGTTCTACAAAAAATCATTAAGGATAAGGCTAGTGGCATTGTTGTTGTCCCACTCTGGTCTTCTCAGCCATGGTATCCTCTTTTCTGTTCCATGCTGGTAAAAGATCCTATATTTTTTCAACCATCTAAGGATCTGCTTTCTTTTAACAGGCTGCCCCATCCGCTCTGGAGCAGGATTACCCTGGTGGCAGGGATCTTATCTTACAATCGTTAAGATCTAGGAGCATTCCTCAGGATTCTTTAGAAATATGCCTGGCATCCCTTTCCATTTCTACTATTCGTCAGTATAATGTAGGTCTTAAGTTGTGGTGGAATTATAGAAAGAGCTTAGATCTTGATATATTTTCGGCTTCGGTTACGGAGGTATTAGAATTCTTAACAATTCACTTTAATAGAGGGATGTCTTTTAACACCCTCAATTCTTTCAGAGCTGCTCTTTCTCTAATTTTAGGACCTTTCTTAAGTACAGATTTTAGAATTAAGAGATTTTTTAAAGGAGTCAACTGCTTAAGACCTCCATTGCCTAAATATAAGACGACGTGGGATCCTTCTATTGTTTTAACCTATGTTAAGAAGTTAAAAACTGACTCTCTTTCATTGTTAGAGTTGTCCCAAAAATTGGCAATTTTACTGGCTTTAGCAACTGGTCAGCGAGTCCAGACCTTAACCAGTATAGAAATAACTAATATTATTAGACTTGAATCAAAGATTGTAATCAAGGTTCCTATTCGGATTAAGACTTCGGGAAAAGGTAGGCTTCAGCCCACTCTCATTTTACCCTTTTTTGACTCAGATGAAGATATTTGTCCTGCGAGGACTCTCCTCTTTTACCTGAATAAGACCAATCCTTTTAGAGGACCATCGACTGACCGTTTATTCCTTACGGTAAAGAAGCCGTTTCATGCTGCGTCATCTCAAACGATTAGTCGATGGATAAAGGACATTTTGAAAAATAGTGGTCTAGATACTAACCTTTTCTCGGCACATAGTACCCGTCACGCCTCGACTTCTGCTGCGGCGAGAAGGGGTGTCTCTTATGACACCATTCGTTTAGCGGCAGGATGGACGGATAAATCCAGCGTTTTTGCGCGGTTTTATAATAGGCCGTTAGTAGAAAATAATAACTTTGCAGAGGCTGTTTTTAGTTGTTAAAAATGTTGTTGTTTTTATACAAATGTTCCAGTAACGTAAGTTTATTTTGTTATTACGTAATATATACCATTTCTATTAATATTGTTGCTATTTGCTTTAAACAGCTACCTCCTTGTCTTATTTACAAGACAAGGCCGTAATATAATTAATAGATCAAACGAACTTACCTAAGTGAAGTTCGATCTTGATTATATTAGGCCTTGTTGAAGTAAATAAGTCCCACACCACCCAGAATGATTTCTTACCCTTAATTAGCAACAATATATTGGGCTTTAAACTAACTGAAGCGGGGACAGCGGAGCTGGTATGGCTGGAGCGGCAGCCGATTTGGTGGGATTTTTTATCTCTTTCCTTTAAACGTGTGAGATTCGACCCATGAGATGGATACTACCTCCTTGTCTTATTTACTTCAACAAGGCCTAATATAATCAAGATCGAACTTCACTTAGGTAAGTTCGTTTGATCTATTAATTAATACTGCTAACTTATAGACTTCCGAAAATATAGAGATCAATTTTAGTTCATTTATTAGTTTAAGTGTGTCAAGTATGGAAATATTTAAAAATTGTTCATCTCGATAAATTATGCTCAATTCATTTTTTAGACGCTCTTTGTCAAAAATTTTAGGGTATGTATTTTCTAATGAATTTAATAAGTCGTTGGGAAAATTAGTGGAAAACTTTTTATAAATTGTACTATTAAGAAGTTTTACAAATTCAACTTTGTTTAGATCTTCAAACCGTACATTAATTTGAAACATTATACAATCCAAAATCTCGTAATACAAAGTTTTATATTTTTGAAATAATTCTGTTTCACTCATTCTGAAATTTTGTCGGTTAAAAACAACACAGTTATGTATTTTTACTTCGTCAATAATGGACTGTACTATACTTTCGCAGCGGATTTCTTGTAATCGAGTAACAGCAATGTTAATTTGTGATTTACAATAATGAACATCTAGATTACTTACTTTAAAAATTCTTTTTAACTATTTCTCCTTTTTATGGCCCCGTATTTGCGGGCACCAGTCAAGGTAAAAGATGACTGTCAAATAAAGTTGTCATTTTGAAATGTGTGCTTTATTGTTATAAAAACTCGTACATCGAAAATATTAAAGGTGTATTTATGAGTACAAATTAATCTGAATAAAACTAAAATAAAGTATCCAATTACAAGGTTAATTATGACATTTTACATGTTTCAATATTTTACTAATTAATAGGTAGGTACTATTAAATTGTTAGAACTTTAGGATTTAAGATGTTCAAATATTCCTCAAAATGACAACTTTATTTGACAGTCATCTTTTACCTTGACTGGTGCCCGCAAATACGGGGCCATAAAAGGAGAAATAGTTAAAAAGAAATCGGCGATAACCCGTAAACGGGCTCATCAAAAATATCTACAGTTATTCTTTTGAATGTGGGTTTTAGTGCTTTTTAATAAACCTAAATAGAATTTTTCTCTAAAATAATTAGGGAAGCCAATAATTGACCCCATTTAAAATTACATGGGATTTCCTATGTCCCGCTCGACGATGCAACACCCGGTATGACAAATACAGGGTGGACGTAAAGTAAGGAATAAATTCATTATCTCGGAAACTACAATTTTTTAAAAAAATCGCTCGGACCCGTCGATTTTGTTTTTCGATCGCGCATATTCTGACATAAAATGTAGATATACAGGGTGTTCCAAATAAGAGTGCCAGAAAAAATATTTTTTTCTTAAATGGAACCCCCTGTATATTATTGCATGTTCGGATTCTTCGGAAAATTCTAAACATTTTTCATGTAGCATGTGCTATACCTTAGCCCAAGCGTTTTGGAGTTATTCTCATTCAAAATTTGAAAAGTGGAAAAAAGTCATGGAGAAAACAAAGAATACAATTATTTTAAAAATGTTTTATTTATCAAAAAAACAGTTTGGTAAACTTAAAAATAATTTTACTTAAGTAAATGTTCGAAGTGTCTTCCGTTGGTCAACTGACAATAGCCTAACCGATCTTCAAATTCTTGCTGAACGTTTCGAACCATTTGGGGTGTAATTTGCCGAATTTGTTGCCGGATGCGATGTTTTAAATCATCTAAATTTGCAGGCTGGCTTTTGAATACTCTTTCCTTAAGGTATCCCCATAAAAAAAAAGTCGAGTGGTGTTAAATCGTGTGACCTAGGCGGCCACTCAATAGAACCACCTCTTCCAATCCACCTGTTTGGAAAAGTATCGTCCAAATAAGTACGAACTCCCACAGCGAAATGTGGGGGAGCACCATCTTGTTGCAACCAGATATTATGATGTGGCAAATCGGGACGTTCTAACTCAGGAAAAAGGGTGGCCAGGGCTGGAACAAGTTCTTGTTCTAAAAAACTCAAGTATCTCTCGCCTGTTAAATTTTCGTCAAAAAAGAAAGGCCCTATAACAGTGTCATCAACAACGCCAGCCCACACATTGATTTTTTGATTATATTGTGTGTGTCCTTCCCTCATCCAGTGTGGATTTACATCAGACCAATATCGATAATTTTGGGTATTTACGTCACCATTCAAGCAAAAAGTGGACTCATCGGAAAAAATTATATTTTTTACAAAATTTCTGTTTTCGAAACACATATCCTGTAACCGCTCACAAAATTCAAGGCGCCTCTCAAAGTCCCCTTCCAAAAGTTCTTGGAGAACTTGCATTTTATAAGGATGGTATTTATTTCTATGCAGTATTTTAAGAACTGTTGTTTTTCCAATATCCACGTCACTTGCTACCTGCCTAGACACCACATGCTGGTTATCTTGAACTGCCAGTAAGACTTCTAATTGTTGATTTTCATCAACTTGAGGACGACCACATCTAGGGACATCTCTTACATGACCGAATTGCCTAAACTTGTACTCAATTTTGCTTACTGTTGATTGTGATATTGGCGGACGATTGGGGTATTTTTGATTAAATAACTCACAAACTTCTTGCTGCTTTCTAACTCTATCACCGTAGCCCATCATCATCAAAACCTCTATGCGCTGTTTCTCAGTGAGCCGCATTTTAATGTAATTTAGTTATGAAAAAACGAAATGAGTCTTTTGAAAGCTAGTAAAACGTTAGGAAAATACACATAAAACTGACAATAACAATAACTATTGACATTAATTCTTTTGATTCTTGCGTCATAAATCCAAAGCCTACTTGACTTTTTTTGCGCTTCACGCATGCTGACTACAAGTTTTGAATGAGAATAACTCCAAAACGCTTGGGCTAAGGTATAGCACATGCTACATGAAAAATGTTTAGAATTTTCCGAAGAATCCGAACATGCAATAATATACTTCCATTTAAGAAAAAAATATTTTTTCTGGCACTCTTATTTGGAACACCCTGTATATCTACATTTTATGTCAGAATATGCGCGATCGAAAAACAAAATAGACGGGTCCGAGCGATTTTTTTAAAAAATTGTAGTTTCCGAGATAATGAATTTATTCCTTACTTTACGTCCACCCTGTATATACAGTGAGGACCAGAAGTCCTGCATAAATTCGATAAAAAATTAGTGATGCATTTTTCGGAAAAATGCTTGAGTACGTAAATTTCTATTTTCATTTGCGCATTTTTTGACGCGAAAGTTTAGTATACAGGGTGACACATGTTAAAGATATGACGTAATTTGTTATTTTTTCTTATGGAACACCCCGTATATTTTTCGATTTTTCAATTCTAGTAAACATTCTAAACATATCTGGTATAGCATACCCTGTGTCTAAAGTGAAAGATTATCGAGAAATTTTCGATTGAATTATAGTATTTTTAAAGTCACCTTGAGTTTTATTATTTAAATAGGTATAGACCAGTCCTTCAAATGTGTTGTCATTAGTTGTCAGTTTATAGCTGACAGCTATCAAGTAACATTTAAGTAATCTTGTCTCATGCAGCATTTCGTACTACTTAACTAAATAAAATTGAAAGGTACCACTCCAGTTTATCGGCTTATGCGAAAAATGGCGTAAAATGAAAAACGTTTCTTGCAATATGTAGCACGTACTTTCTAAACGACAAATCCGCGAGCGGAAAACCATTTTTTTAATTTCAAATATAAAAAAAATGTGAAAATAGGGTACCCGCTTGTGACAATAATGAAAAAAAAATGAAAAACTCTTGTTGATTTATGTAGCATATACCGAATTGGAACCAAAAAGGTGGATTAGATGCCGTGTTAGCGCCTGTTTAACCAATATAAGTCTATAATTATTACAATTTTTGTCGAGTGACTAACAGCTAGAGAAACATAACCTCACTTGTCACTCTCACTGTGCTTTTCGGTCGACTATTTTCGCATTTTTTTTATATTTGCAATTAAAAAAATGGTTTTCCGCTCGCGGATTTGTCGTTTAAGAAGTACGTGCTACATATTGCAAGAAACGTTTTTCATTTTACGTCATTTTTCGCATAAGCCGATAAACTGGATTATTACCAATTGAAAATTCACAAAAGAAAATGGTTAAATTGACTGAAACTCAGAGAATAGATGTTTTAATTATGATAGGATGTGGTGATCGTATTAGGACTCAAAGGGACGTTTGTGAACTATTTAATATAAAATATCAAGACATTCAGATATCTCAGTCCAACGTAAACAGAATCGAGAAGAGATTTAGAGAAACGGGACAGGTACGAGATCTAGGTCCGGTCGGCCTTCAATTTCAGAAGATAAACAATTAAACGTTATATTGTCCATTGAAGAAAATCCACATAAACCTACTCAAGAGCTAGCATTGGATAACGAAATTGGAAAATCATCTGTAAAAAGAATTAAAAAAAAAGAGAAATATCATCCATATAAAATAAAATTAATCCACGAGCTTAACGAAGATGATCCAGATCGTCGCTTAGAGTTTTGCGAAACTCTAATGAATGTTTGCAATAATGATAGTTTTTTTGCACGTAGGATTAAATTTTCTGACGAGTCGACCTTCTGTCTGAATGGGGTGATGAACAGACAAAACTGTCGCTACTGGTTTTCTACTAATCCACACTGGGCTGTTGAAGCTCACACCCAGTATAAACAGTCTGTTAATGTTTGGGCGGGTATTGTGGGCGACAGAGTCATAGGACCGTATTTCTTCGATGGCACGCTAACAGGTCAACGTTACTTGGAGTTTTTAAGAAATGAATTGATCCCCGCCTTATGCCGTTTGTTACCAAATGCGAACAACCCTAATATTCCTAGAGATTTTGTTTGGTTTCAACAAGATGGCGCGCCTCCGCACTTTAGTAGGGAAGTGCGCGAATATTTAAATTACGTATTTCTGGGTCGTTGGATAGGGCGAAGGGGGCAAATAGAGTGGCCTGGTAGGTCGCCGGACCTAACTCCAATGGACTTCTCTATATGGGGCTATCTTTATCTTAAACTTAAAGTGTATATGAATGAACAAACCCAACAATATCGAAGAATTAAAAAATAAGATCAGATATGAAATTCAATTAATAACCCGTGAAATGATTCATAACATTTTTGAAGAGTTTGAATTGCGGCTTGCTTGCTGTCAGGAAGTCAATGGAGCACAGTTCGAACATTTACTAAATTAATGATTAGAGTACTTTTTAATATTTTAAGCTTTGATACCCCCAATTTAATAATAGTATATTATTAACCAAGGTTTAGACAGCCATCATTATTGCCCGAGCGGCAAGTTTAAATCACGAGGAGCGGAGCGACGAGTGATTTAAGACGCGAGGGCTATAAGCTGTCTAAACCGTCGTTAATATAATATGTTTTTTACTACTACAAACTTTTATAAGACATTAATTTTTTTAGTATTAATAATTATAAAAAATGATAGGTAGGTATCAGTATATTTTTTAATCAAGTTACCTGCGCTTTGGAATTGGCAAAATATTTTGTTGTTTTGTCAGGTGGCTTTGTTAATGTCAATTTTTGTTCATTTATGTCATCAGATTTCACGAGTTTTCCGTTTTTTTAAAAAATGAGCGAAGGAAATGTTAGTGATATTATTATGTGTACACCTCCAGAATTAAGGGTGGAAGCAGAAAAAATGTTGATTGTATCGATATTTTACAATATCAAGTAATCTAATATGTATTGAAAATTATCTGGTTGCCTAACCACCACATTCATGTTTATGAATTCATGTTCTAGAATCAAAAAATCAAGTTACCTGCCTTCAAAAAGATTCTTGAAGATCGGTCAATAATGGATTTCAATGCCTTATTATTGACCATGGTCAATAATAACTTATTAGGCAGAGAAAAACGATTTCTAACGTTAATAATCGGTCAATAATGGCGATGTTATAGGTTAGTAGTGGAAAAATATTTTTATAACTTAGTCTTTTTTATTCAATCGAAAATTTCTCGATAATCTTTCACTTTAGACCTAGGGTATGCTATACCAGATATGTTTAGAATGTTTACTAGAATTGAAAAATCGAAAAATAACAAATTACCTCATATCTTTAACATGTGTCACCCTGTATACTAAACTTTCGCGTCAAAAAATGCGCAAATGAAAATAAAAATTTACGTATTCAAGCATTTTTCCGAAAAATGCATCACTAATTTTTTATCGAATTTATGCAGGACTTCTGGTCCTCACTATACAGTGCGTCCATAAAGTCTTGCACAAATTCATTTAAAATTCAGGTATTTACTTTTTAAAAACGCTCGGACACGTCAATTAGTACTTTTGTTTGCGCATTTTTTAACGTAAAATGTTTTTATACAGGGTGTCGCACGTATGAGGTATGAGGTCATCAATAAATGTGTTTAAAATAAATTTTCAAACGTCAATATTTCGGAAACCGTGATTTCCAGAGGTGTTAAGTGTTCATCATAGAATTCAAAATTGATATAATATACAGGGTGTTACATTAAAAAAAATCCTTGATGACCTCATACCTCATACGTGCGACACCCTGTATAAAAACATTTTACGTTAAAAAATGCGCAAACAAAAGTACTAATTGACGTGTCCGAGCGTTTTTAAAAAAAGTAAGCCCCTGAATTTTAAATGAATTTGTGCAAGACTTTATGGACGCAGTGTATATATCACTGTATATATATATGTTATATCACTAAAGCTTCAGTTCACTTTTTAAAAAGATTATTATTTTAATTAGACAAACATATGAGATACAAAATTGGCATAGTAACGCCTTTAATCTTATACTAACTATTCTAATATTTTACAAAGGTATTTATAATAAAAATTCCGCAGTGTCGGCATGGTTCACACGCTAAACATCACGTTTTGCAATCATGCTGACTCTGCTTCTTGGAATACACGTGTCGAGTTGCTATTGCGAAATAGAACACGCGCTTGATGCAAATATTCTAAGTTCGTTATTAAATCGCATATAACAACTCCCCTTTTTTTTTAAAAGTTGATGCTATGCGACAACTTTTAGGACTCTACTGGAGTTCTATTTCTTCTTCATGAATGGAATCTTCTGGGTGAATGGTAGGTCTTCGCCTCGGAAGTATACTGCAAAGGCTAGATACGGTCTTCCGGTTCCCTGGCTTTGGCCTTGGAGGGTAATCATCGTTGGAAGGATGCATGGTGATCATTGGTATTCTTCTGCGTCGACATTTGCACGTGAAGTAGATAATAACCAGAACAACAATTATGGTTATAGTTACTATGGTAAACCAAGACAAGTGTTTGTCTATAAATGGCTGGGAAATTATTTTGTCCAATTCCTCCGAATACTGGTCGAGTTTGTGCTGGGCGATGTTGAGATCATCGGTGTCAATTTTGCTCAGCTTCAAGAGTTTGAGGTCTGGAAGTGATGACTTCTTTGGAAAATCTTCACAGCATCTATACGGGATCTCAATGGGTAGGCTTCTGTAGGTGATGTTTTGATAGGCGTCCATCAGGTATTTACTATGGACTCTAGTACTACCGATGAAGGCGCTGCAGGCTGGCTGGAGTCGTAGGAGGGTGTTAACTTGGACTATCTTTGTGATTATTTGTCTTCCTTCGCATTTCCCTGTGATAGGGAGTGGGTCTGATACAGTAATCAACCAGAAGTTGAGGTCGATTTGTTGGACGTTGTATTCTGTTAACATTAGCAGATTTGATTGGCATGTCCTTGGTAGTGATTGGGTTGACTGCTTCAGGAGCTGCGCTTCACAGATGGAGTCACTGTCGATTGGATGTGGAAGTATCTCTGAACAGATTTTTTGGCTCAAACCAAGAGGTTTACAGCTCTCAAGACTTTGGAGTGAGATGTAAAGCATTGATTCATCGTCTCTCGCAATGTATTTTTGGGTAGTAGAGATGATGTGGTGGAACCCTGTTCGGTTGTCTGATATTGGGATCGGGTAAAGACGGTACATGGTGTAAGTTTCGGGCTCAACCAGAGGAATTTTAAGAACGAACACTACTTTAGAGTCTGATTGGTATGCCTCTAGTTCAATGATATCAATGTATTTGGCAATACTGGAAGAGTAGACCGGAAGTGGTAAGTTATTTTTATGCAGAGATTGAGAGATTTGTTTAAGTGACTCGATCAGATCTAGTGGAGTGGTAATAGAGCTATGTAATATTTTAAGGCGAGCAAACGTTATAGCATTTAAGATATCATCAAGAAAGTTTTCTATAAACGAGTAACTTTAAATCAGGGATTCGCATATGTTAAGAAGGTCTATTTTAGCGTCATAGAAAGCTAAGTCGTCTGAAATGTTAATTACTGCAGTTTGAATGTTCTGTATGTTTTCGTCAAAGGCTTTTTCATCGATGGCTAGTTTTTGTATAGTTGAATTAAAGCTTTTTATTACTGATGTCGTCACGGATATTTGATTTTTCATTAAGATTTCAATTTCTCGCTCATCTCGACCGATTTTCTCTATGCAATCATTAAAATATTCACCATCTGAAGCATCTAAATAGCCGGATATTGATTTCCAGATTGTTTCCATTCCATTAATAAGTCCACGTCTTCTCCTATTATAGGAGTACTTCTGTGTATCAGCCATTACATCTTTATATTTGAGATTGACTGAGTCAGAAATTTGTCCAAGTAGGCTGACGTGTGTCTGCACTTCTCCTTTAAACGCTATTATCCTAGGTGAGGGTATGTCCTGAGAAAAGAAGTTATCTAGCAGGTTCTTTAAAATTTTATTGTTTTTAAAATAGCTTCTTTAACTGGTAGGAGGTCTTTGTAGACCAGAAGTGTCCATTTGTTGTTTGATATTTTAAGTGTTCCTTCTTCATGGAAGAAAATTCCGATAGTATTATTTATTGGTGTTATTGAGTATTGGGAAGATGTTGCCGCGAGTATCGCACAGAATCTGTAAAATAAAAGGCGCTTATTCAGAATAGGGTTTTAATCTATCAAAATTAATTTTTGTAGATTGATTGGTTTTGAGATTATTAACGATGGCTGAGTTTTTTAGGATCTTTCGAATGGGCCATTGAATAAGTTTTCAGCTTTCGTCTTAATTTGAGATTCTTTCACGTAGACTTTATCTCCTACTTTGTATTCATATAGGGTTTTCGAAACGCTTTCGTCGAATTTTTCCTTTGATTTTTCTTTTTGCGTTGCAGTTCTGTCTCTGGCAACTTTATAGTAATACTCCATTCTGTTGTTTAGATCCCTTACGTATTTAGAGATCAATTCCTTTTGGTTGTAAAGTTTCTCAGGGGGTCTAGCTGAAGTATGTCCAAAGAGTAATTCAAACGGGGTAAACCCGTGGGTTTTGTTCTTCGTGTTGTTATAGCATATAACGGTGTAGGGTAAGACATTAAAGGGGTGTTCGTCGGGATTTTCTGCAAGATTTGCACGAATCATTTCGGAAAGTGTCGCGTGAAATCTTTCTACTGAACCGTTTGATTGGGGATGGCTAACGCTTGTAAAAGTTACTTTAATTTCAAAAAGGTGACAAAGGTCTTTCATGAGTGAATTGTCGAATTCTCGGCCATGGTCACAGACTATCCTCAGAGGAGTACCGTAATGTTGGAAGAACACCAAAAGGGTGTCGACTACGGATTTCGCTGATTTATCTGACAGAGGGCAGGCTTGGGTGAACTTGGTCAATTCATCTCGTATTGTTAGTGCATGGTTTTTTGTGGGATATTCAAAGATATCTATGTTAATTCGTTCGAATGGCGTTCTCGGTGTTTCGGTTATGACTAGAGGCCTACTTAAATTTTGCCTGCATATTTTAACTGTTTGACATATTTCGCAAGCCTTTATTAACTTTTCGACATCTTTGATAAGATTGGGCCAGGAATACTTTTCCTTTAAACGTCTCACGGTTTCGTTAATACCTCGGTGTAGGTTGGTTTTTCCACGGTGATAGTGATCAAGGATTTGAGGAATTTCGTCCTCTGTCGGGATTCTTACTAAATTTTGACAAATTTTTAACTTTATGTCTTTATCTGAAAAGATATAGGATAGTATCTCTAAAATAGGAAGTTCTAGGTTGGTCTCGATGCAGTAAGTTCTCGAGACATCGAATTCGTTTTGGAATTTAAAAAGGTTATAGAACAGATGTTGAACTACGGTTTCAGGGTCAAACGGGAGTGGTATAATGAAGTATTTTCTTTTTTTCACCGATTTGCTATTAACTATGTTAAGAGTTGTTGATGATAAATCCGTGTTTTCTTCAAATATGTCTTCTATTATTTTGAAATGTAGATCTCACATTTTATTCTGCCAGAAAAACGTGAGTATATCCTGGTGAGATTTGTCTAGGAGTTGAGAATTTGAGATTTCTATCTTAGAATAGTCTATCAGAGATCTGGTTCTGTACAGTTCTACGAATTTATTAAATTCTTGCGTTATTTCTTCGTCTTCTTCTTCAGGATTGTTTTATTCTTGGGTAGTAGCTGTTTCATCTTCTGATTCAGATGTTTCGTCGTCGGGTGTGAAGGTCCTTATTTTGGATTGAAGTTTGGCACATTCTTGGAAGTGGTTTATCTTTATCCTAGATAAGGCATCGGCATTCTTGTTGATCTTACCCGGTTTATGTTCTATTTTATAGTTGTACTCTTCTAGTTTACCTTGCTAGTCTGCTACCCGGATCTTTGATTGAGAACAGCCATGTAAGGGGTCGGTGATCCGTTATAAGGGTGAACTTTCTACCGAAAAGGTAGGGGCGGAAGTGTTTAACGGCCCAGACAATTGCGAGCAGCTCCCTTTCAATAGTAGAGTATTTGGTCTCAGCATTGCAGAGAGTTCTAGATGCAAATGCTATGGGTAGGTCTTTTCCTACAGGACCCTGGGAGAGAACGGCGCCAATGGCGAATGCGCTCGCATCAGTCGTAAGGAGAAACGGTTCTTCAAAATTTGGGTGGATTAGGATAGGATCGGAAACTAAAGCTTGCTTAAGTTGGTTGAATGATGTTCTACAATCTGAGTTGAAATTAAATTCGACGTCTTTTTGGAGAAGCTTCGTTAATGGTTTGGAGATTTTCGCAAAGTTAGAGATGAAGCGGCGGTAGTAGTCTACTAGTCCAAGAAACGACTTTATTTCTTTGGGAGTTTTTGGTTCCGGGATTTGTTGGATGCAATCGATTTTGGAGGGATTTGGTTTTACTCCATCCTTAGTGACAAGGTGTCCGAGGTAAGCTACTTCCTTGCGTAAGAACTCACATTTATCCGGTTGGATTTTTAGGTTAGCCTTGCGGAGTCTCTTAAAGACGTCTCTGAGTCGATCCATGTGTGTGTGGATTGTTGGGGAATAGATGATTATGTCGTCCATATAGACCAAGCAGCGTTCATTTTGAATACCCAGCAGGATATTATCCATGACTCGCTGGAACGTGGACGGCGCATTCTTCAGGCCAAAAGGCATACGCAAAAACTCGTAATGGCCGTTTTCGACTGAGAAAGCAGTTTTCGGGATATCCTCGGGGCTAATCTCGATCTGATGGAACCCAGACGCCAAATCCAAGGTAGTGAAATACTGGCATTTTCCGAGCTGGTCTAAGAGATCGGAGATATTGGGGAGTGGATATCTATCATCAGTCGTTAGTTCGTTTAGTTTACGGTAGTCTATGACTACGCGCCATTTCTGTTTTCCAGAGGCATCCAGTTTTTTAGGGACGACCCAAACTGGGGAAGACCAAGGTGATACAGATGGTTGGATGATGCCTTGGTCTAACATCTTTCCAATTTGTGTTTTTACCTCTTCTTTGTGCACTTGTGGATATCTGTATGATTTGGTAAATATGGGCCTGGAATTATTGGTTTCGATTGCGTGTTTGACTTCGTTGGTGAACGATAGTTTATCGCCTTCTATATAGAATATGTCTGCATATTCTAAACATAGTTGTAGTATTTCTTCTTTTTCTTCCTGGTTCAAGTGCTCTGTTCTTAATTCATTTCTTATTATTTCTATCCTATCAATAGGTTCTGGATTTCCAATTTTTGAGCAGTTTAGACTTAGGATGGGTTGCACATCTTTTAATAGTTCGATCGAGAGGTCCGAAAAATTTATAGTTTTAGAAACCGTTTTTATTTACTCTAACAAGTGCATGTGGTAACCTAACTTTATCTATTTCTTGGGCGTGCAATATAGCATCCGCATCGGACAAGTCACATTTTAATTTAAATATTTGTTCAGTTCGCCCTTCTATAGAAATTGTATTACGCACGTCCGCTTTGTTAGTTCCTTGCTTTTCCTTAAAATTTGCGTTTACTTTGTGCAAGGGGATAGTTTTAAAGTGTGTTATTAATTCTTTAGACTTAAGGTCTATTACACACTCGTAATGCTCTAAAAAATCTAGGCCTAATATGCCATCAAATTCTATATCAAGGTTATAGATAAAGACTTTATGGGGGTCGCCAGCGTTGAATGGTACAGGGGTAGATTCAGTTATATGTAACTTTTGGTCGGTTATTCCTTGTATGGCGACATTTTCAGGGGACCTATTGTGAAAATGTTGGGCAGTGGTTTCTTTGAAGACAGTTATGCCGGCTCCGGTGTCAATTAGGAGTTTAAACTTGTTAGAAGCATCGTGGATGAAATAAAGGTTTTTGGGATTAACTGCGAGTAACGGATTTAGAGGAAGCTCTGTTCCGGGAAATTCACATTGGGGTTTAGATCGTCCAGATTCAGGTTGCTGATTCGATCCTGGATATTCTCTAGGGGATCGGTTATCGGAGTAGTACCGTTCGGAGGGTGGTTTTGGTTCGGAAGCGAGAGAAAATTTTGAGGCTCCTCATTGGTGGATGTTGTGTGATTACTGAATGTCTGATCGGTGTCATAGAAGGTGTCGACGATGTCTTGGGTGTGATTAGGGTGGTAGTCATAGTAGTTCTCATCGTATTGCTGAGAGTCATCTTCGTAAAATTGAGTGTTGTAGTTCATATAATGAGCTCTGTGCTGATTTGATTGAATGTTCGGGTTCCGCTTAACTAAGGAGGGGCGAAAAGGTGTTTGAGCTTGACTTTGTTGTGAGAATGTGGAAGGCCTCGAATTATTTTGATACGATTGAAAGGAATTCGAATGCTGGCTTGACAATGAGGGTCTTTGGAAGTTATGGTTATTTTGAGAGAGGCTGGGTCTCTGTATTGGTTGAGATCGGCATTCGTTTGCCAAATGTCCGCAATTATAGCATTTTGTAGGTTGAATTGAGAGCCTTCGAACTGGTAAAGGAGGTTTCACTGCGCTGAGTGGTTTATTGGTTTTCTGGGTTGTTAAGGGTCATGGTCTCAATTAGTTCACATTGTGCTTGTTTCTGGTCTTTATTCAGAGTAGAAGTTTTCTGAATGTTAGCATGCATTTTCGCATTCGGGACTTGCAACTAGTGATCGACCGATATGACTTTTTTAGCCGATACCGATAATCGGCCGATACCGATAATGTCTTGGCCGATAACGATATATATCGGCATATCGGCCTTTTTTAATTAATAACATTATTAATGTATAAAATCTGAATATTCTGTAATATAATTTATAATTCATTTTAAAATCACAAAAATAAAAACAAAAATTGCACTTTGGCAACACAGCAATAGGCGGTAATTTATGTGGCTCAGCGCCAAGTCATTGGTGAATCCCCTTAATTTGAATTTCTCGGTGAATCCCGTGCGTTTATTGCCGTGCATTCAGTATTGCATTCTTAAAGCAGATCGTTTTAAGTTCGATTATTTCTTGGCGTAATTTAGTTAATCTTTAACAAAGACATAATATTAATAGTTAATAATAATCCTATTGGAGTTTGGTGGAGTGCAAAGTAGCGAAATGGATGGAAAAAGTATTTATTGGAAATATTTCATAAAGAATAAATTATCCCCAGCAGATAAGAAATCCACCGCAAAATGTAAATTGTGTGACATAACCATTTCATTAGGGGGAGTGGGAAAATCGGCGAATACCTCAAACATGAAATACCATTTAGAGAAAAAACATCCTCAAGAATATTATAAATTGAAAGGGACTGATTCAAGCTCACCACATTCCAACAACATTGCCACGCTCTCAGGGTCGCTTAACATAAACCAAAAAAAATTTAAATGTGGCATATACCCAGGCTAGCTCGGTAAAAGTAATCAATATGAATTTCGAATATTTTCATTTCTTTGGGGCTGACAGTAATTCGGGGTGTTTTATAATTAAGGTGAACCAAAGAGCCCAAGCTAGAAATCGGCGCCACTGGGTTATATGGATTAATAGGTGTGGTCCACCTTGCTAGTTGATTTATCCCTTAGTAATTCCCCTGAACTACCCTCAAATTTAACCCAGAAAATTATCCCCCAAAGAAATAATCAAATAAGGAAAAAAACAAGCATTAGAGATAATGTCTATTCTGATTACGGAATATATATATTTGCTGAAAGTAGGTAAAAGAACACAATATGTATATTTATATGATAAATAAAAGCCGGATATCGCACAAGGGAGGCAGTTACTTCAACTACCCTTTTAATATGGATCCATATTTTACAAGGTCCCCTTACAAGTTATGTCAAAAGCTAGAGGTATTATTTAATAATGACTATCAGACCAGACTATTATATTATAGGTATATTGGCAAGCAACGATTTCTTTAAAAAGGTTAATAACACTATTGTCTATGACTTATCTGTTGCGTAATAACGTTGTTAATCCGTCTCGGGCACCAGTCAGGTATTGTCCGGGTCAGCGTTATGGCAATATATCGCTTGCCACTCTGCTCGGGAACTTTGCAGTGGCACCCTCACCAGTTTCAATATAGGAAACCGGGTGCAGAAGAGGAAAATCCCGAGTAAGACAGGAACGTCAAAAGGATGACAGGAAAATAAAAAAACCCTAAAATAATTCAGGACTCATTAAAATGGAGAAAAGAAACATGAGAAAATAGTTATATAATACGAAACCCACCTCTTTCGGAGGGTTTTCTTAGTAATCCTGGATTTCGGTGAAATGCTCCTTGCCTTTACAAAAGTAGATGATGGATGAACAAAATCTGATGGATTCCAGCGACTAAAAGGAAGACATAGCATGCCATAATGCAAAGATGGCCATTTCTTAAAACAATCACTTACTTGATGGCTTATTTAATCCCCTTTCAGGAAGATTCCATTGGAACATCAACAATCAACAAATTCCAATCGGAAATATAAATCGAGCCGTGGCTCCAGGTTAATCCCAATACGGATGAATTTGGATGCTTCGATCACCCCAAAATCACAAACCAGAACACGACTTTAGCCAACACGCTGGAGCACAACTTTTGGTACCAAAATGGTGACTTCCATTTTCGGCGCCAGACAATTCCCCACCAAAATGCTTAGTTTTACCAGTATGGTAAGAAAACAAAATCCCCATATAGCCAAAGGCCTCCAAAATATCTACCATTCTAACTTATCAAAAAACAGTAGCGATTCGTCATTATAGATTTAAGCATTTAAACTTTTGGACCAAAACTCCTAAAATTTGCACTCATCACATAGCAATCAATTAAATTTGGGCATTCCCAATATTATAACATTAATTCTACCTAATCAATATATTAATATAGATCTTTAAATGACTATTGAAAGATAATTAATTTAACCGGCATTAAAAATGTGTGCCGCCTCTGACGGCTCGATACGGATCGATGCGGGGCATTCAATCCAATGCGCCAGTCTAGTTACTTTTCTGGGGAATAAACGCACTTTAAAATAGATTACCGCCAACTATTGAAGGAGGGAAAATATTTTGTTAACACTTGAATGTATAAAAAAATAATTATTGAGGGTCGCTACGATATGGAAATTTATATTTAAATTTATTATAAATAGGTAAGAAACCTTGCGTTTACGTTTAGTGAACCTACCTACCTTTCTTGACACTTTGGCGACACTTATTGTTTAAACAATTAGAAAATAAAATTTAGAAACAAAATATTCAAAAATTAATTAAATGGTTCCACAAAAAAAAACGGAACGTTACAACATATTCTTGTGACACAAAATCATCTTCTAGGGCATCCATTTGTGAAGAAGTGAATGCTGAAATTACAGAATATAAGAAACATCCTCTTCTTGAAAGAAAAGCGAATCCCATTTCTTGGTGGCAAGAAAAACGAGAAGTTCTACCAATATTATACAATCAAGCTGGAACCGTAAATTCGGCGAAAAGGAATCGGCTGAATCCAGAAACAACCGAGAAACTAATATTTTTACATGATAATTTGCCTAAACTACATTATTCATATTAAATGCCTATTTCATGTTATATCTACCATAATTTCTTAAGATTAACTTATTTGAAATATTATTTTAAATTTAAATATAAAAAAATGTTTTAAGCTGCTATGGTTGTTTTTATACATCGGAATCGGTATCGGTCGATCACTACTTGCAACCGGTTGAAAAAGGTTAGCGGGGATTCATTGATAGTTGCTTAAGACGCTGGAGGTCTTGTATGAGGGAGGATAGATCCCTGGAATCTCCAAAATGCAAATTTAGGAGATCTTTGATTTCTGAATAAGCTGAACGGTTTCGGGAATTTATCAGTTGGGCGGCCCTGCCTCTTAATTTATTTTTTATGTGAATAACTAAAAGGAGGTTTTGATCGCCTACTGCCATTTTGTTTGCATAGTCGCACGCGTTGAGAAATGTACCCAACGAGATCTGATCTCCGTCAAATTCGTGAACTGTTGAAAATATTTCGGAGAGTTTGTAGGGTTCAATTTGGGCTTGGACCGGGTTAGTTCCGGGGTTATTAGTAGAAGTACTTGTTTGCGAGCGAGTATCGGGCATTTTGATAAGTTACGGCTCAAAGATTTTTAAAATTTGTAAATGTCGCAATAAAATATTAATCAATATTATTTTAAAAAAATGTTACACCTATAAAACTGCAGGGGTGTACACAAAATATCAGACTTTCGAACAGATGTTCTCACCAAATTATCTATGAGGTATAAAAAATAGAACGAGATAAATCAATGTAACTTACATCAACACGCTTAGATGCATGAGTTGTCTTATTCTCCACGAGCTGGGGCAACCAGGGGCTTCACTGGGTGTTCCTTCCGTTGCAGCTGTCGAGTTGGGACGTCTCTTCTGGTTCGTTTTTCCGTTAAGGGATTGGGATCCGCCGTCAACAATTGGGTAATCTTCCTGTTCTGCAGACGTTGACGAATCCTACCGACTGCGCCACTGTTATATCACTAAAGCTTCAGTTCACTTTTTAAAAAATATTATTATTTTAATTAGACAAACATATGACATACAAAATTGGCATAGTAACGCCTTTAATCTTATACTAACTATTCCAATATTTTACAAAGGTATTTATAATAAAAATTCCGCAGTGTCGGCATGGTTCACACGCTAAACATCACGTTTTGCAATCATGCTGACTCTGCTTCTTGAAATACACGTGTCGAGTTGCTATTGCGAAATAGAACACGCGCTTGATGCAAATATTCTAAGTTCGTTATTAAATCGCATATAACATATATATATAAAATTGTAAATAAATGTACGATTTAAATAAAATATTAAATAAATAACTATATATTATTGATAACATGAACGGTAATTGACCGAGGACAGCTAATAGAAAGGTTGTTCCTCGTACCTTTGTATATATATGAGAATTAAAGAATGATTAAATATAGTATTTATTATGTAGAACTAGATACTGCTGTTTTTCTTGTCGTATCCTGACTACATTGATACCCGATTAACCAAGAACATTACATATTATTAATATTCAGGTAACTATATGTATTATGTTAAATATGTTGACCTGTCGTATTTCCTATTTGTGATCTCTTTCGGATTAATAAATTTATTTATCGTGAATAATAAGGTTTTGGAACCTGTGTTGAATATTGAATTTCGTTTTTTTCCGGAAAAGGATTGGTTTTGGAGTATCAAGCTAGGAGTAGGTACCTTTTTTGCATAAAATAGTTAAAATAATTGCCTGGCGACGTTAAATGTCTTAAAAATGACCCCGCAAAAAAAAATTATCAATAATATGTAAACATGTACATACCACTGGTTATAATCTGGATCGACTATTACCCTCAAATAATAAAGTTTCTTGTTTCTTATCACCCAAAACTCATCCCTCTTCAACACAGTTATATAAAAGTTCCTAAATAAAATCAGTTTCTTTAAAGTCATCTTCAAAGGCGTATAGCTCCCTAATGGCGCTCATTCGCTAGCCTACAGGCCGTGGACTGACGTCCATGTGGTCGATTGAGGCCACACAATATTCAGTCCGTCCTTTAGGTATAGGCCGTTCAGACCGTGGCCTGCAGGCATCCTCAAATTTCTCTACACACTGTCAGTGGATCCTGAGATATACATAAGTAAAAACAAAAGCGTCTTAAAAAAAAATGACTTACTTAAAAAAACACAGGCAAGTTTCGGCTGTATAGTACGGGAGCCCGTCGACATTTACTTGAGGGGTTAAGCTAGGTTTTGAAACTTGGTGGAGAGGTAGATATTGATGCTGGGATCTCATCCCCACCGTCGGACCGCCGGTCCAGTCCTGTGAAAAGATGCTGGAGGCTGTAACCGTTATCCCCTATACATTCCCTATAAATTCCCCTATGCTATCGTGTTGAGGGTATCTGGGTTCGATTCCCGGCTAATACTTTGCTTCTTTTTTTTTTTTTTTCTTGCGTACTCTCGGTTTTCAAAGTATTTTTTATCAGTACTAATGTGAGGGAGAGGGAAAAATTTTTTTTTAACTATTTTCATGGTAATTAGAACGAGTTTTCAGGGAGATCCGCAGGATTAATTTCCAGCAAATGACGGTTTCATCAATAACCCTACGTCTACTATCTACCAAGAATCATTATCATTATCATTATTATAGGGAATATAGGGAATGTATAGGGGATAACGGTTACAGCCTCCAGCATCTTTTCACAGGACTGGACCGGCGGTCCGACGGTGGGGATGAGATCCCAGCATCAATATCTACCTCTCCACCAAGTTTCAAAACCTAGCTTAACCCCTCAAGTAAATGTCGACGGGCTCCCGTACTAGTATTAATACTATTGTTACTAATTAAAAAGTCAGCTAGACAACGAAAACGAGTCTGGTTGAAAGATTGGCTTCTGGAAAGAGAAAAATTGTCTCACATAAGCCTTATTAAAAATTTGCGAAAATTCTATACATACCTAGCAAATCTGTTATACAGGGTGTCCGGATAAGGATACGGAGCGGCCATATCTCGGAAACGATACGTCCCACAGATCTGAAAAAAAAGCTCTCATCATAAAAACTGCCAAGAGAAATTCATTCAAAATAATTTTAAGTTTCGGAAATTGCCGCAAGAGGGCGTAACGGCTTATTTATTTTTTAAAGTTCATTTTACGGCAAAAAATGCCACTTAACCGTAGAAAAGCAAATAAATAATTAAAATCAGTAGATTGTTTACTACAACTTTTGTTATTGTTATTTTTTTGAATCTCGCCTAATAAAGGAGTGGGGGAAGCCTTTAGGACATTTTTCAAAAACTGTCATTATGTCGTTATCCTTCAACGGATTTTCTATAACTTGGACTTGTTTGAAAGGGAATTCCTTGGAGTTTAAATAAATGATTCAGGAATTGTCACAAGTTTCCTGATACAATTTTAAGATGGCGCTGTTATTCAATCTAACTTATTTTTTTATTTTTCTCGGTATTTGCAAATTGGATGGTATAATTTTTTTCGGTAGGAATAGAAGACAATTTGCATAGGGAACGATTAGTCCAAACCGCAAATCGATATCACCAGGGGTTTAAAAGTTATTTTGATTTTTCCTTAAAAAATGATACAGTTTCAATTTACCGGTACCCGGTATACCCCTAATAAGCAAGATAAGAACTAATTTCATGGCCTACTGTTTAATAAACTATAAAATTTATAATAAAAGTTTAACGAGTCAAAGAAACATCAATAACACTGAATAAAATATGAATATTATGATATGAGATTTTGAAAAAGTGCACCAGACTTAAATCTAGAAACAATTAGCAATTTAGCAAGACAACAATAATTACAAATGTTTAAAATATTTTCCGTCACTTCCTAAGCTCTTAGTTATTCTTCTTTCAGTGAAAAACACACTTGCCTCTTGCCTCAATTTCAGCCGTGGATAAGCTTCGAACGGTATTTCATATCCTTTCCATCATGTTTTCGCCTAAATTACAAGTTCCAAGTTGGCCATGGAAAAAACCAAATTAATAATTTATTGTGACAAGCTGTTGATGAGTTTTAAACGTCAAGCATATTATAATATTAAGCATTGTTTTTTACAATTATATTGCATTTTTCTACAAACAGTATGCCGTTTACTAACGCAGAAGCGTATGATATGTTGAATATGTATTTTCAATCTCTTGAAAATGCTGTAATAGCGTCGCGAGAGTATGCAATGCGATTTCCACAAAGAAGACACTATTCTCGACAAGTATTCTCAAGATTAGCTCGACGATTAAGAGAAACTGGTAATGTGCAGCCCATTCAACGACCCTTACGCATTCGTAGGACACGTAATGAGGTAAATATTATCAACGTTTTGGCTTACGTTCAATACGATCCCACTTTAAGCACCAGAAAAATTTCCCTTGACTTGGGGGTTCCAAAAACAAATGTCCACGAGATTTTACAAACTAATAGTATGCACCCTTACCACATCGTTTTACACCGGGCATTGAACGATACTGATTATGATCGTCGATTGGATTTCTGCCATTATATTAAATATAATTAAATATGATTAGGGAAAATCCAAATTTTCTTTCACGGATATTATGGACAGACGAGGCCACTTTCACTAACGCTGGGGGTGTGAATTTGCATAATATGCACTATTGGTCTGAGCAAAACCCTCATTGGATGAGGCAAGTAGATTTTCAAAACCGCTGGAGTTTAAATGTTTGGTGCGGGATCTTGGAAGGAAAAATTATCGGTCCCCATTTTTTTGACCAAACCCTTAATGGAGCAAGATTTTTAGATTTCTTGGCCACTTTCCTTCCACCTCTTTTGGAAGAAGTCTCCTTACAAACGAGAACAAACATGTGGATCCAACTTGATGGTTGTCCGGCGCATTACTATCGTAACGTACGCCAATACCTAGAAGAGCAATTTGCGCATCGTGTAATTGGAAGAGAAAGCTTGTTTCCCTGGCCGGCTCGTTCACCGGATCTTACTTGTCTTGATTTTTACCTATGGGGTAGGTTAAAAGATCTGGTTTTCCAAGAGAGACCAACAACAAGGGAAAACGTGATGGTAAGGATAACAAATGCCGTTAGAAACTTATCCACGGCTGAAATTGAGGCAGCCGTATTATCAACTAACAGAAGAATAATTAAGTGCTTACAAAATGACGGAAAACATTTTGAACATTTGTAATTATTATTGTTGTCTCGCTAAATTGCTAATAAAATTGTTTCTAGTTCTAAGATTTGTGCACTTTTTCATAGTCTAAGTCTCATAATATGATATTATCATAATATTCATATTTTATTCAGTGTTATTGATGTTTCTTTGACTCGTTAAACTTTTATTATAAATTTTATAGTTTTTTAAACAGTAGGCCATGAAATTAGTTGTTATCTTGCTTATTAGGGGTATACCGGGTACCGGTAAATGGAAACTGTATCATTTTTTAAAGAAAAATCAAAATAACTTTTAAACCCCTGGTGATATCGATTTGAGGTTTGGACTAATCGTTCCCTATGCAAATTGTCTCCTATTACTACCGAAAAAAATTATACCATCCAATTTGCAAATACCGAGAAAAATAAAAAAATAAGTTAGATTGAATAACAGCGCCATCTTAAAATTGTATCAGGAAACTTGTGACAATTCCTGAATCATTTATTTAAACTCCAAGGAATTCCCTTCCAAACAAGTCCAAGTTATAGAAAATCCGTTGAAGGATAACGACATAATGACAGTTTTTGAAAAATGTCCTAAAGGCTTCCCCCACTCCTTTATTAGGCGAGATTCAAAAAAATAACAATAACAAAAGTTGTAGTAAACAATCTACTGATTTTAATTATTTATTTGCTTTTCTACGGTTAAGTGGCATTTTTTGCCGTAAAATGAACTTTAAAAAATAAATAAGCCGTTACGCCCTCTTGCGGCAATTTCCGAAACTTAAAATTATTTTGAATGAATTTCTCTTGGCAGTTTTTATGATGAGAGCTTTTTTTTTCAGATCTGTGGGACGTATCGTTTCCGAGATATGGCCGCTCCGTATCCTTATCCGGACACCCTGTATATTCAGGCTGATTACACCTACTGTCGTTCATGTTTAAAATTACTACTACAGGAAAACCTGTTAGTGAATGAGCGCCATAATGGCGCGCCTACAGGCCCTTATCTTAGGGTTAGGCCAATTTTCCATACTTCATAACTGGCTCGAAATTAGCATAATAAACTAGTTTCAGGCTTTCTTCATTAATATATCTCCCAACAACTCTAATTCCATAGCAAATCGAATTTAGCCTTTGTGCTAATGAGGTATATGATATGACCAATTTAAAAATTCGTCCAAGTAAATTCCCAAAAACTTAAGTTTGTTTAACTATTTCAATATCCGATTCCCCAAATGATACATTAAAGTCTGTTTATTACTAACTGGCAGAGGCATTAGCTCCGTTCGCACAGCAATCACGGACTAGGCAGCACGCTTCCGATTGGTTTGAAACGGTTTGCAAACTGTTTCCAATTATAATTGAGCTATCTGATTGGCGCTGACTAGTTTGTGATTGCTGTGCGAACAGAGCTAATGAACAATAATGACGCGCGATCTTGGCGATCGAGCTATGTTCTTGGACCCGCGGCAATTTACCTTGGAGGGGATCGACTGCAGAGCTCGAACGCCAAAATCGCACGTCACTATTGTTTATCACCGCTGGTAATGATTGAAAATGAAAAAAAATTAAATATTATTTAATTTGATTAAATGCTCAAAATGCATTCCATCTTGTTGTAAACAATAGTACAATCTATCTTCAAATCAAAATCAGCTGGATATTGTTGCCGGAAATAGGAACTTAGATGCAAAATTTGCTACATTTTCAACAAGATTCAATATTTTAAAATTCTTATAAATTACAAAGTTTTGTTTTATTCAAATTACAAATTTTCTTTTCTATAGATTTTCTTTGTGCAGCTAAATACTACTCTGACTTTTCATTTGATGTATAACAAAGGGGGTGGCGCCATTTGAAATTTTAAAGTGGTGGTGTGGGCCCTTAGGGGTTGACTGACTTCTTGACTAAGGTATGGTGGTTCTAGCTCCCCCTACCCAAATAACATTTATACCAAACCGCGTTGTTCTAACTTTTGTAGTTTTCGAGATATTTGCATTTTTCAAATTGACATCCTGTATATATATATTTTTTTTTGTCAATGTTAGGAAGTCTATCGTCACATGTTTGTATGTTCAATACGTTATACTGACTGTTGACAGATGGATACTGTTCTTTACTGATTTTCCCGTTTGTCTGTATACGAATTTGACGTTGTCGATGTTCACTTATGCATGTTTACATAACAATAAAGTATTACTATTATTGTTATTATTATGTCTATAATTATCTAAATGTCTAATAGAGGGATGAAAATAAAAACCGATCGTTTTGAATTAATTATTTTGAACAACTTAACGAAATTTTTTATTATCTTCAATAGGGAGGGGTGGAATGAAAATACTGCAAAATATCAAAGTTGGCATAGGATTTTAAAATTTTGTATTCTTACTCAGTTTTCTTTTCTGAACATCTTTTTTTTAATAGCATTCTTTCGTATCTTCTACAGAAAAAACACTTCACTAGTGGAAAAAATAAAATTTTGGGAAATTTCTACGATATACTTCATTTTTTAAAATTAAAATTATGACACAAATTATTTTCCATCCAAGCAGAGCTGAACCCAAAAGATGAAGATTAAACTAAAAACATTTCAGTCTTTTTCACCTATTCATGCCTCTATTTGGGGACAAAAAACCTAAAAAATTATGTATAAATCATATTTAGGAGACGCGAAACAAAACAAACAAACACATTCTCATGCCAAGGAGTAACACAAATATCTTAGATTTGTCAGTTATTTAGCACCCAAGGTAAACCATGGAAATAACAATCATTAAAAAAAATTAAGCCCTTCAGGAAAGAAAGCATGTAGATTTGTATGTAGTTAAAAATTTGGAATTGTTTGAGACTCTATTCTAATGGGGTGAGGGATCTCCCGCTAGAGACGTTTAAGAGAACGGTTAAAAAATTGTTGAGTTCAAGGGCATATTATTCATGTAATGATTTTGAAAATTGTGATATGTTATTTGAAACCTGGGATATCCCACAAGGCATTGCTGAAAGTGGCTTGAAATTAATAAAAAAAAATGGCTTGATTCATTTCAACTTTCCCTAAAAAATATAAAAAAAAAAACAATTAGGTACATTGCTTTTTCGCCTACAACAAAAAATCGACCCCACTTTAACAAAATAAGTTCAGATAATAATAAATAAGTACCATTAATGAAGTAGTTAGGGATTATAATAGACGGGTGTTTAAAGTGTGACAGACAAATAAATAAAATTGTGTGTGTGTGTGTAAGTTTCAATGGCTCTGGTGATAAACCAATAGGCCAGACAATTTTTTTTTAACAATACCACCCATATGCTTGATACTGCTCATATCGGTGGTTAGTTTTTTACAATTCGGTTTTGCTACTTTTTTTTCTCTTTAGATCTTGATTCATCGTTTACATGTGATTTGCTTAACTTATCTTCCTTTATTGTTTTTTACAGTGTTAACGTGCTTTCTTGTGAGTAGTATAGCGAGTTTTTTTTTTTTTCCTTCACTTTCTTTTCTTTTTTTTTCTTTCCTTCACTTTCTCTTTTTTTTTCCTTCACTTTTTTTTTTTTTTTTTTTTTTAATCTTTTGTACCTTTTCCTTATAAGTCTTTTGACTTCATGAAATGGCTATATATAATATTTAAATTTTTATCATCGGTCAGCAGATTTGCAAGATTGGTTGGTACTGTTGGTAGGGTTATATTTGTACTATTTAACTGGTTATATAATTGGTTTATGTTATTTGTGTTTAACCTACACTCAAATAAGATATGTTGTGGATCGGCTATTTCATTACATGTGGGGCAATTAGGGTTATCTGAGAGACCTATTTTAAATTTATAGCTAGGGCAAATAATATGATTTGACCGTAGTCTGGATATAACCTGTACTACTTTTTTGCTATGTGTATTTATAAACCATGGTTTACTGTTTATGTTAGTTTTAATCCTACGAAAGTATATGCCTTTGTTCGCCAATTCATATTGAGATTGCCAGTCTTCTTGCATTTTTTCTTTAATTGTTCTATAAAAATCAGTCTTGGGCGTTTTATAATTTTCATCAACAGTTCCATTATTAGCTGCTTCTTTTGCTAGTTTATCGACTACTTCATTTTCTCTAATACCTATATGTGCTTTAATCCATACTAGTTTAACTGATTTACCTTGTTTCATAATTTCGTGGTTTAATTTTAAAATGTCTAAAATCAAATTGCTGATTTCTACTATTGGTGATACCCTTTTAAGCTTTTGTAGAGCACTTAGGCAATCGGTAAATATTATGAAATTTTTACCATTATTTTCCAAACATATTTTGAAGGCTTCTATAATGGCATATAGTTCTGCCGAGAAGTTAGATGAATATTTAGTTAGCTGTCTTTTTATACTAATTTTTTTGTTTGGGTAATTTGGGTAATATACTGCACTTCCTACTTTATTGTTAATTTTAGATCCGTCTGTAAACATTATTTCATGTTGGGGCCATCTTGTTATAAAAAGTGGCAAAAATTTGATCCATAAATTTTACTTGTTAAGGGAATTCATGAGTAAAAAATTGTTAACTATGACTTACACATCATTGGTGGAATCTATCATATGCTATGGAATTGTAGTTTGGGGAAGATTACACAGGGCAACACTAAAACCACTAAAAACTATTCAAAATTGTATTCTAAAAGTAATTTATAAAAAATCTAGACTATATCACACTGATCTTCTTTACTCTTCTAGTGTGCTGAATGTGAGAGGTCTTTATATCCTGAATACATGTAAGTTTATGAAAAAACAAAAATGTGGATAGGATACCTCACAAATACTAGAGGTAATGTGAAAGAAAATCTGAAATATTTGAAAAATAACAAAACCTTGAACATGACATTAGTTGTCTACATGAGACCCAAACTATTTAACCTGCTACCTGTTAAAATATGTAATATAAAAATAACTTACGTTTTTAGTAAAAAATGTGCCTAATACATATGACAATTACCGATTGATATTTGGGAGACTGTTTCGAGTTGGGATTTCTGAATTTGACTCTTACACAATGTTTATGCTAATCTTTATATTCAGTGCAGTGCAATTGCTAATAAGCTGACAAATTATTGTTAAATGGGCCTTCCAAGGTCCCAGTTTGTGCAAATCTATTTATTATAGGTAATGAAAATCTATCATACCCTACTACAATACTTACACTACACAAAAACACATACAGATATTACATATCTAGGTTTGTAATAAATTTAATAGAATCATATAAAAAAAAGTAGGGCGAACTCTTATGAATACACCAAAGTAAACCAAATTGTCTTAGATACTCCCGATAAATAAAATTATTTTTGATTTTGATTCTTTTAAATGTTGATCTACCTTAACCTTTATGCACGGATGCGACTTAACTGTCTATAGTTAAGGATTATGGGTTCCTGGGACCCAAAAAGAAATATAATATTTTTTAGTACCTTATGTGATAAAACTAAACCAATAATTAGTTTAAAATAATAAAAACATGTATTTATTAGGTATCATCCATTTTTATTAAAAAAATGCACAAAGAAAAATGATAACATATTTTAACCAACATGTAACTAAGCGAGTAACTAGAGATATGAGAGGAGAATATTCTCTGTAAGAAAATTCTCCCGAGAATATTCTCTAGAGAAGTTTTTCTACATAATCTACTCTGAAAAATTTTGCAATGATTTTTAAAATTTTGAGCTTTTCAACTAGAAATAGAAGTGCGATCGTATACAGCTGTGAGAATTGTAAATGATGTGGTGAAACTTGTTTTATTTTGGCGTTCCGTTCGGCTCAGTTTAGACCGTCTATAAGTATAAAAACATGAAGCAAAATAAATTAAAGGGTATCACACAACCAAAAAGTAATATTTGGAAATATTTTAATACAAAAAATGTACTGTAGTGCAATGTAAAACTTTTATTTCTTATTATTGCCATTTCTAGCGATTTTCTTACCATTCCCAGAAAATTCTCTAACTTGAGAATATTCTCAGAATATTCTCCAAAAGATTATTACCGAGAATTTTACATCTCTACGAGTAACTAAGTTAAATAAATTTTAATACTTACCCATATTAATACTTTGTATTGGAAATGTCCTATTTATTATTATTATTACATTTAAGACATTTAACTTTAAACTAATAATTTACCTGCATTCCATAAGTAAACATGTGCACCCAAAGCAGCTGCCAAAATGTTATTGGAGCCCCAGTCCATCAAATTAAGATAATAATCATCTACAATATCTGGTGCATCTAAAATTCTGTCTGGAGCTTGTGGAATATATCTATTTGAACTTTTAGTGGATGCAGGGGTTTTCGTTTGTGAATACAACACCCTCATCGGATTCTGAAATCCTTCTGGTGCTGCCGGAGCTTTATGTGTATACGAAAGCACTCTTTGGCTTGTACTTGCACCCCCTTGAGCATTTTCAGTCATCACTCTTTTTA
This sequence comes from Polydrusus tereticollis, assembly GCA_963920685.1. Taxonomy (NCBI): domain Eukaryota; kingdom Metazoa; phylum Arthropoda; class Insecta; order Coleoptera; family Curculionidae; genus Polydrusus; species Polydrusus tereticollis. Next base: position 56,956,172 of record OY987329.1, read on the forward strand.
ATTCTTTCTTAGTAGCACTGTCTTGCTCACTCTCATCCTGTGAAAGTTTAAAGTGTGCTAGGTCCAAGTTACTAGCGACTCTCGAGGGTATAAATCTGTCTCCACCTGGGGTCCTTGCACCTTTATTTGGCGTTGGCGTTTTAGATTTTCTATTGGGAGTTTTTGATGGTGTTTTACTCTTTAGACAGTCGTTCTCGCCACCTTTTGATGGAGTCTTTGATAAATTAATACAAGAAGAGGAAAGAGATCTTTGCTTAGAAGAATTAAGGCTATTACTGCTATTGGCAGACAGTGGATTACTGTTTTTTTTTCTATCCCATCGGGGTGCTGGTCCTTTGGTTATCGGTCCATCCATACTAATAATACTATTTACATCATTCCAAAACTTAAACTGGGACATTATTGATTTTAGATTTAACGCATATATTCAATTATTCTTTTTCTTGCGTTTAAAACTTATTGGTTTTGGCACTTCTTTAAAAAAATGTAAAATGACCGTTATAAAATAGCTTTTATTTTTAAATCTGGCAGGAGACAGGAGAGTCAAGAGAGGGATGAGTTCAGAAAATACTGCGCTATCTAGTGGTAGTCAGGTTCATAAACTCGCGGTAGTGTGCATTAACGAACTTTTTTTTTTGTTAGTTCAGTGCACCGATGTTTTTAAATCAGGGTTAACGCTAATTCAAGGATTAACTAAAAATTTCTAGTGCACCACGTTTTAATCTATAGGTTAAAACCTTAACACGGGATTTAATTTAGGTAACTCGTCAAAAACGAGGAGTTTAAAAGAAATCCTAGTGGAAAAAGTCGTCGTCGCTTATTGGATCAGGCTTAAGGGTTAATGAAATAAATTTAATTTATAAATAATTATATGGTGTTCGGACAAAATTTTATCATTTATTATTTTTCTAAATGCACACGCCGCTGCAATTCATTCCCCTGGCATCGCACACAACCTGGATAGTTCTCTAGAATATACTAGTGATGCGAGTCACTGACAGAAATTTTGGGCTTTAAGTGTATACATGACAATTTTACAAACTTCAATTTGTATCAAAAATAAGCTTTTACAATATTATGGACACAAGAATCACCTTATAGCGATTTGACCAAAAATTCTAAAAATAATGAGCATGCTTAATCAGTTTACCGTTTGATAGCAAAGGGGGAAAAATACAAGAATTTTCTATTTAATTTTTTTCGGTATGTCAGGCACAGAGTAGGCGTCAGGCCGCGTAAACTTTAACAATTAAACGAACTTACCTGTGAAGTTCAATTGTAAGTATATGAGGTGCCTCGTCCGCAGAGATCACTTGGTAGTATTGCTACTCTATGCTTTTGGCCACGATATTTTAAAGAATTTTTCTTGGTCGGTATTACAGGTTCCTTACCGGCTAGCTTCATCCATTTTAAAGTGGGAAAAAACCAGTACTAGGGAGGGCTTTTTAAATTTATAGCAAAGCCTTGTAATCTGGGCGGGAGTGATCTCTGCGGACGAGGCACCTCATATAATTACAATTGAACTTCACAGATAAGTTCGTTTAATTGTTAAATTATATCTCGGTGCCTCGTCCTTGAGATCACTTGGTAGATGTTTAAAGACTGTGGTTTTTTCCCCAAACATTTTATTGTCCTAGCAAAAATAAAACTCAATCTCCTAGAACCCGAAAAAGTTGTAAAATAGTTTCATTAACAAACTTATTATAAACAACAATCCTGTCTTATAAATCTACGACAGCTCTTGCAAAGGTGACGCTTGTCTCTAACAATGGTCTATTATAAAATCTTGCAAATACTTCAGAGTCTGCTGACCAGCCTGCTGTCTGTCTTATGACTTCCAATGATATCCCTCTTCTCCTGGCAGCTGAAGTAGCAGCATGACGTGTAGAATATGCAGAAAAAACTAACCTGCCTTGGTGAGGGTGCTTTTTATCCATCTGCTAATTGTACTCGTCGTAGCCGTCTGAAAAAGCTCCCTTGTGGATAAAAATAAAAAATCTTGCGTCTCCTGTCTTCGGTCCACTGTTCTATGAATATAGGTTAATAACGTAGATGCAGCACATACCTCAGGGCTTTCTTGAAAATACGGAATCTGTAAACAAGGTTGTGTGTTATGTTATTATTAGTTTAAATGGTCCGTTATCAAAATCTGAATTTTAGAACAGGTGACAATAATATTATCCACACGTATCTTTGCCAATGTCTGTATTCTATGACCCGTTATCAGTGCAAGGAGGGTGGCCAGTTTTTCTGTCAAACACTGAATAGGGAGAGATTCATTCGGGAATTTCTTCTCTAAGAAATGCAACACTGTTTGAGGGTTCCATGTGAAATTATACCTATGACGAGGAGGTCGTAACCTAAATATTCCTTTTAAGAACCTTTAATATTAGGATTATTATTTATGCTGGCTGGCATAATTAATGAAAGAGCTGACCTATAAGTATTGAAGGTATCATAGGAAATGTTGTGTTTCTTTTCAAATTGATACTGTAAAAATCTTAAGACTTCAATTTCTGTAAAGCTAAAACAATCAATGCCCATCTGACTACAAAAGTTCCACCATGCTCTATAAACAGTTTCGTACTGTCTAATTGTACCAGGTGATAACGACTGAATTAAAGTTGGGATTACTTGTTCTGGGGTGTTCTTCTGTAAATACGATCTCTTAATAATTTCCATTCCACCTGGAAATTCCTCCTGTCGATCCTAAAATAAGATGAATAATCTGTTACATACATTCTTTTACCAGAAACTCTAGCGGCTATTAATGAACTATTCTTGGATAGAGGGCTTATATTCTGACATGGGGAAATAAGTAACGTCTGAGAATATTTAAAAAATACAGGTCTGCCAACCAATAATCTATTAAATACAGGATACCAAGGCTGTGTACTCCAATCTGGGATTAAAAATACCCTCTGCCTGATCATTTATTATCTTATTAAGTGTTCGAAGGATCATCGAAAAGGGAGGGAATGCATAAAAGAAAATGCCAGACCAGCAGATACTAAATGCGCCGACAGCATAAGCATCTGGATCTGGCTTCCAAGAAATATACTTTCTACATTTAGCATTACAGTTAGAGGCAAATAGATCAATCTCTGGGTAGCCAAACTCTATACAGATAATCTCAAATTTTTTTGAATTCAATTCCCATTCTGTTTCTATAGGTAAGTTTCGAGATAGAAAATCAGTCTCAGTATTTTCCTTAGAACCTATATATACGATGCATACAACCAAATATCCCTTTTCTCGCACCATTGCCATATTAACCGCGCTAAATTACTTAGCTCTGGGAATTTAACACCTCCCATTCTATTATTATATGACAATGCTGTTGTATTGTCTACTCTGACTAAAACATTGCATGATCTGAATTCTTTTAAAAATGGCTTTAATGCATAAAAACAGCCAATAATTCTAGGTAATTTATATGTCTATGTTTAAGATGCTCTGACCACCAGCCCTGGGCCTTCTGGCCCCTGCAATAAGCACCCCACCCTGCTAAACTTGAATCAGAAAATATCTCTACCTCATAGGTGTCCTGTCTGATACTATTATATGAGTTCTCTATATTTTCTATCCACCACTTAAAATCTGACTCTAAACTAATTGGAATATCTATTCTGGCATTATAATCCAGCTGATTCTTTCTTAACGCTATATATTTAATTCTTTCAAACTGTTTTGTGTATAGCCAACTATATTTGATAGCAGGGCAAACTGAAACTAAATTTCCTATGCATTCAGCAAAGAGACGGATCGTACAATGTTTTCTGATAATCATTTCTCGAGTCAACCTTAAAATCTTATATCTCTTTTCTTGTCGAAGACTTATAGTCATCTGTGCACTATTAAACAAAAAACCTAGAAATCTGCACTGCATTGTAGGCTCTAGACAACTCTTTTTTAAAATTTATGCAAAAACCTAATTGTTCTAACAACTCTAATGTCTTTATAACATGTTGTTTACATTCAAGTTTATCTTTGCCCATAATCCAGAAGTCATCTAGATACAATACTGTTGTTATTCCATCTCTTCTTAAAGAGGAAACTATAGGTTTACAAATTTTTGTAAATAAATAAGGAGCCAGAGAAAAACCAATTGGTAGGCAGGTAAATTCAAATATTGTATTCTTGAACTTAAATCTAAAATATTTCCGATAGTGCTTGTTAATGGGTACCTGATAATAAGCGTTCTTTAGATCTATGGTAGACATATAGCAATTAGGCTGAATTAATCTTAATACTGTCCTGGAATCCTCAAATTTAAAATGTGGATTTTTAACAAAAGTGTTTAATTTCTTTAAATTTAAAATAAACCTTCTTTGACCATCTGGTCTAGAAACCAAAAAATATGGGGAGAGAAACTGACCCTTTTGATATTTACATTCCTTAATTGCTCCCTGTTGTAACAACTCAATAATCGAGTTGTTGACTGCTAGTACATCCTGTTTAGATAATTTTGAAGGAATAAATATATTACCCAGTAAACACACTGGTTACGTGAACCTCGCTGTGATATAAATTTGAAACTCAATTTTTACTTTAATTTATTTTACATTATGTTTATACCACTAAAACATAACAAAATTATGTCAATTTAAGTAGGTCAAATATCCGTGGCTATGATATAAACTTAAATAAAAATGTTTACATAATTTAACTTTAGTCATGTTAATATCATTACAATATAAAGAAATTATGTAATTTTAAGGTTTCCTGCATCACATTAAAAGTAGATCCAGTGTACACCATTGAACCTCTATATTACATAAATTTAAGAGCTCATTTTTACATAAATAAAATTACATAGCATCCTCATAAATTTGACATCGCTAATATTTTGTTTAAAATTGCCATCGCTTAATGTAGGGGGCGGATAGAACTGTCAAAAGTCAAAACCTCTTAACGTCATCACGTAAGTGGAGCAATTTCTTCATATTTATCTGGCTTGGGTGCATGTTAAAAATGTGCTGTGCGGTATAAATTTGTCTCTTCTATTCTTTATATACCATATTTTTCCCTCAAGGTAAGTATGATTCTCAATTGTTTGTTTATTTAGAATGTATAAACATGCTACAGGATTTTATTAACCTCAAAGAAAGACAAAAAGAAGACTCCTGACGCAGGATATCCATGACCATTCCTTATCTTATTATCAATCAAATTGTGCTATAAAGAATTATCCTGGTAAAATTAAATAGTGACTTAACAGCTTGGTAATAACACTTGCAAACCTGATTTTTAAATGATGGAAATAGTAGTCTTGTTTTTTTTTTAAGAAAATGCTGTAACACGGCAGGACATCAGTGCAGACATTAACCTTAAATTCAGATGCTTCAACAACAAATGATTCAATTGATCAAACTTTACAAAATATACATGCTCCTACACTACAAGATTTATACAACTTGGTTAGTAAGTTCCAATTAACAACTGTAAGAACTACAAAACGACATATTTTATGAAATATATTCATTGATAATTAAGTTATATATTTTTTTTTTAAATTCTAAGCTTAAATAAGTAAGTAGGAAAATTTTAAACCAAATGGCTCGTGCTCTATTTGGACAGATAAAAATACAAAACGAAATATATTTATTATCAAAAGTAATCAGAACTTTGGTTTTTTCTTTTTTTAATTTTTATAATTTCCAGAAAAGGGCATGCTGTCCTCTTATAAACCACCTGTACATACAGTTTTTTTAAAAATATTTTGCGCTCTATTTTGACGTGCTATTTTGAGAACCAGTGAAAAACTTTAATTAGAAAAGTTAGAAGAATTTTACTGTATTATCTTTTAGAGTTATTACAGAAAACAAAAGTTCATCGCAAAGTGGAGAAAAAGATGCAAATTGTTTTTTGCAATAACTCTAAAAGATAATACACAAAAAAATCCTCTAACTTTTGTATTTAAAGTTTTCTCTAGTTCTCAAGACAACACGTCGAGATATAGGGTGCAACATATTAAAAAAAAAACTGTACATACCAGGAAGTATCATATTTATATAATAATAACATAGATAATACCGCACAAATTTAGAAAATAATATAGTTTTTATATGTATATATTACATATATGAGTATATGAAATTGACATAACTTTTACATCAGATTACATAACAATTATGACGTTTGGCTTTTTAAAGTAGCCATATTTATATCATAGCGGACATTATGCAGTGGTAAATGATGAGTTTTGAATCGGTTATTTACATAAAAATGTTACATAACTTGTAAGATTGTAATATAAATTTTAAGTAAATACTATGTAATTGTGTTTACTGGGTAGGAGACTGTTTGGGTTTCTGAATAAAAGGTATCTTAATACCCTGAATCCATTCTAAAACAAATTTATTTGTAGTAATGGTCTCCCGATCTGTCTCTATAATTCCCCAAATTACCAGCTGAATTACCTACCTGTCTGAATTCCAGGATCGTTGATTCTGATGTCTCTTCTCTTTTTCGTTCCTCCTTTGAGAGGGATTTATTGGTCCCTTTGGTCGTGGCTCCTTGAACCGCGACGGACCCCTCCAGTTTAAAGAATTTCTATTCTGAGTTCTGGGGACGAATCTATTCCTGGATGCCTGAGAAGAAGAAGATGGCCCCATATTTGACACTCTTGTAGGATGCTTTAAATCCTGGCTTGCTTTCTCCAAGCTCTTTAAAGTTTTAATTATTTCAGATAATTCCTTACCAAAAAGATATTCATCAATTCCCATATTTTGGGCAGCCTCTTTTGCAGTCTTATTTAATGGGGGTAAGATTGATCTCCTTCTTTCTAAACTAATTCTGTGATGTAAATCACATAATATAAGTCCCGAATCACTAAGTCTCTGGATAAGAGATTTATCTTCTCGTTTGTCGATCAGAACCTCAGTCAATACCTGACCTACGACTGATAGGGATATCCCTATCTGATCCTGCCATGCACATAAAGCCTGGTCTTTCTTCTGAATAGGGAACTGCAGTAACGGTCTAATTTCATCGTTTAACTTTGGGCCCTTGATGTTTATACAATTGGAAGGTATAACGTACATTTTGTCATTAAGCTCTCTAACTTATTCTCTGGTAAACCCTCTAGCAGAAAATGTGACCATCTGCAAGAAAGAGCCTCGTGCAATATATAAGTACCCTTGGTACTGCTTAAACGAGTTTCTCCTAAGCATTGCAAAATCTCTTCGTTAAGTGTCTCCTGATCATCTATAACTATTGCATCTATTATTTCCTCATCTTTTTTCAGAGTTCTACCAGGTGAATCAAAACCTACCTGGTCTTGACCACTACCACCTAGTAGTGAAGGAGACAAGTGCCTTGCACGTTGTCCTTCTAAACTCGGTCTGCGGTGAGTCTCTCTATATATTTCGCCTAAAAGAGCTCCTGCTGTATCGAGAACTAGAGGCTGATCTCGACCCTGATCGTCTATCTGGACGTCGGTTAGAGGGTCTTCTTCGTACACTACGTGAACGAGATTCTCGGGCACTACGTGAACGAGAACGTCGGCCTGAGAGTGAACTCGACTAGACATACTTCTTTGGTCTGCGAGCGCTCTTTCGAGCTTGGCTATCCGTTGCTCCAGTTCTCGGGAACCTGTTTTATTCATTCTTTCTAAAAACAAACTTAATTTTGTTCTAAAAACCTGAAAATTAAATTATAATTTTCTACTTACATGCGGCCTAGGAAGGAGACCGATCGCAATACATCGATTCCGGTCCAACTTTTGCATTGCTTCAAAAACTGCCGCCAGGATCGCATTGTTCCATTAGCACTGCAAATTTCATGGGTTCTTATGGGAGAATTAACTGTTTTATCGAAATTAGTTAATTTAAACAGTCTACAGACCGAGATATGTGTGAGAGGCGGGTGCGAGATACTCCCTAGATACATAATTCTAGCATGTAAAAGGGTGTATTGCATTCTAAGACACTGTATTATTATTACCAGGAGGATTAATTTTTTCAAATACTGGCGGTCTTATCTCTTAATAGACACTGAAACAACTTTTTTATTTGGAAAGGAAATAATTACACAATCTGCACGTTACTATATACATTTTTTATTTAAATTCAAACTAAAAATAAATTAACAAATGTTCATTATAGGTAGTACGTATACCTACACCTTTTAACAGACCTGAAAAGAAGACGATTCTTAACTTATTTATTTACCAGCTAACTTTACAAAAGATTATAAATGGGGATTTTAAAATTAAATTGAAAAGAAACGGAATAAAAATTATGGTACTAACAACCAAAAAATTAATAAATTAAAAAAAAAAATTTTTAACAATAAAATAATTAATATATTAATAAGTTTCTAAAACTTTTTTTAAAAAGTATAACAAAAATAGAAATATCTTATATTTTCAATAAATGTTTTTTTTAATAAATATTTAAACCTTTTTTATAGGTATTGATTGTATTTTTAATTGTTTTTGGAATATTAATTATAAACTTTTATTATTCTATCATATATATACAATAGGTAGATATCTATAATTGATTGTTTTCCAAAATTGTAGGTAGGTAATATAATTAGGCGCGGGGGGCCTTGAATGCATTTTATGGTTTTATTTTGTAATTTTTTTAAGGATTTAATATTCGACGAACTGGCAAACTTATATTAAATATTGAAATTTTGAGTGGGTACCTACCTACCTATATTGTAAAGTAAATATTTCTTAAAAGTTTTAAGGGGACGTAAGTAAGGTACCTATTATAATATCTTAATTTGTATAAAATACCAATTAAAGGAGAAATATTATTTCTTAAATTATTTAATACATTTTTAAAGTTAGTTTAACAGTTCGTAACAATGAATAAATTTTAATTAAATTTTGATTAACATTATCAAAAATTTGGTTAATAGAAATACGTCCATTGTCGGATAATCTATCTTTAAGATCTATGATGACAAGATCAAGGATAGACGACACAGACAGACGAGTAACGAAAGACCACTATTAATAAACAATATTGTGAACCTTTTGTGGTTTTTGCTTACCTTAGGGGCTTGAAAGAGACTAGGATTTTTCTCACCACGATTTTTCCTGAGCTTTCTATCAGACGAATATCCAGTTTTACACCCCGGCACGAAGCAAACGCTACTTGTAAAACATTGTACGCCACTCATTGTTTATATTAATAACGCAAAAAAATGATTCCAAAGCTTATTTTTCAAGATATTCGAAAAAAATACGGCACTCGCCTATCAAAACCTGCAAAAAATAGCCGGGAAGCGTGCAGTGGCGCCCTCGACGGCCAACCAGCGAAGTAACGAAAAACAGGTACGTAAATTTAAAATTCGGCCATATTCGATCGGCCTCCTTCCTAAAGCCCTCCATAATATTTGCGTCTATAGACAGGAATATCATTTTGGCTTCCTGGCTTCCGCACATGCGCAACAGCATCGGAAGCATTCGGCTCATCGGCTCCTTTCGATACGCTGGCTTTTATTCTACGGTTACTAGATTAACTGAAGTCTGTGCAATTCAGTGGTACTGTGGATATAGCCCCTGGACCTGACGGGCTTCCTAATATCTTAATAAAAAACTTACCCCGGAAAGCATTTGTACAAGTCTTGTATATTATAAACGCAGTAATTACGCTACAACACTTCCCTGTAGGATGGAGAGAGGCTATAGTAATTCCACTACTTAAACCGCACAAGGACGCTAAACTACCGAACTCTTACAGACCAATTGCACTGACCAACACACTTTCAAAAATTACAGAAAAGACTATACTATATACTTAAATTGAAAAAACATAAACTTTTAGACAACATACCTAACGAACAATACGGTTTTAGACCTGGACACAGCACAGTCCAAGCACTGACGAGAGTCCTGACTGATGTCAAAAACAAATTTAATCAAGGCCAAAACACAGTTTTACTGTCCTTAGACATCAGTCGGGCTTTCGACACTGTCTGGCACGACGGACTGTTATTCAAACTATTAACAATACATAACTTTCCAGTATACCTAATAACTTTATTACATACATACCTACAAAACAGGACCTTTTTCGTCAAAGTAGAGGGTGCACTGTCCGTTGCAAAAGTGGTTAATGCGGCGGTCCCTCAGGGAACCGTGCTGTCACCACTGTTATATAACCTGTACACAGCCGATTTCCCGAGGTATCCCCTCACCAAACTTGCATTGTACGCGGATGATGCACTAATCTACGCGCAATATTTTTATGCGGAAGCCGCTAAGCGACAAGTCCAGTCGCATATTAACATCCTGGACCCCTATTTTAAAAAATGGAAAATAGCGGTAAATCCAATTAAAACAGTTTGCGCAATTTTGACGAAAAAATTTACTAACAATAAAATTTTTGTACCACTTAAAATTAATGACACAACAATTTTACCACAAAGACGATTCAAATACCTAGGCTTAACTATCGACGAAAGACTATTCCTCAAACCCCACATAACAGAAACCCTTAAAAAAGGCTTTGCAGCAATGCAAAGCCTTTACTCCATCCTGTCCAAAAATTCCCACCTCTCACCGACAAACAAACTATACTTATTTATAAACAAATTATTAGACCAATACTCACATACGGTGCTCCCGTATGGTGCAGTGCTTCGATTACTCAGCAACATAGGTTGCTGAGACTCGAAAACAAGATCCTGCGATGCGTGACGTCATCGAATCGATACGTCACGGTCGCGGACCTGCACCATATGGCAGCGATTGACGACATACTAACATACATAACAGACATATCAAACAAATTTTACACCTACAAACTACGGGCCTCACCATTGACTAGAAATATTACTGACAGAAGAGCAGACAATGATGAACAAAACACACACAAACCACTGTACTATAAACTGCCCATTTACCAAACCCCACTGCCAGACATACGGCAACAATAACAATAAACAATAAATAAACCAACCTACAACCAAAAAATAATACAGACAAACAAACAACAACATTTAAAACTGACCAACAAACATACAAACAAATGCATAAAAGACCACAAAGGTCACGCTGGACTTCCAACATGCATTTGAAACACGAGAAACGGCAGTGGGACGGACTTACGAGACGCCAACTGACCCAGACAACAAGACACGCTACAAATCTCGGCCTTTCTCCACCTGGAGCCTATGGCCTATGCCACAGTGCATTTTTGATTCTCCGCTGTGGGCGAAGATAATTGTTAGTACCTGATTTAATCTTACTGGGTTTTTTCCAAATTTTTCCCAGCGTGCTTTTCCCATTGACTTTCCAAACTCCTAATAATAATTATTGTGCTCGGACTTGTGTTCATGAGTCCTTTTAAGCTCAACTGAGCAACAAACGCATCCTCAACACCCGTAAAGGCGCTTGCCGGTACGGAGTGAAGTGCTAAGTGATACCTAATCACTAGCACACAACCAAAACGCCATAAACATCGGCCGCCTGGCTCAAGCCAGGTATTTGGGCGCATTTTGGGCCGTATGCTTACGGTCCATATGCGTCCAAAACATTGTAAATAGACTAGTTAGTTTTAGTTCACGTAATTAGGCTAAGTTAGGATATTTTAGTTGTAAGTTAGTGATGTAAAATTATAGGAAATAAAGAATTTTAAAATGGAAATGGAATGGGTTAGATGCCATAGGTCCCGGGATCGATTCCCGTTTCGTGCACTTTTTCTTTATGACATTTTTTTTAGTTTTTTATAACTCTTTTATTTTTTTTTAAAGTAGATCGCTCAAAAAGGGCTGGTAAATAATTGGCCGGTGAACTTGAAAAAGGCGAATTGAAACCAAAAAGGTGGATTAGATGCCGTGTTAGCGCAGTTTAACCAATATAAGTCTATAATTATTACAATTTTTTTATATCTAGCATATACCGAATTGGAATCAAAAAGGTGGATTAGATGCCGTGTTAGCGCCTGTTTAACCAACAAAGTCTATAATTATTAGTTACAGCATTATGTGCGCATGCGGAAGCCAGGAAGCCAAAATGATATTCCTGTCTGTAGACGCGAGTCTCCATAATGCGGCCATCACAGAACAATAAAGGTTAGGCGGCCATTAGAGCACGAAAAGCAAAGATGAAGCTAGCCGGTAAGGAACCTGTAATACCGACCAAGAAAAATTCTTTAAAATATCGTGGCCAAAAGCATAGAGTAGCAATACTACCAAGTGATCTCAAGGACGAGGCATCGAGATATAATAACCTTTATTGTTCTGTGCTCGGCGCTGTTGCTGGGCTAAAGTAAAGAACTGCTTTATTTTTTGTGGTTTAAAGTTAAAACTATGGCAAAGAAACACCAAAATACATATATGACCAAGCAGTAAGCACACCCCTGAAATCACTTGTCATTTTGTCATTCGGCAAGAGCTGTCGCTTTGCTGTCATCGGAATTCGGTGTCTGTGTGATGAAAAAAACTTTTAATTTTATTTCTAGACACCGAAGAGTTTTGCTACACATATTTCAGGGTATTATTTAAAATTTATTATTATTATTATTTTAACCAGAAAAAAGTCAAAGAAAAATATATAATTTTTCAACATGATGGCGGAATCTGATACAACTGTGGACGCCACAAGACGATTGAACGTAAAAAAGCAAACTTTAGATGATGCCTATGCAGCCCCTGCGAATTTCCTGGAAATCGATGTAGTTAATCCTGTTACAACTATAGGAGTAGGTAAAAAACGCTTTACGGATTATGAGGTCAAAATGAGGGTAAGTTAGATTGTTGTGGGAAATGGTTACTCCCCTTGGGTCCTCCCCCTAAATTGCACCTTGATACTTATTTACTTTTTTTATTTTTTTGTTTTTATCACAAACAACAAAATAAAGAAATACTGTTATTATGTGATTGATAGTTAAACAGTTTTACTGGAGAAGTACTTAATCAACATCAGCGACCTCAAATTAGCTTATAAAAAAAATGAGCAAATGAAAAATTCGCTAGATGCTCTAATCCGAATAATTACCAACCTTTTTACTGAATGTTGATATCAAGATTATTATGTCTAGATTACTTCTGCTTTTGTTGATTGCGATTAGCTGACCTTGTATAATATAATATTATGTATTAATAACATGGAAGGAATGTGTCAATCAGTTATTGTTCCTTTTATTTGATATATTTAATTCAACAACAAATAGGTAGGTATGTAATATTCTCATATTCAATACCCAACATAGGTACCTACAACTAGGTATATTATAGGTTTGTTCTGACCTGCCCGAAAACCATACTTTCCATTTCCAGCCTTAACATGACACAGTAGTGGTAAACTAGTTGAGCCACTGTTCGGGGACGGTAGTGGTAAGGTTTTGGGTTCAGTTGGAACAAACCTCGGAACAAACCTTACCTATATTTAGAGAGAGACATTGTCAAAATCCCAAGGGAAACTGATTTACTTACTTTTTTTTTGGAAAATCGTTTATTCAAGTAAGGAGTAAATACAATAAACTTAGCACTATCTAAACCCTCTAAACAGTGTATAAAACACTGGTAACGAGGATAAACAAAAAACGAAATATGTCAATACTAAGAAAGAAAAAAATATACATCAACATGGAAACAACAAGTTATAAAATATGACCTAAATTATGTGGCGATGTTATTTAGATACTCTTTTAACATCATATTAAATTTTTTTACATTATTTACTTCTCTAATATTTATTGGTAATTTATTATAACTATCAGAAGCCTGAGAAATGGGGTTGAATATTCCTCTGTTTGTTCTGACGTTCTCCAGAAAAATGCTATCATGAGCTCGAGTGTAATGGTTATGTACATTCTCCAAGAATCTTATCGTAGTGTTTGATTTTTGCTTTTTATGTAATACTTTGAATATATATTTGCATTGTTCCAGTTCCCGTACCTGGTTCAATTTCATGACACCTAAATCCCTAATAACTAATACTACAAAAATTCAATTTTGACCATGATAGATCTTATATTTTTGCTGGTGATATAAACATTACAGATACAGATACAGATACAGATACAGATAATTTATTGGTGTTACTATTGTCAATATACAATTTACACACGTCATAAACAATATAAGTAAATAATTCTAAAATTTTTTTTCCTAGCACTAGGTTATTGATTTAAGTAGACAACTAAAAAGAGTGAAACAAACAGAATATTAAAATCAGTCGTCAATAAAATCTTAGATTTACATTTAAAATAATTAAAACACTTAAGTAGTAGACATCAAACACTTATCACAATTTAAAAAGTCATCTGTTGAATAAAATGCACTTAAGGTTAGAAATTTCTTAGTTGCTTGCTTAAACTGTTCAAGTGGAAGGTCTCTGATCTTTGGGGGAAGACTGTTAAAATATTTAACTGCAAGGAAATTCGGTCCATTCTGACATTTTTTGAGTCTAAAGTATGGAGTGATCAGGTCGTTCCTATTACGCGTGTTATAAGTGTGAAAATCGCTATTCGCGTTGTATTTATAAATGTTTACCCTTGCATGCATTAGGTTTTCATAAATAAACACGCATGGGTAGGTCAAGATGCCTAATCTAATAAATGCTCGCCGACAGTCATGCCTATAAGATAATCCACCCACAATTCTTACAGCCCTACGCTGAAGAGCAAAAATTCTGCCAGCTGTGGCAGCACATCCCCATACCAGTATACCATAGGAGAGCAGCGAGTGGCAGAGGGCAAAGTAAGCTGTTCTCAATACATCCTCAGACACGCTACCTGCCAGATTCCGCAGAACAAAAATATTCCTACTTATTCTAGCTGCGAGATTGTCTATATGGTTATCCCATTTTAACTTTGGGTCTAATGTGATGCCCAGGAATCGCACTGCACTCTCCACCTGCAGATCTGTTTCGCATTCTCGCAGGGAAAAAATCATGTGACCCGTCTTTGCCTCATTCAAAATAAGACTATTTTTGGCAAACCATCCTGCAACATCCGCTTGTACCTCCCTTGTTCCTACAGCAATCTGTTCGCAGTCCTTAAATCGTAGGCTGACAGCTGTGTCATCGGCAAAAAGATTAAAATCGGCGGTGTTGCTGCTCTCAGGTAAGTCATTTATATATATCAAAAATAGCAGCGGTCCCAGAACTGATCCTTGTGGGATACCCACCGTCAATTCCTTGATCCCAGATGACACATCCCCACCCTTACCCTCTGCGACCTATTGGCAAGATAGGAACCCATCAGTCGCAGAGCAGCAGCATCAAAACCGTACGTCTCCAGTCTGGTAACGAGCAAGGAGTGAGAGACACAATCGAATGCTTTGCTTAAGTCACAGAATATGGTGCTGGTATATTCCATGTTCTCGAAGGCCTCAAGTATAGAAGTTACAAAGTTTAATATGCTCGAGACAGTGCTACGACCCTGCCTAAAGCCATGTTGTGCCTCTGTAAAAAGGTCATTGTCCTCAAAGTGCCGAAGTATCTGAGCCGCAATACACTTTTCAAAGATTTTTGACACCACTGGAAGTAGAGAAATGGGCCGATAGTTCCCCACGTCATTCTTATCTCCTTTGTTCTTATAAATTGGCACAATTAAAGCCTGTTTCAATGAATCAGGGAAGTATCCGCTCACAATGGACAAGTTGATGAGTTTTGTTAGTGGGTATACTATTATTTCTTGGATTGTTTTCAGAAGAGGTATGTTTAAGTCATATATGTCACGGCTTGATTTGTTTTTTAAATTTCTAATTATGTCCCTAACCTCAATAAAAGTAACTGGCCGGAATGAAAAACCACGGCCCCTCTTTGTAGTGCTCGCAGGACCATGATCCCCACGGACGCTAAGTCCATTTAGAAGGGTATGTGCTATACTGATAAAGTACTCATTGAAATCCTGTGGAGAGATATTTGTGCAAGATGATTCTTCTTGACCTCGACCTTCTCTTATTTCGTCCCACATCACTTTAGAAGGATTGTTTGCATTTCTGATACGGTCATCATTATGCCTTTTTTTTGCATTCTTTATCGCTTTTTTATATTCTCGCCTATAGAAATTGCGCTGTTGAAGTAGCTGTGGATTGGGATTAAACTTATAATGTTGGTTAAAAAGATCTACCCACTCCCTAAATTCCCTCAGGTTATGGTCAAACCATGGACAGTGATTTTTAAAATTATTTTTAGGATTAGTAACTTTATAGGACTTTTTGGGGAAGGCAGATTTGTAAGCTACGACCAACCTATCAATAAAAAATAACATCTTGTCATTCAATGTTAGTGACTCATCATCCAAAAAATTCCAAGAAATTTCCTCGACAAGTTGCAAAAAATTTACTCTACCAGCCCTTGTTATAGGTCTGCAAACCCTCCTAGCAGGAGGCTCCATCCTACCACTGAGTTCGATTTCAAGCTTTAAAAGCTGAGCCAAATGATCAGACATATTAAAATCCTTGCCCTCTGCCACACACTGCTCTGAACGGAAACTAAAATTTAAAAACATATTATCCAAACAATTATTGCCCCTAGTTTCGTTCGCACTTTTGGAGGCACAGTCCTCCTCTAAAATGAATGAAATACAAAATCTGAACAAGGATATTTCTAGTGAACATGACATCGGCTGGCAAAAAGTAAAGCGTAGGAGACGATTTGTTGTGGGGCAGAATGAAAACACTAGACAAATTCAGACTGTGCCAAAGTGTGTATCACTTCATGTCTCCAGACTCCAACCACAAACTAAACCTGAAGATCTTCGGCAAATTCTGGAAAAAGATTTTCCAGGAGTTACTTGCGAATCTCATGAATCCAAGTACCCTGAAATTTATACATCCATAAAAGTTAATATAAGGCAAGACCAGCTAATGAATGCGTGGAGACGTGAGGTTTGGCCTAGTGGTGCTATAGTGTCCAAGTTTTTCAGGAAAAGGAGGATGCCACCTCAGATGGATCCTCAGAATGTGAACGCCTAACCATTCCTAATCATTCTAATAGAGACTTACAAATATACTATCAAAATGTGCGTGGGCTTCGTACAAAAACCCAGCAATTCTATACAAGTTTACAATCAGAAAATTACGATGCTATTATACTAACAGAGACTTGGCTTACAGAGGGCATCCACAATGCGGAACTTTTTGATGAAAGATATAATATCATAAGGCGAGACCGCTCAAATCATCAAGTACGTGGAGGTGGTGTCTTGATTGCTCTACACAGTAAGTACCGTTTTGAAGAGGTTGACATTACATGTGATACAGAATGTATTTTAATTAAAATCAAGACTAAGCAGCTGGTGTTCTACTTGTCGTGCGTGTATATACCACCTAATGCTAGTTCTGATACATACACTAATTACTTTGATAGCCTTGAAACTACATTGGATAAGAATAACTCTAAAATTATCATAGTTGGAGATTTTAACCTTCCAAAGTTGGACAACAGTACTATATGTGATAAGTGTGCATTAATGAAAAACTTTCTTAACTATTATAACTTATACCAATGTAACAATGTTACTAATCATATGAACAGGAAATTGGATCTTGTTTTGTCTAATATTGGGGAATTAGGGGTGGTTCAATGTTTTTGTCCTTTTGTTGCCGAGGATGTCTATCATCCCTCACTGATAATCAACACTACTAGTATGTCTGATCAGGGCGGAATAGAGAATATTTCTAATGACCATGTCTATGATTATGCTAATGGTAATTACCTTTACTTATATAGATTAATACAGTCTGCTGATTGGTCAGAGATTGAAAAGTTCTCAGACCCTAATGTGTGTCTTGATGTGCTATATAAAATCATCCTATCTTGCATAGACCGTGCCATTCCTAAGAAGAAACAACCTTCAGGAGGTAAATGTCGGTATCCGCTGTGGTTCTCCTTGGATTTAATAAGGATGATACGACATAAAAACAGATTGCATAAATTTATACACAATAACACGGCTGATCAGCCCAAAATTTCAGAATATCAAAACCTTCGACAAGCAATAAAAGCTAAGACTACTTGTGACTTGAAGTCTTTTCAAGCACATATTGAGAGTAATATAGGTCAGGATCCAAACAGTTTCTGGTCTTATGTCAGGAGCAGAAATAAACGCAATGGTATTCCTGATTTGGTTACATTGGGAGATGATGAGTACCATGGGCATGCTGATATTGCTAACGCCTTTGCAGGGTATTTTTCTTCAGTGTATGAGGCACCGTCTGCTGATAATTTGCAGACTATGTATAGTGGAACTGTTAATTTCAGACATGTAACGGATGAGGATGTTAAGGACAGTATTAGGAAACTAAAACCGAAGAAATCTACTGGTACTGACAATATACCTGCATACATTTACAAAGGTTGTTCAGAGTTCTTGACCAAACCTATTGTGCACATTTTTAACATGGCTATACGAAGTAATACTTTTCCTGATAAACTTAAGTCGGCTATTGTTACACCAATACACAAGTCGGGCAGTAGGTCTATTGTTGACAATTATCGTCCGATTAGTGTATTAAATGCTTTGGCTAAAATCTTTGAATTTATACTATTTCATGATATTGTAAATAATGTTAAGCATTGAATCTGTTCTGAGCAACATGGTTTTGTTTCTGGTAAATCAACTGTTTCAAATTTGTGTGTTTTTACAGCATGTGCCTCTGAGGCAATCAGTGATAAGCAGCAATTAGATGTAATATACACTGATTGCTCAAAGGCCTTCGATAAAGTGGATCATCAGCTGTTGCTTTCGAAGCTTGCATCTTTTCATTTCTCAACTAACGCATTAAAATTTATGAATTCCTATTTGTCCACAAGATCTCAGTCTGTTAAGGTTGGAAAAACTAAATCTTCCGTGTATGGAGCAACATCTGGTGTTCCACAAGGCAGTAATTTGGGACCTATACTATTTGCCCTATTTATAAATGACCTCCCAACTGTGATTCAAAACTCTAAATGTCTACTCTTTGCTGATGACTTTAAGGTTTTTGGTACCATCACCAATGAGCTGGACTGTCAAAAATTACAACAAGATCTTAATGAAATAAGCATGTGGTTTAAGAAAAACAAAATGTTTCTTAACGCTGAGAAGTGTCACGTAATGACTTATACCAGGAAGCTCAGCTCGACAGATTATCATTACTTCCTTAATGACATTTTACTTCATCGGGCAAGTGGTATCAAGGACCTTGGGGTCTACCTCCAACAAAATCTCAAATTTAATACTCATTACGAATATGTTGTAAATAAGGCGTACAAGGCTTTAGGTTTCATAATAAGGAACTCTGGAAACTTTAAAAGTACAAAGACTGTGATACTCCTATATAATTCACTTGTTAGACCGCACCTTGAGTATGCCTCAGTTATCTGGGCACCTCAGGCTGCATCTAACTCCAATCTCATTGAAAAAGTTCAAAAACGATTTTTAAGATACTTGTATGTTAGACAGCACAATGCATATCCTTATAGAGTAGCTTATCAATCAATGATAGATAGCTTTGAGTTTGTAACACTAGAACGTAGGAGAGAAACTCATTCTGTGATTTTTGTATTTAATATTGTTAGTGGCCAAAAATACTGTGATTGTTACCTAATAAATTATTTAAGACTCAATGTACCAAAGATCAATTTACGTATTACAACAGATAGAATATTTTTTGTTGATAAAGAAAGTCCTTTACCCTTAAACTATATGCTGGCAAATTGCAATGCATTTTTGAGTAGGCATGACATAGATATATTTAACACAAATGTTCGTACTATTAAATGCTGTAGCGATAGATGTACACATTTACAATAATAATTGTCTTTTAGACTGCTAGGTTTAGGTGTAATATTGTTATTTTTTTATATATTTTTATTCCCTCTAGTCTTAAGTCTCTTACATGTAATTACCACCAAGGTGTTTGTAAGATGTACCATAAATAAAATAAAAAAAAATAAAATAAAATAATAAAAAAAACATTTGCTTAAAGCCATAAGTTTCCATAAAATCTCTGTACCTACAGTCATTAATACTATTTGACCCAAAGTTTATGTTAAAGTCTCCCGTCAATACAATTTGTTCAACACATCCTATTAGGTTCAGACCCTCCTCTAAAACATTCAAAAAAAGGTCAAAATTGCCAGAAGGTGACCTATAAATTGAGAAAATGTACATTTTAAATTTTTTTACATATATACAACAGATTTCTACATTCTTTTCAACTGAGAACCCTCGAATGTCCAATATTTCCTCCACCTCCATGGCGGAGTCCACAAAGATTGCAGAGCCTCCTCTAATATGCTGCTTACGACTGAATTGTGCCGCTAATTTAAAGTTGGTCATGTTGACAGTTTTAATTTCCTCTTCTTCCATGCTGTGCTCGCTAAGACATACTACATCAATGCAATTCTCATTTAAAATTATTTCCAGTGTATTTGTCTTATTTCTTAAAGAAGCCACATTGTAATGCATAATGTTTAAAATGTCCCCGCCGTAGGCCTCTGCTGAGGCATTGTTGCTTGTTTGAGGCGGCTCTGTAGATTCATAAAATGGTTTATGGTTGCACCTTTAGGCCAGAATGGGCCTGTATTTATGTCACCTACTATGGATTTGGGAACTCCCAATTTGAACGAGCTTCTTTGGTTAGACTTTTTCGTTTTCATTTTTTCGCAAATACACTTTAGGTCATGTCCATTTTCTCTGACATATTGCAGGACGTCTTCAGATTGGGTATCTGGTTCAAAGCCTGAACCATGTGTATCTTTGAGCGATTTTTAGATTCTGTAACGCCTCCTTCGTGCCCCTACTCGGTGGCGGTCGTTTAGCGGGTGATACCATGTTGCGATTTCTCCCGTTACGTTTATTTTCCACCAATTTCCAGGTATTTTGATCATTAGAGGATTCCGGGTCCGTGATCTTAATTTCCTCAACTTCATTTTCGGTTTGTTTTTGTTGTGATGTTGATGGTTCTGTTACTGCCGCTTGAGGCGCTTGGATGATTCGGTTTTTAGTATTCTTAACTGTCAGATCTGCCTTTTGGTTATTTGAACTACTATGCCGATTTGCGACGTTCTCTTGAACCGATATGCTTTTGCTAACTTCACTATCCACAGCGACTTTGGGTAATCCGGATTCGAATTCTGTGGTAGCAGCACTGTCAGTGTCACCAACCTTGGCCTTGGATTTTGTTTACCATTTTTTTCATCCATATTTTTTAACTTTTTCTCCAGGTAATCTACTCTTTTTTTGAGTTTTTCTCCGTTTACCTCCAAATCCTTGATCTTGTTGTTCATTTCTTCTACTAAGTGCCGAAGTAAAGATACGTCGTCACTTTGTCCTTTTGAGGTTGGATTATCTTCATGGTCGTCAACATGAACACAAACGGCCTTTTTTTGTTCTGCCGATTGTCTTAAACATGCTGGGTGAAATATACAGCTGCACTTTTTGCACTTAGCTTCCGCTATTACGTCTTTTTTACAATGTACGCACATTTTTTTCACTTTTTTTAACTCCGGGTTTTCAGCGAACTTGTCATTGCCCGCCATCTTGAACTAAAAACTTTAAGAGACCTGCTAACAACGGAAGTAAACTCAACTAACAACTATCTGGCTCTGATGCAGAGTTATGGCTTTGTGAGTGTTATAAATAAACCAACAAGACAAGTTAATGGTTCGGCATCATGTATAGATCACTTCTTTGTTCGTTGTAAGGTGGATGTTTTCGATAAAATGATATCTATAATTCTGGAACATAGCTTGACGGATCATGATCCCATCCTTCTTAGTATAACCCTAGGTAACAATACTGCACCCTTAGAAAAGCAAAATTCTTATCAAGTAATAAACTATAATAAAATTTCTAGATTGCTAGGAGAAGAGGGATGGGATGGTGTATTGCAGCATTGGAATAGTGAAGTTTGCACTAGCAATTTTATTAATAAAATGAAGGATATAATTTCATCCTCTACTACAAATAGGGTAATTTCTAGTAAAAAAAGAAAAATAAAACCCTGGATAACCAGTGGCCTTCTAGTGTCCATACGAACCAGAGATTTTCTAAAAAAAAAAAGCACTTTAAACGGAAACAACCAATATTTATTAAATAGATATAAAACATATCGCACAATAATATGTTATCTAAACTGATACGAAACGCAAAATATTTACACTACAAAGGATTAATACAAAAAACCGCAAAGGATCCAAAAAAGCTCTGGGGGGTGATACGGGAGGCCACTGGAGACGCAGGATGCAAAACTGAAATAAAAAATATTTATAACTCTAATAACACAATTACATCTGAGAAAAAAGAAATGGCAAACACGTTCAATAAATTTTTTGCGAGTGTGGGTAGGTAGCTGGCATAAGTTCTGCTCCCTCTCAATTCACAAATAATAAAATTGATGGTGAGAGACTTGCCAATTCTTTTCGGTTAGATCCCATCACGGAAAATGATATCGTAAAACAAATCAATAAATTAAAAGACGGAGTAAAGGGGGGAGATGATCAGATAAACTCAAATATTATAAAAAAGTATAAATTATTTCTTATAAGGCCGTTATGCCACATCACAAACACAATTTTCAGTACTGGGATCTTCCCTGAATGTTTAAAATCAACAGCTGTTGTGCCTCTATACAAACAAGGGAACAGAAAAAAGATAAATAATTATAGACCAATAGCTTTAACAAGCACAATAATTAGCAAAATCATTGAAAAATGTTTTAAGATGAGATTGCCACAGTTCCTGGAAAAAAATAATATTCTAAATAAAAATCAATTTGCGTTTAGGGAGAACACCAGTACTGAGAATGTTCTATGTAAAGTAACGGAAAGAATTTTAAAAAATTTATTTTATTGGTTTGTTCCTGGACCTCAAGAAGGCTTTTGATACTGTGGCTCACCACATTCTACTAAAACGTCTGGAGCTTATTGGTATCCGAGGCATCCCTAATGACCTGATAAACTCGTACCTTACAAAACGAAAACAAAGTGTTAATTTATCGGGAATGGAGAGTGACAGGCTGGAGGTGGAGTTTGGTTTGCCGCAGGGAACAGTATTATCGCCTCTGTTATTCAACATTTATATAAATGAAATTTTTAATGCTACAGAGGAGGGAGAGGTTTTTTGCTTCGCTGATGATGCGGGGGTGGTGATTTGTGGGGATGACTGGGACTCAACGGTTAGAAAGGCTGAAGTGGCACTTTTTAAAATAAAAAATTGGCTAGATACTTCTTTGCTTTCACTGAATGTAGAAAAAACTAAATTTGTTGCGTTCTCACTGTCCCCGAGGTCGCTCCCTGACATTCGTAGCTTAAAGATACATAAAGGGCAATGCACGTTGGGCGGGGGCTGCACCTGCGATCAGTTCATAGAAAGAAAATCCACCTTAAAATATCTAGGAATACTAATCGATGAAAATTTTACTTGGAAAGAACAAGTTAACTATGTAACTGATAAAATTCGCAAAGTGATTTTTAAATTCTACGAGCTAAGAAATATATTACCATTTCAAATACTAAAATTAGTCTATTACGCTCTCGTGGAGTCAATAGTCAACTATGGATTGGTTGTCTGGGGCAGTGCTGGTACAACCATTATGACTAAACTTCAAATAACTTAAAAGTGGATCATTAAAATTATGCTTTTTAAAAATAGAACATATCCCTCTCACTTATTATATAAGGATTAGGGTGGTCCTTATTTATATATAGCAAAATAAAAAATTATTTTTTTTTGGTGCTACCTTCTAGAATGATTCTCTACAATGAAAAAATAATGTCTATAAATTTTCAGCTCTATTCTTTGAAATTAACCCGTGCCGCCGAGAGGACAAAAAATTACACAGCGATTTCATTATATTCGCATTGCATATCAAATTAAGCAACCGTGGAATGTTCTTAATATTTTTATTATTAGTTACAATAAATGGGCTTACATAGAAAGGTTTACAATGAAGAAGTTAATGTTTGTTTTTTAAAATCAGGGTAGCATTTTCTATAGTCAGAAACCACTTGTAAAATAAATTGCTTTTGATCTTCTTTTGTACTTAACTTGTCATTATATTCTTCTATTAGTTTCACTCCTCTCTCAGCTGTATCATTCGTCACTTTAATTTTATCAATTATATCTTTGCCTCGCTGATATTCCTTGTTTGTAAACCATTTTGATGGATCTTCACTTAGAAAAGAGGAATTTATATTAAATCAAGTAAAAAATCTTTTAGTACCCGAACATACGAACTGTTCCAAACCTCTATTCACAATATCTTCTACATCAGAATATTTTAAATTTACCTTTTTACACAAAACACGTTCTTCATCTGACTCATCTTTTTCGAGAATTTTTTGACACATCTTCCGCTTTACTTCGAAAGGATCATATTCATCAAAAAAAGAAAACGCTACAGCCTCGCGACTTAAATACCACAAATGACGTAAGCATTTTTCTAAAGCAATTTTAGATATGTGTTCATTCTTTTTTTTGTACTTGTGCAAGTCTTTAATCAAGTTGAGATCAGATCGTGGTGAATGTGCAGAAAACGTAGACGAAAACCAGTTTTTTGCGTAAATTTTCACAATAAAAATACATATTTCAGACAAAGCTTTCTCTACACTTGCTTGTAACTTAAATTCTTTTCTAAATAAAAATATTTTTAGCGAATAAATAACTTTAGCCATCCAGCGGGCGTGGTGCATTGCCCCTGGGTAGTAAAAAAATATATTTTCTGTCTGAGATTCTCCCAGGAAAATCATACATAATTGTGCAAATTCTTTATAGTCATCACGTGAATGAGTTACTATTGTCTGTAAATATTTAATTATTTCAGCCTTATCATCACTGAAATTTTCAGAAATCTCTTTCTCTGCAATTCCAGGTAGAAATTTAGTTTTATCGATCTTTGGCCAAAAGTCTTGAAATTTTTTAAATAATGGAACACTTGGACCCGATGTTCCGGGAATCCCTTGTTCAAATACACTTTTTATAATAATTTCCAGAATATGATGTCTACAGGGAAGATAGAGTAGGGTTGTTTCTAGCAATTGTTCAATTAGGACGCAAGCACCATTGTACGGACCAGTATTAGCAGCAGTGGTATCAAAACAACAAGCTTTAATTGTATTTTCCAAACCCCAATCGCGCAAAACCTCAAATATAGCTTCAGCCTGTGCTTTTCCTGTACCATTTTCCAGTATTGGAACGTGAAGAATCTGTTCAATATCACCATTTGTAATAACAACTGGCAGTCGATCAATAGTTTATTTTCCTGTTAACGCAGGTAAAAGCTTTCCATCCCAATGTATTACTGCTGCATTAAGTGCAACATTTTTAAATTCTTCTTTTATTTTTTCAGCTTTCTTTTTTCTTACATCTTGACGACAGCGTCGAATAGACGATCTGTTAATTACTTAAGTGGTTAAATCCTCTCCTAAAGCCTCTGCTACAGCACAAATAATATGAACGGCCTGCCTATCGCTTACTTTGCATTTATCTAGAGTAGATACCAGACGTTCAGTAATTACCGATTTACGACCTCGAGATCTACGTTCTTTTGTAACCATTTCGGGGTTTTCCAAATTCTGGTTCTTAAAAACCGTTTCTGGGAAGCAAACAGTATCCTCTAATAATAAGTCCTCTTGTGCATCAAGAATTTCATTACTCGCACTACTTGAAGTATTAGACTCCATCTCTATTTTCTCACCTGAAAATAATATAAATTTGTTTTATTTTTTTAATTTTTTGATAGGATTAAAAAAATACCGCATCTAAATAATTAATTTTTATCTTACTTAATTTATCTATTTCCTCAATTTTCCGTTTCTTAAAAAGATCCATTTTTTCAGTCCGTTCAAGCAATCGTTTTTCCTGCTCTGCTACATTTTTGTCTATCCCACACATATATCCACTACGTCCTTTTTGTCGCTGTTGTTTAAGAAATTCTTTGTCTTCTTCTATTTTCATTAGACTGAAGGCATTTTCGTGAGCAATGTCAAAAAGATCGTCAAGTTTTTCAACAAACATCTGCTCTTTTCCTTTTTGTTTATGAGAACATTTATTAGAACTTTTTTGAATACTTCGCCACTTTTCATACAATTTTTTTAACTTTGGAATACAATTTTTTTCACTTTGGGTAGGTATTCTTGCTTTTTCCCAAAACACAAGAGTCTCTTTTACGGCTAACCGCGCACCATCTTGAAGTTTAAGTTTGACTTGTCGTAAATTAAAGAATAATACTTTTAGAATCTGTCTATTTGACAGTAGTTTATTGCCAACAATTTGAGGGGAAAAGCTTCCTATCAAATAAACATCACAATCCTTACGCAAAGTTGTTTTTGAAGACGACGCCATTATAACCAATATAATATCAATGCACGCCCGGCAAAGAAAATAGTTAAACTGACTGATCGGCATGATTTATCTGTTATTAATAGTGGGGTTGCGTTCTAGAGGTTACGTGCGAGTCTCGACTTGTTTGATCTTAGGTAAATATTTAACAAACAATGCAGAAAGCACTATTTTCTAATTTTGTGTCGAAAAATAGATATTTCGAACGCGCTAGCGAGTTCGAAATATATCCATTTCGAACTCCGAATTTTATTTTTTAAAAGTTGGCATTGGTTATATTTAAATGTTTTATTCTGTTGACGTCTGACGTTTCCTGTTATTGTTATCCATGAGAAAAGAAAGTTTTCGGGATTTCTCTGGTAAAAGTTGATTTATCGTTTTATTAGCAATATCCCTTAACTCAGGGGGAGTTAAACTTAGATTATCATGCTCCATATTTTTTTAATTATAATTATGAACAACTCTATGAAATATTAAATCACAAATTTCGTGACAATGACACAAAGAAAATATTATTTATTGTCAAGGCTACTATGATAAAAAGAAATTTAAAGTATTACCAACATAGAATTTAGACACACAAATTTACAAAATTTGAAGGGTTGATTTTCTTTTTAAATATGTATTTTCTTATTGAAAAAAATACAAAATAGAAAAAATAGTATAAAGTACGTGTTTTATAAAGCAGTTAGAGCACTTGTCCCGTTAAAAAACTCGCCGCAAGCGGCTCGTTTTTTAACATGGACGCGTGCTATAAGATGATGCTTTATAAAACATGTACTTTAATATACTATTATAACAATATGCGTGCGTTTTATATAGGAAACAGCATGTAAAAATTTTCAGAAATCCTGTCGCTCGGCGGCACGGGATAACGTAGTCGGGGGGAGCTGAAATTTTGCACACTTTATTTTCTTATGCTAGAAAATCGTTTCAGAGGGTAGCACACATAAAATTTAGACTTTCAAAAATAAGGACCACCCTAATAAGGATAGTAATTTATTAACTCCAAACCAACTTTTCATAAAGTCTATAATTAGGTATATGTCGAAAAACTCTGAATATAAACAAATTATAAATCACAATGTTAATACAAGAATTGCGGTACAAAACAATGTAGTATTGCAACAACCTAAGCACACTGTCTGCCAAAGTCATGTTTACTGTGTTGGACCAAAAATCTATAATGATTTACCAAATAATATCAGAACTAGGCCTTATTATTTAATTAAAAAGGACATCACAAAATGGTTGATGGAAAGCAATTATAACATAAACTACATTATATGAAGTAATTCTGTAAAATATACTAAAACAAAACACTTTAATAACACAAAACAATATAAATTTTACCTCAAATAAAGAATTTATTAAATTAAAAAGCACACACACAGTATTTAAAATATCATTGTGTGCTTATACTTGCAATAGTGAGGAAACTTTGTAAATTTAGTTGTAAGTAGGAATATAATTTTAATTTATTTCACTGTTATAGTATGGAATTTTGATTGTAACATTTTGCTTACCTAATAGTATGTAAATCTACTAAAATGTATATTTGCTATTTGCTATTTGCTATTGCCAAATAAATATAAATCATCCGTGTGAGTTAGACGATGATAATTGAATAAAACTTTCAAAATTTTGTTTTGCATTATCTGCATTTTTTGAAATTCGACAACACCGCAGTTGCCCCAAACTGGGACTAGATATCTAAAACGAGATAGGAAATATGCATTGTATATGTTCATTTTACTGGTCTGTGTTAAATAGTTACGGCATCTAAATATCGCCCCCACCATCGGCGCAATTTTGTTGGTTACATGACATATATGATCCTTCCAATTTAAATGTTCATCCAAATATAAACCTAGATATTTTATTACTGAAACTTTCTCGATTTCTTCGTTCTTTATTTTAATGGTAGGAATTTCTAGAGCTCTATTTTTTTGCCTAAATATCATGAATTTAGTCTTTGAAATGTTGATTTTCAGTTTATTATTTAGCAACCAATCTGCATATCGTTCTAAGTCCGAATTTATAGAATGCTGGAGCCTCTCCTCGCCTTCAGAACTGTATAACAGAACCGTATCATCAGCAAATGTGTAATACCGTGCTTTAAGACCTGCGGAGCTTAAACTTAAGACGTAAAGAGAGTACAGCAAGGGTCCGAGAACTGAACCCTGTGGCACCCCACATTCATTGGTTTCACTATTACTGATGATATTTTCCATCTTAACATACTGTTTCCTAGCCAACAAATAAGTTTTAATCAACTGATACATAACTCCTCTAAAGCTTAGGTTTTTTAACTTATTTAATAAAACATCAAACTTAACGACGTCAAACGCTTTCTTGAGGTCTACAAAAACGGCAACCACTATTTTCCTATTATCCAAGTCTGTTGAGATTTTATTTACAAGGTCCATAGTGGCACCTAGTGTGTTACTGTTCTTAATAAACCCGTATTGATACTCATCTACAATAATATACTTATGAATAAAAGTTAACATTCTCATTTTCATTATTTTTTCAATTATCTTGGAGAATGTACTAACAACACTAATAGGTCTGTAATTACCCATATTCTCCTTACTACCAGACTTAAATATCGGACTGATTCTGCTAATTTTCAGTTCATCAGGGAAGATACCAGTAGCAATAACGTTATTAATTAATATAACTAACACATTACAAAGGCTCTCACCTAAATTACAGACATCACGGACAGTAATTTGGTCATGTCCCGGAGCAGAATTACGTTTTAAATTATCAATAATTTCGGATATCTCCTGTATAGATGAGGGCTGTATGTATATAGTATTTTGACAATGAACCTCATTAAAGACTACATTAACATATGGTCATTTAGGGCTAGAGTTTAGACTTCATTATTTATCTCATCAACTATATGTTTACCAACATTGGAAAAGTGTTTATTAATATTGTTAACAATATCAACAGGATCCTCGATAAGTTTATTCTCCACAGCCAATGCTTTAATATTTACAGTACTGTTTTTATTTTTTACTAAACTGTGAATGACCTTCCACTGTTTTTTTGCATCGTCACCGGCCTCGCACCATCTGTTCCTAAAGTGTAAGTTTTTTAATACCTTGATTTTGTTGCTAATTCGATTTTTTAAATTCCGAAATTTAGTAAGCAGTGTTGCATTATTTCTGTCCTGGCACAGTTTCTTATAGAGCTTATCGCGTTCTTTAATTAGTTCTAACAAATCTTTAGTAATCCATGTATTGTTTTCCCGACAGCGTATAGCTCTTTCATATTCAGCGTCCTGTTTACACAAACATATTAAATCTATAAGTTTTTTAAAAGTGTCAACATTTTCCAATTGGAGTCTTTCACAAAACAAGGTTCTA
Organism: Polydrusus tereticollis; assembly: GCA_963920685.1. Taxonomy (NCBI): domain Eukaryota; kingdom Metazoa; phylum Arthropoda; class Insecta; order Coleoptera; family Curculionidae; genus Polydrusus; species Polydrusus tereticollis. Next base: position 56,985,795 of record OY987329.1, read on the forward strand.
AACAACTTGTGATTAATAGCCTTATATTTATATTGCACTTTAGGTTTAAAAATCTTTAGCTTTTCTTCAATTTGAATGGCAAGTTTACTATGGTCAGACAGAGAATTACATTCTACATTTACTATACATTTATCTTTATATATTTGATCAACAATCACATGGTCTATCAATGAAGCCGAGCTCGTTGTAACTCGCGTGGCATTTTCAAAATTTATGGTATTTTTAATATAGAAATTGTTCAGCATAAAAAGATTTTTAAAACTTAGTGCTTCTCTATCATTATTTAACAGGTTTACATTAAAATCACCAACGATGACATGGTTTTTCGGGTATCTTTGTAAGATGTTAGTCTCTAAAAAAAATTCCAAATCATCATAGGAGTAAGATGTTTTAGGTGGTCTGTAGACTACGCTTATTTTTAGATTATTTTCACCAACAAGCACACACAACCAGCTTACAAGATCATTAGCAGCTGACTGAGCAAGAACTCTAAATTTAATACCTTTTTTTTATATAAACTGATGCTCCCCCACCTAATTTTTTCCTACATGAATGTACTTAGGTACTTAATTAAAACTGATTTATATCACTAATAGTCTTTTGGAGAATATTCTCGAGAATATTCTTGAGAATATTCTCAAGTTAGAGAATTTTCTGAGAATGGTCAGAAAATCGCTAGAAATGGCAATAAAAAGAAATAAAATGTTTACATTACATTACAGTACATTTTTTGTATTAAAATATTTCCAAACGTTACTTTTTCGTTTTGTGATACCCTTTAATTTATTTTGCTTCATATTTTTATACTTATAGACGGTCTAAACTGAGCCGAACGGAACGCCAAAATAAAACTAGTCTCACCATTACATCATTTACAATTCACACAGCTGTATACGAGTATACGTTCGCGCTTCCAGGGGATTTCCCTGAATTACAGTTACACTTCGATTCCCCTAGAAGCGCCGACGTAAAACACTTACCAAAGTTATAGAAAAGGTTTAACCTCAAAATTTTAAAAATCATTGCAAAATATGAAGATTATGTAGAAAAACTTCTTTAGAGAATATTCTCCTTCTCGAGAATATTCTCCTCTCCTCTCATTCACATGTGCCAAATATTTAGTTGGTGGTGTCAAAAATAAGACTTTTAGATTAACTTTAATAACTTACTATTATTTATAGGAGTGTTAAAAATAAATAAGAGAATGAAAAAAGTATTAAAAATTTATCTTTTTCTATCCTTTTCTATACATATAGGTTCTACTAATCCCCCAATATGGGGCATTACTTGGTACCCATTGCATATAACTAATGACATTGACACCAAAGTCTTCTGTAATTGATGCTGGGTAATGCCTTTCCATATTGAGGGATAAGTCGACCTATATGGACAACTATGTATGACCAGAAGGTCGTATGACTATGCATTCAGTGGACGGCCAGTCTTAAGCATAGGGTAGTCAGAAGCTGATTCTTCATCATTAGAACTTCCGATGGTGAAGACTTACTGGTATATTTTTTCCTTTTTTTGTATCGTTTATTAACCTAAGTAATGTTATCCTGGTAACGAAACACAATTACAAACTTAGAACTTCAGAACTAAAATGACCCAAGTGCAATGTGCAAAAGTGGGTGCTTTTAGCATAGAATAGAAAAATCTATCATTCACAATAGTTTTTTCTCTCGCTCATCATAGATGTCGGAAAAATCGTAGTAATCTCTTGGGTTATTTAAGTACTAGATTAAGATAATATCTTAGCTATCCAGTAAGATGCTTAGGACATTTTAAGCCATTGATATGTAGTGTGGTATGTGTGCCTATCCACCAAAAGTTTATTATTCGAAACTAACATCAATGGATTGGATATAAAAGTAGTATGGTTCCCAGGACATGCAAAAATTAAGGATAATGAGTTGGCATCTACCCTGGCAAATATAGGCCAAGGGTTCCTACTAAAATGGATTTAGATATACAAGAGTATAAGATCTTTGTTGTTCAAAGGAAGGCAGTGAGAGTTGTATCCAGGGTAGGGTACAGGGAGGATTGCAGATAATCTTTGGTCAGATTAAGGATTTTGACCTTTCCCTGTATGTTTGTTCTGAAGAATATTCTTTATGTAAAGGATAACCTTGCTTGGGCAATATTTGATTGTTTTGAGGTATTTTCATATAATTCACCATACACATGTCGTAACCAATTTAAGGATTAAGTCAATTAAAGAATATTGTAAATTGTTGAAAAAACAATATTGATTGCGCTTTTTACTAAACGTTTTCTTATTTTTTATTGATTTATATTGTCCTGTAGTAAATGAAATGATTGTGACGCTAAATCCATAAACGTTTTGTTTGCAGTTGTTAAATTTTAAGGAACTTATAGTTTGTTAGGTATTAAGCAAGGTATTCTGTTATATCCGTGGCACAGTCTATATAAGGGAGAGTTTAAATGTAGGTTGGTTAAGGCAATGGTGGAGAGATAAAATGTATTAGTGTGCCTTGCACTGTACGTAGGTACTGTAAAATTCTTCTTAGGAATTCTGGATTGTCAGCAATACCCCGTACAATTTTAAAGAGGTTTAAATTATCTATCATCTCTCCTTACTTCCAATCGCATAAGATCATATTTTTCACAAAGCCACGTAACAGAGATTATTGGATGAAATTGGTTTGTTTCTTTGTAATACATATATCTAACAACCTTATTCTGAATTTTCTCAAGCAGATAGTTGTAACAGTGATAAAATGGACTCCAAATCACACTAGCATATTCTAGTATGCTTCGTACTAGTGACATATATAATTGTTTAATACATTTTTAATCTGTGAAGTCCCTCGTATGTCTTACTACAAACCCATACATTTGCATCGCTTTGTTAGCAGTATTGGATAGATTATAGTCGCCCATAACTAGAACATTGCCCAATAATTCACCAGCACTTGTCACAGAATTCATATGAGTCTCGTAAACAGAGATTTCCATTGCGGGGGGAAGATATACACAGCCGATGCAATAGGTATTATCGCCGATTTTTACTGAAACTCATATTTCTTCACAGAATTCATATGAGTCTCGTAAACAGAGATGTCCATTGCGGGGGGAAGATATACACAGCCGATGCAATAGGTATTATCGCCGATTTTTACTGAAACTCATATTTCTTCAGGGCGAAATACCTTTACAGCAGTGCCAGCAGGTCAAAGGTTCGGTTCCAAAAGTCCTTTTATTAAAGATTCCTTGACACCAATTTTAAACGAAACCACATCTTGATTTTTATCCAAAACAAAGCATTTAACATCGGAAATTTTGAGCTGTTTTTCTATATACTCAGCAATTTGATTTTCTGTAGTAGTGAGGTCACATCGACCCAGATATAACCATTGGCGTCTTTCACCAGCCGAGAAAGAAGAACCTCCTTTTGCCGCAGTACCCAGAATCAACGGATCCCTACCAGTGCGCCGGGAGAAGGTATTGTTTGATATGTGTTTTATTTCAGCTTGAGTTGGTCTAGGTTCCATCCTCGGTTCCACACTCTCAGGCTGACGATTGATCGACTGATTGATTTTTCTCTGTCTGAAATCTGGCTGAGAAGACTGTGATGGAACAAGAACGGATTGTTTTAAGAGCCTAAAGCTCCTTCTCGAACTTGGCTATTTTTCCAGATAGTTCATTGTTTTTACGTTCCAGTTCATCCAGCTTTACGTCACGTGGCACAACCTCAGAAGTAAAACCAGTCACTCCCCCTGCATATCGTTGCTTAATTTTTGAGAGATTATCATTGGATTTAGATGTTTTGAGCATGTTAATATCAGCTTTTAAGGAGCCAATATTTTTGGTAACCTTTTTCATTTCCGCTTTAAAGAGGGATTCGCTCACTGCAAGGCTCGATCTATGGCCATCAAGTTCAATTAGTTTATTCAGAAGCGAGGCATCGAGAATGTCCATTTTTTGACAGATTTTCTTAGAGCGTTGAGCGCCCAGAGACTCGAACGCATTTAGCAGTCGAGTCTTAATCCTTTAGCCGTATTTTTGACGACATCGATACAATTACTACAAGCGTACAGCATAACTCTAGCTTTCATTTGTGTAACCTGGCACTTCTGTTTTCCTCCACAAATATTATATATTTTGAAAATTTTTAATGAATGTCCCTACATGTTTCGACTATATATACAGTCATCCTCAGGGGAACTATATCGAGTGTAAATTTGGTTCTAATAGTTGTCTCAAACTAATGAGTACAACATTTAAGATAATCATAGCAAGTGAAATTTGTTTAGTTGAAGACTAACTTGAGGTAACTCAGAGTTGTGGATATGTAAATCAGCACATTTTAGTTTATTTTAAATTTTACATATCCACAACTCTGAGTTACCTCAAGTTAGTCTTCAACTAAACAAATTTCACTTGCTATGATTATCTTAAATGTTGTAGGTACTCATTAATTTGAGACAACTATTAGAACCCAATTTACACTCGATATAGTTCCCCTGAGGATTACTTCCTATTTTTTTTGCGATATCTATTGTTTATGTTATTTCCAGGTAATTTAGACATTGATTGTCCCGTTCATGCATGACTTCTCGTGTGAGGCGCATCACGCACGCACGGAAAAATCCTTATTTCCGGACTGTTAATGAAGTATACTATTTACATATTATCTTTGAATTTTTATGTTATGAAACACATTTTTTTTTTAATTAATTAATTCTAGCGCTTTATTGGGACATTAGACACTCCAGATTCCCAGCACTTCTTATAGGTTATACATTTTTTTTTACTAAATATACAATATTTAGCACTACTTACAAATTAGTAACCAATAGTTCTTAAAGGACCGATGTTGATGATTAAAAAATCTAATAAAGCAAAATACTTTCGTTTAGAAACTTGAACAATTATTTTAAGAAATTCACAAAAAAACCCCAAACAACAAATGTCAATTATGAGGTGACATTGTATTTCGTTTTCAATAAAAAAACGTCTGTTTTATCTTTTTCCATTAATTGATAAAACAAAATGGCATTATAACTAGCAGGTCTTTAATATTGCTGTGAAGTAATGACGCATGTTCACTCTTTCCCCGGCGCAACTGTATGTTGTTGTTAACTGCCTCTCTGATTTTAATTTTTTTTTTTTTTAGACAAACCTACCTGTCTTTAAGGTAAAGGAATCAAGCGTGCGACGGCGATACAGCGATTTCGAATGGTTAAGAAATGAATTAGAAAGAGATAGCAAAATAGTTGTACCGCCACTACCCGGAAAAGCCTGGAAGAGACAATTGCCTTTTAGAGGGGATGATGGGATTTTCGAAGAAGATTTTATCGAAGATAGAAGAAAAGGCTTAGAAGTATTTGTTAATAAGTAAGTGCCATTTTATCACATTTACTGTCGGTATTATAGTCCGGTTTAAACTAAAAGTTCAGTTAAATTGTGTTTCTTCTGGTTATGATTTTATACAGACTTTAAACTATTGAATTAAATTTAATATGAATAGTAGTAGCGGACTTTTTTCACTTAAAAAATATTAGAAAATTATTTTTAAATAAGTATAGCGAGATGTAGAATATCTCAGACGTCTGTGCAAATAATCCGCAAAATTTAAAATTAAAACGGTACCTAATTGTTCTTATATTATAATAATTATAGAAATTATCTGAAAAAAAAAATGGTTTCATCTTTAACATTAATCGTTATTGAAGAGGAAAGAAATATCCAAAATTCTTCACAAATATTTAATATCTTGCTCTACGCGTTTCGGTTTCTTAAGCCATTTTCAAGAGCTGTCTAAAAAGTTCCTTTATATAATAATCTCAATTTCAAATCAAAATTATTAGGTATTACTTACATAATATAATCACAAACTTTACATTAAGGACACAAACAAGCTCACAATGGCGAACACAGGCTAACTAACTATATAAAACTGATCAACAGGATAAACCCAAAAAACCTTTAAAAATAAAACAAAAAATACCGAACCAGAGCGACATCTAGGTTGCACAAAAGGAGGTACTATTATTTAAACAAACATTCACTACTTTAACTCGTTCACAATTCTATGATTCAATTAATCGTTAGTTTTATCATAGTACAATGACTAGGGAAATGGTAGGGGGGTTGGTTCTGAGTGTAAATCTCAGTTTACTTCACCGTTAAGGTTTCCGCTATCTGTAAATGCAGGGTTATGTATGCTTCATTTTGTAAATTACATTATCAATAATTAGTTCCATAGCTACTTTTAAGTATAGGGACAAAGGAGTAAACAAAAAATATATAAGTTTATAAAGAATTTGCCTTGAATATAAGTAAAAAGTAAAATGTTTTAAAATTTTACTGCTACCATAATCATTACCAGTCTTTTAAAAAATAAAACAAAATAAATGGTCTACATTAAGTGAAAGAGAGAGTGAGAGAGAAATTATTTGTTCCTAAATATGACGCCCAACTTGAGAATATCAACTATTGTGAGGGCCCATCACTGCAGGGTTATGATAAAGAAACGGATCAGCCTTTTATATGGAAAACCGCCCACTTAATCAAAAATCGCTCGGACCCGTCAAATTTATTTTTTTGAAATGCATTTTTTTTTTTTTTGAAAAAAGATGTTGTACAGGGTAGATTATAAAAATGCTGCATGTGTCAACTTTCATTTTTTTAGTGAAAAATATTGTATATATTTACATTTTTATATTCTACAATCAATTCTAGACATTTTTCATTAATCATACCCTATACTTATCTTCAGCCGTTTACGAAATATTAACAGTTTTAAAACAAAATAAACAAACAACAATGAATGAAAAGAAACTATTTTATAAGATGTTAAAAATGTCCTCCACCAACTGTTCTGCAGTAGATCAATCGATCTAGAAATTCCTGTTGTACATTTAGTACTACTTGTGGAGACATTTCTCTTATTACTCATCGAATAGACTCCTTCAGTGTATCTACCAAGATGGGTTTAAATTTATAAACTAAATTTTTGACGTAGCCCCATAAAAAAAAGTCCAGTGGATTAAGGTCAGGCGATCTGGGTGGCCACTCCATTGACCCCCATCTACCTATCCACCGTCCCGGAAAAATTGGATTTAAGTACTCTCTTACATGAACAGCATAATGCGGGGGAGCACCATCCTGTTGACAGCATAAAGTTAAACTTGGTAAATCAGGATCATTATCATCTGAAAACAGAGTGGCAAGAGCTGGAATCAGTTCATTTTGACAAATTTAGATATCTTTCTCCAGTAAGACTCTCATCAAAGAAAAATGGTCCGATTATCCTATTTCCAACAATGCCCGCCCAAACATTAACCTTTTCATTATACTGGGTGTGATTTTCTATGAACCAGTGAGGATTTTCCTGTGCTTAGTATCTGTAGTTTTGTTTATTAACCTGACCATTTAAACAAAATGTAGCTTCATCTGTAAAACAAATTCTTTGGACAAATCTTGCGTTATTATCTGTTAGCTCAATCATTGTTAAGCTATAAAGTTATAAGTTTAAATCCGGTCCTACGAAAGAGTGTACATAGTGGCAACACTGTCAGACTTTCGTCCTCTTCGCAAAATGGCGATCGGCAAGAAGATGCAAACCGCAACGCGCGAGTGATTTTTAGTGTTTATGTAGCGGAGTATGACAATCAAAGGCTAAAAACAATCAAGAAATGTTCCAAAGGGAACTGGTCCTTCAAAATCTAAAACAAGGTAAAATATGATTTTGCTTTCGACGGCTACGATTTATATTTATGATAGATTTAACCAGCTTCATAGGTGCTGGATTCAGGTAGCCAAAGCAATTTTATAACCAAAGACTTAGCTGATAGGCTACAATTGTCAAGAAGCGATGTGAATATTGCAATTAGTGGTATAGCTCAAGGTCAAACGGAAATTTCAAAGAGAACGAGTACTACGATTAAATCGATTCAAAGTGATTTCAAAACCAAGTTATCCTTTTTAGTTCTATCGAAAATCACAGAGAATATACCATGTCAGTCATTTAGTTTCGATAATGTTTCTCTTCCTGATAATAAAGCGATGGCAGACAAAGAGTTTAATAAATCAGGACCTATAAATGTTTTGATAGGGGCGCAGATATTTTATAATTTGTTGCTGCCTGATAAAAGTCGATTTAGGGCAGGGTAAGCCAATTTTGCAAAACACGGTGTTCGGTTGGGTTTTGTCAGGTCCAATTGAAATGTATTCTGGGAGAACGAATCGGAACAGAAATATGTAATTTTAGTATAAACAAGCAATTGTCAAAGTTTTGGGAACTTGAAGAGATTCCGACAAAACGTCATTTTTCTTTTGACTAACAATTTTGTGAAACTTATTTTAAAGAAACTACCACTCGTGACAAAGATGGTAGATTTGTAGTTAGATTACCTTTTAATGATTCAATTAATAAGTTAGGTGAGTCTAAGATTACAGCTCAGAAACGGTTGGAGTCTATGGAAAGAAGGTTTGAGAGATCTGATATGTTCAAAGAGACATATACTGATTTTATTCAAGAGTATATTGATATGGGACATATGTCTAGGGTTGATGGTGACATTGGTCATGATAATTTAGGATTTTATCTTCCGCATCATGCAGTTCAGAAAGAGGCCAGTACTACAAAAAACTACGGGTTGTATTCGATGGTAGCGCAGCAAGTTCAAGTGGTGTGTCGTTAAATGATGGTTTGAGAGTTGGTCCAACCATTCAAGATGATATGTTTAATATCGTTTTACGTTTTCGATGTTTTTCTTATGTAATAATTGGCGATGTCGCTAAAATGTACAGGATGGTGGTTGATCATCCAGACGATAGGAAATTTCAAAAAATAGTTTGGCGTTCTAACAAGAACGAACCAATTAAGGAATATACCTTAAATACTGTTACATACGGTACCAGTACAGCTCCTTTTTTGGCCATACGTTGTCTTCATGAGGTAGCATATCAAAATATGTCTAAATTTCCTACAGCTTGTAAAACAATTCTAGAGGATTTTTACGTAGATGATTTAATGACTGGTGCAGAGTCAGTTCACGAGGCGATTCAGTAAAAGCACGAGATTTCTTCCATCCTAGAGACATGTGGTTTTGAGTTGCGTAAGTGGTCTTCGAACAATTTAAGTATTCTTGAAGAAAATGTTTCTGGGAAATCTGTTGCTTTTAACAAGGAATTGAAAACTTTGGGCTTGCTGTGGAATTCAGAAGCTGATAATTTACAGTATTCTATCAACGTTGTGTTTCACGAAAATTATACCAAACGACAAGTGCGATCGGTCATAGCACAAATATTTGATCCGTTGGGATTAATCTTAGATAAGTCAAGTCATAATGCTCAATTGCTGGATAATCTTCTGAGATCGTTTAATCTTCTGATGCACGTTGATCAACCAACCCGGTTTTCTGCATCTTCATCTTCCACTCTGGATTATGTTTGTACAAATCTTGCCCAGCGTCATGTAAATTGTTCAACTCAGAATGCCGGATTGTCTGATCATGAGGCTGTCGTCGCCGCTTGTATGATAGGAAACAAAAAAAAGAGAAAATGTCACTCTAGGATGGGTAGGCTTTATATAAAGAAAAATTTTAGCAAGTTCACATTGTTATGTAACCAAGAGACTTGGAGTGCTCTTGATACGGATGAACCGTTACAGCGGTTTCATAGTGTTCTGGTTGAGTTATTTAATAGGGCTTTTCCACTTATCAGAATAAAAAATAGGAAAAAGAAACCGTGGTATACAGGAGCTTTGAGGGTTTCTGGAAAAAATCTTCGTTCTCTGCATTACATACGAAAGTTTTCAGGTAATAATGATGGATTCGTGAACTATTTCAATAAGTATCGTGGAATTTATAGAAATACTTTGAAGCTTTCTAAGAAAATGTTTTTTCAGAGAAGAATAGCACATTCCACCAATAAAGCAAAAGAATCATGGAAAATTGTCAATAAGTTAAGGGGAAAAAATAACATCGCTCCTATAGCTAGTACTCTTAATGCAAATGACATGAATTCTTTTTATTGCACAGTTGCTGACGGTTTAGCTCGAGGGATCTCTTCTGGGACTGATGCTAGATCTTACTTGGGACATTTATCCGTTTCCGACACATTTTTTCTCCTGCCTACTTGCGTTGAGGAGATTAGAGGCATATTTAGCCAAGTAAATAACAGGAATGCTTCTGGTTGGGATGAGATGTCCTTAAGGATTTTCTGGCACTACCAGCCAACGCATTGATGGCCTTGGCTGAGGCAATAAATTCCTCCTTCCTGACTGGCACTTTTCCTTCTTGCCTTAAAAGAGCCGTGGTTATTCCGCTTTTTAAGAACGGTGACCGTGATAATCCCTCTAACTTTCGACCTATTGCACTGCTCCCCACTTTATCCAAAATAGTGGAAAAACTTGTTAAGTCTAGAATGATTGCTTTTTTAAATAGACACAACCTTATGAGCATGCAACAGTTTGGATTTCAGGCTGGGAGAAGTACGAGCGATGCCATCTTCGGGTTCCTCGAACGACTATATGTCTCCTTAAACTCTGGGGAATCTGCTGCAGCGGTGTTCTGTGACTTATCGAAAGCCTTTGACTGCGTGAATCACAGAATACTGCTGTGGAAGTTGGAGGCTTATGGTTTTAGGGGTGTGGCCTTGGAGTGGTTTCGGTCGTATTTGGCGAGTCGTGTTCAGACGGTTGTCTTTAAAAACAGTAGCTCTGGAGAATCGAGCCTAGATATAGGCGTTCCTCAGGGATCCGTACTTGGCCCTCTCCTTTTCCTTATCTATATTAACGATATGCCTCATCTTGATATAGCGGGGACGTTCACCATGTTCGCCGATGACACGACCATCCTTTGGCATGACACGGTTGCCGATAGGCTTTCTTTGAATGTAAAGAATGATTTGTGCAAGGTCAAGGAGTGGTGCGATGCGAATTTGCTATCCTTTAATATTTCAAAGACTAACATATTGGGATTTCGCTGTGGTCTGGATAATGTTTATCTGAAGGACGAGGCGATCTCTATGCCTGATGTTAGTAAGTTTTTGGGACTGTACATGGACACCAATCTCAAATTTGAGAACCACATAGTTAGTTTGTGTCAAAAGCTTTCTTCTGGTTGCTATGCCATTAGGATTATCTCAAACAATCTGGGTTTTTCTTTGGCAAAAGACTCATATTATGCTCTGATTGAATCTCATCTCCGTTATGGTATTTGTTTTTGGGGATCTTGTGCGCAGTACTTGTTCGAATCTGTGTTTGTGTTGCAAAAAAGGGCAGTCAGATATGTGTGTGGTGCTAAGGTTCGTGATTCTTGTCGCCCTTTGTTTCTTAATAACTCAATTTTACCTCTTTGTTGTATATTTATCCTTGAAACTGTCTGCTTAATGTTTAAAAAATATCAAAATGAGCTGTCTAGCCCCACCCATTATAATACACGTCAATCATTTTTCCTAAACTTACCAATTCCACGATCTAGCCTAATTAAAAGATCTTTAATTTATGGCGGAAAAAAGATCTTTAATCACTTACCACTTCATTTAAGAAGGCAACAGTGCCTGGGGAGGTTTAGGAGACTAACCAAAAAACTATTGCTAGAAAAAGTATATTACACTCTTGATGAGTATTTTGACGACATCTTGAGATGAAAAATGATCACGTAAGCTAACTCGACTATTTAAATTTTGAAATTTTTTTTTTATTATTCTTTACTTGTTTTCTGATATATATTTATTAATTTTATGTTGTTTTGACTTTAACGATTTAATCATGTCTCATTTCATTTAATGTTGTTTTAATCTTGTGTTCTGTTTGTTATCACCTACCTACCCTTGTACATTATACCTTTGTCAACAAGATAGATATTCTTTGGACAATAAAGGATTTTTTGATTTGATTTGATTTGATTTGATTTGGCCCGACTGTCATTAAAGCCAAAATTTTAATGCAAAAATTGTGGCAGATTAAACTAAACTGGGAAGAAAATATTCCTGAAGAGTTTTTGCCTGGTTGGCAAATATTTTTAAAGCGACTTCATTCACTAAATTCAATTGTTATTCCACGATTTGCACTTTGTTCACCAAGGAGTCGTATCGAAATTCACGGTTTTTGTGATTCTTCAAAGGTAGCATACGGTTGTTGCATTTATGTACGGTGTATTAATTCAGATAACATTTCAGTTAATTTGTTATGTGCTAAGTCCAGGGTAGCACCGTTAAAAAAGGTAACACTTCCTAGGTTGGAGCTTTGTGGAGCAGTGCTTTTGTCCAAGTTGTATGATAAGGTTAAGAATGCAATATCTTTAAAAATTGATCGTGCATTTTTGTGGACAGATTCCACAATCGTACTGTCATAGATATCTACAGAGCCTTGTTTCTTAAAAACCTTTGTGGTGGTTGAAATCAACGAACTTACACGCGTCGACGATTGGCAATATGTAAACACAGCTGACAATCCAGCTGATGTGATTTCTCGAGGTCTTAATCCAGATATGTTACAGACAAATCAATTGTGGTGGCATGGTCCAGAATATTTGCAAAGGTCTATTGATGAATGGCTTAGGTATAATGTTAGTACTAACACTAAAATAATAATTCCCGATGTAAAGCAAAAGACTTTAGCATTTATGAGCATTGAATATGACTTTTCTATATTTGAAAAATATTCTTCGTTGAGAAAACTACAACGTGTAGTAGCGTTTGTGTTGCGTTTTAAATCAAATTGTCTTTCTAAGAGAAATACCAGTGAAAAACAAGTACGTAGTTTAACTGTTGATGAGCTTAACCAGTCAATGAAATGTTTAATAGGTCTTGCACAGGTTCAGGATTTTTCCGATGAACTTTACGCTTTACGAAATAATAAACATTTGAAGTCGACAAGTAAATTATTGAATTTAAATCCATTTGTACGTGATGGTCTTATTAGGGTTGGAGGGCGATTAAATAATTCTAAGTGTGCAGATGACCAGAAAAATCCAATTATTCTTCCTCAAAAACACATTTTGACTGAGCTTATTATTTTAAATGTTCGTCATGACAATTTACACGTTGGCGTCCAGTGTCTTCTTGCAACGATTCGATTACAATACTGGTCAATTTCTGGTAAAAACGCGGTTAAACGAGTTTTAAGGAAGTGCGTAAGGTTTTTTAGAGCTAATCCAGTGCCATTAAATCAGTTGTTGGGTGACTTACCATCGGCAAGGTTTGCTGCATCTAGAGCGTTCTATTAATGTGGTGTTGATTATGCTGGAAAATCTAAGATTATTAAGGCTTATATCTGTATATTCGTATGTTTTTCAACAAAGGCAAGTCACATTGAATTGGTTCCAGATTTGTCGACAGAAGCGTTTCTCAATGCATTTAAGCGGTTTATTGCCAGGCGAGGCAAACCATGTGAGATATATTCTGATAACGGAACAAATTTTCAGGGCGCATCAAACGAACTGAAAGAATTGTACTCACTAATAAATAGTCAATTATATAATGATAAGGTGTCAAATGTTCTTAGTAACGATCGCATATCGTGGCACTTTATTCCTCCGAGATCACCTCATATGGGGGGTTTATGGGAAGCCGCAGTAAAATCAGCGAAATATCATTTGAAACGCGTGATTTAAAATTGTTGTTTTACATTTCAACAAATGTATACGATTTTGGTTCAAGTTGAGGCTTGTCTAAACTCTCGACCCTTGACCCCGGTATCCGATGACCCCAATGATTTTTTCTGTCTTACCCCTGGTCATTTCCTAATTGGCGACTCATTGTCAGCAATACCAGAAGCAAACATGGTACAAGTGAATGAATCCAGGCTATCGCAGTTTCAGCATATTCAAAGGTCACTTCAACACTTCTGGTTGCGTTGGTCACGAGAATACTTATCACAATTGCAAGTTCGCAATAAATGGAAACAATCCCGAGAAGAGACATTGCAGCCAGGAATACTTGTTGTCATCAAGGACGATAATTTACCGCCTTTAAGGTGGTCAATCGGACGTATTACTGACACACACCCCGGTAAAGACAATGCAGTGCGTGTTGTGTCCATTAGTTTACCTAATGGTACAGTCGTTAAACGTTCAATCGTCAAGATTTGTCCATTTCCAATAAACGATTAAGTGCCACATAACATACCTAGTTATGGAGACTGCCGTAGTTATTAAGACGTGTTATTTGTATTATTTTAAAAGGTTGGGAACTTTTAAGGCGGCCGGCTATGTTAAGCTATAAAGTTATAAGTTTAAATCCGATTCTACGAAAGAGTGTACATAGTGGCAACACTGTCAGACTTTCGTCCTCTTCGCAAAATGGCGATCAGCAAGAAGATGCAAACCGCAACGCGCGAGTGATTTTTAGTGTTTTTGTAGCGGAGTATGACAATCAAAGGATAAAAACAATCAAGAAATGTTCCAAAGGGAACTGATCCTTCGAAATCTAAAAAAAGGTAATGGAAACCCCAACAATCATTCTTTCACAAAATTGGTCTCGCCTATCAGGATCATCGTCCAATAACAACTCTTGTACAAATACTGGTTTGTATGGATGAAATTTCTCTTTTTGTACAAATTTAGATACTGTGGTTTGGTGAATAACGTAGTCCCGTCCAAGTTGTGTGCTTGAGTTATGAGAATCTTCCTGTAGTGATAATAATATGTTTATTTTTTCTCCTCCTCGGATATACCAGGACGACCACTTTTAACACTATCTTACGGGAAGTTCTCCACTTAATTGCTACCCTAGACACTGTTAATTGGCCAATAGGCGGGCGATTTGGGTATTTTTCATTAAGCATATCACGGACTTTCCTATGACTTCTACTTTTATCTCCACAACCCAACAATTTCAATGCGCCTCGCCTAAGATGAAACTGATGAAATAGCAGCAGAGCAAAATTCAAATTTGATTAACATTCACTGTCATTTTTTGACGTCTCAAACTTAAATAAGAAATTGTCATAGTCAAAAGATTGTGACTTAAATTCAGAACGTTGCTATGTCGAGAAACATACCAATGGTACATACCAGCATTGAAGTGTTAATATTTCGTAAACGGCTGAAGATAAGTATAGGGCATAATTATTAATAAAAAATGTCTAGAATTGATTGTAGAATATAAAAATGTAAAAATATACAATATGTTTCATTAAAAAAATTAAAGTTGACACATGTAGCACTTTTATGATCTACCCATCTTTTTTAAAAAAAAAATGCACTTCAAAAAAATAAATTTGACTGGTCCGAGCGATTTTTGATTAAGTGGGCGGTTTTCCATATAAAAGGCTGATACGTTTCTTTATCATAACCCTGTATATGTTCGCTCATTTAATATTACTAGCCCAATTGAATTCATTAGTTCATGCAAATTGCGTTCTTTACGTATGCAAATTATATTAAAACTGGTTCTAAGGTAGCACAGAGCAGTATCCTCGATTAATTCAGAGCTTATACATAGTGATTTAGAAAATGTTGCTAGTCCACCACTGGCACGACAGGTGCAAAGAATGTCTGGTTCATTTTCTTGTATAAGGTCCAGAAAGTTACCAACGCACTTAACGTTACAAAAAAATCAACCTTAGTTGCTGCTATGCCGAAGGTTGTGTAAGTAGACGACTCACACGTGTTATTTTACCCGTAGGTGATAAATTTTCATTAGCCCTTTGGTCCATTTAATATTCTGTTCAATCTCTCTTTCAAACAATTTTTTTGTTCTTCTTTAATATAATTCACACTTTGTAATATGACCTTGTTTCTAAGACTAACTAGATGTTCGATATGAGCAGGTGTTCGGTCGGGTTTGACTTTTACATGACGATATTTAGCGTTTGACGATATAGCAGTGGCTACTTTTAATACACTTATAGCGCCCTAACAAACTTGTTGGGCCTAGGTTTATTAGTGTTTTTGTTCGTCAGTCGAACAGAGTGTGATGAAGTAAAGGTGCCGTTAAAAATATCTTACAAAATTTTACGAAAATTCTCTATACCATTATTGCCGGTAAGCCAAATACTACTTATGATGTTTTTTCGCGTTTGGTTCTTTCGGTAAATTCGAGATAAGATGATTCTTGATTAGCGTTATTAATATTCTTAGTTTCCAGTGTGCGAATATTGCTTTAATGATGATATTTTACATTTGAAGCAACTCGCTATTATGGTTTTTTAAAATATCATTAAGGGTTTGGACAGGAACTTATGGAGCCGCTTAAATTTACTAATTGAAACATATTCGCATTAAGTGGGTAATGTTTAGATAGTTTTGTATGGTGTCGGAAGTATACGCGATTTTTTTTACACATTTAAATCATCTCCGTGCAGGCTCTACTACGATAACATGTTCTCTCCCCTTTAATGCTAAGTTATTTTTAAATCTATTGTATAAGCATATTTTAATTTGTCGTTTGATGAAAGTCCTGACCCCTTAATATTATTTTTCGGATATGCAAGAACTCATTTTAATTTACATAATGTCGAATATCGTGTATAGATACCAAATCAGTAACTAAAACGGTGTTCACGATTGCCCTTTGCTCAGGTAATTCTCCCCCTAGATAGGGAAAATCCATTTTAATATAATGATTTAACTAGTTTTTGATAAGCCAATCAGGCTCTCCCCAGCATAGTTTTGCTATTAAAATTTCGTTTACGCTAACCCCGCGAGAAATCAAATCCGCAGGATTACCTTCCGTGTTAACGTGATACCAGTCGTTTTATTCAGTCAATTATTGATGAATTTCACCGAGGCGGTTACCTATAAATGTCTTCCACTTATCCGCCGGCCCCCGTATCCACGAAAGTGCATTCTGAGAGTCAGACCAAACAACATTTATCAAATGTGATTTTAAGATGACCTATAACTATTTTGTGATAATTGAACCACAACATTGCAGCACATAACTATAAGCGCAACGTAACGTAAACAATTTTTTAACAAGTGGTACTCGTGATTTGCTCATAACAAATGTTGCTCGTAGGAGCATAACTGATCTTTAAACCTTATATAAATGCAACATCCGTAAGCCCTTTAACTGGCATCACCAAACCCGTGATGCCCTATAGATACATAGGTTGATAGTACTTTTCTAGGTATTTCTAACTCATTTAGTTTCGGTAACTATTGTGTGAACTTTAACCATTTACTTACTATATGGTTCGGTGATATTGCATCCCACTCGATCCGTGCTTGCCACAATGATTGCATTAGTAACTTATTGACAACAATTACTGCACCTAGTGACCCCAAAGAATCATAGATTTTACAAATTATAGACAAAATAGTTCTCTTCGTAACGATTTGTGGGCTGTTTGATATCTTAACCGAATACGATATAGCGTCGTAGTCAGAGTTCCACATGACACCCAATGTTTTGTTAATTTCGTTTATCGTTAAAATGCTAGACTCCAAAAATGTAAACTTGATATTTGGACAAGAGTTCACGTTTGCTATAATTTAATATTATAAACTTTTAAAAAGTGATAATTTTCGTCTATATATCGTCGCATGAGAACCAGATTATTCTATGTCCATTTTTTTTTCAAATTGAGATTTTATCATCAAAGTATTCCATGTCACTCTGCGCTAATCGGTTCACTACTTACACAGAGTCGAACTTATACTATGTCCATATAAAGTTTTTCATGTTAGAGTCATTTTACTCTATGTCCTCACCAGCCAATAGGATTTGGCCATCTGCACCACGCGAGGACATAGACTAATTTGGCATAAATATTTCTTTCATAACATTTTGAACAACGTGCACGTGTGTGCATATTATATTGTGTACTATCCGTGTTTACAGTGTTTTTGGTCGTAAAATAAGTTGTAAAGTAATGAGCGACTCAGAAGAATCCCTTTTGGAACCTTACCAGGACTAAGGGTCGGAATATGAACCAACTACAAAGAATAATAAACAAAAAATGTAAGTTATTAATTTAAGTTAGGTTAAAATGAATTAGAATTTTAATCGAGAATTTAATTTTAGTTTCGAAACAAATGATGATTCCAGTATCGATACCAATGCAAGTTTTTCTGATTCCGATACTTTAATACATCCCGAAGGTTCAGAAAACAAAAAATGCCACTTTGATAAGAACCAGGAACAAAACGAAATTCCTGGAACATCAAGCGCAAGGAATTTAGATAGTCCAAGCAAATCAGATGGTACAGCGGCCGAATTAGACGGTCAGGATAATATCTCAGACAATGATGATGTTCAAAGGTATTTTAAAATTATTAATAAATTCACGTAATGATTAATTTTAACTGGGTTTTTATTTTATAGAACGGAATCCACAAAAACGAGAAAACGAAAAGCTAACCACAAAGAATGGAAAAAAAAATACTAGAAAACGGTTAAGACAAAGCGGAAAAGAATACAAAAGTTGCCGAGGCCAGACCGTTAGGGCTAGGGATTTCAGCAGAAACTGTGTAAACTGTCGCTTTAAGTGCCTAGACAATTTCAGTGAAGAAGAAGCAGAGCTAATTCATAATGAATTCTGGACAAATAATGATGACGCGAAAGGACATTTTTACGAGAAAACCACAGAAAGATACCGGGTGGAACGCCAGAGAAACAGAAATGTGAGACAGAGAACGAAGAGTTTTTCTTACAAGTATTATTTCTACAAAAACGAGCAGAAAGTTCGCGTCTGCAAGAAATTTTATTTGGGCGTCTTAGATATAAGTCAGATCAGAATTGCTTACTTTTACAGCAAAAAGCGAATAGGAATCACAAGTACTCCCAGTCAGTACCAAAGAGGAAGCCACACAGATAATAGAATCGGTGAGGAGCATAAACAATTAATTAGAGATCACATAAATATGTTCCCTCGTATACCTTCACACTACTGTAGAAGTACCTCCTCCAAAGATTACTTAGAAAGGACACTATCCTTGTTAAAAATGTATGAGCTTTATGTAATGTGGTGTGAAGAAAAAAATGTAACTCCACAAAAAAAGTGGCTTTACTACCACATTTTTAACTTTGAATTCAATCTCGCCTACGTAAAGTGATATTGGAATTAGAGAAGAAAATAGAAAATTTGAAAAACAGTCAAGAGAAAGGTGTCTCAACTACAGAAAATACATCTGGTCTCAAGATTGAAATATTGTATTTAAATAGGTTAGTGGATGAAACTACCGACAAAAATAGTATCCTGAAAGAAAATAATCGCTTATTATTACAACGGATTCATGGGCTTGAACAGATCGAAGTGCAAAAGAAGTCCAATCCCAGACCCGATCCTTCAAACCCCAACCAAGGAAAACCTAGGAAAAAAGATGAAAATCAAAAATATAATTGTGAGCATAATCATCATCTAGACCACATTGATCAGGTAAATACACCGCGTGACACCCAATCTACCACGCCTTCACCCCCCAATACACAAAATAAGGCATTAGCTACCACCAGCAATGTTCCTGTGGTACCAGAAAATATGGCATTAACTACCACCTACAAGGTTCCTGTAGCAACCGAAGTTTCGGGCGATGCGGAGGGCGATAACTTTCGTTTGCAAAAGAAGAGAGGATGGAACCGTAACCCCACTTCAGAGAACGACAAAAACAAACAAGAAAATACACAGAGAAATTGGAACGAGTTTCTAAAAAAGAAAAAAGGGCAGAGAAAAATTGGCACTAATGATGAGTTTGGTGATTTTGAGGCAGACAAGAAACCCGACAGAAATAAGAAAATTTGGCTGTTCATAACAAAAGTGAAAAACACAATAACTGAAGAGATAGTTACAAACTATATCTGCAAAAAAGGTAACTTAAAGTCCGAGAACATCGAGGTAAAACTATGTCAGTCAAAGAACGAAAATGCAAGATTTAATTGCTTTATGGTTGGCGTACATCCAGATTTGAAAGATCTAGTTTATAAGGAATCTTTCTGGCCAACGGGGGTAAGTTTTCAGCGTTTTGATTTTTCGCTAGGGCGCAATTTTTTAGAAAAACGTCTGGGGCGCTGAATATTTGTAAATCAACAACACCCCAACAACAAATTCTGCATGCTAACGTCCTACAGCAACATCTCAATAAGAATTCTACCAAGAAAAACCAAGAATCTGAAAAACACATATCAGTGCTACATCTAAACGTAAGAAGCATAAACAACAAAATGCTACCACTATCAGTGTTGCTTGCAGAGCATAAACCATCTTTGTTTCTGGTGTCTGAACATTGGATGCAGAACAATGATATTGTACAAGTGTACTTAGAAAATTACAAATTGGTTACTTACTCATCAAGATCTCACATCAAAGGTGGAGGGACAGCAATATTTGCGCAGCACCACTTCCAAATGGATAACATAACTACAGGTATCACATCAGTAGAAAGACAATGTGAATTTTGTACAACGGAGTTCAAACTTGATAAAACTTATGTAATTGTTTGCTTTTATAGATCGCCACTTGGTGATTTTGACGTTTTTATTTCAATTATGTATAATATTTTAGATGAATTATATAGTCCTGATAAGCATCTGGTAGTTGGCGGCGATTTCAATGTAAATTTTGCAACGCTTAATCCCTGGTCAATAACATTTTTAAACTTAATGGACAGTTATGGGCTGGAACCCCATGGCTTGGGCATGACTAGAGTAGGACCAACATCTAGCACCCAAATAGATAACATATTTAGTAATATTTCACCCAGTGTAATTTCTTTTGAAACTTGTCTAACAGATATTTCGGACCACTATGGTCAAATCCTAAACATCCCTATTAAGATTAACAAACCTCCCACATATATAAAGAGGCGATTTTTCAGCAGTAATAACATGAAAAGATTTAAATCATTTCTACAACGTGAATCGTTGCAGGACGTTTTAGAGGCTCGTTGTGTAAATGATAAGTATGACGCTTTTGCTAACATTCTTTTTTACTACTTCGATATCTCCTTCCCTATGTGTACGAGTAGAGCCAGAGGTAGAGAAGAATGGGTAAGTACAGATATTAGAAACTTCTCCAGCTACATTAAGGATCTCTATGTTGCCTACAGGTTTTCAAATAGTGAGCAGGATCTAGCGATTTATAAGGCGGAAAGATTCAAATATCGGAAATATATATCTGAGGTTAAGATGAGTACTTATGATAACAAAATAATAAACTCAAGGAACAAGTCTAAAACCATGTGGAATATTTTTAATACTGAAACAAACAAAAAAAGAACCTGTAACGATATATCCCTTAAGATTAATAATGGTGATGTGATTGAGGACCCCAGTGAAATTGCTGAAATTTTCTGTACACAATTTAATTTTGTAGTACCAGACAACAATCTCCCAGACCCCACTATCCAAAGTATAATGCCAACCATATATCTATATCCTGTAGACCCTACGGAGATTCTTTCAGTCCTCTTAGGGCTTCCCAATAAATATTCCTCTGGTTTGGACGAAATTCCTGTATTTGCGTTGAGGGGCGTCGCTCCACTTGTAAGCGAACCCCTCTCGCATATCATCAATGAGTGTTTTGTTTCAGGGGTATTTCCAGATGGGCTTAAAAAAGCTAAAATCATACCCGTCTTTAAGAAGGGTGATAGACAGATTTGCAACAATTATCGTCCCATCTCGCTCCTGTCCTCGGTGTCGAAGGTCTTTGAGAGGGCAATTTATAACACATTAGTTCAATTCTTCACTGTGCACAAGATTTTAAATGATAAACAGTTCGGATTTAGACAATCTAAATCAACCGAATTGGCCATTTTTCATTCACTTGCATATATATATGAAAATGTCGATAAAAACTACAAGGTGGCGGGCCTATACTTTGACCTCTCAAAGGCTTTCGATACTTTGGACCATTCACTGCTTCTTCAAAAACTTCAGAGCTATGGAATTCGTGGAAGATGCGCTCATTTGATAGAATCCTATCTGGAAAATAGAACTCAAACCGTCTGTATAGCCAAAGATAATAAAAACGCCTACTCCGGCACGGTAACGATCAGACAGGGTGTGCCCCAGGGTTCAATCTTGGGTCCGCTCCTCTTCATATTGTTCGTGAATGACCTTTTTGATGGGTTCGATCAGGGGTTAGTTTGCCAGTATGCAGACGACACGTCGGTACTGCGGGCGGACTCCTCTCTCTTGGGCTTGTCGGAGAGCTGCTCGGGCGCGGCAACGGAGATGGCTCAGTGGTGTAAGGATAACTCCTTACAACTCAATGCTGACAAAACCGGTCTCTTAGTTTTTTCTAAACGGGAGGCCCAGGAATCACTATTTGCCAAACTGGGTCACAAATCTATTCCTGTCACCGACTCGGTGAAATTCCTGGGGGTTACGCTTGATTCACGCTTGGGTTGGGCAAAACATATCAACCAATTGAATTCCAAATTGAGTAGTGCCTGTGCCGTAATTCGCAGATTAAAGAGCGTCATCTCTTTGAAGTGCATGCGTATATACTATTTTGCCCATGTGCAGTCAATTTTAAGTTATGGGATTTGTTTTTGGGGGTCATCAAAACATGCCATGAGGATCTTTATCGCGCAGAAGCGAATTATTAGGTGTCTGCTGGGTCTGCATCCTCAAACATCCTGTAGAGACTACTTTAAAGAATTGGACATAATGTCTGTTCCCTCTCTGTACTTTCTGTCACTGGTTATGTTGGTTAGAAAGAATCCAGAGCGTTTTACATTGAATCGCGAATTTTACACCGCGGATATGAGCAATTGAGCATTGTTACTAGGGGCAGGAACGAATTAAGGGTTCCAGCGCATAGTTCATCCTTTTATGAGAATGGTCCTTCATACAGGGCCATTCAAGCATATCGCACACTACCAGATGCTATAAGGCATTTGGAAAGCACTAAAACTTTTCGAAAGTGCGTTATTAGGTATGCCAAGGACATTTGTTTTTATACGTTTAATTTTTAACAGGAATACTGCATAATCAGGGTATCTACTTTGTGTATTTTAAATTATTTTAATGTATTTTATATTGTTGTATTGTATTTTGGACTGTTTTGATGATTTTGACTGTTTTAAATTGTTTTAAACTGTTCCTAGGATG
Source organism: Polydrusus tereticollis (assembly GCA_963920685.1). Classification (NCBI taxonomy): domain Eukaryota; kingdom Metazoa; phylum Arthropoda; class Insecta; order Coleoptera; family Curculionidae; genus Polydrusus; species Polydrusus tereticollis. The sequence continues at coordinate 57,008,772 of OY987329.1, forward strand.
ATAATGATTTAGATATATTTATTGCATAAGGACGCATTATTTAAGGCAATTTTTTTGGCCTACACATTGTGACGTTGCTTTTTTTTTCACTGTAAATTTTGCTGGCAATCAAGGATTTTAAAGTAAAGTAAGTAAAGTAATCTGGGATTCCATGTTCCAAAAAAGGATTTATGCAACGTGTGCACAGAATACAATACAAAAAAAGAAGAACAAACATTAAACGAAAATTTAAATACAAAATACAATGGGCATATAAAAGCTAAGCTAGAAGCTCATGAAGAAAAAAAACAGGACATAGAAGCCTGTAAGAATGATCCGTCTACAGCCCTACTATGTTTTGATATGCAAAGTGTTTTAACATGCCCACAAACACAAATTTCAATATCATATTATAAGAAAAAGTACGCTGTGTATAATTTGACTGGTAATGACGTTGTTCAAAAGACCAGTTATTGCATTTTGTAGCACGAACAGTTGGGTGGAAGAAAAGGTATAGATATTGCAAGTGCTTTGTATGTTCTCCTGGAAAAACTGTTATCGGAAAGGCCTAATCTAACAAAACTGATTTTGTGGTCGGATGCATGCGTGCCCCAGAATAAAAACTCGCACATGTCGGCAGCTCTATTGTATTTTTTAAATGAGCATCCTGAAATTGAGAGCATTGTTCAAAAATTTCAAGTCCCAGGTCATAGCTGTGTCCAGGAAGTTGACGCAATGCATAGTAACCTGGACCGAAGTTTAAAGAAATTGGAACTCCACAGTCCACTAGCTATTTATAAAGCAATAAAAAATGCTAGGGCAAGAAAGCCTTATCATATAGTCCAGATAAATAAAAATAAATTTTTGGATTTTAAAGCAATATTATTAAAATCTGTAACTTTGACAACAGTCCCGTACAAAACCTTAGTTCAGATTTCTTATAAGCATAATTCAAGCTGTGTTAAATACAAATTACATTTCTCCGATGAATATCCTATTATGGTGGAGTTTTTAAAACGAACAAGACAAGCTAACCAACAAGCGTTCTTTAAAAATTTCCCAATGCCTACAGTTCAGCCCCCACCTCCTAATCTGGCAGCAGATAAAATTGAGCACATTAGAAGCTTGTCTACTCACTTTTCAGCTGTAGACTTGCAGTTTTGGAGATGCATTATAAAGAATTTTTAAGCATCTATTTCAAATTACTTATTATGTAAATTAAAAGTACGTTATTTTGTTAATCCTTTTTTGAATTACAATAAATATGTTACTTAACTATCACCGTTTTTTATTATCAGTAAAAAGGGTTGTGGACATAGAATAAATTTTTTTGCGAGTTAAATTTTTATGCAAAAAGCTATTTATTCTATGTCCGCAACCGCTTTTTTTTATGATAATTTTTCCCAGACAGTCAAAATTTTTAGTATATTTTTGCATTACGCACTTTTTATAAACCCTTAAACCTAACTAAATTTTACTTCTAGAAAAAAAAAATTAAGATGTACCCAATAAAAGCTGATGAATTTTAAAAATGCTCTACTGTAAAATTTTAAAAAATGGACATAGAATAACCTGGTTCTCATGCGACGATATGTCACAAGCGCTGGACGCCATGATGTGACGTCACTAGTATAGTAAACAAATTTGGATGGTGGTTTAAGAACATCGATATATCCAACTTAAAATTCGATGTTTTTCCATTCAATGTTCATTATACCTTTTCAAAAATGTAATAATGTTAAATTATAAATTTTTGGCAACTAAACAACTATGGTCGGGTTCATCAGGACGAAGCGCTACTTCATATCGGGTGGTATTCATTCCCACTGATGAGCGATTACTGTGACCTATATGCCTGCTTGTTTCTAGGATAGCTGGCCATCCACTTGCTCAGAACGAACGGTGCCTACATATGTTTTTGCAAGAACCCACCATTGACAAAAACTACGTCCCAGGAAAAATTCGCAATACATAAGTTTACTTAAGATTATTCTTTAAAAGCTTTGGTAACTGAAAGCATACGTTGGGCTCAAGAAATAAAGCTATTTCTAAAACGATATCACTTAATAACATGCAAACAATTGGAAGCAGCAATTTGCTACGTCGCTACGATGGAAATCGGCCTTAAGCCAGCGTAAGTAGAGCTTACACTGATGGTGAAAACTTTATTTTTAAATGCCCTTATTTCTTTTTCTCAACTTATGTTTTTGGTTAGTTCCATTCCTCAATAATTTTATTAAATAAGATACATTTTAGTTCGAAAATATTCCTAATAATATAATTGCAAATAGTTTAATTTTTACCTTTTTGCTGTGGCACTACTATACTTTTTGGGATACAGGGTGGAACAAATTCGACGCTCACTATTGAGATGCCGTAAACAGAAATGGCTGGTCCGCATTATACGTTTGTTTTAAACCAATTGATCAGCTAAATTGCTTTTCTTCTTTATCTGTTTTTTGCCGAGTTGCATCTTTTAGTTTAGGGTGACAGTCTAATGATCCCTCATTTAGAACGGTGTAAGGCTCTGCCAGACAGAAAGCGGACTGTCCGTCGCGGTCTTTTGTTGTATACATGGCGGTATACCAGTACCGCTACATAAACAACGTACTGTCGCAACGGTCTATACTGTCAAAGTAATATGTCAAAAAGGTCAGCCCGCTTACTATCTGACGGAGCATTAAACCTGCTAAACGTCAATTTATGTTTATATGTCTTGATAAAACGTAACATATTTGCTTTGCTCTTGTTTGCATTTTAGATTTTAAGGTCGGTAATAGAGGGGCGCGCGATGCGCCGTGTTTCCTGCGTCGTAATAAAATTAACGGAGTGCAATAAACGAGCGTTTCGCACGTCGCGCTTGTATATTGGACTCCCTTGGTTTCATTCACAAAACGTGGCGCATTGCGTGCCCGTCTAATGCAATTTCAAGGTAGGCACAGTCGAAACGGTGGTTCTTCGCTGGTTCGTCATTAGTTCCACGCGACTAAAACCATTTGAATCTAATCAAAATCACGTGATTCAAAAAGTCAAAACAAAGTCTAAGTTCATAAACGTCAACAATTTCGTGGCTCGCGTTCGGACTTAATAGTAGTAACAAATATCTACAATTACTTACCGCCAACACGAAAGTACGATAAATATGGCTCTGAAACGAACGGTCTATCGGATTAAATTGAATTTCAAGACACAAAAACGGTTTTAAAACAAATTAAAGTTGACAGATCGAAACGATAACTTTGACATCAATGCACAACTCTCCAAATATCTGGCCATTTGGTTTCAACCAGAGCCATTGACTTAACACACACACACTCTCCAAATATATTTTGTCTGTCTAACACGTTACTTGAATTCGAGACGTATTGCGCCAACCCGGAGACGCTCTATTATATTTTTATTCCCTTTTAACGCTATAATAAATAAAGATGGGGGTGTTGTAAATCACGTTATCTCTTGATCATTTATCCATGACGCACCGGCAAAGAACCACCGTTTCGACTGTAAGTAAAGTCGATAAATCATGCGATTGTAGTTTGCACGTAAATAATTATCGTGGTGCGGTAAATAAACAAATGAAACATAACCTCAAAAATACATACTTAAATGAAGGACGAATATCTATTAAACTTTCAGTTTGCGAGGATAGTTCAAAACTAAAGATTATCTTGGTTTAAATTTGAAGTTAAAACTACAAAGTTCAATGGTGTGGTTGAAATTAAAACTTAGGTTAAACTGCGTTTCTTCTTTTTCCGGATTCGTGCCGAGTTTAAAGTAGACAAAAAACCTTAAATAGAAGAGGATACGCTGTTTGACTAAGTTTTTAGTTATAATACCGACCGTACACCAAACTTATAATACGGCACAAAAAGATACCGCTAAATTGGGGTGAAGTTGAACTTTTTTGAACTGATCTGTTAGGCGATGAAAAATTTTATAAAATTTCGGTAAAAAACAAAACTAGCAATTTCGCTTTTGAAATGAACGTTTTTCGAAGAACTTAGTCTATTTCATGCAATGTTTATTCATACATTAAGCATATCAATCTCCACTTAAATTCCTTCAAATTTAATGACAATTCTTAAAAAAAACGAAACGTCCGAGTTACGAACCGAGTACCTACCACTTGATTTAAAAAAGAAGAAATTGCTTTCTGTTCTTTTTTGTGAAATATAAAGCTACGAATCGCAAAAATCGAAACAAGTACTCGAAATTCTACAAATTTAATATCGTCAAAAAGATCAGCTCAAAAATAACATCAACAACAAATAACAAGACTCCAATGGCGAGCTTAAAATGTTCCGCCCTGTATACAGGGTGATTTCTATTAGACGAACCTCAAGAACAAGTTTTTATACCTTTTTGAATTTCGGCGTGTGACTCGTAAATGCACATAATATAATATTCAAAACGCAGTTTTGCCAGAAAAACATATTAAAAAACATAAAATTGTAAGAAAGAAAAATAGTAGAAAGAATGTTGACAAAAAAAATGTAATTTCGGTATGTTAAAAAAAAAAATTCTAACAATAATTTTATTGTAGAATATAACATAGGCGAAACGAACATCGGCAAAACCGAACGACAGCACATATCTACACCGCCAGCGTTAGAGTAATAATCCAGTGGCCGGTCAAAACGTGACGACACAGCGCTGCATTAAGATTTTAAGATTAATACTTTGGGAATTCGTTCGGTTTTGATGATGATCGTTCTGTCCTTGTATTATTTTTGTAATCTTTGGTTTTGTGTTATCTGGTTAGGAAGAATTTCGTTTTTGATTCTTGTTCACGGACTTTATTTTGTACGTTTTTTTTATAAGGTGTTCTTTTATAAACGGAACATTAATCCCAATGAAGGCCTTGATGATTTTGGTGGTATGCCAGTCAAATATTGTTGACCAAAAACCAAAAAAATTAAGTTTACTTTGTCAATTTTGTTTACAAAGATTTTAAATAAATCTGAGCCACCTGCATGCTCGAAAACATTTACATTGAAGAGCCTAATATCCATATAGAAAAATTCATAGAGTTGTTCTTATACATCCAATAGGTTATGTTTGTAAATCACCTTGTTTATTTTTTATATTTAATATCGAATATGAAGAAACAGCAAGGTAATAATGTGATCTATTTAACTGAATCCCTTTTAGCATTGTTATATTATTTTTATCTAGAAATATTTTACCTAAAATAAATAACGAGTGATATTGGATCTGTAAATTTTTGGTTTAAAAGACAAAAAACGTCTTTTAAACGCAAGAAAGTAATATTAAAGAATAATTAGGTTTATGCTTTAAAATGATTTTTGTATGTATAGTGATATAATAATTTATATGTTATATGGAAGTTAGTTATGTACTATTTACTCAAATAAATTTATTTATATGCTAAGATTATTCAATTGGGTTTACAACAGAATCGTCTAGTCTCCAACTTTTCTGACCTTTTAGGTCTATTATTTCTTGCCAGGTTTTTCTTAAAAGCCTAAAAGCAAAAGTTTACATTAATATTTTAGTTACAGGGTGTTACCACAGAATATATATTTAGCTACGCAACAGAACACTGGAGAGCATAGAAAAAAAGGGAGCGTGCGAAAACTCTCCGTTTCGTTCTACAAAATCCTTGAGGGGGGTCGCCACCATAATCAGATTTTATGTTATTTTTATTTAGCGCGTTCATGTCGTCATAGCATCAGCCAATTGTTGTCATATCGTCTTTACCGCTCGAAATTCGGTTCTTGTAAAAATTAATATTTTAGTTAATCGCATTAAAAGATCGGTATGTGAAGGGTTTCGACCGGCGCCGGCGGCGCACTTCTTGTTTAAGTGATTGATCGGGTTAGGCGGCATTGGATCATAGACGTTTATTGTCGACGTTTTTATTTTAATGTTTATTTGAGGTAAATTGGGAACAAAGGCCAGTTTTAGAACATAGTTAGAACAAAGCGGAATAATTTATTGGGATATACGCATTTCCTTACTTTCTTATTTTTCTTTTTGTAATATAATATGGCTACAAGCAGGCAATAAATGCGAGTATTTTAATAGTAGTATGTATGTAGGGGTGGCTCAGACTCAAATTTTAAAATTATTTAGCATTGCACAGAGTGACCCAAAAAGTTTCTATAAAATAAACTTTTTCTTAAATACAATGGCTTGTATTTTATTATTTTAAATTATAGCTGCCATTGTCCTGATCATTTAAATAATTAAATATAGGAGTATGGGGGTCAAATGTTAGTAGTTTTTACAGAAAGTTAACTTGTTTTTGAAAAACGTCCTATCTTTCATGACATTTCTGGCAGACCTAAAAAAATAAATAAATAAAATACATGGTTATCAAAGATCGCTTGTAGGTTATGAGCAGACTAGTTTTGTTTCCAGTGCAGTTACAAAGCGTTGAAGGAAATACAAATCATAACTTCACAATTTTTTAAAATTAATATGATTATTATTATCATTACATTATTATTTTAGAAGAAGCACATTTAAATAAGCCCTCATTTATTTGATATACCACTTAGCATGTCTAATATTAGCCGTTTTTCTGGAATATCAATTCAATTCAATTAATTTCATCATCTATGGTTTTAAGCAATAATTGCATGGGCTTGCCTTACTGCAAAATTTTTTTACAGTATGTTCCAAAAACGGATTTCGTTATATCTAATTAGTTTCAATATTTTAATAACTTTACATCAATAATTAAAATATTATTTTTGGCAATCAACATCCTAAAAAAGCGCTTACTCTCAGAGTGTAGGCAAGGTCTAAACTTTGAATCGAGGGTTATCGTATGCTTTAAAAAATGGACCTCTCATAGAAAAATAAGTAACAAGAAATCAAAATGTTCTTTGTTTTTTTAATAAAAGCTACTGATTATTTCCGATTGATACTATATTTGACTTTTAAAATCAATAAATATACTTTTCTTATTAAAACTTTTATTTACAACATTTCTATTACTAGTACTAAAAAAGACAATAACAAAAAAGAAATCATACGAAATAGAACTCTATTCAAATTTTGTAAAGAGTAATAGTTGTAGGCAAACCATGCCGCTACCCGAAAAATAAGAATTATTGCTCTTCAAAAAAATATTTTATAGATGAAAAATGCCAAAACTGATTAAATATATCTAAATCCATTTTTGGAACATGATGTAAATAATTTTACAGTAATTTTTTTTACGGGCCAGTGCAATTATTGTATAATAGCATAAATGATGTAATTAAGCAAGTTTGAATTGACATTCCAGAAAATGCTTAGTGGTATATCAAAGGAAAGCATATTTAATGGTGCTTCTTTTAAAATAATACTCCCTTACAAAAATTGTGAAAAGTTATAATTTGTATTTTCTTCAACACCCTGCATAAAATAAAAGATTTGGAAGCAAAAGTAGTTTCTTCATAAACAACAACAGTCAAAGCAATCTCTGATAAGCATGTATTTTATTAATTTATTTTTAGGTCTTCCGGAAATGTCATGAATGTCATAGGATGTTTTTCACAAACAAGTTAACTTTCTGTAAAAACTACTAACAGTTAGACCCCCATGATCAAGACAATGACAGCTATAATTTGAAATAATAAAATGCAGGGTCCATTAAAAAAAAAACGGAAAAGTTTATTTCATAAAAACGTTTTGGGCCATCCTGCAATTTAAGACCAGTCACACCTATTCAATTCTTAGAGCTAGGGAGTGCATAAGAGTAGAAGGAGCTCATGTTGAACCGACATGCAAGATTATTCAATATAAACTATATTGAACAAAAATATTATTTTTTTTCGTAAACAGTTCATTTTATTGATGTCGATCAAGAGGACCTTTTTTTTAGCTTAAGGTTAAGCTGTCCAAAAATAGTATTGCTGTGCCTTTATCGTACAGGGTGCAAAAAAAATAGCAATACTGGTGTTAGAGCTAGTCCGTCCCTGGCAAACTAAATTAGCCAAATGTGATTGAAAGGGCCCATTTTAAGAAGACTAACCTAGTAACCATCTTATTAAAAAATTATTAAATTACACCTAGTACTTCAAAAGTTATTTAAAAACAAATGATTTCCAGGGGCGTCCTTTATGGGTTTTAAAGATACGTTTATATTATGTGATTTACTAAAGTTGTTGAAAATATCCATAAATAAATAGAAAAGCCGCGTCTTTGGGCAAATGGAAGAATCCGATCTCTGTTTATATCCGCACGCACAGAGTGGTAGTTTTAGATAAAGTTTGTTAAAGAATATCTCTTTTGACTAATTGTAAATAAATCAATTTGTAGCCCAGGATTGTATTTTCTATATAAATATATACTTAAGATTAAGACCAAAAAAATTAGGATATTTAAATAATTAACAAAACTTACATGGCTTCCGCACTTAAGTCTCCACAGTTTGGTAGAACTGCTCTTAATAACTCTGTGCAGGGAAGTACTATAATGGTTAAGAAATTAACTTGATCCTCGGGAATTTGCGCCGATTTTTCCCGATCCATAAGCGATAATGGTGTTAGACCCATAGCTTTCTCCTTATCTCCTTGGTTATAAAATTCCTCTAAAAATTCACGCATATTAATGCGAATATTAATTTCAGAATATCCTTACGAACGCACGATGTGTACATAGTGTACAATAGTTATTTGAAATCGCGTTCCAGTGTGCGCTCAGACCAAATACGGTGTGTCCTTGGATAGAGTACCGTACTCTAGTAATCTTTCCTATGTTTGATTTTTTGAGAAAAGGTCACTTGTTATGAAAAGTTTTGCTTATCCTCGGATAATTGAATAATGCTGGATAAAGATACAAAAAAAATTGTTAGATATATTTTATACAAATTTAAGTTGCCTGTTGACTCCTGTGGTCTGAGGCGAAGACTGAATTTGGACTCGCTCTCTGAACGTAGAATCAAATTATATATATATTTCCTATTTAAATTAGTGAATGGAATAATTGAAGATTTACATCGGGTTAACTTTCGCGTTCCACCAAGGGACACAAGAAATCAATTATATTTTCTTTTTGCACTTGAATATCATAAGTGCAACTACGGTAAATCCTCTTCCATACATGGAATTTTAATAGTTTTAAACATTCTGTATTGATCTGTACGTGGCTTTTGATCAGTGTGCGGGTATGTTCGACCTGCGATAAACATGAATGTAATAAAAAAAGTGAGACATTCACGCTAGAATCGCAACTCCACAACATAGATTTACCCTAACTGCTGAATATTAGCATTATTTTTTTTTTTATTAAGAGTGACCTTTCCTAAATATAGAACTAAGAAAGTTGATTAGCCTAACTTCTGAAGATTGGCATTTTTTTATTGTCAAGAGTGACCAAGTTATAATATGGTAAAATCCAGATTATTTTCTTTTAAGTTTTAATAAAACTTAGATAAAATATATATTTAGTGTTTCATACCGCTATATAGAAGTTTAGTTTTTATTTGATATGAGCAAGTTTTAAGCTGATTTATCTCTACGACTTTTGATAAAATGTATCAAATGTCAAAATTCCTTGAAATCCTACGATGAGTTAGTTATCTAAATCTAAATGATGAATTAAAAATCACGGAGAAAAAAAAGCTTAAAAATTACTTATCGACTAAAATTAAAACTATCCTATAAAACACTAAATGAACATTTTGTCAATTTTCTATTAAAAACTGAAACAAAATAATATAATTTTATCATTTTAGAACGTTGTTAGATAAGAACTTATGCCAGTTCTGAATTTTAGGAAATCTTGCGCCATTTTAAAAACAAATACCATCTTGTGATATTCCATTGTAAAGGGAAAAAAACTATGTGCATAGACAATAGTAACGCCGCTTTTAAGGCTCCGTCAGACAGTTTTGTAGAAAATAGATGTGCTTTAATATTGCTCCAGAATTGTGACATTTTTCGAATTTTTTCGACTTTTTGGTTTTCTGGAGCATTTCCCACGCCATTTCCTGATCGAACCCAGAAGAAGTTATAGACTTGGATCCAGGTGATGTTATCCCTGAAAGTGAAATAACGGAAATATAAAAAGGCCCTTAAACGGCGCTGGGCAACCTATATCCACCGCAAGGAGAGATACACTAATTGATTAATGGACGACCAAATCAAGTTCAGTAGGTATGTGAAAAAAAAAATTACACAAATGGAAGAAGTAATTTTTGAAACGGAATATAGAGAAAGGTACAGTATCCAGTCTTTAAACTCAAACACAGACAATAATAGTGATAATTCTTACTCAAACATACAATGCATTGACACTAGCACCAATATGTCACACACAAACACTAACCAAAACACAGCTAATTTAAATTCAGATTCAGCATCTTTATCAGGTGACGAAAGTATGGGCTTTCAACCTGTAGGTACACTCACGTCGGAAGAGGGCTAACAACAGTGACCCAACAACCACACTCAAAAAAACTACAAATTACCGCCAGCACGGCATGGCCCAACATGTCGGCTACAAATAGCCAGGTCCTCAAAGAGATTTTTGACAATACATATATCACCTTTGCGTCTAAGGGTTAAAGGTTGTTTCTATAAATAAAAACCGTGCTACATCTAACAAAAAATGCAAACGAAGGAAATGCGGAGAAAACAGGATAAATTAGAGTAGTAATATTATATCTGAGCCTGTGCTTTGATAAACAGATAACTTGAAATGACAATGTAGACCAGCGCCTAAAGAAGTCGAACGCTCAAAATTGACCTACGGATAAAGACGAACTTATACAAGACAATAGTCATCATCAGTCCCTAATAGTTTCAAACTGTCAAATATAATCAACCAGTTGTAGGACTTAACAAGGCATACTGGGGTCCACATGCAATGTTCATCTGGTAGACCTTATTTCTGATTAAAAACTTGTCCCAGACTGGAACGAGCCTTATATTTAGACGCCAGCACTACTAACCTACGAACTACAAACATGGTGCACTGCAAAAAGAACCCATATAAAAAAGCTTCAAATATTTCAAAATATAGTGTTAAAAATTATTGCAGAGATGCACCGAGATATAAGATGTCTCACGTACTGCACAAAGACTTAGGAATGCCGACACCAACAAAAAATCTTGATAAATTAATTATGGACTACTACAGACTGCATGACGGATGTATTGGAAACCAATTTATTTAATAACTGAAACTTATGTAACCATCAACACGCACCACCAAACGAAACACTCAAAAAATACTTAGATATTAACTACCACAACCATACAAATAAGATTTCAAAACTTGCAGGAATTGCAACTGTTTCCAGTGTTTCCTCCCTCTTCTTTTTTTTTCTGCTTCATGGACTATCTCAACTAATGGAAAAATAATCTCAAACAGAACCCCCGTAATGATGATATGTTGAGCAGCGCGGGAGAAAGAATTGAAAGACTATGTATAGCTTGTAAAATAAATATACGACCCAGTCAGTATACCGCCATGTAATACAACAGTAGACCGAGACGGGCACCTATAGGTGTACGCGGGTCAACAAAACTCCGCGTTTTTAAATAAAAGCAATTGATGAAAACACTTGGTTTAGTCGACGACCAAGTAAAACACTTTAATTAAAAACACACTTTATTTAATTATCGTTGATTTTCATACAAAACGAATTAGAATTCAATCGATCTATTTGTCACCGAATTCTTAAGGCAAGTCCCATAAAAAATCACACTCTTAAAAATGAGCCCAATGTTTATATTCCGTGGAGTCGACATCATCCAAAACAATTCTTAGTAAACACCAAGATTAAGTTAGGTATCTTTTCCGTGGTCAGCATTTAAGGTGGGTGCTCACAATCGCTTGTTCATATCCATAATAGAGTTTACAATTATAGTTTTAAATGTCCAATAAAAAATGCCTTAATTTTTACCATGTAGTGCAAAAAAAAAATTCGGTGAATACTTTCAACTATTAGTATTAGTATACATAATATGACATTAACACTGAGAAATGCAAACATCCACGGGAGTGAAGTAATAATAAACAAAAACTTTCTTACTGATGACATTATCTGTTAGTATCCTTGCAACCATATATGGTTTACACGACCCAGATAAATCACAACTAGTCATCATAATGGCCTTACAAAGTTGTTTGTGATTTTTGTTCGACCAATCAACTCCTTGATCATTATTAATTTGCATTAACTTTATCCGAACTTTAAAATAATTGGCCAAGTCAGTAGCTATAATGCACTGTCTTATCTCGGTACTAATTTGATTCCAAACCTTTTCTCGTACATTATAAAATGGAAACACCTGAAATATAATTAATATTATTCAATATACCGGGAGTTTCTCAAAGGTTCATTAAAAAAAGCAACACGAATTGTCAAATACGAAAAAATGAGATATAGTAAAGAAAACATGAAGTACCTATATGCCTATATATACAGGGTGTTCATTTGAAAACTTCCCACCACGGATTTATCGAAAACCACTGGTTAAAAGAAAAAACGCCGAGACACGTCAAAAGATTTGCCAAAGGGGGCAACTTTTTACCCAAAAACTACTTCACCCCCTTTTACACTCTGCCCCCCGCCGGGGTCATCCCCTTAAAAATTTTAAATGACAAGGGGTATCAAGTAATAGCTTGTTTGTAAGGTCTTTCAAAGTGCTTTATTTTGACGTTTGATTTTTTAAAATCAGTCGATTCGTTTTCGAGAAAATTAGAAAAATCTTTATTTATCTTAATTTGTTCAGATAGAAAAAAAAACACGAAAATATCACTTTTTATTTCAATAAGTGTTCAAAAACCAACATAAACAGCAATTCGGAAGATTAGACGTGGCAGCAACCAAATAACAACCCGACTTTTTTTCAGCCATCTATTTATAAACACAGATAACATGGGCGAACTGTATTTATTCTTATACCTGTTTAGTTTTTTATAGTTGCTAAGAAAAAGAAAGAATTTAATTTGCCGTCAGTTACAGTGGCGGCTCGTCAGGGGAGGCAGTGCCTCCCCAACAAAAACTTACGAAATAACATTTTATTTTTTTAAAGATAACTTTATTCATTTCTTATATTCTCAGTGTATTAAAAATTCTGAATTAGCTACTTCTAGAAAAACACTTTCTTTATATAATATTTTTGGTATTGCCGCTCAGCTTTAGTACTATTAGGTGGTGTCTGCCCGCATCAGCGAATATGCGCCTAGACTATTATCAACGGAGGCAAGCTTCCGACGGTTTAATTTTTTAGCACGGATAACAATGCAAGAACCGAGCGTCATGACGACGCGAGTTGTTTTTGTTACGTGAAAAACTGATAGCGAGGAGGCAGAAACGCCCACAAATAATATTTCGCGGGAAGTCGGCGCGCGGCGGAAGCCCGGTAGTGTGTGCCGGCACAGTATACCGAACTATTTTGTTTATTTGTGACAATTTGTGTGTGGTGTTTGATTTTAGCGATTTTTTTTCTGCACAAATCATACTTTAATGTAAGTTATTATTATTTTATTGTTTATTTATTAATTTTATCTCTATATTATTATAAAAATGGAGGTAACTGAAATTGGCGAATATAGTAGAAGCTCTAATGCTAATAATGATAAAATAAATGTTCGAAATTGCAAAGATATCGTCGAATACTTAATAAAATATAGATTTAGTCGACTGTCTTACGACGATAAATTGTTTATAAAAGACTTAAAGTGAAATTAAGGTTATATTTTCAAGATTCGGTAAGTTTTAAGATTTCTTTATTATGTTATTAATTATTAAACGCTAAATTTTATTGTTTTAAAAAAATATAAATCCGGTTCATGATATTATTCTCTCAATACCTATTTTTAAGGAGAAACGAAACGGAAAAAAGACAGATATTATGTAGTCGTCCGACATCAAAAATTTCGGCAATATTTAACGATAAGAGACAGGGTAAGCAATATTCAAGAGCTTTTCAGGTAACTTGGTACGAAACCTATAAGTGGCTGTGCGGAAGTATTTATAAGGAAAGCTTATATTGTTGGCCTTGTATTTTATTAGGCAGCGTAAAAAACAATTGGAGTTCAGGGGGTGGGTATTCTGATTTAAAAACATTTTCACGGGTGGTAAAATCACACGAAAGTTCCAAAGAACATAATATTAAGAATTCTGTGGCGCTTACGAGAGTAGAGCAAAATAGAGACACAATAGCGGATGCACTGAGAGAAGTTGACCCTGACCTTGCAAATTGAATATTTTTCTCGTGAAACCTAGTATTTCAAAGTAATTATATTGCTGGTTGAATTCCTAACTATTCATTTTAAGCCAATTACCTTGAAATCGCGAAAAATTTCCGACTGCGGCGCTATTTTATAGCCTCCCCCCTTATACACCCACGAGCCGCCACTGGTCAGTTACCTTTGTGACAATCTTGGGATAGTGAAAATTAATTTATTGATTCAGATTTTACTTCCAAAATGGTTTACACACTAGCCGAAAGAGTGGAAATGATTCTAATTTATGGTGCCCAAAATCAATGTGCTCGGCAAACTGCCGTCACATTTAACCCCAGACATCCGGAAAAGATAACTTCGCATAGGTATGTTTTGGACCTTGTTACTAAATTTACTCAAACTGGATCTGTTGCAAATAAAAAACGTAATCATCGTAGAGTTTTGGATGAAGCCGCTCAAGTTGAAGTTTTGGGTCATTTTGGCATAAATCCTAATACTTCATTACGCAAAATTGTTGATGCGACTGGTATTTCATTAGGCTCTGTACACACAGTTACTAAATTACATAAATTTCATCCATTCAAAATGAAAATATTGCAAGAGTTAACCGAAGATGATTTCGATAGGCGAGTTGAGTTTTGTGAACAAATGACTGCAGCGATTAATGATAATACCATTCATTTAAAGAATATCTGCTTCAGTGATGAATGCACATCTTATCTAAATGGATTTGTTAATAAGCATAACTGCAGGTATTGGAGCAATGAAAATCCTCATGCTTTTGTAGAAGGGCATACTCAGTACCCCCAAAAAATTAATGTATGGGCAGGCATTTTAGGAAACAAAGTGATTGGGCCATTGTTTATTAATGGGAATTTAAATGGAGGCATTTATTTAGATATGTTGGAAAATACCATCAATCCGCTTATCACTGAAACCATTGAAAACCAAATCGAAGACGATGGAAACCCTATACTTGATAAGGCTGAAATATATTTCCAGCAAGACGGCGCTCCTCCTCACTATGTTCTTTCGGTTCGGCAATGGCTAGACGACGAGTTTCCAGATAAATGGATAGGGCGAAGAGGGCCTATAGAATGGCCTGCTAGGTCTCCTGATTTGACGCCATTAGACTTTTTTCTATGGGGCCATTTGAAATCTATTGTGTTCACTCCCCAACCTGAAAGTTTGGATGAACTTCGTCAACGCATCATTGAAAGCTGCCATGATCCCCCACAACATATGTTTTTGAAAATGTCCGTCAGGAATTTGAACATCGCCTATATCATTGTTTGGCCAATAACGGGCAACATTTTGAACACTTATTGAAATAAAAAGTGATATTTTCGTGTGTTTTTTGTTCCTATCTAAACAAATTAAGATAAATAAAGATTTTTCTACTTTTCTCGAAAACGAATCGACCGATTTTAAAAAATCAAACGTCAAAATAAAGCACTTTGAAAGACCTTTCAAACAAGCTATTACTTGATACCCCTTGTCAATTAAAATTTTTAAGGGGATGACCCCGGGGGGCAGAGGGTAAAAGGGGGTGAAGTAGTTTTTGGTTAAAAAGTTGGCCCCTTTGGCAAATCTTTTGACGTGTCTCGGCGTTTTTTTTTTTAATCAGTGGGTTTCGATAAATCCGTGGTGGGAAGTTTTCAA
Organism: Polydrusus tereticollis; assembly: GCA_963920685.1. NCBI lineage: Eukaryota > Metazoa > Arthropoda > Insecta > Coleoptera > Curculionidae > Polydrusus > Polydrusus tereticollis. The sequence continues at coordinate 57,024,570 of OY987329.1, forward strand.
ATGAACACCCTGTATATACAGGTGGACGTAAAGTAAGGAATAAATTCATTATCTCGGAAACTACAATTTTTTAAAAAAATCGCTCGGACCCGACGATTTTGTTTTTCGATCGCGCATATTGTGACATAAAATGTAGATATACAGGGTGTTTCAAATAAGAGTGCCAGAAAAAATATTTTTTTTTTAAATTAAACCCCCTGTATATTATTGCATGTTCGGATTCTTCGGAAAATTCTAAACATTTTTCATGTAGCATGTGCTATACCTTAGCCCAAGCGTTTTGGAGTTATTCTCATTCAAAACTTGTAGTCAGCATGCGTGAAGCGCAAAAAAAGTCAAGTAGGCTTTGGATTTATGAACGCAAGAATGAAAAGAATTAATGTCAATAGTTATTGTTATTGTCAGTTTTATGTGTATTTTCCTAACGTTTTACTAGTTTTCAAAAGACTCATTTCGTTTTTTCATAACTAAATTACATTAAAATGCGGCTCACTGAGAAACTGCGCATAGAGGTTTTGATGATGATGGGCTACGGTGATAGAGTTAGAAAGCAGCAAGAAGTTTGTGAGTTATTTAATCAAAAATACCCCAATCGTCCGCCAATATCACAATCAACAGTAAGCAAAATTGAGTACAAGTTTAGGCAAGTCGGTCATGTAAAAGATGTCCCTAGATGTGGTCGTCCTCAAGTTGATGAAAATCAGCAATTAAAAGTCTTACTGGCAGTTCAAGATAACCAGCATGTGGTGTCTAGGCAGGTAGCAAGTGACGTGGATATTGGAAAAACAACAGTTCTTAAAATACTGCATAGAAATAAATACCATCCTTATAAAATGCAAGTTCTCCAAGAACTTTTGGAAGGGGACTTTGAGAGGCGCCTTGAATTTTGTGAGCGGTTACAGGATATGTGTTTCGAAAACAGAAATTTTGTAAAAAATATAATTTTTTCCGATGAGTCCACTTTTTGCTTGAATGGTGACGTAAATACCCAAAATTATCGATATCGGTCCGATGTAAATCCACACTGGATGAGGGAAGGACACACACAATATAATCAAAAAATCAATGTGTGGGCTGGCGTTGTTGATGACACTGTTATAGGGCCTTTCTTTTTTGACGAAAATTTAACAGGCGAGAGATACTTGAGTTTTTTAGAACAAGAACTTGTTCCAGCCCTGGCCACCCTTTTTCCTGAGTTAGAACGTCCCGATTTGCCACATCATAATATCTGGTTGCAACAAGATGGTGCTCCCCCACATTTCGCTGTGGGAGTTCGTACTTATTTGGACGATACTTTTCCAAACAGGTGGATTGGAAGAGGTTCTATTGAGTGGCCGCCCAGGTCACCCGATTTAACACCACTCGACTTTTTTTTATGGGGATACCTTAAGGAAAGAGTATTCAAAAGCCAGCCTGCAAATTTAGATGATTTAAAACATCGCATCCGGCAACAAATTCGGCAAATTATACCCCAAATGGTTCGAAATGTTCAGCAAGAATTTGAAGATCGGTTAGGCTATTGTCAGTTGACCAACGGAAGACACTTCGAACATTTACTTAAGTAAAATTATTTTTAAGTTCACCAAACTGTTTTTTCGATAAATAAAACATTTTTAAAATAATTGTATTCTTTGTTTTCTCCATGACTTTTTTTCCACTTTTCAAATTTTGAATGAGAATAACTTCAAAACACTTGGGCTAAGGTATAGCACATGGCACATGAAAAATGTTTAGAATTTTCCGAAGAATCCGAACATGCAATAATATTTAAGAAAAAAATATTTTTTCTGGCACTCTTATTTGGAACACCCTGTATATCTACATTTTATGTCAGAATATGCGCGATCGAAAAACAAAATCGACGGGTCCAAGCGATTTTTTTAAAAAATTGTAGTTTCCGAGATAATGAATTTATTCCTTACTTTACGTCCACCCTGTATATATAAATATAGAGGTTAGAAAAGGACTTGCATATCAGCATGGCAAGTAGGCAATTTGAAATACTTAGAACAACAGCTTATATACAGTGTGTGTCCAAGATAAGAATGGGATAGCATTGGAATCTTGGAAACGGTAGGAATTACAATGTTGGTTAAATTAGGAAAAAGTTGCACAATTTACATACCTTTTACATGGTGTTTGCAAGATTAAACTATCTTTAACCGATTTCGATATTTAAAAAAAAAATATTTTTTGCTGTATTATTTTTTATTTATTTGTTGCATTATTTTAACAGATATAAAAAAATGAAAAATACTTTTTCATTGTCATTTTTTAAGCTGAACAAGATAGCCTTTACTTACAGATCTTCAGTACAACGTTTCGTTTTCGAAAAAACATCCTCAATTTTCTTTTTTTAAATACGGTCCTGTGATTTTTTTTTTAATCGAAGGCTATTTTGAACTCTAAAATAACTGATGTACCACTTGCATTGGTTTAAACATATTTTCAGCTTTTTTGCTATCGTTTAAAAATATTCAAGAAAAATCTCCATAGTTCGGCACTGAATGCTTGAAAAACATTTAATAACATAATACCAAATTAGAACTTAATTACAAACAGTGTTCAAACAAATGGCCATTATTTTCTAAGCATAGGTATAACATCGTCTAACTGTGGAATTCAAAACATTGTTAAGTACATGTGGGGTAATCGTTTGAAATTCTTCTAAAACCAGTTGATGCAATTCTTCCTCCGTTTGAAAATTACGTTGGTGCACATAGTTTTTGATGTACCCCCAGAGATAAAAGTCCAAAGGAGTTAGATCAGGCGATCGTTCAGGCCAAGAAACAGCTGAACGCGTACCTATCCATCTGTCAGGAAATCTATCTGTTAAATATTCTTGGACAATTCTCGAATTATGAGCGGGGGCCCCATCTTGTTGAAACCAAAAGTTATTGATTTCTGCTAGTGGTAAGTTGTTATCGAACCATTCTTCCAAATTATGCTGCAGTAAATTTCGATACCGCTCCGAATTTAGTGTTCCGTGGTAAAAAATTGGCCCAATTATCTTTGTTCCCAAAATTCCTACCCACATGTTGAAACCAAAACGATGTTGGTGTCTAGCCATTTTGTACAACCGTGGATTTTCTGTGAACCAATAATGCGTATTTCTTCTGTTACAGATTCCGTTGTTGCTTATCATACTTTACTCAGAAAATAAAATTTTATTGACGAAATTTTCGTCGTTTTGACATTGCCTAGTGTACCATTCGCAAAATACCCTTCGCCTTATGTCGTCTCCCGGTTTTGGTCCTTGGCAGATTCGAAATTTGTACGGGTGATATTTATCCTTACGCAGAATAAAATGTGCCGTAGATTTTGGCGTTCCACTTACTTTCTCAATATTTCTAACTGATGTTGTAGGGTCTTCCGTTACGGCTAATGCCCCATTATTTTGAATTTCCTCATTACATGGTTTGTTTCTAGTAACAACTGCTTTATTAAATGACCCATACTGCAATAAATTGGCAACAATTCTTCCAAACATCTTTTTATTCGGTTGTAATTTCTCTGGGTAATTATTTAAATACATTTGCTCAGCTTCTCGAGTATTTCTATGGCATAAAATGTAACACTCTAACATATCAAACTTTTTCTCAAAAGAGAAATGTACAACCATTTTTAAACGAAGTGAAAGACCTCGTACCTAATTAAATTTTGTATTAATGACAGAAGTAAGTTGTCAAGAAAGACGAACGTTTGTTTCAAAGCCCACTATGTTTATTGTACGTTCTTATGATATGAGGATTTTATTCGTTACATAATAAAAATCTATGATAGAGAAAAAGCTGAAAATTTGTTCAAGTGATAGATCAGTTATTTTAGAGTTCAAAATAGCCTTCGATTAAAAAAAAAACCTAGGACCGTATTTAAAAAAAGAAAGTTGAGGATGTTTTATCGAAAACGAAACGTCGTAGTGAAAATCTGTAACGCTATCTTGTTCAGCTTAAAAAGTGACAATAAAAAAGTAGTTTTTATTTTTTTATATCTGGTAAAATAATGCAACAAATAAATAAAAAATAATACAGCAAAAAACAATTTTTTTTTTAAATATCGAAATCGGTTAAAGATAGTTTAATTTTGCAAACACCATGTAAAAGGTATTTAAATTGTGCAACTTTTTTCTAATTTAACCAACATTCTAATTCCTACCGTTTCCAAGATTCCAATGCTATACCATTCTTATCTTGGACACCCTGTATATTTAACTTTTATTATGGCTTAGGTTAGATTAGTTTTCTGCTATATTGTATGTCTTCTAAATAAATATAGCAACTGATAAAAAACCAAAAATTTATATTAGTTTTAAGCATAGTACGCCACCGAACATTACCCCTGTAGAATCGAGAATGCCCGAGATTGTTTTTCGCCACCGCCATATTAAACGAATCTTGAGGAGTCTCGGACACTAAAAAGGCTTCTGGTCCTGACGATATTCCAGTCATTGTAATTAAGACATGCGCTGACGAACTGACACCGGTATTTTGTAGACTTTTTAACTTATCCTACAAAAAAGGAATATTTCCTTCTTGCTGGGAAACTGCGAGAGTCCAGCCCATACCCAAAAAAGGCAAGAAGACTTTGCGAAACAACTATCATCCAGTCGCATTGCTCTCGGTTATATCAAAAGTTATGGAGAAGGCTATCAACGAAAAATTACTAAAATACCTGAAAGGCTTCAACATTATTAGTGACCGCCAGTATGAATTCCGTAAGTCTAGATCAACAGGAGACCTTCTCGCTTATGTTACTCATGTTTGGAACAACGCAATAGAACACCATCGGGAGTCCCGGGCGGTAGCACTGGACATTTCCAAGGCTTTTGACCGAGTATGGCATGAGGGGCTCCTAACTAAAGCGAGAGCATACGGAATGCCGGTTCAATTTTGTTCATGGCTGTCGAGCTTTCTTAAAGACCGTTCTCTGCAAGTGGCGATGGACGGATTTCTTTCAGACACATTTAACATCAACGCCGGAGTCTCTCAAGGTTCTATATTGTCGCCCACCCTTTTCTTACTATACATTAACGATCTTTTGGAAAAAACTAAAAATCCTATATATAGCTTCGGCTGATGACAGCACACTTGTTTCATCTTTTACTTTGGATGCTCGGACATCGGCTGCTAATGCACATCTCTATAGGCAGCAAGAGGTCTCACATCTCAACAAAGACCTGGAAGAAATTCTGTCTTTGGGTGACAGTAACCAAGTAGAATTTAACGCTAAAAAGACCCAGGCGGCAGTTTTTTCTAAAAAAGTTAATGTTGAAGAACCGGATATAGTTATGGCGGGACACTCAATTCCCTTGGCTTCATCAATTCATTTATTGGGCGTTAATTTGGATAGTCATAGGTCTTGGCATAGTCACGTTGCGGCCATTGCTAAGGCAGCCTCGCAAAAGCTTGGAGTACTTTTCCGAACAAAGAACCTCTATACACCCCAACAACTTTTGATGCTCTATAAAGCCCAAATTCGACCATCACTGGAGTACTGTTCGCATATTTGGGGCTCTGCTCCAAAACATACCCTGAGATTGCTAGATTCCATTCAAAGAAGAGCCATATTCGCTTGATCGGTGACCATAGTTTGACAAACAACCTGGAAAGCATTGAACATCAAAGGCAGGTTGGCGACTTGAGTCTATTTTACAAATATTTTCATGGCAAGTGTTCAACTGAGGTTGCCCGCTTGATACCACCCAGAGCGGTGCATGGTAGAAATACACGACGAGCCACTGCAGCCCACCAGTACGTGGTTCAGCTTAGTGTCCCTCGAACGACACTGTTACAAAATTCTTTCATCTGGAGAACGTCATCATTCTGAAACGACCTCCCTGAGATCGTGTTCCCCAACGAGTATAATCTCCAAAGATTCAAGATCAACGTGAATCGTTTCCTGTGCACAGGCACCGCTCCTAGAGCGCCATAAAGGATTTATCCTGTAGTGCTGTGCCTTATCATAAAAAAAAAAAAGCATGAACCAAACGTTTTAACAAATATGGTAGATGTTAACGACCTTCCCCAGTAGCAACCTGTCGTCATATTGACGTATGTTTTACGGCATCCGTTACGTCACAATTACCTTAGATGTGACGTAGTAATGACGTAACAGTGACGGGCCTAAGTCACAGCCCAATGACGTCGGTATTCTGACGTGATATTGACGGTAAAAAAGGACGTCACAAAGCCCAAATTTGCTACGTAAATATGACGTGATATAATGGTGGAATGTTGCACCTTAAATAAAACCTCTTATACGATTAACACAACCATTTATTATTAAGGTATAAGTATGTACATACTTTCAAAATAATTAATATTTCAAACTTAAAAAATTATACTAGTTATAACACACAACTTTAAACGAAAACTAACATTACCTATGGCTTTTAACAAAATGTGTGTATAAGTGAATAACATACCCAATGATCATAACTATTTTCTGATGGAATTCTAGTAATTTTCCACTTTTTTTTAATTAGCCCCTCCTCTGGTTCAGAACTTATATCGCTGGTGAACTCGGCCTGTTTCAATTTCTCCCAAGCTTTATCAAGGTCATCTAAAAAGATCATTAAGTAAGTATTCCTCGGTATATTCTATAACAGTTTGAGTCCAGTTTAATGAACAATGCTTTTCCAAAAAACTAGTTTTGTATTAAATTGCATGGACAATTATTAGGAAACGTAAATCTGTTCTTTAAAAACCATGGCTGTAGGTAGGTACCTCGGTATAAAAAACAGTAAAATAAGTATGCAAGGTTATGAACTAACCATTCAAAATATAACCCTTTTTCTCAAAGTGAACAAACAACCCCCTATAAAGTTCCTAACTGAAATATTTAAAAATTTATTGTGTAATATCCCTAGTCAATAAAAAATAGCATGTTATCAAAAATTGAGAGTTATCCACATCGTGGAAAAAGGGTAGGTGAGCAAGATTGGTTTCATACATAGCATTGAGTAAAATGGGTAGGTACATACCGGATTTATAAAACGTTCTTACGACACCGTATAGTTCCCAAGTATCGTCTGGTGGTTGGCCTTTCTTTAAAAGTTTATTAAACGAAACTACGTCCTTCAAAGGAGGCCATAAGATTTCCGTTTGGTGTAAACCATTCTTCGTGAACAACCGCCAGTCCACCTCCAGCACTCTCACTAAATTCCAGAACAGCAAGCATGTTTAATAATAAAAGCAATAATGGCGACCACAAATTAAAATAATTTACATCAGAGTTTATGAAGAGATTTACACCACAAAACATAAAAAACAAAAAAATTCCTTTGAGGTTAACTCGAGAGGACGCGGACCTATGCATGGCGGGAGTCGCGGGACGGCCAATCATTTACGACTTACGACCACTCCCGATGGCCCACGATGCGTTCTTTGTTACCAACCACGTATCGTGTTACCAACGGAACCGACAAAAGGCGCCATTTTTGAATAATTGTCAAAACAATGATATATTTTAAAAATAGCAAGTTAAAATAAATGTTAAATGCGAATATCAAGAAATAAAAAATCGAAAATATCCGTTTACATAAAAATCAATGTATTCGACTAATGTAAATAAATATAATTATGTTTTTGTCGATATACCTATATTGTAGTGGAAATATTTTAAAACTATATACTACATTCATATTATACTAAGCAATTGTTATATACAAATCCATGCCTGGGTCGGATTTGTCACTTTTATATTGGACACAAAATCTACCTACTAATGACGTCCAGGTTTCGTCAGTTAGATGACGTTTCTTGGACGTCGATAAAGTAACGTCATATTGACGTCAGGTATTGGTGGCCTGACCTTAGTGACGAAAAATCACCTTGTTGCGACGTCATAATGACGACAGCTTGCTACTGGGGTTCTGAGGCCGTAAAACCAACCTCGTGACATAGATTTTTAAACTCTATGTTCAACTAAACTGCAACGAACCATTGATAAGATTATAACATCAGCTAGGCATTGGCAGTTTCAAAAAACAAGCCTCTTTCACTTTCCCAACTTTTTTTGTTACGTTTCCCAAGTAGGTGCAAACAAAGGTACAACTAATATTATATCAACGACAATAATAACAATTGTCGGCTTCAAAGCCCTCTAAGTTTCTTAAATGTTACTTGTTATCTTCGTGGTAATTTGCTGTAGGGATTTTAGACATTCATATTGGTAGATAAAGTTTTGTTTTAGACAACAACCATTACATTCATTATAAAATATTTAAAGTTTTGTAGTGACCCGGGCCGGAATCATAATAAAACAAAATTCAGGTAATACACGAATAAAATTTAGCAGGTTGGAAAAGGAAAAACAATCAAAAAGAAGGATATCAAATTACCTAACTAACACACCAGTTTCATTCTGACCACATGCCAAGAATTTTAAAGGAATGAATGACTCAACGTAAAAGCGATACCGCAAGGGATGAGGGTGGACGAACGGGAAACCAAATCTAAAAATAGCTTACTCGTCGTACACATCTTTGCGTAACGCTGAAACGCTGAAAATGGGTATCACAACTTGGGGGTTGTTTCCCTAACGGGGCGTGAATGAAAACCACTTGGACTAAAAAATAAAACAGGTCTTTATTAATACTTTGGTATAAACTTTACCAGGCAGCTCGGAGAAAACCCAGCATGTCTCCGGGGGCTGCAGACCAGTTCGGCACTATCGATGGGGGCTCTCGGGAAGTACTTATAGTTCGATCAGGAGAGGGGCCTCGAGTCAATGTTGACACTTTGGGCACTCCTGTCGCAGGGTAGTTGACCAGGGGGACTTTTGGGGGATGCTTGTAAATCGAGCAGGAGAGGGGCCTCGAATATATCCACTTGGCAAGAAAACGTGAATTTCATGTATAATTTTACGTCAGACTGAAAAACGTTAGAATACGAATAAACGTGTTTTCAATGTGTAAAACACGCTTAATGTTACAGTGTTCTAACGTTGGTAAAAATAACGTTACTAATTTTAACGTTTTTATAACGTATTATATTATGGTGCAATTCAGCGTTTTTGTAACATATTTTTAACTTATAAAACTAAATTTTTCCTCAGGAAAGTAGTGTATTATTTCATACATTATTATTTGGGTACTTATAAATAAACAACAAAACATTCAGGTTATGAACTTTTATTTTTTCAGGTTGCCTTATGTTACCGTATACAATTTACGAATTTAATATTTTAATTTAAAGTAGTAGCTATACAGTATAAGTTTTCATTTATTTGTTTCTTCAACGGTTCGCGGCATACCTAAGGTGGTCCATTATTATTTTGTTCCATAGAGTACTCAGTAGTTCCTCCAAACTGACCTTACACTATTTCTAAATTAAAAACGAAACATTTTTTCAATATTGTTCCAACAACCTAATTACACGATATATTACATTACATAGGAAACATTTTCAAGGGTCCACATAGTAATAAACAACTACAATAATCATTTTTTGTAGAGGTTAAAGTGTAGAATCTAGAGAACTATTCAATTAAAGGAAAAAATAGAGTGGCGTATCTTGTTTTATATTTGGAATTAACTTCAAAAAGGCTGGTATTTTTGTTACATTAAAGGGATCCTTTTCGAATTTTTTTGTAATGAAAATAAAATTCACGAGACGCCATTTTGCCCTTCAAGCGTTTGTGGTAAAGAACAAAAGAACTCGTGAAATATATAAAGAATAAACAACAGTTATTTCATAAAGACTAAACCATAAAATTAAGAACAACTTACGGTTACAATAAACGAAAACTCACAAAACTTAAAAGAGATTCGGTGCTATCCAAAATTTTCACAAAAAACTGCTCCTTCCACTATACACTCACAACACAACGTCAAACGTCTATGAGAGAGAGAGAGACGTGACAATCACCGATCGCTGGGTTTAAGGCGCGAAATTTAAAAATGTTAAGATAAAGTGAAAAATAGGTTACTTATTTCGACGTTATAAAACATAACGCAAATTAAATGTTTTATAAGTAACGTTACTTTTATTTACATAAAATTAATGCAAAAATGTAACACAAATTACAACGTGAACAAAAATTACATTAAAGTAACAGTATTAAAAAAAAAGCACATTTTTAAAAAGAAGTTTTTGGTAAAGGGAAATAACATTACCATTTTCACGTAAAAATAACGTTTTTTTCTCAAAATATGTCAAGTGGGATATATTGACACTTTGGGCACTCCTGTCGCAGGGTGGTTGACCAGTCGTTGAGACGAAGGTACCGTGTCCATCCAATGTTCGGGTATTTATACACCGAAAGTGCTGATTCTTGTTTAATTGAACTTGGCATTGGATGGCACAGTGGTCCGCGACCTCAACGCACAGTGGTCTAGAAGTGTGAGAGTTGTAATTAAAAACGTAGAGCCCGCCATTTTGTTGACATGCCCCCCCCTCTGATAAGCGTTGGCCCCCAACGCTTTGGAACATGCTAGGCTTCCTGTTACAATTCCTTAAAGTGTATATTACAATATTTTCTTAAATTATGTTATTTCGATTTCCATTTTGCTTGTTTCGGTTCCTCCTCTGTCCACCAGCTTGACTTTTTCCTGGGCCGGCCCTGTTCTTTCTGCTACTATCTTGTTTTACTATGTTGCTGTAACAATCGGCTGAGTCGGTAGTAGTTCTGCGGGAAATTGGGTCCGGGGTTGCCAGTTGTCGTCGGTGGCTGGTGGGCTTCGAGGTGGTACATGAAACAAGAGGAAAAATTATGCAGTATCACATCTTGATCTTAATAATCTTAATTAGTGTATATTTTTAATCCTAAGAGTTCATGTTACAGCGTACTACTATATTATTAAAAAATGTAAAATTTAATATAAAAAGTTATGAATGGCCATACTGTAACAAACGGTATAAAAGTAAAAAAACAAAAATTCCTGAAATATTATTTACATTAGGCAATTATACTTTAAAAATATCAAATTTAAACGAAAAAAGACACATTCATCATACGCATTCTCAACTTTCTACATTTCAAAAAAAAATTATTTCCTTGACGCTCGCTTGCGTCAGTATCTCTAAAACTTCGACTCTGCTGAAGATCACTTCCTCAGCTAACAGCATGGCTCCTTTACAATGGGATTGCCATTACGCTGTTTTCAACTTCTACGCCTTGACTCTCATTGGTTCTGGGCGTAGGTAGATTTCCGCCTCTACGGGGCTGCTCCTAAAAAACTTTTTAAAAACTCATATATCCAAAAATACCGTATAGTTGGGAACAATATCTTCCACGCCTTGACTCACATTGGTTCTGAGCGTAGGTAGACCTTTGCCTCAACAGGGCTGCTCCTAAAAAACTCTTAAAGAAACAAAAATCATATATCCAAATGCACCATTGGTTGAGAACTGCTTCATCGTCTTTATAATTTAAACACAACCTATAAAAACTTTTATCGTACTTTCCAAAAAAAATTAGCAAACTGGGGAAACTATCCTGCTGGAACGACAGACTGCGGTGGCCAACCCTAAAACCACAAAAAAGTCTGCCGTGCTGAGCGTCGCAAACCAGGACACAAAATTTGACGCTCTGAGCAGTTATGTTTCGAACAGGTGTTGTTTTACCCTCTCCGCCACTGTTTTCCATTCATCAAATCGCCTCTAATACATATTTCATTCTTTACGCACAGCTAAAAAAATGTAAAATATAAGTAAATTGCAGTATGGCCAAACCTATAAATAAGACTTTGCAAGTATTTACAATTCTGGAAAAAAAAGGGTTTTTAGAAAAAACAGATCACAAAAATATAAACCATTACTCTCAAGTTAAATAATTTCCGTACCTATAAACTAATCTTTTTAAAAAATATTACCAATTGTCGCCATAAAAAAACAAAACGTAATCAAAACATGCGACACCTAAAAAAATCCTTTAAATAAAATTATGACCTACTAATTAAACATTACCTTTAAATTGTTTCCTAATAGTATATCATATAATTATTACCTAAAATAAAAGTGATAAACAATCATCAGCATTTTTGTTATTTGAATAAATCAAACACTCTGCTGCAATTTAAAACAATGATTAAAAACCTGTTGTAGAGAAATAGAGAACTTAAATTTATAATGAAAAAACACTCTTCAAGGGCCTAAAATCAGATACGCGCTTATAGTAAAGAAATTATGAATTAAATTTACAAACCCTTCTAAATCATCCATGGCTCTCTGCGATCGGCGAATGGATGGCTTTCTGGCTTCAATGCCCATCGGTCCAATGCTGATCGCTGACTTGGCGGGGATAGATAGCTGACCCCTACTCAGTTCAGAGCCACTTCTATTTTGCCGTCTAACCATATCTGGTAGTGCCCATTTAGCACAACCCTGCTGGCTGCTTCTGGAAAATCCATTAATGCCCTTTCTTCTTGAGTGATGTTTCTGGCTGATGGTGATGATTGTTGACCTTCGTCCTCCTGGTCCTCCCTCCGCTGGTTCTAGCAGGTCCTGCCTCTTTGACGGTAGATAGCTTCTACTCAGTGTGATGTTTATTGTTCGGGATATTTGGTCCTTAAAGCTTCGGGGGTCCTTCTTGGCTATGGTGTTGACTTAATATGATGATTAAGCCTCTCGGGAACGGTTAGGCGCCTCCACCATGTCACAACTTGGGGGTTGTTTCCCTAACGGGGCGTGAATGAAAACCCCTTGGACTAAAAAACAATACAGGTCTTTATTAATACTTTGGTATAAACTTTACCAGGCAGCTCGGAGAAAACCCAGCATGTCTCCGGGGGGTGCAGACCAGTTCGGCACTATCGATGGGGGCTCTCGGGAAGTACTTATAGTTCGATCAGGAGGGGGGCCTCGAGTCAATGTTGACACTTTGGGCACTCCTGTCGCAGGGTAGTTGACCAGGGGGACTTTTGGGGGATGCTTGTAAATCGAGCAGGAGAGGGGCCTCGAATCTATATTGACACTTTGGGCACTCCTGTCGCAGGGTGGTTGACCAGTCGTTGAGACGAAGGTACCGTGTCCATCCAATGTTCGGGTATTTATACACCGAAAGTGCTGATTCTTGTTTAATTGAACTTGGCATTGGATGGCACAGTGGTCCGCGACCTCAACGCACAGTGGTCTAGAAGTGTGAGAGTTATAATTAAAAATGTAGAGCCCGCCATTTTGTTTACATTATCATAGCAAAATGTCGTAATAAAATAAACCCCACTTAACGGGGACTATTAATAATAAAAAGAACAAGACACCTGACAATGTTAAAAGGGCATAAAATTTCCTTATGAGTAATTGAGTAATAAAATTAACTACCTTTGGCCAAGAATAGTATTTTGGATTAGTATTTCTTTGTTGTATATGTATATGGGTTCTCCTTAATGTAATAAAAATAAAACAGAGAAAGTCGTAAACGCTAATTGGGTAATAAAATAGTCATAAAAATACTATAAAGAGAAGCACATTTAACTGATTCACTCTTGTTGGCCGGAATTAAATGATTTTTCTCTCACTTCTGTACATTAGATTGTATGATGTTGTTTCATGAATAATAAAGGTGATATATGAAGGGAAAGAACATTCATAGGGTTTTAAATGTCAGAGAATACATTAAGTTTCGTGGAATGGGTGACCATTTGGCGAAATTAATGGGTTTTGCGGTATATAAGCAACAGGATTTTCTAACGGAGGGCAGTCTTGTCCAAAAATTCATACGGTTAAAGTCTTTGCAGAAAAGTCGCGAAAAATATAGTAGTCTTATCCAAAAATTCATACGCTTAAAGTCTTTGCAGAAAAGTCGCGAAAAATATAGAAGTCTTATCCAAAATTTCATACGGTTAAAGTCTTTGCATAAAAGTCGCGAAAAAGTATACGAGTCTTACATGGAAGTACATACGGTTGAAGACTGGGAAGTGAGTCTTAAACAGAGATTCATGCGGAAGTAAAGTAAAATAAAGGTCAATAGTCCGGTGTCATAGAGTTGTTCGATAATTTTGTTGGGAACGTGAAAGTAGTAAGTGTCTTGGTGCAATAACTATTGTAATTGTTCCTAAATTCTAAGTGTGACTATGATAAATTCTAATGTGTTGTAAGAATATAGAAGCTGTACACGATAACCTTAATTATGTTTTTTTTGGGTGGCTCCATAAGTATTTTGATGTTTTAATTCCTAATGCTGGTTACGAAGAGGTTGTACTGAATAGTAAATATTGGGAGTGCCTATAATTTATGACTTGGTGTGATTAATAAAGAATTGTGAAAAGTGGAATTTTGCTTTAATTGCTCACTTAGGAAAAAAAAAACATCTGAAGAAAAAAATAACATAAATCCCTTTCGAGAATTAGCTGGTACAACCACCGAGTGTATTTTAGCTTAGTCACTATACACTTACAGAATCTTTTAGAACCCACAAAGTAAAAAAAAAGTAAACAAGAAAACTTGTCACCACCCACTTAGAGTCGAGCCAACCAATTATTTTTCTTTCAAAGTCCTGACCGCTAACTGCCAAATTGGCTCCAAGTAGGGTGGCCGCGACAGTTTGAATTAGTTAATTTCCATATAAGTTCAAACTTAAAGGTCGCTAGTTTTGTAAGTGAACTAACCTGAAATATCATTAAAAACTTTGGTTAGTTGGCATCAAAGATCAGGACAAATGGTTATATAACACTATTACAAGATCGTAGTTTAGTCTATGCTAGATCTAAAAATATGCAACATACGTATAAAATATGCAACATACGTATAAAATATTACCTTGTATATAGTCATCGTAACCTCGTAATGATGATTCTCCAGAAATGATTCATCGTAAAGTTGGGACAAAGTATCATCAGTTAGCTGTAAATAGTTATTTGTATATCCACCATGGTCCAGATCATGGCAAAGACATGCCACCAGAAGAGATTTTATCTAAAAGGTATATTGTCCTTATAATAGTGCATGTTCCATCTTATATACTTCCGCATTCACTTAGGTATTCTTAACATTTATACAATATAACAATGTTCTTTATAGTTTTATTATACTATTTCTGTTTCGGTATTCTGAACAGAAAAGACATGACTTAGAAGACTTTCTTAACCCTATTATTATTATTATTAGCATATTATATTTCTCTTTTTTTAGAGACACATATGACCAATCAATCTTTCGTCAAGATAAGAGGATAAAGGTATATTTTACTATCCACACAGATAATCAAGCGGAAGGTGGTAGTGCGGTTATAATCTTTTCATAATCTAGTTGTAATTACCACTCAACAGGTAAGCCTACCTACTGTCACACTGAAACTAATAAAATACCTGATTTCCCAGAGTTTTATTAGGTACATTAAGAAAAATATCACCCAACTTCATTGAGGTTGAAGAAACTGTGACCTGGGTTCGGATCATTCAGCTGCCATTTTAACATTGAGCGAGAGAATAATTAAAAGAACTGACAAGAGCTTGGAGCTCGACCGGCTACAAAATTTTTAACCACAGCGTTGCCAGTTTTAATGTTCGAAGTGAGGTTTTAAAGATTTGTATCAACTAAATAAGGCTGTAACTAATAAATTATAGACTTTATTGGCTAAACAGGCGCTAACACGGCATCTAATCCACCTTTTTGGTTCCAATTCGCCTTTTTCAAGTTCACCGGCCAATTATTTATCAGCCCTTTTTGAGTCGATATACTTTAAAAAAAAATAAGAGTTAAGAAAAAGTGCCCGGAACGGGAATCGATAACAGAACAAATTAACCTAACCTCACAATCACAAAAGTGTTTAAAATTTACCGCCGCTTAAAATGGCAACACTGGTAAGGTAAGAATAAACGCCAATGCGCAAGCGTCTGATTTGGTAGCCGGTCGAACTCCAAGCTCTTTAAAAAAAGAACTGTCCCACCCATAGGCGTGCGCAGACTAGTGGTGGGCAATCCGGGTCTTTTTTGGGATCCGGATCTCCAGATCCAGATCAGTACAAAGATCCGGATCCCTGAACCGGGTCGCGGATCTGCAGCTTATAAGAAGTTCGTCCGATTCGCACGTTTCGTTTCCAATCGGGTGGGTCGCCGTCGAATCGTTCGCCTAGACCCGGATTCCGCTCGCGAATGAATATAATAAACACATAATAAATTTAACCGTGTGGCCCGCGCCGTTGCCAGGTCTGGCGAAATCTATCGAACGTAGGGTAGGCAACAGGAACTGCAGATTTGCAGAATGGAGTGAGCCGCAATGCATGTCGCAACCGTTGTGTGATGTGTGGCAAGGTTGGACACCAAGTTATTTCAAAATGTTCATAGCATATATTTTAAAATATAAAGAAATTATGAAAAAGGTAAGAAGCCAATTTAAATTCAAACTGTCGCGATACAGGAGAGCTAATAAGTTAGCTGATTTAAACTTTTAAGAATCCGAAACAAAATATTTTAAAGTCTTCTTTCCAAACAAAAACTAAAAATTTTGAACAAAATATTTTAAAGTTTATTTTCAAAACCAAAAAACTAAATTCTTATTAAAATATTTTAAAGTTTACTTTTCAAACAAAAACCTATATTAATTTTTATTAAAAAGGGAACAGATCATTTTTAAAATATGCGTGAAAGGGAATAAAGAATGAAAATCCTACCTTTCATTTCTGGTCTGGAATCAAAGCACACATATGCACAAATAGTCGCGATAACTAAGATCCTGAAACTTAGCAGGAAAACGAAAAATTAAAATAAGTTTGGTTCTCCTGTAGTCCCCAACCATTGCATCACACCACAATAGGAGGGGTATTGCGCAAAACTCTGAAACCTTGACGTTTCGCTAGAAAAATTCCTTTTCATCAAAAGTAACCAAAAGCACATAAATCAATGTCAATAAAACAAAAACAAAAAAAAAGGTTCCCAAGGTTTTGGGCCCGCATTTCGCAAAATTCCGGTCTTACAAACAAAACTATAAATCCATCAAAAAGCTGTCACCGGGAAAATAGGAAAACCGCCGCCGATCCACGGGTTCTTTGAAAAAGCAATAAATTTTGTCTACGTGTGAATCCTTGGACTTGGTGACGGGCCCTGAACCCAAAAATATGTTTCTTAAAAAAAATACCTCCTCCTAAGTAAAATATGCGTGGGTCAGAGGCTATAAAAACGCTCGCGCGCCATATTTAGAGTTAGTTAAAAGTTAGTTCTTAGTTCTTACCTACAGTCGATAATTGGTAGTTTGAAGTTAATTCCGAGTTAAGGGTTGTCAAGTCGCGTGAAGATTCGGGTAAAGACTAAGTCGGACATTAAAATAAAAATCGGAAAATAAAAGTAGTGAAAAATATCCTGATTCCGACCCATACAAGAAAAACTCTCTGTCTAACGAGATAGAAAACAAAAGTGAGTTTCTTTTGCGCTACTAACCACAATTTTATTATTTTCAAAAAGGTGACTTGCTGTCACGAAATTGTGCTGTTTTGTTTATAAAAACCATGTATACTTTCATTATTAAAACAATACTCCAGTGTGAATAAAATTGGAATGAAAAGTAAAATAAAGGGTGTTTTACTGCAAAGAAGGAAGAATAGGACGAAAGAAAACCTTCCGCTCGGGTTTTCAATCGTCAGGCGATATACAAGGTGAGAAAAACTTAGGCCAAATAGATCTGCAGTGTTTTGCCCGTTAAGCGATGGGGGTTACTTTTGAATAAAATAATAATTACGATAGGAAGGGGGCAAACCACTACAGTTGTTAAGATGTTATAGAAAAGGATAACGCTTTGTTTATTTCTCGGGGAATTACTGGGATTTCTCGTACTACAGGGAAATACCACGGTAATACAATACATTATAGCCTGTAACCTGCAAGCGATTCGGGCGGTGGGCGTCGCGGCTCGCGGCCCAATAGTTCGCTGTTCAAGTTGCTCTTCACTCAACGCGATAGACTGAGATCGAGATATGATCGGAAAAAGCAAAGCGCACCTGACCCAGACGTCAGGTCGTATCCGCTGGATCTGTGACCCGGTTAAGATCGGAGAAAAGAACCGGGTCGCTCGGGTCCCAGTAAGGATCCGGATCCCTGAACCGGATCAGTCGCGAACGACCCACCACTAGCGCAGACTGTTTAATATAGGTGGGCCACGTAAGGAGGCAAAGCCCGCTGCAGGCGCCGCCGGAGGAAAAAAAATTTTTGGGTGCCACGCCCATTTTTCAACTAAAATAAATAAATAAATAAATAAATGTTTATTTTTCTAAAGACATATAAAATATATAGATTTCGTCAATTTAAAACACAATAATCTAACAAATAATCCAACAGACAAATGAACAAACAACGAAGGGATGCACACAAATTCAAGTGTTATAAAATTCGTTCAAATTATAAATAGTTCTGCTAATTAACAGTTTTTTTAAAGCATTTTTAAAACTTGATAAAGTATTAGCACTTTTTATATCGGGCGGAAGTGTATTAAACAATTTAAGTCCTAGAACATTAGGCGAATTTTTAGTAACATTCAGCCTTGTCAATGGTATGCAAAAATCAGACTTTTGTCTAGTATTAAAATTGTGATACATACAATTTTTTTTTAATTTATCCCTATTTAAAAGCACATAAACACATGATTCAAAAATAAATAATGACGTAACAGTTAATACATTGTACATTTTAAAAAGTTCTCTACACGAATATGTGGAAGGCACATTTTTTATTATTCTCAAAATTTTTTTTTGGCATATAAGAATATCATTAGCCAAAACAAAAGTCGTTAAGATCGTTAAAAAACAAGGCAACAGGCAAAGCGCGCTTTTTCAAATGAAAATATAAAATCAAAAAGCAATAACAATCATTAAGGCTCAAGACTATCGATGGTTATTGACAGCTAATAAAAATATTTAATGAATACGCAATATAATAAGTTACAAAATAATTTATTCAACCAAAAAACAAATTAACAATTAATCTAGGAAAAATACGCATTAATACCCAAGATCAAGATGAAGGAATAAATAAAAAAAAAGGAAAATGATAATAATTTCTGGAAAGTTAATCTCTAACGAAGTTTGATATGTAGACTTTTATTTTTTATTTTTGGGCATTACTTAGGTAGGTACTTGAATTTCTTGTCGATAAAATTAATTTTTTTGTCTTATAGGGTGGGCCCTGTGCGCACGCCTATGGTCCCTCCTACTCCTGTAAACAAAACCACCGATTGAGAAAGTTTTAGAATCCACCTCCAAAATAATATTATATACTTGAATATTAATTTGCGAACAACTAAGCAACTGGAAAAAGATGCTGAAAATGTTATCAGGCTTGTCCAGGAAGCTGCGTTCAATAAACAAGTTGTTCATATGGACAAAGGAGTAAATTATCCAGTTGAAATCAGGCAACTAGTCAACGAAAAGAGAAAAACTAGAAATAAATGGCAACAAGACAAGGGAGATTAACAAGCTCAAAGAAGAAACAATACTCTTATCGAATCTGATTAGCTAAATTTGTCTATGCACAAGGAGACTAACTACTATTCTCTTTGTAAATCAACCAGAAAGGTCAAGAGACCAATAAGTTATATACCTCCTATCAGGAAGGGTGTAGGTCTATGAGCCAGGGATAATAAACCAAAGGCGATCTTATTTGCTGAGACATTGCTCTGAAATTTTTTCGCCTAACCTAGTATAAGTGAGAAACTGTGATTTTGTGGTACAAGCTGTGCAAAAAATAGAAAAATGTAGATTTGAACAAATAAAATTTTTGTGCACCATTAAAATGAAGCTAAGAAGGAGAAATCGAAAAACCAAATGAAGTATATTTTATAAAAGTTTCATGCTTAATTTTTATTTAGGTATGTATTTCTCCAAAACCCTTTTCAGATTTGTCTAATTTCTTTTTAAAAGGACATTTTGTAGTGGGTTTTCTAAGTAGCTTTACGACTAGTAAAGCCCATCGACAAGAAAGGACCAGTCAAAGAACATCTTTTAGGAGCTTGTTTGTTTTTGTTAAGTGAATCATATTGTTTTCAAGTTTGTGATTTTCATAAAAAGACTAATATTGATTTAAAGCTAATGGGGCAAGTATTAACCAGTATTATTTTTACATTGTAGGTGAAGGGTTCGTATTTTTTGTTTTGTATGAAAAATTGAGGTTACAAGGTTATAAAACCGTGTGTATTCAGCTCAATAATTTTCACCGTCCTTTTAAAAGGACAGTAGGTACTACTAAATTTTGTTTTTCATAAAACATATTTACTGATATTGGTGATTATAATTTAAAGCATTACAAAACAAAACCTATGCACCTTGGCTTGAGAGCAAGGTCATCAATTATTTCTTCAATTGATATAACTTCTTCTCTATGGACTGACATCATGGCAAGTCCATTAAGCCTCACTTGGGCGGTAGTATTTCTTAAATAAGTTGTTAGGTTGAAAAGTCCTTTCCGATGTGCAAATGCAATGTACAAATTGTTTTTTTGGAGTTTATGAACGTTCGGATAGGCATGTTTGCGACGCGCACTTCAGTTGTTTTTTTGTTGTTGACAGAAAAATAAAATAAATAATGAAAACAAATTATTTATTTTATTAAAAAAAAAGGATGATACTCTTCAGCGAAGCTATGATAAGCACCGCTGAATAAGCAAAACCGTAATATTAAAATAAATAAAAAAAAAAAATTAATTTAATTTATGATCAATAAAACTAATAAAAGTAGTGACCAGAGAACACGAGCAGCACTAGCTGTGGAGCACGCGTGCCAATTGCCCTAGCTCGCGTGAGGGGGTTTAACAAGCGCCCACAGCTTTATCACAGCAAAAGCTGGAAACCTCCAAGATGGTCGTGGAGCTAGCTCTGACCGTGAAACCTGACACCAAGTGAACTGAAGTAAAAAAAAAAGGCGGCGGGGGGAGGGTGGAGCTGTATAAATAAGACCAGTTAGGAGACAGGAGACGATAGAAAGACCCTAGCAAGAGCTTCTAAGGGTCTAATGTAAATTTGGGGGGGGGGGGGGTCAACACTGATGTTGGGTAGCTCCTAAATCTTCGGCTCCTCGAGAATATATGCAACCAAAAAAAATCCCGCGTAAGTGGTTTTCTTGCCGCCAATGAACAGCAACCCAAAAGATTAAACTTAAGGGCGACAGAAAATAAGGCCTTCAAATCCGAAATCCGGTAAAGATGACTTCTAAAGTCCTGGATTTAAAAAGGCCCCTTGCTTACTCGGCTGCTGGAAATCAAGTGAAGAATGATAGATGATCAAGAAAGCCAGCATTGCGTTACACCCAGAGAAAAATGTATAGGGAACCTCGTGTACTAGCCTTATACCAGACACCTACAGACAAAATCACAAAGCGCACAGCTACAAAATAATTAAAGGGTGGATAACTAAAAATAGATAAGGTAATTAATAACAAAAGAAAATTAAGAATAAAAAATAGGTAACCCAAATGATCCACCACACAAATGGAAGTGATTTATAGCAAACACTAAGCTAAAAGGTACGCCGGCGTGGTCAACCAACGCACCGCAGTTCCAAGAAAATTTAATAAGGGTATTCAACATAATGTTACTGCGGCCGACCTGCCGGAATTAAGGTAGAATACAGTACCTTGGCCCTCTCCTGGCCTACTGGTGTATACCAGCAGTGATTTAGCCCCGAAAGACCCCAAGGGTCGAAGCGTCCAGCCCCCATAGACGACCCTTCCAGACGAACTGCCCTCTCGGAGAGCGTCGCCCCGACATCCGGTCGCACCCAACAATGTGCAGCCTGTAACATTAAAAGCAAAAAAGGAACTGCTAGAAACGTTTGTCCAACTGAAGAAAATCAAAATCGAGAGTAATATCCAAGTAAAAAAAAAAAAACAATGGATATAATAGTTGTCATAAGTAAGAACGAAGGGGCAGACAAAAGTAAAATACAAAGTAAAAGGTAAGACAAGGTAAGTAGGTTAGTATTTGGGCAGTAGGTACAAATCCGTTAGCAACCGTAATGGCGAAAGACATCGAGACTTTGCCAAATGACCTACGCAAAAACAGACCTACAGGTAAGGTAATAAAATAACGAAAAGTAATACAATGAAGTGAGCAAGGGTAAGGTAAGGTAAGATTTGATTCCAGGTACAAATCCGGTAACGACCGTAAAGGCCAAAGACATCAAAACTTTGCCTAACGACCTGGACAAACAAAAACAAACCTAAAAGTAAAGTAATAAGATAACAAAAGTAAATAGGTAAGCAAAGGTAAGGTACGGCGCAACTGGACTCTAGGTACAAATCCGGTGACAACCGTATTGGCAAAAGTTATCGAGACTTTTCCAATCGACCTAGGCAAAACATACCCAAAGGTAATTAAAAAGCAAAGCAAAGCAAGGTAATAGTAACGCTGTAAACAAAGCAAGGTAAATAACACAATGAGATGTAATGCAATACGAATCAAAGCAAAGTGAAACATCAAACAAATGGCATTTAAATCAAGTAAAATCAAATAATAATAATAATCTGTCTATAACCCCAGACTTTCAGCGAAGCTAACAAAGTAAGCAAAGCAACGTCAAGGTAAGGTATTAAGTCAAATCCGGATATGGTGGTTTATTGGGGGCTGTTAAGGGAAAGAAGTAAAAAAAACAAAATAAATTAAGAAACGATAGATACAAGTAATGATTTACACGAAAGTATAACAAAGAAATCTATTAAATTCGGCCCTGTTGAACGCTCATCTCATTTCGCGCTGAGATGATAGTCTACAAGACACTGACATTAGAAACTAAAATGAAATCATAGTAACGGAGGAGTAAAAAAAAGAATCGAAGGAAATTAAGGAAACATTATAAAAGTAATTATTTGTACCAGATTACATAAGAAATCAATTAAATCTGGTCCCGCTGAACGCTCATTTCATTTCGCGCTAAGATGATCGTCCACGAGACAGTGATACAAGAAACTCAAATTAAATCATGATAACCGAGGGGAATTATAGAAATAGTGAAACTGAAACTATGCAACTGGTGCTCAACTTATTTCGCGCTAAGATGAGGACCAGTGAGTGAGCGAGAAGGTAGAAAATAACAATTAAAAGAAGTAATAATACTGAAATACTAGAAATACTCCATTACCAATAAAAAGAAGGGAAGATACCAGTCACTAGCAAATAAAAATAGTACGGTAGCTGAAGGCCGAAGCAAGAAGTAACTTGAAGCTAATAGACTGAAGGTCTCAGGGCTTTAACAAGCAACCAGACTAAAGGTCCTGGTGATATGCAGAGTTATTCTACGACCACTGCTGCAGGGCTTGAACAAACAACTAGACTGAAGGTCCTAGTGCTTGGGCACTTGACGGGCTTTTACCGTCACTGTGTTTCCAGTGCAGGGTTATTCTACTACGCCCACCGCTGCAGGCCTTGAACAAGCAACTAGACTGAAGGTCCTAGTGCTTGGGCACTTGACGGGTCTTTACCGTCACTGTGTTCCCAGTGCAGGGTTATTCTACTACGCCCACCACTGCAGGGCTTGAATAAAAGCAAAGTAAAACAAGGTAAGCAAAGTAAGACAAGGTAAGCAAAGTAGTAAGAGAGGACCCCAGTAAGAGCCAACAAGTCAAAATCGGGAAACAACTCACAATCGGCCAAAATTCCAAGATTTCATCGGTTTCAGTAAAACAGCAAAAATTCAAAGATAAAGTGACAAAGAAAAAAGGTATAGTTATGAAATATATAAAGTAAAGTCATGAAATATATAAGATAAAGTTATAAGATATAGTATAAGGTAAGTCGTAAGGTATATCAGGTAAAGTGACGAAGCAAAAGTAATTATAAGGTAATATATAGTAAAACGGAAACTTTGAGCTGTTTAAACGGTTATAAAATTCATTCCGAGGGACTATCAGAACCAGGTTCGGTGTACACTGGTTTAAGATCCTGTACGTACCAAAAACCCTTTTTGTTACCGAGTTCATCCTCGAGTTCGTAAGTACAAGTGCCAGTTTTTCGTTTAATTTTGAAAATACCTGCAAATTCCAATTTCGCGCTATAATAATTTACGGCATCTGTTAAACTTTTGTTTTTACGCCAAACTTCCTGACCGGGAACATAGTTTATTGCGCAAATTGTATATATGACGGTTTTTCTGACGCGACGACTCGATTCTACTGTGTATTGTCCGATACAAACGTTAAAAGGCATCAACCCTTTCCTTAACATAATTTTGGCCTTCTGTTTCTCCAGATGGAATTTTTTCAGAAAAGTCTTTACCGAATAACTTATGATCTCTGCCAAAATTTACAAGGTAAGGCAATTAACTAGTAGTTTGGTGTCGCACGGTGCGGATAGCGCATCCGATTGCGAATAAGTTGTCTTCCCAGGTCCGGTGATTATTTTGCTGCACGTACGAACGGAAAATGGGTTTTATGACCCGATTCACGTGTTCTGTATGATCCGCTCGTGAATAGTAAGATGCGGTATAAAATATCTGGACTTTATATTTGTCATAAAAAGCTTGAAAATCTTTAGGTTTCATCGCGGTTTCATTATCGCAAGTTAGATACTGAGGGGCTCCGTGAACTAAAAATATTTCCTCCTCAACACACTTAATAAGTGATTTACCAGTGGCAGATCGACAGGACAATAAAACCACGTACTTACTAAAGTAATTAGTGATAACTAAGATATTTGTGTAATCAGAACGCGACCGCGGTAAAGGTCCTATAAAATCGAGACTAATAGCTTGCCAGGGTTCTTTTATGTCAGGGCGATTGCCCATTAAACCAGCAGGTCATTTTTGCTCTATTTTGTTCTGAGCACACGTTTTACAAGCACGAACATTTGGTGATGTCGGATCGCATTTTCGGCCAATGATAGCGCTCAGCAACCTTCCAAAAGGTCTTAAAAAGTTCCACATGGCCTGCGGCTGGAATATCATGACAACGAGATAAAATCTCTCTACGACTATCTTTGGGCAGCACTATTTTCCAACAGCTAAAATTATTAGGGAAATTAGGGTTATGGCACTTAACAAATTTATAAAGAATGTTATTCTCGACTCGCCAACAGGGATACTTTTCTGGACGTTTCTGTAACCTATGGATCATGCTTCCATACCACTTATCTGTTGTAGTAGAATATGAGAGTAAAGGTGGATTTATAAACTCGAAAAGTTGGCGAGGTTGAGGTTCAGTTGGTGTTGGAAATAGGAATTCAATTTAAACTAAAGGGAACACTCAGTTCTATTTATACACTCGTTCATGTTGTTCATGTAAAGCTCATGTAAGGTTCGAAAACTTCCCTGGTAGTTCGAGATAATCAATTTTTATGCTCGGAATTCGGAATATCTAACCTCACAACTTGACCATAACTTCAACCTCACCAACTTTTCGAGTTTATAAATCCAGCTTAAAGGCGGCAGCTCAGCGACAGGTGATATTGAATCAGCGGCCACAGGTACTGACCTAGAGAGAAAATTAGGTACGACATGTTCTCTGCATTTACGATGAATTAACTGAAAATCATAAGGTTGTAAGCGAAGGGCCCAACGAGCGAGATGGCCTTGTGGATCTTTTAGATTGCGTAACCATAACGAAGAATGATGATCAGTGATGACCTTAAAATGAGCCCCTTAAAGATAATGACGAAGTTTTTCCACACCCCAAATTACTGCAAGACCCTCCTTCTCCGTGACAGTGAGTTTCACTCTTGACGAGTAAGAGAACGGGAGAGGTGACTGATTACTTTTTCGCCGTCATCGAATTGCTGACTTAAAATTGCTCCCAAGCCGAAATGAGAGGCATCAACTTGAAGAGTAAAAGTGCGATTGAAATCTGGACATGTAAGAACTGGGGCAGTAACTAGAGCTTCTTTGATTACGTTAAAATATCGGTGGCAGTCGTAATTTTAGACCCATTTTACGTTTTTCTTAGTTAGCCTAGTAATAGGAGCCATGATAGTAGAGAAATTAGGTACGAATCGCCTGTACCAAGAGGCTGTGCCAATAAAACGTCGGATTTCAGTAATATTTTTGGAGGAACTACTTATATTCACAATGGCTTCTACTTTTTCTGGATTGGGTCGTAGTTATTTCGCATCTACAATCATACGGTCAAAAACAAGTGCCAAAATTTTAAATGTTATGAAAAGGTCCTGAAAATAACAATTATGTCATCCAGGTACACCATCACGTGATTTTCCAAATCGACACCTAGAACACGATCTACAATACGTTGCCAGGTCGCTGGCGCATTAGTTAAGCCAAAGGCATACGCAAAAAGCGATGTAAGTTCCTGCCTGGAGCAGTAAAAGCAGTAAGTTCACGTGAAGATTTGCTGAGTGGTACACTGAGCGAAATATCGAGTTGATATAACTCAAATATGAGTGATTCTGTATCGACGCGTGTTGCTAATAGGGGACAACTCAGACCTCTGAATTGCGGCAACCAAATCGAAGAAATTGCATCAAATCACTGTTCATAAGTTATAATAGCCCTGAAGATAAGTTATTTTATGCACTGGACCCGTCTTAAATTATTGATAAGCTAAGGCTACCGTATAGCTAATCGTAACTGGGTTTGCCGAACACTTGCGACGTGGGCTGCAGCGATTCATTGTTTAAGCTGCCAGAGACCAATATAGGAATTGTAATGCGTTACTACACGGGCTAGATTAATTAATGTTTCTAGCTATCAAAACTTGACCGTTCAGGTGTTCTAGCTTACGATGATTAACTTAACGACTATAGATTAGTCTGTCCTAAAGTTGGAATATCCTCATTTTCACGCATCTGTATGAGGAGAATAAACTTTGAAAAAAGACAAAAGATCCCGCCGATCAACGATTGCGCGGATAGCAAGTCTAGTTATGTAGTCTATGACGACGTGACGTGCATGAGGTACTAATAACAATGGGATGAAGTTACCGCGCCAAATCGGCACGAGCGCGAATTCGGAACTTTCCGTGACCTTTCGATCGGTGATTTACCCTCGACATGGGTTTTTAGAGCACTCTTTATGACTTATTTCAACTCAAAAAATAATTTACATATGGTAATGAGTTAAAATAATGCACGTCCGGTTCAAAACGGCAGTTTAAAATTAATTAGTAAGTTTTCCCAATCCAAATACTGAGTTCAGGTAACTCATAAAATGGTTACAAAATGAGGGATTGTGGTAATCCCAAAATGTGTTTAAAATGTTAATAAAAAATCTCTTTCTGTGTTGAGGCAAACCAGAATCGGTAGCTATCATCCTTCTTGCGTAGTAAACACACTGGACTCGACCAATGGCTTTTAATGGTTCTATCACGCCAAGTTTCAACATCTCGTCGATTTCTTGGTCCATGTTCTACAGTTTATATGGAGAAACTGGGTAGTAACGTTGCTTGATCGGCTTGGTGCCGGATTCAAGCTCAATTTCATGTTCTGCAACCTTGCAAAGTCCAAGGCCAGTACCTATTTGCAATATTTTCTCTTTAACCACTGTATTCAGAGCGGTTCTTTCCTGTTCTGATAAGGAACCGCCATCTATGATACTACAAATTTTCGTGTCTTCAGAATTGTTTGAAAAATGCCAGACGTCTTGCTTCAAATCTGGAATGATTTCTATAGACCTCCAAAAGTCAATGCCTAATATGAGCCTATGTGATAGTTCAGGTAAGACTAAGATATCCATCATACGAGTTTTAGCTAATAAAGTTACTGGTGCCTGAAAATATCCTAATCTCGAGCATGATTGCCCATTTGCAACGGTACAAGTGGTTTGTTGCCTCACAAGTTTCGAGAGTTTCAGGTAATTGGGCAGTGTAAAATGGTGACAAGTTTCTGAAGACCATGTCTAACTGCACATCGGCTTGCAGTTGACCATATAATCTAGTGGTTCAAAATTTCGACATAAAAGGGCTGACAAACTAGTCCAGTCTGAGAATCTATGTTTATTCGCGCGAAACCAAGTCAAAGCTTTACCCGAAAATAGATCTATGGCAGAATCGAACAATTCGCGTTCCGAAACGCCTCGAGCTTCACGTAACTATTATCTCTTTCCAGAAAGTTGTGAACAGAAAATTGCTTAGGGTCGCCAGTAAATTTAAGATTCCATTTTTCGACGCGCGAAGTTTTGCTACATGATGGGTGGAATTGTGAGACATTAGGCGCTGTTTGTGTAACATTATGTGCAGTGGGCATGGTATTATTATGCACGGTGGCGCGACGTTAGGCGTCGATCGCGTATTTCTGAATGCTGAGAAGAGTCTGAATCGGAATTTAAGCGAGTCCTACCTAACAAAGAACTAAGATTAGGATTTTGTTATAAAAGGGCTCCAAATTATCTAGCTTACTGAGGATTTGGGTTAAGAGCTGATATCGAATTTGAGCTTCGTCATTGCTCAAGCCGGTGTCAGGAATACGGTCGACACGAGAAAGTAAATGAATGAGCTGTGACTCCAATCGTTCAAACTTGGTTTTGACCTTAACTCCAGAAACGTTTTGAATAGAGGATTCAAGGTCCTTTAAAGTTTGCATGGCATAGGCTCGTTCCTCATCAAAGACGCGATTGTACGCGGAATAAATTAGTTTTCTACCCTGCTTCTCCATTAGCAAGATAGGGCGAAACGCGGCTCGCAACTCGTATACTGTCTGGGAGTCATCAGCAGGCAATCCACGAACTGAAAGCTCATACAAGCATCTCTTTTCTGAGAAACCGAACTCGCATATTGTAGTCCATTGTAAACGAATTAAATTTAACACACGAAAACTCAAAGAATTAATCAAAATAAAATAAAAAAGTCAAGTTAACGTAATAAAAGTTAAAGGCAAAAGAAAATTCGTAATCATAAATTTGTTGATTAAAAGTAAGGTAATTTACTCGAATGGTCAAAAACATATATATGTAGGGGAAAGTGTTCCACAATAAGACAAAAATTACGTTTCGGTAAGTTGCCAGAGGTTATGATTGAATTTTGTAATTTTGTTGTTTCATGCACATAGATTGACATATTCCTCGCCATTTAACGCAATAAGTTTATTAATATATCGATTTAGAAAATAAATAGGGATTTTTTTTTAAATCGTGATTTTTGCCTCATTGTGGAACAAGTATGTTCCACTATGAAACTTTTTAGACCAAAAAACAATGCCAAAAATATGAAAAAAATATATATTAAAGGAAAATTAACATTCTTTTGAAAAAAACAGTATCCAAAAAACTTATTTTGCTAGATAGGACAACATAAAATAAAAATCCGACAAGTAAAAAATAAAATAAAATCCTTCAAAATATTAGCGCACATTTAATGAGTTGAAATTTAGTTTAAAACGTATTAGAGCCTGTTCCCTCTTAGTTTTCCCAGTCGTTAAATATTTGGAAAGTATTATTTTGATGTTTTTTTCTTCGATCATACTTATATCTTCTGTTACGGGGTGGAAACAAACAGTGGTCAGACTTGTTACTTTTACGAAGAAATGAAATTTAAACTTCATCTTCTTTTTTATTTAAAATTTTTCCGACATAAAAGACAACAGTTTTTAATTCATCAAATTGAACTAAAACGTAGTCCCCAGCGATTGGTTGTCGCTCCAGTGCAAGAAAGTTATCTTTATCCAAGGCATCTTCAATATCACTAGCATCTTCAGAGGAGCCCCTAGTATCTTCCTGATAGGATTCCCTATCAGACTCTTCACTAGAAGATTCTTTAAACACTCTGGTCTTGACGACATTTAATTTTCCCTGCTTTTTTCTCATTTTTAATTCCGCCTGCCTCTCTTTCTCCTTGGATTTTACTTTTATTTCATTAAGTTCTGGCGTGTCTGTAGCTATAATACTCTTCTTTTTTCTAGCCCTGATCTTTTGTTTTAATTCTGGTGCTTTCGGATAGCCTTTCAATACTGCCGGCGATATAAATTTTTCAATAATATTAGTTCCTCTGGTGAGTTCAGATTCTTGAATATCAGTCTTAGAGGGTTCAATTGTTGTGCCATTGCAATCCTGATTATCAGCCGTATGGGTTTCAAACGTTTCGTCTCCGCAATCCCCAGTAATGTGATGCTCAGATGGAGCAGCAATTTCATAAGCTGGCTTGCATCGGTCAGTGACACTGCTAGCAATATAATCATCGCCCGTGAAAATGTTCTTGTCAAAGGGAAAAATACCTGAGTTTTGAAACCTGCTGTTATATTTTTGGGGGTCATAGATTTTTCAAACGCAACACCAACACATTCAGCTATTTCATAAATTGAAATCAGACGGCCTGGATTCCTTAGCATCCACGATTCAACTGCAGCATTATATTGGGATTTGAATGGAAAAAAAAACCGAAAGATCTAAAGGCTGCAATTTGTGAGAGGTGTGCGGTGGCAATGTCAAGATTATAACTCCATTTTTCTTTGCTAGGTCAAGAACATAAGCCGACAAATGGCTTTCGTGGTTATCCATAATTAATAGTGTGGGATTGTCTACACTACTCGAGGTATGATGTATAAAGTGATTTATGACTTCTATAAATAAATCCACTGTCATCCAGCCTGATGGTTGTGCAAGGCCTAAGGAGGGAGGAGCGCCGTGCAGCATGTGCTGTTTAAATTTCTTTCTTGGGAAAACCATAACTAGTGGAATAAAGCTTCCAGTGGCGTTCACAGTGCAGCAGGTGGTTACTAATATACCGCGTTCACCGCTAGTTGCTGAGCTAACTTGTTTAATTCCCTTCTTTGTTACAACTTTACGTGGTTTCTGAACAGTAGTGGTTGCGGTCTCGTCCAGGTTGTAGATGCGAGTCCCATCTGCAAAATGCTTTGAACGCTGATAGATCGATTCCAAATTGGCAAAAAATTGGCCTACATTATGCTTATTAAATGAAGTAGCTCCGGAAAGACTACAGCCTTCTGGTTGTCTTACACTCAACGCAGGGTTCCGTGACATAAAACCTAATAACCATTCCATCCCTGCCCGTTTATTAATTTTCCATTTTTCAGGAATGGTAAATTTATTTGCATCGGCTACTTCAAAAGCAAGTATTTGCAAATCTTTCCTAGTTTTGCCGTAGCACATTTTCGAACAAGTTATGGTGTATTCCGCAATAAGTTTCTCTTGTTCTGAGGTAAAAATCTGCCGACAGGCATAGTTAGGCTTGTATCTTATTTTCACATTTTCGCCTGAAAGTTTTTGTTTTTTGACGTAGCGATGAAGAGTTTGAAATTTAATGCCTGTTCTTTCAGACGCTTGTCTTAAACTTAATTTTTCCTCAAGAACCATATGCACAGCTGCCTTCATTTGGTCCTCTGTGAAAGAACCTTTTTCCGATTTTCGTTGTCTTCCACGAGCCATAGTTTTGACCCTAACATGGAAATAAAATGAAAATCATTAGATACTCACACGTTGAAAAATGTTGTTCCACAATGAGACACCGTCTCATTGTGGAACAAAACCAACTGTCTCATTGTGGGACTTTTTCGATATAATTTTTAGAAGTTGGCAAACATTTTTCGATAGTTTTGAACAGCTTTAGTTTATACAGAATCCTAACCTAGAAATGCCCAAACAATTTCTGAATTTCAGATTTATCAAAAAACCACCGGATTTTATTTAATCACCAATTGAAATATCGACTATAAAAAAACACTTACCTCAATTTGAGCTATGTAAGTCACTAAATATGCTTAGAATTTTCTAAATTTCGTAAAAATTGGTGGAGCACATGCACAACTAAATATATGTTGGTCGGCCATATTTTTTAAACTAAATAGTTGGGAAGTTCAAAAAGTTATGGCAAATGTCTCATTGTAGAACATGTCTCCATGTGGAACACTTTCCCCTACTTAATAAATAGTCAAAATCAGTAAATATGAAACTATACCTAAATAGTAAATAACTCACAAATAAAGTGGATTATAGACAAGATCAATATACTAGTCAATATCCAACAGTCAATAATACAGGTAAGCCAAAATCGTGCAGTTAAAATAAGATGAAGTGGGGCAAATGTCAAAATGGGGCAAATTTAATAACTACATATTTCCTACAATTTTATCAAAATTACTTTCACGACCGCATCACCTGTTGACCCGTAGTCAATACTCTCTTCTAACGTCGGTTGAAATAGTGTCATTTGGTTTTAACCCGCCATTAGCTAACAAGTGCTCCGCGGTCGCATTTGAGGTTACAATACGAGTGATTCATGCTTTTTCTAAAATCGTCCTAGATCCTGTCTTTATTGCAAGGTAAGCTTATGGAAGCATTGTTTATGGAACTATAATATGGCCATGTTTATATACTTTTTTCGTAAAAATAATTTTATTTATAGTAGCATATTTTACATTTGCCCCGTTGAAAAGGTTGGACGGGGGCAAATGTAATATAAACATTATCACATTTGCTCCTTTTATATTACATTTGCCCCTTGTCTTTTACAGAATCAAAAAATGGTAAGCTGCTATAAAAGAAAAAGGGCAGACCCGAAATATTCTGAAGCTGAAAACCTCCAAGATGGTCGAGGAGCTAGCTCTGACCGTGCAAACTGACCCCACGTAAACTGAAGTAAAAAAAGGAGGGAGCCGTATAAATAAGGCAAGTTATTTAAAAAAAAAGTTTATGGCTTTATTAAACAAGAGATGGGTTAAATTTAAAGATAGCTGCCTACTACTGCTGTAGTTAAATATTTTGTTTTGAAGAAGAACAGGCAGACCGGGATGACAGAAAGAAGATCTTGACGAGAGACGGTGATAGAAAGACAGGAGACGATAGAGAGACCTTAACAGGAGCCTCTAGGGTCTTAATGTAAATTTGGGGGGGGGGGGGAGGGCAACACTGCTGTTGTGTAACTCCTAAATATTCAGCCCTTCTAGGTCTTGGTGATCGGACTTGATTCCAACAGGGAATATATGCAACCAAAAAAATCCCACGTAAGTGATTTTCCTACCGCCCAATGAACAGCAACCCAAAAGATTAAACTCAAAGCAAAGTAAACTTAAGGGCAACAGAAAATAAAGCCTTCAAATCCGAAATCCGGTAAAGATTACTTCTAAAGTACTGGATTTAAAAAGGCCCCTTGCTTACTCGGCTGTTGGAAATCAAGTGAAGAAATAAGATCAGTGTCACCCGTCAATAATGTCACAAAAAAGTGGGAACGTCAAAAAAAAAGATAAAGCAAATTTCAGCGAACCACTCCCCCATGGGTTCAAAATATAAAATAGTTCACATACTAGCGGTTGATATCGAAATAAATCTAGTGGGTCCTGACTACTCGGTTGCCGGTATTTAAGCGAAGTGAAATAAAACAGATGTACCCTAATTTAGTTATTGTTGTATAATCAATGTAACATCACTATAAGTTGTCCTCAAATAAACAATTCGGTTGTTTGATATAAAGGCCATTGACATCTTTGAAAAAAAGAAGAAATTAACCTAGAGAGTTTGGAACTAAAACTGACAGGTAAAAATGGAAAACCAAAACAAAGAAATTTCCACAAAAATGCTGTTTTATATGAAATAATAGGGTAGTTAATGCAAGGAAAATAAGGTGATTGGAGATGTGAACAAAATGTAATCCCCCATGTAGTTTAATACAGAAAACAAAACATTGCAATTTTCACCAGTTTTAAAGCTAAAATTCAGATCAGATATGTATGTGATATAAGTTATTATGATTAGGCCAGTTCTAATGACTTATTAGTGACAAAATTGAATTGTCACATGTTGACTACAACCCAACAGGCTAGTGTCTGACGTTTGTTTTTTTAATTCTGAGCATTTATATTATATACCCCTCGAGATACCCTATATCCCCCCCACACCGGAAGTACGACACTGCTGTAGGGTACTTTCGTTATATTTAGGGGTTTAAATTAAAGATGTAAGACTATCGATAGTTTTATAAAACCAATTGCTATCGAACTATCGATAGTATTTTCAGTACCTACTATCTATAGTAATTAAAGCACTAAAAATTCCCTTGACTGGTACCAAGCGTCACCCAGTAGCAAGTAGGGAAATCACACACAGGAACAAAAAACCTTCCAATTTGGTTCTGATAAAAGGTGTTAATATTTCGTAAAGACGGTATTAATTTCGTTCCGTGTTGTACGTAAATAATAATAGTTTGTTTGTGAAAATATTTGTGCGTTTGACATCATTGTGATCACTAAGAAATAGCGCATTTAACTAAATTTTATTGTGCTTTCTTAAAGTATTACATAAACTGGTATATTAATCAAAACAACTAAATACATGCTGTGAAGCACTGTCACGTCAACAACAAAAAAGTGTAAAAAGTGTAAACAAGATAAGTTCTGAACTTCTTATCAGTCCAGTACCTTCGTATTTTAACAATAGACCCATAAAAGTTATTTATACTAAAGGTGTTCCTACACGATATGATATGTATTTGGTTGGCTGATCGGCAACTAATTTTTAATTTTTCAACACCATACATCTGTGAAACAATCGTATAAAATGGGCTCTAAATCAGTAAATATAGAAAAATGTGGTGAATGCGGCAAAGTAATTAAACGCAATGCAAGATGTATTGAATGTTCATTATGCAGGGCTTGGTATCACAAAGGTTGTACTCAACTATCGGATGGTGAATTTGAGGAGATACATGCCAAGTCAAAGAAAAATCGGAAACACAATTGGGGCTGTTGTTCCTGTAAAATAACAGAGGTTAGCAAGAAGCGTCTGTCAATGACGTTTACCGACGACTCTGGCACGTCAAGAAGCGTTGCTCAGGGCTCTACATCTGATTCTCAAAATCGAGTCAACAGTGACGTGCCTCGGAAGGGAACGGTTGAGGATCGTAATGTTATAGTGGCGGATGCTGCTATTTGTGGCATCTGCAATCATGCCATTGACTCTGGTCGTCTTGAGATGCTGTGCTCCATATGCGATAAACATTTCCACTCTCATTGTGTATCGAATAGAGAAAATCTTGCAATCTTGGTACATGAGATTAATGGCCTATCGTGGAGATGCGATGACTGTGTGGGTGTCTTTGTCAATCGGGAGGATATTAAGGCGATAATTGAAAATCAACTTCATGCTGCAATATCGAATCTAAAGAGTACTTTTGAATCTCTCACTGATGATTTTGCTAAGTCAGTTGAGCATAGGCTGCAGTGTATTATGTCATCCAAAGTGCAGTCTGTTATCCCAGGGCAATCATGTAGCTCTCAGGGTGCTTCACAAAAACCCAACTATGCGAGTGTTGTCCGTAGCAGGGCCCAACCGGCGGTGATAGTTAAACCTAAATCTCACCAGGAGTGCTCCAAAACCAAGGCTCATATGATGGGGAAAGTTTGCCCTGCTAACTCAAATATTCAGTTGGCGAAATTAAAACCTGTCAAGGATGGAGGTATCCTGCTTGGTTGCAGGAGTGTTGATGACAATCGTCGTTTGAGAGAAATGGTGCAGAGGGAGATGTCGGATGGATATGAGGTTGTTGAGGTTCGCGGGATCAGTCCGAGGATTCGTATCGTGGGAATATCAAAGAAGTATGGTGATTCTAAATTGCTAGAACTTATTAAAAACTGTAATCGCGGTATATTTGCGGAATCTTCTTCTGTTTCATTGCTTAAAGTTTGGCCCACTAAAAATAATCCAAATATTTTTCAGGCCATTTTACAAGTGGATAAATGTACTTTTGACAGCGCTTTGTCTTTTGGTAATCTTTTTATTGACCTGGACTGTTGCAGGGTATATGATGCCATCGATGTTTCTAGGTGTTTTAACTGCAACGAATTTCATCATTTGTCTGCTAACTGTAAAAACTCTGTCTCCTGTCCCCGCTGTGGTCTGGATCACAGAGTACAACAATGCTCCACACGCTCTCTAAAATGCAGTAACTGCGTGAAACTTAACGGGAAACTTAATGGAACTATTAATACGGAACATGCCGCCTGGGATTTAAAGCTTACAAGCTTACAAGCTTGCTTGCGATAGGCTCAGATCGGACGTTCTTACCGAACAATAGCAATCACTTCCCATCATCCCTGCCGTACCGTCTACATCCCGCAATACATCCGTAAGCTCTGTTAATCCGTCGAGCAGCAATAGCATATGTGTTTATTATCAAAATACTCGCAGTATTAAGAGTCGTACAGCCGATATTTACAATTGTTTAAATTATTTTGAATATGATATTGTTGCGTTGACCGAAACATGGCTTGATTCCACGGTAAACGATATTGAAGTCTGCCCTAACATATTTAATCTGTTTCGTCGGGATAGAGACTTTGCAGCTGCTGGTTGTGGTCGCGGCGGTGGTGTGTTGCTGGCGGTAAGTGAACGATTTTTTTGTGAGCCTCTTCATTTGGATCAGGATGCCGCGAATATATCGAGATTAATTGATTTAGTGGGAGTTAAGGTATCTTGTGATAGAAAAAGCTTATATATTTTATTGTTGTATTTACCACCGAATCTAAAAATTGAAGAATATCATAGAATGTTTGAATTTTTATCTTCATTAGATTTTGCAAATAACGCTGACACACTCATTTTAGGAGATTTTAATATTACTAATTACGCAAATTTTTTCATACGTAATGAAAGATCACATAATTTTGTAAATGCTATAAATAACTTCTTTAATCTGACAGGACTAAATCAGTTTAACTATGTTTTAAATACTGATGGCAGGCTGTTAGATCTTGTCGTTTTTAACAGGCATTGTAGTGTCAGTGAGTCTGATATCATTCTCACTAGGATCGACGACCCTCACCCTCCTTTATCGATTTCATTTCCCTACAGTATCAGTATTAACTCTAATGCTCTCATTCCTAAAAAACAGGCAGGTCAGTATAATTTTCGTGGAGCTGATTACCCGGTTATGTACGAGTTACTGCTGGATATTGATTGGTCTTTTCTGAACCACTTGGCCGATGTTGACCATTGTTGTAAACTATTTTACGATAAAATTTATAATGTATTTGATATTTGTGTCCCGAAGTTCGGCGTATTGAATCGTCGTACCTACCCCCATGGTTTACGATTAACATTAAACGCGATATCCGACTTAAGACCATTGAATGGCGGAAATATAAGCGAACTGGCGACGGTTTAGCTTATGAAAATTTTTTTCAATTAAGGCGTCAAATTAAGACTGAAATTGACGAATCGTATAGGGTGTATATGCTTGGAATTGAGCATAGCGTAAATCAGGATCCTAATAAATTCTGGGCGTTTGTTGACTCTAGAAGGGGCTCTGTGGGAGTTGCTCGTGGAATGCATTTTGACAACAGTACGCTACAGAATTCTGAAGATATTGTCAATGCGTTTGCTGATTTCTTTGGTCGCTCATTTCTGGTATCTTCTGGCTCCTCCACAGATGATGATGTGTCGAATATATCCACATCTGCTAATAATATCACCAGTTTTAATGAGACTGAAGTTTTCAACGCAATTAAGCTGATTAAACCCAAATTAACCGCTGGTCCGGATAAAATTCCCGCGTTTGTCATCAGAGACTGCGCGGGAGTCTTCGCACGTCCTCTATCAATCATATTTAACAAGTGCCTTAATCTATGTAAAATGCCAAACATCTGGAAATGCTCCAAGGTTTGTCCAGTCTTCAAAAAAGATGATAAAACTAATATCTCCAACTATAGACCAATTTCAATAATTTCAAATTTTTCCAAAGTTTTTGAGTTACTGTTACATGGCATTATCTTTTCAAATGTTAAAAATTCTATATGTCCTGCTCAGCATGGATTCCTTAAGGGTCGATCGACAACTACTAATCTTATGTGTATTACTCAGTTCGTGGCAGAGGCAATTGACCAGCGCCGCCAAACAGACGTTATATATACTGACTTCTCTAAAGCTTTCGATCGGCTTGATCGCACCATTCTATTGCAGAAACTTCAAACTTTTGGATTCTCAGACCCATTATTGTTATTCTTTAAATCATACCTGGAGGATCGACAACAGTTTGTGGCTTATGGTTGTGTTAGATCCACAGATTATATTGCTACTTCTGGAGTACCCCAAGGCTCTATTCTGGGACCACTATTTTTTACGCTGTTTATTAATGATATTGTCGATAAACTCTCAGTTCATTGTCCGCTTTATGCTGACGATTTAAAGTTATTTTCTGCAGTCTCTAACGAGGCTGACTGGCAGGTTCTACAGCGTAATCTGGATATTTTAAACGACTGGTGTATTGAAAACAGATTGAGTTTGAATGCCTCAAAATGTAATGTTATGACATTCACGAAAAAAAATGTCCCTCTTTTGTTTGGCTATAACATCAATGGTAAAACTTTAAAGCGACCCGAAGTGTTTAAGGATTTGGGGGTCGTCTTTGACAGTGAGTTGTCTTTTATTCCTCACATTGAACATACCGTCTACGCTGCATATAAATTACTAGGTTTTGTTTTACGCACAACAAAAGATTTCCAAAATACGGTTCCACTTAAAACTTTATTTTTTTCTTTCGTTTTATCTAAGCTGGAGTACGCATCACTTGTTTGGTCTCCTTATTATAATATCCACATAAATTCAATAGAGTCGGTTCAGAGGCGATTTG
Source organism: Polydrusus tereticollis (assembly GCA_963920685.1). Lineage (NCBI taxonomy): Eukaryota > Metazoa > Arthropoda > Insecta > Coleoptera > Curculionidae > Polydrusus > Polydrusus tereticollis. The sequence goes on from OY987329.1 coordinate 57,062,934, forward strand.
CTAAGGCTCTATGGTTCAGAGCGGATGGTGTCTATCCGATTCAGGGGTTTCCCCATGAACAGCTGCTGCAAAGATTTTCGCTTATAAATTTGGATAGAAGACGTGATTACCTATCTCAGTCGTTTTTGAGCAAGCTTGTCAGCGGTCATATTGTCTGTGAGGAGTTGTTGTCTAAACTAAATTTTAGGGTTCCTACTTTAAATTCTCGCAACACAGATACTTTCTACCTACCACCGTTCCGTACCAACGTTTATAAGTTTGCACCTATTAACTCGATGTGCGGCTGCTATAACTCCAATGCTAATGCCTTCGACATTTTTGCCTGCAGGTTGAGCGAAATCAAGAGTCACTTTTATCGACGACTGACTTTTTGATGTTTAATTTTCCTTTTTTTTTATGATTTTGTTCTGTATAAATCTTTTGTGTAATATTGTGTAATAAATCATATTTGTTTAGTTATGTAAGTAAATTAGGTAGTTTGTAAGTTTTGTTCGTACCTACCTGTTTTGTAATTGGGTAACTGTTAAACAGTGTATTATGTATAAATATAACAGTGTTCCAAGCTCTAATTTGTTAGTTCGGGAACTAAAATATAGGTAGAGTGAAGGTGCACCTTTGAGATAGGGGAATTCCTAATCCCAATTACCACTTATCATGCAGACATGTTGTTATTTAGAATCTAAATTTTAGATAGAAAAGAAAAAGTCTATGGTTTCTTCTAATTTTTTAGTGTTTTTACAATGAGTGCCAAAAAAGTGATTTATTTGGGAATTTTTGAGAACGGTGCATTGACACGTCTATTGACAACCTGTTTATTAAGTAAAAAAGAGTATAAGTACCAGTGAAAATACTTGAAATCTTCGGGATCATTTCAATTGGTTTCACAAGAGTGAAGTAAAGAAACAAACATAATAAGCAGCAGATACAGAGTGATTAGGTTGATGACTGTTCTATTTTCCCATATTTTTTTTACTAAGATATGATTTCTTTTTGTTTGTATATTTCTTTGCTTTTTTTGTGATTTGTTTTGTTTTACTATCGATACTATCGATAGTTTTTTTCGAAGTTATCGATAGCTTTACATCTCTAGTTTAAATGTGAGATAAACTTTTACAACGCCTGAAAGTCTTATTACTCCCTGAAAATAATATTGCCATGTTGCCTCCTGCAAATTTAGCTAAATATTTCACAGGCGAGAATTAAATATGGACATAACTACCTTGCCTGGTTCTCAGCTCTTGGCTCCAATAGAATTTCTTATCAAACGTACAGATATTAAGATGATGAAAATGCAGCTTCTAAATAGAAGCTGGAGCTTTACTATTTAACGGTTTCGAGGCAAAAAAATAATTAGATTGTTCCAAAAAGGGCAAAATGGGTAGCAAAAGCGATCAGACTATTGTAAATCTATAAAGGATTGTTGCCAGATTTACAAATTTTTCATAGAACATAATAATATGACTGCGAGGTGTTGTTGATGGTGACTCACCAAAAGTTAATAAACGATGTCCATCTTTGTTAGGTTGTTGCTTGTTCCCAAACCCAAAACAAATTGAGAAAAACTGCATTAAAAAAATACAGAAGCTTGTAGCAGATTTATTAAAAATATTCCAAAAACGTGCCGCGGGTTTTAACATCTGTCTGATAGTTCTAAAGTTACCCAGACGACCCAAGGTTTTCTTTGTTCAGTTCTAATTATTGCTTAGTTTATTTAAGAATATTAATAAACAAATGAGCCTATAAACGAATGTATTGGAAAGAGCCATGTCTAACTTAAATATGCAATTATATTGTTTTGACTAGCACCTAAAGCGACTTTACAGTTTTAAAGTTGAATAAAATTTGTATCACCCTCAATTTTTTTTTGACGGCCGCTGACGTCACTGAAATCGGCGGTTTGTTAGACTTTCTAACTGCCAAAGTTTCAGACTTGTCATCGATCAAGCAGGTAAATTTCTTCGAATGTATTGTACAAATTTTTAGAGTCGCCGAAATCTAAATGTATATTTTCTTTGCATGTATAGCTTATATATAACTTATACGTATATAATACTATGTATATCTTATTTATCTTACGGATATTGTTTAGAGGGTATAATTGAAACAAAGCCATTCTGATATATTAATTTGGAAAAACCTCCGACTTTAATGATGTCATCGGCTGGTGCATTGCACGTAAAGACAAATGGGGGTGCAGACATATTTTTTTAACCACCTTTAAAAATTTAAGGGTCAGATAAAAAAAATCCAACGGCAATTTATGTGTGGCAATTATTTATAATAGAAGAAAAAAAGATCTATATTCATTTTATTTTTCATACCTTGATTGAAATATGTTTTTATTTATTCAGGACATAGTCGCCAAACACTTCTGATAAATACGGTGCTTCTATAGGAGAGGAGAGCATGCGATTATTCTTGATTCAAAATAAAACCTGCCTCACTCACACGGTTTTTAAGCACCTTATGATTGATATCGATTTTTTATACACAAGAAGCGACTTTATTGTTGCAGTCTAATTTTTGTATATTTTTTAGTGTCAATTTTCAGTTTATTAGTGTCAATTTTCAGTTTAATCAAAAGTGCAAAAAGAAACGCTCGGGATCTCGCTTACCTCGATATCCGAAAAAAGTGACATATTCCTAATAAATATGTTATACATGCAATGAGCCACGTTAAATGCATGCTCCCAGTTATGATATGGGTTAGGGCGGTAGCATTTTCTCACTGTCAGTATGAACTCTCTGAGATTATCGAGGTTTATATCGTTGAAGCCCACAACCATTTTTACCATGTAATAGAACATTTGCGGCATAATTGGTTCTTCATCAACCGAAATGTACCATCTAAAACTGATAAAAAGAAATATGGTAAAAACAAGAACAATCCAATAATCATAGTATAGGGTGTCTGGAAACGATGATGAGAAATTGTAAGGTATGCTCGCCAATAATGCTTCCATAGGGAGCGACGATAGGCTCGACGATGTTGTTATAAAAATGGTTTTTATTTAGAAGTTCAGGGATGCATTGAAACGATCGGAAATTATTAATTGTATTGATCATATCTTTGTAAAAACAAAAGAACATTCAGATAATTTTAAATCAATGATCTTTAAATATCAAATATAGCGAGTCATTACCCAATAATTTTACAAAAAGACTTATTGGTAATGATGCTAATAAAGAACCTTTATTAATGTATAAAAACTACATTAATCACTACAGATTAAGAGAGAATATTACAAACACCGACTGGACAAATTTATATTCTTATTCTGAAACAAATGACTTATCTAATAATTTAATACAATAAATTCAAAATAATGTACAGAAATGTACTACTCTAATTAAAATAAAAATTAAAAGGAGAAAAGAATAGATAAGTGGCTTGCTAAATTCTATTAAGATAAAAAAAAACGAACTTTATAAAAAATAAGAAAAAAAATAAGAATGATCGATTTTTATTATAGAAATTTAAAATTTATAACAACCAATTAATTAAACTAATTAATGGAAAAAAAACAATTTTTCATAAACATGAAATTGATAAATGCCAAAACTTCAAGATTATGTGGAAAGCCATTAAAAATCTATGTAATAAAAATAAAAAACATAGGTAAAAATATAAGCCAAATTGAAATTGAAAATAAGTCAATTACTGACAAGAAAAGTATAGCTAATAGCTTTATCGACTATTTTTCTGAAGTCGGTGAAAATCTAGCAAATAAAATTAATAAATGTAATAACACATTTTTAGATAAAAAAAAATAAACAATAGTTTAAAATAAGAAAAAATCGTCTGGTGTCGATGGTATAACGACAGAAATATTAAAATCTACTACTTCTAGGCCACTCAATTTTCTTATAAATATAATTTTTAAAACAAGTAGGGTAAACCCTATACTCATTGATTGTAAATTCTAAAAATAAGGTTTCTTATTTAACTAACTAAAGTACCATTTGCTAGACGGAAAGAGTGTTCTTTAAGCTTTTAAATTGCCGTAAGGCGCATGCCCATTATTTTCAAACTGACAGTTCTGTTGTGACCTTAAACGTGCATGTGTCGACACGTAATTTCTAGTTTTCTGGCTTAGGATAAGCATTAAAAAAAAAATAGTAATCTTAGATTTTAGTTGTTTCTTAAATATATATTTATTGATACGTCTATATACATTATTTAAAAGTTTTTCAATTATTGTAAAATTATAACCTACAGATTTGGTGTCCAAAAACTGTATTCGAAATGAGCACATATTCGAATAGCGGACAGGCGTCCAATAACTGTAATCGAGAAATGATACAATGTTTTACTGTTTATTAACTACATAATAATAAGTTAACTTATTTGCAATTTTTTTTAAATGTATTCTTGGAATTTCTATTCAGTTATTGGACAGGTGGCCAATAACTGTAAACCTGGTGTCCAATAGCTGTATGTTTAATTTTTTTTAGCGGTTACAATGCGTTTCCATAGGGTCGACACCCAAGACGGATCAACTCGAGAACAGGCAAGCGCCGAAAGATATTAGAAATTTTAATTTGAAAGCTGTCGACGATTTCGTCCTAATATTTGTCTCTTTTTATTTTCCTGTCTTGATTTCAATGCAGTTATATGTAGAATTTGCTACTGTCATATGAACCCATGAGGTTGAGTAGATGTACCTATGTATGTTCTGGACCAAAATTCCATAAGGAACAACATGGGCCGAAAACCTGCATTTTTAGTGCCATTTAGGGCGTGGCACTTTTCCTAGAAGCCATCATCCTCTCTTAACCCGAGTGGAAACCAACTACTATCGTCATCTAGTATCTGACGTTATAACCGCTCGTTGTCGGTAATACAGGATCCGTCTTAACCTAAGTGGTGCCCCCCTGGTATTACCAACCTAACTAAACAACATAATAAATAAATAATAACAGAAAAAAAGTTTGTACATTCAGCGGGAATTGGACCATGAGCCTCTGGGTTCGAAGTCCGGAACCTTATAAAATACGCTACGAGAGCATATATACATTAAAACTGGTAAACAATGTTCAACAACGTGAAGCCATGGGGATACATCTGAACAGATTGTTGGAACAAAGGTCCTTAAGTGAGATTATGGCAATATTATGGTTATAAATATATGTATGAAATTAAGGCAAACCAGGCTACTTAGTAAAACAAAATAATTGATATCTGAGTACTACTACCTGAAGTTAGGCAACCAGTGTTTCAACAGTAAATATATATATTATTGCGTAAAAAAAAATCAAGAAAGACCCTTAGGCCACCCCAGTTAATTAAACCCAAAAGTTAGTGCCTTATAGGCAATGAAGAAAGGATGTCATTGACTAAAAATAAAAGATTGTTGCCCCACTATGTCTTAAATTCGCTGCGCCTATTTTAACATAAGTTTTTTTTTGGTGGAAAAAGTCTAGAAATAATGTTTGTATACTTCCAGCTTTTGCTAGACTTTATATGACTTTTAGTATTAAATCCCCTTTGGTGCGCACTGACACAAGAAGAATTTCTTTATATTTTTTCAACTCTGTATTGGAATATCCTGTAGGGTGTTCTTTTGTCAATAAATTCAGTAGTTAGGTGGTTAAGGTATATTTTTCATTATAGATCATTGGTGTGTTATTTTCAATTTCTACAGGATTATTTCCAATAAACCATACATTTTCGCACATTCTAAAACCAAAGTCTAGCCCGTTTGGTAAAGACATAAGCGCTAATTTAATTTTAGACATCTTATCTCGTTAACCTCTAACCTTCTAACGAGTTACTCAGCAGCGGAACCGGTATTTAAAACAAAACTATATCAAAACTGAATCACAACTGCATCACAACGTCAACACAACACTATCAAAACACTATCGTGATTGCATCAATACATCACAACACAAACACGTCAGCATCACAACAAAAATAATAGGGCTGTTTCTAACATATAGCGATTGATGCTTTACATTTGCAACACAATCTAGTTTAGATAGAAATAAAATCAAAAAATAGTTATATATCGAAAACATTTAATTACAAAAATACGTATAAAAGATATGCAACAATGATAATGAACATAGCGAAGAACAGATACTAAATACAGGTGTCCCACAGGGATCTGTTCTCGGACCACTGTTATACTTGTTATACGTGCACAATCTGAAATTCACCAACCTGACAGCAAAATATTTCAAATTTGCAGATGACACAGTGCTAATATATTCTGGAGAAAGTGAAAAACAACTTGAAGAAACTGTCAATAGTGATCTAGTAAAGTATTTTAACTGGCTGTGTTACAATAAACTTTCTTTAAACGTCCAGAAAACAGTATTTATGGTTATTAGGCAGAAAAGTAAACCACCGTGCAATCCCCAAATCAAAATTAATGAAACAAATATCAAAAGAGTTACTGAATATAAATACCTTGGACTAACTATCACAGATAATCTATCCTGGAAAAACCACGTAAATGGTGTGATAAACAAAATAGTTCCTATGTTGGGCTCTATTAGAAGATGTGCTCACCAACTCAATAAAAAATCTGGACAGCTTCTCTACAACAGTTTTATAGAGCCACATATGCGATACCTAATGCCCTGCTGGGGAAATACATGTACTAGACAGTTGAATCAGCTCCAAAGACTACAAAACAAAGCGATTAAAGTGATATTCGGGATGAATTACTACACGCCCAGTGAGGAAATATATAAAAAAGTGACATACCTGAAAATAAATCAATTGAAAGTATTTGAACAAACCAAACTAATACATGATATACAAAATAATAAACTTAAAACCAGTGTAAAACTACAAAATAACAGACACACATACAACACAAGAACAAACCATGAATTAAGAAATTCATATGCTAGAACTAAAAAGAGGCAGGACTCACCAATATATAGAAGTATACAGGAATATAATAGGATTCCACAAAGAATACTCCATGGAAATACCAAGAAACTGACGTGTAATATTAAGAAATATATAAAGGAAAATAGAGTATAGACATTTAAGTGGCAGGATAAAGAAATATAAACTACATTTTTTTGCCTTTCGGAATAACTTTATTGAAATGTTAATAATTATACCATACAATTTGTAGGCCTCGGTGCCAGTTTTATTGTAAACTGTTTTGAGGTCAATAATAAATTATTATTAAAAAAAAAAAAAAAAAAAAAATTAGAAACAAAAATATTATCCTGGACGTTATAGCTCCATAAGCCACATTAATGATACCCACATTATAGTATTCTAGCTAAAATTAGTCACTCAAAATAATAATAAGACATGCATTATTCTACAGTAGATACAATGACAAAGACGCTATTGTATCAAGAATATTATTCGATATACAAGATAATAATAATCCAAGACAGCTATATTAGAATAATTTAAGATCAAGTACAAACTTATTACCAACCTCATATGTATTATATTATTTACGCGAGATACCCCAAGACAGTGCGCTTTTGGTTTTCAAGCGATGTACTGATAAAAATAATCTACATCGTAAAACTAAAATTTACCCCATGATTACAAAAACACGTTTATTTACAAAATATGAATAGAAGATAAATGCAAAATAATATACAAGATGTTAGTTACCCTAATAAATATTTTAACTATAATTTAATTCACATCAATCAAAGATATTTAAATAATATGGCATATTTTATTTTAGAATACAACAAGGAATGCTGAAATTTTTTTAATTAATACAACATTTGATATACACATACAATAAATCCAAATTAGGTTTTCAAAAGTCTATATATAGGAAATTATTAGGTTTAGACTTATAATGCACTTATTAAAAAATAACGGCTACTTCATGCAAAATTCAAAAATATTCTAAGATGTACGGTATTCTATTTAACAAAAATATAGTTTTTTGTATTACTCTTTTTTGAGACACCCTGTATTCTTAAAAATAATTTTAGGTTATAGCAGAGGCGAAACGTTATAAGTTTTATTAAGAAAATTTTACCATAAGTTCAACGGTTTAGCAACTATTGGCCGACGCGCCCTTGTTGACCTACCCTGTATATGCTTTCGTTATTATTATATTTTATTATTCCGTATTTTTATAGAAGTAGGGCAGGCAAAAATATATAATATACAATTACACCTAGGTAGTTCATATTTACAAATACTCTAATTTTTTGTTGTTGCATGGGTTTCAATATAATAATAATACAAAGATAGATCATTAATCATCCTCCAAATGACTCGTTTCCTTTACTATATTGATGGGTTGAATGTTCTGTTTATTTAATACATATTCTCTATTATACCATTTTAATATCTCGCTTTCTGTATGCTGAATCTAAACATCACAAGTAGCAATACACTATGATTCTTTCCACATATTCTTACACTCAATTTCTGTATTAACATCTCGATCAATATGCCTATTATAATAATTTTTGGGAATATCCCCCAAATATATTCGATCGGATTGAAAATACAGTGGTATGGAGGAAGCCGTAATTATTATTTTAGGTCAAGCGTTGAAAACAATGTTTAAATCTATTTACAATTGTCAAAAAAAAAAAAAAAACAAAGCAGCTTGCTTCTACAAATAATAATATGTATACAAGGTGAACCGAAAAGTCGGGTATGAATATAAACTAATAATAAAAGCTATAGGTACATTGCTTCCTAATTATACCGGTTGACCCGACTAATTTTAATTTTTCCTATAAGGACGTATATTGCAAACAAGTAAGATCTGGGAACTCCATAAAAATAAATTAATATACATTAGATGACCTTTCAAAATTCTGAGAATTGTTGCAACATTGAAATATCTTATATTATGCGGTTCACTGCACATTTTATTCCTCGAATAATATTTAAAAATACCAAGAGTAGTCGGATAACTAAGTAATTGTATATAACATTTAACCTGGTACAATGCCAAGGTTACACCGGTAACCGTGAACGTTTGTGACATTAAATCAGCCTATGCATTATTTTATTTATCGAATTATATGACGGAAAAAATTGTAACAATACGATATGTAACTGAAATGCAAATAATTTTAAGTGTATTCTAATTACGTCACCAGCTTAAATAAAATACAGCTATAGAGTGAGTTAGCGGGCAGTTTAGTGATATTCTTCTGCTTATCTTCAGAGTAAGTACCAAATATTTATGAGATTTTGTTTAGTTGTTAAATATATGGGAGATAGTTATTTAACAAATTTATTCTTTTTTAGTTTTTAGATAAAATGCTTGTATATAATTATTGTGTAATATTTTGAAGACAACGCTTAAATATACGTTAATAAATTCATAAAAATTAAGAGCCTAAAAAATAATCTTAATAATAATTCTGTACAGAAATGAGCAGAGACCTGAACCTATCAACTTTCCACCACATCAGCCGTTGATAAAAAAACTACACATTTAAACAACCCACTAAATATCATCCACGTCTGTTTTATTTCTATAATAATTAAATAAAACATTATATTCACTTGCACATAAATAACAGTCTTTAAATGGATAGCTAAAATATTGAGATAAACCAGGTATATTGGAGAGTACAAAGGTTTCTGTGAGCATAAAAAATGGAAATAAACAATACATTACAAATAAAGAAGGCTATATTTTATAGTCTGCATATGGGGGAAAATAAAAGCTCACATAAAAACGACACTTATCACTAACCTCGTATATACTACATTTAGATATAAAAACCAATGCAAAAAATAAAATGGCATATCGTCAAGTTCAAAAGACCCTGTATATAATAATATTTGGAGTACAGTGTACTACTTAAATATATAAAACAAAAAATATCTTCAGATTAAAAATTATAAAATAAGCCATTCTCCAGCAATTATAAAATTGAAGATCGGTAAATCCTAAGAAAGTCAAAAACAGCATACACAAGTAAAAAGGTCAAAGCAGTACCATTTTACTAATTCATCAACAGTAATCTGATGTACTTACATACAAAGTCAATTTTAGGATTACTGTTCTGGTAGTCGTCTCTTTTTGGGAACCCCTGTATGGAAATTGAAATAAATAATAAGGATCCGTCAATTTAATAAATAAACAAGTTCTCATTAATAAATAATTACGAATAAAATATTATACTAAACCTATACATAATATATAGGCACAATCTAGCTATGATATGTGTTTAAATTTATCAATTTTTAAAAATGTATTAAAATATAAATCATTGCATTTTTATTCGCTTTATTACAGACAGTAAACTGGAAGATATTGTTAAAAGAAAAACCACATATTGAAAGGTCAAAAATTAACATAAATAAAGCATTATCTAAACAAGACTCGTAGGTAACTGTCGATCTGCATAATGATGTTACATTTTTTAATTATTATAAACAATTTTAAATTATTTCTTCTTCTTATACAGGGCCAGAGAAAAGCACTTGTCTATCTAAGAAATAAAATAAATTAAAAATATGTTGGAAACACTACATTAGGAATATACCATGAAATATATATACAGGGTGTTATGGAAATGACTTATTATATTTTAAGGGGCCACTCCTGGGGTGGCCTAGAGTTACACTTGATAGTTTTTTTTTCTAAAATCGGAAGTATTTTGAATTTTGTAAAATACCTTAAAACCGGACCATCTGTGCCTCTATGAAAGTTCATTACCCCTAAACACGTGTTTTTGACATGACAAATTGGCGGAATTTCTACAGACAGCTGATTACCTTGCGACGTTGCCAAGTATTCGGGAAAATCTTTTTTTTAGGTTTTTTAAAAAAGATTAAATTAAAAACTATACTGCGATTTCAATTAAACAAGCCTTATTCAATAGGTATAGTTTTTACTCACCCCATGAAATTGTATTGCTATCATAATACTTCGCTGAGTAAAAATCGTAGATACCAACAACAAGCCCTATGTCTGGAAATTTACACAGATAAACTATCACATCACAAAACATTCCCATCACATGTGTATTATTATATAAAGTGGGCTTTAATTAATAACAACGAAATTCATATTTAGTCTTTAATCTTGTAAAACTTTTGTGCAAATGATTATAAACAAATCTACTACTTTTTCTTGATGATAACAATACCTTCGCCATGTCTAGAATCACTCTCATAACATAAATTCAGAGGGCGCCACGTATATCAACCACAGAATAACAAGAACAAGCAATATATCTATCATGTATCACATTATTCAACAACTATACACTCCAGCAGCAAAACGCAAACAAATTTTATGCCGTTGCAAGTAAATGAATAATAAGAAATGATATTAAAAACAAATTTATGAAGCCATTGACTTTGAACTGCTCAGTACCCAATCACAGAACAGCAACAAATCACATTTCCCGCCCCCTGGACTATCGTGTTTAAATGTTGTGTGTCCAGTTAAGAGGACTGGATTGGATACCGTAATTATTATTCTTAATTGCAATGGCCACCTGTCTTGACGACAATCAACCAGCTATTATCATTACCAAGAAGAACAGAAGTCACAGAAGAAGAGAAAGAACATAACCGTAACGTTATTTGTTGAATTTAAATTGTTCTTTCCGTGAGTTTTTGAGGTCCTTTTTTTGAAAACAAAAAATTGAGCTGTTCAATCAATTACTTTCTAAAAATTATTAGCAAAAAGGGCTTACAAGTGCTTCGAGGTTCCTGAAGGGTTTCAGGCTATTTTAAACTAAAGTGGTCCCTACTACCCATCTGAAAAATCTACGTGGATACACATACCAAAGGAAAGGTGTAAAATTTTAGTTAGATAGTCTAAACCGTTAATTTTAAATAAACTAATACTTTATCCATACCTGCACTAAACACGATTCGGTGGCCCTACTTAAAAGGCAATTACATTATAAAAATATTGGATAACTTAGATACCAAGCCCTTGATATTTACAATACATTTAAATACTTTTATTTGAGTGGGTAGGTATACAACTCTGCATTCTACTTATACATTTTTTTAGAGCAAATAGTGCCAATATAAAACTTCTTTTGAATAGTTTGTGGTCAGTAAATATTAGTTACGACTAGTAATGCACAAGCCTTCTTAAACAATGCGAGTGCAACAAAGTGGGTCAACATTTTTTTCCGAGGGCCCTCTCAAAAATGGTCGTTTTATTTTTTTATGGATATTGCCTTTCTAAAGTATTAAAACTCAAGACTCATCTGTAACATTAAATATGTATGCTGCTATCCTATTCTAACACCTAGAAATTCCTAAATTGATATCATTTTATAACATTTTTTAAATTAACTCATTTAAATCGCGCGCCAATTGAAAATGACGACCAATCGGCTTAGCGAGCGTTTCACCGCATCTGATTGGCTGATTTACATAACCGTATCAAACGTGTGTCTGGCCAAAACGCGTTGTTTTCAATCCGGATTTTGTTATAAAGTATTGTCTATAACTAGTAATTTCTTGTATTAATAACACAGAATTAAAGAGCTAATAACTTGATAATGTCCCGAACAGTTAATGTGTTGTTAAAGTGAATAAATGTCCCGCTAGAATCATTTGAAATGGTAACGGTATAACGTGGATTTCTTGCCGATATGTTTTTTATTTCAAGGTATGTACAAATAAAACTAGAGCAATACGTAGACAATTTTTCGTGTAATAGGGTAGAAACTAAAGCATATTAAAGTTAAGTAGAAAAAATTAAATATTCAAAAAAGGTTATCTGATGAAACTGATGTAGTAAATGTGGCAACACTGCTCAAAACACATGTTTTGGGCTGACGATATCTAAAGACAATATCTGACAGTAACTGTCAGATTTTTGCCAACAATATTTTTTTTGACAAGTAGTACGAATCAGCTGTTTGATCATTGGCGCGTAGGTGTTTTGAGCTAAATTTTTGAAGGCATTTTTCTCGAATTTCTAGCTTCGAGCGCCATTTAACGCAATTTTTCCCCAATTCGGCTCGACCTATAGATTTACGGGTTAAAAAATAATAAGTCATTTCCATAACACCCTGTATATATATATATCTATCTTAAAAACTAAAAAATGTTACACATAAGCGTCCATAAAAAATAACACTCACAAATCAACTTGGAGGGTTGCAGACACCGTGTTTATTTTAAACTTTTCAATATAGCTTAAGTGGTGTATCAAAGCAGTAAAAAGGGTATAGCCAAAGATTACATAAATTTCAACTGACTGAATGTGCTTGCTATGTACCTAAATTAATTGATGTAAATTAGGATTTGAACAACAGAAGCTCGATAAGGAATGATCAGAAGTAAATCAAACTTACTTACAAATATAATAAAATTTACAGGATTATTGTTCAGTCAGTACTCTCTTACAAAGTCGCTACCTAATGCATTGTAAAAAAAGTCAACGTTTTAAAAAAAAATCAGACTCTTTAAGATAAAAATAAAAATGTTTAATAATTATAGCAAAATTGTCATGATTTATAGTGATTCATACTTTACACCAAGACTTACGAACGCCCAAGAATACATAAAAAAGTAATTCAGATTAAATTATTTATTATCAAGAAAAATATTGCAATGTGACAGAATGTGGGGTAAAAGTTTAAAAATATAGTACTTTGCAAAAATTATACGGTAAACAATGAAAGTATCATTCAAAATTTTCAATAAACATTCAAGGATATCCAAGTCTGTATATTATTTATTAACACAGTTGTATGTAATAATATCCAAAAAACTAAGGTTTACTAGAGCACACTGTATACAGCATGGTAGAAATACTTTACATATTTCATATTCTAATTTGATAAAAGAATAAAACACAATTATTATAGTTTAAAGTCAAGTCTATAAATATTATTCTCAAAAGAAAAGGTACCTTGCTCTGTATGAAAAGTAATTAGAAGTGCTAATATTCAATCAAGAAAATACTATGGTGCGTTATACCGGGTGTTGCATCGTCGAGCGGGACATAGGAAATCCCATGTAATTTTAAATGGGGTCAATTATTGGCTTCCCTAATTATTTTAGAGAAAAATTCTATTTAGGTTTATTAAAGAGCACTAAAACCCACATTCAATAGAATAACTTTAGATATTTTTGATGAGCCCGTTTACGGGTTATCGCCGATTTCTTTTTAACTATTTCTCCTTTTTATGGCCCCGTATTTGCGGGCACCAGTCAAGGTAAAAGATGACTGTCAAATAAAGTTGTCATTTTGAAATGTGTGCTTTATTGTTATAAAAACTCGTACATCGAAAATATTAAAGGTGTATTTATGAGTACAAATTAATCTGAATAAAACTAAAATAAAGTATCCAATTACAAGGTTAATTATGACATTTTACATGTTTCAATATTTTACTAATTAATAGGTAGGTACTATTAAATTGTTAGAACTTTAGGATTTAAAAAGATGTTCAAATATTCCTCAAAATGACAACTTCATTTGACAGTCATCTTTTACCTTGACTGGTGCCCGCAAATACGGGGCCATAAAAAGGAGAAATGGCTAAAAAGAAATCGGCGATAACCCGTAAACGGGCTCATCAAAAATCTCTAAAGTTATTCTTTTGAATGTGGGTTTTAGTGCTCTTTAATAAACCTAAATAGAATTTTTCTCTAAAATAATTAGGGAAGCCAATAATTGACCCCATTTAAAATTACATGGGATTTCCTATGTCCCGCTCGACGATGCAACACCCGGTATAGGTTCATAAAAATAAATAATAAAAAAAGACAACAGGCTGTTATTTTAAGTTATATAAAGAAGTAGAATATTCCCTTAAAGAGAAAGCTCTTATCAATTTTTCACAAGAAGCAATAAACAATTTAATAAAATGTAAGCACCTGTATAAATTAGGAAAAAAATTGAACTAAAAATATGTATCAATAATAAAAGCATTTAAAAAATGTGCGTGTAATAAGATAAGATACCTATATATAGCGAACAAATATTGAACGTTTCGTACCCCACAACTAACCCTGTATATACATTTACAAACATCGAAAATTAAGCAGGTTAAATAAACTAAAAATGTACCTTGTGGGAATTAAAAGTACTGTAGAGAAACAGAATAAAAGTAAAAATCCAATTCAACGCATGGAAAGTGATCATTTTAAAATATATTCTGCACTTGGCATATAATTAATTCGATTATGACATTTGTAAAAAATACCCGATACTACTAAACTTTTGCATAAAATAGATGTAATTTTAGGTAGCCTTGATATTAAAATACATATAGTTTGAATACCGAAACAGTAGAAATTTTAGAGTAACGAGAAATATTATATACATATTTAAATTATGTGTAGATCAGAGAGAAATGTATGTATCTACCAAAGACGAAATTGTATTAATTCTATAAAGGACAACGTGCATACGGGGGGAGATAATAAAAAATCATTTTTATTTTATTACATTTTTCCAAAAAGTATTTATCTAAATTATTAAAATTTAATACACAATGATGCCTAATTATGCTGATCCATTGTTAACAAAACTGGTGTTTTTCTGGTCACCCGTTTCCGATATAGGTACATTTTGATATTTGATTATCAGTAATTATATAAAACGATAAAGTCGATACAAGCATGACTTTTTAAAACGAAGAGGGTTAAACATTTAATATTTATTAAATTTTTTGACATGTTTTTATTTTCTTGCTCGAAAACGATGTAAGATACAAAAAAAAAATCAAAGTTCTACTTACAACCTAGAATATAAATCTAAAAAGTCAAATTTTTCTCAGATAAACGCTACGTTAAGGTACTGTTCAAATGGAGGAAATGAAAAGTTCGCTAATTTTTGCAGAAATTTTATATATACGAAAACATGGTTGGGGGAAGCTTATGAAAAAAACTTTGGAACAGGCCAACAGGGTCCGTTCAACAGGTCAACAGACCAACAGGGCTGTTCAACAGACCTGTTGAACAGCCTTGTTCAACTGAACAGCCCTCCATTTGAACAGTACCTTAACGTAGCGTTTATCTGAGAAAAATTTGACTTTTTAGATTTATATTCTAGGTTGTAAGTAGAACTTTGATTTTTTTTTTGTATCTTACATCGTTTTCGAGCAAGAAAATAAAAACATGTCAAAAAATTTAATAAATATTAAAAGTTTAACCCTCTTCGTTTTAAAAAGTCATGCTTGTATCGACTTTATCGTTTTATATAATTACTGATAATCAAATATCAAAATGTACCTATATCAGAAACGGGTGACCAGAAAAACACCAGTTTTGTTAACAATGGATCAACATACTTAGGCATCATTGTGTATTAAATTTTAATAATTTAGATAAATAGTTTTTGGAAAAATGTAATAAAATAAAAATGATTTTTTTATTAGCTCCCCCCGTATGCACGCTGTCCTTTATAGAATTAATACAATTTCGTCTTTGGTAGATACATACATTTCTCTCTGATCTACACATAATTTAAATATGTATATAATATTTCTCGTTACTCTAAAATTTCTACTGTTTCGGTATTCAAACTATATGTATTTTAATATCAAGGCTACCTAAAATTACATCTATTTTATGCAAAAGTTTAGTAGTATCGGGTATTTTTTACAAATGTCATAATCGAATTAATTATATGCCAAGTGCAGAATATATTTTAAAATGATCACTTTCCATGCGTTGAATTGGATTTTTACTTTTATTCTGTTTCTCTACAGTATTTTTAATTCCCACAAGGTACATTTTTAGTTTATTTAACCTGCTTAATTTTCGATGTTTGTAAATGTATATACAGGGTTAGTTGTGGGGTACGAAACGTTCAATATTTGTTCGCTATATATAGGTATCTTATCTTATTACACGCACATTTTTTAAATGCTTTTATTATTGATACATATTTTTAGTTCAATTTTTTTCCTAATTTATACAGGTGCTTACATTTTATTAAATTGTTTATTGCTTCTTGTGAAAAATTGATAAGAGCTTTCTCTTTAAGGAAATATTCTACATCTTTATATAACTGAAAATATTAGCCTGTTGTCTTTTTATTATTTATTTTTATGAACCTATATAACGCACCATAGTATTTTCTTGATTGAATATTAGCACTTCTAATTACTTTTCGTACAGAGCAAGGTACCTTTTCTTTTGAGAATAATATTTATAGACTTGACTTTAAACTATAATTGTGTTTTATTCTTTTATCAAATTAGAATATTAAATATGTAAAGTATTTCTGCCATGCTGTATACAGTGTGCTCTAGTAAACCTTAGTTTTTTGGATATTATTACATACAATACAACTGTGTTAATAAATAATATACAGACTTGGATATCCTTGAATGTTTATTGAAAATTTTGAATGATACTTTCATTGTTTACTGTATAATTTTTGCAAAGTACTATATTTTTAAACTTTTACCTCACATTCTGTCACATTGCAATATTTTTCTTGATAATAAATAATTTAATCTGAATTACTTTTTTATGTATTCTTGGGCGTTCGTAAGTCTTGGTGTAAAGTATGAATCACTATAAATCATGACAATTTTGCTATAATTATTAAACATTTTTATTTTTATCTTAAAGAGTCTGAATTTTTTTTAAAACGTTGACTTTTTTTACAATGCATTAGGTAGCGACTCCGTAAGAGAGTACTGACTGAACAATAATCCTGTAAATTTTATTATATTTGTAAGTAAGTTTGATTTACTTCTGATCATTCCTTATCGAGCTTCTGTTGTTCAAATCCTAATTTACATCAATTAATTTAGGTAGGTACATACCAAGCACATTCAGTCAGTTGAAGTTTATGTAATCTTTGGCTATACCCTTTTTACTGCTTTGATACACCACTTAAGCTATATTGAAAAGTTTAAAATGAACACGGTGTCTGCAACCCTCCAAGTTGATTTGTGAGTGTTATTTTTTATGGACGCTTATGTGTAACATTTTTTAGTTTTTAAGATAGATATATATATATTTTTCATGGTATATTCCTAATGTAGTGTTTCCAACATATTTTTAATTTATTTTATTTCTTAGATAGACAAGTGCTTTTCTCTGGCCCTGTATAAGAAGAAAAAATAATTTAAAATTGTTTATAATAATTAAAAAATGTAACATCATTATGCAGATCGTCAGTTACCTACGAGTCTTGTTTAGATAATGCTTTATTTATGTTAATTTTTGACCTTTCAATATGTGGTTTTTCTTTTAACAATATCCTCCTGTTTACTGTCTGTAATAAAGCAAATAAAAATGCAATGATTTATATTTTAATACATTTTTAAAAATGGATAAATTTAAACACTTATATCATAGCTAGATTGTGCCTATATATGTATAGGTTTAGTATAATAATTTATTCGTAATTATTTATTAATGAGAACTTGTTTATTTATTAAATTGACGGATCCTAATTATTTATTTCAATTTCCATACAGGGGTTCCCAAAAAGAGACGACTACCAGAACAGTAATCCTAAAATTGACTTTGTATGTAAGTACATCAGATTACTGTTGATGAATTAGTAAAATGGTACTGCTTTGACCTTTTTACTTGTGTATGCTGTTTTTGACCTTCTTAGGATTTACCGATCTTCAATTTTATAATTGCTGGAGAATGGCTTATTTTATAATTTTTAATCTGAAAATATATTTTGTTTTATATATTTAAGTAGTACACTGTACTCCAAATATTATTATATACAGGGTCTTTTGAACTTGACGATATGCCATTTTATTTTTTGCACTGGTTTTTATATCGACCGTTTGGTTCCAAATGTGGCTAACTACCAAAATTACGATTTTGAGCTATCTACGCAGTCTAACTAAGAATAAATGTTTTTATAAGTTCCGAAAGTAGCCATTTCGCTATTTTTAAATTTGGCGCCGATATTAATCATTCTTTTTGTGTCTATATGCATAACAAATATTTTTTTTAGTTCCAAATATGTTCAAGATCACATAGCTAGTTTTGGAATTGAATAAAAATAATTTTCTTAATTCTATATGTGTCCACGATCACTTAGCCAGTTGTGGAACTAAAAGTTTTTCATGTTATTTTTGCGCGTTTTGCAGATAACTACTTGTACAGACAAGTCGATTTAAGTCAGTTTTTGTTGGGTTGTCTTGGATAGAAACTGGAAAGGCAGTTAGTAGTAGTTTGAACAGCAAAGTGTGTGTTTGCCATTACTGTTTAAAAGTGAGAGTAGTACATACCTACAATAAATTAAAGTAATTTTTTCCAACATGACCTCCAGGGGCAAAAAAATATTAAGTATGGTGCCTAGCTCCTCAAATCAAACGCCTTTAGAAAGTAGAATAATCATAAATAATAATCCGCAGGAGATTGAAGGTAGGTTGGTTTGAATTGTATATTATTATGATATTTTATTTAGTGTGTATTTGTTGTTACTTTTTACAGTTTGACTAGGGTTCAGCAGCAAATTAACAGATTTTATGCTAGCTTCATTACAGAATTTTGGGTTACGTTTTAAGGAACATATTTTAGAGCTTAAGAGTATCAAAGCTAACAAAATATCTTAACAAATACCAAAGCATCAACAAAAAATGTGACCCTTTAAACTGCTTGTACTAGCTCTTTTTTCTCAATGCCTCTTTATAATGTTATAATTTGACCTGTTTTGTCTTAGATCCACCCATTCAGGAACCATTTGATTCAGACGACTCTGTTAAAGATGCTGACTACATTCCTGATCCAAGCAGTCCAGGTTAGTTAATGAAAACAACAATACTTTCTCAATTACCAAGTTTACACGAGCACCTTAAAGCGCATTAACTAAAAGTGAATTTAGAAAATAAACCTTTTTAACGATATAAAACGCATGTGTAAAAACGGTTAAGCCGTTTAAATGATTTTAATTCACTATTTAGAAGTGTTTACACATGCGTTTTATCTCGTTAAATCAGTTTAATTGCTTTATTCGATTTGCGTTAATGCGCTTTTAGGTGCTCGTGTAAACTTGGTAAATAAAGGTGTCCTAATTATTGTTGTTTAGAAAGTAGCGAATCACACAACCAGTTAGACGTCGACACTAACATAATGCCAGAAGAAAAGAACACAAAAGGACTTTTCGTTCCTGGCAGGTCCTTAGGTGAACCATGCAATAATTCTTGTAGGTAAGAATAGAATTATCTTTTTGTAAATTTTGTCTTCATTTTCAGGATCAAGATGGCAATGTAGTTAACTGGCACCAAATAAAGTGGATAAGGTTTGAGAAGGCAGCCCCCTTTGTAATGAAAATCAAAACCGACTTTGATGAGGATTTTCGCAGTATTATGATTCTTCCACGCAGAGGACGGCGAATTACAGTTCGTGCCATGGAGGTATGTCTCAAACCTTTACATGAAGAAAAGAAAAAAATTTCTGCACTGAAGCTCAAACATTTAAAAGAGATTTGCAATTCTGGTAGCGTACCAGACGACTGTCGACTTTTTTTTACAAATTTGCTAAGCGACGAAAGTATTGAAGATGAAACTGTGGTGCCAGACGTTAATGACCCTGACGAAGAAGACTTTTTTAACAATAATCATTAATGAACTAATGATTTGGCTTTGTTCTTAGTTTAGGATTTTTTTTAGGATGGCGGTTCTTTTATGTTACCACCATTTTGAGAAAATATATTAATTTCAAAAGTAGCTATCTGCGTTTTTTTATTTAATTTTTTCCTTACAAGTCACTGTCTTAGATTTTTAACACCAAATTAGTATAAAAAACAATTAAGAACTGTATAAGTTAAAGTATGTGTAATACCTCACAGGGCAATTTGTAGACCTCGATTTGATAGAGTGTATCAAACTTTCTTTTGTGTTTCCTATAAAATCAACATTTTGTAGATAGCCACATATGGAAACAGACGGTCGATATCTAAATGTAGTATATACGAGGTTAGTGATAAGTGTCTTTTTTCTTTTTTTTTTTTTTTTATTTTCCCCCATATGCAGACTATAAAATATAGCCTTCTTTATTTGTAATGTATTGTTTATTTCCATTTTTTATGCTCACAGGAAACCTTTGTTCTCTCCAATATACCTGGTTTATCTCAATATTTTAGCTATCCATTTAAAGACTGTTATTTATGTGCAAGTGAATATAATGTTTTATTTATTTATTATAGAAATAAAACAGACGTGGATGATATTTAGTGGGTTGTTTAAATGTGTAGTTTTTTTATCAACGGCTGATGTGGTGGAAAGTTGATAGGTTCAGCTCTCTGCTCATTTCTGTACAGAATTATTATTAAGATTATTTTTTAGGCTCTTAATTTTTATGAATTTATTAACGTATATTTAAGCGTTTTCTTCAAAATATTACACAATAATTATATACAAGCATTTTATCCAAAAACTAAAAAAGAATAAATTTGTTAAATAACTATCTCCCATATATTTAACAACTAAACAAAATCTCATAAATATTTGGTACTTACTCTGAAGATAAGCAGAAGAATATCACTAAACTGCCCGCTAACTCACTCTATAGCTGTATTTTATATAAGCTGGTGACGTAATTAGAATACACTTAAAATTATTTGCATTTCAGTCACATATCGTATTGTTACAATTTTTTCCGTCATATAATTCGATAAATAAAATAATGTATAGGCTGATTTAATGTCACAAACGTTCACGGTTACCGGTGTAACCTTGGCATTGTACCAGGTTAAATGTTATATACAATTACTTAGTTATCCGACTACTCTTGGTATTTTTAAATATTATTCGAGGAATAAAATGTGCAGTGAACCGCATAATTTAAGATATTTCAATGTTGCAACAATTCTCAGAATTTTGAAAGGTCATCTAATGTATATTAATTTATTTTTATGGAGTTCCCAGATCTTACTTGTTTGCAATAGGAAAAATTAAAATTAGTCGGGTCAACCGGTATAATTAGGAAACAATGTACCTATAGCTTTTATTATTAGTTTATATTCATACCCGACTTTTCGGTTCACATTGTATACATATTATTATTTGTAGAAGCAAGCTGCTTTTTTTTTTTTGGCAATTGTAAATAGATTTAAACATTGTTTTCAACGCTTGACCTAAAATAATAATTACGGCTTCCTCCATACCACTGTATTTTCAATCCGATCGAATATATTTAGGGGATTCCCAAAAATTATTATAATAGGCATATTGATCGAGATGTCAATACAGAAATTGAGTGTAAGAATATGTGGAAAGAATCATAGTGTACTGCTACTTGTGATGTTTAGATGTTTAGATTCAGCATACAGAAAGCGAGATATTAAAATGGTATAATAGAGAATATGTATTAAATAAACAGAACATTCAACCCATCATTATAGTAAAGGAAACGAGTCATTTGGAGGATGATTAATGATCTATCTCTGTATTATTATATTGAAATCCATGCAACAACAAAAAATTAGAGTATTTGTAAATATGAACTACCTAGGTGTAATTGTATATATATTTTTGCCTGCCCTACTTCTATAAAAATACGGAATAATAAAATATAATAATAACCAAAGCATATACAGTATACAGGGTAGGTCAACAAGGGCGCGTCGGCCAATAGTTGCTAAACCGTTGAACTTATGGTAAAATTTTCTTAATAAAACTTATAACGTTTCGCCTCTGCTATAACCTAAAATTATTTTTAAGAATACAGGGTGTCTCAAAAAAGAGTAATACCAAAAACTATATTTTTGTTAAATGAAATACCATACATCTTAGAATATTTTTGAATTTTGCATGAAGTAGCCGTTATTTTTTAATAAGTGCATTATAAGTCTAAACCTAATAATTTCCTATATATAGGCTTTTGAAAACCTAATTTGAATTTATTGTATGTGTATATCAAATGTTGTATTAATTAAAAAATTTTCAGCATTCCTTGTTGTATTCTAAAATAAAATATGCCATATTATTTAAATATCTTTGATTGATGTGAATTAAATTATAGTTAAAATATTTATTAGGGTAACTAACATCTTGTATATGATTTTGCATTTATCTTCTATTCATATTTTGTAAATAAACGTGTTTTTGTAATCATAGGGTAAATTTTATTTTTACGATGTAGATTATTTTTATCAGTACATCGCTTGAAAACCAAAAGCGCACTGCCTTGGGGTATCTCGCGTAAATAATATAATACATATGAGGTTGGTAATAAGTTTGTACTTGATCTTAAATTATTCTAATATAGCTGTCTTGGATTATTATTATCTTGTATATCGAATAATAATCTTGATACAATATTAGCGTCTTTGTCATTGTATCTACTGTAAAATAATGCATGTCTTATTATTATTTTGAGTGACTAATTTTAGCTAGAATATTATAATGTGGGTATCATTAATGTGGCTTATGGAGCTATAACGTCCAGGATAATATTTTTGTTTCTTATCATTGTTGCATATCTTTTATACGTATTTTTGTAACTAAATGTTTTCGATATATAACTATTTTTTGGTTTTATTTCTATCTAAACTAGATTGTGTTGCAGCAAATGTAAAGCATCAATCGCTATATGTTAGAAACAGTCTTATTATTTTTGTTGTGATGCTGACGTGTTTGTGTTGTGATGTATTGATGCAATCACGATAGTGTTTTGATAGTGTTGTGTTGACGTTGTGATGCAGTTGTGATTCAGATTTGATATCGTTTTGTTTTAAATACCCGTTCCGATGCTGAGTAACTCGTTAGAAGGTTAGAGGTTAACGAGATAAGATGTCTAAAATTAAATTAGCGCTTGTGTCTTTAACAAACGGGCTAGACTTTGGTTTTAGAATGTGCGAAAATGTATGGTTTATTGGAAATAAGTCTGTAGAAATTGAAAATAACACATCAATGATCTATAATGAAAAATATACCTTAACCACCTAACTACTGAATTTATTGACAAAAGAACACCCTACAGGATATTCCAATACAGAGTTGAAAAATATAAAGAAATTCTTCTTGTGTCAGTGCGCACCGAAGGGGATTTAATAGTAAAAGTCATATAAAGTCTAGCAAAAGCTGGAAGTATGCAAGCATTATTTCTAGACTTTTTCCACCAAAAAGAACTTATGCTAAACTAGGCGCAGCGAATTTAAGACATAGTGGAGCAACAATCTTTTGTTTTTAGTCAATGACATCCTTCCTTCATTGCCTATAAGGCACTAACTTTTGGGTTTAATTAACTGGGGTGGCCTAAGGGTCTTTCTTGATTTTTTTTTTACGCAATAATATATATATTTACTGTTGAAACACTGGTTGCCTAACTTCAGGTGGTAGTACTCAGATATCAATTATTTTGTTTTACTAAGTAGATGAAACAGCCTGGTTTGCCTTAATTTTATACATATATTTATAACCATAATATTGCCATAATCTCACTTAAGGACCTTTGTTCCAACAATCTGTTCAGATGTATCCCCATGGCTTCACGTTGTTGAACATTGTTTAACAGTTTTAATGTATATGCTCTTGTAGCGTATTTTATAAGGTTCCGGACTTCGAACCCAGAGGCTCATGGTTCAATTCCCGCTGAATGTACAAACTTTTTTTCTGTTATTATTTATTCATTATGTTGTTTAGTTAGGTTGGTAATACCAGGGGGGCACCACTTGGGTTAAGACGGATCCTGTATTACCGACAACGAGCGGTTATAACGTCAGATACTAGATGACGATAGTAGTTGGTTTCCACTCGGGTTAAGAGAGGATGATGGCTTCTAGGAAAAGTGCCACGCCCTAAATGGCCCTAAAAATGCAGGTTTTCGGCCCATGTTATTTCTTATGGGATTTTGGTCCAGAACATACATAGGTACATCTACTAGGTTGGTTTAAAATACGGCCGAGCCCAGAGGAATAATAATTATTGTTGCCTCGTTTAACTCGATTCTTTATTGGGAAAAGTTTTCGTATAAAAAGCCACTTTTTTTAGAATTATTATTTTTTGGTTTAAAATAATTAGATCGACTAGAAATTAGTATGTGGGCCATTGACCAAATAACCTTATGGACTAGCCGCGTCTGTTGATTATATGAAATGTCTTGATGGAAATCGAAAATCAAACAGTAATAATACTGATGAATGCCCCTCATTACAAGATTCTGTAATGTCCTATAATAATATTATAAAGCAACTACAAAAGGTTGATGATTCGTCACTCTCGAAATTTGTTCAATATTGCGGGTTTTTGCTGCGTTGAAATTCTGGTTTTTGGTCCACAATAGCAAGTGGAGACAACAATCGCAGTTTGTGTTTTTAAATGCACTAAACTATGAGTGATCTAATTAATATTAGTAAATTAAAGTAGGTGCCAAGGAAGCGATCGGACGATAAATAACTCGGTATCGAGCCTTATCACGATAAACGAGCACAAAAAATTAAAATACATTAAATCGCGGCAACAAAAAGAGAACTACTACATGATAAGAAGTGGTTCCCTTAACTTTTTTTGTGATGGTTGGTAATAAGGAGTACACCTGTGTGAACTGTAAACAAACAATTGAAGACGAAGAACAACACTATAAATGCGACTTATGCGTACAAAACCTTCACAAGGACTGTGCAACACTTTCAGCATCTGAAATAAGATGTATCCCACTTTAAATTAAATTAACTTTAACTTTATTCCCAACTAACTTATCAAGTTCATTACAGGGAATAGACAAAATGAGTAAGTATAATACTTTTAAAATAATAAATAATAAATAAATAAACATCTAACAACTTCCCAGTCATTATCTAATAACTTTTAATATTAATATCCTTCCAGAATTTGTTTTTTGAGTTTGATTTTAAATTTTTTAATATCTTTTATACTTTTAAGGCTTTCCGACAATACGTTATAAATTATTATTCCATCATGTAAGATTGATTTTTTACCAAAATTTGACCGAACTTTAATACTCTGAAAGTTATCACAATGTCTTGTATTATGATTGTGAATTATATTGGATTTTGATAATTTTATATTGGAATTTTTTTCTTTTAAGTTTATTGATTGTATTACTATGCCAACTTTTAATTTGTATAAATTTTTTAGATCTAGATAACCTCTTGGCTTATAAAGATTTATTGTTGGTTCCAAAATAGGCAAGTTATAAATGCATTTTATTACTTTATTTTGTAATTTTTGTAATGGTTTTAAATAGGTTTCACACGCTGAACCCCACAGAGATATTAAATATTGTATTTTTGAATAAATTAGGCAAAAATAAATAATTTTTAAATATTTTAAGGAAATATAATTTCTTGCTTTATATAATATCCCTATTAATGGGGAAATATCCATTCGAAGTTTTTGGATGTGATTTTCCCAACTAAGCTTTTCATCCACAATTAGCCCTAAAAATTTAATTTTGTTAGTATACTTAATAATTTGATTGTTGTATATTAATTTTGGAATAATTTCTTTATGTAAAGTAGTTTTTCCTATTAGCATATACGAGGATTTTTCAAAATTTAAAGTTAATTTATATGATTGAAGCCAACGAGAAATAATATTTAAATCATATTTTATGTCATTTTCTAATTTAAAAATATTGTCTGAAAAATAAATTATGGTAGTATCATCTGCAAATAAATTTACATTACCCCTTAAATTTAAATTACCTATTGAATTAATATAAATTAAAAAAAGAACCGGTCCCAATACCGAACCTTGCGGTACCCCACAATTTATGCATTTTAGGTTACTTTTGTAGTTTTCAATTTGAACAAATTGTTTACGTTTATTAAGATAATTTTGAAACCAACAGTAAACCATTCCTCTTATTCCAATATTATAAAGACATTTTAATAAAATAGTATGATTTACGGTATCAAACGCTTTGCACAAATCTAGTGATACTAAACAACACTTTTTATTATTGTCTACATTATTTTGAATTTTTGAGATAGTATCTGCTACTGCAATTTCGGTATCTCTAGATTTACGAAAACCATACTGTCCTGAAAAAAATAGATTTTTATTTTCCAAAAATTCTGATAGTTTGTTATTCATACCTTTTTCTATAATTTTTGAAATTATTGGCAAAACAGAAATTGGTCGATAGTTATTGGCATCATAGTGTTTGCCATTTTTGAATAATGGTGATACTTTTGCAATTTTTAATTTTTCTGGAAAAATACCTGTATTAAAAGAAAGTTTTATCAAATAAAGTAATATTGGAATAATTTCATCTCTAACAATTTTAATAATTTTCACTGTTATTCCGTCGAAACCACTAGCTTTCTTTGTATTAAGTCTATTAATTATATCTTCAATAGTTTTCTTTGATATATTTTCTACTTCCAAAAACATTGATATTTCATTTTGTTTCTCAAAATATGTATTTTGTATATTTGGAATTTTATTGGATAACACTTCACCAACGTTAACAAAATGTGTATTCATCTCATCACAGATTTTCTTTTTTTCTTCAATTTTTTTATTATTAACTAAAAGATAGTCTATAGTTTGCTTCTCAGGGTTAGCTTTATTGGATATTATTTGATTTAGATTATTCCATATAGTTTTCTGATTCGCATTCATAAATTGTTCATTATAATAATTTTGTTTTACTCTTCTAATAGTTTTCTTAACTAATTTGTTATAGTCTGAATGTATTTGCTTATTTTCTTGATTATTTGGATACTTCTTTAATTTGTCATAATACTTATTTCTCAATTTTAGCATATTTATTAATTCTGCTGTAAACCATGGTTTAGATTTTTGTAGAATTTTGATAGATAGACTTTTCTGAATAACAATCGTTAAAAATATTTAAAATTTCTTCATAGAACATGTTTGGATTTGTAAAGTTATTTTCCTTATAATTTAGAAATGTCAATTTGCATTTTAATTTTTGTATATCAAATTTCTTCTGTATAATCACTTTATATTTTGATTCGTTTTTCAAATTTTCTGTTGAAATTTCCACTACTTGAAGTTTATGATCACTAATTTCAGACGCAATCATTTTTATAGAGATATCTTTGTTAAAATTGTAAAGTACATAATCTATTAAAGATGTACTTTTATTTGTATCACGTGTAGAAATATCTTCATTGTATATTTTGAAATTATTTGCGTTGTAAATGTCAACAATTTGGTTTTTTTCGTTATCATTCCTAAGAATATTTATAGTCATGTCACCAATGACTAGGCAGTCCATATTTAATTTTGTTAAATTTTCTAATTTTTCGTCCAACAAATCGAAGAAATATTTACTACTGAATGAAGGTGGTCTGTAAATTCCACATATTATTAACTCAGGCGATTTTAATTTAATTGAAATGTAGGATATTTCACTTTCAATTTTTTCTAATATTTCAAAATTTAAATTATGTTTAATAAAAAATCCTAGTCCTCCTCCTCGTTTCTCTCTGGTTGAATATACTGAATTGTAGTAGAAAAGACTTTTGATCTTACTATGCAATGATTGCAGAAGAATGCTCGAAAAAATGCCACTTATGTTCCAGTTAATGAAGGAAATGAAAAATGAACTACATAGCCTACAAGAGGAAATACGGAGTTTGAAAAATGAAATGAACATAAAAAATACCAGTACCGAGATAAACGCTTATTATAACGAGCCAGGAAAAACGTTCTCAGATGCACTAAAAAGTACACAAATAAATAAGGCGCAAAATATTTCACAATCTCCTTCTTTGATTATAAAACCTAAACAGAAACAAAACTCCAATAAGACAATAAATGATTTAAAAGTGAAAATACAACCAAACCAACTAAACATTGGAATAAAGAATATAAGGGAAACAAAACAGGGATGTGTTATTATCAAGTGCAAAGCAAATAATGACATTACAAAATTAAAACAAGCGGCACAAGAAAGTCTAAGTAATAAATATGATGTCGAAACTCCCAAATTAAACCTACCCAGAATGAAGATTGTTTACTATAACGGTAAGCAAGATGCAGAAGAACTGACGGAGGCTATAAGAAGTCAGAATACATGGATAGAGGATACTGACAAAATAAATATAACATACATTAAAGAAAACAAAAATAAAGAATCATCTACAATCTACTTCGAATGCTCTCCAAAATTATTCTGGAAAATGACCACCCAAAAGAAGTTATTTATTGGTTGGGAGAGATACAGTGTATTTGAAAATTTGAATGTAAACAGATGCTTTAAATGCCAGGAATACTATCACAAAAGTGGCGAGTGTCAAAATAACACAACATGTGAATTATGTGCTGAAAATCATGAAAGTACAAAATGCACAAAGCAAACAAAGAAATGCAAGAACTGCATAACGGCGAATGACAAATTCAAAACGAAATATAATATAAACCATGCTGCCTCAGATCGCAAATGCCCCTCTACTAGATACCATATGGACCTTTTGAGAAGTAGAATTGATTATGGAACATAATGTCGCAAATTAATTTAATTTTAATTAAAAAAAAAAAATTATAAATCAAACGGGACATACTGAAAACAATGGAAAACGATAATCAAAAGACAATGTTGGTGGATAGTGACTGTTTGCAAACTAAAACAAAAGACTCCAAAACTCTCTCTAATCAGTGCCAGTTAATAATGATGCGTCTAATCCAGAGTGTCCGAACCACAAATATTTTTATTTATAAGTTCTTTAAAACGGTAATCATACAATGTTCAAACCACCACAAGATGAGGTATTGGAACAACTGGACACAACGGAGGCTGACGCACATTCAGAGCTGGTAAACAATGTAATACTACAGAGCCAAATTAAATTAAAAAATAAATTCTCAACATTTTACATCTGAATATCAGAAGTGCCAGAAAAAATTTTGATGAATTAATTATATTTTTAGAATATTATCAACTTAATTATAATGATATGATAATTTTAAGCGAATGTTTTCAAATAGTCTCTTGTGATAATTTTAATTTTAACCTGCCTGGATATACTATTACTTTTTATAATAATGGTGACTATAACAGAAACGACGGTGTTTTAATTCTTGTCAGAGAAACCATAAATGTGAACGTAAGTCATATCACGCTGGATTTATCAAAAGCAACCATAAGCAGAATAACACTCAATCATCACAATATATCAATTGGAATCACAGCGGCATATAAACCTCCTCCAGTGACGGAGTGTTTATTTCTTAACGACCTGCGGCAATTCTTTGAACAATCTCTGACAAAAAACATGAAATATTTACTGGAGATATCAATATCAATATTCAGAACAATGTTAATCCAATTGTAAATGAATATATTTCGTTAATGGGGCTTCATGGTTTTGTCTCCTATATAAATTCAGCAACTAGAGTCACCCCGAAAACATCCTCCTGCATCGACCATATATTCATTAGGCAAAAATCAAAAATTAACCACCTAACATTGAAATCCTTTATATTAGATCCAGACATAACAGATCATTGCCCAATAATGCTAAATATTAACTTAGATCAAAATATGAATACCTCTACAAATAAACCTGATCAACCTATAAAATATTACAGTAAAATAAATAATCACATCTTTCAAAATAAAATAAAAGCACAAGACTGGTCGACGGTCTTGGAAACAGAGGACTCAGAACGGGCAATGACCTCATTTATGGATATATTTAATGACACTGCGAAAAGCCACAACGAAATGTCCAATAACATCTAAAAATAAAAAAATTAAAGAATGGATAACAGCAGGATTGATCACGTCAATAAAACATAGAGATAACTTAAAAAAAAACTAAACAAAAACTACAGTTTGGAATTGAATGCAGAATATAAATCATACAAAAGTAAATTAAAAACTAAACTAAAAAATCAAAAATACAACTTTTATAAGGGACAAATTGAAAAAAAAACAAGAACAATATTAAAAATATTTACAAAATAAAATCCAAAGCAACAAATAGTAGAGGGAGAGTAGAAAAAACAAACTTAACAATTGTAGATGAGAAAAATACTAGCTTTGAAAAGGACACCGATATGGCGAATTTTTGCAATAACTATTTTAATCATATTGGTATAGAGATGGAAAAGAAAATAAGCACTCCTCAGAACCCATTTCAGAACCCATTTGTATTGGGTGAGACTCTGCAAGCATCTTCATTTCTAAATCCTGCAACGAAAAATGAAATAATAACCCATATATCTACTTTAAAAAACGACAGTGCCCCAGGAAGAGATGAAATTACCACAAAACTTATTAAGTCTGTTCACCAAGAAATAGTCACACCCATAACCCATATTATCAATTTAACTTTTAAAACGAGCAAAATACCAAGCCACTTTAAGGAATCAATTATAACCCCGATCTTTAAGAATGGCGAAAAAAATAAAATTCAAAACTACCGCCCAATTAGCCTGATAAATAACTTCGCAAAATTTTTTGAAAAATGTGTAAAAGAACGACTAATATCATTTAAAAAAAAAACAACGTTATATCGGCAAGGTTTCACAGAAGGTGTCAGCACGGCAGACGCAATGTATTCACTAAGCTCAGAAATCACAACTAATCTCAATAATAGTAAGAAAAGTATAGCAGTTTTTATAGATCTGGCAAAAGCTTTTGATACTGTGCCTCACCAAAAACTCCTTGATATATTGTCCCATTATGGAGTTCGTGGTATAGTGTTGGAACTATTTAAAAACTACTTATCTGACAGAAATCAATTCTTAAGAATAAACGGTGTGCTGAGTGAACCACTCAAAATAAAAATAGGAGTACCCCAAGGTACGATCTTGGGTCCAATCCTATTTATTACTTATATAAACTCTCTACTAAACCTAAATAATAATGGTAAGATGATTTCATATGCAGATGATACAGTTTTGCTTTTTGAGGGAAACTCCTGGCAGGAGACTAAAGAATGTGTAATTCACGGATTTAATATAATTAAGCACTGGTTGGACTCATTTAAACTGTCTCTAAACTTATCTAAAACAACTTATATAGCATTTTCGTTAACTACCGCAAATAGGCCCAACTTTGATTCCATAACAATTAATAATAAAAGAGACAACACTATATTGGGCGTATCACGGGCAAAATACTTGGGAATCTTTATTGATCAGCACCCCAAATGGACAGAACATATATCATACCTTACAAAGAAAATCCGTACTCTTATTCACAAGTTTTATATGTTAAAGAATTTTTATGCACAAAATTGATTACTATGATTTACAAATCGCTAGTCGAATCTCTATTTAGAGATGGATTGATTGTTTGGGGTGGCTCTTACAAAACTAATAACCTGAAACCACTAGTAGTAATCTAAAATTATATTATAAGAGTAATGTTTAAAAGGAACACTATACCCAACTGAATATTTATACAACACAGAGATATGTAACCTTCATTGCTTATATATACATACTATTTGTTCATATATTCACAAAAATGTAACTTTGCAGGAATTTGTAAACCATCAATACCTAACTAGAAGTAATGTAGACAGGCACTTGGTTATACCAAAAAACAAAAAAACAATCAATCTTAAATTTATAAACTACCTAGCACCAAAATTTTATAATCTCTTACCAAACAAAATTAAGCAAATAACTAAACATAAACCATTTAACAAACAAAGCAAAATCTATATTATTGAGAACTACGATAGGTTTAGAATGGACTAGAAAAAAACTGAATCTGTTGCTTGTATCACGTATTTTATTATACAAAGCACTACTCCAGGTAATATTTGTTAACCTAGATATGAGTTTTAATGTAGTATATTGATATCTTTTGTATATTGGTACTACAATAATGACAAATATGTTTGGGCACATACAGGTGTTTCGCACACCTAGGTGCCATAAATAATGTAGCAGATAATAATAAGTAAGAGTGAAAAAATATGTAACAACGTACCTATCTAATTATTATTATTTAAATAAATAAATTAAATTAAAATTAAAAATTATTGTGTCAAAATTGAAGGTCAAAAATGAATCAATGAGTTCGAGAATCTAAATCAAGAATCTCCCGGTATTTACATGTTTAAAAAGCAGATTTTATGAGTCTTTTTAAAATTTGTAAACATAAGGATAACATGCAGTCGAGTAGGAATTTAAGCACCGAAATAATAACAAATTAATCTGGAAAATATTACTACTTGACCACACCAATATTACAACCTTTAAATAAAGTAGCAGTTGAGGCTTTAGTTTATGCTACTGTCCAAAATTTTCAGAATAGCCAGAATCTAGAAAAACCAAAGCAAAGTGTTACTACCCAGTTAACCAAAACACGTTATCGCGACGTCAATACTGGTACAAAATTGACGAAATGCCGTCCCTTTAAGACGTCTCTACTGCGTTAATAGGACGACTAGATAAGCTATGGGGTTTTCGGATTAGAATTGAGCTATTTTACGTGTAAATCTCCATTAGAAAATTTAAGGTCCGTTCTGCATTTCAAGGTCACCGACGCCCAGGTGCGTACTAAACATTTGAACCCCTCTTCAACGAAGGCGTCTCGACGCCAAATTATTGATAACAATTAGCCCATAATATGCCTTCGTCTTCTGAGAGGTACCGATGCATCAATTTCGAAAAGGCATATTTTTTTGTTCTAGGATCGGACCTGCGATTATAGGTATAGTGCTCTACACTTTAAACCACCACGCCACGCTGTCTACATTTTTTGGTCATATTATTAGTGAAATTGATACTAGAGGTTAACCACAAACACAAAGTTTAAATATAGGTTTATTTATACAGCTATACAAATGCATTCTTAAAACATTTAAAACAAAATATAAATTATACAATATAATATCCCCTTTCTGGCTGGATTACATTGACATATCCACATCCACATATATAACTCACTGAAGATACTTGTCAGGTATAATAGATACTTTTTACTTGTCTTCCATTATCGACCAGTGTCCCCAAGGAATTGTGTCAGCAGATGATTTTGAAATTTGTCTCTTGTCATCACAAGGAGATAAACCAATCTTATTTTGTCTTGCTCTATATATGTCATGATTTTTGGATCTTATTAAATTTTGCGAAACATGTTTCTCCCTAAATGTTTCCAGGCACTTAACATAATCTTCAAATGTTATTTGATTTTCAATAACAGACTTCTTAATACCTTCTATTTTTTTGGTTAGTCCCTTTTTAGAAAGATAATTTTCAATTTCTTGTCGCTGTTTAACATCCACCTCTAGTTTCAATCTTTCTTGTTCTATTTCATCAAACGTGTAATGCACCTTTGTAGCATACATTTTGGATCTAAGTCCTATAAAATGAGTCATAATTCGCCCATTATTCTCATCTTTCATCATTCCTAGAACTTTCCTGTTAACGTTTGGAATTTCATATATGTTATCCTCAGAATAATCAGATGTAACAAAGTATTGCTGACAATCTCTTCTGATGACTTGATAAATATCCATATTTTTAATTTCATATATTAGCGAATCGGTATCGGTATAAAGAACATTGCAATTAGAGAAATTTTTCAGCATGCAATTATAATGAAAATCGTAAATAGTAGTTTTGGCTAGATCTAGAATAGACATATTCCTACATATCTATGTAGGTTTGTTGAAATAAATTTTTGACTTTGCAAGTTCGATAATTACAAAATTTTCATTTGTTATAGTACATGTTTTAAATTCTTCTAAAAACCTCGACAGCATTCAGGCTATTAATTTCCTTATTAGAAAGCCATTTAAAATATCCATAGGGCAGATATTGGGACATTGCCCAGCCATATTGGTTATTTATGTCAAAATACGCCAGATATGACTCGTCTTTATTGGTATCATATGAAGACATGTACAGGGACATTTTTTTAAGTGTCTCACCCGATTGGCGATTTTCCTGCTGACTATCATAAAAAACAAATTACATATTTCTCAATGATTTTCGATAAGGAAGCCGAATTTAATGTCAAAAAATACATAGATTTGCAAATTTGACAGATGAGACGCCATTTTGAATTTTCTTAAATGGCAACCCCCATAAATAACCACACGATTGAATTGCATTTGGCGATCTGATTCTAAAACTATTAAGTTGACACTTATTTTCAGCCGTTTCGGAAATACGGGCGTTCCTAATTTGCCTCCATCGATTTTGTCTTTTAAGTGTCTCACCTCTTTAATAAATAAATAGACCTTCTAAGGTGAACACCCTAATTTTTTTCACAGTGACACAATTTCGCGTGAGCAAGCGATCTACGCTATAGTCAAATCCGACAGATGTCAAAAAGTTACAGATACGACGCCATCTTGAATTTTTTTAAATGGCAACCCTCATAAATAACTAGACGATTGGATTGCATTTGGCGATCCGATTCTAAAACTATATAGTTGTTGACACTTATTTTCAGCCGTTTCGGAAATACGGGCGTTCCTAATTTGCCTCCATCGATTTTGTCTTTTAAGTGTCTCACCCCTTTAATAAATAGACCTTTTAAGGTGAACACCCTAATTTTTTTCACAGTGACACAATTTCGCGTGAGCAAGCGATCTACGCTATAGTCAAATCCGGCAGATGTCAAAAAGTGACAGATACGACGCCATTTTGAATTTTTTTAAATGGCAACCCTCATAAATAACTAGACGATTTAATTGCATTTGGCGATCCGATTCTAAAACTATATAGTTGTTGACACTTATTTTCAGCCGTTTCGGAAATACGGGCGTTCCTAATTTGCCTCCATCGATTTTGTCTTTTAAGTGTCTCACCCTCTTTAATAAATAGACCTTTTAAGGTGAACACCCTAATTTTTTTCGCAGTGACACAATTTCGCGTGAGCAAGCGATCTACGCTATAGTCAAATCCGGCAGATGTCAAAAAGTGACAGATACGACGCCATTTTGAATTTTTTTAAATGGCAACCCTCATAAATAACTAGACGATTTAATTGCATTTGGCGATCCGATTATAAAACTATATAGTTGTTGACACTTATTTTCAGCCGTTTCGGAAATACGGGGGTTCATATTTTGCCTCCATCGATTTTGTCTTTTAAGTGTCTCACCCCTTTAATAAATAGACCTTCTAAGCTGAAAACCCCAATCTTTTTGCTGGTAAGTTGTATCTTAATGAAAATTTTTCCCACATATAATTTAATTTAAACAACAAGAAACAGTACATGTTTTTTTAAAAAAATTAATAAATTTCTATTATCAAGCTCTAACAAGTAAAGTGAATTATTATTGATTATTATAGGGAATGGCTTTAAACAAAAGGTTTTATTTTTACCCCTACCGCCACTTAAAGTGACAAAATGTTTTAGTATTTTCTTTAACATATTTTATGCACTTTAGTTTATTATATATTATACAGGGTGTCCCACGGTGGATGGCGTATTAGGCGTTTATGGAGAACTAAATAACGGATCATTTTGAAAATTTGGCAACCGGGATAAAAGATCATGATCTACAGTTTAAAAATATTTTTGACTATGCGGTGTTGCCGCTTCTACTCTAAACCGGTGACAACATTACTATTTTAAATAGAACACCCTGTATATTCTTCAATTTTCAAATTCCGAATATAATTATGAGCAACTTCTCTTAATATTTTCCTATACCTATCTGTAATTAATTTCAATTTTTTTTTACGAAAAAAGGACTTCCAATAAATTTTAATACCTCCCTCCTATTAAAAAAATTTGAGCTGAAATTAGGGTCATACCTGAACAATGCATCTAGGCATTTGATCTTTTGGTCACATCTTAGTCTAAGTATACAGGGCGGTACAGAAATTAATTTATGTCGGTAACTTACAAAAATGCCAGAAAAATTATTTTTTTAAATGGAACACCCTGTATAATAATACGGATTTGAAAAGCCAATAAAACTAGCTTTCAGAGTATGTATACTTTGCCTAATACCTGAAGCCGAATAAATTTTTTGTTATTCATCTGCGGCAAATTCGGATACATTTCATTAAATTTTCTGCAGGTTTTACTAATTATTTGATCAGACTGTCCATGGAAAATAAATAAATTCATTAAAACTGTATTAGAGTAATTATTATTTTCCGCCATCGTAGGTACTTAAATCACATTTATTTAAAAAATTACATTTCTATAAAACAAGTTGCCATGGTGACTATGTAACAAAAAATTTGTTTCCATAGCCCACTACTATTAAAACCGTTGAAAGTTTGTCGATTTATGAAGTTTTATGAATAAACGCTATTAAATCGGAAACTTGAAGTTAGGTATTAGGTATAATTTTTCTGGCATTTTTGTAAGTTACCGACATAAATTAATTTCTGTACCGCCCTGTATACTTAAACTAAGACGTGACCAAAAGATCAAATGCCTAGATGCATTGTTCAGGTATGACCCGAATTTCAGCTCAAAATTGTTTAATAGGAGGGAGATATTAAAATTTATTGGAAGTTCTTTTTTTCGTCAAAAAAAAATTGAAATTAATTGATTCCCGAAAAACGGCCACAGATAGGTATAGGGAAATATTAAGAGAAGTTGCTCATAATTATATTCGGAATTCAAAAATTGAAGAATATACAGGGTATTCTATTTAAAATAGCGATGTTTTCACCGGTTTAGAGTAGAAGCGGCAACACCGCATGATCAAAAATATTTTTAAACTGTAGATCATGATCGTTTATCCCGGTTGCCAAATTTTCAAAATGATTCGTTATTTAGTTCTCCATAAACGTATAATACGCCATCCACCGTGGGACACCCTGTATAACTATTGGGAAAAGTAAGAAAAGGCAGTTGGGTGCCACTAGAATGATTAAGATATCCTATTGCATGTCTAGTCGAAGCAAATAAAAAGTAAGGATTATTAATTTAACGAATAGAAATTAAAATTCGTTGTTATTTGTTTTGTGCAATTGTCTTTTAGAAATTAGCGAATTGTAAACAATAAAATTAACTTAAATAATATTACAAAAACTTTGGGTTTAAGAAATTTGCTTATAGAATATCCTACCTTTCTCTATGGTTGTTGGTCAGGGTATAAGTTTACATACAAATTTAAGTATTCTCCCTTGCATTATCTAATTACTTTTAAACCGGCGTTTCTCAACTTTTATTGTTTGCTATCAAATTTTTAATCACAATTCTCATCGAAGATCGAAATTTCACAATCAGTGAAATTCGTTGTAACATGTAAATAAAACGTATTAATTATTGTCAGCTAAAAGTAAAATGATATAAGAAAATAACTAAGGCATCAGGCATGCTATATTGAATTTTAACAATTTTTGATATTTATGATGCCCAGTAACTCTTTATAATTTCACTGCATTCCCATTTTCCTCTTCGCCATATCGGTAACGTCATGTTCAAACTAATAAAAAATTAAACGTCTATAGTAACATTTGACATTATCATTAAGAATTTTTTCTAAATAACTTTAAATTTCGTTATTAATTAGACAATACTTAAATTCGTGGTAGTCAATAAGAGAACCTTCAAAAAAGTCGAATGTAATTTTGTGGCAAAAAATTGGGAAGCCAATATTTGAGGGTAGCAAAATTTACATGTGATTTCCAGTGGCCAGTTTGGCGGTGCATCATCCGGTATGTGCCCTCTGGCTATTTTTATTACTATTTAATTTGAAAATTAGCCTTAATTAAAAATACTGATAGACTGGCAACCAACTATAATATGAAGTTGGCCTTTTTTGTATATATAGTTTTCCATCTGCCTATAGCAGTGCTGATAGTATCTCCAGACGGCTAGAAATGGAGATTGAGTATTTTGTTATTCAAATCCAGAATTTTTAAACTTGTTTTTAATTGTAGTATTGAAGTTAATTATTAATATTAAATACATTATCCATTACTGATACAATCTTATATATAAGTGTAATATATCAGTGTAAACGTGTATTTTATTTTGCAGAATGCATTTTTTTAATGCGCATTTGTTTCAGTAACTTTATTAATTTCTTTATAATATTTTTTTCGATATGCTAACAGGTATCACGCCCTTCTAGGGGGGTTCGCCCCACAGGTTAAAAAACGCTGCTTTTTGGTTGAACAAAACATTTATAGTACTTGCCTAAAAACTGCTGGAGCTATATTTATGTTAAATTTAATAAACACACTTATTAACGATAACGAAAATTGCGCAATAACATATAAAAATAACTGTGCCACTGTTGCTGTATATGTATAAACTATTCATAAAACGTTAGGGTTTATATTTAAAGTTCTAGCTATCAGGTGCAATTAAAAAAAAAACTAACGCAATCCGTTAGCAAAGGATTTGGGCATATTAAAATTATATTCATCTTTAACTAGGTTTATGTTTTAATTTGTAATCAGAACATGTTTCGACATTACAAAAAATGTAAAAGCATAAAATTAATAAATTTTAAAAGTATAACAGTAATAACCAAGCAACTAACATTGAAGACAATATTATTTATAATTACAATTAAATATTAATAACAAGACGCATTTTTACCATTTAAGAGTCATGAACTTCTTAGTTAAAGATTCTTATATACACTTTTATAAATAAAAATACTAGTCGACCCTAGCCAGCCTCTTTGGTAGAAATGCAGATTGATCGTAATTGTTGAATCTGTTTTTTCTTTGTATATATTTCAATATTGCAGTGTGTTCTTGATCAGCAATGAAAATACATGTTCATTTAACCGATGGAGGCAAATTAGGAACCCCCGTATTTCCGAAACGGCTGAAAATAAGTGTCAACGACTATATAGTTTTAGAATCGGATCGCCAAATGCAATTCAATCGTCTAGTTATTTATGAGGGTTGCCATTTAAAAAAATTCAAGATGGCGTCGTATCTGTCACTTTTTGACATCTGTTGGATTTGACTATAGCGTAGATCGCTTGCTCACGCGAAGTTATCTCACTGTGAAAAAAATTGAGGTGTTCAGCTTAGAAGGTCTATTTATTAAAGGGGTGAGACACTTAAAAGACAAAATCGATGGAGGCAAATTAGGAACGCCCGTATTTCCGAAACGGCTGAAAATAAGTGTCAACGACTATATAGCTTTAGAATCGGATCGCCAAATGCAATCCAATCGTCTAGTTATTTATGAGGGTTGCCTTTTAAAAAAATTCAAGATGGCGTCGTATCTGTCACTTTTTGACATCTGTTGGATTTGACTATAGCGTGGATCGCTTGCTCACGCGAAGTTATCTCACTGTGAAAAAAATTGAGGTGTTCAGCTTAGAAGGTCTATTTATTAAAGGGGTGAGACACTTAAAAGACAAAATCGATGGAGGCAAATTAGGAACGCCCGTATTTCCGAAACGGCTGAAAATAAGTGTCAACGACTATATAGTTTTAGAATCGGATCGCCAAATGCAATTCAATCGTCTAGTTATTTATGAGGGTTGCCATTTAAAAAAATTCAAGATGGCGTCGTATCTGTCACTTTTTGACATCTGTTGGATTTGACTATAGCGTAGATCGCTTGCTCACGCGAAGTTATCTCACTGTGAAAAAAATTGAGGTGTTCAGCTTAGAAGGTCTATTTATTAAAGGGGTGAGACACTTAAAAGACAAAATCGATGGAGGCAAATTAGGAACCCCCGTATTTCCGAAACGGTGAAAATAAGTGTCAACGACTATATACTTTTAGAATCGGATCGCCAAATGCAATCCAATCATCTAGTTATTTATGAGGGTTGCCATTTAAAAAAATTCAAGATGGCGTCGTATCTGTCACTTTTTGACGTCTGTCGGATTTGACTATAGCGTAGATCGCTTGCTTACGCGAAATTATGCCACTGTGAAAAAAACTAGGGTGTTCAGCTTAGAAGGTCTATTTATTAAAGGGGTGAGACACTTAAAAGACAAAATCGATGGAGGCAAATTATGAACCCCCGTATTTCCGAAACGGCTGAAAATAAGTGTCAACAACTATATAGTTTTATAATCGGATCGCCAAATGCAATCCAATCGTCTAGTTATTTATGAGGGTTGCCATTTAAAAAAATTCAAGATGGCGTCGTATCTGTCACTTTTTGACATCTGTCGGATTTGACTATAGCGTAGATCGCTTGCTCATGCGAAGTTATCTTACTGTGAAAAAAATTGAGGTGTTCAGCTTAGAAGGTCTATTTATTAAAGGGGTGAGACACTTAAAAGACAAAATCGATGGAGGCAAATTAGGAACGCCCGTATTTCCGAAACGGCTGAAAATAAGTGTCAACAACTATATAGTTTTAGAATCGGATCGCCAAATGCAATCCAATCGTGTGGTTATTTATGGGGGTTGCCGTTTAAGAAAATTCAAAATGGCGTCTCATCTGTCAAATTTGTAAGTCTATGTATTTTTTGACATTAAATTCGGCTTCCTTATCGAAAATCATTGAGAAATATGTAATTTGTTTTTTATGATAGTCAGCAGGAAAATCGCCAATCGGGTGAGACACTTAAAAAAATGTCCCTGTACTTATGATTGGCTTCAGCATATCGCTTAGAACACTGACTTAATCCCCCTCTTATGCCTTTTTCTACAAACATAACCATATCCAAATCTGTCAACAGTTCGAGTTTTACTTGGCTTCTTTTAGACATTTGAAATAACATGCATTGCCAAGCATACCCCGGCAACGTGTAGGCATGCGTAGGAGAAATACAATAAGTTTTAAAAGACGTTTTGCGAAATTGTTCAAAAATATCTGCCAGAAGCAAGACATCTGCTTTAAGATAGATATCAGAATATTCTTGCATTGTTTTGCATCCTAACGAGTTCCATACTTCATGCGCATGAGCGTAATCCTTTTCGCTTATTAGAGAGTCATTCAATCTGTTATAAAATTGCATTTTCAAAGGCAGTTTGGTCTCGCTCAGTTTGTGCCTACTATCCATAAAGTCATAAGGAAATACCCCTTTCCTACAGAGTAATGAAAACTGATCTTCAGACAACTTCATGAATTCAGATTTAAGAATTGGATAATCTGATAAGTATGACGCTAATTTATCTAACCCAGAAGCCAAAAATCGAAAGCTGTCTATAAATCTTAACTGCACCAAATTTTCGGGGATATTCTTAGTAAACGAAATATATTTTTCCTTATTCACTGGTAAAATATCGATTTTCCTGGCACGCCAGGATCGATTTTGTAGATCTTTAATATGCAAAGGAGCCACTCGTGCGGTACGGAGTCAAAGGCCTTCTTGTAATCTACAAAGGAAGTATAGAGGTTTCTTTGCTTAGAGTAAGCTTTTATTATTATTATTATTATTCTCTACAAAGGCAGTATATAGGTTCCTTTGCTTTAGATAAGGCTTGATTGCTATTATGATTGTGATTATTGATTGTTGATG
Organism: Polydrusus tereticollis; assembly: GCA_963920685.1. Lineage (NCBI taxonomy): Eukaryota > Metazoa > Arthropoda > Insecta > Coleoptera > Curculionidae > Polydrusus > Polydrusus tereticollis. Next base: position 57,105,054 of record OY987329.1, read on the forward strand.
ATGATGATGACGATGATGATGATAAGCAAAAAATAATTTGCCGATCATTTTTATGTGAAAGCGGCATGCTTGGTAGAAGTCACTACGAGCAACCGTCCTTAAGGAAAAGAAAAAATAAATCACATTTATTTGCATATCGCTATGCCCATATCAGAATTTGATAAATTTGCATTTACCTCCTAACAAATCCGAAATCAAAAAAGTATCAAAAGGTACTTCGTATTAGTCATTAAACTGCCGACATAACAGTGTTATCAAGAGAAAACGGCAGTGGTGTACATATTTTTTATTCTGCTTAAAAATTGTGATACCCTGTATCTCCGAAACGAAGCATTTTCGGATATAGCTTTATAGGAACTTTTTTTCATATTTTTAAGCACGGAAACTCATCCTGATTTTTCGCAATATTAACTAATATACGTTTACGAGGCACCCAGCAAGCCGTTAGTACCTATCGTTTAATGTACTTTGGTTGTAATAACGGTGTATATCTGGAAAAAACATGCTACCGCTTATTTAATTCAAGAACTCAGTTAATATACAAAATAGAACTATTTGGAAAAACGATTTAAGGTTTAAATGATTACTCAACATGCTTCTAGTTTTAGTTTTTTTTTTAAATACCTATTTTATAGAAAATATATAATGTGAAGTTAAATTTAACATATACGTAAATTACTATCTTCACTAAAAAAACAGACTAAAACTATTCAAAGTTCCTTTGTTCTTTTTTCTTTTCTTCCTAAAATTTGTTTATATTTACGTTGCTTTCCTAGTTCTGGAATTTATGCTAACCCGTTGCAAACCAAAAATTTAAAAATATTTCCGGCCGGTCGATAGCTACACCTACAGCGTATTGTTTCGCGGTGCACCAGGGAATCGTTATTTACGATTGTTTTTATCATTGCTTTTAAAAGATATATTTATTTCTTAAACAAAGTGATATTGAAATGCAGAACTTTGTACAGACAGTAGTATTCCTATCAGAGTCATATGCATTTCACTGAAATTCGTCGTTTGCTATCCTACTTCGAATTTTTAAGGGTCCTACATACACGCGTACAAGTACTAATATATGAACACACGGTGATGTACGCGCGTCGATGTTCGCCAGTGCGTAGGCAAATTTTCTGGTTTTTTTAATAAAAATTTCTTTACAATCAATTAATTTTTCTATTAAACTTTTTTTTATAACTCTTACAGTGTCCGAGAAAAGGTACAGGGTTATCTTACGTGGACCACCCTGTACTTAACAACAACGCAAGATTTAAAAAAAAACTCGTAGGAAGTCTTAAAAATTTTCCGATCGTCGTTTTAGGTGTTAAACCGTATTTTTAAATGTGAAAATGCCTATTCACTTAATTATTTCCATCGAGAGTTAGGAGAACGAAATTTTTATGAGCAATGCGCTGACAATCATGCGTGTAAGCATATGGTGTGACTACATTAATTAAAATACCTGTAACGTGCGCTTAAGTTGTGTCTAGTGTTACAAGCATTTCTTTAAACACAGTGGCGAAATACAAGTGGTAAACGTACGACATTGATGATATTTTTTTTAAATAAAGCAGATAATATATACTTACTCATTGAAACCGGTAGGTATACTTATTTCCAGATCTTCGAGGAAATGCGCGGTATCATGATGACATGGTTTGATTTGGATACAAAGAAGTTTCATATGAGATTCGCTGAGTAGATCCTAAAATAATTAGACACAATAATCAACTTCACAATGATAACAGAAGATAAATCTCATCGTATTCATGAAAAATTTTATGAAATTTTTAATACTGAATTAAACTATAGGATAAACGTCAAATATTTTAGCAAAAATAAAAATCACTTGGTAGAATTTGATCAACTTGAAAAATGGCTAACAGTAATAAATTAATCAACTTGACGTTGCCCATGCAAACGTCTTGAGATTGAAATTGTTTGGGTAAATATGCGATAATCTTACCGTTCTATGCATTTTGTTATTCAATTTTGCATAATGCAATGCTAATGCACAATATACAGAAAATGTCTTAAATAAGTTTTCATCAGACGCAGTAAAAACAACTCCATTTATTTTATTGACGACTTGAACTACGCCTAAAAGGAAAATTTTATTAGTGGTTAGGTACTTACTTAATTAAACATATTCTTGTTGAGTTTAACATTTAATAAAGACATTTTTACTGATCTGAAAATGCATATTAGTTTCTAACGTTGGTCAAAACAGTTTACTTCAAATCGATTATTATTCCTTAAAAACAGATTAAGTAATGAAATAAATTCAACACTTTTAGAAACTAACCATGGGTTGGCCATTATATTTTCTAGCAAAAAAATAAAACAAAACATTATTTTAAATAACTAGTCTAAAAGCGAGCAACACTGATGTACAAACATGTACGCACTTTTAATCCCTAACTGTGCCGGCGCGGAGGAGCGTGGTAGTCCTGGGGAAGGCACCTGTAAAAATCGGGTTCCCTCTGCGACCAAACATGGAGTGTATTCAAATAATATAAACATTGTTAATTTAATAAATAGAATAAACATTACTAATATCCGTGTAAATTTGTTTTGATCACACTCCTGCGCACTGTAACTTGGAAACAATCGGGGGGGTTTTAATCAAGTAAGGATTGTCACTTTAATGCGTAGCCTATTACTTATTTAGAGTAACTGTGTGAGGCCTACGGCCACGCACTTTTTACCTTATTCTTGCGTGCGAATATTTTTCAAATTTTTTAAACAAAAAAGTGCAAAAACAAAATTTGTATATAAGTAAGTAGTCAAAGTTTTTAAAATTTCAAAAATATTTATAATTTATTAAAATTTAATAGCTGTTCTGTGTTTTGCATAATCGTGCGAGGCCTACGGCCACGCCCAGTTTGAATATATAATTATTAAAAGTATAGACGCCTGTTATTTCTTATTTTAAGCATTATATAGTAAAGAATATTTAAAAAGAAGCAGATCTTAAATTAAGTACATTAAGAAATACATTAATTAATACTTTTTAAATATAAATATAATAAAAAAACAAGAACATTACAAAAATATATTTCATATTTATATTTATAACATTTTTATAAAAAAATAAAAAAATAAACATACAACTACATACAAAAAAGTTAATCTGAATCTGAAGATAAAGAAATGTCACTTTCAGAATCTGACACATGAATTATCAGTGGCTTAACCTGAACATCCAGAATGTGTTCTTTTTGCCAATAATCCCTTATAAATTATTTGTATGGCAAACACAATCAGCCCAATTTTCGGGGGTAATGGTTTGTAACGCCTCTTTCCAAACATCCAAAACGACATTTTCATCTTTTCCGATAACTTGTTTATTAAAAAACGTTTTGCTTTGGGCCCAAATTAATTCCATATCGTTGAAAATCCACTGCATTTATTTTAGGGAGGCAATCTCAAAACTTGATGACCCATAGTACAAATTAACTCATCCACGGCAGATCCTAATTTTGCTTTGTATTGTTTTACTATTTGTAGCAACTCGGGTTTAAGTGCGTTTTCCATAAAAGTGATATTTTTGCTTTGTAGCCAGGAAATGATCAGCTTTTTTCGTTGAAGCAGTTGGCACATTTTCGCTGAGCCGTGAATGATTTGCATTGTCCATAACAAGAAGCGAGGGTTTTTCGAGCCGAGGTACCAGCTGTTCTTTCAACCATTTTTCAAACAATGTAGAGTTCATGTTGTCATGATAGTCAGCGTTTTTATTTTTTGTAGAAAAAACTAAGTCTGCCCCATTTATAAAGTCATCTTTGATGGGAGCATGCCAAACTATATATCTTTTGCCATCTGATAGCAAATAGCAAATCTTATTTATTTATTTACAAGTACTTTATTGGTTTCCCAAAAGGCGATTGACCGTGGTCCTGCAAATCTTATTTTAAACAATCCTGGATTATAATAAGGCCGAAGGCGCTCTACAAAAAATAGAAAAATATACATATATTACAAAAAAAATTCTGTTTCTATCTTAATTTAAAATAGTGTACACAGCCCTAGCCTATCTTTTTAATAATAACCAGAAAAACATGAATACTAGGCATCTATACATAAATAGGTACATTAAAAAAAAACGCTTTACCAGACCAAAAATCCAAGTGCTATAGTGTTTCATTTTTATATAAAATTGGCTTAGTTTTTAATTTTTACATGGCTTTTTTTTCTACCCTGTATAACATTAAGACGAAAAGACTTTTTAAAGCTGAAAACCTTGAGCTACAAAAAACGCCTTTTTGGGAAACCATGTTTTTGTACATTTTTGTATTTTAATAAAATTTGCCTTTCTCTACCAATAAATTTTCATTTTTATTTTAAAATATGTAAAAAAAGGCAGTTCTTCATTTGTTTTCCGATTTATATGATGAATTTTGCTAAACTTCAATATAATTTGGGACACCCGGTACACTAAAGTCACTCGAAGACGTTACGAAATATTTTAGATGAAAATCTTCCATTATTTTTTTTTATCAATAATTAGCACCTGTTTTAAATAAAATCAAGACAATTGAGAACTAGCCACATAAATTAATCAACGACTTTTTGGGACATCCTGTTTATGTAAACTTTCGTAATTCAACAACATTAACTTTTCTCTAGCAATAAATTTGCATAGATAATCCTTGTCATTATAAATAAAAAAAAAGATTTATCTTAAAATTTTCCGATTTTTATTATGATTTTCGCTTAATTCATAACATTATTAATAACAATTATTAATTTTTGCATGACTTTTTTTAGCCCTGTATAAAATCAATACACACCCAAATAAGCCAAAAAGAGGCAAGAAATGTAAGAAATACGAACTTTTTATACCTGGAAACTTTGAGCTACAAAAAACGCCTTTTTAGGAAATTCGCTGTAGGTATATGTAAATTTTCGTATTTCAATATAATTGACCCTTTTCTACCAATACATTTCCATAGATAATCCTTTTCATTAATAATGTGCAAAAAAAAAACAGTTCTGTATATATTTTCCCATTTTTAATATGAAAAACATCGTCAGAATTGGTTGGTTAAAAGTTTTAAATTTTTACTGACTTATTTTCGATCCTGTATAAAATAGACACATAGAAATTAGCCAAAAAAACTAAAGACATCTAAGAAAAATGCACTTTCCATATTCGGAAATATCATTAATTTCAGTTAAGAAGTAGCTTTTACTCTATATAAATTAAAAATTTGCAATTTAAAGCAACTTGAACTTACCTACCAAAAACAAATATTTATTTGGTCCATTTTTAAACACTTCCGTGTGTCTTATGGGAAAAAAATATACGTCCGCATTCTAAATAAATATTTTAGAACTCATGAGAAATTACTAAAAGAAAAATGTAATCAGTCTTTAGGTATACCGGGTGACAATGGAACTACTACCCAGGCTGGCGTTTCAAAACGACTTTAGATACAAATTTGAAATTTTGGTCGACGTCTGGGTTAAGTAATGTGCATATTTTAAGCAAAAAAACAAATGACAATCACTTCCGGTTTCACCGGAAACGATTAAAATTTTGATATTTTAAATTGCAACCCCCGTATATTTTTACATATTTGAATGCTGCGAAAAATTCGAAACATTTTTTATGTAGCATGTCCTATACCTAAACTTAACAGATTTTGACTTATGGGGCTTTAAAGTTTGAACTATTTTAACATTTAATTCATTTTTCCAAAAAAACGAAGAGCGCTACGACCAAAACAAACGGTGCAATTCGTACTTCATTAAAGGCACTCTAGGATAGTAGAATAAAAAAACTGATGCTAGCAATTTTAAAAAATCGATATTTTCGACAAGACGTTTTTCAGTTTTTGATCCATTTTTGTATGAAAACGGGACTTTCACTACCCGATCTTACTTTTTTATCTTCTATCCATTTATATTCTCAGTTTTCATTTTCAAACAACGGATATTATTTTTGAACCAGCTGGACGTTTTATGCTCTTTTTACTAAAATTAAAATAATCATATTAGCCATGACACAGGTTGCTATGGTTTTTAGAAACAATTATATTACCTATGTCAGTTATTTTTTATCACCTAGTGTGTTTTGCAGATTGTTGGAAATTCTTGTAAATTATCGTTTTTTATTTCGTGATTTTTTTTGGCGTAGTTCTTTGTAATCCGTTTCAAATGGTAATTTTTACAAGAGCCGAACAAATAGATATGCTTCTCGTTTATGGCGAGTGCTTGCAAAATAAAAGGCAGGCTCAAACACTCCACGCAGAACGATACCCCGACAGAAACCAACCCTGCTATGCTTATTTTCCGTGGCTGGTACAACATTTGAAAACAGTTCCCCAAAATGAAAATGAAGAAAATTTTATTATTAGCGAAGAAGCAGAAATAAACGTTCTGGCATGTGTGAATGCTGATCCGAATATTTCTACTCGCCAAATTGAAAATGAAGTTGGAGTTAACAGAGAAAGTGCAAGAAAAATTTTGAAGAAACATAAGTACAAGCCTTACAAATACCAAATCCACCAACACTTGGGTGTTAACGACTTTGCTCGGCGAGTTCAATATTGCCGATGGTTTATGGAAAATCATAACCATAATAATAACTTTCATAGATTGATATTATTTTCTGATGAGTCTCGCTTCACGAATCTGGGAATGTTCAACAGGAACAATGTAAGATATTGGGCAAATGAAAATCACCATCTATTTAGAGAAGGATCATTTCAAGAACGCTTCGGTGTTAATGTGTGGCTAGGTGTTTTAGGAACGACAGTTGTGGGTCCAATATTTTTTAATGAGCACCTTAGAGCGCAAACTTATTTGAACTTTTTGGAAACAACAGTCAACGATTTTCTGGACAATTTACCTCTTGCACAAATTCCCAACATTTACTTTCAACAAGATGGTGCGCCGGCTCATAATGCTAGGATTTGTGTAAATTATTTAAATGACAGGTTTGGGGACCGATGGATAGGGACAAATGGCCCTGTAAGGTGGCTAGCACGTTCGCCAGATTTGACGCCCCTAGATTTTTTCTTCTGGGGTCATATCAAAGAAAAAGTCTATTTAACTCCACCTGAAAATTTGGACATTTTAAGAACTCGAATTATTAGGGCTATTAATGATATTAGTATACCTCAAAAAGAAAATGTATTACGGAAAATTGTTGAAAAGTGTGAGACCTGTATTGAACAAGAAGGTCGGGTTTTTGAAAATCTTCATTATGATTAGGTTCGTTTTTTTTCATTTCTTTTATTATTAGCTAATTAATATTAATCATGTGTACACCTTTGTATAATAAAGTATTTGTTTGTAGTTTTGAAACGTTTGCATTTGCGAGTTATTAAATAATATCCGTTGTTTGAAAATGAAAACTGAGAATATAAATGGACAGAAGATAAAAAAGTAAGATTGGGTAGTGAAAGTCCTATGGTTGTAAGTTAAACCGTTTTCATACAAAAATGGATTAAAAACTGAAAAACGTCTTGTCGAAAATATCGATTTTTTAAAATTGCTAGCATCAGTTTTTTTATTCTACTATCCTAGAGTGCATTTAATGAAGTACGAATTGCACCGTTTGTTTTGGTCGTAGCGCTCTTCGTTTTTGTGGAAAAATGAATTAAATGTTAAAATAGTTCAAACTTTAAAGCCCCATAAGTCAAAATCTGTTAAGTTTAGGTATAGGACATGCTACGTAAAAAATGTTTAGAATTTTTCGCAGCATTCAAATATGCAAAAATATACGGGGGTTGCAATTTAAAATATCAACATTTTAATCGTTTCCGGTGAAACCGGAAGTGATTGTCATTTGTTTTTTTGCATAAAATATGCACATTACTTAACCCAGACGTCGACCAAAATTTCAAATTTGTATCTAAAGTCGTTTTGAAACGCCAGCCTGGGTAGTAGTTCCATTGTCACCCGGTAGGGTCACTAGACATATTATTACGATGACGTTTGCATGTTAAATTTTTTGAAATAAATACCCCTGTTTGTAGAAAAATTAGTATCTTAACAGAAAGAAAATATTTTTTAAAACACATATATCACATTTTTTAAGCCAAACACCATGTTATAACACAAAAATTTAATTAAAACTTTATGACAATCTGACTTTTACTTTTCAGACATTTTTTTTTCAATTTACAAGCACGTGTTTTTCCTGGCTGTTTTCTCGAAATGATGATGTTGATAATCCGAGATTTTTGGGTCCGAAAGGACAGGAGATAGGATTTCTAGAGGCTTAAAAGAATAAAAAACCTACGTGATTCAACTTACAATATGTATATTTAAGGCTTACACGGTTTGAAAGTGACCTGTCGTAAATTGTATTTAATAATAATAGTAAATGCCTTTATTTAATATTAAAACAAAATATTGCAAAACAATTAGTTCAAAAGAGCTGGCGGTATCCAGCTAAGCTGCTCCTTGTGCTTATACAACCACCTTTATTTAGAAATTTTTAAGAACTCTAGCTCCATAATATTAAATATCTGTTAAATAAAGAATACATAAAAACTCTACACTACCTACTAGATGAGAGAAAAAATACATTTTATAAAAATATTAACATTCAGTTTAATTAATTATAGCATGCTTAAGAGAAAAAAACAAAAAAAAAACAATGATAGCTAATTTCGGAAACAAGCGGAATTCGAGACCATCTTGACTTTATTCGGAAGCGAATTAAAAATATTAACGGCATTGTAAGAAAAAGCGTTGGAAAAGAGCTGAATTGGGCCTTGGAACGCTGTTGGTCGTTGTAACGTGTTTGCCGATCATGTATATCGGCTTCTCTGATAAGTTTATTATAATAAATATGCAGGCAACTTGTTACTGTTGGGAATGAAAAAATTAAGTTGGCCATTAAAGCACTCTGATAGAGTTAACCAGCCGGAATTACAAAAAGCTGGGGATATGTGACGGGCGCCATACTAAATCTCAAGCATGTATTGTGAAGGCTATTTTTCTCAATCTGACGTGCAGCAGGTCAATAGACTACAAGTAACTTAAAATAACCTTATTTTGGTATCTTTATCAAAAATGTCTCTGTGCATCCCACACAGCACACTTCCTTTTAGAAATATCTCTGATACATTTTGAATGTCTCAAAAACATAACCTTTCCTATCAATATTTCTGAAATATTTTAGATTCATTACACCCAAAACGACAGTTGACACACCCTGCCTTTGACGCAAAGACAAGGGAGATCTTATGAGGGAGATGCGTATATGGGAGGGATAAATAGGCAACTTAATATACTAAATTGGTTTCCTAATAGCGCCATACGCGACTGGTTGAAGAACTAAATGTAGCGGTGGCGGGGTGTCGGCGCCACGCACGAAAATTAAAATTTTATAACTTGTAATTCAAAAAGTTAATATATTTTAGGAGAATAAAAGGAAGTTACAATAACGTTTTTGATATGAGGACAAGCTTTATTAATATCAGATTATCATGTATTTAGATAAATATTAGGTTTTAAATAAAAAGCATCAGCAAAGAGATAACAATTATACCTTCGAAACCTGAATTATACAAAAATGAGTTCATAAAGTAAACAAAAAAAGGGCTTAAGAACTTAAATTTACAGTTTATTAATAGTATTATTTATTATACTTTGATAAGGCACTTACTTAATCTCTTTGGAGCAGCTGCAGGTAGTTTCGTAGCAGGTAAAATTGAGGATAAAGAAGCTTTATGTTCTTTTTTATTTGGACATACCTATGTACAGAAAAGTATCCACGTTTACCACATCCATTGTAAATGGAATCTCTTACACAGCATAAACTACGTAAATGCGTTTTATTCTTTCCACAGAAGTAACATTTATAAGCAGAAGAAATTTGATTTTCAAAAGTTTCTTCCGTGTTTCTGTACTTCCGCACGTTACAGATTTACATAACTTGACGGCAACATACAACCTTCCGAGCTTTTCTGTGCAGCTTCTAACGATTCGGCTTGGTTCGCGGGTCTTGAAGTTGCAATATACTATTTTCCAGCAAACGGCGTCGAATATGATTTGAACTCAATCCAATGTTAAAGAATATCTCAAATATTCATTGCAGCTTTCATCAGCATATAGCCTTAAAATTGCAGTCCTTACTAAGTTGTTTTATTTCTTGCAAATATTTACCTATTGTCTTACTTGTTGTTGTTTTCTAATAGTCAAACAGTGTCTGGGAAATATCTCGTTTTTAGGCTTGATAAAAATAGAATTCAGAGTTTTCGCAGCTTCTTCATGCGTTTTACAATCGATAATAAAATCGTAGTTTCCAATGGGTCCAATCTTGGCAGCTTTTGAAGAGTTTTGGATAAGTGTCAAATCTTTCAGGTCGTAGAAGTTTATCCATTCTAGTTAAATAAATTGTAATGAATACTTACCTTTCGAAAAATAAATATTGACAACTATTCATAACAATTTAACCAACTGGTATAACAAACAAACAGGTATATTAAATATAGCACAGTTACTACCAACGTTATTGGTTAGGACGTGAACAACCTTACAAAACTAAATCCCTACAATGGCGCCATCAGCGACTGGTTGAAACATTAAACGAACGGGGAACTAACTTCCCCATTTCAGTTATCCTAGCCTGCTTTGACGGACCAGATGCAGAAAAACCAGCATGTTCCCCTCACGGGTTTCCCTTATTTTATGATTTGTTTGTGTAATGTTCAATTAACAATAATTATTATTAGGCATTGTTATTTGTGTGTGAACTGTGCTACTACCGAATAATTATATTATGGATAATAAAACTGAGAGTAGAATAGCAGTACCAATCCCAACTCAAAATCCCATAAGAAATAACATGGAGCCGAAAACCTGCATTTTTGGTGCCATTTTAGGGCGTGGCACTTTTCCTGGAAGCCACCATCCTCTATTAACCTAAGTGGAACCCAGCTACTATCGCCACCTAGTGAGTGACGTCATAACTGCTCGATGGCGGTAATATAGGGCCCTATTGGCCTGTGTGGAACCCTCCACTGCTGCCACCTAACCCCCCACCCATTATTCTAACCTAACTTTTGCCCCAACGGAACCCAGATCACGTGTTACCCCGATTATATAGTAATATCATTGTAGGGGTGCCACCTAACGGGGAGAGATGTACGTACCTGTAATCTTGAGACCTGTAGCGCCACCTGCTTTTCATATAAGGCATCTTGTTTACCGCGATGGTAGGTGTGACGTCGTAAATCAGTTAAAATATTTTAAAATATAATAATACCATAAAAAAGTTTTTGTCCTGGGATTTGAACCAGGAACCTCCCGATTCCGATCTAAAACCTTATAAAATACGCTACGAGAGCGTATACATTAAAAGAGTCGATTAATGTTGACAAGCTAAAAATATGGGGGACCCGTCAATTATAACGTATAGGTGGAACAAAGGGCCCAAGTGTGGAGACGAGTGCAAATGGCGGCAGCCATAGTTGTTTTTGTCTACATACTATTGCTACATCTGTTGCAGTATGCATGCGCCATAACATGTCATCAATGAACATTGTTAGAGGCCGCGTGGCACGTAATTAGACAACCGGGGATCTAGTATGTCCTTTTGGCAAACAGCATTTTCAGACGCCATCTATAATTACGTTCGCGCATACCCCCGCCATCTGGGTACTACCTGAACTTATGCAACCAGAAGCCCCTATCAGCAAATATTGCCTTCACCAATTTATTAACAAACCTAAGTGTGGCGATGATGACAAAATGGCGGTAAACCTAGCTTTTATAATGCCTTCACCATTTTATCGACAAACCAGTACTAATGGCGTTGCCAAACCAATATTTCCCCTTATTCAACATAAAAATTGTCGAAACGGCAACACCGCCGTTCCAATACTGAAAATTTAAAAAAATACGCTTAGGCCATATTGTAATAGCCGTCTGCAACAGTAACTAGGTAAAACAAAGAACCTTAAGTGTGGTTATAGGGATATATTATTATCGACGTCAATTTATTAACAAATCTTAAACCTTTCCAACAGCATTCACCCCATATCGCATTGATAAAAATACCCATATAAATACCCTATCGGAATGCCATTCAGGATTGTATAATTAAATAAAAATCAATCAATTTTAAAACTTTTTATTCACAACATAACAATATCACTTACTATCACCCTGGTATATTACATTAAAGGAATAAAAAAATCGGCGTAAATAACAATTTTAAAACTTTTTTATTTACAACATAACAATATCACTTACTATCATCCTGGTATATTACATTAAAGGAATAAAAAAATCGGCGTAAAATAAAAAGACATATCTGTAATTTTTTGTTAATTTGTTTAACAACGTTTTATCCCAGAAATATATGCAGTTTTCAAGTCAAATACACTATTATGGTAATATATAAAGGTCATATCGGAGAAAATAAGACATTTTTCGAATTTTATTATGTTTATCGCAACTTTAAGGATATGTTTACCGAACCGCGCAATAAAAACAGAATACATAATTAATTATCTTTCAATAAAATGATTATATAAAATCGAGTCACAACGCGAGGTAGAATTGATATTATATGCAAATTTCAGCAACATTGTATGCCGATCGCTTTAAATGCAATTTTGCATTTAAAGTAATTACCCTTTTAATAAATAATTAATGCATAATGTGGGCGAATAAAAGCAATTAATGGGATCTGTATACAGGGGGTATGAAACACTTTGACTTGAGTATGTACGTCACAATATCTGTGCAATCAAACTAGCAGTTAAATAAGGCGTTATTTAATAGGGCCATAGACCAAATAATCCTGCAAATATAATTAATTTTAAAACAGCTGTTCTACGCCAGTGTGTCGTAAAAGTTAATTTAACAAGTGACGGCAAGCTAGTAAATTACAATGACCATAACACTCCGTTTGCATCGAAAAAGATATAGCGAAAGTAATTTATTTTACAACTTGTATAGGACTTGGAACATAGGCTGATTAAAGAAAACGGGTTTGGTATAGGTTGATTAAAGAAAACGAGGGCTCTAATAATAATAATATATTTTTATTGGGTTTATAATAATATACATTTTATTTATTTTTACATAACTAAAATTTTATATTACGAGATATAATCTTATGTAATAAATCTTTAAGCTGCGCCAAAACGCCTACATTAGGGCAAGATATACCAAAAAATGAAAGATCCATTTTACCGATGCGAATTAAGCTCATGGTAAATTCATTATATTCAAAAAACATGTCGTTTTGAATAAAATAAAGGCGGCCGTCGGTGTAACGAAATACACTGTCTATCTTTGCGGGAATTCCGTTAAATAATTCTGACGTTATATGGTAATTGTCTGGCCTAAACATGCACTCATTTATACCCCATACTAGAATATCATTGAAAAATAAATAGGTTTTTCCCTTGTTTGTGTTCACGACAGCTTGAACTCTGGTTTTTACATTTGTGGCAGCGAGACTATCTATTGATTCCGTTTTTATTAACGCAAACGTGCCGTACTCTACAAAGCAAATCAGATCACCAACAAACAATACAATGTCTCCATTAGGACATTCATATATAGCAGTTATTTTCTTAAAATTTTTTGGCAAAAATTTAAAATAATCTGTTAATAGAAAAGGGGTATTCGAAATTTGTTTCGTCTCTAAATTCAACATCCAAACAAATGTCTCATAAAAAATAAATAATTTGTTTTTAACGATTAAATAAGCTTTATTTGTTTTCGAGTCCAAGTCACATAGAGTCGGAAACTGTGCCGCATCGGGTACCGAGGGCGCGTCAGGGGTCGGGGGTACGCTGGGGATTGTTGTTGCAGCTTTTGTCTGTATAGTTGTGGTTCTTGTCTGTGGGGTGGTTGTAACTTTTATTGGCATAGTTGTGGTTTTTATCTGTGGAGTGGTTGTAACTTTTGTAGGTATTGTCGTGGTTTTTGTCTGTGGGGTTGTATTCGGTGACGTGGGTATTTTTGTTGTGGCCAAAGATTTTTTGCCATAAAGGTACTCGATACCATAAATATCGTCCTGAGTTATTTTCACATTTTCCGCTTTGTAATACGGGTACATGATCGCGCTCTCGTCAGCTGTGTGGGCTAAACCTAGAGTATGCCCGATCTCATGTATTAAAACGCTTAGTAAATTTGTCGCACCATTTTTGAAAGAAATACTCCATGGTTCTTTTGAATGCATATGAATCTCTACATTGGCACTTCCATCTGGAAAAAATGCGTGCGCTAAAGTAGGTTTATCTAATTTGTAGGGACACCAGGTGAGGTCATTTTTCATTTTATGCCGTTGGTCGGCAAACGAAATTGTAATATTATGGATGTTTCTATCATATTTAAAGCGGAAATTAGAAACATCCTCCCATGCTTGAAAAGCTCTTTCAGCAACTGTTCTATATGGATATACTGAATAATTTGGAGGGTAGATAGACCAGGATAGCTTTAAATCTTTCCATAAGTAGTTAGAGCCTTTTCTCCAATCTGCAATATCTTTGACGCCACAGCGAGGTCTTTGCATTAGAGCAATAGTTTCGTCATTTAAGGTTCCATCTTCAGGGAGACCATAAGTTTCTTGAAATGCCCGTAACCCATCTGATATCGACACTAAGGCATTATCTGTAGCATTTTCTTCCAAGTAACCATAGTCTGTTAAATATTGGCGGGCAGCTGTTTCGTCTGTTGCCTGTACAGCTGTAGAAGTAACAGTGAGAAATAAAATGAGGTAAATTAACACACCCATTCTGCTCGAGGGGTAGATATATACTGAGATCATAAATAAGGGGTAGTGTATTTATTTTTAAAATTCGATTACCCCAAGTTTTTCCAATTCTAGTAATATAGACCATATTTTATCATCGTTTTTATGATTAAAATTGTCGCTCTCTAACTGTTTAAACATTTCCACTAGCTTGTTAACGTCATTATCGTAATCAAGTTCTAAATTATTCAAAGTAGGAGGAATAGTACTGTTCAATTCAAGGTTTTTGTTTATCATGCCCACTCTGCTTTTCTTTAAATAAGTCCTTTTTGGCGGAAAAAGCTTAGAAATAATGTTTGTATACTTCCAGCTTCTGCTAGAATTTATGTGATTTTTACTATTAAATCCCCTTCGGTGTGCGCTTGATAAAAGAAGGATTTCTTTATATTTATCCAGCTCTGTATTGGAATAGCCCATAGGGCGTTCTTTTGTCAATAAATTCAGAAGTCCTACAGTTAAAGTATATTTCTCATTATCAATCACTAGGGTGTTATTTTCAAATTCTACGGGCTTATTCCCAATAAAGCAGCCATTTTCAACCATTTTAAAACCAAAATCTAGACCGTTCGGTAAAGACAAAAGCGCTAATTTAATTTTTCGGCTCGCCATCTTATCTCGCAGAACTCTGACATTCGAATGACGTACTCATCAACGGAACGGGTGTTTAAAACACTACTTAAAACACAACACTAAGATAACAATATCTTAACTGAAACAAAACAGCGTCTTAACGGAAACAAAACAAACATATAACGCTTATATATCAATCACAACGTCAACACTGAAAAAACAAAACAGGTCTTATATACCTATAATATTGTTTCAGATCATCTGAACACAAACAAAAACACTAATATAACACTGATACGTTAATCATAATGATGACGCTGTATACCCATAAACAGGGTGTAGTTCTGAGAAGCCCTAATATATTTTCTAGTAAAACACTGTTTCTTTTGGGTAAAAAATGATACGTATGTAATAATATTAATACGATTGTAAATACGCATAATCTTTATTAAATACATCTAGATACACTTCTATGAATAATTTTCCTAATCGTTTTAAGTTTATCTGAAGCTTTTGAAAAAGAAACTGTTTTTGTTATACATTTTTACGGCGATTAAACTTATCGCCGGCTTCACTTTCAGTCGGTAAAATATTAATGTTTTCGGCAAGTAATATATTTTAAAAATAATAACGCGTAAAACCGCTTGTTGTATGTACATCTACTGCATACTAAACCTTGAATATTAATTCTAAACGCGCCTTATTTTTTCGAAGACATGCTACTTTTTTGAACGCACCCCAACCGAGGTTATAAATAGGGGCGCATTATAAGCAGGACGCAGGAGCTCCAGAGTCCCTTCTGTCTTTGTACGTTAGAGAGAGCAGACGTATTTTGAGCCATATTTATTTTGTTACAGAGTAAAAAAATGCCGTTCCCAAGTGAGTACGTCGAGTTAATTAGGGCCCAGATGGATACCCATAACTTAACAACGGTTACCTGCGGTAAGATATTGCAGGACTGTACTCGTGCAATTCGCAATTTAAATAAACTTTTGAAACGCGCTGAGTCTGTGGCTGAAAAGTCTCATATAATAGCGTGTTTAGCCCAAATTAAGGGGTTTCAGTCCTTACTAAAGGACCGTAAAGTGGGCGAGGGTAGTGGGACACGTCGTGCAGAAACAGCTTCTTGTAGAGTAAAGTGGGAAGATTTACATTCAGCATTCCAATCGAGAATCAGGACGGGTGTTATTATTAACAAACGTCATACTGATGTACGATCATTTTTAGAAGACTGTTTGATAATTTTTAAGCGGCGAATTCAAAACGCACTAAAAAAAACTACTGCCCTCAAAGTTAACACCACTCTTTGTGGGGATTTTGAAATTAGTAAAGCAGACGAAATTTTAATGGATACAAAGTACATTACTACTCCGAATGCCCCTATTTTCGGCAACACAAACTTAAATGAGTGGTTTGCCGATCATGTTAAGAACCCTATTTTAGTTGAATTAGACACGTTCCAGGAAAGAAATTCTGGGTGGGCACTACGCAAAATTACACATTTAATGGTATCTATTAATCATTATAATCCTCTTCGGGTTGGAACTTACATCGAACTTCCAAAACAAATAGCTAAAAGAAATGCATGCATCAATGTAAAAAACAGTGATGAAATGTGCTTTGCGTGGTCCATCGTTTCCGCATTATATCCCGCGTTCAAGAATTCTGAACGAACATCGTCCTATCCAAACCCTCAGTCAGTTCTAAACTTGGAAGGTATTAAGTTTCCCATGACAATTAATCAAATTTCAAAGTTTGAAAAGCAAAACCTAATATCCGTTAACGTATATCGACTGCAAAAAATTGGAAAAAATTATCTGGTTGTGCCATATTATATACCTGAAAATAAGCATCCTAACCATATAAACTTACTACTTTTACAAGACAGCTACTTTTCCTCAGATGATGATATTGATTTAAGCCCTATAAAATACCATTTTGTTTGGATTAAAGACCTTTCACGCTTACTATCAAGGCAATTGAGTCTTGATGGGCATCGAAAATTTTTTTGTGATCGCTGCCTTCATTATTTCCACACGCAGATAACGCTAGATAAGCACACGTCCGAATGCTCTAAAAACAAGACCTTAGCAATACCTCGGATGCCTGTAGAAGGCAATAATATTTTGGAATTTAATAATTTTAAACATAAGGAAAAAGCCCCGTTTGTTATATTCGCAGACTCGGAAAGCTTGCTAATACCTGTAGTCGATGATATAGAAAAAAACACTCAAAAGGAACAAGAGCATGTCCCTTATAGCGTCGGTTATTATGTAAAATGTAATTATGACGATTCTCTATCATTTTATAAAAGTTACACAGGTCAAGACTGTATGCAGTGGTTCATGCGCGAGCTTCAACAATTTGCTGAAGACGTCGAGGCGGTCTTTTTATGTGATTTGCCCATGGAACCGCTTACGCCTGCCCAACAACAAAGTTTTTTGGCCGCTACTCACTGCCATATATGTGAGAAGCCATTTACGGAAGACGATAAGCGTGTTAGAGATCACTCACACTTCACCGGAAAGTATCGAAACGCTGCACATGAGCACTGCAATCTACAGTACCAGGATTCGCACACAATACCTGTCCTATTCCATAACTTGAGTTGCTATGATGGGCACATGATAATACGGGCGCTATCTGAAATAGAGGGAAAGATTGATATATTACCTGTAAATAAAGAAAATTACATCTCATTTACGAAGCATATAATGGATAGTACTGTTCATTTTCGATTTATAGATAGTTTTCGCTTTCTTGCTAGCGGTCTGAATAAGCTTGCATCATACTTATGTGAATATCCTAACCTAAAAGCAGAGTTTGAATACCTGGGAGAAGAACTGAACTTACTTACCCGAAAGGGCGTTTTCCCTTATGATTATATGAACGCTTGGGAAAGATTGAATGAGACTGAACTCCCTCCTAAAGAGGCGTTTTATAACAGCTTAGAAGATGCAGCTATAAGTGACACGCAATATTTAAATGCGCAGAAAGTTTGGCAAACTTTTAATTGCCGTACCATGCAAGACTACTCTGACTTATATCTTAAAACGGATGTAATGCTTTTAACGGATGTATTTGAAGCATTTAGGGATATATCGCATAGGACATATGGCCTTGATCCTGCATGGTCGTATACCCTACCTGGTTATGCGTGGCAATGTTTATCCCTCTTAATTCATCGAGAAGACATGATAAAACTTGAGCTGCTTACTGATTTAGAGATGCTAACATTCATAGAAAAGGGGGTTCGCGGGGGGCTAAGTCAGTGTTCAAAGAGGTATGCAGAAGCCAACAACAAGTACATGCCAAATTATGATCCAACTAAAGAAGACTCCTATCTCATGTACTTTGATGTCAATAATCAATACGGCTGGGCAATGTCGCAATATCTACCTTATGGCGGCTTTAGATGGCTTTCAGAAAACGAGATATCTCACTTAAACATTAGTGAAATTTCAGATAAATCCGCCGAAGGGTTTATTATGGAAGTGGACTTGGAAATACCTGAGAATTTGCATGATAAGTTTTCCGATTTTCCATTATGCCCTGGCCATGAAAAACCGCCCGGGGCAAAGAATGAGAAACTTTTGGCTACGCTACACAATAAAACAGAATACGTAATACACTATAGAAACTTAAAGCAAGCTCTAACTTTGGGGGCAAAATTGGGCAAAATACACCGAATATTAACCTTTAACCAATCTCCTTGGTTAAAATCATATATCGACCTCAACACGGGGCTGCGCCAAAATGCCAAGAGTGAGTTTGAAAAGAATTTTTTTAAACTTATGAACAATGCCGTATTTGGTAAGACAATGGAGAATATCCGGAACCACTCTGACGTTAAACTTATAACGAAATGGGATGGCCGCTATGGTGCTGAAGCCTTAATATCCCGGCCAGAATTTAAAAGCAGCACAATTGTTTCCGAAAATTTAGTAATTGTCGAGCTTGCAAAAACACAAATTTATTTTAATAAGCCGATTTATGTCGGCATGTGTATTCTTGATTTGGCAAAGACTACGATTTATGGCTTTCACTACGAGTACATGGTTCCACGTTTTGACGCCTGTAGTGTATTGTATACAGATACTGATAGTCTTATTTACGAAATTAAAAACCACGATGTGTATCAGATAATGAAACGAGACTGTAACGATTATTTTGATACCTCAGATTATCCCCGTGATAACGTTTATGCGATTCCACAAGTGAACAAAAAGGTGCTGGGAATGATGAAAGATGAGAACAATGGCCGCATTATGACCCATTTTGTTGGCCTTAGGTCTAAAATGTATGCTATTAAACTGCTTTATACTCCAGACGAGATTGAGCAAGAACGGGTTAAACTAGAGAATTTAAACAAAGAGCGGGCGGAAATTGATAAGGTTTTATCTAACTTGGGCGTTACCAAAAAGATAAAGGGCATTAAAAGGTCTGTTATTAAAAATAAAATCACATTTGAAGATTACGTCACCTGCCTTGACACTTGGTTGGAAAAGCCTATTTCACAGCGCCTAATTAGGTCCCAAAAACATGAGCTACATACTATAAAACAAACTAAAATCGGTCTCAGCCCTTATGATGATAAGCGGCAAATATCGAAATCTTCACCCGGCACATTACCATGGGGGCATTATTCACTTATGCATGTGGATGACTAAGTTCAACAGGGTCTGTTCAGTTCAACAGGGTCTGTTCAGTTCAACAGGGTCTGTTCAGTTCAACAGGGTCTGTTCAGTTCAACAGGGTCTGTTCAGTTGATCAGGGTCTGTTCAGTTGATCAGGGTCTGTTCAGTTGATCAGGGTCTGTTCAGTTGATCAGGGTCTGTTCAGTTGATCAGGGTCTGTTCAGTTGATCAGGGTCTGTTCAGTTGATCAGGGTCTGTTCAGTTGCTCAGGGTCTGTTCAGTTGATCAGGGTCTGTTCAGTTGCTCAGGGTCTGTTCGGTTGAGCATTATTAGTATTATAATTATTCATATTATTATAACATTAGCACTCATATTATTATTAGCATTAAAATTATTTTTATTACTAGAATAATCTACTAACGCACATATATTATATCCTAACCTGTATAACTTTCAAAAGAGCCCATATTGGTTGTACAGTAAAAAGAAGGCCAAAATACTAACGCACACATAATTATATCCTAACCTGTATAACTTTCAAAAGAGCCCATATTGGTTGTACAGTAAAAAGAAGGCCAAAATACTAACGCACACATATTATATCCTAACCTGTATAACTTTAAAACGAGCCCATATTGGTTATACAGTAAAAGAAGGCAAAAATTCCCCCTGTATAACTTTAAAAAGAGCCCATGTTGGTTATACAGTAAAAGAAGGCAAAAATTCCCCCTGTATAACTTAAAAAAGAGCCATATATTATGTTATATATAGAACTGTTTTCTGATTTCAAATCAGATAACGAAAAAAATTATGCCACAAATGGTTTTGCTTTGAAATTTCGTTTTTCCATAAAAATCGAATGGGGACAATATGGGCCACGTTCACGTCGTGTCCCTGTTTAAACCGAGTGCCCTCTGGTAAGTGTAGTGTTTTTAAGGTATTTTTGCTCTTGCCCTCGTTTCATTTATCAACACCTAAACTGCCCCTAAAGTGGCTTTAGTAGCTTTGTAGAAAGTGTATATTGTTTTTAGTAGTAAATATGTGCTTTAATACATTGTTCTTAAGGTTGCTTGCGAAACACCGTCTTATGTTTTTATTATGAGGTACACTTGTTGAAAACCCCCCTAATATAAATGTTTCTAGTCCTAGTTTTTTAATTGTATGTAGATATATGTCTATTCTTGCACGCTAAATGTTTCTAATCCTTAGTTTTAACTGTAAATATTTTTCGCTAAATTTTGAACTTATAATATATTGTACCTATATACAAGATTGGCGATAAGTGTCTTGTGCCAAATTTTTATTTCGTTCAGGTATTATTTTTGATGCAAGATACTTGTCTTATTTAAATATTTTTGCTAACTAGTGCTGTAATAGTGTATTTGACTTGAAAACTGCATATATTTCTGGCATAAAACGTTGTTAAATAATTACAGATATGTCTTTTTATTTTACGCCGATTTTTTTATTCCTTTAATGTAATATACCAGGGTGATAGTAAGTGATATTGTTATGTTGTGAATAAAAAAAGTTTTAAAATTGATTGATTTTTATTTAATTATACACTCATGAATGGTACTGTTGCGGACGGCTATTGCAATATGGCCTAAGCGTATTTTCTTAAATTTTCTGTATTGGAACGGCGGTGTTGCCGTTTCGACAATTTTTATGTTGAATAATAAGGGGAAATATTGGTTTGGCGACGCCATTAGTACTGGTTTGTCGATAAAATGGTGAATGCATTATAAAAGCTAGGTTTACCGCCATTTTGTCATCATCGCCACACTTAGGTTTGTTAATAAATTGGTGAAGGCAATATTTGCTGATAGGGGCTTCTGGTTGCATAAGTTCAGGTAGTACCCAGATGGCGGGGGTATGCGCGAACGTAATTATAGATGGCGTCTGAAAATGCTGTTTGCCAAAAGGACATACTAGATCCCCGGTTGTCTAATTACGTGCCACGCGGCCTCTAACAATGTTCATTGATGACATGTTATGGCGCATGCATACTGCAACAGATGTAGCAATAGTATGTAGACAAAAACAACTATGGCTGCCGCCATTTGCACTCGTCTCCACACTTGGGCCCTTTGTTCCACCTATACGTTATAATTGACGGGTCCCCCATATTTTTAGCTTGTCAACATTAATCGACTCTTTTAATGTATACGCTCTCGTAGCGTATTTTATAAGGTTTTAGATCGGAATCGGGAGGTTCCTGGTTCAAATCCCAGGACAAAAACTTTTTTATGGTATTATTATATTTTAAAATATTTTAACTGATTTACGACGTCACACCTACCATCGCGGTAAACAAGATGCCTTATATGAAAAGCAGGTGGCGCTACAGGTCTCAAGATTACAGGTACGTACATCTCTCCCCGTTAGGTGGCACCCCTACAATGATATTACTATATAATCGGGGTAACACGTGATCTGGGTTCCGTTGGGGCAAAAGTTAGGTTAGAATAATGGGTGGGGGGTTAGGTGGCAGCAGTGGAGGGTTCCACACAGGCCAATAGGGCCCTATATTACCGCCATCGAGCAGTTATGACGTCACTCACTAGGTGGCGATAGTAGCTGGGTTCCACTTAGGTTAATAGAGGATGGTGGCTTCCAGGAAAAGTGCCACGCCCTAAAATGGCACCAAAAATGCAGGTTTTCGGCACCATGTTATTTCTTATGGGATTTTGAGTTGGGATTGGTACTGCTATTCTACTTTGTATTGTGTAAGTATCTATTTTAATAATAGGTATATTAATAAAAGAGTAATAATTGGTTGTGTTAAGGTGGATTTATAAACTATTCAGTTCAGTTACGCACAGTTCAGTTCCGCAGCGCAGTACGCCAGAGTTCGCCGTAAACAAATTTGTAATTTATAAACTTAGCTGCTGTTCGCATGTCGTATTGCATTTCATTGGTCAACTTGCGGCAACCGTCATCTGTCAACTACCACGTGACTCAACTTTCGCATTTCATTGGTTAAAAGTCCTGCGACAACGAACTGCAGCGTCAAAAGATAAAACTTAGCCATCTCGAGCGTAGCCGAGCGTTTCGCTGCGCGACTGGGCGTACCACTGCGAATGAATTGAGAGTTTATAAATGGTTTGGTATGTTTTCGTTTGTTTAAAGTCGAACGACAATCAGCGGGACTGAACTGGACTGCGCGGAACTAAACTGAGCGTTGCGACCAAGTTTATAAATCCCACTTTACTCTTTGTATTAATAATAATAGGTTACGTTCATTTTATAATTTTATTTTATTTATTAATCTCGAGTTGTTACTGTTGTGAATTAGAATATTGAACATCAGTAAAGGGACAATGAAAAATTTTTAAATTACAAAAACATTAATAGAATAATAAAAGGTGCAGTAAGGAATCATCTCCCTCCGGGACAGAACCAAAGAGTAATATTGGTTGTGTTACTCTTTGACAGAACTAGAGGTATAAAAAGTTGGTGCACTGTGGCTGTCTCTATAGCGAATTCCATTGGTAAAAAAAGTACGAAACGAGGGCAAAATTTGAAAACCATTGGACATTTCAGTGCAAGTATTTGTAAACCATTGGGAAACCCGTGCAACAAGTATTGCACCGAGTGCAATCAGTTCCGCACGTGCTCTTGGAGACCGTGCTGCACCGAAACTGGATGAAAATGTCAAAAAATACAGTGTTTTGATTTTTTCGATCTTTAAAATATTATTTTGTCTTAAATTTTGTCCAGTGGTAAGTAAAATCATTGAGGATGGGGAGTATTATCATCAACTTTGTTGGAAAAATGCACTCAAGGTCTAATCTAAAAACCATTTGTACTCAACTAGTGCAACACTTTTTGTGTTTTACTGGCATATCGGGGCCGTAACCGTGTGGAATTCGCTATTAGTTTCAAGCAAAGTCTAAACCCCAAAGCCTAACTTTGGTTACAGAGATTGGTCGAGTTATAGTAGCTCTACCATCGTATGGAGTAGCGGTATAGACATAATTATTATGTTTATATTGACAACTTTGACAATGATAACTGTCGTTAGTCGTGAGCTATGCCAGTGTAGGGTAATTTTGACTTTACGCAAGATCTAGTGACTTTTTTCAGTTTGGTGGGTAAGAACTTCCGTTAGCGCTTTTTCTTCGTGGATCTAATTTTTGAAAAAAACGATAGAACAGGTAGTACAGCAGTAAAAATTGTAATAAGTATCCCTGTCGTACACCGACTTTCCTTTTCTATCTATCATCTACGCATCTCGGAGCTCAAGCTAGAATGCACGACCTGTACAGTCTTAAATAGGGGTGGCAAAAATCCGATATTTTTATCGAATAACAATATTTAACAAATAATATATCGAAAAACAATATTTAAAATTTGCTACGAGATGTCGCCACGTGTAACATCTCGCATATGTATTTAATATTTAAAAAATAAAATATCGATATATCAACTAACAACGCAATAGAACATCATGGGGAGTCCCGGGCGGTAGCACTGGACATTTCCAAGGCTTTTGACCGAGTATGGCATGAGGGGCTAATAACTAAAGTGAGAGCATACGGAATGCCGGTTCAATTTTGTTCTTGGCTGTCGAGCTTTCTTAAAGACCGTTCTCTGCGAGTGGCGATGGACGGATTTCTTTCAGACACATTTGGCATCAACGCCGGAGTCCCTCAAGGTTCTATATTGTCGCCCACCCTTTTCTTACTATACATTAACGATCTTTTGGAAAAAAACTAAAAATCCTATATATAGCTTCGCTGATGACAGCATGCTTGTTTCATCTTTTACTTTGGATGCTCGGACATCGGCTGCTAATGCACATCTCTATAGGCAGCAAGAGGTCTCACATCTCAACAAAGACCTGGAAGAAATTATATCTTGGGGTGACAGTAACCAAGTAGAATTTAACGCTAAAAAGACCCAGGCGGCAGTTTTTTCTAAAAAAGTTAATGTCAAAGAACCGGATATAGTTATGGCGGGACACTCGATCCCCTTGGCTTCATCAATTCATTTATTGGGCGTTAATTTGGATGGTCATATGTCTAGGCATGGCCACGTTGCAGCCATTGCTAAGGCAGCTTCGCAGACGCTTGGAGTACTTTTCCGAACAAAGAACCTCTATACACCCCAACAACTTTTGATGCTCTATAAAGCCCAAATTCGACCATCGCTGGAGTACTGTTCGCATATTTGGGGCTCTGCTCCTAAACATACCCTGAGATTGCTGGATTCCATTCAAAGAAGAGCCATTCGCTTGATCGGTGACCATATATAGTCTGACAAACAACCTGGAAAGCCTTGAACATCGAAGGCAGGTTGGCGACTTGAGTCTATTTTACAGATATTTTCATGGCAAGTGTTCAACTGAGGTTGCCCGCTTGATACCACCCAGAGCGGTGCATGGTAGAAATACACGACGAGCCACTGCAGCCCACCAGTACGTGGTTCAGCTTAGTGTCCCTCGAACGACACTGTTTCAAAATTCTTTCATCTGGAGAACGTCATCACTATGGAACGACCTCCCTGAGATCGTGTTCCCCAACGAGTATAATCTTTAAAGATTCAAGACCAACGTGAATCGTTTCCTGCGCACACGCACCGCTCCCAGAGCGCCATAAAGGATTTATCCTGCAGTGTGCCTTATCATAAAAAAAAAACTAACGACATCTAAAAAGAAAATATCGATATTCAATTTTCAATATCGCCCGAAATATAACGCAGATAAAAAAAACTACGTTCCAGCAGGTCAATTTTTTTACAGGAGTGCGCGATACCAAAGCGCTTCTGCTTGCCTTGACAACACTTAGTGTGCGAACTCACGTTTGTAACAATGAGGTACCTACACAAAACTTTAACCTATATCTCCACAAGTCGACTGGTTCAAATTTGTTGAAAAAATTGGAAAATAAAATCCTTTTTGAATTTTACTGCATTATTTCTTTATTAAAAGACTAATAATAGTCCTCCTCTCTTCACCCTAGCATGGGCTACAACATTACTACTAACAAGACATGTTAGTTAAAACACTTTCGTAAACAAATAACAACTTTTTAACGTGATGGCTTTATCCACTCACGGAGCAGCGACTTATCTGGTTAGATTTTTGCCTGACACTTTAACACTTTTAACAACTTTTTAACGTGAAGGCTTTCTCCCCTCACGGAGCGGCGACTTAACTCTCTATAATTCCACCTGACACTTTGTAAACAATAACAACTTTTTAACGTGAAGGCTTTTCTCCCCCACGGAGCGACGATTTGCCTCTTTAGATTGCCACCTGACACTGACTTGTTTACATTTCTTGCTTAGTATTACATTACATTATATCCCCTAAGATTGATTTCAACCTTGTTACTTTATTTTCCTACTGGGTCACGACAGGAATATGAAGTGTGTCCCAAACACTTAGATTAATATCAGAATTATGAGCAAACGTACAAATAATTCAATGTGCAGAAATGGACTAGTAATACATACAGGGTGTCAATTTGAAAACTTTCAATGCAAATATCTCGAATACTACAAAAGTTAGAACAACGCGATTTGGTATAAATGTTATTTGGGTAGGGGGAATTAGAACCACCATACCTTAGTCAAGGGGTCAGTCACTCCCTAGGCGCCCCACACCACCACTTTAAAATTTCAAATGGCCCCACCCGGCCCTTTGTTAATTATATCTCAAGTAAAAGGTATAACTAAGTAGTATTTAGCTGCACAAAAAAATCGATAGAAAAGAAAATTTGTAATTTGAATAAAATTGAAAATGAAAAAAATTAAATACTTATTATTTTATTTGATTAAATCCTCAAAATGCATTCCATTTTGTTGTAAACAATAGTACAACCTATTCTTAAATCAAAATCAGCTCGATATTGCTGAAAATAGAAACTTAGATGAAAATTTGCTACATATCTTCAACAATATTCAATATTTCAATATTTTTATAAATTACAAAGTTTCGTTTTATTCAAATTACAATTTTTCTTTCTATCGATTTTCTTTGTGCAGCTAAATACTACTCAGGAAGACCTTTTATTTGAGGTATAATAAAGGGGGTGGTGCCATTTGAAATTTTAAAGTGGTGGTGTGGGGCGCCTAGGGGGTAACTGACATCTCGACTAAAGTATGGTGGTTCTAGTTTCCCCTACCCAAATAACATTTATACCAAATCGCGTTGTTCTAACTTTTGTACTTTTCGAGATATTTGCATTGAAGAGTGCAAAAGAGTTGGCGTACAATGTCTGTGGAGCGAAATGACATTAAGCGGCCAATGTGTGACACATCGTGTGTAAACATCTAAAAGGTACAAACCCAAAATATTATCAACGCTGACAATAGGCATACATAGAATTGATCTGGTAATAAACCCTGTTTTTTGCTCCACTTCAGTAAAGAACCTTGGATCGTTGTATGCATCTCTCAGATTAACAGTGACGCCTGTACGGGCCACTAAACCCGGGATACTGCGATCCTTAGAAAGTCGCACTTTGATATTCTTCTTATGCATGGTCGTTCCAGTACCATCTATACCTTCGTCAAATACCTCCGCTGTCATGTCACTAGTTTCTGGGTCTATGATAAAAAATGAGCCCCTTTCGGCCCCCAATGTCGCTTTAGCAAATTTCTAAAATAAAAAAATGTTTTGAGGTAAGTGAGTGTATATGAATTACACGTGCATACAATAATTGTTGCGCATTTCTTTGAGACTGGTAAGAGACCATCATTTCTGAATTGTGTATACTCTTTTAAATGAAGAAAACTGTTTGTGAAATATACAGTGTGTCTCAGATGTGATACTGAACGCAAGGAATCTTCCGTATTTTGGACTTTTTGAGAAAATATTAATCCTGATTAAAAAAAACAATGGTAAATGTAACGATAAAGTATAGAAGCCGCTCTATTCATTTTGTGCCTCAAAAATGGCGTAAACCTAATTTTGGGCTTGATCGAGGAGGAATCTAACTTTTGATGGCCAAAATTTTTTTAACAACATAACCATCCGTCGGGCATGAAAAAATCTAAAAACGCGATTTTTGAAACTATACCCTATTTCAAAAAGGTGTAGACTAATAAAATGGGAAATTCCGTCCAGTTCGGCTCAATTTCGGTGTCGGCCATAGGCGCAGGTAAACTTTGTGCTTTAAATTATTTATGATAACTAACCAAAAATTTTAGAGGATTGAGAAGGTTTGCTAACCTTTCAGTCGTTCAATACGGGAGATTACCACGAGAACATGAATTCGAATGTTTTTGAGGACTATTTTGGTGAAATGATAAAATATCTTCCAGCTGATTCAGTAGTAGTTATGGATAACGCAAGCTATCATTCACAACGCACAGAGAAGACTCCAACTTCATCTTGAAGAAAACAAGAAATTATCGACTGGTTAACCACCAAAAGTATTGAATTTGAACATAATTTGATAAAGAAGGAACTATTAGCTATAGCAAATTTACACAAACATCGTTTTATGAAATATGCCGTGGAAGATATAGCAGAAAACATAGTGTAACTGTGCTGCGCACACCGCCATATCATTGCGAACTGAATTCTATGGAACTTATATGGGCGCAAGTGAAAGGATTTGTAGCAAGGCACAACACGACATTTAAAATGAAAGACGTTAAGCTACTGTTTGATCAAGCCATTAAGGAAATGACACCAGAGAACTGGCGAAAAGCAGTCCATCATGTCATTAAAGAAGAGGAGAAAATGTGGAATCTTGACCACCTGATCGATCAGACCGTCGACCCGTTAATTATAACGTCAAGAGAAGATGACAGTTCCTCAGATGACGAATAATATTATGATTTTTTATAATTTAATTTCTGTATAATGTAGTTTGTATTTTTTTTTGTAATGTTTAATCAAAAATAAGTGTACCTAATACTATGTACATAATGTCTAAATTTTATTCTGTTAAAATAAAATTCTTTCCTTTTTACGAGTATAATTTAATTTCTGTATAATGTATTTTTTTAAAAATGTTTAATAAAAAATAAGTGTAGCTAATACTATGGACATAATGCCTAATTTTTATTCTGTTAAAATAAAATTCTTTTCTTTACGAATATCCTACCGACACGCCTTTGTCACACCATTTTCAGTGTTTGTGAATGGATAACAATAGACAAAACCCATAAATTGACCCAAACCCGGGTGGTACTACCTGCACTTGATGAAAAGAAAGAATTTTGCATGAAATCAATGCCAAATTATGAAAGTGGCTTAAATATTCGTTGGGTCACTCTGTAGTCCCTTTGCATACCTAATGAGCTTTTATTACTCTACACCATTTTGAAATAGGGTATAAACACATCAGGTCAGGAGTGGCACAAGGCTCACCCCTACCTCCGGTGCTGTATAACATATATACTCATGACATACTGAAAAAAAAAGAATCAGTTCTATCTGCTTGCCGACGACACTGCAATCAGATCCAAATCAAAACAACTCTAGCAAATTGTCACAAGACTGCAGCGTCATATTAGGCTCCTAGAAAAATGGCTTTTGGACCTAAAGATTCGTCTGAATCTCTGCAAGACGAAGGTCAAGACAAATCTCAGTATAAATTGGTGTAACGAAGTAAAGTACCTGAGACTTACTTTCGATTCAAAACTGAATTGGAGGAAGAATTCAGAGAACAGTCAAACTAGCAACTAAACAATTAAGCTATCTCTACTCCCTGCTTAACACACGTACACCATGAACAAAACGCTGCAAAATAAGATTTCGGTATTTCAGAATAAAGCACTGAAAGTGATAGTAAACGCCACAAGATAGGCCACTAACCGTGTATTCCACAGAGATCTAAGAACACAGACACTACAGAAATATTACACACACTTAATAACCGACCATTATAAACGCACAGACGTATCGACAAACGAACTTATCAGATATAAGATCAACAGTGGACTCAACATTCAAATTCTCAAAAGATTGACTCCCTATAGCCCCTACATAGTAAAGAGCAATGAAACAATATACCAACGAACAAAATTATTGAAAAGACACGATTGGCACAGCGCGAGCAAACACACATCTCAAACGAAAAGGACATACTCCAAACCAAGAAACCTAAATAAGATAGTGGAAATTGCAACAGAAGAAAGAAGAATAGTAAAAGGTGTTGAATCTGACATAAATTATCATTCTCATTCCCATATACACAACGGTTAATGTTAAATAGCTGAAACTGCTGACCTTAACTTCACCTTTAAGGTCCAAATTATGAATGTCCTGGAAGTGCTAACAGTCACATAATTTCCAGGACAAAAATTGATTGTAACCTTATAAGTTATCTTCTAGATAGAGTTTGAATAGAAACTTTTCACCTTAACGATTTTGATGTAGGTAAACTAAGAATTTATTTATGTAATCTGTTTCTCATTGCTATTACTTATGAATAATTAGAAAGTGGCAAACTGTAATAACCCCTTAATCAATAAACAGTTTTCTTACCACTATTTCAGTGATTAGCTTTTCCAGCGGAACATTGTCAGCAAAGTAACATTTAATCAGATCCAATAAATAATCGTTCAATTCCTGTTGTTTTTGTAATGCGAGCCTTAATCGATTTTGATGTATTGCAGCTCCCATCCATCCAGACACAACAATGGATATTTTAAGGTCTTCCTTGTTAAACGGCGATTCTGGCACAGACCTATACATCTCCACAATAGCGTAGCAATCGCCATCTGTTGTTACTATCGGGACACAGAGAACTGACTTAACCATATCATCTAAAGTCAGTATAAACATTATAAAATTAGTGCCTAGAATGTTAGTACACAGATATTTTTGCAGGTAAAAGCATATAAGTAAACGTGGTGAGCAAAAAGTTTAATTTGACAAAAGGAAAACCAAAGCAATGGAAATAACAGGATAAAACCGTCACAACAATTGAAATTCTACATTTTAAGAAGCAATTTGTCATGTCTTGTCATCTTCAAAGATGTCCACAGAACACCAGTTAAAATTTTTGTTAAATAGCAATAAGTAGGCCGATTTACGCCTTATTCAATATTTCTTTTTAATTTGCAAATAATCTCTAACATGTACAATGTACAACATTTTAATGATTCGTACAGTATGTGCCTATCGTATACAACACTGGTAAACGATTTCTACAATCAACCCCTTAACGGGAATAAAAGAGAACGTAACGTAATGCACTAGTAATGTACCAAAAGGTGCGTTCAGACGTTGATTGAAAGATTACTGCATTTCAATCAACGGTTCAGACTTGTGACAAAACCGCGTGTCGCGAATCTCGTCTGGACGATACTCCGTAAACGAAACGCGTGACATAGGTTCCGTGGTTAGTCGTTTTGGCGTCACATCCAAGAGGTGCCACGCCGCTTGGTTGGGCAAGTCTGGACGAGGCCGCTCATCAGCGGAGCGTTTTAAAGTTTGCATATTGACATTGTTTAAATAAATTTGACAAGTGCGGCAGCGATCAGTCACATTCTTTTTCCTACCTTTATTTATTGCTAAACTTTTATTTTATTCTGGCGACGAGGTACTGTTGTTAGTGACTTTTGGAAAATTAAAATGGAATGGATGCAGAAGACTGAAAAAAAAAATGAATTTAGAAAATATATCTGTAAGAATGATAAAATACAAAAATAATCTTTGAACACAAAATTTGGCACCAAAGCACCAATTCAAGGTTAGGTAGAGAGCGTTAAGTCATCGTTCTCCAACAAAACCAGGGCCCGGATTCCCAAATCACGACGACGATCCAATTTTAAAATTGATGCATAGTCTATACGAAGTCAATCCGAACAGCTAAAAAAACAGTCATGTACCGGGTCTGCTAAGTTTACCAATAAATTTTAAATAAAAATGATCTAATTTTATTTAAAACCGACCGCGTATGATTTTTTTCTATCACA
Source organism: Polydrusus tereticollis (assembly GCA_963920685.1). Taxonomy (NCBI): domain Eukaryota; kingdom Metazoa; phylum Arthropoda; class Insecta; order Coleoptera; family Curculionidae; genus Polydrusus; species Polydrusus tereticollis. The sequence goes on from OY987329.1 coordinate 57,136,878, forward strand.
CGCGTTCCCCCGCCGGCCGCTTCTAGTTGATGAAATAATTCTGGTGGAGAAAAAAATAAAATAATGCCTAAAAAATGTCTGTTCCACTGCGTTTTTTTACCTGTTGCTCCTGACAGTGGTGTAGTATATTTTTTAATTATCAAAATAGGGGGAAGTAAATTTAGTTTATTATTTTATTCGTTATTGGAAATTTTAGAAAGTATCTTAAGAGTGTGCCCGACTGTTATGTAGCGTGTTCCAAGTTATTTTATTGTTGTTGTCGTTGCTGCTGTTACTGTTGTTATTAAGTGTCGTGTTTTTCTAAATTGTTTTGTTGTTGTTACCGTTTTTGTTGTTATTTGAATATTTATCAAGATGGCGTTTGTGACGACCTTTTGATGTTTCTGATAATGAAACGAACAATGTGGAAGCCGATTCCATTGCGGAGCCGTCGGAATTTTGTAATAAAGATTTACATGTTCAAACCATAGACATCGTAACTATTAGACCGAACAATAACAAATAAACGTGTTGTCATCAATGTATTCCAGTGTAAAGTAAATCAACATGCAAGCTGCTCCACTCCACTTGGTTTGCCAGACTTACGCCACAGAAAACGTAGATTTCTGGGCTTATTCTATTAAAAGTATTAACTTCTATGATTAACTAGAATAAAATGATGTGGGAAATATATAACATTGCCTAAAACCTTGTAAAGAATCTGTAGTATGGCAACGCGGCAATAAAGGATCCGCCCAGATTCCATCATTTTCGTTGCCATCCGCATCGACTCGGCAATACTCGGCATAGCGGATATTCCATTCATTTGTGACAGCGTTTTTCTGTGGGGTTTCCTGGAGTTTTGTCGCATGCATATGTAAAGGCAGCGTAATCCCCACTCCCGGCCCCACCTAGCTCCTCACAGCGTCTCGCCACCAAACGATTTTGGCATCACAATGTTAAAGCATTTATGAATAACCTGTCGGATCTATAGTTACGATGCCTATGGTTCAAACCCAGAGACCTATTTTAAATATTTACACCTGCTTAAAAAGTGAAAGTCCTGGGGCCTCCCAAATCTAAAGAGGATTTGTGAGCTCACTAAACTTGATCGAACTACAATTCTCACAGCGATTAGAGCAGAGTTATTATCGACGATTTCGTAAAGCGAAAAAAAGCCAATCAGAAGCTTAAAAAAGTTGATAATGGTGACAAAGAAGTTATACGCCGAGTTGCATATCAATTTGACGAGGAAAACAAACTCCCGACATTAGAAATGATTCGGGATAAGTTACGGGATTACTTTGATTATGAATCTAAATTTCTTGACACCTTACGTAGTATTTTGCTAGATTGTCGCTTCAAAAGATTGAACAAAAGAATGGTATAATGGAATCGTCTCGTATCGTAGCATGGCGGCAAGAACATTTACGTAAAATTAAGGTATATCGCCAATTAAAAAGGGAGATAGTGTATATGGTTGGGTGGATTATAGTAATAAGTGCACACTAAATTGACCTTGCTCTCGCGGTAAACGAGTTATCATACTACACGCAGGCAATATTAAGGGTTTTGTTCCTAACGCTTTATTGTTGTTGGCCAAAAATATAAAGCACTCATCGGCTGACTACCGTAAAGATATGACCGCCAGTCTATTCGAAAAATGGTTTATTGAAGTTATTGTACAATTGCTGCCAAATCTATCGCCCAATTCTCTCATTGATATTGACAATGCATCCTATCATTCGCGCATACATAACAAAATTCCTAACAGTAGCTAAGAAGGATGACATTTTTGGAAAGTAGAAACATGAAAATTCCTCAAAGCGCTAGAAAAAAGGTGTTATTGGAAGCTATAAAAAAAGAGAACTTTAAAAAGGAATATGTAATCGACAAAGTATGCGAAGCACATGGTTATACTATTTTAGCCTCTCCCTATTACTGTATATTTAATCCAATCGAGATGATTTGGGCTGCAGTCAAGAACAAACTGAGAAAATATAACCAATCGCCAACTGGCAATGCTTTTTCACTTGAAAATAGAAGCACAGTTGTTGATTAAGTAAACGACAGTGGTATATGGATGAAATGTATCCAGCATGTCATAGAGAAGGAGGATGAATATTGTATTTTACCGGCAGTTGATCCCATTATTATATCCCCAAATACGGATTCAAACTCTGGAAATTTGCAAAGTGAATTTTGACTTTTTATCAAATTCACATAAAATAAAATATAATGATAAACGGGTATTAAGTGTTTTCTTATTATCACTATTATATAATGTCAATTTAAAAAAAATAGATCCGTGTAGTTGTATGAAAATTATTGGGAATAAGTTGGGAATAATTTAAATGCTGCCCCACAATGCCGACCTCAATAGTTTCTCATGCTCTTGCAGTTGGTTTTGTATGCACAAAATAAAAATTAATTAATGTAAAATTTTTTCCATTATTAGTGTTGCACGCCGCCTATGCTTCTGAAAGAAGTTGTCGCCTATAACCGAATTTCGGTTTTTTGCTGTTCCGATTGACTTCGTATATACTTTAGCTGAGAATCTAATTTTGATTGGTTGCATCAAAATCGTTTAGCCGCATATTAGCGCGGTTTATTAAGTATTCTGGTTCGGGTTGCTTTGGTTACGTGTGGCAATAAGGTAGGTATTTATTTCTGTTTTCGCGTTTGACATTTTGATGTTTTGTTTTTACAGTTTTGTACATTTTTTAGAAACGTGTCGGTTAAAGTTTTCAACAGGCTTAGAATGAAATATTCCATACTTGCGTACGTAGTCCTCGTCTTCAGACTAAATTACAAACTCTTCGCTCGTGTAGAATAATATGAACCTTTTAATTATTTGTTTTTTTTTGTTTTAAGCACACTGAAGAATCGTGACATGTTACGAAAGATATAAGTGTCAAACTAACATTAAAAAATGTTGTTATGTCCTGCTATGTCAAAACGTCACATTACTCGTACACAAGATACAGATGGAAAAGTTAAGTCCGACGCAATTTTAAAATTTTTTAACATTGAAAATGTTTATATTATCGCACGGGCACGTTAGTATGGGTACGGAATTCAACGAAATTCTTGTCTTGCATTTGCCCTTGACGTCACACCGAATTAAAATGATCGGGATCAGACCAAGTCGAGAGTAAACGTACGGTTTCGCTGGAGCAGTCAGTGGGTGCGGCTGGCGTTCGTGATCGAGCGTAGCAATCGGCCGTCGCCACAGGGTGGTTTGGCTGGCGCGGCTGGAGCAGCGCGCTTCAGATCATATTCGTATTTTGTAGTGAAAGCGCTTATCTATGATTTATAATGAACGCCGATAACATTAGTTGCATGCTGTTGTTGGAGGAAGAAGACGAAAAGGAGATGTTAGCCCAAATTCCTCCATTTCGACAAACGTCATATTAACACTTGAATTTATACTATACCATATTTAAATCAAAGCTGCAGCATATAAAGTAAACAAGTCAATTTGATTAAGACGTCAAAGAATCAAAACATTTTAAAATTGTATCATTAGTTGGTATATCCGGGAAGCCACTGGACTTAACAAATTTAATCTAGTTAGGGCTAATTAAGCCTCTTATCATTATGAATGACTGTACCAAATTTCAATAAAATCGGGAAAAGGATATTTAAAATAATAATAAAAAAACGATTTAAAAAAAAAACTTTAACACCCTGTACATCAAAAACTGGGCAACTCCGGACACATGTTCGGGTTAGTTTAGGTTAGTACTTCTGAAACACCCTGTATACATTCAAATACAACGGTCAATAACACAAATATTTATATCAAAATATCGATAACAAACAATAACACCAAACGATACAATGCAATAATGCGAAAATCACCGGTAAACTGAATACAACCCTGTCGCCCAGGGCCTTTTAGTTTTATTGCTGATTGACCAATCGAAATAGAGTTATATACGGTTGTCATTAAGTACTGATCAATGTTTCCTTCGTATGCATTTTGGATTTGAATATGGTATAATTATAAGCTTTGTAATGTAATGCTGAAAAATAAACAGAATGGTTTTGTGCACTTTACCGTTCTTCCCTACACTTGCTGCCACTTTTTTCCATGCATTTTCTTTCATTACAACATTTTTGTAATTTTCGTTCTCATAGTTGTATAAAGGGGGGTACTTTTGCACCTCCTCTATCAAACACTCGTCAGCAATTGCCGAAAACGGTGGCATTCTGCTGAGCTGGACTGGTCTCTCTAGCAGTCCGAACGCAGCCGCTGCAATCGATGGCGAACGCTGTGTCGCCGAGCTGCGGCAGTGAAACCGTGTACATACAAATCGCATTAAACCAGTACCAAGCTATCAATCGCGAATGCCAGCCGCGGCCACTGACTACTCCAGCGAAACCATACCTTAGAGGCGCGTTAGAGTTTATAACCTTTATTTTACTATTTTTTATATTATGAACCAATAAAACTTATATCAACTACCTAAATACTACATTCAAATCTATAAGTTTTCGCAGATCTCAAATCTCACAATAGTCACAAGCGTTGCACTCTGCTTCGGCATTTTCAATGTCCTCCCCGGTTGCATCTTTGTAAAGGACTGTAAATTTTTTACATACTCGTGTTCTTCAATGCATTTTTACGTCAGGATTTTACCCTTTAACATCTATTATTGATTGTGAACTGTTTAGGTATTGTCGTTTGTAGGAATCTTGATATCGGCTCTTGTAATTAATTGCGGTTCCTGCGTTTTGATTTCAAAAGTTTTGTCTTGATACCTTTTTCTATTATACAAGGTCGTTGGTACGTATGGGAACGCTCGATTATTTCTTAAAGTAAAACAGCTAGCAAAAAAATTTAAAGACAAAAGTTTTAGGGTTTTTTAAAGTATATTAGAATAAAAAAAAATAAGTGTACAGGATGAGTCAGAAAGTCGTAGAAAAACAAAATTACTTTTTTTTTAATGGCACACCCTATATCTTAGAACATTTTTGAATTTTACACAAAATTACAATTATTTTTTAATAAGGGTATTGTAAGTCTAAAATTAATAGTTCCTGAGATATCGACTTTTGAAAAAATGACATTTTTTATCTTTGAGAGCTTCTAGCTATCTAACGGTACCTCTTAGAGTAAAACGACTTACATGTCCATATCTTAGATTTTTATTATCTTCCCAAAAGTGTAAACCGGATGTAATTCAAAATCCGGAAATATAGTACTTCCGGTTTAACCGGAAGTTGATATTTTTGGGAAGATAATAAAAAAGCAAGATAGTGACATGTAAGCCGTTTTGCTCTATAGCGTACCGTTAGAAAGTTAGAAGCTGTCAAAGTTCAAAAATGTAATTTTTTAAAACTCCACATCTCGGAAATAAAGTTTAGACTTATAATGCACTTATTAGCAAATAATTATAATTTTATGTAGAATCCAAAAATATTCTAAGATAATTCTAAGGAGTTAAAAAAAAAGTAAATTTGTTTTTCTACAAATAATCGACCGTTTCCATACATACCAACGACCCTGTATATTATTTATCTCTACTATGGATTTGGATTTGGTAGTTTGTATGTCGTGTTTTGTCTAGATCTCGTATGTGAGTCTGTGATTAGTGGGTTTGTCGATACGTCTGTGCGTCCGTAATAGTCTAATACTTTTCAAGAAAAACTCGTTTAACGTCTGCATTTGAAAGTCACGGTGAAGTACTCCATTCGGTGTGCATCTAGGTACGTCCGCGAGAGTTGTTAACGCCCTGAATTAACTGGAACTTATTAAGCTCCGTCCTGCTTATTTTGCACCACAAAGGTGCACCATAAGTGAGAACCGGCCTAACCAATACCTAGTAGAGGTTGACCTGAACCATATTTGAAAGTCTACTCCGCATATGAAGGGGGTAGATAGTGCCTAATTGACGCAAAGCAAGCTTTACTCTATTAATTGAATTGAGCCTCCAGTTCAGCATTTAGTATAATATAAGTCCCAGGTATTTCACCTCTACACTTGGACTCCATTGACCCGAAGCCTTGATTCAGGCCTGCGCATGGTGCTCTTTGAAAACAAGATGACCTTCGCCTTGGCGGGTTCAGGTGAATCTTCCAAGCCAAAAGCCATTTTGCCAGCGCGATTACGTGACGCTGCATCCGGCTGACGACAATGCGCGGTGATTTAGAAGTCGAAGTAATTGCTGTCTCGTCAGCGAAAAGATAGAGCTGCGTAAATCTATCTCGCGGAGTAGAGGTTGACCCATAGCTAGCCGGTGCCGCAGAGTCCTCACCTTTCTTATAAATTATAATAACCTTGTTTCCAGGCAGCCGGGAAGTGGCGTTCTTTAATTAAATGTTTTATATAGTGTGGTTCAGTTGCACTAGAAAACATAAACGCCTAATTAACCTAAACTAACCTTGATATCCCAATCCAGCGGGAAACCTTTCATCGCAAAGGATATCATCGACCATTACATATTCCTTCTTATAGGCTACATATGCTGCTACTGTGCTCCCTTTCTGTATCTTCCAATTAACTTTGTGTCTCTCATCTGTTATATTTTTGGGCACTTGATATATTTCTTCCGATGCAGTATCTACCATATATAACGTAACACCTAAACAAATTCTTATTTATACATTTGTGTTTTTACTGTTTTTAACATGCTTAGACGTGGAAGGTAAAGTGGGTTTCAATATTTGATTTTACTGTATGATAAAGTTTCTGTTGTAACTTTATCACACACGTATTCTTTCGTAGTATTAATTTTAAAAGCCTGTAATACTTTTAAAAGATCCCGTTTTTTTGTAAGTTTCTTAGAAACATATTATAAACTATTTACCATAGAATTTTGGACTTCTGCTCTTGTACAACTATGAAACATTTGACGACTATGACAACTAGCATTGTCCATTATAATGACGCTTTTTTTGGGTATGTTTTTAAGAAGTCGATGTTCAAACCAATATTCAAAAAGTTGTGCGCCAGTCCAGTGTCTTGGTGATAATCTCTAGAGAAGAATCTGCTGTGTTTTCAGTTGAAAGTAGTTCGAAACAAATCCATTTTGTGAACCTGCGTGTATTATTGTTATTATTTTGCATTTATTTGAAGAGCCTTGGTTTCACATTTTTTTGAAAAATATTTCCATCTTTTTCTGGTAGTGTCATGTGTATCGAACCAGGTCTCGCCAAGGTAGATAATTGGTAGATTTTCTGCTCTCATTGTTTAATAGCCGTCTACATTTATGACGCCATTCCAGTAAACGCTAAGATTCCATTATGGTTTGTCTTTCTATCAATTGTGTGATATTTAAAACTCATTTTAAGCAAAATTTCCCTTAGGCTTGAAATGCTACAAGAAATGTTTGTTTCGTCCTTGCATGGTAAGCCTCTTTATTAGGAAAACCAGGGTAGGCCCTTGGTAAAGCAGACGTCTTGGCTAAAGCATCACTTGAATTACAATTTCTTTTCAGCAAAGATTAGTTTTGGATTTTGGATGGATTTTTAACTATTTCTTTAGCATAGGGAGATAGATGCTTTTTTCTAAAAGTGATACAATATGCTGGACTCTCAGCACAAACCCACGGACGCCACGTTCTAACACTAATACAACAAAAAAAATCACGCGTCGGTAAACCAAACACTATAACAAAATTCACTCGTCGGAAAACCAATTGGAACTAAAATTAATAAAAATCAATTTGCTATAAATACAGTGCGTTTATTTTAAGGCGGGACATAGGGTTTTACATGGTAAACCTCAAAGCCTATGTTAGGCACATTTCTATTGAGAACTACGAGTTAAAATTTTACACAAATGTTTCTTGTGGTATCATACCCAAGAGAGGATCATGTTTGTATTAGGTACTTTACTAACGCAAAAATATCATTTTAAGTTATAATATCACGCTGTTTTGCCTAGCCCTGTATATTAAGTTTACTTAGGTATTTTTGACATAAGCTGGTATGTGACATTATTATAATATTAGACAACTTGTAAATTATACAATTTTGATGATTATTTAGGATTTTTAATTCAATTAAGTGTAATAATTTTCCTAAATATAATCCACAACAATAAACTTAAAACTCATATAAACTGTTCGAAGTGCCCTCCATTTACAGCCAAACAGTGCCCCAAACAATCATAAAAATGCTTCTAATATTCGACAACTGTCGCACTGTGATGCGTGAAGCCTCGATTATTTTGTTTTTTAATTCATCTGCATCATTTGGTCTTCCTCTTACGTTGATGTGAGGTATCCCCAATAGAAGAAGTCCAAAGGCGTGATATCCGGGCTTTGAGCGGGCCATTTAAAAGGTCCAAATCGTCCTATCCAGCTGCCCGGAAACACATTATTTAAATACTTCGTTACAATTATTGTGCCATGAGCTCGAGCTCCATCATGTTGAAATAAAATTTCCTCCCTTCTGTGGGCTAGCGCAGGACCTACGTCCATATGTAAAAGATCGATGTATTTTTCTTTGGCAAGTGTACCGAGTAGTTGGGGATTAGGCGCCTCGGATATTCCACATGCGCAGTAGCTACTACCTTGACCTTCAACCAAACCACAGGGGTACCAGATAACTCCACGCCTCCACCAATTCCTCCTTCCAGACCTACCACCTTGAACCACACTATTAAAACATACTATCCCCCTACCTAACATAACCCTCAGACTAATTTTTGATATTATAAATATTGTAGAAATAGTTCATTTTAATAACAAAAATCATTATGTCTTCAACAGTTCCAATCGACCTTTCCTGGGAGTTAGATCCATGTGAAAGCTATAATCCCACAGAATACGTTAAAAACAATTTAATAATCAGACAGATCCCACCAAACTTATCTAAAAAAGCCAAAAAGAAATTTCGAGAGGAAGAAAGAAAACGATTTCAACAACTACTAATTAAAAGTGAAGTTTAAATTTGCACCACATTCCTGAAAAATGTATTGTTCATCAACACAAAATTTACTGGCCCATATAAATGGTGAAAAGGAACTTCAGGACTTTACCAAACAAGAAATAGAGATGTTACCTCTGGAGTACTTGATAAAAAATGTCAACCCATTTGAACTGTTAAAAGCGTGGGGAAAATTACCGCTGGATTATCAATCTAACTTTTCTCTTCAAATAAAATTACCATGCTTTGTTCATTATAACAATCCAAATCAAAGAACCCATTTCGATGGACCACCCACATCACAAAAACTGTGTTATTTTTGTAACAAAATGTTTCCATTTGAACGTATAATATAACTCACAATAAAGCAATTATTTAATTTATATTCTTTCATTTTATTATCAAAGAAATTATATTATCATATACGATATAAGTGTTTAAAAACCAGGTAAACTAATCTTAGATGCAAATGTTCTCACAATTATTAATAAGTAATACAGGGTTAATGCAAGGACCATCAACCCATGATAAGCAAGTTAACGTATAAGGAAGTCATTATCTTAACCAGCAGGAAATAAATATATTTTAATCCAGACGAAACCACCTTGAGATTTTATTGTCCCATTGAACTTTCAAGGTAGCTTTAGGTGTTTAATATTAATGTTTTGTATCGCTCAGACGGGAAGTAAACTGACCTAGGTCATTTAGTAAAAAGCCAGTTTCTTCAAGTGCCGATTTTAGACATTACAGGTTTAAGTATACTAATATATACAAGGTGTTTGAGAAGTATTTAATTAACATATTTTTTTTTTCGGTAACAGAACTAGCTATCATTTTTGCAATTCGTTTTTTCGACGTGATGCTTTCCTCTATATAACCCTTCGCTACGCTAGTACTCTTCCACTTTCCGTGTAGCTTAAGGGTTGCAAGGGAAGCACCACCCTCTATAAGAAGTGTGGAGAGGTCCGACGTATGCAATGTCCTGTATATTCCTTGGCGTTTTCTAAATTAAGAAATTTTGCTATGATTGAAGGAACACGTCCTAGTGTATTTTTACCCACAGGCATAGCTATTTCGGTATGTAAGGAAAAATCTGCGTTTCTTAATTCCTTTTGGCCTTAATGCAAGGTACTGTCTAACCAATTTTAAGGCGTATGTTTGCTCTCCTTGACAACCATAACAGACCCCTTATCTTCAAAATCATCAATGGTAATTTTTACCATCTCATCCCGTCTTAGGCTGCCACAAAATCCCATTACGAGTACCACTTTATGCAGCAGGAAGGTATCATTCGGCGCATTTTTGATAAAAGTTAAATCTTGTTCACCTTCCAAAACTTTTGACTTTTTAGGAAGATATCCCTTTTTTTTTAAATGCTATTAATTGACAATATCTTGAAATATTAATGTTTTCCTTTACTATAAGTTCAGACTTCAACTGGGAATATTTTGTTCAAAGGCTATTTGGGATATTTTCTTCCGACTAAAATAAAGTAAAAATAATTAAAAATTGTTATTACCAATGAGCAGTCGATTTGTTAAGCCATTAGGGTCTTGAAAAAAATTATTAAGAGAACAGTTAATAAGAGATGATTACCTCTTGATAGTTGAGCAAAGAGCACTTCTACATGCATTAGAGTTTTAAGGGTTGTTTGTGGATCCATCTTTTATTAATAAATGATGTTTTTGAAATCATTGTGTTATTAACTGTTCTTGATAGAAGAGAACAGTTAATAAGAGACGATTACCTCTTGATAGTTGAGCAAAGAGCACTTCTACATACATTAGAGTTTTAAGGGTTGCTTGTGGATCCATCTTTTATTAATAAATGATGTTTTTAAAATCATTGTGTTTGTTATTCCAAAATAGTAAAGAACGGTAGATCATCCAAAAAAAAAATAAATGAACATTAGAAGAGTAGTGTAGTATGAAGTTCAGGACCACACCCCCCACTCCAAAAAAAAAATGAACATAAGTAGAGAAAATATGACGTTCAAGACTACACCCCCCTCTTAAAAAAAATGAACACCATCATTTTATTAGTATTTAACGATCTCAGTTCAACCAAATAGTAGTATTCTGATACATTATGTGGTCGGCATATGTAGCTGAAAGAGCGGCATCTGACTTAAAAACTGCTGTGGAAAATCTAGCACAAAAATTTAAAAATTTAGCATTTGATGCAGAACATGAAGCTGAATATGGATTTGATCAGTTTTATACCTATGATGAATCCATGGAAATCGCAAAAAAATATGAAAAGGGTTCTGAAGCATGTAGGATATACTTACATACATCAGACTTAACAACTTTTCTGTACACAATGAATATAATGGAATATGAGATGTTCTTGAACGAAGTAAAAAATTTTGTTGAATGAAATTGTTCAAGAAGTATTTGGTACCTAATTTTTTTAAATTAAAAGCAATTTTATTTTTATTATTGTGTTTTATTCAATCATTAGCCAATTATTATATAATTTATATACATTAGTAAGTGCACATATACATTCTGCTTGAGAGTGGTAAAAACAGCAGGTTTCTTCTCTTTGTAAGGGTGGATCTTCATGAAACTCTCTTACTGGTTTTATTGAGTACTTCCTAATGTATTCAGCTTTTTCTCTTCCTTTCACATAAACCATATCAACCTTTTCTGTTAGGTTTTTGATTATTTCGGAGAATTTGTGAACTGGAGTATACCCTTCATCCCATGAAATACAATGGTGATTTTTCATTAACCAGACAGCTTGTTTATGTAAATTGGGTGATACAAATTTTATAGGGAAGGGTGATTTAAAAATATAATGACATATACTTTTACCATCATAGGCTGCTAACTCCTTTGGAATAAACTTATTGTTTTCTACATTAAATCCCTGAACATCAAGAGCTAACATTCTCATAATTTCATAAGAGAGAATTGTTTAATCATCGATTTCTTGTTGGAATACTCCTCAATTTGTTGTTTTAGTTTTGCAAGATTTCTTAAAAGGATTGATAAGCGTTGTTCTAATTCCTCGTTCATACTGATAGACAAGAAATATAAACATTTGATTTTATATAACGTTAAATTTGTCTAACATTTTTGGTTAGAGGATTGTAACTAAAAATTTTGTCATGCATAATTAAACAATAAGCAGAAATCTTGTCTGTAAGATCTTCATGTAATTCAAATTCTACTCTCATAACAATGGGTCCAGTTTCAATTGTTTCCTTTTGGTGAGAACAATCAATGTATGTGATGGGTGCATATGTTTTAAACTCCGATGGTGAAAAAATCGGCTCCGGTGTTAATCCATAATATGACATTTGGAATTGTGAAAACATTTGATATACTGATGCAAATTTATTTTTAGCAAAGTCTAAATAAAGATCGCTGTAGGGATATCTCTCAGAATTTAAAAATACTTTTATGTTCCGCATTTTAATATCACTAAATCTAGACATGTCAGTTGTGGATTTATCTCTTAAATCTTTTTGAAAACAGATTGCTACATGTCGAGGGGTGTTCACTTTGGTTGAAGTTTTGACAGGCCAATTATGACGACTTGTTTTCAGTAATTCAGGATATTCTATTAGTTCCCAACTTCTAAATGCCATTAATAAATCAGTATTTTTATTAATAATTTTCGTTAGCTCCAGTTCTTGAGGGATCGCTACAGAAATGTGTGGTATATTCCAAGTTAATTTCGTAAGTTCAATCTTTGGGATTTCATCAACAGTATTAACAGTTGCATTTTTATCCGAATTGTCTCGAAGTAAGATAAGTTCTTGTTTAGAGTTTAAAATTATTTTTTTATAGTCTTCAAAAAAACCCATTAAAAATTTAAGTGGAATGCAAACATTAAATAATCCTGTCGTTGCATCAACCACTTGTGACGTTTCCATGGGAAACCAACCAGCGTTTTTTAATTTGTTACACTCGTTTTTGTTATAGGATAAAAATCCTTTTATTGTTGATGTTAAGCCAACATTTCTTACTGAGTCTATAGTAACACCATTTAGTTGATAACGAATCTCTTTAAAAAGAAAAGCTATCCCATTGTTAATTAGTTTCAATGTATTTGAAACAGTTCCATCACCTTTTGTTAATTTACCTCCTATGTAAAGAAAGCTTTCAGAAGGAAGTGTATATTTTTCTATTTCATGAACAGGAATTATAATCTCGTCGTTATTTCCCAATTTTGTAGGTAGATAGGGTTCATAACCATGATATTCTGAATGTACGATTGAGTTATCAATATAAAGATTTTGTGTTACATTTAGGGTATCCATGTTATTTAATTTTAAAACCTAAACTTATAAGAAACTGACGACTTAAAGATGTTAGTCTCTGAGAGTTTGATTTATTACTGTGAAAACTATGGTTGTGTTTTTTCTTATTAAGCTTTTCACTAAATCGTTGTTGTCTGTTATAAATAATCACCATCGTTCATCTAATTTTTTAAGGTGTAGTCTTAATGTTATGGTTTCTTCTCTAAAATTAATAGTTCTTCCTTCTTGGTCTAATATTTTAATAGTAATTTTATCAATTACCTTGGCAGTAACTGGGAAATATATAACGTTTTGGGGTGATTCAATGATTTTAAAACCAGGAGCCACACTGGGAAAAAATTGATGTATTATATGAACTGGATTACCATTTAAGAATAAACCTTCAGCAATACTACAGTCGATATTTATTGAGTTTACTTTAATTATTTCTGCAGGTCGTTCAGAAATATGAAATTGACCCGAATCCAGTATTTGATTTTCAAATCCCAACAATGCACCTATAGATCCCTCTCTAAAAATAATATTTTCGGTGCATTTAATTACTGATCGCAACGTATTATTATTACCATGAAGATAAAACGAAATTTGTTCTTCTTCCAATTTCTCTTGTAGTACTTTGTTGATATTATCAATTTCATAACTTCCGGGTGGAATAGTTATAAATTTACCAGTTTCACCGTAAAAGAAACGATTATTACTTTCGTCAATGTTGGGAATTGCAATAAATGTTTCAAAATTTGCAAGTCCTATAACATAGTCGATATTCTCTTCTAGATATATGGGAGGGTGAAATTCTGTCGTTAATATTGCAGAATTATCGCTAATAACAAAACTATAGGACATGTTGTGTTAATATTTCAACAACGAATAAATTTTTATTGTCTTTCATGCATTATTATATAGAAATTTTAGACACAATTGTCCACAATTTGTGGTGTTAAAGGTTTGATACTTGTTGTAATTGTAACTTATAACGTTTTTATTTTTATCGCTGAAAAAATATTTCATTAATTCAGCTGGAGGTCGCAGATCACCATAGCTATCAAAGTATGTTATTTGTTTTCCTTTTTTTATGTAGGCAGTCCAATGAGTCCCATTACCATTATAGTCATCTAGATTAATAATAGCACTTTCATTTTCTTTTATTTTTTTAGGTAGCTTGTTTCGCATAAATATACCTCTAAAACTGGGAATTTGTAAAATTTTTATATATTTAATTAAGTCATAATTGGTAAGAGTTTTCAGAGGTATATGTTTTAGCAGTTTTTTGAATAGGGTTTCAAATACAAACCACATCCGGTTTTATATGGTTTTAGATAGAGACCGCTTCCTTTTTGACCTACTGCTATAGACTCCATCGTTTTATTGTGTCTTTTATCTTCTTCTAATTTTTCTTTCGCAGATTTTGCATCATTCACAGCCCTCGCAATACCAGCAGCCCCTCCTCCAAGAGCACCTAAAGCCGACAAACCCGCAAATAATGGTATAAGTGGTAAAAATCCACCACTTTTTGGAATGGGTATTACTCTTCTCTTAGGTACTCTAACTTTCACACTTTTCCTAATTGACTTTACCGCTGTTTTAATGCCCTCATGTAAACTTTTAAACTGTTTCCCCTTAATTCCTTTTCTAGCTTGAGAAATGGCCTGAGATAATGTTATTCCACGCCCTTTTGTCTTTTTTCTTTTTAGACCCATGCCTAACTTTCTTTTAACTTTCATAGTGCCACTGATGCCTAACGCAGCCACTTTTTCTCCAAAACTAGCGTCCTTTGCTCTAACTCGTTCTATAGCCTTCTCAGATAGTAATTTATCAGCAACGTGCCTACTTTTTATATCGTTTGATTGTGAATAGGCAATGTCATGCTCTTTACAAGCCTCGTCTAATAAATTTATTCCCTTGTCACCTCTTGATAATCTCTTGTCTAA
This sequence comes from Polydrusus tereticollis, assembly GCA_963920685.1. Lineage (NCBI taxonomy): Eukaryota > Metazoa > Arthropoda > Insecta > Coleoptera > Curculionidae > Polydrusus > Polydrusus tereticollis. Next base: position 57,151,938 of record OY987329.1, read on the forward strand.
TTTGGTTCCAGGTCCACAAAAATTGTAACCAGGAAGGTGTACTTCAAAGGGTAATTTATTGATAAGAGTGTTTAGTAAACCAGATCCTCCTTTCTTGTTGGTTGGTTGGTAAGTAATACGTTTGTTGTGTGATTGAAACATTATATAGTTAAAGTCTTAACATACAATGATTAGTTTTACTCTGAGAGTGAACTTAAGTACTCTTTATATAATATGAGAGTTGAAAAACAGCCATACTCTATAATAATCAAGAATCATGATACAACAACAAGTAAATTTAGAAAACATGGAAAATTGTTCGAGGGAAATAGTAAAGAGGTTTGATTATTGATCCATCGGGCTGTGGTAAAACGAATGTTCTAATTGGCTTAATTAAAGATCCCAACGGTTTACGATTTGAAAATTTATATATTTATTCAAAATCTTTATATCAACCCAAGTATGAATATTTAAGAACACTTTTTAAGCCAATAAAAGAAATTGGTTATTACGAATCCGAGGATGAAGAAAATATAATTTCACCTCAAGAAGTATTACCAAACGCAATAATAATTTTTGATGACATAGTTTGTTGTAATCAGACAATTGTAAAGGATTACTTTTGTTTTGGAAGACATAGAAACACAGATTGTTTTTATTTGTGTCAAACATATTCTTCTATTCCGAAGCAGCTAATTCGTGATAATGCAAATTTAATTGTTATTTTTCAACAAGACAATACAAATTTAAAACATGTTTATGATGATCACGTCAACGTTGATATGACATTTAATCAGTTTAAAGAAATGTGTTTATTGTGTTGGAAAGAGAAATTTGGATTTTTGGTAATAGATAAAGAGACCAGTATAAATTCAGGTAGATATCGAAAAGGCTTCGATTCATACATTTACTTATAAAAACAACATCACCTGACAAAAACAGCTATTTCAAAATATTCAGTCATGAATGAACAATTAGCATTGCAACTTGTTAAAGCAAGAAAGACAGTTAAAAAAAATATCAGGCTTTAAAAAATGCAGAATTTGAGTCTCATTCGAGACTGGAAGAAACTTATAAACCAATAACACAACCTTTGCAAGAATTAATTTCAACAATTGGTAAAAATGAACCTGTTGACATAAAAGAAGAGGAACCGTCATTTACAAGGTTTTATAAAACATCAACCAATCAAAGAACAAAAAACGTAAGAAAAACTGGAAAAACCCCAGTTCTGCCAACAGAAATACCATCCTTTTTTGATACTAGCGTCGCTTCAGTGAGTCATATCCCAACCATACAAGAAACGAGCGTTATAGCTGAAACAGAGCCATTATCTTCATCATCTGATTCAACGATAGGGAATCTTTCAGATCTATTGGAACAAACTAGACAAACAATCCAGACTTATGTTGGTATGCCTGGGTATCAACAATGGCTAAACGACTTTCACGACTTACCTCGTAAATACATTGATGAAGGGTCAAGGATTTAGAACATACGTTTGATCACCATTATGGTATAGTTCATGATTTGGAAACTGGAAAATTTTTTTTGGGGCTAACACAAGAACCTGTAGAAATTATTGGGAAAGATATTAAAATAAAAGAGATTACCTATCAAGGCACCCCCGGTTTATACGAATTAATATTTAAAAAATACCCAAAAGGTTATAGTGCTAAAGACTTGGATAATTATATGGATATTCTAACACGAACTAATGCATATCGTAGGAATAACAGTCCTGAGGAGCAAGTTCAAGGAAATGGTTCACGAAAATATGTTACAATAATTGGACCATACTTACAAAAAAAAGGAATAACAAAAACAAGAGCTCTTAACCCAGCAGCCGAAAATCTAATTTCAGCATTCGCCAGTTCAGCATTCACCAGACGAAAAGCTCCATATAGAGTTCAAAGGAGCGGTCCGACTACACAAGGATCGGGTTTAACTCTAAAAGTTAATAAAAACAATACTGATTATGTATATTGGGACGATGTTAACGAGCTTGTTAACAGACTTCGTTTATTAGTGGCCTCAATGAATGCTGGTCATACCGGTCATAATAATGAAGTTATCTCTATTCTAGAAGAACTTAAAGAAGCCAACATTATCATATAAGAATATGTAACCAAGTGTTTCAAAACATTTACAAAATGACTATCGACAAATTTTTTCGTCACATTTCAAAACAATCCAAAATAAATGATATAGATACTAAAGATCTTGTCAAAAAAGTTGAAAGTGAAGTATCCAATAATATTACAAACAATTTAAACTACATTGAAAACAAAGTAGTTGAACGTTTTAAACATGGTTTGCAACAAAAACACTTAGAAATTTCAAATTTTAAAAAAGAGTTAACGGTGCAAAGTAAACGATCACTTGAAAATGTGGCAACTATTACAAACATGACAAAAAAACTAAAATTTTGCGAAGATCAAGTAACAAGATTAGAGCAAAAATATAAACAGAAAGAAAATTATAGCAAGGAAACTATAGAAAATATTGACAAGAAAATATTAAATTCTGAGGTTAAAGTAGGTCTTGTAGAGAAACAGATAAGTGCGCTTGATAGTTTACATCAAGAAACTCAGAATAGGATACTTAAATTACAAACCGATATAAAAGATGTATTAAATACTGATGACATTCAACAAAAGTTAAGAAGTGATCTTATAACAAGGTTCGAAAAATTTTCAAGTATGGTTTACGATAGGATTTCAACGGAAGTGGAATATTTCAAAGATGTCCATGATGGAATGAATAAGGATACAAAAAATATTGAAAGAATTTTGAATTTACACTTAATGGTTCATAAAAAGGATGATGAAAAATTAATAGCATTAAAAGAGCAATTTAACATTATGTGACAACAAATTTCAGAATTAAAATCTATAGAATATTTAAATAAAGAAGAAATGGAAAAATTTAAAGCAGCTTTACTAAATAATAACGATGTTTCATTAAAAATTTCAGACCTTGAAAAAGAAGTTGATGAAATAAAGAACTCTGGTACAGATTTAAATATCAATGCGAATATTAATAAAATTATTAAAGATATTAAATCAACATTCGTTAAAAATGAAAATATATTCTTAAAAACGAATATTGAAAAAATAAACGAAATATTGAGAACAAAAATTAAGGAAGTAGTATTTTTCAATGCAAAAGAAAAATTAAAGGCTTTAGAAGAGATGTTGAAAATTTAAATACAACTAAAGCAGATGTAGTGGATCATTTCCTTAATGGTCGACAAATTTATGAGATACCTTTAACAGAAAGGCGGATTGTAATTAGTATTAATTCTTTATTACAAAGCATTGTTAAGAAATTACATGAAGAAATAAATAAAATAGACGGAGGAATGGGTGAACTAGATACCATACTTAATCCTACATCACTAAAATACCTAAACACTAAAATTAAAGATAATCTTGATGATGTAAGCAAAAATATTGATAAAATTAAGGAATATTTCAAAGAAGATACAGTAATTTTACCTCAAAAGCTTAAAGAATGGGATGATACGTATAAAAGCTATTGGGATAATTATTTTGTTAAATCATTTGATTAATCGTAATGTCTCTCACTAAGGAAGCGGTTGTCGACGAATTACATAAACCTGCTAGAAAGAATTATCAAAGGAAAAAAGTTCTTATAAAAGGATTAAATGATTTATGGCAAATTGATTTAGTGGAAATGCAATTGTATGCAAAATTTAATAAAGGATATCGTTACATTTTGGTTGTTATAAATGCTTTCTCAAAATATGTTTGGGTGGAACCCGTTAAAAGAAAGAGTGCACATGATGTAACTTTGGCTATGAAGAATATTTTAGAAGAGGTTAAGACACCACCAAAAAATATTCAATCAGATATGGGAAAGGAATTTTATAATAAAGAGTTTAAAAAATTAATGGACAACTACAACGTGAATCACTATAGTACATTTTCCAACCTAAAGGCTAGCATCGTTGAAAGAGTGAATAGGACATTAAAAAATATAATGTGGAAACAATTTAGTTTGCAAGGAAATTATAAGTGGTTAAATATATTAAAAGATATAGTTGTCAAGTATAACTCGACCATACATAGCACAACAGGTTTAAAACCCATTGATATAAACGAGAAAAATGAAAAACAAGTCCTAAAATCAACTTACACCAATATAAAAATAATTGATCCTAATACTTCGAAATTTGCTGTAGGTGACTATGTTAGAATCAGTAAACATAGGGAAGCCTTTCAAAAAGGATATACACCAAACTGGTCAAATGAAATATTTAAAATTACAGAAGTTAAGACAACATTTCCGAGAACATACTTGCTGCAGGATGAAAGAAATGAAAATATTCAAGGCGCTTTTTATGAAAAAGAGATGCAGAAAGTCAAACATCCAGATGTCTATTTAGTTGATAGGGTATTAAGAAGAAAAGGAAATAAAGTCTATGTCAAATGGTTAGGAATGGATGCGTCACACAACTCTTGGATATTAAAAACCAAATTATTATAATTTATTTAAAAATAAAGACATAAAACGTTCCTTGTAAATTTTATCTCTATAATTTTCCTCTAAGATAGGTTTTAAAATACTTTCAGTATACTTGATTCGATTCTGAAAACGATATCGGTCTAATACGTATCGCTCGAAATTATTTTCTCTTGCTCTTCTATAGGCAAAACTCCATGTACATAATGTGTGCTTTTCATTCAGTTTCTCGTTAAAAGTCACCTGTTTCATAATGTTTGATGCGGGCATGAACCCCATCTACTAATGTTTCTACTGTACCCCTATATGTTATTTACTAATGATGGATGTGGGGAACTAAACATATTTTATTTTCCAATACAACTGTTTACAAACTTATTACAAGCAAATGATTCAACATCCTCTACAATACAATCAGGATACAAATTTAATAATTCCAATACACAACACACATTTAAGCTAACTTTGATAGGTGAAACAATATCAAAAACATTTTTTATTACATCATCATTTTTTTTAGTTGAAACACTACTAACAAGTATATTGTAATACGTTGCAAATTCTTGCGATTGAAGAAGATCAAAGCGGTATTCGATTAAATTTACCAAGTTGATCAACTTATTTATGGTGTCACCAGCTTCTTTGATGATTGTTAAATACTATTGATTGTTGGTTGGGAGGAATTAAACAAATATTTATTTTAAATACATATTTTATTTTTCGATACATCTCTTTACAAACTCATTGCAAGCAAATGATTCAACATCCTCTACAATACAATCCGGATAAAAATTTAATAATTCCAATACACAACAAACATAAAAACTGTTTTTGTTAGGTGAAACAACATCATAAACATTTTTTATTAAGTCACCATTTGTAGCTGAAATACCACTAACAAGTATATTGTAATATTTTGCAAACTCTTGCGATTGAAAAAGATCAAAGCGGTATTTGATTAAATTTACCAAGTTGACCAACTCATTGATGGTGTCACCAGCTAGAAGTATTTCGTTTCCACTATCTTGAGTAATCTTGATTATTCTAGAATTATTAATAAACACGTAATGAATTTCATATCCATTTCCCTGCATGGGTTGCCACCCAAACCCGTTGGAGTAAATAAAGCTCAACATTATTCCTTGATTGTTTAGAAAGGAAATCCACTGATCTTCATTAAATATCACATTTTGATTATTCTTAGATCCACAGAGTTTAATAACCGGAGAATATTTTCTCTCCAAAGAGAATCCAACACTGACCCATTTGGATTTGGATTTGTTTATGTAGTATGCGGATTCACCTATAAGAGCAACAGCTCGTTTATTGCTAAACTTTGGTTGTTGATTGATTCATTTTAAGGTTTCGGAAACTAATGCTGATAGCGCTTAAAATAATTGCTTAAATATTAAATAAATGTGAAGTAGTTGTGGTGGGGGTAGGTTTTTGGTGGAGGGAAGCATTGATATAAGAGAAATTTCAATTTAAACTTCATTAACCAACCATGAATCAAACAAATATTTTCATTGATATTCAAGGTTATCACTGCTCCTTTGGATATGTTCCAAAATAATTAGCAATTTATGGTGGGATTCGTTGTTCAAACTATTTATTTAAACCTCCATTTAAGAAAAACATGTTACCTGCTATTGATCAAAAAACTGTCAATTGGGCTGAAGAATATCATGGAATGGAGTGGGGTTGTGGATCCATGGAACAAAATGAAATTGATGATATTTTTACACATGTATTAAAATTGTATCAATCACCTAAGATTTACGTAAAGGGGAATGAAAAAGCAAACTTTATAAAGAAGTTTGTAGATGAAGAATATATTAACAATATTCCTGTCGCTCGTGAACCCAAGCTAAGTAAATTTAAAAAAGTTCCAGAATGCTATTTTCATAAAAGTAAAAAACCATGACATTGTGCATTAGCAAATGTTAAATTATTATACCAATATAAAAATTGTTGTGAATAAAACTTTACCAATAAAAATGCGCTTTTTAATAAAATGTTCCTTTACCCATTTATTTATAATACATATATGCTTTAAACAATATAAATCCTAACATACATATAAACAATAGAAAAAAGATAATTAATAATATAATACACATATATAAATTACATTCTTCTGATTTTTTATACAACTGATTCCATTTTTCTGTTAAAACAGTGGTTTTATTAAAATAAAATAATCCTAACTTATATTCTACAAGAGAAGATTTAATATTATCATTAACCTTGTAAGAAAATAACCCACTGCTAAGATTCATTCTTCTCCATGTTGATGGCCAAGTGTCATTCTTTACATTATCAACTGATAAACAAATATAGACTTCTCGAACTCCTGGGTCAACTTGTATGTACAAAGTATTGTTAATGTAGGCAAAGAGAAACAACACTCCTACTGGTAACACTACCATTTTAAAAATAAACTTTCCTTTTAATTTCTAGGTTTTATACTGATCATGAACTAAATTTTGAAGAATCTTAAAACAAATATTGATATCCTCATCATCAGCCTTGGATTTATCATGTATAATATTTATATGCTCATGCCCCCAAGCCAAAGTTCTATAAGATTCGGGGATAATGTGTCGCCTATCATCTTTTGGAGATAATGCTACCTTATTTTTTAATTGTGTGAACATATCATGCAATATGGATTGAAAGATATTCATTTTTCTAAATTTAGTTTCAGAATTTTCAACAACATCTTTATAATCTTGTGCATTACTTGAATTATTTATAACATATTTCTTAACACCCTTCGCTCTCTTTTCAGATTTGTCTTCCAAATTAACACAGTAGGCTTTTGCACCTGTTCCATAAAAGTTAAGATTGGTTTACCTGCAAATTCATCTTTCATGCGCCCTAATACTGACTTATTTTTAGTTATATTATGTATATTAGTTTCACTATAGTTAGAAGTATCAAAATAATTTAAATTTTCTTGAATATCTTGATAAAAATTTTCAGTTTCAACTTTTATTATCAAACTATCGGTATCCGTATATAATCAAATTGCGTTGTCTCCATATTTGGCTTTGATATAATCATAATAAAAATCATAAATTACTGATTTTGATAATTCCAAGACTGAGAATTCAACATAAACAGGTTTATTGTAGGTTACCTTTACTCTTTCCATTTGTATTGCAACAAAATTTTCATTAAACACCAATCTATTTTTGAAATTTGGTTTTGCAATGAGAGTCTCTGCTCCTTGCTTTTTCCCAATATTCTTCCAATGAGTTATTAATCTTATGTCAACCCTCTTATCAATATTTTCTAAGGATTTGCCATAAATAGCGTTATTAAATAGTTTATAGGAATCTTTTTTCAACTTGTTTTTGGATTTGTTTCTCATTTCAGTATTTAAATCAATGTATGGTTTTAAAAATGCTGCTTGTTTAAATTTAATTGCTCGATGAATTTGAGTTAATTTTAATCCATTCTTTAGAGCTTGTTTAAGATTTCGATAGTGAATTACATATTTTTCTTTATTATTTAAATGACAAATTAATTTTGTTTGCTTACTATTAGGAGGACACATATTTTCAGCCAAGAAAGGTAGTTCAATGTGTTTAACATGTAAGCTTTTGGGGTAATTCATATCTACCTTAAAAACATATCCGCATTCAGCATTATCGGGTATAGATAAAACATAGAGCATCAATTTCATCTCTTGTCATCCAAGAAAAATCACTTATTGGAAGATATTGACTCATACTATGTCCATATAAGTTAGTTGCATCTAAATACATTATACATGAGTTTGGTTTTGTTGGATTATAATCTTGAAAATGAGGGTTATTTGCTTCAGCTTTTCGAACACTGCAATGACAGATACCACCTCTTATACTATTTTTAAAAAAATGCAACATGTGAATATCTGTTAATAATTCTAACTTCGCATTAGTTATACGCAACATAGAATCCCAACTTAAACCTGGTGATGTATAATAATGAGCAGGATCCAAGTTAAAGATATTTAATGATATATTTCGAAATGCCTCAAAAAAATCGGTTAATATAAGAACATCAGAAAATAAGTAAATTTTTGTGTACTCCATTAGGTTTTGACAGTTAAACAAATTCCAAACATTTATCGCTCTCTTATAATCAAACTCATCAAGAGGTTCATCTTTAAGTTTATCATAAAACTGATCAATACTTGGAAGTTGGGTTTCATACAATTTTTCAAAGGAATCAACGTAAGAATAAGGATAAATCCCTTTTTTTCTGGTTTAAATCTTGAAAATAACTTTTAATTTCTACACATTGTGTTGTTTCTAAGCTTTCACCTAGTTTTTCTAATGAGGTTGCAACAAATCGAAATGAATCTAAAAATCTCATCTTCATGAAAATATTTCTCTCTTTATTATCTTTGTCCTTGTATTTGTCAACTAAAATTGATTTTGTAAATGATACATATTTTTCTTTAGTTTGTGCAAGTACATCAATGTTATTTTCTTTACAACAAAGCTGTTTAATAAACAAGTGACTATCATATCCGGTTAAATTGTGGAAAAAAATTGGTATAAAGTATGAAGTTTTAAAATTTAAATTGCAAACACTATGGGCTGCTGCTCAAAATTTCCCTGTTAGATGACAATGATCTCTAACCTTTTCATCACCAGGTTTAAATTTTTCATTACATATGTGACAAGCGGTGCTATTTTTATAAGTTAGTTTCTCTTTGTCTGATAAAGAAATCATTGGAACTACATGTTTTAGATTATCATTATAGATTCTGTGAACATGACTTTCAATTCGTTTACAAAATTCCTCAGCAGCATCCAAACCAAAATAGTGATCCATTACTGATAAAGAATCATTATATGAACATTTTATAAAATAAGAAAATGCATAGGGTTCGTGTTTAAATGTACTTCGACTATAAGAAACCTGATCATTTTCAGGTTGATCATATTGTAAAGGTTTTAAAAAGCATCCAAAATCTGCATAAATTACAAATGGAACTTTCAGCTGTTTTTGAAAATTTTCAAACTGTAAAATATTTTCCGGTATATGTTGACCATACTTGTTAATTCTTATTTCATTAGTGGGAATCTTTGTAAACAAATGATTACAGTCGTGTGATTGATGTAAATCCAATTTTTCCTTAGAAGTAAAATAAATGAAACACCCATCACAAAAATGTTTTTTAAAATGACTTTGATTCACTTGTGAATATAATAGGCGGGACATATCTTTAATCCAACAATAATGGATGTTAGTATCAACACTAAATAATAGCAAATTAACATGTAATGGAAGTTTTTTAGAAGTATAATGTAGAGGACCAACAACCTCCCATTTTGATTTATTATCTTCATAAACATTCTCCAACCCGTAAACGTTCACAGATATTTGATTCAGAGTTTCAAATCTTGATATATCCTTTAATTTAACTGGAAAATTAATTTCTTCAAAATTTAAATATTTAAAAAAATCCGGATATGAACTTGTCATACTAACATTGCTTTTAGCAGGAAACAACGCACTTATGATACTCCATGCAAAACAATATTCATCATTATTTTTAACATTTATAACGGCTCGTTTTTTAGATATTTCCTTGGGTAATGGAATATAAGACGATGCTCTTATCGGATTATATTTGTTGACGTTTAGTTCTAAATGGAGTATTTTTTCCAACGCCCACCCCGATCCGTTTTCTGTAAAAGTCGACACCTTTTCTTTAATTTCACTAAAGAAATCTCTATAAATATCACTTAAATTAGTAGTACTAGTTATCACCCTATTTTTTGTAATAAATGACTTAGTTTCTACTGTTTCCTTGGTTTGTAGCAAATATTGTCCAAATAGCTCCACATTAATCTTAAGGGTTCTATGCTTAACCATTTGTTCAGAAATTAAACCTAAAAAATTTTGTTTTACCTCATCAAAAAATTCTTCAATATCTACATACTTTTTAGATGGAAGCAACATGTAACTCACAATTCTGTTTTTGAAGGCTGAAGTTAAAACTTTTACACTTTCATCACTTTTAACCATTTTACTTTTATGTAGATTAGACCGTAAATGTGCACCGAGTCTATTTTTTACATACCAGGTATTACACTGTTCACATCTTGAAAGAAATAAATGAGGGATTTTAGGTTGTTCTTCTAGTTTAATTCTCTTTGGTTGTTGATTATTATTAGCTTGCTTATTATGTATACTGTCTATTCGTTTGTTGCTAGAGCATGATGGTCTATAAGGACATGATTCCCTTTTGTGTCTATACAGATTATATTTCTGCGTAAATGTTTTCTTACAATCACTGCATAAATGCATTTTAACTCAAAGTTTACAACTACTGACAAAAATAATAATTAAAAGGTTTATTCTTCTGCAATTAGCGTCTTAAACTGAATGCTAAGTCATTCGTTACTGCGTTAAATAGAAAGTGGGGGGAATGGTGATGTGAAAATATTTGTGGGATTTGACTAAGTAGGTGTGGTTGCGATCGTGTAGAGGGAGGACTGGCAGGTGTGGTTTAGGTTCGATGCCTACTGCGCATGTGGAATATCTGGTACCCCTGTGGATTGGTTGAAGGTTAAGGTAGTAGCTACTGCACATGTGGAATATCTGGTACCCCTGTGGATTGGTTGAAGGTTAAGGAAGTAGCTACTGCGCATGTGGAATATCTGGCACCCCTAAGGTTAAGGACAAGGTCAAGGTCGAGGTCAAGGTCAAGGTCGTAGCTACTGCGCATGTGGAATATCTGACACGCCCAAGGTCAAGGTAGTAGCTACTGCGCATGTGGAATATCTGAGGCGCCTAATCCCCAACTACTGTACCGTCTATAAAAAATGGACCAATAATCATATTTCCTAAAATACCTTCCCATACATTTACATTTTGTCGCCACTGGGTATGCGTTTGATGCACTAAGTAGGGATTTTCTCGCGACCAGATTCTAACATTTCAGGGCTGACCATACCTTATAAATGCTTTAAAAAATTAGGTAAAGAGTGTAATTTAAGGTTTCACTAAATGAGCCCATTGGGAATCATACTAATATTTAAGTTTTTAAATGCTTGTAAAACTAGAAAAAATTGTTTCCTAAGAAAAGAAAAAATATCGTAAAGTATATTCGTACATTTTAACGCAATAAAGACAAAAAAGTAATATTTTCATTCAAACCCCAAATACATTGCTGACGTTTGACGATTGCATCGCATAAAGAGGTTGGAAAAAATAACACCCTGATAAACACATACATATTTGTTTATTACCAGTCACAAATAGACAGTCGGCACAGTGGTTCTTTGCCGGTGCGTCATTATTTCCACGTGACTTAAACCATATGAATCTAATCAAAATTATGACATTTAAAAAGTCAAAACAGTCTAAGTTCATAAACGTTAAAATTTTCGTGGCTAGTGTTCGGAATTACTGATAATAAAAAAATATCTTTAATTACTTACCACCAACGTACGATAAAAATGGCTCTGAAAAGAACAGTTTAAAGGATTGAATTGAATTTCAAGGCACAAAAACGTTTACAAAACAAATTAAAGTTGACAGATCAACACGATGACTTTAAAATGAATGGACAAATCTCCAAATATCTTTTTTCTGTCTAGCACATTACTTTGAATTCGAGACGTATTGCGCAACCCCGGAGGCGCTGTATTATGTTTTTATTCACTTTTAAGGCTATAATAAATAAAGATGGGGAGTTGTAAATCACGGTGTCTCTTGATCGTTGATCCATGACGTACCTACCGGCAAAGATCCACCGTTCCGACTGTATTATTAATATGGTTGATTATAAACGAGCGTAGAAAGAGTGCGACGTATTATGTAAATCGTCCTTATTTGAACTAGAAGTCTGGGCGGCGTTGCTGCCTATGATAGTTTATAATAGATGACCCAAATATTAAATTTTTTGGCTTTTACCAAAGATATTTTGAAAATCCTAAAGTTAACTTTAAATTTTGGGTAAATACTATTTTAGATATGGAATCTGTGGTTTTGCAGTGTACTATTAATTAGCGGATATATGAGTTTCAAATGCCAAAATAAAAAGAAAAATGTAAACAAAAATAAAGCGTTTCACAGAACATATATAAAATACTCGATAACATAGGTCCGTTATTATCAAATCAACTGGTAGAATAAGGAAACCACATTTATATCAGAATTTCTGTCCGAAAATATTCCCATATAAAAATACTAATGAAAATGCTCTATCGTTGTTTGAGAAGTGAACTCAACTCAAAATTAGCCACTTGTGACTCTTGTGAGTTAGGCTTATTAGGACTAGTCACTTCCAAGACGACGATATAAAAAAATTATAAATCACGACTCACCGTACGCCTTTGTAATAAGTTTTAGCACTTCCGCAGTCTCTTGTAATACTGAAGCTAAATCCACACTATCCGACAGGAATGACGAAAGATCTTGCATTAAGACACTAGGCTTATTTTGGAGATAGAAGCTAAACTTCTGGCTCTCCTTAGCTTTGTCTAACGCCCCTCGACTTTTCCGGACGATTTTTACATAGGGAGCGATAACTCTTCTGGTGGCCTTATCAGTGGTGTCCAAAGTCATCTGATCCTTGAAAAGCTTCTTCTTGCTACTTTGTCCGGCCATTTTTATTTTATTTATTATCAATAAAAATAAATTTTATTCTGCTCCTAAATAATACCAATTTGACAAGCGTGTCGAACTAATGTCACAGGTTGCAAAGGTGTTTAGACTCGATTCTACCCATATCCCACCAAGAGTTTTATATAATTCCACGAGGTTAGAAATCAATAGTACTTAAGGCCAGTTTATATTAGAGATCGACCGATACCGATATATCGGTCATATCGGGCGTTCTGCCGATTATCGGTATCGGTTAATATACGGAAAGTATATCGGCTCTTTTGCCGATATATTCTGCTAGGAAATATGAATACACAGTAAACTCCTTAATTGACAGAAACTTTATTGAACACTTTTAATTTAAACACGGTAGAAAAAATTTAATTTAACTTTGGTAGATTATCATGTAAAAATATCAAAGATTTAGCTGTATCTGGTTTCAATTTATTTCTTTTTGCTAAATTTCCAGTCCAGCCTCTGAAAACATTTCTTCACTAAAAAGACTGCTTGCTGGGGCACTCAAATACAATTGGATTAGTTTTCCTTAATACTATAGGTAAGCTGTTGGAAAATAAAAATAAAGATGAAAGAAAACTATGAATCAAAGTAAATAAAACTTATGAAAAATATCATAAATAATCTGTTTTAGACGTTTTATCAAAGAAGGTCTTTGCGTTTTGCTAATACTTATTTAAAAAAACTAAAATCCGATACGTTTTGCTCTCATTTCATTCCACCGCCGCTACGCCACTCTTGAGGGTAAACCCCCTATACGTAGCGGAGTTCCGCTACTGTAGGCAACACTGAGCGTCACTGATCCGGGGTTTTACCGAGGATATGTTATTAACGCCATGCAACGTTGTCACACTTAAACTTAAATAATTCGTCGGTATTTGATTGTATGGGCCGATAGACCGATATATATCGGTATCGGCCATAAACTTATCGGTATCGGCCGATTATCGCTATCGACAAAAAAAATCATATCGGTCGAACTCTAGTTTATATTAGGCACCTCGTAAACGATCAACATATGTTTTAACAAAATATTGTATTGTTGTATTGTTGCGTCGACCGCTACTTCTATCACACCTTCCAACATGTTACGGAACGGTCGCTATTTGGGGTAGCATCTTTCACTTCTGCTGCTTAGAGAGAGTGGTTTGTTAAGTCAATGGGGAAATGACCTATGGTAAGAAAAGTTTGATTACGAAGAACGTAATAAATAGAATAGAGGAAAAAATATATATATTTAACGGGAAAACGTATTTTTTAACTGTTACCAAAGAGTTTCACCAAAAGATGAGTGTTGGTAAGCTTCACAGAACAATAAAGGTTAATGTTTGTTATGCACAGCTGATATGGATTGGACATTTGAACCGAACCTGATGATCTTTTGGTCGAAATCTTCTTGTATCGATTAGTGCTTCTGAGTATAGGTAGAGCGTTTTACACTCATTTGATTGTAGCGTAGCTTTCGCTTTAATTAAATGAAATTAGTTTGAGATCCTGTCGATGATTTCGTTTTTGCTCATTATGAGAACCGGAATATTTACGGTGTAAGCCAGTCGCGTGGCAATTTGTATGTGCGAGGGAAGGGGGAGCGTGTATGGGATTGTGTGATTTTGGTCGACGAATAGGTAGCGGTTGGATCACAATCGGTAACCACTCCGGAGAACTTTCGTCTCTCGAATGCGCCCATTGTCAACCTGAGGGATCGCTATTTTAAATCAGTAGAAAAGCAATACATTAACGGGTTAGTTAATTATTATATATACATATACCTCAAATTGTTTGATAAAAAAAGATAATGCTAGTCAAACATTACATCAGCAGTTCAAAAATGACCAAATAAGTGGGGGTTGCCATTCAATAATTTATGGGTAGGTGCCCTTTGAGTCAGGGGGTTGAATTTAATTCAACAAGTACCTCTAAAGTTGGCCCCCTTCATACATGCTGTTCGTTTTCAAATTGACACTCTGTAGACACAATGTAACCAACAATACATTTCTTCATAGCATTATGTTCTGTATTGTTTTTTAGAATGGGTTTTTAAAATAATTTTATACAGGGTGTTCCTTAATATCATGTACATACGGAAGGGGGTAATTCTTTGGCTTATTTCGTGACTAAAAATTTATATAAATATATGCCCGCAAACGCTTCGTTACCGATCTACAAAGTGTTGAAATTTGAAGATTTTTTTTAGTTTTTTCTTTATAGCTCCTGCAGTCTTTAAGATATTTTTAGCTCAAATTTGGAATATAGGTTACGCTGTAGGACTTACGTTATTGGCTATGCCAAATGCTTCTTGGAATCTACAGGGAGATATTTTTTCAGGGGCCATGGACCCCTTTTTTCCCCCTGAACTTTTTTGCGGTGCGCCTCTGGTAAAGTCTAAAATATGAAAGGAATTCTCTTTTTGTTTAAAAACTTTTTAGTCTCTTGTAGTTTTTTCGTATCTGCGACCGTTATCGACAAAAAGAATAAAACACGATTTTCTCTATTTCGCTACATTAAATTAAAATTTTTAAAATGGTCTAGTAGGCGGCTCTGACTTCATTTGGATAATCTCTTGTTTTTATTAATTTTGACAGTTCGCATTTGAAATCGAAACTTCTGTCTGCATGTGCTTATAAATTAAAGGTTTAAGTTGTAAACGGCAAGGTGTAAACATGTCTTACATATTCGTTATAATCACGTAACAATGCCAAATTTTACGAATTCTGAAATGGTTGAGATGCATTTCATCTATGTCCTTGCGAATGGAAATGCAAGAGAAGCCAGACATCTGTACATGGAGCGCTATCTCAATAGAATGATACCTGATCATCGAATATTCATAGGTGTCTTGTAGAAACTGGAACTCTTAATAAGAATACCAATGATGCAGGTAGACCACGTACTGTTAGAACATCACAGATCGAAGAAGCTGTTCCAAATGAAACAGAAAAAAATCCAGGTACTAGTATCAGAAAAATCTGTAAATATTTAAATATTAGTCCTCAAGTTGTTTGGCGTATCCTGCGTGATTCTCTGCTATACCCTTACCACATTTACAGGGTTCAGGCCCCTTTTATTCGAGATTTCCCTTCAAGGATTAATTTCTGCCAGTGGTACCTTAATAGGCTGGCAGTAAACCCCAATTTTGATTGTAAAATTCTTTTTACCGATGAAGCCAATTTTTCAAGAAATTCAATTTTAGATTTTCGCAACAACCACATATCTCTTTTTGCCTGGTCGACTTAATGGCCACTCCTACAGGTATTTTTTGCAACAACCTCTTTTGCTGAGAAATCAAATGTGGTATATGCACGATTTTGGCTCGGGAGCATTTAAATGAAGTGTATGAGAAAAACTGGATAGGACGGGTGGACCTCAGTCATGGCCCCTGACTTAAATAACCTAGATTTTTTCCTATGTGGGCATCTCAAATCTCTAGGGTATATAACACCAGTGAATACCGTTGATGACTTACGAAATCGAATACTAGACGCATTTGAAATCGTAAGAAATACTCGGGGGGTTTTCGAACAAGTACGGGCATCAATGAGAAGAAGAGCGGGCGCATGTATAAGGGATGGAGGAGGTCACTTTTAACAATTGTTGTAACGTAGTTTCCTTGTTATTGTTATTATTTAGGTTTTTTTTTATGGTAATAAATCATTGCTACAAAAACCGGGTCATCCCAGCTTTAAATTTCAACAGTGAATAAACTGTCAAAGTTAATAAAAACAAGAGATTAGCCAGAGCCTACTAGACCATTTTTAAATTTTAATTGCACCTAGTAGTTCTGCATGGTCTAAAACCTAATATGCAACCATCAGATATCAAAATTTATCAGTCGTATACGAGGGTTATCAAAAAATATGAATTTTGCTCAAGAGTAAAGTACCTTTATTTTTGACAATATCGCAAATTATTATAAAGAAAAGATGTTTATAATTAAAAATAGCTTTGAAATATTCATTAAGAAACTATTTCTTAGACATTTTTTCTGCGATAATGTTGAAAACTTAAGTTGCACATTAATGCATAATTAATCTAGGATGCACTGGCATTTTTTAAAAGTGATAGTTAAAGTAGAATTTGACAACTGTCAAAATAAGAACTTTTTATGAAGAATAACTTTCTTTCGTAAAATTAATAATAAAAGAGTTTCCCATATGCCGCCAACTTACGTAGACACACTGTATATGAATTTTTAGTCATGAAAAGGGGCAAAGAATTACCACCTTTCGTATGTACAGGGTTATCCAACCAAGACTAGACAAGGCGATTTTTTGACTTTTCCTGTACTTTTATAAAAAAACTGAAATAGCCATCTTAAGTCACTTTCTCCCGTGAATCCGAATATCTTCAGCAAAAAACAATTGAACATCAAACAAAAGTACTAGGGGTCACTTTGATATTTTTTTAAATGGGATGCCGTATTTTTAATGAGCTTATCCGATTTCTCATATAAATTTTGATCTAAAATGTTGGATTTTTAATTCAAAAACGCCTTTTTTCTTCAGTTTTAAATTCGGAAAATGTTCGTCTACCGTAAGATTAATACCTGATAGATGGATACCCGTTTCACCTGTTCACCCTTTAACCTGCTTTAAAGCGTCCGTCAGTTAGACAAAATAATCAAGTTTCAAATTTCTATATATTTTTCACGAATTAATTACAAATTTAGTAGTTCTTGCAAATCTATTATTGCTTACGTATAAAAAAAGTATGACATATTAGAAAAAACTATAAACTAAAGTGAATAACTTTAATCTCAATAATATAATTGTTCTATGTGTCCTCCATTATTTTCAAAACATGACCGATGCCCCCTTTTCAATCTCTCCAAAGAATCTCTTACAATATTTTGGTCCTGGTTAAGTCTATTAATTTAATTTATAATTTTTTGCTGAATGTCCTCCAGACTTCTGTTGGGTCGTTGATAAACTACATTTTTTAAATGACCCCATAAAAATGTATCCATTGGCGTGATATCGGGGCTATTTGGTGGCCAATGAATTGTTCCGTTACGGCCAATCCACTGATTGTAACGCTCGTTTAGGTATGTTACCACTTCTCGAACTGCATGAGGCGGAGCACCATCCTGCTGCCAAATGATATTGTTGTAGGCTTGCAATGGCAACCTTTCCAAGAAATCCTCGATATCGTTATGAAGAAAATGGAGGTATCTTTGGCCTGTTAAAGAGCCACGATAAAATAGTGGTCCAATAATTCGATTTTCTAACATCCCACACCAAACATTAAGTGAGCTCCAACCTTGAAACTTTATCATTTCATATCTATGAGGGTTAACTGCTGCCCAGTATCTTGTATTTTTACGACTGTATACCCCCGATGTTGTAAATGACGCTTCGTCACTCCATAGAATTTTATTATATAAATTATAATCTTCGTCTTGCTCTCTCATCAGCATTGAAGCAACAAATCGAAATCGCAGTTCTTTTTGAAGCTGTGTTAAGTATTGAACGGGAAGGATGCAATATGGTTTTAGACCACATTTTTTTAAAGTTCTGTGAACTGTTCCATAGCTTACTCTCCGGAGCCCTGGACCATACATTACTTCTCGTACCGCTTGCGAAATAGAACTCTTCGGATTTATAGTAAAATATTGAACAATAGCTCGATCCCTTATATTCCGTCTTTTCATCTTTCTTGGCTTATCTTTCAATGTCTTACTTTCTTCAAATAGGGTCTTAATTCTGAGAATTGTATCCACTGAAATGTGTCTCTCAAAAAATGTTCTTTGTGTTTGTCGAGCATTCTCTCCACTTTTGTAATATAATTTTATTACATTTAGCCGTTCTTCTAAAGAATATTTCATTATTTGTAATTAATTCGTGAAAAATATATAGAAATTTGAAACTTGATTATTTTGTCTAACTGACGGACGCGTTAAAGCAGGTTAAAGGGTGAACAGGTGAAACGGGTATCCATCTATCAGGTATTAATCTTACGGTAGACGAACATTTTCCGAATTTAAAACTGAAGAAAAAAGGCGTTTTTGAATTAAAAATCCAACATTTTAGATAAAAATTTATATGAGAAATCGGATAAGCTCATTAAAAATACGGCATCCCATTTAAAAAAATATCAAAGTGACCCCTAGTACTTTTGTTTGATGTTCAATTGTTTTTTGCTGAAGATATTCGAATTCGCGGGAGAAAATGACTTAAGATGGCTATTTCAGTTTTTTTATAAAAGTACAGGAAAAGTCAAAAAATCGCCTTGTCCAGTCTTGGTTGGATAACCCTGTACATATCTTCTTTATTATATCAACTTCCGGTTAAAGCGGAAGTATTGTTTCCGGCTTTTGAGTTACATCCGGTTTAACTTGTTAGAAAGCTAGAAGCTGTCAAAGTTCAAAAATGTCCATTTTCAAAAGTCGATGTCTGGGAAACTATTAGGTTTAAACTTATAATGCACAATGCACTTATTAAAAAATAATTGCAATTTTATTTAAAATCCAAAAATATTCTAAGATATAGGGCTTTCTATTTAAAAACAAGAAACATTGTTTTTGTACGGCTTTCCGACTCATCCTGTATACTTTTGTTTTTTTAATTCTAATAGACTTTTCAAAACCCTAAAACTTTAGTCTTCAATATTTTTTGCTAGCTGTTTTACTTTAAGGAATAATCGACCGTTTCCATACATACCAACGACCCTGTATAGTCTTCCCTTATTATTTCTTAAATGGTAAAAAACTAACACAGAAAAATGTTATTTCCTTTAACAGTAAAATGTATTTTTACAACATAAATATTATTAAAAATTCCAGAATAGTAATTGTTTACGTAGTACAAAAAGTCTTCACATTCCTGGACGAACAACACATAGTCCAGAAATGTTAAGCTGTGTGCCTATTATTTTTCCGCAGATCTTATACATTCGATAGAAATCTTGTAAGAAGTGCCAATAATCGTTTCATAAATAAATGGTGCATTCAAATTCTGAAAAAAACAGTTGCTGAACTATGGAAATACTAACAACTGAAGGGAAAACTAATTTCTTTAAAGTAAATAAATGAATATTTCCTAAAGATCGGCATTTAAGCATGAACTTGAACCAGGAAAAAGCGAGCCGTCGTACCTACGTAGACGTATATAGGAGGTTCGGCCTCACCTTACCTCGTTCGCGTTCATTTTGTATACCCACCTTAACGGATATTTTTGTTGCCTGGCAAATAAATGCAAGGAAATATTAACATTTTCTTCAAGACATTTTGTCAGCAATGTCAACGGTTCTGCGGAAAATAATATTAGCGTAACAATTTTCAAACTTAGTAAAACTTTAAACTGCAAATTAAAGAAGTTATAAATACTTGAAGAAAAAAAATTTGAGGTTTTAAACCTAAAAAAAGATAAACAAAATACAAAAACATAAAACATGCATCTAAAAAGTGAACTAAAAAAAAAAAGGTGCATTCAGGAGAACCAGTATTAGCTGTTTTGTTTTATTCTTAGGGAATAACGTAAATGACACCTAAAAAAATTCTAAAAAACACAAAACCTAAAACTTATTTTCTAACAAAGGACAAACTTGACTGACAAAGCTCAGTTTCATTTTTACTTAACAACATTTTTCTATTCCACAACTTAAAAAAAATTATTCGGGGTGTTCAGTCGGCTCCCCGCCATATTTAAAAAAATATTGGCCTAACAAGAATCATTTTATTAGTAAAACGGCAAAGAGAAAACGCTGAAAATTGTTTTTAAATCTGCCGCTAAGCTGGGGAGACAAAATTAAAAATTTAAATTATTTAAAAAATTGGCTTGCCTGTTATATCGAGAATTTTTGAGGAAGTTTGGTTAGTTTAGGTTAGTCATTTTTATGGCATATCTCCGATAATAAAGGTGAAGAAAGCTGGTGAACATCATATCTTTAAAAGTAATCTTTACGACTTCCATCCGATTTTACTAAACTTAGGCTCGCTTGAAATATAATTTCATACTTAATAAAAACTTTGTTTTAACGATGGTTGCTAATTCGTATTCTGTTCTCCTTTATATAATAGTTTCTTTTTCCCAATTTTGTTAAACATACTAAATGGTAAAGTGTACATTTTGTGTAATAGTGTTGAAAAGCATAAAAATAGTCACATTTTCTCGACGAAAATCGCGTTTTAATCTTTAATTTAACTAATTATTGGTTTCGAGTAATTTCCAAATAGCCCTAATTTTCGATAAAAAAATTACGTTAGCCCTTATCAAATGACTTTTTATGCGTCTTGATTAATTTAATTGGCTTAATCAAAATTTAGAGTATGCAATGAAATCTCCTAAAAAGGAGGAAGTTTGAATATAATTCCTTAAATTATAAATAGTGAAGTGAAACTTAGTAGGCCATGAATTCCTTAACTAAACAAATGAAACAAGGGCGTTCATCATAATAAGTTACTAGTTGACACGAGTTGGTTTATGTTTATAAAATATTGCTGTTTTTATATTCATTTATATTATTTTTTAATAATAGGAATTATCTTCAAATTTACTTTTTAGGAGAATCCATGGCCTAACAAATTTCGTTTAAGAAAATTCCAAGGTCTCCTTGGTCAAGACTGTAGGTATAAAAACAAAAACATTATTTTTTTTGCGGAAAGTGCAAAATTACAGTTATTTACTTGAAAATAACTAGAAATAAAGAAATTAAAAAGCGGTTGTCGACAAATTACAAAAAGTATGCCGTAGAATTTTTTATAGACTATTTGAGGTCGCTGATCACAAATCAGAAGTTCTTTTTTGTCGCGAAGAAAAAAAATGTTTGAGAAAATTTGTATCCAAATTTTTCCATTTCCACTAAAATATCATTTGTACAACTCATAATCCTTCCTCAAAGACTTCTTAAACCAAATTAGACGTTTTTGAGGAAGGATTAACTGATATTTTAGCGGAAATATTGAAATAAAAAAAAATTTGCAAAACTGCAAAATTTGCAAAATTTTTTTTGCGACAAGAAAAAAATTTTGGATTCGTGATCAGCGACTTCAAATTACCCTATAAAAAAATATGATCGAAAAATTCGCTGTATGTTGTAATCCGAATAATTACTTTTTTTTTTAGGAAAAGGGGAAAACTAAGATTTTTATAAAAAGCATCTTCTGCAAAAGAAAATACGAATCAGCGATCATCATCAGAATCAGTTTTTAAATAAGAATGCCATTCTCTTATAAACGATTTTTTTTTTTATTTTTAATTAATTTAATTTTATATAATCGAATAGAATGTGCGAAAGATACAGTACTTTTAGAGATAAGTCATTCACCAGCTTCCCTTACCCGTACTACCGGAGATACGAAAAAAAAAACCTTAGACCGCAAAAATGAATAAGAAACAGTACCTTAATCGGGTAATTTTTTAAATAATTCAAATTTTTAATTTGACCTCAGCAGTTACGCCTTCTAGCGGCAATCGTACAACTTTAAAAATAATTTTCAACGTTTTCTCTTTGCCGCTTTACCTATAATTTTTTTCCTAAAAGTCCAATATCTAAGAGCCGGCCTTAACTAAATACCCTTTATATTATCTACACATATAAAGTTTAACATACCACCTAGGTCAGTGACTGCAGGGTGTCAAATATATATAAAGTGACAGTAAAAATGGGGTGCACGGCGCCAGCGCCGATTTATTATTTTTCAAGTTGGAATTAATTTAAAAATAAATATTTAATAACTAAAGGGGATTCCGGTTTTTCTGGAATGAAACAAAATCTTCTTAGGGAGTATTTGAATATGGAATTTTAAGAGTATATTTCCAAAATTTAGAAGCAATAGCTATATTTTTCAAGTTGGAATTAATTTAAAAATAAATATTTAATAACTAAAGGGGATTCCGGTTTTTCTGGAATGAAACAAAATCTTCTTAGGGAGTATTTGAATATGGAATTTTAAGAGTATATTTCCAAAATTTAGAAGCAATAGCTATGAAATTTCTTCCTACAATGGAGATATTGGTTTATCTCGAAACAGCATATTGAAACTGGCACACATGATATCTCTTGAACTAACACTTAAAATTTAATAGACGTTGAACATTAGGCCCCCTACGAAGTACAATTAACGCAATATCAATACTTTTTATCTATTGCGCAGAGCCAGACAGAGCTATGGACTGAAAATCGACATTTTTTTTGTTCTTTTCGGTCTAGTTCCCAAGATAGCTATTATACAGATAGACAAATAGTTCCTATCAATATATGCCCGCAACCGATTTATTTTTAAGATACAGAGTGTTACAATTTTTAATCGGAGCAAAAAATATGTACTCCAATGTCGTTTTTTCTTTTGATGACACTGTTATGTAGGCAGTTTAATGGCTAATGCGAAGTACCTTTTGATAGTTTTTTGATTTCGGCTTTGTTTAGGAGACAAATGCAATTTCATCAAACTCTGATATGGGCATAGTGGCATGCAACTAAATGTTATTAATCTTTTGTAATCGAAAACCGTTGGTCACACGAAGAAACGTCTTTACCTTGAAGAAAAACAGTGCCGTATAATTTTTTTCGTCAAAAATCAAAATATATGTTAGCGCAGACGCCACTGGTAGAAGTAGAGCTAATCTTTTTTATGAAATAAATGTGTATTTATGCCTAGTTAGTACCCACTAAAATTCAAAATGATATCTAAAGCGGTTTCAAAAATATTAGGGAAAACCAGTTTTTTTTTTTTAATTTTCAACACTCTGTATCTCAAAATTAAAGCGGCTGCGGACCTATGTTGATAGGAACTATTTGTCTTATGGAATCACCACACGAGCGATGGCACATGTTTTCTGAAACACTCTGTATGTATACAAAAATAACATTTAATTTTTTTGTTTCAGATCACCAGGTACACGTGTGGCGCAATTTTTAAGGACTCATAGCGGGTTTCATTACATGATAAAATAATTTTAGAATCACACAAAATCATGTTCAGTACTTACTTATATAAAACACTGTAAAAATACGGAATAATTGGTTATATTTATTATTATATTATTATAATTATAAATTCCTATAAAAAAGGCGTTTTTGGGCTCGAAAAACCGGAATTCCCCATTAACATAAATCTAAATCAAAATAAAATTGTGGCGTTAATCGGTGTAAACATTGTTTGTACCAAATTGGATAATCAACATAATTAAACAATAAAAAAATTGTTGTTGTAAACAGTTAACCAACGCTGCAGTTTCATAACATAACATTTTAAAATGAGTATAACAAGTAACAACATACATTTTTAATCATCAATAACGTTCTTTTCGGAAAAAATGTCACTCGAAACCAATAGCTCACGCACATAAGTCGACTGTTGTAGGTCATTGTAGGTTTGAGTTCTCCTATATATCACTGGACAGTCTAAAGAATTACACACGATTTCATTCAAGTCGCCTGTGCAAGAATGACATATCTATAAGAAACGTAATAACAAAATGAAAACCTAGTTTGGTTTAAAGGGATTTAGAGAAAAACGTATTTCAATGACTATTTTATAATATACAGGGTGTTACAAATTTGAGGCTAAGTACAGGGATCTCTGAAACTATAAGAAATACAAAGTCGGTTAAATAAGAGCAAAGTTCCGAAATATGGTGCTCAACAAAACGCCGCTGAAAAAATTTTGAAGATATTCGAAAAATAACGGAAATTAGCAAATTGGTTGTTATTTTTTCCTGATTACATTTGCTAAAATAATTTGAAACAAATGTCACATTTCCATTGCCACTTTTTCTCTTCTACAAGTTGACATAATCAATTTTCAATTCCGACGTTTCGTTTTCGGGCCACCATTATCAACTTCATTTTTCGAATACGGACCTGGAATGTAAATTGCATATTTTTGATTCTCATACCCCTAAAACCTAGTATTTAATGTCTTCTGAATACCATTCGGACGTTTCGGTTCCTAAAAATACATCAGCAAGGTTTTTCGATTTTTTACAAATACTACCCTGGTGAAAATTAGAAGAAAAACAGATACATGAATCAAAATTCACAAACTGTGGTTTATGTAACACAAATAACAAACATGTTTGAGCTGTAGGGAACCCCAGAGAAAATAGAGAACTTCGTCTTCAAATCAGGATTTCCATTAAAATGTTTGGACAGGATTAATTTCAAGCCCTTCAAAATTCATATTTCTCAATAATTATTACTTCCTGGAGATGCAGAGAGAAGAGCTACTTTTTGCCAATGGATAAGGGATCAAGACACAAGATCAATCTGAATTTCTCAAAGCGCATTATCTGGACGAATGAATCAAAATGCACAAACAAAAAGGGAATAGAGAACTTCGACCTCAAATCAGGTTTGTTGTGGGCAGGATTGTGTGAGGACAAAGTTTTGGGTTCATTTTTATATGATCATAATTTAAATTTAGACATGTAACTTAATTTTTTAAACAACCAGTTTGAAGATTTTTTGGCTGCGCTACCACATCTCTGGTTTCAACATGACGGGCACCTTCCCATAATGGTAGAGATGTGCGTGCATTTTTACTCGACATTTCTCAAAAAAGTGGATAGGAAATCGAGGTGTAGTGGAGTGGCAAGCGAGATCACTATTCACTCCTGGATTACATTAAATGCAGTAAAAAATTAATTGTATAAAAATGGCCCTGTTGAAGACTTGTCTCGGTTAATTGGAATGGTAAGCGAGATTAGTATTCACTCCTGGATGAAATTAAATGCAATAAAAAATAAAGTGTATAAAAATGGCCCTGTTGAAAACTTGGCACAATTACGTGAAAAAAATATAAACTCATGCCGATCTTTACGCAGACGGTAAATAACACATCAGTTAAATGTTTAAACGGTAACATTTGAGATAAGTTTCAAGGATATTCTTATCTTTTCTTAATTGCGTTTTGATCGTGCCTTAATCCTGTTTTAATGTGACGTGTATCATATTTAAGTTAGTTTATCTAATGTGTATCTGTGTAATCTGTTTTTGTTCTGTTTCTCTTACCCATCATATATTACCTTATTATTATTAAATAAGTATTTAAAGTAAAAAAAAAAAAATTCTTGCTGATGTATTCTTAAGAACCGAAACGTCTGAATCGCAAAGGTTTATCCTAAATCACCATAATATGGTATGTTGACATTTAGTTTAGCCATTTTCGAAATAACTGCATTTTAACAAGTGATTATTTTGTATAAATTATTTTCAATATAGAACCGAACAATAACAATATTTTTTTTAATAAAATAATTTGCAAAAATTCACAAGTATTGAATGTGACCGCCGTTATTTTCAATACATTATAATCTTCCTCTAATTTAAATAAAGCATTGTACTCATACTTCGGATGTTCTTCATTCGATGAATCTATACTCCTTTGGATATTTTGCCCCATCATATATTACCTTATTATTATTAAATAAGTATTTAAAGTAAAAAAAAAAATCTTGCTGATGTATTTTTAAGATCCGAAACGTCCGAATGGCATTCAGAAGACATCAAATATTAGGTTTTAGGGGTATGACAATCAAAAATATGCAATTTAAATTCCTGGTCCTTATTTGGAAAATGAAGTTGATGATGGTGTTCCGAAAACGAAAAATTATTTCAACAAATGTAATCAGGAAAAAATAAAAACCAATTTGCTAACCTCCTTTATTTTTCTGATAACTCAGAAGGTATTCGGAACTTTTTAATTTTTTCCAGCAGCGTTTTATTGAGCACCATAATTCGGAACTTTGCCCCATTTAACAGACTTTGTATCTCTTATAGCTTCAGAGATTCCTGTACTTAGCATTGAATTTGTAAAACCCTGTATAGTAGATACTCGCTTAAGACTATCACGTTTTATGTCGGTCTCTACAATAAAAGCAATATTTCGTACGTTAGTATTCCTGCATACTACCCCGTCTACAACAACTATACAATAAGATTAGGTACGCCAATTATTTGATAAAAGTTTTGATTTCATATCTCGAGAACAGGACATTTGCGGTATCATCAGAAAATACAATTTCAAGCGTCAGAAATATTAGGGCGGGAGTGCCCCAGGGTCGTCACTGGCCTCTCTACTATACAATATTATATTATCCCGCGAGATCCGCGCACCCAATTGTATTTGTTCGCTGATGATACTGCGATTACTGTAACTTCGAAGTTGCACCGGGATGTAGTAATTGGTTGGCAACTCCATAAAAAAATTACATCATAAAAAAATTGCAAACATTACAAAATAGAGTTTAACGCATATTAACGGACGCACAAAGATATGTACCGACAGAATTATTAAAAAATACCATTCGCGAGCAAGTACATCCACGAACCGGCTTATTTTAGACACACACACATACACTCATTATCAAACTCGAAACACAAATTCCCTAGAGATTGACTAGAGAAGTTGAGAAGAAAATCAAATTCAAAACTACACTAACACTAACGAATGTACAATCTTTTGCAGCTGTATTTATATTTTCCTATAGGTATATAAATAGATAGGGTAATCTCATAGCTCAATTGTTGTTTTGATAATTCTCTCACTTATTTCGAGATATTAATCAATTTCTTTTTTTCCAGATATTTTTGAATTCTAAAGATACTACGGCACTGAAATGTAGTTGGGAGTTAAGAGCATAAAGTATTATTTTTTCACGATTGAAAAGTTTGCGCGCATGAGGATAGTTCCATGACATGACAATCACAGACCTTCAGAAATTAAATATTATTGACCAGATAGATAAATATTTTAAGGAGGTTCTCAATAGGAAATGATTTGGCGATGATGACGATAGTGTGAATGTTTTCAAAATTAAGAAAAATAATATATATTCTCTATTATTTTCGTTCTTCCCACCTGAAACATTTTTCCGTATGTTACGGTATTTTTCCCTTGTCCCTGGAAAATCGTATTAAGTAGGTTCAACTATAGAAAGATAGACCCGTGTAGACAAATATGAAATCCCCAAAACGTAGAAAGCTCAACACTATAACCCTAAACAGGGATAAAATGTTGAACCAGAAACAGTTCTATGCAGCTATGGATAAAACGACGGTCACGGCAGAGCATTTTGAAAAAAGATCTTCCATAAATCCGTATAAGATCCAACTAGTGTAACAACCGAGCCCACAAACTTTTATGCGCGTCTAGAATACAGTCCCATGTTAAAGCAGACACAGAGGACGATTCTGTAAATAAATTGTGGATGTCAGGCGAGGAACAGTTTAACCTGAGTGGATTTAAAGAAACAAAATGCGCGGCATCGGGTTCATAGATCCACCATTAACTTACCAAAAGCCTCTTCACGGCGAAAAGATGACAGTATGGTGGGGAATTTCAGCACAAATAATAATTGGGTCCTGTTTATTTTTAATATGACGATGATCCCACACAATCAGTCACTGGAGATTGATACAGGGAAATGTTGGAAATCTCTTTTTTTAACTCAAAGAAGATCAACGCTACTGGTTGTAAGCAGACGGTGTCACTGCTCATATTATTGCGATTTCACTGCTCCAGATTTTTTTTCTATGAGACCATTTTTTAAAGAGGCCGTAAGATGTGCAAAAAATAGGACATTATTTTTCGTAAATAGTTGGCAAGATCGTTCAAGAAACATACTTTTTAAGTTTATGAGATTAATAGGAAAAATTTACTTAACTTTTTATACAATTTTTAAATTTAAAATCGTTAATGGACTTTTGGGCCATCCTGTAGATATACTTGGTTTAGAAAAATACTAAATGAGGAAGACCCGCACATTAAAAAAAAATTTAACAGTATGCGCGGGTCGGTTTATTCAGGTGTGGTCCTTTATTTAATTATACAGCGTCACTTACCAGCTTTGTGTTAAAATAATTTTCCTCCCACTTTCTCAGCTTTTCGGTCAAAGTGAATGCTGTAACGTTGACGTTTCGACAACACCTATCACACAATCCATTTTGAGTGGGTTGAGAACAGCTTGCGCATATTTTCGATACAAAATACTGTGATATTGTACTCTTGACAATGGGCGAGGAGTTAGGAAGATACCGAGTATTTTTTCGCGGCATCTGGTTAAACCTAAAATATTGTTTTATTAACATACGACCTGATTTAGGTGTGGTCAAAAAGGACAAACAAGCCAAAATTTTTCGAACTTTAAAATTATTGTGTTATGGAACCATGGTCAAAAACTAAAATATACAAAATTTCACTTAACTTAGTATTATGCAGGAAAAGTTATAGCTAAAGTATGAATAATCGCCACTAGTGAAGTATTGTTAACTTGGACTTGATTCCAAAATACAATTTTAGAATTGGAAAATTTTAGGGGCTATTTGGGCGAAACACTTAGAAAAATGTCCCCATAGAAAAATATATTAATATTATTACCAGGTATGCAGGTCGGCACCAATTAAATTGAGGCATCTATTGATGGGCGGAATAATTACTTTTGTAATGTAATACAAACTATTAGGTCTTAGCGAACTATCTTTTAAAAGATCTCTTGGGCTTCTTACAAGGCGAATGAGGGGTAACCCTGGTGGACCGTTAACTATGATATAGGGTACCCTTTCTCCACTTCTTGGCTCACTACGTCTATCAGTTGCTGTCCATTTCCTAAAGAAAGTCATTGTTTAGTGTTTCAGCGAGAACACAAGTAATACTGAACTCAATCCATACCGAGGGCCTGTTCGAGAAATGGATGTCGTTCGATACAAGATGTTATTTATTATCCATACGGAGAAGGACTTGACCGAGGAGGTAAAGCCAAAAAAAGTATAAAACAGCAGAGTGACCCAGATTGGACTGCTGATACAAAACTTGCCCACACTCTCACACTAATTTCCCGGTCTGTCTTAGACAAGCCTGGTAGAAAATATGCGGGAAAAAACGGACAAGTGTTAAAATTGCAAATTTCAATACCAGAACTCTACTCTCTCAAGATCCTAAAATGACATAATTTATTTTCAACAACCTAGAGTATGACTCAGTAGGGGGGAGTCTTCATACATAAAAAGGTGGTAGAAAGTATCACAGTTACACACGCAGTATTAAAAATACATTCATATCTACAAGTTACATTCTCCCGGACGTTCATATTTACCAAATAGTTGCCTAAGGGCAATTCCAATCATCCCTCGCTCTCGAGCTAGTTAAAAGTTATCCAAGCCTGCGCATATGATTAAAGCATAAATAAAAATATATACATGTATGATATGTGTAAAAGCAAACTATTACCTTGCTAATTCCAAAGCTGGCACACATGCTCCAGGCTTATAACCACTGGCACCCCTATATTCTTTTGCAAAAGTTAGATCCTGGATACTAGCCCTTCCAGCCTGTATTTTATTAAATTGTCTCAAAATATATTTCCTTATAAGAGATACATCTTTCGTTTCAAATAAAAGAGTGAGACATTTCTGCAACATCTAAAATTAAAAATGTATCTTATGATTTTTATTTCGTATGTACAGGGTCATTCCGTATATTTAGACAGCGTCTACTGCGTTTATTATAAGACATAGAAAAAAAAATTTTAAATACAAAAGTTGTAGGGTTTATCCTAAATCGCCAGAATATGATATGTTGACATTTAGTTTAGCCATTTTCGAAATAATTGCATTTTAACAAGTGACTATTTTGTATAAATTATTTTATTTATTTTCTATATAGAACCGAACAATAACAATATTTTTTTTAATAAAATAATTTACGAAAATTCACAAGTATTGAATGTGACCGCCGTTATTTTCAATAAATTTTAATCTTCTTCTAAGTTAAATAAAGCAATGCACTCATACTTCGGATGTTTTTCATTCGATGAATCTATACTCCTTTGGATATTTTGCCTTAAGTCCTCCAAACTTTGACTCCTTTCCTTATATACTTCATCCTTTAGATAGCCCTATAAAAAATTGTCTAAAGGGAACTATTAGGTGGCCAGTTAATGGTCCCGTGAGTTCCAATCCACTCGTTAAACCGGTTATTTAAAAAATATCTTAGGAGCATTGTGTTATAAAGCGGCGCGCCGTCCTAGTACCATATTATGTTGTTATATTCACTGATAGGAAGTTCTTTTAACAAACCTTCAATTTCATTTAAATACTGGATGTATCTATCTCCTGTTAACGAGCCCTCAAATATAATAGGGCAATTTATTCTGTTCCTAAGAATACCACACGAAACATTCAATGACATACGACCCTGAATTTTAATTTCAACATAAAATTAGTTCTCTAATGCCCACATATGCATGTTTCGTCGGTTATACACCCCTGCTGTGGTAAACGTAGCTTTATCGCTCCACAAAATCTTATTACAAAAATCATTGTCTTCATTTTTTCTATCTAACATATCAATATGCTAGTCTTCTAATTTTGTGATTATCTGTCAATTTTTGTTCCGGAACATTTTATAAGGGTGATATCCATAGTTGTCTAAAACAGTTTGAATATTTTTTGTAGATATTTCAAAGTGTTTACTACCATCGACGATAGATAACTGTGGACTTTCTAAAAATAAGTAATAACAGATTGATAAATGAGATAAAATAATTGAAGTTTCCTTTCCTACCTTCAAAATACAATAAAATTTGTAGTTCTTCATCCTCATTTACGATAACTGTGCACTTTTTCTATGAAGTGTTGCACTCCCTAATGCTCCTTTCGGTTTTGCTTGAGCAACATTATTGTTGTTTTTGTAATATAGTCGATATAAGCGAATTATTTCTAATTTTTCTTCTTCTGTGTAACCCATTTTACGTATGGGAGAAAGGCGTTCGAGCCATTTGTTTATTCATGGCAAGTGCGATTTCATTAAATAATATAATCACGATTCTAAAATGCAATTATTTCGAAAACGGCTAAACCAAATGTCAACGTATCAATTATTAAATTCAGAAAAAAAAGATCTATTAATTTTTGTTTCAATATACAGGGTGATATACAGGGTGTTCCATTAAAGATTTACCAAGTTTGTGTTTTTTACTAACTTTGCGATATTCACTTGTTGTGTTACGTAACATTTTCTGGCGATTTAGAATAAACCCTACAACTTTTGTATTGAAAGTTTTCTTCTATCTTAAAATAAACGCAGTAGGCACAGTCTAAATATACGGAATGACCCTGTTGATCACCTATTATAATGTCTCTTAACTCTTATTATTTATATATTACAGAAAAATGAATTACCACCACACCTCTAAAAAAATCAGTCTTAAAACAAATGCCAATATAACAGTTTACCTTTGAAACAGCGGGACATCCGTCCCTCCTAACAGTCTCAATGCCCTTAGCATCGTATACAGGTTCCTTTTGATCAGGGCTTTCATACATGTAGCCGACGTACCTTTTCTTGGTTTGTAAAATACAGGGTTGGTAAACTTTTTCCAGTTTCAGTTTAATTGGATCTGGATTATCGGCCGTTATGGCATCAGCAATTCTTTTTCCCACTTCGAAAGCCGTTTCCTTGGATTTGCCGGGCACCATAACAAATAAAGAATCTGTATCTCCATAAACAACCTTCAAAAATAATGGAAAATTTAATACGGTACAACATAATCGCGTCACATTTTGACTGCAATACATATTTTAGATGTTTGTAAACAATAAGCGATTGGAAATACAGTGTGATAATCTACACATGTTATTAATTGACGGATCCGCTTTAAATTTTGAGCTAGTTATTGAAAAGCACACTGAAAATTTGAAATACAGAGTAGTTCAAATTTCAATTTTTCCTTTACTAAAATAAAGTGTACACCCTCGCCTAGGGCTCGATTCCTAACTTAATTTTGTGTGCGCTAAAATCCAACTTTTCAAATATAATCGACTATTATCTACAATCATGAAGTAGCTTTCCTTATCCGCACAATTTTTTAATATGGCGTCACTTTACCGGACTAGTGACAAGTTTATCATGTTGATTGCCATTTTTGTTTGATTTTTGAAGTCGCAGAAACAGTTGTGTGGTAAATGTTTAAGAACATAAAGTGTATGTTTCCACTTTGTATGAGCTTAAAACCTACTTAGCACACTTCATAATACAACGTGTTCCGATAAGGGTGGCTTTCGGCTATATAGTATTTTTCAGTTTAGAAAGATAGTTGACGTTAAAATTTTATGACATGCGTCCTTCTCTAGTTACCAAAGAAGGAAATCCAAAACATCAAAAGAATCTGTTAGAAACGGAATCGAATTCGGGCGTATTTTATTTATTTCGTTTGTTGATTGTCACCAAACTGTCACATTGATTGTTTCCATGTGGTAGCATTCCGCAGATTTTCAAGGCATTTTTTTAAAAGTGTTTTTGGTGTTTTTTGAGACAGTTTCTTGGTGTGATATGATATTTAGTGTGAAAATTAAAAAATATGGATCATGACTACTGTGTTCCCAGTACTTCTACAATTTTTTTTTTTGAAAACTCCAAGTCAATTTTATTTATTTAATGTAGCTATGCAATTAACATACTAACAAGTGTAATTCTTGTAAACCACCTTTATTATTATTACTTTAGAAAAAGAAGTTTTGCTGTAAACGCAATTAATGTATCAAAAATGAATAAAATATATATATTTAAACTGCTTAACTTATTTTCAAATATTTAAAGTTAATTGTGTTGATTAACAGACCTCACCGCATTTTAATTAACATTAAAAAATATTAAATCCGGTCCTGAATCAACATAAACATACGCCTAAAATAAAAGTATTTAGAAAAAGACACTTGCCATAAAAGTCTAACCTCAACTAACTTCTTTCTAAACTGAAAAATACTATATCTCAAAAAATGTTGGTCATACATTTTAGGCAAAAAAGAGAAAACGTTGGGAAGTACTTTTAAAGATGTACTGTACGATTGCGTAACTACCGAGACAAAAACAATATTTTTAAAAATTGCACCCAATAATGTATTGTTGTACGATGGTGAATAATTTATCTAAAAATATAATTCCATGCTTATTGAAAAACTAATTTTGACGATAGTCGCTAATTCCTATTTTATTTTCCAGTATAAGTTTCAGATCTTTTCAATTTTCGTTAAAAAAAAAACAGTCAAGGTATTTTTTGTATAATTCAATATTAATTCAAATAGTTTGGAAGGGCATAAAAATAGCTACATTCTGGTGAAAACCTAATATCTTTATTCGATTTCGAGATATTTTCAGATTGCCTTCTTATAATTTCTTCAAATAATATTAGCCATTTAACATATTATGATTTCTTATTTAAGGAGTCATAATTCAAATTTCCTTTTTTGGAGAACTCATGGCCTACTAGCTCTCGGTTAGATCAATTCTAAGACCTCCTTAATCAAGACGCAGTAAGAAAACTTGTTAAGTGACTAATATTTTTTCTTTGTGGAAAATTAAGGTTATTCGGAAATAGCTAGAACATGAAAAAAAGCTTTCCATTCTCGTTAAAGCAACAGTACGTCAATGGGGAAACTTAACAACATATACTAGCCAGCGTGTTCTCTTTGCTGGTCTACCCATAAAAAAAATTATATATACTATTACATACCCTAGCTCCCCATTCAGTTGTACTTTCTACCAAAGCAATAGCTCGCTGCAGTGTTTCCCTCGCCTTACTAACAACGCTGTCTCCAATCTCGACACAACACATTCGTCCGCTAAAATTGGCTGCGGTATATCCATAAGTAACATTTGCTATTAGTTTTAAACCCAACTGTCTATTGTGTAATACCTTTCGAAGATTCTCGTTACCCTTATTCTCTTTCATGGAGTTTTTCACCATTAATCTCGTATCAAGTATTTCTGTAAGCATTCTCGGTAAGATTCCCTGTCGCACTTTCTGCTGGACAAAGGCCACTCCGCAAGGGGAAAAATTTAAAAGATTTCTTTTGGTCAACTTTTCCACAACTTTTCTGGGAATTTTTAACTGAGTCGCGCCAAATGCGTAGGGAGCATTTGTTCCTAAACAACTGACCCTACCTACGCACGTAGTGAAACAGTAATTGTACGCGATAATTATTGACGGGTACAAACTCTGAAAATCCAACACTATCACGGGATCGTTGTACAATTTCGATTCGGGCTCCATGACCAAAGGGATGTATTCAGGCGCCTTCATACTAGCTCTTTGTGCGGTATTAGGGGAAACAGGGACATAATTAAGGGGCTTGGCCAAACGTAACATCATCGATTCTACCCTGAACTGAGAACCCCTTGAAAGAACCTCATAAAAGAGGATGCCGAACAATCTTGCGAGTTCACTGGTACGGTTTAAGAAGTCCAGTTTATCGAATAATTCTAGAACAGTATCTACTCGCATCGAATAGTATGAAACGACTCTATGTCTATACAGACTTGTTCGATGATCCCACCAAAAAGTTAAATCTCTACATGAAAACTTAGGGACGCGTCTGTGCAGTATATGATAAACGATGGATTCAAAAGTGTAACTCTGCAATGCAATTTCGTGTCTCATAATACGCCAAACATCCAAAACGATCCGTCCGGTAATAGCGGTTTCTAATTCGTAATTAGTAGTTTGTTTGGGTTTTCCATATTTGTTAATCTGACTTCGTCCCAGTAACGGTATGATATTAATACTCAGTATAAATGCCCTATCAATCAGATAACCCCATGACAACATTTGAATTTCGTATCCTGCAAATATATCGGGATCCCAGTATTTTATTATAGATAAAAACTTATTAATAATTGCTTCTTCAGTCTCTACGTAGATTGTGTCACAGTCTATACAAATACCATCTAAAAAATGACTGTTTGGTATTCCCACATTAATAGGAAGACAATTTAAAGCAACAACGCCTTTTGTCTTAGAATTCTTTAAATGCGGTTCAGGTACATCGTTTAATACTGAATAAAATATTGCGCATAAGGGATCATACTCAGGATCTGGTTTCAGATCACCTCGAGTACGAATATGAAGTTCCATCACCATCGTAGTTAAATTTTGATGATCTAATACTACTCTTACAGCTTGCAGGTTTTGGACTGACTTATTAAATTCAAAGCTATCGCTGTGAGAAATGCCTGTAATTTGACAGGATTTATTTATTTGTTCCAATGATAAAAGTGAGTCTCGTAATCTAAATGATGGGTCGCTTTTCTTTTTTCTATGATCTAATATCGGACTTGAATTCTGAGATGACTTGGGAGTTCCAGGATCACTGGACTGTGCCAATGTCACCTGAGAAGTAATTGGTGTGCACGGAGTTACACTTAAGGATAACTCCAAATCATCTTGATCGTTCCCAGGACTACAAGGAATGTAGATATTGTTTTTTTTAATTATGTTATCGGGGGTTAGAGGCAATTTATTTTCCTTTGAGTTATCTTTTAACCACTGTTGAACGACATTTACAGATGGAGATCTTTTTATCGGACGAATTACAATGTATCTATTATTACAATGACTTAATTTTAAATTCTTCAAATTGCTCGAGTTCCAAATAAGATTAGCAACGTTCTCTGTAAACCGTTGTCTATATTGAATTAGGTTATTGAAATCAGATTCAAAATCTGACAAGTGACATGTCGATTTACTGGGTATTTTTAATGTGTTATGTCCGATTTCAACCACACTTGAATAATCTTCCACACTGCTGTAAAAAGGTTCTTTAACATTGCTTTCTGCAAATTTAAGTTCACTTAAAGAAGTTTCAACTTGTAGTCTACTTGGAGCGCTTAAAGCAGACTTTAAAATTCTTGAATTAACACAACTAGACATTTCGGTTGGTAATGTAACCGTGCCCAACTGTTTTAAGGTTTGAAAGGGCGGTATTTCTGAGCTTGAACTTTCCGAAAATATTGGACTTGTAGTCTCTTGATAAGGAGGAATGTCTGCATTGACGATATTTAACAATGCTTGGCTGCCTGTGTTGTTTAGACTTACAATACTATTTGGCGTAAAAACAGTAGAACATCCCTCCTTGGCTTTGAATTTGGTTTCTTTGTCGTACCTTTCCGAAACAGTTAAATGAAAACTCTTAAAAAAAGATTTGTTCATCCGTTCATCTTCCGAAAATAAGTCAGAATCGCTTTCAAGGTGCTGTGAAGTGGTTTTCTTGGACGGTTGAGAATGATATGAATGTTGATCAAAATCTGTATCAGCTATTTTAATTGGAGGGTTTTCTAATTTGTCAGATATTTTTCCGGTGGTATTGTTACTAATCGACGAAATAGCGGGCGTTGAAATGTTTTTTGGCGAGAATGCACAGGATAAAAATTCCTCAGTTGTTGTTTGATTTAAAGGAACTTCATTTTCAACAAATAATTTGCGTTTAAAGCTGACACAAGATTTTAATAATGAACATTTATGGTCTATAGTTGAGGAAGTGCCATGGAAACTGAAATAAAAAAGGGTATTAATTTATTAATAAAAAAACTTCTGTTTCATTTATTTATACTGAACAATTAAATCGGTTACGATGTTGGCCGTTACAGTGGCAACTTCCCAAAAATTAATCATTTCTTTTAAATACGGTTCTGTGCAAATTGAGTTAGTTGGTACAGAACCCAACCTTACTGTTTTTAGATTTAGTTGAGTGGGTTTTATTTTAGTGTAGTTTGTTTACATGTCTTTTTTCAAGAGTTAATAATTAAATATTTTCATTAGTTGCATAAACGGTAGAAAATGTATAAGGACAAGTATACAGGGTGTCTCCGAGTTGCTAACTCCGTTACTATTAATGGTGGTTAAATTAGTAAACTGTAGCTTTTTTCCCGCTGACGGAAATTGCAAAATTGAAAAAACAATTATTGCACAGCGCGTTTTAAATTATTTAAAAATATGCATTTTTTTACATTCCTATTTACTTAGTTGGCAGAGTTGCCCTGAATATTTTTTTAAAATTATTTTTCAACGAATTATTGAATCAAATGAAATACAGCTACTATTTTATCTTTTAAGTAAATATCCACTTAGTTGCAACTAATAAAATAAACAACTTTAACAAAACGAGCCTACATCAAGTTTTCTGTAAACACTTAAAAGTATCTCCTTCCGGCAGATCATGTACAGGAAACCTCTATATTATATTCTTCTCTTCATACTCCAGGGCCGTTATTTTCATTCCTATGGTGCTCGTAAAACAAAATCATCTAAAGCTGATTTTTACGTTAATGTTTTACTTTGGTCGTCCTGATTAACATACTAAAAGTCCCCACCCCTCCGAAGGTGCAAACCGCCCCAAAACCACCCCCAAAGGTACATTTTTTTAGTTTTTACCCATTATCTCGAATATAGTTGATTTTTTTTAAAAAAAGCTAGACATTAAAATTAAAGCAAATAAAATGATCTACAAACTGATGTATATAACTCTATATTTTAATTAACACAGTGGCGTGCACTAGGCGTTTAAAATCGCTATGTTTTGGATTTCTTAAAAAGTCACGTTTCGCTTAGAGAAAATGTGTAGTTAAAAATAACGTTAAAATGAAAAAATAACCACAATAAATAGGTACATAATATTTTATTTACATTTTATTTAGATTTGTGTGTGCCAAAAATTGTAACCTGTTTATAACCGGCCCGTTCCTACTACTAGTAGGCGGATGGAATCCAGACGGGCTGGATAGAATAACACTGCGGTACGCAAACCGGGTTTTAAAAATATCGGCTAGCGTGCAAAGATTTATTAGTTAATGTGCTTTTAATATGAATGAAATATCATTAATAAGTAAGTATAACTTTAGTTACGTACATTTTCTTTGCTCTTTGTGATTCCCCATTTTGTCGAGGTTATGTTTATAGTCTTTTCGCATGGCCTATCATACAAACATTCGGAGAAATAATTTTTATTGACACCAGTATTTTAAAATTTCAGATTTTAAAATGGATGTGTGCGTCATATGCGATCAATCTCTAAGCCTCTCAAATTCGATAAACGTTTATAGAAAAGGACTTGATACATTAATAAAAGCCAGTAATATTAGAGGTGATGGGAAAGTAGCCAGGTTTGAAAATAAGAGTACAATTAAATTGCATGAAAAATGCCGGCGAGACTATACACGCTTTACCAGTATAAAAGCTTATCAAAATGCAAGTGAAAATTTCCAGGACGAATCTAATCAACCTTTTACGTCGATGCGGCGATCCACGAACGAAAAAATTAATTTTAAAACCGACTGTATTTTTTGTGAAAAAAATGTAAACATTCGAAAAAAAGATATGCCTAAAGTTTGTGTTGTAAGCATCCTAAACATTAAAGATACCATTGTAAAGCACTGTTTGCAAAGAAATGACGAATGGGGGCAAGTTCGCCATTGAATTGACACGGAAATTGATCTTGTCGCTACCGAGGCTCATTATCATCAAAATTGTTATGGTTCCTTTACTCATAAATATACACTGGATAAAGGACGTCCCTTGGATACCAAGAACTAGAATTTATTTTTCAAACTATGTGCAAATATTGATGATACCAAGTAAAGCATATGCCAATTTACTATGACCGATTTACTGTCCAAATTGAATGAATTGGCCGATGATAATGATGAAGTTCAACTTTGGACTCCTAAATATATTAAACAAAAATTGCTTGATCACTATAAAGAAGAAAAGAACTATTACTCATAGAAAGACGATTTCATCCTGTAATTTTTTGTTTTAAAGGCAATAACATCGACATTTCAGATGACGTTTTTATTAATTCAAAATTGAGCAGTTCCGAAAAAAGAGTAAAAATAATCTTGAGTGCAGCTAAAACTTTAAAAGAAGAAATCCGGTCAAAATTTTACATATTAGATGAATATCCAACAGCAGAGGAAATTTCAAAAGGCGGAATAGAAGGTATACCTAATTTGTTGCTTTTCCTGTTATCTACTTTAATCGGAGACAACAATCAAACGAAGAATGTAGCAATAGCAAATGCACTTATTGCGGCGATAAGGCCTAGATCTTACATTTCACCAGTTTTGTTTGGCACCGGGGTATATCTGCATCGAAAATATGGCTCAAAAAACCTAATTGATTATCTTGCGGCATTGGGCTTCTCCGTTTCGTATAAAGAAATTACTAGGTTTGAAGCGTCAGCTGTAACTTCCAGTGAATACCAGCTTACCAAAAATGCATATCAACAGTTCGTTTTTGATAATGCGGACTTGTATATCACCAAGCAGTGAAGTTTGTTTCTCTAACAATATTGTTCGGCCGAAGAACATACCCACTTCAAAAGATACTGACAAATTTGGCTATCTTCCACTTAAGCCATATAAAAAAAAAGTTTAGGATTAAAGAACATTAAAGCTGAACACATAAGTTTTAAATTGCCCGAAGAAAAAATAAAACAACTTCAACTGCACAATTGTTTGTGGATGGCTTCTCATTTATGTAAACTTGAACGTCGGCCGTCTTGGAATGGATTTATGTCAGCTAGTGTAACTGGTTATTTTGAGACCAGCTGTGTACTGCCCATACTATTTATAAATTTGGAGCCCAGTAACTTAACGACAATTCACTCAGCATTACAATTTGCAGCAAACCAAAGCAAAAAGCAGGGTCAAAAGATATGTTTTGTGACGTTTGATCAACCGTTATACATTAAAGCTGTGGAGATGGTATTAGCACAAGAATAAATAACAATGCTATTTATTCTTGTGGTATAAGCAGCAGAGGGCGATAGTGACCTTAAATCGCTTTTTATACGTTTGGGAGGTTTCCATATGCTTTCTGGGATCAAATGGATACCTTATGATGGAAAGTGGTTTAGGAGAAATGTGGAATATTATATACGCAAAAAATAGTATACCTGCAATGATTAATGGACATTCTTTTTCGAGGGCTATACGTGCACATTTTCTCACGCAATTAGTACTGTCCTTAAATGTTTTAAAATCTATAGATTTAGACGATGCTATCAAGTTTGAAATAAAAGAGCTTCATTCAAAAACAGAGGAAGATTTTAAAAACACATCTGTTGAACACATCTGGAATGAACTTCAAAATCAATTTTTGGAACAACGCCAGAAAAGTAGAACCGCTAAACTTTGGGTTTCATATTGGGACTTAGTTGACCTTGTAAAAATATTTATTCGGGCCGAAAGGACAGGAGACTTGGATTTACATCTCTATTGTGTTCATTCTATGATACCAATTTTTCATGCGACCGGACATTTACTGTATGCTAAGTCTTCCCATATATATTTTTAGCAAATCAAAAATACCTTAACTACATTAGATCAAGAAGAAAATCAAAAATTTCGAACTTTTTTTACTGTCCGGAGAACAAACAATAAACTTTGGTCTGGAGTATGGACAGACATGACTATAGAACAGGTGCTGATGAGGTCTTTAAAAGCAGAAGGCGGTTTAACTCGGGGTCGAGGACTAACTGAAAGTACCCTAGCAAAATGGGTTTCTTCTATGCCCGAGTGTTCGAAAGTGTCCGAGGCTGTAGAAGATTTTAAGAATTACGAGATTCTAGAGAACAACGAGCTAAAAACGATGTTAAAAAGCTCTTGGAGTGGGTATCAATTAATTCTCCATTTAACCGAGGTACACCAGAGTTGATGTCATTAGCGTCAGGGATGCTTGCCACAGAACAAATAAACTGTGACTTAGCTCGTGAAATCGGCGTGTCTCTTTCAAAAAAAACCTGTTGGACAAACCTTTATTGAAATCAAATTAAAAAGGTCAAGCAAAGTCAAAAATTTATCGTTTCTACATAAAACTGTAAAACTTTACAACCAGTCTAATCCAATAAACCCAAGTCAACTTTTTAATAGAATTTTATATACTTATCGATCCCAAGAGGATCTAAAGGAATGTTTTTGCTATGAATTAGCTCCATATCCTTTATCGCTATTCGATAATGGAACTTTTCAAAAAACAAAGAAATCTGCGCTTCTTGGATTGTTTGATAAACAATGTATTCCATCTAATACCATTCCCGAAGATACCATTTTTGTCGTAGATGGAGGATATTTGCTTCATAAAGTCATCTGGCAATTTCCAGCCACTTACAAGGTTATATACAAACAATACATAAATTATATTCTTTATAATTACGGCCAAATATGCGTTGTTGTGTTTGACGGTTATGAAAAGGATTTTATTACAAAAAATCAAGAACAGTTACGCCGGTACGAAAAAAGTACCTGTTCTGACGTCAAAATTTCCGAAGATACTATGGCAACCATCAATCAAACTCAATTTTTCTCCAATAAACACAATAAGTC
The DNA here is from genome assembly GCA_963920685.1 of Polydrusus tereticollis. Taxonomy (NCBI): domain Eukaryota; kingdom Metazoa; phylum Arthropoda; class Insecta; order Coleoptera; family Curculionidae; genus Polydrusus; species Polydrusus tereticollis. The sequence goes on from OY987329.1 coordinate 57,194,128, forward strand.
GTTATTTATTAAACAGCTGAGTCAACAACTAAAAGAAGCTGGTGTTCAAGTATTTCAGGCAGACGGTGATGCAGATACCCTTATAGTGCACAAAGTTTTAGAATTAGGAAAAACAAAAAAAGTCGTGTAACATGGTTGGAGAAGACACCGATTTGATGGTTTTACTATTATTCAAAACAAAAACGGACAACATCTTTATGTTAAGACCTGGCCAAACCACAAAACTAAATAAAATCACTAACATAAGTTCCCTGCAGAACAAGATAGGTGTCCTTACATCCTCTATCCTATTTTGCCATGCCATTTCTGGATGTGATACTACATCAGCAATTTATAAAAAAGGAAAGTTGTTAACCTATAGGCTTTTAGAAAAAAATCCGGAATTACAAACGAAAGTAGCAATTCTTTTAACACCAAATGCCAATCAAACTGATCTAATTTCTGTAGGAGAAGAATTTCTTTTATTTTTATATGGAGCCGGTAAATCAATAAGAACATTAGATCATCTCCGGTTCGTAAAATTCCACAATAATGCAGCGCGACACAGCCTAAATTCAAACTTCTCCTTAGCATCTCTGCCGCCAACATCAGACGCTGCATCTAACCACAGTTTGCGGGTATATCACCAAATTCAGGCATGGTTGGGGAATGAATTGGATCCTACATCTTGGGGCTGGAAAAAACAGGGGGAGCTTTTGGTGCCAACAACTGTCAATAAGCTTATTGCACCAGATTTTATTTTAAAATTGGTTTTCTGCAACTGTAGGACGGATTGTGGAAAACTGTGCAGTTGTAGGAAGGCTGGCTTAGATTGCTCCAATCTCTGTGGGCAATGCCAAGGACAGTCCTGCAGCAATGTCGTCGTCCCTAAGCCGACTGAAAACGAGGATGATCACGAAGAAGAGTTTGTTTAAATAAGATACCTATTGATTTCGATACTTGCTCTACGCCTCTGTTTTAATTAGAGTGGCAGTTAAAACATTTACTTTCTTTTTTCATATAGAAGGCCATGGAAATCTAGTGACATTGTGGTTAAACTGATTTTTTTAAAAGAAATTTCCTAGCACGTTTTGAAAGAACCATTTTTTTGGTTTTCTATGTGAAAAAAAGATAGTAAATGGGTATTATATCGTTACACCAATTTTTAAGTAATTTTATTATTGTTTCCTCCTTTACAATATGCAAAATAATGTCCGTTACCGCGTTTACGCTACACGATGGAAAATATTATTACCACCATAAAAACCTTTAGTGTACGCCACTGTGTTAATTTAAATATGTACGTACTTATATACATCATTTTGTAGGTATTTTTACTGGCTTTGTTATCTGGTTGTTTTTTTTTTTAAATCAACCGGTTTTGAGATAAATAAAAAATGTACTTTGTCGACTTAAAACGTTTGGTGCACGCCACTGTGTTAATTAAAATATAGACTTATATATACATCAATTTGTAGATAATTTTATTGGCTTTAATTTTAATATCTACTTTTTTTTTTCAAAAAATCAACCATATTCGAGATAATAGGTAAAAACTAAAAAAATTTACCTTTGGGGGTGGTTTTGGGGTGGTTTGCACCCTCGGAGGGGTGGGGACTTTTTGTATGTTAATCGGGGCGACTAAGGCTAGACATTAACGCAAAAATCAGCTTTAGGTGATTTTGTTTCACGAGCGACCTTAAATGCACTGTAGTATGTAGTATCAGCAGTATTTTGTCTGCTCATAAAGTACATTTCTTACATATCAGATCTTGTAATATGCGTAAAGGATATTTTATGACAATACACAAAAACTAGGAACGACCAAATTAATACTAGTTATCTACGTAAACAAGACATTTGACGCTGTAGTAAGCCACAAAAAAACGCATTATTTTGCCACCTTATCTAAATAAAATTTGAAGTATAACATCCACAGCCTGCTTTTCTTTTTCAAGGGATCGAACCCCTTAGAATTAAAATTACAAAATATAAAAATTAAAAACAGAACTTGTCTGGGAGGAGAATATGAATTTGAAAAACTTTGTCACTATGGCTGTTAGAAATGAAAAAAAAAGCTTATCTGCGCCATAACTTTGGGATTGATCCGAAAGGACTTTGGAAAACAATTAAATCTCTTAATATAAATCGTGCATCCCTAAATCTTGTGAAATTATGAGTAATGCTTCAGATCTTAACAAACATTTTGTAAAGGGCGTTCCAAAGGTTGATTCTGAACAAAAAAAGTTGTCTTGCCGAGGAAATTAAATTTCAGGGGTCGACTGTGAGTATGTTAACTTTAATAAAGATTTACCCCCGACACTGGTTTTTGTCCTTAGCATAGCTCTATTGCACGTCTGTGATGATATATATCCAGCTTTGAATGTTGGAAAAAACACCTTATACTCTTGGACTATAGTAAGGCAGTTAATACCTTCAATCAGTCGATTTTGAGAATTAAATTATTTCAATATAAAGAGTGACAACCCAAACTTTCGCTTCTTAAATGCAAATTAAATAAATTATAATGCAAGATATTCCATCTTGCATATTATAGGATGTTTGGGACTAGACTGGGCTGAACATATTGATAATGTTTGCAAAGAAGTAAATAAATGCAAAGCCGATTAAGAACCTATACTATTCTCTGGGCTATAGTCATATACGCACGGCTTCAGTGATCAAGCTGCCATATTTTTCGGAAATTATCTTTCAGACAGCAGCCTACCTGCATTAGTCCGCAACTGTCAGAGTTTTTGCCGCTCGACAGAGGTGTGCCTCAGGGCAGTATCTTGGGACCGCTGCTGTTCTCATTATATACATCGGACTTTAGTATTTACTTGACAACGTGTCAATCCCATCAGTATGCCGACGACTTTCAAACATATTCTTTCTTCCAGTCTGCAGATATGATGCAAGCGCACTAGATAACATTAATAGGGATCTTGAGATTATTTCTAACGTTTCCATTGCGCATGCCCCCTTATTAAATAGGTCAAAATCCAAGCTTCTGCTCTTCGGTAGAGACATTAAGCAACTCGCGGCAAGAAATGACTTTAGAATAAGCGTTGACAGTGTCCTACTGATTCCTTCAAAAAGTAGTAAGAATAAGGGTTTAGCTACTGCAAGTAAGCTAAGGTTTGAAGTTCGTATATCAGAAGTACTGCAAAAGGGTTATTATAAGCTTAGGGTTCTTTATATGCATATACTTCTTCTCAACAGAAATTAAATTAATATTATGCGAGTCTTTTATTATGTCAATTGCGATTGCGATGTTGCTTATTGGCCAGCTAGTTTCTTACTAAGTATTTATGAACCTGTGGTTAATTGCAGAAGTATAATTTTTTCTTTTATTTTCTTTATTATGGTAATTATTGTCTTCTTATTTATATAATATTGTATAGTGCAAACGAATAGTTATGGATAATATTATAATTGTTGCTCAGCTCTATTTTATTGGTATATAAAAACAGATGGTTAGATTGAATAGCCCATGCTAGATCTCGCCATCAATTCATTTGTTTTTTTCCTACAGTTCTTTATATTAAATAACGGTCAACTTATTTATTTATTTATTATAACTTATAATTGCCTTTGTTTCGAAATTCTATAGTTTACTTGACCGACAATAAAATATCGCCATAACCCCGTTATTAGTAAATTTTGCGTGAAAACTTTTTTGTTTATATATTTATTTGCGATCGACATAATTCAAAGTTTCTGTTTTTTTATAATAAATCACAGCACTGCAGAAGAACTCCTTTATGGCGCTCTGGGAGCGGTGCGTGTGCGCAGGAAACGATTCACGATGGTCTTGAATCTTTGGAGATTATACTCAATGGGCACTTAGCTGAACCACGTAATGGTGGGCTGCAGTGGCTCGTTGTGTACTTCTACCATGCACCGCTCTGGGTGGTATCAAGCGGGCAACCTCAGTTGAACACTTGCCATGAAAATATTTGTAAAATAGACTCAAGTCGCCAACCTGCCTTCGATGTTCAAGGCTTTCCAGGTTGCTTGTCAGAGTATGGTCACCGATCAAGCGAATGGCTCTTCTTTGAATGGAATCTAGTAATCTTAGGGTATGTTTAGGAGCAGAGCCCCAAATATGCGAACAGTACTCCAGCGATGATCGACTTTGGGCTTTATAGAGCATCAAAAGTTGTTGGGTGTATAGAGGTTCTTTGTTTGGAAAAGTACTCCAAGCTTCTGCGATGCTGCCTTAGCAATGGCCGCAACGTGACTATGCCAAGACATGACTATCCAAATTAACGCCCAATAAATGAATTGATGAATCCAAAGGAATCGGGTGTCCCGCCATAACTATATCCGGTTCTTCAACATTAACTTTTTTAGAAAAAAACTGCCGCCTGGGTCTTTTTAGCGTTAAATTCTACTTGGTTACTGTCACCCCAAGACACAATTTCTTCCAGGTCTTTGTGAAGATGTGAGACTTCTTGCTGCCTATAGAGATGTGCATTAGCAGCCGATTCTTAGTTTTTTCCAAAAGATCGTTAATGTATAGTAAGAAAAGGATGGGCGACAATATAGAACCTTGAGGGACTCCGGCGTTGAAGTTAAATGTATCTGAAAGAAATCCGTCCATCCGAGTGCATTTTTTAAAATTCAAAAACGGGATGTCTAATTATTTTTCCGTTTTGGCCACTTTTAATCAGTGGGAAAAATGTTACTAGTTTACTAATTTAAATAAACATTGTAGTTCTAATAACAACGAACAATGGTGCCGGCTTAATCGGAAGCACTCTGTATACCAAAATGAAAATCAGCATATCGACAACATAGGTCTTCTGTTATATTGCCTTAAAATACACAATAAAGAAATATTAGACAAAGGATCGAGGAAAGAAGCCAGAACCTGAAATAACCAAAACTCCTTTCGACAATTCGCTGCTGAACTTCCTACCGACTGCGGTACTCCGCGATAAAAAGTAGATAAAAACAAAAAAAAAAAACCTTACCGGATGGCGAATAATTGACAATATAATTAGTTTAGGTTGGTTATTTTAGATTTTTGCTATTATAGTTCAGGTTCAGTTCAAATTAACTGAGTACATCTATAATAATGACTAAATAATTAATGTAATATAAATGTTTGCTTACTCGACCACTAATATACAATTATTATACTATCAAACAGTTTGTATCTTATAAAAAGCAATATACTTACAGAATCAAGCGACTATTACATCTCTCCCTAAAAACGGCATTGAGTATGGATAAAAATGATTTTCATTATATAGTGTGGCAACTCAAACTTGCATTTCCTATATATTATAAATAAATTATAATGTAAGATATCCCATTTTGCATATTATTGGATATTTGGGACTTTATCTTAATAACATGTGAGACTCGAGGGGATGCTAACTCCAAAAAAAGGTGTACACAGATTTTAAATCAGTATTTATTCATCTGATTTGACATGATTTAAATAAGGATTTATGATAAAAAGTTATTTAAATTTGATATAATATTGATTTAAGTGATTTATTACAGTACGCGCGGGTAGTAAAGTATGGTTGTGTCATGCCGCCCGGCACTGTCGCTGATGACACATTGTCATGATTAGGTGATTTTTTGTGATTAATTGATTATTTGTGTGTACACAGATTTAAGGGAGTAAGCAGCTCCTCGGCTAGACTGGGCTAAACATATTGATAATGTTTGCAAAAAAAGTAAATAAACAGTGACAGAAATCCAAAAACTGTCATGATTTCTATTTCCAATGGTACAACCGCTCCAAGGACATAGCACATTATTGGTTAAAAATGTACAGCATTTAGTTGAATTAATTAGTAGTAAGGAAATAAAACCAGAGGATCGATTAGTCAGTTTCGATATCGAGAGTCTTTATAGAAACGTCCCAGTGAAGGAAACATTTCAGGTAACAAGAAGAAAATTTTAGACCTACCAGAATGCTGTTTTACTCAATAATAATTTTTACTTAAAAAAAATAATAGTACCAACCAAATGGGCGGACTACCGATGGGCTCATCTCCCTCACCACCATGGAATAACTTGAAAATCAGATATAGATGGTAAATGTTGGCTCACTTGACACCGACCGGTGAACTACCTTCGCAACGGCTTAGGTGGCGTGAAGATGCTCTTTGAGCTAATGTTTCGTCGCTGTGTCGATGTGGGAAATATAGAAAACGCTATGATGATGCTTATAAGATCAAAATACTCCGGATTCAAACTCGCCCCCTGATCGGATCTCCGGGTGTGGGCTTGTTCTGGTGTTTTGTCAAGCGGAGCTATTTCAACATCTACCGTTTCTGACATCATTTCGAACACCACTCACAATGGAAATGGTAAAAATTCCTGACTTTTGCAATATAAGAGGGCTGAACTCGAATATCAATGCAGTCCTTACAATCCACCAAACCTCAAGAAAACTTACTGGCAGAACTATTTTCTTTACTGCTTATGCGGGTTCCATTCCAGCGTTTGTCTTCTCTAAGACCTCGCTGGGCTGATTGGGTCGATAGCTCGATTGCTACGAGATGTCGCCACGTGCAACATCTCGCATATGTATAGGTATATTCTCTTTACATTCAACAGTTCATTTTCAGGGAAAAACTCCACCGAACATTTCCGCTGTTGAATCGAAACTGTCCAAGATTGTTTACCGTCAGCGTCCTATTAAACAAATCTTAAAGAGCCTGGTCATAAAAGAAAAGCTCCTGATCCTGATTAAATCCCAGTCGTGATTAAGACATGCGCCGATAAATCGACATCGATATTTTCCAGACTATTTAACTTATCCTACAACAACGGAATATTTCCTTCTTGCTGGAATACTGCTTGAACCAATACCCAAAAAGACAAGAAGATCTTGGCAAACAACTATTGACTAATCGGACTGCATTCAGTTATATCAAAAGTTAGGCTATCAACCAAAAATTGCTAATCTAAAACTACCTGGAATGCTTAAACATTATCTGTGACCGACAGTATGAATTTCGTAAGTCTAGATCAACAGGAGACCTTCTCGCAATATGTTACCCATGTTTGGAGCAACGCAATAGAACATCATGGAGAGTCTCAAGCGATAGCACAGAACATTTCCACGGCCTTTGACATGAGGGGCTCGCAACTAAAGTGAGAGCATACAGTATGCCGATTATATTGTTTTCTGCGAATGGCGAGTGAGAGATTTCTTTCAGACACGTTTAACGTCAATGCCGGAGTCTCTCAAGGTTCTATATTGTCTCTCACCTTATTTCTACTATGCATTAACGATATTCTAGAAAAAACTAATAATCCGATATGACGACAGCACATTTGTTTCATCTCTTTCTTTGGACGCTTGAATATAGCCTGCCAATGTACATTTCTATAGGCAGCAAGAAAACCCACATCTTAACAAAAACCTGCAAGCAGGGGCGGCTCGTCAATAAGTGCGCCCGTGCGCGCGCACTGCCTAAGAAAGCCAAGCACCAAGCAAAAATAAAATTTATATAAAAAAAATAGTTAACTGATATCAAGAAAACTTGTATATAAGAATGGCGAATGCGAAAGACTTCAAGCGCGACCGCAGCGTACTTCTACCGATTGAAATGGTCTGCCGTGTGTATTCGTTCGGCGCTCTCTGGCGCTCTCGTTAAATGGATTTTCCCTGTGCGGATTGATCGGGAATATTCGGTTAATCGCCCGATAAGAGGACGTCGCCGTGCGCTATCTGACTACACACTTCAATAATTTAATATGATTGTTTTAGAGTTTTTTGACGCGATTAGGGAAGTTTGAAGTTTATTGACGGTGTTGTGGGTGTTTTTTGTTGTTTTAATTTAATAATGGCTAGTAGTTCGGATTGTGTCACACGAAGTGTTATAGTTATGGACCAAAATTCTGTTGAGAACATTCTAAATAACTTTTCGACAATCGATTTCCAAAGGAAAATTGAAATAAAAATCCCATTTAAAAACCGCGTTTTTTTTTTAATATTCTTTGGGATAAAAAGCACAAAGAGAATCGATACAAAGGTAAAAAGGGGCGTGTCACAGCAACTGGCATTAGTAAAAATGCTTTGCACCAAATTAAAAAAGATGGGAAGAAAGTACATACCAATGTACAGGGTTATTGGCCACATTTTGACCAATTGGTAACTTTTTTATTTAAAGTTTTTGATATATGGTTTAAATATAATATTAATAGGTCCTTTTGAGAAGCGCCAGTAAAAGTTGGTTTCGGATATACAAGGTTGCCCATTACGAAATGTCAGAACAATGTTACTTTTTTTAAACGGAACACCCTGTATATTATTGAATTTTTAGATTCTCCAGACAATTCTAAGTATATTTGGTGTATAATATCCTTTACCTATTAACAGTTTCCGAGATATTCATGATTGAAAATCGGATTTCGGACTTTTAAATTGGGCTATTATTATTGTTTTTATTATATCACCTAGGAATCATATTATGACAGAAACAGAATTAACTGTCATTTTTTCTAAAAGTTTTGACTTTTCGCAATCATAATTCTGTATAAAGATGGGCTATACAGAACAAGAAAAATTTGATATTTTACAGTTTTACATAAAGTGTAATAAAAATAAGCGTTTGGCAAAACAAAGATACCAAAGAGAATACAGAAACCGTCAAACACCAACTGAAAACACTTTTGCTTAATGTATTTAGGCAGCTTCAAGACTTTAAAACATTGCAGAGAAAGAAGGCTTATCGTGGTGTGGATGAAAATGCAGAGCTTAATGTCTTATTATATTTCCAAGGTAAAATTTTAACTTGATATCTTTATTTTTCTTTGTTATTATTTAATATGTTTTAGAAAATCCAACACATTCCATTCCCACTGCTGTTAAAACTTTGGATATAAAATACTGGAAAATACAAAATACGCTGAAAAAATATAAATTCAGACCTTTTAAATTCACCAAGGTTCAGTTTTTAGGCGAAGATAATAAGCGGGAAAGACTACAATTTTGCCAAATTATGCTGCGGGAGCTGGAACGAAATCCAAATTTTTTTCTCGAAATTGCATGGACCGATGAATCGAATTTATCAACAAGTGGGATCTTTAACAGAAGAAATTGCCACAATTGGTCCCAAACGAATCGCATCAAACAAAAATTATAAAGTCGTCGGTCGAAGATCCATTAACGTTTGGTGTGGTATTACAAATAATATTATTTTGGGGCCTTTACTATATGAAGGGGGCTTAACGGGAGAAAGATACCTTCAATTCCTAAACAACGAAATTGAAGAATATCTGGAAGAGATCCATTTAGTTCACGTGAACAGGTTGATTTGGCAACAGGATGGGGCTCCTCCACATAACATTCAAAATGTAACGAATTATTTGAACCGTAAATATCCTAGATGGATAGGAAGATATGGAAACATCAAATGGCCGCCAAACAGTCCAGACCTTACTTTAATGGAAAGGTTTTTTTGGGGTACGATTAAGGACAGTCTCTTTGACAACAATCCTATATTTCCAAACATTGAAGTCTTGCAGGACGCACTTATGATCTCAATTAATGCTATAAAAAACGATCCACTTATGGTAAGCGATGCAGTAAAGAACTTAGAAAAATGTTACCGACATTGTGTTCAAGAAAATGGAGGCCCTTTTGAGCATTTATTAACGAATTAGTTCATTTCTTTACTTTTCTTTTAGTAGGCTTTGTTGTTTAATTTAATTAAATTGAAATAAATAATAAAAGAAAATCCGATTTTCAATTATGAATATCTCGGAAACCGTTGAAGATAGGTATAGGATATTGTACACGAAATATACTTAGAATTGTCTGGAGAATCTAAAAATTCAATAATATACAGGGTGTTCCGTTAAAAAAAATAACATTGTTCTGACATTTCGTAATTAGGAAACCTGTATATCCGAAACCAACTTTTACTGGCGCTTCTCAAAAGGACCTATTAATGTTATATTTAAACCATATATCAAAAACTTTAAATAAAAAAGTTACCTATTGGTCAAAATGTGGCCAATAACCCTGTACACTTTTTAAAACTCAAAAAAAAAATCTTTTCATAAGCTAGTACTGAGCGCTGGAAATAGTTATGATATAAAAATATTATATATTATTAATTACAAATAGAGAATATTTTGATTTTTAAGAGCCTGAAAAGAAAAATAAAGATATACTCTGTTTCTTAATGCGAGAGACTAATAAAATGTAGATTTGCAATGACAGGACTCATTAAGCAGGGTGGACAACTTAAAGGTTGCATTGTAAATTTCAAAATATTGTATGTTTGGTTTATATAAAGAAGTGTATTATTAACATTATTTTTTAGATGGAGGAAGACAGAATATATTAGAAGCATAATAATGGCAAATCATGATATTCGTTGTACCCTGACCTAAACCCAATAGAAGAATATGGGCATCTGTCAAAAACTGGGTGGCAGCCCGTAACACCACTTTTATTCTAGCCGACTTGGAAGCATTAATTAACTCGCCAAAGGTTTCAAGAACTGCCGGTTGAGGAATGGGTCAACATTTACCAACATGCTAAAAATTATGAAATTGTTGGATACCCCCACTTACGCTTCACGGTAAACACTGTTAAGAAATATACTGGTATGGATTAGACAACTAACCTGAACCAGGGATAATCCATGATTTTTTATAGGTATCTGCGATTATTTTAGTAGGATTTCATGTTTGTCGATTAATGTTTTTTAATAAACATTTAAAATAAAAATTTTGCACTTTAAATGAGTTTTTTAATTTGCATATTATCATTACTAATGTTATATCTTATTTAAATATAATTTGAAAGTTGTGTTTAATGTCGTTGCAAACATTAAGTTCGTGATTCCTTAATAAATTAAAAATTCAAGTTAATTTTATAAATATGCTTGAATTTGAACAAAGATATGTGTTAATTTTGATTAATTTATGAATTTCTTTAGGGTGAATATAAAAAAAATAAAAACATTTTGGGAAATTATTATTGTTTTCAAAAAAAATATTTTTTTATTTTAGGTCACGTTTTTGAATCTATACATAACTTTTAATTCTAAACAACTTTTCTTAATAACATTTTGCCGAATTTTCTGTAATAGGGATACTTTATTCATCAAAAATGTAAACTTTTGTTAAACCGGACATAACTCGAAAGCCGGAAACATGGTACTTCCGGTTTAACAGGAAACTTGTATTTTTAGGAAGATAATAAAGAAGTAAGATAGGGACATGTGAGCCATTTTCCTCTAAGACATACGGTTAGAAGCTGTCAAAGTTTAAAAATGCTATTCTTTTAAAGTCGATATCTCGGAAACTATTATGTTGACTCATAATGCACATATTAAAAAAATATTTGCTAATTTATGTATAATTCAAAAATAGTGTAAGATATTTCCATTTAAAAAAAATACAGGTTTGGTACGCCTCGCTTTTTTGAGATAATGTAAAATATTTTTAAAATATGCTACTTTTAATTCCAGACCTCATGCTGTTTCAGTATTCAGATCATCGATAAGGATGTAATCTGCCGTCCCCGCTTCGTTGGCGTAGGCGGACCAGGTATAGTATTTGTTAATAGTAATTGTTTGTTAGATTATAATTAATATATGTAGGTATATATATTATTTTGGTGGCTATTAAAATACGCCTTGCGGTACTCTCCACCTTTGTAAATAAATTTTAAATTGTTTTACAATAAAGAATATTTTATTTTTATTTTTTATTTCATAAATAAAACAGATGTTGCAGTTTTGATTTGCAGTGCAAAAAACGTTCAAACTAATTAATTTTTTTTTTAAAGGAAACTTTTACCTTTACAGGTTACTATTAAAAAGGACATAACGAGCGACCCATACAAATTATAACGTTTTTATGTAATAAAGATAAAAAAGGACTATTTTAATTTCAAACGTGAATACATTAACGCGCAAAAGAGTAGTGACCATTTAATTATAGTAAGATTTTTTGTAATAAGTAATTGAAAACAGTAATTCTAGAAGATCAGCAATTAATTGATTAACTGTATCGTTATTTTTTTAGCTAGATATACTGCTAAAAGGCAACAGGGTTTAAATAAATATATTCAATTTAGTTATCTTAGTCATAAGAACCGATTGTGCGAAAAAATGCCAGTCTTGGTTTCTTGTTTAGATTCGTTGATTGAGATTATTGTTAATGCAACGTGTGAATAAAAGTGCCCGTAGAATATAATATGTTTTTATTCTTTGAATAAAACAGATAACTTTTGCAGACACAAGCTATATCAATATTTTGAAGAAATTAAAATATTTCGTTCTAAAAGATCTGAAAATACCAAAAAAAAAAAAATGTTGAAAAATTATTTTAAACTTTGATTGAAACTCTTTATTGGGACTTTTTGACTTAGGCAAGTTTGGTTAAATACAAATATTTTTGAGCAAGTAATTTGTGGATTTGCTGTGTACCAATAATTAGCGGATCCTGTATAAAAAAACACACTCTGTAAACCGTATATTGGCGTATTAAATGTGAATAAAGACGTTAGAGAATCAAATTAATTCAGTTCAGTACATCAGTGGAATTAGGGGTACATATTTTTTATGAATCATGACAGTTCAAAAATGCAAATGCTATATTGAGTGGTCCTCTTTACTTATTTTACCTGTAAAGAAAAACCGATCCCATGCAAATCTTGGCACTTTGACGATGACTTCTAAGTTTAAAAGCCTGTTTACATTAGGAAACTGCACGTGCAGTGCAATAAACAATTGTATGCGTACTTGCGACTTTGCAATCAGCTGTTGCAATTTTCTTTGCATTGCATCAAATTAGAACACGCGCTATCTTTATGTCACATGGCATGCAATTTTTGTGTAAAATCACTGCTACCAACATAAAAAAAAATCATCCATTGATCCATGCGGAGCAAAGTCAAGCCAATGTAAATAAGGATTCGTTATTTGCAAACGTGCTTAGTAATTAGCAGTGGTTGCTTTTTAGTTTAAAAATATAATTTCAGTAGAGTATAAACACGGAAGAAATAAAGAAATACAAAATTATTTTATGCTATTGGTACAACTGGTTATTAAAATGCTTGCATCCTTTACTTGAATGATTATGTAAACGGTTACGTAATGCAATTCTTTGCAGAAGCAATACCTTGCATGACATTTTTTGCACCTAATGTGAACAGGCTTTAACTCCAATTTCGATCTATCTCAGACACGCGGTGTTGAAGATTGTCGCGCAGCAAAAGAAAATATTCGTACAAATCAAGTCAATTTTGGAGTCTGAAGATTTTACTTGCCTATAGGTCTTGTGCGATTCTTATTGTTTAATGATTTAAAAAAGTGGTAGTTGAAGAAAAATTGCAGATGGGGTTTATCCTTGTTATTGTTGTGCTGTGGGTGTATGTGTGTGTGCAATGTGTTTTTGTACAATAAGCTTGTGTATAGTGGCTTCTTTGCAAATTTTATGTTTTATATTTGTAATATTTATGTACGATAATAATTTTTTTATATTTGGTCCCTCACTGACTTAAGTTTTTTTTTAATTAATTTTGATAAAAAAATATTGTGTTTGATATTATCCAATACTTACGGCGGTGAGCCTGTTGGAAATAAATGATATTTGTATTTGTATTTACTCTTAATATATATACTTATGTGCATTGCTATGTAAAACTATAAGAAATATGTTCAGGTTAAACTTTGATCCCTGATAGAGCCACACCAGACGCGAGTGAATGTCAATTTGCTCACACGCTTACTTTGTCCTTGACGCGGGAGTTGCGGATGGCTAACACCAAAAAAATTGGTGCAAGAGTGGAATTATTACTACAAAAGAAGGGGTTTATCGGCACCAATACAATTTAGTACTATTTAATATATATTATATATTTTTGAATATTGTTGTAGTAAAGGCTATTTGTTCAAAGTTCAAAATTACCAAATACGCTTAACATTCCCTTAGTCTAAAAATCAGGTAATCTGACATTTTCTTATACTCTACGGCCATAGTTCTTAAATAGGAATTTGGTGAAATTTAACAGAATCTTAATTGGAAGTATTTTAAACTATTAATATAAATATTAAAACATTATTAGTGCCCTAGCTATTTTTTGCTAACAAACTTTACATAAACTCTCGCATTATCGGCACCACGCCACCCGAATCTAAAATATAATTAAACTGATAGAGGGGTATTCCGACTATATCCTGTGATGGCTGGCCATCACAGGTGGGTGGAGCGTCAAATAAATTCGAGTTGAACACTTTCGCATCTGGCGCGGCTTTTATAAAAAAAACTACTTAGTTCAACTAATTTAACTGCTATTCATCACAGGACACAACAGTGAAGGTTAATTTGTGACTTTTATAAAAAATGAATTTTAGCTACCACTAGCATAAAAACTCACTTTGCTTGGTCTTCAGAAATTCCAACCATACTATCCGCTAGGCCTGGTAAAAAACATTCAAGTTAGAACAGTTTTTTTTAAATCTATTTAAATTTGTAGGTATAAAAAAAGAATGTATTTCCTTTAACTTTTTAAATTTACAATCTAATTATTCATTGTGTTTTTTAAGTTTTCACCACCAAAGATAATAAAACTAAATAAGTAGATTGTTTCGGATTATTGTTTTCAAATTGGGAAAGGATGATTTTAATTAATAAAAATTTTAAAAATGGAAAGAAATGATATTTTGTTCAATATGACAAAATGAAGAAATTAAAAATGACAAAAAACCGAGATTTTAATTTCCACCCGAGTGGAAAGTAATTTTCGACCCGGCTGGAAAATAGACATTCGGAAAACGTCAACTTTCAAATTTGAAAAATGTTAGAATTAAGGTGTTTATAATAATATATGGTTATAAATAAAAATCTTTACCGCAATAAAGTTATGTGTGAATACAGGGTGTGCACGCTGATAATTAATCGTGCAATGCAAAACCACAGTTTCCTTATGTTAAAATAAAATATTGGAATTTAATTCAATTTACCTTAGTCCAAAAAGGTACAATAACCGAGACAGAGGTGCCAAAGTTTAAAGCTATTTTTAGATTTTTAAAATTAATTTTGCAAACAAACATTTTGCACAAAATTTGGGATTTGTGTTTTTCTTTGGGACGCAAAATTTAAATTTCTTAAAAACTTTGATATAGATTGTAGAGGGCGCAATCTTTTGCTTAAATTTAAAAGTTAACAATGTTATTGCGTCTCAGTGTATTACGTTATAAATGAAAATATTACATTTTTTATCTTTATTAGGTAAAATAAGTATACGTCATAGATGTCGCTCCGTGTAACCGTTTTCGATAAATTTGCTGCTAAATTGCTCAGTGTTCTCTTTTAAAAGGTGATTTGTAAGTATAACATTTATTACTGAATACAGTCATAATATTTCATTATTCTTGTCTGCTACTTTTGTTATTAAAATCAAATATGTGTTTAATTAAAATTATTCTTGTTCATAAGGCTGCAATAGACAGCAGTCTATTTTGTTAGAAAACGAGTGTCTCTGGTTTTAAAAGCATTTAGTTAATGAATAAAATTAAAACACAACTTGGTCCCTTGTACGTATTATTACTAATAATCTGTAATAACACGGCAATAATAGAAAAGTAATATTATCATTCAAGACGCTATAATCAAAGTGCAAAAAAGTTAGGTATAGGCACCTATAAATGAAGAAGAAATTTTAGGTTAGTTCAAAATCAGTAAAACTATACAGGTCGTTCAATTTCAAAAAATAAATATTTTAAGACGTTTTTTCTTTTTCTTTCGCTTTCTTCCATACCTGTATTTTTAGACCATCCTGTATATTGTAACTAAGATTTGCCCACGGCGTAAAAACCTTCCAGCCATTGCACTGCGAAACAAATGTAAGTGCCTTAGTATTTCAGAGTTAAAAAATGTTAGCTTGTTCATGAAAAAAACGATGGAAATTAATTTAACATCTCGAAAACGGTAACAGAATTTTTTTTTAAACCAGAATGTTTAGGAAATTTAATTTTCTGCCCTAAAAGGCTCACAAATACAAAATTTTATAAAAAATTTTTCTTTTTCAAAAGTTTGGACTATCGTAAGGTTGGTTAAATATGTACTAATATTTTTACTTTTATCTAAATAATCTGTGAGTTTGCTGTGTGCCATTAATTAGCAGACACCCTGTTTCTTTTTTGTATTTAACCTTCTCTCAATTTGTTTAGGTATTTTTAATTCATTTGTACGTTTTAACATAATAAATAAAATGTTTAATTAGGTAATCCACATTTTATATTGGGGATTAAGAAATTACTTCAAAACTGATACTTTCTATTAAGGCGAGAAATCTATATTAAAACTGAAAAATGCCCCTTTTCACACCTACAAAATATAAATTTTAAAGCCATTCATTCAGTCATTTTATCCAGAATACCGAAACGCCCGATCTAAAAAATGTAAAGAATAAAATACTTATTTTTTAATAACCAGAAAATAGAAATAAAAAATTAGTGGGTTTGGGCGGACAAAAATGTAATTTTATAAAATATCTGAAAAACTTAAATGTATAATATAATTGCACATAGGGATGCTGAGTCATCTAGGTTCTCCAAATTATTGGAATATAATTTATATATTTTTAAATATATACCCATGTACAAAATTTCCACTATGGAAATAAATAAGTAATGAATAATACATACATACATAGGTATACAGGGTTTTCAAGAAAGGGCGGTTCTTGGTCATTTCTCAAAAAGTATTGGTCCTAGACATTCAGGATAACAAATGTATTGGTAAACCGAGAAAATGAAACAGCAAAGCGAAGCCTGTATTTTGTGAATTTCGAAGCTAGATATAGAATCATTTTCTGGGAAACAAAAGTATGAATTTATAAAAATATTTATTATTCCAAACCGTACAGTACATTTAGGATTGCATAAGTGCAATCATGTAGAGGCATTTTTAAAGTCAAAAAAATCCTAACCATTTATGGACCATACAGGGTGTCCGATAAGTATATGGCATACTCTCGGGAGCTTATAGGGAAAGTTAAAATAACACTAATTTGTCATGAAAAAAAAAACTCCTAAAGTGCCCCTGCATGAAGATGCAGAGCCCAAAATTGATACTCAGCGACTTACCTTTTCGGCCCTAACTTTTGAACCGACATGTATGTATTCATTGAAACTTTATTATTTTATGTAGGCCATAAAGACTCGTAAAACCATACTAAAGTAGATATTTTACATCGTCAAGGAAGTCAAGAACGAACTTGCTACCACACTCGTTGGGCGAAAATTTTGACAGGTGTCATTTAACAGAGCTGAAAACTGATTTTTTAACTACTCTGGTCATTCCTCTGTTGTTTCGATAAAATTAGCTGTTTTCGAAGAAAATAATTACATAAGACTTAAGAAATGGAGGATTATTCCTATATTTATATAGCATATATTATATACAGGGTGTTTCAGAAGTACGGTACGTAACTTAAGGGGGGGGGGGATTCCTTATGACATTCTAAGAGAAAAAGTTCATATGTGTCCGGAGTTGCACCGTTTCTGATATACAGTGTTAAAGTTAAAAAAAAAAATCGTTTTTATAATTTTTTTACATACATATCCCTCTACCGAATTGAAATTTGGTACCGTTATTCATAATAATAGGGGACTTAATTAGCCCTAACTAGATTAAATTTATTACGTCCAGTGGCGTCCCGGGGAGCACCTTAACGAATATTATTGACAAAAAAATGTACGCCACTGACTTCTTTCTAATTTTGATATTTCCTTCTCGGATTTATTAACTAATAATAAAACTTTTTTGTTCTCTGAATTGTTTTTGTATCTTGCTTCGTTCTCGAATGAAAAAATAAAGACCACTTTATTGCATGTACAAAAAAAATACCTACCTATGTATTTCAAAGGTAATTAAAACATTTAAATTAAAAATAAAATTATTTTTTGTAATAATGACACAAAAAAAAATGCAAAGCAAATGTTAAAAATGCCCACCTTGCGATAAAACGCACGATTGCAACCGATTTTTTTTTAAAAACTTCAACACCCTGTAAATCAAAAACGGAGCAACTCCGGACACATATTCATATGAACTTTTTCTCGTATAATATCATAAGGAATCACACCCTTAAGTTAAGGACCGTACTTCCGAAACACCCTGTATATGCTGACAAGCACTTGGCAATTGTGTGGAAGCGAGAAGAATTTATTCTGATACATTTCCAAATCGACGTTTTGGAAGCTTAAGCTTAGCTTAAGAGAAACAGGTAAAAAGTCAACTGAAATAAAAAAAAATGCTAATCTTTTCCTAATCTATTTTAGGAAGTTTTTTGCCGCATCGTGGTGGAGAAGGACCTCCAAGAAGAGCAAGGAGCCCTTAGTTAGAGGAGGAAATTTTGGATGAGATTGCTGAAAATCCCTCTTATAGTGTAAGAAAACTGTCGATTCAAGTTCACGCGACAAAGTAGGTTGTCCATGAGACCCTTTAAGAACAACTGCTACATCCTTATCGCGCCCAAAAGGGACATACCATGTTTTCCGCTGATTATCCTGCAAGAGTCAACTATGCAAATTGGGTTTTGCAACGATTTAGGCAAAATCATAATTTTACAAGTATTGTTTTGTTCACGGAAGAAACCGGTTTCACCCGAGAAGGAGTGATAAATTGCCATAATTTGCATATCTGGCATGAAGAAATTCTCCATGCCACAGTACAGACAAAGCACCAACAAAGGTTCTTAACATGTGGCCGGGGATTATTGGGAATCATCCCATTGGATCGTTCTTTATTAAAAGCAGATTAAATGGTGCCATGTATTTGTAGTTCTTGCAGCAAAACTTAAACAGTTTATCAGAAAATCTGCCCTTAAAAATTAGAAATCATATGTGGTATATGCACGACGGTATTATTATTATTATTATCTTAGCAATTTAGTTCGTCAGCACGTATCAAATACTTTTGGTAATCGATGGATAGGTCGAGGTGGGTCTATTTTATGGCCACCGTGGTCGCCTGACATGACTCCTTTGGATTTATTTTTAGGAGGCTTGTGTATTAAACGCCAGTTTACACCAGGGAAGATCTGATAGAAAGATTAAAACGCTATTTCAACGAAATTCGAGACAATCCTGGAATGTTGTTTCAAGTACCGGGTGTTCCACCTAAGGAGGTAATCGGCTATATCTCAGAAAGTAATAACACTAGGACTTTGGGAAAAATATATATATCGATAAAAGCGGCCAAGAGAAATTGCTGGAAATTATTTACAAGTTCGAAAAATGACCGCTAGGGGGCGTAAGAGAACTTTCAAAATAGAAATGCCGATTTTCTCTTGATTTTTCTTAATAAAAATATGTTAAAAATATAAACATTGTATTTTCATAAAATTATGCAACTTTATGTTAGAAATCGTTTTTTTCTATTTTCAATAATAAAGTGGTGGGAGAAGGTCAAACTTTTTTTCTTTCAAACGCTGATATCTCTGCTTTGGATAAACCGATTTTATTCAACTTGGTCTTGAAAAAAAGCCCTTCTTTTCCTCTACACGTAGATCTATTAACTATACCATATTGATTCTGATGGTGGCCACTAGATGGCGTTTTTCCTTAATTCCTCAATAAATAAGGATTTTCTCAAAAAAATCAAATGTTATGATATTACTTTTTCATCATATTTTATTTTAGGCTTATAAAGGCTATTAAATCGTGGAATAAAAAATCCAGGTCCGTATCTAAAATAAAAAAGTTGATGATCGTCGCTCGAATCCGAAACGTCGGATTAAAAAACTACCCCCATCAGCTTGTAGAGGAGGAAAAGTTACTATAAGGAACTGAAAACCGCAACGTGATATCTTTTGTTAAACTAGAGAAATTAGGGATAATAATAATTAATATGGAAAAATACGTCATTTTTTAAACCATTAATTAATCAATTAAATCTCTAGTTTAACAAAAGATATCACGTTGCGGTTTTCAGTTCCTTATAGTAACTTTTCCTCCTCTACAAGCTGATGGGGTTAGTTTTTTAATCCGACGTTTCGGATTCGAGCGACCATCATCCACTTTTTTATTTTAAATACGGACCTGGATTTTTTATTCCACTATTTAATAGCCTTTATAAGCCTAAAATAAAATATGATGAAAAAGTCATATCATAACATTTGATTTTTTTGAGAAAATCCTTATTCATTGAGGAATTACGGAAAAACGCCATCTAGTGGCCACCATCAGAATCAATATGGTATAGTTAATAGATCTACGTGTAAAGGAAAAAAAGGTTTTTTTTTCAAGACCAAGTTGAATAAAATCGGTTTATCCAAAGCAGATATATCAGCGTTTGAAAGAAAAAAAGTTTGACCTTCTCCCACCACTTTATTATTGAAAATAGAAAAAAACGATTCCTAACATAAAGTTGCATATAGAAATAAAGGTCTGTCTTTACCACCAAATAACTTTATTTGCCCCTCTAGGGTAGAAAACAAGGGTTATAAAAATACATAAAATGACGATGAATTAAATTAAATTTCTTAATGCATGTGTTGTACTAGTTTCGACTTTAGAGAAAGTCATCCTCAGCAACTAACCATTTAAGAGATTTTTATATGAAAAGAAGTTAAAACAGTTGGGGGAGCAGAGAGGTGATTCAATAATACAATACAATATAATGCAGATTATGCAACTTTTGGAATCGACAGGAGTTTAGTATAAGAACGATGTATCTCCATGTGAAGGTAGGGGTTGATTTATACGCAAGTAGAATTAAGGACCTTAATCATAGTCGAGTGATTTAAGAAATGTTGAAGTCAAAACGTGTTGAAAAAGAAGAATTGTAACATATCAATTCATTCTCTTTTCAGTGAAACTAAATTAGCGAGGGGACATGCTTAATGTTATGGTGGATTGAATATTTGTTAATGAAATTAAATGAACTTATTATTCTAAAAAAGGGGGTTGTCAAAATGAGACTATATCATTTCAAATAAAATGGGAATGCATCTGAAAAGAGAAAATTTTTTCAAATTTTAGGAACTAATAGATAGCAATAAGTTTTTTTTTTTTTTTTTGGTTCACAACTTAACGATTTGTTAATTATATTTGTAATAATATCATTAATCATGTACTCACCAAGTGGTCACCATTCACTTGTTAAAAATAAAATAAAATAAAATTAAATTATAATTAGGACATTAGATTGTTGACTTTTTGTTTTTCATTTTGTTGCCAGGTGAAGAAATTAATTTTAATCTTAGCCTCAGCATGCTATTCGAAGGAAATGGCGTCGTTAAATGGTGAGTACCCAGAATTGGTACTATTAGTTACACCCTTTTTTCTTTTTTATATGCGTAATTTAAATAAAGTTTCCGGTAAAATGGGACTATGTCATTTCAAATAAAATGGGAATGCATCAAGTGGTCACCATTCACTTGTTAAAAATAAAATAAAATTAAATTAAATTAAAATTATTAGGACATTAGATTGTTGACTTTTTGTTTTTCATTTCAATTTAATTTAATTTTATTTTATTTTTAACAAGTGAATGGTGACCACTTGATGCATTCCCATTTTATTTGAAATGACATAGTCCCATTTTGACAACCCCCCTTTTTTAGAATAATAAGTTCATTTAATTTCATTAACAAATATTCAATACACCATAACATTAAGCATGTCCCCTCGCTAATTTAGTTTCACTGAAAAGAGAATGAATTGATATGTTACAATTCTTCTTTTTCAACACGTTTTGACTTCAACATTTCTTAAATCACTCGACTATGATTAAGGTCCTTAATTCTACTTGCGTATAAATCAACCCCTACCTTCACATGGAGATACATCGTTCTTATACTAAACTCCTGTCGATTCCAAAAGTTGCATAATCTGCATTATATTGTATTGTATTATTGAATCACCTCTCTGCTCCCCCAACTGTTTTAACTTCTTTTCATATAAAAATCTCTTAAATTGTTAGTTGCTGAGGATGACTTTCTCTAAAGTCGAAACTAGTACAACACATGCATTAAGAAATTTAATTTAATTCATCGTCATTTTATGTATTTTTATAACCCTTGTTTTCTACCCTATAGGGGCAAATAAAGTTATTTGGTGGTAAAGACAGACCTTTATTTCTATTTACGATCTCGCCACAGAATATGGACTACTTCTTAAATCATAAAGTTGCATAATTTTATGAAGAATACAATGCTTATATTTTTAACATATTTTTATTAAGAAAAATCAAGGGAAAATCGGCATTTCTATTTTGAAAGTTCTCTTACGCCCCCTAGCGGTAATTTTTCGAACTTGAAAATAATTTCCAGCAATTTCTCTTGGCCGCTTTTATCGATATATATTTTTTCCCAAAGTCCTAGTGTTATTACTTTCTGAGATATAGCCGATTACCTCCTTAGGTGGAACACCCGGTACAACGAGAAAACATCCGTCGGCTAAGGAAATGTATAGAGGTAAAGGGCCCCATTTCGAAAACCTGTTGAAATAAACAAGAAAGAGCAAATCTTTCACATTTTTAACATCCTTGCGTTTAAGTGATTTCCGAAATGTCAACCTTTTCAATAGTTCCTTTATGCGGCACACTTCGTCACTTGAAAAAGTATCAATATAAATTCTTTTTGGATATATAAAATTGCCGAGCGCCTGTCCATAAGTTAGATGCATGTGAGCATTAATTAGATGTAATAATGATAAAGTTTTATTGTTTTAATGCGAATTATGAGTAATGTTGGTATTCGATTATTTACTGTGATTAAATCACGTATGCTAATAAACTTGATTATTAAATTATCTTCGAAAGTCAATGCTTAAGCATTAAGCTTAGGCGCGTTTAAACAAATGTACCTTTTTTAAAGAGTACTTAAAATATCAGTTTTCAGCTTGTAAAATGAGACCTGTCAAAATTATGGCCCAACGAGTGTGGTGGCAAGTCCGTTCCTGAATTCCCTGACGATAATTTACTGTAGTATAGTTTTATGGTAGGATTTGTTTCTGTATGACAAATTAGGGCTATTTTGACCTTCCCTATACGCTCCCGAGAGTACGCCATATACTTACCGGAATATAATTATGAAACCATTTTATTTTTTTATAAGAACAAAGACAAATTTATTATAATTAATTATCATAATTAATGCACACGAACATGAAATCTAAATTATCCAATACATAGGTTGGCATTGTCGGAAAATAATCCATACATGGGCATTAAAATGTATAACAAATTAAATACCGCATTTAAGGATGCTCTAAATGAACGACTATACAAACAAGGAATAAATTAATTTCTTGTGAATTTGGAACCTTATTCTATTAGTGACTATTTAAGAAATTTTTGATTTTTTTGACTTTCATTTTACTTTGTTAGCTCCACATTTCCACATTAATGTTATTGTGAAATAAATACGAGAAAACACTGGAAATTATTACTAAGTACGATTGCCGCTAGCTGCTGAGATAAAATTAAAGATTCAAAGTATTTAAAAAATTTCTCCATTATGGCACTGTTTTGATAACGGGAATGAAAATATTATCTATTTTTGCGGCAGTTTAGTAGTTTTTTTTCGGATTCCCCATAATAAGGGCGGGGGAAGCTGGCATATGACTTATCATTAAAGGTATTGTATTTTTCACACCAACTATCCGATTCTATTAAACTGCGGAGCGCCTGAAAGATAATATAATGCTTATTAAGAAACTTATTTGAGTGATCGTCGTTAATTCGTCAATTATTTTCCAGAGGGCGCTTTGTGTAAAAGTTTTGGCTATTGCCGATTTTCTAAAAAAAAAAAACTAAATGGTAAAGTATACTTCTTGCATAATACTTTTGAACTATATCATAAAAAATAGCTACATTCTGGCCTGTCTCGCGTTTTAATATCTTTATTCAATTTCGAAATACCGGAATAACCCTATTTTTCTATTAAAAAAATACCGCTAGATCTTAAGCAAATATTTTCTTTTTGTGTCTTGACTAAGGAGGTTTTGGAACTGCCTTAACCGAAATTTAGTATGGAATGAATTCTAAAAAGTAAATTTAAATATTATTCCTTAAATTATAAATCGTAATGGTCATGTAAATATAAAAGATTACTTTCTAGATTTGATTCGACAACCTTATTAAGACTAATTAATACTCATAACATTCTCACTGATGTTTATACAAAAATATTGTGTAATTTAAAAAATTACATTTGCTTGCAAAGGCCGAAAGTATTGAAGATAAAATTAGAAACTCTTCAAATATGCTAGAAATCGTATGGAAAATTGTGAGGCTGGCCGAGGTAGACAGGTTGGAAATCAGAAGTGGGAACTTACTGTGAATAGGAAAGATATTACAGGTGTTCCAAAGGTTGTACACGGGTTTGTAAAACACTTTAAACTGATGATAAGTTTGAGAATATCCTTAAATTATATGAAATTAATATGCCTAATAAGATTAAACCATCACATAATAGTATTTTCTTAGCGCCAGTATCAGTTGTTGAAATTGATATCAGTTTCCTCCGTAAAAAATACCAATTCAGTTGGACCTGATTGGGTGTTAGTAATTTCGCCACTGGGGTCAATAAAAACCCAAAGTAATTGGCGATTTCGCCCTCGACTTGAAAACGCCCCAAATAGGGACAGGAAATTTCGCCACCGCGAAGGTAGAAGCCTGAATTATGAATAGGTAATTAATATATAACTACAGTCATAAAAACGGCTCGTCCTAATGTACCGGGTTAGTTCAGGTTAGTTATTATTATATTATATTCATTATTATCTAAGCGTTTCATGAAGTGGAATTTGTTGTAAATGTACATATTTCTAATTTGGGCATCAATATTAAATAGATTTCAAAGATTTATTTGTTATATTTAACCCATTTAGGCAGGTTTCGGGTTGATGGTATACTCGCAGCTCCTCAATGGAACACATTACAACATGAGTTCTGCGAAGTTCAGTTCTAGGGTATTTGCTATTTAACTTATTTGTTAATAACTTTCAGGAACATATTTCACTGGTATGACTTAACTTGTATTGTGAGTGATAGTAAGGATGCCATAAGAGCTATAGCTGCTATGAATTCCAGTCTTTACAGGGAATATGTGGAAAGAGACGGTGAAAGTGTTCAAGTTCTCTCCGAGGCTAAAATCCTTCCGTCGATACTAATAATCCTTAAGTTAAATTCGATCACGTACTTTATGCGATGTCTAAGGGACAATATTCCAAATTCAGTGCTCAGGTATGTTTACTATGGGTATTTTCATTCGCGAATGTTCTATACGGTACAGTTTTGGGGGTGGAGAAAATGAGAGCGTTGGAGTTTTTTAGGCTCAAAAAAGGCGCCGATGTGTTATGAACAAGCTGAATCCTAGGGCATCCTGTCGAGAGTTCTTTAAAATATGTAAGATGCTGACTCTCTCGTGCTGTTACATGTATAGACTGCTTTCAACAGTTCATAAATTTAAAAGCAAACACCGTTCCATTTATTAACAATTGCCGTAAAGACTTAATAGATCCTCCCTTTCGGACTTCTGCACAATACCTAAATATCCATTTTCACAGGGGTGTTACCCTTAATAATTTAAAATAGAGAGTAAAAAAAAAGTATTGTCCAACGCATTCTACGACTTCCGCGAATTTGAAGATTATTTGCGGCAGCAATAATAAAAATGACATTGACAACTTCTTGGGTGCCCCCACTTTTGGTGTTTTTATTTTAATATTGATTTTAGTCTTCTTTGAACTGTATTATTACTATTTTTTAAATTTGTTAGTGTTCATCATGTGCGTTTATATTATCCTTAGGTATTCTACTATTTATTCGAATATGCACTATGTTAAAAGCTACTAGGCAAAACTGACAATAAATATTTTGACTTTGACTTGACTAACCGTAGATATTTTATAGCATGGCTATTGGCTAATCATTCGACTTTACTGGTAACAATTAAACTTAGTAGGCGATAAGTTCTTTAAATAAACAAATGCAACAAGGACGTCTATCATAAATTATTATTTGACAAGATTTGGTTTATGTTAATAAAATATTGCTGCCCTTTAGATTTATTTAGTACATTTTTATTAAATGTGGTTTCCAATGAAGTATGGTGTGTTTTCATTTAAGGAATAATACTCAAACTTTCTTTTTAGAAGAATTCATGACTTACCAAATTTTGTCTAAGCCAATTCTAAGGCCCCCTTAGTAAATACTATACGCATACAAAACCATTATATATACAGGGTGTCTCACGGTCGATGGTAGGTTAGACGTTTACGGAAAACGGGGCATAGAAAATTACTGAAAATTTGGCAGCTTGGGTAATTGGCTTTGCTCTATCGATCTAAAATATTTTCAACAACGCAGCGTTGCCGCTTATACAAAAAAGTAGCAACATATTTGATATTTTAAATGGAACACCCTGTATATAATTGCATTTTCCGCTTCATCATTGATTTCTAATTATTTTTGTATAATACGTTCTTATACCTATCTTTAGCGGTTTTCGAGAAATTAATTAATTTGCATATTTTTTGTTCAAAACATAGCTTTAATTAAATGTTTATTACTGCGGTATTTGGATTCGTAGACAGCTAAAATTTTTGATGTAGTTTACCTTGTCCTGTGTATTAGTTATGCATAAAGAAATTTGTTCTGTGTTATACAGGGTCGTTCAAAATTCGTCATTTTACCGCTTGATACAAAAATGGTGAAAAGTGCATTTTTTCAAATAGAACACCCGTGTATATTATTAAATATCTCGCAAGAAAATTAATGTCCCTTCCAAATGATATATCATGTTCCTATAGGTACCTAAATAGTTAAGATGTCGAAATAAAAGCAAGTTTTTGTAAAAATTGTGAAAATTTGACAGTTAGTGCATAAATAATAAAAAATTTGCTAAAGTCTGTGCGTTTTAAGAAGTCCGATATCGGCAGGGGCGTGCGGTCCATGGAAGCGATGGAAGCACTGCTTCCCCTACAGCTTTCATAAGACATAAGACAAAACAAATTTTATATTAATCTATACCTATCCATACAATTAAAATACCCAAGTATTTATTTCTATCTAATTTCCAAACCAAATCCGGCCCTGTATGCATCCCTGACCAACGCAATATTAAATGTATCGAAGAATCGAAGTGATCTCAATACGTGTATACCACACTCTATAAGCGTATACAAGTAATAATTAATATGGTCTGCAGTGCCAAGTAAAGGGTAAATCGTTAGACTTCGGTATTTCCTTCGCCGCGATGCGACGCCGGAACGAAGCCGCCAAAATATTTAGTTTCCACGTGTTTGTACGATTGTTTGTCGCGATTTTTCGCCAGGAATACGCGCTACACGGTAGAGGATCTGTTTGACTTGACTTTGTTTATCTTACTTCTTGATTTATTTTGTCATGGAGCATTGCCGGCCCATCGAGTTCGGGAAATGTAAAGTGTATCTGTTCTGTATGCAAGTTATTGGAAAAAGGATTTTCAACGCTTTTCTTTGATGAAAAAATGAATATTATTGCAACAGGTAGGCCTACACCAGATTTTAATTTAAAGACAAAAGTGAAGGCGGCTAAAAAATCCGTTTAAAATTAAATCAAACTGTGAATTCAAAGTAAAAATGTATAGGTAGTTTTCTGTATTAGTTTCCGTTATGAAATTTTGTTAACTTGTTTTTAACGACTCTTAGGCAGGGTTGGGTCACTAAAGAATTGGTTTTCGACGGGCAAATTATGTAAAAATTAATAAAAAAAAACATAGGTACCTAGCCATTTAGAAAATAGAAGAAAAATTAAAAAATCATAGGTACATAATCACACATTTTCGACAGTACCTACATGACAGTATTCTACCTGTATTTAAACGTCGAAAAATTGCCAATATTTGGGCGTGGTCCTCAAAAAATTTTTCGCCTCCGGCGGCGGGCCCAACAGCGGTGCTTCTCCTTCTTCATAACTCACCGCACGCCCCTGGATATCGGATTAAATTACCAAGGGATGTTATCGCTTTTAAAACAGTAAGTCGGTTAAGTTACAATATCTTCGCACCTTCGCTATACTTGATCACACCAAACATCCCACTGGTTTACTGTATTCTATTACTGGGCGAAATCAGAGGTTTCAAAACAAAATTATCTTAGAATTACGCGTTGAGCATAAATAATAATTAAATAGATAATTAAATTATTTTGCTATTATTATAGTTAAATCTATATAATAATCGCTATTTTCCAAGAACCAATTAAAATTTGCTCAAGTGCGGGATGGTTAAATATGTTAAAGATTTTGTCAGGTATATACTTTTCCGATAATGACATTATTTTGGGATTATTATAATTAAATCTTCATAATAATTACTATTTTCCAAGAAATAATTAAAATTTGCTGAAGTGCAGGATGGTATGTACTACTTTATTTTAAATAAGTAGTTGTGCTTTTCACTTTTAGTTTGTTTCTCATTGTGTGTGAATTAAAATCACTTATTAAGCAAAGTTATGGAAAATGTTCAGCAAGGTGGCACATCGCCTAGAAGGCATTTATCTCCAGGTGAACGCCGTTTGGTATTACAAGTGGAACGTTATTTTACTTTAGAAAAAGATAACTCGGGCCCGTTAGAGTCTGTTTTGGCAGTGCAAAAACGAACGTCTGATGCTTGCGGCATTTCAGAAGAAAAAATAGCTGCTTTCTGGCGAAATCCACGCTTGATTATCTTTATTCGTTTTCGATATCCTTATTTTTCCACAAAAAAATCAACGTTAGACATACAGGGTGTCTCACGGTCGATGGTAGGTTAGACGTTTACGGAAAACGGGACATAGAAAATTACTAAAAATTTGGCAACTTGGGTAATTGGCTTTGCTCTATCGATTCGAAAAAAGAGTGAAGAGGATTTGGACAGACCATATAAAAGGGTTCGACTCCATTCAAAAACCCGTGCAAGTAATGGAAAAAGGTATATTATATTACATGCTGGTAATGAAGAAGGTTTTGTTTTAAATGCCAGTTTGATATTTTCATCAACAAAAAAACTGATGATTATCACGGCAATATGGATGCTGAAATTTTTGAGCATTGGTTCGAGGAAAAACTTTTAAAAAGTTTAGAAAAACCTTCCTTAATTGTTTTAGACAATGCCTCTTACCATACGAGACTCGAAGAGAAATTCTAAAAAAGAATTCGTAAAACTAATCTGTCTGAATACTACAAAAGCTAAAAATATTATTTTTCTTTACCTAAACTAATTTTTTATTTACTTTAAATTATTTTATTTAGAAAATGTAATTCATCAACATCCAAAATTACCTTCAATATAATTTATTGTTTGAGAGCCACCGACATAATGCTCAAGAGGTTTTATGGCTTAGCGGACTTCTTAAAACGCACAGACTTTAGTTTTTAACTTTTAGTAAAGAAAGCGACCTAAAAAGAATTAAAATGGAGGGAAATAACTATTCAAATGAAATTTTGATGAAATTGTTTATTCTTCATGGACAATGTAACCAAATTACAGCAAGAACATGCAGAAGGTTCAACGAAATGTTTCCCGATCAACAACTAATCAACGAGAGAAAGTTTGTACGATTACAAAATAATTTTGTTAAATATGGGTCAAAACTGAAATCGGAAAAACATTTACCAAGCCTGTAACTTCTGATGAAGACAACATCATAAATGTTTTATCCTATTTTCACGCTTTTCCTCAAGCTTCCACTAGAAGTGCAGAAGAAGATTTAGGCATAACTCGTGCCTCTGTTCAAAGGATCCTTGATAATCATGACATGCACCTATACAAGTTCACAAAAGTTCAAGCCCTGAAACTGGAAGATTACCAACGTAGAGTACAATTTTGTGAAGCAATGCTGATCCGCATCCAAGAAGATCCTAACTTTCTAAAGAAAATAATTTGAACGGATGAAGCTAAATTCTCCAGGGAGGGCATTCTCAATAGAAGGGACGAGCATTTCTGGGCTGACCAAAATCCACATGTTGTTAAGGAAATGGGATTTCAAGAAAGGTTCAGTTTTAACGTTTTTTGCCTCCTAAAAGGTGACAAAATAGAGTATCACATTTACGAGGAATCTCTAAATTCCGAAAGATACCTTCAAATTATAAACTCAGGTGTGAACGAGTTTCTGGCCAATCTATCATTAGAAGAGTATCGTACCTGTTGGTTTCAAATGGACGGGGCACCAGCCCATTGCACTGGGACAGTAACAACAAGAGAGTTATTTAAAATTTTCGACGATCGTTGGGTAAGACATTTGGGACCGTGGGATTAGCCTGCTAGATCGCCCGATCTCACGCCACTTGATTTCTACTTGTGAGGTGATTTGAAAAGAAAAGTATACAGGATACCAGTACAGAGCAAACAAGACCTTTGCCAACGAGTGATCACTTACATTGAACAGCTTGATGCCAGTGAAATAAGGAAGGCTACAACTGAATCTCCGAGTATACGGATTGAAAAATGTTTGGAAGTCAACGGTCGTCATTTTGAACATTTATTAAAAAAATCTTGAACCCTTTTATGATATGCTTTTGTCTTGTATTGTTATTTGCTATTTCACTGTATTCATGTTATTTGTCCCTACTGAAGTTAGTTTTGTTTTCAGTTTTGACCCATAATTAACAAAATTATTTTGTAATCGTACAAACTTTCTCTCGTTGATTAGTTGTTGATCGGGAAACATTCCGTTGAACCTTCTGCATGTTCTTGCTATAATTTGGTTACATTGTCCATGAAGAATAAACAATTTCATCAAAGTTTCATTTGAATAGTTATTTCCCTCCATTTTAATTCTTTTAAGGTCGCTTTCTTTACTAAAAGTTAAAAACTAGCAAATTTTTTATTATTTATGCACTAACTGTCAAATTTTCACAAAGATATGTACGATCTTGGGATTTCATGGCTATCTAAGACAAATATGCCAAAATAATCCGATTTTTACAAAAACTTGCTTTTATTTCGACATCTTAACTATTTAGGTAAAGGAACATGATATATCATTTGGAAGGGACATTAATTTTCTTGCGAGATATATAATAATATACAGGGTGTTCTATTTGAAAAAATGCACTTTACATCATTTTTGTATCAAGCGGTAAAATGATGAATTTTGAACGACCCTGTATAACACAGAACAAATTTCTTTATGCATAACTAATACACAGGATAAGGTAAACTACATCAAAAATTTTAGCTGTCTACGAATCCAAATACCGCATTAATAAACATTTAATTAGAGCTATGTTTTGAACACAAAATATGGAAATTAATTAATTTCTCAAAAACCGCTAAAGATAGGTACGTATTATACAAAAATAATAAGAAATCAATGATGAAGCGGAAAATGCAATTATATCCATTTAAAATATCAAATATGTTGCTACTTTTTTGTATAAGCGGCAACGCTGCGTTGTTGAAAATATTTTAGATCGATAGAGCAAAGCCAATTACCCAAGTTGCCAAATTTTTAGTAATTTTCTATGTCCCGTTTTCCGTAAACGTCTAACCTACCATCGACCGTGAGACACCCTGTATGTCTAACGTTGATTTTTTTGTGGAAAAATAAGGATATCGAAAACGAATAAAGATAATCAAGCGTGGATTTCGCCAGAAAGCAGCTATTTTTATTCTTTTCGAAACTATTATACAAAGAATACACCGTACTATTTAGTTTTTTAAAGAAAATTGAGAAAAACTGAAACTTTTATAAAAAAAATCGCCCTCTGGGAAACAAAATACCAACTAGCGATCATCATCAAAATTAGTTTTGCAATACCCTTGAAATTCTGTTTCAAATGAGCCTAAGTTTATTAAAATCGTACATGTGTGAAATACACAGACTTTTAAATATAAGTTATTTACCAAATTCCCCACCTATATTATCAGATAAGGAAAAAAATCGTAAGAACAAACTGCCGCAAAAATATGTAAGCTTCCCATTCTTGTTATCGAAACAGTTAATGGGACAAACTTGAATTTTTAATTTTGTGTCAGAAATTTAAAAATAAATTCCATTCTCTTTCTCGGTTTACCAATACATTTTTTTTCCTGAAATAATAGGACCAACACTTTTTGAGATATGGCTGAGAGCCGCTGTTATCCGAGCATCCTATATAGAAAAGGTCAATGTTAAGTAGCTGACTTTGTGGAGGTAAATTTTAATATTTAAATTTATTGCATTGCATTGTGTAACTATTTATTTTTCTTACATACTAATCTTTTACTTTTAATAAAGTAAGTATTTATGTATATTAACCGCTAAAGTTGGTTTTCTAGGAAGCGGTACCGTCACATAGCGATCATAAGAGAACGCCAAATGACATCATACAGCGCCGAAAAAAAGGGCGGCGGTGGACGTAGATGTAAAGTCAGAGGGCGTATGTAAATACTGTAAGAACGGACTTAATATTATTTAACTATTTTGTCTCGGGTAAACTGCATAATTATGCTATTTCTTCCATATGTTTTTTAAATAAGTCGTATTCACTCTTCCTTTGAACATCTTTATCTAAATTTTCAAAATAATTAAATCGCAACATCGAGATCACCGATCTTATAATAATTAAAGCCATAAACATAATTGATAACTGAAATAAATATGATAAAAAATTTGCAACGCCAAAACCTTTGATCAATAACTGTTTCAGGCCATTTCCATTTTAAAATCTCTTTATTCTCCTGTTCCTCTTTATAAATCCGAGCTTAACTAATTTGAAACTAAATTAATACAGGTTTTGGGTGCATTTATGTATATTAACCGCTAAAGTTGGTTTTCTAGGAATAATATTATTATAATAATTATATATTAACAATTGTAAGCATACGGCTCAAAATGCGCCCAAAGAACCAGGCGAGCCTGGCGGCCGGTATCTTGGCCTGTGGTTAAACATGAATTTTTAGACATACACATTGCTGAGGCGCGTTCCGGCAGTGGCCTTTACGGGTGCTATGAGTTTATTTTGCTCCGTGGAGCACAATCACAATGTACGAAACGTTCATTGAGTCAATGAAACGCCAATGGCAAGCAATCTGGGAAAAACTGCAAAAAACCCAGTAATACTTTCTCAGGTACTAACAGTTTATGCCCGCCCATAGCGGGCAATTTATATGCTATGCAGCGGATGACCTCTGCCCAACCACCACGGAGGCGGAGAGCGGCCATGATTTGGAGGTTGATCAAGTGTGTTGTGTCAGTCGGAGTCTTCTCCCACCGCCGTTGTCAGTGTTTGTGGGCGTACACTCCTATACTGGGTGTTCGCTGATTTTGGGGATCAGACTGTTTCAGACAGTTCTTGTCACTACTTTTAATGACAGCACCGCTATTTTAAGTTACGGTATGCATTAACTCTCTATTGGAAACGAGATCAACTGCACTGCATGGAATAATTTTTTCTGGCATCACTCATCCCATTATTACGGCCGCTATGTGACGGTACTGCTTCCTAGGAAACCAAAGCTTTAGCGATCCGTTTTAACCGTAACGTTGTGTATCAATATGAATGATAGTCAAGTCGAAAATTCTAGTCTGCCTAGCCCAACATTGTTTCTAATAAAAAAAAACCGTTATTTTTGTAATTGGTGGTGAAAAACTCATAAAAAAATAATCTATCAAAACTACAGGGTGATTCCAAAGGTGATGCTTTTTTTCTGTAACTATTCGAGCCCAGTCGCATATGAATTGGATCAAAATAATCCGTAACAAACTTTATATTTCCGAGTTTGTGTTTACCTAATTTTTGTAACTTTAACAAAAACATTTTTAAGTTTCATACTATGTGGTTCGATTAATAAACAATATATAGTGTGTATGCCAATTTTATTAACAGTAACAATCAAAACAGATGTTGTCTCGCATATAATAATTTCAATAAATATCGGGCCACAAATGCGTTACAGCCAAAAAATATTATTACTTGAGAGTTGAGGTTAGTTACTTGTCAAAATGGTCCGCTGGAAATAGCTCTTTTATTATTTACAAAGTTCCATTACTGCAGCCATAAAAATAAACTTACCACAAAATTGCCAAAAATTTAAAAATTTCTCAAGAATAGTAAGAAACATTATTCTAGTTTAAAAAAAAATGGAAATATTAGTATTAGAGCAGACTGGCCATCCTACCAAGGTTACAAAAAGGGATGAGCGTGCACTAAATAAGCCGAGCTGTGTATTTGGAAAAGCGTCCTCATTTGGTCTTCTTCAATCAGTGACGAAATCGGGCCGCATTACTCGATTCAAAATGTATCTAAAACCCTAGTTAGATCGTCAACTCGATGACACGTAAGAGACGCTTTACCTGCGCGATTTATAGTTATTTATCAATAAATCCGTCTACATTTCGGCTCCGCTGCGACTTTTTAGTAACGAAATGATCACATTTTTACGAATACCGTAAAGCTAAAATAGCACGTTGCTGCGCCTAAGAAATGATTTACTATATATTTGAAATTATATTGGTTTACGTTGTTACGAATGTTGTAAAGACTTAATAACTCCATAGTTCCCGATTTTTGTCTGTTTCAGTATGAAGGGGAAAATAGTAAGCAGTTTAAAGTGACATTGCAGTGCAAATTAGTGCATGGGGAAAGCTACGACGAAAAATGCTAAATTCAATCTGTAGAAAAAGACCTTTTTGTACATTATTTCGCAAATGCCCAGATAAATCCAACAGAGGTTATTTGTATAAAAAGTGGAGATTACAAAATTATGGCGATAGAGACATAATTAGCGCGTTTGAAGTATTAAAAAAACAGCAAGCCAACATTGGTGATCTTGGAGACCTGCACTTACGGCAAAATTTGAACATCGTAATTATAACGCCAATTATGAGCAGAGTTTTTCTTGTTGGATTGACACAAGATATAATGTTATTGATTCAAGTGGGTCGTACAATCGGAGCAATACATGTGTGACATTCATTTTTTCTCCAACCAAAGTAAGAGCCGTACCGGTTGCACTATTAGCAACAAATATAAATTTCATGGTTTTATCATTAAGGCAGGCAACGTGGCCCGGTTTCGGCACCACTGCGGAGACCAAATGAGGACGCTTTTCGAAATACGCAGCCGGGCTCCGTCGAGGGAATTAGCTGTAAAATGAGCGAATGCAATGGACAGACGAAGTTAAAAAGAATTGTTCAAGGAAAATGAAAAAAAAAAAAAAAATAGGATATGGGTCCTAGAAACTAAGTTTTTACAAACACTAAAATCCTATACATAAAATCCTATACAGAGTGATACCAAGTCGAGTGCATGCACGGGGATCTTGAAAACCATAAGAGATAGAAAGTCGGTGAAATTGAGGCAAAGTTGCGCAATTTAGTGCTTAATTAAATGGCGGCAATATAATTAAACAGCAAGCCAACATTGGTGATCTTGGAGACCTGCACTTACGGCAAAATTTGAACATCGTAATTATAACGCCAATTATGAGCAGAGTTTTTCTTGTTGGATTGACACAAGATATAATGTTATTGATTCAAGTGGGTCGTACAATCGGAGCAATACATGTGTGACATTCATTTTTTCTCCAACCAAAGTAAGAGCCGTACCGGTTGCACTATTAGCAACAAATATAAATTTCATGGTTTTATCATTAAGGCAGGCAACGTGGCCCGGTTTCGGCACCACTGCGGAGACCAAATGAGGACGCTTTTCGAAATACGCAGCCGGGCTCCGTCGAGGGAATTAGCTGTAAAATGAGCGAATGCAATGGACAGACGAAGTTAAAAAGAATTGTTCAAGGAAAATGAAAAAAAAAAAAAAATAGGATATGGGTCCTAGAAACTAAGTTTTTACAAACACTAAAATCCTATACATAAAATCCTATACAGAGTGATACCAAGTCGAGTGCATGCACGGGGATCTTGAAAACCATAAGAGATAGAAAGTCGGTGAAATTGAGGCAAAGTTGCGCAATTTAGTGCTTAATTAAATGGCGGCAATATAATTAAACAAATTCGTCTAATTCCGGATATATACCCGGAAACATACGAAGTATTCAAACATATTGTTTATTTTATTTAAATTGAAATAAAATTGCACTTCGGTATAAAAACTTTCACATCTAATCTGTCATGTTTAACATGAAATCTACATTTTCTTGTTTATTTGTTTTTAGTATATGTTATTTGGTATAATTTGGAAGCACATAAAAATCGTTAAAATGATTTTACGGTTTAACAGTACTTACTTAATTATCAATTTTTTTTACGATATATTTTCAACAACGTTCACAATTAAGGAGGTACAACAAAAAAAAAATAGAACATATCAGATGTAAACAATAATTTATTTGCAGATGTTCGAAGATATTTCTCTTCTGTTAAAACAATGTAAAACTGTTAAATCTTACAAAGTATTAAATTGATTTTTGTAAACAAGATCTTTTAGAGTACCGCATAAACAAAAATATAGTGGGGATAGGTCAGGGGGGCATCCAGGCCATTCTGGAACACCTTGATTCCCTATCCACCGCTCTGGAATTCAGCATTACCAAACTGTTGCACGTTCCTATCGTTGTGAGCAAGTGCCTCCGGTTAAAACTAGATATGTGTTAAAAAGGTCAGCGGAATATGAGGTACAGTTGAAATTTATTCAAAAAATTTAGGTTAACCACACAGAAAAGGTACTAAAATCCATTCCCCAATATTCCAGCCCAAATAATTTTTTTTGCCTATTTTATTTAAAACCTGCGAAGGAATGTTACGACATAGATAGAGCCGGTGTCCTAGAAATATTTACCTAGCACGACTTTCTTAACAGGTTGATTGTGATGCAACATCGTTTTTGGGAAATCGAGAACTTTTTAAAACCGAAATTAAAAAAAGTAAGTTGATGATGGTCAGATTTAAATTTTGAGGATACCAACTTGTAGAGCAGAAAAAGTTGTTAAGTCGATGTGCAATTTATTTCCAAATATAAAAAAATACTTTCCAAATTTCGTAATTTTTCGGGTACATCCGGAAGTGGCAGAATTTTTTTATTATACAGGGTGTTAATTAATAAGTGTCCGATATTTTACAGGACGATTCCTCAGTCAGTTATTTAAAAGGTGAAAAGTTCATATAAGCATGGGTCCTCAAGCCCTTCATTATTGAGATACAGGGTGTTAAAAATTTATTTTTCGTAAATACGTTTTAAATTAATGTCTATATGTTTGCCAAAAAGTGTAACAATTTAAAATTTTTTTTTTAATGAACATAGAAACATTTTAAACAGTAACTTGATTCGTGCACTCTTTGGAAAATTCCTGGAGTATTGTGAATCGTTCTACAAGAGTTAATTATTCGAGTTCCTAATTATTCTTCATTTTGGATGGGTGTCTGGTAAACTAAGGATTTTAGATGTCCCCTAAGAAAAAAATCCAAACTGTTAAGGTCTGGTGACCTAGGGAGCCATGGTTGAGGCTCTCCCCGACCTATCCAACGGTTACCGAAAGTATGATCTAAAAATTCTCGCGCTAGGATGCTAAAATGTGCCGGGGCACCGTCATGCATAAACCACATTTCATTTCGTAGTCTAAGCGGCATATCTTCCAGTAAAATAGGCAAATCTTCTTCAAGAAAATGACGATATCTCTCTCCGTTTAATCTTCCTGGAATAAAGAAATGGGCCTATTAAATAATCTCCAAAGATTCCTGCCCCCACTTTAAAAGAGAACTGTTCTTGGAAATATGATTCCTGTATCGCGCGGGGGTTTTCTTCTGACCACAAATGATTGTTGTGAAAATTTCGTATAGCGCGGCGTGAGAAATTTGCTTCGTCGGTAAACAGGATTTGATTTTTAAATAAAGGATTTTGAATAAGGCATTGGAGAAACCAACGACAAAAGTTGATACGTAATGGAAAATCACGAGAGAGGAGGGCTTGAACTCTTTGAATGTGGTAGGGATATAACAAATTATCAATTAAAATTTTCGATACTAGAACATGAGAAATGTTTAACGTCAGGGATATTTTTCTGGTGCCGTTTGTAGTAGTCCACTATAAGTTTGCCCATGTACTCAGTTATTGTCGTTATTGTAAGTCATTATGTAAAGTATGAGTAATTTTTATACAGTCGAAACCCGGAGCCTTTTTAGGTTTAATGAATTTTATAACGTCTTTAACTTCTTCCATAGAAATATTGCGAATATTCTGTATGGGGTGCTCAATAGAACTATAAATTCGTATTGTTCTGGAGATCCTCGCGTCCCTCTCAGGATCGGTTGTTGGGTATTCGTCGAACTGCTCGTAGAAATTGTCCGCGAACAGTTCGACTTTTTCCCTGGGATCGGAAGTTAGTGCATGTGTTGTAACATGTCTAATAAAACACACTGGCTTTCTGTTGCCTCTTGTTAAAGTTTTTGTCAACTTATAAAGGCTGTCGTCTTCGATGTTGAGTCCGGCGACTTTATTGTCCCACAGAGAGGCCTCGTGGGCTCTTAAAAGAGCGCGAACAAGTTCACAAGCTGTTAGCTTCTGCCTTTATACGTGGATCTCCAGTACGATACGCCCGATTTTGAATTCTATTTTTTATTCTAATTTGTTCCTTAATTTCGCGAGGTAAGACTCCGAATTTGGAGAACCTGGTTATTTTTGTAGCAGAAGCACTAGACATTAAGGTATTTATGATGTCAGTGACTTGTATAACAGCTGCATCGATATCGGTATCCAATACTACAGGTAGCAGAGGTTCCTTGTTTTGTAACGTGCGCCTAAACAAGGCCCAGTTAACGGAGGTACTAGTGACAAACCCCTGCCCCTTTTCTTGTGGATTTCCGTACTCGATTACCACTGGTAAATGGTCGGATGTTAAATTGCAGAGCACCTCAGGTTGAGACAATATGTCTGCATTTTTTACTATAAAAATATCCAGGATCTCCGGGAGCCCATTCAAAGATGAATGGGTGTGCTCTCTCGGCGGTATAATATGATAATTATAGTCTAAAAACTTGTTAAACAGGATACTTCATCTTTACTTATGGTGAAGGAAAACCCCCTTCTCATTCAAAGGCAAAAACGAAACCAACTCTTATCCATAAAGGAGCATTAATCGTAGGTAAAACGTTAATGCGGGTTAAATGAAGTGATAAATCTAAGTTTGTGTGTTAAAACGATTTTACTCAAAAACTGTAATTCCTATCAAGGTGAACTAAGGGCACCTTGTTTACGCAGAATACTTTGAAATTTCATAATTAAAAAAATAATAAAAAAAAACGACTGGTTGAGATAATGGGATTAGTTGTAAATTATTTTGAGTTGGAATAAGTCGTAAATAGTGCCCTAAAAACTCATGTCGAGAGTAAATCATCAATCGAAAAGTCACGGAAAGTTCAGAATTCACACTCGTGCCGATTTAGCGCGGTAACTTCATCCCATTGTTATTAGTATCTCGTGCACGTCGCGTCGTCATGGACCACATAACTGGACTTGCTATCCGCGCAATCGTTGATAGGAGGGATGTTTTTTTTTATTTTTGTTCACAGTTTGTTCTCATACAGGTGCGCGATAATGAGAATAATCCAATTTTAGTGTTGGAATATATTTAAAGTGCCAAACCTTATTGTGCTTAGCTTCGCTCATAGAGTATTTCCTTTGCACTTGACGCTTATTATATGTTGTTAGATGTCACTTATGTCAGTAATGTCAGTTAACCTAGCATGTGTTTTCGTAACAAGTGTTTGTTAAATAAGGTACATATTATTAAATAGTCCTTGTGTTTCTTGGCTCTATTGAGATTCCCTTCCAACATTTAGGACAGATTAAATCTATAGTCGTTAAGTAAGCTAGAACAACTGAAAGGTCCAGTTTTGATAGCTCGAATCATGAGTTAATCTAGCCCTAGTAGTGACGCATCACAACTTCCATATTGGTTTCTGGCAACTTAAATAATGAATTGCTGCAGCCCAAGTCGCATGTGTTCGTCAATCTCAGTTACGATTAGCTAAGCTAGCTAGCTAAAACAACCCATCTTCAGGGCTATTATAACTCATGAACAGTGATTTGATGCAATCTCTTGGGGTAGTTGCCGTAACTCAGAGGTCTGAGCTGTCCCCTATTAGCAACACGAGTCGGTCTGGGATAACTCATATTTGAGTTATGTCAACTCGATATTTCGCTCAAAGCATACCTAATTTCAAAATTTAATCATGAACGGGTTCGAAAATATTAAAAAAAAAAAACGATTTCAGGGTTCCCAATTTGGGGGGGGGGGGGGGAGGGTAGCTCCCTTAACAAGCATTTCTGCACTTATGTCCATATGAAAAAATTCTATTATTTTTAGCCGGAGAATATGGTGGTAAAGTATTGTCCCTTAATTTCGGGACACCCTGTATATTAATGAGATTCAACTGCCAGAAGGGGGATACATATTTCAATAGGACGGCGCAGCATGTGATACAACCAAAACAGCAACATCGTGGTTACAAAAAAACCAACGTTCTTAATAATTTGAAATGGCCTTTAAGTATCTGATGTCCATTTAGCATCAATTGAAAAAAGCATTTCGAGCTACTCCAGTCCACGCCATTTCCGAATTAAAAAAGAAAATTCTAGAAATCTGGAATAATTTTCAGCAAGAGCACCTACTGTAAATCCCTGACATGCAAAAGAAAGCAGTTTAAAAAAGAAACCCACTGTACCCAGTGGTACTGTGACGTATTTCTCACAGACTTTTGGTCCAGGTTCATTCGAGATAAATTACACTATTGCAGTTTTTTTTTTTATTTAAGAAAAAAATTGCAATTAATAAATTATAACTTCTCAGCTAGGAAGTTAAATTTAGGTATAGGTATGTTTTATTCTTTTTTTTTAACTATAATTACAAATTTTAAATAAGCAAAATTCATAGTTTTGTTGTTTTGCTCGATTAAATTATAAGAGACCTACACATTTTAACATGCTAATAGAAAAGGCTACACATTTCTATGTATAAAACCGGTT
Source organism: Polydrusus tereticollis (assembly GCA_963920685.1). Lineage (NCBI taxonomy): Eukaryota > Metazoa > Arthropoda > Insecta > Coleoptera > Curculionidae > Polydrusus > Polydrusus tereticollis. The sequence continues at coordinate 57,234,991 of OY987329.1, forward strand.
GATTTTTTGAAATAATATGCCAAAAATAATATAGTAACTTTTAAATTTTAATGATAAACCGCGAAAGCTGAATCCTAGCAGCATACCTAGTGTCTTGTTTTTGGGCTGCCAGCAGCCTCTAGTGTGTAATATCGCAATATCGCTCTAAGGCGGTGTCTTATTTAACTTTTACGACATTTCCTATTAGTAAATGATGTTCCACTACTTAGTTTATTATTTAGCATAAAATATTTTCACGTTAAGATTAATTTGCCAGTATGTATACACAATATAGCTTATACTAGTCAAATTGTAGAAAAATCCACTTTTCCAAATTTACTATTAGTGTTTCGCCCTGTAGTCACCATCACAAGAACTTGCAAATAGTTTCCAGCGATTTCTCTTGGCCATATTTACCAACAATATTTTTTCTTGTGAAAGTTAACGTTTATCGTTTAGCTTTTACAAGAAAAAATATCCGAGATAGCAGCTCCGACTTTGTTCAGACAGTCACTCTATACGTAAACAAAACGATAGTCGGACTTCCATGTTTAAAGAAATTGTGCTAGCCATCTCTGGCTATATCCCCTTTATTTATTTAAAATATATTAAAAATTTGTTTATTTTAATGAGATCATAGTTAAAAAAGCATCAACCTAGAATTTACCCTGTATTTACATCACATTTTAAACTCTTACCCGATTCCACGGCGTTTCCCGGCACTCTAGGCGATTTCTTAACAGATATTTGCAACGGGGCATACTGAGAAAGTGTTCTTCGTTTGGCATGTTTCTTGCTTTTCGGTTTTAATTTATCTTCGTCTTCAGAACTTGAATCGACCGCACCATCGCAGTTTATGTATATATTTGGCGTCGAACGACGTCTTTTTTTAACAATATCGGGTTTATAACGCTGGGTATATGTATGGTCCCATATTACTTTAGATTCGTATTGATAATGCGCAACAATGTCGGCATCTTCTAAAAAGTAAAAAAAGGTTTCAAGAATTTTAATTGTTTGGCAGATTTTCATAAAAAATTTCACTTTGGCAACATTTAGATTAAGCTTAAGTAACAATCATAATGACGGGAACACATTTGGCTTTATTTACAGGAGACATAGCTTATTGGATCCTGATAAGATACCCAACAAACATGTCGTGTTTAGGAGTGTTACTAGCATTGGCAACGATGTCCCTTAAGTAAGTTTTCGGAAAAAATTTCCATCTGAATTTATTTATCGCAGATAGCGTTGGATTAAGTTGATATTAGAAACAAAAGCAAATGGTTTATTAGGATGTCGTATAACTTAATATTATATTTTTTCCGGAAATTTTGGGGACATACGGTATTTACCATTTACGATTAGGAAAATAGATATCGGAAAAATAATCAATAGTTCCTATTCAAGACCAAATTTTTATTTAGTTATCTATCATATTATGTTCATTGTCGGGAGGAGATAATTCTGTGGACATTTTTGTATGAAACACTAAAGTATAGTTCATATAGATGCAAATCACGAAAGCTTAAGATTTTGCGAATTCGCAAGATTTAAAATCTGGGGGGCGGGAATCTTGAATGACTTTTCATATTTTACGAATATTCGTGGGATTTTTCTTACGAGCAGGCGCCCTTATATACCACCGCGCAGCTGTTCTGAACAATTCCTATAACCTCATTTTTAAGTTTAAGTGGTAGTATTTTTTAAGTTTTGTCGTATTTTTTATAGATTTGTGATTATAATCATAATAAAAACGTAGAAATCACAGGAGAAATAAATAAATAAAGGTAAAACGAATTAAAAATTTACGTTGACCCTTGATGCTATGTAGTTTTGTTCGACCAATGATGCCAGCCGTTTAAAATGTTGAAAACTAAAAACACTAAAATATCCTTAAAATACCAACGAAATTCGCATCTATATGATATAGGACAAGAGACGTAACCTTTGGGATGCGAAATTCGTGATTCGTATCTATATGAACTAAGCTTTACACTATTGGTAATATTTTTTGCGGATCTACAGATAATTCGTTTATGGTTTTAACGTTGTGTTGTATGAATCCAAAGGCATATTTAACGATGCGTCACAGCATAGAGTGTTCTTGGGTTTATGTCTTTTTTTGCTACCGTATTACGGCATCTACAGTGTGTGTATAAAGTCTGAAAGCGGCTTAATAACCTCAAAGTTTATTGGCCGATTTAAACCAAATTTGGTAGTTGTCTAAGAAAATCCTACGCATAACGATATTGGCGTTGTTACCAGCTGTTTAGTTTGTTTGGAAATCAAACGAATTTTAAGTTTTTTTTGGAAATCAAACGAATTTTAAGTTTTTTTATATGTTACGCACTGTATACTTTTCATGAATAGATTCTATGGTACATTTGTTACATTTTTGGTATAACAAACCCTGTTCCTAATATCAGTAGTTTTCGAAATAACGAGTATAATTTAAAAAAATTATATTAAATGTTCAAACCGTTTTCCCTGTAGAGCTTTACAGAAAGCTAATGGAAAATAAAATGTTTGAATTGTATTGTAAATCATTTGTAGTGTTATTAATTTCAAAATTTTTCTCTTCATCTACTATTGCTGGTCGTGCTGATCGTCGTCTATCTCTACAATATCCAGTTCCTTCGAACCGCCGGATAGTGATTAGAACAGTGGCTTTTCAAATTGAATTTCGGTTTGGAAATGCGCCATTAAATACATTCTTAACCTCTTCGTAAGACCTGACCCTATCGTCATATCCTCTCATCATAAGAATTATAATTCTTTCACTCTCAGTTAAAACCTTTTTGCATGTAAAAATGACAGCGTTTATGACCTTACATCAAAAGTGAACTGGTGTTTTATTTATTAATAAATAAAACAAAATTTGTTTGATCATTTTGAAAACACGTCGTTATTTCGAAAACTCCTGATATTAGGAAAAAAGTATGATATATCAAAAGTCTAACAAATGTAACGTAGAATCTATAAATGAAGAAAAATACAGGGTGTTACATATAAAAACATAAAATTCATTGATTTCCAGAAAAACTAAACAGCTGGCGACAACGGCAATGTCGTCATTCGGTGCGTAAGATCCTCTCAGACAACTGTACTAAATTTGGTTTAAATCGGCCAATAAATTGTGAGGTTATTAAGCCGCTTCCAGACTTTATACACACACTGTATACGTGGCTAAGAACGTTTGAAAATGTGTGTTGCCGGGTGCCCACTAATCCTGAATTGGATAATTACTAAACATTATCTCCCGCCTATCCCAACAGCATTTCTGTATCTAGTAGGAAAAATAACATTTTCTCGGACGAGGTTGCGTATTTGCAGCAAGCGTCCGAGGCCGAGGATATGATTTTCCTACGAGGTGCACATATTATTTTTTCTTAAATCGATAATAAAGTAGAAAAAATAATAAAATTAAATTAAAAAAAAAAGTAAATTCTGTACAGGAAAGTAACTTTCTTGCACTGTTTCTTGATTGTTGCTCAGCAACGGATTAACCTACTAGAATAGGGTGTTTTGGGACATGCAATTGCGTCAAAAAAGTTGACATTTTTAATTGATTTCAGAAAAATATTTTTTCTTACACCATTTGATTTAATTAGTTATTTTTAAAAGTTCAAATAAACAAAAATCTTTTGAGTAATGAGCATATTATTACTCAAACATTATGTGAGTCATAAATATAATTATTTATTTTATTTTATAAGTATTTATAATTAGAGAAATATGTATATATCTATATCAACTCATCGATAAAGTGCGCATCAAACAATAGGAAACAATTTTATGAATCAAGCTTGATTTGGTCAATAGTTTCTGCTTATAACCCCAAATAATGTGCAGAAAGGCGCCCACGTGATTTTCTGTATTAGTCAAATTCGACATTTTTTTAATAGCTTTATTTCCTTAATTTCAAAATTAGCTTATACACTACTGTTTTTCTATTCATTGAAAAGAGATATGGTAAAAAAACGTCCTCAAAGTATACCGTGGAATTAATCACGCACGTCTTGAATTACTTCTCTTGACTGGCAACCTAGGTAAAAGAGAAAGGCGAATGAAAAATAAAATGGTCAAGTTGCAACGTTTTTATTTTACGATTTTTAAGAAAATTAAATATGGTAATTACTGCAGAACAAAAAGCTTTTACGATCGAAAGTCACTTTTCATTCAGGCTTTTCAAACAGAATTTCCACACATAGTCATGGATTTTGAAGTTTTGCCAAGGTTCGACTAGATCTGTGACTTTGATTAAAGAAACAGGAAATGTGAATAGAGAGGAAGGCAGGGAGAGACCCAAAGTTCGAACTGAAGAAAAAGTAGAAGAATTGAGGCAAATTGTTAATGAACATCCAAACCCCTTTCGGCAGTTAAGCCAGCAAGTAAATGTTTCCTAACGAACTAACCTACACTATAAGCCTGAAAAGTGGTTTAAGGGTAATTTGAAAAAACATTGTCAACTCTCTCCCTGAGAGCCAACATGGATTTAATCATGCTATATATTGATCAAAGTGTACACGGGTCTCTTATTTTTGCTCATATCGGCGAAATATGTCAACAAGACAGTCTGTGAGACAGGAGCGGATCCAGAACCTCGTTTTTGGGGGGGGGGGGGGGGGGTCACTCACAAAAAAGTAATATATTTTACTTTTGTGTATTAATGCTATCCGCGCTTGCTGTGAGACTATTTTTCTCCGTACACCAGTCTTGATATATTTTGAAACACAGTTCGTAATGTTTATGGCTTTTTTCTTCCACTTTACCAGCTTCTTCTCTAACATCTGGTGGAGTGCAGTTCATGTCTTCTTCACTATCGCTAGACATATTTTCTTTAATTCACAACTCGTGATGCCCGCGAAGTTTATGACTTATTTATGCTTAATTGTTCATCTCATAGCAACCATTTAAATTTTTCAAAAACTAACCTGTGCAATTTTTAAATTTTATTACTGTTACAAAATGTTGATGATTGTAAATACAATCGTATACAAACATATGTAGGAAACTTCGTATCTATCTCCGCGTCTCAGTTAACTATGTAAATTTCTCGACAGCAATGACATAGTTCCCACCTCGGTATGTAACATACTATTTACTGGCGAGGTATGGTTTTACGTCTCTGGATATTTAAATTCTTAATAAATGAGAATGAGGTGTCTCAAAAATCCATATTTTTCCATAGAGAATCCTCTGCATTCTAAGAAAGCTGGCGTGTGGGCGGTCATATCGAGAAGGTTAATTGGACTGATTTTATAAAAAATGGTTCTCAATCGATACGATACGGTCATGGTTTTAGAATTTAGAGATGCGACTTCCAGTAGGCCGGCACATCAATTTACGTAACTCCTGACAATTCAAATTTGATCGATTTATTCATCAGTCGTAATATGCTGGTTTTCAAACCCCTTTGCGAACATTTAAGAGACCTATGGGCTAGGATTACAAATAAATTTAAAAAGATTAACTAACCCCAAGTGCTCACCAATGTTTTCGATTCTGTAAAAAGAAAAAGAGGACATGTTTGGAAGTAAAAGGTGGATACGTCACTAACTCAGTTTAAATTTATAACTTTTAGATTTATTTATAACTTTTTATTCTGTATTATGGAATGAGAATGACAATAATGTAATAAACATTCTTAAAGATAAAATCTTCAAAACTTGACAGTTCTATTTTCCATTCGCTTTTACCTAGGTTATCTTTTAAGTGGAATAATTCCAGACATCGCGATTGATTCCTCGGCATACTCTGGGGACGATGTTTTTAAATCTTACGTTGTTTCGTTTTAATAAGGCCGTTGGATTTTTTTGTCCAGCGCTTAAAACGGGCTTCACAATCAATTTCTTAAGTTTTTAAACTTATTACCTAAGAATGTCGTTAGTGACGGCATCGGCCCGTTGAATTGCAGGTAAAGTAAATGATAAGGCAATTTTAACCAACTTTAAAATTTGATTGTGAAGCTGTTTTAAGTGCTAGACAAAGAGTCCAAGGGTATTGAGATTGTGGAAAATATTTCAAATAGAAAAAATGTTATATAATAATTTTATTGTTTGTAACATCATTGTTACAGAGATTCTTTTTCTATTTGTAGTAAATTTGCACATTAATACATTTTAAACTAATTAATTATTAAATTTAAGAAACTCCAAATGATCTATTTATACTAAAGACATCGCTTAAATGTGTTTTGTGACAAAAAGTTGTTCGCGAGATTCGTTTTGCGGACACACGGACAATGAGGCGACGGACAATGAAACTAACGTGATTACTTTTGTGCCCGTCATTAGATATCGACTGTTGAGGAAATCAAAGTCTACGTTATTTGATTATTACAAATTTGACCAACTCATATGATGCGAGTTTAACTGATAATATTCCTAGCCAACATTAGTTTTCTGTTTACAATCGGCCACGCAAGTAAAGACAACAGCTCGCGCTGCTCCTTGAGGTTACCATTGATGGAGTCTACCAATTCCGTAATGTTTTATTTACATAGGCGATCATATAATGAAAACATAGGTTTGCTGGGTTGTACAGCCTGTTCCACAAGAATTGGCGCCAGTAACACTTAAGAAATTGAACGTAAAGCCAAGTGGGGGAATTAAAATTATAAATGGGAGTGTACTCCAGGATGCGTTATACTAAATACTCCAGTATTCCTTAAGCTATTGTAAAGTACCGTCATCTGGGGTGAAGTCGGACAGACGCACATGTTCTTCAGTTTATGTCAAGGTCATCTCAACGACTTCTTATTATCCAGCGATACCTGCTGAATCGCGTCAGTATTATGTCGCAAATGTTTGTGTTGAGTGCCCGTACGAGAAACATTTTTCCAGTGGCGTACGGGTAAGATTTTAGATAAATTCGATTTTATTTAATTTCCAAATGTTTTTAACAAACTATTGTCTACAGAAAATGTTAAGATATATAAAATTCGTTTTGGCAGTAAAGTGTGCTTACCATTTGTACGTAAAATGAAAATCACAGTGCCTTTAGTTTTTCTTTAAATAATTAATTTATAAAAGATTGTCCTCAGGTGGAGTAAAAGCGGACTAAACATGGCGAGAAATTAGAAAAAAAAAGATAGGTACAAATGTCATGAATTATAAGGAAGAAACGCTTCAAAAGGCACTCGGTGATATTAAAAAAGGCAAGAAAAACTTAAGGCAGGCTGCCGATTATTATAGAATTCCGAGATCTACACTGCACCACAACATTAAAGAAAAAAAAACATAAAAAACATGGTGGACAAACTAGAATTTCCTCAGAAGAAGAAAAAAGTATAGCAGAAGGCATCACCAAGTTCAGTGAATGGGGTTTCCCCATGACTCGCAGGGACATAAGATCGCTCGCAAAGGGCTACTTTGACAGCAAAGGTAAAACAATTGGGACTTTTAAAGACAACTTACCTGGGCCTGAATGGTTTTATACATTTTTCAAAGAGAAAACATTTTAACAGAAATATTTGCTCAAAACATTAAGAGGTTAGGGCTAATATAACTAAAGAGATGATAAGAGAATATTTTGGAAACTTCGAAGAGACTTTGGAAGGTGTGGGGCCTACCCATGTTGTCAATTATGATGAATCTAATCTGACCGACGACCCTGGCAGACAAAAAGTTCCTTGCCGCAGGGGATCTAAAAGGGTTGAAATGGATTCTAGCAAATCAAGCGTTGTCGTAATGATGGCAGCCGGACATCTATTGTCTCCATACATGGTGTATAAAGCTGTATGTTTTGGACGGCTGCGAACAACAACATCAAGTTTGTGTTGCTCCCACCAAATGCAACTCATCTTCTACAACCGTTGGATGTGGCGTTTTTTGCTCCAATGAAAAAATCGTAGCGTGCCATATTGTCAGAGTGGAAAAAGACGAATAGAGGGTGTATACAAAAATCTGATTTTCCCAAGCTTCAACACGGTATTGAGAATATTGAAAATGTTGAAACTAACATATTGTCCGGTTTTAGGGGCTGCGGGATTATCCCACTTAATCTTAATGTAGTTTTAAATAAAATACCTGATGTAGATCAAAGGGAAAACGAAAACCACTCGACTACAACTTTACAAGAGTTTCTGAAAGAAAGCAGGTTGGCAACCACCAAAGATAGTATCCGACCAAAACGAGAAAAAAAAATTAAAGGTAGCACCTGGCAAAGCAGTTGAAAGAAAGGATCTGGATGCGTCATCCACCAGCACTGATCACAAAAATGATGACTTAGAGATTAACAGTGAGGGAGAGAAAGAGACTGATTCAAATATTGACGACTAAGAACTTTAAGATCTGACTGATTCTGAAGAAAACTCTGAACAAGAGAGTTTAGAGACTGATATTATTGATATTATACAGGGCACTTTCCTGTTAGTTAAGTTTAGATGTCAAAAAAATAGTCATACATATTATGTTGGGTGTGTCTCTGAGTGGTTGATAAAACACAAAAAAAAATTTTTTATGTTAATTTTTTAAGAAAACAAACAACGGAGAAAACTCGGATACATTTATATACCCTAATACTAAAGATCAGAGCTTAATAGAGAGTACTCAAATTTTTAAAATTCTCAAAGACGTCAAATTCGTGAGACGCAATAGATGTCAATTCCCCCGTGTTGAGACATACAATATTAGAATTGAATAAGTCGATGCGAAAAGTAGGTCGTAAGCTCTGAAAGCATTTGTATTATTTGTGATGATTTTATTTTTAAGTTAAAAACTGGTTTATAAAAGAGTTACCTCCTAAGTTTTTAATGTATTTTAAAAATATATGAATATTTTATCACGTTTCAAAAATAAAGATATAAACAGTACAAAATTGCATTTTTTCTGATTTGTGTTAAAGAATATTATTTTTAATTTTTTCTGTCCGAATTCCCCTCTCAGCACGGCCGCAGATCCGGACAGCCTTTAACCAAAAAAAAGTGGTAGGGAGTAAAATTTTTGAGAATTCTTTATGACATTGTATTTTACAAACATGGAGGTATCTAAATAATTTTCTTGAAAATTTTTGCATCAAAAATCGTCAGACTTCACCCCAGATGACGGTACGGTAAGTAACGAAAATGAGCGTAGCTTACGCATATAAAGGATAAAAAATTAGTATTAATGAGGCGGCAAATTTACGTCAGTGCAAAAGGACGCATGGGAGTCTACCCCTATGCAGAGTAGTGATGGAGGACTATCAAAACAAATCGTTTTTACGAACTATCGGTAGTTTCGATCATCGCTAGGCAAGAGTTTAAGAGGTTAAGGTTAAGTATGACGGTACTACACTGAGAATTCTTTTCGCGTTTTCTTCAAGAATTTGTGTTTGCTTTACCGTCGGCGTTGTGAAGATTTTTACAATACAAACGAATGAAGATAATTTAGTACTTTAAAGATACAAATATACAATAAAAAAAATAAAGGAAGTAAGGGTATCAATAAAAACAAAGAAAATACACACCAATGCAGAAAAAATATAACTTCACTTAATTTAGGTCGTCATCCTGATACCACGCAAAAATTCACGGAAAAAAAGAAACATGCGCTAATTTTGTAAAGAAATTCACAAAGAACTGCCATATCGGGTTCTACTCGAGCAACTACAGAACGCTACAGTTTTCGTTCTTTCCAGAGGAATCTAACAAAAAAAATATTATTGTTACCATAATGACAATTACAACCGCATTGTAAATGAAGTGAAGTAATTCACTTCTTGCCGATTATTGTCTATAGATCTAGAAACTGATATGACAACGTCAAAATATGAAAAAAAAAACTGTTCAAATAAAATACATCTAAAATAGAAAACATTACAAACAGTGAAGTTTATAATAATTATTGCACAATTATAAAAAATCTTTCACATGATAAAAACACCACCTATCAGCTAGATAGCCCTTTAAATTCTTTTTGAATTTATTATATAATGGAATTTTATTAAATACAGTAGCATATCCTCTGTAACCATAACCCATGATTTGGCCTCTTGTTCTAGTCTCATTCCTCGGGACAGCCAACCGAAAAACAAATATATATCCCATCTTGTGTCCCTGTCTCCACTTTCGAAATAATGAATAAAAAAAAAAGAGAAGGAAAAAAAAAAAAAAATAAATAAATAAATCTATTAGCTTTACGACTATATCTATATGGTAAGATTTCGGTAATTGAAACAATATCTAAATAATAAATCTCTTAACTAAAGCTGAAAACACATTGAACAAAAAAAAAAAAAAAAAAAGTCTGGCCTATTGGATTGCATCCAGTGCCATTGAAACTTACATACACACACACAGTAGGGCTTTTCTGGGAAGATGCGTTATAGGGAGGGATGTAAATGTTGCTTCTATACCTGGTGCCATGATTCTGGAACGATAATGGTTGGGAAAAGAGATTGAAATGTTTTTTAACGAATAATATCGGGATGCAAGGAAGTGGTAATATTTTGTGTCAGTTAAAATATGGTTTAGAATAACCGGAGATTAAGGAAATATATCATTCTTATTAATATTTTTTGTAGAACAATTCTGCCCCTAGTAAATAATATCGTAGCTTAAATGACTATGCCAGGGCATAATAGGTTTTTAGAAGTTGTTTGGTATCTAAAATACCCTTAAATTCCTTACAGCAAAATAAGCAGTGCACCATTTAGCGAAGGTGGATGTTGAGGCCATTCGTACTAGTGTCGTTGGGGTGGATTTGGTTGCCTGTAGACTAATAATTAATTTTGTCACATTATACGTCTTTGCTATATTCCACCGGGTTTAACCCATAACGACCTTTTTACATTTTTCGAGCAACTTGAAAGCATGTACTGCTTACATGGGAGTAAAGCATTAATATTAGGTGACTTCAACATACCCAGTTTTTCCGATGACATGCAGAGAGATCCGAGAAAAGAAATTATGAATAATTTTTCAAGTTTGTTTGCCTTAAATCAACTTAATAATATCGATAACTCCTTCGATAAAATATTAGATTTAGTCTTCACGAACGTTAAATGCGAGGTATCTAGGGAACTTATTCCACTAGTTGTAGAAGACAACCATCACCCCACCCTTAACGTATCTCTAGCGCTCAATCCTGAAAGGAGGAATGAATTTCCAACCAATACATCTCAGAGTAAGTATAATTTCAGAAAGGCCAATTTCATTGCTCTATGCTATGCACAAACTGGTCTGATGTTTACAAGTCTAGCGATGTCAATGTCGCCGGCGAGAACTTCTACGAGGTACTTTACGGTAATCTCGACGCATGTGTTCCAAAGTCTATATTTCGTAGAAGATCTTTTCCAGTGTGGTTTACTTCCGACATTATAAAAAGGATAAAACGTAAGCATAGGATATTTAAAAAACTAAAAAGAAGTCCAAACTCACAAAATCTTAAAGCTGAATTTAGCGATATCAGAGCAAGTATATAGGGAATGATAGACATTGCATTCAAAAACTACATTTCTCGAGCTGAAGCCACTATTGCCACCGATCCTAAAACGTTTTGGTCATTTGTCAATTCAAGAAAGTCTTCCTCGACGCTGCCTGTAACTTTTACTGACGAAGAAAGACAATACTCAGATCCCACTTCGATCGTAAATGCATTCGCTACCTTTTTTAGTAGCGTATACACTCTTTCCGCTTGCAACCCAAAAGATCGGATCCAGAGTGTTACTAACCTTAGTACACACATCACCCTCGATCATCTATCAGAGGATTCTATAAGAAAGGCAGTCAAAAAAATAAAAAACAAGATGACCTGTGGCCCCGACAAAATACCCTGTTTTCTTCTTAAAGACTGCGCCCCAGCACTGCTCCAGCCCTTGTTCTTTCTTTTCAACCTCATTATTAAAACAAACACTTTTCCCGACATTTGGAAAGAAGCCAGAATCAGTCCTATTTTTAAAAAAGGCAATGCTGATAAAATCTCGAACTATAGGCCTGTGTCAATACTCTCCCCTTTTGCAAAGCTCTTTGAAATTTCAGCATATGAGCACATCTTCTGGCAAGTTAAGCATTTAATTTCTGAAAAGCAACATGAGTTCTTTAGCAATCGCAGTACTATAAGTAACTTAGCTTGTTTTACTCAATTTACTGCTCAAGCATTAGACAACCGCCAACAAGTGGATGTAGTTTACACTGATTTCTCGAAAGCCTTTGATCGAGTTGATCACTCAATTTTAATAAGTAAATTAGCCGATATGGGATTCAGTTCCAATCTCACATCACTTTTAAAATCATACTTATGCAATAGGTTTCAATATGTGGAGATTAACGGCCATAAATCGAACAAATTTGTGGCAACTAGCGGTGCCCCCCAAGGCAGCAACCTTGCCCCGCTATTATTTTCCTTGTTTATTAATGACATTACTGCCAACATTACAAGTGAAGTCCTGCTTTTTGCGGACGATGTCAAGTTATTCAGAGTGATTCAAAACTATGGTGACTGCCTCGGGCTTGAGAAGGACATTGAATCTATCAGTAACTGGTGCATTGTCAATCATTTACCACTTAATGCGGACAAGTGCTTTGCGATGACATACGCAAATAAACAGAACATTACTAAATTTATTTATACTTTGGGGAATGATGAAATTAAACGGTGTGATATGTTCAAGGATCTTGGCATCACCTTTGATTCTAGGCTCTCATTTGCAGCACATGTAAATCACGTTTGCAGCAGTGTTAACAGATCTATTGGGTTCATCTTGCGGAATTCTAAGTTCGAATATTCAAACTTTAAAAATACTATATTATAGCTACATACGATCGAAGTTAGAGTATGGAGCGAATATATGGCATCCCATTTATAACAAGTATGCAATACAAATCGAAAACATACAGCGCAGATTTGTTAAATTCCTGTGGTTTAAAATGGACGGAGCCTTTCCTCCTAGAGGAACTGATCATGGTGTACTCCTTAGCAGACATCAGATACCCTCCCTGCTTGACCGCAGGAAATATATGTTATGTCAGTTTATATTTAATTTATGTAGATCACTCATTGACTGCTCGGATCTCTTAAGCCAAGTAAACTTTAATATACCTTTTCGCTCAATTAGAGGCCATCCTGTGTTTCACATTCCTATCCCATCCACTAACTTCTTAGTAAAAAGCCCACTCTTCCAGTCTATGAGCATTTTTAATGCCACTTGCAATGACATTGATACGAATGGCTGCACCCATGCTCAGTTTATAGCGTTAGTTAAAAGCAAATTTAAGTAGTGTTGTTCTTATTCCTTATAATATATTGTTTATATCACTTTTACTTAGATCAGTATGATCATTATCTGTTGGTGATTGGCTAGAAACTTTATTATGTTACCTTAATCCTAGGTTTTTTTTTTGTAATTGGTAGTATCGCACTCGTATGCTGTGTCTTTAATATCTTATTGTGCATTGTATCACAAAATTGTCTTATTAATGGATGTAGATCTGTTAAGACAATAAAGCTTATTATTATTATTTAATATGTGGGTGGTGGGTCCAGATAAATCTCTGCGGTTGGAGAAATCCATGTAGCATGTTTTTGACTGGCAGATATTAGTTATTTTTGGAACACCACAGTGAAAATGATTGTAGGATTTCATTGGCCTGATCTTCTATATCCATATTTTTACCAGTTATGGCTACCGTGCAGTCATCGGCATAAAGTACTTATTTGCTGTTTAGCCGTGGTGTGGATTTCAAGGCCATGCATAAAAAGCGTGAAGAGTAATGGTTATATTATGCCGCCATGAGGCATACCACAATTAATATATTGTTCATCGGACAATATGTTCCCCATTCTAACTCTAATTTTACGTCAGTCCATAAAATACCTTAGCCACCCATTGATAGTACCCCTTAATCTAAGAGCCTCGCTGTTTTTCAGTAGAAGTGAACTATTTATGCAGTCGAATGCTCGAGTTAGGTCAAAGAAAATAATGAAATTAGAAGTATCTTCTTTTGTCAAAGAGATTTAATAGTTCGAAGGCAGCTGTGCCAGTTGGGTAGCCTTTTCTAAAGCCATGCTGCTTTTTGCTAATTATGTTTTTGATATTGAAACATTTTTTCGTCCTAGGCGACCTAATACGGCCTATTCAAAAAGTTTTCAGAAGGATAGCCAACCAGTGATACCCCTATAGTTTTCTAATTTTTCTTTATTTCTCTTTTTAAAAAGTGGAAAGAAGCCCCCCCCCCTCTCTTTAAGCTCAGTGGGGAATAAACCCTTTACGAGTTATATAATAAAAATGAAGTATAGTGGGCATTTTACGTAGTACACATATTTTGTAGTGTAGAAATTGGGATATCATTTAAAGTAGAACATGCCGACTTGCTTTTCAGTTCACTTAAAGCTGTCTCTAAATTTTGACCATTAAAAGTGTCAAAAACGTTGACTGACATTAAGGTGCACTCATTTCTGCTGATACCGCCATTTCAATACTAAAGCACTATTTGAGGTGGAAAACATTTTGGTCATAAAGAAAACGTAGTATTCGTGCAAGATTGCACTATCGGAAATGGCTTCATTTGCAAAAGAAATTATTTGGGCTTTATGATCGGCAATATTTGCTGTATTATTTATGGCTTGAAACTCGGAAAATTTGTGAGCGCATAGCCTATTGCTGACATATTTTGAAGTCTCCAGTAGGCTCTAAGGAAAGTAAAAAAGTTAAATCAAAACCCTCCAGCACATCGACGAAAATTTTCCTCCTATTTGAGTCGACTTAGTTATCGACAATTAGGTTACCGCATACTATATTGAAACTGCGTGATATGACATAGAATCGAGTTAACAGCGTATAAACCTATTAAAACTTTTTGGAATAGCATTGTTGCCTGAACGGTAAATGGATAAAAGAGCTACCTTTCTGTTACTTAGTTCAAAAAACATACCAACACATTCAAACACAAATTCTGACAAAAATCTCGACGAGTCTAGGCTTTTAACGTTGCCATATGCAACACACCCGTGTATATGATCTTGTCTAGAAAAAAAATCGCTGCCAACTGGTAACCTGGGATGGTAGTGACGAGTGATTGTTTTGGGATTCGAAAAGGAAAGCATGGTCTACACGTGGCAACCAGGTACTAACCCCTTTAAGCCCTATGTTACTGGTTACTTAAGGTCGATTCTCACATACTTTGCGCCGCCTGTTTTTTTATTTACTCAATACTCTACAGAGAATTAACAATATTAATTTTAAAAGGATAAAAAGAAAAACAAACAAATAAAGTTCTTACAAATAAAAACTAACCTGACTGATGAAATAGGTCATAGTTTAGGAATTTGAGGGTTATAATTTTTCACCAATCTACCCACACAGCCTTGAAACCCATAATTAGTTCGGTGAGGTGGTTCCAGAAAGAACTGCCTATTTCGGGTATGTTTCTGTGGGACGCGAAAATCAATACTGTAAAGTAACTCAACACTGTCCACCTAACCATTAACAATTTTATACAAAAAGAGTGGCATTCTTTCGTCGATTCTCGAGACTGTCCAATCCAACTATACAGAAGAAGCATAGCAAATCTGCTCTGGACCGCTTCTAGACGATTTGCATGACACTGGTGTGATGGCGACCAGACTATACTACTATTGTTAAAAGGAATTATCGTCTTGTCTTGGAAGCTTAAAGTTAAACTGAAAACTCTGGATTTCTGACACAATCTATTTTTAATCATTCGTCTTGTCTTACTGACAATTCTTATCAAAAACGTCAAAACTATATACAAAACGACTTAAAACTAACATTCTCCCCCGCTGGTGTAGAATCACATCATCAGGTATCTATAGCAGGTGTAGAAATGCATTTCTTTGTTTTTTTTGCTCTCTATTTTTTTGTATATTTTCAATGTCTTCTAGAAAACTTTCTTTTTGACTCTGTTTTATCCAAAATATTTCTGCATTTAATATTTTTTGTCTGGTCAAAATATTTTCTCGGTTTCTTTGTACATCTGGTATTTTTGTCTTTTTACTTTTTAATTTTGTAATAAATCTCAACTCCCAAGCTGTTACCCTGATTAATTTGTCAAATTCTGAATATCTCTCGATGTCCGGTAGACCATCATTTTGTAACAGTGTAACTATAACTGTTTCTTTGGGCTTTTCGTCAATTTCATTTTGTGGAAAGGGTATTTTTGTTGTGGGCCATTCATCTTTGTTAGCATTATACAAAAATTCGGGACCTTGAAGCCAAAAATTCATACATTTTTCGATATTGCAGCGATCACTTCGGTCATTTGATCTTGTAGCGAGGTCTGCAGGATTTTTATGTGAAGGTACCCATTTCCAATCAGCGACATTGGTATTTTCTTGTATTTCTCCGATTCTGTGGGATTCGAATTGGCCTAACTTCTTACCGTCTCCTCTGAGCCAATGCAAGACAGTTGTTGAATCTGTCCATAGGTAACTTTGAGTAATTTTAATTTCCAACTGTTTTTTCAACGTAACAAAAATTCTGCTTCCCATCACTGCAGCCTGCAGTTCTAAACGAGGAATGGACAGTGGTTTAAGAGGTGCAACTTTAGCCTTGGCAAAAACAAGAGAACCATCAATGCCATTCTTGTCAATTGTGAGCAAATACACAGCCGTAGCAAAGGCTTGCTTGCTTGCATCACAGAATATATGCAATTCTATTCTCTCAGCTGCATTTCTTTTACTTGATGAATAACATCTAGGAATTTTCAAAAGAGAAATCGTTTCGTTCAGATCATTAAGCCACTGTTGCCAAAATATAAAAAGGTCATCGTCAATTTTGTCTTCCCATCCAAGGCCTTTTCTCCATATATCTTGTAACAAAATTCGTCCACGAATCGTAAATATAGAAATAAGTCCAAGTGGGTCAAATAATGACATAACAGTACTTAAAACTTGCCTCTTGGTTGGATTGCATTCTGTATTTGAAAGAATGGGGTCAAGGGTTACACGAAAATGGAAGTTGTCATCTTTTGCATTCCACCACAAGCCTAGAACTCTTTGAGGGTTAGAGTGACAGTCAAAATTAAGATCCTTAGAAAAATCCGTTTTCTCTGACAATCTTTTCATTATATCTTGACTGTTGGACATCCAGTTTACCAATTCAAACCCTCCTAGCTTTTGAATTCGCCTAACCTCGGTGATTGTTCTTATAGCTTCTTCGATTGTGTCTTTAGAATCTAAGTAGTCGTCAACGTAGTGTTTTTTTATAATTGCGTTTAAGATATCTTCAGATGTCGTTTGTTGTCTAGCGTTCAAGTTTTTCACAAATTGGGCGCAAGTTGGAGAACAGGTAGCTCCAAATGTCATAACTTGCATTTCATAAACCTCTACTGGTTTTGTTGTATCGCCGTCTCGCCATAGTAGTCTTTGTGCTTGCTGATCTTCAGGCCTGATTTGTATTTGATGAAACATTTCACGTATGTCGGCGCAAAATGCTATTTTACATTGTCGAAACTTAATTAAAACTCCAACAAGGGACTGTAATAAATCGGGACCAGCTAACAGGTGGTCGTTTAGGCTATACCCTTGAGATTTTGCTGCTGCATCCATAACTAGACGCAATTTTGGTTTGTTGGTCGTAGAAACTCCAAAATGTGGCAGATACCAGGTTCGGGAAGTTTCCACTTCTGCTTCTTCTTTTGAAAGCTTTTTTAAATATCCCTTTTCTACATAACTTTTAATTTTGTTGCAATAATCTTCTTTATACTTTTCGTCTTTCTTCATTTTTCTTTCGATGCACGCAAGTCTATGAATAGCAACCGTTTTGCTTTCAGGTAGTACTACTCCATCATCTTTCCATAAAAGGCCGACTTCGAATCGATCACCCACTCTTTTACCTTGATTTCTATAGCTCATGCTTCTGACTTATTTGTCGGTAAATTTGGAATTGATACGCCAAATGACTCTATTGTAAATGAATTTTGAACGAGGTTATGAAGGTAATCATTAGTATCTTGATGGCAAATATGGAAATTAAATTCATTTTGCTTTAGAAATTTATTTTCGGCGCGTCCATGGATAATCCATCCCAAAGTAGTTTTTGTTGCTATCGGTAAATCTGTAGGACCTTCGCATATTTTGCGGGCTACTGTCAAATGAATATTGTCCTGTCCAATTAGTAGCATGGGTTGATGTCTAATTTCAGTGAAAGGAATACCTGCTAGATATGAATAGCTACGGAAATCATTCTGCGATATATGCTGTTCTGGCAATGCTAAGTTGTTTACTGATCTTACACCTGTCAATTTGGACATTCGGGCATTTTCGTGTATTCCTGATATGTCGACGTCAAAGCAAATGGAATTTAAGTGAGTTGTCCTCATTTCGTTAGTCCACTGTACACAGAGCGGTACGCTTTCACCTGTGACACCTAAACGATCAACCAGGGAACTATCCATCAAAGTAACTGTTGCGGCTTCATCACATAGAGCTACAATTTGTATTGTTTCTCGAGGTCCATGTAGTAAGACGTTCACCATTCTTAGAAGTACATTTTTGGAGCCTTGGCCCATTGCTAAAAGTGTCTCACGATCGGTATTCTTGTTAGATGGTATT
The DNA here is from genome assembly GCA_963920685.1 of Polydrusus tereticollis. Lineage (NCBI taxonomy): Eukaryota > Metazoa > Arthropoda > Insecta > Coleoptera > Curculionidae > Polydrusus > Polydrusus tereticollis. Next base: position 57,253,467 of record OY987329.1, read on the forward strand.
TCTTCTGGTCTATTTTTATGTAAAAGCGTATGATGACCTTGCTTGCATCCATTAATATTGCAAGTTTTTCTGTGCTGGCATTTGTTGGTCTGATGTCTACTTTTCAGGCAGGAAAAACATAATTTTTTGTCAGTCACAAATTTCCAACGCAAGTCTATGTCTTCCTTTTCAAATCTGCGGCACTTTTCAATTTTATGTTTGCCTTCTCTACAAAATGTGCATTTTTCGTCTCTTTCTTGTGTTGTATATGTAAATTCCCTGGGCTTTTGTCGATTTTTGTTATAGATTTTGGGTGAAGTAACAAAACTTGCTGCATTTGACAATTCCAGCAACCAATCTGAGAATACTGCAAGATTTGAACTTCTATTTTTCAAAATAAATTCTCCCCAGCGAAATTTAAGAGATTCTGGCAATTTTTGTACTAAATCTTTTAGAAGCTGTGGATTTTGAAGGTGATTTTGACAATTTAGGGATTTTATGGTCGAAACTAAACCCGAAAGTTGATTTGAAAATTTTATCATACCTTCTAGATCATTTTCTCGTACTGGATGTGTTGCAGCTACTTTATAAATAATGGTCTCAATAATTTGATCGGGTCTTCCAAAACGCATTTCTAAAATTTTCAGTACAGTATCTAAATTATCTGGGGCAATTAACATACCAATAACTGCACCTCTAGCTTCTCCACGTAAACATTTTTGAAGCTTTGTCATCTTTTCTTCATTATTATAGTTGCATGCTGTTGAAATTTTGTTAAAATTTGAAAAAAATAATGGCCAATCTGCAGGATTTCCATCGAATATTGGAAAGTCACGTTCAAAAAATCGTTTTGGCTCTACTGCATTTTTTAATGCTTCACATAACTTGTCAATATCTGTCTTTTCGTTCTTATGTTCGTCGAAATCTTTAGGTTTGAGGTCTTGCAGGTCAAACTCTTGTTTGGAAAACGATTCTGGTAATTCATTTACCCATTTTTGAACTGCACGTGTCTCATGAAATGTTGAATTGTCTGTCTGTTTATTTGATTTTGTATGACTACAAATATATCCACTTACTTCAGCTTCACGTAATTGCTTTTCTATTTCAAGAACATGTAACTTTTGTTTCATAAATTCTTCCATCAGGTCTTGTTTTATTTTTTCAATTTCAAAGGCTATTTTCATTCTTTCAATATCACCACAAGTTCTATTACTCGAAGATTTGTCATAAGTTAGGTGTTTCTCACCTTCAGTCATTTCAGTAGGTGTTACAGTTATAGCTGTCAAAGGTCTTGTCAATTTTTCAACATCTTTTTCTGTAACTACACTCCTGGTCTCACTTCTTGAACTTCTTATGGCTTTATCTGCACTTACATGTGGAATTTCTGTTAATACTCTGCGTCTTATTTGGGCAATTTCTGGCCAAACATAATTAGGATCCAACTGTCTACCTGTCTGTCTTTTACCTTGATTTCTTTCCATATTATCTTATGACTGGATATTTTATATGTTCTGTATCTTCCAAAGGGCTTTTTCTTTGTCTTTCGAAGGACCAATGTTAAAAGGAATTATCGTCTTGTCTTGGAAGCTTAAAGTTAAACTGAAAACTCTGGATTTCTGACACAATCTATTTTTAATCATTCGTCTTGTCTTACTGACAATTCTTATCAAAAACGTCAAAACTATATACAAAACGACTTAAAACTAACAACTATATTCCAAGATACTGTGAACAAAGGACTTGTAATATTAGAAGGTAACTCCCAACCCAAATCGTTCATCCTGATAACATTTTGTAGACTTTCCCCGCTCAGAAAATATTCGAGAAGTATTTATTCCCTTCGACGATAAAAACTCTAAACTTTTACACTTGCCCACGTTAAGGTTAAGAGAGTTTTCAGCGCACAAGTGGACCAGCTTGTTCATCTCGAACTGAATCGACTAAAAATCTTTCATGGAATTTACGACGTAAAGAATTTAAGATCACCAGCGTACAAAAGACATTTACATTTTTCAAAGTTGAGAGTTACATCGTTGATAGAGAGTAAGAATAGTATAGGGCATAAATGTGATCCCTGGGGTACCCCAGATTTGACCACAATATGTCTTAATGTTATACCATTCATCCCGATATATTGTTTTCGTTCTGTCAGGTTAGTTCTCTAGATAACAGTATAACAGCCTTCCATTCCGTATGTTTTCAGCTTTTCCAACAACAGAGCATGACAGACACTATCAAAAGCCTTAGAAATATCGGTGTACATCACGTTGATTTGAGATTCCTTTTTTATATTCTGAATGAGGTAATCCTGGAATAAAGCTAAGTTAGTAGTAGTTGACCGTCCCTTAAAAAATTCATGTTGTTCCGAAACAAGAAGTTGCATACAATTATTTGCCTAGTATTTCTATTTTTATTATTATTTTTAATCATTTACCAGTAGCTTTGAAACAGGAACAATCCCTGAAATTGTTTCGAAAAAAGGTAAAGACGTTATTAGTTGGTAAAGCTTACTACATTTTGACTGAGTATTACTGTGATAATTTTTAAGATAACGTTTTAATCATGCATCACCTTTTAAACATGTTATTTTTATAATTTTATAGAATGGTCGTAGGTAATTTTAATGGTTTTGTTTTTTTCCTTTTCCTTTTGAACTGACTGAACTTAGTTGTAACCTTGGATAGGTTTGTTCGTCTATATTTCATTAATTGTTTGCGGTTTTGCGCAGGTTTTACATTAGATATATACTTTTATGTATGTGCTAATGGTATTATAATGTATTATTTTAATGTTTTATTTCCCCGCAAAAATTTTTTCTGGGTATTTATAGCTAATGTGTATTTGGTATTTGTAGTGTATGCATTTACACATTGTCGAATTTCCACGATTCCTTTGATTGAATATTGTGTAAGTGGGTACTAGTTATTGTTCTCTGGTGTAATATTTTTATGACTTAGTATGACTTTTTAACTAATACTTTTGTTGTATTTTTATATTTAATTGAGCTTTGTCAATAAGAATTTATTTTTGGACAATAAAGCATATTTGAGTTTGAGTTTAAGAAATATCATTGCAGAACACAGTCGTCGACCAGTCCTACATGTGGGAATTTAAAACTGCCTTTGAATAAAATTTAAATGGAAAACCTGTAGGCGATCGAACCCAAAATCACGCTGCATAGTCTGGTATGTGAGAATCGACATTTACTGTTTTAAGTGTTGATATTAGAAATCTTTTACGCAGGGTTTAACGGCACGAAGTATGGTAGAAATCTAGAAAAAGTTCTCGTTATCATCCGCATTGGCTTGGACGAAATAATGAGTACTGGATAATAAAAGACGATAATGATCCTAATCAGTACCATTCTCTCTATCGAGCAGGTAAAGCAAAAAATGACATCCGACGCTTACAATGGCCATCTTCAATCAATTTCCTAATGTTAAGTATTGATATTTATCATGCTAAGTACGGATATTTATTAAGCAGATTTACGCCTCTTTACATTGAAGCGGCTCTCCCAAAAAGTAGGAACAATATGGAGGTCATTTCGTTGAGCGATTCTTGAGGGACATAATGGAGGTCGTTTCCTACATCGTATGCGGCAAATCTTGTCCCGAGAATTGTCTTATTGGCGTTAGGCGATTCTCGACAACAACGCTCCTCATATCAAATAAACGCATCCGAGATTAGGCAGTTTTCATAAAACGCGTGGCCAAATCAGGAGGGCTATGCTGAGCTACGTAACGGTCTGGCAACATAGAATAGCACAAACCCCAATAAACAATTAGAAATAAGAATAAAATAATATTATTAGTCTATATATAATGTTGCATTACATGTTTAAGCTTTAGTTTGTAATAAGTACCCGAAGAAGCTATAGTATAGATAAACATATGTCTTATTTAAAGCAGTTTTATTTCACACCGTTCTTTTAATTACTAGATATATGCGCGCCATGCTCTTGTGGAACATACTGTATATTATTAACACCATAACGTAATACCTGCACCATTCCCAAAGCTACTTTCATCGGTTCCAACTAAACCACTACTAGCACTACGTCGCAAACAATGAACATGCAAGGGCTTCTCGAGCTTGACGTCACTTATAATGTTTATGCGAGGAAAAGCTTGGGATGATTTTAGGAAATTGTTTAATTCCTTAACATGTACGTCTTGAGAAATGCCCCGCCTGATGCATTGCGCCTTAGGCGGGGAACGGTCATAATCAAATCCACACGGAGTGTTTCTACCTAAACTATTGGATGATAGTGACATATAATCCGAATCGGAGGAAATATTAAGGTTTCTTTTAAACTCAGGATTATTATCATCTCCCATGAAATTATCATAATTAGTATAATAAGATGTATCTGGTGAATTATCAATGTTGTTTGCTCGCCTTAGCTCAGTATGACATACTTGAAATGTAGAGTTCTTCTTATGATACGGGGGCCCTTCAAAATTGTTGCTAATGTCAGCAAGAACTTTTAAATTAAATCCTTGACTGCAGGATTCACGAGTTTCGTCGTGTTTTTCCGACTCAGAAGAACGCGTTAAGGTTATGTCACCTTCATCAGAGACATTCTCTTTGTCACTGGACGAAATCGAAATTTTTAAGTGACATGTCGCTCCGGAAAAATCGCCTTGTGCACTGTCACGAGCCTTTTTTATACTACGAATTTCACCTAGAACTTCAGCAACCTCTTCGGACGTGGGTAGTTCACTAAGACCTTCAACTTCATAAGACACCACTATTCGCCCTTCATTTAACTCTGTTATTAAATTGTTATTCAGGTTGTTAAAAATACCAAATTTTTCCTCTACTGTGGGTACTTGGACTGGTATAAAGGCTTTTGTTTGATAAAGGTTAAAATCAGTTAGGTGCTGAATATGCCTCTGTAAGGTGATGTTGGTTTGTTCGATTTCTTCTCGCAAGTCCGTCTCGAACTGTGTAGTGCTTTCTGTTTTTCCTAAATAACAATACAGGGTGAGCAGTAAGTATGAGCAAAATTTATTATTGTTAAATTTTAGTCAGGCCATAGAGAGAACAAAGTAGTTATAATTTTTTTCTGCGTAGATTTTAAAAGTTTTTTCATTTATATTTTGAAACTTTGATGTTTTTAAATATAAAAGGTATTTTTGGTGTATACAGGGTGTTCCTTAATGATATGCGAACATTTAAGGGTGTGAATCTACATGAAAAATTAATGATAGTTTGCTTTATAAACTATGGTCCAAAAATGTTTCGTTACGAAAATTCCGGGATGTTAAAGCTTTAGGAAAAAAATGGAAATTAATTAATATTTTCGAAACTACATAAGACAGTTAATAAGGGTGCATATTTTTGAATACAAAAATAATTTTCAGCTTTAAAACTGGCGTGCCTACTACTACTACTACTGACTTAGATTTTTTTTGGTATTTCTGGTACGCCAATGTTTTTTTCTAAAATAAAAAACATTTTTTAATTCACCGTTCAATTTGAAACATTGAGAGCGCTCTTCTGAGTTGTTTTCCTGCGATGCGCCGTTCTTGAGTAAAAAAAACTTGCAAACTTATTATTAATTTAATAGGGAAAATTAAACACATTACGGGAAGGCATCTGTGTGTAATGAACAACTGACAACATACAACATTAACATAACCTTACAATTAACAGTTAGCGATTATTACAAAAATTGTTGAAAATGGCCCCTCTCACTTAGTATGCATCCTTCCGCCCTCCTTCTCATGGAATTGCATGAACATGCTGCAACTATTCCTTCTATTAATTCTTCTACAGTGTTAATGGGACTTGTGTACCCTGGCGTCTTAAGATGGCCCCACAAGAATAAAACTAAGCTGTTGAGGTCGGGGGACCTTGGTGGTCACTCTTGAGGGCCACCGCGGCCAATTCAACGATTTGGATAAACAGTTTGGAAATAATTGCGAACCACTACACTGAAATATGCTCGTGCACCATCGTACATGTGCCAGATATGGCTTCTTATTGCTATCGGAACAACCTCAAGCAGTAAAGGCAGTTGTTCTTGAAGGAAAGTGAGGTAAGATTGTCCGTCAAGTCAAGAAGAATGGGCCAGTAAATTGGTTACCAATAGTTCCTGCCCATACATTAACCGAAAATTGGTATTGAAAATGAGTTTCGGTTACGGCATAGGGATTTTCTTCCGTCCACAAATGATTATTGTGGACACTCTGAATGGAATTTCTTGAAAAATTAGCTTCGTCCGTGAACAGAATGTGTGTTTGAAATTGCGGATGTTGTGCAATATTATGAAGATACCACTGACAGAAGATCACAAGAAGATCACACGCCTTGGAAAATCTCTGGGAAGTGATGCCTGTACTCTTAAAATATAATACGGATACAATAAAAAATCCACGAAGTCTCCAAACAATTTGATAGCAAATATTCACGTTTCTAGCAATCTCCCTCGTACTCGTTTCAGGATGTTCTTCGACTTCGTGCAGCACCGCTTCCTCAAATTTAGGTGTTCTCACACTTACCTTCAGATGTACCTCTTCAGACACTACCAGTTTCAACAAGACGACGATGAATACTAGAAAAGGTTCGACTATCTGGCAAAGCACGATTGGGATATCTCTGGTGAAAAATACGTACACGTAATGCATTTCTGCAATTTCTGCATTTGAATAATTCACCATCTTAACAAGATGGTAGAACTAAAATAAAATAAATAATTCAAAACGCACAGACTTGAAAGACAGAGACTTTCTAGAAAATGTCAGATGTAAAAACTAGTTAATGCAAAATTGTATTCTTCAATAATTACTAAATATCACTGAAGTATCTCAAGTAGTTTCAAAAATATTAATTAATTTCCATTTTTTTTCCTAAAATTTTAACACCCCGTATTTTCGTAACTGAACATCTACTAGAAGACCATGAAATAAAAAGTTTTCTTACACTTGTCAATTTGATATGTATGCAGGTCCTAAGAGTTGAAGTCTTGGACTGAAAATTTAAACAAGTTGTGGTCTATATTTTATTTTTATTATATTAGATATAGTTCAATAAACAAAGAATCAAAAATCAAACAAACAAAAGCATACATACACAAACCATCAGGTTAATTTGTATCCCCACTACATTTATTATTGCATGAAAATATTATTTGTCAAATAAAATAAATAAATAGGTAGGGGTAGAGTACGCTTCTCCAGAACTAAACACTATGGATTATGTTTTCCGGGATCTCACGGATGCAAATAGTACAGAAAAACTTTTGGAAGTAACGAACTTAACTGGCAATCAGATAAGGGATAATCATTTTCAAATTCTTTGTGCGTTACAAAACATAAGATTTAGAGTTTAGGCTTTCTGTCCAAAAGATGGGCGATTTGATTGTGAATAATTAACTTTAAATTAATATTATTTTATTTCCTAATGTGCATTGAATTTAAAATATTTATTTATGTCAACGCGCGCTTAAAGGTTGCCCTCACCAATGTCCCCCATAATGCTGATGCATTAAATAACGTCTAGAATACTAGATAGGCGTTTCGATATGTCTAGAATGCATTGGAAAACAAAACCGTGTAAATAATATGTCAAAGTCTCGTTTTTATTAGTTAAAAGGATAGGTAAATATTAATTTAATACAAATTATAACTGCTGATTATAAGAATAATATTTATCTATAGTTTAAGTGTTGAATAATACGGCCCCTATTATTTTCAAAGCAGGTCCGGTAGTCGGTCGAGACTACTACTGCTAAGATATGATTTTCTCTATTAACTCTATTAATTTAATTGTTAATTTTGATCTTTATTTCTTCAATATTTTGGCTTCTATGACGCTAAACAATCTTTTTAAACATCCCCGTCAAAATGTTACCGTAATTGTGAAATCGGGTGGCCACCTCATAGCCCCATTACAACCAATCCACCCGGTGTATCGATAGTTTAAAAAATTCACAATAACACGAGCTGCATGAGGTGGAGCTCCATCTTGTTGCCAAGTAAGATTTTGATATAACAATATCGGTAATTCGTCCAAGACTTTCAAATTCATTGTCAAGGAATTGAAGATATTTTTGATCAGTTAATGACTCATTAAAAAAAAAGGCTTAAATATTCTATTGTTAACTGTACCACACCACCATACATTAACAGACGTTCCACCTTGATATTTAATAGTTTATTTGATATCTTCTGAGATTTATTTCAGACCAAAAGTGCACGTTGTGTCGATTATACATCCCTGATGCTGTGAATGTCGCTTCGTCTGTCCACAGGCATCTCTCGACTTTAGCAAAGGAAAACTTTTCTAATAATGTAGCACACAAGTAAATAAAATGTTGGTATTATCTTATACTACATGAAAAACAAATTTATCGATGTGAGCATAAAGTGCCTTTATTTTTTAAATAGGTACTGAGTTGGATAAAAATAGACAAACAAAAATGTCTAATGACTTCTACACAATATACCCCTTATGCCATTGTCTAAATTTTAACAGCTTTCTTCCTACCCCAAAGTGACAGTTATGCAAGCAAGAAAGCTTTGTTTTATGACCATCTAATATTGTTTTTGCATTTCTGTGTTATGCGGCGTAATTTTCAAATTCATTTTTCTCGAAAATTGTGTATCCTAACGACACGGACCAAGATTGCCCTTTTCTATATAAAAACATGAAAGTTTCAAAATTAAATTGAAAAATTATTTCAAATCTATACACAAAAAAATATTAATTTCTATGCCCTCGAATGTTACGTCCCTGACTAAAATTTAACAATTTTATAAGCACACAATGTTAGAATTTTAAGTTAAGATGATAATTAAAGAAAACCATCTTCAGGATAACCCATTTGTGGGGCTGTCGCCTTATAAAGGCCTCTTTCGATATATTTTGGTAAATAGGATTATTTTGAAAGGTACATTACGTCCAAAAAGTGTTGAAAATGAGACAACCTGTACAGGGTGGCGCTTTTTCCATGGATTTATGGGGTTCGGGCAAACAGATGAAAATTTTCTTACTTTTAAATATTATAAAAGATAGAAAGATGGGGTTTGCGGCTTACTGTTCTATTATTTTATGAAACTTTTATTGCCGCACACGAAAATGAAAACTGAGAATATAAATGGATAGAAGATAAAAAAGTAAGATAGGGTAGTGAAAGTCCTATGGTTGTAAGTTAAACCGTTTTCATACAAAAATGGATCAAAAACTGAAAAACGTCTTGTCGAAAATATCGATTTTTTAAAATTGCTAGCATCAGTTTTTTTATTCTACTATCCTAGAGTGCCTTTAATGAAGTACGAATTGCACCGTTTGTTTTGGTCGTAGCGCTCTTCGTTTTTTTAGAAAAATGAATTAAATGTTAAAATAGTTCAAACTTTAAAGCCCCATAAGTCAAAATCTGTTAAGTTTAGGTATAGGACATGCTACATAAAAAATTTTTAGAATTTTTCGCAGCATTCAAATATGCAAAAATATACGGGGGTTGCAATTTAAAATATAAAAATTTTAATCGTTTCCGGTGAAACCGGAAGTGATTGTCATTTGTTTTTTTGCTTAAAATATGCACATTACTTAACCCAGACGTCGACCAAAATTTCAAATTTTTATCTAAAGTCGTTTTGAAACGCCAGCCTGGGTAGTAGTTCCATTGTCACCCGGTATAATTAACGATACTATTTTTAGTATATAACTTTATATTATACCATAACTTTAAACTAACAATAAAACAAATTTATTATTTCAATAAATTACAAAAACTGCTCGAATTGGGCTCCGTTGTGTTCTAAATACTTTCGGCACACCGTTTCGATTCTCCGCAATGTATTAAATAAAACAATTGACCTTCCCTGCAAAAGCCTAAATGTTTGATGGGTCGCTCCTCGAAGTTGATCAATATTGTGGTATTGTCTCTTATATAACTGATTTTCTATAAACCCCCATAAAAAAAAATCCAATACAGAAAGGATATCTACGAAAAATTTAAATATGTAACAAAAGCTAATAATACATAACAATAATGATTAAAACTTTATATCATAACATTAAGGTTTTGTTACATTAATTTCCGTAAATTTTATTTGTGTAATAAATGTAGAATGATTGTCGAGATGAATGCATATTTTACCACAACCCACTAGTGAATTATAATCATAACCCACGTGTGAGTTATAAGCTACTTTATTAGGCTAAGATCGAACTAATAATGTTCACTTTATATGTAAGTGTTGGATAAATGTATTTTTATTTTTATTATGAATATTAATGGTACCTAACAAATGATTTTAAAACTTACCTATTAAAATACAGCTCCGAGGCTGCGTTCGCGTCTTCACTAGCTTAGATAAAACAAACATATAAGTATATCGTGTTTTTTATATTTTTCATATTTATTATTTTGTGCCATGTTGAACAACTTTCACAGAAATAAAAAGTAAACTTACAAAATCAAACAAATACCAGTAATATTTGACAACGATTGGCACCAAACGGCGCATTTACAGAATTTGGTTTTCTGTCATGGCTATCCGTGATTGACCATGGCATAGTCTTCTATACGAAAAATGATTAATTTTACAAAATATGTTAAAATTATCCCTTTTTAAAAGAAATAAATACACTATTATATAATATTGAAAAGCTCTTAAAAAGAGGGATAAGACAAAGAAATAATATATAGGGTGCCCCATTTAAAAAAATCAACACAAGTTTGGGTCATAACTCAAAAAGAAAACTGTAAAAAAGAAACGAACTATGCTACTGAATTCTACATAAAAAACTCTATATTAACCTATTTTTACCTTATTGATAAGTTATCAAATAATCGAGATACAAGGGAGCGTCAAAAATGACAAATTATTAAGATTGCCCTGTAATGTCAGAAACTGAGAGGGCTATGAAAATTTCGTCTGTGGCAATGAAAATTTCATAAAATAATAGAACAGTAAGCCGCAAACCCCATCTTTCTATCTTTTATAATAAGGGAGCTGGTATATGAAAACACAAGAAAACTGGATACCCAAAGTAAAAATTTTTCAAGGAACTTAAGTTGTTTTCCAAAATAATTGGGTTGGCCACATACAATTCTGTAAACTGCATTTATATTGATAACTGTTAGAATATATTGCAAAAACGAACACGTGATATGAGAGTTTCTTTTTAAGATTTTTAATTAACTGTTAATTGATGGGTGTCTTTGCAAAACATGACATCTACAATTATTCCAAATATGACTTTTTTCTAGTAAATTTAGCGGTACATCGAAAAACCTTAAGAAAGCTGAACTAGAGTAAACTAGAAATTTAATAGCGAATTATAAGAATTTTTACAAATCTGCACAACTTGCAGCGTAAGGTTTTGCAAAAATTGGCATGTTATACGGTTAAGCGTCTTTCATGTGGGAACCTCCAAATGAGTAAAGTTCTTTTCACGAAAAAGTGGGGTCGTAAATTCCCAGTATTCATTTTCGGGGCCGGATTATGATTTCTAGGTGAGGATAAATTAAAATAAGATAATTTTAAATGTTTAGAAATCCCACTATAGCAGGTATTTTAAGATTGAATGTCAGTCTTTATTTCTCACGCGAAGAGTACAGTTGTATTGCAATATAATTTTACGAAATATTATATTATACGTATAAAACAGCATTATGTGGCGTCCGTGGAAAAACATTGACAGAGCTTCTTCAAATGTTCCGGTGAAGAAAAACCATTTATCTCTCGATGCTAGTTATAGTTCTTTACTTAACAGGGGACCTAACGCTAGTGATGCTGCGAGTGAAACTAGACTAATCAAGAAAGAAGCGTAAAGCTGCCGATTCCAATAAATGTTTCGGCAAAGCCGACAAGGGCTTGATAAGGCGGAAACTCTACATCATGTACAGGGTGATCCCCTATAATGTCGCCTCCCTTTAACTTTTTTATTTTGAGTGTCCCAAAAAATTTAAAAGTATGGTTATGTAGGTACTGAAAGATACTATTTTTTTACGTATAAAGGTAATTTGAAAAATGATCAGTATACAAGGAAACACGGTAAGTGTATTTTTTTAAAATGGATCACCCTATATATGAATTTATTTTTCGACTCCTTGTAAAGTTCTAAACATAATTCATATATCATACAAGATACCTAAATTCAACCGTTTCTGAAATATTCGCATTTGAAACATTATTTACTAATAAAATATCATAATAATAAAGAATTTTATTAAACAACTGCCAGATTATGAAATGTAACAATAACAGTAACAAAAGCAATTTCAATGGGTTATTAAACATAAAGATGCTCTACCGGGCCTCCATTTTCTTCAACACACCGTATAAGTGTTCTTCGAAGTTTCTCTAATGCATCTGTTATGAATGCTGGGTTATTTTCATTTAAATTATTTATTTCATTCGTTATTATATCTTTAAGATGATTGAGATTTTCAATTTGATGGCTGTATATACGGTTTTTTATATATCCCCAAAGAAACGCATCCATAGGTGTTAAATCGGGGCTGTTCGCTGGCCATTTAATTGGCGCATTTCTTCCAATCCATTCAGGAAACCTCTCATTTAGGTGATTAAGCACATCACGAATATTGTGAAGGGGTGCCCCATCCTGTTGAAAAATGATAATTTGTAACATATTCAAAGGCAAATCGTCTAAATATTCTTCTAACTCGTTTTCCAAGAAATCTAAATAGCGGGGTCCATTTAAAACAGTATCAAAAAAATACGGACCAATAATTCGATCGCCCAGAATGCCACACCACACATTTACGAATTGTCGCCCTTGGAACTTAAATTCCCTATAAGAATGTGGATTTTCTCTTGCCCATTGTCCGGCATTTTTTCGATTAAACAGGCCACTCGTAGAGAAGGTAGACTCGTCAGTCCATAAAACCATTTTCAAAAAATTGTTGTTTATATTAATTCTATCTAGAATCAGTTGGCAAAATGTGACCCGATTATCTTTTTGCATTTGGGTAAGCTTTGTAGTGGGTTTAATCTTATATGGCTTTCAATCCCATTTTTTAAGCGTTCTTTGGACTTTCCCGTATGAGGTATTCTGAACATTACCTTCTGTTTCTTGTAATGCTTTTGAAATGTCTCTTATGGAATTATTTGGATTATCTTCTATGGTTAGCAAAATATTTAATTCTGCATTTTCATCTCCGTTCATAGTTCTTTTTTTCCTTTTTAAATTTGAAGTTTCTTCAAACTTACTATATATAGATGTGAACGTTCTTCGACTTGGGACATGGGATTATCTTCTATCATATTTCTAATGGCAGCGCGACAATTTAAATTACGGCATTTTTACTTACTTAACAAGACAACTACAACAATATTGACATAATGTCATTATGGGTATTTATTTTCAACAAACATTTTGTTATCCTAAGGCTTCTTGATTTGTAACAGTTGTTTAAAAAAATATTTGATGATAATGTTTCAAATGCGAATATTTCAGAAACGGTTGAATTTAGGTATCTGGTATGATATATCAATTATGTTTAGAACTTTACAAGGAGTCAAAAAATAAATTCATATATAGGGTGATCCATTTAATAAAAATACATTTTTCGTGTTTCCTTGTATACTGATCATTTTTCATTTATCTTTATACGTAAAAAAATAGTATCTTTCAGTACCTACATAACCATACTTTTAAATTTTTTGGGACACTTAAAATAAAAAAGTTAAAGGGGGGCGACATTATAGGGGATCACCCTGTACAGGGTGTCCATTTTTCTATGTACAGGGACATTTTTTTAAGTGTCTCACCCGATTGGCGATTTTCCTGCTGAATATCATAAAAAACAAATTACATATTTCTCAATGATTTTCGATAAGGAAGCCGAATTTAATGTCAAAAAATACATAGATTTACAAATTTGACAAATGAGACGCCATTTTGAATTTTCTTAAATGGCAACCCCCATAAATAACCACACGATTGGATTGCATTTGGCGATCCGATTCTAAAACTATATAGTTGTTGACACTTATTTTCAGCCGTTTCGGAAATACGGGGGTTCCTAATTTGCCTCCATCGATTTTGTCTTTTAAGTGTCTCACCCCTTTAATAAATAGACCTTCTAAGCTGAACACCCTAATTTTTTTCACATTGACATAATTTCCCGTGAGCAAGCGATCTACGCTATAGTCAAATCCGACAGATGTCAAAAAGTGACAGATACGACGCAATTTTGAATTTTTTTAAATGGCAACCCTCATAAATAACTAGACGATTCAATTGCATTTGGCGAACCGATTCTAAAAGTATATAGTTGTTAATATTTATTTTCAGCCGTTTCGGAAATACGGGGGTTCCTAATTTGCCTTCATCGATTTTGTCTTTTAGGTGTCTCACCCCTTTAATAAATAGACCTTCTAAGCTGAACACCCTAATTTTTTTCATAGTGACATAATTTCCCGTGAGCAAGCGATCTACGCTATAGTCAAATCTTACAGATGTCAAAAAGTGACAGATACGACGCCATTTTGAATTTTTTTAAATGGCAACCCTCATAAATAACTAGACGATTCAATTGCATTTGGCGCTCCGATTCTAAAACTATATAGTTGTTGATATTTATTTTCAGCCGTTTCGGAAATACGGGGGTTCCTAATTTGCCTCCATCGATTTTGTCTTTTAAGTGTCTCACCCTTTTAATAAATATACCTTCTAAGCTGAACGCCCTAACTTTTTTCACAGTGACATAATTTCCCGTTAGCAAGCGATCTACGCTATAGTCAAATCCGACAGATGTCAAAAAGTGACAGATACGACGCCATTTTCAATTTTCTTAAATGGCAACCCCCATAAAAACCACACGATTGGATTGCATTTGGCGATCCGATTCTAAAACTATATAGTTGTTGACACTTATTTTCAGCCGTTTCGGAAATACGGGGGTTCCTAATTTGCCTCCATCGATTTTGTCTTTTATGTGTCTCACCCCTTTAATAAATAGACCTTCTAAGCTGAACACCCTAATTTTTTTCACAGTGACATAATTTCCCGTGAGCAAGCGATCTACGCTATAGTCAAATCCGACAGATGTCAAAAAGTGACAGATACGACGCCATTTTGAATTTTTTTAAATGGCAGCCCTCATAAATAAATACACGGTTGAATTGCATTTGGCAATCCGATTCTAAAACTATATAGTTGTTGATATTTATTTTCAGCCGTTTCGGAAATACGGGCCTTCCTAAATTTTTTTACATATTCTCAGACACGAACTCTAGCTCCCTGCCCAATTTCAAGTTTAAATGAGCAAATTTTTTCCCCCCTTTTTTTCCATTTTTTTTTGAGCTACTGGAAGAGCTCTTTGAAAAGATAAAATCGGATGAAAATATTTTTCCGGCAATTAGGGGGTTGCCTAGATGCCCTCCAGTAATTTTCATCCGTTTGGGAAATGTGTTTTTAAACCGCTGGTCAAAATTTGGAAAAAATATTATAGCCGCTCACCGCCGAGCGCCAGACCCCTACTCGACAACACGGATTTCGAGAACGACACTTGAACTATACAAGAACGTGCTTCTTATCCGTTTGGGAGTTCCAAGGCATTTTTGTCGCCGCGGCTCTAGCTATTACCTTTTATAATGTTTCGTATATTATAATATATTATTCTTTACAATTTTATTTACCATATTAATAATACGTAAGACCAACCAACTATAGTGGCAGAATTTAATTGCATTACTATTTAACTTACTATGCACATATCTTGTAAATAAGACAGATACCAGCAAGACATAGAAATTAAATATAATATATTATAATACAACAAAATTATAGATTTTCATAATGTTTCAAGGTCGATTTAAACTTTGAAATACTACATTTTGAATATCGTCGAATATTTTATTTACAAACAAGCTTTTAATAGAACTTCTTATTTTTGTTAGTAACTTTTATATTTCGACAGTATAAAATATTTAAATTTCAAAATATGGGATTTCGATGGAAACTCTACGCCAAATAAAAAAGATTAAATTATAAGCAAAATTGACTTGAATTTTAAAGGAAAATGTTATTATAGTCAGCACCCACTATTATTTTTTTCAAAAGTCGGAACAAGAGCTTAAGAATAATGATAGTGCAAGAAATTTGTTTTTACCTAAAATGCCATAGGCCAATCCTTGTTTTCAAAAATGACTAGTTTTTGGTAAAACCTTTGGTAGAGCTTGTATAAACTTGATAAGCATAATTACTGATAACAATTATTTAAAAATTAATATTTTTGCGTTTTTTTTTTAATATTCAATACGTTATTTTAGGAAATGAAAAACCATACCTTCTTCTGGCAACTGTAGCGTTTTCTCCACATAAAAAGAACATTCGTAGCATATCGAATGCATCTTCACTTGAAAGCGCAGCGTTCATGATCAAAACTTATTTAAATATAATAAAGTAACAATTCTTATTGCTTTGACAAATTTACGCCTAGCAAAATGACAGATCAATCGTTAAGAATAATGCCTAGCAACCAAACAAATGCATGTATCTATTTGTAAGAGACGGTCACAGCCACCTTTAAAAAATGGAACCAATTTTGCTACATCTTCCAAATAACTAAGTTTCAGGAAAACGCTGGAACAATATAATTTATTTAATTTTTTTCTCATAGGTTGACATTATTTTTTGGTTTCATAAGCGAATATTGTGAGAGAAAGCGCCATTTAAGTATTTCTTGACGTATAATTTCCATTAATATAGGGTGACCCACCATAATATACGATGCGGTCTTTACGGATAATATGAAAAAAAGATTATTGTTAATGCAACTTATAAACACAATTTGAATCCATGTTGAAACATACAGGTTGTTACAAAAAACAGGATCCGCGATTAAGGGAATAAGAAATTTAATAATAGGATCGCAAAATGCAATTCGCTCGTGTGGTTCCTTACAGCGGTTGCCATTTAAAATAATTCAAAATAGCGTCGTATCTGTTAAGCCTAGGAGGTCCATTTATTAAAGGGGTGAGACACTTAAAAGACAAAATCGATGGAGGCAAATTAGGAACCCCCGTATTTCCGAAACGGCTGAAAATAAATATCAACAACTATATAGTTTTAGAATCGGATTGCCAAATGCAATTCAACCGTGTGGTTATTTATGAGGGTTGTCATTTAAAAAAATTCAAAATGGCGTCGTATCTGTCACTTTTTGACATCTGTCGGATTTGACTATAGCGTAGATCGCTTGCTAACGGGAAATTATGTCACTGTGAAAAAAGTTAGGGCGTTCAGCTTAGAAGGTCTATTTATTAAAGGGGTGAGACCCTTAAAAGACAAAATCGATGAAGGCAAATTAGGAACCCCCGTATTTCCGAAACGGCTGAAAATAAGTATCAACAACTATATACTATTAGAATGGAATCGCCAAATGCAATTCAATCGTGTGGTTATTTATGGGGGTTGCCATTTAAAAAAATTCAAAATGGCGTCGTATCTGTCACTTTTTGACATCTGTCGGATTTGACTATAGCGTAGATCGCTTGCTAACGGGAAATTATGTCACTGTGAAAAAAGTTAGGGCGTTCAGCTTAGAAGGTCTATTTATTAAAGGGGTCAGACCCTTAAAAGACAAAATCGATGAAGGCAAATTAGGAACCCCCGTATTTCCGAAACGGCTGAAAATAAGTATCAACAACTATATACTTTTAAAATCGGATCGCCAAATGCAATTGAATCGTCTAGTTATTTATGAGGGTTGCCATTTAAAAAAATTCAAAATAGCGTCGTATCTGTCACTTTTTGACATCTGTCGGATTTGACTATAGCGTAGATCGCTTGCTCACGGGAAATTATGTCACTGTGCAAAAAATTAGGGTGTTCAGCTTAGAAGGTCTATTTATTAAAGGGGTGAGACACTTAAAAGACAAAATCGATGGAGGCAAATTAGGAACCCCCGTATTTCCGAAACGGCTGAAAATAAGTGTCAACAACTATATAGTTTTAGAATCGGATCGCCAAATGCAATTCAACCGTGTGGTTATTTATGAGGGTTGTCATTTAAAAAAATTCAAAATGGCGTCGTATCTGTCACTTTTTGACATCTGTCTGATTTGACTATAGCGTAGATCGCTTGCTCACGGGAAATTATGTCACTATGAAAAAGATTAGGGTGTTCAGCTTAGAAGGTCTATTTATTAAAGGGGTGAGACCCTTAAAAGACAAAATCGATGGAGGCAAATTAGGGACCCCCGTATTTCCGAAACGGCTGAAAATAAATATCAACAACTATATACTTTTAAAATCGGATCGCCAAATGCAATTGAATCGTCTAGTTATTATATGAGGGTTGCCATTTAAAAAAATTCAAAATAGCGTCGTATCTGTCACTTTTTGACATCTGTCGGATTTGACTATAGCGTAGATCGCTTGCTCACGGGAAATTATGTCACTGTGAAAAAAATTAGGGTGTTCAGCTTAGAAGGTCTATTTATTAAAGGGGTAAGACACTTAAAAGACAAAATCGATGGAGGCAAATTAGGAACCCCCGTATTTCCGAAACGGCTGAAAATAAGTGTCAACAACTATATAGTTTTAGAATCGGATCGCCAAATGCAATTCAACCGTGTGGTTATTTATGAGGGTTGTCATTTAAAAAAATTCAAAATGGCGTCGTATCTGTCACTTTTTGACATCTGTCTGATTTGACTATAGCGTAGATCGCTTGCTCACGGGAAATTATGTCACTATGAAAAAAATTAGGGTGTTCAGCTTAGAAGGTATATTTATTAAAGGGGTGAGACACTTAAAAGACAAAATCGATGGAGGCAAATTAGGAACCCCCGTATTTCCGAAACGGCTGAAAATAAGTGTCAACAACTATATAGTTTTAGAATCGGATCGCCAAATGCAATTCAACCGTGTGGTTATTTATGAGGGTTGTCATTTAAAAAAATTCAAAATGGCGTCGTATTTGTCACTTTTTGACATCTGTCTGATTTGACTATAGCGTAGATCGCTTGCTCACGGGAAATTATGTCACTATGAAAAAAATTAGGGTGTTCAGCTTAGAAGGTCTATTTATTAAAGGGGTGAGACACTTAAAAGACAAAATCGATGGAGGCAAATTAGGAACCCCCGTATTTCCGAAACGGCTGAAAATAAATATCAACAACTATATACTTTTAAAATCGGATCGCCAAATGCAATTGAATCGTCTAGTTATTTATGAGGGTTGCCATTTAAAAAAATTCAAAATAGCGTCGTATCTGTCACTTTTTGACATCTGTCGGATTTGACTATAGCGTAGATCGCTTGCTCACGGGAAATTATGTCACTGTGCAAAAAATTAGGGTGTTCAGCTTAGAAGGTATATATTTATTAAAGGGGTGAGACACTTAAAAGACAAAATCGATGAAGGCAAATTAGGAACCTCCGTATTTCCGAAACGGCTGAAAATAAGTATCAACAACTATATACTATTAGAATGGAATCGCCAAATGCAATTCAATCGTGTGGTTATTTATGGGGGTTGCCATTTAAAAAAATTCAAAATGGCGTCGTATCTGTCACTTTTTGACATCTGTCGGATTTGACTATAGCGTAGATCGCTTGCTCACGGGAAATTATGTCACTATGAAAAAAATTAGGGTGTTCAGCTTAGAAGGTATATTTATTAAAGGGGTGAGACACTTAAAAGACAAAATCGATGAAGGCAAATTAGGAACCCCCGTATTTCCGAAACGGCTGAAAATAAGTATCAACAACTATATACTATTAGAATGGAATCGCCAAATGCAATTCAATCGTGTGGTTATTTATGGGGGTTGCCATTTAAAAAAATTCAAAATGGCGTCGTATCTGTCACTTTTTGACATCTGTCGGATTTGACTATAGCGTAGATCGCTTGCTAACGGGAAATTATGTCACTGTGAAAAAAGTTAGGGCGTTCAGCTTAGAAGGTCTATTTATTAAAGGGGTCAGACCCTTAAAAGACAAAATCGATGAAGGCAAATTAGGAACCCCCGTATTTCCGAAACGGCTGAAAATAAGTATCAACAACTATATACTTTTAAAATCGGATCGCCAAATGCAATTGAATCGTCTAGTTATTTATGAGGGTTGCCATTTAAAAAAATTCAAAATAGCGTCGTATCTGTCACTTTTTGACATCTGTCGGATTTGACTATAGCGTAGATCGCTTGCTCACGGGAAATTATGTCACTGTGCAAAAAATTAGGGTGTTCAGCTTAGAAGGTCTATTTATTAAAGGGGTGAGACACTTAAAAGACAAAATCGATGGAGGCAAATTAGGAACCCCCGTATTTCCGAAACGGCTGAAAATAAGTGTCAACAACTATATAGTTTTAGAATCGGATCGCCAAATGCAATTCAACCGTGTGGTTATTTATGAGGGTTGTCATTTAAAAAAATTCAAAATGGCGTCGTATCTGTCACTTTTTGACATCTGTCTGATTTGACTATAGCGTAGATCGCTTGCTCACGGGAAATTATGTCACTATGAAAAAGATTAGGGTGTTCAGCTTAGAAGGTCTATTTATTAAAGGGGTGAGACCCTTAAAAGACAAAATCGATGGAGGCAAATTAGGGACCCCCGTATTTCCGAAACGGCTGAAAATAAATATCAACAACTATATACTTTTAAAATCGGATCGCCAAATGCAATTGAATCGTCTAGTTATTATATGAGGGTTGCCATTTAAAAAAATTCAAAATAGCGTCGTATCTGTCACTTTTTGACATCTGTCGGATTTGACTATAGCGTAGATCGCTTGCTCACGGGAAATTATGTCACTGTGAAAAAAATTAGGGTGTTCAGCTTAGAAGGTCTATTTATTAAAGGGGTAAGACACTTAAAAGACAAAATCGATGGAGGCAAATTAGGAACCCCCGTATTTCCGAAACGGCTGAAAATAAGTGTCAACAACTATATAGTTTTAGAATCGGATCGCCAAATGCAATTCAACCGTGTGGTTATTTATGAGGGTTGTCATTTAAAAAAATTCAAAATGGCGTCGTATCTGTCACTTTTTGACATCTGTCTGATTTGACTATAGCGTAGATCGCTTGCTCACGGGAAATTATGTCACTATGAAAAAAATTAGGGTGTTCAGCTTAGAAGGTATATTTATTAAAGGGGTGAGACACTTAAAAGACAAAATCGATGGAGGCAAATTAGGAACCCCCGTATTTCCGAAACGGCTGAAAATAAGTGTCAACAACTATATAGTTTTAGAATCGGATCGCCAAATGCAATTCAACCGTGTGGTTATTTATGAGGGTTGTCATTTAAAAAAATTCAAAATGGCGTCGTATTTGTCACTTTTTGACATCTGTCTGATTTGACTATAGCGTAGATCGCTTGCTCACGGGAAATTATGTCACTATGAAAAAAATTAGGGTGTTCAGCTTAGAAGGTCTATTTATTAAAGGGGTGAGACACTTAAAAGACAAAATCGATGGAGGCAAATTAGGAACCCCCGTATTTCCGAAACGGCTGAAAATAAATATCAACAACTATATACTTTTAGAATCGGATCGCCAAATGCAATGAATCGTCTAGTTATTTATGAGGGTTGCCATTTAAAAAAATTCAAAATAGCGTCGTATCTGTCACTTTTTGACATCTGTCGGATTTGACTATAGCGTAGATCGCTTGCTCACGGGAAATTATGTCACTGTGAAAAAAATTTAGGGTGTTCAGCTTAGAAGGTCTATTTATTAAAGGGGTGAGACACTTAAAAGACAAAATCGATGGAGGCAAATTAGGAATCCCCGTATTTCCGAAACGGCTGAAAATAAGTGTCAACAACTATATAGTTTTATAATCGGATCGCCAAATGCAATCCAATCGTGTGGTTATTTATGGGGGTTGCCATTTAAGAAAATTCAAAATGGCGTCTCATCTGTCAAATTTGTAAATCTAATGTATTTTTTGACATTAAATTCGGCTTCCTTATCGAAAATCATTTAGAAATATGTAATTTGTTTTTTATGATAGTCAGCAGGAAAATCGCCAATCGGGTGAGACACTTAAAAAAATGTCCCTGTACATACTTGCAGGGTATCTCGGTAACTATTGAAGATAGAGACTTGCGGATTTTACATTACTACGCTACCTTTTCGCGAAACAAAAGATGCCGCAAACAGAATTGTCATAGCTTTCTTAGTTTTTAAGCTACAGGGTGTTTTCGACAATGTTGGCTTTTCGACCACCCCTTGTATTTCGGTTACCCTTCAACTTATTAAAAAATTGAAAACTGTTTTTAAGTAGAATTCAGTAGCGTACTTACTTTTTTACTGGGAGTCTTACTTTTCGAGATTTAAAGCAAATATATGTTTTTTTTAATGGGACACCCTGTATATTTTTTTCTTATTTGATTGAGCTACTTTTAAGCTTTTTAAAAATATATTATAGTCAATAGTTACTATTAACAATAAACGCACAAAACGAAAGATTTAGAAAATTAGGGTAGAATAGGCCATGAAACGAACAAAAGAATATCTATCTCTGACATGCCTATTTATCAAAATGTATAGGTAAAAATAACGTTTTGTTAAGATACATGTCATTATCTCACAAAAATTTAAAAAAAAAATGGTGAAAATGTAGTAGTATCAAAATTTTAAAAAATACACGCTAAATTTGCTTTATAGAGTGCCATGAAAATAGAAAAACTTAAAATCTTATAATTTAAATATCCAATTTATAAGATTCCTTACTTAAATAGATATCCAGAGAGAAGGCAGCCCAATCAAGTAACATGTTCAAGTTTAAAAATTAATTTTATTACATACAGAATAATGCTTACCAAAATACCGTCTAACTTGTACCGAAAGATTGTTTTTAGGACTGATATTCATAATCTAAATCTAAGACATAAATGTACAATAACACCACCACGCCACAATACTACAATGTTTCGGAGAAGTTTTACCTACAACGTCCCTGCTATTTATAACTCTATCCAAGTAAAATTTAAATCATTTCCTGTAGAGTTTTCAAAATAAATTGAAAAGCTTTTTACTTGACGATCACTAGATCGTCTAATTTAGTTATAGTTAGCTTTACATTACATATATTACATTTATAGGCTAGTTGAAACAATAAATTTTCTTTTCTGGGATATATTAACTTTTAATTTTAATTATAATCTAATAGTTTTAGTTTAAGGGCCGGGTGTAGTGATACACTGTGAGCAGGGTCATGACTTTAGTTTAAATATTTATATAATGTTGTTGGACAGTTGCGCTATTGCTAGGGTATATCAGTGCAGGTGCCCGGCCAGGTTAAGTGTAAGAACAACCTTTACGTCAGTAAGTGGATGAACTTCGCCATTTCAGAAGATGCACAATATTAATTTTGTTTTTGTTTATACCTTTAGCAACTTTGTACCTTCTGAATAAAGATCTTATTTATTTATTTGTTTATATTTATCTATTTATTTATAATTAGGAATCGATCATTTATAAAACCAAGACCTAAATGTCCTAAATCAAATATGATAAAAGAGAATCGCGAAAGAGACGAAATGAACGTTATGACTTTTGTAGAGTGCAAGAAGTTCATCATAGTCATAGAAAAAGATCTCGGAGGAATAAAATCTTGTGTAACAAATTATTAAATAAATATCATTTGAAACCCTATGAAGTAAAAATTGTGCACCCTTTACGTATTGGGAATGCTGTGCGACGACTTACTTTTAGCAGTAATGACATATTCTTTTGTTTGTTTCAATGGTTTCATAGCCTACTAGAGTCAAATCTGGTCTTATCTGGCGGGTTTACGATTTAACAAAGACATACTTTCAATTTTTCTTTTCTTTTATTGCGTTTAATCATACTAACCAAATAAAATCCGTCAGACAAATATGACAGACTTATGCAATTTTGGCATGAAAGAAAAGGATAGGTATTTAATTTTCAGCGATTCACAAAAGTTTCTACCTGCCCAAGTACCTGCCACCTTCGTCTTGATTTAAAGATGTCAGTTTTGTGACTTTGACAGTTTGTGACAAAATGAAAAAATTTTCTGGGTTTTTGCATCCCCAAGCAAAAAAAATGGTACCTACTTAATCTGATAAGCTATTTCGAAAATGCAAGAAAAAGTGGAAATTCGCCAACCAATATTCAGGAAACAGCAGCCAAAGCACTGGGAATTAGTTTAAGGGCTGTGCAGAGAATTGCGCATGAAAAAAAACATAACATAATACCCAAGAATACTAAAAAATGTAATGTAAACGAAGAAAGCCAAAGACTGAGGATTTAAGCGAAAATATTAAAATGGGAGTTCGAAATGTGATTTACGATTTATACAGATCAAAAACCAATGTAACTCTTCCAGTTTTACAAGAAACATTAAAAATTCGGGGTGTTTTGGAAATTGGACTTGAAGCGCTATCAAAATTAATAAAAAAGTTAGGTTTACGCTATAAAAAAGACTGTAACCGAAGATTTTTATGTGAGCAGCCACAGATAGTGAGTCAGCGTGTTCAGTTTTTTAAAAATTATACGGAGAATTACAAATCGAAATTTAGAAAAGTGGTATTTTTAGACGAAACGTGGATATTTTCAAATAGAAGTGGTTCAAAATCTTGGCAAGATGATTCTGTGAAAAGCGTGAAAAGGAAAAAGGGATGTGGCACGGGAAAGCGGTTCATTATTTTACATGCTGGTTCTGTAACAGGATATGTTCCAGGTGCAAGCTTAATTTTTTCTTCAACATCAAAAAGTGCTGACTATCATGATAATATGAATTGCGAAATGTTTGAAAAATGATTAAAAGTTTGATTGATACCAAATTTGAATTCTCCGTCTTTAATTGTATTAGATAATGCATCATATCATTCAAGAATTTTAAATAAACAGCCTACTTCATCTTGGAGAAAAAATGATATTTATGAGTGGCTTGAAAAACACAACCAAAATCCTTCACCAAATATGCTTAAATCGGAACTCCTATCAATGGCAAAGTCTCTTAAAAAACCAAGAATATACGCGGTAGATGAAATATTGCGTGAATATGGCCATGAGGTTCTACGACTGCCGCCATATCATTGCCAGTTTAACGCAATAGAATTAATATGGGCCGGGGCAAAGTCTTATTATGAAAAACATGTAGGTGATGGTCTTAAATCCGACCAAGTACAAATAGTTTGGCAAGATTCTTTGGATCATATTACACAAGAGTACCTACTGGAAGAAATCAGTGGAACATACAGAAATATTAATAAGGGATTGGTGGGATCGAGAACAAGTACTAAATGTCGAAGTAGCGCCAATGATAATTGCTCCATTCGAAGACGACTCAGACGACGAGGACTTTTCAGATTTTATAAGTGACGATGATAGTTTTTAGTCTATAATTAGTTTATAAACGGTTTTCTTTGTTTAAATTTTTTAGTATTCTTCGGTAATATATTATGCTTTTTTTCATGCACATTATTCTGCACAGTCCTTAAAACTAATTCCCAGTGCTTTCGCTACGGTTTCCTGCATATTGGTTGCCAATTTCCACTTTTTCTTTCATTTTCGAAATAGTTTATCAGACTAAATGCCATTGAATTTTTAGGTTTTAGTAGTAAAATTGTTAAAATAAATTACACTGTTTATTATTGTCGTTTTTAATAAATACATTTAAGGTATACTATTTACAGGGATGGCGAACCAATGGCACGCGACATAAAATTTTGGCTCGCCACCGATCACAAAGTTTACTATGAATTATTATATTACGAATTGCGACGGCACGTCTATGGCCTCATTAAACATTTCTTTAGAAAAAATGCACGTTAATACATAAAGATTCGCCACCCCTGTACTATTATGTACATAATTTTTGCAAAAATAATAATATTATATCTGGCTATCTTCACGACTTCACGACAGTTAAAATAATAAAACTATGTATCTTTTCTCCGGGTATATTGATACCTACATAGTCTCACAGCATTTTGATATAAGCTGTGGAATTTTCGAATTGATTTATATGATCCGTGACCTTTGGACCCGCATTTTGAGACCGGTTTAGATTTTATACGTTTCTTTCTCCCATTTTTAGAGGGGCGCTTATTGGCTTAACAGGGGCAAAATACGTGTAAAATAAATTTGGGATTTGATACCTTACCGGCTCTAGTAGCTTTTTCTCGTTGACTTTTGAAGTAGGTAACCTATTAAATTGGAAATATTTTTTTAGCCTGATATTATACAACAAAAATTTAGCCAATGTGTAATTTGATTTTTTTTTTATATTTAATTTATTATTATCTGCTGAAATAAACTAAAATTTGTTTAATTTATTTAACATTTCATCGACATTTTTGGTGGTCGCTAGTCAGGGGTTTTACTGTATATTGTTTATCTAATTTTCCACCATCATTTTGGTTATTAAATTTGTTAAATGTAAAACTATTGTGTTAACCGTCTGCAATAATACGAACGCACCCCTGAGAAATTAATTTTGGAACGAGACCCGTCATTTTTATTATGACTGATAGTTTCAAGTTAACGGTTAACCTATTAACATTCAATTTTATGGAAAATCAGCTGTCCATATACGGCCATATTATTGGTTTTTATTTACAACATTTTGATGAGCTCTGGAATTTTCGAATTGATTCATATAATCGGTGACCTTTGGACCCGCCAGATAAGACCAGATTTGACTTTACCATAATTTTCTAAATGTTCTATTTAAAAAATCATATGTTTGCCTTAAATCTCAAAAAGGAAGAATACCAGAAAAAAAGTAAGCATGCCACTGAATTCTACTTAAAAAACTGTCTTAGAAACAGTTTTCAATTTTTTAATAAGTTAAAGGGTAACCGAAATACAGGAGGTGGTCGAAAAGGCAACATTTTCGAAAACACCCTGTAGCCTAAAAACTAAGAAATCTATGATATTTCTGTTTGCGGCATCTTTTGTTTTACGAAAAAGTAGCGAAGTAATGTAAAAAATGCAAGTCTCTATCTTTACTAGTTACCGAGATACCCTACAAATACTACAAATACATCGAAAAATTTAATTGAATGGACAAAAAAGGAAATCATATATAATTTTTAAACAACAATATTAAGGATTAATATACAATTAAATTATTTTCATGAAAAATTTGTTGTTTGTAGATGTCGACTTTTGCAAAAACGCCCAAAAATGCAGTGTCGTAATTGCAGAAATCGTATTAAATTTTTTTTTAAATATTAGATCTTCACACTTTTGAACTGCTGTCGCACGAACAAATGATTTCTGCCACTACACTTTTGAAAAATTTGGTCTGGCGGCGATCAATTCTCGCTGTTATCGGTAGGTTAATAATTGCTAACGTCCTTCGCAATCCGTGAAATATTGGGTCTCTCAACAGTTCTGTTCCACCGGGAAAACGTCAGTTCATGCATACACGAAAGGGTTTCGAGCGACTTATCCTGCCGACCGATTTGGTATTTTCATGAAAAATAGAGTTTGACCAAGTTCAAATTAGTAATTATATCCACGTGTGTGCCGATGCGCGAAAGAGTGACATCAAAATCAGGAGATTCAGAAGACGTTGCTTCGTGAGCGTCGCTAGGTAGCGAGAGTAAACATACCACTGCGCAACTTGAGTGGAGGCCATTTAATGTACCATTTTGAACTTGGTCGAACTCTAAGTTTAGTGATCTGCCACGAGATTGTGTTTAGAATTTTTTATTTTGTATAATATAGCTCACATAGATATGGAGTGGACTGAAGAAATCCTCACTGAAGTTATCGACATATACAGGGTGATTCACCATAATGTCCCACCCCCTTAACTTTTTTATTTTTCATGTTAGGTAAAAATAGAAAATATTAGTATGTAGGATATTTGAAATACTTTAAACAGTATGTCCACAAATTAACTGAGTCACTTCATATACAGGATATCGCATAAAGTTATATATTTTCTCAAATAGGACAATCCAATTTTTGAATTCTACCTAAAATTATTTACGTAATTTATGTGGCATAGCTAACGGTTCTCAAAGTATTCACATTTAAAAAAGAAAAATAATACCACCAATTTTATATGCACCTTGTAACATTCACCTGCACTTTATCGGCTTGAATTGTGACGTTTTATATTAAATGACTGCCGGCGGGATAAGTCGCTCGGAAGTCCCCTTGGTGCGTGCGCCGGGCTATTGGGTGGCGTTTCAATATGTAATCGTTGGATACTACCGACCTCTCATAAAAAAGTAACTCAGTATTATGACGTACAAGAGTTATCACTGGCACCCGCCGAAAAAGCGACACCCTGTTTAAGAAAAACTGATACTATCTTGACCTTCCTTGTACACTCTCTAAATAATATTCCATACTTACCGGATACGTTGTACTTTTCAAGCAGTTCATGCTCTACTGCCTTCGGAATTTTTGACACCATCACCTTTAAATCATGCAACAAATCTGCAAATTTTACTTTACACGAAGCCTCTCCCTTAATGTCGACAGGAATTTTAAACTTGTTTTCTCGCCTAGTACGGTTACGGGGTTTGTTGTTTAAAATTTTGTTATGTAAAAGTTTAATTTTCCATCTTTTAATGACGTCTCTCTTTTCCATTATATAGCAGTTAGACTTTTGCATGTGAGATATAAGTTTTTCGCGATCTGATTCAGATAGATCGGGAGGGATCTCAGTTACTACAGGGATAGCTTTTCCACCATAATAATAAAAGAAATTTTGGTTGTTAGATTGTTTGACAAGCAGGTGAAGGGTGGGATCTGTGTAATTATGAGTTTGCTTTACGATGCGATATATGATTGGATGGTTAGTAACACCTTTTGGACGGGATTCTGAAAAGTAATATAATACAATAAAGGTAAAGCAATGTATTGGACGGGTAATGATTAACAAGCAACGGGTTTAACAGGATAGGGTCAGAATGTAAATTATTTTATAATTTAGAATAGGAAAACCATTTAGGTAAAAAAAAACTAAGGATGTAATGGTTAAGTATCAAGTAGACCAAACTGCAACTTAAGTGGCTTATTTACAGGGAATCCTAAAAAAGCATGGTCAATAGTTATAGTTAAGGCCGAGTGGATTAGATAAAAATTGTCCTATGCCCCTTATTATCGAGCTATAGCTTCCAAAAGAGGGGATCCTTAAGATGGAGATTTCTCATGTCAAACTAGTAATTTGACATATAAAATTTATTTATCAACGATACGTGGAAAAATGCCAAATCTTACAGCGAGGTAGTTTTTTCTTTACTACTAAGTTAGTATGATGTAAATGTAAATATACGAGTAAAACTTTTATAAAATAAAAAACGAAGGCTTCCGTAAAAAAAAGATATTTGATATTCTATCCTCTTTTTGACACGCAATATATAAATAAAATTAACTTTGAAGGCCAAAAATGCCCGATTAAATTAGAAAGTTCACCTCCACAGTTTTCACAATAAATAGTAAAAGAATACTACCTGGCAAGTGGTAATCATAATATGACATATAAATATGAATATTTCTGAGAACTTTGTTCTCTAGCCACTTGCTGAGACCTTATACAATAAGGATTAACCAAATTATGCTAAACACAGTTTTCTTTTACCTAAATGATTTCTCGGACAAATTAATTTCTGAATTTTAAACAAATTCTAACCTTGACATTTGCACTGTATAAAAAGTCACGAGTTGTATTGTGTATTTGTGATCTAAACCAAGCCCTACGTTTTTCAGTCCAAATCCTCTTGGATGAAAATCACTTTTGCTCACACGGTAGAATGAAATGATGTTCTGATTACTAATAAAAATATATAGTGTGTCCTCAGATGGAGTTGACAAGAGGAAAACAATCTTTATTAATGTGTTTGCAACGAAAACTTATTCTTTATTAAAGAAAAATTGCTTGTCGAAAAAATCTTACTATAACATTTTTAGATCAGATGTATAGTTAATAAATTTCAAAAACATGCTTTAAGAGAAAAGCACCACTATTTATTATTTAAGACAATATACTTAAAACAGAGTTGTTTATAATCCAAAATAAAGCCCAATTGCAAAATTTGATAAAGCAATTTCAGTGAGTAAACCTGCAAGATGAGCGACATGTCAACTGACAAAAGTCATATTTCAGCTGTTTAATTTTTAGTGAGAATAATATTGGTAGCAATACAATGGCAGGCAGCCGTTTAGGGAGAGAGCCGGACTAAAAAAATGTAATAAAATATGTTATATTTCATAATAATGACGGCAATTTTTTTAAATATACAGGGTGTTCATTAATGACGTGCTCATATTTCAGAGTGACTTTTCATGTAATTTTACGATGAAAAGTTCAGCTGAACGTATGTCCGCAACGGCTTCGTTGAAACACATAGGCTAGGCTGACAGCACTCGTCGCCATTTTTGAGGCACCCTTTCGGTACGACCACGCACTTTTCACCGTAGTTTGTCAGAAATGCAGGATTGAAAGTGTTCTGCGTGACCACAGTGTCGCTATTTTGGGTCCTTATTTGGCGCAAGAGAGCAATAGTACCAATTTAGAGGTTTAGGGAATTCCTAAATGTAAATACGGTACTACATGCAAAATATTAAAAGGCATTTAATAACAAGGCCCTGAAACTCACATTGCCTGTCACACATTTTATTTGCCTGTACTATTAAAACTATGGCAAGAAAGAAGCAAAGCCTGACCTGCCCTGTAATCCCATGATGGTTTCGTTTCAGTTAGCACCAATACGTGTCTCTCTCTAACATGTATTTAGCTTAACACGAAGAAACATGACGGATATATAATATGATCTACTTATTTAAAGTTGGTTTTGTTAATGTTTTGAATTGGATTTTAATAATTTGTGGTGTGAAATCCTAGTAAATGTCTGTCTTCATTTATAGGCGATTGGAGTGTGCTGACATGAAATGTCCGCCGCCATATTGCATGTTTACTTGCTGAAAATACTATATGAACATTCTTGTTTTCAAATTTATAATAATAATTTTAGCGGTTATATGTGACTATTTAATGCATTCGTCAAACGTCAATATTAGGTCGGAATCTTATTTGCATCTGGCAGTATTCTGATTTCGGGACGGTACTTTCGAAAATGTTTACAAATATATTATAAATTAATATATTGTGCTATACAATAAAGAATAAATTTAAAAACCTGAACTTTGATTTAAAAAACTGTAGTTAGGACTATTTTGTGTAATAAGAAACTTTTATGAACATTTTGTCTGAAATAATAAACAATCCAGAATTTTTATATGGAAAACTCATTTTCTCGACAAAAATAATTACAACTTTTCGTCGTCAAATCAACGATAAAGGTTTTTTGTTCTTATCAATTTCATCCGGGGGAACACTGTGTATAAAAAGAAATCAGAACATAAACACCAAATCAAACGGTGAAAGCCCAAATCCCTATATTCTTTCTGTTCGGAAACATTATTTTAATCAAATAGAAAACCCATGGATTTAACTATTAAATATTTAACTTTAAAATTAAATCTATACTATTTACAAATTATATATAAAAAGAGTAAGTTCAATTAACCAAGATGCCATTAACGGTTCCACTGGATCAAAGTTTGCCAAAATTGATTTAAAAAAAAGTCGTTTTCGAATGAGGTGAAAGGACATCTACATGAAGCAATAAATGCCAATATAGTTAAAACATACTTACCCAGAAACCATTTTCTTCCTGGAACAATATTAAACTTGGGCTTTAAGAGCTTTCTAAGGGAAGCTCCCATTACCATCTCTTTCCTACCAACGACCATTCCAATTCTCTTTAATTTACTTCTGGCATTCATTTTGTCGATCCTAAATCGTATAAGCCTTAGGTGTTCTTCAATTCTTTCTTCTTGTGTTCTCTTTGTCGACTGGCTTGTTCTGGGATGATTCTTGAAAATTTCAAACATATCTGTCATCACGTGGCGTTCTAATTTTACTATTGGTTCAATACGGTGCAATTTTACAACAGGGAACATATTTATTTTATTCAATGGCTTCCTTAAGTTCGTTGCAACATCTGATGACAAAATGTATGTTTCTAATAGTGGCATGGACCGACCACGATTTATTTTATCGGGAAGTTTTGCATTCTAAAATTAAATAAGTAGTGCTAATAGGACAGGAGAATCAGATCACACCTATAACGCACCATTTATTCACTGCTATAAAATTGTATTGTAAAACAGCCCAAGTGACATACTAAATTCCACTTGGTTGTGTCTTGGTTTTATTTATTCATAATATCACTTCTAATTTTAAAGCTCTAAGGCTTAAAGTACAAATAAAGATCAACTTATAATAGCGTTGCAACAACTACCATCTGATACTAAATATTCTTAAAAATCCTTAATGAGAGAAAAAAGAGGAATCTTTAACATTTAACGATTATATTAGATGAAATGTTAAAAAACTGCTTAACTTGGCTAAAAAGAAGGCTTGCAGCTTTAAGTATGTAGTATGAAGCTATCTTGAAGCTGTTTTTTTTTTTAAATTTATGAGTATAAAGTTTAAAAGGAAGGTTTAACAAAATTGTGTGTTTTTGAAACCGGCTTAGGGCAAGGGTGTCTGTAAACATCATCTCCTTGGATAAAAGCCATTACAAAAATATTTTATTAAAGCCGTTTTAGATATAAAGGGCGATTCAATTTGGATTTCCACATAAAAGTATTTAAAAAAACACGGAGAATTTGAAACAATGGAAAAAAAATGTATTTGCCCTTTCAGTTTACTTCATTACAATTACGTATGAAAGATGATCAGCCCTATGATCAAACACACAAGTTAACTTTTAACGTACCGTTTCCATGACAACAACAGAAAAAAGCCAACTTGTTAATTTCTCCCTGTGGTTGAAAAACAGGTAATTTTAAAGTTAGCGTCTAGAGTTAACTTGTGTGTTTGATCATAGGGCTGAATATCCGGTAATTGACTGCCGCGGCCCATGTGGCATGTCATAATCCGTTTGTCAAAATTTTCAACTACTCTGAAGCACAAATCAGGTACTATACGATCTATTTCGCGTCTGATCTTTTGTTTCAGCTCTTAAATAGTGCTTAGTTTATTCTTGTACACTCTGCTCTTCAGATACACCCAGAGGAAAAAATTGATGTTGCCGTTACGTGAAATAATGCGGCTGGAAACTTCCCGCGTAGTAATTCTATCGTTTCTCCTGCTGTGTGGCAGGTGGCACCATAATGCTAAAACCAAAGATCTTCGATGCCCACATCTTCCAACTGCTCTCACAAAAAGTATGTTATCATGTTCCGATAGCGAACGCCATTAACCGTAAGGGCGTTTTCAGCATGATCCTTGAAAAAAAATGGAACAATTACACCTCCAGCCCAAAGGGCACACCAAACAGTCAGTTTTTACGGATGCATTTTCTTTTCAACAATCTCTCTTGGATTTTCCAATCCCAAAATACGGCAATTCTGCTTGTTTACAAACCCGCCAATGTCAAAATGTACCTAATCGCTAAAGATTATTTTCATTGAAAAATTTACCCCTTGTTCTCGTATCCATTCGGCAAACACACGGCGCTGTTGATGGTCTCTAGGCTTTAATTCCTGCGTGATTTAAAGTTTGTATGGGTGTAATTGCAAATCTTTATTTAAAATTTGCTGTGTAGTCGAATATGTAAGGCCCACTTGCTGCGATCGATGACGAATCGATGTGCTTGGATTTTCGGGCATTTTTCGCCATCAATGGCAACAGTTTCTTCCGAACGACCTTTACGAGCATGGGGGTTTTAATATTAGCTACGTATCCATTTTGCTCGAATTTTTGAACCACATTCCAAATTGTCCTCTTAGAAGGTCTATTTTGCGCACCGAAAAATTGACGTAGAGACAAAACGCATTTTTCGCGATCACCCATTTTCATAATAGGCTTGCACAATTATTGTAACGCGTTGTTCCGTAGTGTATTGCTACATGACTAATTTTTTTTATGTTTCTAGGTTAGAAATCTCACATTGCCGTTGACAAATAAAAATATTTTAGACTGTGATGCGAAAACTCAATTTGAATCACCCTATATTATATGTATTTAATTATCCATCAATGAACAGCCTAATAATGACACCAGAAAATATCTAGTCCTAGTTAAACTAGTAACGACTAATTTTCTTTTCCCTTTTATGATCTGCTTACTGCTCCAAATTACATTGAATGTGATGAGTATGTGGTCTATATTAGCTCACAGAAATAAATGGTTATCAAAACTAGATTTGAATTTAGAAATTTACTTCTGACGGTTTACGGGGTCAACGAATTACTGTAAGCTCGTTTAAGGGTAGATGGTTTTTCCAAAGTTTTTTTATTTCACCCGCAAGCATTTTATTAATCGACTTAAGACTAAATAGGCTTGCATATGCTGTGTAAAAGACAATATTACCCAAAATAAAGTATGTTGGATCTATTTGTGATTTAACAGAATACATTAAGTCTTATACCAATTCCTTCACGTTTGTTAGGCTACTGCATACATTAATTCGGATATTTGGCAAAAGCGGGAATTTTCACAATTATCAACAAGTGGTGCCGCAAAACCATCATTTCCGTGTTGATTAACTTTATAATAAACCTATTTGTTAAGATATTTCCTAAAATCTTATTAAATTTACTCCCAAGGTAAGTTTAACCTTTTTTTTAAAAAAAAAAAACAGGTCGTTCATTTAAAAAAAAATAACACGAAAAACTTTGTTTGCAAAGAGGTTATGTATCGGGTTTGCTTCTAGAAAGAACTTGCATTGAATCGACCGCAATTATCCAGGGAGGATCTTTTACCAGGACATCTAGAAGCTTTAGCTGTTGGCACTATTGTCAAAGTAAAGTTAATGTACAATTAATAAAAGGTAAAAAATCAGAACACTTTAAATATTTCATTGGTAAAAATTCAAAAAAGCAAGTCAGTGATAATTCTTATACAAGATTTTTCTTCCTAAGAGGAACTCATTTTAACACTAATTGCGATAACCTACTGAAGGTCTGCGATAGGAAAACAGACATATCTTGTTTCTCGCGGGCGACGGCTAAGCGTGGCCATGGTTAACTAGATTTCAACAAGTTGAAGTTGCATTCATTATTATAAATTTAAAATCCTGGTATTTTTAAAATGGCCGAAAAACCATAAAATTATATATATTTGAAATTAGGAAAAAAAGATCTTTTTCATTAAAAAAAAAACAACCTCCTGTCAAATTATGACATTTACAACATTTTTAAATTTCCCTGATAACAAAATCAGACTATTTCAGAAAAAAATATTAAATGTTTATATTTACCATGGTTTATAATAAGTAATAAATATGTAGGTGGGTGGCAAAATATACAGAAATAAATGGTTATCAAAACTAGATTTGAATTTAGAAATTTACTTCTGACGGTTTACGGGGTCAACGAATTACTGTAAGCTCGTTTAAGGGTATATGGTTTTTCCAAAGTATTTATTATATTATTTTGCCCTGTACACTAAAACTGTTATCAGATCTAGATTTCGCAACCCAATACTACCAAAATTTCTACAAATTCTGCTATTATTAATATGCATATTTTGAAAAAAGCAAAAAAAAATATCCTTGACGCCATCTATTTCGGTAACTAAAGTCTGTGCGTTTTAAGAAGTCCGCTAAGCCATAAAACCTCTTGAGCATTATGTCGGTGGCTCTCAAACAATAAATTATATTGAAGGTAATTTTGGATGTTGATGAATTACATTTTCTAAATAAAATAATTTAAAGTAAATAAAAAATTAGTTTAGGTAAAGAAAAATAATAATTTTTCAGCTTTTGTAGTATTCAGACAAATTAGTTTTACGAATTCTTTTTTATAAAGTTTTGGTTCTAAAAAGAACCGATTTTGTAGTCTTGCGACAGAACGTACCTACTTGTAGATAGGTACTACTAAAAGTAGTCTTCCTCTGCATTTGAAATTTCACCCATGCTTTCAGACTCATCAGAATCAACATCATCGTCATCATCATCATCATTCGTAATAATTAACGGTCTTACTTCGTCTATAACCTGTTCTGTCTCATAAGATTCAAAAATCATTTTTCCTGTGTGTTCAATGCATTTCCGCCATTCTTCTTTGCCCGCTTGGCTAAGCGCCTCCTCCCATAACTTTATAACGCTAGGCTTACCGATATTTTTACAGGCATGTTTGTCATAATAGTTCTTGCTAATACCCCATACCAATTCAATTGCGTTGTAATGACAATGGTAGGGCGGCAATCTCAAAACTTGATGTCCATATTTGAGGGCTAATTTGTCAACAACATACTTTTTTTTAAATGACTGCTCTTTACACTTGCTTAAAAGTTCACTTTTTAAATATAAATTTTCATGGTTTATGTTTTTCTTTGACAACCACTCTTTTATTTCTTCCTTTTTCCAGCTGCTTGTAGGAAATTTCTCTTCGAGTCTCGTATGGTAAGAGGCATTGTCTAAAACAATTAAGGAAGGTTTTTCTAAACTTTTTAAAAGTTTTTCCTCGAACGAATGCTCAAAAATTTCAGCATCCATATTGTCGTGATAATCATCAGTTTTTTTTTGTTGATGAAAATATCAAACTGGCATTTAAAACAAAACCTTCTTCATTACCAGCATGTAATATAATATACCTTTTTCCATTACTTGCACGGGTACTTAAATAACAATGCTTTGAGTCATCCTGCCAAGACGTTTTTGTTAAAGTTCCGTTTGCAAATACCCATGTTTCGTCAAGAAAAACAACTTGTCTTGACAATTCCGATTTTTTGTTGTTTAAATAATCCCTTAAAAATTGCCATCTTTTCGAAACAACATTGGACAGCTCGCAAAGCAGTTTTCTGTTGTTCGTTTTTTTATATTTGAAACCCATATGTTTTAAGATGATGGACAAACTGTTAGTTCCAATATCGCAAAGTTTTTTCTGCTTTATCTTTTCAAGAATAGCTTTGAGGGTAACATATTCCTTGGCTTTATACATATCATAAACAATATTCCTAATAGAGAGTTTTATCCCTTGTGATAAATCCAAGGTTTTTGAATGGAGTCGAACCCTTTTATATGGTCTGTCCAAATCCTCTTCACTCTTTTTTCGAAGTCTTCTTAAGGTCTTCTCTGAAATGCCGCAAGCATCAGACGTTCGTTTTTGCACTGCCAAAACAGACTCTAACGGGCCCGAGTTATCTTTTTCTAAAGTAAAATAACGTTCCACTTGTAATACCAAACGGCGTTCACCTGGAGATAAATGCCTTCTAGGCAATGTGCCACCTTGCTGAACATTTTCCACAACTTTGCTTAATAACTGATTTTAATTCACACACAATGAGAAACAAACTAAAAGTGAAAAGCACAACTACTTATTTAAAATAAAGTAGAACATACCATCCCGCACTTCAGCAAATTTTTATTATTTCTTGGAAAATAGTAATTATTATGAAGATTTAATTATAATAATCCCAAAATAATGTCATTATCGGAAAAGTATATACCTGACAAAATCTTTAACATATTTAACCCCGCACTTGAGCAAATTTTAATTGGTTCTTGGAAAATAGCGATTATTATATAGATTTAACTATAATAATAGCAAAATAATTTAATTATCTATTTAATTATTATTTATGCTCAACGCGTAATTCTAAGATAATTTTGTTTTGAAACCTCTGATTTAGGCCAGTAATAGAATACAGTAAACCAGTGGGATGTTCGGTGTGATCAAGTATAGCGAAGGTGCGAAGATATTGTAACTTAACCGACTTACTGTTTTAAAAGCGATAACATCCCTTGGTGATTTAATCCGATATCGGACTTGTTAAAACGCACAGACTTTATTAACTTTTGGACCAAGGTAAGTTGGGCTAGATCAACATATTAGCCTCGGTACTTTGTGCTAGCATTTTGAGTAGAACTTTTAGAGACACCCTGCATAAAATATGGAAATATTCTCACTAGAGCAAAGACCTTGTCGCAGATAGTTAGCACATAACTTCGCGCTAGTATTTAAATTAAAGAGTAGTAATTACTAGCAAGTGTATTTTTTGTACTATATTATATGTATATAAACATAATCTTTTATGACCTGGAGTACGCAGTGCTATTTTTTCTATTAATTACTACTCTTTAATCTAAATACCAGCGTGAAGTTCTCTGCAAACAATACTGTTACGATTTGGATGCCGTTTAGCCCTAAAGGTAGGTCTCAGGGGTTAACTGTTTGCACTTTAATATTTTAGTTTAAATTAACAGTATGTTCATCCCTCAGTACGGACGGTTTAATCTGCTAAACGTGAATTAATGTTGATGTCTTGATGAAACCTAACCTATATTTGTTCTTGTTTGTGTTTTTGGTTTTTATTCAAATTTAAAGGGAGGTAAGTAAATTAGATAGAACAAGAGGCATTGTTTGACACATATATTACTGTTGTGTGGTAAACTGGTAAATGAACAAATCAAAATATAACCTCAAAGATAGTATACAGCAGTGGCGTGCAGACAATGCAGGCAAAAAGGCATTGCCTACCCTGGCGAAAAAGTCCCAAGGAAATAATTTAAAAGTGTCTCAATTTAATTTTTACAGAAATCCATAATAATATTATTATGCGTTTTCTTATTTGCTTATTCTTAAAACAATAAATTGTATATATACTCATATCAAAGAATGTTCCAATAAATATAACAAAACATTAATCATCCAACACAACAAAGACATTTTAAGC
This sequence comes from Polydrusus tereticollis, assembly GCA_963920685.1. Taxonomy (NCBI): domain Eukaryota; kingdom Metazoa; phylum Arthropoda; class Insecta; order Coleoptera; family Curculionidae; genus Polydrusus; species Polydrusus tereticollis. Next base: position 57,292,084 of record OY987329.1, read on the forward strand.
GATCGAAACTACTGAAATCAGCATTACTATTTCCCATGTAGGTGGCCCATATGACCACAACGAAGGTGTTTTAAATCTTTGCATGGACGCTTTAGCTTCTTTTAAAGGCAGCACCTACAATTCTGATTAAAGTACGAATTTAAAGGCACGGATGTAGCGTCATGTGTTAAAACGAGATCGAGCGATTGGAAGATGTCTTAGCGTAATTCGTCATTGTGTTAGGTCTCGTGTCGCGGGTTACAGGGCTTTTACGGGTTTGCTGTTTATAATATTTTTATCTTGTTTATCAATAGAGTTTAATTAATTCACAATTAATTGTCCTGTATATTTTACATAGTACCTACTTACATGTATTTTTTATGATGACTTGTTAAATGCATTTTTAAAGAAAGACCGTCGCATCGCATTGAACTGATTTATAAAAACTATTGTTTAATTCGAAACCTAAAAAGACATTTCTTAAGCAATACATTTTACTTTATCGTTTTTGCCTACCCTGTTTCCAACGTCACTGCACGCCACTGGTATACAGTGATGATACAGTTAGATGGAGGACGAATATCTGCGAGCTTAGTGTAAGCTACAAACCTAACCTATAATACATACCTAGCAAAACCCCATATCGAATTATAACGGGTGACAATGAAATGGATATACAGAACCCCACTTCATTGTCATTCAATTTAGTAACGTCGCCATTTTGAATTTAGGGGAATCGTATTCTCAGTCGCCATTTAGAAAACAAAAAAAAAACAACGTATTCTAATTATGTTATTAAAAATAGAATTTATGCACTTGAACTTATGTACCGGGTGCCACAAAGTAGTGGCTCATCATTTTTTTCCATAGGGGATAAGCAAAGTAAATATTATAAAGTCATATTATGGGACTTTGATTTGACTATGATAATAGTGTTGTTAATATTAAATCTTATTCAGTTAAAGTTTTTTTTGATACTTTAATGAATATGCAGGAGGGTGTTAATGAATGTCACGTATATACTTAAGGTCCCTACATTTTTATCGTATCTGTCATCGTTTTAAAAATTTAAAGATGGAGACTTTGCGCAATTTTAAAGAAGAAATAAATACAAAGCGGATCTTGACACATCTAACCGCGCATTTCTTAAATAAAAATGAGTAGCTAACGTTTCAACCAAAAATGATACATACATAATGTGCGCCATGATTGCATTTTGTTTTGCGTTTTCAGAGTATATCCGTCCATTGATTTCCAAAGTTACAATAAGATATTGAGCTATTTCACTAGAATAAAGACATTGTCGGATTGTCGCCAATATATTGTCAACAAAACGGCGGGCTCCGCATTACAATTATATTTCTCACACCTGTAGACCACTGCGTGTAGAGATCGCGGACCACTGTGCCACCAATATCAAGATCATTTAAACAATAATCAGCACTCTCGCTGTATAAATACCCGCCCACCTTCGCCTTTCTGGCCAGGTCACCTCCCTTACCTCCAGGAGCGCAACTGCCGTTCGGCAAAACGCCCCTCTCCTGGGTCTTCATCCACCCTCGCTCCTCAGAAGACTCGCTTTAGGCCAAAGTGCGCCCCTTTAAGGCCCCTAGGGAACATGCTAGGTTGCCTCCGGGCTGCATGATGTTATATTCAAAAATAATTTAAATATGAGGGTATATTGTTTTTTTAGCTCTGCATTTTAGTTCAGGTTAGTAGCAGATTAAACCGTCCTAACTGACTACCATACTGTAAATTCAAACTAAAAGATTAAAGTGCAAACAGAAAAAGTATACACTATAAAAATATATATATAAAATATTATAAAAATATATGTATAAATACTATAAAAAAAAATCTCGAATAGTAGTCATAAGTAGTATATTTTTTATAAAGCAAGAGAGATTTGCATGTTGTATAAGTTCTGCAGTACGGCGTACCAATTTTCAGGTACGTGTTGGGATTCAATTAAACTCAGACTTACCGTAGCTTTACCCACTAAAAGCTCAGACTTTCTGGAACCATTTCTTATATCTTGCCGACTTGACCCCGTTTTACGAACAATAATTCGCTCATTAAGGGAATCTGATATTTCTCCCGCTTGACCATCAACTTGCGGTATCAAAGTGGTATCAAAATAATGCCCGTTGTCGTCGTCATCGCTTTTATCGGAATCGCCTTGTTGGTCAACTTTCCTAGGAGTGGTATTGGCAGCCAGAGGCATGCTTAGATCAAGAAAATCCTCATTGGAATCATCGTTGGGTTCGTCTTCCTTAAGAACTTGCGATAAAATACAATCGTCTTCTTTTGATTTTTCGAGTGCCTAAGAAAAAAACAATTTACTATTTAATATTAATAGCATACAGGGTTCTTCACTTTAAACTCCGAGGGCCTATATCTCGAAAACGAATGGATATATTTTGATTTCGTAAAAAGCCGTCATTAGGTAGGATCACTTTGCATTTTTTAAAGATAACATCAATGCGACCTCTTCGACGCTCCAAAATATTTATAGACTGAAGGGACTTCGAAAGTAGGTACATTAGAAAGTACTTTAAATTTTAAAACTGTCTTGTGATTTACTCTAATTCGATTACTTCAGTCGCTTTTAGGTAATACAAGGTTTTATTTAAATTTTTTTATTTACTTCTGAAACGGGCCAGTACTAAAACTAAAATAATTCTTCACTTACTAACAATTCAGTGAATTTTGTTCAAAATTCTTTCCTTCTGGGTGAACAAAACTGTCAACATTTTTAAAAAGTTTGATGTGGGTAACTTTTAAAAGCGTACTTCTTTTAATAGCAGTAGATTCGTTGTAATTTTATTTATTAGATCGGTAATATCTTCAGCTGGTGTTTCGTGGACATCCTAATAATAATCCTTTAAGTGACCCTAAAGAAAAAAAATCTAAGGGTGTTGCATCTGGTGACCTTGCCGGCCATCTAAATGGTTCGTTGGTTCCAAACGAATCGATTGGGATACTGTCTGTCTAAATGGTCCGTAACAAGTTGAGCATTATGAGCAGGAGCCATATCCTGCTGCAGCCACATCTTCGTTTTGGTGACTCAAAGGGTACATCTTCTAACAGTTCTTATAAGTGAAACTTGAAGAAAATGTAAATACTATTCTTCAGTTAAAGGGCCTTCGTAAAAATTAGGTCCAATTCTCTCTCTCTCTCTTTCTCTCTAATCCGATGGGATCAATACTCGACAATTATGTCGGTTCAAGACACCATTTTCGAAATTCGAGCCGGAATAAGAAAAGTAACTCCAGAAGCATGGTATAGAAGAAATTGTTTATCGGTGTTATTCATGTTCGAAGAATGAGGGTGTGGAATTTTTGAACATAACAATAATTTATATTACAAAAATATGTAACGACGAAAATTTTATTGTGGATTAGAATGTTGTTTTCGGCAAGTAGTGGGAGTGGGTTGGTGTGCAAGAAAAACAAGTTTCCATTTCCCAACGGTTCAGCTTTATATACAGTGCCTTATAAAGCCGGCGACACATTGTTCTGACGTGATGAATTGTGTTGTGATGTGATGTGATGCTAAACAGATAATAAACTTTTTTTCTCGTATATTTAAATGAGCGGCGTGCACATTCCCCTGACGCATTCCAATGTGCTGTGTCGTGATGAAATCCGGGCCGGCCTGGTTTTCATTAAACACCGATACATAAATCGGAACGTTCTTGTAATTGAAAAAGTAAGAAATTCGCACGAGCTTGAGGGCATGGTGTATAACGAACGCAAACAATACAGTGATTTTGAAACCCGCCTATTATCGTCGTAATGCATCAGAACAATATGTTTACGACTCGTCACAGCATAACGCATCATAACACATCAGAACACAACACAACACGTCGGAACAATGTGTCCCCGGCTTTACTCTAGAATTGGAATAAAAAGGTGTAAGGTGAAAGTGCATTTTACATCATTAAAGCCGGGGACACATTGTTCTGACGTGATGTGTTGTGATGCTACACAGATCATACAGCTTATTTCTCGTGCATATAAATGAGCGGCGTGCACATTTATCTGATGCTACGCGGCCTGTCGCGTTCTCATGTGTTGTGTCGTGATAAAATCCGGGCCGGCCAGATTCTCGTCAGACGCTGACACAAGCATCAGAACGTTTGTAACAGCAAATACGAGCGTTTCGCTGAGAGAAAAATGAATGGCCTTCCTTGATAATTGCCTGGGAGAAGCTTACCTACTATATTCCCCAAAGCTCTGTCTGGCAGGTTTCGCAACGCCGCATTTTTAACACCGTTAAAACCCGGGGCTTTCTGAAATTAAGATAACTTACTAGCGATTTAACTTCGTTTAACGTGACTTTGGGAAAGCTTTGAATGGAATTATTTAAAAATTTGGATAGTTCTGGCAACCCTCTCGTTACGCTGCGGTCCGTGTTCGGATTTTCGCTAAATTGATCGCAGAGTTTGTCTGCGAGCAATTTAGCTTTGTCCTTTTGCGTCGTCAGTTAAAATTAATAAAAATTAGGTTTTACAGTTTTTAAAACCCTTTATTACTGAACAAGGAGTGAAGTAATCGATTTAGGGTAAATGACAAAAAGTCTTAAAATTTAAAGTACTTTCAAATTTACTTACTTTTGAAGTCCCTGCAATCGATTTATGTTTTTGAGGCTCGCATTGATGTTATCTTTAAAAAAAGAAACGCAGTTTAGTTCAGGTTAGAAAGAAACCAAACCTATAATACAAGCCGAAAAGGTTTACAAAAATAATCTAGGATGGCCTCTAGTAATGAACAAGTACTATATGGCTATTACCTTCAACAAATTGAAAACATGAGGGGCATTTCCACTTCTGCCCATGCGCCATAAGTGCGTCGCCAAATTTACTAGGAAGAACAGGGTAAAAAATTTCCGTAAAAAACTAAGTGCATATTAAAAAGTGTGTAGCTTTGACTTTCAGGGCCATGTCATCGGCCACCAAAGCTTCGGCTCTGGTATATAACTTACAAGGAACTGATGTTCTGGTTTGTCGTTAAGGCTACCCTGTATATAATAAAAAGTAACAATAAAGAATGTTTAAAAGTGAAAGTAATTCTGACACAACAAAAGTAGAGCTCTGTAATTTGAGAGCTGGTCATGTTATTCGTTCTCCCGAAGGTTTTTTGATTGTGTGTATATTTGTGGTGCTTCCATTAAAAATAAGTGATTTTGGATAAAATATACTTATTTACTTAACAAAATCCATATAGTTTATATTATGAAAAATATAAACATAACAGTACCTACTTCTTGGGAAATGAAATACCTATAGGAAAAGTGCATGGGTTTCGTTCAAACGTGAATCCTACATAAACCCTTTATTTTGACTGTGATCTGTTGAATTTCGATTTTGATAAAATTGTTAAATATCAGAATAAATGTTCAATATATGTATATGTATAACATTCTTTAACTTTTATCGATCAAAATATACAAAATCTTAACAAATGTTTACAAATTTCTGTATGCCATATATACTTAAAACAATTTCGGTTAACATATTCTTTAAAATTACTTCTCTAACTGCTGTCAATAGTAAGAATGGACCATGGTTATTAAGTTCTCTCTGAAAATGGATTATCAGAAGTTATTAGCTCTTTGCACCAGCTATTTAAATGTCTCGGCATTTTTCATAAACGGTAAACAACCTAATCGACAGAAATATATATGCACACCATTGTTGTTCTTAAAATAACAGTTTTTTAATACTAATTATGAAAAGATCTGCAGTTTTTGTTAAAAAAATACGTAAATACACGCACGAAACAAAAACAACAAAACATACCAACAAACGAGCTGGTGCCACAGTAGCGGTGACAGCTCTGTTGCCAACTATCAGCGTATAAAATTCAAACTCTATTAATTTTTACAAGTTTAAATTATTAAAATATTTAAGAAGTAGTCCATTTTCTGTGGCGAGTATATGAATAGAAATAAAGGTCTGTCTTTACCACCAAAATACGTTTATTTACCCCTCTAGGGTGGAAGTTAAGGGTTAGGGAGAATACATGAGAGTAAATGTTAAATTAAATTTCTTAATGTAGACGTTGTACTAGTTTCGACTTTAGTGAAAGTCATCATCAGCAACTCAGTAATAAGAAATTTCTTTTTAGACTATGATCAAAACAAGTGGGTAAGAAAGTGGTTCAACAATATAAAATCTTAACCTGTCATTAGCCAATGGATTCGACAGCAGTTTATCATGGATACCATGCTACTTCATACAATAGGGGAAATATTTTTGTTTCTTTTAATTAAGCTTACGTGGTCATTTATTCTTATGCTAAATTTACGACCAGTACGTCCAATGTAACAATTGCAGGTAGAGACTTCGTCACTATGAGAACAACTTAATTTATACACTCCAGACTTTTGAAGTACATCAACAGAGTCTTTATTATTGCAAATATATTTCTTTAGATTATTTTGAGTTTTAAAGGATATATGAATGTTATTGTTGAATTTAAGAATTGTGTTTTTAATATTATGAGATATTGTTCCCATGTAGGGTAAGCTAGTGTAATATTTAGGTTTCTTAGTATCATGGATGGGTACTAAGTTTCTATTGATGTGTTTATTCAAATTTCTGTAGTATATTTTATTTATAATATGTGTTGGATATTTGTTGTTTGTAGCAAGTTGAGTAATGAACGATAGTTCTTTGTTAAAGTTAATATTATCCATCGGGATAGCAAACAGTCTATGGAAAAATGAGTGAAAAGCACTTAATTTATGGCCTATTGGATGATTAGAATTGAATGGTATGATACTATCTGTAGAAGAGGCTTTGTGGAAGATTGAAAATTGTAGTTTATGATTGTTCTTAGTTATGGTTAAGTCAAGAAAATTGATACTGTTATTAGTTTCATGTTCAATAGTGAACTCTATGGAGGGGTGTATTGTGTTAATAAAGTTATGAAACCTATTTAATTCATCCTCTGTACCAGTAAAGCCAGCTATTATGTCATCAACATATCTATAATAAAATAAAAATTTTTCAAATAATGGATGTAGTTTTATCGTCTTTTCTAGGAAAAACAGAAATATTTCAGCCAACAAAAAAAAAGAGACTGTTACGTGTAACAATGAAATAATAAAAATATTAGTTTTTACATTGCATATTCAAATTATGTTTTTGGTTCGTGCTTTTATGCTGGAAAACTATTTTCTGTAAATAAGGAGCGTTAATTCAAAAATGAACATGTCCATTTAAATGGTTCTTCAGAAAAACGTAATAACATTTGACATTGATACTCTTCTTCGTTGTTAAAATGTTTTCTAAGAGAAAAACGGTCCTAACATTTTTTTTCTTTTTTGATTTTCCCATAATTATGTAATTTCCCAAAATATTTTCTCATATAATCTCCTAAATGCTTTAATTACTGGCGAAAACTTTTCACTTATCACGAGGGTAATTTTCTTAAAAAATTCATAAGCGAGAGAAAAAGTTTTTTAATTAACAATTTTTTAATTAACAAGATTAAAGATAACCACCTGATAGTCAGTAAAGCTGACAAAAGCAATTGTATTACCATATTGAATAAGGATGATTACATTGATAGGGTGGAGAATTTCTTGAATGATGGTTTTAATCTCTTAACAAATAATCCAACTAATAAATTCTTTTCTTATGTTAAGTCTAACCTAGATGCAACTTCAGATACATTGAAATATTTAAAAACTAATAAATATAGATTATACCCCATGAATCCTTCAGTACCACTTTTGTATGGCCTTCTAAAAACCCATAAACCCCCCCTTTCCCTGTGAGACCAGTTGTTAGCTATTCCCAGTCCCCTGCGTCTTGTCTCTCTAAATGGCTTAACCATACTATTTTGTCCCAGACTAAATTCTTTAATCCCAGTTCCATAAAGAACAGCAAGAACCTAACCAATGAGTTGACACACTTAAATGTTCCAGCCAACACAAAATTAATCTCTTTCGATATTAAAAATCTCTTTCCGAGCATACCACCTGAGGATTGCATAGAAGGTGTCAGAACATTATTATTCGAAAACTCTAACCTTAATACTTTTCATATATTGAACTTATGCTTGCTAGTGGACACAGTTCTCAAACAAAATTTCTTCCAGTTCAATAGCAAACTGTATTCACAGACATCAGGATTACCCATGGGATCTAATCTTTCCCCTTTGTTGGCTGAAATATTTCTGTTTTTCCTAGAAAAGACGATAAAACTACATCCATTATTTGAAATTTTTTTATTTTATTATAGATATGTTGATGACATAATAGCTGGCTTTACTGGTACAGAGGATGAATTAAATAGGTTTCATAACTTTATTAACACAATACACCCCTCCATAGAGTTCACTATTGAACATGAAACTAATAACAGTATCAATTTTCTTGACTTAACCATAACTAAGAACAATCATAAACTACAATTTTCAATCTTCCACAAAGCCTCTTCTACAGATAGTATCATACCATTCAATTCTAATCATCCAATAGGCCATAAATTAAGTGCTTTTCACTCATTTTTCCATAGACTGTTTGCTATCCCGATGGATAATATTAACTTTAACAAAGAACTATCGTTCATTACTCAACTTGCTACATACAACAAATATCCAACACATATTATAAATAAAATATACTACAGAAATTTGAATAAACACATCAATAGAAACTTAGTACCCATCCATGATACTAAGAAACCTAAATATTACACTAGCTTACCCTACATGGGAACAATATCTCATAATATTAAAAACACAATTCTTAAATTCAACAATAACATTCATATATCCTTTAAAACTCAAAATAATCTAAAGAAATATATTTGCAATAATAAAGACTCTGTTGATGTACTTCAAAAGTCTGGAGTGTATAAATTAAGTTGTTCTCATAGTGACGAAGTCTCTACCTGCAATTGTTGTTACATTGGACGTACTGGTCGTAAATTTAGCATAAGAATAAATGACCACGTAAGCTTAATTGAAAGAAACAAAAATAAGGAATTGCCGGTGGACACGAAGTCAAATTTCTCAGACCACATACTTAACTATAAACACACCTTTGATCCAGATAGAGGAGTGGAAATTCTGCATGTCATCCCTAATGGAAAAACCTCTAGTTTATGGGAAATATATGAGATTAACCAAGCATTGAAGAATCCTCAAATCCAGGTCCTAAACGAACAGATTACTTTTGACTGTCTCCCTTTCTTTAATTCTCTTCAAATTTAAACATTATTGTTTGCATCTCGCCTGTATCCTTGTGGTATTTTTCTCCTTTTAACGCGGATGTTATAATATTACAAATAATTTCAATAAATTAACCTATAACTTGCAATTATTAATTAAAGCTGTCATTGTCATAATTCAATACCCATCTGACATCTCCTCATAATCTAATTATGCAACTCTTATTACATATATGTCAAATTAAAACCTAACCAATATTACTCCTTAGAATGGTCAGTTGCCTATACAACTAATTAATGTATTAAATATTTTGAGACACTGCCCTCTGACGCTATTCCCTTTAATCATAGTCACCTTCTGGTGGCAAAATTCCATAACTACGAGGTTACAATTTTTAGTTTTTGAAATAATTGATTACGAGTTTATTAATTTGTGCTTTATTCATGTCATTGCTATTGCTTAAGTATAATAAGACTGATTTGTACACACCCCGAATAAGGGATGTTAATATAACATGAAACTTAGTGATATAACATTTATAATTTCAATTTCTCCATAGTTAGGTATACTGATTTCTTTTAAATTGGCCGCCCTTGTATTCGACAGTTGATTACCGGAAACCCTACCCTATCTGAATATATATATTATACCTAGCAGTCAATCTGGATTCCGCCCTGGATATGGAACGACAACAATCTTGCTACATGTTGTCGACCTTATGATAAGGGCGATAGATGGTGGCTTTGCCACCATTTTAATTTTGCTGGACTTTTCAAGGGCATTCGACACCGTTGACCACAAGCTGCTTATTGCAAAGCTCAGGTATTTCGGCCTTGATGATTGTGCCCTTTCATTTTTTCACAATTATTTAGCTAACAGACTGCAGTTCGTGAGGGTGCATTCTGGTATTTCTGAATTTGGAGAAGTTAAATCTGGAGTACCACAGGGCTCTATTCTGGGGCCACTTTTATTTCTTTTATACACATTCGACTTGTGTACAGTTGTAAAATTTTCGCAGACCCAAAGATACGCTGATGATACACAGCTAATTTACACGTTCGATCCTTCGGACTATAATGAAATTGAAGCAAATGTAAATTCGGATCTTAACTCAATAACTTTATACAGCGAAAAACATAATTTAAAATTAAATGCCAAGAAAACTAAAGTTTTATTATTTTCACCTGCCAATTGCTCCGAATTTCTAAAAAGTTACGTAAACGTTGAAATGGGCAGTCAAGTACTTGAATTTACTGATGCTTCCAGAAATTTGGGTGTTTATCTGGATTCACAGTTAAGATTTTCTCAGCATATATCTAATTTAAGCAAAGCTTGCTATGCATCTTTAAAGGTGCTGTATGCCAATAAACATATCTTAAATTTCAAGGTCCGCAAAAAACTGTGTGAATCTTATGTGTTGTCCAAGGTATCCTACTGTATTACTGTGTATTACCCATGTCTGAGTTATATTGATAGACAAAGATTGCAAAGAATCCAGAATAACTGCTGCCGATTTATCTTTGGATTGAAGAAATTTGATCACATTTCCAATAAAATTAGACAGCTTCAATGGCTGAAATTTTCCTACTCATATCAGTACCTCTTACTTGTGTCTGCATACAAACTGCTTAAATCATCTGTCCCTCCGTATTTAAGATCTAAACTTGTTTTTCGCCGAGATGTTCACGCTATACCTATTAGATCGAATCCTCTTGCTATGCCTCAGCACCGAACAGCTATCTTCCAGCGCTCTTTTACATACAACATAGTAGTGCTCTATAATCAGTTCATTGCTTACTTTGATATTGAGACTATGTCTTTGTTTCGTAAAAAACTTAAATTGGCAATATTTAATAAGCAGGAAAACGTTGTTGAGACATAGGAAGATTTAACGTATTAATGATAAGTTTCGTAATTATTTCGTTTATAATAGCTATGTCCATGTTTATAATTATTTAAAAAAATCAAATGATATTGAATATTTTTATCTTTTGTATTTAAATATTATTAGGTTAATGTTGAGTAGCTGACAATTCCGTTAGCTAGACTTCGCCTTTTGGGAATTGTAATTTTCTTTTCTTGCTTTTGATTTTACGTTCTCAATAAAGACAATATATTATTATTATTATTATTATTATATATTGAAAAACGAAATTTGCAATACTGATAATCTTGGTACTCTCCATTTTACAACGACAATTGCTTTGACTAGCACGCGTTGTTCCCTGATGTTTAACACAATTAATTTGATGAAGTCATCACCAAAGAAAAAGAAAAGAAAATTGCCTCCATTGGTACCTGCTAATTTTTAATTTTTTAATTTTTAATTTTCTTAATTTTATTTTATTTCCTTTTTTTCACGGAAGTGGTAATTTAAAATGGAATGTTGACCATGTGGTGAGTACAGTATTAATAAATTTACTATACAGAGAAAAAACAAACTAATTTATAGTGATACCTTATGTTTTAAATCTTAATCTTCAATTACTGAATTGTGAATTTTCTTTCTTTTCAGACAAATTCCAATTATCACGTCATAACTCCAGTACGTTTTATGTGTTTTTTGAGAATAATAATTTATTTTATTTCTATTGACTTTTTCTAAAAACCACCAAATTATGTCTCCACATAACTTAATTAAAATTTCATAAAATAATTGATTAATCCTATAATCTCTGAGTAGCACGTGTATCATTAATATATTTCACTTAGTGTCTTTGACATTAATATTGTACTGCACATCTGTTAATAATCTAGTATGACTTTCGGATTTAATGCCAATTACTCCAAAAATATTTCCCCTATTGTATGAAGTAGCATGGTATCCATGATAAACTGCTGTCGAATCCATTGGCTAATGACAGGTTAAGATTTTATATTGTTTAACCACTTTCTTACCCACTTGTTTTGATCATAGTCTAAAAAGAAATTTCTTATTACTGAGTTGCTGATGATGACTTTCACTAAAGTCGAAACTAGTACAACGTCTACATTAAGAAATTTAATTTAACATTTACTCTCATGTATTCTCCCTAACCCTTAACTTCCACCCTAGAGGGGTAAATTATTTTGGTGGTAAAGACAGACCTTTATTTCTATTAAAATATTTGCTAGAAGTGGATGAGTATCAAATAGGAATACCTTAAATTTTAGTACATTCGATATTGCATGAAATTTTAATATTTTTTACCCAAATTTAATTTCCTCATGTTTTCCTACGGATTTACAATTATCAGCTGATTGATGACGTACGGAAATTGTTTGAATTTTTCGCATCCGAAAAATTACCTCTGTCGTCCTATTTCATAATATAGTTGCAAATTTCGTTGGTGTTTTAAGGATATCTTAAGGTGGCGGTTCGGGCCGCGACAGAGACAGGAGACCGAGACCAGAGACAGAGACGGGAGACCGAGACTCTTACTTGACTCTACGGCACCATATGCGTACCAGTTCGCCAGCGAGACCGAGACAGGCAACCGCGACGCGAGACAGAAGACCGCAAGACAGTCTCTGCCCTGGACCAGTAGTGTCTTTCGTCTCCCTCGAGAAGCACGTGGAAAATTGTGAAAAATGACGTCGTTTTCTGATGAAGATACTGACAAATTGATTGAAATGATCAGACAACATCCTGCACTATTTAATTCTCAACTTGATTCATACAGAGATGAAAATATGAAGGATAATATTTGGAAAAGCATAGCTAAAGGTTTAAATAAAAGCGGTGAGTAATTTTTAAAATGTACCTACATTTATTTTTAATTGTGTTATGAAATACATAGTTGAAATGGAAGTTCATAGACGCAATTTTAATTACAGTTCTAATTAAGTCGTGTGACACGTTGTTCTTGCCAGGCCACGGCTCCTTGCTGTGTCATAAAATAATCGGTTAATTTTGCTCTGACAGCTAGTCCATTACTATTTGAAAAGCCTCCTCTTCCGAGTAATGGAATAAAGTTCTGGGGTAAATTTTCTTCTTGGTTCCATTGATGTGAGGGCGTTTGAGCGGGTTCTAAAAATCCTTCCCGTAAAAGATTATGCAGGCAACAAGCAACTAGGATCATGTCAGTACATGTTGCTGGTACTATTCCTATAGGCGTGTAAAACACTCTGAATATTTGACATAGTAAACCAAACGCGTTTTCCGATACTCTTCTTGCACGACAAAGGCGGTAGTTAAATATTTCTTTCCGTAAATCATTTTTGGCTACTTTTCTAGCGTATGGCTTCATCATAAACGTATCAAGACTAAAAGCTTCGTCTCCAACTAAAAAATGTGGTAGGTTTGTATTCGTTCCAGGAAGATTTTTCTGTTCAGGAAAATTAAATTCATTCTGCATGATTTTTTTCCCCATTTGTGACTTTTGAAATATTCCACTATCTCCTTCTTTGCCATAAGAGCCAACGTCGACTGCAATGAACTTGTAGTTGTGATCTACAATAGCCAGGAGAACTATCGAATAGAATTCCTTATAATTAAAATACAAGGATCCACTATGTTCTGGAGATCTTATTCGTACGTGTTTACCGTCTATAGCGCCAGTACAGTTGGAAAATTGCCATTTTTCCCAAAAACCTTCAGATACAAGCGTGAAGTCACTTTTTTTTGGGTTTGGCATTAAAATTGGCACCAAATTAATAATTAGGTGTTTCAAAACTTCTTTGACAATTTGTGAAATATAGGAAGGTGATATACGAAATGCGAAGGACAAAGAAGCGAATGTTTCTCCTGTTGCCATGAATCTGAAAAATAAATATACATTAAATTATAAATAAGAAAATATTAAATATGTCGTAGTCAAGTAATTACTTCACAATTTTTATTACAGATTCAGAATGCCGTAAGAAATGGAAATTAATAAAGGACTCCTACAATCGGTACAAGCGTAAACAAAAATGTTCAACGGGATCGGCAGCACCTGCGAAAAATTCGAAATGGCAATTTTTTGAACGTCTCCGGTTTTTGGAAAACACACCATCCCAAAGAGAAAGCTCCACAAACATAGTAGATAACGATAATACAAATTCACCATCACAAATTCTAGATACCGAAGTCGACGAGCAGCCCTCATTGGTTGAGGATACCCATTCAAGGGAGGAGAGCTCTACGCAAGAAAGATCTTCCCCAGTAAACACAAATCCCGACAAAAAAACGAAAAAAACTCCCAAGAGAAAAAAAACGGATGATGAGTTTTTGAAGTTATTAAGGGAAAGAGATGAAAATAGACAACTTCGTCTGCAAGCAATGACATCTGGCCAAAATAGCTTTCAAGTGCCTATTGATGAGATATCATCATTTTCAAGAAATATTGAATGGTCTCTTAGGAAATTGAGCGCACGCTCAAGATCAATGGCCAAGAGTGAAATATTTAATATAATTTCCAAGTATGAGATTATAGACATCGATAGAGAAAATGCACGTCCTTATTATTCAAGTTCTTTATCGAACACAACTCCATATTCTCCAATCAGTGTCGCATCTCCCATCTCAGAACACCAATCCCAGAACGATTTATCACCAATACCTCGGCAATTTCAGGATATTTCGAGCGGACAATTTCAAAACGTTTTGGATGACCAATCTCAGGATAATTTATCAACACCTAGTCAATTCCAGGATATTTCTAGCGGGCAATTTCAAAACGATTTCAATAATTTACCATCTACATCCCAGCGATTTCTATAATATTGCAATATTGTAAGATACTAACCTATAACTTACCTTAAGGTTAATGCTAATTTTTCCTTTAGAGTTATTATTCCTTTTTTTGCCATTGTACTTTGCAATAAATTCAATACGTAATCAAATTGCATTTTATTCAGCCGAAAGTACACCCTAAACATATTTTCTTCAAACAATAAATGGTTCTTTATCAAAAGTGAAAACGATCCTTCTTGGCCTCTAGTAGCATATAGGTTATTGGTAGGCATTCTTCGTTTGCTTTTATAGTTATAATATAATAGCAAGTCATCATCTTCTTCTTCTTCCAATAATAACTCAATAACTGTATGATTTTCCATTTGCACTTTCCTCCAGAACAATAGTGATTCTAACGACTATATTTACAATACTGATTGAACATAGGTCGCTGTACTCGCTGTCTTAAGTCTTGGTCTCGGTGCAGAGTAGACCACTGGAGACGAAGACATTTGTCTCAGTCTCCCGTCTCTGTCTCTGGTCTCAGTCTCCTGTCTCTGTCGCGGCCCGAACCGCCACCTTTAGTGTTTTCAGTTTTCAACATTTTGAAGGGTTGGCAAAACATTGACCGAACGTTACCTTTATTTATTTATTTCTCCTGTGATTTCTACGTTTCTATTATGATTATAATCACAAATCTATATAAAAATACTTAACACCTGAACTTAAAAATAAGGTTATAGGAATTATTTAAAACAGCTGTACGGTCGGATACAAGGGCGCATACTCGCAAGAAAAATCGCACGAATATACGTAAAATATTGAAAGTCATTCAAGATTCCCGCCCCTCAGTTTTAAATCTTGCAAATTCGCAAAAATCTAAAACTTCGTTCTCTGACACTTTTATCACCAAAAGAATATTTGAAATTGAGCATTATTCGCAATTCGTGATTCGCATCTATATGAACTTTACTTAATACGCCTCTACCCGACCTTTCGATACTCATACGAGGGCACTGTGAAAAGCTCTCGACCAAGTAAAGAAGTTGCATTGCTAACGATGCGTTTTTTTGGGGATATCGGTAAAGGTAAAAGGTTTATAAACAGTTTACTCCTTCATTTTTAGCAGTTAAGAAATAGGCGGCTGAACTTAAATGTGGTCTTACATCTCTTGAAGATGATCCACGTGACGCACGAACAAAAACTGTAAACCTTGAATGAAAACATCGAGAAGATGAACAATATAGCCGACGATCAGCGATAATAGCTCAGGTCGCAGACATATCAGAAAAATGTGTACAACACATTTTCCATTGAGAAATACATATGCGAAAGCTTTCGTTAAATACTGGCCAAAAAATGCGAAAACTCATTTCCGAATAAACCCACCCTATTCACAGGCTTTGTCTCCCTCCAATTTGCACCTATAATCAAATCTGCCTAGAAAACGTTATCGGTCAAATGAAGAGGTAATAGCAGCCGTAGATGGGTATTTCGTAGACCTTTCTTCACAATCATACTCCATGGAGGAAAAATGGGAGAAAAGTTGGACAAAGTGTATTGAACTAAACTAAGACTACATAGAAAAATTATTGTATACAGTTTTTCACTGCCAGACCTTGTAGTTTTAATAATACGAAACCTTAACATTACTTACATTTTCGTTGGCCAATTTCTCAAGTAGCTGTAGAAAAACTTTCGCATCCTCATCCATAGTTATACTTAAATTACCCTGAGTTGAAGTAATCGTGTTATCCAGACTACTTGAAATGTTAATCGTATCGTCTAGAGACACCTCCAGACTGGATGACGTATGAATGTCAATCAGCGACGCATTCTGTATATTAACATTATTTGGAGTTTCAGCGGGATACACCGATAGATTAAAATTTTTTTTCAACGTATCTTTATCGGTTGACAAAATAGCTAGTCTTTCTGCAAGCGCCTGTTGAAATATCAGATGCGTTTTCGTCGGTATAAACTTCATATTTTTCAAATCGAGAAACTGACCCAATTGAGAATCTTCATTTTTATTCCTTCGCCTTTGCCGTTCATCCGCCCACAAAGCTGCAATTCCAGGATTTACTGCTAGATTGCCGCTTATAATCTCTTGCCTGTTTAGTATATTTTCGGCATTAATATCACATTCTAACCAGCATGTTGTTATTTTCTCTACGCTGGCAGGTAAAAACAGGTCCTTATTAATGTTGCTGTTTAGATGCTCTGGATTAACTCTGAACTTTAGATCCGATACGACCATATTACTCATTCCATGAAGATTGTAATCTATCATAAATTGAAGGGTAAAGTTAATGTGTGCTTCGTGCGGTTGAAATACCCTGTCGAGAATAGAGTGATTTACTAAGAGATTTGTCACCGTCGAGACTAACATTGGATTGTAGAGGTATATTTTAAAAAACTGATGTTTTTTTGGGTGATAGCCGTACATCGGTCTGAAATATTAAATATTTGTTAATATATTTTTCCTGTAAAGAGGCATTTTAAAAGTACAGGTTTATTTAATTTATGCGGAAAATTTATTTGGGTTTTGCTCAGGAAAAAGTGTTGATATCCGCTAAACGTTATTATCAAAGCTATCCATTGTCCATCTCAAACATATCGTAAGATTAAAAAATATCCTTAAAGTATGCCGTGGAACCAATCACGCATGTCTTAAATTATTAAGCTAAATTCATAGTTACCGTAACGTAAGAGTTAGGACGTAACGTTAAGCCGTAAGAAAAATAAACATGTAATTAGAAACCATGTAATTAGAAACGGATCCATTCATAGTAGAAGCCGTAACAGTTAGCCGTAAGCCGCAAGAAATGGTTTAATTTCATTTCTTACATTAGGGCTTCGGTCGAAATCGGTCGTACTCGTACAAATCCGTTATGTTTGCATCCACAAATTTAGGATGTTATTTTATTTAATTGCATTTTTGTTAATAAATAACAATACAATATTGCTCCAACTATAATTATGTTTTTAACAGAATCCATATGTAGTTGGATCAACCAAACAATTGTTTTACCAAATATCAAACATAATCTCTTCCAAATTCGTAACAAGGTTCTTTAGCTATTTGGAACTATGAACGGGTATGTCGTTACGGCTGACGTCTTACGCTGCAGCAACTCTGAGCGCAAGGTGAATGAAGTATATAACTGTCAAGTTCTGAATTTTTCTTTTTCAGAAAACTAAATATTATGTTAATTACAGCAGCCTTGAAATGTAACCGAGGCAAAAGGTAAAAGTAAATGAAATATAGAAACGTCAAGTTCTGAAGTTTCTATTTTTCAGAAAATAAAATATAATAATAATAATAATAAATAATCTTTATTTATATAATCCAGAGAAATACAATTTCTATATGGATTCAGCCTTTGAGCATAATATAGCATTTAAAACAGAAATAGACAATACCTATGCATAGTCATACATCAAATAAATGACAAAAAAAAATTAATTAAAGCGTCAAATCTAAAAAAAAAAATAAAATATAAATATAAAAATAAATAAATAGGTGCCAAGTGTGGAGACTTGGAGACTAAATATTAAAACCAAAATTACAAAGCCCCAAACAAAAAAGGTTCTAAGTTTGCTTTTAAATTGCTTTGGTGCAAGATTCCTATATTCCAAAGGATATTATTATAAATTCTCACACCATCACAATATATGCTACCCTGGCCATACTTCGTAGAGGGTCGTAGAATGTCGATATAATCTCGTATGCGAGTACGATAATTATGCACAGTATTTCGAGATTGAAAAATAGTGTTAGAGTGACGAAGGCCGTGCTTAACTTGATGTATATAATTTGAGATTTGGAACTTATAGATGTTATTTAAAGACATGATATTATAGTTTTTATATAGTAGACTGGTGCTGTATCTAATTGGTAGGCCGTATATATTCTTTATTGCTCTATTTTGCAAGGTTATTATTGGTTTCTTAATGTAATGAGCTGATTGAAACCACACAGCTGCTAGGTATTGAATGTGACAGTGAACAGGAGAGTAGTAAATTGATCTCAACAGCTGTCTTGGAATGATGTAGGAGAGTCGCTTCAAAATACCTATTGGTGCATACAATTATTTATTCTTTAGAAATTCTATGTGTTTATCCCAACTAAGACCCTCATCAATGTATAGTCCAAGATACTTAATACAGCTTAGATACTTCAAATTACTACCCCCAATATGGCAATTACAGCAGGACAAAAAGCTTTTATGATTGAAAGTTACATTAGAAATAATAAATAGAAGGGATGGGCAATGGGTTTATTCGAATGCAATTTTCAAAGTGGTTTATGGGTAATTTGCATAATAATGAAAACGTCTTTGCCACATCCTTTTTTAATGACGAGGCATGCTTTACCTTTTTGGTTATTTAAATTCTCAACAAATGATAATGTGGAATTCTAAAAATTCACATTACATAGAGAAGCCTCTGTATCTTCAAACTTGGAGTGGGTGGCCATATGGAAAGAAACAATTTTTCGAAGAACGAATAATTAGTCCCAATATGGTGGTTAGGTGGCCACCACGGTCTTGCGAACTCACGCCGTGCGACGTTAAAAACTTATTTCAAAACCCTTTGCGAAAATTTAAAATTCAAATATATTTATTGTGGAAACATGACACAAAAGGACAAGGTACATAAAAGTATATTAACACCTTACCCTATTTTTTTTTAAGTCAAGTTAATGTAATAAAATATGTAAATAATCAAATTCAAGGTACAAAAAAAAAATGAATGTATAAGCATTTTAAATGGTTAAAAAGTAATATATGAGGGGCCCAGTTCCAAAAGGTACAATCCGAGAAGAGCCAACAAACGAGAAGCGACAAAATCCCGAGTTTACCATTGATTGAATGGGGACCAAATTATATGTCCTTCACCTCGAAAGTTTGACAGTTGTCCGGGTTATTACACTAAAAGAAGCACTAAAACGAGGAAGAAAATGTTTTACATTGAAATAAAAAAGGTGGGTACCTTTTTTAAATTTTTTCATGATTATCTTCTGTGTTTCATGTAATTGGCTCTCCAGCAAATTTCGTAAAATCAAAAAAAAATTAAATAAAATAAAAATATTTTTGAAATGTTTTATTAATTGTGCGTTACTTAATGATAGTACATTTTAGAAAGGAAATGAAATAGCATATTACATACCAAGAGTGGTAAGAAGCCTATTACACACGATTTCGAAAATTACGGTTACGTTAGCGAAAATTGCCCTTGTTAATGAAGACATTATAATATTACGTAACTGGTCTTACGCACAGCTTGGCTTCTTACAATATAGTGTGTGTAATTAAGGTTTTACGGATAAAGTAGACAGTGCGTAAGTAGGTTCTTACTAATACAGAAGTAGAAAAACAGTATTTTCTTATGTATCCCTTTATTTCTTTTTAAATATTGAACAGCAGTTTTGTTACCGTTTCTTACATTTTTAATCAACAATCCTAAAACGAAAATAAACAATGTTATATCTAGGTCTATTGGTCCTAAAATTTACGTAACAAATAAGGGTCATAATTTAAAAGGTTTATTGTGATATTTTTATTATAATTATAAATTTCTGGATTACTATTAGAAACTGCGTAAAATTTAATAAGTAAATGTTTGTGAAATTTTGAGTTTTGGTTATATTAGACATGATATATAACAAAGTGCTATTTTAATTTGCATTTTAAATTATTTTTTAGCATTCTGATCCATTATGCGGCTTTAATTTGATATGCTATTTTTCAATTCTTCGATAGGTACATGGACAATAATTAAAGGTACTTAGAATTTAAACAGTAGGTAGATAATATGATATTTTATTTTGTTTAAACAAAATAAGATGTAAATTTCGGAAAACCCTATGATTTTTTTATAACGTATCTATTACTACTTACTCTTTACTTATTTTACCTGATCTACGCGTAGAAATATATTATTCGATAAAAACTACTAAATGAAAATAAGTACTTGCGCTCTCAGGAATATTTTTCAAAAAAACACAAGATCTGTTAGGAATATAAAAACATGTTCTTTTAGATAAGTTTGATAGTTTTTCCTTTCCGTCGCCTTTCCTTAAAAAGGTACTTGTTTTTATACATTTAATATCAACTTCACTTGAATAACATAATAAATGATGGTAGGTCTTTTCCATATACCTTTCAGATAATAAAATACAGCAGATAAATACAAGAAAACAAATATAAACAAATGTATCATAGCGTTGCAAATGTATCATAGCGTTGCAAATGTATCATAGCGTTGCAAATGTACTTACTGTTCAGCAGGGGCGTGCGGCGAGTTATGAAGAAGGGGAAGCACCGTCGGTAGGCCCGCCGGAGGCGAAAAATTTTTTGAGGACCACGCCCAAATATTGGCAATTTTTCGACGTTTAAATACAGGTAGAATACTGTCATGTTGTCGAAAATGTGTGATTATGTACCACATGATTTTTTAATATTTCTTCTATTTTCTAAATGGCTAGGTACCTATGTTTTTTTTTATTAATTTTTACGTAATTTGTTCGTCGAAAACCAACTCTTTAGTGACCCAACCCTGCCTAAGAGTCGTTAAAAACAAGTTAACAAAATTTCATAACAGAAACTAATACAGAAAACTATATATACATTTTTACTTTGAATTCACAGTTTGATTTAATTTTAAACGGATTTTTTAGCCGCCTTCACTTCTGTCTTTAAATTAAAATTTGGTGTAGGCCTACCTGTTGCAATAATATTCCTTTTTTCATCAAAGAAAAGCGTTGAAAATTCTTTTTCCAATAACTTGCATACAGAACAGATACGCTTTACATTTCCCGAACTCGATGGGCCGGCAATTGGTTGCTCCATGACAAAATAAATCAAGAAGTAAGATAAACAAAGTCACAGATCCTCTGCCGTGTAGCGCTTATTCCTGGCGAAAAATCGCGACAAAAATCGTAAAATTCGTAACTGCCGAGTACAAACACGTGGAAACTAAATATTTTGGCGTCTTCGTTCCGGCGTCGTCGCATCGCGGCGAAGGAAATACCGAAGTCTAACGATTTACCCTTTACTTGGCACGGCAGACCATATTAATTATTACTCGTATACGCGTATAGAGTGTAGTATACACGTATTGAGATCACTTCGATTCTTCGATACATTTAATATTGCGTTGGTCAGGGATGCATACAGGGCCGGATTTGGTTTGGAAATTAGATAGAAATAAATACTTGGGTATTTTAATTGTATGGATAGGTATAGATTAATATAAAATTTGTTTTGTCTTATGTCTTATGAAAGCGGTAGGGGAAGCAGTGCTTCCATCGCTTCCATGGACCGCACGCCCCTGCTGTTCAGGATCCTTTGGAAATGAAAACATGCTTATTCCTTAACCTTCTTTTAAGTGACACCCTCGAAACGCACAGGTATTACCAGTCATAGTTTTATAATGGCACAGCACTCACAAAAATAAACAGTTAAACAATACACTTCTTTCAACAAAAAAGACAACTAAACTCGATAACGATAACTCATCGACTACCGGACTAACGGGCCGACTTAAACTTATGACAGTTGTCCGGGTTACCTTCCACTACATTGACTTCGCCAAATGTCATATTGTCGCTTCTCGTTTGTTGGCTCTTCTCGGTCCCTTTCTCCTTCAACAAAAATCAGCTGACTCAGTGTTGCCAACTTAAAAAAAGGAAGAGAACAGAGACACCATAAAGATCCAAACGATACGAGGGTCTGGGCTTTTACCAGAACCTAAACTACGTAATGAAACAAACAAACTAATTCCAAACAACACACAAAATTGCCAAAAGTGAAACATAGGCGTTCTGCGATTTGGCGGAGACAAGAAACGGAATTACATGGTCATAGTGGAAACATTACTGTACGAATCAAAGGTAAATCTACATTCCCCACAAGGTCAATAGTGGCAATTTTTAAAACTGCTACATTTCTTACTATTTGGTACGTGAATACTGAAGTGAACTTCTACAAACTACTACTTACTACTTACTATTTACTACACATTTACAATAATTAAATACACATACTCATCTGCCTTTACTCCGCAAACTTCACCAATGGAATGTGGTTTTTATTGCCACAATGAGCATATAATATACTTTGGGTAAATTATTAGATTTGCAGTTTAAAAAATCCTCTTCAGTCATAATTAAATACGTTATCAAATATATTTATTTAAAAACAGTCCAGAAATCATTTGCATAACCGGCAGAAAAATGACATTCGTTTTTTAACAGTATTCTACAACTTAACAAACTACTACCTACATTAAACATCCTTCACAAACAAAGATAGACAGATGATGAGTACATGAAATAAAAAAGGACATATAGAACTGCTGTAACATTGGTCCTAGCTTTTACTGCATGGTCACGTATCCCGCCCCCCCCCCCCGCTGTTTCCCAGCGCATTCACCAAAGCCTACTATAACAATATCATGATTGCGTGACACGTGACGTCACGCTGCGTTTGGAATTATTTGCGGGCGCGTGGAACTTAAATAATTAATAATAAATTAATTAATGATATTTACGGCGTCATATCTTGCATATATAAATTTTTGGAAATTAACTCTCCCCAAGTGATTCTTTCTGTAAGAAGAATAAGAACATGTTTAGAAGAAGAGGGTGGGCACTGACACGTCTCTCATTTAGTTTAAATTTATAACTTTTAGGATCTTTGTTGTTTTTTTTTTTTTAATTCTGTATTATCCAATGGCAATGACAATAAAGTAATTTTCAACGGTAATATACCGATAGAGGAGGTGTCTTATCGGTAATACCGATGTTTTTAACAAGAAATCGATTTTCTGACAAATTTTTACGAAATGTAATTTTTACTTATAATCTGATATGATCGCGAGAGCTTTAGCTCGAGGGTCTTATCTTTGATTATAAGTAAAAATTACATTGAGTGAAAATTTTCTTGGAAAATCGA
The DNA here is from genome assembly GCA_963920685.1 of Polydrusus tereticollis. Classification (NCBI taxonomy): domain Eukaryota; kingdom Metazoa; phylum Arthropoda; class Insecta; order Coleoptera; family Curculionidae; genus Polydrusus; species Polydrusus tereticollis. Next base: position 57,315,852 of record OY987329.1, read on the forward strand.
GTTTCGAGTGAAAAACGAAGGTATGAAGATAAGAAACCGCCTCTAGAGGTGTATTTTATTGGATAATTTACTGAACATAAAAATGAAGGCCGTCTGATAAAGGTAAATATACAAGTTAGAGGTGTTACTAATTTTTTATTTAAGTAAAAAAGCTACAAGCGTCTTTTCGAGCTAGCGGTAGTCTTATCGGGTAAGACGACCGTTACCAAGGTGGTTGCTATGAAAATGAGCGTTTTGATTGGTTCAATAAAAGTGAGGTGAATTATCACTTATAATATCCCTAGCGCTTAAACTATTACTGGAAATTTTTTCGAGGTAAAGAATATATTGTAAATTATCCCGAGCCTAAATATTCGTTACCGCGGAAAAATTTCCTCTTAATAATTTAAGCTTGAGGGATCTTCGGTAAGAAAATTTTATAAAATTTGTTAGTATTCATTATATAATACGAAATAAAATTTGTGATGCAAGTTTTTGTATCTAAACGAAATAATACCTTAACATCAGCACTAAAATGTTTTTCTGCATCTGCAAATTATTTAATCAATTCCATGGGTATGTTGGTATACTAATTTTAACTTTCATGCCATTATCTTGACGTTTCAAATGTCAAAAAATTTCCACTTATTAATTTAATTATTTTTATAAATATTATAGTTTATTATATTTATTAAATTTAACCGGGAGCCGACAAGACCTATTTCTGGCACGCTACGGGGTGTGAGAATACCCAATTGCTAAGAACGGGACTCTCGGACCACTTGGCAATCTCAGTGGACCTGGGCTGTCTGACTGATCCTGAAGAGAACCGTCAGAATATAAAAAAGAGTTTTCTCAGAGAACAATAGAAAGATTTTCTGCGAGCTGTTGGCGCGGGTGGCTGGTGGTTTACTCTGCCAGGATCTGGATTCTAAGTTTGATGTATTTTTAAATACTGTCCAAGCAGCATTTAATCAGTCTTTCTCTAAGAAGAAGATATGGGTCGGACATAACACAAGATGCTGGATTACCCCGGAAATAAAAAAAATGTCAAAAGAAGTAAGAGATCTGCACCGGCTTTTTCAAAAAACCAAAAATAAGAACATCCAAGGACGATATGTTCAATTGAAGGAACAGTGCAGGTTCCATTTAGGGAAAACAAAGCGGAAACACAACGAAAATTGTATTAAGAATGTATCGAACATGAACTCGGCAGCCTGGTCTCTGATAAATAAAAAAATGGGGAACAATTTAAAATTAGCGTCAGAAGTGCAACCTCTAAATGGAGGGGGTACTCTTGTTGAGAATCCGCAAGCTCTTTGTGATATGTACAATGACTACGTTGTTGGTTTAGTAAATAGGGCCGAGGACTCCCTCTCGGCTAATATAGAATTGGATGTTCCATCCAAGACACGCGCTACTTTTTCCCTAGAAACGACCACCTCGGGAGAAATTTTGCAGATTCTCCAAGTCAGTAGAAAAACATGCAGTGGACCGGATGATATTTAAAGAATTTGCTTTCCTCAATTCAAATATGGTGTCCCACAAGGCGGTATACTTTCTCCTTTCCTGTTCCTGATATTTTGTAATAACTTGACGGATGTTTTGGAGGAGGCCGCGGGCTTATACCAGGTCGCGGACGATACCAGCTCCACAGAGCATCACAAAATCTATGAAGGTATGATCGGAAACTATAATGGAGTTTCGATGAGAATGGCGAAATGGTGCGAGTCGAACGGGTTGCTTAACCCTCAAAAATCAGTTATTGTCAACTTCAAGTCAAGCTGAGGTCAGCCGACACCAGCAACAAATCATCTCTAGTTTTCTTGGGTAACAAATCCATCCTGAACATTACATACAAAGTTCACATTGACTCGACTCTATAAGCTTTGCTTGCACGCACATGTAATGAGTCGCCTGTCTTATGGGCTTATCATTTGGGGCTCTTCACCAAAAATGAATAACTTTTTATTCTGCAGAAGCGATTGGTGCGTGTCTTGGATGGAGCACAGTGGGATGCACATGCTGCCTCGATCTTTAAAAAGTACAAGCTAATGTCCATATTTTCTCTGTATTACTATAAATTGCTTCTTTTTACAAGAAAACATATAACTAACTTTACAACAAACGGCTCAATTAACAAGGGCATGCAGACCAGACTGTCCTCTCAGCTCTCCGTTCCCAAATACTGGACATCCTTGTACGAGAAGTCTCCATTATACATGGGGATAAAGGCATACAACAAATTCCCAGCGAGCACAAGAAGCCTCAAAGATTTCGTCTAGTACAAACAACATTTAAAAAGCATACTTATAGAAAATGTATTGTACAGTCACTCTGACTACTTTGAACTCATGCAACATCTACTATGATCACTGACATCGGCTGCCACACAAAAGTGCAAACCAATTGGTATTCTTAATGATACTAGTTGTGTGTACAAATGAATCTTGTGCCATGAACGACTAGTGTGTCTTGTCGATTCTGTTTCGTTTTTCTTCGTCCGAATCAAACATATATTTAAGACTGCTGTTGCATCCGAGGATGCAATGTGTATTATTGTTATACTGTGTTATGTTCATTGACGCATTCAATATACAATTTTTGTTTCACATGGAGAAAGAATTGAATAAATAAATAAATAAATTTCATTCAAATTGATAGGAATATGACAATTTTCCGATAATGGTTCCGTTCCTATAGGTAACGTAAACAAAAAGGAGACTTCTAATTGGCTAAATATAAATGTATGAAATTTTCTTAAAAATAAAAACTTCAGAACTTGGCAGATCTACGTCTATATATGTGATGATTCCACGGCATACCTTAAGAACTTTATTTTATTCTTACGTTTTATCCCACTTATAATGGGCACAAGCTTACAAATTTGGTATTAATGAAGTGCCCTAGAGCCATAGACTTTAAAATTTTAAAGTTTATGCCTAGAGCGCACCCCAACGCTTAAAATTTCAGTTAACTAATTGGCGCACGGTTTGATAGGGACATTAAAAGAATAATTAACTGTTAGTGATAATTTTATTTCAAAACCAATAAGAGAAATCGATTTAACGTTCCTCAAAACCCCAAATAGAAAATTTTATAAAATTGGTACAACTAATGGGGTGCAGACTGTGATGGTTGAAGAGGCGACTTAACTGTTGATATCTTTGAAATACATTCCAAGAATTAGTTTACCTTTATCCATATTTAAGTAATAATAATTGAATGCATAAAAAAATCGAACTCTGCTTTCGAGTAAAGCAAATAAAATAAAGGTCAGATATTTTAGGATAGTTATTGAACTGCTAATTTAAAATTCCTGAATTATATCTGTTTAAAGTTTTAGCTGTATCGATAGAGTTGAAGACGTTCCATCATGGGGTTTTAAATTTAGCACGCAAAATCGCCTGACCCGAGTCAAAAATAAACGCACTGTAGTGAAGTGAATACAAAAACTAATACTTACATGCCTGAAACTAAAGAAATTTTATAAACATGCTGAGTCGACGACCTTCCTTGATTCAATGAAGTATTTACTGCTTTGTCAATGTTCGCAGATATCTGATACATAAGTGCTTCTGAATTACCAACACCATCGTAGGGAATGTATAAATAAGGAAATACCCCATGAATATGAACACATATCTTCTCACCTAGAAATTTTTACGAATTTTATAGGTTCCTATACATTGATGTAAATAATGTTTTAAACAATTTCCCAAACTTATTCTATTTGTTTTAAATGTGTCGACGTTAAATGATAACGCATTGTGATCGTACAGAGTGGGCAATTAAGAATGCGAGGTACTGTATCTGGGAAACTATCCATCGTAGAGGCTTGCGGCAAAAAAATTATTACTAAAACGGCCAAGAGAAAAACCTGGAAAATATTTTCAAGTTTCTGAAATGGCCGCTAGTGGGCGTAACTGCAATCTTGAATCTAAAAAAGTGATGTTTCTGTAAATTCCGCTATGTTAACCTAATAAAAAAAATCCTGATCTTTAAAGTCGAGGATAATCTGAACCTTTTGTGTTTGACACTTTTTGCAGTATCTCTAAAAATAAAGTAATGGGGGGTATTCAAACGTTTCCGTAAATAACATCCTGTATCTTCGAAACGGCTAAGCCGATTTGAACAAACTTGGGCTCGTTAAAAGAAGCTATTCTTGGGCTACAAACATCATTATATTTGAAGTTTTGTAAGTTTCACATATCGCCGCTAGAGGTTTTATTTCGACATTGCAACAGAAATGGTTAATTTTCTCAACAAAATAAAATGCACTGGTATGATTTTTTTTCATGAAAAAGTAGCTAAATGATGCCTAAACTAGCTCGCGAAAACCGCATCTCGATATCTTGTTCCCAACCCAAAATATCGGCAATAGAAAATTTTATACGAAAATCCCTTAAATTTTCATTTTATTGTAACTATATTTTTCTGGAATTCTTTCTATTATGTAAGTTGGGGCCCTAAAAAGGACCGATTTATAAAAGGAAGATTTTTAATGCCCCCACAAATGCTCGAAATGCTGACCATCACGTTCTATGCATTGCTGAAGCCTCTCATGGGTAGACAAAACTGCACTTCCAATTTCGGCTCTCGGTATGTTACGTATTGCATTATCTGCATTATGAATCCGGTTTTTCAAATCTTCTCTGGTCGTAGGTTGAGTCTGAAACACGATGTCCTTAAACCGCCCCCATAAATAAAAATCCAGGCAAGTTAGGTCTGGTGATCGCGGAGGCCATGGAAACAGACTTCCTCTTCCAATCAACCGCTCGCTGTTGAAATACTGCATTAATATGCTCTCGCACATTAACGGCAAAATGTGCTGGGCAACTATCCAACTGCAAAAACAAGTTTTGCCTTGTTTCCAAAGTAATCCAAAGGCACATCTTCCAACAACAACAGTAATTGATTGGCCAAAAAGTCAAGAAAGACATTGCCATTTAGGGATTGCTCAAAAAAATATGGCCCAATAATTCTGCCTTCCAGTATGCCACACCACACATTTAAACTCCAACGTCCTTAGTGCTGAACTTCACGTAACCAATGCGGATTTTCTGCAGACCAATAGTTCATATAATGTAGATTGACTCTCCCGTCACTACTAAAGGTGGCTTCATCGGTCCAAAGAATTTGAAATAAAAATTCTCTATTTTGGCGTATCATACCTAACATCCAATGGCAATAGTCCAACCTCCGATCAAAATCTTCCCCTTTCAAGGCCTGATGCAAAACGACATGATACGGGTGCATTCTAAAAAGAATTAAAAAGTTTAAACGAATACCTAACTTTGATGCAGGGCACAAAAATATCATGATATTTATATAAATATCAAAATATCCGACATATATTGATATATATCTGATATATATCCAAAATGTGATATTTATTGATACCTATTTATTTTTTTTTACATTAAGAAACTATTATGATAGGGATTATCGGGTTACTGACTTAAAATATATGACATATTTTTTTATAGCATTATTATGATGTAAAGTATGAGAAGAACATATTTTTAAAAAACTATTAATAACTGAAAACGTAAACTTTAATTTTTAAAACTAAATTGTTATAAGAAAGAACTTACATAAAAAGTGCTCGAAACCTTTTAACTACCAATTTTATTGAAACATCAGACACAACAAAAATAACTTATATTGATAATGTTTTTTTAAATAAATACTAGAAAGGCCTACGTGATAAGTCGAGATAGTGGTTCATCATCTGAATCTAGTTCTGCTATCGCTTTATTTCCCGTAACATTTTCTGACTTCCATATCCACTCAGTGCTATTATCTTGCGATGGCGGTCCACTGTTAAAATATCTAAACATGAAAACAAGCTTACTAGCTTTTTCGGTACCCAGATTATTACGCAATTTGGAATGGACGAGTCCGAAGCTTGAAAAACATCTCTCAATACCTGCTGTTGAAGCTACTACAGTTAGTAATTGGTTGCATAATTCAATAAATCTGTTTTTATATGGCCAATCTGACTCGTGAATGGTTAAAGATTTCCACCATGTTAGTGGAGCTATTTTTCGGAAATGTACGCCAAATAAAAAGTTAGGAAATGGCTTTGATTTTGAAGTTAGTGCCATAACAAAAGGAATAAAAGTGGTATTTATGGTACTTAAATAATTATAAGCTTCCTCTTTTTGTTCATTGGTGAGCCTCTCACCCAAAAACCTGTGGTCTATCATATTTGCTAAAAAATGGATAGAGCCCAAAGCCATATTCCTTCGTTTATAAAAATATTTTTTTATCTGCAGTGGTTGGTCTTTTAGGTCATTTTCTAATTGGGCCCAGATTTCTACAGCTACTGCAATAGTTGTGGAGTTTCGCTGCATTCTATCAACAGCGACTGAAACTGGAAGTAACCTCGCCAAAAAATCCTTAGCATTTATGACAATGTGGGCATCATTAATAATTTGACAAATATCCTGGTCAATGTCGTCCTTGTTATCTTGACATAACTGTACAAGAATTCCCCTATTTTCTAAGTAGGTTCGGATACAATCGCTCATTGTATTCCATCGCACTTCTTGGGGCAAAATTAACTTTTTACCGCCTTTTTCTTTATAAAGGGCAGATGGCAAATGCTTATTACGAAAATACTTAACGACTTTTAGTATGTGTTCGATAATTCCAGGAATTTTCATATCTTCAGCTAGTAAATTTAGAATGTGTGCTGCGCATCCATATTCTATAATATCGGCATCATCAGTGGCAAGTTCTCACTCATGTGAATTTAGCGCCGTTTTTTTCCTAAACTCACGTTTTCTTGTGAGTTCCAAGTAGATATGGAATAGTTCTAGAGTTCTTGACTAAAAATTTGAAGAGTTCCATGAAAATAAATGAATAATTAAAAAAAAAAAAAAAGAGGCGCTAACTTCACGCCGCGCCGTTTTATTTATTAAAAATAGTTCTGAAAGCATTTTTTGGTAAGGACTAAAGAGTTCTAGAGTTCCTGACTATTTTTGCATATTGTTCTTACGATTAGCCAGACTAAAGGGAGAGAAGGCCCAAAAAAGTAGTCAGATAAGAAGAAACTAGTTTAAGCGTCTTTTCGATGATTATAGTTGTGATATGAGTTCTAAGTAGCGCCTAGTGAGCTGTAAGAAAGTACAGATAGAGAAAGCCGTTTCAACAAAATCCGCAATTGTTAAAAATAAATACAACTTTTCGCACGTGGCTCTCCAAAAATTAGTGCGATTTGTTTTCGGCAATTCTGATGTGAGTTCTAAGTGGCGCCTAAAGAGTTCTGAGAAAGAATATCCCGAGAAAGCCGTTTAAACAAAACCCCCAATTGTTATAAATAAATACAACTTTTCGCACGTGGCTCTCCAAAAATTAGTGCGATTTGTTTTCGGCAATTCTGATGTGAGTTCTAAGTGGCGCCTAAAGAGTTCTGAGAAAGAATATCCCGAGAAAGCCGTTTAAACAAAACCCCCAATTGTTATAAATAAATACAACTTTTCGCACGTGGCTCTCCAAAAATTAGTGCGATTTGTTTTCGGCAATTCTGATGTGAGTTCTAAGTGGCGCCTAAAGAGTTCTGAGAAAGAATATCCCGAGAAAGCCGTTTAAACAAAACCCCCAATTGTTATAAATAAATACAACTTTTCGCACGTGGCTCTCCAAAAATTAGTGCGATTTGTTTTCGGCAATTCTGATGTGAGTTCTAAGTGGCGCCTAAAGAGTTCTGAGAAAGAATGTCCCGAGAAAGCCGTTTAAACAAAACCCCCAATTGTTATAAATAAATACAACTTTTCGCACGTGGCTCTCCAAAAATTAGTGCGATTTGTTTTCGGCAATTCTGATGTGAGTTCTAAGTGGCGCCTAAAGAGTTCTGAGAAAGAATATCCCGAGAAAGCCGTTTAAACAAAACCCCCAATTGTTATAAATAAATACAACTTTTCGCACGTGGCTCTCCAAAAATTAGTGCGATTTGTTTTCGGCAATTCTGATGCGAGTTCTAAGTGGCGCCTAAAGAGTTCTGAGAAAGAATATCCCGAGAAAGCCGTTTAAACAAAACCCCCAATTGTTATAAATAAATACAACTTTTCGCACGTGGCTCTCCAAAAATTAGTACGATTTGTTTTCGGCAATTCTGATGTGAGTTCTAAGTGGCGCCTAAAGAGTTCTGAGAAAGAATATCCCGAGAAAGCCGTTTAAACAAAACCCCCAATTGTTATAAATAAATACAACTTTTCGCACGTGGCTCTCCAAAAATTAGTGCGATTTGTTTTCGGCAATTCTGATGTGAGTTCTAAGTGGCGCCTAAAGAGTTCTGAGAAAGAATATCCCGAGAAAGCCGTTTAAACAAAACCCCCAATTGTTATAAATAAATACAACTTTTCGCACGTGGCTCTCCAAAAATTAGTGCGATTTGTTTTCGGCAATTCTGATGTGAGTTCTAAGTGGCGCCTAAAGAGTTCTGAGAAAGAATATCCCGAGAAAGCCGTTTAAACAAAACCCCCAATTGTTATAAATAAATACAACTTTTCGCACGTGGCTCTCCAAAAATTAGTGCGATTTATTTTCAACAGTTCTCATGTGAGATCTGAGTGGCGCGATGGCGCCTTAAGAATTCTCATAAAGTACAGGTCAAGAAATGCTTTTAAATAAAAATCGCAATTGTTATTTAAACATCTAATTATAAAAAAATAATTAAGGTCCTAATAATTACAATGGTCTAGAGTCTAGTGTAAATAAAATATACACTATTAGACAAAAGTGGGCTGCTGTTATCGGCGGCAACAGCTTTTTCTAACAATCATAACCAATGAACTGATATTGACGTAAACTTTCAAATACAGAATTTTAATGCGTCAAAAGTAAAGCAACATTTTAATATTTTCGTAAAAAAGAGAGGTTTTAGTAAAAGTAAACAGTAAAATAATTTTGCAGAGTTTATTTAATATTTAATTAATACTTTTGTGCTGAATTAATCATTCCAAGAGATATTCCAATTTCTAAAGAATTAAAGCAGACAGTAGTAAATGCATGACTTGGAAGGTACAAAACACGCCGCGATTTCAAGAAGGTTTGTGTTACCCAGATACAGCGTATCCAAAATAATTTCGTGTTATAATGAAAGGGGACATTAAGAGAATTTACTGAAATCGGGAAAGACTAGAAAAACAATCATTTGGGCCGACAGACGCATTAAAAGAATTTCTCAAAACACCCCTTGGCTGTGTGCACCTACAATTATTGGTGAAATTCCAGAAGCTATGGTTAGTCTAGGGACAGTTCAAAGAGGTTGGTAGACTCCAAGTTGTTTAGTAGACGCCCGGCTAAAAAGTCGCTTATTTCGGCAAGAAATAGAGTAGCTAGGCTTGAATTTGCACGTTAACATTTAAATTGAATAGTAAAGTGGAAAAAAGTTCTATTTAGCGATGAACCGCTTTAGAAAATTTTCAATTCCGATGGAATAAAGCGTGTAAGACAACACAATGTTTAATCCAAAATACGTTATACCCACAGGTTAACATGGTAAAGGCAGGGTGATTCTGTGGAGTTGTTTCTCATGGAATACGGTGACTCCTTTAAACTTCATTAATGACACCATGGATCGATTTGTCTATAGGGATTGAATGCAAAATTTAATGCCGCCTTATGCAGATTGGGATATGCCGTTTATTTTCCAACAGAATAATGATCCAAAACACTCTTTACGAGTTGTTCAAGAGTGGTTTCAGGAAAATAACGTCCTGGCTTTGCAGTGGCCGGCACAATTCCAGACCTCAACCCCATTGAAAATCTATGGGAAGAAGTGGAACGTGGTATTCGTACAAAAATATACACAAAAAACAATTGTTGGTAAATAAAATCAATGAAGTTTGGACAAACCTCCCCGAAAATACTGTTCAAAAGTTGATTGCCTCAATGCCGCGACGTTGCCGGTAAGTAATAGGTACATAATGATGGATATTCTATTAACTATTAACAAAATACTTCTAGCTACTGTAATTCTCAAATGTGTTTAGTTTTTTGGTGGTAATAATGTAAAATAAAATACTGTTGACACAATGTGTTGCTTTACTTTTATCGCACATCGTTTCGTCGATTTTTATAAATATTTATCTTTTTGTTTAGTGTACCAAAATGTTGTGAAATATTAGTAATATTGTGGGGATAATATTTCATTAAAATTAGCTGGGGATCACAATCCTATACTTTATTTTTCAAATTCAAAGAAATAAAAGCATTTTTTGCTCTACTATTGTCCAATAGTGTAGGTAGTTAAAAAAAAATTATTCCACGGTTTAGATCGATTAATGCTGAAGTAATAATAGTAACTGTATAGTACTGTATACAAACATAGTTTAATAATATGCTTTTATTTCAAATGAAATACTACTAGTCGCATTAAATATCATTTAGATTTACTAGCTAGCTACTGCTTTTTTTAATATACATAAAGAGATGCGGCATTATTTCAGTAGTACCCGAAACTCTTGTTGTTGTGGTAGTCAAATCATCATATTGGAACCAGTATTCTCGACTGGATACAAATGCAGTATAATGTCCACTATTAGAGGCAAAAGTGGTATAGTGAATGGCACCTACCAGAACGTAGTCTTGATTATCGCAAGATAGCGATTTTGAGATCATCCCCAATACACATTTTTTTCTTTCCTCGACCGGATATTCTTCCTTGTAAAATTTGCAAGTTGAGATTGATACGTCTATAACTAAATAAGACCCAAACTTTCTTGAAATTGACATTGGGTTATTACACTTTTGACAGGGACGTTTGTCGGTTTGGGCTTTATTTAAGTCATCGTAAGCCAACTGCATAAAATCATATCCAGAAGCAAAAAGAACATGGGTATTAATGTATAAGGTGTTTCCTTTTCTTATACTTTGGTAATTGCATTTTTGGCACGACCTGGTGAGCGAATAAAATGGAAATAATTCGAATAATACCTCGAACAAATGGACGACGTTACACTCGGCATTTAACGAGATGATTTTTCGTGTTTTAATTCCTTTCTGTAAAAAATTTACCGAATACAAAATATCGAATCGCTGCTTATAGTGACTTTTTTCCATTTTACCACATTTCAGTATTTCCAACGCCAAATTTGCTGTTGGAACATTAGACGTTGACAGCAAGTTCTTAAATCTGTCGCTTATATTTGCGCCTTGCATAAATAAAGTTACCAACGCATCAAAAGCACACGTGTTATTAACATAGTACTTAACATTTTTCATTTTCAGCTCCGGAGACTTAAGCCCGTTTGGTAGTAATACCAAAGTCAGCTGATCTGTACTTGACCGTAAGTTTGAGGTCCAAGTAGGGCAATCGGCGAGATAATTTTTTCGTTTTTTTTCAGGAGGCGATTTTATTTTTGGGAACAAGTCTTGATTCTCTAATAAAACAATTTCGCTAATAGCCGTCGAATGAAAGACATCACTGTTTGACATATTGGCAGTGGCAAGTGCAGGCTGATATTTTTCGCCGTTATTGTATATAGACTGATTTTTGATCGTAATGGTTGGATTTGATATATCTAATAATTTATTAATAACATTTTCTGTGCTCAAATTTATTTTTTCTTCAGAATGGTTACTTATACTTGTAATTAATTCATCGCCACCAGAATAATCTTTACCAAAAGAATCACATAAAACATTTTTTTTTATTAATTCACTTCCAACATTTTCTTCATCATTTATCGAGTAATTGTTATTCTCTGATGTATCTGTATGCGTAACTGTATCGCTAATGGCCGTCGACAAAAAAGCTCCACCTCTTCTGGATTTTTGAGATTCCTCGGAGTTGTTACTTGCATCAGTAATTAAATCCTCACCAACAGAAGAATCAAATGAAACAACTTTTTTTTTTATAATTTTTCCTCTCCAGTTTTCTTCTTCATTCAACGAGTCTTTCATAAGGTCATTTTTTCGTTTACCCTGTTTTTTAATTTGTTGTTTATCTTCCGCGTCCAACAATAGGGGAGCTAGTAATTTTAATTCGCCTCTCAACCAATCAAGATGTCTCAAAACAAATTTATCCGCTCTTAACGGCAGTTTATCAAAGCCAACTGTTTTTGTTTTGGAGAATTGACCTTCAACGGCGGATGAAGATCTTATCGACATATCGATTTCCAAAATAGGATACATTATAGCCGTCCATAGGGGAAGATGATACATTAAATCTTGCAACATTTTTGCTGCAGGAGGAATGTTAAACGGGTTTACATTTAACATATCACCATCTGTGGATTTATTGGCAATTTGTGCAGCTTCCTCACAGAGTTGCTTGGACCACTCCATCCACGTGCTTGTCGTTGAATCATGGGAATCCAGAATAGATTCAATTTTGAAGTTTTCTCCTTTAATATCCTGATCTGTATCTTCTGTTAGTACTTCAATTTGTCCTGGAATGTATTGTGTTCCTCTAATTAAATTATCAATAAAATTTAGATGTTCAGTCGATGAGAATATTTTCCCATTGCTATTAATGCCGACACACTGGCTTAAAGCAACAACAAGTATAGAGCGGAGAACAGATTCGATCTCGGTGAAATCGCTCATTTCATAAACATGTGCCAATGCACGCAAGTAGAATTGTCTCACCTGAGATTTTTGATCTTTTAGACATTTCCACCTAGATATTTGAGCGATAAAGTGACTAACGTCCAATCGCAAACAACACGCAGGAATATACCCTCTTTGATGCAACACGATGTGGTTGAAACATTCGTGCATGTAATGTTTTAAATCATTACAATTTGCGAATGCGCGGGCTATAGCAATAAGTAACGCTTTACCAAAATCAGTTACTATTACTTTCGGAATGGGAGCTTGCGATCTAACAATTTCTGAAAAGAAAAACGTTAGAAACGATGCATCATGTCTCGCAGATAACATTTGGTAAAGGGGACAACTTCTGGATTTACTTTCAGGCATCTCGTCATTGTTTACACACACACACATGTATTGGTACAAGTAAATATATTTAGATTTGTCATTAAAAATCTTGTATGACTTTTCAAAGGGCAAGGGAATTTTAAAAGCCACTCCACCTGTAGCATCAGCAACGTCATAAAACTTTTTATTTCCTTGGAAGCAAGCTTTATGAAGCATGAGTTGTTCTGGCCACCAGTAAATACAAAAAAAGGGGTCTGCTCCGATTGAATGGATCGTACCTTTGTGAGTTGTGGCTTTGGCGACGATTAGGTTTTTTACTGGATCAGTACTTGTTAGACCCAATCGCATATCGATTTCTTCCTGCTTTGCTTTTCTTAAGACATCGGCATTCGGTAACGTAGGCGGGATATCATCGCCAAACGACATATTTGCATCGGCCTGTTCATTACGCCAAAGTGCAGCAGCTTTTCGCCCGTCGACCAATTCACTCGCAACTTCTCGTCTTTTATCGCCTCTTAGTTGTCTTTTTCGAGTGTGTGCTAGACTTGCTACAAAATGGGTAAGCTTACAATGAAAAATGATGTCTTGCTTCGAAACAGGTTTAAACATAGCAACTCCTTCCAAATTAGCACCACAATCGCTACATTTACCCTTAAATTTGACGTAATATTTGGAACTGGAACCATTGTTAACTTTGGCACTTTTGAATGCAAAAGCACATGGAAGTTTGTGCTGCTCGTAGATTTTGTCTGCAAATATGTTTGTCCAGTTGTTTCTTTTTAAAATCAAGGGTTTGCCGCGTCTGATTTGGGTAGGCTTTATGCTTTCCCATTTTTCATATGAAATGATTAAGTTAAAATTGCGCGTGTCGCTGCTTTTTGGTAAACAGAAAGGTAAGTTGTCACTTTCATCGACATTATCGCAAACACCAGTATCCTCAAGATCTCCCAAAAACGTTTTTTTTACAAAATCATAAAAACCGTTACGATTGTTCTTAACAGTAGTGTAAACATGTTTCGCTGACATTAATGATCCGGCCTCAGTCATAGCTTTGGAAATAGCAATAAAAACTAAATGCGACGGAGGTAAAATATTAGCAGCATCGTCTATTACCTTATATTGCTCACAACCCAAAAGTCGCTTAAATTCTGTTTTATCATACATTTTAACAGGGTTAGAACTAAAGCGGTTTCTTATATACTATGCTATGCAACAAGATGTCCACATTAAACACACTAACAATTTAGTAAAACTACAAACTAGTTATGGCTTACAAACTATATATGAGCAATATGAGTCTTCTCAAATGAACAATAAGGACAGTCAGCCCAAACGAAGCATAATATATTATATTATTAATATGTACCAAGTATCATTCGTCTCAATGGAGAGTATCAGTTTTCTCAAATGGAGTGAGTTATTGGTTTTATTTTCTATGGAAACATTATTTGAATTATTTACAAAGGGCGACCTAAAAAAAAAATAATAATATTAACATCTCCTCCGGACATGACACAATACTAAAACATTATTAATACTTATTACACACAGTTTATTCGATACAGGGTGAAAAACTAAAAATATATTTATTAGAAATAAAAGTGCCGGGCCAAGGTATAACTGCCGATTTTTATTTTTTTTAGATAGTTACCTAACTACAAAATATGTGTTGCTACTTAAAGTACAGGGTGGCAACATTCTTTTAAACGGTAACTCCTACAAAGTTGATTAAATTAGAGAAAATGTGTCGTTTTCAAAACTCTTTTAAAATCTGCTAACTGCGTTGCCTAATTATTTTTGGTTTCTGAGATACAGGGTGATTTGTTGGAAACGTCAAAAATTAATTCCTTTAATAACTCAAGAGGTTTCAGTTTTAGAGAATCGTTCTTGAAATAAAAACTTCGTAGTTTTTTTTCTCTACAAAGTGGCGTTATCACCTTTTTTATGCCACTTGTTATAATTAAGTTATCATGAACAACTTAATTTTTTTAAATACGGACCTGGGTTTTTTAATTTAATTTTTTAAATCACATTTTACCCCAAATACAATGATGTATCGCTCGAATCGACTTTTGAAAAATGACATTTTTGAACTTTGACAGCTTCTAGCTTTCTAACGGCACATCTTAGCGCAAAACGGCTTACATGTCCCTATTTTACTTTTTTATTATCTTTCCAAGAGTGTCAACTTTCGGTTAAACCGGAAGTACTATATTTCCGGCATTTGGGTTATATCCGGTTTAACCGGAAGTTGACACATTTGTGAAGATATTAAAAAAGTAAGATAGGGGCATGTAAGCCGTTTTGCTCTAAGACGTACCGTTAGAAAGCTAGAATCTGTCAAAGTTCAAAAATGTCATTTTTCAAAAGTCGATATCTCGGCAACTATTAAGTTTAAACTTATGTTGCACTTATTAAAAAATATTTATAATTTTATGAAGAATCCGAAAATATTCTAAAATATAGGGTGTTCCATTTAAAAAATGTATAATTCTTGATATTACTCTTTTTTGAAACACCGTGTATACTTGAAAATAATTTTGGGTTGTAGCAGAGATGAAACGTTAACAATTTTATTAAGAAAATTTTCCCATAAGTTTAACGGTTTTGCAACTATTGACCGAGGCGCCCTTGTTGGCCCACCCTGTATACATAACCAGAAAAAGTAAAAATATCTTATTTTATAAATGATGTTTACCAAAATTTACCCAAGTACGACTGAATTAAAATTAGGTACAAAATTAAGACATTTAATCATAAATAAAAAAAATAACTAAATACCTATTTTACTTAGTGAATGGGTTTAGTAAAATGACCACTAGATTTCTCTATCTACCCCAACATCGAAGACGACCTTGGTGATATCATTAATTTGATTAAATAAATATAAATAGCCTCTTTGAAATTATGGGAATTCGGCAGAATTAACAGTTCTCAATTTTTAATCAGTTGCCAAAAATGCAACAGAATAGCATATTTCATTAGAAATAAGTTTTTATGTATTAACAAACCTGCAATGATTTTGTGTCTCACACAAATATCTTCAAATATAGGTTACGCTTGTCACTTGCACCTATAGTATCTCAACTCAGATATAAATGCTTCCAAGGAGACGCCGCAATCTCCAGGACCAATGAAACTATCGGCATCCACCTGTTAAGCCTCACAGCAACCCAGCAGTGTTCCCAGAGCTGTACAATTGTACAACTTTTGTACTTTTTTACAAAGTGTTGTACGGCTGTACACTCGATATAAAATTTGTACGATTCCATAACTTTACGGATATAAGAAAAGGCATCACTCGCCAGAATTTGTACACCTATTTATAAAAATGCAAATAAATATAATAATATGGGTTTAGGTTTCACGCTTGGTTTAGTACGACGAAAAAAAATATTGTGGCAACACTGCCCAGACAGTGATAAGCAATACTGTAATACACATTATTGCGGACGCGCGGCTGGTGAAAATTATAAGGGCGATAACTAACTATGAATTTTTAATTCCAATTTAGTTTTAGAAAAAATATTTTATATGTTTGAAGAGCCACGTGCGAAAGGTTGTATTTATTTATAACAATTGGGGGTTTTGTTTAAACGGCTTTCTCGGGATATTCTTTCTCAGAACTCTTTAGGCGCCACTTAGAACACACATCAGAATTGCCGAAAACAAATCGCACTAATTTTTGGAGAGCCACGTGCGAAAAGTTGTATTTATTTATAACAATTGGGGGTTTTGTTTAAACGGCTTTCTCGGGATATTCTTTCTCAGAACTCTTTAGGCGCCACTTAGAACTCACATCAGAATTGCCGAAAACAAATCGCACTAATTTTTGGAGAGCCACGTGCGAAAAGTTGTATTTATTTATAACATTTGGGGGTTTTGTTTAAACGGCTTTCTCGGGATATTCTTTCTCAGAACTCTTTAGGCGCCACTTAGAACACACATCAGAATTGCCGAAAACAAATCGCACTAATTTTTGGAGAGCCACGTGCGAAAAGTTGTATTTATTTATAACAATTGGGGGTTTTGTTTAAACGGCTTTCTCGGGATATTCTTTCTCAGAACTCTTTAGGCGCCACTTAGAACTCACATCAGAATTGCCGAAAACAAATCGCACTAATTTTTGGAGAGCCACGTGCGAAAAGTTGTATTTATTTTTAACAATTGCGGATTTTGTTGAAACGGCTTTCTCTATCTGTACTTTCTTACAGCTCACTAGGCGCTACTTAGAACTCATATCACAACTATAATCATCGAAAAGACGCTTAAACTAGTTTCTTCTTATCTGACTACTTTTTTGGGCCTTCTCTCCCTTTAGTCTGGCTAATCGTAAGAACAATATGCAAAAATAGTCAGGAACTCTAGAACTCTTTAGTCCTTACCAAAAAATGCTTTCAGAACTATTTTTAATAAATAAAACGGCGCGGCGTGAAGTTAGCGCCTCTTTTTTTTTTTTTTTAATTATTCATTTATTTTCATGGAACTCTTCAAATTTTTAGTCAAGAACTCTAGAACTATTCCATATCTACTTGGAACTCACAAGAAAACGTGAGTTTAGGAAAAAAACGGCGCTAAATTCACATAAGTCAAGTTCTCTCCGCATTTTTGTCACATTCCCGGCGTTATCTGTTACGAAACTTTTAACATATACATTAAATTTTTCTTCAGTTCGTTTAATGGCTTCAGTTGCAATATATTTTAGATATTCAGCTGTATGTGAGTTTGCTGAAGTGTCTACAGTGTCCACTAAAACTGACTCCCCACTTTGTGTTATAACTGAGCAGCACACAATAGGTTCGTTTCTCACATTAGACCATCCATCAAGTGACATTGATACTGTTTCTCCCTGCAGTTTTTCTTTACATTCTTCCACTATGTCGGAATACACACTTTCTAAAACAGACCCTCCTATTTGAAATGCAGAGGGTGGTTTATATCCTGGTCTAATCAGGCTACACATCTCTTTAAATTCTTTATGATCTGCATGCCTAAATGGTGTATTAGTGTCATAAAAATATTTGCCAATCTGCATAGTTATCTTCTTACCATATGATTGAGAGGTTACAATCGCATCAGCGTCTCTAATAATCCGCAGATCGGAAGATGTTCTTATTTTTTTAGCTAATGGAGGAGCACCGTGTTCACATAAAATTAAAAAATGGTCTGATTAAAATTTAATATCTAACATTCTAACCAAACAACCTATTGCAATGAATGAAGTATGTAATTTTTTCCAAAACCCTTAAAAACGACATGTAATTTTCGCTTTCTTCCATTTTATTTATAAATTCAGTGTTTTTTTTTTTTATTTTTTACTTTCTGTTCCGGTACTTTCCCTTATTAGTTATAACTTATAACTAACATTTGTGATATAGAAAATCCTTTTTTAACCGGTTTTATTACAATTTGAATTATCTCTTTTATACATACCTTCTTTGCTAGTTGACGCCTGAAATTCAGCTTGGCTTATGGCTATAGTTTTGTCACCTTCGGCAATTTCCTCTTCCTCAGTTACCAAATTACAAAACTGTAAATGTTTTTGCATCCTTACGGGAATTCCCTGCATTTCTACCAGGCATTTTTTGCATTTAGCCCATTTTCCTGAATTATTAACTTTTTCAATACAATCAAAGTTTATCCAAACCGGATGTTTGGGTTTCGGCATTGTAAGTAATAATAAATTTGTCACAAATAAACACCTATTCACTTGACCTCACCCTGACCGTTTGCCATTAAAATATTCACGCAGACCGAGCAGCTAATTTTCGGGAAATCGGGTATTCCCCGAAAACCAAACGTATTTTAGACTGGGGTTACTTTGCGCCATTGTGCCAAAAGAGTTTAATTTAATTTCACACTCAGACTATGAGGAGCGTCTAATTGTAGCCAAAATGGAATACATTGTTGCCACTTTTTTGTCATTTAAACATATCTATATTATATAATTAAACAGCACAAAATAATTTAAGATTTTTCTTAATGGAATATTTAAATTTTCTCTTAAAAATGGAGCAAAGTAACCCCAGTTTACGGCGTTCTGTTGCCATTTTTATTAGCAAATTATTTAAGGACATTTTCATATATATCTTGATATATATCGGATCATAAATATCGTGATATATATCAAGATCCTCTAAGATACCCTGAAGATGGAAATAAACATTTCCGAAAGCTCGGTTTAACTTAAAAGAGTGCACTTTCATTTGCTGCTTCCCCACAAAAAGACTTGTTATTCCTAACTAGTCCAGCAACGACTACCCTTCTTTATATATCAAGATATATATCCTGATATATATCGACTGATATATATCCTCGCGCCCTGCTTTGATGGCCATTAGAACTTACCTATGGTCCTTCAAAATATTTTGAACCGTTGTTCGTGATATGTCCAACTCAAGGGATAATGCTCTTGTGCCAACATGAGGATTCCCTTCAATATACCCCAGTACGTAGTTAATATTTTCTTGTGTTCTTCCAATTCTTTGCCGTTGAAACTTAGGCCGAAAACAACCATTGGCTCGTAAACTCGCCACTAGTTGGGGAAAAACTCTCACATCGCAAGGACGCCGATTTGGATATCGAGGGCGTAAACTCTTTTAGCTACTGCGGCATTCTGAAGACATTCAAAATAAATTGCAAGCATATCAACAGCTTCATCATTCGTAAAATGCATTTTGTAAACACAAAAATTACTCAAAGTAACGCAAAACTTTGACAATTATTGACAATTTGGATTATTTATGTTTTGATTAGGTATTTGTTTTGTTTCCATGGCCTGCTTCTATTAATTGTCTTTTTTGTGCATAGAACGTGATGGTCAGCATTTCGAGCATTTGCGGGGGCATTAAAAATCTTCCTTTTATAAATCGGTCCTCTTTAGGGCCCCAACTTACATAATAGAAAGAATTCCAGAAAAATATAGTTACAATAAAATTAAAATTTAAGGGATTTTCGTATAAAATTTTCTATTTCCGATATTTTGGGTTAGGAACAAGATATCGAGATGCGGTTTTCACGAGCTAGTTTAGGCATCATTTAGCTACTTTTTCATGAAAAAAAAATCATACCAATGCATTTTATTTTGTTGAGAAAATTAACCATTTCTGTTGGAATGTCGAAAAATGCCCTCTAGCGGCGATATGTGAAACTTACAAAACTTCAAATATAATGATGTTTGTAGCCCAAGAATAGCTCCTTTTAACGAGCCCAAGTTTGTTCAAATCGGCTTAGCCGTTTCGAAGATATAGGATGTCATTTACGGAAACGTTTGAATACCCCACCACTTTATTTTTAGAGATACTACAAAAAGTGAACAAAAAAGGTTCAGATTATCCTCGACTTTAAAGATCAGGTTTTTTTTATTAGGTTAATATAGCGAAATTTACAGAAACATCACTTTTTTAGATTCAAGATTGCAGTTACGCCCACTAGCGGCAATTTCAGAAACTTGAAAATATTTTCCAGGTTTTTCTCTTGGCCATTTTAGTAATAATTTTTTTTTGCCGCAAGCCTCTACGATGGATAGTTTCCCAGATACAGTACCTCGCATTCTTAGTTGGCCACCCTGTACATTTAATAATTAGATTATCTATGGCGTTACTTTTGTTTTGTACGTATAATGAAATTCAAATATTTTTTTAAAAATAAATACCTACTAAGTAGCGTTTGCTTATTTTTTTTTTTTAGGTTAAAATCGTTTTTAAATGTCGCTATATTTTAGGTTTCCAAGTGGCTGTCAGTTTGTGTAAACCACTCAAAGAAAACAACATAATTTTTATTTTGGCAATTGTATAAGGCTAAAACTCAAATAATTTTTAGACAATGTGTTCAATGTTGCATTAAATTATACTCAAAATGTCCGACTTATTTTATTTTAATTAAATAAGGCAACATTAAATATATTGTCTAAAAATAATTCGACTTTTAGCAATATTGGATTGCTATAATAACAAATTATATTAGTTTCTCTGGGTGGTTTAAATAAACTTAAAGCCGCTTGTTAATTAAAAATTTGAGTCATTTTACTCAACTAAACGGGTAACCAAATATGTGATATATGACCTGTACAACTGTTGTTGGACGATTGATTCCGCCCAGAGGGGTGCATGGTAGAAATCACGACGAACCACTGCAGCCCACCCGCACCTCGTCGGCTTAGTGTACTTCGAATAGCACTGTTTAAAAATTCTTTCATCTGGAGCACGACCTCATTCGGTGTTCACCACCGAGTATGCAAGACCAACGTGAATCACTTTCTTCGCGCACGCACCGTTCACAGAGCGCCATAAACGATTTTACCCACAGTGCTATGCCTAATCATAAAAAATTAACACTTAATTAACACTTAATTACCACGTAACGTAAAAAAGTACGCATTTGCAACGTTCTGTGTTATTTTAGTATCTCTTATGCCATAGATAACACACTGAGATTTTCTTTGCGACGATATATGTCCGTAGTGTATAACCGTAACTTTTATCTGAAAGAAATTGGCGGAGTGCTTCGTGAATTTCTTCACGAACTAGAAAATATTTTATCTTTACGTGAACTTTCGCGTGAAGCTAGAATGCTAACCTAATAAAAATAAGTTGGCTTTTTGTTTTTTTTATTGAAGTGTATTTTTTTTGTTTTTGTCGAATTCCTTTAATTTTTGTTTTATTTGAATTCTTTATATATTAAGTTAATTAATATCTTCAAGTATTAAAATACTTATATGTGTTGGTCAAATTGATTATCGACATTTCAATAGTGAAAACTTCACGACGGCCGTCACCAACGGGAAGGTGGATTTTTCAGCTCTAAAAGCGAAGCTCAGGTGGATGCTTAAATGTTCAAGTTGGTGAGGTTCGTAGCTTGACGGTTCAGTCTCATGGCATTTGTAAAGTCAGAAGCAAATTTGTGTCCAAAATAGCGTCATCGATTTCCATAACATCCACTTTTTTCGAATTTTCCGGCACAACACCATACAGCACTTATAGCGTCATCAATCAATGGACATTTGGCAACCCGCTTAATCCACACGATTTGAAAGAGCGTGTTCATTGGTCGAAAGAACTTTTTGAGCTCCTAACATAAAAATTGGTTATCTCGAACTACCTGGTTTACAAATTTAACTGAGTGTTTCCTCTAGTTTGATTTGAACTATTGCTTTAACTACCATTATTATGTTTTATAAATCCAATCCATTATTGCACCGCTTTTTTATTATGTGCTATCAAGAGACATGCACCATTATAATAAGTAATTTGCATTTATGGAGTAAAACCAACAACTCCTACATAGGGGGCGTTTGGGTTCACGCCCGGCAGAGCGTGGGTGACGAGCAGGGTTGGATCAGTAGAAAACTTTAGGTAGTTTACCTTGGTAGAATACAGTAGAAAACTGGTTTTCGACGTGCGTCGAAAACATAAGGTATTCTACCTAGGTAAGTTACGTGTGAATCTCTTCGAAACTTAGATTAGAGAACACTTGAAAAAACAAAATGACATAACAACAACGTCAAAACTGTCAACGACCACACATAACCTCACATTTTTTGACAGTTATAGTATTCTACCTTTTCTACATTTTCTACCGTCGAAACGTAGAAAAAGGTTTTCTACATGTAGAAAACAAAAAGGTAGGTAGATACCCAACTCTGGTGACGAGTATCGTGACGTCATAAGCTTGCATTCTCGGAGAATATAGAATTAGTCTAATTGAACGCTGGCGCTGGTTGAAACACAGAATGTATAGTTGCGTAGCTATATATTCTGTGGTTGTAGTGTTAAACTAGAAACTAATGTAACTACAGTAATTATATCCTAACTTTCTTCTAAAAGGAACTCGCTTATTGTTTGTTCAGGTTAGTAAATTAAGGTTGCACACAGAATCAATAGCCAAAAATGAATATTTTAAGAATACAGGTTCTTCGATTTTCTGTCGATTTATTGTTTTTGGAATCCAATTTTATTTTAAAAATTATATGGTTGTTTTATTTAATTTGCCCGGTTGAAATTCCAATAAACAAAATGTATAGGCAACGTTGCCTGGTAAAGTTTCTTTTATATCATTGTTTTGGTTCTCTGCGATATTGTTATCACTCATAATAATGTTAATTATCAGAGTGTTTCTGTACGATATTAAGGTATGACTAATTTGTAAAATAACAGTAAACTTGCTTATTATAAAATTATCACTTCTTTTTAGCTCGCACCCTTATCATTTAGTACTTCACCAGGCTTTAAACGATCAAGATTATGATCGCAGATTAGATCAATGCCACTGGTTAAGTAACATGATTTTAGAAAATCCAGAAATACTTTTACATATATTGTGGACCGATGAAGCTACATTCCGCAGTGATGGAGAAGTCAATCTGCATAATGTCCACTACTGGTCTCGTACGAATCCCCGATGGATGCAAGAAGTGCATTATCAGGGCAGATAGAGCATTAATGTCTGGTACGAGGTGGGTTCGTCTATTCAGAACGGAGATGGAGTAGAGCACGAACAGATTTTTGTTACAATATTTTGGAGTAAAAGGACAGAAAAATAATATCCGAACCACCAGAGAGAAAGAAAGTCAATCTTGTCTCGTCAATATCAGCTGATTTTGATTTGTTGTTTGTTGGTTATTTTGGGGTTATTTTTAAAAGATAATAAAATAAAAATTGAGATATACATTGTCTTCTCATATTCCTAAGTATCTTACTTTTTCCTAATAATTTAAGTTAATTTTTTAAATAATACAAGAGCAAAAATAGTTACTCTTCCGATTGCAGAGTAACAGTGAATCGTCCACCAAAACACATCTGTTACCGGGATCGGTAACTACAAAGCAATTTTCCTTGTTAATTTCCAATTCTTTCATGTTATCCATATTTTAAAAACACGAAGAAAGAAAAGAGGCATTGTATTAAAAATAAAGACCGAATTTGTTAACCTAAAAAAACACTTTTGTCAGTTTGCTCCTTTCTGCGCAAGTTCACTCTAGGAATCCGCTTTCTCGAAGTGAAACTTTTAGAGTGAGCTCGATTTACCTTACTCCGTAATAGTCGAACGCAAATGGATTCACTCTACTTGCACAAAATGGCCATACCCGAACGGCTGGAGCACGTAAGGAGCGCACGGAGTGAACGGAACGTGACACCCGAACCTAGCTACGGTATTGTGGGTGGAAGGATAATTGGACCCTTTATTTTTGAAGAGGTAGGTACTTAATGAAGAAACGTATCTGCATTTTTTAAGCTACATACTGCCGATTCTGTTGGAAGATGTGCCCCTGGAAGTTCGGCGTAACATCATTTTCCAGCACGGCGGGTGTCCGGCACATTTTGCAATAAATGTCCGTGAATTCCTAGACAGAACTTTTCCTGGCAAGTGGATAGGAAGGGGAAGTTTATTTCCGTGGTCAGCAAGGTATTTTTATATTACGCTTCGGTTATAGGTCGTGATATCTTTTACAGTTAAAATTATAAACTCGTCGTTTATGGGTTCCTATTATTATACAATGCGTATTCTATTCTAGGTCACCCGATTTGACTTGTATGGATTTTTATTTTTGGGGGAGAATAAAAGGTATGGTTTACGTCACCAGACCGACTACAAGGGAAGATATGATACAACGGATAAGGAACGTTATCCAAAATATTCCTGGTTGTAGTGTTAAACTAGAAACTAATGTAACTACAGTAATTATATCCTAACTTTCTCCTAAAAGGAACTTGCTTATTGTTTGTTCAGGTTAGTAAATTAAGGTTGCACACAGAATCAATAGCCAAAAATGAATATTTTAAGAATACAGGTTCTTCGATTTTCTGTCGATTTATTGTTTTTGGAATCCAATTTTATTTTAAAAATTATATGGTTATTTTATTTAATTTGCCAGGTTGAAATTCCAATAAACAAAATGTATAAGCGACGTTGCCTGGTAAAGTTTCTTTTATATCATTGTTTTGGTTCTCTGCGATATTGTTATCACTCATAATAATGTTAATTATCAGAGTGTTTCTGTACGATATTTAATGGCCCAGTAAAATAACACAGGTTCCACTATGGTCGGTCTATTTTAAAATAACGAATTAATATCAAGAAACCTTAATGAAATTTAATCTGAAAGGAAAGGTTACGTTCCAGTAAGCCGTTAATTTGAATGAAATGTTTATTGCTCCGCTCTCTGCACCTCCCTTGACCGAGAAATTCGGACGCGCTCAGAGCAGATGCCCCGTTTCGCCTCGAACGAGGAAGTTCACGCTCGGGGCGTTCTGTGCTTCTACTCGAACGTCCACGTAACAAGGACAAAGCGCTCATTTGTGACTTCATCACCCGGCGACCAACGAATCAACGAATACGATATAATATTATATGATTTTTGTTAAATTTATAATTTTCTGTGATTTCTAAATTTATCTATGCACTTTAGACTATTCTTATTTAAGTTGTATATAAGCAAATAATGCGTTAATATGGCTAAAAACCAAAATGAGGGCAACTGTAAGTAGGTAGATAATGATTTGAAAAATAACGATTTCAACTAGGTAGGTACCGGGTGAGTCAATAAATGTCCGTGAAGTCCTAGACAGAACTTTTCCTGGCAAGTGGATAGAAAGGGGAAGTTTATTGCCGTGGTCAGCAAGGTATTGTTATATTACGCTTTGGTTATAGGTCGTGATATCTTTTCCAGTTAAAATTATAAACTCGTTGATTATGGGTTCCTATTATTATACAATGCGTATTCTATTCTAGGTCACCCGATTTGACTGGTATGGATTTTTATTTTTGGTGGAGAATAAAAGGTATGGTTTACGTCACCAGACCGACTACAAGGGAAGATATGATACAACGGACAAGGAACGTTATCCAAAATATCCCTATTGCAGAAATAGAAACTGCTGTTTTATCAACGAGCCAAAGATTACAGCTCTGCATAGACAATGATGGCCGACAATTTGAACATCTGGGACGTCATTAAAAAGGGGAATATTTGGAAATATTCCTAATTATTATTATTGTTTTTAATATTAATATTAATAGTTTATTATTAATATTAATAGTTTAATTGGGTAGACGATTTAACATCGATAAAATGTTGCAATTAAAATTTGATTGGCCATATCTCCGGCTACACAAGAGTTAGGGAAACGAAGTTTTCACTGGATATCTAGGATTTTTAGCCTTTATTTAACTCTGTAAAAAGAAACATACCATACCATACCATTTAAAATTTCCAATAAAAATCGTAAATACTATTAAGTTGTCAAACAGCGCCCTCTAGCGGCCACTGTAAACATAATTAAGACATAGTTTATAATGCAAACGATAAAACAAAGAAAGCTCTTTTCAACGAGACTAATTTTGTCTAATTCGGTTAAGCCAAACCGAAGTTATCAATCAAAATAACAAAAAACAATTGACGTTCCCTCGCCACTTTATTTGAGGAGATACAAAAAAAATTGCCCGAAAAAAATGTATTGCAAATTTTCCAAGTATTAAGATAGAAATATTTTCAATACATCTTTATTGGTCAAATTCCGGAAATAAATGATCTTTTTTAATTGGTCATGGGTGTTACGCCCCCTAGCGGCCGTCGTAGGAACTTAAAAATAATTTCCAGCGATTTCTCATCGGCCATTTTATCATAAAAAAAATTCCGCAAGCTGTGCGACTAACGGCTTCCAAGATACAGCCGGCCGCCTTTCTTATTGACTCACACCCGGTACATGATTTCTAGGATATTAAAAGGCGCCTCTGCTTAAGTTCATTATGAGATTAAAATAGACGGACTGAATAAAACAAGTAAAATAACAGTATATTGTAAGACCAGCAGGAAATGGTCATTCCGTTCGAGTTTACACTATACTTTTCTACGACTGTTATAATATAGGCACAATGTAAGCAAATAAACTACAAAGTTTACTCATGAGAAAATAAAATAATAGTATATTATTTAACGAGCGGTAATGTAGGTCATAACTCACGCAGATGAAGTTCAAGTGAGTTATGACCATTACCGCAAGTTGAATACTATACTTTATCTACTCCTATTAAATTATTAATTATTCAACTGCTTTTGAGCAATTAATAGTATCTATAAACAAACAACATGAGTTATAATAACTCACTACTATAACTCACTATAATAAATCGGAAAAGATTCTTGGAATTATTTACGAACCGAATATCGAGGTGGCTCTGTACTTCTGTATCAGCCGATTGGCCGAAAGGGAACAGTTCATTATTATTATTGAGGGGAGTAATGTCACTTGAATAATTTTGACGTTTTCAAATTAAGTTAATCCCTAATTATTGTAAATTTTGTGCTGAAAAAGATTAATTCAGATTACACCTCCAGAAATAGGACAACTAGCTAATGTACAGAATTTATTGCCCGAATAACCCAAAAACAAATATAAAGGTGTATACAAAAATTTTCAAGATTGGTGCAGCAGTAATAACATTAAGTCATCGTTTACAGAAAATGTACTTTTGGCATATTTTAGCGAACTTAGCACTAAATATAAAGCATCGTCTCTATGGACTTTCTACTCCATGCTAAACTCAAACATAAATAATGGAATCAATATAGAGAATTATTTAAAATTACGTGCTGTTATAAAAAAAATAATTAAACCCACAACAAACAATTTAAGTGTGTTATAAAGAACCCAAATTACGCCCTGGAGGATGTTCTTCAGACACCCCTTAGCTAGCTCAACTCAGGGTAGGTTCGCTATTTTGTTTCTAGTTTGAGAGGTTTAGCACTCTTATAAGTAAGTTATAGTCAAATCCTGAAGGCGCTACCTTAGTTTTATTTTACTTAAAAGCCTTTAAATGTTCTAGTGTTTGGCCTCAGATAAAAACAAACTAGGAAAAAAAACACTTGTCACAATCGGTATACCCTAGCTTATTATAAGCTCTCATTCACTCAAGTCCTCAATGTCACTCTATTTAAAATAAAAGCCAAATTTTCGCAGAGGCCAATACAAATATTTATTCTTAAGGTGTTGTTAAGCCCGTGGTTACTTGGTTTTATAAATGCAAGCTCCTCTTACTTTGGTGGACAATAGATACTTAAAGTTAAAAGATAAATAAGTGGAATGAAATATTAAATTAAATAGTACTAGGTTTGACAATGAAATTTCTGAAGGTTTAAATTTATAAAGTTTATCGATAAAAGAAAGCAAAAAAGTCAAACCCTGTTTGACAGGGTCTTGCACAAGACGGCAACTGTCAGACCTACACTGTAAAAAATGACTGTTCAGCCTGATCTGGCAGCCACATAGACCTACATCCAGGACATTGCCTCAGAAAAGGAATTTCCGCAAGGTCTGTGCAAGAACCTTTCACAACTAACTAAATTTACCATAAAATCTCTATTAGAGTATATTACAATATCTTACGAGTACCTGTGGTTACTCAATAAGCATACCTTGGACGCCAACACGAAAACAAACCAAGACCTATAAGGATAATCTTTAAGTCTGAAGAAATAGTAAGAGATATTATACGCAATGCAAACAAACTAAAACAATTCGACCAATACAAATCCATAAACGTTAGCACCGACAAGACTCCAAAACAACTTCAAGATTACAGAGAAGCCAAGAAAAAACTATCTGAACGTTTAAGCGCAGGGGAACAGAACCTTAGGATAAAGTACCATAATGGTGCTCCTAAGATTGTCAACACTGTCCCAAAAAACTATTGAACTCAGCTCAGAAGCCTTCTGGCGACATCGACGAACATCGCTTGATAACCATGGTCTATCAAAATGTGCGAGGACTAAACACAAAGATTTAAGAGTTTTATACTTCAGTATCAAGTGCAGAGTACAGCATTGTGTCATTGTCTGAAACCTGGCTGCAGAGCAGTGTGCATAATGGAGAACTTTTCCATGACAACTATACCGTGTTCCGAAAGGACAGAGACCTCAATGCACTTGAAGTTACGAGAGGGAGAGGTGTGCTGCTAGCTGTGCGGAATGATTTTAAGTGCTGTCAACTTGATCTATCTTGCTTTCAAAGGTTAGTTCCAAGCGTTGATGTTGTCGGATGTAAAATATTTCTTAATCATCAACCATATTATTTCTTTGCAATCTATATTCAACCAAGTACTGTCATAGAGCGATATGTCCAAATGTTTGAATGCTTTGAGTCATTAACATACCTCCATAATAGCAATACTGTCGTG
Organism: Polydrusus tereticollis; assembly: GCA_963920685.1. Classification (NCBI taxonomy): domain Eukaryota; kingdom Metazoa; phylum Arthropoda; class Insecta; order Coleoptera; family Curculionidae; genus Polydrusus; species Polydrusus tereticollis. The sequence continues at coordinate 57,344,901 of OY987329.1, forward strand.
ATTGGGGACTTTAATACACATTTTCAGCCATTGGAGGTAAGTCATAATATTAATTTAAATACTAAACTCTCTACTTTGCATGAATTTTTGACCCTATTTAATCTCACACAACAAAATAATGTCTCAAATAGATTTAATAGCATGCTTGATCTTGTTATAACTAATGTTCCATGTGAAGTCTCCAGGGAAACATCACCACTGGTTCTGGAGGATGCCTATCACCCGGCCCTTCAAATATCATTGCATGTCGCAGGTCGCTTACCTCAAAAAAATTTTCCTATTACAACCTCAAATAAAAGGTACAATTTTGGTAAGGCCAACTTTGCTCTTCTTTATAATTTAATATTGGATATTGATTGGGAGCATCTTTATCTTTTACAAGATATTGATGCAGCAGTTGAATGTTTTTACTCCAAGCTAACAGATGTGTTTGATCGTTCAGTTCCCATCCTGAGGTTGAGAAAATCGGGGTACTCCTATCCAGCCTGGTACACAAGGGATTTAATTCAAAGTATAAAAGAAAAGTCAGCATTGCATAAAAAGTGGAAATCCACCCATTTGGAATATTATTACGAAAGATTTAGCATGGCTAGGTCATATACAAAACAGCTAACAAACAAGACTTACAGAAATTACATAAATTCAATTCAAAACTCTATCAAAGATGATCCAAAAAACTTTTGGAAATTTATTCAAAATAAAAAAAGGAAATCACGAATTCCGTGTTCCATGCTGGATGGCGAGACTGAGCTGGACTCACCCGAGAGAATTGTGCGGTCGTTCTCCAGATACTTTAAGAGTGTGTTTTCACCTGCCAATGATGACTATGAAGCTCCTAACCCAGAACCCGGAATATGTCAAAATATATCATTAAAATGCTTAAACGAGGAGGAGGTGCTCAAGTCTCTCAAAGGAATAAAGCCCAAATTAACCTCTGGTGTAGACCAGATTCCAGCATTTATCATTAAAGATTCTGCCCATGTCCTGGCTAAGCCGCTCTGCTTTTTATTCAATCTGTCTCTCAGAACCTACAAGTTTCCAGATTTGTGGAAGATAGCACGTATATGCCCCATATTAAAGTCAGGTCAGTCCAATCTTATTACTAACTATCGACCGATTGCATTGCTTTCGAACTTTGCTAAAGTCTTCGAGATGTACATGATACGAGCGCATTTTCTATCAAATCAAAAATCTAATTTCCTCAGAGCAACATGGTTTTTATCAGCAACGATCTACAGTGACAAATTTAGCATGTTTCACACAATTCATTTATCAATCGTTTCATGATGGGAATCAGGTGGATGCGATCTTCACAGACTTCTCTAAGGCGTTTGACAGATTGGACCATGGCATAACGCTAAGAAAAATGCGGGAGTTGGGCTTTGACGAGGGCTTGGTTCAGTTTTTTAAATCGTATTTGGCAGATCGACATCAATTTGTTGAGTATTCGGGCTACAGATCGGACATATTCGTCGCTACAAGTGGAGCACCGCAGGGCAGTAACCTGGCTCCGCTTATTTTCCCAATGTTTATTAATGACATTACAACAAACATAACGAGTGAGAGGCTGCTCTTTGCCGATGACTTCAAGGTATTTCGACAAATTTCAGATCCCAGGGACTGCATTGAACTTCAAAAGGATTTAGACACGATATGCGAGTGGTGTATGAGGAACAAACTACCCCTAAACATAGGTAAATGTAAACAGGTAACATTTTCTTTAAAACCCGATGACTTTAACTTCCACTATAGATTAGATGGGATGGATTTGGAGAGGTGTGATGGTATTAAGGATTTGGGTGTATATATGGATAAAAAAATGTCGTTTTCCCAACCCATTCAAGACACAACCCAATCAGCTTTAAGAGCTCTAGGTTTTCTAATGCGCTCCGCTAAATCATTTCACGATGTGACCTGTTTAAAAGTTTTATACACTGCCCTTGTAAAATCGAAATTGGATTATGCATCTTTAATATGGTCTCCAAATTACAAAATCCATATAGACAAATTGGAGTATGTACAGAGAAGATTCTTGAAGTTTCTGTGCCTCAAGATAGATGGTTACTACCCAGTCAGGGGTTTTAACCACGTCACTCTGCTCGAGCGCTTTGATATGAGTTCCTTGGAGGATAATCGAAAATATTTCTCTTTGATATTTCTATTTAAGCTAACTAATAATCTAATAAACTGCCCTAAATTACTTCAGCAGATTAATTTTAATATTCCGGCATATCGCTCTAGACAGCATGATCAGTTCTACCTTAATGTACCATATACAAATGTTGAGAAAAAAGCACCATTATATCAGGCTTGTAACAACTTCAACAACATTGGGGCTGGTTCAGATCTTGATATCTTTGGCAATACCCTCGATACATTTAAGAAAACAGCAGCACGCCTTACTTTGCGTCGAGTTGTTTAATTTCCACTTATTGTTACTACTATACTGTAACATTGTCAAACCATTACAAAAATTTCTTGTTTTTCCTTTTTTAAAACTAGTCTATATATACACACATTTATAATGAATGAAATTGTCATGTACTAATAATGCTCAGTTTGTTGAGTATTTAGTTTTAAGTAGATACCTTTTGGTTTAGTTTGATTGGTTTGATTCTTAGCTTAATTTAGGTATATTAATTACTTTAATACTATGTTGTGGCATTTACTGATAAATTATCTTATCATTAGGTAGGTTTCCTACCTGTTGGATAATAAACGATAAATAAATAAAAATAAATACCTATTAGCCACTCGGCCATAGATAAGTTAAAATGTTAATTAATGAAATTAAATAAGTTACAAGTGTTAAATTCAGAAGAATCAAATGGCCTTTAGCCGAGAAACAAAAATACTTACTTTATAATCATAAATTGTAACTACATTTACAATGAAAGTAGCTGTAACAGACTACCTAACGCTCTGAAATACTAGAGACTCTTGTGACGTCTTAACGCTATGTCGACATACGCTACACGTTTACATTGCACAAGCTCTGTACATAACATGGGTGCAAAACTTTACCAAAACACTGTATGGTGAATAATACGCAAATGCAAAATATTGATATTTTAAGTTGTTACTATGTTACAACATACTCAGGAAAAATGGTACTTAGCTAAAACCTTACGTGATACCCATGGTTCATGAAGACTCAATCTTCACACACACTCACACATGGTCTCTGAAACAGCTAGCGTGGAAACTGCTACACAGCTAGTCTCCAAGAAATCCCATAGTACACGGCAACTGGCACGTCCCGCGTCCAGGCAATTCCAACAAAATAAACTAGTACATCACTTTGTACTCGGACTTTTAGCCCCTACCAAAAAAAAAAACCCTAAAATCGAATTTTAGATATACAAACATGAAAGAGAAATCTTTCATAACACCCATCGAGGGTAATTCAGATACTAAAATTAAAACCTACCTCAAATAACTAACGAGGGTTCCCAATTTACCAGATGGCGTCTATGACCGCTGTTGAAGTTCATTAAAGCATTTTAAATCGGCATTCCGCCCAAAGGAATAAGCAACTACAAGGCCATACCCTTTTTAATGCATTTGTGGATGCTATAACGGCACTACATTAGCCTGCATGGCCCAAAAAAACTAAACTTGGGGAGCTACTTCCACAAACGTGCTCTAACTTCCAGTGTCCATGGTCGAAAGGGACGATTCTTATTTTTCTCCAACGTACATAGTTACCGAAACAAAACAATCAAAAATTAGTCACCCTATCTTTGTAAACTAAGCTCTTTCAACAACACAGAAAACTCATGGCGACCGAAGTCGACCCACGCGACCAAGCAAAAATTAACCAGAAGTCGCTGTGAAAACGCACAGAAACTGTCAGTCTGACACTGACCTCTTATCGATTTTCTTAAAACACAGCTGACTTACAACATTCGAGACGATTAACCTACAACTTATATACTAGGTTAAACAGTTATAAATTACCAATTACCAATTAACTAAAAGAAATATTTGAAATCAAACCTATCTGCAAGTAGTATTAAACGATGAACAGAGGAAATCAATCCATTTAGCTATGTCGTACAAGATACAAAACATAAACATCAACAAAGGTTTGAAATAATGAAACTCTTGGGCTATTACAGGTAACTTAATTAACAATTAATGTTTAAGGTGAGAGTCTACATATGTATTTTAACAATTTAAAACCGAAAACTTAACAGAGATAATCAAACTTATAAAATGCAATTTTCGAACTGTAACAGTCCGTTTCTTAAACGTCCATCAGAGAAACATGTAGCTAAAAAGGCAAAAACTTTTACGCCAGAACAACCTAATAATTTCATAACCGAAGCTCCTGATGATAAATATCTGGCGACAAAGGTAATAGATCTCACAATAATTCAATCGTCATCATTTAGTCAATTACATAATTTATTTAAGGTTGCTTTAATAATGGGCATTATGTGTGCTTGTCGTGCAGCAGAATTGCACTCTATGCAAATTACAGATTTAGAAGATCATGGATCTATTTTTATGGTCAGCGTACCAAATACAAAAACAAAAATTGACAGAAAATTCACTGTTACGGGAACTTTTTATACCATAGATAAGAAATATTTAAATCTGCGTCCTACCGATATATCGCAAACGATATTATTCTTTAAATTTCAAAATGGAAAATATCACTCACAAAGAATTGGCATTAATAAATTTGGAGCAATGGGGAAAGACATTGCTACATTTTTAAAATTACCAGACTATAATTTATATACAGGGCATTGTTTTCGCAGCTCGTCAGCAACTTTATTAGTAGATGCTGGAGGGGATATAACTGCACTGAAACGCCATGGCGGTTGGCGATCAACTACTGAGGCTGAGGGGTACGTAGATGATTCCGAAAAGAATATGACAGATATGGCAAATAAAATATACAGTTCTATAACACCTCAACCAGTTAGTACATCAACAACATATATGCAACAAACACAAAAAGAAACAATAAACTTGCATATTTCAGTCCCACATATTCAGTTTACTGGTTGTTCAAACTTTACAGTTAATTTTATTAATAAACAAAATGAGTAATTACAACTAAAATTTTTATAGCATTGTTATAGGTAACTATCAAGATTTGTGAATAAAGTTCTTTCTCTATACTTGTATCTTAGTATTTATTGTTATAGTCGTAGATAATAGATATTTATGGTACAAGTGTGTTATGTTATATGTTGCCTACGCCACCTTTGTCATTGTGACGAAACCATACCCGTGCGTTTTTTAAACATTGTGCACTAATTGCTAGGCAACAAAAGTAGTATTACAATGTACTACATTTACAAATAATTATTGAATATACCTATAATAAAGACATTTGTTGACGTAGAAATAGATCCATTAGTACGGACAGGATGTGGGTAAACCATACTAAGTTCGTTGTTATTTAAAAATTTAACATTTTTAATTAAATTTAGATATAAGAGCAATGTGAACAACTTCTTTTAAATTTGAACAAACACTGGTAATCATGAAGGTATAGGTAAGCAGTTGTTGCTAACAATTGATTATTATTTTTACTGATGTTCCCACCACGTTTCTCCCTTTATATTTCAACAAACAAATGTTTGTCCCTTATCCTTTCCATCAGCTCGGTGGTACGCTCGATTACTACAGGATGTCGCCGTTGTGCTTCATTCCTATATTTGTTTCTCCCTTTATAGTCTAAATAAGGGCTAATATATGAATTTTATCCATTAGCAGAGAAACATATTTGTCTTGTTCATATAAATATTTAAAAATATTTTGTGCATAAGTCAATAAAATTTGTTTCCCATCAATATGGAGATCGGTTAAAAAATTATTACATACACACTTGATAGTTTCAGGATGGGATAAAATGATTGGCCAGTGATTTCTTACATATCTAAAGGCATGACGACGCATTGCACATACAATTGAACAAAATACCATAGTTTTAGTGGAATATCTGTATCGTTCTATTGGCAAAGTTCTTTATTTTATTTGTTCGGAGATAAATTGCAGCCCTTATGCTAAGATGTTATTGTCTACTTTTAAGTTCTTTAACAAATTTACCGAAATCATCTCACCCGTTTTCTTGCCCTGTTGGGAAATCTGCCGGATAAAACCCTCCTCTGTAAAATGAGACGCACATACTCTGCTATTCTTTGCAGGGATAAGCTTCTCACCATGGATAGCATTTTCCCATTTTCGGCGACATTCGTCACTTTTTGGAAAACGAAACACGCGCACTTATGGGTTATTTCGGTAGGTACCTTTACAAACGACAACACAACAATTATGTGGTATTTTAAAACATTATTTAAACCGCCCATGCACCGTATTTTTACACTAAGACACAAAGAAGTCTGTCGAGGGAAATTATGTTGACACACATTTTCTAGAGGTGTGATGTTTATATTGTTTAAAATCGTATTTTTACGTACAAACAAATCTGTCGATTTGCAGGAGAAAGCCCTCAAAGCGTTTCGCCTAACTACTTCACGAAATCTAAATTTTGGAATTGATATTGTTATTTTTTATTTAACAACAAAATAATCCAAATTAAATACTGTTGGGAAATTATATAAGACCCGTGTCAATAACTAAGTTAACGTAGTTATTAACAAGTTACGTAGATAAAACTTATTTCAAAGAGCACCCTACCTAACTAGGAATTATGGAAAATCTGACATTTCGCTTCAACGACAAGGCTCTAAAGCCGGCCATACCAAAATACATGTTGACCGCGATCAGCCGCCAGACCGTGACGTCACCAGAAAAATTCGCTTGAGCACTTTGTCCTTATTATTGTACCGGAAAACATGCTGAGCGATCGGAGTGTTTTGCGTTCGATTTACGGATATGCCGCATATCATTTTTATAAACGTCCGCCAAATTTGCCTGCACTTTTTTCAACATTCCGAACTTTTTCTGCGATTGATATCACCTACCTGATCGACGAAAATGCTGTCTGAAACGCGCACTTCTTTCCCAAACTTTAACGAAAATAAATGCAAGATAATAGCCTCTGGCGAATTTCTAATTTCTTTCAGAAAGAAGGATTGTGTCTGGTATTAGGTAAGTGTTTGAGAATGTATATTACTCTATTCTGGTTGTTGATTTTGTTTGACGAATAACTGTTGTATTATTGATTAATTAAGCATTATTGATTAACTAAGCAAATCGTATTAATAAGTACAATATAAAAGTGACTTTTTAAGTTAATTTAAGATTGTTAGAGAGTGTGCGGCGTATTGCGTGGTCAATTTTGTAACCCCTTATTATGTTTTTAGCTTGTGTTTTTTTTCCTTAACTTGAAAGAAATAAAACTGTTACTGGCCATAGTGTGGTTTTTACTCGAGCCGAGCCTGTCACAAAAACCTACCCCCAACTAAACAAATAGAACCCGCCAGCACTGCGCAGGGGTTCCGTTAGATTATGTAGAAGCTGTTAGTAAAACGCCTTAATTTCAGTGTTAAAATGCCCAGAAACATTAAATCTCAACAAATGCAATGCGCTTATTATGATACAAATATAAGACTGAGCGCGCACTACGATTATTTACAGCACGACTTTTAAATTGCGGTATCCTATGGTACTCACGATTTTTCTATCGCATACCCGACAGGTTGCAACAATGTTTGACCAAGAAAAAATTTAAATTAATTTTCTAGTTTCATAAAACTGACAAATGTATGTGACCTAAGAATGCGGGCATGGCTGCATTAAAAAAAAAATATTTGGTTTGCTCTTGATTTTCATGGTTCCGATTTATTATTAATTCGCTATTAAAACGCATGTATCGTTTTTTGGAATAGTAACGAAGTTTAGATTTCTTACCAATTTTTTTCTCTAATAATGCGCATGCCCATCTTACCTGCAAATTCCTTGCTTGAAATTTTGACTAGAGTTTTCTAATTAAAACTTTGACTGTACAGTCAATAATTTATTTAATTGCTCAAATTGAGCATTCACAATAATTACCTTTAATTCGAACTAAGCTTTACAAATAAGTATTTTAAATAAATTTAAATTCAAAAATTATGCGATACTTTTAAAAATATGCATAATCCTAGTTTGACCTATTTTTTTTTTAGTAGGAAATCTTTTAGTTTAAGTACCTACATGCCGCAAATTTGATCAATAATAATATTTTCTAGAGGTGGCATTACAATTGGCAAGTTTTCTTTCTAAAGAAATTTTTGATTAAAGCAAATTTTAATTGCGGCAATGAAAATTGCCAATTGCTTTACAGCGTGCAATTATTTTTTTTGATTCTGTACACCCTGCCAACTAAATAAAATAAAATGACATATAACCTAACTTTTTCGCTTTGTTGCGAGTATGCACGGTTTGTTATTTCTAGGATTTAACATGGATAAATCTCCTGTAAATGTAAAATGTTAAGTATAACAACAAGAACAAACCACACCATCAAAATTATAGAAATCTAGGCTTGAATGGTAGAACCAAAGATACTCAATTTTTTTCAGATTAGTTGGACTAAAATTACCAAATAATTCCCCAGACTTGCGCTTCCAACTGCAATTAAAATAGGTCCGGAGCTATTTCTCGCAATTGCAACAGCTGATTACCTCGCTGATTACTAAACAGGTCTTGTGCATGCTCGCAATAAAAATGCTGCAATTATTTGTTGCAGCAATAAAAAAATCCCCAAATGTAATGCGGCCTTAAGAAATAATAAAAACTTGCCACTACCATATATGAAGTGCGAGCTGGTGTCTTGTACATACATAAATACATGAATAAATAAGAAACAGAAGAAATTAAAAATAAAATTGACACAAAACAACAGCTTCTAAAATATTGAGTTACTTTTATAATGACATTTTAATTGATTCTGTACAATAAAAATTAATAGTCGTATTAATCTTACCGCTTTTGGTAGATCCGAAACATCTTAATATGGGCACTTGATTGACGGAGGCTCCTCGAAAATCCGAATAAGTAACATCTAATCCGGGTATGGGTGATGACATATAAAAATCTAATACAACAATTCTCACTAATTCTTCCATCACCTGCTAAGATTAAAGTTTAATAATTAGGTAATATAAATGCACCAAGTAACGTGGCATATTAGAATCTCGAAAACTAAACGAGATTTTTTTTGAAAATATATTATTTTATTTTTAGACTCTCTATTAGTTTCTTAATAATTTTTTTTATTATTTCCCAAACCATCTGCCACCGTTTTCGAGATTTTAATATAATTTCCATTTTCTCTTCTAAAAACACGATCACAACAAATGCTAATATTCTTGAACCCTAACATACGGCAACGAAATTTGGTTGGAAGTTATCCTGAACTGACCAAACCCCGAAGGCTTTTACGCTATGATCAATTCTGAGTTTTAATATAAGTACAGGGTAGAGATGTACAATTTTCGGTAATAATCTTTTGGAGAATATTCTCGAGAATATTCTCAAGTTAGAGAATTTTCTGAGAATGGTAAGAAAATCGCTAGAAATGGCAATAAAATTAAATAAAATTTTTACATTACATTACAGTACATTTTTTGTATTAAAATATTTTCAAACGTTACTTTTTGGTTTTGTGATACCCTTTAATTTATTTTGCTCCATGTTCTTATATTTATAGACGGTCTAACCTGAGCCGAACGGAACGCCAAAATAAAACTAGTCTCACCACATCATTTACAATTCACACAGCTGTATACGAGTATACGTTCGCGCTTCTAGGGGATTTCCCTGAATTACTGTTATAATCGGATTCCCCTAGAAGCGGCGACGTAAAACACTGTTACCAGAGTTATAGAAAAGGTAACAGAAGCTCAAAATTTTAAAAATCATTGCAACATTTTTCAGAGTAGATTATGTAGAAAAACTCTAGAAAATATTCTCGGGAGAATTTTTTTACAGAGAATATTCTCGTTCTCGAGAATATTCTCTCGAGAATTTTTTTACAGAGAATATTCTCGAGATGCGAAAACAATTCAAGGAACAAAAAAAGTTGTATAAGTTAGTAAATCCGAAAAAAATATCAAAATTAGAAAAAAGGTAGTGGCGTACATTTTTTGTCAATAATATTCGTTAAGGTGCTCCTCAGGACTTAATAAATTTAATCTAGTTAGGGCTAATTAAGCCCCTTATCATTATGAATAACGGTATCACATTTCAATAAAATCGAGAAAAGGATATTTAAAAAAATTATAATAACCCGATTTTCTTAAAAAACTTTAACACCCTGTATATCAAAAACGGGGCAACTCCGGACACATGTTCATATTATTATTATTATTATTATTATTATATAAACTTTTTCTCTTAGAATATCATAAGGAATCACCCCCTTAAGTTACGCACCGTACTTCTGAAACACCCTGTATACATAGTTTTAACTATTATTTGGAAGCTTTGTAAATAAGTTTGTGTTCTTTTACAATAAAGCATTTTTTAATTTGATTTGATTTAAACTTTGAACTAGAAAATCTTTACAAATTCCCATTTGAATGCGGCAAAAAATGCAAGAAGAACCAGACGATAAATATCTTTAAAAGTAAGATTAATAACTAGCCTTTTCTGGCGAATATCACTAATATATGCATCAAGTGTTTTTTCATTTGTAGGTTCATGTTTACATTTTTACAAAATATTATCAAGATTTAGCATTTTGTGAAGAATGACCCGTTGACACAGGTTTTTGATCAATTCTCAGAGAATGACCCAAATACATCTTTGGTAATTATTGAAACAGGCAGAACACCGATTTCTTGATAATTTTTTGCATACATAGGGTGTCTAGTCTAGGTCGCAGATAACGAGTTCGATACTTTTATTTCGGCGGTCTCTGATAGTTTTTAAGATTTTTTTTTACTTAGTTATAAGTAGGATATTAAGACAAACTTACTTTTTCTTTGTTAAAAACACACTTCTTTTTTAAAAAAACACAAACTGTGACAAAAAAAAATCGCGGAAAAACAACCGAAAAACATCAAGAATTAAAGAAAAAGAAAACACAAAATGTAGATTATCCAATGATGACGGCTTCGTTAAAACAAAAATGCCTTGTTGCCATGTTTACCTAAAGAAATATTTGTGCTCTCCTGTTTTTGGAAACAAAAGGCGAATCGGAAACCGGTTATGACCCTTTCAATCCATTTAGTTGAATATGCATTGTATCTAACAAACTACCAACGGTTTTTTGTTTAAATGGAGTTGACTGAATTGGACAAGTTGTTGTTAGAATAACCTATATTTCCGTAAAATAAATAAATATGGCAACAACGCATATTTAGAGACGTTAGGTTAGTTATAACTTGTCAAATTGGAATTACAATTGTTTAGATTTTAATTAAAATCGCAATCTTCTCCATATTTTTTTCATAAAACTTTGGAATTATTTTGTTGATAGTTTAGTGTAAGTTTAATCAGTAAGTTAACAGTAAGTTAAAAAGGAAGCAAAGGAAATTGGGAGAAAACCCAAACCCAACCTGTAATTTTCGATATTTTTAATGCATTGCTAATAATTTTTATCATTGCTTTTTACATTTTTTGACGAGGGTACACCACATTGCTTTACCCTTCGTGTAGACTACTAAAAATGTTAAAGCACTTGGGGCTGGTACTTTCGGTTGAGATTACCTTATTTGGTAGCCGATTATAATAAACAAGGTTTTCAATATGCCAATTATAAATTCGTAGGTTCTGGCACATTGAAAACTATGATTATTTTAATTGTCCATCAAATAAGTTAATCAGCACCCAAAGTGCTGACAGTGAAGGATGCCGTATATTTCTTTTGTTAAGTTCAATTTTGAAATTTTTAAACATAGTTTAGCCACCATACTATCAAACTCATGCACTTAAATAGACTGGAAAATATACAACATAAATTCGTAAAATTCACTAAATGCCTTTTGTTCAAAACATGTATCAACTTAAGTTACGACCAAATGATGTCCAACCTTAATCTATAAATCCAATAGCTTGCAGAAGAGAATTTTACGACGTTCGTTTTGCATGTAAATTTTAAATCATATCATAAAGAGTCAAGACTGTCTTAGCTTAGTTTTATTTTCTCGTGTCCCAACATATCAAACTTGTACCAATCCCTCCTGCACACCCTCTACAGTGGTGTTTATTGCAAATGGGTTCAACCACTGTTAACAGATATTCTGATACACTGGTCTTGGTTGATCATCCATGAAAAACTATAAATTCTCTGGGTCATTTTAGCTTAGTGTTTCGATAGAACTGTATAATCTTGTAAACTGTTGTTAAAGTACTTCCCAACATATTTCGTTTGGCTTAATCTAATATCAATGCCAAATATCGTCAGCAGGTCGTTAAAGTTTATCCATTTTTCTCTTCGTTTTTGTCAGTATTAAATGATAAGTAGGTACAGTGAATTAAAAATTAATTTTTGGATGTGCAGGTGGATAAGAGTGCAAGCTATCTGAGTAATTAGCAGGATGGTGGTGAAATGCAACAAGTGCAATAATCATATAAGCGACGATAAGAAGGTGGATTGTGATGGATGTGGGCTGGGTTTTCACTATTTCTGTACAGAATTGACTGCATCAGAGATAAGAGTGATAGAGCTCAAGACTAAGAGAGCTCTCAAATATCTCTGTTATCCTGCCAGGAAGGTTTGCGTTTGATACCTATTCTTAAAATGAACTTGGAAACCTTAGAACAGAGATTTGAGAACTTCAAGAATGACATCTCTTTAAAGATTGATACATTCTCTAAGCAGAGTGATATTCCAGTAACTGTATCACCCAACAGCACACCTGTCACTTCCAATGAACAAGTTATGAAAGAAATCTTTGAAAGGCAATAGAGAATGAATAATGTAATGGTTTTCAATTTAGCTGAGGATAATGCAACGTCTGATCTGACAGCTATTCAGAGAATATTTAATGGGTTGTGCGATATTCCTCCAAGAATTATAAAAACTCCAAGGGCCGGTAAGCGGAATAAAAATAACCAGAGATTTCTGAAAGTGACACTTTCCAGCCATCAAGAAGTGCATAACATAATCAACAAAAGAAAGCTTGATCGATCGGAACGTGTGTACATATGTACGGACTTAACGCGAATACAGCAGGATGAGTTCGGCAAAATCAGAGATGAACTGACGCGTCGTAGAGCTGACGGCGAAACAGATCTAATTATCAAATATATTGATGGTTCTCCAAAGATAGTTAAAAAAACTAGTAAGTGTATGTGATAATGATCTTAATGCAAATGATAACCTAACTATACATTGACATTGTGTATACCAATATTCAGAGTTTTATTTCTCATAGAGATGAACTTATTGTTAACATTGTCAACCGTTTACCTAACATAATTTTGTTGAGTGAGACTCGTATAACAGAAGATTTTCTTGACTTGGAATGCTCCCTTAATAATTATAATCTAATTAGATGTAATTCTGAAAACCGAGATACCGGGGGTGCACTTATGTATATACGAAAAGGAATAATTTACCAAAATATACAATATTTCATATTACCTGGCAATTACTGGGGTGTGATAGCTGATGTTAAAATAGATAATAATTTTACAACTTTGGGTGCTATATATCATTCTCCTAATGCCAGTCACTTATTATTTTTGAATAATTTTGAAGAATTTTGTGAGGGTTTGTTGGGGAGTAAGAGTAGACTGTTGCTGGTTGGAGACTTCAACTTGAATTTTAATTCTGGTGGTTTTCATGTTAATAAGCTAAGACAGGTGTTGAGCATCTTGGGTTTAAGCCAGTGGATAGGGGAACCAACACAATGTACAGATCAGAATAGTACTCTTATAGACCTAGCAATTGGCAATTTTGATGTAAAGTACAAGGTACACAAATCTATAAAAATAACTGATTATTCTGTTGTCTCAATTGGGATAAATAATAAAAAAATATGTAATTTGGATAGCTATAGAAAACAGTTTTCTAATCTATCAGGTATGGCAATCGAAAACATAAATTATGGTCTTATCGAGGCTGATTGGGCCGATGTTCTGAATTCAGTTAATGTAGATTTTATTTTAAATGGCATAATCCTCAAATGTACTGAAGTAATTGATAGAATAGCTCCTATAAAAACAATATCTGTTCGGGGCAATGATCTACCATGGTACGATTTAGAGGTATGGAGGGTTGGTTAAGAAAAAAATCAAGCATATTTAAATTTTAAAAATAGTACTACGGAGAATGAAACAATTTTAAAGTGGGAACATTATAAGCTATGTAGAAACCATTTTGTAAATTTGTTGAAGCAAAAAAAGAAGCCTATTACTTTAAGAGCGCAGTTGAATTGCTCAGAATCGCACACAAAATCAGCTAAAAGTTTAAATTCTATATATTATTCGTAGATGACGGTAGATGTATGATATCAGCAATATATTTCTAAAAATAAATGTGAGATCTGTAATTTACCCACCCAACAACTTTATAAAGTCGTCGATAGATGAATTGCTTTTAAGGGAGTACATAGTTTACTATTGTACTAACTATTTAAGTTTAGATTGTACTATACTAAATTATACCAAAGACAACTGTGACCAGCTCCTATATAACATAATATATAGCTAATTTCAACTGTCGTATATATATATAGTGGTGCACTTTTTAAATATTCTGCTATACAGGGTGTCAAAAAAGTCTGATATATTACAAATAATTTCTACAACTACTTAAAATATTTTTTGGAAATTGGTATGTCGATATATAGTTTAAAGCTGCACCCTTTAGAAGGATAAAACCTTATCTGTTACTATACTATATAGGGTTGGTCAGCAAAAATATAATCTCTTTTTATTTCAAATGATCTGAATATTTTTGAAATTTCAAATAGTGCCTTATAAAAAAAAAATTTAATGGTAGGCTGCTATTGCTGGGTTCATCTGTCAAACTAATAGATTTATGTAAATCCAAATTAAAACAATTAATTTTTTGAAATATTATATAAGCTGAAAAAATGCCTTACGGGAATTTAGTGAAAGACTAATATGGCAAAAATTTTGAACATCTCATAAAGTAGGTGTTGTTCATTTGTTTAAGGATTTCTTATTTTTATTGTGTATAATTTTTTAAAATTCGATTTCATTCATTTTAGCACAAACACCCATTACATTCTTACATCATTTTTACTTTGTCTTTTAATGGACTATCTAAATCTTCAGAAATATACAGGACGTTCCATTTAAACTTTGGAGTTGGTATTCTCCTCACCAACCCTGTATTACACTTAGTTACAGGTTAGTTCATGGTTGTATCCTTCCAAGTTGTGCCGTTGGAATTACATTTATATACACATGCCAATTTTCAAACAATGTATTTGATTTAGTTTTTGAAAAATTTGCAATACCCCAGACTTTTTGGCGCCCTGTATAGGATAACTAGTGTTACAATGTCAGGTTTCCAAATGTCGTTTATTCGGCATCACTCAGTGATGTAATGAACTTATTACATTACTCATTTTTAATCAAACTATGATTTTTTTTTGTTCCGTCAGTCACTGTCATTTTTTGTGTAATGTTACTTTCATAATATGAAAATCATTTTAAATACATAAAAAAACCAAAATTCTGGGTCTTATATAAAATGTTGTATATCACACGTACGGTATAAGGCTCATTACAGCCAGGGGCGGTCATATCAACATTTTGAAGGGGGGGCCATGCAGTGGCGGCTCGTACCAATTCAGAGAGGCGGTGCCAGGAAAAGTCTTAGCGCCGCAGGCCATACGCCGTAGGCGAAAAATTTGTGGGTGCCACGCCCTTATTTGTTGATGATTCTTGGTTTTCAAGTAGGAAAAATACGCAAAAAACGGCTAAGTAAATTTTAAGAAAATTATAGATACCTACTTACTACTAATTATACTATACCTACTTACTTAATTATTTTTATTAATATTTTTTGCGTTTAAATATTTATAAAAAATTAAGGGTTTGACACGATTGGTCAGTTTTGTTACACGCGCCAAGCGCTGTTGCCGTAGTTCATAAAATTTGTAATGTAAATGGCCCCCATGGCCCCCCCCCCCCCCCGTATGACCGCGCCTGATTACAGCACTCGTGTGGTTACTACGACTCGGTCTACGTCCAATGGCGCTTTAAACCTATTGTCTTTTTGTCATATTTTTCAAGTGGTTTTGGCATTTAGTCACAGTTCGGAAAAAATAGTATTTATGATGCCAATCATACAAATAGCTAACTGAAATCGGGAAGTTAACCGGCGCAGTGTGAGTGAAACACAATCGCCAACGACAACGGCAATCGTAACTGCAACGGCTATAATCTTTTTTTATCGTATCGTAATCGTAAAAGTTGTATCACTAAAAAATATTTAATAGTTAGTTAAAGTTACAATTGGTATAGAAATCACGCATTACAATAAGTACAGAAGTAACACCCTAGGTATACACTCTATAGATTATATTTATATTTTCGCAATTTTAGTCAGAATAAATGATTTAATGTTTAGAGTAAGGTAAACAAATTATCTGAAGGAAATTAAGTTGCAGCAGAGGTGTTTTAAAAAGAAATTGTTGATATACCCTACAGTTAATAAATACAATTTTAAAGAACTCTATACCTATATAATTATGTATAGTATAATCTCTACAATTCGGTAATCCCCACAAATTTGTCTGTCAAAAATTAAGGATAATATAGGCCTGGGTAGTTTTAAATTTAGGACCCTGAATATGTATACGAATATACACCTAACCTACAGAAAAGCATCAGAACCTTTTTTTTTAAATCTGGGCCAACCCTGAACACCTTGCGTGTTTTAATACCTAGGTAGTACAGTATGTCCACGGATGGGGTTTACAATAGGACAAATGGACTAAAAATTAAAAGATACGAAAAAAAGTCACTCTTAATAAACGTTTTTGCTTGTCTAGAAAATACGATTCAATACGACCAAATCTGCGGTCAAGCCATTCTCTAACCTCACGAGTGAAATGGGCTGGACAACCATCTTGCTGAAAATACATATTTTGTCGAAAATTTAATGGTAGATTTTCGAGTTCATCATTGAAAAATGTATCCAGCATTTCTAAAATGATAATCTATTGCACGTGTTATCAAAAAAATATGGCCCTATGATGCCATGGATGGATATCGCGCACCACACGTTCACTTTTGTAAAATATTGTCTTCTCGTCATAATTCTGGGGATTTTCTAAAGACCAGTACCTAACGTGCTGGGTTGCAACGGTTTCATTGGTAGAAAATGTACTTTCATCAAAAAACATAATACATTTATAAAAATCAACATTTCCACTTAAAATTTTGTCTCCTATCCACAAGCAAAAATCAAGTCGTTTCGCGTCATCTCCCTCGTCCAATCTTTGATTAAAGTGCGGTTTATACGGATACAATTTATTTGCTTTAAGGATCTTCTGAATTTGACTTTTTTTCACAACTTCCAACTGAGTAACACGATTTCTAAGGGACGTCATAGGATTTTCTTCAACAGATTGAAGAACTAAGACTGTAGTAGCATCATCATGGTCGTATTACTTCTTTTTTTTTTTAGATCCAAAACCGAACCAGTTCTCTGGAACTTTTTTATTAACTTGCAGATTCTCATCCTAGCCTAGTTATTGGGATTCCTACAAATTTCTCGGTAAATTGTTCCATGACGTAGCGGTATGAAACTTGACCATCCCCATAACATTGTATTATAAAAACTCTTTGTTCAGTAGATATAGCATTTCTACTTAAATAATAACTTCATTAAATAAAGACATTGACAACAAGTACCTATCACCTTAAGTGTCATTATTATTTTAACTAGGTTCACCAGTCAGAGGTGTGCCAGCGAATACTTTTTGGGAAATAATTTTTACATAGGTAAACCTTTTAATGAATTGTTCTACTTCGGTTTGTTGTGTAGAAAACACATCCATTAAGAGTGGATTTTTTTCGTATCTTTCAAAATAAAGTAGGTTTGCTTACTCTTAAGCAAAATAACATTTTTGCAGTTTCTACCCACCCTGTATAAAAAAATTGAAGTTTCTTGTGATGAATCGTATTTTCTAGACAAGCAAAAACGTTCATTAGGAGTGACTTTTTTTCGTATCTTTCAAAATAATGTATATTTACTCTTAAGCAAAATAACATTTTTGCAGTTTTTATACCCACCCTGTATAAAAAAATTGAAGTTTCTCATGGTGAATCGTATTTTCTAGACAAGCAAAAACGTTTATTAAGAGTGACTTTTTTTCGTATCTTTCAATTTTTAGTCCATTTGTCCTCTTGTAAACCCCATCCGTGGACATACTGTATAGCTACATGAGATTGCGTATGGAAAAAGTCGTAAGTATATACCTACTTAAAAAGTATTAAAATTGTGCACAACTGTTAGTAAAACATCCAGTACCTATTTTTACAAATTATTAAACCACACTAAAGGCGGAAGGTTTAAATAATAAAACAAAAAATTCATACCTTCAAATAATTAGCTTTCGCTCACCCGGTATTATTATTTAGAACGCTTGAAAACATGACAATGAGGTATTAAAATATGCATTGTCTACATCCAGACCAGTTTAAATGACTCATACGCAGGCGACACATATCACCGAAACCTCGAACGCATTCGGCTTCTTTCGGAGATACCCTGCCGGGAATTTCGAATGGGGATTTGTTCGTGGCGTCAGAAATAGGCGCATGTCGGTCGGAAATGTCAAACAAGATATTATGTTATGTAACGGATTGGAACATTATATTGCTTAACTCAACTAAATAATGCTGTAACTAATAAATATAGACTTTATTGGTTAAACAGGCGCTAACACGGCATCTGATTCACCTATTTGGTTACAATTCGCCTTTTTCAAGTTCACCGGCCAATTATTTACCAGTCCTTTTTAAGTCGATCTACTTTAAAAAAAAATAAAAGAGTTATAGAAAACTAAAAAAAAATCATAAGAAAACTAAAAAAGTCATTAAGAAAAAGTGACCGAAACGGGGATCGATCACGGGACCTATGGTATCCCACCTAAATGTTGCATCCACAGGACCACTCGATTACTTCCAAGTTTTAGTTAATCTAGTAACCGGAGGGTTTTATTACTTTTTAAATACCTAATATTAGGTATGCATTGAGACCATTATTGCTTAATTATTAAAATTATTATCAACCGTAAATTTGTAGTTCACACATAGGGTAGTAGCGATTAAAATTAGTTAAGGTATTTAATTATTAAAAGAAAATATCGTTGTGAGAAGCTCTTCTTTTTTATTTAATAATTAAATTTACTTATGGAATGTCTGCGTCTCCTCATTTTTTGAATATTTTAATTCATTTTGTATACTGCATCATATACCTTGAACACTAAATTTTAGTACAATTATATGCAAAGTCGGGTAACCAAGAAAATACTACTATATTTGGGACACCCGTGCTGCTCTCTGGCATATAGTTACTGAACTAAGTTATCCATGCGATGGTGGTTGTCGAAGCTAACCGTTCGCCTAAAACTTCAACATGGCAGACAAAAATCGTCCCATATGTCATATTATTTACTAAAATGAGATCATTGACTGCAAACCGACGTTTTTCTTGTTGAAACTATGTAAATATGTTTGTTATAATATTACCTAGGAGCTTCACTATTTTTTATTTGATTCCGTGACAACAGATTTCAAATAGTTGCTATTTTTGTTAATTGATAACTGGACTATTTTGCAATATTTTATAATAAAAAATAGACGAACTCCCAGCCTTATGTTTTATCTTTAGACGTGCGCCATCAAAATGCTTTGAAAATTCATAGTTTTTGAATTGATCTCTTTTGCGTCAGGCTCTGCAATTGATTTCTTATTTAACTCCCCTCTTAATAAGATAGATTCGAACCGTAATAATAGTAAGTTGATGTGGAAAACCTTAAAAAAAACTGGTTAATAGTGTTGGGGATTTTACTCATTCCACTATAGAATTTCAGACTGGAAATACTACTGAACCTATTCAGGGTGAAACCAATGTTGCAAATAAGCTTAATCCATTCTTTGTCGAAAGTATTGCTGAAATAAGAGGGTCGATTCCCGCATCTGATTTTTGGACAGGAGTGGGTCTTCCAGGAGTGCATACATCTTTAAATAATTTTATACTTTTATCTATCCAGAACCTTAAGGAGATTGTCAACTCTTTAAATAACAAATGTAGTATTAATGATATTCTGAATGCGAGAATCCTAAAAAATATTTTTGATGCTGTCGGGCATGTCATCTTACAATTGGTAAATACATCTTTGGAACACGATATATTCCCCGAACAGTTAAAATGTTCTACAGTTACACCTATCCCTAAAAATGGAAATAGGAATAATGCTGTCGATTTTCCAGCTATTAATTCTTTACCTGCTATAGAAAAAATTATAGAGTTAGCTGTTTATCAACAAGTGGCTGAATACTTTAATGATAATAACTTACTATTCTCAAATCAATGGGGCTTTAGAAAGAATCACTCTTGTGAATCTGCTCTACAACTTACGGTAGCCACTTGGAACGACCTAATTGATAATGACAATTTTATTGTAGCTGTTTTCCTCGATTTCAAGCGTGCCTTTGAAACAATAAACCATGAAATCCTATTACGTAAACTCCAATATTACAGTATAAAGGGGATAGTACCCGATTGGTTTCGAAACTATTTAATAAATAGAATGCAACGGACAAAGATTAATTATAACTTTTCTGGTGACATTGTAAGCGGATACGGTGTACCACAAGGGAGCGTTTAGGTCCCCTTTTATTTATAATATATATCAATGATATCAACTATTTTATTAGGCCTGATTTTCTTAATTTGTTTGCTGATGACTCCTTACTTTCATGTAGTCACAAAAATATACAGATTGCCGTTCAAAACATAAATAGTGAACTTATTAAAATAGAAAAGTACTTGAATACTAATGAATTGAAATTGATTGTAAGTTAAAATAAAGACAATGATTATTACAACAAAATTTAAATATTCTATGCTAGACAATGTAAATATAAAAATCTACGGAACTACACTGGAAATGGTAAAAGAAATAAAATACTTGGGATTTGTTATGTTTTAAAAGTCATTTTATGTACATTCAGAAGAAAATACCAAAGAAACTTTTCCTTTTCTCAAGAGTGGCAAAAAATCTCAGCATTAACTAGAATTACAGTATACAACACAATAATTCAACCACATTTTAACTATTACCCTAGCCTTCTGTTTCTACTGGACAACAACAGTAAATCTTCTTTACAAAAATTGCAGAATAGGCGCCGGGGAATGAGAAATGTACTTTCATGTAATTGTTATACATCTATTAACAGCATGGCGCATGCTTTTGTGTCTCGAATGGATGTCAGTAGAAAAGAGAATTACATTTTTGGCCATGGTTTTTATACAGTGCGTCCATAAAGTCTTGCACAAATTCATTTAAAATTCAGGTATTTACTTTTTAAAAACGCTCGGACACGTGTTAGTACTTTTGTTTGCGCATTTTTTAACGCAAAAGGTTTTTATACAGGGTGTCGCACGTATGAGGTATGAGGTCATCAATAAATGTGTTTAAAATAAATTTTCAAACGTCAATATTTCGGAAACCGTGATTTCCAGAGGTGTTAAGTGTTCATCATAGAATTCAAAATTGATATAATATACAGGGTGTTCCATTAAAAAAAATCCTTGATGACCTCATACCTCATACGTGCGACACCCTGTATAAAAACATTTTACGTTAAAAAATGCGCAAACAAAAGTACTAATTGACGTGTCCGAGCGTTTTTAAAAAAAGTAAGCCCCTGAATTTTAAATGAATTTGTGCAAGACTTTATGGACACAGTGTATATAAGTTATTAAATGGTCTCCTCTTACCTTGGTGGATTTATTGCCCATAACAGTGATGTACAGGGACATTTTTTTAAGTGTCTCACCCGATTGGCGATTTTCCTGCTGACTATAATAAAAAAGAAATTATATATTTCTCAATGATTTTCGACAGATGTTAAAAAGTGACAGATACGACGCCATTTTGAATTTTTTTAAATGGCAACCCTCATAAATAACTAGACGATTGAATTGCATTTGTTAAAGAAAATACTAAAACATTTTGCCATTTTAAGTGGCGGTAGTTTGTTGGAAGGGGTAAATATAAAACCTTTTTTTTAAGCCACTCTCTATAATAATAAATAATTATTCACTTTACTTGTTGGAGCTTGATAATAGAAATTTAATAAATTAAAAAAAAACTTGTACTGTTTCTTGTTGTTTAAATTAAATTATATGTGGGATAACATTTTCATTAAGACACAACTTACCACCAAAAAAAAAGAATTAGGATTTTCAGCTTAGAAAGTCTATTTATTAACTCTTTATAGGGTACTGGTACATCGACGTTTCCAGCGATCCTATAAACGACATCCCACTGCTCGATACCGCTAAGCATGACAAATTAGTCTAGAAACACGCATTGGTTCTTATTTTTACCATATTTACTCTCAGCGCCATCTGATAGTTAAAAGTCGACCTTCGGGCCAAAAAGTGGTACATGTTTATACCACTACATATTTATAACACTACCGCGTAGACGACAGGTTTTTTTGATGTTGGGGCTAGTTTTTACAATTTTTTCCTAAGAATACAGAGAAGATATATATAACGACAGCAAGTATATAAATACTATATATATTTTATACAGGATTTTTACAATTTATTTGCTTAGTTGCTTCATAGTAGTTCATAATTTATAAAAATACGCACATTAGGGATTTTTAGGTTAGAATTGTGTCTTGAGTTTTTTCTAAATAGTTTTTAAATTAGGATATTTGGGTTTTAATTATAGCATACTTTGGTTTGATATACATTTGTCTTATTATTGATACTAGGCACGTTTCTCTGTTATCTTCGGCTAACGTAATTTTTGGAAATAATTTGGGTGGTACACATTTGTGCCAATGAATATGCATTCATACTCTATATATGTACCGCCTAATATTTATGTTTTGTAGATTTATTATAAAGATTTTTTGAATAGGCCTTTCAGCGCAGTGTTACATTTTTCTTAGTAATCATTTTTGTTCATTTCAGATTGTGCCTTTTCACAGTTCATCTTGAACAAAGAATATTGGACAAATCATTTGATTTTTTCTACTTGTTACTAGAAAATACTGTTTTTTTTCGATGGTAACCAATATCTTCTCCTGATTTTTATGTTTTTGACAAAGACTTTACCGCTGTTTTTAGTTCCATTTTATAATTAGTTAGGTTTCTTTTGATTTAACCTACAATAAATACTTAGAGTAAGTTTTAAGTCTTGTTGAGTGTCATATTTTGGCAACTAAAACCGTTATTTCATTTTTTACTAAAGAATGATAAACGTTTAGTGGTGGTTTATAAAAGAAAAACCTGCGTTATTTGTACTATTTTCAAAATAAAGGCATATTACATATATAAAAGTGTAAAAAGTGTATGTTTCTAATATGGCAAGTTTTCAGTTTTTGTCTTAGAAAACTCTATTTTCTAAGTGGTACGTAAATGTACCACTAAACACACATTTTTTTTTTCAGGAGCGTTCATTGGTACACATAGATACCACCCTATTGCAAAAAAACTATAGTGTTTTTTAACTTTTTTTGTTCGGTAGTACAATATAAACCCCTAAATAAAAAGGCCTATCCAAAAAAAAAGTTTAAAAAGCGGGCCCCAGGGTTCTGCCCTATAAAGGGTTAAAGGGCTGAGACACTTAAAAACAAAATCGATAAATGGTTTTAGAATCGGATCGCCAAATGCATTTCAATCGTGTGGTTATTTATTTATTTATTTTTTTTTATTTATAACTGCATATCTACAATCTACTACATAAGAGAGTAATAAGTAAATAGTTTGGCGTCGATAGGTGGCTTGAGTCAGGTACCGCCAATAACGGTTCTCTGGATTTTATTCTATAAATCTTCGGGCCAGTTTCTTTTTAGTCTTCTTTCTTCCAATGGAGGGTTGAACAGGTTGTTGATAAGTTGATTGTTGTGGTCTGTGCATCGAATTCTATACTTATTTGAGTGGGTTCTAATAACGTCATCGATATACGGTATTCTTAGATCGTTATGTATGGTTTCATTTGAGATATACCACGGAGCATTTATTAGTGTTCGAAGCGTTTTGGATTGAAAGGACTGCAATATTTTAGTGTTTGATGGCTTGCTGCATCCCCATAGCTCGATGCCATATGTCCATATTGGTGTTAAAATAGTTTTATAAATCAATATTTTATTTTCTATTGATAGCTGCGATTTTCTATTAATTAGCCAATACATATTTTTGACTTTTATGTCTAGTTGTTTCCTTTTTGCTTTAATGTGTGTTCTCCACGTTAGCTTCTGGTCTAGGTGAAGACCAAGATATTTGACTTCATTCTTTAGAGG
Organism: Polydrusus tereticollis; assembly: GCA_963920685.1. Lineage (NCBI taxonomy): Eukaryota > Metazoa > Arthropoda > Insecta > Coleoptera > Curculionidae > Polydrusus > Polydrusus tereticollis. Next base: position 57,369,297 of record OY987329.1, read on the forward strand.
TATGGGAGCATTAATTGATTGAAACTTGTGGGCAGACATTTCTTCTTGTTGTAAAATTTATTTGGCATGATTTATTTGTATTAACGTGAATTTTCCATTTCTTTAGCCAGGATTGCAGGCAAATTAAGTGATTTTGTAGGTTGTTTGAGGGTCTTATGGGATCAGCATCTGATGACAGGAGTGCTGTGTCGTCAGCAAAAGTTGCTATGAGTGTCTCACGGGTTGTTGGTACGTCGGCTGTAAATAGTAGATATAAAAAGGGGCCCAAGACACTGCCTTGAGGTACACCTGATTTGATTTGATGGCAAGTCGAAAGCTCGTCTTCAAACTTTACCTGAAAGTATCGATCTTCCAAATAGGATTTCAAGATGAGATATAATTGAGCGGAAAGATGTTGTTTGATTTTGTAGAGAAGACCCTTATGCCATACTCTATCGAAGGCTTGTTGAATGTCTAGGAAAACTGCAGTACACATTTCCTTTTCTTCAAAACTCTGCTTGATTTTGTTTACAATTCTATGACATTGTTGGATTGTCGAGTGTTCTTTCCTGAATCCAAATTGATAATTAGGGATAAGATCTTTGATGGAAGTTATATTTTCAATTCTGTTTAATATAAGACGTTCAAAAACTTTGGACATCATGGAAAGTAGGCTTATGGGTCGATAAGAATTTGCTTCACTTGGTGGTTTTCCAGGTTTGTTGATTATTAGGATGTATGCGTGTTTCCACTGAACAGGATAATAGCATAATCTTAACATACTATTGAATATTGTGGTCAACAGTACTATTGCTTTTCTTGGAAGGTTTTTTAAAACATCAGCGACTATAAGGTCGAAACCAGGTGCTTTATGAGAGTTGAGGTATCCTATTTCTTTGCGTACTTCAGTAGGAGAGAATGCTTTTAATAGTGGTGATAGTTGGCATGGTACTTCTAGGAATTCCTCTATAATATTATCTCCATTATTGATTTCATGTGGCGTAAAAAATACTTGATCAAGAAATTCTGCAAACGTAGTTGCTTTTTCCACATTTGAGCGAGCCCAAGTACCATCAGGTTTTCTTATCGGTGGGACGGCTACAATTGGTCTTTTGATTTTCTTTGTTGCTTTCCATAAGGAGTGATCTTCAGGAGACAGATTTGATAAGTAAGTTTGAAAGGAGTCATTTCTCGCTTCTTGGATAGCCCTACTAAGATTGTGAGTAATATTATTCAGATGTGTTTTGTCGAGTGGGTTTCTGCTGTTTTGCCATTTCCGCCGTGCTCTACGCTTCTCAATGACAAGTTCTTTTATATGCAGAGGTCTGTTATGCTTAGCATCGACTATTTTGTGATTAGTCGTTGGAGTGGCATGACATGCTGCTTCTTGAATCAAAGTTGTTATATGCTGAACTACTTTTTCAATTTCATGCCTATTTTTTAGTCGGCAGTCTAATTTAATGTTTTCATTAATTTGTTGTTGAAATTTAATCCAGTCTGTTTTGTTGTTACATAACCTTAGGGGTGTTTTTTTCCAGATTGGTCTAGTACTCATAGTTATGATGATTGGACTGTGATCCGAGCTTAGATCGAAGTTTGGTACAATATCGCAGTAAATATCAGATATTCCTTTTGTTAGGCCGAAGTCTAGCAGGTCCGGGATTTTATTGATGTCACTTGGCCAGTACGTTGGCTCTCCGGTTGATAATATGTTCAGTTGATGTTGTTGCACACATGTCAATAAATTTCTGCCTTTTGGTGTGATTAACCTGGATCCCTGGATGAGGGTTGCCATTTAAAAAAAATTAAAATGGCGTCGTCTCTGTCACTTTTTGACATCTGTCGGATTTGGCTATAGCGCAGATCGCTTGCTCATGGGAAATTATGTCACTGTGAAAAAAATTAAGGTGTTCAGCTTAGAAGGTCTATTTATTAAAGATGTGAGACACTTAAAAGACAAAATCGATAGAGGCAAATTAGGAACGCCCGTATTTCCGAAACGGCTGAAAATAAATATCAACAACTATATAGTTTTAGAATCGGATCGCCAAATGCAATTCAATCGTCTAGTTATTTATAAGGGTTGCCATTTAAAACAATTTTAAATGGCGTCGTGTCTGTCACTTTTTGACATCTGTCGGATTTTACTATAGCATAGATCGCTTGCTCACGGGAAATTATGTCACTGTGAAAAAAATTAAGGTGTTCAGCTTAGAAGGCCTATTTATTAAAGATGTGAGACACTTAAAAGAAAAAATCGATGGAGGCAAATTAGGAACGCCCGTATTTCCGAAACGGCTGAAAATAAATATCAACAACTATACAGTTTTAGAATCGGATCGCCAAATGCAATTCAATCGTCTAGTTATTTATGAGGGTTGCCATTTAAAAAAATTTAAAATGGCGTCATATCTGTCACTTTTTGACATCTGTCGGATTTGACTATAGCGTAGATCGCTTGCTCACGGGAAATTATGTCACTGTGAAAAAAATTAAGGTGTTCAGCTTAGAAGGGCTATTTATTAAAGGGGTGAGACACTTAAAAGACAAAATCGATGGAGGCAAATTAATAAATAAATAACATCTTTATTGCCGACCAAATCATTATACATGACAAAGCAACGTTAAAAGATCGCCCATTGAGTGTAGGCGTAAATATAGGCATATTATATAAAAAAAAATAATCTGAAACAAAGATTATTGTTATTATAAAAAGAAAAATAATGATATAGGACAAAATTTACAATTTAAAATACAGAATACAAAAAGTGAGACATTCATTCTCACTCATTAAAACTAAATGTATAATAACATTTCTGTAGCAGCCAGTTTCTGACGTTCTTCCTGAATGAGCTAATAGTTTGTATATCACTAATATTTTTGGGCAGCATGTTAAGTGCTCTAATGGCCATGTAATGTGGACCCTTCTCATAAAAAGTGGATCTATGTGTTGGCACACTGAGGGCCAGCCGATTCCTGGTCTCAATTGACATATCTTGTGCATAAAAATGTTCGTTGGTATAAAATAAATGATAATTATTTTTAACATAGACTACTAATGACATGAAATAAAGTGAGGGTAGCGTTAATATTCCCAATTCCCTAAAATATGGCTTACATGAAGTTCTCGGATGCAAATGCATCATGCACCTAATGATTTTTTTTTGTGCTCTAAAAGCTCCCACAGCCTGTGGTGAAGAACCCCAAAATGTAAGTCTATACAGTAAAACCGACTGAATTTGTCCAAAGTAAAAGATCTTGACGGTTTCTACGGACAGTACCGAGCGAAGTCTGCAGATGAGACCACAGAAGCTGTTAAGCCTAGCTCGCAGATTCTGTGTGTGACACTCCCAATTAAGATTTGAGTCCCTATGTACTCCTAAAAATTTAGTATTATTGATTACAGGTATAGACTTGCCATTCTGTTTAACATAGAGGGATTCCTGTGAAATATTTGTTTTACTGAAACATATAAGCGCTGTTTTTGTATGGTTTAGATTCAGTTGACTTCCCAAGCACCACTCCTCCATTAACTCAACAGCACGCGAGCAGACCGGCGACAAGTCCCCAAGCGACCTCCCCGACAGCAATACCGAAGTATCATCAGCATACTGACAGAGAAGCCCCGAGTGAATCTCGCTACCAAGACCATTCGCGTACAAAAGGAACAGCAGCGGACCTAAGATCGAGCCTTGTGGGACGCCTCTCTCCACATCAGTCATCTCTGAAAACAATTATTTTCCATTACTTACCATGCAAACACACTGTTTGCGTTCACTCAGATATGATTTCAACAACATTGTGCATGCTCCTCGCAATCCATAACATTGTATTCGATCAAGCAAAATGTCGTGATCAACAGTATCGAAGGCTTTTGAAAGATCAAAATATAGCCCCGCTACTTTATCGTTATTATCCAATTGATCCATTGTATAATTTACTACGTTATATATTGCCATATCAGTTGACCTTTTTGGCCTAAATCCAAACTGATGTTCTGTTAGGATACCATAGATACAAAGATAACCCATCACTCTATTATATAAAACTCTTTCCATGACCTTCGACACTGCCGGCAACAGTGACACTGGCCGATAATTTTCAATACTCTGTTTACATCCTTTTTTATGTATAGGAATTACTTTTGCGATCTTGAGTGCTGACGGAAAAACTTGTGTTGATATCGATTCATTTATTACATCAGCCAATGGAGCAGCAAGGTACTCACCAGTAAATTTTTGTGCATAAATGGGGATTTCATCTATACCTGACGAATATTTATTTGGCAGCTTCATGATGATATTGAATATTTCCTGAGGATTAACTGGTTGAAGGAAAAGTGTAGGCACTCCCATATCTCTCACATTTCTTGTGTTTATCTGATTATCCTCCCTAGATAGTGTAAAATATTTGTTAAATAATCCTGCCATTTGCTGGAGATCATTGATCTCTAGGCCATTGTTAGATATTGTAATAGGTTCACTCGTAGATTTTTTATTTCTTTCCGAGTTTATAATACCCCATGCAGTTTTACTCTTGTTTCTAGAATTCATTATTCTATTATCATTTATTGACTTTCTGTAATCTGATATGTACTTACGATATTTCTTCGTCTCGCTTTTATAGGTATCATAAACGATTGGACTACCCGTATGCCGGTACCATACATACAAGTCCTTTATATAGCTCGAATAGTTTCTAATTTCGCTGTTAATCCATGATTTCCTGTTAGGCCTAGTTCTACAAGTGCACACCGGAAATGACCTATCAAAATAGTAAAAGAATATATCAAAAAAGCAACTGTATTTTTCATTAGAACCCTGAGCATTGAAAACATCCAGCCATGTCTCTTGGCTAAGATGTTCAGAAAACAATAATATATTCTGATCATTGAAAAATCTTTTTTGAATTATTGAAGGTTTATTTAGAGTTGACTCATTCCTTATATTTAATATTTGACCAAAGTGGTCGGATAAGTTTGTTATGTAGATGTTAGAATAATTTATATCATCATTGCTAATATTACTAAAGATATTGTCAATTTGAGACCCTGAAAGAGCTGTTACCCTTGTGTCACCACATATATGTGATTGCAAGCTATAGCTGCTAAATAACTCATTGACTGCCATTACATTACCATCATTATTATTCTTAAAATTTACATTAAAATCACCTCCAAAAATGCAATTCAATCGTATAGTTATTTATGAGGGTTGCCATTTAAAAAAATTTAAAATGGCGTCGTATCTGTCACTTTTTGACATCTGTCGGATTTGACTATAGCGTAGATCGCTTGCTCACGGGAAATTATGTCACTGTGAAAAAAATTAAGGTGTTCAGCTTAGAAGGTCTATTTATTAAAGGGGTGAGACACTTAAAAGACAAAATCGATGGAGGCAAATTAGGAACCCCCGTATTTCCGAAACGGCTGATAATAAGTATCAACAACTATATACTTTTAGAATCGGATCGCCAAATGCAATTCAATCGTGTGGTTATTTACGAGGGTTGCCATTTAAGAAAATTCAAAATGGCGTCTCATCTGTCAAATTTGTAAATATTAGTTAAAATTCGGCTTCCTTTTCGAAAATCATTGAGAAATATGTAATTTAGTTTTTGTTATAGTCAGCAGGAAAATCGCCAATCGGGCGAGATACTTAAAAAAATGTCCCTGTACATAATTACTCTACTCGAAATAGAAAAGATTTTTATATCAAGAGTACCTACTAATTCCAGGAGAGCTATGAATTCTTTATTTTTCAAAGGTCTTAAAGAGTACAATGATCTACAGAGATATGTTAAGTCAAGTCAAAGTCAAAACATAGCTTTATTGTGATGAACATACAATGTTTTTAACAAATAATTTAATTTCCTCACATTAATCATAAGGAGTGTACATTGATTAATAGTTTTGAAAGAGAGCTTAGGACATTTTTTAGAAGTTAGGATACCGGCGTGACGAGCTATTGTTGTTATCTTGTTTTTTTTTTTCTTTATTTTTTTAATTTTTATATTTTTAAATCTTTATATTTAATTTTTGTATTTGTAGAGTTAAGCTTGCCTATTGAAATATATGCTACATTACATTACTAATTACACAAAGAACACTTACAACAATTGAAATAACAGAAAATAGACTAAAGAAAGCGATAAATGAACTAAAACCCGACAGCAGTCCTGGACTAGATAACATACATCTTTGTAAAAAATACACCAGCCTTACTAAAACCGCTAACGATATTAATGAAAAGATCAATGGAAGAAGGGAAGGTGCCTGAAGAGTGGAAACAATCTGTGATAATCCCAATTTTCAAGAAGGGAGATAAATTTAACCCCAAAAACTATCGACAAGTAAGCTTAACATCAGTTTTGTGTAAACTTATGGAGAAACTTATTGCAGAAGACCTTACAGACTACTTCCTTCTTCAAAATGATATTATACCTTAGTGCCAGCATGGTTTTCTCCCAGGTCGTTCAACAACTTCTAACCTACTCCAGTGTGTAAATTCATGGACATCATCATTAGACAATAGCCAACCTATAGACATAATGTACCTAGATTTCAAAAGCGCTTTTGACCTAGTCCCACATAATAAATTGGGTCAAAAACTTGAGTTATATGGTGTCACGGGAAACCTGCAAAAATGGATAAAATGCTTTCTAAACAACAGAACAAGTATCGTAAGAATAGACGGTGAAACTTCATACAAATTCAAGGTCAGCTCGGGGGTACCACAGGGCTCTGTTTTGGCTCCAATACTGTTCAACATGTATACCTGCGATCTTCCAGACAATCTGGATTCGTCCATATCAATGTTTGCCGATGACACAAAAATATATAACAACCCCCTTACCAACTACGAGACCTTATCAAAATTGAAAAATGGTGTAACAAGTGGGACTTACAGCTTAATGAAGAAAAGTGTTCCGTCCTTCACATGGGATACAACAACCCAATTTATTCTTATAACCTAAATGGAACTGAGGTGACATCAGTGGAATATCAAAAGGATCTAGGAGTAACTATAACTAAGGACCTCAAATGGGCAGTACATGTGGGAAATATAATTAAAAAAGCAAACTCGGTAACATATTTAGTCAAAAGAACGTTCAAAAATCCGACCCCAGATCTTCTTGAAAAGATATATAAACTCTACATCAGGCCTATTTTAGATTATGCAGCACCAGTCTGGAACCCCTACTTCGTCAAAGACATACATGCCCTGGAACAAACACAAAGAAAAATTACCAAACTATCCCCCAGTATATCGAGCTTGACATATGAAGAACGGCTAATAAAACTAAATCTAACGAAACTCCAGCAAAGAAGAATTCGTGGTGATGCAATAGAAACTTTTAAGATTATTCATGGCCATTACTCTGTGAAATTCAACTTTTTCACCTTAAACACGAACCAAAGGCTCAGGGGAAATAACTTTAAATTGGTGCGAGAGCGTTTTAAAAAACTTTGTCGTCAACATTTCCTGAACAACAGAATAAATAGAGAGTGGAATAGCTTAAATAACGAGTGCGTCTCCGCAACATCAACAAACCAATTCAAAAATCGCTACGACTCTTTTAAAAGTAAAAAAATGTGACAATAACTTAAAAAAAAAAATGTGACAGTAAATAAGTTTAAACGGCTACGCCGCCTAGACTTGTTAGATTCTTTAAAAACACGGTTCACAACTGACGATATCATGTAGCAGGACAAGTCTTCACCGCGCTTTGCAAGAGATGGGATAGATAGATAGATACTTTATTCATGTCACGATACAATATAGCATTTACACAAGTCACAAGAGTATACAATAAACATACATCAGTATAAAATAAACATACATCAGTATAAAATAAAAATTATAATAATTACAACTACCTACATCTAGTCAAGACATAATACAATTTAAAACAGTTTAAAACCATCATCAATCCCTAAAAGTATAATTAAAAAATTCTTCAAATGAATAAAAAGAGTTATTTAAGAGAATATTTTCAATTCTACTTTTAAAATGTGTGTCTGGTAGTTCCCGTAGTGAAGGTGGGATTTTATTAAACATTTTAACAGCCAGGTACCCAGGGCCATTTTGACACCTCTTCAATCGACAATATGGTGTGACAAAGTTATCTCGATGTCTCGTATCGTAGTCATGCATGTCACGGTGGGTTCTAAATTGGTCTCCATTTCGCTTAATGAACACAAGATTCTCCAGAATGTAAGCACATGGCAAAGTCAATATGCCCAAGCGCTTGAACGCTGACCTGCAGCAGTCCCTGTAGCCCAGTTCAGCAACGATCCGCACTGCCCTACGCTGCAGCGCAAAGACTCTTTGGCTCTGGGCAGCATGACCCCATATGAAAATAGCGTATGTCATCTTTGAGTGGAAGATGCCAAAATACGACATCCTCAGGACCCTCTCTGAAACGCAACAAGCGCGAACACGCTACTTCCCAAAGTTTTTGCAAGACAGTCGATATGCGCGTCCCACAGTAATCTGGGATCCAGGTGTACTCCCAAAAATTTGACAGATGTGATATTTTCATTAATATTTTCGGTGTTTCTCATGGAGAAGACAACTTTTTGGGTTTTATCTGTATTTAGAAGCAGCATGTTCGCATTGAACCATTTCTCCACCCCCTCCTGCATACTCGTCAGTCCCACCACAGCCTCCCCAAGAGAAGGTGCAGTAGCCGATATCGTAGTATCATCCGCGAAAAGCGTATATTTTACATTATTATCGCCACTTAGTGGCAGATCATTAATATAGATTAAAAATAGGATCGGCCCTAAAACAGATCCCTGTGGCACACCAGTTAGTACTTTACTTTCCGCGGATGACACCCCGGCAGCCCTCACCACCTGACTCCTATCAGAGAGATATGACCTCAGCATTTCAATACTGGAGGAACCGAAATGGTATGCTTTAAGCTTTTTTAGAAGAATCTCGTGGGACACACAATCGAATGCCTTGCTTAAGTCGCAGAACAGCGCAGCATTAAATTCCAGGTCATCAAATGATCTCAGTATACGTATTTAAGTATAAGACAATAAACAAGAGACAAATTATTATGGAGTCCGAAAGATTAAGAAAAATGAGATTTCTGTACCTTAGGGAAATAAAAAAGTTTAGATCCGAAAAACGTTCAATAGTTTATCTGGATGAAACGTGGTTTGACACTCATGAGACTGTCAAAAAGGGATGGGTTGACTTAACTGAAAAATGCCAAAATAAAGCCCCTTCAAAAACGAATAACAGTAATTCATGCAGGTTGGGAGAATGGATGGATCCCTAATTGTTTATTACTGTCGGCAAGAAATATAAAGGATTCAAGTTCTGGACTATCATGAAGATACCAACGCCGCTCTTTTTGAAAGCTGGTTTAAAAACAGTTTGCTTTCAAATGTACCAGAACACAGTATTATTGTGATGGACAATGCAAGCTACCACAGCCGGCAACTGGAAAAAGTACCGAATGCATCGAGAACAAAATCATCAATAAAGGAGTTCGCAAGTTAAAAAAAATGACTTGTACTTCGAGGAAACGTGTAGTAAAAAACAGCTGTTAGAAGTGTAATTTGTATTTATATGTATTTATGTGCATTTAGTATTAAAAGAGTATGTGTGTGATAAAATGGCGGAAGAAATGGGTCACACTGTGCTGCGACTGCCACATTATTATTGCACTTTTAACCCTATTGAACACATGTGGCATTAAATTAAATCGAAAATGAGAACTGAACATAGCACACCTACTCTTAGTGGCAGTGTAATAGAGCTAATGAATAAAGTTTTCGGTGAAATTCCAGATGAAAGTTGGAAAAATTCGGTTAACCATGTCTTAAAAATTGAAGACTCTTATATAACTACACAACAAAACGAAATACATCCTCCTATTCTAAATGTGGATGATAGTGATAGCGAGACTGAATTAGGAATAGATTAAAACGTTTCATAATTACAATTAAACCTTCTGTATATATGTAAATATATTTTTTCCACTACTAACCTATAACATCGCCATTATTGACCGATTATTAACGTTAGAAATCGTTTTTCTCTACCTTATAAGTTATTATTGACCATGGTCAATAATAAGGCATTGAAATCCATTATTGACCGATCTTCAAGAATCTATTTGAACGCAGGTAACTTGATTTTTTGATTTGACAACATGAATTCATAAACATTTTAAACAGTTAGGCAACCAGATAATTATCAATACATATCTATTAGATTATTAGAGATTCTTGATATGTAAAATATCGATACAATCAACATTTTTTCTGCTTCCATCCTTAATTCTGGAGGTGTACACATAATAATATCACTAACATTTTCTTGGCTCATTTTTTAAAAAACGGAAAACTCGTGAAATCTGATGACATAAATAAACAAAAATTGACATTCACACAGCTACCTGACAAAGCAACAAAATATTTTACCAATTCCAAAGCGCAGGTAACTTGATTAAAAAATATACTTATAACTACCTATAATTTTTTATAATTAATAATACTAAATGTCTTATAAAAGTTTGTAGTAGTGGAAAAAATATTATATTAGCTTAGCTTATAGCCCTCGCGTCTTAAATCCCTTGCCGCTCGGGCAATAATGATGGCTGTCTAAACCTTGGTTAATAATATACTATTTTTAAGTCCCTAGGTATATTAATTGTTATTATTACTTTTACTTAAATGCGTGCGAAAAGTTGCCCTTTTCCGCACGCAAACTTTTCACACTTGTTTTGTACTTATAATAAATTAATATACATATAATATAAGTAATGGTAAAAATAAACATAATAAACATCGCTACTATACTAAGGTATTACTATGGCTTTTCATTTAACTACAAAATCCGTTCCTGTGCAAAGCAGTACCTCTTATTTCATTTCATTTCAGTAATATAAACAGTGATGCCAGCTGGGGCCAGGTAGCTTTCGCTGGTTGGCACCCTCATCGACAGTTTTATATGGGTAAATTTACCAAGAAATTCTTTAAAAACAGGTTTGGCATTCAAACAGGTAACTGGGTTTCTTTGCGTGTTTACAATATAATAAAACAATTATTGCAGTTATTAGGTCAAACGAAAGATTTTGGGATGGACTTTAACCAGAACACCACGGTATCAAGGATGCGATGATATTTGTTACTTATTTGGAAAGGATGTTGAAGGTTGAATTTGGTCAACAAATATTAACATTAAAAAAATAAAAAAAATACATCAAAACTTGATTTTATAATATTATTATATGATATCCTATATTTTAATATTTATTTAAATATCATGTATTTATTATTATATTATTTACATATGACAGATCACCTGGTACACTAAAAGTGTCTAAAAATGAAAGACTCATTTTAACAGTTCATTCATTTCAGTTTTATCAATTTTATGATGAATTTCCTATAAGCTAAATAAAAAATAAATGTTTTGACTAGCAGATCTTTTATGATAAACTTCTAAAAAATATTGCGTTTGCACAAAAGTCGAGATAAACATTTTACATACCTACTGAGTATTGCCACTATTGTCTGTTTTACCCTCGGTTTCACCATACAAAATTGAGGGAAGGGACGCAGTATCAGCTCTTTAGTTTACTTTGATCTTGCACTAAACTCCTCCCATTTCTCTGGTTACACCTAATAAATTTTGAAGTGTTAATTTTGTAGTGTAAATATATAAACATAATTGTAACATAACTAACTATGGGACCATACAAACATTCTGTTATACAAACACAAGACTCTAGAAATGAATGTTCAGCAATTTATGATTAAAATGAATATATGGTTTGCAAAAAATAAATTGATACTGAATAAAACAAAAACAGCTGTCACTTTGTTTAAAACAAACGGTTCCACACTGGAGGAACCAGACACCATAGCTATGAATAACAATGATATTAGTTTAAGGGATAGTGTTAAGTTCTTAGAGTAGAGTAGAGTAGAGTAGAGTAATTTATTGGTAATAGCATACAAAGTATTTTTACAAGTCAAATAAAAACTAAATATTTAGTGTATAATACATGAATACAAGGAACATCAACATATATCACACAATTGATACTATAAAACTCTTACAGACAAATTTTTCTAAAAAGTTTTGTAGATTGTGAAATTATAAAAATTATTTTATTATAAAAATCACAAGATTTACTTTACCAAGATTATTTACAAATTAAAACATTACACATTAAATTAAGTTTAAAATCATAAGATAAAATTACATGTTAAAATTTGATATGAAATACTCCTTATAAGAATAAAAGGCATTTGCCATTAAATACTTTTTTACTTTTATTTTGAACTGGCTGATACCGAGGACCTTAATATTTGTAGGAATCAAGTTAAAGAACTTTATAGCAAGATATCTGGTGCCATTTCTAGTTCTCTCGAGACGGCTGAAGTCTGGTACTAAGTTGTTATTATTCCTAGTTGGATAATTATGCAGGTCAAAGTGAGCCTGATAAAGATTTATGTTTTGTTTGATATGCAACAGACATTGAAATATATATACACATGGTACAGTCAAGATCTTCAGATCCACAAAACACTGACGGCAGTCATCTCTAAAACCCAAGCCGCTAATAATGCGAACACACTTACGTTGAAGGCCAAAGATTTTATCTATATGACAAGAATGGCCCCACGATAAGATAGCATAAGATAGGTTGGAGTGAAAGTAACCATGATATGCTGTAAGGACAGTTTTTTGGGAGGTGATCTTGACAAGGTTTCTAAGGAGAAAAAGACATTTCGCCAATTTCTTAGAAAGGTGAACCACATGGCCTTCCCAGGTCAGGCCTGGATCCAAATGGACCCCAAGAAACTTGACTTCATCCACGCATTCCGCCAAAAGGGGATGATCTGGTATTGTATTTCTCAGTGTGAAGTTCATAGCCTGAGACTTGGAGCCATTCAGTGAAAGCCTATTGGACAAAAACCATTGCAACAAACCTGCCCCGACACGCTCAAAGCCCATACCATTTACATCAATAGGATGATAACTTTGATAATAGGTGGTATCATCAGCAAATAAGACAATCTTTGCTAAGTCCTGAGCGTGGACCAGATCATTAATATACACCAGGAACAATATGGGTCCCAAAACCGAGCCCTGAGGTACTCCAGAATGGCAAGATCGCCTGTCCAGGTCATGTATCGACCACTTTTTTATATGCAATAGGCTTGGTGACAGTAGCATTAGGCCTGTTGTCTTAAATTGCGGCCTTACTGACCACTTTCCAATATTACTATTTATCCATTCATAGATAAATATAGACTTCAAGACTGCGAATAGTTGATCTATTGATGAGGGTAACAATTCGCCCTCACTGATAAAGAGATTAGACTGCATAAAACTACAAAATCAGATTAAGAATCAAAACTGGGACTCGGTTTGCGGTATAGACATTGATTTATGTACTGACAGTTTTATTCAAATATTGAATAACTGTATCACCAGCTCGACAGAATTAATCAAAACAAAGAATGTTAAGAAAAAAAAAGAATGGATCACACTAGGTATAATTACGTTTATTAAACATAGAGAGAGAGAAGGTTTCGTAGGTATAGAATAGTAGATTCTGTAACGAGGTTGGAATGAAAATTCGATCCGAGTGGAACCACGAGTATCGAATTTTCATTCTAACCGAGTAGCAGACTATATTTTCTAAACGATCAAAAAGTACGAATAAAAACAAATAAAATCTGTACAAAGCAATTAAGTTATTTATTCGCAATATTCGTAATTTCAGGTGGAGTATTATCCAGTTCCATATCTGATTCATCCGATTTTTCACTCATTTTTTGACTATTACAACGCGGCCATTTTTATCTGACACTGACAGTTTCGAAATTCATGGCAACCTATGTCGTTTAGATCAATTACAGAATATTCATTCCGTATCCTTTTATGGAATGAAAATACACGCAAAGCGCATAAGAAGCAAGTGTTTCAGAATAAATATTCCAACTCAAGAGCGAGAATTTTTACATTCTATTATCAAAAATGATTTTGGAATTATTGCATTCAGTAATGGTCGTGGAGAAATAATCTTACGAATCTTATTAAAAAATCCAAATATGTGTATTTCAAGAATAAGCTAGTTCAGTGTAGGAACGATATTGAAAAAACATGGGGGGTTATTAAAGCCAAGTTCTCACTATGCATCAAACTGATGCAACTTTTTACGTGCAACTTTTTTTGAAGCATGAAGTTGTAGAGGGTATTCACACTATGCATCTTTTTTTTAGGGGAAATGTTGATTTTAGCCAACATAAAAAAATCACTAGACATAAAATCGAAATACCACTAGATTTAACTGCTTTGTTTACTTTTTTCCTTCATTCCTTCTTTAAAAAATTGGGTTCTTAAAGAGTGTATTTTTTTATTAATCTCTTCAACAGAGACGTCCACCCCACTATCAAATAAAATTGTCTTTACATTGGATATGGAACCCATACGTTTATTTTTTAATTTGTAGTCCTGGTTCGTTGTTACATATAGATTGGGAAATGTTGCGTGCGCCATGATAAGAACAGTAGTTGCGTCCCTGTCCCATACACCTGTATCACACATTGTTCGACTACAAAGACTACTTTAAAAAAGTATTTACAAAAAAAGTTAAACAACAGTGATAACATTCACAGCTGATCGACAGGTTGACAACATAAAAAAACGGTTGCTAATCAAAATGTCACTAAAAAATTCCCCAGGATGCATGCAACTTTCTGATAAAAATAGAGCATGTTCTATTTTCGCGCATTTTGATTCACGCTTCATTTTTTGACGTATTTCATAGTTTGAACACCAAAAATGCACGCAACTTTCCGAGATTCATGAAAAAGATGCATAGTGAGAACAAGGCTTAAGAATGCGACTAATGACACTAAAAAATGTAAGGGAATATCTATCATTAAGAATGAAAATAAACTTGTTCATGAAAATCTGGAAATTGCAGACATATTTTCGGAATATTTTGGTACTATAAGCAAAAACTTGGCAAATAAAATTAAAAAAAATACCTATAGGTTTCTAAATAAGCGTATCTCAAACTCTTTGTTTTTTAATCCAATAACTGAAAATGAATTAATTTCCGCTATTAATTCGTTAAAAACTAAAGCATCACCTGGTGACGACAATATTCCGCCAAAATTTACTAAAAGATAATCATATTTACCTTCTGAAACCACTCTTACATCTAATAAATTTAATATTTGAAAAAGGTAAATATCCAGAAATCCTCAAAAGGGCTGTTATTGTTCCAATTTACAAAACCGGGGATAAGTTGAACAAAGAAAATTATCGACCAATTGCTATGACTAGTTCAATTAGCCGGCTATTTGAAAAATGTATAAAACTAAGGTTAGACAGCTTTTTGAATGCGAACAATATTTTATCCAAGTCTCAGTATGGGTTTCTATCAGGAGTAAGCACGGAGGAAGCTATGGTGCACGTCACAAATTATACAGGGTCGTTGGTATGTATGGAAACGGTCGATTATTTCTTAAAGTATAACAGTTAGCAAAAAATATTTTAGATAAAAGTTTCGGGTAGGGTTTTTTAAGCTGTATTAGAATTTTAAAAAATAAGTATACAGGTTGAGTCAAAAAAACCGTAGAGAAGCAAAGTTACCTTTTCTTAAATGGAACACCCTATATTTTCGAATATTTTTGGATTTAACATGAAATAACAATTATTTTTTAATAAGTGCATTATAAGTCTAAACCTAATAGTTTCCGAGATATCGACTTTTGAAAAATGACATTTTTGAACTTTGACAGCTTCTAGCTTTCTAACGGTAAGTTTTAGAGTAAAACGGCTTACATGCTCCTATCTTACTTTTTAATTATCTTCCCAAAAATATCAACTTCCGGTTAAACCGGAAGTACTGTATTTCCGGCTTTTGAGTTACATCCGGTTTAACCGGAAGTTGATGTTTTTGGGAAGATAATAAAGAAGTAGGATAGGGACATGTAAGCCGTTATACTCTAAAACGTACCGTTAGAAAGCTAGAATCTGTCAAAGTTCAAAAATGTAATTTTTCAAAAGTCGATATCTCGGAAACTATTAAGTTTAGACTTAATGCACGTATTGAAAAATAATTGCTATTTTATGTAAAAAATCCAAAATCATTCGAAGATATAGGGTGTTCCATTTAAAAAAAAAGTAACTTTGTTTCTCCACGGTTTTCTGACTCAACCTGTATACTTATTTTTTTTAATTCTAATACACCTTAAAAAACTTTAAAACTTTTATCTAAAATATTTTTTGCTGACCGTTTTACTTTAAGAAATAATCCACCGTTTCCATACATACCAACGATCCTGTGTATTGCAAAATTACAATAACAAATTTAAAACATTGGGTATATTTGTGGATTTGGCCCGTGCGTTCGACACTGTGCCGCACCAAATTTTACTTAAAACACTTGAAAACATTGGAGTGCGAGGTCTTGCGCTCAGCCTGTTTGAGTCTTATTTAAAAAATAGAACCCAGCGAGTAAGAGTAAATGATTCCTTGAGCAAAACGGGTACAGTGGAATTTGGAGTGCCGCAGGGTACCGTACTGAGTTGAACTTTTTTCTGATCTCTTTTCTGTTCTGTCAAATGAAAATAGTGAATGTGTGTGCTATAATGATGATACAGTGATTTTAGTTAGAGGCAAATCTTGGCAAGAGACATTTCAGAGGGCGGAGGACCACATCTCCAGAGTATGTTTGTGGATGGATCAGAATCTTCTAATATCGTTCAAGTTCATGTCGCCTTTTCTATGAATAATCCAGGAAATGTAATCCATCCTGACCTTAGGGTGCATAATTATGAATGTGTTATGGATATGTGAAAAGACAATATTAGCAAGGGAAAGTGTAAAATACCTGGGGGTATTCATTGACAAAAATTTAAGGTATGAAACTCATGTTAACTATATTACCCAATAAATTCGAAAAACTATATACAAATTTTACCAATTTTATCTTTAAAGCTTTTAAAAATGACGTACCAGGCTCTGATTGAATCAATTTTGATGTATGGCTTGAGTGTCTGGGGTAGTACTTGTGGTAACATTCTTCACCGTTTAAATATTACTCAAAAATACATAATAAAGATATTCATGAACAGAAGCAAGAGGTACCCATCAGATTTATTATTTAAAGAGGCTGACCTCCTATCGGTATGGCAGTTGTATGTTGTATGTTAAGGGTACTCTTAGGTTTATGAAAAAGTGTAATAAATACAAAAGTAGGATAATGCACAATGTTCACACCAGATCTGTAAATAGTGGGTGTCTAGTCGTTCCACTAGCCTCATATACTGCCTCGCAGAGGCACATTATGTATCTCGGCCCTAAATTGTTCAATATGTTACCCTTGAATTTAAAGTCTGCTATAAATTTACATACTTTCCTGTTGGGCATTTCTAGATGGATAAAGATAAATTATCAGCAAATAACCTGTACGGTGCCTTTATTGAATGAGTACTAGAGGGTGTTTTGAAGTTCTATTTGATATACATATAATAACTTTCAGTAAATCATTTTAACTAGTGATATTGTCTTTGGACTAATTTAACTTGTGTTATGTGGTTTGTTTTTGACATATCATTGTAGTCTTTTTGGTTTTTTTTCTCTTCTTTTGTTCTTGGGGATCCGGATGGTAAAAAACTATTCATAACCTGAAATCCAGACAATATGCCTGTAGCTTTGGATTTCAAACATGAATATTGTATTGTGGCATTGTTGAAAAATGTAAACTTTATGAATAAACTTTACTTTACTTTACTTATGTTTTTAGATAGTAAAATGTCATGGGAATGACATGTTCAGTATGTAGTAAAGAAATTAAATGCTGTATGTTACACGTTGCGGATTTTAAATAGATAGGTCAACTTCGAAACTAAAAAAACGGTATAGGTACTACGCGATCTTTGAATCTAGGATAAGACATGGCATAATAATGTATGGAGACTGCAGAGACATTTTGAGGGTTTTTGTTTGTCAAAAAAAGAGCAATAAGAATAATTCTTGATCTGGGCGTAAGAGAATCATGCAGAGGCAAATTTAAACAACATAAGCTGTTGACAGTGTCTGCAGTCTACATACAATACAGTATATTGTTTTTCTTTAGACATAAACAACTTTTTGAGAATAGTGAGTCACAAAGAACTTATGCAACACAGACTCTAAACTATACATACCCTAGACATAGGCTAGCACTGTATGAAAAGGGCGCATATTTCCAATGTATTAAAATCTACCTCTATAACTCTTTGCTAAATTTTATTAGATAAATTAACAACATAAAAAAGCTAAAAAGAACTGTTTTTAATCTACTGGTAGATATGGAACCATATAACGTTGAAGAATATTATAGACATGTAAGTAATTAGAACTTAAGCTAGCCTGTATTTTGTATGACACTATTTTATTGTATGCTGGCATACTGTTAAAATAAAGAGTTTATTTATTATTTATTTATGATTGATTGATAGTCATAATAGTCAATCAATACTAATAATTTTTGTTTGTACCTACTAAGTATGTAAAGAAATATAAGTACTTTGCTAAGAAAAACAGGAAAGTATGTGCTAGTGTTTTATTTTTATTACCATCTAAATGTTAAGATTTTTTTAAACCTTTCGAATTGAGAAACTGGGAGGAACGCCAATTGGGCATCCGCCTCGGGCGGCAGAAACCCATGATATGCCACCCTGTATTATGTTACATTAACATCCATAATTATTCTTACAAATCTTACAGTAGGTACCTACCTGGGTACCTATAAGCTGTAGACAGAATAGGCAGCCTTTTATGCTTAATTTATATATTATTATAATAAAGTCAAATTCCTTATACATAATTTATATTTATCTAATATATAGATTATCGATAAGTCCAGAGTTAAGTAGTTGTCCCACCTACTTAGGCTGAATATCTATGCATGGGCGAAAACAAGATAAACAGAATACAAAGGGCGATCATTAGTGATTGTCTGTTTCAAAAGACTAACCTAACCAACATCTTATTGCAATGCCTACCTCTGTTCATCGATATTTGAAAGAAAAATTATTGTTTCAAAATATTTAAAATTTCAACAATTTTTTTTCCAGTATTGTGATTGTCTTTTGTTACATTTTTGCCTAAGATTCTGATAATCGAGTAAAAATCTAAAAACTTTCATAAGTATTTCTATTTTTTTTTTCTCTCTTATAGTTTTTGCTCTAAATGTAAACCAGAACCCTGTACCTACATAATATATTTAACATGCTTGCTTTAACTTTATATAATTTTACAAGTAGGGAACATCTAAAAATAAAAAGTAGGTACCTAGGTACTTTCTATCTGAAAACTCCCGAGGCAAATCTGAGGTGAGAATGAAAAATTTCTAAAATTGGTATCTATAAACTGCATATATTTTTGTACTTCTGGGACTGGACTGGGACCGAAAGTAGAAAAAATACTGTATAAACCAAGGGACTAAAGTGCCCTGAGCAACAAACTCCATTCACGGATTAAGTCACTTTAGTCCCTTGGCTTATATTATACTAATATTTTACAATTACGATTATTTTAATAAGTTAATTATAATAATACTTACGAACGAAAATCTTAAAAGGTAAAAATGTACGTATTTCAAATGAAAAGTAAGTAAAAGATTTTAAAAAGTAGCACCTCCACCGTTAAAAAAAACAAATAAAAATGGGGTTAGGTTAAAGAAAGATAATTTCTTCTTCTCCTTCCTCTCTTGTCAATGGCCTGCATCCAGTACCACCGTAAAGACAAGGCCGTGAAACGCTCGATTTTATGAATGATGAGCAGCGTTGTGCTTGCTATTACAATTGCACTAGATTTATTACATTTGGGCATTGCCTATTACCCTATTACTACAATAGCTAAAATTCGAATAATCTATTACATTTTCACAAAATTCATCAGCATTGGTTCAGTCAATACCACCCAACAACACAAAATCCCAATAAGCTAGTAAAAAGTAATAAAAAATTACAACCTAAAAATTTTGATTTCGTTCTTAGAGTAGTGCGAGAACTCTCTAATCGGTAAAACCACGTGACCTACATCTCCCTCGCGCCTATTGGTGTTTATTTTGTTTCTGGGGAATCACCGAGGTTCGGCGATTCGGTGCAGACAAATTGAATTCGGCAGTCGGCCTTTTTCTTTTGTTTACAGTACAGTTGTACAGTAGTTTTGAAGCCGCATTATTTGGTCCTCAGTCCGTAAAAGATTTATTTGTTTGTGTAACAAAACGACTGTGTGTTTGATCTTTTTATGTTATGTATTATTCAAAAATTGTTTTAATAAAAAATACAGGAAAAAAATTAATAAGAGCAGTTTAAACATTTTAACCTAGCCTTCTACTCAAAAAAATCAAACCCAATCCCAAAAATTAACAGTCTAGTACAATCTATTACATTTTTGAGAACAATTTCAGTACATTTGCTTCAGTTCAAAAGCACAACGCTGATGATGAGTCATCGCATGTAGACCTGATTTTAGACTCGGTACAGTGCACGCTTTTCGTTTGTGAATTTACTACCTATAATTTCTCGGCTATAATCTTGTAAACTACAGATATTTTTTGGTGTTTATACGTGTTCTTGTATTTAGTACTATTTAGGTACGGTGCTTCTATCGTTTACTTACTCAGGACACGTAGAATTTCGCAAAACATCCAGGCAGTGAACGTCTAGGTTATGTTATTTCGATAAAACTTTTAACTTTTAATAAAAAATCATGCCGTATCGTTGTTGTGTTCCAAACTGTAGGGGAATTTATGATATCAATGGGCCAAAAGTGGCAGTTTTTGGATTTCCTCAAGACCCCGAACTGCGGAAACAATGGATATGGGCAATTAAAAGGAAAGATTTTGTTCCTACAAAAGCAAGCAAGGTAGGTTTGTGATAATGGATATTTTAATAGCTTGTAATTACCAAAAATAAAATTATTTTTAGGTGTGTGAATTACACTTTCAACCCAGCTTCATTGAAAGAAAAACAACCTTCCAGATTGTGGCAACTGGTGAAGTTATCGAGACAGCACTAAAATATCCACGATTAGTTAAAGGTAAGAGGGATATTAGAAAATATGATGTGGGTAAAATATTTTATGCTTGTTGTTGGTCAAATAATTGGTACTGATTTTTTTTTAAATGATTCTTATTTGTTTTAGGAACTGTCCCAACCCAGATGCCTCGATGTCCATCATATTTGTCGAAAGATGATATCCCTGTGCGAATCTCTCTGGAGTCTAAACGCCTTCGAATGCAATGTCGAGATGTAGAAAAAGCTGTTACAGAAAGTATAAAAGCATCAGCAATTTATAATGAGTTAATAACTTTCTTCTTCTTCTTTTGCCAATGGCTTTCATCCATGATTAGAATGATATGCCAGCTCGAGCCAATAGGATTCACCGGATTACGAGCTCGTGACTCCCGGCAATCCCGAATATACGACCATTTCTAATTTGTTACTTTTGGACCGTAGTGACACTTAATTTTTTATTATTATTATTACTGTTAAGGTGAAACATCTTATAATTTTTTTTTTTAACATACGCTTTGGGGTTGTTAGTAAAGACAAATAGCACAATACAAAGGAAGGCACTCTTCACGCTTCGGAGCGACGGCAAAGCGACTTACACATTCCCGAAGTGTCGCCTCGGAAAACACATATAAGAGCCCAGGAGTTTAAAGGGGGTTCAATCTTCAATTTACCTAGAAAAGAGGAGTTCATTACAAATTTATTTTATTGTATGTTAAAAAAGCATTCAATAATCTAATCAGTTTGATGTTTATGTTTGCTAGTATAATTGTCATATTGAATGGAGGTGTGATTCCGCATTTGATTATTTCTATGTACATATCACGACCTGGTATATTGTTTATTGGACATGTGAAAAATATGTGATGTAGGTCCTCTTCTTGTCCACACTCACAATATGGATTGTCTTGAATTCCCAATCTGTATGTGTGTTTTTTTGTGAGACAGTGTCCTGTTCTCATACGAATTATTGTTGTTAAGTGCCTTCTACTGATGTATTGGTATTTGTAATGCCAGGGCTTAGTGGGAAAATTTCTTTCAATTCTGCCATACCATGTTCCTTTAGTTTTAATAGTTTCTTTCCAATTTTCTGCATATTTTTCCCTTATGTTTCTATTTATGACCGCCAGGATATCTGAGTCATTCAGCTTAATGTCCAATGGTACATTCAGATCCCGTGCAATTTTAGCTAGGGTATCAACAAACTCATTTCCAGGGATATTGGAGTATCCTGGTATCCAAGCAAGTTTGATATCAATGTGGTTTTGCCTAGTTTCCACCAACATTCTTTTGGTTAGTAGGGATATATTATAATCATTGCTAGAGTTGATCTTTGTTTGGCATAATTTTTCTAATGCACTTTTTGAATCGGTAAGAATAATACTATTTGGGATATTTTTTGAAAGACATAGAGAGCAAGCTTTATTGATTGCTGCCGTCTCTGCTGAGCAGATGTTTAAATTGTCTGGCAGTCTGGCTGAAAAGTTGACTTCGTAGGACGGAATATGTACACACCCAGCCCAACCTTCTCCTTAGTTTTTGATGCGTCTGTGTATATTAATGTGCTTCTACTAAATCTGTCAATGGCCTCATTAAACACAGTCCTGATGTTTGCCTCCTCCTTGTTCAGTTCCAGATCAATAATGTT
This sequence comes from Polydrusus tereticollis, assembly GCA_963920685.1. Classification (NCBI taxonomy): domain Eukaryota; kingdom Metazoa; phylum Arthropoda; class Insecta; order Coleoptera; family Curculionidae; genus Polydrusus; species Polydrusus tereticollis. Next base: position 57,391,988 of record OY987329.1, read on the forward strand.
TAAATTCTGGGTTTGAAATTCATACTCAAGCTCAAAGCACGGAAACGTTTCTCCTACATAGATTTGGTCTTTGAAGGGTATTAACTTTTTGATTGCATCCACCAGATAAGGGGTGCTTTTATTTTTCCAATAGGTTGTGTTATATCGGTGTAATTTTTTAGTTCGTTTAGCACCCTTATCATGCAGTGGATGATTCTTGATACCATAAATTTTTGTTAGAAATTTACTGCCTAACCACATTCTTCTATGTTCCAGGTCCAGTTCAGCGGTTTCTGCCAGTAGTGCATTTATAGGTGTACTATTCATACATCCTGTGATTATTCTTAGGCCCTGATGAAAAACTTTATTTAGTTTACTTCAATTTTTTGTTGATGTGGGCCCCAACAGAAATGATCCGAAGTCCAAATGTGATTTGACTATGCCATTGAACGCTATTTGAAGTGTGCGAGGGTCTGCACCCCACGAGACCTTGGCTATCATTTTAAGGATGTTTAGCCCTTTGCGAGCTTTATTTACCATGTTCTCTATTTGCTCGTCCCATTTCAGATTTTTATTAAAAATAATGCCCAGATATTTTATGCTGTGTTTATATGGGATTACGTCATTATCTATCTTTATGTTGGGTGGGTTTTCTTTTCTATGTCCTTTGGTGAACCAAATCGCTTCGCACTTAGCTTTTGAGAGTTTAAGGTTGTTGCTTTCTAACCAGTTATTTATTACTGTCAATGCTAAGTTAATTTGATTGGCCATTTGTATTGGATCATTTCCCCTGATTATTAAAGTTAGATCATCTGCATAGCCCAATAACATAACCTCGTCCGGCACCACCCTAAAAAGGTCTTGAATATATACAATTAAGAGAAGGGGGCTTAGGGGGGACCCCTGAGCTATGACTGTGGAAGTCACCACCGGTCCATTGATTCCACCTGTATTGTCAAGCGCATATATCTTTCTATTATTTAACAGACTAAACATTAAATTACACAATTCTACTGGGATGTCCAAGTTAATTAGCTTGTTGTACAGTACATATAGTCAAAGTCAAAGTCAAAGTCAAAATAAGCTTTATTGTACAAAGATACAAGATCTCATTTACAAAGCAATCAGAACTTACAAATCTAAATTAGGTCATTACATTAAAACACCAAAAACAATAAACACAATAGTGCATGAAAATAATAAAAATTTGCAAATAGAAAAGAAAAGTACAACATAGAGAACTACAAGCCGACATGGAGGAAAATTAACGTTTTGAAAGACAAACCCCGCTGTCAGACAATCAACACAAGTCACAAGATATCATTATAATCAATCAATCATACTTTATTGTCTAAATGCATGGTATCCGTTGACAAAGTTAAATCGCTAAGCCTAAGTATCTCTTACAAACATAGTCATAAATAAGTAAAATACACAATATACATACAAAAATCAATGTCAACAAAGTAGTAAATTAAGTCGGACAATAAGGCGGAAATACAGAAACAAAACAAAATACAATAAACAATAATCAAATTTGTTGACAAAGCTAGTATAGAGACAGCTCCCCATAAGGATAATCAAGTACCCACCTACCCAACTTAGATATATCTGTAGTCCGATGAATCGAAGTAAAAATCTGAATTCGACACAACCAACCGACTTACAGCTTTTAAAGTGTGTCACCCAGGAATTCATTTAATGTGTAATACGCCTTTCCCACCAATATTCGTTTTAGTTCCCTCCTGAACTTTTTAGCATTATTTATTACTCTCAAGGTGTGCGGTAAATGGTTAAATATCCTTTTACTATCATAAATAACAGATTTTTTAGTCATAGTTGAAGAGGGTATGGGGAGAGATATCGTAGTGCTTTGCCTAGTAAAATGCATTGATTCATTGTTTATGTCTGCTTGAAATTTCTCTTTTACTAGACAAGCCGTTTCTAAGATGTAAATACAAGTCAGTGTTAGGACTCTTTGTGCCAAAAACAAAGGTTTACATGACGTTGTAGCTTTAGCCTTGCACATATATCTTAACGCCCTCTTCTGAAGAATAAAAACACTAGTAAGCAAGCCCTGAGAACAGTTGCCCCAAAAACAAATCCCATACCTCAAGTGAGATTCAATCAAAGAGAAATATGCGTCTCGTGAAGTTGTAATATCCAAGTTATTCGAAATTATTCTGACAGCATAACAGTTTGCTGCGAGCTTCTTATTTAATTGTAATATATGTTTTTCAAACTTTAACCTTTTATCAATGAACAATCCTAAGAATCTAGTTTCTATACAATTATTTACTATATTTGTATCCAAAAGAACCTGATCCAAGTCACACTTAAACGACATTATATTTGTTTTCGAAATATTCAGTGAGAGAGAGTTTGTATCGCACCACTCCTTTAGCATTTTCAAGTCATTCAAGATACAATTTTGCATTATAGATCTGTCTTTATGATGCCAAAGGATAGTGATGTCATCTGCAAATATAGTAAATTTGCCGCTTATTGGGACAAATGACAAATCATTAACATACAACAGAAACAATAAGGGACCCAATACAGAGCCCTGCGGTACACCGGTCTGCAATTGACATTCATTTGAGAGTTCACTATTCAAGGTTACCCTTTGACTGCGACAAGACAAATACGAGCGAAACCAGTCCAAACTTCTACCCCTAAAACCATAAGTCTCAAGTTTGCACAGCAGCGTCTCGTGATCAACACAGTCAAAAGCTTTGGACAAATCACAAAACGCCGCCGCTGCAACGTCACCATTGTTGAGCTGTAAATAAAGGCTTTCCAAAAACACAAAAATGGCGTCATTTGTGCCCTTTGATGATTGGAAACCAAACTGTTCCACACACAAAACCTTATGTTTGATCAAAAAATCTTGAGCTCGACTCTTAACAATTTTTTCAATTATTTTTGACAATGTAGGCAGGAGGGAAATGGGGCGAAAATTAGATGATAAATTTGGATCTCCTCCCTTAAAAAGGGGAAGAACTAAGGCCTTTTTCAGGCAAGTAGGAAAGTCACCCTGTTCAAAAGATCTGTTTATAGCCTCAGACAGCACCTGCAGAGTATCAAGAGGTAGCTCAGAGAATACTTTTATTGATAACTGGTCATATCCTGCAGAGTTTTTATTTTTTATCTGTTTAAATATACCCCTTAATTCCTCTACATCAGTTGGCTTGAGAAAGAAAGACTCAGGCATGGACACCCTACGTAAATATGAGATTGGATTAACAGTAGAGGCAGCACCAGGCAGCAATTGACCAATAGTACAGTAGAACTTATTTAAGTCATTAGAATTTAATTCAGTATTCACAGGGTTACTACCGTTTTTTCCCCTTAAGCTATTTACAATATTCCACGATTCTCTTTGTTTGTTTTTAGCCCTGCCTATCCTTTTTATGTAAAATAATTTTTTGGCTTTCAGTATGGTAGCTCGATATACCTTTCGATATTTATTATAGTAAGAAATAAAAAAATCATTGTTTAAAAAATACTTTCTAATTACATGCAGTGAGCGCATATTTTTTGATGAAACTTTTAACCCCCGTGAAAACCATTCTTTACTCTTTTTTGTTTTTAAATTTTGTATGGGGAATGAGGTATTAAAGAGTAAAGCCACGGTTTTATGAAATTCCTGTAGAGGGTGATGAGAATTCAAAACATTCTGCCAGTCGACACATGAACAAGCATGCACAAATTTAATAAAATTTTTTCTAGTATATAATCGGCCCTTTCTCACAGCCTTCTTGGTTTTGGTAGATTTTACTTTTAGTGTGCAATAGACTGCTTGATGATCAGACAGCCCTGCATCAATAACCGAGCACATTACCTGTTCTATGTCCAGGTTTGTGCATACATAGTCCAATAGTGTAGAGGTTGATGAAGTTATGCGAGTTGCTGTCTTCACATGCACTTGCAAATTGAAAGATAAGAATAGATTCTTTAGTACTTGGACCTCCATGGAGGTATCATCAAAATAATTTATATTTAAGTCCCCTGTTAGAACAATAGATACGTTCAGTGGAAGTTGTTGTAACAAACCATCCAACCTAGAAATAAATACATTAACGTTTGACCCAGGGGGTCTATATAAACAAATCATATAAAGTTTGATCGTTGGAAAATAAGCAATGGAAAACTCAAACTCTCTTTCAACCAACCAAGTGTTAAACCTATCTACACCAACACATTTAGATAGTTCCAAAAAATCCTGCCTAATTAGAATCAATGTTCCGCCATGAGCAGTACTAGATCTGCAGTATTTTGATAAAATTTTGTAGTCAGGAACAAACAAAGGTTCACCAACCTTTAGCCAGTGCTCCGTTAAAAGAATTACAGGGGGAAAAGCAAGACTATCTAAGAATAAAATGAATTCATCAATCTTGCATCTGATTGACTGAACGTTCAATAATACTATCCTAAAAAATTTTTGTCTGTTGGTTGTTGATCGTTGTTATCAACAATGTTATCACTATGACTATCACTATCACCATGACTATCATCTCCACCTACACCATCCAAAAGCTCATCGCTAACGATGTCATCCCTTATAGAATCGGGGCTGGTATCAATATCAATATCAGTGCTCGCTTGCAAAGATACTTGCAAAGATACCAGGGGTATCTGCTTCAAGAAACCATAGGGGGCGTTGTTAAAGTTACGAATTAAAATATTAATAAAGTATGCCATCTTAGTTAGGCCTTTGTTATTGAGAAAAATGCTCCTCGTGTAGTCAGAATATCCAAATTTAGTTTGAAGGTCAAGAACATTAATATTATTTGAAAACTGTCTGATACTATGGGTCGACTTGATAATTTTGGCATTTACAGATTCAATATTTTTGTAAGGAGAATTTTCCTCAAGTTTAACTGGTATAGTACACAATATAAGATTGGTAAAAAAGCACCAATCTGCTATTTGAGTTACACTTTTTAAATTAATATCTTCATTGTTCAACCCTGCAAGCACTATAACAAAGTCATCATTTTTAAGCGCCGAAATGGCCTCCTTCTGTCCACGTATGACATTTTTAAAAGTAGCGCCCGGTTTACAAATCACCTGAATATGAAAGTCTGCAGACAGCTCCCTATCAAGGAATGGTAACAAATATTTTCCATATTCATCAGTTAACAACAAAATATTTCTTTTTTTCGTCTGTTTGCCTGATTTATTTTTGATAACAGTGCTATTGTTGTTTCCATTTAAATCACTATTATTTAATTGGTTCCTGCCTTCATTCAAGTTTACAATTTTATTATGGTGAAGGGGCTTACCAATATTGGTTGTCATATCAGATCTTCCCAGATAGTCCCTGTCATAAGCATATCTTGCTTGTTCTAGTTCTTTTTTAAACCTTTCATTGTTTTCTTCAAGTAACCTTATAGTTCCTACCATGTCCCTATTTGTCTCCATTAGATCCTGAAACTGATTCTTAAGGCTTACCCATTCACCTGTTTCAATTTTCGAAGCATTTATCTTAGTAGTCAAATCCACATTCTGTAGTCTTTCATCATTTAGTAGATTCATTGTTTTTTTTAATTCATGCATAAGCTCATTTTCCGTCCTTTTCATTTCCATTAACTCCTTGCCAGCAGTAAGTAGCTTGTCTTCATTCATACTCCTCTCCTCCATCAACTCCTTTGTTCTATTTTTCAAAGCATCAGTTTCAATCTTGTTCTTTTTGATTTCCATCTCCACCCTCTCTGTGTTTTCCAAGAGCAATTTGTTTTCATATTTGATTTTTTCTAGTTTTTTTCCTAGTTCAGAAACATTTCTCCTCTGATCAGTAACCTCTGCTTCAAATGATTTTTCAGATTCCAATACTTCAAGCTCCAAATCACATGTATTTCTCTTTAGTCTCTTTATATGGTTATTTTTATTGGCAATTTCTTCTTTCAGCTTATCTACTTCCTTAGTTAACTGCTCATCAAGGTCATTTATTTGATTGGTTAATAAAAATATTTTATCATCCTTTTCCTTACATTTCTGTTGTAAGGCATGATTAAAATTGTCCTTTTCATTTAGTGATTTTATGAGATTATCATTTTCTTTTTTTAACTTCAGAGTAGTGCCCCTGCATTCACTACACAAAAAAAGTAGCTTTCTATTGGTTGAAACCAGACTGTCACACTCAGATGAACCAAGACCAGCACAAACCTTACAGATCTCTACATTGCACTCATCGCAAACTGTTCCAAACATTTCCCCATCCTTAGGTCTACGCTTTAGGAAACATTGAGTCGCACATTCAGAACATTGCAGCTGCATCCTGCGCTGATTGGGGTAGATATTCATTCAATAGGAATAGTGTGTAGATATTAAATCAATGAATATTAATAAATATTACATTCCATTCTGGCCTATCTTGGTGTTTATAGGCTTGTTTTACCAAAAATTTAATAAAATTTCCGGACCGGTGTTTATGTAGTAGGCCAAAATTTTTTATGACTGAATATCAGTTGGAATTGATAAAAGACTTACTTTTAGGTACGATATTATGTTATTTATGTATGTATTGTTAATCATTAATTAGTAGAATTAAACACCACGGGTGGAAAATGTTTTTACAGTAACACGAACTGCTTCTTTCTTCAGTCACACGTACATATAAAATTTATTTTTATTACTAAACTATTTCTCAGTCAAAACTTAATATATTGACATTGTCGTATGCAGCTTTGATATCTAAGAAGACAGCAATCACCGTTTCTCCTCCACTATATGCTAATTGCACAGTAGAAGTGACCAATGCTGTATTATGTTGAGTCCCCATACCCTTTCTGAATCCAGCTTGATGCCATGTACCTAAATATTTTTTTATTTTCGAGTATCCATTCCACTCTATTTTTTACCATTGTTTCAAAGAGCTTGACTGCACAAGATGACAGGGCTATTGCTCTAAAGTTTCCTGGGTTATTTTTGCTTTTATTAGGTTTCACTATTGGTAGGATGCAATGTTCTTTCCAGTCTTGTGGCAATGATGAGCTTTTTAGGCAGAAATTAAAGATGTTGAGCAGTGTTTGTTGTGCCGGTATGGGTAATTTATTTATCATGGAATAAGAGATGTTATCCATGCCAGTGGCTCTATCTTTTTTATCTTTCATTCCTATTCTAAATTCATCAATTGTGAAATATTTAATGTCTGAAATATTCTTTTCTAGCTGGAACTCCGGATGTATATGACATTTATCGTAATCGTCCAATATCTCTCTGCTGATTTGGGGGGATGGGAATTTATCATTTAGCTGCATTGGTGTATTCAAAAATTTCTTGATTGTTCTCCAGATATAACTGATGTCTGTTTCTCTATTTAGACTTTCACAGAATTCTTTAAATTTGTTTTTTTTTTTGCTTTTAAAAATTTGTTAACCCTGGCTATGGCATGTTTGGTTTGCAAGTAATTTTCCAAATCCATATTTTGTTTAAAGTTTTCCATGGCCCTTTTTCTAATTAGGATGTGGCTTGTACACTCCTCATCCCACCAGGGATTATTTGGTTTTTTTGTGTGTTTGTTGATCTCAAGGGTTTCGTTTCATCTGCTACTGACTGCATGACCTCTTTAAATGTCAGATAATTCACAGGTCAACAAAAAATTTTTTTTTTGTTGTAACACAAAGCTAAATGGCATATTGTGGTAGAATGGACCTATCCAAATACGAAATTGAAAAAAAAAATGTTGTAACACGTAACGTTTTCTTGTTACATTTATACAATTATAGTACCACATGAAATGTTACAATATTTAAGATCTATTGAAAAAATAATTTTAGAATTTTCTAACTGTGTATATCGACTTTATTTATACTGTTTCACCTACTAAACATACCTTACATCTAAGAAAAACACAAACATTACAAATATTAACTAAACACACTAATTAAATTTTATCTTTTCCTTTTATGAGGGGTCATATCTTCTATTTTTAAAAACCAACAGTAATCACCCATCATGGCTGGATCCCATCGTCCTTGATAGCGAATTTCCATTGTCCTGATATCCTGGTGAAACCTTTCACCCTGCTCGTCACTGACAGCTCCCAAATTTTCAGGAAAAAATGAGAGATGGGAATGAAGGAAGTGAATTTTTAATGACATTCGGGTACCAAGCGATTTGTAGGAATCTAAAAGTTCATCGACTAACTGTTGATAGTTTGCATCCATATTGTTGCCCAAAAATCCCCTTACTATACTAACAAATGAGTTCCATGCTCTGAGTTCCTGCCTGGTAAGCTTCTCTGTAAAGTTGACATCGTCCAGCAATTTTCTGATTTGTGGCCCAATAAAAATGCCTTTCTTTAATTTGGCATCACTTAACTGGGGAAAAACTTGTCTTAGGTATTTGAATCCATCACCGTCTTTATTCATAGCTTTTACAAAGTTTTTCATCAGCCCAAGTTTAATGTGAAGAGGAGGTAGAAGGACATTTTTCGGCTCTACGAGAGGTGCAAACTTAACATTTTGAGACCCCGGCTGAAATTCACTTCTTTGTGGCCAATCTTTTATTACATAATGCTGATCTACTGCACGACTGTCCCACAAACAAAGAAAACAGCAATATTTTGTAAATCCTCCCTGATGTCCTACTAAAATTGCTATAACTTTTAGGTCCTCACATATCTGCCATTTATACCGGTTGTAGTTGATTTTATTCAAAAGTGTGCGCATATTTTCATAATTTTCTTTCATCGTCACTGAATGGGCAACTGGTATAGAGGGTTTTAAATTTCCATTATGTAGTAACACAGCTTTTAAACTGTATTTAGACGAGTCTATAAATAAGCGCCACTCACAGGGATAATGCTCAATATCAAGTTCCTGCATTAAACCATCGATGTCAGTACACGCACACAACGAATTTTCCATATTGTAGAATGGAGAAAACGTAGCATTTCTTTTCCTGAAAGTTGTAATTTTGGTTTCCTTGGCTAACAAGTTCCATTCCTGAAGACGGGAACCAAGAAGTTCTGATTGTTGCTTTGATAACCCCAAATCACGTGCTAAATCATTTAACTCACTTTGAACAATGAAATGTGGCTCGCCGGAACTGGGCCCTGGAGTAAAATCAGGGTCGGTACGCTGTTCCCCAGAGCTGTCTGATGATGCTTTGTCGCCAATATCTTCCAAAACAATATTTTGCGGATTTAAAGGCGCAATGGGCACTGGTAAATCTGCATTATGAGGAACAGGCCGTATGGCAGACGGCAAATTTGGATAGTCAATCTTGTGCTTTCCCTTTTTGGAATAACCTTCCGTCTTTGTCAGACAAAAGTAGCAATCGTCAACATGATTAGTGGGTTCTCGCCATACCATTGGAACTGCAAAAGGCATGCTTTTCCTCTTCCCATTCATCCACTCCACCAATGACACGCTGCAACTAACACAACACACATGGGGAGCCCACTGCTTGTCTTGATCTCAAATTAAAACACCAAAATATTTAAGGTATGCTTTTTTTACATTTTCAGAAAATGGCCTGGCTTGTGATTTCACCATAAATGCTCCACAAATGTAACAAAATCTGTCAGGAGAAATTTTGCAACTACGGCGCGATTGACTCGACATTTTCTTTCTTAAAAACACTTTTTATCTATACACAGAGAACCACTCACTTCGAAACTGAACAGAATACTAATGTTTAATGTTGATTTTATGTCTAATATTGTAAATAATACAGTTCAGGTAATTTTTCTGTTATAAAATGCATCCATTTTAACCGTCCCCTAATTAAATTGACTACCTGCTAATGTAAAATGGTCTTATTAAGCTATTGAAAAATGGTACGTGTTGGGGCTTTCCGAATATTTTTTCTATTATTAGAAAGGTATTTCCATTTTAAAAATAAAGATCTGACCTGTGTTAGAAAAATCTTGTCGGCCAGTGAATCTGTACCACTATTTTTACATTCAATACACTCCAATGTCATTAGATCATGATATCTAGGCCAGTCAGCTTTTGAAAAGTTACGTTTTTGAGTTATTGTTCTGTTTCCCATCTCTAGAGGAGCGGAGGTGTTTGAGAATATGTTGCAATATGTCGAAAAGTGATCGCTATTGGCACAGTCATCCATCACTCCCCATTGGGCTCTCGCTGCCAGACTGTCACTACTAATGGTCAAATCCACGGATCCGGTATTCCTATTTGGATTTCCCCACATTGTTGGTGTATCATTATTTAACAGTACATAGCTGTTGTCATCTAGGAACTGTATAATGTTCTTACCATTTCTGTTTTCTGGAGAGCTGCTCCATACAGGATGGTGTGCATTTAGGTCGCCCATCATGATTATGTGTCCTTTCAGCCCTTTAAAATGTCCTCCAACAGTTCTTTTGTTAGGTAATAGGTTGGCGGGGAGTATATATTGATTATATTTAGATTTCCTGTCTTAACAATCAAGCATTGGATTGGGGACTCAGACTCCGATTGGTAATCCAGTATTATCTCTGCGTTGAATTTATTTTTAACTAGTGTGGCTATGCCACCATACCCCCCAGGTAGCAAGGTGACGTATTTAAGACGTCGATTATTGATCATCAGTGACGACATAAATTATGTAAATGAAACGTTAAAAAGACGTGCGTAAGTCACAGACCAATGACGTCTTTTTTGACGTAAAAGAGACGTCATCTTAAGACGTCTTTGTAGGTGCAGAAAACGTCAATAAACGTCATAATTTTTTTTCAGCGGTATTCAAAACTGCACATTTCCCAACTGTCTTGGGTGCGAATGAAACTTTTTGCAATTATAGGCTGCAAAATAAGCACTCCGTTTTCCAGAAAATAATTGAAATATATTTTAACACCTTATTATACCCTTAAATTATTTCCTAACTCTATGATTTTTTTAAACATCCTGTATCAATATAACGAACATTTACTAAAAACTTGTTCCTAAGATAGTACATAATACATAACAGGGGTAACAAAAATACATATGTATATTTTATGTACAAAATCCTTTTAATGATAAATTAAATATTACAACTTTCATGTGTATGGAGAATTGGAAAAGACACTAACTTATCATCATTTTTGCTACAATATTATCTAATGACCAATATTTTCTACATAATATTCTGATATATTTTCAATAAAATAAATGTTCAATGACTTTGAGTCGATTGGATATAAATATAATGATTTATAAACACGAGCTTGTTTTCCAATTATCCTTTAATGGCGGCCAAAATACCTTTTTTCGGGGCGTCACCCAGTTTGAGTGTACAATGGCTACACCCTCGCCGTCATTTTCCTCGAACTCGATAATCTGAAATACCTATATATATTCCTTTATAACACAAAATATATAAAAACTAAATCACCATAAACTTTTCACTTTTGCCGAATGGTCGACTGCCAGCCACTTGTGTTAAGTCGATGCCAGCCAGCGCCAACAACAGAACACCAATGCGTTCTGCCTTCTGCCAGACTGTCACAATAGAGCAAAGAAATGTCATAAAACGGAGCGCGGGTAATTTAAATTTGGTATTTGCAGACTTTTAATAACAATATATTCGCTTTTGCACATTTTACATTACAAAAATGATTAATTTGAAATGGTAATATTTTCAAAGTTATTTGCATTGGTATTAACATAAAAATGTAAAAAAATAATATAGTATAGGGTCTTATATATTAAAAGTTTTATGAGACGTGCTTTTAACTATAAGAAAAAAACTATTCTCAGGCGTTTTACTTTAAAACTCTGTCCCACTATATTTTCAAAAAACTTGGATAACGAAATTTTGACGTTTATAGTACTTTCTAATGATACGTATAAATCAATAAACGACTAAAAATCGACGTGTTTATTACGTAAAATTATGACGTATAATACACGTCTTAAAAACTACGTTATTTTGACGTCATTTCGCGACCAAAAGACGTCAAGTGACTAAAAATCCCCAATATTCGACGTCATAAAGACGTCATCCTGCTACCTGGGCCATCATCCCTATCCTGTCTAAAAAAATTGTAATGTTTAATATAGGCTTTCCTTGCCTGCTTAAGCCAGGTTTCGTTTAGTACGATTATGTCTGGATCATAGTTATTAATGAAGTTAATAAGGTTACCCCTGTTTGAATTAAAGCTGCGTAGGTTCCATTGCATCAACTTAATCATCGTGTTCTCCATTGCGAGATTTGAATATCAATATTTGTTTAGTGAATTATACTGTGGTTGTTTGTCAAGGGCTTTTTTTTTCTGTTATTTTATTATTTATATTTACATATTTTGTTTTTTGGGAGGTGGTGGTTTGTCTCTATCCCTATCCCTATATCCTAATTCGTGAGTGAAGAGAAGGTTTTTTAATTTTTGTTTTTCTGTCTCTGAGAATTGGGTATATGTGTAGTAAATTTCTTGTATGGTATCAGCGTTGTTTGTTTGGGTGAGTTCATTTAAACTATTTTGTGTATATTGCATGGCACTAGTACTAGTACTAGGTCTTGTGTAGGGGTTATATGTTTGGTTGTCTGTAAAGGTGGGTCTGGAGTTTGGGTTAAATAGCTGGCTGTTATGGGCTGCTCTGTCATAATTTTCTTGAATTAATTTTCTTTTGGGGGGTGTTCCCACCGCTTGTCTACATGTTCTTTTATTATTTTGGTTGCTATCAGTGTAATTTTGTTGTCTTTGATTTATATTTACTTTATTAGGTTCTGTCCTAGTTGGTAGGTTTGGAAAGTCTTGCATACTGTAAGTGTATTCATTGTCATTAGATGTTCTTTTTGGGTATTTTAGTTCTGCGTCTATAAAAGTGATATTCTCAAAGGCCATTACTGTTTTTATGTTTTTCTGTCGGTTGTATTCAGGACACATTTTGTTGTATGCTTGGTGTGAGTCACTCGTGCAATGAATACATTTGTTTATGCACTCCATATCCCTATCATCGTGAGCTTCTAAACCACATTTTGGGCATATACTTTTACCTTTGCATTGGGCTCTTGTATGTCCATACCTATAGCAATTGAAGCATTGCGTTACTGGCGGTACATACGTGATAATCGGCATCGGAATACCGTAAACTTTTACAAATTTGGGTAAGATCACTCCCTCAAAAGTAAAAAGCACCGTGCTGGTTGGTACAAACTCCGTTTTACCGTCTTTAATTTCACGTCGGTTTAGTCTTTTAGCATCCACAATTTTGTATGGTGAACTGATTTCTTCTATGACTTCATTAATATCCATTTTATTGTCTATTTCTCTAAGTATGCCTTTACAAAAAACGTAATTATAAGGAATGTAGACATTGTACCCTTTTTCTCTAAGTATTTCATTATTTACTAGGTTATTAGCCGCTTCAAAATTATTAAATTCAACAGAAATTCTATTTTTTCCTTTAGATAATGTTTTGCTAACCTCGTTTAATTTTAAATCTAAAATCTCTTTGGCAATTTTTAAATGATTATATTTCCCTACATTACAACCAGCTTTTTCAGTGCCCTCGATATATACGATAAAATTTCCTTTATCTGCATGTTGATTGATTTTTTTTTTGTTTACCTTATCATCTACTTCTGGTTTTTTGTATATTGTGTTCGCATCAACAACGTCCATTTCTTGTTGCGAATAACACGCTGCATTCAATAAGGGGGGGGGTCCGCCCCCCCCCCCCCCGGGTGCTGGGTTCATATTTATCCTATATATTTAGGGTATTAATAAACTCTTACTTTTTAACTCCACTTTCCAATTGGATGAGGATAACAGGAAGGTTATAGGGAATGTTAGTATTGCGCACCGGGTTCACTAGATGTTCACACTTCAAGCGTCAGCCGGCTAAATCCGTTAATAACTTTCTCTAACTTGGTGGAAGCTTTTGACAAATTGACAGAACCAGGCTAAATGAATCACAGAACGACCTTCCCTCAAAATTGTCAGTGTTTTTAAACGATCAAAGTGTTTTTTGCTAATACTGAGGTCAAAAAAATTCTGTGTAGTGACAAAAGTGTTCTTAAATTTCCCCTAAGAGTGACTGACATTAATACTTTAAAAACTGTGTTATCGGAATTAAAAGTGCCTTTATTAGATGATTTAAGTACAGGAGAAAAGTTCAGATAAAGAAACACAAAAATTTAACTTTCATTTTGGAACTTTTACAGTCCATGTCTGATGAGTTTTTGGAAGAAAAGAAAGGAGTTTTACAGTTTATTCAAGAACAGCTTAAGTTAGTAACAGTGAGTATGTCAGGTATTAAAGCAACATTGCTATACGTGACAACATTGTAATCCTCTTAATTGACGTCACACCCAATAAATACATATTTAGCCTATAAAATAAACCAGTTGCCAACCAGACCTTTGTTGTATTATTAATACTCTCTCAGACCACTTCCCGTGTAAACCTACAGTACAAGTAATAATACCTGCCTGAGATATTCTTGCGAGTTATCACTGTTTAATAATAATAATAATAATAATAATAATACTTCTTTATTTCAAATTATGCTGTACAAGTAGTATAAAATGAAATGACGTCACAAAAATGGAAAGGGGTTTACCATTCCTTGTCTAAGAAGTCTTCAATCATATAGGGTTCAATGTCTATTAACACTTTTTTTAATGTTTTTTTCCACTTTGAAACACCAGTAATAGATTTAATGTTATTCGAAAGTTTGTTATAAAACTTGATACACATGTAATACGGATGCTTTTCTGTAATAGTTAAACGGTGACGAGGATACAATAGATTATTTGTTCTTGTATAATTACTATGAACATTTGCATTTTCAAATTTGTCCCTATTTTTAAACAAAAACATTAGACATTCGAAAATATAGAGCCCATAAACAGTTAGTATATTCATTTGTTTAAATACTCCCCTACAAGACTCCAAGAAATTCATTTTATTTATCATTCTTATTGTTCTTTTTTGTATAACAAAGACCCTTTGTAGGTCAGAGCTACTTCCCCAGAACAGTATGCCATATCTCAGGATTGACTCAAAATTTGCATGGTATAGAATTTTTAGGGTGTTTAAGTTCATATACTTTGCCACTACCCTTATTCCATAACCCATACTACCCAACTTCAGACACAAACTATCAATATGATTGTTCCATGCTAAAAATGCATCTATAGTAATACCCAAGAATTTTGTTTTATTATCCAAAAAAAGTTGTTGATCGCATAAAGTGATTTTTTCAGGTTTCTCTAATTTTACTTGTTTAGTCCTAAAAAGAATAAGTTTAGTTTTTTCATCATTTAGAATTAATTTATTTTGTGAAAACCAGTTACTAGTCATGACAAAAGCATTTTCAGCATTGTTACTGAGATCTTGGACATTTGATCCTGAAAGAAGGAGATTCGTATCATCTGCATAGTTCGTTATTGAAAAAGCATTTTCAATGCCACTAAGGTCATTTAGGAAGATAATGAATAGTATAGGCCCCAGTATACTACCCTGAGCTATACCAATACTGTTTTTTTGTAATTCAGATCTGATTTCTCTATTAGCCCCCTGACACACTACTCTTTGCATTCTCTCTGACAGATAGGACTTTATCCAAGCATATGCATTTCCCCTAATACCATATCTCTTTAGTTTATACAATAATAAATCCCTATCTATGCAGTCATAGGCTTTGCTTAAATCCATAAACATACCTAAAGCCAAGTTTTTATTTTCTAGTTGATCCAAAATAGCTTTTGTAAATTGAAAAATGGCAGAGATTGTGGACCTACCTGTCAGATACCCATGCTGTGTATGAGAGAAAAGCTGACATTTATTCATGAAATTAATTAATCGTGAACATATGACAAGTTCAAAGATCTTTGAAAAACTAGGAAGTAAACTTATAGGCCTAAAATTATTGAAATCTTTTGGACAGCCTTTTTTATAAAGAGGTTTTATTTTAGCTACTTTAAGTTGGTTTGGGACAACACCATACTTTATCGAATTATTTATTATGTGCTTCAGCACACTAACAATTTCAACAATCGAGAGTTTAACAATACTTGTAGGCACTTCATCGTCACCGCTACTATATTTATTTTTAAATTTTTTTGCTATATCTAATAATTCATTCTTAGTGATAGGTTGCAGAAACACTGATTGGTCATTATCTGGGATATTGCATTTAAAAGGGGTTGCAGTTTTATTTCCCATCATTTCTGGAATTATATTTAATAAATAATTGTTAAAGTCATTTACAAGTTTCTGAGAATTTTTATCAAACTGAGTTTCATTTATTTTTACTTTGCCATTTATTTCATTACAAATGGCCCATAAACATTTATTTTTATTGTCTGATGCTCTAACTTTGTTCTCAAAAATTTTTGATTTTTCTTCTCTTAGCAGCTTATCATACTCTTTTTTAGTTTCATTATAAACAGATTTATATAAGTTATTCTTTCTTGATAATACCAATAATGTATCCAACCTTTTTTTACACTATAGGGTTTCTCTGCTTTTTTGTGTATTTTTTTTGTTTTCATATACTAAAATTTTTGGAAAACACTGGTTAAAAATTCTTACAAACGTATTCATAAAAGTGTCCCACTGTTGATTGACGCTTTTTTGATTTATTTGGAAAACACTTTCCCAATCCTGTTCCCTCAAAGCCTTCACAAACTCATGTTTATTAGCCTTCGAAAAAAATCTTTTATGTACAAGATAGTTTTTGATTTCATTCACTTCAAAAGTTATTACCTGTGCCATATGGTCAGAGATATGTGTTTCGACAACATCAGTCTGATAAGTGCTTTCCAGATTGGTAAAAATGTTATCCAAACAACTATTAGTGTTATGAGTAATTCTAGTGCCCTGAAAAACAGTACCTGTAATGTTATAAGAATTAAAAAGTGAAAACAAAGAAATTTTATGTATGTTATTGTTCAGCATTTCAATATTGAAGTCTCCTGCAATAAAAACTAAGGATCCTGTGTCAATTTTACACAACATATTTTCTAGCTTGTCATAAAAAACGTCCTTACTACCTGAGGGCGGTCTATATACAGATAAAATAGCAATTTTTTTATCATTTAATAAACATTCAACAGCGGCACATTCACATTCATTTTGTACGGATAGACTATTAATACTTTTAATTATTTTAACTTTAACTGATTTTTTTATATACACTGCACTACCTCCATGTTGACCTTCCACTCTGCAAAACCATGATGCTAATTTAAAACCCTTGATTCCAATTTTTGATAACTGGTCTTGTGTTTTCCAATGTTCGGTAATGCATAAACAAAAACACTCTGGTCTGCTTTTGAGAAGGACTTCTAAACGATCAATACTATTCCCGATTGATTGAACATTTTGATGTATAATACAAAATTTATTTTTTCCTAACGTTTTATTTACCCTAAAAAAGACTCATGCTCTGTTACCTGATTCTCATAATTTGTAGTTTCTCTATATTTTTTTATTTTTTCGAGAAAAGCAGGACACTTCGAATCTCTGGCTGTGTGAATCCGATCCTTTAAATTTAAACGCTTGCAGTTTGGACAGTCCAATTGTTTATTTTCTGGGCATTGTTTTGCTTCATGTTTGTCCCCACATTTGTGACAGCAAAATTCTCCTTTGCAGTGTTTTGAAACATGCCCAAATAGACAGCATTTATAACACATGGCAATATTATAATATTCTTGCATATATACTTTTGTTAAATCGAAATTAACATTTTCGTTTTTAATGAGCCATTTAAATACCATCGGATTAGTCTGCATTATCCAATTTTCCTTACGATTGTTTCTGCATTCTCTTTTTGTTATAAATTTAATTTTTGTGTCAATGTCATTCCCAAAATTCTGTTTCATTACTGGGTTTTCTTCTACTAAAGTTTTAATAAATTCTTCTGGTGTGTATCCTTTTTCAATGCCGGTGAACATTATTAATGGATCAGTATTTTTAAGTTCTCTGATTTCAAAGCCATTTGTAGAACTTAATGTTTTCTTTAACTCTGTTTGTTGCTCTAAATTCTGACATTCTACCAACACTCCACCTCCTTGTAGCTGTTTTACACTTTTGAAGGTTTGAGGAGTATTGTTTTTAATAAGGTTTTGTTTCATTTCTTTGAGGACTTTTTTTGAGTCTTTTTCATCTCTTATTTTTATGATTGTGCCATGTTTTTCTGCTTTCGGCGGTGTCGTCCATGTTTCGCTGTTTATTGTATCCGTTTTTTTTTCTTCAACATTGCTGTATGTTTTTTCTACTACTTTGTCAGTTGTTGTCTGTACTGTATACTTATTTGTAGGTTCTGATGTTACATCACATATTGATGTATTTTTGTTAGTAACTTGAATAGATAGCTCTAAATTATGTTTTTCTACTTGTCCTATTCTATATGCAAGCTTTGTAATTACTTTGTGTAAACAGAATACTGCATTACGTATATTTTCACCATTACTTATTGTTGTCCCTGTCTCTGACCATTCATGTAAAGTTTCTAGAGAATTTAGACCCACTTGTAGCATATCACTTGTTGACTGTTGTATATAATGAATTTTTTGATTGTGCTCATTTACTTCGTTCATATTGTCAACTTGTTTAATGGCAGTGTTCCCTTCTTTGCGAATCTTTTCACGGTCTTGCATTTCAGAGCTACCTGGGCTTCCTTCAGATCTAGGCCTTTTTGAATATTTTGGTACATTAAAAACTTCATTCTGAGTGTCTATTATTATATCTTTGTGCTTTAATGGCGGAGTTCTTATAATATTACTCTTAGGCTTGAAAAATTCATCCTGGTTACCTTCAAACTGTGCACAGTGTATATTTGTCTGTTTTGGTTCAGCATTATCTTCATTATTTACAATATTTACATCGGTTTTTTCAGCGTATTTATATTCTTATATGTTTGCTTGCTTATTACACTCCATCTCTCCTCACGCGTATAAATTTTTAAGAAGTGCAAATAGACTTATACTTCCATCTCCACGTACCAACCTGAAACTAGCGGCCAGCGGCCGATTAAGTAAATTTTTGACGCGGAGTGTACCGTATCGCCTTTTATTTATTTTAATCGTATTAATAAAACTAAAAGACAATAATTGTTCAAACTTTGTCAGATGCTTCCTAATATAAGTAGATATAACATGTATATAGGATTCGCCAAAAAACATAGGCTACAGGGTTCATTCAAAGTCCTTAACTTCAAAGTAACAATAAAATAGTAGTTTCCACCAGTTCACGTTCATACTTTATACGATGCTTTAAACTATTGCTAGAAACAACTTATCTTCAGCTTTTGCCAAAAAACAGAGGCTACGGGGTTTATTCAGAAGTTTCGGAAATTTTATACCTAGTTAAATTGGCAAGAAAATTCTAGTTTTCACCAGTTCACGTTTATACTTTATACGATGCTTTAAAATATTACTAGAAGCAACATATCTTTGGCACTTTCCAAAAAATAGAGGCTACGGGGTTCATTCAAAAGTTTGAAAGTTTTATATTCAAGGTTGGAGGAAAATTCCAGTTTTCACCAGTTCACGTTTATACGTTATACGATGCTTTAAAATATTGCTAGAAGCAACATATCTTTGCCACTTTCCAAAAAACAGAGGCTACGGGGTTCATTTAAAAATTTGAAAATTTTATATTCAAAGTTAAGAAAAAATTCTATTTTTCACCAGTTCACGTTTATACGTTATACGATGCTTTAAAATATTGCTAAAAGCAAGATATCTTTGGCACGTTCCAAAATACAGAGGCTACGGGGTTCATTTAAAAATTTGAAAATTTTATATTCAAAGTTAAGAAAAAATTCTATTTTTCACCAGTTCACGTTTATACTTTATACGATGTTTTAGAATATTGCTAGAGGCAACATATCTTTGGCACTTTCAAAAAAACAGAGGCTACGGGGTTCATTTAAAAATTTGAAAGTTTTATATTCAAAGTTGAAGGAAAATTCCAGTGTTCACCAGTTCACGTTTATACGTTATACGATGCTTTAAAATATTACTAGAAGCAAGATATCTTTGGCACTTTCCAAAAAACAGAGGCTACGGGGTTCATCCAAAAGTTTGAAAGTTTTATATTCAAGGTTGGAGGAAAATTCCAGTTTTCACCAGTTCACGTTTATACGTTATACGATGCTTTAAAATATTGCTAAAAGCAACATATCTTTGGCACTTTCCAAAAAACAGAGGCTACGGGGTTCATTTAAAAATTTGAAAATTTTATATTCAAAGTTAAGAAAAAACTCTATTTTTCACCAGTTCACGTTTATACGTTATACGATGCTTTAAAATATTGCTAAAAGCAAGATATCTTTGGCACTTTCCAAAAAACAGATGCTACGGGGTTCATTTAAAAGTTTGAAAATTGTATATTCAAAGTTAAGAAAAAATTCTATTTTTCACCAGTTCACGTTTATACGTTATACGATGCTTAAAAATATTGCTAAAAGCAAGATATCTTTGGCACGTTCCAAAAAACAGAGGCTACGGGGTTCATTTAAAAATTTGAAAATTTTATATTTAAAGTTAAGAAAAAATTCTATTTTTCACCAGTTCACGTTTATACTTTATACGATGTTTTAGAATATTGCTAGAAGCAACATATCTTTGGCACTTTCAAAGAAACAGAGGCTACGGGGTTCATTTAAAAATTTGAAAGTTTTATATTCAAAGTTGAAGGAAAATTCCAGTGTTCACCAGTTCACGTTTCTACGTTATACGATGCTTTAAAATATTACTAGAAGCAAGATATCTTTGGCACTTTCCAAAAAACAGAGGCTACGGGGTTCATTTAAAAATTTGAAAATTTTATATTCAAAGTTAAGAAAAAATTCTATTTTTCACCAGTTCACGTTTATACGTTATACGATGCTTTAAAATATTGCTAGAAGCAACATATCTTTGGCACTTTCCAAAAAACAGAGGCTACGGGGTTCATTTAAAAATTTGAAAATTTTATATTCAAAGTTAAGAAAAAATTCTATTTTTCACCAGTTCACGTTTATACTTTATACGATGTTTTAGAATATTGCTAGAAGCAACATATCTTTGGCACTTTCAAAAAAACAGAGGCTACGAGGTTCATTTAAAAATTTGAAAATTTTATATTCAAAGTTAAGAAAAAATTCTATTTTTTACCAGTTCACGTTTATACGTTATACGATGCTTTAAAATATTGCTAAAAGCAAGATATCTTTGGCACTTTCCAAAAAACAGAAGCTACGGGGTTCATTTAAAAATTTGAAAATTTTATATTCAAAGTTAAGAAAAAATTATATTTTTCACCAGTTCACGTTTATACGTTATACGATGCTTTAAAATATTGCTAAAAGCAAGATATCTTTCGCACTTTCCAAAAAACAGAGGCTACGGGGTTCATTTAAAAATTTGAAAATTTTATATTCAAAGTTAAGAAAAAATTCTATTTTTTACCAGTTCACGTTTATACGTTATACGATGCTTTAAAATATTGCTAAAAGCAACATATCTTTGGCACGTTCCAAAAAACAGAGGCTACGGGGTTCGTTTAAAAATTTGAAAATTTTATATTCAAAGTTAAGAAAAAATTCTATTTTTCACCAGTTCACGTTTATACGTTATACGATGCTTTAAAATATTGCTAAAAGCAAGATATCTTTGGCACTTTCCAAAAAACAGAGGCTACGGGGTTCATTTAAAAATTTGAAAATTTTATATTCAAAGTTAAGAAAAAATTATATTTTTCACCAGTTCACGTTTATACGTTATACGATGCTTTAAAATATTGCTAGGAGAAACATATCTTTGGCACATTCCAAAAAACAGAGGCTACGGGGTTCATTTAAAAGTTTAAAAATTGTATATTCAAGGTTGGGGGAAAATTCCAGTTTTCACCAGTTCACGTTTATACGTTATACGATGCTTTAAAATATTGCTAGAAGCAACATATCTTTGGCACTTTCCAAAAAACAGAGGCTACGGGGTTCATTTAAAAGTTTGAAAATTGTATATTCAAGGTTGGGGGAAAATTCCAGTTTTCACCAGTTCACGTTTATACGTTATACGATGCTTTAAAATATTGCTAGAAGCAACATATCTTTGGCACTTTCCAAAAAACAGAGGCTACGGGGTTCGTTTAAAAATTTGAAAATTTTATATTCAAAGTTAAGAAAAAATTCTAGTTTTCACCAGTTCACGTTTATACTTTATACGATGCTTTAAAATATTGCTAGAAGCAACATATCTTTGGCACTTTCCAAAAAACAGAGGCTACGGGGTTCATTCAAAAGTTTGAAAGTTTTATATTCAAGGTTGGAGGAAAATTCCAGTTTTCACCAGTTCACGTTTATACTTTATACGATGCTTTAAAATATTGCTAGAAGCAACATATCTTTGGCACGTTCCAAAAAACAGAGGCTACGGGGTTCGTTTAAAAATTTGAAAATTTTATAATCAAAGTTAAGAAAAAATTCTATTTTTCACCAGTTCACGTTTATACTTTATACGATGTTTTAGAATATTGCTAGAAGCAACATATCTTTGGCACTTTCCAAAAAACAGAGGCTACGGGGTTCGTTTAAAAATTTGAAAATTTTATAATCAAAGTTAAGAAAAAATTATATTTTTCACCAGTGCACGTTTATACTTTATACGATGTTTTAGAATATTGCTAGAAGCAACATATCTTTGGCACTTTCCAAAAAACAGAGGCTACGGGGTTCATTTAAAAATTTGAAAATTTTATATTCAAAGTTAAGAAAAAATTCTATTTTTCACCAGTTCACGTTTATACTTTATACGATGCTTTAAAATATTGCTAGAAGCAACATATCTTTGGCACGTTCCAAAAAACAGAGGCTACGGGGTTCGTTTAAAAATTTGAAAATTTTATAATCAAAGTTAAGAAAAAATTCTATTTTTCACCAGTTCACGTTTATACTTTATACGATGCTTTAAAATATTGCTAGAAGCAACATATCTTTGGCACGTTCCAAAAAACAGAGGCTACGGGGTTCGTTTAAAAATTTGAAAATTTTATAATCAAAGTTAAGAAAAAATTATATTTTTCACCAGTGCACGTTTATACTTTATACGATGTTTTAGAATATTGCTAGAAGCAACATATCTTTGGCACTTTCCAAAAAACAGAGGCTACGGGGTTCATTCAAAAGTTTGAAAGTTTTATATTCAAGGTTGAAGAAAAATTCCAGTTTTCACCAGTTCACGTTTATACGTTATACGATGCTTTAAAATATTGCTAGAAGCAACATATATTTGGCACTTTCCAAAAAACAGAGGCTACGGGGTTCATTTAAAAATTTGAAAATTTTATATTTAAAGTTAAGAAAAAATTCTATTTTTTACCAGTTCACGTTTATACGTTATACGATGCTTTAAAATATTGCTAAAAGCAACATATCTTTGGCACTTTCCAAAAAACAGAGGCTACGGGGTTCATTTAAAAATTTGAAAATTTTATATTCGAAGTTAAGAAAAAATTCTAGTTTTCACCAGTTCACGTTTATACCTTATACGATGCTTTAAAATATTGCTAGAAGCAACATATCTTTGGCACTTTCCAAAAAACAGAGGCTACGGGGTTCATTCAAAAGTTTGAAAGTTTTATATTCAAGTTTGGAGGAAAATTCCAGTTTCACCAGTTCACGTTTATACTTTATACGATGCTTTAAAATATTGCTAGAAGCAACATATCTTTGGCACTTTCCAAAAAACAGAGGCTACGGGGTTCATTCAAAAGTTTGAAAGTTTTATATTCAAGGTTGGAGGAAAATTCCAGTTTTCACCAGTTCACGTTTATACGTTATACGATGCTTTAAAATATTGCTAGAAGCAACATATATTTGGCACTTTCCAAAAAACAGAGGCTACGGGGTTCATTTAAAAATTTGAAAATTTTATATTCAAAGTTAAGAAAAAATTCTATTTTTTACCAGTTCACGTTTATACGTTATACGATGCTTTAAAATATTGCTAAAAGCAACATATCTTTGGCACTTTCCAAAAAACAGAGGCTACGGGGTTCATTTAAAAATTTGAAAATTTTATATTCGAAGTTACGAAAAAATTCTAGTTTTCACCAGTTCACGTTTATACCTTATACGATGCTTTAAAATATTGCTAGAAGCAACATATCTTTGGCACTTTCCAAAAAACAGAGGCTACGGGGTTCATTCAAAAGTTTGAAAGTTTTATATTCAATGTTGGAGGAAAATTCCAGTTTCACCAGTTCACGTTTATACTTTATACGATGCTTTAAAATATTGCTAGAAGCAACATATCTTTGGCACTTTCCAAAAAACAGAGGCTACGGGGTTCATTCAAAAGTTTGAAAGTTTTATATTCAAGGTTGGAGGAAAATTCCAGTTTTCACCAGTTCACGTTTATACGTTATACGATGCTTTAAAATATTGCTAGAAGCAACATATATTTGGCACTTTCCAAAAAACAGAGGCTACGGGGTTCATTTAAAAATTTGAAAATTTTATATTCAAAGTTAAGAAAAAATTCTATTTTTTACCAGTTCACGTTTATACGTTATACGATGCTTTAAAATATTGCTAAAAGCAACATATCTTTGGCACTTTCCAAAAAACAGAGGCTACGGGGTTCATTCAAAAGTTTGAAAATTTTATATTCAAAGTTAAGAAAAAATTCTATTTTTCACCAGTTCACGTTTATACGGTATACGATGCTTTAAAATATTTCTAAAAGCAACATATCTTTGGCACGTTCCAAAAAACAGAGGCTACGGGGTTCGTTTAAAAATTTGAAAATTTTATTTTCAAAGTTAAGAAAAAATTATATTTTTTACCAGTTCACGTTTATACGGTATACGATGCTTTAAAATATTTCTAAAAGCAACATATCTTTGGCACTTTCCAAAAAACAGAGGCTACGGGGTTCATCCAAAAGTTTGAAAGTTTTATATTCAAGGTTGGAGGAAAATTCCAGTTTTCACCAGTTCACGTTTATACGTTATACGATGCTTTAAAATATTGCTAGAAGCAACATATCTTTGGCACTTTCCAAAAAACAGAGGCTACGGGGTTCATTCAAAAGTTTGAAAGTTTTATATTCAAGGTTGGAGGAAAATTCCAGTTTTCACCAGTTCACGTTTATACGTTATACGATGCTTTAAAATATTGCTAGAAGCAACATATATTTGGCACTTTCCAAAAAACAGAGGCTACGGGGTTCATTTAAAAATTTGAAAATTTTATATTCAAAGTTAAGAAAAAATTCTATTTTTTACCAGTTCACGTTTATACGTTATACGATGCTTTAAAATATTGCTAAAAGCAACATATCTTTGGCACTTTCCAAAAAACAGAGGCTACGGGGTTCATTTAAAAATTTGAAAATTTTATATTCGAAGTTAAGAAAAAATTCTAGTTTTCACCAGTTCACGTTTATACCTTATACGATGCTTTAAAATATTGCTAGAAGCAACATATCTTTGGCACTTTCCAAAAAACAGAGGCTACGGGGTTCATTCAAAAGTTTGAAAGTTTTATATTCAAGGTTGGAGGAAAATTCCAGTTTCACCAGTTCACGTTTATACTTTATACGATGCTTTAAAATATTGCTAGAAGCAACATATCTTTGGCACTTTCCAAAAAACAGAGGCTACGGGGTTCATTCAAAAGTTTGAAAGTTTTATATTCAAGGTTGGAGGAAAATTCCAGTTTTCACCAGTTCACGTTTATACGTTATACGATGCTTTAAAATATTGCTAGAAGCAACATATATTTGGCACTTTCCAAAAAACAGAGGCTACGGGGTTCATTTAAAAATTTGAAAATTTTATATTCAAAGTTAAGAAAAAATTCTATTTTTTACCAGTTCACGTTTATACGTTATACGATGCTTTAAAATATTGCTAAAAGCAACATATCTTTGGCACTTTCCAAAAAACAGAGGCTACGGGGTTCATTCAAAAGTTTGAAAATTTTATATTCAAAGTTAAGAAAAAATTCTATTTTTCACCAGTTCACGTTTATACGGTATACGATGCTTTAAAATATTTCTAAAAGCAACATATCTTTGGCACGTTCCAAAAAACAGAGGCTACGGGGTTCGTTTAAAAATTTGAAAATTTTATATTCAAAGTTAAGAAAAAATTCTATTTTTTACCAGTTCACGTTTATACGGTATACGATGCTTTAAAATATTTCAAAAAGCAACATATCTTTGGCACTTTCCAAAAAACAGAGGCTACGGGGTTCATCCAAAAGTTTGAAAGTTTTATATTCAAGGTTGGAGGAAAATTCCAGTTTTCACCAGTTCACGTTTATTATACGTTATACGATGCTTTAAAATATTGCTAGAAGCAACATATCTTTGGCACTTTTCAAAAAACAGAGGCTACGGGGTTCATTTAAAAATTTGAAAATTTTATATTCAAAGTTAAGAAAAAATTCTATTTTTCACCAGTTCACGTTTATACGTTATACGATGCTTTAAAATGTTGCTAAAAGCAAGATATCTTTGGCACTTTCCAAAAAACAGAGGCTACGGTGTTCATTTAAAAATTTAAAAATTTTATATTCGAAGTTAAGAAAAAATTCTAGTTTTCACCAGTTCACGTTTATACCTTATACGATGCTTTAAAATATTGCTAGAAGCAACATATCTTTGGCACTTTCCAAAAAACAGAGGCTACGGGGTTCATTCAAAAGTTTGAAAGTTTTATATTCAAGGTTGGAGGAAAATTCCAGTTTCACCAGTTCACGTTTATACTTTATACGATGCTTTAAAATATTGCTAGAAGCAACATATCTTTGGCACTTTCCAAAAAACAGAGGCTACGGGGTTCATTCAAAAGTTTGAAAGTTTTATATTCAAGGTTGGAGGAAAATTCCAGTTTTCACCAGTTCACGTTTATACGTTATACGATGCTTTAAAATATTGCTAGAAGCAACATATATTTGGCACTTTCCAAAAAACAGAGGCTACGGGGTTCATTTAAAAATTTGAAAATTTTATATTCAAAGTTAAGAAAAAATTCTATTTTTTACCAGTTCACGTTTATACGTTATACGATGCTTTAAAATATTGCTAAAAGCAACATATCTTTGGCACTTTCCAAAAAACAGAGGCTACGGGGTTCATTCAAAAGTTTGAAAATTTTATATTCAAAGTTAAGAAAAAATTCTATTTTTCACCAGTTCATGTTTATACGGTATACGATGCTTTAAAATATTTCTAAAAGCAACATATCTTTGGCACGTTCCAAAAAACAGAGGCTACGGGGTTCGTTTAAAAATTTGAAAATTTTATATTCAAAGTTAAGAAAAAATTCAATTTTTACCAGTTCACGTTTATACGTTATACGATGCTTTAAAATATTGCTAAAAGCAACATATCTTTGGCACGTTCCAAAAAACAGAGGCTACGGGGTTCGTTTAAAAATTTGAAAATTTTATATTCAAAGTTAAGAAAAAATTCTATTTTTTACCAGTTCACGTTTATACGTTATACGATGCTTTAAAATATTGCTAAAAGCAACATATCTTTGGCACGTTCCAAAAAACAGAGGCTACGGGGTTCGTTTAAAACTTTGAAAATTTTATATTCAAAGTTAAGAAAAAATTCTAGTTTTCACCAGTTCACGTTTATACCTTATACGATGCTTTAAAATATTGCTAGAAGCAACATATCTTTGGCACTTTCCAAAAAACAGAGGCTACGGGGTTCATTCAAAAGTTTGAAAGTTTTATATTCAAGGTTGGAGGAAAATTCCAGTTTTCACCAGTTCACGTTTATACTTTATACGATGCTTTAAAATATTGCTAGAAGCAACATATCTTTGGCACTTTCCAAAAAACAGAGGCTACGGGGTTCATTCAAAAGTTTGAAAGTTTTATATTCAAGGTTGGAGGAAAATTCCAGTTTTCACCAGTTCACGTTTATACTTTATACGATGCTTTAAAATATTGCTAGAAGCAACATATCTTTGGCACGTTCCAAAAAACAGAGGCTACGGGGTTTGTTTAAAAATTTGAAAATTTTATATTCAAAATTAAGAAAAAATTCTATTTTTCACCAGTTCACGTTTATACTTTATACGATGTTTTAGAATATTGCTAGAAGCAAGACACCTTTGCCACTTTCGAAAAAACAGAGGCTACGCGGTTCATTCAAAAGTTTCTAACCCATGCATACAAACACAATTCTGCAATACGCTTGCAATTTAAGGATACCACGTTTTCATTGTAAATACTCGGAATTCGTCGTTAAAAAAGTTTATCCATTTTGCAAATTTCAAATAACTGGGAAATTGTGACCTGTGAAAATGTAAATGGCTGTTAAATAAACTACTTTTAGCGTAACCCAGGAACAACGACGTGGACGTAGTAGTTTTCTGTTCCCATCGGGGTGCTTGATTAACGTGAGTCCCCTCGCCTCTCACCTATCAGGGTGCTCTATTTACATGAGTCCTCTCGTAAGTGCTCAAGATATTGGCCTGCAACTTGAATGCACTTATTAACCTGCATTTTAAATATCTGTATACAACTGAAGTGTGTCTGTGCTTGAATTTTAGTACAAGCATTTTTTATTCGCTCCATCATATTCTCACGTGTTGTTTCTTGCTATTTGTTTGTAAACTTTGTCTTTGAGATAGCCCCACAAAATACCTTTTCCGCACTTTAATAACATGACCACTATATACGCCTTATTTTTACAGGTACAGTTATGCACAAAAAATATTTATCTGAATTGGAGTCCTCTGATTCATTAAAAAAACTGCTTTTTCAATCTGGTCACTGCGCTGACTGGTAATTTTGCTCTATATACTGGAACTTAGAAACACTGGAACATTTCAATCGGTATACCGGTTATAAAGGTGTTAACACTTGACATGTTATAGTTTGAACGAGACGAATGTGCCAATCTTTGTCCGATTGGCCAGTTCGAATGCCCGTTACCGACAAGAACTAGCTCGCCCATCTTGATATGACTCTCCAATTTTCTATCGCACAATATCTTTAGCTATCCAAGGTGCTCTGCATGGTACGGTTTCATGCGAACTATGAAGATCTTCCCTATGGTTTTCAATTTTTTGTACGTTTCAGCCAAATAAGATTAAACTTATCAATAGTTTGTTTTAAATTTTTCATTGACGAAATATATGTTATGCAAACAAAAACTGAGGGCTTTTCAAAATTCAAATGTGTATCTACGGAACTACGAGAGTTCTTACTTTTGTGTTGTTCTTCAGTATGTTACATAAAACCAACACTACTCTTTTGCGTGTAACAGTGTTTTAAGACTTCCACAATATTCTAAAGTGGAAGCAAACTCGAAAGGCGGTGTAAAAATAATGTTGATTTTTCTCTGTTCGGGGCAAGTATTTTGAGTAACATCCGCATCAAGAATGGCAGATCTTAGGTTACTTCTTTCTAAATGTGGCGTAGTTTCGTTTGAGTTCAGCAGCCATGCAGCAATTCCTCGCCTAACGTTGTTCATATCGTTTTCTGAAAACAGGGGGGTAAAATGAACTTCTACAGATGGTGTATGCCCAAGAACATACATGAACACCGCAGTTTCCGGATGAATTTTCTGAAGACGACTGTAGAGGAATGTCCGAAGGAATAGAGATCTGCCATGTTTGCCATCTAGATATTTTTTGAACCCGTGCAGTTCTATAGCTTTCTATAAAGCTACATAAATTAGAAATTAATGTTTTTGGTAGGGAACCGTGTAGGGAGTCTAGATACAAAAACAGCCTATGGGGGAAAATAACAATTAACATAGTCCAATGATTATTAAGGTATACTGGCAATATCCAAATATCTTGGGACCACACATCTTGAATTTGAGTCCATTTCTGCTGACCTTCTGATATGAAACCCTCCATCAGTTTCTGAACAAAAAAAGATTCAAAAACTAGCGCTTTTAATTTCTCAGATTGTGCAGCATTTTGCAGCATTACTAAGAAGGCATTTATAATATTATCATCTAACCACTTACACGGCAACAATGTTTCCAAGGACGATTCATTTAGGATCATTCCAGCTATAGTTTTTTTCCCCGATGTTTTGGGAAACCCATCTGGATATTTGTGAACTGAGGTAAAAAGAGCGTTGCTAATATCTACTGCAGTAACAGCGTCTCCTTGATGGATTTTGTTAACATCATCTGTCGGATTTTGGGGTTCTTGGTTGCGTTTGACAATCGTTCTGGGGCTTTTAAAGTAGGTCCTTGTTCTCTTTTTTAACCAGAACTCTTCGGCCAAATCAGGGTTCTCTTTGTTTTGTCTTTTTTGCCTGTGTGTTTTAAGCGAATAGTTTCTTTCCAGTAAGCGTGGCCATAAATATTTTGCCATTGTTTGTATAAATCGAGGCGCCGTTATCTCCAGTTTGCCACGAAATACATCTTTTTTGACAATTTTGAACCAATTTTCCACGCTATTGTTTGTGTCTCTTAACAATTTATATTTACAGAGCAAAACTGCAGACCATAGGGGAAAGAATGGTAAAATATACTCCAATAAATACATCAAAAACGGCAAGTTAAAGTATTCATTGTCCTCGTTGTTCGGAGTGAGTTGTGACTTATTTTCTTGTTCGAATATTGCCATAAAAAATGAATAAAAAGGAGATCCGTGGCGTAAAGTGATTATGTCCTCACTTAGGTAGTCCTCTTCAGAAAAATCAGCTTCGGTTGTTTTAGCAGCCGTAGTATAATTTGAAAATGGCTCGCATATGTTCGCTAATCTGTTGTCAAAATTATCGCATTTTGTTTTAGAACCAAATATTTTAAAGATATCTTGAAAAATGTATCTGGCCGATTTTAAATTGTCACAATGAATTAATTTTGTCACTGCATTGCCGGCAATTTTCTGGTGGATTTTACTCGAAAAATATTTTGCGGCATTTTTTAATAAAACAGTTTTTAGGAGATGTGCTGAACAAACATGAATAATTGTTAATTTTAGCGTACTTTCTTCAACAGCGCCAATATATTTAAAAGCGAGTTTTAAATAGACATCCAGTGATATACCATTAAATGTTTTAATACTTGACTGAATAAGGGCCAAACTAAAATCTGTTTCTATTTTATGAATCACCATTCTTCGATTACTCATTTGCTTTAGGGTAAAATTAAAAACTGCCAAAAATAAAGATATATATGGAATGTTGTGACTGCTTGATATGAATTCTGCTACTGGAAGCGGAGGATATTCTACACTTCCGCAAATGACTAGGGCATAATAATAAATTGGTTTTGAAATCCATGGTGGACGACTAACTATTGAACCAGTTGCGTCCAGGTTGCAAAATACTGGTGATTTTAAAGACAAAAGGTAGGATAGCTGTTGCTCAGTAAAAAGAACAATGTAAAATGGATCTAAGCCGTGTCCTTGTATATACCCCTTACATACTTGTCCATTCCAAGATTCTTCTAGTTGTCGTTTAAGTTTGACTAAGAAAGATGTTGGGTCTTTGTCTAAATCGCCGTCGGTGTTGTTTTCGCTGGACATCTTATGCAGTAGCATAGAACTTGGGGCATCATTTCTATTTCCTGATTTTAGTATATTCTCAGAAACATTCCCAAGTTTGGCATATTTAACATTCGTTGGTGTTTGACCTATTAGGGTTTTCTTATACTCTTCTCTTTCAATACCTTTAATAAATCTCCGATGCACTTCTATATTATCATGATTAATATTGCCATATTGAAGAACATTGACATTTATATCAATAAATGGATTGATTAAAGAAGAAGTTTCGAAGCGATATGTAGCACAAGCTGAATTTTTGCACCTTGCTACTGCATAGAATTTGCCTTTTGGTAAATAACATTTATGCCATTTAAAAATCAAAACACAGTAGGGGTTGTGAGTACTAAAAATTTTATTAAATTCATCTGACCAGCCTTTTGCTAGTCGAATATTATTATTTACGATAAATTGTTTCCAAAATTCCGCGGGGACAGTTATGACATTTTCTTCTTTTAAAGCCTTAATTTCGTCCAGTGGCGTGGAATTAGGAATATCTGTACTGGATTGGCCGTCCATCAAAACTAATTTGTAAGTTTCTCGAGAGTTAGGCGTGGTGTAATCGATAGGGGGATTTTCACTTTTAAACGTCAAATTGGATGTTGACATGTCTCACATTTGGAGGCAAAATATCACAATGGTTATTATTAGTTTTAAAGAAAATCTTATCGAGGTTTTCAGGTACAATTGCTAAAGCTGCCGGTCTACTGAAGTCAGCATAAAATGCTTGGGATTCATTTTTGAAACGGCGCGAAATATATAAACGATTTAAAAACTCATTTCGCACATGAATAAATGTACATAGCTCGCTTAGTACAGATGAATTGTTACGAGGAGAGCAACTCTGAACAAGATCTAGGGTATATTCCCGAGATATAATGAACTCAATAGCTTTACTTAAGGAAAAAGCTTTAAGCTTATTTAATCTGCTATCACTCATGATAAAAATCAGTGTTAAGACTTTATTAGTGTATTAGGTAGGTTAGTTGTTCTTACTCAAGCTGGATGATTTATTTTCAATATATTTTCTGGATAAAAACTCTATTTGATGTTTGTCACAACTGATTATTGAAAACTAATTTGACAACTACTGTTTCTATGGATATACAAAACAAACTGTGCTGGTGCTTTGCCACAGTTAAAATGTATATTCTAACATACAGGGAGCTTCAAAGCAACCATCATACCAATAAAATAAATTAAATAAAGAAACAAACATAAAAATATTATATTATATTTGACAACACTACACAGACGAAACTACTATTTTATTGTTACTTTGAATATATAATATTTTGAATAAACCCCGTAGCCTCTGTTTTTTTAAAAGTGGCAAAGATATGTTGCTTCTAGCAATATTTTAAAGCATCGTATAACGTATAAACGTGAACTGGTGAAAACTGGAATTTTCTCCTAACTTTGAATATAAAATTTTCAAACTTTTGAATGAACCCCGTAGCCTCTGTTTTTTGGAAAGTGCCAAAGATATGTTGCTTCTAGCAATATTCTAAAACATCGTATAAAGTATAAACGTGAACTGGTGAAAAATAGAATTTTTTCTTAACTTTGAATATAAAATTTTCAAATTTTTAAATGAACCCCGTAGCCTCTGTTTTTTGGAACGTGCCAAAGATATCTTGCTTTTAGCAATATTTTAAAGCATCGTATAACGTATAAACGTGAACTGGTGAAAACTGGAATTTTCCCCCAACCTTGAATATACAATTTTCAAATTTTTAAATGAACCCCGTAGCCTCTGTTTTTTGGAAAGTGCCAAAGATATGTTGCTTCTAGCAATATTCTAAAACATCGTATAAAGTATAAACGTGAACTGGTGAAAAATATAATTTTTTCTTAACTTTGAATATAAAATTTTCAAATTTTTAAATGAACCCCGTAGCCTCTGTTTTTTGAAACGTGCCAAAGATATCTTGCTTTTAGCAATATTTTAAAGCATCGTATAACGTATAAACGTGAACTGGTAAAAAATAGAATTTTTTCTTAACTTTAAATAATATAAAATTTTCAAATTTTTAAACGAACCCCGTAGCCTCTGTTTTTTGGAACGTGACAAAGATATGTTGCTTTTAGCAATATTTTAAAGCATTGTATAACGTATAAACGTGAACTGGTAAAAAATAGAATTTTTTCTTAACTTTGAATATAAAATTTTCAAATTTTTAAACGAACCCCGTAGCCTCTGTTTTTTTGGAACGTGCCAAAGATATGTTGCTTTTAGCAATATTTTAAAGCATCGTATAACGTATAAACGTGAACTGGTGAAAAATAGAATTTTCCTTCAACTTTGAATATAAAACTTTCAAATTTTTAAATGAACCCCGTAGCCTTTGTTTTTTTGAAAGTGCCAAAGATATGTTGCTTCTAGCAATATTCTAAAACATCGTATAAAGTATAAACGTGAACTGGTGAAAAATATAATTTTTTCTTAACTTTGAATATAAAATTTTCAAATTTTTAAATGAACCCCGTAGCCTCTGTTTTTTGGAACGTGCCAAAGATATCTTGCTTTTAGCAATATTTTAAAGCATCGTATAACGTATAAACGTGAACTGGTAAAAAATAGAATTTTTTCTTAACTTTGAATATAAAATTTTCAAATTTTTAAACGAACCCCGTAGCCTCTGTTTTTTGGAACGTGCCAAAGATATGTTGCTTTTAGCAATATTTTAAAGCATCGTATAACGTATAAACGTGAACTGGTGAAAAATAGAATTTTCCTTCAACTTTGAATATAAAACTTTCAAATTTTTAAATGAACCCCGTAGCCTCTGTTTTTTTGAAAGTGCCAAAGATATGTTGCTTCTAGTAATATTCTAAAAGATCGTATAAAGTATAAACGTGAACTGGTGAAAAATAGAATTTTTTCTTAACTTTGAATATAAAATGTTCAAATTTTTAAACGAACCCCGTAGCCTCTGGTTTTTGGAACGTGCCAAAGATATGTTGCTTTTAGCAATATTTTAAAGCATCGTATAACGTATAAACGTGAACTGGTAAAAAATAGAATTTTTTCTTAACTTTGAATATACAATTTTCAAACTTTTAAATGAACCCCGTAGCCTCTGTTTTTTGGAACGTGCCAAAGATATCTTGCTTTTAGCAATATTTTAAAGCATCGTATAACGTATAAACGTGAACTGGTAAAAAATAGAATTTTTTCTTAACTTTGAATATAAAATTTTAAAATTTTTAAATGAACCCCGTAGCCTCTGTTTTTTGGAAAGTGCCAAAGATATCTTGCTTTTAGCAATATTTTAAAGCATCGTATAACGTATAAACGTGAACTGGTGAAAAATATAATTTTTTCTTAACTTTGAATATAAAATTTTCAAATTTTTAAATGAACCCCGTAGCCTCTGTTTTTTGGAAAGTGCCAAAGATATGTTGCTTCTAGCAATATTTTAAAGCATCGTATAACGTATAAACGTGAACTGGTGAAAACTGGAATTTTCCTCCAACCTTGAATATAAAACTTTCAAACTTTTGGATGAACCCCGTAGCCTCTGTTTTTTGGAAAGTGCCAAAGATATCTTGCTTCTAGTAATATTTTAAAGCATCGTATAACGTATTTAAACGTGAACTGGTGAACACTGGAATTTTCCTTCAACTTTGAATATAAAACTTTCAAATTTTTAAATGAACCCCGTAGCCTCTGTTTTTTTGAAAGTGCCAAAGATATGTTGCTTCTAGCAATATTCTAAAACATCGTATAAAGTATAAACGTGAACTGGTGAAAATTAGAATTTTTTCTTAACTTTGAATATAAAATTTTCAAATTTTTAAATGAACCCCGTAGCCTCTGTTTTTTGGAACGTGCCAAAGATATCTTGCTTTTAGCAATATTTTAAAGCATCGTATAACGTATAAACGTGAACTGGTAAAAAATAGAATTTTTTCTTAATTTTGAATATACAATTTTCAAACTTTTAAATGAACCCCGTAGCCTCTGTTTTTTGGAAAGTGCCAAAGATATCTTGCTTTTAGCAATATTTTAAAGCATCGTATAACGTATAAACGTGAACTGGTGAAAAATAGAATTTTTTCTTAACTTTGAATATAAAATTTTCAAATTTTTAAATGAACCCCGTAGCCTCTGTTTTTTGGAAAGTGCCAAAGATATGTTGCTTCTAGCAATATTTTAAAGCATCGTATAACGTATAAACGTGAACTGGTGAAAACTGGAATTTTCCTCCAACCTTGAATATAAAACTTTCAAACTTTTGGATGAACCCCGTAGCCTCTGTTTTTTGGAAAGTGCCAAAGATATCTTGCTTCTAGTAATATTTTAAAGCATCGTATAACGTATAAACGTGAACTGGTGAACGCTGGAATTTTCCTTCAACTTTGAATATAAAACTTTCAAATTTTTAAATGAACCCCTTAGCCTCTGTTTTTTTGAAAGTGCCAAAGATATGTTGCTTCTAGCAATATTCTAAAGCATCGTATAAAGTATAAACGTGAACTGGTGAAAAATAGAATTTTTTCTTAACTTTGAATATAAAATTTTCAAATTTTTAAATGAACCCCGTAGCCTCTGTTTTTTGGAACGTGCCAAAGATATCTTGCTCTTAGCAATACTTTAAAGCATCGTATAACGTATAAACGTGAACTGGTGAAAAATAGAATTTTTTCTTAACTTTGAATATAAAATTTTCAAATTTTTAAATGAACCCCGTAGCCTCTGTTTTTTGGAAAGTGGCAAAGATATGTTGCTTCTAGCAATATTTTAAAGCATCGTATAACGTATAAACGTAAACTGGTGAAAACTGGAATTTTCCTCCAACCTTGAATATAAAACTTTCAAACTTTTGAATGAACCCCGT
The DNA here is from genome assembly GCA_963920685.1 of Polydrusus tereticollis. Classification (NCBI taxonomy): domain Eukaryota; kingdom Metazoa; phylum Arthropoda; class Insecta; order Coleoptera; family Curculionidae; genus Polydrusus; species Polydrusus tereticollis. Next base: position 57,428,225 of record OY987329.1, read on the forward strand.
AGCCTCTATTTTTTGGAAAGTGCCAAAGATATGTTGCTTCTAGTAATATTTTAAAGCATCGTATAAAGTATAAACGTGAACTGGTGAAAACTAGAATTTTCTTGCCAATTTAACTAGGTATAAAATTTCCGAAACTTCTGAATGAACCCCGTAGCCTCTGTTTTTTGGCAAAAGCTGAAGATATGTTGTTTCTAGCAATAGTTTAAAGCATCGTATAAAGTATGAACGTGAACTGGTGGAAACTACTATTTTATTGTTACTTTGAAGTTAAGGACTTTGAATGAACCCTGTAGCCTATGTTTTTTGGCGAATCCTATATACATGTTATATCTACTTATATTAGGAAGCATCTGACAAAGTTTGAACAATTATTGTCTTTTAGTTTTATTAATACGATTAAAATAAATAAAAGGCGATACGGTACACTCCGCGTCAAAAATTTACTTAATCGGCCGCTGGCCGCTAGTTTCAGGTTGGTACGTGGAGATGGAAGTATAAGTATATTTGCACTTCTTAAAAATTTATACGCGTGAGGAGAGATGGAGTGTAATAAGCAAGCAAACATATAAGAATATAAATACGCTGAAAAAACCGATGTAAATATTGTAAATAATGAAGATAATGCTGAACCAAAACAGACAAATATACACTGTGCACAGTTTGAAGGTAACCAGGATGAATTTTTCAAGCCTAAGAGTAATATTATAAGAACTCCGCCATTAAAGCACAAAGATATAATAATAGACACTCAGAATGAAGTTTTTAATGTACCAAAATATTCAAAAAGGCCTAGATCTGAAGGAAGCCCAGGTAGCTCTGAAATGCAAGACCGTGAAAAGATTCGCAAAGAAGGGAACACTGCCATTAAACAAGTTGACAATATGAACGAAGTAAATGAGCACAATCAAAAAATTCATTATATACAACAGTCAACAAGTGATATGCTACAAGTGGGTCTAAATTCTCTAGAAACTTTACATGAATGGTCAGAGACAGGGACAACAATAAGTAATGGTGAAAATATACGTAATGCAGTATTCTGTTTACACAAAGTAATTACAAAGCTTGCATATAGAATAGGACAAGTAGAAAAACATAATTTAGAGCTATCTATTCAAGTTACTAACAAAAATACATCAATATGTGATGTAACATCAGAACCTACAAATAAGTATACAGTACAGACAACAACTGACAAAGTAGTAGAAAAAACATACAGCAATGTTGAAGAAAAAAAAAACCTAAAAATCTGTGCAAGCTTCAACACAGATCCCCGTTTGGAGCAAACAGATGAAAACTTTTTGAAATATGCTTCCAATAAGTTTAAGTTGTTGGAGGATTCCTCGGAGGATTCTGAGAAAACAATAGTTTTGATGATGGACGAGATTCACCTTAGAGCTAACATAGATTACAAGGGGGGTAACATTGTGGGTAGTGCCTACAATAGCGCAGCTGAACGTGCCACCAGTGCTCACACCTTTATGATTAGCAGCTTATTGTCGCCATATCAAGATGTAGTCCATGTTCTTCCAGTAAGTAAAATGACTGGTAACGAGTTGCATAAAATAGTTATAAAAGTGATAGTAGGCTTAGAACTCCGAACTTTAACTACTTACCCCATAGGCTGTCTGACTGAAAAGTCACCACTTAATATGTGTGTTCAGCTGTTTAACAATATACCTACCAAAAGAAATAAAATGTATTGTGTCCGAAAAGAAAAATGAAAGTAGGTACAGATTAGGAAATTATTAATAAATTTAGGGTCATATTGCTTACGTGATTTTAGTCCAGATTTATAGAAATATTGTGATTTTTGTATGATGATTTGAAATAAAGAGTTTATTTATTTATTTACTATGTGTAAATATTTTTTTTCAAACAATGTGAAATGTGATTGAAATAATTATTGCGATTGATTTATTTTCATATTCTTCCCTTGTGTATTTTGTGAAATAATTCGTTTTTTTTATAAAAATATATAAAATAAAACCATAATGCAGTTAAAGTATTCTTTCTTTCCATGCTCCCCTTTGAATTCATTATTCAATCTCCTATCCAAGCAAAATAAAATACCCCAATACAAGCGCTTTGATATCCATATAAAAATAATACCTATTTAGATAAAAATATTTATTACACATTTGTTAGTACTAAAATACTAGTAAATCCAAATATTAAAAAATAAATCTTTATTGCAATATATATATTTCATCAGGAGATCGGCCGCCACTGGTCTACTCGTGATGACTCATACTTTCTCGTTTGAAGGCCTTGTTTTTCGGTGGTAGTGATCCAGTAGAGTGATATGCCAGCTCGAGCCAATAGGATTCACCGGATTACGAGCTCATATGACAATCCCGAATATACGACAATTTTCTAATTTGTTACTTTTGGACCGTAGTGACACTTTATTTTTTATTATTATTATTATTGTTAAAGAAAAACATCTTATTTATTATTTTTTTTTCTCTTTTTAACATACGCTTTGGGGTTGTTAGTAAAGACAAATAGCACAATACAAAGGAAGGCACTCTTCACGCTTCGGAGCGACTGCAAAGCGACTTACACATTACCGAAGTGTATACCTAGAAACAGAAACTAACCTTTTTATTGTTCTGTGATAGAAACTAATACATGAATAGAAAAGAGTTCATTCTTCACTAATTTACTTTTTACTATTAGGTCCAGCCATGAACGCGCCAAGTATTTTCTTTAACCAATAAAATGTCTATTCATTGTTCGTCAAATAAAGAACCGTTGCGTAGAAACAGCCTTTTCTTTTCAACGCTTTTCAACTTTTTATGTAAATTTGTTAGTCAGTTCCAGGCTAGGATAACTTAAATGGTGAAGATCGTTCCCCGTTCGTTTAGTTTTTCAACCAGACGATGATGGCGCTACTGTAGGGAATTTGTTTTATATAAGGTTGTTCATATCCTTCCGTTGGTAGCGGCAAAACATGTATTTATAATGAGCGTGGGGAACGTTCTCTATATCTTTCTCTCTCTCAATTCAACCGTACCAGCAAAGGTGCGATAAAGATAAAAATATGACTTATGCGCTGATCCATAATAAAAATATCTTCCTGAGTCGGACCCAAGCGACATTGACATTCTAAAATCAAATTTTTAAACGAAGCGGCGCGACGTATATGCTTATTAAGTTTATTCTGCTAAAAAGGTGATTTAATTGTTGCGTTCTCGGATGTAAAGTACAAAGCGGGAAACGTGTAAAAATGCACAGGTTTCCAAAAAGCGACCCGGTAAGTTTTTTATTGTTTTAGCGAAGTAATAAAAAGGGTGTGCCGTGAAGAGCCAAAAAGGCACCTTGCGCCTATACTGTATACAAAATATTATTGCTGTCTAAAAAAAATGTATGCAGGACACCTTTTGATCCCGAATAATCATAACATTAAGTACTATATACTGATTTTCTTAGAGTTATGACAGTTTATTACGATCTTAGTATAATGTCCGTGTATTTTTAGACGCATAAACTTTGGGTAAATGCTATTTAAAATCCATTACTCTGTGGCGAAGACAAGACGCATTCAAAAAACTTAGTCACACACATTTTGGATATATGACCAAAAAATTAAGCATGTCAGAAGAGGATCCTATTTAAAGCTGAACGCTGTTCCTATGTTAATTCTTTACAGCACAATCCTAGGTAAAACTTGCCTTGTTATTATATTAATTTATGTAAATCTCTAATATTAATAAAGCTTGTCGCCATATCAGAAACGTTGTTACAACTTCCTTTTAATCTCCCAAAATATATTGACTTTAATTCAAAAGGTTCGCGCTTCTAACTTTTCCATCAGAGTTAGAAGCGCAAAAATTTGAATTCAAAGTTGTAAAATTTAAATTTTCATGCGTGGCGCCGACCCCCGCCCCTCGACCACAGTGCTACGTTATTAGTTCTTCAACCAGACACGAATGGCGCTGTAAGGGAACCAATTTAGTATGTTAAGTTGCCTATCTCTCCCTACCATAACCGCATTCTCCCTTGTCTTTGATCAGTGCTCCAATGCTGGTACTTTTACTACTTACTTTTAATTGATTTTGGGATAGGTATTTATATTTATCCCAAAAGTGAAGATGCAGCCCTCAAGATCACATAAGTAGCTTGTGGTTTTAATTATTTTTGAAATGAATTACATTGTCATTTAAACACGAAAAAGTTTTATATTGCTGAATGTCAGGGGAGGCAGGGGAGGCAGTGCCTCCCCAACAAAAACTTACGAAATAACATTTTATTTTTTTAAAGATAACTTTATTCATTTTTGAAAATAATACTTTCATATTCTTATATTCTCAGTGTATCAAAAATTCTGAATTAGCTACTTCTAGAAAAACACTTTCTTTATAATATTAATATTTTTGTTATTGCCGCTCAGCTTTAGTACTATTAGGTGGTGTCTGCCCGCATCAGCGAATATGCGCCTAGACTATTATCAACGGAGGCAAGCTTCCGACGGTTTAATTTTTCAGCACGGATAACACATAATTGTCCACTTGTTTTATTGGAAGAACCGAGGGTCACCACGACGCGAGTTGTTTTTGTCACGTGAAAAACCGATAGGCAGGAGGCAGAAACGCCCACAAATAATATTTCGCGGGAAGCCCGTAGTGTGTGCCGGCGCCGGCACAGTATACGGAACTATTTGTTTATTTGTGTGTCGAGTTTGGTTTTAACGAGGGTTTTAACGATTTTTTTTTGCACAAATCATACTTTTATGTAAGTTATTATTATTTTATTGTTTATTTATTAATTTTATCTCTAGATATATTATTATAAAAATGGAGGTAACTGAAATTGGCGAATATAGTAGAAGCTGTAATGCTAATAATGATGAAACAAATGGTCGAAACTGCCAAGATATCGTCGAATACTTGTTAAAATATAGATTTAGTCGACTGTCTTATGACGATAAATTGTTTATAAAAGACTTAAAGGTACCACAACCAGACCTAAGCAAAATTTTAATTAATCAGGGTAAACCGCCTCGCAATTTTGTCAATACTTTGGTATGATAAATGCATATGGCTAACTGGTACTATTATTTTAAAAAAATTATTTTGTTGGCCCTGTGTATTATTTTCAAATCGCGAAGAAGTTTGGTCGAAATTTGGATACGATGATCTTAAAAATTTATCTCGCTCAATAGAGAGGCATTCAAAGAGTCAGGAGCATATTAGTAGTGTATGTAAATTACATCTATTAGGCAAACAAAATATTGCTAATGTTATTGATAAAGCCTATCAAATCGAAATCAAGAAACACAATGATTTAGTTCGGAAAAATAGGGAGATTTTAAAAAGAATAATTGACATTTGTTTGTATCTTTGCAGACAAGATTTAGCGTTTCGGGGACATAATGAAAACATAGAATCTTTGAATAGGGGCAATTTTAAAGAATTAGTGACATTAATGGCAAAAAGGGATAACGTTTTAAAGGATTATTTGTGTTTTTTGGGATAAAACTAAATGTTTATTTAAATTGTAATATGTGATCCTTCTTTACATCCTATTACAATAGGAAACTTTGTCATATGCAAATTTATTTACAATCAGAGGACAAAACACGAAATGAATAAATGCTTTATTGTCTTAGTTGTTGACGTTAACGAAGATAGCTCATACTTGTTTGACTGCTTAGGAAGAAGAAGAAATTTTTCCTGATATTGAAGACAAGAACATTCTTAAGCTTGAGCATATTTGCTGCGTTTTATCAGATCCCAAAACTTGGGGTGTTACGATTTTGGAGAGAGCATTTCTTAAAACATGGCTTTATTTTAAATTGTTTTTTATTTTATAAATGAGTTTTTAAGTTTAACGTTTAAAAAAATACATTACCTATCTAGTTTTAAGCATAAAACATATTTCTTCTTGTGCATTTTAATTTATGAATCTCTTTAACACCAAATATTAGTATGTTTTCCCAGGCTTTAGATAAGGTCACATTAAGTTACTGAAGGTTATATACAGTGTCACCATTAAAGTCCGCACCATATGGAACTTTTTTTTATTAATGAGGTTAGTTAAAATTAAATTTGGGCAATCGTTTTTGCTTTAAATTAGACTAAAAATTATATAAGGTACACCGGGGTAAATGGAACCTAAAAAATTAATAAATCCGATTTGAGTGCCGTTAAATAGGTCATTCTTTGACTGATTTAAAGGCCACCATAACAGGTGGCGCTTCTAACTTTATTGTGTTAATGTATGTGGGTATAAAAATATTTACTTATTACCAAACTTTTTTTAAGGTAAAAAAAATTAATTTGGTGCATTGGGTTCCACTTTCCCCGCATTACGGGGCAAGTGGGAAATAGTGTAATTTTTGCATAAACGGTTTGTAAAAGTCACAGGGGTAAGTGGAATAAAAGAAATATTTTGAGGCTAACATATTTATTTCATTTTTAAAATCTTAATGCATATTATATTGATCTAATGCAACACAAAATGAAATGAAAGACTGCTGTCTTTTTGTAATTTGCCCGGTCTTTGTTGGTTTGGGTAAAACAAATTCAATTTGACTTTTAAATGCAATTGAAATATCTGGAACCTGAGGAAAGAAAAATCTGGACGTAATCAGAAGATGTTATTACTTTAGCTCCACGGCATATTTTTCTTCGCCTTTGATTTTGTTGCAAAGGAGATTGCTTAACATGCTCGAGTAGAATCGCCTCAAAAGAGGTTCCAGCTTTAGAAGTGTCGGCTTCTTGGGAAGGTCTCAGAGCATCTTTCACTACGTCTGCCGAAGTTACATTATTTAAGTCTATAGCGTCGGATGATATAGATGTAGCGTCGATATTATGATGAAGCAGAAATCTTTCTAATGCCCCAAACTTGTCTTTTGATATGACTGTGTCACAATATGGATAAATACCCGCCTTGCGAAACCCACTCTTGATAGTCTCTTCACTCAATTCTTTCCACACCTTGGAAATTGTAGCAACAAAGACAGACTTAGGCAGTTTTATCCCATAATTTTTTCGCTGCCATTTAATAATGGATTCATCATACAAATGCTTTAGGGGCTTAAACACTGAAACATCCATTGGTTGCAGATGGTGACTACTATGAGGGGGTAGTTTTAAAATCACCATACCCTCCTGTAACGCTTTTTCTATTATGCCACTGGAAGTGTGCGAAGAATGGCCATCATAAATGAGAATGACTGGTTTCTCTTTTGGAATTGCATTTAAAAAAGTTCTGTGAAAGTAGTTAGTAAACGTTTCCGTATCCATCCACCCGTTTGGGGTTGCGGCATATGAAATTCCAGGGTATTCACTATCTTTTTCTGGTAACCAGGTATTCCATAAGTTTTTCCCTTTAAAGATTACAAGGGGTGGTAATTTTTCGCCCGATGCATTACCACCCAATAAAACAGAAAAATTTTCTTTCCCTGGTCCAGCGGTTACTCTATGTGCTGCTTTTCCTTTTTCGCCAACGACTTTTACTCGACGGGGATCAATGCAGAAACTCGTCTCGTCAATATTATATATTCTTTCAGGTGGGATATTTAAAGTAGTTCCTTTTAACAAATTGAAGTAATCGGCAATCACAAAAGGGTCTACACTCCTTTTTCGAGCAACCTCAACAGCTTGTGGTTTTTTTTGAGACAGACCATATCGACGTTTGAAATTAACAAGAAGTCATCCCCAGGTATCGAATCCCTAAAAGGAGTTTTTAAGCCGCTTTCTTTAACATACTGATGGCAAGAAGAATTTCTTTTTTCGATAGGCCGAAACCCCATTTTTCCATCGTCTTAATGTGAGCTGCCATCTTAGCTTCGATTTCTCGGGGAATGGCAGTAGGTCTTCCCATTGTGTCACTTTTAACCCCTCTTAGCCCATGAACCCTTTTGTATAGAGTTGGTTTGGGTACACGGTAATATTTTGATGCCCTGTACAGAGTCAATTCTTTGTTTTTTACAGCTGAAATTGCGTCATTTAGCTGTTGCCTGGTATAGGATGGAGGTGGCTTTTTTCGAATGTAATTTCGAACCATTTTAATCTGTAACAACGAAACACGTAAGTACTTTTTTGAAAAATAATGGGCACAAGAAGCATACAGGGGGTAAGTGGATACCTGGTGTCCAGTTGCCCCTTTATTGAGGATTCCACTTACCCCGGTCTCTACAAATGGATGGGGTAAGTGGAACCTTTTTATTTCGCTTCTTAATTTTGTAAAAAAATATTTTATTCATTAAAATACATTATTATTAACTGCAGGACAATACTTACTGGTAGAAAAATCACTTTTGATTTAATTTCTTGCTACTAAACAACACCGTTACAATACACGTGCACAATTCGGTTTCTAAATACAAAATGGTCAGAAGACAACGGCGGTGGTTAATAGACGTACGGCAAGTTTTCTGCATTAACATTGTATTCACTGGCTACGTAAATGTTGTTTGCTTCATTTTCTAACAGATGGGGATCGTAGTACTATTTTAAATATTTTTAAAATTCATGGTTTCCACTTGCCTCACATTTCCACTTACCCCGGTGTACCTTAATCAAATGTCACCATCTGTCATTCGGTATCTGTCAAAAATTACATTTTAATCAAAAAATGCTGAAAAATGGCATTGTTTTACCGAATTTCAAAAAACTTTATTAGAAAAAGTTGTTTCTAGTACAATTCTTGGCCTAAATACAAAGTTTCAGTTTTCTAGCTCAAAGTCGATTTTTTTGCCATTTTTTCTAATTAACTTTTTTTTTTATTTAATGTAAGTTCGCTTAATGGATATTAAACTATTTGCTTATACCATACTCAATATTTTATTTAGTTTGTATGAGCTTTTTTTTACTAGAATGCCATTTTTTTTCGAAATTTAAAATTAGAGGCAAAAAAATTTGACACAGGTGGTGCAAAGTTATCCTAATTTAAAAATTTTAACAGATAGACGTCAGATGTTTAGTTTTTCAAATGACAAATACATCTAAATATTTGATAAAAATTTTATTTTATACTTAAAACTATCATTATTATTAAAAGGAACAAAAAGGAACTTTAATCATTTTAAATAGGTAACACAAAAGCAATATAAATTTCACATTTCAGTGTGACGTCCTTCTCGCTCTATACAAACACCCGTCCGTCTATAAACGTCTTTGACAGCATTTTGTAAAAAGCTTGGTCTTATATCGGCACAACACTGTATTATCGTTTGTTCCAAATGCTCGATATTTCTAAACGGTCGATTCTTATAAACTTTCTGCTTAAGATAACCCCACAGAAAAAAGTCTAGTGGGGTTATGTCAGGCGACCTGGGTGGCCAGTGACATTCTCTATCACGCCCTATAACTCTGTTTTGAAATAATTGGTTTATGCGTTCTTTCACTGCTACAGTTTGATGTATGGGTGCACCATCAAGCTGATACCATAAGTTATGTCTATGGTGTAAGGGCATGTTATCCAAAACTTCGGTAATCTCGTTATTAAGAAAATTCAGGTACCTTTCACCAGTTAAGTTTACTCTAAAGAAGTATGGTCCAATAAGCTCATCTTTCAAAATTCCACACCAAACATTGGTTTTAAAATGATACTGGTCGCGACATTCAATTGTGAAGTTAGGATTTTTTTGGGACCACCATCGGCAATTTTGTGAGCTCACGGTATCATTCGAAGAGAAAGTGGCTTCATTTGTCTATAATATCTTGTATGGAAAAAGAATATTCTCCTCATATTGTCCCTGATACCAAAACGAAAAATCAAGTCGGATATCAAAATCGCGTTCTTTTAATGTGTTTATAAACTTGGGTTTATATGCCCGAAATCGATTTTTCTGAAGAATTTTTCTAACGCTTTCCCTCTTGCACCCTGTTGAATCACTTATCTTGGTTACACTAGTTTGACCGTGGTCAATAACAGTTAAACAAACATCAAGTTGTGCTGCTTCATCGTATTTACTTGCCGCGTGAGGTTTCTTAAAACTATTTTGAACAGATCCAGTTTCTCTAAATTTTGACATTATTTTTGAAACAGTGCTATGCTGCAAATTTTTTTCTGGATGCATTTCATTAAAAATGGCAGATACTTGCCGGTGAGGCATATTCTCTCCACAAATTAAGACAATTTCTATTTTTTCTTGAATGGACAACATTGGTGATAACACTGAAAACTATAACTTGCGAAAATATTCAAATTTATGACATTTCTTTTATTTATTCGGCACTCTAATTCGTTTTTTTTTCCATAGCCTACTTATAAAATTCAAAATTGCCTTGATATTTTATTGTGGATAAAAAGAAAATGTGTCTAAATTTTGAACTAATCTGATATCTGGGAATTTTATTATAAGTTTTTTAAACTTCTTAGGTGTATGTACTATCAAAAAAATGGAATATCTGACGTCTATCTGTTAAAATTTTTAAATTAGGATAACTTTGCACCACCTGTGTCAAATTTTTTTGCCTCTAATTTTAAATTTCGAAAAAAAATGGCATTCTAGTAAAAAAAAGCTCATACAAACTAAATAAAATATTGAGTATGGTATAAGCAAATAGTTTAATATCCATTAAGCGAACTTACATTAAATAAAAAAAAAGTTAATTAGAAAAAATGGCAAAAAAATCAACTTTGAGCTAGAAAACTGAAACTTTGTATTTAGGCCAAGAATTGTACTAGAAACAACTTTTTCTAATAAAATTTTTTGAAATTCGGTAAAACAATGCCATTTTTCAGCATTTTTTGATTAAAATGTAATTTTTGACAGATACCGAATGACAGATGGTGACATTTGATTATATAATTTGTAGTCTAATTTGAAGCAAAAACCATTGCCGAAATTTAATTTTAACTAACCTCATTAATTAAAAAAAGTTCCATATGGTGCGGACTTTAATGGTGACACTGTATGTTACCATTCTTACTTTTTTATGTTTATCTTAGCTTTGTCACTAAATTTAATATTTAGGAAATACTTTTTTGTAATCGTTAGTAAATCATTAAACAAGATATTGTGTTGTATTTTTAATTATTAATTTTACTTTTACATCTCCTTCTTTCTCTTAGTAACATATGGTCACATATATACGTATGGTTTTTTCTCTAATAATTAATAATAAGATGTAGAAAAAAAATACTTCACTGCTGATGCTAAATTTGTAATCTAAAGGATATATTTACTAACAAGTATTTCACAACATATCACGGCTGCCAATTCCAAAAAAACAAAACAAAACATGTTATTACTTATTAACAACTTATCTTGGAATTACCCATATATGTAAAAGGTCGAAAAATGTTCTTCCATTAATTTATTGCTAAATAAAATACAACAAATAAAGATATCATACCATATAACAAAACAATATTTATAATAAGGTCAAATATTTTGTTCGAAGAAGTTGGGGATTTACAATAATCCCAGTTAAGATATACGTGCAAGGCATATTATGGTAATTCAAGTCTGGTGGGTATTTTAAAACGTTTTTTTATTGCGATATAATATATCAAAATAATGCATTTTTTTATATGTTAATATTTTAAAGAACAAAAATAATTTTTAATTTTAAATTAAGATTATTGTTTTTAATTTTTATCTGAAACTATAATATGAACTCAATTATTAAACTAAAAATAGATTTAATTAATGTCCTCACTCACGGCTTCGCTCAAAGTAGTTTCGATTTTTTAAATTCATTCGAAAAAAGAACACGTTCTTGCACAAAATTTGGTATTTGGGTTTTTTAGAACCGAATATTTAAATTTCTTAAAAGCATTTAGGTATATAGATTGTAAAAAGCACTGTCTGTCTAGGGTTCTTTGCTTACCGAAATGTGACCTAACTTTTACCTCAAAGTAATTTGAAATGCCAATAATTATGCCCTAGTTTCAATATACCTATCTGGAAGTTATAAAAATGTTCAATTTTCTTAAAAGTTTTGATATTTGCGATTTTATTTATCAGAAATTAAAAAAAAAGTGGAAGGTAAGGAAGGTGATTATGCACGAAACACACCCCATTGATGGGCTCATTTAAACCTATTTAGGTCAAAGTTTAATGCTTTTAGTTTCAAAGAAAACAAGAACCTCGGCAAAAAATATTGTTTTGCATTTACCTGGTCCAAAAGGAAAAGCTAAAGACACTAAAGAAATATGGCAGCTTTTTTTCAGCGACGAGATTTTAGATATAATTGTTACTAGTACAAATAAAGAAATAGAACTTCGTAAATCAAAATATACTACGGAACAACGATATCTACAAGAAATAAATAAAGCAGAACTTATGGCTTTGTTTGGGCTTCTTTATTATACTGGGGTTTTAAAAGATGCTCATCTAACCCTAGAAGATATGTGGTCAGAAAAATTTGGTGTGGCAATATTTTACTACACAATGATCAATTATAAAAAACCGATTCGAATTGCTTTTAAATTGTTTGCGTTTTGATGATAAAACAGCCCGTGCTGAGAGAAACGCAGTGGACAAATTATCGCCGATACGGGAAATATGGGACTCTTTTATAACAAACTGCAAAAGTAACTATACCTACTTCACACGAATATGTAACTATCGATGAGCAGCTATTGAATTTTAGAGAAAGATGTCCATTTAAAATGTTCTTACCTAGTAAACCGGACAAATATGGCCTCAAAATTATTATGATGTGCGACGCAAAAACGTATTATAATATGTGTTCTGCTATTCCCTATACTGGGAAGGATCTCAACAGAAACCCTAAGGACGGTTCGATTCCAACGCAATACCTATGTCATGCACTTAATAAATACAATAGCAGGAACGAATGGCAACGTCACAATCGATAACTGGTTTTCTTCATTTGAATTGGCACAAAGCTACTTTGAAACTAAACTTACCATGGTAGGAACTCTTCGCAAAAACAAAAGAGAAATCCCTACTCAATTTTTGGATGTGAAACGCAAAGAGATCCCTTCATCAGCCTTTGCTTTTTCAAAACACCTGTTACAGTTCAAAAATTGCATTTCATAAGTTTGATTATCTATATTAAGTTTCCGCTTTTAAATTGTAAAAATACATATATAGACTCTCACCTTAAACATTAATAACTAATTAAGTTACCTGTAATAGCCAAAATTTTCATTATGTTTAGTTTCAAACCTTTGTTGATGTTTATATTCCAGGAATGTTTTGTATCTTGCAAGACATAGCCAAGTGGATTGATTTCTCTGTTCCTTGTTTGATACTACTTGCAGACAGGTTTGATTTCAAATCTTTGTGCTAATTGATTGGTAATTAATAAACTTTTCAAGTTATCAATATAAATAACTTCTTGTATTTGAGATATTGGTTAAATGTCTCGACTGTTGGAAATCAGCTGTTTTTAAGAAAATGGATAATAGGTCAGTGTCAGACTGACAGTTTTTGTGCATTTTCACAACCACGTCTGGTTAATTTTTGCTTGGTCGCGTGGGTTGACTTCGGTCGCCGTTAGTTTTCTGTGTTGTTGAAAGAGGTTAGTTTCCGTAGATAGGGTTGACTAATTTTTGTCATTGTTTTGTTTTGGTAACTATGTACGTTGGAGAAAAATAAGAATCGGCCCTTTCGACCATGGACACTGGAAGTTAAAGCACGTGTGTGGAAATAGCTCCCCAAGTTTAGTTTTTTGGGCCGTGCAGGCTAATGTTGTGGCGATAAAGCATCAACAAATATTTTAAAAAGGGTATGGCTTTGTAGTTTGCCTATTCCTTTGGTCGAAATGCCATTTAAAATGCTTTAATGAACTTCAACAGCGGTCAGACGCCATTTGGTAAATTGGAACCCTCGTTAGAGTCGTTAGTTATTTGAGGTAGGTTTAAACTTTAGTATCTGAATTACCCTCGATGGGTGTTATGAAAGATTTCTCTTTCATGTTGTATATCTAAAATTCGATTTTAGGGTTTTTTTTGGTAGGGGCTAAAAGTCCGAGTACAAACTGGAGTACTAGTTTACTTTTGTTGGAAATGCCTGGACGCGGGACGTGCCAGTTGCCATGTACCATTTGAATTCTTGGAGACTAGCTGTGTAGCAGAATCCACGTTAGCTGTTTGAGAGACCATGGGTAGCACGTAAAGTTGCAGCTAAGTATCATTACCCTGTGTTCATTTTTCTTTAAAAAGTAGTCAACTTAAAATCTTAATATTCTGCATTTGCGTATTGTTTGATATACAGTGTTTTGATAAAGTTTTGCGCCCATGTTATGTACAGAGTTTGTGCAATGTAAACGTGTAGCGTATGTCGACATAGCGTTAAGGACGTCACGAGAGTCTCTAGTAGTTTAGAACGTTAGGTAGTAAAGTAAATATTTTTGTTTCCCGGCTAAAGGCCATTTGTTTCTTCTAAATTTAATACTTGTAACTTTGAGATTTTCACTTATCTATGGCCGAGTGGCTAGCATGCTTATTGAGTAACCACAAGTACTCGTAAGATTATGTATTATACTCTAACAGAGATTTTATGGTAAATTTAGTTAGTTGTGAGAGGTTCTTGCACAGACCTTGCGGAAATTCCTTTTCTGAGGCAATGTCCTGGATGTAGGTCTATGTGGCTGCCAGATCAGACTGAACAGTCATTTTTACAGTGTAGGTAGTTGCCGTCTTGTGCAAGACCCTGTCAAACAGGGTTTGACTTTTTGCTTTCTTTTATCGATAACTTTATAAATTTAAACCTTCAGAAATTTTATTGTCGAACCTAGTACTATCACTTTAATATTTCATTTCACTCATTTATTTGTTAACTTTAAGTATCAATTGTCCATCAAAGTAAGAGGAGCTTGCATTTATAAAACCAAGTAACCCAGGGCTTAACACCACTTTAAGAATAAATATTTGTATTGGCCTCTGCGAAAATTTGGCTTTTATTTTAAATAGAGTGACTTTGAGGGCTTGAGTTAATGAGAGCTTATAAGAAGCTAGTATATACCGATGGTGACATAAGTGTTTTTTTTCCTAGTTTGTTTTTTTTTTCTGAGGCCAAACACTAGAACCTTTAAAGGCTTTTAAGTAAAATAAAACTAAGGTGGCGCCTTCAACTTACTTATATAAGAGTGCTAAACCTCTCAATCTAGAGACAAAATAGCGAACCTACCCTGAGTTGAGCTAGCTAAGGGGTGTCTGAAGAACATTCTCCAGGGCGTAGGGTTGCCAGAGTAAGGGTGGATAGGTTGCCTTGTCGCAGTTTATTTTAGGTTATCCTAAGGTGAATACTGGCACCCGATTATTGTTTAGGGCGTAATTTGTTTTTTTTATAACACTTATTTGAGGTAAATTTTTTTTTGTTATAACACTGACGCCCAACGGGTTTTTCTAGAGTTTTTGAGTGTGTTTAGCTGTTTTGATACGTTGTGATTCTATCCAGATAAGTAAGTATCCGGACTTGAAATTTTGCACCGACATATCAAGTGTTTTGACGGTTGCGTGAACTGTTGGTAGGTGTTAGGAAAAATTAGTTGATTATTATTGAATTAGAACAAATTTCTTTTTAAAGTTATTTAAAGATAAGAAATATTTTTCAAGATGTATAAGGTCAATGTTGATAAATTATCTAAAGACGAATTGGAATATGAAGTAAACTTAAGGGGGATTAAACCAGCTGGTACAGTTGAATACTTTAGGAAGTGTTTGCGGTCTTTATTACATTTGGAACAACCAGGGGACTTAATTCAGAGTTCAGTAGATTTGAATAATGAGGAAGAGATAGTGTGCACGTAAACTTACAGAGTTGAAGGAATTTATTGTAACATTTCCAGGGACCACTAAGCAGGCTACAAAAATTGAAACAAAATTTGCACATTTAACTACTAGGATCAAAAGAATTTCAGATCAGGAAGTGGAATTTAAGGATAAACGCTCAGGTTTATTAGTTGATATTATTTCTCTACTTACAGAATACGAAACAAAGTCTAGAGTGATTTCTACAAATACAGATTTACAGCCGCCTTTAAGTCCAGATTTTGCAGATAATTCAGTAGCTTTTTCGTTACCAAAGTCTACAATGGCTGGTGTACAAAATAGTCTTCAACAATCAACAAGTACCTCTTAATTAAGTGTACCAGTTTATAAATGGGGTATAAAACTTTCAGGGAATTCAGGGTTAAGTTTTAACGCATTTGTACAGAGAGTAGAAGAGCTTTGCATTTCAAGGGGAATAAATAAAACAGAATTATATTTTTCTGCTTCAGATTTGTTTGAGTCACATGCATTGAATTATTATCATTTAATTTGTAAATATGCCACAGATTGGGATTCATTAATAAAATTAATGAGAGATGAATTTTTACCAGTAAATTTCGGAGATCAGTTATGGAAACAAATTTTGAGTCGTACTCAAGGGTCTGATGAACCCATAGGAATCTTTGTAGAAGCTATGACCCAGTTGTTTGACAGAATGCCATGAATTGTATCGGACTGTTTGCGTTTAAAAGTTTTACCTGCAAATATGTTACCTTTTTATCAGGAACGGTTAACTTTACATGAGATAGGGGCACCTTTCGAATTAATTGAATTATGTAGGAAATTAGAAGAGACTAGATTACGAGTAGAAGAATTTAGGCCTCCAAAAAAGGGGAATGTCACGCTTGAACTTGATTTAGACTATCAACCCATAAAAAGGGAATTTTCAAGGCAAATGGTTAGTGAAACAGTTAGCTCAGATGCAACTTCTCAAAATTTAAATTTTAATAATTATCCACCAAATAGAAATTTTAATAGACAAAATAATTTTTCAAAAAAATAGACATGACCCCGCCTCTGAAGTTACTTTTAGTGAGAATCAAAATTTAAGAGTGAGAAATTTTAGGCATGATTCACAGTTTAATGTAAATAATAGATCATTTAATAATTCTAGATGGAACAGCATTAGAGCAAATTTTAATGAAAATAGCTCGCATAGCAGTCCAAGAACTTCTCATAACCAATCTCAAGAAATTTTAACTCGCAAAATAATAATAATTTTCAGGGTAATTGGTCAATTATGTTTTAAGTGTAGGTAATGAACCAAATCATTTTGTAAAGAATTGTAGAGCTCAAATAAAGAAATGCTTTAATTGTGGTAGAGCAAATGTTACTAAAAGAACTTGTCCTAATTGTAATAAAGGAAATTCGAATCAGGCAAACGATTCAAGGAACCAATCGTAGGTCGAGGTTTGGTTTCAGAGCAGGATTCGACCAATAATAGTGTTGATTTTAAAGATAAAATTTTGTTAGATTACGTTTTTTCTCATGTAGGTCCTGGGGAGTGTCCTTATTTAATGATAGATATTTTGGGGTTAAATTTTTATGAACTTTTAGATTCAGGGGCAAATAAATGTTTTGTAGGAGGTAAAGGCTGGGGTAGATTAAAAACTTTGGGAGTTAGAGTGGATACTATTAGGCAAGCAAGTTGTACGAGAGCAGATGATAGTAATTGTGATTGTTTAGGCATAGTAAGTGTTCCAGTAAGAGTTAAGGATGTTGTCAAGTTGATTGATATTTATGTGGTGCCTAAGTTACGGCATGAACTTATATTAGGAGTTGATTTGTGGGTAAAATTAGGTATTGTACCAGACATGCGAAGAGGTCAATGGTATTTTTCGTCAGAACTTTTGACTAATCCTGAAGTTTCACCAATGCAATGTGAGACAGACTTAACTGATGAGCAACAAGGTAGATTAAATGATACAGTTTTAGGTTAAAGGTTGGCGATCGACTAGGTTGTACGTCAATGGTTAAACATAAAATTAGTACCGATAGTGAACCTATTAAACAGAGATATTATCCAGTTTCACCTTTTAAACAGCAACTTATTGATGAAGAGGTTGACAAGGTGCTAGCTGCTGGTGTCATCGAACCTTCAGTTTCTGCTTGGTCATCTCCAGTTTGGTTAGTTCCTAAGACAGAAGGACAGCGCTTTGTAGTTGATTTTAGAAAACTTAATGAAGTATCCCGAAAATACGCTTATCCATTACCTTACATTTCAGCAATCTTGGATAAACTTGGAGGTGCTCGTTATCTTAGTTCATTGGATTTACAATGTGCATATTGGCAGGTAGAATTAGAGGAAAATAGTAAGCAATATACAGCTTTTACAGTTCCAGGTCGTGGTTTATTTCAGTTTCGAAGGTTGCCTTTTGGTTTACATAATGCTCCAGCAACTTTTCAGAGACTAATTGATACAGTATTGGGGGCTGATTTGCAACCCTATGTATTTTGTTACCTGGATGATGTTATTGTTATTTCTTCCGATTTTGACAAACATTTAGAAATTTTAAATAAAATTTGTTTTTGGTGGTTTAACTTTGAATAAGGATAAAAGTAAATTTTGTCGTGATGAGTTCAGATATTTAGGTTATGTGGTCAATCGACATGGTATTTCCATGGATCCATAAAAAATTTAAGCAATTACGAACATGCCAACTCCTAAAACCGTAACTGAAATACGCAGAATTATAGGAATGTTATCTTGGTATCGACGTTTTGTACCTTCTTTTTCAGATTTGATTTCACCTTTTACTCGGTTATTGCGTAAAGGAAGTAAGTTTCTGTGGGATGATAGTTGCAATGACGCTTTTCAGAAAATTAAAGATGCCCTAGTTTCTTCACCAATTTTAACATGTCCAAATTTTGAACACGAATTTGTCTTGCAGACTGATGCTAGTTCTTTTGGAGTAGGAGCGGTCCTATATCAAGTTTATGATGGTAGAGAACATGTGATTTGTTTTATTTCCCGTAGTTTAACTCGCCAAGAGAGACTTTATTCAGCTACTGAAAGGGAGCTTTTTGCAGTTCTATTTTTGCAATTGAAAAATTAAGATGTTATTTAAAGGGAGCGAAATTTTCTGTCGTTACTGATCACTAGGTACAGTCTTCAGTGGTTGGATAATTTAAAGAATCCTCAGGGCATATTAGGTCGTTGGGCCTTACGGTTGCAACAATTTGATTATAAAGTAATCCATCGCAAAGGGCGAGATAATGTTGTTGCGGATGCTTTAAGTCGTAATGTGTCTGAGTCCTGTGATGTTCTGGAGATTTCAAACATTAACATGCAAAATGTTCAGGATAAATGGTATATTGATCTTAAAAAGCGTATTTTAAAAAATCCATTTAATTTTCCTCGATTTATAAATATGTTCAGCTGGATTTTCCAGACTTGCGTGAAGCTGCAGATTTTTGGAAATTAGTAGTCCCCAAGGAAAAATGAGGGAGATAATTGAGTCTTGCCACAGTTCGACAATTGGAGGTCATTTAGGAGTGCATAAGACATATTTGAAAATCAGTCATTTATATTATTGGCCATGTATGAGAGCGAATATTGCTAAATTTATAAAACATTGTGTTGTATGTCAGAGAGTAAAACCAGAACAGAAGTTACCAGCGGGTAAAATGTGGGATAATTTAATTCCAGATAGTTGTTGGCAGGTTATCAGTATGGATTTGTTTGGACCATTACCTAAAAGTAAACGTGGAAATATGTATATTTTTGTAGTAAACAAAAACAATAGTAAATTTGTTAGGGGAAAGGATATTTTTGATTCATGGTATTCCAAAAGTAATTTGTACAGATAATGGGGTACAGTTTAAAAGTAAAGAATGTCAGGGATTAGCCCAAAAATATGGAGTAAGGATTATGTATAATCCAAATTATCATCCATCGCCAAATGTTACCGAGAGAGTGAATAGGGTGTTAAAAACAATGCTATCAGCGTTTATTTCTGATAATCAGAGAATTTGGGATGAGAATTTAGCTGCGCTAGCTTGTGCTGTAAATACTGCTGTTCACGACGCACACAATATTTTATTAATTTTGGTAAAGATATGATACTTCACGGTAGTGAATATAATAGGACAGGAGATATTCAGGATTCAATTGATGATGAATCAGTTCAACATAATAGTTTGGTTAAAAGAGTAGAAGCTTTAGCCAAATTAAGGGAATTTGTTAATAAAAAATTACAACAAGCTCACGTAAGGTCAAAAAACCAGTATAATCTTAGGCGTCGCGATGTTCATTATCAGGTAGAAGATTTAGTCTGGAAAAGACGATTTGCATTATCTGACGCTGGGAATTATTTTTCGTCTAAGCTTAATGGAAAATTTGAAGGACCTTTTAAGATAATTAAAAATATTGGATATTATTGTATATATGAATTAGAGGATATGAATGGGAAGTCCAAGGGAAAATGGCATGTACCTACAAGATTTAAAACCTTATATTTACTTCATAATTTTTTTTCCTTTGGGAAAGGGGGTGACTGTTACAGTTCGAAAATTGCATTTCATAAGTTTGATTATCTTTATTAAGTTTTCGCTTTTAAATTGTTAAAATACATATATAGACTCTCACCTTAAACATTAATTACTAATTAAGTTACCTGTAATAGCCATAATTCTCATTATGTTTAGTTTCAAACCTTTGTTGATGTTTATATTCCAGGAATGGAATGTTTTGTATCTTGCAAGACATAGCCAAGTGGATTGATTTCTCTGTTCCTTGTTTGATACTACTTGCAGGCAGGTTTGATTTTAAATCTTTGTTCTAATTGATTGGTAATTGATAAACTTTTCAAGTTATCAATATAAATAACTTCTTGTATTTGAGATATTGGTTAAATGTCTCGACTGTTGGAAATCAGCTGTTTTTAAGAAAATGGATAATAGGTCAGTGTCAGACTGACAGTTTTTGTGCATTTTCACAACCACGTCTGGTTAATTTTTGCTTGGTCGCGTGGGTTGACTTCGGTCGCCGTTAGTTTTCTGTGTTGTTGAAAGAGGTTAGTTTCCGTAGATAGGGTTGACTAATTTTTGTCATTGTTTTGTTTTGGTAACTATGTACGTTGGAGAAAAATAAGAATCGGCTCTTTCGACCATGGACACTGGAAGTTAAAGCACGTGTGTGGAAATAGCTCCCCAAGTTTAGTTTTTTGGGCCGTGCAGGCTAATGTTGTGCCGATAAAGCATCAACAAATATTTTAAAAAGGGTATGGCTTTGTAGTTTGCCTATTCCTTTGGACGAAATGCCATTTAAAATGCTTTAATGAACTTCAACAGCGGTCAGACGCCATTTGGTAAATTGGAACCCTCGTTAGAGTCGTTAGTTATTTGAGGTAGGTTTAAACTTTAGTATCTGAATTACCCTCGATGGGTGTTATGAAAGATTTCTCTTTCATGTTGTATATCTAAAATTCGATTTTAGGGTTTTTTTTGGTAGGGGCTAAAAGTCCGAGTACAAACTCGAATACTAGTTTACTTTTGTTGGAAATGCCTGGACGCGGGACGTGCCAGTTGCCATGTACCATTTCAATTCTTGGAGACTAGCTGTGTAGCAGTAGGTATCCACGTTAGCTGTTTGAGAGACCATGGGTAGCATGTAAAGTTGCAGCTAAGTATCATTATCCTGTGTTCATTTTTATTTAAAAAGTAGTCAACTTAAAATCTTAATATTCTGCATTTGCGTATTGTTTGATATACAGTGTTTTGATAAAGTTTTGCGCCCATGTTATGTAAAGAGCTTGTGCAATGTAAACGTATAGCGTATGTCGACATAGCGTTAAGACGTCACAAGAGTCTCTAGTAGTTCAGAACGTTAGGTAGTCTGTTACAGCTACTTTTGTTGTAAATGTAGTTACAATTTATTATTATAAAGTAAATATTTTTGTTTCCCGGCTAAAGGCCATTTGTTTCTTCTAAATTTAATACTTGTAACTTTGAGATTTTAACTTATCTATGGCTAGCATGCCTATTGAGTAACCACAGGTGCTCGTAAGATATTGAATTATACTCTAACAGAGATTTTATGGTAAATTTAGTTAGTTGTGAGAGGTTCTTGCACAGACCTTGCGGAAATTCCTTTTCTGAGGCAATGTCCTGGATGTAGGTCTATGTGGCTGCCAGATCAGACTGAACAGTCATTTTTACAGTGTAGGTCTGACAGTGGCCGTCTTGCGCAAGACCCTGTCAAACAGGGTTTGAGTTTTTGCTTTCTTTTATCGATAACTTTATAAATTTAAACCTTCAGAAATTTTATTGTCAAACCTAGTACTATCACTTTAATATTTCATTTCACTCATTTATCTGTTAACTTTAAGTATCTATTGTCCACCAAAGTAAGAGGAGCTTGCATTTATAAAACCAAGTAACCAAAGGCTTAACACCACTTTAAGAATAAATATTTGTATTGGCCTCTGCTAACATTTGGCTTTTATTTTAAATAGAGTGACTTTGAGGGCTTGAGTGAATGAGAGCTTATAAGAAGCTAGTATATACCGATGGTGACATAAGTGTTTTTTTTCCTAGTTTGTATTTTCTTCTGAGGCCAAACACTAGAACCTTTAAAGGCGTTTAAGTAAAATAAAACTAAGATGACGCCTTTAGGATTTGACTTTAACTTACTTATATAAGGGTGCTAAACCCCTCAATCTAGAGACAAAATAGCGAACCTACCCTGAGTTGAGCTAGCTATAAGGGGTGTCTGAACAACATCCTCCAGGGCGTAGGGTTGCCAGAGTAAGGGTGGATAGGTTGCCTTGTCGCAGTTTATTTTAGGTTATCCTAAGGTAAATACTGGCACCCGATTATTGTTCAGGGCGTAATTTGGTTTTTTATAATACTTAACTGTTTGTGTTTTTTTTTTATTATAACAGACCTTACTTTAGTTTCGCATGTACTAGAGAAGAAAAAATGCGTGCTGTTAATAAGTTCTATGCATTTTCAAGATGAAATAAGTTTTGAAACAAAAAAGCCAGATGTTATAATGTTTTATAATTCGACCAAGGGAGGGGTTGATACATTCGACCAGCTTTGTCATTCAAAAACTGTAGCCCGAAAAACGAGAAGATGGCCCTTGAGAATTTTATACGGCATGTTAGACGCTGCGGAAATCAATTCTTTTGTATTGCATCGATTCCAAGCATTGGACAATAGTGACACTCGATCTAATTTTTTAAAAAAATTAGCGGATATTTTGGTGGTAGATCATATGAAGCAAAGAGCAGAAAATAAACGTTTGCCAAGAAAATTAAGACAATCTATTCGCGACTATCTTGGATATCCTGCCGATCTGCCAACCCAAGAACCCCAAAACCGTTCACGTCGTTGTGACTTTTGCCCAAGATCTCGGGACCGAAAAGGACGTCATATTTGCGTTCATTGTAAAAAAAATGTGTGCAGAACATCAGTTTAGTATTTGTGAGGAATGTAAATGCTAATCTCCTTTTTATTTTTTATTCTTTTCTTAGCATTAGTTTTATCTTCTTTATGTATCAAAAACGTTTGTTTTCTATTTTATCATTTATTTCTTAATCACACTTTTATTTTGTTATATCTTGTAAGCAGCGTCCTAAATATATAATAAGTTATTTAAAAACCCGATTATAACATGCATTATTTCCAAATGTCACATTAGAATCAACGTCAAAAATTGGTCAACGGTAACCCCACGTTGTGGTTCGTGTTTAAATTATCTCACGTTGTGGTTCTAAGGTTAAATATATTTTAGGTCCTCTGTGAATATGCATCTACCCCTACCCTGAACAGGATCTTTTAAACACATTTTGTTTGGTTATTATTAATAACAGATATATCTTTTATCTGAGGAAAACAAAAGTTGAGTGTTGTAGGCCAGATCGTCTAAGGCTACTTGCAAGCCGTTTTTAGTTTTGTCGATAATTTTTGAGACGAAAACTTTTTTTTATTTCTTTTTTGGTTCCTTCATTATAGGTAAATTCTATTAGTGCGTACTGATAGGCAGGGACGATTCGGGTGTGAAGAGAAGTTTTGTTGGTCGGACCATCATCTAATGAAAGGCAACCATTGAATTCCTTTGTAAGATTGTAAAACGGTTCCGGTGAAGATACAGAAGTGCTTTCTATCTCCAGGCTAAGACAAATGGCTTCATTTTCTTTTGCTACTAATACAGTAAGATCTTCGTCTTGTGATGAATCCATACAAAGTATTTTGTCTTCTGATTTGCGCTTTAGTTTTTTGCCGTTTTCCTTTTTATTTTCTAAAGATTTTTCTGCACTCTTTGTTGGTTGATGGTCCATCACGATGATTAAAATCCTCAAACGTGATACTTTTCACAGGCGATACATCAATGTTGGGTCTTTTTTTCGAGGTTTAATATCATTTTCTCCATATCTCATGTTTCTCAGTATATTTACTATAACATCAGGGACTACTTCAGAACCTTCGCCATTTTATTCATGCTTTTTTGGAAACTGATCAAATACTTCTGCCGGATTATATGGATAAATTCCGCATTTTTTAAAGTCTGATATTAAATTATTAGATTTGTTATCTGGTGCGACAACATCAAATAATGTTTTTAATAATCGTGGAAATTTATCTTTGGGTAATGTTTGCGACTTATTTTCTAAAGAAAGACGCTTTCCATGTATCCAATATACTCCGCCACTTTTGTTTTGAGGGCCCATAAAACGCAACATCTAGGGGTTTTGTACAATGTGGGTAGAATTTTTGGGGAGACAGCAGAGAGTAACATTGTTCTCCTCAGCAGATCTTAACACCTCCTTGGAAAAATGGCTCGAGAGGTTGTCCCCAATAAGCACGACTCGTCCCTCAATCTTTTTGCGAAATGGTATAGATGAGTTGCAGAACCAGTCTGCGAAAATAACGGCGTCAAACCAACCACTCTTATTAGGATTCTATCGATTATTTCCGTCCAAGTTTGCCATAGATTTTCAGATTTAATATATTACGTAAGGAGGCATCATCCGTCATGAACAGAACATATCTAACTTAAAAACTGGTTTTAGACGAGTCTCCGAAGCGCTCAGGATAATTGACGCTCTTCCGAGAAATACACCTCTTGGTCCCTGGATCGTCTAAGAGGTTTGTTTCGTAATAGGTAAAGATTTTATCAGCACTTATTGGTTCTTTGTTCTCAAAAAGTATATATTTTAAATTAGAGAAGTAATTTGTCATGAGTTCAGGGGTTACACTTGACTTGGACCTTTCTAAATTTTGACAAAGTCTTAACGTTAGATCAGTTCTGTGCCGTCGAATAAGTCAATATCAATCCCTTGGCGAATAATTATTTGTTGAACTAAATGAGACAAATCGGGGTAATCAAATGGAAACCCCATTCACTCACAACCAGAGCACAATAATATTTTCTATCTCAACAAGAAGAATTAACGGTTTCCCGATTTTCCTGTGTGCTTTTTGTTTAATATATTTGATAAGGTACCCTTAGGTATTTTGAATTTTTTGTTGGCCATGTTAAGGGATTTTTTTTGTGCCGTATCATTTCCAACGCTGTTCCAAGCCGTGCCTTAATCTGGCCTTCATAATGATCATATTTTCGCTTTTCAGGCCTTTTAGTTTTCTAAAATGAACAAAATCATCGTTATGACACATTTTAAAAGTGTATTTGTAACTTTGAACACTTGTTCATGTTGTTTAAAGTTATGGGCAATTGTTTACATTTTGAGGTTATATTGTGAAAAGTGTTGTAAAAATAAAATGCACTAAAATTTACCGTTGTCTTTATACTTACAAGTTAAGAAGACCCAAATGAACTTGACTGACACGAAATTACTTGTAGGGAGCAGTTAAATACCAAGATATTCACCGAATTGAACTGTTCATGTTATATGTCAGCGAATCATAGCTGCTGCAGAATTGCACCTGTTTATAAAGAGCTGCTAGCCTCCAAAAGCAAAATTAGATTGTTTACTGTAAATAGGCATGGGTTTAAGACAGAACAGGTTTTAAAGAGGCAAGGGCCTAGCGACACTTAAAGCACCGGTTCCCGTCAGATCACCGAAGTTAAGCGGTGTCGATCGCGGTTAGTACTTGGATGGGTGACCACTTGGGAAACACCGCGTGCTCTTGTCTTAGGGAAGAGTGTAAAATGAATCGACATCAAAACCATCCTATTCACGCCGGACAGGCCGGATGAGATCGGAATCTCTTAGGATG
Source organism: Polydrusus tereticollis (assembly GCA_963920685.1). Taxonomy (NCBI): domain Eukaryota; kingdom Metazoa; phylum Arthropoda; class Insecta; order Coleoptera; family Curculionidae; genus Polydrusus; species Polydrusus tereticollis. The sequence goes on from OY987329.1 coordinate 57,454,118, forward strand.
AAGGTGCCGTTTCACACTCCCCAGTCGGTAGACCGCACGATTAAAAACCGTACGGTCGATGACCGGTTCAAGATGGCCTCTGATACGCCGACGACTCTAAAAAATAGTAAATAAAAAGGTTTTAAAGACTTTTCGGGTGTAATACCACGAGTGCTATAAAATTACCGATAATTTTTACGAATGCGTGTTTTCTTTATAGTTTTAAAGCACGCATGGTATTTAAAGGAATATTTCACGGATCCAGAAACATTCATTTTGTCAACTTTGAAATAATAAATAGAAATTTGTCAACAAAGTGACACTGACAAGTGGTATTTTCGTTTTGGTGTTTTTGATTTTGTATATCCGGTGTAAGTTTTCGAAAATACCACTGTCCTTATGGGATTTTTTATACGTGAGTGGAATATTCGTTTAAAGTTATATAGCTGTTCAAAGTTATCGGCTCTTATGGTACAAAAATTTAAAAGTAAACGATAATGTTATATTTGTGACGCTTACTTTACTTAAAGGTCAATTTTAGGATTAGACCCTTTTGCCTTTGCATAGGGAAGACTACTATTGGACCTGTTCTACCAACCACAAACGTTTAAGGACACATTGTCCAATAAACCAGGCAAATCGTTTGGAAGAAAGTCTAAGAAAGTGTCGCCATTTAAAATTCGCGGCAAGAAAAAGGACCAATTATATCATCTCCAACTATTCCTGACAATACTTTTAGGCTGAACTGTTCCTGGTGGCGGGATTGTCTGATATCGTGAGGTTTTATTTAAAAATCTAAAGTTGACAGCAATCTACGTCAGGTATAACCGAAAGTGAAAGAACAATGTCAATATTTTGATCGAAGAGGGCATAATGACAAACTAAAACCCATATAGTTCTACCAAAAGTTCCAATGCAAGCTCTGAATATTACTAAATATTTTGATAGAGTTTAAAATTCTCGTTTCAAATGAATCTGTTGCCTATAATCGTATTGGTCTGAAATATATATTTTAAAATAATAGGATTCCCTCTTTATATTTAAAATACATCAGTAGCCGTCATAAACCGATAAAATTAACTAAAATACACATGTCTTGCCAATTAATAGCATTTCGGGTGCGAATTTCTCTTAAAATGGCGTTCGATAAGTAAAACATTCAATATAGCGGTTAAAAGAAAAAAGGTGATGAAGGTTCCTGGAAACTGAAACGCTGTAACCAAAATGTGTTAAAGTAGGTATGTTATTATATGTAAAAGTGGTCAAGAAAATATGTTTGTACATATTTCAAGATTATTGAGAAATTAAAAAGTTAATTAAAACAGATCCAAGAAAAGGCAATGTTTGAGTTGTTTTAAAATATCTCAAAAACTAGAACAACTAAAATCATTCTCCAAGCGCCAAACAACTACCGATATAATTGCGTGAAACCCTATATTTAACCGCCTTCCTAACTTTTGTATTTTCCGTGGTCGCTATCCGGTCACCACTAATTTCGAACACACTGTTTATATTTTTTTACATCTGTTACAAAATGACAAGGTAGTAATTCTTATTAGGTGCGTTCTAAAATTTCAGCTCTTTCAATGCCATTTTGATCAAACGCTAAGTGATTTTTAGAATAATACCCGTGTATGTACCTAACTGTTAAAGAAAGAAACGATAACAGTATATTAAAAGCGCCTTGAATAATAAATAATTTAAATTGGGAATAAAAATATTACATGAGCGAGATACTGGAAATCCTGACTATCAAAAACTCATTAAATTATTTTCTGCTTTATTTGTTATTATTGCGAAAGTTAAAAGTTAAAGACTAACCTATATGGTTAATTATTAATATTTAAGATTAAATGGAGGGTCGCAAATAGTCTACTAGTAATCTCCCATAAATTTGTGTATTCTAAAAATGCAGTGTGTCCACGGATAGACCTAACTATACGTGCAAAAACTGGTATTTCCAGTTTTTTAAATAGTCATCCTTCATATTTCCTTTGTTTATTATAAAAATACGATTTACGCCGAACTTTGATTTTGTTGTACAGGGTGCAAAGAAAATGTATATAGAGTTGCATATTAAAAAATTATAGAATTAAGCTTTTTAGAAGCATCAAAATAAGAGCTTAGAAGTATAAACATAAAAGCAAACTTAAGTTTTTTCATAGAACATTTGATAAAATAAAATCTATTTTTTTATTGTCCCGTATCCCATACCCCACACTTATCCTAATATGGATTATTCCTTTTATGACATAAGGCAAGACAAGAAAATTGCAAAGCTCACGCAAGGCAAATTCTTTCTGTTTATACAAGACAAGACTTTTTAAATCTTGCAAGATTTCTTGTGAACGGGGCGAGTGAACAATCAGAAGACTTACCACGGAAATGGTTATTGCATGATTGGGTCCCCTTTCTTGTTAAGCCTTCTGAAACTTAGACATTGTTCTACAAAGTAAAAATGTAATAGGTACTATTAATTTAGAGTTGATACAGAATTGACATTTTTAATATCCAAAGTAATTATTGTTATTAAAAATACTTTACATTTGTTTTAAATACTAAACACCAACTAACCAAAACATGCAGGAAGCTGCAACAATGGCCAGAGATGGGTAGGTAGAAAATTATACATCACGTTTACTGTTTATTCTACGAGTAGAAAATTATTTTACACAGTGTCTAAAATAATAAAACAGATCAACTAACCTGAACTGAAACAATAAAACCAATACTTAAGTAGCGATTAAGAAAACACTCATTAAGTAACTGTTAAGTAAAATGAAAACAGTAAGAACACACAAGAAAAGTTAGTATTCCTCAAATTTGTTATGATCTCTAATCTTCAAATGATAATAGGTATGTCAGCATCTTTTTAGAGATAGGGGACCGATTTGAAAATAGTCTTTCTATTTGTACTGATGACGCAGAAATTATGTTTAGCTAAATGGGATAATGTAGGATCAAGCTTTTCAGCTAATTCCCAAAACGTTCGATCTTTTGTAATTTTTTTGTCGCTGAATTTGTGAAACATATTGTGATTATGCTTAAAATCTTAAAGACTGTCCACCCCTTCGGCATCTAAATTATTAAAAAATCATTGACATCCCTTATTTGATCTTCGCTTAACATTATTCCTCGATAAACAGGATGCAAGAAGTTAGCGGCCACGAAATAGTGATTGCTAAATATTTGAATAAAGCTTTTCAAACATTTGTTATTAATATTTTTTTTTCCACTACTAACCTATAACATCGCCATTATTGACCGATTATTAACGCTAGAAATCGTTTTTCTCTACCTTATAAGTCATTATTGACCATGGTCAATAATAAGCCATTGAAATCCATTATTGACCGATCTTTGACCTTAACCGAATTTTGTTTGAACGCAGGTAACTTGATTTTTTAATTCTACAACATCAATTCATTGTGGTTAGGCAACCAGATAATTATCAATACATATTAGATTACTTGATATTGTAAAATATCGATACAATCAACATTTTTTCTGCTTCCATCCTTAATTCGGGAGGTGTACACATAATATTATCACTAACATTTTCTTCGCTCATTTTTTAAAAAAATGCAAAACTCGTGAAATCTGATGACACAAATGAACACAAATTGACATTGACAAAGCCACCTGACAAAACAACAAAATATTTTGCCAATTCCAAAGCGCAGGTAACTTGATTAAAAAATATACTTATACCTACCTATAATTTTTTATAATTATTAATACTATAAAGATAAATGTCATATAAAAGTTTGTAGTAGTGGAAAAAATAATATATTAACCACGGTTTAGACAGCTTATTATAGCCCTCGCGTCTTAAATCCCTCGTCGCTTCGCTCCTCGTGATTTAAACTCGCCGCTCGGGCAATAATGATGGCTGTCTAAACCTTGGTTAATAATATACTATTATTTGGCGTTAAAAGGTATCTCTGTTAGATCAATAATTTAAAGGTTAACATTTATACTTCACGTTTCTCGGGTTGCTACTACTTTAAATAAGCGAAAGAGGATACCAAAAAAATTAAATATTTAAAGCGTTCTTTTGGTGTTTATGGAATGGTATCCATTCTTCAGCAGCATCTACAATAGAAGCTTCAGTTAAATATCAGATTTGTTATACTGGGTTTATAAGGTGGCTTCAGCAATTATTGTTCGCATTGGCTTCAAATTTTAATAGGCTATTCTCAAGGCTAGGTGACGAAAACTCTTCTAATATTGATTGAACTTTTCTCGTGATATTTTCAGAAACAAATTATTTTGCAAGTAGATTCGCTGTATGACTGTTGCAATTTGTATACTACATATTTATCTGTGCACCTATTTTTTTCATGTTGCATTGTCTGAGCAGACGGCGTACATTTCTGTATTGTAAACTCTCTTATATAGCTATAACTACACAGCTTTCCACAATCTCTTACAGTTTATCACTAGTTTCTTTTTCACTTGTCAAGTTAAATGAGCCCAGAAAAGCTATGTTACCATTAACATTGTGAATAGAGCAAACAACGTTTTTTCTGTTACATACTTATAATTAAATAAAAAATAGTTTATTTTAACGGAAATGAATAAGTTAGAACCGATTTCTATGGTACACATTTTGTTTTATGTAGAAAATTAATTTTCCATGCGTCGTTACCCAACCCTGATAATGGCCATTTAACCCATTTTCTCTTCCTTTAGATATCGTAATTTCTTGTAATAATTTCATTGGGTTAATAAACGTTTAATTATTGTTATTATTATTACCATTATTATTGATAAATTTATCACCATTGCAAATGAAGTAAATAATTAAAAATATCGAATTTTGAGCTTGTTGTTCAATACACACAACTATTTATTTTTGGAAAATCCAAATTATTCTTAATCAATATAAAAAATTGTATTCAGGGTGTCGCATTTAAAAAGTTAAAAGTATGGTTAATATATCACAAGGACTAAATTATTTAGAAAAAAAAACTGACCAAACCACGAAGAAAATTTTATCAAGATCAGATTTTACCTTTTGGCGATTCTTGACAGAAAGTTCACTCTCCTTTTTATCCGGTGACTTATCAAAAACATTAATAGAGCCAGATTGTGAAGGTTTTGAGACTTAAAAGCACACACGAAAGAGGACAGCAGACAGCACACGACGAAGTGCAGTCAAATGTATATGGCTCGGCTATAGAAATACTTACTACGGTCTGCACGAAGAGTATTTAGAATATTAACTGACTTCTTAAATTTGAGCGGACTATTCAAGGCAATTTCTTGCCTCTTAAGAGTTATTTAAAATTTTGGGGTTTTAACGAGAAACCTTAGGTATATTCAAGCATTAATTATGTATTATATTGTTTTGAAGATTTCAAACCCAAACTAAAATATATGGATGTACATTTTAAAAAAATTGCGGAGGATGTTATACCTACTACATAATATATTTAATTGTTATGTCAAGAAATGCGCAATTTAACATTATTATAAACGTGTCCGTGGATTTTTTCGACATTTCTCTGGATTGGTAAATAACGAATTTGTTCCATAGTTTATGCAGATACAAGGTAGGGCCTCTTCCAAAAACAAAATGAACCTGAACTAACCTAAATTATGTTTAATTTACTGAATTTATTCGAAGTCAAAGACTCGCACTGTATTATACAGGGTGAGTCAACAAGGTGTTCTCCTTCGATAGCGCCTGAACTGTAAGAGATATAAGAAAAAGTTTTATATAAGAGTTATAGGCTTTGCAATGTACCATAACGTAAAAATATTTTGCGTTATACAGGATGGCTCAAAAAGTTGGTACTACATAACAATTATTTTTTTTTAAATGAAACACCCTATTAATTTTTTCTCTTTCTGATTCCGCTAGAAAGAATCTCTACAGTCATATTTACTTTTTTGAATTTGATTGCGACGTTGTAAAGTAAATAATTATTTCCTGGTATTTTATGATTTTTATTTGACCCATTAAAAAAATCATAGTTGCCTACGGAATCAATAGAATTAAACAAAATTTGTATCATAAGTACCATAAAGTACTTGGTACGTAACCATATCACTATTTGCTCTATTTATTACACGGGGTGTTCGTGTTGACTTGGCAAATTTCGCTAATTTAAATACGCATTATGTCAATTTTTTTAAATGGAACACCCTGTATTTTTCCAACTGATAAGGTGTATTTTTCAAATGCCTTTATTTTTGTTAAATATGTCATCTACCTAAATCTTCTAGTTTTTGAAGTATTGTATATTTTATGAAAAGCTACACGAAAATTAGTAATTTTATTGTTATAATCAAGAATGCCATGGGCAAAATAATTAAAATTGGAATATTCATTGGGAAAATAGAAACATATATTAAGATGGTCACTACAAAATAAACTCTTTACCTTGACATAAGTTGTCATTATTATTTCTCTTTAAACCTATTTATATTTGTATTATATGGTAAATATTGTTTAAATTTTCTCCTTTATATTTTACATTTTTAGCTTCGAGGATTTATGCCCAACAATATTCACAAAGTAGACATCCTCATCCAACTGCTTCTGGGCGATTAAAAGAGAGATTTGAAAGAACAGGAAATATCAATTATGAAACACATGTACGAGTCAAGCCAGCGACTAACGATGACAATAAATTAATGACAGCTTTAAGTGTTGAAGATCCTCCCAAGAGTACTTGACAGCTAGGCAATGAACTGCCGTTTAGTGCATCATCAGTGTCAAGAATGCTTCGTAGTGAACATTTTCATCCATATCATATTCAAATATTCAGTTATTGCAAGAATTAGAGCGGCAAGATTATAAAATTAGAGTAATATTTTGTCAGTGGGTTGAAGGTATGATACAACAACAACCTCGTTTTTTTGAATATGTTATGTTTAGTGATGAGGCTACATTTCATAGAAACGGATGTGTGAACAAATATAACTTCCATTATTATGATACTAGCAACCCCTTTTTTACACGAGAAACTAATTTTCAACATCGGTGGTCGCTTAATGTCTGGGCTGGTATAATAGGAAATAATATCATTGGTCCACATTTCCTTCATGGAAAACTTACTGGTCAGGTGTACCTTGATTTTTTGCAGAATCATTTAGAAGTGCTATTAAACGGGTTACCAGAACATACTCGGGAAAGAATGTGGTTTCAGCAGGATGGAGCGCCAGCTCATTACAGTCTACTAGTGAGACACTAATTAAACCGACGTTTCCATGACCGTTGGATCGGTAGGGGAGGCCCAGTATCTTGGTCGGCAAGGTCTCCCGACCTTACCAAGCTAGATTTTTTCTTATGGGGATATGTAAAGGAAATAGTATATAAGACGGCTTCTACCACAAGAGAAAATAATAATATGCAAAATCTAATTGGAGAGGTGTTACAAACCATCACTGCAAATAACTTAAGAAATGTAAACGATTCATTTGCGAAAAGAATTCGTTCATGTAATTTGAACTTTGGAGGACACATTGAACAAAATTTGTAACAAGACGGTTTTTCTTTAATTATTATCTCTAATATTTCTTTTTAGTTTGGTTTATTTATAATATAAATGTGTAAGTTGTTCGTTTTAATTATATTACATTTAATGTTAATATTTAAAAGAAGAGATGATATTCTTTCGTTGACCGAATAGAATACCTATGCATTTTTTCGTTTCTAAAATTCTCTAAAGAGGACTCTTAAAAATATGTATCAGTTTTGATGTTTATGCCCATTTTAATTATTTTGCCCATGGCATTTTTGGTTAAAATAATAAAATTACTAATTTTCGTGTAGCTTTTCATAAAATATAGATACAGTATCTCAAAAACTCGAAGATTTAGGTAGATGACATATTTAACAAAAAATAAAGGCATTTGAAAAATGCACCTTATCAGTTAAGAAAATATAGGGTGTCCCATTTAAAAAATTGACATAATGCATATTTAAATTAGCGAAATTTGCCAAGTCAACACGAACACCCTGTATAATAAATAGAACAAAGAGTGATATGGTTACGTACCAAGTGCTTTAAGGTACTTATGGTAAAAAGTTTGTTTAATTCTATTGATTCCATAGGCAACTATGATTTTTTAATAAGTCAAATAAAAATCATAAAATACCAGGAAATAATTATTTACTTTACAACGTCGCAATCAAATTCAAAAAAGTAAATATGACTGTAGAGATTTTTTCTAGCGGAATCAGAAAGAGAAAAAATATATAGGGTGTTTCATTTAAAAAAAATAATTTTTATGTAGTACCAATATTTTGAGCCATTCTGTATAACACAAAATATTTTTACGTTATGCTCCATTACAAACCCTATAACTCTTATATAAAACTTTTTCTTATATCTCTTGCAGTTTAGGTGGTATCGAAGGCGAACACATTGTTGACACACTGTATAGTGCACAGTTGCACAGTGCAGTACTGTTGCTGTCACCGACTTTTGGGCCATTTACATCTCTAGCGTGAAGCTTAACAATTTTGTTCTTAGATTACTTTTATTGGAGCAATCCCCCAAGTGGTTGGATTTTGTTAGAGACAGACAAAACAATAGAGAAGCGCCATGTAGACCAGGCCATCAAGAAGAGTCAGAATCACACGAATAGACAGAAAGATGACGTTGAAGCTGGACTCCCCATAAATTTGCCATATGTCAAAGGGATCATCAGCAATACAACATTCGAACAGTATTTAGCTCCAAAGATTTCTTAAGAAGCCATTTGACGAAGACAAAGTCTACAAGTCAAAAGGACATGAAGAATTGTGTATATAGAATACCTTGCGAGTGCGGACAAGCCTATGTTGGTGAAACCCAATGACCCCTTTCAATAGCTGCTGTCATATCCCAGAATCCTGAGTGCTTCAGTAAATCCTCTTTAGACATATAAAATATTTGGAAACCCTTGTTACGTAAATGTAAGCTTAGATTGAGACCATACAGTAACACAATACTTGGCTGAACCCATCTTAGTTATGCTCTGCTACCTTCTAGGTATTATTAATACTCTTGTAGCTTCGTATAGCTTGTTTAATTTTCACCTGAAGGCGACTGTAGATGTTTACCAGTTGAAACGTTGCGAGAAAAAAAAAAAATAATGGAAATCCGAATATGTCTATCATTCTGCCAATGCCATGTTAGTGATAACATATAACTTTCATGAAAACAACAATTATTCCAACAATGGTGTCTTTAGAAGTTATCTTGTAGTTAAAGTTGCAGAAGATTGATGATTTGAACCTAGAGGTCGACTTGAACAAAAGAACATTTTAATCATTTTAAAATTTTTAAATTTGTTTACTTTTGTAGATATTATTTGTGTTATATTCTTTTTTATGGTCCGGCATGAAAACTCCTTTATGCAGCTCTGCGAGCAATTCATTTGCGCAGAAAGCGATTTACGTTGGTCTTGAATCTTAGGAGATTTGAAGATTATACTCGTTGCGGAACACGACGTTAGAGAGGTGGTTCCAGAGTGATGACGTTCTCCAGATGTAGAGATTTTTGATCAGTATCATTCGAGGGCACAAAGGTGAACAAGTGGACCCCAGTAGTTCCTCGTGTATTTCTACCATGTACCGCTCTGGGTGGTATCAAGCGGATAACCTCAGTTGAACACTTGCCATGAAAATATTTGTAAAAGTGGCTTAAGTCACCAATTTGTCTTCGATGTTCTAGGCTTCCAAGGTTGTTCGCATAGGCATCGTAACTATAGATCCGACACGCCATTCATAAATGCTATAAAATTGTGATGCCAAAATCGTTTGGTGGTGAGACGCTGTGAGGAGCTAGGTGGGACCGGGAGTGGGGATTACGCTGTCTTTACATATGCATGCGACAAAACTCCAGAAAAACAACAACCGCAATGCCGAGTATTGCCGAGTTGATGCGGATGGCCACGAAAATGATGAAATCTGGGCGGATCCTTTATTGCTGCGTTGCCATACTACAGATTTTTTACAAGGTTTTAGGCAATGTTATATATTTCCCACATACTTTTAACAGAGTAAGCTCAGAAAACTTCGTTTTCTGTGGCGTAAGTCTGGCAAACCAAGTGGAGGGGAGCAGCTTGCATGTTGATTTACTTTACACTGGAATACATTGATGACAACACGTTTATTTGTTATTGTTCGGTCTACTAGTTACGATGTCTATGGTTGTTCGTCCGATCATGATCGCCAAACAAGCGAATGGTTCTTCTTTCGCTCGGGCCCCCCCGCCCCCTTGGTTGCGCCACTGACTTCAACTGTCATATCAATATTTCTCAAATATTTCAGATTCATTACACCAGAATGAGCAGATGAAGAAAAACCAGCTCTCAGCCGCTCACGGGTTCTCCTTATTTTATGTTTTTTTTGTGTAATGTTTAATTACCAATGACTATTATTAGGCATTGTTATTTGTGGGTGAACTGTGATACTACCGAATAATTATATTATGGATAAAAGAACTGAGGTAAGTCTCTATTTTAATAATAGGTATATTAATAATTGTAGGTTAGGTTCATTTTATGATTTTCCCCGCTTCAGTTTATTTATTAAACTTGAGTTGTTACTGTTGTGAATTAGAATATGAAACAGTAAAGGGACAGAAGAAAAGTGAACATTTTTTAAATTACAAAAACATTAATAGAATAATAAAAGATGCAGTAATGCATCATCTCCCTCCGGGGCAGAACTAAACTTCGTTTGCTCCGTGAATTGTAAGAATTTTGAATACCTACGTAAGTTGATAACAAATTTTGGATAAACTTTCCTGTTGTTATATTGGAATATGTAGTTTTAATAGTGTTCATGTTTCAAACATTGATATACGCAGTGCCCTTGATATATTATAAATTGATATTGATAACTATGGACCTATAATATAAAGGTCTCTTTGTGAAATTTTCGCCACCGCTCCTGTTCGTTGCCACCATTCTCGCTCGTCGCCACCGTTCTTAGGGTATTTATGAAACACGAACCGCATCGTTGTAAATTCGCCAGAGCAGTAACTTATTTTTGGGTTAAAATATTAATTTTCTTTGAAAAAGTGGATAATGTGACCAGCATTTAATATTATTAAACTATGAGATAAGTTGTATATTGTCTATAACTGTTGAAATCGTAGGAATATGGAAAATATTTCTATGTATTTTATTAGATGTGTCAGATTCCTTTCTCCCCATTAGCTAAACTACGAACGCAACACAAGGTCAGCGAGATAAAAATTGGTCATGTTGGAACTACGAACGAGAGCGGTGGCGGCTTTTATAAATGCATAGATTATTCCCCTTTAGAGTAAGCTGCGACGGAAACGGTGGCGACCAGCGGGAGCGGTGACGAAAAGTATTATAAATGCACCTTTTTTACCCACATAATATTATTATGATTCATACTTGAATTATTAATTTTTAAATTTCTACTTTTAGGGCCCTATAGAAAGAAGAATTTCAGAGATAAATAAGCATCTTATTTTGTATAATATTCATAATTATTACTTAATAATAGTTTATTTGTTTTTTAATAAATATGTTCGTGATATTGGATGATATATTATTCCATTTTATATAATTTCAGAAATACTACAATAAATTTTATTTTGAAATATTTCTGAAAAGTATTTGCCTCTAATTTAAAATATTTCGTAAAATAAAATATGAATAGTGCTGGCTTTCACTTGATGGAAGTTCATTACAAATAGTTGCAACAAGGGCCTAGTTTGTCTTTATTGCAACTAACTATAATTATGAAATATTACTTTAATGGGCTATTATTGGGTTTCTGAAAGATTTTATAAACATATCATGATTGTTTTGAAATAATGATGGAACATTTAAAATCTTTCGGAAAAACTAATATGAAATGAGAGGGAATGTAAGTAACGCTGAGCAGTAAGATTTTCGTCAAAGAAGTATGGTTATATAATTTTGTTACTAATTATTTCAGCCCACACATTGACTTTTTAAGAACTGATTTTAATCAGGTCAGAATCGATAATAAGGCCTCATCAGAAAATATGATACTTTGGAAAAAAATATTGTTTTCTTTGCATCTTGCCATCATATCCTCACAGAATGATAATCTCTTTTCGTAATCGTCCTTGAAAAGCTACTTTTCAACATGCACTTTATATAGGTGATGCTCCGGGCTTTTTAAAAGTATCTGTACGGAAGCTCTAGTAACATCGTTATTAAGCGCTAATGTGTTAGTTGAAGAATGCGGATTTTCACTGACTAACAGAAGTACATCAACTTTTTTTTTATCTTCATTTAAGGTTCAAGTCACGCCCCCATGGTCTTTAAATTTATGAAATAACGTACTCACGGTTGTGTGCTTAATTGGACTCTAAGGATACTTTTCATTAAATAACATACAAACTTTACTCTGAGTCCGTACCTTATCTCCGCAACCCAACAATATTAGAATTTCAATACGCTGCTTTTTACAAAACCATGGGGAACTAAATTACCCTAATGCTAATATTTGCTTGCTATAATAGGTGATAAGGAGCAAAACGGCTGTTGTATCTCACCAAAAACTTATAAGTCTAACTAAAGACTGTCTGCATATAAATTCATGATAATAGAAGATTACCAATTGTTTAAGAAAACTATTTAGGAAATCATAATTACCTCTACCAAATTTTGGATAGTTAGCTTCTCAGCACAAGTCTCATATTAAACATCCCTTAAAACATTATAAATTCAATATCTAACTTTGTCTAGATTGTTCTTCTCTCCAAAACAAATCCTAATTGCCCTTTGTTTTCTAGTTTCTAATATTATTATGTATGCATACAATGTGAATCTTAAGCCTCTATAACTGTCTCCCATCGTGCCTTACAACGAAGGGTATAAAACTGTTGGTACCACTCTATAATTAGAGCAGTTAGTAAAACTCTTTCTACGATCGACTTAAACTTCGACATATCTCATGTAAATCAAGCAACATTAAAATTATTAAATAAAGAAAGTTAAAGTAGTGACTTCAAGAGTTTTGTTTCATTCGGATTCGCAAGGATCCCAACATAATTTGGCGCAGTCGGGAACGGATTTTGCAAAAAGTAGTGCACTAGTCACAGTTCGCTGAGGGAAGATCCTGCAGTTCAGCGGGGATCGAAGACCGAGGTCACTTGCGAGTTTCAATTCCTTAGACTTCAGAACTTTTCCTGCAAATCAACAATTGTATCAAGGGAAGATTTCACGGTTACTGCCGTCGACTTCAAAAACCAGTGCAGACTAAGAAATTAAAACAGTAAGTCGTACTTTAACTTTTCCTTTTTGTTCCTTTTCCAACATTATAACTTTATATTCCCATGAAGCTCATTCGTCTATATTTTTTTTGCCTTTAAAGTCAATCAATCATAAAAAAAAAGAATAATAACAATGACAAAAAATAACATTAATCAAACCCATTCTACTACTAGTGATGCGAATGTGGTTGTTACCGAACCTTTATATAAAATCTCATTTTATGTTCTCTTATCTCAAAACCATTCGATGGTAATCGATCAGAGCTGAACGAATTTATATCAAATTGCACTAACGCATTTCGTTTTGCAAACCAACAACAAACGAACGCTCTAATAGCATTTGTAATCTCTAGAATTACTGGAAGTGCTAAAGCACAATTAAGGGATAAAACTATCCATAGTTGGGCTGCTCAATTAAAAGGATTGTTATTACAGTTGTATTCAGATAAAAAACATTACACTCAAGATTTTCATCGTTTTTGTATCTCACCAAAAACTTATAAGTCTAATTAAAGACTGCCTGCGTACAAATTCATGATAACAGAGAATTACCAATTATTTTAGAAAACCATTTAGGAAATCATAATTATCTCTACCAAATTTTGGATACTTAGCTTCTCAGCACAAGTCGCATATTAAACATCCCTAAAAACTTATTATAAATTTAATATCTAACTTTGTCTAAATTGTTCTTCTCTCCAAAACAAATCCTAATTGCCCTTTGTTTTCTAGTTTCTAGTTAAGCCTCTTTAACTGTCTCCCATCATGCCTTGCAACGAAGGGTATAAAACTGTTGGTAGCACACAAAAGTTGGAGCAATTAGTAAAAATCTTTCTACAATCGATTTAAATTCTTCAACATATCTCATGTAAATCAAGTAATATTTCAATTATTAAATAAAGAAAGTTAAAGTAGTGACTTCAAGAGTTTTGTTTCATTCGGATTCGCAAGGATCCCAACACGGCGCAAAAAAGAATTTTTTATTTTATTTACCTACTAGGCACAAAAACATGTTTTACAATTCAAATAAGGTACCCTTTTTTTAATGTAATGGTCAAATATTACTCATGTAGACTTGTGCTAATTAACAACAGATTTTTGGAAAAAAAATTTTTGAGATGGTTTTACCGTAACGAAATAATCAAACCCCTACTTTGTTGATGCTATGGTATTCAGTTTTTGAATACCTTTTCATAAAGCTGTAATGTGAACTAGGTTGCTTTCTAAAAAAAAGCTGGGGTAGCTAGAAGTTAAGGGGTTGAAAGGAGGTAGCTAAAAATATTACAGAACGATGAACAACAATTTAAATACTTTCGTATTTCTATATATACATATATACCTACATAAAATAACAATTTTTGACTTTTGAACAACAATCTGGTTCATAAGCCGTGACTTTTTATAAATAAAACTGCAACCTGGGATTTTTAGATTTTCAAATTCTACTTGGTTACTGATACCCCAAGACAGAATTTCATTTTTTATATCTTCCTAATTGGGACACCCTATATATGCTCACTGTTGAATGCCACATTGTATACTCACATAATTATAATTTATTAACAAATAAAGAACAACATCGCGTACGTTACTCTGTTGACCATTTCTGTTTATAAATAAGCGGCAATTCGAAGCGAGGAAGTAGTGTAATCTTAGGCTCGGTCAGCGGTCACCTCCAACGCAACATGAAGCCTGTTTATTTGTTTGTGTTTTTACTCGTAGCAACAGTTTCAGGAAGAAATATTGCTAGATATAGAAGAAATGTTAGACAAGATTGTAAGTTTTCTACTTCTAATTATTTTAATACATCCATAACATCAACAAAAAAAAACTTTCATGTAGGTATAGATCATCCGGAGTTAATTTAAACAGCAAAATAATTCTGTACAGCTGTTTTGCAAAATATTGAGACCGTCTACCGTCTTTAAGTGATAAGTATGCTGGCCTGTGATCTGTTGTGAGGGAGTGAAAGTTCTACCTTTTGGTTAAAGTCAACAATTCCAATCACCAGTCTTAAACGGCACTGAGACATTTCGTCAATCGTTACTGTACGACAGGTTAAACACTATGCCGTTTGGACGGAGACGGTGTAACTGCAACGGCACTTTTCCGTTTCCATTATGTTTTGTTGTTTTAACTGAGTTTAGTTAGACTTTTCTAACTTTTGTGCCATTTATTTTAAATAATAATATGACTAAAGAAGTCTTTAATTTTGTTACCAGAAGCTGTCAAAATATAAGGTTTAGCGTTTAGCCAGGAAAGATTAAGCAAACAACGGCGATTGAGTTATCTGTTCTTAATTCCACGGTTTGCGACCGTTTAGTCTCCCAAATTCTAGTAAGCAAGTTAAACTTAAATGACTTCGATTCTTGTAGATATGGAACCATAAATTATATTGATTAATACTATACCTATTAAAATTTTATTTCTTTGAATGCTAGCTTCCTTCGCTGATGGATAAATCCTGGGATCGCTAATTAATTTAAATTCTGATCCTTAAAGTAATTTCTATGCGGTTAGACGAATCAAGCGCAGCATATTATTCCCATATAAACCAAAAGAGATTCTTAATTAGGAAATTTTTTATTATTTGTTATTCATTGTGTATTCCAGTTTACGTAGATGGTGTTACAAATACGATGCCCACCATTAGAATTGGAAAATGAAAAAATACCGATACTTTCGAAGGCTAGTTTTAATTTTTTTTTAATATCTGACCCTACTTCGCATAGATATAATAATGTAAAACAAATCTTACATTTTACGTTCTACATTATATTTTTTCGAACCTAATAAGCCCTTCTTCAATAGTTTTAAGATTTTTATCGAAAATTCGATTTATCAGATTACTATATGAATAGTGAATTTGCTAGCAGGCCAAGCGACTACCGACCAGCAGCATTGCTTTTTATTTGGAACTACTTTCTATCTCGTTCTATCTATTCTCGGTTTGGTATATTGCAATAGAACATCATGAGGAGTCCCGGGCGGTATAGTATGCGTCAACCATAATTATACGTATAAAAAAATGTTTGAATTTGTACATCATATTTAGTTGAGGCGCATAGGATTTCGGACCGTTTAAATAAATAATAAAATCAATGAATTACCTGCCCAAAATGATTGTATCAATTTGTTGCAAGAAGTGTTTTTGAATTAGCTCGTATCCTTTTTAAGACCATACTTGCATCAAGAACTAGAACAGGACAATAGTTGAAAACGCATAAGCAATTTAACATAATATGCTCTCTGACTAAAATGGTTTCGACAGCGGGCATTTATTGCTCCCGTA
Organism: Polydrusus tereticollis; assembly: GCA_963920685.1. Classification (NCBI taxonomy): domain Eukaryota; kingdom Metazoa; phylum Arthropoda; class Insecta; order Coleoptera; family Curculionidae; genus Polydrusus; species Polydrusus tereticollis. The sequence goes on from OY987329.1 coordinate 57,470,618, forward strand.
TAAGTAGTATTAATAGTCAACATGGACTGTAAAAACCTTTCTCTATTAGGTGACGAGTTCATTGAGGTCCGTCAAGTTTACCTTCCCAAGTTTGAGATATTTTAAAACAAATGACCCTTTCGTCTTGTCCATATTTTGCACAATTTTGTACAATTACTTTCAAATTATTTTGCATATATCTGTACGAGAAACTAGAGCAATTTTTTTAATCGAATGCTACCTTGACGGTTGTCCCCTGTACAAAAGAAAGAAACGTGATAATAGCATTATACTATGGTTTTAATTATGCACAATTTTGCACACCGTCATGAGAAAAGTTATGCCCTAATTGAGAAACAATATTTGCCCCTCATATTTAAAAATATTAAATTATTTTTATGGAATCTTGTTCGTACCATTTTGCATAATTTTGCGTACCTTATTTGAAATTTTACACAACCCCATGGTTTTGCACATTCTCCTTAGGGTTAATTTGTCTTATGAAAATATACAGTGTCCATCTAGAGTCAACACACCTCGTAACTTTTAATAAGGAAGATGTGAAAGCTGATATTTTGGTCTGGGTTATTTTGTTATGTTCATATTTTGATTAAAAATATGTATTGTAGTCATTTAGTTAATGTGCTTTATTATAACTGTTTAAAAAATACAGTGGCGTATCAAAGATTTTCAAAAAAAAAATATTGATTGTATCGTCACGTACGCCACTGGCGGAAGTAAGCAAAACGAAAAAGTGCAGTTTAATACGAATGCTGGCCAATTGGTACAACCAGAGCCATAAAACAAACAAAAAAAAAATACGAAATCACTTGACACCAATTTTCAATACCGTATCTTTAAAAACTTTCAAAATTAAATTTTTTTTTTTTTTCATTTTTACACCCTGTATCTTAGAGGGCAAGCATTTTAGGGCTGTTCGTATGCATTTTTCGTCTTAAAATGGTGTCAGGAAACATATCCTAGATTTTTCTTATGTACTTAAGGATCACCCTGTATAGCTTCGCTGATGACAGTACACTTGTTTCATCGTTTACGTTGGATGCTCAGACATCGGCTGCCAACGCACATCTCTATAGGCGGCAAGAGGTCTCACATCTTAACAAAGACCTGGAAGAAATTCTGTCTTGAGGCGAAAGTTAATGTTGAAGAACCGGATGTGGTAATGGCGGGACTCTGGAGTCCCTTGACTTCATCAATTCATTTATTGGGTGTCCAATTGGATAGTCAAATGTCTTGGTATAGTCACGTTGCGGTCATTGCTAAGACAGAAGCTTGGAATACATTCGACCATCGCTGGAGTACTGTTTGCATATTTAAGGTTCTGCTCCTACATATACTCTGAGATTGCTAGATTTCATTTACTTGATCGGTGACCATGCATGATCTGACAAACAACCTAGAAAGCCTCGAACATCGAAGGCAGGTTGGCGACTTGAGTCTATTTCACAAATATTTTCATTCAAGTGCTCAACTGAGGTTACCCGCTTGATTCCACCCAGAGCGGTGAATGGTGGAAATACACGACGAGCCACTGCAGCCCACCCGTACGTTTTTTTTTTTTTTTTTTTTTTTTTTATTTATTTATTTATTTTATTCAACACACTATTATACATTTTGTCTTATTACCTAATCATCAATAAACAAATAAAAATTGGGTGTGATATAAGCTTAAATAAAGATTCAACAATAATAATCAGAATTGAAATTCTTTAGAATTTTGTTTTTTAATGTACCAGAAACAGAAAAAAGTAGTTTAGAATGTACCGAAATTTACAAAGCCAAAGGCTTGACTGCACATCTCGGTATATTAATCCTACAGTGTGCTTATGGTGAGTGAATAATGTATTCTAGATAAATGATAAATGAAAGATGTTATCATAATAGACTTAAATTAAGCAATTTGTATGTTCGACAAGTCGAGAAAGAAAGAAAACTGAAGACTGAAAGGAGAAGCTGAGAAAAGGCAAAAAAGAGAATTTGAGATAGACAGTAAATGAAGTTCCTATTTCCAAACTTGAGAATCCCGCTAGAATCTGTAAGTTAATTTTGTTTACAACGAGTCATCGAGTGTCGTTGTATATTTATTTAATTTATATTTTTGTGTTTTTAATAAGTTTTTAACAATATATAATTTATACTTATTATGTAGGTCTACAATCAAACAAAAATTTATAATATTTTAGGTGAGTATTCGATTAGCCATTCAGATATTACTTTTTTAAATTTTTTGTTATGAATAATATTTTTCAGGTGTAGAGGCAGTAAATTGTATATTTTTTGTCCTAAATACAGAAAGCTGCGTTGCCCGATCGCTCTATTTGAGCGAGGTAAAATTAAGTTCTGATTTTCTCTATATCTTGTATGGTGAATAATTACGTCGTTATCTGTCTGCATTGCATCATGTCTTATTGACTGCATAATAGCATCTTTGTAATAGAGATTTCTGACACTGAGAAAGTTGCAGTGTTTAAATAATAAGTTTGAAGGGTAGCGGATGTTTAATTTGTAAATAAGTTTTATGATTCTTTTTTGTGCTACAATCAAAGGATTCAAGACATTATCATAAGCTGCGCCCCATCCTATAATGCCGTAAGACAAAATAGACTGGACAAGAGCAAAATAGATTTTACGAAGGTTTTGTAAGTCAATAATTTTTCTGATTTGTTTAAAAATATGCAATAGTGATCTTATCCTTTTTGTTAGCATTTGGATTTGATAGTCCCATTTAAGATGATTGTCTAGTATTCTGCCCAAATATTCCGCATGGTCAGTACGGTGGAGAGACCAAGTTTTATTTTTTCTGAAGGGTAGGAAGATTTCGATTGTTGGATCCCTTGGGAGACGAGTTTTATTGTTTGAAAATGGTAAATATTTAGTTTTATTTAAGTTTATAGTTAGTAGATTCTTATCAAACCATTTCGTTATTGTAGTAAGATCCGAGGAAATATTTTCTTGAACTTCAGCCCACGTATTTCCCTCCACAAACAATACCGTATCGTCCGCAAAGGAGATCACCGTGCCCTTATATTTTTGCATTAGCAATTGATTTAGATATAGGATAAATAAGATGGGTCCCATTACAGTTCCCTGGGGGACACCGTACTTAATTTGCTTTTCAACACTCAGCGTCTGATTTATTTGGACCTTTTGTACCCGTGTCTGGAGATAGCTCTTGATTAACTGCAGTGCCGGCCCTCGAATGCCAACATCTTCCAGTTTAGAGAACAGAATTTTGTGACTAACCGTGTCGAATGCTTTGGCCAAATCCACAAAAATCGCCGCACAAGGTCGACTTGAATCAAGACTATTGGTAATTTTATTTAGTAATAGCGAAATGGCATCGTTTGTTGACTTGCCATTTTGAAATCCAAATTGATATCTTGAATAAGTTTTATTTTTCACAAAAAAATTAACAAGTCTGGTTTTAAGAGCTTTCTCGAAAATTTTGCAAACACTTGAAATAAGACTTATGGGCCTATAGTTTTCAATTTCAGTTTTTTTTCCCTTTTTAAAGATAGGCTTTACTATGGCTATTTTAAATGTTGTGGGACATATGCCTTGCGAAAATATTAGATTCATTAAAAAACATAAAGGTTTAGCTAGGACATCTTTATTCTGCTTTAGGATTTTATTCGTTATTCCGTCTAAGCCTGGGCACGAGTCATCCTTAAGGGAATGAATTATATTTTTTATCTCTACTTCACAGACCGGTCTTAAAAAAATTGAGGTATTACTAATTGATTCTTTCAAGAGTTCCTGTTGTTCGATAAAGCTATTGTCAAGGTTATTTTTAATGTCGTTGGCCAATCTTTCTCCTAATGTAGTATAATGGGTGTTGAACAGTTCCCTTACCTTGGTTGGGTCTCCTTCAATTTTATTTTCTTCATTCCGAACGTGGAAGGAGGATACAGCAGTGTTTTTTTTCTTTTTACCTGTAAAGTCATTAAACGTTTGCCATATTTTTCTGCTGTTATTCTGATTATTTAAAAACATATTTTTGTAGTAGTTCTCCTTCTGGATTCTAATTATTGCCGTTATCCTATTTCTATAAGTTTTGTAAGCCCGAAAGTTTTGTTCCGTTTTATTCCTTATGTATTGTCTATAGAGCTTATCCCTGTTTTCCATAGACTTTATTAGACCCTGAGATATCCAAGGTTTCTTTTTGGCGGCAACTATTTTTAAAAACTTAGATTTATCGACAGTATCAGACAGTGTCTTTATTAACTTATTTGTAACAATCTCTGGGTCGTTCAAAGAGTAAAGAAACTCAAAATTTGTTTGCATTAATAATGTCTTTACTCGGTTATAATTTATGAATACTTTCCTCGTGTTGTCGTAACCGTCGTTTTTATTTGCATCGAACTGTAAAATGGTGGGATAGTGATCTGTAATTTTAGAATTTAAGACTATAGGAACCAGAGAGTTGTATTTGTCCTGTGCGCTACGAAAAAATATATGATCCAGACAGCTTTCTGTATTTTTGTCCACCCTTGTACATTTATTTATCGTTGAAATAAAACCATTTTCATAAAGTATGTTTAAGTATTCATGACTCTCAGGAGAGGTCATATCGAGGATATTTATATTAATATCACCTAGAAATATTTCGGTATCAGAAAATTTTTGCGTTTTGAAGAAGTTGGAGAGCTCAGTGTTAAAAACATCTATATTTATGGACGGTGACTTATATATCGCTGTAATAGAAATTGTTTTATTGGTGGGTCTAAGATATATTTGGCTTCTTATACATCTAACACCAGCAATGTCGACCAGAGCAACATCAAAATCATAACCATTTCTAACATAGAGAAGCACTCCGTCGTTCTGGTTAACATCGCCGTCGTTATACGTTAAAGAATAATTTGGAATGCTATATAAGTCTACATTGGGTATTCGCCATGTTTCAGTAAGTATTAATACATCGTGAATCCCCTTAAATTGTTCCAGCATGATCTCAAGTTCGGCGAAATTTTTGGAAATACTTCTTATATTTGTGTGGAAAACTGTGAAGTTATTCCTATTTTCACTCAGACATTCTAGTGTATTTTCAACGCTATCTATCTCAAGGGTTTGTATTTCTTGTAAATCAATATTTGTTATGTAATCATTCATTATTCAAATTCAAAAAAGAAAAAGAAAAAAATCCAAAGTATCGAGTAATTAATTACTTATTGCTAGTTATATATAAATTTAATAAATTACGGGAATTTATAAACGCGTATTATTATCTTATTGATAAATTATAATGTGGTAAAATATGCACAATTAAAAAGGAATTCTTACTTTTTGCTATTTCTGGTAACCTTTGGACTATATTGGTATACTGTCTTTCTCCTTTTACTTTTTTGCACGGGAACGAAAACTCTTTCCGCCAACGGTTGAATATGTTGTTCTTTGGTGTGCTGATTTTGAACTGCTTTATTTTCTGTATCTCTTAGCTCGGGAAGATCTTCAGGTCCAGTGCTTTCCACGTCACTATCGTCTGTGTATATTTCCTGGGATCTTTCCTTTTCGATAGTTTCTAGATCTTCAACACTGTATTCCTGTTTGTTAATGATAATTTTTTGTCCTACTATTTTAGCTTCAAGTTTTTGAGATCTAGCAATTTTTAGGTGTTTTCTTAATTTACCCTGAACTTCCCTGTCCTCTGGGCAGAGATCGTTTGATATCGCTATTCCACGGGATTTCAGATTTCTCAGCTTGTCACTGTTCTTGAATAGCTTTATCTTCTGAAGATAAGACAAAAACTCGAGGACCACTGGAGGTTTCTCTGACCTACCCACAGGATAGTAGTTGTTTATGTCCCTTTCCGTTATATCGGTGTCCAAGAGGGAGTTTAATAGGTCCAGTATATCCTGCAATGATTCCTCAGAGCGTTTAAAGTTCTGCAAGCCAAAAATAATCACGTTGTTTTTCCTTGTTTTTCTTTCTAGATGAATATGGTTACGTTTCACTTTCTCAAGGTCTCTGCCTATCTCTTCAATTTTTGACGTGGTTTGTTGAAATTCTAGTTTTATTTCTTCGGTTTGTTTATTATTAACTTTGACTAATAGTTTATACAGCTGTTGTTGTTCTACAGGCAGTGCTAATACATCCATAATCGAATGGAGATATGGGTGGAGTCTGATGGCTAATAAGTTTTAAACGTTGGTGATATACACTTTCGTCTGAGTATACACTATAGTACCGTATCGGAATTTGAGCCCTATATTCACTTTAAATAAGTAACTTCAGGATATTTTATTTGTTTTTGACCGTAATGACGATAGATTAGATTAATTTAATTTGTCACTGTTGTTCTATGACACTACCGAAACTCTATGCTCACTTTTGAAGATTTTTCTGTGGTTATTTACCAGAAATTTAGGCCTATTTCACTGAGAGCACACGATAGCGTGTTTGCATGACCTTTCACTCGTTTCGTTTTGGTGGTTCAGCTTAGTGTCCCTTGAACGACAGTGTTTAAGAATTCTTTCATGTTACCTAAGGCCGTGTTCCACAACAAGTATAATCTCCAAAGATTCAAGATCAACGTGAATCCTTTCCTGCGCACACACACCGCTCGCCATAAAAGATTAATTCTGCAGTGCTGTGTCTTATCATAAAAAAAAATAAATTGAGTTTAGCTTTCTTACTACTTTACTAATGTAACATGACCAATCAAGATGCTCCTCTACCGAAAGGTCCACAAACTTTGCGTTATTTATTATGCTGAGCTGGTTATTCACAATCATGAATGATATTACATTTTTGGAGTACCCCGAAACTATTTTTCTACGAGTGTGCGGAAAATAACCACTTGTCGCACTAAAGCTAAAAGTTAATACATATATACATCAATAATCACATAACTACATATACAGGGTGTTTCCTAACTACGGTACGAAACTTCAGAGGGTGATACGTAAGGTCGTTTTAGGAAAGAAGTTCCTATAAACATAATATGTCCGGAGTTGCTTTATTTCTGAGATACAGGGCGTTGAAGTTTAAAGAAAAAACGGTCATACATATCCTTAAACCGATTTGGTTAAAATTTGGTTCAGTTATTTGAAGTAATAAGGCGCTTATTCCTAACTAGATTGAAACTATTAGGTCCAGTGGCGTCTCAGTAGGCACCACAGCCAATTACTATTGAGAAGAAAAAGTACGCCACTACCTTTTTTTTTTTAGTTTTTTTATTTGTTCAGATTAAGCAACTACATATACAATTTTTCGGTCTCTTTTGTTTTTTTCATATCATAATTTTTCTTCTCAATAATAATTGGCTGTGGTGCCCACTGAGACGCCACTGAACCTAATAATTTGAATCTAGTTAGGGTTAAATGAGCGCCTTATTACTTCAAATTATTAATTCAACTAACCTGAACTAACCTGAACCAAATCGGTTTAAGGATATTTATGACCGTTTTTTTTTAAACTTCAACGCCCTGTAACTTAGAAACGAAGCAACTCCGGACATATGTTCATAGGCACTTTTTTTTCTTAAAACGACATTACGTACCCCCTCTGAAGCTTCGTACCGTAGTTATAAAACACCCTGTATATCGCAACTTTCCGCTTGTAGAAAAACATTTGACCTAACACGTGCGGAAAGTATCATTTTCTGCACTGGCTGGGTGAATGCGTTACTAATGCTATTTCGTGATATTTATTCAATTAAAATCTACTAAATCCCGAATATTTTCTACTTCTTCTAAACCTTCTTGAGTAGCTAGTTCAGTTGTTATGTTAGCATTGGGAAGCTTACCGGTCTTGCACAATTTGTTTAAACTTCTGATAAATACGTTTCTATTAGGACGTTTTAGGTTAAGTGAGGAAGCTTTGTGTTTCGGATCATATCTAACCCGCCACCGGCTTCTCCTCATTGTCACGTATCGCTGGCAACGAAAAAAAAAGATTGTTGTGATTCTGTCATTGTCAAAAATAAATTATTATGTAGTTGTAAAAATAATAAAATTAATATAAAACGTTGTTCAAAGTAAGAAAAGAATTAGAATATTATCTACAGTCCACTACACGAAACATTGGTCCAGTCGACCAGGATTTATACGAGAAAACATACGAAAATTGCAAATAATCATCAATACGTACAAGAAACAACCGACCAGCGGACAATCATCGACAATACGTACTTCACGAAAACATAGACGATTGAGGTGATCTAACGCACAGCAAAGAGTGTGCCCGATGACATTCCTTCATACCTTAATTACCTTTCCTTATTTCAAAGTGGTAGTTTGATTTGTTTCGATGCGAACGAGCATGTTTTAAGGTATTTTATATTATAAACAGCCCTATAATAATCGTTCTAAATTCAAATACTTGAACTTTAGTTATACTTTCTTTATAGCTACCTATATTTATATTTATTTGTAGTTATTTAAGCAAAACAACGGCAATTTGAGATTTAAAAATAATGTCTGTTACCGACACAGCTAGCGAGATTGCAAAGTTAACGAAGAAACGCTGTGTTTTAAAATCAAAATTAACTTTATTTGATAAATATATTACCACGATTCTAAGCTCTGTTACAACTTTGGAAAGGGAAACAAATATCGAACTCAATCAAAGAATCTTAAACGCAGAAAGTATTCTTGGTAATTTTGACGAAATTCAAAGCGAAATCGAATATAAGGCGGATAATTTAGACGAACAGTTAAGCGAACGCGAAGAATTCGAGAATAGATTTTATCAAATATTAGCAAAAGCCAAGTCATTAAGCGAAATACCGAAATTAGACGACGATGCGGCATCTCAGCTATCTGCGCAATCATCCGCCTCACACTCTAATCGTTTTGAAGGAGTCAAGTTACCCGAGATACAGTTGCCTAAATTTAACGGATCTTACGACACTTGGCTAGAGTTTAGAGATATATTTGAATCATTAATTCACCACAATATGCAGATCAATAAAATTCAAAAATTTCATTATTTAAGGGCCTCATTGGTTGGTCCCGCGCCTCAGGTAATTCAGTCACTAGAATTTTCCACCGAAAATTATGATATAGCTTGGAACACGTTATGCGAACGCTTCAATAATACACGTTTACTAATTCATAATCACATTAAGGCGATTTTCAACTTAGAAACATTTAAGACTAGCTCTGCGGAAAAAATTCGAAATTTATACGATAATTTAATAAAACATTTAAGCAGTCTTAAACAACTGGGAGAACCCACTGACTCGTGGGATACTTTAATTATTTATATTATATCGAGCAAACTCGACATGCGAACGGCCCAAGAATGGGAAAAAGAAAAATCGAAATACGATATTATTTCATTCCACACATTTAAAACATTTCTTAAAAAACGTGCTGATTTATTAGAGACACTCGAGGTAAATTTCGAAAATTCAGACAATAATCGGCAAAAATATCGCGGAAATACGACCGGTACTAGATCATTTTTAAGTAACGTAGAAGTACAAGACGAACCCGTTATTCCAAAATATTCTTGCTTTTTGTGTAAAAGGGAGCATAGTTTATTTTACTGTCCTGATTTCTTAAAATTATCTGTCAAGGACAGAATTTCCAAAGTCAAACAGCTACGGTTGTGCAGTAATTGCTTACGTCGTAATCATCAGCCTAAGGATTGCAAATGGTCTGGATGCAAAACATGTAATGGCAAACACAACACTGTTTTACATGAAACACGACCAAAAATCGTCAAGTCAACCACTGCCATAGCAGCTACACAGGAAAATACAAAAATAGAAACGCCACTACTTGATCCCCACGCTACAGATCAAGTCCAGTGTACTTTAGCAACATCACATAATGCCATTTTGTCAACGGCCAAAATACAAATCTACAACGATAAAAATGATACTTTAATTGCATACGCACTTTTAGATTGTGGCTCTCAATCAAGCTTTATTACAACCGATTTATGCGAAAAATTAAATTTACCAACGGTCAAAACCGACTTAACAGTTTCAGGAATAAACGATAAAATTTCTCATATTAATCGCAAATGCGAAATTAAAGTAAAATCTATCAATAGTTCATATTCATTTAATTTGACTTGTTTCGTAGTAGATAAAATAACAAATTCTTTGCCCGAAACTTCGATTAATCGTAACAGGATCAACATACCATTAAATATCAAACTTGCCAATCCAGAATTTCATGTTTCGAAAAGAGTCGAAATTTTAATTGGTGCTGATTTTTTTTGGGAACTGTTAATAATCGGTAAGCGTGCAGGCAGTCCCGAAAGCCCCATTCTGCAAAATACTCGTTTAGGTTGGATCGTGGCCGGTCCAGTAGATATATACACAAATAACAATGTAGCCAAAAAACAGATCATTAGTAACTTTTGCAAAATCGGAATACAAGAACAACTCGCTAAGTTCTGGGAGGTGGAAGAGATTCCAACCAAAGGGCCTCTTTTGTCTTTCAAGGAAAAGGCGTGCGAACAACATTTCTCAGAAAATATAAAAATTTCACCTGAAGGTCGATACATTGTTTCCATTCCCTTTGACAAGCCACTTGACAAGTTGGGTAGTTCTCGAAATACGGCTATTAAACAATTTTTAACATTAGAGCGAAAATTGACAGCCAATAATAAATTAAAGAATTTATATACGGATTTTTTGGACGAATACGAACAGCTAGGTCACATGACACAAATATCTGATGACAATGATAATCCAGAATATTATATGCCTCATCATGGCGTACTTCGCGAAACAAAAACAACTACCAAACTTCGGGTAGTATTTAATGCCTCATCACCGACTACCACGGGCATATCATTAAATGAATTACAGTTAACAGGTCCGGTCATTCAACAAGATTTGTTATCAATCATTTTAAAATTTCGAATGCACTCTATCGTTTTATCTAGCGATATAAAAATGATGTATCGTCAAGTATTGATAAACTCGAATCAGCGTAATTTACAAAAAATCGTTTGGCGCTCAGATCCAAACGAATCAATACGAACCTTTCGATTAAATACGGTAACTTATGGCAACACTGCAGCTTCATTTTTAGCTATACGTTGTCTTCACGAGTTAGCAAATGAATGCCAAACGGAATATCCGAAAATAGCGCATATTATTCGTAACGATATGTATGTTGACGATCTATTAACCGGCGTGGATTCTCTCGAAGAAGCAAAATTTATTTGTCAAAAAATATCCGAAATTTTCTTAAAACGTGGTTTTGAATTGCGAAAATGGAAGTCAAACGTTGCGGATGTAGTGCACGGACTACACTGTGAAAACACTAATACCGTAGAATTTTCAAGCAACAAGGATGCCGATATTAAAACTTTAGGGCTTTCATGGGTATGCGAAGATGACATATTAGTTTACAAAATTTCTCCACACGATAAATACTCGAAAGAAAAAATAACCAAACGCGTTATCCTTTCTAGAATTGCGACTATATTCGATCCTCTAGGTTTAGTTAGTCCATGTATTATAATAGCCAAAGTTTTATTGCAAAAATTATGGGCTGAAAAGTTAACTTGGGATCAATCTCTGCCGAACAACGTTCGTATGCCTTGGCTTGAATTTAATGCCGATCTCGAAATTCTCAATACGATGTGTATTTCCAGAAAGGTAACATGCGACAGTCCCATTTCATTTACATTGCACGGCTTCTCTGATGCTTCCGAAGCAAGCTACGGTGCTTGTGTTTACGTCATATCAAAAAATTAGAAAGGAAAATGTGAATCGCATTTATTGTGCGCAAAATCCAAGGTCGCGCCTTTGAAATCTTTAACCATACCGCGATTAGAGTTATCCGCTGCTCTTCTTTTATCACAGCTTATCACAAAGGTGTTGGAATCAATACCTGATAAATTTGATCGCGTTTTTTGTTGGTCAGATTCGACAATCGTCTTGGGTTGGTTGCGAACTTCTCCCAATTTATTAAAACCCTTTGTCAATAATCGCGTAGCTGAGATCCAAAGACTTACCAGCTCTTTTGGATGGAAACATGTATCCACCAATGAAAACCCTGCAGATTTAGTCTCTCGAGGGGTTCTTCCAAAAACAATAATCAGTTGCGATATGTGGTGGCATGGTCCAAATTGGCTTGTACAAAATGAAAATCAATGGCCTACAATAAATATTATAGATAATGATTTACCAGAACAAAGGAAAGTAGCATTATCTAACGTTCCTTTAACGAATAAATTCCCCTTTCAGAACTACTCCAATTTAAGTCGACTAAAACGATCTAGTGCGTTTCTTTTTCGATTTTTTCAAAATTGTCGTGTCTCTCCTGAACATCGCAAATTATCCGTTCTAAGTGTCGATGAGATAAACGACAGTTTCAACAAATTAATAAAGATAGCTCAAATGGATTCCTTTCCGGAGGATTATCGTTTGATAAAATTAAAAAAGGAGCTTGCCTCCAACAGCAAACTTTTAAGTTCACATCCGTTCATTGATGAAAACGGCATCTTACGCGTTGGTGGTAGACTATCAAATTCGGATCATCCCTATGATAAAAAATACCCAATCCTACTTTCATCGCATCATCATCTAACGAAATTAATTTTTGAATATGAGCACAAGCAATTGTTGCATGCAGGACCGCAGTTATTGCTATCTCACATTCGGGAACAATTTTGGCCGATATCGGGTCGCAATCTAGCTCGAAAAATTGTGCGAAGTTGCATAAAGTGTTCCAGATATAACCCTCAAAGTCTTCAACCAATCATGGGCGATTTACCTGCGGCTCGTGTGCAACCGTCTTTGCCCTTTTCTAAAGTAGGTGTAGATTACGCGGGTCCCTTTTTAACGAAAGATAGACGCGGACGAGGTTGCAAAGTTATTAAGTGTTGGATTGCGCTATTCGTTTGTTTCGTTACTCGTGCAATCCATTTAGAAGTTGTAATGAGTTTAAGTTGTGATGATTTTTTACAATAAATAGTGAGAGAATACTACTTGGCAAGTGGTAATCATAATATGACATATAAATATGTATACATGTGAGAACTTTGTTCTCAAGCCACTTGCTGAGACCTTATACAATAAGGATTAACCAAATTATGCTAAAACAGCTATTCTCTGGGCTACATGCCCCAACGAGCGCTGAATTAAATAGCACAATTTGGCGTATTTTGACTAACACTGTTAGTACTAAAATACAGACTCAGATTGCAGAAACTACCGGGAAAGAAAAGAATGAATCTTTATTTCCAATGATAGGTTGCTACGCTGCTGCTACCTGTAGACCGGTTTCGAACTCTTTGGTTCTCGTCAGTACAGGGCAAGCATGACAAGCGAGCACACCTACCATTGGAAAATTGAAACACCCTATAGCCACAATATTGTTCTGCCTAGGCAGTACAATACAGGTGGCGCCATCCTCCAGCAGTTTCTAGCAATCTGATGTGAAAGATACCGTATGGTACTATAACACAATAAATAGTGAGAGAATACTACTTGGCAAGTGGTAATCATAATATGACATATAAATATGTATACATGTGAGAACTTTGTTCTCAAGCCACTTGCTGAGACCTTATACAATAAGGATTAACCAAATTATGCTAAAACAGCTATTCTCTGGGCTACATGCCCCAACGAGCGCTGAATTAAATAGCACAATTTGGCGTATTTTGACTAACACTGTTATACTAGAGAAAAGGTTAACTCAATTATACATAAAAAATATCTAACTCAACAAAAAAAGCTTAATTCTCTTATTTCAAAAGCTCGCAATTCTCAAAAAAACCCTCAACAACAAAAGCAATTTTCTACACATAAGTTTTTCAATAGATTTATTAACCTATCCTCTGTTAATTTCTCAGATACCGAAAATAAATTAATTGAAAAAGGCTTCAAATATAATATTCACGATAATATTTCTACCAAAAACTTAGAAATATTAGGTGTCGAAACAGAAATTGCACTTAAAGATATTCCTTCAAACATTCCACTTAAACACGAAGCCTCTACCATAATAAAGAAAGAATTTTTAAACCAAACCTTTCCAAGTCAAGAAATTCAAACAGCTATAGATATTAAAAATAAATCTAGTAATATAGTTTTTACTAAAGCAGACAAGGGAAACACAGTAGTAGCAATTAACAAAACTAGTTATATTCAAAAAACTATTGAATTTTTAAATCCTAGTAATTATCAAATTTTAAAACGCGATCCTACTGCTGTTTTCCAAAAATCTATAAAAACAGTGTTACTTAATTGTAAAAGTTTGTTTTCTGACATGGATTCTAGTAGATTAACAATCATGAACCCTCAACCTCCCAAAATGTATTCGCTAATTAAACTTCATAAAGAGGGATACCCTATTAGACCTGTAGTCTCATTTTTCACAGCACCGTCTTACAAACTTTCCAAAAAATTAATTGACATAATCAAAAGTAACACGCATTTTACAGCTAAATTCGCAATAAAAAATTCTTTGGAGTTAGTAAATAAAATCAAAAATATTCATTTACCTAATAATGCCAAGTTAATTTCGTTTGATGTGACAAATTTATTCCCAAGCATACCTATAGATGAAACAATCACTTTGGTTAATCAACTATTAGACTTAAAAAATATTAATGTTGTTAAAAAACAAGAAATCTTAGATTCACTATCTGTATGTCTCGAACAAAATTATTTTGAGTTTAATGATCAAATATACACTAGTAAAAATGGCCTAATAATGGGCAACCCTCTTAGCCCTTTATTGGCTGAAATATTCATGGATTTTTTAGAAGGAAAGATCAGCAAACACCCTCTTTTCAAACATTTTCTTTACTGGCACAGGTACGTTGACGACGTCTTGGCCTGTTTTCTTGGAACTGATAGACAATTAAATATATTTTTAGAGTATATTAATAGTTTACACAAAAATATAAAATTCACAATCGAACAAGAATTGGATAAATCTATTAATTTTCTTGATTTAAATATTAAAAGAGAAAATGATCAACACAGTTTCTCGGTCTTTCATAAACCTTCTCATACTGACACCGTCATACCTAACTCTTCTTGCCATCCTACTCAACACAAATTAGCTGCCTTTCACAGTATGATCCATAGATTAGTAACTCTCCCTCTTAACAAGATAAATTTTCAAAAAGAATTAAACTATATTAAACAAATAGCCGTAAACAATGGTTATAAAGCTAATTTAATTAATAACATCTTAAAAAAGAAGACGTATAAAAAGACCATTGACTTAGTATTTCCAAGAGTGAAAACGTCATCAGACAAATTTAAAACTGTTTCTTTCATTGGACAACCTAGCAAAATAATTGGTAACTTTCTCAATAAACTGGATATAAATGTATCTTACAAAACAAATAACTCTTTAGGCAGGTTCATTAAAAATAATAAAACTAAAAGCGACATTAATAAAAAATCTGGAGTCTATAAGTTGAAATGTATGGATTGTCCGAAAACTTACATTGGCCAAACAGGTAGATATTTTAAGAAAAGAGTACAAGAACATTATAATAGTTTTGCCAAAAATAAAAGTGATTCGAACTATGCTAATCATTTACTTGATAGCCAACATAATTTTGACCCTTCTTTCAAAATTCTACATACCGAAAATAAAGGTTTTAAACTTAATCTGTTAGAATCTATGGAAATAAACAAACTTAAAAATACGGACCTGTTATTAAATGATCAATTAGATTTAAATAGTTCACCTTTATTAAATTTATTCTGTTGACCACTATCTACACCTTTAGGGCTCTGTAATAAACACATTACCTACTTTATTATAATTACAACCACCACTTATTGGTTTTCCCCAAAATTATAACCCTTCCCTCTATTTCTAGTTTTATTGTTATTTGTAATTATCTGAACCTTATTGTACATCAATTATTTTTAACAATCATTATACCTGTGTCATCTGATGAAGCTACAGTGTTAGCGAAACATGTTATAAATTTCATAGTTAAATATAGTGGAAATTTACAGTTCAAGTGTGTTTTACTGTACTTCATAAATCTATAGTTATGGATTTCCACCTAGTATCGGCTGAATCTATCAACATATAAATATGTATACATGTGAGAACTTTGTTCTCAAGCCACTTGCTGAGACCTTATACAATAAGGATTAACCAAATTATGCTAAAACAGCTATTCTCTGGGCTACATGCCCCAACGAGCGCTGAATTAAATAGCACAATTTGGCGTATTTTGACTAACACTGTTAGTACTAAAATACAGACTCAGATTGCAGAAACTACCGGGAAAGAAAAGAATGAATCTTTATTTCCAATGATAGGTTGCTACGCTGCTGCTACCTGTAGACCGGTTTCGAACTCTTTGGTTCTCGTCAGTACAGGGCAAGCATGACAAGCGAGCACACCTACCATTGGAAAATTGAAACACCCTATAGCCACAATATTGTTCTGCCTAGGCAGTACAATACAGGTGGCGCCATCCTCCAGCAGTTTCTAGCAATCTGATGTGAAAGATACCGTATGGTACTATAACACAATAAATAGTGAGAGAATACTACTTGGCAAGTGGTAATCATAATATGACATATAAATATGTATACATGTGAGAACTTTGTTCTCAAGCCACTTGCTGAGACCTTATACAATAAGGATTAACCAAATTATGCTAAAACAGCTATTCTCTGGGCTACATGCCCCAACGAGCGCTGAATTAAATAGCACAATTTGGCGTATTTTGACTAACACTGTTAGTACTAAAATACAGACTCAGATTGCAGAAACTACCGGGAAAGAAAAGAATGAATCTTTATTTCCAATGATAGGTTGCTACGCTGCTGCTACCTGTAGACCGGTTTCGAACTCTTTGGTTCTCGTCAGTACAGGGCAAGCATGACAAGCGAGCACACCTACCATTGGAAAATTGAAACACCCTATAGCCACAATATTGTTCTGCCTAGGCAGTACAATACAGGTGGCGCCATCCTCCAGCAGTTTCTAGCAATCTGATGTGAAAGATACCGTATGGTACTATAACACAATAAATAGTGAGAGAATACTACTTGGCAAGTGGTAATCATAATATGACATATAAATATGTATACATGTGAGAACTTTGTTCTCAAGCCACTTGCTGAGACCTTATACAATAAGGATTAACCAAATTATGCTAAAACAGCTATTCTCTGGGCTACATGCCCCAACGAGCGCTGAATTAAATAGCACAATTTGGCGTATTTTGACTAACACTGTTAGTACTAAAATACAGACTCAGATTGCAGAAACTACCGGGAAAGAAAAGAATGAATCTTTATTTCCAATGATAGGTTGCTACGCTGCTGCTACCTGTAGACCGGTTTCGAACTCTTTGGTTCTCGTCAGTACAGGGCAAGCATGACAAGCGAGGTCTACAGGTAGCAGCAGCGTAGCAACCTATCATTGGAAATAAAGATTCATTCTTTTCTTTCCCGGTAGTTTCTGCAATCTGAGTCTGTATTTTAGTACTAACAGTGTTAGTCAAAATACGCCAAATTGTGCTATTTAATTCAGCGCTCGTTGGGGCATGTAGCCCAGAGAATAGCTGTTTTAGCATAATTTGGTTAATCCTTATTGTATAAGGTCTCAGCAAGTGGCTTGAGAACAAAGTTCTCACATGTATACATATTTATATGTCATATTATGATTACCACTTGCCAAGTAGTATTCTCTCACTATTTATTGTGTTATAGTACCATACGGTATCTTTCACATCAGATTGCTAGAAACTGCTGGAGGATGGCGCCACCTGTATTGTACTGCCTAGGCAGAACAATATTGTGGCTATAGGGTGTTTCAATTTTCCAATGGTAGGTGTGCTCGCTTGTCATGCTTGCCCTGTACTGACGAGAACCAAAGAGTTCGAAACCGGTCTACAGGTAGCAGCAGCGTAGCAACCTATCATTGGAAATAAAGATTCATTCTTTTCTTTCCCGGTAGTTTCTGCAATCTGAGTCTGTATTTTAGTACTAACAGTGTTAGTCAAAATACGCCAAATTGTGCTATTTAATTCAGCGCTCGTTGGGGCATGTAGCCCAGAGAATAGCTGTTTTAGCATAATTTGGTTAATCCTTATTGTATAAGGTCTCAGCAAGTGGCTTGAGAACAAAGTTCTCACATGTATACATATTTATATGTCATATTATGATTACCACTTGCCAAGTAGTATTCTCTCACTATTTATTGTGTTATAGTACCATACGGTATCTTTCACATCAGATTGCTAGAAACTGCTGGAGGATGGCGCCACCTGTATTGTACTGCCTAGGCAGAACAATATTGTGGCTATAGGGTGTTTCAATTTTCCAATGGTAGGTGTGCTCGCTTGTCATGCTTGCCCTGTACTGACGAGAACCAAAGAGTTCGAAACCGGTCTACAGGTAGCAGCAGCGTAGCAACCTATCATTGGAAATAAAGATTCATTCTTTTCTTTCCCGGTAGTTTCTGCAATCTGAGTCTGTATTTTAGTACTAACAGTGTTAGTCAAAATACGCCAAATTGTGCTATTTAATTCAGCGCTCGTTGGGGCATGTAGCCCAGAGAATAGCTGTTTTAGCATAATTTGGTTAATCCTTATTGTATAAGGTCTCAGCAAGTGGCTTGAGAACAAAGTTCTCACATGTATACATATTTATATGTCATATTATGATTACCACTTGCCAAGTAGTATTCTCTCACTATTTATTGTGTTATAGTACCATACGGTATCTTTCACATCAGATTGCTAGAAACTGCTGGAGGATGGCGCCACCTGTATTGTACTGCCTAGGCAGAACAATATTGTGGCTATAGGGTGTTTCAATTTTCCAATGGTAGGTGTGCTCGCTTGTCATGCTTGCCCTGTACTGACGAGAACCAAAGAGTTCGAAACCGGTCTACAGGTAGCAGCAGCGTAGCAACCTATCATTGGAAATAAAGATTCATTCTTTTCTTTCCCGGTAGTTTCTGCAATCTGAGTCTGTATTTTAGTACTAACAGTGTTAGTCAAAATACGCCAAATTGTGCTATTTAATTCAGCGCTCGTTGGGGCATGTAGCCCAGAGAATAGCTGTTTTAGCATAATTTGGTTAATCCTTATTGTATAAGGTCTCAGCAAGTGGCTTGAGAACAAAGTTCTCACATGTATACATATTTATATGTCATATTATGATTACCACTTGCCAAGTAGTATTCTCTCACTATTTATTGTGTTATAGTACCATACGGTATCTTTCACATCAGATTGCTAGAAACTGCTGGAGGATGGCGCCACCTGTATTGTACTGCCTAGGCAGAACAATATTGTGGCTATAGGGTGTTTCAATTTTCCAATGGTAGGTGTGCTCGCTTGTCATGCTTGCCCTGTACTGACGAGAACCAAAGAGTTCGAAACCGGTCTACAGGTAGCAGCAGCGTAGCAACCTATCATTGGAAATAAAGATTCATTCTTTTCTTTCCCGGTAGTTTCTGCAATCTGAGTCTGTATTTTAGTACTAACAGTGTTAGTCAAAATACGCCAAATTGTGCTATTTAATTCAGCGCTCGTTGGGGCATGTAGCCCAGAGAATAGCTGTTTTAGCATAATTTGGTTAATCCTTATTGTATAAGGTCTCAGCAAGTGGCTTGAGAACAAAGTTCTCACATGTATACATATTTATATGTCATATTATGATTACCACTTGCCAAGTAGTATTCTCTCACTATTTATTGTGTTATAGTACCATACGGTATCTTTCACATCAGATTGCTAGAAACTGCTGGAGGATGGCGCCACCTGTATTGTACTGCCTAGGCAGAACAATATTGTGGCTATAGGGTGTTTCAATTTTCCAATGGTAGGTGTGCTCGCTTGTCATGCTTGCCCTGTACTGACGAGAACCAAAGAGTTCGAAACCGGTCTACAGGTAGCAGCAGCGTAGCAACCTATCATTGGAAATAAAGATTCATTCTTTTCTTTCCCGGTAGTTTCTGCAATCTGAGTCTGTATTTTAGTACTAACAGTGTTAGTCAAAATACGCCAAATTGTGCTATTTAATTCAGCGCTCGTTGGGGCATGTAGCCCAGAGAATAGCTGTTTTAGCATAATTTGGTTAATCCTTATTGTATAAGGTCTCAGCAAGTGGCTTGAGAACAAAGTTCTCACATGTATACATATTTATATGTCATATTATGATTACCACTTGCCAAGTAGTATTCTCTCACTATTTATTGTGTTATAGTACCATACGGTATCTTTCACATCAGATTGCTAGAAACTGCTGGAGGATGGCGCCACCTGTATTGTACTGCCTAGGCAGAACAATATTGTGGCTATAGGGTGTTTCAATTTTCCAATGGTAGGTGTGCTCGCTTGTCATGCTTGCCCTGTACTGACGAGAACCAAAGAGTTCGAAACCGGTCTACAGGTAGCAGCAGCGTAGCAACCTATCATTGGAAATAAAGATTCATTCTTTTCTTTCCCGGTAGTTTCTGCAATCTGAGTCTGTATTTTAGTACTAACAGTGTTAGTCAAAATACGCCAAATTGTGCTATTTAATTCAGCGCTCGTTGGGGCATGTAGCCCAGAGAATAGCTGTTTTAGCATAATTTGGTTAATCCTTATTGTATAAGGTCTCAGCAAGTGGCTTGAGAACAAAGTTCTCACATGTATACATATTTATATGTCATATTTTTTACAATCATTTTATCGATTGATAAGTCGTCGTGGAAAACCCACTGATGTTTATTCCGACAACGGAACTTGCTTCGTTAAGGCAAACAAAGAAATTCGGGCAATGGAAAACTTTATTTTTGAAAATCAATCAAAAATAAAGGAGTCTGTCGCAAACGTTGGAGTTAAATGGCATTTCATACCGGTTAATTCTCCACATTTCGGCGGTATTTGGGAAGCGGGCGTAAAAAGCGCAAAATATCACTTAAAAAGAGTTATGGGTAATCATACAATATTCATTCAAGATTTTCAAACATTGCTCTTTCGTATCGAGGCTGTACTCAACTCTCGCCCACTCTGTCCTTTATCCTCCGATCCTAACGACCTTTCCGTCCTATCACCGGCACACTTCTTAATTGGCAGATCACTTCTTACAGTACCCGAACCGTCATTAAGCCACCTAGCTGAAAACCGCCTTTCACATTTTCAACTCCTGCAGAAGATGTTTCAGCATTTTTGAAATCGTTGGAGCACCGAATACATTAGCGAGCTTCAACAAAGGACTTGTTGGAAGAAAACTCAAGGCAGTTTAACCATTGGTCAGTTGGTTTTAATCAAAGAAACCAACGTCCCTCCCATGAAATGGCGTATGGGTCGCGTATTGGACCTAATTATGGGAAAAGATGGTGTTAGCCGAGTAGCTGTCATCCAAACCGCTGACGGAGTACTTTCTCGGGCTCTGGTTCGACTAAGTCCGTTTCCTGAAGCATTGTAAGGTCAACCTTCCAAGGCCGTGGGCATGTTTCGGATCATATCTAACCCGCCACCGGCTTCTCCTCATTGTCACGTATCGCTGGCAACGAAAAAAAAAGATTGTTGTGATTCTGTCATTGTCAAAGATATAATATTATGTAGTTGTAAAAATAATAAAATTAATATAAAACGTTGTTCAAAGTAAGAAAAGAACTAGAATATTATCTACAGTCCACTACACGAAACACTTTGCTTCAACTTCGCCTTTTGTAATTTTTTTCTTAAATTACAATAAAGACACAATAATATTAATAATAATAATAATAATAATAATAATAATAATGTCCCTGATGTGAAAACCGTTGACGATATTCTTTAACAGCAGCTGTAGCACTTTCATTACAGAAAAAATAATCAAACACTATTTTTGCATATTCTAAATTTCAATAGGTGTTTGGCATTTTGTAACACTTTCATCATTCAATTTTCAAAATAAACGTTCAATTACTGTTACAGTACACTTACACATTGTCAAGACAAAAAAGTTGTTAAATGTTTTGAGTCTCGAACGTGGGATACTTTGATTATGCAAAAATTTGAATACAAGTGGAACGCTAGATAAAAAATTTTAATTATGCTCTAAATTGAAAACAAATGAAAATGGGATAAGAACATGTAGATTTATAACATTATTTTATTTGTATAATACACTTCTGGAGTTTGGTCCGTTTCTCCCGACTCACCCTGTATAAGTTACAAGTACAAGTTAAATATACTGGGTGACAACGAATGTTGTTACCCCCCCTATTTTTTCCGTAGTTTTATTAATACAAATTTTAAAATTTCAGGAGATTCTAAGTGTATATTTTGCTACTTTTTAGTGAAATCGTACTTTTAAAATCACTTCCGGTTTGACCGGAACTGGTATCAACTCTTTTGTTTTAAATGGAAACCTACTATTTTTATTTGATATTTGAATTCTACGGCCAATTTCCTTTAAAATGACGTATCACCCATTATCATTTGTTTTTAAAATGGCTTATCCAGGCTAACTTTTCAAGGAAATCCTTAGATGGCCATGGATTCGCTAATACAACATGATTCTTTGAGAGTGGGCCATGGAAGTTTTAAAATGGTCTATTTTAACCTACATGTTTTATGTTAAACAAGTAGGCTATGAAATATTCTGTGAAATGGCAAATCTAGAAACAAACGGGGACAACTTTTTCTGTCATAAAACTGCAGTTCAAGATTTTGTGTGCAACTCATATAGTATTTTGTAGTGTTTAGTTAATAAAATGGTTTTCTACTCCCAAAATGAAAAAGTTGATATGCTGCTAATCTACGGTGAATGTAGGCGGAATGCCCATGCTGCCGAGCGAATATACATTGAGAGATATCCTGGACGTGAAGGTCGCCATCCAAGCAGGCAATATTTTGTGATTTTGGAAACGAAGTTTAGAAGTGCTGACGAAAATCCCCAAGTAGACAGGTATATTATTAGTGAGGAGACCGAAATTAACGTACTAGCATATTTAGAAGTTCACTCAACAGTTTCAGTAAGAATATTGGCCTTAGAACTTAATATCAGTAGGGAATCTGTGAGGAAAATTTTAAAGAAGTATAACTACAAAAGTTTTAAATTTCAATTACATCAACATCTTTATGAGAATGATGCGGAAAGAAGACTTAATTATTGTATTTGGTTTAGGGAAAATTATAATTTACATGAAAAAATTTTGTTTACGGACGAATCGCATTTCAGCAACAACGGAATTTTTAATAGACATAATACGCATTACTGGTCGACTGTGAACCGCCATGAAATGAAAGTTGGAGATCGTCAACATAGATTTGGATTAAATGTATGGGCTGGTATTGTAGGAAATAGAGCAACTTCCTCTAGAAACTTCTAGAAACTTGTATAAGATGGTGCACCACCTCACAATAGTCGCATGGTGCAAGATTAACTAAATGCAAGGTTTGATGCTAGAGTGATATCTACACACAGCCAAATAAGGTGGCCAGCAAGATCACCGGATTTAACTCCAATGGATTACTTCTTATGGGGTGATATAAAGGATAAAGTTTATGAAACACCTTCTAACACTTTGTATGAACTCCAGGACAAGATACGAAACGCGTTTTTATTTGTTACACCAAGGATTTTAGAAAATGTCATGCGAAAAACCCGCACGGTTGTAAATAAATGCATTGAAGTGGAAGGTGGGCATTTTGAACATTTGTTACCTTGATTGTTATTGTTTTACTAAATAAAAAGTGTTCGTAACAAACATTTAAGGATTCCATTTTATTTTTTACTTTTTTGAAATATGACCTATCTCGATTATTTTTCAATTTTGGCCGCTCCATTAAGTATTATACCATACTTATGATACATTTTCAAAAAGGTAATTTAATAAGCTATTTTTTGGCCCTAAAAAAAATGCCTTGTTTCTATTTGAAAATATTGAGTAATTCTTCCTCATTGTTTAAAAAAAAATGTTTTGACAGAAGCATCTTTCGCAAAGAATGTAATTGTTTAACATAAAACAGGTTAAAATAGACCATTTTAAAACTTCCATGGTCCACTCTCAAAGAATCATGTTGTATTAGCGAATCCATGGCCATCTAAGGATTTCCTTGAAAAGTTAGCCTGGAAGCCATTTTAAAAACAAATGATAATGTGTGATACGTCATTTTAAAGGAAATTGGCCGTAGAATTCAAATATCAAATAAAAATAATAGGTTTCCATTTAAAACAAAAGAGTTGATACCAGTTCCGGTCAAACCGGAAGTGATTTTAAAAGTACGATTTCACTAAAAAGTAGCAAAATATACACTTATAATCTCCTGAAATTTTAAAATTTCTATTAATAAAACTACGGAAAAAATAGGGGGGGTAACAACATTCGTTGTCACCCGGTATATTAGGTTTAAATATGCAGTGACGTGTAGAATGGGTCTTAATTTTTTTAAGTTAGCTGGGGTAGAACATCATTCCCGAAATGATAAGTTACTGTTAATTCTAAATATGCCTTAATGCTTCTGTTATTTTACAGATAAGATGTGCATTCCAGAGGACTTATTGGAGTTATGTAAAGAAATGTCCACACAAGAGACAAAAAGTTCCGCCAATATAACATGTATCCCTGCAAGAGATAGGTATAGATATAAAATAGATATATGTACATTTTTAACATGGAGCGGCCATCTAAATTTGTGCTCCGGAGTTTTCTTCTGTGACTGACTAATATCAGTAATAGTATTTCTTTAAGACATTTTCAGTTTGGTTTATTTAGCTAACTCTAATTGGAGAACACTCATCAAATACTGAATTAAATATTGTGCTAGATAAAAAGGAATAAAAATTAAAAAAGATTCTATTTTAATAAAGGATAACCTAGCTGCGAAATAATTTCTCAAATTTCACTCCAGCTTTATTATTTAAGGCACAGGATTTTTATGATTGCTAATGAAATTTCTAAAAACTGTTTTAAAAATATCTAATTTGAAAGTTTGGTAAAATATTTGCAGTGCATGTTCGTTTCGAATGGCTTATAGTTTAATATTTATTTATTTGTTTATTTATTTACACATACACTGTTTAACAGTTTCCCAATTACGAAACAGGTACAAATGAAAACTTACAAACTAACTTAATTTTACTTCACAATTAAACCCATATGATTGACACAAAGCGATTTAGATTTACATATACGTGTATGAAAAGAAAAAAGAAAATTGATAATTAAAATACTGTAAAGCAACCAAAAACACTTACAAAAGACAGAAAATCAAAATATTTCTTGTCGATAAAAGTCACTCTTGATTGCGCTTAACCTGTAGGCAAAAATGTCATAAGCAATAATATTATAATTATAGTAGGCGCACATCGAGTTAATAGGTGTAAACTTATAAACACTAGGACGAAACGGTGGTAGGTAAAAAGTATCTGTGTTGCGAGAACTTAACGTAGGAACCCTAAAATTTAGTTTTGCCAATAATTCTTCATAAACAATACTACCGTTGACAAGCTTGCATAAAAACACTGAGAAAGGTATTTACGTCTTCTATCTAGACTTGTGAGCGAGAATCTTTGCAACAGCTAGTCATGGGGAAACCCTTGAATATGATAAACACCATCCGTTCTAAATCACAGAGCCTTAACAAATCGTCTCTGCACCGACTCTACAGAATTTATGTGAATATTGTAATAAGGATACCAAACAACTGATGCGTATTTCAGCTTAGATAACACGATGGAAAAAAATAAAGTTTTAATAGGCACCGTATTGTGGAAATCCCTTGTGGTTCGTATAACAAAACTAAGTACTCTATAGGCAGCGGAGGCGGTATCTTGAAAGTGAGGAACAGAGGATAGTTCCTTGTCAAAGACGACCCCCAAATCTTTAAATACTTCAGGTCGCGTTAGTGTATTTCCATTAATGATATAATTAAATAAAATAAAGGTATTTTTATTTGTGAATGACATAACATTACATTTAGAGACATTAAAATTCAACCTATTCTTATTACACCAGTCGTTTAAAATATCCAGATTACGTTGTAAGTTTAGGCAGTAGGCTTTATTAGAGACTGTAGAAGACATCTTTAAATCATCAGCATACAGCAGACATTGAACTGAGAGTGTATCAACAATGTCATTAATGAAAAGCGTAAAAAACAGCGGTCCCAGGATAAAGCCTTGGTGTACTTCAGATGTTGCAATATAATTAATAGATCTAACCCCACCATAAGCCACAAACTGTTTTCGATCCTCCAAGTATGATTTAAAAAATGACACAGTCTGAAAATTCAAAAGTTTTAAGTTTCTGCAGCAAAATAGTGTGATCAAGCCGGTCGAAAGCTTTGGAGAAATCCGTATATATAACGTCTGTTTGGCTGCG
Organism: Polydrusus tereticollis; assembly: GCA_963920685.1. Taxonomy (NCBI): domain Eukaryota; kingdom Metazoa; phylum Arthropoda; class Insecta; order Coleoptera; family Curculionidae; genus Polydrusus; species Polydrusus tereticollis. The sequence goes on from OY987329.1 coordinate 57,496,840, forward strand.
CTGGTCAATTGCCTCGGCCAAGAACTGAGTAATACACATTAAATTAGTGGTTGTCGATCGACCTTTAACAAATCCATGTTGTACAGGACATATAGAATTTTTAACATTTGGAGAAATAATATTATGTAACAGTAACTCAAAAACTTTAGAAAAATTAGAAATTATTGAGATAGGTCTATAGTTGGAGATATTCATTTTACACAAGTTGAGACACTTGTTAAATATTATTAATAGAGGATGAGCAAATACTCCTGCTTAGTGTCTGACGATAAAGGCAGGTATTTTATCCGGACAAGTGGTTAACTTGGGTTTAATCTGCCTAATTGCGTTAAAAACTTCAATCCCGTTAAAACTGGTAATATTTATACTAGATGTGGATAAATTCGACTCAACATCTACGGACGAATCAGAGGTTAGGTTAGGTTAGGTTGAAAGTGAGTGGGTTACAATTAACCCTCCACTGCGACCGAATGATCTATTGTGGCTCACACCTTATTTATATTTCTCCCAATAGATCTTATCTTCTTAATAAAGCTAATAATTGTATTGACATTCTTCATGTCTTCCGGCAGTAGTGTCACCTCGCCAAATAGGGCGAATCTGGTTCTTGCTGCTGCAGGGCAGGCGCACAGTACGTGCTCCGCTGTTTCTGCATCTTCCATGCCAGTTCTCATCTTGCGCCAGCCCAATTTTGTGCATATGGTGCCGCAGTCTGCAGTGGCCGGTATATAGTCCCACTAGCTTTAAGATGCGTCCTATTAAGCTCTAGTAGTTTGTCAGTTAGCTGTTGATTTCTATGGCTGTTTATGAATGCCTTTGAGTGCCTTGGGCCTGGTAAGCTCAACCAATGCCTTCTCCACTTATCTTTTGCTTCGGCCAGGATCTTTATCTTGGCGGTAGCATGGGATATACCTATTGCCGGTTCGGGTCACATGAATTTCGTTGCCGCTCCACTCTTAGCGAGCTTATCAGCAGCCTCGTTGCCCTCTAGACCCATGTGTCCCGGAATCCATACTATGGTAATTCTGTTATTGAGACTTAGTTCGAATAGTGCTTCGCGACAGCTCCACGCTGTCTTTGAATTGCACCATCTCGATTCAAGGGCTTTTAGAGCGGCTTAACTGTCAGAGAATATCTTGATGGCCCTGTGTGCGTACTGTTTATTTGTCAGCAGCCTTGCACACATTTCAATGGCGTGAACCTCAGCCTGGAATATGGTCGCCATGGATCCCAGACTGATTGTCAGCTCTACTTTCGGACTTTTGCCATATACACCGGCTCCAACCCCTTCATTAGTTTTGGAGCCGTCTGTGTATAATCTAAATTCCGAACTAAGCAAAGTCCCACTGGGATAAACGACATTATAGGGCAGTTCGTCATTGGGTACTTTTTCATGATATCTGAGGGCATTTCCAGAATGCCGCCGGTCATAATGTCCGCCAGGATTCCGGTACCCTCTAGCATGCACAACTGCGGTTTGTTGGTTGCTGCTTGATGCATTCTGTAGGCTGCCCATTTGGCTTCCTTCTCTAAATATAGATGGAGAGAAATTAGTCCCAATAGGACCTCCATGGCTGCCGTTGGTGTGGTACGAATAGCTCCAGTGATCGCAAGGCATGTCTCTCTTTATAGTCCGGCTAATTTTGCTTGGGCCAATCGTGGTTGGCCCTTATTCCACCAGGCTACAGAGCCGTACGTTATCATTGGTCGTATGACAGTTACGTACAGCCAGTATAACTGCTTCGGTGCCATACCCCAGGATTTACCACAAATCCTGCGACATGTCCAAAGAGACAGACTGGCCTTGCGGATAATCTTCTCCATATGGGAGTTCCAACTTAGCGTTTTGTCCAGTGTCACCCCTAGGTACTTTGCCTCGTTGGCAAACGGTATGCTCTCTTCTTGTAAGGAAGGCGGTCTTAGATTATCCAGCTTTCTTTTCCTGGTGAATGGCACAATTACCGTTTTGTGAGGATTAATTGGCATTTCCTCTCTAAGGCACCATTGATATATGATATTAAGAATTTCTTGAAGAATGTCAGATAGTCGGTCCTCAGACGTTCCTTTAATTAATATGACCAGATCATCTGCATATGCTTGCAGACTGATCCCCCACTGGGAGAGTATGGCTAGCAGGTCATCCACCAGAAGTGACCACAGAAGGGGCGATAGAACACCTCCCTGCGGGCACCCCTTGGCGGCCCTAAATCTGACCACCTCCCCCCGTAACTCGGTCGTGATTGTCCTGCTTATTAGCATATTGCGTATCCAGTCACAGATTAGAGGTTCAATGACCCTGGCGATTGTAGCATCGACTTTGGTAATGCATTATTAAATGCTCCTTCGATGTCAAGGAAAATCGCTACCGCTATCTCCTTGTTGTCTAAGGATTTCGTTATGTCCGCTACCAGGTTGTTAAGGGCTAGTTCTGTTGATTTGCCTGTTTGATAGACATACTGGTGGGCGATCAGTAAGCACACCGTCCCTGATATGCCTGTCCAGTATTTTCGCGAGGCTCTTTAACAGAAATGAAGTCAGACTGATTGGTCTGAGCGAGTTTGGATGCGGTTCAGTGCGGCCCACCTTGGGTATATAAATTACCCTGGTTGCCGACCAGCTAGTTGGTATATGGTTCCAAACTAGACTAGCTCTGAATAATCTCATTAAAAAAGGCTGTAGTATATCCAGTCCGATTTGTAACTTGTCTTCCTCTCCTGGCGATTTGTACGAAAGGAATGAGTTAACTACCGCCCGTATTGTCTGTGGAGTAATGATTCTTTTGACCGTGTACCAGTCGTCTTTCTTGGTCCGTTTTGGTCGTCCCAAGTACACAGCTGTGCATTGATTGGTCAGAATCTGGCTGCCTGGGAAGTGATTCTGTGTTAGAAGCTCTAACGTTTCTTTCCTAGATTCAGAGAAGGAGCCGTCTGGTCGCATTAGCGATCCCGTCTCCTTAGCCGGTTCTCTGGATAGAATCTTGTGAATTCTTGCACTGCTAGGTGTATCAGACACACTTTCACAGAACCCTCTCCAAGAGTCTCTTTTTGCTTTGCGGATAACTATGTTGTAATTTGTTAGAGCGGATCTGTATTGGTCCCATTCGTCTGATTCTTTAGCCCGATTAAATAAGCGTCGGACTTCTTTTCTTTTGTTTTCCAAAGTTTTATTCCACCATGACACATTTCTGTTTTCTTTCTTCGTTTCCAGTGGACAGTTTTCGTGATATGAGGATATCAGATCAGGGCAGATTTCAACTGTTCCGCGGCAATCTCTATATGATCCCGTTTGTTGATCGTTGTCAGTTCGTTTTGAAGATGGGTTAGCAGAGATAGTTTATATCCATCTCTATCCATTCTTCTTTTGTCTCGGTACTGAGTTATGGGTCTAGACCCTACTTTAATATTGGACAGTATGTGTCTGTGATCCGAGCATGACGTTTCAGAAGACACATGCCAATTGTTTATCTTATTGCTCAGAAAGCTTGTACTGATTGTAAGATCCAGTACCTCATTCCTATTAACAGTAATAAAGGTTGGCTCCGAGCCTATGTTATTTACTACGAGTTGTTCGCTTAGTAAGTAATCAAAAAGTGACTCACCTCTGGGATTGATGTCGGTGCTGCCCCATGCTGTGTGATGTGCATTAGCATCACAACCAATTTCCAGGTGCTTGTTGCTCCTCCTACAGTAGGCGATTAGTTCCCGCACTACTCTCGGAGGAGGTTCTTCTGCATCTCGGTCTCCGGGAAAGTATGCCGAGCAGACGATCATTTCCGTCATGCTGCCCTTCTCGGGGAATGTGACACTGATTGTCGCCACATCTTGAGTGCATAACCCTAAAAGTACAAAATAATTAATGTTGTTTCTGACCAGGATATACATGCTCTAGGTTTTACCCCAGAGTTGATTGCTATTACCTTTCCAGATGAGTTACCCAGGCCGGTTACGCGGCCTGTGTTGGAGGTCCATGGCTCCTGTATAAGAGCCATGTCTATTAGCTCTTTGACAAATCTTTTGCTAAGGATATAGGTGGACGCCTTAGCATGCTGAAAGTTAGCCTGCAGCAATTTTGTCTGACTTGTCATTGGGGAGGATTAAGCTTGTTCTGAGGCAGGACCGATTGGCGGTCCTGCTCCAGAAGTTCCTCCGAAAGACGCTTGTCCGCCACCGCGAGCATCTGTACTGCTCTTGTGGCTGCGGACTGTGCCTTTCTTAATCTTCGCCGGTCTGCCAGGAATGGTTTTGCCCTTTCCCGACATACCCTTAGAGATTGTTCGAGTTGCGCCCATTGAGATGGATTTACCTTTTTCACTAGACGCAACTTTTGGTGTTGGGGTTTTTGGAGGCGGTTTTGATCCGCTAGCTCCAAGGGGGGGTATCTTTTGAACTACAGTCTCCTTCGGTTGTTCCCGCCCCGGTTTTTTTCCAGTGCGAGCTTTGGGCCGAAATTGTATCTGCCCAAAGCCGAAATAGGGTCTGAAGTTCACCCCCTGTAGCGTGTTCATGGACACTTGGTCAATCGAAAATGTCCATGTTTGGCCAGGGCCCGAATTTTCTCGATGTAGGACTGTCCATTCTCGAGTATTTAGGCCGTGGTCCATCTTCCTCAATCTGATCAACACCTGTTCAGACGTAAGCCGTTCGTCGGCTTTGTCATCAGGGATGTAGGCAATGCAGACGTGAGGTTTGGGTAGGTCTTTGCCTTGGACGAACTTAAGAATCGCTCCTTCCCAAGGTTGTAAGGTTTTGGTGGTTTCTTCCAACCATTGCTTACTTGCTTCATCTATGCATGTAATCTGAAGCCATCCAGGCAGTAGCAGCTCTGGAATCTTACCTGAGGGCCTTCATCTGGTGTTTGATTTACAGCCTTTAGTACAGCATGTTGTACCATTTTCAGCTGTCCGCTCGTGAGGGCAGTTGCAGGGTAGCCAGGATGGATAAGCCCAATCCTGACCCTCGCTGCCGCTGCCCCGTAAGATGGCTTGGATTTCCCCTCGCCCTCCCTTGTTTTTTTCGCCGGTTGTTGTGGCGTGCTGGTGTCAGATCGCGATCGCTTGCTGCTTCCCCAGCAGCACTGGAATGAGATTAATCTCTTTCCGGCTGTGGGTTCGGCTTGCTTTCGTCCTCCAGCACCGTTTTGAGGGCTACTGCGTACGGCATGCCACTCTTAAGGAGGCGACTTAAGCGCTTCCTTTTCGAGGTTGGCAGGCGGGAACGCTTGAGTTTGAGGCTGGCCAATGCATTGGTTGCATCCTCACTTGCGACTACCTCGGCGGTTTTTGGGGACTTGAGAAGTTCCCTTTCTTGGTCCGAGGTGAGTTCTGAAGCTGTTTCACCTTCTACTGTCAGTGGCGATGGATTAGTCCGAGTCTCCAAAGACAGAGTAGGGTTAACAGCTTCCGTTGTTATAGATGAATTGTCCACATCTATATTTTGTGGAGTTTGATTACCAATCTCCATATGTTCCACAGTTTCCTGTGGATTAAGGGTTTTGCCTTCCTCATTAGGTTTGTATCCATTTAATTCCCACGAGTAGCTAGGGAAAGGGTGGTCCACCACAGAAGAGCCCCGCATGCTGTGGCAAGGCTAAAAGGGCTCTAAAGGCACCGTTCGTGTTTAAGGCACACGTGTTATTCATTCTTCGGCACGGTACGCGTTACACCTTGAATTAAAGCCCTGTGTCCTTCTTGGTTTCGGTTCCCAGCTACGCCCTCGGTCAATCATACTGACCGCAGGCGGCAGGGAGTTCCTACTTGGCCCGGCCACTACGACGAAGTGTGGACACATCGACCAGGACGAATCAGAGGACACCTCTAAAGAAATCGGCAAAAGCATTGACAATATCATTAGAGTTGTATAACGTGGAGTTGCCCTGATGCATTCCGCGAGCAACTCCCGCAGAGCCCCTTCTGGGGTTAACAAACGCTAAGAACTTATTAGGATCCTGATTTACGCTATTTTCGATTCTAAGCATAAACACCTTATTTGATTCGTCAATGTCAGTTTTTATTTAACGCCTCAATCGAGAAAATTTTTCATAGGCTAACCCATCACCTGTTCGTTTATATTTCCGCCATTCAATAGTCTCCAGTCGAATATGCGTTTAATATTAATCGTAAACCAAGGCGGGTAGGTGCAACGATTTAATACACCAAACTTTGAGACGCACATCTCAAATACATAGTAGTAGTATAAAATAGTTTATAACAATCTTCAAGATCAGCTGAATGATTCAGAAAAGACCAATCAATATTTAGTAGTAAGTCATGTAGTGGATCTAAGTATTGTAATTCTTTTGAAAGTTTGACCCTCCGGTTATAATAGATTCCATACCTACCATAAAAATAAATATTCCATGACAAAGGCTATTAAGTTTTAAAATTATGTTAAGTTATAAAATTATTTACAACTGGGATTTTCTTTTATTATAGTTGAAGCAAAATGTTATAATAATATTATGTTTTACAACACGGACGTTTTACAATGCCCTAATACCAGTGTAAGGAGGAAAATGAGGAGAAAATGAGAGAAATTGAATTTTGAACACACATACTAGTTCTTATTTGTAGAGGTACGCCTTCTAACAGAACGTCAACTTCTTCAGATAGAAACTGCGTATAGGAGTTTCGATTCAATCGGGGTGGTAAAAAGTATAGTCCAATAACTCCGATAAGACAGTCGTCAATGATCTCTGCTCATACATTCACCAAAAATTGTTGCTGAAAATGACCTTCTGTAATTTTATGAGGATATCGTCCGCCCAAAAAGTTTCGTTATGAAAATTCATAATGGTTTTTCTTGAGAAAAGAGGCCTCATCAGTAAATAAAATGTTCGGTAAAAAATTGCTGTTATATGCTACAGCATGCCGCAACCACTTGCTGAAATCAAACGTTGGCTGAAAATCACACGGAAGCAGAGCTTGTACATTGTCCATGTTGAATATTATGGTATAGGTATAGTTGATAAAAATGCAAAACCCTTCAAACAGTTTGTGCACTTGTTTAAAGTTGCACTGCTACCTTCCTGGCACTAGTTGAAAGATCATATTTTATCTTTCGAAGTATAGCCTGTTCTAACACAGACGTGGTTACTGTTGCAGGTCTGCCAGGAAGTTCCCTTCTACGTTTAAAACTCCCAGTCTTACTTAATCTTGCATGGAGCTGTCTAAATGTTTTGGCACATGGAAGTACTCTGTTCCCGATAAATTCGCCAAGCTTCTTTAGTATTTCCATTTCCTAGGCCATAATTCAAATGCATCTGGGCCATTTCAGCATTAGAAAAGTTATTCAGTATTGACTTGTTACTGACAAAACAGGTAAATTAGACATCAAATTTACCTTTACCTCACATTTTAATTAACTTTGAAATACATACCTAGGTATTTTCTTTGTACATGCAATAAAGTGGTTATTATGCTTTCTCTCGAAAACGAAGCAAGATTTGAAAATAATTTAAGGAACAAAAAAGTTGTGTAATTAGTAAATCTGAAAAAAGTATCAAGATTAGAAGAAAGTCAGTGGCGTACATTTCCTTGTCATTAATATTCATTAAGGTGCTCCCCGGGACGGCACTGGACTTAATAAATTTAATCTAATTAGGCAAAATTATGCCCCTTGTTGTTATAAATAACTGTACCAAATTTCAATAAAATCGGGAAAATTATGTTTAAAAAAAATGATGAAAAAGCGATTTTTATTTTAAATTTTAACACCCTATATATCAAGAACGGGCAACTCCGGACACATGTTTATATGAACTTTTTCTCTAAGAATATCATAAGGACTCATCACCTTAAGTTACGTATCGTATTTCTGAAACACCCTGTATAGTAGTTAAAGACAAGGAATATTTGGGAATTTTATATAGAAATTTTAAAAAAATGCATCTTTTATGAAGATTAAAAATCGAGGTTATCCAGTATGGAATAGAACAAAAAAACGGAACAACACATTCTATAGGAAGTATGAAATGTATATATCTACAATCGTCTAAAAGTTTGTAGACCGAGCTGTAAGATAGGTTTACGGTTCGCGAATCGGAAATTTCATCCGATACGAGTTGTATGTTTAGAACAAAGAGAAAGAATCAATATTTTGTAATAAAACTTATGAATGATAAACGTGTTTTGGATTTCGATTATCATTATTTATTTTTCTCACAACGTTTTAACTGGTAAACATCTCCAGTCGTCTTCAGGTGAATAATGAACAAGCTACGAAGTAACAGGAGTATTTATACTGCCTGGGAGTTAGCAGAGCATAACTGAGCATGACATGTGTTACTGTAGGGGTCGTAGGGTTTCACCAACGTAGGATTGTCCGCACACGTAAGGTATTCTATATACACAATTCTTTATGTTTTTTTGATTTGTAGGGTTTGTCTTCATCAAGTGGCTTCTTAAGAAATCTTTGGAGCTAAATACTGGTCGAAAGTTGTATTATATATGTTGTGGTAGAAAATGATAACTTCATGCTTATTACAAAAATAAAAATAATCGTGGTGATGGTCGCTAATTCGTATTTTGTCTCGCAGAAGGCGCTTTGTATAAAACTTGCAATATGAAGAATATAAAAACTGCTACGCATTGTGCCGAAAACCGCGTTTTACTAACTTTATTCGTTTCAGAGTTTTTTTGAAAATAGGCCTATATTCAAAACCAAATTAACGATAGCCATTTCATAACTGTTTCTTTCTAACACTGAGTCTTGAATTTTGGAATCCAGCATTTTTTCTTTTATTCCCCTCGCATATATCTTCTTTAAATGCCTAGGTATTTACTTAGATGTATATTATAAAAAACAGGTGCATATAGGTATATCTGAGGACTATAAGAAGTTTTAATTATCTGAGGTCTGAGGTTAATACAAAATGTACATAGAATATAATATAATTTTCAACGTTGAATTAAAACAAAATATAGGTATACCTATAGCCAAAAACGTGCATTTGCCGCTATACCTATAGTCAAGAACGTGCATTTTCCGCCATTTTAAAAATAAGTGATACTTTTTGATATGCCACTAAAAAGGAAAAAAAATTGGAGATCTATTCGAAAAATCTCAAAAAAATATACATTGTATAAATATTAATATATTAAAAATCTGCTACCCATCCTCACTTCTGTTTAGACTGAATTACTACTAAAGTTTTAAGTTCCTATACTACCTAATGAACCATAATAAAGTGGGGTTCTATAGAACGAATTCTTTGTCTCTTGATACTCACATCATTATTATTATTAGCATAATAATAATTATGCTAGCGGCTTTACTTATTGAGATATCAAAAAGCTGAAATTTACAAACTTTTAGATATTAAATAGCATTTATCCATTTATACAGGCTGCTTAAAATAAAATTGAAAGTTTTCAACTTTACTTTGTTTGAAATTTTTTTTAACAAGTTGTACTAATGTGGAATCGAAACTCATTTTTAATATACAACAATTAGTATTGATAAGGTAGCGCAAATGTATACGATTTCTGGAAAAGTGGTTAAATTTATTTTAAAACAGTATTTAGAATATGTAAGTAAAGTCTTTTCGGAAAGAGTTCCCCTTTAGTGCGTAGGCGCAAAATTTGGGAAGAGTAATCCAGAAAAGTATTACTTATATGTAAAAGTTGTGTCAACTGTTTAGAGGTGCATGGTGCAACCTGAAAATGTTTAAGTATATCTTTTCAGATTTATTCACAAACGCGGGCAGATCAATTTTTCGTTTTAAATAACACACCTTGTCAATTACCTACTCATTAAAATACATGAAAAGTGATATACCTAGGCTTTAATAGATTAATATTTAATAATTCCCGATACATTCCAATTTAAAAGAAAATATTATAATACCATTTTAGCACCATAACCTCAGGGGCGGATCCAGGGACAACTTTTGGGGGGCACCATTACATTTTAAAAAATCTTATGGTCAACCAAAAGGTATGTCCTACTTACTTCTAGAGAAAGCACCACCATATTTATTTTATGTTAGTATTGAGGAGTAGAAGGTTGACTACAACAAATTATAATAATTAGTTGTTTATGCGTTCATTTTTATGGATACAAAAAATAATACATTAAATTAAAGTACATCAGAAAAAAACTCGAACAGCAAACTCTAGTCTATGTGGCCCACCTTTCGCAAGCAAAACGCTCGGTGATTTTTTCAACATTGACAATAATTTCTCGATGGATGTACAATTGTACAACAGACATAGGCCATTTAGCCTTTGGTCACCCATCCGCAAACGTAATCAAGTTTTTGCTCTATTTAAAGTACTAAATGGACGCTCGGCGCTTGCTGTGCTCACTGGAAGAGTTAGAAGGATTTTTAATATTTCTTTAATTGTAGGAATAAGGTCACCATTATACAGGGTCGTTGGTATGTATGGAAACGGTCGATTATTTCCTAAAGTAAAACAGCTAGCAAAAAATACTTAAGACAAAAGTTTTATGGTTTTGTAAAGCCTATTAGAATTAAAAAAGGATAAGTATACAGGATGAGTCAGAAACCCGCAGAGGAATAAATTTACCTTTTTTTTAATACAACACCCTTATATCTTAAAATATTTTTGGATTTAACATGAATTTACAAGTATTTTTCAAAAAGTGCATTATAAGTCTAAACCTAATAGCGTCCGAGATATCGACTTTTGAAAAATGACATTTTTGAACTTTGACAGCTTCTAGCTTTCTAACGGTACGCTATAGAGCAAAACGGCTTACATGTCCCTGTCTTACTTTTTTATTGTCTTCCCGAAAATACCAACTTCCGGTTAAACCGGAAGTAATATATTTCCGGCTTTTGAGGTACATCCGGTTTAACCGGAAGTTAACACTTTTAGAAAGAGAGTTAAAAACTAAGATAGGGACATGTAAGCCGTTTTACTCTAAGACGTACCGTTAGAAAGCTAGAAGCTCTCAAAATTCAAAAATGTCATTTTTCAAAACTCAATTCCTCGGAAACTGTTAGGTTTAGACTTATAATGCATTTAATAAAGAATAATTGTAATTTTATGCAAAATCAAAAAATATTCTAAGATATAGGGTATTTCATTAAAAAAAGTAACTTTATTTCTCTACGGCTTTCTGACTCATCCTGCATACTTAACATTTTAAAATTCTAAGAGACTATAAAAAAACTCTAAAACCCCTTTGTTCTAAATATTTTTTGCTAGCTGTTGTACTTTAGGAAATAATTGACCGTTTCCATACATACCAACGACCCTCTATATCAAAAATACTTCAAGAACATCCCTGGGTAAATCATTTTCGTTTACTTCTGCCATTTTTCTTTACACCTGCCTAGTAGAGATGGGCACTGTACAGGTTGCAGGGAAGTGTTACGGCGTACTGACGAACGCAATCGATCAGTGTGCTGAAATATGTAGTACCTAAAGGCTAAGTAACAATTAATTATTTAAATAAAAAAAAAATATGTCGTTATTCTGATGTCCTATCCGAAGCTTATTTCTTCTGTATTTCTGTTATTCTGTTGTCAAATAATTTAATATTCTCGGGGATTGACAGTTGCCCCTAGTGCCCCCCCCCCCCATTGGATCCGCCTTTGCCTAACCTACTCTGCATGACCACGGAAAAAGCAAGATTTTAATATTTTTAAAGGGATTATTATAAAGGAACAATATGCCGTTTCGAATTCCGACACAAGAATATGACGATTGTCCCAGATTAGGTTAATCTGAGCAATCGTACTTAAATTATACAGGGACAGGGTGGTTAACTGATATATAGTTTTCCCGACAAATTTAAATGTTATATTTACTAGTTTACTAGTTTTCATTAGGTAACATTTTTCCTTAAACAAGTAAAACCTGCTTTCCCTTAAAACTTCCTTAATCGCTAAAGACGATAACGTGTGATATAACTTGATGGACATTTTTGGAAATGTTGAAAAACCAAAGATTAGCCTCTGGTTTAAACCACAAAATAATCTACAACTTAACTACATATTGAAAGAGTTGATTTTAGCAGTCATATTGGACAGTGGTGGTCCAGAAATTCGGATTTGATGACAGACTCCTGCCTTCAGAATAAGTCGATTAAAGCGAACTTACTCACACAGATTTAATTTGTGACTTAGTTGTATATGATAGCTTTTTATAGCTTTTAGATAAAATAAGACACTTTACTGTAAACTAAGGGATTCTTTTTAGGAGTAAAAGAAATAAGGTTTTAATACCAAAATTAGGTTTAATAGGTATTTTAAAAATAGCCAAACAAAAAGAACAGTATATCGAACGTAAGTCTCTCAAAGAGTAATCTCCCTCCGTCTAAAATATGCCGATACACCAATGTTTATTTAATAATCGGCACCACACACGCTAAGCCAGACATAAACAAATCTTGGTTCCTTCAAAGAGCCATAAATATTCCTAATCGTCGTGACGACGTGCCTTGCCGGTCCAGCGGTGCATTCGGGTGGTTACAGTCGGCTAACCTGACAAACCTTCACGTCCTCGTGAAGAGTAACCTGTAACACACAAAATAAATCTTCATTAGTATGTACCTTAGCAAAAATGAAATCATTCGTCGTCCGAACTACTATCGCCTGACGATACTTTCGTGACGAACAATTTCATTCGGTCTGAGGGACAAATCCCTGTATAAGTTTTCTCGAACGTAACGAGCCAGGTAACTCAGCAATCACGTAACGATCTTTATCGAGTACCTTCGTAATAACAAAGGGTCCTTTGTACCTAGGTTCAAGCTTTCTGCTTTGACCATCATTAGAGCCCTTAGCTCTTCGGACAAGTACATGTTGTCCAACTCCAAACGTTATTGGAGAAGCATGCTTTTTATCGTAAAACGTCTTTTGGTACCTTTGCTTATCTTTAAACTTTTCAGAAACCTCATTTCTGAACCTTCCAAAATCTGGACGTTCGTTATCGTCGCAGACCTCAGCCGTCAAAAAGGCATCGTTTACTCCTCTAGGACGGTAACCTAAAAATAACTCATAGGGGCTCTTTCCAGTGGTGGAATTAACTGTAGAATTAATTCCCCATTTCACAGCTGCTACAGCCTCGTCCCAACGACTTTCGTCGCTAGTGGAAGCCATAACTGCCGTAAGAATAGAGCGATTCATTCGTTCGACTTGGCCGTTAGCCCGAGGGGTCGAGGTAGCATATAATACTTGTTTAACACCTAAAGTTGAACAGTATTCTTTAAAATTCTTGCTCGTAAAAGCCGTTCCACGATCGCAAATAAACCTACGGGGAACCCCGAAAATTTCTATTACCTCATCTAGAAATTTTAGTACAGGTCCAGTTCTTGTATTAGGAACCGCTTTTAGAAATACAAATTTCGTAAAGCCGTCAACTGCCACTATTAGATACGAGACAATACTCTTTATGGATTCGTTGCTCGTCATTATCTTTAGGTTCTCCTGACAAAACATTAATAATATTTTTGCATGAGTTATCTTGAAGTTGTGCTGAGAGTACCCAGTCATCTTCTTCAATATTTACAATCATTACGTCAAGTGATTGATTTGTAGATGTAGTGTCTCGGCTCAGAGCGTCTACGTGGCTCATCTTTGTTCCAGCACGGTATTCGATCTCAAAATCGAACTCTTGAATTAATAACCACCATCGCGCGATACGGAGAATTAAAGCTCGTTTCATAAGGGCGTGACGAAGTGGGTTACAGTCGGTTACGATTTTAAACTTAATGCCAATCAAATATATTCTGAACTCCTTTAAGGCGCATGCTGCAGCTAAAGTTTCAAGCTCATAGGAATGGTATTTCTGCTCTTCTTTGGTGGTGGCTCTACTAAAATATTGCACTGGCTTAAGAGTGCTGTCCTTTTGACGTTGTAAAAGGATACCTGCTAACCCGACTTTGCTGGCGTCACAGTGTACTTCTGTCTCCGCTTCTCTATTGTAAATAGCAAGGATAGGTCGTTCCACCAGCATCTTTTTCAGATTGTCAAAAGCATTCTGCTGTTGTTCTGCCCAGACAAAAGGAGTGTTCTTGCAAGTTAGATTAGCTAAAGGTTTAGCAATGGCAGCAAAGTCCTTAATAAATTTTCTAAAATAGCTAGCGAGTCCTAAAAATCTCCTAATTTCATGAACGTCCTTAGGTGCTGCAAAATCTGCTACGGCTTTTATTTTATCGTGACCAGGTCTGATACCTTATCCAGTGATTTCGTGGCCTAAATATTCGATTTTCGACTGTAGAAAATGGCACTTATTAAATCTTAATGTCAAACCAGCAGTTCTGAAAAGCTTCGAGACATTTTCGAGTCGTTCCATGCCTTGTTCTAAAGACACCGACGGTATAAGTACGTCGTCAAGGTATGCCATCGCACCGTCAAAACGTAAAGGGCCTAATATCTTGTTCATAGTCTTTTGGAATACAGCAGGGGCGTTTACCAAACCGAAAGGCATTCTTAGATATTCGTAATGGCCATCCGGGGTCACAAAAGCAGTTTTTGGTATGGAATCTTCTTCAACCGGAATCTGATGGTACCCAGACGCGAGGTCTAATGTTGTATAATAAAAATTTTCTTCTAGATTATCCAGAAGGTCATCGATTCGTGGCAATGGATATTTCATTTTAACACTCTTGCGATTTATGGCCCTATAGTCTATAACCATTCTCTCTTCGCCATTCTTTTTCTTTACCAAAAGTATCGGACTAGCATAGGGAGACTCTGACTCTCGTACTATTTCATTATCAATAAGATATTGGACTATGGTGCGAACTTTCTCGCGACTTGAAAAAGGCATACGGTATGGGCGATAAGTTACAGGTTCGCTATCAGTTAGTGTGATCGACATTTTCGTAACAGCCGTCTTACCAACCTCCCCTAAATCAAAACAATCCCTATAACTGTTAAGTAATTTTAGTAAATTAGTACAGTCAACGCTCTTTAATTCTAAATAAGTTTGTTTCTTGAGATCTAACAATGTAAAAGGTGGTAAATCAGCAATGTTTGTCGCTAAGCATATTTTTGATGGTATTTCAGAATCTTCGATACATGTATAGCCTCTAGCAAGTACTCTGCCTTTTTCGTAACAAACAGACTTATCGGACATATTGGCAACGGGAATGCAGCAACAATTATTCATGTTTATAACACACGGTAAGATAACGTGAAAATTATTATCCCAATTTCGAAAGTTTAGATCAACAAAAACATCCTTAACGCTTTTATGTCTAATCAAAGAAATATGACCTACAAAATTCGCTGGAATACTAGTAGTTTCCTTAACACATAAATTAACTTTCTCAGACAGAAACTTTTTAACATTTGTAATTTTGACGTCATTTTGATTAAAAAGTCGCACTTGGTTACCTCTAACTAAAACTGTAACATTATCATTATTTAAAAATGGCTGACCTACAATGACAGGTACATCCTGTACACTATCGGGTACCACAAGTGCATCAACGGTAGCAGACGCTAGGTTAACATTTAAATTTATAGTGACTTTTGAACGTGCTATCACAGAACCTCCAGCGTAACCACACAAACGTACTAGTGTAGGCTCACCCTGCAGATGCAACCTGACTGCATCCGATTCACGAATTGTGACTGCAGCGCAACCCGAATCTACAAAGCCTCGTATTGGTTCATCGCTAATAACGCAATAAATAAAATAGCAAGTACTAGAAGACCGATTATTGGATTAGAATAAAATTGGTTTTGACTCACCCTTATTTTGTTGAACAGTTGGTCGTTTCTCTGCATTTACCGTGCAATGGTCTGCCTCGTGTCCTAATAGATGACATTTTGTGCAACTAACACGTGGTTTTGGACACTTTGACTGATAATGCCCTTTCATCTTGCAGTTATAAAACACCTCACATTTGAAACATCTGAACTTGCGTATGGTTTGTTATTACGTAGATTCGAAAGTGAGTGACGTAAATCCATTTTCTGGCATCGCCTTATCGAAACCTCTGCCTTTTGCATCGAAACATCATTGGTACTTTCTTCACGTAGTGTTGACAAGTATCCTTCAAACAGTGCCTCTGGTTTTTCGTAACGACCAGCACGGGCAGCGTTTTGAATGGTGACATCTGGGATTCCGTCAATTAAACAGGACACTGCATTCTTTCCTGCAATTTGACATGTCCTTAAGAGTTCCATCTTGTTAAAGTAATATGATGTCATTGTCTCATTTAAAAGCTTTTTTCTGTTTAGCATTTTCCTAAGAGCTTTCGCATAGTCAACGTGGTCGGGAAAAGTTTTGGCAACTAAAACTTTCCACTCAGGCCAGGTATATCGTACGGAACTTAAACTGTGATACCAGGTTTTTGCCATACCAGAAAATCGAGTTTGCATATGGTAAATTGTAGTTACCTCATCCCAATCGTTTATTTGTCTAAGCTCGTCAATTTTCTCAAGCCACTTAATGGCGGATATATTCTCATTCTCCGGACAAAATTCTGGAATACAATCGCTACGTACAGCTAATCTCCGTGTTTCGACACAGGGATTTGGTCGCGACATTTTCTCTATTATCGATTCTAATTGTTTAATTCTTGCCTCATAAGTATAACTCGAACTTTGTTGGCTGGAGCTAGTATTTTCTGCCCCACCTCGTATGTTTGGTACGTAACCCAAATCACGAGATGTGCTTGGTATCATATTTTCTCGCGACGTACGTAACTGTCGCTTTTTTTACGGTTCCCTTCGTTAAAGGGTGACCTAGTGTCTCGTCTTGGTGGAGTATAACCCCGTTCAAATCGCGTACGCCTGTATCTACTGTCGTTAGAGCTTGAAGATTCAATGCTTGAATCACTACTTGAAGAGCTAGAGCGACGAGAACGCCGTTTTCCTTTGCCCATCGTTCTTAACTCTAACTTAACACGAATCACTTAAACTAACACTAATCACTAAAGAACTTCGAAGTTTTGAAGGCACGTAAACAAGTCAGACAAAGTTTTAAAGTTTTTGAACTACCCGGTATAACACGGTACGTAATGCACGTTTAACTCCAGAAAGAAAGTAAACTGTAAGTCTACCCCACACCTGAACTGTAAACTAAGGGATTCTTTTTAGGAGTGAAAGAAATAAGGTTTTTATACCAAAATTAGGTTTAATGGGTATTTTAAAAATAGCCAAACAAAAAGAACAGTATATCGAACGTAAGTATCTCAAAGAGTAATCTCACTCATATGTTGTTAAAGCTACCGGTTCCGTACTGAAGGTACTAGCCGTTGCTTATGTTGTTATAGCTACCGGTTCCGTACTGAAGGTACTAGCCGTTGCTTATGTTGTTATAGCTACCGGTTTCGTACTGAAGGTACTAGCCGTTGCTTATGTTGTTATAGCTACCGGTTCCGTACTGAAGGTACTAGCCGTTGCTTATGTTGTTATAGCTACCGGTTCCGTACTAAAGGTACTAGCCGTTGCTTGTGTTGTGGAGCTACCGGTTCCTTGCTTGTGGTGTTAGAGCTACCGGTTTCGTACTAAAGGTACTAGCTGTTGCTTATCTTGTTAGCTACGCTGTGAAAATACAAAAAATTTAAAATTGAAAAAAATGTAACAGACCTTACTGAGTCCATAATTGCACATATGCGGCGACAGTAGCCCAGAGACGTTCACTTACCCTTTTTAAATCATAACTTTCATTGAGAAAGCAATACGTCACCTCACATGGTCCTTGAAACCTGGGATTTAGCTTACCTCCTGAAGCAAATTGACTATCTTGTACGGCTACCTTATATCCTACTGCGTAAGGCGTAAGGCACTGACTCTGTTCGCTTCTTATTAAAGTCTTGCATCGTCTTATGTTGCAGTTTTTCCAGACGTTTAGTCACCTGCTCCTGTATTATATCGTCATCAACGACCTTACGCTGAGCTGGCAGTTCGGCTAACAACTGATCGGCGGCCTTCAAACGACGTGTTGAACCAAACATTAGTTCGTGCGGCGATAAACCAGTGAATTTGCTGATGGTAACGTTAAAATCGCCTTCAATTATGTAAAGGAAATGAAACAATTTTTTTTCATCCTTGTCACAGCCGGTGGAGTTTGCACAAATGTAGTCTCTACAATATCTCTTACAGTGATAGCTACTTGCTCGTCTAGTCATGACACATTTAAATCATTAATGTCCAGAGTACGCAAACTTAGAACACGGTTAAAATACAACCAATCGTGAACTATATCCACACTATTTGCACTAACTTCCACTTTGATTCTAGGCTTTTGCAATACGATGTTTCGGGCATCACATGCCGCAAGAAGCTTTAACAGGTCAGCCTCGCATGATGGTGCTTAAAAACAAATTCTATTTTTAACCTTGGAATCCTGCACATCATATTCCAAAAGATTTAAAATAATGTCCCATGGAAATTTAGGATAAAGGCGTTTTATTTCCGCAAGTTTTGCATTGCCATATTCAACCAACGAAGCAAAATTTGAGCTCTTAATGGCTAAGCCCGCGCGCATTGTCGTAGCCGGAGTACCCTGCTCCGGAAAAGCTACTTCAAAATCGCGCCGAAATGAAATCCAATCGCGCACTATCAGCTTCCAATGTTTATAAAATCGCGCTGCTCGTCCACGTAACGCGTCACCGGCTTGTAACACAATCAAAGTGTCCGACATGCCAATTTCTTGCTGGATACGGGTGACATCATCCATCCATTCGGTCATGGTAAACGGAGTATAATCAGGATCAAAACTAGGGAGTTTAATTTGCGCCGAAGCTGACGTAACATTTTCATATGCATGCGCATGCATGCATGTTGGGTAGCCATTGTGGTTAAAACCTGAATCATCTGTTTTTGCAGCTGCATGTTACTCTTATGCTAAAGTTCCCATATTTCCATTAATGTCTTTTCACTACTACTGGCACACTTAGCTTCCTCCTGATCAAGTTCACTGTCACTGCCGCTGTAATTACCACCGAGACTAGGTGCGCTACTATTACGATCCGCCAATTTAACACTTTAACACCAGTTTTTGTTGTGTGTTTTTGGTTTCTCCTCCTTTCTTTAGAGCAAAAAGGAGGTATCCCACTTCTGACGATAGCTTTTTATATCTTTTAGATAAAATAAGACACTTTACTTTACAAAATATTCATCTTAAATTGTGTATCAAACGCTAATACACATTCAACTCTTTCTTAAAAACTATATTTTGCTGACACCTCCAGAACGCTTACCTGAATCCCGTCAAGGCGAAGGCGATATACCGTCCGTCGTCATCAGTATCGAAAGCTAACATATATATTATTCAAAATTGCTTCTTTTTTTGGCCGATAGGTAGAGGGAGATAAGTATTGCAATTTCATTGAGTTTTTCTTACATTTTTTGAGACGTTCTAATTGATATTACTAATTTTTCTATGTATAGTCTTAAACTACAAAGTTATTTTTCTTAGTGATATACCTAGCAACCGGCTTGGCAATAAAAAGCCTAAACGAAGAAATTTCAGAAAACTAAGTTTAAACCGACCTATTCTAACGTCGACAGTGTCATCAAACGTTAAAAACATATTTTCCGGAAACCTTCTATATTGCTATTAATTATTAATTTATAATTGCAGGATGGAATGCATTAAAAAAATTCATGAGAGAGAAGCAGATTTTGGTACTGTCGACCCTGAAGATATATACGTTGCAGCAAATCAACCTGATGAAGATTTTGCGATATTTGAAGAAATTCGAACTAGGGAAGAACCTGAGGGTAATATACACACAGTTCATGTAATCATTCGGTACCTACTATTAAGAAACTAATATACCTACATATTTCTCTGATTTGTACATTTGTGGCATGTTTTGAAATTAAAGAAAATTTATTATTATTAGATTGCATCTGACTATGCTTAGGTACATATAATATTGGTATTTCAGCTGAATTTAGATATGAAGCAGTAGCTGTAATCCACAAAGACTTGGATATTAACAGTATCGAGGGACTAAAAGGTTTGAACTCTTGCCACACTGGAGTTGGAAGGAATGTAGGGTACAAAATTCCGTTAACCAAATTGAAACAAAAAGGAATCATTGGAAACCTAGCAGAACCTGACTTGTCTCCTAGAGAAAATGAGTTGAAGGCTTTCTCCAAGCTCTTCAATAAGGCTTGTATTGTTGGAGCCTGGTCGCCAGATCCAAAAATAAATTTAAATTTGAGTAAGTATATGCAAATGAAGACAACCAAATTGGGTGACAGTCAAGTAGAAACAAATTAATCGTTTAATTTTATGAAAAAGCGTTCTTGCAAGTCACTTTTCATAATTTATTTAATTACGTATATTAAATATTTTAAAACTATTTTGTACTGTGTAAAGGGGGTCAAAAAAAAACGGGGCAGAAATTTTAAAGATTTTTCACGTTAAACATATATATAATAATAATGTATATAATTACGAAAAAAGTAGGTACACAAAGTAAATATCGGTAGTGCTAATATTAAGGTCCAATTATTTCTACAGAATAGTTATAGTTCTACCAACACAAAACAGCTCACATGTTTCTGGAATCAGTAGATTAAAAGAGGCCAAATGTAACTACATAGTTTATTAAAGCTTAAAGAGCGTAGATAATTTTGGATGTAAAAATAATTATCCTATGGGGGTAGGGGTTAGAACAAAACCGTCGACGGCCAAGCGCTTAGTTCTAGGGCCAAATTTGTACCCAATTTTGAATTTTGAATATCGAATCTTGAATTTTCAATATAAATGATGAAATGTGCAGATCGTTGTTGGGTGGTACATAAATGTGTGTAGAAGTTATCGGTACGTTATGTAATACGTCGGTCTTTCTGTAATTGTCTGTTAATAGTTCGTCAATATGTTCATATTTGTAAGTCATTGTAGAGTACTTTCTTCGGAATGAATCTGGGTGCACTCGCAATTATTCTGAGCGCGATATTTTGGGAAACTTGTAGTTTTTTCATCGTAGTTTTGTTGACAGTATAATATGTCTGTACGCCGTAAGTAAGTACTGGTCTGACTATTGTCTTGTAAAGGTTTATCTTTGTTTGTATGTAAGTCTATTATATCTGTTTAACAGTGGTGAGATGGCGTGTTGAATTGCTCTCTTAATATGCTTTTCTACATTGATATTCCAAGCCATCCTCTTGTCAAAGAAGAGTCCCAGGTATTTAATGTCATTTACCCAGATAATTCTTGTAATATTTACAAGCGATGCGGTGTAGAGGTTGGAACTTTTACTCCCGACTTCGAGAAGAAGATTGCTTGAGTTTTGGCAGCATTCAAACGAATCTTCCATTTATTTAACCAAAGTTGAAGAAGATCTATGTGACTTTGGAGTCTGGAAATCACTAATCATGGCGATCTGGAGAAGGGAGAAGAAAGAAAGCGGTTATCGCCGTATCGGTAAAAAATAAATATAACTGAGTTTGCCCATGTTTGAGTATATCTAGAGTGTAAATGACATGACCGACGCAAGAGGGGAGACCTGTGGTACCCCGGCCCTGATATGCCTCATTGTTTATATGTCATTTTCTGTCGATACAGTGAATAACCTTCAGGAATGAAATAACTACATTCAGTAGATATTTGGCATACCTGCTCTTATTAATTTTAGTATAAGTCCATTGTGCCGGACATTATCAAATGCCTTAAATAGCCAGAATAGTGTGAAAGCGGCCATTAAAACCCTTGAGGATATTAGTCACCAGTTTAGTATAGTCGATGAAGTATCTATGATATAGTAGTATAAACATCTATATAATTCTTTAGTTGAATTACAAAAATGTTGATTTTTTGAACCACTCGATCAAAGGGCAAGCTTTATTCTTGTTGGCTAAACTCGTTCTTCAAAATTATCATTGTCAGTGAGTATATTTTAGCGTACAATTGTGCGATGTTCATGTTAACATTTTGAATATTCAAAATCTTGATATTTTCAAAAACGTTTACTAATATTTTCAGTAAAAAATGAAATTCAAACGAAACTAGTTTTTCAAGAAAACCAGTTGCCTTTGCTTTTGCTTTGGTATATCATAAACACACATCTTTCTGCATAATTGTCAAACAGAGATTTTAAAGATACTGTCACGAAGACACCACCTTGTGGGGCAAAAACATCTTATTGGCGACGAACCAGTGCCCTCGCTGTTAATTTTAATATGTTTGAAAATATTTAATCTTCTTGCGGAAAAATAATTGCTGTTTAAGTTTTTTCCATGTCTAACCCGGTAAGTCGAAAACTGCCCATTTAATAGCAATTTCAATTAAAATAAAAATATTAAAAAATTAAAAACTGAGTAATTGCTATGGGTGCAACGCACTCATTACCAAGAGCACCCATGCATTCGGCGCCAATGACTCTGTCTATTGTGAATACTATCATATGCCATTTAATTTTCTAATCGGGAGTTTAAAATTGAAATTCGAAATCTAATTTGAAAACTAGTTAAGGGATTAAAGTGACAATATTAAGGAAACTACAATTACGCAAAAATTATTGACGTTTCATAAATTAATAGATATATCGACCCGGATCCTTTACATATTTATGCTTTCAATTTTCAGAAAGAAAGTATACCAATCTATGTGCACTTTGCGAACATCCAGAAATTTGTGACTATCCAGATACATTCTCAGGATACGATGGAGCTTTAAGATGTCTAGCTCACAATGGCGGTCAAGTAGCTTGGACCAAAGTTATTTTTGTAAGAAAGTTCTTTGGAGTGAGTATATTTTTTATTTTATTGTCTATGGATATACTTTTATAGAACAAAAGCAGATTATTTAAACCAAGTGGCAATTAATTAAGCAACTTTTTCTTGAGATTTAGGATGCGATATAATGTTTTTTAATTTATGCCTTGAAATATTTTATACTCGCTAGTTGGATAACAATGCTGATATGGGTCTGTGTTCTTTTCCATCTCCGGACCCCTGTGTAAAAAATTAAATTTTATAATGCAGATAAGAAGTAACAATAAGTGCAATATATATACATCAAGAACTACAACAAAAAACTAGCTGCACCGCGAAAAGAAACAAAATAAAATATCTAATTCATGGAATGTAACAAATGTCCAAAAGTTTTCCAAAAATATAACACACATCGAAACAACCTGGAACATAATAGTATATTGTTGTTACTTCTATATTAAAATTAATATTTGCAGCCAACAATTAAAATGTCTTATTTCTCGCCTAAAGATTTGCAAAGGTTGATACGATCTACTATGGACGATTGTTCGAGCAATCTGATTTTCTGTTGAAAATATTTACAAGCTCTTTATTTTCTCCTAGCATTTCTTACAAAATTTTAATTAACTTTGATTTTGAAGAAGATCTTTCTTCCTAAGCCATGAAAACAGAAACGACAAGTAAAACATACATAACAACAAGAATTTTTAGGGGTAGAGTAAGGATTTTAGATTATATTAGAAAAAAACTTTAGAACAAAGTTCAAAATTTACAAACAGCCATAAAAGATTTATGCACTAATTTAGTGCGAAAAGAGAAGAACATTAATGGTTACAGCTTTATAACACCTTTGGACTACTCTAATGTACCAGTGCTGTCCAACTTCAAGTGATTCAAATGTCGCTGTAAATAAAATGGCGGTTGTGAGGGCCGCATCATAAAATACTTCTTATGCGACTATATCAGCGATTTGTACAAAAAAAAACTACTTTTATTAATTCAAACAGATAACAAATATACAAAAGATAGTGGGAAGTTTGGAGGATATTGGTTTTCACTAACCAGTGTATCAATATTTGTTTTTGATAAACGAAGCAACCAAGTTAGTGACTTATCAGACAGGGAACACCTATGTGTATACACATATATATTATATATATATGATCTGACTGCAAATCGCACAATCCCAGTTGAAGACCTGCTATGTTGCGTTCTCAACAGAAATAGTAAGTGGCTAAGTAAAAACTTAAATTTCTCCATTGATTTTCTTAAAGTCGCTAAATCGGTTTTCTAATTCTTCTGCAATTGTATCAATGTATTTAATGTGAGTTGAATATGAAACTTTCTCAAAATCCTTCATTTCTTCAAAGTGTTCTTTACAGCTTGGGAAAAATGAAAAATCATGTTTTTCTAGTGAAGACTTGAAAAGCTTCATTTTATTTTGAAATCCTCTTATGTGACCATATGAATTATTGCCATTATTCTGCTGCTTTCCTTGTAGCTTTAAATCTAGTTTGTTAAGGTGAGATGTCAGGTCTGTAAAAACAAATGTCTGATAGAAATTTTACATCTACAATTTGATTTTGCAGTTCCGTAGTGTCGGACTTCACTTTATTATTAAGGAAAATAGGAATCGCCTTGCGTAGATTGAAGAAACGTTGCAAACGGTTTCCGGCGTTCAATCAACGAATATCGAAACTTTCTGTGAGTCAAAGCACGATTGCTCCCTCTTATAATATGGGTTATTTTAACAACCACTTTCATGCTATTGATTTGACGTACCTAAGGTCATTGAACAATGCAGTTGCAGTTTACCACAAGACAGTTAATTTTGTTTTGTTTTAAGAGTCCTGCAAATCCAATTTTAGTTCCTACGATAGCTCTGGCTCCATCAGTGACAATACAGGAATATTTATCGAATCCCCTATAGTCTGATATCACCTTATTTGCAGCTTTAAAAATATCTGTACCCAAAAAAAGTAGATCAGAGTGAAAAAAAAGTTCCATGACGGTTCACATCGCATTAGGTGAGAGTGAAAACATAAACCGTTATGGAACCTTTTTCACTCTGATCTACTTTTTTTTTTAACAAGGTCGGGTTTCTATGGGAAATTTGTCATTATTACAAATTTATAGTACGTATTTTTGGACACCGCGGCTCATCTTATTAATAGTTTCTGATATTTAAAATAGGCCCATAAATTAACACCATATGCAGTCATTCGTTTACGGTTGTAGAAAAAATATTGTATGAAACTCGTGCACAAAGCGTCTTTTTCTCACTCCTGGGAGTTGCGGCATTCGCCTTCGGCTCATGCGTGCAAACTTCCCAATCGTTAAAAAAAAGTACTACTTTATGCTCTTGTTACATAAAATACTATTTTGCAATAGATTCAAAAAAATAAATTTGTTACAGCTTCCTGTAGGAATAACTCCAGCAAAGGCAACGAAGGAAGATCCAACTCAGTTCGCTTATCTATGTCCTGACGGTAGTAAGGTTCCTGTAACCGAAACTCCCTGTACATGGGCTGCGAGGCCTTGGCAGGGTTATATGACCAATGCAATCACGGCTAAATCTGTGGACGAACTAAGAAGAAAAATTGAAAATTTAAATTCGATCGGAAGCAAAAATCATGCTCCTTGGCTTGAGAAAGTACTGGAATTAAATGACAAAACTGAGCCCAAAGAAAACAAGATTATATCTCCCAAAGACTATCTGAATAAAGCTAACTATACAGGTACTGTAGTAAAATAAATAATTATTCTGATACTCTTCGTTGTGCGCAAACTTTTTATCAAATACTTTACCTGTTATTGTCTACTTAGTCTAAAAAGATTTTCTCTATGCCGAAAACAGATATCTTAATCTTGACCGTAAATAATTTGTGTTTGGGTTACTCCATTATCCTTTGGGGTATTCATCCCTCTAATCATCTAATCATTTATCAAAAATCAGGTTTTGGTGTATTTAAACAAAACAATTTTCATTACTTTCATAGCATCTCCCGCATGTTAATTACTTTGAGGATAATATGAAGTTGGAATATGTTCAATATTCCAGTCATTTAGAAATGTTTTTAATTTGATGGAACTTAACTTTTTTATGATCAGACACGTCCTTCCTCTTCCGAGGTGTGCGTGTTCTAAGGACGCGTTTTACGTTGGCCTTGAACCTTTGAAGATTATATTTGTTGGGGAATACCTTAGTAAAGTAATTTCAGTGCGACAACGTTTTCCAGTTGAAGGAATTTTTGAAAAGTGTCGCTGTGGAAATATTAAACTGAATCCAGTATGTCGTGTGTATTTTTACTATGTCCGTTCTGAGTGAAATCAGTTGAACACTTGTCATAAAAAATCTGTAAAAGAGGTTCAACTCATCAACCGGTCTTAGATGTTTTAGGCTTTCAAGGTTGTTTGCTTTATAGCTATAGCTCTAACTTGACTATACCAAGACGTATGACCATCCAAAGTGACGCCCAATTTCGCAATCTGGTTCTTAACGATATCTGTTTTAGAAAATACGGAACCAATTGTTTTTGGCAATAAATTGTACTTGATTACTATCACCCTGAGATAAAATTTCTTCCAGGTCTTCTTTGAGATGTCAGAATTGAGTTTCATGGCGTGATTAACTATTTGTTTCAGCTTTTAATATATTATTTGTAATTAATGATAATATTTTGGAATTACTAAGATGAAGATTCCGGTTTAATTAATACTGAAAAATCCAATAAACTATGTCTAATGAGGATTCCGTATTTTCATACAAATTTTTCTATTTCGGTAACATCTGTTACAGGGTACTTATATTGAATTTTGTTCCTTCGGCATATAAAAACGACGCAAAGAGCTTCACCTGATAAAACTGTCACGCTTGTATTATTTTTTTTTTAAATTTGGATATACAACTGTTTAATTTTTGTTTCTATTATATCTATTCCTACGTGAAATCGTTTGTAACTAAATACGAATGCTTTTCTTATCGAGTTCGGCAGCTGCCAATCTGCAATACGCTACGTCCGATATAGATATTCATGCCGCAGTTCGTCAAGTGCTCACATTTCCCCCTCTCTTTTTCCACTACACATTGGTTAGGTAGAAAATCGCTCGGGGATTCCAGAAAAAATGTACAAACAAAAATTCTGACAGGTGACACCTCTGTTTATAGACCCTTTTTAAGAAGGAGTTTTTTAAAAATCTACCAACCGAGGTTCAAAGTAATTTGTAAATTTGACTGTTGCCAGTTGCGACCTGTATGTGGTCGGAAACGACTTTGAAAACTGTCAATCGGCTACCTAAGTTTTATTCATGAAAATAATTTTAGGAGATGCGTCTAGCTTGGGCGATGCAACTTTTGGTAAAAAAGAAATTATAGGGTGTGTTGTATTGTAATCTGAAGTAATCTCAGCAAAATTGGGCTTTACGGTATTCAAAAAAAAGCTGCAGTCGGTTCGAGAAAAACCGCGGACTTAATACACCTGCAGTATATTTTAATATTTAAGGTTATTTCTGTCAAACAATTATCTAAAATTCCAAAATTGTATTGAGCAGGCTATGGGTCTTTCAGTTTTTTTTAATATGGGCAACTTTTGATCTTATTATTTTGTTTTTATATTGGCTTGGAAATCTATAATGTTGCTAATATAAAATTTTGTTTAACAATCCTAAACTAATAAGAATATTTGTTATGAATTTTAGATCTAGTTTAATATAATCACTTTCCTTTTCATAGGTAGGTAAGTGATTTTAGAAACATTTTATAGCTTCTGCTATTTCTGAAAAACAAGTCCTATAAGTAGATAAGCTATGGCGTTTTCGGATCAGAATGTAAGGCCCGTTCTTCATTTTAAGGTCACCGACGCCAAAAATATTAAAGATTAATAATTAGTGGTCTATGCTCTCAACCACCACGCCACGCTGTCTATATCTTTTGGTTAAATTGTTAATGAAATAGATACTAGAAGCTACCGCGCCATATCATTATGTTATGTTATAGACATCAAAAATAATGAATTATTTTTAAGTAAACAACTAACATAGCTTAAATATAGGTTTATTTATACGATTACACTAATACATTCTTTATTATATTGTGTAATTTATAACAGACACACAATATAATATCCCATTCCTTTCTAGATTACATTTACATATTCACATCCATATAATTAACTAATTAAAAATATTTGTCAGGTATAATATATATTTTTACTCGTCTTCCATTATCGACCAGTGTCCCCAAGGAATTGTGTCAGCGGATGATTTTGAAATTCGTCTCTTGTCATCATGAGGACTTACAGCTATCTTAATGTGTCTTACACTATATATATCATAATTTTTGGATCTTATTCAATTCTGGGAAATATGTTTATCCGTAAACCTTTTCAGGTAGTTAACATAATCTTCAAATGTTACTTGATTTTCAATAACCAATTTCTGAATACCTGAATATAGTTTTTTGGTTAGTCCCTATTTAACAAGATAATTTTCAATTTCTTGTCGCTGGTTACTATCCGCCCCTAGTTTCAATCTGTCTTGTTCTATTATTCTATCAAAGGTGATATGCAATTTTGTAGCATGAGTCATAATTTGCCCATTGTTCTCATCCTTCATCATTCTTAAGACTTTCTTGTTAACTTTGAAATTCCATGTATGTTATTTGCAGAATAATCGGATGTATCAAAGTATTGCTGACTTTTGAGGACTTGATAAATATCCATATTTTAAGTTTCATATATTAGCGAATCGGTATCAGTAGTAGTAGTTTTGTAGCATGTACTTATAACGAAAATTGTAAACTGTACTTTTGGCTAAATCTAGAATAGATATTCCTAATAGGTTTGATGAAATAAATTCTTGTTTTTGCAAGTTCCATAATTGCAAAATTTTCATTATTACAGTAAGTTTTAAATTCACGTTTTGATATTAAAGCTTCGGCCCCATAACGTCTTTCCTAATTCATAAGTCATTTCACTGAGGAGTAGTTTCGAACTTTTTCCATAGATTTCCCAAATACACCATTGTTCATCAGCTTAAATAAAGTTTTCTCAAGTTCATTTTTAACCGCCTGCCTTATAGACTAGTACTTAAATCGATATATAGTTTTAGCCATAGAAATCGACTAAATGACAGTACTCTATGTATTTTTTTCAATTTGACCCCTAATGTCAACCTGAGCTAACCTGCTTTAAGTTACTATAATGTATAACATATTTATCTTTGTCATGCATGGTGGCCAAAAGTTTTATATCGTTAGCTCCCATAGGTTCTTGGTGTTCTGGACGAGGTGGAAGATCGAAAAATTTATTAGGGAGTTCGAGAGGAATATTTAAATCGACTTTTAAGTGTTCAGTGTCAGCTATATTAGAAACCTCGACTGCATTCAGTTTATTAATTTTCTCATTATAAAGTCATTCAAAACAACCATTCTTATGTCAAAATACGCCAGATGTGACTCGTCTTTATTAGCATCATATGAAGACATATACTTATTATTGTCTTTAGCATATCACTTTAAACACTGACTTAATCCCCCTCTTATGCCCTTTCCTACGGTTTCATTACGGCTAGATATTTTGTTCAATCTAAATACTAAGTAGATAAGTACCTATTAAACAATAATTGGAATATTTTTCTTTTAGATGTTATCGAACGGGATTACGGCCCACCCTACAAAACCATCAGATTTTGTGTAACCTCTACAGACGAAGAAGATAAATGTCGAACTCTAAGTTCAGTAGCATTTTCTCGGAATATTAGACCTCGATTTGACTGCATTCTCGAGAAGGACTTGCACCACTGTCTTAAAACTATTAGAGACAATGGAGCTGATATTATTACCTTAGACGGTAAGTTGGAAACAGCATTCTATATATTAAAACTGTGATGCAGTGGTGTATCGGGCATCGGTAAATAAAACAGTGCATATGTAAAAAATGTTATAAGGTAACAGTGGCGGCGGTTCGTCCTTAAAAATGCTGATTTGCACCCATTGGTATAATAAAGTAATATAGAAATTTTTTATATATGAAATAAAAGATTAGTTTAAGTTGACGTTTCGGTTTATTTAAAATTTAAACATCATCAGAACTACAAAATACATGAAAATTAGAGATTGACATGAAATTAGTATTTGAAAATATATGACCTATAAACCCACAAAATTGAAAAAAAAATAAATTAGGCACCTACTTAATTAAAGTTTAAATTTAGGTGAAAAATTTATTGTAAGTGATTAAAAATTAAGCACAATAATTAACTTATCTGGAGAGGAAATTCATACGACTATCTTAATGTAAGCTCAAAAGCTACGCAAAAACGTATAAATTAATTATGTAATTGCGCGTTGATAAAAAGATCTCCATAGATGATATCGCCATCAGGATACGTTTGTCATCGTAATCAACTTTGCCTCGTTCAAAGGTTTTTCTTTTAATTAACAAACAACTCTTGTTTTCTAGGTCGAGTGAGGTATCAAAATAAAGGGCGTGAATTTCCTATTACGAATACTATCTAGCTTTACCAGCTCTATAATCAAGGTGCTGACATTTGCACTGAATTGAATGAAAATATTCTATATCCTGATTTATAGGTAGGAACGGAGTATATTTAAATCAGAGAAATCTGCGTTTTAAATATACATACCGACAAATTGACCTATAAAGGGATATTAATATTGCATCACATGAAACTGTATAGCTATATTATTATATATTATTTAAAAGTTTATGCAAATAACAATTTAATTGCCCCTCCATAAATGCCGTCCATAAATCTCGTGACGCTCCGAGGGGGGGGGGGGCGGGGCAAGCGTCACGTTTTGTCACAGGGGGAGGGGGGGGGGGTCTTCAATCGTTACGGGACGATTTTAAAAAAACGATTTTTTCAATTGCCCGCAAAAAAGTTGAACGGTTGGTACAACAATGCGATTGGAACAAACACCCAATCAGCGCACAGCGTGCTGAATTGAGGTTAAAACTCATTTGGCTTGAGAATATGCCTTGTGGTTGACAAATGTCTAATTATTATTAAACAGGAAAGAAAAATCCAAAATTCTTCACAAATATATTTGTGAAGAATTTTGGATTTTTCTTTCCTGTTTAATATGAGTAATCTTCACCCCGGAGATATCTATGATTCAAGTATAATTATTAGTTGACTAATATGTTATCTTTATTCTGGTTATCGAGCATTGTACATGGGGGGGGGGTCACCGTCACATTACGTTTAGGGAAGTATTAGGGGGGGGGGGGGGTTGGCCAAGCATCACGCTACCGTCACAAGGGGGAGGGGGGTCAGATTTAGCGAATTTTAGCATCACGAGACTAATGCAACCAAACATACTTATATAAAATATATGACTAAAAAAGGAGAATTTGTTGGTCACGTCACAACTTGCCATACCCAAATACCCATACCATAGGTTAGGTAAGGTTAGTTGTTCAACTTTTTGCGTTTCATGAAGCGGTCATTATGAACCTCAAAAAGAAAACAGTACATACATACATATATTCTTGTCATATAAATATTATTTTTTCTTGTAAAACAAGGTTCATAAAGCTTAATTTTAACGTATGCGTCCATGATAGGAAACACGAGACGCTTATCGAAGTTTTCTAACGATGCAAGTGCGCTAATCGCTTTATAAAACATTGTATTCTATACTATTTTTCTCATTTGCATTTTTTTTTTAAATAAAACCACCATATTTGAAAGTAAAATATGCTATACAAATTTTGTAAATTTTTATGCCTGATGTTGGCAATACTATCAAATGCCTGCTATTCTCGTCGACAAACAATTTTATTGGATGTGTTTATGCAACCGAACATACCTGACTGAAAAATTCAATTTTTCATTGCTCACAACTTACCATGGCATATACGCCAGCAGAATAAAACCGTACATAAATAATATTAAAAAATAAACTTTGAGTTTCCTAAAGTTGAGTATTATTTAACTCTTTGACGTTTCGAAATAGTAACCAATATGAAACCCAAATGGAAAAAATATTTTGAAAACCATAAGATTTAAGTAAGGTGAGCCCTAATGAAACTCGCATTCATTTTGATTGTAGCAAATTAATGAAATTAGTTATTTTAATCAATCACGGAAAAACAAGCGACCTTGGGATTCTTATTTTGCGTCAAATAAGTTTAAATTTCATAGTTGCTTATTGCTTGAAATAAACAAGGCAAATAAATAAAATTCATTCATATTGACCTTTTAAAATATTGAATCAACTTTATTCATAGTACAACTTATTTAGAAAACAAACTTAAATTAAATTTTACGTGATATTTACTAAATTATTTAATTAAAATAAGAGATTCTTTTGTTCATAGTTCAGTTAATTAATCCAAGGCTAGGAAAAGCCTCGTTGCCCGCAAAACTTTTATAGATTAATACGATGAAGGTTTTACATTGAATAAACTTAAATTACTAACTTTCAGTTCGCGTCCTTTTCCGTTTACTCAATGTAAAGTGACAAAAGCTCTTAATACCTAAAGCGTTTCCTCTTATTGTCCAAACCAGGGGTTTGTCAGCATGATTAAGAAATTACAAATAGGAAATAAGCAGATTAAATTCTGAAATAAACGCGGGTAGTGAAGGTGACGGATAAAATCGTATTTTTGAGGCCATATTTACCATTGTTTGGTCTAGGCAAGCATTGAAATAACACAATTTTTTTGTTGAATACAACGTTGCCAGTTGCCGATAAGAAACGGAATTTACCCATTTCTAATACTGTGCAGCGCCGACATATTCTATCATTGCCCTGCGGCACAAGTTTAAGGGTGGATGCAGGAGAATGAAAGATGCGACTTGTTCAGAAAAAATGTGACCGATGAGGAAGAAGGGCTGCTGTGTGAGAGGTGTCTGATATGGAAGCACCGGGCTTATTTATCAATAGGATCAAGGGCTTACCAAAGGATTTGAAACTGAAGTGAAGACTGGTTATGTGTTAACTGCAAAGTGAAAGGTGGAAGACCAGAGAAGAAAAAGTCAAAAAAGGATAATCAACAGCCCTACACAAATGGATGCAAAATATAATAACCTGTTCATGAATTATCAGGAACAGGTAAAAGTAAATAATGAATTAAAGGAAGAGCAATAACAACTGAAATAGCAACTGAACAAAGATGAACAAAGAGAACTTAAAAAAAAACATCGCAATTCATGGTATTCCATGCCAAGAATAAGAAAATCTAAAGCAGAATGTAACAAAAATAGGGGACATATTGCAAGTACCACTGACAAATATTAAGTTTACCGCCTTTCGACTGAGAAAAGCAAGCACAGGAAGAAATCCCGTAAAAGTTATCTTTCCAAATGAAGAAGGTAAAAGAACTATACTGAGATCGAAACTGAAGCTTACTTTAAACACCTAAAACTAGGCTATACAACCAATGACAAAGTATATCTTAATCATGACTTAACGAAGCAGAATCCTGAACTCTTCAAAAGGGCCTAGAAGTTTAACCAATAAAGTAACTACAAGTTTCTCTGGATAAGTGGTGGAAACATACTGCTCAGAAAAGATAAAAATAGCAGGATAATCTTGGTAGAGGATGAAGATAATTTAAAAAACTAGTATGTAAGAAGTTAAACATCGTTTATATGAACATTCAAAGTTTACGTAACACGCTGGACGAACTGCAATGTTTTATTAACCAAACGGACTGTGATGAATTGTTACTGGTAGAAACATGGATTTGTGAAGAGGAATAATGGTTATATGAACTCGATGGATACAACTCTATTCATACATGTAGAGATTTAAGAGGAGGAGGTGCTTCAACATTTGTTAAAAATACCATAGTCGTTAAGGCACTAGGCAAATCACCACCAGAAGATACACTAAGTTGGGTATGTGTTTCCAGAGGTGAAAGAGGTACAAAACTAAGTTTGATATATAAACCACCCTCCTATAAAAACGACCATTTCTAGCCACTCTGGAATCTATTATGTCAAAATATCCCTCAAAACACATAATTGTAGGAGACTTTAATATCAATTAGTTAAACAAAAAAATACATGTGGCGAAAGACTATAAAAATACTCTAGCAATAAATAGTTACAAAATTATGAATAGTGTAGATAAAAAAGATGCTACCAGAATTACTGCCGGCATACGTAGTATATTGGATCATATGTTAGTTAAAGCAGGTTATAGTGACAAGTGTGAGGTTATAGTTGAGGACAATGTACTATCCGATCATAGCAGGCTATTAGTTACATTAAATGATAACATTAAGAAGTATAATATAAAGACAAAGCACGAAATAAAACACATATACCACAACAAAATGAAAACATTGTTTAAAAATAGGATAACAAACACTCATATAGATATATTCAAGCAACTTATAGACTTAATTCATTTGTGTAAACGCGAATCATAATTCATTAGTGTAATAAATTGCCATAATAATATAACACATGGGTTAAAAAAGATTTGCTTCAGAAAGTAGTTCTGTAAGATAGACTATATAAAAAGAGGAAATAAAATTGGCTGGATGCCGAAAGGCAAGAGGTCATAGGAAAATTTCAAACAGAACAGAACAAAAAGAGGAAAGCAAATCCACATGACACACAAGCTGCAGCAGAATTTAACAATATAAAAAATAAAATAAACGACAAAACTAAAGCTCTAAAAAACCGTCATTTCCGCAACAAATGGAATGAAGCTAAAAATGATAAAAAAAAAGCAATGGAAAATTATTAATTCTCAATTTAAAGACACAAATAAGAAATCAGGTATAGAAATCCTTACAATCAATATTACTGAAATTAAAGATCCTAAGGTTGTTGTAAACAATTTAAATACACATTTTACAGATGTTAGAAAAAATACAGTAGACCAAATAAATACTGAGATCCAGGGAAATGGGTTTAATCGTCGCTTTAATGAAATAAACTGTGATAATTTAGTTGCTTTGTGCAAGAAACGACGGAAAATGAGGTAACGGAAATAATTATGGGGTTCAAAAGAACATTCGCCCCAAGAGATGATGATGTAACATTTCGCGATTTAATAAACCTAAGAAAACACCTAATAAAAATAATTGTAAGACTAGTAAACAATGTCCTCATAAATGGCAAATTCCCTGATGAGTTAAAAGTCAGTAAGATAACCCCAATTTTTAAAGCAGCTACCAGAGACTCAATGAATAACTATAGACCCATTTCTGTGATCAGTTCTCAAAAATTGTGGAATCGGTGATAAAATCTAGAATGTTATCATTTATAGAAAAAAAAATCGTATTAATACGGTTTTGTTAGAGATGGTAATACCTTAAGTGCAACGATGGATCTCACAGGTAAAATAGCATCATAGATAATAATAAGGAAGTGATAGCTGTGTTTGTAAATCTCAGCAAGGTATTCGATTCAAGACAAAATTTTGAAGATTCTTTTTAAACTTAAGTGGCGGATGCACACATGTGATCTATATCGAGACTTGGGTAATTGATAAAACACAGAAATGTAATACACATTTATTTGCAAACAATATTCATGAATACGCAACTCTAGAACACAAAACAACATATACTAATACACTGTTAACACTAACAAAGGCTTAAATAATTCCATATCACGGCCTTCAACTGTCTTGCCGGCAAATTTAAGAAGACCCAGGAGTGTAAGGTTGCAAAAAAATTAAAACAACACATTACCACAATGTATGCAAATTGTTGCTTTTGTGGACTCTGATTTTTATCTTCCATATGTTTATATGTATATTTTGTATATTTTTTATTCTTTAGTTTACGTTGAAATTATTGTTATTGTACGTACAGCGTGTACCGGTCAGTATCCTCAATACCAGTGTTATAAACACTGCTTAGAGGATTATACATAATATTTTGTACTTTATATATGCTTAGTAAAATAAAGAATTTTCAAAAAAAATAAATAAAAGTAAATACTGACTTTACCTCGCAGGAACAAAATTTTTCGTTTATACATAAAGTTAAATTTAATATAAAATTATAGTTTTATTATTCAATAAAATATCAGAGCATATTTCATACTGGTGCTTTCCACTCATACATACAGCCAGTAACGTAACTTTTAGGGTAAGGGCTCCCTTATCTTGAAAACTTTTGAATCTAACCTAACCTAACCTAGGAGTCATATTTATATGCGAAAAATTCCCGAAGGAGTCGAGTCAAAGTATGAATAAAGATTATAACTTACAACTAACAAATTAAATGTATGTGTATCCAGGGTGTTATTAACAGTTATGCAGGTACTTATTGTAACGCAGGATTCCTCGATCAATTTTGTGTCGAAAAGTTCATATTAAAAACAAATCAGTGACGTTACTTCTTTGTTATAGTTGCATTAAAGTGTAGCCATACCTACGCCAGTGGTAAACGAAAAAAAAGTTT
The DNA here is from genome assembly GCA_963920685.1 of Polydrusus tereticollis. Taxonomy (NCBI): domain Eukaryota; kingdom Metazoa; phylum Arthropoda; class Insecta; order Coleoptera; family Curculionidae; genus Polydrusus; species Polydrusus tereticollis. The sequence goes on from OY987329.1 coordinate 57,532,836, forward strand.
TAAAAGTCAAAAAAATTAAACAACTCGGGAGTAGTTTCGCTAACGGGGCGTGAATGAAAACGATTCGGCTAGAAAAGAATACAGATTTTTATTTATACTTTGTTAATCATTTACCAGGTAGTCAGGAGGAAACCCAGCATGTCTCCGTGGGGGGAGTTGACCTGGCTGGTACTGTCGAATGGGGGCTCTCAGGGGATGCGCCTGAGATGCTTTACGCGGCTACGCCCCGGGAGACGAGAATGGCTTATGGGGCCCAAGAGAGAGGCCTGGAGTCTATAAGACACTTGGGCGCTCCTGGGGGGTAATTAAGAATAAAGATCAGGAGAGAGGCCTGGAGTCTTTAAGACACTTGGGCGGTCCTGATCTCAGGGAAGGTGACCAGTCGTTGAGACGAAGGTCCCATGTCCACCCAATCTTCGAGTATTTATACACCGAAAATGCTGACTCTTGTTCAATTGAACTTGACATTGGGTGGCACAGTGGTCTGCGACCTCAACGCACATTGGGCTAGAGTTGTAAAAAATATAATTATACTGTGGAGCCCGCCATTTCTTTGACAATATGTGTTTTTATATTAAACGCCTCGCCAAAATTGACGCAATTGCCAGATTGTTACGATATGTGCATACCGGGTGTTGCATTGTCGAGCGGGACATAGGAAATCCCATGTAATTTTAAATGGGGTCAATTATTGGCTTCCCTAATTATTTTAGAGAAAAATTCCATTTAGGTTTATTAAAGAGCACTAAAACCCACATTCAAAAGAATAACTTTAGATATTTTTGATGAGCCCCTTTACGGGTTATCGCCGATTTCTTTTTAACTATTTCTCCTTTTTATGGCCCCGTATTTGCGGGCACCAGTCAAGGTAAAAGATGACTGTCAAATAAAGTTGTCATTTTGAAATGTGTGCTTTATTGTTATAAAAACTCGTACATCGAAAATATTAGCCATGAATTACACTTCTGAAGAAAAAATATTAATGATTAAATGGTATTATCAAGGAAATAGTTATCAAAATTTGTCAGACATGTTTGCTGCTCTGTATCCGAATAGACCGATAAAAATTTGAGACAAAAGACACTGTAATAAATAACTGCAGATGTGAAGAAAGGCAGGAACAAAGAAGAGATGCAAGAAATGATAGGGACTTGCAAGTTTTATTGTGCGTGGAAGAAAATGATGGGAAGATCAGCACAAGGAAACTTGAGGATGACATAGGATTAGATCACACCACAGCGTTACGAGCTTTGAAACGACATAAATATTATTCATACAGAGCTAAGAGATAGGGACGAAATACGACGACAGGAGTTTTGTTCTGGTATGATGGAAAGAGCAAACATGGATAGGGAATTTTTAAAAAACATTTGTTTCACTGACGAATGCACATTTACCTTAAACAATGAACCCAATGTTCAAAATGATCGATATTGGAGCAAAGAAAACCAACACAGGTTTGTGGAAACAAGGACGCAATATCCACAAAAAGTTAATGTATGGGCTGGGATTTTCGGAGAAAATATTATCGGGCCATTATTTCTTACACGAAATTTAAATGCAGAATATTTTTTGGAACTACTTGAAGATCATATTTTACCTACTTTACATGATGCCGCCAGGGAAAATCAGGAAGTTTGGTACCAAATGAATGGCTGCCCGGCACATAGTAGGTACCCTGGCTGTCCGGGAATATTTAAACCGTGCTTTTAATGGAAATGCTATTGGCTTAAATCATACAGTAAATTAGCCAGCCAGGTCTCCTGATTTATCGTCAAATGATTTCTTTCTCTGGGGCCATTTAAAAAACAGGATATACAAAGATAAAAAATACCCAAATCTAGACGAGTTAAAAAATGCTATTTCTGCAGAATGCAATAGAATTTCAGTTTACCAACTAGCGAATGTAAGAAGAGAATTTTATGATGGCCTCGGTTATTGTCTAGCAGTCAATGGAGGAATATTTGAACATCTTCTTAAATCCTAAGGTTCTAACAATTTAATAGGGTAATTCTCCAGTTTATCGGCTTATGCGAAAAATGGCGTAAAATGAAAAACGTTTCTTGCAATATGTAGCACGTACTTCCTAAACGACAAATCCGCGAGCGGAAAACCATTTTTTTAATTGAAAATATAAAAAAAAATGCGAAAATAGTCTACCGAAAAGCACAGTGAGAGTGACAAGTGAGGTTATGTTTCTCTAGCTGTTAGTCACTTGACAAAAATTGTAATAATTATAGACTTATATTGGTTAAACAGGCGCTAACAAGGCATCTAATCCACCTTTTTGGTTCCAATTCGGTATATGCTACATAAATCAACAAGAGTTTTTCATTTTTTTTTTCATTATTGTCACAAGCGGGTACCCTATTTTCACATTTTTTTTATATTTGCAATTAGAAAAATGGTTTTCCGCTCGCGGATTTGTCGTTTAGAAAGTACGTGCTACATATTGCAAGAAACGTTTTTCATGTTACGCCATTTTTCGCATAAGCCGATAAACTGGAGTGGTACCTTTAATAGTACCTACCTATTAATTAGTAAAATATTGAAACATGTAAAATGTCATAATTAACCTTGTAATTGGATACTTTATTTTAGTTTTATTCAGATTAATTTGTACTCATAAATACACCTTTAATATTTTCGATGTACGAGTTTTTATAACAATAAAGCACACATTTCAAAATGACAACTTTATTTGACAGTCATCTTTTACCTTGACTGGTGCCCGCGAATACGGGGCCATAAAAAGGAGAAATAGTTAAAAAGAAATCGGCGATAACCCGTAAACGGGCTCATCAAAAATATCTAAAGTTATTCTTTTGAATGTGGGTTTTAGTGCTCTTTAATAAACCTAAATAGAATTTTTCTCTAAAATAATTAGGGAAGCCAATAATTGACCCCATTTAAAATTACATGGGATTTCCTATGTCCCGCTCGACGATGCAACACCCGGTATAGTACTTGCTGATACAAAATCACATTTATTTTTAAACTCGATGTTAAGTTTGAACTAAATTTTAACTATAGTTGAAAAACATTCCTAAAATAGTATTAGGGATGACAGACAAGAAGGAATAATTTAACGCTTAATGCCAAAGAAAGTTATAGCTACGCAAGCTATAATTTTCTTTGCTATAGTACTGAATATTTAAAAATTTTAATAATTGTTATGAACATTAAAAACGCCTTGTGGAGAGAATCAACTGCGGTGAGCATACAAAATTTAATTTAATTGATAACCTTACGTGTTTTCAGTTGAAAGTAGAATTTTGAACTACCAGTTTTTAAATTTGGCAATATTTTATATAATAATATAGTAGCGACTAATGCGTATTAAAAAAAAATGAAAGTACTTATAGCGCAGCCTTCTAAATGGGCGTTCTAAATGTGACAAATTTAATTAATTAACTGAAAAATCCTTAAAGTGTCTTTTTTTTAAATATAATACATATTATTTTTTAGGCATAATCGAAAGGCGTTTTTAATACAATTTATTTTTATTAGTGTTCGCTATACCTCTATTAATGTGGTTTTCCCTAACATAGATATTTTTTTTCTTGTACTAAATGAACTTAATGCTCATTTTCTCAGTTTTTTTAGACTAAACAATTTACTCCAATTAATAATAAAGCTGGATTTATGCAGACAAATTAAGAGACACAATAGTATAAATCAACTTTAAGTTTAAAAATGAAATGTTCTAGTAAGATTTCATTTTTAGGTGGTCTGGTTGATGTGGCCCAAAGAGACTATAACCTGAAACCAATATTAGCTGAACAGTACAGCTCCACAGGTGGGTCTTATTACGCAGTAGCAGTAGTCAGGAAGGAATCTTCTATTCAGTCCCTTGAAGATCTAAAAGGCAGGAAAGCTTGTCACACAGGAATTGGAAGAACAGCAGGATACAATGCTCCTCTATTCACATTAATTTCTAAAGGACTAATTAAACAAACGGACTGTCCTTACCCTAAAGCCGTAGCTCAATTCTTTAGTGGTGGAAGTTGTTTACCTGGCGCTAAAGATGAAAGGTACGAACCTTACTAATTTTCGGTAAATACTATCGTTGGTGTAAAATGACAAAGTATCCACTAGGTAGAGGTAACTCAATTTTAAAAACATCCCAAAAGAACATTTTTAGATCAATAGTTCAATCTATATACAGTTCGCTCTGATTGGCCATACTATATTCTATATAGAGTGGGCTCAAAAAGGTTGGACTAAATTAATTTAAAACCCAGTAATTATTTCTCCGAAAAATGCTTCAACCCTTACATTTTTATCTTTAGTTGGACATTTTCTTAGGCAACTTTTCATTTATAGAGGGTGACTCTAAAAAATACTTCACGTGACACTTCAAATTTTTAAACTGAATCCCATTATTTATTTGACTTTCGGATTCTATGTAAAATTTTGATCATATTTACTTTCGACAAGTTGATTACTCTATGGAATGATTTTTACAATTCTCGCACCCTCAAGCAGGTTTCAGAATCGAGCACAATGTCATCGTCAAAACGTAAATGGTTTAGGTTTTTTTTCATTTATGTTCAACCTTCTCTGGGTTCATTGCACTGCATTGAAAAGTTTAGGAGATGCATATAATATATAGTATGTCCTGCGATGTGGTAGACAAGAGGGCAAACAGGCCAAAAATTTGATTTCTCGAGGTAAAGTTATTTTTTATAAAAATTTTTGCTTTGCTGAAAAAAATACGATTATCGATGAAAAAAAAATGTATACAGTGTGTCCAAAAACTTAAAAATTCAAATTTTTGGCAAGAGTAAAGTACCCTTATCCCAAAGTTTTTAGCAAAATGACATTTAAGAAAATTGTTTCAAATCATGACATCTTCTAAGATATTGGTTTTCATTAAGTTTGGATATAGTCAAATCTGGTCTTATCTGGCGGGTCCAAAGGTCACCGATTATATGAATCAATTCGAAAATTCCAGAGCTCATCAAAATGTTGTAAATAAAAACCAATATGGCCGTATATGGACAGCTGATTTTCCATAAAATTGAATGTTGATAGGTTAACCGTTAACTTGAAACTATCAGTCATAATAAAAATGACGGGTCTCGTTCCAAAATTAATTTCTCAGGGGTGCGTTCGTATTATTGCAGACGGTTAACACAATAGTTTTACATTTAACAAATTTAATAACCAAAATTATGGTGGAAAATTAGATAAACAATATACAGTAAAACCCCTGACTAGCGACCACCAAAAATGTCGATGAAATGTTAAATAAATTAAACAAATTTTAGTTTGATCAGGTAGGGCTGTGTACACTTTTTGAAAAAAGAAGGAAGGAGAGTCGTTTTTTGTGTATTAAGTGTATAATCTTGAAATATTTTTTAAAATTGCAGAGCGCTTTCGGCCTTAGGCCATCTTCAGTGCTTCCTAAAAGCGAGGAAAATCCAATTTGTAAAAAATTTTTTGTTATAAAATTTAAAATGTCGTTGTTAGAAAGTTTATGTGAATTCAAGTTATTTACCTATTTTATATGTTAAAAATTGTGTTCGGAAAAGTATTAAGAAGTGTATTTTTTAGTTTTTACTCACTTTGTCAGGAAACAGGAAACTTCATTGACACAATCATTAAATAAGTGGGCCCTCATCAGCACAATGTAAAAAAGCTAATTAGTAAAAACAAATAACATGTAAAAATTGTAAAAAGACGAACTACTGGGACGAACCACTTTTTTAAATTTAGTTAATTAACCATCGTTTTTTATTTTCTTTTTCATAATTAAATTTTAATACACGTGGAACGTGTTCTTGAGTCGAAATTTGATGGTTATCTAAATTGTAAGACTAAATTTGTCTCGCCATTGAAATGACATTGTTGACGTTGTTGAGAGTAAAAAGCGGGTAATTTGAAATTGTCAAGGATAGAGAATATTGAAATTTATTTTATTTTATTTTAATTAAGAAGGCGTCTATGTAAAGGAATGTAACTTCTGTTTAGATTGACTTGAGAAATTTTAGTTTATTTCAGCAGATAATAATAAATTAAATATAAAAAAAAATCAAATTACACATTGGCTAAATTTTTGTTGTGTAATATCAGACTAAAAAAATATTTCCAATTTAATAGGTTACCTACTTCAAAAGTCAACGAGAAAAAGCTACTAGAGCCGGTGAGGTATTAAATCCCAAATTTATTTTACACGTATTTTGCCCCTGTTAAGCCAATAAGCGCCCGCTAAAAATAAGTGGGAGAAAGAAACGTATAAAGTCTAAACCGGTCTCAATGTGCGAGTCCAAAGGTCACGTGTTGAGGTACTACTTTTATTGTTTATTAGATGGTAAGGTTGGTTTCGAAAGGGAGACTAATTTTTTAGTAAACAATGCAAAAGTAGCCCCTTATAAGCTAGGTTCGTGGTTTCCTAGAATTCGATAAAAGTGGTTGGGTTGAAATAAAGTAAACAGTTCTAGATGTGCTTTTTATAAGTTTTTCTATTTTGAAAAAAATACAAACAAAAGGTAAATAGTTTACAATAGGGTAGACAATGTTATGGCGAAAAATAGGTACAATTCTTCTTCCCAAATGGATCAATAAATGTGGTTCACTATAGTTAGGTTTATAAATTTCTGCACAGTTTATACGGTAATATACGGTGGTATGTAAATAATAGTTTCAATAATTTTTCTACTTACAAAGGCCAATAATGATTATTGAAGCTTGCATCTCTTTTCCGCTCACTGATACGTAGTTAGTAGCCGCGATGTCTAACGTCTAGACATCTATTTTTAGATCGGAATGGGTTGATACGTCACCCGTAGTTACTCGGGGGACGGAATTCCCTTTTCTTGATAATTAAAAGGCGGATTTGTTGATTTAAGCACTAGAAAGTTTAAGTTTATATTCACCACTAGTTCACACGATTTTTCCTACAACTTCTTATTGAAATTTTGGGTAAACAATTAACATTGTAAGCTTTTTCGTTACGAAATCACTGTACTTTGCCTAAGAGAACTATTTTGACTTTATTTGGTATTAAGAGGTTAATTCCGGGTTCTTTAACCTATTTACTTAAAAATAAATTAGAATAATTTATTTTAATAATTTTAATTTAACTTGCCCTTTTTACTTAGGATAATTTTCACGTAAGAGTATTTTCTTTAAACAGACTGTCGGTTAGTCTTTACTTATTAATTTACTGGAACTCTTTCTGAGGACTGACTGATTCACTGATCGATTTACTGATCGATGGATTGATCTTAGGTGATTGGAGGTACTGATACTGATGACTGATACTGATTCACTGATTTTCGGAGCTCTGCTTGAGTTTTTATGTCCTTGCTCGGTTTTCGCGTAGGTGTTGTCCAGCCTACTTGGACACAAGAGATTGGTACTGGTGTATAAGACCCGCCTAAAGTTAACATGGCAGTGTAAAAAGAGAAGGGTTATCCAAGCTTACGTTTCCTTGAACTAGTGTGTTGACCTCGCATTCCCCGCATTCCAAACGGTTTACCTACCGGATATCGTGGCGTAAAAAGCGTTTAAAACTATAAAATTTTCTTCGAAGCTAAAGAATTCTCGGTAAAACGATTATTTAAATGGTTTTGTTTTCAGTTCTAAGAAGATGATGTAATAATTACGTCGGTTTCTATAGGCGTATACCTTTGGGTCACGTACGTTCACTTCGTGAGAGGAAACCAATAAGAGTTAAGCTTATCCTTCTTTAGTGAAATGTGGGCTGTTGATTTAAAGAAAGAGCGGTCGCTGGGCGTTTTCAAGAGATGCGCACTTTGGCTAATTCTACATTATTTTTAGACAATGGTTCAGGAACTTAATTTCGGCTAGCTCCCGACTTATACTGCAATTGTGATCAGATTCATTTTTTTTTTATAAGTAAAGTTTTGGTTTATTGCTACTAGTATAATTTGCTAGCAGGAACTTCGTTCCGTCACATACGTCATATCCTCCCCAAAAAAAGAGATAATTACTATTATCTTCTTTTTTGAAGAGCTTAATTTTATGTCTACACAAAACTTTTTATGTAATAATTATAAAATTCCTATAATTAAATATAGCACTGGTACAAAATTCCTTTTGTTATACATATAGTGTCCTAGCACATTGTTCTCCCCGTCGGGATATTAAATACAATGTAATGAATATTGGTTCTACTTTGACACAGAATTTACCTAAAACTGTACTAGATAATATTACAAATTCAAAATAACTGACCGTTCATTGAGTAAATACCGGAAGGCATGTGTACCTGTCCAGCTTAAAGGTCTAATTTTCTACGCATTACCTTAGAATAATTAACTCGACTATTATAATTGTCGAGGATATTTGGTTAAGATACTTATTTCTTAAGTCTAGAAATGTTATGTTAGTTAGATGTCTTTTATATTCTACTAAGGATAGTTAGTTAACCTAAATTATACAGTAAGTAAGTATTACCTTTGGTCCGTTACGGTGCACTTTATTTATTCACTATCGCTTACGCGTTCACTTTTTACTCTTTTAGGTAGTGGCATCACAAAAGTGTCATGCCGAGTTGGCTCACTTTCACTATTTTTAGTGTCTGTAGCACTGTTTGAGGGTTGCACTGGCGAAGGGGCAATGTTGTTTAACATGGCCACTAGTTGAGGGATCGGTGCTGGCTGCACCGGAACTGCTGCTTGAGATGATGGCTCTGATTGAGGTGGAACAATTCTGAGGCTAGTGGGCCTCATTGGTGCCGGTCCACTGGAATTCGGGTGCGTCGCTGGACCTGGAGCCTCAGTGGTTACTTTAGATGTTCCTCGGATTGGTAGTTCATTGTGGTGTTGAGTCTTCCAGTTTATAATAGTAATCCGTCTGCAGAAAGCACACTGGCAGGGCAACACTAATTCCGCCAGCATATTTAAAGAGGTGGCTCTTTGTGTTAGTCTTCTAAGGTATTCAAAATGCACTAAATGTATGTGCATCAGATTTAAATTCCTGAGTTTTCGAATCATATCACACTCAGGTGGAGCTGCTCCTCCTAATCGTTCATGGATATTGACTAACTCCTTCAGGGTTGCTTCTAGCATGGGTAGCGCTAAGCTATAATGAGCTAGGCTACTAATGTAAAATAGAAAAGACTCGATCGCGTTATTAATCATTTCCACGGCAGAGAATGACACTGACTGGTTTCCCATTTGCCTGTGTTTTGGTTTTTATAAACTCTTGTTTCCCTTGTCTCTTCTGGAATATGAAAAAAAAATTCTTATTCTCACGATAGGGGAAAATTTGTTTGTGTATAATAAAATTCTGATATATTTTTCTCTTCGTGTGGCGGTATGTTTGTTTTTCTTTCCTCTCTATATTCATGTAGAAATTTTAAAAATAGCCCCAAGTTATTTTTTGGTGTGTGTCTGAGAAAATGTTGTATTTCACACGCTTTGGCCTTTCTCGTTCTATATTTAGGCTATAATGTTTCGGGTTCTCTCATGACTTATAACCAGGGCAGGACTTTCCGAAGGTTGTCCAATTTCTTCATACTGAGTTTCGGTGATTGTATTGAGTTGACTAGTATACGATGACTGTTTATGATGTATATTTTGATAAATAATTTTCGATTCCTTCTTAGGTTTCTGTGAGGGTCCTGCTATAGGGCTTTTCATTTCCATATATTGACTTTCTTCCTGTTTCCTCTTCTTAGGTATAGGTGGTGGTCGTTCATACATGTAACTTGGATTTTCCCATTCTGTAGTTGGGGGTGTCCATCTTATGAATTTTCCTAATGTAGGTTCTCGGGGTCTCAATTCTGTTTCTTCTAGTTTTTCATCCGCCAATAGTGACTTTTTTTGGTAACTTTTTGACTTGTAGGTAAGTGAATAGATTATACGCTATGCTTAGTATGGCAATAACTGATATTCCCATTATCAGTAATAGAAATGTTAATGGAGAGTTTGACTCCTGGCTTGTTTGTTCTTCTTTAGGTTCACAGTAGATATAGTATAGTACTACATCAGATTCGTCCACGATATTGGTTTCATTATCTATTCTTTTGATGTAGAAAAGGTAATTTTCTCCACAATTTAGTAATATTTTTGCTGAATTTTCATTTGGCAATGACATTGTTACTTTGATAAAGGAAATCATGCTCACCCATCTAAGATCGATAGATTCTTTAAAACTTGTCTCGGTATAATCCCATTCTATAATAGCTAAAACTTGATTTTCCATTCTTTGATCAATACTAAATCGGGGTTTCCATCCGTCATTTTCCTTAAATAAGGTCACAGTACTTCTTGTCTCTGCTAAGGTTATTACTGAAAAGTGATGATTTTACGTTGGTTGTGTATGTTTGTATGTTAGTTATATTATTCTATAGTAATTTACGCTGGTATAAGCACTTTGGGTACTGACTGGGTTTTAATATTATTTTTCACCCTGTTTAAACTGCAAGTACGGGCCGGGTTTCGTCTTCGTTCGTTCTTTCTGTTGATATCCCATCGATCGGGTGTTCCGACGCTCTTTGTGTATTGTCTTTATAGGCATTTTTTTCCGTGGGACGATGTTTGTTTATTAAGAAGTAGGTTAATGGTCCCATAAATGCGGCTAATAGAGCGAACGTGCATCCTTTCACTTGGTGAATAGATAAGGCATGTAAAAAGGTTCCCACCAAAAATTTGAGAACTCTAAAAATAAAGTAAATGCCTAGAAATCCTGATGTCCAGTTCCCAATAAAAACAAAATATCCATATATTTTTCGTAAGAAGGAATGGGTTAGTTGTTCCATCTCCTTTTTATTAAATAGGGATAACGTTGAAAATCCTTGCGTATCTACAGATTTTCCAGCCATTTTTCGCGTAATTATGTTGTCTAACGCAGCTTTTTCCAGTCCAAATAACATTGATTGTTGCGCGCCGCGTATTTCGGTATTTGAATACACACCGCCATTTCCTATTGGTTGAATTGGTTTGATCTGTAATGGGGTCTCTTCTTCTGGTCTTAATTGTATTGGTTTTATATTATACGTAGGTAGTGGATCGAACCCTGTCCATTCGGAATTCAAATAAAATAATGTAGGTATAAGTGAATTACACTCTGTTTCTTGTCCTTTTAGTATTAAAATTCGGCTTAATGGTGACATGAACATACTTAAATTGTTATGTTTTACCGGTAATTCGAGAAAACAATGTTTGGTTCTTCGTAGTTGTACAATGACTGGTATACACTCCATTACATATATGACCTCTCCTGCGATTTTTGCTACATACCCAAATTTTTCTTTGATCAGTGTAAGTACAGCATTTGGACTAATTGTTGCTAGAATTAGTCGATTTTTTAAGATTTCTCTATGCAATAAACAACGTCTATATACAGAGTGTGCATAATTTTGTTTTAATCCTCTTTTTAGTGACTGCTCCACATACAATAGTTTGGTGTTCACGTAAGTGATTAAATCAGCATTATTGTGGTCGGGATTACTTTCCCAGCGTTGTACGGGGGTTGTTCTATTTGTTGTGTCTAAAACAATAAGTCTTGGATGTTCGGTTATCCACATTATTTCGTTACATATCACGTCTTGCTGTAGTAATTGCATCGCGAAAATGGTATTTTCTTCTTCTACTACCATAAATTTGTGTACCGGGCCTTGCGATTGTTTTTCTGTTATAATCTGTGCTTTTCCACGATACAGTAATCTATATTGCTCGCATTCCGAGTTTTTGGTTACTGACCAAATTGTTTCTCCAATAGTGTAGTCTAGGCAATATGATTTCATAAAACTGCAAGTAACTCCTTCACGTAGACTTGATTCGTTATTTTCTAATTTTACTCTGGCTAGGTATTCTTGTAAATTTATTTTTATTGAGGCTGTAACTACCACATTTTTCCATGATTGTCCATTTTCTGTGTAGCTAACTCCTTCGCATTGTCCATTATTGTCTAAATGTCCCGCTAAGGTTAAAGAATTGGTGATAGAGGCATTACTTTTTAGTCCGGTTATTAAATGTCCATAAAAACCTCTATACTCTCCGTACTCGTGTATTTTCCTGCAACCTTCTGGTCCAGTTTGATGTATGTATGTTAAAATTCCTCCTTGTACCATTGAAGAATGTGAATGCATTCCACAATAGGTAATAATCCGGGTTACTTCTACTAAACAAGTTTGTACCATCACTGAGTCTATATTTTTCCGCTCTAGAACTTGAACTTCAATAGTCGTACTGCTATATCCTGAATCGGGATCTGGGCATTGGTCCACATCCTTTAACGATATTGCTGTGATATTTGTTTTGGCATTTTCGCAATCATATGCGATAATTCCGCTTGCTGCTGCTGCGAATAGTCCATCGTTGCTTAATACTAGAACAAAAACTTTGCTCTATTTCCTATTTTCTAATTTTCTTTTTGGTATTTTTCTTTTAATTACTCGTATTTATCCTTTAATATTACGGTTATATGTGTATCTCTATATCTATATATTTCATTAATTATCTAGCTGACGTAGTATGTTTATTTACATTTTAATGGTCGCTATAATAGTCTGGTCTACGTATTATACGTCCACTTCTGGTTCGCTGTAGTTTTCCGGCTTCTTCTTCTTCATCTTCGGAACTGTCGGGACTGTCAGAACTGTCAGCTGATTCGTTTGCTGAACTCATATGTTCTGGTGGTATCTCATCTTCTAACTGGTTAATTCTTTCCTCGATTTCGCTATCAAATAGGTCGTGTTCCTCGTTTCTTAATTGTTCTTCCGTTCTATGACCTTCTTCAGGGATGTGTTCTGGTTCTATCCTAGTCTGTCTTTCTACTGCGCCATGATTTACTCCGTATTCTTCGGTTACCTGTGGTTCTGTGAGAATTGGTTCTTGTTTTTCCTTTGTTGGTATTTCCGTGGTTGGATATACCTGGGTCGGGGTATAATAATAGTCTGTGTCTGACTCTGGGTCATTATGGCTATCCGGCGTTTCGTCCCGTATTTGTTCATCTTCAGGGTTTATTTCTTCCAATTGTTTTTCAGGACCTCTACATAATTTTAATCTATTTGAATGTACTATCTGTTCTTTTCGTCCGTCGATTTCTTTAATTTTATAAGTTACTGGTCCTTTTATTTCGATAATTCTATACGGCCCTGTATATTTAGGCTGAAATTTTCGTGCAAGATTTGATCTTCCTGGTATAGCTGGTGTATAAAGATATACTCTATCTCCTTCTTTAAAATGTTTTTGTTTTGCTTTTCTATTATATCGTGTACATTGTTTTTCGGCAGTTATCTCGAGTTCTTCTCTTGCTTGTGTAAGTGCGTAACGCATTCTTTGTAACATTTCCGTGGCGTAGTTTTCGTCTAGATCATATTTACATGCTGTTGGTCTAATGCTTACATGTTGTGGAAGTTCCATATCCCGGAAATAAAGTAAGTAAAATGGACTTTCTTTAGTTGAAGAGTGTACATTATTTCGGTAAGACATGAGTGCAAAAGGTAAGAATTCATCCCATGAATCTTGTTCATTTGTTACGTAATGTTTAATTTTACTTTTTAAGCTACCATGGCTTCGTTCAATAGCTCCATTTGTTTCTGCGTGATACGGTGTAGTTTGAATCTTATCAATATTTAGTATTTTACATATCTCAATAAATAGTTGACCGACGAATTGCTTTCCCTGATCGGTTAAAATTTGTCTGGGTATACCATATCGGGTAACAATATTTTCTACAAAGGTTTTTGCTACTGTTGTTGCTGTAATGTTTGGGATAGGTATGGCTTCGGCAAATCTGGTAAGGTAATCAATACAGGTAAGAATGTATTTATTTCCAGATCGTGTTTTATTTAGTGGCCCAACAATATCAAGACTGATGCGGCCGAATGGAACATAGGGCACCGGTAATTTTTGCAATTCTGCTGGGGGATGATAGTTCTTTTTGTGTATACTACACGAGTGACATTGTTCACAAAATCTTTTTACATCTCTAGTTATTCCAGTCCAGGTGAAATCTCTTTGAATTAAGTCCAGAGTTTTATGTCGACCTCCATGACATGCTAAGTAAGACGAGTGATATAAATCTAAAATTTCTGGGATCATACTTTGTGGTGCTACGACTTTATCGTTTCTTTCATGATCTTTCCTTGTTGCATATAATATTCCATTATTAGCCATATAATAATATCCAGATTCATCCGGTAAGTTCTTTATAATGTGTTGCAATTTTGCGTCGTTCTGTTGTCTTTTTATTATATCGGCGCGTGTCCATATTACACTCGCCATAGGGCTTCCTTCGTTATGACTTGTTATTCTTGCTATTTTTGGTGATGAATTTTCTATACTTGTTGGACTTGCTTCCATTTCTACTTCTCGTAATCTAGTTAGTGCATCTGCATTTGCATTTTTGGTGCCTGGACGATATTCAATTGTAAAACTGTATTCCATCAGAAACATAGACCATTTGGCAAGCCGTGAACTGCTGTCTTTTAAATTCAAAATATATTTAAGTGGCTTGTGATCGCTGTATATAAAGAAATGTGTTCCTGTTAAATAATATCTGAATTTCTTTACTCCTTCCACGACTGCTAGAGCTTCTCGTTCGATTGTTGAATAACGTGTTTCCGCTGCTAAAAGTGAACGACTGTGATAGTGTATAGGGTGTTCCATATTATCGTATTGTTGACAAAGTATCGCAGAGATACTGGTACCACTTGCGTCTGTGCAAAGAATAAAAGGCCTGTTAAAATCAGGATATTTTAAGATTGGTGGTGTGACTAATGCTGTCTTTAAAAGTTCAAAGGCTTTCTGTTGTTTTTCTGTCCACCTAAATGGAGTATCTTTCTTGGTTAGTGCCGTCAGAGGTTAAGCGATTTCTAAGAAATTTGGTACAAATCGTCGATAAAATCCACATAAGCCTAGAAATGCTCGTATTTCTTTTACTTTCTTGGGTACAGGATAGTTATCAATGACCTGGGTCTTCTCGGGATCCGTTTGGCATCCTTCTGAGGAAATAACATGCCCTAAATACTTTGTTTCCCTTTTCAGAAAGTGACACTTCGTTGGCTTTAACTTTAAATTACTCTGCCTTATTACATCGAAAACTTTTCTTATTTTAGAAATATGTTCGGGTATCGAATCTTGTGAATAGATTATTAGGTCATCTAAGAAAACAAGTACGTCAGTACCTATTAGTCCTGAAAAAATACTGTTCATAAAACGCATGTAGGTGGCTGGTGCATTTTTCAGTCCCATACTCATACGCGTGAACTGGTACGTGTTATTAGGTGTTACAAAAGCACTTTTTTCACGATCTCGTTCATCCAATTCTATCTGGAAGTATCCACTGGCCATATCTAGGGTGGTAAATAGGCTTGATCCCGTCAGCTTATCCAGAGTTTCCTGTATATTTGGTAGTGGAAAAAAATCCGTTTTAACCACGGCGTTAAGGCGTCTGTAATCAATCGCCAGTCTAAATTGGGGTTCCTCCCCTGGGTGGAGTTTCTTTTCAACTAATAAAGCCGGAAATCCCCAAGGACTTTGACTTTCTTCTATGATTTCTTCATCTAAAAGCTTCTTGATCTCGCTATCTAAAATTTTCTGCCGTTGATACGGTACTCGATATGGTTTCGTACAAATTGGAGGTACATCCTCCGTGATTATTCGATGCTTTACCCTAGTTGTACAGCTTAACTTTTGATTGGGTGCTTTAAAAATATCTATATATTCTTCTACTAATTTTCGTATTTGCCATTCCTCCGATGTAGTGGGCTTATTTAAATGTAATTTTTCTAGCATTTCTTCCATGTCTTGTGTACTAATTTTCGCCACTTTGTGCGCTCCTTTTTCATTTGCTGTCTGTTTCTCGGTGTCCGCTTCAAAAGCATAAGCAATTACCGCTTTCTTGGGTAAAAATACTTCATATGGATTTACATTAATAATTCTTACGGGTACTTCTGTTTTATTTTTGCATAATACCCTCGCAATTAATATTCCCGAAGGATTTTCATCATTTCCTTCAATTACTAAATTGTTATCCTCCCCGCCTATGGTTTTCGGTAACCTGCCTTTACCTAATAATTGACTTCTTGGGGGGATCCGTAAACTTCCGTGTAGCCTCACGGCTTTACCTTGAAACTCGGTGTCGTCGACCGGTACTGGTGTCAACGAACTTACAGTCTTAGAGTCCGCTGGTATTTCTGGTGTTTTGATTGGCTTGTTCAAAACTTTATTTTCTTCAGTCTTCTTTCCTTTGTTCTTTTGTTCCCTTGACCTCTTCCTGTGGGTTACTGTAGTTTCCCTCACTTTGCCTGCATTACCATTATCCTTCGGAGGTTGCTCCGGAAAATCCAGATGACTGCAATCCATCTGATTTCCTGAGTCCGTCGCTATTTGCAGTAACGAAGAACTCCCATTATAACTGTTTTCTGGCAAGGTTTCCTTCCTGTCAAAATTACTCTCAATTTGTTTAGGGAATGATTTAAGGGCGTCTTTTAACCCGCTTATCTCCTTCTGAAGTATTATTATTTGCTGCTCAAGTACCTGTACCGTACTATTTTTTGAGTCTTCTGCACCTTTGTGCCCCTTGGATGAATAGTTTTTCACCGTAGTTATAGTATCAATACTTTTTTCTTCCTCTTCTAAGGGTATAATTTCTTCAAAAATATACATTACACTTTCTCCCCAGTCCATCTTTACACTGTGAATCGTGAGAAAATCTAATCCTAGCAAAATGTCTGCGTCAACACTCACCGAATCCGTTACCACAAACTTTTGGGTAATCGTAATGTGAGGTCCTATCGTAATAGGTATGTCGGCGCTTCCAAGTTGGGGGATTATTTCTCCTTGTATATCTCGTAAGTAATTTTCCTTTTTCCTATTTATTTTGAACCCCTGGGCAATTTCAGGTGAAATTAAGGATACTGCTGCCCCCGAATCGATAAACGCTTTTATTGGCTTATCATTTATTTTTACTGTAATAATATTTCTTAAGGTATTAGAATTACACAGTATCCTCACCTTATTCTTTGGCATTACCACTGATTGTCTGTTGCAGCCGCATTCTGGGGTTGAGATGAGACTGCGTTGGCATTTAAATGTGCCGTAGCTGAAGTAGTTGCATTCTTAGCGATAGGCTGCCTGTTATCAGTATTGTGAAGTTGATTGTGATTCTTATTTACCCATGGAATCGGTTGATTTTGGAATTTGGTTCGTTGACCCTCTCGAGGTATGAACTCGTTTCTTGACCCTGTATTTCTAGGTTCCCATCTACGGTTGTGATTTTCGCGGCGACCTTCTGGTTTTAATTTTGGGCAATTAGCTTTAAAATGGCCTATTTCGTTACACTGAAAACAGTGTTGATCGTTCCCCGTTATGTTATGATATCCATTAGAAGAATTATGGTTAAAATTTCTTTTCATTTTCCTACAATCCCTCATATCATGTCCCGCTATATCACAATAGCCGCAATGTTGAAGTAATCTTCCTATTTTCCTACAATTTTGGCTTTCATGACCATTTCTGTTACAATAGTTGCAGCGCCTCATTTGAGTTTCCATTTTCCTCACATTTTTTCCTTGTTGTTCACTATTGGTTTGATTGCTGAATTGTCTTACTTCATAATAAGGCATTTTGATTTTATTTAAATTATGAATCATTTCTTCTATTTCTGCTTTTTCTAGGGCGTCCTTAATATTTTTAGGTTGCGCTGATAACACATTATTCCTAATGGGAGGTAATAATCCTAACATAAAATGTCTCAATAGATCTTTTTCAAACTGTGTATCTAATGCTATTTTTGCCTGTGCATCTGTAGATGTTACTTTTATTTTATTCCCTAACAATTTTATTCTAGTTAGAAATATCCTACATGATTCACCCGATCTTTGTTTGCATTCCACAAATTCTTTTAATTCCTGGCCTGGTAATACTTTTTTCTTAAACTGGTCCCTTAAAGTTGTGGAAAAACATGTCCATTCTTTTGTTCCCTTTAGATTGCTATCTGCATTTAAATATTGTTTTGCGAGTCCCCTCAGTTTTAATTTAGCAACCGCTACTTTTTGTTCCTCCGACCAATTTGCTACAAAACCCGTTGTCTCGACATGTTCAAGAAAATCCTCTATATTTGTAGTGCCGTCATAATTCGGAACTGTTTCTAATCCTAGTACAATGTTACTGCTAGTGGTAGCCATGCTAGTGGTCGCCATTATATTTCGCTTCCCAAAATATATTTTTCCTGTTTCCTGCCTTCCTCTACTTTTTTCAATGCCGACAAACTTTTATCTTATTATCACTGAAAATCTGACCCATGTGACACCACTGTTGCGTCTATACTTTTCCCAGCGCCAACAAACTTTTATCTTATTCTATCAATGAAAACCACACACAACTGACACCACTGTTGAGGTACTACTTTTATTGTTTATTAGATGGTAAGGTTGGTTTCGAAAGGGAGACTAATTTTTTAGTAAACAATGCAAAAGTAGCCCCTTATAAGCTAGGTTCGTGGTTTCCTAGAATTCGATAAAAGTGGTTGGGTTGAAATAAAGTAAACAGTTCTAGATGTGCTTTTTATAAGTTTTTCTATTTTGAAAAAAATACAAACAAAAGGTAAATAGTTTACAATAGGGTAGACAATGTTATGGCGAAAAATAGGTACAATTCTTCTTCCCAAATGGATCAATAAATGTGGTTCACTATAGTTAGGTTTATAAATTTCTGCACAGTTTATACGGTAATATACGGTGGTATGTAAATAATAGTTTCAATAATTTTTCTACTTACAAAGGCCAATAATGATTATTGAAGCTTGCATCTCTTTTCCGCTCACTGATACGTAGTTAGTAGCCGCGATGTCTAACGTCTAGACATCTATTTTTAGATCGGAATGGGTTGATACGTCACCCGTAGTTACTCGGGGGACGGAATTCCCTTTTCTTGATAATTAAAAGGCGGATTTGTTGATTTAAGCACTAGAAAGTTTAAGTTTATATTCACCACTAGTTCACACGATTTTTCCTACAACTTCTTATTGAAATTTTGGGTAAACAATTAACATTGTAAGCTTTTTCGTTACGAAATCACTGTACTTTGCCTAAGAGAACTATTTTGACTTTATTTGGTATTAAGAGGTTAATTCCGGGTTCTTTAACCTATTTACTTAAAAATAAATTAGAATAATTTATTTTAATAATTTTAATTTAACTTGCCCTTTTTACTTAGGATAATTTTCACGTAAGAGTATTTTCTTTAAACAGACTGTCGGTTAGTCTTTACTTATTAATTTACTGGAACTCTTTCTGAGGACTGACTGATTCACTGATCGATTTACTGATCGATGGATTGATCTTAGGTGATTGGAGGTACTGATACTGATGACTGATACTGATTCACTGATTTTCGGAGCTCTGCTTGAGTTTTTATGTCCTTGCTCGGTTTTCGCGTAGGTGTTGTCCAGCCTACTTGGACACAAGAGATTGGTACTGGTGTATAAGACCCGCCTAAAGTTAACATGGCAGTGTAAAAAGAGAAGGGTTATCCAAGCTTCCGTTTCCTTGAACTAGTGTGTTGACCTCGCATTCCCCGCATTCCAAACGGTTTACCTACCGGATATCGTGGCGTAAAAAGCGTTTAAAACTATAAAATTTTCTTCGAAGCTAAAGAATTCTCGGTAAAACGATTATTTTAATGGTTTTGTTTTCAGTTCTAAGAAGATGATGTAATAATTACGTCGGTTTCTATAGGCGTATACCTTTGGGTCACGTACGTTCACTTCGTGAGAGGAAACCAATAAGAGTTAAGCTTATCCTTCTTTAGTGAAATGTGGGCTGTTGATTTAAAGAAAGAGCGGTCGCTGGGCGTTTTCAAGAGATGCGCACTTTGGCTAATTCTACATTATTTTTAGACAATGGTTCAGGAACTTAATTTCGGCTAGCTCCCGACTTATACTGCAATTGTGATCAGATTCATTTTTTTTTTATAAGTAAAGTTTTGGTTTATTGCTACTAGTATAATTTGCTAGCAGGAACTTCGTTCCGTCACACACGGATCATATAAATCAATTCGAAAATTCCACAGCTTATATCAAAATGCTGTGAGACTATGTAGGTGGATGGTAGATGTTGGCTCACCCGACATCGCCCGGTGAAATACCATCGCATCGGCTTAGGTGGCGTGAAGTTGCTCTTTGAGCTAACGTTTCGTCACTGTGCCGATGTCTCCGGTTTCCAGGATGGGAAATATACAAAAATGCTATGATGATGGTTCCAAGATCAATATATTCCGGAGTTAAAAACGCCCCCCGATCGGATCTCCGGGTGGGGGCAGGTCCTGGCGCCTTATCAAGCGAGATTATCCAATCATCCACCATGTCCAGTAGCCATGCTGGTCCTTCGAACAATATACTAAATGGAAATGGTGTGAAAACTGGAGTTGTTAAAAGATCCGAGATTAGCAACTTCCAAATTGACTTCTGCAATATAAGAGGACTGAACTCGAACATCAATGCAGTCCATCAACATCTACAATCTACCAAACCTCATGTACTTGCACTAACCGAAACCAAAGTCAGATCATCGATTAGTACGGTCAGCTATTTATATCCTGGGTACGACTTTCATCACCGATTTAGGCGGAATTTTGGCCTTTGTCTCTTTGTCCGGAGTGATATTTCTTGTCAACGAGAGGAGACACTCGAGCCTAACGATTTTGATGTAATGTGGTTTAAAATATCAACGCAGAGAATTACTAAATTCATCTGCTGCCTTTACCGGCCGCCAAGTGATACCGATTATAGAAACTTGTTCTCCTCTCTTGCTAATACTGTCGACTTTTTGAAAACCCACCATCCCAATTCCGAAGTTGTCATCCTTGGCGACTTTAACGTTCATAATGTCAACTGGCTCAAATACTCAAACATGACTGACCAACAAGGTCGTGAAGCCGAATACTTTGCCATCAGCTCTTGCCTCCCCCAGCTGGTGGGTGAACCAACTCGGATTCCAGACCGAGATGGTGATTTTGCTAGTTTGTTGGATCTTTTCTTACCTTCAAACCCCGACTTGTACACTGTCACCGTGAAGCCGCCGTTAGGAACGTCTGACCACAACCTTATTTCGGCACTGAACAAACTGCCAATTAGTGCTGAAGAGCCTTCTATACCACGCACGATATGGCATTATACATCAGCTAAGTGGGAGGACCTAAGGGACCATTTTCGAACCTTTCCTTGGCGGGACGTTTGCTTTACCTCTGATGATCCATCCATCTGTGCAACAGAAATATCGGAGGTTATCCTTACTGGCATGGAAGCCTTCATCCCTTTCTCAAAAAAGTGCCCTTCTAGCGGCAAGCCTTGGTTTACCAAAAATTGCGAACGAGCTGTTAAATCAAAAAATTATTTCTACCGACAATGGCGTAAAAATCCTACCGCCGAAAATCGTACCATCTTTGTTAACGCTCGAAACCAATGCAAGCAAACGATAAACCAAAGCAAAGAAGCACACAACCAGAGGATCAGAGACAAACTTCTTGAATGTCCTAGCGGCTCAAGATCATTTTGGTCGGTAGCTAAGGCCGTCAGTCAGAACTTTACCAAGTCAACCATTCCACCTCTAACACGTTCTGATGGCACCATTGCGTCCAAAGCACAGGAAAAGGCAGACTTACTGGCGGAACTATTCTCTTCACATTCAACGGTAAATTTTCAGGGAAATACTCCACCGAACATTACCCCTGTAGAATCGAGAATGCCCGAGATTGTTTTTCGCCACCGCCATGTTAAACGAATCTTGAGGAGTCTCGACACTAAAAAGGCTTCTGGTCCTGACGATATTCCAGTAATTAATTGTAATTAAGACATGCGCTGACGAACTGACACCGGTATTTTGTAGGCTTTTTAACTTATCCTACAAAAAAGGAATATTTCCTTCTTGCTGGAAAACTGCGAGAGTCCAGCCCATACCCAAAAAAGGCAAGAAGACTTTGCCAAACAACTATCGTCCAGTCGCATTGCTCTCGGTTATATCAAAAGTTATGGAGAAGGCTATCAACGAAAAATTACTAAAATACCTTCAACATTATTAGTGACCGCCAGTATGGATTCCGCAAGTCTAGATCAACAGGAGACCTTCTCGCTTATGTTACTCATGTTTGGAACAACGCAATAGAACACCATGGGGAGTCTCGGGCGGTAGCACTGGACATTTCCAAGGCTTTTAACCGAGTATGGCATGAGGGGCTCCTAACTAAAGTGAGAGCATACGGAATGCCGGTTCAATTTTGTTCATGGCTGTCGAGCTTTCTTAAAGACCGTTCTCTGCGAGTGGCGATGGACGGATTTCTTTCAGACACATTCAACATCAACGCCGGAGTCCCTCAAGGTTCTATATTGTCGCCCACCCTTTTCTTACTATACATTAACGATCTTTTGGAAAAAACTAAAAATCCTATATATAGCTTCGCTGATGACAGCACACTTGTTTCATCTTTTACTTTGGATGCTCGGACATCGGCTGCTAATGCACATCTCTATAGGCAGCAAGAGGTCTCACATCTCAACAAAGACCTGGAAGAAATTCTGTCTTGGGGTGACAGTAACCAAGTAGAATTTAACGCTAAAAACACCCAGGCGGCAGTTTTTTCTAAAAAAGTTAATGTTGAAGAACCGGATATAGTTATGGCGGGACACACGATTCCCTTGGTATCATCAATTCATTTATTGGGCGTTAATTTGGATAGTCATATGTCTTGGCATAGCCACGTTGCGGCCATTGCTAAGGCAGCCTCGCAGAAGCTTGGAGTACTTTTCCGAACAAAGAGCCTCTATACACCCCAACAACTTTTGATGCTCTATAAAGCCCAAATTCGACCATCACTGGAGTACTGTTCGCATATTTGGGGCTCTGCTCCTAAACATACCCTGAGATTACTAGATTCCATTTAAAGAAGAGCCATTCGCTTGATCGGTGACTATAATAGTCTGACAAACAACCTGGAAAGCCTTGAACATCGAAGGCAGGTTGGCGACTTGAGTCTATTTTACAAATATTTTCATGGCAAGTGTTCAACTGGGGTTGCCCGCTTGATACCACCCAGAGCGGTGCATGGTAGAAATACACGACGAGCCACTGCAGCCCACCAGTACGTGGTTCAGCTTAGTGTCGCTCGAACGACACTGTTTCAAAATTCTTTCATCTGGAGAACGTCATCACTCTGGAACGACCTCCCTGAGATCGTGTTCCCCAACGAGTATAATCTCCAAAGATTCAAGACCAACATGAATCGTTTCCTGCGCACACGCACCGCTCCTAGAGCGCCATAAAGGATTTATCCTGTAGTGCTGTGCCTTATCATAAAAAAAAAAATATACCCGGAGAAAAGATACATAGTTCTATTAGTTTAACTGTCGTGAAGTCGTGAAGATAGCCAGATATAATATTATTATTTTTGCAAAAATTATGTACATAATAGTACAGGGGTGGCGAATCTTTATGTATTAACGTGCATTTTTTCTAAAGAAATGTTTAATGAGGCCATAGACGTGCCGTCGCAATTCGTAATATAATAATTCATAGTAAACTTTGTGATCGGTGGCGAGCCAAAATTTTATGTCGCGTGCCATTGGTTCGCCATCCCTGTAAATAGTATACCTTAAATGTATTTCTTAAAAACGACAATAATAAACAGTGTAATTTATTTTAACAATTTTACTACTAAAACCTAAAAATTCAATGGCATTTAGTCTGATAAACTATTTCGAAAATGAAAGAAAAAGTGGAAATTGGCCAACCAATATGCAGGAAACCGTAGCGAAAGCACTGGGAATTAGTTTAAGGACTGTGCAGAATAATGTGCATGAAAGAAAGCATAATATAATACCGAAGAATACTAACAAATGTAAACAAAGAAAACCGTTTATAAACTAATTATAGACTAAAAACTGTCATCGTCACTTATAAAATCTGAAAAGTCCTCGTCGTCTGAGTCGTCTTCGAATGGAGCAATTATCATTGGCGCTACTTCGACATCTAGTACTTGTTCTCGATCCCACCAATCCCTTATTAATATTTCTGTATGTTCCACTGATTTCTTCCAGTACTCTTGTGTAATATGATCCAAAGAATCTTGCCAAACTATTTGTACTTGGTCGGATTTAAGATCATCACCTACATGTTTTTCATAATAAGACTTTGCCCCGGCCCATATTAATTCTATTGCGTTAAACTGGCAATGATATGGCGGCAGTCGTAGAACCTCATGGCCATATTCACGCAATATTTCATCGACCGCGTATATTCTTGGTTTTTTAAGAGACTTTGCCATTGATAGGAGTTCCGATTTAAGCATATTTGGTGAAGGATTTTGGTTGTGTTTTTCAAGCCACTCATAAATATCATTTTTCCTCCAAGATGAAGTAGGCTGTTTATTTAAAATTCTTGAATGATATGATGCATTATCTAATACAATTAAAGACGGAGAATCCAAATTTGGTATCAATTGAACTTTTAACCATTTTTCAAACATTTCGCAATTCATATTATCATGATAGTCAGCACTTTTTGATGTTGAAGAAAAAATTAAGCTTGCACCTGGAACATATCCTGTTACAGAACCAGCATGTAAAATAATGAACCTCTTTCCCGTGCCACATCCTGTTTTCCGTTTCACAGAATCATCTTGCCAAGATTTTGAACCACTTCCATTTGAAAATATCCACGTTTCGTCTAAAAATTCCACTTTTCTAAATTTCGATTTGTAATTCTCCGTATAATTTTTTAAAAACTGAACACGCTGACTCACTATCTGTGGCTGCTCACATAAAAATCTTCGGTTACAGTATTTTTTATAGCGAAAACCTAACTTTTTTATTAATATTGATAGCGCTTCAAGTCCAATTTCCAAAACACCCCGAATTTTTAATGTTTCTTGTAAAACTGGAAGAGTTACATTGGTTTTTGATCTGTATAAATCGTAAATCACATTTCGAACTCCCATTTTAATATTTTCGCTTAAATCCTCAGTCTTTGGCTTTCTTCGTTTACATTTTTTAGTATTCTTGGGTATTATGTTATGTTTTTTTTTCATGCGCAATTCTCTGCACAGCCCTTAAACTAATTCCCAGTGCTTTAGCTGCTGTTTCCTGAATATTGGTTGGCGAATTTCCACTTTTTCTTGCATTTTCGAAATAGCTTATCAGATTAAGTACCATTTTTTTTGCTTGGGGATGCAAAAACCCACAAAATTTTTTCTTTTTGTCACAAACTGTCAAAGTCACAAAACTGACATCTTTAAATCAAGACGAAGGTGGCAGGTACTTGGGCAGGTACAAACTTTTGTGAATCGCTGAAAATTAAATACCTATCCTTTTCTTTCATGCCAAAATTGCATAAGTCTTTCATATTTGTCTGACGGATTTTATTTGGTTAGTAATGTTAGTATGATTAAACGCAATACAAGAAAAGAGAAATTGAAAGTATGTCTTTGTTAAATCGTAAACCCGCCAGATAAGACCAGATTTGACTATAGCAATAATATTTTTGCTTTAAATTTACATTTCACTGAAAAGTTTAGTAGATGTACCTTTGATTTTATATACCTTTAAGTACCACCTTTGATTAGGTACTTGAGAAATATATTATTACAGTGTCAAGCTAAACGTCATTGTCAGTAACTTTTAAAGATTTTATTAGTTTACAATGTTAACAACGGAGCAAAAAATACATAATTATTTATTTCAGATTACTTCGAAATATAAAATAAAACATATAACAAAATATGATAAACATAAACCAATACATGATTGTAATTTAAGGCATAATTCATCAAAGACCAAAATCAGATAGCATAACAATAATTATTCAAACACCGCTCCACCATGAAGGACGCATTTTTTCAGTTGGGCTATAAGATAGTCATAACCCCTCCGCATTTCTTCTGAGGATATTGCTCCTACAGCTTCTATAATTCTTTGTTTTAAAATGTTCATCATTTGGCAGTGGATTGGCATAAGCTAACTGTTTTGGGCGTTCCCATAAATACATATCTGTCAACTTAAGGTCGGGACTTTTTGGGGGCCATAAAACTGGACTATTTCGCTGGATCCATTTTTGTCCAAATTCCAAATGAAGCCATTCCTTTACTTCTCAAGCAAAATGGGCCGGGCATTTATCTTGACGGAAGTACATGTTACTTACGTAATCTAATGACAGTTGTTCCAAATGATCAGAAAAAAAATATTTAACATATTTAAATAAGAATTTCTATTACAAGTATTCTTAAAAGAAATACGGCC
Organism: Polydrusus tereticollis; assembly: GCA_963920685.1. Taxonomy (NCBI): domain Eukaryota; kingdom Metazoa; phylum Arthropoda; class Insecta; order Coleoptera; family Curculionidae; genus Polydrusus; species Polydrusus tereticollis. The sequence goes on from OY987329.1 coordinate 57,559,047, forward strand.
TAATTATACCATAGTAGGAAACAGCACACCAAACATTCACTTTTTTTTAATATTGACGTCGGATTGGGAATCTGAACATAGGATTAACATCACTCCAATAGCGAACATGTTGCGATGCCACAGTTCCATTCGTCGAAAACGTGGATCCAACTTTATGCCATCATCGCTCTCTTCTAATGTGTGGTTATAATGGGGTTTGTAGGGACGTATCTCAGTTAGGTTTAAAATTTCTTGAATTGCATAGTACTTTTTTGGACCACCTGTAGTTGCGTAGCTCGTCTCATTGCATCATCCTCATTGTAGTATTTTTTTATTTTTTTCAAGTCCAATAAGGATCCTGTTTCACAAAAGTTGTTGACCAGCTTGCAGACCGCCTATTTGGTTACGGGTATATTGAAATCTTTCATGAAATTTTTCAATAACGTATCTATCTGAAAAATCTCCGTTAACATAACATTGGATTAAATGTATTCTTCGCTCCTTTGTATACATTACAAACTAATAAAATTTTTAAAAGTTACTGATTGTTTTGGTCACAAATAAAAACTATAAAGTGGACTGTAAACAACTATATTTATTGCAAAATAGAGGACGCCGTAAAAACACTACAGTTCAGCCATGCTGGAGAAGAAGAAGAAGGAATCGTACAATTTTTTACAACGTTGTCAAACTTTGTCTTAAAACGTACGCGTTGACATATCGCCCGCCTTGAAAGGGTAGCTTAGTCTTTCAATATACGGTTTTTAGTACAATAACAACCTAAAGCTATCTAAGTAAACAATATAAGTACAAGTGCATGTATAGTAAGTATACTTGCTAAGCTAAATCAATGTCTAATATACAAATTCTAACAAAAATGACAGATGAACAAGAATGTATACCTCCAAAATAGCTACATATGCTAGCCAAAATAAATAGTACAATAAATTGCAATCTGCATTTATAAAAAAATATATAATGTAACTCAGAACAAACGTTAATGTCAATGTCAAAGTAATATCACTTCTCAATATCTATAGGTAGAACGCATATTCTATTTACTGCTCTCTTGGTTTCATTTGATTTCACTTTTACAGTCACAACTCTAACTATGTTGTCACTACCATAATGAAGTTCAGTAACTCGTCCTAATGGCCACTGTAATAGTGGAGCATTGTCGTCACTAAAACAAGTGAACCCACAGTAAGAACATTTTCATAATTTTTGCGCCATTTGGTCCTGGTTTGGAGCTCCCCCAAGTATTCCTTTTGCCATCTTTTCCAGTTATGCTGGATCATAGCCTGGATCTGCTGCCATCTGGATAATTTACCTTCGTTAATATCGGTAAGGTTATACTCTGGAAGTGCTGTCAGGGTTCGGCCTATCAAGAAGTGGGCTGGTGTTAAAGCCAAACAGTCTTCTGGGTCTTCCGTTAAGGGACATAGAGGGCGAGAATTTAAAACACCCTCAATTTGAACCAATAAAGTGGCGAGTTCCTCAAAAGTAAAGGCTTTTGTACCAAAAACTCTCTTAATATGTGATTTAGTGCTTTTTATTCCTGCCTCCCAAAGACCCCCAAAGGTAGGAGAGTTTGCAGGAATAAAATGCCACTTGATATTTTCATCAGCTAATTTAGTGCCGATATATTCAGCATTTTCCTTTAAAAATTGAAATATTTTATTAAGTTCGTTGTTAGCACCAATGTAATTAAGACCATTGTCCGAATATATATTGTTAGGTTTACCGCGCCTATGCGTAAATCTGTTAAGAGCCGCTAAGAAACTCTCTGTGGTTAAGTCTGATACAAGTTCTATGTGTACCGCTTTGGTACACATACAGATAAACAAGCAAATGTAGCATTTGCTAATTTTCGCACCGCGACCTTTTTTATCTTTAATGTAAAACGGTCCCCCATAGTCCGTACCAACATTTTCAAAAACTCCGAAACTCCTTATTCTGATTTCCGGAAGATCACCCATTACGTAATTGACATTCCTGGGATTAGCCTTAAAACAATTTAAGCATTTCTTTACGACAGCTCGGCAAATACTACGACCAGTTAATGGCCAGTATCTCTCACGAAGTGAATACAACAGCGCTTGCGCCCCACAATGTAGTAGCCGCTTATGCTCATGCTCTATTATACATTTTTTTAAAATATGACCATTTGGCAAAATTATTGGGTGCTTCACTTCGTCCCATTGGTTTGCATTACGTAATCTACCACCTACACAAATAAGATTATTCCTTATAATTGGGTTTAAACATAAAATTTTACTGTTGGCAGGAATAGATTTACCTGAACTTAAGTTTTTATATTCCGTTGGAAATACTTCAATTTGAACCTCCCTTATTAATAACTTTAATGATCTATCTATTTCTTCAGGTAGTAAGGGATCATTTGTTAATTCACTATTATTAGCATTTTTATTTCTTAGAATGGACAAAAATCGAACCATATAAGACAAGACATGCAACATTTCTAAAAACGAAGAACACCCTCCATATAACTGGCAAAATAGACTCTTCTTAGTTCTAACTAAATATGACAAAGTTTTTCGCTCTGGAATTTCCTCATTAAGTTGACAGCCTGTCAAATTCCAAGATTCACTATTTTTTAAAAGAAAGGAGGGCCCATGCCACCATAAGCGATTATCCGAAAGAGCTTGGGGGTTTATACCGCGTGATAATATATCCGCAGGGTTGTCAATAGAAGGCACATGATACCAATTTGTTTTTTCTGTAAAAGACTGAATTTCACTCACCCTGTTGGCCACAAAAGTCTTCCATGACGATGACTCGCCACGAATCCAGCACAAGGTAATTGTTGAATCAGACCAGTAATAACATTTATTGAATTTTATATCCAAACTGCCCTTAACCTTTTTTACTAAGTTTGCCAAAAGAAGCGCAGCGCAGAGCTCCAACCTAGGAAGACTCACTTGTTTTAGTGGCGCAACACGACTCTTAGCACACAAAATATTAGATATATATTCTCCAGGTTGAATTTCACAACGCAAGTAAATACAGGCTCCATATGCCTTAATGGATGCGTCACTGAAGCCATGAAGCTCGATATTGACATAATAAGAATATATAACATGTCTAGGTATTTTTAAATAATTTATTACAATTATATTATTTTGAAATTGTAACCATCTCGTAGAAATTGTATCAGGCAATTCATCGTCCCAATCTAATTTGGATCTCCAAATATCTTGCATTATTAATTTTGCAACAATTATTACAGGCCCTAATAATCCTAGAGGATCGAAAATCTGGGATACAACCGATAAGATACCCCTTTTTGTAACTGCATTAAAAATACCTTTTTCCAAATCTACCTTATAACCTATTAGGTCATTTGAAGCACCCCAAAAAATACCCAGGGTTTTACTAGGCTCGTTATTTCCTATATTTAAAATACTCACTTCTAAGCTGTCATTTATTTCAAACTGATTTAATAGTTCTTTATCATTGCACAGCCACTTTCTAAGTTCAAACCCAGATTTAGCCAAAATATTTGTAACTTGACCCTGAATATACAAAATTTCCTGTGGTGTATCAGCCCCGCTTAATAAATCGTCCATATAGAAGTCTCTTTTGATTACTGTACTTATTATCTCATCATTTTTATTTTGGTCAGCTATGTCGAACAAACATTTTACCGCCAAGTACGGCGCCGACGCTGTACCATAAGTAATCGTGTTTAATTTATAACATTTTATTTCGTCATCAGGGTTTGGCCGCCAAAGTATTTTTTGATACTTACGGTCGTTTTCATTTACAAGAATCTGTCTATACATTTTACTAATGTCTCCTGTCATTACGTACTTATAAGCTCTAAACCTCAATAAAATATCAAACACATCCTGTTGCAACGTAGGCCCTGCAAACTGAACGTCATTTAATGACAATCCGGAAGAAGTCTTACAGGAAGCGTCGAACACAGTGCGTAACCTTGTTGTCAAGCTGGTATTTTTTATTATTGCGTAATGAGGTAAATAGTACCCTTCGTCTTCACTATTAGTGTCATTATATTCAGACATGTGGTTAAGGTCCAGGTACTCAGTCATAAAATTAGTATAATCACGTTTAAGTTCTACATTCTTATTTAATTTTCTTTCTAACGAGTGTAAACGCTGCAACGCATTATCACGGGAAAGTCCTAAATTTGAAACAGAATCCTCAAATGGTACTCTTACAACATATCTGCCGTCCTTATCCTTAATTGTTGTCTGCTCAAAAAACCTTTCGCAATAAATTTCTGCCTCAGATAAAACCTTTTGTTTATTGTCAACCTCCTCTAATTCCCAGAACCTTATTATATCCCTATCAAAAGTCGAATCTTGCAAAGTACTTAAACAATTTACTGAATTACCCGAATAATTCTTAATTACCATTCTACCTACTACTATCCACCCAAATTCTGTATTTTGAAGAACAGGTAAATTGTCTCCAAGGAGTCTCTGATCGGGTTTTAAGATTGACCAAAATATCTCAGAACCAAGCAAAAGATCAATCTCATGTGACACATTAAAATCAGGATCCGCGAGTTCTATATAAGAAGGAATATTCAATTTATTTTTATTGAAACTAAAAATAGGCAATTTATCTGTTATTTTCTCGAGTACTAAGCAATCAATTTTCCTTGTAAAACCCTTATTTACACAAGAAGTTAATTCAATATTTACCTTTTTATTTATGCTTGCTAAAGAATTCCCAATTCCCTTAACTGCATGTTTTATTGTCGTGTTCTGTAAATTTAACCTCTCAGAAAGTGATTTAGTAATAAAATTACTCTGTGACCCATTATCCAACAAGGCCCGACATTTAATAAAATTATTATTAATTTTAATCTTTATGATTGCAGTCGCAAGCAAAACACTGGAAACATCATAATTAGCGGCAACGTCGCGCGTTACCAATCGCGCCGCTGCTCCGACTGTCAAATCAGTTGTTTGTATTCGTGGCTCTTGGTCGTCAGGTACGGGATTATTTCCACCATTGGTTTTATTTTTATTTAATAATTCAATCTTTTCAGAATGTAGTATAGTATTGTGCGCCTTGACATTTCATGCATTTGCTTAATTTACATTTCCATGAGGGATGGGACGGTCGAATACAGTTTAGGCACAACTTTAATTTTTTTACAACCTCGATTCTTTTATCTACATTTAAATTCATAAAGGTTTCACATTTAAATATACTGTGGTTCTGGTTACAATAATAACACTTGTATTTAAACCTTTCTTCATTTAAGACTGGAAACCCATGACTATTATGACGTCTCCTAAAGGTTGGGACCCTTTCCTGACAGGTTACTTCAATCTTTTCTAAAATATCACATTTAGATTTGAGAAACTTATTTATATCTTGTAAATTTGGTAACTCTCCCTCGAATTTATAATTTTCCCAGTCACGGCGTGTCACTGAATCAAATTTATTGGCAAGAATATAAATTATTAACCTGTCCCACGACTCAGTATTTTCACCCAAACTTTTTAATGCCCGTAAATGTTTTGTTACCGAATCATACAAGTTTCTCAATTCTTTGTGTGATTCTACCGTTAATCTAGGAATGTCGAATATACTATGAATATGATTATGTATCATTAAGGCCTTATTTTCGAACCTATCCTTAAGTATCTGCCAAGCTACCTTATAATTGTCTGCTGTGACTTCGACTGACTGGATAACCTGAAGAACATCTTTTTCTAAGGATGATCTTAAATAATAAAACTTTTGTGTATCATTTAAAGAGTCATTTTGATCCACTAAACTACTGAAAGTATCCTTAAACTCTAACCATGAGCAATAACTACCGTTAAAAAATGTTGGTATGGTTATCGGAGGCAGCCTTACGACAGGTCTCAAATTATTATTACTCGCATTACTAACTACACTTTGTAGCAAACTTGCATTTGACTGAGCCACGGAATTTGGCGTTAAATTATTGTAAAATATTTTACAAAACAACCTTGCTTTACTAATTACTTTAAAATATTTTGATTCAAAGTCTTGTTCCTCGTCGAGTAACTGTGCTTCATTAGCATTTTCCAAAGAACTTAATTGCAAAATTACTTCATTAAAATCGCTTAAAAATGACTCAACACTTTCTAAACGACTTTCTATTTCTGAAACCGTTTCATCATCCAAATTATCTTTAACGCAATCATTCGTAATAAAATTTTGAAATCTTGTAAGTTTACTCTTAAGAGAAGTCTTTTTTGCCTTTAATTCTGATTCCCCGGCCATTACATCAATTCAAACCAAGAGAATTCAATCTATTTACTATTTAAATTGCTTATCTCCTACCTCTAGAGGTCCCGTTGAAAACCCGTGGTGGAACGTACTAACAAATCGTGTTGACTTCCGATTTTCAACATGGCTGCTCCCAAATCGCCAACATTTTGAATACCATAATACTTAATTACTGGCTGAATTTTTATTTAGCTGAACTGCAAATTTGTAATACTGATTAGGCACGAATGGACCATGTTTTGGTCACAAATAAAAACTATAAAGTGGACTGTAAACAACTATATTTATTGCAAAATAGAGGACGCCGTAAAAACACTACAGTTCAGCCATGCTGGAGAAGAAGAAGAAGGAATCGTACAATTTTTTACAACGTTGTCAAACTTTGTCTTAAAACGTACGCGTTGACACTGATAATGACGTTTTGCTTGATACTGTAATAATTTATTTTTGAGGTACCTAATCAAAGGTTATTTACTTAAAGGTGTACAAAATCAAAGGTATATATAGCTACCAAACTTTTGAGTGAAATGCAAATTTAAGGCAAAAATATTATTGCTATCCAAACTTAATCATTTAGCTAAAAGCTGCAGAATAAGGCTACTTTACTCTTGTAAAAAATTTGAATTTTCGACTTTTTGAACACCCTGTATGCAATATTTTTTTTTCTCAACGACAATCGTATTTTTACAGCAAGCAAAATCTGTTATAAAGAATAACTTTTCCTCGAAAAATTAAACTTTTGGTTCATTTGCCCTCTTGTCTGTCTACCACATCGCCGGACATACTGTATATATACATATATCTTTGTCCAACCACGCCACCAAGAGGTCTGCTCAGGTTAGTTCTGTTTTATAGCAATAGTCCTACATTCTGGGGGATTCCCAAAACACCCTCCAACTCAATAATTGATTGACACAATTATTGTGCCGAAGGCCTTATGGAAATCCATGAAAGAGAGGTGAGTTGTATTAAATCATCTCTTCGATCAGGACTTTTATGCTCTGTAGGGGATCATTGGTATCTGCTCTACTGGTTGGCAAAAGTGTAGCTTACTTTCAAGTTCGGGGGTTTTGATTTTGCATGGTGAAAAGTTTGTAGAGATGGCTTATGGCAGTCCTCCAGTGCGGCTATATCGACGTCTTGTGAAGTAACATCTTCAATTTTTGGAGTAAGCGTCTGTCCCCCTCTTTATTGCAGCAGCGACTGCATTGCCTTCCCAAGGTGCTTTATTGTTTTTGGTTAGATTAGATTATCTCTTCAACTTTATAATTAGGTAAAACTTCAAGGTCCCGGTTAAATATTACAAAAACTGGTTCTTGTTCTCCTTTACCATCGATGGCCTTATGTCGACCCGTATTGTACAGAAGTTGATAGAACTGCATTGTATACAAAGTTCCATACATTTTCTGAATCCTAAGATAGTAGGTTCATAGAAGAAGCGTCTGTCCCTTTACATTTGTTTTACATTTCTTGGGAGAATAGCAATTGGCACCTAACATAAATTTTAAAGTGAGTATATGAATTTTCAATTTTCTTGTTTTTCAATATACGAGATTTTGTTTGAGATTTTATGTTGGGAAAAATCTTTAACATCTATCTCTTCGAAAACTTATTGGGTCTTTTCATTGAGGAAAAATATTGATATCGGCTTCTTGCCTTTTCTTTTCAAAATCTTTCAGGGACAACCGAGAAACTTAGATTCATATTCAAAAAAATTCAATATCATAATATGTTTGTAAAGTATTACCTAACAATTTGGTCTTTCCAGTATTTCCAATATTTAATTATTAGATACCTTAAGTTTATATTTAATATGGCTTCTAACATAAAATATTATTTTATATTGTTAAAGGTATAAATTGGACGCACAAACCTCAGAAAAACTCTGCTCCTTATGCGCTGGCGATATTGATAGAAAAGATCCAACATCTAAATGTAATTTTGATCAATCAGAAGCTTACAGCGGTTACACGGGTGCATTCAGATGTTTAGTTCAAGGAGGAGGCGATGTTGCATTTGTGAAGCACGTAACCGTACTTGGAAATACAGGTATAATTTAATCATTCATTATAAAATTATTATTATTATAGTTATTATTATTATATAAAAGCAGCCAAAAAAATATGGTCGGTACCCTTCAATCTACATACCAAAGTGCATACAGTGAAAACGTAAATTTATTTAAAATCCAAAGAAATGCTTTTTTTTTTCATTATTTTTGTTACAATTTTCTTAAGGAATTTTTTAAAATGGGATTCTTATTTTTTAATTCATTTTTTTTTGTATACTATTTTAACTTTTACTACACCAAAATTCAACTTTTTTAATTAACTTCATGAATGAAATTACCACCACCAACCTCTTGGTAAACCACCTGGCCATCTTCAAGTTCCTGCAGAACAACGTAAGGTTTTATCAATCTCATTTCGTCTCTTATCCTGTTCTTTAGGTTTTCAATATTGTTTACTCGGTTAACATAGATTTTAGACCCTACAAGAATTCCTCTTGAGGTGTCCAATCCGAAAGTTTGGCCGACCATTAAACTGTACCCCGTCTAACAATCCTTCGTTCAGGAAAAACTGTACTGAGGTACCTACTCATGCACTGTATGTATAATATGCCGAAATTCATCTTGCTGATATCACAAAAAATTGTTGTTTTTGTACATTAGAATCGATTGGATTGGAGTATAGTAGTAAGTTCTATTCTCTAAATACCGTCACAAAGATTAACTGTTTATGGAAATGGGGTCTGACATCCATCATCGATTATCTCTAGATCAATAACGACGGTTTTGTTTATTTCCGTTCAGACAAAACTTGCTTTATACAAAAATACAATTCTTGAAAAGTCTGGATCGTTATTGCAAATTCATATTCATCAGTATATCTGTCTGACGTATGGCTAGTGGTGCCAGCATGCACACTTTAGCTAGAGTGTCTATATTCATCTAATAAATGTGCAATGTCGAAACATGGGAACGTTACCATTTTCCCTCTCCTGGCTGTGAATTAAAATTTGGCCAATTGGTCAAACCTCAAATTAGACTGATTGCCTAATTTTTATGAAGCATTTATAAGGTATGGCTAGTCCTGAAAATTTGAAGTCAATCCGATAAGTAGTTCTCGAAATATATGAGATCAAAATCAAATAAAAAGCCTCGCGAGGCTTATTGTTTCTATGCTCAGTTAAAGCAGAAGCTTATTATTACTACTGTAAATAGTAACAAGTGTGAAACGCCATTCCATACGAGTTCTAGCCTATACTTTCGCTAACACTATTTTAGAAAGAAGAAAAAGAAATTATTATTAGAAATAATTTTTTTCTATCCTGTCGATGGCAAGTTCGTTACTTAGCAACAGAGAGAGGTCAATGTAAATGGTCACATATCTTCTTAGTTCTAAACAGGAAGTAAGCCACGGCAGCGAGGGCGACTTGGCTTCCTATAAGTGATAGTGAGGTCACACAGCGGTTTCCGCGAGTCGATGTTTGTAAATTATTTTAAAGGCTTTAGAGGCGTCAGAAAATCAAAATTTTTTGCAGCTCGCACTAAAATTTCAAAATCTTTCAGAAAATGTAGGTACTAAGAAAAATGCTAAATGAACCCATTCTCGACTATAATCATTATGAATGAGAGCTTTGGTTGCTTGTTTTAAATAACACTCTGTATAGTTGTTTTTCCAAATACAGCTCTAACTTCGCTTTTTATTGACATGTCACAAGTTGTCATCGATTTTGAAAATGGCAGGTTAGTTGTGAACAAACGTGACCAAACCTCTGCAAACTTGATTCTATATTTTGCGTACATTTGGCTTAGTATACTGCACTGGGGAGAGGGATTGTCGTCGAAAAATATTTTATAATTAACAGAAATATAACGAGGCTAATATATACAATGAGGACAACACTATTAATTATTAATAAAATAATGTTTTTTAATACCAAGCGGACCAAAGAAAGTCTAATTTCAATCGACATACTATTTAGGTATTATAACGCAAAGAAAAAATACTTCAGGCCAAAAATTTAGCAAAAAATATTGTCAACGATCAAGCAACCACTATTACCAAATAATAAATAATTGCGGCCTACTATAAAACTTGCAAACCAAAAAAAGGGAGGGGGCGAAACATTTTAAATAGGTACCTAGTACCTACTCGTACTACTTTAGCCGACCTTGGTTGTTGAGCGTAGCAAATACAGTTTGGTGATTTTGGCTGATTTTCTGCGTAATACGGTTCACTGTGCGACAGTCTACATTCATCATTTTATTTCAAATTCTAAAATTACTACCCTTCAAATAGTGACGTGTAGAAACGTGTCTTATATTATGGAGCCTCTAACAGATAAAGTTTTTTACTTTATTGGATTTTCGAAAACTACGAATTTACTTCAACTTTTCAGGGCTGACCATACCTTATAAATGCTTCATAAAGATTAGGTAAAGAGTGTAATTTGAGGTTTGACCAAATGTCCCCATTAAAGACCCATTAGTGACGTTATCAGCCGGTGGATGACAACTGGGTTGTAGCACATTTTACCTAACCTTAAAAAGTTATTGTAAACCCGTGTTTGTGGCAAATATTTCTAATCGAAAAAGATATAGATTAATTTGATTTTTATACGCTCATTCATTAAGGTAGTCGAAATCCTTTTTTGAGATACTGTTGTGTAACGCTTGAAAAAATCAACTTTGTGTGCAAGAAGAATGGCTCACCATAACCAGAACAAAGCCTTCAAAAATGTTTGGATTCGTAAAACCGTCATTATTTCAAACGGTAAATTTAAGACTTAACTTTTATACTATTCTTCTCAGGTATTTCAGTAATGGTCCAATTAACCCCATTATTTTGATTAAAATAAAAACTCCGAGCACTGGCAATTTAGGAAGTAATTATTCTTTCGATGCTAATAAAATTTGAAAAGAGAAAAATTCGTTTAGACATTAGTCTGCCCACATGTAGTTTTGTGAAAAACATTCCTGTAAAATTTGCTTTTTCAAATTCGAATAGTTAAAAATAAGGCACAAGTACTGCAGGAAAAATCGTATGGCATTCTGCGAGCGGTCCGTGTAGAAAGGCAGCGAATCACGTTGGTCTTGAATCTTTGGAAATATAGTATTTGTTGGGGAACGTCGTGTTCTGGTGAAGGATTTTTAGAATGATGACATTTTCGAGGAACACTAACCTGAATCAGATACCTGTGATCGGTAGTGGTTCGTTGCGTATTTATGTCATGTACCGATATGGGTGGAATTAAGAAGGTAAGGCAGTTAAATATTTGCCAGTAATATATATTCTGTAAGTTACCAATCAATCTAACTTTGTGTTCCATCGATTTTTAAAATAATTTAAATTATTAATTAAAATCAGTTTGGTTGCTTTTAATATTTTTGAAAACCTCACAAGATATTCCTATTTAATTTTCGGTTAGGTGGTACAGTTGACGAAATTATTGATCGTTTCCATATAACGACAATCCTGTATAATTAATAACTTTTGTGGTAGGTAGATCGTGCTTGTCAGCATTTTAGGCAGGTACATTAATAAAACTTATTACGCAGAGCCTGAGACGCCGTAAATAAAATCCAAGAAATTAGGGCAATTTGGACCAGACCAGATTTTATTCACTGAAACTTCCCTTGACCCAAAAATCGGATACGAGTTTTTAATGGCCTATCTCCTTACAAAAATCCAAATCGGGACTATTGATTTTCTCTTCTATTTATTCACACCAGTACAAGACGCTGTAATTTTCACCTTTTAAGATAAATATATACTTCTTGCCTGTGCGGCCTAATTATTTATAAACACTGCAATTTTCAATTATTTTCCGTCTGAATCGTTATTAAATGCATCAGTACACTTTAGATTTGTTTCCGATATTTTTGGCCTATTATATTAAATTGCTCCCCAAAATATTAATATATTGGTTAATATATATTTTTAGTTTTAAAATACTAAATATATAATTAGAAATTCTGTCCAAACATAAATATCGTAATATTATCACAACTTAAGTGCACAATAACCAATTTTAAAGAGACATGTGGAGCTTGTAAGAAAGTTTGCAGTTTATTCAGGAAAAGCACTTAAAAAACCTGCTTGGTTTGAATCAATAATAAGTTGCTTAATTAAGCTTGGTAAACCCCATTCATTCGTTCGTTCTTGGTTCTTGCAAGATGGTGTGGTTTGTTGATAGCTGTACATTGTAATGATCGACTGGGGGTGTACTGTATAACGTAGTAGAGCAGTAGTGCAGTACTCACCAGTCGTGTGCGCGAGGGAAGTCATACAAGTGGCTGGTTTTCGGTGTGCAAAATGGAAGTTAGTTTCACAATATTCAGGGTCGGGATTGCCGGGAGGCTCGAGGAAATTGATGCTCTAGAGTAAATTGGCTTATGTAGGTATGACCTAATATACGCTACTTCCCTGGATAATGTGCCTTGTGTGCGGTGCGTGTAGTGTTGTTGTAAAGAACTTGTTATCTTGATATATACAAAGTGTCCAAGATAAGAATGGGAACGCATTGGAATCTTGGAAACGGTAGGAAATACAATGTTGGTTGAATTAGGAAAAAATTCCACAATTTAAATACCTTTTACATGGTGTTTGCAAAAGTAAACTATCATTAACCGATTTTGATATTTAAAAATATTTTTTTTTGCTATATTATTTTTTATTTATTTATTACATTATTTTAACAGAAAGCCATTTTGAAATCTAAAGTAGTTGATGTATCACTTTGCAATAGTGAAATATGTTTTTAGCTCTTTAGCTAATATTTTAAATTATTCAAGAAAGATCCCTTATAGTTCTGCACTGAATTCTCGAAAAACATTTATTAACATAATTCCAAATTACAAAAGACTTAATTACAAACGGTGTTCAAACAAATGATCAATACTATATTCTAAGCATAGGTAATATCGTCTAACTTGGAAACCCAAAACATTGTTAAGTACATCTAGTGTAATCGTTTGAAATGCTTCTAAGACCAGTTGACCTAGTTCTTACTCCGTTTGAAAATTATTTTGTTGCACATAATTTTTGATGTACCCCCAGGGATAAAAGTCCAAAGGTGTAAGATCAGGCGATCGTGTAGGCCAAGAAACAGCTGAATGCGTACCGTTCCATCTGTCAAAAAATCTATTTGATAAATATTCTTGAACAATTCTAGAATTACGAACGGAGGCTCCATCTTATTGAAATTTAAAGTTATTGATTTCTGCTAGTGGTTAGTTGTTATCGAACCATTCTGCCAAATTATGCTGCAGTAAATTTTGATACCGCTCCGAATTTAGTGTTCCGTGGTCAAAAATTGGCCCAAATATCTTTGTTCCCAAAAGGAACCCACATGTTGAAACCAAAACGTTATTGGTGCCTAAGCCTGGTTAATAGTGTGAGTTTATTTCGAGGGGATAGCGGGGAGTGGGGATGATAAAGTGTAATAAAAATTTTTCATTGCCGCAAAGCCTTTTTCAGGATACGGGAAATGTGTGGGTGAAAGCGTAAGCTTGCGTCAACAATGACCCCCTCAGTTTTTTAAACGGGGTAATTGGGGAACCATTAATGCGCAATGTGATATGAACCGTATTATTTGTGAATTTCCTCGTGATAATTATTGTTTCGAACTTTATTTCATTAATTTAAATTTTCAAATCGCGCACCATGGTAATCGGGCGTAGAGATAGTATTTTATGTGGAGTTTGGCCACGTTCGGACTAGTACGAGCTGGCATACACAAGTTCGTCATCCGCGTACATAACCAATTTGGTAGACGGATACCGGACAACAGACAATATCGGCAGTATAGACAAGCTTACAGAGAAGGATGTAATGCCATAACGTCTCGAACGCCTGCCTAACGTCTAATACCAGTAAAACTGTTTTGTTGCATATTACTTTTGTTTCCATATTATTGTATAACTTTGGGTACAAGCTGCGTCGTGCTGTGGTCAGGTTTAAAACCAAACTGTTCCACTGGTATTGTGTCAACGCAGTGCAGGTCGTTCAGCCGGCGCAGCACCACCTTCTTAAAACCCATGCTAAGCAGTGAAAAGGGGTGATATCTTTTTCGAGTTTCAGAATAGGCGCGATGATGGCGTTCTTCTATTTTTCTGAATAATGTTGGAGTAGCAGACTTGCGTTGATTATGTACATCAACTGGACGAATGTTTTAGTGGGCATATTTTATAGTAAAATCTCATCCTTGTTATTGGGGAGAAATTTGATTGTGTTTTTAATTTCCCCAGGGGTGGAGGATAATTTTTGGACCATAAGAGGGAGATAGGGTATTTGCTGTAAATAAAAGTATTCAGTGGATGATATTTCGTTTTGCATTGGGATGGTATTGGGTCGATTGGCAGTGATGTTGGTAAAATGTGTGACCAAGATATTTGCTTTGTGTATATTTGTTTGCGGTGTGGTCACATCGAACAATGAAACTTTAATGAACTTGGGCTTCCACTTGCACGTTAGTTTCCACAGAGAGTTATCCATCGTCGACAGCTCATCCGTTTGCTATACCAGGTGACAATGAAATCGTTTGACAGAACCTCACTTAATTATCGTTCAATATAGGAATTTGAAAATTTAGCAGTAAATATGGTTTAGAGAGATGCAAATTTTTCATCGAAAACATTTTGAATATCACTTCCGGTTTGACCGGAATCGAGGTTAGGTCGCTTATTTTAAATGACACCCTTTAAATTTTTTCATATATTCAAATAGAGCTCTAAATTCCCTTTTCAATGGCATATCACAAGTTGTCATTTGTTTCTAAAATGGCGGCGTAGGATACGATTTCCCCAAATTCAAAATGGCGGAGTGTTAGCCGCGCGACATAAGTTTTTATCCTATGACGTTTTGAAATGGTACCATTGGGTTATTTTCTGTCGACTTTTAATAAAATTGACGTGAAATGTGTATTTAGAATCTCATGGGATAGTTTTAATTTTTATTTGACACTAGCAATAGTCAGGCTCATTTTCCTGCATGATTTTTAATGGAAAGTACCAAATGTCAAAATACCTTAAAGTACCTACTACCATAAGTTAGTTATTTAAAAATGTATAATGCTTTATCATATTTTAAGAATTTTAGGAGAAAATTTTATAAGAATGTTATAGGTAGGTACCATTGCGCCCAAATAAAACTGGGACAACAAAATTTTTTTTATATTTTAGCTTTTAGACTACAATACATTTTTTAACAAACTGTCAAAGTCACTAATTTAAACATGAAAGTTGAAAATTTCGAAATAGCCTGGGAGAAGTAAAATTGCGTGTCCCAGTATTTTTTTTTTTGGACGCTACACAAATTTTATATTTTATCCTATAGTAATATAACAGAATTACCTATTCTATTAAATGTTCTATTCTTTGACCTCTTCGCAGCTGATACAATGTTACTCGATCAACATTTTCAGTTAATAAATTTCGTAGATGTTTTATTAATATTACCCTGAATTTCTGTCCTGATCCGATTTTCCAATTCCTCTCGGTTCTGAAGGGGTCTAGCATAAATGTTTTGTTTAAGATAGCCCCATATGGAGAAATCAAGCGGAGTTAAATCAGGGGACCTTGCCGATCAACGGGATGATCCGTTTGTTCCAAGGCAACTTTCTCCGAATCTGCGGCTCAAATAGTTGGTTGCAATGCGTGAGTTATGTGCTGGGGCCACATCTTGTTGGAATATTATGTTGTCGTTTCCAGGGACATGTAAACTATGTTCAATCTGATTTTGCAGGAAGCCTAAATACATCTCCCCATTTAAAGGCCCGTGTAAACAAATTGGACCAATAATATTTGGTCCCATAATACCCAACCACATATTGACACCAAAACGCTCTTGGAAAGCACCATCCGTTACCAAGTGCTGGTTTTCCTTTGCCCAGAATCGAGTGTTGTTTCGATAAAACATACCCAGATTAGTAAATCTTGACTCGTCCGTAAATAATATTTAGTGGTGGAAAGTTGCATTGTTATTAAGACTCGCCAAAAACGAATTACAATAATGTAATCTTCTTGGAAAGTCATTATTATAGAGATGGATGGTGAAGAACTTGGTATTTAAATGATTTGAAAACATGTTTCTCCAAAATTTGTCTTGCGCTTTCTCGGTTCACAACACACTCCACTTAGAATTCGCGAACTGAAGCGGTATGGTCATATTCCACATAAGCCAAAACGGTTATTTTGCTTTCTTCACTTACTATAAAACGTTGGTTATTGTCATTATTGTGGATATTACCTTAATTTTTTAAATGTTTTTCAAGCCAAGGGAAATAGCCCCTTGATGGAATCTCCCGATCTGGATACCGTTCGGCATATAATCTTGCAGCAAGCCTTGAGTTTTTCTTACATTCGCCATAAATTACGAGCATATTAATTTGATTTTACTTTCACTTTATTTCTACTTATTCAATTTGGTAATGCCAAAATTACTTTCAGTTTTGTTTCCATAGCCTGCTGAGAAACTAATTTCTTTGGTGAAATAAGATGGACTGCACGGTCACAGAATATCAACAGCACGGCATCGGTTTAATGTTCCACTAAGACTAATTATATTAGCTAAGTTCCCAAAATATTGATATGTATTAGGGTGTAGGAAAGAATTAGTGACATAATAATAAAAAGGGTTTTCAAGTACGGCAGATAATATGCAGTTAAATAAAATTTTACCTACCTAATTCAATCATTACAAAATTTCTCTTAAAATTCTTTACAATATGATAAAGCATTATACATTTTTAAATAACTAACTTACGGTAGTTTTTCAAGGTATTTTGACATTTGGTACTTTCCAATAAAAATCATGAAGAAAACTGAGCCCCACTATTGCTAATGTCAAATAAAAATAAATCTATCCTATGAGATTCTAAATACACATTTCACCTCAATATTATTAAAAGTCGAAAGAAAATAACCTAATGGTACCATTTTAAAAACAAATGACAACTTGTAATATTATGTCACTGAAAAGGTAATCTAGAGCTCTATTCGAGGATCTAAAAAAATATTCAGGGTGTCATTTAAAATAAGCGACCTAACCTCACTTCCGGTCAAACCGGAAGTGATAGTCAAAATATTTCTGATTGAAAATTTGCATCTCCCTAAACCAGATTTACTGCTAAAATTTTAAGTTCCTATATTGAACGATAATTAAGTGAGGTTCTGTCAAACGATTTCATTGTTACCCGGTATTCTGTTACGCCCAAACTGGGGGTTGACATGAAAAACAGACACTTCCTGCTCAAGCTCTTCTATAGAGAATTTGTATTGTTTATGCGTGCTCGCTCAAGAAGTTTTTGTCGACATCTCATCTAGTTTCCGCCACCATAAATCCATGTCATGCACCTGAACAGCAGGGGAAGGTGGTCCGATAAGAGCTCCTCAAGCGCCCGCAGATCTGAGAGATTTAGTAAATTTTTATTAATTACAAGATCTACGTAAGACGGCGTGATATTTTTCACTGGGCACTGAGTGGGACGAATAGTGTAGGAGCAACTGGAAGGTCCAGGTTCGATTTCCGACCGGAGAGCCATATTATTGCAGTATCTCGACCAATAAAAATGTTTTCTGTATTTCGTCCTGACTTCCGGCGGTGGACTCATAAGGTCCACCAGAGCCATGTCCTGACACAGATTTGCTCCTATTTTTAAGTCATATTTAAACTTTAAATCGGTAAGACACCTACAACTACCATCTGATTTTGTTACATACCTATATATTTTTAAAATCTTAAAAAGAAGAATATATTATTTAGTAATAATTTTATATTTTTAAAAGTTTTAAGTAATGTTATACATAGTTTATCGTGACTTTGATCCCTGATTATTGATTACAACTTCCGAAGATAAGCCAATCTTTTTATCATAAGTGACCTTTTCTCCAAAAACTAAAAATAAGAAAGTTTACTATATACCTAGAGTGCGGTACCCCATCCGAAGGTACACTGTAAATTTTCAGAAATGTTTCTTTTTCCAGTAGATATTATATTTGTCTCAATATACATATCGGCGCTCTAAAATTCAAATTGCCTAAGTCCCAAGTCAGTAATTTTACAAGGGAGCTAAAAAACTTTACCAAAAAGCAACAGATCAAACTATAGATGTGTTGACATTTTCTAAAATTAAATGGATTAATTGCGTACAATATACTCGATTTAATGTTAATGTTATGTGTTTTGTAGTCTTCCATCAGATGGCACCATTATCTACTTTTTGACCAAAGATAGACTTAGGTAATTTGCATCTTAGGGCAACGATATAGAGTATATCTGGGAACAGGCTGCGTATGCAGTGACGTGAAGACCGAAGTAATTCCGGGGTTGTGCTTTTATTTTATTTTATACGTCGAGATATTAAATATAAAGTAAATCATTTAGTATTCGATTTTCCCTTAGTGTTCGTCTGAGGATTTTCCCCTATACACTCCTTGCAGGTCGTCTAAATATGATAAAGTAGGAAAATATTTGTTTGGACTACTATTAGGGTAAATAGCACAGTTATAGACCATCTAAGAAATGTATGTCCTTTTTGCTTAATATTCAGAAATTATTATTCTAATGGCAAAGAAAGTTGCTTTTTCCTAAACACGTCGGTATTTTTTGTAGAAGGAAGAAAATAAAAAATGATTTATAAAAGCGATTATGGAAAACAAATTATAGTGGTTGATTTAATAAACGATTTTATTGATTGATTGATTGATAATTGAGTATATTTTAAATGTCATAGTTATTGGCCCGGCTGGCATATTTGTTGGCCAAGATAGATAGATAACAGGTTAGTTATTAACAATGCTAAAACTTTATTTATTGGCAACTTGCATTAGTACGACGTTTATCTTGAACGTTTTGACGAGAAACAGTGAATAATTTAAATTATATTTGTTTTTATGAAAGTGATACGTCATTTAATAAATATTGTTTTATTAATCAAACATATGGCAATTTGTACCAAGACGAGTTTTTACTTTACAAACAAAACACAAATATAAGTTGTCGTTTATTTCTTTACTAATATCCAGAGAGAAACCTCTCCGGATTTATGTGTTATAGTCGAGTAGTTGTGTCCTGCATAGCGCTGGGCGATATTGAAAATCTAATATCTACTATCGATATTTTGGATATATCGATATAGTCAATGTTTTGAATATCGCTATTCAATGTATCGATATGTCGTATTTTTACTCACCCCTACCCTAGCCCATTATTAGGTTTATTACTATTTTAGTTTTCGTGAATCTGTCAATTTTTTTACTGTATATTGAAAACAACACTGTACTAAGGAAACTGAAATAATATACCAACATTTTGACAGGATGGTTATACGAACAGTTTAAATATTTGAACATAATACAACCGTTAAATATGATAACAAAATAATCAAAAACACTATGTACATTTTATAGGTACATAGTGTACATAGGTGCAACTCATCCAAGATAGCGTGAGATATGAAAACTTTGCTGGATGCGTACAAACCAGAAAAAGAACGCATTCGGAGGAAAAGAGAGGCATGGACGCGCGATCGATCGGTGTTGGTGCTTCGTGGATAGTACAGGGTGTCCAGTTTTCGTATGTTTTACGGGTTATCTGCGTTATTAGTAAAGATAGAAGGTTGCAGTTTTCGCGGCACTGTGTTATTTTTTTGAGAAACAAACGATGCCATCAACAGAATTTTCATAGCCCCCTTAGTTTTTTAGATACGGGGTGATTTTGAAAATTTTGCATTTTGTATCTCGGTTACGCTGCAACTTATCAAAAAGGTAAAAAATTAACTTATTCGTTTTTTTCACATTTTTTTAAATGGGACACACTATATATTTTTAGCTATTATGATTCAGTTTATCACAAGCTTTTCAAAAATATATAATACTTTAAAGCTGTTTTCAATATGAAGCTCAAAATTTACATTTTTTAACAAATTTAAATTTTTTTTTAGTAGGCCATGACGGGTATTTAGGAAAACAAAAGATGATAGGCTTTTTATCTGAAAAAATCGTTATTTACTGTCAGAATAGGTTATCCATTTTCTGTTCTTTATTTCTATTCAGTTTCGATAAATAGCAGTTTTTTCTTAATTATGGCTGCGAATGCATAATTCGAGAATTATGAAAAGTACGATATGTTCGTTTGTTATATTCAGTGTAACGAAAATTCGGATGAAGCATTAGAAGTTTATTTTAACAGGTATGGGCGTCTTTTTATAGTTTTCATCATATTTTAAAAATTATAAAAACGTAATATTCGCAGATTCCCAGAAAGAAGACAGCCGGATAAAAGAATATTTTTAAAAATAAAATCAAAGGTAATTGAAGTCGGTTCATTTTCCAAACCCCGACCTAGTATTTACAATAAGGAAAACCAGGACATTGATGAAGTAAACGTTTTGCTTCAATTGAAACAAATCAAATTAGTTCTTGTAGAACAGTGGAAGGTTCTGTCGGTGTTACAAAATGAAAGGTTTAAACTATTCTAAAAAAACACAAATTTAAGCCATACAAATTTCATGTCGTACAAAACTTACATCTCGGTGACGCAGAGCGCCCCGTAGGGTTTTTTAATTGGTATTTACAAAATGTAAATAGAGAAAATCATTTTGAAAGAACGATTATATGGTCTGATGAGAGTCATTTTACCAGTGCCGGTATATTTAATCGGCAAAATACTAGGTTTTGGTGCCAGGAAAATCAACATGTTATATTTCCACGGGAACGGCAAGGCAGATTTGGGTTTAGCGTTTCATGCTTCATACTTGAAAGTAAAATTTTATATAATATATTTGAAGGCGGTCTTACTGCAAATAAATATTTAGAAATTTTGGAAAACATTGTGCCCGAAATAATAGAGAATGTGCCCCTAGCTCATCTTAATAGCTTATATTTGCAACAGGACGGAGCTCCCGCTCACAATGCTCAAATTGTAAGAGCATATCTTAACAATAATTTTCGTGGCAGCTGGATTGGAACACATGGACCTGTAAGATGGCCACCCAGGTCACCCGAGTTAACAGGTTTGGATTTTTTTTGTGGGGCTACCTAAAATATCAAATTTATACCTTCCAGTACCAAACGATGGCAGATTTAAGAAAAGCCACTGAAAGAGCCTTTAGGGAGTTACGGGCACGGCCTTTTATTATTTTAAATGCACTGAGGCGAATTAGAACAATGTGTGAAACATGTCTTAGGCATAATAGAGAACAGTTTGAGCAATATTTATGAGACAGTTTCCTAAATCATCAAATAATTGTAGCTTTTATTTTTTGAACGTATAACACAACTGAGTTAATTGTTATTTATATTTATAAAAGTTATTGTTATAGGTATATATTTTTGAAATAAGTGTTTTACATTTGTGAGAAGCTTGTGACAATTGTTTAATCTTAAAATTTATACGGTGTGCCGTTTAAAAAAATGTAAATTTGTTAAAAAATGTAAATTTTGAGCTTCACATTGAAAACAGCTATAAACCATTATATATTTTTAAAAAGCTTGTGATAAACTGAATCATAATAGCTAAAAATATATAGGGTGTCCCATTTAAAAAAATGCAAGTTTGCTCTTTTTCTCGAAAACAATTAAACATAGAAAAAAATCTGACCAAGCCACTGGATTCTACGTGAAAAAAACTAACAAGTTTATTTTTTACCTTTTTGATAAGTTGCAGCATAACCGAGATAATGCAAAATGCAAAATTTTCAAAAACACCCCCCCCCCCCCCGTATCTAAAAAACTAAGGGGGTTATGAAAATTCTGTTTGTGGCATGGTATGTTTCTCAAAAAAGTAACACAGTGCCGCGAAAACCGCAACCTTCTATCTTTACTAATAACGCAGATAACCCGTAAAACATACGAAAACTGGACACCCTGTACAGTGCAACAATACCGTTCTTTGCTCTATCAAAGTCTTGATAAAAATTAAAAATTTTGTCTCTAGCCACGGCGCATCGAATGGGCGGTACATATTTGATATTTTCATATATCACGCTATCTTGGACGAGTTGTACTTACTAAGTTAAGGGAGTGTATGAAGTTGCGTACTCCGGAAATCCAAGTCATAAACACGCAAATTCACCGATTTTGTGTCAATATTCGCGAATTTACGTTCATATGAGCTAAGATGAAGAGATATTTAAGAGGTATTATGCACTGTCGTCAAAAATTAGAACCACTAAATGAAGTTTTTACACATTAAACTAAAAAAAAAGCCGCTAGATCTAGTGTAAAGTCAAAATTGGCCTACACGTCGAGGAAGACTCACTTATTAGATGTTTCACGACAGTTATTAATTATTGTCAAAGTTTATATTTCAATATAAATATAATTGGAATTGTATAAAAAGGAACCAACAATATGTCAACAAGAACAATGGTATATCAATATTATATTTATTAATATCCGATTGTCGATATTTTAGTTTTTAAATATTGATATATCAAATATTGAAATATCGATATATCGATATATCAAATATCGATATTTTATTTTTTAATATAGGTATTTTAATTTTTGTCCACTCCTAGTCCTACATGTATTAATATATAATCCTGAAAATGAACCGACCGGAATCCGTAACAAAACTTTAATGCTAAAAATAAATAACTTAAACATCCTAGAAATCAACTTTTAAAATTAAGTTTACTCTTGCTTCTACAAAAAACATCCTAAAATTGATATTGCCTTTAAATAAACCTTTATATTGCAATCACTTCTACCTATGTTGTATTTTTGTCAGATTAGAACAAATATGATGAAAAATATTGTATTTTATTAGCTAACGTTTCGGTTTATTTTTAAACCTTCTAGAATCAAAAATAACAATATACCGTAAACCCATCGTACGGGTTTCATTGAACGAAATTTTGTAGGAACTCACAAACGCAGAAAATAAAATGTATGCAGTATGTTCAAAATATCAGTTAATCATAAGAAATAATTAAACTTTCGTTAAATGTGTATCTTTTATTTAAAAAATACAAAAGTAACAAGTAGACAGTTAACAAATTTGTAATTCTGTTACAAAAACTAAAAATAACATTTTCTTGAAAGTATTAAGTAGGTATTATTTAGTCATATTTAGTAGGTACTTTAATTTGGCATAATATGCACCATAGGGCTAATACACTTGTTGCAAATTTTTTAAATACCATTTAATTTCAACAGGCTTCAACAGCAAAGCATCTCTTCTATCTATACTTAGAGCAGCATTATCTAATTTACAGGTATTACTCCTTGGTTTAGAACCTGAGGCCACACAAACTTATTATTAAACTTTCCTGCTAGGTCTTAAAAACTTCACGTCCACCAAATGTTTAGTAAGTTCGTCAATGAGAATACATGACTTAAAATTTGACTACATAATATTTGCCAACTGCAGGGATAATTTCATGTGCGGCTTCATCTTCAACTGTTTCATCTTTTTCTACCTCGTCATCATCTGCTTCCTGTTCATAACTTACATCACTGTCATTTTCTGGCAGTGTGGCAGTAGCAGCTTCCTCTTCCTTTCTTATATCATCGATGCTAATGTTTTGGCCTGCGGGCGTGATAATCTTCTTTTTCTGTTACCTAGGCACTTGCTTATTGACACCACGTAAAGGCTGAGACACAATCAAAAACTTAAGGAATAAAGAATAGGATTTAAGATTTAGGTGTTAAGGAATAGCAGTACAGGACAGAATTAAAATTTTATTACCGAAATTGAACCAATCCGGTTACTTAAAAACGGCGCGATTTTTAAATTCTAAACTATTGTCCTAGCCCCACTTTCTTGTTTACAAATATAAACTATTTTTACAACTTTGACAAGCTCACCTATAGGTACTTTTAAAAAATATGGAAGGCTTGCCAAAAAGGTCCTTAACTCTTTTGAGTAGTATGTTTGCAATGTCGGCAGCGTTTTACTATTACCTTAAGAAACGAAAATCAGTAAGGTGGCGCAACAGGAGATGGTGGGCTCGCCCTATTAATGTCCAAAGAGAATTCTTAGGAGACTATAATGATAGAACGTAATCGTGAAAGTTTTGGTCATACATGACTTATATGAAAATTTTACTTTTATTAAAAACCAAAGTGAAAATCTGAAAATACAATTTCGAGGTTATTAAATTGTCAAAAGTCAAACCTAACAAACATGCTGACTTCTGATTGGCCGATTTGCTATTCATTATTTCTTAAAACCAACAAATCGGTTTTTTAAAGCTTAAATCTTATTCCTTAATACTAAAAATTTCGTTGTGCGTTGTTTACATAGGACAACATATGTTGGTCCTTAAATCTTAATTCTTATATCATTAATCTTATTTCTTATACCTTAAGTCTTTGATTGTGTCTCAGCCTTATATCTTTTAAAATGTCAATGACAGCAGTAGAAACGTTTTCTTCGATATCTTCTTCGTCAGGTGTCTCATTTGATAGTCTGGTAATCGCTCTAACACTTTAATGGGGTTAAATGGATAAATCCCATATTTTTCGAACCCAGAGGACATATTTTTTGATTTCTCCTTGGCTTCTGTGTAAAGTTTATTGTATGTACATATTTTTTAATAAACGTGGAAATTCTTCTTTTGATAAGAATTGAGATTTCCTTTTTAAACCCAGTTTCTAAATGTCTAAAATTCGCCAGTATCGTTTCAGAGCTGCATAAAAGCACATATCTAGAGGTTGACATAAATGTGTAGAGTTGGGAGGCAAGCAGCAATATAAAAAATATTATTTTCTTTGCAAAGATTTAAGACTCAAACATAATTATTTTTAAATTTCGTAATTTTTTTTCTCCACGACCATTACTGAATGCAATAATTCCAAAATCATTTTTGATAATAGAATGTAAAAATTCTCGCTCTTGAGTTGGAATATTTATTCTGAAACACTTGCTTCTTATGCGTTTTGCGTGTATTTTCATTCCATAACAAGATACGGAATGAATATTCTGTAATTGATCTAAACGACATAGGTTGCCATGAATTTCGAAACTGTCAGTGTCAGATAAAAATGGCCGCGTTGTAATAATTATTTTCAGACAAATTTTAGTGCAAGTCAAAAAATGACTGAAAAATCGGATGAATCAGATATGGAACTGGATAATACGCCACCTGAAATTACGAATATTGCGAATAAATAACTTAATTGCTTTGTACGGATTTTATTTGTTTTTATTCGTACTTTTTGGTCGTGGAGATAATATAGTCTGCTACTCGGTTAGAATGAAAATTTGATACTCGTGGTTCAGGTTAGTTCTTTAGTCAGTATAGTTCAGTTAGTCTTCCACTCGGATCGAATTTTCATTCCAACCTCGTTACAGAATCTACTATACCGTTTTTTAATAAATAATAGTTTACTAATTCTCGAATGTCAACATCGTCAAGGTGAAATCCCCAGGACGACAAAACTTGCGCATTCTTCACAATATACTAACTTTCTTAACATCAGTTAAAGCCGCATTACAGTTGGCAAGTTTTTCTTTCTGAAGAAATTTTTTATTGCAGCAATTTTTAATTGCGGCAATGAAAATTTCCAATCGCTTTTCAGTGTGCAATTATTTACATTATTATTAGACATGCTGCCAACTAAGTAAAATAAATTGGCAGATAACCTAACTTTTTCGCGTTGTTTTGAGTATGGACGGTTCATTATTTATGGGAATTAAAATAAATAAACTTCGTGTAAATGGTGAGAATAACAACAAGAACAAACCACAATATAAAAATGATAGAAATCTAGGTCTGAATGGTAGAACCAAAAATACTTATATTTTTTCAGGTTAGTTGCACTGAAATTACAAATAATAAATAAATAGGTCCAGAGCTATTTCTGGCAATCGCAATAAAAATCGCAACAGCTGATTACTAAACTCGTTTTGCGCATGCTTGCAACAAAAATCCTGCAATTTTTTATTGCAGCAATAAAAAATCCCTTACTGTCATGGGACCTTTAGTGCCGTTGGTCAGCCTACGTGGCCAACATGTTTTCTTTTACATTTTTTTTTTATTCTCTTTGTTTCTGACCACCCTTAAACAGTACATAGATACTGGCACCAGGGCCTATAAAACTTATGATTTACCTAAATAAATAATTTTTGCTTAATTTAAAACTAAAAAGTTTATACTAAGCTTTTTACAAAATAGTTATGGCACATGTCCTTGTATCTGTTAACATTTACGATTTCTGGAGGCATCTGATTATATGTTTGAATACTTCTGTAGACTGGTGAGTCTTGAGATGTTTTCGTTCTTGAAAATGTGTTTGTAATATGTTCCTTTTGTCTGGTGTTATGAGTATGATAATTTGTTGTTTGGGAACGGTATGTGTTTCATTCAATTAATCTGTTTTTTATTTCGTATGTCAGTTTTACTTGTTCAATTTTTTTAAGTATCTCTATGGGAAAAATTTCTGTTTTTTTGTATAGCTCTATACTAGGTGTGAAGTAATTTAGGGAATGGATTGTCTTTATTGCTTTATTCTGTAGTCTTTGGATTTTTTGTAGCTGTTTTGTTGAAGCATTTCCCCAGCAGGGGAGGAGATATTTTATATGAGGCTCTACGAAGAAATTGTATAAAAATGTTCTTACCTTGTTATTTAACAGATGCGAGCATCTTTTAATTGCCCCCAACATTGGTGATATTTTTGATATGATTTTATCAATATGGGCATCCCATGATAAATCACTCGTGATTATTAGTCCTAGGTATTGTTGAGCCTCTTTTGGGTTTATATTATTTAAAGTTATTTCTTTGTCACATTTTTTTTTTATTTTTTTGTTTTATTAGCATATACTCTGTTTTATTTATATTTATTGTTAATTTATTACAGCACAGCCACTGATAGTACAGATTTAAGTCATTATTTACATTTTGCTCTAGCTCTTTTATGTCTTCGCCGGTTGCCACAAGTACAGTATCGTCTGCAAACATGTAATATTTTGATTTAAGGAGAACATATTGCAGACTATGTACGTAGAGTAGGAACTGTATAGGTCCTAGTACTGAGCCTTGTGCAAATGTGCAACTCCTACTTTAAATTTAACTTTTTCACTTGTACAGTCATTTATTTCGGTAAAGTATTCAGGGTCAGTTGAATATGATTTCAATAGTTCCAAGCATGCACCACGTAGTCCCATTTTGTACATTTTTTTTCCATAAGATCAATGTCCACCGTATCGAATGCTTTTGGTAAGTCGACAAACACTAATATCACAAATTTGTTTTTATCTAATTCACCTTTTATGTGTTCTAAGAGGTCTACTGTGGTACTTAGTGTATTGCTTTGTTCTTGAAAGCCGTATTGCTGTTTATCAAAGCCAAAAGTTACGTTAATGTACAATATTAATCGTTTTTTTATGACTTTTTCCACAATTTTTGAAAACGTGCTCAGCAGCGATATCGGTCGATAATTATTTGCGTCACAGTTTGGACCTTTTTTGTGTATAGGTATTATTTTTGCTATTTTTAGTTCATCAGGGTATTTTCCATTTTCCAGTATTTTATTTACAACTCTTACCAAATTTTCTCCAATCACATCAAACAGCAGTAGTATATCACATTTTGTCACTTGATCTTCACCTGGAGCACTGTTATTTTTTAGGTCACTTATTATGTCTCTTATTTCCATTGAATTTGTTTTATCCCAGTTTTCTAATTTCCGTTTAGCTTCTTCTTCCACAAAATTGTAATTATTCTTTTTTATCTGCTTTGCTAGTGAGGGGCCTACATTGGAGAAATGTTCGATGAATTTTTGCGCTATTTCTTTGTCTTCAGTCAATTCTTTTGTGTTAGTTTTGATCATTTTTATTATATTTCTTTTTTTCTTGATTCTGTTACATGATTCATTTAAGATCTTTCATGTTTTCCTTGTACCACCATTTGCTTCCTTGAGTTTTTTTTTCTGTGTACCTAGTTCTTTTGTAATTTTTTTCTTAGGTTTTTTACTTGATTTTTTACCATTTTAAATTCTCTTTCTGTATGTTCATTTTGCACTTTTTTCCAACTTGTGTATAATTTATCCCTTATTTTTAGTTTTTCTAAATATTCAATGGTTATCCATTTATTTTCTGGTCCTATCTTAATTGTATACTTCTTACTGTAGTCTGTCTTTGCTTGATTTTGTCCGATTGATTTAATAGTTTGTGATTTTATTTATTGTTGTACTGTTTGTATCAATTTTTGTTTATTGGTTTTGACTTTTGTTACTAGTTCTTTGGTATATTTTTCAGTCACCCTAGTTATTGTAGCATATCTGAGATCATGTGATCTTGGATCTCAAAATCACAAGTTAGTTTATTATTTGTAATTACATGATCCAATATTGATGCTCTAGTATTTCCTACTCTAGTTGCATTTCTATGATTTTGTTCGTTTTGTATTTCATATGCATTTGATTTTATAATGTTTTTGTATTTCTTTAGAGTTTCTGAGTCTCTTAGAATGTCTAGGTTCATATCTCCCACTATAATGCAATCATTTTTTGTAATTTCCATAATTTGATCTATATTTCTACGAAAACTGCTTCATTGCTAATTATTGTTTCTATGGAAATCTTTAGTCTTTTTTTTCGTCTCTGAACGACATCTTTTTGATTTTTTCAACTTTAAAGCTAATTTAAGTCTGGTGTATAACTTGCATAACTTCTACTACTTTCATTTGTATTAACGACCCATATTTCTGTAAAATACCCTGTAAAATTATTAATTTGATCGGCTGGGGTTACCTTAAACGCGTTCAAAATTACCGCCATAAAAACGGAAAATGCGCCGAGTCAATAAAAGTGTATATTAAAAAGAAGTATTTTTCTACAAAAATCTCATTACGCAAGGCTCTTAAAAATACATTGATGACCTTATTTACAAAGCTGTGTTGTATAGTTATTAAAATTTACCTTCCGGGCCGTAGAAGTTTGCACACTTGTGGAAACTGTGAAATTTTAGGTTATAACAACCATGCACCAGGCCAGGAGCGCCAACATAACTATAAGTTACTCTACCAATGTTGCCAATCTAGTATCTAAATAACTTTAAATTAACCTGCGTGAACGTCGAACATTTAGGAATGTTTTTTAAAAAGATATTCGGCGTTAAAACAAATTTGTCATTTTCGTCAATAATAAAGGTGCTAAAGAGCAAAAAAACGATTTGCTGATATATCATAAGATGCTGAAATGAAAAGTAAATTTGGCGGGCCCAAGCTTTTTTTAAATAAAATATTTACTGAATTTTCATCGAATTTATGCAATACGTTTGCCTAACCCTGTACTCGTATAATATGAAGGCACACAATTTCCCTCTCCGGATGGCTAAATATGTATTTATAAGTTTAAACTATATATGCCTTCAGATTTGATTTTAAAATAATTGAATTTAGACTGCCCCCTAGCCTTTATAAAAGGTCACCTTCAGAACTGTGGTATGTCTTTAGAGCTCAACACGCGTAAAAATTCCCCATATGGGATTTAAGATGGGAAATTTTCACCCCATACCCGCTTTACTTAGCTCACTTTAAGGACTTTATCGCAATAAATTTCTATATTTCGATTTCTAAAGGGGAACGAAGATTCATAAGGGGGGGGGGGGGGGCTCGAATAGTACAGATCTTGACTTGAAATATTTAAAAGATCGTTTTCTTCCAATAACGTATGTCTCAAAAGTTTGACACAAATTACTCTAGTACCTTTTTTACAGAAAGATAATCTTATTTAAATTTTTATTATATTCTATAAATAACAATATTATAAATAACACAATTACCAACTTAAAATAATCTTTAAAATTGCGATATTAACGTTGCAACTTCCTTGTAGACACTCCAACTCTCTTTCTGGCCCTCCTTCTATCAATCTATCTGTTCTTTTTTGGATAAAATTCCTGGATCTTCTACTTTTTGGTAAATTTACGCATGGTATAACTATTATTTGTATATCGTGCTCACAATCAGTTATTTTACGATAAATTTAGGCACCAGCCCAACTAAATTGTAAATACTTTTTCAAAGTTCCAATTTGTAAGCTATTTTAGAGCAAATAATTGCTTAAACTGAACTGTCAAAATAAAGAAAAGGCATTGGAGATTTTTTGTTTCCAAAGCCAACTAAATATTTTATTATTATCGCGTATTTTAACTAGAGTGAATATTGTGCTAAAACTTTCGAGACATTAGACACTTAAAGCACGGCCAGTTATCAACGCGTATACCTATACGTATCGATCTGCGACTGCGCACAGAGGATACGGATAGGTATACGTGATACGTCGAACGTGTCGCTACGGGATCCTGCGTTTACGTATCTCGTTAACGCAACGTGTATCTCATTTCAAAAATAGATGTAAATATGGAGAGATATAACCTAAAACAAAAAGTATCGATCAGAAAACGGATACATTTTAGTAATGATGACGATTTATATTTATTATGAAAGGGTGTAAGACAAAACCCTTATGAGGAGCCCTCAAGATGAGGGCTCATACAAGGAAATATATCATGTTACTGTGTTACGTTTACGTTTGTAAAAGAAGCGGTGCTTTAAGACTTTTTTACGGAACAACTTTTCTAGACGTAACCCCGATTTGTTAGGGTATATACGTGGTTGAGATACGTTTTTGTTGTGTGTTGGCTTTAAGTGTCTATTCATTATATCCCATAATCTTTAGAAAATTGTGACCTTATCAATTATGTTCAAATAAAAAAAAAATATTATTTCTATTACAATAACTTCATGTGATCTGGTGTTGGCAGTGTACTTCATTTCCTTTTCTTTTTTTTTCCTTTTTTCTTCGCTCCTCTTTTTTCCTTAATTTTCTCATGTTTCATTACAAGCAAATCTGGATACAATCCAGATGTGTGCCACCCATATGGCCTATTTATAAAAAATACTATGAAATATTGATGGGGCGAGGTGTTCCCACTCAACACACTTTGTTAAAATAACATTAAAAAAACGTGAAAAGGGTAATGTTTTTTTACGTAACTTATAATATCGTGATAAAAAAGTTGTTTAATACAACGTTAGTTTTTGCAACGTAATACTAATACTGTCAGCAACAACATCAATGTTTTTAAGTTGTAAATTATAACGTTTTATTTTCTAATGTTACAAACACATCATTTTACGAGTCTAGATCTAACGTTAGGTAAACTAACCTTTTTTTATCTTTTAAGTAACATTTTCAAATTTACCGCGCGATTGGTGCAGCGCCTCACGGGGCGGTTTCCTCAGTTACCGATGATTGCGTAATTTTTTCTTCTGTGTTGTGGAGACCTGTTACCTTTTGTTACCTGTTGCTATTAACGCAGTAAGTATATGGCTTTGTGCAATTTATTGGAACATTGGAAGAATTGCAGGAGTGCTGCTTATCTTTGGAAGCCAAGAAATACCGTGCAGACCACTACGTGCCACCATCTAGAAGAAGGCAAGGATTTGTCGAGCTTGATTTTGCTTTTGTGTCGGATATGCAAGAGGCCCTTCCTAGCAACCATTCGGATGATTATGTACAGGAAATTTGTCACTTTAACCCAACTATGAATGATCGACATCCCAGAGAGATTGAGCATTGAATTCTATATAGGTACTTCTTAGAGCTAAATTGAGAATTGAGGTACCTAAGTAGTAGCTAAAACCTTAGTATTTAGTTTTGCCTTTCATAATGTTTATAAATCACTATTTAGCACAAATCTAGAAGAAGGCAAGGATTTGTCGAGCTTGATTTTGCTTTTGTGTCGGATATGCAAGAGGCCCTTCCTAGCAACCATTCGGATGATTATGTACACTGATAAAATTAATTATTTGAGTTAAAAAAATTTACCGTTGACTCAAATAAATATTTGTTTCCTATTAGCCAAACAAATATGTATTTGAAAAATACCAAGGGATTATTTGCCTCAATTAGTATCATCTGATTTGATACAAATTACTTTTTATTTGGAACTAATCACTAAATACAAAATTCAAGCAAATATTTATTTCCTTAACACTAACCTAACTTAAATAAGCCGTTTCAATGACTTAAGGTAAATAGGTTAAAAGTTAAGTTAACAAAATGTTTATTCGATTGATATTTATATATATTTTATCAGGTACATATTTATTTTACTTTTGTTTTACATGTATTTGCCGTAACAACAACGTTATTTAATTAAACAATTTAAGTGATTTGATTTAAATAAACCGGTGATTTCCATCAAAGTGATTGTTTTTTTATTCAAGTACATAATTGTTTAACTTGTCTTTTATATTTATTTAGATCAAATATTAATTTATTTGGTTTAAATACCTCTTTTTTAATTTTCAATAGATCAGAATGTTCATTCAAATCAGTTCTTATTTTATCCAAGTACGTGTTTATACAGACGTCACATAAAAATAAGAAATATTGAAATGTTGCTATTGAATATGGTTTCATCAGTACCTATACCATATTAATCAAAAACCTTATCAAATTGTTTATAGTATTCAAATAATAAGGCAAACCAACAGAAAAAACACATTTTTTCCGAAAATAAAGGTTATGGCAAATTACGCGCACGCGCACAACTATTTTTACGTAAAAATAACATAAAATTTAAAAGATAACCATCTCTTATTTTATTTCTTATTTTTATGTTATGTTATGTGTTTCTATAAACGTCTTATGGCAGATCTGTAGATTCAACTCTTATTTTATTTTTATGTTATATTATCTTGCTGTATAAACCGACCATTAGTTGTTGTTCCCCTTAAAATATACGTCAATAAAACATTATAGAGAAGTTAATAACTTTGATAAAAAATTAAATAAAGTTAAATTTGCAAATATTAGGTACAATAATTATTAATATTATATTAATTATATTATATTTTGTACGTTAGAAGGTTTGATAGGTATTGAATTATGGTGAAAATTGAGAAAAACTGTCTTATTTGTAACCTAGGTAGCCATGATTTTTAAATACCTGGCTACATTTTTCTAAAAAGATTTTGTGTTCGAAATTTCAAATTAGGTATTACAAATATCTTTTCTTTGCCTCTTATCTTACTTTTACCTCGTTTCATGCGTAACTAAAATATTCAAATATAGTTTCCTACCTTGAAAAGTATCTAACATATGGGATATACCCCTCGATATACCCCAATCTTCTAAATAATTATTCATATTACGTTTATTCCCCATATCTTCGTTTTAATTTTTGATGGAACCACTAACTTCTGTGCCACTAACAAAGAAGATTTCACTCTCACTCATAAATTTCTACAAGACAAAATCGAACACCAATGACCAAAACGCGATGATCAGGCCACTTTTGTATAACCAATCAAATTACTCAAAGCCCAAAGTAGGCGACAGGAGTTCATTTAAATACTTAATTATTAGTTTGGATGACCAAATTATTTGAAAAGTTCGGCAATGAATGATTTAAATTAAAGTTAAAGGTATTTAGTTCTTAACTTGAAATGTACTTCGATTAAATAATTAGTTATTTGTAAATATTTGGTTGTTTTATATTAACGATTTAATGTAAATACATAATTATTTAGTTTAAATGACCTAGACATTTAAATAGTTCTCTATTGGGTGATTTAACTAGCGATTAACGGGATTTAGTTCCTAAATAAAAATTAGTTCGATTAAATAATTAGTTATTTAGATTTTGTTATTTTAGTGGTTTTTTGGTAAGATATTTGTTTAAAGGGTTCTATGATTTGACACAAATCAACCAACAGTCAAATAACTTTGCAAATAAAACGAAATACTCTCATTTATTTCAGTTAAATCAAATTTAGTTAATTAAAATCACATTTATTTATTACCAATAATTATTCACCAAATAAATCAGATTATTTGATTAAGGGAGCACAGTTTTATCAGTGTACAGGAAATTTGTCACTTTAACCCAACTATGAATGATCGACATCCCAGAGAGATTGAGCATTGAATTCTATATAGGTACTACTTAGAGCTAAATTGAGAATTGAGGTACCTAAGTAGTAGCTAAAACCTTAGTATTTAGTTTTGCCTTTCATACTGTTTATAAATCACTATTTAGCACAAATAGATACAAAAAAATGCCATTTTAAATTTAATAAAGAACAATTATTTTGATTTTTAATTGCCTTTTGTGTTAGTTTTTTCTTGGTTATGTTTTATACGATTAATATGTATGTACATATATACTTCTTGGAGATTACCATAATAATACCTACCTACCTAAGTACTTTTTAGTTAAATGTGAATTTTTACCCATTCTATTTAAATTATTAAATTAAAGCATGTTTTTAGGTATTATGAACCGAAACAATCAGGCTGAGCAAAGTAGATTAGAATAACGTTGTTCTACATCAAATTTTATACGTTAAAATAACATAAAAAAAAAACAACGTTTTTAAAGGAAATGATATTTTACGTTAGAAATAAGTTGGTATATCGTTAATTTGCAACAAAATTAACACATTAAAAAAATGTTAAAATATCTAATGTTATATACACTAACGTTATTTAGCGGCCGATTAAATGTTATTTTCGTGTTGAAAATAACGTTACTTTATACATCGTCAGCGGGTCAACGTTTTCCAACACAACGTTAATCTAATGTTTTTTTAACGTTATTTGGTTAAGTGGGTTCTAACCTGCCTTTACATATTCCTGTATCTCGGACAGTAACGGATGGTTCATGAAATATTGCCTGATTTAATAAAACACAATACGACTAACATATTTCATTTATTCCGCGATTTGGTAACTTTTACATGTTTACATCAATTTAACCTTGTATTATCTTCACAATAACAACTTATTATGTTCATGTTGATACGTAACATACCTTGCAACTGAGATCAATTTAAATACTCTTGCGACTTAGTTTCATTAAGCTTAGACAATCGAATCAACACGTCTAACCCGGCCACGTGCTTCTTTTGCGTTTGAAGTCGTCAGATTTTATTAGCCAATCATGGCGCGGGCGCTATGCTAGAAGTCAGTTGTTTCGTCGGTGTTTTTCCTTTGTTACAGCGTTGCCGATTTGCACGTGTTTTTCAAAGAAATATGAATCGTTTCTATATATTTTGTAATAATATTTTATAATGGAATATTTATTTTTAGAGCAGGTATATGCGCAAAACCTATTATTTTGGCATTCTAGGTATTCTAAACGAGTAACATATCTTAAGACTCATTATTGCAGATTTTCATTGATGATTTAAAAATGTTTTATTAATTTATTTTTAGATGGGCAAAATAACGAATCTTGGGCTAGACTGTTAAATTCAAATGATTATGAACTACTGTGTCCAAATGGTGGACGGTCACCGGTTACAGAATTTTCAAAATGTAATTTGGCTCATGCGCCACCTCACATGGTAAGAAATGGTATTATTTACTCTGGTATTTAAATAAATATTTTTTTTTAACAAGCCGTGTATAGCGAATAGTAAAGATTCTAATGAAGATACCTACTTTAAAAGTAGGTGTTTTAGGTTGTCTAGTAGTAAGTATAAATTTGTGTATGTTTTTACAATTGGGCAATAACAGATACACATTTGCCATGAAAATCACGAACCTGTCTCCGATATTCTAAGGTTTCTTAGTTCAGAAAAGTACCCGTTTCTGCGAGATTGACCAACTGGACTTGTAGTGAAACGTATTTCACAAAGGGTAAGATAGAGGTGAATGCTAACTTATATGTTTAGGGGACGGACTAGATCTTTACTTGAAGACACGCATTTATGGATAAAATATTAGTTATGCTCACTATTGAACAAAATTTATTTCAAAAGCTACATTTATATAATTATTTATTTTGTTCTTTGAACCGGTAATTCTTCGCATCCTTAAAAGCTACCTCATGAATCTTGCCCCTCGGGTTAGTGCGGCACATCCTTCCGCCGGCAGTCCATGGACTGTCCGTCCTGGCCACTACTACTCAAACTACATCTGCAGTTTTGTTCACAGTTTGCTTTGCTATTTTCTTCGGTGTCGTCGAATAAAAACTACAAGACTTTTGCGGTGGCTTGCCATTTTACTGTGTGTGTGTAGCGAGAAGCGGCCGGCCGGCCATGGCCTTTCAGGTCAATATCGGCAGACTGAACGTGAATTGGTACCTTTACAAACAAAAATGCACACCTTCACTTTTTACTCTGAATTATTGACCATGACTTTATATTTGAACGCTCCCAAAAAAAAATACAGTTAATCCATAATTTGATTCTTCAAATGTTTTTTCTTATATGGTGTATAAAAAAATTGTAAATCGAAAACTTTCCTGTTTCTATTTAAAGCTAATTAGACCTATTTGCACTTCGTTTCATCTTATTTTATGTATTACGTGCTAATAAGCAAGATTGTCAGTGTATAAAGGTGTTGCATCTTAGACTTATTATTTGTAAGGATGCTGCGCTGGATAATCATAGATCATTATTTAATATTCTTTCTCATCGTCTGATAAGTAACTACATAATATTGTAATTTTTTTTTCTACTACTAACATGAGAAAACCCTATTACTTACCTCATTTGTCTAATGACAAGTAGTTCATTATTAACCTAGGTAAATAATGATGATTCATTATTTACCTAGGTTATTAATGAAAATTTTTTACCTTTTTAAAGAAATTAACTGAAACTTCATTGATTTAACGAAGTGAACATGAAAAATAAACTCTATAGAATGTCCTAAGATAACGAAAATGATCAAAAACTATGAAAATCATTTAAAATAATAGTTGATTGTACAGTTATTACAACTCATGTGCACTGCTGCATTTCCACTATTAATAGAATTACCATTATTTATTATAGGTACATTTACTTCAGTATTATGAATATTTTCGATAATTTGTGAACGTTCATTAACACTTGGTGTTTCAAAGCTGGCCAGTTGGTTTAAACCAGTGCCAAAAAACCCAGATACACACACACACATACTTGGTGCGCTAAGTCATCAGTCTGTAAGTTTTCTGCCAGACCATCTTGACGTGCGAAAGAAGTGGAGGGTATACTTAAATTTTCAGATGGGTTTTGTACTAGTTTGGCTATTCTCTTCTTGTCCGCTATCAATTCCTCAATATATCCTTGAGCTACTCTCGCCGACTTCCATGCACCGTGCCTTTTTAGGCTTAGTAGGTCTCCTTCATTTTCTGCTAGAAGTGTTGCCGAGCTGCGCCGTAGAGAATGACCAGTGTAACAATCAGGATGTTTCAATTTCAGAAATTGAGCCATAACATACGGTACTTTACTAATAGTATTGTGCCCAATATTTTGTCTATGATGTTTACCTTTGCGGTATAAAATAAATAGATTTCCAATGTCAGTCGACGGTTAGCCAAGTATTTTTTTACGACGTTAATCCATTGCGGTTCGACAATGACAAATCTCCTGGATGGTCCATTTTTTGAGTTAGGAATACTTATCACAATAATCCCATCTCGGATGTCCACATCATCAAGAACCATATTGCAAAGTTCGTCTACGCTAATTATCACAATAGCCTAGAATTTAGAGCTTATTCTAGCAGGACAAAAAATGAGTATAATAAAATCCATACCTATTTTGGTAAAAATTCATCATTTAAAAATGTATCAATTTCAAGAATACACGTGATTTTTTAGGTTCATAGGCGACATTTTACTTTTTCGAAAATGCTACTACTTTAAAATACTTCGAAATATCGATATTTTCTTTTAGTGAAAGAGTTGATTTCAACATTGAGTAGCTTACCACAACGTTGATACCTTATTGTATTCCGATTTTTCCTTAAAATAGGCCAGCATGACATTTTCAGTAATTTTAACGGCTTTTTTCTCTTCACACCATTTCTTTAATTGAGTGTATGACTTCACAGAAAGTCGCTTTGGTTTTTCAGGCAACAAATCATGGTTTGCACTAGCCTCTGCCTCTCGGAGCTCAGGCGGGATACAATTTTCCATTTCTAAATCACTGTCTCTTTGGTCGCTAAGATTCTCAGCCATATTATAATATTTTATTGTAGAACTTTTACTTAAAACCCTAAAGAGGTGAGCATAGTTATTTTAGTGTGTGTGTGTGTGTATTAAGTCAATGGCTCTGGTTGAAACCAAATTAGAATAATGACGTTTATTGAAACTCATCAGTTTCAATTGTTTTATTCGTTGCCTTGACAACTGAGCCCCAGGCTGCTTGATATTTCGATATGTTTGAATAATAGGGGAAGGGGCTAATTTAAAATAAAAATGAGGACTTTTGGT
The DNA here is from genome assembly GCA_963920685.1 of Polydrusus tereticollis. Classification (NCBI taxonomy): domain Eukaryota; kingdom Metazoa; phylum Arthropoda; class Insecta; order Coleoptera; family Curculionidae; genus Polydrusus; species Polydrusus tereticollis. Next base: position 57,597,470 of record OY987329.1, read on the forward strand.
ATTACTTCGGCTGTTAGTAGTAGAAAAAATTCTATATATACCTCGGTTAAGAAGACCATTATTGACCTCGCACATTATATGCCTCGGCGCCACGCGCCTCAGGTTAAAAAAGTGGTCGGTCAATAATGGCTCACTTCTCACCTTAGGTATATAATATACTATTAATGCCAACTCTGGTAGACGTTCATAACATAATGGAATACCATCCAATCTTAATTTTAGGCTTGTGGCGTGGTGGTGATATTGTACATTTATATCTCTAGTTTAAATTATGGACATCAGCCCTAAAAACAATTAATTATTTAATAACTTCACGTCAAGATTGTCAAGTTATTGTACGCAACCCAATATTGAAAAAGAGATACATTTCTTTAGATGTATCATTCGATTAATTAAACCAAGTAGACAAGAGGACAAATGGGTCATAAAGTGAAATATTCGAAAAACCGCTTTTGCTTACTTTAAAAATAAGATCCAATATGGCAAAAATTTGGTCTTTTGTACAGGGTATGCAAAAAATACAAATATGTAGGTATTATTTACCAAAATAGTTGAAGATGTGACTTGATGTGAATTTGAAATTGTAATTTAGAAATTTCAAATTTTTACTTTAACTCATCCATACTGTGTAACCATGTAACAGGTATTTAATTAATAAGTAGAGTTTTAAAAAAGTTAAAAATCGTAGTTTACTACCGAATAAAAAGGAAGGAAGAGGATACCTAACCGGCTAAAAAAAATCGAAGTATCTGCAAAAACCCAATTTTTCAGCAGACACTAATAATTTTGCAACTTTCGGTTAACTAATTAAATTTCATAGAAAATTGTTACAAAACTTCTGCACGAAACATGTTGGTTACGAGGTTTTGCTTTGGCAACGGGGCAATAAAAGTACCTACTGTTTGGGACTTTTAAGTATTTATTTAATTAAAAAAATACAAAATGAATATATTTATTTAGTAATGGATTTTATGATTTTAAAATATTTTGAATTTTTTGCCAGTTGAGAGTGTTTGCTCACACGTGCCAATTAATTAAATGGACCGATTACCGCCAAAACCTAACTTTTGCATTTTTGTCAGTTACTTGGTTTTGCAGTGATGACGACGCATAGTAAAGAAGTATTATTTCGACCTGTTCATCATTATTATTTACTAAAACGTGTGGCAATCGGTTCTGTAGTAGCAAAGTAAAGCTTCTTTAAAGTACAAAATTAGTATGTCGCGATTTGGAACTATCAACGAGGAAAAAATGAGTTGCGAGATTGAAAATTCTGTTTCACTAAGTACAGGAATAAGAAAGCCGATCGAAAATCTAGCCAGAATATTAATGGGCTTGGGATTTAATACGAAGAAAAAAATTAAGAAGACTATAAAAAGTATGTCGTAAAACGACGTGGAACTCCACTGCTAAAATGGTTAAAAATATGTATTTTGAAAAATTTAATGTTAGCTTCAATCCTTTTTCGGATGCATTGTTCAAAAAGGCCCGTGAGGCACGTAATTCAACAAGAAAAAAGTTACGAGGTAACATAAAACAACGCAAAGAAAGATCAGTAGCTTTATCAAAAAACGAGATTACCTAGATGGCTTTAACGTTGGATAAAAATACATCAGAAGGCATACTCAAAAAGTCCTACCACGTCGTTGCTTACGAACCTGTCAAGGAGGTGAAGCTATAAATTGTAAAACCTATTATTTTAAAGAAGGAAAATTTAATAATTGAGAATTTTAATGTAATGTTAGTAAAACACCATTTTTTCCAAAACGTGTCAAGGAGGCTAGAAAAAGTGTACTGACAGTAAATGGCTAATAAGAAATAAAGAAAATCCAGATGTCTTTTCGGTACGATTGTATTACAAAACTTTATCAATCAGGTCAACTCACATCTCAAGTGACAGATTTTTCCTGTTTCCCAAGTCATTTCGGAAAAACGTAAATGCAATAGGATGGTATTAAAATATGCCAATTGGACAGATTGAAGTCTTTGAGTGGACGAAATCTTCGGCAGAAAAATTTGGGCTTGATATTAAAAACAGGAAAATATCAAACCACTTCCATCGCTTAAGTGTCGTTTCGAATGTAGCGAAAGCGGGCGTTGGTGATCAAGAGCTCATAAATATTATGGGACATTCCTAATCAAGTTCAATAAGATCATGTACAATTTAACACTGAGCACCAATCAGCCTTATTACAAACCTTCGAGAACAGCCAAATAATATGGAATCGGTAACACTACAAGTGTCAAAGGCAAAGCCTTGTTTACCGCATGTTTTAAAGATGACTGTTTCCTATTCAGTTTCTATAGAATCAACTTAAGGGAAAATTAATTTACAGTAGCTGCGTTTTTAATAATTCTTCATTTTAAATACCATTCTGTTTGTCAATATTAATTATATTTAGTTTGTTCACTTTTGAAATAAAGTGTTACATTTAATTGCCTCACCAAATACTATTTGTGCTCATACTTTGAGCTGGATTTTTTTTTGGCTTGGTCTCTCTTACTTGCTTTATGGTAATTCGAGAGCAAGCGAAAAAATATCCGGCTCTGAGAACTAACGGTTTTTCCTGTGGACATTTTTTCCATAATCATGACAACCTTCGTTACTAGTAAATATCATTTTGACAACACCAAAAGATATGAATCATTAATTGTCAAACTTAGACGTCTAAGTGAATAGTAACATAAGAATTTTTATACGATGAATATTCTCCCTAAATTGTATTTTCAAATTAATCAAATAATTTTTCATTCAAGCGCGTTTTCTGTACAAATTTCACTCATCCTAGTGAACCCGTGAAGTTATAGAAATCATTACCCCGAAAATTTAGAATTAAAATATTCTTGTAAAATTTACAAAACTTCTTTATTTAACGTTTTGCACTTTGAAAAAGGTAAGTTTACCGTTTTTGATTTTTCGCATACTCTTTCCAAAAAATCGAATTTTTGGCAGCATGGATCTTTGGATCTTTTTTTTAAAAGCACGCAAAAACTGGATGCCCATTTTCGGTCCATTTATGTCTTGTCTACCCCATCCATAGACATACATTATAAGTGGGGATATCTACACCTTCTTTAGTCACTATATCATTAATCTCTGGTCCTATTCTATATCTTTGAGGTCTTTTCTACCAATGGTCTTATCAACTTCATCCCTTCAATTGAGGCCTTTCTCTTTTTCTTTTACGTCCATATTCAAAGTTTTCACCTCTATTATTGTTGTCGTCATGTTCACGTTTATGTTTAGCTTCCTGAGTATAAAGCTTTTATTTTCTTTATCTTGCGCGATGACCACTTGATCATTCGCAAAATCCAAGGTGTAAAGGTAACTGTCGCTAATTGATATACTCATTATTTGACACTCTTCTACAGGATTTTAAAGTATATTGCAAGACATATTTGAAAATAGTAGGTGGTTAGTTCAGGTAAGCATTATTGTAACATGCTCTTTGATATTTGGAACTATTCAGACAATGTGTTTCCTATTTTCAAACACACTAGGTATGTTTCTTTTTATAATAACAATTATTTTAGACAGGTACTATACATTTTTCCAGGGACTCTAATTTCTAATACCGCTCTCCATAAAGTATGCTCAGACAGAGTCGTAGGACTTCTTTAGATGGTTCCGAGGAAAACTGGCCGTCGATTTGCCATATCTCTTTAACGGATTGAAGCAGGCTTTAATTAATGTCAATTAATACATACATGATTTTGATTCTTGCTTGATCATCTCTGATTTTGTCTTCAATATTATTTTCAAGTTTTCTTTTTATATCCATCTTTCCAAAGAGTCTTCCCATCGTTGCAATCGTACTAATTCTTCTGTAATTCGCACTTTTTTTCGTCGGCTAAAAATATTGGCGTAAAATAGGCTTCTGCTCATTTTTTTCTGGTGTTTTTTCGCCATTAATTGCTCTCTCGAACATGTGGTGAATCGTGCGAATACAACTTTTTCCGGCCCATATTTGGTTATTTCGGGAGCAATTCCTCCAGGTTGTGTCGCTTTATTATTTTTTAAGAACTTTATAGTCTTCTTGATTTCGTGAATATGTCAAAATAATTTGTTCCTGTTTCTGATCATTTATTTCCTCCATTTTTCAAAAGTCGATATCTCGAAAACTATTATGTTTCGACTCATAATGCACTTATTAAAAGATAATTGCTATTTTATGTAGAATTCAAAAATAGTGTAAGATATAAATTGTTTACTAGATATCTTACCTATATTACACTTCAACCTAATCGTCCTACCTTGACCTCTAGTATTGTCAATTGTTTTATGCCTCATTGGTAATGGGACAGTCTGTATACTTGCTTAACTCCTGCAACTGAAATTCTCGTCAGAGAGAAAAGAGGGATTTCAACCATCGTGTTGAAATGTCTGGTTCGAACACGTCCTGATGGATTTTAATGAGGTTTTCAGATTTAAAAATGTAATCTTCTGTAAATTTAGTCACGAGGAATAATTTGACCCAGTTAGGTCCAAATTATCAATGTTAGCAATAACAGTCACATAACTTTCATGACGACAATGAGACTCTACAAAATAAAAAATACTTTCTATTACAAATAAATGCCGTTGGATTTTTTCGTCTAGCACTTAAAAGGACATTATAATAAACTTCTAAAGTTAGCTAAAATTGATTACGCCGTCATTTTTGTCCTAACGTACTGCACCAGTCTCTGACGTCATTAAGGTCGGATGCTTGTTCAAATGAATAGTTGCAGTTATCATGCGTGTTTATCAGACGACTAATGTACTTGAAAATTATTTGTCACTTGGGGATACTTGTCAAGTCGTGTGAGCGGTCTACTTGGACAATTATTCGGCACTTTTTCCATCGGCTGTCGGTAGTTCGTGTGAAACGAATTTACTTGCTTACTGGGATATTTGTCAAATGTACAATTATTTGCATATATTCGCCAAGTACACGGGTCGTCTAATTACAGCTTGAAACAGGTAATCACGGAAATATGCTTTAGTTTTATTTCATTTCAATATATTTAGTTAGGCCTTGCTTGCCTCCGCTGCCGCCAACGGCATTTGCAAAATAAAATAAAGGCTTCCGGCGCCGGTTGCCCGTTTAACATTTGCTCCGATGCCGGCAATGGCGCCCGAAGAATGAACTGCAGGACGTCTATTCTCCAACTTAAGAGAAGTGAATGCTCTCTCGGGAGATGTGCCTATATACATCTTCTTTTTTTTTTTTTAATTTTGTTAATTTTGTTAACTAAGCTCGGTTGCTCTTCAACGGAGTTCTCCCGATATGATCCTGTTCTCTTAGAGAAATCCGAAAAAGCGTGAAGAATTGACAGAAGATCACTTCTATGGATAAGATAATTTCCCTAATTCGAGAATAGACGTCCAGGCTGCCGACTTCTTTATGAATTACTACATAGCCTTAAAATATGTGGGCGTAGGAAATTTCGGCCCCGGCCAGGTAGCAGTCCGATTTTGACAGGAACTTTCGGCCCCGGGATGGAAGGGTCATGTTTTTATTACAGGCATTTTCGGCCCCAATGGTCTAACGTTATAACATTTTTATTTTTTTATGATCTTTTGTGTTTTGAATCATTTATAAAATGAAAATGCAACTAACCTGAACTAACTCAATTTTTGACCTGCAACTCGGCTAATGCGGTTTTATAGACTTATATTGGTTAAACAGCGCTAACACGGCATCTAATCCACCTTTTTGGTTCCAATTCGCCTTTTTCAAGTTCACCGGGGAATATTATTATTAATTGTTTGCCCCTTTTATAGACTTATATTGGTTAAACAGCGCTAACACGGCATCTAATCCACCTTTTTGGTTCAATTCGCATTACCTGCAATGTTTGGGGCCGAAATTTCTTGCAAGATTACTTGACCTAAAATTTCTAGCAGGTACCTTACCCAATATGGGGCCGAAAGTTCCGCCACCCAAATATGTATAGGTAAAGTTCTTTTCACAGTGAATGTGTTGACCTTTTAACTGCAATAAAACTAAAGGGTCGATCCCATTGTGTGGACAATAACTATGTAAAGTATAAAGCTGAAGTAAAGGGTCGCACTAAGGAAATTAAGTAATTATACTGGTATGATGTGTTTATATTAATTTAATGAAATGAAAAAAAAATAAATATTATAAATTCCTAAATACTACTTATATTTATTTACATGTATAATGTTATTCTTTATCTAGTTCTGTTTCGCTGTCGCTATCCTCATGTAAACTAATTATAATTGGTTTAATTGTATCATGCAGAGTAGCATAAGAATTTTCTACAGTAATTAGATAATGGATTGAATTTTTCCAACTACTGGGGGAATATCATTAACACATTTTTTTTCTTTAATTCTAAAACACTATAACTTAAAGTCGGAGAAGTATTTTCTGACCTAACAATTGATTTTAATTGGCCCACATGTGCTCTATGGCATTAAAAATACAATAATTAAGTGGGAGCCGTAGCACAGTATGCCCTATTTCCTCTGCCAATGCATCACAAACATATGCTTTTTTTATACCGAATGCCTCTAAAACTTCTAAAGAATCACTTTTTTTTATAACATTTTTCAAAATATATATCGTTCGCCGCCATATACTTTTGAATCTCCAATTTCGTATTATTGGAACCAGGAGCCTTATATATTTGGAAACTGTCATAGCTCGCACTGTCCATTACTATCACGATATTCTGAGGAAGGTTTTGTAAAAGACAATTTTTGAATAATTCTTCAAGAAGTTCTGCCGTTGTATCTTTACGCAGGAGTCTTTAATATTCTTTGCAGAAAGCCACGAGGCGTTTGGGACCCAACCGTTTTCTGACTCGGCATGTAAACTGGTAATTCCTTTCTTGTTTGACGGACTTCATGTTTTATACCTGCCGGAAGAATCGGACCATCCTGTGGATCGAGGTAAATTATTGGACGGTTTTCAGAACGATGTTTTCTTATCGATGTTATATATTCACGACGTCGTTTTTGTAATGGGGTTCCCTAAGTACTGCTTTTTTGTCAATTGTGCGACATCTGAAGCCCATTTTAAGCAAAACTCTCCAAAGGCTAGTGATGCTACAGCTAATTTGGGTTTCGTCATTAGTGAGCCGTTGCTTCAGAGTTTCTAATGTAGGTATGCGTTGCTCTTCGTACATGGTGTAAACTTTCCGCCTTATTAAGTCCTAGTCGGCTTCGTCGAAACATTTATTGGAACCGGCATCCTTAAAGTATGGTTTCGCTGGAGCAGTCAGCGGCCGCGGCAGGCGTTCGCGATTGGTAGCTTAGTACTAGTTTAATGCGAGCCGCTGACTGCTACAGCGAAACCATACCTTAACGCTTCTTTCTTGATTTGTTGAGATTTGTCACGATTCTTTTTACTGTAGTCAGAGATATCCTTAGTCAAATTACTCGCAGCAGCACTAGCGTTAAGTTGCTTGTTCAGTAAAGAACTATGAACAATATTTACAGTGTGCCTAGCAGCGAGAGATAAATTATTTTTATTCACCCGAAGATTCAATGTTTTCCACGGACGCCGCATAATGCTGCTTTTATACGTATAATTTAATATTTAATAAAATTATATTGCAATACAACTGAACACTTCCCGTGAGAAATAAAGACTGACATTCAATCTCTCAAAATACCTGCTATAGGGGGGATTTCTAATCATTTAAAATTATCTTATTTTAATTTAGCCTAACCTAGAAATCATTGTGGTCCGGCCCCGAAAATGAATACTGAGAATTTACGAGTATTTACGATCGCATTTGGCGCCTATTTTATTGCAGTCATTAAATCAGAACCATTTTTCGTGAAAAGAATTTTAACTTGTAAACAGCAGTCGGAGGGAAGTTTTCTTCATATAAAGAGTTTAATCGTATTTAACAGTATCTTCTCGCGATAAAAGGGTTAATTTTGGATTCAAGAAGCCAGAACAATCGAGAATCAACGAAGCCGAGCCCCAAAAGCGTCGGCAATATTCATAAATCTCTCAAATATTATTTTATGCGACTAGTATTCGTTAAAGGTGGTAGAGGTTTTAAATCGAAAAATCAAAACTCCAAAAGAAAATGTACGGTGTAGAGGCAATACACACAATACCTGTGTGTATTCTAATAAAAAGACAACCATACATCTTCTAAAACTTATTTTACAACCCTTTAACAACAAAGGCTACAGCTCCCAGAAAGTGTAACAGATTGAACAAGAGAATCGTTAAAAGGTGGTGCAAATAATAAGGCCGTCCTGGATAAAATAAGAGACCGCAAGATTATACTTAAATATCTTATTAAACGCAGGAGAGCTTCAGAGATAAAAAAAAATCCCAGAATGTGTAAACATGCTCAAGAATACGCATAAGAATTTATTCAATTGTTAGTGGATAAAGGTGAAGTTTTTAACGGACTTTATTGTCAAGAAGATAGAATGAAAAAATACTTGGAAGCATTTCTAGAAATCTTGTTTATTGATGCCTTATTTTCCTTAAAACAGCAACATCATATAATAATGATAGAAGATGGGTGAGGTGTAGTGAGTCCTGAGAGTGATAGTTGCAGTATGTTGATTACTTGATGTGCTGTGTGATCCACTTTTTAATTTAATATTATAACGTTGCCTTAAGAGTTAAAGAAAAAAGTTAAATATATAAATTTCTTGCATTGACGTTAAATTTTTATCTGTTCATTTTTTATATATACAGGGTGTTTCGTTTTCCCCGTCCAGACATCAACTTTCTTATTTTCAATGGAACACCCTATGTATTGATATATATTTAGCCAATATTTATTTGTTAATAAAGTAATCTATATTTATTTAAACAAAGATATTATAATTATAACTACAAATATTTATACAAATTGTTGAAAATTACCTCTATTATTTTCAACACAACAATGGATTGCTCTCAAGAAATAATTCTTTACATTTACGAATTAGGTGTTTCTCGTAAATCGTTTACCACATTAAATATAATCTTATTTAAATCACTGCGTGGAGTTTTATATACCTCGTTTTTTATGTGACCCCAAAAAAAGTAGTCCATTGGGGTAATATCAGAACTGTTTGGAGGCCACAGGATTGTGCCATTTCTTCCAATCTATTCGTTATAATTTTGGTTCAAGTAACCGCTAACTTCCCGAATATTATGCGGGGGAGCCCCATCCTGCTGCCAAACAATAGCTGCTACCTCGTTTAAAGGAAGATTTTCCATTAAACTATCTATATCATTTTGAAGAAAACTAAGGTATCTAGGGCCACTAATGAGCCTCTATAAAATAACGGTCCAATTATTTTAGAACCAAAAAAACCCACACCAGACATTTACCGACTGCCATCCTTGGTGTCTAACTTCTCGTATCACATGTGGATTTTCTATGGACCAGTGACGAGTATTTTGTCTATGGTGTATGCGACGCGTTAAAAAGCAGCTCTCATCAGTCCATAAAATATTATTAAGAATTTGGGGATTTTCTTCGATTTTACCTAACAACAAATCTCTGCAGAATTGAAGACGTCTTGGGAAATGTCGTTGTTGCAATTTTTGAACCGGCATTATTTTGAACAGCTTATACCCAAAATCGTGAAGAGTTGTCAAAATCGTTCCATAGGAGTATCCAATGTTATCAATAGAAGTTCTTATTGATGTATTAGGATATGCGTTGAAATATCCCAAACATATTTCCGCCTGTTCCTCGGTTCTCACAAGTCTGGTCCTGACTTTTTTTTTATATTCCAAGGGACTTATGTTCCATTAATTTTAGATAGTTTCTTCTTATTGTTTTTTTAGAAGGTACTCTCTGATTGGGAAACTTTCGTCGATATGCTCTAATAGCTGCGGTGGCACTTTTATTCTTTTCAATATAAAGCTCAACCATTTGGAACCTCTGTTCTTCAATAAAGTTCATTTTGATTTTGACCACGAAGGAATATTTTGAGTTAAGACAATATTAAAAAAATACATATCAACAGGTTAAGGAACATATCAACAGGTAACTTGGAAATTTAACCATAAAAAACTTATAAAATGACATTTGGGGTGCATATTCTTTTACCTAAAAAAATTAAATATTGGCTAAACAATAAGAAATAGGCATATTAAAGGTTATACAAAATTCACATAAAGGTTTAAAGGGAATCTAAATACCTATCAATATACAGGGTGTTCCATTTAAAATAAGAAAGTTGATGCTTGGACGGGGAAAACAAAATACCCTGTATATATAAAAAATTAACAGATACAAATTTTACGTCAATGCAAGAAATGTATGTATTTAACTTTTGTCTTTAACTGTTAAGGCAACGTTATAATATCAAACTAAAATGTGGACACGATAAGTGGATCACACAGTGGTACATAAACCTTTCAATAAATTAATAATAATATTAACAATAAAATATTTGATTAAGAATTTAGGAAAATAGCTACAAATAATGCAAAAGAAAAGTGATTAGTAAATTAACGGAAAATCCTTAAAGTAGTTCAATTGAACAATTTCAGCTACTCAACATTAACCCTGGCAAAGCTAAACTCACATGACATAACAATTTGATAACGTATACATACTATAGGGTTCTTCATACTATTTGACATTTGCGGAGATTCCTTTCACCCTACAGTCTTCCCCTTGGTTATATATGGGACGTTAACTATTAATCATTAACACCAACAACCGAACGTTAAAGAGGAACCCACTGAGACAAGAGTAATGAGTAACTGTAATTTATTTTCATCATGGTAAGCCCACTTAAGGGACGGGCAATTGAAATCATCGCAAATTATAATTTTATTGTCTCTCACCTGCTGGCTGAACCAGTTCAACATGAACATAAATCTTAAGGAAGCAGTATCATCATCAGGTCAGCACCTATAAATATTGATAGAATGTTTAACTCGTAGTAGCACCCACACGTTCTCCGCATCACTTTCGGATTCTGTTATCCTTGTAACCTCCAGTCCAAAGCGGATGGCGATTAAGACGCCCTCTTCATCAGTTTTTAGGGATAGAACCCCCATTTTGTCAATGTCCTTTTTCCAACAATGGTATCCTTGAAGTTTTGTTTTCTTTAAATGGAATATCCTATATTTTTTCTACCAGGACGAAATATCTCTTTCCTCTGATTTCAAAAATATATAACATGTCAACACTTAGATCAACCGTTTTCGATAAGTTGAATGAATGATTGATGATAATCGAGTTGTCGAGCATTCGTACTTCAACGTGACATATAAACTCAATATTATCAGTGTATTCGGCATAGCGTTTCGGTGTTGAAGTGGTAAAAGTCCAGATTAATGCCACGTGATCATAGTGCGTTTGAAGTAAACGCACGCATGTCGAACGCAAAAAGAAACGACAGAGTAGAGTATGAGTTTAGTACATAACCTCACTTAACTTTTATCGGTTTTGGTAGTGGAACTGAAAAAATTAATTATTTACCGGTTATTCAGCAGGGCCAAGCAATATAACATAAATTGAAACATTTAATTTAAAGAAATAGTCCATTTTCAAGGTGGAGTTGAAATTATAGAGAAAGGAAAGAAAGTCAAAAAGTATTTCTCCACTAATTTAATAAAAGAGCAATCAAAGGCTCAATTCTTTCATATTAATAGGTCTACATGTTTCAAAGGTAGTGACCTTCATTCTCAGGAGACGAAGGAAATGTTGCTGTTAGTGTTAGCAGTAGAGAAAAATATTGGTGGAAGGTGAGGTTGATGGAGCTGAGTAGTGAAAGAAACTTGATGAAAGCAATCAGCATACCGAAACGTTAGATAAGATTCAGTTCAAATTTAATTATACAAGGTTTGTCACCCTTAGTAGCTTATGAAGGAAAATGAGGTTCTTCCTCTGAAGGTTTTTATGAAGAGATATATAAAGAGGGTTTGTGGAACATTCTAATTCATATCACCATATTTGTTTAATAGAATGGAAGAAAGATTTTGTTAGAATTTAATTACGATTTCCATTTTGTTGAAGTCACATTTATAAAGGCTAAAAAAAAAATTCAGAATTTTTTTGGGGGTACTGGAGACCTAAGGTTCAGTAATCCGGAATTAACTTAGCCCCATTTTGTAGAGAAATTAATAAAAATAAAATTTGTTACAAACATAAAATTTTTGATTTTAGGTATATACCCTCAAAGATGTAAAAATAGGGACACCAACACAATTTAAAAGGAAGACCAGAAACGTGTTCTGTGTCAAGTAGAAATATTTATTTCACAAAAAGGAATGCTAATGCGAATTGCGAATAAGGGTTATTTAATATTAGCCTGTCAAAACCGCCGACATAACCTTTTTTTACAAATTAAGGAAATACGCATGCCCGCACTTCTAGCATCACCTGCCGATCCGGGGCTTTTGGAGTTTACCCTATTTGAGCTACCTCGAGTAATAACGAACGGACGAGAGCTTTCACTTTTAACACCAACGTCCTCTGCCAAGCGGCGTTTGAGCAAAAAGTGTAAAAAGTGTTGCTATGCTGAACGCACTGTATATGCTCAATCCTTTTATACTATTATTAAGATTATTTATTTTACCATAATAATTAGGTATTGTCTAATGAGACCGCATCGAACAATGTTATATTGCATCTTTCTCTCACATTAGTTGGAACCCAGTAGATATAATATACCTTTTAGTAGAGACGGTCTGGCTTTCGAAACAGCAATGTTTTTTTGCAAGTTTTTTTTTTTTTTTAGTCTTATAAGGTCGGACTATCTGTTGACATGTTTAAACCTACTGAATACCTTTTGGAGGGGGGGGGGGGGGAAATTGGCATGCAAAATTTTTTTTTTTAGGCCTAGAAATTGTATTTTTGTCCATAACTCGGTGAGTTCGATTCGGATCAAAAAAATGTTATGTCGTAAAATGGAGGGCTTGCGAATACGCATAAATTGAATTCTGTTTCATCGAAACCGGTCGAGCGGTTCTCGAGATATCGCGATTTATAGGTACAAAAAACCCGTGTGCTAAATTTGGCCGCGCGCCGAGTGCCGAGAGCCGTGTTCGGGTTTTTTAGCAAGATTTCACCGATAGTCGATTGGTTGATTAGGGGGGAAGGGGGAGGGAATACCGTAAATAAAATTCAAACTGCTCTAACTTTCGCAATTTTGGTCGAAAACCGCGTACCCAACGGGAGATGACGCACTAGGATGCATGCTTTGATTTGCCAAAATTTTTTTCAAATTTGCAAATACATAGTAAACAAATTCTTGCCAAAAAACCGACTTTGATTTCTTTTTTTTTTTTAAAGTGATTTTTTATTATGAAGGAAAGGGGTGGGGGAAAATTTTTTTTTGCAAATGAATAGACAATTTTGTTACCTTTAATTTTAGCCCCGGAAGAACTCGATCCGACAATTAGGGATGGAGGGGGGGGGACAAACGCGTTTTGCCCTGTAGAAGGGCAAGGGTTAGGGTTAGGGACTTTGAACAGGGCTCATTTTCTAGGTCTATCAATTCTCTTTCAAGATCCTTTTACCCCGGAGCGCTAACTGCATTAGGCCCTGCACACGCGCGTGATATGTGTATTAAAACTGATGCGTTAATTCAGTCGCCGAGCAGCGAGGTCACGGGGGCGGAGCCTAGCGCTTTTTTTTCACTCCGCGCCCGCATTGCCGTCCGTTCGCATCAGTTTTACTACACGTATCACGCGCGCGTGCAGACCCTGATGCAGTTAGCATTTCGGGGTAAAAAAATCTTGAAAGAGAATTGATAGACCTTGAACGTGAGCTCTATCCAAAGTCCCTAACCCTAACCCTTGCCTTTCTACAGGGCAAAACGCGTTTGTCCCCCCCCCCCTCCATCCCTAATTGTCGGATCGAGTTCTTACGGGGCTCAAATTGAAGGTAACGAAATTCTCTATTTATTTGCAGAAAAATTATTTCCCCCACCCTTTCCTTCATAATAAAAAATCACTTAAAAAAAAATCAAAGTCGGTTTTTTGGCCAGATTTTGTTTATTATTTGCAAATTTGAAAAAAAAATTTGGCCAAATCAAGGCAGCCATCCTAATGCGTCATCTCCCGTGGGGTACGCGGTTTTCGACCAAAATTGCGGAAGTTAGAGCAGTTTGAATTTTATTTACGGTATTCCCTCCCCCTCCCCCCCTAATTAACCAATCGACTCGAAATTTGGACACATTATTCAGATCATTAATATCTATCGGTGAAAAAAAAATAGAGTCTCTAACTGAATTTCTTCCCTGCTAAAAACCCGAACACGGCTCTCAGCACACGGCGCGCGGCGAAATTTAGCAAACGGGTTTTTTGTACCTTTAAGTCGCGATATCTCGAGAACCGCTTGACCGATTTCGATGAAACAAAATTCAATTTATGCGTATTTGGGAGCCCTCCATTTTACGACCTAACATTTTTTTAATCAGAATCGAACTCACCGAGTTATGGACAAGAAACCAATTTCTAAGCCTGAAAAAAAATTTCATATGCCAATTTCCCCCCCCCCCCCTCAAAACGTCTTCGGTAGGTTTAAACATGTCACCAGGTGGTAGAGGGAGTCCGATTTTATAAGACTAAAAAAAAAATTCAAAAAAAACATTGCTGTTTCCAGGGCTTTTTCTTGCCAGATCGGCTCTACTATTTCTTTATAATTTTTTTTTAGATAGTAACAGCAAATTCCAAGTCCGATGCCGAAATCGATGAAATCAAAAATGCCGTGCTTATGGCCAGCGTCGAGTTCACAGAAAGGCCAGACCTATTTAAACTTTTTGGATCTTACAGAGGAAAAAAGGATTTACTTTTTAAAGTACGTTTTTACTATCTAGATGCTACTATTTCATTTTAAGATGCGAAAAAGTGATATAATTCACAGATAGTCTCAAATAAAGTGTGTGGGTACCTATTGATATATCGGCTATTAGAGTACAAATAAGCTAAGTCACGGTGGCGGTTTTCTTTGACGTTAGCAAAGCTTTTGATAAGGTCTGGCACAACGGTCTACTATTAAAGTTAATAAGGCTTGGTGCTCCGAACTACCTTGTCAAGGTAGTGGGCTCATTCTTAGAAAATAGAAGTTTCGCAGTATTATCAAAGAACGCGCTTTCCGCGGCAAAACGCATCGGGGCCGGAGTGCCACAAGGCTCACCTCTGTCCCCTATGTTGTACAATATTTACACGCACGATATACCGCGAGATAGACAGACGCAGATATATCTGTTTGCTGATGATACTGCTTTTGCCAAACAGCCATGGCTAGTCGTCACTCGTTTACAACGCCACATAACTCTGTTTGAAAGGTGGCTTTCAGCTTGGAGGAGTCGTTTAAATCCCTCAAAGACGAAAGCCATATTTTTCTCGAAAAGTAACGTTAAACGACCTAACACTAGACTCAGAGTCAACGGGGTTTAGGTGAATTGGTGTCAGGAAGTGAAATACCTCTTATCTTTGATCAAAGACTGAACTGGAGACTGAATTCAATTAACAGAGTTAAGCTCGCTCTGCGTCAATTAAGCTCCATCTACCCCCTGCTTCACAGGTGGAGTAGACTTAGCAACAGAACTAAAGTTAACCTCTACAAGGTCTTAGTCAGGCCAGTTCTTACTTATGGTGCGCCATCATCGTGCAACATAAGCAGAGCGGAGCTGAATAAGTTTCAGGTAATTCAAAATAGGGCATTGAAAATGATCGCAAATGTCCCTAGGTATACCATGAATAGGGTCTTGCACAATGACTTGAAGATACCAACAATAAATTAGTTACTTTTAAAAATCATAACGGACTGTTACAGACGAACAGACGTTTCGACAAACGAACTAAAAACAAACTCACATATAAGAGCTAGACCTGACTCGACTTACAAATTACCTTAAGACTGGCTCCCTATGCGCGAGCCCAATCAACAGTAGAGAAGAACTAGAAATAGTGGAGAAGCACGGCCCGACACTATCCAAGTGACGAGGAAAAAGGCGCCAAGAAAGCAGTACAAAAATTCAGAAGAAACGCACACACACGGCCCATTAACATTCAAAGCTTCTGCTGAATAAACAAAAAACGTAAACGAAAATGCTGAAAAGTAAACAATAATTGGAAAAAAGTCAAAGGTTTTACCTAACTTAAAACCACACACAAGAACCAGTAAGCTAAGTAGATATCCCCAACTTTGATAAGATTTTAAAATTTGTTAAAATTGGGATGCCATAAAATCGCTCCATACTCTAACTTCGATATTATGTAGCTATTGTATAGTATTTTCAACGTTTGAATATAAGAAAAGCCCTTGGAATTCCGTAAGATGAACCCAATAGATCTGTTAGCACTGCTGCAAACGTGATTTACATGTGCTACAAATGAGAGCCTAGAATCAAAGGTCATGCCAAGACCTTTGAACACATCACATCGTTTAATTTCATCATTCTGCAAAGTGCAAATGTTAATAATGTTCTGTTTATTTGCGTATGTCATCGCAAAGCACTTGTCTGCATTAAGTGGTAAGCGATAGACAATGCACCAGTTACTGATAGACTCAATGTTCTTCTCAAGCTCGAGGCAGTCACCATATAGTTTTGAATCACTCTGAACAACTTGATATCGTCCGCAAAAAAGCAGGACTTCACTCGTAATATTGCTAGTAATGTCATTAATAAAACAAGGGAAATATTATGATTATCAAAAATCATTAAATAATATTTATAAATTAAATAATAATTTATTGATTTTTAGGATATTTATTTGTTTTGATGCTTTCACGAGCTAAACTATTTGTTTCTTGCATGCTAAGCGATAACAAAGTATATGATCGGCTGGCGTATGGCATATTGTATTTTTTGGTTACATACATACTTAAAGTATTTATAGCAAATTTGACGGCTGGCTTGGACCGACAACGCTGACCAACGCTTGAAAAAGCGCCATCTACTCTCTCATCAACAGTAGAAGTAGACTATACTTACGGACAAAGACATTACTTTACAGGACAATTATTCGGCCAGTTCTGATTTATGGTGTCGCCTCCTGGTGCACCTTAAATAAGTCAGCTTTCCGCAAATTTCAAACCTTTCAGAACAAAGTCCTTAGAATCATGACCGGTGCTCCACGCTTTACGATGGTGCATACTCTACACAATGACTTACAAATGCCGACAATCACTGAACACATAGACAAACTCATTATCGATTACTACAAACGGACGGACGTTTCCCTGAATCCTCTCATTACACGATCGCACATCCACTCCAATCCCAACAAACCATACAGGCTGCCGAGAGACTGGCTCACTCCTGTTGTGCCACCTCGTTGCCCCCTTCCACTACAATAAATAAATAAAACACCGGACCAAAAATTATTTAAAAGTAACTACTTCCCTGCTGCCCCACCTTTAAATTAACTATGAAGCTATCTTCTGAAATCAACCCCCAAATTATGTCCCGCTGAACAGCAACCTATTAAGGAATAGAAGTAAAAGTCGCAGACTAACTTAAGAGACAATCATGATCCTATAGCAAATTGACGAAGCACCTGACATCGATGTGTTGTGAAGAAGAAGAAGATACATCGTTCCACTTCCTGTGTGCTCGTGAGGTTCTGAGAAGACCCTGCGACCGAATGAAGTCAAGATCCTTGCCTAGAATGACGTCATGATCTTCATGAGAAGGGGAGGCAGGTTTAACGATGGCCCGGGTAGTTAAGTAGACGGGAGAAGATTACTACTATCTACTACTACTGATGGAGCTTCCATACCAGATGCCACAAAATATTAATGGACCTCTAAAATTTTTTCCAGTATATCCAAATAAAATTTTAGAAAGGACAATAGGGCATAGATTTGCATTTTATGACTATGACGGTGTTGTCAAATCTTATTTAGTTTTGACGTTTCTGCTATCAAGCTACCTGGACTAACCGTGCCTTATTTTATTTATTTATTTGCTTATAGTACACAAAGTATACGGTTAGGTACATTAAATTTATATTCTAAACACTAGGTTATATACGTCAAATAGTTATGTTAATTATTTGTTCAATTTGAATGCATATATTATAAGTAAGCACCTAAGTGAT
This sequence comes from Polydrusus tereticollis, assembly GCA_963920685.1. Lineage (NCBI taxonomy): Eukaryota > Metazoa > Arthropoda > Insecta > Coleoptera > Curculionidae > Polydrusus > Polydrusus tereticollis. The sequence goes on from OY987329.1 coordinate 57,615,466, forward strand.
TAAACACTTGTGTTGTGCTATACCTTAGTAAGAAGGCAAATTTATCTAAACTAAATCTAAGAAAAAAACTAACTAAAAGAAAATTATAAAGTTATTATTACACATATACATATTTATCTAATAAAAGAATAATATAATTTAATAAGAAAAAAAAAAGGAAATTTCGTACAAATGATAGATTATGTTTTTAAATTTCAGGATTCAGCAACTGGTTTAGCCTCAATCGTTGGAGAATCTGAAGTTCAGAAGAAATATTCACAGATTCTATCTGTAGTTAATGCTTGCTCGGAATCTGGAAATAGCAATAAGAATTAGATTTTACGATATGTATTTGTTATGCGAATTTTATTGACTTATCAAATTATATTATGATAATTATTCACCTGTTAGTTTTTTTTTTTTAATTAGAACTCCAGTCTTATTTGTTATTTTTGACTTCCTGTTCAAAATTATTTCCAAATATAAAGCAAAACAAGTATTATTCAATTTAATTTTCAATTTTAATTTGTTTATGTTTCTTTAAGAATAATTATGCCATTCTTGCAAACACAGGCTCTGATAAGATACAATTCTTGCATCGGTACAAAAAGTTGATGTTAAAACTTCTTTTACTTTTATTGTGTTTTAAGTCCCGTCTAATCTACTATTGGTCAAATATTACTTTTATGTCAAAGTATCTGAAATGGTAAATAACGCCATATATATATATACATGCATTTTGACTTACACACCACCAAAACATATACTCTGTGGTCGCAGACGCCTCCAAAATCGGAGGCGCTTGCGAAAAATCGGAGGCGAAAACGAATCCCTATGTATAACCATTCCAAACAATCATCAAGGTCAAGAAACGTCCGTTGGCAAACTTTTTGGTGGAGGCATATCGGTACGGTACACAAGCACAGTTACACAAATGAGTTCAGCGTAATTCCACCACGTGGCGCTGCTGTTTTATACTGTATACCGCCGACTAACGGGCAATGCTTCGATTCATCCGACCATCGCTCGGTCTATTATACCTCCAGAAAATCGACAACACTGTTAGGAGGCGCATACATGCGACGAGTATATTTAATAAAACATTTAAATTATCATATTTTAAAAATAAAATACAAATGATTTGCTTTTCGATTTGTACTTGGAGGCGACGTCAAATTTATACAGATCTGGTGTTTCTTGAAGGAAAATGACCAAAATGTAGTTCTGTTCCAATTTTTACAACTTATTTTGTGTTTGTTATTCACTTCATCTATTCCATTGATAAATGAAATTAATTTTACGGGTTAGTTTTGATATTTTTCAATCATTTTCTTATATTCGACATGCCGTAGAATGTGCAGGGTGTCCCACCAGGAAACCCATCGATCGATTATGGAAAAACTATAATTAGGAAAAATGTAAAAGTTTGGTAGGTTACTAATGTCGATAAGGGCCATTCGCCTAAAATACTTTCAAGAATCTGACATTTCCGGTTATACAGGAAGTCGATGTCAATTTGCATATTTTAAATAAGATGGGTGTCTCAGAATATGTGGGCAATCTCCCTGATTCAGATAGAAGACATAATAATAATTTGACAAGTTCCTATACAGTGTGGCCCAAATTGGGCTTACATGTATGGGGATCTTGGAAACTATAGAAGATAGAGAAACGGTTAAATGGGGAAAGTTTTTAACAATTATATTTCTAACTGAAAACCGTTTAGTACGTGGCCCTATCTTTTTTGGTTTTTGAAATATGTTGAAAAAACCAAAAAGATGTATTTTCGAAAATATGCTGTAGATTTCTTATTATTCACTATTTTGGCAATCTGTAAAAACATTTTTAAAGCAACTTTTTAAGTAGATTTCAGTTCTACAATATAATTTTGAACACGACGTTTCAGTTATTTTATACCATCATCAGGTTCATTTTTTCTTATGGGCGCCATATTGTATTTTATACTTAAAAGGTAGCTTATGACGTCAGCTTTTCAACGATGTATTATTTGTTGGAAAATAAATGAAATTGACTTGAAAAATAAAGAAAATTAATTTTCGCAACACGTCAAATTTGACAACTGCACTATAACTCCCTAAATTGAATACCAATTAAAAGGTTTACATTTTGTAGTATTCACAAAACACTGCTTGCATTGTTTCAATCAACAATATTACAATAACCTATGAATCAAAAATAAAATCCAGTAGCCTATGACCTTACAATAACCTATGAATCAAAAATAAAATCCAGTAGCCTATGACCAACCACTACCGTTTGAAAATGAAACAAAAATATTACTTGTCAGAACGAGTAAAAGTATAATAGTTTTTATTATTATTATCTAATAATAACGATTTATTTGTGTATTCTGAATTTAAAAGAAAATGGCATTGCGTTTTTCTCACGAAGAAAAATTTGATTTGCTAGAATGTTACATTCATTGCAACAGAAATGCAAACCTTGCATTAGAAAGGTATTTTGAAAATTTTCCTGAAAGACCGCAGCCAAGTGTCAGACTTTTTCCAAAAATTGTTATGAACCTGAGAAACCATGGAAGTTTTAAAAAACCGCGGCCCAAGAGTTACGAAAAAGCAGGTAATAACGAGCGTGACGAAAATGTCAGAGCCTATTTTAATGCGGCTACGACATCATCTACAAGAGCGTCGGCAAGAGACTTACCAACCCCGCGAAGTACCATACAAAGAGTCCTTAAGGAAAATAAATATCGACCATACAAGCCAACTATAGTTCAGGGTTTACGAGAAACGGATTATCCAAGAAGAATGCAGTTTTCAAATTGGTATGTGAATCAATGCGAACAAAATCATGATTTCAGTCGTCTTGTAATTTGGATCGATGAATCACATTTTACCAACTGCGGGGTATTTAATAGACATAACCATCATTTTTGGGCAACAGAAAACCCTCACCAATTGGCTCAACGAATACTGCAAACCCGATTTGGTTTTAATGTATGGTGTGGTATGTATGGTAAGTAATGTCACCTAGCTTGCTAAATACATAGCAGGTATTAAGTAACCCAGCTTTACTTTTCTCCTTACATTTTAGACAACAGACTTATAGGACCATTCTTTTATAATCATACGTTGAATGGCCAAAGATACTTGGAGCTGTTAGAAGATCAAATATTACCGGCAATTAGAGCAAGAGTTCCTCAAGATCAATTGAATAATATTTGATTTCAACAAGACGGTTGTCCCGCACATAATGTTCGGGAAGTTTAAACTCTCTTAAGACAGATATTTGATGACAAATTAATTTCAAACGGCGGACCAGTTAATTGGCCTGCTAGATCCCCTGATATAACTCCTCTCGATTTTTATTTATGGGGTTATGTAAAAAATGAAGTATATGAGTTTGAACCCCCGGAATCTGTACAAGAATTAGAAGAGAGAGTGAGGAATGTGTTTACGACCATAAATGGCAACACGCTTCGCAGGGTCATCAATACTGTGTTATAAAAGTGTCAAAAATGTATTAATAAAAACGGCCAACATTTCGAATAAGTATAGTAAGTTAGATATTTTTTCTTATTTTCTTTTCAAAACAATAATTATTATACATTGCGTTTTTAGTTTTCTTTATTTGAAATGTTAATTGAGATTTTTAACCATAAGGAAAAAATAAAATAATGTATTATAATATTATGATATTTTAAACAAATTTAACCCTGCCTAATTTGTTCTTCTCAAATTAGACGTGTTGCGAAAATTAATTTTCTTTATTTTTCAAGTCAATTTCATTTATTTTCCAACAAATAATACATCGTTGAAAAGCTGACGTCATAAGCTACCTTTTAAGTATAAAATACAATATGGCGCCCATAAGAAAAAATGAACCTGATGATGGTATAAAATAACTGAAACGTCGTGTTCAAAATTATATTGCAGAACTGAAATCTACTTAAAAAGTTGCTTTAAAAATGTTTTTACAGATTGCCAAAATAGTGAATAATAAGAAATCTACAGCATATTTTCGAAAATACATCTTTTTGGTTTTTTCAACATATCTCAAAAACCAAAAAAGATAGGGCCGCGTACTAAACGGTTTTCAGTTAGAAATATAATAATTGTCAAAAACTTTCCCCATTTAACCGTTTCTCTATCTTCTATAGTTTCCAAGATCCCCATACATGTAGGCCCAATTTGGGCCACACTGTATATTTTTTGCCAACGGCTTACGGAGATACGGGCCCATAACGGACGCCCCTGGAAATCGTTTGTTTTTAAATAACTTTTGAAATAGGTACTAGGTGTAATTAAATAATTTTTTAATCTGATGGTTACTAGGTAAGTCTCCTTAAAATTAGCCCTTTTAATCGTATTCGGCTTATTTAGTTTGCCAGGGACGGACTAGCTCTAACAAAGTAATACTATTTTTTTACACCCTGTACGATAAAGGCACAACTATAATATCTTTGGATAACTTAACCCTTAAACCAAAAAAAAGGTGGTACTATTTTGATCGACATCGATAAAATTAACTGTTTACGACAAAAAAAAAATTTGTTCAATATGGTTTTTTATTTAAAAACTTTAGTCTATGTTAGTCCAATAGACAATCGAGAAAACTTATTGGAAATTATTAATTTTCGTTGTGGCGGAATAAGGACCAACGTTAAGGCATTGTGAAGGGTCCAACAATCTTCAATTCTTAGAGCTAGGCTAGGAATGCGTAAGAATAGAAGGAGCTCATATTGAACCGACATCGACATACCAAATGATTCAATGAAAATCATGAAAAAAATTTTTTTTTGTTCTAATCAGTTCATTTTATCGATGCCGATCAAGAGTATCTTTTTCTAGTTTAAGATTTAAGCTGTCCAAAAATATTATTGTTGTGCCTTTATCGTATCGGGTGTAAAAAAATAGCATTACTGTGTTAAGAGCTAGTCCGTCCCTGGCAAACTAATAAATAAGCCGAATGTGATTGAAAGGGCCCATTTTAAGAAAACTTATCTAGTAACCACCATATCAAAAAATAATTATATTACACCTAGTGCACTTTATTGGCTTCTAAGAAAATAATATATTTTTTTCTACGAGCGTGCGAAAAGTGACAACTTTTAGCACTGATGACAGTGCTGAAAAAAAATTTTTCACTAGGGCTGAGAATTTTTTTAATACTGACGTGTGGAATACGCTAATTTTTTGTTTGTCAGAAAAGACGTTCAAATGAAATTACAGAGGTTAAGTACTCGATATGTACCTATCTACTTTTTTGGTATAGGAACTGGAAAATTAATTTATTGAATGCAAGTTACTCTTCTTTTATCATTAATACCTTTTGTTAATAAAAAATAAAAATAAGTTTGAGTTGGAATTGTATTTTCACTTTGATAATAGCAAATCTAGATCATTTTCCGCATGCTCTCGTGGAAAAACATTGTATGTACATAACACGTGCCAAAAATGTCTTTTCCGCACTGTTGACTGAACTCTGTTTCGCGTCGGTCGTTCAACTGCAGTCTCTTGCAGAAGTATCACTTTTAGCTCTCGTTATGTAAATAGCTATTTCATGTAGCTGGTGACTTTAACCTCATACTGACGGGGAGGGAGCTAGTAATTATGCATAGCTTCGTTTTAAAATTACTACTCCCTAGTCTTACCTTTATTTACTGTAAAACAATTTAGTATAGAAGTACTTGTGTCCTATGATAGTATTTCTTAAACAGGTAGATAGTTTTTTTTTCTTCCAGGGGTCCGTCCAAGTGCCGGATGCATTTGGGCCAGGTTTGGCCCATTGTGCTCACCTTAGTTTATTCTTAAACCCACTCATTGATTCCAGTTCCTTGCACTAGTTAGTGTAGGTCAACTGGGGAGAGTGTCGGAATTTCCTCTGGTTCTAGTCTTGGTTGCCCGAGTATTTGTTGTCTTTTCCGATCCAATGACTCGCAGTGGCAAATAATATGCTGTACCGTTTCACTTTCTCGCCCGCATAACCTGCAGCTTAGGTCTCCGTTGTACAGTTGCATACGGTGCAGGTGCTTCTTGACGGCCATGTGTCCTGTCAGAATTCCTGTGGTAATTCTCAGCTGATTTATGCTCATCAGAAGTAGCTGTTTTGTTAGGTTCTGGTCTGGGTTCCCAATGAAAGATTTGCTATGGTTTAATCCCTGTCTCTTGTTCCAGTAGATTTTGTGTTGACTCCTTGTTCATCGTTTTATGACATCTCGTACTGGACCAGTGAATGTTTTCTCTGACCCCCTTTTTGCAAGTTCGTCGGCCCTTTCGTTTCTTATAATACCTTTATGTCCTGCTACCCTTTGTAGTATTACTTTGTTGGCTTTTGCCAGGGCCACTAGTTCCTCTAGGCATTCCCATAACAGACTAGATGTCACTTTATTGCATGTTAGCGCTCTAAGGACTGCTTGGCTGTCGGAGTATTTGTGGATCCACGTATTTAGATTAGTCCTCCTATTGTTTTCATATGCACACTGTAGGATGGTGTAGATTTCCGGTTGGAACACCGTGAAAGACTTACCCGGGGAGAAATAGGCATCTCTCTTCGGTTTTACTCCGTGTATCCCTGCTCCGGTACCGTCTTTGGTTTTTGAGCCGTCGGTGTACCAGATCATTGCCCCAAGAGTATCTAGTGTTTTATTGTTCCACACATCCCGGTCGTCGATTACGGTCTTGAGTGGTATGTCATAGCGATATGTGGGGTTTGTGTGGTCTGATCTCACTTCTAACTCAGGCCCCCTTATGCCCTTATGATATCGCATGGAAGTACGTGTCCAGTTCTGTGCCACCCAGAAAGTAACGTAGAACTCTGTAGCCTGTATAGTTCGATTCTTGACTCTCCTCTGATCAGCAAATGAAGTGGAGGAAGGTCCAGGGTGGTTTCCATTGCGGTCGATTTCATGACCCTTGTGATGCTCAAACAAGCCAGTCTTTGTAGGCTTCTTAGCTTTGATATTGTGGTTTTCTGCTGTGTCTTTGTCCATCATACCAGTGCTGCATACGTAATTGCAGGTCTCACTACCCTGGTGTACACTCAGCCAGTGCACCAGCTTGGGTGAGAGTCCCCATGTTTTTTCATAAATCCCTCTAGTAACTACCAGGGTTACTTTCGACTTCCGGATTGTTTTTTCCACGTGTTTATTCCAGGTCAGTTTGTAGTCTAAAGTTATTCCCAGGTATTTGACCTCTTCCGACAGTGGAATGTTTACTCCCTGCAGGGTAAGGAGTCCTAAGCCCTCCTTTTTCCTGCGTTATGTAAAGGGGATAATGACAGTCCTTTGGGGACTGATGTTAAGTCCTTCCTGTCCTACCCATCTTTCCACGATATTGACATCCCTTTGCATTCTCTCTCTTACTGTCGTGTTGTATTTGCCTTGGGTCATTATAGCTATATATATGGTATTCTTCTCTGCTAAGTGAGCGTAGCAGCTCATCCATGACAAGATTCCAGAATGCAGTGGAGAGTACCCCCCCCCTGCGGGCTCCCCCCTGTCACCCGTGCTGCCAAAGTCTCGCCAAGCAGATCCGTATATACAATTCTGCCCTGAAGCATACCTTCTATCCACCTGCAGCAGGTTTCCCAGTCCGAGAGCCCTGGTTGCACTAGCGATTGATGCGAAGGATGTGTTGTCGAATGCTCCTTCTATGTCCAAAAAAGCTTCAAGTAAGACTTCACTGTTTTCTAAAGCCCTCTCCAACCTGTTGATCACTTGGTGAAGGGCGGATTCCGTTGATTTTCCTGTTCTGTAGACATGCTGGTCTTGATAAAATGGTCTGTGTTCCAAGAAGTCATCCCTTATATGCCTATCAACCAGCTTTTCAAGTGTTTTAAGTACGAACGACATAAGTCTGAATGCCTTTGCCACCGAATAATCTGGTCGTCCCAGTTTAGGTATGAATACCGTCTTTGTCAGTTTCCAAGATTTCGGAATGTGTCCTGTGGCCAAACTGGATCTTAGTATGAGGCAAAGCTTCGATCGATCGATTATCAGAACCGTTCCCTGCTGAAGCATTGCTGGGTATACTCCGTCTGGTCCCGGTGACTTGAATGATTCAAATGGGTTTATTGTCCATCTGATATTTTCCTTTGTCACCACTATTTTGGCAATCTGCCAATTTTCCCTGCGAGCTCTGTTAGGAGTCCTATTTTCCTCCCTTAGCTTCCAGGTCTGCGGTGATTTGTCTAAAATTCTTGAATTGGGAAAGTGTACTTGAAAAAGTTCGGTCATTGCTTCTTTCCCGGATTTAGTGTACTCCCATTGGCTGTTTTTAGGGAATTGATGGAGTTTTGTGGATCCTTAGAGAGTATTTTCCTGAGTCTGGCACATTCTGGAGTAATTTCGATAGCCTCGCAGTGCTTACTTCAGGATGTTCTTCCTTCGCTCCCTTTTGTGTTCAGTCAGGGATGCCTTGTATGCATCCCAATAACCTGAAATTTTCGCTACATTAAAGTTTTCTTTGATAAAAAACCCCAACGTAAATGGACATGGATAAGCCCAAACGGAACAACAAAAAATGAAATAGACTTTATAACGACAAACAGAAAAGAGATCATTCAAGACATAACAGTTCTGAATAAGTTCTCGATTGGAAGTGATCATAGAATGGTCCGAGCAAGGGTATGCTTTGACGTGAAAAAGGAAAGAGCAAAAATGATACACAAGATCAAGAATATGAAGCGACATCCTCCGGAAAATATCAGACTATACAAGGACTCCATCAATAACAACTTAAATACCCACGAAGAAATGGATATAGAACAAATGAACACCAACATAGTAACAGCCCTAAAAGAGGCTGAGAAATTATGCCCAGAAAACAAAAAAAATAGCGAGAAATTAAGCCAAAATACGAAAAACCTTTTGGACGAAAGAAGAAAACTGAGGAACAAATATGATACAAACCTGGCAATGCTGAGAAGCTTGAACAAGGAGATCCAGAAGGGAATTCGAAAGGACATTAGACAACACAATACGAGAGAGATATCCAAAGTAATAGAGGAAAACAAAAGTTTGAAAGTTCTGAGGCGAAATATGTCAACGGGGAAAAAGAACATACGTATACTGAAAGACAAACAAGGTCAAGTTGTCAGTGACAGAGAGAAAATTTTAGAGGTTGTAGAGAGTTTTTACCGCGAATTGTATAAAGAACCAATACAAAATGAAAACCGACCGCTGACAAAGGTAATAAACCAGGGTTCTGAAGAGATGCCGGACGTAACACTTCAGGAAGTAAAAAAGGCCATACAAGAAATGAAAAACAATAAATCCCCGGGAAGTGATGGAATAGCGATAGAGGCTATAAAATGGGCTGGGAAAAGACTTCTGAGAGCCCTAGTTAGACTATTTAATAAATGTTTAAGCGAAGCGACAACGCCAACTCAGTGGAGCAACGCAGAGGTAATTTTGCTGCACAAAAAAGGGGATATTACTGATCTTTCAAACTATCGCCCTATAAGCCTACTCTCTCATGTCTATAAGCTCTTTACAAAGATCATCACGAAGAGACTAATAAAGAAATTAGAGCTCTACCAGCCACGAGAACAGGCAGGTTTTAGGTCTGGATATGGCACAAACGATCACCTACTGGTAATAAAAAATCTAATTGAGAAATGTACCGAATACAATAAACCCTTGGTGTTAATATTTGTCGATTATGAAAAAGCCTTTGACACAATAAATCAACAAAAAATGTTAGAAGCTCTAACGGAATGTCGAATAGACTACCGCTACACAAATATAATTAAACACATATACCAAAATGCTACAGCGAGTGTAAGAGTCGGAGATCAACAAACAAATAAATTCCCAATAAGACGTGGAGTACGACAAGGCGACACCATATCGCCAAGGCTATTTACTACACTGCTGGAATATGCATGTAAAAGAGCGAACTTAGATGAGAAAGGCATAAATATAAATGGAGAACGGCTTAGCCACCTGAGGTTCGCTGACGATATAGTCTTGATAGCTGACCAAGTAGACGAAGCAAAGGATTTAATAGAGAGGCTCCATAGTTCCTCCCTGGAAGTCGGACTGAAAATTAACATGGCCAAAACACAAACTATGACAAACCTCGTGCTCAGCGAAAGCATATCAGTAGCTGGGAAAACAATTGACCAAACCACATCATACAAATATCTGGGACACGAGATTAGCATAGGAAGAGACAATCAAACTACTGAACTTAACCGCCGCATAAGAATGACCTGGGTAGCCTTTGGAAAACTAAACTACGTATTCAAATCAGAGCTTCCATTGTGCCTTAAAAGGAAGACTTTTAATCAGTGTATACTACCAGTTCTGACTTACGGAGCGGAGACATTGACTCTGACCAGAAAAACCATAGACAAAATCCGTGTAGCTCAAAGGGCAATGGAACGCGCAATGTTGGGTATCTCTCTCAAAGACAGAGTCCCAAACCGCGTAATGCGACAAAGAACGAAAGTAGTGGATGCGATAGAGAGAATAGCAACTCTAAAGTGGAACTGGGCTGGACATGTTGCCAGGCTAACAGACAACAGATGGACCAAACGAATATTGGAGTGGAGGCCGAGACAGGAGGCCTATCGAAATAGGGGCCGTCCGCCAACGAGATGGACCGATGATCTAAAACGTTGCCAGGGAAACTGGATGCAGGCGGCGCAAGATCGGAATACATGGAACAGATTAAGGGAGACCTATATCCAGCAGTGGATACAAGAGAGGGTTGATTGATGATGATGATGATGAAAGTTTTCTTCTTACTTGTTCTCTTCTCACTTCCAGATCTTTGCTCCACCAGGGCACGTTCCTGGTAGATTCTGTTATGGTTGGAGGGCAGTTTGCTATAAAAGCCGATTGCAGCGCGTCTTCTATTTGATCTGTGATTAACTCGACTTCTAGTGTATTGTTTACCGTATCTTTGATCCCTGCAAGCTTCGCATCAAGGTATAATTTATAGTTTCCCCAGTTCGTCTTGCGAGGATTTCGGTAAATATTTGTAGTTCGCTTTACGCATGTTATTTGATTCAGGTAGATAGTTTAGAGAGGACAATAAAAAATGTTGCTAACAAATGCTTGCCAACGTTTCGCTTTATTGGTTTAAAGCTTCTTCCGTGTTTTGCATTTAAAAAAGAGGGGTGAGCCAATTCGACACTAAAAACATAAAAAAAAAACTTGTTTAGGATGAGAAGACATTAACTTGAGTGTGATTTTCCAAAACAATAATTTAAACTTTCACAAACTTTTAAAACTTTTGTAAAAAACCTCAAAAACAAGATAAATAGACTCAACGCATCGAATTGACTCACCACTCTTTTTTAAATGCAAGCCCTGAAGAAGCTTTAAACTAATAAAGCAAAACGTTGGCAAAAAAATCAATTTAGTGCACCATATTAAATTAATTTCTTCAAAAGGGCTGGTGAAAAAAAGCTACTAACTGCATATCAGTATTTCTCTTCATACCAAGGTGTCTATTTATATTTTTTAAAGCTCACTAAAATAATAAATTTCTACCAAGCCCCAACATATATTGGCCTATTATTCGTCTTATGCTAAAAATAGACCAAGGCCAAATTTAGGCGGGGTGTAATGGTTTACAATTGGCAACATCGCTGGTGGCGTGTGCGATCGACTGATCTGTATTGATATACAGCGGGGAAGGGATATGGCCATGTCGTATTTGGAGGCCCATTACGTTTAAGAATGTAGCAAAAATTTAGATATAAATTTTTTGTTTTTTGCTTACCCCTCTCATGGTGGCCATATTTGTGCTTAATTATGGAGTCCAAAAGTGAAAAATACACATGCATAAACATACTCGTTCTGGTGGAGGCTTGGGCGCCTGTCCCGTATGCGGAGGTAAAAGAGATACGCATGCACGTATATATATATATATATATATCGAGAGGGTGGTATTTAGATATAAATTTTTTGTTTTTTGCTTACCCCTCTCATGGTGGCCATATTTGTGCTTAATTATGGAGTCCAAAAGTGAAAAATACACATGCATAAACATACTCGTTCTGGTGGAGGCTTGGGCGCCTGTCCCGTATGCGGAGGTAAAAGAGATACGCATGCACGTATATATATATATATATATATCGAGAGGGTGGTCGTTGCTGACTAGTTGAGAAATACACTAGTAAATATTTGGGACTGCAGCAAATGAAAGAGTACTCTTTAAAGTTATTCCAAGCTTTCGGAAATCGTAAATTTTATTTCCATCTTCAGGGAGAAACTTTGGTGAGATTGTTCATATAGATGTTAATATAATAATTATTAATAAAAGACATTCGAGTAGAAAAACGTGTTGAAAATCCAAGTCAATCATAAATACAACTACTACAGTTCAGAGATAATATTAAAAACATTGTATATGGACGAAGAATCTGAGATTCAGTCACTTAAGATGGTGACACGCAAGTCATGTTTTCGCGCTTAATATTTCCATAATTTCAAGTAATTAACGAATTTTTTAAAAATGTGAACAACTAAGTTTGATTTTATTTTAAATTGTGTGTTTCTTCGTCCATATACAATGTTTTTATTATTATCTCTGAACTGTAGTTGTATTTATGATTGACTTGGATTTTCAACACGTTTGTCTACTCGAATGTCTTTTATTAATAATTATTATATTAACATCTATATGAACAATCTCACCAAAGTTTCTCCCTGAAGATGGAAATAAAATTTACGATTTCCGAAAGCTTGGAATAACTTTAAAGAGTACTCTTTTATTTGCTGCAGTCCTCAATATTTACTAGTGTATATATATATACAGGGTGGCGCACCCTATACGACGCGGTCGTTTAATGGAAAACGGCTGAATCCTTAATATTTCTTTTTATTGGATAAATGCAGGAACCTTGGGGGTACAATTTAAAATTATTTTGAAACATACCGGATGTCCCAAAAAAAAGATCCATATCAAAGTTATATTTTTTTAAATGGAACACCCTATATTTTATGACATTTTTGGATTCTAAGGACCAAACTAGGATAAGTTACTGTCATCTTCCCTATACCTAACTCTTTTAGTTTCTGAGATATTTTAGAATATGTAGAATTGCATAGTATATTTTAAAATTTAATATCTACTAGACACATTAATTTTGAAAATTCATATGAAACTCCAATTATCAGCTAAGTAAATGAATTTCGTAAGTTAATAAAGTTTTGGTCAAAAAGATATACAGGGGGTTCAAAAAGTAATGTTTAATTTTAATTACATAGAAAGCAGGTTAACTTCTTTATTTTCAATGGAACACCCTGTATATTATTGCGGCAAATAATGGCAAATTAAGTTATCTTTCCAAATGTATTGGGGTTCCCTATATCTATCTTTAATAGTTTTTAAGTTTTTAAATAATTTATTTTTAAAAGTACATCAGTTAAGACATTTTAACACAATTAGGTTGGCGCGACAGGGTCGTTGTTACCTACAATGAATTTTTGTATTAATATTGGTTAAGTTAAATTATATTATCCATTAAAAAGATTTGCAATACCTACCTTTAATAGTTTTTCCATTTTTTAAATTTTATAATGAGAATTTACTTTCATATTTTTATTCAAAACTTTTTTTGAAATATCAGGGTGGCTTTGAAACAGCGGCCATATTCGTTTATAATTCAATTGTCTATTTTGTTATGTGCGTGAAAATAAAGTGTTATTAAATTATTACAATGAAGACTTATCCTATTCAAGAAAGAACTGATATGATATTGGTAGCTGGTGAGTGCGAAGAAAACTGCTTTTTGGCATCAAGGCTTTACGCTCAAAAATTTCCCGAGCGAAACCATCCAAACAGAGCCGTATTTAAAAGACTTCTAGAAACATTTCGAAGAACTGGTAGTGTCGCTTACGAAAAGGTAAACAGGCGAAAACCCATATTGGGAAATGAAGAAAATGAATTTCTTGTGATTGGCTCTGCTATTGAAAACCCCCATATAAGCCAACGGAAAATTTTTCAAGAAACAAATATAAGCAGACGAAGTATCTCTAGAATATTTGAAAAACATAAATTTTACCCATACCACATTCAACTGCACCAAGCACTATACGAAATGGATTTTCACCGAAGACTTGAATTTTGTTTATGGGTTCTTGACAGTCAAGGAGAGGAGGAAAACTTCTTTGACTATGTTTTATTTTCCGATAAATAGACTTTTCATAACAACGGGCTAGTCAATAGACACAACTTTCACTACTATAGCGACTGCAATCCCAATTTTTTTCGTACTCTCGATCGCCAACATAGATGGTCAGTTAACGTTTGGGGTGGAATTGTGGGATCACAGTAATAGGTCCATACTTTTTTGATGGCACTTTAAACGGTATCAAATTTCGAAGATTTTTGTGTCAAGATTTACCTCTACTATTGGAAAATGTGCCATTAGAAACAAGAAAGAGAATGTGGCTACAGTTAGATGGGGCGCCTGCGCATTTTCAAAGAGATGTGCGGCAATATCTAAATGCACATTTTCCTAACAAATGGATAGGGAGAGGCGGCCCACAAAACTGGCCGGCAAGGTCACCAGATCTAACTTGTCTGGATTTCTTTCTGTGGGGATATGTCAAAAATATTGTTTATGATATCCCGCCAACAACTCCAGAAAATATGATAATAGCTGCCTTTCAAACAATAACTCCTGAGATGTTAATTAAAGTTAAATTGTCCCTTGAAAAGAGAGTCATATGGTGTATTGAAAAGAATGGGCAACATTTTGAGCACTTACTTTAATTTATATTTTTTATACATTAGTGAATTCTACATAGATTAGTCAAAAATATTGTTATAATGTTAAAAAATTCGTTAGTTAAATAAATAATGTTTAAAAACTAGAAAACTGTTTAAGTTAGGTATAGGAAACCATAATACATTTTGAAAGATAACTTAATTGGCCATTATTTGCCCCAATAATATACAGGGTGTTCCATTTAAAATAAAGAAGTTAACCTGCTTTCTATGTAATTAAAATTAAACATTACTTTTTGAACCTCCTGTATATCTTTTTGACCAAAACTTTATTAACTTACGAAATTCATTTACTTAGCTGATAATTGGAGTTTCATATGAATTTTCAAAATTAATGTGTCTAGTAGATATTAAATTTTAAAATATACTATGCAATTCTACATATTCTAAAATATCTCGGAAACTAAAAGAGTTAGGTATAGGGAAGATGACAGTAACTTATCCTAGTTTGGTCCTTAAAATCCAAAAATGTCATAAAATATAGGGTGTTCCATTTAAAAAAATATAACTTTGATATGAATCTTTTTTTTGGGACATCCGGTATGTTTCAAAATAATTTTAAATTGTACCCCCAAAGTTCCCGCACTTACCCAATAAAAAGAAATTTTAAGGATTCATCCGTTTTCCATTAAACGACCGCTTCGTATAGGGTGCGCCACCCTGTATATATATCAGTCAGTGTAAAGTTCGACAGTTTAGTGGCATTCCATTTCTAAAGTCGGAAGCAAAGTTCAAAAAGGGCTCGTTTTATTAGTTCAAATTTATACCTAATTTAAATTTAAAGAACAAACACACAAGCTGCATATTCCGCTCACAATTTGCTTGTGGTCAATGCTGCTCATGTTTTATAGTGCTTGTGATGGTAGGTTCGGGTATTCATTTTTCCACGGACAGTTTATAAGCCGCTCAGCTTACAAGTCTATACCCTATAGAAACACAACTTTTTCCAATGAATTAGTCGGGTTCTAAAAGGAGTAGTACGATACTAAAATACAATTTAACTGCACCTAGCCCGTACATGAATGTGGGATTTAAATAATGATAGAAACTGCCGTAGTTTAGTACTTTGAGATACGTAGACTTAACTTACGTCAAAAAATTGGTGCTAACCAGACTTATATTTGCACCTTTTTCCGATTCACAAACATGCACTTATCTTTAAATCAATATAATGGCAATGTCGGATCTCTATAGCTGGAATACAAAAGATTGACAGCTTTACTAGGTACATAAATCTTAATTTTGAAGGAAGACTATAAATAGCCTGAAAATTTCCGATAGAAACAATAGTCTTAAACGCAATAGTCCATAAATTGTTTACCAATACGCCGCAGTCTAATTCCTATATGAAATATCAAGTTTTTACGTAGTAATACGGTCGGCATTATTTGGGCCAAACTCCCATTCTCCACCTTTCAACAAAAATGAGTTGGTGACCTCATCTTGTCGCAAAGATACACATCTATATATCCAGATTATAAAACGGTGACAATCCTTTCATTTCCCCATATAAATTCACATAACAGGATTGCATTAAGTTGCAAAAGGCAAATTATCCAGACCCAAGAACAGTTTTCGGCCGTGGTGGCGTGAGTCTTCACTTAGTTTTATTTGCCAGAAAGCGTGCTTTAAATCTATAGAGCTTAAAAATCTATCACTTATAACAGAAAATTTTCTTTTTCATTTTACAGGCGGAGAAGATATGCCCCTCTTCATCGCAGTTAAAACATTTAACTCTCTTTTTTAAAATAGGCTGAGTTATACCAGTAGTTTTATTTGTTTGATCTAAAGCGCTTAAATTTAGGTCTTGAAAATTTATTAAATTATCAGTACTATTGACATTGTGACTTGAATTTTGTTTTTCTTGTTCTAGATTGACATTGCTAGGAGATTGATTAATTTCACTAACGTTTCTATTATTATTATTAAATTTTTGGAAAGGCTTTCTATAAGCTAGCTCGGGTTCCAGAGTGGAAGAATTGCAAAACGGTGGAGCTTGAAACTTATCAGTTCTTACTTTTGTGTCTTCTAAAATTCGACAAAGATTTTTTAACTCAAATAAAGATACTGGTTGCCTCAGAGCTAATTGTCCCTGGTAATAGGGTAACAGATTTCTAGTTATTATTTTTAATTGTACGCTCTCATCAACTGGGTTTAAAAATCTTTTAAATAAATTTTCCATAACCGCTATATAGATAAGCGCCCTTTCAGTAATACCTTGAGTACGAGATCTCATTTCATCCCACAATGCTAATTCATAGTCTATAGGCAAGAAATTTAAACGCAACTGATAAACTAACTCATCCCAAGTGTTAACTAGACTTCTTATTGACCTGTACCAAATTAAAACATCCCCTTCAAAAAGTTCGTGTGCAAAATTTAAGAGCCCTTCTCTAGGTATTCTATATGCTAGACAAAATTCCTCTACCCTCTCTAAAAAGCTGTGTAGACTTTGGTTTCTACCATTGAATTTAAGGCCGATACGATTTAAGGGAGGTAGTCTGTAATTATCCTGACTACTTAACGAATTTGAAGGCACTTGTCTATTTAAGAATGAGGTCCGATAAGGATCGTTATTTAATTGTTGATTAAATGGCCGGGGTTCGTTTAAATTTAAATTGGAGGCTATGCTATCGAAAATTCCTGAGTTTGGAAAACAGTTATAACTCTGATTAGGTAAGCTTGTGGTGATATTAGGTGGAGGACCTTGTGCAAATAAACTATTCCTATTTATATCTGGTCTTGAGCTATCTATGTTATAGGTATCTGCCTGTGGCAAGTTAGGACCCTGCAAAAATGAGCGATTTATAGTGACATTTCCTTCAGATTGATATCTGCTATGCAAGTTTGCCTGTGGCAAAATAGGACCCTGCTCTAAACTTTGTTGTCTCTGAAAAATATGACCTGCGGCCTGATTTACTTGGTTTTCTGACATAACCCCACTTTCCTCCCTAATAAGGCTATTATCCATGTCGTGTGGAGAGTCTCCCAAGGTGGCCATATGTGAAAATCTATCCAAGGAATCTAATCTACCCTGTTCATTATAAAAGTCTGGCATTATTCGCGAACTTTGAGGTCTTGAGTTTAAATTGAATTGTCGTGTGTTTAAGTTGGTATTTTGTTGGGTGTCTCTACTAGATAAGGTTGCAAGATTTGGTGTGCGGGAACAATTTGGTTGGACACAGCTTTCAAAGTCATTATTAATTAAATTTTCGCCATTATCAACTTTATTTTGAGATATTGAATTTAAACCAAATTGTCGTCTATACAAGTTGACGTTTTCTTGTATGTCCCTACTAAACAAAGTTTTAGGCTGTAATGTATGAGAACAGGTTGGTTGAATAGAGCTTTCAAAATCATTATTGTTACTCATATGTTGAGATACGGAATTTAATTGCGAAGCCTCCTGTGCTGGCCCACGAACAAGAACGTCAGAATGAATAATTATTTTAGGATTTTCTCCTGGATTTACTCTTTGTTCGTCGGTCGCAAAAGATACTCTACGAGAATTTACAATTTCAGGAGTTTCAGAATCGCTTTCATCCGAGGTCTCTGAAGAACTTTCATCTGTGTCCTTGAAATGCAAAAGATTGACGTCATTATTTTGAGCTTTTGCCTTTAAATTGGCAATAAGAGAGGTTGTTTCCGTTATAAGTTCGGATTTGAAATTGTCTTCTTTTGGGTTACCAGAAGAGATATACTCTAATCTACGTTTAACATGTAGTAAACGTGACATAGCTCTTTTATAATCAACATGTTCTTTATTGGAATTAAAAATGGTTACCAATCCTTGTAATATCACGAGTTTTCTTTGGCATATTTGTGTTTCCTGTTGAAAATCCATCGATATCGCCGGATGAGGCACGATAGAATCATCTTTCTCAGCTTTCTGTAGCTGTCGCAATAAGGATTTGAGGATGTTGACTTTTGATCCTGGATCAGCCTGGATTCCTCTGACGCAGAGTTCCCAAACCAACTCATCCTTCCACAGGTAGGTAGGGTTCATTTTAGACATTTTTCTATATACCAAAATGTACCTAAAAATTCCAAATACAATTAAAAAATGGTCAAAATAATATCTCTGGCCAAGCCAAAAATATAGAAATTTATGTGTTTAGAAAGATATCACTGCAAGGAAAAATGAAGATTTTTATCTGAAATGTTGTTAAAAATTTTACTAGTTACATACGACTGAGCTACCCACAAAATGTTATTCCTGGCCCCACGTTAGAGCGTCATTTGTAATAATTAATAAAAAATAAAAAATTAAAAAAAAATAAAAAAAAGATTCTTACTTTATATTATTTAACTTTATTTTATTCAACTTATTTTTCTTGATCTTAATGATGTTCTTGTTATATTTTTATTAATTAATTACTTGGGTCACCACGGCCACTCAGTTTTTAATTTGCTTGAGAGCTAAGGTCGTAGATTTAATTCAGATAAGATTTTTGGGCGCCATCAACCAAAGGGGTTGAAAAAGATTATAAAGAAACGAGTAAATAGAATATTTAGTTCCCTAGCCCTGAAAGAGAAAGCAGTATGAATAAAACAATTATTTTAATCAATTCCTACTTTATTAATAAAAGAATAATATTTTCCAACTAACACCCATTTTATTCATATAGGAAGAAATAAACATAACATGGAAAAAGGATTTGACTAAAAGGCTAAGCAACTAAATCAGAGAAAGAAGATATAAAAAATAACATAGAAAAAGTTATGAAATGAGCTAGACAGCTCCACTAAAAGATATATTAGATCGTAGGAAATTAAAAATATTAAGAAGTGAGGATTCTTTCTAAACACCCAATATAAAAAGAGTCAAATACTAACTAAAAGCTTTGAACATAATTAAAGTGTAATTACTTTAAAGGTAGTGACCAAAATAAAACAGAATTTAAATTTAAGTTAAGCTAAATCAAATTATAGCAGTCATTATGCCAAAATTGAAAATAAAATATTATTCATAGTAAAGTCAATGCAAGGTCAATTGAAGCACTTACGATGCCCCAAAATTTGGTTAAAATCCCTTGAGAAATTTATGATAACTTCAAGGTTATATAATTAAAGACATTTACCCTTTTGCCAAAATTCAAAGTAAAGCAGCATTTAGGGTAAAGTTAATATAAAGTCCATTATAGCATTCACTACGCCAGAATTTAAAGTGAGATAGAATTTGAAATCAAATTCATAAATAGTAATATCACTTCCAGGTTATATTAATAAAGACATTTACCATGCCCTATTCCAAAATAGAATTGAGAAACTTAAAACTTTAGTTATGTTCCCAACTAAATAGCTTAGGGGTGAAGATAAAGATTATCTAGCTAAGTCTAACTAATAGATATAGCCAAAACCTAGAATGACAAAAAATACATACTGATGGTAACTAAAATTTCTGGGTCAGTAAGTAATGTATTCAAGACCGGGATTATCAGTCTCTTATTAACCCGCTCAACAGATATAGATATATCCATTACAAGATTAAGTCCAATGAAGAAGTTACCGATATAGGAATATCCCAACAACTTCATAGGGGTACCTTAATAAAATTAAGTCAAAATAGAGAAAATTACAGCTATAGAAATATCTCAATGCTCTATAGGGATATCTTAATAACATTAAGCAAAAATAAAGAAATTACAGATATAATATCTCAATAACTTAGTGCGAAAATGCATACTTCCTGAGGAAGTTCTAGATTTATACTTAAAAATTAAACCTTTAACTGCTACTTCTGTTAGGAAGTAAGACTTACGTTTATTGTTTAATGTAAATCTCAATTTAAGATAATTAAAATAACCATCTTATACTGCTTGACGAGTAAAATTTAGTTACATAAATCAAAACTAGCATGTTCCAGGTAGATAATCATAAAACCTACTAGGGATTAATATACAAATGAATTTACAATAAATAGACCAACCACTCAAGCATTCCTTGACGAGGGAGGTTTCGGTTTTAAATTGAAAATTAAGTTTTCGTATGATACAAGATAAGCAGTTTAGGTAATATATATATTACTGGAGTGACCCATCCACTTTAAGCGAAATCTACAGGAATTTACAACAGTCTTAAGCGAAACTAGAGTAATTATACAACTATACATAAAGATATACAGAGGGAAGAATATACAGATATAATACAGTCTACCAAATCACCACATAAAAGTTTATAACGTAGGAAATTAAGTTAAGGGGTAACAAATTGACTTTTAGTGGCTATCAGTCATCAAATAAAAAAGGTTAAGTCCGGTAAGTGTGGCATTGTGCCAGTGAAAACATTACTAGTGATTAAAAAGAGGTATTTTAGCAATATTACCTAAAAAGGTGGCTCTTGGCCCATTAGTAGTACATTACGAGTGATTTAACTGAAGTATGGAGGTGAAATTATCCTGAATTATTAGACACATGAAATTTACTTATTCAAACTCAAAAGAAGGGTTTTTTGGTACTATATTTTATGAAATTTAATAAAAATTAGTCGGAGGTGGTGTTAGTACAGTAACCAAGGAGAAACAAGTGCTACTTAGCTCATGTAAGGCAGGAACTCTAGCAGACAGGCACGACGGATTATGCGTCAATCTCCAGCATCAGATCAATGTGGACGGTTGACCATACAGCACGTCGGGGTGACCGGCACATGCACCGAAACAGGAACTTCATCCAAAATGACACCCCCACTCGTCTTGGCCTCTCCAATAACATACATCCTCCATTCCAGACATGGGATCCATAGCAGGGTAAAGAATTAAGAGGAAGACTCCAGGTTACGAGTACTGCCTAAAGCATTTCCAACACATGGCTAAATCCATGTTGAAAATATGAGGGAAGGTAGTCAAGAACGTGGAAAAATAAAAGTAGAAAATAGAAGTAGTAGGTAATAAAGGTAGAAGATAAAAGATGTAGGAGATAAAAGAACCAGAAGATAAAAGAAAAATGGACGGTAATCGAAGTAGATAAAAGAACTAGAAGGTAAAAGAAGTAGACGGTAAACGAAGTAGATAAAAGAAGTAGACAAAAGAAGTTGATAAAAGAAAACCAAAAGAGGTCAAAAGAAGCCTAAAATAAAACGTGAACATTAGGACGCCATTTTGTGAAACCGGAAAATACTACTCACCAGATGGTCGGGCTTCCCTCGGTCTAGGTGACGAACAGTCCCATTTAAGGCTCAAAAGGACAGCTTCTATGTTAAATTCCGATCCGGCCATTGCCGACACATATAAAATGCAAATTATTAACACAAAACCGTAATTTTTTATATCTTCGTCACCTGCTGTTCAAGTCTTCTGGACCGGTATATAGAAAGAACAGACCGAAGCACCACGCCGTAAAGTCCTTAAATAGACTCTCTACAAAAAAACAACTTCTTACTCGTGACTCGTACTGCTTCGAAAACCCATGTGACTTCCGGCAATTGACAAGCAAAACTGCAGGGCACTTTGAACTTTGAAAACGGGAATCTACTCATTTTAACCAAAAGAAGCCATGAAAATAGATGCTAGTTTGACCCGAAACTAATTGCTTCAAAATACTAGGTTAGGTAACGTCGAAGAAACGGCAGTCATCCCAAAAATGTAAAAGATCTCATCACACCATCTGGGTGTGCAAGTGATATTCCGACAGCTGGTCATACACATCGTCATATTACGGGTTGCCTATACGTAGGTTATTGTATTAAGAAGACCTGCCCGGACGCCGAACCTTTTAGACAGGGGCGTATTCAAAAATTTTTAAAAAAATTTAATTATCTAAATTGGTCAAAATTTGATAAAAACTCGGGCTATCTACTAACGTTGTAACAAGCACAAAAAGATTGTTACAAATACCCCCAACAAAAAATTAAAAAAATAAGAAATAATTCAGGACAATTGAGTACCTCTTAACATCTAATTTCCAAAAAATTTTTAGGCTACAGGTTGCCTTTACATTTGAGATACAATATACATTTCGGTTTATATTTTAGTCTTAATTACTAACTTACTAGCTATGGAATACGGTTGGGTTTAGGGCTGGTCAGCGTCTTCAAGATCAAGACTGCTATCCAGAGGGGATTTAAGATCTTTAATGTGATACCGACCGATGCTTTTATCATGCTCATCCTTAAGTTCATAAATGATTGGAGAAATTTTCTTAATGATTTTACATTTAATGAATTTCTTTGCCAGTTTTTTCGAAAAATAATTCCCAGCGTCAGACAAGATGAAATTTCTTTTATAAACTACGTCACCTACATTAAACTCAATATTTCTTTTTCTCAAATCATAATATTTCTAATTTCGCTCATAAGCTTTATTGATGTTTTTAATAACTTGTTCATAAATGTCTGGTAATTTAGACAGTTCTTGAGCTAAGTTTTGTCTGTCGTCAAATTTATAGGGACAAAGGTTTTTACTTTCTATGATACCAAAATAATCTCCAGAGGTAGGTAAGTTACGTCCAAAAGTTAAGAAAGCTGGTGAAAATGCAGTTGATATGTGTGTAGTGGTGTTTATAGCGTTACATATGTGGTGTACGTGTTTGTCCCAGTCACGGTGGTTATTTTCTTTAATATAGGACCTAATCGCGGTGCCTATCACTCTATTTGCACGCTCTACGTTATTTGTTTGGGGATGGTATCTGGCATTGTACCAGATGTGACCTACTTTATAACTATTCATCAGGCTGGTGAATTCTTTTGATTTAAACTGCGTACCATTGTCTACTACTAGAACTTGGGGAACGCCAAAATATATAAAAACTATTTCCTCCAGAAAGCTACAAATTTCCTTAGTCGTATTCTCCAATGTAAAGAGAATTGCAAATACCTGCACTGGGAATCAAAACAGACATTCTTTATTATTCCACGTGTTCGCTTTAGAACGCGATTAACGACTAATTTTATTTATCTACTTCCAGTCGTGTGTAAACCGTGTTAACATTGGTTAAAAGCAGGTAGATATCCGTTGTTGTGCAGCTAAAGTATTTTTTTTTTGTTTTACAATATAACGGAGATATCTGTTACTCCAGTACAGAATGCTTCCAAAACTAGTAGATGCAATCGTATTCCCTCTGGGACCAAACATGGAGTGCATTCAAATATTCAAATAAAATAAACATTGTTCATTTAATAAATGAAATAAAACATTACCAACATCAGTGTAAATTTGTATTGGTCACGCTCCTGCAGACTATGATTTGGAAACATCGAATTTTTAGTCAAGTGAGGATTGTCATTTTTATACGTCGCCGATTTACTCAATTTGTATGATGAATTTTGCTAAATTCCAATATAGTTTGAGACACCCGGTACATTAGAAACTGGTAAAAACGTTAAGAAATGTGTTATATTTTTACATGACTTTCTTTAAACCCTGTACGATATCAACACAGTAATGAGTCAAGAAGAAATCTATAAAACACCTACACCAAAAAGAATCTTCACCACATAATTTTTTTAGGAAATCAATTTGCTAGAAGCTCCAATAAAATGGCTTCCTGTGTTTTCGATATACTTCAGAAAATAGATTTATCTATAACTAAAACCATAAGATTGGTATCCGACGGCTGTGCAGGCCAAAACAAGAACTCTGCCATGGTAACAATGGTCTCAGTATGGCTTGTTTCTGCTCCTTCGAATATAGATGCAGTTGAAATCATTAAGGCCACAGCTATATACCGCCAGACAGGGTTTGGGCAAATGGAAAAAGAGGTCAAAGGCGAGAAATAATATTTCAGCTCAAAGAATTTCGCGTTAAAAAAATTAAATAAATAAAAATGAAAAAAAAAGAAAAGCTAAAAACTTGATACAGATTGCCAAAACTTTAATTGGAAGGACGCGAAACAGAACTACAGGGTGTTTCGGAATAAGATGCTGATCCTTAACGGTGTCAATCCTTAGGTGATTTTAAGAAGAAAAGTTCAAATTAACATATATCCTTAATCTATCAACTTTCGAACTACAGGGCGTTAAAGTTTTAAGAAAAAAATCGGTTTTCTATCATAACTTTAAGAACTTTCTAGCTATTTTTATGAATTTTTCACACATGCCCTCTAAGCATCAATAGCCATTTTTAGGTGTAGAAAAATTTTAAAATTTTTTAACCAGTGGCGTCCTGAAAGGGTTTGGACTAGACATTTTGGAAAAATATTATGTACGCCACTGCTTTTTCTTAAAACAAAAATTATTTTTAAAATACTCATTCATATTAGGCCAAATTTAATATCTTGCCTTTTTATCGTCCGACAAACAGTTTCCGACAAAAAAAATAAAAAGCATTAAATGCGCATTCGCTATGGTTTATTTTTTAACATTAAATTAAAACAACCAACATTAAATAACGTGTGAACAAAAACGAAAATAATTTAGATTAGCTGTTGAAAGTGGCCACCACCTGCGAGAATGCATGCTTCAGCTCTTCTCCTCATTGAGTCTCGTACCCTATGAAAAATTCCCGGAGTATTCCTGATAGTGTCGAAAAAAACTATTATGCGGTTTCTCAACTCCTTTTCAGTATTTATTGGAATGCTGTAAACCAACGTTTTCAGATGTCCCCACAGGAAAAAATCTAGACAGTTTAGATCAGGGATCTAGGTGGCCACGATTGTGTTCCTCTGCGCCCTATCCATCGATTACTATAATGTTGATTTAAAAACTCTCGTGCTAAGAGACTGAAATGGGTAGGTGCACCATCGTGCATAAACCACATACGATGTCGGGTTAAAATAGGGACGTCGCGCGTCGTCTAGCAAATTTGGTAAAGTGTGTTCAAGAAATTGGCGATAATTGATTCCGTTCAATCTGGCTGGTAAAAAATAAGGCCCAATTAAATAATCACCAATAATTCCAGCCCAAACATTTACAGAAAATTGCTCTTGGTGGTGGGATTCCGTAATGGCATGTGGGTTTTCTTCTGCCCAGAAGTGATTGTTATGAAAATTTTGTATGGCGTTCCTGGAAAATTAGATTTGTCCGAGAACAAAATTCTGGCATCAAATTGGGGATTTTCGGTAATCATTTGAATAAACCATTGGCAGAAATTGATGCGTAATGGAAAATCCCTAGGAAGTAGGGCCTGGACCCGTTGAATATGGTACGGATATAAAAAATAACTTTGAAGAATTTTCCAGACTAGGACATGAGTAATTATTAAAATATTCCCAATTTTTCTGGTATTTATATTAGGGTTTTGTTCCACTAAATTTAAAACAGCTTCTTTGGTTTCCGGTGTTCGTGTAGTTTGGTGTGCCCCTTTTAAGTAGTTTTTTGTTTCAAAAGATCCCGTTTCACATAACTTTCTGTGAGTTCCTGAAATCGTTCGTGTATCCGGAACTATTCTATTTGGATAACGCTCTTGGTATTATCGTCTGGCTTTGAATGCATTGCCGTCAGCAAGCCCGTACAGGTAATGCATATCCGCAAACTCGACATTTGTAAAATTTACCATGATACTTATACGTTTAAAAAGTATTGTCACAAAGGGAATAATCAAAAAGAAAATTTTCTCAAAATAATTCAAAACCTGTAACGAAATAAAGTTATTTCGTTACATTGGATTTTAAAGTATCTTTAGGTATTGGCGCTGCCATCTATGGATAACTCTGCATACTGCAGAATATCGATTATTTAAGTTTGTATAAAGGAAAAGAGCAACTGAAAATTTGTCGTTCTATAATATAGATCTCTAGGTAATTATTTAATATAGATTATCGATTTCCTACATTTAATTTAGTTCATATTGCCTCCGAGGATGCGTAAAGGCTCGACTCAGAGAAGTGAATTTTTGACCTCACTTTCGTTTTTATTCTGTTACAGGTATGTCACGCTAAGCTTTTGTTTCACTAAATTTATATTTTATCTGATAATAAGTATGTAATTGAACCATAAATATTACTTTCTAGAAACCCATGACCTTTTAGTCTATTTTTACACGAATTAAATTCCACATTTTTATGTTTTAACAAAAATAAAGACAATACATGCCGACCATAATGGCGTCATATTTTAATAATCTTCATTCATCTCATTTATCCTTGTAAAGAATAGTGTTTTTAAAGATCTAAAAGCATCATCTTAATAGACAGAACGTAGTAATAATATTATTTCTTCAGTAAGTGTAGATTTCAATCAATATTTTAATAATTTTGCATTCATTTGAAATATCTTTTAAGTCAATAATATCTAAACTCTCAATTTAACTCTGTTTTCGGGTCTCTCTGTCGTTCTTATATATTTTAGCAAATATCGTTGGCCAGTTGGTGGTTTATTTAAGTTCTTGATGAACATTGGTGAGAACCAGATATAGGGTAAACCTGGCTGGACCATTTACAAGAAAACCGACAGATCCAGACTCTACAGAACTGGTGACTGACAGAATATCCAAGGAAGCTGATATCGAGAAAAGTAGGTGAGTTTTTTCTTTTTGTTTCTAAGCTGAAACCTTAATTGAATTTGTTAAAAAACTCACCCAATTTCTCTCTAATATCTGTCAGAAATCAATTCTAGTTTAACATTTATTTTTCCTTAAACTTCTCACTCAATTAGCGTGACATGCTTGTACTGGAGGGATAGTATCTTAAGTCACACTGTATAAACAATTTCTCTTGTACCGTATCTTGAACTTATCTTGTTCGTATCTTACCTTGGGTGCCATAATCAAGACATTAGTCTGGTACGCCAAAATCATGTGGTAACGAATGTCTATAGCTCGTTAGACCACATTTTTCTTGCAAACGATTGCCTTGTGCTCGTGTTGTATATCGTACCTGCACAAAGGTAGAAATACTTTTGAATGCATTTATTTATCTAGCAAACGATTGCCTTTTTGTCCGTTGTGCATATCGAATCTACACAAAGTTGTGGATGCTTTGAATGCAGTATTTTCTTTTAGTTTTAAATATCTGTATGATATATTTGTACATTCTGTAGTATATTAATTACTTAATTTTTATCTTGTTGGCACAATATATGCTTCTTTTGGATTAACTTAAAACTTAGATACATTTTAAGTCAATCAAATCATTTGTTTTTCGTACTACTTAAACACGAAAGAAAATTTGTTTTTGACCTTATGTAATTAAACATGGTTATTTATTTCTTAATTTAAAACTTTATTCATATTCTCTTAAGTATCAGGGAGTAAAAACATCCTGTGACTATAGTATAGAAATTTAAGTTACAACTGGTACTGTTTACCATAAGTATTCATTCTCAAACCTTTATTGCAATATTATTCGCTGGTCTCACGCCACCTTTCTAATATTACATGTAAACGAGCAAACCTGAGGCTGACAAACTGACAAGCTCATCTGATGTCATTTCTCCTATCAATCGCTGTCACAAGAATTGAAGTCTAATCAAGTCCTGACGTCTTCCTCATCGTCTCCATTGCTGAAGTCTATGCATGGAACACCTTCTCCATTGCTGAAGTCTATGCATGGAACACCTTCTCCGTTGCTGAAGTATATGCATGGAACACCGAACACCTCATCGAGACAACTTACAGGTGAAGAGGACTGGATCTTGGACTCACCTCATGGAAGACAATGCAGAGCTAAGTATTTGTCAGTCAGAAGGACAACTTTGTAAAGACCAGCAGACCTTTGCTATATTTTCACTTTAATTTTCACCTTTTTATACTGTAAACTGTTTCCTCAGAAACCAATCTCAACAACCATCATTATACAAGTATAGTTTAATAAACTACTAAGTGTTTATAAGATTTTGTATTATTTCTGGTAGGATGGCGCCCTAAAAAAATTTGTCAGATAATAGGACAAACCCACACCTAACAACAAAAAAAAAGTCTTTTTAGCCGAGGCAACTCAACATCATTTGAACGATTATCAATAACGTTACAATGGCGTCCAACGTCATCGTTACAAACCTAAATCAATATTTCATAAATCCACTTTAGTAAAGAAACACTCAGTAAAGAAATTAACTTCCCATCATTTATTACTAAATGTATAAACACGCCAATCAAGCCGATTCAGCAAGTCAGCAGGAAACAGAGGTGCTCGACCTATGCATTGACCGTAGTACATCGTCCACCTAAAATATATAAAAAGATAGTAAAAAGAGTGCTGACTTGACGAACCGTTTAAAAGGTATAAAGTCAAATTTGATCAATGGCGAGGGGGCAGTTGTTGGCCGACAAGGTAACTGATCGATTCTACCCCGATTCTCCCCTTTGCGAGACGCCGTTCGAAAGCAGCCTCACGATGGTTATTTTCAAAGCTAATCTTTTATTGTAAGTATGAAACTATAGTTTGTCTCACCTATAAGGAAATGTAACCAAGGGTAATATTTAACCATAACGTAATTGAAGTGTAAAATAATTGTAATGGTTTATTCGAAATAAATTAATTTGTTATTGTTATATAAAATTTAGTGTTTTATTCCGATCTTAGGTCAACGTCCCCAGTCGCACCCCCAGGGCGTGACAGTATTACGTTTTTAAAATTTAAGTTAAGTGGAAAGCCGTGTACATAAATAAATAGTTGTCAAAACTATTTGGCATTAAATATTTCATTATTGTCATTGTTTCCTTAACAAAGTTCATAGCCTACTTGTCAGAAACCATAGGCACATAGCGAATGCGCGTTTAATGCTTTTTATTTTTTTTGCCGGAAACTGCTTGTCGGACGATAAAAAGGCAAGATATTAAATTTGGCCTAAAATGAATGAGTATTTTAAAAATAATTTTTATCTTGAGAAAAAGCAGTGGCGTACATAATATTTTTCCAAAATGTCTAGTCCAAACCCTTTCAAGACGCCACTGGTTAAAAAATTTTAAAATTTTTCTACACCAAAAAATGGCTATTGATGCTTGAGGGCATGTGTGAAAAATTCATAAAAATAGCTAGAAAGTTGTTAAAGTTATGATAGAAAAACGATTTTTTTCTTAAAATTTAACGCCCTCTAGTTCAAAAGTTGTTAGGTTAAGGATACATGTTAATTTGAACTTTTCTTCTTAAAATCACCTAAGGATTCACACCGTTAAGGATCAGCATCTTATTCTGAAACACCCTGTATATTAAAGCACCGGGGCTTGGCACTTCCAAATTTCACAATGCAAAGATGTTAAAAAAAGTGCTAAAAATAATGAATGTTCCATAGTTCAACGTGAGCTTAATTATAAGTGTATAGCATTGATGGAGGCAAAAATATCTGCAAGAACGGCAAGACGGTATATAACCTTGATCAAACAAAATTTATAATAAAAGAAAGAAATGTTTAAAAAGTCGCAAAGAAGGCAGACATTAAAGCGATCTTATCCATTACGGTAAGGAATTGGGAGAAATTGAGGACACGGAATTGGATTTAAATTTCTACAAACACGTTGTTGACAATGTAGAAAATGTTTTTATTAAAATTTTAAAATAAACCTTTTCAACAAAAATCACTATAGCTTTTGTAGCCTACCCACATACATACACCCTCCCCAAATTAAGAAACCCCCTCACAAGGAAATACATCAGATACACTTACTCTCACTCAGCACGATAATCGTTCTTAAAACTCACGTTTTCAGGGTTGAGTTTCAAATTCACATTCTGCAACATAAAATATGAAATTTAAAAAATATATAGTAGGTAAGGCTATAGATTTACATTTTTACATATAAAATTATTGCATTGAAATATTTATTTTTAAAACATAATACCAAAGAAAATAATTAAATATGCGTCTAAAATCTCTTAAAAGTTTTTTTTTGATTTAGGTAACAAAAAGAATGTGAGTTTTAAATGTAGACCTCTGAAAATTAAGTATTTTATTATAATTCGGGCTGTTTTAGATTTTAAAAATATTAGACATTCGAACATGTCAAAGCAAATTGGACGTGCCAGATGTAATTTTCGCCAGCAAACCTTATAATATCCTGCTGTTAAATTTCCAAGCACCCATTAAAATTTTGCATATTATTATTTGGAATAATTTTTAAATAATTCTAGTCAGTAGTTTGATCACATTATTTCAATGATGTATAAAATTAGCAGGAAAAAGCTTTTGTATAGGTAAAAACAGTATGTAGGGGAAAACAAGACAAAACGACAAATCAGCAGTTCCTCGGTTAAAATCGACGTTATTTGAGTATATGCATATTATAAGCAATGTGTCAAATAAATGTGTGTTAGGTACTCGGTGCAAATAAGAGCCCCGATGCTGTTAAAAATCTAAGAAGGGGAGGTTGGTGTGCAACTGTACGGTGTTATAAGATAATTTTAAATAATAGGTACATGCAATAATAAATTTATTTATTTATTTATTTATTCAATATTGATCTCTCAAAAGTAAAGGTAAGTACACTTTTATAGATACGTCCCCATAACTAATCACTAGGATATAATATAGAAAATAAAATAATAAATTAAATGAAACAAAGTGAGACAAACAATGTATAAATGACGTGGTCCAAGATACAATTAATTAGCATATTAAAATGAACACTATGCAATAAACTAGTCAAACAGTACACACTAAGCATCATTATTACTGTAATTATAATTACTATAAATGCCCTCAATGGGGTTTAGTCTTAAAGCCACCGTAAAATCCGCTATACAATAAGGACTTAGGTATACATATTGACTGGTGTATGCCATTTTATATCCCCACTTGTCAAGTGTCATTTCTTAAAACTTGTCAATAACGTAGTGATACCAATATTCTTTTCCCTAAAGTCAATTTCCAGTAGAAATATAACGAGTGCATGAAAAATTTCCATTAGGAAATATTGTAGGCACGTGTTATGTTTTGATCGGAAATTTCCCGAGTTGATAAAAGTTTATTTAGGTAGTTGCTAAAAAGTTGATTTTGATATATTTATTTATTTAAATAATACCATACTTTAATAACAATTAATATTTTTTCTAATGCTAATAGTAAAATAAAACTTAAACTTAGTCCTGCTTCTGAAAACTACAATTGCTATATTTGACAGGTCGACTGTTTTGATGTTTTGAAACTATAAATGTCAAAAATGACAATTATCCCCGGGATATTTCCAGATGTAATTTTCAAAACGGATGCAATTTCCACTTATCAATTTTTTAAAATGTCCGTGTAAAATTTCCAGTTAAATTGACACTAGGGAAATTTCCTTTCAAAATAGACACGATGTAAACATTGCCACGTGACAAAATAGATGGGACACTGCTGCGCTGTCTATTCTTATTGGCCGTTCGCTAATAAAAATCGAAAGGTGTTAGCAGGTGCATGTGTAGAATTTTTGACGGGATCGGAATCAGTTTACGCTGCTGATATTGTGTTCTAGCTTCGTAATTTAATTTGTTTCATTATTTTGAAAGAAAAAATCCCCTTCTATCTATTTTTTATATTTTACAGTATATCATAATGTGACACATCCAATATTTTAACTTTCATTAACAATAATTATTGCAAAAATAAATAAATTCTTGATAAATTGTAAGTGTGTCTCAATGCAATTTTTACGCCCATGACACTGATATGTTTTGGTCGTATCTATCCTGAGAGTAAATCGATTAAAATAGCGTAATTAAGAAATTTTAAATTTTTACTTGATAATCTCAAAAGAGAATTCTTTAAAAATTTGTAAACAACTTTTTTTTTAATAACCTTTTTTATTAAAACTTTAAAAAGGGGAACTTTACTTCTCATCAAATTTCCCTTTATTAATTTAATTTCTAAAGCACCCAAAATCTATTATAACGAACATCATTTGTTTTTTTCTCCGTTTGCCATTTTGCCCACTTTGTCTACACCATCCGAAGATATACTATATGTAAAAATAAATTTAGTAAACATTATATGCTTTGAATTAGAAACTCTAATAGATTATTTTATGTCGTAAAGTAAATTTTTAATATTGCAATAAAAATTTAGACTGGCAAAATATATAAACAATATTTAATATGTATCTATGTATTTATTTTTATCGCGTCATTTAAGTTTGAGTTTTCTCCTAAAGTATTTTTAAAGTTAGCACTTTTATTGGCAATTAAATATTTAAGCCCTGAAAACAACGTCGACTGGGATTTCCCAATAGTGGTGTTAAGATGTAGAATAACGTACAACTTTCAGGAAAACTTGAGACGTATATTTTTAATAGGTAGGTACATTTTTTGCAAAAACAAACATTTACTAAAAAATGAATGGATAGCAATATATATTATATTTAGGCATATAGAAAACATCCAGAAGACATTCTTTATTCTGGATAACGTATGTTTAAGCTAAGCATTTAGTTACCGATAGCCGAAGGTACGTGCAAACTATTGCAGATAACTCAAGATGTATTAGTTCAAAAGGTACTAAACCTGAGAAACCAGTTGCTATGCGTTTAAAATAACCATAAACAATTAACATTATCTCTTCGTACTATTTTCACGTTCAGTTTAGTTCAAAATTGTGTAAAAAAAGACACTTAGAAACTGAAAATGATCGTCCTATTGAGAACATCCAATTATTTACTGCCAAAAAATTAGCTTTTTCTACAACTACTCTGAAAACAGCCAAAAACATACAACTAAATATACACCTGAAAACCAGTTTTATTTTTACACGGAGTGTTGGTTGCCCAGTAACTTTTTCTCGCAATGTGGATA
Organism: Polydrusus tereticollis; assembly: GCA_963920685.1. Taxonomy (NCBI): domain Eukaryota; kingdom Metazoa; phylum Arthropoda; class Insecta; order Coleoptera; family Curculionidae; genus Polydrusus; species Polydrusus tereticollis. Next base: position 57,648,746 of record OY987329.1, read on the forward strand.
ATCGATAATAAAGATGGCGCCGACTAACGAGAAGCAAAATAATGTCACACCAAGCAAAAGCTTCTTTGAGTGGTGTAAAACGCGACAAAGTGCTTATATAATATGTATAGCTTATGGAAAACCCTTCCATAAGTCCTGCACGATAAGAGATTTTGCCGCAAAAGTGAAAATCATTGATGAAACGAGATTAACATGCAGTGAAGAAAATATAACCGCAATTTAGGAAGACAAAATTGCGAAGCAAGAAGAAAAAATAAAAGGTCTGAAAGAGCTATTAGCAGAAATAAACGGCAAGGCTAAAATTCTTTAGAAAAGTCAACGAGAACTAGAAGAAAGTGGAAGAAATCCAGATGAAAAACCAGAAACAGAGTTGCATTATCTTAAGAAGCTTGGTTTGCGACACAACATTGTTGGCTACAGCCTGGCTGCTGCCCACTGGAGAGAGGCAAGAACACATGGCAGCACCGCAATTTCCTTGAGAATCAACCTCCTGTTGCGGGCTAGAATCATAGTTTTGAGTATTTACAGATCATCTACTGCTTCAAAGACAACGTTTTTAAGTAGATTAGAAAACGTACTAAGTGGAGTTTTTAAGGAAAATTGATCGGTTATAACTGAAGATTTCAATATTGACCTGAACAGAAATAATAAATATTGCTCAAATTTTATTTCTTTGTTCGGATTAATGAACGATTTAAATGAAATTAGTTCTTACTATGTATATTTTTTGTTTCAGAAAGCAACCTGTCATGGTGTCATGGCAACCTATTTATATTAATTTTAATTTTTAGTAGCCAACAATAATCTCTTATTAATAGAAATACTTATAGGTCAAAAACAATTAAGCAGAGGTATAGAAACATGTTATACTGATACATTGGGGATTCTCTGCCCTATCATCTGGTTTAATAGTATTGAAAAAAGGAATTTTTGGTATTTTTTTGGAAAGAAAAAATACGTTTCAGAGATTATTTGGGCTTTTGTACAAAATATTCTCCAAGCTAGCTATACAACCGAAGTACCTGTATATTGTTTAAGTATTTCGAAAACTTGATATATATATAGATAACTACGATATTTGATTTTTTTATATTCCTGCTGTGGTCTCAAAATATAACAAAATAATTAACATCTAATGAACAATGGGACAGGGTTAATAAAAGTTACTCAGATTTAATTTCAAAATCAAAAAATCGAATAATATTGCATTTAAAATTCTAAAGTTAGTATCTGGTACAGGAAGAACTGGCAACGCCGCATTGTCAGAAATATTTTTAGAGGTTAGAATGTTATGTCTTGTCGCCATTTTCAAAGTTTCAGCACTATTTTTATATTTGTTTTCTAGATTCTCTTATTGTATAATATTTGGAGGAAATTAATGTTAGCCGTGATTTCAATTAATTAAATAATACACAAAATTGTTTCAATCAATTTGCACTAAATACGAGATTATTGGTTTTGAAACAACATAGTATAGTAAGATCAACAAAGATTCTAAAAACTATGCTGTTGCATCAATTAGGAATGGATAGAAGGGTTGATGGCTAGTGGGCTAGTGGTTTATTCAACACGGGAGGCCAATCAGAAGTTTTAAACAGAATTTTCACAAATAGTCGTGGATTTCGACCAGATTCGCTTTTTTTTTTGTTCTGACTAAATTAGTGGCTATGTTTAGAGAAACAGGAAGTGTGAGTAGAAAGGAAGTCAGTGATAGATCTAAAACTTATATTGCACAAAAAGTAGAAGAATTAAGGTAAATTGTTAATGTACAGGGACATTTGTTTAGGTGTCTCACCCGAATGCTGATTTTTCTGCTGACTATAATAAAAAAATAATTACACATTTCTCAATGGTTTTTTGCAAGGAAGCGAAACTTAAAGTCAAAAAATATATAGGTTCATAAGTTTGACAGATTCGACGCCACTTTGAATTTTTTGAAATGGCAACCCTTTATGATAACAACACGAGAGAATTGCATTTCGCGATCTGATTTCAAAAATATATAGGTCTTGATAGTTATATTCATCCGTTTCGGAAATACGGGGTTCCTAAATTGCCTTCAACGATTTTATCTTTTAAGCATCTCACCCCTTCAATAAATATACACTTTAAGCTATAAACCCCCATTTTTTACACAGAAACATAATTTCTCGAGGCCGACCTATTTACGCTATAACCAAATACAACAAACGTCAAAAAGGGGCAGAACCCTCATTCAAAACTACACTAGAGAGTTGCATTTCGTGATCGAATTTCAAGAACTAATACCTAGTTCTTGATATTTATTTTCAACCGGTTCGAAAATACGTAGGTTCCTAAATTACCTTCATCGATTTTGTCTTTTAAGTTTTCAATCATTTTCATTCGGGTTCAATCCCCGGGCTTGACAAAAACGGTTAAACTTCGTTTTGATCTTAGAGGTTCGACATGGCGTTGCACTCCGACGTCGTGCAAAATAAGGGAAGAGTGAAAAATGTATCGGAATTGAAAACCCTGCATCCACGCCGATTAAAGGCCGGATGAGATTGGATATTTCGTGGGTGAAAAAGTAAAGTTACGTAGTCCCCAGTCGGTAGGTTACAACTGACAACTTAAGGCTGCATGAAAACATGGGTTGATAGCCCTTGGAGGGTGCAGGCCGGGATGGTTGTCTTGACTAAAGACCGTGGTTCGAAACCCACGTTAAGCAGTAGGTCCCCTCGGGAATGGCCCTTGCAGCGAATGAAGAGGTGTAAGCCCGAAAAAAAAAAGAATAAGAGTGCGTAAAATACTACCTTAAAAATATTTTGCGGTGGTAGCTTGTTGGAAGGGATCAAGATAAAACATTTTGTTTCCAGCCAATCACTATAGTAATAAATATTCGCATTGAAAAAATTGGGGGTTTCAGCTTAAAAGGTCTATTTATTAAAGGGGTGAGTAACTTAAAAGACAAAATCGATTGAAGGCAATTTAGGAATCCCCGTATCTCCGAAACGGTTGAAAATAAATATTAACAACTAATGTTTTTGAAATCGCATCGCGAAATGCATTTCACTCGTGTGTTTTTTGAGAGTTGCTATTTAATAGTATATTATTAACCAAGGTTTAGACAGCGATCATTATTGCCCGAGCGGCAAGAGGGATTTAAGACGCGAGGGCTATAAGCTGTCTAAACCGTGGTTAATATAATATTTTTTCCACTACTATAAACTTTTATAAGACATTTATCTTTATAGTATTAATAATTATAAAAAATTATAGGTAGGTATAAGTATATTTTTTAATCAAGTTACCTGCGCTTTGGAATTGGCAAAATATTTGTTGTTTTGTCAGGTGGCTTTGTCAATGTCAATTTTTGTTCATTTATGTCATCAGATTTCACGAGCTTTCCGTTTTTATAAATGAGCGAAGAAAATGTTAGTGATATTATTATGTGTGCACCTCCAGAATTAAGGATAGAAGCAGAAAAAATGTTGATTGTGCATTGTACCTATCGATATTTTACAATATCGGGCGTCTCTAATAATCTAATATGTATTGATAATTATCTGGTTGCCTAACCACAAGAAACGATGTTTATGAATTCATGTTGTAGATTTGTAGAATCAAAAAATCAAGTTACCTGCGTTCAAATAGATTCTTGAAGATCGGTCAATAATGGATTTCAATGCCTTATTATTTACCATGGCCAATAATAACTTATAAGGTAGAGAAAAACGATTTCTAACGTTAATAATCGGTCAATAATGGCGATGTTATAAGTTAGTAGTGGAAAAAAATCTTTAAAGTGGCCTCGTATCTGTCACTTTTTGCAATCTGTCATATTTGGTTATTGCGTAAATAGCTTGGCCACGAGGAAATATGTTACCGTGTAAAAAATCAGGGTTTATAGCTTAGAAAGTATATTTATTAAAGGAGTGAAACACTTAAAAGATAAAATTGGCGAAGCCAATTTAGGAATCCCTATATCTCCGAATCGGTTGAAAATAAATACTAACAACTGTATGTTTTTGAAATCGTAAAATGCAATTTACTCGTTTGGTTATTGATGAGGATTGCAATTTAAAAAAAATTCAAAATGGCTTCGTACCTATCACTCTTTGACAACTGTCGTATTTGATTATTGGGTAAATAGCTCGTCCACGGGAAATTACGTTTCCTCGTAAAAAATCGGCGTTTTAAGCTTAGAACGTCTATTTATTAAAGGGGTGGGACACATAAGACAAAATCGAAGAAAGTAATTTAGGAACTCACGCATTTCCGAAACAGTTCAAATAGTTATTTATGTATCTCGGTAATTATAATGGTCTTAACTACCGAGGGCAAAGTTTACGTCCCGAGGGCCTTTGGCCCGAGGGACAGCAATTGCCCGAGGTAATTGAGACCCTTATAATTCCAGTAATACCTACATAGATAATTTTATTTCTGACCGATTTTAGTAACATTTTGTTCATTTTTAAAGTGGAATAAATGTTTTAATAGATGACAATCAAATTGACATTAGATGTCAATCGTTTGATTTTATGTCAAATTTTTCTTAATATCCCAAGGGAGTTATGACCCTTATAATTCCCGCGTAACTAAGACGTTATAAGCTAATAATATACCGGTCAGAAATAAATAAATATTAACAACTATATGATTTTGAAATCGTGTGACAGTGGTAACCTTTTGTCATGGATAGTAGGTTGTCACTTAGTGCCTACGGTAGCTCTTATAGTGGAGGCACTAGGTCGTGGTCCATTGTCCATTACATACTTACACACTGACAATGATATTATTTAGTTAAGTTTAAGAATTATTAAAAAAAAAAGCCAATCTGGGCGCAAGGATTTAAGATTAAAATTGGGTATAACCTCCGAAGATTCTAGAACCTTATGAATCTTTCAATAATGAACGGTTATAAAAGTATTAAGTATTACCTCCTGCCAAGCCTTACAGAAATTCTAGAACCCCTTCTCATTGACTGATTTACAAGTGTTGCCAACTTAACATAACCGAAAAACCACAGAAGAGAACAAGAGACACCCTAAAAAAATAAGAACGATACGAGAGCCTGGGCTTTTACAAGAACATAAATTAAATAATTAAGTAAAGAAAATAATTCCAAACAAGTTTGTTACTGTATAAAATTGCCAAGTGTGAAAATGGGTGTTCTGCGACTTGACGGGAGACCGAAATGGAAATATGTGATCAATCCTACTTGCTGCACCTTGCGCAATTAACAACCAGAAAAGCGAACGCAGTACTACTAACTCCACATATTTCGACTAATTCTCTGTAAACAAAGATGACACAATTTAGTAAACAAATTTTGAACAAAATAACTATATAAGATGTACTTTTTGTAAATATGACTATAAGAATCAAAGGCAAGCCTGACATTCCCTACAAAGTTAATAGTGGCAATTTCAAAATTGCTACAATCCGTCCACGAAATGCAATTCACTCGTGTGGGTTGATGAGGGTTGCAATTAAAAAAAAATCAAAATGGCGTCGTATCTGTCAAATTTGTGAACCTATATATTTTTTGACATTCAATTTAGCTTCCTTACGGAAAAGCATCGAGGAACGTGTAATTCGTTTTTTATTAAATCAGCAGGAAAATGGCTAATCGAGTGAGACACTTAAAAAAATGTGCCTGTACATCTACAAGCCTTTATTCGGTGTTCAAGCCAGAGAGTAAGTATGCAAAGCTAAATTAGCTGCTGCATCAATTTGAGTCTCTAGCTCGTGAGTTACAATAGGATCGATAGTTTCTTAAAGCATATTAAGGTATAGAGTGCCTGCCAAGTTTTCACGAAATAACTGACCAATAACAATGCGGTCAAATGTTAGTAGTTTTACAGAGCTAGAGTTAACTTGTTTGTGAAAAACGTCCTATCTTTCAGGAAATTCCAACATGTTGTAACGTTGTTACTTTCAGGTTGATCTGGTTATGTTTTATTTTGTGTCGTAGAACCGCAAGTTCGAAGATCTACCTCCGTGACAAAACCGTTTTTGATTTTAAGGTTGATCAGACCCTTAGCCCGTGTGGAAAAATTCGGGAAATCTTTCCCCATCTCTGTTTTTACCATATCAAATCTTATTTGAGGCACATATATGATAAGTTTAGAACGTATATTTTCGTGGATTATCGATACTTTTGAGAGATTTTTGTCACATAACCTGAAACTCCATACCTTTTGTTTTATACCAGAATAATCCCACTCTGTACTACACGTTAGTTCCTTTTACGTTGCTCATTCCAATAACTACTTTTCCGGCCAACTGAGTTTAGACCCTTGGATTTTCGACCTATGAAATGTAAAATGTGTAATGTGGAATTTGTGAATTTTTTTTTTGTTTGAGATTGAGTAGCGAGCGAACGTGTGTGTGAACAGCGCAAGCTAAATTAAGTTTTAAGATGTGTTAATCCAATATTTAAAAAACAAACTGTTGCCCTAGCGAGTTAAAAATAGTGAAATTGATTGTGTGATGATTGAAAAATGGTCCAAATTAATGAAGGTACTTAAAACTACGTGCTATAATACCCAAAAATCTGCAAGACTTCTAAAAATAAACATAAATATTCAGCATTTATTGAACTGATAAGAAGAAACCTCGATCTCCCACCTATAATTTGCCGTCCCGAGACTCGGCGATTTTTAAAAATTTGTAGTACCTATCGAAATAGCAGATGTGGCATATATAGACACTATCAAACTCGCTGTAAATACATCGATGGAACCTAAAAATATATCGGAGCTGTACAAATGCATGTTAGAATTAAATAAGGCCCAAACTGAAAAGCTTGGCGAGTTATAAAATGACTCTAAGAAAAAAATAAAGAATGAAATTCAAGTACTTTTCGACGCAGCCTTGGAAAGAATACATAAATCGGAAAGAAAGTTGAAATACTCGAAAAACAGTGCCTTTAGCTAGAGAAGCGAATAAGGAAAAACAATATTGTTATTTTTGGTTTGGAAGGCAAAACAAAACAACTGCTAGAGTAGACTCTACAAAAACTAAATAGTCTTCTGGGGTTAATTATCCTGGGTACTGATATAAACAACATTTATGCAATTAGAAAAGGCGAGAACTCACCAGTTCTCGTTGAATTTATCTTATATATGAAGAAAAAAGAGATCTCTTATCAAGTTACAAAGCTGAAGGGATCCAATATCGGAATATAAGATGATGAATGTTCAGAAGATCGAGAAACACGGAGGAAGCTTAGACATCATCAGGGAAGCAAGAACCAAGGGGCAGAATGCAAAGATTAAGGGGAGTAATCTGGTAATTGAGAATAAAACGTAAAATTTAGAAGAATTCGAGAGGCAAGTTGGCAGTTCAAGTGAGGAGACACCAACTGAAAGCGAGACAAGTGAAGAGGAAGGAGAAGAGGGCAAGGAGGACAAAGAGCAAAGAACAAGCAAGGTTCCAAAAACTAAATTAAAGAGAAAACGAAGGAATAAGACTCCTAGCCCAAAGACTAGTGGTCAAAAAAAGAAAAAATAGATAAGATGTCAAGACTGACTGGTATATAATATTGTGTTCTTCCATATTTTAGTGTGCATTTAATAGGTTAAAAAAATAAATCACTACATAGGTTATCAACTGTTGACGCTTATTACACCATTTCTATTGTGAGTATCTTTTCTTTATCTTCTGTGTAGGTAGATAGTGGGTAGGAATAGAGAACATTTTTTATAATAGAGATGGAAGAATACCTTAATGATTTAAATGATTTCGAAATAGAAGCAGAATATATAAATTCGGCCAACGAATATTTTAATCTTGTAATAACAGTTTTCAGTATTTCATTGCAATATTAGAAGCATTAATAAAAACTTTAATGAAATACTGTTGCTGAGCCACGAATTCTACTACAATTTTGATATGATAATTTTTAGCGAGACGTGGAAGGTACAAGACATACAATTTTTTGGGATTAACGATTATTTTACCTTATATTATAATGAGGGTAACATAAATCAAAACGATGGTGTAGTTGTGTATATAAAAAATGAATATAAAAAATGAATATAAAAATAAATTTTCTTGTGAACCAATCAGTGTGGGAAATATAAAAAGGATAAATTTGGCAGTATCTTAAAATGTACAAAAAATTCTGGTTAGTGCACTCTATCGGCCACCCGCTACTTGTCGAATGGAATTTATAAATAATTTGGAGATATTTCTCGAAAAGGTCAATACTAATTCGTTTAATTATCATTTTTTTATAGGTGATTTAAATATTGACGTTAAATCAAATAAGGATTATGCACAAACATACCTAAATTCACTTAAATAAATTTGCGCGGATATATGGAGGTTCTCAGACATCTATAGATCATAATATATTTCTGAAAGGATGCCAAAATGCAAAGATACAATCTTTTGTTATAAAAAGTGATATAACGGATCATTTTCCTATCATTGCCACATTAAACATCGAGGGAGTCAAAACAGACAATACACAAAAAAGTAATAAAATCTATAAATTAGACGAGACTAAGTTCAGAGATTATTTTATTAATTTAGGGTGGGATAATTTTTTTACGAGAGAAGATATCAATCAAAGTACCGAGATTTTCGTAAGTAAAATTAAAAATGCCATTACATACGCCAATATCGAAATGAAATATAAAAATAAATACAAAAAAAGAAGTCCCTGGAATAATATAGGTCTGATGAAATCAGTCGAATCAAAATAAAAACTTTATAAAATATATATGAGTGACCCTCAAAATAAACAAGATGAACTAGAATATAAAAACTGCAAAAATAAATTGAACAAATTAATATACGAAACTAAAACACAATACTTTAAGACAGAACTTAGAAAAACGACAGATAGCAAATCACTATGGAAAACAATTAACAAATTTACAGGTAAGATAAAAGAAAATAATATCATTAATGAAATAACTGTTCAAGGTGACCGTATACATAAAAAAGATGAAATTGCAGATTGTTTTAATGAATATTTTTCGAGTTTAGGCAGAAAGTTAGCGACTGCAATAAATAGGCCTAAGGAAGTCCCCGCTTCACAAAAGGTCACAGAACACACAATATTTTTTACACCCACAGACCCAAATGAAATAAAACAAATAATACACGAGTTGAAATTAAATAAAGCTCCTGGCATAGACGGGATAACAGCTAAACATCTTCAGCTAGCATCAGAGTTTATAAAATCCCCTTAGCACATTTAATTAGTAACATCTTAATCGAGGGAACTTTTCCAGCAATTCTTAAAATAGACTGGTAAAACCTCTTTTTAAAAAAGGGGACCCAACAGAAATGTCAAACTATCGACCAGTCTCGCTGATTTCAAATATAGGCAAAATTATTGAAAGAAATATGAAAATTAGTAAGACTCTTAGAACGATTTACATTACTCTCAAATAGACAATTTGGTTTTAGAAGAGGGATGTCTACCGAAGACGCATTGTTATATTTAACTAATAATATATATCAGCATTTGGATGTAAATAGAGCGGTTTTGGGAATATTCCTCGATTTAGCCAAAGCATTTGACACAGTCGATCATACAATTTTAAGTAAAATGCTAGAGAATATGGGTTTTAGAGGCAAGCCCCTACAAAATTGTTAAATAGTTATTTAGCAAATAGAGTCTAATATGTTCAGATTGAAGACTGCTATAGTTCCTCCAATGCTATTGAATAAGGTGTACCGCAGGGCACAGTTTTAGATCCAGTACTATTTTCAAAATATATAAATGAATTGTTTAATTTAAGAAGTGCTGGTTATATTTCTTCTTTTGCGGATGACACTGTAATATTATATTCAGGAGATCATTGGAACGACGTTAAATATCAGACAGAGAAAGACATGGTAAACATATAGAATTGGTTTGATAGTATGTCGCTGACGATAAATTTTGAAAAAACAAGTTATATAGCCTTCAGATGTAATAAAAGAAAAGTACCATACTACAAGGAAATAAATATACGCAATCTACAATCAATATGCATAAAAGAAACGGATCACACTAAGTATCTGGTATCGAAATGGATAAACCTTTGAAATGGGATTATCATATAAATAATTTATTTAAAAAACTACGCTCGCTTTTGTATTAGTTCAAAACGTTGAGAACAATCTTATCTCTAAAAAAATTAAAGACAGTTTATGATTCACTTATTAACTCCATTTTGCAGTATGGTATTTGCGTTTGGGGAGCAGCTTACAAAACTCACTTAAAAAGACTAACGGTTGTCCAAAAAATGTTTAGTAAACATATGCTTAATAAAAAAAAACCATACTCAAGTGATCTACTATATCAGGAAAGTCAATTGTTGGATGTTAATCAGATTTATTGCTTCAAAACTGTTACATTACAGCACAAAAATAGGGATAAACTTGAAAAATTCGATCTTAAATACTAGACTAGATACAAAATTAATAAGCAAACAAAAACTCTTAAATCTAGAAAGAAAGAGCATTTGCGTTTTTAGCCCCACATATGTATACACATGTTCCTGAAAACATAGGACATGAAATCACCAACAGATCATTTAGGGTTAAGTTTAAAAAATGGATTCTCTCTTTACCTAGAAAGAAAACATGAAAGTTTATTGATTTAATAATCTAAACAGCAAATAATTGACATAACTAATTTGCAAAACTTACGTCGTTTTGATTACAACAGATATATCAAATAAATACTTTACTAATAAATGGCAAATGCATTTAAACTTGTACCTTCCTCCCAAAAGACTTTTATAGGAATTTTTTTACTGGTATTGTAAACTATTTTAAAAGAATTTGTTTTTATACACATTAATTTAGGTAGGTAATTAGTAATAACTAACTAGGATGTGTTTTTCTCTTTTTTTCATTTAAATTAGGCAAAATCAATCTAGGGAGAATATACCTAATGCACTAATAATTTTTTATTTTTAATTTTTATCTTGTTGGTAATTTTGAGACATACTTCTGTTTCCACTACATAATAAAATAAGAACTAGCAGAAAACACAAGTGTGGAATGGGATCCACGTACTAGCCTTAAGTGGCTTTATTGGATTTATTTTTTTATGTTTCCATTGTAGAAAGCGAAACATCATTTGTAAAACTTATTTTGTTATATTTGCTATATTTGGAAACATATTATTATTATTATTATTATTTGTGAAGGCCTGTTTACACACATATCTGAGCAGGCTATCCCTTTCAAGGACCAGCCGCCTACAGGGGGAACGTGCGATAAGTACCTTGATTTTTAACCTCAACGTAATATTAATTGCCTTTTTTTTTTGTTCTCATTTCCATAAGCTGTTTTACCTTACTATCTTTATATAACTTTACAGCTACTTCAACCTGTACAACACTTTAAATCATTTACCTCATTAATCATTAATCAATAAAGCGTTGCAACTTTTACGCTGTTATATGGAGTGTTATATTTAGCAAACTCATCGTTTGCCACTATTTTTCTGGAAAGGTAAGTCAACTGATACATGTTTGTTACTTGTTGAGTTAAATGTTTAAAATTCCCAATTTAAAATCGCTTTTTTTACATTTCTTTCTTAATTAAATAATTTTTAAGTACTTAATCATTTTTGTGTTTGTTTTGGCAATGTGCGTGGACCTCATTGTTTCACTCACAGGAATTTCACGTTGTTGTGTCAAGTTGGCACTAAAAGAGCTGTGAGTGGCGCTCAAAACTCAAACATATATCTAGGCTTGCACAGCAAGATCCTTTGCGGGCCACACTCCTAGACATTGTAGTTTTACCGGCAATGACCCTACTCAAAAAACCACCCCGGTTTACAATAGCCACGAGTTTGAGCTAGGCGAGGTAGGTGGTAGGCTCATTTTATATTAAAATAACAACATTTATATTTTGTTACCACCTAATAAGGTTATAATGTTTATCAAAGATTGCTTTGGAAGTTGTAGTATATGAGCAAACTAGTTTTGTTTCCAAACCTTTTATTTTATACAGGGTGTTGAAGAAAATACAAATCATAACTTTCACAATTTTTTTATATGAATATTATTTTATTATTTTAAAAGGAGAACCATTAAGTCAGTTTCCATTTGATATACCACTGAGCAATACTGAGCATGTTCAATGCTGTTCCATTTTCTGGAATATCAATTCGAACTTGCTTAATTAAATAATTTATGATATTATGCAATAATTACATTGGCACATAAGAAAAACACTGTAAAATTTTTCACCTCATGTCCCAATAACTGATTTTGTTATATTTAATTAATTTTGGCATTTTTCATTTATAAAATATTTTTTTAAAGAGCAGTAATTCTTATCTTTGGGGTAGCGGCATTGTTTTCCTCCAATTATTATTATTTACAAAATTTTAATAGAGTTCTATTTATTATGATTTCTTTCTTGTTATTGCCTTTTTTAGTACTTGTAATAGAAATGTTGTAATTAAAAGTTTCAATAAAGTGTTTTAATAATACATAATAATATATTGATTTTAAAAGTCAAATACTGTATCAAGCGGAAATAATCAGTGATTTTTAATTAAAAAAAGAACATATTGATTTCTTGTTAATTATTTTTCTATAAGAGGTCTATTCTTTAAAATAATTATACTATATACCTCGATTCAAATTTTATTTATTTATTACCCTCAGAGTAAGCGCTTTAATGGGGTGTTGTTTGCCAAAAACAAATATTTTAATTATTAATGTAAAGTTATTAAAATATTAAAACTGATTAAATATAACAAAATCAGTTTTCGGAAAAAATCTTGAAAGTAATTTTTATTCGGGGCCACGCAACTATTTCTTAATACTACAAGGGATGTAATTAAGGAGGTTTGAATTGATATTCCAGAAAGCGGCTGATATTATAGACATTCTAAGTGGATGGTAGATGTTGGCTCACCCGACATCGCCCGGTGAAATACCATCGCATCGGCTTAGGTGGCGTGAAGTTGCTCTTTGAGCTAACGTTTCGTCACTGTGCCGATGTCTCCGGTTTCCAGGGTGGGAAATATATGAATAATGCTATGATGATGGTTCCAAGATCAAAATGTTCCGGAGTTAAAATCGCACCTCGATCGGATCTCCGGGTGGGGGCGGGTCCTGGCACCTTACCAAGCGATATTATCCAATCATCCACCATGTCCAGTAGCCATGCGGGTCCTTCGAACAATATTCTAAATGGAAATGGTGTGAAAACTGGAGTTGTTAAAAGACCCGGGATTAGCAGCTTCCAAATTGACTTCTGCAATATAAGAGGACTGAACTCGAACATCAATGCAGTCCATCAACATCTACAATCTACCAAGCCTCATATACTTGCACTAACCGAAACCAAAGTCAGATCATCGATTAATACGGTCAGCTATTTATATCCTGGGTACGATTTCCATCACCGATTTAGGCGGACTTTTGGCCTTTGTCTCTTTGTCCGGAGTGATATTTCTTGTTAACGAGAGGAGACACTCGAGCCTAACGACTTTGATGTAATGTGGTTTAAAATATTAACGCACAGAATTACTAAATTCATCTGCTGCCTTTACCGGCCGCCAAGTGATACCCATTATAGAGACTTTTGTTAATACTATCGACTTTTTGCAAACCCACCATCCCAATTCCGAAGTTGACATCCTTGGCGACTTCAACGTTCATAATGTCAACTGGCTCAAATACTCAAACATGACCGACGAACAAGGTCGTGAAGCCGAATCCTTTGCCATCAGCTCTGGCCTCACCCAGCTGGTGGGTGAACCAACTCGGATTCCAGACAGAGATGGTGATTTTGCTAGTTTGTTGGATCTTTTCTTAACTTCAAGCCCCGACTTGCACACTGCACACTGTCACCGTGAAACCGCCGCTAGGAACGTCTGACCACAACCTTATTTCGGCACTGAACACACTACCAATTAGTGCTGAAGAGCCTCCTAAACCACGCAAGGTATGGCATTATACATCAGCTAAGTGGGATGACCTAAGGGACCATTTTCGAACGTTTCCTTGGCGGGACGTTTGTTTTACCTCTGATGATCCATCCATCTGTGCAACAGAAATATCGGAGGTTATCCTTACTGGCATGGAAGCCTTCATCCCTTTCTCAAAAAAGTGCCCTTCTAACGGCAAGCCTAGGTTTACCAAAAATTGCGAACGAGCTGTTAAATCAAAAAATTATTTCTACCGACAATGGCGTAAAAATCCTACCGCCGAAAATCGTACCATCTTTGTTAACGCTCGAAACCAATGCAAGCAAACGATAAACCAAAGCAAGGAAGCACACAACCAGAGGATCAAAGACATACTTCTTGAATGTCCTAACGGCTCAAGATCATTTTGGTCGATAGCTAAGGCCGTCAGTCAGAACTTTATCAAGTCAACCATTCCACCTCTAACACGTTCTGATGGCACCATTGCGACCAAAGCACAGGAGAAAGCAAACCTACTGGCGGAACTATACTCTTCACATTCAACGGTAAATTTTCAGGGAAGTACTCCACCGAACATTCCCCCTGTAGAATCGAGAATGCCTGAGATTGTTTTTCGCCACCGCCATGTTAAACGAATCTTGAGGAGTTTTGACACTAAAAAGGCTTCTGGTCCTGACGATATTCCAGTCATTGTAATTAAGACATGCGCTGACGAACTGACACCGGTATTTTGTAGGCTTTTTAACTTATCCTACAAAAAAGGAATATTTCCTTCTTGCTGGAAAACTGCGCGAGTCCAGCCCATACCCAAAAAAGGCAAGAAGACCTTGCCAAACAACTATCGTCCAGTCGCATTGCTTTCGGTTATATCCAAAGTTATGGAGAAGGCTATCAACGAAAAATTATTAAAATACCTGGAAGGCTTCAACATTATTAGTGACCGCCAGTATGGATTCCGTAAGTCTAGATCAACAGGAGACCTTCTCGCTTATGTTACTCATGTTTGGAACAACGCAATAGAACATCATGGAGAGTCCCGGGCGGTAGCACTGGACATTTCCTAGGCTTTTGACCGAGTATGGCATGAGGGGCTCCTAATTAAAGTGAGAGCATACGGAATGCCGGTTCAATTTTGTTCATGGCTGTCGAGCTTTCTTAAAGACCGTTTTCTGCGATTGGCGATGGACGGATTTCTTTCAGACACATTTAACATCAACGCCGGAGTCCCTCAAGGTTCTATATTGTCGCCCACCCTTTTCTTACTCTACATTAACGATCTTTTGGAAAAAACTAAAAATCCTATATATAGCTTCGCTAATGACAGCTCACTTGTTTCATCTTTTACTTTGGATGCTCGGACATCGGCTGCTAATGCACATCTCTATAGGCAGCAAGAGGGCTCACATCTCAACAAAGACCTGGAAGAAATTCTGTCTTGGGGTGACAGTAACCAAGTAGAATTTAACGCTAAAAAGACCCAGGCGGCAGCTTTTCCAAGAAAGTTAATGTTGAAGAACCGGATATAGTTATGGCGGGACACTCGATTCCCTTGGCTTCATCAATTCATTTATTGGGCGTTAATTTGGATAGTCATATGTCTTGGCATAGCCACGTTGCGGCCACTGCTAAGGCAGCATCGCAGAAGCTTGAAGTACTTTTCCGAACAAAGAACCTCTATACACCCCAACAACTTTTGATGCTCTATAAAGCCCAAATTCGACCATCGCTGGAGTACTGTTCGCATATTTGGGGCTCTGCTCCTAAACATACCCTGAGATTGCTAGATTCCATTCAAAGAAGAGTCATTCGCTTTATCGGTGACCATAGTCTGACAAACAACCTGGAAAGCCTTGAACATCGAAGGCAGGTTAGCGACTTGAGTCTATTTTACAAATATTTTCATGGCAAGTGTTCAACTGAGGTTGCCCGCTTGATACCACCCAGAGCGGTGCATGGTAGAAATACACGACGAGCCACTGCAGCCCACCAGTACGTGGTTCAGCTTAGTGTCCCTCGAACGACACTGTTTCAAAATTCTTTCATCTGGAGAACGTCATCACTCTGGAACGACCTCCCCGAGATCGTGTTCCCCAACGACTATAATCTTCAAAGATTCAAGACCCACGTGAATCGTTTCCTGCGCACACGCACCGCTCCCAGAGCGCCATAAAGGATTTATCCTGCAGTGCTCTGCCTTATCATAAAAAAAAATATCAAATAAAACCTTATTTAAAGGTGCTTCTCCCAAAATAATAATATAATAATAATAATATTACATCAGACCTGTGTTAATGTGAACTTGCGCTTATGTGAACTACTCAATAACGTGAACAGCAAAATATGCCCATTAATACTCTGTACTATGAAGAGGCATCATCGAAAGTGTCCGATATATATATGTAAATATAAATAGTGTTATGAAATAACTTCTATTTGCCTACCTGCAAGAACCAAGATTTACCATTCGTAGCTTTTTGGCCGTAGCAAATAGTTGTGATTGTTTGTGTTTTGTGAATTATGCGTTTAAAAATGACCAACATAAAAAAAAGTGTTTAACACTTTATGAAAGTCAAAAATTATAGAAGAACAGCAAAAGGTTATAGGTGAACAATGTTATCCAAGAAATATGGAGTAAATAAATTCATTATATTATATGCTCTATCAACAAAAAAAAAATAGCTGAATTCTAAGGGTCATCAGCCAAAGTTTAAAGTCACATAAAATTCAGAAACGCATCTAAGAAAAAGTGAAAATCCTAAAATGGAAAGTATACTATACAAATAAATGGGCTCTTAAACGAAACACTCTCAGTAGTGTGAACAATCTCATTAATATGAACAGGGTAAAACTTTTTGTGTTCACGTTAACGTGACTCTACTATAAAAACATTAATTTTAAAAAATTGTGAAAAGTTTTGGTTGATTTCCTTCAACACCTAGTATAAAAGTAAAAGAGTTGGAAAGAATACTAGTCTGCTCATAAACTACAAGCACTTTTTGATAAGCATGTATTCTATTTACGTGTTTTTAAGTCTTCCAGGAATGTCAGAAAGACGCTTTTTCACAAACAAGTTACCTTTCTGTAAAAACTACCTATATTTGACCCCTATGTATTTAATTGATCAGGTCAATGGCAGCTATAATTTAAAATAATAAAATACAAGGCATTCTATTTAAAAAAAAAACATTACGCCGTGGGGACATCTCTATATACTTTAAAAATAAACTAAAGTATTTATATATAGTTATACCTAGGTACTCACTTAAACTCACTTAAACTAAAAAAAATAACACTTCACAAGAAAATCTTTTTCAAAAACATGCTTGTCTTCGGCTTGGCTGACAGTTCACAGTGTATTCCAATGGCCAATGACATTGCCTAATTTAACGCGGGCTTTTTAAACGATACACAGTCATCTGAAAGACAATTAGAGATCTAAAGGTTAGTTGCTTTCCTTCGCCGGATTCATCACCAGACGCGTTTCGCTGTATAACAGCTCGCCAGTGAGGCTATAGAATCCGACGACAGTGTCAAGTAGACTCTACAGTGTTGCTTCTTTTCGTCGGATTCTAGAGCCTTACTGACGAGCTGTTATACAGCGGAACGCGTCTGGGAATGAATTCGGCGTAGGGAAGCAACTAACCTTTAGATCTCTACTTGTTGGTACTCGATCCGTATACCGAATTGACTTTTAATGCTGCGCTCCTGGCGGCGAGTCCTGAAAGGATGACCGGCTCGCCGAGGCCTTGCAGGAGTTTGCTTCTCCGGTTCCGACTGATTTCTGTTAGACGGGCCAGGTGATGGATTTGATGGCCACGAGATGTCGCTTAAAGGCTACATTTGCTATTATTTATATAACACTTGTTCCTTATTTGATCCCTAAATAAGATATTACAGAGATGGAGGTAGTCACCTAGGACTGCAATTAAATTGTCATCCGGCCAGGATCTGCGTTATTTTTTTGGTATTTTCATACTATTAAAAAACAGTGAAAGCACACCTTAAAACATGAACAAAAGTACCAACGATCAACTTGACAAAGTCGTCGTCTTGGCCACTCCAACGCTCCTCCCAGAGAGAACTTCAATATTTCTTTCAAATAAAAGCCCGGGGACAAAAAAATATATTTACATTATGGGTTGGCTTTCCCCAAAATTATTCCTATTAAAAGTTATGAAAATACACAAATCTAAAAACTTACCGTTATTTTTTTTAAAAGACCTTGTTTTCCAGAATCCTTAAACGTTAAAGTTATATAGATAAAAACAAAACTTCTGTCTTCCTCCAAAAATAGTATTTATTTCAAAAATTAATTTCTTTAAAAGTGATTGTCCCTACATGTTTCGACTGTACAAACAGTCACCTTTAGGGGAACTAAAAGGAATCTATGAAATTACAATGACAACAGGCACCATAAAGGACTTACCTAAATCGAGTTTGGTCTCGGTTTTAGTAGTTGCCTCAAATAAATGAGTACAACTCTTTTAAGTTCATAAGGCAAATGAAATTTGTTAGTTGAAGACTAGTTTGGCTGAACGTGATGGATAAAAAGATGAGCACAGTTTAGAAAATATACATTTTATTATTGTATCAAAGAAATAAAATATGATTATATGTAGCATGAATTTAATTTGGGTTTTATGTTGTTATAATGAAAGTTATACAAATAGGTACTTAGTAAAGTGTGGAGAAATCAAAAAAGAAAAGAAAAAAGTTTTTCATCTTAACAGATTAAAGATGTTTTCCTTAAAAAGGAATCTTTAAAAAAAAAATCTATCATAAAAAATTGTTCATAAGAACGTCAAAATTTTTTTGATTATAGAGGGTTTTGATTTTTTAAAAATTGGGACAGGGGGCTAAGCCCCTGTTGTGTTAAATAATAAATCATAATTTAGAAAATTAAAAGTATTTTTGAAAGTTTGTATTAATAAAATCAGGTTATAGTGCTCACCACTGCCACGCCAAACGCGAAAAGAATTGAAGTAAAAGTAAGGTTAATGTCAATATGCGAAATCAAAGAGATTTGGTATATGACACGACAAGTCTTGGATTGTAGATATATTAAAAATTTAAGTGTCGGACCAATTAGAGTGACTCGATGTCAGGTTTACAAAGTCTATAAAATAGATTACCCAATGGTTGAAAGTTGTAACTGTTAAACGCATATAGTACCTGAATAAAGAAAATACTGCGACATCTATGAATTAATTGTTCAATAAATGAATTCTTAACAATTTAAAAATAATTTTTAAAAATTTTTTTCTTTTTCAAAATAAGGGGATTAAATGTTTATAGGAGGGTAGTTCTCTTTACACAAGAACATGCACTTTAAGTTGAGGTTCACTGCACTGACAATAGGTGGGAAATTTTAATTGAATATAAATCAAAAATAATGATGTTATGAAGGGAAATACTTATAAAATAAATTCACAAACAGATACATAGAAGTGTGACAAAATTTTTTTTCATATCAAAGAAAAAGCGGATGTGGGCAGATTTACATAGGTACAGTATAAAAATGTTATTGTTTTTAAAATTGTTAATTGTGTTGTGAAGGTAAGGAGATATTGAGTGGAAATTGAAAGAGTGAAAATGTGTCTTTAAGAGAAGAAATAAGAACATTGTAGCACCAACAAGAGGGAGCGTGGTCCCGCTAAGTATGCTAACAGAAAACACCCGGATCCGTCCATCGACCCCTCAGCAGCAATATCACATCTCAATGATGGGAGAAACCCATGAGACTAATCTACAGGGTGGCTGATTAGTGCGAGAAAGTCCAATATCTCCGTTGTTCTTTAAAATATCGAAATTTATTAAATGCAAAGGTTCTAGGATAAACAAGAGCGCAAATTTTAAAAATATTTTTGGATATACAGGATGCGCCAAAAAAGTGGGGTTTAGCAAAATTGTATTTTTTCAAATGGAACACCCTATATGTTATATTATTTTTGGATTCTACATAAAATTATAGTAATTTTTTAATAAGTGCATTATAGGTCTAAACTTAATAGTTTCCGAGTTATCGACTTTTCCAAAATGACATTTTTGAACTTTGACAGCTTCTAGTTTTCTAACGGTACTTCTTAGAGCAAAACGGCTTACATGTCCCTATCTTACTTTTTAATTGTCTTCAAAAAAATATCAATTTCCGGTTAAACCGGATGTAACTTGAAAGTCGGAAATATAGTACTTCCGGTTTAACCGGAAATTAATATTTTTGGGAAGACAATTAAAAAGTAAGATAGGGACATGTAAGCCGTTTTGCTCTAAGAAGTACCGTTAGAAAATTAGAAGCTGTCAAAGTTCAAAAATATCATTTTGGAAAAGTCGATAACTCTAAAACTATTAAGTTTAGAACTACAATGCACTTATTGAAAAACAACTGTAATTTTATGTAGCAACCAAAAATAATATAACATATAGGGTGTTCCTTTTGAAAAAATACATCTTTGCTAAACCCCACTTTTTTGGAGCATCCTGTATATCCAAAAATATTTTTAAAATGTGCGCTTTTGTTTATCCTAGAACCTTTGTATTTAATAAATTTCGATATTTTTAAGAACAACGGAGATATTGGACTTCCTCGCACTAATCAGCCACCCTGTATATAGCCAGTGCACTAATCTGTTAACCGCCGCTGTAGGGGCCCAAGAACGCCCCAAACTATCCACCGCCAACGGATGGCAGGCTCACGCAGCTCCCTGTGGGGACACACGTTCGTTGAGTTATCTTAAGTTTAGAGAATTAAAGAAATTTGTGCTGCTGTGAATTATTTGATCGTTGACACAGTTTATATTAGTGTTATTAAAATTTTTATTTATTTCAACAATTTCAAGCAGGTCCAGCTTATTGCTTTTTTGACAGAAGTGTAAGAGTTTAGTGTTTGTTTCTGGATTGAAAGTATGGTTATTGGCTGATATGTGTCTAGAAAAGTTGGATTAAATGTTAGATGGTGACAAATTAAGTCTTGATGCTCTTTCAATCTCCTTACAGTGTTCACTTATGCGAATTTTGAATTTTCTGCCAGTTTGACCTATGTATGCTGTGGAGCAGCCAGCAGTCGAACACATGACCTCGTATACACCAGATCTATCCATCAGAGGGATGACATCCTTGGCATTGCAAATGAAAGATCCTAACGTATGTTTAGTTTTAAAGGATATGTTGTAGCCAAACGATTGAAGAATATTTTTTAGTTTATATGATATGGGACCCCAGAATGATAAGGAACAGTATCTATTGTTGTTAGTTTCTTTAAATAACAGTTGTTTGTTTAGGTACTTGTTAAGATGTTTGAAATAAATTTTATTAATGTGCTGTTGTGGATATCCATTATTTGTTGCGATTTGTTTGATGATATTTAGCTCAATTTTGAAATTGGTTTCGTTGAGGGGTATGGAGAATAAACGTGAAAAAAGGGAATGAAAAGATGCGAACTTTTGTGTGTGTGGATGATTAGATATGTAAGGAATAACCGAGTCTGTGTTAGTTGGTTTGCGATAGATACTGAATTCTATAGTATTGTTGATTCTGGTAAGTTTTAAATCTAAAAAAGGTAGGGAACCATTTTCTTCAAGTTCATGAGTAAATATAATTGACTGGTGTAAAGAATTGAGAAAGGAGATGAAGTCATTGAGATCTTCGGGACGGCCGTTGAAAATGGCAAATATGTCATCTACATATCTTTTAATGGTGACAATATGTGTAAAGCGATGATTGTTTTTATTTTGGATTCTAAGTTTGACATAAACAGTTCGGCTAGAAGTGGTGAGAGGGCAGATTCCATGGCTAGACCTGAGTTTTGTTTGTAGAATTTATTATTGAAAAGGAAAAAATTTTGTTCAAGAACTAAATCAACTAATTGGCATATATTGTTTATGTGGGTCTGTTGTAGATCAGTGGATTCTGAAAGGAGAGAATGTACCAGCTGAGAGCACTCATTAGTTGGTATACTTGGGAAAAGATTTGTGATATCGAAAGAGATTAGAAAAGCTGAGTCTGGTATATAAAGATTTTTAAGTTCGTTAGCTAACTGGGTTGAATTTTTGACAGAGAAGTCAATATGAAAATTGGTTAAAGATAGAATTGTATTATTGAGCCAATTGCTCAATTTGTAACAGGGAGAATCGCAATATGATACTACTGGTCTAATAGGGATGTCATGTTTATGGATTTTCGGTAGTCCATAAAGACGTGGGGTAGCCGGATTTATAGGTGTCAATTTGAATTTGTTAGTGTTGAAAAAATTGAGGGTGTCAGAGGTTTTTTTGAGAATATTCTTGAATTTTATCATGAACTTATCAGTTGGGTTAGATGTAATGGGGGTAAAATCTTGATGGGATAAAAACAGTTCAACCTTATCATTATATTGTGTTCTGGTCATCACAACTACGCAAGTACCTTTGTCGGCTTTAGAAATCACTAGGTTATTTGATTTTGTTTTATCTTTTATTGATTTCAGGGTTCTGATACGAGGGTCAAGATCGGACCGCTGACTGCTCTTATGGAGTGCTCTCAGCTGGTACATTCTCTCCTTTCAGAATCCACTGATCTACAACAGACCCACATAAACAATATATGCCAATTAGTTGATTTAGTTCTTGAACAAAATTTTTTCCTTTTCAATAATAAATTCTACAAACAAAACTCAGGTCTAGCCATGGGATCTGCCCTCTCACCACTTCTAGCCGAACTGTTTATGTCAAACTTAGAATCCAAAATTAAAAACAATCATCGCTTTACACATATTGTCACCATTAAAAGATATGTAGATGACATATTTGCCATTTTCAACGGCCGTCCCAAAGATCTCAATGACTTCATCTCCTTTCTCAATTCTTTACACCAGTCAATTATATTTACTCATGAACTTGAAGAAAATGGTTCCCTACCTTTTTTAGATTTAAAACTTACCAGAATCAACAATACTATAGAATTCAGTATCTATCGCAAACCAACTAACACAGACTCGGTTATTCCTTACATATCTAATCATCCACACACACAAAAGTTCGCATCTTTTCATTCCCTTTTTTCACGTTTATTCTCCATACCCCTCAACGAAACCGATTTCAAAATTGAGCTAAATATCATCAAACAAATCGCAACAAATAATGGATATCCACAACAGCACATTAATAAAATTTATTTCAAACATCTTAACAAGTACCTAAACAAACAACTGTTATTTAAAGAAACTAACAACAATAGATACTGTTCCTTATCATTCTGGGGTCCCATATCATACAAACTAAAAAATATTCTTCAATCGTTTGGCTACAACATATCCTTTAAAACTAAACATACGTTAGGATCTTTCATTTGCAATGCCAAGGATGTCATCCCTCTGATGGATAGATCTGGTGTATACGAGGTCATGTGTTCGACTGCTGGCTGCTCCACAGCATACATAGGTCAAACTGGCAGAAAATTCAAAATTCGCATAAGTGAACACTGTAAGGAGATTGAAAGAGCATCAAGACTTAATTTGTCACCATCTAACATTAAATCCAACTTTTCTAGACACATATCAGCCAATAACCATACTTTCAATTCAGAAACAAACACTAAACTCTTACACTTCTGTCAAAAAAGCAATAAGCTGGACCTGCTTTAAATTGTTGAAATAAATAAAAATTTTAATAACACTAATATAAACTGTGTCAACGATCAAATAATTCACAGCAGCACAAATTTCTTTAATTCTCTAAATAACTCAACGAACGTGTGTCCCCCCAGGGGGCTGCGTGAGCCTGCCATCCGTTGGCGGTGGATAGTTTGGGGCGTTCTTGGGCCCCTACAGCGGCGGTTAACAGATTAGTGCACTGGCTATATAGATTAGTCTCATGGGTTTCTCCCATCATTGAGATGTGATATTGCTGCTGAGGGGTCGATGGACGGATCCGGGTGTTTTCTGTTAGCATACTTGGCGGGACCACGCTCCCTCTTGTTGGTGCTACAATGTTCTTATTTCTTCTCTTAATGACACATTTTCACTCTTTCAATTTCCACTCAATATCTCCTTACCTTCACAACACAATTAACAATTTTAAAAACAATAACATTTTTATACTATGTAAATCTGCCCACATCCGCTTTTTCTTTGATATGAAAAAATTTTGTCACACTTCTATGTATCTGTTTGTGAATTTATTTTATAAGTATTTCCCTTCATAACATCATTATTTTTGATTTATATTCAATTAAAATTTCCCACCTATTGTCAGTGCAGTGAACCTCAACTTAAAGTGCATGTTCTTGTGTAAAGAGAACTACCCTCCTATAAACATTTAATCCCCTTATTTTGAAAAAGAGAAAATTTTTTAAAAATTATTTTTAAATTGTTAAGAATTCATTTATTGAACAATTAATTCATAGATGTCGCAGTCTTTTCTTTATTCAGGTACTATATGCGTTTAACAGTTACAACTTTCAACCATTGGGTAATCTATTTTATAGACTTTGTAAACCTGACATCGAGTCACTCTAATTGGTCCGACACTTAAATTTTTAATATATCTACAATCCAAGACTTGTCGTGTCATATACCAAATCTCTTTGATTTCGCATATTGACATTAACCTTACTTTTACTTCAATTCTTTTCGCGCTTGGCGTGGCAGTGGTGAGCACTATAACCTGATTTTATTAATACAAACTTTCAAAAATACTTTTAATTTTCTAAATTATGATTTATTATTTAACACAACAGGGGCTTAGCCCCCTGTCCCAATTTTTAAAAAATCAAAACCCTCTATAATCAAAAAAATTTTGACGTTCTTATGAACAATTTTTTATGATAGATTTTTTTTTTTTTTAAAGATTCCTTTTTAAGGAAAACATCTTTAATCTGTTAAGTTGAAAAACTTTTTTCTTTTCTTTTTTGATTTCTTCACACTTTACTAAGTACCTATTTGTATAACTTTCATTATAACAACATAAAACCCAAATTAAATTCATGCTACATATAATCATATTTTATTTCTTTGATACAATAATAAAATGTATATTTTCTAAACTGTGCTCATCTTTTTATCCATCACGTTCAGCCAAACTAGTCTTCAACTAACAAATTTCATTTGCCTTATGATCTTAAAAGAGTTGTACTCATTTATTTGAGGCAACTACTAAAACCGAGACCAAACTCGATTTAGGTAAGTCCTTTATGGTGCCTGTTGTCATTGTACTTTCATAGATTCCTTTTAGTTCCCCTGAAGATGACTGTTTGTACAGTCGAAACATGTAGGGACAATCACTTTTAAAGAAATTAATTTTTGAAATAAATACTGTTTGTGGAGGAAGACAGAACTTTTGTTTTTATCTATATTACCTACTCCACTGTAAGGATGGACTACTTCTTCAAAGTTAAAGTTATACTTGAGCCTCGACAAGAATGATTTAAAAATTTTAAATAATCAATTGGTTGATAACTTACCTGAACTAAATCGTTGGCCAATTTAAAATACTGATCTGGACAAAATGGTTTTAAATTATTGCGTCATAATTTAGCAACAAATCGTTATTGACGCGACAAATTGGCCATGTCGATGACGTCTAACTAACATGAATGGTTTTATTAAGAATGAACGATGAATAAACAAAACAAAAAGTAAACCAAAAGTAGGCCGGATCAATATAGTTTGCGAACCTCATTGCGTAGATACATATCAATTAAGAAAGTTTTCACTTATAGTCCGGCAGTCAAATTGACACTTTACATTATGTTGGGTCAAAATTTCATTATAATATACTTAATATAAAGTTTTATTTTATTTTCAAATATGCATTCTATTCAACACTGGCTACAGTGAACATGAGATCAAAAATGAAGTAAATTGCATGTATATGTATGATATGAATAAACGAAATTCTGTACGGGAATATCTTATACCCGGCCTAGGCCCGTAATATAATATTCTAATATACATCTTATTGCTTAGCAACTGTTAACAACACTGGAGTAATGACTTTTGTGGCGTCAAAACACGAATTATCTCACCGCCTCAGTAACCAAATTACAAGAAAACCATCCTGTGAACTGCCAATTCAGCACACTCCCAGAGTATGGCATTTTCCGCTGATGTATGGTTTTCCGAAGAATACATTATACTTTTTCTTTTATAATTTTAGTTAGTCGGTTGTTAGAATTTTTACAATAAACATATTTTACCATTTGTAACTTAAACTAATACCAACTTTTGAGCCAACATAGTTATTTGGCGCAGCCAGTAGGATTTCCGAAATCAATATAATCACGTATTGACTTTCGTTTCAATTCGATTTATCGGAAATAAAAGAGCTTGGTGAAATCTTAGTGGAGGGGTTACAAGTGGAGAGGTTCATTAAACTTCAAGCAGCCCAGTCCATCGAGGACCCGTAGCGATCTTTCGACGAAAAGTTTACCGAAAATTGGTAAAAGCATTGACCAATTTTGTAAGCGCAGAAGTTTTGTGTAGGATATACATCGCCGATCTAAAGCCTATCTAACCTTACAGATTAAGAAGCTTCGACCATGAAAGTTGAGTTTCTACTAATGTATGAACAGCTTGTCTTTGAACGTCTGACGATAATAATTTACATTTAGAGCAACTCTTACATATTTTATATTTTTGATCATTTGAAATTACTTCAATTGACTCGCCCAATGAATTTAATTTAGAAAACTCAAGTTTTATTACTGATTTAAATTCACTCGATAACTTTTCAAATAGAAATATGACTGAATTTAAACCAGAATATCTTAATTGTGTCCCGAGATTCGATGCAAATCAAAAATGGTTCGCGAAAAAATTTCATCAAAAAATCAATTTGATCAATACGGCAATGTAGAATCGTACTGTAATGAAAATATACTGGGTGGCCCACTCTCAACGCAGGATTTCATAGCATCTAAACTACTCAACTTTTTAATATTTTTCAAAAACAGGGTCGTAGGGGAGGCATTGGGCCTACAGTTTAAAATCATTTTGAAATATACCGGATGTCCCAAAAAAAAGATGCATAGCAAAGTTATATTTTTTTAAATAGAACACCCGATATCTTATCTTATTATATTTTTGGATTTCACATAAAATAACAATTACGTTTTAGTAAGTGCATTATAAGTCTAAACTTAATAGTTTCTGAGATATCGAGTTTTGAAAAATTACATTTTTGAACTTTGACAGCTACTAGTTTTTTAACGGTACGTCTTAGAGCAAAACGGCTTGCATTTCCCTATCTTACTTTTCTACTATCTTTCTAAAAGTGTCAACTTCCGGTTAAACCAAGTGTAGCTCAAAAGCCGTAAATATAGGTAAAATGGGGATACTTGGCACTAAGGGGTAATTTGGGACAAAACTTTACGTTCACGTTGCCGATGCTGTAGCCACTTCCGTTTTGAGCTTAACCTCAAAATTTCATAACATGTGACTTAGAATATAGTGGTGAGAATTATTAGGAGTAATTGGGTTAGGAAAAAATATTTAAAGGTAAGACTAAAAACTGTTTAAAATATAGTGCGAATATCTTTATCTGGGAAACATACAGCAAAAGTAAATAAACATGTTTTATTATTTATTTATTTATTTATTTATTTATTTATCGTTTATTATCCAACAGGTAGGAAACCTACCTAATGATAAGATAATTTATCAGTAAATGCCACAACATAGTAGGTATTAAAGTAATTAATATACCTAAATTAAGCTAAGAATCAAACTAAACCAAAAGGTATCTACTTAAAACTAAATACTCGACAAACTGAGCATTATTACTACATGACAATTTCATTCATTATAAATGTGTGTATATATAGACTAGTTTTAAAAAAGGAAGAACAAGAAACTTCTGTAATGGTTTGACAATGTTAACATTTTGTAAATCAGTATAGTAGTAACAATAAGTGGAAATTAAACAATAAGTGGAAATTAAACAACTCGACGCAAAGTAAGGCGTGCTGCTGTTCTCTTAAATGTATCAAGGGTATTGCCAAAGATATCAAGATCCGTACCAGCCCCAATGTTGTTGAAGTTGTTACAAGCCTGATACAATGGTGCTTTTTTTTCAACATTTGTATATGGTACATTAAGGTAGAACTGATCATGCTGTCTAGAGCGATATGACGAAATATTAAAATTAATCTGCTGAAGTAATTTAGGGCAGTTTATTAGATTATTAGTTAGCTTAAATAGAAATATCAAAGAGAAATATTTTCGATTATCCTCCAAGGAACTCATATCAAAGCGCTCGAGCAGAGTGACGTGGTTAAAACCCCTGACTGGGTAGTAACCATCTATCTTGAGGCACAGAAACTTCAAGAATCTTCTCTGTACATGCTCCAATTTGTCTATATGGATTTTGTAATTTGGAGATCATATTAAAGATGCATAATCCAATTTCGATTTTACAAGGGCGGTGTATAAAACTTTTAAACAGGTCACATCGTGAAATGATTTAGCGGAGCGCATTAGAAAACCTAGAGCTCTTGAAGCTGATTGGGTTGTGTCTTGAATGTGTTGGGAAAACGACATTTTTTTATCCATATATACACCCAAATCCTTAATACCATCACACCTCTCCAAATCCATCCCATCTAATCTATAGTGGAAGTTAAAGTCATCGGGTTTTAAAGAAAATGTTACCTGTTTACATTTACCTATGTTTAGGGGTAGTTTGTTCCTCATACACCACTCGCATATCGTGTCTAAATCCTTTTGAAGTTCAATGCAGTCCCTGGGATCTGAAATTTCGCGAAATATCTTAAAGTCATCGGCAAAGAGCAGCCTTTCACTCGTTATGTTTGTTGTAATGTCATTAATAAATATTGAGAAAATAAGCGGAGTCAGGTTACTGCCCTGCGGTGCTCCACTTGTAGCGACGAATATGTCTGAGCTGTAGCCCGAATACTCAACAAATTGATGTCGATCTGCTAAATAGGATTTAAAAAACTGAACCAAGCCCTCGTCAAAGCCCAACTCCCGCATTTTTCTTAGCGTTATGCCATGGTCCAATCTGTCAAACGCCTTAGAGAAGTCTGTGAAGATCGCATCCACCTGATTCCTATCATGAAACGATTGATAAATGAATTGTGTGAAACATGCTAAATTTGTCACTGTAGATCGTTGCTGATAAAAACCATGTTGTTCTGAGGAAATTAGATTTTTGATTTGATAGAAAATGCGCTCGTATACAGACATCTCGAAGACTTTAGCAAAGTTCGAAAGCAGTGCAATCGGTCGATAGTTAGTAATAAGATTGGACTGACCTGACTTTAATATGGGGCATATACGTGCTATCTTCCACAAATCTGGAGACTTGTAGGCTCTGAGAGACAGATTGAATAAAAAGCAGAGCGGCTTAGCCAGGACATGGGCAGAATCTTTAATGATAAATGCTGGAATCTGGTCTACACCAGAGGTTAATTTGGGCTTTATTCCTTTGAGAGACTTGAGCACCTCCTCCTCGTTTAAGCATTTCAATGATATATTTTGACATATTCCGGGTTCTGGGTTAGGAGCTTCATGGTCATCATTGACAGGTGAAAACACACTCATCATTATCATAAGTTATTACGTTGATATCTTTTACATAGGATAGGCCTTAAATACAACACTTAAAATCACAAATTTAATTTTTTTTAAACAAAAATAACAAAAACCACTTACTTGGGGCGACTTTGGACACTTGTCCCATGTTACCCAATCTGTCCCATATTACCCAGATACATAGGTCTCTTTATTTTTTACTTCTTGTTCTAGGAGATAATTAGGCCTAGAACGCATAAGAGGAAAGTAGGCAGTAGAAAGTATCATGATTTTGATGCGGAAAACATGAGACATGCCATCGCTAATGTGAGGTCAGCAACAGCCTTAAGAATAATTGCAGCTCAAAGGTGGAAAGTCACCAAATCCACTCCGCATAGAAGGAACAGAAATATTCAATCACACAAATATGGAAGACCGACAGTTTTAGGAAGCAATGACGAACAAGAATTAATAAATGGTTTAACAATAGCAGCGGAGTGGGGTTTTCCACTAACAGCATTTGATACAAGATGTGTAGTTAAAATGTATTTAGACCAGAAAGGAGTGGTCGAGACTCGATTCAGAAATAACCTGCCTGGTCCAGATTGGATAAACTCTTTCCTACAGATGCATAAGAATGTATTGTCAACCAGGCTGTGTGAAAATGTTAAAAGGTCCAGAGCTGAGGTAGATGAAAACACTTTAAGAGAATATTTTAAAAAATTAGAAAATTCAGTTCAGGGAATACCACCTCATTTAATTATCAATAATTATGATGAAACGAACCTCACCGACGATCCAGGACGTGTAAAGGCCATCGTAAGGAAAGGTTTTAAACGACCTGAAAGAATACAAGACAGAAGCAAAAATATGTTATAAATATTTGCAAGGAATATAACATATATTTTGTGCTTTTTCCTCCAAACAGCACGCACCTTTGCCAACCACTAGATGTGGCGGTGTTCCGCCCATTACAAATATGCTGGCGACAAGTTTTATCAACCTGGAAGGAAACACACAAAGGATGCATTCCAAAGTACACATTTCCAAGCCTATTAAACCAAACGCTGGAAAAATTAAATGAAAACATTAAGCAGACTTTAATATCTGGTTTTAGAGCAACAGAGATCTTTCCCATCAATCAAGAGTTAAAACGCATTCCTCGGAAAGTTGAAAATGATCAACCACTGGGCCCAAGTGAAATATGGGGTAAAACCTTTGCGCGTATGCTATCTGGGAAAGGGTAAACAACATTGATAAAAGAAAAAAAAAGAAGCTAAATGCGAGACCTGGAGTTAGCCTAGGGGCTTCAGATGAAAGTAGTAGTGAGGATGAAAATAATAACGATGATTTTTCGCTACATGATACTGACAGCTCAGTAGGTCCTGAAAATTTTGAAGATATTGGAGAAACACAAGGTTTTGAATACTCGGAAAATCCTGAGGATGTTAGAGAGAAACGAGCTACACAGCGACAGAGACAGTAAGCAAAGTGAAAACGAAGAAATTTGCGGCATTAAAGAACCAGAAGCAGAAGGCGTAAAAATAGGAGATTTTATTGTGTGTAGATTTTTGTTTGATAGTCCAAAGAAAAAAACTGTCAAAAAATATTTCATAGGTCTTGTAAAGGCTGTTGGTTGTGAACCTGAAAAGTTCCAGTGCAATTTTTTACGAAAAAGCACAAAAAATTATAGGTTTTTTTATCTATCCAAACATAGCCGATAAGTGTGAGGTTGATAAAAACACAATTGTTAAAGTTTTTAAAGATGTTCAGGTTTCTAGAAGTCGCTATTATTTTAAGGAATTAGAGAATCGTACTGACTGGCTGCATTCAAAAATGTCAAACTAGGCGGTATCTATGATTGCAATTGTTAATTTTTGAAATTTTTATCTTAAAAATGTTTTTTTTGTTTAGTTCCTAATTTTATAGAAAAAGGTCTATTCGTTTTCATTTTAGTTCCTGGTGTTACAGAAAGATGTGTTTTCGTTTTCTGTTAAGTTCCTAAAGTTACAAAAAAATGCGTTTTCGTTTTTAGTTTCGTTAATAATTTTATAAATAAGTAAAAAGGTTTTTTCGTTTGTATTTGTACACTTTTGTAAGAAGTAAATGTTAAGAAAAAAATTGGCTATTATTTCACCCAAAATCAAGTTGTAAAACGAAACTTGAATCCGTTTAGGGCCGTTAGAATCCAAATGATTTGATACAAATACTTCTCAAAGGCCATTATATTTTGTAAATAGTATAATTTTACATTTCGAGTTTCCCAAGTACGCCAGCGAATGTGTAACTTGAGCTATTGCTTAAAATATTATGTCTGTCTCATGTTACCCCAACAGGGGGATACTTGGGACAAAATAAAACTTTTTTTTTTTTTGGTAATTCTTGGAACTTAAGAACCAAACAATATATTCATAAAATACTCCTTATATACATGGGAGATGTTTATGTGACATGCATTTCCTATTTATTAGATATGAGAAATGCGTGGTTCATGTGAAAGTTTAAAAAAAGGACATATTGTATGTCCCAAGTATCCCGATTTTACTTAGTACTTCCGGTTTAACCGAAAGTTGGCATTTTTGGAAAGATAATAAAAAAGTAAGATAGGGACATGTAAGCCGTTTTGCTATATGGCGTATCGTTAGAAAGCTAGACGCTGTCAAAGTTCAAAAATGTCATTTTTCAAAACTTGATATCTCAGAAACTAATAAGTTTAGACTTAGAATGCACTTACTAAAAATTAATCGTAATTTTATGTAGAATTTAAAAGTAATGTAAGAATAGGGTGTTCCGTTTAAATGCTTGGTATGCCCTGACTATTTGGGAGACCCTGTATAATTTAAAATCATTTTAAATTGTAGGCCTAATGCCTCCCTATGACTCTGTTATTAAAAAATATTAAAAAGTTTAGTAGTTTAGATGCAATGGAAGCCTGCGTTTAGAGTGGGCCACCCTGTATACTAAAATCAGTCGGATGCGTTTGATCAAAATTTAGAGTTTGAGAATCCTTTCTCCAATGACAACGTTTTCAGATGCGGAAATTTTCACGAACTACAGCCTCCGGAACAGTTGACCTCGGTCCTGAAATAATCCCGATGAATGCTTTTAAATATTAGAGATTAATAAAAAACAAACGTTAAGTAGTGTCCACGATCTGTCAAAAATCGACCCCTAAATTTAGTTTAAATATTTCAGTTTCAAGAATTTTTAATTTGCCTAATAAAAAGAACCTTAAATTCTTCCTCTTTAAATTTAATAATATTTTTGACGGTTTGATTGGTCTAGATAACATTTAAGCTTTAGAAGCAAGTTTAGATTTCGATAAAGGATTTCTATGTGCGCATATAGTAAAGATTGACTTATATCAACATAAAAAATAAGTTTTATGGAAGTAGTCCATCTCACAGTGGAGTAATATTTTAAGTGAGGAATGAAACACAAAGTCTGCTTCACTAATTTAATAAAAAAGTTCAGATCAACATCCCAAACATGTTTCGAAGGTATAAACCTTCATCTTCAGTGGGTAATTATTAAGATGTTATTTATGAAGAGACCAATGACATTATTAAATTTATTTAAACTAATGTTGCAGAAAAATTCTTTTTAAGAAGACATATGTAACTTTAATTAGATAACTAATACATATTTAAATTAAAGTAAAATTTTTATAAAATAAAGTGAATTTAAAATGAATTTGGTTTTATTTTAAATTTATTAAAAAACCCAAATTTTACTGGGAAAATGTAATAGGGTACGACCATCATGGTGGAGTCGCACTGAAGATGAAGGTTTATACCTTCGAAACATGTTTGGGATGTTGATCTGAACTTTTTTATTAAATTAGTGGAGCAGACTTTGTGTTTCATTCCTCACATAAAAAATAAGCTCAACTCCATAACTATTGTATCGAGATGCAAAAATGTAATTAGAATAAAAACATCTATTTTAAATGATGAAATAATAACACCACATCAAAAAGTACATAACTGCGAAATACCGGAATCCTTATCAATTGCAAGGAATGGACAAGCAATAACTACCATTCTTAATAACACCATTTGACTGATAACTTCAGACTTATCAGAACAATTTTGGTAGAAGATTTTAACCAAACAAAAATTTTAATAATTTCGATGATACATCTAAAAATAATTGAAATATTTCTTAAATTATTACGATCAATCATATGAACCAAGAAGAAAAATAAAAATTAATTAAGCTGTGTTCAGAATTTTTAGATATTTTCTATGATGAAATAACTCCCTTGTCTTTTACTAATGGAATTAAACACCGAATCAAAATATCGAATGAATCGAGTGGGGCAATCCCGCAGAGAAAGGTCATGTCTACGTTACAAAAACAAGGACAATAAATTATCCTCTTATTACGAGAAAGCATCAAGAGTTTGGTAATCTAGCACCAATACACACGAATATGGAAATAAACGAAGCAGTTGCAAAATTAACTAGTAAAATAATTTCGGTCACAATCGAGTCGTCTATAAAGCAAACGTCTAGATGTTCGAAACGAGGCGCTATAGGACCCGAAATTACTCAGATGGTCAAAAATAAAAACAGAATGCTAAAGCAAGCATATAGGACTGGCGATCCGCGCATAAAAACACAGCCGAATCAAATGACTAGCTATTAGAACAGCATTAAATGCAAGAGAATCTAGAATTTGGTCTGATAAAATTGAAGAAAAAAAAATCGAGGATAACACAATTTACAAATTCACTCGCTCCTTAATTAAAGGAGGAAAGAAGCCTATGTCATTCATCAAAGATCCAAATACAGGCCAGGTACTTACAAATCTAGAGAAAAAGACCGAGTTGTTTGCAAACAGTCTCTGCGAACAATTCAGTGAATTTCCCAGTAACGATTTGGAAAGAGAGCACGAATTGCCAGGATCATTCAAGTGTACAGAACCATGGATCATCGCGAAGGTAACATTCCGCAAGTGATATCTGAGGAAGTTCGGTCTGCTTTACATTATATTAAAGCAAAAAAAGCGCCCGTTTCGACGGTATTAGGAACGCAGCTTTGAAAATTTTGCCAGAAAATACAGTTCTGGATGTGGTAAACATAGCTCAGGCTATACTCAAAAGAGGTTGCTTCCCCGATACTTGGAAAAAGGCCAAACTGGTACTAATTCCAAAGACAGGCAAGGATTTAACGTTAGCAGTCAGCTAAAGACCGATAAGTTTATTATCGTGTCTTGACAAGATTGTTGAAAAACTAATACTAAATCGGATAACCGATTTTGTATTGGACACCAATATTTTATCACCGGAGCAGTTTGGATTTCGAGCTGCTCATTGCACGATGCGCCTAATAACGCGACTAGCGACTACTGAGAGGATTTAAAGACCGCAAATCAACGGGAGCAGTCTTCTTTGATGTTTCTAAAGCATTCGATAAAGTTTGGCATAATGGTCTCATATTAAAGTTTATAAGGTTGGGTGTGCCCAATTATATGATAAAAGTTTTCAGTTAATACCTCGAGGATAGGACATTCGCGGTATCATCAGAAAATACAATTTCAAGCGTCAGAAACAGTCACAACACAGGGGTCGCCACTGGCCTGTTTACTATACAATATTTATACTAGTGATATCCCGCGAGATCCGCAAACCCAATTGTATTTGTTTGCTGATGATACTGCGATTGCTGCAACCTCGATGTTGCCCTGGGTTGTTGTCCTTTGTCTGCGACGCCATATTAATCTCCTTCAGAGATGGTTGGACTCTTGGAAACTTTGTCTTAATGATGGCAAGACCCAAGCAATTTACTTTTTAAAAGCTATTACAAAACTACCTGAAACAATAGTAAGAGTGGGCAATGCACAAATTAATTGGAGGAACAAGATTAAATATCTTGGTCTCACGTTTGACAGAAAATTATAGTGGAACGACAACTTGAGAGAGAGACTTGCAAAGGCACAAGGCCAATTAAGTGCAGTCTATTCATTATCAAATAAAAGAAGCAAAATAAGAATCAAGACGAAAACGTTGATTTACAAGACAATAATAAGACCTATACTTACATACGGTGTACCTACGTGGTGCACCGTAAACAAGACGAGACTGAAAAAATTAAAACTATTACAAATTAGAATTTTAAGCAGAACAACGGACCCTCAAAGACATGTACCGACAGACGTACTGCACAGGGACTTGCGAATGGAGAAATTAAATTCTTTTTATGATAAAATTAATAAAAAAATACCATACGCGAGCAAGTACATCCACGAATCGGCTCATTTTAGACACACACATACACTCATTACCAAACTCGAAACACAAATTCCCTAAAGATTGGCTCCCCCGTGATAAATAATACAGATATGTATTAAAGAGAATAAGAAAAGCACGTAAGACTAAAGCAGAAGAAGATGGGAAAAAAATCAAATACAAAATTCAAAATCAAAACCTTCCAAAATTGTTATCGACCAGATATCTATACAACAAAAAACAATAGCAAAAGACTGATGTCTGGCTCATGAAAATTGATTACAAGGGAATGAAACACCTTATTACACAAAATCTTACCGTTACCCATTTATTCATAACAAGAAGTAAAATGTTAGATATAAAAAATGCTTGATCAAAATATTGTAAGACCTAGTAATTCGCCCTGGTCATTACCAATATGGGTGGTACCTAAGAGATTTGAAGCATTCAAAAAGTAAAAATGGAGAGTAGCTTTGGATTTTCGAAAAT
Organism: Polydrusus tereticollis; assembly: GCA_963920685.1. NCBI lineage: Eukaryota > Metazoa > Arthropoda > Insecta > Coleoptera > Curculionidae > Polydrusus > Polydrusus tereticollis. The sequence goes on from OY987329.1 coordinate 57,684,839, forward strand.
TAAACGAAAGAACGGTTGACAATAAGGATCCACACAAATATAACGGAACTGCTTGACAAACTTGGAAAATGCCAATACTTTTCTACTCTAGATTTAGCGAGGGTTTTGATCAAATAGAAATGCACGAAGATAACATCGCCAAAACTGCATTTAGTTGCGAGAATGGCCACTGAGACCACTCGATGAACGTATTCAAAAAGTACGTAGCGTTTTCAAAAGACTACCAGAATCAAATTTTAAAATTCAGCTAGACAAATCGGAATTTGTACGCAAGGAAGTCGCTTACCTTGAGCATATCGAAAGCCCAGAAGGGGTAAAGCCAAAACCCAGATAAAATTTGAGCGATAGAAATTACCCTGCTCCAAAAACTACCCAATAAATCAAGGGGTTTCTGGGGCTTTTGGGTTTTTATCGCCGGTTCATAAATAATTTTGCGAAACGGACCAAACCCTTTACCAAATGTCTTAAGAAGAACGCTAAAATAGAAAATAATGACGAATTTATTACCTAAGTGCTTTGAAACTGTAAAAATATATGGATTAACGAACCAATTTTACAATATCCGGATTTTTCGAAACCTTTCAATTTGACATGTGATGCCAGCAACGTGACTTTAGGCAACGTACTTTCTCAAGGACCTATTGGCAGTGGCCTTCCAGTGGCTTATGCCTTACGCACATTTAACGACTCCGAGCAAAATTACTCAATCATCGAGAAAGAGTTGTTGTGTATTGTATGGGCAACAAAATATTTTCGCCCTTACCTTTTCGGTCGTAAGTTCAATATAATTACTCCGAATCCAAAATTATTCCGGTGGCGTATTAAAATGGAAGAATATGATTACAAGATCACTAATAAAAAGGGGCGACTTAATACGAATATTGACGCCCTATATATTGCGGATAGAATTACATACTAAGGACCTTAGCGAAGGTATTTACAATTTTGAAAACAAAACGGAACTTGATAAGTTTTCGACACGGGCGCTGCCTGACGACGAAACCATTAATCAATTCTAGAATACGCGCCTGGATTAAAAGACGTCGATGGTAATGGTGACGATAGAAATACTACTCCTTCTAACGCGGAGCAAAATCCCATAGTCCGGTACCGATAGCAGACATCCCTGTAAATTACGGGGCCAACCAGATTTTAATCAGCTCGGTCTTACACTCTGCGACTAAATCAAAGCCAGTTATTTTTTCTGGGAAACAGAGACATATTACTGTTCCAATATCCGCAAATAATTTCGAACGTGATATTCTAATGAAAGACCGCATGTAGTATCTGATACGCAATATCACCTAAACAAAATGGCGAAATCTATAAACTATTTTGTGAAGTCGTCCGTAAAATTTTTAGGTGGCACCCTATTAGGCTTAAACATTGTTAACATAAATGTCTTGATGTTACCGATCACAATGAAATTCCAGAAATAATAAAGAATTAGCACGAAGGGAAAACTAATCACCGCGGCATTGAAGAAACGGAACAACGAATAAAAAATATTTATTATTGACAGTAGTAATGCTATGTATGTCCCAACTCAAAATCCCATAAGAAATAACATGGGGGCTGAAATCTGCATTTTTATCGCCATTTTAGGGCGTGGCACTTTTCCTGGAAGCCACCATCCTCTCTTAACCTAAGTGGAACCCAGCTACTATCGCCACCTAGTGAGTGACGTCATAACTGCTCGATGCCGGTAATATAGGGCCCTATTGGCCTGTGTGGAACCCTCCACTGCTGCCACCTAACCCCCCACCCATTATTCTAACCTAACTTTTGCCCCAACGGAACCCAGATCACGTGTTACCCCGATTATATAGTAATATCATTGTAGGGGTGCCACCTAACGGGGTAGCGCCACCTGCTTTTCATATAAGACATCTTGTTTACCGCGATGGTAGGTATGACGTTGTAAATCAGTTAAAATATTTTAAAATATAATAATACCATAAAAAAGTTTTTGTCCTCGGCGGGATTTGAACCAGGAACCTCTCGATTCCGATCTAAAACCTTATAAAATACACTACGAGAGCGTATACATTAAAAGAGTTGATCAATGTTGACAAGCTAAAAATATGGGGGACCCGTCAATTATAACGTATAGGTGGAACAAAGGACCCAAGTGTGGAGACGATGGCAAAATGGCGGCAGCCATAGTTGTTTTTGTCTACATAATATTGGAGACCATCATCTGTTGCAGTATGCATGCGCCATAACATGTCATCAATGAACATTGTTAGAGGCCGCGTGGCATGTAATTAGACAACTGGGGATCTAGTATGTCCTTTTGGCAAACAGTATTTTCAGACGCCATCTATAATTACGTTCGCGCATACTCCCGCTATCTGGGTACTACCTGAACTTATGCAACCAGAAGCCCCTATCAGCAAATATTGCCTTCACCAATTTATTAACAAACCTTAAGTGTGGCGATGATGACAAAATGGCGGTAAACCTAGCTTTTATAATGCATTCACCATTTTATCGACAAACCAGTACTAATGGCGTTGCCAAACCAATATTTCCCCTTATTCAACATAAAAATTGTCGAAACGGCAACACCGCCGTTCCAATACTGAAAATTTAAGAAAATACGCTTAGGCCATATTGTAATAGCCGTTCGCAACAGTAACTAGGTAAAACAAAGAACCTTAAGTGAGGTTATAGGGATATATTATTATCGACACCAATTTATTAACAAATCTTAAACCTTTCCAACAGCATTCACCCCATATCGCATTGATAAAAATACCCATATAAACACCCCATCGGAATACCATTCATGATTGTATAATTAAATAAAAATCAATCAATTTTAAAACTTTTTTATTCACAACATAACAATATCACTTACTATCACCCTGGTATATTACATTAAAGGAATAAAAAAATCGGCGTAAAATAAAAAGACATATCTGTAATTATTTAACAACGTTTTATGCCAGAAATATATGCAGTTTTCAAGTCAAATACACTATAATCTTACTTGCACTATCTGCCGAAAATGGCAACAGTGTAATCCTGTTACAACTGCCCTTGTTGTAAGAACATACTTTGTTTACCCCAACACACGTTACGAGTAGACCTCCGTTCAAAACAGATCAGTTATAAACTGCCCCAACTCAAAACTACACGGTCATCAACACCCATAAGAATCACATGACAATCAGACTGTTCTACCCCTGTTAAGTTAGATTTAAAATAAAATCAAAAAACAGTTATATACCGAAAACATTTAGTTACAAAAACACGTATAAAAGATATGCGACAATGATAAGAAACAAAAATAATATCCCAGACGTTATAGCTTCATAAGCCACACTAATATTGTATCAAGAATATTATTCGATATACAAGATAATAATAAACCAAAACAGCTATATTAGAATAATTTAAGATCAAGGACAAACTTATTACCAACCTCGTATGTATTATAATATTAAGTTTACATCTATGATAAATAGTACGGAATTTAAAACGCCAATGGACTTAAAAACTGAGAAAAAAGATATATACAATAAAAGCAATACCCCTGTATATTAAATACTTCTAATCGATTATTATTAAGAACATATCGACGGGGTGATTAGATAAATGTAAAATGCTGTCTAATAATTACAAAACGCAGCTAATATACTTCCCGAGAGCCAGAAGTAAATTTCACCAAACCAGACTGCAAGCCAAAAATCTGAACCTCAGCTGGACCAGACTGTGATATTTGATATTAGAGGACATCGCGCAACTCTTTTTACCATTACACAAGATATCCAAGACAGTGCGTGTTTGGTTTTCAAGAGACGTACTGACAAAAATAATCTACATCGTAACACTAAAATTTACCACATGATTACAAAAACATGCTTATTTACAAAATATGAATAGAAGATAAATACAAAATCATATACAAGGTATTAGTTGACATAATAGCCATTTTAACGACAATATAATTAACATCAATCAAAGATAGTTAAATAATATGGTATATTTTATATCAAGGAATGCTAAAAATTTTTTTAATTAATACAACATTTGGTATGCACATACAATAAATTCAAATTAGGTTTTTAAAAGTTAACAACCACGTATAATATATGATAAAGTTTATAGAAAATATTATAGAAAAAAAAGCTCAACCAACACTAAAAATACCCGAAAATAAAAAATAAACAAGGCCATCAATTTTACCCAAAGGTAGGTACTTATATTTACTCGGTATACAGCATTTATAACAGGCTCGTGTAGACACTTGGCATACTAATTAATTACTAGAGATGCACAAATGATATCACACATGGTACTTGTATCTTATATATCTATAACATTAGTAGAAATATCAGTTTGTTGACTTCGATGTAGTTAACCTTGATATTAAATATGCAACTAAATAGTATTGCCGTAATTATTATTATAGGTCAGTCGTTGAAATCAATATTTAAATTATTTTCAATTGTACAAAAAACAAAGCAGCTTGCTTCTATAAATAATAATATGTATACAAGGTTAACCGAAAAGTTGGGTATGAATATAGATAAACTATTAATAAAGTTTATAGGTACATTGTTTCCTAATTATACCGGTTACCCGACTAAGTTTAATTTTTCCTATAATGACGTATATTGCAAACAAGTAAGATCTGGGAACTTCATAAAAATAAATTATTATACATTAGATGACCTTTCAAAATTCTGAGAATTGTTGCGACATTGAAATATCTTATATTATACGGTTCACTGCACATTTTATTCCTGGAATAATATTTAAAAAATACCAAGAGTAGTTGGATAACTAAGTAATTGTATATAACATTTAACCTGGTACAATGCCAAGGTTACGCCGGTAACCGTGAACGCCTGTGACGTTAACACAGCCTATGCATTATTTGTTTATTGAATTATATGACGGAAAAAAATTGTAACAATATGATATGTGACTAAAATGCAAATAATTTTAAGTGTATTCTAATTACGTCACCAGCTTATATAAAATTCAGCTATCGAGTGAGTTAGTGGGCAGTTTAGTAATATTCTTATCTTCAGAGTAAGAGCCAAATATTTATGAGATTTTGTTTAGTTGCTAAATATACAGGAGATAGTTATTTAACAATCTTATTCTATTTTAGTTTTTAGATAAAATGCTTGTATATAATTATTGTGTAATATTTTGAAGAAAACACTTAAATACGGTAATAAATTCATAAAAATTACAAGTTTAAAAAATAATCTTAATAATAATTAAAGCAGAATTAGGGATTCATTGTATATTTTCTGTACAGAAATGTGCAGAGGCCTGAACCTATAAACTTTCCACCACATCAGCCGCTGATAAAAAAACTACTCATTTAAATAACCCTACTTAATATCAATCACGTCTGTTTTATTACTATAATTAAATAAAACAGTATATTCACTTACACATAAATAATAGTCTTTAAATGGATAGCTAAAATATTGAGATAAATCAGGTATCTTGGAGAGTACAAAGGTTTTCAGTTAGCATAAAAAATAGAAATAAAAAATACATTACAAATAAAGAAGGCTATATTTTATAGTCAGCATATGAGGGAAAAATAAAAGTACACATAAAAAAGACACATATCACTAATCTCGTATATACTACACAGATATAAAAAACCAATACAAAAAATAAAATGGCATATCGTCAAGTTCAAAAGACCCTGTATATAATAATATTTGGAGTACAGTGTACTACTTAAATATATAAAACAAATTTCAGATTAAAAATTATAAAATAAGCCATTCTCCTGCAATTATAATATTGATATCCTTGTGAATCCTAAATAAAGCAAAACAGCATACACTAGTCAAAGGTCAAAGCAGCACCATTTTACTAATTTATCAACAGATCCGATGCACATACTTACAAAGCCAATTAGCATAAATAAAGCATTATCTAAACAAGACTCGTTGGTAACTAACGATCTACATAATGATGTTGCATTTTTAATTATTATAAACAATTTTAAATTATGTCTTCTTCTGATACAAGGCGAGAGAAAAGCACTTGTCTAACTAAGAAATAAAATAAATTAAAAATATGTTGGAAACACTACATTAGGAATATACCATGAAAAATATTTCAACTGACTGAATGTGCTTGGTATGTACCTAAATTGTTTGATGTAAATTAGGATTTGAACAACAGAAACCCGATAAGGAATGATCGTCTATAGATGTACTAGGTCATAGCCCTTGCATAAGACACACTCAGCATGTTCTTGCTCGATGAACCAAGAGGTTTGACTACATAAATTATTATGCAGTCGGTACTCTCTTACGGAGTCACTACCTAATGCATTATAAAAAAGTCGACGTTTTTAAAAAATTCAGACTCTTCAAGATAAAAATAAAAATGTTTAATAATTATAGCAAAATTACCATGATTTATAGATTCGTACTTTACACTAAGACTTACGAATGCCCAAGAATACGTAAAAAGTAATTCAAATTAAATTATTTATTGTCAAGAAAAATATTGCAATGTGATAGAATGTGGGGTAAAAGCTTAAAAATATAGTACTTTGCAAAAATTATACAGTAAACAATGAAAGTATCAGTCAAAATTTTCAGTAAACATTCAAGGATATCCAAGTCTGTATATTATTTATTAACACAGCTGTATATAATAATATTCAAAAACTAAGGTTTACTAGAGCACACTGTATATAGCATGGTAGAAATACTATGGTGTGCTATATAGGTTCATAAAAATATATAATAAAAAAAGACAACAGGCTGTTATTTTAAGTTATATAAAGATGTAGAATATTTCCTTAAAGAGAAAGCTCTTATCAATTTTTCATAAGAAGCAATAAACAATTTAATAAAATGTAAGCACCTGTATAAATTGAGAAAAAATTGAACTAAAAATATGTATCGATAATAAAAGCAATTAAAAAATATGTGTGTAATAAGATAAGATACCTATCTATAGCGAACAAATATTGAACGTTTCGAACCCCAGAACTAACCCTGTATATACATTTACAAACATCGAAAATTAAGCAAGTTAAATAAACTAAAAATATACCTTGTGGGAATTCACAGTACTATAGAGAAACAAAATAAAAGTAAAAATACAATTCGCAGAAGTAAATCAAACTTACATACAAAGATAATAAAATTTACAGGATTATTGTTCAGTCAGTACTCTCATGGCAAAATTGTCATGATTTATATTGATTCATACTTTGCACTAAGACTTACGAATGCTCAAGAATACATAAAAAAGTAATTCAAATTAAATTATTTATTGTCAAGAAAAATATTGCAATGTGACAGAATGTGGGGGGTAAAAGCTTAAAAATATAGTACTTTGCAAAAATTATACAGTAAACAATAAAAGTATCAGTCAAAATTTTCAGTAAACATTCAAGGATATCCAAGTCTGTATATTATTTATTAACACAGTAATTTATTAAGCACCTGTATAAATTAGGAAATAAATTGAACTAAAAATATGCACCAATAATAAAAGCATTTTAAAAATGTGCGTGTAATAAGATAAGATACCTATATATAGGGAACAAATATTGAACGTTTCGAACCCCATAACTAACCCTGTATATACATTTACAAACATCGAAAATTAAGCAAGTTAAATAAACTAAAAATATACCTTGTGGGAATTAAAAGTACTGTAGAGAAACAGTAAAAATCCAATTCAACACATGGAAAGTGGTCATTTTAAAATATATTCTGCACTTGGCATATAATTAAGTCGATTATGACATTTGTAAAAATACCCGATACTCCTAAACTTTTGCATAAAATAGATTATCTAATTTTAGGTAGCCTTGATATTAAAATGCATATAGTTTGAATACCGAAACAGTAGAAATTTTAGAGTAACGAGAAATATTATAAACATAGTTAAATTATATGTAGATCAGAGAGAAATGTATGTATCTACCAAAGACGAAATTGTATTAATTTATTCTATAAAAGACAACGTGCATACGGGGGAAGCTAATAAAAAAGTCATTTTTATTTTATCACATTTTTCCAAAAACTATTTAGCTAAATTATTAAAATTTAATACACAATGATGTCTAATTATGTTGATACATTGTTAACAAAACTGGTGTTTTTCTAGTCACCCGTTTCTGATATAGGTACATTTTGATATTTGATTATTAGTAATTATATAAAACGATAGGTAAAGTCGATACAAGCACGGCTTTTTAAAACGAAGAGGGTTAAACATTTAATATTAATCAAATGTAAGATACAAAAAAAATCAAAGTTCTACTTACAACCTAGAATATAAAGCTAAAAAGCCAAATTTTTATCAGATAAACGCTACGTTAAGGTACCGTTCAAATGAAGGAAATGAAAAGTTCGCCAATTTTTGCAGAAATTTTATATCTACGAAAACATGGTTCGGGGAAGCTTCTGAAAAAAACTTTGGAACAGAGCTGTTCCGGGGGAACAGGTCTGTTCAGGGAACAGGTCTGTTCAACAGGTCTGTTCCGGGGGAACAGGTCTGTTCAACAGGTCTGTTCTGGGGGAACAGGTCTGTTCAGGGAACAGGTCTGTTCCAAAGTTTTTTTCAAAAGCTTCCCCGAACCATGTTTTCGTAGATATAAAATTTCTGCAAAAATTGGCGAACTTTTCATTTCCTTCATTTGAACGGTACCTTAACGTAGCGTTTATCTGATAAAAATTTGGCTTTTTAGCTTTATATTCTAGGTTGTAAGTAGAACTTTGATTTTTTTTGTATCTTACATTTGATAAATATTAAATGTTTAACCCTCTTCGTTTTAAAAAGCCGTGCTTGTATCGACTTTACCTATCGTTTTATACAATTACTAATAATCAAATATCAAAATGTACCTATATCAGAAACGGGTGACTAGAAAAACACCAGTTTTGTTAACAATGTATCAACATAATTAGACATCATTGTGTATTAAATTTTAATAATTTAGCTAAATAGTTTTTGGAAAAATGTGATAAAATAAAAATGACTTTTTTATTAGCTTCCCCCGTATGCACGTTGTCTTTTATAGAATAAATTAATACAATTTCGTCTTTGGTAGATACATACATTTCTCTCTGATCTACATATAATTTAACTATGTTTATAATATTTCTCGTTACTCTAAAATTTCTACTGTTTCGGTATTCAAACTATATGCATTTTAATATCAAGGCTACCTAAAATTAGATAATCTATTTTATGCAAAAGTTTAGGAGTATCGGGTATTTTTACAAATGTCATAATCGACTTAATTATATGCCAAGTGCAGAATATATTTTAAAATGACCACTTTCCATGTGTTGAATTGGATTTTTACTGTTTCTCTACAGTACTTTTAATTCCCACAAGGTATATTTTTAGTTTATTTAACTTGCTTAATTTTCGATGTTTGTAAATGTATATACAGGGTTAGTTATGGGGTTCGAAACGTTCAATATTTGTTCCCTATATATAGGTATCTTATCTTATTACACGCACATTTTTAAAATGCTTTTATTATTGGTGCATATTTTTAGTTCAATTTATTTCCTAATTTATACAGGTGCTTAATAAATTACTGTGTTAATAAATAATATACAGACTTGGATATCCTTGAATGTTTACTGAAAATTTTGACTGATACTTTTATTGTTTACTGTATAATTTTTGCAAAGTACTATATTTTTAATCTTTTACCCCCCACATTCTGTCACATTGCAATATTTTTCTTGACAATAAATAATTTAATTTGAATTACTTTTTTATGTATTCTTGAGCATTCGTAAGTCTTAGTGTAAAGTATGAATCAATATAAATCATGACAATTTTGCCATGAGAGTACTGACTGAACAATAATCCTGTAAATTTTATTATATTTGTATGTAAGTTTGATTTACTTCTGCGAATTGTATTTTTACTTTTATTTTGTTTCTCTATAGTACTGTGAATTCCCACAAGGTATATTTTTAGTTTATTTAACTTGCTTAATTTTCGATTTTTGTAAATGTATATACAGGGTTAGTTCTGGGGTTCGAAACGTTCAATATTTGTTCGCTATAGATAGGTATCTTATCTTATTACACACATATTTTTTAATTGCTTTTATTATCGATACATATTTTTAGTTCAATTTTTTCTCAATTTATACAGGTGCTTACATTTTATTAAATTGTTTATTGCTTCTTATGAAAAATTGATAAGAGCTTTCTCTTTAAGGAAATATTCTACATCTTTATATAACTTAAAATAACAGCCTGTTGTCTTTTTTTATTATATATTTTTATGAACCTATATAGCACACCATAGTATTTTCTTGGTTGAATATTAGCACTTTACTTTTCGTACAGAGCAAGGTACCTTTCTTTTGAGAATAATATTTATAGGCTTGACTTTAAACTATAATTATGCTTTATTCTTCTATCAAATTAGAATATGAAATATGTAAAGTATTTCTACCATGCTGTATACAGTGTGCTCTAGTAAACATTAGTTTTTGAATATTATTATATACAGCTGTGTTAATAAATAATATACAGACTTGGATATCCTTGAATGTTTACTGAAAATTTTGACTGATACTTTCATTGTTTACTGTATAATTTTTGCAAAGTACTATATTTTTAAGCTTTTACCCCACATTCTATCACATTGCAATATTTTTCTTGACAATAAATAATTTAATTTGAATTACTTTTTACGTATTCTTGGGCATTCGTAAGTCTTAGTGTAAAGTACGAATCTATAAATCATGGTAATTTTGCTATAATTATTAAACATTTTTATTTTTATCTTGAAGAGTCTGAATTTTTTAAAAACGTCGACTTTTTTATAATGCATTAGGTAGTGACTCCGTAAGAGAGTACCGACTGCATAATAATTTATGTAGTCAAACCTCTTGGTTCATCGAGCAAGAACATGCTGAGTGTGTCTTATGCAAGGGCTATGACCTAGTACATCTATAGACGATCATTCCTTATCGGGTTTCTGTTGTTCAAATCCTAATTTACATCAAACAATTTAGGTACATACCAAGCACATTCAGTCAGTTGAAATATTTTTCATGGTATATTCCTAATGTAGTGTTTCCAACATATTTTTAATTTATTTTATTTCTTAGTTAGACAAGTGCTTTTCTCTCGCCTTGTATAAAAAGAAGACATAATTTAAAATTGTTTATAATAATTAAAAATGCAACATCATTATGTAGATCGTTAGTTACCAACGAGTCTTGTTTAGATAATGCTTTATTTATGCTAATTGGCTTTGTAAGTATGTGCATCGGATCTGTTGATAAATTAGTAAAATGGTGCTGCTTTGACCTTTGACTAGTGTATGCTGTTTTGCTTTATTTAGGATTCACAAGGATATCAATATTATAATTGCAGGAGAATGGCTTATTTTATAATTTTTAATCTGAAATTTGTTTTATATATTTAAGTAGTACACTGTACTCCAAATATTATTATATACAGGGTCTTTTGAACTTGACGATATGCCATTTTATTTTTTGTATTGGTTTTTTATATCTGTGTAGTATATACGAGATTAGTGATATGTGTCTTTTTTATGTGTACTTTTATTTTTCCCTCATATGCTGACTATAAAATATAGCCTTCTTTATTTGTAATGTATTTTTTATTTCTATTTTTTATGCTCACTGAAAACCTTTATACTCTCCAAGATACCTGATTTATCTCAATATTTTAGCTATCCATTTAAAGACTATTATTTATGTGTAAGTGAATATAATGTTTTATTTAATTATAGTAATAAAACAGACGTGATTGATATTAAGTAGGGTTATTTAAATGAGTAGTTTTTTTATCAGCGGCTGATGTGGTGGAAAGTTTATAGGTTCAGGCCTCTGCACATTTCTGTACAGAAAATATACAATGAATCCCTAATTCTGCTTTAATTATTATTAAGATTATTTTTTAAACTTGTAATTTTTATGAATTTATTACCGTATTTAAGTGTTTTCTTCAAAATATTACACAATAATTATATACAAGCATTTTATCTAAAAACTAAAATAGAATAAGATTGTTAAATAACTATCTCCTGTATATTTAGCAACTAAACAAAATCTCATAAATATTTGGCTCTTACTCTGAAGATAAGAATATTACTAAACTGCCCACTAACTCACTCGATAGCTGAATTTTATATAAGCTGGTGACGTAATTAGAATACACTTAAAATTATTTGCATTTTAGTCACATATCATATTGTTACAATTTTTTCCGTCATATAATTCAATAAACAAATAATGCATAGGCTGTGTTAATGTCACAGACGTTCACGGTTACCGGCGTATCCTTGGCATTGTACCAGGTTAAATGTTATATACAATTACTTAGTTATCCAACTACTCTTGGTATTTTTTAAATATTATTCGAGGAATAAAATGTGCAGTGAACCGTATAATATAAGATATTTCAATGTCGCAACAATTCTCAGAATTTTGAAAGGTCATCTAATGTATATTAATTTAGTTTTATGAAGTACCCAGATCTTACTTGTTTGCAATATACGTCATTATAGGAAAAATTAAACTTAGTCGGGTAACCGGTATAATTAGGAAACAATGTACCTATAAACTTTATTAATAGTTTATCTATATTCATACCCAACTTTTCGGTTAACCTTGTATACATATTATTATTTATAGAAGCAAGCTGCTTTGTTTTTTGTACAATTGTAAATAATTTAAATATTGATTTCAACGACTGACCTATAATAATAATTACGGCAATACTATTTAGTTGCATATTTAATATCAAGGTTAACTACATCGAAGTCAACAAACTGATATTTCTACTAATGTTATAGATATATAAGATACAAGTACCATGTGTGATATCATTTGTGCATCTCTAGTAATTAATTAGTATGCCAAGTGTCTACACGAGCCTGTTATAAATGCTGTATACAGAGTAAATATAAGTACCTACCTTTGGGTAAAATTGATGGCCTTGTTTATTTTTTATTTTCGGGTATTTTTAGTGTTGGTTGAGCTTTTTTTTCTATAATATTTTCTATAAACTTTATCATATATTATACGTGGTTGATAACTTTTGAAAACCTAATTTGAATTTATTGTATGTGCATACCAAATGTTGTATTAATTAAAAAAATTTTTAGCATTCCTTGATATAAAATATACCATATTATTTAACTACCTTTGATTGATGTTAATTATATTGTCGTTAAAATGGCTATTATGTCAACTAATACCTTGTATATGATTTTGTATTTATCTTCTATTCATATTTTGTAAATAAGCATGTTTTTGTAATCATGTGGTAAATTTTAGTGTTACGATGTAGATTATTTTTGTCAGTACGTCTCTTGAAAACCAAACACGCACTGTCTTGGATATCTTGTGTAATGGTAAAAAGAGTTGCGCGATGTCCTCTAATATCAAATATCACAGTCTGGTCCAGCTGAGGTTCAGATTTTTGGCTTGCAGTCTGGTTTGGTGAAATTTACTTCTGGCTCTCGGGAAGTATATTAGCTGCGTTTTGTAATTATTAGACAGCATTTTACATTTATCTAATCACCCCGTCGATATGTTCTTAATAATAATCGATTAGAAGTATTTAATATACAGGGGTATTGCTTTTATTGTATATATCTTTTTTCTTAGTTTTTAAGTCCATTGGCGTTTTAAATTCCGTACTATTTATCATAGATGTAAACTTAATATTATAATACATACGAGGTTGGTAATAAGTTTGTCCTTGATCTTAAATTATTCTAATATAGCTGTTTTGGTTTATTGTTATCTTGTATATCGAATAATATTCTTGATACAATATTAGTGTGGCTTATGGAGCTATAACGTCTGGGATATTATTTTGTGTTTCTTATCATTGTCGCATATCTTTTATACGTGTTTTGTAACTAAATGTTTTCGGTATATAACTGTTTTTTGATTTTATTTTAAATCTAACTTAACAGGGGTAGAACAGTCTGATTGTCATGTGATTCTTATGGGTGTTGATGACCGTGTAGTTTTGAGTTGGGGCAGTTTATAACTGATCTGTTTTGAACGGAGGTCTACTCGTAACGTGTGTTGGGGTAAACAAAGTATGTTCTTACAACAAGGGCAGTTGTAACAGGATTACACTGTTGCCATTTTCGGCAGATAGTGCAAGTAAGATAATAGTGTATTTGACTTGAAAACTGCATATATTTCTGGCATAAAACGTTGTTAAATAATTACAGATATGTCTTTTTATTTTACGCCGATTTTTTTATTCCTTTAATGTAATATACCAGGGTGATAGTAAGTGATATTGTTATGTTGTGAATAAAAAAGTTTTAAAATTGATTGATTTTTATTTAATTATACAATCATGAATGGTATTCCGATGGGGTGTTTATATGGGTATTTTTATCAATGCGATATGGGGTGAATGCTGTTGGAAAGGTTTAAGATTTGTTAATAAATTGGTGTCGATAATAATATATCCCTATAACCACACTTAAGGTTCTTTGTTTTACCTAGTTACTGTTGCGAACGGCTATTACAATATGGCCTAAGCGTATTTTCTTAAATTTTCAGTATTGGAACGGCGGTGTTGCCGTTTCGACAATTTTTATGTTGAATAAGGGGAAATATTGGTTTGGCAACGCCATTAGTACTGGTTTGTCGATAAAATGGTGAATGCATTATAAAAGCTAGGTTTACCGCCATTTTGTCATCATCGCCACACTTAAGGTTTGTTAATAAATTGGTGAAGGCAATATTTGCTGATAGGGGCTTCTGGTTGCATAAGTTCAGGTAGTACCCAGATAGCGGGAGTATGCGCGAACGTAATTATAGATGGCGTCTGAAAATACTGTTTGCCAAAAGGACATACTAGATCCCCAGTTGTCTAATTACATGCCACGCGGCCTCTAACAATGTTCATTGATGACATGTTATGGCGCATGCATACTGCAACAGATGATGGTCTCCAATATTATGTAGACAAAAACAACTATGGCTGCCGCCATTTTGCCATCGTCTCCACACTTGGGTCCTTTGTTCCACCTATACGTTATAATTGACGGGTCCCCCATATTTTTAGCTTGTCAACATTGATCAACTATTTTAATGTATACGCTCTCGTAGTGTATTTTATAAGGTTTTAGATCGAAATCGAGAGGTTCCTGGTTCAAATCCCGCCGAGGACAAAAACTTTTTTATGATATTATTATATTTTAAAATATTTTAACTGATTTACAACGTCATACCTACCATCGCGGTAAACAAGATGTCTTATATGAAAAGCAGGTGGCGCTACCCCGTTAGGTGGCACCCCTACAATGATATTACTATATAATCGGGGTAACACGTGATCTGGGTTCCGTTGGGGCAAAAGTTAGGTTAGAATAATGGGTGGGGGGTTAGGTGGCAGCAGTGGAGGGTTCCACACAGGCCAATAGGGCCCTATATTACCGGCATCGAGCAGTTATGACGTCACTCACTAGGTGGCGATAGTAGCTGGGTTCCACTTAGGTTAAGAGAGGATGGTGGCTTCCAGGAAAGTGCCACGCCCTAAAATGGCGATAAAAATGCAGATTTCAGTCCCCATGTTATTTCTTATGGGATTTTGAGTTGGGACATACATAGCATTACTACTATTGACCACAACTAAAAGATACAATTTAAACTTTTATTATTAAATGCAAAAATTGCCAACAAAGTAAATATAAACGACATTTCGTAAAACTACAAATGAATATATAACGCCGACACCCGTGAGACCTTCTAATATTTTATATGCAGACTCTTACACTGGAAACTCAAAAATTTTAACCCTTGTTGACGCATTTTCAAAATACGCACAAAAGCGTATACCCAGTGAACTCTCTAAATTCTAAAGGAATAGTTGAGAAATCTTTAAAGTTCTTTTCTCGTCACGATATATTTTCCAATATTGTTGTCGATAATGGCACGGAATTTAAAATCTCAGTAGTTATGGAATTACTCAATCTCCGCAGAATTATATTGCATTTCTGTTCAGCCAACCATCCTCAGTCGAATGGTATCGTGGAGCGGTTTCACTCCACCTTAATTGATATTTGTTCGGTTATTAAACACTAGGGGCTTCTCAAAAACGCCTATAACTAGGATAATAATTAATGCAATAAACGCATACAATCACTCTATTCACTCCACAACAAAACTTAAACCAATCGACGTTATTGAAGGTCATATTTCTAACGAAAATCCATTAAACATAAATGTCGGGAAAACCTTGTTAAAAACGATTCTTTCATTGATCACAAAAGGAAATCTAAAATATCCACAATCAGTCTATTCACTCCACAATAAAACTCAAACCAATCGATGTTATTAAAGATCATATTTCTAACGAAAACCCATTTAACATAAATGTCGGAAAGACCATGTTCAAGATGATTATATTATTGATCACAAAAAGAAATCTAAAATTCTTTTCACAAAAATTAATTAGGATCTTATGCGAGAAAAGGAAAAACGTATGGAAAAAATTAATAAAAATCCGGACGCACCCGACATATTTCAGGCTCAACAAAAGGTTTATGTAAAAAAGGCATATTCCTCAAAAAACTGAAATAAATTCCATTGATCTACTACAGTGAAAGAGACGAACAATGAACGTAAGACTGCATGTATTCACAGAATCGCGAGATAAAATTCACATGAATAGTCTTAAGGTCCACTTAAAAGACCTTATTCCTTTACTAAGTAAATATTTTATTTTCAGATTACCTATGCTTATCAGCGGATTACAAGAAAAAAATAAGAATGAAAAATCTTGAAACTAACGCCGGAATATTACCATTAAATCTAGGAATCGCAAAAATTCGCGAATATACTCACACATTAATACACTTCTACCATTTGAACCCTCTAATATTGGAAATTAATCAATTAAACAGCAAGTTGGAAAAATAACCAGCCTGTTATACCAACATAAAGATTATTTACTTGATGTATTAAACTACGTAAAAATATTAAGCTTAACTAAAGAAAAGGTTGAAACAAAGGGTATGTAAATTCTACCTCATCGGAAAAGGAACGAGGTCTAATAAACGGTTTTGGCTTAATTTTTAAGGCGATAAGCGGAAATTTGGATGTAAATGACGGTGAAAGGTATGGACAAATGATTAAGAGTCTTCATGAAAATAAAAACAAGTCGGCTGAATACGTTATAAAACAAAATTCAATATCCCTGGATATAATAACCAATTTAATGGCACAATGCAAAAAATTAGTCACAATGAACAATTATTACTGTAAAAAAAATCAATCGGGTTGCCATATTCGTCGAACGCTAGACCAATAAAGAAAATACTGCGTTTATAAAATATATATTGTATCAACTAATCAATATGTATGAAATGTTAAATTCAGCCCTACAACATAGGTATCGAAAATTCTATTTCATTTGTTAGACTAAATCTATTGCACCTCAGCATAATACAAACAAATGATCTCTTAATCTCTGTGACATTTTAAACCCTTAATTTAATGTAAAGCCCAACAATTACCTTTACAAGTTTCTTAGATAATACAGTAATTTACCAAATATTATTTAAAGTAGACTGCTTTATCTTAAATAATAAAATAAATTACTTTTTAAGAATTCCGATTATACAGGGTGTTATTTAATAAGTGTCCGCTATTTTACAGAACGATTCTATAGTTATTTAAAAGGGGAAGTGGTCATATAGCATGGGTCCGCAAGCCCTTCATTTTTGAGATACAGGGCGTCACAATTTTTAACAGGAATAAAAAATATGTGCGCCACTGCCGCTTTCTCTTTTGATACCACTGTTATATAGGCACTTTATTGGCTAATGCAAAGTACATTTTCATAATTTTTTGATATCGGCTTTGATTAGGAGATAAGTACCTACTATTTTATCAAACTCTGATATATATCGATATGCAAATAAGTGCCATTTATTTCTTAATTATTCTTTTTCTCGAGAATGATTGCTCGTAGCGACTTTTACCAAGTATGCCTTTATCATGTAAAAATGATGACGAAATCCATTTTTTTGTTTAAAAATGTAGTACAAGCACGTATAAAAAAGTTATGACTCCTCAAAAGAGTAAAAGGACACCTATATAGCGCCCTCTATAAGTGGGAGCCATGCTAACATTAAATTTGAGTTTCTCATTTTAAAAAAACCTCAGATGTTAAATGTTTCTAAATAATAAATAAAGAAAAAAAAAATATGTAAATTTGTTTAAATTTCATAACTATCATTTTATTATTTGGCACGAAATGGTCCTCGCGGCGAAACGGCCGCGGCAAAATGTCCCTTCCCCATTTTTTATTACGTGCATTATAAGTCTAAACCTAGGTAGTAGCTTCCGAGATATCGACTTTTGGAAAATAACATTTTTGAACTTTGACAGCTTCTAGCTTTCTAACGGTACGCTATAGAGCAAAACGGCTTACATGCCCCTATCTTACTTTTTTATTATCTTCCCGAAAATGCCAACTTCCGGTTATAACACTATTCGAACTTTGTTCAGGAAACTGTAAGAAAACCTTGCTTACACCCTCAAATTAAAATGTTACTTAAGGACATAATTCGCAAAAATGCATGTTTTAATTGATAAACGTTATTAAAAGTGGTAAAATATTACAAAATTGGTTTTTGGAAGATATCATGAAAAATTTAATTGGCCAATTTTCAATAGAAACCGTGCAATGATGATAGTAAGCAAGTTTAAATTGATATTCCAGAAAACGGAAAACTTCTGAGGCATATGACGTAACATTAAAGTGACCAGGATGATGGATACAATAATTATTTAAAAATCTAAAATATTTTTAAAAATCGAATCATGAAGAAACATGTAATTTTTTATCCTAAAAATCTTTTTGAGCCACCCTATATACTCTAAAATACTTTTAAACCATGTGTCTGAGCAGCCCCAATCATAATACATATAGATATTTTTGCCAAGTTCTTTAGTTTTCGTAAGGCCTCCACCCGAATTTCGTTTGACCACCCTGTTTATATACAGGATGTTGGGGAAACGATTGCTTAAATGCAATAAAAATAATGAAATTAAATGCAACCAATGTTTTCAGAATCAATACTACTCTTTGTCTAGATAAAATAAATGCTTTCAAATATTCCATTACCAACACAATTCCTCAACGGTCAGAGAAACAGAGAAACAATATGCATTTAATGTTTTCAGAACAAATAATATTGTCGCCCAGACAAGCAACCAAATTTGCACATTGCACATCCTAAAACGGCGGCCTGTCGCTACGATTATTTAAGCAAAAAATGTTAAAATATATATTGTTTTAGAAATAGCCAATTAGAACAGAACGCGCGAAATATGTGACCTTCTGATTGGCCGATCTGACGGTGACATGATGTTTAGGGACGGGAGCGCGCTGGCGTTCTCTCGAGAAGCACTACGATTTAACCCTTCAAAGGTCAATATGTACGTCAAAATTTAAAGTGGGTCATCGTCCGACGGACATGATAATATAGCATCGCTGAAATAACAGCATCAAGTAGTGAGTGTAGTAATGTTGTAAAAAGTTAGTAATGTTATAAGTTAGTATTTAATTATGTATTAAAGTGTTATTGTGTAAACAAGTGCCGATTTGGATAAATAAACGCCAAACTAAAAGGGATCTAACTGTTTAATTCACCTAACCAATATATAAAACGAACCAAAGAATTAACCTAACTCGAGGAATATACAAAGCCTCACCGTTTAATATTGGGAGTTAAAATTAAAACTTGATTCCCACATTTTGGTCCTTCGAGCCGGATTGGTTAGAGTGAATTATGGTTCTTCGAAAGCCAGGATGGTGAAGTGAAAAACAGTGTAGTAAAGGGCAAGTTTTTGTGAAAAACGTAACAATTATAAAAAAATAAAGACGATTGTAAATGGAGTGAAGAGTTTGAGTTGAAAAGTCCTGTTAGAGACTATCAACCCAGGGAATTGTGAAAGTGAGTAAAAGTCATTGGGGGGAATACAGTGTAGTAAAAGGCAAGTTTTTGTGAAAAACGTAACAATAATAAAAAATAAGACGATTGTAAATAAAGTGGAGAGTTTAAATTGAGAAGTCCTGTTAGAGACTGTCATACCAGGACCAGGGAAGTGTGAAAGTAGGTAAAAGTTAAAAGTCATTTGGGGGAATAGAGTGTAGTGAAAAGTGTCTACACAAACGCAAAACGGGACGTACTTACATCAGGGAACAATAAGCAAAGCAATAAGCATCAAGGAAACAAGGAAGGTAGAGTAACAATAAGATATTGTCATTGTATACTTTTGTAAATAGTATTGTTTGTATTATTGTCAATGTTTTGGTTAAGCAAAATCATGCTTTGGTAGCCAACAGTTTGATACTGTTTGCATTGAGAGTAGGTTGTAGCCGCAAGCTAATTTCAAAGTTAGAACGATTGATTAATTAAATAACAAATATAAAAAAAAATGGATTTAGAAACGTTGAAGAAAGCACGGGCTGTTGCGAAAGCCGCTATAGCGCGAGTTCAAACATGGATTGAACAAAGTTTAAATGATAAAACGAGATTAGTACAAGCTTCCGTTAGGGAAGAACTATTAAAAAAAGCATTTCAAAACTATACAGAGGCGCAAGGTAAGATCGAGGAATTAAACCCCGAAGACGGCGATCGTGCTGACGTTGAGGATAGATATTGTGCTCTAATAATTGAAATTGAGGACTTGAGGTCAACTAGTGTTGCAAGCTCAGTATGTAGCGTGCAAAGTGTGCCGTCGGTACACATCACATCGGGAATTAAATTACCAGACTTGAAAATTTCACCCTTTGACGGAAATGTAGCCGATTGGAGAGGTTATGTAGATTTGTTCACAGCATTAATTTTAAGTAGTGCAGGTTTAACAGATGTTCAGAGATTGATTTATATGGAAACAACTTTGAAGGGAGAAGCGCTCAAGCTGGTCGATTCGTTAGAGATTGTAGGTTTAAACTTTGAAATTGCGTTTAATATTTTAAAGAAAAGATATGAAAACATAACCTGTGTCATAAATAGTTATTTAAATAATTTCTTAGATACCCCTCAGCTTGCAAAGCCGAACGCGGAAAATTTAAGAGAGTTTATTGCAAATCAAAGAAAAACAATTGAGTCATTAAAAAAATTAAACTTGTCAAACACAGAGATTTTGGAATATTTACTGGTATTTATTTTGGGAAATAAATTAGATTTCGCGACAAAAGAGTATTTGAGCTGGATTGCGATCTAGATGAATTGCCGTCGGTAAACGATTTCTTTGAATTTTTGGAGCGAAGGTGCATAGTCTTTAAAAACTTATCTAGTACAAATTTGCAGTCAATACTACCTCACAATAACGGGTGCTAGAAATAATAGAGTTGTTTTATTTACGGGTAATTAACAAAATAATAAGTCTTGTGACAGGTCACAAACTATACGCATGCGATGAATTCTTAAAACTTTCGGTCCAGGAACGAAATAAAATTGTGCAGCTAAAAAGTTTAATTGTTTCGAAAGACATAGTGTGGCGCAGTGTACGTCAATTTATACATGCAGAACTTGCGGAAGAACACATAATTCTTTGTTGCATCAGAGTGGAGCGTTCGACTCAAATAGTGGGCGACAACAGTCAAATAATGCGAATTATGACGCAATTAGGGGAGATACCAATCAGTATTCACAAAACAGACCGATAAAGAATTCGGGAAATATATCAAATAGGCAGGCAAACAATGCAAACAATAGGCCTACTATAACAGTAGAAAAGCAAGTACAGAATCAACAGTCGAATTCTAATGGTACAAGATCAGGTGAACGCAAAACGCAGCCAGAGCAAGCTGTTTCTTTGTCGGCAGTGTCTGCAAGACAATCAAATATTTTATTGGCAACTGCTCAAGTAAAGGTACTTAATAAATATATGAAAATGATATCTGTGAAAGCTTTGTTAGATAGCGGGAGCCAAAGTTCATTCATACCGCAGTCACTGATGAACCAACTAAAATGTAAAGTCTATAAGCACGAGCTAAATATTTCAAGTATTTCACAAAGAAGTTTTAAAATAAATAAATTGACAGATGTAACCGTACACTCAAAAACGCAAAATAAAAATTATATCGTGTCTTGTATAATAACATATAAGTTACCGCAGGTACCGATAAATATAGATAGTTTAAAAATACCAAATAGTATACAGGGTGAGCTTGCAGACCCAACATTTTATGAGCCTTCTAGTATAGATCTTTTATTGGGAGCGACTTGTTATTATGCAATTTTGGAAAAAGGACATTGTAGTTTAGGTAAGCAATTGCTGACTCTTTTAAGCACCGAATTCGGGTGGATTATCGCAGGTAATGTACCTTCTTTCTGTATTAAACCAGTGCAAAATCAACAAGACTGTTCACAGAATGAAGTTTCGTTTTTTTTACAAACACAAGAAATTGATAATAGGTTAGTAGAGTTTTGGGAGATTGAACAAATCCCATCAACAAAGGTAATGTCAGCTGACGACAGAAGTTAGCGGAAAAAATATTTTGTGATACTACAAAAATTCGGGAGGACGGAGCATATCAGGTGGATATGCCATTTAAGCAGCCGCAAGAGTATAAGTTCTTGGAAAGTTCATATGCAATAGCAAAAAAACATTTTCTTTCACTTTAGAGGAGATTTAAGAGTAACCCGAAATTATTTTCGGAGTTCAAAAAATGTATTGACGAGTATGTTGACCTAGGTCATGCAAGGTATGTTCCGTTGGCTTTGACGAACGCGAACAACGAAAATAAATATTTCATACCACATCTGTGTGTAATCAGAGATTCTAGTGTCACAACAAAATAACGTGTAGTGTTTGACGCGTCGGCACAGTCAAAGTCGGGATATTCTTTGAATGACGTCAATCTAAAAGGGTATCAGGTACAGCCTGAGCTTTCCGATATTTTGTGCCGGTTCAGGCATTTTCAATTCGTTTTGATTTCAGACATACAAAAAATGTATAGACAAATAAAAATAAATCCAGAGCATAAGTTTCTGCAAAATACAACAAAATGCATGTTAAGATATGTAAAATCTCTAGTAAACCTTAGTTTTTGAATATTATTATATACAGCTGTGTTAATAAATAATATACAGACTTGGATATCCTTGAATGTTTACTGAAAATTTTGACTGATACTTTCATTGTTTACTGTATAATTTTTGCAAAGTACTATATTTTTAAGCTTTTACCCCACATTCTATCACATTGCAATATTTTTCTTGACAATAAATAATTTAATTTGAATTACTTTTTACGTATTCTTGGGCATTCGTAAGTCTTAGTGTAAAGTACGAATCTATAAATCATGGTAATTTTGCTATAATTATTAAACATTTTTATTTTTATCTTGAAGAGTCTGAATTTTTTAAAAACGTCGACTTTTTTATAATGCATTAGGTAGTGACTCCGTAAGAGAGTACCGACTGCATAATAATTTATGTAGTCAAACCTCTTGGTTCATCGAGCAAGAACATGCTGAGTGTGTCTTATGCAAGGGCTATGACCTAGTACATCTATAGACGATCATTCCTTATCGGGTTTCTGTTGTTCAAATCCTAATTTACATCAAACAATTTAGGTACATACCAAGCACATTCAGTCAGTTGAAATATTTTTCATGGTATATTCCTAATGTAGTGTTTCCAACATATTTTTAATTTATTTTATTTCTTAGTTAGACAAGTGCTTTTCTCTCGCCTTGTATCAGAAGAAGACATAATTTAAAATTGTTTATAATAATTAAAAATGCAACATCATTATGTAGATCGTTAGTTACCAACGAGTCTTGTTTAGATAATGCTTTATTTATGCTAATTGGCTTTGTAAGTATGTGCATCGGATCTGTTGATAAATTAGTAAAATGGTGCTGCTTTGACCTTTGACTAGTGTATGCTGTTTTGCTTTATTTAGGATTCACAAGGATATCAATATTATAATTGCAGGAGAATGGCTTATTTTATAATTTTTAATCTGAAATTTGTTTTATATATTTAAGTAGTACACTGTACTCCAAATATTATTATATACAGGGTCTTTTGAACTTGACGATATGCCATTTTATTTTTTGTATTGGTTTTTTATATCTGTGTAGTATATACGAGATTAGTGATATGTGTCTTTTTTATGTGTACTTTTATTTTTCCCTCATATGCTGACTATAAAATATAGCCTTCTTTATTTGTAATGTATTTTTTATTTCTATTTTTTATGCTAACTGAAAACCTTTGTACTCTCCAAGATACCTGATTTATCTCAATATTTTAGCTATCCATTTAAAGACTATTATTTATGTGTAAGTGAATATACTGTTTTATTTAATTATAGTAATAAAACAGACGTGATTGATATTAAGTAGGGTTATTTAAATGAGTAGTTTTTTTATCAGCGGCTGATGTGGTGGAAAGTTTATAGGTTCAGGCCTCTGCACATTTCTGTACAGAAAATATACAATGAATCCCTAATTCTGCTTTAATTATTATTAAGATTATTTTTTAAACTTGTAATTTTTATGAATTTATTACCGTATTTAAGTGTTTTCTTCAAAATATTACACAATAATTATATACAAGCATTTTATCTAAAAACTAAAATAGAATAAGATTGTTAAATAACTATCTCCTGTATATTTAGCAACTAAACAAAATCTCATAAATATTTGGCTCTTACTCTGAAGATAAGAATATTACTAAACTGCCCACTAACTCACTCGATAGCTGAATTTTATATAAGCTGGTGACGTAATTAGAATACACTTAAAATTATTTGCATTTTAGTCACATATCATATTGTTACAATTTTTTTCCGTCATATAATTCAATAAACAAATAATGCATAGGCTGTGTTAACGTCACAGACGTTCACGGTTACCGGCGTAACCTTGGCATTGTACCAGGTTAAATGTTATATACAATTACTTAGTTATCCAACTACTCTTGGTATTTTTTAAATATTATTCCAGGAATAAAATGTGCAGTGAACCGTATAATATAAGATATTTCAATGTCGCAACAATTCTCAGAATTTTGAAAGGTCATCTAATGTATAATAATTTATTTTTATGAAGTTCCCAGATCTTACTTGTTTGCAATATACGTCATTATAGGAAAAATTAAACTTAGTCGGGTAACCGGTATAATTAGGAAACAATGTACCTATAAACTTTATTAATAGTTTATCTATATTCATACCCAACTTTTCGGTTAACCTTGTATACATATTATTATTTATAGAAGCAAGCTGCTTTGTTTTTTGTACAATTGAAAATAATTTAAATATTGATTTCAACGACTGACCTATAATAATAATTACGGCAATACTATTTAGTTGCATATTTAATATCAAGGTTAACTACATCGAAGTCAACAAACTGATATTTCTACTAATGTTATAGATATATAAGATACAAGTACCATGTGTGATATCATTTGTGCATCTCTAGTAATTAATTAGTATGCCAAGTGTCTACACGAGCCTGTTATAAATGCTGTATACCGAGTAAATATAAGTACCTACCTTTGGGTAAAATTGATGGCCTTGTTTATTTTTTATTTTCGGGTATTTTTAGTGTTGGTTGAGCTTTTTTTTCTATAATATTTTCTATAAACTTTATCATATATTATACGTGGTTGTTAACTTTTAAAAACCTAATTTGAATTTATTGTATGTGCATACCAAATGTTGTATTAATTAAAAAAATTTTTAGCATTCCTTGATATAAAATATACCATATTATTTAACTATCTTTGATTGATGTTAATTATATTGTCGTTAAAATGGCTATTATGTCAACTAATACCTTGTATATGATTTTGTATTTATCTTCTATTCATATTTTGTAAATAAGCATGTTTTTGTAATCATGTGGTAAATTTTAGTGTTACGATGTAGATTATTTTTGTCAGTACGTCTCTTGAAAACCAAACACGCACTGTCTTGGATATCTTGTGTAATGGTAAAAAGAGTTGCGCGATGTCCTCTAATATCAAATATCACAGTCTGGTCCAGCTGAGGTTCAGATTTTTGGCTTGCAGTCTGGTTTGGTGAAATTTACTTCTGGCTCTCGGGAAGTATATTAGCTGCGTTTTGTAATTATTAGACAGCATTTTACATTTATCTAATCACCCCGTCGATATGTTCTTAATAATAATCGATTAGAAGTATTTAATATACAGGGGTATTGCTTTTATTGTATATATCTTTTTTCTCAGTTTTTAAGTCCATTGGCGTTTTAAATTCCGTACTATTTATCATAGATGTAAACTTAATATTATAATACATACGAGGTTGGTAATAAGTTTGTCCTTGATCTTAAATTATTCTAATATAGCTGTTTTGGTTTATTATTATCTTGTATATCGAATAATATTCTTGATACAATATTAGTGTGGCTTATGAAGCTATAACGTCTGGGATATTATTTTTGTTTCTTATCATTGTCGCATATCTTTTATACGTGTTTTTGTAACTAAATGTTTTCGGTATATAACTGTTTTTTGATTTTATTTTAAATCTAACTTAACAGGGGTAGAACAGTCTGATTGTCATGTGATTCTTATGGGTGTTGATGACCGTGTAGTTTTGAGTTGGGGCAGTTTATAACTGATCTGTTTTGAACGGAGGTCTACTCGTAACGTGTGTTGGGGTAAACAAAGTATGTTCTTACAACAAGGGCAGTTGTAACAGGATTACACTGTTGCCATTTTCGGCAGATAGTGCAAGTAAGATAATAGTGTATTTGACTTGAAAACTGCATATATTTCTGGCATAAAACGTTGTTAAATAATTACAGATATGTCTTTTTATTTTACGCCGATTTTTTTATTCCTTTAATGTAATATACCAGGGTGATAGTAAGTGATATTGTTATGTTGTGAATAAAAAAGTTTTAAAATTGATTGATTTTTATTTAATTATACAATCATGAATGGTATTCCGATGGGGTGTTTATATGGGTATTTTTATCAATGCGATATGGGGTGAATGCTGTTGGAAAGGTTTAAGATTTGTTAATAAATTGGTGTCGATAATAATATATCCCTATAACCACACTTAAGGTTCTTTGTTTTACCTAGTTACTGTTGCGAACGGCTATTACAATATGGCCTAAGCGTATTTTCTTAAATTTTCAGTATTGGAACGGCGGTGTTGCCGTTTCGACAATTTTTATGTTGAATAAGGGGAAATATTGGTTTGGCAACGCCATTAGTACTGGTTTGTCGATAAAATGGTGAATGCATTATAAAAGCTAGGTTTACCGCCATTTTGTCATCATCGCCACACTTAAGGTTTGTTAATAAATTGGTGAAGGCAATATTTGCTGATAGGGGCTTCTGGTTGCATAAGTTCAGGTAGTACCCAGATAGCGGGAGTATGCGCGAACGTAATTATAGATGGCGTCTGAAAATACTGTTTGCCAAAAGGACATACTAGATCCCCAGTTGTCTAATTACATGCCACGCGGCCTCTAACAATGTTCATTGATGACATGTTATGGCGCATGCATACTGCAACAGATGATGGTCTCCAATATTATGTAGACAAAAACAACTATGGCTGCCGCCATTTTGCCATCGTCTCCACACTTGGGTCCTTTGTTCCACCTATACGTTATAATTGACGGGTCCCCCATATTTTTAGCTTGTCAACATTGATCAACTATTTTAATGTATACGCTCTCGTAGTGTATTTTATAAGGTTTTAGATCGAAATCGAGAGGTTCCTGGTTCAAATCCCGCCGAGGACAAAAACTTTTTTATGATATTATTATATTTTAAAATATTTTAACTGATTTACAACGTCATACCTACCATCGCGGTAAACAAGATGTCTTATATGAAAAGCAGGTGGCGCTACCCCGTTAGGTGGCACCCCTACAATGATATTACTATATAATCGGGGTAACACGTGATCTGGGTTCCGTTGGGGCAAAAGTTAGGTTAGAATAATGGGTGGGGGGTTAGGTGGCAGCAGTGGAGGGTTCCACACAGGCCAATAGGGCCCTATATTACCGGCATCGAGCAGTTATGACGTCACTCACTAGGTGGCGATAGTAGCTGGGTTCCACTTAGGTTAAGAGAGGATGGTGGCTTCCAGGAAAGTGCCACGCCCTAAAATGGCGATAAAAATGCAGATTTCAGTCCCCATGTTATTTCTTATGGGATTTTGAGTTGGGACATACATAGCATTACTACTATTGACCACAACTAAAAGATACAATTTAAACTTTTATTATTAAATGCAAAAATTGCCAACAAAGTAAATATAAACGACATTTCGTAAAACTACAAATGAATATATAACGCCGACACCCGTGAGACCTTCTAATATTTTATATGCAGACTCTTACACTGGAAACTCAAAAATTTTAACCCTTGTTGACGCATTTTCAAAATACGCACAAAAGCGTATACCCAGTGAACTCTCTAAATTCTAAAGGAATAGTTGAGAAATCTTTAAAGTTCTTTTCTCGTCACGATATATTTTCCAATATTGTTGTCGATAATGGCACGGAATTTAAAATCTCAGTAGTTATGGAATTACTCAATCTCCGCAGAATTATATTGCATTTCTGTTCAGCCAACCATCCTCAGTCGAATGGTATCGTGGAGCGGTTTCACTCCACCTTAATTGATATTTGTTCGGTTATTAAACACTAGGGGCTTCTCAAAAACGCCTATAACTAGGATAATAATTAATGCAATAAACGCATACAATCACTCTATTCACTCCACAACAAAACTTAAACCAATCGACGTTATTGAAGGTCATATTTCTAACGAAAATCCATTAAACATAAATGTCGGGAAAACCTTGTTAAAAACGATTCTTTCATTGATCACAAAAGGAAATCTAAAATATCCACAATCAGTCTATTCACTCCACAATAAAACTCAAACCAATCGATGTTATTAAAGATCATATTTCTAACGAAAACCCATTTAACATAAATGTCGGAAAGACCATGTTCAAGATGATTATATTATTGATCACAAAAAGAAATCTAAAATTCTTTTCACAAAAATTAATTAGGATCTTATGCGAGAAAAGGAAAAACGTATGGAAAAAATTAATAAAAATCCGGACGCACCCGACATATTTCAGGCTCAACAAAAGGTTTATGTAAAAAAGGCATATTCCTCAAAAAACTGAAATAAATTCCATTGATCTACTACAGTGAAAGAGACGAACAATGAACGTAAGACTGCATGTATTCACAGAATCGCGAGATAAAATTCACATGAATAGTCTTAAGGTCCACTTAAAAGACCTTATTCCTTTACTAAGTAAATATTTTATTTTCAGATTACCTATGCTTATCAGCGGATTACAAGAAAAAAATAAGAATGAAAAATCTTGAAACTAACGCCGGAATATTACCATTAAATCTAGGAATCGCAAAAATTCGCGAATATACTCACACATTAATACACTTCTACCATTTGAACCCTCTAATATTGGAAATTAATCAATTAAACAGCAAGTTGGAAAAATAACCAGCCTGTTATACCAACATAAAGATTATTTACTTGATGTATTAAACTACGTAAAAATATTAAGCTTAACTAAAGAAAAGGTTGAAACAAAGGGTATGTAAATTCTACCTCATCGGAAAAGGAACGAGGTCTAATAAACGGTTTTGGCTTAATTTTTAAGGCGATAAGCGGAAATTTGGATGTAAATGACGGTGAAAGGTATGGACAAATGATTAAGAGTCTTCATGAAAATAAAAACAAGTCGGCTGAATACGTTATAAAACAAAATTCAATATCCCTGGATATAATAACCAATTTAATGGCACAATGCAAAAAATTAGTCACAATGAACAATTATTACTGTAAAAAAAATCAATCGGGTTGCCATATTCGTCGAACGCTAGACCAATAAAGAAAATACTGCGTTTATAAAATATATATTGTATCAACTAATCAATATGTATGAAATGTTAAATTCAGCCCTACAACATAGGTATCGAAAATTCTATTTCATTTGTTAGACTAAATCTATTGCACCTCAGCATAATACAAACAAATGATCTCTTAATCTCTGTGACATTTTAAACCCTTAATTTAATGTAAAGCCCAACAATTACCTTTACAAGTTTCTTAGATAATACAGTAATTTACCAAATATTATTTAAAGTAGACTGCTTTATCTTAAATAATAAAATAAATTACTTTTTAAGAATTCCGATTATACAGGGTGTTATTTAATAAGTGTCCGCTATTTTACAGAACGATTCTATAGTTATTTAAAAGGGGAAGTGGTCATATAGCATGGGTCCGCAAGCCCTTCATTTTTGAGATACAGGGCGTCACAATTTTTAACAGGAATAAAAAATATGTGCGCCACTGCCGCTTTCTCTTTTGATACCACTGTTATATAGGCACTTTATTGGCTAATGCAAAGTACATTTTCATAATTTTTTGATATCGGCTTTGATTAGGAGATAAGTACCTACTATTTTATCAAACTCTGATATATATCGATATGCAAATAAGTGCCATTTATTTCTTAATTATTCTTTTTCTCGAGAATGATTGCTCGTAGCGACTTTTACCAAGTATGCCTTTATCATGTAAAAATGATGACGAAATCCATTTTTTTGTTTAAAAATGTAGTACAAGCACGTATAAAAAAGTTATGACTCCTCAAAAGAGTAAAAGGACACCTATATAGCGCCCTCTATAAGTGGGAGCCATGCTAACATTAAATTTGAGTTTCTCATTTTAAAAAAACCTCAGATGTTAAATGTTTCTAAATAATAAATAAAGAAAAAAAAAATATGTAAATTTGTTTAAATTTCATAACTATCATTTTATTATTTGGCACGAAATGGTCCTCGCGGCGAAACGGCCGCGGCAAAATGTCCCTTCCCCATTTTTTATTACGTGCATTATAAGTCTAAACCTAGGTAGTAGCTTCCGAGATATCGACTTTTGGAAAATAACATTTTTGAACTTTGACAGCTTCTAGCTTTCTAACGGTACGCTATAGA
This sequence comes from Polydrusus tereticollis, assembly GCA_963920685.1. NCBI lineage: Eukaryota > Metazoa > Arthropoda > Insecta > Coleoptera > Curculionidae > Polydrusus > Polydrusus tereticollis. The sequence goes on from OY987329.1 coordinate 57,715,855, forward strand.
GCAAAACGGCTTACATGCCCCTATCTTACTTTTTTATTATCTTCCCGAAAATGCCAACTTCCGGTTATAACACTATTCGAACTTTGTTCAGGAAACTGTAAGAAAACCTTGCTTACACCCTCAAATTAAAATGTTACTTAAGGACATAATTCGCAAAAATGCATGTTTTAATTGATAAACGTTATTAAAAGTGGTAAAATATTACAAAATTGGTTTTTGGAAGATATCATGAAAAATTTAATTGGCCAATTTTCAATAGAAACCGTGCAATGATGATAGTAAGCAAGTTTAAATTGATATTCCAGAAAACGGAAAACTTCTGAGGCATATGACGTAACATTAAAGTGACCAGGATGATGGATACAATAATTATTTAAAAATCTAAAATATTTTTAAAAATCGAATCATGAAGAAACATGTAATTTTTTATCCTAAAAATCTTTTTGAGCCACCCTATATACTCTAAAATACTTTTAAACCATGTGTCTGAGCAGCCCCAATCATAATACATATAGATATTTTTGCCAAGTTCTTTAGTTTTCGTAAGGCCTCCACCCGAATTTCGTTTGACCACCCTGTTTATATACAGGATGTTGGGGAAACGATTGCTTAAATGCAATAAAAATAATGAAATTAAATGCAACCAATGTTTTCAGAATCAATACTACTCTTTGTCTAGATAAAATAAATGCTTTCAAATATTCCATTACCAACACAATTCCTCAACGGTCAGAGAAACAGAGAAACAATATGCATTTAATGTTTTCAGAACAAATAATATTGTCGCCCAGACAAGCAACCAAATTTGCACATTGCACATCCTAAAACGGCGGCCTGTCGCTACGATTATTTAAGCAAAAAATGTTAAAATATATATTGTTTTAGAAATAGCCAATTAGAACAGAACGCGCGAAATATGTGACCTTCTGATTGGCCGATCTGACGGTGACATGATGTTTAGGGACGGGAGCGCGCTGGCGTTCTCTCGAGAAGCACTACGATTTAACCCTTCAAAGGTCAATATGTACGTCAAAATTTAAAGTGGGTCATCGTCCGACGGACATGATAATATAGCATCGCTGAAATAACAGCATCAAGTAGTGAGTGTAGTAATGTTGTAAAAAGTTAGTAATGTTATAAGTTAGTATTTAATTATGTATTAAAGTGTTATTGTGTAAACAAGTGCCGATTTGGATAAATAAACGCCAAACTAAAAGGGATCTAACTGTTTAATTCACCTAACCAATATATAAAACGAACCAAAGAATTAACCTAACTCGAGGAATATACAAAGCCTCACCGTTTAATATTGGGAGTTAAAATTAAAACTTGATTCCCACATTTTGGTCCTTCGAGCCGGATTGGTTAGAGTGAATTATGGTTCTTCGAAAGCCAGGATGGTGAAGTGAAAAACAGTGTAGTAAAGGGCAAGTTTTTGTGAAAAACGTAACAATTATAAAAAAATAAAGACGATTGTAAATGGAGTGAAGAGTTTGAGTTGAAAAGTCCTGTTAGAGACTATCAACCCAGGGAATTGTGAAAGTGAGTAAAAGTCATTGGGGGGAATACAGTGTAGTAAAAGGCAAGTTTTTGTGAAAAACGTAACAATAATAAAAAATAAGACGATTGTAAATAAAGTGGAGAGTTTAAATTGAGAAGTCCTGTTAGAGACTGTCATACCAGGACCAGGGAAGTGTGAAAGTAGGTAAAAGTTAAAAGTCATTTGGGGGAATAGAGTGTAGTGAAAAGTGTCTACACAAACGCAAAACGGGACGTACTTACATCAGGGAACAATAAGCAAAGCAATAAGCATCAAGGAAACAAGGAAGGTAGAGTAACAATAAGATATTGTCATTGTATACTTTTGTAAATAGTATTGTTTGTATTATTGTCAATGTTTTGGTTAAGCAAAATCATGCTTTGGTAGCCAACAGTTTGATACTGTTTGCATTGAGAGTAGGTTGTAGCCGCAAGCTAATTTCAAAGTTAGAACGATTGATTAATTAAATAACAAATATAAAAAAAAATGGATTTAGAAACGTTGAAGAAAGCACGGGCTGTTGCGAAAGCCGCTATAGCGCGAGTTCAAACATGGATTGAACAAAGTTTAAATGATAAAACGAGATTAGTACAAGCTTCCGTTAGGGAAGAACTATTAAAAAAAGCATTTCAAAACTATACAGAGGCGCAAGGTAAGATCGAGGAATTAAACCCCGAAGACGGCGATCGTGCTGACGTTGAGGATAGATATTGTGCTCTAATAATTGAAATTGAGGACTTGAGGTCAACTAGTGTTGCAAGCTCAGTATGTAGCGTGCAAAGTGTGCCGTCGGTACACATCACATCGGGAATTAAATTACCAGACTTGAAAATTTCACCCTTTGACGGAAATGTAGCCGATTGGAGAGGTTATGTAGATTTGTTCACAGCATTAATTTTAAGTAGTGCAGGTTTAACAGATGTTCAGAGATTGATTTATATGGAAACAACTTTGAAGGGAGAAGCGCTCAAGCTGGTCGATTCGTTAGAGATTGTAGGTTTAAACTTTGAAATTGCGTTTAATATTTTAAAGAAAAGATATGAAAACATAACCTGTGTCATAAATAGTTATTTAAATAATTTCTTAGATACCCCTCAGCTTGCAAAGCCGAACGCGGAAAATTTAAGAGAGTTTATTGCAAATCAAAGAAAAACAATTGAGTCATTAAAAAAATTAAACTTGTCAAACACAGAGATTTTGGAATATTTACTGGTATTTATTTTGGGAAATAAATTAGATTTCGCGACAAAAGAGTATTTGAGCTGGATTGCGATCTAGATGAATTGCCGTCGGTAAACGATTTCTTTGAATTTTTGGAGCGAAGGTGCATAGTCTTTAAAAACTTATCTAGTACAAATTTGCAGTCAATACTACCTCACAATAACGGGTGCTAGAAATAATAGAGTTGTTTTATTTACGGGTAATTAACAAAATAATAAGTCTTGTGACAGGTCACAAACTATACGCATGCGATGAATTCTTAAAACTTTCGGTCCAGGAACGAAATAAAATTGTGCAGCTAAAAAGTTTAATTGTTTCGAAAGACATAGTGTGGCGCAGTGTACGTCAATTTATACATGCAGAACTTGCGGAAGAACACATAATTCTTTGTTGCATCAGAGTGGAGCGTTCGACTCAAATAGTGGGCGACAACAGTCAAATAATGCGAATTATGACGCAATTAGGGGAGATACCAATCAGTATTCACAAAACAGACCGATAAAGAATTCGGGAAATATATCAAATAGGCAGGCAAACAATGCAAACAATAGGCCTACTATAACAGTAGAAAAGCAAGTACAGAATCAACAGTCGAATTCTAATGGTACAAGATCAGGTGAACGCAAAACGCAGCCAGAGCAAGCTGTTTCTTTGTCGGCAGTGTCTGCAAGACAATCAAATATTTTATTGGCAACTGCTCAAGTAAAGGTACTTAATAAATATATGAAAATGATATCTGTGAAAGCTTTGTTAGATAGCGGGAGCCAAAGTTCATTCATACCGCAGTCACTGATGAACCAACTAAAATGTAAAGTCTATAAGCACGAGCTAAATATTTCAAGTATTTCACAAAGAAGTTTTAAAATAAATAAATTGACAGATGTAACCGTACACTCAAAAACGCAAAATAAAAATTATATCGTGTCTTGTATAATAACATATAAGTTACCGCAGGTACCGATAAATATAGATAGTTTAAAAATACCAAATAGTATACAGGGTGAGCTTGCAGACCCAACATTTTATGAGCCTTCTAGTATAGATCTTTTATTGGGAGCGACTTGTTATTATGCAATTTTGGAAAAAGGACATTGTAGTTTAGGTAAGCAATTGCTGACTCTTTTAAGCACCGAATTCGGGTGGATTATCGCAGGTAATGTACCTTCTTTCTGTATTAAACCAGTGCAAAATCAACAAGACTGTTCACAGAATGAAGTTTCGTTTTTTTTACAAACACAAGAAATTGATAATAGGTTAGTAGAGTTTTGGGAGATTGAACAAATCCCATCAACAAAGGTAATGTCAGCTGACGACAGAAGTTAGCGGAAAAAATATTTTGTGATACTACAAAAATTCGGGAGGACGGAGCATATCAGGTGGATATGCCATTTAAGCAGCCGCAAGAGTATAAGTTCTTGGAAAGTTCATATGCAATAGCAAAAAAACATTTTCTTTCACTTTAGAGGAGATTTAAGAGTAACCCGAAATTATTTTCGGAGTTCAAAAAATGTATTGACGAGTATGTTGACCTAGGTCATGCAAGGTATGTTCCGTTGGCTTTGACGAACGCGAACAACGAAAATAAATATTTCATACCACATCTGTGTGTAATCAGAGATTCTAGTGTCACAACAAAATAACGTGTAGTGTTTGACGCGTCGGCACAGTCAAAGTCGGGATATTCTTTGAATGACGTCAATCTAAAAGGGTATCAGGTACAGCCTGAGCTTTCCGATATTTTGTGCCGGTTCAGGCATTTTCAATTCGTTTTGATTTCAGACATACAAAAAATGTATAGACAAATAAAAATAAATCCAGAGCATAAGTTTCTGCAAAATACAACAAAATGCATGTTAAGATATGTAAAATCAGCAAATAATCCCGCGAACATTTTGTCACGGGGAAACTTTTCAACCGAAATAATTAATTCAGGACATTGGTTTCATGGACCTGAATTTTTGTTGAACTCGGACGTGGATTTGCACTCGTTCGACAGTCAAATAAATTTAAAAAATATTCCAGAACAAAGGAAAATAGTGCTCGTCGCCTTTCAGAGACCAGAGGCGTGCGATTTTTGGTTACAATATTTCGCGAACTTTTTGAATTTTGGACGTTTAATGCGATCAGTAGCATTTATATTCCGGTTTTTATATAACGTTACAAATAAATATGACAAAAAAAGTCAAATCTTGATGTCAATGAAATTGACAGAGTAAAAAAATGTGTTATAAGAAATCTGCAGGAAAAATATTTTAATAAGGAAATTTCAGAATTAAAGCAAGATAAAATAATTTCTAGTAACCAGTTAAAAGGATTTAAAATTTTTCTGGATTCAGATCAACTAGTACGAGTAGGAGGTAGGCTGGAGAATAAAAGTATTTCTTCCTTTGAGGTTATAATTTCATTATTTATTTTTTTTTAAGTTTAAAGTTTTCTTCAGGAAGGGTTTAATCCTTTTTTCTGTTTGGTAACTTGCCACAAAAGTTACTGGGGCTGTGGCTAAGTCCCTGGGGCAACCCTAAAAATGTCAGTGATCTTGCGTTTTTTGTTCTTTTTGTTTGCCCTTTGTCTTTAGTTAGACATCGTAATGGTTGTATAAGCGGAGGCGCATAACAACTTTTCACCAAGGACCTACTAAGCACTAGAAGCGCTCCTAGTGTGTAAACTAAAGAGTGTGGACTACCCTGGCAGTAACGCACTGTCCTTTGGCGCCAGTTCCACCCGAGCTGGCCCCACTTTTGCCTTGCGGGGCATCTGACACCGTTTACTTCTTTCTCTTCTTTTTCACGCTCGTCTTTGCTTCGGCGCTGCATGGGCACGTGCAGCGTCAGCCTAAGTACCAGTGTCATTTCTCTGGGTTGGGTGGGGATAAGGGGTTCTGTTGGTATTCAGTCCAGGGGAATTATAGGGATTTTTTCGGGTGTGAGCATAAGGGGTTCGTGATAGCTCTGTAGGAGCAAGAGCTCCGCAGAGGCTAAATAAGAGTTTGTTGCATTCACTAAGGGTGAATGGCAACATGTTCAGGTCACGTTGTGGCCAATATTCCTCAATGTAAAGAATACGTACAAATACCTAATGTGAAGTACAAACTTACAACTTGTGCTTCATGCTGGACTGCGAGGGCTCAAGTAAGAGTGCCAAAGTCATTACTTACTACTTAGGGAGGTGCAAGCTTACAACTTGTACTTCCACTTGCGTTGGCGAATCCACGTTGTGGTTAGCTGTTCTCATGTGTAAAAATATTGTTGGTTGCATTCACTAAGGGTGAACTGCAACATGTTCAGGTCACGTTGTGGCCAATATTCTTCAATGTGAAGAATACGTACAAATTACTTACTACTTAGGGAGGTGCAAGCTTACAACTTGCACTTCCACTTGCGTTGGCGAATCCACGTCGTGGTTAGCTGCTCTCATGTGTAAATAAGACAGGGTCGCACGCCAGATGTGAAATTGTTATTATTTGATTGTGCCTACCATACTGACTACGGTATCAGGGAGAATTAATGATTATGTTGTAGTATGGTATCATATGTATCTCTACGTTTGTATTTATTTTAATGTATCATATTCAAGGAAAATTGATGATTATGTTGTAGTAGGGTATCATATGTATCGCTACGTTTGTATTTAATGTATATTATTATATTAGATTTCGGCTCATGAGAGCATTTCTACGAGTATTGTATGTATTGGTGTATAATAATAACATGTTTTTTCTACGGATGCTATAAAATGTTCCACTTTTCTCATCGCTTAAATTTGTTCAAAACGGAGAATTTCTCACGCAGTGAGAAATATCCGCAATTATAGTGAGAAATAATTTCTCACTGTTATTATGATAACCCAAGTCAGCCATAACGACGCAACGCCGACGATTAGCGCGCAATATCTACTTAGGCCATGAAACCATTTGCCGGCGTTTCCATAACAACACGACCGAAATACTGCACCATTATTATTGCTGTCACCTTGCCAAACGGGAATAGTTTTATTGTTGTTTTTTATACTAGAACAGTTCAGATTTGTTAAATATTGATTCTTTCCAAAATTGTTCAAATATAACTGTTAATTACAATTTTAAGTAAAATATAAAAATGAGTTAATGTAATATGTATTATGTATTTTATTTCTGAACCTCGTTTTGAATACATAAAAACAACGCATCCGTAGAAAAAGCACAGTGTACTACACGTGAGAAAATCACATATTTCTCCCGAGCGCCGAAGTTTGTTGGCACGAGCACTCGGGAGAAATATGTGATTTTTCTCACTTGTTGTAGGGAAAAAGGAGGCACATACAACCACATCATACAAAAAGGTACATAGAGGGAAAGTCTTGGCGAGAAATGTAATTGTTTGAATAACGTACTAACATTTGAACATCTAAGAAACCTTTTGAGCGAAAAATATATTTTTAAAATTAATTTTTGCAAAAAAAATTAATAATTTTAAAAATATTGACAAACGGTTGAAAGTGCCCCTCCGGTGAGGTACCTTCAACCACCTTGTGGAGCAGTTTCAACCATGCAATAAATAAACGGAAAACATTTAGGTCAAACCTTTATTTCAAGTAATATCAAATATAGAAGGGAATGCTGGCTTATTTAATGTTGTAGTTAGATAAGTTAACATTAAAAGTTAGTAAGGACGAAGTTCTAGCTGTCTTGGATGAGTTGGGTTGTGGTAATCTTAGAACTAGGTCACAGCGATCAACTGTAGATATATCATCAACTAGAGGATAATAGAATTTATATTCTGGGCCCTTACGACGCAAATATTTTATTACATATTCATTGAGGTTTACGGTTTCTATGACTTTTCCTATGTAGTAATATACGCTTGATTTTAGGGGAAATCGTACCAAAACAAAATCATTTTGGTCTAATGTATCACTGTCTGTTATGAGGTTAACGTTTTCAATGTCACTAAAGTCTTCTGATATTTCGTCTGATTCAAGATTAACAGATTCCTCACTATCTGAGCTGCTTGTACTCACTTTCCTTTTCTTTTTTGCCATAACAGTCTTCTCCTTTTTGTCTTCTGGAAATACTTGCTTTAGAATTCGCTTTTGATTTATTTTCTCTGTAATCTGTCTACGCCTTTCTCTTTCACCTTCAATTTCTTCTAGCTGATTTTTTTCAGGTGTTTCAGTAAAAATTCTGGACTTTCCTTTTCTGCTATTCGCTTTATTAGTTTGTTCAACAGTTGCCCTCGGAAACGGTCTGACATCTTCAGGCGTCATTTTAATACCAGAAGTTGAGGGTAGCTCTAAAATATAAGTAATAAATTTGTAAAAAACTGAAATATCAAATGTTACCTATATTACCTTTTGTGTTTTTGCAAAAGCCACTAACAGAAACGATGTTTGTAATATTCTTAGGCGGTGTGGATGGCAGAGACACGTTTAAAGATGTAAACGAGGTGTTCTCGCAAGATTTTGATGGCACAGCTAAAATTTTAACAAATATGTTAATGTTGGCTCTCGTAAAAATGCGTGGGTATAATTACATTCCGGTTTTGTACTTCATTTTGGTGGCGACAAAGTTCCCTCCCCAACTGTAGATAGCGAACAAGATTCGGAGGTCTGTGGAAGTTCTCCATTGTAATCTGCATAACTGGGCAAAAACTCTTTTTCTTCAAACGCCAGCCTATTTAATGGCCAAAGACCTGGTTTTTTAAATGATATGATTATATTATTTGGTGTGAAGGCATTTTGAAAAGCTATTTTTGTTAGATAGGCAATCTGTCTAATTGTTATGGCTTTTCCAGGATTGGTAATCATCCAATCATTAAAAGCAGTTGAGCAATACGATTTAAAAGGCCCATAAACACCTAAGTAGTAAGGCAATGTGACTCTCAGGACACAATCCCATAAGAAATAACATGGGGGCTGAAATCCGCATTTTTATCGCCATTTTAGGGCGTGGCACTTTTCCTGGAAGCCACCATCCTCTCTTAACCTAAGTGGAACCCAGCTACTATCGCCACCTAGTGAGTGACGTCATAACTGCTCGATGCCGGTAATATAGGGCCCTATTGGCCTGTGTGGAACCCTCCACTGCTGCCACCTAACCCCCCACCCATTATTCTAACCTAACTTTTGCCCCAACGGAACCCAGATCACGTGTTACCCCGATTATATAGTAATATCATTGTAGGGGTGCCACCTAACGGGGAGAGATGTACGTACCTGTTATCTTGAGACCTGTAGCGCCACCTGCTTTTCATATAAGACATCTTGTTTACCGCGATGGTAGGTATGACGTTGTAAATCAGTTCAAATATTTTAAAATATAATAATACCATAAAAAAGTTTTTGTCCTCGGCGGGATTTGAACCAGGAACCTCTCGATTCCGATCTAAAACCTTATAAAATACACTACGAGAGCGTATACATTAAAAGAGTCGATTAATGTTGACAAGCTAAAAATATGGGGGACCCGTCAATTATAACGTATAGGTGAAACAAAGGACCCAAGTGTGGAGACGATGGCAAATGGCGGCAGCCATAGTTGTTTTTGTCTACATAATATTGGAGACCATCATCTGTTGCAGTATGCATGCGCCATAACATGTCATCAATGAACATTGTTAGAGGCCGCGTGGCATGTAATTAGACAACTGGGGATCTAGTATGAGGCTACATTAAAAGGCACAGGGGACGTCCGCTGTGATTGGCTAAAATTTTTGGGTCATTTCGCGGTCGATTCAAACTTAATACTCGATTTGCGTGCTCATCAGCTGTTTGTTTACCTAACCTAACTTATATATTTTCTTTTTCGTGATCTGCATGGTAACTTCTTAAAAAATCAAAACTTTGACCTTGCAACTTCTTTTATTTTATATTTCTCCCTTAAATGGTTAAAAATATAGCTTTCAGCAAAAAAAATTGTGTTTGCCAATTGACTTTCAAGCCATTGGACAAGATTTTAATTTTTTGCCATAAAATCAAATAAATATTAAAAGTTAAGATATAAAAGTAATTTTTAATTGCATATATTATTATAAGGGTGAGGCGGTGGATTAGGGGAAGAACGAAAGTAATAACTCAAAATAGGTTTTTAAAATTAGGTTTGTTTATTTATATACTTCAGTAGGTAAATACTTTCTAATTTACATTTTTGTTTAAATAAAATATCACAGTAACAGTGTCGTACCATCTTCGACTGGCTCACTTTTCAAAATATTAGGTATTTCTTCAAAAATCTGTAAAATTGCTAAGGGAAGGTAAGAATTTAATGGACAACCTTGCATGGTTGTCTGGAAAAGCCACTGCGTGATTTCTATGTGTCCCTATTTGTCAGTGGCATTTTCGTTTAATAAAAAAATGCCTGTCATACAACTAAATAAGTACCTATGTACAGGGTGATCCCCTATAATGTCGCCCCCCTTTAACTTTTTTATTTTAAGTGTCCCAAAAAATTTAAAAGTATGGTTATGTAGGTACCTACTGAAAGATACTATTTTTTTAAGCATAAAGATAATTTGAAAAATGATCAGTATAGGTACAAGGAAACACGAAAAGTGTATTTTTTTTTAAATGGATCACCCTATATAAGAATTTAATTTTCGACTCCTTGTAAAGTTCTAAACATAATTCATATATCATACAAGATACCTAAATTCAACCGTTTCTGAATACTTAATATAATTAATTAAATAATACTTATACTTAAAAAAAATAGTACCTTTCAGTACCTACATAACCATACTTTTAAATTTTTTAAAGGGGGGCGACATTATAGGGGATCACCCTGTACAAAAACTTAGTTTATATATAATTAAAATCAATATAAAGATACTGAACATAAATATACTTTGAAATCATACATGATTTAAAAATCAAAAATACTTGCAAAAGGATATTATTTCTTCCTTTCTGTCATTGGCTCCTGGAAGTAAAAAATAAAATAAAATAAAATGACCAAGTGTAATATTTTTAAAAGGTTTACCTTCAGACGTTTATTTGTTGGAAAGTATTCCTGTGTTTCCATTTTACGTTTGTTGGTTACTTTATGTTGGGCTTCATCTGCTTTTCTGATTGCTCCTTGAATATGATTCATAAATTTGTTGAAAATATCATTGTTTAATGAATCTGTCCAGTTTTTAAATTGTGCCCGTCTAACTTGCATACTATTTTCGTCCATTAATTCTTCTGATACTTGCTGTGAATATTTTTCTTGGAGAAACTGAGCAATTTCTTCTTGTTTTTGAGGCTTAATGATAGAAGTTTCCCCTAGTGTTTTCGCAGCATTATCTGCAACAGAGTTAGTACCCATGCGCTCCTCATACATCCGTACCAAGTGCACATGCTTACACAAGGTATTTCTTACAGTATATTCTGGACAATCACATGTATATCGATGTATACAGATCTTACATACCCTACAGTACAATGTTCTACAATTACTCTCACAAATTTGTATTATATCTATGTTGTAAAAATTATTATCTTTTGATGATTTTACCTGAAACTTTCCTAAATGTTCTGGGACCACAATTACCTTAACCTTATCTTTAATTTCTTCCGCTTTCTTGTGAGCTTTAATAATAATCCTGTCCTGATAGTTATTAGCATTCGGTCTTTCAATATCTGTTATTCTTACCCACATTTTGATGTCCACTAATTCTTCTATCCCATCCAGTAGTTTCTCAATTGTCACTCTGGGATTCCTCTTCAATTGGTTGGTTTTAAGTACGTTGTTTAAAGATTCTATAGCCATATTAGTGTTAATGCCTGCATTCCTTCTGTAGCAATGTGCCCACATCCTTATTCTATCCTCACTATTAAAATAATACCTGCAATATATAATATAATAAATAATATGTACCTACAACTGCTTATGTAAATATGTATATTATTATCACAATATCACTAATACATACGTGGCCAAATAGTTAACAAAATCCATTTCATTTGCTTCTTGCAGCTTCAATAGGTACATATTGACTATTTCCATAAATCTGTCTTCATTGGTCTCATTAATTATTCTCTTCATCTCCTTTTTCATTTCTTTCCTTATTACCTCATCTTGGATTTTTTTCTTGCCCTGTATGTTCCAATTTCTAACAACATGCCACGTACACAAAAGTCTTTGAGGTCTATTTTCCATAACTTTTACCCAAGCATTGTAATACTTGGGATCATCATCACTCATAAAGTAGTTGGCATTAATCTTTTCCTGCAACTTTTCTGTAAGTGCACCTAAAATGTTATAGATAAAAAGTTTTTATTAAACTGTAAATTATTATGAGTAATAAAATATTTTAGGATTTGTTGAAACATACGTAGAAAAACTTCCTGAACTGCTTGATCTAATCTATTTGTTATGAAAAATGCCACTGGAAATCCAGCATTCCTATCATCTTTAATCAACACTATTGTTAAGTCCATTCCTCTTCTATTTGTCCCATGTGTGCCATCCATGCAAATTATGTTTGGAAATATTTTCAGTTTTTCTTCCATTATTGTGTTCATGAAACCTAGAGCAAAGTCTTCCTTCTTCAATACTCCATGCATTTCACCTATGATAATACCAACACCAAATAACCTTCCACCTTATAAAATATACCTATTATAATTGTTACATAATAATTTAATTCAGTATTAAATACTTACACACGCATGTATATAGGTACACCAACCACAACCACCCATATAAATACTTCAAAAACCCAAAGGATAGTTCATATTTACAAAATATACACATCACCTACTTATTCTAACCCAGACACAGTAAACAAATAAATAATATATGTATAGTAATTTATTTAAATTTGCCATCTTACCTTCTGGTTTGTAAAAAAAAGCAAATTTTTGTCCTTTTGCATTCCATTCCTGTACTTTCAAAGCAGCTGCTACCATCTCATTGGGATCCCTCTTTTTATTGATGTTGTGTTTCCTTGTCATATAAGTGATGTCATTTCTGTTAATCAAATTTATTCTTTGCAGTTCTGGGGCTTCTGTTTTCCTAGCATCTTCCAAAATTCTAACGAGAGGTACACCACACTTCAATTTTTCAACAATGGTATGTTTTTCTGATATAGAAAGACGTAAACTTCTTAACTCATTGTCATGGCCTACATGTGTCTTCCAAAAACTTACAGATATAGTCCCATTATGATACAACCTACAAATCAACTGCGAGGGACACATTCCTTGAATTTTGATGGTTCCACCGGATTTCTCAGTTCTTTTATTATATTTTGCTATATATCCTAAAAAAATGTTGATCACTGGTCAATTGTACTACCTCTAAAAACATTTTCAGTTTAACATTACCTTTAGAATCACTTCTGTTGCAAATAAAACTAACTTCCTTGTGATCATTTGTTCGATTTGTTCGCTGTACTGAGTAACTGGTTTCAATTTTCTCTGCTTGTTTCCACAACTCGTAATCTTGCATGCTGACAAACCTTAATGTTAGTAATTCAATACTTATACCATGTTTCTCTTCAAGATGCTTTCGTAACATCTCATGACTTCCAAGTTCATTTCTTTCTTCACACATTGGACAAATGATTCTACATTCCTTTGAAACAGCAACAATTTTATGTATACGTTTTTTGTGACGGTTCAGTAATTTTACGCAACCGAATTTCTTTGAACAAAGAGTAAATATTGTATATGATGTTGATGGCCCGTCTCTTGAGCTTGGATCCATGATGAACGGTTCGTACAAACCTCGCCGAATTTACAGATTTGCAAATCTCGTAAAAAATATTATTTCGCTTACAAACACTACACACAGAATGCAATATAATGCAAAGCAAAATAACACCAAGTCGCCAAAATAAATAATTTTAAAGACAATTTAATAGCACAAAACAAATTAATAGGTATTAATAGTTTGAGCGCCAAAAATAATCAAAGCTAAAGCCGCAGGCGCCAAATGTCATTCTTGTCAACGAAATATTAACCAATCACAGCAGACGTCCCCTGTGCCTTTTAATGTAGCCTTCTAGTATGTCCTTTTGGCAAACAGTATTTTCAGACGCCATCTATAATTACGTTCGCGCATACTCCCGCTATCTGGGTACTACCTGAACTTATGCAACCAGAAGCCCCTATCAGCAAATATTGCCTTCACCAATTTATTAACAAACCTTAAGTGTGGCGATGATGACAAAATGGCGGTAAACCTAGCTTTTATAATGCATTCACCATTTTATCGACAAACCAGTACTAATGGCGTTGCCAAACCAATATTTCCCCTTATTCAACATAAAAATTGTCGAAGTTAGCATAGCTTATGCCTAAATGGCATGATATAGAAATTTTATTGGTGTATGAGTGACACATTATTACACCTTCTGAAGCTAGACAACCAGAGATATTCGCCAAATCATACGGGGCGCTATCTATTCCAAGAGCATGTACCTAACTGATACCCTGTTAAGTTAGGCAGCCAACGCTTTAAAGATATATTATTACCGTAGCCAAACTATTGGCAATTATTACCTTCACCAAATTATCAAGAAATCTTACTTGCACTATCTGCCGAAAATGGCAGTTGTAACAGTGAAATCCTGTTACAACTGCCCTTGTTGTAAGAACATACTTCGTTTACCACAACACACGTTGCGAGTAGGCCTCCGTTCAAAACAGATCAGTTATAAACTGCCCCCAACTCAAAACTACACGGTTATCAACACCCATAAGAATCACATGACAATCAGACTGTTCTACCCCTGTTAAGTTAGATTTAAAATAAAATCAAAAAACAGTTATATATCGAAAACATTTAGTTACAAAAACACGTATAAAAGATATGCGACAATGATAAGAAACAAAAATAATATCCCAGACGTTATAGCTCCATAAGCCACACTAATATTGTATCAAGAATATTATTCGATATACAAGATAATAATAAACCAAAACAGCTATATTAGAATAATTTAAGATCAAGGACAAACTTATTACCAACCTCGTATGTATTATAATATTAAGTTTATATCTATGATAAATAGTACGGAATTTAAAACGCCAATGGACTTAAAAACTAAGAAAAAAGATATATACAATAAAAGCAATACCCTTGTATATTAAATACTTCTGATCGATTATTATTAAGAACATACCAACGGGGTGATTAGATAAATGTAAAATTTAGTCTAATAATGCCAAAACGCAGCTAATATACTTCCCGAGAGCCAGAAGTAAATTTCACCAAACCAGACTGCAAGCCAAAAATCTAAACCTCAGCTGGACCAGACTGCGATATTTGATATTAGAGGACATCACGCAACTCTTTTTACCATTACACAAGATATCCAAGACAGTGCGTTTTTGGTTTTCAAGAGACGTACTGACAAAAATAATCTACATCGTAACACTAAAATTTACCACATGATTACAAAAACATGCTTATTTACAAAAATATGAATAGAAGATAAATACAAAATCATATACAAGGTATTAGTTGACATAATAGCCATTTTAACGACAATATAATTAACATCAATCAAAGATAGTTAAATAATATGGTATATTTTATTTTAGAATACATCAAGGAATGCTAAAAATTTTTTTAATTAATACAACATTTGGTATACACATACAATAAATTCAAATTAGGTTTTCAAAAGTTAACAACCACGTATAATATATGATAAAGTTTATAGAAAAAAAAGCTCAACCAACACAAAAATACCCGAAAATAAAAAATAAACAAGGCCATCAATTTTACCCAAAGGTACTTATATTTACTCTGTATACAGCATTTATAACAGGCTCGTGTAGACACTCGGCATACTAATTAATTACTAGAGATGCACAAATGATATCACACATGGTACTTGTATCTTATATATCTATAACATTAGTAGAAATATCAGTTTGTTGACTTCGATGTAGTTAACCTTGATATTAAATGCAACTAAATAGTATTGCCGTAATTATTATTATAGGTCAGTCGTTGAAATCAATATTTAAATTATTCACAATTGTACAAAAAACAAAGCAGCTTGCTTCTATAAATAATAATATGTATACAAGGTTAACCGAAAAGTTGGGTATGAATATAGATAAATTATTAATAAAGTTTATAGGTACATTGTTTCCTAATTATACCGGTTACCCGACTAAGTTTAATTTTTCCTATAATGACGTATATTGCAAACAAGTAAGATCTGGGAACTTCATAAAAATAAATTAATATACATTAGATGACCTTTCTAAATTCTGAGAATTGTTGCGACATTGAAATATCTTATATTATACGGTTCACTGCACATTTTATTCCTCGAATAATATTTAAAAAATACCAAGAGTAGTTGGATAACTAAGTAATTGTATATAACATTCAACCTGGTATAATGCCAAGGTTACACCGGTAACCGTGAACGTCTGCGACATTAACACAGCCTATGCATTATTTGTTTATTGAATTATATGACGGAAAAAATTGTAACAATATGATATGTGACTAAAATGCAAATAATTTTAAGTGTATTCTAACTACGTCACCAGCTTATATAAAATTCAGCTATCGAGTGAGTTAGTGGACAGTTTAGTAATATTCTTATCTTCAGAGTAAGAGCCAAATATTTATGAGATTTTGTTTAGTTGTTAAATATACAGGAGATAGTTATTTAACAATCTTATTCTATTTTAGTTTTTAGATAAAATGCTTGTATATAATTATTGTGTAATATTTTTGAAGAAAACACTTAAATACGGTAATAAATTCATAAAAATTACAAGTTTAAAAAATAATCTTAATAATAATTAAAGCAGAATTAGGGATTCATTGCATATTTTCTGTACAGCAATGTGTAGAGGCCTGAACCTATAAACTTTCCACCACATCAGCCGCTGATAAAAAAACTACTTATTTAAATAACCCTACTTAATATCAATCACGTCTGTTTTATTACTATATTTAAATAAAACATTATATTCACTTACACATAAATAATAGTCTTTAAATGGATAGCTAAAATATTGAGATAAATCAGGTATCTTGGAGAGTACAAAAGTTTTCAGTGAGCATAAAAAATAGAAATAAAAAATACATTACAAATAAAGAAGGCTATATTTTATAGTCAGCATATGAGGGAAAAATAAAAATACACATAAAAAAGACACATATCACTAATCTCGTATATACTACACAGATATAAAAAACCAATACAAAAAATAAAATGGTATATCGTCAAGTTCAAAAGACCCTGTATATAATAATATTTGGAGTACAGTGTACTACTTAAATATATAAAACAAATTTCAGATTAAAAATGATAAAATAAGCCATTCTCCTGCAATTATAATATTGATATCCTTGTGAATCCTAAATAAAGCAAAACAGCATACACTAGTCAAAGGTCAAAAAAGCACCATTTTACTTATTCATCAACAGATCCGATGCACATACTTACAAAGCCAATTAGCATAAATAAAGCATTATCTAAACAAGACTCGTTGGTAACTAACGATCTACATAGTGATGTTGCATTTTTAATTATTATAAACAATTTTAAATTATGTCTTATTCTTATACAAGGCGAGAGAAAAGCACTTGTCTAACTAAGAAATAAAATAAATTAAAAATATGTTGGAAACACTACATTAGGAATATACCATGAAAAATATTTCAACTGACTGAATGTGCTTGGTATGTACCTAAATTGTTTGATGTAAATTAGGATTTGAACAACAGAAACCCGATAAGGAATGATCGTCTATAGATGTACTAGGTCATAGCCCTTGCATAAGACACACTCGGCATGTTCTTGCTCGATGAACCAAGAGGTTTGACTACATAAATTATTATGCAGTCGGTACTCTCTTACGGAGTCACTACCTAATGCATTATAAAAAAGTCGACGTTTTTAAAAAATTCAGACTCTTCAAGATAAAAATAAAAATGTTTAATAATTATACCAAAATTACCATGATGTATAGAGGTTCGTACTTTACACTAAGACTTACGAATGCCCAAGAATACGTAAAAAGTAATTCAAATTAAATTATTTATTGTCAAGAAAAATATTGCAATGTGATAGAATGTGGGGTAAAAGCTTAAAAATATAGTACTTTGCAAAAATTATACAGTAAACAATGAAAGTATCAGTCAAAATTTTCAGTAAACATTCAAGGATATCCAAGTCTGTATATTATTATTTATTAACACAGCTGTATATAATAATATTCAAAAACTAAGGTTTACTAGAGCACACTGTATACAGCATGGTAGAAATACTTTACATATTTCATATTCTAATTTAATAGAAGAATAAAGCATAATTATAGTTTAAAGTCAAGCCTATAAATATTATTCTCAAAAGAAAGGTACCTTGCTCTGTACGAAAAGTAAAGTGCTAATATTCAACCAAGAAAATACTATGGTGTGCTATATAGGTTCATAAAAATATATAATAAAAAAAGACAACAGGCTGTTATTTTAAGTTATATAAAGATGTAGAATATTTCCTTAAAGAGAAAGCTCTTATCAATTTTTCATAAGAAGCAATAAACAATTTAATAAAATGTAAGCACCTGTATAAATTGAGAAAAAATTGAACTAAAAATATGTATCGATAATAAAAGCAATTAAAAAATATGTGTGTAATAAGATAAGATACCTATCTATAGCGAACAAATATTGAACGTTTCGAACCCCAGAACTAACCCTGTATATACATTTACAAACATCGAAAATTAAGCAAGTTAAATAAACTAAAAATATACCTTGTGGGAATTCACAGTACTATAGAGAAACAAAATAAAAGTAAAAATACAATTCACAGAAGTAAATCAAACTTACATACAAATATAATAAAATTTACAGGATTATTGTTCAGTCAGTATTCTCATGGCAAAATTGTCATGATTTATAGTGATTCATACTTTACACTAAGACTTACGAATGCTCAAGAATACATAAAAAAGTAATTCAAATTAAATTATTTATTGTTAAGAAAAATATTGCAATGTGACAGAATGTGGGGGGTAAAAGCTTAAAAATATAGTACTTTGCAAAAATTATACAGTAAACAATAAAAGTATCAGTCAAAATTTTCAGTAAACATTCAAGGATATCCAAGTCTGTATATTATTTATTAACACAGTAATTTATTAAGCACCTGTATAAATTAGGAAAAAAATTGATTCCCCCGGAACAGACCTGTTCCCCCGGAACAGACCTGTTGAACAGACCTGTTCCCCCGGAACAGACCTGTTGAACAGACCTGTTCCCTGAACAGACCTGTTCCCTGAACAGACCTGTTCCCCCGGAACAGCTCTGTTCCAAAGTTTTTTTCAGAAGCTTCCCCGAACCATGTTTTCGTAGATATAAAATTTCTGCAAAATTGGCGAACTTTTCATTTCCTTCATTTGAACGGTACCTTAACGTAGCGTTTATCTGATAAAATTTGGCTTTTTAGCTTTATATTCTAGGTTGTAAGTAGAACTTTGATTTTTTTTGTATCTTACATTTGATAAATATTAAATGTTTAACCCTCTTCGTTTTAAAAAGCCGTGCTTGTATCGACTTTACCTATCGTTTTATATAATTACTAATAATCAAATATCAAAATGTACCTATATCAGAAACGGGTGACTAGAAAAACACCAGTTTTGTTAACAATGTGTCAACATAATTAGACATCATTGTGTATTAAATTTTAATAATTTAGCTAAATAGTTTTTGGAAAAATGTGATAAAATAAAAATGACTTTTTTATTAGCTTCCCCCGTATGCACGTTGTCTTTTATAGAATAAATTAATACAATTTCGTCTTTGGTAGATACATACATTTCTCTCTGATCTACATATAATTTAACTATGTTTATAATATTTCTCGTTACTCTAAAATTTCTACTGTTTCGGTATTCAAACTATATGCATTTTAATATCAAGGCTACCTAAAATTAGATAATCTATTTTATGCAAAAGTTTAGGAGTATCGGGTATTTTTACAAATGTCATAATCGACTTAATTATATGCCAAGTGCAGAATATATTTTAAAATGACCACTTTCCATGTGTTGAATTGGATTTTTACTGCTTCTCTACAGTACTTTTAATTCCCACAAGGTATATTTTTAGTTTATTTAACTTGCTTATTTTTCGATGTTTGTAAATGTATATACAGGGTTAGTTATGGGGTTCGAAACGTTCAATATTTGTTCCCTATATATAGGTATCTTATCTTAATACACGCACATTTTTAAAATGCTTTTATTATTGGTGCATATTTTTAGTTCAATTTTTTTCCTAATTTATACAGGTGCTTAATAAATTACTGTGTTAATAAATAATATACAGACTTGGATATCCTTGAATGTTTACTGAAAATTTTGACTGATACTTTTATTGTTTACTGTATAATTTTTGCAAAGTACTATATTTTTAAGCTTTTACCCCCCACATTCTGTCACATTGCAATATTTTTCTTAACAATAAATAATTTAATTTGAATTACTTTTTTATGTATTCTTGAGCATTCGTAAGTCTTAGTGTAAAGTATGAATCACTATAAATCATGACAATTTTGCCATGAGAATACTGACTGAACAATAATCCTGTAAATTTTATTATATTTGTATGTAAGTTTGATTTACTTCTGTGAATTGTATTTTTACTTTTATTTTGTTTCTCTATAGTACTGTGAATTCCCACAAGGTATATTTTTAGTTTATTTAACTTGCTTAATTTTCGATGTTTGTAAATGTATATACAGGGTTAGTTCTGGGGTTCGAAACGTTCAATATTTGTTCGCTATAGATAGGTATCTTATCTTATTACACACATATTTTTTAATTGCTTTTATTATCGATACATATTTTTAGTTCAATTTTTTCTCA
Organism: Polydrusus tereticollis; assembly: GCA_963920685.1. Classification (NCBI taxonomy): domain Eukaryota; kingdom Metazoa; phylum Arthropoda; class Insecta; order Coleoptera; family Curculionidae; genus Polydrusus; species Polydrusus tereticollis. The sequence continues at coordinate 57,736,427 of OY987329.1, forward strand.
ATTTATACAGGTGCTTACATTTTATTAAATTGTTTATTGCTTCTTATGAAAAATTGATAAGAGCTTTCTCTTTAAGGAAATATTCTACATCTTTATATAACTTAAAATAACAGCCTGTTGTCTTTTTTTATTATATATTTTTATGAACCTATATAGCACACCATAGTATTTTCTTGATTGAATATTAGCACTTTACTTTTCGTACAGAGCAAGGTACCTTTCTTTTGAGAATACTATTTATAGGCTTGACTTTAAACTATAATTATGCTTTATTCTTCTATCAAATTAGAATATGAAATATGTAAAGTATTTCTACCAAGCTGTATACAGTGTGCTCTAGTAAACCTTAGTTTTTGAATATTATTATATACAGCTGTGTTAATAAATAATAATATACAGACTTGGATATCCTTGAATGTTTACTGAAAATTTTGACTGATACTTTCATTGTTTACTGTATAATTTTTGCAAAGTACTATATTTTTAAGCTTTTACCCCACATTCTATCACATTGCAATATTTTTCTTGACAATAAATAATTTAATTTGAATTACTTTTTACGTATTCTTAGGCATTCGTAAGTCTTAGTGTAAAGTACGAACCTCTATACATCATGGTAATTTTGGTATAATTATTAAACATTTTTATTTTTATCTTGAAGAGTCTGAATTTTTTAAAAACGTCGACTTTTTTATAATGCATTAGGTAGTGACTCCGTAAGAGAGTACCGACTGCATAATAATTTATGTAGTCAAACCTCTTGGTTCATCGAGCAAGAACATGCCGAGTGTGTCTTATGCAAGGGCTATGACCTAGTACATCTATAGACGATCATTCCTTATCGGGTTTCTGTTGTTCAAATCTTAATTTACATCAAACAATTTAGGTACATACCAAGCACATTCAGTCAGTTGAAATATTTTTCATGGTATATTCCTAATGTAGTGTTTCCAACATATTTTTAATTTATTTTATTTCTTAGTTAGACAAGTGCTTTTCTCTCGCCTTGTATAAGAATAAGACATAATTTAAAATTGTTTATAATAATTAAAAATGCAACATCACTATGTAGATCGTTAGTTACCAACGAGTCTTGTTTAGATAATGCTTTATTTATGCTAATTGGCTTTGTAAGTATGTGCATCGGATCTGTTGATGAATAAGTAAAATGGTGCTTTTTTGACCTTTGACTAGTGTATGCTGTTTTGCTTTATTTAGGATTCACAAGGATATCAATATTATAATTGCAGGAGAATGGCTTATTTTATCATTTTTAATCTGAAATTTGTTTTATATATTTAAGTAGTACACTGTACTCCAAATATTATTATATACAGGGTCTTTTGAACTTGACGATATACCATTTTATTTTTTGTATTGGTTTTTTATATCTGTGTAGTATATACGAGATTAGTGATATGTGTCTTTTTTATGTGTACTTTTATTTTTCCCTCATATGCTGACTATAAAATATAGCCTTCTTTATTTGTAATGTATTTTTTATTTCTATTTTTTATGCTCACTGAAAACTTTTGTACTCTCCAAGATACCTGATTTATCTCAATATTTTAGCTATCCATTTAAAGACTATTATTTATGTGTAAGTGAATATAATGTTTTATTTAAATATAGTAATAAAACAGACGTGATTGATATTAAGTAGGGTTATTTAAATAAGTAGTTTTTTTATCAGCGGCTGATGTGGTGGAAAGTTTATAGGTTCAGGCCTCTACACATTTCTGTACAGAAAATATGCAATGAATCCCTAATTCTGCTTTAATTATTATTAAGATTATTTTTTAAACTTGTAATTTTTATGAATTTATTACCGTATTTAAGTGTTTTCTTCAAAAATATTACACAATAATTATATACAAGCATTTTATCTAAAAACTAAAATAGAATAAGATTGTTAAATAACTATCTCCTGTATATTTAACAACTAAACAAAATCTCATAAATATTTGGCTCTTACTCTGAAGATAAGAATATTACTAAACTGTCCACTAACTCACTCGATAGCTGAATTTTATATAAGCTGGTGACGTAGTTAGAATACACTTAAAATTATTTGCATTTTAGTCACATATCATATTGTTACAATTTTTTCCGTCATATAATTCAATAAACAAATAATGCATAGGCTGTGTTAATGTCGCAGACGTTCACGGTTACCGGTGTAACCTTGGCATTGTACCAGGTTGAATGTTATATACAATTACTTAGTTATCCAACTACTCTTGGTATTTTTTAAATATTATTCGAGGAATAAAATGTGCAGTGAACCGTATAATATAAGATATTTCAATGTCGCAACAATTCTCAGAATTTAGAAAGGTCATCTAATGTATATTAATTTATTTTTATGAGGTTCCCAGATCTTACTTGTTTGCAATATACGTCATTATAGGAAAAATTAAACTTAGTCGGGTAACCGGTATAATTAGGAAACAATGTACCTATAAACTTTATTAATAATTTATCTATATTCATACCCAACTTTTCGGTTAACCTTGTATACATATTATTATTTATAGAAGCAAGCTGCTTTGTTTTTTGTACAATTGTGAATAATTTAAATATTGATTTCAACGACTGACCTATAATAATAATTACGGCAATACTATTTAGTTGCATTTAATATCAAGGTTAACTACATCGAAGTCAACAAACTGATATTTCTACTAATGTTATAGATATATAAGATACAAGTACCATGTGTGATATCATTTGTGCATCTCTAGTAATTAATTAGTATGCCGAGTGTCTACACGAGCCTGTTATAAATGCTGTATACAGAGTAAATATAAGTACCTTTGGGTAAAATTGATGGCCTTGTTTATTTTTTATTTTCGGGTATTTTTGTGTTGGTTGAGCTTTTTTTTCTATAAACTTTATCATATATTATACGTGGTTGTTAACTTTTGAAAACCTAATTTGAATTTATTGTATGTGTATACCAAATGTTGTATTAATTAAAAAAATTTTTAGCATTCCTTGATGTATTCTAAAATAAAATATACCATATTATTTAACTATCTTTGATTGATGTTAATTATATTGTCGTTAAAATGGCTATTATGTCAACTAATACCTTGTATATGATTTTGTATTTATCTTCTATTCATATTTTTGTAAATAAGCATGTTTTTGTAATCATGTGGTAAATTTTAGTGTTACGATGTAGATTATTTTTGTCAGTACGTCTCTTGAAAACCAAAAACGCACTGTCTTGGATATCTTGTGTAATGGTAAAAAGAGTTGCGTGATGTCCTCTAATATCAAATATCGCAGTCTGGTCCAGCTGAGGTTTAGATTTTTGGCTTGCAGTCTGGTTTGGTGAAATTTACTTCTGGCTCTCGGGAAGTATATTAGCTGCGTTTTGGCATTATTAGACTAAATTTTACATTTATCTAATCACCCCGTTGATATGTTCTTAATAATAATCGATCAGAAGTATTTAATATACAAGGGTATTGCTTTTATTGTATATATCTTTTTTCTTAGTTTTTAAGTCCATTGGCGTTTTAAATTCCGTACTATTTATCATAGATATAAACTTAATATTATAATACATACGAGGTTGGTAATAAGTTTGTCCTTGATCTTAAATTACTCTAATATAGCTGTTTTGGTTTATTATTATCTTGTATATCGAATAATATTCTTGATACAATATTAGTGTGGCTTATGGAGCTATAACGTCTGGGATATTATTTTTGTTTCTTATCATTGTCGCATATCTTTTATACGTGTTTTTGTAACTAAATGTTTTCGATATATAACTGTTTTTTGATTTTATTTTAAATCTAACTTAACAGGGGTAGAACAGTCTGATTGTCATGTGATTCTTATGGGTGTTGATAACCGTGTAGTTTTGAGTTGGGGGCAGTTTATAACTGATCTGTTTTGAACGGAGGCCTACTCGCAACGTGTGTTGTGGTAAACGAAGTATGTTCTTACAACAAGGGCAGTTGTAACAGGATTTCACTGTTGCCATTTTCGGCAGATAGTGCAAGTAAGATTTCTTGATAATTTGGTGAAGGTAATAATTGCCAATAGTTTGGCTACGGTAATAATATATCTTTAAAGCGTTGGCTGCCTAACTTAACAGGGTATCAGTTAGGTACATGCTCTTGGAATAGATAGCGCCCCGTATGATTTGGCGAATATCTCTGGTTGTCTAGCTTCAGAAGGTATGATAATGTGTCACTCATACACCAATAAAATTTCTATATCATGCCATTTAGGCATAAGCTATGCTAACTTCGACAATTTTTATGTTGAATAAGGGGAAATATTGGTTTGGCAACGCCATTAGTACTGGTTTGTCGATAAAATGGTGAATGCATTATAAAAGCTAGGTTTACCGCCATTTTGTCATCATCGCCACACTTAAGGTTTGTTAATAAATTGGTGAAGGCAATATTTGCTGATAGGGGCTTCTGGTTGCATAAGTTCAGGTAGTACCCAGATAGCGGGAGTATGCGCGAACGTAATTATAGATGGCGTCTGAAAATACTGTTTGCCAAAAGGACATACTAGATCCCCAGTTGTCTAATTACATGCCACGCGGCCTCTAACAATGTTCATTGATGACATGTTATGGCGCATGCATACTGCAACAGATGATGGTCTCCAATATTATGTAGACAAAAACAACTATGGCTGCCGCCATTTGCCATCGTCTCCACACTTGGGTCCTTTGTTCCACCTATACGTTATAATTGACGGGTCCCCCATATTTTTAGCTTGTCAACATTAATCGACTCTTTTAATGAATACGCTCTCGTAGTGTATTTTATAAGGTTTTAGATCGGAATCGAGAGGTTCCTGGTTCAAATCCCGCCGAGGACAAAAACTTTTTTATGGTATTATTATATTTTAATAGTTATTTTTGTATTAAGTGCGTGAAGTGAGTGTTTTTTTAATGGCATATGAGAGTGTCAATTTTTTGCCGAGACCGCAGGTCGAGGCGAAAAATTCTCTCGAATGTGCCATTAAAACACGAATTTCACAAACGAAATACAAACAACATTTTTTGTACAACTGAAAGTTTGAATTAATCGGTAAAATTGTATATTATAATAAAAATTTTACCATATAATTTCACATAATCAAGTTAACAGCCCTGTCGTTACTATAGAAATGGTTTGTTGGCACGTTGCTTGTTTTGTTGTCATACGTTGATAGCTGTTCATATTTATTGCAATTTTTTAAATAAATAGTATAAGTACTTAAAATGGATGTAGATTACGATAGTGATAGCGAGATTCCTTCAGATATAGCCGATATAGCAAATTCGGCTATAGCTAACATGTTACCGGCGAAATCAAAATTTATATACGAGAAAAATTATAACCAATTCCGTGAATGGTGCGGCAAGAAAAATATACAAAAAGTGTCTGAAAAGGTACTTATATGCTATTTTGAGGAGAAATCAAAAACTGTAAAACCTTCTACTTTATGGAGTGTCTACTCAATGTTGAAGAGTACATTGAATGTTAAAGAAAATATTGATATAAAGAAGTTTTCAAAATTGGTGCCTTTTATTAAGAACAAAAACGTCGGATACCGAGGGAAGAAATCTAAAGTTTTATCGAGAGACGATATTAATAAATTCATTCAAGAAGCTGATGATGAAACAAATTTACTTTATAAGGTACAGATGATCAAAATTTTGTATTATTTCAGTAATTTCAATATTTTTTTAATTGTAGGTTGCGTTAATTTTGGGAATCAGCGGTGCTTGTCGCCGTGAAGAATTATTGAAGGTAACTATTGATGACATTGAAGATACCGGGTCTATATTGATTGTTAAAATACCGGATACAAAGCCCTATTGCCCAAGAATGTTTACCGTTTCAAATTCTGATTATATTGAGATAAATCGCAAGTATAGAGTACTAAGGCCGTCCCATACACACAAAAAGAGATTATTTTTAAAATATTCAAGAGGAAAATGTGTTGACCAACATGTGGGAATAAATAAAATAGGGGAAATTCCTAGCTTGATTGCAAAATGGCTGGGAAAAGAATTGCATAAGAGCTACACAGGTCACTGTTTTAGGAGGAGTTCTGCAACTCTCTTAGCCAATGCAGGGGGTAACATGACATCTATAAAACGCCACGGTGGTTGGAAATCTGCCGCCATAGCAGAAGGATATATAGAAGATAGTTTGAGTAATAAAATTGATATTTCTAATAAATTAAATTGTTCCTCTACTTCCAAACAAATCAATATAACTGATACAATTGTGGACTCAACTTTTCAAGGAATATCTAGCGTTTCTGATCAGCAGCAAGGTGGACTAGCTTCGGGAATTAATATTGGAAGCAATTGTTCGAACTTCACCATCAATTATTATTGTAACAAATGAGATTTTTTGGTAGTTGGTAATTAATTAGTAAATTTGTACAAAAAAATTCAATACATTTTTTAAAAAGTAATGTTTTATCGTTTTTTTTTGTAAATCATTTTTCCAGTTAAAAAAAGTCTTTTTTTCACCGTGAAAAAAAGTCTTTTTTTAACTGTTAAAAAAACAAAAGGTTTACGTATTGATAGCGATGAAAAAATGTCAACTTTTTTTGACAGTTGTACAAAAAATATTTTAACTGATTTACAACGTCATACCTACCATCGCGGTAAACAAGATGTCTTATATGAAAAGCAGGTGGCGCTACAGGTCTCAAGATAACAGGTACGTACATCTCTCCCCGTTAGGTGGCACCCCTACAATGATATTACTATATAATCGGGGTAACACGTGATCTGGGTTCCGTTGGGGCAAAAGTTAGGTTAGAATAATGGGTGGGGGGTTAGGTGGCAGCAGTGGAAGGTTCCACACAGGCCAATAGGGCCCTATATTACCGGCATCGAGCAGTTATGACGTCACTCACTAGGTGGCGATAGTAGCTGGGTTCCACTTAGGTTAAGAGAGGATGGTGGCTTCCAGGAAAAGTGCCACGCCCTAAAGTGGCGATAAAAATGCGGATTTCAGCCCCCATGTTATTTCTTATGGGATTGTGTCCTGAGAGTCACATTGCCTTACTACTCACCTACATCTGGCATCAAATGGCTGAAGTTTGTGAGATGTGTGTGGTGGGAGCGAAAGCATAACAATTCCATTGTCACGGCAATAATTTATCGCTGTTACGGTAATATGAGATTCGTGATTATCTAGGATCAATAATATTTTATTTTTAACGGAGCAGTTTGTTTGCTGTTTAATATGTTCCAAAACACGTATAAATAAATCACCGGCCATCCAGCCAGACTGGTTGCCTAAGGCTAAACTAGAAATTGGGGCGTCAATCAAATACTCGTTGGGGTTACGTGTTCTGGGAAATACATAAACTGGAGGTAATGCAGTCCCTACAGCACTTATTATCCCTACAAAAGTGGTTAATTCGCCTCTTTCAGCAGATGCCGTCTGGCTAACTTGTTTTTTCCCTTTAGTTGCTACAACTTTCACAGGTTTTAATACTGTAGTGACTCCTGTCTCGTCTATATTATACAGGGTGTCCGGTAACTTATGGGCCATAGAGCAACTGGAGATAGTTGTAAAATATGTCTTTTGAGCCAAATTTGCCCAAGTAAAATGTTAGAGGTTAAAGAGATACAGGGTGTTGAAAGTGAAAATTAATTTTCGAAAAATGATGATAATTTTGAAACGGTTTAAGATATCGAATTCAAAATCGGTATAACTAGGTTTTCGAGAGTGAGAAATTCGAATTTGGTGTTAATTTCAAGATACTCCCTAGAGGGCGTTTGCTACGTGCTTCATGTTAAACTAATTCATCCATATTTTATATTTTTTTTAACCGTGCAGTTACTAGTATTTATACTTTAAACTATAAAAGAACCTACCTTTTTACGTAAAAAAGGTACTCTTGGTCGATCTCGATATCTCAAGCCGTTACCCAGATTCTAGGACTTGATGATAAAAAGGCAGAAAAAAAAAAATGAAAATATTGGAAACTATTAAAAATTTGTTTTAATTCACTTTAGTAAATGTTGAAAGTGTCCACCGTTTACTTCAATACATTTTCTTAAGCTTTTTAACAAATGACGTCTCACATTCAGGAAGATATTTTGATTGTCTCCTATAACAATGGCGGCTTCTTGAATTTTTTGTTCAAGTTCTTCCCGTGTATTGGATTCATCACCATATACCAAATCCTTCATGTGACCCCACAGATAAAAATCTAACCAGTTAATATCTGGGCTACGCGGTGGCCAAGGAAATTCGCTACCGCGACCAATCCACCGATGTGGAAAACGCTGATTTAAATGATTTCGAACAGGAACTGCAAAGTGTGCTGGGGCACCATCTTGCATGTACCACATATTGTGTCTTATGTTCAGAGGTATATCATCCAGAAGGTAAGGTAAATCGTTTTCTAAAAACTGCAAATATTGTTCTCCATTAAGTCTCTGCGGAAGCTGATATGGGCCGATCAAGAAATTGTCGATAATGCCGCACCAAATATTTATCGAAAACTCGTGCTGAAAATGTCTTTCTTTGGGTAGTCGTGGATTTTCCAAAGCATAGTGATGATTATTTTTCCAGTTAAAAATTCCGCGTCTTGTAAAAGTTGCCTCGTCAGTAAATAATATTTTTCTCAGGAACATGGGATCTTCGTTATTCTTATTTAGTAGATTTTGACAGAATTCTGATCTGACTGGCAAATCTCCTGGCAGTAAATTTTGAACGGGCGTGAAATGGTAAGGAAATAAATTTTCTGCATGGATGACTTCTGAGACGGTCGATTTACCTATTCCTGTAGAAGCTTCCAAACTCTTAGTGCTTAATTCAGGATTTTCCGCGATACGAACCAAGATCTCTTCTTCTTGTTCGACCGTTATAGTTTTCGGTCGTCCACCAGGATTTTTGACATAAAACGAACCTGTTTCACCTAACTGATTGAATATTCTTTGAAATATTTTTCGGTCTGGAATGATTCTGGTTGGGTAGAGTTCTACATACCTTCTAAGTGCAGCACGACTATTATAATTCTCTTGTGCATAAACGCAGACCATATCACGTAAATCACGGTTAGAAAACTTATTAAGCCTGGGCATTTTTATTTGAAAAGATTACAGTATTTGGATATTGCAAAAACTTTTTATTTACGTACCTTTGACGGGAAAAAGTAGAAAATAATGACAGTTTTCACCGAAACAAATTTTGTCAAAATGCAAGGCACACTTTGTGAATTAAATATTTCTCAGCAATCAACAGAATGTGCAATGGAACATTCAGACGCTAGAATCTGGGTAACGGCTTGAGATATCGAGATCGACCAAGAGTACCTTTTTTACTTAAAAAGGTAGGTTCTTTTATAGTTTAAAGTATAAATACTAGTAACTGCACGGTTAAAAAAAATATGGATGAATTAGTTCAACATGAAGCACGTAGCAATCGCCCTCTAGGGAGTATCTTGAAATTAACACCAAATTCGAATTTTTCACTCTCGAAAACCTAGTTATACCGATTTTGAATTCGATATCTTAAACCGTTTCAAAATTATCATCATTTTTCGAAAATTAATTTTCACTTTCAACACCCTGTATCTCTTTAACCTCTAACATTTTACTTGGGCAAATTTGGCTCAAAAGACATATTTTTATATCTACTATCTCCAGTTGCTCTATGGCTCATAAGTTACTGGACACCCTGTATATCTGTTCAGGTTTAAACTTATATTTTTGTAATACTATGGCGTAGTTTTCAAAAAATTCTGAAACATTTTTCTTATTAAAACCAGTTGCTCTGGCCAAACTAGTACTTTCTGGTTTTCGTAGGGATATATTGTTTTGATTTCTTTTCATGAAACCCTTGAGCCATTCAATACCAGCTATCTTATTAACCTTCCACGGGTCAGGAATTTTGCATTCAGGTAAAACGCTTGAAAAATCATAAGCTAAAGTTCTGATTTGTTTATATGTCAAACCGTAGTTCATGTCAGAAGATCTCTGTATATATTTTACCAACTGTTTTTCCTGAATACTAGTAAAGACTTGATTTACCGTGTATTTGCTGGAATAAACATTTTGGTTTTCATCAGAACTGCTTTCGTTGCCAGAATCATCATTATACTTTTGAGACGCGAGCTCTCTCGGGTACTTTTTTTTAATGCCTACGATTCTAGAATGAAGTGTGTCTCGTATGATATTAAATGTTCTAGCAGCTACCCTGTCTGACATCGTCTTATTTAATACGTTTTTAACAGCATTATTCATATCTTTTTCATTTATTTCGGTTCTGTTTGTTTTTTCTTATAACTTCGTACAATCTGAAACAAGACACTTGCATTAGCAGTCCAATTGGAAATTTTATACAGGCTTTTAAGAACTTTTTAATTAAAACTCTAAAACAGAAACCTTAAAAAAGATTTTAAAAAACCTAGGGGACCTTCAACCACTGTGAATGTGCCCCACCCATAGGTGGTTGAATGTGCCCCGTAGCGACATTTTAACGACAATCGCGTGCTATCCTTTGAAATTTTACTTTAAGGTTATGATTTCTCTAGCACTCAACTCCCTAAATATGTGCTAAAAACCTATGTAGATATACAATCTAATAATACCATATGTGCCTATATGGAATAAACTTCTTTGCCAAGCAAAAACTTACCTTAAATCCGACAAAAATACACTTTACTTTATTTCTCGCCCACGAAACTTAGAATAACAACCAAACTACACTGGTTGTTGCTAAAGATACCGACGAATATATACGAATTGTTTTGGCGCGAAATTCAAACATACTTAGAAATAATGTAGCCTGGTTGAATGTGCCCCAAGGTTGAATGTGCCTCCTTTTCCTCTACAATATATACTATTTTTTTTTATTAAAAATTATAATGTTGAGTTGTGAAAATTGTACTGTTGGATACCAAAGCAGGGTAGATTTAAGCAATAGTTTTGCACATAGTTTAGTGGGGGAGCTGCTGTTATTGGAATATCCGTTGAAGCATGAATGCTCCAACGAGGGGGAGAATGTTGGAGAAACGATTGCTCAAATGCAATAAAAATAATGAAATTAAATGCAACCAATGTTTTCAGAATCAATACTACTCTTTGTCTAGATAGAATAAATGCTTTCAAATATTCCATTAGCAACACAATTCCTCAACGGTCAGAGAAACAGAGAAACAATATGCATTTAATGTTTTCAGAACAAATAATATTGTCGCCCAGACAAGCAACCAAATTTGCACATATTATCCTAAAACGGCGGCCTGTCGCTACGATTATTTAAGCAAAAAATGTTAAAATGTATATTATTTGACACATCTTTCCGCTGGAAAATTAAGTTCACCGCGGTAGGCAAAGACGGAACAATAACAATTGATCCTAAAGAAAACATGGCGGAATAAGAAATAGCCAATAAGAACACAACGCGCGAAATATGTGGCCTTGTGATTGGCCGATCTGACGGTGGTATGATGTTTAGCGACGGGAGCGCGCTGGCGTTCTCTTGAGAAGCACTACGAATGAAACCCTTGAAAGGTTAATACGTACGTCAAAATTTAAAGTAGGTTATCGTCCGACGGACATGATAATATAGAATAACAGCATCAAGTTGTGAGTGTAGTAATATTGTAAAAAGTTAGTAATGTTATAAGTTTGTATTTAATCATGTATTAAAGTGTTATTGTGTAAACAAGTGACGATTTGGATAAATAAATGCCAATTTAAAAGGGATCTAACTGTTTAATTCACCTAACCAATATATAAAACGAACCAGTGAAATAACCTAACTCGAGGAATATACGAAGCCTCACTGTTTAATGTTGGGAGTTAAAATTAAAACTTGATTCCCACACAGGGTCTTCGACTATAATTTCTATTTTATTAACAGGGATGGTGCTGGGCGGATCTTGATTAGGGATTGATTGCAGAATATATCAATTTGTATTTTGTTTAGATGCTTCTGGGGGGCAGCAGGGAAGTAGTAACATTTGAATATTTTAAATCATTTTTCCGGATATTGAATGTAATTTTAGGGAGCGGGGGGCGAAAGGAGTGAGTCAGTCTTTCGGTAGTCTATATGGTTTTTGTGGGTTGGAGTGAATGTGTGATTGTGTTTTTAGGGAAACGTCTGTCCGTTTGTAGCAGTCGATAATGAGTTTGTCTACATGTTCTGTTATTGTCGGCATTTGTAAGTCGTTATGTAAAGCATGGATTATCGTGAAGTGACGCATGACTGTCATGATTCTGAGAAATTTATATTGAAAAGTCTGAATTTTTCGAAAGGTTGTCTTATTTTAGGTGCACCAAGAAGTGACATAGTTGATAAGTACGGGACGAATGCTTATCTTGTACAACAAAGTCTTTCTACGTATATTCAGTTCACTCGTACTGTTGGAGTGAGTAGATGGCACCAACTTGACCATTCGCTATTTTGAAGCGTTGGTCTGCGTTGTCATTCCAATCCAGCCGCTTATCGAAGCTCAGGCCCACATATTTTACTTTATCACACCAGCTTTTAAACTACCAACCTTGGTTGTTTGGCGGTGCCGGTGATCGCGCTATCGTTAGCAAACAGATATAATTGTGTTTGCGCGAATTTAAGAATAGCACTGGTATAGATGTTGTACAGAGCCGGCGCAAGGGGAGCCTTGTGGTATTTTATCTCTGACGTGTCGCACAGTCGATATCGCATTCTCTGACGAGATCGCAAAAATTCAGTGCGTCAAAAATTAGTGAATCATCTTTATTAGGTAGTTTGGCATACCTAACCCTATGAACATAAGAATGAGTCCATCGTGCCAGACCTTATCAAATGCTTTGCGTACCACTCCAAGACCTAGGGCTCTATAGATACGCGCCTGTATCAATGGCAGGTTGAGGAGTTTCTATAGACATTTATTTAGATATTTTCATCGCAGATGTTCAACTCATGTTAGTCGCCTGATTTCACCTAGAGAGGTATGTATAGGGTTATTTTTTTTTTACTTACGTACCCACCACAGGGGTTAATATAAGTGACGGAAAAAAACTTTAAATACAAAAGTTGCATACTTTTTCCCGTGTTATGTTTTGGACAAAAAAAACATAGCCGCATCGCAAGGTTGAAAAACATTTGCAAGTTTTCTTTTTCTAAATGGGACACCCTATATATTTTTCACCAGGACGAAAGATCTTCCCCGTTTGATTTCAAAAATATATAACATGCCAACATTTAGTTCAGCAATTTTTAAAATATTTCAGTTTACAATTTTTGTAAATTGAAGTGATTATAATCGAGTTGTCAAGGCGTTCTGCATACTTCAGCGTAACATATTTGTCGCTTTACATTAAATTGACATATTCAGTAAGGGATGGCCGGCTAATAGCCCGAAGTCTATTAGATATTTTTTGTGGGGATTTCTGAAAAATCGAATTTATTATGACAGATCTGAAAATATACGTGGTATGACAAAGGATTGAACAAGGAATATTCATTCATTCGCAATACAGATCAAATATTATATAGGGGGTCATAAATCGTGGCGGATGTACAGGAAACATACAGTCATTTACTTAACTCTATATCATAAATTATAAAATATAAATTTCAATTTAAAATAAAGCGACCAATATATTACGTTAAAGTACACGAAACGCCTCGATAACTTGATTATCATCAACTCAATTCATCAAAATTGTAAATTAAAATATTTCAAAAACGGCTGAACTACATGTTGACATGTTATATATTTTTGAGGTCAGAGGAAAGAGATCTTTCGTTCTGGCGAAAGATATATAGGGTGTTCCGTTTAAAAAATGAAAACAATTGTTTTTTAACCTTGCGATGCGCGTATATTTCTTTTGATAAGTTTAAAAGATAACACGGAAGAAATTATGCAACTTTTGTACTAAAAGTTTTTTGTGTCACTGATATTAACCCCTGTAGGTAGGTGCGCAAATCTTAAAAATAACCCTGTACCTATATACAGGGTCGTCAGTATGTATGGAAATGGTCGATATTTCTTAAAGTAAAACAGCTAGCAAAAAATATTTAAGGCAAAAGTTTTAGGTTTTTTCAAAGTCTATTAGAATTCAAAATGAAATAAAAAACAAAGTTACTTTTTTTTAATGGAACACTATATCTTAGAATATTTTTGTATTTTACATAAAATAACAATTATTTTTTAATAAGTGCATTATAAGTTCAAACTTAATAGTTTGCGAGATGCTGACTTTTGAAAAAATTACATTTTGGAAATTTGACAGCTCTAACGGTACGTTTTAGAGTAAAACGGCTTACACGTCCCTATCTTAGTTTTTCATTATCTTCCCAAAAGTGTCAACTTCCGGTTACACCGGATGTAACTCAAAAGCCGGAAATATAGTGCTTCCGGTTTAACCAAAAGTTGATATTTTTGAGAACATTATAAAAAAGTAAAATAGGGACTTATTGAAAATAATTGTAATTTTATGCTAAATTCAAAAATATTCTAAGATATAGGATGTTCTATTAAAAAAAAAGTAACTTTATCCTTCTTCGGCTTTCCTAAAACCCTAAAACTCTTGTCTTGAATATTTTTTGCTAGCTGTTTTACTTTAAGGAATAATCGACCGTTTCCGTATATACCAACGACCCTGTATATATATTATGTTAATAATTCACGACGAGCCACTGAATGATCGTTATGTTCGCCATCGAGTAAGTTCTCCAAAGATCCGAGACCAGGGTACATCGCTTGCTTCACATGTGCACCGTTCGCAGAATGCCATAAAATATTTTTCTGCAGTGCTTTGCTTTACCATAAAACAAAATATTAAATGTATAGCTTTTGAAATTTCAAACTATAATCTTTGATGAGGATCCATCTGGAACGACCGCCCTGTGGTCGTGTTTCCCAATGAGTATTATCTCCAAAGATTCAAAACCAACGTGAATCGCTTCCTGCGCACACGCACTGTTTGCAGCCATATAGGATTTATCCTGCAGTGCTGTGCCCGATAATAAAAAAAATCGTTTTTTCATCAAAAATATTTTTCTTTGTACAGGGTGTCCCATTTTCGACCCTTTTATAGAGTATCTCAGTAATTGTTAGTGCTATCAAAAAAGTAATAAAGGTGTCATGTACTCTTTTTGGGTCAAACTTAAAATGGTAAAATCAAAATTTGAAAATTTTCACTCACTCAAGAGATACGGGGGAAAATGAAAAAATTGACAATTTCAAAATTACTCTATATTTTCTAAATTAAAAGAGATAGTGAGAAATATTTTATACAAAAGTTTTTTTATAGTGATTGTTGAATAATCAACCCTTTTCACAATAAGCATACGGAGTCAGGTCAAAAAGTTATCGGACCTAACTTTATTTTTTTAAATGGAACACCCTGTATATTTTAATCCATGAAGATAGCACTTTAAATTCTCTTTTCAAATATATAACACACCATGGATGAAATTGGTTTTATTGGGATTTATTTCGATCGAATCGAAATCGATTTTTTTGATCAAGTTGTTCTCGGGTTAAAATGACTTCTTTATAAATTTTATTTTTCAGCACTCCCCAAGAAAAAAATCTGGAGGTGTCAGATCTGGAGATCGTGGTGGCGACCTTATAGGTTCATGTGCTCCCATCTAACGATTTCTAAAGTGAGTATTTAAATACTCTCTTATTCGAGGAGCCTATGCTTAGGGGCGACTTCTTGTTGAAAGTAAATCTCTATTACTTCATTTAAAGGAACATCATCAAGGATATCGAAAAGATTTGATGTATGTCCAGATATCTATCTGTATTTAAATTTTCTTTAAAAAAGCGATACAGCAGTTTGTTTTGGAACAAAAACAACTTATATTTACCCCAAATCGACCTTGCTGGCGAACAGGTCGTACCATGTGGGGATTTGTAGAGATCCAATGTTCATTATGTCGGTTATGAATACCGCAACTTGTAATTCGACATTCATCCGACCAAATTATTTTTTGGTGCAAGGAATGATCCTCGTTAGATTTATTTAAAAACCAGTGACAAAATTCCAATCATCTCACATCATCACCAGGATGCAAATATTGGGTAATTTTAACAACATAGGGAAAATGGGATGAAGGGGCTAGGAAACCACTGCTAGTCAGCTTTACCCAGAAGGCCATAAGAGATAGAATTCTACAAAAACGAAAAACTGCCAGGCATGATACTGTGACTTGTGGCATATCCGCAAACAATCCAACCAATATCTTCTTGAATGAAGGCCTACCTAAGAATGAATACACGGGAACTATTTAAAAAGGCGAGAGAGTTAAAAAAACATGGATTCAAATATGTGTGGTGTAAAGAAGGTAAAATATTTGTTAGAAAGGGTGACAATGACTCTGTGCAGAATATTATCACTTCCGGGCAAGTAACAAACCTAATGACATCCTAAATTAAAATTTACATTTGCATGTTACCGATTAAGCTTAAGATTATGTTGTTTTCTTTTTGCATTGTAATGGCTAATAAGATAAATATTGCTCACGTAAATTTGAGATCCTTACTTCCTAAATTTAATTTATTTAAAGAATATTATGTACTTGACAAAAATCTCGATATTGTAGGATTAACGGAAACATGGTTAGATAATAAAATTTTAAATGAAGCGGTTCAAATTAATGGCTTTAGAAGTGTCAGAAAGGACCGTGTGGGGGGTCGTGGAGGAGGGGTTTTGCTCTACTATAAAAATAGTTTCCAATTTTCTGAAATAGAACATGTAAATACTGTCAGAGTTGAATAGGTTTGGATCAAATTTAAAATTAATAACGTACGAAATATTATGGGTGTTTTATACAGAACCCCTCCTGTCACAGAACTGTCGCACTTTTTTTTTGAATTTGAGGAAAATATAAGTAGGCTTATACCTGAGTGTGATAGTTTTGTATGCATGGGTAACTTTAACATCAATGTTCTAAACTTGGAGTGTGGACACGTCGAGCGTTTTTTGTCTATTTTGAATGACTATAGCTTAGAACAAATTATTAATGAACCGACCAGATATGGGTCATCAGGTAGTGGAACTCTTATAGATTTAATTTTAATATCAAACAAAAACTTATTCGTGGGCTGTAACGTTGATTATAACCTTAACGTTTCTGATCATGCTCTTATAAAATGTAGCATAAAATTAAAAACAAGTAAGCCAATGCCTTTTTACTGCACCTACCGGGATTACAGGTATTTTAATAAGGATTTTTTTAACGCAGATCTTACACATATCCCATTAAATAACATATACTATTTAGCCGATATTAATGATAAGGTGAAATTACTTAACGCATTAATTTTGAACATCTTTGATATACATGCACCGACTCGTACTGCACGTATTACCAAGAGGAAGGCACCATGGGTCACACAAAACATAAAATATATGATATCACTTAGAAACAAAGCACTTACAAAGTTTAAGAAAAACAGAAATGCGCAGAACTGGGAGTACTACCGACAATATCGTAATTTTGTTACTGCGGCGATCGATAGGGAGAAAAAGGCGTATTTATAAAATAGAATTCGGCTAAACGGTCCCAAGGACAACTGGAAAATACTGAGGGATATGAATGTGTATGGTAGGAAGATAGCGTCGGTTCCGATTGAGTTGGGGAGTGCCGACCAGGTTAACGATTATTTTGTAAACATTCCTCAGGTCGATCCGGATCCGACTATTTTAGACTTTTACCTAAATAACAAAAAAGAAAATGTTACTGAATTTTATTTTAGAATGACCACTTTGGATGAAATTAAAGACGCATTGTTCTCAATAAAATCGAGGGCTGTGGGGCATGATGAGATAGGTGTCGATATGCTACTGCGTTGCTGTCCTGTTATTATACGAGTTATTGCGCACTTGGTAAACTACAGTATAGAAATGGAGACTTTTCCAGAAATATGGAAAATTTCTTGCGTAATTCCGTTGCCTAAGGTTAAGGACCCTAGTCAGCTAAAAGATTTGCGTCCGGTGAGCATCCAACCAACCCCATTTAAAGTAATCGAAAAGGTCCTTAACAATCAAATTAGAGACTATGTGGGTCAGTGCAGTATTCTGCCAAGCGTGCAGTCCGGATTTAAAAAAAAATATTGTTGCACTACCGCTCTGCTAAAAGTTACAAACAATATATTTGAGGCAACGGAAAGGGGCGAGCTCACATTGTTGATCCTATTAGATTATACCAAAGTATTTGACAAGCTCAATCACACCCTCTTTGTAGCAATTCTTAAATATCTCGGTTTCCAGAACAATGCATGTAACCTTGTTAGAAGCTACTTAGAAAACAGGAGACAAATGGTTGTTCTAAACGGAAATACATCGGGGTCGAGGGACTTGAGGTTTGGTGTTCCGCAGGGATCGATACTAGGACCATTGTTTTTTACTCTGTATACAGCACAACTTATAACTCGAATCAAGCACTATAGAACCCACTTTTACGCGGATGATACACAGATCTACATTTCCTATAAACCTAGTGAAATTGTTAATGCCAATAACAAGATCAATGAGGATCTGGGTGTCATTTTGCAGGTATCTCAAGCACACTGTTTAAGTATAAACCCCAGTAAATCGCAGGGACTTCTCTTTGGTAGGAAGAAAGATCAATTGTTATGTCAAAAACATGTTAAAATAATTGTAAATAACGATACGCTTAAGTTGGTAAATTCTGCAAGGAATCTGGGCCTAGTACTCGATAATGGTCTTAGATTTTCTGAACATGTCGGTATGTGCATAAAAAGGGCTTTTACAAATCTGAAATTAATATTCAATTATAGAAGAATTCTATCTGATCAACTTAAAAAAATGCTATGTGACTCCATAGTTTTATCGCACTTTAATTACGCGGACGTAGTATATGGTCCTTGTCTGCTCAGTGTTGATGCTCGGCGTATCCAATTAATTCAGAATTCTTGCGTGCGTCTGATAGGGGGTATTAGGAAGCGTGAAAGGGGAGTGTCTGCGAAACTAAACGAAATAAAATGGTTACGAATAAACAAAAGAAGAGTCCTACACTCTGTAGTTCTATACAACAGTATAATCTCTTATACGAGAACATTAAATTTCGCAGTGACATGCACAATTTGGAACTTCGCCATAAATATAATATAACTACTCCGGCACACACGTCTAGTAATTTTGAGAAATCATTTAGTCATAATGTGGCAAAATTATATAATAAAATACCCCTCCACATAAGGCAACTTACGGGCATAAGATTTAAAATAGGAGTTAAAGAAGTCATAAAACTTATTATCTAGTTTATACTTGTTATTGTGATTGATTTATATAATACCCTAATAGGGTTCAACCTACAGTACACAATATTTTTACTTTTTTTCTGCTAAATAATGGATGAATAAAAAATGTATATATTTTCCTTAGGTTAAGTGAGGAAGCTTGCTTCAACTTTGCCTTTTGTAATTAATGTTTAAAAATTACAATAAAGACTTTATTTATTATTTATTTATTTATTTATTTATTGGACGTCAAAATTCTTTGCGCCTTAGATTTTGTAATTCCAGATTCAGTTTCTACCTTTCTAACGGACGTAGATTTTTGTTCCTAAAATTACAAAGTGATTTAAGAGAAAAAGATTAGGATGTGTGCTTAAGACCACAAGACAGAAGTGAAAACCTCACCAAGACGAGATTCTCTATTAACCTTTCACAATCTAACATCCGCAAATCTCAAATTCAAGACGATAAAGGAATCGATCCATAAAAAGCAAATACACTCTACACTTGGTCATATTTTAGTGTCTTGCTTTTTCCCCGACTGCATCATGAGCGTTGTATAGCCGAATCTGACGGCTCAGTCTCATTCAATACCCACTTAAAGTACTAAACGCGCCTAAAGAAGTTTTCACTTCAATAAAAGTTGAGCTACTACTATTCAAAGCTATCACAGTATATATTACCTGATTATTTGCCTCGACAAATACTAACAAGCTTATTTCTTCATTTTCCTTGTTTTCTTTATTATAAGTTTTTGATCTCGGCATCGTAAAAGAGCCGTATGTTTTTAAAATATGTTCTTAATGGCTGCCGTATTTCCGGATAGCGAACAAAATATTAATTCTGCGCTATTTCTTCGTTTTTTCTACTTTCAATATAAACTGATATTATATCAAATTTTTCAAAGTGTTAATAATTTATTTTCACAAACGAATATGTAAAAATAAAATTGACGTTAAATGTTAATAACAACTAGAATGTCAACATAGTTGTTACTCGGATATTAGCTTTTGTATCATGGCCTACCGTGGTTTAAAGTAATAACGTTTAAATAAATCGGCTAGGAAACCAATTTCATTTATCGTGCGTTATATATTTGAAAAGAAAATTCAAAATGCTATCTTTTTAGATTAAAATATATAGGGTGTTCTATTTAAAAAAAAGAAGCTTTTGTATAAAACATTTTTCTGCATCTCTTTTAACTAAGAGAATATAGGGTAATTTCGAAATTATCAATTTTTTGATTTTTCGTATATCTTAGGCGAGCGAAAATTTTCAAATTTTGATTTTACCATTTTAAGTTTGACCCAAAAAGAGCACATGCCACCTATATTACTTTTTTGATAGCACTAACAATTACGAAGATACCCTATAAAAGTGTCGAAAATGGGATACCCTGTATAATAGGCAACAAATTTTGGTTGGTACCTAGTTAGTTTCCGGTTCGTTGTGTTGTAAAAAAATCTGATATATATTAACCTATTTAATCACATATTGATTAAATTACATTTACTTACGGCCGCAATTCACAACCTCTAAGATTTATCTCGTTCGTTCACAGCACGACAGGCTTCAGAGACACGCATCGCGGAAATACTGATGAGGTTTCACCACGAATTTAAGACTGGACAGATAATGCAAATAATCACTAGATCCAAAATTACTACCCTATGCTGCCCGCCATCGTGATCACATTTTCATAGCAACACTGAATTTCCTAAATTTTTGGTATGTATGCAGCAGGAGCTGCCATCTAAAAGCATATTTCATATCCAACCCTACTTGTTTTTCTGTTTGTCATCGCGTTTATTTGTTTACTTAACCCTGAAAGCAAAGCCATATAACGATGTTTTTATTATTGTTTTAAAATAGCAAAATCTTATTCGAACTGAGAATATCTAATTGTCATGATTTTTCACCTTAAGAACAAAGAATTGGCGTTTTATTTGACGTAAAGGGGGGGGGGTATTTTCAGCTATAAATACGACGAACAAATCAAGAAAAACGATAAGATCTAATTAATTGAGGTGCTAGCAGAAAAAGTTAATTTTATTTTTTAATTTGAATTAAAAAGTAGAATTTTGGAACTTAGAAAATAATAGGGTTTGGGCTCAGCGTACAGTTTGTATGTGCTTCATCGGTGAAGACTAGACTGGTCGATCTTCTATGTGCCGAATACACCCAGCAAAAACAAATATGGATAGTAAGTAAACTTTCAGTGAACTTGTTTTTGGAGTCATGATTTAACACATTCATCATTTATTTTTATAATTTTTGAAAGCATTTGACACCCTTTTTATTTAAATTTAGTTTGATTTGGTATGATTTAATTTGCTTTTCTTTATTTTGAGTTTTTAATGTAGCCTTGTGTGGACGGCTATGAGAATTAGGATACAAATCTAGGGGAATTTATTGGGATATAAATCTAGAGGGATTTATGTTGTTTATTTTAACATTAAGTTTTGATATAGCCCTGAGAGGACGGCTATGAATATAACGAGTTTTTAAAGAAGTGTTAATAAATGCTAAATAATTTCTTTTAAGTTGCTAAAAAGGTTATTGTACACACAGAGGTACGATTTGTAAAGCTTTGTAATCAGCCAGAACAAGAGCTACCTATATTTTGGTTAAGTTTTGTCAAAATTTAGGCAGATAGTTTATTTGTTTTATTTACGGTAATTATATGAAATTTTTTTTCAACGATTATAAGTTAATAAATTTAATTAATAATGGAAAATAGTTTATGTTTTAAATATTCTTTTTGTTTTTTTTTTTAATTAAAAAGTTTTTTACTCTATTAAACATTTCATATTTATGCTCTACCAAATTGATAATTTGCTGTGTTATTTTTTTTTATAAAGCTACGGATGGCAATTAATATTAATTTTAGGGTATAAAAATGTCAAATTTTTATTCTTTCTTGCGTTAAACCTGATATTCAGCCCTATGCAGCAGCAGTCCGTTAACTTTTTAACGGTAGTGTTTCCAGTAGAAACGGGTTAACACAGCCACTTGATCTTTTCCAACCAAAGTTAAGGAACAGCTGTTAGAATTTTTAAACGGATCGAACTGTCAGAAATGTTTAACCTAAAAATTTTATTTATTTCTGTGATTTACGTCAACTGTTTGATAACTGACAACACGAAAACGAAAACAGGTTAGGTTAAATTTTTTTCTGTTTCGGTAAATATCGACCTATTTTGGTATTACGAATAAATAAACGCATTAATCAGAATAATTTCAGATGGAAACGCAAATTTAAATGAATTTCTACCTGCGGAGAAGATTATTATTTTCCTATCGCCGAGCTAGTGTATAGTTTTTGTGCGTTCGAGATCTGGCGTAAGTAGGTAGGTACATATGTTTTATTTTGCTTATTTAATTTGTTAACAACACCTTTATGATAGGTAGGTACTTATTTACGTTTTTTTCTAGGAATGGATTGAAATTAACCAGGAAAAAATACGCAAACAAAGCAGCAGAGACGTTATTAAATTATCATAATATGGCTAGAGCTTTTAAGCAGTGTGAAGAAAATGATACAAATAAATATTAATAGGTATGTTGTTAGAAGGTAATTACGCAATAGATTAATTACATACCTACTTTAATTAGGGCTCCTAGGAAATCTTTGCTTTGGTAATAGATGAATGTATACATACATACACATTTTTGTAGGTTATAAGATACCTACAGATTTTCAAATGTGCTTCTTATTTAAAAATCAAAAAAGGGTATTGGAATTATGCCTGGTTAAATTTAGAATATGACAATGATTACTTAAATATAGAGGTAAAATAACTACCGTTTCATTTGAACATTTTAAGTGTTATTTAAAGTATTACAGACACCATTTAATACACTACGTAGTAAGGTGAAGCCTTTTATGAGACTTTTGATTTTATGTTATAGAAAATTCCTGACCAAATTTTTTTAAAGTTAGGTATCAATCAGTACCTTTTTTCTCACATAAGTTTTAATGTCTAAGTATCTTTGTGTCCAACAGTATCTTGAATATGAGCTGGTAGTATAGTCGGGATAAGAAACTAATGTTAGTCTAATACTTCGGTAAATATTGGCAAACATATTTATTATCCTAGTTTTATTGTCCTATTCCGACTACACTACTAGCTTATATAAGATTTTAGTATTATTAAATTAAAAATGTTGTTCTCAATTCAATTAACTACAATTTATTTCCAAATAGGTAACTGTTACAGTTCATTATGTAGAATAAAATATAACTTTAAAAATTTGAACAGATATATTTCAAGAAGTAGTCCATTTTCTGTGGCGAGATTATGAAAGAAAACAAGGTCTGTCTATACCACCAAAATAAAATATATTTGTCCTTTTAGGGTGAAATAAGGGTTAAAGAGTGTACATAGTTTAATTTGACATTAGGTTGTGCTAGTTTCGACTTTAGTCAAAGTCATCTTCAGCAACCAAGTAATAAAGAATTATGTTTTTTAGGATGTACCTAAATAAACAAACTAAAACAAATTAAACGGGGGAACGAAGTGGTTCAACAATACATGGTCATAACGTGTACCTTATGCAGCCAATGGACTCGACAGAAGATAATCACTAACATAATGCTACTTTTAGCAATGAAGGAAATTAGATGTAAAAATTGTAATAGAGGACAAAATTCTAAATGGAATCATTTATAGTTATGATATGATGTATAGATGTCTATAATGAAATTCAATAAAATCAACGTTTCATGAGTCAACTCCGAGAGGGAACATGATTTATATTTGGTGGGTCAGAATTTTAATAAGAACAGTAATAAAGTAAAAAAAAGGGGGGGGGGAGAGGGAAATTAAAATGAGTTAAAACTATTTACGTCATTGAGTAAGTTGGGGTCATCTGAAAGGAGAAAATTATAATTTTAAATGCTGTAGTGAGCCTTACCGTATGTGTGATATACAACATTTTATATAAGACCCAGAATTTTGGTTTTTTTATGTATTCAAAATGATTTTGACATTTGACAAAAAAAATTGTGATATTACACAAAAAGTGGCAGTGACTGACGGAACAAAACAAATCATAGTTTGATTAAAAATGAGTAATGTAATAAAAAAAAATGAGTGATTTAATAAGTTCATTACATCACTGAGTGATGTAATGAGTTCATTACATCACTCAGTACGATAATACAGTATATTGCATAACGCAAACAGGCTAAAATGGGTTATGTAATAAGCTCTTTTCGTGTGGGTCTTATATAAAATTAATTAAACACCAAGAATTTGCTCTTGAAAAACGGGTAGGGACCTAGACAGCAAACACGACATGTCAATAAGTTGAAATGAATAAAAATAATGAATTTATTCCTTTTTTCTACTTTACACACCAGCAGCTTTTTTTTTGCAACTGAAAAATTTTTCAAAAATACATGGAACTCATTATGGATTGGCGCGCACCAGCAATAATTAATGCTAGCCCATATTAAATCAGTGTGTTGTATTTAAGCCATTTTTAAGTTGCACAAAAAAAGTTGCTAGTGTGATTTTGATTTAGAAATAAGTAAGTTTAAGATAAATGTTAGTTAGTGTCCTACTGTTCCTCCAGTATATTTAAATGTTCTAGGTTAGGTTACCCACTAAATATAAAAACGTAACAATAATGATTAGATAATGTAGCAAAAGTACAAAGTAATGTTCTTTAAAATGCAACTGTAATGTAACATTCAACATCAATGTTACCTCGTATGTCCCCCTTATAAATGTTGCATTTGTAACATTCTATTTAGAATACATAGATATCATGTTTCTGTAATGTAATATTAGAACAAATATTAACATTTCAGCAACGTAAAAGTTACAAACACCTAACTTTTATACCTATATGATTGTAACGTTAATGTTTTGTCCAGGTTACTTAATTTTGACATTACAGCATACTTGTAAATAACATTTATTTTTCAAGACATCAATGTTTCCGTGCTGATTTTATTAGGTATCGGCAACGTTATTTATATGTATAGCTTGCAACAGAAATAAAACAACGCATTCGCATTTTCATACAGTGTGGTCGATTAAGTGTGCTACAAATGGGAAACTTTATTATTGGTTTCTCGGAGAATTTTATTCCTTATAAAAGTTGGTGCATGTCCCATAACCATTTTCGGTGCACTTCAATGACTTCAACTGAAATAAGATACAGGGTACCACAAAAAATATGAAAATCGTTCAAGACATAGAGAAAAACGTTATTAAGCAAAGTTGTTTAGAATTCAAAAATATGTCTAAACTTAAGTCTTAGCATTCTATTAAAAAAAAATTTCTTTTTTTGAAAACTACATTATACATTACGATATATAACAATGATTTTTTTATATTTAGGTATAATACCTTTTTAAAATAACCACAATTAAATCACTTCCGGACAGCTTTCATTACATTGGGGAAAATTGGTAAAATTTATTTAGATTTATATTTTTTTTAATAACTAAAAACTACATGCTTGTTGCAAGGATACTACAAACAAATTTCGAAAATATTCCTAAAAATAAGTTAAATACTCTTCTCTTCTAATATTAATGTACCTACATAGTAAAAATCTAAAGACCATAGAAGTCGATCCCTATAAAATAATATAAACCAAAATTAGCTTAAAGCTGAATATAACAAAAATCATTATACGCGGATTATTTTATTATTTATTTTTCCATGTTAGGGATAGTTTTAGTAGGTTTCGATTAGAGTGCTTATCTTATTATTAGGAGTATTGGCGAAATTCAAAATTTGTTTGTAATAGTATCCTTACAACAAACATAAACTTTTTGGTTATTTAAAAAAATATAAATCTAAACAAATACTTATTACAATTTTTTTTAAATTTGATGAAAGCTATCTAGAAGTGATTTGGTTGTAGTTGCTTTAAAAAAATCATTATACAGAGTTAATTTAAAGTTTTGAAAATTTTATTATTTTTTTAATAAAGACCATGACTTTGTATTTAGGCATATTATTTAATCATAAACAAAGTTTTTCTTTATTTTTCGACATAAGGGTACTTTAGTCTTGAACGATTTTCATATTTTTTGCCCTACCATGTATCCTATTTCAGTTGAAGCCATCCTAAGTGCATCCGAAATAGTTATCGGACATGCACCAACTTTTGGCAGTATTTAAACTTTGGTTGTACTAATAAAAAAAATAGCATTTGTTGCACACTTAGTGGACCACACTGTATATACTGCCATCACATATACCACGTAGCTAGCAACTCATACCTCATTCCTAATCTTAAAAGTAAAAAATCAATTTCCTTACAAAAGCCTGGCAACAAAATTGCAATGTTTATTTATTTTAGTAAAATACTAACTTAACGCTCCTAAGTAAACCATACATGTAATATACATAATATATTATTATTCAAATGGCCATCGACGGAGGTCCTTCAGCGTCTCCAATAAAATAATATTTCAAGTTTCAGATTTTTCAGGCTCCCAGGGCAGGCAAGTGATAAATAAGCTGTAATCAAAATGAACCTGTTTAAACTCAATTTGTAATTTGCTGGTCTTTAAGATGGGTACATAAATAAAAATCAATAAGTAGGTAACATACAGTGTGTCCCCATACAATAGGTGAAAATGAGCTTATATTCTTTATTTTAAACTTTCATCTTGTGAGGTTCAGCTATGCTTGGTTACAAAGTCATTTTTGGCCTAGTTTTTGGTTTCGGAAAATCAAGTGTGTCATGGAAAAACAAATTTTTCTTATCAGTAAGTGCAGCATTTTCGATAAAACACGGTAAAGAAAATGTTAAGAAAAAAAACTTAATACGATTACAAATCCTGAAACCGTTTTCCTTATTTTGATGCTTCGAATTTGTAAGACTTTACCTATTAGTTCGTTAAACGCCGGCGCCGTTTCATAATAGGCAGAACGCTTTGAAATTTTATAATCTTATTAAATTATTATTTCTGAACATATTTGCTTTATATCAGTTTATCTTATCTTCTACCTAAAAAGCACTTTCTCCGTGGCACATTATTTTTCGAAACAAAGATTAGGTCATAAATTAGTTTCTACTCAAGCCGGGCTGAACCCCCGAAAATCAAACAGAAAATGTTAATATTTTTTCACCTCTTGTTGCATCGATCTGGGGACACACTGTACATACATGACCAGCAAAATGTACTGTTGGACTTGACAGTATAGAGATAAGGAAAAACAACTTTCAATGGTTTAGACCTCTTGGATTTATCTACTTTTTTTTTAGTGTATTTTTTTATATAACCATTTGGAGTCTATCACACTGGTGTAAATATTACTGAATAAAGAATAATAATATATTTACCTGATAACTAGGTAGAACGGGCATCTCCGAGTGCAACCCTCCGATCGCTAAATTTTTTTTTTCAATCCAGTAGGTCGGGTGTCAGCATTATTTCCCGACCAACGTTCAACGGATCCGAGGTGCGGAAGGGGGGGAGGGGGGCCATTGAAAAGTACAAGGAATCGGTTTTTCGTGGATGACTCGGTGAGTTTTGATCCCACGAAAAAAATTATACGAGCCTTTATATATATTATACGAAAATTGAAGAGCTTGGCGGAACACGTAAGCTCGTTCAAACCCAAAGTCGATCGGTTAATTAATTCGCGAGATATGGCGAATTTTCGAATCGAAAACAAAAAAAATTCAATCAATTTGTTCTTGGCCGGTCATGCATGTAGGGGGTTGATTTTATTTTTTTTAGAAGGGGAATGTCATCCTTTTTAAGGTACCGTTAGAGGGGGGGGTGGGACTCCCGACTTACTCGATTGAAAAAAAAAAAAAAATTAGCAATCGGAGGTCTGCACTTCAGGGTCTTTTTTCTGCCGGTTCCACCGAATTATGAAGGCTATTTTTTTTTATTTGTTCAGTACAATACATTACAGATACAATCCAAATAGTACATTAAGCATTTTTTGTAACAACCTAATTTTTAAACTTTATAGCTAACTAAATTGGAACTAAATATATCTCGTTACAAAAAAATAAATTTACAAATATATAGTGTGTCTCTGGATGGGCAAAACAACAGGCAAAAAGTATTCATATTCTTCAAATTCTTCAAATTCCATCTTTAGCCCTGCTTTATTAGAAAGTAATTTATGACTTATCTTAGTTTCGAAATTCGTTTGGAAAATTTCAGAGCGTTGGCTTATTCTAAAACAGAGTGTCACGAATCGACATACCAATGGTAAAAGTCTTAAAATCCGACGACACACTAGAATAGACAGAACTTATTATTTTTTTTTTTATATACAGGGTGTTTCGGGAGGAAAGGGAAATATTTTAATGAGGTATTCTAGAGGTCAATATAAGAAAAAAAGGTCATATAAATGTGGGTCTGGAAATGCTTTCTTTTCGAGATACAGTGTGCCAAAAAAAAAGTAATATACATTTTTCCTTCAATACCTCGAAAACGATTTAAGGTATTACACTGATCATGGGTGTGCGCTATACTGGCATGAAAATACGTTTTCTCGATTTAAAAAGTTTTTACCATTTTACCAGTGGCGTACGCGACAGCAAAAAAGAAAATTGTTTTGGCGAAAAAAATTGTACGCCTCTGGTATTTTTCAAATCAGGGGTCTATTTCTTAATCTACAGTCATTTCTTAAAAAAAAAAGTATTTTGAGTTTTTTTGGTAGAACAAACCATTTTCAAGTAATAGTTAGAATGCTGTTTTATTACGTTACTGATATTTCGACTTCACGACATTTATTTTGTAAAATAATCGGTTCTGAAATTTACAATAAAGTTTATTTTAACAACAAATAACTAAATCTAAATACTAAACCATAAAAAAAATCTTAACGAATGTTTTCAAAAATACCACCGCCTGCTTCGATACATTTATTCGCTCGTTTATTAATTGCTCTGGTAGCACGGCGAATTGAGAGACGGTTATTACGGATAATAGCTGCAGCATTGTTAATGCGATCAAGCAACGCTTCCCTTGTTTCTACTCTTGTTGCATAAACCAATGATTTCATCCACCCCCACAAGCAATAATCCAAGGGATTAAGGTCAAGTGACCTTGGTGGCCAATTGTAAGGACCACCTCTGCCAATCCAACGATCAGGTAAACAAGTATTTGAAAAATTTCGCACTTGGAAACTAAAGTGTGGTGGGGCACCATCATGTTGGAAATACAGTCGTGCCCTTACATCTAAAGGAACTTCATCGAAAATATTAAATACGTTTTCTTGTAAGAAGCGTAAATAGCCCAGTCCATTAAGATGTCCATCCAGTACAAAAGGACCAAACAATTGATCCCCAAGCATACCACACCATACGTTAATACTAAATCGATGTTGAAAGTTTCGTTCGAATGTAGCGTGAGGATTTTCTTCTGACCACATATGTTCATTATGACAGTTATTAATTCCGTCACGGGTAAATTGAGCTTCATCACTAAATAAAATGTACCTATGCAGTTCTCGATTTTGACGTATCCATTCACAAAACTCTGTTCTTAGAGCATAATCACCATCGTGAAGATGTTGAACTGGTTGTATGTGAAACGGATTTAAACCATTTCTTTTCAATGTCTCCCAAACGGCTTTGTGTGAAGGTATATGAAGTTCATTTGCAATCCTTCTCGTACTTTCACTTGGATTTTCTGTAGCAATATGAAGAATATTCTCTTCAACATCTACGTCGAGGCCCTGCGGTCTTTCGGAAACAATTTTCGCACTTGGAAACATGACAGTTTCTTGTGCTTTTAAAATGTTAGGTAGGACTCGATTTGGAAATGGATTGCGCTACCATTGCAGAAACCGTAGATAAATATCATGTCGGCATATTCCCTATGGCTATACCTCTTAGGCATTGTACAATAAATATTTCACTGCTTACTTACGGTTTAGTAGGTACTAATAATTTATAAAAATATTAAAAATAACACTGTTAGTACTTTATGTCAAATAATGTGCCAAACATTATTGTGACATTAATTTATCAAAGCCAACTTGTAAAAAAATTAATTTCAACTAGTAATTTTTGGAAACGGTTGTAAAACAGCATTCTAACTATTACTTGAAAATGGTTTGTTCTACCAAAA
This sequence comes from Polydrusus tereticollis, assembly GCA_963920685.1. Lineage (NCBI taxonomy): Eukaryota > Metazoa > Arthropoda > Insecta > Coleoptera > Curculionidae > Polydrusus > Polydrusus tereticollis. Next base: position 57,766,704 of record OY987329.1, read on the forward strand.
AAACTCAAAATACTTTTTTTTTAAGAAATGACTGTAGATTAAGAAATAGACCCCTGATGAATTATTATATTATTATTCTTTGATAGGCATTTTTTCTTGGTTGTCGCTCTGGATAATGTCGAAATTAGTATATGCATATTTATATATTCTAGGTAGTTTTTTTTTTCCTCTCACAAAACAGATATTCACATGTACATAATATGTTAAGTTTAAACTATATGGGAGAGATGTAAATGGTTTAGAGATATACCCACACACTAGCCTTAAGTGGCTTTAGTGGTTTTCTTTATTTATTTCCATCTACTTATATAGGAAAACGATTTATTTTCTTTGTAATCATTTTTTTTTTGTGGAAATAAATATATTATTATTATTATTATTATTATTCGAAAAATACCAGAGGCGTACAATTTTTTTCGCCAAAACAATTTTCTTTTTTGCTGTCGCGTACGCCACTGGTAAAATGGTAAAAACTTTTTAAATCGAGAAAACGTATTTTCATGCCAGTATAGCGCACACCCATGATCAGTGTAATACCTTAAATCGTTTTCGAGGTATTGAAGGAAAAATGTATATTACTTTTTTTTTGGCACACTGTATCTCGAGAAAGCATTTCCAGACCCACATTTATATGACCTTTTTTTCTTATATTGACCTCTAGAATACCTCATTAAAATATTTCCCTTTCCTTCCGAAACACCCTGTATATCTCCTACCTAATATGTACTTCAATAGTGCATACAGGGCTGAACCCCAGAAGATGAAATTCTCGAGGAAGTATCAAACAAAAAAATATGAACACTTTTTTACCTATTTACTGCACCAATCCAGGAACACACTCTAGGTTTGTTGTTTAACACCCTTCCAAATACTTGCACCCCAGGATATTTCAGGTATTTACCTTCTACAAGTTGTCAATCATCCGAGTTCAGCAATTTTTCTTTTATATTTCAAGTTCTGATTTTGCCCTTTCCATTATAAAAGTCTTCATAATACATCCAGGTCTTTAATTTTTGCATCTGCCTACCTAAAAAACAATACTTTTTTACATTGAATTTAAACTTTTTGAAGTGTTGACTCACTGTGAGAACATGATTATACAGAAATGCAACAGAAATGATAGTTACCCAAACATGGTATATTTTGGCGGAGACATTCCCAAAAGTGAATGACAAATTAACCCCCTATTCTATCACTATCTATTCTAATTTTAATTAACTTCATGGTGATTAAATATTTTCTTTCGATACATAAAATTTTAGGGTTAGAAATTAGTAGTAGAACAATACTTTCGATACAGAGTATGAATCGATACTTTGAGAGTCGATACCCGATTACTAAGTATTGTAGGTAGAGTTGGGGATGGTCAATTGACCGCTAGCTATTTGACTGGTTAAATTCGGTCAAAATATACTAAATTTTTACAGCATTTTATTTAAGTTATATCAATATTGTTTTATTCGTTTGCCATCAGTCCAGTTTACCTACACCCGTATTGATTCTCTACCAGTGAATGTGAATCCCAAAAATGTCTGCTATCGTGCAATATCGGATTCTGATATCGAACACCCAGAATCAGATTCCGAAGATGAATCTGATTTTGATAATTTACCATTATCCAGCTTAATTAACAAAGTTTAATATCCCTTTGTTTATTTTCGATTTATTAAATTTATTTTTAAGTTTTTCATATTTAAATATGTTTATTTGCATTAAAAATTTGAATTTTTTATTTGTTTGTTTTATTTTATTTTCAAATTTATTTTGGTCAATTGACTGGTAGGTATACTAAAACACGATACTACAAGTGAATAAATCGTTGTTTAATCTCTAGTATCGTGCGAAGTACTACCACCACTAACCCTCACTAATTTACATTTCATAATGATCAATAAAATTTAAATTTTATTATTTTTGATCCAAATGTATTTTTTCGACTTACAGGACTTTCTGAATTTAGGAAATGGCTGTCAACCACAGCAATATAAATCCACGTCGACATAGATGTTTGGGGTTATCCCCTTTAAATTTGTATTGATGCTTACTCATGTTTGGAATGTTTATTTCAGTCGTAAATTTTTTGTCTAAATCAGTTTAATTTATGAATCTTAACCACAAGTGAAATAATTTAGTTAGGTACTAGGTATTATAATTTCTTTATAATATTATTTATTGTTAATATAAAAATATAGGTACTAGATAGGTATAGCATATTTATTGCTTATCATAATATTAGGTTTTAGTAGGTACCTACTTGGTTTTCAGCTTAGTTTAGTTTATTTATGGAAAAAACTTACATAAGTTTCTTATCTTGGTCAACGAATTCAAAATACATTTACAAATTTAAGACCATTTACAATAATTACAATACATTTAAATTTTAAGAAAACCCCCGAAAGTACATTTTACCTAAAACATCCAAACCACAAGCGCACCCACTAAATCCAGGACATTACTTTAAAAGTCCATATCTACCACTCTATATTGTATGAAATCGTCCATTTTATAAAAACATTTATTTATTAGAAATTGTTTTATTTTATTTTTAAAGGGTTTTAGAGGGAGATGAACACACCTATGAGTAGTATAAGTCGGGCAATAAATAAATAATAATATTTAGACTTGTTATCCTGTTTATGGTCAATATTTTGTATATAATGTAATTCAAAATGGTTTATCGGTAACAGTTCTAAAGGCAGGCAGAAAAAGCTTATGATTTGAAGCCTCTGTTTCATATTAAACATAAATAAACAAATTTAATTTTTACAAAGTTATGTAAGAAACTTGGTTGATCCAAGCTTTAATAATTTATCTATTATAGCAGCTACCTGCATAGTCTAAATAGTCTAGAATCTTACCTCTATTTGGTAGGTAGTACATTCTTGCCAAAACAACATAACATCATATATTTTTCAGCTTGTACGTAGGTAGGTACATTGTAGAAAACTGCTTTAGAATCGGAAACATAATTTTCTGCTACATACAATGAAAAATCTTCTCGAAAACCTTTCTTGTCATGGTTTGATAAAATCTAAAAGTACATAAATTTCCTATAAATTGTAAATCAACACAAATCAATTTAGTTCAGTAATTTTAACCTGTAAAAGTGTATTTTTAACTTACCTGTATAAAAAAATATCCATTTTTTCTTTTAAACGAGCTTATGCATATATAAGAGGATGCATTTTCAATCAAAAACACTTCGATCACTAATTTTCGAAGCAAAAACCGAAAAATTCTAAAGAAAAGCAAGCAAAAGCAAGAAACGAGGTTCTGTCATCTGTGTACCGTGAAACGAGGGCATCCGAAGCAATCCGAAGTGATTCGATATCCGACAGGTGCGGGCCCCTGATTGGCTCAAAATTTTAACCGGGGTCCGTTTAAACGAAGCGTCGGGTCTTTCGATGCCGATAAAAAAGCCCGTTAAAACTCGAATTAACCCCTGAAATGTAACGGAAAAGTTGTTGCTGCATACCAAATCGCGGAAATAGCATGGGATTTTTCTAACGGGTCCCGTTAGTTTGGAGTTAACGGAAAGTTTTAACCTGTGTGCTGCTGCATAGGGCTGATTAAGTGTTAGGTGCACAGAGTTAGAAAGCAGTGTGGGAAAAGGGTTTTATCTGTGGTCTTAGCTTTGGAAATTTCTATTTTTATTAGGAAAGGAAGGTAAACTGTGAATATTGCCAACAATCCTGCTGCTTAAAGTACTAGGCCGAAAAGACAGTAAGTAAATTATTAAGAAAGGGGTAGCGCAGCACTACAGTATTTTTCAAAAAATTAATATTGTCAGTAAATTAAACTCAAGCAGGCCATGAGAAAAATCTGGAGACGCGCAGGTAGTAGATATAATAAGGCAGTTGAAATATAATCCAAATGAGAAACTACCTTACACCACTAACTTCTCAGATAACAAGATAACTGGACATTACAAGAGATGTCGGTTAATGAATGTCAGCTTTTTAAGAAACCATCACATATTTCAGACAGTAAGTACAAACACCTACAAGATCGTAATCGAAAGGAAACATCATCACTTCTATGATATCATTCTGGAAAAGAAAACTGTTTAATTATTTATTTCAATTTTTTAATCCCAACTGTAATATTTCCTGGTATTATTATTATTACTTTGGGTTCATTATGATTATGTTAATAAACTCAACTGATTTCTTAGTGTTTTAATACCCCACTAACCTTTTAACAAATTGCACATATTTATCTACGGTTTGTAACACCCTTAATATGAAAAAGCAATACTTTTCAATTTCTCCAATGTGAGAGTGTTCCACAGTGAAACATGTTCCACAGTGAAACATGTTCCACAGTGAAACATTCCCATTTAAAAATAAATCAACAGACGTAAAACTTCCGCCATCTCGTGGATAGTAGCTCGACTAGGATTCTAACTCCCACCACAAAAGACATCACAGCACAGGGCGCGGTTTGTTCATGGCAGCGTTTTAGTCCAGAAAAGGCATCGGAAGTTACACGTGGGTCGAAATTTAACAAACAATTCCCGGCTTAGTTTTTAATATTTTTTAAATATTCTTGGAGCAAAAGGAAGTACCATAATTAGGTCATGTAAGTAGGCATTAAGATGTTTTAAAATATTTGTTGTTTGCATATAAATGTCTTTTTTGTTTGAGGTTGAACATGGTCCACAGTGAAACAGTGGTGTTCCATTGTGGGCCATCGATGTTTCAGTCTGCCCCATATTTTGTTTTATCATTTCCTTTAGGTTTATTTTTAGGTTTAATTTAATATATTTTTCTTAGGGCCAGAAATAGGGTGCGGAAGACTGCCATGGGTCTAACATCTGCAGAAACAATACAGAACGCTCTGAATCTGCTCAACGGAGGCTTAAGTTTAAGAACGGTATCTGAGATGACAGGAGTTCCTTACGTTACACTTTTTCGCTATGCCAAAAAACAAAAAGAGAATCCCTTGGAGAAAATTAAACTTACTCCCAACTACAATTGCAGACAAATTTTTGATATAGATAAAGAAAAGGAGCTGGTTAAATATATTTTAAACCTGTCAAAAATGGGTTTTGGTTTGACTGTAACCGAATGCCGAAAACTAGCTTATGATATGGCTGAACAAAATAAACTAATGCTTCCTGAAAACTGGGTAAAAAATAAAGAGGCAGGTTTGGAATGGTTCAGAGGTTTCAGGAAGCGCCACCCCAGTATTAGTATTCGTTCACCTGAGGGTTGCAGTTTATCACGAATTACATCATTCAATCCACATAATGTACAGTCGTTCTTCAACAAGTTGGAAACAGTTTATTCCCGGAGTGAACATTTTTCTAATGGTTCAAGAGTTTACAATTTGGACGAAACCTCAACCACGGCAGTTCAGAATCCAAAGAAAATAATTGCTGGAAAAGGAATCAAGCAGGTGAACAAATGTACAAGCGGGGAAAGAGGTCAAAATGTGACTACATGCTGCGTTATTAACGCCCTTGGTACCGCCCTTCCTCCAGTCATGGTTTTCCCGCGGAAAAATTATAAAACTCACATGATTAACGGAGCTCCTTTGGGTACGCTCGGGCTTGCTACTACTTCCGGATGTTTGTGTTCCGAAATTTTTCCGCAAGTTCTGGATCACTTTGTTAAATTTACGTTATCCAGTAAAGAAAATCCGACGCTCTTGATTATGGACAACCATGAAAGCCATATTTCACTGGCTACTGTCGACAATGCTCGAGAAAACGGCGTTACAATTCTTACTTTACCGCCCCATTGTAGCCATAGACTACAACCTCTAGATGTTGCTGTTTTCTCATCCTTTAAAGCTCATTATAATGCCGCTATTGATAGTTGGCTTCTGCATCATGCCGGAACGCCCATGACCATCTATCAAATTGCAGAATGCGTGGGAACCGCTTTTGATCGCTCGATGACGCCAAGTAATATAAAATCAGGTTTCAAAAGAAGTGGTATCTTTCCGCTCGATAAAAATGTATTTAATGAGAGTGATTTTATGAGTTCAGCTGTGACAGATCGACCCACTACAGACGAAAACGAAGCTTCAACTTCTCAAGGGAATAACTGTGAAGTTAGTGGAAGGAATGAAGCTGCAGAAATTTCATTGCCCACCGTACAAAAAAAAGTCGAATTTGTTTCTCCGGAACAATTCAGAGGCTATCCGAAGGCTTCCGCACGAAAGGGTAAGATAAATAATAGAAGGAAGGAAAAAAGCATGATAGCAACGGATACTCCAGAAAAAATTATTATAGAGGAAAGGGAAAAGGAAAAAAATAAAAAAAAGGTGACTATTAAAGCTGTCGAAAAAGCTAAGCGTAAACTTGTCGAATCGTCAGATGAAGAAGATGATGACGTAATGTCTATTGGTTCAGAAACGGAGAGCTGGATTCCTGAACTAAATCCAAATGGATTTGAAGACCTTGTGCGCTCCCCAGAAGTCCAATTCTATAGAAGACCTGAGAGCGACATTAAAATGATCTTACCCAAACCCAATCAGCATGGCAGAACAAAAAGACAAGTGGATCTGATTTCATTTGAAATTAACTTCAGCAGCATCGAAGTTCGTTAACGCAACGAGAATTTAACGGTTAGAGTAAGGTTGACATTTGGTTTCTCAAAGCATGTTTTTTTTTTGTCATTTAATAATTAGTTTAAGCCGCTGTTTGGTTTTGTGATCATATTGGTTGTTATTATCTACACCTAGTTACTTTTGTGTTAATATAGTTTACTTTTAATAGCGTTTCTTTTGATTTTTGTGTTTTTAATAAATAAAAATCCACTATTTTTCAGTGTTTGTTTATACTGTACCCCACTGATGTTCCACAGTGAAACAAAAATTTTTTTTTTCTAAAGTGGGGGCCCAAAAATTATATTCATATTTGCATTCAGTTTTGCTATTTAATTATAAAGATAAATGTAGACTTAACGAAAATTTGTAATAAAACTGAGGTTTTGGTGTGGCATGTAAATTTGGTAAACAAAAATAAAAAAATTGTTTCACTGTGGAACACTCTCCCTGTGACAGATCCTGAGGTCTTACCTGGACTGGTGGAGGATTGTCATTGTCAAATAAATATAAAAGATTGATGTATATAAAGTTATTAATAAATAGTTATTATTATAATTTATAAACATAACATGGCGCAGTCGGTAGTTTGAGAATCATAAATATATTTATTATGTCGCGACCAAAGAAGTCGAGAGGAAAAACTAATGTAGTAATCCACAAAAGTGTGGAACCTCCTGAAGACTTCATGAATGTCGCACAACGATTGGAAAATACAGAGAAAGCTCTCAAGAATATAGAAAGAAACTTTACTTCACAAATTGAGGAGCTACAAGGTACGATAATTACCTTATTAAATAAAAACTTACAAAATAACACTGGATTGGTGGAAAAATCTACAGACAGTAACAATATAAGCAGTACCAATGAAAATACTATTTTTAATAAAGCGAATGGAAGGATACAGTTAGTAGGTGGAATACCTGGACCCGAAAAACTTACTGAAGAATTAACTATAGGCCAATTTAAAGACTGGAGAAAAAAATTTGAAAATTACTTATTTTTTCAAGATTTAGAAGCAGACAATAAAGGTCAAGTAACAGCTCTTCTAAGCACATATTTTAGTCAAGAAATTTCTGATATCGTTAGATTAGTTTTAAAAGTTAATGATTTAAAACTTGTTAAAACTAGTGAAGTATTAGACAAACTGGAAGGATATTTTAAACAAAAGGAAAATGGAAGGATTCTACGTAGCAAATTTATAAACCGAAAACAAGACGAAGGTGAGACATTTACTCATTTTTATCGAGAAAAGTTAAAATTATTTCAACTGACTGAACCTTGTTCTCATTGCTACGATCAGTGTTTAACAGATCATATAATAGAGTCATTATATGATGCAGATTTAAGAAGAAAATGTAGAACACTTCCAGATACTGCCAGTGTAGATGATATTAGAAGACTATGTGAAAATGAAGAGACAGCAGCTAAAGAAGAACAACAATACACTAAAGAAATCTCTAAAATACTACAAAGGGGCAAAACCAACAAAAAATGCTTTAGATGTAATAACCCGTGGCACAAAAATTTAGGTGAATGTCCGGCTAAAAATTTTATATGTAAAAAATGCAATATAAGAGGGCATTTTACCGAATTTTGTAGAACCAGAAATGCCACCTCCAATGAAAATGCAACTGTTGGAATTGTAGCTATAAATAAGGTAACATATGGCCATAAATTAGAAAATTCTTGTAAGATGTTGGTCGAGGTTAACCAAATTGGAAATAATAAAACAATATGGTATCAAGCCACTGCAGACACTGGTGCTGAAGTTACAGTTGCTGGTGAAGATTTTTTAAAGAAAATGCAAATATCTACAAACCAATTAAATCACAATAACATTAAGTTGATATCAGGTGATTCCTCTATTTTTCGTATGTTGGGATATATCAACTGTAAAATACAATATGAACACAGGGATATAGAAGTACGGATTTATATTTGCCAAGGTTTTAAAAGTATGCTAATAGATAGACAGTCACTAAAAAACTTGGGAATAATTCATAAAGATTTTCCTAAACCACTCCCTACTGTCACAGATAGGAACATTTTAAATATTAATAAAGTACCTGACAACCCGACAGATGATGAAATGGAAGAAATTAAAAGTCAACTGGTGCTGAAGTTACAGTTGCTGGTGAAGATTTTTTAAAGAAAATGCAAATATCTACAAACCAATTAAATCACAATAACATTAAGTTGATATCAGGTGATTCCTCTATTTTTCGTATGTTGGGATATATCAACTGTAAAATACAATATGAACACAGGGATATAGAAGTACGGATTTATATTTGCCAAGGTTTTAAAAGTATGCTAATAGATAGACAGTCACTAAAAAACTTGGGAATAATTCATAAAGATTTTCCTAAACCACTCCCTACTGTCACAGATAGGAACATTTTAAATATTAATAAAGTACCTGACAACCCGACAGATGATGAAATGGAAGAAATTAAAAGTCAACTCATTCAAGAATATAAAGATGTATTCGACACAGAAGAACTAAAACCTATGGACGGCCCCCCTGTACATATTCACTTAAAATGTAATGCAATCCCGTTTGCCATAACATGTCCAACAAAAATTCCATTTGCATGGCGACAACAGGTAAAAGATGAATTAAATCACATGGTCGAAAAAGGTATTATAAAGCCAGTGGAAGATGAACCTACTGATTATGTCAGTCCTTTAGTAGTTGTACAAAAACCCAACGGAAAACCAAGGATTTGTGTTGATTTTACGAGATTAAATAAATATGTAAAAAGACCTGTACACCCTTTTAAATGCCCTTGGGACGCCGTATCTGACATAACAAAAAAATCGAAATATTTTTCCACAATGGACGCTACGAGTGGATATTGGCAGCTACTTTTAGATAAAGACAGTCAAAAACTTACCACATTTCTTACACCATGGGGAAGATATATGTTTTTGCGTGCTCCAATGGGACTTGTTAGCTCAGGAGATGAATTTTGCAGACGAGGAGATGAAGCCTTACAGGATATTGAAAATATTGAAAAAGTAGTAGATGATATTTTGATTTATGATGAAACATTTTGATCCAAGCAAACCTACTGCTATTCATACAGATGCATCCCGACTTAATGGTTTAGGTTATGTTCTACTACAAAAACATGAAGATGGGTGGAAACTTATTCAATGCGGATCGCGTTTTCTTTCTGAAACAGAAACCCGATATGCCATGGTAGAAATTGAACTACTTGGAATTGCATGGGCAGTAATTAAATGCAGATCATATTTGCTGGGTCTGGACTTATTTACAATTGTAACAGACCATAAACCTCTCCTTCCCATTTTAAACTACAAAACATTGGATGAAATAGAAAATCCGAGAATTCAAAGATTAAAAGAAAAATTAGCTGGTTATCAATTTGTTGCAGAATGGAAAAAAGGAAAAGAACATTTAATTCCTGATGCATTGTCAAGATCCCCACTACAAATACCTCAACAAGAAGATTTACTAGCTGAAGACGTTACTTATCATATCAATACCCTTATAGTACATCAAATTGGGATTGCTGACAATACGGAAGATAGTTCGAAAGCATCTCATTTAGCAGACCCTATATTAAAACATCTTCAGGAGGTGGCATCTGAAGATATAGAATATCAGATGCTGATAAATCAAATTAAAAATGAGTTTCCTCAGAACCGGCAATATCTTGATCATAGGATTCAGGAATATTGGAATTTCAGAAATGATCTAAGTGTGGATAATAATCTGGTTATTAAAGGATGTCAAATAATAATTCCAAAGGCTGCCAGAAAATTAGTACTAAAAAGGTTACATGATTCGCATCAAGGAATAGATAGAACGAAACGCAGAGCCCGACAAACTGTTTTTTGGCCTGGAATGTGCAATGATATAAAAACTACAGTAGAGGCCTGTAAATTATGTCAAAAATATACACCCTCGTTAACAAAAGAAACTATTATGTGTGATCCAATACCGACATACCCATTCCAAGATGTATCTGCAGATCTATTCTGTTATAGCGGAAAACATTTCCTGGTATATGTAGATAGATTCTCCGGATGGCCAATTGTTTGTCGTTTCGAACGAAGGGATCCAAGTAGCAATCAAATTATAGACTGCTTAAGAAGAATATTTTCCGATACTGGTGTCCCGATTAGGTTTCGTTCTGATAATGGCCCACAATTTAGTTCATTTGATTTTAAAAGTTTTCTTAAAGCATGGAACGTAACATTTGCTCCATCCACTCCATATTACCCACAAAGTAACGGCCACGCAGAAGCTGCTGTAAAAGCAATGAAGCTTTTGATTGCAAAATGTACAGACAATGAACATTTTGATGAAAATAAATATTATGCTGGACTACTAGAATGGAGAAACACGCCTAAAGCAGATGGCAGTTCCCCTTCACAAATTTTATATGGTCAGTCCTTAAGATCGTTGGTGCCTGCACATTTAAACTCTTTTACAAAAGTATAGAAAGAAGCCGCAAGTATAAGAGATAGAAAAGTTAGCCAACAAATGAAGATGAAATATTATTACAACCGTGCATCTAAAGATCTAAAACCAATTCCAGTAGGAAGTAGGGTATGGATACAAGACCGTATTAAGAAAACATGGGATAAAATTGGCGAAGTAATAGAAATTGGGAAAAACAGAAACTATACTGTTAAAATGCCGAGTGGAAGAATCTATGCCAGAAATAGAAAATTTCTTCGACAAGCGGTCCCAAAAGGGGAGAAGGATTGACATAATTATGAGGGGGAGATGTGACAGATCCTGAGGTCTTACCTGGACTGGTGGAGGATTGTCATTGTCAAATAAATAGAAAAGATTGATGTATATAAAGTTATTAATAAATAGTTATTATTATAATTTATAAACATAACACTCCCCTAAGTATGTTTTTATATTATTTATAAAAGCATGAAAAAAATGTTTTTCATTGATAAAATTTACCTGGTTTCCTTCTTCCTTTTATACTGCTGTTGTGTAATACATCAAAACATCATATAATATAATAAATTCTACATTCCAGATATTTCGTTCGTTCAAAATAACCATTATTTCGTATAAACTATAAAACATCAATAGGAGTGCTGACAAGATTCCTCAATTTCATTTTGTTTCAATTAAACGTTAATACCACAAAACCTACCACAAATTTTCTAAATTACTTTCGTGGTTGATACAGATACATCGAATTGTGTGCGTAATGCCATGGGTGGTCTGGGTTTTAATACATTTTTTGATAAAAAGAACTAGCCAAGGGGCGTTCAAGGGTTAGGGATATTTTAATTATTACAAGCGTAGCACTGTAGATGTGTAATCATTAAACAAATAACTCAATTCAGAAAAAAAAATTAATTGGAACAGAAGTTATTAAAAAATATAAAAACAATGTAATAACTTTAACCATCAATGTTTGGTTAGAATAGAAATTCATAAAGAAGCTGTTGCAAACCTACCAAAAAGAAGCCAGGGTTGCAAGGCGAAAATGTGATCACAATGAAGGATAGCATACGGTAACCAACAAGCTATTTAGTAATAATTTCCGTCCAGGTTTAGTTCCTAGGTTCATGAGTTTCACAGAGACGCCGTTGCAATTTACCGTTCCGGCCATCCGAAATTACTGTATTTTTCACCGAATTACCGCACATTGTTTTAAATAACTCTTCATATAATGATACAACAATATAATTTTTTTTTTCTGGGCTAGACAATACACCTAGGTACGTAAATACAGAAGTATGTTCTATCATTGTATTATAAAATCAGTAAACATGTAAATTAATAAAAACGAAAAAACTTTACTTTTGACTTGTGAAACTTTTAACAGCAAATAATGAAAATGAAGCTATTTCTTAGACCGATTAAAATAATTTTAAATAAATTAATTAAATACCGTACTATATTTGCACACGGGCTTCTTTACCGTAGGTATACTGTATTTTGATAGATAATAGAAAGTTCTTGTGTTTTAGAAGCTACGCTATTACCGTAACCATACGGTAAAATTATTTAACGGTGTATTAAATTTCGTGTTCTTGGATGCCTTGTTATATTTTCTCTTTAACCTTATAATTTTATAACCTTACTTTCTTTCAGGATTGAAATTCGTGTTTTCTTTGCGCTTTGCGGTTGATATAATCTTTATGAGTTTTTCTTATTCTGTTCTAATAATAAGTTAATAAAAATGGAAGATATCTTGGAAGCAGCTGTTTTAGTACATTTGGATGCTGGCTATTTGGAAGATGTGGTGATGTTTGAAATTTTACACCGCGGTGCAGGAGCGATCAGAAATCAAGCCGAAATTTGTAAACGTTTTAAGTTAAATATTCTTTTTCATTATAACAAACTAGCCCGCATAGATGCAGTGTACCGGGAACTTGGATGTGACAGACTGAATGAGTTGTTAAAACTAAAACAGTGTAACTTACTATAAGTGGTAAATAAAAAACAAAAGTGCAACACTACAATACTTGTACTTATAAGTAGTTTATTCAAATGATGCACATAATCATGAAATAAGAGGACGAAACAACATAATATATCAAACTGTTACAAGAAGAAATACAGGCCTTAATAACCATGTGCGTCAGAAAGTTACAATAACCTTCCAAAGAAAATCAAAGATATAAAATCCTATAAGTACTTCATCTATTTGTCAAAAAATTAAAAGGACTAATTACTCAATTAAACTCTAATTGCCAGATTATAAAAATTATAGAAATTGTTTGAAGTTTGTAAAAATTGTAGAGTACTTATAGGATTAAGTATAACTACTGAAAGATGAGTCCATTTTGTTAATTTTATAAGTGCAAAATGTTATTTTTGAGGCCAGTGTTTCAAACTGGCTAGAGTTTGTTTTATAATTTATATTGTACTTAGTTATTCAAATTGAATTGTTAAAAAAAATAAAATAATATCACCACTGAAGACGCATAGGTATTTGAATTTTAAATGTGACAAGGAAGATACTCCTAGGCTGGAAAATATAATGTTAAAATTAATTTGGGCAACTGACTCAATAACTGAAACATTAAATCCACAGTCTATTGTTTAGGTGTTACGTATTTGAGACATATTTTTATCATAGGGACAGAGATACTATGTATTTTCCTCCGCAGATCTGCCTACCCCAATCGGTGGAGTGACCTAGAGCCACTTTTTGGATTATTGAATAAAAGTTTATCTTTTAAAACATAGGTCAACTTCTGCCCGATTTAGGACATAGAAATAATTCTGTTTTCTGTGAAAAAGTCTAAAAGTAAACAAATCGTCTGGCAGCATTCCATCGAACTAATTCTGACATAACATAGCGTTACGGCATTGCTTCCCGTATCTACCTAAGATAGACACGCAAACGGTATTAGCGTTGACATTGCTGGTTTGCTTTACTGCACATCACAAATCACCGAAATAAATTTTCGGTGATTTGTGTACTGCACATGCGTAGCTGTCAAATAGCAATACGGTATTTTCCAAATGGCGAACCCAAAAACTTTCTAAAACCGTACATGTAAGTACATGTACGGTTGAAAACACTGTACCGAAAGTTGACTGAGTATTTATTCACCATCATTCCACTGATTTCAATATTTACAGAAAGAGCTAAATATTTTATAAAACGATTTAAATCTACAAGTATAAAAAAAATTAAAATCAAAAATAATTTCCAGATCACTTGGCAAAAAAACGATTTAAATAAAAAAAAACTAATTAAATCACAAAAGAGATTTAAATATTTCTTAAAGTTTCAACTCTGTCCGTAGGTATTAGATTTTCTAATTATTAAAGAGTAGGAAAATGGTACTACATGGGATTCCATTAAAAAAACAAAACGAATAAAACGTTTTTGGGTCATTCCGTTTGGCGGCCAGACTATTAAGGAAGTTTTTCACTTATCCTTCCTTATACCTTACTTCCTTCGCGCGCTCAATTATCGTCCTGCAACGGCACACTCCTGCTGTCTAGATGCGGCCGCATGCCGCGAAAATGATCAGTCGCTTTCTTGCTTCCTGCGACGGTGAGCGCATTGCGTGGAAAGTCGGAACGCTTTGTATAAGCAGGAGCGAGTAAACACCTGTAGGTAAACCGAAAGTAAATTAATTTATATAATTTAATAAGAACGAAGGTGCGAATTTTATTTATCATTAAACTAATTACCGATCGCAATTAGTGAAAGTATCGAATTGAATTCTGTTGCGGAATTAATGTACTTAATTTAAAACTTAGAAAGTCATGAAAAAAGTTTGTCTCGGAAGTATGGAGCTGATTGGCGTAAGGGCGTTGCGATGTAAGTACAATATTGTTATCTTGTATCAAGGTAAAAATGGTTCACCATTTAAGAAATAAATGTAGTAGTTCACCATTAGGTATAGGTATAAAGCTTTTGTTTTCCAGGATATTCTAGACGTATTAAACCACAATGAATACTTTCTAAAAGTTAAATTACGCATATCTCAAAAATGTTTTGAACTAGTAGTATTGACAAACTATATATTTTAAGAATCACTTTCTGATTCTCAAAATATAAAATGTATAGTTTTAATAAAAATACTACCTGTAGGATGTTCCATCTTGACAACAACGTTGCTTATTTTTGTACCTACTTGTCTCTCGTCAGTTTTCACCAGTTGCTTTTTTTGTCTTCTATATTATCCTAACCTGGATTAATCTAAATATAATAAACAAAACCCCTGTCTATATTTAGATGTTAAGTAAAATCCTGGGTAAAATCTGAAAACAGTAGATATGCTTAGTTTCTTTCACAACTACAAAGTAATAAAAAAAAACGAAAAATGTATTTATTTTTAATGTTTTGACACTCTTTTAACATACAGGAGATGAAGAAGTGTACAGGGTTACAATTAAAAAGAGCATAATATACGACTTATTTATCGAATGATATTCGTATTATCACGAGCACTTTGTGTATGCCTTAATAATAATGCGTTTTTAGTGGACTGCTATTTCGCCTAATTTAAAATTTAGTGGTACGGACCAAAAGAAGAACTTTATCAAAAAAAAAACAATAGTGGAACAATTACAAACTATTTACACTACTTAAATATTGAAACATAGGTTCCGGTTCTTACATACAAATTTTCGTCCTCTAGCTGCTAGTTATTCAGGAAAAATGTACAGCCGTTTTCTTAAAAATTAGTAAGGAATATTTTTTTTAGTTGGTGGGTAAAGATATACCTGGTCCGCCAACGAAGCGGGGACGGATGATTACATCCTCCGTCCCCGCTTCGTTGGCGGACCCGGTATAAAATTTTTAAAACGTTATATTATTACTCTTCATTTTACCTTTTTCTCTACTTGTATATGAAATTTAATCTTCTTTTCCTTTTTCTGTGCTAAACAC
This sequence comes from Polydrusus tereticollis, assembly GCA_963920685.1. Taxonomy (NCBI): domain Eukaryota; kingdom Metazoa; phylum Arthropoda; class Insecta; order Coleoptera; family Curculionidae; genus Polydrusus; species Polydrusus tereticollis. The sequence goes on from OY987329.1 coordinate 57,782,630, forward strand.
GTCTATTACTTAACTTTATTGACAAGATAATAATATGATTGAATAAAGTTTTTTCCACTTATAATATTATATTAACTTAGTAATTAATTAATTAATTATTAAATTATTATATTTAAATTAATTAATTATTAATTTTATTATTATAGTTAATTATAAATTATTAAATTAAATTAATTAATTAATTAAGTATTTATTCAAATATAAATAACTTCGAAAGTATACGCTTAAATACATTTAAATAACAGTAAATAGATTAAATAAAAATAGATATTTTTAAATAAAATCAAATACAAATAAATCGTCGATTCTCTTCAACGCTTAACGCTATCCAAGTTAGAACAAATTTTTTTACGGGTCACACTTATCGCTGAAATCGATTATAAATATTTGCGTCTTATAAATTATAAATGAAGTAATTTCGAGAGTGTGCAAAATACCGTCGGTAAGTAAGTTTTACAGCCAGGCTCACAGTAGAAGAAAATATTGAAGCAACTTTTTGTATTTTAATATAAATTGAGTAATCACTAGAGTTTGCATTTCTCACTGCCACTAGGTCCTGAAACACGATTTTACGTTCGCTTTACAAAAACTGTGTTTACTTCTAAAGAAGATGTGCGTGTTGACGTTTAAAAAATCAAACTTGTTTACAAAATCTGGCTACCTGCACCGTAGTTCTCTGCTCTGCCCCGTATGGAGCTTAACGGAAACAAATAAAAATCTCCAAATGAAATTATTAATTTTATTATTTCACTAATACTATTCTAGGCAGCTTCAAGCAAGCAAAAAATAAAATTCCTCTATTTAGGGACTCGCCGAACGTTCAGTACTTACCAGAAATATTTGATATCGAGCCGACTAGCTGCGGCGAGTCTTTAACGGTGCAGCGTGGTTTTATAGAATGATGGCTTACTTTTATATATTTCGATCAACATATTGTATCTGTTTGCCTTAGGGAAAACAACCAAACAAAAATAAGAAATTACATTTCTAATACCGAGGAATAACAATTATGGAAAGCGGTTTCGTCAGAAAGTATTACATTCTTCAAGAATCTGATATTTTCCTTGTATTTGGTATATGACTAGGGGTGGGGAAAATAAACGATTATTGGATTTGAGAAAATTTTTAATCGGTTCATCAAAATAATGGATTTTTTGATTAATCGATATATTGATCGATGGCTCGATAAAATACTCTGCATCTTTATTTTATCCCATATTCAATTTATGTTTGTTTGTTATTTTATACATAATATACATAGTTTTCAATTACAAATTACATTTACTTTACTTTAACGTTGTATGAAATAAAATACTTGGTTGGTTGAAATTGAGTGTTTCTGCTCTCATATAATTCCAAATAGGGGTGCTTACTCGATTGTTGTAATTAATGAAAAATTGCCCAAAGGCCAAATAAATTATTGAATTATTAATTTCATTATCCGATTTATTAATTAATCGAACAATCAATTTTTTGATCGATATTTCGATTAATTGATTAAATGAAATAATCGATTTCAAATGTATATGCAAAAAAACTTAGGCCGATTCTATACGAGCCACAAAAACGCGACCGGTAAGTCGCTCAGTCGCTTGAAAATTTTGCCCATTCTATACGAGCGTGTTGATGCCGCGCCTTTGTAGCGCGTATAACCGGCGAGTAAAACGCGATCCATTCTAGACTAGCGACAAAACGCCTTATATTTGCTATGGATCCCGTACAAGTTGGGTGTATCGCTGTTCACCAATTAACGTTATTAAGTTTTTTGGCCAAAATAGTGGTGGGGATCCAGTTTTCGAAAGTGGAATGATGAAATCGAGTTTTTTTTTTTCCCAGTCGATCAAGTAGGATTCCCCCGTTATTCCGACATGATTTATCGGTATATCCGGAGGGTCGGAGAGGGGCAGGGCGCCTTTTAAATCTCAGACACCAAGCACAACAATGATCTGCATTCTGCACTACTAGTCGTGGACTGCTGAAGGACAAATCGGCTCGGCCGGCCAGACGCTTGCAAGTTGCTACATATAGAATGACACGCCGGTCTCCGGCGCGCGACTTTTACGCAACCTCTTGCGATCAACACGCCGGCACGCCAACGACGCGTCCACACGCGACCGCAAAGTTGCCCGTATAGTATGCCCAATTAACACTCTGTGGTTCTGTGACACACGCGTGTCGCTCGCAGGCAAACGGTCGCGTTTTTGTGGCTCGTATAGAATAGGCCTAACAGTGCTCCCAGCTTAAAAAAGTCAATAATCTATCAACAAAAGGTGAATATGAATGTGCTGCACCACAAGTAAAAATCGAATTATAGTTATTGTCATATGACATTAAACCTTTTAGAAGCACACCCTTATAATGCTTTATTTATAGGAGGAGACTTTAACATTGATACAAAGGAAGACAATGCACAATAAACGTATTTGTTTTCTTTAATGCGTTTATAAGACCAACCATTGTAGAGTTTACTAGAATAACAACTACATGTAAAAAATGTTTAAATAATATTTTTACTAACTGGGGTGATGCTGTAGACACAGTTTTTGAAATGCACATTTCGGATCATTCTGGGCAGAAAGTCTTATTTGGCATTGAAAGTATAAAAAATAAAAAGGATTTTAAAATCTGCTTAGAAACAATGGAATGCCTTTATATCAACTTTTGTAAATTTTTAAATTTTCCAAAAACCAGGGTTTATATCTAACAATAAAAAAAATAGAAAGAAAACTATAAATATCCGAATATAACTGAATTGTATTAATGTCAAAATAGGCTAGACTTGCAACTTGTACTAAGTCAAAATACTGAAGTATACAAACAAGAATATAAAAGGACAAAAAAAGACTATGACAATCTCTTAATTAAAGAACGTGCAAATAACTAACATAAGAAAATTATCAATTGAAGAGTGGAAATATCAAAGAGTATCAAAATCACAAAGTTGAGGTAATCAAGAAAATGTGTGTTAAACGTTTATTTCTTAAAATACAAAGTTGTTACAAAAAGAAAATCATATTCTAAAGTACTCTAAATAAGACTTCAGAGTCTCAGTGTCTACAATTAAGTTAAAAAAAAATTAAAAACAAAAACAAAACAGAAAAGATGGAAATGCCACATACTTATTTAACGGGCTAAGTGTCAAAGGAATTATCGGATTATGTTTCGGTAAAAGAGTTATGTTCCTAGACTTCAATAAATGGAATCATGGACTCCAAAGACTCTCTCTTATTGATCCTAATATGATTCAGGAGAGGCGGCTCTTCCAGTGCAATAGTTCTTATATCTGCGATAGTTTTACCCTTTTTTAACATTGGAAATTTCTCATATTCCATTAAATCAGAAAAATAGTCTTTGCACGACAGCATCCCTGGATATTTGGCCTCAACTCTAATAATAACATGCGAAAGTTTGCTTATCCAAACTGCTTTTAAGTTAAGTAGAGAGTCAGCAGCAGCTTGGATATTAAAAACTCGTTCAATATCCACAGCTTAATATTTTTTGGAATACGTGCTACTTTCCATAACCTTGCGCAGATCTGCGGAACCACGGGTTTGCATTTTCGCTTGTGCAGAATCGCCCCACAGTAGAAATGAATGTCGACTAAAAATTTATGATCAACGGATTTATATGCGGTAATCGCGTAATATAATAAACTTAGCGACTAACATTAATGGGCCTTAGCACGTTAAGAACAAGTGTGGCATATACACATAACCCCATCTTTGTAGCATTGGCTAAACTAGTTCCTACGGAATTGGCGCTTGGCTCGTTTTATAGGTTATTGACAATCTCACATAGATCATTTCTAAGGAAAATATAGTGTTGTGAAAAATTGGACTAAGCACCTTCGATACTTCCACTCTTCAATTGTGAAAACAAAAGTAAGACTGTGCGGTATGTGTGTAATGTAGTATAAAATAAGTGGTGATATCCTTAACATAGCAAATAAAATGAACCAACATATGATAAACATAATACCTGAACTTGTACAAAACCTAGACAACGTACCATTTATTTGCGAATTACCAGACAATAATCATTCAAGTTCTTAAGACCCTTGACAGTTTTTCTGGCAAACTTAAAAATAAACACAGCAGTGGAGATGATGAAATCCCCACAAGTATTATAAAGTTCTGCATTAATGAAGTTGCAACAGTATCATGTCATATTATAAGCAATGCCGTGAAAATGAGGATATTCCCAGAAATACCGAAGCTAGCTCTGATTAAGCCTGTCCATAAAAAACCTATTATGATGAGCTAAACAATTACAGACCAATAAGCTTTTTGAAATGATGAATTCTAGAGTTTATGAATTATCATTTGTTTGCGAATACTCAACATGGATACCTAGAGGGAAGATAAACAACAACAGTAATTTTCCAATTTACACAAGCTATTTTAGAAAGCCTAGAGAATAAAAGTCTTTTAATCGGAATGATTTTGAATCTCTCAAGGGCATACGATTGTATAGATCATGAGCTGTTACTATATAAACTTAAGAGATATGGCATCTGGGGAAATGCGAGCAAACTTATAAAGTCTTATCTTCTCAATAGACAGCAACGGGTAATGATAAAAAAGGAAAATGAAACATATAAATCAGGGATTATGACTGTGTGAATCAAGTTTTAATTTTAACTCCCAACATTAAACGGTAAGGCTTTGTATATTCCTCGAGTTAGGTTATTTCACTGGTTCGTTTTATATATTGATTAAGTGAATTGAACAGTTAATTCCCATTTAATTTGGCGTTTATTTATCCAAATCGGCACTTGTTTACACAATAACACTTTAATGCATGATTAATTAATGACTTATAACATTACTAACTTTTAATAACATTACTACACTTATAACTTGATGCTTTTATTTCAGCTGCAATTTTATCATGTCCGTCGGACGATGACCCACTTTAAATTTTAACGTACGTATTGACCTTTCAAGGGTTTAATTCGCAGTGATTCTCGAGAGAACGTAAGTGTCCCCCTGTTGCTAGAAACTGTCAGACTGGCCAATCAGAAGGCCACATATTTCGCGCGTTGTGTTCTAATTGGCTATTTACTATTCCGCCATGTTTTCTCTGGGATCAATTGTTATTGTTCCGTCTTTGTCTACCGCGGTGAACTTTATTTTCTAGCGGCAAGATGTATCAGATAATATACATTTTAACATTTTTTTCTTAAAACCGTAGCGACAGGCCGCTGTTTTAGGATAATATTTGCAATTTATGCGTTGTCGTTTGTCTGGACGTGTGTTGTTCGTTCTGATAACATCAGATGCATTTTGTTTCTCCGTTTCTCTGACCGTTGAGGAATTGTGTTGTAATGGAATATTTGAAAAGCATTTATTTTATCTAGACGAAGAGTAGTATTGTTTCTGAAAACATTAGTTGCATTTAATTTCATTATTTTTATTGCATTTGAGCAATCGTTTCCCCAACAATGACAAATCGAGTTCATTCCTCAGAGAAATATACTAGGGCCAATCCTATTCGTAATTTATGTCAATGATTTCAATAACGTAACTAATAACACTGAAGTAAATATCTTTATCACAAACCATGCAGATGTACAAGGGCCAAACCTTACAAATAAGAATGCGGCAGGAATGTTTTCAAAAGCTGAGGACTGGTTAAATAATTGTAAATAAAAACAAAACTAATATAGTTTTATTCAAAATACGTCAAAATTCAGTAAATGTACCAGACTATGTGGAAATGGCTGATGCTATGGTACCTCTGGTAGGCGAGACTAAATTCCTGGGAATTCATCATATAAATCAGTTATGCCCAAAACTCAGTTGCATCGGATACAGTATAAGAATTCTAAGCTAGTACTTAAACAAAGAAACCCTAAAAATAGTATACTGCTCTAATTTTGAATATCTTGCTTGATATGGAATAATCTTTTGGGACAGTAACTCAAATATCCAGCAAATATTTACTTTCAAGGAATTGAAAGTAATGACTGTGTATGGTTTGTGATCTGTGAATGCCTAATGTTCATATACTAAAATAAAAACAAATTTTAGAGAAAAATAAATCAAAGATTTATCACCAGAACGGAACATAAAGTGTATCCTATTCACAGATTGGCCTTAATGGAGAAAAGTTCATACTACATGTGTTTGAGACTCTTTAGCAAATTGCCCAATAAAATTAGAGAAATCAATAGTGTAAATAAAATTAAAAAGACATTAAAAGTTATACGTATAGATATGGAACCATACGCGGTAAAGGAATTTTTTTAACACAATTTATGATAGTTATGGAGATAGATCACGTGATTTCATTTGGTGCTGTATTGTATACCTATATGTATAGACTGTGCATTTGTGGCAACAATTGAAATAAAGAAGAAGCTTTAATTATTATTATTATTAATATTATCCCGATTTTCTAACAGGTCGCAAGACCTGTCATGCATGCACTTCCTCTACGGGGAACATTCACTCACCCAGATATCACTGATATCAAAAGGATTGAGCTCTGTGGGGCCCTTCCCGTGATACTAGACCCGTGAGGTTCTTTTCTGGTTACCCATATACTTCTCGACTGTTCGGCTTATTGCAAGTAGCACTGCTTTCTGCATATCCTTGTGAGATCTTGAGGTACGTCTAGTATTTTAAGGTTTTCCAAAAGCTTGTTTAGGATTACTCCTGTTGTTGAAACAATAATTGGCATGACTTCGATGCTGTCCATATTCCACTGTCTTCTTGCTCCTGCAGGTCCCGATACTTCGTTATTCTCTCAGCATGCTTCACTAGAAGGTTGTGGTTATTTGGTATAGCTACATTCTGATCGGTAAGAATAGTCCGATCCCCGTACATCTTGTAGTGGCTGTTTTCTAAGATCGTCTGTGGTGTATATCTATAATACGAGGTCTTCTCGTTTTGGACAAGCTATAGCTTCACCGCTCCTGGTGTAGGATCTTGGTCACTGCGTCATGCCTCTCTTTGTATTCTGTTGCAGAAAACATCTGGCATCCTCCCGTGATGTGTTGGATCGTTTCTGCCGTTTGACATCCATATGTGCATTTGTCTGTCTGTACTGAGTCGTCTCTAATTATGTATTTCAGGTAGTTTCTAGTTGGTATGACCTGATCTTGGATTGCTAGTAGGAATCCCTCCGTTTCAGAGAACATCCGTCCAGAGATGAGCCAGTAGTTCGACGCAAGACTGTCGATGTGATCCTGGGCTGCCTCGTTCAGGTGTCGTCTATGCAGATGCTTTTCCTTCCATATCTGCAGCTTTTCTTCATTGGTCTTGTAATGTTTGTGGGATATTCTGATCCCTCAATCTTAGAGGAGTGGAATGGTCTGCTTCGCAAATGGCATGATGTAGGTCCGAAGTTTGGGCTCTATTGCGGAAGTACTCCCTCAAGTTGGTTATTTGTTGGTCCATTATTTTTCCGATGTCTGCCAGTCCTCTTCCGCCTTGATGTCGTGGTAAGGTGGTCCGCTCTACTGCCACTACCTACTTGGGTAAGGTTTGAGTGTTTTGGCAAGTTTATTCTGATTTTGCGCTGTAGCCTTTCGATGTCAGTCACGCTCCAGTCTACTATGCCAAATGAGTAGGACAAAACTGAGCAGGCGTAGGTGTTGATTGCTTTGAACAAGTTCTTGCGGTTCAGTTTCGTTCTTAGGAGCCTTTTTGTTCTCTTAAAAAACTCTTTCCTTATATCTGTCTTCACCGATGCATGACTAATACTTTGAGCCTGCTTCATCCCCAAGTATTTGTAGTTCTTGCATTCACCCATTGCCTGAATCTCCTGGCCATCTCGCATAACGAACGGGTTTTGTTATATTTTTCCCTTTATCATGGTGAGAGTACGACATTTATTTAGGCCAAATCGCATTCCGACATCACTGGAGAATTCCTCCACTATTTTAGCGTTAACTTTGTAGTTTGTAGGTCTGGCTAGCTGATCCCTCCATTTTTATTTTTATTATTATAATTATTATTATTAATCGATTAAATCGAGATATTCGGTTATTTTTCATAACCGATAATCGTTTATGACTTTTGATAATCGTCCACTTCTATTTATGACCCAATTGCAGCTCTTGGTGAAGTCTAATGTGGTAAGGATGAAACTTGTACAAATGCAATATGGTTATAACTCATTTTTGACTTATTCCAGCTTCTCTAGCAAGATGCCTGGAACCTACATAAGGATCAATAGCTACCGCTCCTAAAACACCAACTGCCATGTTTCCGCTCGTACCAGTTCTACTACGAACTCGTGGTATGACCAAAGAATAACACAACCAATAAGAGGCAAAAGTATTGTCGGTTTCTTTGAAGTTTCATGCACCCAAATTCTATGACCTCGATAATACTTATTTCACAGTAAAAAATATCACATGCTTCTTATTTTGCTCTATGTATACGGGAAAAAATGTATCACACTGTTTTGATAATTTTAATAATTCTCTGGCCTATATGCAAAATTTTGCGTATTTTGACTAACACTTCATATAATACAGAAATGAAGTTCTTTTTAATTTGTTTTATATTCAGGATGAGTGCCAAAAAATTGTGTTAAGAACCTGCAGGAGATTTACTGAACTTTATTGAAATTTACCGCCAATAAATCTGCAGAAGTTTAGAAGGATTGAAATTAATTATATAATTATTTGCATAAATTATATTAATTTTGCAAGATATACTGCCACAAGAGATAAAAACAACCAATGACAGGAGGCGAAGAAAATGAAATAACCGTTTTAGGGTATTTCTTTGCCTTCCCTATTGCCTCAATATCCAGCGTTGAGAATGATATAGACATAACGAGTGATGCATGGCTAAGTTGAACATAGGAAATTCTATGTAAATTTTGAGGTGGCGAAATATTGACTCCCTCGTACATTTTAGAGAGAAATTGAATTATAATTTTTTGAAGAGGCCGATATAATAAACCCATGTGTCAAGTTTGAATAAATTTTAATAATCCATCTTATGCAATTAAATGTGATGGCAAAATTACGAAATTTTCATAGTTCAGGTAGTACTACCGAAGATCGACACAACCAATAAGATGCGAATTGTCGGTTTCTTTAAAGTTTCATGTACCCAAATTCTATGACCTCGATAATACTTATTACACAGTAAAAATATCATATTCTTCTTATTTTGCTCTATGTATACAGGAAAAAATGTATCACACTGTTTTGATAATTTTATAATTGAACATTTTAAGCTCCCGAACTTGATTGTTCGGTACACCAAAAACATATTGTTAGGTGAAGCATTAATTTAAATTCTGATTTATAATAAATGTATCTGTTAAATAGCAATCTTCGTCGTTTCACTCTATACAGAAACTGAGAAACTTCACTGACAATTTTTATATTGTAGCAAATTATCCATAAGTATAAAAATTCAAGTAAATATAGTATAAAGTTAAAAATTAATGGTGTATTTCGCTTGTAAAGTCCAAATTACTAATGCCCTGGTATCTCTAACTATAAGATAACTTCTGAGAACACCATTGTTGGAACAGTTCTCATCATGAAAGTTATGTCACTCTTATTACTATCAGGACATTGACAATTTGGACCAGTGCGTTAAAAGAATTTATAATATACCTATAGAATATATGCGTACTATGTATTTTGCTCTACTACAGTCACTTTTGAGCTTTTGTCACTAACTGGACATTGATAATTTGGGTATTAGCCTTAGCCCCATTATAACAATGTGCTGACAGTGATTACAGCCACATAAGTTCCATGGCAGCAATTGTTCCAACATGGGTATCGTTAAAAGTTAGTTATTCTGATCTTATAGCTAACATAAAGCAAACATTCATAAATTGGATCTTAGTAGTTCAATGTTCAATAAAGTCATGAGAGAAATAATAGGAAACTCTTACAAGCATATTTTATTGTAATGTAATCCTAAAGATGCAATTTTTATTAAAAAATAATACAATATAGAGTGCATTATATGTATGTATGTATGTATGTTTGTGGCTCTGGTAAAACCAAATGGCCAGCATCTCTCTTTGTTCATGAGTGCATTATAATAATACCTAATAATAATTTACTTTACATTTACTATACAAAATCTGTAAAAGTAGATTTTAGTAAAGGTTATTACAATAAATAATATGCAGATAATCAGGTACTTTACTTAACATAAATAATATTAATTTCAAATATAATTTGATTGGGATTCCTAGTGCCTTTACTGGCTCAAAAGAATTGATGGTTGAGTACTTGTTGACAAAGATAATAGAGGAGATGATGTATTGCCTCGATCCTTGATCCTCTTGATCTCGTATCAAATTTGAATCTAAAAAATAAATACTATAAGTAATTAGATCACTACCTAATTAAAATTACTTACATTTCTTTCAAATTTTTTTAACAACTTGTTTATGGCATTTGATTAATTAGTGGCATCGTTATGACTTTAGCCCAAAACTTACCTCCAACTTCTAAGGTCAGCTCTTCTAAGCTTTTACTTAAACTTGGCAATTGTACTTGTGGGGCCATAGAAAAGCCTAAAATTAAAAAGAAAACAGTTTTACACGGTGGCCCACTGTCAACGCAGGATATGCCTGCAGCAAAAGTAAAATTTTTTAAATTTTAATTAAAACCAAATTATTTTATATAAGGTATATAATAATACTCACTTGCAACATCACACAATAGTTAACTTGGATAAACTATACTTGTCCCCAGGTAAGCCTACTGATGGGGACCCTGAAATATAGTTAAAAAAACTTAAAATTGCAGACAAATGTGATAATTTAGAATTATTTTATCTGAATTGACCGTTGTCTCATACTAAGGGATCTTGACAATAATTTTTCCATCAATCTAATGCATTTGTAAATACCTATATATAAAAATTAAATAAAAACTAACCAGAAAGTTCAATTATTTTTGATGGAGTGTTCAATTGATAGCTTCAATAGCTTCGTGCAGTCTTACATGTTCCACCTTTGGTCACGTATTTCTCATTAAAATGTTTCTCACAAATCCTGTACTTAATATGTATATCCAAGACATCCTTCTACAGCAATTTTTCTCTCTTACAAGCGACAAGCCGGGCCTTACTTCTAAAAATACATACTTAATTAGACTTTAAAACATGTAGGTACTTAATTTGTTAGCCATCGTGCTTCGTACAACACTGCTCCTTATTAAAAAGTTTAAAGGAAGACAATTGTGAGCCATCAGGTGGTTTATTTTGGGTAGAAATAAGAACAACCTCTTATTTTGTTTACAGTTAGCCATAAAGGACCATGCAGGTTTTAAATAAAAAAGTAGGTACCGGCGTAGGTACATGCTATTTTATTTTCTAACACCTAGGTTTAGTTTAAAACCAAACAAAAGTGTTGCTACTAAATTGCAGGTAACCAATATAGCATAAACCAAGTATTTCTACAAAATTGACATTTTAAAAGCTATTCAACATTTTTCTATTACCTATTAGTTAATACCAAATTCCGTTTCTGCTTATTTCGTTTTTCGATTAACTGTGGTTGTAAATACCTAATAAATCCACATACATATTATGTTTCCAAAAGCACATTACTTGTTTATAATGTAGGTACAAACCTGTGATTTCCTTAGCAAATCTAAAAAATGATATTCCTTCGCCGGTTTTAGAAAGGCGTTCGGGGTAAGCACACGATATGGCACCTTTCCGCTTCTTTACTCCCCACATTAAAATCAAAAGAAATAACTTCTGACTTGTAAAAAACCAAGAAAAACAAATCACTTTTCACTTTAAACTGCAGAAAAATAAAGGTTCGGTTGGTTTTCTAGAAGTAAACAAACGATTTGACAGATTGGGAATGCTGTGAACTCAGCTGAAAATAATACTTATCTTGCACATGCGCATAAAAAATTAGTATAGGCGGGAATGGTCACTTTCGCCTCTTATTGGTTGTGTTACTCTTTGGTATCACCCGAGAAGAGCCAAACACTGTCACCTTCAAATTACCGTTATTAGTACGACATCTGGTTTCCAGCCTTTTAAATACCATGTGAGATTTCGGGTTGTTAAGAAACCCTCTGCCCACACTAGTGAAGCTTCTCTGTAATTTTTTCTACACTCCCTCAAAATTAACAGCATATCAACTTGCATATAATTCGCTTTCATGTTTTGAGCAATAAATAATTATTGACACTTCAAAATTTTCACCTGACGTAAGTAAACATTATGCATTTCCATGGAAACGCATATTTATTCCGAAATAAGAGGACTTGATTTGCAGGTAAAATTAATTTACTTTCGTGAATTTAATCAGATTTTAGTCAATCATGATTCCGTGACTAAAGGAACAAGTCGAAAAAAAATTTGATAACATACGTTAGAGGAACTGGCCTAATATGAGCCCCCATTTAATTTTTTTGGAATAATTTTTTTATTCTTTCTTTCCAATATGTAAAAAGGTTTATGTGCGTTGTAAAGACTTAGTAATGAAACCCCAACATTCATTTTTCTCAAAAACTTATAATGTATCCATGAAAAAAAAAATAAAATAAAGAACATTTCTGACATTTGCACAGAGGATAGGGATGGTACTCCTCAAAAACTGTAATATAAACGTTTTATATTATAACGAGAAATGGATAAATACTCCACAAAATATTAAAAAAGAAGCATCGTCTGCAGTAGCAAATTCCTGTTCTTCATATGCTTCCTTACTTGATTCTTTGTCTTTAACTCTAGTTGTTTCTTTGACCTCTGAATTTCACTCGAGTCTACTGGAACTAGTCTCGTCTTTCCCTTTCCGTTTTTTGTTTTGCCTAATTTGTCGATTGATATTTCGAGGTCTGCTTTGTAAGGAGATGAAGTTATAACTTGTGATTTTAAAGGCTTTCGTCCCCTTATAGTCACTTGCTTTCTAACCAGTGGTACAGGTAAACTGTCAAATGGAGTGACAAAGGTTCTCAAACAGTCATCTGATTCCACACGCCTTGATTCCATCATTGCTGGAGCCTCCGATTTTTCTCCCCATCTTGGTTCAGAATCTAGGTCTTTCGAACAACCTGGTTGGGGATCCAGCTCATTTGAACAACTTGGTTGGGGATCCAGATCTTTGGAAGAGCCTGGTTAGGGATCCAGATATTTGGAATAATCTGGTTGGGAATCTAGATGTTCTAAGCAACATGGTTGGGAAGCCAAATTGTTTGAACACTTTTGTGTAATGATAGATTGAGATCGTGATTCTTGCAGCTGAGTTTCTGAGCCTAAACGACATGATTTTCGGCTTTAATTTTGTCGGCATTAAAATCAGTATCCGTGAAAACATATTTATTTAATGTACAGATTCCCTTCACTCTGAATTCATTAAAAGCTAACTCCGTTTTCTGGAATCTCAACAACGCATTGCCAAGTAGTTTAGCCAGATAAAACTGTGTTACGGATCTGTTGTTGATTCTTAACCAAGTTCTGATATCTTCACTATAGTAGGCTTTAAGTGGCCTCATAAATGTCTTGTCAAGCGGCTGAAGTTTATGAGTCGAGTGTGGAGGAAGGGATATGATGAAGATATGATTTTCTCTTGCTAGTTTTATTATGTCCAAATTCCTCTTATGACTGTAACTCCCATCCAATATGACCAACAGTGGAAACTCTTCAGTTGGCTTCACAAATTGAATGAAGGGATTGAACCACGTGGTAAATAAATTTTGCTGGATCCAGCCACTAGGGTGAACCTCGTAGAAAGCATGGGAGGAACGAATTGCCCTCCTGTACTCATTGCTGCAACTACAATAAGTAATGATCTCCGCTCAGCTGACGTTATTGAGGCCACCTGGCATTTTATTGTCCTCGCAATAACTTCAGGTAATCTACTTGGAACAACAGAAAGACCAGTTCCGTCCATGTTAAACATTCTCTGCGGTCCAAAGTTATGTTTTTCATGCAGTACCTCAAGGTTGCTAAAAAAGTCGGTAACATTCTCGTTGTAAAATTCTAGAGCCCGTGCGCATGAAGTGCCAGTTCGTTTCCTCATAGATAGTTGTTCCTTGTGCCGCTTTAAAAAGGCCCCCAATTAACTGCGACCGGCGATTCCATTTTTAAAGGGATGCTATATATCATTTCTGGTTGTCAGTGTGCAAGCCATTCTGCATAGATCTTTTTTATTAAACCGTAAAACTGTGCTTCATTTCAAGAATATAGTCAACTAATTCCTTTTCTGAGTCATTTACAAGAACTGTTTCTCGGCCCAATTTGATACTGAAAATGTTGCTAGTAGGAAGGTTACTAGCTTTGGCTTCCCTTGCAACGTGCACAACTCACTATAAAATTATTGGTTAGGAAAAACCTGTAATTTTAAGAATAAGATTGAATGCTGAAATGAAATTTTAAACTTTCCCTCTATCACATACAACATAAGCAAACACGAAATAATATCAAGAAATATGAAAATTACGCTAATTAAACTTACATCAAAAAGTTATGGGAAACAGAGAAATACATCAATCACAACCGTTTAATTACAACACGTGGGATCGCGCCGGGAGTCGGTAAAATAGGCATTGATAATGTGTAAGTGAAATCGGGTGGAACATTATAATTGTCATGATGTATTATTTTTTAATAATTCTAGGGTGAGCATGTGGGCATATGCCCTTTAGGACCAGCCGCCACTGGGAATAATACCCTGAAATTTGGCCATATAGTTAGTTAATACCCTGTATACATAACTATGTAACTTCTCCATTATGTTTGAAGAAGCAACCCCTTGAGAGAAGGTAGCTTAATTTTTTTTGCGACATTATAAATCTGGACCATAATATATTTAATTAAGTTAAATTTATTATTTGCAAGCGCTACGTGTAGTACTTCACGAATTTTGAAACTATTCTCAGAATCCTTTGTTTAAAAGTAATATAAAGTGGGTCATCGAATTAAAAAAGTACGCCATAAAATATGTAGGTATATACCTATTTTAATAATTTTGGCGAAATTTTTAAAAAGTTTATACGCACATAATATTTAATATAATATAAAGTTTGTTTTAAATACTAAATATGTACACTTACTGCAATTAAATTCCGGACAGCACTTTGTTATATACAGGGTGTCCGGAAACTTCGTTTGTATATTTTAAGGGGATATTCTACATATGAAAATATGAAAAAAAGTTCATATGAATGTAGGTCCTTAAATGTCTTATAATGAAGCTATGGCCGCCCAAAGGTGACCTCTAAAGATTAAATTTGAAGAAGTAGTCCATCCTTACAGTGGAGTAGGTAATATAGATAAAAACAAAACTTCTGTCTTCCTCCACAAATAGTATTTATTTCAAAAATTAATTTCTTTAAAAGTGATTGTCCCTACATGTTTCGACTGTACAAACAGTCATCTTCAGGGGAACTAAAAGGAATCTATGAAAGTACAATAACAACAGGCACCATGAAGGACTTACCTAAATCGAGTTTGGTCTCGGTTTTAGTAGTTGCCTCAAATAAATGAGTACAACTCTTTTAAGATCATAAGGCAAATGAAATTTGTTAGTTGAAGATTAGTTTGGCTGAACGTGATGGATAAGAAGATGAGCACAATTTAGAAAATATACATTTTATTATTGTAACAAAGAAATAAAATATGATTATATGTAGCATGAATTTAATTTGGGTTTTATGTTGTTATAATGAAAGTTATACAAATAGGTACTTAGTAAAGTGTGGAGAAATCAAAAAAGAAAAGAAAAAAGTGTTTCATCTTAACTGATTAAAGATGTTTTCCTTAAAAAGGAATCTTTAAAAAAAAAATATATCATAAAAATTGTTCATAAGAACGTTAAATTTTTTTTGATTATAGAGGGTTTTGATTTTTTAAAAATTGGGACAGGGGGCTAAGCCCCTGTTGTGTTAAATAATAAATCATAATTTAGACAATTAAAAGTATTTTTGAAAGTTTGTATTAATAAAATCAGGTTATAGTGCTCACCACTGCCACGCCAAACGCGAAAAGAATTGAAGTAAAAGTAAGGTTAATGTCAATATGCGAAATCAAAGAGATTTGGCATATGACACGACAAGTCTTGGATTGTAGATATATTAAAAATTTGAGTGTCGGACCAATTAGAGTGACTCGATGTCAGGTTTACAAAGTCTATAAAATAGATTACCCAATGGTTGAAAGTTGTAATTGTTAAACGCATATAGTACCTGAATAAAGAAAAGACTGCGACATCTATGAATTAATTGTTCAATAAATGAATTCTTTACAATTTAAAAATAATTTTTAAAAAATTTTTTTCTTTTTCAAAATAAGGGAATTAAATGTTTATAGGAGGGTAGTTCTCTTTACACAAGAACATGCACTTTAAGTTGAGGTTCACTGCACTGACAATAGGTGGGAAATTTTAAATTCAAATTGAATATAAATCAAAAATAATGATGTTATGAAGGGAAATACTTATAAAATAAATTCACAAACAGATACATAGAAGTGTGACAAAATTTTTTTCATATCAAAGAAAAAGCGGATGTGGGTAGATTTACATAGGTACAGTATAAAAATGTTATTGTTTTTAAAAATGTTAATTGTGTTGTGAAGGTAAGGAGATATTGAGTGGAAATTGAAAGAGTGAAAATGTGTCTTTAAGAGAAAAAATAAGAACATTGTAGCACCAACAAGAGGGAGCGTGGTCCCGCCAAGTATGCTAACAGAAAACACCAGGATCCGTCCATCGACCCCTCAGCAGCAATATCACATCTCAATGATGGGAGAAACCCATGAGACTAATCTATATAGCCAGTGCACTAATCTGTTAACCGCCGCTGTAGGGGCCCAAGAACGCCCCAAACTATCCACCGCCAACGGATGGCAGGCCCACGCAGCCCCCCGTGGGGACACACGTTCGTTGAGTTATCTTAAGTTTAGAGAATTAAAGAAATTTGTGCTGCTGTGAATTATTTGATCGTTGACACAGTTTATATTAGTGTTATTAAAATTTTTATTTATTTCAACAATTTCAAGTAGGTCCAGCTTATTGATTTTTTGACAGAAGTGTAAGAGTTTAGTGTTTGTTTCTGGATTGAAAGTATGGTTATTGGCTGATATGTGTCTAGAAAAGTTGGATTTAATGTTAGATGGTGACAAATTAAGTCTTGATGCTCTTTCAATCTCCTTACAGTGTTCACTTATGCGAATTTTGAATTTTCTGCCAGTTTGACCTATGTATGCTGTGGAGCAGCCAGCAGTCGAACACATGACCTCGTATACACCAGATCTATCCATCAGAGGGATGACATCCTTGGCATTGCAAATGAAAGATCCTAACGTATGTTTAGTTTTAAAGGATATGTTGTAGCCAAACGATTGAAGAATATTTTTTAGTTTGTATGATATGGGACCCCAGAATGATAAGGAACAGTATCTATTGTTGTTAGTTTCTTTAAATAACAGTTGTTTGTTTAGGTACTTGTTAAGATGTTTGAAATAAATTTTATTAATGTGCTGTTGTGGATATCCATTATTTGTTGCGATTTGTTTGATGATATTTAGCTCAATTTTGAAATTGGTTTCGTTGAGGGGTATGGAGAATAAACGTGAAAAAAGGGAATGAAAAGATGCGAACTTTTGTGTGTGTGGATGATTAGATATGTAAGGAATAACCGAGTCTGGGTTAGTTGGTTTGCGATAGATACTGAATTCTATAGTATTGTTGATTCTGGTAAGTTTTAAATCTAAAAAAGGTAGGTAACCATTTTCTTCAAGTTCATGAGTAAATATAATTGACTGGTGTAAAGAATTGAGAAAGGAGATGAAGTCATTGAGATCTTCGGGACGGCCGTTGAAAATGGCAAATATGTCATCTACATATCTTTTAATGGTGACAATATGTGTAAAGCGATGATTGTTTTTAATTTTGGATTCTAAGTTTGACATAAACAGTTCGGCTAGAAGTGGTGAGAGGGCAGATCCCATGGCTAGACCTGAGTTTTGTTTGTAGAATTTATTATTGAAAAGGAAAAAATTTTGTTCAAGAACTAAATCAACTAATTGGCATATATTGTTTATGTGGGTCTGTTGTAGATCAGTGGATTCTGAAAGGAGAGAATGTACCAGCTGAGAGCACTCATTAGTTGGTATACTTGGGAAAAGATTTGTGATATCGAAAGAGATTAGAAAAGCTGAGTCTGGTATATAAAGATTTTTAAGTTCGTTAGCTAACTGGGTTGAATTTTTGACAGAGAAGTCACTATGAAAATTGGTTAAAGATAGAATTGTATTATTGAGCCAATTGCTCAATTTGTAACAGGGAGAATCGCAATATGATACTACTGGTCTAATAGGGATGTCATGTTTATGGATTTTCGGTAGTCCATAAAGACGTGGGGTAGCCGGATTTATAGGTGTCAATTTGAATTTGTTAGTGTTGAAAAAATTGAGGGTGTCAGAGGTTTTTTTGAGAATATTCTTGAATTTTATCATGAACTTATCAGTTGGGTTAGATGTAATGGGGGTAAAATCTTGATGGGATAAATCAGTTCAACCTTATCATTATATTGTGTTCTGGTCATCACAACAACGCAAGTACCTTTGTCGGCTTTAGAAATCACTAGGTTATTTGATTTTATTTTTTCTTTTATTGATTTCAGGGTTCTGATATGATTTATATGATTTAGTTCTTGAACAAAATTTTTTCCTTTTCAATAATAAATTCTACAAACAAAACTCAGGTCTAGCCATGGGATCTGCCCTCTCACCACTTCTAGCCGAACTGTTTATGTCAAACTTAGAATCCAAAATTATAGTATAAGTCAACTTATTTTTTTCAAATCTGGAAATGTCTTTTCAAAATTATAAATTTACTCCTAATAGAATTTACAATGTTGATGAGACAGGGATCTCCAATGTACATACCCCAGGACGCATACTAGCAACTAAAGGTCAGAAACAAGTTGGTGCTGTTACCAGTGGTGAACGAGGAAAGCTGACAACTGTTATCTGTGCGATGAGCGCCTCTGGTGATTTTGTCCCCCCCCCCCCCATGTTTATTTTTGGTAGAGGGAAGATGCAATATGAGCTGACAAAAAACGGACCTACCAATGCCATTTATAGAGTATCAAAAAATGGTTGGGTGAATGATGAATTATTTTTTGATTGGATGAAGCACTTTGCTGCCCAAGTTAAATGTTCTGAGAATGATAAAGTGTTATTGGTGATGGACAACCATTGTAGTCATTCTACTTTAAAAATTTTCGATTTCTGCAAGGAAAATGGTATTGTGGTCGTTACCCTACCTCCGCACACCTCCCACCGCTTGCAACCCTTAGACGTTTGTTTCTATGGGCCGCTTAAAACTGCATATAATCAAGAATGTGGACATTTTATGAAATCTAGAGATTATCAGAAAATTCAACAGACCGATATTGCCGAAATATTTAAGAAGGCCTATAACAGAACCGCGACTCTAGAAAAGGCAGTAAAAGGGTTCGAGACCACAGGCATATATCCACTAAATCCACACGTGATAAATGAAGAAGAACTTGCACCGACTCAAATCGTTGTTGACAAAAATACATCTGCGAGCGGCAAACAAAACAAACAACCAGGAAGTGAAGTAGAGCAGTCAGACAAGTACAATAATCCTAAACCTGGGCCTTCAGGAATATCAGTTAATAAAAAACCAATCAAAAGTTTTAAGAAAAGGAAGCATTCACAGGCCGATGATTATTCTAGTGATGATTCAGGATCCATCGAACTGGTAACTGATACAGATGAGAGTGACGAAGATGACAAAACAGTGGAAGTTAAAATATCTTTTACAGATTTATTACCTGCACCAAAAAATAAAAACCATCCGCGTAAAGAACACTCCAGAAAAATGCATTCAAAAATATTCACTTCTACACCTAACAGAAAAGAACTTGAATCCAAAAAAAATGCGAAAGATAGAAAAGAAAGTTTAGCAAAAAACAAACAAGTTAAACGAAGTTCAGTTGACCAAGATGAAAAAAAGCAAGAAAAATCCATTAAGAAGAAAAACAAACAGGAAGTGGCAACCGAGCCTTGTTTCCTATGCGGGGAATTCGGCAGGGATGGAGAATGGTGGCTTGTATGTATTACCTGTGGTGTACCAGCTCATGCAGAATGTGCAGGCTGCGAAATCCATAATCATTACATTTGCGATTTCTGTTGCAATAAATAATTTTGCTGTATTTTCTACATTTTTTATGTGATCGGTTTTACCCGACAATGTCGGTTAATAGCGACCGGTGACGTTTTCTGATTTAATATCTTTTTTACGATATTGTAACTTTAGAATTATTTT
The DNA here is from genome assembly GCA_963920685.1 of Polydrusus tereticollis. NCBI lineage: Eukaryota > Metazoa > Arthropoda > Insecta > Coleoptera > Curculionidae > Polydrusus > Polydrusus tereticollis. The sequence continues at coordinate 57,802,889 of OY987329.1, forward strand.
TTGTTTTTAGATTTACTTAGTTAAATATGTAATTAAAACAATGTGACTATTACATTTATGTTTTCTATTCATTCTGAAATTTTTTTTTAACGGTTTAATTTATGTGGTCGATATTCCCCGTCTCTCCCCTACTATATGCGTTTAACAATTACAACTTTCAACCATTGGGTAATCTATTTTATAGACTTTGTAAACCTGACATCGAGTCACTCTAATTGGTCCGACACTCAAATTTTTAATATATCTACAATCCAAGACTTGTCGTGTCATATGCCAAATCTCTTTGATTTCGCATATTGACATTAACCTTACTTTTACTTCAATTCTTTTCGCGTTTGGCGTGGCAGTGGTGAGCACTATAACCTGATTTTATTAATACAAACTTTCAAAAATACTTTTAATTGTCTAAATTATGATTTATTATTTAACACAACAGGGGCTTAGCCCCCTGTCCCAATTTTTAAAAAATCAAAACCCTCTATAATCAAAAAAATTTTAACGTTCTTATGAACAATTTTTTATGATATATTTTTTTTTTTAAAGATTCCTTTTTAAGGAAAACATCTTTAATCAGTTAAGATGAAAAACTTTTTTCTTTTCTTTTTTGATTTCTCCACACTTTACTAAGTACCTATTTGTATAACTTTCATTATAACAACATAAAACCCAAATTAAATTCATGCTACATATAATCATATTTTATTTCTTTGTTACAATAATAAAATGTATATTTTCTAAATTGTGCTCATTTTCTTATCCATCACGTTCAGCCAAACTAGTCTTCAACTAACAAATTTCATTTGCCTTATGGTCTTAAAAGAGTTGTACTCATTTATTTGAGGCAACTACTAAAACCGAGACCAAACTCGATTTAGGTAAGTCCTTCATGGTGCCTGTTGTTATTGTACTTTCATAGATTCCTTTTAGTTCCCCTGAAGATGACTGTTTGTACAGTCGAAACATGTAGGGACAATCACTTTTAAAGAAATTAATTTTTGAAATAAATACTATTTGTGGAGGAAGACAGAAGTTTTGTTTTTATCTATATTACCTACTCCACTGTAAGGATGGACTACTTCTTCAAATTTAATCTTTAGAGGTCACCTTTGGGCGGCCATAGCTTCATTATAAGACATTTAAGGACCTACATTCATATGAACTTTTTTTCATATTTTCATATGTAGAATATCCCCTTAAAATATACAAACGAAGTTTCCGGACACCCTGTATATAACAAAGTGCTGTCCGGAATTTAATTGCAGTAAGTGTACATATTTAGTATTTAAAACAAACTTTATATTATATTAAATATTATGTGCGTATAAACTTTTTAAAAATTTCGCCAAAATTATTAAAATAGGTATATACCTACATATTTTATGGCGTACTTTTTTAATTCGATGACCCACTTTATATTACTTTTAAACAAAGGATTCTGAGAATAGTTTCAAAATTCGTGAAGTACTACACGTAGCGCTTGTAAATAATAAATTTAACTTAATTAAATATATTATGGTCCAGATTTATAATGTCGCAAAAAAAATTAAGCTACCTTCTCTCAAGGGGTTGCTTCTTCAAACATAATGGAGAAGTTACATAGTTATGTATACAGGGTATTAACTAACTATATGGCCAAATTTCAGGGTATTATTCCCAGTGGCGGCTGGTCCTAAAGGGCATATGCCCACATGCTCACCCTAGAATTATTAAAAAATAATACATCATGACAATTATAATGTTCCACCCGATTTCACTTACACATTATCAATGCCTATTTTACCGACTCCCGGCGCGATCCCACGTGTTGTTATTAAACGGTTGTGATTGATGTATTTCAAAAACTTTCAAAAATACTTTTAATTGTCTAAATTATGATTTATTATTTAACACAACAGGGGCTTAGCCCCCTGTCCCAATTTTTAAAAAATCAAAACCATCTATAATCAAAAAAATTTTAACGTTCTTATGAACAATTTTTTATGATATATTTTTTTTTTAAAGATTCCTTTTTAAGGAAAACATCTTTAATCAGTTAAGATGAAAAACTTTTTTCTTTTCTTTTTTGATTTCTCCACACTTTACTAAGTACCTATTTGTATAACTTTCATTATAACAACATAAAACCCAAATTAAATTCATGCTACATATAATCATATTTTATTTCTTTGATACAATAATAAAATGTATATTTTCTAAATTGTGCTCATCTTCTTATCCATCACGTTCAGCCAAACTAGTCTTCAACTAACAAATTTCATTTGCCTTATGATCTTAAAAGAGTTGTACTCATTTATTTGAGGCAACTACTAAAACCGAGACCAAACTCGATTTAGGTAAGTCCTTCATGGTGCCTGTTGTTATTGTACTTTCATAGATTCCTTTTAGTTCCCCTGAAGATGACTGTTTGTACAGTCGAAACATGTAGGGACAATCACTTGTAAAGAAATTAATTTTTGAAATAAATACTATTTGTGGAGGAAGTCAGAAGTTTTGTTTTTATCTCGAAAGATTAGTTTCTCCTTATATCTTTGCAACCGCTTGAGGTACCGATGTGCTTTTTGGCACACAGACTATATACTCGTTGGGGAACACGATCTCAGGGAGGTTGTTCCAGAGTGATGACGTTCTCCAGATGAAAGAATTTTGAAACAGTGTCATTCGAGGGACACTAAACTGAACCACGTACTGGTGGGCTGCAGTGGCTCGTCGTGTATTTCTACCATGCACCGCTCTGGGTGGTATCAAGCGGGCAACCTCAGTTAAACACTTGCCATGGAAATATTTGTAAAATACACTCAAGTCGCCAACCTGCCTTCGATGTTCAAGGCTTTCCAGGTTGTTTGTCAGACTATGGTCACCGATCAAGCGAATGGCTCTTCTTTGAATGGAATCCAGCAATCTCAGGGTATGTTTAGGAGCAGAGCCCCAAATATGCGAACAGTATTCCAGCGATGGTCGAATTTGGGCTTTATAGAGCATCAAAAGTTGTTGGGGTGTATAGAGGTTCTTTGTTTGGAAAAGTACTCCAAGCTTCTGCGAGGCTGCCTTAGCAATGGCCGCAACGTGACCATGCCAAGACTTATGACTATCCAAATTAACGCCCAATAAATGAATTGATGAAGCCAAGGGGATCGAGTGTCCCGCCATAACTATATCCGGTTCTTCAACATTAACTTTTTTAGAAAAAACTGCCGCCTGGGTCTTTTTAGCGTTAAATTCTACTTGGTTACTGTCACCCCAAGATATAATTTCTTCCAGGTCTTTGTTAAGATGTGAGACCTCTTGCTGCCTATAGAGATGTGCATTAGCAGCCGATGTCCGAGCATCCAAAGTAAAAGATGAAACAAGTGTGCTGTCATCAGCGAAGCTGTATATAGGATTTTTAGTTTTTTTCCAAAATATCGTTAATGTATAGTAAGAAAAGGGTGGGCGACAATATAGAACCTTGAGGGACTCCGGCATTGATGTTAAATGTGTCTGAAAGAAATCCGTCCATCGCCACTCGCAGAGAACGGTCTTTAAGAAAGCTCGACAGCCATAAACAAAATTGAACCGGCATTCCGTATGCGTTCACTTTAGTTAGAAGCCCCTCATGCCATACTCGATCAAATGCCTTTGAAATGTCCAGTGCTACCGCCTGGGACTCCCCATATTGAGAGTTAGTATGAAATTTAGTCAGGGACGTTCTTACGGGGGGGGGGGGGGCTTAGTTTATTTATTCCTAATTTTTGTACACGACACATTTAAAAAATTTAACCCAAAAATTATAATTCCAGTGATTTTTCTACACAAAAAAGGTTTTCTTAAAAAAAATTATTGGGTCAATGATTTAGGAGAAAAATCGGTTTATTTAAATCATTGCATAAACTATTATCGAATTGTGTTTAAACTGAAACATCAAAGTAGTCTTATGTACCAATTTGAAATCAAAAAAGCATCAAGAAGCCCAAATTATTTTATTCTCATTTGGACAATTGAATTATACCTTGAAATAAGATGGTATTAGATAGAAAGTCACGATAAAAATGCATCTAGCATTTTTTCGTATTTTATAAATTTTGACCGACACATCACAAATTTTGCCTGACCTAGGAAGGAAATATGAAATTTTAACTAAGTAGCTCATAGTGTAGGATTTCTGATTGCTTACATAAATTTTAACTGTCTCTCTTATAGGACTAGAATCGTATTCCCCTAACGATTCAGTACAGACAAAAAGAGCGAAATAATAATTTTATTTAACCTGCTAAACAATAAAAAAGCAAGCTAAATAGGCAAGATGATGGGTTTTGTGAGGAAACACGAGGATTTTTTAGATTCTCATTTTGACAACCGAATTATACCTTGAAATAAGATGGTATTAGATAGAAAGTCATGATAAAAATGCATCTAGCATTTTTTTCGTATTTTATAAATTTTGACCGACACAACACAAATTTTGCCTGACCCAGGAAGGAAATATGAAATTTTAACTAAGTAGCTCATAGTGTAGGATTTCTGATTGCTTACATAAATTTTAACTGTCTCTCTTATAGGATTAGAATCGTATTCCCCTAACGATTCAGTACAGACAAAAAGAGCGAAATAATAATTTTATTTAACCTGTTAAACAATAGGAAAGCAAGCTAAATAGACAAGATGATGGGTTTTGTGAGGAAACACAACGACTTTTTAGTGTCAAGGATGTTTTAGGCTCCGATATCATTAATATTTTCTGAATACTAAGACTATATTACTTTCAAAAACAGTGCTTTTCAAATCGAACTTAAGACCGATAAAAATATGAAAATATACTTGTTTTTTTTTATGTAGGTAGATAGTAGACTATAAAACAACAAAAACCAACTATAAGATAAAAGATATTACTTTAATCTTTCAGCAGATCTAGTTTTCAAAAAGATGACCTTCTGTTTTATATCAATGTTACCACTATCATAAGCTTCCTCATAGCGTCCGCTTTTTAAACTACTAGCGAATACCGCTCTTGATTGATTACCCAGATCCTTATTATTACATTATTACATCATTTTATTCACCCACTACTCTAAATCCCATGAAACCAGAACAGCATATCTTTTAAAAGGCAGTTTTACCACTTTTATTCAAAAGAAATAAGTATATTTCGAGTGCTTAGAATATCACTAACTAAACGATAGGGGTTTAAAACATGATCGCAAACTTATGAGGATGGATTTCTAATATTGGCAGGATCAAATAGACAAATAATAATTTTACTTGTAAAGATCTCTCATCGAATCACATCTCCCCTATTTAGCATTAAAAACTAGCATTTGTATATAAACGCTATTGGTACAAATAAGATTCAGATAAATAACTTCTTACCTGCCTGATAACACCGACATTTAGTTAATTATACAACATTTTTTAAATAATTATTATTGTTCTTTGATCAAACCAATATTCCACTATCACTTTGTAAACCGACAAAAATAGGCAAATTTTTCAATTTCGTATCGGGATTTTTGATGAAAATAGCCCAACATTTTCGAGTAAACCTACCTAGAAATATAGAAGATATTTATTGCAAAATTAGTAGTTTACATATTTAGTAAAGTGAATTAATCTACCACTGTAATCGTTTCAGTTTTAACTAAATAGAGGTATTCTTTTTAATCGTAAAAAATAGACGAAATCTCTAATTTTATTTCATACCTAACGAATTCAACAATCAATAATACGATCTCATTTTCGACTAAGATCAGCTGTTACTTTAGACAGAATATTCCTAATAACATAATATATTTAGTTATACAGCTTTTTAAAATAATTATTGTTCTGTAACCGTAAATTATTTAATTATTTTCGTGTGATAAAGAGCTAGTTTAAATTAGTTAAAAAAACAAACAAAACAACTAATTATATATCCAATATATTTGTTTAAAATTTTGTTTCTTAATCTTGTTCTATTGCGTATTAATCATGTTAGCATCACAAATTACAGTCTGTGAAGCTGGTTTATAGGATCATTTAGTTCGATGGGGGACATATTTTATGATATCCCATATTTCGTCAATTATTTGGCAGGTAGGTTTGGTGCTTCAATACGGAACTCCTCAAGACCACATCAAATATTTCTAAACAAGAAGCGTCCAAGTCTATGGAACCCGTGTAAAAATAGCTGGTATGTCTGTACCCTTCCGTAGACATTAATGACATCTCGCATGTATGCTGAAGTGTATCGTTAATAGAAATCTTGAATATTATAGTACCTACCTATATCTTGCGTCATTATGCCAATGCTTACATTGACGTCGCCAGGCATCTTAAAAGGACAGGTGCATAATGTGCAAGCATTTGTGTAGAAAGCTATGTTTTTTACAAAATTTTCTCTAGGCAACCAAATTGTAATAGGGTTTTCGTAGTTCAGGTTAGTTCAGGTTAGTTCAGGCAAGGCCCTAGAATAGACCGCCGGCCCGCCAGCTGCAATCCATCTAACCCGGCCTAGACGGCGTACCTTTGCAGGTGTGTTTTTTGTAGGGCTTGGCGAGTGTTCAAACCCGAGCTCTCCGCGGCGTCAGAATACTACGTAACCTGAATCAACGAAATGTCACACACGTGTTCTAACGTGTTTGACCTTGAATGACCTGTCTATCTGTCTGTCTGTCTGTCTGTCTGTCTGTCTGTCTGTCTGTCTGTCTGTCTGTCTGTCTGTCTGTCTGTCTGTCTGTCTGTCTGTCTGTCTGTCTGTCTGTCTGTCTGTCTGTCTGTCTGTCTGTCTGTCTGTATGTCTGTCTGTCTGTCTGTCTGTCTGTCTGTCTGTCTGTCTGTCTGTCTGTCTGTCTGTCTGTCTGTCTGTCTGTCTGTCTGTCAGTCTGTCTGTCTGTGTCTGTCTGTCTGTCTGTCTGTCTGTCTGTCTGTCTGTCTGTCTGTCTGTCTGTCTGTCTGTCTGTCTGTCTGTCTGTCTGTCTGTCTGTCTGCCTCTGTCTGTCTGTCTGTCTGTCTGTCTGTCTGCCTCTGTCTGTCTGTCTGTCTGTCTGTCTGTCTGTCTGTCTGTCTGTCTGTCTGTCTGTCTGTCTGTCTGTCTGTCTGTCTGTCTGTCTGTCTGTCTGTCTGTCTGTCTGTCTGTCTGTCTGCCTGTCTGTCTATCTCTTTATCTGTCTGTATGCATGTCTTTTTGCTATGCCTAACCTTGAATATGTAAACGATGTGTGTTTTTGGCGCTATGAAAGCATACGTATAGGTGTATATGTGTTTTATGTCCCCGACTATGTAAACAAGCCGGTTTTTACCAGACAAACTATGCAATTGTAGACTACGCCGTAAACCTGTATGAACCTATTAATCTTCTAAGTGCGCAATAACTTTTTGTAATTTTTATATTTTTATGTTTCTCCATTTACACTGATTGTCTACCAAATATTTAAATACCTAGTCAAACTTAAGTATGCCTCTTCTTGGGGGTATAATATGCGAAGACTCCTTATTGTGCTGGTTGCGATAAAGTCCGCATCGATTATTCTTAGATTTTAATTTTTTTTTACTACCATATACACTAGTATTTCTTTATTTCTAGAATATCAGAGTACTTTAAAATGCATCCTAGTATAGCATATTTCTCTTGAGGTGTAATGTTTAAGATTTTGTCAACAGCTAAAAACTCCTTATTGTGATTGTTACGTTAAACCCCGCCTCGATTGGTAATAGTTAATAAATTTCAGTTAATTACAAACAGCCATACGAAATAGTACACAATTCAAGTTTTCCATCATTTTAGGCAAAAAGGTTAGACCACATAAAAGTTTCGGTTAGTTCTTATTTCTTACATATATTTTTTTTTTTAGTCAGTGTACGTATCTATGATTTATTGCAAAGACGTTTGAACATTTTTATATGTAGTAATTGTGATTTTAATTAACTACCTCAGAAGAGTCGGTATACACTATATTTTGCAGCGCAATTGCTTTCACACCCAGTAATGTATTATGATAATTATTATTGTAACGAATTTAATAATCAATTAAAAAACCAACGTGATTTGGTTATTGTTGACATTGAGAATTAAGGTTGTAAAATATTTAACAACCTCATATTTTTATGCTCATGTTGAAAATAAGTTAAGATTGCTATTTTGTTGCTTACGCCTAATATTCATAATTTTATTGGGGGTTCTACGTGATGACAAATACATGTTATGATACCTATCTAGTGGGTATTTCCAGTTTAAGGGCCAAATAATATAGAGTTATTGTGCATACATCATCGCAAACAAAAGGTGGCTTTTTTATATTATTTTGTATTTACAATCCATTTAACTACAATTTTACACTGTGAATTAATTTTTTTTACTTTTTTCCTGAAATTACACCCTATTTACTTATATTATGATATTATCCCAAATTTTTATAAAAGCATTAAGAGGGCTTTTACCTGATGGCAAATACAGGTTGTATAGTACCTATACCTAGTGGGTATTTTAAGTAAGGGTCGAATGATATATAGAGCCATTACGTATTTAAGTTTTATTTATTGTCTACTGTTCTCATTACAAGATAGTCCTATAATTTATCCATTTCCAGTACAAAGAAATCGCTAGTTATTGATTCTAGATTAATTATTTTATTGCATTTTTTATAAGTGGTACAAAATTGAAAACAATTATTAGATATGCTTCTGAATTTTAATAAGGGTTCTTCGGAATAAATAAAGTTTTATGTGCCTTTCTTTTTAAATCGTGGCGTCAGAGGGTTTGGGAGGGTTATTTAGGTATAAATAATTATTGCGGGTGACAAATGTGCCGCCTTATTATACTTATGTTGTTAGACCATATAAATTGGGGTTTTATTTCGCTTTATCATCCACCAGCGACGTTTCACTAAGTTAGAAAATATAAATCATGATTTCACTATGCCGCTTTAACAGCGGCGTTTCCACTAAGGTTAGATAGTGAAAAGTTAGGTTTATTGTTGGCTTAGGTTAAAACGTGTAAAAAAAAATTTAAAAGATAACGTAAACCACAAAAAATGAAGTTAGGTCATAAAACGCATCACCCAAAAGGACGGGTTAAATCGTAAAAAGTCGGGTTTAATCTCGGGTTAGGTTGTAAACTGCATCGCTGAACCCTTCGGGTTAGGTCATAAAACGAATCACCGAAAGGAAGGGTTAGATCGTAAAAAGTCAGGTTTAATCTTGGGTTAGGTTGTAAACTGCATCGTTGAAGCATTCGGGTTAGGTCATAAAAAGTCAGGTTTAATCACGGGTTAGATCATAAAAAGCATCACCCAAAAGGAAGGGTTAGATCGTAAAAAGTCAGGTTTAATCTCGGGTTAGGTTGTAAATCACATCACTGAATCACTCGGGTTAGGTCATAAACAGCATCGTTGAAGCATGCGGGTTAGGTCATAAAATGCACCACCTGCACCACTGGTCCAGCTCTCTCCATTTCTAGCTATTCCCCTTCCCCCCCGTAAGAACGTCCCTGACTAAATTTCAGACTAACTCCCAGTATCATAAATTAGCAATTGTTAATATTAGTTTGTGTGCGCAAAGATATAAAAGAGAAACTATAACCCGTATAATTGTAAATATCACTTTTCATTAACTCAAAATTCACTTAATTTCAAATTGACCGAAGACTCAAGAACACCAATAATAATAATAATATTAATATATCTTTTATGCCTTTATATATTGTTTAAAGGGAATAAGGCCATTATACCTATCAAAATAAAATTGAAAATTTCATATTTTCAGTCTTATTTTTAATGACATTATGCCACAGCTATAAGTAAGGCGGAGGAAACCTAAATAATTACTTTATTAGAAGAGTAATGAAGAGTGGATGAAATACTAGTAGTACCCACAGAAAAGTAAGTACTACAAGTACTACACATTATACAGGATGTCCGGTAAGTATATGGCATCCTCGCGGGAGCGTATAGGGAAGGTCAAAATAACCCTAATTTGTCATAGAAAAAAAATTCCTAAAGTGCCCTTTAACGGAGATACAGTATCCCAGCGACTTACCTTTTCGGCTCTAATTTTTGAACCGACATGTATAATTTAATGAAATTTTTATATTTTATCTAGGCCATAAAGACTCATAAAACCATACTACAGTTAATGTTTTACATCGTCAGGTAAGTCAGGAACGGACTTGCCATCATACTCGTTGAGCCAAAATTTTGACAGGTGTCATTTTACAGAGCTGAAAGTTTATTTTTTAAATACACTGGTCATTCCTCTTTAAAAAGGGTAGGTTTTCTACATTTATTTTGATAAAATTAGGCGTTCTTGAAGTGAAAACGTTTAAGCATTGACTTTCGAAGTTTATTTAATAATCAGGTTTGTGTTGTGTGTACCTCTATGTCCTCTATACATTATTATTTCCTTAGCCGACGGATGTGTTCTCATTGTACTTGAAGCAACATTTCAGGATTGTCTGGAATTTCGTTGAAATGGTATGTTATTCTTTCTATCAGATTTTCCCTGATGTGAACTGGCGTCGAATATAAAAGTCTCTTTAAACTTCCCCGTAAAAACAAACCCAGTGGGCGACCTTGGTGACCATAAAATAGGCCCACCTCGACCAAACCACCGATTATCCAAAATATTTGATAAGTGCTGATGAACTAAATTGCTAAAATGGGGCGGTGGACCGTCGTGCATATACCACATCTGATTTTTAATTTTTAAGGGCACATTTTCTAATAAACCGTTTAAGTTTTGTTGCAAGAATTGCAAATACATGGCATCATTTAATGTGCCTTCAATATAGAATGGTGCAATGAGATGGTTCCTAATAATCTCTGCCCATATGTTAACCATGAACCTTTGTTGGTGCTTTGTCTGTAATGTTGCATGAGGATTTTTTTCATACTAGATTTGCAAATTATGGCAATTTATTACTCCGTCTCGGGTGAAACCGGTTTCGTCCGTGAACAAAACAATACCAATAAAATTGTGATTTTGCCTTAATCGTTACGTAGTTTACTTTTGCAGGATAATCAGCGGGAGACATGCCATGCACCTTTTGGAAGTGATAAGGATGTAGGTAGCAGATGTTCTCCAAGGGTCTCATGAACAACCCAGTTTGTCGCATGAACTTGGACTGCAGCAATCTCATCCAGAGTTTCCTTCTTTAACTAAGGGTTTCTTGCTCTTCTTGTAGGCTCTCACGATGCGACAAAAAACTTTCTAAAATGGATTAACAAAAGACTAGCTACTTTTAGCATTTTTTTTTTATTTCACTTGACTTTTTCTCTGTTTCTCTTAAGCTACGATCATCCCTTTTAAAAGTTCTTTGGTGCAATAGACGTCGATTTGGAAATATATCAGAATAAATTCTTCTCGCCTCCACACAATTGCACTTGCCCATAAATTAGATGCAGGTCAGCATATTCACTATAGGAAGAATCCTCCATTACTTAAGTCTAATGTACCTAATCAATCAGACAAGATTTTGCTTCTAAATGAATGAATGAATGAAAGTGATTTATTATCCAAGAGGTATCATAATAAATAAATTTTATTGACAAAGCATAATAACTTATACAACTGAGTTGCGACACATGACTTAAAAAATTAGGAGGCTTTTTTAATCGATATTGTAGCCTTCCATATCATATCTATAATAATCTCAGTGTGGTGTCCTGGCATATTTTAGCTTTTTAAGTTGGCCAGCACTTCGTACTCCTGTTTATCTTTTCTTGGCTGTTCAGAGTTATGGATTCGCCAGTTCGCCACTTATCTATAAAAATTGGTTGTAGGTTGACCTTATTTGAGGTGTCTGTTCTTAGCGGTTTTACTAATTTCCATGCCTTGGACAATCTATACCACCTATATAGGTGCGTTCACCTCTGCACATTTTCTAACGTATTTTCAGCGAGTAAACCTGCAATGTGGTGGCGGATAATTAATGTCAGCATAGTACAATCGCCTATAAATGAAGACAAGAAGTTACTAGGACTTCACACCACAAATTATTAAAATCCAATTCAAAACATAGACAAAACCAACTTTTAAAAGGTGGTCATATACATCTGTCATGTTTGTTCGTGTTATGTTAAATATATGTTAGAGAGAGAATCCTATTGGTTCTAACCAAAACGAAACCATCATATTACAGGCCAGTCCGTAGGCTTTGCATTTTTCTTGCCATACTATTAATAGTATAGGCAAACGAAATGAAAAATAATTTTGTGAAGAGCAATGTGAATGTCAGGGCATAGTTCTGTTATTGAATGCCTTTTAACATTTTGCGTGTAGTTCCGTATTTAAATTTAGTAATTTCCTAAACCTTTCAATTGGTACTACTGCGCTTTTGTGCCAAACAAAGGCGAAAATAACGATACTGGTGGTCACGCAGAAAATTTGAATTCTGTATTTCTGACACATACCACGGTGAACAGTGTGTGAGCGTACCGAAAGGGGCACACCAAAAATGCACATGAGTGTTGTCAACCTATGTGTAGGTATATGCGGACATAATGTTCATATATATGAACTTTTCATCATAAAATTACATGAGAAATCACCCTGAACATTAGCACGTCACTAACATCCTTTATATTTCAAAAAATTGTTATTATTATTATGACAAATAACTAATATAATATAATTAATGTTGTAATTAATAATAATAATTAAAATTGTATTTAATAAAAAAAATGTATTTAATAAAAAAAGCTTCTGCAACGTATGCCCTAAGCCTCTTAACTTTTAAACTACAGGGTGTTAAAGTTTTAAGATTTTTTTTTACAATAACTTTGATACGGCCCCAGATATTTTTGTGAAATTTTGTAAACATATTTTGTGTATCAAGGGGCACTTTCTGATGTATAACATAATTTTTTATTTCTACCAGTGGCGTTCGTGCGGGATTTTAGATTAATACTTTTGAAGAAAAGAATCCCTTTTAATTTCTGAGCAAATCTGGTGTCTTGATATTTTTTATTATTTATTTAATATTAAACGTTGTGAAATCTTAATGATACTTTTGTCCATAATTGTTTTTACTTTAGGAATGATAATACTATTCATTAATGGCTAACTCGCCCTTAATATGTTATAATGTTATATTTTGTATATGGTGTCCAGATTTCGATGCTTATTTTGCATTCCTCCATTCATTCATAGCCCCCTTGGGTTTTTTTATATATGTACAAAGGAAAATAGAAAACTTTTAATTTTGGCATACACTTCGTATCCAGCATATCGTATATCCTATCAAAAAGGAACTAGAACGGTCGATTATTTCAAAAGATATACGAGTTAGCAAAAAATGTCTTTTATAAAAGTTGTAAGGCGTTTAAAAATCTACATATCTGTAATAAATTGGAATATACAGGTACGCTCAAAAAGTTGTGGAAAGTCAAAGTTATATTTTTTTAAATAGAACAACCCATATATTGTTACTTATTTTGATCGTCCAGTCAATTTTAAACATTTTCTTTTAACCATGCTATGCCTAAATTTATTAGTTTCCGAGATATCATGACATTTTGATCAGTTACAAAACACAAAATAAATTTCAATAAACAATTTAATAAGTTAACATGAAAAAAAAATCGGTATAAAAAGTCATGGAAACACAGCTCTATTTTTTACTAAATGTTGAAATGGCCCCCATTTACTAACTGACAATGATACAAATTGTCGCAAAAATGTCTTTGGGTATTTAAAACCATTTCCCTTGTTATTCTCTCACTTTCATTTAAAATTTTAATTCTTAATTCTTCTAAATTATTGGATTTGTTCCGATAAACATTGTTTTTCAGGTGACCCCAATAAAAGAAGTCTAAGTGCGAAAGATCGGGGGATCATGAAGGCCACTCGATAGGCCCTCTTCTTCCTATCCATCTATTTAGGAACATGACATCCAAAAATTCTCTAACTTCACGAGAAAAATGCGGAGGAGCTCCATCTTGCTGATACCAGGTTAAGTTAGTGTCGAGAGTTAAATTGTTTATAGTTGGAACTATTTCTTGCCGAAGAAGCTGGAGATATCGTTCACCGTTCAAATTTCCCTCGATAAAAAAGGGTCCAATTACATGTCCCGCTAACAATCCAGCCCAGACATTAACTTTTTCTGGGAACTGTGTATGCAGTTCTTCATACCGGTTTGGGTTATTTCGCCCCCAGTAACGGTAATTTCGTTTATTGACCATTCCGTGTAGTGTGAGGGTCGCTTCATCCGAAAAAACAATATTGTTTGGAAAATGCGGATTCTCTTCAATCTTTATCGTAGTTATTTCGCAACATTTTAGTCTTCGATCATAGTCAACATCACAAAGTTCTTGTACAACATGAACTTTGTATGGATGCATTTTGTCAGTATGAAGAACGGTTCTTACAGATTTTTGGTCAATTTCATGATCCAAAGCAAGCTGATTGGTGGATTGTCTGGGATTTTCTTGTATCGAAAGCAGAATGTCTAACTTTTATCATCGGCGGTAGCACTCCTAGGTCTTCCAGATCTTGGTCGGTTTTTTACACTTCCAGTCATTCTGTAACGCTCCACAGTTCGAAAAACTGCATTTTTTTTTTAATTTGCCTATCTGGGTGCAAATTGTTAAAAATATTACATACCTCCTGATATGATCTCTGCTTATCGCCATATCCCCTTAAAATTAAAATATCAATTCCCTCTGTGAAAACGCCATGCTATTTTCTTTTTTGCTCAATTCTGACAAATGTCAAAGACCATACCTAATTTTTTGTTGGTAAGGTAAATACGACTACGTTCGAATAGAGCATTGTTATCCGTTATTATTTAAAACGCCGAAATCTCGGAAACTATTAAATTTAGGCATAGTATATGGCCGATAGGAAATGTTTCAAATTTACTGGACGATCAAAACAAGTAATAATATACGGGGAGTTCTATTTAAAAAAATATAACTTTGACTCTCCACAACTTTTTGGGCATAGCTGTATATTCCAATTTATTACAGATATCTAGATTTTTAAAAGCCCTACAACTTTTATAAAATACATTTTTTGCTAACTCGTATATCTTTTGAAATAATCGACCGTTCTGGTAATTTCTCCTAACCCTGTATATTGTGTATATACCGGATATTGCATCGTCGTGCGAGGACCTGGGGCTCCTATGTGCATTTTGAAGTTGTCAAATATTGGCTTCCCTAATTATTAAAAAAAAATCCCTATAAGCAGGTGAGTTGGCGGGTTACTCCTAATGGTTTACCGGAAAGGGTTAAAGTGTGTCCATCGGATGCAGCTCTTAGGACTCTTGAATAAACCTTAACAGAATTTTTCTCTAAAATGATTATGAACGCCAATACTTGTTCTGCACTTATATGGAAATACCTATTTCGCGGCCGAAACTCCGTACCTATATCGTAACCAATTTTTTTTAAAGAACTCCATTTTCTTGAGTTTACAATTGTAATAAATTGAAGTGGTGGTAATCGAGTTGTTGAGGCGTTCCGCATACTTCAACGTAACATATTGTCATTGACACATTCAATAAGGAATGGCCGGCTAATAGCTCTGACCTAAGTCGGTTAGATATTTTTCTGTGGGGATTTCTAAAAAATCGAATTTATTATATATAAATTTCAATTTAAAGTAAAGCGACAAGTAAATGTTTCACGTTAAAGTATGCGGAACGCATCGATAACTCAATTATTATCACTTCAATTTATCAAAATTGTAAGCTGAATATTTCTAAAACGGCTGAACTAAATGTTGACATGTTATATATGAAATCAGGAGAAAAATATCTTTTGTCCTGGTGGAAAATATATAGAGTGTTGTGTCCTTTTCTTTTCCAGAAAATTTGGAAAAAACCAACATTTTGGGAAATATTAATCGTTTCCTATAAACCAGAAAAAAGTGTTTTAGTTACTGGACTTGCTCTATATTATTAAATATAAGTATTTTAAATGATATTTATATATTGTTTTGATTAAAAAATGCATGTTATAAATGGGCATTTAAAAATGCTCGGGCAGGAAAATATTCAAAAAATAAAATAGTTTCCTTAAAAGTACCCAGAAAAACAAGATGGGAAGCTTTGCAGGGTACTGTATTACTAGATCATCTGGATGTTCACTAAACCATTCAAAAATTTATATTAGACGATAATTTTTGGAAAAACCTACATGATTTTAGGCATATCCTGCTTCCTGTAGCAAAATCAATAAATCTGATAGATTCAGATAAATCTCTATTGTCAGATCGTAAGTGTATTAAAGATGCAATAATTAATATTCCTGAAGAAGATGGCCCGACTAGAGGAAATCGTAGAGAGAACTTGTTAAAATATATAGAAGAGGGCCTCGAATTTTGTTGTAAACCCCATTCATCTTGCGCCAAATCTTCTTGACTCCCATTTTAAAAGGAGACGTCTAAATGAAGACCAAGGTTTGATTGCTATTGATTTTATTTCAGAAATACCTCGTCTTTATCAAATTTAGATGTAGGGAAAGTTGTGGCAAATTTAACCCACTTTAGAACAGGAACAGGATTTTATAATAAGAATTCCTTATGGGAATGAGCAAGCAGCACCCATCCTGTTATACAGGGTGTTTCTTAATGATTGGCCATAATTCCAAGGGCGCATTCCTGAATTAAATTCAAGTAAAAAAGTTTATATAAACATGGGTCCTTAAAAGTCTGGTTTTCAAGATACAGGGTGTCAAAATTTACAAAAAAAAATAGGTTTTTATTAATATCTCAAAGATCCTTTTGCCGATTTTGGTGAAATTGGGCAGTGTTATTCGTTGTGATAAGACGCTATGTTAGCTCTAACTAGATGATAACGGAGCGTCCGGAGGTGCAGTCTCACGAATAATATTGACAAGAAAAATGTACTACACTGACTTTTATATTGTTTTCGGGCTAAGCCGCTAAATATACAACTTTTTTTTTCTTGATATTCTTTCGTATCTTACTTCGTTTTTGAGAAAAAAATTCTTCGTCGTGCAATGAAGTGGCCTTTGTTTTTTTTCTCGAAAACGAAGGAAAATACGAAAAAATATCAAGAAGCAAAAAAGTTATATTTGTAGCTGCTTAACCCGAAAACAATATAAAATTTTTAAACAAGTCAGTGGCGTACAGTTTTTTTTTGTCAATATTATTCGTGAGACTGCCACTGGAACTCATAATTATCATTTAGTTAGTGCTAACTTAGCGTTTTATCACGACGAATAACACTGCCAAATTTCACCATAATCGCCAGAAGGATCTTTGAGATATTAATAAAAAAAAACATTTTTTTTTTAAACTTTGACACCCTGTATCTTGAAAACCACATATTTATAAGAACTTTTCCACTTGAATTTGATTCAGAAATGAAATGCGCCACTAGAATTACGGCCTATCATTAAGTAACATCCTATATGGCATAGCAGGGATTGTGTACCTCGCAGCCGCTTATGCCAGTTGCCTCCCGAATTTTAAATAAACCTTCATCTTCCGCCTCGTCAGAAAGAAACTGGTCGTTTCATGGTGTCATACATACAAATAGAAGAAATATTCTTACAAAACATAAAGTTCAAAAACCATTTCCGTATGGATACTAAATATGTCTATGAAGATGCTGTAGAATCTGGATGAAATTATTTCTCCGAAGCCGAAGATTCAGACTCAGACATTGACGATGAAATGCCTTTAAGTGTTTTGGCTTTGACTTCGGCTAAATAATCTTTCTGGAAAAATATATTTATTTAATTTTCACTTATATATGCATCATATAACAAAAAATATCTTCTCAGGTTTCCGGTTTTATTTTAATATTTTCCCCTTTTTTCCCCAATTTTTCCTTTTTTTTAAACCGTTAAATCTCTAGTTAAGTTTAAAATATAGCACGAGAGAAATTATGAAAGTATTGTACTAAAAGTTTTCTTCTGTCACTTTTATTAACTCCTGTAGGTGGGTGCGCAAATATAAAAAATAACCCTGTACCGTGTACCTACACTTTTCACTAATTATTGCCATGATTGTTGTCAGATTTTTGCGGTAAATATTTTTTGAGATATACAGAAATAGAAATAAAATCGCCGTTTAAATTCATGTAGGGTGATATTTATAAACAAAAGATTATTCATTTTTTAAGAATTCCTATTTAGTGCACAATTTAGGTGGTAACTTCCTCCTAGGAATCCTGTTTACATAATTATCTCTGCCAAATTTTATATTTTTCTAGTCTTTATATTAAGACGCATTCTAGGAATTTTAAAGATTAGGTAAATAGAAAAGCTGATTAAGTATACTATTTTTTCAATTATTGAATAATTATTTATTTACACTAGTATATCTTATGTATCTAATATATATATACCTATATATATATTCTCTTAGGCCCGGTACTTTCATTTTCGTATGAATTGATGATGTTATTCGGCAAATGTGAATTTATCAGATAAGTAAACAAGAGGTCGCAATCTAAAGAATATCTTATAAGGGTATTTCCAGTTAGAATAATTCGAGAATTACTAATTGAACGGTTGTACCTTTAGACGCTTCCATTAAATAAGTGTTGCCAACATGAATAGTGTAAAACAAAGATAAACACAATATCTGAAAGTTGTATGTATTGAAACAGGATAGGAATTTTTATGTTTACTCATCCGTTCGACGCGCGTAAATTTAGATTTTTAGGTTAGATTACCGATTAACAGTGAGCCTGACATATTCCACATGAATGAAGCACCGATCGAGCGGTCTCGCTTGAGAGTTGTCTAACAGCGAAACGGAGTCAGGCGCTAGTGCGCCAGCGCGGCGCGCGTACCAATACAGGACCAAATACCTGAGATTTTTGGTAGTAGCAAAGACACTACTTACGGCCCCCATTCATTGGCGAGCGCGGTCGGCCAACATTGTAGGCTCGCCATATGTTCGCCAGTGTGTGTATGGCGCCAACAAGAGCGCGACCGCGCTTGCTGGTTTTCAGTTCAGTTTGTAAACTTGGTTGGGCGTGTTGTTGTGCTCGTCGCTTGCTCGCCAGTGTGGCGGACAAAAAATATTAAAGTATTTTTTAATTATTAAGGGTTAAAAACGGCAAAAAAGCAAAACGATCAAAAGTTTATGAAGGATTTTATTAGTGTATATAGAGAACATACTGCGTTATGGAAAATTAAGTTTCCTGAATATTCTAATAAATTTGTGAAAGAAAAGGGATATGACGAAACTCTCGAAATTTATAAAAAATATACAATTTTGAAAATGTTACGAAAGACACAGTAAAAAAAATTCTTCAATGCGGGCTTCGTTCAGAAGAGAACACAAAAAATTTAGGACTCCTAAATCTGGTATTGGAGGAGAAGAAGTTAAGGAACCTAGTTTATGGTACTATAACCTACTTCTTTTTACTGCTGATGATGAAGAGCCTAGAGACAGAATCAGCAATGAAGGTAGTGATGAGAATGGAGAAGCAGATGTATGTAAATACCTAATTACTTAAAATAAATATATGTCGTCTTCATAACGGCATAACTTAATAGTAACAAACTGAATGATTCTAGACCGCAGTGCTACGACACACTGCATATAGGTACTAAAATACGTTGTTGGGATACAATGTTCGTGCGTGTGTGGCGAGAGGGGCGAACAGCCTCCAAAAAAATGACAACAATGTTGGCCAACCGCGCTCGCCAATGAATGGGGACCTTTACGGCCGGTATTATAAGTTGAGTTTAAACTAAAAGTTTAAGTAAACTACGTTTCTTCTTCTTTTTCAGGTTTTTTGCCGAGTTTAAACTTTACTATCTTAGTTTAAGCTAACAGTCGGATCATTCGTCAGTTAGGACGGTTTAACCCGCCAAACGTCAATTTATTTTGACTTTTTTATGGAATAACCAAAATTTTGTGGTTTGTAGTTTGTGGATTTATTTTGTTTTTTGGTGTTTTTGGTACTTAATTCATATTCAAGGCAAGTAATAAAAGAAAGTTGAATTTTGGAAGTTGTACCTACTCTATTTATACATATTATGAGTAACATTTTTGATACTGTAATAATATTTGTCTTTAGGTGGTGAAACTCCTGGCCGTTTTAGCTATGGAAGAAATAATTAATTTGGTAGATCAGATTATTTCTGACGATGAAGACAATTTGGATGCAATTAATATTGTAGAGGCACCTCGTCGCCTTCGAGAATTTATACAGCTCACACATTTCTTGGGCAAATTTCTTTTTTGTTAATTTCTTCATGTTTTCCCATTTTGTTTTAAGCTTTGTCGCAGTCCTACTGCAACCTAGCTCGGAGTTACGTAATCGCAAACACTCATAAACGAATTAAGAACTAAGAATAAACCGGCATAAAAACCAAACACATAACATAACCTAAAAAATAAATAGAGTAAAGTTAGGCACGGGCCGGAAACTATAAAACGGTTCTTTGACGATCTCAGTTTAACTACAAGATTATCTCTGTTTAACCTAGAAGTTTAAACTAAAAAGTTTAAACTATACCTATAATACCGGCCATTAAAGCTATAAGTTTCTTTGGTAGTAGGCAGGTATAGTTAGTTAAGCGCTCGCTCGATTCACTGGAACTAAAGGTGATGTGTCGTGGCACGCACGAATGTTAGAATGTTATTTTTTTAATTTTAGGTACTTTAATTAATTTTTGTGTATTTTTTTATTTTTTTCCCTTGGGCCAGGGGGGGCGGCAAGCGCGCCACCCTGCTCCACCTTGGCTACGCCCATGCTTGATATGGGTCTCGATGGCCTGGCGCCATTTGTCCCCAGTGCTTTATGAAAGTCGGATTTATGTGTGATACAAATAATATTGACGACTTCGAAGAAGAAGATAATATTCCACACATTTGTGAACTTGAAACAATTTGCCTCTATTGGTAACGATCTGCCAACAGAAAGCGCAGAATTGATCATCATCGACTGTATTGAAGAGA
This sequence comes from Polydrusus tereticollis, assembly GCA_963920685.1. Classification (NCBI taxonomy): domain Eukaryota; kingdom Metazoa; phylum Arthropoda; class Insecta; order Coleoptera; family Curculionidae; genus Polydrusus; species Polydrusus tereticollis. Next base: position 57,823,727 of record OY987329.1, read on the forward strand.
TCCAAGAAACGGATGAAACTACTCCCAACTTTGGAACAGAGGAACAGAAACCTGAGCTTGCCCCAATGTCGAAAATATCAAGCCTATCTGAAGCCTGCGCAAGTTTGAGAGACTTTTTAAATAATGCTAACAATTTTGACAAGTTTACAAATATTTTTTAATTGCTATTAAAATGTGAATCTGAATTTTATGAATATAAAATAAAAAATATGAAGAATTTTTGATTATTTTGAAAAATAAGAATTTCAAAGCAAACATACAGTACATTATATAATATATATGTTAGTATGCACGTGCATTAGATACATATTGGTAAAGTGGCTTCGTCTCATTTAATTATAGTTCTGATAAATTTAAACAAAAATATTCAAAATTATTTACATATAATATCATGTAGATACTTATTAATAAACAAACACTGTAAAGTGCAGACCAGTTGTTTTAATTTTTTTCTATTAACCGACCACCCCTGTTAACCCACCAGTATTTGATTCCCCGAGGGTGGTCGCTATTGAGAGATTTTATTGTACATTCCAGACTTTAACCCTCCCCACGGTCTGCAGGATTACTTAAATCAAAGTAATAAATGTAAATAGTGAAATTTGTCATAAAAAAAATATTACTCTCGTTTAGAATCCTATATCCCGTCAATTTTGCAAGGAGATATCAAGGAGGCCTGGAAGCGGTCTTCTTTCTACAGACGATCACAGGAGATTGGAAAACATAGTTGTTTTGTATACAAATAATTGTAAAAATATTTTCTGGCTCATAAAGAATCAATAAAACATTTAATTTTCATTTAATTTAGTTTTTAACATGATTACAACGGCTATTATAAATATTAATAGCTCGCACAGTACAAAGCATGGGCGTCGCCAAGGAAGGCCAGCCTAGAGCCCCCCTACAGATTTAAAAAAGATAAAAAAATAGATAGAGTTTAGAGATACCTTGGGGTTGTGTGACGTCAGTGGAATGAATTCTAGTGGTGCGTGAATTTCAAAAAATAATAAATAGTGGAATTTCGTCGAAACGTCATATAATTTTTTATAAATTCAATTTATTTCCTTAACTCTTAAAACCTGATCCTATACGAAGACGACCCTTTCCACTAGGATTTCCTATTCCTTGCTAAAATTCATCCATAATTGCCTACCTTGAACTATTAATATTTAGATCTTATCATCTCTTATTCTCAACTGTGTACCCTTCATGAGCCCTCTTTCGTCGGTGTAATACAATTTCTTCCCCTTCTCCCGAAACTCCAGTATTTTCTTCAAATATTTTCGCCGCCATACAATAATTTCGTTATTATTTTCATTAGTAGGCTTTTCATTTCGTATAAAATATAGATACTCAAAATGCATGTCTTTTAAAGTTCGTTTGAAAACTCTTAATGATATTCTAGTTAAAGATTCTTATGTGTCCTTCTTAATTTCAGCAATAATTTTTTTTCTGATGGATATTTCATTTAGAAAAAAAAATCCATGAGTTTTGCGCCGAATGGCGTATTTTGTGGCATCATCCAAGATTATTTTTTTCCGTCCTCTTCTCAGAGCTCCTTAACGATTTTTTTTTTCGTCTTTTTCTTGACGAAGGCCTTTCAAAGCCCTGAATACAGTGCTCGAGGAAAGATTTGTTAAAGTGACCCATATTTCTGCAGCATTCAATGTAATTAGTTCAGGATTTCGTTCCCGAATTCCATGTTATACATTTTAATTATTATTCGTTCTTTTAATGTTAATTGAAATTTTCTCTTGTAGGCGGACAACTAGAGTTGAAGGTTCGTTAATATCCATAGTTTACTCAATTACAAGCAGTTAACAGCATTACATAAAGTAGTTTTATAACTACTTATATATTTACATAAAACAATATCTAATGTGAACGACCCATATACTACGGAAACTAAAAAAAAAACTCACAAAATCTATCGATAAATTAATAATAACACACAAATTAATCAAGCAGTACGAAAACCCTGCCGGCATGCTTATTTCCAAATCTTTGAAGTTGTGTATTCGGTCTCTTTGTGTTGCCACATTTATTTTCTCCGCGATAAAAACCCAGTATCGGAATCGCCGTGATATTTTAAAAAAATAATTTAGCTGATTGTAGCTTGAATGACAACGTCGCCTACTAAGTTCATTATAATTGTAGCGACAACGTTCGTTGTATGCATAAAAACATTTACTTGTATAATATTTTTATTCTGCCGCAGATTCGGTAATTGGTAATAAATGAGTCACTGACAGAATTTCTGGATTTTGGGTATATGCGTGAATAAAATGAAAACGGTATCATTTGAAAATGGTGCTAGAAATATAGGTACTATTACACTGTAACTGTACTTGGAAACACTACTGCGTCATCTCGGCTGACTGACTGAGAAGAGCAGAGCCCTGGAATTTGCGCTTCCCAACAATTTACTCCTTCGCTAACAATTTTTCTTAAAATAAAATATTTTCTTTGAAAACTTTAATCATTGTATTTATTTGTACCTACAATTCATATTTCCCCCATCCACTCTCTCACCTTGTCTGAAATGTATAGTTATAAATAATATATACAGGTTGTTTGAAAAAACATGGGCGACGGCTGGGGGCAGATATCTCTCATACAAATAAGATTATTTTATTATATGCAGGGACGCGCCAAGTACTTTCGGCGCCGTGGTGCGAAATAATGATAGGCTCCTTTAACCAATATTATAATATTGAGCTAAAATTACCACCCTTCTCTTATAGTTGATCGGTGAAATTTTTGACGAAAACTACACTTTTTAGTACTAATGTCTATATTTATTTGTGACAAACAGAAAGTACACAAAAAATGTTAATAGAATACGAAACAACAGTAACAAAACAAAAACAGTATCAAAGTCACAAAACATTAATTCAAAATATTAAAAAAAAATAAAGAAATAAAATAGCGATTGTTTTGAAACAGATAATACATGATCATCATACATGATGGAGAGGTCTTATAAAAATTGGACTTTTCTAGCTTTACTTTTTTCAAATTCATTAACCAGATTTTCCATTTCAAGTTGCATTAAAAAGTCAGACTCTATAGAAATGATAGCAAGATTTTCTAACCGCTCTTGGCTCATTCTAGATCGTAAATAATTTTTAATCAACTTTAGTTTAGAGAATGACCTCTCGGCTGTAGCTACAGAAACTGGAATGGTTAAAATATGCGTAATGCAATCGTAATGTTTGGAAATCAGTGGGTTAGGTTATCTATTGCAATGTAATTAAGTGTTTCTGTATACTGTATTATATGCCGATGATACGTGGCTCATATTTGGTGAAGAGAATAGCGAAACACTTCTGTATAAAGTACAGACTTCAATAGAGGCCCTTGACGAGTATTTCCCGGCAAATGATCTGCTGCTGAACGTGTCAAAAACGCAGACCCTAATCTTTGGAAACAGAAAAGAGAATAATGTTGCTTTCACATACAATGGCAAAGACTTAAAAGCATTAGAGAGTATGCGTTTTCTGGAATTGCAGATTGATAGGAGGCTAGACTGGAAGGCGCACATTGAGGGTTTAACAAACACTATATCCCGATACTGCTACGCGCTGCGTGTAATATCCGATCACGTGAATACCGAGGCTGCGATTGCATCTTATCATGCATATATCCACTCCAAGTTAAGATATGGAGTGATATTTTGGGGTAGTTCATCGGAAATACACAGAATTATGGTCATGCAAAAAAGGTGCATCCGAAATATTTTTAGGATGAAACAGCAGGAAAGTTATAGGTCTGATTTTGTAGAAAAAAAATATTCTGACGGTAATAGGAATGTATGTACATTTTGAACTCTGTAATATTTGTATGTGATAATAGGGATCTTTTCCTCGATTGTGATGTGAAACATGATTATGATACTTGCCATAAAGTAATTTAGTACCAGAAAAATATAACTATACTACATACTTCCAAAAAAATGTAAAATACTGTATCATAAACATTTGTAATTGTTTCTCAGACGAAATTAGAAACCTGCCAAAGAATAAACTAAAATATACCTTAACAAAATATCTAGTCAGTAAGGCCTTCTACAACCTAAATGAATTCTTTGATGAGCCTGATAAAGGAATAATTCAGTGTTAAATTTTAAATATTTGTTACAATTTTAAGTATGTGTAATTTTATCAAAATTGTCATTGTCTAAATGTAATTACAAATTTAAAATAGTTATTTACAAAAATCTCTCCAGACATTGTTCAACAGCCCCTATTGGTTTTTTTTATGTTTATAGTAAATGTAAGCATCTTATTATTGAACAAATAAATATTATTGTATTGTATTGTATTGTATTGTATTGTATTGTATTGTATTGTATTGTATTGTATTGTATTGTATTGTATTGTATTGTATTGTATTGTATTGTATTGTATTGTATTGTATTGTATTGTATTGTATTGTATTGTATTGTATTGTATTGTATTGTATTGTATTGTATTGTATTGTATTGTATTGTATTGTATTGTATTGTATTGTATTGTATTGTATTGTATTGTATTGTATTGTATTGTATTGTATTGTATTGTATTGTATTGTATTGTATTGTATTGTATTGTATTGTATTGTATTGTATTGTATTGTATTGTATTGTATAGTTTTGTATTGTACTACAGACGCCGCGTTTTTGTCGCCATTTTGCAGAAATTGTAATTAGTGTAAAAGTGCTGTTCCGTCTATATCTTTTTCGTTTCGATCTTTGTCAGTTAAGGTTTTTTCCAGTTTTTTACAAAAATTAAATTGATCTTGGTTGAATATTTGCCGAAATCCTCAACATTCCACAAAAAATTAAAAAGATCAGAATGACACGATAATAGCTTAAATCTTTCATGTACGGATAAAAGAGTAATGTCTAGGATTCCGAAGAAGCAATTTACTTTAAATTTCATTTCTTGATTTTCAATCGGCTGGTCGTCACCTTCGTAAGAAAATTGTTTTTTAACCTTTCGTGACCTTAAAATTTTTGCGGATATAAATTTTGCATCAACTTCTAAGCAAGAAGCTAGTTCTTTGTCAGATCGATATTGTTTTACAAATTCATTGAGGTTACTTAAACTTTTGCAAGCCTGTGAAATTTTAAATGTTTTTGATTGCAGAATCTTAGTAACAACATCCACTTTACTTAGAATCTTGTACCACAAGACTACCAAACACACATAATTTTTAATTTTTTCACCTAGGGAGGTAGCTCGATGTTTCGTAGTATTTTCAAAATTATTTTCGGATAACATTTCATAAAGACCATCGAAATTTCTCTCAACTGAAATCTTAGAGGGGTTATTGCATCAATTCTGCTAGACCATCTAATATCTGACAAAGGCTTTAATGTCAGACTTACAATGTTACTTTTCAAAACAGACCACCGATTGGTTGAGGCAGAAAAAAAATTATATAATTCTTGAACAGTTGAAAAAAAATGTATACTAGAGATATTGGATTTCACAGCATCGTTTATGGCAAGGTTCAAACTGTTGTTACAACAAGGTACAAACATTGTTCGTGGATTAAGGTCTAAAATTCTTTTTTTGTACACCTTGATGTTTACCCTTCATATTTGAACCATTATCATAACCGTGGCCGCGCATATTATAAATGTCTAAACCATAATTCTACAAAGTTTATAGCAAAAAGTTGGTTAAACTCCCACCTGTTGCATGACTTATAGGACGGAATGTTAAAAAACGTTCTTCGACACTAAATTTATTGGTTTTTAAATTAACGTATCTTAAGCAAACAGAAATCTGCTCCTGGGGGCTCACATCAGGAGTACAATCAAGCAATATAGAAAAATACTTTGCTTCTTTAACTTCGTTTAAAATATTATTTATTGTCATCTATTAATTTAATGGTTTCGTTTTGAGTTTTATCTCCAAGGTAAAGTGGAATATTTTTTTATGATCTATTAATATGTGCAGACATGGCTGGATCAAATTTTTCTATCATTTCTATGCATTTTAAAAAATTTCCAATATTTCTTTCAAATAATTTGTTACTAGGACCACGAAAAGCCAAGTTTTGTTCAGCCAAAAATTAAATAGTATAAATTATTCTTTCAATGACACTGCGCCAATGTTTAGTTTTATTTTTTAATAAATTTTGCATTTCCGAATCAACGGTTCGATTAGTTTTTAATCTTTCTAGTAAATCTGACCAGACACGTAAATTTTGAAAATAAGATTTACTTTTTTCGTGGATTTTCAAATGTTCGCTTAAATGATGTCAATCATTGAAACCGTCTTGGTTACTTAATTTAGTGTTTTTAAAAGTCAATGGATTGTTGGGGTTGGGGTCATTAAATATTTTACAGCAGAAGCAGAATACTGCATTTTTTTCAATAGAATATAGCAACCAATTAACAAAATTCGAGTAAAATATATATCGGCAAGCTTACGTCCACTTTTGTCTTTAGGATACATAGTTTTATTTTGATAATGCATTGGACATTTTTCGACAAGTTCTTGCACCTGGATTGGAGACAATACACTCGGCCAAAGACCTGGATCGTTAGAAAGGGGCACTTCTTCGAATAATTCGTCTTGCTTACTCGAACATGATGGTACCGACACTGATTAAAACGTATCAGGATCTAATTTTTTTGGATCTTCATCCTCATTAGCTTGCTTTTCTAATTCTGATGGCAAGTTTGATTTTGTTGAATGTAGAAAATCACTGTTATCCGAAATAGTGTCTTGTGTGGTCTTTCGAAAAAAGTTACTAATTTTGAAATTGGTTTTCTCCAAGTCTTCCTCCCGTTTTCGCTTGTTAAGCAAGTTTTGGTAACCAGACGATTTTTTGTCTTCTCTGACCATCTAAATAAAATTAATACTAAATATTAAACACTAAGCCTTATTTCTTTCATAAACAAAAGTTATTAAAACGAAAAACAATTATTTGCATCCCTGTTATTTAATTTGCTTAATGACTTACTTACCTTGTTTGTAATTATTTTTCACAATTGCGGTAGATACGTAATAGCAAATAAGGCACTCTATATACGTCTTATGCGCTTATCAAGACAATAATGAAAAATTAACCTGCTACATCGATTACGAACACGCAAAATTTTGCAAGTTTAAACCAGCGCGCCGAACGCACGCGGATTTTCGCACCCTGGTCGACGACCGGCGGTCGGTGTTGGTGGATAATGCATTTTCACCACCGGTATTCATAGATATTTTTTTTCAGTTCATGTTAATTTGTGTTGAAGGTCTGGCGCCTTTAAGGCCTTGGCGCCGTCGTGAGCTGCACGATCTTGCCCATATGGATGGCGCGTCCCTGATTATATGGTCCTATTCCGCTTCCGGATGGTCAAGGATTTAAAAAATAGAATCCAAATAAACCACAGACCTGAATCAATCTTGGGCCATTAGAAACTTGCCATCGGATATACTTTCTGAGATATTAATCAGATATATGCTTTATACAGTTACGCTCTTGAATTTATTTAAGTAAAAATTGAAACAGCACCGTTTTTTAAATCTCTTAATGCACAAGTTAAAATATGATTCAAAAATAATTAAAAAATGTCTCTTGATATTTTTTGTCGTCGGAAATAACTTTTGTATGGTAATTATTATTTAAAAATTAGCGACAAAAACAACAAAATTACAAGAAACATTAATTAATTGAAATTAAAGCTGGTTCGAACCTGTAGTATAAGAAATTAAAGAAAGCAGTGGCGGACTAATTTTCGTTTGAATTGAAGAACGTAACTTAGTCCGGTCCTGTATACCACATTCATCCGATTAATATCTCGGAATGTGTATCCGGTTGCAAGCTTATAATAGCCCAAATTTAATTCAAATCTTATTAGTTACTTTTCTTCAGATTCTGGAAATAATATTACACATTCTTTTTTAAAACTTTAACACCCTGATGCAATTGCGAAACGAAGCGGAATTGTTGTAAGCGTTGTTATTTAAATTTCCAGATATCCTTTTAGACATCCAATTGCCAGATTTAACAATTTAACTAAATTTGAAGTATGTCTGCTTGATTCTTTGTTAACTTAAGAAAGTGTTTATATCTAAGGAAATAGAGCAATTGAGATAATATGTTTCATTATAATTTGATCACCGATGACTCTTACGATAACAGCTATATTCAAATATATAAGTATTACCTTTTATATACCTACTTTTCCGTAAATTACAATTATAAATTATGACTCGAATGGCAACGCCCTCGAGCGGCGCTAGTAGAAACCTTGCACCTAACCTAGGACAAAGAGAATGATTTTGTCTGTCACAAAATTTATGATAGAAGTTAAATATCGAATTAAAATGGCATATATTAATTTAGAATAAAAACTTATGAAGAACGGTAGATGTAACTTAAAGCGACATCTAGCGGCAATCAAGCGCATCACCTGGCCCAATCTGAAGGCCCCACAGACGCTCAGTTTTTTTTTAACTCAGCCGAATGTGCAGATCAGTTGGCGCTAAACGAGCTGTGCGTTTCTTGTGGGCCTCCACGTTCAGTTCATTTGCACAGTTATTTATTTAGTTCAATGTGGGTTCACAAAGCGAGACCGCTCTTTATTGTAATTTGATTGCTTGTGCAATGAGGAAGAAAAAATAAAAGCAAATATCAGTTAATGGAACCCAATATGCAAAGGGCTAGCTACTTAGAAGAAATAATAATTTGTTCGCATATTAACTTACTTGGAGAGTTAAAACTTAAAAGACAAGATTGGTTGACTTCCTTTAGTTCTTTTGTGAAAGAAGAAAGAAGTTATTTACTTTTTTAACCACTGTCTATCTCTTTTTCCTTCTGGACCGAATTTTTTTTTACTAAAGCTTCGTAAGCTGTGGATTTTTTATTTCTATCAGAGTAGTCTTTACTTTCTACTTTCCATAAACATGGAAAGCTTTTATAAATTTATGTAAATTGACTTAAAAATTATTTATTTAAATTGGACGTAATGTGTTTATTCTTCACTTTCTGCAACAGGACTGACCTCACAAGCGCACACACACGCTCAGAATTTTTGGTTTGCGTAGGCCAAATTTTAGACATATGATTTTACTCAGGCCAGGCTACCAGCGTGCACAGTAAGACGTTCCGTTATGCCTGCACAAATCAGGTTTGCGTAGGCACGCTCGAGTAAAAAACTGAGCAACTACGTGTGGGCCTTAACAAGAAACAGTCAGAAAGGTAAAGGCAACACCTGCAATGGACAATGGTCATTAATTAGGGAAGTCGACGCAAGGTAGCATTAAAAGCCTATTCGATTACGGACAGAGGACCAACACAATTAAAATACCCACACACATTCCGGAAATCCTCAGAGGAAAAACTGCACCGGCCGCTAGCCGCTGCGCTTTCACATATTAAAATTAGAATATTGTGCCAATATGTCTCGCGAATTTCTACTGGTTGCTAAAAACCCGCGAAATTGGCTGATCGCATAATGGAATTCTTTTTTTAATGAGTGGTGTTACCTAGCAAGTAGATTCAAATACGTGTCTACATTCATCCTCAGATAGTTGTGCCAATCTTTTAGCACTACCGTCAAGTTATTCATATTATGGAACTCACAAGAGTCGCATTGAATCTATTCAACGCAGATTTTTGTCTTGTCTTAAATGGGGGAGGGCGACAAATTGAGTACTGACCAGGTGGGAAGACGTTTTGGGTTGCATACATTGGAGGAACGCAGGAAGTGTCTCGATATATGCTTTGGGTTTAAGCTAATTAATTTCTTTATTGATGCACCATATTATGTCTTGAGTACCTACTATAAATTTTAATGTTTCGAGTCGCAATTTGATCAAATGTGTGCAGTACGCGCCATGCACAGAACATGCCTATGAATACGATGATAACATTAATTTGTCAATGTGTCCAAACGTGGATTTTATGGGTGTATTCATCGGTAGGTTCAAATCTCAAATTAAACAGATTATTTTCTCTTGAAAGAAGCATACATTACTGTAAGTTTTTATTGAGATTGTATGCAGCTCTCTGCAAATGTATATGCCCTGTATATGTTCACTTTTTTTGGGGCAAATTTTATCTGTAATATTCTGAATTGGCAGCAAATTCTATCTGATTAATATTGTTTTTATCATTGTTAACATATTACTTTTAAGGTTTTTGTTATATAAGAATAGTGTAACCGTTGAACAAATAAATAAATTCTGAAAGGAGATTTATATATTGCAGTCATTCTTTACAATATTATGTTATTTATAACATGCATTTTTACGACATTTTATTGCTAATTAAAACCCGAGACTAGCAAGATAATCGTCTGGTGACTACTACTTCTTACGAGAAACTGAACTGAACTGAACTGAACTGAAGAATTTCCTGAGCGTGTGTGGAGCAAGGTACATAATAATATATTTAGGGCAAATTGTAAAATTCTTAAGGCCAAGCCTGTGCAGTTTTTCCTCTGAGGATTTCCGGAATGTGTGTGGGTACCTATAGAAACTCAAAGGCTAGTAGCTAGACGAAAAAAAGCGAATAACCTTTGCATTTCCAATTGCAACTTTGTTGTGACAGAATGCTAATTATTATTATATTTAACCTTTCCAAGTAAACATACAAAACAAAAACACAGTTGATACATATTTAAAATAGATTTGGAGATAAGTCTCTTCAAACAACATTATTAGTTTTACATGTCTATTGCATTATTCAATATATTTGCATGTCATGTGTCACTTATAGGCTAATGACACTAACGTATCTAAAAAGCCCTTCACAAACCATAGCACGGATAGAGCAGTAATTAGATAGAGGAATAATATTGATATTTTATCATCAGTAATCTCCGACAATAAGCCAACTTGAACCCATTTCCCAAAAAGAAAAATAGATGGAGAGTCATAAATTTATAATATCTATAGGTACGACATTGCTATATTTTATTTGATGAAAAAAGTCGGATTTATAGTTTGATTAGTTGAACGAAATTAAATACAATAATAATACGTTGTTCACTGATCTTCTGTTAAGGCGAATTTATCCTTACAAAGTTGCTAAGTATAAGCAAGTTGCAGTACAAATCACATTTTTCTGAGTTCAATTAGCGTTTTTAAACATGTCTCGTTGAAATGAGCCATGACTGTTTCTGGTTCTTGAACATGAACTTTCTTAGAAGACAGCTCCACCTGACTTTTTTTAGGATATAATTCTACTGTACTTATTGTTACCCCAAGACATAATTTGTTCCAGGTCTTTGTTGGGACGCGACATTATTTTCTTGCCGCATATAGAGATGTGCATTGGCAGCCGATTTTTGAGCATCCAAGGTAAAAGATGAAACAAGTGTGCTGTCGTCAGCGAATATAATATATCGGGTATTTAGTTTTTTTTCTAAAAGTTCGTTAATATTTAGTAGAGGACCATATTATGAAGCCTTGCGGACCCCAGCATTGATAATATTTATCAGATTAATATGAAGTAGTAGTAATAGTAGTAGTTGTAGGTGAGAGGAGGCACATGGATCTGGCAAGTAGACCAGAGGCGATCCTTTTTGGCTACCCATAAACATGAAAGAAATTTGTTCATCGCCATTAATAATGAATGGTTTTTAAGAAAGTTAGAGAGCTATGAACAAAATTGAACCGGTATAAATATAATCAATTATTAATGGGTATTTTTTTTTATTAATCTACAGATTTTAATAAAAAAAAATACGTTAAATCGTAGCTTAGTATCGTATTCTGCTTATTATCCAATTTTCGACGTTAATATAATATACAGGAATTTGCTGTTATGTGTCTTTATACCATATCTTTGAAACGCCCTGTGGACCTATTGAGGCATAAAAGGACGTTACGCCCAATCACTTAGCAAAGTACCATCCTTATCTAACATTTTTTTAATTTCCTTTGATATCTGTTTTCTAAGAGAAGAAATAGCCCATAAAATAGACATGCAAAATTTAAAAGATTTTATTAATGCAGATTTAAATTACCCACCAAGCTTCAATAGCCACACTAATTCTTTTTGGCATACTTTAAATTTAATTAACATGTAATTTCATTTTGCTGTATTTGCTCTCATTCCTTTTGTAGCGCCTGTTCCAGCTGGACTTACAGTTTCAAACTCGCCATAATGTTGCCTCTTCTTTCTAGCTTTCCCACATATTAAGCTCTATGGGAATAAGGTCCGGACTTCTGGCTAGCAATCCTAGTAGCCGAATACTAGCGCAATTAAGGTATTGGCAAGTTATCCCGACTATGTGCGGTGGAGCATTATTTCTTGCTTCCAAAGAGATCCAATTCCCATACCAACACACTTCCACCAACAAATTGTATTGTACCCTAGGAGAAAAGCAGCACTGGGCAATTAAAATGGAACTCATCTGTGGTTCTTTATTCCTCAACTATCATGAGCTCGAGCAAATTGCAACCACTGGTGCCTTCGATGATCTGCATCAAACAGTGTAGCCCAACGTTTAACTTCCCAGCTACCTGGAATGTTAAATTTTGTCGTCGCAACCTTCTTCGTACAACATCGGATCAAACAATACTACCGTAGGCATAACATAACGTCTTTTCACGCTACAATAGTTTTACACGTTGTTTCAAATATATGGTGCAAGCTCCCCGTTTGTTTTTCCCTGTATAACAGCAAATTCCTGTATATTTCAAGCCATCGCATCGCTTAAACTTCCTACTCCACAAACAGATTGCAGTTTTCATATTTTTCACAGTTCGCTAGGTTAGTATAATGGGTAGATAACTTTTACTTTTTTTATTGTTATTAAAATAATTCTTTCAACAGCCTGGTAGAAGCTAAAATTTTTCTTTACACACGAAAACCTATTTTTAAAACAACGAAGCACGCAGTAACAATAATTTCCTTTATAAAAATGCCGAATAAATTAAACATTTTCACTTAATTTACACAGACCATTATGAACCGATCGTGATGGTTTAATATAATAAGTAAATATTTTTAGATTTATTTTTTCTGGCTATAATGGTAAGTGATAAAAAAAGCATATATTATGTATTAATTATTCTTTAACCAATTACAATCATCAAAGAGTTTTAAGTGTTGTTGTGCAACATTTTGATGTCAAAGATTTCTGAAAAAAGTACGCAATAAATCAATATAAAAATGAGCAAAATGTTTAATTTTACATGTTTATATCGAGAAAAAAAAAATGTTCTTTAAAGAATTAGGCCTAAAGTTAACGAGATGACTATACTTGTAACTCTCAACATTACTTCTTAATGATATGCGAATATTTAAGGGTGTGAATCTACATGAAAAATTAATGATAGTTTGCTTTATAAAATATGGTCCAAAAATGTTTCGTTGCGAAAATTGCGAAAAAAATTTAAATTATCTAATATTTTCGAAACCACTTGAGATATTTCAGATCTATGTGGTACGTAGGGATAGTTAATAAAGGTGAATTTTCAGCTTTAATAGTGGCGTGCCTAAGGGCAATGACTTCGATATTTTTGATGAATAAACCTTTAATAAAGTCTGTGCGTTTTAAGAAGTCCGCTAAGCCATAAAACCTCTTGAGCATTATGTCGGTGGCTCTCAAACAATAAATTATATTGAAGGTAATTTTGGATGTTGATGAATTATATTTTCTAAATAAAATAATTTAAAGTAAATAAAAAATTAGTTTAGGTAAAGAAAAATAATAATTTTTTAGCTTTTGTAGTATTCAGACAAATTAGTTTTACGAATTCTTTTTTATAAAGTTTTGGTTCTAAAAAGAACCGATTTTGTAGTTTTGCGACAGAACGTACCTACTTGTAGATAGGTACTACTAAAAGTAGTCTTCCTCTGCATTTGAAATTTCACCCATGCTTTCAGACTCATCAGAATCAACATCATCGTCATCATCATCATCACTCGTAATAATTAACGGTCTTACTTCGTCTATAACCTGTTCTGTCTCATAAGATTCAAAAATAATTTTTTCTGTGTGTTCAATGCATTTCCGCCATTCTTCTTTGCCCGCTTGGCTAAGCGCCTCCTCCCATAACTTTATAACGCTAGGCTTACCAATATTTTTACAGGCATGTTTGTCATAATAGCATCCATATTGCCGTGATAATCATCAGTTTTTTTTGTTGATGAAAATATCAAACTGGCATTTAAAACAAAACCTTCTTCATTACCAGCATGTAATATAATATACCTTTTTCCATTACTTGCACGGGTACTTGAATAACAATGCTTTGAGTCATCCTGCCAAGACGTTTTTGTTGAAGTTCCGTTTGCAAATACCCATGTTTCGCCAAGAAAAAAAACTTGTCTTGACAATTCCGATTTTTTGTTGTTTAAATAATCCCTTAAAAATTGCCATCTTTTCGAAACAACATTGGACAGCTCGCAAAGCAGTTTTCTGTTGTTCGTTTTTTTATATTTGAAACCCATATGTTTTAAGATGATGGACAAACTGTTAGTTCCAATATCGCAAAGTTTTTTCTGCTTTATCTTTTCAAGAATAGCTTTGAGGGTAACATATTCCTTGGCTTTATACATATCATAAACAATATTCCTAATAGAGAGTTTTATCCCTTGGGATAAATCCAAGGTTTTTGAATGGAGTCGAACCCTTTTATATGGTCTGTCCAAATCCTCTTCACTCTTTTTTCGAAGTCTTCTTAAGGTCTTCTCTGAAATGCCGCAAGCATCAGACGTTCGTTTTTGCACTGCCAAAACAGACTCTAACGGGCCCGAGTTATCTTTTTCTAAAGTAAAATAACGTTCCACTTGTAATACCAAACGGCGTTCACCTGGAGATAAATGCCTTCTAGGCGATGTGCCACCTTGCTGAACATTTACCATAACTTTGCTTAATAACTGATTTTAATTCACACACAATGAGAAACAAACTAAAAGTGAAAAGCACAACTACTTATTTAAAATAAAGTAGAACATACCATCCCGCACTTCAGCAAATTTTAATTATTTCTTGGAAAATAGTAATTATTATGAAGATTTAATTATAATAATCCCAAAATAATGTCATTATCGGAAAAGTATATACCTGACAAAATCTTTAACATATTTAACCATCCCGCACTTGAGCAAATTTTAATTGGTTCTTGGAAAATAGCGATTATTATATAGATTCAACTATAATAATAGCAAAATAATTTAATTATCTATTTAATTATTATTTATGCTCAACGCGTAATTCTAAGATAATTTTGTTTTGAAACCTCTGATTTCGCCCAGCATAAGAATACAGTAAACCAGTGGGATGTTCGGTGTGATCAAGTATAGCGAAGGTGCGAAGATATTGTAACTTAACCGACTTACTGTTTTAAAAGCGATAACATCCCTTGGTAATTTAATCCGATATCGGACTTCTTAAAACGCACAGACTTTAACTGCAATGTGTTTGTCAAAATGAAAAATATGTTGTATTCAGAACAAAAGTGACAATGGTACCTATATTAATTTTAAGGCAGTAATCTAGAAATTTTAATATTTTAGATTAATATTTGGAATAAGAATTCTTCTAGATTTACAATAGCTTTCTTATTTAAGATTTTGCTTTGGCAGTTTAAAAAAATGCAATTTTTCACCAAATTGCAGGTTTTATATTGTTGCTGCCCTGTGCAAAAAACAAATTTTTGTCATTGTGGATCATATTTTTGAGGCCAGCAAAAACTTTTATATCTCTTTTTTTAAATCTTTTTTTTTTAAATCTTTTTTTTTTTGTTTATTTTGTTCTCTTGTCTACCTCACCTGTAAACATACTGTATAACGCCAGATTGACCGCAATCGATAGGTCATATCTCCGAATTTCTTAAAATTTGGAGGGTCGATGAAGAACTCTAAAATTTGTGTAGAGGGTGTCCCATTTTCGATACTCTTAGGGTGTATTGGAGATTATCAAAGGTAGAGCGTTACGGGTTTCTCTTCAGTGCAGTACTTTTTGACGAAGCGAACGATTATAATCTACATGGATATTTAGATCTTAAGACACCCCTCGTATTTCCGTTATATAAAATTTAGTTTTTTAGATATTAACCAAACTTAGGTTTTTTTAATGGGATTTTTTATATTGATTTAGCATAATTTGCACTCAAAAATGAATATAGTAATATTTTTACTTTGAAAAACAAGCTCAATAGTCAATTTATTAAAAACAGATGAAAATGTTCAAAACTTGACAGATTATTATTATGTATCATTTAGAAATATTTTTTTTACGTAGGTCTTATTATTTTATTTTTTTATTACAAAGGCATATAGAGTTTGCAAAAAATTAAATAAATCAGAAATCTCTCTTTAAACTGAAATATTTTAGATAAAAACATTTTTTTTTACGTTCATGTTGAGTTTATTCGATTCCTCCATCGTCTTTTAACAACCTTCACTAAAGTAAATTAAAAATTTCTCATTAATATTACAGCAATATAGGCTTTTATGCCACGAAAAATGCCATATTTTCGGAATTTTCAATATTGTCAATTTTACCAAAGACGTCAAGACTTCAAGATGTCAGAAAGTTAGTGTTTTCATTAACTTTTTAAGGTAATATTACATTGTGTGGGGCTTAAAAAATGTGATAAAATATGTGCTTTTATGTGGGCACAGTAACTTCTCCACAAATAGTCGTATTTATTTCATAAAATTGAACACGCAAAAGTCATTGGAATATTTCCAGTGGACAATGAACCATATACTTGAAAAGTAAGTAGGTACGTTTCTTTTTAGCGATTCTGTGTGAATTTTAAAATATCTATTCTCTATCTATCTACTTTTATTTTTTGCCCATGAGGCTTAAAGGTGTACAAATGGGCAAAATTGATATTCGTTTTTGGTACCTATTTTTATCTGCCTTTAAACTGTAGATTTTAAATTTATGTTGCTAGAGGATTCCGGATTTGAAAAGTGCGTTTCTCTCAAATGTCTTCAGTCTATTTGGCTACAAATTCTATGAGTTTATTTAATACAGGATGACAAATAAGTTAGTTCAAAATTTAAAACTTTTAACCAACCAACTCTTCCGATATAATTTAGTGTTTCGTAATGTTTTTGACCGGCTTTAGTGTACCGGTTGTCCAAATAAGTTATGTTTGATTTGAACAAAATCCATACTAAAAAGTGGGAAAATATATTCAGAAGTGTTTTTTTTTGCATATTAATAATGAAAAGGATTATCTATGGAAATATATTGGCAGAGAAGGGTCAATTCTGTTGAAATATTAAAATTTACCTATAGAGAATGTCCCAAAAGGGCGTTTTTATAGCTCAAAGTTTGCAGGTTTGAAAAGTTTGTTTTTCTTACATTTCTTTCCTCTTTTTGGCTCACTTGTGTGTGTTGATTTTATACAGGGATAAAAAAAGTGTTGGAAAAATTAATTACCTTTTAACAAACGAATTGTATAAGATAATATTTTGACGGCTTACACTAGAGCGGCAGTTCAAATATGATTTGAGCTGAGCGAAAGTGATAATAAAAATCGGAAAATATTAAAATAAACAATTTTTTTGCATGTTTATAATGACAAGGATTATCTATGCAAATTTATTGGTAGAGAAAGACCAATGTAGTTGAAATACGAAACTTCACATAATATACAGGATGTCGCAAAAGTCGTTTTTTAGTTTATGTGGCTCAAAAGCTACTTCCCAATTGTCTTGATTTTTTTTAAACAGGTAATTATAGATACAACAATAATGGAAAATTTTTATCTAAAATATTTCGTAACATTTTTGAGTGACTTTAGTCTACCGGGTTTCTCAAATTTATAATGTGGTTTAGCAAAATTCATCATATAAATTGGAAAATAGATAAAGAACAGTCTATTCTTACATATTTTATAATAAAAATGAAAGATTATTGGTAGAGAAAGGTCAATTCTATTGAAATAGGGAATTTTACATAATAATACAGGCGTAATTTATAGCAGAAGGGTTTTGGGTTTAAAAAGTTTGTTTTTCTTACATTTCCTTAGTTTTCTCGTATTATTTTGGTGTGTTGATTTTATACAGGGTTGAAAAAAAGTAATTTAAAAATTGAAAATTTAGCCAATTTTTGATAATAATGAAACACTATAACGAAGTTACTTTAATATTTTTTATGGGTTTTGAGAATTCTTAGTTTGTTTAGGCAAAGTATTTTTTTTACGTAGGTAGGCACCCATTTATGTATAGATACCTAGAATTCATGTTTTCCTGGTTATTATTAAATAATTATTAAAATTCAGGATTGTTTAAAATAAGATTTGCCACATAAGAAATTATGTGATAAACCTTTTTTGTTGTGTAGGTTTTTCGTAGATTTCTTTAATCTTTTTGACTTATTACTGTGTTGATTTTGTGCAGAGTGCAAAGGAAAGTCATGTAAAAATATAATACTATTTTTGTCGTCTTACACTATAGAGCGATGCTAGTTAATATTTTTTAACGTTTCTGCCAGTTTTTAGTATACCGTCTGTCCCTAATTAAGGTTGATGTGAGCTAAATTTCTATTAATGATGGACAAATATGATTGGCTGTTTTTTTGTTAACTTTTTAAAACATAAAATTGCGCCCTACGTTGTTCGCCATTTTGGTACTCGCATTTTTCGTTATATAGAAATTGTTATTGAAAACAAAAACAAAAGAGAGATATTCATTGGAAAAGTTATAATTGATTAAATTTTGTGACTATATATAATAATTATAACAAAGCCAGAGAGAGATGAGAATATCAGGTGACTCTTAAATGAGCAATGGCTGCTGTCTCCAGGGCTGCGGCCGACTCGGGATTAACTCAGATTGCCGGCGAGTGGTGTGGGTAAACTAAAGGGGGTGCGCCACCTGTTATGGGGCCCTTAAGTCTTGACAACAACACAGATTAAGCAAATAAACAGGAAACGTCACACATTTAAGGAAAGCACCAGACTAAACTCTTAAAATCTATTTAGAAATATTATTAATAATATATTACAACCCCAAATGAGTCATCGAATTGGCTATTAATAAAATAAATAAAAAGGCTCCAGCATGAATCGAATTTACGGGGTAATACTAAATATTGACTAAAAGGGGATTCTATTTAATTATTATTACACCTTACATTACCAGGGCTCAGTCGAACCGACTAAAAAGCTGACATTTAAAAGTTAAATGTTACAGAAACCAAATAAATGTGAGGTTAAACTAAAATAAAAATGACAACGTGATGGTCAATTAAGCCGGTAAAAAATAGTGAGTTTAAAATGCTAATGACAAAGTGGTGATAGTTTGCGTATTAAAGGTGGAGTTCCAGAGTGTATTTCCACGACCTAAGCACGTTTTGGATGTACTTCACTAGCAGTTAGGCAGCACTGACAAATAAAAAAAAACCTGATATGAGGCTCTTAAATTCCTTTTCACTGGCACTGCTTCAGGAGAGACTGGCTCGATATAGCCTCTGTGTATCGCCAGGCCTTCGAGGACTCCTCGACGGATGAAGGGGGCACTAAGTTTGGGTACTCACCAAAGTCTCCGCAGGCACCAGCGGTATGCCACAACCAGCAGGGTGGAAAGCAGGATTATGCAGTCCAAAAGCAACATAGACGTAAGCCAAAGCAAGCAGGAAAGCAGGACAAGAATATGCAAACAAAAAGGTGTGAAGAAAGCAAAAAGGTGAAAAAAAAAGAAAAAAAAAAGACCTGAAACAAAAGCAAAGAATGCACTGACTGGCGACAATATGACGTCAATGGTAAGAAATAAATGCTACTTGAAACCTATTTAACAGTCGAAAAACCAAAGCTGTTTATTTCTTGCAGAACTTAGAATCTAAAACTTATCTGATGGGAAGTTGGCCTTTTTCGTAAAACAAAATTTAAGGAGAAACGCAAAGCAATTAAAACAGCAAACTAGATTTCGGCGCTGAATATACTTGGCCACCGATAAAATACATCCCTAAATGTCTGACTAAAGTAGCGAAAATAGCGCCAATGGTCCGAATAGCAAACACAGACCTATGTCTATGGTCGCACCACCGCAGGAACCAAAGTGAACCAAGAAAAAGGTTTTTCTCCTTCCAAAAAGGCGGGTTTTGACAGTTTGACAGTCCGAATTCAAAGGAATTTTGGCTTTACTTGGCAGCTTTGACATATGACACAATAATAACAACAACAACAAACTAAAGATGGTTAATTAATTAGTTTTAATTAGGAAAATATGAGGAAATGGCCTTTCACGCAACGCTCCTGATTTATTAAGGACAAATTTAAGGGACTGAAGAAGTTTCTCTAACCTTTAATATGTCATATAGCCAAAGTGGCTGTTACCATTGGTTTCGTGTCTTTAGCCTTCAAGCATGGAACTAATGCCTTTAAAATGGATTGGGTTTAGTAGGAAGATCCATACGGATTAATAAATAAGTCTGAAGAACCGATAGGACTAAGAAGAAGATATTTATTAAAAAGAAAACTATAATTGTCAACTGTATATTTATTGTTTGAGCAAGGAGGCGCTCTGTATGAAGTGTCTGTGTTGGTGTTTATCATTATACCATTAAATTTTGAGAAGAAAGGGGGTTAGTTTGAAAATAATTTATTATTATTTTAATAGCGGCAAATTTGACCTGTACCAGAGTGTTGCCAATAACTTAAAGTGGTATTTCTGGAAGTTTCTGCCTTTATGGAAATTGTCCTAAATATAAAAAAAAAATATTTTGTATTTAGATTAAATTAATGAAATATTTACTTCTAAAATATTTCGAAAAAATTTTGGCCGCTTTTACTGTACCCAGCGTATGGAATGATTAGGTAATTGAGCTTTTAGAAAAAAAAAAGATTTAATATTTCCGATGTTGACTTCTTCTTTTTTATAATAAGCGGTTCCGAGGCATTTGTTATTTTATAGAATTGTTATATACCTACTCGATGAATCAGTTTTAAGCAGCCCTATGATCAAACCACACAAGTTAACTCTAGACGCTAACTTCAATATTACCTGTTTTTCAACCGCAGTGAAAAATTAACAAGTAGGCTTTTTCGGTTGTTGTCATGGAAACGGTAAGTTAAAAGTAAACTTGTGTGTTTGGTCATACACTGATAAAACTGTGCTCCCTTAATCAAATAATCTGATTTATTTGGTGAATAATTATTGGTAATAAATAAATGTGATTTTAATTAACTAAATTTGATTTAACTGAAATAAATGAGAGTATTCCGTTTTATTTGCAAAGTTATTTGACTGTTGGTTGATTTGTGTCAAATCATGGAATCCTTCAAACAAATATCTTACCAAAAAACCACTAAAATAACAAAATCTAAATAACTAATTATTTAATCGAACTAATTTTTATTTAGGAACTAAATCCTGTTAATCGCTAGTTAAATCACCCAATAGAGAACTATTTAAATGTCTAGGTCATTTAAACTAAATAATTTATTTACATTAAATCCTTAATATAAAACAACCAAATATTTACAAATAACTAATTATTTAATCGAAGTACATTTCAAGTTAAGAACTAAATACCTTTAACTTTAATTTAAATCATTCATTGCCGAACTTTTCAAATAATTTGGTCATCCAAACTAATAATTAAGTATTTAAATGAACTCCTGTCGCCTACTTTGGGCTTTAAGTAATTTGATTGGTTATACAAAAGTGGCCTGATCATCGCGTTTTGGTCATTGGTGTTCGATTTTGTCTTGTAGAAATTTATAAGTGAGAGTGAAATCTTCTTTGTTAGTGGCACAGGAGTTAGTGGTTCCATCAAAAATTAAAACGAAGATATGGGAAATAAACGTAATATGAATAATTATTTAGAAGATTGGGGTACCTATATCGAGGAGTATATCCCATATGTTAGATACTTCTCAAGGTAGGAAACTATATTTGAATATTTTAGTTACGCATGAAACGAGTTAAAAAAGTAAGATAAGAGGCAAAGAAAAGATACTTGTAATAACTAATTTGAAATTTCGAACACAAAATCTTTTTAGAAAAATGTAGCCAGGTATTTATAAATCATGGCTACCTAGGTTACAAATAAGACAGTTTTTCTCAATTTTCACCATAATTCAATACCTATCAAACCTCCTAACGTAAAAAATATAATATAATTAATATAATATTAATAATTATTGTACCTAATATTTGCAAATTTGACTTTATTTAATTTTTTATCAAAGTTATTAACTTCTCTATAATGTTTTATTGACGTATATTTTAAGGGGAACAACAACTAATGGTCGGTTTATACAGCAAGATAACATAACATAAAAATAAAATAAGAGTTGAATCTACAGATCTGCCATAAGACGTTTATAGAAACACATAACATACCATAAAAATAAGAAATAAAATTAGGGATGGTTATCTTTTAAATTTTATGTTATTTTTATGTAAAAATAGTTGTGCGCGTGCGCGTAATTTGTCAGACCTTTATTTTCGGCAAAAATGTGTTTTTTTCTGTTGGTTTGTCTTATTATTTGAACACTATAAACAATTTGATAAGGTTTGTGATTATTATGGTATAGGTACTGATTAAACCATATTTAATAGCAACATTTCAATATTCCTTATTTTTATGTGACGTCTGTATAAACACGTACTTGGATAAAATAAGAACTGATTTGAATGAACATTCTGATCTATTGAAAATTAAAAAAGGTATTTAAACCAAATAAATTTATATTTGATCTAAATAAATATAAAAGACAAGTTAAACAATTATGTACTTGAATAAAAAAACAATCGCTTTGATGGAAATTACCGGTTTAATTAAATCAAATCACTTAAATTGTTTAATTAAATAACGTTGTTGTTACGGCAAATACATGTAAAACAAAAGTAAAATAAATATGTACTTGATAAAATATATATAAATATCAATCAAATAAACATTTTGTTAACTTAACTTTTAACCTATTTACCTTAAGTCATTGAAACGGCTTATTTAAGTTAGGTTAGTGTTAAGCAAATAAATATTTGCTTGAATTTTGTATTTAGTGATTAATTCCAAATAAAAAGTAATTTGTATCAAATCAGATGATACTAATTGAGGCAAATAATCCCTTGGTATTTTTCAAATATATATATGTTTGGCTAATAGGAAACAAATATTTATTTGAGTCAACGGTAAATTTTTTTAACTCAAATAATTAATTTTATCAGTGTAGGGCTGATCAGCTTTTTGGAAATAAAAAAGATTTAAGATTTTATCATATATTTTGATTATTTCGGGTTTGTTCAGGTAAAGTGATATGTTTCTGGTGCCTGGCTATGATTTATTGTTTATTCGATATTTTCCACAAAAACGATATCTTACATAAAAAAAAAATATAATTGGGCATAAATATAAACATTAAGCAAAACTCGATCTCATGTGAAAAACATATACCTAAGTTGCGCACGAAAATCAAAATCATCATCTAATTATTTGTTAAAAATATACGGTTGTACGCCTCGCACAATTAAGCAAATATTAAAGCAAAAAACAAAATAGGTATTTAATTTTAATAAATAAAAAATATTTTTTAAATTTAAAAACCTTGACTATATAAAGTATTAGGCTTTTTTTCACTTTTTTGTTTAAAAATTAGAAAAACATCCGCGCTCAAGGATAACGTAAAAAGTGCGTAGCCGTAGGTCTCGTACAATACTGCCAAATAGTTAATAATGCGTGGTCTACTGCCTACCGTCACGCATTATAATGACAATCCTTACTTGACTAAAAACCCAATTGTTTTCAAATCATAGTCGGCAGGAGTATGACAAAAGAAATTACACTTATTTGAGTAATTTCTTAATAAATTAATAATCCTTATTATATTTTATTTTTGGTTAAAATAACGATCTATAATTTAATTGAATTTTTGAATGCACAGCATGCTTGGTAGCAGAGGGAACCCAATTACATCTAGCCAGTTAAAACTGGAGTAGGTGAACATTTCTACAGATCTTCGCACACAAATTTATACTCTTCCTTGTTGAGAAATCTTTATGTTGTTTTTTAAAATTATACACTGATAAAATTAATTATTTGAGTTAAAAAAATTTACCGTTGACTCAAATAAATATTTGTTTCCTATTAGCCAAACAAATATGTATTTGAAAAATACCAAGGGATTATTTGCCTCAATTAGTATCATCTGATTTGATACAAATTACTTTTTATTCGGAATTAATCACTAAATACAAAATTCAAGCAAATATTTATTTCCTTAACACTAACCTAACTTAAATAAGCCGTTTCAATGACTTGAGGTAAATAGGTTAAAAGTTAAGTTAACAAAATGTTTATTTGATTGATATTTATATATATTTTATCAAGTACATATTTATTTTACTTTTGTTTTACATGTATTTGCCGTAACAACAACGTTATTTAATTAAACAATTTAAGTGATTTGATTTAAATAATCCGGTGATTTCCATCAAAGTGATTGTTTTTTTATTCAAGTACATAATTGTTTAATTTGTCTTTTATATTTATTTAGATCAAATATAAATTTATTTGGTTTAAATACCTTTTTTTAATTTTCAATAGATCAGAATGTTCATTCAAATCAGTTCTTATTTTATCCAAGTACGTGTTTATACAGACGTCACATAAAAATAAGAAATATTGAAATGTTGCTATTGAATATGGTTTAATCAGTACCTATACCATAATAATCACAAACCTTATCAAATTGTTTATAGTGTTCAAATAATAAGGCAAACCAACAGAAAAAAACACATTTTTGCCGAAAATAAAGGTTATGACAAATTACGCGCACGCGCACAACTATTTTTACATAAAAATAACATAGAATTTAAAAGATAACCATCTCTTATTTTATTTCTTATTTTTATGTTATGTTATGTGTTTCTATAAACGTCTTATGGCAGATCTGTAGATTCAACTCTTATTTTATTTTTATGTTATGTTATCTTGCTGTATAAACCGACCATTAGTTGTTGTTCCCCTTAAAATACACGTCAATAAAACATTATAGAGAAATTAATAACTTTGATAAAAAATTAAATAAAGTCAAATTTGCAAATATTAGGTACAATAATTATTAATATTATATTAATTATATTATATTTTTTACGTTAGGAGGTTTGATAGGTATTGAATTATGGTGAAAATTGAGAAAAACTGTCTTATTTGTAACCTAGGTAGCCTGGCTACATTTTTTTAAAAAGATTTTGTGTTCGAAATTTCAAATTAGGTATTACAAGTATCTTTTCTTTGCCTCTTATCTTACTTTTTTAACTCGTTTCATGCGTAACTAAAATATTCAAATATAGTTTCCTACCTTGAAAAGTATCTAACATATGGGATATACCCCTCGATATACCCCAATCTTCTACATAATTATTCATATTACGTTTATTCCCCATATCTTCGTTTTAATTTTTGATGGAACCACTAACTTCTGTGCCACTTACAAAGAAGATTTCACTCTCACTCATAAATTTCTACAAGACAAAATCGAACACCAATGACCAAAATGCGATGATTAGGCCACTTTTGTATAACCAATCAAATTACTCAAAGCCCAAAGTTGGCGACAGGAGTTCATTTAAGTACTTAATTATTTGTTTGGATGACCAAATTGTTTGAAAAGCTCGGCAATGAATGATTTAAATTAAAGTTAAAGGTATTTAGTTCTTAACTTGAAATGTACTTCGATTAAATATTTAGTTATTTGTAAATATTCGGTCGTTTTATATTAAGGATTTAATGTAAATACATAATTATTTAGTTTAAATGACCTAGACATTTAAATAGTTCTCTATCGGGTGATTTAACTAGCGATTAACGGGATTTAGTTCCTAAATAAAAATTAGTTCGATTAAATAATTAGTTATTTAGATTTTGTTATTTTAGTGTTTTTTTGGTAAGATATTTGTTTGAAGGGTTCTATGATTTGACACAAATCAACCAACAGTCAAATAACTTTGCAAATAAAACGAAATACTCTCGTTTATTTCAGTTAAATCAAATTTAGTTAATTAAAATCACATTTATTTATTACCAATAATCATTCACCAAATAAATCAGATTATTTGATTAAGGGAGCACAGTTTTATCAGTGTACCGACTACTTGCCTCAGCAAGATGATGATTATATTCCTGCTCGGCTTTAGATTTTTACCGACATTGTTTGTTTGATGTAAGTTAATTGAAAATGAATCACAAGTGCCACATGTGTCGTTATCAGAAACCTAAAAAAATGTAAACCAATCAGTGAATAAGAAAACAATATTTAAAACTGTTGATTGAAGTATTTAAATGCAAAGATTTACTTACTTTAAATGAAAAGTTGAACTCAGTATGGAATATTTTATCATATAACCACTTCTTAGCAATAAATTAGTAGATTACTGGAATCATCACGAACACTTATTATTATAAATCTCAAAAACAGTAGTATGGCCGTGTATCGCGTATCTTAAGATACTTATAGTATACATTTTGTAACTAAAGTTATACAGGGTGTTTCATTTAAAAATATAATTTCTATGTAATAACTTCTTTTGGGGTCACACAGTATGCTAGTTATACAGGGTGTTTCATTTAAAAATATAATTTCTATGTAATAACTTCTTTTGGGGTCACACAGTATGCTGTAAGCCAATAACTTTTACATACAACTTTTTTGTGGATCCCTTGCAATTTAGGTACTATCGAAGACGAACGCACCCTGTATTACTTTATTAAGACTAAAAAATTATTTCCATTCTACTCATCAAGCCCTTTTATTTGATAGCAATGTCAAGGGGGTTCTGAAGAAAAGGTAATCCGCCGTCTTAGGGCTTCCGCCATTTTGCCTTTAGAATAACGTCACGTAGCTTATCGTATTCTTCTCGTTAAACCCTTTCACCTGGTAGCCATGTCAAGGGCGTTGTAAAGAAAAAGGTAAGGCTGCATCTTGGGGCGTCTGCCATATTGGATTCTCAACGTTGTTTGATATACTACATTGTTATCAGAATCAAAGCTGCATATGTGCAATAGTTCAGCTCGATTGGATAATGGAAAGTGACTCAAATTTAAATCACTACATTGGGACTATACATACGTTCATAGTACATGATTTCGAATTTAAGAATACCATTGAAAAACCAACAGTATTTTATTAACATAAGCCAAATCTTGTCGAATATTAACTTATGATGGACGCCCATTTTTGTTTATTTAAAGGATTTTTCCTTTTTAAGGGAATTAATTGCTAAATTTCGGTTAATAAGCCAGTTCCAACACCTTAGTCAAGACGTATAAAAAATAATTTGATAAAGGGCCAACGTTCATTTCTCTTTTGGAAAATAGGGTTATTTGGAAATAACTCAAAAACCAATGAAGGTATTAAATGCTCAAATGTAACTAATTATATGCGTAAAAATAGCGCCGCAGGGAAAAATGTTTGGGGACGACGCCCAAATATCGTTTATGTGTCTACTATTCTAATATTTGCATTAAACAGTATAATAAATCATATAATTTCACGTAATATTTTTTTAAATTCCTATGCAAAAAGGTAGGTTTGAGAAAGTTACCGGCATATAAAAATGATAATATGTAACATCACATTTTTTCTACTAAGGCTGTGGGAGAGGGTTTTTGGATTTATAATGAGGGGAGAGGGGGCTTGGACCTCCTAAACCCCCTTAACTACGACCCTGACAGTACCCTTTAAAGATAAGTTGTGCACCAACTTCCCTCACCCCCATCATTGATGTAAAAAAAAAGCTTTATACCAAAATTGCCGCTTTTCATTCCCGTAATCGAAGCAGTACCTTAATAAAGCAATTTTTTAAACAATTTGAATTTTCATGGATCGTACAACTTTGAAAATAGTTTCCAGCATTTTTTCTTTGCCGGTTTAATTATTTTTCTGAAAGTCTATAACCAATACTTTTGAGATATGGCTAAGAACCGTTCTTTTTTGAAAACCCTGTAGTATCTGGTAAACCGTTTTTTGAAACTTAAAAGAGGCATAAAATTATTTTATCGGATCGTTGACAGGTGCATGCACATCATATTATACAAAATTTATAACCATAACTTTGCCCATCTCTAGCGCCCAAACGGGTCATAGGATCAGGTAAGTGCCTTGAAAACGTTTGATCAGCATTACATAAACCATAATTTCCCTACGTTTCAGCCAAATTCACCGATAATCATTTACTATAAGGTTTGTGCGGGGTTCTTTGAAGAAATCGGAGAGACATGACCTATTGGTCGCGGCCGATTTGAGGTGGAAGAAAAGAGAACATAATGCAGCAGTTACAAGTTAGATAAGTTAAATAAAGAGAAAAAAAAAAGACTTGCCGCATCTTAACCCGCGCTGCATTCTCCTACCACTATGTCAGTCGGTTGAACCCGAATCATGTCCATGTCCAAATCTTACCAATCAGCATAGTGTACAAAACCAAAAATAGTGGGTTAAAGAATTAATTTCCTCACAGTTGTGGACAAAATCACACTAAAATATGATGGATATGTTAAAAATATACATTACGATATTTATTTAAAAAATATATCTGCTATAGCTATGTAATCCTTAACGCTTTGTAGTTTATTTTTATTGGCCTAGCGTTATATTGTTAAATAAAAATAAGAAAAGTTTAACTCATGTGCCTTTATTTATTATTTATAATAATTCAAGGTTTTCTTTCCAGTGTTTTTCCGCCAATAAACTTGATTTATTCAAATACATTTAATTATCTTGTAGTACTAGTTACCGGCAGTAATAGTGACATGCGGTCTTGATGCATTTTTGTTCCTAAAAATAAATAATCATTTATTTTATTATTTAGTTTTGTTCAATATTAAAATTGCAGGAAATTACATTGAAAATTATTCATGTTGATAACTAGTTTAGTAAATTTTATTATTTTAATACCACGCGAGCACAAGGCAATCTTAGGTGGACGGGGGGGGATGGGGTAATAGTATATTATTAACCAAGGTTTAGACAGCCATCATTATTGTCCGAGCGGCAAGTTTAAATTAATTAAATAATTAAAGACGCGAGGGCTATAAGCTGTCTAAACCGTGGTTAATATAATATTTTTTCCACTCCTACAAACTTTTATAAGACATTTATCTTTATAGTATTAATAATTATAAAAAGTTATAGGTAGGTATACTTAAGTACCTATATTTTTTAATCAAGTTACCTGCGCTTTGGAATTGGCAAAATATTTTGTTGTTTTGTCAGGTGGCTTTGTTAATGTCAATTTTTGTTCATTTATGTCATCAGATTTCACGAGTTTTCCGTTTTTTTAAGAAATGAGAGAAGAAAATGTTAGTGATATGTGTACACCTCCAGAATTAAGGATGGAAGCAGAAAAAATGTTGATTGTATCGATATTTTACAATATCAAGCGTCTCTAATAATATAATATGTATTGATAATTATCTGGTTGCCTATCCACATGAAATCACCTTTCAGGTTATTCATGTTTATGAATTCATGTTGTAGAATCAAAAAATCAAGTTACCTGCGTTCAAATAGATTCTTGAAGATGACCAAGAATCTTTAAGTGACTGTCTAAATGGCTGATCAGCCCATGCCAATACGGAGGAAAAAAAAAAGATCGGTCAATAATGGATTTCAATGCCTTATTATTGACCATGGTCAATAATAACTTATAAGGTAGAGAAAAACGATTTCTAACGTTAATACTCGGTCAATAATGGCGATGTTATAGGTTAGTAGGGGAAAAAAGTAGTTCTGGTTAGTTAATACCAGAAAATACTGATTAAAAATGAACTAAAGGCCCCCATTCATTGGCGAGC
Organism: Polydrusus tereticollis; assembly: GCA_963920685.1. Classification (NCBI taxonomy): domain Eukaryota; kingdom Metazoa; phylum Arthropoda; class Insecta; order Coleoptera; family Curculionidae; genus Polydrusus; species Polydrusus tereticollis. The sequence continues at coordinate 57,853,437 of OY987329.1, forward strand.
GGGGTCGGCCAACATTGTTAGGCTCGCCATATGTTCGCCGGTGTGTGTATGGCGCCAACAAGAGCGCGACCGCGCTCGCTGGTTTTCAGCTCAGTTTGAAAACTTGGTTGGGCGTGCTGTTGTGCTCGTCGATTGCTCGCCAGTGTGTAGTAGGCGGACAATAAATATTAGAGTAAAACGCATAATTTTTTAATTATTAAGGGTTAAAAATGGCAAAAAAGCAAAACGAACAAGAGTTTATGAAGGATTTTATTAGTGTATATATAGAGAACATACTGCGTTATGGAAAATTAAGTTCCCTGAATATTCTAATAAATTTGTGAAAGAAAAGAGATATGATGTACTTCTAGAAATTTATAAAAAATATACAATTTTGAAAATGTTATTGGCATGGGTATGGTACTATAACTACTTCTTTTTACTGCTGATGATGAAGAGCCTAGAGACACAATCAGCAATGAAGGTAGTGATGAGAACGGAGAAGCAGATGTATGTAAATACCTAATTACTTAAAATAAATATATGTTGTCTTCATAACGGCATAACTTAATAGTGACAAACTGAATGATTCTAGACCCCAGTGCTACGACGCACTGCATATAGGTACTAAAATACGTTGTTGGGATACAATGTTCGTGCGTGTGTGGCGAGAGGGTCGAGCAGCCTCCAAAAAAATGACAACAATGTTGGCCAACCGCGCTCGCCAATGGATGGGGGCCTTAAGTCTTGTTCGATTTTTTTTTTACCGAATTTTCGCCAGGCAGCGGTGCTTTTTTACATTTGTATTAATAAAGAAATAGAGAAGTAAGCTATGCAAGGCAATTTTATAAAAATTAAATTATATTTTATTAGTAAGGGTCGTCCGCTCGCCCAAATTTAAATTTTAAAAATTGCCTGGTATGCCGCTATAGGTATAACTTTTATATTTTAAAGTTCATAGTTATGTTAGTGGTTGTAATAGAAAATAACTGTTGTATACATTGTTCGTCTTTTTATTAATTATTTATATATGGCTGAAACTAACCCACCATGTAGTGGAAAGTACCCCACCGGAGGGGCAGTTTCAACCGGTTGTTTCTTTAAAAAAAGCCGTTTGTCCTATGAAAGCTCAATCTTCAATTGTTTGGATTTGTAATATAAAGATAAAATGTGTGTTGTTCAGGTACATACATTTACTTTTATAATAATACAACATTAACCAGCTATTCTGCCATTTTACAGAAATTGGTTGAATGTGCCTCCCTTCCCGCTATTGTTGATTAAAAAAAAAAAATGAAAAACAACTCCAAAAAAGTTACATTCGATACGCCTTGTATATATGTTGTGAAGCTTGTCCTTCAACTTGATATCTGGTTACCTGCATTGCATTTTATTGAAAAGTAATCGAATTTTTCAGTTTTCCTCGCTGACATTAGGATAATTATTGAGCTGATCTTATTTAAAAACCTTGAAGTTTCAGTTGTATCGATACAGTAGAAAGGTTGAAAATTTGGCACTCAAAATGAATTAATTTAAAATCCATGAGTTATAAAAAGCACTGTACAGGGTGGCCCATTAATAAGGAACGCCGACTATATCTCAGGATCCGTTGATCGGACGACCCTGAGAAAAAAAACTATTGGTAAATCAGCAAAAAGAAAAAGCTGGAAATTATTTGTAAGTTTCTAAGTTCACCGCTAAAGGGCGTAAATCCAACCTCGGAGTAGCAAATACGGTTTTAATCAGAATTACTTTAAGTGAACCTATATTGAAATTTTTTTTGTAACCTACTGAAAATATGACAACTTTTTTGTATTTACGTTTTTCCCCTACCTTGTCAAATAAAGGGTGGGGGAAGAAGTAAACGTTGGTTTGAAAAAAAGTTAATAACTTCTTTTAGGAATAACCGATTTCAAATAACTTTTTTTAAAGCGCTTTTATGGGCGCTCCTACTAGAATAACAACATTTTGGGTTCAGTTATTTTTCGTGTCGGTAGGTGGCGCTTTCTGACAAGGCCACAAATTTTTATGATTTTCTCGAAAATTTAATATGTAATAATATTTTTATTTTTCGCTAAGAAGAAAGAGCATGAAAAATTACACTTACTGGTAAAAACCGCTATCCGATATGTTTATTCCTTATAGATATATATTTAAAAATATATTTAAACCTAATAACCTAATACTTTACAAGAAAAGTAAAATAAGCAGGACTCTCAGTAGGCTTTGACACAATAAAAAAAACCTAGAACTGAACCCGCCTAGAGCTAAAATAGTATATTAAAGTACACGTTTTATAAAGCATTAATATTATAGCACGGGTCCATGTTAAAAAACGAGCCGCTTGCGGCGAGTTTTTTAAGGGGACAAGTGCTATAATGGCTTTATAAAACATGTGCTTTATACTAGTTTTTCTATTTTGTCGTTTTTTTTTTAATAAATAAACACATATTTAAAAAGAAAACAAACCCTTCAAAATTTATAAATTATTATGTCCAAAATTTATGTTGGTAACACTATTACAATTTTTTTATCAAGCTTGCCATGAAAATAAATAAATTTTAAATTGTGTCAGCCATTTTGCCACAAAATTTGTGTTTTAAAATTTTATTTATATTAACAAAATATTATGGAGCAAGATAATTTAAGTTTAACTCCCCCTGAGTTAAGGGATATTGCACATAAATGTATAAATCAACTTTTGCCAGAAAAATCCCGAAAATTATATGAAAAGGACTATGAGACCTTCACAAGTTGGTGCAATACAAAGGGCGTGGGTAAGATTTCAGAAAATGTTTTACTAGCCTATTTTGAGGAAGAAAGTAAAACCAAAATGTCATCCACCCTGTGGTCCTTATACTCAAAATTAAGAGCTTGCATTAATATTGACAAGAACATAGATATAAAGGATTATGCTAGACTGCAAGCATTGTTAAAAAGAAAATCTGTGGGCTACAAACCCAAAAAGTCTCTTGTTTTAGACTTAGACGATATTAATAAGTTTATAAATGGGGCTGATAATAGCAGTTATTTAGGATTAAAAGTAAGTAGTATTTACATATCTATATGCATTTTGTTTTGTACAATTTCACAGGTTTTATAAAAAAAATTTTTTTACAATAAAGTTGGAGAACGAACATTTTTAAATTACACCAATTTCTATTCTATCGTATGAACAGTAGGTAGACAGCTATCGAGATACAATAGTAGTAACTATGTAAATTCTAGGTTGCTTTAATTATGGGGTACAATGGAGCATGCCGGAGAGAAGAACTGACCAATATGGATGTAAAAGACATTCACTTTAAGGTTGCTTCCATTACAGTACACATTCCCAAAACTAAAACACATGTAACAAGAACGTTTCTTATAATTGATCAATCATGGATTAATTTGATTAGACAATATTTTGATTTACGTCCTAAGAATGTTACAACATCAAGATTTTTTCTTACGTATAGGAATGGGCATTGCATAAACTCACCTGTAGGTCTAAATACAATGGGAAAAGCTCCTAGCCTTATTGCAAAATACCTGTGCAAACCAAATCCAGAATGTTTTACTGGCCACTGCTTTAGACGGTCTAGTGTCACCGAGCTGGCCAACAAGGGAAGCGATTTGGTTACCATTAAAAGGCACGGGGGATGGAAGTCTTCAGCCGTGGCTGAAGGCTATATTGAAGATTCTCTAAAAGCGAAAATGGATGTAGCGCAGAGCCTCTCTTCTAGTTTAACACCTTCATTAATAGATAATATTGATAATACTGCTACACCCTTACCTGGATCATCAAGATCGACAATAATTGAAGGAGTAGAAACTGCTTTTCAACCAAGTCTAATTAAAAATGGATTGGATTCTGGGGTCAGTTATCACAAAGTTTCGCATACTATGAATACTCAAACTATGCCTGAATTTAAGGTTAACGCGTCCGACACGAGTACAAAGACATTAAATGTTTATAATAACTGCACTATAAACAATGCCTAAATAGCATTATAATATAGTTGGAATTTGTATTTTTAAGATTTAATTGATATTTTTTGCAAAATAGTTCTCCTGTTAATAAAGTTAATATTTAATATGTTTTTTAATATTTTATGAACCAAAACAACACGTCAATCACGTCATACAGATTTGTAGATCTAGGCAACCAAACATACATACGTGGTTTTGTGTAGTATTTCGCACATTTGGACTAAAAAATATTAGTTATCTAGAATGCTATGCCGAACGGTGAAAAAAAAACATGTCAGTAGGGCCAACCTTTAAGGTGGATTTATAAACTCGAAAAGTTGGTGAGGTTGAAGTTATGGTCAAGTTGTGAGGTTAGATATTCCGAATTCCGAGCATAAAAATTGATTATCTCGAACTACCCGGGAAATTTTCGAACCTTACATGAGCTTTACATGAACAACATGAACGAGTGTATAAATAGAACTGAGTGTTCCTTTAGTTTAAATTGAACTCCTATTTCCAACACCAACTGAACCTCAACCTCGCCAACTTTTCGAGTTTATAAATCCAGCTTTAAATAATAAAATTCGGAGTTCGAAATGGATATATTTCGAACTCGCTAGCGCGTTCGAAATATCTATTTTTCGAGACAAAATTAGAAAAAAAATTATTAATGACGCCTTAAATGTTCAAAATGTCGTCCGTCCTGTGCAATACAGAGCTGTTATCTGATATGTGTAGATAGAGCAGCAGTCTCTACTTCAGCCATTGAAATTCTGTTAATGGCGTTCCTTACTCGCTCTGCCATATTCTCCCTACTGGGCGGTTTGCTTAAATATACCATATCCTTTCATTTGCGCCACAAATAAAAGTTTAGGCAAGTCAGATCGGTGACCTATAGTAATAAAAATGAAAATTATTATTTTTTGGTTTGTATAAGTTTTTAATTAACAACCTGGCTGGCCATGGAAATAAACTTCCCCTTCCTATCCATCTATCAGGAAATGTTCTGTCCAAAAATCGACGAACTCTTGTTGAAAACATGTTTCGGCGTGTTTCTTGGGGCACATTTTCCAACAGAACAGGCAAAATTTAAATACATTTTACCGGTAAGTGACTGATCGAATATAAATGGGCCAGTTATCATGCCCCCCCCCCCCCAACATGCCGCACCAAACGTTTACACTCCACCTGCCCTGGTGTTGAACCTCCTGCATCCAACGAGGATTGGTTCGAGACCAATAATGCATTTTGTGCAAGTTCACTTGTCCGTCACTTTTAAAGGTAGCCTCGTCTGTCCATAATATATTTGACGCTAATCTAGGATTCTCGGCTACCATGTTTAATAGCCAATGACAATAATCAAATATGTTATCAAAACTTTACATTTTTAAGGCCTGGTGAATGGTACGAATGAAGCCTAAATTTGAAATATATATTTTTAATAAACATTTTTAATCTTATAATGCCGACGTACCTATGATCTTTTATAATTCGTTGGACGGTAGTGCGGGTAATGTCCAAGTCCTGGGAATGCCTCTGGTATTTGCATGAGGATTATATTCTATGTAAGCTAGAACGTTTATGACGTTTGCTTCAGTTCGAGCTCTACTACATCTAGGTAAAACAGGACGATGGACACTTCCGGAATTTCTCAAGCGTACCGCCAATCGAACAAAAACTCGTTTGGTATATCTGCGCCTGTCTGGATACCTTATAGCATACATTATGGCAGATCTGGCAGTAATAGTTGCACTCTGCATGCATTCGAAATATACGGCGCCGCGAGCAAATCAAATGCTATTTCATTTACTAACGGCATTTTGAAATTATATTTTGATACTTAAACACGTTTTAAGCTAATATTTTTTGACGTAAAGCATTATTTATATTATATTGTCAATTCTTTTGTTGTGCCAAAGCTTACTGAGAGTCCTGCTTATTTTACTTTTCTTGTAAAGTATTAGGTTATTAGGTTTAAATATATTTTTAAATATATCTATAAGGAATAAACATATCGGACAGCGGTTTTCACCAGTAACCGTAATTTTTCATGCTCTTTCTTCCTAGCGAAAAATAAATATAGGTACCATTACATTTTAAATTTTCGAGAAAATCATAAAAATCTGCGACCTTGTCATAAGGCGCCACCTACCGACACGAAAAATAACTGAACTCGAAATGTTGTTATTCTAGTAGGAGCGCACATAAAAGCGCTTTAAAATTAAAAAAAGTTATTTGAAATCGGTTATTCCAAAAAACAGTTATTTACTTTTTTTCAAACCAACGTTTACCCCTTCCCCATCCTTTATTTGACAAGGTAGGGAAAAAACGTAAATATAAAAAAGTTGTCATATTTTTAGTGGGTTACAAGAAAAATTTTTAATTTAGGTTCACTTCAAGTAATTTTGATTAAAGCAGTATTTTCTATTCCGAGGTTGGATTTACGCCCTCTAGCGGTGAACTTAGAAACTTACAAATAATTTAAATATTAAAAAAGGGGCTTATTATGATAATGCATAAAAACATATCATCACATTTATACATCCTAATGTGAGAAGAGCTTTAACAAATATTGATCGCAAAATCAATCCCTTTAGGATATGACGCTAAATAATTAATAACATTTATTAATAATTGCAATTATTTTTTCATGCGTAATAAAGTCGAATGGTATTTGAAACAATTTTTGATGTACAGTCAATATAACAATAATTGATTTTTTTACAAAAAAAATTGTGATGTGTTCCGAAACCATCCTAGCATATAAAAATGTTCTGTATCTTCTAATTCACGTATATAAAAAGTTACCTACTGTTTTTGCATCAAGTTGTTGAGGTGTATCGAGGTCATTGCTTAGGAGAAGTACCTTAAGTCTCTGCGAGCTACCTTAGCTATATTACCCAACGTGACTATACCAAGGCCATATTCGCTCCAATAATTTCATTGATGAAGTTAAGACAATCAAAGGTCCTGCCAGGAATTCAGGGAGTTTTTTGTTTATCTCGAGGCATGGGATTTTGCAGACAATTAGGCCGTGTTTTCTCGGGCCACGGCAATGCAAAAAGTTTAGTCCTTTTACCACGAGCGTTTTATCGACCACAATCAAACTTCTGTCGCCGTGAGTCGCCGAGCCCGTCCACTGACCACAAGCCAACTGCAGCGCGATCCTTGTTCCACGGGCCACGTGCAAGAAGAGCCGTATTCAACATGGAACCGTTTAACACGGACACGTTTATAGCCGAAATTCGGGCGGAACCTGCAATTTGGGACTATAAAAGCGATGTATACAGCAATAAAATTCAAAAAATACATCCATCCCGAATGGGATGGACCCAAAACCTCGGAGAATTTCTTTTCCGCTTACGTCTTCGGAAAAGCAACAAGCAATAAAACTTTTTCGTCTGAAACCATGTTACTACTGCGAAATATTGGCTCACACTGAAATTTCCGTGCCAATACGGACCACATTTTGACGTTAGCATAACTGTAAAACGTGGCTGGGTCGGACCACTGAAATAGTCGTGGCGACTACGAACCACTCTTGCAGTCCATATCAACTTCAAAAAGTGGCCCGTGAAAACACGGCCTTATTCCCAGATCCAACATAGAAATAACCTAATGCTGAAATTGGGGCTTTTGCGACGTAAAAGTAAGTAAGGCACATTGTTTGGAGTCTTTCGACTCCAAGAGAGATATTGTTGCCACCTTTACTAGAAAGATAGGCGTTATAGTCATTCAGGCATTTCCTTTATAGTCAGGAATAGCTTTGCAGGACAAATCCTTTATGGCACTCTGCGGGCGGTGAATGTGGGCAGAAAGTGATTCATGTTGGTCTTAAATCTTTGGAGATTACCTATACTCGTTGGGGGACACAACCTCGGGAAGGAAATGAACTAATTTAGGAATAAGGTCGTTTCAGGGATACCAATAAGCTGAGCCACGTACAAGAGGACTGCAGTGGTTTGTCGTGTATTTCTACTATGCACAGTTGCACAGCTCTGGGTGGAATTAAGCGGGCAATATTAGTTATGATGCAAATATATTAGTTTTTCAGTTCGCATTTAGTGGCCAAGCCAAAAACATTAAACATGCCTAACCTACTGTCGGTAAGAAATATTAAGATACGTGTAAACAAATATACACATTTTTTACCAATATTATAATATATTTAAGTAGAAGAACTGTTTTAGACTAGCGACATACAAAAGTCGGAAATAATTTAAATTTTCTAATATACTGTGGTTGGTTTTTATACTGCTTAAACCTGAATGGGCAACTTTGAAAATGCGAGTCAATTTGATCATTATTCATTTTCTAATAAACCAAACCAAGCAGTAATTAGATAATCACCAAACAGTGCAGGTTAAAATAAAATTTTAATATGGAGCATAAAAAGTTTTCGTCATTAAATTGCAAAACACGTTTTGTTACTAAACATTGTCTTGATATGTGCATGCATCATCTTATTACGTATATTGTCAATTCGTTGAAATAAAAACAATATTGAATCAGCAAAAAACTAAGAAATGTATAAATATTTTAACCACATTTAAACTTACATACAGGATGTCCCACTTATAATTGACACGAGCTTGCAACATCTACAGGGTGCCCGGCAAAATGTGGAAAATCCCTCGGATTCAGATTTCAGAACATAAAAAAATAAGATAATACGTTTCTATAAATTTTTTTCTTACAGGTCCTTATGATTTAATACAAATTTAATGTGATGGATACTAGTAAGGACCTCTTAAAATAGTGTCTTTGAAACATATTTAGCATTTTCAGTTTACCAGGGGCAGACTAAGCTTTACAACTTAATGCTTAAATTTCTAACACCCTGTATGATAAAGACTTTAAAAAAATGTGGGTAGCTTGTACCTTAGACTAAAAAAAAACGGTATTTATATTTTCGATAAAATGAACCGTTTTCGAGAAAAATAATAATAAACGACTAGTTATAGAAGACCTTTGTCGCAAAAAATGTGCGTTTTATTTATTTATAGGCACCAAAGAAACGTATTGTTGTTGCAAACGTTACTATGGTACGAAATAAATAAAATACTCTGCATTTTAGAACTAGTCATCTTTTACATCGCTGATACATTAATCCTTTACTTCGGTATTAATTTACTGATTTTTGGATTTCGTGGTAAATTTAATTGTGAATTAATTCGAACTATGGAATACACGTTTATTGAGTATGCAGATATGCATCTGATGTATGCTCTTGCATCTTGCCTTTAGAAGCCAGAAGGTTATATCACGAAAGATTTCCCAATCGTACTATGCCAAACCAGAAGACATTTCAACGAGTTGACCAACGTCTAAGGGATAATGGTGAGCGATTCCTGGTAATAAGGTAATACATGTTATTATTGACTTTCTTCCTAATATTAGGAAAGTTTGGAAAAAATAGTGATGATGCTGATCTTAGAGGAACTGTACGTCCGCCGCAATCAGAGGAAAATATTTTAAATGCTGTAGATGACACTCCATTAACAACCACTCGAAAATTATCAGCCCAGTTTAATACATCGAAAAGAATAGCACGTGAAGTTCTTTAAGAATAGCTGTTATGTCGATATCATTTGCAAAAAGTACATGAACTGATTCCTGAACATTTTCCTCCGAGAATGCAGTTTGCAAACTGATTATTGGATCAGCAATGAAATAATATAAACTTCATTAGCATTATTCTTTTCACGGATGAAGCAAGGTTTACCAAAAATGGTATCACCAATTTACACAACACACATGTATGGGTTGATGAAAATCCTCATGCCACTATTGTTTGGCATCCTCAATATCAGTTCCAATTAATTAATATTTGGGCAGGAATCATTGGCAATTTTTTGATTGGATCATTCGTATTGCCGGAAATCATGATCCTTTTTATTAAAAATAAACTATGAATTCGTTTATTATTCCTTTTCTTGAAAACGGTTTATTTTATCAACAATATAAATACCTTTTTTTTAGTCTAAGGTGCAAGCTACCTAGATTTTTTAAAAAATCTTTATCATACAGGGTGTTAAGAATTTAAGCATTAAGTTGTAAAGCTTAGTCCGCCCCTGGTAAACTACTAGTGTCCATCACAGTAAATATTTAATAACTTATATTAAATACTTTAAAAGTTATTCAAGAAAAACCGATTTCCAGCGGCTTCCTTCTGGAGCACATATCTCCGTAGGGAGGGCCTGTAAGGAAAAATTTTAATGTCCGTGTATCTGCAACCAAGCATACATATTACTAAAAAAGATTATGTTATTAATTCTCACAACCTGCCCTGCCACACGTCAAACAGAAAAAAATGATTTGATAAATAATGTCATTACATAGTACTTACTAACTTTTAAAAAATAAAATTTGGGTTTCATAAAGTGGAGAATTGCTCAACTTTTTGTGTTTCGTCAAGTAATTATTATGGCATCCAAAAGGAAGTAACTATTTGCAGTGAAAAATTAATAACATTGAAAGACAGTTAATATAAGATACATTTTTCTAAAAAAATTCCTGAAGAGAATAACAATTTTTATATGCTTAAGCTTGCTTTAAAAAAATTTCTGACTATTTCACCTCCTAAAACATTAAAAAATATGTGTCCACCAAGCAGCGGTGCACCTTGTATTCCATACCTATAAAACCTATATAAAGCTGTTTCGGTACTTTTACTAGTCACAAATCCATGCTGTGCGTTGGAAAGAAATTTATTGTTGTTAAACTAAGAAAAAAGTTGATCTTTCAGAGCCAATTCAAAAATGTTTGATATACTGGGAAGCAAGCTAACCCCACAATAGTTTGCGTAAGCATTTTTGCCGCACTTCTTGCATATTATGGACATCACTGTCATAACCTTAAGGGCTCTTTCACACGGGCGTTTTTTTAACCGATCGTCAAATCTGCCGATCGGTGAATTTGCCGACAAAAATTTTAATTCTATAGGGTTAGATTGATGCTTTCAGACGAGAGCGGCGACGGCAAAATGACCGATCGGCTGCCGTCCAAGTTAAAATTTCGTCGGTGAACACGCGGTCGCCGATCGGCGTTTTAAACGCCGAGAATATTGTAACACACACCTGCATATGGAGGTTTGCACACGACACAGTAAAAACGACCAAATCCAGTACCGGCCGGCTCCGTTTTCCATTTGTGTGCTTCTGCAAGGAAGATGACTTGTGAAATAGATATTGAAGAACTTGGCTTCGTCTTCTCGCAATCGTTGAAATAATGTGTAGAACGCTCCTGTCGCGGTCCTCTCCTGCATAAGTGGATGGATCCACATTTTCCTAATTCTACTTCTTCGTTTGCGTCTTTTGTGTAATATGTATGCACATATGATGGCCCTTTCAATTTTCCCCATTACGTTCACTTCGGAGTACGAGAGTAAACTGCAAGCGATCAACTTGAAAACGACGCCGTGTGAAAACCTCAGTTTCGAAATTTGACCGGTCGGCAAATTTGCCGATCGGTTAAAAAACGCCCGTGTGAAAGAGCCCTAAGACGTTCAGGAAAAGCAGCTGTCGCTGAAAATACATTTATACAAAAAATTAACACCGCTTAGTTCATAGTTGAACAGAGCATCGTTTTAACAAGTTATTGAAAGCTTTGTCGTTTCCCGCAGACTTATAATTCTTTACCCTGTCAATCAAAGACACCACTTATTCCGACTGCGGACAGAAAAATGCGTTGCGATGAAGAAGGTACATACTGGTATATGTAAACAGTCTCGAAACTACTATCGGTTGAGACAGAAAGGAAAAAGTCAATTAAATTCTCTACAACATCCTTATTAGATATAGGTATCCTAACATCGTTTTTAAAAATGTCAATGTCGCGCTTATTTAGAGGTATTTTATGTATTTCACTAATAAGACCCCACATAGCTTTGGTTTTATTATGGGCAGTCTTAATTTTGTTGCCATTAGTAGCTATATGAAAATGATGATATGATACAAATTTATTTCTATATTTCTTTGCTAAGTGTATAGTGTTGCTACAATACCGAACTTTTGATCTTGCTAACTCTGAATATAATGATACCTGATTCTGAGTGATTCTTAGGTAATATAAGTTGAAAGCGTATTTCTGCCCTTTTGTCTTTGGATTACAACGCTCATATAGAAAGCTTCTATCGTAGTAATATGACACAACTCTGGAGAATTAATCAAATCCCTTGTTAGGGTAAGTTGACACATAAGACATTCTGCCAATTCGATAAATTTATATTATTATCTGAAAATTTTCTTTTCAAAACTGACATTTTGTTATGTGTAGAAGAACAGGAGGTATCAAAAACAATGAAATAGCGCATAGTGGTCAGAGAGTTCCATCACTACTGTGTTTGCCACCTGTCCTTAGAAAAGGAAAGATCTTTTTTTAAAGAAAATGCCCTTGCGGCTTTTTAGGGTTCAAAATGTCCTTTTTTTAAAACTATGGATTATGTATTTACTACTCGACACCACATCACGGGTCAAGGCACGGCACCGACACCATACTCCCCCAGAGTCCAGAATAGTTCAGTGCAGTGTTCTTCAGTCCCGTTTGCAGTGTTGCCTTGAACAAATCGGATGGTAGCCTGTGGCCTGTGGGCGTTTGTTGTAAGTTGTCACGTTTGTTGTAATCACATTCTTAGTGTTTTTGAAACTTTCATAAAATAAATTGAATCTAATGAAGCAACTGTACTTGATTTATACACTATAATGACTCAGTTGAGAAAAAATTTAATGCAAGGATTGGAAAATAAATTTTATGGGTTTGAAACCAAAGTCAAAATACGATCTCTCGTTGATGCAGCAAGCAAGAATAAACTAGAAACTAATTTTAACAAATTCTATCAACGATCTATACATTACATAGAAAAATGGTACGATTTTTCGGAAGACAGTTGGCCCAGTATCGTCGGAAAACTAAATTTCAAATCTAAATTTTCGTCATATTCGGATTTTGAAGAAATAATTTCAAAAATAAACAATTCAAACTTAAAAATTAATATGAACGAGCTTTTTAATGAAGTACCTAATGCAGATATCTGAAGGATACCAAGAAATGGAAAATGAAGTTATACATTTAAGTACCCCAAAAAAATGGCAAGTACTTCTTAATCATTTTAAAAATACTTCAAATGTTTTTTCCTTAATTTCGATTTTATTAAGCATACCTTGCAAGCTCAACATTTTCTGAACGAATTTTTGTGTGATGGGCACCAAATGAAGAGACGAAAGAAATCGTTGCTCCACAGAATTAATTCGCTCAGAATAATTAATTTATTTTCATATTAAGGAAACTTTGTCAAGAATTTTTTGGGATATTAAAAAATTAGAAGGTTGCCCTGGAGGCAGCAAAATCAAACAAGAAATATTCATTTAAATTTTTTAATAGTGTGTAAAAATTAGTTATATATTGTATTATTATATGTTTAAGTTTAGGTTTAAAAAATGATTTGTTAAAGTAAAATCAATTAAATTGTATTTAGAATACCTACTACCTACCTGTTCTATCTCACTTTGACATTCAAATATTCCTGTCTCGTGTCACTCGAGATCGATAACTTGAGATCGATAACTTGAGATCGATAACTCCGTGACGCAAGCAAGTGACGCTATTTACGTGCCATTCCTAGTAGAAATTATTGTCTAAAACAGTACAATTTGCAATAAATTGGTTCCATAAAATCCGTTCTTTTTTGGTTGTGCGATTAGAAGAAAATCATTAATTTGTCTGGAAATCCGGTAATTTGACACTGTTCGTTCCGAAGTTCTTGGCAACACTGACCGGCACTAAGTGTGCCAAAATTGAGCACTATCGCTTTTAAGAAATTTTAATTATATAGTAAGAACAATAAATAAAAATAGATTTTTGCTCTTTTGTTGTGTGTTTTTTTTTGTAGAGAAATTAAGTGCACCGGTGTGAACGTCGTGCCCTCCTATCAAATGCCACTTTAGGGTTACATATAGCTTTAGGCTCATACTATTGCCGTTATGTCTAGAAACGATTCTTTTATCGAAAAAGTGAAACTATTTTTTATTGAAAATGTGAAACATCACTTCTTTCTTCCAGTAAATTATTCTTACAACTATACGTCTGTTAATACTCATTCCAAAACAAATTTTATTTAAATTACATGTTCTATTAGATGGATAAGTCAGATATATTAGAAAAGCTGCAAGTCTTTAAAATATTTGTTTATGTTCTGTCATAACTATTTTGTAACAAATTTTTTACCATCTCTAGACAGCATTTTCTTGCAAAGTACTAAATCAAATAATTAAAAGGATATTAAAACTATCTTTTGACCTATCGCATCGTGAGCGATTTCTTAAAAAGTAAAAAAATCCGGCTTATTTCATTTTCATTGGCCAATATACAGTCCAAGATTATAGGTATAAAAGTGGAAGCTATAAGCCTGAATATTTTAACTTATGCCATTTCTACATGTAAAATCCTGATCTGAAAATAAAGATTGTTTTCCACATTTTTACCGGTTTGTTAGGGTTTATTCGCGTAAATCTCAATAAACCTTAAAATAATACTAAACTTTAATTCTGTACGTATACAAAATACAGATATTTATTTTTAATTTCATTTAAAGATACACACACAGTAGCTTGCACACATAAAAAAATTATTGCATTTTTAACTGTTTAATTGTGGGAAATAAATCATTTATTTCTGGGTTTAAACAATTTGTTTTATTTTTTGCAATGCATAAACGTAAAATTTACTGAATATGCAATAAAATTAAATATTTTTTTTGCATCTAAATAAAATAGAAAAATATTTTGAAATGAGTAAAACTACAAAATACTATTCGTTCGTACTTCTTTGCAAAAAACAATAACTATTCTCCTTGCTTTATCCTCGACGGATGTTAGCTATCATCTGCATAATTTGATAGTAATTCTGTGGTCCCGGGGTAAAAGTCCATATGTCAAAATTTAGAGTATAAAGATATTAGCCGAACGAATTTTACTCATATTTTAATCAAAAATAAAAACCCAAAGATTAGACTTTCTATGCATTTTATTGTTAATAATAACCCGTTTTATGACTGTTTGCTTATTTAATTTCTATTGTAGGCATATCATTCGATATTAAGCCTATTTTGACTGAATTAAGCGCAATGACTCAACACCGCTTTTTTGACTTGGGCAATTTTTCTCTAGAGATTGAAACAATTTAACTATATTATTTTTTGTTTAGAATATACCGTATGATAACAACAGTATACAGTTTATACAAAAAACAGACATAAGTTTTCTTTTTTGACAAAAGAGGTAGGCAAATTCTTTTAACATTCGTGTAACAATGGACCGAGTAAGTGTAAAATGCTCAATAAACTTTTCTATTTTTCTTTAGAAATTGGAATATATTCTGAGAAATGGCATTAGCTTGAAGTAGGGGATTTTTTGGTCGTCTCCGCAAAAATAATATTGTTCTGGAAGGGTCTAGAATATCACACAGGATTTATATTGAACAATATCAATAAATAGTAAAAGAATACTACTTGGCATGTGGTAATCATAACATGACATATAAATATGTATATTTGTGAGAACTTTGTTCTCTAGCCACTTGCTGAGACCTTGTTTAATAAGGATTAACCAAATTATGCTAAAACAGCTATTCTCTGGGCTACATGCCCCAACGAGCGCTGAATTATACAGCAAAATTTGGCGTATTTTGACTAACACTGTTAGTACTAAGATACAAACTCAGATTGCAGAAACTACCGGGAAAGCAAAGAATGAATCTTTATTTCCAAGATAGGATGCTACGCTGCTGCTACCTGTAGACCGGTTTAGCTTGTCATGCTTGCCCTGTACTGACGAGAACCAAAGAGTTCGAAACTGGTCTACAGGTAGCAGCAGCGTAGCATCCTATCATTGGAAATAAAGATTCATTCTTTGCTTTCCCGGTAGTTTCTGCAATCTGAGTTTGTATTTTAGTACTAACAGTGTTAGTCAAAATACGTCAAATTTTGCTATATGATTCAGCGCTCGTTGGGGCATGTAGCCCAGAGAATAACTGCTTTAGTATAATTTGGTTAATCCTTATTGCATAATTTCTCAGCAAGTGGCTAGAGAACAAATTTCTTACAAATATACATATTTATATGTCATATTATGAACAATATCAATCGATTTCGTCACCTTGGAAAACGCATCCACTGCACATCATGTCAAATAAATTTCTCGTAATCGCCATTTTTAGTTCTGATTTGTAGCTTTTGTTTATAAAAAGATTTAAATAGAAAAAAGTCGTATTGTTCCATTTAAGTTACTAAATTTTTTTTTTCAAGCGTTCGAATAAGTTGTAGACAATCGCGAGGGTGATGAATCGTCATATCAGTTCGTTTATTCTTTTTTTCGGTCATGGCACGTGTTATATCAACTCAGCTTCGTGCTATCGTTCGCAGATACTAATGACTAAAGCTGGATTTATAAACTCGAAAAGTTGGTGAGGTTGAAGTTATGATCAAGTTTGTGAGGTTAGATATTCCGAACTCCGAGCATACAAATTAATTATCTCGAACTACCCGGGAAGTTTTCGAACCTTACATGAGCTTTACATGAACAACATGAACGAGTGTATAAATGGAACTGAGTGTTCCCTTTAGGTTAAATTGAACTCCTATTTCCAACACCAACTGATCCTCAACCTCACCAACTTTTCGAGTTTATAAATCCAGCTTTAGGTCATATTTCAGTCCGCGTTCAAATAACTAACTCGACTTATGTCAATAGCTAGTTGCTGTAAATTTGCGACAAAGTCGACCTAAGTTTTTTTATTCACAACATGTTTTAAGCAATTTTTGTTATCTTATTTGTTAATATTACTTAAGAAAATTTCCCCCCGGAATTTTCTAATATATATTATTTTATGTATTGTTAGAATATTCTACCCGACGTAAATTTTATTTAGGCAGTTCTGTTTCAGGTATCATGTATTTGATTCAGTAACAAACGACTTATGAAGTGTCATCCATTATTCGTTGAAAATAACGTATTTCTGAACTGCACTAATCTCAAGTCTGTTTTATGCCTTTGCCTAGCCAGTGAAAATTAAACACACCTCTTATTACGTTTGCCTCTAGTACCAAACATACTTAGGGAAAAAAGCAGTGTTGTTGACTTTTTTGAAACTTGATTAACTTTGAAAGCTGGTTGGTGCAATACAGAATATTTTAAGGTTAGCTTAGGATTATTGATATTTTTAACTAAGAACTTAATGTTAATTTCGGTGCAAGTGGCCCTGGAATCAACGCAGCGATTGCCTGCGTCGGCGAGATGATTTTTGAATTGGGGAACTTTTAAATCATAGGTTGGCAAATATGTTTAAAATATGGCCTCGGCCGCCATTAAAGACTTACCTGGGGGTTAATCTAAGCGTGGTCGTTTCCGTAAGGCGTAAGACGCCAGTTCTTCCTAAAGTAGTCGTCAGCTGGATGACTCTATATCATCAGGTTGCCATGGCAACGCTGAGGCCGTACTGAAACTGATGCGAACGGCAAGCTGCCGATTTGAAATCTATAGTCGATATACTGTCTAGATAGACACGACTAAAACAAATCAGTGCCGCACTTAAAATTATCGAAAATTTATTCTTCGCAATCATTATTGCTAAATGAAAATTGATATGTCTGTGTGTAAGATATATAGTGCGCGGCAAAATATACCCGCAAAGTTTTTTTTAAATGAAAAAAAAATAAGGCACAAAAGAAATTAATTGTTTTATGACAACTATTTCATCAACTATTTATTAGGACATGTAAAATTATTTATGAAAAACAACATCAAGTAAATAACCGCCACACCGCGCGTGATCTGCGGGTCGCCAGAACAATAGAAATATACAAAGCAAGTCAACACCAGGCTGAAAATGTACAAAGGGTGACACTCGAAGAAGTTCAGATTGTTTTGCGTGCGGTATCCGCGCAAAAAAGGCGCCTGGGTTCGACGGCATCAGGAACAAGTCGCAAAAGAATTTGCCAGAAAAAATGGTTTTGGACCATGTAAACATATCCAGGCAATTCTCGAAAAGGGCTGCTTCCCTGACAATTGGAAAGGGGCCAAGGTGATATTAATCCCAAAGACCGGTAAGGACCTCCGATTAGCTGTCAACTGTCGGCAGTCTTTTATCGTGACTAGGCAAGGTGTTTGAAAAATTAATACCTAATCGGGTAATCGATTTTGTATTTAACAATAACATTTTACCACTAGAACAGTGCGCCAAACAACACGGTTTGCAAATAATAATCTGAGATGGTTTAATAAACACCTGTCAACAGCAGCAATCTTTTTCGATGTCTTAAAAGCATTTAACAGGGCCTGACACAATGGCTTGATACTAAAACTGATAAGGTTGGGTATGCCAAACGTTTTAATAAACATAATAATTTCGTACTTTGAGGACAGATCATGCGCGCTGTCATCGGAAAACGCCCCTTTTGTAATAAGTCAATTAAAAGCGGAAGTCCCGGAGGACTCGCCGTTGGCGACTATACAAATAATATCTTTACAAGCGACATACCCAGGTATCGTCAGATCCAGACACTGCGATAGCTGACACCTCAGGAGTACCCTGAATCATGGTTTGCGACGCCACATCATGCCGCTTCAAAGCTGGTTGGTCAACTGGAAGCTCTGTCTGAACACAGACAAGACCCAGGCCATCTTGATTTAAAATTAACGCTTGTTTTGTATCTCGATCTTGGGAAACGGTTATAAATAGCGGGTTTCTCAAGACAGAGATCAGTTGGTGCCGTACCTTGAAGTGGTGAAGACGTGTTGGGCCTTTGTCACTGTCTACAAGCGGCATGGTGGTTTTATTTGGGGGGAAGTCCCCTGGGAACCTGGGTGTGTCAAGTGAAGGCACAATGTGAAGTCCACTAGGTGAATAGGTAGGCGGAGGTGGTTCGTCGTCGGACACCTCCTGCCGTTGAAGAAATATATAGAAAAAAAGAAGATGTATCAATTTTAACGTATGGATGCCAACAACGTATGAATGTCAAGTAGTTTTCGAAAGAAGTACGACGAGAACCGGTCATCGCCGACGTTGCCGCCACTGGACTAACTGCGCCGTGACCGCGGTAACGGACGCCATCGCCAGGGAGGCGTGTACGAGTGTTTGCGACCTGGGCATAACCTGCCCCAGGTCGGCAAAAGGAGAAAACTAAGCTGCAACAGACGCCATCGCCAGGGAGGCGTGTACGAGTGTTTGCCACCTGGGCATAACCTGCACCAGGTCGGCGTGAAGAGGAAACCTAGTGAAGTACGACGAGAACCGGTCATAGCCGACGTTGCCCCATTGGACTAACTGCGCCGTGACAGCGGTAACGGACGCCATCGCCAGGGAGGCGTGTACGAGTGGTTCCCACCTGGGCATAACCTGCCCCAGGTTGGCAAGCAGAGAAAACCAAGTGGCAAAGCCGATTGGAGGTAGAATGAAGTAACTAAGTACGAAACCGCCGATGCCAGGACTGGTTTGTCCCTTGCCAGTCCTCCAGCGTCGAGCGCCACTACGAAGAAGACATGTACGAGTGCTTACCACCTGGGCATAACCTGCACCAGGTCGGCAAGAAGAGGAAACCAAGTGGCAAAGCCGACTGGAGGAAGAATGAAGTGACTAAGTACGAAACCGCCGATGCCAGGACTGGTTTGTTCCTTGCCAGTCCTCCAGCGTCGAGCGCCGCTACGGAGAAGACATGTACAAGGGTTACCACCTGGACATAACCTGCACCAGGTCGGCGAAGAGAGAAATCAGCGAGGCAAAGCCGATTTGAGGAAGGATGAAGATGCTCTATAATACCGAGGCCGCCCCTAGGCCGCTGCTTGGGTGCGGTTTCAAACTGCCCTACACAATATGCCGCCCCTGAGAAAACGACTGTGAGCTAGCCGAGGAACTTCCAGGGATATGCCCCTTGAAGGAGGAAGCGAAGGCATCATTGTGCCAGGACACGCTTGAGTCATAACGGCGTCTATCTAAACCTTGGTTAATAATGTTTACCACCATTTAAACAAAGTGTTTTTTATTAGAAAAGTACTTTCTTTAAATATACTTTAATTGGAACATAAGAATAGTAGGTACCTATATTAAAGTACAAGTTTTATAAAACATCTTTTTGTAATGAGTTTTAGTTGTATTTTATACTATTTTTTTATTTTACATTTTTTTTTTAATAAAAAATCCACATTTAGAAGAAAATATGCTATACAAATTTTGTAAAATTTTTCTGCTTAAAATTATTTATGTTACTATGTTACTATTGTCACTATCTACAATTTGCAGCCGGATTACAAACATTTGATACGTATTGTACCGAATCCACCATGTTTTTCGTAAACGCGATTATGTAATCGCCAATAAAAGTCGTTGCGATGCTCTCGATACCACGATTGATATTGGAATGATATTCTATAAGTGTTTTTTATTAGAAAAGTATTTTCTTTAAATATACTTTAAGTGGAACATAAGAATAGTAGGTTTATTAAAGTACAAGTTTTATAAAACATCTTTTTGTACTAATGAGTTTTAGTTGTATTTTATACTATTTTTTTATTTTACATTTTTTTTTAATAAAAAATCCACATTTAAAAAGAAAATATGCCATACAAATTTTGTAAAATTTTTCTGCTTAAAATTTATGTTACTATTGTCACTATCTAAAATCTGCAGCCGGATTACAAACATTTGATACGTATTGTACCGAATCCACCATGTTTTTCGTAAACGCGATTATGTAATCGCGAATAAAAGTCGTTGCGATGCTCTCGATACCACGATTGATATCGGAATGATATTCTATCTTTTTCTCCTTTTGTATCTGCCTTTGTTGCTCTTGGATACTTGGCTCGTTTGGTTCTGTGATTGTCAATTTCAAATCTATTTTCAGTTCTGTTGACTTAGATTAGAATCTTCCCTTTAAAGAATTAAAATAAGTCGCGAATACCCGAGCGCGTGGTGCCGGCCTCGGTAGCTCGGTGGGTAGAGAGCTTGCCGGGCAACCGATAGGTCCCTGGTTCGAATCCGGGCAAGGGCATGGATGTTTGTGTGAATGTGAATGATTATACAAGTTTTAAGAAAAAATCCTGGCTGGATGCCGAGAGGCAAGAGGCCATTGCAACCCTAGAAAAAAAAAAAATACCCGAGCGCCTTCCGAAATGTTTTCGTAAACGACTTTTCGATATGAACCGTCTACGGTTCGAGATTAGCTTCGAATCGTATATTCACATGATACATATCGAAAGTTCATAATCCTGCTGCTGATCTTCTATCAACAAATAATTTTATTGCCCGTGTGCAACCACACATATATCACTGAAAATCGAGATTTTATTATTGGTCATTACTAACTTGCCATATATCAACAGAATAAAACATTTCATAAAAAATATTATTACCAACATGAAAACATTTTCTAGTTTCATAAAGTGGAGAATTATTCAAATTTTGTGCTTTCATAAAATGGTCATTATGAAACCCAAATAGAAAAGCATTTTTATAATATTATTAGGTTTTGTCTTGTAATATAAATAATTTCTTCAATATGCACTGTCCTTTATTAATGGTAGTGGTAATAAATAAAAATAATCATTGATTCAAAACAGGTATATTTTAATACAGGATACATGTAACAGAGGTTATGATAAATTATAATTTTAATTGCAAAACATGCTTATGGATTAACAAAATTTTTATTTTGTAAAACAGATATTTATTGAGTATGAAACTCCAAAAAACAAATTTGGAGATGCAAACCTGCGTTGCATTTATTGCACCCAAAACTGCACTTTTTTGTTGCATTGGCGCCATTTTATTTGGGTTTCTTGATAAGCAACAATATGATATCTATCATTAAATCGAACAAATTCTCTATCAACAGCATTTTTGTTCAGTATTGCATAAAACATTACCTTATTTTAAAAACTGATAAATTCTCGCTCTAAATTCACACAG
The DNA here is from genome assembly GCA_963920685.1 of Polydrusus tereticollis. Lineage (NCBI taxonomy): Eukaryota > Metazoa > Arthropoda > Insecta > Coleoptera > Curculionidae > Polydrusus > Polydrusus tereticollis. Next base: position 57,875,331 of record OY987329.1, read on the forward strand.
ATTTCAAATTTTGGTTAAAGTTTAGCTTAATCCAATGGATTCAACCCCGACATAGAAATCGATTTAATATTGCACAGGAGCGGTTAATATTATTGCGATTTCTCTTACTGCTAAAAATTTATTCCAAAACTGAAAAGGTAATTAAAGTTTTATTCACATGACGTCTAATTTCTTTATACTTAACCTTTAGGTTGTCTCAGTGGCTATGCAAATAAATTAATTACATTTTTCTGGATTTTTTTCTACACATTTAGGGGATAATTAGTTTTTGGTTAGGTTGAAATTGAAGTGTTCACGACTGAAATAATAAAAATATACTGACTTTTAAGAAACCCTAAAAATACATAAATAAATTCAGGAAACCCGAAGTTTATGTGTTTTATGATACTTAGGTTCTTATTATGTTTTTGAGAGAAATATAAGATTCATATTATACATATTTAATATGAAATAAAAATTACGTGCCATCGGCTTTTTAAAAGCTACAATCTACATGAAAGAGGACTTTTCAGTGGCACTTTTACGTATAAAGACATCGAAAAAACATATTTTTTAGCGTAACAAGCTCCCCCTTTTTAAACCTATATTCAGTTATTTTGACGGATTAAATACAATCGAAGAAAAAATTAATTATTTTGTGGGTGATATTAAATGATCAGGGGTGGGGTAAGGGCATATTGCTCCGATGAAACTTATTTATCTTCTCTCCCCCCTCCCTGTTGTTGGAATAGCGAATCCGAATCTCGATAGTTTCATTTTTAAACCTACTGCGGTTTCATCATCATTTTACTGATTTTTATTGCTAACCACAGGTAGGTAATTACTTTTTTTTCTATTTTAGGAATGGCCTTTAAGAACAGCAAGTACGTTCAGTAGTTTACGATCGAAGAAAAAAGTATGGGCGATGATACATTTCTGGATTTTTCCTGGAACACATCGTACGTGTTTGGAGTGGACAATGAAAGCGGATGGGGCGGCAGATATTTCTTTACATACTTTTCCGAGTTCAAAAACCATCCAAATTATTATGACGCCGCCGAGCTTGGAATTTTATGTCTGACGTTTCTGTTTTCCATAATTGCCAACATTTCCATCATAGTTTGTGTTTCACGGTGAGTAAGAAAAACCTTAAAACATCGTTTAGTTCCGACAGTGCCGTAACTAGTAGAAATTAAAAAAAACTACTTATACCTAACTATTAGATTATTTCAACTTTACTTGTGTGCCGCAGGAACAGTTTTTTGGGATATGCAATATTGTCACTAACCTTAGCTATTTTACAGTTATACAATATATTTTTACTGCGCTAACCAATACACTGGCGAAGAAAAATTATAACTATATGTTTATGCATGGTGAGCTTTTCTTCAAGTGTTACAAGGTGATATCTCGAAAACTATCTGACATGTTTCCATAAAATTTTGGTAAAGTAATAGAAAAACATTATAGTATATTCAACCCTATTTTTGACATTAACTCTCTATAATTAAAATTTTTATTGGGATGATGTATACGTAGGTAGATACTTTTTTTTAAATTTTAAAAATAAATAAATTTTGTCAATAAATCGAGATATCTTTTTTTCAGAATAATTAGTCATTATTCGTTACCATGGAAATGTGATATTTTTGCAAGTCAGTTCAGAATCTGGACTTTTAAGTTAAGTTTGAAAAAGTGCAGAAAAAGCTACAGGGTACCTACTATAGTGTGGGCGGAGAGGCTTCCTAATAACTCCTCAAAAATTACAATAATTTAATAGGCTATAAACTAGCTGTCGTCCTAGGTACTGGCGGACTGCGAATATGCTGGAATAAGTAAAAATTCATTTCAGCAGAAATTTTGCGATTTCGCTTCTATTTTTTTCATTTGAAAAGATAAGAACCAGCAAAACATACTTTCTTATTGCCACTTTCTTAGCTGTACAAGATAGCGTACACATATTTTCAGTACAACGTTTCGTTTCGAAGAAACCACATCAACTTGATTTTTATATGTGGCTCATAAAAAAGTATACCCTGTATTAGAGAGCATTTCCTATTACGAATTCAACGATTTATATTGTCCATTGGAACGTAGCTCAAAATTTTGTAAATTTAGTAAATTTGATTAATAATCTTAAGAAAATTGGTTTAAAATCAGTGAATAACATACGCAGTGGAAGTCGCTGGAAAGTAACAAGCTACGTTTGTCATTTCGACAGTAACAGAAAAGATACATTTTTGTAATTTAAATGAAATATTTTTGGAAACCTAAGGGGGTAAAGATTTTCCAAGCATTTCGTAATATAAACAACTCCACTTGGTAAATGATCTTTAAACCTTTTATAGTGTTTTGTAACCCCTGTTAGTTAGGAGAAGCGGTTCCCCTTTGGTTGACTTCGCTGATCTTTTGCAAGCTTGCAAAAATTTGCAGAAGCTTATTTGGAAGAAAGACTTCCCTAATAAAAGTGGAACCTTTTAGGTATTTTAACCAATTGTAATATACTATTCCTTATCATCTATTTCATTCAACTCCTCCCAATAAACACACTACAGCTGTCATTATTTATTACATCATGCTCATCCAATACTTTTCTAATAAGCTTCACCACAATTAAGAGTCTAGTATCACAAACAAAATGGTAATGAATGACGACAGCGTTCCCTAGCCATTAAGGGTACCAACCCTTAATGGCTAGCTTCGACATTATTACAGGATGGGTTTTCACGTTTTGATTCAAAAAAGGCTTATTAATAAATTTTGTTTGGTGCAGTAGGCATTGAAATGATGGCCCTGACAAAATGACAAAATCAATTTTATTGACATAAATTAATATTATTTTTTTATGGAAGAAGTTTAAAGAGTGTCAATTCTTCTTCACAAACACATACTGTTATGTCCCGCCTCCATTTTCTATTTTTTTTAATTATTATTACATTGTTACTAAAATTTACTGAAATTCATTCGTTTGAGTATTTGCATTTAAAACTCGTTTCAATTTTTTTTATAATTCAAATAATTTTGTGTGTGTGTGTGTGTGTATCTGAGTTTTTTGGCACTGGTTTAAACCAACTGGCCAGTTTTGTCTTGTTTAGTCTTTGCTAATACACTGTTACAAATATGTTAAAGGCAGTCACGTCAGAGAGTCAATTACGTACTCTACTTAGGAATTAATTTCTTCTAAGGATTATTCTAACCTATACACCCATTTTTTACAACTCTATGTCAGGCTATGTGTAACTTCGCTAAATGTAATTTTTATCTTAATATATATTTTGTGAGCATTCTTTTTTGCTTCTTTTTTTCCTTCTTCTCTTTTTTTTTCTTTCTTTTTCTTTTCTTTTTTTTCTATTTTTTTTCTTGCTTTTTTTTCCTTTTATTTTTCTCCTTTTATTTTTTTATTTATTTATTTTTTTTTCAAAACACCTAATATAATAACTAAACTAAGTATATACTTGGTTTTTTACCTCTACCAATGGACTAAAGTTGTAAGTTGAGTCTTTTGATGTGACCGTATATTAACCTGTAAATATGCAAATTTTCAATGGCTAGTAAGTATTTTAGATTCACAGGCCATGAAACCTGAGTTTTTTTATTGTCAAAAAATACATTAATTTCATTTTGTTTTAACTGACATTCTAAGACACAATGTTGTATCTCTCCTATTTCCCCGCATTCACAGTTACTATTGGCTTTAAGTCCTATCCTGTTCATGTGAGCTGGGTACATAGCATGAAAACTCCTAAGTCTACAAATAGTTTTTATAAAGTCCCTATTTCTCTCTGAGTGAAACCAAGGTTGTTTTTTGTATTTAATGTCTAACGATTTAAAATGTGTTCCTGTGGTCGATTGTTGATATTGTGCTAACCATGATTCTAATAGTTTATTTTTTGCATCCACAAATAGATCGGAAAATGGTATTTTAAACAACGCAGGCGCATCTCCATCTTCTGTTGCTTGTTTGGCCAACTGATCGACTATTTCATTTGCGGCGATTCCAGCATGTCCTTTAATCCACACCAAGTAAATAACTTTATGATCGTCTACAATAGTTTTATTTAGTTGCATAATATCATAAACTAGGTAATTTAATGTGCCTGTGGTCGTGCAGTTTTGAATTTTTTGCAAGGCGCTTTTACAGTCTGAAAATACAACAAATTTTTCTTTTCCTTGGTAGTTCAGACAATATTCCATTGCTGTTCTTAGTGCCACTAATTCTGCCGTATATATTGAAGTTTTATTTGGCAACTTAATTTTTGTTGAAGTTTTTGTATTGGCATGGTATATAGCACACCCCGCCTTTCTGTTCATTAAAGATCCATCGGTGAAGATGTGCTCGAAACCAATCCATTTTGTACTTAACTGTTGATTGAAATTTTTTCTGTATGCTGATGCTAGATCTAATGAATTTTCCATTGTAAAGTCTATTTTTGGAGGGCTGTTGTAAGATTCGTATTCTGGTTTAAAGTAGGGAATGATGTCTGTCTGGTGTACATTGTCTTTTATTTGTGTGATCCAGCTATAACTTTCTACTAGGAGTGGTGACTTTTTCTTGTTCCAATATCTGTTTGTATAGACTAGAATTGTAAGATCATTGACTTTTTTAATTAAGGTGCTGTCTTTTGCTATCTGTTTTAGCAAAAATTTATCGCTAAGTAACCTTCTTCTTAGATTTAGTGGGGGTTCCGACGTTTCCATTTCTGTTACATTAGTTGGAGTACTTTTCAGGTAGCCTACGCTCAGTCTTAGGCATTTATTTTTTATTGAGTCAATTTTTTTCAAATGTGTGGTGGCTGCTGATCCGTAAAAAGTGCTGCCGTAATCCATGATTGATTTTATTAAAGATCTGTAAAATAATAAACAGATATTAGGGTCCGCTCCCCATTTATGACTGCAGAAGGCTCGAAGGACATTTATTCCATTTTCGGTGCGTTTAATGATATGATTTAAGTGTTCTTTCCATAATAATTTTTTGTCTATATGCATTCCTAGGTACTTAATGGATGTCTTGTATGGAATGTTCATATCAGCCAACCTAATTGTATTTTGCGGGGAAAATCTACTTCTAGTGAAAGTACACATAACTGATTTCTCTTGGGAAATTGTTAATCCATTGTTATCGAACAATTTAAGTGTTTCTTGAAACTTCGTCTCTATTTTGTTGTTACATACTTCAATACTTGTTCCTGTGGTATATATGCATACATCATCTGCAAACTGCAAAATTTTTATATTATCGTTAAACAAAAGCTCTAAATCATAAGTGTATATTGTGTACAGTATTGGGCTCAAAATGCTGCCCTGAGCTAGTCCCAAGGAGGCTTGTCTTGGCCTTGATATACCATTATGAGCCTTTATATACAGGTGACGGCAATTGTATATCGCATATAAATTGTTGAAGATTTGTGTAGGAATTCCTAGTTTATCCAACTTGGACCATAAAATTTGAAGATCCCCATTATCGTATGCTCCTTGTATGTCTAAAAATAACGCCGAAGTTGATTTGTTTGTAGAAAAACCCAGCTGTATGTCTGTTAATAGATGAGCTAAAACCTCATGAGTGCTGCATTTTCTACGGAAGCCATATTGGGTATTCGGTATTTTTTTGTATTTTTCCAGCCAAAATTCCAGCCGATTTTTAATAATTCTTTCATATGTTTTCAATATGCAGGACGCTAGCGATATAGGTCGATAAGAGGATTCCAGATTTGGTTGTTTGCCAGGTTTCACGATGGGGGAAATCAGATATTTGGTCCAATCCACTGGAATCGGTTGTATGTTACTATAAATGCTGTTATAAATTTCTAATAATATGCTTTTTATTCTTTGTGGTAAATAAAATAGCATGGAATACTGGACCTGATCGATTCCCGGAGCGGAAGAATTTGTTTGCTTTAATGCCCTTTCCAATTCGCCCAGACCAAATGGTCTGATCAAAAACCGGCTTTGGTTGTCCAAATTGATCTGACCAGTACTTACATAATTATTGCTTACAAAAGGTTGAGTAAGCTTAATATGAAAATTTGTTACCCATTCCGAATTAAGGTCTGTAACATGTTTGTTTTGCTGTTTTCTATTTTTAAAGCTGTTTAATTTGTGCCACACTTTAGTTATAGGCACATTTTTGCTAAGAGAAGAACAAAAGCTGCGCCAACTATCTCGTTTGTTTTAATATTTTTTTTGCTTGTGCATCTGCTTTTTTGTATGACAATAAATTATCCAAATTTGGGTTCCTTTTTATTCACTAAATTTATCTTTGCGCGTGGTAACTGCGTTGGTACAGCCTTCGTTCCACCATGATTTTCCTTTATTGTTCTTAGACCTATTTTCTACATATTTCGGAATAGAATCTGACGCCGATTTATTTAAAGCCAATATAAAATCGTTATAGTTATTTTTAGTAAAGTCATCTAAGTTGTTTAAACATTCTATATTGTATGCATTCCAGTTGGCTGTTTTTGTATTCCATAATTTGCTATTTTTATATTCCAATGTTAGTGACTTTATCTGACAATTAATCAACAATTCTAAAGTACACCAATCTAGCAAATGATGAAAACATGACGAAGTTAGGGATAAGTCAATAGCACTGTTTTGGTTTTCATAATTTCCTATATAAGTAGGTGCACCATTATTCAAATAAATTATATTATGTTGTTCTAAAGAATCTATTATATTTTTACCATAGATGTCACTATTTTGACATCCCCAAGCTACATGGTGGGCATTAAAATCGCCCCCCACCAAAAAGGGCTTTTGAATATTCGAAAAGAATTGTGTCCAGATATTAGTGCTTATATTTGTTCTTGGTCTAACGTACAGGGAGATAAGAGAAACGTTTAATCCATTGGTAAGAGTTATCACTATTCCTAAATACTCAATATTGTTAATGGGTGGATAATTTATTAGTTTATATTTTATACTAGTTTTAATTAAAATAGCCACGCCTCCGTGTCCGTCATGACGGTCACTGCGTTCAACATTGTAACCGGGAAATGCCACGTATCTGCCAGGCTTAAACCAGGTCTCACTCAACAGTGCTACATCCACCTTGTTCTCTTCTAGTAAATGTTCGAGATTTGCTTTATTTGCTATTGCCGAGCGGCAGTTCCATTGACATATTTTAAAATTCTGATCCATAATAAAAACAAAAAATGAAAAAGTAAATCTCCTTTTTCCTTCCTTTCCTTTTTCTTTTCCCTTCCCTTCCCTTTTCTTTGTTTTTCCTTTCCTTCCCCTTTGGAGTTATTCAAATAAATTATTTGATTGTAATTTTTTTTTTATTAAACCTATTAATTATCTGCCTTCTGTACCTCAAATGAGTTTTTTTCTTTTAAATTATTTAAAATGGATAATAACAGTTCTACTACCAGATTTTCATTGATGTTTAAATTCGCTATTTGATTGTTTTTTTGAGTAAATTGACGATTCCCTTCTAATCCTGATTGGTATACAGGATCATTCAATATATTACTATTAGTGTTTTCTAATCGAAATTGGCCAAGGATATTATTGTGTTCTGCTGTGACTGTGTTAGGTGATGTGGGCCTAGGACGTTTTGAGGGATATTTTATGTGTGTAAAGTGTGTAGATGGTCTCTGTGAATGCAAGTTATTTTGAGAACTATGGAACAAGGTATCTAAACTCTCCAGGTTGGTGTCCGACTGGGACGCCACGATTGAGGCATATGTGACCTTAGCCACATTTTAATCTGCTTCTTTAAACGATATATTTTTATGAGCCATCAATTCTTTAATTTGCTTCTGTCTTTTAAATTCCGGGCATGCTTTAATGTCATTGGTGTAGTGTTCCCCCTTACAATAGAAACAACTTGTTTGGGTATTATTGTTTAGACAGCTGTCGATTTTGTGGTTTTCCTTACATTTCAGACATCGCACCTTACCTTTGCATTGCTTACCTAAATGGCCGTATCGCCAACAATTGTTACAAATAACTACTTTTTGTATATAAGGGTTAACCTCATAAATAACATGATTAATGGCTATGTATTTAGGGAGATCTTGAGATTTAAATGTGACTAGTATGGATTTTGATTGGACTATTTTAAATGTTTTATCTATATTATTATAAACTTTTTTGGCAGTCTCCTAACCGAATCTACAGTAAAATTACAATGCATATCATATGGGGCAATTCTACTTTTTATTACTTCATCTTCGAAATCCAGATCTACCCCGTGAATTACTCCCTGTCTGTGCAGTGAAAATTTGGGGATATACGCTTCCAGGTTATGTATTTTTAATATGTCTGACCTGACTAAGCTATTTGCTGAAAATAAATCTTTGAAAGTTATTTGGATCCGATTGCGACCAATGGCCTAATTTGTTTGATTTTGTTATCAATATCTGGATGATTTTTAAGAATTATTTCACCAACCTTAATAGCGCTTAATATACCTTTAAAGTCCGGTGAGGTATTTTCGACGTAGACCCTGTATGGACCAGAGTCTGTTCTTTCATAGAAAAACATTTTTCTTTGTTCAGTTTTTTTAATACTTACGTTTTCTTCCGGCGGATTGACATCCGAGTATAGTGTATTGTTTTTTACTTTACCCATTTGCTCTAAGTCAGCTGACATATTTATATCCTGAAAAGTTGAATTTTCTATTCCTGTTGACCTATTCCTTATACCAGCAATCTCCCCCGTGGGACCTATAAATGGGGGCAAGCCCCCGCTGTTAACACTCATTTAGATTTATTTCGATTTTAAAATCGTTTTAAATATGTATCTACGAATTCGATTATTAAATTTGTTATCAGTATGCACAAACAACAAACAAAAAAACCAAAAAAAAACACTCCGTACGGTATCGATCTTATTTACACGATAGCCGGGTAAACACTGTCAAATAATTTTATTATAGATATTTAATTATAAAATCAGTCAATACTCGACAAACTAAAATCCCATTTTTTCCTACATTGTCCTTTTTATCCCGCTATCCTAACGACGATAGTACCTACGGCGCAAATGCTATGTGCGAATAAAGGGCAATGCGATACTACTAGAGGATTTTTCGAGAATACGTACTGTGGTACTGATATACGCACCGTACGCGACAAACAAGTGCAACGAAATTCGGGCCCATTGCCAATGTGAATGGTTCCACCATTTGGAAGTCCCACAATTTACCCCTTGGTAAGTCGAGATTCTATTTCTCTTTTTCGATTACATTTTTCATAATATTATATATTAATACATATTACATAAAAGCAAGAAAACAGGTATATTAATGAATGTCTGGGAAATCCTTTTCGCGTCAAATTAACCTGAACCAGCCCCCCTATTTTAAAATACAGTCCACCCCATTCTGATTGAGTAATTTTTATTTTTTTATTTTGATTACTTAATCAGAGCAAAACATTTTTGGTCCATCAACACCGGATTTTCATTTTTTTTTGTTTTCCTGGATATTTTTTGAACTTGTCTTCTTGCTTTCGGTTTTTAAAAAGTGTTACATTTTCAAATACTTTTCTGTATTACATTGCGTAATACTGATTTACTTTATTGATACTTAACAATTACATTTTTGATTGAAAATTACATTATTTTTTTTAATGTCTAGTTTTTTTCGAAAGGTAAACTAGGACACCTAATCCATATAATAACAATTCCTGGGTTTTTGGAGAATATTTTGTTAAGAGCGGTAGTCACCAGCTGATCTCATCGACTTCGATTTTTAGCGATTCACATCGCGTCATGAAAGCGATGCGATGAGGTTGCAACGCCGCTCGTTATCAGGCAGTAATGTTTTGCTAACCCGGAGAGTTTTCGCCTAGCTGCCGTTAAAAGCATGTCTCTTCGCATTGACGCATTGTAATAAGGGGATTACCGCGTTTGTATTTATTTTGTAATGATAAAAAGGAACGTTGATAAACAAGGAAATTTCATTTAATAAATTAAAAAATATAAAATAACGAAAAAAACTGCCCGTATTTTATGATTTTGCCAATATTTGACTATTGGACAGAAGTTTATATTGTTGTGTAAGCAAATGTTAAATTGTACTGTATTATAACGTTCATTGGATACCTACATTGATAAAACAGTGTGTACAATTTCCTGTCACTTTTTTGAGAAATGTTATCAGAAATTTCCCCATTTTTATCGGTATTATTATTTATAATGCCTTATGCAGCGTTTATACTCTGCAACAACAACACACACCTATTTATTTGCACAACCGTATACAAGTGTCATTACTATGTGGTTTGTCTGTAGATAATTGCGACTGTAAAACTGATCTTGTGCCGTCATTACCTACAAACTTTAACGTTACGAATTCCAACGTCACTGTTATTTACGATTAAAGAAAACACATTAAAAATTAGATTGTTTTAAGGGTAATGTCTCTTATCGGGAGTCCCTTGGGAAATAATGGATTCACTAGTTCTGGTAACGTACAAAATAAATATTGTAGAAATTCGTCAGTTTGGTACCATCTTACCCTCCCAAAAGTGTTCTTCCTTGAAAATTAAAAAAAAAGAGTAAGGAACATTTAAAAATATGTCAGTGAGTCAAACACCAAGCCGATAAGTGGAACGTATCCTTTTATCTCTTTCCTCAAAAGCACACATTACCATCTTAAAGGAATCCAGCGCTTCTACGGTTTATCAGATAAAAGAACAAAGAAAGCATCAAACTCATGAGGACTCCAAACAACAAAATGGCACGATATCTTGTTACACACGGCCAGTTGGCCCTGTACTTGATAGTAATAATTATGGTTTCTATTTAGATGCGTTTTAACAGCAATGAGTTTGGCAAATTTGATTTTGCCTCCTAAAATTCGTTCGGTAGGAATTATTTTTGAGATTAGGATTTAACTTCTATGAATTGTTCACCGATTACACCATCCCGACTGGCGCCTAAATAACAGTAGGTAGTCGGGGTGGATAAACAGGCCACATTGCGAAACTTTTAAATTAACAGACTTCTCAAAATTGGTAATTGTACGGATTTCGCTCTCGCTTCCGTATCTTGTTGCAATCGTGCCAGAGAAGTTACCATAAAGCAAGTTTTTTATTGCATTTACTGGAGATGTTTTGGGGCGCATTTTACAAATCTGCCCGAAATTTGAAGCCGTAATTCTTATGGCTTCTTCTTGTACCCACTTTGGATTTGTCCCTTGACCGATAGTGTCCCTTTCAATCGCCTTTATTTCTTCAAGAACTTTTTTTAATTTTTCCATGAACTCGTTTGCTCTCTGGATATATGTGTCACTAGTCAAATCCAAGGGAATGTTGTGTGCGTCCGGGCCATAAGTTTGGAGAACAGTGATATAATTTGGTATCCGGAATTTAAAATCGCTAAAAATTACGTTGTTGACTTTAAGAACGTATATATTACATACTTTTGCCGTAGATTTTTATATTGGAAATTTTTTGTTGGTCAATAACAACGACAGAACACAATTCCCTTTAATGTTGCCTTTTCTAAAACAAAGCAATTTGTTTCCGTAAAAATTTACGTTAGTTCCGAATTCATCAACCAAATACGAGACCAACAATACTATATACACATTTACAGCATGTTTACTAGAAATATTTTTCAGCGGCATTCTTTCCGACAGAAAATGGCTATTCGTACCCCGCTCGACAACCTTTATGTAACTTTAAATGTATATTATATGTGAAATAATTTAGTAGTGTATTGCATGCATAATTTATCAAAAAAAAAATTGTGACAGAGCGCTTTCGGCTTTCGCCATCTTCAGTGCGATTCGTCAGTACTTAATACACAATATCTTCAAAATTTGCATAATCTATATCTTTACACTTAAAACTTGCGAACTCTGCAGTAAGTCTCTTACATGTGAGTAAAAATTCAATAAAACTAATCAAAATACATAAATGGACGAAAAAACAATTAAAATATTTGGACAGCACTTTACATTTTTTGATCGTGATTTCAAAGTGCACTTTTAATTAGTTTCAATGAATTTTTACTCACATGTAAGAGACTGACTGCAGAGTTTCCAAGTTTTAAGTTGTAAAGATAGAGTATGCAAATTTTGAAGATAGTGTGTATTAAGTACTGACGAATAGCACTGAAGATGGCGAAAACCGAAAGCGCTCTGCTACGATTGTAACAAATTCTTTTTTGAAGAAATTATGCACGCAATACACCACTAAATTATTTCACTTACATTTCTACGTGCACACAGCCAATACCCTCCTTTTCATATATAAATGTATATGTTTGATTTAAAGTAATTTGAACAAATGTTGACTTGTACTTGTAATGATAAAAACAGAAATATTTATTTTTCCAAAATATCGTCAGTTTTGCTACCGCTGGAATACGACATCTTCTCAGAAGTAACCCATTCTTCAAGAGACTTTTGTTTATCACTAAAAAAACACGAGAGGGAGTAAGAAATAAGTTACAGATCCCTAGTAAGATTTTAAAAAAGTTTCACTCTGTTTTGAAACACGCCTTGTTCCGTTGCCACAGGCAGAATTAATGCAATTTTCCTTTATATTGTCTTTTCTGGAACAAAGCAAAAGTCCTTTAGTTATATAAATATATTAAAATCGTTAAAAAAATTATTAAACCTTTTTATCGTGGTAAACACACAACCGTTACCTTTTGCAACTTACCTTATTTTCTGAGCCCTTCGCCGACTTTTACGATGCGTTAATAAGCATAATTTCTTTCTTACTCCATGGTTTTCTAATACTCTTCGACGCCCCATTTTAATTTTCCACAAAAATAATTAATTTAAAACTTGTACGAATATGACAACCAACATGCGCAATAATATCCAAAAAATCTTTTTGCATTGATAAAAATACTCACCGCTTCCAAACGTTCGACTGAATCACCAAGTTACCTGGCGCTGGCGCTGTTGCCAACGGTAACAAAACCGCGAAGATATGAATAATTTGATCAAAATGAACGGTATGAAGTCAGTTTGAAAGTAGGTTAAGTTTGGACCAGAAACCGAAGCTAATATTGAAAAATTTCATAAAGGAAAGTTGTCAGAAAAAATATTCCACAGGGGGGAAAGTTATTTTTGTAACAATTAAAAAAAAATATTTTAGAAAAGTTGTTTTTTCCAATCTTTTTTATTTTTTTTTTTTAATTTTAATTGACTTTCCTCCCTAGGGTTTAAAAAGCCTAATCTATTCCCAAAAAGATATATTATTTTTTTCTTTTGGTTTGACTACCAAAGTGTACCCCGATTTATCATTATAACAGTAGGTGAGCAGGACTCTTAATTATTAAAATTATTGGTAAAACTACACGGCAAGGTCGATCCATTTTCGATACTTTCAGAGCGTTTTACTGATAGTGTTCATTTTTTTATGCGTCCACCAGTCTTTTTTCGCTGCAAATTTGTTTGCTTTTTATACGAGACACGGAATTTTGCACTTTGAATATTTTAATTTGATAAAGCGACTTTGATACTTTTCCATTTTTTTTTTACTTTGTTAGACAAATTCTTTTACAATTTTTGTAATTTTTTGAAGCGATGTCCGAACAAAAAATAGCTCGTTGCAGGGCATTGCGACAATCGGTTATAAACCAATTAACTTTAATTATTGATTCCGCAAATGCTGCAAGTGGTAATCCTGCTAATCATACCGATTTTAAAGTTAGGTTTCGAAGCCTAAAAAAGATTATTAATGACTTTCAAAAGCATCACAATTCTCTATTATCTTTACTGGCCGACAATGCGGATCAATTAAAAATAGAAAATAAAACTGGTACCGATTTTTCAAAAAGATGTCATGAAATTGAAACCATTTATTACGAGCTGTTTGAACTACCTTTGTTGGATGATTCCGGGGTTCTTGATCGTACACTTGCGTCGATTAATAATGCCAATGATCGTGTCATTTTGCCGAAGATTACATTACCTATTTTTTCGGGAGAAATTAAAGATTTCGCTACTTTTATACAAACATATGATTCCCTAATTCATAAAAATAGATTATTGTCCAACATTGAAAAATTCAATTACCTCGTGACGTCACTCAGTGGCCAGGCTTTGGATGTAATTTCTGACATTCCGAATTTAAATGAAAATTATTTAAATGCTTACATTATTTTGGTTAATCGATTTACTAATAAACGTTTACAAGCTACTACTTTTTGGAAAATAATCGAAGATACTTCACACCTTAAACAAGAGGATGCCAAACTCTTGCGTGATCTTGTTGATACTTTTACTAAAAATCTTAGTTCATTAAAGACAATGGGGTTCGAAGTCGATCATTGGGATTTTATTCTGGCTTACATGCTGCTAGATAGATTAGATCTCAATACCCGTAAAGCTTACGAACAATCTTACGCGTCAAATGAACTACCAAAATTTGGAAATGTAAAAAACTTTATAATAAAATATTCCATGGCTCTAGAGGCAGTTCCAAAAAAAGAAATTCTTCAATTCAAGCCTTCTTAACAGCTACGTGGTGGAAATTCGCAATTACATTTTAAACCCGGTAGAAAAACTTTTTTTACTCAAAATGGTCAAACTACTTGTTTTCTGTGCAAAGGAAAGCATATAATTTATAGATGTCCTACATTTTTAGACAAAACCCCTCAACAGCGTTTTGATATCATTAAAAAACAAAGGGCTTGTGTCAATTGCTTAGCTACCTCTCATACATCTACACAATGTACATCCGAAAAAAGGTGCAACACCTGTCAAAAGGAGCACCATACTTTGCTTCATTCTTTACAAAATAATCCATCTTTGCGCCCTGAGGCTAATCAAAATAATACTCATGCAAACAATTTACAAGTTGATAATTCGTGTACTGAAATTAATTTAAATGCTTCTACATCTGCTATGTTATCCAAATCCTCCAAAGTTGGCATGTCCACAAATGGTGGTGATGTATTATTATCTACTGTTTTATTAAAAATTAAAGATATTTTTAACAATTTTCATACAATAAAAGCGATTTTGGACAGTGGCGCACAGTCTTCATTCATTACTTTGAATTGTGCTAACAAATTAGGTTTACACAAGTTTAAATTAGGGCTGTCCTTGCAAGGACTGGGCGGAATGTGCGCAACAGCCAAATCTGGAGTTAATTGTACAATCGGATCTTTACTAAATTCTGATTTTACTTTTGATTTTCATGCTGTCGTGCTGGATAAAATTTGTGAACAAATTCCAGCCTTTTCATTTTCTGACAAAAAGTTACCGTTTATTTCAAACTTAAAACTTTCTGACCCTACATTTAGTGAAAGTGGCAAGGTAGACGTATTGTTAGGTAATGATGTATTTCCGTACATCTTACAGAATGGACGTTTATATAATGATCCAGAAAATCCTGTTTGCATAAATACTGTTTTTGGTTGGACCATGATGGGTAATATTCAAACACGTCCTCGCATATCAGAACCAATTAAGTCTTTTTTTACTACTTCTAGTTTGTCAGATTTGAATAATAATTTGCAAAATTTTTGGAAAATAGAAGAAGTGCCTGATGTAAAGGTGTCTTCTCCCGAGGACGAATATTGTGGAAAATATTTTTTAGATACCACAACCAAAACAGAAACTGGCAGATATGTTGTATCTTTACCTTTTAAAATTACAGCTCCAGATTTCGGCGACACACGCTTAATTGCTTTACGGGTTTTCTTTCCCTTGAAAGACGTCTCTTACAAAATGATGGTTTTTATAAAACTTATTCGGAAGTTATGCAAGATTACTTAGATAATAATCACATGGAAGCAGTTTCCACACCCTTACCTAATAATAGTAATGAATATTTTTACATTGCGCACCATGCGGTGTTTAAAAAGGACTCGTCAAGTACTCCGTGGATGGTAGTTTTTGATGCGTCCAGTCATGCGCCGAACAAACTTTCTTTAAATAATGCACTGTATACTGGCCCTAAGTTACAGAGGGATATAGTTCAAATTTTACTAAATTTTCGACTTGGCGGATTTTCAGTTAAATACGGTTACATTCGGAGTTTCATGCTCCCCGTTTCTTGCAATCAGAACTCTTTTACATTTAGCCAGTGAACATAAAGATTTACCATTAGCTTCTCAAATAATTAAAAGATCAGTTTTTGTTGACGATGTTGTTACAGGTAGCAATAGCTTCGAAGAAGCTATACAAATAAAAAAATAAATTATTGAACTTTTAGGACGGGCTGGCTTTGAAGCTCAAAAATAGGCTAGTAACTGCCCTGATCTACCTGCATCGTATATTGAACAGAAATCATTTTGCTTAGATCTTGACCATAATCTTAAAATATTAGGTTTAAAGTGGAACCAATGGGCCTAGGATATTACGCATGCGTAGTTGGGGTCTATGAAATGGGTTCTTGCGCATGACCCGAAAATGACACCTGTCACCTGTCAATTAAGAACTGTCACCTGTCAGATGTCACCTGTCAAATGTCAAAATCGACAGCTGATGTATGTCACGTGTTTAGGGTGACGTCATGAGTCGTTTAAAAAAAGAACGGGGTTGATCGGGCCAATAGGGCCAAAGTTGGTATAGCTAATGCCCTAACGGCAGGGGGGTGAAAGATTGCAAATACATATCGCGTGTTAGGGTGACATCATGAGTCGTTTAAAAAGAAGAACGGGGTTGATCGGGCCAATAGGGCCAAAGTTAGTATAGCTAATGCCCTAACGGCAGGGGGGCGAAAGATTGCAAATACATGTCGCATGTTTAGGGTGACGTCATGAGTCGTTTACAAAATGCCGACCCGAGTAAAGTTGTTTTATACCAAATAAAAGACTTTAATATATTTATTGATTTTAGCTGTTCTTGTTGCGTTTTTAATAAACATGCTTTGTTTTTAAATCATAGTTTCATTTATTACAAAAAGACTCAAGTATATTAATCTTTAAAGCAAACACAATTTATCTTATATAAATTCTCAATGTGTTTAGAGAATAAATCTATAAGACTTTCATCCCAACAAAACAAGTATTGCTCATTTTCTTCAAATGTTAAACATCGGCTGCCGAAGTATGTATGGAAACACAAATTGTAGTTGTCAATTATAATAGTAGTTTCAGGCCAGTATTCATGAACACCGCTGTAGGTAGTTATAAACTCCTCAAAATCATAATTGGAAAAATATAGCTCTCCTTCAGCAATCTCAACGATAACTCGCTCGTCTGCAGTAGAAAATGTTACTGTAACGTCATCTCCAACTTCATATCTGATTTGAATACTCATCTTGAATATTAAGTCTTGACAGTAACTTAACCAAAGATTTTCGGTCTTCGTAAAGCTTTATACGTTTCTTCAGCGCACGAATATTACTTAAATGATCTTTGATCTTCTCTTCAACTACCTTCGTCATAGGTTCGAGAACAACTGACAGTTTCGAAACAGAGCCTAATTCTAAATAGATCCGTTGTGAACGGACTTTGTTCAACAGACCCTGTTCAACAGACCCTGTTCAACAGACCCTGTTCAACGGACCCTGTTCAACGGACCCTGTTCAACAGACCCTGTTCAACGGGCCCTGTTCAACGGACCCTGTTCAACGGGCCCTGTTCAACGGACCCTGTTCAACGGACCCTGTTCAACGGACCCTGTTCAACGGACCCAGTTCAACAGACCCTGTTCAACAGACCCGTTCAACGGACCCTGTTCAACAGACCCTGTTCAGCGGACCCTGTTCAACGGACCCTGTTCAACGGACCCTGTTCAACGGACCCTGTTGACCTGTGTGTTACAGAAAACAACCCCGATAAAGAATCAAAAACGTTTGAGCTACATGGGAAATAAATAAAAGCTGGCTTGTTGAAAAATTTTAATATTTATTAAGGTAAAAGACTATAAATATATCGATACAACACTTTGACATTTCTAATACTACAAACATGAATATCTAAAATGTGATATTTACAACCATCAACTCTCTCTCCCTTCTCTAATTTTGGTACATCAATGCTGTCTTCTAAGTTTATAATATATGGCGTCCTGCAGTTTAACTCCGAAAATGTTTTAACTAAAAATTCCTCTTTAACACGTCCTTTAACGTAAATAATGTCTGCGTCTATCAGATTGTTGGATATGATATTATGTAGTTCCTTGTAATCGGTATCACCATAATTATAAAGGATACCATGATGATTTCCAAATAGATATTTGACTTGTTTCTTGCAAGCCTTACTTAAGGTGTCGAATGGTTTAACTGGTTTAAAAAAGTAACTTTTCATACTATTCCCATCGTAAATAGCCAATTCTTTGGCGTAAAATTCAGGTATGTTAAATCCTTGAATATCGACTACAACGAACTTCATTGTCTGAAGACTCAAATCAAACTGATTACATAAGGTCTCTTACTTGTCCAGTTAAAGCTTGATACTCGAGAATACGATCGTGAACAATGATACAGAAGGCACGTGCATTATTCGAAAAGTTTTCAGAACTTTGAAATTCTAACTTGACATCAACTGTTGCACTCTTGATGCTCTTGTTTTGTTTAGAACAATCAATTACAAAAAGAGTCCTTTTGGCAAACGCCGCAAAATCCATTAGTGGTTCACTAGTCGGCTTGCCTAGATATGATTTTTGAAATTCCGTGTACATCCTGTAAGCTTCCGTAAACTGTCTATTGTTAAAGTTTAAGTTTAACGATTCATATGGATACACTTCGGAATTTAGAAACAATTTAACATCAGTGATATTCAAATTATCTAAATATGTACAGTCGGACCTAAAATTATCCTTACGATTGTCCATAAAAAATACAATGACATATCGAGCACGTTCAGACATTGTTTTAACGGTCCAAATATCTTTCTTAGTTGTTTTTAATGCGGGTAATTCGTGAATTTCCCAATTTCGAAAAGGGATAAAAATCGGTTTATTTTCAGCAATGTCATCTAAAAGTCTCAATTTTATTGCGTCGCTTGGATATATGTGTCTAACTTTCAACTCGATAGACTTTAAAGTTATGGCAGCCTTTTTATCGCCATTAGCAGTAACATTTTTATAGTAGTTATCATCATGTCGAGCACGTACAAGCTTAATTTTTTGTTTTCCCATAATTACATTCTTATAATCAGCAAAAACACCTAGCAAGAAAGAGAGAGGAATACGTATATTAAACTCGTTTGTAGTGCCCTCTAACGTTTTTAGTACACCACTGGGCCAATTCCATCCTGCAATCTCTAAAGCACGACTTTCTTGGTCATTTAAACATAGCAAACTTTGAACCATACTAACGATACCAGGATCTCTAATTTTTTCAATCTCCTTGCCATTGACTTCATAAGATATGGACTCGAAAATAAATGCACCAGCATTATTTGTTAAAGAACAATTGCCGGTTTTTCCAGCAGTTGTTTCTTCCTTAAATTCACCCTCAATGTAGAGTTGGGCTTCGCTCATATCCAAAAATACATCTTGTTGATTGATGACAATCTCAATTACGTCATTGTTGTTGAAAGAAGTGGTATACGGATGGTATGTATGCCATTCTTCTCGAATGATTGACTCATCACTATGTATTGGATTAAAAACCTGAAGTTTTTTTGACACATGATAGCCGTAGATAGTTTGGCGAGAATACAAATAAGTTATAGCTGAAAACGTGAGGTGATCTCTCCGGCTTTCGATGCTCGAATGACTCTGCTAATGAAGCAACCACTGTTTAAATATTTTTTAAATACTAGAACCATTTCGCCTAAGTTCTAGTCTAATTACAACTTCTTCACCTCTAAAATTAACCGGCCTCGAATCTTGATCCAATAGGGTGAGGGAAATATTGTAAATGCTCGTTTCTCTTACCGGTAGAAAAATTAAATTTCTTGGCTCGATATTTATACTGAAGCCAGGATCGACTGTTGGAGAGAATTCGTATAAGGTATGTGAAGGATTATTTGTATAATACGAGCCGGAAATAATATTGCACTCTATGCGTATAGTAACAACTTGTATTATTTCTACAGGTAGATCTGATTCATGCACAACACCTGCTGATAGTTTACGTTGAGAAAAACCTAATAATCTTGCTATACTATCTTCTGGCTGAAAATTTAGGTCGTATTGGCTTCTCAACTCACACCTTAGCGTATTATTATTAGGTTTCAACGAAAAGGCGTGATTGCGCTCGTCTAAAGTAGCGTGTGAATCAAGAATGCGATTCTGAACAAACGTTTCGATATCCTGCAGTTCGTACGACCCCGTAGGTATCTTCAATATCTTTTCCACGTTATTTTCAGTATAGTAAATCTTGTTTTTTCCTGATTCAATGTTTGGAATAGTATTCCAAGTATTCAGCGATATAAGTGCAAGAGAGTATTCGTAGTTTGGGTCAAGTTCTATTGGAGGAACAAAGTGTGCTTCAAGCTGGTGAGAACGACCTTTTAGCGTAAACGTCTGAGACATGACTGTTGTAAGGGACTTTGAATGATATGTTTTATAGAGATTTATTGTAGAGAAAAGCCAATGCTAGATGTCCACAATTGGATGATCCAAAGTCCTGATACTGATCGTAATTAAAGCAAATTTTACAATTTTTCATATATTTTATAAATTCCTTGGGTGGTTTCAAATTGCCAAAACTATCGAAATAAACAACTTTATCACCGCGTTTCTTATAAGCTACCCAATGTGTTCCGAATCCGACGTTTCGATCTAAATTGACAACACCACACTCAGTATGGTTAGGTGATTTTGGAAGAGTATCTCGCATAAAGACCCCCCTAAAGTTGGGTATCTTTAATTGAGATGTATAGTTTTTGATGTCTTCATCGGTTAACGGGTGTTTGGGCAGCTTCAGTGGTAGTTTTTTGGCATTTTTCTTAGATATAATCCATACCCTGATTTATACTTCTTTAAATATAGACCGCTACCCTTTTTCCCTAAAGCAATGGCTTCCATCGTTTCATTGTGGCGTTTAGCTTCTTGTAGCTTGTCTCTCCCACTTTGAACATCATTGACGGTTTTTGCAATACCGGCCACCCCGCCGCTGAGAGCACCCAAAGCACTAAGCCCGGCAAATATTGGTATCAAAGGAAGGATCCCGCCAGTCTTAGGGAGTGGTATAACCCTCGGTATACTAATTTTTCTACGTCCACCGGCTTTCTTTATCGACATGCGTGCTGCTTTTAGTAAGTTACTCAAGGTCTTTTTCTTGGTTATATCACCAGCACCGTGTTTACTAAGCTTATTCACAATCGAAGTCAAGCTTTTGCACCCCGCCCCCAACTTACGTTTAACCTTCATAGCGTTAGTAACTAGCCAAGCTGATGTTTTTTCGCCAAAACTGGAGTCGTTGGCTTTCACGCGCTCCCACGCTCTATTTTCAAGTATTTTATCTGCCTGATGTCTTTGTTTCAAGTCTTGAGACTGAGAGTATGCAATGTCGTGATCTCGACAAAAACTGTCCAATTTATTTTTTGGGGGATCACCTCGAGCTAAACGTTCTTTTAATCGAGTGCCGGGACCACAATATGAATAACCAGGTAAATGAAGTTCAAACGGGAGTCGATTTATGGTACTATTTAAGACACCTGCACCCTGCAACGTTGTCATTACAAATAAAGTTCTTGAAGAGAAAAGAGTGTATTTATAGTAATGCGGAAGCAGAAACAAAAACACCACCTAAATATTCAAAATTTCTATATGCCCAAACAGAAACAAACAAACAAACACGGGCAGCTTTTTCCAAACACCATTAGGGCGTTAATATGTGGACCGAGTAATTGTGGAAAAACCAATGTAATGATGAGTCTATTAACTGACGCCAATGGTTTAAAATTTCAAAATGTGTACGTTTATTCGAAATCTTTACAACAGGAAAAATATGATTTCCTCCGAGAAACATTGAAACATTGTCGTTTGGGGTATTTCACATATGGTGAGAATGATGATGTAATAGACCCGTCAACTGCTCAACCCGACTCTGTATTCATCTTTGACGATGTGGCTTGCGAGAAACAGGATAAAATTAGAAATTAGTTCTGTATGGGCCGTCATAATGATATCGACTCATTCTATCTCTCGCAAACATATTCAAAAGTACCCAAACAGTTGATTCGCGATAATGCCAACGTGTTAGTTTTGTTTAAACAAGACGAGCTAAACTTGAAACATATTTATAGCGATCATGTAAACACGGACATGTCTTTCGATTCGTTTAAACGCATTTGCTCTGAATGTTGGAATGATAAATATGGGTTTTTAGTCATGGTTAAAGACAACGACATTAATAAAGGCAGATATCGTAGTAAATTCGATACCTATATAATACTATAACGTCATCATATGTAGTTAGTATCACCGTCATCATTGTAAAGCATAGACCATTTAGTCGCAATGTCTCGACAATTTAACAGCTATGATAAGAATGTTAAACGTCGAATAATTGATGCCTCTAATACAATAAGAAGAAAATACTTGGCTTTAAAGCTGGAAAGAAACGAAGAAGATGCTGCGCTTAACAAGTTTTTAACACCAGTTACTACCCCGCTAAATATGCTTGTACCGCTTATGGAAAAGAGAGCCAAGAAGCCAAAGATTAAAACTGAACCGACAGAGACGATTGTAAAAACAAAACCAGAAGAAGTTCAATTTTTACCCAGAGAAGCGGAAGTTAGGTATGGAGATTTGGTTGATAATGAGGAAATCGAGGATGATGTGTTTGAAGAGAATACCCCACAAGATTTAAAGGAGGTATTTGAAACTACTATGAGAACGAATCCGGCAATTTTCGAGGAATTTACCAGTCAATATCCTCCAATTTCTCACGAATATTTAAAAATGTATTGGACAAGTTCCCCTGATTTGGATGACTCACAAGGTCTAACATACAATTTTGAAAATGGTAAATGGACAATGGGTTCTCTGTCGGTGGACTTTTTGCAAAATGGAGACATTAAAGTAGGCGATGTCGCTTATCCAGGAAGTTAGGGTCTATATGAGTTATTGTTTTTAAAGAATCCCATCAATCGTAAGAAAGATGATGATGTGCATTATAAAGACATATTAGTGCGCACTAATGCATATAGGCGGTTAAGTAATGGTCAACTAAAAGGTAGCAAATCGGAAAAATATAAAAATATTATTAGACCGCTACTAACATCTTCAACACGAGGATCAACGTCCTTGTTGCAATCATCAGCATCTTCTCATGCTAGAAATCTTAGAAGTTCTTCGAACAAAACACCGCCTATTAGTAGAATGCCTGTAACAAGATCTAAACTGAAATCTGGGAATGCATTAATGGAGTACAACGAAAGACCAAAGGAATTTGTATATTACGACGATGTAAATGAGCTAGTTGAGCGAATGAAGAAGCTTGAGGCCTCCGAACATGTTGGTAATAATAATAATTGGAACGAGATTCAGAATATTTTACAGGAATTGCAGAGACTTGGAATTATTGAATTCTATAAATAAACATGTAATTCCTTAAAAGCATCATTAAAGTATTAATCATGAATAAGTTTGGACGTTCTTTACCTTCCCCCTACAGGGTTCCGAGAGTTTTACCAGCACCCACCATACTTTCCTTCACTAGGGATGGTGATTACAATTTTAGGGAACATAAGCTTTGTAACGTCAGTCCCCCAACAGATGATACAGATGGTGTTAATAAAAAATTTTTAGATGATGCAATTTCTGTTATTTACATGAAAATTATTGCTTCTTCAAACGAGTGTGTTAAGCTGGTTAACGATACTGCCAATAGCATCGAAGGTCGCATGAAGGCCGTATCTGCAGAATTACGCGATTTAAATGATCGTTTGCTAAAGTCTTCTACCAGTATTTCAAGAATAACAAGAGATATTTCAACAATTAATGATCGTTTTAATGCAATTGATGTTAAATTGAAATTAGTTGACAATTACCAGCAAGAAGCCATGAAAATAGTGCACCCAGAGTTCGATAAACTCAAGGACCTCTTACATAGTTACATGCATGTAAAAATCGAAAATTCTTTTGCACCTTTAGCTGCAGAGTTGAAGAAACTTGATGAAAAAGTAACTAAATTAGCAGATACAGTTGATAGGGGTATATAAATTGTCTAACATGTTTCAAATATTTCACTTTATTAACAAAATGCCCAAGGGTGTCATCACTAAGGCGCGAGAACAGGTAGTTAAAGAGTTACACGCCCCAGCTCGTTCGAAATTTAAACGTCGTAGATTTATCCAATATGGTTTAGATGATACATTTGCATCCGATCTTGCGCAACTCGATCAATATGCGCGCGAAAATAGGGGGTATAAATACATACTTGTTGTTATCGATTCGTTTTCGAAATTTCTCTGGGCAAGACCCATAAAGGCGAAAACTGCTCAAGAAGTAACCAAAGCGATGGAAAATATTTTTAGACACTCCAAGCGAATCCCGAAAAAGTTAGTTACAGATAATGGAAAGGAATACTACAATACAAGTTTTCAAAATCTTATGAAGACGCATAAAATACATCATTATAGCACTTTCAGTATCTTGAAGGCTTCAATTGCGGAGCGAGTAATTCGAACAATTAAAGAAAAGCTTTTTAGATTGTTTACTTTAAATGGAAATCATCGATGGATTGATTTGTTGGAGGAAATCGTGAATACATACAATGCTACTAAACATCACACGATTGGCATGAAGCCGTCGGATGTTAATAAGAGTAACGCGGATAAGTTATTAAACTCTGTATATACACATCTAAAGGTTGTGGGGAAACAAAAATTTGGGGTTGGGGACATTGTTCGTATAAGTAAATCCAAGCATGTCTTTGAAAAGGGTTATGTACCTAATTGGACAACCGAGCTTTTCAAAATTTCCAAGGTTAATATAACAAATCCTACAACCTATATATTGGAGGATATGCAGGGACGACCAATCAGTGGAGGATTTTATGAAGAAAATTTTATTACAGAAAACTAAACAGTCTGATGTATTTCTTATTGAAAAAATTATACGGAAAAAGGGGAAGAAAATGTTTGTCAAGTGGCTTGGCTTTGATAATTCACACAACAGCTGGGTGGACATGATAAAAGATGTTGTTTAGTTTGCTAGAATTGAGTGTTATGCAGACTCATTTGGATAAATACGTCATATTTCGTAATAATCAGCTAGTATTATAGTATAAGATGTACTGCAAACAGTGCCACTGTGAGGTGACTAAAGGTCATAATCGTACAACGAAACATAAGGAAAACTGTGGGGAGATTGTAGGCTCTGGTATTAAACTTATTCAAACAGCTTTTAAGAATAGAGTGAATACCTATCACATATCGACAAATAATAATTTGACTGATGTTAAGCTGTTCCCGAAAGACTTGAAACATAAGGTTCTAACGGTGTTAGCGGAGCAGTTGAGTCTTCATCGAGTTATATCAATGAATATGGAACTTTATGGTGTATATCTACAACCATCAACGCAGGAACAAGAAATTAAATCATTTAATTCGAGATATAGCGTGATTCATCCAGGTACTAATTTAGAACATGTGTTTGAACTATATAAAAATAACCTACTTAAAAAAGCTTTAGAATTTACCGAGATGGGTAGCGGGTGGGCCTTGTCGCAACTTTTATTCCTAGAACTTAATATTAATAAATATTCAGGAGTGGGGATAGTCAGAGTGTAGTCGATAATTTGCTTGGACGGTTTCAGTACTTTTTTAGTCATGGGCGAATACGTTGTTGAAGAAGATTCAAGAAGTTTGTCTCCTTGGAGATATCTTGATAGCATGATATTAAGAAGTAGAGAAGACATTAATAATGAGAAAAAACTGTTGAACGAGGTGCATTATTCCGCTGGAAATTATAAGATAATCGTTGGCCTTAGTGTAGCTAGAGGAATGGTGCCGAGTGTGAAGTTAATATATACTGTTTTAAATTTACCTGAGGAAAAAGTTGCAGCATCACTAGCCAATTTCGAGTGGCATGAGTTTCTCGAAATCGCGTCCAAAATGGTTGAAGATGATACATTATTAAGAATTGATTCTGAAACTGAAAATTTTACAGTGTCGTCCGTTACATTGTTGAGTGAAAAAATAATAAATCTTGTGTGTAATAATACAACGTTATGTTTCTGTTCTCATGACATAACCTCATTTGTTAGTATAAGTCACATTATTAATTATAGATTGAACCTGATAAAAAATTTAGATTTTATGACATTTTATGATAACTTTTTAAATTATATGAACATTAATGAAGACATCCAAGGAAACTTTTTTGAGATTATTAAAAATATTTGTAGTTTAAACATGTCTGAACAAGCTATTTACATGTTGGAACTAATACACTTTAATCCCAAGAAGGTACTAGATGACTTTGATAGAATACAAATGTGTAATATTTGATGATAATAAATGTATATTAACCCGTTTTATTGGTTTTATTTCATAGTATTCTTACAACACTTTAGATAGCAACATCTCATAAAATGTGTGGAGATGATGGTTATAGTTTGCTTCGTAATTTTGAAGATAGGCTAATTACGTTCGCTAATTGGCCTAGCAAGCTCAATCCTGAAGAGTTGGCAAGTGCGGGGTTTTATTACACTGAGAGATTGGATATTGTCAGGTGTTCATTTTGTCATTGTGAGTTTGATGGTTGGTATGTGGGAGATGATCCTTTGAAAGATCATTATAAGAATGTCAAGCATTGTGAGCTAGCTAAAGTCTTATGGAGATGCCGCCAATTGGGAAAAAATAAACCGATAAAGTGTACAAAAGAGAAGAAAAACAAGAGTTTCTCATATACCGACGCCATTTGTATGCTAGTAATATTTATAATTTTTATGAGCGTCTGGTACCAATCTCGTGAAGTAATAAAGGTTTTAGGGAATGGAATTTAGATCATTCTGCCTACAGTCATGGCGGCGTTAAGTTCATCCTATATTCTCTTGACTGCCTTAGTACAAAATGTGTTTTACGTTTACGCTCCGTATAATGTATTGAATGCATCGGTAATGTTGGGAACTCCACCCTTTTCTGCGAACAACACATGGCTTCAAATGACATATGAACAAATTGATAATAGACATACGGCTGTTTTTAAATCAAACGCTCCAACAGTTAGTGATTTACGATATAAGATTAGGTTTCAGTTTAGAGACCTGACTTTTGGCGAAACCGAGTGGAGGACGCTAATAAACCAAAATGCTTCTCACAATTCTCCAATAGTGGATGGATATGCTGGAACACATGGTGTGCTTAGTTTAATTGTATTTATATGCGTATCTTGTACCATTTTACTAATTAATCTATTGCATACCTTTATTAAGTCAAGGTATAGATAAATAAATAATTTTCTATAATTTTGATGTCTTTTCTTTTATTTAATATATAACCCATATCCGCGAAACAATTTTTTTCTCACACACGCGGCCTGTTAAATTTGGTTCTATTTACTCAATTAACCCCGTTCCTTTTTTAAACAACTTATGACGTCACCCTAAACACGCGATATGTATTAGCTATACTAAGGTTACAATTTCATCGGGAATATATATTTTAGGGAATTTGGGGGGCCTGGGAGGTCTTTGTATACTTACTTTACATCTTCCCTGTATAGATTTTTGTATAAAATTATGCAAGTAATTATCTGTTTAAGAAATGCACTTTTGCATATAAATGACACAATATATTGTTGTAAATTAGCAGTAGTCAATTAGCATAAATAAATCATTATCTAGACAAGCCTCGTGTATAATTAGTGTTTTGCATAATGATACCACATTCACATCACACTCGTCAAGGTTATTTTCCATCCTTTGAACTGGCAATCGATTATTAAAATTCAATTAAAAGCTTGTAGGATATAATAAAATTTGAAATACAGGGGGGATCTTCAAAATACTTTTGTGATTTGGCCCGATCAACCCTGTTCTTTTTTTTTATACTACTTATTACATCGCCCTAAGCACGCGACATGTATTTGCAATCTTTCACCCCCCTGCCGTTAGGGCATTAGCTATACCAACTTTGGCCCTATTGGCCCGATCAACCCCGTTCTTTTTTTAAACGACTCATGACGTCACCCTAAACACGTGACATACATCAGCTGTCGATTTTGACATTTGACAGGTGACATCTGACAGGTGACAGTTCTTAATTGACAGGTGACAGGTGTCATTTTCGGGTCATGCGCAAGAACCCATTTCATAGACCCCAACTACGCATGCGTAATATCCTAGGCCCATTGGTTCCGGAGATATGAGCCATAAAAATCCCTCCGAAAATTAACATTGGAGGGTCCAGCCTGGTTTACCCTAATTTTGTACATTAGAAAACACCTCCATAACTCCACTTAAGGACCTTTTGTTCCAGCAATCTAATCAGATGTGCCCCGTGGTTTCACGTTGTCAAACATTGTTTAGCAGTTTTAATCTATATGCTCTCGTAGCGTATTTTGCAAGGCTTTGAGGTTCGGCCCCAGAGGATTATGGTTCAAATCCCACCGAGGACAAAAACTTTTTTTCTGTTATTATTTATTCATTATGTTGTTCAATATTGATTATTTAGATAGATGTTCAGGTTAGGTACTTGGGTTTGGGTACTATTGAGAACGTGCTACGTCATCTCTCCTCCACTATAAATGTAATAACACGTGACCATGGGTCATAAAGTTGGGTTAGAATCTTGAAATAATGAGGGCTGATAATACCAGGGGGCGCCACTCAGGTTAGGACGGGTCCTATATTACCGACATCGGATACCCTCGGGCGATCATCGGGTAACCATCGGGTGACCACCGCTCGGGGTCGCTGACCTGCCTGAGCTAGCCTCGCGAATTATGCATAGGGTCTCGCGGTATCGCCTTCGATCATCATGCGCGCTCAACGCTTGTTGTGGAGGCTTCCCCCGCCGCGGGTCTGGGGCTTGCGCCGGACCAAGTGACCACGCCCTAAAATGGCGATAAAAATGCAGGTTTTAGGTCCCATGTTATTTCTTATGAGTTTTGATGCCAGAACTCCTATAGCTTTGTTTGAAGAATCAGCGTAGGTCAAAAATCCCTCCGAAAATTAACATTGGAGGGTCCTATGATGGTGAACTCTCCAATTATTACTACTAATCTTTGTGGTCACAAGGCTTAGATTGGGATGATACCCCATCCCCGAAACTGTTTTAAGATGGGAAAGGCTTAAAATCGAGTTACAATCTTTACATAGCTTTAAACTACCACGACAGATTAATATTTTAAATTCAAGTACATTACAACTCTGTGGATTCTGCGATTCCTCAGAACGTGCGTACTGCGCGGTAATTTATATAAGTAGTATACACAATAATAATAAATTTAATACATTTTTTGTTTGCGCAAAATCCAAAGTTGCACCCTTAAAACGTTTAAGTTTGCCCCGTTTGGAACTTTGCGCTGCCGTTTTGTTTGCCAAACTAATGTATTTTGTACTTGATACTTTTAATCATATTACATTTGATAAAATATATGCCTTCAGTGATAGTACCGTTACTTTAAATTGGATTAAGAGCTCTCCTTATCGGTAAAAGACGTTTGTAAGTAACCGAACATCGTATATTCAGGAAAAAATTGCTCCAGATTACTGGCATCATGTACAATCTGCTCAAAATCCTGCTGATTGCGGATCTCGTGGTTTGTTTCCCTTGGAACTTGTCGATTTTTCCTTATGGTGGAGGGGACCGGATTTTCTTTTTAAACCGGATGATGCGTGGCATTTTTTAAATATTAATAATTCTGACAGTGCGTTAACTCTTCAAGAACAAAAAAGGGTTGTGATCACAACTATAATTTCCTTTGATGATATTGGAAATATTTTAGATAAATATAATTAATTCTCTATCTAAAATTAAGAGAATAATTGCATACCTTTTGCGTTCTGTTGAAAGATTTAAAAACCCCAAAATAAATTTTCCATCATACCTGACAATTACCGAATTAACAAATGCAACATTTTTTATTTCAAAATACATACAATCCCTCTATTTCAAAAGAGAAATAATTTTACTTAAAAATAAAAAGGGCGTGCCAAAACTCCTACAAAAATTAAATCCCTTTTTGGATGATAAGGGTATAATCAGAGTGGGAGGCCGCTTGTGCCATTCCGATTTACCCTACGATAAAAAATTTCCAGTATTGCTACCTGGTAATTCAAAATTTACTGAATAATTAATTACAGATATACATACTACATTTTTACATTGCGGTATACAAACCACCAATTTTTTACTTTCACAAAATTTTTGGATACTATCTTCAAAAAAGGTAATACGAAAAATTCTGTATAAATGTCATACTTGTTGGAAAACGAACCCAATGCCTTTTCAACCTCCTATGGGTAACTTACCTAGGGTTAGAGTTTCGCAAGCAAAGGCCTTTCAAAACGTGGGCATCGATTTCTGTGGTCCATTCTCTGTTACCATGGGTCGCGTCCGAGGGTCAAAGGTCACCAAGGCTTATGTTTGCTTGTTTATTTGCTGCGCGGTAAAAGCTGTTCACCTCGAATTAGTTTCCGATATGTCTTCTGAGGCGTTTTAATGTGCATTACGTCGGTTTATTGCAAGGCAAGGGTTATGTTTGAATATTTATTCCGACTGCGCTACCAACTTTGTTGGTGCGGACAAATATTTACGTAAAATTTTTAGGGAATGTGCTGAAAAGGTTTCGGTAACCTGGCATTTTAATCCACCGTCGGCTCCTCATATGGGTGGTATTTGGGAGGCTAACATTAAGTCAATGAAAACGCATTTACAACGTACTGTGGGAACCCAAATACTGACCTACGAGGAGTTGAATACGGTTATTATACAGATCGAATCAATTTTAAATTCACGTTCTTTGTGTCCAGTTAGTTCTGACCCCACAGATTTGGCATTTTTAATACCTGGGCACTTCTTATCTTTACAACCGCTTACTGCACTCCCTGACCCTGACTTGACCAATATTAGCTTAAATCGTCTAAACCGATGGCAACTGTTACAGCGGATACATCGCGATTTTTGGATTCGTTGGAAACGTGAGTACTTGCATACTCTCCAACAGCGATCAAAATGAGATGACCCAATGTCGAATGTTTTGCCTAATACTATGGTTTTAATAAAAGAGGAAAATACAAATCCTCTAAAATGGATATTAGGTCGTATTACATAGGTTATTACCGGATCTGATAATGTCCCCAGGGTTGCTATTGTAAAAACTGCTAAGGGGCTTCTAAAAAGACCCTTAGTAAAACTGTGTCCATTGCCAATAAATTAATCGCTTTGAAAATACTCAGGTATTTTCAAGGGGGTGGGAATGTTATGTCCCGCCTCCATTTTCTATTTTTTTTATTATTATTACATTGTTACTAAAATTTACTGAAATTCATTCGTTTAAGTATTTGCATTTGAAACTCGTTTCAATTTTTTCTATAATTCAAATAATTTTATTATACATATTTTATTATAAAATCAGTCAATACTCGACAAACTAAAATCCCATTTTTTCCTACATTGTCCTTTTTATTGCGCTATCCTAACGACGATAGTACCTACGGCGCAAATGCTATGTGCGAATACAGGGCAATGCGATACTACTAGAGGATTTTTCGAGAATACGTACTGAGGTACTGATATACGCACCGTACGCGACAAACAAGTGCAAAGAAATTCGGGCCCATTGCCAATGTGAATGAATCTCTGGTTCCACCATTTGGAAGTCCCACAATTTACCCCTTGGTAAGTCGAGATTCTATTTCTCTTTTTCGATTACATTTTTCATAATATTATATATTAATACATATTACATAAAAGCAAGAAAACAGGTATATGAATGAATGTCTGGGAAATCCTTTTCGCGTCAAATTAACCTGAACCAGCGCTCCCTATTTTAAAATACAGTCCACTCCATTCTGATTGAGTAATTTTTATTCTTTTATTTTGATTACTTAATCAGAGCAAAACACATACCATTCGATCTTAAGTCGCAGTCACTCTTAACAAATTTAACAATTCTCCACACCCTTCCCTTGATTCTAATAATAAATTAAACAGTACTTTAAATCGTTTTCGCAAGAAAATTAAGGACTGTGACTTCACTTTATCGAAAGCAGATAAGAGCAATACCCTTGTTCTCATGGACAGGCAACAGTATGTCTCCAAAGTTGAAGATTTCCTGAATCCAATTACATTCCCTGCAGTCCCCTCCAACCCTACAGCCTCTTTTTTCAATTACTTGAAGAAAATTCTGTCTATTACTAATGAAACCCTTATTTTCTTAGAATCAGACAAAAGTAGGTTATATCCCATGAACCCACAAACTCCTCTTCTGTATGGTTTGTCAAAGATACACAAAAGAGACATCCCAATACGTCCGGTAGTCTGCTATTCTAATTCCCCTGCCCAGAAACTTGCCTCTTGGTTAAACTCAACTATATTGGAATTAACAGATTTTTCTAGTAAATTTGCAATTAAAAACTCATATGAACTAACTGCTAAATTTAAGAACATCAACATCCCAGAACATGCTATTTTAGTTTCATTTGATGTTAAAAACCTATTTTCTAGTGTTCCTCCTGAAGATTGTATTGAGCTCGTCAGAAACCTTTTATTCTCCAATCACTATATCTCCACATATCACGTCCTTAACATTTGCCTTTTACTTGACACAGTTCTAAAACAAAACTTCTTTCAGTTCAACAACCTTTTCTTCACTCAAGTTTCGGACTTGGCCATGGGATCACCCCTTAGTCCTCTTCTGGCAGAGATATTTTTGGCTAACCTTGAATCTCAATTTGAGTCACATCCTCTTTTCATTAAAATAATCCATTTTTCCAGATATGTGGATGACACTTTTGTTATCTTTACGGGTTCTTATCAAGAATTAAATTCATTCTACAACTATTTGAATACTTTACAGCCCGCCATTGAATTTACGATGGAATTAGAGACCAACAGTTATATTTCCTTTTTGGACCTACTTATAGAAAGAAAGGGAGGTGAATTACAATTTGGAATATATCATAAACCTACCAGCACTCACCTTGTTATTCCCTTCCACTCTAATCATCCTCATAGCCACAAATCTGCTGCTTTTAATAGTTTTTTCCATAGACTGTTTAATATTCCTCTTTCTCATGAGAATTTTATGTCTGAACTCAACCTAATTAAACAAATAGCTTTTAACAATCAATATCCTTCAACTTTTATTAACAAACTCTATTATAAACACTTATCTCGTTCTCTCAACAAAAAACTATTCATTCCTGCCCTACCCAAACAACATAGATATTTCTCTCTTCCATTTTTTAACAATATCTCTTATAAAATTAAAGACATTTACATTTTCAAATCTCTCTAAACATTTCTTTCAAAACGCAATCCACCTTACGTATGTTTGTAGTTCAATCCAAGGACAATATACCTCCTCTGGATAAGTCAGGTGTTTAATCCATCTCATGTAGTCATCCTGGTTGCAATGTGTGCTACATTGGTCAGAGTGGCCGAAAGATCACTACTAGAGTTAACGAACATCTAAAACTTATTGAAAAATACCATAATCAAACTGATATCAATACAAAATCGACGTTTGCTAACCACATCATCATATTAGATGCTGTACAAGATTGCTGGCTACAACAAAATGGTGCTCCAGCACATAACTTTAGGGTTGTTAGCACTTATAGTGAAAGACTCTGGCCTGCAAGATCACCGGACTTAACCCCCTTAGACTTTTTTTGCGGGGTTGCATAGAACACAATGAATAACAGAATATTTTGAGGGAACACTTACTTCGATCAGTACGAGCAGCATTTAATAAAATGACCCCTGAAATGTTAAGTCGCAGTGGCGTACTTATGGGGGGATATATCCTATGAACTCTGCCACGATTATAAATATCCAAAATCCATCGACTCCATTGGCGTAAGTACAAAAAAAATGTTACCTTTCCTATTTCTATTTCTTACTATAATATTCTGATAAAAATATACGCATTTACTTTGTGTCAATGTAAACTCCGAAACCCCATATCATTTTTTTCCGCGTTGTTGTGTGGGACTAGCCTAAAAACGGCTGCCTGGACTGCCACCATGCATATTTACGTTATATTTCCAAGATTATTGCAAAATCCGAAATTAAAATGTGGCATAAACATTTAGATAAATGCTCAGATATAAAAAACAAATGTCAGGCACTGGGTGTTTTTTTTTTCATTTTTTGATCTCATTAGTGATAAAGGATCTATATTTGAGCGTTTGCTAGTGCATCTGACATACCTTGGTTCTTCGGCGCAGCATCTATGTTACTCGGCATTCACTTAGGTACATGCTGGTACCAATTTAAATTTTCCAATTGGCTGTATCTTCTATCAGGTATGTCTATAATGTCAGTGATGTCAATGTCAAATGTTTTGTTAACATTTTCAGCATATCCGAATATTAACAGAAACTTTTGCAATGGCGTTTTTGTCCGAAATTTAGCTTTTTCTATAAATTTTGATGACTATTGCTTCCTTTTTTAAAATATAACAAAACGTTTAATATGTTTATCTCAGAACAACGCAGTTACAAAACCATGAACATATGTAAACCTTTCTTTCTTATATAGGTACTTTTATTTCTTGCCAGATCATTTTTTTTTAAATGTTTGATATATCAAAATATTAAAAGTCAGGAATATTAATTATTTGATTGATCCCGGTAATGAAATAACTATGAGTAGAAATTATTAAAGTTTAATGAATGAATATTTTACATAAACCAGTCATATAAAATGTCAATAATAATTATAAAATGTTAATGTTGAAATATTTAAGACCAATCAACAAAAGTAAATTGTGACATTGAATGTGCACCCAAATAATATACTTATCGATTTTTCACTATGAAAACGATGGTATAACTTCAATTCTTAAAATACCTACTTTAAATAACATTTATTAAGCTAACTTTTACGGCTTCCCATAAATACATTCTTTTTTACAAATAAACTTGGCAATACTTGAAAATCTATTAAATAGTTTTATTTTCTAGTAAAATAGGATATTAATTGATTGAAAACATTTGTCCGTAAATAGACAGACAGCTTTTATTGATTTGGATTAAATATTTTAACTTATGGGAATAAATAATATATAATTTTATTAGGAATAGAAGGTGAACCTTATTTGTTGATTTAAGAAACTTGAGCAGCCGAGACGGTGCAAAATGAGCAGAAGAAGATCCTTCTAGTTAGACTTCTATCTACTAGTTTTTCTTCAAGCGTTAAAATGTCGAACATTGCCTTATGTTAAGTTAATACAATAAGTGGTATTATTTTTGAAGCAGATATCTCAAATTGCCTAGAACATTTAACATCGTAGCGATCACCAGTATTGATTTCTTAAATCCAGATCAACAAAAGATCTTCTCGCCTATGTTACTTGTCATTAAAATAGATTATCATAAGGAGACCGGCCATTGATTGTGTTAGGTACGACGGAATCCTAAATAAATTGAGATCGGGCAGATCATACGGTATGCTGCTTGAATTTTATGCATGGCTCTCAAGTTTTCATCGACCGCTGATGTACAGAGATATTGATTATGAATGAACCGCACATCTATAATATGAGTAATTTGACGAGTTATATGAAAATTGTGAATATAAAAGTTGTAGTTTTTTTTTATAAATTGTCTTATGGCGTTGTACAAAAAACAAACGAGCATCGCATTTGTGACATATGACATAAAGTTTTTAAATGTATATTGTTTTTTTATTTTATAGAACTTTTAATTCTCTATTCAGCTATACAGGGTCTTTCATTAAGGTCGGCCCCCGGCCATATCTCGGAAACTACTGGGCATAGAAATTCAGAAAAAAAATCATTGCTAAAGTCGCCATGAGAAAATCCTGGAAATAACTTTTACGTTCCGCATTTTGCCGCAAGGGGGCACAATTGAAAAGTAAATTTTAAAATTTTAGATATCTCTGAAAATTCCAAATTAAGGTATACCTTTGATAACACCATTAAAAAGCATGGACAATTTTTCATCATTTTGGTTTTAGGCTCATTGGCGTACCCACTTTAATAAGAGTGAGGGAAGCTATTGAAAGTGAAATAATTTAAATCGCTGTAACTTATTTATTTATTTCACATTAAGGAATACAAAACGGGACAAACCCAGGAACAGTATTCACTAAATAACAATAAATAGTAATATCAAAGTAGTAGTATGTAAACAAAAATTAACATATTACATGTAAACAAGATTTTAAAAATTTAACATTAAATAAATAATCAACAAATGAATATTATTAAAATAGATCTTACGTTATATGATGAGAATATTAATATATTATAAAAACAAGATTATTAATTGAACATTAAATAGAGAAATTAATAAATAAATGTTATTAAAATAGATCTTATTGTGTGTG
This sequence comes from Polydrusus tereticollis, assembly GCA_963920685.1. Classification (NCBI taxonomy): domain Eukaryota; kingdom Metazoa; phylum Arthropoda; class Insecta; order Coleoptera; family Curculionidae; genus Polydrusus; species Polydrusus tereticollis. Next base: position 57,911,610 of record OY987329.1, read on the forward strand.
GTGAGAATAAAACTTTTTTTTCCACTACTAACCTATAACATCGCCATTATTGACCGATTATTAACGTTAGAAATCGTTTTTCTCTCCCTTATAAGTTATTATTGACCATGGTCAATAATAAGGCATTGAAATCCATTATTGACCGATCTTTAAGAATCTATTTGAACGCAGGTAACTTGATTTTTTGATTCTACAACATGAATTCATAAAGGTGATTCCTTGTGGTTAGGCAACCAGATAATTATCAATATACATATTAGATCATTACCGATGCTATTGTAAAATATCGATAAAACCAACATTTTTCCTGCTTCCATCCTTATTCTGGAGGTGTACACATAATAATATCACTAACATTTTCTTCGCTCATTTTAAAAAAAAACGGAAAACTCGTGAAATCTAATGACATAAATGAACAAAAATTGACATTAACAAAGCCACCTGACAAAACAACAAAATATTTTGCCAATTCCAAAGCGCAGGTAACTTGATTAAAAAATATACTTATACCTACCTATAATTTTTTATAATTATTAATACTATAAAGATAAATGTCTTACAAAAGTTTGTAGTAGTGGAAAAAATATTATATTAACCACGGTTTAGACAGCTTATAGCCCTCGCGTCTTAAATCCCTCGTCGCTTCGCTCCTCGTGATTTAAACTCGCCGCTCGGGCAATAATGATGGCTGTCTAAACCTTGGTTAATAATATACTATTAGTGCACTTGTTAGGGCCATTTGGGATTGAAAGCAAATATCCAGTTGGATCAAATTACATATCGTATTATACGATCATCACGAAGAGACTAATAAATAAATTAGAGCTCTACCAGCCACGAGAACAGGCAGGTTTTAGGTCTGGATATGGCACAAACGATCACCTACTGGTAATAAAAAATCTAATTGAGAAATGTACCGAATACAATAAACCCTTGGTGTTAATATTTGTCGATTATGAAAAAGCCTTTGACACAATAAATCAACAAAAAATGTTAGAAGCTCTAACGGAATGTCGAATAGACTACCGCTACACAAATATAATTAAACACATATACCAAAATGCTACAGCGAGTGTAAGAGTCGGAGATCAACAAACAAATAAATTCCCAATAAGACGTGGAGTACGACAAGGCGACACCATATCGCCAAGGCTATTTACTACACTGCTGGAATATGCATGTAAAAGAGCGAACTTAGATGAGAAAGGCATAAATATAAATGGAGAACGGCTTAGCCACCTGAGGTTCGCTGACGATATAGTCTTGATAGCTGACCAAGTAGACGAAGCAAAGGATTTAATAGAGAGGCTCCATAGTTCCTCCCTGGAAGTCGGACTGAAAATTAACATGGCCAAAACACAAACTATGACAAACCTCGTGCTCAGCGAAAGCATATCAGTAGCTGGGAAAACAATTGACCAAACCACATCATACAAATATCTGGGACACGAGATTAGCATAGGAAGAGACAATCAAACTACTGAACTTAACCGCCGCATAAGAATGACCTGGGTAGCCTTTGGAAAACTAAACTACGTATTCAAATCAGAGCTTCCATTGTGCCTTAAAAGGAAGACTTTTAATCAGTGTATACTACCAGTTCTGACTTACGGAGCGGAGACATTGACTCTGACCAGAAAAACCATAGACAAAATCCGTGTAGCTCAAAGGGCAATGGAACGCGCAATATTGGGTATCTCTCTCAAAGACAGAGTCCCAAACCGCGTAATACGACAAAGAACGAAAGTAGTGGATGCGATAGAGAGAATAGCAACTCTAAAGTGGAACTGGGCTGGACATGTTGCCAGGCTAACAGACAACAGATGGACCAAACGAATATTGGAGTGGAGGCCGAGACAGGAGGCCTATCGAAATAGGGGCCGTCCGCCAACGAGATGGACCGATGATCTAAAACGTTGCCAGGGAAACTGGATGCAGGCGGCGCAAGATCGGAATACATGGAACAGATTAAGGGAGACCTATATCCAGCAGTGGATACAAGAGAGGGTTGATTGATGATGATGATGATTATACGATTTGCAGCAACGATGCAGAGGCAAGTTGGAGTGATAGTTGGTATTACTTGGTTGAATGTGGAAAAACATCTTATTTCGCGTGTTATAGGATGGAACGTTGATATTTATTTAGTTAATAATTGGGGTTAAATCAATCATATTGTTAAAAATTTTATAAACAAATTTTATGTCGTACATATGCCTTCTATCCTCAAGTGATAATAATCTTATATAGGTTTCGTTTAATTAAGGTAGAATTCCCGTTTAGATAAAATTTATAGCATAAATATTTTAAAAAATTTTCTTGGACTTTTTCAATATACACATCGTACTGAGGATTCCAGATCACTGATCCAAATAAAAGTACGCTATTAACGTATGCCATATATAATGTATGAATAGATTATATTTGTTTAAAGCCCCTACAGGTTCTTATAATAAATCCTAGTGATTATTTAGCTTTTAAGGTGATTTGCTGAATATGATGCTCAAATAACATTTTACAGTAAAAAAAATACCTATATATTTTACAATAAAGACTCTTGTTAATGGTATATCGTTAAAACTATAATTTGAAAAAATTTTATTGATATTTCTAGAGAACGTGATTGTATGACATTTTTTGAGATTTATATAGAGGCAATTACGTTGACGGTACGAAAAAAGATTGTTTAGGTCATGCTGAATGCGAAACGTGTCTGAAGGATCAGCAACTGAGTGAAAAACCTTTAAGTCGTCATCGGCATACATTAAAAAATTAGAAAATTTAAAACAGCTGACAGTATCGTTGATATAAATATTAAATAAAAGAGGCCCCAGATGGGACCCCTAAGGCACTTCAAAACTGATCTTAGTAAAAGCTGACATAAACATACCAATTTTAACAGCTTGCGTTCTATTGCTGACATAAGAAGACAGCCATCTAAGCAGACTTCCACAAATACCGACTCCAGCAAGTTTACTAATTAATATGTTATGATCAATTTTGTCAAATGCCTTGCTGAAGTCGGTATGAATGGCATCTACCTGGTGGCCCGCATTTATACTGTCCAACAAGTACTCAGAATAAATGAATAGGTTACTTTCAATGAAACGTTTTTTCATGAAGCCGTGTTGTTCGGGGTTGATAATATTTTTACAATCTATATATAGGTAATCACATATGATAGATTCGAAAAGTTTAGCTATAATGCATAATTTAGATATTGGCCGAAAGTTTTCCGCAAGAAATTTATTACCGGACTTAAAAATGGGGACTAGCTAAAGTCGGATAAGTCGTTTATAACTGTGATAATAAATAAGTAGGTATGATACACGATATATTTTGATAACAGGAATCACGATAAATATCGATAAAACTGCGCTGCGATTGTTTTACCACAATAAAAGCGATAATAAACTTCGATAATGACAGGAAAATTGGAAGTGGAAAGTTTATCACACTTATAAACGACTTATCCGACTTTAGCAAACTAAAGATTGTCACACGCTGAAACGCAGCAGAACTTGGTGAGTCTGTTCCATTTTCCACTTTTTCTGTCATTATCGAAGTTTATACTCGCTTTTATTGTGCTAAAACAATCGCAGCGCAGTTTTATCGATATTTATCGTGATTCCTGTTATCAAAATATATCGTGTATCATTCCTACTTATTTATTTATTATCACAGTATCGCATCGTATCGTATCGTATTTTTGTAGTATCATGTCGGCTTTTCTTGATAACTTATCGTACCGAATGGCATGTTAATCCAACTAACGTAGGTATCTTTCTCACTTTGCAACAATGAGTACCGAAGATACTGACACCGAATTAAAGCAGCTTGCCGCAAAACGCGGTCAGGTTAAATCAACTTTAACACGATTTGCCACGTTCGTTGACAAATGTAAAAGTGATATTAACGAAGAAACTGTCATGCAGTTAGAGTCGCGTTTAGAGAATACATATCCTCTCCTCGAACAATTTAATACGCTGCAAAACGAGATCGAGTTAATAAAAAGAGAAGAAATTGGTTCTAAAGTGCAAGAATTATTTGAAAATTATTATTATGAGCGTACACAAAACGCCAAGATAATAATACAGACTTTTTATAACGCAATATTCGCATCTCAAGTTAGTGACAAGGCTTCTACTGCAGCTCCTACTAATCAAAATAATAATAGTCGGTCAAGTAACACTAGTGTACGATTTCCAGTCATAGATATTTCTAAATTTTATGGGGATTATAAAAAATGGGGTCAATTCAGAGATATGTTTACGTCACTAGTACATAAGGATGAGTATCTGGATAATATCAAAAATTCTATTATTTATTAAGCAGTGTTAAGGGTGATACTGCAAAAGTAATTGAATGTATCAAAATCACAAACGAAAACTATGAAATAGCATGAAAGTTATTAGAGTCACGGTATCAAAACGAGTCAGTTATTATAAAACATCTTGTTAGCGCTCTAGTTGAGTTACCAAATATAGGTAAATATTGATTTGCGAAAATTTACCGATTCTTTAAAAAGCATATTAGATCTCTAGAAACGTTGGGAGAGCCAGTAAATCAGTGGGACACTCTATTGTTTTCGAGATTGTTTTATTTAACGTGCAAAAAATTGGACGCAACCACTCAGCGGGAGTAGGAGTCAATATTCATTTGAAAAACATTACATAGCGAAAAACCGATTTTTGCAGATTTTTTACAGTTTTTGGAAAAACGTTGTCTTTTGCTCGAAACATTATAAATCGTGAAAAAGATGACAATAAACATTTTGGTCATCAAACTGAAAATAGAAACAAAGATGCTAAACACGAAGAGGACAAACAATTTTCAGGCCATATTGGTAGCGCTAGATCTTTTGGTTGTGACTTTTGTGAAAGAAGTCATCCAATTTTTGCATGCGAAAAATTAAAATCACTTCCAGTGTCGTCGCGTATAAAAGAAATAAATAAAATAAAAGTCTGCACCAATCGTTTTCGAAATAATCACGAATTATCACAGTGTAAAGCGCAAGGATGCAAAATATGCCAACAATTTCACAATACGTTATTGTATGTTGACAATTTTAATCCATACAGTGGCGAACATCAAAATCAATATAACCGTCGTGCGCAATTGGGAAACACTACGGAATATGTGAATCAGACAAATAATAGTCAAAATAACAAAAAAATACCAAGTCAATGGTTGATTTCAAGTTCGGATGTAATGACTAATTTTTGTGAAAATCGCACAGAAAATCAAATCTCGCAAATTATGTTATCGGCCGCACTTGTCTTAATTCAAGATTCAGTCAGCCAAATTTTGTTACTAACAAAATCCAAAGTAATTTAAAATTGTCTTCTTCAAACATAAGCGTACCGGTCATGGGCGTAGGCAGTACAAATTTTAATATTAACAAAAAGGTTGTAACCAGCATAAAATCAATTCACAATGATTTCATAGCCGATTTAACGTTCCTAGTACTAAATAAAATCGCAGAGAACTTACCTAATTATTCGTTTGATATCAATTTAATGGAAATACCTACAGGTATAGTTTTAGCAGATTACGAATTTAATAAATCGCGAGAAATTGATATGCTTTTAGGAGCAAGTATTTTTTACGAACTGTCATGTTCCGGTCAAGTCAAGTTAGGTCCATGTATGCCGATATTACAGCAAACTCAGTTAGGTTGGGTAGTATCGGGTCCCATATCTACTGCTGTTACTGAACTAAATCAAACAATTAATAATCCTGCTCTGTGCAATTTATCGATAAATAAATCACTCGAAACGTCTATCCAAAAATTCTGGAAAATAGAGGAAGTATCGACCTCGCAAATTAAATCGATCGAAGAACAAGAATGTGAAAAATTATATTTCGAAACCGTAAACCGAGATAATAGCGGACATTTCATTGTTACATTACCGACTCGTGACAACGTAGAAAAATTAGGTCATTTAGTTGATAATGCAATAAAAAGACTGCATAGCATGAAAAGAAAATTTACGAAAAACGAGCAATTCAAAAAGCAATATGTTGACTTCATGACTGAGTATGAGTTTCTGGGACATATGACTAAAATAAAATCAACCGAAATCGATAGTTTATCTTCAGATGTCTGACGAAAGCAATGAAATTGAGCATTATCAGCTTAATACCGTAACGTATGGCACAAGCTCTGCTGCATTTTTAGCAGTACGTAGCTTGCAACAAGTCGCAATCGAAAACCAGCAGTATAATCCTGAAATAGCAAATATCATTAGTAACGATTTTTATGTAGACGATCTCCTAAGCGGGACGAATACGGTAGAAAGCGCTATCGCTCTAAAATGCAAGTTATTGATTTTATTGAGCGAATATGGATTCCCGCTGCGAAAGTTGGGCTCAAATCGAGTAAAAGTTCTGGAATCAAACGATTTAAATTTTAATGATCAATATGCTATTTCGGAAGATGAAACTAAGAAAACATTAGTATTATATTGGCAAGCGAAGCATGACGTTTTAACTCATAAATTAAACGAATTTGATACTTCTCAAGAAAAAATCACAAAGCGCGTTATTTTATCGCTGATATCAAAATTATTCGATCCATTGGGACTTTTATCGCCAATTATTATTGTCTTAAAAATTTTGATGCAATCATTATGGGACATAAAATTAGTATGATATGATGTACCTCCGGATTATATCTTAAAGGCGTGGTCTCATTTTAATGAAAATTTAATTGATCTAAACCATATTCAGATACCGCGTCAAGTTATTATTCCTAACGTTAAACAAATTAAACTCCACGGTTTCTGCGACGCGTCTCAAAAGGCATATGCAGCCTGTATATATATATATTATATATATATTAAATCGAGGGATTATCACAATAACACACTCGTCCGACTTCTTTGTTCCAAAACGCGAGTAGCTCCGCTACGAACTATTACATTGCCGCGGTTAGAACTTTGTGGTGCGTTATTACTAAGTCAGCTATATGATAAAGTAAGGCTTTCTTTGGATATTGATGTAGATAAAAAATATTTATAGACAGATACTACCATCGTTTCGCCTTGGATTGGTGCATCACCAAGTACTTTAAAAATATTTGTAGGGAATCGAATAAGCGAGATTCAGAGTTTAACCTGCAATGTTCAGTGGCGGCACGTGCCAACTGAATATAATCCAGCGGATGTTGCATCTTGCGGAACCGATTTATGTAATCTTATCAAGAATCTCCTTTGGTGGAATGGCCCACAGTGGCTTTCCAAAGATGAATATTTCTGGCCAAAAATTATCGACTTTGGTTTTACAGATTTAGAGAAACGTAAACCGCAAATCACTCTTATAGCAACGGTAAATGAACTAGAGTTATTCTAAAAGTTTTCTACCTTATATAAACTTAAACGAGTACTTTCCTTTTGTTATCGGTTTGTAAATAATAGCGTTAAAGGACCACCTAAACTAACTGGAGAGCTAACATTGGAAGAACTCGACAATTCCTTACTTATGTTAGTAAATATCGCGCAAAATGAATCTTTTTACAACGATATCGACTGCTAAACAGTCTAAACCATTACCAAGAATTTCTTTAATTTTGTACTTAGTGCAAGTTTATTGAATAAAATCCGTAGAGCGCTTTCGGCAGTTACGCCATCATCAGTACTACCTACAAAGCAAGAAAGGAAAAAAGAAATCAACAATTGTGAAATTTTAGGAATCTTTGATAGTTAAAGTTAATTGAAAATCTTAGATAAAAGTCAATGTAAAAATTCCCACCAATTTCTCGTTACTTACTTTGTCAAAATATAACCAACCACAAAACACAACATACAAGTATATGTATAAAACTTAAAACATTAAAAATTTGGGGCCTAAAGGCCTAATGTAAAACTACATGATAGGGATGCAGCTTAAAATCCCTTAATATTGCAGTGCAGCTTATGCCTAAGTCTAACGAAATTTCTCTTATGCTTAAATGCGGATCGACTTCCACGCACGCAAGAACGTTTATAATATTGTCTTCATTCCTTACTGGACGTCTTCTGATAGGAACGGGAATGCGTCGTACACTACCTGCTTGCTTTAAACATATTTCCAGTCGCCGAAATACTCAAATTCAAAATATACGGCAAGCATATCGTAAGCCTCAACATTGGTATAAGCCATTTTTGAATGGCATGTATCACAAATTTTTATCAAGAAATTCAAGACGAATTAAGGAGGAACTTTTGTTAACACAACACCTTATAAAATGAAATCAGTTGACAACTATTCCCATTTGTTTATCTCCATGGAAACCTTCCGATTTTATTTCACAGCAATCTAGATTTATTTTTCAAAACACCATATTATTAGAGTTACGCCTAAATACATGTTTTCCATGATTATACCATTAATTCTAGAGTGGTTTCTGGGCCATTGGAGTAATGAGTGGCAAACCTACACAACCATAAAGTTTAAAAATATTTTTTGTCATGTAATGCTTGACCACGAAACTATAAAAACAATCGCTTCTTCATTTAAAGTTTTAAAAATTATTCTTTTGGCAGTAACTTTGAAACGAACGAAGGTATCGAACTGCGGTTTTTCCGATTATGATATCATACTTATACCGTATGATTTGAGTTTTCGGAACAAAATCAAAAAATCTGTTATTATTGCAAATTGCACTCTCTAGCATTTTTATTGAGAACTATTGTGGACCACCGAATTTGATAGTTGAAAGTACCTACTTACATTTCTCTTCGAAACAATCTTAAGTTTGCTAAAATCGGATAAGCCGTTTTTAAGTTACAGCGATTTAAATGATTACACTTCCAACAGCTTCCCCACTCTTATTAAATGTCGGTACGCCAATGAGCCTAAGACCAAAATGATGCATAATTGTCCAAGCTTTTTAATTGTGTTATCAAAGGTATAAGTACCTTAATGTGGAATTTTCGGAGATATCTAAAGTTTTAAAATTTACTTTTCAATTGTGCCCCCTTGCGGCAAAATGCGGTACTTGAAAGTTATTTTCTCATGGCCACTTAATTACTCATATAGATGGGCGGTCCATTTATAATCAATAACCCTGTACATCTCTCTATGGATAGTAGTAAGTCTGATATATATATGAACTAATCTGAAGTAACATGAACTAACCCAAGAAAGGCCTAAAAGAATATCTGTCTTGTGGTGACTGCAACCAAATAAAATTTATTGCAAAACAAACTCAGGAGGCATTTTTTTCAAAAAAAGATATAGAACCGGATGCTTTGGCATAGTTACATTGTCTATAAGTAGGGTTGTCATACGTTCTGTATATACGGGACTGTCGCCATATTGAAGGATTCAATCCCGTATTTTGTTACGTCTCGTTTTTGTCCCGTGTTTTTTTTTTATTAGGCACAGCACCGCCGGAAAAATCCTTCATGGCGCACAGCGAGCGGTGCGTGTGTGTAGGGAGCGATTCACGTTGGTTTTAAATCTTTGGAGACTATATTCGATGGGAAATACGATCGGAGTATGGTCGTTCCAGAGTAATGACGTTTTCTAGATGAAAGAATTTTTGACTAGTTGCGTTCGAAGAACAACAAGCTGAACCACATACGGGTGGGCTGCGGACGTTCGTTGGATATTTCTAGCATGTATCACTCTAGGTGAAGTCATGCGGACAACATCAGTTTGAACACTTGCCTTGAAAATATCTGTAGAAGAGGATCAAGTCACCATCCTGTCTTCGATGTTCTAGGCTTTCAAGGTTGTTTGTCAGATCATGATCGCCGATCAAGCAAGTGGGTCTTAGTAATTTAATGTTATCTAGTAAAGCTATTTTTAAAAGGAATACACATTTTTGGTAGTATCTACAGTCTACAGGTTGGAAAAACATGCTTAGTTTTGTAATTACGTACTAAAAATATACTGCAGAATACCGCTGCTCAATCGTTAACAAAGTATGACTGTAGAAAATAGTGTTTACTTCTTATTAGTCAGAAATATGTGTTTTGAGGTATGGGATTTGTTATAAAGAGATTTACTAGTACCCTTTATTACCTTTTCCGTTCCGTTTAGTACTTTCTTCTAATGTAGTATTTCACATTTCTCATCAGCAATGTAGCATTATAGTATATTATGTTACAATACAAGACCGGAAAGTACTATTTTACAGGTCGATGCAGGCAATTCCTGTTAACGTACTTTTCGGATGTGAAACGTACAATATTTTAGTTACTGAACTCTAACTACTAGTCTGACCAAATTTGGACTTGGTCCAAAAAAAATCGCCTGCAGCGCTCATTAACTGTTGAATTCATTCTCGTTTAATGCGTCTAGAATCCCTTAGGAAAGGAGGCACGAGTTAGTTAGGTTAAGTTTATTTTTTTTTATTTTTAAGTTACACCTAGGAGGTGTTGGAAAATAAATGCATCACGTTTCAATGCCTCTAGAATGCCTGGAAAAATAAGTAACGTTAATTTTATTGTGACAGTTTTGGAATAGCTTACTTCATTTTTTATTAAACTGAAAAATTTATCCATACTCAAAATATAATGGGATATTCTTTAGCAGAAAAATGTCTGTCTTTATTATTCAGGTAACAAAAAATTAATATAGAACTAGTAATGAGTATACCAAGGATGTTTCCCAATGTTTTTTTTTGCCTCGCAAAATTTCATCAGAATCGCTGGACATTGGAATATTTCATTTAATAAAAATTATAGTTAGTCTTAAATCAGATTTTTTATTGATAGTTGATAAAAATAAAAATTTACTAAATGAAACACTTATAAGTTAAGCTCCACTATTTTATTTTACATTGTCCGACATGTTTTGCTATACTATAGTTTCTTCGGGTACTTCTTACAAACTGAAGCATAAACAGGCACTGCAACAATAAACAGATGAATAATTACTATTCTAAATTGTTATTAGGCCAGGTTTTGTACAAATTTAATAAAGGGGATGGGTTTGTTTCTAGTTGACCATTTAAGGATTTCCCTGTGTTTTTAATTCTATTTATTTAGAAGTACCCGAAGAAGCTACAGTATACCGGAACATGTACAGTGTACAATAAAATAGTGGAAATTAACTTATTTTTTCTTCAATTAGTAATTTTATATGAATATTTATTAACTAGCGATTCCGTCAATTATTTATTTAAAATAAAAATTGTTTTTTAAAAAAGCCTTTCTATCAAAAGTACTTTTCACTTGTATTAATTCCTTATGTTTTTTGTTAGAACGATAAGATGAAGTAACAGAAAAGCCTTTACAGTTGGATTTTGACTTATTCAGAGTTAACTTTAAAAATATATCCAATAATTTATTGTACTAATTCCAAGCATAGCTATTTCTTCTACTTTATTCCATGTGGTATCTGTAACAATATCCGCCGCTATGTCATTAGCGGGTGATTGAACCGTGCGTTTGTTGATGATTATATTTGTTAAAGAATTATTTAAGACATTAATGGAAAATTTTTGGCATTGCTGGATTGCTGGATTATTATTTAACTAAAACTTTTTTCGATATATCCTAGAACAGAGACATTTCTTATTTTTCTATAAAGTTTCGTTAATCTTTGTTAGATTTTGTTGATATAGCTAGCCGCATCAGCCGGTACAGAATATTTACGATTGTCAGTATAAAGATAGGTAATTACTGTCAGATTGAGTAAATAATTTCTAATCGTCATTACTGTCCTGTTAGTTCTTTTGAGGTTTTTGCTGTATGCTATTTTATTCCTCCATAATTGTAGGTACTTTTGCGAGGCAAAAAAGAAACATTGGGAAACATCCTTGGTATACTCATTACTAGTTCTATATTAATTTTTTGTTACCTGAATAATAAAGACAGACATTGAAATTTTTTTCATTATATTTTGAGTAGGTATGGATAAATTTTTCAGTTTAATAAAAAATGCTTCAGTTTGTAAGAAGTACCCGAAGAAACTATAGTATAGCGAAACATGTCGGACAATGTAAAATAAAATAGTGGAGCTTAACTTATAAGTGTTTCATTTAGTAAATTTTTATTTTTATCAACTATCAATAAAAAATATAATTTAAGACTAACTATAATTTTTATTAAATTAAATATTCCAATGTCCAGCGATTCTGATGGAATCGCAGAATTGGCGGTTTCTATAGGAGCTTCGCACGGGTCATTGTTCTAGTCACTGGTTTATTGCAGGAAATGACATCTGGTCAATTGGACACATAACTCCTCCCTTCCTAGAATGAGGCATCGCCGGGAAGATTTAATTCGAATTATTCGGTGGATAATATTGTATCTGAAGGTATCTTTTTTCTTGGGGGTAGATTTTGAAAATATTTTCGCTTTGAAATACAGTAACAGGTTACTGCACAAAGTAGAGTAGAAATATAGTGTAATTGTCCATAAGTTGGATGGTTCTTTGAAGTATCTTCGTAATCTTAAATTTTTTCTTAAAATTGGGTGTGTTGATAATCATTGGACTTCCAAAACTAGTTTCTTGCTAAGAAGAATTCTTGTTTTCTGAATAAAAGGGTGCATGGGCCTCTTGTACCGTGCGAACAAAAATTCTCTTTATCCAAGAGGGCTTGGACTGAAAAACGTCAGGCTTGGCTTAGATCACAATTATAAGGGATGATATATGTAACCAAATCTAGGTTAAAATTGTGGCAAATTCATATTATGACATGATATGCCAAATTAATGAATATTAAAATAAGTAAACAAATACAAATTTATTTTTGTTGTTTAGAAAATTAACAAAGTTAGAATATAGAGAAAGGAAAATAGAAATTATAGAAATTGCTGAAATTGGCCACCGCCACGCTCCAAGCATAAATTTAAATATGAAATTCAACTATAAATTTACATGTCTTTTCATATTTTCGAAAGCGTTGACCAGCACCTCTCGAGAAATGTTACCACATTCTTGGATAATCCTTTCTGGTAACTGTTCTAAATTTTCAAGTGGTGTTTTAAAAATATTGTTCTTCAAATGAACACAAATGGATTCAAAATATTGTCCCTATACCGCTGTGCTGTAACTGTGTAATGGAAAAAAATGGGACCAAAAATTCTTCTTCGGGGAACAGCCAACCAGACAAAAAGTTTTTGAGGGTGCAATGTGGAGTCTAAAAAAAATGGGGATTTTTACAACTTGACATGCGTGGATTCTGAGAATAACCGGTGAGGTGGAACCAGGCTTCATCAGAAAAAAAAATGTCAGGTCTAATAAATCATGTCTTTTTTGGAATACTTTCACTTTATAAGCAAGCAAATTTAACTGTTTTATAACAATAATCCTGCATATGTCATAAGATCTTCCCACTTCTTGAGGCCGGCGTCTTACACATTTGGTTGGTGTATTTTGCATTATTTCACGAATGTTTGCAACAAGTTATTCTGTTCTTACAGATGGTTTTCCAGTTTTTTTTATGTTGTATATAACCTGTTTCCCTAAACAGAGCTACGGTTATTCTCAGATAATGATAAAAATCCTCAGCAGTAAAAGCGACGCTAGGAAAATTTCGCGAAAATCGTTCATGCACAAACGCCGATGACATTCATCATTTACTCTAACCCTGTTTCGAAAATACGCTTCAACCATGATTTTTTTGTGCCGTTCCTTAAAATGAATTGCGTGAATTATTCAAGAAATTGGATAAATTAGCGATAAATCAAATTACTTGTAGCGACTGTTAAAGATGAAGGATAACTGATCTACTGACACCCAAAATATATTAAGCTCTACCACTATGCAGTACGACCTTAGATGCAAGGCACACTTTGATAAATAAGAAATTTTGTCAAGTTCTATTTTGCAATTAATTTTTAAAATATTATCAAAATCAAGAATATTGTCATATTTTAATTCGAAAGGGAATTAGTTTTTATAGTGTGCTTGGATTTTTTGTAATTCGTGAAATAGATCTTCTGATTTTATTATACTTGGGTGAAAGGTATTTAATTTATAAAAGATATGCGAATTCTGGATATCCTGCAAGGTGTTTAAAATGGCATTATATAATATAATTAGTTGGTTTAACAGATCCTTGGCAGCCAGCATATCTTGGCGCGTAGCACCATCTTTGACAATTTTGTCAAGTTGAACTATTCTGGAGGTTAAAACATGTTCATTATGTTGAATATTTTCTATAGTTTCGTTAAAATTGTTTACAGTTTCGCTGTTAACGGAATACTACATTTTCAGCTGGTTCTCAATGCTTTTTTCGTTATCTTTTACGTGGTCCAGAATTTTGTACATTTTTTCACCGTCGCTAGTATCTAGGTTTCCTGTTACCCCTTTTATACCGTAGCCTAGTCCATTAATCAACCCTCTTCTAGTACGATTTTTATAATCAATTTAAAAATTCTCTATTTTTTCTTGAGTTAGCTTTTGACTAAAATTAGCAATTCTAGAAATTGTTGAAAAGTTCGTTATTTTTGTCCGATGGCGAGGAACCTGAAGTATTTTAAAATATATAAGATTTTTTTCTAAGTCTTTGAATATTAGATGGGTGAATTCTACCGGCAGTATTGCCGTATGTAGTATCCATTTTTGCAGTTTTAGGATTTTTGTTAATAGTTTTCATTTTTCGGATTTATGTTTATTGGAAGTTTTACTTTGATTTTGTTTATAAACAGACGAGAGTTGCGAGTACTTGTTCGGGTATTTCAGGTAGAGTTTCCCTATTTCCGTTAGCTTTGTTTATGATACATTCTTTTTGTTTTTGGATATCCCTATTTACTTTTCCGTATGATAGTTTAATTTTTTCGCGATGTTTGTGTTGAAACGTAATTGTTTACAACTTAGTTTTCTAATTATACATTAAGGGGTGAATTTATGTCTAAATGGTCATTTACGATTTTCAATGGTTTTAATTTAGTGAGTTATTCTATCGTATTATTGTAGGCTAAAATTCCATATGACACTTAATTTTCTATGGGCGCATTTTTGTATTCTTCTTCATTATTAAGATGCATTATGTGTTCGATAAGGGTGGAATGAAGTTTTTCTATTAACCCGCTGGATTCAGGGTGTTGAGAGCTAATTTTGACATTGTGGACAGACAATAATTCTGGAGCTATAGAATTTCGAAACTTTGCTGCCATTGTAATAATATAATAATGAGTATATTTAGAGAACGAGTCTATAATTGTTAAAAACTTGCAGTTTTCAAGGGTTAACTGTCTATATGAACAATTTGGAAGGGTCTATTAGCTTTTGGCGTAATATTGAATTGGAGATTAAGGAGGCATCTATCGTATTTCTTGTTTGACACAATTCACATTAGTTTTATTCAAACGTATGACTAAATTTATCCTGTCTTGGCCAATAGTAAATATTTTTAATACGATTGAGTGTCTCCTCAATTCTGCGATGGTTTGTTGTTCCTTTATGGTGGTTTCGTATGGTTTGCTTGATTTCGTCATCATCTACTACGTCTATTAATTTTATTAATATTTTGGAACAATTAATTAATATAATTTGTGAAATTTTGAAGTATTTTTGAAGAGTATTACCAAATTTTTCATATATTAAGTATCGGATCTTCAAAATATAAATAATATTTTGTTTTTGGTTCGATGGTTCTTTTATAAATTTAATGACGTCACTATCAAAATTGCTTTTAGAAAATTGTATGAGGATGCTTTGTTTTGTTTTACAAAGCTTAATTCTTATTGGTTCCGCTGGGGAAAATTTACTTTTAAAATAATAATTCGCTTTTTCCCGTACTTAACGGGACAATCTACCCTATTATTGGGTTTTCAACGTTAGAGTGTACAGTGGCGTCCGTGTCGTCAACTGCATTTTCTCGATTGTCCATGTCTCCGGTTTTCACGATTACAGATTGCTTGTCTGGTCATGTTGTTGGCTTGGTTAAGGTCTAGTTTAAATTTTTAACGTATTCCGTAAGTGAAAAAATGTTATCGGCCCCCGATTGTCCCTCATTTTAAACGCCACCTAACTAACTTTGAGTTCGATCCTTTTGGGGAAAATAACCATTGAAGAGGCTTATGGTCGGTAATGATTTAATATTTTCTCCCGAATAGATAGGGTCGAAAATAGTTTACAGCCCATACCATGGCAAGAAGTTCTTTCTCAATTATTATAAAATTAGCAAGCTCTACGACTACTTCGTTCTACTGATGAGATCCGAGAAAAGATCGAAAACCATACTATGCAATCCGTTTTCCTATATATGGTAAACAAGCCCAGTTTTGACTGAAGCGTTCTCAAACTCATTTCGTCTATAATTCCACTCTTCAGTAGTGGAAATTACCACTACACATGTTGGATGACAGAATTTTTCAAATGGAATGAAAATTCACAAATTATTTGGATTTTGCACTTGCCAAATGATTTGTGAATTTTGATTCTTTCTCAATTGTCGAATAGTTAGTTTCGGTTGCGCTTAAGAAACAGCTGTCGTATGCGATAGGGAGATCTGAACCGATTTTTTTTTAGATAAATGCTGCCACTGGCGTAGTTGCTCGAGTCACAAGTCAGATTGAAGGGTTCCGAAAAATTTGGTATTTAAGGCTCGTTAATTAACAGATTTTTGTACATTTCGAAACAACTTTTATGTCTTTTATGTCAATGTTCGCGTCTCTTTTTAAACATCTAGTTAGGGGTTTAGTAATTTTTGCAAAATCTTTTATGAACTTGCAATAATATCCAAGTAGGCCAAGAAAGCCCTTTATAGCTTATGTTGTCTTAGGTGTAGGGTAATTTTTTATGGCATTAACTTTTCCGGATTCGGTTTGACTCTCTCAGGGGTCATAATGTGTCCTAGGTAAGCCACTTCATTTCGAGAAAATTCCGACTTATCTAGTTGGATTTTAAAGTTTGATTGTCGTGCTAATAACTGATGGCTGTGGGTATCAAAGCAGATATAAAGGACTTTATAGTACCTTACTTAAACTATCCATATCCAGTGAACTAGAAATTATTATTGAACAACTAATACTTGAATGTGGGCATACCATGATGAAGGCCGATGCCGTACATTCGTCTTTAGAAGCATACTTTAAACCTCCGATGTATGCCCCTAGTGACTATATAGCAAGGATCAGACAAGCAAGGTCAAATCCTCCATGAGGTCCATAACATTGACTATACCTTTTTCGCTAATTATGAGAAAGCTCAGGGAGCCAATAAAAATAAGTAAGCAATAATGTAATCATTTACAGTAACTAAAATCGGTTATGAAAAAGGATTACCATCCGTTCTATGACAGCCTTCCCCACAACAATTTTATTAGAAAGCGAGTTAGAAAGTATATTATTTGAATATTATTTTGTTGTTTTCCTCTAACAAATAATGTTTTATTTATGTTTAGTTTTGAGGAACGGAAAATATAGCCTTGTATTTTCGTTAATAAATACAATAAACTATTACTTTGTAAATTGTAGGCTCTTCTTTAAGACAAGAATCGCTTTCTGCTACATTTCATTTTGTTGGGCAATATATGCCACGTGAATAAAGTGCCAGCAAATTTCTGCTATGTGCAAGAAACTATTAAAATGTTGAAATTAAATATATTATTATAAACAGAATTCAAATTCATTCAGTACTTCTAATTCACACCTAATTACATATTATAACATCATTAATATTGTTTAAATTAATATTTTTTATTTAGAATAATACGTTTTTCTTGAATCCTGAAATTTAAGTAATTTTCACATAGGAGGTATTTCAGTGCCAACGACAATATACCTATAAGCATAAATGATAAACGAATACAATTTGCAAATACCTGCCGCTTGGCCAAGCTGGAAATCCCATATCAAAAAGAACAGAGAAGGATTCGGAATCAAATATAAAAATATGCATTGGCTGATTGGTCTCTTCGTAATAAGCTTATACTTTACAAGCAGATACTTATACTCCCTATGGTATCCAGTTATGGGGTATTGCCAATCAGAGTATTTTGCAACCCATTGAAAGGTTTCAAAATAAAGTACTAAGGAACATCGTGGCTGCTCTTTGGTATATGCGTAACAGTAACTTACATCGAAGCCTGTATATGGATACTGTTGAACAAAGACCGCAACACTTAACAAATTGATGGGTTCAAGTGATTTTTCGGAAAAAAAAAACACTTAAATTTTGAATAAATGATACCTGCATATATACAGGGTGGCCAATTAGTACGACAAAGGTCAATATCTCCTGTACCATTAGAGATATCGGAAAACTTTTGACAAGGCTTATTAATGGTTAAGAGATGCATCTTTTAAAATTATTTTCGTCTATACAGGGTGCTCCAAAATAGCGGCACGGTAAAAATTTTATATTTTTTAAATGGAACACCCAGTATATATTTACATATTTTAATTTGCCGTAAATTACTGTACATAGCACCGTTATTATTTATACACATTTTTGCAACGTTGCCGAAAAGATGTGAAAATCCCTTAAATTTGTGAAAAAACATCGTTCAATAAAATGTGTAGTATTTTTTAACTTATTATAATTGGAAATAAAATATTTTTATAATGGAAAGAGAAGTGTTGACAGAACTCGCCTAGGGTAAAATAAATTAATATTTTTGTACAGGGTGATTTCTACGGACATGCCAACTTTACGAACTTTAAACCTAATTTTCTCATTTTTTTCAAATGAAATACCCTGTATTTGATTACTTTGACTTGTAGGGATTTTCTTCCTTTTTAACTTTTGTTAAGGTCTTTTCATACCTATCTCTACAAATATTGGTCGTATTTCAGTTTTTGTCTAAAACTCTAGCAAAAAACTGAATGTATTTTACCATTGTCGTTTTTCTAGTTACCTATGACATAGAAAATAAAAACAAACGTTCTTGTTTAAAATGAAACGTCAGTTTGTTTGTAATATAATGACAATTATAGTAATTTGGTAAGCTATTCTTCAAAAATTAATAAAAATAGATTTTTCAAATGTCGAAATGGTGGATATGGTTTTTGTATTAGGAGCTAGCGACAAAAATTGCTTGTTAGCTATGAGGATATATCAAGAAAGATATCCAAACCGAAGACAACCCAGTAGAAGGGCGTTTGAAAAAGTAAAGGAGCGTTTTGAAACAACGGGGAGTGTAGCCTATAAAAAACAAGAAAGAATAAAACGTGTTTTAACGGAAGAAAATCAATTAAATGTTCTTTTAACAGTCACTGAAAATCCACACATTGGCCAACGAAATATTTCCGACCAATTAGATATCCGCCGTTCATCGATTCAGAACATACTGAAAACAAACAAAATGCATCCTTACCATATCCAGTTACTGCAGAAACTAAATGAAGGAGATTTTCAAAAGAGAATAGATTTTTGTGAATGGACGCGGGAAAAAATGAGGCACATTTAGTATTCTTTTGTGATGAAGCAACATTTCATAAAAATGGAAACGTGAATAGGCATAATTTTCACTATTATGCTACAAGCAATCCCTATTTTATAAGAACCCATTCACAAAACAGATGGTCCTTAAACGTTTGGGGAGGAGTTGTAGGAGACTATGTTATTGGACCGCATTTTTTTAAAGAAAAAGTAACTGGACAAGTATATTTGGACTTCTTACAAAACGATTTACCACAATTAATGGCTCAGATACCGAATGAAATTCGTGAACGTCTTTGGTTTTTACATGATGGAGCCCCCGTGCATTATACAGGACCTGTTACTAACTTTTTAAATGAAACATATGGGCAGCAGTGGATTGGAAGAGGAGCGCCTGTACCATGGCCGGCTAGATCCCCAGATCTAACAAAAATGGATTTCAGTATATGGGGATTTGTAAAGGATCAGGTATTTAAAATACCCCCACTACAAGAGATGATATGAAAATTTGTATTAGAAACTGTTTTCAAACTGTAACTCGGGAAATGTGTAGAAACATGACTCAATTCTTTTGAAAAACGTATATAATTGCGTATTCAAGTTAATGGGAGCCACTTTGAACAATTAATTAGGTAATTTTAAATCAATTAATTTAAATTTTAAAAATTGTCCTCAAGCTTAAATCGGTAAAAAACTTAAATCTAAAAATTGTTTCGAGTTAATTATTTATGTAAATTAATAGAAAAACTACAAAACTGACGTTTGTTTGTATTTCCTATGTCATAGGTAACTAGAAAAACGACAATGGTAAAATACATTCAGTTTTTTGCTAGAGTTTAGACAAAAACTGAAATACGACCAATATTTGTAGAGATAGGCATGAAAAGACCTTAACAAAAGTTAAAGAGGATGAAAATCCCTACAAGTCAAAGTAATCAAATACAGGGTGTTTCATTTGAAAAAAATGAGAAAATTAGGTTTAAAGTTCGTAAAGTTGGCATGTCCGTAGAAATCACCCTGTACAAAAATATGAATTTGTTTTACCCTAGGCGAGTTCTGTCAACACTTCTCTTTCCATTATAAAAATATTTTGTTTCCAATTATAATAAGTTAAGAAATACTACACATTTAATTGAACGATGTTTTTTCACAAATTTAAGGGATTTTCCCATCTATTCGGCAACGTTGCAAAAATGTGTATAAATAATTATGGTGCTATGTACAGTAATTTATGGCAAATTAAAATATGTAAATATATACAGGGTGTTCCATTTAAAAAATATAAAATTTCTACCGTGCCGCTTTTTTGGAGCACCCTGTATAGACGAAAATAATTTTAAAAGATGCACCTTTTAACCCTTAATAAGCTTCGTCAAAAGTTTTCCGCTATCTTTAATGGTACAGGAGATAATTACCTTTGTCGTACTAATTGGCCACCCTGTATATATATATGAGGTTATGTTAAAAAGTTCGCGGATTAAGAAGAAAGGGGAGTAAAAAAAGAGGTATTATTTTTTACGACCATTAAATAGTACAGGCATTACATACATAATTTTTTTGAACAAGTTATAGCCGTTAAGATAAGGGCTCATATTTTCACAGTTTGCGATCAATCATAGCATGGGATATTAATTTGATTGATTTCTAAAAAGTTTTAAGCCAATAGCGCATGAAGAAGTAAGATCGCGGCTGCCATGGAAAACGAATATGTTACGTCAAGGGGTAAATTGTCGAGAAATATTTTTAAATTGTATGTTTTAAATACTTAGAATTGAGTTTATGGTTATGCTATTACATGCTCCTCAAATCATATACTTTCGTTTCGATTTATTGGCATGATCTAATCAGCAATTCAGGCAGTGACCTAAAAACTAAGTTAAAAATTTCTTAAATATATTAATATTATAGAGTAAGGCACACACTTCACACCCAGGGGTCTATCATCTAGATAGATGGTAGTAGGTATGCACTGGTGAAAGTTTTCTCTGATCGCGTCTTTCATGCTTCTTAGAATGCTGAACACAACTTTCATCTCCAATGACAATCAGGTTCATAATGTCATCGATATTTTGGCCACAGAAGTCGAAAAACTCGCCTGCGTACGTTCGCGTTTTTGAAGCGAAATGAACATTCTCGGCATCTATTATCACCAAGGTGATCCTAGAGCTGCTTCTTGCTTCAACCGGGCGGGCGTCTCCCAATATTTTAGTTTTCGACTATTTCTAATGATTTCCGGAAATGTATTATCCGTAGGGCGTCCAAGGCGGGGATTATCTTCAATTGACATCCTACCTTGCTTAAATAACAGACCAGTTTATAATTTATTTCAGATTAAGTTGATTATTTTATCTCGGTAGTTAATTACCCGACTAATCTGATACCTATATGCATACTAATAATTTTATATTTTAATAATGAGTCAATTAATTAATGGGCATCGTCAGACAGGATTTCCATGTTTTTCCGACCATTCTGCCAATTTTTTGACCTCCCCTACTCCGTACCAATTTACTTAACAGAAACAAAGCGAGTAAAAAGAAATAAGAGGCCTAAATTCGAGGGTAATATAATTTTTAGCCTAATAACCCAATTTGGGCAAACGCCTCTGGAGATATAAAAACACGATGCTCCAAAATTATGCATCGAGACTTGGCAGGGCGCCCTAAAGGGAACGAAATACCGACAAAGTAGGTTATGAGGGTTTTAGGATCATTACCCTTTGACTTAATAATACGTGTACAGTGTACACTTAATCAGGCCATGTTACTGCCCGTTTATTACGTTACGAAAATATACGACTTTTGCGAAGTTGTTTGTTAACTTAATAAGTTTCGTATTGGGTAAATACGAGTCGGCAAAACAAAGCAAAATATTTGATGTTGTATCCATTTGCATAGAAATTCTTACAGTATATTGCACCGAGTTATTCTTAAAAGGACCAAAGTGTGTCAGTCAACCTCATTTCGCCTCAAAAATAGAGGTACATTTGTTAAAAACGCATGAAAAAGGTCCCCTTTCTTTTTACGATAATAGTCTAAAAGAGATTTTCGAGAAATTATGTTAAAATAGTGCTCCAGGAAGACAATTACGTTCAATATGGACAATTTTATGTGCTAAAGATGGGGCACAGTACATGAGATGATTAAGTAAGGAACAAAATATTTATAGATGTTGTTGTATTAAGTTTTCCAAGCAGTGTTTTTCTTAGTGGCGTATAGGCGTGTCAATTTTATAAGTTTTAAAAAAGATTAGCAATATCAATGTTAACAGAGTCGTTCTTTCTTCTATATTTTTTCTAGAAATGAAGAAGCTCCTTTTAAATTACTTTACGACTTTTGTTTCTTCAGCACTCCTTCTCAACAACGAAACATCTGACTACTAAGATTCTGATGGATGGGCAAAATTCAAATGTATAATATAATTGTATTGAATTGGCATGTTCAAAAAAAGGCGAAGTTCAGATGACGCATTCTAGAACACCTCCCTGATCAAAGTCAACCTATAGTGAAAACCAAGGTGAAAACTGACCCTGATATATTTACATAGCTACATAACTACATTACTGGTGGTATAAAGGTGGCTTAAATAGTAGTAGAAATTGTATCCATATTAAAGAGATCAATTAATTTGAAAGCTGATATTGAAAGCTTCCTGGAATTTTCTAGAAGGGATTTGTGAAATTATGCAATGTTATATAAAAAACTGCGCTCAAAAATTGCGGTCCGATGATATGGCGGCGTTATCTTACCTATAAACCTAATGTTAAGTTTATAAATATGTGATCGAAAAACAATATGATTGTATAAGTATTTCGGGCACTTTAAACTAACAATTTTATAACGGAAGCTTGCCGGATGAAACCCTCTTTTCTCAGTAATTTCTTGTCA
Source organism: Polydrusus tereticollis (assembly GCA_963920685.1). Taxonomy (NCBI): domain Eukaryota; kingdom Metazoa; phylum Arthropoda; class Insecta; order Coleoptera; family Curculionidae; genus Polydrusus; species Polydrusus tereticollis. The sequence continues at coordinate 57,934,766 of OY987329.1, forward strand.
TCCAGACTCGATAAGTTGATGGGATATATGTTGATATTTTCGGACACTGTGAATAAGTCAAAAAAAAAATTATGAACGTAAGATGTATCCGACGCTTATCGACACTATTAAGAAAACTTTCATCAACAGCCTCACAATAGCTAAACAGAGAGAGTACCAGAGAGTCGCACAATAAAGTTTTTACCTCTCGTGACAAAAAATAATGCATGGTACAAATGCATTTTGTACACATCTTGGGACATGTGCACTAAATCGTAAGGAACTGTCAAGAATGATGCCCAAATTTCGAACATTGTCTTTCACTGGCAAAGGCGTGTTATCCATCTCAACATGAATTCATTTTCAACCTGATCGACATCAGACTTCCGAGCGAACACCGTCAAACAACACTTTCCAGGATTTACCATTAGGGAATGTTTTATTGATAATTGATTTAAGGAATTTAGATACATTCTTATAGTCCTATAGCTCTCAACAGCGTCGGTCCTGTCAAATGACATGTAAACTTCGGTGTCGTCAGCATAGAGCACCCTTTTAGCGATTTTGAGAGAAACGACATGTCAATGATATATAAAAAAGGCAGAACCCTGTGGCACGCCATTTCGAATTGTATTGATATTATATTGCCAATCCGAACGGACTGAGTTCTATTTGATAATACGTTTCTAAAGCACATTTTACAGTCGGCAATACTATTTGCAAGTCGCAATTGTCTTGCTTATAAGCATGCGCAGTAGAAAACCAGCTGTTCGGATTTGGCAATTCTCTTGCTTTTGCGAAAAATCGGTCGGGCTCGATTTTTATTGCAAGTGCGTTTGCAGGTATGGTGGATTTACAGTAATTTTTATGGTTACCAATAAAGACGACAGATCCTAGAAGCAATGATAACAGAAACTGTACAAGCAATTGTTATTATTTTCGCTTAGCAATTTTACAGGTATTTACTTTAAGATATTTCAAGGCAACAACAAATAAAGTAAAAAACGAGAGGTTATGTATGTTCTTTTGTTTTTCCATTGACCGGATTAATCCTTTGTTGCTTTGCGAGCGGCGCGTGTGCGCAGGAAACGATTCACGTGGATCTTGAATCTTTGGAGATTATACTCGTTGGGGAACACGGCCCGAGGGAAGTCATTCCAGAGTAATGACGTTCTCCAGATGAAAGAATTTTTAAAGAGTTTCGTTCGAGGGATACTAAGCTGAACCACGTACGGGTGGGTTGCAGTGGCTCGTTGTGTATTTCTACCATGCACCGCTCTGCGTGGAATCAAGCGAGCAACCTCAGTTGAGCAATTACCATGAAATATTTGTAAAATAGACTCAAGTCGCCAACCTGCCATCGATGTTCAAGGCTTTCAGGTTGTTTGTCAGATCATGGTCACCGATCAAGCGAATGGTTCTTCTTTGAATGGAATCCAGCAATCTTAGGGTGTGTTTAGGAGCAGAGACCCAAATATGCGAACAGTACTCCAATGATGGTCGAATTTGGACTTTATAGAGCACAAAAGTTGTTGGGGTGTATCTTTAGAGGTTTTTAGTTCGGAAAAGTATTCCAAGCTTCTGCAAAGCTGCCTTAGCAATAGCCGCAACTTGACTATGCCAAGACATGACTGACCAAATTGAATCCCAATAAATAACTTGATAAAGCCAAGGAAATTGAGTATCCCGCCATGACTATATCCGGTTCTTCAACATTAACTTCTTCAGAAAATAGAAATAAAGGTCTGTCCTTACCACCAAATAACTTTATTTGCCCCTCTAGGGTAGAAAACAAGGGTTATAGAAAATACATAAAATGATAAAGAATTAAAATAAATTTCTTAACGTTGTACTAGTTTCGACTTTAGGGAAAGTCATCTTCAGCAGCTAATCATTTAAGAAATTTTGCTATGAAAAGTAGTTAAAACAGTTAGGAGATCAATGGGTGATTCAACAATAAAATATAATGAAATGCAGATTATGCCACCATTGGAATAGACAGTAGCTTATTATAAGAACGATGTATCTCTATGCAATGGTAGGAGATAATTTAAACGCAAGTAGGATAAAGGACCTTAATCATAATATAGTGATTTAAGTAATGTTGAAGTTAGAACATGTTGTAAAAGAAGAAATTTGAATATGTCAATTCATTCTTAATTTAAAATGAAACTGACTTAGTGAGGGCACATGTTTATTGTTGTGGTGGATTAGATTATATGTAAATTAAATTAAATGAAATTGCTTCTCTTTAAAATTGTCAAAACGAAACTATGTCATTTCTTGTAAGAAATTGGGAATACATCAAGTGGTCATTATTCACATGTTATATTATTAAAATAAAGTAAAAATTGTAGTAAATTAAATCATTGTATTATTAAGGGAAATAATAATAGCTATCGATATCATCCAAATTAATTATAATCGGTTTAATTGTGTCTAGAGTAACATATGAATTTTCAATAGTTATAACATGACGAACCGAATTGTTCCAACTATGGGGGGGAATATTAGGAACACACTTTCTTATTAATTATACTACACTACAACTTAAAGTCGGAGAAATATTTTGTGACCGAACCTTTGATTTTAATTGGTGCCTCATTTATTGCTCTATGGGATTAAAAATACAATAATAGGGAGGGAGCCGTAGCACTGTATGTCCCATTTCCGCTGCCATTGTGTCACAAACATATGTTTTCTTGATAGAAAATGCATTTAAAACTTGTAAAAGTTAATTTTTTGTATAATTCTCTTCAAAATATATGTCATTCGCCGCCATAAAGTTTTGAATTTCTAATTTTTTGGTATTTGAGCCTGGAATCTTCCGTAATTGTCGACTATGATAGCTTGCGTTGTCCATTACTATCACGCTATTCGGAGGAATGTTAGGCAAAAGACAATTCTGGAACCATTCTTCAAACAGCTTTGCCGTCGTATCCTCGGCATTTGGGACCCAACCATTTTCTGATCCTGCATGTAAAATAGTAATTCTTCACTTGCCGGATGAATTAGACCATCCTTTAAAAGGTGTTTCGTGGGTGTCAAACCACGTCTCGTCGAGGTAAATTATTGGATGATTTTCAGATCAGTATTTTCTTATGGATGTTATATATTGCCGAACATGCAAATAATTTGGACCATAACATTAACTTCAATTCAGCTGAGATTTTAACCTCGCAAACTAACTATAAAACTATAAAAAAAGATTGTTTTTGGAAATGACATTTATTGCATAGGAACCTAATAGTATGAACAAAAGAACGGATATCCAACATTTAAGTGAAATCTATTCATATCTGCTCTATTTAGATAAAAATTTACTCACAATCAATACCAATATCAATAATAACACTTCGAACCTCATATAATACAGTACAACGATTTTTCAGGTATGCTGCACGATAACACTTAAATCCGAAACTTCTCAATTTAATATTATCTTTATATAAACCGCATAAAAAATAATTCTGACAAATTTCAATGACATATAAAAATGACAGTATTTTCTAACCTATTCAGTCACTTAAGATGGTGACACCCAAGTCATGTTTTCCCGCTTAATATTCCATAATTTTAAATTAGTAACGAATTTTATAAGTAAGTTTGATTTTATTTTAAATTGTGTGTTTCTTCGTCCATATACAATGTTTTTAATATTATCTCCAAACTGTAGTTGTATTTGTAATTGACTTGGGTTTTCAACACGTTTTCTTCTCGAATGTCTTTTATTAATAATTATATTAACATCTATATATATATATATATATAATACCAGATCTTGCGTAGTTTAGGAGGCTGTTCGGCACTAATTGGTAGTTTGTTCACTACTCAAATAAGGTTGTGGTCAGATGTTCGTAACAGAGGCTTCACGGCGACTGTATACAAGTCGGGGTTTGAGTTTAAGAAAATACTGAACAAACTAGCAAAATCACCATCTTGGCCTGGAATCCGAGTTGGTTCACCCACGAGTTGGGTGAGGCTAGAGCTGATTATAAAGGATTCGGCTTCGCGACCTTGCTCGGCGATTGTATTTGAGTATTTCAGCCAGTTGACATTATGAACGTTAAAGTTACCAACGATGACAACTTCGGAATTGTGATGGTGGGTTTGCAAAAAGTCGATAGTATTAGCAATTTAGGAGAACAAGTTTCTATAATGCAAGACAAATTTCAGGCAATGTCTTGCTCCTGCAATGCATTGCAGAAATTGAGTTGCAGATAGTGCCTACTGTAAAATGTGCTTAAAAAGAAGAACCGCACTCTCGAAAAAGGCCTATATGATATCGCTAAAAGCAGCTCTTGACCAATGGCGTCAAAAGCCTAGGAATAGTCTAATAATACAAAAAACCGTAACGTTACCATCGACAATAGCTTCAAAAGTATTGTAGGTGACATTGGCTAGTGCTGTGGAGCGTCCATGGTGTTATCGAAATCCAGACTCTCTGGCAAAATGTTATTACTTTTGGAGTGTTCCGATGTTGTATATTTATAATTTTTTCTTTAAATTTTTTTTAAATTTGACACAGCTAACCTAAACTAACCATAGGATCCAAATTTTTGGAAATTTTGAGTTTCGAAAACAAGAAATAATGATGTGCGCAATATATTGCAATACAAATGGACACCACAATTTTAGGATGTAACTTCTAATACAGTCGACACCCTCAGCCCTAGATTTAATGCTCAATATAATTTTGAAAATATTAACTTCAGGCACTCCTTTAAAAGTTATGTTAGAAGATATTTTTGCATTAACTTTACTCTGGTACATATTAATGAGGTTTATATTATTAACAGATTTAGTGAGAGGTTTAACGGTAAAATATAAATTGAGTTGCTTTAGGGCTTTTAATGGTATTCGGGATATCCGCTTTTTTGTTTAGATTTAGGATTTAGGAAACGAAATTTTTTTAGGTATGACCATACATTTGAGGAGTTGCGTAGTCTTGCATCTAAAATAATATATTATGTTATAAGGACGAAAATGTAGTATTTCGGACGTAATGTGAGAGATTATTAGAGAACATAACCTAAAAAAATACAATTCATCTTGCACGGTAATTTGTCGCTATTAATATTTGTCAGTTAACAATGAAACCTGTAATAGCGGCCGAAAAATATTTTTTTGACTAGGACGAAAGGTGGTGTATGATATTTTAAAGCACGTCAAAGCTCTGTTTCTTGTCTTAATCATGTCACATATGGTGTCAGTTATCCACGGTTCATTTTTCTTGGTGAACCTAGCAGTTTTTACAGGGTCATAGATATTTAACAACGCCGTAATGCTTTCATTAAAGAATTCAACCTTTTCATCTATGCTACTTCTCAGCATCTTACATCTTTAGGCATGTGTGTTTGATTATCTGCATGCATCACAACTTCATTTATTTCTAATATTTATTCGACCGCTTTTTAATTTCTACAATCAATTAGTAAATTATGAACATACTTTATGTCAGCATATAAAACAGAGGCAGTGTTCATATTTTTCTTCCCATCTTAAGTCTGAATTTATAAAACTGAGTTAACAGTAAAATTCCACATTATTGCAGCTTGTTTAAGCCCATAATACAGGGTGTCCACGACCTCTTTATTTTTGAGATAACGCGTTAACGTGTCTTTTGGTATTTTTAACGAAAGAACTGATACACACCACATTTTTAAAAAAATTATAATTTTATCATAATTACGCCTTACCACTGAGCAAAAGTCGTTGCTAAACTCTGTTCGTATGACAAACAGGTTTCGATTAAAAAAAAACTAAGTACATTTATTTATTTTTATATACCGGGTGTTGCATCGTCGAGCGGGACATAGGAAATCCCATGTAATTTTAAATGGGGTCAATTATTGGCTTCCCTAATTATTTTAGAGAAAAATTCTATTTAGGTTTATTAAAGAGCACTAAAACCCACATTCAAAAGAATAACTCTAGATATTTTTGATGAGCCCGTTTACGGGTTATCGCCGATTTCTTTTTAACTATTTCTCCTTTTCATGGCCCCGTATTTGCGGGCACCAGTCAAGGTAAAAGATGACTGTCAAATAAAGTTGTCATTTTGAAATGTGTGCTTTATTGTTATAAAAACTCGTACATCGAAAATATTAGCCATGAATTACACTTCTGAAGAAAAAATATTGATGATTAAATGGTATTATCAAGGAAATAGTTATCAAAATGTGTCAGACATGTTTGCTGCTCTGTATCCGAATAGACCGATACCTGCAAAATCTACAGTCGAAAGGACTATCAAGAAATTTGAGACAAAAGGCACTGTAATAAATAACTGCAGATGTGAAGAAAGGCAGGAACAAAGAAGAGATGCAAGAAATGATAGGGACTTGCAAGTTTTATTGTGCGTGGAAGAAAATGATGGGAAGATCAGCACAAGGAAACTTGAGGATGACATAGGATTAGATCACACCACAGCATTACGAGCTTTGAAACGACATAAATATTATTCATACAAATATGAAAAGCACCAAGAGCTAAGAGATAGGGACGAAATACGACGACAGGAGTTTTGTTTTGGTATGATGGAAAGAGCAAACATGGATAGGGAATTTTTAAAAAACATTTGTTTCACTGACGAATGCACATTTACCTTAAACAATGAACCCAATGTTCAAAATTATCGATATTGGAGCAAAGAAAACCAACACAGGTTTGTGGAAACAAGGACGCAATATCCACAAAAAGTCAATGTATGGGCTGGGATTTTCGGAGAAAATATTATCGGGCCATTATTACTTACACGAAATTTAAATGCAGAATATTTTTTGGAACTACTTGAAGATCATATTTTACCTACTTTACATGATGCCGTCAGGGAAAATCAGGAAGTTTGGTACCAAATGGATGGCTGCCCGGCACATAGTACCCTGGCTGTCCGGGAATATTTAAACCGTGCTTTTGGAAATGGAAATGTTATTGGCTTAAATCATACAGTAAATTGGCCAGCCAGGTCTCCTGATTTATCGCCAAATGATTTCTTTCTCTGAGGCCATTTAAAAAACAGGATATACAAAGATAAAAAATACCCAAATCAAGACGAGTTAAAAAATGCTGTTTCTGCCGAATGCAATAGAATTTCAGTTTACCAACTAGCGAATGTAAGAAGAGAATTTTATGATCGCCTCGGTTATTGTCTAGCAGTCAATGGAGGAATATTTGAAAATCTTCTTAAATCCTAAAGTTCTAACAATTTAATAGTACCTACCTATTAATTAGTAAAATATTGAAACATGTAAAATGTCATAATTAACCTTGTAATTGGATACGTTATTTTAGTTTTATTCAGATTAATTTGTACTCATAAATACACCTTAAATATTTTCGATGTACGAGTTTTTATAACAATAAAGCACACATTTCAAAATTACAACTTTATTTGACAGTCATCTTTTACCTTGACTGGTGCCCGCAAATACGGGGCCATAAAAAGGAGAAATAGTTAAAAAGAAATCGGCGATAACCCGTAAACGGGCTTATCAAAAATATATAAAGTTATTCTTTTGAATGTGGGTTTTAGTGCTCTTTAATAAACCTAAATAGAATTTTTCTGCTTTAATACTGTAGTACCCTGTATTTCAAAAATAAAGCGCTTCCATCGTATGGTTAGTTTATTGAGTTGGTCAAATTAAGACTTTAACTCCTATTATTTAATTGTATTTTTCCTTTTCGGTTACATATTGGAAGGTTTTTGGATTTTGCTTATAAATATTTTTTTTTTCGTTATTTCATTTTTAATCGTTCATTTTTGATTTTTATTGTTGCTGTTACTGCTCTTTATCTATTTCTGTACAGTTAAGGTGTGAGCCAGTCTTTTGAGTATTTGCGTCTTTGGTCTTCAGTGGAGTGAATGTGTGAATTTGTGATTAACCGGTTGATTGAAAGTCGTGAAACGTCCGCTCTTTGAAAATACTTTATTATTAATTTTGTGAAATAGTCGTCTATTTTGCCCATGTCCATGTCTGTATGTAGTACGTCTATACACATAAATCTTGGTGCATTTGTAATTATCCTGAGTACTCTATTTTAAAATTTCTGAACTTTAAAACGTCTCGTATTGTTTACGATGCACCAGGTCGGTACACCGTAAGTCAGAACTGATCTTATGATAGTTTTGTAAATTGCTATCTTGGTTTTGAAATTTATCTTGCTTCTGGCACAAAGCAGTGGGTACACAGCACTCAGCTGCTTTTGTGCCTCGGCAATTCATTCGTCAACGCATGCATTCCAAGCCATCTTTTTGTCAAAAGTGAGGCCAAGGCATTTAATTTTATTGCTGCATGAAATTAACTTATTATTTACTTTAGCTCACGTTCTGGCCTTGGAGAAAAAGATGGCTTGCGTTTTGTCGTCGTTTAGTTTTAGTTTCCACTTATCCAGCCACTCCTGGCGGATAACAATATTAAGTTGCAGACGTGAGAGTACGCTTCCAGGTGCCCCCAAGGTGGCAGTGATCGCAGTGTCATCAGCAAACAGGTATAATTGCGTGTGTGCCTGACGCGAAATATTCGCCTTGTAAATATTATAAAGCATAGAAGAAATTGGAGAACCCTGCGGCACCCCTGCTCTAACTGCTCTTGTCGTAGATATGATGTTTTCTTATGACACTGCGAACGTTCTGTCCTCAAGGTATGAAATCAAAATTTTTACAAGCCAATTTGGCATACTTATCCTTATTAACTTTAGGGTTAGACCGTCGTGCCAGACCTTGTCAAACGCTTTCAACACATCAAAAAAGACTACCCCCCTTGACATGAGGTGGTTATAACCTCTTAGCACATTAATTTCCAATCATGTTATCTGGCGCACCGTGCAATGAGCAGCTCGAAATCCGAACTGCTCCGGTGGTAAAATGTCGTTGTCTAATACAAAATCGGTTACCCGATTTATTATTAGTTTTTCAACCACTTTGCCAAGGCACGATAAAAGACTTATCAACCTATAATTGACCGCCAATGTTAAATCCTTTCCAGTCTTCGGTATCAACACCACTTTAGCTTTTTTCTAGTCGTTGGGAAAGCAGCCTCTATCGAATATAGCTTGGGCTATATTTACTACGTCCATTGTTGCTTTTTCCGGCGATAAAGCGGTTAGGGACCTATATTGATATGATATTTTTTTGATAAAATCACTCAAGTGCAGAGTTGGGTAACGACGCGTAGAAAATTAATTTTCTACATACGAGTAGAAAATAGCGTCAAAAATGTAGAAAATTATATAGGAAATATAACCAAAGAATTCGGTTCTAACTTATTCTTTTCCGTTAAAATAAACTATATGCACCTGGCGATGGATCCGGCAAAAGAAAGCAACTGCCTTTAGATTTTATTTATATAGGGTTCTATAAAAAGTTTAAAAAACAAAATCGGTTTAGTCTATCATTCCCTAACATAATATTATATAATGAATTCAGTCCGAAATTATTTGTAGTGTTGTGAGGAAATGATTTTGTACTGTGGGAGCTTGAGCTTTCATCCTTTGTGCCGGTACATTATTTTACAGGGTGGTTTATTGCATGCTAATACTTGAACACTTAGGCAGGAATGGGTAGATAGAAAATTATACATATTCTATTGTATATTCTACGCGTAGAAAATAATTTTTCTACACTGGCCCATTTTCTACATTTTCTACATCTTCAGATGTAGAGAATGATTTATTTATATTATCGGCTATTATTTTTGTTTAAATGTTTATTGAAATAATAAATTATAAACTACTAATTTTTATTACACCTTACACAGTGTCTAAAATAATAAAACAGATAAACTAACCTGAACTGAAACAATAAAACAATTGCTTAAGTAACGATTAAGAAAACGCTCATTAGGTAATTGTTAAGCGAAATAAAAAGAATAAGAACTCACAAAGAAAATTAGTGTTCGTCGGATTTGTTATTGTCTCTAATCTTCAAGTGATAATAGATGCAAGTCAGCATCTTTGAATTTTCAAAAGTGAGCCTGTTGCGGATAGGGGAATGAACAAACGACCAGTTTTAAAATAGCCTTTCTGGTTATGCTGATGATGCAGGAGTTGTGCTTAGCTTAATAATAATAATAATAATATTATAATAATAATAATAATAATCTTTATTCAGATAATCAAATTTGTTCAATTCACAATAATAAAATTTATACTCTAACATGTTTATCTGAAAGGGCGTAGTTCATCTCTTGTTTGAAACAAGAGTTGGTCTTCCACTTAACCTTTAAAAAAAACTAAAATATAACATGTAAACAGAGTTTACAACTAGAATACCTAACAACTAACCTTAACTAAAAAACTTTAACAGTGCAGGAGCATTATATGTTATTCACAAAGATTTATGTTATTCACAAAGATTTATGTTATTCACAAGGATTTATACACTAGAAAAAGAAAAAGATGAAACTATAATTAGCAATAAGTTCGACGGCAATAAGTATAAATGAACATAAATACCTAAGGCAAGGATACATATGAAAATAAGGAACAAAAAACCAAAAACATGTACAAAGTACCTACATTAATTTTATCAATTTCCCAGTAAGTTCCTTTTATACAATAATCGTTAGACGGGATAATGTAGGATGAAGCTTTTCAGCTTATTCCCAAAAAGTTCGAACTTTTGTAATTATTTCGTCGCTGAGTTTCTGAACTATATTGCGATTATGCTTAAAATCTTGAAGACTGTCTGTCCAACCCTTCGGCATCTGAATTATCTATTAAGAAATAATTGACATCTCACTCCTTTAATAAATAGCCCTTTTAAGTTGAAACCCCAACATTTTTCACAGTAACATAATTTCCCGTGCTAAAATCAAATACGACAGATGTCAAAAAGTGACAGCTACGACTTACTAGACACTTAAAAGGCAAAATCGATAAAGACAATTTAGGAACCCCCATATTTCCGAAACGGGTGAAAATAAATATCAACAACTATAAGTTTTTGAAATCGGATCGCCAGATGCAATTCACTTGTGTGGTTATTTATGAGGGTTGCTATTAAAAAAAATTCAAAATAGCGTCGGATCTGTGACTTTTTGAGATCTGTCGGACTTAATTATAGCGTAGATAGCTTGGTCACGGGAGATCATGTAACTGTGAAAAAAACTGAAGTGTTCAGCTTAGAAGGTCTATTTATTAAAGGGGTGAGACACTTAAAAGACAAAATCAATAAAGGCAAATTAGGAACCTCCGTATTTCCGAAACGGCCAAAAATAAATATCAACAACTATAGGTTTTTGATATCGGATCGCCAAATTCAATTTATAAGGGTTGCCATTTAAAAAAATTGAAAGTGGCGTCGTATCTGTGAAATTTGTGAACCCATATATTTTTTGATATTAAACTTGAACTTCTTGTCGAAAATCATTAAGAAATATGTAGTTTGTTTTTTTATTTTAGTCAGTAGGAAAATCGCCAATCGGGTAAGACACTTAAAAAAATATCACTGTACATTCGCTGTATGGGTGTTGCAATTTGTATACCACATATGTATCTGCGCACCCATTTGTTGCATTCTGCTTGCATTGTCTGAGCAGACGGCGTTAATTTCTGTATTGGAAACTTTTTTAGCTATAACTACACAGATTTCCACAATATCTTGCATCACCAGTTTCTTTTTCACTTGTCAAGTTATATGACTCCAGAAAAGCTATGTTACTAACATTGTGAATAAGGCAAACAACGTTTTTTGTGTTACTCGATGGATGATTATTCCAACCATCAATAAGTGCTTCGCACCTTATAATGTAAAAGCGCTCACTTTATAGTAGCTCACTTCTCAACCTAGATATACAGGGTGTTTCAAAACAAATGCGAAAAACTTAAGGGGGCGATTCATTGTATAAAATAAAGGGTAGTTTGATATATAAACGTTGGGTCAAAACGGTTATTCAGTGAGGCTGTAAAATCCGTCGAGAGGAAGCAACACTGAAGATCATGGATTTAGAAAATGAAAATATCCGTGTCCAAGAGTCTATTTGGCCCTAAAACGTGGAATCAGTTAGAGAAAGGAAAGGAAACTAATGCAATGACCAGACAAGCTGGTCATTAAATGAAGGAGTCATCAGCGTCAGGAGCGCAGCAAAAGAAGCATCTAACCTTTAGATTTCTAATTCTTGGTACTCGATATACACTTCATGCCTACCATGCACCACTGAACAGCCTTCGATCAGTTTCTTTAGACTTCACTGTATACAAATCCAAAAAAATAGCTGCATTACGAGACTTGGGTGAAAAGGATGTAGACGGTACTAAGAGCTCAGTAAATATAAATATTTGTGACTACGTACTGCCTATTGAAGACCGTGCAAAAAACTTGGGTGTCGTTTTCGATAGTACTTTAAAGATTTAATAGAATTCCAACTAATGCACTCAGAGGGCATTGCAATAAAGGAAACTTCTTTATAGTAATCGCTGTAAAATAGAAACAAAAAACCCAAAAAGCACAAATCTCCTTTGTACGCCTCATTTATTCATCTATTGGGCATCAGTTTGGATAGTCATAGTATGTCTTTTGACGCTCTATAAACCCCTTCGGCCATCGCTGGAATAATGCTCACACATTTGGTAGTCTGCTCCTAAACATACCCTCAGACTGCTAGATTCCATTCGAAGAATCAACGAGCATGACTCATAAATTACCTTTTGAACCCAAAACATCGAAGGCAAGTTGGTGACTTGAGCCTCTTTTACAAATATTTTCATGGCAAGTGTTCAGCTGATGTTACCCGCTACCCAAAGAGTTATAGAAATACACGACGAACCACTGCAGCCCAACCGTGCGTGCATGCTTTGGCTTAGTATCCATCGGACGACCCTGTTCACGATTCGTTTGTGTGTGTGCTCGCTTTAAGTTTATGGCTCTGGTTGAAACCAAATGGTCATCTTAAATTTAATTTTGTTCGTTAAATTAAGGTACCTTACATTTTGGTTCCCTATGCTTAGGTACCTCTGTGTATTTTGTTATCGTTTAATTATACAGGGTGACTCGGGTCTAAATGTACATGCATCACCAGGAGATAGTGGACATCTTGGGTGTTCTAAATAATCTATCTTTAGTGGGTCCATCTTTCCTCGTTACTTAGATAAAGAGTGTTTTATAAGGTTTGGCTCATTTTTGTTTTTGCCATAATTCTTTTAGCACCCGGTATAAAATGTTCATATTTGGTGGAAATATTTTGAGTAGCTATCGCTTCAAAATGCCGTATGAAAATTTTTTGAAATTCAGGTCCGGACTTTAAAAACAAGACTGATTTCATTTTTTTAAATTCAACACCATGTATATCATATTTTTGTCAATTTTATTTTTTATTTGAAAAACAAATAAAAAACTAATTCTAATGACATACTTATCAAAATCCCCGCACTCGCCGCTAGTCCATAATAAATTGCTCTTCTTTAGATGTTGAAACACATACAAAATAATAACTGTTTTTATAACGACAATAATACCAATACTAACAAAAATAACAAAAACATAATTATTTGAGAATATTTTCAAAATGCCCACCATTAACTTCTTCACATTTTCTTCCTCTGATATTTAAATTTGAAACTGCACTTCTGATTACACACCAACCTGAAACTAGCGGCCAGAGGCCAGCGTCCGATTAAGTAAATTTTTGACGCGGAGTGTACCGTATCGCTTTTTATTTATTTTGATCGTATTAATAAAACTAAAAGACAATAATTGTTTAAACTTTGTCAGATGCTTCCTAATATAAGTAGATATAACATGTATATAGGATTCGCCAAAAAACATAGGCTACAGGGTTCATTCAAAGTCCTTAAATTCAAAGTAACAATAAAATAGTATTTTCCACCAGTTCACGTTCATACTTTATACGATGCTTTAAACTATTGCTAGAAACAATATATCTTCAGCTTTTGCCAAAAAACAGAGGCTACGGGGTTTATTCAGAAGTTTCGAAACTTTTATACCTAGTTAAATTGGCAAGAAAATTCTAGTTTTTACCAGTTCACGTTTATAAGTTAGACGATGCTTTAAAATATTGCCAGAAGCAACATATCTTTGGCACTTTCCAAAGAACAGAGGCTACGGGGTTCATTCAAAAGTTTGAAAATTTTATATTCAAGATATGTTGCTTCTAGCAATATTTTAAAGCATCGTATAACGTATAAACGTGAACTGGTGAAAACTGGAATTTTCCTTTAACCTTGAATATAAAATTTTCAAACTTTTGAATGAACCCCGTAGCCTTTGTTTTTTGAAAAGTGCCAAAGATATGTTGCTTCTAGCAATATTTTAAAGCTTCGTCTAACTTATAAACGTGAACTGGTAAAAACTAGTATTTTCTTGCCAATTTAACTAGGTATAAAAGTTTCGAGATTTCTGAATGAACCCCGTAGCCTCTGTTTTTTGGCAAAAGCTGAAGATATATTGTTTCTAGCAATAGTTTAAAGCATCGTATAAAGTATGAACGTGAACTGGTGGAAACTACTATTTTATTGTTACTTTGAAGTTAAGGACTTTGAATGAACCCTGTAGCCTATGTTTTTTGGCGAATCCTATATACATGTTATATCTACTTATATTAGGAAGCATCTGACAAAGTTTCAGCAATTATTGTCTCTGAGTTTTATTAATACAATCAAAGTAATTGAAAAGCGATACGGTACACTCCGCGTCAAAAATTTACTTAATCGGCCGCTGGCCGCTGGCCGCTAGTTTCAGGTTGGTTTCCAACCTTTGTACCTCTTGGATATGATAAGGATATAAGCCTTCATTTTTTATTGTTGAATGGGTTAATTTTTGCGTTATATGCAGACGTCTAGCAATTTTCCTTGTGGATGTTTTTGGATTTTCTTCAATCAAATTTAAAATGTCTTCTTCCTGTTGAACTGGGTGTCTTACAGGCTGATCAATATTTTTTTGTGTCGGAAAATGTCCTTGTTCACGAACGAAAGAAAATACATTTGAAAATGTTTGATGGTTTGGACATCTTCTTCCAGGAAACCTTAATTCATACTCTCGAGAAGCGGCTCGCCCGATACCATCGCAAAATCCATATACAAATATTATATCAGCGTATTCTTGGTTTGAAAATTGATGGGGCATTTTAAACGAGAAGTAAATGTTTAACAAAAATATCCTTGTAATGCCCAAAAATCTGACAGGTTACAACTGACAATGACTTATTATGTTTTGTTGCCCCCCAATATTTCGTTGTTCTGAGGTGCCGAGCCATGGAGTCAAATTGAATTGAAAATTTTCAAATTTTAACACGCCCCTATTTTATTACTTTGGTTTATTTCTTATTATTGGTATTATTGTTGTTATAAAAACAGTTATTATTTTGTATGTGTTTCAACATCTAAAGAAGAGCAATTTATTATGGCTGAGCGGCGAGTGCGGGGATTTTGATAAGTATGTCATTAGAATTAGTTTTTTATGTGTTTTTCAAATAAAAAATAAAATTGACAAAAATATGATATACTAAATTTAAAAAAATGAAATTAGTCTTGTTTTCAAAGTCCGGACCTGAATTTCAAAAAATTTTCATACGGCATTTTGAAGCGATAGCTACTCAAAATATTTCCACCGAACATGAACATTTTATACCGGGTGCTAAAATAATTATGGCAAAAACAAAAATGAGCCAAACCTTATAAAACACTCTGTATCTAAGTAACGAGGAAAGATGGACCCACTAAAGATAGATTATTTAGAACCCCCAATATGTCCACTATCTCCTGGTGATGTATGTACATTTAGATCCGAGTCACCCTGTATATCTTCAGCCATTTAATTTAGTATTCGTGTGTTTATATTAATATCTTGTTCCCCATTTCTTTATTCCATTTTGTTTCTGTTATTACATTTTTTTTTTTAAGTAATTCATTATTGTTTTTTGTTTCAGAATTCTATTGTGCTGTTTATAATGTATATATTATACAATACACTATAAATATTTAAAATAGTTAATGAGATTGTATAGCCCGTCGTTTTAGTCTGTAGCTACGAAGTATCGGCAAGATGGAAAAGAAACATGTTAAATCATCATCACAGGTGCAAATTTAAAAATACTGAAATCTCTAAACCTTTTCTACGAATATAGGCCATTACCAGAATTTTTAATAAAAATAAAAACGCAATGAAAATTTCGCTCACTATTCGCTCTATTGTGCCTTTACTTTGTAACGCTACTACAATAAAATTATTACTGTAAAAAGCAATGACAGTAAACGTCAGTGTCGAAATTATATTTTTAGATAGATATAGTTATTTATCTACTGTCATTTAGTAATATGAATTTTACAGTTCTGTAAATCGTTTTGTAAGGGCATATATTACAGCACTAGTGCTGTAATAGATGCCATTACAGCACTAGTGCTGTAATAGATGCCCTTACAAAACGATTTTTAATAGCAGGTGCATTTTTATTTTTAAAAATGCCTTTTGCCAAATATTTTTATTCATAGATGAAAGTAGATAAAATTTTGTACAATATTCTTGTTGTAAATTCATATAACTACACTCGATGTTTTATTAAACTCGGCTGACGCCTCTTTTAACAACTTTACCATCTCGTGTTGTAATATGAATCTTTACAACACTTATATCGTAAATAACTATTACACTTGGACCTTGGACTTATAGGTGTCTATTTTTTTTTTATGTTGTGAATATAATGCATGAGAAGCTCGAATTTTTGGAATTATCCTAATAAAACTTTGATTCGATATTGTATTAAATCAACGATTTTATGTGGATTAAGAAAAATATTTCTTTATAAAATAATCCCTTGCTAAAATCATTATATTGCACTCCTCAATAATAAAACATTTTTTCTCTAGCGTTTCTCACAATATCCGAGTAGGAATTTTTACAGTTATAACATTGGCCGACACGATTTTTGTAACACATTTTCACAACGCTAATAAATAATAGAAAAAATATTTATAAAGCCCTAATTCGTACCACTTTTCAATGGGCTCATTAGACCCTTTTATGTTGGTAGGTAATAAATTTTATGAGGGGTCATTTATAAGGGGTGCATTTAAAAACCGAAACATAACATAAAATGAATTGTTTAAAACATTAACAACTTATTCTCTTGTTCAGTCTTCCTTTAAGTTTCGAGTAGAGTGTTTCTGTGCAGTTAAGAAAGTTTTTTCCACGACGAAAATGTCAAGTGAAACCCGCTGGAGTTGCAAAATTTCTCCTGAAAAGTTTTTTTATGTTTGTAAAGAATTTCTAGGAAAGTCACAAGCCAGACCATTTTCTGAAAATGTGAGAAAAGCCTATTTTGTGTATTCTGGTGTTTTAATCGGAGGTCAAGACGAGCAGTGTCCTCTTCCTGTGTGCTGTGTCAGCTGTAACGTGTCATTGGTGCAGTGGATGAAAGGGAAGAGTAAAGGTATGCCCTTTGCAATCCCAATGGTATGGCGAGATCCCACCAATAATTTTGACGATTGCTATTTTTGCATGACGAAGACTGAAGGTTACCTACTCCAAAAAAAGAAAGTGCAAGATCGAATATCCGAATTTGCCTTCTGCCATAAGACCTGTTCCTCACAATGCAGACTTACCAGTACCGACTGCGCCTTTAGATTGGCAATATATTGTTTTGAAAGATAATGGACCATTAGGCCGCTCCGAAGAACAGTGTACCGACCCCAATTTTACTCCGGGTCCCAGTTCCGGCGAGCCACATTTGATTGTTCTAAGTGAGTTAAATGATTTAGTACGTTATTTAAGGTTGTCAAAGCAATAGTCCGAGCTTCTTGGTTCCCGTTTTAAGGAGTGGAACTTACTAGCCAAAGAAATAAAAATTACGACTTTTAAGAAAAGAAATGCTATGTTTTCTGCATTTTACAATATGGAGAATTCGTTATATGCGTGTACTGATATTGATGGTTTAATGCATGAACTCAATATTGAGCATTCTCCTTGTGACTGGCGATTCTTCATAGACTCATCGAAACATAGTTCATAAGCTATATTATTACATAATGGAAATTTAAAACCATCATACCAGTTGCCCATTCACTGACAATGAAAAAGCCTTATTAAAATATGCGTATCCTTTTAGATGAAATAAAGTACAATCGGTACAAATGGCAGATATGTGGAAATTTAAAGTTATAGCAATATTAGTTGGACGTCAGATAGAATATACAAAATATTACCGTTTTCTTTGTTTGTGGGACAGTCGTGCAGCAAGGGAACATTATATAACGGAATGGCCGGAAAGGAGTGAATTTCAACAGTGATCTTAAAATGTTAAGTATGTACCCCTTGTAGAACCAAAAAATATCCTTTTGCCTCCTCATCACATTAAACTGGTGCGAATGAAAAGCTATGTGAAGGCCATGAATAAATATAGGATTTAAATACCTAAAACAAGTATTTCCCCAGTTAAGTGACGCCACGTTGAAAGAAAGATATCAGGATAATGACAATTCGGTACCCAGAGCGATGAGATCCAGACATGATCGGTGATTACTGTTAATTTTTGAAGAGAGAAGATGTGACCTCCAAGAGGAAAAAATAGAATTATTTTGTTTGAAATAAAAACTTTTGATGTTTGCTTTTTTCTTAGATGATAATTTAATATAAATTATAAATACGGTCATTACGCAGAGTTAAAAAACTTTTAAAATCTAAATTTGTAATAGGGGTGAAGCATCCACACAAATTGTTATTAGTTTTTTAATCTTTTTAGTTTAATTAAAATTACTATTTAAACGGGCAAAAATAAACTAAAAAAAAATATACTTTTAAAATAGGGTTCAGAGTATTTTAAAGCTCTAAAATAATTATTTATTATTCCTGTAACATCATTGTACCTACATTTGAAAGAAGTTTTTCAAGTTTACGTAGACTAAAAACATTTTTAAGGACAACTATGACGCAAGCTGGATTAAATGTGTTATCTTAAATTTTTACAAAGATATTTTAAGGGAAATAGACCTCAGTGGAATTGCAAATATATTTATTCAACGAAATACTCACAGGCGAAATGTGGTTTCATTAGGTACAATAATTTTTTAGGTATGTATTTTATAAGTTGGTAAGTATACCTATTTAAATACATATCAGAAAGCGTAAGCTCTTACGCACCTAAAATTGCAAATTATTATTTATTTATTGTCTATCTAAAGCGAGTTTTTTTTATGTGCTGGTTAAACTAAATTAAACTGCAAACATTTTTTGTCACATTTTTTTTTTAATTCAAAAATTAAATTTGGCCTCATATTTGGTCGGTTTCCTTCAAACCCCCACCCCATTATTTTGATATAATTATTATCTATGTCTATAGCTAGAGCACCCATACATAATTTCAAACACCCGCGTCTATGCCTATCTCCTTTGAACAGACTCCGTCGGCGTATCTGTTTCTGAAATAATAATTCATTTATAAAAACTCCCATCCATCAATTTTATTTCACCAATAAAATAATTTTTCATCCCTACGTGAGTTTTTTGGGTGTATTTTAATACATGCCAGATGCCGAAAAATATTTATAAAATGGTTAATAACTAAAAATTTGAATCAACACTACACTATACACTTACACAGGCCAACAAAAATAAGTGTTAAACAAGAGACTGGACTGGAACGTATCATATATTTTGATGCGTTAATTATGCATACATATGCTGTTTCTTATAAATTGGCTATACCCGCTATAGCCTTAACAATAAAGAACAAAGATGTAAAAAATTACACGCTTAGATTTTTTTTAGATGCGATATAATGCGTCCTACGGGAAGTGTATTTATTTGTGCATAGAAGTTGTTCGATTCTTCAAGTTGGGGTGGAATGTTTAGGGCTGTAGAAATACGAGGGCGAGTTTTTTTCGAGTAACACCCACCTAGATAGAAAATTGACAGATTGGAGAGAGATTGGTATGCTAGCCCTTAGAACTCCATTGGGACGGCCATTCTTTTCGTAGAGGCATGGTAGAATAAATAAACGGTAGATCCACTACTCTCATATTTCCAATTCCGCCGACACCGCTCAAATTCGAAACGAAACCAGTTCTAATTGGTTAGTGGCAAGCACCAGCGCTCATCTGGGGCATTGAGTTTGAAAATTATTCTGTTTGAGTGGTCGCGCCTGAGGAAAATAACTATTTAGAGCGCTACGCTACAATGATAATTCATTGTTCGATTGTTGATATTATCAATTCCAGTAATTTACAAAACTTGAAAGTTTTTAAGGGATCTGAAAAAATTTTTTTAAATGAAATGGAACTTTCATTTAAACACCTAAAAGTTGTCAACTGTACAGGGTGTCCAGTTTTCGTGTACCTTATTTTCATATAATAGCTCCCTTATTATAAAAGATAGAAAGATGGGGCTTGCGGCTTACTGTTCTATTATTTTACGAAACATTCATTTCCCCAAACGGAATTTTCATAGCCCTCTCAGTTTCTGACATATTTTAAAAATTTGTCATTTTTGACGCTCCTCTGTATCTGGATTATTTGATAACTTATCAATAAGGTAAAAATGGATTTTTATAGAGTTTTTTATGTGGAATTCAGTGGCGTAGTTAGTTTTTTTTTTAAATAGTTTTGTTTTCAGTTATAAATCTGAACTAACCCAAACTTTTGTTTTTTTTTTAAATAGGACGCCCTATATATTATTTATTTTCCTTATTTCTCTTTTTAAGAGCTTTTCAATAATATATATATAATAGTTCATATTTATTTCTTTTAAAAAGGGACATTTTTAACATATTTTGTAAAATTAATAATTTTTCGTATAGAAGGCTATGCCCGCAAATAATATACAAAATGAACAACATTACTTTTATTATACAACTTTATATTATTACATAACTTTAAACCAACAATAAAACAAATATATTATTTTATTAAATTACAAAAATTACTCGAATTAGGCTCCGTTGTGTTCTAAACACTTTCGACACACCATTTCGATTCTCCGCAATGCATTTAATAAAATATTGGGCTTTCCGTACAAAAGCCTAAAGGTTTGATGGGTAGCTTCTCGAAGTTAATCAATATTGTGGTATTGTATAGGGTGTCCCACCGGGAACCGCTTCGATCTATATATGGAAAACTATACATAGAAAATTTTTGAAAATTTGACAGTTGCTATTGTAGCTGGGGGCAACCCGGCTAAAACATTTTCAATAGGGTGACACTTCCGGTTATACCGGAAGTAGGTGTCAACTTGCTTATTTTAAATGGAATACCTTAAATATTATTACATTTTTTAATTCTACGTAAGGTTCTAGGCATATTTTGTATATCATGTCCTATACCCAAGTCTAAGCATTTTTGACATATTTAAGGTTTTATGTCAAAAAATTACTTTTGCAGGCCATAAAATAATTATCCATTTTTCCTATAAGGAAGTCTTTATTATTTAATTTATGTTCAATTCCTTGTTAGAAAGGACCTGTTTAATAGATTTTATATAATATTTTAATAACTATTAAACAGGGGGTTCAAACAATAAAATTAAAAATGAAATTGAAAAAACTGTAAAAAGTCTACATTTTCAAATGGAAACCCCTAAAGTTTATAATCATTTCTTATTTAGCCTTAAATATAAGGGTCAGTTTGTATAAGGTTGTCCGTTCGGAAAATTTTGCTGCTGATATTAAGTTTAATTATTCCTAGTTGGCTATGAGTTAATTAGTCCTAGTTGGCTATGACGGCGTTGAAAACAGTTAAATGTTAAAGAAATGTATGAAGCTGTCACTTAGCATTTCAAAATTATTAATAATCATGCAGGGGCGCTTTAAGTATATAAACGAAGATTATTTAAACTTATTTATAATTTACGGATAATGTGATAAAGTTATATCAAGAACATGAGACATATTTGCCATTTAATATCCGCAAAAACAGAAACCATCACAATGTGATGTTAAATATATTATAGAAAATTTCAAGAACTTTGGGTCCGTTAAGGCAATAGTGGAAAAAAATAAACTACTAGTTAATAATAAGAATATTGAAATTACTATTTTGGGATATTTTGCCTCATATCTAACCCTGTCTGTAAGACAAGCTGCGTTAAAGCTACAGGATTATCCATATCAACAGTTCAAAGAATATTATGCAAACATAAATTTCATCCATACGCATTTTTCATAGTTCAATATCTAAAAACAAAAACTGATTTTCCAAGACGAATGGCATTCTGTGAATTTATCATAACTTGGGCACAAGGAAACAATTTTTGTTGGACAATGTCATTTGGACAGATGATGCTAAATTCAGAAATAATGGTGCATTTAATCAACATAATTCTCATTATTGGAGTAATTCAAATTTACATGTGTTTAAAGAGCAAAATTTTCAAGTTTAATGTTTATTGAGCAGTACGAAATGATGTCGTCGTGGCACTATATTTTTATAAAGAAAATTTAAATGGAAAGTTAGACTACTGCAATGAAATATCAGTCTGTAAAAGAAGCTTAAGTCACCAATCTGTCTTCCATGTTCTAAGCTTTTAAGGTTTATGTCAGATCACGGTCGCCGATCAAACGAATAGCTCTTCCTTAAATGGTATTCGGCCGTCTCAGAGTATATTTAGGAACAATGCCCCAAATGTATTAGGATTCAATTCTGCTTAGTTATTGTTGTTCCAAGATAGAATTTCTTTCAGGTCTTTGAACTGTAAGATTCCTTGAAGACCTTGAAAACCTATTGGTGCCTATAATATAGATGTGCATTGGCAACCGATTTTTACGCTAGTACATATTAGTTTTCGAAGCAGAAGATGAAACAATGTGCTGTCATCAGCGAAGCTTTATATCGGATTTTTAGATTTTCTAAAATGACGTTAATGTATATAGTAGAAAGAGACTGCATGAAACCTTGAGAGACTCTGGCGTTGATCGTAAAAGTGCCTACAAGAAATTCGTCCATCACCACTCGTAGAGAACGATCTTTAGGAAAGCTTAACAGTCATGAACAAAACTACGCCGGCATAATCTCCCTGTACTCACTTTAGTTGGAATGTCATAATCGATCAAAGGCCTACCGCCCGAGCTCTTCATGATGTTCTGTTGTGTTGCTCAAAAAATTGGTAACATAAATGAGAAGGTCTCGTGTTGATCTAGATGTACGCAATTCATACCGGTGAAATCTACCTGGTACCTACTATAAAAAATGTACTACATAACTTTTGATATGTCCGAAAGCAATACAACTGGTTGATAATATTTGCAGGGTACTCTGGTTTTTTTTTGCAATAATCGTCCAGAAAGAAGAAAATAATCCATTTCTGTAGGATACATTACAAGCCTACTAAGTGTCGGTGTCAATCTAGCGGCAAATGTCTGATTTGTTTAACAGGATGATGCCAAAAATCAATATAAAATATTATCGATTTAACGGCTGGAAAGTTTGGTCGACTTTCTTCCTGGAAATTAACTGTTGAATGTGAGGAAAGTAGTTTTACCAGCAAGTTTGCTGTTTCCGCGTGTGTGGTCATAATAGTGCCATCAGATCGTATTAGAGGTGAAATGGAGTTGCTGAAGTTTTAGCTACCTACCAAAATTATCTTTGCTTTTTTGCTTAGGTTTATCGTTTACTGGCATTGCATTCAAGCGTTAACAAAGATACAATTTTTAGCTGAAAGGTTTTTACGCCACTGTTGATAGAAGTATTTTTTTGTTAAACCAATGCTTGCCGTTTGAAGAGCACTTTTCGAGAAGTAATTTTTTTTTTATGATAAGGCATAGCACGGCAGGATTAATCCTTTATGGCGCTCTGCGTTGCGTGTGCGCAGAAAACGATTCACGTGGATCTTGAATATTTGAAGATTATACTCGTTGAGGAACTCAGCCTTAGGGAGGTCATTCCAGAGTGATGACGTTCTCCAGATGAAAAATTTTTTAAATAGTGTCGCTCGAGGGATACTAAGCTGAACCACGTTTGGGTGGGCTGCAGTGGCTCATCCTGTATTCCTAACATGCATCGCTCTGGGTGGAATCAAGCGGGCAACCCCAGTTGAGCACTTGCCATGAGTATATTTGTAAAATAGACTGAAGTCGACAACCTGCCTTCGATGTTCAAGGCTTTTCAGGTTGTTTGTCAGATCATGGCCACCGATCAAGCGAATGGCTGTTCTTTGAATGGAATCCAGCAATCTTAGGGTATGTTTAGAAGCAGAGCCCTAAATATGCGAACATTACTCCAGCGATGGGCGAATTTGGGCTTTATAGAGCATCAACAGTTGTCTGGGTTTATCAGTATAGACGTTCTTAGTTCGGAAAAGTATTTCATGCTTCTGCGAGGCTGCGTTAGCAATGGCTGCAATATGACTTTGCCAAGACATATGTCTATCTAAATTGACGCCCAATAAATGAATTAATAAAGCCAAGGAAATCGAGTGTCCAGCCATGACCATTACAGGTTCTTTACCATTAACTTTTCTAGAAAATTTCACACCTCTACTTTAAAACCAATAAGATGCCTTTATTTTGACTTATTACCATGGCAACCAGAAAAATTTTCGGAAATTTTTTCGAGGCGAGGCGATATTTAAGTGGAAATTTTTTGACTACTAATTAACATACTGTGACAGAACCGTTTAAAGAAATATGGCAAATCAACATATGTCAACAACAACAACAATACCTTGGCTGGCTTTGCACTCAGTGATTAATTTAATATATCAGGTTTGATTTGTAATTTTATTGCAAATTTTGGTGTGAAATTTTCTGACCAAATACCACACGAGCGTAAATTACTCCTGAACATTTTTTGCCGACCACAAATATTTTTAAAAAATTTCCGAAAATAATTTAAGCTCTTGTGATATTATAATGAAAAAACTGTTTTTTTTTAAGCGTTAAATTCTAGTTGGTTACTGTCACCCCAAGACAGAATTTCTTCTAGGTCTTTATTGAGATGTGAGACCTGTTGCTGCCTATAGAGATGTGCATTGGCAGTCGATGTTCGAGCATTCAAAGTAAAAGACGAAACAAGTGTGCTGTCATCAGCAAAACTATACATAGGATTTTTAGTGTTTTCTAAAAGATCGTTAATATGTATAGTAAAAAGAGGGTGGGCGACAATGTAGAACCTTGAGGGACTCCGGCATTGATGTTAAATGTGTCCGAAAGGAATTCGTCCATCGCCACTCGCAGAGAACGGTCTTTAAGAAAGCTTGACAGCCATGAACAAAATTGAACCGGCATTCCGTATGCTTTCAATTTAGTTATTAGCCCTTAGTTCTTTCGAAACTTTTAACCCACCTTTAACCTTATATAAAAAAAAGACAATTTCCATATTTTTTTAAATAATTTTTAAGATTTTAATCGTTTTAACTAAAATTAATCATTCCCTCCCTACTGCCATATAAACTTAAAAACAAAATGATGTATTATGTAGGTACCTAATCGTAAAAAATATTTTATTAGTGCGCAGTTAAAAGATACTTCTATTTTTTGAATAAGTAAGTCGCATAATCCCAAGAAAGCTTGAAAAAGAAAATGGATTTTTAAGAAACATGATGCAAAGGAACTATATTTGTCGGGGCACATTTTTACGCTCTTTAGTGCTTTATGAAGGTTAAAGATAAGTGTGAACCTGATCTTGAATTTTAAAATTGTTTTTGTTACGAAAATACCTAATTTATATTCAGGGCGTTCATTCATTTGTTCCCTGAAAATATTGAATGGAAAGAACCATCGGGAAAATATTACTTTCATATTATCGAAAAACAAAACGTAACGACGCAGAAACGAAAAATGTTAAGTTTATCTACGACCTACATATGGGGTCTCTGGATGTTTTTTTAAACCCGGATCATATGATTCACTTAAACTTTCAACCCTATGCTAGAGACCGGTATACTGCAGAAATATAGCTGAAACTTGGAACAGGTAAATTTGAAGGTCTCAGGTTTAGGAAAAAATTATTTTTGCACCTAAAACCATCCTAGAAATATATTTAAAATATTTAAAATATATTTCTCCGATAAAGAAAATTGTAATTTTATGCACCTCATCGCCTTTATCTCTCCATTTCAGAGGAGAGCGGGGTAATTTTCACAGTATAATTTGTAAATTGGTGCATCCAAAATCTCTTCAAAATATCGATTTACACTACAGAGAAACGTATTTCTATGAGTCAACCTGAAGTCATTTTTCATAATTAAACAGCTTCTGCTGACTCTCCCATTAGAGAGAGAAATGAATTAAATGATGATGATTAAAGCGCCTATATTTTTGGTTTGCCGAGTTTTGTATATTAGGTGTCGTTTAAGTAGGGTACTAATTCAACTAGGAGCACTAAATTCATTAACGAATGTTTACTATTTTTTTTAAGTCTTCCCCATATTATGGACATGGTGTCTGCTAATTAATGGTACACAGCAAAACCACAGATTACTCATATTTTCTACCTATAAGTATTACTATTTACTTAAACATACTTTGGTTTAAAAGTTTACAATAATTAAAATACAGGATATGAAAGTTTAGCGTAATATTTCGTTTCTTTTATATACCTCTAGAAAGATCTAATGCCACAGATTTAGTGGGTAAATCTATTCTAAGGTTTTTAAACAAAATTTGTTATTTAGGGGCTTTTTACTACAGGGAATTTAAATTTCTAAAACTTTGATATTTACTTATTTATTCATTTACAAACACTACAGATTTACATCCAATTGCAGAGCAGAGGACTACACCTAATTCTAAATTTGCAGTCGTTAAGTCACTCCATTTAAGAGTTTCTTAAGTCTAGTTGCGCTTATGTTGAAAATATCATAAGTGTCGCGAATTTGATTATATAATTTGTATACAACAATGATTGGCGAGTTAATTTAATAATTATTACGGGCACTGTCCACATATAAAGTTACAGGGTTCCTAGTTCTATATGTTGGCACGTACAACTTAATTAATCTTAGCAAATTAGGGTCGTCTATCAGATTATGCAATAACTTGTACAAGGACATAATTGACGCCATAAATCTACGACACTCTATACTCTTGAGCTTGTATGTATTCATAACCTCTGTTTTTGGTATATGTAATTGATAAATTCCAGTTTCTTTGAAATAAAAAGTTCTCAAGAATTTATTTTGTATTTTTTCTATTTGGTACTTTTGATTCTCATAGTAGGGAATCCATATTATGGAGGCGATTTCCAGAACACTTCTCATCATGATTTTGATTTTTGTTCTTTGTGAGACTTAAAAGTAAGCTTAGAGTCTAAAATGAGTCCAATCCCATTCATTTTGTAATCGTATTTCACAATATTTTTTTTCTACAATAGAGAATAACACAACACTTGTTTATATTATAATGCAATAAATTCTTTTTGGATCACTCATATAGTTTGTTTAAATTTTCCTGGATGATAGAACAACCACTTTTCTGTTGAATTTTTAAACATAGCTACAGATCATCAGCAAAGATTAAGACTTTACAGCAGGTAAATTCCAATACCAAACTATTTATAAATAAAAGAAACAGTTGTGGTCCCAGGCATGAACCCTGATGTGGTTCAGAATAGTATCCTCTTACAGTGACTTCCTGTTGCCTGTTAGATAAGTAGGACCGAAAGAAACTAACTAGGTGTCATGGAACCCAAACTTGGATATTAATTTTCCGATTAAGAGAGAATATGACACTTTGTGAAAGGCTTTAGCAGAACCAGTGTATACCACATCAACCTGAAATTTGTTGTCAAGACTTTCAGAAATGTACTGTGTAATATTGCATAAATTAGTGGTTGTAGATTTTTTATTCATAAAGCCATGCTGGAGTTCCGTTATTTTGCCTGAGGCATGGTAATATATAAATTTGTAAATTATAGATTCAAATATTTTGGCTGGAGCAGATAATAATGCAATTGGTCAATAATGTTGAATATATGTGCTATCCCTCTTTTTAAAAACTGGACAAATTTTGACTTCTTTCCATGCTTGTGGAAAATTGTTGTATTTTAATAACAAATTAAACAATATTCGAAGGGGTTCAGTAGCCTATCATGCCTTCAAAATTGAATGAAGGGATAATATCGGAATCTACGGCCCTATTGACCACATAACCTTATAACCTACGTCTCTCAAACAAAACGTCAAATATTTCGCACTGCTCAGAATTGCCAGAATCAACAGAGGGAAATCAGTCTCCTAAACTGAATAAAAAAAAGTTGCAAATGCATTTGATATAGCCTTCCCTTCTGTGTATTCAACATCACCCAAGTGCAATTTATTTGGAATACCGTTTGTAACCAGTATATTCTTAATATATTGCCAAACGGGCCTTGAATCTTTATCAATATCAAGTTGGATGTTATTGATATACTGATTATGTGCATTTTTTATATCAGGTTTCATTTTCTTTTGGAGTTCAACAAATTTGTTATCTATGTGTTTCCAGATTGGCCGTTTTTTTACTGTTTAATATAAGCTTATCTTTAATTTTTATGTTATTAATAATATTTTTATCAACCAATACAGGATATTTTAGAACAACACTAGAGTAACTTTTGGGTACACATATCTTAAAAATATTGTACAATTTGTCATAAAACCTTTTTACTGCAGTATTGACATCCGTAATCAATTCCAAACCATTCCAGATAGTATTCTGAAATAATTGATACATTGCATGAAAATCAGCTTTTCTAAAGTTGTAATTCGTTATTTGTTTGTTATGAGTTTTATTTTAATAGCAAAAACTTCAACAAAGCTAAGTGAGCTTGCATAAACTTCACAAGGAAGTTTAGTTATGACAATATCTAACATGTGATTGTTGACATTAAAAACGTGATTAAGTTTTTGACAATCATAGAACTTTAAGAAATTATGCAGCATATCTACATAATAACCTATATGGTTTCTTGTATAAAAGTCATTTAGATGAGTCATGTTAATGTCGCAAAGCATAACTAGCTAGATGCAATTGAGCTCCCTCTGCGACCAAACATGGGGTGCATTCAAAAATTCATATAAAATAATGATTGTTAATTTAATAACAAATTCCTAAACTTGTGTATTTTTTTTTGGCCATACTCCTGCGGACTATGATTTAGAAATAATCGAGGTTTTAGTCAATATAAATTTATTGCCTTTCAGTTAAACGGTCAAAAGAATTACAAAATAGTTTAAATGAAAATCTTTCATTATTTTTATCTATCAATACCTGTCTAACAAAAAATTAGGACTTTTGAGAAGTAGCTTTTGAGTTACGTAAATTAAAAACCGTATTTTTGAGACATCCTGTATATGTACATTTTCCTACTTCAACAGAATTGGCCTTTCTCCACCAATAAATTTTCATCCTTTCCAATATAAAAAAAAGTATTTTATTTATTTTCCCATTTCTATTATGAATTTTGCTACACAATATAGTTCGCGACACCCGGTACACTAAAGTCACTCGAAAACATTACGACATATTTTAGATCGAAATAGTTCATTAATTTATCTAGGAGCGTCTTTTTTTAATTTTGACGATTTTTTAAAGTCCCATAAAACCTAAAACTGTCAAAAGCTTCACGGGATATATCACTGCAATCTTTTATACTATCCATATTTTATATTTTAAAAGGTAAACAAAACACGGGATCTTTATATTTTCCGACTTTTAACATGAATTTAGCTTATATTAATCAGAACTGGAGATAAACGGTACACTAAAAAATGCCGAAAACGTATACATATTGAAGTAACATCGCTCTAGTGTAAGCCGATAAAATAATATCATACAAAATTGACTTGATTAAAGTGTCTTAATTTGTCCATGACTTTTATCAGCCCTGTATAAAATCAACCCATACAAATGAGCAAAAGAAACGAAAAAAATGTAAGCTTGAGCCACATAAATTGAAAAAATACATCCTGTGAATTTTCGTATTTTAACAGAATTGGCCTTTCTGTACCAATACATTTTTATAGATTGGCCATTTTATTATAAAATTTGCAAAAAAACAACAGTGCTTCATTTATTTTTCGATTTATATTATGAATTTTGCTAAACTCAAACATAGTTCGCGGCACCCTGTACACTGAAGTCACTCAAGAATATTACGAAGTATTTTAGATAGATACCTATATTGTTTTATCTAAGAACGTCTTTCTTTTTTAAATAGGGACGACTTTTTAAAATCCGATATAACCTGAGACTCAAAAACTTCCCAGGATATACAGAGTGATTATTAAGTACTTGTATAAACTGTAAAGGGTGAATCTTTGACTAATTTTTAGATAAAAAGTTCATATGAACATGGTTCCGCAACAGCTTGGTTCTTGAGATACAGGGCGTCCAAAAGAAAATTCTTTATTTGGTTTTGATTACATTTTGGTTCAGTAATGGCAATCTAATGAAATGCGGGATACAGGAAGCATTGATGATAAGAAACTCAATTATTTACTTAGTTTTTTTGTTTATTGTTAGATGGCACGTACAGTG
Organism: Polydrusus tereticollis; assembly: GCA_963920685.1. Lineage (NCBI taxonomy): Eukaryota > Metazoa > Arthropoda > Insecta > Coleoptera > Curculionidae > Polydrusus > Polydrusus tereticollis. The sequence continues at coordinate 57,965,140 of OY987329.1, forward strand.
TTGTACCTGGATTTAAATAACCATAACTTCTGTTGTGTCGCACTGTATGTCATTTTTAACCAGAGCGACCTATTCTCCATTGAACTTTACATATAAGAGGCACTCTCACTATTTCTCGCTGTAAGCTGCCGTTTTGGAAAAAACGAGTTTAAAGTTAAAACTGCGTTGGAATTTTGTCAGTTGTGTGTAGTGTTTTTGAAAAGTAAGCGAAAAAATTTTATTGATTGTGTTGTGATGTGATAAACTTGGATCATCCATAAGACTAAGACTAAACTACTTCTACAAATAAGTTAATAACATTTACATATACAATAATTGCTGAAAATGACTGCCGCTCACTGCAACGCATGCATCAATTCGTCTTAACATTTCATTGATTGACGAATTTTGTAAACTCGTGACTTCAAGTGACCAACAGAAAATAATCCAAAGAATTCAAATCTGATGATCTGGGAGGCCAGGCTTGCGGTCCCGCTCTTCCTATCCAACGGTGAGGGTAATTCTCGTCCATAGATTGACGCGCAACCAAACTAAATTGTGGCGGTGTTCCATCGTGCATCAACCACATCCAGTTTTTGGTTTCTAAATCAACTTCCTCTAAATGTTCAGGAAGATCGTGCTCCAAAAACTTTCGATACCCTTCGCCAGTAAGTCTTTGTGGAAGAATACAAGGTCAAAGAGGGTGATCACCGATAATTGCATCCCAAATATTTAGAGAAAATTGAACTTGAAAATGATTTTCTATAATAGCATTGGGATTATCCTCAGCCCAGATATGGTAAGTGTGAAAGTTAATGATGGCATTTCAAGAAAACGAGGCTTCATCTGTGAAAAGCACATGGCTTAAGAAATCCGGGGTTCTTAAGAATCTATTACGCAACTAAATGCCTAAATCTGCTCTAAGGGGAAAATCTCTAAATAGTAGAGCCTGCACACGTTGCATGTGATAAGAATAAAGTTATTCAGATCTTATTATTTGCCACAAAAATGTGTGTTTAATATTCAGTTCACGAGCAATTTTCCGTGTACTAATTTCCGGGTCATCTTCAATTCTAAGTAACAAAGCTTCTTCAACCTCAACTGCTGCAACAGGCCTTCTTGGGATATCTGTTGTCCTTTTAAAACTGCCAGTTTTACAAAGCCTAACGTGAATATTAATAAAAGTTTGGACGTCTGGAACCACCTTTTAAGGAAATCGCGCCTGATACCTACATTCGTTTTGCGGTTTGTGCATTACCGTGAGCCATTTTATAGATAAAATGAATGTCTGCCATTTCTCCGTTGGTATATTGATACATTTTGAACACACCACACAATAAATTATTACTTATAACATCAAAATTACAAAAAAAAAACACTGCCTATTTTTTAAATTAACTGTCAGGACTGATTCTATTGCCCTGAAAACCTCTTGATTGTTTTCCAAGGCTTGCTATGCATGTACCTATTGTTTTCTTGTGTACTGCCGCTACAGATGAAAGATGCAGCACGCTTTTTGGGAATTTTTATTTTTATATATTATTCACTAATTTGTTGATAGTAATTTGTAAAGTGATAGTGTAACATAGCAATTGACCCTAAATAAGTATTTTTTTCGCTTAATTTTCAAAAACTCTTAATAATACAAAATTCTAACGCAGTTTTAACTTTAAATCTGTTTTTTTTTTCTCTCAAATCGGCTGCTTTCAGCGACAAATAGTACGAGTACATTTTGTATGTAAAATTGAATGGAGAATAGGTCTGTCCAGTTCAAAATGATTTACAGTGTGACATTAAAGTTATGGTTATTTTAATCCAGGTACAACATTGTAGGTGGCGCCATCTAACATTAAACAAAAAGCTAAGTAAATAATTAAGTTTCCCATCAGCGAACTCCCAGTGTTATCCCGGGTTTCATCAAGAAACCAAATGAAATTTTGGATATCCTATATATCAAGGACCAAGCCGTAGCTGCTTTTCGACGCATCCATTGGCAAAAATTTACTCGTTTGGGGAAATCATCAGACAATAATACTTGTACCCTCTGTGTGTGGTATGGGTACAATTGCTGATCTTTTAAAATTCTTAAAACCGTTTGGTGACCTACGTGAAGTGTATTACCAATTTATCTGGTACTTGACTCTGAATAAATTGGTATTTCCCTTAGCACAGCGTTCTCTAGCTCAGGAGTTCGCACTGTCCTGGACTTTCTAGGAATATCGGCATATTTTGCAAAACTTCCCGTGTCTTGAAGGCGCTAATGAATAGTTGAAAATGTTTTCGCACAAGGAACTTGTCGACGAGGGTATTTATCCCCATAAATACGACGTGCTTCCACTGCATTGCCATTAGCCGAGCCATATGCAAAATGCATGTCTGCCATTTTCATATATTTGTAGATTCAGGTACCTATTGCAAACAATTAAATGATGGATTTTTCGTTATTTTTAAGAAACTTCGAATCCGAATATTTAGAAAATACTGTTAAATAAAAAATATTTAAGCGCAGCTACAAACTGTCAAAAATCAGTTTTAATGTTCATAGCCTTCTTAATTAATAAAAGACAAATCCTTAAATTAAGTAAGGGAAGTTTTTTACTTTATGAACAATTATTTAAACTACAGCGGTAATAAATCTTTCTTAAAAGGGTTATAAAAACTTTTAATGTATTCCAGACATTAAACAAAAGATAGAAACAGCAAAAATTAATTTTATTCTTTTCTCAGAAACGGTTCATTGTATCACAAAAAGAGAACATACATTTTTTATGTATTTTTAGTTGTTAGTATCTAAGAAGTTGTAAAGACATTTAAGAAAAACGCACTTTTTAAATCCGGAATCCTCATTCATTTCAATTAAGAAGTAGCTTTTGAGCAACATAAATTAAAAATCTACAATCGAAAGGAAGTTACCCAAAACACATATTAGTTTTGCCCATTTTTACACAATTCCATAAATCTCATGGGCAAAAAATAAAAGTGCGCAACATAAATCGATATTTTCAAACTGAAACAAAATTACTGTTTAGCAACGTACTTCGATCATATTTGTTCAAAAATGATACGGAATTAAGAAAAAAAAAACGTATTCAATCTTTAGAAATATGAACTTTTGCATGTTAAATTTAATGAAATAAATACGGTAAATTGTAGAAAAATTTTTGCGCTTACTAAAAGAAAACTTTTTTTAAAACACATATTATATCATACAAGTCCTACACTACACATAATTATCACTAAACTAAAATAAAAACTAAACTAAATTAAAACTCGAATTTTCTGACATCCTGACGTATCGTAAATTTCAGCTTTGCCAAATATACAAAGACATGTTTGAATCAGAGGCTACTATGCGAGATGAATAATGTTTTACAACCTCGGAATTGCGTGATGTTTTGGTAGTTTTTGTGTAGTAGTACAGTTCTATAATATTAGCGAGAAACTTTTATTTTTTTTAAGTAAAAGTTGATCACAAATCACGGGGGAATCGAATAAACCCAATACAAATGCAAAAAAAAAATATTTTGCCTATAAAATATTTCAGTTTAAAAAGAATATTAGGTTTATTTAATTTTTTGCACACCCTATATGAAAAATTTGAAAATTCGAAATATACAATTTCTATCTTTTGAGAAGCGCTTTCCGGTGAAATAAACAAAATTTTGTTCAAAATTATTTTTAACCTAAACTGTTTTAAAAAATTTTAATTTTTAGTTTTCCTCGAAAATCTACAATTTATAAATTTTTCAAGTATAGGAAGAAGTATTCTAATAAAAAGTATTTGAGATGCTTTATCTAACGGTCTGAACCGCATGTTGATTGGAATTTTCGTTTCGAAGCTATTAATTTCCGAGAAGAGACCTATTTTGATTTTCAATCGATAAAAAAAAAATTGCCATTTTCCAATCTGACCGAAAAACAATAAACTTCTATATGTCGATGTTCTCCACAAAATAAGAGAATTTCAATCGATTATGCCGAGTAGGGTGGCCGCTACAGTGCACGTGTAATTTTTTTAACGTTCTATAACTTTTTTCCGAAACACCCTGTATAGTCAAATTTTATCTCACCAAATAGCCTAAATAGTTGTCGAATTGTTGAGAAAGTTTAATCGTTCCACCGCGAACCGTTTTTAAAGAAATTTAAAAAATTACAAAATTGTCAATTGAACGAGGCAACGACAACGACCACACCACTGTTTTCTCTGTTGCGATTTTTAAAAACCATAAAGTTTTCAGGGAATAATATATAAGATATATAATATGCTATCTGTGACTCATTGCTTACATTAAAAAGGTTACAACTTTCCTGTGACTTCGTGTGTCACCTACTGTGATGCAAATAACTTTAAACGTTAAAACTTTTTATCTCAGGTAATATGAACTATTAGATTGTTTGAAGTTGAATTTAAAACTAATATTTTTACATATGGAATGGGTGGTTTTTCTGTGTGACATTAGTAAGCGGGCACCCTGTATGAATACGCCCTTGACACCATTCATGTAGATCCGCACTGGGTGTCACCCACCCTACCGACGCCACTGCCTGAGACACACCGTATAACTTTGTTATTACCGGAAAAGGAAAAGTAAAGAACTCAAAGAAAAGTAGCATCAAGTATATTCTAAAAATAGGCTATCCAAGCCCTTCGAAGTTAGACAGGAACTTGGCAACGTCTATTTTTAGATCGGATTCATTCACGAATTTACCGTATATTTTATACATAAAGCGGCGGAGGATTAAAGTAGGTCAGTTATAGATTTTCTCTTTGATAAAATAATGTGATATAATAAAAGCAGTTTTAGAGTTCTTTTAAGAAAAAGGAAAGTAAGAAAACTTATAGATAGTTAAAGTCTAAAACCTAAACTTACCTAAATGTTTATTTGGAACAGCGTAGGTAATATATACCTACTGGGTGCTTCAAAATATTGGCTCACCCTTTTAAACTTATTTCCCAGAAAAGAGCTATTATATGTCCCATACCTACAGTAAATTCGAAATCAGTTCTCAATGACCTAAGGCCAATAAGGTTGTTTTCTGTTTTTAGGAAGGCCTTTGAGCCAAGGATGTAGCCACGATTTTGGCTAGGGAAGGGCAAATTAACATAATCAATTAGGATTTATTTGATTTATATGAAAAAACACGTATACCTACATTAAGTAATACTAACTTTCTTGGGAGATCCTCTGCCTTAACCACAGAGTAAGCTCCTTCCCATACCTTGCTAGTCCTGCAATCGTGTATTACAACCAGGTTTTAGTATCGGCGTTATCACACATATGATACAAAGAATTCCTCCCGTGTGCCATGCTCCTTCAAATTGCGGTGGATTTTTGATTCCCGATGAAGTTTCATCTAGCAACGCTAACATTTTGTTTTCAGCCAGGTCAGCTTTCTCCTGGCCCAACTTATTGCTGGGATGGCGTTTGGGAATAATCGCTATTCACATTTCGCTGGTAGCCTTACTGTTAATGGTACCAGTCTGTTCTGTATGACTCCTGAATCTATTTTCAGGCTGCTTTGTTGAGGAAGGTGTGCTGTAGGCTGAGTGTGGTCTATTTACCCAAATGTTTTTACTCCCTGGCTTTACTTACTATTGATCGGGGCTTTTCCTTGGTCCTGAACTTCCCTCCGCCATGAGCTTTTATCTTTCGGCTCCACCAAGCTTAGGTTGTTCCAGGCTTCTAAGGTCTAACCTGAGCAAACCTAACCCGAACAATGTTATCCATTCCTGCAGCAGTTTTTTCCACTTTGGCAGGATTTTCGAATGGTCTTTCACCCGACGTACTACCTTAGTTGTTGTGGAGACTAAGGTGTTTTTAGAGGAGTCGCTCTATTAGTATTTGTTACAGATACACTTTTGTCCTAGTTAATCCCACGAGCGTAGGGCGAAAGGCTGGTCCACATCAGCTGCACCCTGTTTGCTAGTGCAAGGCTAAGTATTCTACGAGATCGCCCTATTTCCTAGAGGCTCCGATTAGGATGCCTCAGTCGTCATACATCCTCTTGGCACGGGTCGCATGACAACTTAGGATTAAGCATTTGGAATTTGTGACGGTTTCAGCGTGATGTATTTACCAACAGAGTTCTATTCAGCGTGGGAGACCCTATCAGTACTAGGCTTCAGCTAGCAGAACGGGGACAATTGACTGGCCAGCAATATCCCCAGATTTGACACCGTGAAACATTTTTCTTTAGGGCTACTCAAATTTAAAATATCAACCGACCCCAAAGTGATTGGAAAAATACAATTGGACATAAGATTAGGGTTTTCTAAAGATACTTATACGAAAATTTAAAGATAGACTTACTACCAAGAAGTCAATTCATGCCAGTTTGAATATTTGAGAAAATAGCCTATTTAGTTTGTCGTCTTAATAATCTTTAATCTTAATAAACTAATCAATTTAATCGATTTTTTATTGTATAATTTGTTCCATACGTGCCTCTCATTGTGTAAATTGGGACTAGGTATGCCATAGTATTATAAATTGTGATAAAATTAAAGGACGATCGTAAAACAAAAGATTGTTAAAATAAATATTTTTTTTTTATTTCATTTCTTTGGCTGCCTAATTCAAATCTCTGTATGTTATTTGCTTATAATTATTTCAGACTTATATCTTATCTATACGAGGGCGTAGAAGTGTCATGTAAAAGAATTTTAAGCATTATGAAATTTCGACTTTAATCTCGAAATTTCTACTTTAAACTCTAAATATCGACTTTGATCTCGAAATTCCTACTTTAAACCCGAAATTTTGACATTAATCTCGAAATTTCGACTTTAAACTTGACATTTCGACTTTAATCTCGAAATCCAATAAAATGTTTTATAATATGACATACAAATATGTATACATGTGAGAACTTTGTTCTCTAGCCACTTGCTGAGACCTTATACAATAAGGATTAACCAAATTATGCTAAAACAGCTATTCTCTGGGCTACATGCCCCAACGAGCGCTGAATTAAATAGCACAATTTGGCGTATTTTGACTAACACTGTTAGTACTAAAATACAGACTCAGATTGCAGAAACTACCGGGAAAGAAAAGAATGAATCTTTATTTCCAATGATAAGTTGCTACGCTGCTGCTACCTGTAGACCGGTTTCGAACTCTTTGGTTCTCGTCAGTACAGGGCAAGCATGACAAGCGACCACACCTGCCATTGGAAAATTGAAACACCCTATAGCCACAATATTGTTCTGCCTAGGCAGTACAATACAGGTGGCGCCATCCTCCAGAAGTTTCTAGCAATCTGATGTGAAAGATACCGTATGGTACTATAAACACAATAAATAGTAAGAGAATACTATAGTATTCTCTTACTATTTAAAATGTTTTATACCTTATATTGTTATACCCAACTTATTTTGATGAATCAAGCTTAGAAGATAAAAATAGATTTTTTCTGGAGGGACGAAAATAAAGTGTAAGAATGCAGACGTTTGCAAATATAACCGAGAAATTTAGTCGATGCACTTTGGCGGGGTCTAAGAAACAAGTTTTGTTGCATAGCTTAGTCGCATACTGTATGTGGGGAGGTAAAATTATTAATCATATACATAACGTAAAGTCTTTGATAGAGGCTTTGAATTAAGATAATAAAAAAATAAATATTGTTCATGTTTCCTTAGAAGAAATACATAATTTTAAAACAATATTGCCCGAACAGATTAATCATTTTGAAGGAACTTTGCGCACTCATCAAATGACGTAGTTCAAAAATCACGACAAAATTCATTTTAGAAGATTGTCCTGCAATATGTGTGATGTAAACCAAATCTGTTAGCATTACAAATAAGGAACATTGCCTTTACAAAATAAATTCCCAAAACGTATTCTTTTTTCCTTTTTTCATTTCAATACTTAAAATAATAAATCACTTGATAAACATTCTCTATTTTAAATAGAAGTTTCTTCGTTTTATAGGTTACACCAAGTAGGTGCATTATTGTATTTTCTTCAAAGTTAACCGTTTAAAATACTCCCATGTTTATAGCTCCAGTGAATTCGAAACTGACGACGAGAGCCAACCTTGGTCGATTTACCTAAAGTCAAATAATGATAAAAATTATGGTGTCGGAGATTATTTGATAATCAAATTTAGAGGAAAGATAAGCGTTAAACATTATATATATATATATAGAGAGGGTAGTCGTTGCTGACTAGTTAAGAGATAAACTAGTGAATATTGGGGAGTGCAGCAAATGAAAGAGTACTCTTTAAAGTTATTCCAAGCTTTCGGAAATCATATATTTCATTTCCATCCTCAGGGAGAAACTTTTTTGAGATTGTTCATAAGGATGTTCGTAGAATTAATATAGGACATGCGAGAAGAAAACGTGTTGAAACCCAAGTCAGTTACAATTAAAATCAAGAATTGGAGACAATACTAAAAACATTGTATATGGACGTAGAAACACACAATTTAAAATAAAATCAAAATTTTGATGTTCACATTTTGAAAATTCGTTACTAATTTGAAATTATGGAATTATTTAGCGGGAAATCATGACTATGATGATGAATGATGATGAAAAACTATGAATCATGAAGTCATGATTTCCCGCTAAATAATTCCATAATTTCAAATTAGTAACGAATTTTCAAAATGTGAACATCAAAATTTTGATTTTATTTTAAATTGTGTGTTTCTACGTCCATATACAATGTTTTTAGTATTGTCTCCAATTCTTGATTTTAATTGTAACTGACTTGGGTTTCAACACGTTTTCTTCTCGCATGTCCTATATTAATTCTACGAACATCCTTATGAACAATCTCAAAAAAAGTTTCTCCCTGAGGATGGAAATGAAATATATGATTTCCGAAAGCTTGGAATAACTTTAAAGAGTACTCTTTCATTTGCTGCACTCCCCAATATTCACTAGTTTATATATATAGATATATATATATACACTAGTAAATATTGGGGACTGCAGCAAATGAAAGAGTACTCTTTAAAGTTATTCCAAGCTTTCGGAAATCATAAATTTTATTTCCATCTTCAGGGAGACTACAAATTTACATAAAATAATATTAGGAGATTTGTTCAAATTAATAATTAAATGTTTTTACTTACAACTTTGGTGAGATTGTTCATATAGATGTTAATATAATAATTATTAATAAAAGACATTCGAACAGAAAAACGTGTTGAAAATCCAAGTCAATCATAAATACAACTACAGTTCAGAAATAATATTAAAAACATTGTATATGGACGAAGAAACACACAATTTAAAATAAAATCAAACTTAGTTGTTCACATTTTTAAAAAATTCGTTAATTATTTGAAATTATGGAAATATTAAGCGGGAAAACATGACTTGCGTGTCACCATCTTAAGTGACTGAATAGGTTAGGAAATACTGTCGTTTTTATATGTCATTGAAAATTGTCAGAATTATTTATAATGCGGTTTGTATCAAGATAATATTGAATTGAGAAGATTCGGATTTAAGTGTTATCATGCAGCATACTTGAAAAATCGTTGTACTGCATTATACGAGGTTCGAAATGTTATTATTGATATTGGTATTGATTGTTAGTAAATTTTTGTCTAAATGAAGCAGGTATGAGTAGATTACACTTAAATGTTGGATATCCGTTCTTTTATTCATACTATTAGGTTCCTGTGCAATAAATGTCATTTCCAAAAACAATCTTTTTTTATAGTTAGTTTGTGAGGTTAAAATCTCAGCTGAATTGAAATTAATGTTATGGTCCAAATTATTTGCATGTTCTGCAAGGGCACATCTCTCTGGATGGTGTCTACAGTCATTCTTGTGGTTCGTGATCCTACTAGACAAGGGTCTAGTAGTTTGACCTATGTATACTTTATTGCAGTCTGCACAAGGGATTTTGTAGACAACATCTGATAATTGATTAGACTGTGTTTTGTCTTTGATTTTTGAGTGAATAGAGTTTATTGTGAGTACAGGTTTGTATGCAATCTTTATATCATTGATTTCTCTGAATAGTCTAGATAATTTTGGGGTGACTTCCTTTATGTAAGGCAATGAAGTGAATTTAAAGTTTAAAGTTGCTTCAGTTATATTCCTGTTTGCATTTTGGATATTGTTCATGTTAGGTGCTTGTGTTATGGTGGAAGACGTGCTGAACAGTATCTTTTTTACCAGGGTGGCAGGGTATGAGTTATTGATGAATAGTTGGAGGAGGATTTTAAGGTTCTTATTTAGGAAAGATGGATGTGAAATTTTCGAAACTCTCGTTTTCATTTGTTTTATTAAGTTCACTTTAACGCTGTGTTTATGGTAGGAATGATAGTTTAAATATCTACCTGCACTACAAGGTTTTTGGTACCAGTCTATGGCAATTGTATTGTCTATATTGCGTATAAATCTGGTATCTAGGAACGGAACTGAATGAGAGTCATCTTCCGTTTCTATTGTGAACTGAATATATTGATCATAGTCATTGAGAGTCTCTACTATTTCAGTTATGCCATCTGCAGGAAGTGCAAGGACGATATCGTCAACATATTTTTTTAAAAAGAAGGGTTTGAAAGAAAGAACTGGTAAGACAACGTCCAACAGGTCGTCCATAACATAGTTAGCCAAAATAGGTGATATTGATGCACCCATAGGTGTTCCAAAAGTTTGTCTATAGAAAGAATTATTGAAAGAAAAGTAAGTATTTTCGAATAGAAATGATATTATGTCTAAAAAAGTTTCTCTGTTGATATTGCAGAAATTACTGATGCGGTGCCAATTTTTGTGAATCGCTTTTTTTGCAGCGTCAAGATAAACGTTGCTGAAGAGGGAGACCACGTCCAAGCTTGCCAGGACATAATTTGTAGGCAATTGTAAGTTATTGTAAGTGTTGGCTATTTCAAAGGAATCTCTGATGTAATATTCATTATTATAATCATATGCTTTTGTGAGAATGTCTGTAATAAAACCTGCAATAAACTCGGTGGGTGCGCCTATGGACGCGACAATAGGTCTTACTGAAAGAGTGGGTTTATGAATTTTTGGCAGTGAATAAAATTTTGGAGAGAAATGCCCTTGTAGTTAGTTAGTTTCTTTTTTGTAGGTTCATCTACAAATTATGTCCTGGCAAGCTTGGACGTGGTCTCCCTCTTCAGCAACGTTTATCTTGACGCTGCAAAAAAACCGATTCACAAAAATTGGCACCGCATCAGTAATTTCTGCAATATCAACAGAGAAACTTTTTTAGACATAATATCATTTCTATTCGAAAATACTTACTTTTCTTTCAATAATTCTTTCTATAGACAAACTTTTGGAACACCTATGGGTGCATCAATATCACCTATTTTGGCTAACTATGTTATGGACGACCTGTTGGACGTTGTCTTACCAGTTCTTTCTTTCAAACCCTTCTTTTTAAAAAAATATGTTGACGATATCGTCCTTGCACTTCCTGCAGATGGCATAACTGAAATAGTAGAGACTCTCAATGACTATGATCAATATATTCAGTTCACAATAGAAACGGAAGATGACTCTCATTCAGTTCCGTTCCTAGATACCAGATTTATACGCAATATAGACGATACAATTGCCATAGACTGGTACCAAAAACCTTGTAGTGCAGGTAGATATTTAAACTATCATTCCTACCATAAACACAGCGTTAAAGTGAACTTAATAAAACAAATGAAAACGAGAGTTTCGAAAATTTCACATCCATCTTTCCTAAATAAGAACCTTAAAATCCTCCTCCAACTATTCATCAATAACTCATACCCTGCCACCCTGGTAAAAAAGATACTGTTCAGCACGTCTTCCACCATAACACAAGCACCTAACATGAACGATATCCAAAATGCAAACAGGAATATAACTGAAGCAACTTTAAACTTTAAATTCACTTCATTGCCTTACATAAAGGAAGTCACCCCAAAATTATCTAGACTATTCAGAGAAATCAATGATATAAAGATTGCATACAAACCTGTACTCACAATAAACTCTATTCACTCAAAAATCAAAGACAAAACACAGTCTAATCAATTATCAGATGTTGTCTACAAAATCCCTTGTGCAGACTGCAATAAAGTATACATAGGTCAAACTACTAGACCCTTGTCTAGTAGGATCACGAACCACAAGAGTGACTGTAGACACCATCCAGAGAGATGTGCCCTTGCAGAACATGCAAATAATTTGGACCATAACATTAATTTCAATTCAGCTGAGATTTTAACCTCACAAACTAACTATAAAAAAAGATTGTTTTTGGAAATGACATTTATTGCACAGGAACCTAATAGTATGAATAAAAGAACGGATATCCAACATTTAAGTGTAATCTACTCATACCTGCTTCATTTAGACAAAAATTTACTAACAATCAATACCAATATCAATAATAACATTTCGAACCTCGTATAATGCAGTACAACGATTTTTCAAGTATGCTGCATGATAACACTTAAATCCGAATCTTCTCAATTCAATATTATCTTGATACAAACCGCATTATAAATAATTCTGACAATTTTCAATGACATATAAAAACGACAGTATTTCCTAACCTATTCAGTCACTTAAGATGGTGACACGCAAGTCATGTTTTCCCGCTTAATATTTCCATAATTTCAAATAATTAACGAATTTTTTAAAAATGTGAACAACTAAGTTTGATTTTATTTTAAATTGTGTGTTTCTTCGTCCATATACAATGTTTTTAATATTATTTCTGAACTGTAGTTGTATTTATGATTGACTTGGATTTTCAACACGTTTTTCTGTTCGAATGTCTTTTATTAATAATTATTATATTAACATCTATATGAACAATCTCACCAAAGTTGTAAGTAAAAACATTTAATTATTAATTTGAACAAATCTCCTAATATTATTTTATGTAAATTTGTAGTCTCCCTGAAGATGGAAATAAAATTTATGATTTCCGAAAGCTTGGAATAACTTTAAAGAGTACTCTTTCATTTGCTGCAGTCCCCAATATTTACTAGTGTATTTCTCAACTAGTCAGCAACGACTACCCTCTAGATATATATATATATATATATATATATATTGGATTGCTAGTACATATTGTCAACGATGAATGTTTTGAAGTAAAGCTTCTAAGAAAATCAAACAATATAATGCTTTATATATCCGAAGTTGGAGATGTAGGTCTTGTAAACAAATGCTGTGTAGAAGAAAAAATATTGGCAAAACGATGAATATTTCAGATTTTCGTTTATTAATTCCTTTATTTTTCACCCGGCCAATATACGATCATTACAAATTTAAATTTCACAATAATGAAAAGTACAACGTGTTCAGTTTTGGATGATTTTATATCATCTCCCTTACAAGTGAAGATAGAGGGATAAGGTTTTCGCAACAGTGTGCTACCTTTTTGATAAACAATAGTTAGTGTAAAAATCATATTTTTAGCACCATCCTTGGTTTGTGATATACAGGATGTAATCTTACACTTTATTTCTCTCTCTCCCAAAAAAATGTATTTTTATCTTCTAGCTTGGTACATCAAAATAAGATGGGTATAAAAGTTTTTATTGGATAGTATTCCATTCCAGCTACGTCAAACATTTCGATTTTAAAGTCGACATTTCGAGATTAAAGTCGAAATTTTGAGATTAAACTCGAAATTTGTAGATTAAAGTTAAAATTTCGAGGTTAAAGTCGAAATTTGGAGATTAAAGTCGAAATTTCATAATGCTTAATTTTTTTTTACATGGTACTTCTACGCCTTCGTATATATACGTAGTATACTTTTTTATATTTTTAGAAGGAGTTTAAAAGTTTTACCGGGAGGGTAATACATTTTTATTTTAATTCAACAAAGTAACATATTTTCAACTGGTTGAAAGTTAATACAACTCTATCGTCCATCGAAGTAACACAAAGGAAAAAACCTTTCTAATATAAAGACAAAAATGAAGGCTTAAAACTCGTTAATTAAAATAAAGAATATTTGAACCTACTTAGAAAAATTAATTAATACGCTTACAAAACTTACTTCTCAATATGTACATAGTTACAGGATGTCTGATATGACGATAAGCTACGATAAACTAACTTGAGCAATAAGTACAAAATGTATGCTTATAAATATAAATAAAATTAAATTGATTTAGCCTATACTTGGTGGAACTTTATTTATTTTATCATTAATGGCCAAATAAACACAAATTTTCTTCCCAGTTCCACTTTATATAAACACATTTTTGTAATAATATTTTGAAAAGTTTTACATGGTAGTAGTAGTAGTTGTGTATTGTAAATGCTCGAGTGCTACTCATTCTTGGACAAACTACCGGGTAGCAAGATATGCGCAGAATTTGTATTAATTAAAAAAGGTGGTTATATGGTCATGTTCCAAATGTCCTAAAGCAGTTAAAAAATCAAAAATAAACAAGGCTATTGGTCGGGATAACAGTCCAGCATATACATATAATAATGGGTTCAATTGATTTTTTTAAAGTTGTACTTTTGTAGACTTGTGGAATGAAGTAAAAATTTGTTCGGTATTTGAAAGTGGAGACAAAACTAATACTAAAAACAATAGACCCATGGACATCCTTTCCATATTAGCAAAGAAATTCGAATCTATAATCTATAAATATATGTACAGATCTGTTTTTAGAAGAATCTCAATACTTCAGCAAGGCTTCAGGGAAAAAGATCCACTACTATCAATTTATGTAACATTACGCATTATTTATTAGAAAGCCTTGACAATAAATTCAGATTGATGTACTATATACGGACTTATGCGATAGCATTCGACAAAATATCACATATGATTCTTGTAGAGGAACTGCGTTATGAGTTTGGTTTCCACCCTAATGTGGTAATATTTTTTATATCTAACCTTGACAATAGACGGCAAAAAGTTATAATGAACAGCTCCTCTTTCTTCAAAGCTAGCTCAGGGGTACCACAGGGCTCCAATTCAGGGCCATTGCTATTTTTCTTATTTATAAATGATATTGTGAATGCCATTTTGGGTTCTGATTTTACTCTTTGCCGATGATCTCAAATTATATTCAAAAATTAGAAGTATCGATGATTGCTTAATAGTACAGAAAAATTTGAATATATTGGTGGAATTGTCACAGGTAAATGGTGTTAAATTTAATGTAAGTAAATGTTGTGTACTGAGCTATCATAGAGAGAGAACCCTAATTAGTTTTCAGTATAGAATGAATGAAAGGGCTTTGACGCGAGTTGAAGCATACGAGACCTCGGGTCACATTTGACTTCAAACTGACGTTGAAATTTCATATCTCTAATAGAACAAACCAAGCTTCTCAGATGTACATACGGATTTATTGTCGGAAATTGCAGACCGTTTAGGGATCTAGAATGCATAAAACTACTTTACGTTTCATACGTCAGAAGTATTTTAGAGCATCCATACAAAATTCATAAATTATAGCGTGGAAAGGATACAAAATAGATTTCTCAGCTTACTTAATTATAAAGAAAAATGTAACAATCCTTAAAGTGGCATTAAGACAGAAATATAATTTGCCAGATTTGGAAAAAATAACATCATTTATTTCTACAATATACTTGTACAAATTGGTAAATAACGGGGTTAATGCCCCGATATTCTATCACCAATAAACTTCAATGTTCCATATTATACTACAAGAAAACCTTCAAAAACATTTTACATAGAAGCTGCAGGTACAAATAATTTTATTATCTCTCCCATTGATGTAATGTGGTAAAATCTAAATGAAATTGTGAATAAATATGATATATTCAATGTAACTTGTATCAATTGAAAAAAAAAATGTTGATTTTTTACGGATTGTACCTAATATTTACAATTATACGGCATTACAGCTCTCTTAGTAAATTTAGTACCTAATTGGTATCCAACTTTGTAATTGCATTATCAAATCTGTAGAGTTTGTAATAAATTAAATTGAATTAAATCTTGAACGGTCCTTGCTGGTAAACCTTCTGTTTTAAGTGACCCCATAAGAAATAATCAAGAGGGGTTAAGTCAGGAGATCTAGCAGGCCAGAAAAGATCTGAATATTGGCGAACCAATTTCTCAGTGAAAACGCTTTCAACATATACTCTAATAGCTAGTGTATGGAGCACCATCTCGTTGGAACCAAATATGTTGACGTTCTTGTAAGGGTAGTTCGTTCATAAAGTTGTTTCATTGATTTTGTAAAAATTGTAAGTAACGTTCGGCATTCATAGATTGACGAAAAAAATATGGTCCAATCAATCTGTTTTGGTAAATACTACACCACACGTTCGTTTTAAACGAATATTGGTCATGAGTCTTTATTATAAAGTTTGGTTTAGTGTCAGACCACCAGCGACAATTTTGTGACGAGACTGAAGTCTTTAATTAAATATGTGTTTATTTTACTTTTAATGATTAAATTTAGTATGTATTGTATTCCCTTCATTAATTTATTGGGCGCCAGTGCTATAGAAATGTTGCGGTCATAGCTAAGGCTCGGAGAAACTTGAGATACTATTCCGAACCAAGAACTTCTAAGTCTCCATTTTTGGTGCTCTATAAAGCGCAAATCTAACCATCCAACACATTTTGGGGTCAGCTCCTAAACATACCTACTTTTAAACTGCTTGATTATGATCTGACAAGCAACCTTCAAAGATTAGAACGTCAAGTCTTTTTCACAGATATTTTCTTGGATAATGTTGGACTGATATTGGCCCGCTTGATTTCACCAACAGCGGTATCTGGTAGAAATACACGACGCACCACTGTTCAAGAATTCGTATATTTGGAGAATATTATCACTCTCCTTACTGATCGCTTCATTTTCACATGTACCGCTTACAAAGCGCCGGAAATTATTTTGCTGCACTATTAAAGTATTAAAATCGTGTATGACAGTTAAATGCTCATATCTAGAGCGATTAGCAGAAGATACTTTTATGTTCATGCTGAGTAAGCTCCAAAACATTTTTTCTAAGTTTCTCAAACATGTTTAAACTAAGAAGAGATGCTGGTTTGTTAAAAAAACGTTGTCCATTATTATTTATGTTTGTAAAGCTATTTTTATCTTTTTTGCCTTCACCTCCAGTAGCTATGTAAATCTTTTAGAACTAATTAATTCCTTGTCAGTGTTGTAACCTTACGGCCCCCGGCTCATACGACCGGAGTAAAAAGCTGAAAGAAATTTTAATTACTGGGTTATTAAAATGGGTTAATTAAATAATTAAGATATTTAATTACAAAGCTGAAAAATAAAATTATTATTAGTATTATTTTCAACAAAAAAATGTGTGCCCTGGAAGGTCTGATTTAACACAAAAGTGTTATCGCACGACTCATGGAATTGAGTCATTATTCACCTATTCCAGAATTTCCCGCGTGACATTCAAATACATAAAATAATGCATTAGTATGCCTCACATACAATAAAGGAACAGGCTTTGATGTGACCGTTTAGATTCGGGCAGAATCTAAGGCCGACCCTACGTTGTGTTCGTCAGGTTCGCTGAAAAATACTAATTGGAGTATTATACAGAGTGAAGAAAAATTAACTCAAAGTTTATTATGGGCGTTTTATGAATTGTGTAAAAACACTTCTTTTAATGAGATTGAGAAACTCATCAGATGGCAGAATTTAGACTTATGCAGTCAGATAAAATGCAACATTGGAAATTGGTTCAGAGAAAGCTCTAGCAACGCACTCTCGACCACGTTTCCAAAGGAATCCCCTACCCTGTGCACCGGACGGGACGGAGGGGCTGTCGCCCTAGGCTGTCGCCTATCCCTGTAGGGTATCCTCTACTATCGGTTGCTGGAATGTGCTGTCGCACCGGTCTGTCGGCCGCCGTCCCACGTCGTAGGAAACACTGTAACCCTGTTAATGGCCTGGATCAAAAGAACGGAACCTTCACTATTCCTTGAGCAACTCCCAATAAATATTACCTTTAGAAAACAATCCTTCTTATTATATTTTATAAAACTACCACCGAATGGTTTTAAACTGTTGTTTGGCCTAGTATAGAACATAGAAAATGAGAAATTCTTTCTTTTTCCTGCCTGATAAAAATCCCCTCTTCCTCACGAGTTTTACCTCGATGCTACGTCCAGCGTGGGCTGTCGCCCCATAGCAGCGCGATGGAGGAGCATGGATAATAGGATAACCCCGAACTTAAACCATTTAGGAAAAATAATTGAATTCTCCTAGCAGTGATTTTTTTCAGTTAATTATTTAAATTGAATTTTGGCTAGACGTCAGCAACAGATACTATTAGGAAAGTAAAAACGGTATTAACGCCATAACAACTTGGAGTAGAAAAAACTAAATAATGGAGAAAGCTTGATTCAACAAAACACATTGAAAATTACTAATCTGAAACATTAGTGAAACTGATATTATCTAGGTCAATGTTTTCAGGCGTCTGCATTTTTTATCATAAACTTGGTTCCCACTGAAAACTGATGATTGGTTGTAGTTTCACATGTTACGGTATTCAATTTTAGTTATGTTATATTGATTAAGTATTTATGATATGCATAATTCCGACATTTTGGTCATAAATTACAAACATGATAACTTTGACTTTAGTTTTAATGTTTGTAGAAGGTAATCCTTATTACTTTGAAAATCCCCAGAGAATAAAAGTGGTCAGAAGTAAGAAAAGTAAACAGACCAGGTCAAGTCCACAAACGGGACTACCTTTCGTCTGTCAGAAATAAGAAAAGTAAACAGACCAGGTCAAGTCCACAAACGGGACTACCTTTCGTCTGTCAGAAGTAAGAAAAGTAAACAGACCAGGTCAAGTCCACAAACGGGACTACCTTTCGTCTGTCAGAAGTAAGAAAAGTAAACAGACCAGGTCAAGTCCACAAACGGGACTACCTTTCGTCTGTCAGAAGTAAGAAAAGTAAACAGACCAGGTCAAGTCCACAAACGGGACTACCTTTCGTCTGTCAGAAGTAAGAAAAGTAAACAGACCAGGTCAAGTCCACAAACGGGACTACCTTTCGTCTGTCAGAAATAAGAAAAGTAAACAGACCAGGTGTTAATGTCGTCCTTTCCAATACGGTAGGTACCAAAAATAGAGGTGTTCTATTATTTTTATACACATACATATTTAAAGTTAAAAAGCTAAATTTATCAACGTATTTTTATTAAGGTTCATGATTTTGTCATCCGTCAGTGCCTACCTCATTACTAAATTAGCCCAACTAAAAGTATTGAAAAATGTATTAAAATTTTACCATCCGAATCAAAAATGAGTTTTAAAATTACTGGTTCAGGTTCATAAATATTTCATATCATCCTTAAAAACTAAATACAAAAAATCAAATTTAAATGCTGCATTTTAATTTAAGATTTAAGATTTTTGACCAAAGACGTCTTATCCACATTTGCACAAGCGGATTCATAAGTACTTTAAGCAAACTCCGGAAGGTGTTAGTGTGAGACAAAAGGTTCTCATAAACTACTGTTCTGAACACTTCCCTTATGCAGTATGGAAATTAAAATAAAAGTTTTCCGAATTGGCTAACTTTTTTCATAACATTTCATAAAGGTAGTTCGCTGCAAGTGAGAAATGAGCATTTGTGTCTGGCCAATAGTGCATGTTATGTAAATTAACTGCCACAGCTGCTAAAAGTGGCTTCATCAGTCCATAAAACCAAGAAGGGGAACTTCGTTACACATCTCTCTTGGCCAATAGCAATAGTCAAGCCGTCAGTTTCTGATAAGGCCTTGTATAAAACTACATGATAGGTAAACAGCTTAAAATCCCTTAAATATTCGGAACACTACAGTGCAATTTATTCCTAGGTCTAAGGAAATTTCTGATGGGAACTGACTGGAATGGGTCATACACTTCCCGGTTGCTTTAACCGTTTTGCCAGTCGCCGAAATACTCTTCTACTATATATCCTTCGTTCAGGATATCTGGCAGCATATTCGTTTGCGTCCGGCAATAAGTGCATTTTAGAAACACTCAAAATTTCCGTCAAGCATATCGTAACCCTCGGCATTGGTATAAGCCGCTTTTGACGGACATGTGGCACCAAATGTGATCAAAAAATTCAAAAAGAGTCAAGGAGAAAATTTTGTTAATACAACACCAACTTTCAAAATTAAATCGGTTGATATTTATTCCTATTTGTTTATCTCCATGGAAACCTGCAAATTTTATTTCACGACTATCTTTTGTTTTTTTGAAAATACCATATTAGATTAATGCCTAAATTACAAGTTTTCCATACATGTGGTATTAATTCTAAGGTTGTTTTTTTTCATTGGAATAATGAGTGACAAATCTACACAACCATAAGTTTTAAAATATTTTTGTCATGTAATGCTTGCCCACTCAACTATAAAAACAATTACTTCTTCATTTAAAGTGGTAAAAATTATTCCGTGGGCAATAATTCTAAATCAAAGGAAGATGGAACTGCGGTTAAACTTGGTTCCAGTGGCGTATTTAGGGGGGGGGGGGGGTCCGGGGGGTCTGGACCCCCCCCGTGGACTCAGTAGTAAAGAAAACTGAAATTCACATTCATTTATTTGCAATAAATACCATGAAACATTATTTCAAATTTTCCAGATGTTTGGGGATTTCCACATAATAATAATTGTTGAATTTTATTTTTTGTTCCGTGTTTTCTAATTCAGGTGAGTAAAATAGTATACCGTTATACATACCTTCAAAAAACTAATATTTCAAATGCAAATATTGCCGTTTATATTTAAAAATTGCTTTATTTCTACGTTTTTTTTGAGCCGGGCTACCAAAACATAAAATTTGTAAGTTTAGACAGTCCAAAAAAGGGCGTGGCTCCTAAAAAAATTTTGCCTGCGGCGCATTTTTTTAGGCAACATAAGTGGACCCCCCCCCCCCGTGTCACAATCCTAAATACGCCACTGCTTGGTTCAGCCAGTAAACCTGCAAGATGGCCGACATGTCATGTGACAACAGTCATATTTCAGCTACTTAATTTTTAGTAAGAATAATATTGGCAGCAAGATAATGGCGGGCAGCTGTTTATGGTCAGAACCGGACTTAAAAATTGTAATAAAATATGTTAATTTCCATAATAATGAAAACAATTTTTTTAAATATACAGGGTATTCCTTAATGACCTAGTAATATTTCGAGGTGACTTCTCATGATATTTTTAGGAGAAAAGTTTATCTGAAGGTATGCCCGCAACGGCGACATTTTTTTGCTACTAGGTGTTTTTATTTTATACTATCTCTGAAAGTACTTAAGATTATTTTCAATTTTAGTATGTGTTAATAGGATATAAAACCACATACTTTATTTAGAAAAGCGAGAGTGCTCCACCAAGTGGCTTGCAAACATATATTCTGATAATTTTTTGTAAAACAAGTGGTGCACTGCTGTCATTTTTTCGTATGCGTATTTTTTCTGTCATTAGGTGAAATAGCACTTTGAGTTAACATTTTTTTTTTCAGTTTATTTATTTATTTATTGTTACACAGATTTACAAAGTAAATATTAACATTGTCAAACTAGGTATTATTAAAATTTTAAAACTAGTCTATATAAATACATAACATAATAAATAAAAATGGAAAGAACTACTAACCGTGGTCGGAGACAACTCAGGGTGGTTTTCTACAAAATATTTGAAAACATTTTGAACAAACTGCTGGGCAACTTTATTTCCTTGCATGAGACAATAACCTTGTTTAGGTGAAGAAGGTGCTTCAGCACAATAATCATGGTCCATAACTTGTTCACTCATATTTTCCTATAAATACAATAATATGTTAAGAAGTGTTATTTATAAAAATAGAGGTTAGAATATTTAAAACGAATAAATAATTACAAATGTCTAAAATACTTACCGGCAACGCAATAGTACGATTGAAATAGCTCTGAAAAGAACTGTTTTTAATATTAAATAAAGCTTCAAGGCACAAAAATGGATAAAAACGAATTAAAATGACAAACCAAAACACCAAAACAATGTCAACTAAAACCTGAAACAATAACACTTAAATATTACTTTATAAATGCATCTCTATCTAGTACATTTAATTCCATTCAAGACGTATTGCGACGCTTTACCTCGGCAATGTGGATTCAATTAATAGTACGGGAAAATAAAACAAAAATAATTTGCAGAACTTAATTCTTGCTTTTATATTTTACATGCCCTGTAATATAACTAAAAAATGTTTTTGGAGGAATATGACTTTTTTAGCACTGGTTTAAACCAACTGGCCAGCTTTGATAAATGTTTTTGGAGGAAGGGAATGCAAAAACAAATTTTTTACGGTTACTTCAAAATCGAAAGCTCATAAAAATATAAATATGGAGAAAGAGTTGTTTTGACTTGCATTATCTTAGCGAACAATCATAAACATGTAGGTCGGTATTAGCGTTTTTAAAAACGAAGTTTTTCGTAGTGGGTAAGCGTTTATCCTAAAAATAAATTAAAATTTTTAATTGATTTGCCCGTACTATTACAACTATAGCAGCGAAGAAGCAAAGCCTGACCTGGCCTGTGATCGTATAGTTCGTGTTAGTTAGCACCGGTGTGTGTCTCTCTCTTGCATGTATTTAACTCAACACGAGGAAACATGATAGATATACGATCTAGGTACCTAATAAAAGTTGCTTTTGTTTATGTTTGGAATTTAATTTTAATAATTTCTGGTGTGAAATCCTAGTAACTTTTTATCTTCGTTTAAACGTGATTTGAGAGCACTGACATGATTTGCCAGCCGCCATCTTGCAGGTTTACTGGCTGAAAATACTTTATCACGTTTTTTCTTGCAAATTTAATCTACTTTCCTATTATGACATTATAAGTATATCTTATGATTTAAGTTTTCAGGGTAAAATAAACAAAAGAACTCTTATTATTGCAAATTGCGCCATTAAGCAATTATATTGGAAGCTATCGTATACCGCTGGATCCGATACCTAAACGTACTTACATTTCTCTTGCAAATAAGCGTAAATTTGCTAATGTCGGACAACCCGTTTAGAAGTTACATGATTACACTTTTAACAGT
The DNA here is from genome assembly GCA_963920685.1 of Polydrusus tereticollis. Lineage (NCBI taxonomy): Eukaryota > Metazoa > Arthropoda > Insecta > Coleoptera > Curculionidae > Polydrusus > Polydrusus tereticollis. The sequence goes on from OY987329.1 coordinate 57,988,123, forward strand.
TTCCCCTACTCTTATCAAAGTCGGTACGCCAATGAGCCTTAGAGCAAAATGATATGAAATTGTTCAAGCTTTCTAATAATGTTACCAAAGGTATACCTTAATGTGGAATGTGCGAAGAAATCAAGAATGTGTACAGTTTCTTTTCAAATGTGCGGTAAAATTCGGAACTCAAAAATAATTTCCAGGATTTTCTCACGGCCACTTTAGTAATGAAAATGTTTTCCCTGAATTTCTATGTCCAGTAGTTACCGAGATATAGCCGGTGATTGACCTTAATGAAACACCCTGTGATGTCTCCCACCCTTTTTCTATTGGCATCTCAGCCACCGTTAGTCATATCGGGTAAAGGAAAAAAAATTAGTGAAAAAGTGGATATGAGAAATTATTTCGAGTTCCTACATTGTCCGCTAGGTGGCGTAACAGACATGATCAAGTAGATAATTAGGTTTTACTCTTTATATTTCCCAATAAAGAGTTACGAAAATTCCATGAGCTTTTATCTTTAGACCAGCCGAATCTCTTTTGTTTTACACCTTTTAATCTATCTTGGAAATTAACGTAGTGGGGGATCTCAGAGCTTTTTTCTAAAGAAAGCATGATAACCCCTCGTAGGCTGAACAAATTTTAACCGACCTATGTCTACTCGAAAGGGACGACTTTACTCTTTACACTGCACTATTTAGTTTATTAGGCGAATTTTACTTTTGCCGCTAAGGGGCGTTTTTCGAAATTTGGGTAGAAAATTTGAAACAAATTATAATTAAATATAATTTTTTTTACTCATTTTGTGTATTTTCTTATGTATTAATATTCTAATAATAAAATAACATTATCTTATTACTGGTTAAAATGCTTACTTCTCGAAAAAAAGCCCTTTGTTGCTAGAATGTTTAATAATATCTAATTTAAAAACCAAGCGTCATTTGACCTACATTCAGACGGAGTCTTCCAATAAGTATGACAAGGTAAGTCTTTACTTGTTCCCCAAAGAACCAAATTTAGGAGAAATAGTTATCGCCCCCATAAGAAGCCATGTAGTTCAAGCATCACTTGGAACACTTCCGTTCCGGCGAATTCGTAAGCTGAATTACCGATGTTAATTTGAGAGAACGGGTTTGGTATGAGTTTGGTCGTTGATTGAAAAACACAATTTTTCTTATTTCATCAAAAGTGGTTCGGTTTTTGACCGTGTCAGGCAATGACAACGAAGCGAATTGTCGTCATTGGTGTCAGGTAGTTATATAGTCCAGTCATTGTTAATACTATAACTGCTCCCTAATTAAGGAAATATAAATTGTATATCCAGAGCATTTAAAGTGTTGTAATGTTAATTTTTTTGGATGACATGTAGTTTCTAAAGATGATAGATGATAGATGATAAAAACAGGTCATGAACGAAAACCACGACGAAAACTAACCTGAACTTGAACTAACCTTCACGCTTTTAGAAATTATTGTTATAGTTTTACGTTTTCAACACTCTATGTGAAGCTGTAAAGAACATAATAGGTATATGAAAACTTTTCGGATTTAAAATGCCAGCCCTTACCATACAAAGTTGATCAAAATACCTTTAAATTATAGTGCAAATTCGAAAGCCGTCACAAACAATATTTTTTATGAACTTATTTTATTTTCAGGTACCCTGAAATGAGGACAGTAACGAATTGCTTCGTCCTCAACCTTGCGGTCAGTGATATTCTGTTTGCTCTGACCATTCCTGTAGTTGCATATACAAGAATCACTCAGTCTTGGAAACTGGGCGGTGTAGCTTGTAGGATGGTGCCATATATTCAGGTAATTTTAATGAAGTTTATAATGTCAGAATATATTTGTTCTAATTATTAAAGTCAGTAACGTAGCATGCATGGCACCCGTACATTACAAAAGTATCTAGTTCTACAAAAAGGCCTAAATTTAGTTTGTACTATTTTTGCTATTTTTACCTACGACAACTAAGGAAAGATTCAATAAATTAAAAATTATAAAAAATTATGTGTCAATGGGATGGGATTTTAGCAGAGAGCTATATCATAACAGTTAGTCAGCACAAGTTAACTTTTAACGTACCTGCCGTTTCCATGACAACAACCGAAAAAATCCTACTTGTCAATTTTTCACTGTGGTTGAAAAACAGTTAATTTTGAAGTTGGCGTCTAAAGTTAACTTGTAGGTACTTGTGTGTCTGATCATAGGGCTGATAAAAAGTTAGTAAAGATTGGTAGAAAGTTTTGCGGTAGCAAAGGCACGCCAGGTCCGATTTTAAATGTTTCTTTTTGTTCTGATGATTGCTTATCCCTGATGAGGGTTTTTTACTTGATTTACTTTTTATTGTATTCGCGGTTACAAAAAGTATCTATTAGAAGCATAGCTAATAGTTCATTATCTGCAGATCCAGAAACAAGATTTTTTCGTACATAAATATAGGTATATACAAGAAAATATTTAGGGTAAAGAGTCTTAACACTAAGGTGAGTCTTAAAAATAAAATCTTTACATTAATGTGTATTTATTTTATTCAAGGCTTGGATTTTATATTGAAAACACTTGCATGGATGAAAAACGAGTATTGAACCTTCTTTCTGTGACAGCTACTTTTTTTATTATTTATTTATAATCACGGTTCAAGAAAATATATTATGAATGTTTTGTTTTCGTTTAGTATTGTACATTATAATGTATTAACTACCACTAAGTGGTACTTATAGATAATTATAATTCATTCGTTTTCCTTATTCTCAAATTAAATCTCCAAGAGCAAAAAGCATACTTCTGTCTTGCTGACTTTCAACTACTACTCTTGCAATTTCAGAAACAACCAGTTCTGTAAGTTTAAACTACTTTTCTTTTCATAATGCCTTGTTTTTGTGTCTTTAATTTTATCTACGTATTCTTTACAATCTCCCCTATAAAATGTATATTAATTTTAAACATTTTGTCTCTTTAATTAGTTTGAAGGTTCTTGCTCCAAATCTTCGAGTATTAGTTCAAATTACCCTAAACAAAAATGACTCATGCAGTCTACAAGATATCAAGGCATTGTTACCGTTTGTGTCGAAAGCCCCACTGGCACAAATATCAGTATTCTCTTTAATCTCTTTTTAGTATAACGTAACAAGGAAAACTCAAGCTTAAGTTTGTGGGACAATGTGCCAATTTGTAAGCAAACTTCCAATTTGTTTGCCAAGTTTCAAATATTTTATTTTTAAGCCAATAGTCTTTTTGATTTAAAACCACACTTTAAACTAATTGTATTATGTACTTAATTGTATGATGTCTCATACTTATTAGAATTGTCTACATTTCATTTATTTTAATAAGTAATAATATTGGGGGAAGTGGGTCAGGTTGAAAAGCGGGGCAGGTTCAAAACTTCTGTTCTTCTTCTGTTCAAAATCTGGCATAGTTCAATGGCTGTGACAATGATCGTGAGACTGGAAATTAAGCAGCTAATTTCTAAACCGGTAATTGCCTTGTAGTGCAAATAAATGTGCTTCTAGACAAAAAAATAAATATTATCTTGTACTTATAAGTAATCATAAAAAATCCTATTTTTTTTTTTTTTATAAATATCACTATTTTGCCTAATTAGTATTTATGTGACAGTTTCTTTCTGCATTGAATTTTGTTAATACGATTAAAATACCATAATGTGGTAACTACAAATTTTAATAGTTTTCTAGTAATTATTCAGTCCTTGGGGGTGGTTCTTGACGTTGTAGTGTCTGAAACTCATACTTTTGGTAATTTCTACTGATATTTTTTTCATAATGAAAGTAGAATTATATGATAAAAGTAATATATGCAAAAAGAAACAAGTAAGAGTCTCTCAAGTTCTAACAATAAATAAAACAAAATATTCGAGGGCCACCTTATGACGAACGGTATCGTTTGGGATTACTGCACCCTATCGACTTTCTTCAGTCACGCTAAAAACTTACGTAATTTCAAAAGGTTTCCTATTGAAATAATTTTGTTGAAGGCAAAAATTTAACCCTGCAACGTTATTGATAATCATTCAAATGATGTTGAGTTGCCTCGTCTAAAAAGACTTTTTTTTTTGTTTGTTAGGTGTGGGTTTGTCTTATTATCTGACAAATTTTTTTAGGGCGCCATCTTACCAGAAATGATACAAAATTTTACAAACACTTAGTAGTTTATTAAACTATATTTGTATAATGATGGTTGTTATTACTAGTTTCCGAAGAAACAGTTTTGACATGAAAAGGTGAAAATTAAAATGAAAATATATCAATGGTCTGCTGGTCTTTACAAAGTTATCCTTCTGACTGACAAATACTTAGCTCTGCTTGTCATCCATGAGGTGTGTCCAAGATTCAGTCCTCTTCACCTGGAAGTTGTCTCGATGAGGTGTTCGGTGTTCCATGCATATACTTCAGCAACGGAGAAGGTGTTCCATGCATAGACTTCAGCAACGGAGAAGGTGTTCCATGCATAGACTTCAGCAACGGAGAAGGTGTTCCATGCATAGACTTCAGCAATGGAGACGTTGAGGAAGGCGTCAGGACTTGATTAGACTTGAATTCTTGTGACAGCGATTGATAGGAGTAATGACATCAGATGAGCTTGTCAGTGTGTCAGCCTCAGGTTTGCTCGTTTACATGTAATGTTAGAAAAGTGGCATTAGACCAGCGAATATTATTGAAAATGAATACTTATGGTAAACAGTACTAGTTGTAACTTAAATTTCTATACTATAGTCACAGGATGTTTTTACTCCCTGTTACTCAAGTGAATATGAATAGCTTTAAATTAAGAAATAAATAACCATGTTTAATTACATAAGGTCAAAACAAATTTCTTTCGTGTTTAAGTAGTAAGAAAAATAAATGATTTGGTTGACTTAAAAGGTATTTAAGTTTTAAGTTAATCCAAGAAAAGCATATATTGTGCCAACAAGACAAAAATTAAGTAATTTATATACTACAAAATGTACAAATATATAACACTAATGTCTAAACTAGAAGAAAATACTGCATTCAAAGCATCCACAACTTTGTGCAGATTCGATAGCATAAACGAGCAAAAAGGCAATCGTTTGCTAGAGAGATAAATGCATTCAAAAGTATTTCTAACTTTTGTGCAGGTACGATATACAACACGAGCAAAAGACAATCGTTTGCGAGATAGATCAATGCATTCAAAAGTATTTCTAACTTTTGTGCAGGTACGATAATGCATAACGAGCAAAAGGCAATCGTTTGCAAGATAAATGTGGTTTAACGAGCTAGAGGCATTCGTTACCACATGATATTGGTGTTCCAGACTAATGTCTTATGACACCCAGGGTAAGATATGTACAAGATAAATTCAAGATATAGATATGGTACAAGAAAAATTTTATATACAGTGTGACTTAAGGTATTATCCATCCAGTACAAGCATGCCGCGCCAATTGAGTTAGAAGTTTAAGAGAAAATAAATGTTAAACTAGAATTGATTTCTGACAGATATCAGTGAGAAATTGGGTGAGTTTTTCAACAAATTCAATTAAGGTTTCCGCTTAGAAACAAAAGAAAAACTCACCCGCTTTCCTCGATATCAGCTTCCTGGGATATTCTGTCAGTCACCAGTTCTGTAGAGCCTTGATCTGTCGGTTTCCTTGTGAACGGTCCAGCCAGGTTTACCCTATATCTGGTTCTCACCAATGTTCATCAAGAACTTAAATAAACCACCAACTGGCCAACGATATTTGCTAAAACGTAAAAGAACGACAGAGAGACCCGAAAAACAAAGTTAAATTGCGAATTTAGATATTATTTGACAATGAAAAATGAGGTAAACCGTGACCTGTTGATTGACTTAAAAAGATATTTAAATTGAATGCAAAATTATTAAAATATTGATTGAAATCCACACTTACTGAAGAAATAATATAATTACCTTCTGTCTGCTAAGATGATGCTTTTAGATTACCAACAACACTATTCTTTACAAGGATAAATGAGATGAATGAAGATTATTAATTTAAGACGCCATTATGGTCGGCATGTCTTTATTTTGTTAAAACATAAAAATGTGGAATTTAGTTCGTGTAAAAATAGCTTAAAAGGTCATGGGTTTCTAGAAAGTAATATTTATGGTTCAATTAGTTCAATTACATACTTATTATCAGATAAAATATGAATTTAGTGAAACAGAAACTTAGCGTGACATACCTGTATCAGGATAAAACCAAAAGTGACGTCAAAAAATATTAACCTCGCTGAGTCGCCTTTCTATGCACGGAGACAATATAAACTAAATTAAATGTTTAAAATCGCTAATCTATATTAAAGAATAACCTAGAAATCTATATTATAGAACGGCAAATTTACAGTTCGTCTAAAGAATCGATATTCTGCAGTATGCAGAGTTATCCATAGATGGCAGCGCCAATACCTAAAGATACTTTAAAATCCAATGTAACGAAATAACTTTTATTTCGCTACAACCCCTAACTGGTACATACCTTTTTTCTAACTTAACTGGTATTACAACAGTTGACCCCAAACATAAATTGAGTAAATAGAGTAAAGCAGGAGAACAAAACCAAAAACAAACTTTATTTATTTATCTAGTTCTTTATCTTTATATTTATGTTTACATAAACAAAATTATAAAGAAAATCTAGTTACAAAATAAAATATTATCAAACGATAATACAAATTATACGAAAACAAGAAACAAAATAGTATTCTTCATAAAATGAGGCACAAGCCAAACTTATCCTCTTCACCCATGATTTTCATGGATTTTTATTATGTCTAGTCATTATTAGACTCCCTCAAATAGCTGATATTGTAATTATTAGATTTCTTATTAAAAACATTAACGACGAAATGACGTTCTTGCGCTTGACAAAACAAACGACATTATACAGGGTCGTTGGTATGTATGGAAACTGTCGATTATATCTTAAAGTAAAACAGCTAGCAAAAAATATTTAAGACAAAAGTTTTAGGGTTTTTTAAAGTCTATTAGAATTTAAAAAAAATAAGTATACAGGATGAGTCGAAAAGCCGTAAAGAAACAATGGTCCTTTTTTTTTTTAATGGAACACCCTATATCTTAGAATATTTTTGGATTCTACATAAAATTACAATTATTTTTTTATAAATGTATCAAGTCTAAACCTAATAGTTTCCGAAATATCGACTATTGAAAAATTACATTTTTGAACTTTGACAAATTCTAGCTTTCTAATGTTATGCCATAGAGCAAAATAACTTCCATATCCCTATCTTACTTTTTTATTATCTTCCCAAAAATATCAACTTCCGGTTAAACCGGAGGCACTATACTTCCGGCTTTTGAGTTACATCCGGTTTAACCGGAAGTTGACACCAGTAGGAAGATAATAAGAAACTTAGATAGGGATATGACGGTTTCCATACATACCAACGACCCTTTAAGTACTCGCGTTAACCACCACCTAAGTGAGTCTATTTTTTGCTACCAAAACGGTCGTGGCGGTGTTGTTAATAATAATTATTTTTCGACCAATTTTATGAGCTTGGGGTCGGCCATGACTCCACGATACCAGTTAAGAGTTAACCTTACCCGATACAAGGTTAGAAAATGTTAGCAAATATATGGTAAATCCACCCCTCGCAACAACTCTTCCGCCAAATTAAGCCTTTCTTAGAAAAGGCGAGCAGCTTCAGGGTACCTACCATCTCTCGCCTTCTGGCAACCCCACCTGTCATACACTCCTACCAAATGTTACGAGGTGTCCTCTCCTGCTCCACAGTCAGGGCAGAGTTTAGTTTCCCCGATTCCTAGAAGGTGGAGATGTTTAGTAGTAGGTAAAGTGCCGATCCTGGCGCACTACGCTAGATGACCAGAGATCAGCGTAAAATAAAATCCCTTTAAAACTAGGAAAAATCAGGAACACAAAACAAGGTTAAGGATGGGGTAAATAACATCGAGCTTTCTTAAATATTTATGTAATTAAGATTTTTTTTTTAAATAAATTATTTTATATAAGAACGATTTAATTATTTTTAAATTCAAGTAGAGGAAATGTTTCATCTTTTAAACCCTCAAATATCAAAGTCAATTCTTCTTAATTAAGTTGTTCAATCTTTTTTTCGTCTATTCTGGAATTAAATCTCTTAGGTAAATATGTTTACATTCTTACAATTCCTCACAAACAGTATATATATCCATATATGGTTTTTATTTCTTCAAATTTCATATTGTCTTCTTATCTCCAATTTTTTTAGACTCTTTGAATTCAGAATTATTGTCATTACTAATATCATTTAGGAACTTCATTATGATATTATTTATCAACTATTTTATCCTGTTAACAGGAGGAGACCAGATATTTTAATAGTATTATCAACATAAAATGTAGACATACATAATTTATAAAACAATTTGTAAGGCATATATTCTTTTTAACTGTGAATTTTTATTAAGGAAAAATGCAAAATAGAAAACATAGTATAAAGTACATGTTTAATAACACTTGTACTTTAATATACTATTTTAATACTTCTAACAATTAAAACTTATTTTTTTATAAAAAGTGGATAGTAACTAAGTAGGTACTATTTATAACCAAAGTCGCCTAAATTTCGTCGCACGAAGACATGGTGCACACGCACACATTAGTGGTTCGCAGTTAGTTTGTTTTTTTCCCGCTGGATCGCTGGGAGTTCCTTGTGCAAATGATTTTAATGAACGGTTACGGTTAACGAGCGGCTCGCGAACAGTTCGGCTTGCAAATGTATAACATACTTGGATTATAACAACAAATGTGTCAGTATCAGGACTTTTGTTAAACACTTTTCGTCAAATAGTTCTGTTCAAATAAAGCTATTTAAAAATATTAGAATACCTAAAACCAATTTTTGCATGCGCCCCGTAGCGCCGCCCCTGGTAAGAGATTTCATCGACCGGCACCGTTTTACAAAGCTACCATCGAGGATTGAAGATTCAAGAAACCCATCAGTATTCTCAATTGTCACAGAATTGTTTCTTAAAATCCATTTTATTTGTTTGGGTTCTAATAGTTTCAGGTATTAAGTTATATATAATTTTGGAGCATAGTACGTTACAAAACGTTGCATCATTGTTGTCCTATATAGTTCTACAAATGTATAGGTACTTAGTTCTCTGACATAAAGTTGATTTGTAGGAAAAATGTTTGGTTTCTAAAGACTAATTTTTTCAATACAATTTTGGACAACTCGGTGAAAATCATATCTTAGCAGATGCTCGACAAGCGCCTTATGGACCAATGTAAAATGTGTATATTACACATCTGACTTTGTTATAACTAACCTGAACTAACTAATGTGATTGACCTCCAAAAGTGGTTTACTAATATCAGGAATCGCAATTTGATTGAAGTAAGGTCGATTTATAATATTTAGAGCAGTATAAACCTTTTGATATTTAAAGTTAATTTTCAACTGTCCAAAAATTCATTATTTTTAAGAAATCTTTTAAATTTTTCCTTACAATAATTACCAATTCGCAATACCGAAACTTTTAAAAATACCATCTATTTTCTAATGCTAAAACAGGAAAAAAACTCTAAACAAAGTAGCATGGGCTGCAGACCCCATGCTCCACCTGCCTGTGGTGACATTACCGAGTCCTTCTTTTGTCGGTGTTGTTGGTCAACCGCGGTAAAAAGTCCTGATAGATGACGTTACGGCAAATGGCAGCACGTTCTCGGTCGCGTGACATATTTTGAATTTCGGAGCAATATCAATTTTATTGCTTATATTTAAGAATCAGAATTAAATAACAACTTCTTTTTGTAAAATTTATTCTTTATTACATTGTTTTCTTATGGTTTTTAGTGTTATTTTCCATTTCGATTTTTATGTAAGTTCCCTATTCTAACTTTTTTAAGAGAAAAATCGTTTTTATCCCCAATTTGTTATTTTATGTCTTAGAAGCTTAACAAAAGAATCGGTTCCTTATATTTTTCGATTTTTAATACCACTTTAGTTAAACTCAATAAGCCGATCAAAAACCTTTTTAATGAAAAATTTTAGAAGAGAATATTCCATTATTTTTTTTTATCTAAACACCACTTCTAAAAGAATTTAAACGTTTTTTATAGCCCTATTGAAATAGAAACTGTCAAAAGCGTCATGGAGAATTTAAAATTTGTTATTTTTATGTTTTAAAATCTTACAATTATTTTCTGATTTTTAATATGAATGTTGCTAAATTCAAACATAATTTGGGGCATTTGTTACACTACAGTCTCCTTTTTGTTTACGTTACCTATAGCAACGGGACAGCTTCGTCCTCGGAAAGAAAACATTTTTTGAAACATATAAGCGTGTCACAATAATAATTGTTAAGTCCAACACTGTAACAGTAAAATTAAAATAAAATTCGATTTTCTGACTTGGCGTGTAATATAAATATAAGCTTGCCATTTACAAACAAGTGTTTTTTCATAGGCCACTCTTCAAAATATTAGTAATGTTGAATGCCCGACTGATTTTTGGGTAGTTTTCGTAACCTATTGTATATCTGTAATATCAGTGGAGAACTTTTATTTCCTTGTAGTCAAAGTTGGTAAATTTGATGGAGGCATTGAATAAACGCAATATGAAAGTAAAAAAAAAATTTGCTATAAAACAATTTAGTTTAAAGAGAAATTTTTGATTGATTTAATTTTTAGCAAAATGTTAAAATTCAAAATATACATTTTACGCCTGTTGAGGAGCGCTTTCCGATGACGGATTAAAAATTTTGATCACCGTTTATTTTTAACCTCGTTTTTAATCTAAAAAAGATAAAACCGTTTTAAAAAATGGTAATTTTTTAGATATATTGTAAAGGTACCAAAAAGGGTCCTGTTTTTATTTTCTATCGATGAGAAAAAAAATACTTTTAATTTTCTGATCTCACCGAAAAACAGTAGGGTTCTGTAGGTCATCGTTCTCTTCAATATCGGAAAGTTTCAATCGATTATACAAAGTGGTGCGTCCGCCACATGGTACGCTTAATTTTTTTTTTACTTTCAGGTTTTATAACTTTTTTTGAAACACCCTGTTTAATCAAATTTTATCGCACCAGACAATTTATTCGTCGGATTGTTGGGAAATTTTAATTATTACACCGTTTACCGTTTTTTTTTTTAAACAAAAACTATAATTTAATTATAAAATTTTCACCTACAACTTAATGATATTAATAAACAATATCCTGCAAAATGATATAGTAGTCTCACATTGCGCTCACAGCGTGTGTCGTGCGACCTGCACAATGCGCATATTGTCATCTAGAAAACTAATAAAATTTGTATTTAGTTTGTTTCAGGCATAGTTCTGCTATGGACCCTAGCTCTGATCAGCATTGATCGCCACCGATGCATAGTGGTGCCGCCGTATCGTTCAAAAATGACACCTCTACAAGCAAACTACTCATCAGCACTAATATGGCTGGCCACATCAGCAGTGTTCATTCCAGTGACCTTGTGGTTTAGACAGGCTTATGCCGAAAACGATCACATTGTATGTTCTCTTATTTTTCCCAAATCGGAGACCATCAGCTTTTCCATTATATTTATTGTTTCTGTGGTGCTGTTCGCCTGTCTGTTGCCAATGGCACTTTTAGTATATCATTACCAAAAAATATTTCAAAAGATACTATCGACGAAAAACGCTTGGTCAACTTCTTGCGTGGTAATAAGCGCCGTAGAGATAAGAGGATGCAGCAGAGCACAGACAAGAAGACAAAGCGAACTAAGTATGTCTGATATTTTTGTACCTTGGCCAAGAAAATTCTCGACACAGCTTAGTTCGTCGAGTGCAAGTCGGCATGGTTCTTTATCCACCCAGGAAGAGCTAAGACTAAACAAACACATAAAAGTAGTACGCGTTCTTTTTTTAAATGTACTGGTAGTATTAGTAATGTGGCTTCCGATTACTATTATAATGATACTTATTCACATAGACGGTAGAAGAGACAATGCCGATAAAAGGTATTTTTTAAGATCGCATCATTTTATCGCTGCCCTTAGCATAGCATTGTTAAATACTGTGGTAAATCCTCTTCTCTATGGCGTTCTTTCGGATAACTTCAGAGCGTGCTTGATAAAAATCTGGTGCGGAAGGAAGGGCACCATTTTGGATCCGGCCACGCCGTCAAGTGGGCGACCAACCGTTAAAATTAAAAGACCTAGTGCGTCGTTGAGTGAGAAAAGCGAAAAAAGTGAAAGATACGACTGCAGTGATAAAAGAGCTGTAAATTGTTTAGTTTAAATTTTTGTATAGTATAGAATTTCTTGACTCTACCTATATTATTAAATAGTATTATCTTAATTACAATTATTTGTTTAATTCAAAAGATTTCCTTTAAATTTTAAAGTAAAAAGTCAATTTGTTTACCAAAAAAAGAACATCTATACTACCTACCCTCTCACCCTACATATCAAATTATGAATATGTAGGTATATCTAAGCGTGCTAATAATTATTGGTTTATTAGACTAACGCTGTTATTTCTAAAAATAAATACCTGTCTTAATCATGGAGATATAACCTTCAAATATGTTTTTAACTTATACTTACATTGTTAAGATGTTCTATGTCTTCCTCAACCACTTTTAAAATATTGTAAACTAGTTAAAAGAAGTTTTTCCTTGTCCAGCTCATACAGTCGAAACCGCTGTAAGAAGGTGAAGTCATCCTACGTCTGTAAATAATTTGAATTATCAGACTTTTCGGGGGAAACCAAAATCTATAAATATTAGTTCCAAAATGTCCATGTCATCCTCAAAAATGTTCTCTTCCTCTTGGATTCGTAGCATACCTACCTATTTTTTGAATATTTTGAATTCTTAATTTCTGTTTGTTTATAAATATGGGTATGTTGGGCGAATATATCTGCTAAACATAATCACAATATACAATATGCAGAAGATTTGTTCAATCTCTTCGTATTTGACGAGTTAAAATAACTCCCGTGATAGGAATATTGAAAATATTTTGAAAACTACTGAATACATGCACAGAACACCGTACAACTTTTGAGAAAGGGGCAAGCAAATGGTACCCTTATTTTACTTTACAATAAATGGTAAAAATTAATTTTACACTTTCCACAAATATATACGTTTTATTGTTTACCTCCAAGTTAAAATAATACTTGTGTATTTGTGGAAAGTGTAAAATTATTTTTTACCATTTATTATAAAGTGATAATGAATTTCCACCAAGTAACAGCCGAATCAATTCACCCTGATTTTACTTAACCAGTGATTTATAGAACTATGAACTGAAATGTTTCCAAGTAGTTCAGAATAATCTTCCAACGTTTGTCTTTTGGTAGGTCAGAATGACACCCCCACCAAGAAAATATAGCGATAATCCCCCAGAGTTTCTTGTTTTCGGCGTTTTACGTTTTCGACAATCGAAAACGTAGAAAAGATACAATATTGTTACGGCTTCGTGCCGTTTTGTCCTAGAGGGGTCTTGGGGATTGGAAATAAATAAAACTCACCGAGCTATAAAAAATAGAATACCCTTATTATATGTTTCTGTTTTGTAATTACAACTTCATCTTGTGACCCGGAGAAAAGCCAGCATGCTTTGTCTAGCCCTAAGAGGAGTGAGCTGCCGTGAACTGACAGCCGAAAAGTGGTACGGTGAGGAACTAGGGTAGGTATGGATCAGGAGAAGGGCGTCGTGTCCAAATGACCTCTAGCGCTCCTAGGGGGTTGTTAGGGGGAGTCAGGAAAGGGGTATCGTGACCAAATAACCTTTAGCGCTCCTGAAGGTAGAGGAGGTGACCAAGTCGGAAGGACGAAGGTGCCGTGCCCACCCATTATTTAGGTATTTATACACCGAAAGTGCTGACTATTGCTTAAATGATCTTGACATTAGGTGGCATAGTGGTCTAAAGGTGTAAAAATATAATTATAATTAGCCCCCCTCCGATAAGCGTTGGTCTCCAACGATTAGAAACAGGCTAGACTTCCTTTACGCTAGTTAACGATTTACATTTTGCTTTAATTATCTATTTATTCTTATTTCTTTTGCTTCCTTGTTGCTTTCTTTCCTTTTCATCCCATTTCACCAGTTTACTGTTTCATGAAACAGAAGAAAAACAGTATGCAGTATATTTTATTCTATATGATTTTTATTCTAAATATATGTCCCTAATATTCCCTATTCTATATCGCATGTTCCTATGTATATTATTATTTTTCCCCGCTGTACTACAAAGCTTGTAATATTTTTCCCCATTGTAATTGACCTCAATTTTATTTTTAAAGTTATTCTATTTTTTTTTCTTTTTTTTTTTTTATGATAAGGCACAGCACTGCAGGATAAATCCTTTATGGCGCTCTAGGAGCGGTGCGTGTGCGCAGGAAACGATTCACGTTGGTCTTGAATCTTTGGAGATTATACTCGTTGGGGAACACGATCTCAGGGAGGTCGTTCCAGAGTGATGACGTTCTCCAGATGAAAGAATTTTGAAACAGTGTCGTTCGAGGGACACTAAGCTGAACCACGTACTGGTGGGCTGCAGTGGCTCGTCGTGTATTTCTACCATGCACCGCTCTGGGTGGTATCAAGCGGGCAACCTCAGTTGAACACTTGCCATGAAAATATTTGTAAAATAGACTCAAGTCGCCAACCTGCCTTCGATGTTCAAGGCTTTCCAGATTGTTTGTCAGACTATGGTCACCGATCAAGCGAATGGCTCTTCTTTGAATGGAATCTAGTAATCTCAGGGTATGTTTAGGAGCAGAGCCCCAAATATGCGAACAGTACTCCAGTGATGGTCGAATTTGGGCTTTATAGAGCATCAAAAGTTGTTGCGGTGTATAGAGGTTCTTTGTTCGGAAAAGTATTCCAAGCCTCTGCGAGGCTGCCCTAGCAATGGCCGCAACGTGATTATGCCAAGACATATGACTATCCAAATTAACGCCCAATAAATGAATTGATGAAGCCAAAGGAATTGAGTGTCCCGCCATAACTATATCCGGTTCTTCAACATTAACTTTTTTAGAAAAAACTGCCGCCTGGGTCTTTTTAGCGTTAAATTCTACTTGGTTACTGTCACCCCAAGACAGAATTTCTTCCAGGTCTTTGTTAAGATGTGAGACCTCTTGCTGCCTATAGAGATGTGCATTAGCAGCCGATGTCCGAGCATCCAAAGTAAAAGATGAAACAAGTGTGCTGTCATCAGCGAAGCTATATATAGGATTTTTAGTTTTTTCCAAAAGATCGTTAATGTATAGTAAGAAAAGGGTGGGCGACAAAATAGAACCTTAAGGGACTCCGGCGTTGATGTTAAATGTGTCTGAAAGAAATCCGTCCATCGCCACTCGCAGAGAACGGTCTTTAAGAAAGCTCGACAGCCATGAACAAAATTGAACCGGCATTCCGTATGCTTTCACTTTAGTTAGGAGCCCCTCATGCCATACTCGGTCAAAAGCCTTGGAAATGTCCAGTGCTACCGCCCGGGACTCCCCATGGTGTTCTATTGCGTTGCTCCAAACATGAGTAACATAAACGAGAAGGTCTCCTGTTGATCTAGACTTACGGAATCCATACTGGCGGTCACTAATAATGTTGAAGCCTTCCAGGTTTTTTAGTAATTTTTCGTTGATAGCCTTCTCCATAACTTTTGATATAACCGAGAGCAATGCGACTGGACGATAGTTGTTTGGCAAAGTCTTCTTACCTTTTTTGGGTATGGGCTGGACTCTCGCAGTTTTCCAGCAAGAAGGAAATATTCCTTTTTTGTAGGATAAGTTAAAAAGCCTACAAAATACCGGTGTCAGTTCGTCAGCGCATGTCTTAATTACAATGACTGGAATATCGTCAGGGCCAGAAGCCTTTTTAGTGTCGAGACTCCTCAAGATTCGTTTAACATGGCGGTGGCGAAAAACAATCTCGGGCATTCTCGATTCTACAGGGGTAATGTTCGGTGGAGTACTTCCCTGAAAATTTACCGTTAAATATGAAGAGAATAGTTCCGCCAGTAAGTTTGCTTTTTCCTGTGCTTTGGTCGCAATGGTGCCATCAGAACGTGTTAGAGGTGGAATGGTTGACTTGGTAAAGTTTTGACTGACGGCCTTAGCTACCGACCAAAATGATCTTGAGCCGCTAGGACATTCAAGAAGTTTGTCTCTGATCCTCTGGTTGTGTGCTTCTTTGCTTTGGTTTATCGTTTGCTTGCATTGGTTTCGAGCGTTAACAAAGATGGTACGATTTTCGGCGGTAGGATTTTTACGCCATTGTCGGTAGAAATAATTTTTTGATTTAACAGCTCGTTCGCAATTTTTGGTAAACCAAGGCTTGCCGTTAGAAGGGCACTTTTTTGAGAAACGGATGAAGGCTTCCATGCCAGTAAGGATAACCTCCGATATTTCTGTTGCACGGATGGATGGATCATCAGAGGTAAAACAAACGTCCCGCCAAGGAAAGGTTTGAAAATGGTCCCTTAGGTCCTCCCACTTAGCTGATGTATAATGCCATACCTTGCGTGGTTTAGGAGGCTCTTCAGCACTAATTGGTAGTTTGTTCAGTACCGAAATAAGGTTGTGGTCAGACGTTCCTAACGGCGGCTTCACGGTGACAGTGTACAAGTCGGGGTTTGAAGTTAAAAAAAGATCCAACAAACTAGCAAAATCACCATGTCGGTCTGGAATCCGAGTTGGTTCACCCACCAGCTGGGTGAGGCCAGAGCTGATGGCAAAGGATTCGGCTTCATGACATTATTCGTCAGTCATGTTTGAGTATTTGAGCCAGTTGACATTATGGACGCTGAAGTCGTCAAGGATGACAACTTCGGAATTGGGATGGTGGGTTTGCAAAAAGTCGATAGTATTAACATTTATTATTACAATTATATTGTCCTATATTGTGCTACGTTTGGCAACTGTATACTGTGTACTTACCTTTTACAAATTAGGAAAGGGGCTGAGTGCACCATCAAAGATTAAGAAAGAATTTTTTTTTTGTACTTAGTGCCGGTTTAAACCTAAACTTGCACTAAGTACAAAAATTTAAAAAATTCTTTCTTATACTTACCTTTTGTTTTATGTCCGTCCATTTTGTTCGTCTGAGGTCCCTTTCATCTGGTACATCAGCGGGATTAATCACTCAGTATGTTATCCGGTAAGGGTTTCTAGTTGTCCTATCCTCTTTGGTTTCCAGTTGGCTTCAGCGGATACTCTACTAGTTGGCTTTGCGCTGCCTGTGGTAGTAGTAGCATATTTTATAGATTCGTTTATGCGCTCGCAGGCTCTTTCTCTAGGATTCTTCTTCTTTTTCATCTTCGTTATTTCGAAAACTACTGATATTAGCATTAAAGTATGTTATACAGATGTAACGTTGAATCTATAAATGAAATAATATATCGGGTATTACATATAATAACTTGAAATTTGTATGATTTCCAAATAAACTAAACAGCTGGCAACAACGCCAATATCATCACTCGGTGCGATAGATCCTCACAGATAACTGTACCAAATTTGGTTTAAATCGGCGAACAAATTGTAAGGTTATTAAGCCGTTTCCAGACTTTACACACACTGTATAAGAAGAAAGAACAAAAATTCTTAAGCCGATTGAACACCAATAATTATTTTATTTCCTATTTTTCTTCGTTAATACTTATAATATCAAAAAATGCTTATATATAAAAGTTGCAGAGAATTACTTTATCTAGGGCGCTATAGAGCCATAAAACTCATATTCTTTTTTTAATTTTTCTTTCTTGAAGTAAAATATATTTTAAAGAACTGGCGATATACCGCGGTAGTAATTATTAATTTAGACATGCTGGTAAAAAAATTAAGAATTAAAATTAAATAGTTTGTTCAAAATCTTGGAAATACGATTTTGCAAAAAGAGTCCTGATTTAATGCGCCCTCTTTCAGCGCCCGGCGAGCCAATTGCTTTTTGGTCACACGCTGGCAATCTCGCTTCAAGCGAGAGGCTTGCGACCCGCTGAAATAGTTCTAGGAATTATTTGTTAACAGATTAACAGCAGATGCAAGGACAAAAACATAAATTTCAATGTGATAGGGTTGATGGCTTATTGCTAGGTAGATTTATAATTTATTATGGGGTTTGCCATAAATTTGAATACACTTTAACAATAGTATTAATATAATAGTAATATTATATAGGTATATAATTACTAATAAAAACCTTTTTTTCGTCGGCGGGTAGGAGTATACCTACTTAAAAAGTTAACAATGCAGTTAACGAAAATGTGTTTTTAAAAAAAAACTTTATTCAACAGTAGTTACAATTAAACTCGTCATAATATTGTGTTTGACTTATATTTATAACATTTTAGATGCTGACATTGCATGAGAACAAAACATAGAAAATCTAAGAATTGAGATAAGAGATTCTGGTAATCTTTAAGCAGACAATTCTCACGGGAATATAACTCCTCCCTTATTAGATGAAAGCACGTACAAAAGAACGTGATTTCGCAATATTAAAATATTGAAATATTTGTATCATTAATATTTGGTTTTGGTAAATTGACTTCGGAATTCTTAGATTTCTTTAAATATTTTCGGTATAAAATATTGATAATTATTAAAGCGATTATAATATATAGGAATATTATTGTCCAAAAACTAGTTCGATTAACATAGATCGTTGACGTAATTTCTTCCAGATTTTTCTTCTGTTCTTGCAATCGATCTTATATTTCTTTGGTTGCCTTAAGGTTGACATGGTTGAGGTCCATGGCGGGTGGATTTTAGATTGATCGGCGTCGTTCGATTAGGCTTAGATTCAATATTGGTAGGCTGACTTCTGAGAAGCTGAGTCGGTTATGTTTGTAAGTTTCCAATGTGATTGATTTAATTTTGATTTTGCAATCGGTTGGTAGTTCCAACAGGTAAGATCCAAATAGGGGTACGTTGTCCACTGATTTTTGGCAGTTTATAGTGCTGACAAGACGATTTGGGACGGTAATTAACCATTTTCCATCGGTCACTTTTCGTGTTTGAACTTCGTACAGATTTGTCCTGAAGGGGTGACATGACGTAATATTGGCATGGTGCTTGATAAGCTGAACTGCACAGGAAGGGCTGTCTTCTACTAGGGTGGTATGGGTTTCTTTACACAGGTAGCTTCGAGGTTGAATTTCCATACATCCCTGGTCCATATAGGCGTAGTTATTACTGTTTAGTGCTAGGTAGGGTTTATAGGGAATATCGACCAAAAATGATTGATTATCAGGAATTGGTAAAGGAAATAAATTCAAATATTGATATGTCTCTGGCTCGACAAGAGGTAATTCCAATACAAATACTATGTTAAACCTTTTTAAAAAGCTTTTAATTATTAGTATTTTTAAGTTAAGTACGTTTTGTGCGTTACTTTCTAACGGCAATTTATCTGTGCTTAAGTGTTTACTAATATCTTGTATTTCTGTTAGAAGTTCTTTTGGATCTATTATTGAATTATGAAGGATATTCATTTTAGCAAAAGAGATAGCGATTTCGATTTTATCGAGAATATTGTAAATTGATTGATACATTAATGTTACTTGATTGATAACTGTATAATATTAAGAAATATTGTTGCATATCTGTTTGATAGATTTCGACTCGTTTAATAGTTGCTTCTATTTTAGTTATATGCGATTTGAGCATTAGTTGATTATATGTAATATTTGTTATGATCGAATTGAATTTATTGATTGTAGAATCTAAGAGCGTAATTTGATTAATAGCATCAATTTTTAATTTCTTTTGATTTTCTTCTAGTTTTTTAATTTTCGCGTCGATTAGTTCTGCGTCGTTTTGATCTAAGTTTCCTGTTATACTTTTTACAAATGTGCCTAGTGGATTAAATAGGCCTCTTTTATTTCTGTGGACATATTTAAATGGTAATATTTGTTCGATTAAATGTTCTATTCTTTTTTCAAGCATATATAGCGAGCTAAAAGAGTTGAAGTATCCTTTATAATATTCGCTATTATTTCTAAGGCTATAAGATAGGTTTTCTGTTTGATTTTTAATTGTTTCAAGTTTCAATATTAGGGGTTCTAGATCGATATTTTGTACAAAGGTCCATTAATTGGATTCGAGTTGCGCGGTTCCTAGTCTAAAAGGTAGAATTCTGGGGTGATCGTTTAAATCGTTGAATTTTACTTTTTCTGTTGCGATGGTCCAGCTCCATCTGGAACAAGGGGTATTATTTCAGTTTCGTTTATGTGAATAATTTCCTTGCGTTCGGTTTTAGGGTTTTTAATTTCGATTTTACTATTTTCTAAGATATCAGTTAAAATATAGAGACCTAGAAATCTATTTTTAATTATGGTATCTTTGGGTTTTTTGATATTTTCAAGTATTTTACTGCCATCGTCAGGATTCAAGTTTTCGGGATTAAATTGGTTATAACTTTCTTGTAAAAATTTATCAATTTCTTGATCGATATTACCGGGGTTATTGAGTACTGATTCGGATTCGATAGCATGTAGTGAAGTTCGGCCTAATGCGTCTGCATTTGTATTTTGTTTGCCTTTTTTATAAATAATATCGTAATCATCTTCCTCGAGTTTAAGTCTCCAACATATAAGTTTCGAATTGGGTTCCTTTAAGTTAAATAACCAAACTAAGGGGCGATGATCTGTATAGATCTTAAATTTTCTACCGTAAAGATATGGTCTAAAATATTTACATGCCCAGACAATTGCTAAAAGTTCTTTTTCGATTGTAGAATATCTTTGCTCTGTTTCGTTTAATGTACGCGAGGCAAAAGCTACAGGGTGATCATTTGGGGGGTCTCCTTGTGAGAGTACGGCTCCAAGGGCTATATTAGAAGCGTCCGTTGTGAGAGTAAAAGGGTTTCTCAAAATCGGGATATTTTAAAATATGGGCATTTATAAGCAATTCTTTTAGGTGATTGAATGATTGGATAAACGCGGGTGAATGTTCGACTTTTGATCCTTTTTTGAGACACGTTGTTAGTGGTTTAGTAATTTTTGCAAAGTCTTTAATAAATCTGCGGTAATAACCAGCTAGTCCTAAAAATGATTTAATATCTTTCTGAGTTTTGGGTATTGGGAAATTTTTGACTGTGTCAACTTTATCGGGATTAGGTTTTACTCCGTCTTTTGTTATTTTGTGTCCTAAATAAGCGACTTCTTTATGTAAAAACTCTGATTTATCTAATTGAACTTTAAAATTTGATTGTCTTAGTCTATCAAATACTGATTTTAATCTTTCAATATGTTCTTGAAGAGAGGTGGAAAAAATTATTATATCATCTAAATATACAGAGCAGATTTCGTTTTGAAGACCGCGAAGAACATTGTTCATTACTCTTTGAAAAGTTGAAGGGGCGTTTTTGAGTCCGAATGGCATTTGTTTAAACTCATAATGACCTGTATCAGTTGAGAAAGCTGTTTTGGAAATGTCATTTGGTTCCATTTCTATTTGGTGGAATCCGGTCGCGAGATCTAAGATTGAAAAATATTGGGCTTTGCCTAATTTATCCAAAATATCTGTTATATTTGGTAATGGGAATTTATCATCGATTGTTTTCTCATTTATTTGGGATAATCAATTACTATGCGCCATTTACGTTTTCCTGATGCGTCTAATTTCTTTGGAACAATCCAGATTGGGCTACTCCATGGTGAACTTGAATTTTGAATAATTCCGTTTTCGAGCATTTTATTAATTTGAGATTTTACTTCTTGTTTGTGTATTTCTGGGTATCGATATGTTTAAGTAAATGTAGGTGTTTCGTCCGTTAAATTGATTTTATGTTTAATTTGATTTGTGAAAGTTAAAGGGGTACGTTCGCTATAGAATATGTCTCGGTATTCGTAGCATAATTGTCGAATAGCTTTAAATTCTTCTTTATTACAATGTGATAACCTTAAATTTTTTAAATTTTGTTTTTGAAGGTTGTATAATATTCGTTTAATTCAGTATCGGTTTCCATTTTTTCGATAAAATTAATTTCTGTTTCATGTAACGTTTCGATATCAAAGGGTTCTAATATTTTAATTTTTACGGGGTTTTGACTATTATTTGTTACGAGAGTTATTGCAAAAGAATCTATAAATTGTACTAAGGCTTCTGGCATTTCGGCAGAACCAAAGTCTGTGTATTTTAAAATTCCTATACCGTTTATTTGTTTAACAGGTAATTTTACTTTTTGACTTGTACGAGGGGGTATAGTTATTTCTGTTTTATAAGTTTCGACATTATTAATAATTGGGTCACTAGATTCATCTATATTAAATATTGAAAAAATAGCATTTGGGGTTTTTAGGTATCCAGAATTTAAATCGATATTTGCGCCAATATAAGTTAGAAAATCTATTCCTAAAAGCCCGTCAAATTTTTGAGAGAAATCAAATAAGAAAAATCTTTGTTTTCCTTGACATCTAAATGAAGGAAATATAGGGATCATTATTGCTTCATTATGTATAGTGGTAGTATGTGCTGTCTTAACAGTAAAAGGTTCATTAAAAAGATAATATGAGAAAAGTTCATAGGCGATATTTGGTTTAATAAAACATTTGCTGCTGCCTGTATCAATTAAAAATATTTTATTAATTTAGGGAATGTGAATGACTGGCAAATTAGTACTTAAACAATTATATAGATAAGTTACGTTATTTCTTTGAGATTCGGGGTTGTCTGAAAATTTTCTTCGTTAAAGTTATACTGACTTTCGTATGTATTATTTTCTTCTAAATATTGTTCTTGAAAATTTGGTTCGAAAGACGTTTCGTTTAAATCGGTATTATACTGATAATCGTCTTCATAGTTTTCGTAAGATTCGGTATTTATTGGTTCGACAGATTGATTAAATAATTCTTCAGAAACAAAGTTACGTTTTGGTTGTGTATTATTATATAACATGGTGTTTCCAGAAGATGTATCCATAGGTTCAGGTTTTTTTAACCTTGAGATTGCTGAATTACGCGTGTGATGTGTATTAGGATTATTAAAATATGGTCTTGGGTTAAAAGATGGTTTAAAGTTTTGATTGCCAAAATTTGGTCTTTGAACGAGATTTCTAAATTGTCCGTAACCTAAAACTTGGGGTCTGTTAATATTTTGCATGTTTATACCTCGATATGGTGAAAAGGTCGACTGTTGTACTGGTTGGTACAAAGGTTTATTCGTATTAGCGGAATAATACGTTTGTGGGGGTGTATTTAATTTTTTTGGTGGAATAAAATTTCGAGGTTTTGTATTGTGATTGTTGTTATTGTTGTTTCGATTTTTGTAGTAAAGAAAGTTTTCTTCTTCCACTGCGTGGGTCATTGCTTCCTCTAACGTTTTGGGATTTTTTAAACGTACGACTAGTTGCATGTGGTAATTAAGTCCGTTTATGAATGTTTTTAAAATTAGATTTTTATATTCGTGAATTCTTAAGAGTTTAACTTCGTTAGTGTCGTTACACATATTAACTTTCGAAAAAAGTAAGCTGCGCGCGTCTTGTAAACGCAGACCAAATTGTTGGGGGCTTTCACCTTCTTCTGGTTTAGAAGTTAAAATATCTTGGATTACACAATCAATTGATCTTTGATCGGAAAAAGTTCAAATTATTGCAATTTTAAGTAAAGGCCAAGTAGTGAGCTCTACTGGTGAAGCGATTAAATCTGCTGCTCTGCCAATTAATTTATTTGAAACAGTATCAAATAACCACACATTAATAGCTGCACCATTGTTTGTACTATCTTTGTGATTATTAAAAAAGTTTTCGCAAGCATTAATGAATCTATTAATTTGTTTAGGGTATGGCAATGGCAATCTGTTGTCTTGGACAACAGGTTGTCACTATCCGCTGACGGTAGCTCTTTATGTGGAGGCACTAGGTCGTGGTCCAATACTTACACCTTCCCTTCGTCTTTGGTTGTCTTGGGCGCCACCTGGTTTGATCGATGTCCAAACCAGGAAAAATATACCGAATATCAGTTCTATTGGAAAATCTAAGCAACAAATAAAACTAAAGCTTTCCCACACAAATAATAAAGTTTTTATTGAATAAAAAGGGGTTTAGGTTTATTGTTATGTTAAATTGTTTAAAATTTAGATAAGTTTGAATTATGAAATGAAATGAATGAATGAAAAAACAGCCTTTCTGGACGCAAGGATTTAAGTCACAATTATGTATAACCTCGGGGGAAGATTCTAGAACCTTTAAATATTTCGATGGCGTATGGTTACAAAAGGAGTACCTTTGTCAAGATGGCTTTACATAAAAAATTAGTGATTAACCAGCAGTTTATTTAAGTGTGGTGACGTACTAACTAAATTAAAAAGGCAGAATGCATTAAATTGAGGTTTGCTTTATACAAGCCTTTTAATCCCTCGCTTCTGCTGGGGCAGCTATACTGGGCATGGACCATGTGGCTCCTGAATGCTGTTCATGATCGGCCAGGTGAAATCTAGTCCATACGTAGCTCGTAACCAATTTAATTAGTTCATAGGTGGGCCAACCGGAACCTGGTAGCTCAAGGGCTATTTATGTGAATGTTAAAATCCCATGTGGTTTCTTGACCTATTTAAGTGTGAAACGGCATACTCAGCCGAAACCAACAAAACACACAACCCCTAAAAAAGAATAGAAAGAAAAATTAACCCACTGAATTCCCAAAAAAACGATAACTAAGAACAAAAGAAAAGAAAATAGCTTACCTCTAAAAGGGGGGTGAGACCTCGTGGTCTTTTTTAAAAAAAATGGCTCAACAGCGACCTTCTTCTCTCAAGGTATTTTTGAAAGTAAAATGGAGGCCGCAAGATCTTCCAAGTAAGACAGACCCCCTTCTCTAGCAAAATCCGCTGATTCAAGGCTGCCAACTGGACCCAAACCCCGACAAGGAAAATAAGAAGAAGAAGAGAACAAGAGTGACAACATAAAGGATCCAAACGATCAGAACGAACAAGGGTCTGGGCTTTTACCAGAACCTAAATTACGTAAGGAAATGAAGAAAGTAATCCTAAACAACCCCCTCTAAACATAAAATCGCCAAAAGTAGAAATGGACGGTCTGCGACTTGACCGAGACGCGAAACCGGAATTACATGGTTCACCTATGTGCGGCGCCTGATGCCATCAGCCACAGAAAACAGAAGTAGTGCGTTCGCCCCATATTTTGGCTATTGTTATACAACTAAAGATGATACCCCACAAAATAAATAGTGGCAATTTTAAAATTGCTACATTATCCCCCAACGACAATAAAATAGGCTATGAAATAGACTATTTTCCAAAAATAAAAAAATAAAAATACGTAATGACTATAATAATAGTCAACATAATCAAGGATACAATAAAAGTGGAGATTTCTGGGTAGTTTTAGTTTGATAGCTGCGTGTATCACTCGCCTTAAAAAGGGACTAAATCGGTAAGGTCAAAATCGGGTAAGTCATAATAGGGAAAAGTCTATCTAAAACTAACAGAAATGGAGATATGGTAAATATCGTGAAAATATCAATAAGAAAAATATTTACCCACCATCATATACGTCATGTAATCACAACAAAACGGTAAATAAATCCCCTGTAGGATCTAGCCTACTAAGGAATAAAATAATGCAGATTAAGGGAATTAATCCCAAGGGAAATTATTCTGGAATTTCCAGACAAAAACACTGTACAATATACACACCAAGTGTAATAGCAAAATTCAAAATAAGACCTCTAGTACTAGACTAAGGAAGAAACAAAAAAAATAATTTCAGAGAATATCTGAATCATATATCAATCAATAGAATTGCTCCCTACGCATTACTAAAAATGTCAAAGCACACAGAAAAATACAGGAACTATTTTTCTCTTCGACTTAATAAGTCGACTTCCAAAATAAGAAATTATTAGTGTACGTCTACACCAATAATCCAACAATACATAATCACTTTCAGTGATATGCAAGAAGATAAAAACCAGACAGGTAACTGCCAAAATTGCCCGAAGCAATTCATAAAACTTCAACTTACCTCAACCAAAATATATACCAAAAATATAGGTAAGTGAAGAGAGAAAAATCAGCGAATTTATTCGCTTACCAAAACCAAATTATGCATCAAAATAAAATATATATCTGACTGCAAAATAGATAAGATACTAAACAGAAATAAAGGTTTTTAGAAATAGTAAATGCTACTAAATCAGGGATACAAATCGTAACGATTTTGCCAACAGAATACGTGGTTAGGCAAACTTCGCCCCTGAAATTTTAACATTCTCCCTAAATTCCAAATTTAATCTGAAAATTGAGAATCCTGATCTGAGTTATCCAGATCAGTACCATCATACTTTTTAAGATCTTTGATATGCCATCTACCAGCCTTAGAACCATTAACATTTTTAAGTTCATAAACCAAATTTGAAATCTTTTTATGCACAATTGAGAGAGTATACTTTGGAGCTAACTTTGCCATGAAATGATTTGCCGCTCTAGATAAAACTTGATTTTTTCGCCACACGCGATCACCCTGATTAAATGAAATGTCCCGCTTCCTAAGATTATATGCTTTTGAATTTCGTTCATATGCCTCATGAAGTCGTTTCTTAACTGCTACAAAAATTTCCCTAAGACCATGCATGTTTTCAGCATATGAATCCCTATTTCCTGGAATAATTTCGATATCTTGGCTTTTGCGTTCAGATGATTGAGAATAAAACTTTCCCGATAAAGGCGGATGTCTACCGAAAGCTAAAAAAGCAGGGGTGAAGTGAGTAACTTCATGCTTAGAGGTATTTATAGCCTGCTGAATTTTCGAGATGTCTCTATCCCAACCATCGTGATCACTAACATAACTACGAATAGCTGTACCGACTGTTCTATTATTCCGTTCTACGAAGTTACACTGTGCAGAATATAGAGGATTATACCGAGTGTTTACATTATATTTTAAACATAAATCTTTGAAGCTTTTACAAATAAACTGAGGTCCATTGTCACAGATAAGAGTTTCGGGGCACCCAAATACTAAAAATATTTGATTTTCTAGAATATTCTCGATATGATAGGACTTGGAACTACGTAATGGATATAAAAGAGTGTACTTTGAAAACCAATCCGCTACAACTAATAGCCATTTGTGCCCCTTCTTAGATCTGGGAAAGGGTCCCATAAGATCTGCAGCTATGCATTGAAACGGCAGGTCGACTTTCTTCTCTTTTCCCATAAGTCCCATGCGAGAGGTGTTTGATACCTTTTGAGCACCACAAACTAAACATGACTTAACAAATTTCAAAACGTCACGCCGCATCTTAGGCCAATAATAAAAATCCTGTACTCTATTAAGAGTCTTAAAAAAACCAAAGTGACCTGAAGTTGGCGGACGATGACAATGTTGAATGACATCAGAAATTTGGGGGTTTGGAACAAGAATTTTCCACTCAGGAATATTTACACTCATTGGAAGTTTATTAGGTATAAACTTTAGAATAAAATCTTCCTCAACTTTCCATTGAGTATACTTATCAGGAGACTGAATAATTTTTTCGCGTAGGTCATTATACCAAGGATCAATACGATCAATATCTACATTAAATGGATTTATAAGTGAAACAATAGGTGAGACTTCTTGACTGTCATTCGGAGGTGGAATTCTACTCAATGCATCTGCCACAACATTATCTACTCCGCGCCTGTGAACAAGATCGAAATTATGCTGACGCAATCGCACACTCCAGCGAGCTAATTTGCCTGTAGGGTTCTTCATGTTGTTTAGCCACAAAAGAGAATAACAGTCTGTTATGATCTGGAATTTCGGAGCGCCTTCAATATACATACGAAATTTATCTAAACAAAATAAAACTCCAAGACATTCCCGTTCCACAACAGAATAATTCCTCTCGGCTCTTGAGAGTGACCTACTGGCGTATGCTATCGCGTGCTCCTCTCCATCTATAATTTGTGACAGTGCGCCTCCAACACCTGTCAAACTGGCATCGGACGTTATAATAAATGGTTTGCTGAAATCGGGCTGAGACAAAATTGGTGACGAGACTAGAAGTTCCTTGATTTTAACAAAAGAAGATTCTGCGGCTTCAGTCCAGGTAATAGGTTGGCTTTTCCTGCGACCTTTCAGAAGATCATTGATCGGAGACATTAATGAGGAAAAATTATTTATAAAACGCCTATACCACGAACATAAACCTACAAAACGTTTAACTTCCGTAGCAGTTTTTGGTCTCGGATAATTAACCATTGAAATAATTTTGTCAGGATCCGTGCGCAAACTATTTGACCCAACTATGTAACCCAAAAATTTCAAGCTTGTCTTAAAAAAATCGCATTTTTCTAAATTAATAGTAAGGTTTGCTTCTCTCAATTTTTCCCTAACTTCGCCTAATAATTTTACATGATGCTCAAAATCAGGACTACAAATTAAAATATCATCCAGGTACGTGAAAATAAACGGTTCATACTTTGCACCAAAAATTGCATCAACCAAGCGCTGCTGAGCTTGTGCTGCATTACATAAACCAAAGGGTACTGTATTGAATCTAAAAGAACCACGCCCAGGAACATTAAAAGTAGCTTTGTCTTTAGAATTTTCATCTAACGGTATCTGCCAAAATGCTTTGCGTAAATCAATAGACGAAATAAATTTAGCATTACGTAATGAACTAAGAATTTTGTCTATACTAGGAAGAGCATAAGAATCAAATTTAGTAATATTATTTAAAAATCGTCCATCAAAAACAAATCTAAACTCTCCGCTTGATTTTTTGACTAAAAGTACTGGAGAAGACCATGGACTTTGTGAAGGTTCCACAACACCCAACTTTAACATTTCATCCAACTCTTTATTCAAAACTTGAGACATGTATGGCGACATTGGATACTGTTTTTTATGAAATGGTAAAGCATTACCTGTGTCAATTGTTAAAGTTAATCTATTGGTCCTACCTAAACGATTTTTACTATTAATTAAATTAAAAGAAGCAATAACCTTTTCAGCTTTAAAACGCTCTGAATTAGAAAGATCATCTAAAGAACATAGCGGCTCAAAAACAAAATCAGAATAATTCTTAACAGTAGGTACATAAGAATTTGCTAAGTTAGCGTGTACTTGCCAAGAATCATTCTTAAAATTAACAGAAATTTTAAACTGTTTGGCAAAGTCGCATCCAAAGATAAAACTATGTGGTAATGTCGGAACCACCAAAACTGTAATAACTTGACAAATGTTTCCTATAACAATAGGCAAATCAACTAAACCATCGACATTTTTCTGAGTTCCATCTGCAGTGCATATATTTCTTAACTTGGCTGGATAGATTTCTAAATTAAAACGACGTAAAATGTCTAGACCTTTCGTGCCTACAACAGAAGCTGTAGCACCAGAATCTAGTAAAACGGTAATATCTTGATCAAATAATTTTACAGAAATATAAGG
The DNA here is from genome assembly GCA_963920685.1 of Polydrusus tereticollis. NCBI lineage: Eukaryota > Metazoa > Arthropoda > Insecta > Coleoptera > Curculionidae > Polydrusus > Polydrusus tereticollis. The sequence continues at coordinate 58,017,482 of OY987329.1, forward strand.
TCTATTATCCATCGGTTTCTTTACAAATAAAGGAGAAACTTCATTTTTAGAACTCTGATAAAAATTTGAAACTGTTTTAAGCCATTTACTCCAATCATGTTTATTAAATTTACTAATTTTGACTTTACTTGAGACATTACATTTAGAAGTAGTGTACCTGCCTCGAGGACACACTTCCTTTACTAGTTTTTTGAACAATTAGGGCAAGAAGTCACTTTAACATCTGGCAATCCACATTTAAAGCAAAAGAGTTTACGAGTTTGTCTACAAAATTGATAGGTATGATTTGGCATATTACAATTGAAACAGACTACATTACTTTGAGGTTTACTATTTTTATTACTTAAACGATTACTAGCATTTACTTTATTTTTGAATCCGGAATTTGAAGAAGTTGGAGCAGCATTAGAATTTAAGTTGACTGTTTCACTTGAGATATTTCGATTATTCCTACTAGAATGGTTATTAGAAAAATTTCCAGAATTAGTTCTACTGGAAGAATTATGAAATTTCCCCCTACCAAAACCAGTATTAGATTTACTAGAATTCGAAGGACCAGAAATATCTAAATTGGACAGTTCGCTAACTGTATTATTTTTATTTCTAATATAAGAAGCTTCTTCAAGTTTCCTACAAAGATTTGCTAACTCAGAAACTGTAGAGATATCAACTAAGGCTAACTGAGTAATATAGTCTGGCAATAAATTGTTCCGAATATGTTTAACCTTGGTTACCTCTGCAGGTGGATGAACTAAACGAAAGAATAAAATTTCTAAATGTGCGATGAATACAGCTACTGTTTCATTTCGCCTTTGTTTGCGATGCTTTATCTGGTTCCACAAATCATCCTCCACATCAGAATGCAAAAAGTCTGCTTTTAATCTAGCCACCAAGGAATCCCAATTGTTTACTGAGCCCTTTACACTCCTAAACCAAACAAAAGCATCACCGACAAATAATTCGGCTGCAGAAATAAACAAGTCATCTTGCTTCACCTTACGAGATTCAGCAAGTTCGGTTACTCTTTCCAAAAAGTTATAAAGATTTTTAGAATCACCATTAAATTTAATCTGCCAATCACCTATAGCTGGAATATTGCCTGAACAATTAACTATGGGTGGTGCAACGTTAATAATTGGTGCTTGAGGAGCTGAATAATTAGCAGTACCAGTACCAGAAGATGTAGGTATAATGCTGTCGTATAAATCTGCTTCAAGAACTAAGCAAGACGCATGAGCTTCGGTTTTAAAATTACTAGCATCAGCATTATCCTCTGGACAGTACAATCTGCCAATTCTACCCGAGAGGTGAATTAACCTGGAAGTCATTCGTAAAAATGTAGAGTCTGTTGCACTACCTTCAAAATCAGCAATAATCTCTTTAATTGATTGCATTGTTTCCTCGATTGCAATTGCCTCTAACCTAAACTCGCGATTCCTAACAAGAGCAGTCACAATTTCGGATTTATTACTGCTAGTCTCTTTAGCTAAAAGTCGTCTCAAAATTTTTCGTCTGTCTGCAACAGGTCGAGTAGATGTAACCGCGCGAATTGCTAACTCGTAGCTTAATTCAGAATCCAATAAATGATTAGGCTGCATTGACTCTGCCATGATTGTAAGTAAATGCGAAAGCTCAAAAAAATTCTACAAATAAAAAAATCAGATATGCACAATGAAATCGAGCGCTCTCAATCACAAGTCTTCAAGACTAAATACCATTAAGTAAGCTTAAAGCAGTAAATCAATATAATACTTTGACCACCCTGTATAAAAACAAATCAAAGCTATACCTGTAGGCGGCTGTATATAAAAAAATTTGGAATTCAAAGAAAATTTAAGATATTTTACAAGTCGAAATATTACTCAAGTTCACCCTGTAGGTATACTAAAAAGATTTCGGAAAATTATCCAAGTGTCCATAAGATAAAACTCAAAATCGAGAAATAATCAAGAAATTAAATTTTTAATTTAGATCAAATTTGTGCCACTCTGTACACCAAATGATAACAGCAGAGCTTAGAAAACGTGTTGTACTCCTTCAGAATTATACGGGGATACTAAAATAAAATTTAAAAAAATTAAATCTCAATTAAAAAAATTACTATAATAGGGACACCCTGTATAGTGAATTATGCAACTATGTTGAGAAGTAACTATTTTCCCGCAACTAAGTTAATTGGACTTAATTAAAGTGAATCAAGTAATATTAGGAACAGTGTAAGGAAAATTTCAACATTTTAGACACTCTGTATAGTGATTGTTAATTAAATTGGTGATCAAGTAAAAGTCAGTTATCAAAATCACAATGTACTGCTTACAGACATCAAAACTAGAAACCCTCAATGTTCAAAGAAGCCAATATAGAAAAATTCACCAAAAATGTATCGAACCTTATATTTTCTGTAAAATATGCAGTATAAAGTACGAATACCAAAAATGTAATCAAAAGCCACTAATAGAAGTTACCAAAAAACCTAGAAGCGACAGAAATAGTTCAATACACACTCAAAGTGTAAAACCATAAAAATATACCAAATATCATTGAACCACTGTCCTTCCTTACACCAAAATATCAGGTACTTCCATTATGCTAGATAAAAAATACAGGTTTAACATTCCTCAAATATAATCCTTAAAATTTGAGTTTTTAAACCAAACTAAATAAAGATATGCGTAGGTAACCACACTATATTTATTAAGGTTCAAGTTTGTACGAAGTTGCCCTACTAAAGAAAGTTAAAATTCAAACCGCATGAAATTTATTGCATAGTTTTCCAATATAAATATTAATTAATAAACGTAGGCCAAGACGAAGGAAAGTTGAAAAAAAATTAGAATCAAAGCCCCACGATACTGGGCGCTATTTTTATGGCAATGGCAATCTGTTGTCTTGGACAACAGGTTGTCACTATCCGCTGACGGTAGCTCTTTATGTGGAGGCACTAGGTCGTGGTCCAATACTTACACCTTCCCTTCGTCTTTGGTTGTCTTGGGCGCCACCTGGTTTGATCGATGTCCAAACCAGGAAAAATATACCGAATATCAGTTCTATTGGAAAATCTAAGCAACAAATAAAACTAAAGCTTTCCCACACAAATAATAAAGTTTTTATTGAATAAAAAGGGGTTTAGGTTTATTGTTATGTTAAATTGTTTAAAATTTAGATAAGTTTGAATTATGAAATGAAATGAATGAATGAAAAAACAGCCTTTCTGGACGCAAGGATTTAAGTCACAATTATGTATAACCTCGGGGGAAGATTCTAGAACCTTTAAATATTTCGATGGCGTATGGTTACAAAAGGAGTACCTTTGTCAAGATGGCTTTACATAAAAAATTAGTGATTAACCAGCAGTTTATTTAAGTGTGGTGACGTACTAACTAAATTAAAAAGGCAGAATGCATTAAATTGAGGTTTGCTTTATACAAGCCTTTTAATCCCTCGCTTCTGCTGGGGCAGCTATACTGGGCATGGACCATGTGGCTCCTGAATGCTGTTCATGATCGGCCAGGTGAAATCTAGTCCATACGTAGCTCGTAACCAATTTAATTAGTTCATAGGTGGGCCAACCGGAACCTGGTAGCTCAAGGGCTATTTATGTGAATGTTAAAATCCCATGTGGTTTCTTGACCTATTTAAGTGTGAAACGGCATACTCAGCCGAAACCAACAAAACACACAACCCCTAAAAAAGAATAGAAAGAAAAATTAACCCACTGAATTCCCAAAAAAACGATAACTAAGAACAAAAGAAAAGAAAATAGCTTACCTCTAAAAGGGGGATGAGACCTCGTGGTCTTTTTTTAAAAAAATGGCTCAACAGCGACCTTCTTCTCTCAAGGTATTTTTGAAAGTAAAATGGAGGCCGCAAGATCTTCCAAGTAAGACAGACCCCCTTCTCTAGCAAAATCCGCTGATTCAAGGCTGCCAACTGGACCCAAACCCCGACAAGGAAAATAAGAAGAAGAAGAGAACAAGAGTGACAACATAAAGGATCCAAACGATCAGAACGAACAAGGGTCTGGGCTTTTACCAGAACCTAAATTACGTAAGGAAATGAAGAAAGTAATCCTAAACAACCCCCTCTAAACATAAAATCGCCAAAAGTAGAAATGGACGGTCTGCGACTTGACCGAGACGCGAAACCGGAATTACATGGTTCACCTATGTGCGGCGCCTGATGCCATCAGCCACAGAAAACAGAAGTAGTGCGTTCGCCCCATATTTTGGCTATTGTTATACAACTAAAGATGATACCCCACAAAATAAATAGTGGCAATTTTAAAATTGCTACAAGGGTTACCATCGAAAGAGGGAATATTATCTGCTTGATATCTAATAAGTTGATAATTGGGTACGTTTGGCATTTTAAAAAGGTTGTTAAACGCTAATGACAAATCTTCCACTTTTAAATATTGAAAAATTATTTAATATGGACAATATCAATAAATGTAGTGATGATCGTGATTTTCATTCCTAAGCTAAGGGTTCCAATATGATCGGCGATGCTTGTCGATCCTCTTTCTGGCTAAAACTACGGTTCCAATAGGATGGCTCTGGTCCTTCCCTGGCTAACAATATGAGGTTGGGACGATGCTTGTTTCCTAACTCGCACCTGGATATGGGACGATGCTTGTTCCCTGTCCGTCTGGTCGATGGGGCCAATTGCACGTACTAGTTGAATTTTGGAAGTTTGTTTTTATCACTAATCGTTGAAACGAAGACGGTTCGACACGCACGATGCGTAAAACCGCTGATAAAATCCGACCCGACTGCGCCAGTTAACGAAAAGGTGTTTTAAAAAAAAACTTTATTCAACAGTAGTTACAATTAAACTCGTCATAATATTGTGTTTGATTTATATTTATAACATTTTAGATGCTGACATTGCATGAGAACAAAACCTAGAAAATCTAAGAATTGAGATAAGAGATTCTGGTAATCTTTAAGCAGACAATTCTCACGGGAATATAACTCTTGTCCTTTTTTTGTTAACAAGGAAAAAACATGGGCATAAATGTGAGCATACAATAATATTTTTCTAATTTTGTCTCGAAAAATAGATATTTCGAACGCGCTAGCGAGTTCGAAATATATCCATTTCGAACTCCGAATTTTATTATTTAAAGGTTGGCCCTACTGACATGTTTTTTTTTCACCGTTCGGCATAGCATTCTAGATAACTAATATTTTTAGTCCAAATGTGCGAAATACTACACAAAACCACGTATGTATGTTTGGTTGCCTAGATCTACAAATCTGTATGACGTGATTGACGTGTTGTTTTGGTTCATAAAATATTAAAAAACATATTAAATATTAACTTTATTAACAGGAGAACTATTTTGCAAAAAATATCAATTAAATCTTAAAAATACAAATTCCAACTATATTATAATGCTAATTAGGCATTGTTTATAGTGCAGTTATTATAAACATTTAATGCCACTGTACTCGTGTCGGACGCGTTAACCTTAAATTCAGGCATAGTTTGAGTATTCATAGTATGCGAAACTTTGTGATAACTGACCCCAGAATCCAATCCATTTTTAATTAGACTTGGTTGAAAAGCAGTTTCTACTCCTTAAATTATTGTCGATCTTGATGATCCAGGTAAGGGTGTAGCAGTATTATCAATATTATCTATTAATGAAGGTGTTAAACTAGAAGAGAGGCTCTGCGCTACATCCATTTTCGCTTTTAGAGAATCTTCAATATAGCCTTCAGCCACGGCTGAAGACTTCCATCCCCCGTGCCTTTTAATGGTAACCAAATCGCTTCCCTTGTTGGCCAGCTCGGTGACACTAGACCGTCTAAAGCAGTGGCCAGTAAAACATTCTGGATTTGGTTTGCACAGGTATTTTGCAATAAGGCTAGGAGCTTTTCCCATTGTATTTAGACCTACAGGTGAGTTTATGCAATGCCCATTCCTATACGTAAGAAAAAATCTTGATGTTGTAACATTCTTAGGACGTAAATCAAAATATTGTCTAATCAAATTAATCCATGATTGATCAATTATAAGAAACGTTCTTGTTACATGTGTTTTAGTTTTGGGAATGTGTACTAAAAAGGAAGCAACCTTAAAGTGAATGTCTTTTACATCCATATTGGTCAGTTCTTCTCTCCGGCATGCTCCATTGTACCCCATAATTAAAGCAACCTAGAATTTACATAGTTACTACTATTGTATCTCGATAGCTGTCTACCTACTGTTCATACGATAGAATAGAAATTGGTGTAATTTAAAAATGTTCGTTCTCCAACTTTATTGTAAAAAATTTTTTTTTATAAAACCTGTGAAATTGTACAAAACAAAATGCATATAGATATATAAATACCACTTACTTTTAATCCTAAATAACTGCTATTATCAGCCCCATTTATAAACTTATTAATATCGTCTAAGTCTAAAACAAGAGACTTTTTGGGTTTGTAGCCCACAGATTTTCTTTTTAACAATGCTTGCAGTCTAGCATAATCCTTTATATCTATGTTCTTGTCAATATTAATGCAAGCTCTTAATTTTGAGTATAAGGACCACAGGGTGGATGACATTTTGGTTTTACTTTCTTCCTCAAAATAGGCTAGTAAAACATTTTCTGAAATCTTACACACGCCCTTTGTATTGCACCAACTTGTGAAGGTCTCATAGTCCTTTTCATATAATTTTCGGGATTTTTCTGGCAAAAGTTGATTTATACATTTATGTGCAATATCCCTTAACTCAGGGGGAGTTAAACTTAAATTATCTTGCTCCATAATATTTTGTTAATATAAATAAAATTTTAAAACACAAATTTTGTGGCAAAATGGCTGACACAATTTAAAATTTATTTATTTTCATGGCAAGCTTGATAAAAAAATTGTAATAGTGTTACCAACATAAATTTTGGACATAATAATTTATAAATTTTGAAGGGTTTGTTTTCTTTTCAAATATGTGTTTATTTAATAAAAAAAAACGACAAAATAGAAAAACTAGTATAAAGCACATGTTTTATAAAGCCATTATAGCACTTGTCCCCTTAAAAAACTCGCCGCAAGCGGCTCGTTTTTTAACATGGACCCGTGCTATAATATAATGCTTTATAAAACGTGTACTTTAATATACTATTATGTCACGTTTTTTTGAGGTTCCCTGAAGTTAAGTTTTTCAGAAATTCCTGTTTTTTTATTACTATTATATTTTTATTATAGCCATAGTTTTTATAGTTTAGGTTGGTTCAAATATATTAATAAAAGTTTATTTTTGTTTCATTTACCTAAATAAATATTTTCATGAAGAAACGTCAGGATTTCACTAAAAGTCAGGGAATGTGCAGCGTACAGCACAGAACAATAAAGGTTACAGTCTGTACGGTGGTTCTTTGTCGGTACGTCATTTCTTTCACGTGACTAAAACCATGTGAATTAGTGAAGGGACTATTCAAATTTAAAATATAGAAGTATTCGATTGTGGCAAGCATTCGATTTTTAACGAAGTATCCGAATACTAAAAAACTCAATTCTTGCGGGTTGCATTTGCATTCGTATATCGGCGAGCGCGATTATACGCGGATGCGAGACTTTGATTTTGAATGCGAAAAGAACGTATCTTGCGCGTTGCGGGTTGCATTTGCATTCGTATATCGGCGAGCGCGATTATGCGAGGATGCGAGACTCTGATTTCGAATGTGAAAAAATCGATTCTTGCGCGTTGCGGGTTGCACTTGCATTCGTACATCTGCAAGCGCGATTATGCGAGGATGCAAGACTTTGATTTTGAATGCGAATAAATCGTAACTTGCTCGTTGCCGGTTGCATTTGCATTCGTATATCGGCGAGCGCGAATATGCGAGGATGCGAGTCGCATTTCTACCGTCGAAGTGTGCAGTCGCTGACAGTGACTCTAATTTTCTCTCTCGATATTCATCAAAGTTTGAAATATTGCAATTTTTATTACAACTGTCAAGGAAAAGTCAATTTATTTAATTAGATTTTCAATTTTTATGGAACTACGATGCGGGTGGGATGCCTCCCGCCCCATGAACGTTAAGTTACCAACATCGGACGATGAAGTAATGGCCCCAGCCGAGGTCCAGGTATCCACAGATGAAAGGATTGAAGAATGTGAAAGACGTTTGGAGGCAAAATGGAAAAAAATGTTGAGCGATAATAATATATAGAATGGCTTAATAAAATACAAGGGATGAAGGAGGATGGTATTAAAAATCCATTGAAATGAAAGAATTAAAAAGCACCATAAGGGAGTTGAAGGACGAGATCGGTAGGTACAAGTCAAAAGACTCTGACATTACTATTCACAAATCACCGAAATAAATTTAGATACGTAAGATGGGCGTTCCCGCCAAATATTATTATCTTGTTTGGATTGCATTTCGTAGATGGCGCCGGTAGTGGCATCGCCCAATTTTGTTTAGTTAAGTTCGTATAGAGGGCACCACGTTCATTTGCGATTTGCGATCGAGAAGAAGCACCCTCCCAGATTTCGTTGTTGTCAAAAATTTGAAGTGTATTGTCAATTTTCTATTCTCGATTTTCTTTAAGTTGTTTGAATTTTCATGCCGTTTGTGATCGTTCGGTTTATGTGTATACTATTAGCTTGTTTTTGATAGTTGTATTGACCCTTTGTTTAGTTTTAGTGTGTTTTCGGTTTGTTTAGTTAATGTTCGCGTATTTATTTCCATTATGGAAGCCTACGCACCTGCGTTGAAACCTAAAAAATGTAGTGTTCCAAACTGTTTATATAAACATGGCATGCGACACCGCTTGCCAAAAAGAGATCCGATAATTTTTGATCATAAAAATAATGTTTTATTACCTATTTCACTTTATTTTAGTAAGCTGTATTTTTATAAATAGGATTTGCTTGGTTTAAATAATTCCTTTTTTGCGGCTTTCTATTTGAGGTCTTAGATATACGTTATTTGTTACTTTACCAACAAGGTATTTACTCCAAACTTAAAAACAAGAGTTACAAATAACGTGTGTCCCTGAACTAAAAATATAAGCAGAAAAAAATTAATATTTAAACCAAGGAATATTTTAAATTTTAAGGCGGCACCAATATCTACGAATAAAACAGATTTCATCAGAAATTGGTAAAACAGTTTTCTTCATTTTTACCCATAGTTGCCAAACAGATTTCTTTCTTTCTCGCTTGTTTCGGATCGCAAATACTAGGACATCAGCGCCAATTAGTTTTGGACAGTTCTAAGAGTCCAGTTGCGTATCTAAATTTATTTCGATGACTTTATTTAAATGCTAAAATAGATTCATTGTATACCAAGATAAGTATGTTAACAGACAACAAAGGCGCGCGTATTGTTCGTAAGTTAAATAGTAGGCAAATTAATGTAGATGCTATTGAAATCTTAAAACCAGGTTCAGATATGGAAATCGACACTGTATCTGAGTCAGAATATAACGGCAAAGAGTGGTATAGTCAAAAGACTAGGAGGACACGAAAAATTACACAAAAAATCCCTGAAAATGACAATATTACAAGCAATAAAAAGGTGGCCGGTACTTCTGCTTGGCCAAATCTACCTAAAACTAGTAATAAAGTACTCAGTAACCACTTATCGCAAAAAGCGTCACAATCAAATAGTCAAATAGCTTCAGCTAGCCAAATAGAGGTACCGGCCCAAACCAAAACCCAAACTGTCACTGCTGATGCATCGGAGAACGGCCCGCGGAAATTGCGAGTCCATCCGATCATTATTAGGGGCAAGCACAGGTACAACGAAATTTCTGCTCACCTGCGATCAGTAAAGGTGGATCACAAAATTATCAAGTTTTTAATCGCGAATAATCTATACCACCACTTGTTCCGGTTCCAGGACGAAAAGGAGCTCCATGTAGTGCTCAGAGGCGTCCTGGAAACTTGGACCGAGGAAAAGATTAAGGGCGACCTAAAAGAACTAGGTTACAATCTTACAAGAGTAATCCGCTGAAACAGCCGCAGTGGGGCCCCGTTGCCTTTGGTGTTGGTTTTCTTGCCACGGTCCGAATCAAATCAATTTATAAACTCGCTGCCAGTTGTACGGGCATTTTCAATTTCGGTGCACCGCACCAGTAAAATGCCTGAAATGTGCTGCTGACCACTTTTTTTTACCAGTGTACCCAACCACGCGAGGAAAAATCTAAGTGCTCAAATTGCGAGGGCGACCACCCCGCAAATTATATGGGTTGTCCACGGCACCGGAAAAACTTGAGCAATAAGGTCGTGAAAAACACCAATAACATCACGCTAAAGAAAAACTTTCGCTGGGGACAGCAGGACAATAATAAACTGGCCAGCGATAGCAATGTGAATAAAACTAATCCATCACAGGAGCATCAACGCCAAGCACAATGGAAGTAGCATTGCAAACTATAATGCAGAGCTTCCTGGCGCAATTCTTTACAATAATGGAGGCTCAATTAAAAACAATAGGGAGTGCTTTCCAGAAAACCGCAGGTTAAATGGCGGCGCAACCGGAGACGGCATACATTAAACTCGCTACTTTTAACGTCAACTCTATCAAGCAACGGAGAGTTAAACTTATCGATTTCGTCGAGAGAAATGAGATAGATGTGTTTTTGATTCAGGAGACATTATTTAAGGGAGAAAGGTTTTCATTTCCAAATTATACCATATTTAGGGATGATCGCCTAGGTAGACGCGGGGGCGGAACCATGATTCTGGTTAAAAAAAACATGTCAGCTCAAGTTGTGCCAGGTCCTAATAATTGTGCTCACATTGAAGGGATTTTGATTTTCATACGTTTTAAAAATAATCAACGCGTACACCTGGGATCTGTTTACTGTAGTCCGTCGCTAGATTTCAGAGGCAACTGCTTACAGAAAATTTTTGGTAACAATAACAGAACGATTATGGGGGGCGACCTCAACGCGAAAAACAGGATCCTAACCTGAACTAACCTAAACCAAAGTGGTCTCACCCTATATTAATTCTCTGAAGCTTTAAACTACCACATTGTACCACCAGAACAGCCCACGCACTGCTTTGCCGGGTCTTCCTGATATCTTGGACATTTTTGTGATCAAGAATGCTGTTCAAATGTCACAGCCATCGGTCATCTGTGATCTGAGCTCGGATCATGTACCGGTCATTATAGAAGTGGGTAATCCACTAGAAAAAGGTAGAGACTTTGTTACCCGCACCTCAACGAACTGGCCCAGGTACAACAACATTATGAAAAATGTAGAGGCGTTGCAACCTTTGCGTAGCTCATTGGACATCGACAATGCGGTGAGCAAGATCACAGATAAGAAAAAATAATGATAGTTTGCTATATAACTTTTGTCCGCAAAAAGATTTATTTATTGCTTGAAACCCATCGAGATATGCAAATGAAATTTGGTAGGTTTTAAGAGGTAGTTATTGCGCATTTTCTGACAAGCAATTAAGAATTTTATGTTTATCATTGGCGCGCATAAGGGTAATAATCTCAATTTTTTTAAAGAAAAAAATGATACGGCACTGAGATATATCAAACTAAAAACAATTTTTGAATGTCTCATTCAATTTGTGACAAAAAATCTCTCTTGCCTTTTTTCGTATTGGGCGCCGTTTTTATGCAAAAAAATAAAACATCTTAACGCGTATTTTTCATTTCTTTAATACATCATCTAGTAGGCTACTGTCAACATTCTGTTAAATACGAATATTTCAACGAAATGTCAAATTATTAGAGTTTCTTCATTTTTAAGCTTTTAGTTTGGTATAGCATTAATGTTAATAGGTAATTAATTTTTCTTTTATCGAAAAGAATGGAAAATATTACAAATGCGGAATTGTCAGACATGCATTTTGTCTATGGTCGAAGTAATGGAAATGGTCGGCAAGCTCGACGATTGTATGCTGAGTTGTATCCAGGTCGTAGAGTAACCCATCACACAATATTTGCTCACCTGCACCAACATTTGCGCGAAAATGGTACATTTAAGAAACAAACGGCTGACTGCGGACGCCCTCGAGAAGTACGAACTGTGCAATTAGAGGAAGCAGTTCTCGAGTTAATTGCGGAGTCACCTGAAATAAGTACTCGACAAATTGCCAACATATTGAATGTAAGCAACTTCACTGTATTATTTAAAATTCTTAAAGAACAGCAATTGTATCCGTTTCACATTCAACGTGTGCAAGCTCTACTACCTAGAGACTTTTTTCCGCGCCTAGTTTTTTGCCATTGGATTCTTCATCAAATCGTTCAAATTCCTAATTTTTTAAATGGCGTTTTGCTTACTGACGAGGCTAATTTTGGACGACAGTGTGTATACGAAATTTCCATAACAATCACTTATGGGCTGAGGAAAATCCACGTGGAATCTGTGAAGCTCACTTTCAGTATCAGTATTCAGTAAATGTATGATGTAATTGATGATCATTTAGTCGGTCCATATTTCCTACCACAACGACTAACAGGCAACTCTTACCTTAATTTCCTACAGGAAGAGCTACCTGCTCTTTTAGAAGAAATCCCTCTACAGCTGAGACAACACTTCTGGTTCATGCATGATGACGCACCAGCTCATTTTAGCATTAATGTACGTAATCACTTAGATACAGTATATCCAAATCGTTGGATAGGTAGGGGAGGTACGGAAAATTGGCCTGCTCGATCGCCGGATTTAAATTCTCTAGATTTTTGCATTTGGGGTTTTCTTAAGTCGTTAGATTATTCCACTCCCGTCAAAAATGTTGAAGACCTGAGGAATCGAATTATAGCCGGCTGTGAGACAATAAGAAATACACCAGGAATATTTGCGCGAATACGACAATCAATGAGGCGAAGAGTTGAATCTTGTATCACGTCTGAGGGAGGTCATTTTCAACATTTGTTGTAGCTTTGCGTCTATTTATTTATTAGTGTTATTTTCTGTTATTGTTCTGGTTTAATGTTATTGTATTAGATAATTTTTAATAATGTATTAAAGAAATGAAAAATACGCGTTTAGACGTTTTATTTTTTTGCATAAAAACAGCGCCCAATACGAAAAAAAGGCAAGAGAGATTTTTTGGCACAAATTGAATGAGAAATTCAAAAATTGTTTTTAGTTTGATATATCTCAGTGGCGTATCTTTAAAAAAAATTGAGATTATTGCCCTTATGCGCGCCAATGATAAACATAAAATTCTTAATTGCATGTCAGAAAATGCGCAATAACTACCTTTTAAAACCTACCAAATTTCATTTGCATATCTCAATGGGTTTCAGAGCAATAAATAAATCGTCACTTTTTAATAAAAATTTTAACACTCTGTATCTCGGAAATCAAAGCATTTGCGGACAAAAGTTATATAGCAAACTATCATTATTTTTTCATGTAGAATCACCCCCTGAAGTTGGTCGCACTTATTCACTAACACCCTGTATATGGGTAACTAACGATTTAAATACACTGAAAATCAAAAATGCAACATTTCTGTTTATAAAGGTTTTAAAAAACATATATCTTAAAACATAGATCGATGTTATCGAAGGAATTAAAAAAAACTAGAAAATATTTTATAAGGGCATAGGGGTGCATAGACCCCCTTTTTATATTAATGATGAGATTTTTCTACAGTGTACATTAAAAAAATTAAACAAAAATTGAAAATAAACATTTTTTATACATATATACTTTATATATAATTAAATATACATATAAAAATGGTATTAAATGTAAACAATATAGTCTTAAAAACCAAGACCCTCATCTAGTCTTAATGTTTCTCTGCCTCCATTAAACTCCATGCCTCTATCATTCATTTTTTGTCAGATTCCTAAAAATCATAATAAGTATATGATTACTGCTTATTCTCTATATTTGTAAGGTATAATTAAAAAACTAAGTTTATTAATACTTGCATCTAACCGTAGGTGATCGTTTTTCTATAGCGATAAACTCGTAAATAATATTTTTTATATCATAAATATTTCCAGGACTCAGTACGAGCTTATGAGAAGGTCTTTTTTTTTGTTGGCGTTTGAAAAGATGTAGTGGCCACATTGGCACGTACTTTCTGCCCCCCTTTTCTAATTCGTTGCAAAGTATTTTTTCCGATGCCAGTTGCTGCTAAAATCCGTTCTCTAAAATATGGAAAAAACGATATTTATAAACATATAACACGAATTAAATTTAAAAAACAAATTAATTTGATCGTTATGTAATCTATAAATAATTAAAATTTTATTAAATTAACGATTAACAACCACATTGTTAACAATACTTGTAAGTAAAGACATATTACATAGCCTATTCATGTTGAAATGATACTCATTATTGCAAAAAGTGTAACATTTGGGTAAAGGAAAAGCGTAGGTACTTAGACGAGAGATAAATAGTAAAAAAAAAATATTTGCCGATCTTGTTCCATATTAATTTTTAAAATGTAATATTCAATATTCAAGGAATATTAAATGTATTAATCTTTTCACTGACCTGTACTTCTTTAAAGGAATTTGCATTTCTTTGCTTGCTTCTTTCTCCATAAATCTAGAAATATTGTCCATTATTCCCGCACTTGACTATTTAGAGGCTTCCCTCGTCTGCCAATTGTCTTTGGCGCCATTCAAACCCAAAATAATAATATTATTTTCTAAACAGAACAACCACAGTTCACACACCACCTTTCACAATATATCACTTCTACGCTAATATTAATACTTCTGCCACCCTCTAACAATGTTACGGCACTGAATCGCTTCAGATGATGCTGCATCGTGGCCGCCGCTAGGCAACTAACGTAAATAAACCACTGCGCAACTTTAGTGGCCGCTATTTATTGTACCCATTTGAACTTGGGCGAACTCTATGTAACCCAGCCCGGTCAGACCCAAATGGGAGGAAGCGAAGCAGAAGAATGACAGCTGTCACAAAGCTACACTGCAAAATCCGCCGCAGAAAGAATCGCCATACTCTTTGACATTTCTCGTGTTATCCTTTTTTACAATGTGTTATTTAAAGTTGTTCCATCACTCTCACTCTTAAAAGTTCAGACTATACGCAAGTTAATCTTCGGATTTTTTAATAAATGGTGGATGAGGTTGACGTTTCCTTTTTGTGATTTTATTAGTTTTTTTCAAATTTTCTGCAGAAAATGGGTCTTTTTGTCGCAGGTAAGTCATTTCAATCATTTATTGGTTAAATGTTCTCAAACATCACTATTATATCGGAAGATTCGAAAGAAATCGCTCAAAATTGGTCATTAACCTCCCAAAACTTGCAACATTTCTAAACAATTTTTTCTGTTCAATTTCTATCCCATTTTTTTTTTATATTTTAGATCTTGTTTTAAATAATAAATAGTACATTTTACTATATTACTGTAAGTACCACAGGATAGTGACAATGTAAATAAAATATAATTTAGGTGTCCCTCGGAGAAGTTGTAAAATACTGAATCAGTGCCCCCCGATAGCAACGTATGTTTTTAAACTGTAAATATTACTTCTCGACGACTATTCCCACTATCAATTTCATCACGATATCCCTGTAATACCTTTGTTTCATGGTTTTATAGAACCAGCCAGACCATCAGTTTCCAGTCCTCCGAGTCCAAACTACTATTTTATTAGAAAGTATGTAAAGGGGAGCGGCGTATATTATCGACCAGCGGGCAAAATCGATCACCTCATTATTACAAAACTGATAACAGTGGCAACATCGCTACTAAGTATTCGTATCTTCTAGCCGTCGGAACAGGCATGAGGGACAACGATTTAATTAAAATTTTGTCGTTTACAAGTTCTGTGCTCTCAATTTTGTTTAGTGAGTTTTAATTATAAAATATTCAACAAATTAAATAAGGTATGTACTTACTAGATTTACCAATTTTGTACTTCTTTTAAATAACAATGTTTACTATAATATTACAGAATATATCTGTAAAAAACAAGAGTTTAAAATTTTGGGGTTATGTAATTTTTTTTACCAAATATTTGGTCCCGTTTCGGCGGATAATATCGATCACATTGGTCGATATTGGCCACTAGTGATCGATATTATCCGCGCTTGACGTTTTTACCTAACAACGTGTTTTTTTCTAGATGCCGAGAAAGCATATACGGAAAACGACCCGATCAACATGGACAGAAGAAAATCTAATGCGCGCTTTAAGAGCCATTAAATAAAATAAATGCTCAATACGAAAAGCAGTCAAATTATACAACGTGCCTTATACTACATTACAAGATCGCTTAAAGAATCGTTACCCAAATAAAAAAATTAAATTGGGAAGGAAGTCAGTATTTTCTCAGGAACAAGAAAAATATCTACGCAACAGCTATGTTTTAAAACTAGCAAATTTGTATTATTGGCTGAGACTCAAAAAAAAAAATCAGACAAATCGCTTATGACTTTGCATTGTCCAACAATATTAAACACAATTTTAATTGTGAAACAAAAATGTGCGAAAAAGAATGGCTTTATGGTTTTCTACGTCGTAACCCACAAATTGCTTTACTGCGACCGGGGGCTACTAGTTTAAACAGAGTGCTTGCATTTAATCGCACCGATGTTAATTTATTTTATGATAACCTGGAACAAGTTATGAAAAAATACCAATTTCTTCCGCATAGGATCTTTAACGTGGATGAAACTGGCATCAGTGGTATTCACAAACTTTCTCGTATTCTTGCTCAAAAAGGTCAAAAACAAGTTGGCGCTATAACAAGTGGAGAGCGGGGGCAAACCACCACCGTTGTTAGTTGCATGAGTGCTTCTGGTACGTATGTTCCACCACTGTTTATTTTTAAACGTGAAAGAATGAAAGAAGGTCTTGATAGAAATGGGCCAGTTGGATCCGTATATCGATGTTCTAGCTCTGGGTGGATTACAGAATATTTATTTTTGGAGTTGTTGCATCATTTTGCTATATTCACTAAAGTTTCTAAGGAAGATCCAGCTCTGCTTATTCTGGATAATCATTGCACGCATTCGAGTTTAAAAATCTTATAATTTTTGTCGTGATAGTGGCATTGTGGTCGTTTCATTGCTGCCTCACACGTCGCACCGACTTCAGCCACTCGACTTAACATTCTTTAGTTCGTTAAAGGCTGCCTACAATCAAGAATGCGACCAATACATGAAATCTCATCATTCTGAAAAAATTTCTGTTACAAACATTGCGGAATTATTTGCCAAAGCCTACAATCGGGTAACAACAAGTGAAAAAGGAATAAAAGGATTTCAGGTTGCAGGAATCTATCCACTTAATCGTAATACTATTGGGGAAGAAGAGTTTGTAAATATTAACCCTGTGAATGAAAATATTACTCCAGATTTGCAAGATAATTATATTCAAGAGGCTATCCCCGGTCCTAGTGGTATACGACGAGAAGCGATTCCAAGCAAGTTTAGTGAGGTTCCAAAGAAAATTCCTCGACGCGCACGAGCTTTATCCTCAAGTGATGAGTCAGATTCAGAGATTGTACCAGTTTTTGATCCCGAAGCAACAGATGATGAAGACAAGACCATCCAGTTAAAAAACAAATCATTTGAAGATATTCATGCAATTCCTGTGCCAAAACTATTAAGAAGCAGCAATAGAAAAAGCAAAAATCCAAAATCCTAACTTCAACGCCACTTAAAGAAGAGCTAGAAGAAAAAGAACTTAAAAGATCTAAAAAAAATGTGGCAATCGTAAAGAAGAAGGTAAATTTGGATGATGGTCCAACAAACAGCAATTCAAAAAAATCCACACAATCTAAAAACCGTCCAGATAAAAAAGATGAGGATATTTGTCCAGTGTGTTGTGATTATGGAAAGAACGAAGTTTGGTGGAGATGTCGTGGATGCTCTGGATGCTCCCATTCTGCATGCACTGGATTTGAACGCGCAGAAGACTTTATTATATGTGTTAAATGTGACACAAATATCGTATAGAATAGCGATTGATATTACCCCTTTAAGTGGTCGATATTACCCATAAGGATGGATAATATCGATCAAAGAATATATTTTTATTTTTTTGTTTAATATGGTTAATTATTTTTTTTAGTTTATTCTAATGCGTTTTTTGGTAGAAAAGGTACCAAAGGAATTTCTGGCCAAATAAAAGCGTTTAAGTTCAAATATGTTTCATTTTATTTAGAAAAATGTCTTAGGTGGTCGATATTAGAACACTTTCCGGTACTGTTTTTACTTAGGTATATGAAAAACAGTGTTCTCATATGTAATATATGTTTTAAAAAAATTGTTTAATTATATAAACATTGTATGTTGCTTATATGTGGCCTGTTTATTATTATTATTAGGTTACCCTAATTTATGTAGTATAGATTTAGTCATTCGACTATATTCTTAAGTATATTTATTTTCATATTATTAAAATAAAGATGTTTTTAAACTATCCAGTCTTGTGTTTGATTACCATAAAATATTTAAAAAGCTTTAATAAAAATGTAAGAAAACATTTTTTTGAAAGAGCCGCGCTCGCGCATGCGTTGATGTAACCTAAATGCAAAATTTACGCTTTGAAGGTTAGGTTGGCTGAATTTTGGAATTCAAATTAGATCATTTCCAATATTTTTGGCATACTGTTCAAAAAGATCTACCAACCATAGTTTATAGAAGAAGCACTTATCCACGCCCCAAGCGAATATAAATAGAACTGTCTGATATCATTTTGTTCTTCGCTATTCAATACTTTAAGTGTTATATTTAAGTGTATGCTCCTTATTTACCTCTATCGGTATCCATGATGGCCTGTGTCGCTCATTCAATAACCAAAATCAAGTATTACAGTAAATATCCCGGTTGCAAGCGTGCATTTCGATCTTCATCTGACCAATTGTGTCAGAAAGCATTTCTATACATTTCCCCTAACTGATGTTGAAAAACTAAGAGTGTGGAAGAATAATTATTGTAATATTAATCCTGACATTCAGTGCAAAACTTTAGGATTTGCGAAGATCATTTCGATGAATGTCAATTTAAGAACTCAGTTTTAAAAAAGCTTAATTGAAATGTAGTTTTCAAAGTTGTCCCTGAGCTTTTGCCTCCTGATGTTTAGGGCCACTTCCACATTCCTCAGAACCTGATAGTTCAAATTTTTTTTACTGGCAGTTTAAAAATTCCATTCGGTCCTCTACTAGACGTATCCATTCTACTTTTCACACAAGTACACCATCCACTTTATATTTTATTTGATTTTTTTTGCTGCTTTTAGTTTCTCAGTATTTAATTTAAAAATTATGTTTTGTTCAGTCTGTTAGTTATTTTGGTACTAATCATAAACATTTTGTTCTGTTGCAAGGACACCTTATTGAGCCCAAATACTGTGTGACAATTTAACTTTGGCTGCATTAACATTTGAGCTGCACCTGACTAGAAGACATCTTGCACGTGGCTACGAGATTTTACACCTGAAAGCAACATTTTACACCTGACTACGACATTTTTCACCTGGATGGACACTTTTATTGTTTCTTTTGTGTCAATTTTTTTAAACTTAATTTCTGTAATAAAGAGTTGCTTACTGGAAGAAGGAAATTGTATTTAGTGCCAGTACTTTTGGCATTGATTCAAGCTGGATTTCTAAACTCGAAAAGTTGGCGAGGTTGAGGTTCAATTGGCGTTGAAAATAAGAGTTTCAATTTAAACTAAAGGGAACACTCAGTTCAATTTATAAACTCAGTTCGTGCAAAGTTCGTTAGTTTCGAAAAGTTCGATATAACCAATTTTTATGTTCGGAGTTCGAGTTGGAGAGGTTCGTTTTGATCAATGAAGAAGCTATTTATTTAAAGTCATGTGATTACAGCGAAATGTCAAATGTCTTTTATTTGTCGCGTTTGGGCTCTTCGGTGTTTGTGTCACCCTTCCGTCATTTGTATTTGAATTTTCTGTTTGTTGCAAGTATTGTATTGCGCTTTGCGCCAGAAATTGAAAAACCAGACATGGATAGTATAGAGAATGATGACACTAATCTATTGTTACTCGAGTTAATCAAAAATTATGAATTTATCTACAACTACCCACATAGCAAAAAAAGTATATTCACATCCTGAGAATATGCTATCGACAGCCCACAACTCACATTCGTTTAGGTACATCCATAGCATATCCATGTCATATTTAGAATTTGATTAAAATCATGTTCGTTTGGATATATCCATAGCATATCCAAGTCATATCTAGAAATTGGTATAAAAATCATAAGTCAAAAAAGTGAAATTAAAAATAGTATTAAAAAGATTTTCCTACTTTAGTATTTTTAAAATAATATAATTTAGGGCAATGCGATTGCTCAGGTTGGTATTTAAATCTCCAACTTTTGGCAGTCCTGCGCCCGCACTTCGCGAACGGCAGATACAACACTTCGCGCTTGGGATGACATTACATAACCTCAGTTTTTGTCATTTTCTCTGCTCGTGTTGTGTAAGTTCTTTTGATGGCTTGTTTTTCATTTTCTTACAGTTCAGTAAGTATGTTCATTGTTTATTAAAGTGTTTTTGGTGTGTGAATTTGTAAACAATAAGTGAACAATATATATATAAGTCTAATTTTATAACGTACCTAATCATATTGCTTTCAACAGCCGAAATTTTACTCTCTTAAATAAGTCTTCAAGCAGCAAAAGTTAGATGTCATTTCGTAGGTTTATTATCCGAAAAACATAATGATTTGCTGTCATTAGAAGTATTAGAGCCATTCACCCGAAGGTGTAATAGCAGATGATATTTCATTAGCAGAAAATGTCTTAGTTTAAAAGTGTTTACTTACTAACAATTCAATTAAAAAAAAGTTTTGAGGTACCTATTTAAAATCGTCCAGAAATTTTCGGTATTCATTATTAAAATAATTTATAATCTACTAAAAAATATAGATTAACAAATTCCTGATATGTTAAGATACTGTAATAATAAGTTCTGTAATTCTTTAGATGCTGTGCGTCAAAAAAACAGGACAATAAACGCATGTGAGGACGAAGTCATAGTAGATACACATTCAAAAATGGCTTGTCAAAGCGAAGGAAATGCTTAACAATAAAAAGAAAAACAACCTTGACAAGTAAGAATTCCTTATTAATTTTTTAAAAACTCAAGAACATAATAATATAACAGAAACCTGTTTTTAAAGTGCTCAGACATTACTCTACATTTTTTTAAGGTAAATATTTTCTCAACCATTCATTTATGTTTTTCTTTTCAGGAAAAACGAAACTGACGTTATGAAGCAGTAACTCCTTAATTTAAAAAACGTATAATTATGTCTATAATTGTTTTCTAAGAGTTTGATTGTGCTCTAATAAAGCCTGTTTTTAATATTTTATGTTTACTTGATTTGAGACTGACACTTCAATATTAAGTATTTGAAACGTCGATTGACCCAACATTTCGAGATACGGCGGCCATATAGTGGCCATGTCGGCAAAATACTCTGGATTCTTAAATTTAGTAGGGGTAGTTAGCCGCAATAAACTCCCTGACACAAAAAATTATTATTTGCCAGCTTCCCGAAGGCTCTACTGAATGATGTTTGCATTGGAATGGTATATAGTATAGCCTATTTACATTTACAATATTTTCGATGAAAATTCCAAGCAAGAATGGGCATCATACCATACCTGCCTACAAGCAGAAACTGTAAAATAATCATTTAATTTTAGATACGCGAATTTGTGGCATTCGGATGAAGAATGAAAAGTAGATGTACTACTAACCCTACAACCGAGTGTCGTCGGTTCGAGTCTGGCTCATAGATTTCTACTTTTATTTATTTTTTTTTTATTTTATCTTCATTTTCATTCTTGGTCTAAATACCAGAAATTTAAAAGTAAAAATCAGATCATTCCTATTTTGGGCAAAACGAATATACTGTGCATGTCATTAGTATACACATACGAATCTTCTGTGAATGTGCGGAGGATATGCTAAATGTCCGGAAACGCATTTTCTCAGCATGTCCGACTTGTGGCCAAACGCATGTCGTATGCATATACGTAGTACATATATGTATGTTCTATGAATCTGCGGAGGATGTGCCACTCAATATCCATATCCGAAAGAGAATATATTTCATATATCCACAGGATATCTTTTTGCTATGTGGGTAAGGCCATAGAAATTATAAAAGTAATATAAAATATAATATACTAATATCATTTTCAAAAAACTGAAGTGTATCCCAATTTTCTTACATTTATTGGTCGAGTTTTAAAGCGGCGATTGCTACACCTTCTTCTATAGGCCGCGTAAAACAAAAATGCCGCCGCAAACAGGGTGTAATAATATAACATTTTTACCGTAGCACGGAACTGAAAAACGATTTAATTTTTATTTGGAATCGAACAAAATTATAAACAAAGAAAATAATAATTTACAATCTGTCAAAATTTTCAAAGTCAAATTTAATGTCAGTATTCTGTATCATTTTATTGGACAAAAATTTCAACCAATCAATCAACAACTTTTCGAACTTTGCTACTGACTTTATAAATGCCATATTCTGGACTGTCAATATCGAACCTCACCAACTTGAACATAACTTCCACCTCACCAACTTTTCTAGTTTATAAATCCAGCTTAACTCATTTGATAGACAATTAAAATATTAATGATATCTAATGTGCCAAAACCTTCAAATTTATATTAACATTGGCACATTCAAAACCCTGATTATTTTAATTATCTATCAAATTAGTTAATCCGTGCCAAAAGTACCGGCACTAAATGTCACAATAGTTTTTTATTCGTTTTTATTATTTTCCTTCTA
Source organism: Polydrusus tereticollis (assembly GCA_963920685.1). NCBI lineage: Eukaryota > Metazoa > Arthropoda > Insecta > Coleoptera > Curculionidae > Polydrusus > Polydrusus tereticollis. The sequence goes on from OY987329.1 coordinate 58,040,194, forward strand.
CCAGGGGCTATAACTGTTTACATCTTTACCACTTGATTGAGCTAAGTTCAAGAGAAGAGCAAGGGAGGAATAAGATTCTTATATAAATGGGTTAAAATGACAAGTAACTGGATTTACTTGAACTTGAACTAAGTAAGTTTTTGCTATTTTGTATTAACAGTCAGTGGAGTCACTAGATGACTTGCGTTTGAGATGAAGCAAACATTTTTTTGAGCAACGCCCACATGTCAAGAATTCACTTATTTGCCTCAAGCAAGACTGGGTTCATGAAACACTTGGAACCACTTTAGTTACGTCACTGTTATAAGTTACCTACATTTTTGGTTTATTTTATACACACCAATTTTTATTTGTAGCTATAAAGTATTTCTATTGTTTCGATACCAATTTTTGTCAGAATTAATTCACATTATCTTTATGGTAAAGTTTAAATAAATTTTAATTTTTTTTATAAGCTTTGTTTGTTATTTACATATTTGGTTTTTGATCCTATTTATTGTTTTTTTGGTAAAATTTTATATAAAATACATAGGTACATTCGTTAAATTCTGAAATTTAGCGAATACATGGTATGTATTTTGTAGTGAATTAACTGAATTAGCGATAAAAAGTCTTTAAAAATCTAAAATATTGTTTAAACAGTAAACCAGTAATTTGAAAACGAGTTATTTGAACTACCCGCCATTCGCAATAAATTTCTTACCGTAGCGCTCGGGCTGGACTGGTGGCCAACTTGGCTCTTTGTTTCTTTGGTTTTCTACGTAGTTCGCATTTCTAACCTGTTATCTGTTTTGTGGTTCGGACTTAATAATAATAGACCAGGGGAGTGTCACCCAAGTCCGAGAGTGGGGTAACACACCATTTGTGGGCCAGTTCATATCAGGGGGGCGGGAGGGTTTGACATATCTGCTCGTAACTTTTGGTTTTCTCTTGTTAAGTTAAGATTTTATTAATAATCTCCGCTTATGGTATATTTTTAATAAGTTTTGATGATTTAATTGGATATGTAATTAATTTATGTTCATACTATCATCATTCTCGGTTAAAATCTTACAAAAACAAAAGCTAGTGTTTTCTTTCTGCAACACTTATTCATTTTACGACAATAATACAATAATGACAGTTTACTTGTCGTCTACTCTTCTAACGCGTTTGTGATTTTTTTCCACGACTTTCTTCTTTATAGAATGGGTTTAATTTGATCTTGGAATCAATTAGTGCTGTTTTTTGATAAGTTTATAGTGATATCTAAGTCCTTAGTTTATTTTTCATGAGCAAATTAAATTAGGGAGAAAAAAATAAAAGTAATAATACAGCTTTTCTCGCATGTTTATCTTCGCAACAAGTAAATAGTTATGCATGGTTTCTAGGCTCTTGTGCTTCTGTCCATTTGACCAAAAACAATAACTGGTTAGTGAATTATACCAAAAACAGTGGAAAAATCAAGACTGCAAATAATAGTGACTTGAACATTGTGTCAAAAGGAACAGTGAACATAAATATGATACATGTGATTAATAATAGTCAAAATAAGGTGGTTCTTGCAAACGAGGTTATGTATGCTCCTGATGCAGCAGTGAATTTGTTGTCAATCAGCAAAGTTGTGCAAAAAGGACACAAGGTCATTTTTCATAAGTCTGGAGCAAGAATTACTGACGTGTCAAATCAAGTTGTAGGGACGGGGTTTGAGTAAAATGGTATTTATCAGTTGAGTACCAATGTCTGTCAAAATGGAGGTCCATCAGTCTATTCTTGTCTAAGTGAGCAGTCAAGTGATTTCTGGCACAGAAGACTTGGTCACTTGAATAGGAAGGGAATGCCATTGCTGTCAAGTATGTCTAGTGGTTTGAACAAAATAAATACATTCTCTGAGCCATGTTTGTGTTTCCTGTGTCGAGGGCAAGCTGAGCCGAAAGCTTTTCTATAGTAGGTATAATTTGTAAATGTCGCTCCGAGTAACGGTTTTCGAGATTTATACATTTACAATTTCTAATGCATCCTTTCAAATTTTGATTTGCAAGTGTGAATTTTTTAAAGTAGGCTTTGATAAAAATAAATGCAATGAAAGCGCTTTGAAACTTAATTTCTGTCAAACTCCTTTGTGATTTGTCAGCATTGTGGGTGTTTTTAAAGAGTTTTTAAAGAAATTGTTATTAAAAGTTAAGTTAAAAATGCCACGACATAATTTGTTTTCTAATGAAGAAATGCGAGACATGGTATGCTTATACGCACAAGAAAATTTTAACGGACGCAGAGCACACCGACGATATTTGGAAATGTATCCAAATCGAAGGCAGCCAGATTTTAAAATTTTTAGAAACCTTTACGACAGATTGGGAGAAACAGGATCGTTGCGTCCCAAACGTAATAATGGGGGCCGTCCAAAGATTATTACACCCGAGCAGGAAGAGGAAATACTAGTTCGCGTGTCTGAGAACCCGGAAATTAGCACAATACGTATGGCTGCAGTTACTCCAGTAAGTTAGTCATCCGTTTTAGAGTTTTTAACCAGGAGGGGCTTTATCCATACCACTTTACGCCTGTTCACAATTTATTGGATGTTGATCTTGCAGCCAGACTGGAATTTGCCCATATCTGTCGTACCCAGCAAAACGGAAAACGCTAACCCAATGTTTCTGAATACAGTTTTATTCACCGATGAAGCGACTTTCACACGAAGAGGTGTCTTCAATTTCAGAAATAAACATGCGTGGAATTTAGAAAATCCCCATTTCGTAACCGAACGCCATTTCCAGCATGAGTTTAAAATAAATATTTGGTGTGGACTTATTGGCAATTACATGTTGGGTCCAGTCGAGCTACCACCCAATTTAAACGGGCAACTATATCTTAATTTTTTGCAAAATCAGCTGACCGACTATTTGGATAACCTACCGTTAGGGCTACATAACATAACATAAATACACTAAGGCGCAAAAAAGTTAAACTTGTTTCTATGTACCTAGAGTGCCGCAGAGAGCGCCCTCTACAATCTACATTAAAATTCTTAACAAATTTAAATTTCTCGCCCCGAGAAACCCCCAATCACAAAATCTTATGTTAAAATATTGGTTAAAAAAAAAGTTAATTAGGAAAATCGAAAATAAAATTTTCACTTCACGGTTATTATCAACTTTTGGACAAAGCTAAGTTTGGCCAAATCGCAATATTTTTACCCAAGAAATAGTTTGACTGTGTACCATTAGTTATGTTCGCATATTTTCTGTCAGAAAAGTGCCAAGTAGTTAAAGTTTTTCAAGAATTTAAGCAACTTGTTGAGAATCAAACCGATTCAAAAATAGAAATCCTAAGAACTGACAATGGTACTGAATATGTAAATAATACATTTAAAAAGGTGCTTATAGACTCTGGTATTATACATCAGACAAATGTTAGATAAACTCCGCAGAACAATTTGTGAGAAAGCTCGAAGTATGTTGTCCGATGCATGCTTGTGAAAAGAATATTGGCGCGAAGCAGTTAACACTGCAGTCTACCTGATAAATAAATCCCTGATAAAAACAGTACAAGGAAAAACTCTCTATGCAATCTGGAATAAGGAGAAGCCCAATTTATCACACCTAAAAGTATTTGGTCGCGAAGCTATGGCGCATGTGCCAGATCAGTTAAGAATGAAATGGGATCCTAAATCAAAGAAGTTACTTTTGGGCTACGGAGAAAACACAAAAGGATATAGACTGATTGATCCAAAAAGTAACAAAATTATTTTTAGTAGAGCTGTCGTTTTTTTTGAAGGAAGAAAGATTGAGAAAGATACCAAAGAAAGAAAGACACAGATAATTGTATGGCCAATAGAAAGTCAGAAAATGAAGAGCAAGAAGGTGAAAATATTTCCGACCAAATTTCTGAGTAGAGTTCTGTTCAATATAAAAACAGCAGTGACTTAGAAGATGTAAAAGAAGAAATTGAGGAGGAGATAGCAGATGCGGAGCCTGTTGTAAGAGAACTGTAAGAGAGGTACATAAACCTTAGTATCTTCAAGATTATGAGATATTTTCTACACATTTGAATGTTACAGAATGACAGGAAGCTTAGAGCCGTTCTGAATGGCAAGATGCCTTCACCAATGAGTTAAAGTCTCTCAGAAATCTTCAAACTTGGACTCTGTGTAACCCACCTGATAACAGATCTGCAATAGATACAAAATGTGTGTTTCGAATCAAGGAAGATGTTACGAAGAAGGCTCGATTAGTAGCCAAAAGCTTCCAGATTCAGGAGGAGAAAGATTTTACTCCTACGTATGCACCGTTGCCAAATTGTCCACGATTAGAGCATATCTAGTTCATGCCCTATAACAAAATTGGGAGGTACGTCAACTTGACATTCCAAGTGCTTTCCTAAATGGAAAACTTGAATCTGAAGTATATATAAAAATACCAGATGGTTTAAATAAAAATAAAAATAAAGTTTTGAAACTAAACAGAGCCTTGTATGGATTAAAGGAAAGTCCAAAGTCCAAACAGATTTAATGAAATAATGAAAGATTTAGACTTTGAAAGATCTAAGATGATTTCTGTCTTTATACCAAGGAAGATGTGTGGCTTATTGTTTTTGTGGATGATTTGATTATCGCAGGAGATAAAGACAAAGTACAGGAAGTGGTAGATAATTTGAAAAATAAACTTAGTGTCAAAGATTTGTGTGAAATTAAAAGATTCATCGGAATGGAAATATCAAGAACTTCTCAGAATATGAGTATCACTCAGAAAAAGTGTATTAATAAAATTTTAAAAGATTTTGGTATGGCAGATTGCAAAGGAGTGTCTACACCAATGACAGAATTTCAAGTTGAAAAATCAGGGAAGATCATTGATGTTCCATACAGAAAGTTAATTGGATCACTGATGTACTTGGCATGCACTTCCAGACCAGATATTCTGTATACAGTTTCCTATCTAAGTCGATTTTTGGACAAGCCAACTCAAGCTTTATGGACTGCTGGTAAAAGAATCCTTAGATATTTAAAGAACACTGTAGATACTGAATTAATGTATACGAGGAGTGAAGAAAAATTAGTAGCATATTCCGATGCAGGTAGGGCTGGAGACAAAACCGATAGGAAGAGTACGAGTGGTTCTATAGTACTGTATGCTGGGAATCCAATCAGCTGGCTTTCTAAGAAACAAACGTGTGTGGCGTTATTAACGGCAGAAGCAGAGTACGCAGTAGGGCGGCTTCAGCACAAGAAGTAGTTAACTTGAAAGGTGTAATCTCGGAATTTTGCAAAATTGTAAGTGTAACGGTAAAAATGGACAATATGAGTGTTATTTCGATGGCAAAGAGTTACGAAAATTCGAAACGTGGAAAATATATTGACATTAAAGATCATTTTATAAAAGATTTGATGTCTAAAAAAATTTTGGATGTTGAGTATGTTAACAGCGAAAAAAATATTGCTGATATTTTGACTAAAGCCTTGTGTAAGGAAAAATTCAAAAATATTTGTTTTCTAATAAGAATTGAAAAATGTTAGAAGTTAAATTATAAGTTGTTCAAATGTTAGCTATCAAGTGTTATGTTATAGACACAACGAAGTCAGTCAATTGTCGTTTGTCAGTTTGATGCATGTGAAGAATGTTATGTCAATCTTTTTAAAATATATACAAGTTTACTTTTCTTTTAAAACAAAATCTTTAGTTTTTTATCAATAAAATACTTTCTTTCATTCTCGTTTTTTCCATAAATAACTCTAACAATTATTACAAATAAAGAATATTATGTGATTTACATTTTCTCAAACCTACCTTTTTGCATAGAAATAAAAAATGAATGGACGTGAAATTCAATAGTTATAATGTCTTTGGTGAAATTACATAATTTATTTCTCTACAATGTAAAAGAATAGTAGACAAAAACAATTTGGGCGTGGTCTACAAAAATTTTCTCCTGCGGCGCTATTTTTCCGTCTCTTCAGTACTACTACCGACCCTAACTGTTAACCCACGAGCCGACACTGCAGTTTTCTGGGACAACTTTTTTTTATTATATTTTAACATCTATAAGAGACGCCAAGTAATAAATTAACCAAAATCGTCTTTTCCATGGGCGTGCAAAATATTTAGACATTTAAATAGGCCTTAAAGCCTGTTTACATTAGGTGCAAAAAATGTCATGCAAAGTATTGTTTCTGCAAAGAATTGCATTGCGTAACCGTTTACATACCATGCAAGTAAAGGATGCAAGCATTTTAATAACCAGTTGTACCAATTGCATTAAATAATTTTGTATTTCTTTATTTCCTCCCTGTTTATACTCTACTGAAATTATAATTTTAAATTGAAAAGCAACCACTGCTAATTACTTAGCACGTTTTCAAATAACGAAATATATTAGTTTTCCTTGGCTTGGCTGTAATAACTGGATTGCCATGTAAGGGCCGTAGCCTCGTAGGGTGGTTCGAACTCAGGTTACATGGGGGAGAACAGAGAAAACCCTCTTATACGTCTTTAGTATTTTATTACTTCTCTAATAATAATGTACATCAATAAAATTAATTACAATGAACCCAAGTATGACCTGGTTCCATTGCTGTTTGTTATTGTATTGTTTATTAAATATTATAATAACTAACTTTAGATATAAACTAAGTAGAGAATGCTGCGTTGGATACTTTTGCAATATCTGACCCTATTAACCAATTGAAATTACTTAATGTGCCTAAAGTATCCATCACACCTTTCCCGCCGAAAAATTAAAAAAAATATTAATAAACTAATATTTTTTTTTTTTTTTTTTTTTGCAAAATTGATATGTTCAACCAACTTAACTAAAATACAAATACAATAGCCTTAATTGTAATACTTTTTTACCCTATTTTTGTGTACTTCTCTACACTTATTATTAACTCTTAAAATTAAATTAGGATCTTTAACTTCTAAAATAGTATAAGGACCTGTAAACAGTAAATCCATTTTACTTTCCATATTTTTATTATCTAATAGGACTAAGTCTCCGACCTTATAATCAATAGTTTTACATTTTGTATCGAATCGTTCTTTTCTTTTTTGTTTCGAATCTATTAAATTATTTCGCGCATCTTCCCATGCTGTTTGTAACCGAAATTTTAGCTCTGTTGGATAATTATCGAAATTATAGATTGGATCAATTTGCTTTTTTAAATTTGAAGGGATTCTACCTGGTGAACCAAATACTAGTTCAAATGGACAATACTGTGTTGATGTATGCACCGAATTGTTGTACGAAAAACACCAAAAATTTATCCACGAACTCCAGTTGTTGGGTTCCTTTGCTACTCGCATACGAATATATGCACCCAAACTCTTATGAGAATTTTCGAGACTACCTAGCGTTTCGTGGTGGTGCGCAGTTGAATTTAATTGGTTTATTTTAAGAAGTTTACAACAATCTTTGAAAGTATTTGCCATAAATTCTTGTCCTTGGTCTGTAGCTATTTCTGAAGGAATATACCAAAGCGTAAAATAAAATTTTCTACGAAAGCCTTAGCAACTGTCTCCGATTCTTTATCCGGTATGGGGTATGCTTCGATAAACTTTGAAAGTTCACATTGCAATGTTAGAATATATTTATTATTCTGCAAATCTACTGGTAAAGGTCCCACTAAATCTAAGTATATTTTTTGAAATGCTGACGTCGCTGTTGACGTTATTGTCATAGGATTTTTGTTTAGTCTAGAATATTTACATTTTTGACAGTCGTCACATTTTTTCACAAAATTTTCAATGTCCTTTTTTAAGCCTGGCCAAAAATATTGTCGCTTAATATTATTAAACATACGGTTTATACCCGCATGACCTCCTGTAGGAAGTGTATGAAAGTCGTTCAAAATTAGTTGTTTTAGCTCTTTACTTTCAATACGTTGTAAATCTCTTACCACGCATATTTTAATGTTATAATTACTGGTACCAGTTATGTATTTTTTATTTTTATTTAACATATTTATAAATTCAATATTGCTAGCATTTTTCATTATGTATAATTCCGGAATATTATAAATTTTACATAGTTTATTCAGATCCCTCAACGATTTTCCTAAGTCAAACGCTGATCGGGTAATCTGTCTAAGAAAAATAATTTGTGAAGCTTCATCATATAATATATTATTATTAAATGTCTTACATTTGTTTATGTTTATGTTAAGTCGACTATTATTTATATCCTCAAATTCGTTTTCTGCAACCACGCGTAATTCAATTGTATTACTCGGTCGCTTTAATACTTCCGCAACTACAGGGTGATCATGATCAAGCCTATTATTTACGGTCGTACTCTGCGTAGATCTTTCTTTTAAAACATTATTTTTTGATTTCTCTTGCGCTCGTGTCATTACATTTATTTGTTCATCCAGTCTGGGATTCATTTCCTTTAATTCATTACAATCTATCACTATACGAGATAAAGCATCCGCTGTTACATTATCGCAGCCTCGAACATACTCAACAATAAAATCATACTCTTCCAGAATTAATCTAAACTTAGTAAGCCTACTTGAAGGGTTGGTCATATTAAACAGATAAACTAGAGGTCGATGGTCTGTCAAAATCTTAAACTTCTTACCATACAAATAAGGCCTAAAATGTTTCGCACTCCATACGATACCTAAAAGCTCTTTCTCGATTGTGCAATAATTTTTCTCGGCTTTATTTAATGCTCGTGATGCATATGCAACGGGTTTGTCATTGGAATTTGACAAAACAGCACCCAAAGAAAACCCGCTCGCATCGGTTCTTAGTATAAATTGATTTTCATCTGAAAAATCCGGATATTGTAGAATTGGAGGACCCATGAGCGACGCCCTCAATGTATCAAATGAGTCCTGACATTCTTTAGTCCAGTTAAAACTTGTTCCTTTTCGAGATAGTTGGTTAAGAGGATAAGCTATTGCCGCAAAATCTTTTATGAACTTCCTATAGTAATTAGCAAACGCGACGAATCTTTTTGTCTCATCCGCGTTTTTAGGTATAGGATATTGAGAAATTGCTTTAATTTTTTCTGGATCTGGCATTACACCTTCAGAAGAAATTATGTGTCCCAAATAAAGAATTTCCTTTTTTAAAAAATCACATTTACCGGGATTGAGTTTTAAATTTACTTGTCGAAGTCTTTCAAATATTTTGATTAAATTTTTATTGTGATTTTGAAGAGAATGTCCAAAACAAATTAGATCGTCCAAATAAACAAAACACGACTCATAATTTAGCCCAGCCATTGCTATCGTCATCAGCCTTGAAAAAACCGATGGACTTATCTTCATCCCCATTGCTAAACGTTTCATTTGATATTGACCTCTGTCAGTAGTAAACGAAGTACAAGGTCTACTTTCAGGAGATAATTCTAGTTGGTAATAACTTTGAGCTAAATCTAAATGACTATAATAAACTGAACTACCTAATGAATCTAATATATCAGATATATTTGGCAAAGGAAATTTACAATCTTCAATTTGCCTATTTAGTAACCGATAATCAATAACTACTCTAAACTTTTAATTCCGTTATTATCCGGTTTTTTCGGTACTATTAATAGAGGAGACGACCATTCTGAACTTGCTTCCTCTATTATTCCGTCTTGTAACATTTTCCCGACCTGTTTGTGGATTTCCGCCTTTTGTGCGTGTGGTAGCCTATATGGCTTTACATACACCGGTTGTGCCCCTTCTTTTAATTTAATTTTTTGTTGGTATAAATTTGTAACTGTCAAAGGATCATTATCTAAATGAAAAATGTCAGTGTATTTAGCACATATTTTTTCAATTGAGGTTTTTTCCTCCCTGTTCAACGACTTTAAATCTATTAAATTGAGTATTTTATCTACCCGTTCTACTGAAATATCATTGTCACTGAAATTATATACATTATAGTTAAAAGTACTCTCAACTTTAGGTTGAAAATTTCTTAATCTTATTTCACGCTCATTTACATTCAATATTCTTACAGGAATTTTATTCCCTACAGGTTTTACTATAGCACTAGCAACAAACACTCCTTCACAAATCTCACTATTCATAACTACACATTCATCCTTTCTATTTGTGTAACAAAACTTAATTATTTCACATCTAGGTGGTATTATACTGCATTTATCGTCTTTGGATTCTAAGGGAACCTGTATCTTTTTATTATTTAACCAAAATGAAAATGAAAATTGCTCATAATCAATTACAGCATCAAAGTTAGTAAAGAAATCTGAGCCTAAAATACCTTGTATATCCGAGTCAAAATTGTCAACAATTGAAAATTCATGAGTAATCTGTTCACAATTAATTAAAAAAGAGATATTTGCTGAGCCGACAGTAGTCAACGAACCGGCTACTCCTTTAATATTTAATTTCTTGGTAGTATCAATAATTTCTGTACCTTTTAAAAAATTTTGAAAAAAAACAACTTATACTAGCACCTGTGTCGCATAAAAATAATAGTTCACTCATTCCGTAGCTAATTCTTACATAATTTAAACCATTCACACAAAAAATGTTATCTTCGAGCCTACTATTAGGTCCGAAAAAACGTGCTGTTATCTAAGTTAATAGTTTCACTATTACTAGCAGTTGTACCTTCCACTTGTGCAACGTAAGCTCTACGGCTAGCATTTCCTCTATAAAAATTATTATTAGTCGGTCGCCTCGGCGAATTTGAATAATTACCTCGACCTTGACCTCGGTATCCTATATTTTGACCCACATTGAAATTTGATCTATTATTGTTTACACTCCTATTTGTGTTAAAATTGTTGTAACCTATCCTTCCTCGATTTCCGCGATTATAGTGCGAATTACGTCCTCTATACGAAAAATTAGAATGGGTTTTCTTACCTCGCATGTAAAACAAATTCGAATTACCGCTAGTGCCTGAATTTCGAGTGGTTTCTTCTTCTTTCGCAGCGATAACTGCATCTTTTAGTTCTTGATAATTTCTAGCCTTAATTATCGTCCTAACCTCGTAATTACGCAACCCATTGGAAAATGCGTTAATAGCAAGCCTCTCATTTACTCTACGTAACACTGGCACAGCTCCATCATCACCCTCTGCCTGAGCCAAAGTTAGGTCAAGTAAGAGCTGCTCGATACATTTCGCATGTTCGTCAATGGATTTATTATCTTGCCTAGCATTGTGAAGCTGTGTGGATATAGACGCAGCTGATTTGGCAGTTAACAACCGAGCCTTTATATCCGCGACTAAATCCTGAATCGTATTATAAGTTCATCCCAATCTTAATTTCGCACTTTCCGATAGTTTGACCTTCAAAACGTATTTTATTAAAAAAATTTTTCCCGCATCGTCAAGAAGTTCGGAATATAATTCAATAGCATCGATAAGTTGCTTTGTTACGCTCTCAGTGCCATCCAAACACGGTAACAGAGACGTAGCTGTTCTAATATCAAATTTTTCACCCATATTTAATGTAATACTATCACTATTATTAAAGTCAATATCGCTTACCCTATCTAATAAAATTTTCCTACACAAACTAATATTTCCTTCAATAGCTTTAAAATATTCTCTAGCTTCTCCTACTTGTTCCTCTTTAAATTTTTTGTTACTCTTTGTTTCTTTAAACCTATTTTCTAATTGTCCTAGGGTTAAATTTAAACTCTGAATCCTATCTAAACTTTCTCTACGCTCCTTAGGTTCTTTTTTTAGATTACTATAAAACCCTTTTAAATTTTCATATAGCTCTTTTAAGTCCTTCATTAGAAGTAACCCAACAGTTATACTTAAACATTAAATATTTTACTTAACTTAAACTCTGTTGCCTCTTTTCATAACGGCAGCTTGCGTGTTGGCATCCCAGTTTTCCAGCGGTGAGTACTAACGGCATTGCGCCACATTAGCACTGTCCAGCGTTGCTGACCCCTTTGCGGAACAGTCAGTAGGGCCCAAGGAATTCCGATGACATACCATTAAACCAGCTCTTGACTTCTTACAATTTCTCTCCGTATTTTTTTTTTCCAGTGTCTTTTTTCCACGGTAACCGCAATATAAAACAATTCCAACTATTGTAAACGCGATAACCACAATTTTAATTATTTCACTTAACGTTAGTCCTTTCTCTCCGGACGCGGTAACGCCTCCACTGTTGCCCGCCTGTGCAATTATAATCTCTTCTTTCGATTGATTTTTCCCCATCACTAGTACCTTACAAGTCTTCGTTTGTTTCACTTTACTTTTAAACTTTTCACTTTAAAAAATATACCCATGTAACAACTGTCACGGTCGCCATGTAATAACTGGATTGCCATGTAAGGGCCGTAGCCTCGTAGGGTGGTTCGAACTCAGGTTACATGGGGGAGAACAGAGAAAACCCTCTTATACGTCTTTAGTGTTTTATTACTTCTCTAATAATAATGTACATCAATAAAATTAATTACAATGAACCCAAGTATGACCTGGTTCCATTGCTGTTTGTTATTGTATTGTTTATTAAATATTATAATAACTAACTTTAGATATAAACTAAGTAGAGAATGCTGCGTTGGATACTTTTGCAATATCTGACCCTATTAACCAATTGAAATTACTTAATGTGCCTAAAGTATCCATCACATGGCTTTGCTCTGCATGGATCAACGGATGAATTGATTTTTTTATGTTGGTAACTGTAATTTCACTCAAAAATTGCATGCCATGTGGTATAAGAATAGTGCGTGTTCTAATTGGATGCAATTCAAAGAAAATTGCCACAGCTGATTGCAAAGTCGCAAGTGCGCATGCTTACAGGCAATTTTTTATTGGATTGCACGTGCAATTTTCTAATGTAAACGGCTTTTATTAATGAATATTGACATTTGCAATATTACATTTTAAAGTTTGCCAAAGTGTACCTTGTTCGTTTTTGAAAGAAAAATAGGTTTTATAATGTTTATACTTAAATTTTAGGACATTATATTTCAGACCTTTAATATAAACAAATACCCAAATACATCCTCCTGAATAAGGGATTGTATCAATGATTAATCCTTGAGTATAACAATAGCTGGCAATAAATTCAGGGTGGATCTACGCGAAAGAATTAATAGCCATTACTTGATCATTTAATGTAAACACAATAGATTTTAAGTGACCCCGAATTGTTTTTGATCCCCCTATAAGGGTTTTGCATATTTAATAAGCATTTATTACTTCGCGTCTATAATAAATGGACTATACGTTTATATGCATAAAAATTTCTCAGAAATGGCCTGAGGCTCAAAAATCCCCTTTCTTTTAATTACCTTTGAAAAGGACAAATCCCTAAAAATTGTGAAAGTCAGATTTTCGAAAAAATAAGCATTAATTTTCTTAATATTTTTTATTGCAGGATCTTCATCGAAATCAGTGCCTGTACCTAGGATTCAGCGCATCGAGTGACTAAAGGGATTGCTACTTTAAAACCAATAAAGAAATATGCCACTATTTCTATTGCACTTGTGTTTCTTGATTTATTAGCACTATAATTTCCCTGCGCAAATAATTTTCCTGGGTAAGCTTTGGGTAGGGAAGTTTTTCTTATTATCCGAGGCGGAATCCTAGCTAAAGCTTGTGTTTATCACAACCTCCATTAATCATAGGTGGGGGGGGGGGGGGCTTGAGGGAGATTTTAACATAAAGTATATTATGTTTCTTTAAAGATACTGTTGTAAATATAAGCCACAGCGGTTTATATTAATAAACTCAAATAGTAAGTGAAGCTTTCTTTTGTGCTGAAAGCCCCAAGTCGGCTATTCCATTTTCTATCCAGGCATCAGCCTCCGTAACGCCGCGATCAAACAACACGCAGGAAAAATAAACCAAACGATTAGTTCAGATTAGTCTCCCTATTCTGTAAAAAGTCGTGTCGTCCGATATCTGCTGTCGTTACAGATTTCGTAACGATTTTTCAACGACAAGCGAAAGAATGAAATGGTGTATTTTATTATTATATTAATAAATCTTTATTGGTGGATGGTGGCGGTGGCCGACGCCATATGTCATTTCTAGTAATATTCTTTCTATGGAACTTAAATTTGGTCAGGACCAAAATCCATCTCTAAAGCCACTTGCACCAAACTTTTAAGAACTAGTTATTATTATTATTATTATATTTCTTCCCCAAAGTTGTACTATAAACGGCTTTTGAAAGACAGCCGGCGTCTATTCTTAGGGGCCCGCCCGCGCCGGGTAGTTATATACAGGGTGTTAATTAATGTCATGCAAATATTTCACGGGGTGGTACTCGTCAAAATAAGAAAAAAATGCAAATATATGCTTGGTCTAAAACGCGTTATTTTCGTTATACAGCGTGGCAAAGTTTCAATTTTTTTTTCTCGTATTTTGCGTTTTCTCTCATATATTCTGTGATAATTGTTTCAAATTTGAAACATCAACCATTTTTTAGAATCTCTATAATAAAGTATAAAAATTGTCGTTCGCAGTATACAGAGTGTTACATTTTCTTGAATCGGCTACAATTTTATCTTTCAGAACTATTTTTGAAGCTCCCTGTATGAATTCCGGTATGAAATTTGAACTCTGTGTTCCTTTGTTTAGCGTTCTGGTCTCTCGCACTATTCTCGTATCTGTGACCGTTTTCGATTTATTTGCAAAAATAACCATCGATGGAAATTCAGTGTAGGCGAAATAAAGCAGAGTAAAAAGCTGTTTTTATTTGTATGTATTCTAAGTAATTATTTTCATTTTTATTTTAGATCAACGACCGACAAGGGTTATCAACAATCAGATAGAAACATTACAAAAAAATTAATTAAAACAAAACAATTAATAAGTTAATCAAATAAAAATAAAACAGAATTATAAAACTGTTAAAAATGTCCGCCTCTTGCTAAAATGCACGAATCAAGTCTTCGCTTCATGGACTGACGGACTCTGCCAAATATTCTAGAAGTATTGCGAATGATGTCGCATAAAGCTATTATTCTGTTTCTTTAATCCTCTTCTGTCTAGACTGGAGTCTGATACACTAATACTTTCAGGTGTCTCCAGAAAAAGAAATCCATGCTATTCAGGTCTGGGGATCTAGGAGGCCATGGCTGAAGTCCCCCTCGACCTATCCAACGGTTGTTAAAAATTTGATTGAGAAAGTTGCTCACCTCTATGCTGAAGTGCGGTGGTGCACCATCGTGCTATCGTGCATGAACCAAATTTGGTTTCTTACAAGAATTGGTACCTCTTCTAGCTGCCCTGGGAGTTCCTCTTCAAGAAATTGACGATAATATTGTCCGTTTAGCCTTGCTGGTAGGAAAAATGGTCCTATCAAATAATCTCCAATAATGCCGGCCCACACATTTACTGAAACTGTTCTTGGAAATTATTTTCGCGTATCGAATGCGGATTCTCTTCTGCCCAAAAATGGTTGTTGTGAAAATTGTTTATGGCATTTCTTAAGAAATTTGCTTCATCGCTAAATAAAATCGTGTTTTCAAATAACGGATTTTGGGCTAGCATTTGTAGGAACCATTGGCAAAAATTAAAACGTAGTGGAAAGTCACGTGGGATAAGAGCTTGAACCCTTTGGATGTGGTAAGGATACATTAAGTTGTCTATTACAATTTTCCAGACAAGCACAAATGAAATGTTAAGTGTTGCGGCAATTTTTCTCGTGCTAGCAGTAGGATCATTTTCTACTGCATTCAGGACTGCTTCCTCGACTTCAGGAGTCGTAACCGTTCTGTTTGCTCCTGCTAAATTAAGTAAATTAGTGGATTTCTTGAACGATCCATTTCGATTATGTAGATTTGCGAATGTCCGTGGGTCAGGCAGTATTCGATTTGGATACCTTTGTACATACAGTCGTCTGGCTTCATAACAATTGCCATCGGCAAGTCCATAGATTAAATGCATCTCTGCAAATTCTTGATTTGTGAATTCAACCATCATTAACGAGTTTAAAACAACTCCGGAAAAGTAGAAAAAAAAAATATAATGTTACAAAATGTCAGATGGTCAATAAACAGAATTAACAATTGCCTATCCCAGCCTACTATTTTTTTTCTCATATTTATTATTGCGCTATTTCGCCTACACTTAATTTCCATCGATGGTTATTTTTGCAAATAAATCGAAAACGGTCACAGATACGAGAATAGCGCAAGAGACCAGAACGCTAAACAGAGGAACAGAGAGTTCAAATTTCATACCGGAATTCATACAGGAATCTCAAAAAAAAAGTTCTGAAAGATAAAATTGTAGCCGATTCAAGAAAATGTAACACCCTGTATACTGCGACCGACAATTTTGATACTTTATTGTAGAGATTCTAAAAAATGGTTGATGTTCCAAATTTAAAACAATTATCACAGAATATAAGAGAGGAAACGCAAAATACGAGAAAAAAGATTGAAACTTTGTCACCCTGTATAACGAAAATAACGCGTTTTAGACCATGCATATATTTGCACTTTTTTCTTATTTTGACGAGTACTATCACCCCCTGAAATATCTGCATGACATTAATTAACACCCTGTATAGTAAAATAGATACCTACAATATACAATCCTCAAAAAACCATCCTCTTCAAGCTTCAAGTAAAATTGTACTATCTTGTCGTTAAATTCTTTCATCATAAATCAATAAATAAAACCAAACACATACTCGAACCGGAAACATACCATAAAAAAAAACAAAAACATACATACAACCTGATCGTCTGAACGCGACGTTTAAAACACGTCGCGGCTAGGACGCCTACACTGGAATCAGCTAGCCAATGAGTACTAAGGTCCAAGAATAGCTGCAGAGAGGTGAAGAAAGCCGGGCAATAAACATTTGATTTGAATTAACGGCTACTGGAACGTAACCTTTTTTTTAGATTAGATTTAACTTAGGTTTCTTGAGAATAATTCGTTTAAAAATTCTTTTGAAAAGGAACAGCCATAGTGGAACCAGTGGAGTCTGTTATTTTACTGGGCTATTAAATATCGTACAGAAATACCTTGATAATGAACATTACTATGAGTGATAACAATATCGCAGAGAACTAAAACAATGATATAAAAGAAACTTTACAAGGTAACGTCTATTATACATATTGTTTACTTAATGAATATTATGTATCTAAATCAAAGAGTAACCCAGTTACTTCACCTGGCAAAATTAATAAAACAACCACAAATAATTTCAAAGACATTACAACTTAATTTCAAAACTAAAATTGGCCCAAAAAACAATAAATCGAGAGCAAATTGAAGAACCTGTATTCTTAAACTATTCATTTTTGGCTATTGATTGTGTGCAACCTTAATTTACTGAACAAACAAGTGACTTCCTTTCGAAGACAGTTGGGATATTAGGACTGATTAGGGCCTACATTAATTTCTAGTTCAAAACTACAACCACAGAATATATACAGCTGTGCAACTATATATTCTGTGCGTCAACCAGCGCCAGCCTTCGATTAGACCATTTCTATATTGGCAGCACTGTATCCTTTTTTTCGTCGGGGTGTTTGTGGTTCCCCGTTCTCCCATTTCGTCGAGCGTTGAAGTCGAGCACGTCGGGCCAGCGTTGCCAGAGCTGGTATAATTGTACGAATCTGGTACATTTCGGACCCGTCTGTACAAAAGTACATTTACATCATTTTCTGGTACATTTTCATCCCCGTACCGCCCTCTATTCTGTCAATATTTTTAAAATAAACTCACAAAATGTTTCACAATACTTGCCAAATAAGGAAATTTACCTAGGTCAAAAAACTGCACTACTAATTAAAAAGTATAACATCAGAAATGAAAGTTTAGTATCGTTTTATAATAACTGTATTTATTTTTACGTATGCCAACAAATTCAAAATAATTTCCAAAATATACTACAATATCAAAATTTTCAGTTACTCGAGCCAAACTTACTGCTAGAAAACCCCTTATCTCTTTTTCCGTTATTTCAACAGTATTCTCATTTAATACGAAAACTCAAGGAGGAGGAAACTGCAAGTGAAACCAGAGAAATATGCAATTTATCGGAGAAGGTAAAAAGGAAATTAAAAGAATTAGAATTCTCAAATTTCTGGTTCGAATTAAATAGTTTTAAAAATTCAGCCAATGAAGAAACATTTGGTAACATATGTGAATTCGCGTTTAATATTTTGTCATTGCCACACAGCAGCGCATCTGCGGAAAGAATTTTTTCCCAATTAAATTTAATAAAAACAAAAACTAGAAATCGCCTATTGCCCGAAACGTGCAAGTCGTGCAACTCTTTGTTAATGGCGAAATCTTTATTGGGCGAGACTCCTTGTTTTGGGTGGAAGCCTTCTGAATCCTTGTTAAATTATTATAATTTTATAATATTATAAATAATCAACATGTTTATGGTAATTTATATTCCTAAAAATAAACATTAATACTATAGCGTTAAGTTTTTTCCTTTACTAGTGGTAATAATAATTCAAAACTATTAAATAATAATTAAAAATATCAATATTTTTTGGTTGGAGGTTAAAAAATAAGTAAATTTTGGTGTCTGTACAAAGGTTCAAAATCTGGTACATTTTAAGCTTGTCATTTGGTACAATTTTTTGAGGTCCTCTGGCAACACTGCGTCGGGCAACAGCTAACAGCAACGTCAGCAACTTCCTATTTGCGATTTGTCGAGCCAATTGTGTACATCGGCGTTTCTTGTGGTTAACCGTTAAATTATAATATTATAAACTTTTTTGTTGCTATTGTAATACCTACTTGCGGTTTTGTGTACTAATTTTGAGTTCTGTGTTGTTGGAAATTTTTGTACACGAGCATAATATTATTACGGTAAGTGCATAATATATAGTTTAAAACTTGTAAATTTTCTGACAATGATAAAATTAATATTGGTCTAATCTATATAGGAAGTGTATTATTTTGGTAATTATGTGAAAACTAAGTAGATACAGAGGGAGTTTTTCGCAAATTTCAAATTTAACAAAATTTGTTTAGTTATTTCAGTAGAGATTTTAAAATATATAAGTAGGCAGTAATTTTTTAATCCATTTTTATTGGATATATCCGAGGATATATCGATTAATCGAAAATATGTAGCTATAAAGATATGTTATTGTCGCTATAAAGATATGTTATTGTCGCTATAATGAATTATTTATAACTACTGTACATACAATTTCAGTTACCTATAAAGATATCGTGCACCATGCAATTGTTTTATCAGCGCATAATAATATGTACAATGCTTCCTCTCAACATAACGCGAATTTAAAGTGCACGTCTTATCGCTGATTGTGTAATTTTTTTTTATTGATTGATAAAATTGAGAGAGACTGCTCTTTTACCTGAATCGTGTTGTGGATTTGTGAAGTATTTATTTTCCCCTTATTATGGTAGTAGCGAGTACTATTATATGCGGGCAACATTTATTTACCGGAGTAGGCCTACTATCTCGACGTTCATGTATATTCGGACTGCTGTTTTTTTGTTGCCCAAGTAAAGTATTTATAAAAAAGGCTTCTTGACTCATTGAAAACGTGGATTTTATTTCGTGAATTGACGCCGTGCTAGACATCTTGATGACAAGCCTTGGAGTTGCTGTACGAAATTTATTTTAATTTCTAGATTAATTTTAAACTCAAAACTCAAATTTGAACTCAAAATTACTTTATTGTCCGATAAACAACATTCTCGTCAACAAAGTGAAGCAATTATTCGCTGATACAATACCTATACAGTGTGGCCCAAATTGGGCCTACATGTATGGGGATCTTGGAAACTATAGAAGATAGAGAAACGGTTAAATGGGGAAAGTTTTTGACAATTATATTTCTAACTGAAAACCGTTTAGTACGCGGCCCTATCTTTTTTGGTTTTTGAAATATGTTGAAAAAACCAAAAAGATGTATTTTTGAAAATATGCTGTAGATTTCTTATTATTCACTATTTTGGCAATCTGTAAAAACATTTTTAAAGCAACTTTTTAAGTAGATTTCAGATCTGCAATTTAATTTTGAACACGACGTTTCAGTTATTTTATACCATCATCAGGTTAATTTTTTCTTATGGGCGCCATATTGTATTTTATACTTAAAAGGTAGCTTATGACGTCAGCTTTTCAACGATGTATTATTTGTTGGAAAATAAATGAAATTGACTTGAAAAATAAAGAAAATTAATTTTCGCAACACGTCAAATTTGACAACTGCACTATAACTCCCTAAATTGAATACCAATTAAAAGGTTTACATTTTGTAGTATTCACAAAACACTGCTTGCATTGTTTCAATCAACAATATTACAATAACCTATGAATCAAAAATAAAATCCAGTAGCCTATGACCTTACAATAACCTATGAATCAAAAATAAAATCCAGGAGTCTATGACCAACCACTACCGTTTGAAAATGAAACAAAAATATTACTTGTCAGAACGAGTAAAAGTATAATAGTTTTTATTATCATTATCTAATAATAACGATTTATTTGTGTATTCTGAATTTAAAAGAAAATGGCATTGCGTTTTTCTCACGAAGAAAAATTTGATTTGCTAGAATGTTACATTCATTGCAACAGAAATGCAAACCTTGCATTAGAAAGGTATTTTGAAAATTTACCTGAAAGACCTCAGCCAAGTGTCAGACTTTTTCCAAAAATTGTTATGAAGCTGAGAAACCATGGAAGTTTTGAAAAACCGCGGCCCAAGAGTTACGAAAAAGCAGGTAATAACGAGCGTGACGAAAATGTCAGAGCCTATTTTAATGCCGCTCCGACATCATCTACAAGAGCGTCGGCAAGAGACTTACCAACCCCGCGAAGTACCATACAAAGAGTCCTTAAGGAAAATAAATATCGACCATACAAGCCAACTATAGTTCAGGGTTTACGAGAAACGGATTATCCAAGAAGAATGCAGTTTTCAAATTGGTATGTGAATCAATGCGAACAAAATCATGATTTCAGTCGTCTTGTAATTTGGACCGATGAATCACATTTTACCAACTGCGGGGTATTTAATAGACATAACCATCATTTTTGGGCAACAGAAAACCCTCACCAATTGGCTCAACGAAGACTGCAAACCCGATTTGGTTTTAATGTATGGTGTGGTATGTATGGTAAGTAATGTCACCTAGCTTGCTAAATACATAGCAGGTATTAAGTAACCCAGCTTTACTTTTCTCCTTACATTTTAGACAACAGACTTATAGGACCATTCTTTTATAATCATACGTTGAATGGCCAAAGATACTTGGAGCTGTTAGAAGATCAAATATTACCGGCAATTAGAGCAAGAGTTCCTCAAGATCAATTGAATAATATTTGGTTTCAACAAGACGGTTGTACCGCACATAATGTTCGGGAAGTTCAAACTCTCTTAAGACGGATATTTGATGACAAATTAATTTCAAACGGCGGACCAGTTAATTGGGCTGCTAGATCCCCTGATATAACTCCTCTCGATTTTTATTTATGGGGTTATGTAAAAAATGAAGTATATGAGTTTGAACCCCCGGAATCTGTACAAGAATTAGAAGAGAGAGTGAGGAATGTGTTTACGAGCATAAATGGCAACACGCTTCGCAGGGTCATCAATACTGTGTTAAAAAAGTGTCAAAAATGTATTAATAAAAACGGCCAACATTTCGAATAAGTATAGTAAGTTAGATATTTTTTCTTATTTTCTTTTCAAAACAATAATTATTATTCATTGCGTTTTTAGTTTTCTTTATTTGAAATGTTAATATGAGATTTTTAACCATAAGGAAAAAATAAAATAATGTATTATAATATTATGATATTTTAAACAAATTTAACCCTGCCTAATGTGTTCTTCTCAAATTTGACGTGTTGCGAAAATTAATTTTCTTTATTTTTCAAGTCAATTTCATTTATTTTCCAACAAATAATACATCGTTGAAAAGCTGACGTCATAAGCTACCTTTTAAGTATAAAATACAATATGGCGCCCATAAGAAAAAATGAACCTGATGATGGTATAAAATAACTGAAACGTCGTGTTCAAAATTAAATTGCAGAAATGAAATCTACTTAAAAAGTTGCTTTAAAAATGTTTTTACAGATTGCCAAAATAGTGAATAATAATAAATCTACCAGCATATTTTCGAAAATACATCTTTTTGGTTTTTTCAACATATTTCAAAAACCAAAAAAGATAGGGCCGCGTACTAAACGGTTTTCAGTTAGAAATATAATTGTCAAAAACTTTCCCCATTTAACCGTTTCTCTATCTTCTATAGTTTCCAAGATCCCCATACATGTAGGCCCAATTTGGGCCACACTGTATACAGACATAATCTGAAGGTCCTAAACAAATGTCAATAAATAAAACTAAAACAAAAACAAAACATTTATGTATCATATTAGACCTATATTATCTATATGACCAATCGAGGACACAGTACACCAAGGCTGTTAATCATATATCAGAGATATTTTCGGCCATATCTACAGAGTTTAGGGATGCGCAAATTTTTTAAAGCATCGATGTTGTCATCTAGTGATATATCGAATGCAGAAAATCGATGTTGTAAAAAAATGGGACAGTAAATATCGATATTTATAAACATCGATGTCTTTATAAATATCGATAAATATGTTTAAAATAAATTATACATTTTAATATAATAAATGCAAATATATTTATATTAAATAAAAATATAAGCATTAAAAACAAAAGTAGAAATACATTTGTTTATTTGAAAACGAAATAAGAAACTACCAAATATGCAAAAACTGTTACTACTACTTAAAATACAAGTAAAATCCATAAAATCGCAATAAACCATGGGCGTTTTCACTTACGAAGAAGGGATTGCCAACTGATTCCTAACTGGTTATGTAGTGATTTATCATTTGTTTTTGCTATTTTATGTTTGGGATGACTAGATCGGGGAGACGGGCCAATTGGGATCGAAAAATTTATAAGAAATGTCTAAAAAAATATTGTTATTAAGTCCTTTATTTTTATTAAAAATTTACAAAGATCTTTATTTGCAATTTCAATAGGGGTATTTGACTAAATTAAAAAATGTACGTGATTTTACTTGTTATTCAATTATAATAATAGTAATAGATGTCTTTATTTAATTAAATACAAATATACAGTTTAAGCATTACGAAACAAATTAGGCCGAAGTAGGGCGCAGTCTAGCCAATAAGGCTACTCTACTGAACCCCCTTCCGCTCATTTTAATTAAAAAAATATCCATAATAATATATTTGTCAAAGTAAAACAAGTCCATAAGGTTTATAAATCAAAAATAGCAAAAAAATTTATCTTAATGAATAATATGAATAGGATGATAAATAAGATAGTGCTTGGTTTGGAGGCAATAAAAAAAATATTTATATTAAATTCTTGGACCTTCTGTTAAATTTTAAAAGTGTTTTCTTTTTTCTTAGGTATTAGGTCCCTTGATAAATCAATCAACAATTAAAATTAAACCATGTAGAGTCTTGAAAGTTCTTTAATTCTAATTAAAATTACGTTTCGACCGTAGCGTGGGCCTTCATCAGATTTTGAACATCTGTAACAATAGAAACCTGTATGCTTTAATTTTAAGTTGTCATTATGTGAAACAATTTTTTCATTTTGGATGAAATTGAGACAAAATGTTAATTACCTAGTGTATAGGCGTTAAATAGGTTATAGACAAGAGTTATTACCTTGATATGAAAGGTTTTCGTCATCTCACAATCACAAGTTGGACAATTACATGTACGTCACAAACATTTTGTTTAAAATTACGGAAATTAAAACTTATAAACTTAAGCGTGGCCATGCTGTTATCAACTGAAGAAATTCTTTTAACTTTGGAATTTTTTTTTATTATTAATAATTTAATTTAACAAATGGTGGCAAGTGTTACCATCTCGGCTGCCCCAAGGAAAAACACAGTAACTGCTTGAAACAAAGTTTCGAGAAAATCGAGT
Source organism: Polydrusus tereticollis (assembly GCA_963920685.1). NCBI lineage: Eukaryota > Metazoa > Arthropoda > Insecta > Coleoptera > Curculionidae > Polydrusus > Polydrusus tereticollis. The sequence goes on from OY987329.1 coordinate 58,064,041, forward strand.
TTTTAATAAAATTTTATTGGCCTCACGACGTTTATTAAAATTTTTGTTTCAAATTTTTATACCAAAGAAAGGGTGCTTTGAGCAGTATTTTAGTACCTACCTAGTTATAACCAAATTATGAAAATGAAGTTAGCTCAGCAGTTAAAAAACTGTTTATCTTATCCACTTTAGAAAATCAAATACATATGCTAGAAACACAGTAACTGCACTTGCTGTGTGTTTTTTTATAAAATACAATTAATTTTATTTCGGATCCTAATAACACAGTAACTGAATTAAAAACTTATATTTTATACAATTTAAGAGGTTACAAAATAATCAAAAGTAAAAAAACTTGCTAAGTTACTATAAGAGGGCATTAACATAGAATATCTAGTGCTTTTAAATACCACTTATCAAAAACTTATGCCATAAAAGAAACTAAGACAAACTTTAACAGAAAAATACACGAACGGTAAAATATTGTCACAAACAAACAACAAATTTTACTTTAACTAAAAATTATTATCAACAGCTTCATTAGGATCTCTTTTTGAAACTAAGTCTACAGATTCATTTGACTCGGACAGCTTTTGCCAAAATAGTTTTTGGTTTCAGGCATTAAAGGAATTAGTTCTTTTAATATTTTTTCTTTTTATCTGCGTTAATCCCACGTTCCTGGGTAATTTCAGGGATAGTAGCTACTGTACGCTTCTTTTGCAAAAAATGAAGCTGTTGGTACTCTTCCATACGTCTTGTGCGCTCGCTTATCCTGGATGAGGCTGACATTGTCTCCCTTTAAACTTTAAAGATCAACTACTGAAGTAGCGCGACCTTCGCGACTGTTGATTTACGCTGTTACTAGGTATTAGCAATCTTTCGGGATAAACATTTGAATATATTTCTCAGGCAAAAACACAGTAGTTTAGTTTGGTTAAAAAAGTGTTCTTTTTATTGACCAACATAAATGCCTTATTTAATTTTGTCATATGCGTAATATTATGCAAAAAACCTAAAATTAATAAGATTGTTGTTTTATTTAAAAAAAAAATGTTAAAAATGGGTTTTCACTTACAATTAATAAAATAGTTAGTCTTAAATATGCCGATATTTATCGGCAAGATATTGCCGATACCGATTATCGGCAAAATTTGCCGATATGCCGATACGATACCGATGCACCGATATTTATATCGGTATCGGCCGATTACTACCAACATGGTCATCAAGATATTTAAATTATAATTCTCAACATCCACTGTCCCGAAAATCTGTTATTATAGGTCTCGCAGATAGAGCAATTACACTAAGCAGTCCTGCATATAGACATCGCGCTATACAAAAAGCTAAAGACGCACTTCTTTTAAATAATTACCCAAAAAAACTAATTGACCCAATTTTTAAAAAAATAATATACCTACAAGTTCTACAACCCAACCAACAAAAAAGACACAAACCTAAAAACAAACAAAAAAGACAGATACATGACATTACCATATATTCCCAATTTATCTGAAAATATTCAAAAACTATGTAAAAACCAAAACATGACCGTCGCCCATAAAGGTCATAACCTTCTTAACACCAATTTTAGCAGATTAAAATCCAAAATTAACAAAGATAAAAAAAGTCATGGGGTATACGAGATCCTGTGCAAAGACTGCAATAATGTTTACATAGGCCAAACAAGCCAATACCTTAAAAATAGAATTAACGGCCACAAATACGATAAAAAGAACAAGACGGCCCTTACTAACCACGCACAGGACAAACAACACAACTTTGATTACGAAAACACAAAAATCCTAAAAACCCTCGTAAAAACCGAAAAAAATACCAAAAAAAAAGGGAATTCTTGGAGATGATATATATACAAAAAAACAAAAACTGTGTAAACCTAAAGACCGACACAAAAAATTTAAGCAAAATATATTTCAACCTCATTAACTAACTTTTCCTATTGTCTTTTTTAAAATTAAAATAATAACAAAAACCTAAAAAATTATACTCTCTGTTTTACCACCTAGCCTCCCTAATCAAAACTAACATACAAAATCATATATTATCTTCATATATGGACTTCTTTTAACACAGAACCACATATTATTACAGATCTCTTGATATCAACACTAAAAAATTGTTTTTTTCTTCTTGACCTAAACTGTTGGTCTTTTCACCTACTTTCGTACATGCCCATAAGATGGTAACACATTTGTTAAATTAAATTAAAAATAATAAAAAAAAAATTCCAAAGTTAAAAGAATTTCTTCAGTTGATAACAGCATGGTCACGCTTAAGTTTGTAAAGTTTTAATTTCCGTAAAGTGTAAACTTCCGGTTAAACCGGATGTAACTCGAGAACCGGAAATATAGTTCTTCCGGTTTAACCCAAAATTGATATTTTTAGGAAGATAATAAAAAAGTAAGACGGGGCATGTAAGCCGTTTTGCTCTAAGATATACCGTTAGAGAGCTAGAAGCTGTCAAAGCTCAAAAATGTAATTTTTCGATAGTCGATATCTCAGAAACTATTAAGTTTATACGTATAGTGTGCTTATTAAAAAATAATTGATATTTTATGTAGAATCTTAAAGTATTATAAAATATAAGGTATTCCATTTAAAAAAATGAAAGTTTTGTTTACCATGACTGTTTGAGGCACCCTGTATAATTACAGGCGTCCTAGTTTGATAGATTTTTTTAAGGCCTACAACTTTTATACCGGAAGTTTTTTTATATTGTGCGTCATTTTCTAAATAATTGACCGGTCCGGGACTTTTTGAACACAGTGTATAGACGGACTACAGTATTTTACCATTTTAGCAGTTAGGCCATTAACACCGGCAGCGTTAGTCCGAATATATTGAATTTAAAAAAAAAGTTAACTTTAGGTCTACAATCTGCAATATTTTGTAAAAGTTGACCAAAAAAATTACTAAGGTTATTTGGAACAGCTAAGTGATCAGGGATGCTGCAGTCATTAGTTGAACTTATATTAAAGGATTTTAAAGAATTCCAAGTTTTTCTAGGATTATTTTCTAAGCAAATAGAACTTAGGTACCTCCTCTTCTCCCTTCTCACTTCAGGAACAGTAAAATTTCTTATTCTTTTATAATTTTCCCAATCATGAACAGCCACAGCGATCTTAACTACTGAGAACGCTGTGGAACAGCTCTAGTTCTCTTAAATACTTGTCGCGATCTCTTTGTTTCATAAAGAGTTTTATATTAGGTGTAAGCCAAGGTGCCTTAGGCTTGGTAATTTTGGATTCTCGAAAAGGAACATGCTTATCAAAAAGTGTAAAAACAAGATTATTGAGGAGGTTTATTTTATTATCTATATTTTGCTCATAAAGTATATCATTCCATTGAAGGGAGTGAAGATCGTTAAGAAGTAAATTTAGGTTAAAGTTGTTGAAATGTCTGTATTTAATTATTTTTTGTTCTACATAACTTTTTTTTACTTTCAAAGTGCAATAAACCAAACAATGATTAGATATATTTGCAACCGACAAGGTACCGAAGTCACTAACTAAAGAATTATCGGGGGTAATACCACGAGTGCTTAAAAATTACCGATAATTTTCATGAAAGCTTGTTATTTATAATTCCACGAGTCACGCTTCGACAGCCGTAGAGAGAGGTTGTCTGACAGTGACATTGTTTTGCTCCCGTTAAAACATCAAAAAAATTCAAATAAGTTTTGTTTTGTCAAAGTCATAAACAAATATTTTAATTAATTTTTTTCAACTACATGGAAGTCCAAAGCGGGGGGGATGCCTCCCGCCCTAATGAAGTTCAGCTGCCAGCATCAGAAGATGAGTCAATGTCCCCACAAGTCGTGCAGACTATGGAGGAAAGAATAAGAGAAATCGAGGAACGTATGGAGGCCAGATGGCGCAAGTTATTGAGCGAGAAGGAGACCGAGTGGTTAAGTAAAATGCGACAAGTCAAGGAGGAAGGCTTTATAAGAATAATGGAAATCGAAGATTTAAATAAGACCATCGGAGAGTTAAAGGCCCAACTAGGTAAATACAATGAAATGATTGCTTTAAATAATGACAATACATCCAATCTAAATTCAAATAAATCTGTAAAAATTCCTACAATCAATGACATCACCTCTGACAGCACGAACAAAAAAACAGCAAATAATTTAAATAGCTTACAAGTTAACGTAAACGCTATTGAAATAGACAAGCCCGGCTCTGATATGGAGTATGACTTTATATCTGAGTCTGGTGAGGACGAACAGTGGTCCACGCAGCGAAATGCAAGAAAAAATCGCAAACGTCAGATGACAGATTCGACTAATAAGGACAATATCAAAAAAGTTGCTGGGGATTCTGCTTGGCCCAATCTCCCTAAGACTAACAACAAGGTATTGGAAAGTTATCTGGCTCAAAAAGTCTCCCAAGACAAACAAGCTGTTATAAGCCAGGCAGAACCTCCAACACAAGAGCGCGTAGCACTTAATAATGCTAAAACCCTTACTGTTGTGAACTCGGAACCACCTAAAATTAGAGTCCCCCCAATCGCCATACGTGATAAACACAAGTTTAATGATATCACCGGGCATTTGCGGTCTGTCAAGGTAGACTACGGTCGTGCAGTCACCATTTCGGAGGGAGTTAAAATCCATCCGCCAACTCCGGCAGACTACAATAAAATTATTAAGTTTTTAACAACAAACAAATTGTACCATCATTCGTTCAGGTTTCAGGACGAGAAAGAACTACACGTGGTTCTAAGGGGCGTCCTCGAAACCTGGACGGAGGAAAAAATCAAAAAAGATCTTGTTGATTTAGGTTTTAATCCCTCTAGAGTAATCCGCTGGCATAGCCGCAGCGGGTCTCCATTGCCCCTCGTACTAGTGTTTTTACCACGTACGGAAAAAACTATTTACGACCTTAGGGTCTTAGATAGTATGTCTATCCGAGTGGAGGCGCAACGGGCACGTGCTACAATCTCGCAGTGCCACCGCTGTCAATTATATGGCCACTCCCAATTCAAGTGTACAGCTCCAGTAAAATGCTTAAAATGCGCAAATGAGCATTATTCGTACGAATGCCCTAAACCCAGGGAGGAAAAAGCGAAATGCGCAAATTGTGGGGGTGACCACCCTGCTAATTACATGGGGTGTGAGCGTCACCCCAACAATTTGCGCAAAAAAGTTGCAAATGTAGTAAATAACAACAGAAACTACATTCCTAGAAACAATTTCCGCTGGGGTGAGCAGGACAACAGCAAATTGGCCAGCGGTGGCACTGAGAAGAATACTATTAACAAGAACTCGACACAGGGTCTAAGTACAACTGCGCCCAATGCAATGGAGGCCGCGATGCAAACAACTATGCAGAGCTTCCTGAATCAATTCACAAAGATCATGGAGACCCAGATGAGAACCATCATGAATACTTTTGGAAAACCAATTGGTTAAATGGTAGTGCAAACGGAGACGGCTTTTTTCAAATTAGCTACTATTAATATTAATAGTATAAAGCATCGGAGAATCGAGCTTATTGATTTTGTTGAAAGAAATGAGTTGGATGTGCTTCTTGTCCAAGAAACATGGCTTAAGGGAGAGAGGTTCTCCTTCCCGAATTACATGGTGTTCAGGAACGATCGCCTAGGCAGACGAGGGGGGGGCACCATGATCATGGTCAAGAAGCACATCTCGGCTCAAGTTGTGCCAGGTCCTGATAATTGTCCCCACATCGAGGGGACATTCATTTCAATAAATTTTAAAGATAATAAACGCGTTTACCTGGGATCAGTTTACTGTAGTCCGTCGGTAGGTTTCTCAGGCAACTGCCTTAGAAAAATTTTCGGTAATGTTAATAGTACAATTATAGGGGGCGATCTTAACGCGAAGAACACAGTCTGGGGTTGCAGAGCTACAAATCCCCGAGGTCGCACTTTATATGAGTATTCGGAGGCTTTAAACTATCATATTCTGCCGCCGGAGGAACACACTCACATGTTTGGGCATGGTCTTCCGGATATTTTGGACATTTTTGTGATTAAGAACTCTGTTCGAATTTCACAGCCAATTGTCATATGTGATCTTAGCTCTGATCATGTGCCGGTTGTGATCGAAGTGGGCAATCCACTTGAAAGAGGCCGAGGTTTTATAACTAGGACTAGCACCAACTGGCCTAGATATAATAATATCCTCAAAACCGTTGAGCCTTTACACCTACTTCGCAATTCGGTTGACATTGAGAACGCGGTGAGCAAGATCACAGATGACATAAATGAGGCTCTTGCTCAATCATCGATTACAAAGGTGTCCCAATATTCAAAATACGGGGCTTTGACTGATGAGATTAGACAGCGTATTAAAATCAAAAACAGGCTCAAAAACAGAGCGTATCGTACTGGAGACCCTCAAATCAAAGCGGAGGCAAACAGAGAAGCCGAAGCGATTAGACTTCTTCTCATCGAGAGGCAGTCTAATCTTTGGGACGACAAAGTCCAAAGTCTGTCGATTGAGGACAACTCAATTTTCCACATGTCCAGAACTCTGACAAGAGGTGCTAAAGCCCCTATGTCATACCTGAAAGACCAGGGCACAGGTGAAACTTTCACAAACGCTAAAGATAAAGCCGAATTGCTCGCAGACAAGCTTTGCGAGCAATTCAGCGAAAATCCCACCACTGACCTGCTACGTGATGAGAGGGTCTCCAGAACGATATATATATACAAAACCATGGTTCACCCGCAGCAAAACTTTGCTGAGGTCACGCTGGACGAGGTAAAAACGCTGGTTAGCAATCTCAATATCAGGAAAGCCCCGGGTTTTGACGGTCTGAGAAATGCGGCGTTGCGAAATCTACCTGACAGAGCTTTGGGGAATATAGTGAATCTATCTCAGGCAATTATCAAAGAAGGCCATTTCCCGAGCGTCTGGAAAAGGGCAAAGGTGATTCTAATTCACAAAAAGGGCGAAGACCCTACTGTACCCTCAAGCTACAGGCCTATCAGTCTGTTATCAAGCCTTGGAAAAATTACAGAAAAATTGATTTTAGCTCGAATAAATAGTTTTGTGTTCGAGCACAACGTTCTGCCTAACGAACAGTTCGGCTTTAGAAGCGAACATTGCACAGTTAGGCAGACAACGAGGCTCACGGCCAACATAATGATGGGTTTCAATAAAAGGGAACACACGGGGGCGGTCTTCCTTGACGTTAGCAAAGCATTTGACAAGGTCTGGCATAATGGTCTCTTGCTGAAATTAATAAGACTCGGAGCTCCGAACTACCTCATCAAGGTAGTAGGCTCTTGTCTAGAGAATAGAAGTTTTGCAGTCTCGTCGGAGAACGCACTCTCTTTGAATAAACACATCAGGGCGGGAGTGCCGCAAGGCTCACCTCTCTCCCCGATGCTGTATAACATTTATACGCATGACATTCCGCGAGATAGGCAAACGCAGCTTTATCTATTCGCTGACGACACTGCAATAACTTCCACTTCTAAAGAACCGCGGCTAGTCGTCACACGTATGCAGCGCCATGTAAACCAATTGGAAAAATGGCTTTCTAATTGGAAGATTCGTTTGAATCCTTCCAAGACAAAAGTCATATTTTTCACCAAAAGTCGCGTTAGACGGCCCGAAACGAGGCTCAGAGTCGGTGGGGTTCAAGTGAATTGGTGCCAGGAAGTGAAGTACCTGGGACTTATCTTCGATCAAAGACTGAATTGGAGGTTAAATTCTATTAATAGAATCAAGGCAGCATTGCGTCAATTAAGCTCAATCTACCCCCTGCTTCACAGGCGGAGTAGACTTAGTAATCGAACCAAAGTTAACCTCTATAAGGTGTTGGTCAGGCCGGTACTTACTTATGGAGCAGCATCTTGGTGCAATATAAGTAAGTCCGAGCTGAATAAGTTCCAGGTGATTCAAAACAAGGCGCTGAAACTCATCGCAAATGCTCCAAGATATACCATGAACCGTGTTTTGCATCAGGACTTTCGAATACCGACAATCAACGAATTCTTTTTAAAAATAATCACAGACTATTACAGACGTACGGACGTATCGACCAATATACTAATAACGGACTCACATACGACGGCCAGACCAAACTCTACATACAAACTGCCGAAAGATTGGCTCCCCGTTGGCATAAATCTCTAACAGTAGAGAAGCACTATGATTATACAGTAGAGAAGCACTACCATGATCGTCTAACAGGCATGCAGCAGGCGCTAAGAACTATGCAGCTTTCCAGCATTCATCCAATAAAGCAGCAGTAGCCGAATCAAAATTCAAAATTAAGCCACAAGACCCAAAAAGTTTTCGATGAGACAACAGATGTCAAAGGATATTCCTGACGTAAAACCCCAATCAAGTATTATAATTCCACGAGTTCGAAGAACGAGTGGAATTAGTATAACAAGCTTGAATGAAAATTATCTGGTTAATTTTTATGCACGAGCGGTATTTAGGGAGAATATTTCTAGAATGAAATATAATTTTTTCTTTGTCTATTTGTTCATTAAGTGCATGACCAAATCGGTTCATTTTGACTTTTTTAATAATAACAATACAAACAAACAGGTATCTACGATACAGTATTTCGCCCGACCAAACCTGACTGTTGTCAAACTGCTTTACAATGCTGCACCTAAGGCAACTCTTCTTGAATAATTGACGAATAATATGTAAAGCCTTTGATGGCTCAAGTGTAAAGGAGTTGCGTTTCGCCAGGACGACCCCCGGACGACCCGGGTTCAAACCCGGGTTGGGGTTTTTTTTTTTTTTTAGGTAAATAATATTTATATTTTTTCATTTATGCCATAATTATATCTTTGTCGTTATCTGTTGAGAGGGTTTGTTTTTCAAAAGCAATGAATTTCCCGAAGGGAACTCGTAACAATAACGATCACGTTCGCAGTAAAAAGGTAAAAAAAAAAACTGTCTCGTCAAATTGGTTCGATTGTTGTGTGTTGGATATACAACGTTGTCTGGGCAACGTTGTATATCCGCTGATATTTTTTTATTTTTAACGTTTCTTATGGGAAAATTTATACATGAGTGAAATATTCAGTAATAAATATATAATCCAATAACGTACTGGAGGTTTTAGAAATTCTAGTAGGTTGATTTATTATCTGAACAAGATTGTAATTATCAAACAATGAAGTAAGAGGGTTGTCGACTTTAAAAAGATTTATGTTAAAATCCCCAACACAAATTATTTTATCCACCGTTGGATATAATGCAAAAAAATATCAAAGTCATTGAGGATATTAAAATTAGTATTTGGTGGGCGGTAGAAAGCGCAAAATGCATAACTTTTGTTTTTTATTATTATTTTTAAAATCAAATATTCAAGAAAGTGAGAAATGGCAAACTGAAAGTTTATTATTTCGGGTATTAAATTATTCCAAATAGGCTGCAACTCCTCCACCCCTACCAACTCTATCTTTCGAATTATGCGATATCCTGGTATGGAAAAAACAGAAATGTCATCATCCACAGAAAGCCATCTCTCAGTAAGAAATATAATATCGTAATGGCTATTATCAATAATCGTCCTAAAATCATGAAAAGCTGTAAAAATTGAACGTATGTTTAAGTGAGGAATTTTGAACTTTAAATCAGTCATTCCAGCAATATACTAATTGTCTCCAAACGCAATACGCAGTGTGAATATTCCTGAGACAGAGAAAAAAAAAACTTAAGATAATTAGGCACTAAAAGCTACAAATCGGTATTGCTACAATTGATAATACCTAGAAAAAGGCTATACTTAATTTCATCGCACACAAGTTAAAGAACTTAAACTGTTTAGACATGTGATAATCTTATCTTATCGCACAGAAAAAAAAATTATGAATTATAAATACTTTATTCCATGAATAATTAGTTTACAATCTATTGATATAATCAATCAAATACTACCAAGCATGATGATATTTTACTTAATTAAAAACAAATAGGGTAAAAGCATTAGCGCTGATATTCTATGTCATGCAAAAAGAAGCAAAACATTTCGCTTATACTTAAACCTAATAAATTTAATTGAAAAATAAGTTCATGTTATTAAGTAAACAGCAGAATCAAAAGTAATAGTCACTATATATAAAAAAATATTCATTTACAACCGCAATCTATATTTTCAGTAATTTAAATAAATTACAATACAAAAACTCTAAATGTATTGAAAATAAATTAATGATAAAATGAGATTTAAAATTCACCATACTGAAAAAAAAAAGTCCAAGATAAGTGCGGAATTTGAACGGACCAAAAAAGTAAAGGCCCATTTTTAATAGAATCAGAGGTAACAAAACAATCAAACTTTTAAATTTTCATAATATCAACAGAAAGTTAATAGTTTGCAGACCATTAAACATCATCTCAATGTGTAATTAATACTTTACAGTTTTTACCGCTATCCCCAAATTAGATTTTGCCACCAGCGGACCATGCATTATTGCCATGTTTTTGCCGTGCTGCAACCAATAGGTCGTACCTAGAGCGCGTAAGGTCTTCGAAAATAACTACACGCGTACCTTTCAGCTTTTTCTTTGCTGCAACGATCTTGCTTTTTAAGATATTTGACAAAAAACGCACTAACAATGTTGAATGGGCATCATTATCATTACCGGCCTTGTTTTTGACACGATAGACAAAGTCAGTATCACTAGGAGAACACGAAATATTTAATTTTTTCTCAATAAAGGATGCAACACTTGCAGCCACATTGTCGTCCTCAACAGAACTAAGACCGCAAATTCTTAGACAATTTTGCTTGGAGTACTGCTTTAAGTTATCCAAACGTAGCTGTATATCCTTAATAGAGTGATTGTTTTTGACTGTCAAGGCCTCGAGGTTTTTTAAAGAGCCGATCAAAGAAGATAATTTATCGTCCAGCTTGCCCATCTTTGCATTAAATTTTGCATCCATCTGATCAGCAAAATTAGTACAAACTTTTGTTATAAGTTTTTCGGTCTCGTCGGAGTCCGACGTAGAAGTTGACCTGGTGGAACCACGGGTCATTTTGAGAGCCACTGGTACAAATATGTGCAAATACGCAGATTGCAAGTTACGCTATAACTTGCACTTTTTCAAAACAAAAAGACACTGAGGTATGCGCACAACACCACAAGACGAGACCACAACGATAAAACTATTTTTTAAAAACAAAAATCACCACTTTCAGAAACTATTAGACAGCTCTTAAAACGTGCGTCTACTCATACGCCATTCGAACGACTCCGATATAAACTGAAAATTTGTACAAAAATTAGACTTCACCAATGGTCACGTTTATCGGAATGTAGTGCTCGAGTAGCGGTACTTCGTATCGGGTGGTCCTCATTCCAACTCACTGAGCGATTACTTAAAATGGTATAGTAAGAACCACCCAATATGTTGTAGCGCTACTGGAGCGTTATATTCTGATGAACGCGAATATTGATAAATAGAAAATTATTTAAAATTTGGCGCCAATTAAAGGTCAGGTTAGTTTGAACAAAACAAAAATAGTTATGAAAGTTACGAACTAATCTAAGCTATTGTCTTCCAAAAAATATTAGTTAAAGGAAAAAGAGGAATGAGTTGTGGAATATGTACCAGTTTAAAGACATTATCAGTACTGTTCTGTACCTACACAATAATATAGTGTAAGCTATGAATGTCATTTTTGCCATAACTAAATCTTCTTGGCTGATACGCTTTGCGAATAATTACTAAATTTAACCAACAATATTGCTATCAGAATCGAATGCTCCAGTACCTCTACTTTATATCAGATATGGTTCTCGCTCCCACTTACAGTAATCGCTCAGTTAGTAGGAATAAAGACCACCCGATTTGAAGTAGCGCTACGCGAGCGCTATACATTTGTTCTGATGACCCAACCAATGACAATTTGACAATTACAGAAAAATATTGTTAGCTATTTATTACATTACGTCGTTGTTACGTTGTTGACAAGTTTTCGAGTAAAATGACGTCACGCGTCGTGATTGGTGTTCGCGGTCAGATGACATACAGATCAAAATGTACGATTTTAATTTGATAAAATATTATTTATCAATTACTATTTTTATTAGCTTACTTTATTTGTGTAGTCTTGTCATAATTATCTATCTCGTCATAAGGTTAATTATTTTTTTGTCACTATAATCAACTACCCTATGTATTGATTTTATTGATCTACCAGAAAGGTCCACGAGCCAGCTTGTCTATAAACTATATGAGAAATTGTGTTATTTGAGGTTAACTTAAACAAGTGCACAATGAAAGTGGGCGAAAATAATAGGTTATTGCCCACTAATTTCTAGATGATTCGCAGTGATTGCCATCTGATTTCCACCCGATTTTCATGGATTCCCACCCGATTTCCATGGATTCCTAGATGATTCCCATAAATTCCTAGGTAATTCCCATGGATTCCCATGTGATTCCCACAAAAATGTGCATTGATTCCCAGTAGTGGTTGACCCCTCGTTTGCAGGTCATTAAATTAGTTTCTATTAATTATTGTAAACGGCACCGTACAATAATAATTACGAGTTGCAACAATTGCCTGACAGTTTAGTTTTTAATAGGGAAATGTCAATGTAAAAATTGAAACTACAGGATAAAACATTTGATTATTTTGTAAACTGGGTTATTCAACTGTAGACAAATCGGAAATGATCCGTTTATTCTATAACCATGCTAGTAATGGACCAAGGGCTCAACGTCATTAACATATTACCTATCCAGGAAACTACGGGAAGACCCATACCATGCGTTGACACAATATAAGATACGTAATGCGGCAATCTGGGTTAAGACACAGTCTCGAATGTAAGAAAAGGACATTTCTTACAAGAAATGTCGAAGAAGATTGAGATGTCTTACTTTTTTTGAAAGTAAATGTTAAAATATTTTTTAAATATAGGTTAAATAATTTATTATTTTTGATAAATTCGCTCCTACAATAAAATGTCCATTTGACATTTGCATTTTTATTACTTTGACATCGATGAAAAAGGTGCATCCTTTTTTATCGTATATAATACCACAAGAGAGAAAATTTTACCTACAAAATTTTTTCTTCAGTGGTATTCGTCAAGACTATTTCACGAATAATATTACACATACTTTGATAAAAATAATGAGATTACAACCTTTCAAAAGTAACAGTGACAATCTACTGTCAGTCATTAATTACCAATCTTAACAGTGAATGTAACTAAGGTAACAAAATTTTGCCGATTAAAAACTATGTTAGCTATTTTCTGAAATTCTGATTGGTCAGTGGGGTCGGCAAAATTATGAAGGTAGTGGTTTTTCCACAAGCAATACCATAAGAGCTCAGATTTAGCCGGATTGACTCTAAAACGTGCACGACTTAAAAAAAAACGCATTTACTATAATAGAATGCGAAATATCCAAGTTCTCGAAGACAGAATTTTGGATGAAATCCGAATTTTAAACAGGGATCATTCAAACTTTATAACAGATAGCATTAATAGTAAATTTAGGGGAAATATTCAGAAATGAAGGAGGTTAAATAATTGAGGACCAGTAAAATAGACACGGGTATTATCAGCTGTTAGTTAATTTAGTTTATGGTTATTTATTTATTTATTTATTCGTTTGTGTTTTTCTGAGAGACTATAGTGGTTAATTCATATTTTTAATACAGATTTTTTTTTTATTTTTTATGATAAGGCACAGCACTACAGGATTAATCCTTTATGGCGGTCTACGAGCGGTGCGTGTGCGCAGGAAACGATTCACGTTAGTCTTGAATCCTTGGAGATTATACTCGTTGGCGAACACAACCTTAGGGACGTCGTTCCAGAGTGATGACGTTCTCCAGATAAAAGAATTTTTAAACAATGTCGTTCGAGGGATACTAAGCTGAACCATGTACGGGTGGAGCTGCAGTGGCTCGTTGTGTATTTCTACCATGCACCGCTCTTTGTGGAATCAAGGGGGCAACCTCAGTTGAGCACTTTCCATGAAAATATTTGTAAAATAGACTCAAGTCGCCAACCTGCCTTCGTGTTCCACGCTTTTCAGGTTGTTTGTCAGATCATGGTCCCAGATCAAGCGAATGACTCTTTTTCTTAGTACGGAAAAGTATCCCAAGCTTCTGTGAGGTTGCCTTAGCAATGGCCGCAACGCGGCAACAGGACTATGCGAAGACATATGACTATCCAAGTTAACGCCCAATAAATGAATCGATGAAGCCAAGGGAATCGAGTGTCCCACCGTGATTATATCCGGTTCTTGAACATTAACTTTTTTAGAAAAAACTGCCCCCTTGGTTTTTTAGCGTTAAATTCTACTTGGTTACTGTCACCCCAAGACAAAATTTCTTCCAGGTCTTTGTTGAGATGTGAAACCTCTTGCTGCCTATAGAGATGTGCAATGGCAGCCGGTGTCTGAGCATCCAAAGTAAAAGTTGACACAAGTGTGCTGTCATCAGCGACGCTATATATAGGATCTTTAGTTTTTTTTTGAAAAGAGGGTTAATATATAATAGTAGAGAGAAGGTGGGCGACAATATAGAACCTTGATTGACTCCGGCGTTGATGTGAAATGTGTCTAAAAGAAATCCATTCATCGCCACTCGCAGAGAACGGTCTTTAAGAAAGCTCGACAGCCATGAACAGAATTGAACCGGCAATCCGTATGCTCTCACTTTAGTTAGGAGCCTCTCATGCCGTACTCGGTGGAAGGCCTTGGAATCGTTCAGTGCTACCGCTCGAAACTCTTCATGATGTTCTAATGCGTTGTTCAAAATGTAAGTAACATAAGCGAGAAGGTCTCCTGTTGATCTAGATTTACGGAATCCATACTGGCCGTCACTAATAATGTTGAAGCCTTCCAGGTACTTTATTAATTTTTCGTTGATAGCCTTCTCCATAACTTTTGATATAACCGAAAGCAATGCGACTGGACGATAGTTGTTTGGCAAGGCTTCTTGCCTTTCTTGGGTATGGGCTGGACTCGCGCAGTTTTATGGCAACAAGAAATATTCTTCTTTTGTAAGATAAGTTAAGAAGCCTACAAAATACCGGTGACAATTCGTCAGCGCATGTCTTAATTACGATAACTGGAATATCGTCAGGACCAGAAGCTTTTCTGGTGTAAAGACTCCTCAAGATTCGTTTAACATGGCGCTGCTGGAAAGAAATCTCGGGCATTCTCGACTCTACAGGGGAAATGTTCGGTGGAGTTTTTTCCTCAAATTTAACCGTTGAATGTGAAGAGAAGAGTTCCGCCAGTAAGTTTGCTTTTTTCTGTGCTTTGGTCGCAATGATGCCATCAATCCCCAATATCTTTCAACTCGTAGATCATTATAGTAACTATGAAGTTATCAATCTGGAGAGAATAGACTGTGAAGATGTCTGTGATGCTGTCAAAAAATTAAAAGTAAATAAAGCGGTAGGTTCTGATAATGTGCCGTCATATGTTGTCAAAGGCTTGGTGGGCTTCTTTGTTAAACCTTTAAGTATTTTATTTAATTTGTCTTTAAAAAAGTCAACATTTCCAGATAAGTGGAAAGAGGTTAAAATCTATCCAATTTTTAAAAAAGATGATATGACTAATATAGAAAATTATAGGCCAATTGCTATTCTATCTGTTCCAGCAAAGATCTTTGAATCAATAATTTATAAGAAAGTGTATGGTTCTGTATATAGAAATATTTCTCAATTTCAACACGGTTTCATGAATAAAAGATCTACCAGCACAAACTTAACTAATTTAACTCAGTGTATATCTGAAACTCTGGACAACAAATCACAAGTAGATATAATATATACTGACTTTGCAAAGGCATTCGACAAGGTATCACACACAATTCTGTTAAACAAGCTGCACAATGAGTTTGGATTTCACTCAAGATTGGTAATGTTTTTTCAATCATATTTGCAATGTCGAATACAGAAGGTGGTGGTGAAGGGATATTCTTCAAATCATTTCATAGCAAAGTCTGGTGTTCCACAGGGTTCCAATTTAGGTCCTTTACTGTTTATTTTATTTATTAATAGTCTAATTAAGCAAGTTAGTAGATGCAGTGTCCTTATGTTTGCTGATGACCTAAAGCTCTACTCCACTATCAATAATATCACAGATTGTCTCATTCTTCAACAAAATCTAGACCATTTACTTGAATGGTCGATAGAGAATCGACTAGAATTCAATATTAATAAATGCTATGTACTTACGTTTACCAGGAAAAAGAATCCAGTACAATCTGCCTACTACATGAACGGGGCAGAATTGAACAGAGTTACAGAAATAAAAGATCTCGGAGTTCTGTTTGATGATCAGCTTACATTTAGGACGCACATATCAAACATTGCAAATAGGGCTAGCAGGATGTACGGATTTGTTGTGCGAAACTGTAGATACTTTAAAAACATTACTTGTATTATAAAACTGTATGTTACATATGTTAGGCCTATTCTGGAGTATGCTGCTATTGTTTGGAGTCCGTACTATGAAAATCATAAATACTTTATCGAAAGAGTACAAAACAAATTTCTGAGATACTTGTTCTATAAGGAAACGGGGACATATGATGTAACAATCTCAAAAATTAGACTAAGGGAAAAATATAAATTCCAAAGTTTAGAAGAACGAAGAACTATTTCATCTCTGGTATTTTTATATAAACTCCTAAACAATGAAATTGATGATTCTGCTTTGCTATCACAAATTAATCTCTACACATCTTCATATAGAACCAGAAACCCTGTTCTTTTTTATTTAGAATCAGCTTCTACAAATAATTTTTTGAATGCGCCACTCAATGTAATGTGTAGATTATTTAATGAAATTAGAAATGATTGTGATATATTTCATATAAGTCTAAGAGAATTTAAAATGATTTTGTATAACTTATTGTAAGCATTGGAAGGTAAATTGTAAATAGTAACTAGGTATAAATATAGAAACTAGGCTTCCTACTCTGTAAAAGGGTATCTCGATACCTGTTGAGTTTGTAAATAAATAAATAAATAAATAAATAAATCAGAACGTGTTAGCGGTGGAATGGTTGACTTGGTAAAGTTTTGACTGATGACCTTAGCTACCAACCAAAATGATTAGGACATTCAAGAAGTTTGTCTTTGATTCTCTGGTAGTGTGCTTCTTTGCTTTGGTTTATCGTTTGCTTGCATTGGTTTCGAGCGTTAACAAAGATCGTACGATTTTCGGCGGTAGGGTTCTGAGGCCATTGTCGGTAGAAATAATTTTTTGATTTAACGGCTCGTTCGCAATTGGTGGTAAAACAAGGCTTGTCGTTAGAAGGTTACTTTTTTGAGAAAGGAATGAAGGCTTCCATGCCGGTTAGCATAACCTCCGATACTTCTCTAGCACAAATGGATGGGTCATCAGAGGTAAAACAGACGTTCCGCCAAGGAAAGTTTCGAAAATTGTCCTTTAGGTCATCCCACTTAGCTAATGTATAATGCCAGATCTTGCGTGGTTTAGGAGGCTGTTCGGCAGTAATTGGTAGTTTATTCAGTCAGGATAACTGCCCTGTGCATGCAAGAAATATAGGTAACTGGTTTAGAGAAAACAACGTAACATGTCTGCCTTGGTGCTCAAGAAGTCCTGATTTAAATCCAATTGAAAATGTTTGGGGATTGATGGTAAAAGAAATGTATAAAATAAATTTTAAACCACAGAATGAAATAGAGTTATTTGATAAAATAGAAGAAATTTGGGAAGGGCTAACTCTGGATTACACCAGAAGTATTATTTTGTCAATGCCAAGAAGATTACGATTAGTGTTACAATCCAATGGCGCAGCAATTAAATATTAGTATTTTGTTTGTTGTTTGTTAATAAATTTACCCTTTTTGGCTTTATACTTTTGTAATTTTCCTGGTATTGTTTTATAATTTCACGGCTGTAATTTAAAGACAAAAATATTTAGAAATATTCATTATTAGTTATGGTAAAAAATCGTACATACAATTATTTACAGCTATGTATAAAGCTGGTGTTCTATCCAGGTATAAGCAGCAAGGTGAGAAACCCGCTTTACCCAATTTTGTTGTGATTGAGTTATTCTATGTATGGGTGGAGTGTATAAATTTATATGTCGTTAACTGTACAGGGTTATCCAACCAAGACTGGACAAGGCGATTTTTTGACTTTTCCTGTACTTTTATAAAAAAACTGAAATAGCCATCTTAAGTCATTTTCTCCCGCGAATTCGAATATCTTCAGCAAAAAACAATTGAACATCAAACAAAAGTACTAGGGGTCACTTTGATATTTTTTTAAATGGGATGCCGTATTTTTAATGAGCTTATCCGATTTCTCATATAAATTTTGATCTAAAATGTTGGATTTTTAATTCAAAAACGCCTTTTTTCTTCAGTTTTAAATTCGGAAAATGTTAAAAATAAAAATAAAAAAAAAAAAAAAAAAATTAAAAATCCAACATTTTAGATCAAAATTTATATGAGAAATCGGATAAGCTCATTAAAAATACGGCATCCCATTTAAAAAAATATCAAAGTGACCCCTAGTACTTTTGTTTGATGTTCAATTGTTTTTTGCTGAAGATATTCGAATTCGCGGGAGAAAATGACTTAAGATGGCTATTTCAGTTTTTTTATAAAAGTACAGGAAAAGTCAAAAAATCGCCTTGTCTAGTCTTGGTTGGATAACCCTGTACATCAATTTAAAAAAATTTAATGCAAACATTTTTTATTTCAAAAACTGCCTTTAATAGGCATATACTTAAATATACAGAGTATCTTTAAAGAGCACTTTGTAATATTGTATATTCAAATATTTTTGAAACATATTTGTAATTCGAAACATGTTTTGTAATAAAGGATATAATATGTATAAACTAATGGTTTTCGAAATATTGTTATTTGAAACAAAACGGTTGTCGAAGTCGATAAATATTAACTTCCGGTTTAACCGGATGTCCTATTTTGTTACTTCCTGTTAAACCGGACGTTGACATTTTTAGATAAACCTTAAGAAACTAAGATAGAGATATGTAAGCCGTTTTCCTTTAACATACGCCATGAGAATGCCATTTTTCCAATACCAATATCTGGAAAACCATTGAGTTTAGACATATAGCCGATATTACAAAATATGTTAAGTATTATGGATAGAATAGAAGAAAAAGTGTACTCTTGAGACAACCTACATATAAATGAGGTGCATGCCTACTAAAGGCAGTTTTTGAAACTAACAAATGTTTTTATAACATTTTTTTTTATTCATGTACAGAGCGAAGATATTTCGTACCTTAATAGAGTTGGGCCACCCTGTATGAATTTAAGAGTAAAAATTTAGAAAATAGTGAAGTTTTAAAATCAATTTGATACAAACTGTTTTATTCCTTCGGGAATAAAATTAATTGTGAATACAAACTTCTCGTTAGGTTTATTCGTATTGAATAGCTTTTCCTATAGCAGTACAATTTTCAGTAGGTTAGTTCTCCTACTTCTAAAGTATGTTTCGGTCATTTAAAACAATATTTTGAGGCCTAAAATAAAACGAAGAAATTAACAACATTTTTTCTAAATTTAACAAAATCATAAAAAATAGCCCTAGTAGCATTTTTTCTATGATTTAAATTTTTTTGAACAACTTTTGTCTACATACGTACTTTTGAATATTATAATTATTATAATATCTTGGAGAGTTCAATAGCATTTCAACCAGCATCATCTTATTTAAGAAATACACAATCGAAGCATAACTTAGAATTCCTAAAAATAAATAAAATGATCTCTTAATTATTATTAAAACGATTTTATAATGAATGAACCGAAATTTTAATTTCATTTTATTAATTACAGATATTACTTACGTCAATGTTTTTTTTTGGGGCGGTGTTGTTCCAAACACATCTGACTCGGAACTAAAACAAACCAGGGCATTTAATATTTTAAATTATTCTAATAGGCAAACCAAAACTTGACATCCCGCAATTTTACCTCTTAGATAGGTAGTCTAAAAAAAATGCCTTCACAACGGTGTGGGTTTGCTCCCTTTCTGATATATTTAGCACCATTCGCCTGTACTAAAATATCTTCAGGAAAAAAGTGATCCGAGCGCAACTCTGGATTTTTTCATAAAGGTTGATTATGATTGTTTGCTTTTTTTGGGATCTTGAGGACACCTAGATAGTATGTTTACATGTTTATAAAACATCTTAATCAATAAATATGTATAGGTACCTACTTAAATTTATATGACATATAGCCGATATTACAAAATATGTTAAGTATTATGGATAGAATAGAAGAAAAAGTGTACTCTTGAGACAACCTACATATAAATGAGGTGCATGCCTACTAAAGGCAGTTTTTGAAACTAACAAATGTTTTTATAACATTTTTTTTTATTCATGTACAGAGCGAAGATATTTCGTACCTTAATAGAGTTGGGCCACCCTGTATGAATTTAAGAGTAAAAATTTAGAAAGTAGTGAAGTTTTAAAATCAATTTGATACAAACTGTTTTATTCCTTCGGGAATAAAATTAATTGTGAATACAAACTTCTCGTTCGGTTTATTCGTATTGAATAGCTTTTCCTATAGCAGTACAATTTTCAGTAGGTTAGTTCTCCTACTTCTAAAGTATGTTTCGGTCATTTAAAACAATATTTTGAGGCCTAAAATAAAACGAAGAAATTAACAACATTTTTTCTAAATTTAACAAAATCATAAAAAATAGCCCTAGTAGCATTTTTTCTATGATTTAAATTTTTTTGAACAACTTTTGTCTACATACGTACTTTTGAATATTATAATTATTATAATATCTTGGAGAGTTCAATAGCATTTCAACCAGCATCATCTTATTTAAGAAATACACAATCGAAGCATAACTTAGAATTCCTAAAAATAAATAAAATGATCTCTTAATTATTATTAAAACGATTTTATAATGAATGAACCGAAATTTTAATTTCATTTTATTAATTACAGATATTACTTACGTCAATGTTTTTTTTTGGGGCGGTGTTGTTCCAAACACATCTGACTCGGAACTAAAACAAACCAGGGCATTTAATATTTTAAATTATTCTAATAGGCAAACCAAAACTTGACATCCCGCAATTTTACCTCTTAGATAGGTAGTCTAAAAAAAATGCCTTCACAACGGTGTGGGTTTGCTCCCTTTCTGATATATTTAGCACCATTCGCCTGTACTAAAATATCTTCAGGAAAAAAGTGATCCGAGCGCAACTCTGGATTTTTTCATAAAGGTTGATTATGATTGTTTGCTTTTTTTGGGATCTTGAGGACACCTAGATAGTATGTTTACATGTTTATAAAACATCTTAATCAATAAATATGTATAGGTACCTACTTAAATTTAGGAAATTATAGATTTTAATTTTACAGTATTTTACTAGAAATTTTCTCTTTACTGTTACTCTTTTACTGTTAAGTAGCTACCATGAGTTATTTTTAATGTTTCTAAGTATAACAAAACTACTTTCATTGTATATAAAAACTTTAATTTAATTGAGATGATGCTACTAAACGAACCCGTACGCTACACCAATGGTTCATGAGAAAACAATAGGTACCTAACCATACTTACCGATGAAACAATAAACAAGCACAAAATATTTGTTAGACCGGACCGCCAACTTCACAATAATTGCTACCGCCAACTACCCTCATTCATTGGAATCTGTCCAGTTTAAAATCGTATCGCGATGTTGCCGCAGTGCCTGATACTCTTATAATCCTAATAATTTTAAAAAGTTTTTAACAGTTTTTAATAAAGTTTTCGCATGCCATTACGAACATTAATGCATAATTTCATTCCACACGCCTTTATTGCTTTATATATTATGTGCTGGACGTTACTGGAATTATCTAATTAAATCTCTTTAAAACTATTTTTTTTAATATTTCTAACCGAGGGATAAAGCCGGCTAAAGTGCAATTTTGGGGAAAAGAGCTGAAAAATAAAGAGGAAATGATGATTTGCCACATAAAAATGTAAACAATTTGATCCATTAGTTGTAATGTCCTTTGTACGGTGCCGTTTACAATAATTGATCGAAACTAATTTAATGACGGTTCCTGCAAATCAAATATAGACAACCTATATATTTTTGAAATCACGAAATAAATGCCTTTTATAAGAATAAAAAATGCACAGGGTGTTCCATTCGTAGCTTTCAGATCTTCTTTTGTTTATTGTTTTTTTAATTTTCTGGCGGTTCAGATAAAACCCCACAATAGGTAGGTATTAATAAAACAAAACAAAATACCTTCACTCATCAGCTTACCACTAGCCACTACGCCACATGCCACAAACAAACAACCCACGCCAAAATGCCAGAGTTTCATTAATTTAATATATTAATGTGTATATTATTCGTATTTTGTAATCCGTATATATACAGGGTGTTATGGAAATGACTTATTATATTTTAAGGGGCCACTCCTGAGGTGGTCTAGAGTTACACTTGATAGTTTTTTTTTCTAAAATCGGAAGTATTTTGAATTTTGTAAAATACCTTAAAACCGGACTATGTGCGCCTTCCATGATAGTTCAATGCCCCTGAACACATGTGTTTTTGACAAGACAAACTGCTGGAATGGTAATTGTTTAGTTTAGTGCAATTAATGTTGAATTTTGTGCTAAAATTTCGTATATAGACTAATTGAGGGTAGCTGATCACAATTTTCCTTTTGCGTTTTTCCGGCAAATGCACTGGTTTTGAGAAAAAAAAATGTTAAAGTTTTTCACTTACAGGTTAGGTGTACCGATAACCGACCATATGAACTCTAAAGTTCTTAGTCAACTACTTTTCTTTTCAACTTGCTTTCTTCAGCACCTCGACCAAATCTAACAAAAACAAACCGTCAGCGTATTTTGTCTGGAGCCGATCCGAGGTTTGTTTATTTCGATATCTTTGGGTGTCGCGTTTCACTTTCCTTTCAATTTCCTAGATTTTATGGTTTTCCCTTCAAAATATGTGATAAAACTTTCACCAAACTATCTGTTCATAAAATAAGAACAACATTTTAGCAAAAAAACAATGGAAAAGGCACAAATTTAATTAAATTCGTTGTTAATACGCCGACAAAGTAGAAGCGTCTCTTTTCAGATTCATTGCACTCACGTTGCCAGATTGTTCTTCTTTTTCTTGTAATTATTAATGGCTTCCATCCAGGAGAATGATATGCTAGCTCGAGCCAATAGGATTCATTCAATTAATAAAAATGAATTGAAAAGTATAGGCAATTTATAATACACTAACAATCTGACAACATGGGTGCAGTTTGCTTCTGCTTTTTTGGCCAGCTGTCAGTGAGCTGTCTCCCGTCTTTTTCCAGATAACGTAGAGTTTTCTGTTCGCTTACAAGTTATCCCGTTTTTCAGAGTTTCCTTGTGGCATATTTCTAGCTTCGAGCGCCATTTATAGCAATTTTTCCCCAATTCGTCTCGACCTATATATTTACGGGTTAAAAAATAATAAGTCATTTCCATAACACCCTGTATATGTCACTGGTAAATTTAAAAAATAGGACAGGTCGACAGGGGAAACTAGCAGGGAAACCCCGTACAAGTACCTGTTTTTAAAATATCGATGTTTTTGCCCATCCCTAATCACTGAACTGATGGACCATTAAAAAATTATCCAGAGTGTAGTAAGCTCCCTTAGTCAGGTTCTTAAACCTCTTTGTACACTAACCTTCTCAAGGAGAACGGTAGATGATTAAAAAATTTCTTACCATCATGTATTAAGGATTTTTTGATTTGTTCAGAGTGAGGAAAAGGTAAGCTTAAAAGAAAAGATTTGCTCGTATTATAATGAGTAGGCAACAATAGTTCACTTTTATATTTTTTATGAAGAAGATCCAGCAAAGAGCTCGGCAAAGAGTTAATATCGCATGCTTTACAAATAGTGGGCGACAAGAATCCCCAACTTTAACGCTACACATATATTATTGCTCTCTTTTGTAGAAGAAACGCAGGTCGAAATAAATATTGTGAGCATATGAACCCCAAGAATAGATTCCATATAATCCATAGTATAGAATTGACTCTATTAGAGCAAAGTAATTAAGAGCTTGCTACAGTAAAATCTAAAATCTAAGTTGTTTGATATCACCCTCAGAGCATAACAGTTAGACTAAAGTTTGTTGCATAAATTGTTAATCTGAGTTTTAAATTTAAGAGGGCTGTCTATTGATAATCCTAAAAATATTATCTTTAGCACATTTAAAATTTAATACATTTGTCTTTGATATATTTATTGACAACAGATTACCATAGCACCACCCTTTTATTCTGTACAAATCATTACTCATTCAATTTCAAGCTTGCTGAGGTCTGTTCCGTGCCAAAGGATGATGGGTGAGCGAAAATAGTGAATGTCCCAGATGTTGGCAAATGAGGCACGTCGTTGAAGTAGACTAAAACGAGTGGGGGGCCTAAGACTTACCCTTATGAAATAATCGCTTTAGTGCTAAGCCACAGAGCTAAGCTCATCCGAGCTGTTGTTATTATGTTATTAAACACGACTGTCTGCACCTGGCCCGTTAGATACGAGCGAAACCATTCCAGGGCAGTTCCATACCCATACGCCTCCAACTTCAATAGCAGTATTCGGTGATCCACGCAATCAAATGCTTTGGACAAATCACAAAAGCCAACCACAGCAGTTGGATTGGCAAAAGGTTGTGTTTATTTAGAAATGACATCAGCCGCAGTTTCAGAATTTCTTCTACAATTTTTGATAGGTGGGAAGTAACGCAATTGTTCGAAAATTTGAAGGGGTATCATGACCACCACTTTTGTGAAGTAGGATAACTATAGCTTTCTTTAGACAATACATTCAAATGCCTGCGAGAAAGGAGAAATTTATTGCTCCAGCCAAAACATGCAAGACCCTCAATAGGCAGAGAGTATTTTCAGAGAGAGCCCATCCAAGCATCTAAGCATATTTACTTTTGATTTGACCAAATATCGCCTTAACCGAAGCAGAGGTAGGTCTAAAAAAATGTATTAGATGCAGACACTTGACCCAAGTAACTCCTAAGATCATTTACCGGTGTTATTTCTTTTGTTAATGCGCTAGCAATAATACTACAATAAAAATGGTTTAGATCGTCAACGTTAAGATTACTTAAAGTAGGCGCCCTGCTATTTTTCCCTATCAAATAATTTACAATCCTCCACGATTCCCTTGACTAGCTATGATCCATCCTATTCCTAAAATATACCCTTTTAGCAGCTCTGATAGCCATTTTATAGACTTAGAGATGATGACCGCCCTACACCTCCCCTTAATATTTTAAAACGGGATCATAAACAAGGACATAATTTTCCGACATCATTTAATATTCAATACATAATGGTACTCATTCTCAAATTTCTTAATACCTTTCTTATACTGGAGGGGTATTGAAAAGGGTGTAGGGTAGAAGTAAGCCCTTTTTTGCGATATTTACATTTTTGTGTTATTTATTAATGCCAAATTTGAAAACAAAAATCCCGGGCGCATTTTTATTTACCAAATTTGTCAAAATTTGGGCGCGGTCCTAAAATTGTGGAAGGCACGTGCCGCCACTGACTAAAATTAAAAATAATATCTAAAGTACTTTCGGAGATATTATAAACTATAAACGCTTAAAAAAATAAATTAAAAAAAAATTCAAAATATTGCAGATATACGATCATGTGAACTTTTCTTCATAAAATTAGCTACATGAGAAATGAGAAATCACCCTGAAATACTAGCACGCCATTAAGGAGCACCCTGTAGACTGTTTTATCATTTCTATGAATAAAACATATTTTATTATAATTTTTAAGTCCGGCTCTGTCCCTAAATGGCTGCCTGCTATTGTATTGTACAAATATGATTCCTACGAAAAATTAAATAGCTGGAATATGACTTTTGTTAGATCACATGTCGCCCATCTTGCAGGTTTACTCGCTAAAATATTTTATTATAGTACTTTAACCAATTTAAAGTAGTTTCGTACCCACAAAAAGAACACTTTTCCCCAGAGAAACTACAAGCAACTTATCTCTTTTCATTCTCGTCAAAAATGGCATTACTTTTTATTTTTATTTAAGCTATCTATGTATCTTACATATAGTTTCTGATTAGGGTTGCCAAATTTTTCAGGAGCATAGGGAGGACGTCTCGGAAATGGCAATTAGCGGCGTATGGGGGGGGGGGGGTTAAAGAAATTTTGTAAATAAAAAAATTGGTACCTTAATATATTACCTAAGGAACATAAACTATGATTTCGGTATAATACTATCTAGGTAAGTAATACATAATTACATCCCAGGTAGATAAGTAACTAATTAATGAAATAATGGTTATTTATGGTACAAGTGTATTATGTTATACATCAGTCACCCTGGGAAATGTTTTGCCCTTATCTATACAAAGTGTTTCAAACGTACGGTACGTAACTTAAGGGGGTGATTCCGACTTCACATTGTTGAAAATATAAGGAGAAGCTGATACAAAAACAAAACTCTTGTACTGTCTTCTGATAATATGCCCAATATGTTATTTAATTTAAAGGAGATAATAGACGCTTACAACTGATTACGCTTTTTATTATAGTTCTAAACTTTATTATAATATGCGTCCGGGAGTCGCCCCTTTTTGATATACAGGGTGTTAAAGGTTTAAAAAAAAATTGTTTTTTTATAATTTTTTGAATATCCTGATGATGATATTTCTTACATATCTCTAGATCAAATACGTAGGTACCATCTTGTCAGTCCCGACTCTTATATGAAAAGGAGATCGTTATTTTTACAAATTTTTAGAGCCAGTTGATGTATTTGAATAGTAAATTTGGTATTTTTATGTTAAACTGACTTTTTTGGTAAGTGTAACTTCCCTGGAAGAAAAAAAATTGAAAAAGAATCAATAATTTGTCTGGCCGCTTTGTGCAGATAATCTACAAAGTACAATCAAGATAATTTCTATAATAGGTAATAATAACTATGACTCACTTTACCTCTTGCCAAATCTGATACGTTTTTAGATCCCTTAGGAAATATTTACTCTTATACCAATTTAGGCTGACTAAAGGTCATTACAATATAGACAAGCGCAGTCGTTTTCTTTGTCGCCACTTTTTAAATGGGCCATGTTCGTCACTCGATTCACTTTCTGTGATTGTCTTTTGTGTCACATTTCTTTTCCCCTCATATGCTGTTTTTTCTCACTATTCTTATTTATATTGTCAGCCGTAAAGGTATTTTCCTTGCTATGTTGGGACCCTTAGGAATCCGAATGAAACAAAACACTTGAAATCACTACTTTAACTTTCGTTATCTGATGATTGAATTATTACTTGATTTACATGTTACAAAATGAGATATGTCGAAGAATAAAATTGAAGTCGATTGTAGAAAGATTCTTACTAACTGCTTAACTATTTAACTGCTTAACTGCTTGTGTGGTACCAACAGTTTTATAACCTTTGTTGCAAGGCATGACGGGAGACAGTTAAAGAGGCTTAAGATGCACATTGCACATGCATACATAATAATATTGGAAACTAGAAATCAAAGGGCAATTAGGATTTGTTTTGGAGAGAAGAGCAATTTAGACAAAGTTAGATATTGAATTTATAATAAGTTTTTAGGGATGTTTAATAATATACGACTTGTGCTGAGAAGCTAACTATCCATAACATGGTAGAAGTGATTATGATTTCCTAAGTGATTTTCTTAAACACTTGATAATTTTCTATTATCGTGAATTTGTATGCAGACAGTCTTTAGTAAGGCTTACAAGTTTTTGGTGAGATAAAACAGTTAATTAATGTTCTTTCTTTTTACAACATTTCTTTTCAGCTTTCTTTTTTTATTCTTTCCTTTTTTTGAAGACTTTTAAAGTAAGGACTTCACGTGCGGAAGTTGAAGAGTGACATTACTGCGTAGAATATTTATATATTCTTGGACTTCCCTACGATTACCATTCTGAAATACATCTTCAGCAACATGTAGAGCGTCCACCACATCGACAGAAACTGGTACGTCTTCAGGAGCATCGGTAGGTTTGTTGGATAAAATCATATGGTCTGAAAAATTGTTACGGTTGATAAGTATTATTCCGGGTTTCTCCAAAGTAATATAGCTATATCCAATGAAGCTGTTTTCCCATATTCTTCATTGAAACGTATAAATATTTAATCTATGGTTACTGTACGGCCAGGATTCTCTCTAAGCCAGTGGTCGCCAACCTTTTTAATGTATTGAGCTATAAACCGTGAGCTACCTAGTCGTAAGCGACGTAAGCCAACCTAAATGGAATACTGCACAGTTGTATTCGACATAAATGTATTTATTTAATTAATTAACAATTAACTAAAACATACTAATAATAAACTAATAACAGAATAGCTAATATTACTAATTATTAGTAATATACTACATAACTACTTCCATACCTACCAATCGAAGGTGTTTGGAGAATGCAGGCGCAATGGCATGTCACATACGATTTAATAAGAGTGAATAAAATAAACAAAGAAGTACAGCACTATTTTAAACAAAAGCATGAGCAGACAAAAAGTGCATCTTTAGTGAGAAGGTTGACACTCAGGCTCATCGATAATTTTTTTAATGTTTGCACTGTAGTTTGATACAGTCATTTGAATACAATTATCCTAATGTCCAATATCCATCTGTAAGTCGATTGCTGTATTTGTTCTTAATAAACTTCTTATTGGAGAAGGAAGATTCACACAAATAGGTTGAACTAAATAACGTTTTCACTTTCAAGGCATCACGACATAGAACTCAATATTTGTCTTTACTTACTTTACTTGAGACTTAACGATTTTAAGGCTAAATAATGTTAAAACGCAATCACTTCCATTTCTGATGCAGCGATGTCTTCGCCAAAGTTCTTCATAACACAGGTTGCAAACTGTTAGATATCAATTTCCATGAAGGATGCAACAACAAATTGCGCCACTAAAGCCATTTCGTTGAAATCCTTAAAACGATTTTTGAAGTTATCCTTCAACTATTCTACATGATATTTACTGTCATATGATTCCAATGGATTTTGAGATATCTTTTCTGAAAGAATTATGAAATGCTTATCATCGCGGTTGATTAGGTTTTGTTCCCAAAACTCGAGCTTTTTGATAAGTGCTTTTATATCAGAAATCATTTCCGCTTTCCGCTAGTTCTTTGTCTCTACCCTGAAGAACAGCCATTCGCTTAATCGGTGACCATGATCTGACAATCAGCCTGGAAAGCCTTGAGCATTGAAGGTAGGTTGGCGACCTGAGTCTATTTTACAAATATTTTCATGGCACGTGCTCACCTAAGGTTGCACCCAGAGCGGTGCATGGTAGAAATACACGACGAGCCACTGCAGCTCACCCGTACGTGGTTCAGCTTAGTGTCCCTCGAATGACACTGTTTAAAAATTCTTTTACCTGGAGAACTTTATCACTCTGGAACTCAGACGAACATTTATATTTGTTCGTCTGAGCTCTGGAACGACCTTCCTAAGGCCATGTTCCCCAACGAGTATAATCTTCATAGATTAAGGACCAACGTGAATCGTTTCCTACGCACACGCACAGCTCGCAGAGCGCCATAAAAGATTAATCCTGCAGTGCTGTGCCTTATCATAAAAAAAAATAATTTAATTTCTCTGTAATGTCCATAAGAAAACCAAAATCTCTAAGCCAGATTGAATTTGCCAGTTCCCGAATCGATTGGTTCATCGCGTTCTTTGAAAAATTGAGCTATGGCATATAGGATATCATTAATCGTTTCAGCACTCGTCCTCTACTTAACCATCGGACTTCAGAATGAAGAAGTAGCTCCCCGTATTGACAGTCAATTTCATCGGCTAAGGTTTAGAATAATTTTCTTTGTAACGCTTGAGCTCTAATCTTTTTACTACCAATTTAATTACGTTGTTTAGCGTTAGAAAATTAAGAAAATTTCCACACTGTGCTTGGTGATGGATAATGCAACGGTAACAGAGCAATTGCGGAAAACTTTCATCTTTACGACATAACGCCACCAGACCCTTATCACAACTCACCAAGGCTAGAGCGCCACCGGTTGTCAAGCCACCATTTTCGATATTGGAATTTCTTCAGAAGAAATAATATTTTTGAAATGAGAAAACAACTCCTGCCCCGTAGTATGTCCTTGCAGTGGAATAAACTTCAAGAGATCTTTAATCGTAAAATCACTAGAAACCATCTTGACGAACACGGCTATCTGGGAGGTGTCAACCACATCTGTTGATTCATCTAGTTGCAGTGAAGAATAAACAGTTATCTAAGTCAGTTCTCAACTGTAAAAAAATATCATTGCTTATTACTTCTACTCGTCT
The DNA here is from genome assembly GCA_963920685.1 of Polydrusus tereticollis. Classification (NCBI taxonomy): domain Eukaryota; kingdom Metazoa; phylum Arthropoda; class Insecta; order Coleoptera; family Curculionidae; genus Polydrusus; species Polydrusus tereticollis. The sequence continues at coordinate 58,094,355 of OY987329.1, forward strand.
CGTTGGCAAATAACGAATCTGCAGTTTCTAAGGTTTCTTCTTTTGTGTAATTATTTGGGACACACTATGATGAACAGCTATATTTTTGTCGATTGTTTTTAAAAATATTGAATGTTGTCCAATTAACTGCTTTTCTAATTGTTTCAGTTTTTCCTTTCTGGTGGCAAAATGTAATGGGAATGATTTTTCAAAATTCGAATATACAATTTATGATGCCTTTCAATATTTCCTTTTTCCCCAACCGAGACAGACGTATTACATAACAAACGTACATTTTTACTTTTAACTTCTGTAAAGAAATATTGTTCTTCCCACTCCGAAAGGAAACGTCTTCACCTTTTTACTACTGCTTGCCATGATATTTTTTTATTGCATTCTACTAACCCAACCCCTGGACGTTGATTATGCTGTTCAGTTTTAAACTGAGCGCAATGCGTATTTAATTTATCCCGTTCAAAGCAACCCAGATCGTTCTCGAATACTAACCCGCTGGACGCCTATTCTCGAATTAGGAGAATGATCATATCAAGAGAAGTGATCTGCCTTCTGTCAATTTTCTCTCTTAAAATTTTTTAAACCGTATCCTTAAAAGCAAGCAAGCATCCTTGTTTAGTTAACAAAACCATATGATGTGACCATATTCACTTATTTTACTTTTATTAAGTTTGAGAATATACGTCCTGGTCGGTTCTAGCCGATTCTAGCATGGAGACATCGGCGGCAGATCGCTCACTGCAGTGTTGCTTGTGTTTATTATCAGAATTTGCGAAATTTACGGAAGCTTCTACAAATTTTAAAATTTAAAATTCATTGTGAGCTACCAGAATTGTCTTTGCGAGCTACCGGTAGCTCGCGATCGACAGGTTGGCGCCCACTGCTCTAAGCCATTGAGTTATTGCTTGATTGTAATATTTTTGTAGGGGCCCAAACAACGCTACACCTAAAGGTTGGAGGCGGTGTGGGTACAATGTGCTTAAACGGTTGTTACGGCCAACTCATCCATGTCGAAGATCATCTGCCTGATTCCAATTGCTTCGATTGTTTTTTTTTGTACGAATAAACCATCTATAAAAAAAAAGGAAATATGTTGTATGTAAATATAACATAAATATAAAGCAGAAAAAGAAGTTAAAATATGTAAGTTTAATTGCTCAAGTGTGACAAAAAGCATTATACATATCAAATAGTTCATCAATTTCTGAATCCGACGAATCATCACTCCCGGCTTATTTGTAGCAAATATGATAAAGAAATAATTATTCATCTCAATTAAAGGTTGGTACTCTTTTGGAATGCATAGCTTATGAAATTAATTTTTCAGTCATCGCACTCTAAATCATCTCTACTGTCTATCTGTCTGTGACATACAAAACACTAGTTACTGTCACTTTTTTTAAACTTAGTTTTTCCTCGCGTTTGCGTTTTTGTTTTTTTTTTTTTCCTTTTTCTCTTTTTCCGCTTCTTTTTAAACACCTGATACTTATTTGATGTTATTGCGAAAGGATCTCTTTCTATATTACGCTTTCCCTTTCTTTTAGGATTTTCCGGGGTGATTAGATACGATCCAACTAATTGCTATTGGACCTCACGCTTGATAACACTTTGCTTTGGTTCCTCTAGGTTCTGACTTTTTAGAATTTTGGAAAGGAGCATGAACTAAAGCTTCAACTGCTACTTTATTTAAAGGCTGTAATGTTGGTGTGGTACAAGTAGTAATCTTTTCTAGATTCATAATTGTATTTGATATTATTTCGGTGGTTAAATTATTACTCGACTGCGTGCTGTCCTTATAATGTTTACAAATTTTAAGAAGACTCATCCAGACTATTCCTTGTCAACTGTTATCCTGACCTATGCTATCATAATTACTTTAACCTCTAATATCTTGATCGTTTTCGCACTTCGAAATCTAAGAAAGCAATGTCTTAATGTTCTGATTGAACGCCTATCTAGCCCAATTAAGTATCAATTACCGATAGCAAATAGTATAAAAACGCCGAATAGCAAATGGCAAGACGACACTCGAAATCTCACTTTCTCCTTGCAATCTTCTTTCCAGATTTTTGTTACTTTTTTGTATCTAAATAAAACCACAAGTTTTTATTAAATATATTTTATTTTAATAAAACAAGTGACAAGTTTTCTTCAATCCATTGATGTTTCCTGCTTCAAAACCCCTTCCCGCTCGGGGTCACGACAACAGACACGGCTGGTTCATAAGGTCATAATAGCCGACCTACTAATTTCTGATCTATTTAATTTTTTTAAACCAAAAAATAATATCCTAAAAAAAGTGGATTTTCATACGAAAACCTCCCTCAATAAAGAATCGAGCTAAGCGAAGCAACAATAATTATTCCTCTGCGCTCGGCCGTATTTTAAACCGATCTCATAGGTCTATATGACAGTAAAAAACTCTATATATAAATACATTGAAATCAAGACAGGAACAAACATACACGCTGTAAGGGAGATAAAAAGAGACAAATATTAGGAAGAAATCGTCGACGGCCTGCAAATTAAAATCTTACTCGGCGCTCGCGTGTTCCATCCGTTGCCGGTTCTCGGGTTGGTCCGTCTCGGTGCCGGCCCTATGAAAATACATTCGAACCGCAAAAAAACATAAAAATATAGTTAATGGACACCAGGATTACAGCTATTGTCCACCTGTCCAATAACTGAATAGAAGGGCCAAATTGTAAGGCGATTTATATTTATTTCGATTTAATTTTCATTTGTATTCGTTAATATTAAAGTAATCGTTTTTAAGATGATTGTGATTAGGAAAACTCTAATATTTTCAGTCATACCAGGGTCACCCCAGTTCCTGTTTTAGTATTTATTTTCTATCTCGAATGGATGCCAGCGTACTCGGTTGCTCAAGGGTCGAGGATCTTCCTAACGTAGTCATCACAACTGAATATGACCTATAAATAAAATCTCACATGAGCGTCCAATTCTTTAACGGTTTTTTTTAACTATTTAATCTTTAGATATGGATTAATTAATTAATTTGTTTCAATGATTCGAGTAAACAGTTTACTTTATATCACCTATATACGATGGAACTCAGAAGTGTAATAGACACACAGGGATTAACCGACTAATGTGTCCTTCTCCAATTACCACCTGACTCAGCGCCGACGGGTGCAATGGACACAAAGGGATTTACCAACATTGTGCCCCCTGAAACGCTGGCCTATTCACTTTAAAACTCTGATCACCTACGATGGAACTCGGAAGTGCAATGGACCACAAAGGGATTTACCGACAATGTGTCCTTCTCCAGTTACCACCTGACTCAACGCCGACGAGTGCAATGGATACGAAGGGATTTACCGACATTGTGCCCTCTCAAACGCTGGCCTATTTGCTTTAACTCTATTTGATAGACTCGTGAAGTGTGCAATGGATCACAAAGGGATTTACCTACATTGTGTCCCCTCCAGAAGGCTATCGTAAATGTTTATTTACATACGAATCGTATGATAACTTCTCAGTGTAAGGTCTAAACCTATTTACAGCATTATTAATTCTTTAATTCTTTATTTTCATTTATTTATGATACGGCTATCTCTGGCACTATTTCAAATACAAAAACCAATAAATTCAATCCGTAAAAGAAGACACTCAGTGAGATAACTCACCTGATTTCAATATTAATTAAAACACTTTAATCACCAAAATTATACAACACACCACTATTTTCACTTTCACAGACAACATATATTGGTGCTGACGGTATTGCGATCTCGGAAACTAGAAGAGATAGAAAGACGGTTGAATGGGGAAAGTTTTAGGCAATTATGTAATTAGTTTATTGGTGCTTACGGATCGATTCTGGTTCTTTTGGGTTTTGAGATATTTTGAATAAACCAAAATGTTGCATTTTCTTAGATCGGTAGTAACTTTTTTATTACCCAATATTTTTTGAATCCGAAAACACATTTTCATTGCCACTTTTTACATAAAAGATGCCCACCTGATCATATTTTGGTTACAACGTTTCGGTTTCCTGTAACCATCATCAACTTTCTTTTTTCTTTTGACCGCCATATTGGATTTTTTACTGATCGAAAAGTACTACATTTTTCCTATACTATGATACTAAACACTAATACAAAATAAAAATTTATAACTCAAAATAATAAAAAATTTTATTTTCGAACATATTTGGCAACACCGACATATCGGATAGTTCTTTTCCTTAAGAATAAAGTTAATTAAATAACAATATAAGTTTATACTGCTTTAAATTAAAGTTAAAATAGGTTAAAATGTAATAACTTTTTTAAAAATCATAAAAATCTAGTAGGTAATCTAATAGATACCTATTTCGATAAGTTTTTTATTGTAACATTTTTGTTTAGAAGGCTTTGAACATTAAACAAATGAAATTTTTTAATCTGTCCAATAATTTTTCTACGTTGTAATAAACATCATTAACAATGGCGTTAAATTATTCTAACGAAGAGAAGTTTGATATGTTAACGTGTTAAATAAAAAATAACAGAAATGCGAATAGAACTATGGATAATTGTTTTGGAATGTACCCCAAAAGACGACAACCCAGCAGAGCGTATTTCTCTAAACTGACTAGAAACTTACTAGAATTTGGCAGTTTTGAAAAGCCTCGTCCCAAAGAATATGGAATAGATAACGGAAATCGTAATAGAATAATTTTAGAACATTTTAATGAATATCCGACTTCATCTACAAGAATCGCTAACACGCAGCTTGGAATTCCAAAATTTACCGTTCACGATATATTAAAAGTTGCTAAATACCATCCTTACAAGCCAACAATTGTACAAGGACTTCAAGAAGGTGATTTTGATAGGAGAGTCATTTTTTGTAATTGGTATCTTGGTAAATGTCGAGAAAATCTCACTATTTCGGATAATGTTTTATGGACAGATGAAACACATTTCACCAACTGTGGAATCTTTAATAAAAAGAATCACCATCACTGGGCTTTTGACAACCCGAAATTACTCGAACCACGCAGATTGCAAGTACGATTTGGATTTAATGTGTGGTGTGGAATAATTAGTAAGAAATATTTTATTTTGGTTTAAATTAACTGTAAAAAATGCTTGAATTATTTATCTTCACAATTTATTTAGCAAAATTATAATGATTACGATGGATCTTTTGCATACTTGATAACGTTAAGGGTTTTTACCCCCAATAAAACTCGAAAATACCCCAATTGATAATTCATTCAATATCGTCGTCTTACAAAAGCAAAGACGCGCTTGACCAACTTATTCAGACTGTCCTGCGCTTCTCGCGCTTTTTCCGCCTCGCCCATCCTGTCTGAGCATGTGCGGCGTTTCTGTTACGTACGTGGAGCTACGGCGGGGAAAGACCGCTAACACGGCTATCCTGCAAACGGAGCGTCCTCGCACCGGATCTTTATCTGGAAATCCAAAAAAAATACAAGCAGTATTTCGGTTACGATTATCTACCTTCAACAATGTTTTTTTTTTCGTTTCCCTCTTTTCCGCTTTTGTTCTATTTTTTTTTTTGTTTTTTTTTAACACAATAGTACTTTAATTATTATACCTAGGTGGTGCTGCCACCTTTCCGGCATAGTGGTACTGCCACTATCCTCCAATCTTTTACTTTTAACATTCACTCAGATGGTACTGCCACACTTCTTTAAGTTTCTATTTTCAACATTTACTCAGTGGTTCTGCCACTATTCCCTATTTTTTACTTTTAACTTTCGCTCAGTGGTACTGCCACTATTCTTTAATTTCTTATTTTTAGTATTCACTCGGTGGTACTGCCACCACTTAGGCATAGTGGTACTGCCACTATCCTCTTTTTCCCCTCTTTCATTTCACAGTCATTCATTCGAGAACTACTACAACAATACAGTATTACTTACTTTTTTTTTATTGCATGGCAGGCCAACGTCGTAACTGCTCATGAGCAGCTACAGTGGTCCGGCGCCCTTGTCTATGTAGTACGTATCTCTCGTTCGGAAGAATGTTGCAAACGGTGTATGGCCCTTTTGATTTTAATTTGCCTCCACCTGCCAGCTGAGAATCTTCAACAGCCACCAGGTCTCCCACAGTAAACAAGCTGCTGCGATGACGAGTTGAATCGAATTGCTGAGCCTGCATATTTGCCCGATTTGTTATTCTTTCCCGAGCTTTCGAGACGGCCTTGTCTGGGTCAACAAAATTGGCTGATGACGATACGTCTCCTAAAAACTGCTGAGTAGCTGCTAATCTCGGATCTATTCCAAGCTGTAACAGTGCCGGCGCGTAACCAGTTACTGCGTGAATTGTAGAGTTTAAGTTTTCTTCTATTGCAGGTAATGCAGTCGTCCATGTACTTTCTTTCTCGGCTATAAGTGTTGGACGCAACAAGTTGAAGAGTGTACGCATGGTCCGCTCTACTTGACCGTTTCCGCGAGGCACTCCAGTTGCAATGTGATGCAATTCTACGCTTTGCTCACTTAAAAAGTTCTGGAACGTCATTGAAGTAAATGCAGCTGCTCTATCCGCTATAATACGCTTTGGCCTTCCTAATTCTTCGAAAACTGGCAACAATGCTCGTATTGAGTCTTCAGTGGTTTTCTTTGGAATAGGTTGAAATCGACAAAATTTAGAAAGTGCATCGATTATTACCAAAATTTGAGTGCATCCATTCGACCTAACTAATGGCCCTGCATGATCGATGTGCCATGTATGCAGTATATCGTCTGCTTTTTCGCCATGTTGCCACAACCCTGCACGACGACCAGTGTGTGATTTTCCTAATACACATGCTCTGCAATTATTGATGTATTTTTTTAAGCATCGTCCCATTTTTGGCCAGTATAGATCTTCGCGCATTTTTGCAATGGATTTATCCCAACCGATATGCGATGAATCATTATGATACAATCGCATAGTTAAAAGACGCGCAGCTACTGGTACAAAGCATTTAGCAGGTTTTGTTTTGGTGACGACTACATTATTTCTAATAGTAAAATTGGGGTTACTTTCAGGTTTACTGAAGATTTCGTGACAAAATGAGTCATTGTTTTGAAATTCTCGTAACGTTTCTATGTTGTTTATTTTATTACTGGGCAATGTTTTTAAAACGCACACTTTTAAATCACATTCGTTGTCCAAAGGATTACGGCTTAGATAATCCACATGTGACATTTTATTACCCGGGCGGTATTCAATTGTAAAGTCATAGTCTTGTAATTTAATCCACCAACGCGCAACACGCGGATGCAAGTCTTTCTTTAGAGCAGTCGCTCTAACAGAATTACAATCTGTATATACTGTAAAATGCACTCCGTACAAATACACTCGGAAATGTTCAACAGCGTCCACTATAGCAAGTGTCTCTAAGTCATATGAATGATATCTCGATTCGCAATCAGTAGTTCGACGACTGTAGTACGCAATAGGTCGAACAATACCATCTTCTTTTTGGAGAAGCGCAGCCCCGATACCTATACTACTTGCATCGGTATGAAGTTCGCAACTTCGGGTTGTACATGCGCAACACAGGTGAACTCGTCAACTTGCTTATCAGTAATTGTCTTACGCTCTCGCATTCTGAAGACCATTTAAAATCACAGTTTTTACGTAATAATGTTGTTATCGGTGCCGTCAATAGAGAAAATCCTTTAATGAAACGACGAAAATAGCCGGCAAGTCCCATGAACTGACGCACACCTTTCACGTCCGAGGGCGGCGGTGCTAGAGTCAAAGCATTAACTTTGCGTGGACTAGGACCAATTGCTCCTGGGCTTATCACCACACCAAGATATTTAGTTTCTACTGCAAAAAATACACATTTGTCGTAGTTCAATGAAAACCCGTGAGTCGACAAAGCATTTAACACTTCCTCTAAGTTCTGCAATCCTTCTTCGATGGTTGCTGATGGTACAAGTACATCGTCGAGGTATACAAATGCTTTACTGCCCTTCAAATCGCCCAATGCTTCATCGATGGCACGTTGATATACTGCTGGAGCATTGATGTAACCAAATGGCATACGATTGAATTCATATTGCCCATCTGGAGTTATAAAGGCCAAGATGTGTTTAGAACTTTCCTCAATTTCCATTTGGTAAAACCCGGATTTCATGTCCAATGTTGTGAAATAATTTGCACCACATAGGGCATTGACTTGATCTTGAATAAGGGGCAAGGGATATAGTTCTTTTATCACTTTTTTATTGACGTCACGCAGGTCTGTGCACATTCTTAGTTCATTGTTTTTCTTTTTAACAAGTACAATAGGGCTTGCGTACTCCGACCGACTTTTGCGGATAATTCCGTCTTTCAAAAGCTCGTCTATTATTTTATTAACGTAAACTCCTTCCTGATAAGCCAATCGTCGTGGACGATACGCCACTGGAGTACTATCTTTTAATCTAATGGTCATCTTCCCAGTAGTAATATGGTCTGGTGTTCTATTCCTATAAATTGTCAATAAGTTCTCCACTTTCAATCTTAAACTATCTTCTAATCCTATTTGATTAATTTTTATTTCGTCCGAACTTTTTATCATAAGCACTTTCTGTCCGTCGAGTAAATTATAACACAATTCCAGTCCGTCATAATTTTTCTCGACTCGTAAACATGGCCGACTTATGACATCCCATCCGACAATAACATCAATATTGTTCGGGATAACATTATCAGGTACAACCATAAAACTTATTTCCAAAGTCACGGCCGGTAAAACAATTATTAAGTCACAGCTCCCGAGTGAATAGACAACTTGTGTTCCAAATCCCAGAAAAGCACGTACGTTTGTATTTGGTTTAATATCACCATTCACTGCGTTGACGACAGATTGCTTGATAATTGATACGTCAGCACCACTATCAATAAGGTACACGAATGATTGAGCCTGGTCGCGGCATAGCAAGGTAGCTATTGGCGTTGTATTTAGATGGCGTAATTTCTTTAACACGAATGCTTTTTTTGGCCTGCCGTTTTTGTACCAACAGTTAATTTCGGTATGCCCCATTTTTTGGCAATGATTGCAAGAAGGAATACTGGTAATTGTTTCGAGTTTCTCACGCGTGACTTCTTTGGGTAGCCTCTCCTTTTGCGACTTACAAGCGGCCTGTCGGTGGCCCTGATCGCCACATTTAAAACAAGCTCCTTTGAAAAGTTTACTTGGCTTAGCATACACTGCTGGATCTGACTGTTCGTGTTCTCTAAGTCGTCGTTCGGCTTTCCAGTTGGGTCTCCCCGCAACTTATGAGTTTCCGAACATTCTTGATGATCCAGGGCGACGTGCATCAAATTCACTTAGAAGTTTCAGCAATTCACGTTCAGACTTTGGACTTTGAATTTGCAAAGCCGTGCGTGCTTCTGCGTAATCTAATCCATATTCAACCATACTCACAATTTTATTCCAAGGCAAACTATCGTGAAATCTGCTGATGCTACGCAATTTTTGATTGCCAAATTCGCATAACGATTCACAATCGTGACTTCGTAATGTAGCAGCCTTGTATGCGCGGGCACCTGGCGTCTCTCGATCGGGAAAAGCAATGTCAGCAGTCGTCACAGAAATTTTTCCAACTTCGACAAAGGGGCCTCCAATCACAACAATAGCGGTAGCCGCGATTTTGTAATGCCTCGCTGGCTTTGGCAATCATTAGGTTATCACTTATATTAAGTTCATATTTAAGTTTAGTTGCGTCCTCCAGCCATTCTTCTATCGAGTAGGTGCTCTTGTCCGGATCAAAGTTAGTTAGCTTAAATGACGCGTGGACAGGACCGAACGCATGCGCACTTAATGTCTCTGCGCCCGAAGTACTAGGCGTTGGCGTACCACACCTTGATGATGATGTCGCCATCTTGGATTGGCGGGTCAATTCAGCTAGCTGTTGCTGTTGTTTTGTCACTAAAGTAATAAGCGTCTCTTGCCACTGCAATTCAGAATGTTTCGGATCTGAAGCCTGATCTTGTTCAGCATCGCCTCCGGCAATTTGTTCGGTTTGCTCACTATTGCGACGCGGACTATCTTCCTCCATTATTAAGGACTACTTTACTGTCTAGTTAAGTAATTATCGATTAACTAACACTGCACAGAGAACAATCCCACTTCTGATGATAACGTTAAGGGTTTTTACCCCCAATAAAACTCGAAAATACCCCAATTGATAATTTATTCAATATCGTCGTCTTACAAAAGCAATGACGCGATTGACCAACTTATTCAGACTGTCCTGCGCTTCTCGCGCTTTTTCCGCCTCGCCCATCCTGTCTGCGCATGTGCGGCGTTTCTGTTACGTACGTGGAGCTACGGCGGGGAAAGACCGCTAACATACTTTGTATTATTTTTAGAAAATCAGCTAATTGGTCCTTTTATTTATGATCAAACATTGACCGGTCCAAGATACCTTGCAATGTTGCAAAATCAAATTATTTCTGCGCTTCAAGAAGTTGTTCCCAATAATTAATTTAATAACGTGTGGCTGCAGCAAGATGGTTGTCCCGCGCATAATTCCAGACAAGTAACATTTTTATCAGATACTTTTGGTGAAAAGGTTATATCTACCAGTGGTCCTGTGCGCTGGCCTGCTAGGTCTCCGGACCTTAATTTAATCCCCCTAAAACTCGCCAAGTTCTTGAGCAGCGAACTAGGAATATTTTTAGTCATATTAACCGTAATACCATTAATCGTGTAACTAGTGTAAGAGATAAATCTATTAGTCAGTTAAAAATGCTTTATTAAAATAAAAATTAACAATTTAAAATATAATTATTAGTACGTTTAAAGTGTGTCGCGAATACTATTCAACTGCCTTCGTATCTTTTCCACATCGGACATCGACCACGTCGTGACGGTTTCTGCTGAACCAGCGGTTCTCGGTGCTGGTGCTTATCGCTTGTTTGTTTATTTCGTTTCGTACATTCGGCCATCCGACTCTACTTGTCTGCCCTCAGACATCGTCTGGATAAACAAACGTTGTTGACGAAGGTCGCAACCTTGCTATTACGTAAGATGATTTTCCTTGAGAAGGTCAGTTAGGATACTCGTTCCTACCGATCCTAATAGATGTAAGAGTACTCGACTCTCTTTTCGTAACTTTTGCAACTTAAATTAAGAGTACGCAACTCTTTCTACAGTGTCACCATTAAAGTCCGCACCATATGGATTTTTTTTTTATTAATGAGGTTAGTTAAAATTAAATTTCGGCAATCGTTTTTGCTTCAAATTAGACTAAAAATTATATAATCAAATGTCACCATCTGTCATTCGGTATCTGTCAAAAATTACATTTTAATCAAAAAATGCTGAAAAATGGCATTGTTTTACCGAATTTCAAAAAATTGTATTAGAAAAAGTTGTTTCTAGTACAATTCTTGGCCTAAATACAAAGTTTCAGTTTTCTAGCTCAAAGTTGATTTTTTTGCCATTTTTTCTAATTAACTTATTTTTTATTTAATGTAAGTTCGCTTAATGGATATTAAACTATTTGCTTATACCATACTCAATATTTTATTTAGTTTGTATGAGCTTTTTTTTACTAGAATGCCATTTTTTTTCGAAATTTAAAATTAGAGGCAAAAAAATTTTACACAGGTGGTGCAAAGTTATCCTAATTTAAAAATTTTAACAGATAGACGTCAGATATTCCATTTTTTTGATAGTACATACACCTAAGAAGTTTAAAAAACTTATAATAAAATTCCCAGATATCAGATTAGTTCAAAATTTAGACACATTTTCTTTTTATCCACAATAAAATATCAAGGCAATTTTGAATTTTATAAGTAGGCTATGGAAAAAAAAACGAATTAGAGTGCCGAATAAATAAAAGAAATGTCATAAATTTGAATATTTTCGCAAGTTATAGTTTTCAGTGTTATCACCAATGTTGTCCATTCAAGAAAAAATAGAAATTGTCTTAATTTGTGGAGAGAATATGCCTCACCGGCAAGTATCTGCCATTTTTAATGAGAGGCATCCAGAAAAAAATTTGCAAGAATAATGTCAAAATTTAGAGAAACTGGATCTGTTCAAAATAATTTTAAGAAACCTCACGCGGCAAGTAAATACGATGAAGCAGCACAACTTGATGTTTGTTTAACTGTTATTGACCACGGTCAAACTAGTGTAACCAAGATAAGTGATTCAACAGGGTGCAAGAGGGAAAGCGTTAGAAAAATCGATTTCGGACATATAAACCCAATTCAAAGAAATAGTCCGCCATTCTCAAAGAGACCTGATTTAAATATAATAAATAAAGACACAATAAGTCTCGGTCTCAGTCACAATATAATTTAGTTAGGTGGTGGTGGTTACATGTTTCGCCCAAACAATGGGCATTTAATATTTCCCTAAGTTTTAAAACTACAAATACTTTGAAACAACACATAGTTAAAACCAAAGATAAAGTAAATCCTCTGTCGAGATCCGGGGTGTATTCCCTAAATTGTGGAGACTGTTCTGCCATTTATGTAGGGCAGTCGGGAAGAAAAATAGCCACCAGAGTTCAGGAACATCTTAGTCTTGTCCACAAATATCGGAACACAGATATAACTAATACCAACTCAGCTTTCGCAAACCATTTATTGGAATCTGGACATCAATTCTCAACACCTACGAATGTAAACATTCTTCACGAGTGCCAAAAGGGTAGACGGTTGGATTTATTAGAAAAACTAGAAATAACTAAAGCAAAGAGGAGTCCAATACTTAACTGCGTAAACGAAGTGTTTAATTTTGAGCCATATTTTATCTTTAATAACTTGAATAATTAACTTGGGTCCCTATAACCTTTTTCTGTTTTCCTACTATTTTGGTGTGGATATTGACATTATTGATTATATTATCGATCATAAAGTAACGTTCAGGTGAGTGTCTTCTTCTTACTTCAGTTTAAGGTGATAGAACACAGTGGCGTGTTGTACTGTTGCACTACGACCTGCCACTTATATTTTTAGGGTTCCGCGCCTGAGAGGTAAATTATTATTCCGCAAGCGTCTGGTTTGTTCCCGAACCCGCCATAGTTGTCGAATCATTTTTTAGATTGTTTATTTATTTTTTCGTATCGTTTCATATTTTGTAATGGTCCAGTAACGTTTTTTAAAAATTTTTAATCTGTTATGTGTCATTTGTGATTGTGTTTCCATGGATTTCTAAGTTATTATTCCTAAGGTAGGTTAGGCTTTTAAACTTTATATGTGTAGATTGGATGTTATCGTACGATTATGGTTTTAGGTCTGATGATGCCCATTGTTTGGGCGAAACATGTAACCACCACCACCTAACTAAATTATATTGTGACTGAGACCGAGACTTATTGTGTCTTTATTTATTATATATAAACCCAAGTTTATAAACACATTAAAAGAACGCGATTTTGATATCCGACTTGATTTTTCGTTTTGGTATCAGGGACAATATGAGGAGAATATTCTTTTTCTATACAAGACATTATGGACAGATGAAGCCACTTTCGCTTCGAATGGTACCGTGAGCTCACAAAATTGCCGATGGTGGTCCCAAGAAAATTCTAACTTCACAATTGAATGTCGCGACCAGTATCATTTTAAAACCAATGTTTGGTGTGGAATTTTGAAAGATGGGCTTATTGGACCATACTTCTTTAGAATAAACTTAACTGGTGAAAGGTACCTGAATTTTCTTGATAACGAGATTACCGAAGTTTTGGATAACATGCCCTTACACCATAGACATAACTTATGGTATCAGCTTGATGGTGCACCCATACATCAAACTGTAGCAGTGAAAGAACGCATAAACCAATTATTTCAAAACAGAGTTATAGGGCGTGATAGAGAATGTCACTGGCCACCCAGGTCGCCTGACATAACCCCACTAGACTTTTTTCTGTGGGGTTATCTTAAGCAGAGAGTTTATAACAATCGACCGTTTAGAAATATCGAGCATTTGGAACAAACGATAAGACAGTGTTGTGCCGATATAAGACCAAGCTTTTTACAAAATGCTGTCAAAGACGTTTATAGACGGACGGGTGCTTGTATAGAGCGAGAAGGACGTCACACTGAAATGTGAAATTTATATTGCTTTTGTGTTACCTATTTAAAATGATTAAAGTTCCTTTTTGTTCCTTTTAATAATAATGATAGTTTTAAGTATAAAATAAAATTTTTATCAAATATTTAGATGTATTTGTTATTTTAAAAAAGGAATATCTGACGTCTATCTGTTAAAATTTTTAAATTAGGATAACTTTGCACCACCTGTGTCAAATTTTTTTGCTTCTAATTTTAAATTTCGAAAAAAAATGGCATTCTAGTAAAAAAAAGCGCATACAAACTAAATAAAATATTGAGTATGGTATAAGCAAATAGTTTAATATCCATTAAGCGAACTTAAATTAAATAAAAAAAAAGTTAATTAGAAAAAATGGCAAAAAAATCAACTTTGAGCTAGAAAACTGAAACTTTGTATTTAGGCCAAGAATTGTACTAGAAACAACTTTTTCTAATAATATTTTTTGAAATTCGGTAAAACAATGCCATTTTTCAGCATTTTTTGATTAAAATTTAATTTTTGACAGATACCGAATGACAGATGGTGACATTTGATTATATAATTTTTAGTCTAATTTGAAGCAAAAACGATTGCCGAAATTTAATTTTAACTAACCTCATTAATAAAAAAAAGTTCCATATGGTGCGGACTTTAATGGTGACACTGTATATTCGTAATACTTTAGCAGTTTTAGGAGTACACGACTCACTTAAATTGAACGAAACTTTATTAGCGTACGCAGCGCTAATTGGTTTATTAGATGCAAGAGTACGCAACTCTTAATTTAACGTAACTTTGTAACAATTAGATAAATAAGTTCATATAGAGTACACGACTCCCGTAAAATAAACATATTAACTGTTCTTAATCGTCTTTTAGTCCTTAGAGTACGCAACTCTAATTTTTAACATTCTTGTCACTTTCCCTTTTGTTTTTCTCGTTAATTACACCTTCCCACAACTTCAATCGTTCTGATGCCATTACTGTCAGAGCACGTTTACTTGATTCTCGTAAATCTTGCACTTCATTACGGTCGTTGATTTAAACTTTATTAATTTTGAAGGGTCCCTTGTATTTTGGTCTTAGCTTACGACTGGAGCCATTTGCGACTTCACTGGTTATCTGAACCATTACTATATCACCTTCTTTATAACGTTTCGCTTCTCGTCGCTTTTGATCATAGCGTTCTTTTTGTCTTTTTTGTTCCTCGGTTATGTGCTTACTTATTTCATGACGTAGTTTTTCTAAATCTAATCTTTCTATTTCGGTCTGTATAGCTCTTAGTATTACTGATTCGGTGGTATAGACTGGACGGTAACCCATTAAAGCTTCTGTTGGTGTGGTATTTATTGCTTTATTTAGTGTGGTATTAAGAGCACTTTGCACCTTTTTGACGTATAGATCCCAATCTTCTTCGAGTCCTCCGGCTGACGTAGCGGCTAAAGCGGACACTATTGTCACATTGTCCGTTAGCGCGTGGTGTGGCAACTGCGTTAAGGACGTGCTTAATGCCATAAGTGTTGCAGAATACTTTGAAGTTTTGTGAAGTGAAGGCACTTCCACGATCACTAATTAGCCTCACAGGAACTCCAAACAGATGTATTATATTAGTTAAAATCTCTACAACGGACTTGGTTTTCGTGTCTCGAACAGGTTCGATTATGGTGAATTTAGTAAAAGCGTCCACTAGCACGAGTAGATACTTGTTATTTCTTGGGCTCGTCTCAAAGGGCCCCACATGGTCCAGGTGGACTGTATGAAAAGGTATCGGCTTCTTTTCGATAACGTGCAGTTTTCCTTGTTTCTGAGTTGGGTTGTTTTTGTAATACATACAATTTAAACAGGCGTTCACATATTTTTGTACAAATCGGCGCATGCCGGCGAACCAGTAGTTGGTTTTTATCTTGTCCAGTGTTTTTTCTAAGCCAAAGTGACCATTATCGTCGTGACATAATCGACAGATTTGCATTTTACATACATCTTAGGTACCACCCACACCTTTTTATTTGCATCGAGTTTCCGATATACAGTACCCCTTCTTAGTTCATAATCCACAAAATATTGTTTTGTCTCACTATTCCTTTTGGCTTCGCTCAAAATCTTCCTTAATCTGGTTATGTCGTCATCTTGATCTTGAGCCGCTAGTATCCAGTCTTCCTCTGTTACATCTATATGATTTACTTCTACAATGCAGGCGGGATTTCGGCTAAGGGCGTCCACATGAGCCATTTTTGCCCCTTGTCGATATTCAATATGGAACGTATACTCCTGTACCTCTAACCACCACCTGGCCACTCGTGGCAATAAATCTTTCTTAGAAAAAGTGGTTCGGAGCGCACTACAATCGGTCACCACTTTAATGTCTAGTCCCAGAATATACACACGAAAGAATCGTAAAGCATATACCACAGCCTTAGTCTCTAGCTCATATGAGTGATAATGCCGTTGGTCCTGAGTAGTTTGTTTACTAAAATATCCGACAACATGTTTTTCATTAACATTAAATTGTAACAAAACGGCTCCAAGTCCTAGGCTGCTGGCATCAGTATGGAGCTCCGTTGGTAACTGCGGATTAAAAATGCTCAGTACGGGCCTTGTAGTTAAAATAGCTTTCATTCGTTCAGAAGCATTTTGCTGCTGTTCACCCCAAATCCAAACTGCGTCTTTGCGTGTCAACCGAGTCAAAGGTTCGACAATGAGCGCAAAATTTGCAACGAACTTACGAAAGTAATTTGCCCGTCCAATAAATTGCCGTATCTGCTTCACGTTTTTTGGAGGTGGCATTTGGTGGACAGCGTCTATCTTCCGTTTACCAGGTTTCACACCATTTGCACTAATTTCTTGCCCAAGGTACTCGATGGAAGTTTGAAAAAATGTGCACTTACTCAATTTAAGCGTTAAATTGTTTTCTCTCAACTTCATCAACACCAACTTTAAATGTCTAAGTCCTTCTTCGACAGGCACTGATGGAATAATTATGTCGTCTATATAAGGGTAGGCTATGGAATTTTTCAAGTCCCCCAATACACTATTAATAAGTCTTTGAAATACAGCCGGTGAGTTAGTAAGTCCAAAAGGCATACGTAGAAACTCGTAATGGCCTTCTGGAGTCACAAACGCAGTTTTCTCCACAGAGTCCACTTGATAAAATCCCTGTGCTAGGTCTAATCCAGTGAAATACTTATTGCCTCCTAATTTATTAATTTGATCTTCGATTCTAGGCAATGGATATCTGTCTTTAATTGTAATTGCATTTAATCGCCGATAGTCTACAACTAATCGGTAGTCGCCGGTTTTTTTCTTCACTAGCATCATGGGACTTGCGTAAGGTGAACACGACTCTTGAATTATTTTATTGTCCAGTAGTATCTTAATCATATTACGTGCAATAGTCTTTTTTATTTCCGGCATACGATAAGGTTAATAAACAATGGGTTCCTCAGTGATACATTTAATTTTCAGAGTCACCGCGTTTGTTTTTCCTAAGTTACTTGTTGACAACGCCACACAATCTGCAAATTCATTTAATAACTTTAAACATTTAATCTTATCGGTTTCTTTCATGTCTCCGATCGAGATATCATCGTGTGTAAACACATCGCTAGTAAAAACATTTTCAATATCTTGTGTATCACTGTCCTTCCATTCTGGCGATGCTCGCAAAATTATATAGTTCTCTCGCTTGAGCAAAAGCACGTGTTGCTGATCTAAGAAGTCTCGACCGATAATCATATCGTGCAAAAGTTCGTCATCATTCAAGATAATCACTGTTATTGTCGCCACAACTTCCATTGTGTGAACATTTATTGTCGCTTTAGAATCACTCGCTGTTGTCGTACCCATGAAACTGCGTATCACATTTCTCGTCCCACGCTCTAATTTTAGATTTAATCTTTTTGCAATGGTAAGTTTCATAAGTGTAGCCGAACTCCCAGAATCGATTAAACATTTTATCTTGAAGCCGTTTATCTTCGCTGATACAATAAACATATTGTGTTTCTGTCCTTTGTCTGCTTCAAGAACACTGGCTTCGTTTACATTCGCCACATTTCTTGGAAACTTTCGACATTTGTCAGCTAAATGTTCTAGTTTATGACACTTTCTGCATTCCAGTTTGGGCCTGGGACAATTTCTAGCCACGTGCCCAGCCTGGCTACAATTATAGCACACTGAGAAACTTTGGAATTCTTTTCTTAACAGGGCACTGTTGGTATTTGAACTTATTGTATTTTCGTTGCCGCTTTACTACTCGTAACTGTGGATTCTGGTACGCGTCTTCTTACTGCCGGGGCAAGGGGTACACTTCCCATTGCTCGCATTCTGGAATACATGTCATCTGTGTCTGTAAATCTCATGGAGCTTAATGTACGAACAATATTGTCATCTTTTATACCTCCAATTACTGCATCGAACATACACTCGAGTTAAATAACTTCGTTTGCACAAAACGTTTTTAAAAACACTTTATTAATGCAGAAGCAATTCTAACAATGTTTAGAAATTAGGGATTATATTACAAATGTGACTTAACTACTTGAAATACGAAAATTAAGTGATTGCTCCTGAATCGGTAGCGTATTTATAAGTTCAGATTACATAAACAAAAGGGGTCTAAGTTTATACATTGTAAAGGGTTTCTAATTATATAACTCCTCCCTCCTTGAGCTCGGAAAATACAGCGTGACGATTTTCCGCTTCTTTTGGCTTCTGAAGTTTGGCTTTAGTGTAGATGACCCTTGTTTCAGTCTTGAGGTGGCTTCTTTTTCTTATTATTTTCCAAATTATTATGGAAACAACAATAAGGATTAGCATCGTCATGATTAGGAATGGGATCGTCCAGTGGTTAATATTGGCACCAGGAGTTTGCAGATTGTGGAATTTGATGGTAGAAATCAGTTTATTGGCTCCTTTGATTTCGTCATGATTTATTTCTTGTACCTTTAGATATGGTACATCCTTTTGTTCGTTGATTTCTATCTTAGGGATTTGCAGACTATAGTACAGATCGTTGGATGTATCGGTCATGTATGTTTGACCATTGATTAATAATGGGCATTTTGTCTAAGGTAATAATTGTTGGCTTGGTTATTAACGAAGATCGTCTTAGTTCTTGACAGTCATTAATTATGGGCATCGGTTTAGCAGGGATGACCAAAATTTCTTGTGCGTTGATTTTGGGTATGCTTGAAGCCGTGTAGTAGACGTTGACCATTGGGCAGTGGTTTTGATTGTGCGTAAGTATTTTGATTATGCAAGTCTCTTCTTGAGATAGCGTTTCTTGAGGGCATATAAAGGTGTTTTCTATCTTTGGGCATTCTTCTTCAGTAGAGAAGTATTTGTCTTCCGCAAGTAATATATAGGGTTTAGGTATAAGGAGTGTTTGATTTAGGATTGGGATAGGAAGTATTTTATATAATGTAAATTGGGTTGGATGGACAATTGGTGTATGCATAGCGAAAATTATAAATTTATTTGGAGTTATTTTTACTTGTGGTACTATTATTTTATAATAGTTCATTATTTTTGAGAGTTGAATAATATTTTTTTTGGAATACTATTTAGGATTTCCTTGAGTTGAAAATCATTTAAAATACTGTTGTGCATTATGTTTAATCTTGCAAAACTTATAGCTGTTTGAATGTTAGATAAAATTGTATTTATTTTATGTAGTTGGTTATTTATGTTGTCAATAATTAGTGAAAAATATAGAGCGTCGGAAATCGTTATTTCTTTTGCTTCTAAAAGTGTTAATTTAGCTCGAATTTTCTGTTGATTTTCCTCGATTTTATTTAAATGTGAAACGTAGATTTGTGTTACATTTTAGAGTATTGATACTGATTGTTTTATTTCGTTTTGAAGAGTTTTTTGGTTATTAGCAAGAGCGTCAAGATATTGGTCAAATTTTTGTTCGTCATCTGAATCTAATATAGCAAATAGCCATTTATTGATTTTTCCAACAGCGTTTATTAGCCCACGCTTGTGTCTAGGGGTTGTGTCAAATTAATGTGTACTTAATTCTAGAGTCTCTAAAAGTTCGTACGTTTGTTTAAGTTTTTCTGTCACAAGATATGAGAAGTTTTCTTGCGGTTTTCTTTTACTTAAGAATATTCTTATGGTAAATAAAGATTCTTCAAGGTTTGTTAAACATCTTTCTATTTGTTGTATGTTAATGTGATAGTATGTTATGTGGTGTGTATAGGTAATGTAGGTAGGTCCGAGGACAATAGGAAGCATTGGATTAATTACTTCTTTTTCTTCGTAAGTCCATATGATGGGAATGATGAGGAGAATAATTGTTAGTAGTTTCGTCATCTGAAACAAAACGTTGTGGTTTCAGACGGTTGATGTGTATTTCTCTTTTTCTTGCGATTATTTTTGTAGGGAGTGTGTTTATAGGGACATTTAGTTTTTTGTATTTGTTTGTTTGTTTGGTCTTAGATTTAATTGCAAATTTTTTTCATAGAGTGGTTTAGAAGGGTCTATTTTTATTTCAGGCTGTCGGTTTTCGTTGTGTTTTTTTAATATTTTATTTTCTTTTGATTTTAAGGAATCAAATAATTGTTCATTTATTATTTTAATTCTTTCAGAATGTTCTTGCATAAAATAAGTTAACTTTTCCTCTTCTGATAATTCCAGAGGATTTTTATAGTCTAGTTTACCTTTAATAATTTGAAATGGTGTATATTTTGTTGCATTATGAGTTGAGTTGTGGTAAGACAAAATCGCGTAGTTCATAAGATTGCAAATATTTTCTTTGGGTTTCTCATTTTGGAGTGCAAGTATTGTTTCATTAATAGTAGAGTGAAATCTTTCTACATAACTGTTAGAGTTGGGATTGTGTGGTGTACAGTAATGTATTTCGATGTTGTGTAGCATGCAGAATTTTTGAACATTTTCATTTTTAAATGATGTTCCGTTGTCTGTTGTTATTTTTCGGGGTAGCCCATAATGGTTAAAATATTGTAAAAGTTTTTCTACGATTTCAGGACCGTGGCAAGTAATTAGTGGGTAGGCTTGTCCTAATTTTGAGAAACTATCCAGAATGGTTAAGAATGTTGTATTATGAGTTTTGTATGTATCTATATGTATGTGGTCGAAAGGTTCATAACCTAGAGGAGTTGGTCTAAAAACTAGTTTATTAGGGTGTCTTTCGTACTTTGTCTTTTGGCAAATTTCGCAAAGGTTTACGTATGTTTTTACGTCGTTTTCTAGGTTAGGCCAGTAATATCGTTTCTTAAGAGAGATTATATTTTCTTGTATACCTCTGTGGGTGGTTTTTGTTTCGTGGTAGTATTTAATTTTAATTTGTTGTTCGTCTGGGTCAGTTATATCTTCTAATAGAGTTTTAGATGTGTATAGTTTAAAGGCATTATTTTTAAAGTATTTCTGGAAGATACTTAAGATTATAGGTTCTAATGTTTCGTTAAGCAATATGTTTTATTTGGCGTAAGATGTTCTTTTATTATTTTACAAACAAGTTCTTCCGGAGGGTTGTTAGGAAGGAATATAAATAGTCTTTGTTTATCAAATAATTGGGTACGCTCAACTTTATGTTTATTGTCACTTGAGTACCTAAATATAAGTTGATTTTTGTAAGTGTTAATTGCTTTATTTATATAAGGGGCTCCAATAATGGGGTGCTCGTGACTTGAGTGTACTGTTTGTGTTTCTATTTTATCTATGGGGTATATGTTAACTGTTTTGTTTAAGTGAGGTGTTCCGTCGGAAGCATTTTCACGGTTCAAGTGTGATGTCTGTGTTTTGGTTTTATTTATGCATTTTTGGGGTGCATCGGGTTTAATAGCAATATCGGAAATAATGTTTATTTTCGGTGTTACTATTTGGGGATCTAAAGATTGTAGGATGTAGTCTAGGTCTTGTGGACTTATGTCTGGTATTTCCTCAGATAGGTCAATATTCGGAAGGATGGAAAGTTGGTCGTCATCTTCGATATTGTTTACTTGACTTGGGATGCGAGATAATGCGTCAGCATTTGTGTTGTTTTTTCCTTTTTTATAAATTATTTCATAATCATATTCGGCCAGTTTTAAGCGCCAACGAACTAATTTAGAGTTAGGTTCTTTAATTGCGAATAACCATTGTAGTGGTTTATGATCAGAAATAATTTTGAACTTTTTTCCAAAAAGGTATGGGCGGAAATACTTAGTAGCCCAAACTATCGCAAGTAGTTCTTTTTCTATTGTCGAATAATTGCATTCGGCTGGGTTCAAAGTGCGAGATGCATAGGCGATAGGAAGGTCATTTCCTATTGGTCCTTGAGATAATACCGCGCCAATTGCAAAATTTGAGGCGTCTGTGGTCAGATTGAAAGGTTTTGTAAAGTCTGGGTGTTGTAAAATGGGGTCGTTTGTCAGTAGTAGTTTGCATTTTTCAAATGATTCTATAAAATCTTTAGTATGCTCTACTTTGTGATTTTTCTTTAGACAATTTGTTAGGGGTTTCGTTAATTTCGCAAAGTTTTTTATAAATTTACGATAATAACCTATAAGACCAAGAAAGGATTTTATTTCTTTTGGGTTTCTAGGAATTGGGAAATCTAATATGGTCTTAATTTTTTTTGGATTAGGTTTTATACCTTCAGGAGTTACTACATGTCCTAAGAATTCAACAGTTTTTTGCAAAATTTCAGATTTGTCTAATTGTATCTTTAAATTATTGTCTTGGAGTCGTTGGAATACTAGTTTAAGGTTATTTATGTGTTCTTGTAAGGACGTGGAAAAAATGATTATGTCGTCCATGTAAACTAAACATATTTTTCCTTGTAAATCGCGAAGTACGTTATCCATGACCTTTTGAAATGTGGCTGGTGCATTTTTCAGGCCGAAGGGCATACGGATAAACTCATAGTGTCCATTTTCGACATTGAAAGCTGTCTTAGGGATGGATAATGGTTCCATTTCACTTTGGTGAAATCCTGAGGCAAGATCGAGGGTTGTAAAATATTGGCTTCTGCCAAGCTTGTCGAGTATGTCTGTGATGTTGGGTATGGGATATCGATCATCTGTAGTTTTTTCGTTGACCTTTCTGTAATCAATGACAACTCGCCATTTTTGTTTACCTGAAGCATCTAGTTTTTTGGGCACTATCCAGACGGGGGATGACCAGGGAAGAGAAGGTCGAATGATACCGTCGGTCAGCATTTGACTGATTTGTTTTTGGATTTCTTCTTTGTGGACATAAGGATAGCGATATGATTTAGTGTGAACAGGGATTTCGTCAGAAGTCTTTATTTCATGTTTAACCTGGTTTGTAAAGGTTAGTTTGTCGTTTGGTTTGTGTAAAATATTAGGAAATGCGTAAAGTAATTTTTGTAGATGTTTCTTTTCTTCTATGTTTAGATGGTCAGTTCTTATAAGAGAAAAGTTATCGTTTTGTACGTCATTTATATTTTCGTTTACTAAATTAATTTCTGAAACAATTTGTTCGAGATTAAATATTTTGTTTTCTTTTTCATTAAAAGGTAGACATGTTTGTTGAATATCATAAGGGTTAAAATGTATTATTATACTCTCGTCTTTTAAGTTTCTAATTTCGAGGGTGACATGATTGTTTTCTACTTTTAAGAGTGAAGCTGGAATTTCGATATATTCGTTTTTTATATAGGGCATATGCAATTCAGTATCATTAGGTAAGTTAGTGTAAATTCTTTTTAATATACAAGTTTTTGCTGGAATTTCAACCTTTTGTGTAGAAAAGTCGTCTCGGTAAGATAGAGAAATAGATGTTGTTTGGTTGTATAAGCATTTGTTGGTCAAATCAATATTTAAATTTAGCCTTCTTAGGTCTTTAATTCCTAAAATGCCATCGAAATAATCATGAAAATTAAAGAGTATAAATTCGATGTCATTTAATATATTAAATTCTTATAGCAATGGTACTTTTATTTTGTTATAAGTGTCAGTTTTTCCTATGCAAGTTACCAAAGTATATTTTGAGTTATAAATTTGATCGGGAAAGCTATTTTCTGCAATGATAGGTCTAAGTAAAGAGGTGTGACTGCCAGTATCTATTAATAATTTTAAAGGTGGGTTCTTAATCTCTATGTATGGCAATGAGTTATTTTGAAAAGCATTTATATCTAAGTATGATTGCTTTTTTGAGAGGTTACGTAAGGAAAATTTACGTTTGTTTCTGCTTCGCAATTATTATATATAGGTTTTTCGTAAGAAGTGTTTTCTGTAGTTTGTTGTGAATAATAAGTGTCATTGGAGTCATTTGATTCGAATGATTTGTTTTCGCAAAAGTTTTGATAGTAATCGAGTAGTGTCGTAATGGGAAGAAGCACAACCCCCCTCCACTTTTTATGACCTTGACCTTGACCTAACCCGAATGACCTTAGATGACCTTGACCAAACCCGAATGACCTTGACCTTGGATGACCTTGACCTAACCCGAATGACCTTGGATGACCTTGACCGAACCCGAACGCCCTTGACCTTGGATGACCTTGACCTAACCCGAATGACCTTGGATGACCTTGGCCGAACCCGAATAACCTTGACCTTGGATGACCTTTTTTTTTTTTTTTATAGTAGGGATTGGGAAACGCATTCCTGCGCACCTGAGTCTGGATGTTTATTTGACCCAGGTAGTGTTGGACTCTGACCAACTAAAACCCTTCCCCTACTCTTCCCGGAAACCACCTTTCGGTATTACTTCGGGGACTTTATTACTTCTCTACTCCCTTTCTATGGATTCGGGTATATATTCACGTCTGCCATTTTTTAATGCTTTTCTGAACTCGTTACATTCTCTTGTCCCTAGTTTGTGCCCTCCGCTGTTGCATATAGAACAGAAATCTTCATTTTTGCAGCCTCTGTATGTGTGGCCTTCTTGCCCGCACTTATAGCAGTTTTTCCGTCTGTTCGGTCCGTTACATGTAGCTTCCTTATGATCGTATGACCAACATTTGTTACATTTACCGATTTCGATTTTTCTTTCTATGTTGCATTTCGTGATTCCTATCCTCACCGCTTTAAGTGTAAGGAGCTTCTGAGCAGCGGTAGAGTCAGTAATCAGGGTCACAGCTTGTGTGTTATTTGCATTTGGCCTTAATTCGCTTATGTTAAACCTCTCCTTATTAACGTCTTCTATTTCTTGAGTAATTGCACTTAGTACCTCTTCTTTAGTTGTTGTTTCGTCCATCCCCCTGATAATTAAAGTTTCCTTATCTGTTTCTAGTCCCTTTATCTTTACTGTTATTTCTTTTGTCAAGCTTTTGATCTCTTCCTCCAGTTTTTTCAGTGCCTCTTCATTTTTTTCTAACGTCATAAGTACCTTCCCTTCTCTTGTTTGCCTTATAGTTTTAATAGCATGGCTCGCTTCTGTATTGATTATTTTTGTCTTAATGTCTTTGGATGACCTTGACCTAACCCGAATGACCTTGACCTTGGATGACATTGACCTAACCCGAATGACCTTGGATGACCTTGACGGAACCCGAACGCCCTTGACCTTGGATGACCTTGACCTAACCCGAATGACCTTGGATGACCTTGACCGAACCCGAATGACCTTGACCTTGGATGACCTTGACTAACCCGGATTTGACCTTGACCTTGAACTTGACCTTGACTTTGACCCTGACCTTGAACTTGACCTTGACTTTGAACGTGCCCTTGGCTTTGACCTTGACCTTGAACTTGACCTTGACCTTGAACTTGACATTGACGTTGACTTTGACCTTGACCTTGAACTTGACTTTGAGTAACCCGGCCTTGACCTTGAGCAACTCGACCTTGAACTTGACCTTCAACTTGGCTTTGATCTTGACCTTGAACTTGACCTTAGCATAACCCCCCACCATTATAACGTCGGCTTTATAAACCATTTCAAGTAATTTGATTTTTAGTGTAAGTCACGAGTTTTAGTGAATAACAAGTGAACAACAATAATAATTGATTACAATGAATTACGTGTGTGAAAACTGTGGAACGGCATTTACTCGTAGCTATAGTATGGAACGGCATAAAAGAGAATCGTGTGTATCAAGATTTAATAATGGAGATTGGGGTAAGCGACGTAGAGTTGATGGTGCTGCATCAACGTCGACTATGCAAACTTGCACCTTATGTAACGTAAATGTGCCACACAATCAAATGTTTGCGCATCAGAGAACATTACAGCATAAAGAAAAGTCCTGTGTGACGGTGTCCCACGGTGTTCAAGTTATACAAGGCGCATTTAAAAATAGGCTTATATCTTATCGTATAAATAGTGATGGTGAACATGTAGACTACACATTATTTTTCGAAGAAATTAAACCCCGAGTGTTGGCTTTGATGAGTGAAATATTACGTGTCCAAAAGTCCTTAAAAATAAACATGGTTGTTGTTGGTCGATACTTTCTACCATCGCAGGAAACATTTAGTGAAAAGTCATTTAATACCTCCAATGAAATAGTTGTTATAGGGAGCGACTTGGATGATGTTTACCAATCGTTTGTGGAGGCAATGAAAGCTCAGTCAACCGAATTTCAGGAGAAAGATTCAGGTATTTAAGAATTATTAGAAAATTAACAGATTAAATAAATATTGTTTTTGACATTTGAATGGTTAAAGTGCTCTAAAGTAATTAATTCCATTTTTATTTGCAGGTTGGGCTCTGGAGAAAATACTTCATCTAGAAGTGAATATTAACAAGTATTCACCTCTGGGTGGTTCATCATATATACCGTTGCCGCAATGTATCAACCCCAAAAAAGCTGTGGTGAATGTAATCAATCAGGGCGAATGCTGTTTTGCTTGGGCCATTACATCAGCATTATTTCCTGCAGCCATGGCTTCGACACAACTCACATCGTACCCCCACTACTCAACAGTCATAAATGTAACAGGTATGGATTTTCCAGTAAAATTGAGCGGTATCACAAAATTTGAAGAGATGAATAATATTTCAGTTAATGTATACGGTTTGGAGAGTAGTTTTGAAGATAATAAATTAAAATATGAGGTGGTCGGGCCACTAAGATATGCTACAAGGAAGCTACAGAAGCACGTAAATTTGCTTATGGTTACGAAAGATTGTAATATTAAAGGCCGCAGTAATAAACATATTTGTGACGAAAGCTGCTCAACAAGTCATTATTGTTGGATAATTGATTTATCTCGTCTAGTATCCAGCCAAATTTCACGGCATCATGATAGACTATATTTTTGTGACGGTTGTCTTATATATTTTCGTTCACCAACAGCTTTAATAATGCATCAAAAAAATGATTGTAAACACATCTATTCATTGACACCGTCAACGGATCTAAAAATTGATAAATTTGGAAAGAGCATACCGGAAAATATGTTAAAATTTGAAGGTATAGAAAAGCAAATGCGAGTTCCTTTTGTCGTTTATGCGGATTTTGAATCCGTTTTAAAACCAGTCGAAACTGTCGAGCCCAATCCCGAAAGTTCTTATACCATAAATAATTTCAAGCACGAACCATACTCTTTTGCATATCTGATAAAATGTTCTTTTGACGATTCAATTTCCAAGTTTGAGCTATATCGCGGAAAAGATGCTGGTAAAGTTTTTGTAGATTCCATAGAAACCGATTTAAGATATCTTTACAATACCTATTTAAAGGATATAAAGCCAATGAACCCATTAACACTTAGTGAAAAAACAGAGTTTGAAAATGCCACACTATGTGGTATATGTGAACAACCTTTTGAGGAAAGTGATATAAAAGTAAAGGATCATTGTCACATAACTGGTAGAAAAAGGTATGGTGCCGCACATTCAATTTGTAACCTAAATTATAAAGTACCTACTTTTGTACCAATAATATTTCATAATTTAAGCGGCTACGACAGCCATATGTTTATAAAAGAATTATGTAGATATGGTGACAAAATTGACGTTATAGCTCAAAGCAAGGAAAAGTATATATCATTTACAAAGAACATTTACATGCACGATTATGTAGATCAGAAAACTGGTGAAACAAAGAGAAAAAATTTAAAGCTTCGATTCATCGACAGCTTTAAGTTTCTATCAACATCACTGGAAAACTTGGGTAATGGTTTAAGTGTTAACGATTTTAAGGAAACACGTAAACATTTTGCTGAAGTGCGTGAATTTAATTTGATGCGTCAAAAGGGTGTTTTTCCGTACAATTTTATCGATTCAATTGAAAAAATTAATTTTGCAACTCTTCCAACTAAAAATCAGTTTTATGACACATTACGAGAAGAGCACATAAGTGATGAATGTTATCAGAGAGCCAAGGAAGTGTGGAATTTATTTGGGTGTAAGAATTTAGGGGATTACTCTGATTTATATATAAAATCAGACGTTTTATTATTAGCAGATGTTTTCGAACAGTTTCGCGATACTTGTTTGCAAGTTTATAAATTGGAACCCGCACACTATTTTACCGTACCAAGTTTATCTTTTGATTGCATTGACCCAGGTAAAGTTAGAGCTTTTAACAGACATTGATATAATTCACTTTTTTAAAAAAGGTATTCGCGGCGGGATAAGTCAGTGTACTGAAAGGAAGCACATCGCAAATAATTCCTATTTACCCAACTATGATCCCTCAGAACCTTCTTCATTTATATCATATTTAGATGCAACAAACCTATACGGTCATAGTATGTCCCAAGCATTGCCCTTTGGTGGTTTTCGATGGCTATCAGAACGTGAAATTTTAGATTTAAATATTATGAATGTGGGTGATGAAAGTCCGCACGGATACGTTCTGGAAGTGGACGTGCATTATCCGGAAGAATTGCATGACTTACATTCTGATCTTCCTTTCTTAGTGGAAAATATAATGCCACCTACAGAGGAGGCAAAGTTGTCCAAATTGATTCCCAATCTTAAAGATAAAAAGAGGTATATTGTTCATTATAGAACTTTAAAACAAGCCATCGATAACGGTCTAATGGTAATGCGGACTCATAGAATTTTAAAATTTGATCAGTCAAAGTGGTTAAAGAAATATATCGATTTTAATACGGATTTGCGTAACAAGTCAACAACAAAATTTGGTAAGGATCTGTTTAAATTGATATTAAATGCTATTTTTGGAAAAACTATGGAAAACGTTGAAAATTGTAAAGATATAAAATTAATAACACAATGGGAAAATGGTGTAGGTAAAGTTGGGGCAAGAACATTAATTGCTCGTCCCAATTTTAATAGTAGATCCATATTTACAAAAGATTTTGTCGCGATCCACATGGATAAATTAAAAATTATTTATAATAAACCTATATATATTGGTTTTTCCATATTGGATATCTCGAAAACAGTAATTTATGATTTTTTCTATAACTTTATTAAAAAGAAGTTTGGCAGCAATGCTTCCTTACTTTACACGGACACGGATTCTTTGATATTAAAAGTGTTCACCGATGATTTTTATCGAGTAATTGCAGAGAACCCAGATAAATTCGACACCTCAAATTATCCCGAAAATAATAAATTTAATGTAATTAAGAGGAAATCAGTGTTGGGTAGAATGAAGGATGAATTTCCATGTGATCCGATAATTGGTTTTTTTGGAACTGGGGCAAAAGCTTACTACGTAAAATCATTGAACAACGAATTAAAAAAAGCCAAAGGGATAAAAAAATCAGTTATCGAGAAGGAGCTTCATTTGGACGATTACCGAAAAATCGTTGAAAACGGCGGTTTAATATTTAGGAAGATGAAAACTTTTCGAAGTGAATTACACGATATTTACACACAAGTTATTAATAAAATTGCTCTTAGTCATTATGACGACAAGCGTTTCATATTTCCATCAACCACAAAAACTTTACCTTGGGGACAGTTTTATAGTGCGGACCCTGAAGAAAATTTAGCAAATTTACTGAAAGTAATTCAATATTTTGTATAGCTTTGTGATAGAACGCTCCACTGGCAAATCCATATTTAGTAGAACTTTAAGTTAAAAAAATAGTGATCATAACATAGGAATGTGTAGGACAGTTTGTAGCATAAGTTGTTTATTTGCCCTTGGCAAATAGTAGTGAGGTCGAAAAGGGCGCACGAAGGTGCCCTTGTCGGTTAGAGTCGAGAAGCGGGAATTGAGAAGTGGGGGGTGGTCTTGATGTGTATAAAGACAGTCGACCCAAGAGCAGCAGATCAGTTCACAGTTGTTGTACGACTTGTGTGTGTATTACTGTCTTAGTAGTGTTAAAAAAAAAAACAAAGTTGAAAAAATGGAGAGCGACTTATTGTCAGAATTTAGCTTCGGAAGTGCGGCTGAAGAAGCAATGTTGGAGGGATTTGACCCTTCGTCCCTCTTAACACCGCATACCGTCGCCGAATGGGCCATGGACCAGAGCGAACGGACGGAACAAGGTCGTGTAGAGGACGAGGCCTGCAACAATATGTTGGCCGAAATTTCTACTCGACAACATCTGGAGCAGCGGGACCAGAACGTCGTCGTTTTAAGCGATGTTGTTGTGAAAAAGGCGAGCCCAGTAGCAGGTGGAAGCAAATTAGAGAAGTTGCTGAAAATGCCAGGACCACGGAGCTTGTCGCTAAAGAAAAAGAAGCCCACCGACTTGCCAGAAGTGGCGACAGCAGCAACGGCGTCCGGACATTCTGGCCAGTCCTTTAAGAGGCCCGAATCTCCTAGTGTAGGGCTGAGGCCATTGAAGAAGCGGCGCGTAGAGGAGACAACAACGACGGAGAGCGAACCTCAATGGCTGCGTGAGTTCTCGCCCAGCCAAAGAGAGGCAGTGGCTGCTGCGTTTAGCATTAGACAATCTATAGTTAGGGACATGAAAGACAGTGTAAGTGAAGTGAAGGAGTGCGAGAGACAAATTTTAGAATTAAGGAAAAGGATGGAGGCGGCACAGGAAAAGATAGCAAAGTGTAAGCAGCGGCTTAAACACTTTTGCCACTTTTCTTATGCCGCGGATGCATAGATTTAGTTAGATTTTAAGAAGTAGATATTAGAAATGTATATTATTGTAATTATTGTAAAAATTGTGACCGGCATAAAATATTGTAAATAAATAAATAAATAATTTTTCTTATGCCGCGTATAGATTTGTTAGATTGGTGCAAATTGATTTGATTTTATTGTGATTATGTATAGATTTAGTTAGATTTTAAGAAGTAGATATTAGGAATGGATATTACTGTAAAAATTGTGAATTTTATGAAATGTTGTAAATAATGATGTTTGTCAATAAAAAAAAAATCAACATTAAAGCCCCTGTTTGATTTTATGTGTGATCACCAGTAGGACTAATGCACAAGCCCCGAAAAAGTTTAGCCTCAATAAGAAGCTAAACTTGTAGACTTTGCATTGTAATATTGTATTTATCTAAAACACAGCATCGTACACAGAGTGCCAACTAAAGTACGTTGAAAGCATAGGTCAAGTTTTAATGCACTTGCGTTCATTTTAGAGCAAAAAAGTATAGAACTAAAATTTTTGGGCCTGTCGTAAAGTAGAAGTCCTCATTTTTAAATTTCATTTATTGCATTAGATATCCAGGTAGTATCATCATTGTTATAAACAATTTTAATTTTTTTAAGGCATATCCCTTCATTTTAGCGACATGAAGTATAGAACTAAAATTCTTTGGGCTGCCCTAATGTACAAGTCCTCATTTTTAAATTTCATTTGTTGCAATAAATAATCCAGGTAGTACCATCATTGTTATAAACAATTTTAATTTTTTTAGGGCATTTCCCTTCATTTTACCGACATGAAATATGGAACTAAAATTGTTTGGGCCGCCCTAATGTACAAGTCCTCATTTTTAAATTTCATTTGTTTCATTAAATAATCCAGGTAGTACCATCATTGTTATAAACAATTTTAATTTTTTTAAGGCATTTCCCTTCATTTTAGCGACATGAAGTATAGAACTAAAAATGTTTAGCTTAGCGTAAAGTGCAAGTCCTCATATTTAAATTTCATTAATTGCATTAAATAATCCAGATAGTACCATCATTGTTATAAACAATTTTAATTTTTTTAAGGCATTTCCCTTCATTTTAGCGACATGAAGTATAGAACTAAAAATTTTTGGCCTGTCTTAAAGTACAAGTTCCCATTTTTTTAAATTTTATTTAGAGAATAAACATTTCTCGTAGTATTCATATGGAAAATAAACCCTTATTTTTAGGGTGCATGGTACCGCCCCTATTAATAATTGCAATTTGTAGGAAAACTATAGATCTTAGCGAAAAAATGTATTTGGGAATTTTATAGAGAGAATTTTTGTGTTGATGAATCCAATTTTCAAATTTAAAAATATTGAGCTTTAAAAACGGGGTTTTCAGCCAACCCTGTTTTTTGTAACTTTGACGTCTTATAGCGTCGAGACGGATAGAAATAGAAAAAAACGCGCGAACACGGGTCAAATATTTTTCAAAGCATGACTGGAAAAAATTTCTTTTTTTGGGAAAAACGTGAAAATTTCGGAAAATTGCAAGAAAGTTTAGAATTTGTTTCGAAGAAAACCGTCCACTTCAGGGAAAATTCTGTTAGGTAAAAATTTTAGAGTGCAACCGTTTCTACGGGAATCTTGTCATAAAATTATGAAAAAGGTGAGGAAAAAATTTGTACGGCCGATATAATTTCCCATTTTTTTTTTAATGACAAATGTTGACTTTGTGCGTCACTTGCAAAAAAACGATAAACGGAAGGGTAATAGCCTGTTTCGAAAAGTTGTAGGGGCAAGCTTTGTGAATAAGAATCCAATTTTCAAAATTCAAAAAGTAAATTTAAAAAAAAATGTTTTCGCAGCGTCGGAACGGATAGAAATAGAAAAAAACGCCGCGACACGGGTCAAATATTTTTGAAAATATAACGGGAAAAAATTAAAATTTACATATGATATGGGGAAAAATCTCAAAAGTCTCAAAGCCTGCGCAGTAGGGTTTAAAGCGCTAATTTTTAAAAAAACCGAAGAAATGAAATTGGAAATCGATTCTCCTGAATAAATGAAACAATTTTGCGCCATAAAATTTTTTTGTAAAATGTCTGTAAGTGCCCGAAAAAAATTATTTAAAGTTGAAAATCATGCGCAGACGCTATAATTCACAGTTTTGAAAATATTTACACAAAATAAAGGTGGGAATCGATTCTCCTCAATAAATGAAACAATTTTGCGCCATAAAATTTTTTTGTAAAATGTCTGTAAGTGCCCGAAAAAAATTAAAGTTGAAAATCATGTGCAGACGCTATAATTCACAGTTTTGAAAATATTTACACCAAATAAAGGTTGAAATCGATTGTTCTCAATAAATGAAATAATTTTGCACTATAACATTTTTTTGTAAAATGCCTGTAAGTGCTCGAAAAAAATTATTTAAAGTTGAAAATCATGCGCAGACGCTATAATTCACAGTTTTGAAAATATTTACGCAAAATAAAGGTTGAAGTCGATTGTTCTCAATAAATGAAACAATTTTGCGCCATAAAATTTTTTTGTAAAATGCCTGTAAGTGCCCGAAAAAAATTATTTAAAGTTAAAATACAAAAACTTGTTCACTTTGCATTGAAATATTGTATTTGTATTAAACACAATATGACACACTAGGTCACAACTAAACTACGATAAGTCTTTCTGTGGCCCTGAAAAGGGCCGGGTAGTGCAGGGTAGTTGTAAGGGCCTAATTCCTAGGCACCTCACCACGGGCGGGGTGCAGCTCGATAAGGCTGGGGGGGATCGGGAACGGCGGCCTGTGCTGGCCGTGGAGTTGTTGCCGCGACCGGTCTTGGTCGAGGTGCAGCACGTCTTGGCTGCTGCGCAACCGGTCTCGGGTGGTGTGAGCACCATCTTCTTGTGCTCAACCGCAACCTTTTGCATGTCGCACAACATCTGCGACATAATCCCGAAGAGTCCATATGTATGCGCCACTTGCTGCATTTCACACATTGCCGCCGCTCCTTAATTGCTGTAGGTTTTACTACCGCAAACTCCTTATTGGGGAATCTCTCCTGCAGATACTTCAAGATGTTTTCCATGTTGAAGTTCGTGATGGAATGGTGCTCTCTTGGGGCGACTAACGTATTTATAGAGTAAAAAAGGGCTCACACATGCGCATTACGAGACCGCGCGCATAAACAAACTAAGTTATAAGGAATTTTACTACTAACAGATTAAAGCACGGATCCAATCGAACATCATTCTCGCGGTAAATACATCAGTTAGTTGCAAGCTACGATGGCGGAACATCATTCAGATCTTTTTATTGACATACAGGGCTTTCAATGTTCTTTTGCATTTTTCCCAAAAGAATTAGCCATTTACGATGGCGTTCGAATATCAAATTATTTATTTAAAGCTCCCTTTAATAAAAATATGTTGTCTGTTGATGAGCTTAAGACTGTCAAATATGCCGAAGATTACCATGGACTGAAGTGGGATTCCGGAAATTTGGAACTCTGCGAAATTAATAATATATTGAAACATGTGTTGGATTTGTATCAAATACCCAGGATTTACGTAAAAGGAACACAGAAAGCAAATTTTCTTAAAAAGTTTATAAGTGAAAAAATTATCATCAATATTCCCTGTGAGCGACAACCGAAACTAAGTACATTTAAGAAGATTCCCGAGTGTTTTTTCCATAAAAGTGCCCAGGCCTGGCACTGCGCTGCATCCAACGTAAAATTATTATACAATTATAAAAACTGCTACTAATAAAAAATATATGATTATTTACTTGTTTTTTGCACCTAATTGTGATATTAAAATATAGATCATAATAAATTCCTAAATTTATTCAATAAAGAACTAGACTGCTCGAAAAAATAGAAGTGTGTATAAAACATATGATGTTTTCACATGTTACCAAACTAATACACTTAGCATGTAAATATCATATTTTTTAAACACAATATTGCA
The DNA here is from genome assembly GCA_963920685.1 of Polydrusus tereticollis. Taxonomy (NCBI): domain Eukaryota; kingdom Metazoa; phylum Arthropoda; class Insecta; order Coleoptera; family Curculionidae; genus Polydrusus; species Polydrusus tereticollis. The sequence goes on from OY987329.1 coordinate 58,129,217, forward strand.
CACAAATAAGTGACAACTAAACTACGATCAAAGTCTTTTTTTGGTCCCTTTCGGGACCGAGGTAGGTGTAGGGGTTGGGGGTGTATCGATACTACTTGATATGTAACAATGGTTAAGTGAAGACTTAACTACTGTTACATACCAAGCAGCTCTCCGTCTCCATTATGATGAAGACAGGTTTATTGCAAAGCTTACATATGGTTGATGGCGGTTGCTGCTGCGCCTCATCATTACTCCACGAGACATGGCGGATGATTCTTTCGGGGCTATAGTCCCGAACACGATACCACGAATCCCAGCATTTCACACATGCCACAGCGTCTCTGTCACCATAATAGTAGGAATACACCCAGCAACGCCCTTCAAAGTCGCGTTCAATTCCTTCATCAGCCATCGTAATGGTTGAAAGATTGAACCAAGTATGAGCTACATCAGTATTGTCATCGTTTTTATAGTAAAATTTCGTAGTGGGAATGGTAGTGGGGGTAAAATCAGTGTTGTAAACGACTTAGCTATAAGTTTTGAGAGAAACAGAGGCACCATATGACAACGCCTCAGTTTCTGTACACCAGCCAAAGACCAATCTTTCATTGTGTACTAATATTCCGATTAACGAAATTGACATTTAACAACTAACTACGCTCAAGTCTTTATGTGGCCCTTCGAAGAGGACCTGGGGAAGGGGGTTGGGGTGGGTCAGGGTTCGGGCGGTCGCATAGGAAAGAGAATAGGACTTATCGTAGTCCTTCTACGGAGTGGTTGAGTCCGCAGGACCGACGTCCATATCATCTTCAAAATCCCACCAAGATGTGGAATCGGCTGGACCGATAAAGTCATCGCTGACTTCTACCGGTCCCGCATCCGATGTGGAGTCCGCAGGTCCAGTGGTCTCAACATTTGCAACTCGCCTCGATGGTGGTGGTCTGTTGGGTCGAGGAACAATTTCAGTCTCATCGCTAAACAGCGACGAGCCACGGCTTGCAGGTCCTTCTTGGGGTCGAGGAACATATTCAGTCTCATCGCTAAACAGCGACGAGCCACGGCTTGCAGGTCTTTCTTGGGCCATGTCCAAGATGTATATGAATTAATTGTGAAGCTGAACTAGTATTTATATGCTAACATTGTAGTGGGGGATAATAATATTTGAATGTTCTGTCATCGTTTATATAGTAAGATTTCGGAGTGAGAATGAGGGTGGGGGTTAAATCGGCGCTGTAAATGTTGTGATTACTATGAGTTTTGAGAGAAACAGAGGCCCCATATGACAACGCCTCTGTTTGTGTACACCAGCCAAAGACCAATCTTTCATTGTGTACTCCAGCTCTAGCATTTAAGCAAACCATCCCCACTTCATGTTGAAATGAACATCGTTTGCATAAACGTTATAAGCTCTCCCAACTTGTCCTACTTGTAATAAAATTTACCTTCTATTACAAATAAGACAAACCCTTTGAGGTGTTATCAAAAACAACCTCGCATCACAAACGAAGCACTTCTCGTGGTTTCGTAAGTTCCTACCAATCCTATGCGTCGAATGTGTTTGGTAGTGAATATCCTCAGGTGTTCCATGACGAGCCGTGGCATAGCACGCCAAACACAATAAGTGATAACCACCAACACGCACATAGGACAACATGCGGCAGTAAACCTGACCCAGATGTTGGGCTGGAATATTAACATTCCGATTGACAAAGTTTATTCTTCGTTCCAATGGGATATTATTATTCTGCCCCTCATCACTAGCGAAACCTTCATCATCAGAGCTTGTTGCCATCGTGATGCTTGAGTTAGAAATAAAATAAACTTTGAAAGTTGTGCTGCTTTTATCTCATTATCCCCACCTACTTTTACAAATATGCTAGCTATTTTGTGTGTTATGGCGTGTGTCTGTGTGCTTGCCCAATGGTATTATAAAATAAAACCATAGAAATACTAAATATCTGAATTTATTATTATAATTATTATTATTATTATAAAGTTATAAAGAGAAACTACAAAACTTAGATTAAAATATAGATTTGTTAGTAACTGAACCGTTTAAGATATTATAACTTAAGAATGAGTCGTGAATAACCAACGCATAAACTTTAGTGTCTTTGGGAAATTTACTGGTTCGTGTTTCAAACTCCAATTTCACGTCCACGGTGGACGATTTGATAGCTTCTGGCTGATGACTGCAATCAACGATGAAAATGGGGTTGTCAGGATAATCGACGAAATTTAACATTGGGTCGACCATTTCTCGTCCGTAGTAGCTACTTTGGAAATTCGCATAGGTATAGTAAGCTGTCGCATATAATTTTTTTCCAAATTCTAAATTCCACCGTTCATATGGGTAAACAGTAGAATTAAGGTATACTCGAATGTCACTTATATTGGCTGCAGTAAACTGAGTGGCATCTTTGGCTTTATTGTCGCAATAAGTACTATTCTGAAACCCAATAATCAATTATCTCGGTTTTTCAAGACTCGTGCTAGTCCTTAAAGCCCACACGTCTGATGATGTTTGTCGTAAAGCAGGTAGTTCGCAAAGATCCCATTTACGATATGCCATTGGAATATTTGCGCTATTTACACCTTTATTCATGCGAGACATTATCTTTAGCTTTTGACGATCATCTGGAATTATATGACGAATTTTCCATTCGATTTTATCAATACTAATGTCTGCTTCCACTTCGCCGACATAACAATTGGTAAAATTTCGAGCGATAATTAAAATAAGCTCTTGCTTAACATTAAAAATTCCTTTCGTATAATCCTCTGCAAAACCCATAAGATACTTTAGCGGGAGCTTTCCGGAAAATACATGGCTTGTGGCATCAACAAGAGCTTGATTATTTTCATTTAGACCCCATCCACAAACCATTAGAGAATTGCTTTGTAAGGCGCCGAAGGATGCCATCGTTTTCAGTGTTGTAGTAATACCTGGTTTTCGGACAACTGCGACTTGTTCACCGCCCATTTCATACCGAATTTCGTCGAAAAGGAATGCTATAGCATTATTAGATAAATAACATTTCTTTGTTGCATCTTTAGGTGTGAACTTTCCTTCGATGTATATGTAACTTTCGGAAACATCCAAGATTATGTCTTGAAAGTGCACAGGAATACGAATTTCATCAGAGTTCTTAAAGGTTGGTGAACCATATGGTTTATAAGTATGTTCCTGTAAACTTATTATGGAGTTCTCGAAGATGGGTTCGGTGAAAACCTCGATTTTTTCACTGGTAGCCGTCATTTTCTAGATTTTCGTATTTTCAAACCAATTGATCGTAAAAAACTGTAATCTCCACGGGAAAGTTGCTGCTGCTGCTGCTGCCGCCGATAAGGTGCTTTCGATCTAATGACTGGATTACGAATGAGCCTGGTTTGCCTACTTTGCTTACTTTTATTATGTTTAACTGAATCTTTCACAGTATGCAACAAACGTAGTTGAGTGTTAAAGCAGAAACCCATACTTATGCTATTTTCTTTAACTCCAATTTAATAATTATCTTCTCACCTCGAAAGTCAATCAGATCTCCGTCGTCATCCAAGATTCGCAGACTGATGTTGTCTATGAACTGACGTCCCTCTGGTATAATCGGCATATAAATAATATTCTGCGGCTCTTTCGTAATTTTATAACCTGCTTCAACGTCAATATCAAATTCAAATAGGATGTGGCATTTTGACGAGTTCAGGAATGCACCAGAGATTATATTACAATCCACCCGTATAATGCGTACTTTCATAATATCCACATTGTACACTGACTGATGCTTTTCATTTTTTTTTAACACTTTAGCGTCAAACCCCAACATTTTGGCAATACTTTTGTCACCACGCAAATTAATGTCATACTTCGATTTCATCTCGCATTTTAATGTATTATTGTTGGCTGTTAACGAAAATATTTCATCACTATCGTTGCGGGTTGACTCTTTTAGAACTGTCAACATAGCTTGACCAATTTCATCAATTTCATATGCTCCTGGTGGAATGGTCAGTAGATGTGATATTTTTTCATCCTTCCTTATGTAACCAAAGGAGTTGTTGTTTTCATCAATGTTAAAAATTGAATTATATGTGTAAAATCCGACAAGTGCAAGACCATATTTACTTGTTGTACTCAGTTCAATGGGTGGATAAAAGTCGGCGCTTAACACGCTCGAGGATCCTGTTAGCGTGAATGTATGCGACATGACTGACGTTAAGTAGCTATCTGTGATGGTTTTTATTATGATTTGCAGCAGCTCAATGGGTTTAATACACTAGCGCCTTTTTTTTTCTTCTCATCTGATGTCGTGTTAATCGAATTTTCAGCTGTTATATTCACATCACTAATTTTGCAGTAACAACAAAATAATTTCCGAGGCAATGGCCCATCACCCACATCCTTGTTGGAATCGTCACTGTCGCTATTGTAATGTTCATAGCAAAACTGATATTTCATCATATCCTCGTCACTTTTCAGTTCATTTGACAGCTTATCCCAAACTAGAGCAATTTCATTTAGTGCCATCGAAATCATTACTTCCTTCGGCACGTTTTCTAATTGTTCGGCAGTCATTTTCAACAATCCACCCACATGTTTAAACACTTTAAGTGAGTGTAAGATCTTTGTGTAGTTATCACGTTCAACTTGTGACGTCAAAGACATAATTATTATTATTATTATTATTATTTTATATCGGAGAGAAACTTCAAACACAGATGGACACACCAAACTGAACCGAATTCTTGCTGACGATCGTATGTATAGTAAATGTTTCTCGACGCGTTCGAACCTGTTTGCAGATATCTAACCAATTCGGTAGGTGGTGGCAAATCACCAAAGCTATCATAGTATGTTACTTCAGAGTTGACTTTTCGATATGCCACCCAATGCGTCCCTACCCCCGATGCGCTATCCAAATTAATAATCGCTGCTTCATACCGTCGGGGACCACGTGCAGGTAATGAATCTCGCATATAAACTCCCCTAAAGTGTGGTATCTTCAGTTTTAAAACATACTTTTCCAGATCGACATTTGATAGCGGTCTATTGGGTAGAGACTCAATTAGTTTTGTGACATATTCCTATGGTTCATAAACAATCCCATACCTGAACGATATGGTTTCAGATATAATCCATTTCCACGTAGTTTTAAAGTAGCACCTGTCTTTTCTGCATTTGCCTTCTTCACGTCCTTGATGGCACGAACAATACCTGCAGCGCCACCAGCTAAGGAGCCTAAGGCTGACAGACCAGCAAATATTGGTATTAATGGTAATACTCCACCAGTTTTAGGAATCGGAATAATTCTAGGCGTGCGGACTTTTCGTTTACCACCTGCTGCTTTTACTGATTTACGGGCTGCTGTAACGGCTATTTTCGATGCATTTAGAATATTCATTTTCTTTCCACTACCTCTTAGCAATTCTGCTCGAATCGGACGTCGAACAGCAGAACCAAAAGCTACTTTCTGCACACGCACCCGCTTTCCAGCACGTCGCTTACCAGCTCGCCGCTTCCTCTTAGCAACTTTTGAGCGACTCTTCCTTTTGCTTGATGACACACCCATACCGAAACGCTGCTTTGTTTTCATAATATTTGTAACCAACCACGCAGCACTCTTTTCACCAACGCTAGCGTCTATAGATTTCACTCGTTTCCAAGCACTTTGTTCCAACTCGTAATCTGCTCGGTGTCGCTCACTTATATCGTCTCTATTATTTAAATAAGCTAAATCGTGCTTCTTACACGCCACATCCAAAGGATTAATTCCTTGATCACCTCTTTTTACACGTTTAATAACTTTTGTTCCGGGACCGCAATACTGATAACCGGGGATATGCAGCTCCACCGGCAGGTTATTAATTAAGGAATTAACAAAGCCTCTTCCAGTCTTAGTCTGTAAACGAGACGATCTACTTCGTCCGGTGATCAGCATCTGAATGGCCATTTAAGTGAAAAGTTTGCTATAAATTATTGATTTTATTAATATGCGGATAGTACATTTGAAACAAAAATTTTCCATCGACAATCTCGACGAAAAAGTTGGAAGTGGACATGGAGAGAGATTATTAAGAAAACACGGTCCTTTGCTTCCATCATCCATTCGTGGAATAATAATTGGACCTTCGAATTGTGGCAAAACCAATGTTATGATTTCACTACTTACTCACCCCTTGGGTCTACGTTTTGAAAATGTTTATATCTACTCCAAGTCACTGTACCAACCAAAATATGAATATTTGAAGAAAATTCTTACACCCATTAAAGGTCTTGGTTATTATGCTTTCAGCGATGCCACGAATATCATGGAACCCTCAGATGTAAGACCCAATTCAATATTTATATTTGATGATGTTATGTGTGAAAAGCAGGATGTTATGCGATCATATTTCTGTATGGGACGTCACAAAAATGTGGATGCCTTTTATTTGGCTCAAACATATTCACGAGTTCCTAAACAGCTTGTGCGAGATAATGCCAACTTTATTATTATGTTTAAACAAGATGAAATGAATATGAGACACGTATTTTCCGATCATGTATCACCCGACCTGAATTTTACACAATTTCAGGAAATGTGCTCGAAATGTTGGGATAATAAATATGGATTCTTGGTTATCGATAAAGATAGTGATGTGAATTCGGGAAGATATCGCAAGGGACTTGATAGCTATATATTTGTTTAACAATGAGGAATGCATTCATTTCATTGCTGTTCGGTAGTTTGTCAACACCATGAATGAAGAAATTGACTTAAAACGAAAACTAGTGGAAACGACCAATGCTGTTCGAAAAAAATTTAAACAATTCAAGGCGGCGAAGACACAAAGTGCGCTCGACTTGGATAAATTTTACGAACCAATCACTAAACCACTAACATCTATATCTAATGTAGTAAAGCAACGCCAGCAGCAGCAGCAACCCAAAACCCAAGGAAAACAATATAGTCGTAGTACTAGCACAATGGAGGAGCCTGAGGAAATATCCGATCACATATCATCATTTCAATCGTCTACACCGCGGATAAGCCGAAAAGCTCACATCGATACAACACCGAAACGTGATACCAATGTTACATTGTTTGAGACACCTTCCCCTTCAAGTTATACAAGTTCACCACCGCTCGACAAGATTCAAGCATACTTAAATGGATTAAAAAATAAACCATTCCAATACGATACCATTTATGGTGTACATTTCGCTAAAAAGCCGAATAACCTTAAAAGATATATTGGTAACCTAGAAGTGCGTTTTCCAAATGGCAAAATTACTTTATACAAAAACGGAAAAAATGTTGCTGTATTTGATGGAACGCCTCAACTTTACGATTTGCTTTTTTTAAGAAATCCGCCATTCCTAACACAACACGATAAAACCGATGATGGTGTGCTACAGAAATACAAGGAAATTTTAGAATTAACTAGTGCAGCATATGAAAATTATGACAAAAATAAGGGTCTACGAGAAACCAGATTATTGAAATATTTGTATATTATAAAACCCCTACTGATGCCGGCGGGCACTAAATCAGGCGGTGCTGTTGTAAAAAATAACATCGCTAAAAAAATAAAAATACCCAACAAGAAACTACTTTCTTCCAAATCACCTCAATACATTTATTGGAATAAACCAAAGGAGTTGGTTGATCGCTTAAGATTGTTGTGGAGTTCAAAATTAGCTGGTAATACTGGGCATGAAAATGAGATTATGTCAATTGTTGAGAAACTTCGCGAAGAACAAATAATATATTAAATTATGTACCTTGTTTCCTTTGCTCAGTGTCTAATGAGACGTGTTCGCTTCGCTACAAAATATGAAGGCAAGCAGGGGAAAAATTGAAATTGTTAATGAACTGCACCGGACTGCTAGAAAAAACTTTATTAGAAGGCGGACGATTATTAGAGGATACAAGGATTTATGGCAAATAGATTTAGCTGAAATGCAACAATATGCTGATAAAAACGATGGTTATCGCTACATCCTTGTATGTATCAATTGTTACTCCAAATTTGTGTACACCAGAGCAATCAAAAACAAGACCGGCGCTGAAGTGACCAATGCAATGAAGAGTATAATTGAAGAGGCATCGTATACACCAGACAATTTACAAAGTGATCAGGGAAAAGAATTCTATAATAGTCGCTTTCAAGCCCTTATGAAAAAATTTAATATAAATCATTATTTTACATTCAGCACGAAAAAGGCGGCAATTGTTGAACGTGTGATAAGAACTTTAAAAAATAATTTATATAAGCAATTTTCAATTAGAGGTTCCTACAGGTGGGTGGAAATTTTAGTATCAGTAACAAGTGTCTATAATAATACAATACATCGCACAATTGGCATGAAGCCCAGAAATGTGCTAGAAGATACACAAATTAGGGCATACGATTATTTAAAGGTTAAACCGAAAAAATATAAATTTCGTCTTGGCGATATAGTTCGAATCAGTAAATACAAAACCATATTTGAAAAGGGGTATACACCTTCATGGTCAACGGAACTGTTTAAAATTGTAAAAAGTAACATTACCAATCCGACCACCTACATACTGGAATCGTTAGAAGGTGAACCGATTAAAGGTTGTTTCTATGAAGCTGAACTGCAAAAGACAGCCAGTCCAGGTGTTTATCTGGTTGAAAAAATTCTTAGAAAACGTCAGAAAAATCACATTGATCAATTGTTTGTAAAATGGTTGGGTTTCCCCAATCAATTTAATTCTTGGATAGATAAGTCTGATATTGTATAAACAGCTTTGTATTTCCTATTACAATTATTGTATCAGTTGAATGATAAAATAAACATGTAATTTAAAACATATGAATTTTATTTATCAGTATATATTGCTATCATTTGAAAAATTGTTTTCATTGAATTAATAACCATGAAGAGCGTAACATTTGATGAAGAGAAAAATATTGTCCACCAAACATTTGTTTGGGCGTTTGCATATCGAGAAGCTCGAAAGAGCGACTTTCAACAGCTAATGCTTGATAGGTACCGTTTCCAACGCCGAATAGAGAAAATCAAAACAACTTTGGATATGATTTTAGAAAGTAATTTTAGAAATAAAATTGTTCATGAACGATTTATTAATTTATAATATAATTATAAACATATGAAGTACTAAAAAATGTTTTATTCACATTTAAGCAATAATACATAATGACCAAAAACACTTAGGGACTATAACCAAATTGTCTAAGTTCACTTTCACTAATACATATGGCACGAAAAAATACTTCTTCATCACTACTTTTTTAGCGCATATACTAATCACTTGAAGAATCGAGTAGTGCATTTGGTAGCGACGACGTTGGACTTGACGATGGCGACTGCGGTGATGGCGATTCTTCCATTATTTCATCTTCTTGACTCGAAGATGTGGACGTATCAGTATGTTGTTGATGCCCACCACCTAAGATAATGGGACTTTGAGGTTGGTCAGCAGGTACAGATCCTCTATTGCTCTCGTTTTGACACCAATCACATAATCCCATTGTCCCACTTAAAAATTCCCAATGTTCACAATTTGAACACATTTGACGACCGTTGATTGAAAACGGATACACTAATGTTGTTTTACTTTCCATATTGTAAATGATTGTAAAAGCAATGCTACAAATGAACTAAGTCACCATAATTTGGATACGTGTATTTATATATAACAGATGACCTTCACGTGTGACCTCTCTCTCTTGAGTGACTTTTTATTTCAACTCAGATTTTACATCTTCAAATTTCGCTCGAATTTTATCAAGGTTAATTGTAATATGGTCAATAATTCGTTGTTCAAATTTCATTTGAACTTTGTCCAGGTTAATAATTTGTTGTTCGAGAGCCAATATCATCTTCCCAACTTTGTTTTCATACTCTTTTTTTTCTTTTTGAACTTCATTGAATCTTCGAGCAATTTCTTTATTCAATGCTATGAATCGGTGATCAGTAATATCATTAAATTGTATGCGCAGATCTGATAATTTCTTAACAAATACAGCAGTTAGTTGTATACGCAGAAGATCATGTTGAGTGAGAACATATTCTTGAGTATCAGCATCATTTGGTTTTTTAGGTGATGCAACATTCTCTAGGGATTTTCCTTGCATATCATACTGATCATCGAGAGTAAGCCTGAATCCATTTCCAGGTGGTCCACGTAAAAACCGACATTTTTCATTGGATTTCTTACGTCCAAACTTATCAACTGTGCTGTTACTTCGACTCATCCTCAAATTAAACTAAACTAATTTGCTATTTTACCTTTTACTTATATAACTTCATAAGGTTTTCATCTTACAAACGCTTATATAGGGTTTGTTATGTTGGGAAAAATAAAACAATGCTTTTACTACAAACAATTTATTTCCTATTGGTTTTATTTATATATTAAACCATAACATTTATTTTTAAACATGACCATTATTTATAATAATACATACATACATTTATATATTATATTATATATTATACTGGTTTATGGAAATATAGTTCAGAACGTGTTTTTACAAATAAAAGTTGTTCCAATAATTAATTTTACTTTTCTTGATCTTCTACTTTGTCCATAATTTCACAACCATTTGCACCATCGCTGCGGATGACTACACCATCTTTTACGATATAAGTAATATCGTCGGGATCCACATAATCAACCAAATTAAGTTTTGTTACCAAATCACTTGGTAGATCTGGTATATGAATGACAAACTTGGCAAGATCATTATCAATCATTTCAGCACAAAATTGACTCAGGTTTATGGATCCGTAGAGATATTGTCCACATAGATGCGCACCAGCCATAAAATTGATTGCATCACGCACATACTTTCTGTACTGACAGCCAGTTGAATCCAAACAGGAACCATCAAACATCGAAAACTGTAGTATATCTTGAGCCATACGTCTTAATTTGCATGCTAACCAACTTATATACGTATCTTGTTTTTCAACAACATTGTCACACATCTACAATAGAATAATGAGATTGTGATTGTGTTTTATGATACTAGGTATTACACTTTTATTACATTATCAATTAAAATTAAAAATATGATAAACTATAGATTAAAATATTCTTTACACAACATTGTTTACTCTAAACACCCAAAATTTATTAATGCTTTAGTATTACCCCCAGAAAATACATGTGAGCTTTGCCCCAAATATGTTAGGGTAAATTTATCATTTGATTTATTCATTATGTCAACAGTTGCCTCTGATAATGTTTCAGCAACACGCTTGGGTAAGAAAGTTTGAAATGTTACATTATGTGTTGTATCATACAAAGTAACAAGAATACTTTTGCCAAAACGTGTTGAAACAAATGATATCTGTTTTATAACATAAATTTTTCCCACCGTTAGTGTTGAAATTTTTCGGTGCTCAAGAAATTCAACATCTTTGTTTATCATATTATTAATTTCACCCAAAGTCTGCTGTGAAAGACTCATTATTAAAACATGTAATAAAATACCTTTAATAACTTTCACAAAACACACCACAAACACAATTCTTCTATTTCAAGGCAACAACAAGCAATGCCTGTATGACTATGGTCTTCCTTTCGAAAGAGCTCTATATTTATAATATCCAATTTCAAAGTCATAGAAGGGGGAATATTACCAGAAACAACGCATGCTCAAGGTCAAGGTGATTTCTTGAAAGTCAAGGTCAAGCTACTCAAGGTCGAGTTCAAGGTCAAGTTCAAGGTCAACGTCAAGGTCAAGGTCAAAGTCAAGGTCAAGGACAAAGTCAAGTTCAAGGTCAAGGTCAAATCCGGGTTAGTCAAGGTCATCCAAGGTCATTCGGGGTAGGTCAAGGTCATCCAAGGTCAAGGTCATCCAAGGTCATTCGGGTTAGATCAAGGTCAAGGTCATAAAAAGTGGAGGGGGGTTGTGCTTCTTCCCATTACGACACTACTTAATCGTACTCGGAATGGTTTTCTGTCTCATATTCTTGGTAGTCGTTTTGTGGGGAAACCGAATACCCGGTTTTGTCGTTATTTTCTAAATGTTTAAGTTCAGTAAAAGTTAACGGATTTGCATTTGGGTTTTGTCTCCAAAAATTTTGTCTTGTATTAAAATTCTGACTTTGGTTTTGGTTTTGAGGTAATGGTCTTTGGAAGCTTCGTCTCGGCTGAATACTTACGCCGGACATTGGTGTAGGTGGGTCTAATTGTCTTTGTGGGTTGTGTTTTGGGAAAGCGTTTGTAGATTTTCCGAACACTTGTTGGTTAGTTGGGAAGTTGTGTTGAACAGGTGTAGGTCTAGGTTGAATGTTTATGGGTTGACTGGGAAATGTCGAATTGTTCTTGTTTTGGGGTTCTTGATAGAAAGGATTGTTATGTACTATACTTGAATATGGGGTATTAAATCTATTATTAAAAGTTTGATCAAATTGGAAGGTATTAAATCGAGGTTTTGAAATATTTTGTTTGGCGTGTGTCAATGTATGTGGATTGTCTCTAAACATTAGAGATCTGTTATTAATTTGTTGTTCAACGATTGTATGATTTAAAATTATGTTATAAGTACTATCGAGGTCTTTAAGTTCTTTCATAAGTAAAATAGTTCGCAATTCACTATTCACATTGGCTAATAAAACTGTTACAGCAGTTTGTTCAGTTTGCTCAATTAAGGCTAGTTTTGTAGGTGGTGCTAAATTTTCAGAATTAATTTTTAAGTTGATTCTATTTTTCAAAATTTTAAGACGATCCAAGAATTCTAAAATTGGTTCGTTTTTTTGTCTTGTCAAAAAGTTTAATTGCTGAGATAGGGTATGTCTATTAATTTTGTCGCCAAATTTTAATCTTAATTCATTTTTTATTAAAGGCTAAGAAGTGAGTTCCGGATGACACAGTAAATAGTCTCCTGCTTCGTTAGGTATTTTTGCGCAAATAGTTGCAAAAACAAATTCTTTAAGAGAATCATCGTTAGTGTTAAAATACCTATTATAAAATTTATCAATCGAGTTAATAAAAAATTCGAGGTGTTCAGGCTTTCCTGAAAATGTCTTTAAAGTATAAGCAATTTCCTTTGCTGCTGTAAGAGTAGCCATGTCGTTTAAATTAATGTAATCAACTAAATTTAAAAGTTCTTCGATACTTTCGTCTGATGTGCTCATTCGAAATGAATAGATTATATAAAAATTTATAATATAAAATATCAATAAATTTAATAAATAAAGTTTGCAAATTCATATACCAAAAATAAAAATGGGGAATGGAAAGGAAAATATCACTTACGACAGGTTCGATTCTGTGTAACGGTGAATTTTCTTGCCAAAATGTACCAGTTGTGGTTGGGTAGGTATCTTCGATGAATGATTAAAATCAACGGCTAGGCTGCTTGTCTCACGAACGTTGCTGGGTGCAATTTTCTAAACTTGCAAAATTCTAACCTTCGAAGATCCGAACGACTGCGCCAGTTAAATAACTTCGTTTGCACAAAACGTTTTTAAAAATACTTTATTAATGCAGAAGCTATTCTAACATAGTTTAGAAATTAGGGATTATATTACAAATGTGACTTAACTACTTGAAATACGAAAATTAAGTGATTGCTCCTGAATCGGTAGCGTATTTATAAGTTCAGATTACATAAACAAAAGGGGTCTAAGTTTATACATTGTAAAGGGTTTCTAATTATATAACTCTCGTCACTAATGCCACACCGTAATGCTTGCAGTTTTTGCAACTTTTGAAAGCAGTAATCACCTAAAAGCTGCCCTGGGCGAGCTTCGTAGTTAGCAGCACGTTTTAGCAGATTTGAAAAACGAATTACAGTCTTAAACTTCTTTTGTAACGCGCTTGTTTCAAGGTCACCCACGTCATGTCTATAAAGTCTTGTCCTTCAAACCACTCGCGAGCATGTCCACGTAAACGATGCGTCGCTAACCGTAAAGTGTCACTGTCATCCCAACAATATCTATTAGCAATTTCGTCCACCTTTTTTACCCACTCTTCTATGATATCTTTTTCACAATCCGGATCATAAAAAGGAATAAGCTTTTCGTCTCCTACGTGGGGCCTTAAGTAGGATGTTGACTTAACTTGCACTGTCGACTCCACTTGATTAGAAAAACTACTCTCGACTTGCACGTTATCACTTAGTCTATCCACGGATAAAGGTCGCATTTTTAAAAACTGGCTAGATTCCTTACGTAGTTGCTTGTACTTTCTCTTCCACTTTTTGTGATAACTTAAGCTCGGGCAGAGCCCAAATCAAAGAACCTTTTACTTTTGTGAATAAAATCAATCTATTTTCTAATTGCATAAATTTACATGTCCATATAATTATCTGCTGACAGTATAAATATTGTATGTTTATATGACATGGTTTAATAATCTAGCAAACTCTTAACCTACTTAAAACTAATTGTTTATCACTAATTATATTACTACACCTTCTCCGAACGAAAAAAAAACAATTAAAAAAAATGATAAATCTACGTATCAAAATACAGTTTAGTTCTATTTTTATGTACTTCTAATAATCTATTGTCTAATTTTATTACCACATTCGGCGACTTATCTTCAACCACCAGATAAGGGCCGTTGTAAATAGCATCTCTTTTGCTACCGGAATCGTTTCTTAATAAAATTCTTTCACCAGCCTTGTAATTAACTAATTTTGTTCTTTTATCAAAGTGTTGTTTCCTTTTTTCTTTTGAATTTAACAAATTATCTCTTGCATCGAACCAAGCGCTTTGCAAGCGATATTTTAATTCACATGGGTAATCATCAAAATTGTATAGCGGATCGATGTTATTGAGAACGTTCGAGGGTAAACTACAAGTTTTCCCAAATACTAACTCATAAGGAGTATATCGTGTCTCCGTATGAACACTAGTGTTATACGAAAAACACCAAAAGGGTAACCAAGAACTCCAAGTTTCTTGATTTTTGGCTGTTTGTATACGTAAATACGCATTTAAATGCTTATGCGAATTTTCGAGAGCACCCAGTGTTTCGTGATGATATGCTGTTGAAGACATTTGTTTAATATTTAAAATTTTGCAAGTATCCTTTAATGTGGAACACAAAAATTCAGAACCTTTATCCGAAATTATACACTTTGGAATACCATATCTCAAAATAAAGTTATTTACAAAGCCTCTGGCTACTGTTGTTGATTCCTTATTTGGCAAAGGATAGCACTCTATAAACTTAGAAAGTTCACATTGTAACGTTAAAATATATTTATTATTTTCATTATCTACTTCTATAGGACCAACTAGATCTAAATATATATTTTGGAACGCTGAAGATGCAGTCGTTGTGATTGACATTGGCTGTAAATTAGGCCTAGAATGTTTATACCGTTGACAGTCATCACATCGCCTGACAAAATCTTCAACATCCCTATGTAGATTTGTCCAATAATAATATTTCCTAATGTTATTGTACATTCGGTTTACCCCGGCATGCCCACCTGTTGGTAAAATATGAAAGTCATTCAATACTACCCTTTGGCTTTCTAAATCGGTTATCTTGTTTACATCTTTAATAATAGTTACTTTAAAATGTTTATTTTTAAAATCTTGTACATTACTCATAATATATTTTATTAATCGCGCGTTTTCCTTATTTTTTAGAATTATTAGATCCGGAATATTTTATTTCATACATATTGAATTCAGGTCTCTCAACGATGTACCTAGTACGAACGCCGATCGAGGATCCTGCTTCAGAAATATTGTATTTTTATTTTTAACATAAATTAATTCTCCTATGTAAAAATCA
This sequence comes from Polydrusus tereticollis, assembly GCA_963920685.1. Classification (NCBI taxonomy): domain Eukaryota; kingdom Metazoa; phylum Arthropoda; class Insecta; order Coleoptera; family Curculionidae; genus Polydrusus; species Polydrusus tereticollis. Next base: position 58,144,939 of record OY987329.1, read on the forward strand.
TAATTTCGTTCGTTAATAATGTTTTCAAATTTTATCGGTAAAAGCGGACAAAGTTCGCAAGAGTTAATAGGACGTTTTAACAATTCAACAACTCCAGGGTGATCAAGCCTGTTATTCTGTAAATTATTAGAACTTGTCCTATTCTCTACTTGTTCTTCCTTTTCCTTACTTTGTTGCCTAGTTATCGCGAATATTGTTTGCGAAACCGTATTAGACATATTTTTTAACTCGTCCGAGGAAACGGGTATTCGTGAGAGCGCATCCGCCGTCACGTTATCTTTACCCTTTATGTATCTTATGTCAAAGTCATATTCCTCTATAAGTAATCTAAATTTTGTTAGTCTACTCGAGGGATTTGCCATACCAAACAAATAAATAAGAGGACGATGGTCAGTATAGATAATAAATTTTCTTCCGTGTAAATAACAAGAAAAGTGTTTTATGCCAAAAACTATAGCTAACAACTCTTTTTCAATAGTTGCGTACCGCTTTTCTGCCCCATTTAACGCTCTACTAGCGTAAGCGATAGGCCTGTCGTCGCTATTTAAAAGTACAGCACCCACACTATGCCCTGAAGCGTCTGTTTTTAAAATAAAAGTATTATCCAGAGAGAAATTAGGATACTGTAGAACAGGAGGGTTAACCAGTGCGGTTTTTAAGGTCTCAAAGGCTTGCTGACAATCTGATGTCCAACAAAATTTTATATTTTTTCTTGATAAATAATTTAAAGGTGCAGCAATTTCTGCAAAATTCTTTATATATTTTCTGTAATAATTGGCAAATGCCACAAACCTTTTTACCTCATCACCGTTTATAGGTACAGGATATTCTTGAACGGTTTTAATTTTTCCTGGATCAGGTAAAACACCCTCTGCGGAAACCACATGTCCCAAATATAAAAGTTCCCTTTTTAAAAACTCACACTTGTTAGGATTTAGCTTCAAGTTGACATCCCTAAGCCGCTGTAAAACTGTTACTAAATTTTTATTGTGATTAATTAAATTATTTCCAAAGACAATAAGGTCGTCTAAATAAACGAAACAACGTTCATAGTTAAGACCTGACATTGCAATTGTCATAGCTCTCGAAAATGCATTAGGGCTTATCTTTAGGCCCATAGGTAGTCGAGTCATTTGAAATTGACCTCTACTACCTACAGTAAATGCCGTAATTGGGCTACTAGCTTTATCTAGTTCTACTTGATAATAGCTTTGCGATAAGTCCAAATGTGAAAAGTACATTGCCCCTGATAGAGAGTCTAAAATTTCTGCTATGCATGGCAAAGGAAATTTGTCATCCTGTACCCTAGTATTGATAAATCTGTAATCCGTTACAACTCTAAAATGCTTGTTCCCATTGTTATCAGCTCTTTTTGGGACTATTAAAAGTGGCGAAGACCATTCTGACCTAGCTTCTTCGATTATTCCGTCATTTAACATTTTGTCTACCTGTTTATTTATCTCCTCTTTTTGCGAATGTGGAAGCATATATTGCTTTACGTAAATTGGAGATGCGCCTGGTTTTAAATTAATTTTTTGTTTATAGATATTTGTTGTGGTTAAAGGGTCATTATTTAAGAGAAAAACATCGGAATATTTAGCACACACCTTCTGTATAGAATATTTTTCCTGAGTGTTTAAATGTTCAAAATTTAGTAATTTAAATAATTTATCGATTCTGCTTACTGAACAATTGTTACTAGGGCCAAAATTACAAAACTCATAGTTGTCAAATAAATCGACTTTAGGTTTAAAATTTTTTATAGTAATATCGTGATCCTTTACATTTAAAATGTTTACTGGAATCATTTGTGATTTAGGCCTCACTATCGCTGCCGCAGTGAAAACACCTTCACATATTTCATTTGCAAGAACAACACAATCATTATTAGTTTCTACTTTAAAATACTTAATTATGTCGCTCCTTTTAGGGATTAAAGTAAACAACTCACTTTTCGCCTGCATAGGCACTATAATTTTTTCATTGTGATAGTAAAATGTAAAATTAGATTTTTCAAAATCTATTGTCGCAAAATGTTTATGAAAGAAGTCCGACCCAATTACTCCGTGGTAATTATCGTCGAAACTATTAATCATCAAAAATTTATGATACAATCGTACAGTATTTATTTGTAAACATACATTTGCTGAGCCTTGCGACACTACTGACCCTGAAATACCATCTATTTTAGTTGTTTCCGAATAATCAATTTTTTGAAATTTATTTATATGTTTTTTAAAAATTACGCTTACTGATGCCCCTGTGTCTACTAAAAGATTAATACTAGTTCCCTCATATTTAACTGTTATAAAATTTAACCCATTTAATTGAAGTAATTTTAAAACATTTACTTTAGTCTCGAAAAAACGTTTTATTTTGTTCTGATTGGGCCTCATTTCTATCTGAATCAAAATTCCTAGAACCTGAATTTCCCATGAAATATCCGCGATGACCATTACGACTGCCTCGGCGGTTGTTATTTACATTATAATTTCCTTGATTTGTTCGATTAAATGAAGTATTACTAGTAAAGTGACCTCGATTATAATGATTGCCCCTATGCGCGTTAGCGTATGTGCCTCTTGATGAAGTACTACTTCTAAAATTGCCCCTACTATATGAGCCTCTGCGAGTTGTATTCATATTTGGTTGCATGCGGAAAAATTGTTTCGCGTTTCCCAACGACAACTCCTCGTCCTTTGCTGCCCTAATCGCGTCATTTAAATTTATATAGTTCCTTGCTTTAATGGTTGTTCTTAAATCAGCGTTATTTAATCCATTAGCAAATGAATTTACGGCAATTTTCTCGTTAACTGGTCTTAAAATATTTACGTGTTGATCGTTTCCGTCGGCCTGCGTTAGTGTTAAATTAACTAATAAGTCCTCGATAGTGCTACCAAACTGTTCAATAGACCTAGAATTTTGTTTTGCACCATTAAGTTGTAAAGATAACGCGGAAACGGATTTTTTCGCAATAAAATAAGTCTTAAGATCAGCAATTAAAGTAGCATTATTCACATATGTTTGTTTAAGTCGAATTTTAGCATTTTCAGAAAGTCTAGTCCTTAAAACATAAGTGGTTAGTAGTTTCTTGCCATCATCGTTTATTAGAGAATCGTACCACTCGATAGCATGAATAATTTGTTTTGTAACCGCTTCCGAGCCGTCCATGATAGGTACCAAACCTGCTGCAGTTTTCAAGTCAAATTTTTCAGACATTTTGATTTCTATCTCAGAATCTGATGAATCGGAATCAAAATCTACATCAGGTTGTGCCAGCTCCTATTGTATTCCCGTTAATCTGTCGTTCAGAATCTTACTTATACTTCCAATATACTTATCTATCTCGATGACATATAATTTTACTTTCTCTATTAAACTTGAATCATGAAATCCACTATTAAATATTTCCTTAATACCATTAAAATTTTTCCTAAACTTATCTAATTTCCTTAACCTATTATTTAATATCTTACTATTATTTCTTCGTTCTTTATTATCTTTTCCCAAATTCCTATGAAACACTCTTAGTTCCTCCAATAGGTATCTAAAATTCTCTGTTTCTTTCGACATTCCATTCCATAACTTTCGTCATTATAATAACCATTTCCCATACCATTACCATTATATACTACTTTCCATTAATATACCATAATTTCAACATAATAATCCATATTTGCCTGTTAAACTTTTTCCGTACTTTTTGCTATTTCTCTTCTAATTTTCCTTTCCAAATTTTTTTTACAACGAATATATACAATCCATAGGACGACGACAATTCCCAATATAACCAATATAATACTTAAAATGTCTTGAATTGAACCAAATTTTGTTGAAGTCGTCTGGCCTCCACTGTTTCCAGCTTGTGCAATAATTATTTCTTCCTTGCTTTGGTTTTTGCCCATTTTATTTATTTTTTATTGTTCTTCATGCCAAGTTTTTCGGCAGGATCGCCATGTGATAACTTAAGCTCGGGCAGAGCCCAAATCAAAGAACCTTTTACTTTTGTGAATAAAATCAATCTATTTTCTAATTGCATAAATTTACATGTCCATATAATTATCTGCTGACAGTATAAATATTGTATGTTTATATGACATGGTTAATTAATCTAGCAAACTCTTAACCTACTTAAAACTAATTGTTTATCACTAATTATATTACTACATTTTCATCTTTGTCATCGGATGAGTGCGAACGCTTCTTCGATCGCCTTTTTGACTCAGACCGACTTCTGGGCGGAGGTGTGCTCATTTTGATTAATAGAGACACTTGTATCTATCTCACTTCTGACTTTGTCAGAGATAAATCTATTAGTCAGTTAAAAATGCTTTATTAAAATAAAAATTAACAATATAAAATATAATTATTAGTACGTTTAAAGTGTGTCGCGAATACTATTCAACTGCCTTCGTATCTTTTCCACATCGAACACGTCGTGACGGTTTCTGCTGAACCAGCGGTTCTCGGTGCTGGTGCTTATCGCTTGTTTGTTTGTTTCGTTTCGTACACTAGATCTGTAAAAAAAAATGTCAGCGATGCGTTGAAAAAAAAGGTCGACATTTTGAACCTTAGTATATTTTACTTAATTAACTTTAATTCTTAAGCAAAAGAACTTTCCGATATGTCGGTGTTGCCAAATATGTTCGTAAATATAATGTTTTTGTTATTTTCAGGTTATAAATTTTTATTTTGTATTAGTGTTTGATATCATAGTATAGAAAAAATTAGGAATTTTGCGATGAGTAAAAAATCCAATATGGCGATCATAAGAAAAAAGAAAGTTGATGATGGTTACAGGAAACCGAAACATTGTAACCAAAATATGATCAGGTAGGCATCTTCTATGTAAAAAGTGGCAATGAAAATGTGTTTTCGGATTTAAAAAATATTGGGTAATAAAAAAGTTACTACCGATCTAAAATAATGCAACATTTTGGTTTATTCAAAATATCTCAAAACCCAAAAGAACCAGAATCGATCCGTAAGCAGCAATAAACTACTTACATAATTGCCTAAAACTTTCCCCATTTAACCGCCTTTTTATCTCTTCTAGTTTCCGAGATCGCAATACTGTCAGCACCAATTTCGGGCACCCTGTATAACTAAAACGTAGTGTGAAAAATAATATTACTTTCGTAGTTTCTTGATATCCGTATCGCTCTATTCGGCGCGAGTTAGTCTAAACATTCATATCGATTTCAGGCGAAGAAAGCAAAGTAAACATACCTAATTGGTTTTTTATTTAATTTTATTCCACTTAGCTTGCTTGTTTCTCTGGGTTTTAATTTATGAATAGGTTAATATTAAGGAGGTACTTACAAAATATGTATTTAAAAAAAATGCAAGTAAGTTAACTTATTATTAGTTAATAAACAGTAAAACATGGTATCCTTTTTTGATTACAGTTATTGGACACCTGTCCAATATTAAAAGTTAGGCTCATTTCGAATACAGATATTGGACACCAAATTTTTAGGATATAATTTTACAATAATTGAGAAACTCGGCAATAAACTATATTTTTAAATAAAGTATTATTATAGCCGTAACAATAAATTTATATTTAAAAAACAACTAAAATCTAAGATTTTTTTTGAATGATTACCCTAAACCAAAAAACTAGAAATTACGTACCTGTCGACACATCCACGTTTAAGGTCACAACGGAACTGTCAGTTCGAAAATAATGGTCTCGCGCTTTACGCCATTTCAAGTTTAAATAACACTCTTTCCATCTAGCAAATGGTACTTTATTTAGTTAAATGAGATAGTTTATTTTTAAGATTTACAATCTAAATGTCCAATAACTATGGCATGTCCAATGAACTAACCTGAAACATCATGAATGGTATACATATTCTGTAAAAGTAAAAAGTCATTTAGCCCTTCTCTGTCATATTACCTACCTTTCCACCTTTTTTCAACAAAAGATGATTTAAAATAAGAATTTAATATTACAAATTTAATACACCAACTCACAAGAAAATATGAAGCTTTACGACAGAACATTTTAAGCCGAATCTTAGCCTATAATGAACTTTCAACAATTTTTGTTTCAGAATATGAGCGAGGAAGAGTGGGTCGATACTGATGGTGATGACAATGAAAGCGAGGATAAGGGGCGTCCAGATAAAAAAGCCTTACCATGGCATTCCTTGGATTTAGTTAAAAAAGGTGACACATCATCTGATGACAGTGATGACGGTTTACCGTCAGATTCCTCAACCAAAAAGAAAATCTTTTCAAATGATGAGGTTAGAGATAAGGTTATTGCATCAGTACCTTCTACATCATTGGAGCTAGATAAAATCAGAATACCATCAGAAGACGTGACATCGCCACAGAATTCTGATGAATTAGTAATACAAAAGGAAACTATCCCAGAAAATGCTTGGAATGACGTTGAATTGAAAGGTCCACCAACCGAAATAAATATCTTGCTTTTGGGAGAGTCGGGGGTTGGAAAATCTACATTTATTAATTCTTTTGCTAACTATATGAAACATGCAAATTTTGAAGCAGTTCAAGAAAATGCCCTTAGTGTGCTAATTCCTGCTAGGTTTAATATTTTTGACAAGTAAGTGGTTTATTCATGAATAATTAGTTTTTGATCGTGTTATTTCCCATTAACGGGTGGTAGAAAATAGCGCCTTTGACTTTTACATAGAGAAGTAAAAATCTTTGTGTAGCTCAATAACGGTTAATGAAGCAGTGACAGAGGTTTTAAAGAGAACGACTGGATTTAAATTTCGCACCTATTGTACCATAATTTAAGGCTTGTACCGTGCGACCAGGATATTATGATAAAACATGTTCCTGTATTATAAATGTACTTTCTTTAATGTTTTATTGCCTTTTAAAGGAATTTTCTTATTATTTTTGTGAAGAATATTGCATCTGCTTAGTCTGCTGGCTTAATGTTTAACCTGTCAGTTTTATCTTAATTTTCGATTACAATATACATATATTGGTTTTTACATGCTTATATTTTGCAGTACCTATATCTATGTACCTTCATATATACAGGGTATTCCAAACTCGATGGTACATTAGGAGAATCTAGAAAACGAATATAAATATCGTGCTGAAGTTTTAGAAATAGGGATAAGACATTCCTTTCTAGCCTCTAAAAATATTTTTGGAAATGCGGCGTTGCCAGTTCTACCTCTACCGGATACTAACTTTTATTAACCATGTTCTATATCTGTATAGGTAGTGAAAACACTTGGTTTAGTCGACGACCAAGTAAAACACTTTAATTAAAAACACACTTTATTTAATTATAGTTGATTTTCATACAAAACGAACTACAATTCAATCGATCTATTTGTCACCGAATTCTCAAGGCAAGTCCCATAAAAATCACACATTCTTCAAAATTAGCCCAATGTTTATATTCCGTCGAGTCGACATCATCCAAAACAATTCTTGGTAAACACCAAGATTAAGTTATCTTTTCCGTGGTCAGCACTTAAGGTGGGTGCTCACAATCGGCCATCCTGACTGGATGATCGTCGACCATTCACCTAAAAACAACAGTACCAGCAGAAACTTTTCTCGTACTTTGCTAAACAGCGTTCAATTTTAGTGTGCACAGGGTCTTCCAATCTCGATGCCATTTCAAACATTGCACAGATACATCGCAACGTATCGACGGCAAAACTCAACATTGCATAGAGATCGGTTCCGACCGCTTATCAAACATTGCACAGATTCATCGCAACGAATCGACGGCAAAACTCTACATTGCACAGACACATCGCAACGTGTCGACGGCTTTAAAACCATTGCACAGATACATCGCAACGTATCGACGGCAAAACTCAACATTGCACAGACACATCGCAACGTGTCGACGGCTTTTTCAAACTGGCACAGATACATCGCAACGTATCGACGGCCTTCTCAACATTGCACAGATTCATCGCAACGAATCGATGGCAAAACTCTACATTGCACAGACACATCGCAACGTGTCGACGGCTTTAAAATCATTGCACAGATACATCGCAACGTATCGACGGCAAAACTCAACATTGCACAGACACATCGCAACGTGTCGACGGCTTTCTTAACATGGCACAGATTCATCGCAACGAATCGACGGCTTTATAACCATTGCACAGATACATCGCAACGTATCGACGGCAAAACACTACAATGCACAGACACATCGCAACGTGTCGACGGCTTTTTCAACATGGCACAGATACATCGCAACGTATCGACGGCCTGCTCAACATTACTTATAATATTTACCTTATTAAGCATCACCGATGGTGATCCATCTCTTAATGTGTTCTACAGCATACACGCCAGTGTAGGAAGCCCTAGACCTCTTGGACCCTGGAATGTCGGTCACCTCATACCGGTCATTGTCCAGAACCCTTGACACCTTGAATGGTCCTTTCCACTTTGGAACCAACTTCCTACTCTTACCCGTGCTGACGATTGAGGATATCTTTACCAGAACTAGTTCACCTTCAGTATAAACTTTTGGATTTGCTCGATATGCATCAAAATTGACCTTTTGGCGATGCTGACTCTATCGGTAATTATACGTTTAGGCACTCCAAATACCTTAATGATACTCTCTACTTCCTCTATAACATACTTGGTCTTCGTATTCTTTACAGCCTTGATAAAACAAAATTTAGTGAACGCATCTACAGCGACAATAACATAACAATTGCCTTGTTTGCTTTTGCAAAAAGGTCCCAGATGATCAATATGGATTGTGTGAAATGGGCGAGTGTAAGATAATGAATTAAAACAAAAGTTATTGTGCACTGATTTTTAATAAAACACCGAAAATACTACAAAATAGGAACCCAACGACTATATGACAATCTCTCGTCTCCGTTGTATATCGACTACTCTCCCTAGTTCTTTTCCTTTCCACTTGTCGTATGTTTACATTAACGTAGACTAAACAAATTCCTAGTATAAGAATATTCGATAGGTCTTTGTTGTCTAGCACCGAAAATGGTCCAGAGTCCTACACGAGGGATTTTTATTATTGGATGTAACAATCCAGGTCGTTTTCCAGCTGATGTTTTATGGTACATGCAACTTTTTAGTAATATTTTCCGTTATCAATGAACATTCACTGCCAAAATCTACAAAACATTGCTCATCTAAGTTTTCATTAATTTTGACAGATTTGTAAAATTTATTTTTGTCACTCTCCCTTGATACCAAAAGTACTTTTCTATTGACCCCCGTAGTATTATTTTCGCTTGATTTAAAGTGAATGTTTGAAGTTTGCCCATTTTTCTTAAAACAGTTATTAATCGAATGCCCTGTACGTCGACAATATTTACAGTATAGACTACTTCGATCTCCATGCATAACCTTCTGGGGACACTGATATTGTTTATGTCCTGATTGTTTACATTTATAACAAACGCTCAAATTTCTATTTTCGTTCCTTAACTCGATATTTGCTGACTGCCTAAATCTATTATTTGACGATACTGGTTGATGATCACGTTTTCGTGACGTTTCAGCAAAACTTAAGGAGGGCTCAAAAGCTTTTAAATATACAGCTAATTTAGAAGGATCTACAATGTTAGCCGCTTTGATTGAAAATTTAATATTTTGATTTTCGAGAGAACCTACTATAAGACTAACTTCATCACTGCCTGTTAAATTTAAGTTTATTCTGCGAATTAACGCCAATTTTTCAAAACAATATTCATAGAGGCTTTGATTTAATTTATGCTTCAGTGCTAGCATGTCAGTCATTAAAATGTACAAGTCTCGAGTGGACGAAAATGTTGTTATTAATAAAGATTTCCACTCTGCCCATGACTTTGGAATGTTTGGAAGACTCTTATACCATGTATTTGCAGGACCTTGTAATTTGTTTATGGCCAAATGACAAATATTTATATCATCCCAATTATAAATTGCAGCATGCTCATCAATTTTGGAAATCCATACATTAACATCATGAAACAAAGGGTTAAATTCAGTAATGTCTGTATCTTTCAAGGAAATACCTATTTTAGGCCTCTGGTCATTTTTAAGCATATTAACTATATCTATCAAACCTGAGTGGTCACTGATGACAGTAGCACTTGGCTGAGGAGGCAGATCTGGAGTATACGAACGTGCACTATCGTTCTCACTTAGCCGATTCCGTTTAGGATCATCAATATCATCATTAAGACGAGATGAACCATGACTGCGACACCGACACGGAGAACCTTGTCTTTTGCTCATGATTATAAATGTCAAAACACACAAAGGTACTTGTAAAACAGTTTAAATCCAGTTAAAAAAACACTCTGACCGTCAGCGGACACAAAAGTACTGTTAAAATATTGTCACCGCGAACACATCCAAAAGTACGTAAAACACAGTTTTATGTCTTAAATGTCTTTTCTTTATATATCCCACTTCTGATGAAAACACTTGGTTTAGTCGACGACCAAGTAAAACACTTTAATTAAAAACACACTTTATTTAATTATAGTTGATTTTCATACAAAACGAACTACAATTCAATCGATCTATTTGTCACCGAATTCTCAAGGCAAGTCCCATAAAAATCACACACTCTTCAAAATTAGCCCAATGTTTATATTCCGTCGAGTCGACATCATCCAAAACAATTCTTGGTAAACACCAAGATTAAGTTATCTTTTCCGTGGTCAGCACTTAAGGTGGATGCTCACAGTAGTTTTGAATTTGTTGGGGGTTATTATATTTTCGTCACTTAAATCTATTACGTAAATAAACCAGTGTCGAGTTCTTGAAACATAAACAGTGACAATTAAGACGGCGACCGACGCGAAGAACGTACAAGCCAAGTACAATGTACAATATTAAAACAATAAACAGTTGAAATTTGGATCGAGAATTAGAGATTATTAGTATTTTTTCATTTCATAAGCAACGCGTCGATATAGGCAGGCACTCGCCCACCATTTTATTTAAACTAAAATAAAGTGATTACACTCATACCGAGTTTTTTAATTTATTTTCAAAAGTAACGCGATCTATTTGGATCCACTACAACATTAGTCCTTCAAGCCGGATATTTAACTCGGCAAAACGCTCGGTGAAAATGACTTGTTCGGCAACACAACCGGGCAAGCTAAAACATAATTGTGACAAAATGGTCGTCAAAAGAACTTTTCGGCAACACAGTCGGAAAACCAAATACCCACAATAGTTTGTTTGGTAATACAGCTAAAACAAACTCATAACCAAGGAAAATAGCGTCGATTGGTAAGTCGTGAATATCCCCTTTAACCATTTCCATTATTTATTCAATTGCATTATCTGATACTTTAGTGTATTATTAAGAGATTTAAACAAAAAATATGGCTTCTGAAAATACTGACAATGCACTCGATTTAGCTCATATGTTAACAAAATTAAAGTTAAAACGGGCACTCAAATCCCAATAAACCAATTTTACTACCTATTTAAATAATTTTGAACCTTCTTCGGAAAATTATGAAGAAGTTAATGCTCGCGCAGAAAGAACAACGTTTGTTTTGGATCAGTTTAATGACATTCTAACTCGATTTTGAATCGACATTCTTTAAGGCTATCGGTCAAGCCAAGAAAATGCTTGCAGATTTTTTAAGAACGCAAAATGCATCACCAAGTCCTGCTGAAAGCATTTCTAGTGTTAATGCAATTGGAAATACAAATGTTAATTTACAAGGTCCGGTAAGATTACCACCGATTAGTTTGTGGGGCCTACAGTCAATGGATGACATTTTATGATATTTTTAATTCTTTAGTACATTCAAATGCGCAGTTAAATGAAGTACAACAATTCTGGTACTTAGAATCATGCCTGAAAGGCGAGGCTGCTCATTTAGTTCAGTCCCTTGAAATTTCAAATCAATTGGTTCACCCACCAGCTGGGTGAGGCCAGAGCTGATTGCAAAGGATTCGGCATCACGACCTTGTTCGTCAGTCATGTTTGAGTATTTGAGCCAGTTGACATTATGAACGTTGAAGTCGCCAAGGATGACAACTTCGGAATTGGGATGGTGGGTTTGCAAAAAGTCGACAGTATTAGCAAGAGAGGAGAACAAGTCTCTATAATGGGTATCACTTGGCGGCCGGTAAAGGCAGCAGATAAATTTAGTAATTCTCTGCGTTAATATTTTAAACCACATTAAATCAAAGTCGTTAGGCTCGAGTGTCTCCTCTCGTTGACAAGAAATATCACTCCGGACAAAGAGACAAAGGCCAAAATTCCGCCTAAATCGGTGATGAAAGTCGTACCCAGGATATAAATAGCTGACCGTACTAATCGACGATCTGACTTTGGTTTCGGTTAGTGCAAGTACATGAGGTTTGGTAGATTATAGATGTTGATGGACTGCATTGATGTTCGAGTTCATTCCTCTTATATTGCAGAAGTCAATTTGAAAGCTGCTAATCTCGGGTCTTTTAAACAACTCCAGTTTTCACACCATTTCCGTTTAGAATATTGTTCGAAGGACCCGCATGGCTACTGGACATGGTGGATGATTGAATAATCTCGCTTGATAAGGCGCCAGGACCCGCCCCCACCCGGAGATCCGATCTGGGGGCGTTTTTAACTCCGGAATATATTGATCTTGGAACCATCATCATAGCATTTTTGTATATTTCCCACCCTGGAAACCGGAGACATCGGCACAGTGACGAAATGTTAGCTCAAAGAGCAACTTCGCGCCACCTAAGCCGATGCGATGGTATTTCACCGGGTAATTTTCAATTGTCAATAATTCGTAAACAGTTGAAGATAGGTATAGGACATCATAAACGAAATCTGCTTAGAATCTTGCGTAGAATCAAAAGATGAAATAATATACAGGGTATTCCATTTACAAAAAGTGACATTGACGTGATAATTCATTTATGTAACACCCTGCATATTCTACTATTAGCTAAAAAAATGCAGAAATAAAAATAAAAATCGACGTGTCTGAGCGTTTTTTTTTAAGTTAACCTGTTCAGAAATATTCCGATTATTCCCAACTTTATCACCACCCTGTACATATTGGGTAACAAACTTGACATTGTAACTAAACGGGAATGTGAGAAACATTTAGATAAAGAAGGAATTGACTTTTCTACGGTTATTCAACTAACAGAATTTTTAACTAAGCGTTGCAATTTCCCAGAAACGCTGGAAAGCAAGAATAAGACAGACAGAGGACAACAACACAACAATACTCTAACATACGTGACAACCAGAAAAATTTCTTGTGCCTTTTGTCATAAAAACCATTTAAACCATCAATGCGAAAAAATACATATTATGCCGAAAAGAGATCTTCACACAGAAGTTATAAAACATAAATTATGCATTAACTGTCTTAAGACCTTTTCATGATCACAATTCCTGCAGTTCAGCAGGTTGTAAAAACTGCGATCGGAAACATAATTTACTATTACATTCATTTTTTAACAGCAGCGTTAAAGTTGCCGGCGCTAATGGCTCTGTTAATAACCCAAACAATATCAATCGCGACAATAATAACAAATCCCATGGCGGGTCACAAAGTACCCATAGTACTCAAGCTTTACTCTCAACTGAAATTAATCAAGAAAATAAACAAACTTCAATTGGTGCCTCAACTTCTAAGAACCAAGATTTTTCTAATCAAAACGTAACAATGCATTGTTTATCTACTGGAAACAATAAGCAAACTGTTTCGGCAACAGCCATGATTAAGTTTTTAGATTACAATGGAAAAATAATAGAAGCTGGTGTTGTAGTGCACCTTAAATTGCGCCCGCAAAAAAAAAGTAAATGCCCGATAAAACGGATTAATTTTTGGCTGGCCGGCCGGCAGAACGATATATGTGTAGGCAGCGACGAGAAGACGGTTTCAGGAAAAGGTCGAGCCGTGAAACTTAAAACTGTGTTTTACTGAATCTTTTTTTTTAAAAGCAACGAACTAGCCGGTAAGTCCATTACTTAATTTAATTAATTGTCTGTTTCATATTTAAATTATGTGAGGGTGAAGGTATGGTGTAAAGATAGAATCTTTTTTTTTAATCTAATTAATGTTCGGAGTGTTGATTTTTTCTTTATAAAAAACCTATAACACGACAATACTGGGGCCATCCTGGACAGTGCATTGCAAAGTAATTTCATTACTGATTCATTGGCTAAGCAACTCTATTTAAAAACTAAAAATTTTAGTATTCCCGTGGCTGGTGTAAATAACTCTGTCAGCAAAATTTCAAAAAAGGTTAACGCCACATTTTATTCTATCAACGAAAAATATCAAATGAAAGATTCATTTTTAATTGTAAAAATAGTTACCGAAAATCTTCCGCAAACTTCTTTTGACTTTTCTAACATAAACCTACAAAATAATATTGAATTTGCCGATAAAAACTTTAATTTGTCGTTTCCTGGAGATGTTTTGTTAGGAGTAAACATATTCTATGCCATTATGTGTGTAGGACAAATTAAATTGGGCAAAAACAAACTAATTTTATAGGAAACTAAATTGGGCTGGATTTTTCCAGGAACTTTATGTTTTGATTACAATGTAAAAATAATGACTCCACCATTTGTAACCTTTTAATACCAAATAATGAGTTGCATAGGCAAATCGTAAAATTTTGGACTTTAGAAAATTGCGACAGTGAAAAACAGGACATTTTACCACAAGATTTGTTATGCGAAACATAATTATAGACGCGTATCGCAAGGTCGGTTTGAAGTAAGTTTACCCTTATCAAATGATTCATTCGGGTTGGGTGATTCGAAAAATACGGCTATTAAACGATTTTACAGCCTCGAAAGAAGATGGCAAAAAGACGAAAATTGAAAACGCGAGTTAAGTTGTTACAACTTATACAAAATAAAACAAAATACAATATGTGACATAACTACATGAAGTTCGAATATTAAGTGACGCGCTCTAGGCTAAGAGTCCCATTTATAAGTGTGCGTACTGTTAACAAAAGATAAACGTTGATATGAAGATAGGGTTAATTTTAATTACATAACTCGTCCCTACTTAAGTTCGGAAAATAAAGGCTGACGATTTTCCGATCCCTGGGGGTTTTGAAGCTCAATATCTTATAGGGTATTTTTTGATTTTCTTCCTGTTACAGTGTCGTCGGCATCCGTTCGTTTTCCAAGCGATCGTGACGAGTCCGATTATAATAAGTAGACTAACAAGTGCGATTGGGACTTTCCAATGATTATTGATAATCCCTATTGTTTGCAGATTATAGAATTTTATTTTGAAAATCATTTTGCTTACTTCTTTGATTTCTTGGTGGTTAATTTTTTGACGTTGCAAATGTGAAGTTTCTTCTTGTTCTTCTATTTTAATTGGTGGGATGTTGAGACTGTAGTGTAGGTTATTCGTTTTTTCAATGGTATATAATTAATTCTTGATTTCTAGTGGACACTTATCCATGGTAATGAAAGTTGGTTTATGGATATAGGAAGATCATTTTATTTCTTGACAGTTGCTAGTAAGGCTAATTTATTTCGAATAATTTTTTGATTGTGTTCGATTTTGTTTAAGTGTACGGTATATGTTTGTGTAACATTGGAGAGAACTGATATTACTTGTTTTACATCGTTTTGCAATAAATGCTGATCAATAGATATGGCGTTTAGATATTGGTCGTACATTTGTTCGTCGTCTGAATCTAAAGTACCAAAGAGCCATTTATTAACTTCCTACAGCGTTTATTAAACCACGCTTTTGTTTGGAAGTTTGTGAGAGAGTTTTCTAAATCATTTAGGCAATTTTGTATTTGTTTTAAGTTAATATGATAATATGTTATTTGATGTGTATACAGGGCTGCTCAGAAGTCCGGAATAAAATTAATATAGCCTTAACCTGTAAGTTTTGGGGAAAATGCTCGGACACGTCAATTTAGTTTTATATATGCTCACATTTTGACGTTATTTGTTTGTTTTTTTTATAGAAATTTGTCAAAGATATGACGACATCGATCTTTTTTTTAAATGGAAACATACAGCTTCTGAAACATCATTTGAAAGCTAATAGCTCTTACAGTTTGCTCATTAATTTTGGCGCGATTCTGTCAAGCTATTTCAAAATTGCGACTGTTAAAAGTTTTAAAAAAATCCCTATTTAAATAAGCGAAAATGATAAATCATTAATGTTTTTCTTACCTTTCAAGGTGAGAAATCTTTATTGTTTCACGTTCTGACATTTTGTGACATTGTGACATAACAATAGTTATGGTTTATTTTTATTTATTTTGTCAAAAGAAATAAAAATGTAACGAAGCAAAACAAAACACAACAAAAAGGTGGTTTAACGTGGCAAATGCTGGAAATATCCTCCACCCTCTACTTGGCACGCTCCCAGACGTCGACGGAATTTCGAATGGCTTCAGCCGGTATGTTATGTGTCTCCAATCTAATTTTGTTTTTCAAATCTTCAATAGTATTTGGTCTATTTTGGTAATTTTTCTTTTAAATATCCCCAAAGAAAATAGTCTAGAGGCGTTAAGTCTGGGGACGTCGGTGGCCATTCAATTGTACCACGTCGTCCAATCCAGCGACCTGGAAATATCTGATCTAAATATCTTCTCACATTGACACCAAAATGCGGGGGAGCACCATCTTGCTGAAACCAAATTGTTTCATTAGGTATAATAATATCTCGATCTACTTCATTGCGAAAAATTACAGCTAGAGCAGGCCTCAACTCGAAGGTTAAGAAATCCAGGTACGGTTCAGCTATGAGGTTTCTTTCCAAAAAGAATGGTCCTAAAATTCGGTTATTAATGATACCTGCCCATACATTTACTTTCTGGGGCCGCTGAGTATGCGCTTCAAATATCCATCGTGGATTTTCTTGACTCCAGAAACGATAATTATGTCTGTTAACCACCCCGTTTAAATAGAAAGTAGCTTCATCCGAAAATAATATGTTCTGTGGAAACCTATTATTCTCGTCACACTGTCTCATTATTTCTTCGCCAAAATTGCAAACGCCTATTATAGTCATCTTCTAAAAATTCTTGGACAAGACATACTTTATAATTTTTCTGCTTTCAAAAATCTTCCAATAGTACCTCTAGATGTATCATGATTTTGAGCCAATGAAACTGTTGAAACATGCGGATTATCCTGCAGAGATAATGCAATATCCTATTTTTCATCGTCACCTAAAACACGTGGCCGTCCATTCCTAGGCAAGTCCTTTACTGTGCCATGTTCATCAAATTTGTGGAATATTTTACTAATAGTGCCCTGTGAAATTTGATTTTCCCGATATTTAGCTCATTAAATAAAGTGCACACTTCACTTTGACTTCTTATTTTATCTCCACGTCCTAACAATATCAAAACTTCGATACCCTACCTTTCCGACAAAACCATTTTTGTTTAGAAAATTGTAAAATAATACTTCGGAAATACCTAAATTAATTTTACAAGTTTACAATGTCACAAAATGTTAGAACGTGAAACAATGAACATTTCTTACCTTGAAAGGTAAAAAACATCAAAGATTTATCATTTCCGCTTATTTAAATAGGTTTTTTTTTTTTTAACTTTTAACAGTCGCCATTTTGAAATAACTTGACAAAATCGCGCCAAAATTGATGAACATACTGTCCGAGATATTAGCTTTCAAATGATGTATCACAAGCTGTATGTTTCCATTAAAAAAAAGATCGATGTCGTCATATCTTTGGCAAATGTCTATAAAAAAAACAAACGAATAACGTCAAAATGTGAGCATATATTAAACTAAATTGACGTGTCTGAGCATTTTCCCCAACAGTTACAGGTTAAGGGCTACGACTCTCGGTAGGTTTGCTTGGACGGTCGCGGCGAGGGGGAAGCTGCTCGTCGAGGAGTAGGCGGTAACAATATTTTTCCAGGGCCGCTGTTTGAATTTGGCTTGATGCCCTTGATGGTTGCGAGGCGCGATTACGCTTACTGCTTATTATTCATCTTATGGTTACGGATGCAAATGCATCGATATGAGAAAATAGACGGCGACACCATGGTACATATTTTTTGTACTATGAGTCTCGGCACTACTAACTACTTACAATATGGAAACAAGATTTGTTCTTTAAAGGAAGGGGGTTTTGCAAATAAATAGGGTTGTTGTTTAGTTAATTAGGCAGGTACCTAAATACTGCGAATTTTTCTGTTACTTGCTTTTATTGACATAACATTATAGTAAAAATACATCAATTATACTTAGTGAGTTAGTATAGTTACATATTTATGACTAAACAAATTAATGCCAATTTAATTTAAATATACAATAATATGTGGCATTGTTCAATCTGTTTTGATTTTAGTCCAACAAAAAACTATAAAAGTATGTATGTCAATGTTGAAGGTGGTTAATCTGTGTATGATTTTGAGACAAAAAGTTTATATAAACTTAATTTATCCGTTTTGCTTTGTTACCATAATACACGGTGATGAAAGTATTATTTTGAAAAATTGTTTTTTTTAATAACTCAGAAACTACATTAGATATTTTTATTTATTTATTTATTTATTTAAAGCCAGTACACTACAGAAAGATCTTATTTCTAAATGGTACAAACGGTACAAAATTAACAATCTCTAGACATACCCGACACTAAAATTATACAATACAAACAGTTTAAACCTTAAGCCTTAAGATGGTCTTTAATGCGATTAAGCCAATAAGAAATATATCGCAGTCGGAGTAAAATTTATTGTATGTGTGCATCAGCCGGTGAGCAAAGGTATTTGAGCCGTAGTTAGTCCTGTGAAACCTTTCATGAAATAATTGTATTTGTCTTGTGTTTCTACTAGGAATTGAAAATAATACTAAGCTCAACAGATCGCTACAGTCTATACTCCCATTCACCAGTTTATATAAAAACAACACCTGTGCGTTCCTTCGCCGGGTCAGCAAGCTCTGAAAGCCACAGAGTAAGAGTCTTGTCGAGTAGGGTACATTCTGGTAAGGAAAATTATGCTTGTACAAAAGGTATTTAACAAATTTGTTTTGAACCTTTTCCAGTCTATCTATGTGACACGCGTAACCTGGAGACCATACGACAGAACAATACTCTAAAACACTGCGTACTAAACAATTATAAACGCTAGTAAGCGCCTTAGTATCGCCGATGTGTTTTGTGTTCCTCTTGATAAACCCAAGCAGCCTAAACCCCCTCAGAACGATACTATCTATATGCTGGTTGAAAGTCAAATCACTGTCAAATATTACACCGAGGTCATTTAACGATGACACACTCTCGATGATCGAGTCTGTAATCTTATACACCGTTCTGTGAGGGTTTCGACGCTTGCAGAAACTAATAGCCCGACACTTAGAAACATTAATACTTAAATAATTCGCCTCGCACCACGCAACGAAGTTGTCAAGGTCAGACTGCAGACAATTAGAATTCGCAGAGACAGTATTATAAAACTTCAAATCGTCCGCATACAGAAGGCAGCGAGACGACCCGAAACAAGAAATGACATCGTTTACAAACAGCAGAAACAGTATGGGTCCAAGATGGGACCCCTGGGGGACGCCTGAGGTGACGAAAATTTCGCGCGAAACAGAACCACAAGCAACAACGCGTTGATGACGTAGAGACAGATACGATTCAATCCACCCAAGGTAATGTCCCGAGATGCCGATATCACCAAGCTTTTTCAGCAACAAGGCATGGCAGACACTGTCGAATGCCTTAGAAAGATCGGTATAAATGCAGTCAACTTGATTCCCAGACTCAACCGATGTTAACAGAAAGTCCTGATATAATGCTAGATTAGTTGCAGTAGATCGGCCTGAAAAAAAACCGTGTTGCTCTGGTATAATATAATTCTTGTAGGTGTTGAAGATCTCAACGGTAATTATGGACTCAAGAAGCTTAGGGATAGCAGAGAGCAGAGAGATTCCACGATAGTTAACTATTTTCGTCCTGTCACCCGACTTGAAAACGGGAATCAAATTAGAATGTTTCCATGAAGAAGGAAAGCAGCCGGTGTTGATAGATCTCTGAAAGAGAGTTCTTAAGGGGTCCAGGAGTGAGCTGCAGCAATTTAACAGGAGTAAAGGGGGTATACCGTCTGGACCAGCCCCCTTGGAAACGTCAAGAGACATTATCTTATCCCTAATTTCTTCGATAGTAAAAATGTGAGAAGATAAAATGGATGAGAATTCAGTAGGCAAAGCACCAGAACTGATCGGCTTGGAGTGATCCGAGTAGCAAGACTGAAAATGAGTAGCAAAGGCATTAACAATGTCCGTGGGTTCACTAAGGGTAAGACCGCCGTACTGCATACCAGCTGGGAGACCAGACAACCCCCCCAAATTCCTGACGTAGGACCAAAAGTGCTTGATATTCTCGGGAATCAGAAGTTCGGCATTGGTAATAAACGTCAAGTAACATACGTCAGTCCGAAACTTGACCTCTCGTCTAATGACGGAGTAGGCGTCATAATCGTTCTGAAGACCCGTTTTTTTGAATTTCTTGTAAAGTTTATTTTTATTAGCGATAAGTTTACGGAGGTCGCGATCAAACCAAGAGGGATATTTCGCTCCTTTAATAGTCTTCTTAGGAACGCAGAGGTCTATACCTTCAAAGAGAACCGAGTAAAAACTCTCAGTTGCCAAATCTATATCAGAGATTGAAGTAAGAAAATCCCAATCAACATGGTTATAAAAATTATTCAAATCGTTGAACTTGGCATTATTAAAATGATAGAAGGTAGATGTGGCATTATTTTTCAACTCTGGGACATTATAAATATTAAAGTAACACTCAATTGCAGGATGGTAGGTATCAATATCAATTAAGGAATCAGAGCACGACAAAACAGATGTTTCATGAAATTCGTCAGCAAAAACGTAGTCCAAAATTCGATCAATACTGTTACGGTGATGATTGACTTGTTGTAATTCTATAAAGGCCATGGTGTTCAACAAGATCTCAGCGGTAGGGGAGCGCAGAGCCGCAGGAACCAATACATCATCCTCGAAAGTCCATTGAACATTGGGAAGGTTAAAGTCCCCGCATATTATAAACCTATGATTATCATATTTATTCCTCATGGATTCGCAGGTATGACAAAAGGATTCATAGCATTGAAGTGATGAGTTCGGAGGGATGTATATGCAGCAAATAATAAATTTAGCCTGATCCACGCATAGTTGAGTCCAGACATCCTCATAAAGGTCGCCAGCTGCAGTATGTACAGCAGACGAACTGTACCTCTTAGAAACCGCGATCAAAACTCCGCCGCCTCGCTGACAATCGAGCAATTCGTAGTCTCTGTCTCTACGATAAACGATGAAAGAAGCATCAAACAGTTCGGAATTAGAGATGTTACTATTAAGCCAAGTTTCAGACAAGAGTATAAGATCATAACAAGAGGAGTATGTAGACCTCAATAGTATATCAGTTTTTGTTCGAAGACCTCTTACATTCTGATAGTACACTGATAACTTGGAAGAGTCGTTGATATTTAGAAATTTAAACCGACTTCGTTGTCAGTTTGTTGAGCGACAGTAACGTTACGATCCGAATGATCAACCCGACCGTCACTGCAGATAGTAGCTGCCTGCAGTCTAGCACATATATAGCCAACCAGGTTCGACTTATCGCTGTAATTTAAATAACCGTAGGAGGTATGACGGAGCAAAGGCAGGAAAAAAACATTCTGATTAGATATATCTAAGTTCCTAATTATAACAGTGTTGTGCTCTTCAATAATTTTGTTTAGAACTGGCCTATTAAGATGAAGAGGAGGACCGGTAAGAATTAGATTAGTGTGTCTACAAGAATGAAAAAGGTTTTTTACATCGTCTCCCTTCAAAGTAATTCCCCTTATGGCGTGTTCCGACCCTAAAAATACAATAATAAAATCGTTTTTTGTGAAGTTCCTAGAATAAAGAGAACAAAGACTTATAATTCCAGAGATAGTAATTCTTCTTTGCCACTGGCAATTTACATCAAATTTGTGTTGAGAGAACTGTTTAATTAAGTGTGTGAGACCTCGAACATTTTCATCTCCAATAACTAAAGTCTGACGTTTCCTTATTGCACGCGAACTAGGCATAACATTAGAGAGAATCGCATGAGCTTCGTTTGCTGCCGTAGACCCAAGAATGGAGGGTGGGTGTTCTCCTGTTGGCCAGATAGGGGAAGAGGTTACAGTCTGGCTACTGCAGTCACGCTTATCAACTGCGTTCTGCATCGCATCCATTACCCGTCTTAGCTCCTTTAGATCATTTGAATAGGCTACATTTTCTTGTTCCAGTGATTCGATTGAAGTTCGTAGGTTATTATTAAAGTCTGTTAATTCCTGAATTTTTTCCTCGAGTTTCCGCCTAGCACCATCCCAATTTTCCAACTTCAAGGTCAAAACAGATTCTTTCTTATAAAATTATTAAACTTGGTGGGTGCAAACTATCGTTTCTGTAAAAATCAAGTTTTAAGTTTTAACCAGTGGCGTCCTAATTAATTTATAGGTAATTTAAATTTATTGATTATTTTAGGTGATTCAAATGATACGCCACTGTTCTTTTAAAAAGTTAAATAATTTTATTAAAAGATCTCTCGTCTTTTTTTCGTATCTTACAGTGAAGGAATATAGAATAACAATCATCTATACCTAAAAGATAACGTATTTTTACACATTTTTACAGTTTTTCTTGATATAACTTTTTAACTACTAGATTACTAATACCCATTTCTGATTAAATTAGTTAATGATTTTAATTGACTGTTAACAAACTAATAACATTTTTCTAAAACTAAAAAAAAATCAAATAAGCTGTTAAAAATGCCCTCCACCTCCATGGCACATGCTTTAGCTGTTGTTCTTATATTAGGGCGCACTCTTTGAAGAATGCTTTTAATATGCCTTATTACATTACAAAAAGCTCTTATGCTATTTCTCAGTTGTTCTACAGACTGGGAACCTTAAGGGCCAATGCTGGGGTTCACCACGACCTACACGTGGTGATAAAATGTTCGATTTAAATATTCTCTTGCTTACATGAACCACATTCTTTATTTATAATTATAATTGGTACTTCTTCAAGCAATATGGGCAAATCGCCCTTTAGAAACCGGCGATAGTTATGGTCATTTAGACTTTCTGGCCAAAAAAAGGAACAATTAAGTTGTTTTTAACAATTCCAACTCAGACATTTAACGAATATTGCTCTTGATGGCTAGATTCCACAATAAAATGCAGGTCTTCTGTCCAAACATGAATATTGTGGAAATTTCTGATAGCATTTCTTGGGAAGTTTCGCCTATGAACATTATTTCACAGTCAAACACCAGGTTTGCACAATATTCTTCAAAAACCATTGAGAAAAGATGATTCGCAGGGGAAAATCTCATGGAAGTTAGGTTTTGTCTCGTCTCGTTGAATGTGGTACGGGTATAAAAGAGAATAGTAAAGAATTCTCCAGACTAGAATGTGCGAGATGTGCAAGTTATGTCCAATGCTTCTAGTTCCGAATTTTCATCAATTAAACTTAAAACTGCTTCTTCAATTTCTGGAGTTCTCGTAGTGTAGAAAAAACATCGATCCTAAATTCTTAATTAAGATTTTAGTCACATTTATTTAAAAACATTTATTTTTATCTTTATGTACCTACAAGCCAGTCACACAATATAAAATGCAGGGGCACACTCTACGTTGTTGTTTAATATTATTAAATGTAATGCTCTCTTGTCTAAGTATTAGGCGTAAGAAAGAATATGCCAAGTCAGTAAAGAGTGTGCTATAATACGACTCTGTGTGTGAATCTGGGGACTTTAGTTTCTATACTAGATAATCAATATAGTCTCAACTACGATGATGTAATATCACTGTCAAAAAATCTGCTGGTAAATTTGGTCGATTTGAATAGATTTTCGAAGCAAACTGTAAACCTTTTTTCCCTTACTTTTGCAAAAAAAAACTATTAGGGAATGCCAAGGCATTTTTAAAATTTTTCACAATTTGAAAGAAACGGAAGGTATTAATAAAACAAACCAAAATACCTTCACTCGCCACAAGCCACTACACCTAAATTTATTTGTTTATTATACTAATGCGTATTATTCCTTTTTGTAATTCGTCTACAACATTCTAACCGTTCAACTATACAGTTTAACAGTTCACTGTCGCCAATTTTAAAAATAGAACAGGCCGACAGGGGAACCCCAAAAAAAACGAAACGCCGTACAATTACGAATAAGAATACTGACACTGACTGAAGTTGTAGCGCCATTTCCAGAATTACCTTTTCTTTTTATACACCCTTCCAAACTTACATCAGCAGAAACATCCGCGAGTCTCTAGGCAATTATTTGCTCGAAAACACCCCTAAAAGGGTGTTTACCCAACCAACAAAGTTTTTTTATAATTCAATGGTTATACAGCTATTTTATTTTATTGGTATTTAATTAATACTTCCAAAATGCTAATCAATCACATAAGAGCTGCAATAAACACTATTCTGTTGTAGGCAGCTAATGTGCTTTATAAATTTATCACCATAACGTTTATATAACAGAATTATAAAATATCTTATAAAACAGTCATAAAATTATTGCAGAAATGTTTCTATGAACAACTTTAAAAACATTTTAACCTATAAAATATAATTATTTTATAGTGGCTTTATAGTACATTTCGGCGACATTTTTAATTTCGTTATAAACATATTTTAAAATTGTTTTATAGTTGCTTCCTGTGACTTTAAAAAAACAGTTATAATAGAGTAGGGGAGAGCGGGGCACAATGAAACACAAAAATTGTTTTTATTTTTTTATTTTTTGGATGTAGGAATATGGGGATGAAACGTGTTTTAAAAGATGCCCTTCGATATCAGGAACGAACCTATGGTAGCATCAAGACCCCTATTATTAACTGTTTGGTGCAATAATCAACTTAAGTTTTTTAAAAAATTGTTTCATTGTGCCCCACCACTGGGGCACAATGTAACATACATAGGGGCACAATGTAACATGTCCAGGGTGCAATAAAACAATGAGATTGACTTAAAAGTAAGCCCAATAAAAGATTTAAATAATGCTATATAGTTTTATTCCAATAAAAAAAGAACATAAAGTTGAAGCGAAACAATTATTAATATAGTAGTTAGCCAATATTTATATTAGTAAAATCGATTCCGAAAGAAATAAATTGTTTTTGGCGTTGGGTTGATCCCGCAAAAACTGGGTTCTCCAGAATCATCTTAATGCTGTTTTCAGCTACTACTGATACATCTGGAACTGGGGGCTCTACAAATGTGTTATGTCCTTTTATTCTGAAAAACTTCACTTCGTAATCTCTATTTGTGTCCTTTTCTTTCATAATAAGTCCAACGTAGAACTTGGTATTTTGACATTTTAATTTATATTCCACCAGTACATAATCACCTGTAATGGGTGACCTATCCAGATCTATGAATTTGTCTTCATTAAGAATAAAAATTTCTTCATCCACGTCTAAGTCGTCATCAGTCTCAATATAGTTGACTACGTCTTCTTCTTCTTCAGATGATGACTGAACCTCTTCAATTTTTTTGGGTTTTTTCTTTGTGTTTTTGTCATAATCTGTTATTTTCCGTTTGACCGTATCCCTTTTTGCTGTTGATGGCTGGGTTTTATTGGCAATTGCAGTCATTTCTGGAGTACTGGTTGCTATCATGCTTTTTCCTTTTGCTCGACCTTTTCTATTGTTTTTCCTACTCCCTGCTTTGGGAAATCCCCTAAAATCTTCAGGTCCACATAAGGAAGTTTCTACATTACTGCTGGTAGTAGAAATACTGGGGTCTTGAGAGTTGTTATTGAAACTTGAGAGGTTGGCATCTCCATTGGTTTCCATTGTTGAGTTGTTGGTTTTTTCAGCAGGAACATCACCCGACGGTGGATCCTCATTTACCTGACTACAAGTAGCCGGTAAGTCCGCCATTGGTCGATCGGTAACGTAATTACATAAATAATCAGCATCGGTAAAAACATGTCGATCATATGGGTAAATGCCTGTTTTCTTAAAAGCAGCAGTGATGTTTGATGAAGTCATTCCTCTTTCGTGAGCAATCTTCACAAAGCCAGCAACATTGTAAATAGTTGCTGTTTGTCCAGGATGCTGCATCATCCAAGTATCTATCGCAGCATTGTAATACGTTTTGAATGGCTTAAACACTCCAACGTCTAATGGTTGCAATTTATTGGTGGAATGTGGTGGAAAAGTTAACATCGTCACTCCATTTTCTTTGCACAAATTAAGTACCTCCAACGACAAATGACTTTCGTGATTGTCGCATAATATTAGAGTGGGCGATTGAATGCTGCTTTTTGAGTGGTGTATGAAATGTTTGATAACATCAACAAACAATACTGAAGTCATCCAGCCTGATGGATTAGCCAAACCAAGAGTACCAGTGGGGGCTTCCTGCGTCATGTGAGGCTTAAAGTGTACGCGTGGAAATATCATAACGGGAGGTAGAAAGTTGCCGCTCGCTGAGATAAAACAACAGGTTGTCACGTTAGTTCCCTTTTCAGCACTAGTGCACTTGCTAACCTGCTTGGCTCCTTTTTCGGCAATTATTTTTTGAGGCTTCTGTACTGTGCATGTACCTGTTTCGTCCAGATTAAATAGTCGTGTTCCATCTGCAAAGTGAGGATTTTTGTACACCTCTTGTAAATGGTCAAAAAATACTTCTACATTTGCTCTTGTGAAAGAAGTAGCTCGGGACAAACTACATCCCTCAGGCGTTCTTTGACTAAGCGATGGATTTCTTTTTAAAAACCCATAGAACCAATCTTGTCCTGCCGATTTGTTAGCGTCCCATGAACTTGGATATTTGATTTTATTTATTACTGCCATTTCATAGGCAACCTTCTTGCATTCAGCCACTGGAAGACCATAAAACATTTTGGAACACATTAGCAAATATTCCCTCATTTTATTTTCTTGTTCTAAATTAAACACTTGTCTAACATTGTAGTGCGGAACATACTTTAAATTTGTATCGCCCTGATTGTCATTTTTCTTTTTCACATACCTGGATAATGTTACGTGGTTTACATTTTTTAATTCTGCTGCCTTCCTAATGGAGTGACCTTGACTAACGAGGTCTACTGCATCCCTCATGTCATTCTCAAGAAACGAACCTTTATTGGTCTTTCTTTGACGATTTCGAACCATACTGGAACAAAAACAAAAATAATTGTAGAAAATTTGACGATTTATGAACTTAGATGGGGCACCTTGAAACGTTTCAAGGTGCCCCGTCGAGTCATGTTTCATTGTACCCCAAACGTCCATATTTTTTTATTTTATGCCAAATTCACAAAAACAAAACAATTAGAGAAAAGAAAACGCATGCAAGCAATTCAGCAATATATACGTTTCAAGTTATGCTACTCAACTAAATAAAATATTGCGGTTGCTTACCTTAAAATCAAACGATATCCGCACGTAAGAATTTAGTTTTGTCACTAAGAAACACACTTCTTTCAACAGCGTCCAAACTACGACTGAAATTAAAACCAAACTAGAATGACCAGTTCCGGTGTCGATCGAAGCGCCACTGATAGTTACAGATTCTCATTTACCCGCCAGAACTTAAAATAAAATCAATGTTTCAAGGTGCCCCGTGTTTCAAGGTGCCCCTTGCTCCCCTACTTCTAAAAGCAGTTCGCCTTTGAAAGTAAATTGTTATTTTAGTGACCACTTTATAACTATTTTATAGTATGGCAATTCTACTACAATATAGAAACAAAAGTAAATCTCTTATAAAATTAAATTGTTCTCGTGAATATACATTTGTTGTCGCCAACTACATAATAAGATATATTTAAGACCACTAATTTTATACCATCCCTGAGTCACCTGATGTTAAAAAAAATATTAAGAAAAGTGGTGCTTTTCGAAGGAGATTAAAGGTGTGTTATGAAAATATGATGTGTAGTAAGAACATTGGTGTTGATATTAATAATACAGCAGAGGTTGATAAAATAATGAAATCCATTAACTCCCTCAGTGCTTCGGATTAATCGTCAAATACCACTTATACTTCTCCTAATGCAAGTAGCACCGTATCTGAAACGGAAAACCAAGGACAGGCTTTTTTATCAATTTTAACATAAAACACGACTGAAATCAAACGAAAAAATTTTGCCGTCGATTTTATAGGTTATATGTTAATTATTAAGTTATTTTAGGCGGTAATACCGTTCATTTTTACCATCAAATAACAATACATTTATCATAAAGAAGATAAAATGTACACAAATTAACTAATTTATTTTATAAGAGTCGTCAAAAAGTTGTCTTATAGCAAAAAAGTTGCCAACTAGCAATATTCCCGCCTAATTAAGTAGACAACAATCAGATGTTTACGTTGTCCTTGCTGTTAGTGCTGCCATGGGAGTTTGGTCAGGCTAAAGGGCAGGACCGTATTGTTATGTTTTTCATATAAAATTATTCTTATTTGATTTGTTAAAAAGTACATTCTACTACCCACCCGCCCCTTTCATTTTTAAGGGGGCGGAAAACAAAAAAATAACGGAAATCTTTTTACCTTCTTGCTTAATAATTTCGATTTTTAATTAAAATATTTCCAGTATCATAACGAAAAAGAAATCGCTCAATTATCACTAATTTTCTTCCGTTCTATATTTTTTTTAAAAAAGTGATTAATTTATATTTTATTGTCAAAATTAACGAAATTTTTAGGATATCTGTCTTATAGAAATGTGGACTTTGAGGAACTGCTTATAGTTTCCGAGGTATTTTCTGTTTAAGTTGTGATTTTTTATAGGTCTGTTTATAACTCGACTTTTATGAACCTATAACGATTTTTACTTTATTATCAAAATTTTCACTATTTTTCTCACGTTACCCCCGAGCAGTGGAGGAAATTAGTTTTATAGCTGCAGAAAATATTCGCATATTCTTCCCTCTCATTCACAGTACGTACTATATAGAATTATACCTCTGGGAGCCGAAGAGGGACAAATTTGAGTGACACTACATTTTAAAAGAAGTAGGTACCTATAGTAATTTTATAATGTTTTGCAAGCAATCCATGATCCATTATATCTAGAAATATATCAGTGGTGCCCTTTATCCTTAATTAATTTCCACTATAAAAACAAAGATATCATGGGAACTAGTCGAGTACACTACAGGCACAAACAAATATTTTTTAGATGAATCGAGGCTTCTATAGAAATTGAATAGGGAGGGGGATCTTTTAAAAAGCGTGGGTTATATATAGAGGGTTCTCAAACCTGCCACCATTGTTCGAGGATCGTCTGGTGAATCGTCAGTAAAAATAATTTGTTGATATATATGTTGATAAATATGTTTTATGTATAAATACTAGTAAAAGATTAGTGTTCAATAAGTTAAAATCAAAGAAAATTAGCGGTGTAGCGTACAATAATGCCCAATTCTTTTATTAAAGAACACGAGGATTCCAAAATTATTTACTACTTATGAATTACCATCCCACTCGATGATGATACCAATGATGATCATGTATGGTGGAGACAGAATTTTAAGCGGCGGGGGCGCATCATACGCTGGGACCTTCATGGTTCACGAGGTCATCTGGATACCGAAATAATCACTAAGCCTCTACTATTTGTATTTATTTTTGTGTCTATTAATCAATTAAATTATATTTCGTTGTATCTTTATATGATTAAGATAGACAACACTCCCTTAGTTTATATTTTGTTTTAAGGCACTTCGGTCCTGTCGCAGTACCCTCAATTTTAAAGCATAAATATATTTTAAATGTTTTATAGGGATTGCGAAGTAGCTTAATTATCTTAATATGCTTGCTATTAATACAAAATTATTTTATAAGAAGGCGCCATTATTGAATGAGAGCGTTCGGGAACATAAAAATTGATAGACTTAAAAATACCAAATATCTCACTTATGTTAATATTTACAGCTGGTAAACATATAAAAATTATGAATTAATGATGTCTAGACCAAATTGACTTAAGTTTTTCTGAAGAAAATGACCAAATCGACAAAGCTAATTTTTTTATGTTTCAAACATTTCCCTTAAACATTAATAAATACGGGGCCCGCTTATATTTTGTTAGAAATATGCTATATATCTCTCAATAAAATTTAATTCGCAGTAAAAACTTGGTCTCTGCATCACAATCAACGAATGTCTCTAAATAATATCAAGAATGGAATTAAAATAAATAAAATGGCCTCTTACTTCTTGTAAATAGTTGGCGACGTTAATAATATTTTTCGTTTGTCCAATACAAAATTGCTTCTTGCAGCATTTAAAATAAATTAAAAAAGCTTTTTTATTTTATTGTTGTTATTTCATGTTGTATTTTTATTTTATAACGTTTACCTGAAACTACTAAAAACCTTATATAAAACTGTTATTTAATTGTTTTAAAAATGTAATATGCAAGTATATTTTATAGTGTGATATAAAAAGCTTTAATAAAACTGTTTTATAATGCTGGTGTTGAAATTTTATAACAATTGCAGAAATGTTTTGAAATTGTTATGTGTAGTGTTTGCAAAAGGCTTTATAAAATAAAAACGGTTACTAAAGTATTTTATAAAATGGTGCCAATTTTGCATTTATAGCTGTTGTAGAAACGCATTAAAAACCTTCCTGAGAGAACAGTTGTTTTATAATTTTTTTGTCGAAAACGTTTTCGCGACTATTATAAAATATCAAATTGCTGGTTGGGTATTACTTTTAAGGGGTGAACTCCCCACTCAAATCGAGCCGGGACCCCGAACATCGTGTTTTTCGTGAAAAATTACCCTTACTTTGATCAAGTTTGGCCACTAACCTGCATAATTTAAGTGGAATATAATACCACATTATTATGATAAAAATATACATTATGTCTATTTATTTATCTATTTATACATACAATTAAAACAAAACCTGCAACATGTAGGCATTAACAAACCCTATGATACTGCTAATTTTCGAAGCATCATCATCTTATGTTTAAACACGTTTTTAAGCTGCAACCGCGACTAACCATCGAAAACTATATTAAGGTTTCAGCATAAAATAATTAATAAACGATCCAAAATCCCCGAGTCCGTCCGCACTAGTTGGCCCCGCCTTCCAGCGTAAAACGTGCGATTGCGGTAAGTTTCGCCTTGAAATCCGCAAGAGGTCGGTAGCCGACGGCCGTATTTTGAAAATGGAGGGAAAATGATTTAGACAAACTTACAATTTTTTTTTTTAAATCGTTTAGTTTGGTCGTAAAGAAAATGGTAATATAGCCATGCCGATGCGGAACGTTTTTTAAATTTTTTTAATAGTGTATGAAAAAAAACTGAGTACGTCGGCCCTAGGTCGTCTAAAAAAAAAGTGACAACGCATCGGCGTATATTAATATTTACCTATATACCATTCCAAATTTGAAATCCATTGGACCATAAATAAACTCACAATTCATTTTCTGCTATGTACCGTCCACAACCGTAGCCCTTAAGGCTACATTAATTTTATTCCGTTCTGGGCAGCCTGTATGTTATATAAGTGGGCCCGAGAACAATGAGAAGTATAGGATTAACGATTTCCTTTTCTTCGTAGGCCCATACTATGGAAATGTCGTCAGGTAGTCTAAATTTACAAAACCTAACAAGAAAATTGGCTATCCTTTTAGCTTTGGCAACAGGCCAACGTGTCGAAACGTTAGCAAGCATCGATAATAATAATATAGAAAAATTCGAGGATAGGCTAGAAATTAAAATTAAAAAGAGACCTAAAACTTCTAATGTTAACAAGATCCAACCCACTTTGAATTTGGCATTTTATACTAGAGATGGAAAAAGCATATCCTGCCTCTTCTTTCTTATTTGAAAATACTAAAAATATACGAAATCCTACCAGGAGTTTGTTCCTTACAATTACGCAGCCCAATAAAGCAGCATCGGCCCAAACTATTAGCAGATGGTTGAAAAGTATTCTAAAGAAAAGTGGGTTGGACATTGGCAAGTCCGGTGCACATAGTACAAGACACGCATAAACGTCTGCTAGACAAAAAAATATTAGTTACGACAGTATCCGACTAGCAGGGGGCTGGACTGAAAAATAAAAATGGTTATTATTTTTTATAAAAAATCTCTTAATTTCTGCGGGTTCACTTTGTTCCCAGTTTTTTAGTTTTTTTTTTGTTTAAATAACAAATATATATTTTGTTTTAAACATCATTGTTGCAAGTACTTTAAACTGCTACACCTAGTCTTATTTACGAGACGAAGCTGAAATATAATTTTATGATTAAACGAACTTACCTAGTGAAGTTTAATCCTAATTATATGAAGCTTCGTCGAAGTAAGTAAGGTCCCACCCTTATCCCCCCCCCCCCCAAATTGCAACAATGAACCTTTTAACAGGAATGATCTGTAATTGAGCTGAGCATAGGGATACGAAGCGGGGCGCGGAAACGAGGGGAATTGTTTTCTTTAAATTGTGTGAGATTTGACGCCAAGCGAAGATACTACACCTAGTCTTATTCACTTCGACGAAGCTTCATATAATTAGGATTAAACTTCACTAGGTAAGTTTGTTTAATCATAAAACTATTACAGTGCCTTTGGACTCAAATTTACTGATGATAAAGTTTAATGAATGAAATGGAAAGGATAGGCTTATCAGGGAATTGAGCTGAAAACGTTTCAGACACTGCTCTTAAACTGTTCCTGTATAATACCACTTAATCATAGTTACTTTTCCCTTAATGGAATAGCTCATATTTCGCTATAATTAAAGCGCCTTCAATGAAAATGTTGTCACTGGCGCTACTTTTTGTTTCGTCAATGCCAAATAATAATTTGCTGGTGTTTGCTGTATCACCTAAACTATGAAAATTTCGTAATTTTGCCATTGCCGTTAGGATTGGCTTGTTAAAATAGATTCAAACTCGGCACTTGGGTTTATTATATCGGCCAAAAAATGATAATACATTTTCTCTCTAAAATGTTCAAGGGAGCCAATATTTAGCCACCTCAAAATTTACATGGTCATGCATAACGCGGTATCTCATTCTTTAATTTGTAGAATTGTTATGAATATCTATATAATCTTATGGGATGAAGTAAAACAAAGTTGAACTTTGAAATTCCACTATATTATTCCATTATATATATAGTGGAATTTTAAAGTTCAACTTTGTTTTACTTCATCCCATAAGATTAGTTATGGATTTCCACCTAGTATCCGCTGAATCAATTAATTTGAATATCTATATTTTGGGACTGATATCGCCAATGGCCAAAGTAGTGGACTGTATCTTCTTCTATTAAAACACCATACTTCAACAATAAGACTTATCTATTTTTCTTTGTAAATGGTGTTATATTTTTTAATACTTAAAAATCTCTGTCAATTCGATTCTTCACTGACATCGACATCTCATCAAACAGCTCACCTTCGTCACCTATATTGGTCATCTCATACAGGTGGGTGTGCTTCATAAAATGTATGGTTTGTGACGGAACAATGTTGTTCTAAATATTTAACTGATGTATTATTATAACAACAATATCATTATCTATACTTGAGAGATTTTGAATATTCAATTAATAATTCGATAATAATAACAATAAGGTTAAAATTGTTTAATTATATTTTCACGTTCGAAAAGCATATTATATTAATTAAAAAAACCAGACGCTATCATGAAAGTAAGTTTGGATTTGTTGTCGCTTCTTATTTCTTACTGTTGTTCTTTATTTATGTACGATGGTTATACTCAAAACCCAATATTATTTTGATAAATCCGAAAAAAATATCAAAATTAGAAAAGTCAGTAGCGTACATTTTTTTGTCAATAAAATTCGTTAAGGTGCTCCCCGGGATGCCACTGGACTTAATAAATTTAATCAAGTTAGGGCTTATTAAGCCCCTTATCATTATGGATAACGGTACCAAATTTCAATAGAAGTGGAAAAGGATATTTAAAAAATAATAAAAAAAAATATTTTTTTTAAACTTTAACACCCTCTTTATCAAAAACGGGGCAACTCCGGACACACGTTCATATACACCTTTTTTCGTAATATATCATGAGGAATCACCCCCTTAAGTGACGTACCGTACTTCTGAAGATATTGATATAATGCTTCAATAGGCTAATCTATAATGCAGCAAGTCTTATTCATAATATGGACAACAATCCTGCCGAAAGTTATAATTCTGTTATTTGCAAATTTGACGGAGGAAAAAGAAATAATTACATCAAATAAGGATCTTATCAGAGCAGATGCGAAGCAGCCTCAATTTCTTTTAATTTAGGTAGTGGAGACCACCATCTTTCATTGGGCAAGGCGATTGGTAAGGTTACTCCTAAAGCGTATACAAAGAAGCATGCAGAAATGTTAAAGATAAGAAGATCCAAAATGCAAGCAAAAAGGTTATTTACTAAAAAGGCAACATCTTGCAGATAAAGATTATGGACCAGAAGCTAATGCTGAGCCCGATCTGACAAAAGAACAATTCCGAATTAAAAGAGAAGTGTTTCTAAAGGAACTTACTAGGACGGATGAAGAAATTTTAATGCTGGAAAAGGAGACGAGGGGGCAGTCTGGTAATCCTGTGTGGAAGCAGGAAAGAAGTCTTAGACTAACGGTCTCCAATTTTGGAACTGTTTGTAAATTAAGAAAAACAACAAGCTGTGAGAATCTTATAAAAAATCTTTTATATACCAAATTTATGGGAAGCTCTGCAACAAAATATGGGACCGAGAAAAAACCCATAGCTATAAAGGCATATGAAACAAGCAGCAATGAAAAAGTCGAGCCTTGTAGCTTGTTTGTTCATAAAGAACATTGTCTTTTGGCAGCTAGTCCAGATGGACTTATTCAAGATGACGAGATAATCGAAGTAAAGTGTCCTTCGACAGCAAAAATGTTGACACCAGTAGAGGCAATTTAACAGGAAAAGGTAACTTTTGCTATAATAAATAATGGGAAATTACAATTAAAGAAAAATCATAATTATTTTTATCAAATACAAAGACAGCTCCAAATAACCGAAAGGTCATATTGCTATTTCCTGTTATAGAGTACATTAGGATATCTTGTAGAAAAGGTATGCCGTTTTGCCATATTTTTATAAAGTATCTGTAAATTTAAAAATTCTCAATTTGTAAAATCCAATATATTTTTCTGTTTTACATAATATAATATTTAAATTATAATGTTTTTTTTTTTAGATTGAGAGAAATGATTTGTTCTGGAAAGAGAAAATTGAGCTATATCTAACAAGTTTTTATTTAAAATGCTTATTACCAGAGATTATCGATCCTAGATTTACAATAGGCCTAAAAATAAGGAACCCCCCTCGAGATAATTAGATTGTATTTATTAATAAAAAAAACAATATTTTCATTATATTACTTCCCCTGTTCATTTCAAATTGAGTAAGTATTTACTTAACAAAGTATTTAATAAAATATATTTTAAACTAAGTATTTATGTGTAGTAATGTTTTGTGTAAACTCGTTTGTAAATAAATTGTGTCTACTATTATGTCTACTTCAGTTGTAGCCACATGGGAAACTTTCTTATTATTAAATTTAAGCATAATTAATGATAATAAAAATAAAAAATATGAATATTGCTCAAGAGTAAAGTACCTCTATTTTTAACAATATCGAACATTGTCATGAAAAATAATTAATCAGACTTGAAAACTTCATTCAAATATGCAATTACATCCACGAACCAGGTTTTGTTATTTTTTCGAAAAGAATCTCTTCAATTGTTAGAAAATATAAGAAACTGAAAGGTTATCACGTGTTTAATAAACAAAAGAGATAAATGTACAGTTTAGTTCATTATTGAAAATAACGAAATTAAAAATGTAAGGAATCTAGAAAAAATTGTAAAAAACAAAATCTGATATTTGGATGTAATTTCATAACTCATTCATTAGTTTCCAATTCTGATCAACTTTTTTTTTTATAACAATTTTTGATATTGCCAAAAATAAAAAGGTACTTAACTCTAGATTAAAATTCATATTTTTTGACAAACCTCGTATGCGACTGAAACAAATTAATATCTGAGGGCTTATATTCTTCACTTCGTACGTTTGGAAAAGGTTTCGTATGACAAGCGTTCATAAAACATGAACGGTGCGCTTCATTGGTATTCTAGTAGTAGAAGTAGTGAAGAATCCCAAAGTATTAAACTTACTCGCATACGAGTCACTCTCATCACTTTTCGTTCATTTTTTAGGTGAAGAATGAGGCATGATGGTTGCATTTCAAGTTTTAGATCATGAGGAATACCTTTTTGCTTACAGTTAATAATAAAAAAGTTTTCCGTATGGCTACAACTCGAGTAGACATAATATATATGAGAACAGGCAGTACAAATGTTGAGAATATCTTTATATAAACCTCGGCATGTAATAATTGGTATACACTTTGGGTTTAATACTTAAAAAGTAAGATAACATTTTCATAACATTTGCTTGGACTATTAATCTTCCTGGACTATAGGGGTATTGCAAAATGATACTAAAATAATAAAATAACCGGGCCCTCAGCAGTTTCTTTTTACTTCTAAGGATCGCGCGAATTCAGCGGCGATGCCGGATCAGCCAGCGCGCGAGCGGATTTCGATAGATAGCTGGTAGCGTGCGATTTTTAGATTGGCACGCCGCCGGAATTTCTCTTCACTGATGTATCCCCTTAATATAAATTAAAAAAAAAGGTTGCCATGACACCATGACAGGTTGGTTTCAAAAACAAAAATATACATAGTAAGAATCAAAGTTACCTACATCATACATCGCTGTAAAAGAGAATAGTTGAAATTACTAAAATAAGCACAAACTACTAACTAAAAAATGAAATTAAAACATAGGAATAAAATTTTCTCTTACTTGAATTACTTTCGATTGACAAGTAGACACTGATAAATCGTAGTCATCATAATATGTTCAGTTGTAGCTCTTTGAATTTCTGCTGGATCCAATCTTTGAAAGGCGCGTGTCACCCTATTTCGCAGATTCTCGTCTGTCCCCACAGATGTCGTATACACTGCTTTTTTAATTTTGACCCAGAGATAGAAATTTAGGGGAATAAAATCTGGAGACCACGGTGATCAATCCCATGGACCATTATGTCTTATCAATTGATCTTTAAATGTTAAATTTAGCCCCCTATTTACTTCATATGTTCAACGCGAATTAGCCCCATTCAATTGATACCAAGAACTCGGGCAGACATTAAGCGGCAAATTATCCAAAAAGTTGGAAACACTTGTTCTTGTTTTTGTCACTCACTAACAAATAAAACACATTAAAAGTAAAGTTTTGCTGACATCCCCTTTCTTTAATATAATTTGGATTTTCCTGAGCCCAAAAACGACTGTGGCGACGATTAAAAACACCCTCACGTGAAAATGTGGATTCGTTAGACCAAATAATTTTTTTTAAGTCTGGATCTTTATAGGTCCGAGTTAATATCATTTTGGGAGGATCGTCTGTTTGCATATTAACATGCTTATGTAGAATTCTGTTATAAATAATGGTCCAATTCAATTAAAAACTTTATATTCAAAACGCAACATACAATTATTTACCCCGTACAGCTCCTCATTTACTTTAAAACTAAACTCTCTCTATGAGTCTATGATACATAACTTAAACATAACTTAATATCCCTAATAAAAATACGTGCCCAAACCAAAAACAAGCCTATCGCGACTCTCGGATCCTTGACTCAGCAAATTACGTAATCAGTCCTGTGTTGTTTATACTTCGGCCATTGGCGATATCAGTCCCAAAATATAGATATTCAAATTAATTGATTCAGCGGATACTAGGTGGAAATCCATAACTAATCTTATGGGATGAAGTAAAACAAAGTTGAACTTTAAAATTCCACTATATTATTCCATTATATATATAGTGGAATTTTAAAGTTCAACTTTGTTTTACTTCATCCCATAAGATTAGTTATGGATTTCCACCTAGTATCCGCTGAATCAATTAATTTGAATATCTATATTTTGGGACTGATATCGCCAATGGCCGAAGTATAAACAACACAGGACTGATTACGTAATTTGCTGAGTCAAGGATCCGAGAGTCGCGATAGGCTTGTTTTTGGTTTGGGCACGTATTTTTATTAGGGATATTAAGTTATGTTTAAGTTATGTATCATAGACTCATAGAGAGAGTTTAGTTTTAAAGTAAATGAGGAGCTGTACGGGGTAAATAATTGTATGTTGCGTTTTGAATATAAAGTTTTTAATTGAATTGGACCATTATTTATAACAGAATTCTACATAAGCATGTTAATATGCAAACAGACGATCCTCCCAAAATGATATTAACTCGGACCTATAAAGATCCAGACTTAAAAAAAATTATTTGGTCTAACGAATCCACATTTTCACGTGAGGGTGTTTTTAATCGTCGCCACAGTCGTTTTTGGGCTCAGGAAAATCCAAATTATATTAAAGAAAGGGGATGTCAGCAAAACTTTACTTTTAATGTGTTTTATTTGTTAGTGAGTGACAAAAACAAGAACAAGTGTTTCCAACTTTTTGGATAATTTGCCGCTTAATGTCTGCCCGAGTTCTTGGTATCAATTGAATGGGGCTAATTCGCGTTGAACATATGAAGTAAATAGGGGGCTGAATTTAACATTTAAAGATCAATTGATAAGACATAATGGTCCATGGGATTGATCACCGTGGTCTCCAGATTTTATTCCCCTAAATTTCTATCTCTGGGTCAAAATTAAAAAAGCAGTGTATACGACATCTGTGGGGACAGACGAGAATCTGCGAAATAGGGTGACACGCGCCTTTCAAAGATTGGATCCAGCAGAAATTCAAAGAGCTACAACTGAACATATTATGATGACTACGATTTATCAGTGTCTACTTGTCAATCGAAAGTAATTCAAGTAAGAGAAAATTTTATTCCTATGTTTTAATTTCATTTTTTAGTTAGTAGTTTGTGCTTATTTTAGTAATTTCAACTATTCTTTTTTACAGCGATGTATGATGTAGGTAACTTTGATTCTTACTATGTATATTTTTGTTTTTGAAACCAACCTGTCATGGTGTCATGGCAACCTTTGTTTTTAATTTATATTAAGGGGATACATCAGTGAAGAGAAATTCCGGCGGCGTGCCAATCTAAAAATCGCACGCTACCAGCTATCTATCGAAATCCGCTCGCGCGCTGGCTGATCCGGCATCGCCGCTGAATTCGCGCGATCCTTAGAAGTAAAAAGAAACTGCTGAGGGCCCGGTTATTTTATTATTTTAGTATCATTTTGCAATACCCCTATAGTCCAGGAAGATTAATAGTCCAAGCAAATGTTATGAAAATGTTATCTTACTTTTTAAGTATTAAACCCAAAGTGTATACCAATTATTACATGCCGAGGTTTATATAAAGATATTCTCAACATTTGTACTGCCTGTTCTCATATATATTATGTCTACTCGAGTTGTAGCCATACGGAAAACTTTTTTATTATTAACTGTAAGCAAAAAGGTATTCCTCATGATCTAAAACTTGAAATGCAACCATCATGCCTCATTCTTCACCTAAAAAATGAACGAAAAGTGATGAGAGTGACTCGTATGCGAGTAAGTTTAATACTTTGGGATTCTTCACTACTTCTACTACTAGAATACCAATGAAGCGCACCGTTCATGTTTTATGAACGCTTGTCATACGAAACCTTTTCCAAACGTACGAAGTGAAGAATATAAGCCCTCAGATATTAATTTGTTTCAGTCGCATACGAAGTTTGTCAAAAAATATGAATTTTGATCTAGAGTTAAGTAC
Organism: Polydrusus tereticollis; assembly: GCA_963920685.1. Taxonomy (NCBI): domain Eukaryota; kingdom Metazoa; phylum Arthropoda; class Insecta; order Coleoptera; family Curculionidae; genus Polydrusus; species Polydrusus tereticollis. The sequence goes on from OY987329.1 coordinate 58,184,732, forward strand.
CTTTTTATTTTTGGCAATATCAAAAATTGTTATAAAAAAAAAAGTTGATCAGAATTGGAAACTAATGAATGAGTTATGAAATTACATCCAAATATCAGATTTTGTTTTTTACAATTTTTTCTAGATTCCTTACATTTTTAATTTCGTTATTTTCAATAATGAACTAAACTGTACATTTATCTCTTTTGTTTATTAAACACGTGATAACCTTTCAGTTTCTTATATTTTCTAACAATTGAAGAGATTCTTTTCGAAAAAATAACAAAACCTGGTTCGTGGATGTAATTGCATATTTGAATGAAGTTTTCAAGTCTGATTAATTATTTTTCATGACAATGTTCGATATTGTTAAAAATAGAGGTACTTTACTCTTGAGCAATATTCATATTTTTTATTTTTATTATCATTAATTATGCTTAAATTTAATAATAAGAAAGTTTCCCATGTGGCTACAACTGAAGTAGACATAATAGTAGACACAATTTATTTACAAACGAGTTTACACAAAACATTACTACACATAAATACTTAGTTTAAAATATATTTTATTAAATACTTTGTTAAGTAAATACTTACTCAATTTGAAATGAACAGGGGAAGTAATATAATGAAAATATTGGTTTTTTTAATAATAAATACAAGCTAATTATCTCGAGGGGGGTTCCTTATTTTTAGGCCTCTTGTAAATCTAGGATCGATAATCTCTGGTAATAAGCATTTTAAATAAAAACTTGTTAGATATAGCTCAATTTTCTCTTTCCAGAACAAATCATTTCTCTCAATCTAAAAAAAAAAACATTATAATTTAAATATTATATTATGTAAAACAGAAAAATATATTGGATTTTACAAATTGAGAATTTTTAAATTTACAGATACTTTATAAAAATATGGCAAAACGGCATACCTTTTCTACAAGATATCCTAATGTACTCTATAACAGGAAATAGCAATATGACCTTTCGGTTATTTGGAGCTGTCTTTGTATTTGATAAAAATAATTATGATTTTTCTTTAATTGTAATTTCCCATTATTTATTATAGCAAAAGTTACCTTTTCCTGTTAAATTGCCTCTACTGGTGTCAACATTTTTGTCGAAGGACACTTTACTTCGATTATCTCGTCATCTTGAATAAGTCCATCTGGACTAGCTGCCAAAAGACAATGTTCTTTATGAACAAACAAGCTACAAGGCTCGACTTTTTCATTGCTGCTTGTTTCATATGCCTTTATAGCTATGGGTTTTTTCTCGGTCCCATATTTTGTTGCAGAGCTTCCCATAAATTTGGTATATAAAAGATTTTTTATAAGATTCTCACAGCTTGTTGTTTTTCTTAATTTACAAACAGTTCCAAAATTGGAGGCCGTTAGTCTAAGACTTCTTTCCTGCTTCCACACAGGATTACCAGACTGCCCCCTCGTCTCCTTTTCCAGCATTAAAATTTCTTCATCCGTCCTAGTAAGTTCCTTTAGAAACACTTCTCTTTTAATTCGGAATTGTTCTTTTGTCAGATCGGGCTCAGCATTAGCTTCTGGTCCATAATCTTTATCTGAAAGATGTTGCCTTTTTAGTAAATAACCTTTTTGCTTGCATTTTGGATCTTCTTATCTTTAACATTTCTGCATGCTTCTTTGTATACGCTTTAGGAGTAACCTTACCAATCGCCTTGCCCAATGAAAGATGGTGGTCTCCACTACCTAAATTAAAAGAAATTGAGGCTGCTTCGCATCTGCTCTGATAAGATCCTTATTTGATGTAATTATTTCTTTTTCCTCCGTCAAATTTGCAAATAACAGAATTATAACTTTCGGCAAGATTGTTGTCCATATTATGAATAAGACTTGCTGCATTATAGATTAGCCTATTGAAGCATTATATCAATATCTTCAGAAGTACGGTACTTTACTTAAGGGGGTGATTCCTCATGATATATTACGAAAAAAGGTGTATATGAACGTGTGTCCGGAGTTGCCCCGTTTTTGATAAAGAGGGTGTTAAAGTTTAAAAAAAATAGTTTTTTTTATTATTTTTTAAATATCCTTTTCCCACTTCTATTGAAATTTGGTACCGTTATCCATAATGATAAGGGGCTTAATAAGCCCTAACTTGATTAAATTTATTAAGTCCAGTGGCATCCCGGGGAGCACCTTAACGAATTTTATTGACAAAAAAATGTACGCTACTGACTTTTCTAATTTTGATATTTTTTTCGGATTTATCAAAATAATATTGGGTTTTGAGTATAACCATCGTACATAAATAAAGAACAACAGTAAGAAATAAGAAGCGACAACAAATCCAAACTTACTTTCATGATAGCGTCCGGTTTTTTTAATTAATATAATATGCTTTTCGAACGTGAAAATATAATTAAACAATTTTAACCTTATTGTTATTATTATCGAATTATTAATTGAATATTCAAAATCTCTCAAGTATAGATAATGATATTGTTGTTATAATAATACATCAGTTAAATATTTAGAACAACATTGTTCCGTCACAAACCATACATTTTATGAAGCACACCCACCTGTATGAGATGACCAATATAGGTGACGAAGGTGAGCTGTTTGATGAGATGTCGATGTCAGTGAAGAATCGAATTGACAGAGATTTTTAAGTATTAAAAAATATAACACCATTTACAAAGAAAAATAGATAAGTCTTATTGTTGAAGTATGGTGTTTTAATAGAAGAAGATACAGTCCACTACTTTGAAGGAACAAACATATTATGTGTTTTGTATCGATACCGAGAAGATTGTTTTAAAAACAATAGTAGCAATAATGTGGATCGCTTGGTGCTTCTTGCATTCTCTTACTCATACTTTAAAAAAAAATTAGATGCCCCCACATGCTCCCGAGACATGGATAATAATAATTGTATCTAACTTTAAAAGTAAACTGCAGTAAATAAAATAATTCTTCCTAACAACGTGGAGGTCTATCAAAAGTAAAAAGTTTTTTAAAATTGATTAAGTACGTCAAAATTCAAAGTAGACTACAATCAAGTTTTTTACGTGCATCCACTTTTTTAGACGAACAAAACATTTTATCATGCAAGAGTGCATTACTTTTTGTTCAGTATGTTGTAATAAAAAAAAACTCTACCTTGTAACGGTCAATAGTTTTGCTGGATTCTTCTGTCCTCTTGCTTTTCTAGCAATTAACGTTTTTTTGCGAACACTCGTCCTTTTGGATTGAAATTAAAGTTTTTTTTCCATATTGGTAGGAAAATATAAATATAGATAATAAGTAAATTGTATAACACGGGATGACACTAAGAAAATCACAAAAACACGACGACACGCTTGAGATTCAAAATTAAAATGATGCATAAAAGCACCCTCACGCATAAGTAAAAAAGTATTTTGAAGTAGGTATATTCCTACCCTCGACGAAAAAAAGGTTTTTATTAGTAATTATATACCTGACAATATTACTATTACATTAATACTATTGTTAAAGTGTATTCAAATTTATGGCAAAACCCCTTAATAAATTATAAATCTACCTAGCAATAAACCATCAATCCTATTACATGGAAATTTATGTTTTTGTCCTTGCATCTGCTGTTAATATGTTAAAAAGTAATTCCTAGAACTATTTTATCGGGTCGCAAGCCTCTCGCATTTAAAGCGAGATTGCCAGCGTGTGACCAAAAAGCAGTTAGCATGCCGGGCGCTGAAAGAGGGCGTATTAAATCAGGACTCTTTTGGCAAAATCGTATTTCCAAGATTTTGAACAAACTATTTAACTTTAATTTTTAATTTTTTTACCAGCATGTCTAAATTAATAATTACTACCCCGCTATATCGCCAGTTCTTTAAAATATCTTTTACTTCAAAATAGAAAAATTTAAAAAAAAAATGACAGTTATATGGCTCTATAGCGGCCTAGATAAAGTAATTCTCTACAACTTTTATATATAAGCATTTTTTGATATTATAAGTATTAACGAAGAAAAATTGGAAATTAAATAATGATTGGTGTTCAATCGCCTTAATTTATAATTTTTAGTAGCGAACATTAATTTCTTTTCAATAAATCCTATAAGTCCAAAACGATTGAACATCGGTATAGGAATATGTTGTACTGATAAATTGGCAAGTTTCTGCCCTATCATCTGGTTTAATAATATACAGGGTGTTTCATTTCAAAAAAGTCACTTTGGGTATGATTTTGGACAGGTTAACATATTTTTTGAGCACCCTGTATAAAATATTTTCCAAGTTTGTTATACAACCAAAATACCTGTATAATATTGTTTAAATATTTAGAAAATTTCAGATCGTTATTTGATTTGTTGTTATTCCTGTTTTGGCTGCAAAAAAATAAATAACAAAATAATTAATATCTAAGGAACAATGGGAGATAGATATAGGACATGGTTGATGAAAGTTACTCAGATTTAACCGCAAAATGAAAAAATTGAATAATATACAGGGGGTTGTATTTAAAACTGTAAAGTTAGTATCCGGTAGAGGTAGAACTAGCAAGGCCGTATTTTCAAAAATATTTGTATAAGCTAAAATGCTATGTCCTATCGTCATTTCGAGAATTTCAAGCACGATATTTATATTCGTTTTCTTGATTCTCCTAATGTACCATCGGGTTTGAGATACCCTGTATTTTAGGACTAAATTGAAAAAACGCGTGTGTCTGCGTCGACTAGTTTAAAAGCAAGCTAGCCAGTCACTTTTCTATTTCAACGAGTAAAAAAAATCGAAAATTGCAGGACATTGATGCTTTTCTTGATTAACGAGCAGTTTATTTCAGAAATTTTAAAAAACATGTTATCGAAATCGGAGCAAACGATAAAAATGAGCATCTGGTTGATGGGGCTGCAGCGACTCAAGATGTTAAAACGTACGTGTTCTATATTCACCTTAACAATAACTATTATATGATAAGGCTTATTGATACACCTGGAATGGGTGACCCTAGAGGCATTGATCAGGACAATAAGAATTGCGATCATGTTTTAAACTACATTGGAAGATTAGAAAAAATTCACGCTATCTGTCTCCTATTGAAACCAACCAACACTCGCTTGGACGTATTTCTAAATTATTGCGTTACACAGATTCTATCACGATTGGAAAAATCAGCGACAGATAACATAGCATTTCTTTTTACCAACACGAGAGGACAGAATTATACACCTGGTGATACGTATACCTCTTTAGAGCTTCTAGTAAAGAAGATAAAGGATTCAAATAATGTAACGTTGCCACTTAGCCACGAAAACGTATTTTGTTTTGATAATGAAGCCTTTCGATTTTTGGCTGCGATTAAACAAAACGTTATGTTTAAGGATGGTATCTTGGAAGCTAATATCGAAAGCTGGAAATATTCATACAAAGAAGTGTATAGGTAAGTTAAATCTTTATATTTTTAACTTACTTACTGCGTACAATAATCTGCTTTGGGAGGTATCGGGCATATTATAAGGGACTTTTTGACGAACGCGGCGGACTCTCATGCTGTCAAATTAGAATTCTGGTTGAAATTTGTGAAATAGTTTTTGCGAAGGTACATTGATTTTTAAATATTCGACATTTCTCATATCCAAGATGGCGTGGGAATAGAGTTGCAAAGGTTTTTCGTGAAATACGGTCGGTACATAGTGAAAAGGGGAATACGAACTAGGGGTAGGCAAAATAATGGATTAATCGATCCATAATCGATTTTTCGATTAAATTTTGAATCGATTAATCAATCCCGGATAATTGTATACTTAATCGATTTTTCAATTAATCTGTATATCGACCAATCGTTTAATCGAAATAATCGATTATCAATTTTGATAATCCCCCTTCCCTACTTATTATACGGCAACTAATTAAATATTTTTCCCATATTTCTACAGTTTTTTTAGTTCCCTATATTGGTTTCATCTTTTGACTGGCTAATCTGTATATTCTTTTTTCGATAATAATAATAATATACGATACTGGTTGCATTATGGGTCGCCCTTATTATCAGGTACCTTTTAACACAGACAGCAATAAAATTGGGTTCATTTGGTTATATTTTGACATCTACATAGTGAGCATCTGAGGTACGTTATATGTGAGAAAATAAATGGTTCTGGGGAATTAACTGTATAGTTTATCTGTAAATGGCGCAAAGTAATAAATGCTCATTAAATATGCAAAACGCATACCGGGGTATCAAGAACAATTTAAACACCATCCCTTAAAATCTATTGTGTTTACATTAAAGGATCCAAATAATGAGCATCCTTTAGGTAGGTCTACCCTAAATTTAACGCAAGCTAGTTTTACATTTGATGATTTACCATTGTCATTGGGAAAATTCCTTAGCCAGGAGCGTGTATTGGGGAAGTTTTTAAATTAAAAATCTTACAAACATGCCAATTTTCCTAAAATTGTATTATATTATATTCGTAGGGATTTATAAAATATGAATACATTTAAAAAATCGTATTAACTAATAAATAACATTGGGTGGTACTACTTTACATAATATAATTACAAAAACAAGACATACTATAGAATCTTACAAACAACGCATTTTCAAAAATCGAATAATACTTTGTCGTTATGGCTTAATCATATTCCGATTCGTAAGACGAACTTTTATTAGCATCGTTTATAATAAGCGGTTCAACCATTTCTTCGATTATTATATCTACCTGCCTTATTTTGGCTTCTTCTTCCATCACACGATCGATACACTTTTTCCACTTTCCGCACTGATTTTACCTATAGCTTTATTAAAGAGTCTTTAAATCTACTATTTTATAAGTCGTGTTTTTTCTGGTGACATCTGTCTTTATTTGAGCCCATATAAGTTCGATCCGGTTTAATTCGCAGTGGTAAGGAGGGAGTCTGAGCACAAATATTGCTCGTAACTTTTCCATTTCATCGACCGCGTAGCTTTTGAATGCATTTTTATGTAAATTGGCTTGTACCAATAGTTCTTTTTTTATGGAATCTAATGTCGGTAATTTTTCCGTCAGCCTAGAGTGGTAACTTGCATTATCCAAAACAATTATTACATTTTTTGGTATAAGATCCAACATTTGCTCGAACCATTCTTTAAAGACATCGGCATTCATATCTTCGTGATAGTCTCCTGTATTTTTAGATTGGAACATTAGTATTTAACGAAGCTTTCAGGACTTCCAAAATCGGTTATGAAAAGTCGATGTCTTTTTTCAGATGACGCATGACGGTCTTATCCTGTGGACTATCCTTCCAAAAAAGCTTGCCTTGAACTTTTAGCCATGTTTCGTCTAGGTGAAATATTTTTTGTTTTCTTCTCTGGGTGCTTCTTAAGAATCTTAAGTAATTTCTTCTCCAACAGACAATGTCGCTTGTGTCTATTAAAATCGATTGCCTAATTTGTTTTTTCCACCGAAAACTTATTTTTTTTAATAATTTCCAAAGCGTATTTCTACACATAAATGGGTAGTCCTGGCCTTCTCGGATTGAGGACAAAATTTTGTCCAGCGTAGGAATTTCTTTTTTTAAAAAGAAACTATGAACTTTGGCCTTCTTTGCATTAAACCGTCATCCAGCTTAAGTTTTTGTCGTCCTGGAGAAGTTTTTGGAGGTTTGACGCCAACACTTTTTTCTAGTTTTAAAAGTTTATATATTGTCTTCGCAACGTTAAGCATATCACTGTAAATTGCACTGCATTGTCAACACTCAAATCCGCATTCTTACTTTTAGTAGAATCGGAACAGTTAAGAATTAATTTTTTTTCATGGACCGACTCTAAGGCGTTTCGGCAATTGTTGAAAATTTTCCATATTCAATTAAAAAGATACTGACACTTCACACTTTGACTAGTTTCACTGAGAAACAAACACCCAAGACACACACACACACACACATACTTGTTCTCATATTTAAAGTGGCATCTAGGCTATAACCCCAATTGTGGTCACATGCGAATATCGGCAACACCCGGTCTGCAAAAAAAATTGGCAACACTGTGCACCGACGTGCATTACGATACACTCCATTTTAGCCAAGATAGGAACCATTAATTATCCTAAATAGTGGCATCGATGCCACAAGAAATCGGAAGTGTATAGGTGATGTTACAATAAATACAACGAGTGTGTGTGTATGCGTTGCTACAGCAAATACGCTGCATGACGATGTGTATACCAAATACCTATACTTTTATTTATTGCTTAAAAACTTTGAGCTCTATAGCATTTTCCAAATAAATAATTTTTGAGAATAGAGTCTTTTTGGTTTTTTCCCTTTTAAATCCATCTTGAAATTTATGCAATTTTGGCCATTGTATGAATAGTCAACCGCTATATTTAGATTCCCTTTCTCAAATTTTATATTTTTAATTTAACTGATTTTTATAAGTTTCCCGTTATTTCATTTGAATTTACTCGCTTTTAGTACATCATCAGCTATCTTTTTTCATTCTCAGAAGTCGCTAAAGTCCATTTTTATTGTTTCAAATGGTTTCGGTATGGTGCGAGAGTTCGCTATCAATGTACACCATTCTGATAGAGCCCATACTATCCGTTTCTTGATAAACCGCTCTATTGTTGCGTGAACGGAGTCGACAGGCATATAAGTATGACCTGGTAGTAAGTATCGCACACTGATTGACGTTAAATGAACCAAGTCCTTAAGAAGTCGAGATCATTACCAACATTGCTTTGTTTTTATTCTGACCATAACAACTATCACAATTTAGTGATAGGTGTTTGACGGTTTGTCGTCCATCAATTTCTTGCAAATACTTATACATTATGGTGCATATTTCGTTACTGCTACGTCCTCCGTCACATTCTCCCCATAAATAACAAAAGCCATTTTGAGTTCCACTTTCGTAAACAGTAAGGTTGTAATAAGCATACTTCCTGGCATAATACAAGAGCAAATTGTCCCCATGGGGTGTGTTTAACACCTTCTGCAGGTCGAAACTGGCACATAAAAATTCTGAATCTAAAACAGCTTTCTTCTGATCACATAGAAATAAATCCTTACAAATATTTTTGCTTTCCAGATGTTTTTCATATAATTGCTTTGTTTCTACTGTTTCCTCAAAGTCTTTGTCCTTTCTCACTTCACAAACTTTGCACTTATCTTTCTTCGGCAAGTCAAATTCGATATTAAATTCCGTCTTAAAAATCTTCCGGAAAACTTGTAGTTAAACGATATTGTTTTTAGTTGTTATGCCATTTTCTAACTGATTTTTCTTAAAATGTCCGTATAAGGATGATAAGTTGCGAAATTCTGTGGGTAAGTATTTTCTCGATGTTTTATTCCTGCAATAATGAGATGGGACTGCGGGGAGTGTTATACCCCGCAGCTTGATGGTAAAACAGGCAATGAAAGGGAGCGGTTTGCAAGCGTGGTATACGGTAAAGTAGTTTGAGGCCTACGGAGGCGCGGTGCTTAAGGTTATTCCGGTTCCTTAGTGATAAGAAAAACTCTACAAAAGGGTGTTCAAAAATATTCTATTTCCAATCTAAGTTGAACGCAATTATGGTAACAGCAAATCACAATGTTAAATATGGCAGATTTCAGCAATTATTCACTGACAAAATACATTTAGTAAATATGGTTCAATAGGAAATATGCATAAAATAAATGGGTTAATTCAACTTTTACTTACAACAGTGAATCACAATTATGTAACCTAGCATTTCTCTCTCACACTCGATGGTTCTAGGTTTATTCGCTCTGTACAGCTCGGTTATTAACCCACACCTGAACGTTTGGGCTGAAATATAGGTCGTTGACTCTACTTTTACGTAAGGAATCCCTTTTTCTGAGAATTGGCTAGAGATTTAGATAAGTTTCGCTTGCGAATATTTTAAGTCTATTTTTCACTGTAAAGTTTGTAGGTTTATGAGAAAAGCTTCACTGTAAATATTAATCTCGAACTGAGTAGGTTTTTGGTAATTAAACTGATTTTTAAAATACTGTAATTCTAATTTTAATTTATTTGGTTTAACCGGGGTCTTAAAAGAATATTTATAATGGTTCTCTCAGAGACTTGGTTACTAAACTTTTGCGAGAAGCGGTGTATGTTTTGACTAATTTTTGACTTAGGTCGCGGCACTATACTTGGATATACGTTAATGAAAGTGTCTCTTACTTTTTAATACTTTGACTGTACTGGATGGCGTAGATAGGTTTTCTTTATTTTCAATTATTTTATATGGAACTGAACTGCACTGTACTGAACTTTTTACTTTGAACTGCACTGACTTCTTCTGGACTGTTGTGAACTGTAGTAAACTGACTGAACTGTTTTGAACTTTTGTGAGCTCTGGGGAACTGACTTTTTCTAGGCGAGTTAGCGTTTTTATAACCTCTCTAAATTTGCGTAGGTGCAAAATGGGAATCTTGACTATCCCATCCGAGTAAGTAAGGGAAATTTTTAAGTCAAACTCCGCCTTCAAGAGGTGGATTGAAAAGTCCCTTCTACTTGACTTAGGTGGTATGCGGTCATCAGTTACGAATTCTTATCTAAGAATTTAATGTGAAATGTAATAACATTTTATGTAAAACGATTAATTTTTATGACCGTCTTCCGTTTTAAGCTTCTATTTTGGAGTTGAGTAACCTTGGTTCGAGATAATCTCATTTTTTGTGGGAAGGCATTAGAATACTTGAAATTTTTGGTGGTTTGATGTATCCAATGAGAATATAATATATTTTGCAATAGTAGGACGCTGGGCTGTCTTTAGCTGTTAGAAATATTTTTTGGGCGTGGAGAGATATGCGCACTGATATGGTAATTGTCATTTTTTCTGGACGCTTGTGGCAGGCGAACAAAGTGATGCTAATAACCTTTTGAAAAGATGAAATTGTATTAATTTACTTTGATAATATGGATTCTTTTTCATTGATTTAGGTATCTTATGTGAAACATTTTTATTTAGAAATACACCAGGATTTCGCAGTCCGTCACAGGAGCATCGTGATAAAATCTAGAACATTCTGCTTCTGCTCGTTCCCAGTCTTGTTATGGAGGACATGCTTACCTCTCTGATCTCTTTTGGAACATACGCCTGACATAGAATTTTTTTTCGTAAATCTCAAAGTCATTTGTGATATATCCAAAGTTTTCAATAAGAATTGTTGGCATACGTCGTGTTCCACATCATTCCACCTAATGATATATTTGAAGGAAGATTGTCTTCTGCTTTGTTCAGCCCCTTGTTTTCGACGTTTTATTTCAACATCTTTTGCGCACGAAAGCAGCCAGTCTCGTTGCCTTTGCGGGTTTCCTAAGCCCCAATAAAAATCGAAAACATGTTCCCTTACTGTCTCTGGAAATTTGAAAATACACTCGTTTGGGCAATTATTACAACAAGGATTTTCCCCAACAGACTTATTGGCACCGAACTTGTTATAACTTTTTCTTTGAGCCTTTTTGCATGTTTTTTCTGTTTTCTTAAACTATTTTTCCCATTGTGTCTTCTTCCGCGTCAGTCGAGCTGCTGTAGTCACTACTACCACGTGACTTGCACCTTACGATGTTTTGGAGATCATGCGATGTTTTCGCAAAAACAGATGAGATTTGTTTACATTTTTGTGTGACTTACGTTACACTTAATTCGGCTTTTTCTCTAAAGACTATGCTTCTCTACCTTACGATAATTTGCTGGAAGGTGTCTGACGGTTTGGTAGTTACGATAGTTCAATAATCCCTTTTTCCTAAATTTGTCACTTACGATGTTATGGCAAAAAGGTATCGATATAAAAACTTATACTAAAGTTTATCCAGTCAAAGCGTGTAAAAAATTACCTAGTAAGAATTAGTGTCTTGAAAATCTCGCCTGCGGCGCATGTAGTTGTGGGATGGTTGAAATTTATTTTAAAAAAAATATGTAAAAAACTTTTAATACGGGGTAGTTTTCATCCTTTTGCATTACCTGCTGAAACATAGAAAAAAAATTACATTTGGCCTTGAACGAAAATTCGTAAACTTGCCTCATATACGAATATAACTCCTTCCAATGTTAAAATGTTTTAAAATCGTACATTTTTACAAATGTTTTTGAAACTAATCCTTCTCTACATTTTACTTTAAAGTGTTTGACTGAATATTGAGATAACTTATACGAAGGCGGGAAATAGGTATATCCAAATTTAAATTCAAACTACCGTACGTCGGTATATTCCATATTTTGTTCTCGTATCCGAGTGTATGGTGCCACAAGTAGAGCGGGCGACATAGTGCAGGCCTATTCACACACAAGATGCCACAGTAAATGTAAAATAAACACTTTCCTAACATGGCATGTCGTCAAAAGATGTCGGTGTAAGATACCAAAAGAACACACAAGATTATTAATTATGAACTATGCAGGAAAAACGGCAAACGAGTCACTTATATGTGTTTAGAATGTTAGAAACGTTCGTTAGTAATTTTAAGGTTTTCTTCTGATACTACAAATTTTAATCAAAAAATCTTTAGGCTATTCTTCTTAAAAAGTGCAGCTTTACACTAAAAACAGCGCTAACAGTGTTCGCCGCATGGCATTGCAAATCGTACATTTTTACAAATTTTTTGAAACTAATATTTCTAAATTTTACCTTAAAGTGTTTGACCAAATATTGAGATAACTTACATGAAGGCGGGAAATAGGTATATCCAAATTTAAATTCCAAGTACCGTACGTTGGTATAATCTATGTTTTGTTGTCGTATCCGAATGTATAGTGCCACAAGTAGAGCGGGCGACATAGTGCAGGCCTATTCACACACAACATTATTTCAATTATTCAACTCTTATTTGCGCGCTATATCGAGTAAATACATGGTTGAAGTGTGTATTGTAGAGGGCGCCACCGTATAGCGGTTACTACAATTTAGGTTAAAGTAAGATGTGAATTAGCATCAACAGTGGCATATCATACACAATTGGCGGGAAACGTTATAGAATTACCAGCGCTAATTGGTCAGTACCGAATGTTGAGATAGGTTACATGAAGGCGGGAAATATATCCAAATTTAAATTTAAACTACCATACGTCGGTATATTCCATATTTTGTTGTCGTATCCGAGTGTATGGTGCCACAAGTAGAACGGGCGACATAGTACAGGTCTATTCACACACAAGATGCCACAATAAATGTAAAACAAACACACACACACACACGCACACACACACACCATCACACACGCGGAGAGGTGAGCCCATCTGTTGGAAGTCCTTGTGGCCCTGAGTTTATTTGCTCAGAGTCTCAATGACTCCTTCCAGACTTCCTTCCACGCCCCCCTGCGGTCCAGTTCCGCAGGGTCTCACCAAAAAGTACTGAAGGTACTTTTACTCTGGAATCTAACAGAGGGGTGAATTATTGGTTTTGTGGGGTGTATCGGGGGAGGGCTTTGGCGGGTGGGTGGTGCTGCTTGGCGCACCTCGAGAAGTTGGTGACGGGGACGTTTATGACGATACGGGGCATCGATGTCATAATTGGAAGCTTGTCTGATGAGGGGGTTTGGGTGTTCGGGGCCATAGTTAGAATCTTCGTGTTTCTCTCGTGGAGAAACTGGAAAAGAGGTGTGTGTTTGATGTCGTGGTGTAACTCTACGTTACGGATGAACCATGGGATGTCCATGGCGGTGCGAATGTAACGATTTTCAAGGGCTTGGAGGAGGTTGATGTGGGTGGGGGCTGCGTGACCCCACGCCGCTGAGCCGTATGTGAGGGCGGGTCTGATGATGGCTTTGAAGACGTGAATTTTGTTTTTGTGGCTTAGGGTGCTGTGGCGGTTGAGGAGGGAGTATAGAAGAGAATATGTCATTCTGGCTTTATTGAGGTTGCCTTGGATATGGGGTTGCCAGCGGAGGGTTTTGTCTAGGGTGAAACCGAGACATTTCACTGAGTCTGACCAGGGAACATCGCGACCATCCAGGTTGACCACGTCGAAGGGTGGTTGCCTTGTGCGGCCAAACTGAATGGTTTGAGTTTTGTCGGGATTGAGGCGAAGTTTCCAGTTCACGCAGTAATTGGAAAATTCGTTAGCTGCTGTTTGCAGCTTTCTGGTGACTAGTCGGGGACTCAGTGACCTTACGATGAAGGCGGTATCATCAGCGTAGAGGGCCAGGGTGCTATCGGGAGGTTTGGGGATGTCATGGGTGAAAATGTTAAACAGATGGGGGATAGTACTGCTCCTTGTGGGACTCCCGCTTCAAGGGTGCAAGGTGTGGATAGTGACTGTCCGATGCGGACTCTGATTTTGCGGCGGGCGAGGTAGGATTGGATAAGGCGGACCATGTTTAAGGGATAACCCAGGGCTATCATCTTGTGAATCAGTCCGTCGTGCCATACGATGTCGAAGGCCTTTTCGATGTCGAATGAGATCATCCCGACGAACTGATTCCAGTTGACGCCCTGAGTTATAAACTCAGTAATTCGAAGGGCTTGGAGTTCGCAATTGAGGTTATCCCGAATGCCGAACTGTTCGTCCGGGAGGACTTCCAGTTCGGTGGACTTAGCTTTGAGGCGGGTGAGAATTATAACTTCAATGATTTTGGCCATTGAGTTGAGGAGAGATATGGGGCGATAGTTTTGGGTGAAGGTGTGGTCCTTACCGGGCTTGGGAAACACCCAAGGTAGGTATGTATAGATATAAATAGGTGTATTATTCCAATAGAGGCACCAATAAAGGCACAATAACCACATAATTAGCAAACAGGTAACCATGATTAGGTACAAAAAAAAAGGAATAAAATGATTACAGCACAAAGGAATAAGTACCTAGACTCTAATTAGTTTTGATAAAATTGCTTTGAGGTAAATGGTACGGTTGTACATAATTTTGAGCTTGAAAAATATAATATTTAAATATACAGACTGTCCACGAATAGGGTTTACAATAGCACAAATGGATGAAAAATTTCATTTTTCGGGAAAAAGTCATTCTTGATAAAAAGTTTTGCTTATAAAAAAAATGCAATTCACGAAGAGAAAATTTTGATTTTTTATACAGGGTTCGAAAAAAGTTCAAAAACATGATTTTTCTTTAAGAGTAAACTACCTTTATTTTTCATTTTTGACCAAAATGCCAATTAGAAAACTTATTTAGAATAACGTTTGTAATTTAAATCCGAGATTTAAAATAAATCTTCGATTTTTTTAGTTTTGTTCAATTTTTAGAGGTAAGTAAATGAAAATTTTGCTGCTCAATAAAAATATTAATATAAAATTTTATTAAACTCTATTTTCATAATGGGTGGTGTGTATCTTATTTTAAAATTTTAAATGCATTCCTATTCCTACCATCTTTTGTAAAAACAAGGAATTTTTTTACCTTTTTATTACGTTGCTTTACGTATGGGGCAAATTTGAAGTTGTCAAATAGAGTTTGATGTGTTTTGAAAATGTTGACCTTAGAACAAAGGATTTATTTAGTTCAATGTTACGGTGCGGGCGAATGTTCTTACAACTTTGTGATAGAGAAATTTAATCAATGATATCCTAACGTTTACGTTTCAAAAATGGGACTTCATAAGTTATTAAGAAAATTTCAGCGAACTGGTTCAGTTTCCAATTAAAAAAAAAAGAAACTATGATCAGAATGACGCAGCTTCCCTAATCGTATTGCAGTCTGTTGCTGACAATCCTACACTTTCATTAAGAAACCGAGCTCAAGAACTTGATGTAGTAAAAAAATCTCACATTCGGAATATTTTAAAGGCAAACAAAATATTCCCATTTAAGCCAACTTTTAATCAAACGTTGGAAGAAGGAGACGAAGCCAAACGTTTGGATTTTTGTCCTTGGGTCGGAGACAAAATTGTAAGTGGAAACAGTAATTTTCATAAATTATCATGTTCTCCGATGAATCGACATTTTCAACAAACGGGAAATTGTCTTCTGCGCATATTAGATACTGGAGCAAAGATAATCCCCGTTTTAGAATTCCTGCTAGAAGACAATATTACAAAAAAGTAAATGTCTGGTGTGCGATTTCACATTATGGCTTTATTGGCCCATACTTTTTTGAAAACACGTGTAACCGTAGGAGTTACCTTAAAGTATTGGAAACATTCTTTTCTGACAACCTAGAAGAATTACCTCTCCAATTTAGGAACGAAATGTACTTTCAACAAGATGGATGCCCTGCGCATTTCGCAATTGAAGTGAGGGAATGGCTTGATAATACATTATTTGGTCACAGATGGATTGGTCGGAATGGTCCGGTTCTGTGGCCCCCAAGGAGTCCCGATTTAACTATTTCAGATGCCTATCTTTGGGGGCGCCTCAAACAATTAGTGTACTCCCAATTGAGAACGACGCGACGTACAGCTTCTAAAACAGCGAATTGTTAAAGCTGTTCAAACAATTTCCATTGAAAAGATTCGAAGAAGTTTTGACCACATTCGTTTACAGCTGGCAAAATGTGTTGAATGTTGAGGGGGTGTTTAAATAGCAAATTATAAAATTATTATTTTTTGTTATTTTAACACTTTGTTGTGATATTTCCGGGGTCATTTCATTTGTGAAATTCAAAATACATATTTCTGGTAACACCACAAATCAGTTTTTGAAATTTTTTGATGCCCCTCTGTAAGATATAAGTCATTGATAATGTATGTATTTTGACCGCTAACGCTATCCAAAAAAAAAAATTCATTTATACCTCTAAAAATTGAAAAAACTAAAAAAATCAAAGATTTATTTTAAATCTCGGATTTAAATTACAAACGTTATTCTAAATAAGTTTTCTAATTGGCATTTTGGTCAAAGATGAAAAATAAAGGTAGTTTACTCTTGGGGAAAAATAATGTTTATGAAGTTTTTTCGAACCCTGTATAAAAAATCAAAATTTTCTCTTGGTGAATTACATTTTTTTTACAAGCAAAACTTTTTATCAAGAATGACTTTCCCGAAAAATGAAATTTTTCATCCATTTGTGCTCTTGTAAACCCTATCCGTGGACAGTCTGTATATTTGAAGACAAAACTTGAATTTAATAACGATACTTGTACTAATTCTGCACAAATTAAAAAATTCAGGCCTATTTAAATCTATACATGTCGAAAAATCTTGCACGCTCATGGAGAAGACGGTTTTGATTGATTTATTACTTCGCATCATTTAAAGATAGACTATGGTGGTGAAATTTTGGGAGTTTTTTTCAGAAATAAACTGTTTTATTGCTTTTTTCCCCCATAACTGTGTTTTATTTATTATCTAATTTTTAGTAGTACGTATTTACTGTTTGTTAACAAAAAAATAAGATTTCTAATATTCTTAAATTTAATATAAAATATTCGTAGCACGCCCATGGATTGCCATTGTCAAGGAGCTTGCCCAACTTAACAATTTTCTGTTTTATAAAATCTGTAAGAACGTTTATAGAGCATAACCCAATAAAATATCTGAAGTTCGATAAACGTGTTTACAGCGTTCTTAGAGCGCTTGTAAAGCTAAAACGTACATAATTATACAACGTTTTCGCTCTATAACCAGTTCTATCAAAATCTGCGAGCATATTCATAGAACCATTTTATAGACGCTTACAGAAGCTTTGCACAACAGAAATTAAATTATATAAAGCCTGCATACACAGTTATACTACTGCTATATAAACGTTTGCAGAAGTTTTATAAAATATAGGACCAAAACATTATAAAAACTATTTTATAAAGGTGAAATGAATGTTGTACCAAGTAACATTTTTTTAGCCTATTTAATATCATGTTTAAAGTGCTTTTTATAAAGTTGATAAAATATGGACGACGCCATAAGAATGGCGGAGTATTGTGCCAAAGTTGAACGTATAATTTAATTTTACTTATGACATACTCTGGTGGCATATTTTTTAGTGCAAATTAAGATTTATGATGAAATGTTACTATTTACGATGAAATTTTTAAGCGCCCCCGTTAAACAATTAAAAATTAAAAATAAAGTTTTTTTTTGTACTTAAAAATATTTGTTATTGTTACTGATGTAATTTTAAAGACAAAACAAACATCATCAACTAATGCAGTATTATTTTTTTTTGTTATGAAATGCATTTTTTATATTTTATGGGAAATGAGACGCTAATCCAACGTAAACTAACCACACCAAACATGGCGTAAATTCTTATAAAACGTTTTAGTCACACACACAGCTTTTATAAGATCTTTCAGTTCGGCTTGTGATGCTTATAAAACAAGAAATCATTTTAATGTAACAGAGACATATTTTAAACATAGTTTACCATTGAGCGTGATATCAAGTATTTTTTTTAATCTTTAACAACGAAAAAACTTATACCTAAATAATAAAATTTCGCAGAAGCCCTCGTAATATAAATTTACATGCACCTTCTTTTTTAAAACCTCAACTGCTATAATCGAGACGTATAATTGTTTTGATGGAACCTAATTAAAAAGAAAACTTTTATCCAAATATGTAAATTCCAATTCCATATTCAAAAGCTATCCATAAATATAAAAATCCGACATGGCGGCCATTAGACATATTGAAAGTTTGTTATTATTAGCCAAAATCTACGACATTTTAAAATTTTCGTGCAATTTTCTATGAATAATAAAATAGTAATTGATTTGAACAGCATCATTTTTATAGTTTTAAGATAATTAACGATTTTTGAAAATCAATTTTCACCACCCTCTATAATTTCAAACCACAAATTGTTACACATCGTTAAAAACCTGATATTATAAAATACATTTTCGGATAAAAATATATAAGGCTGTTAAGCTAGGTGCGTTCAAGTTCAAGTTGAAACAAAAGCCCTTACAGCAATAAGAAATTTATCAACGAAAACATCATCCTTCTATGCCTTTAGTTAAGAAGTTATGGAGGTTTAAAATGTGTCAGAAATTAACGGGGCCCCTTGTTTGTAATGTCATTATTACATGTATGATTAAACTGTTTTTTAGATACGTCTTAAGTCAAGGTTTAAAACAATTGACAAAATAATATAATGTTAATATGTACCTAAGATCTGGCGCCCATATAATATAGATTAATAGCAGGAATATCCGTAAAAGAAAATGCTTTCTATGTAAAACTTTTACAGTTCTAGCAAAGCACACAAATTATAATTTACGTAATTGGTTTTTCTCAGAATAACGTCATTCTATCGCTGGTTTAAAGAAAAACATATTACTGTCGATACAGAATTTTGAACAAATTTAGATATAATTCCTCGTTTTCGGCAAAGATAAAAACTAGAAGTAATTTTCTATAATCAAAAGTGTCGACAAACAAAAGTTATATCCCTTTTTCAAAGTATTATTTGTCGTCACTATGCTGTCGTTATATTGATTTTAGTGAAAAAACCTCAAGTCATGTAATACATTATACATCGTTGAAACGTAAATTTTAAGCTTAATCTAACTTCAAATAAAAAATATAGAGTGTCAACATAATATATTTATTAATTTTTTAAATTATAACTAAGCAAAGATTGTAAAACATTCAAAAACAAGTTATTTATTACAACGTATTTTCCTTAGTTCAAACCTGTAGGCTAAAGTTACTTTGGCATCGACGATCTGCAGACGTATCTGATCATGTCCGCCATTGCAACGTTTAAAGAACGTTTATACAGCGCTATCCCGCTATCCACTTGATCAGTTGAATAAGCGCTTACCAAGGTGATTTGCTTCTTTGAATACTTAATAACAGCAAAGAAACTCTAGTTACGCAAATAAGTTTCTTTGATAACAGTCAAAACTCCTTGCTACCTCTAAATATAGGCAAGCCACATATTTACATTAAAGAAAATCACTTCAGGTACGTTTTACATCTTGGAGAGTACCTCTTTTAATAGGTACAGTTAAATATTTATAGTTTGTCTTGTACACCATAAAAATTGCATACGTATTAATAGAAATCTAAACATCCACCACTGTCGTAAGATTCATCCTAAATTATCGGCTTGCTTTATGGTTATAATTTTCCGACCCCATTATCGAAGATAAAATTACGGGTGGGTTGTTCTATATAATGTTAAAACTACCTGTATTGTAACTGAAAGATATACTCTTTCGGCCTAGAAATAATATGTTCACACTGTAACTCAAAATTTCTATTTTGCATTTATAATTAGGGTTACTTGCTGTCAGGCAATAGGAAACACAGTAGTATAGGTATTCTTGGCACTCCGATTCTAAAAGTCTATCAAACACATAAAACTTGCAGATATCTCTAATTTTGACCAGACCTGGGTGCGCCAGTGCGAGCTTCTAATTAGGGTTGTGTTTTAAACACTTAAATCAAATTGTAGTGTTTTACAGTAGTGTCTAAAAACATGTATGATTTTTTCCAACCTTGCTTCTAATGGTATTACTGTTTTAGGGTTCTGTCTTACATAGTTAAACTAAGGCCTCATGATCCACAGAAAACTATAAGCATCAATCATGCACGAAAAATGGTTATACAACTGTCACAGCCATTGGCCGAGATTGTACAATTGATCGGAGATAATATTTATCAGTTGGATCAACATACAGATCAACTTTTGATGGAAAATCAAACACTGGATGAACTTAAACAGAAGATATACATGCCAGTCATTGATATTATAGCTAAAGAGTTAACTCACCCGGTTACTGTTTGTACTGCACCTCAATGCAGTACTATCTACAAGGTAAGTAAATAACAATTGTTTAAATTAATTTAATATTTATTACCATTAAAAATCCGAGATTTTCATCCGTGGGTGTAAATGATAAACTCATCGCTATGTTTGCAGGTAGCTGATAAGAACAAGTATCATTATAAACAGCGATGTCACAATCCGTGTCGCCTAAATAATGTTTCTAGGGAGATAATAGGCGACCCAGCTCTTCTGAGTTGTACGGCTATGCATGGAACCGAAAATTGTCAAGAGTGTGGATGCCGTTTTAATACACATATGCACATTTACTACGAAACAGATACGTTTCAAAATAACATAGTTGACGAAAATGTTCAAAAGAACATTACTAGTAAAGAAGATGCAACCAGAGAAAAAGAAGCTTTGATCAACAAAATTTTAAATCATAAAGAACAACTGGAAAAGGAGCACAAACACATTATTAAGTGCTCAGCTGCATTTGCTAATTTTTTGCAGCAAAATGCGATAACCCCGATTAACGACTCATTAAAGGAATATGTAAAATATTTAATAACAAGGTAAAAATGCATTTTCATAAATAATTTTTGTTCTTATAAAAGAAAGCAGTTGCCCATTCTAAAAATGTTTAACAAAAACAAAATTTAGGATACCGGACACTATAAGGGCACCACGATTTTAGGCACTTTTAGGTCTTCTTTGATAACAAGGTATTGATGTTTAAAGGTAAAAATTAACATATTTTTTAGCAGATATTTGACGAGTTGTTAAAAAATTTTAGAGGCAAAAGATTTATGTTTTACTCTATATTTTTAGAATCCCTTATCGGAAAAAACATTTGATTATCGGAAATGCAATATTTCTGCATTACCATAATTTTTTTAAATGAAACGCCCGGTTTTACCCATTCCATTTAAAAGGTTATTTTTATTAGTGATACCTACTAAAATATTAGTTTTTTATTTTTACTTACACCATTTAATTCTTCATAAAAAAGTGCGTTGGAAATGTTTTCATAAAAAAAAAAAAAAAAAAAAACAGGAAACAAGTTACAGAAACTTTCCGAATATGCACATTTCCGAAAAATACCCTGTATCTCCGAAACGGTGATAGATATCGATATGCAGTTTTCGCCATTAAGTGTGTCATTAAAATTAAGCGTCAGGCACCAACATTAGTTTTCATCTATCTCGTTTAGAAATAGAGTTTCCCTTTAAAAGTTTTTAATTTGGCCCACCCTGTGCATCAAAGTTATATTCAAAAAACGAGAACACTACTTGTTTTTTTATTTCATCCTGTATATGGGGTGTCCCGGATAAGAATGCACTATACAGGAAACTCGTACACCATAGGACATGCACAGATGCGCATTATTGACTACAGAAAAATTCCGAAGAAAATTGGGTAAAATCGTAAAATCATTTTTACGATTTTGCTCTGTCTAATGTCCTGGATAAGAATTCACTCTATAGGGATCTTGTAAACCATAGGATATGCAGAGATGGGCATTATTGAATGATGCAATGCTGAAGATATATGTAAAAATAAATTTATCATTGTCATTGCTACTTATTTTCCTCTTCAGTTAATTAACTATTCAATCGTACATATTTTATGTAGTTTGTTATTAGCTCAAAACAGTTTTTAAGATTTGAGCGATCAAAATTTCAAAAAGCTTCATTCATTATCAAGGTAATAAGCAAGAAAGCAAGGCCATGCCAAAATATTAACATTATTTTTGTCTACGAAGACATTCAGACATATTGAAATATGTTGAATTGATTTTGCAACACATTCTAGACTGCGGATTTTAATGCATCACTATTATTATAGGGCTTTGGTTTTCCAAGGCATTCTAGAAGTATTAAGTGCGCCCCAGCATAATCTAGCGCGGGAAAGCTGAGCTCTCTCTAACAGTCCGAAATATTTGTGGAAATGTCACAACAAATTGTTTTTGGTCAATTGACCAAAATAGATTGATTTTAATGCGAATAAATACGAAAAAAATTAAGATCATAGTAGTTCTATTTAAGCAAAAATAAAACAAGAGAATATTAAACTTGGTTAATTAGGCTGGATAATGGTAAATTAGTAGAATAAGATTAATCATCTGAATCTTTATTAATGCAGCCTTTAGACTAGAACATGTGACTGCTTGTTGAAAAGTTGCACAAGAAATAATGTTACCAAAACCGAGTTAACCACCTACTAGTGTCGCCTATACTCCTTCTACCAATTATTTTAAAATTATTTGAGAAAGTACAACCTAAAAGACTACATCCACTGATAGAAAATAATAACTTTATTCCGGAGTTTCAATTAAGATTTAGGCAGAAACATTCAATAATTGATCAAGTGCATCGAATCACTCACATAATTTAAAGTGCACTTGAGGAAAACAAGTGTGTTCCGCAGTATTCTTAGATGTTGCACAAGCGGTAGATAAGGTGTGGTATGAATGTTTGATATACAAATCAAAATAAGACTTCCCAAGTAGTATTGTAGAGATCTTAACATCCTATTATATATCTGATCGACTTTATAGAATGAAGCAGGGGGATGAATATTCTGATCTGAAAGGCAAGAGCTGGCGAGCCCTAAGGAAGCGTCCTAGGCCCCATTCTTTATTTCTTATATACCAGTGACTTACCAGTATCGGAAGAAACTACTATAGCCACATTCGCAAATGACACTGGCATTCTCGCAGTTGATCAAGATCATGAGACCTCTACTAGAAAACTCCAAATAGTAAGCATCATGGCAGCTGACTGGACAAGACAATGAAGAATCAAGCTCAACGAACTTAAATCAATCCATGCAAATTTTATTAACAAGCCTAGTACAGCCACTTCTGCTAGATGTTAACGGTACAATTGTGCCCCATGAGAATATGAATGCTAAATATCTTGGCATGACTCTTGACGCTAAACTTCGGTGGAAAGATCATGTGAAGAAGAAAATAACTGAGCTAGATTTAAAATAAAAATATCATTGGCTTTTGGGAAGAAATTCAAAATTACGAACCTACATAAAAATGCTTATTTATAACCAGGTTTTTAAATCAGTGTGGATTTACGGTATTCAACTTTGGGGCTATAACTGTGATAGCAATATCAAAATAATACAGACGTTCCAGAACAAAGTGCTGCGTAACGTAGTGAATGATCCTTGGCATGTTCGCAACTCTGATCTTCATCGAGACCTTTTAATGTCAACAGTGAAAGAAGAGGTCAAAAGGTGTTGCGGCAAGCATGAAGCTCGACTTCTCTTGCATATCAACACAGAAGCTCTATCGCTGCTGGACAATCGACATCACGTCCTAAGACTGAAAGCCGGTTGATCTTGGGTAGTGTGTGAAGTGTGAAAAGCAGAGCACAAAACCCGAGTTAAAGTTTATCCGCCAACTTGAGCAATCTAAGGGACATCAATTAAGATTATTAGAGAAAAACTAATGGTTAGTCATATAGACTAGTTTTAATAGGTAAAACACCAGCAGGTGTTTTATTCAGAAAAAGAAAAAGAATCTGAATCTGGGTGCTTGGTATTAAAGTCTGCTTCTGAGGACGAAGGTAGATTAAAATCAGATCGATTGGCATTTCTATCAATTCTTTAAACATTATTTTTTACATAAACTAGTTTTCCGGACCGTGTGGTGGCCAGTCTCTCAATTTTTTATGGATATTGTTGAACAGTTCCTTTCACAAAAAGTTGAAGAGGCGGGCATTCTTAGCAACTTCATGGCTACATCGTTAAGTACCGATTTATTTTGCCAATTCTCCCACCAGCTTGATGATGTAATATCTGATGATGTTTTACAAACTGATTTGATACTTCTTACCGCTGTCCAAATTACTTAATAATTAAAATCATTTGCAGCTGTTCTAAAATTTGAAACTTCTCCATGTTTTGACGTCTCGTTTGAACAAGTAAAGCTTGTAAAAGTATTTTCCATAAAGGTAATCAACTTAACATTCCTATCCCAAAATAAAGCATATTTAAGTACCGTATATATTTTCTGATAAGAAAAAAATGTTAAGGAGGGTCAAGGAGCGCCGTAGGCGAGCATTTTTGGAAACCACGCCCAAATATCGGTTTTCTCTACTATTCTATTATTTGCATTGAACAGATGTATGATAAATTATTTATTACACTTTTAACTAGTTTTCTACGTTAAAAAATGATTGATAGCATTGACAACAGATTTTCCAAAAAATACCTACTTAGGAAAATGTTTAGGAACCCCTTTAAACCTGCTTCTATTGAAAGAATCGAAAAAAGTTAGTTTTCATTATACATTTTTTGGAGGCAGAACAAAGTTATTGTTCTAAGCAACTTCGTTGCCATTGATAAGTCATATAAAAGTATTTTGTTTATCAAATAAATCAAGTTCTTTTAAATTGTCTTACAGGCGCACCACGGATTTTAATTTTTTACTCTTTGATTTAAAAATAAAATGTATATTATGGCCAACAAAACAGTTTAATTTTGAATAGAAATAAAGGTCTGTCTTTACCACCAAAATACGTTTATTTACCCCTCTAGGGTGGAAGTTAAGGGTTAGGGAGAATACATGAGAGTAAATGTTAAATTAAATTTCTTAATGTAGACGTTGTACTAGTTTCGACCTTAGTGAAAGTCATCATCAGCAACTCAGTAATAAGAAATTTCTTTTTAGACTATGATCAAGACAAGTGGGTAAGAAAGTGGTTCAACAATATAAAATCTTAACCTGTCATTAGCCAATGGATTCGACAGCAGTTTATCATGGATACCATGCTACTTCATACAATAGGGGAAATATTTTTGGAATTATTTTTTGGAGTAATTGGTATTAAATCCGAAAGTCATACTAGACTATTAACAGATGTGCAGTACAATATTAATGTCAAAGACACTAAGTGAAATATATTAGTGATACACGTGCTACTCAGAGATTATAGGATTAATCAATTAATTTTATGAAATTTTAATTAAGTTATGTGGAGACATAATTTGGTGGTTTTTAGAAAAAGTCAATAGAAATAAAATAAATTATTATTCTCAAAAAAACTAAAACGTACTGGAGTTATGACGTGAAATTTGGAATTTGTCACATTGTCAACATTCCATTTTAAATTACAACTTCCGTGAAAAAAGGAATAAAAATTACGAAAATTAAAATTAAAAAATTAAAAATTAGCAGGTACCAATGGAGGCAATCCATTGGTACCTGCTAATTTTTAATTTTTTAATTTTTAATTTTAATTTTCGTAATTTTTATTCCTTTTTTCACGGAAGTTGTAATTTAAAATGGAATGTTGACACTGTGACAAATTCCAAATTTCACGTCATAACTCCAGTACGTTTTAGTTTTTTTGAGAATAATAATTTATTTTATTTCTATTGACTTTTTCTAAAAACCACCAAATTATGTCTCCACATAACTTAATTAAAATTTCATAAAATTAATTGATTAATCCTATAATCTCTGAGTAGCACGTGTATCAGTAATATATTTCACTTAGTGTCTTTGACATTAATATTGTACTGCACATCTGTTAATAGTCTAGTATGACTTTCGGATTTAATACCAATTACTCCAAAAAATAATTCCAAAAATATTTCCCCTATTGTATGAAGTAGCATGGTATCCATGATAAACTGCTGTCGAATCCATTGGCTAATGACAGGTTAAGATTTTATATTGTTGAACCACTTTCTTACCCACTTGTCTTGATCATAGTCTAAAAAGAAATTTCTTATTACTGAGTTGCTGATGATGACTTTCACTAAGGTCGAAACTAGTACAACGTCTACATTAAGAAATTTAATTTAACATTTACTCTCATGTATTCTCCCTAACCCTTAACTTCCACCCTAGAGGGGTAAATAAACGTATTTTGGTGGTAAAGACAGACCTTTATTTCTATTCATAAACTCGCCACAGAAAATGGACTACTTCTTGAAGTTTAATTTTGGATTCACCTTCCGTAAGCCATTCATATTTTTGATACCAATTTTCTCTAAATTATCTGTTACTGCCCTTCCTTGCCTCCAGTGTTAATTAAATTCAACATTTTAGGGGTCGTCAGACAAGACCATTGTTTTCTATTTAACTTTGTTTATCAAATAAAGAGAAGACAAAAATCCACATTTTAAACTTAAAATAAAATCACATTTTACCTGCCTCAACTTTCTTTATATCATAGCGTGGTGCGTGCATCCAAACAAGATATTTTATTTAAACTTTAAAACACTTACCTGATGCCCTAATCATAAACGAACCTATAAACCAAATTGAAAGTTTTATATTTCAACAGACCACACTTATTTCACACTGATTCAGTCGTTTTGTACAAGAATTGTTGCAAGAGTAAATAACACCCAACCAATAATTTATTAATGAGTATAATACACGGATTTATTTCCTGAATCCGTGGTATAATAATAATAATAAGTAGGTAACTATATAACCTCATTTTCTTTAAGGACTTGTACCAACCCGTTATTCTATGCCCAAATGATCATCTCCAGCCTGTCAATTTTAAATTTTGAACTTGGTAATCGACTGTTGCAGTAGTAAATTAGTTGTGAGACCGTTCGGGGTCTGTGCCAGTATGGTGTTTTGTCGTGTTGGAAAAAACCTTAAATTTACCGGCAAATCCGATCTTGCCGAATATGAACTAGTGTAAAATTTTCAAATGTATAGTGGTGTGTGTTTGGTTGCCGATCCTAAAGTTTGGAATTTTTAAGTTCTTTGTAATGGCAGGGTAGGCTTGCCGGACCTGGTTCTGGTTACAAAGGCGACTTGAAAAGCAAAACAATTAATTTTATGGTGTTGGCGAGTTCACTATGACGTCCTGGATTATAATGGATCGGTTATTTGCTGGCAATTTGCGTGTTATTAAAAAGTCAAATTAATGTACATACAAAAATATAATATTATACTGTCTGTTGTCTGCTTGACCCTGCCGCCCCTGAACACCCGTCACTACTCTGGCACAGATCGGCCGATAATCTCCGCCACAGCAACGAGCGATGGTTTCCGGCGACTTTTGAAATGCAGTAAATTGTATCCAGCAGGAAGCTTAGAACGTTGTTGGGTGCCGCAACTTTTTTTGTATCAGCCAGGTTTCGACGATATTTCGATGCTATTTTTGTCAATTTGTGAAGTGGACGTCGGCATGGATTTAACGAAAACGGAAGGTATTAATTAGTGCCGCTTGTATTATAATTAGTGTGTCTTAAAGTTTGAAACGAAAAAGGAGATGGAGGAAAAAGTTCAACATTGCTTGATCTTTTGCCGCCAGCGTTGTTGGAATGTTGTCGTTAACAATTTTAAAAGAATCCAGGAAACATCGTTTGTTGTTGTGTGGCGGAGATTATCTTCCGGTCTGTAGACCGCTCTAAAGAAAACCCGAGTTTTTTCAAATCCTTAACACCCCGTGTCCCTAAAATAAAGCGGTTGACCTATATTATATATTGGTATGTGCTTTTTTTTTTAAACATATCATTTACATCCTTAAGTATTAGCACGCAAAAGTAATGATCATTCATTTTAGTTCCATTGCGTTCTGTACTTTAAAGTTGTTTTTATTTTTATTTTTAGAGAAGAAAATCTTGGAGCTCAGGCGGATAGATCGACAATGGTTTATTTGAGGCGCCTCTTAACCGAATATGAGCAAGAAAAGCATGTACTGGAGGAAGCTTTAAAACAAAATACGAGTGGAATTGTTAACAGTTCGCCAAATGTAATCGAGAACAAAGTAAGAGAACTATTCACTTTGCCAAATTTCGGAAAAAAAATTAAAGAATTCTATGATTTGCACCAACGTGGAGGGCAAGTGGAGCACAAACAAAGCGAACATATTGTACAGGAACGATACATATTAAATAGTATTGTCGATAAATGTAAGTCTTACGGAAATGCAGTTATTGGTGCAATTGGTTTTGGACCGACGAAAAAGGATCGTCTGGAACTAGAACGGCAAAAGGCTTTAACCTATGAACGAGAATATTATAACGCTCAACTACTAAGACGAGATTGGAATGCTGGTAGGCCATATCAGTCCAGACAACATGAAAATTCAGGCAGGAGTCCGTATAATGACTACGAACTGCATTACGGTTGGCCAGCAGAAGAATACCTTTTACCAACAGAGAAACAATATCTTCGTCGGCAGTATGAGTTAGAATACAATTATAGAGATATGGATCGTAAAGCTTCATTTCATTCACACCAGCAATATTTCGAGCAGGTTTCATCCGCTGCGGGAGATGATCGTTATTCAGGAAAAAAATATTTTGGGAATAGTTCTGCTTCAGACAATAATCCTAGAAATGGTAATCGTGAAGGGGCTGCAAATTATAATGATACATCTTCGGGAGAACAAAATAAATTTAATGGCGCTAATGAATCTAAAATTACCAAGCCACAAGGTTTTCTTGGAAAGGTCCTTACTAATCGAAATAAAGGTTCCCGAGCGGCAAATACTAAGGAATTGTCTAATGATGCATCAGTAACGGACGTGGCCAAAGTTGGAAAAATACATTCAACCAAAGTTCCTACTGGAGGTAAAAACAATAATAAAAAAAAGAACAAGAAGAACAAAAAGAAGTAAATATGGCTTAAGTGCTAGTATTAGTTACGCTGGTATGCAATTTTTTTTTTGCTCGGGACAACCAAGACCATTCATTCATCGTAAATTCTTATTTTTAAAACGGGGTCTTTGTGTGTGTCTTGATATAATCAAATGGACTTTACAATACAATTGCCAGATCGGATTTTTTTATACATTTTTTAAATACTGCTAGATACTTCGATGAAACTTGGCACACACTAGTTGATATTTACAGAGTATATTTTAAATTAGAAATAATTTATTACTTGTAAATAATTAATTAACACCTCGTATAGGGATTTCACTTATTATAAGATACCTATAGAGAGCCGGTAATAGGGAAAGTTTTAGGGAATTATGTTAGTAGTCTTTTGGCGCTTGGGGATCAATTCTGGCTTTTTCGTTTTG
The DNA here is from genome assembly GCA_963920685.1 of Polydrusus tereticollis. Taxonomy (NCBI): domain Eukaryota; kingdom Metazoa; phylum Arthropoda; class Insecta; order Coleoptera; family Curculionidae; genus Polydrusus; species Polydrusus tereticollis. The sequence goes on from OY987329.1 coordinate 58,214,299, forward strand.
AGATATTCTCAGAAAACTAGAAAGTTGAATTTTGCAAAATCTGCCTTACTTTATTGTTTTTGAAAAATTTTGTAATCTGTAAACATATTATCATAGCCACTTTTTACGTAAAACACGATCAATTACTCAGATTTTAACTGCAGCATTTCGTTTTCATGCAACCATCATTAAATTTGTTATTTTTTTATTCCGGCCATTTTGGATTGGGTGAATGGTACGATTTCCCCTTAAATTACCTTTTCAATGATGTACCACTTGCTAACAAAAGTCATTTGTGTAAAAATTAGGTACTTTATGCTAAATGTGAGATTTGGCAATACTAGTAACAATATTTAACAGCTTTTTCGTCGTTTTTAGAAGTTTAAACGGATCTTTTGTAAATATAAACAAGAAAGGTAAGGCTTACTTGACTATTTTACTATGTACTTACAATTTTTATTATATATATATAATTTCTAATAATTATAATTCAAAAATGTGAGAAGTGTTGGCCATTTACCTTGCCAATGTATTTCCAATTACCGAATTAAATACATCTAAGTACAACTGCGTGTGTAAGAACAATTACATTTTCTGGAGGATTAAATTCGTAGACCTCCTTCTTAGAATAGAAGTTTAGGGGTCTAAGGTCAGGTGACCTTGCTGGAAAAGAAAAGCCCATTTAAAGATATGAAGTTTTGACCAAGTGTCAAGACTGCTTCACTGACTTGGGAATATTTGTTTTATTAATTGCTGACGACTCTCCCTAAGAGATGCGGATGGATTTTCCGTTACGGCTCCAAGAACAGCTTTATCACGATTTTCAATGTTTTAAAATAACGTTCTCTAAAATTAATTGTTCAAATGATCCAAAATTTATAAGATGGGAAATAATTTTTCTTAAATGTGTCTTAGGTGGCTGATGCCTTTCAGGATATACTGCAAATACCTAGTGCATGCAATTACACCATTTGGATAATGGATTTTCTCCATTTCAATATTTGTAGACCTCTGCCATTTATTAAAGTTCTCGTTCACACAATTGTACTAATTTGACTAACTTAAACCGATTGTTTTTTTTTAAGTGACAACTTAATTTTTTATTGTTTTGTATCATTATTCATTGCTATTAAAAGTAATTAACCCAAATAGGAATTTATGAACATTATACCTCAATTTAAGTAAGCCTGCCTTTTCTTATTTACATTTTTACAAAAAAATCGATTTAAGGTTCTAGTAACAAAGGAAAAATAATTATTAAATATTGTCGACAGTGTTGCCAAATTTCACATTTTGCGAAATAAATCATTTTTAAACAAATAACTTAATATTCTTGTTAGCAACTGGTACATCATTAAAACGTAATTTGAGAGAAGATCGTACCATCGAAAAATTCAAGAAGGTCGCTATAAAAAAATATTTGATGACGGTTTCATGAAATGAAAAAGTTGAATCCTGCGTTGAGACTGGGGAGTAGACTACCCTAGATAGCATTTTTAAGTTTTGTGGGGAAAGAAAGAGGTAACGCCAAAGCCGTTCCTCTTAAATCAGGAGGTTTTCCCGCGTTTTACCTAAGCAGCAGACAGTGTTGCCTGTACTCCCTGTTTTCTGGTGGACCTAGTAAGATTCCGGTGATTTGATCTGACCATCAGCAAAATGTTTTTTTTTCAATATATTATATACAAAACAAGAATTGATTGGACGCAACGGTAATCATTTTCAATTTAATTTTTGATTTACCCTAGAACAGGTCTTGATTGCCCTGCATTAAAAAGGCTGTAGTGTTTTGTTACATTATTACATTACATTCCCTTTTTTAATGATTTCTTTTTTTAATCATTTACTTTTTCTTATACACATAATATTTATTTAAGGATACTTCACGGACAGTAAATAGAACATCCACATCAAGTGTTTGAAGTCGATGTGTTGCATGGAGAGGGAATATTGACAGTATAAACCCGTTTTCTCTGCAGTATATAAAAAGCCCGATCCAATGTAACATAAGTTGTGAGTATCTAATAAAGCCAAGACAGGCTTTTCTTCAGATTCGTGGAAGTATTCTTTTATGATGCTTCATATTACCCCCACAATGCCGTCGTTGGTTATCAATCTACTCTGAGAAGCACTGTGTTAAAAACACCTCCTGTTTTTGCTGTAGCAACTTTCGTGTAGAGCCGAATGTCTTGTGGGGCTGGTTTTCTCGTGGTTGGATCATCTGTGGCTGAGATGCTATTTCTTGATGAAGGTGCAGATAGTGTTACGCAGGATATAATATTTACCTTTGGCCATGAAGAAGAAGGTTTCTTTTCTTTCAGTGACTGCCATAACAGTAATGTTTTCGCAGCGTTATCATTATGATCACACAAAAAGTAACTTGTTCGCCTCTTTCTGCATCAACAGCTTTAAACTTACAAAGTTATCTTCTTAAAAAGCGCAAACACTTGCTAGAACGCATAATTATTGGAGGAGAAATGTCTTCCGTTTATTAATTTTCCTCAACCGCTTGTGAAGCATAGATTTTTTCAAGTTATACCTACTGGCCACTGAAGAACAGTTTCTTCTTTTATTTCTGCTCTAACTGTTTTCACGCCGTAAGTTCGAATCGTATAAGTAAAATTTTTGACGCTTACACCTAAAAAATATGGTATTTAGATACCACTTTTTTCAGTGAGGTACACATGTGGACGCCCGTGTCCCAAATATCATCGTCCACATCTGCCCAAACTTATTCTAATTCGAAAACAAACGTGCAATATTTGAGGCTGGGTTTTGGTAAAAATAATCACTACTTACCATTTGCCAACACTTTAACCTATTCAAAAACAATATTATTAGAACCTAAACATGTGAATGCTTAGATATCACGAAAAAACTTAAAATACCAAAAACACTTTGCCATAAGAAATATTATTATGCAATGCCTGTTTAACAAAGAACTTCAGCCAACGAAGAACAAGCTTAAGTCAGTTACTTTAACAGCCCGGGCGGTCATTTATTGTTATTGGGTTTGAGTTCATAAAAAGAAAGTAGATGTTTTAATAGGAGGAACACGGTAATTTGATCATTAATCATTGTAAAACCCTTATTATAAGCTGAGTATTGACTTTCTTCTTTTTTTTATACGTCTTTGTTGAATCAGAAAGATGTAGTTTAAAAAGAATGCGTACAACAACCATCTTAACTGTTTGGAAAGTTTCATCAACGTTACAATCAAAAACCAACCTCTTGCTGGAGAACATGCCACTTTCAACTTATGGTTGCCGCCTAAAAGCTCAAGAAAAATACGCACACACCTAACTCAACATGTCGTGCTTTAATATACTTAAAAAAAAGCAACGAGATGTGCCAATAACATATTATAGTTAAGTAGATATATATCTATTATGAGTTACTCCCAAAAACAATGTTTTTGGACGTTTACTTTTAGGGATTATTTTTTTTTATTATTTCATTCAAAGATAAATTTGTTAAATAGCCAAGTGGTACCTATACCTATCTACACATAAATGTAATAATCAAATCAAATCAATCAATCAGCAAGGTAGTTTACAAAACTAATATTGCTAGAAATAATACGTTTACTATTTGACGAACTATAAATAAGTAGCTGGAATGTTGCGACGGAGCCGAATAAAAAAACAAGTGTCGTAAGGTTTTCCATGACTTAAACTAATATTCGATGTTAGAATCGGTTGCAAACCGTTGGGTTGTGAACTCATAACTCAACGGTTACGAAACTTACACTGCAGATAATACATAACTCTTGTTCAAAATTACATTTGTAATGTATGCATTATTTAACGGTCGTAGAAAAGCTATTTTTCATTAATAGATTTATCTCTGAATGAGATGTTACTAGTTTTTAAGTCTTGTTATCATAAAACGTTTCTTGTCCTTTTTTGCCAACCAGGACAAAAAATTGGGGATACATTTAAGCGCACATAGGTATTTACAATAATATTTATGTGACATTTTTTGAGGTTCCCAGATGTTAAGTTTTTCAGAAATTCCTGTTTTTTCATTACATTTATATTTTTATTATAACCATAGTTTTTATAGTTCATGTTATTTCAAATATAATATTAAAAGTTTATTTTTGTTTTATTTATCTAAATGGTTATTTGGTTTTTGTGCAATCCATATTAATAATAATACAGATACAGATACGGAATAGGTATACTCTTTAAAATATTATAGTCTGAAAATGCTACTGCTAGTCATTATTTTTGACCAAAATCTTTTGATATTTAATATTTGATATTAATTAAAACTATTTAATAGACACAACATGTTTGGCTATGAATGAAGTAAAAGCTTACCTATTTTTTGTCCAATATGTTACATATACAGGGTGCGTCAGTAAGGTGTTCGTCTTCGATAGCACCCAAATTACAAAGGATAAAAAAAAAGTTTTATATAAAGGTTGTAGGGTTTACCCAACGACTTGTGTTAAGTCGATGGGTTTACCGAAGCGCACAACGCAAAAATATTTTATTTTTCCGAAGAACAAGTTAATAGTTATAAATATTTTTTTTTAAATGAAACAACCTGGATATTTTTTGCTATTTGATACAGTGAAAAAAGATTTCTATGTCCATATTTAGTTTTTTGCTTGCTACGTTGCCAAGTTATTAATTTCTTTGTAATATTTAAGGAATTTTAAGGGGCTCGTTTAAAAATCATTTATATGCAAGATATACACAATTTATACTGTAGGGTCAGTTGGGGTAAGTCACTGCCGTCTCGAAAAGAACAGGCCGTCATGTTCCCGCCCACTTTCACAATCAGCTGTTTCTAGTCGATGGGAAGTTTTGACCGGCTGCCATTGTTTTGGTAGGCAGTTTCGGTGTTTCCTTAAGTTTTTTGTTGTTTTTAGCAGTTTAGTGAGCTTATTTTAGAAAAACTATAACATTAATTTAACCTCGTTTAGATATTCATGTGTGAAACTATCAGGTATTTAATTAAAGTGTTGTGAAACAGCGAAAAATGCCCAGTTCGTGTTGTGTACCGGGGTGTAACTCCAACTATATTGTCGGGGAAAACATTGCTGTTTTTCACTTTCCAAAGGATGTGGAAAAATGTCATCTGTGGATAAAAAGGATCCCAAGAGACGATTTGGTAGTGCGAAAATGTACCAGTGTTTGTATAAAGCACTTTGAAGACAAGTTCTTAGTTAGGGAACTAAGGGCAACCAGACCTGACGGTAGGTAACACTTACAGTGTAGGTAACCTTTTATATATTATTTTGTTATATTGTTTAAGTTTTTATTAGGCAATAAACATAATTATAGTATATTGATTAGCTATAAAACAGATAGTATAATATTAAAGATTGAGCATGTCTTACTTAGGTTAGGTTATGACAACAATTTACTAACAAAACAATAATGGCATGAAATAAATATTGAGATTGAGAATAATAACCTAATACGTTGTACATTGTCTTTAGTTTTTCATACAATACAAGTTTTTGTTAGTTAAAATATCGGTTAAAAGATACCTACAAGTTTCAAGCAGGCCCCTCTTGATGTCCCTTTATTTTTCTAGTCAAATATCCAAATTATTTTCATAACCTCGAAGGAGTATCGAAGGCAGTGATTGAAGACAGTACTTAGATTACATATTATTGTTTATTAAAATATATTCTTTTTCAAGTACCTACTTGATAGTACTTAATTGTTTTACAAGTGGTTAAAAGTTGCAACTGATTCTAGCATAGGTAAATTTAGGTACCTAACAATAGTTGCATGTTTAAGTGTGTGTATTTTTGGTGGCGGTTGTATGACATGACTATATGACGATTTTTTCAAATCAATTTGCTTTTTTGCTCACCTATATACTGACTATACCTTTCTTAAACATTTGCTATAATAAGAACCCTCGTAAGTACCTATATAAAAGTAAAAAATGTCTTGTATATGGGCACCTACCTACCTATAAGTTCTTTACATACACATGCCTACCCATATATCCTATATGTACCTACTATCTACATTGATAAATCCATAGGTACTAGATATTTACCTCGGTATTTATCTACTCATAGAATATTTTTAGCTTAATGATTAATCTGCTTCATTCATTAATTTAGTATTCAACCAATGTATGAAAACTTAGTAGGTAGGTACCTATACTGTTATTATGAACCTTCAATATAACAATTTTTATCTTAGATGACGAAGCGTATAGAGCTCAGCACATTGTGTCATTTTAATAGCTTCCAAACAATAGGTACAATTTTTTTTTTGTTTTTAAGGTACTGAGATAGTACTTCCGAGAAAACGTATCGCGTTGACTGATGATGCTTTTCCAACGATTTTTCCCAATTTGCCCAAGTATCTGTCAACACAGTCCTCAATAATGTCACGAAAAGATCCTCAAGAGAGAAAGCGAAAATATCATGAATTAGAGAATGAAAAATATGAAAATTGGTTAGAAAAAGATACTTTTACTAATTTGGATGAAATTGTCGATCAGACATCAAAATTTAGAAATGAAGAGTGGACAATAAAAAGACAAGATAACCTTTTATATTTTCTTAAAATAATTTTAACTGCAACTCCAACAATTAAACAAGTTTTAATTTTAGATCAAGAGTTTAAAACTAAAGTTTTTGTTGACAATATTTAAATTAATGTTAAACAATTTGAATGTGTTTTAGGAAAGGCTCTAATTTGTAATTCTTTTTCTAAATTAGACAATTTACTTAATATGATTAATAATTTACCACCAAATGCAAACCTTGATGATACATTGGACACAGTTCGACAACTTTTAGGAAACTATGTTGATCGAGATATTGATGAATGTGACAATGACAAAGTCAACAACAAAATCACTTCAGGGTTAAATTTTCTAAATGAACAACTTTATCTTCTCACCACAAAAAAATATAAATACTCAACACAATTCTTGATTTTTGCTTGTAAATTTTTTTTCTCCTTTCCAGCAGCATAATATAGATTTCTAAGAGATAGTGACCTTATTATTTTACCGCATCCAACTTATTTAAAAACCTTTAATCTAAAAAATTTAAATGGAGACATAAACGAGTCATTAAAAAAATATCTATCAGAAAAATGTGGAAAACTTGAACAGCATGAAAAATTTGTTTCTCTTCTTCTAGATGAAATTTATGTGAAACCACAGATTACTTATACAGCTAATGATATTGTTGGTATCGCCAAAAATACAACAAATGTTGAAGCTGCGACAACAGTACAAACATTTATGATTAAGTCCCTTTTGTCGAAAAATAGTGACGTAGCTGCCATGCTACCTGTCAAAAAACTTGATGCTCACTATTTACATCAAGGTGCATTAAAAGTTTTACAATTACTTTGTCAAACCGGATACATTGTAGTATGTATTATTTCAGATAACAATAATGTAAACGTAAAATTTTTAAAGAGTTATCTGGTGGAAATGTAATCATGCCAGAAATATTAAATCCTTTTGAGCCCACACAAAAAATTTTTCTATTGTTTGACACAGTACATCTTTTAAAAAATATTAAAAATAATTGGCATAATGAAAAAAACAAAACGTTTATATATCCCTTTTATGGCAACCATTTGATTATTAAGGAAGCCCGGTTTCGGGCAATTACCGACTTGTATGAGACTGAAAAAAATTCAATAGTTAAACGCGCGCCGGGACTTTCAAGAAAAGTTTGCTACCCCACAAATTTGGAAAGACAAAATGTTAAATTAACGGTAGCTCTTTTTGATGAAAAGACAGTCGAGTCGGTAGAAGATGATGGAACAAGGGATTTTTTAAACATAATTCGTCGTTGGTGGCAGACAGTTAATGTCAAACATCCAAAAAAGGGGCTACATCGCCGTGAATTATATGCTAAACCTATACGTAGTATGGACCAGATAAATGTTTTGTTTTTAAAAACATTTTGTACTTGGCTGGAAAAGTGGGAAGATGTATGTGTTTTGGATGTGCCTCATCGAATGGGGAAATTTAGCAAACAAACATACGCGGCTCTTTTACATACCACTCAAACTTTGTTAAAGATGACTGAATACCTTATACATGATTTAAAATTTACATACGTTTTACTAGGGAAGTTTCAAACTGATGATTTAGAAGAAAGGTTTGGAAAATACCGAAAAATGAGTGGATGTAATTATCACATTTCTGTGCAGCAGATTATCGAATCTGAGAGAAAATTAAAAATGACTAGTCTACTTAAATTGAAAACCGATAATTTAGATGTCAGGGATATTATTGACCAAATTAATAAAATTGAACTTCAAAATGAATCTGACGACACATTTTTTTTTGAGAAATGCGACGAAATTGTTCAAAAAAGTTTAAGCACTGATATTGATGAAAAAACCATGGAAGTATTAATTTTTATTGCCGGTTATGTTGGATACAAAGTTGCAGGAAAGATAGATTGTCAGAAATGTAAAGATTTGTTACTTACTTCTGTAGAAATCAATTTTGAAGTACCTAATTTAAATTATCTTAAAAATTTGGATAGGGGGGCTTAAAATATCCAACTCAGTTTTCAGCTAATATCGCCATGCGTGTTTTTCAAATATCCCAAATAGTATTTTATGAAGTTGAAAGAGACTTTTTAGAATGTTCAAATAAAAAGAGCTTCTTAAAGTCAATTTTAATAGAAATGTTAGAATCTGAGCATTTAGGAGCGATTACAGAATACAAATGTAATTGTAAAGTTTCATTCAAGCAGTTGTGCAATAAGATTATGGATATTTGGTCAAACATTTTTTTAAATAATTATAGCAAACTAAAAACAAACAACTTAAGTGAGAAAAGTCGTGACCACTCTTCAAAAGGCAAAAGAAAGCTTAATATATTCCAAAATTCAAGGTGAAATTATTTGGAAAATTATTAGTAAACTTAACTTTCCATACTTTCCAATGTAGTTTTTGTTAAGAGACCTTTAGATTTTCATAGATTTAGCAAAAATATGTTGGTGGTGGTATTTGCTGTGTAAAATTTCAATTACCTATTTGTGCGTTGGATTATATTTTGGTTTGGTGGTTTTTGTCTGTATTTTTTTTTCGTTTAACTTTTTGCTTTTTTTATTTAAATCAATTAAATTTAACCTGCTTGTATGTTGTGCAAATTTGTAACAATAAATGTTCGAAAGCATTCCTAAAAAGTTTGCAAACTGTTGTAACGTGTGTAACACAAGCAACGGTAGGTGACTGTTGTATTTAAACTAAATTTGAGCAAATACTTTTATTGACTTAATTAAAAAGTTCTTGTTTTTTTCCTCCTGAAAACTTTTTAGGAATTACTTTCACCAGGTGAATGGCTTGCATGATTTTATGCTTTCTGTAAATAATATATAAGTGTAAGTTAAAAATATACCTATAGTATTTTTCAGCTTAGAAAGAATATCATTGGGCTTAGAATTTTATGACATGTGTAACTTTCTAGTTACTAAAGAAAGTAACCCAAAAATAATCTGTTGTTAAAAACAGAATCGTATTCGGACGTATTTTATTTATTTCGTTTGTTAATTATCACCAAACTGTGACATTCATTGCTTTAATGTGGTACCTAGCATTCCGCAGATTAAAAATTCAAAAATTAAGAAAAAATATATTTTTTTTTAACCCCTTAACGTATTTTCCATTATAAAGTTGATTTAACAGACCTCGCCGCATTTTAATTAATATAAAAAAAAATTATTAAATCCGGTCCTGAATCAACATAAACATACACCTAAAATAAAAGTAAACAGAACATGACATATGCCATAAGTATCTAACCTCAACTAATTTCTTTCAAAGCTAAAAAAATACTAAAGTTTTTAAAGAAATAAATAGTGTTCTAAATTATTTTGTTAATCTTTTATTAAAAGTTAAAAAAAAACATGATTTAAGATGAACCTACGAAAAAAACTGCAATCAAGTCTGTAAAAATGTTATAAAAGTGTCACTCCAATTCCAATAAAAAGTAAGTATTAACTTGAAACGTACTTTCAAGTACAGATACCTACCTACATCATATTATATTTAATAACAAACGTAAACTGTAAAATGTCATATTCCTTTGAAAAAAATCCAAGTGGACAGCTAGTTTTAATATACCATGAAAATATACAGAAACATCAAGTTTTTAATTGAATAGGGCTGATCCGAAAACATAAGTTTTAAAATTAAAAAAAAAATCGGAAATACCTCTTAAAAGTTTTGGCGGTCCCTCGTCTTGAATCACCCTGTATACTAATTTCATCAAAATAGGTACCTTTTTAATATACAATTCTATACCTCATTTGATATCATTTATAAGGTACTTATCTTTAATTTTATTACCTACATGCCATATAGCTCTATAATAATTTCCATCTTCTAGGGTGACGTCACGATCTTAACATGACGGCCTGTTCTTTTCGAGACGGCAGTGGGTAAGTGCACCCCGAAAAAAACAATTGAACTTTGACGAACCAAAAAAATTCATGAATTTTATTTTATCGTCATATCAAATATGAAAACTGAACAAGTAAATATCCCTTTTGAAACACCAGCATTGAAACTTAAAAACATAAAATGTTAAGAAACAGAATTTTTTTTGTTTGTCATAATGGGGTCAATGTGCCACCCCAAGTTAAATTAAATAGTTGTCGTACTTAAGACGATTTGGGGTGAATAAGCCATACTTATAAATGTACGGTATTTGTTAGACATTAAGCCGATTCACCTGGATTTTTCTGGTACGTTATATAATTGGTAAAGAATGATGCAATTGTATGAAATAACATAAGTTTAATACTTATAATAGCTACATATCCTGCAAATACAAATTCAACAAAGAGTATAAAAGCGTTTTATCAAAGAGAACTTCCGCAGTTGAAAATCATTTTTATATTTTTGATTTTAAGCAAAATCGAAAGGAAAAGTAGTCCAATAACTACAACAAAGGACATAATGACATTAATCCTAAGTTACTTTATAGGCACTGAAATCTGCATTAAAATGGCATAGTCCCCTTCTATCTATTGCAGGCAGAGGTAGCTTCTTTACAATCTGGTTTCTAAGATTAATTCCTAAAAATTTCATTACATAAACATCAAATTCGCCGTCACTTCCAGTTTCTTCCTCACAGTAATTTTCTACTTTTTTGATTATTTTGTCAACGAAATGCCTTACAGTAGATTTCGTAAGAAATTTTACTTAAACGTAACTCTCAACTTGTAGAACTGGTATGTCGTCATCTTCTGGTAACAAAAGTTACTATCATCAAACTCGTCCGAAATTTCACTTGAATCATTTAACATTAAGTCACGCTCTGAATCGGTTTCTGAAGAATCCGAGGTCTCCTGTGATCGCACAATATCCTTGCTAATTTTTCTGATTATTTTTAGTTTTTTTGGTTCCTCTTCAGGTTTTTCTAATAAGTTTGTAGCCGTTAAAATTTCAGCTGTGCTTGCTACCTTTCTTCTTTTAGATGCATTATTCTTAGTATCTTTCTGTTTTACAGTTTTTAAAATAAGTTCTTGGAATTTCATGCTACAATTGTTGTTCTTTAAAGAAGTTGATTGCGCAGGATCTTCCGTTAGATTGGTACATCACAGCTTTCTTGTTGTTTGGATGTTCCAGATAGAGGATCGTCATAAATTAATCCTAAGAGAATTTTCGTTTGGGTTATTTGTATTATTAAAGGTATGAGCCCGAGTTCTAAGAGTCACATTTTCAGTAAAATCGGATTTATTTTGTTGAAGGATCTGTTGAGAGGTCTTGTACCTTTGTAGTGCATCTCTATCAGAAATAGCTTCACTTATTACATTTTTACGCCTAATGCATTAACACTTGCCAAAACGGTGGTGTTCTCCCTCCGACTTCCTGATGTTTGTCTGTGCGAAGCTTTGCCAGTCTCACAAACTACTTTCAGTCTTAAAGGGTCGTGTCAGAAACTACTTTCATCACAATTCCATATATTATTGGGTTTGTCCCCCAAACCAAGCGCTCTTATTGTTTTCTCTAAGAGATCAAAAAACCGAAAATAATGAAAGGATCAGTACCTACTGTTCTGCTTTCGTAAATATTCAAGTCGCTCCAGTTTTTTTAAGGACAGGTTATGTCTTTTTTTTTAAAGAAAGGCACCAATCTTGCCCAGGCCCATTGTTTTTAAAGCGTGTAGGAATCTTGTTTTGGTGTATGTACATATTCCTCGACTATGTCTAATACTTCCATTCTAGAGAAGCCAAAACCGGTGTTTGCCATTGTCTTTATACAATTCGCTAATTCTGATTCAATGTCAATTGGTAAAGCGGTTGGGCCGCTTCCGCCTCCAACAGAGGACCCCTTAATGCCCCGCTTCCCATTAAGGTGACTCCTTAAGGTTTCACGGGAAATCCCGTATATTGCGCTACAACGTTTTAGTGATATATTTCATTTCTCCTACATCTTTGCAAAGCCTCGGCTAACTGCTCTGGGGTATATCTTTTTCGCTGAGTCTTTTTGATGTAAACTCTTGACATAATTTATTCTAAAACAATTTAAAAAAATACTAGTATTAAACTTCAATCCAATATTATGTTTAGTCACGTAACAGTCGAAACCATGGAAACTGCCTAAATACTTACTGTCATTAGTGGTTTGCATTAGTATCTATAGATTCAACTGCTACGTCACTACGAACATATTATTTGTATTGGAGTATAGGTATAATCTTAAAACAAAAGATATGTAGGGTAAGTGTACCACTGGCGCACTTGCCCCTTAAGAGTTGGTGCATTTACCCCCGGGCAGATTTTACGCGGGGTTAATGCGTCACCGTGCCTCAAGGCTGCAAATTACGTAACAATAACCTCAAAATATCAAATTTCGTGAACATTTGTATCTGATTGAACGAAAGCAGCAATAAAAGCCGATTAACGTTATATAATAAATAATGTAACGTTGCATATTAAAACGGGCAACTTACCCTTTTCTGGGAACACTATGGTAGAATTTAATTTACGACTATGAATAAATAGCGCATTTACCCCAAAAGTGCATTTACCCTAATTGACCCTATAAGTACGTTAAGATTAGAGATGGAATGGACCTGCATTGTGCCGGGCATCGGATATCCGGTGAAGCTGCCGGACTTTCGGCAGAACTATTTCTTTATCGATTAACTTGTCCATTACTAGCGAAAGTATTGGTCCGTCCCCACTAGCGGTGTCGTCCTAGTCAATGTTTGTTTTTGTAATTAACTATTTATTAATAATTTTAACTTTCACTTGTTTCATATTTTCTAATTATTTAAAAGCGGTCCATACTCATACTTTTAATATCTTCGCGTGTATGGTCGCCTTTAAGAATTGTGGGTAGTACCCAGTGGCGTAGCCAGCATTTTGGGGCGGAGGGGGCGAACTATCGGAGGGGCGCAAATCGCGGAGCTAAAGCGGCGCAGGCAAAAAATTTTTGAGGGCACGCCCAAATTTCGTAGGAATTCACCTTTATGCTCCTAGGGAACAGGGGTCTGGCCCCAAATGAAGTTAAAATCCGCTGTATATAAAAAAAAATAAGTTTATTGTGATGAGACGCTCTCAAAACCGGTCTTATTAAGTTTATTACTACCTATCACTTTTCTTTACTCAAAATAAAATTTATAAGACCGATCTAGCAGGATAATCAGCGGAAGACATGGCATGTGTGATGCGGGGCCTTAAAGGGAATTATCTATTAGCAATCAAATACGTGTGCTTCTTTCATGTCTCTATTGTTAGAACTCTCTGTATAAACTTAGTCTAGTTACCAAGTGGATATTAACGCTGTATCATCAGAAATATGTTTAATAATTATTTATTAATTGTTGACTGCCAAACTGCAAACCTTAACATGACTTAAGCCGAAGCGGGTCACGCAAGTCGCACTACACATGCACCTTTTGGGCGTGATAAAAATGTAGCAGTTGTTTTCGAAGAGTACGTCTCATGAATAATCAACTTTGTCGCATGTACTTCAACCGACAGATTTCTTACACTATACCAGCATAAATACATACATAAGACGTTTTAAGTACGTACTAGTTGGACATAAAGTACGTCTTATGTATGTACGTTATTGTACGTAGTACGTACATTTTACAAACTTGGTACTTACGTAAATTTTCCACACAATTGTACGTCATTAAGACGTACGACAAGTACATCTTATGTACGTACGATAAACGTATATTTTATGTACGTACATTTACTGTACCTACGTATTAAAGATGTACGCACACTTCGTGCTATGTACGTACTACATACGTAAGAAGTACGTTGTTTGTACCTACAATGGATAAATAATAACTACTAATAAAGTATCTACAATAATATATTACAATAAATTTGTTGGTTAATATTTAGTAACATTCTATATATATTGTGTATATATGAATGTATTAATATATATCTGATACCCCGGGATTATTATTTATTTCCCCATTGTTATTAGGTATTAGTTTTCGCTTTTTGTTTATATTTTAGTCGATCGGGGGTCCTCCTTAGCAATCTGGCTATTTCCTGCTCTGTCTCTTTTTTTTATTTCAGCTTTTTGCTGTTCTTAGAAGGGCATCTTAAATGAAAAGACTTTAATTACAACCCAGAAAAAATAATATTTTATAGTATATACAAATACAAGTCAACTTAATAAAATAAGCCATAGTTTAAAGAAACGTTAAGATGATAAATAAAAAATTAGGGGAGATAAAATAAAAATAATATCAAGATACAAAACACACTCATATCCTACTCTACTTGACTACTATACACTACACCTCTAGTTGAAAACGTCCAATTTCCGTTTCATCATTTAAATTAGTACTTACCTACTTATTATCACTTTTGCAATTAGAAACTGCGAAAATCTTTTTTTCTGGTATCTTTTCAGTCTGGTGATTCCAAATAAATGCTCCCATGCTTCGTTTAATAAAGCTTGGAAATTATTTCCTGCCAATATGCACATTTTAGACTCCTAAAATGGTAAATGTACTAGAACATTATCAAAAATAAACATTCTTACCATATTAATACCTAACGTAAAGGGCTGTTAAGGTCTTATTCAATTGTTAATTGAATTTTACCTTAAAATACATATAGGTAGGGGAGAGTGGGTAGACAATGGACACAGGGGACAATGGACATATCATATATTTCGTATCGAAATAATCCAAATTGATTGGCAGTGCGACGTAAACATTCAAAGGTAAAAGTGCTCATTGTTCCATCAAAGTGAATTGGTCTACTTAAGGCAAAATAGTTTAATAATATTTTTCTAATTTTTGGAAAGTACAGTCACCGTCCAAATATAAGAAGTCCGCTCACTTGCTCTTGCCGCTGTAAATTTCTCCCCTGCCGACGCCCTACCCCGCGCCCAGCGAGTCAACGCTCAAGCGGTGTTCGGCTGGGGATTAGTTTTTGCAAGTGCATACTTTAATCCACAGCGCTCTCGGCGAAGAGTTTTCGTATGCTGCCACGTTATAATTAGTATAATATTAGCTTACTTATGATGGAGGCAAATCACCTTGAGAGTTTTTCTTATTGTTGTGCTGATAATTGTTTTTCGTTATTTCGGTGCCCTAAAGATCCAATAAGGTAAGTAAAAAGGATTGTTTACTTCCTTTGAGTAAGATGCAAAGTAGATTTAGTGGGACATATTACACACCATGCCTACGTTTCGTTAATTTATTTTAACTATGAATTTTCATGTATGTATTGATTATGCTGTCAAACAGGTATATTTAAATTAATAGTAATTTACGTAACAAAGTTCCGAAAGTAATATTTTACGGGATGAGTAGGAACTCCAGGGCGAGCCGTAGGCGAGTCCTGAAATCCTGCGAGTTCACTTTTGGATCGTGTTACGTACAATATTTTTTCTGTAGTTGTTTTGTATGTTAAAAAAAATATATAATACGTGACAAGCGCTGTCATAATATAGTGCAATGTTCATGTTATTGTCAAAGCCGTTTACATAGAAACCCAAAATCGTCCCGAAAGTAACAATAGTAGACCCGAAAGTAAACAAATCGTATCGAAAGTGAAAAAAATCGTTCCTAAAGTAGCTACTTTCGGTACGATTTGTGTTAAGTATTTATTACCACAACTCCCTCGTATAAAAATATTCAAGCGGCGAAGCCACCGTTCCTACTGAATGACTCCCGTATCTCCCTCGTAGGCGGTTCTCCGTGCGATTCGAGGTCACCGCCGGCGTTTTCAATACTTCAAAGAAGTGATCGGACTTCTTATATTTGGACGGTGGTACAGTGTAATCTTTCCCAACAATTCTGTAGACTCTAGATCGGCAAAATTTTGTTTCTGATTCCAGTTAGAAATTATGCTTTTTTATTCATATAGTGAGGTTATGTCTATAAATTTGCCAATAAATTAACGACTCTCAATTTGTGGCGCCATATTTAAAAAATAGTGTAGGGGAAGTTGGGGCAAAGCGGCCCCAAGGGGCAAAGTGGTTTTATACAATATTTCTTGTATCGTCAGGACATCTATGGGTGCTTTTACGTACATCACTTCCCTTATGCATGTATAGCTAATTAGTATGCATTCAGTCGCCGTCGAGAACGCACGTATTTTTCCCGGCATCTGAAAAGTTTTGAACCACGTGTTTTTAATATTCATCGGTAAGTAAAGTAATAGTTTAGCTGAAAATATAAATTGTTTGTTCAATATTGAACGAATTTAAAATGGTATTTTATATATATTTGAGGTGTATATACAGGCGTTTGAACGAAAACCACAAACTTTTTCATGACTTCTAAAATACTTCTTCGGTACATATTGGGGCAAAGTGGATTTCTCATCATGGGGCAAAGTGGTTCTTAGCCACTTTGCCCCTATAATAGAAAATCATTATCTTTAATAAAATGTCACCAAAGAGTTGGCCTAACGCGAAAAATCAAAGAACACAAAATTTACTATTCATTTCATCAAAAAAAAAAACTAAAATATTTTTGTACTAAGTTGAACGTACATTTTTTATTTTAATATTTTTTAATTATTAATTATTGTATTGGTTTTTTTTTAGGATATTTCAATAATGGTGCGTAACTATAAACGCAAAACCCAGCAGCACTCTTGGTCGGAGGAGAGTATGACAGCAGCCATACGCGACGTAAGAAATAAAATACTGAGTGCAAAAAAAGCAACAAACCAATACCATGTTCCTTTGACAACACTACGAAGACGAATCAATTCAGACAAAGAACCTGAGGCAGCTTCAAAAAAATATTTAGGGCGATTTAGACCTGTTTTTTCGGCAAACCAAGAAAAAGAACTGGCGGATTTTATCTTGGACATGGAAGGTAGACTTTTCGGCCTCGGCACACGGGAATTGAGACACCTTGCTTTTCAGTTTGCAGAAAAAAACAAAATTGCTCATAACTTTAATGCCACCAAAGGTCTCGCAGGGCAGGATTGAATTTATGGGTTTTTAAACAGAAACAAAAATATTTCTTTAAGACTGCCAGAATATACGTCAGTAGCTAGAGCTTCCTCTTTTAATAAATATAATGTGGGTTCATTCTTTAATTTTCTAGAAGAAATGCTCGATAAACATAAATTCCCTCCCAGTAGAATTTATAATTGCGACGAAACAGGTGTTTTTACAGTACCAAATAAGCCCTCCAGAATATTCTCCATGAAAGGAAAAAAAACAAGTGGGTAGTCTATCTTCGGTCGAAAGAGGCACCTTAACTACAGCAGAAACTTGCTTCAATGCTGTTGGATTCTACATTCCTCCACTGCTAATTTTCCCGCGAGTGAGAAAATGCCCAGCCCTTGAGCACGGACTTCCTCCAGAATCTATAGTTCAATATCATCAGTCTGGGTGGATGCAAAGTGATATATTTTCTGATGTTTGGTTTGATCACTTCTTGAAAACCCACCGAGACTGACCCGGTGTTACTGATTTTTGACGGACATGCAACCCATACCAAAAATCTAGTTTTGGTTGAAAAGGCAAGAGCAAATCATGTGCACATAGTTGTAATACCGCCCCATACATCCCACCGGCTACAGCCTCTAGATGTCGCCTTTATGTTTCCTCTCAATACTTACTATGAACAAGAAACAAAAAAATGGCTTATTAATAATCCTGGGAAAACGATACCTTTATATCAAGTCGGGGAACTTTTTGGTAACGCCTTTAAACGAGCTGCAACTGCGCAAAACGCTATTAATGGCTTCAAAGCGACTGGAATTTATCCTTACAACCCGGATGTATTTCCAGAAGATTTATTTAAACCAGCAGAGACTACAGACAGAGTACCAGAGGAAGAACGCCCAAAATCTCCACAACAGATTGTACCCGATGAGAACAGGCTTGCTCAAATAAATCAGTCTCCACAACCAGG
The DNA here is from genome assembly GCA_963920685.1 of Polydrusus tereticollis. Lineage (NCBI taxonomy): Eukaryota > Metazoa > Arthropoda > Insecta > Coleoptera > Curculionidae > Polydrusus > Polydrusus tereticollis. The sequence goes on from OY987329.1 coordinate 58,232,614, forward strand.
ACCCTCTAGGGTTAGAATCCCGTCTCCTGTAGTCCATTTAGTTCAAGCTGGAAACTCACAAGCTATTCGCCCTATTTCACATGAAGAAATATCTAAAAATATGTACTATTCGCCACAAGACATTTTGGCTTTACCAAAAGTTAGTCAAACGAGAGCTCCTAAAAGAAAAGTAAAAAGGGGAAAAACTATGGTACTAATGTCAACCCCTAATTATGAAGAGTTGAAGGCTATATCCGAAAATAAAATACCAAAAAACAAGAAAAAATGGTCAAAAGAAGTTTGGAAAAAAACAAAAAGACTAAGATAGAGAAGAAAACAGACGCGGAGGAAGATACATCGTCAGACAGTTCAACTGAAGTGGAACTAACAAATTCAGACGATTCAGCTAGCGATTTCGAATTTTATCCCAAGCCAAAGGATTTTGATATAGAAAAAGTTGACATAAAGAATCTAAATAATAATGATTTTATATTGACAGAACTAACATCTGACAAAATGACAAGAAAACAATTTCTTACACAAATAATAAGCATTGAAAAAACATCGAATAGTAAGATTATTGTTTCGTTTCTGCGGCAATATAGACAATCAAGAGATGTGTTTGTTTTCCCTGAAATAAAGGATATTAGTGAAGTTTTAATGAACGAAATTTTGGGAAAAGTTAAGATAGAAGTTTTAAGGCATGGAAAAATGAAGGTTTTTTAATAATTTTTAAACATGTTACTACACACAGTATTTTAGGATTATTTTTGGTAGGTTTTTCCATTTTTACTTGTTAAAGTTTGTTTCATGCTTTCAATACTTATTGTTTCTTTTTGATACAAGGTAAAATTATATGTCAAAATTTAGTTTTAGTAGGTTTCCTTAAAACAGGAAGTATTCCTGCTATTTTTAATAAAATGTTGTTTATGGAAAGTATTTCTTTGTATTTGATCATGTTCATATCCGCTTTGCCTCACGTTTATATCCGCTTTGCCCCACATATGGGGCAAAGTGAATATTTTGCAATAACTCACTTTTTTCAATATTATTTCATAGTACTGGTCTAGAACCACTAAATATTTTGGAAATGTACAGCCCATTCATGAAAGAAGAGATCTTTACCATTCAGAATACTTTCCGAGTTATTAAAGAATACTTGTAGATTTTTTTTGTTAAGGTGGCCACTTTGCCCCAACTTCCCCCAAAAAAATTTTTATTTTTATTCTTTTAGACTAGAAAAAAATGCCAAGAAAATACAAAAGAAAAAATGAGCGAGAGTTTAATGCAAATAATATGAGACAGGCTATAGTTGATGTTCTAAATCATAATATGAGCATAAGACAAAGTGCCCGAAAAAACCAAGTTACTAAAAGCAGGTTATATAACTACATAACTAAGGCCCGCGATGATGGCCTTGAAAATGTATCATTAACTCCCAACTTTCGTAAATCTCAAGTATTTTCAGCAGAAATGGAAGTTAATTTAGAAGGCTATCTTTCAAAATGTTCAGCCATGTTTTATGGGCTGACACCTAAGTTAGTAAGAAGATTAGCATATGAGTATGCTGTAAGAAATTGTCTAGAAATAAGTCCTGTTTGGTTGCAGAAAGAAATGGCTTCAACGGATTGGTTTTGGGGATTCATGCATCGTCATCCAAGACTCTCGCTAAGAAAGCCAGAAGCGACAAGCTTAGCCAGAGCGACCAGTTTTAATAAAACTACCGTTAAAGGCTTTCAAGACAAACTTGAAGAAGTTATAACCCGATTTTCTTTCACTTCGGAACAAATATTCAATTTAGACGAGGTAATTTTTAATGTTACATATATCCAATGAAGGTAATAATCTTTACTTTTCGTTCACTTGCTTTTAGACCGGTGTAACGACAGTGCAGAAGGTGCAAAAGATTGTTGGAAAAAAGGGGGCATACCAAATAGGTCAGGTTACCTCTCGAGAAAGGGGTGAACTAGTCACGCAAGTGGGAATCATTTGCGCTAATGGTAGTGCTCTTCCGCCGGTATAAATTTTTCCTCGCCATCGATTTGATCAGGCAAGAATGATGAAGGGTATAACAGACGTAGGCCCTTTAGGACTAGTCTATCCATCAGGATGGATGACAATGTGAAAACTTTTTAAAAGTTTTGGAACATTTTGTTAAACATGTCAGGTGCAGCAAGGAAAAAAAGGTTTTACTGATTATGGATAACCATGAATCACATTTATCCATAAATGCAGTTGACTTTTGCAAAGCAAATGGGATCGTAATACTGACATTTCCTCCTCATACGTCCAACAAACTACAACCACTGGATCGCACAGTCTTTGGCCCCTTGAAGACGTTTTTTAACCAATCAGCTGATGCCTGGATGCTTGCACATCCAGGTCAAACTATGAGTATTTATGATCTCCCACTTCTATGCCTCCAATCATGGGATCGAGCTGCAAATCCAGTTTACATCAAATCTGGATTTAGATGCTCTGGAATTGTTCCCTTTGATAGAAACATATTTTCAGAAAAAGAGTTTTTATCATCTTCAGTAACAGATCGTGAGCAACCAGAAGCAGAAAATGATTCTACCAATGAAGATGATGTTACTCATACTTTCAATGAGAATATCAACGAACCATCAACAAGTTTTTTGGCTGAAAATAATGGTGCTGCTACTACTCCTATGTCTGACAAAAATAAAAATAATTCATTTGTTACCCCGGATACTATTAGGCCGTTTCCAAAAGCTCCGGCGAGAAAAGAAACTAGTAAGAGAGGAAGAAAAAGGGGTCGTTGCATGATTGCAACAGATACTCCAGAAAAGCTTTTGTTGGAGGAAAAGAAAAAAAACTCACAAAAAAACAAAACTTTAGCAAAGAAAAAGGAAGAGGTGAAGAGACAATGTTTTCGAAAACCTTGCCCATATTGCGTCAAAATATAATAATATAATATGTTAGCTGTTATTTACACGGATAATAAATTTTCCATTTAAAAGAATAAAAAGTCCGTTGCCATTTTTGTCAAAACTGTCCATTGTCTACCCACTCACCCCTATCTATATATCAAGTTTTACTATACTACTTTTTAAATAAAATGGGTGGTCAAATCTTACCAACTTTTTGAAATGTTCTGGTAGATTTAAGAAATCTTCACGTGCCACTAGATCTGCTTCACTAATTACTAGTAACTTTTACTTGACTAAGCGCCCCAGGACTAACAGTTTCAGTATTTGCGACCTTAAAGTTTTTTACTTGGAATGCCAAGCCTCTCAAAACTCTCCTCTTAAAATTTCAGCATTAAATTCAGCTAAACACAAAACGAATAGTAATCGACATAGCTAAGTACCTACATTTAAGGTTTTTTAAGCTTCGAAACTGTTTAAGAGGCATTTTTACCACTCAAGTTACTGTTTACCTGTAAATTGTATATCAAATAATAAATTAACGAACGTCCTGGTAGAATTCGCCAATTCGTTGAGAAAAATCGGCAATACAAAAAGAAGCCACCACAAAACAGATAAGAGGTTGAAGCCACACTTACAAACTCAAAAGTTTGGTTAAGTTAATTTAACAGAAAGACGTCCGTATAGTGTCGGATTTTTACGATGTAAGCAAGCGCGAAATTTAAATCGGTAGCGGATAATAATAATTAACCTTACAATCACAGAACAAAAAAATGTCCAAGTTTGAAAAAGGTCTAATTTAATTATTTTTTATTAGCAATTTGGTTTTACATAAGGTAAAACATTGTTACATTATGTAATAAAACATACCTACATAACAACGTATCACCCCAACCGTTTTTAAGACGTTTGTACATTTAAGGATGATACATTGTACGTACAAGCAAGAATGATCGTTGTACGTACACAATATGTCAGAGAAAATACGTACTTAAAATGTACATTTTACTTACTGTACGTACGGGACCTAAAACGAACACAATAAGTACGTCTTTAGTACGTAGGATGTTTGTTGGGATGTACTTAATCAATCAGACAATTTAGAAAAGTGTTGTTAATAACACATTGTTAACGAAATAAAAACGACTGGTGTATTGTAGTATTCTGATTTATTATTTCAATAACGTCTTATACAAAAAAAATATTTTTCTCGAAAACGGCTACTTTTGTCGAAACAAATGTAGAGTACATTTTTTAAAGCGGAATTACTAGAATATTTAAAAAATCAGTTTTTAGCTCCTGTTAAAATTTTGGACCAACGAGTTTGGTGGCAAGTCCGTTCCTGACTTCCCTGACGATGTTAAATATCTACTATAGTATGATTTTATGAGTCTCTATGGCCTATATAAAATTTTAAAATTTCATTAAATTATACCTACATGTCGGTTCAAAAGTTATAGCCGACAAGGTAAGTCTTTGGGGCTCTAAATCTCTATTAAGGGGTACTTTATAAATTTTTTTTATGACAAATTAGAGTTATATTAATCTCCCCTATACGCTCCCGAGCGTATGCCATTTTTTAGAATTTAAATTGGCGCGAATGGAAGGACCCTTCCTTTCTAAATTCAATTTGATTTTTATAAAAGTACCTGGCATAGCTAACGCGTTAAAAAAAGCATTTTATAACTATCAACATTATTAAAACTAATCGTATACAATTTTAATTGAAAGTGCTCGTGACCACTCTTCCAGGTTATTTCTTAGCCAATTTTCAATCTCTTGTGAGTAATAGGTTTTAAGAGGGCCCATAAATGCAAGGTCCAGCGGCTGCATTTTGTGGTTCGAATGCGGCGGGAGACTTATAATAACCACATGGTTTTGTCGCGCCAAGTTTATCGTGTCAACATTCCGAGTATGGGAGTAGTGGCCATCCAAGATTAACACAACTGGATCAGCTTCACTTGATTTAACGTGGCTAATAAAATGTTGTAACCAATTCGTGAAAATGTGGCTCTAAATCCAGCCAGACACAGGGCACGCAGCAATTGTTCCTGGTGGAGCGCCGTTAAGTAATTCTGCTTTCATGTTTTTCTTGGAAATATGACCATTGGAGGCACATAACCACCAGCCGCATTCATACAGGTAACCACCGTCACTAGTGCTCCCCTTTCTGTGGAGGTAACGGCCCCTACCTGCTTTTTACCTTTTAACGTGATTATCCTGGTATGCTTAGATTGTACGGACGTTATACCTGTCTCATCTACGTTGTGGATTCGACAGGGATTGAAATTTACCTTCCCCAACGCAGGTTACAAAATTTCAAAAAAACGATTTACGTTTTCTTCAGTGAACTCCTTAACTCGGGCAGTTGATAAACCCTGTGGTCTCCTAAACGTTAATTCAGGATGCCTCTTTAAAAATGAACGCATCTATTTGTAACCTGCTTTTTTCTGATTATTTAAAAACGTATGTTTTAAATTATTGCGAATGCATAATTGAAAGGCTAATCTTCGAATGTCAAAAGCTCGCAGACCGTAAAATCTCTTATTCATTTCTACGCAATGATCAAACCAAATCCGCTTCAATTTCTTTAGGCAATACGCAATACTGGTGGACGTCCTAGGCTTGTTTGTATAAGTTCTTCAGCTGACTTAATTTTATTTTTCACGTAGTCTTCCAACGTGCTCTTAGGAACTCCAAAAGTTTTCGAAGCTAGCAGGTATCCCATTTCTTTATTTCTAACTGCAGTAACAGCTGCAAGCATGGATTTGCTATCCCGCTTCTTTCGCTTTTGTTTGGGTTTCGATAATGACATTTTTTTTCTGAAATTAAAAAAAAAGAGTAAGATAAAAACTAAAATTAACAAGTATAGTAAAAAGGATTGAAGGTAAAAAAAATCTTTCATTTTTTAACGAAAACATCAATATGTAGATGTTGTTAATAAGGCCTGAGCTACCTAAAGATGGTAGTATTGTATATAGTCAAATAAGAAATTATTATTTGAACAGTGTCCTAATATTAAAACAATGGGACCATCCGACATTAGGCAAATTGTCTTATGTTAAAGGTTAGGTTTATGGAACAAAGAAAAGGTACATTCATCCATTGTTCACATGCACTAAGTTATAGTAGACATATTACAGACTAACTTAAACTACAGAGTCAAATTTAATAACCTACCTGAATGTCTAAAAATCACTTTTTGGATTAGCACGTGCATAAACTCGAAAGTTCACAATTCGGAATAAGTGACTTTAGAGCCCTATATATTTTACGAGGCACTAAAATATTATTCTGTGGCTTGGGTTTAGCTCTATGCTAAATTGCAGACAGGTTTCTTATTTATCAGATTACAGATTTCCTAAAACAGGACTATCCGATATTAGGCAACTATCCGATATTATGGCACTTTACTCTACACAGTAATTGAGATTTTTAGAGTTTAAAATTAAATTATGTTCTTCTGAAAGTGATCTGATATTTTCCAGATCATGAGTAATATTGTTAGTCGCTTGAACTGTATCTGACACATGAAAAAAATAATAAAGCTGTGTATCATCAGCATGCCTGTGTTCTACAGTAAGTTGTTAAGGTTATTATATCAATTGTATAAATTATAAACAATAGAGGTGACAAGACAGAGCCCTGAGGCCCTCCAGAACGGATGCTTAAACTGCTGGACTCAACAGAGTTACATGAAACCCTCTGAGAACGATTTGATAAAAAGGATTTTAGTAGTTTGAGAGTATCAGGGTTAAATCCATAATATTTCAACTTTGCACATAGAAGTCCATGGTCCAGAGCGTCAAATGCCTTGGAAAAATCCAGCAGTACAAGCACATTTACCATTCCTATGTCGACCGCTCTTAGTGCATCGTCAATAATGGAAACTAGTGCAGTAGCTGTACTAAAACAAAACCTTTTCTAAAGCCCAGACTGGAAGGCGGGAATTATTTTATTTTCTTTAAAGAAAGCTAAAATCTGACTGTAGAGGACTTTTTCCAGAATTTTTAAAATTGTCGGCAAAATACTAATTATTCTTAAATCTGAGAGGTTTTTTGGGTTATTTAATTTTGGAATAGGGATGACTACAGCTGTTTTCCACAATGCAGGAATATGATTGTTTTCAATGAGGCTGTTAACAATGTGCAGAATAATATGTTCGATAAACGGACTGCAAAGTTTCAACATTTTCAGATTTATACCATCAAGTCCTTGTGCGTTTATTTTAATACTATTTAGGATAAGGTGAATGTCATTTATTGTTGCTAACGTGAAGCTAAATATTTTTTTTCAGGGTTTTGTCATACACATTTTGCAGAAAAGATGCGAAGTATTGGCAACGTATTGGATTTATTATAGCGAACATTTAAGTTTGTAAGTGCTTTCCAAGTTTTTGATGAATTATTTTGGGAAACAATTCTAGTTAGATAGATTCTTTTTGACGCCCTAGTAGCAGAAACGACATGATTACGTAGCGCCCTGTAATTATCACGTTCAGTATCGGATCTAGATCTTTTGTAATTTTGCCACGATCTGTCTCTAAGTTTTTTTAAATGTTTGATTTCATCATTTAACTAAGGTGCCCTTGGTTTAGTGACCCTGACTTCACGTAACGGCGCATGTCTGTTAAATAAATCTGTAAGTAGCTTATTAAACATTGAGATTTTATTATCTATACTACGTTTCCTGAAAGGGCTATACCGGTGTAGGTTAACCAGGTCAGTTTCAAAAGTATTATAATTTAGATTTTTATAACAACGGTATTTAATTTTTGTGTGTAAATTGGGTCAATGAATGTGCTTGATTTGTCTGTTATTCTAGTTGCTTCGTTTAACATCTGCAAAAGACCGAAATAATCAAAAATGTTTTGGACCGGGTTATTTAAACTGAAAAAATTCACTTTAACGTTTCCCAAGCATATAAGAGTATCAGTCGTTGGAAAAATTTCCCCTAATATGTTGTAAAAATCAGTAGTGAAGCTATTAATATTTTTATTAGGTGGTCTATAGAATGCTCCTACAACTATCGATTCATTACGTAAATTAAACTGTAAAAATAAAAATTCTAATGCTTCTGTTACTTGAAAGTGAAAACTAATTGTTTGGGTCTTTACACACGACTTGTCATAAGCGCCCACTCCCCCTGCTCAGTCTGTCTTTATGGAAAAAATTATATCCCGGTATATTAAGCAAGTTTGAATCGGTATTTTCCGACAGCCATGTTTCTGTAACCATTACAACGTCACAGTCATTATCCTGAACTACATAAGCAAAATCGTTAAAGCCTGTAAAGAGTGATCTAACATTGATATTGGAGATCTTTACAATACTACTACTACTACTACTACTTCTATTATTACTGTGAACAAAGTGTGTTCTTGTGTTATCCATAGTTAATATTTGTCTTTATTATGTCAACCTGTCGTTTATAATTTTCCCAACTGCTACCTTGGTGCCGTATATCATAGTTAGTTTCAAATTTAGAATTACTATATATGCAATTATTGCATTTGAAGATCTGACTTTGGCAGTCTTTAGCCTCGTATTTCTCGGAGCACCTATAACATACATTTTCATTTCTACATTCGTTGTTCTTGTGGTTGAATTGTTGGCAATTGTAGCATTTTGGAACCGAGATGTCTTCATAGACAGGGTACCGTTCCCTGCCAATGTATTCTTTTCCTACGTCCATAAAAACCTTAAAAACTTCTGGGGATCACTCTGCATATATAGTTTTAGTGGTTTTATTCTTGAAGCATTTAATATGGGTATGTGGAACGCATCCTTATCTGATAAGAAACGATTTTGCTGTTTTACTAACGTGTCTATTTCATCCTTAGTGTGAGTGTGGTTATATTCAGGTATTTTTATTTTTGAATTCCTTAGGCTGGTTTCCATAACTTCATAATAGTTTGCTTCCAAGATTTCTGGTGCCGACTTTCTAGTTTCTCTAAGTCTTGCAATGATGGGAGCTCCAAACACCAAAAGTACATATCTAGAGTTTACTTACACCACAAAAAAGCAAGAATACTGATATGGTCAAGAAAGGGAATTCACTTACACTGATAATGAATTAACAGTAATATACGTACGAAATGTGTTATTTTACACTTGAAAGTACGTTTCGCCGAGTTTTTATGTACCTAGTTTGTTTTATTCAGCGATTTTTGCCACCCACATCAATATAAGACACAATGTTTATCTTTCACTACTTTGCTCAATAATCTACAAAAAAGCGGAGCGTAACCTTTTACACCTTTATCGAACAACATATAGCGTTATCGTTTTTGGGCGCCGAATTTAAACACAATCAGAGATAGCAATTGGTTGAATGCACCCCGTGGCTGAATGTGCGCCAGTGGTTTAGGGCGGGAACAAACATTTAGGGAGCATTTTCCGTTTCCTGGACCATTACTATTTGTACTTAAAATACCCTCATGTTATTTTTAATAAAATTTATTTTAATACAAATGTGATTGACAGAAAAAAATGATATTCTAAATAAAAAACAAAAATACTTAAGTAGAAATACGGACAAGAAACACTGCCATTAGTAATAGTTTTATTGTTTTAATAGGTGGGTACATTGGAAATTTGAGGTATTAATAATTAATAATTTACTTGTTTTAAACAAATGAATCGGTCATTTGAGGAAGCTCATTAGTCACAAATTTGACATATTCGGATAATGGCGGAATCCTATTCTTTACATGTTGGCACACATTCCAACAAGAAATCACATAAGTCATTGCACTCCTTGCAATAAATCATCAGGTGTCAAAGTTTGGTTTACTTAAGAAACACCCTAAGTCGCTGATTAATGGTGTTTCTCTAATACATGCTGAGATTCTGCGCACGAGTTAATAAAATAGCTGTTATTATTATTACATTTTTATTCCTTAAACTCGCAACATTACAATATTATGACCTGCTTAAGTTTATCGTAAAGTAATAATAATTAAAACATTAATGTGAGTTCCATTTTCGATGAAAATGTACTAAATAACGATCATCCGAAAGCAAAAAGAAAAAAAGGGATACAAAATAGGTCTCAATATAAATCGGAGGTTATTAAAAAAGTTAGTGTGTCTGGAGGTGCTTATACAAGCTGGAAAGGAAAACCAGTTAACGAAAGGGTTTCAGGAGAGGACTGCAAGTAAGTACTGTCTCCAAAATTACTGCATATTTACAAAAATATCTATTGGGTTATATAGGTTGACTTTTTTAACTAGTTTTACTTTTTTGCAGGTGTAAGCTAAAGTGCAATGAGAAAATACCCGTAGTAAAACGTATTGCAATATTTACGAAAAAAGGGACCAAACAACGAAAAATAAACAAGAATCTTATTTACAAGGAATGATTTCTGCTCTAGAAGTTAAGAATAGAAGACGCTGGAAACCTGAAAAAGGTTGATCTAAGCCGGACCGAACTAGATTCGTATCAGACAAGAGAACAGGCTGGTTTTCGAGCAGGCTACGGTACAAATGATCACCTCCAGGTTTTGAAGAGCCTTATTGAAAAATGTGTGGAGTACAATAAACTTCTAGTACTTATCTTCGTAGATTATGAGAAAGCATTCGATTCAGCAGACCAACACACAATGCTGAAGGCTCTATCAGACTGCAGAATAGATTATTGGTACTCGACAGTTATCAAACATATTTATGAGAATGCTACTGCATGTGTCAGACTCCATGACAACACGGACAAATTCAATATCGAAAGAGGTGTACGTCAGGGTGACACCATCTCACCAAAACTTTTCAATACCTACTGTTCTCCAGTACATGTACAAACAAGCGAACTGGGACAACTTAGGTGTGAATATAAACGGTGAAAGACTCAATCACCTAAGATTTGCCGACGATATAGTCCTCATAGCCGATCGATTGGATGATGCCATCTCAATGTTAATAAATCTTAATGAAGAGTCAAAGAAAGTAGGACTTAAAATAAATTGCCCCAAAACCAAGATCATGACAAACCTCGTGCTCGGTGAGGGCTTGTACATCGACGGTACCAGGGTGGAAGAAACTACATCCTTTAAATACCTCGGACACGAGATTTCCATTGGAAGAGATAATCAGACCCTAGAGATTCTTCGAAGAATAGGGCTCGCATGGGCTGCATATGGAAATCTCAAATATGTATTCAAGGCAGAGCTGCCTAACTGCCTAAAGAGAAAGGTTTTTAACCAGTGTGTCCTTCCAGTCCTTACCTACGGAGCCGAAACCCTAACAATGACTAAACGGACAATAAAGAAAATACGAATTACGCAATTAGCGATGGAACGATCAATGCTAGGAATCTCTCTCAGGGATCACATACCAAATACTGAATTCCGCAGACGATCAGGAGTTGCAGACGCCGTAGAGAGAATAACTGTATTAAAATGGAACTGGGCAGGACACATTGCGAGATCTGCTAATGGTAGATGGACAAGACGAATCCTTAAATGGAGGCCTAGATCGGAAGCCTTCAGAAATAGAGGACGTCCCCATACCAGATGGACCGACGACATAAAACGCATCAGTACCAATTGGATGCAGACAGCGCAAGACCGAACACAATGGAAATTATTAAGGGAGGCTTACGTCCAGCAGTGGACTTCGATAAGCTGATTGATGATGATGATGATGAAGCCGGACGGAGGGTCTTCCTACATATACGAAATTTCGGCAGCATCTGGAAAATCAAGGGTATGTAAAACGGCATTTGTTAACATTCATGGGATAACAAATGATCGGGTTCGCCGGTTAACGAAGCTGTTAAGTCAAGGAAAAGTTCCAATAGATCAGCGAGGAAAATGTGTACCTGCTTGGAAATATAAAAGGCAGTTATTGAAGCGGTAAAACAACATATCTCCTTTTTTCCAGTTAAAGATGCACTTATAGTAGTAAAGAGTATCACTATTTAAGTGACAAATTAAATGTTACCAAATGCACAAATGATTCACCGACAAATTTCCCAATATACTACTTAAATACAAATTTTATTTAAAAACTTTCGGTGAAAAGTTGTCTGTGGATCGAAAACAAAGAAGTGCATCTTCAAGCCGCAGTCGCTCCTTTCACCAGCTTTTGTTGTACCGGCGACGGATGTGTCTCTAGATTACGGGATCAAACATTTTGATATTGTTTCCGACCCGCAGCGATCGGAATTTCAAGGTAATGAAAGGTACCTACTGTATTGATTACAGTTTTATGGCTTACCCTTATAATAGACTTATTGTTGTTTGTTTTGTCAACACAAAGTTTAGGAATTTTTTTCGTTGTTCATATTCATTTAATTTGTTGTGTATATTGCATACATATATATGTGAGCAACGACTCTGTAAATAGCAGAAAGCCAGACGAGGTTCAAGTCAGCAAGGCCCTTTTTAGGAATGGCCTCTTATAGTTTTAGGCCATAAATTATACTTAATCTTAATATTTCGTTATATTTTAGAGTATTAAGGTGACATATTTATGTATGGCCATCAGCTTTAGAATTAGGGTAGGCCATGGAAAATGTAGTTTTGAGGAACACACTTGTTGACTGTACGTCATAATATGGGCAGTGACGCTCTAGCTCTGTCCTGATTTAACTGTTATTTAAAATTGCTACTGCTAATAAATATTTGGAGAAAATACGAGATTGTATTATTTTCTTACATCAGAAGTGGGAGTACCCCAAATCGCAATTATTTTGGACGCGTGTGAACGGCGTATTTTTGCTAATTGTTTGAACTGAGTTGTATAGTGTTGTCAAGAGACTTATCAAAAATGATCATATCGGTTAAGCAAACAGCTATGCTGTGCTGCACTTCGCCGAGTAAAAAATAAAGACGATTCTATCTATCTATCTATATGGTTGTACTAGATAGTATACTACTTGTTGGAAAAACCTGTACGCAGTTTCAAAATGGAAGAATTTGTAAAAATGTTGGCGATCAAGTTCAGTGAAAGCTCTGCAAGAACAGGGTACTAAAACTGCTGTGTCTATACGACGGTGTCTATTCCTAAATTTGACCCAGGTTGGGACAATGTCAGTAAAATGGTATGCTTAAATAAAGAAGTTTGGTGTACTATTCGATTGGGCGGACTTCAAATTACTGGTGAGGTATGTTCCTGGTCTCCAGGGCGAAGCAGCCGCATGGTTTTAATGGTGGCAGCCTGTGGACAAGTCATGGGGATTGTTCAAGGCGGAGTTGTGCAGTCTTTACCCACCGAAAAGGAACCTTAGTGAAAAACTACGCAAAGGCAGCCTCTACACTAGTGAATATGCCGACTCTTACTGTGAGTATGCCAGGAAAAAGTTTCTTTGATCAAATCTTTGAATTTTAATTTGTCTGAGAGTCAAATGCTAGAAATTGTTATCGGGGATATTAATGATGTTCAGGTTAAAACGGCTGCATTAAATATAAATAGTAAAATCGACTCTGTTAGTGAGCTTTTAGCTCTTTTAAATATTTATAAAAAGAGAAAATTTGACTAGATTTCAAATAAAAGTATTTATCTTCTACTTTTAAAAGGGAAAGTAGAGAAATATCAGAAAACATGCTCTAATTGCAGTGAACCCGGGCACATTAGGCGTTCTTGTCAAAAACAGAGGAGAGTTGACCATTCTGTGGGAGCCATAAATGATAATATTTGCGTTAAAAGTAAAATTATATGTGGCTATTGTAAAAACGTTGGACATAAAATTGAAGACTGTTTTCGTAGAAAACACGAACAACCTTCTACCTCCCATTATGTTAATTTTTTTTGTATGGATGGAGACCCTTCTTTTGCACCAATATCTGTTTTTTTTTCAGTGTGCTGAATGCAAGACGCTTTGCACATTTAGTAACGGAAGGTATTTGATAGAAAGTTGATCTTGTCATGATCGATTCGCCAGGCCTTATTAAATTTATGCTTCTGTAATGAATCTTGGCACATATCTGTTGGTGTTTTCTTTTGTTTTAGTTTTTTTCTTCGGAATGGTAATTCGAGCGCAAAACAGGTTGTCCGTGTGAGCGACGACCCTGTAAATAGCAGAAAGCTAGACGAGGTTCAAATCAGCAAGGCCCTTTTTAGGAATGGCCTCTTATAGTTTTAGGCCATAAATTATTATTTTAATATTTCGTTATATTTTAGAGTATTAAGGTGACAGATTTATGTATGGCCATTAGCTTTAGAATTAGGGTAGGCCATGAATAATGTAGTTTTGAGGAACAGACTTGTTGACTGTACGTCATATGGGCAGTGACAATCTAGCTTGGTCCTGATTTAATTGTAATTTAAAATTGCTACTGCTAATAAATATTTGGAGAAAATAGGAGATTGTATTATTTTATCACACACTATTTGATTTCATCTGGTTTGCGAACGGAAATTTTCTATTTTTTTTTTGGCTTAATTATCGAAATGGAAATTTTTTCTGATATAAAAACAACAATCCCCTTCATATTTGAGATATGATATTAGGTATTGTGCGGACTCACGTTTGTAACAAAGAGGTACACAAAACTTTAATCTGTATCTCCACAAATCAACTGGTTCAAATTTGTTGAAAAATTGGAAAATATAATCCTTTTTGAATTTTACTGCATTATTTCTTTATTAAACGGCTAATAACACTCCTCCTCTCTTCACCCTAGCATGGGCTACAACAGAGATGGCTTTATCCACTCACGAAGCGGCGACTTATCTTTCTAGACTTTCGCATGACACTTTAACACTTTCAAATACTTTTACCAACTTTTAACGTGATGGCTTAATCCACTCACGGAGTGGCGATTCACTCTCTTTAGATTCTCGCATGACACTGATTGGTTTACAAACAATAGAATATAATATAACCCTATTCAAACACTTTGACCAATCAGATCTTAACATGTCGAAACCAAGATGACAACGTCTATATCAGGCCACTGTCGATCGGCCAATCAGAATAGCTTCTCCTTGTTACTACGCACGTGGCTTATGTCGTACTTAGAATTGCGTTTTAGAGAATATTATAAAATAGCAGACAGTTTTTTTACATTATAGGATTTTGTTTGAACGTATATTTTTATAGATTTGTACAACGTTGCCACCACTTTGATATGCGGTGTTGCCATTTATATTGCCTTTGAAATTAATGTGTTTTTCTATTTAATAGCATTTAGTTGTTGAAGAAAAACATAGTACTTTAGCACGAATGTGACGTTGCCGCTTGGCTTAGTATAACATTACATTATATCCCTTAAGATTGATTTCAACCTTGTTACTTTTCTACTGGGTCACGACAGAAATATGAAGTGTGTCCCAAACAGGTATCAAATATTAAATACTGATTGTCAGTATTTTTAAGAATTTCTTACAATTTGTTGTTTTGATAACAACACATACCTATAATGCAATTACTACGATTAACGTCTGGATAGTACGTACCTACTATTCTTATGTCTATCTAATTAGAAATTTTATTTCTAGATATCGGTATCGAACCAAGGGTTAAGGCGAATGAAGAAAATATATTAAGCCGCCGGCGCCACGCGCCGTCTCAATTAAATGAAGCAGTGCTATCGATCTTGGGCTATGATTTAACCCCTACAAGGTGTATGATACCTGCTATTTAGAAGGATGTGGCGATAAGCTGGTCCTCACTTTTGCAAAGGGGTTTAAAAGAGGAGGAACCGTCTTCACTTATAAACAAGTATCTTCCTCCAGAGAACTGTCCTCTTTTGCAAGCCCCCAGGTTAAACTCTGAGGTAGCATCGGTAAATAGAGAGAGCGTAGCCCGCAGGGATTCTAAATTCTCTGATATGCAGACTCAGATTGGTTGTGTTTTATCTGCTTTAGGTTAAATATTAACTACATTGTTAAAAGATGTTCAGGATTACAATAACATTTCACTTATTCAGGACATTAGTGATGCTAGTCGCCTTCTTCTAGACTTCCACTTTAAGCAGTCGAAATCTGGTAAAGAATTAATGACATTAGATTTGAAGAAAGAGGTAAAAGAGACTTTCTCTACTGTCGACGTGGATGGTTGGCTTTTTGGTGATAAGTTAGGAGATTGCATCGAAGCTTCAAAGGAAGTGGAGCGGCCAGGATTGGAACTCAGAACTGCAAAACCAAAAGTATACAGAAATATTGTCACGGCTTGGCGTTTATCGCCTCCACCGTGTTTCGACTTAGCGATTGTTACTAATAAGAGTTAGTTAAGTTGTATTGCCGTTATTTGAGGGGTAGAACAGATGAGTTTAAATTAAAAGCACAAGTACAAAACAAATACATATTTAATGGTAGTTAAATAAGTTGAACATTAATTACAGAAGTTAAGTGAATTGCTAGAAGTTAAATGAATTGCTAGAAGTTAAATAAGTTGCTAGAAGTTAAATGAATTGCTAGAAGTTAAATGGATTGCTAGAAGACCTTGCTTACAATTAAAAGAATTAAGTGATACTTACATTATGAGATCTACGTAGGGCTCGGCTCTTTTAGGACGACCACCCAGTATCACCACACACCGTCACGGCCCGGACTTGACTCCCTGATCGTAGCAAAACCAAGCTCTCACCGTATATCATTTATGATTAGTCAGCAAATGCTAACTATACGATCAACCATCATACAGGGCGAGAAATATTTAGTAGACTTATTAATATTAAATAGCATATTCATGACATTCCCCCCGCGTAGAAGAGCTGGACCCCAGCGATAAAGCTAAAAGGTCAATGAAAAAATTACCAGTGAATACAAAGCACTTTACAATAATAGTAATTTTGTAAAAATCTAGTCAAAATCTTAAAAAGAAAAAAAAATAAAAATATCCAAGAGTCAATGAGAAAATTATCAATGTAAATAAAATATTTTATTAAAATAATAATGTTATAAAAATCGTAATCAAAATCTAAAAAAAATATGCAAAGGTCGATGAGAGAATTATCAAAATATGTGAAAAACTTTATAATAACAGTAAAATCATAAAAATTTCAATAAAAATATCATAAAAAAAATATTTTTAAAAGTTTCCATTAATATTACAAAATTATACGTTATAAATTATTACAACCATCACAATCGGTAGGAACTGCACTGCGATACGCTGAGTGACATAACTGCCTTAGTACGGACCTGTCGTTGCAATGTATGGTACCTACATTATGACCTTGCACAATCTTCTGGTTCTTGGCGAGGACCAGTGTTATGGATGGATGCCAGTATGGGCACCTGGACACCTGAAGCTCTTTAGTTAACAGCCCTTTTCCTGGAATTGAATGCTGATGTGCTTCCTATGGAATACGTGGTGTGTTCTGGATTGACTTGAGTTGTTTTGAATTGACTTTTGTTATATGCGCTGTCGATGTAGGTTTGCTTTGGTCATCATACTGATGATTGGTGACTTCGCGGCTTGCGATGCGTCAGGAGGTGACAGGCCGTCCTTGGCGTAAAAGTCAGCTACAGTGGCCCATTGGCGATTGGTTGTTTACATGTAAAAGAAAAATACAAAATTTTTGGTTATGCCTGAATTAAACTTTTCATAGATAACATTTCCAATTGTTAAGGATGAATTAATAAACAAATAAATAAGTTAGCAATTAAATATTTCGGTAAATAAAGCAAGGATATATCAATAAATCAATAAATAAATATGTAAACAATCAAATATTTTAGTTAATAAGGTTACAGTTCAACTTACAAACAAAAAAAATAACAAAAATTGAGTTCTCTTGCATTAATGCAGAATCGAGTTTTTTTTTCCATATTAATCTTTTATGTATGTCTCGTAATGTTTTCTGAATATAAAATACTTAATAGTAACTCTCCCCCCAAAAAAAAATAATTTTTTGTGCTCATTATAATAAATCAAATATTATCAAATATATGCGTAATCAACTTTCAATTTATACGATGTTCGTTTTATATATTATTTCAGTACGAGAAAAAAGAATCATTGTTTTTAAGACATTATATAGGTATTCATATCACATTTCTGTTTTACGAGCATTTTTTAAACATAGACTTGTACAATAGAATCGATTTTATAAGAAAAAATAAATAAAGAAAAAGTTCACTTTAATCGTTACTAAAGAAATATAAACAAAAAGAAGGGGGTTCGTGTTCGTAGTAATTGCAACTAAACAAAAAAAAAGGAAGGGTATACTAGCTATTAATGAAGCAAGGGTGACCATGTACAATACTAATTTAAGGCGCCATATCAGCATTGCCATGGGTGCCGATGCAATCATCCAATGGATCTAGTGAGGTTAGTGGGGGTAGGTTGTGGATAAGGTCTTAGTGGACTAAAGGGATCCCTAGGGTTTCTTCTGACGTAGGTAGGCCTACTTTTACTCAAATTTTTAATAATATTGTCTCGTTTTAAAAAAAAAAATTAGGTTAAAATAATTTGTTTATCTAGATATCTTATTATGCTGCTTGTGCACTCGTGTATACATTATATCAAAATAAAAATCGCGATAAAACTTAGGTGCAACCATTGAGGGTCACAGAGTGAAAGTTAGAAGATAAACCACGTGGTTAAACTCAAAAGTATTTCTTACATGAGTCTTAAATTTCAGGTAATGGGTACAATTACAAATAGACAATTCGTTAAATAATGTTTCGATCTGAAAATAAAATTACCTCCGCTTCCATGTCCCCCTACTCTCTATATATCATAGAAAATGTGTTGTGAAAGTACTGAAAATTCAGTTTAAACAGCTATTCTCTGGGCTATGTGCCCCACCGAGCACTGGATTACAAATCAATAATTTAAGCAGTACTATTCCAAGCACTATTTTCCGAAACCAATAAAAAAAAGGCGAACATTCAGCTCCTACAATGAACCATCTTCCATGCTCCCCTGTTTTATTTTCAACATATATCATGGAAAATGTGTGCAGCACCCTGCAAGCTTCATTTTCCGAAACCCATAAAAAAAATATATCATCATCAATCATATCATATATCAACATGCATGTTACACATAAACTTTCAACATCAAATATCATATTTCATCAAATTCATATTGCCATAAAACCACTTTTATAATCAAAGGAAATAAAAATCAACTCGCGAGCTTATTATTTAAATTATTTTGATACCATTTTGTTAAATACCATTACCCGTTAATGTAGAAAATATTAGCACATGTTTGGCTAGTGACCCTGTATATAGCGGTAGGTGGATAACATACCTGTAAGAAATTTAGCTGTAAAAATAAAAATACGGTTAACATTAGCAGCGGCTCTGAAAAAAAAAAATATTACTTGCTTTTAATAACCAAATTTAGACGATTGGTAGAGACATAAAATAAAATGCACCCTGTATATGTGCAGCGGAAACAATATGCTTTTTATTCTGCGTGGCTATAGCTTGTTGCTCCATACCTAGAATAGTAAAAATATGTTATTTTATTTAATGACAGAAATGAAGTAGACTTTTCACGTATTTAGGACTTTGTAGGTAAACTACATTTCAGCAGAATGATTGTATAATTATTGTAGTCGCAATTTGCTTGTGTATACTACGTTTCAAGTAACAAAATTTTACCTTGTAGGTATATTTATATTGTAACAATTTGATCTATTCCTTCGACTTCTCCTTTTGTATCTTATGCAAAAATTTCATTATTATTATTATTATTATAAGTGGTCGATATAATAATGCACTTCTTGTGTTATGTCTATAGTGACAAAAGTAGATATTTTATTTAGTGAATTGCATACGTCGGTGGCGACGTGCTAGAGATAAGTGACCTATATTTGTAAAGAGAAATAAAAATACAATGAAGTAGATTTTGCTTCCAACGTGGAAGATACGCGAAATTAGAGGAAGAGAAAAAAAAAACTACGTCGTTAACTATAATGCTTTTATTATGAAATAATTTGGTTTTTTCTCCAAATATTTTGAATAATGTGTTTTACTGAAAAGAAAAGTGTTAGTTTCTGCAGAAAATATGTTTGCATTCCATGTTTTAAAATAACGCCGTTGTTTATTAATTTGTTAACTAGTATATTTATAATTGCGAAATGATAACAATAATTTTACCTACTTGCTTGGTTATTGCCTTGTTCCATACGTGACAAAATTCGCTGACCTACTTAAGCATAAAATGACCTACATCTAAATCAAAACAAGCTGCTGTGTATGCATTTTACCGATGAAAAAATATTACTTTTTAAATACAAAGAAACTCGTTTCTTTAGATAATCTTTTTTAGAGGAAAATATATAATAAAGTAAAAATATTTATAAAATAGAATGACCAAATTATTTGTCTTTAGTTCAAAATTGATTAAGCTTATGCCTATGCATGAACTATTTTAATATAAATACAGGATAGTGGGATTCAAAATAAACGCAATTTTAAAATTTTGGATCGAGAGGCTCTGGTTAAATAAATTCAATTAAAGTTAAATGGGAATATTACGTTTTCACTTGTCATGATGCTTTTAACGAAAAGTTGTGACCTTAAGGTTCAAATATCGAATAATATAACGAAATAATAATTTCCGAGGTTAAAACGAGCCATCCGCTTAAATATTACTTCTTTATGCCTCTGAGTTTTAGAGATAATAGAAAAAAAAAGAACAATGAAAACAATAGGTCAGTAAAAAAATTGAAAAAAAAACAAGTAATGTGTAAGCAAATTACAAGGTCCTCTAGCTTGGAGTCAAGTTTTAAATATCGAAAAAAAATTAAGGGCTGTGCGAGAAGAACAAAACAAAGAGAAAAATAGTAAAACTTTAGGGTAACGACGTCCGAGAAACAAAACGGCACCTCCACCATGTCACGGCTTGGCGTTTATCGCCTCCACCGTGTTTCGACTTAGCGATTGTTACTAATAAGAGTTAGTTAAGTTGTATTGCCGTTATTTGAGGGGTAGAACAGATGAGTTTAAATTAAAAGCACAAGTACAAAACAAATACATATTTAATGGTAGTTAAATAAGTTGAACATTAATTACAGAAGTTAAGTGAATTGCTAGAAGTTAAATGAATTGCTAGAAGTTAAATAAGTTGCTAGAAGTTAAATGTATTGCTAGAAGTTAAATGGATTGCTAGAAGACCTTGCTTACAATTAAAAGAATTAAGTGATACTTACATTATGAGATCTACGTAGGGCTCAGCTCTTTTAGGACGACCACCCAGTATCACCACACACCGTCACGGCCCGGACTTGACTCCCTGATCCCTGATCGTAGCAAAACCAAGCTCTCACCGTATATCATTTATGATTAGTCAGCAAATGCTAACTATACGATCAACCATCATACAGGGCGAGAAATATTTAGTAGACTTATTAATATTAAATAGCATATTCATGACAATATTATCAAGAAAAAGAGAGTTCCCGCAGGAGCCGTACAAAGTCGGGAATACAAAGGACCATCGCCATTGAAAGATAAAGAGGTAGGAGGTTCTGCTGTTGCTGGAAGTTTAAAAAACTTTTATAACCAGTGGACTGAAATTACCAGTGACAGAAATGTTCTGTCTTGGGTATCGGGCTTTCAAATTCCTTTTTAAACTAGTCCTGGTCAAGAATTTATACTAAATGAATCACAGTGGTCTAAGAAAGAGAAAAGTATTTTTAGGGATTGTATTAAAAGAATGATTGGTACCGGCGCTATAAGTTCCGTTAGACCTCGCAAAGGACAGTTTATGTCTAATATTTTTTCTGTTTCTAAGCCTAATGGCTCTTACAGACTAGTTTTAAATTTAAAATTTCTTAATACTTTTGTAAAGACCATCCTTCAACAAAATAGTTTTATGGCAACTTTAGCTTTAAAGGACGCATATTTTCTTGTAATACCAGTTAGAAAATCTCACAGAAAGTTTTTAAGATTTAAGTTTAAAAATAACTTTCATGAATTTAACTGTGCGCCTCTGGTTTTTACTAAATTAATGAAACCTGTGATAGCATATTTCTGGATTATAAAAGAAATATCATGTACAACCTCCTTTCCTGAAAAGTTTGGTTTTTAAATTAACTATAAGAAAAGCAGGCTTGTATCAACGCAAGAGTGCAAATATCTGTGGTTACTTTATAATTCTATAAATTTAACAATCTTATTGCCAAATTAAAGGATTATTACGATTACTAATTTTCTCACAAACTTCATGAAGCGTAAAAAATGCCTAATATGAGACTTTGCAAAATTAACAGAGAAACTCGTTTCTGTTTATCCGGCAGTTGGCTATGGTTAGCTTTATTTAAAACCTTTTGAACGAGCAAAATATTTAACCGTTAAGAATGCAACAGACAACTATAATAAGCATATGGACATTTCAGCTAGCTTATTGGTGGAGTTTGCTTGGTGGCTTACAAAAATTCCAGTTGCTTACAAAACTGTCCACTGTAATGATGTTTCGTCCCATGGATACTGGTCTATTGAAAAAATGCAAACGCCTATCATTTTTTTAGAGCTAAAGGCAGAGCCTTTCTTGGACTGCAATGTTTTGCTTGTAATTCACAAAATGAAAATACTAACGTCTTACTGCGAATTGATAATACTACGACAATAGCGTATATAAATAAGATGGGAGGCATTCGTTTTAGGCATTTAAATAAACTATGCTATAGTATTTGGAATTGGTATGAAGAGAGGGGATTATACATCTTTGCTTCATACAAACAGAATATCCTTTTAAAATACAAAAGCAGATTTAGGATCCCGACAATTAGTTTTGGAAACAGAGTGGGAACTTAATAACACTTATTTTAAGAAAATTATTGTTTTTTTTCTTAGACCAGATGTTGACCTGTTTGCAAGCAGCTTTAATCGCAAGGGCAAAAAAATTGTATTCTGGCATAGAGATCCAGAGGCGGTTGATGTTGATGCGTTTACGCTAAATTGTAGTCATTTAAATTTCTATGCTTTTCCTTCTTTTTCCACCATAATTTTAAAAATTATCAACGAAAAGTATTGTAATAGGACCAGAGTGACCTATTCAACCGTGGTATCCTATTTTCAAGTCATGGTTAGTAGACAGTTCTCTTACTTTCGAGCCAAATACAAGTTTGCTCCTTTCTATTGATAGGTCGACTCCACATCCAGTATGGCCACAATTTACCCTGGAGGTAGGAGTCTTGTACGGCGAGCGCTTCAGATAGGACAGGTCCCCTAAGCGGCATTCGATGTCTGCATGGCTTCCATAACTTCTTCAACATTTAAACAATACAATACGGCCTTAAAATTATGGTGGGAGTACTATTTAAAAATTAAGACTGATATTTTTACGACCTGAATACCAGAGGTTTTAAGTTTTTGACTCATCATTTTAATAGGAATGCATCCTTTGGCACCTTAAACTCCTACCGATCTACATTAGCACAGATTTTGTATCCTGACATAGCGCAAGACTTTAGAGTCAGACGATTTTTTAAGGGAGTTTCCCATTTACGACCAAGTCTACCAACATATACTAATGCGTGGGATCCATCGGTTGTCTTAAACTTTGCCAAAACCCTTAAAAACGGTGATATATTTTTAGACTTCTGATATATAAACTGTCAACTTTGTTAGCGCTAGCTACTGGGCAGAGAATGCAGACACTAGCTTTAATCGAACTAAACAATATTTTAACATCAGAAAATTGGCTAGAAATTAAAATTTCTCAACGTGTAAAAATATCTGAAAAAAACAGACTACAACCACTTTTAATTTTACCCTTTTTTACTCAAAATATAGATATATTTGTTGCATCAACTCTTTTATGTTATATTAACAGAACAAAAGATTTACGTTCAGATAGCACCAAATGTAGTAACCTTTTAATAACTTTTAAGAAGCCGTATCATAACGCTTCCTGTCAGACAATATCGAGGTGGATTAAAAAAGTTATGGAGAAGGCTCGCGTAGATACTTGAAATTTACACCTCACAGCACACGTCATGTGGCTACATCTGCGACCTTTAAAAGGGGCGTTTCGTTAGATATTATTCTTGGCTGCAGGGTGGACTGCAGGTCCACAAACCTTTGCAACTTTTTATAACCGTCCTGTCCAAAACCAGAATAGTTTCGCACGGGCCGTTTTAGATAATTAATATAGGTTTTGTTTGTTAAGAGTACAATATTTTTGTGTGTTAGAATTAATATATTCTCCTATGTATGTATAAAACTGTTACCATGCTCTAAGGCTTAATAAAAGTTGTTTCTTTGTAGGTGTTACACAATTTAATTTAGTGTTTTATCCGAAAAATGGTTTTATTCTTTAAACATCCACATCTAATTATTTATGAGACGCGGTCCAATATAATTATATGATCAAACGAACTTACCTTAAGTGAAGTTCGATCCTAATTATATTGGGCCTCGTCGAAGTAAATAAGTCTCACCCAATACCCAAAATTTTATTCCCCTCATTTAAAAACATTTTTGGGGATGTGCTTTAAAAGAATGACGTATTTAGGTAGGCGCGCGGTGTCTAGAAGAACATAGAGATAGGCATTTTGTGCCTTTAAAATTGTGACGGTCGATACAGGAACTACATCTATTTATTTCCTTCAAGGAGGCCCAATGTAATTAGGATCGAACTTCACTTAAGGTAAGTTCGTTTGATCATATAAGTTTACAGCATGCACGGTGATACCATATGAGTCAACTGGAGCAATATGCCAAGCAGCCGACTTTTGAAAAACTTCTTATGTTATGTGTTTTATCTTGTTCATATGAACACCATCATAAATGCTACTCTCTGACAAAGTTATAGCGTCGGCAACGTTTTTAATTTCTTATTTAAAAAAGAATACACATTGATATAATCCCAAATTTCAAAATTAAAAACGGTATAACAAAAAAAACACACCCTGCATATATTTTTTGTACCCTTCTCTCCCCTAGCATTTGTTATCACTGCCAAAAATTATTTTTATTGGTTAAATAGCATATTAAATTTTAACATTTGGCGGAGCTTGTGCCGCTTTAACCGAATATCTACGATTGGAACTTATCGCCTTTAGGCGAAGTTCCATCGAGGGGTTCCGACTTTGATTAGCTTTCTATTGCGTAGCTATTATTTTCATTGCCGGAATTAAACATCTTTAAATAGTGGTAATCATAATATGACATATAAATATGTATACATGTGAGAACTTTGTTATCTAGCCACTTGCTGAGAGCTTATACAACAAGGATTAGCCAAATTATGCCAAAACAGCTATTCTCTGAGCTACGTGCCCCAACGAGCGCTGAATTAAATAGCACAATTTGGCGTATTTTGACTAACACTGTTAGTACTAATATACAAACTCAGATTGCAGAAACTACCGGGAAAGAAAAGAATAAATCTTTATTTCCAATGATAGGTTGCTACGCTGCCGCTACCTGCAGACCGGTTTCGAACTCTTTGGTTCTCGTCAGTACAGGGCGAGCATGACAAGCGAGCACACCTACCATTGTATAAGGTCTCAGCAAGTGGCTAGAGAACAAAGTTCTCACATGTATACATATTTATATGTCATATTAAACATCTTTATATTTTGTCGGATGGTTGCAGCGGGCAGAATAAGAACCATGTTTTGGTTAGATTTTCTCCGCATTGATATCCATAAACAAATTTAAGACGATTGAATAATATTTTCCGGTTAGAAGTCACTTATTCTTGCCTCGCGACAGGAATTTTGCAGTTAAAAAAAAAATTAAAAGATTCGACCGGGTCTACACGGTAAAAGAATATGTTAAGCTCATAATAACATAAGTACTAATAAAACAAATTTCACCGTTGTAATGGTCGGTTCGAATGACATTATTGATTTTAAAGAGTGGTGCTCACATTTAAAAAAAAACATTCTTTCCATCGAATCTACTGGAAAAGCAGTACCATGAAATGAAAGTGCCATTTAAAATAAGTCAGTACATGCAATTTAAACATTTTTACGAAAACGAAGGGGTTCTTGTGGCAAAATCCACTATTGATGGACTACTTGCATGTGATACATTTCACCTACGAAATACATCTACATATCATTTGATCTTCCTGTCAAAAAGGTGTATAATGGAAAAGTACCTATTAGCAAGACAAAGATGAACGATCTTCTCAAACTGTATCTACCTGAAGAGGAAGACGAACTTGAATTTTATGAAAATATCTATAAATGGCCTACTATCGACAAGGATTATAATAACGTTGAATTCTTATGCATCACATGCAAACATATTTCTTTCCCAAATTACAGTAAACAAGTGAAAATCCATTGATCCCTTTTTGTCAAAAGTACATTAAAAAAATCGGATCTTGAAAACGTCGCATTTTCTGGAAATAAAAGTGGTCCCAGCATACTTGAGACACTCTGTATATTTAAAATTATTTCTATGAGGTGCACGTCGTTAATCTGTATAGCTTTTGTTCCCAACTTTTTTTTGCTCGACCGTTGATAAGATATCGTCCATCAGCATACTCAATGGACACCTTATAGAAGAACTAATTTTTGAATGGTGCATCTTGGTTAGTTGTACTCATTCAGTGGCTTAATCAGTGGGGCTGCAGCCTCCAACTTCAAACAGCTTCAAAAAATCCTCCTCACCACCAAACAGACTTTAAATACTACAACCAACAACAAAGTTCTCGTGTTAGTCGCAAGGCCTGATGATACCCGTGTTAGGCGAAATCTAACGTGTATCCAACGATTTTTAAATTAATCATTTTTGACTGAGTCCGCGACTAACTCTTAAGACTGTATAACCACCTAGCCAAATCTTGGTTGCGCCACTGGTTTAAATTAGCTTTGTTTATTCTGTTTCAAAACGTTTAAATTGTATTTATATGATATAAACATTACATAAGAGAGGTTCTACCTGCATCTGCGGCTGCCGAAGAAATGGAAAGTGGTACCGGCAAGGAACTGATAACACTTGTGCAATTTCTTACAAGTAGTTCACAAAACACCTTCGACAGTGCCGCTCGTTCTGTTCATCGGTATTCCCCCAATCGCCAAAACATGATAGTTAAATAATCATCGCGAGAGACACTTTCCTTTCCTGGTTATTTCTCCTTAGGTGTAGTGAACTTTAAACGCGTGTTCTTCTTCATTAGCACGCAATTTGATTTCTTAATTGCTGACTTGAAATTTATTAATAATGCTTTTGAGTCAAATTGTATTAAGTGCGATCCTAGCAGGAATATGCAACGTTTCAGGGTCTAATGGGGAACCAACCACTGTTAAATACACCTACAATTCTTCGGATTTGTCTTACCTGTCAAATGGTATTCAATTTCCTGTTCCGTCTGAAGCCTTCTCACAAGGGTATGTTGCAGGGGACGCCACTGAAGGACCAGTCGGGGATATGAAGTGGTTCTCTGGGTTGTACGACCAACATCGGTGGCTAAAGCGAGTGACTAAATTGGAAAACCCAAGTTGCAGAAGGGACATGGAGATCTACGTAAAAGGTTTACTTAATGGGACTTCTTGGGCTGCTAAAAGTAAGTTATGTTTCAGTTATTTAGTTTAGGTTAGTTCATGTTTTTTCTAAACATCACTGGTTAGTGTTAATTAGTAATTAGGCTTATTAATTACTTCCATTTGCCATCAGGGCATTGAAATTCAGTTTCTTGAAATATTAATGTTAATGGAAAAAAGTTATACATTCAAAACCGCAATTTTGTGGCTTTTTTGATTCTTTCGAAGTAAAAAAAAATGTTTGCTTATTTGTCAAAAATTTATTAGAAAGAATCTTACTCATCATCATAATACTTCATCATAATACTTTTGGTATACAAATTTAAAATTTGTAAGAAAACTAATTTTGATGCTCTCAGACAATAGCCACACATAAATATTTCGGAGCGTGCATAAGCATGGGCGGGGCATTCCGAAATTAAGGCCTGGAACGGTACGCTCCAGGAGCATTCTCCACAATCGGCTAAGATTTCCGTGCTAGTTTAGCCGATAGTTTGGAGTGCCATATTCAAGCAGTTTGGGTAGGGTGCTAAGAGTGTCCCAATAGGATAAATTTGAAGGGGCATAGTCTCAAAGGCCTTGTTATTGACGTGACACACATCAATCCTGCGCTCCGGAGTCTTCGGGTATGGCTGGCTATTCTGTGATTTTAAGGGTAGAAAAAAGAACAAATTAATATAATCCAGTAAACTCTTAAAGGCGTAGATCCGAGAGGGGAGGGAGCCAGTTTTTTTTAGAGTTACCTCTTACGACAATTCTTTATATTTATTGGTACTACTATTATTCTTGTTGTTATGCAAAAAAATTAATTTTTTACAGGGAAGTTTAGAGTACAGTTTTTAAAAAACTTAGATGTTTATATGCAACTCTAAAGGGATAAAACCAACTTAAAGAAGTTAGTCAACATTGGCAATTACTTCCCTAGATTAACTATGGATAACTTTGCGTTTTATATATGTATCAATTTTATAAACAGCTACATAATATATGTTTAAATTTATAATTGTTAATTCAGTAACATAATTGTAAACTTCGCTAATGCCCAATGCCTGTAAAGTTTCTAGAGGTGTCATGATGTCAACCACATTCCCACTACTTAGTTCAACATTATATACCATAAAAAGAGACAAACAATTATTAAGGCCCAGGAGATAATTTGTGGCCCAGGAATTAATATTAGACGTGGGTTTCCAAATTTACCAAAATAAATAATTAATTAATATTTCTTAAATATACAGGGTGTCCGGTAAGTAAATGATATACTCTCATGCGCGTATAGGCGAGGTCAAAATAGCACTTATTTGTTATTAAAAATAAATCCTAAAGTTTCCCGTAATGGAGATACAGAGCCCCAAAAGGGAACCCAGCGACTTACCTTTTCGGCTCTAGCTTTTGAACCGATATGTATAAATAATCGAAATTTTAATATTTTATGTAGGCCAAGAAGACTCATAAAGCCATACTGCAGTAAATGTTTTGCATCGTCAGGGAAGTCAGGAACGGACTTGCCATCACACTCGTTGGGCCAAAATTTTAACAGGGTCATTTTACAGAGCTCAAAACTGATCTTTTAAATACTCTGGTCATTCCTCTTTAAAAAAGGTACTCTATAATTTTTTCGATACAATAGCCGTATTCGAAGAAAATAAATTACGTGTTGTATTACACGTTGTTAAAATAATAAATCAGAATACTACAATAAAACACCAGTCGTTTTTATATCGTTAACAATGTGTTATTGACAACACTTTTCTAAATAGTCTGAGTGATTAAGTACGACATGGGACTTTAGTAATGGGGATTGTTCCTATTATGGTAAATGCTGATATGCATCTCATTTATGGACGAACACTCGGCAATTGTGTGGAGCTTAAGAGAAACAGGTAAAAAGTCAAGTGAAATACAAAAAAAAATGCTAAAAGTAGCTAATCTTTAGCTAATCCATTTTAGGAAGTTTTTTTCCAAGAAGAGTAAGGAGCCTTCAGTTAGAGGAGGAAACTCTGGATGAGATTGTTAAAAATCCCTCTAATAGTGTAAGATAACGGTCGGTATAAGCTCATGCGATAAAGTGGGTTGTTCATGAAACCCTTTGAGAACAACTGCTACATCATTATCACGTCCAAAAGATTTATAGGTACCATGTCTCCCGTTGAATATTCTGCAAAAGTGAACTACGCAAATTGGTTTTAGCAACGATTTAGGCAAAATCATAATTTTACTAGTATTATTTTGTTGACGGACAAAGCTGGTTTTACCCGAGACGAAGTAGTAAATTGCTATAATTTGCATATCTCGCATGAAAAAAATCCCCATGCAACAGTCAAGACAAAGCACCAACAAAGGTTCATGGGTAACATGTGGGCGGGGATTATTGGGAATCATCTGATTCTATCGCTCTTTATTGAAGGCAGATTCAATAGTGCCATCCATGTATTTGCAATTCTTGCAACAAAACTTAAATGGTTTATTAGAAAATATACCCTGAGAAATTAGAAATCAGATGGTGCATCTTAGCAATTTTGTTCGTCAGCACTTATCAAATACTTTTGGTAATTCATGGATAGGTCCCCCCACAGCACCCCTTAACGTAGCGACTAAGAATATTGTGTAAACGGCGCTTGCCTCGTCTAAAATTAACTGAGAGCCCCGTGTCAAATAGGTGACTTTAAGTCTTGAGCTTACGGTTGTGGGATAGGGTCATGTTATGCTATCAGAAAATCGATTTTATTTTTGATAAGTTAGATTTCGGTCCCGTACGTCTGTCGCGAGACGAATTTTCCTTCTTGTATTAATATAACAATTTTCTTTTATATTGCAAGAGACCAAAAAAAATCTTTCGATAATCAATTCATAACAGCATATTGATATAATCGTGACGTTTAAGTAATAGATGGGAGGCCCAAAAGGAGAATAAGTTATTTCCGTTTCTAGAAAATATTTCGCTCAAAAGCTCTTGGTAATAAAAATCTCTAAAAGGAATGCCACGACTTAATTGATTTTACCTATAAGTTAAACCCTCTAAGAAAAGTAATGAAGGAATCGGTTATAAAATGGTCAAGCGCGAGAAAATCATAGCCTTTTATTTCAACAAGTTCATAGATTTGCTGTCTGACCGCTGTCCTTTAAATTATTTTAAAATTATTTAAAATACATTTGTAGTCAAGACCCCGGTTTGATCAGTAAATTATATAGTTTAAAAGAAGTAAAATAATTTAATAATTTTCTGATAAAGTTAAATTAATCATAAGTGCATTACTGAAAAAGGCACGCTTTCAACTCGCCAACGTTATAAAAATAAATCCTATTAAGGTGTCGAAAATCAGCCGACTGGAGCCGCAAACCACTGTGCGGTGTAAAGAGAAGAAAGAGATGAAGTTGCTTGTTTGCTATTTGTTATGTGAGTTTTAATTGCTCTGAACATTGACTTTTAACTATCAAATGTTTAACATCAACCGTATTAGAATATGCTCCGTAAAGAAAAGATACAGAACAATTTTGAGAATTGCATTTTTGTCGTAACACATGAATATTCAAACCGTTGCTACCATATTTCTAAACAAACATTTTTTATAGTATTAATGATATTAAAAATAAAATTATGTGAGTTCCTTTTGGTGTGTTTTACTTGTTCAACCTTTCAACAGATTTACAGAATTCGTAAATAACGTATCGATATACACAATTAAATCGTCGCGGCCACTTTTGCTCCCGCTCAAACCGGATATTTATGAGAACTAAATAAGGTTACATTAGTTAATTAAATTCAGCACGTGAAATTAATTGCGAACTGCAACGTTAGGCGCTCAAAATTTCTGTGGCTTAAAAACTCTATTAGCTGAGTCCTTAAATTTTATTGGAGGTGTGTTTTCCATATAAACGCCGTTTTAATAACCAAAGAAATTTTACTCTACTAACAGCTTGCTGGCGACCTCCTAATGTTTCTACCGGCTGCTGGAAACACACGTGAATTTGATGTGACCCACTTTTTTTTAATCAAAAAGGAAAGTTTTAAGATTTAGTGGGTGTTTTTATTACATTTAAAAAATGTTAATTGCCGTACTCTGCGAAAGCTTCATGTTGTTCGAGCATCAAAAATGTTGGTTTGGACTTGGTATTTTTTCTTATCAGATAATAAAAGTGTAGGTTTTTTATTTCCGCAACCTTCATTTCAGCAACAGATTTTTTGTGTTGCCTTAGTCTCGATCTTTTCCCATATATCATTACTAATTGTTATAACATTATATGTCCACTTGCATGGTCTTCTTATTTATTAACAACATGTTATAAAGTTTGATCGTTTGCGAAAATAGCTGTACCTCTGGGGTCCAATCCACACCCAGAGTTTTTGTGTCAGTTCATGCTCTCATTTTTAAAAGGGTTGTGCATACCCTCTCCATTACATAACCTTAAATCTAGGGGCTTTAATCCACAATTATTTTTTTTAATTTCTAATGGAACCCATTTTGGCCTATCTTCTTAAATTTACCAATGTAGGTACCTTGTCAATTTATGATACTAAAGGTATATTAATAATGTGTAATGCAGTGCAAGGAATTCCGGTCAAATTTATTGTATAATCAACCAGCTCTGGTTTACTTGTATAAGCAAAATGGAGAATCGTATGTAGGTATCTTACATGCATCCAAATCGAAAGTAAGCCAAACAGGTTTATGATAGAAATTAGTGTGATTCGCATGTTGGATAAGCAGTTAATTATTGGTATATTTAACGAGTAATTAAACTTATTATTTAAAAATATTTCATACCCTATATTTACTAGGATCACACATACAAAGTTACATACCTATTGATAGGTGTAACAGGGTTCTTCAAAGGTCCTTTATAAAATTCATATTTTTCTTATAAGTTTGTTTTAAGAAAAACGCCGAAACACGGAAGTTGATTTAAATTGTTCTTAATCTTTTTGTATTATTCGCAGCCCCACCCCTTTAACCCTTTAACTTCTAGCAACTTCAACTTTTTTTTTAAATGACAACCTGGGTCACATGAATAGGTCTTCAAATTCTGAATCCTATGGTAACAAAAAAGTAGGGGTTTGATTTCGTTACCGTAAAACCCCCAAATAAGATTTTTTCAAAAATCTGTTATTAATTAGCAAAAGCCTACCTTATTTACATTTGACCCTTACATTTAAAAAAGAACACCTTATTTAAATTGTAAAACATGTTTTTTGTGTCTTTAGTAAATAAAATAAAAAATTCTTTTTTGCACCGTTTTTTTCCTTGTCACCGTTTATTATAGTTTAGAGTTTTCTATTGTTATTTAATGAAAAGTAGGTATCCTGAGTGTCTCATTACGCAGTCAACTGTGAGTAGGGTATTTCATAAATTTGAATGTACTGAATTTACCTAAAAGTGGCCGACCATCCGCCTTAACTGAAGATAAAAAACTTCATATACCCCTAGCAGTAAGTAAAAATTCGTATTCTTCAACTAATACCTTAGCGCTTAATATCGATGTTACTAGAGCTTCCGTACAGAGACCTTCAAAAAGTCAGGAGTATCGCCCTATAAAGTGCATATTGTACACGGTGTTCAGTTTTCGAGTGTTTTCATATACCAGCTCTCTTATAAAACATAGAAATATGAAGTTTGCGGTTTACTGTTCTATTATTTTATGAAACTTTCATTGCCGCAAACGAAATTTTCATAGCCCTCTCAGTTTCTGACATACAAGGCGATTTTGAAAATTTGTTATTTTTGATGCTTCCCTGTATCTCGATTATTTGATAACTCATCAACAAGATGAAAACGAGTTATTATAGAGGTTTTTATGTAGAATTCAGTGGCGTAGTTTTTGAGTTATGACTCAAACGTGTGTTTTTTTTAATGGGACACCCTATATATTATTTCTTTGTTTTATCCCTCTTTTTAGGAGCTTTTCAAAAATATGTAATAGTCCATATTTATTTCTTTGAAAAAGGGATAATTTTACCATTTTCTGCAAAATTAATCATTTTTCGTGTAGAAGGCTATGCTCGCAAATAAAAAAACAAAATTAAGAAATTTATTTCAATTATACAACTTTATATTATAACGTAACTTTAAACCAACAAATATACTATTTCATTAAATCACAAATGTTGTTCCAATTGGGCTCCGTTGTGTTCTAAATACTTTCGACAGTATCGATTCCTCGTTATGAATTTAATAAAATAATTGGCCTGCAAAACTCTAAAGGTTTGATGGGTAGTTTCTCGAAGTTGGTCAATATTATGGTATAGTCTCCTATATAACTGATTTTCTATATACCCAATCCAACACAGAAGTATCACGTGATCTTGGAGGCCACTGGTACCAATCCATTTATCGGGAAATGTGGTTTCTTGTACCATCTTGCTGGTAATAAATACTATTTCAATCGTCTAAAGGAACATCCTCTTATATTTTCATGAGTGCATCTCGCATTATATCTAGGTGTCTATTTCCGGCTCTTTTATAGATAAAATACTTAATTTTAGTGCTAAAAATAAAACATTACACGCTAAATCCAAACCGACCTTGACGTTCTCGTGGAAATATTACATGTCGGTTCTTTTGGGACCAGTACCTTGAATTGTTTCGGTTAAAGATACCAGAACTCGTAAAATAAGCCTGCATGGTCGGACCATACCGCCCTTCGTGATGCGGGGCCTTAAAGGAATTATCTGTTAGCAATCAAATACGTGTGCTTGTTTCATGTGTCTGTTGTTAGAACTGTCTGTATAAACTTAGTCTAGTTGCCAAGTGGATATTAACGAGCGTATCATCAGAAATATGTTTAATAATTATTTATTAATTGTTGATTGCCAAACTGCAAACCTTAGCATGACTTAAGTGGGTAACATGAGTCGCACCACATCTCCCCCTTTTCTAAAGAATGAACTTATTCTGGCCAGGCATAAGGACATTCGAAGAAAGGGGAGAAGAGAGAAAAAAAGCAACTCTACCAAGTTACTGTACCTTTATAAGGAGAAGCGCACTTTGGCATCCAACATTTTTAAATGTACCTAATAATGCAACTGTAGCAAATACCTAATTAGAAGAAAGAGAAAAGAAAAAATTAGCTACGTTGAGATTTGTATAAAACTAAAAGAAAAGAAATAATATATATAATAAATAATATACCCAGTTAAGAAAAAAATACTACATAACGTAACATATAACTATGTTCTGCCTAGCAACCTTAAAATTAAACGTTTATTGCAAATGAACAAAATAAGCAATTTTTGTTATTTAAATAACATATAAGAATTTTGCTATAAGCAGGGCGGAATAAAACAGTTCCCTTTAATTTGATTAAACTATGCCTTACTGTGAAGGTTCGAACGTCTGTTTTGCTTGCGCATGAAGTTTTACACTGGCCTAACTCAAATACTTTATTAATTTGCTTGTACTTTTTATTTTAAATACATATAAAAGTTTCTTTCACTGATACTTATGCACTATAAAACTTATGCACTGTTGTTTGTTTGCCGTTTTTGTCTTTAATTACGCAATTATCACCCTTGAGACTAACGACTGTATACGGGCCTTTATACCAAGAATCAAACTTTGTTGTATTTTTCGTTACTTATAATTACCAAATCATTTAGGTTTAATATTATGTATTTGTTTAGCATGTTTGTCATAGTTATGTTTACGTTTGTCTTTAGCTTAAAGAATAAATTCACTAGCGCGTTTATGAGCTTCTTATAACCTATATTTTACTTCTTGCTAATATGCGTCGATATTATATACCGGATCTATCGTTATCCCTGTAAGGTTTTCTGACATTTCTACCTTTCATGCATAAATTAATTCAAACGGTGTATTGTGTGATACATGTTGGGCGTGGTAGTATTGTAACAACAACTGTAATATGGAATCCATTCGTCCCAGTCTGTTTGTGCATCATTGACGTACATTCTTACATATTCAGTAAATACTCTATGGTTTCTTTTGCAACCTCCTATGGTTTGGCTACGGTACGCAGTTGAAAACTTATTGTTAATGTTTAACAATTTGGATAGCTGAGACAATACTTCATTTTTGAATTCGGTTCCCAGGTCGGTTCTCATCTCTCTCATCGGACCGAAATTGAGTATGAACTCATTTATTAGTGCCCTTTCAACCGTTTTTGCTTCCTTGTTCGGTATCGGTATTATCTTGACGTATTTAGTCAGGTCACATGCACTAGGTTGTAATTGTTACTGCATAAACATTACCCTTCATTGTTTTTAGGAATGGGACAATCGTATCGACACACACAATATCAAAAGGTTTTTGGGGAGTAGGCGTTATAACCATAGGTTCCAAATGTCTGGATTTTCTTTTATTAAACTGACATTTTAAGCAAGTTTTTACGTATGTAGCTACGTCTTTAGACATGCCCTTCCATCTGTAGCGGATTCTCAATTTTTTTAAAAGTTTTTTCTGTCCACCGGGGCCTCCTGTAATGGGATCATCGTGAAACTGTTTAATTAATCTTGCTTTTTCTTTAGCATTCATGGCTAATTGGGGCCTCTCGTATAAAATAATGCTTACATTTTTCATCTTTGCCTGTCCTATTTCTTTAAACTTATATATTGTGCACATATTAAATATTGGGTCATTTTTTCTTAATTTAACTTTCCTAAAATGATACTCACTAGCCGTGGACTCAAGCTGAGACAACAAATTCTCTAAAGAAATATTGGCATTAGTGACTTTCATTTTATTTTGAGCGCTGTATTGCCCTCTATTTTTTAGCACTATCCTTAGATAGTTGGGCTTAATTTCGAAACTTAATATTAGTATATTTTCTAAACTATCATTATCTAAAACTTCGTATATTTTTAAGTCACTTATCTTATTCTGGGCTACTGTATTAGTACGAATTTCTTGGTTTTTTCCCATAGAACGTGTTATTGCTAAAATTTGTGCTGACTCGTTTGCTATTTCTTTTAATCCATCAACGTTTATTCTTGACAAAGCATCTGCTCCTACATTATTTTTTCCTTTAATGTACTCCACTTTGAAGTCATATTCTTCTAAATCTAGCCTCATACGAGTCAATTGTGGAGATGGGTTTTTCATGGCAACTAGATATACTAAAAGCTTATGATCAGATTTCACTAGGAACTTCTTTCCACACAAGTAAGGTTTAACCCTTTATAGGGCAGAACCCTGGGGCCCGCTTTTTAAACTTTTTTTTAGATAGGCCTTTTTACTTAGGGGTTTATATTGTACTACCGAAGAAAAAAAGTTAAAAAACACTATAGTTTTTTTGCAATAGGGTGGTATCTAGGTGTACCAATGAACGTTTCTGAAAAAAAAAACTGAAAACTTGCCATATTAGAAAGATACACTTTTATATTTGTAATATGCCTTTATTTAGAAAATAGTACAAATAACGCAGGTTTTTCCTTTTATAAACCACCACTAAACGTTTATCCTTCTTTGGTAAAAAATGAAATAACGGTTTTAGTTGCCAAAATATGACGCTCAACAAAACTTAAAACTTACTCTAAGTATTTATTGTCGGTTAAATGAAAAGAAACCTAACTAATTATAAAATGGAACTAAAAACAGCCGTAAAGTCTTTGGCAAAAACATAAAAATCAGGAGAAGATATTGCTTACCATAAAAAAAAAAACAGTCTTTTCTAGTAACAAGTAGAAGAAAATCAAATGATTTGTCCAATATTCTTTGTTCAAGATGAACTGTGAAAAGCCACAATCTGAAATGAACAAAAGTTATTACTAAGAAAAATGTGACACTGCGCTGAAAGGCCTATTCAAAAAATCTTCAGTAAATGCTCTTGACGCATATGCGATAGGTAGTTCTTGACCATTAGACTCTTGTGATAATACTGCTCCGCAGGCTTTTTTAGATGCATCGGTAATTAATGTAAATTGTTTATTAAAATCAGGATACTGTAAAATTTTGGGATCTAGAAGGGACGCCTTGAGTGTTTTAAACGATTTTTGGCATTCCAGGGACCAGTCAAACTTGATGTTTTTTCTAGCCAGCTGGTTAAGCGGTCTTGCAATTGCTGCGAAATTAGGTATAAATCGACGGTAGTAGTTGCAAAAAGCAATGTAGCGTTTTACCGCGCCAGCATTGGTCGGTGTAGGATACTTGTTTCTTACTTCGTATTTTGACTTATCGGGTAAAATGCCATTGTCCGTAATTTTATGTCCTAGATATGTTCCTTGGTGTTGAAAAAATGTGCATTTTTCGGGATTTAATTTTAAATTGTATTTCCTGCATGTTCCGAAAACGTTCCTTAAATCTTGCAGGTGATGCTGTTTTGAGCATCCTATGACGATGATGTCATTCATATACAAAAATGCTTTCTCTGGTGTTATGCCTGCAAATGCGATGCTCATCATTATTTGGAAACTATTGGGACTGACAGTTAACCCAAATGGCAATCTGGTAAATCTATTTGTACCATTTTCTGTACTAAAGGTGGTGATATCCCGGAAATCTTCTTTCAACGGTATTTGCTGAAACCCTGACTTGAGGTCCAAGGTCGAAAACCATTTTGCTCTTCCCAATTGATCTAAAATATCGTCGATTCGCGGTAAAGGGAATTTATCGGCTACGAGCTTAGTTTGGTTTATAGCCCTAAAATCGACGCACAGCCGCCATGCCTTTTTCCCATGGATTTGTTTTTTGGGTACCAACAGAATAGGACTATTCTGCCGTCCCAACCCATAACGCAGTAAAGTCGATTTTTTGGATTTTTAGATTTTTATTTAATCGTAGTTATTGAAATCATCAAAACTTGCGTAACAAAATAGTTTTTTCAAAAAGCATTTTTTTTGCTTAAAATCACAAAAAGTATGCAGATTGAAAAACGTCAGCGATTACTAAGAAGTAACGCAGCAAAGAAACTTTGCTAAGCGATAATGCAGTAACAATCCGGTGAAACTTGATTTACTGCTATGTCTAGTAGTATTCCAACGAGGTGACGTCACGCTTTGCCAAAGCAAAATGCAGTGATCGGTAAAAAGCCCCAATTTAACGGTTTTTCTTATTCACAAGCCTGCAGCCGCGCATCATTCACTTGCCGAAAAAGTGTTCAGCTCTTCAGCTTAAGTTTCAGTGGTGTTATTATTACAGTAGGGTAAGTGGTTCAATATTTAAACGGGGTAATTCAGAATATATAGGCAAGCGATCATATAAAATATTTTTAATAAGGATTGAACTCAAGGTTATTAAGAATAATGGGCACTTGGTAATTTTTGTAAATATTTTTTGTAATGCTTCTCTGCCGTAGACAAAATACTAGGTACATGTTATCTTTTAATATGCAGCCCAGCCAGATAAAGAAGAAACAATTTTTCCTGCTATTTATCATGTTTTTTTCTTCAAACGTTAAAATTCAAATTAATCTTTAAATTATTATATTTAATTGAGAGGATGCAACAAATTCTATTAAGAATCTGTAGTTTGCAAAAGTATCTTAGTTGGATTGGCGTTGCTATGGATTCATTATTAAGTCACCATGTCCCGTCAGGATAGTTTATTATGTTACTTTTTTTCCGAATCCGTGAAAATACTTTTGCTGACTGTAGTCACAGTCTACATAAGTATGATATATGGTTACACAACTGTTCCGCTTAAAACAAGAATTGGGCATTTTTCTCTTTTTTGATTTATATTGTCAACTCTGCAGAAGTTAGTGCAAAAGAAATAACGATAGAATTCCTCGAACCTGGCCACACGTACATGAGTGCAGACAGTTTTCATCGTCAAGTTGAACTGTCGATGAAACATAATGGCGATATTTGCGATTTAAAAGATTTTGGAAATGCCGTACAAACAGCTTAAAATGAAATTAAATACATTTTATAACTGGATCGACTATTCGTCACAAATTAAAACTAGAAAGATTCAACCACATCCATACATAGCTAATATAACAACGATCCTTGCAGAACGGGGAAACTATTCCTTAAAGTATACGACTAATTATGATATCTCTAAGCAAATTCTACTTAATTTTCTAAAAGCTAAACAAGAAAAAGATGGGTCTGCTGCAGCACCTCCTTGCCGAGTCACACCAAGGGGCATTAAAAAAGAAAAGTTAAAAATTATGCCCCCCTATGAGCCATGAAAGAAGAGTATTTTGGGAAAATATGGAAGAGGGTAAACACTCAAATGACTTAAATAAGTAATTTTATTCTCAACGTGTTCACTTGCATGTACTAAACCAGTCAAACTTAATAAATAATTATAAATTTTTTTAGAACCACAATTTTTTCATTTTGTCACTGTCAGTTAGATGAATACAGCTGTATTTAGTTACGTCGTATTTTCTTTTATTTCTGACCGGTATATTATTAGCTTATAACGTCTTAGTTACGCGGGAATTATAAGGGTTATAACTCCCTTGGGATATTAAGAAAAATTTGACATAAAATCAAACGATTGACATCTAATGTCAATTTGATTGTCATCCATTGAAACATTTATTCCACTTTAAAAATGAACAAAATGTTACTAAAATCGGTCAGAAATAAAATTATCTATGTATCACTGGAATTATAAGGGTCTCAATTACCTCGGGCAA
This sequence comes from Polydrusus tereticollis, assembly GCA_963920685.1. NCBI lineage: Eukaryota > Metazoa > Arthropoda > Insecta > Coleoptera > Curculionidae > Polydrusus > Polydrusus tereticollis. The sequence goes on from OY987329.1 coordinate 58,272,378, forward strand.
TTGCTGTCCCTCGGGCCAAGGGCCCTCGGGACGTAAACTTTGCCCTCCGTGCCCTCGGTAATTAAGACCATTATAATTCCCTAGATACATAAATAACTATTACTGTGCATTTTTTACAGATTTAAATATTTTAATAATTATTTTGTATTATATTTTTTTTTATATTTATTACAGAAATTTCATCAGCCTTACTCATGATTGCCAAAAATGTAGGATAAATATACCGTTTTTGGCAATCTACTCAATTGCGGCATATCAAACGTTACTAGAAATAACTGCAGTAAGATCGGTTAAATGAACGATTTACTGCATTTTTTACTACAATATGCCATGGGTGTGCAACTGTGCATGGCAGTGTACTAAATAAAAACGCATTAACTTAAAAAATTTTTTAAAGAAATCATGAAATGGAACCATATATGCATGATAATAGTTTATACTGCTTATGTTTTAAAATAAGTACAATAAAAAAAGTGTTAGGAAAACCATTAGAATGCAATACAGTTTACATATTGGGTTGGCGCTGCTTTACTCCAAACTATAGTTTACAGAGTTACTGCGTTTCTTACTGGGACGGCAGTATTATATTTGCCTCGTTTCCGTAAATAAAACATATGTAGTATCCCTCGTAGAGTGGATCCGAACACACACATACTAAGAAAAAATCAATATGCCTTCTCAGCTCTAAGCGCGCAATCTTTAACCCAATCATTCCTTCTTAGTGTGTTTCGCCGAATACACACGTTGATTAGTGCGCGGTATTAAATTACGTTTTGAGTGTTTAGACTGATTTGTTTATTTTAAAGATGCCGAAAAATTCTCATCGGGATAAACAAAATAATTCGGGATGGGAAAAATAATTTACGAATTTACAAAGACGAATTCGTTTTTTGGAACTTGAACGGGAAGTGTCGTTATTACATTCACAGAATCAAAGTGTTTCGGAGAATTCTTCTCGCTCCCGTAGTTCTTCAGGAAAGCGTTCTCGTTCCCGGTCTCCGGAGCTTTCTTCCTAATTACTACGAGACATTACTCCTAAGCCAAAAAGGCGCTGTGTCAGGCGCATACAAAGCAGTTCTTCTGATTCATCTACGTCAGAAGGTAAGTGTATTAATTTTTGTACCGGCTAGTTGATTGTAAGTCTGCTTATGATGGCAGAATATTTTTGATCACGATGTCAAAAATCTATTCCCTCTACATACCTCGGTTCACGATGGCAGGATATTTTTGATCACGATGTCAAAAATCTATTCCCTCTACATACCTCTGCTCACGATGGCAGAATATTTTTGATCACGATGTCAGAAATCTATTCCCTCTACATACCTCTGCTCACGATGGCAGAATATTTTTGATCACGATGTCAAAAATCTATTCCCTCTACATACCTCTGTTCACGATGGCAGAATATTTTTGATCACGATGTCAAAAATCTATTCCCTCTACATACCTCTGCTCACGATGGCAGAATATTTTTGATCACGATGTCAAAAATCTATTCCCTCTACATACCTCTGCTCACGATGGCAGAATATTTTTGATCACGATGTCAAAAATCTATTCCCTCTACATATCTCTGGTCACGATGGCAGAATATTTTTGATCACGATGTCAAAAATCTATTCCCTCTACATACCTCTGTTCACGATGGCAGAATATTTTTGATCACGATGTCAAAAATCTATTCCCTCTACATACCTCTGCTCAGGATGGCAGAATATTTTTGATCACGATGTCAAAAATCTATTCCCTCTACATACCTCTGTTCACGATGGCAGAATATTTTTGATCACGATGTCAAAAATCGATTCCCTCTACATACCTTTGCTCACGATGGCAGAATATTTTTGATCACGATGTCAAAAATCTATTCCCTCCACATACCTCTGCTCACGATGGCAGAATATTTTTGATCACGATGTCAAAAATATATTACCTTCTATATAAATCTATAGATCACGACGTCAGATTTTTAGAGGTTTGGTTTTTTCTCCTCATCCTGATCTCCATTGTTTCAAGCTTAATCGCATGGTACAGGCAGCGTTAGAAAAGACAAAGAAATCACAGACGGTTTTAGTTAGAGATAACAGGTTGGCACATCTCCAAAAGAAGTTAGGAGTGGCTTTAACAGCAATTGGTCAAACAGTTACTTCTCTTCTTTTAGATGAGGGTGATAAAAAGAACATATTGAAAAGTTGAGCGACGCGGGGCGCATTCTGTTGGAAGTGTTTTATCTAGAAACGCTGTCCCGGCGAAAACTCGTAGCCTATGATTTAAAGGACCCTTGAAGGAGACCCTTCATGATGCTCCAATAGGTACTTGGCTTTTTGGAGAAAAATTAGGGAAGAGAATAAAGTCTGCTAAAGAATTGGAAAAGTCGGGTGCGGAGCTACTAGTAAATCCACGACAAATATCCCCAAAAAAGAACGATGTCACGGGTACTGGAATACAAAAGAACAATAATTCCATGTAAATTATTTAGAAGTTTTAGCTGCATTTTTTGGATTACGTTGTTTTGCAAACAGTCTTTCAAATTGCAATATTCTGTGCAGAATTAATAATACCATTGCTATTGCCTATATTAATCGTATGAGAAGTATTCAATTTCCTGAATTAAACTCTTTTTCGAGAGGAATATGGCAATGGTGTGAACAGCGTAACTTATTTATTTTAGCTTCTTATATTAGCTCAAAAAATAATGATATTGCGGATTTTGAGTTTCGAAGATTACCAGTAGAAACGGAATGGGAATTAAATCCAAAAGCATTCGAAGAAATTGTTAGCAAATTGAAATATCCTAGATAATATTGATTTATTTGCTTCTAGAAATAACACAAAATGCGAAAAGTTTACTTCTGGGTTTAAAGATCCAGATAGCTGTGCGGTTGACGCTTTTACAATTTCTTGGAAATATCTAAAATTTTACGCATTCCCACCTTTTTCATTAATATTACGGTTTTTACAAAAAATTATGTCAGATAGAGCCGAAGGAATCGTCGTTGTACCAAACTGGACAACACAGCCTTGATTTCCGGTTTTTCTATCCTTACTAAAGAGCGAGCTGATTATATTTAAACCAAGTAACTCCTTTGATAGAAACCGCCACCCTCTGCACAGATCACTGTCACAGATTCTACTATTCGCCAATATAATCCGGGTCTGAAATTGTGGTGGCAAATCTGCCAAGAGGGGAAAAAATTTTGTGTTTAATATATCTGTGCCCTTAATGATAAATTTTTTAACTTCCCAATTTAAAAGGGGAGCATCCTATGGTACATTAAATTCGTACAGATCTGCTATTAGTCTAATCTCTTCCACGGACCTTGTGCATGATGTCAGACTTAAAAGATTTTTCAAAGGAGTATTCAGCCTTAGACCTACCACACCCAAATATGACACCAATTGGGACCCATCTAACGTTATAAATTACCTTCGAAACCTATCCAATGACAATATCTCCTTAAAAATATTATCATGTAAATTAGCGACCTTGCTAGCCTTAACAACGGGCCACCGTGTACAGACCTAAGAACCATAGAAATTTGTAATATTGAAAAATTTGACGACCAACTTTAAATCAAAATTGTTAAAAGGATAAAGGCGTCAGGACCGAATAGATCTCAACCAACAATTACGTTGCCTTTTTCCATGCTGATCCCCATGTCTGTGTGGCAAAAACTCTTTTACATTATTTAAATATAACAAAAGATCTAAGAGCACCTGACTGTCAGAATTTTTTATTGCTTTTAAAAAACCCCTTAAAGCAGTCTCGACCCAAACTATAAGTAGATGGATAAAATTTATATGAACCAAAAGGGGTTTGGACACAAATATTTTTACAGCATGTTTTATGTTTGATACTAAACAATCCAGTAAAATTAAGAATGAAAAAATATTACGATGGCGTTTAGAGTTATCTTGCTACAACTACGATATTGTTTATAGACCTGGAAAAGAAAATATAGTTGCTGATGCTTTATCCAGAATTTGTGGAGCTAGTACAAATACTAAACTATATGAACTTCATCAGTCCCTCTGCCATCCTGGTATTACAAGAATGTACCATTTTGTTCGAACTCGCAACTTACCATTTTCTATGGAAGATGTCAAGAAAATGACTACAGCATGCCCGATATGTGCTGAGATGAAGCCAAAATTTTGTAAAAATTCAATGGGACATCTAATTAAAGCTACCTCCGCATTTGAGCGTCTTAATATTGATTTTAAAGGACCTTTAATTAGCTCTACTAATCATAAATATCTGTTAACGATAGTAGATGAATACTCTAGGTTTCCTTTTGCTTTTCCTTGTTCAGATATGACTAGTTCCACAGTCATAGGATGCCTAGATCTTCTATTTACTATTTTTGGTATGCCAGCATATATTCACTCCGATCGAGGAACTTCTTTTATGTCCCGAGAAATAATATCATATCTTCAATCACGTGGAATAGCTCATAGTCGTACTACACCATACAACCCAGAAGGCAATGGGCAAGTAGAAAGATACAATGGTATAATTTGGAAGGCTGTTAATTTAGCACTAAAATCTAGAAATCTAAAGGTGACTCAGTGGGAACTTGTTTTACATGACGCATTACAATTTAATTAACAGAAATATAAATGGACAAGTTTTTGAGGCCTGAACGATTTGAAGCAGATCCACATGAAGACTCAGCGGCTAAAGAATGGAAACACTGGTTCAAGACTTTTAAAAATTTTTTAGAAGCAAGCGATAAAGAAAATAAACTTGATGATAGTGCAAAACTAAGGCTTCTTACTAATTTTGTGTCTCATACCGTCTACGAACATATTAGCGAATGTGAGAAGTTTGAACAAGCTACAAAGATTTTAGAAGATCTATATGTGAAATATGTTAATGAGGTATTTGCTAGACACCTATTATCTACAAGAAAGCAACAGCCCACAGAAAGTATTGATCAATATATTCAAGCTCTAAAACTACTAAGCAAAAATTGTGATTTTAAATTAGTAACTGCAGAACAAAATAAAAATGATTTTATTCGCGATGCTTTCTTAGGTGGACTGTTAGTTAATGAAATCCGTCAGCGTTTATTAGAAAGTAATAAACTAAATTTAGAAGAAGCAATTATACAATCACGTTCTTTAGAAGAAGCTCGGAAACAATCAAGCGTCTATTTTAGCCACAATTCAATAAATACAGTACCAGACACGCCGCTACATCAGCGGCTGCCCTGAAAGGCGTCAACATTGACGTAATTCAAAGGTCCGTAGGATGGTCCACTAAATCTCAGACCTTTGCGAAATTCTATCAAAGGCCTTTAGCCAAAAAAGGAGATTTTCTTGAAACAGTTCGTAATGTTTAAAATATTATTATTTTGTGTAATTCTAATGTCTAAAATGCTTAGCTGGTTGTGCGTTTATCTAAGGATGTTGATTTAAAATAAAATAAAAAAGTATCGTATTACTAAGACTATGTATATTTCTTTCTCCAGGGATTTTTTTTTTTTTTTTATTTTACTTTTTTACGGTTCGTCGGCGTATCTGAGGCCATCTAGAACCGGTCATCGACCGTACGGTTTTTAATCGTGCGGTCTACCGACTGGGGAGTGTGAAACGGCACCTTCATCCTACGAGATATCCGATCTCATCCGGCCTGTCCGGCGTGAATAGGATGGTTTTGATGTCGATTCATTTTACACTCTTCCCTAAGACAACAGCACGCGGTGTTTCCCAAGCGGTCACCCATCCAAGTACTAGCCGCGCTCGACACCGCTTAACTTCGGTGATCTGACGGGAACCGGTGCTTTAGGTGTCGCTAGGCCCTTGCCCTCTCCAGGGATTGACGCCAGCAAAATAAACAACTTAATTTAAGTTCGATAGTTTAGATTTTAGTGAATGAATCATTGGTTTGATAATATAATATAAGTTTTCTTGTTGAATATAGGTACTACATAAAAAGATTTGATAAGTCTGAGGAAAAATGATTGTTGCTTAAGGCTTTAAATATCTACATATGTTTTATTTACGGAAACGAGGCAAATATAATTACAAGATTAAACGAACTTACCTTAAGTGAAGTTCAATCTTGATTATATATAGCCTCGTTGAAGTAAATAAAAGTCCCTCCCTAACCCTAATAGGCCCCCTTACAGCAACAATCAAGCTTTAAAAGAATGATTGGGTTAAAGATTGCGCGCTTAGAGCTGAGAAGGCATATTGATTTTTTCTTAGTATGTGTGTGTTCGGATCCACTCTACGAGGGATACTACATATGTTTTATTTACTTCAACGAGGCTATATATAATCAAGATTGAACTTCACTGAAGGTAAGTTCGTTTAATCTTGTAATTATACTCTGCTGTGGATGGTTCAATGATTTCATTTCCCACATCTTTCTCTTTTTTCTAAGTTAGGTTTTACGTAGTAAATAAAATAATTACTTAAATTTGTTGATTCTATGTCAGCGTTTTTTATGATGGCACTTTCGAATGTTGTATTTAAAATTTTTATAATTCGAGACGACTGATGATGCTATGAAAACACCGGGTGACACTTCTTTATTTGTTATGACAGCACTTCCGTTTAGGTTTTCTAGTTCTCGTAATTTCTTCTTCGGGGCTATTGTAGATAGGTATTGTTATTTTATGAGACCCTATTCGTGAGTTCATCATCCAATGGGAATAATCTAGTTTATACTGATATTTAGTGATAAAATCTCTACCCAGAATTCCGTGCGACGGGATTGGAAAGTTGTTATTAATAATATACCTACATATTTTTTTTTATTTTACTTTTCTACGGTTCATCGGCGTATCTGAGGCCATCTAGAACCGGTCATCGACCGTACGGTTTTTAATCGTGCGGTCTACCGACTGGGGAGTGTGAAACGGCACCTTCATCCTACGAGATATCCGATCTCATCCGGCCTGTCCGGCGTGAATAGGATGGTTTTGATGTCGATTCATTTTACACTCTTCCCTAAGACAAGAGCACGCGGTGTTTCCCAAGCGGTCACTCATCCAAGTACTAGCCGCGCTCGACACCGCTTAACTTCGGTGATCTGACGGGAACCGGTGCTTGAGGTGTCGCTAGGCCCTTGCCCCTATTAATAATATGAAAAGTGTGATCTAGCATAAAATCATCAATGTAAAGTCGTGTTTTCGTCCTTCCTATGGAATATGTTAAATCGTCCGTAACACCTTTTATTTTAATGTTGTTAGTTCTGTTTATGGGTTGCTCCGGATCGATTTTGTTTCTTTTAAAAGGTGATATATCAGCACCTGTGTCTACTAAAAGTGTAACGTTCCCGTCATCTCCGTTTTTATAATTATTACAAAGTTCGAAAGTGTCAGGTCCAAGGTAAATATCTTTATGGCTCCCTGCTCGGACCTTGCTGGGAACCCTGTTAGTTTTCTTGGTCATATTGCCTTACATATCTCGTATATCTTCCTCTTTGACCTAGCCTGTTGTTGTCACGGCCTCTATAATTTTGATCCGTATTTCTATGGAAAAATTGTTTTGTCTCTTCGGACTATTTCAAAAATTTTGATTTTGCTGATAGCTCGACCTTGTATAGCTTTTGTCCCTAAAATTATTTCTAAATTTACCTCTTTTGTTTCCATTTCTTGCATAAAATACTGCGTTACTTCTATCGTCGTCGGCACTAACGCTTACGAATTTCGATACTGCCTCGTGAGAACTCTTAAAAGTTCCTGCTTCCATAACTATTTTTATTTTTTCCGACGTTGAATTATTTTTCAATGATCTTACGGTAGTATTTGTGGCATATGTTTCTGCCAGCGGTACTGGAACTCCTTCCGTTATGTATGCTCTCCTTAAGCTCCTCTGAGCTAATTCTTCGATTTCTGCAGCATATTTATTGGCATCTTTGTTCAACTGCTTATGTGACGGGAGTTTCGTCATCACCGTCTGAGAGTCTTCTGATTTAATGTAATTTTTGAGCTTGTGGATTATATTTGCAAGCGTGTCTGTTTCTGAGATTAAATCTCGTGTTCTTCCGGTTAGGCGTGTCTACCGCATCGTTTTCGTGGTTTTCCACATTAGCTTGTATTAAATTAAGTGCACCTAACATAGATTGTAGCTGTGCATCTAACATAGATTGTAGCTTATCAGATGAACCTTCAAACTGGTTCGGAAGAACCCTACTAACGAAATTAAAAAAATCCATTTTCGGCATAGCCATTGTATCTGAATTTATCTTTATTTATATGTGACAAAGCTAAAACGTGTGTAAAGTAGTGAAGAGCCAACAAAATCTCATATGGAGACCAACATATCTATACAGGGTCCTGCAACAGTACGTCGGGCTTTCATAGCTCCTAAACGAATTAAGATAGAAATTTCATTCATATGCGGGCTTATACTTTATCATAGAGTATATTTTAGAAAAATATTTTTGCATATACAGGGTTACCCAAAAAAGTGCGTTAACATAATGTTGAATTTAATTTAATTTAAAACTAATATAAAAAAATTTAGGAGCTCTGAAGAAAAAGCAAAAAAAATCTTAAAACATTTTTGGTAATCACGGCATTATACAGAAATAATGACAAGGAGTCCAGAGATACGATGAATTGAAGAGTTTTCATCAATTTTATACAGGGTGTTCTAAATAAGGTTTCAAAAATTAGTCATTAAAAACTTTGATAAAATAAACGTTCTTTTTACATTTTTACACAACAGAATTTACGAATTTTGCAATTATTTCATAAACGGCTGTAAATAACCTACATGTTTGTATTGCAAAAAATATTTGTTTATGAATTCTACGTTACATTAGTTGAAAATATACAGGGTGTTCCATTTTAAAAATTTGAGAGAAATGAGTTTTTAATGGCTCATTCTTGAAACCTTATTTAGAACACCCTGTATAAAATTGATGAAAACTCTTTAATTCATCGTATCTCTGGACTCCTGGTATTATTTCTATACAATGCCGTGATTAACAAAAATATTTTCAGATTTTTGTTTTGGTTTTTCTTCAGAGCTGCTAAATTTTTTATCTTAGTTTTTAATTTATTGCTCTTAAGCTTCCAAAGCAAATTGCATAAAATTATAGATATTTATAAAGGATAGTAGTACAAACCAAAATATGGAAGAAAAACAGGGTGTCCTATTTAAAAAAATTCAACATTATGTTACCACACTTTTTTGGGCAACCCTGTATATGCAAAAATATTTTCCTGAAATACACTCTATCATACAGTATAAGCCCGCATATGAATGAAATTTCTAACTTAATTCGTTTAGGAGCTATGAAAGCCCGACGCACTGTTGCAGGACCCTGTATATGGGTATTTTTTTCTTAACTTTAAATTTGGCTCAAAATAATTGAAAAAAAAAATTTTTGGGGAATCCACTTGCAAAATGATCAAAGTCACTAAAAATGTCACCTCCGTCCCTTTACATTCTGTTTAGATATTGTATATGAAAATCTATTGAAATATATTGAATTATATTATTTTGTTAAAAGTGTTTATCTTGTAAAAAATATATGGCAATATTTGTAAATTGGACTAAGTACCACATTTAGAAGAAAACCAAAAAATTTTACCGATTTTTTAGTTTTTTAAAATCCAAGTGACCGCAAAGGGACAGCAGAGACAAAAAAATAAGTTGTGTTCTATGAACTGTGTATTTTTTATTTTTTGAAACTTAAACATTTAGATGATAAATTTAAATAGGAAAAAAAGTAAATGAATGGAAAGTAAATATAGCTTTAAAGTGAATTAGTATTAACGTTAAACTTAAATAAACCATGTTCATACTTCTCCGAGTTTGTGAGTTTTCCTTTTATATTCTCATACTTAAACTCAAAAATATCCGGGACATCTGAAAAACCGTAAATGTACCCTTAATGATCTCTTGCTTTTCTTCTTAAAAATGTTTCTTCAAATTTTTGTCCTGCAGACAATAGTTGACATATGTAGAAAAGAGGCTTGGAACCTTGTTTTGAAAATTCTTATGCAAAATTAACTAACAACCAGTTTTTCATTTTTAATAAGTGCGGTAAGTCATCCTCGAAGTTATCTTCAGTCTTTTTATCGTTAATATTATTATTAGCTGTATTTGCATTAGAGAGCATTAGTGTTAATTCTGTTAATTCTGATGGTTGTAGAAGAAAATGATCGCATTTAATGTCAAAACACATTACCTGTTTTGCTCAGTTTGTGTTTCATGTAATTCAATTTTTTTAAAAGATGTCATTTTTGCCCAGATCTCAGATGTCATTCTGGACTTCTCACAGCCTCTGCAGATTTTACAGGAGTTTTTTTTCAAGATGGTTGCGTGAGATTCCTTGCTTGATTTTCGTTGTTGGAAAGAACTGGTGTAGTTTCCCTCTTGTGTGTTGGTGTGTCTGGTCAACTCTCTGGTGGACTATTGCTCACTGAAATCGTTAATTTTTTCATTTATTTTGGTTTTTATTGACGTTTTCTTTGTTTTATACGCCATCTATTTCTTTGTTCTTTTTGATCACGTAGAGACATGTCTGTTATAGACTTAATTTTTTTCAGTCGCTTTTTTCTTGGTAAAGTTCTCTTTCCTTTCTACAATAATCTTTATGCTTCTCCTTATTTTGTCTCAGTATTCTCGCTTCTTCCTTTTTTTCTCGCATTCTTATAGGCGTTTTTCTTCGGTAGAAATGGTGATTTTCTTATTTTTCGTATTTTCTTTAATCGCTTTAATCTCTCCTTAAACTTAATTCTCGATGTTGGTTGTTCTAATAATTCGTCTATAATGGGCAAATTATTTAAAAGAATTTCATCCTTTTATTGTGTTTGCCTTTTCTTCTCATGATACCTACCTTTGTCATTCTCTACGTTTTTTCTCTTCATACTTAGCTTTCTCTTTTTGTTTTCTTTTAGTGTAAGCACTTTCTTTTATCTTTTTTAGTCTACCAATTAAACCGTTTACATCAATGATAGTTTTTCTTTTCGCCGTAGAATCCATAATCTAAGTAACAAAAATGCAACTGAAACACATTCTAGATTACCTTCTGGTAAGGTTTTGTCAGCGGATTTTTTTAATTAATAAGATTTGCAGAAAACTAAGCTAACTATAGGTCCCACTCAAATTACAGCCATGCAAAGTGAGGTAGGTAAAATGTATGTCGCTTCTGTCCACCAAGTCACTTCTGTCTCTTTCACCGAATTAAAGGAAATGGGTCAGAAGAGACAGGGACAGAGGAGACAATAAGGCAGTTAATCTTCTGAACAAAGAAAACTAGGTTATATTTTTGACCTGTTTGTTGGGGAAACGATCATCCAAATGCATTAAAAATAATATGAATAAATGCAACAAATGTTTTTAGAACCAATACTACTGTTAAATATCTGATTCAATATTATTTTAATAAAGGAGCAAAATGTATCAATGGTTGCGGAACGAATAGTGCTATCGCCGGGATAAACATAAAACTTGCAAATATCATCTTTTAAAATACATATAATGTCTCCAAAATAAGCGGCTAGTCGACCGTTATTTCAGGAAAAAGCAATGTTCACGTTTAGATGTTAAAAGTATATTTTTAGAATTTTGTATATCCGAAAACCCTTTGACGGTGTTTTGACGCTCTAGGAAGGTGACACAGCATGGTACATTTTTTTGATTGCCGCGCCGTTCGGTTGGTTGGGAGAAAACATGGCGGTTGTGTAGCCTATCAGAATGCATTGTTGGTTAGTCGTCGTGACAGCGGGGGCGTAACCTTGCTGTCAGATAATATAGTTTTCCTTTTTCTACCCCACTACACTTTTGGCTAAGATAAAGCAAAGTCGTATGTCAACAAACGCACGTGGTTTCTCTCCGTCGGATTGAAACAAATAGCATTGCCTAAAAAAAGGCACCCAGCAAATGTACTAAACAAATGTAGTGACTAGTTATGTGTTTGTAAATCAGTAGTTAATGTTTATGTTATAGTATGTTCTTGTAAAATCATGTAATAAAGAAGTTTTGTGTGATTTGGAGAAATAAACGCCAAATTACCACAGTGAAAGGCTCGTTTAATTCCTTCACTCAGTAAATAAAAGAATCAGTGAAATTAACCTGCAATCGGGAACATAAAAGCCTCATGAACTGTTGACGCAAGTTAAATAACACTTGGCTCGCTTAATATGGTCCTTCGAGCCGGATGAGTGAAAAGTGAGTTTTTTGAATGAAAATTGATGAAATAAACATCAGTTAAGAAAAGAAGTACCTAAGTTTTGTGAAAAACGTAAAAATAATAAATAAGACGATTTAAACAAAGTGAAAAGTTAGGTGAAGAAGTCCTGTGAGAGACTGTCAAACCAGGGAATTGTGAAAGTGGGTAAAAGTTAAAAGTCATTGGGGGGAATACAGTGTGTGACAAGTGTCTACGCAAACGCCAAACAAGGCGTATTCACACCAGAAAGCAATTAACAAGGAAGATAGAGTAATAATTGTTGTTATTGTTTATTGTCATTGTACTTTTGAAAATAAGATTGTTTGTTAGTAGTGTCAATATTTGATTAAGCATAATCATACTTTGGTAGCCAACGGTTTGATATAAGTTGCATTGAAAGTAGGTATTGTGGTAGCAAGTTTATTTCAAGGTCAGAACGATTGTTTTATACTTTATATTTTATAAATTAAATAACAAAATTTTATAGACAATATGGATCTTGAATCGTTGAAGAAAACACGGACTGTTGCAAAAGCCGCGATAACGCGGGTTCAAGCGTGGATTGAACAAAGTTTAAATGATAAAACGAGAGTAGAACAAGCTTTCGTGAGGGAAGAACTATTAAAAAAAGCGTTTTAAAACTATACAGAGGCTCAAGATAAAATCGAGGTATTAAACTCCCCAAGATACCGACCGAACTGGCATTGAGAATAAATACTGTGATCTAATAGTTAAAATTGAAAATTTAAGGGTAGCTAGTGTTGCAAACTCAGTATGTAGCGCGCAAAGTATGCCGCCGGTACACATCACATCGGGAATTAAATTACCAGACTTGAAAATTTCACCCTTTGACGGAAATGTAGCCGATTGGAGAGGTTATGTAGAATTGTTCACAGCGTTAATTTTAAATAATACAAGTTTACCAGTTATTCAGAGATTAATTTATCTAAAAACAACTTTGAAGTAAGAAGCGCTCAAGCTGGTCGATTCGTTAGAGATTATAGGTTCAAACTTTGAAATTGCGTTTTAACGAAAAGATATGAAAACATAACTTGTGTCATAAATAGTCATTTAAATAATATTTTAGATACCCCTCGGCAAAGCCGAACGCGGGAAATTTAAGAGGGTTTATTGCAAATCAAAGAAAAACAATTAAGTCATTAAAAAAATTAAGCTTGTCAAACAAAGGGATTTTGGAATATTTACTGGTATTTATTTTGGAAAATAAATTAGATTTCGCGACAAAATTGAAAATTTATCTAGTACAAATTCGCAGTCGAGCACTACCTCACAAGCAAGGGGTGCTAAAAATAATAGAGTTGTGTTATTTACGGAAAATCAACAAAATAATAAGTCTTGTGACATTTGTGGTGCGACGGCAGGTCACAAACTATACGCATGCGATGAATTATTGCAACTTTCGGTCCAGGAACGAAATAGCATTGTGCAGCTATAAAGATTATGCTTTAATTGTTTCGGGAGCCATAGTGTGGCGCAGTATACGTCAATTTACACATGCAGAAATTGTGGAAGTAAACATAATTCGTTGTTGCATCAGAGCGGAGCGGTCGACTCAAATGGCGGGCGACAACATTCAAATAATGCGAATTATAATGTAAATATGGGAGGTACCAGTCAGTATTCACAAAACAGATCGATAAACAATTCGGGAAAAATATCAAATAGGCAGGTAAACAATGCAAACAATAACAGTAGAAAACCAAGTACAAAATCAAAGTCGAATTCTACTGTGACAGGTTCGGGTGAACGTAATTGCTCGCAAACAAATCAAATAGTTTCTTTGTCGGCAGTATCTGCCAGACAATCAAATATTTTACTAGCAACTGCACAGGTATAATAATTCATAAAACTGTTTACTTAATACGGGGAAATGATTTCTGTGAAAGCCTTGTTAGATAGAGGAAGCCTAAGCTCATTTATAACGCAATCACTGGTGAACCAGTTGCACTGTAAAGTATACAATCACGAACTAAATATTTGAAGTATTTCACAAAGAAGTTTTAAAATAAATAACTTAACAGATGTAACCGTACACTCAAAAACGCAAAATAAAAATTATACCGTGTCTTGTATAACATTGGATAATATAACATATAAGTTGCGGCAGGTACCGATAAAAATAGATAGTTTAAAAATACCAAATAGTATACAGTGTGAACTTGCAGACCCAACATTTTGTGAGCCTTCTAGTATAGATCTTTTATTGGGAGCAAGTTTTTATTATGCAATTTTAGAAAAAGGATTTTATAGTTTGGGTAAACATTTGCCGAGTCTCGTAAGCACTGAATTCGGGTGGATTATCGCAGGTACTGTACCTTCTTTCTGTGCTAAACCAGTGCGAAATCAACAAGACTGTTTACAGAATGAAGTTTCGTTTTTTTACAAGCACAAAAAATTGATAATAAGCAAAGTTTTAGGAGATTGAACAAATACCATCAAAAAAGGTAATGTCAGCTGACGACAAGTTAGCGGAAAAAATATTCTGTAATACTACAAAGGTTCTATCAGGTAGATATGCCATTTAAGCAGCCTCAAGAATATACACACTTAAAAAATTCATATGCAATGGCAGAAAAGCGTTTTCTGTCACTTGTAAGGAGATTTAAGAGCAACCCGGAATTATTTCCGAAATACAAAAAATGTATTGATGAGTATGTTGACCTAGATCATGCAAAGTATGTTCCGTTGGCTTTGACAAACGCGAATAACGAGAATAAATATTTGATACCACATCTGTGTGTAATCAGAGATTCTAGTGTCACAACAAAATTACGTGTAGTGTTTGACGCGTCGGCACAGTCAAAGTCGGGATATTCTTTAAATTACGTCACTCTAAAAGGGTATCAGGTACAGCCTGAGCTTTTCGATATTTTGTGCCGGTTCAGGTATTTTCAATTCGTATTGATTTCAGACATACAAAAAATGTATAGACAAATAAAAATAAATCCAAAGCATAAGTTTCTGCAGAATATTCTTTGGCGGGACAATCCATACGAAGGCTTAAAATGTATCGAGCTGCAAACTCTGACGTATGGAGCTAATTTCGCTCCGTATGTAGCCACACGAACGGTATTACAAATCGCGAAGGCTGGATGTGACGAATTTCCAGTGGCGTCCCAAGCGCTGATGACGCAATGTTACGTGGATGACATCTTGACCGGTTGAAATGAGTTTGAACAATTGTCGGAGTTGTATACGCAGTTAAATAAACTGCTTAACAATTCGGGTTTTACTTTACATAAATGGTGCTCTAATTCAAGAACGTTTTTAGAATCTGTGTCGCAGGCACAATTATATGAGTATGATTTAAATTTCGATGACGCGCCAAGTAAGGTGTTAGGATTAAAATGGATTCCGGATGAGGATATGTTGAGTGTCACGATTCCGACAAAATTAGGAAATAAAAGTCCTACAAAAATAATTATTTTGTCTACGTTAGCGCTATGTTACGATCCGTTAGGACTGGTTAATCCAGTGGTGGTTGCAGGAAAGATTTCAATGCAAAAATTATGGATTCAAAAATTAGGTTGGGACACGGAAATAACAAATATTGATCTAATAACTGATTGGGGTAAATTTTTGGGTATGATGTCTCTTCTCGGCTCAATAAAAATACCTAGAAAAATATGTGACAATATAGAAATATTGAAAATCGAAATTCAAGGAAATTGGCGTACGGCGCCTGTGTATATATTCGAGTTTTAGACTAGCGAATATTGGGGAGTGCAGCAAATGAAAGAATACTTTTTAAAGTTATTCCAAGCTTTCGGAAATCATATATTTCATTTCCATCCTCAGGGAGAAACTTTCTTGAGATTGTTCATAAAGATGTTCGTATAAAATAAGAGACATGTGAGAAGAAAATGTGTTGAAAATCAATGTCAATTGCAATTAAAACTGACGTCTGGAGATATTATTAAAACCATTGTATATGGACGAAGAAACACACAATTTAAAATAAAATTAAATTTAACTGATTACATTTTCGAAAAGTTGTTATATAATACAAAAGTCTATGTGAATTCGAGTTTTATATGCGGATAATTCGGTGACTAGTAATTTGATCGCTTCAAAATCGAGAGTAGCACCAATTAAAACAATTACATTACCAAGATTGGAGCTCTGTGCCTTGGTAATTTTAGCAAATTTAGTGCAAAGGATTCTGACTATTTTTGAGAACCGGATGAAGTTCGATTCGGTAAATCTTTGGTCGGATTCTAAGATTGCTATTGCATAGTGTAACGATCACCCAAATCGGTGGTCTACGTTTGTATCGCATAGAGTGTCTCAAATTCAGAGCCTCACAACAAAATGCATTTTAAGATATGTAAAATCAGCAGATAATCCCGCCGACATTTTGTCACGGGGAAACTTTTCAACCGAAATCATTAATTTAGGACATTGGTTTCATGGACCTGAATTTTTGTTGAAATCGGAGGTAGATTTGCACTCGTTCGACAGCCAAATAAATTTAAAAAACATTCTAGAACAAAGAAAAATAGCACTCGTCGCCTTTCAGAGACCAGAGGCGTGCGATTTTTGGTTAGAATATTTTGCAAATTTTTCGAATTTTGGACGGTTAATACGAACAGTAGCATTTATATTCCGGTTTTTACATAACGTTAAAAATAAATTTGATAAAAAACAGTCAAATCTTGATGTCATTGAAATTGACAACGCAAAAAAGTTTGTTGTAAAAGATATGCAAGAAAAATATTTTAATAAGAAAATTTCAGAATTAAAACAAAATAAAATAATTTCTAGTAACCAGTTAAAAGGATTTAAAATTTTTCTGGATTCAGATCAACTAATACGAGTAGGAGGTAGGCGGGAAAATGCAAAGATTTCTTTCGATCAGAAACATCCGTATTTGGAGCCTTCTCATAACGAAGTAGTGAAAATAATGTTAAAATATGAACATACGCGATTAGGACACGGTGGTGCGCAAACAGTGTTGTCAAATGTTAGATTACGGTACTGGCCTCTAAACGGTTTACGAGAAACTAAAGCGGTTATACGAAATTGTATCACGTGCGCAAGGTTTAGGATTGCTCCAGCTCAGCAGATAATGGCAGATCTGCCAGCAGATAGAGTTCAGAGTGCACGGCCCTTTGAAAAAGTAGGCATCGACTACGGCGGCCCATTTTTGATTAAATCATCACGATTACGGAAAGCGCCCATGATAAAAGCATATATCGCAATTTTTGTATGCATGACAACTAAATCAATGCACATCGAGTTAGTGACTAGCTTGTCAACTGAAGCGTTTATTATGACGTTGAAACGTTTTATTTCACGAGGAGGTAACACGTCCATCATCTATAGCGATAATGGTACAAATTTCCAAGGGGGAGCTAATCAGTTGCGAGATTTATACAAATTTCTAAAAAATTCACAAAATTATGAGCCTTTTGTTGACCTGAAAAACGAAATTCAGTGGAAATTTATTCCTCCTCGGTCTCCACACTGGGGTGGGCTATGGGAGCTTCGGTAAAAAGCGTAAAACATCACATGACCAGATTAATGGGAAATTCAAAATTTACATTTAAAGAATTTTATACTGCTCTAACGCAAATAGAAGCAATTTTAAATTCAAGACCGTTGTGTCCGTTGACGAACGATCCGTCTGATGTTAGTTGCTTAACGCCAGGGCTTGTTTTAATCAGAAAAAGTTTAACTGCATATCCTGAGAAGGATTTAACCCTGAAAATAGGCTAAAGTTTTGGCAACGATGCATAAAAATACAACAAGGTTTTTGGAAACGATGGTCTGTGGATTATCTCAATCGACTTCAAAATTGCCCAAAATGGCTAAAAAGTACTAAAAATATCAGTCCGAACGACATAGTCTTACTGAGAGAGGCTGACGTTCCGCCCTTGCAGTGGCCGTTGGCACGCGTACTGGAAGTTTTTCTAGGAAAGGATGGTAAATTTTTTTTTTTTTTTTTTTTTTTGACAACCGAGGAGAATCTGTTTACAGATACCATAGCATCCTCATGCCATGGTGATGTCGGGTTGGAGAGCCACTGAAGGTGACGTCCCCGACCGACTAAACTCCCCGCGTGTACTGTTCCTTCGGTTTCCGTGCCGTTAAGCATATAAACCTTTGATCAGTCTTCGTGTATTTCCGCTCCACACATTAAGTGTGCTTTGCTTCGTACTACCTTACTAGGAATAAGGTTTACATCACCTTAAGATATTTTATTCCCTAATTGATCACCCAATTGATCACTCAATTGACCGATCAATCATACAATACAATACCTAATTAATTTAGAGGGTTAGTTATTTTTGGTGAGACTTGCAGTGTCAGTGTTATGTATGTGTTATATGTGTTTTGGGGGTGTGTCCCAGTGCGGTGTATAGTACAAGTACTAAGTGCTAATGGATGAGATATCTTTGTTATCTTAAACCGGTCCATGGGGACATGGAGCTTAAGACTTATCCCACTGTTTCAGGGTGAGAACAAAGTAGCGTTGATCCGAAGCGAAGCAAGTCTCGTTTTTTGTTTTTTGTTAGTAGAGATACATGTCACCTAATTGCGCAATAGTTGGTATTTAGGGCGCTTATGCGCCCTTCTACGTCCTAAAATAACAGCTGGATCGTAATCTACGAGCATTCTAAGTTCTTCGTTCGGATGGTTAGCTGTCCGAGCGAAGAACCTAGTCGCTTTTCTGTGGAGGAAATCAGACAATTTTTCCCACTGAAGATCTCTATGCAAATCTACATTTCTCTCGAACCAGTGAGTAGCCGCTGCCTTCCGTACATAAGCATTTTCAGTCTGTTCAAGTGATTTTATATATGACTGGGCTGCATGCCCCCAGGCCGCAGACCCATAAGTGAGCTGCGGTCTGGCAATAGCTTTAATCATGATCAGCTTAGTGCGGAGGCTCATGGTGCTACGTGGCCCGATGAGAGGATATATAGTCTGCTCATGCCTGCTTTGGTCTTAATAATTGCTTTTTTGATGTGTGACTTAAAGGTTAAGCCTTTGTCCAAAGTTATACCTAGGTACTTAGCTTCCCTAGCCCACTCTATTTCATCATCATCTATTACCAGATTATCCAAAGGTGGTAATCTGCGCTTCTGAAAAAGAATGGCTTGTGTCTTCTGGCTATTTATTCCAACTTTCCAGTCAATACACCATCGCATTAGCCTATCTAACTCTGTTTGCAGAAAGCCATGCAGATGTGCCGCGCTATGATGACTCATGGCTAGTGCCATGTCGTCAGCATAGAGCGCCAACATCACACGACCCGCTCTAGGTATATCGCTGGAATAAATGGAATACAGCTGAGGACCCAAGACAGATCCCTGAGGGACTCCGGCTAACAAGGCTCTAGGTTCCGATTTGACATCACCGACCTTTACACAAAATGTCCTGTTGCTCAGATAACTTGCAATTATCTTGCAAGTTTTCTCTGAAATTCCCAGGAAGAGCATTTTGTGCAAAAGCCCATCATGCCATACTCTGTCGAACGCCCTAGTGACGTCCAGCAGGACGGTTCCTGTCACCCTGTTCTCCTGAAAACCTTTAGTGACATATTCAATCAATCGCAATAGCTGATCTTCACCAGAGTGGGCTCTTCTAAAACCAAACTGTTCAGCAGGAATTAAATTCAACTGCTCTGTTTCCTGCAGCAGCCTGCTTTTCAGCACTCTGAGGGAATGTACCGCTTTTGCCAGTTTTTTTGAACACTATAACTTCTGCGTGTTTCCACGCAGCAGGAAAATGTTCAACCCTCATCACCCCATTACAGATGTTTGTTAACATCGCTACAGCTTTAGTACCTAAGTTTTTAAGCATCTGATTATTAATACCATCCGCACCTGGTGCTTTGCGCTTTTTCAATCGTTTCAGGATATCCCTAACCTCTCCGGGTGTGGTGGGGTTAGGAATCTCCTGCAACGTTGGACGATTTCTTAGATCTTCAGCAGAGTTTTCTACCCCGTCTATGTGATCGTCGTCTTCTGGATGGTAAAGTAAGGGTGTTGAGCTTAAATACCGCGACAAGTGTGTTCACTCGATCGATCACCAAGGTGTCGCCTCTGCTCTATGACGACATAAATATAAATATGAACCGTAACCAAAACTGATGTTTTGGTAAAATTATACAACACATTTTTGTCTCTCAATGTGTGTTGTAAAAAAGTTTTACAATGTGTGACTAAGTTATTACAGCGGTAATAATATAATTTTTATTTTTTTTTTGAAACTTGAAGTTTTTTAAGCAAGAGTTTAATTTTTTTTTTGGTTTTTTAGCTTGCCATAAAAGTTACTGGGACAGTAGCTAACCCCAAAAAAGTAAATGATCTTGCGTTTTTTGTTATTTTTGTTAGTTCTCTGTCTTTCAGTAGACATCGTAACGGTTGTGTAAGCGGAGGCGCTTAACAACTTTTCACCCAGGACCTAGTAAGCACTAGAGGCGCTCTAAGTGTGTAAACTAAATAGTGTGGACTACCCTGGCAGTAACGCACTGTCCTTGGCTAGCCGATTCCTGGGAATCGGTCCCACCTTCGTCCTGCGGGGCATCTACACCTTTTATTTCTTCCTCTTCCTTTTCATGCTCGTCTTTGTTTCCGCGCTGCATGGGCACGTGCATTCCTCTGGGTTGTTTGGGGATCAGGGGTTCTGTTGTTGCTCAGTCCAGGCATAGACCAACCTACATAGACTGCTCATGTAATGCTTTCAATTTACCGCCCATGCGAATGGACCTCTAGACATGTATGCGTAAATTTAGTTTGGACCGCAAAAACCAGTAGTAAAAAGTCGCTACTGTCGTCCATTAATTCCACCTGAGTGTAGCAAGAAACGCACGTGTTTTACAGGCAGTCGCCAGATTGTGCTCACCGTGGTTGAATTCCAAATGCTTGTAATTGAATAGCAATACTCAAAATATTTTTAAATGCATACATTTTATTGTTTAAATTTACAAAAGCTTGGGTACAAAGCCAAATTCGTTCTTCTAAGAGTGTTATAAGGATTCTAGAAAAAAAATATTCTTAGAAAAGATATTAATCAACATTACAGAAATTGCTATAAATAGCTTTGACAACCGTGTTCGAGCCCTTCTTAACTTGGTCACCGTTTGGTGTTGCCGCGCCTTGCTTGCACTTGCAAACCGAAAAAATGATCGATTCCGCGTGTATTTACTGAATTTAATAGTTTTACCTGGGTTTGGAATAATTTGTATTAATTTAGCCGCCAATTTTGTGTTATACTATGAAATGTATTTAATCGAATTTCTCTTTGTGGCATCGTGGTTAGTTTTTGAATAAACATTGTGTTTATATTTAAGAGATTTAGATGTATTTATTTAGTAAAATATTCTAAAATTTATTAATTATTTAGGTACAGATTAGAAATCTAAATACAAAAACAGCGATTCGTGAGATATTTCCCTTCTTAAATATGGTGTACCTACGTATAATATGTTTCACAATAATTATGTTTATGTTTATGGATATATGCATTTTAGTGAAATTCTACCACTTATAACGTTAAATGTTTCTTATTACATCGTCGCTTTTTCAAAAATAAACATTAATATACGTATTTAAAAAATTTAATTTTCCTTCTCAAAAACTAAACGTTAGCGCTTTGTTCAAAATAGTACAAATCACTACGCTACTTCTGTATTGAAGAGAAGAAGAGGGCGAACCGGAAAAGTATTCGGTAATGGTTTTGTTTTAGTTGGTACTTACTTACATATTTACCACGGTGTGTATAAATCTTGTTTTTTTTCAGACTCAGATATTCGGATAAAATTAATACAGTACAGGGACATTATGCAATACACATCCTAGAGCTCATTGCAAGCCATTTTTCATCTCCAATAATATACTAACCCTTGAATGCTTACTTATGTTAGAAACTGCATACCTTATCCATTAAAACTCATTTTTCTAATCACCAGCAGATTAATTTTACAAGACAGACGGACAATATACCTCTACCAATTCCTCGCCTGAGCCTCATTTATAACACTGGGGAACAAATTTCAACTTTTTTTTTATTTGCTGAACAAAACCTATTTTTTTTTTATTGAACTACATCCAAGCAACTAAAAAATACCTATTAAAGATTTTAGTTAGCTCGCAAAAAAAAATCTGAATTATTTGTTACAAGATCTTATTTTATAGGCATACACAATGAACATTTTAATTTATAGGCATTTACAATGAACATACAAACAATATATTGTTGGTTCAACAATAGCAATTAAATAATACTTTTTAATCAGTGAGTCTAAAGTTTAGACACTCATTTTACGCTTCTTAGCCTGTCTTTTGAAAGCAGCCTCGGGGGCATCTCCCGTAATAGTCCAACAGTGGTCGGCTAACATCTCACATTTTCCCTGATACCTTCTTTCCATGTTTGAAATATCCTGGTGGAACCTCTCACCGTGCTCGTCACTTACCGGAAGGTTTTCCAGATCCATTTTAAAGGCATTCCAAGCGTCCTATTCCTTGCCTTCAAGTATGAAATCGAATTGCGCATCTCCGAAAAGTTTCCTAATCTGGAGACCCACAAATATTCCCTCTTTAATTTGAGTGTCACTGATTCTAGGGAACTTTTCTTTTAAATAACCAAAAGCACGGCACCTTTATGTAGTGATCCGATCGTGCTCGACTGTCCCATTCGCAATCGAAAGGCCAATAGTTCGGATTTTTTCTTAGGCAATTTCAAATACCTTATAAGGTCACTTAATTCACTTTGACTTATTTTGTGAGACTTTTTACTGAGAAGTTAACAGACAAAATCGGAGTCTTGCGAGGTTGATGGGCCGGCGACATTTTCCAGTACACTACCGTTTGAATCCATTGGATCATCGTCAGAGTCAAGGATATATTCCTGAGGTGGATTAGGTACAGGCAACTCGTCACTATGAGGCATCGGGCGTATGGCGGATTGTAAATTTGGATACTGTATCGGAGACCTTTTTTTCTCCGATAGGCCCTTTCTGATGGGAGGTGCCAAACAAAAGTAACAGTCAGTAACGTAGTCTTTCGGTTCTCGCCAGATCATAGGAACAGCAAGGGGCATCTTACGCTTTTTTCCACTTAGCCAGCCGCGAATTTTGGACGCACATTTGTAGCAGCAGATATGGAAAGCCCAATTATTATCCTGGTCTCCAATTTTACAGCCAAAATACAAGTGGTAAGCCTTTTGTATTAAAGGGCTAAGTGTACGTTTTTGTTTCACAAAAGTCACTTCACCACATATATAGCAAAAATGATCCGGCTTATTTAAACAAACTCGCGACATGTTGCTCAAAACTTTCCAGTTTCTCAAATACGAACAGCTCTCAATCAACTGGTGGTTGAAATACAACTAACTAACAATTTAGGATTTATGTTATATGTATTTAAACCCCTTATGAAGTACACCTGCTATATTAAATCCAGGTACTTCTCATTTAATAGTCAAGTTTTCCCATACATTACGGGCAGGTAGGTAATTATCATAATTAGCATGGATCTATAAAACCGGAGCCAACTGAGACTTTTGCAAGACAGATTGTTAGTTATAATAAAATAAGAAAGATTTTGCTATTTTGGTCTCGGAAACATTTTTGCTGTTCCCCAGTGTAATGGGATAAAGATATATAACCACCTGAGCTTGGAGACAAGAAATAGCCAAAACCTTAAACTGTTTCGTAACAAATTAAAGGCCAAGCTATTGTCAAGAGCATTTTATAATATAGACGAATTTTTTACACAAAATGATATGTAATCTTACTTTTTGAAATTTTTAATATTGGTTTTATTTAGATTATCGCTTGTTATTCTAAATTGTAGTTTATATTAACTGTTATATGTATGTTTTGTTGGTACTTTTATTACCATTTTAGTTTAAATTTTTTTATGTGGGTGAAGTGTAAAAACTTAAACATCAATAATATTTAAAATTAACTGCACTTCCGTTATGAAGTTAAAAGAGGTGATTAACTTTGGATTGTACCTTAGCTATGTATCCATTGTCGATGCCGAACTCCTAATTTTTTAAGTCATGTGTTGTAACTCAGTTGTATAAGTTATCATGCTTTGTCAATAAGATTTATCTGTTATGAATACTTCTTGAACAATAAGGCACTTTCATTCATGAAGTGTCACCCGTTTCGCGGTTTCCCTGTTGAATATAATAAAAAACAAATTACCCATTCCTCAATGATTTTCCGCAAGGAAGCCAAATTTGATGTTAAAAAATATATAGGTTCACAAGTTTGACAGATACGACGCCGTATTGGATTTTTTTAAATGAAAACCCTCATCCATAACCTCGCAAGTGGATTGCATTTCGCGATTCGATTTCACAAAAAAAAAGTTGCCAATATTTATTTTCATTTATTCTGGAGATAGGAGGTTTCAACGTTGTTGATTTGGTTCTGTAATTATTACCACTTTGGAAATATATGTTTTGAGTTGTGAAACCCAATTCTTTTTACAGTTACACAATTTATTCCCGTGTCCAACCTATTTACGCTATTATCAAAAACAACAGATGTTAAAAAGTGACAAATACGACGCCATTTAAAATTTTTTTAAATGTCATTTTACGATCAGATTTCAAAAACATACAGTTGTTGATAATTATTTTTAACCATACCTATTTTTCATTCGTGTGGTTATGAATGAGGGTTGCTATTTAAAAAATCCAATATATCGTCGTATCTTTCAAATTTGTGAACCTATATATTTTTTGACATCAAATTTGGCTTCCTTGCGGAAAATTATAAAGAAATGTGCATTTGTTTTTTAATATAGTCGGCATGAAAATCTCCAATCGGGTGAGACACTTAAAAAAATGTCCCTGTACCTAAAAAAGACGTACTATTATGGTGATTCAATATGATCTTGGCTATTTTGTAGTTCGATATTGTTTATAATCTTATTCTGATGTTTCACTATTTTTTGTAAATTTGTTGCATTTACTATATACTTATAATCACCATCTTCTACTGTAAAAAACTATCCCTGCTGATCATCTAGATGACAATGGTTTATTCTTAAAGTAGGTAAATAGTTTGCATGTACAAAATTTGTACTATTATTACTATTGTCAATGAATAGGTACGTCTTGTCTTGAAATATTTATATTGTTTTATTTAAAAAATTACAGAACATGGAAAACGGGATTGGACGCATACATCAAAACTTTTGTTACGTGATCAAAAGATAAAAATACCTGATAAAGGTAACATGATTGGTTGTAGCTGATGGTAGCATATCAAGTTATAAAATAAATAATAGTATGTAGATACATATTATAACCAAGAACGGAAAAAAAAACATGACTATAACAAAATCATCATTTATTCCTATTTATTTTAGGCAACTTGCACAATGCGGCAACATCCAATTTCTTCCTGAATTCCCCGAGTCCCACCCAAGCGGCAGAGCGTTGGTAAGGTTGTCTGACGAGATGGCTCGTTTCTTATGAATGGGAAATAATTTAATTTTCAAGGTTTCTGCCCTAGCGCATTCACCCTAATTGCCTATTTAGAGCGGTAAAATTACCCGTAAGGTGATACGTCTTTGTAGGTTGGTCTATGGTCCAGGGGAATAAAGGGGTGGGAGTATTCGGGGTTTGCGGCTGCTCTGAGCAAGGGCTCCGCAGACGTTAAAGTATTCTTCAAGATGAAGAATACATACAGTTCATTAATACTTTTGTCTACTAAGGGAGGTGCAAGCTTACAACTTGTGCTTCCACTTGCATTGGCGAATCCACGTTGTGGTTAGTTACACTATCATGTGAAAATAGGACAAGGTCGCGCGTCAGATGTGAAATTGTTGTTCTTTAATTGTACCTACCATACTTGAGTACGGTGATTGGGAAAATTGATGATTATGTTATAGTAGGGTATCATATGTATCGCTACGGTTGTATTTAATGTATTATGTTAGATTTCAGCTCATAAGAGTATTTCTACGAATTTGTTGTTAAAAAATAGGTAACATGTTGTTTTACATAAAGTAAAATGTATTGATGTATGTCTATTAAGAGTCCTAAACCATTTTTGGAAAAATGTTTTTTCTTTTTGTTATTAAAAACTATCGTGTTCAGGTGTGAAAGTGGTACTGTTGGATACCAAAGCAGGGTAAATTTAAGCAATAGTTTTGTACATAGTTTAGTAGGGGATCTGCTGTTATTGGAATATCGGGTGAAGCATGAATGCTCCAACGCGGGGGAGAATGTTGGGGAAACGATCATCCAAATGCATTAAAAATAATATAATTAAATGCAACAAATGTTTTTAGAATCAATACTACTGTTAAATATCTGATTTCAATATTATTTTAATAAAGGAGCAAAATGTATCAATGGTTGCGGAACGAATAGTGTTATCGCCGGGATAAACATAAAACTTGCAAATATCATCTTTTAAAATACATATAATATCTCCAAAATCAGCGGCTAGTCGATTGTTATTCCACGAAAAAGCAATGTTCCACGTTTAGATGTTAAAAGTATATTTTTAGAATCTTGTATATCCGAAAACCTTTTGACAGTGTTTTGACGCTCTGTAAGGTGACACAGCATGGTACAGTTTGTTGATTACCGTCCAATTGGTTAAAAGAAAACATGGCTGCTGTGTAGCCTATCAGAGTGCATTGTAGGTTGGTCGTCGTGACAGCGGGGCGTAACCTTGCTGTCAGATGATATGGTTTTCCATTTTGTATACACTACACTTTTGGCTAAGATAAAGCAAGGTCGTATGTCAACAAACGCACGTGGTTTCTCTCCGTCGGATTGAAACAAATAGCAATGCCTAAAAAAAGGCACCCAGCAAATGTACTAAACTAATGTATTGACTAGTTATGTGTTTGTTAATCGGTAGTGAATGTTTATGTTATAGAATGTTCTTGTAAAATCAAGTACTGAAGAAGTTTTGTGTGATTTGGAGAAATAAACGTCAAATTACCACAGTGAAAAGCTCGTTTAATCCCTTCACTCAGTAAATAAAAGAATCAGTGAAATTAACCTACAATCGAGGAACATAAAAGTCTCATGAACTGTTGACGCAAGTTAAATAACAACACTTGGCTTGCTTAACACTGTTGATATTTAATATTTGTTGTTTTTACATATATAAATATGTAAACTATTAAAATACCAAAAAGCTTAAAATTAAATTAATACATTTTTGCCAAGAGACATGTTTTTAAAATTTTGCACGTTTTTATATAAAAAAAAACAAAAACTATGGCTCAAAAACGACATGTCACACTGAAAAACGATGGTTTACTAAATAGTTTGTGTCTACCTATCTTACAGAAGCGCCATATA
Organism: Polydrusus tereticollis; assembly: GCA_963920685.1. Taxonomy (NCBI): domain Eukaryota; kingdom Metazoa; phylum Arthropoda; class Insecta; order Coleoptera; family Curculionidae; genus Polydrusus; species Polydrusus tereticollis. The sequence continues at coordinate 58,299,835 of OY987329.1, forward strand.
TAGATGAGCTGCAACTCGACAAATACTAAGAGACATAGATGGCATAAAACACTGGGGACAACTTAATTTTACAGAAATGTGTATCCATAATCAATTTATTTGTCAAGCATATGGCAATTTTGCAAAGTAGATACTACTAAAACTTTTTTTTTTAATTCGACGGTGGCAAACATACATTTTCAGTTGGCAAAATAGGGTAGAAAGAAAATTTTAACCAGTGGAGACAAGGGACAGAAGAGACAATTTGGCTTTTGACACTTGATTTAAACCGCAACCTTTGTAGAAATATATGGTTTTAGTGTTGTTTTAATTGGTAACGGACGTGTACTTTGTCCTAAAAATCAATGGCAGTCAAATAACAAACTTCAGGGTGCAAAATAATGCCAGGACATCGTTTTCTAAAGTTAAGAAAAAAATACCCATATGCGGATATGATGGTATGTTTCCTTATTTTTTCTAAAAAAATAAATGTCAGAAGCTGTTTCTAATAGCACTTAAATAGTTTGCGAAGGGTAAAGAATTGTTATATACCTATCTATTTGTCTATAAAGAAGCATTTTAGGTAAAATGCTTTTCGAATTATATGCTGATTACAAAAAAGGGTCCATCATACCCGAAGTTTCCCTATGTGGTCTTCAGGAAGACTGAAGATCAGTCAATTCATTTACTTTTTATGCAGTGTGAATTTAAGGTCGCCTACTACTGCCTTCCTTCCTACTCTCGATTCCTGTTTCTCTAAACAAAAACCACACATCTGTTGACTTGGCGAAACTGGTCGAATGCCATGTGTGGAAATTGGAATACTTTAAGGATTTTTTTTCATGATCTTACGATACCCACTAGTAGATTTTTAAACTTACCACACATCAATTTTGATCATGATTAGATCGGAAAATATACCTAATGTACACGGTAATACGTACCTATACTACTATAAATAATAGAGTTTTTTTTAGTGCGATTAAGAAAGACCACATTTACTCGTAGCAATAACATACTACACTTTATCTAAGCAGAGTTATTAAATAAACAAATAAAAATTCATAACGACGAAAATCGTATAATCATCTGAGTTATGTATGCTATACTGTATTTCAACTTCTTCCTGTATTGGTTTTTCTTGCAAAGAGAAACTATTATGTGGTAACGGTTAGTTTGGTAGTTTAAATTTAGATTAGAAGAATGAGGCAAAAAATATTTTTTTACTAGGTATTTCATACTATACGATTTGGTAAAAAGTCCCGTGCTTTTAAATCCGATTAACCTATTCAACTTTTTGAAGGGCACCGGTTCAAGCAGCGTACTAATATTATTACATTACTGGGGCACTGGTACAAGAAATGCACCACTATATCAAAACGTTTACCAAGGCGAGAACCTAACCTAACCTAAACCAACACTACGGCGTTCGCTATTTTCTTGTTAGGAAACTGCTTTATACTATTGCATGGTTGCTATCACAAAGCATATTCTGCTTGCTATTGCAATTACTTGAGATCTTCTCTGGGTTTTTTAAGTCAGGAACGTTCCTTTGACTTCTTTTGGTTTGTCGAAAACTTTATTAGACATTGCATCCAAATCTCTAAGTTCGTAAATTGATTTTTCGGACCGTGGCAAGAAAACCAACACCAAAGGCAACGGGACCCCGCTGCGGCTGTGCCAGCGGATTACTCTTGTGGGATTGTAACCTAGTTCTTTTAGGTTGCCCTTAATCTTTTCCTCGGTCCAAGTTTCCAGTACGCCTCTGAGCACAACATGGAGCTCCTTTTCGTCTTGGAACCGGAACGAGTGGAATGATTGGTTTCAGTATTATATCCTTTTTTGGTTAGATAAGGAAGTACTTGTTAAAGCAGACGTCCCGGCTAAAGCATCACTTGAATTAAAATCTCTGTTTCTCAAAGATTAGTACACAATTTTAGCATCAGGAGATAAGTGCTTTCTTCTGAAAGTGACACTACAAAGATACCCCACTCTCAGTGCAAGCCATTGGATGCTACATTCTAACACTAATACAACAAAAAATATCACGCGCCGGTAAACCAACCACTAATATAACAATATTCACTAGTCGGAAAACCAGTTGGAACTAAAATTACTAAAAATCAATTTGCTATTTATATATTATAGGCATTTATATCTACTTAAAATGATATAGCAATGGGCTCATTCGGTGAAACCTGAAATTACACTCTTTACCTAACTTTTATGAAGCATTTATAAGGTATGATAGTCAGCTCTGAAAATTTGAAGTCAATCCGATAAGTCCTTTTTAAAATATACGAGATGAAAATCAAATAAAACGCTATCGAGGCGGTGACGTCATTAAGTTCCACCGTTTTTCCGCTTTGAACTTGTGCAACAGTCCTTCTGTTCATTTTCAAGGGAGACGCGCTTACTGTTTCTTTGTTCAGCTAAAGCAGCTAAAGCTTATTATTATTACTTTTAATAGTATATTTTATCATAAGTAGAAAATGCCATTGCATACGAATTCTAGACTATACTTTCTCTAAGACTATTTTAGAAAAAAAGAAAGAAAAATCATTAAAAATAATTTTTTTCTCTCCTGTCGAGGTCAACTCCGTTACCCAGCAACGGAGATAGGGCGATATGCATGGCCACCTGACCTGTCTTCTTAGTCGTAAACAATGGCAGCGAGCGTGACCCGACTTACTATAGAGCTTGGTGACGTCACACAGCGGTTTCCGTTAGTAAATTATTTTGAAGGCTTTAGAGGCTTCAGAAAATTAAAATTTGTTTGCAGTTCGCACTAAAATTACAAAATCTTTCAGAAAATGTAATAAAAGAAAATGCTCAATAACCTCATTAGGGATGCAGATACATTTATACTCCGGCTCTGCCCGAAAAGATGTAAGTTGGGGGCATTTTATGGCCACAGGGAGAACTAAGGTGTTATGGCAGTCAAAGGATCAAGGGTATAATGTAAACTTTACTAGTCACACCTAGCAGCTGATAAGATGTAAAGTAATGTCAAGTTTCATTTAAAATTCAGCTGTGTGTTTTTTGGAAACGCGCTCGGACCCATCGATTTATTTCTTAATGTGTTTTTTTTTTATGATAAATTCATGTATACAGTGTAGCCCAAAAATAAGTTACGACCATCAACTTCATTTTTCGAATAAAAACATCTATCTTTTATTTCATTTTTGAATTTTGCATTGAATTCTAAGTATGTTTCATGTATCATGTCCTATACCTAAACTCAACAGTTATCGAATAAATTACGATTGAACATATCAATAAGTAAGACCGTATTTCTGAGGATTTATTTGTAAATCGAGCAAAATATTCCGTTGTGTGTTTATTTTGTTTTTCTTTCATTCCAATATTTCTGAATGTTGTCTTGTCACTGTTTAGTTCCAGAGAAACTGTATGAAAATTTTACATCAAATAAGTAATTGTCAAGCGTAGTTGCAAAGTTGTGATTGTCACAATGATTAAGTTAACGGAACGAGAAAAAATTAAAATTCTATGCATGGTTGGGTTTGGTGATAGAACACGTACTCAAATAGAAACAGCTTAATTATTCAATGAAATCCATCCTGATCGTCCTCTCACATGTTAAAAGGTGGTAGCTAGTATAGAGGCTAAATTTAGAGAATTCGGTCATGTTAGAGATTGGCCTAAATGAGGTCGTCCTGCTCGAAATGAAAATGAACAATTTGACGTTTTGCTTTCCTTGGAAAAAAAATCCATGTACTCCTCTGCCGCACATTGGGGCCTATTCACACATGCGGAAATCTGTTGTTCACCGAATAGTTCAAAAGCACAAATGTCACCCATACAAAGTTATTCCAGTGCATAAGTTATTTGAAGATGATTTCGATAGGCGAAATGAGTTTTGTGAACGCATGGAAAGCATGTGGAATCTAGATAATGATTTAGTAAAAATATTATTTTTTCCGGTGGAGCTACGTTCTGTTGAAAGGTAATGTAAACAGACAAAATTATCGTTATTTGACAACAGAAAACCGCATTGGATGATGGAGCTTCACAGCCATGCGAAAGAGTAATTGGTCCATTATTTTTTGAACAGTCCTTAACTGGACAAGTATGTCTCGAAATTCTCCAACTTGAATTAATTCCAGCATTAGTGGCTTTATTTCCGCTTATTTTTGCAGGGTTACCTTAAATTGAAAGTATTTGTTGACAGGCCAAACAATCCGCAGGAGTTAAAAGAGAGGGCACGCAGAGAGGTGCGTGCCATAACTCCGGAAATGGTTCAAAACGTGTAAGGAGAGTTTATTGATCGCCTTGGATTTTCAACATTTAATTTGGTTCGTTGTTCTGTCCTTTTTAAGTAAACAGACCTTACTTATTGATATGTTCAATCTTAATTTTTTCGATAACTGTTGAGTTTAGGTTAAGGAAATGGTACATGAAACATACTTACAATTTGATGCAATATTCAAAAATGAATTTAAAAATAGGTATTTTCGTTTGAAAAATACAAATACAAATACAAATAATCTTTATTTTAAATCGGGTTTAAATAAACTACAGGACATTTCCTAAACATATTAAAATACAAAAGAAATAGCTTAAAAATAGAAATAACTGTCACACTAAACATACATTTGTTTACCTATTGTATATCATTCTGTTACATTAAATACTTTAAACTCATTGTTCAACGGATGACGTAAGCATATTAGGTACCAGTCTCAAAGCTAGGCAAAAAATCTCTCATAGAATATGGTTCCAACTAAATCAATAAGTTTCTAACACTATTTTTAAACAGTATCAGACTAGTAAGAAATTTAATGTTGTTAGGTAGATGGTTATATAACTTTAGACAATTGTAAAAAAAAACTTTTCTCAGTTAACGTAAGACGATGTATTGGGTAGTTAACTTTTAGCGTTCTCGTATTGTATTCATGAAATACTTGACCCCGCGAAATTGCAACTTTTTAAATAATCTTAGGACACGCGTCTGGACTATAAATCAGTGGCGGCTCCTCAGAGTAGGCCTCTGAGGCCGCGCCTCACCCTCAATCTCCCAAACTCCTCTAAAAAAATACAAATATGTTTGTTGTAAATTTATAAATTTTCAAATATAAATTCCATATGAAAAATAATTTTCATACTGCTTTACCGAGCGCCGCGCTATAAGCGACTATTTTATTCTGTAAACTTTCGTCGACGGCCGAGAGGCTAAATAATTTCAGCTTCTCTGTTCCGAGTGTTCGTACCTATTTTGGCAAGCCTCATTCGAAAATATCAACGTCTTTTGTTTGGTCTGTCTCTCTCTTACCCGGGGGTCATTTCGCGTTTGCTTCTCTTATTGAGGCTATAAGATCCTAGCTTAACTGGTTGTTGATTGGCTGTTTAAATCACATGTTTTATTTTGCGAATTCTGTGATTACCCGGCGCTCGACTTATATCGTAGCAGGTGTGTGAACTGTGTGTCTTGGTTTAATTTGGGAAAATTACAAATTGTCATATTTTATTGGTTTATTTTATGTTAATATTGTTGTGAGTTGTGACTGTGCACTGTGCAGGGTAGTCAGGATACAGGTGCGATGCAGGTAATGGAGAAGTATTGGCAGTGTTTGTTTGGGCAATTTATAATTTCGTGTTCGGCAAATTAAGGTTATATTTTCAAGATCCGGTAAGTTTTAAGATTTCTTTATTATGTTATTAATTATTAAATGGTAAATTTTATTATTTTAAAAATATGAATCCTGTTCATGATATTATTCTCTCAGTCATTGAAACGCTATTTTTAAGGAGAAACGAAACGGAAAAAAGACAGATATTATGTAGTCGTCCGACACCAAAATGTTCGGCAATATTTAACGATAAGAGACAGGGTAAGCAATATTCAAGAGCTTTTCAGGTAACTTGGTATGAAACCTATAAGTGACTGTGCGGAAGTATTTATCAGGAAAGCTTATATTGTTGGCCTTGTATTTTATTAGGCAGCGTAAAAAACAATTGGAGTTCAGGGGGTGGGTATTCTGATTTTAAAAAATTTTCACGGCCGGTAAAATTACACGAAAGTTCCAAAGAACATATTAAGAATTCTGTGGCGCTTACGAGAGTAGAGCAAAATAGAGACACAATAGCGGATGCACTGAGAGAAATTGACCCTGACCTTGCAAATTGAATATTTTTCTCGTGAAACCTAGTATTTCAAAATAATTATATTGCTGGTTGAATTCCTAACTATTCATTTTAAGCCAATGACCTTGAAATCGCGAAAAATTTTCGCCTGCGGCGCTATTTTGTGGCCTCGCCCCCTTATACACCCACGAGCCGCCACTGCTATAAATACTTTTTCTGTGTGGCTACTTCTTTCCCCAAAAAATATGTCCGTACCTTATATTGGACTCAAAATTAGCAAAATAGAGTATATTTTGTGATCTTTCACTCATATAATAATTTTCCACCACCCTAATTCCTTAACATACTAAATTAAGTTTTTGTATTAATTTGTTTATATGATCAGACCAGTCCAGAAACTCATTGATCTTTAAGCCCAAAAACTTCATATCTGCCACGACTTCTATGCTTTCATCAAGAAAAATTAAGTTGTTTGCTTTTTGTATTTTAGAAAGTTTGGTTCTGAACATAATAAGATTGAAGAAAGATGTTTTTCCCTTTTCTTTCCGTCAGACCCAATCCCTGGACGCGTTTCGCCGTATTACGGCTCATCGGCAAGGCTATAGAGTCTGACGAAAAGGAAAGGGACCTTACAGTGTTTTCAACACATAATGTATAAATACATATGCGAGATGTTACACGTGGCGACATCTCGTAGCAAGTTTTCAATTTGGGTGGATAGCTCGATTGCTACGAGATGTCGCCACGTGTAACATCTCGCATATGTATTTATAATAAGATTGGTTTTCTCTTGGCTTAACATCAGTGTGTTTTCATTAAACCAATTATAGGTCCTGAATAAAAGATTTTTCCCCTCTCCATTAAGTCTGTGCCATGTTTTCCACCTACTATTAAACTGGTGTCATCGGAGTAACATGTGATGTTTTCGTGATTGGGATTTACTACAGAAAATAGGTCATTTAGAAGGATTATAAACCAAATAGGCCCCGCAATACTACCCTGAGCCATACCTAATCTATTTTCCTTAACATCTGACATATGTGTACAGCCATTTTTCGTTACTTTTACTCTTTGCTTTCTCTCTGACAAGTAAGAATCAAAGAGCTTCAGTGCATTTCCCCTAATGCCATACAATTCTAGTTTTTTGATAAGCAACTGCTCGTTAATACAATCATAGGCTTTTGATAAATACCTAGGGCTAATCTAATCTTTCTCTAAATGTTCCAAAATGGCCCTTGTGAACTGAAAAATTGTAGTCTGTGTGGATTTTCCTGTTATATATCCATGTTGATGTGCGTTAAATAATTTGCATTTATTGAAAAATCCACCAATCTCCTACACATGGCCAAATTAAATTATTTTGAAAAAGAAGGTTATAGACTAATTGGTCTATAATTTTTAATCAGTTCTGGATCACCCTTTTTAATACTTAGTTGTTTTATTAATGCTACTTTAAGTTGATTACGGAAGATTCCTTGTTTAAAGGAGTTGCTTATCAAATAACATAATATATTTTCAATCTGAGACACTGCATCCTTTACAATACTCGTTGGTTCCTTATCTATTCCACTGCCATTTTTGTTTCCTATTTTTTTTTTAACTATTTTACCTAGTTCTGATACAGTTAACGATTTTATGAACATTTATTCGCTGTTTGATTGTATGCTAAGAGAATTAAGAAGGCCTATTTCCTAATTTATTCAACAATTCTGGAACAACAGACCACAAGTACTCCTTAAAATTGTTTGATATTTCCTTGGGATTATCATTAATTCTAATATCAGTATTTTGTTGATTTTACCTGTAATCTTATTGCAAATTGACCACATGCACTTTATCTTATTGTCAGAAAATCTTCTTTTTATGTCATATGACCTCCGATCGTACTGCTTTTAATAAATTATCATATTCTTTTTTAACCTCCCTATATTGCGCGTTATAGAGGCCATCATGCCTGGACAGGGTTAATAAAATATAGCCTATTTTTGCAGTTTTTAATTTGATCATTTTCTATATTTGTTTGTATTTTTTTTTTATTTAAAAACTTTAACGAAAAGCACTGATTGAAAATTATCATAAAAACGTTCATAAATGTACACCACTGTCTATTTAAATTAGATGTTTCTGTCGCATACACATCAAATCCAGTCTTGTTCTTCTAAACATTTAAAGAACAGGTCTTTATTTTGCTGTAAAAAAACTCTTTTATATTCTGTTTTATTATGAGTAGTTTCGAAAAACTGTAAGTTCATTTTTTGAGCAGTATGATCGGATATATATGTATTAAAAACTAAACTACTTACTTATTCACAATTTACAAAAATCTTATCTATACAACTAACTGTGGTTTTCGTTATCCAAGTGCTATCAAAAATAGTGGAAGTCATATTAAAGGAGGACATTAAGGACAGTAGATTCGTTCTATCCTGGCTGACCCTCAATAAATCAATATTGAAATCACCAGAGATAACAATTTTGTTTTATTTTCCTTAAATGTTTACAGTAAAAGCTTTTCGATACAGATTAAAAAAAGTTCCATATTCCGCATAGGTGGTCTGTAAATTGACAAAATTAAAATTTGAACCTTGTTTAACTCACATTCTATAGCTGCACACTCCATCACATGCTTTACAGATACGTGGTTTAATTTATCTTTTGCTTTGAACTTTACGCTTTTGTGCACATACACAGCACTTTCTCGATGTTCTCCATATTCTCGACAGAAGGCATTTCCTAAAGTAAAATTCTCCAATGCTGGAAAATTCAACTCTTCTTTCGTTTTCCAATGTTCGGTAACACATAATACTTTACAGTCCAGGTTGTTTTTTAACAAATTATTGACACTATCTACAGAGTTTCCCATCGATTGCACATTTTGATAAATATTGCTAGTCTTTGTTACGTTATTTTCCTCTCTGATGGATACTCTTCTTTATTAATTTTTGCCCATTTATTTGTTGTTACTTTATTTAAGTTATTTCTATTCCTGTTCGTGAACCATCACTTTCACTCTTCATGTAGAGTTTTTACTTTTAGTTAAGCAAAAAATTGACTTTTAATTGCACTGAAAAAATGAAGTTGATGGTCGTAACTTATTTTTGGGCTACCCTATATACATGAATTAAGCATAAAAAGAACACATTAGGAAATTAAAATCGACTCTCCGAGCGTTTTTCCAAAAAAAAACACACCGCTGCATTTTAAGTGAATTTAGACATTACTTCTGGGACTCACTGTATAATTTTAATGACAAGGAGGATTGTATTTCCAGAGTATGCGGTATAATCACAGAGTTTATTTCTAATGGTTTTAGACTTAAATAACTACTTATATGAACTTTTGATCCCTCCTGCTTTTTAATGCTGACAGACAAATTTTTAAAATCTGAGAATCCCTGAGAAACTTATATATTCATTTGTTCCCTTTGCAAGCAACACACATGGCCAACAAAATAAACATTATTTAAAATAGCTCTCACATAACCACTTATGACTATCGTACCATTAAATATTAAATGATCCCGGAAAAATATGTTTTGTTTTGTAGCAATTTTAAAATTGCCACTATTTATTTTGTGGGGTATCATCTTTAGTTGTATAACGCTAGCCAAAATATGGGGCGAACGCACTACTTCTGTTTTCTGTGGCTGATGGCATCAGGCGCCGCACATAGGTGAACCATGTAATTCCGGTTTCGTGTCTCGGTCAAGTCGCAGACCGTCCATTTCTACTTTTGGCGATTTTATGTTTAGACGGGGTTGTTTAGAATTACCTTCTTCATTTCCTTATGTAATTTAGGTTCTGGTAAAGGCCCAGACCCTTGTTCGTTCTGATCGTTTGGATCCTTTATGTTGTCACTCTGTTCTCTTCTTCTTCTTCTTATTTTCCTTGTCGGGGTTTATGTCCAGCTGGCAGCCTTGAGTCAGCCGATTTTGCTAGAGGAGGGGGTCTGTCTTACTTGGAGATCTTGCGGCCTCCATTTTGGCTTTCTGAAAATACCTCCAGAGAAGAAGGTCGCCGTTGGGCCATTTTTTTAAAAAAGACCACGAGGTCTCTCCCCCCTTTTAGAGGTAAGCTATTTTCTTTTCTTTTGTTCTTAGTTATCGTTTTGTGGGTATTCAGTGGGTTAATTTTCCTTTCTATTCTTTTTTAGGGGTTGTGTGTTTGGTTAGTTTCGGCTAATATGCCGTTTTACCTTTGAATAGGTTAGGAACACCACATGGGATTTTATCATCCACATAAATAGCCCTTGAGCTACCAGGTTCCGGTTGGCCCACGTAAAAACAAATTGAATTGGTTACGAGCTGTGTATGGACTAGATTTCACCTGGCCGACCATGAGCAGCTTTCAGGAGCCACATGGTCCATGTCCAGTATAGCTGCCCCAGCAGAAGCGAGGGATTAAAAGGCTTGTATAAAGCAAACCTCAATTTAATGCATTTTGCCTTTTTAATTTAATTAGTACGTCACTACACTTAAATAAACTGCTGGTTCATCACTAATTTTTTATGTAAAGCCATCTTGACAAAGGTACCCCTTTTGTAACCATACACCATCGAAATATTTAAAGGTTCTAGAATCTTCCCCGAGGTTATACATAATTTTGACTTAAATCCTTGCGTCCAGAAAGGCTGTTTTTTCATTCATTTCATTTTATAATTCAAACTTATCTAAATTTTAAACAATTTACCATCATAACAATAAACCTAAGCCCCTTTTTTATTCAATAAAAACTTTATTATTTGTGTGGGAAAGCTTTAGTTTTATTTATTGTATAGATTTTCCAATAGAACTGATATTCGGTATATTTTTCCTGGTTTGGACATCGATCAAACCAGGTGGCGCCCAAGACAACCAAAGACGAAGGGAAGGTGTAAGTATTGGACCACGACCTAGTGCCTCCACATAAAGAGCTACCGTCAGCAGATAGTAGCAACCTGTTGTCCAAGACAACAGATTGCCATTGTCATAGTTTATGATCTCGTTTTAACATATTAAGGGGTGGCGTATGGCGACCTTTATTTATTACATCTCTCCGGTCATTATCTCTGAGTCTATAAAACGGCGTTTCATGTAAAGAACATATTATATTATAAACGGGATTATCCACTTTATAAAATCGACATGGTATAATAAAACAATAGAAAATATCCTTTGTACTTATTTGTGTATAATCAAACAAATCCTGATCTTCTCCAAATAATTCACGCAAAATCACAAATGTCTAAATAAATAAGTACTGAATTCACGTGCATCAAGTTCCTCTAGTTCTGTTCAACTATTCACAATGTGAGTGTATGCTACTATTGTATAAGAAGAAAATGAATGAACATAGTACTATTTCTATCAAATTGTAATATATGACCTTTTTACTTCAAATCGTCAAAATCCACCTTTTTTCAAAAGACGCCTTTGTTATATTGGTTCCTGTAAAAAATATAAATTGGTATTAATAAAACAATAAAACTATTTTTTCGAAAATCGATCGGATTTTTGATCAAATTTTTGAAAAAAAAAGTCAATATTTCCTTGCACCTAAATAACTGTTAGGAAATATTTATTTTTGGTTATTTGTAAACTTAAAAAATGATCAGGAACAAGTTTTTTTTCGAAATTTAAAAATTCAAAAATTTCAACACTATAAAATACATCTTAAACTTGAAAATTTTGAACTTGCATTTTTATTCTTACGATATTCCATGAAACAATTGTATGCATAGTTGTATTTTTCTCTTGATTTTGTTGGCAACAAAACAATGAGGTAGTGTGTACTGCCTCCGCGAGTTTTGGGGAGATTCCAGAAAAGAAACAGTCATCAACACTCATCATTTTACACTTCACTTTTACTTTTTAGAACGTTCAAAACCGCGGAAAACACAATGGGAAAACGCCAAAAATAAACGTTATTTACAACCATGTATATATAGTTGACATTTCAAACTTCCTAAAGGTTTAAAAGAAACATATCTCTAACTTTAACATTTATCCAGGTGGAAAGTGACTTTACCCGGGTGGAAAGTTACCACTTTTTACCCGGGTAAATGTCAACATTCATTGAATAACCAAAATGTTTGTTTCAATATTATTGCGGCTTCTCTCAATTGAGGAGGAGTATAAATGATTTCTTTTGAATCACTCATTGTCTTCATAAACGCTTTTTTAAGGAAAATATATCAAAAATGCAACTAATTTAAGTTTGTATGCGTGGCTTGTTTAGTACTAAAGTAACCATTGTCAAAATATCAACTTTTTTTTTTTATTTGTGGATGGTGGCGAAGCTTGTGGTTATACAGGGGTCTTACTTTGTTAATTTCTCACATTGATAATTCACCTCACTTTTATTGAACCAATCAAAACGCTCATTTTCATAGCAACCACCTTGGTAACGGTCGTCTTACCCGATAAGACTACCGCTAGCTCGAAAAGACGCTTTCGAAAAGACGCTTGTAGCTTCTTTACTTAAATAAAAAATTAGTAACACCTCTAACTTGTATATTTACCTTTATCAGACGGCCTTCATTTTTATATTCAGTAAATTATCCAATAAAATACACCTCTAGAGGCGGTTTCTTATCTTCATACCTTCGTTTTTCACTCGAAACTCGATTTTCCAAGAAAATTTTCACTCAATGTAATTTTTACTTATAATCAAAGATAAGACCCTCGAGCTAAAGCTCTCGGGATCATATCAGATTATAAGTAAAAATTACATTTCGTAAAAATTTGTCAGAAAATCGATTTCTTGTTAAAAACATCGGTATTACCGATAAGACGCCTCCTCTATCGGTATATTACTGTTGATAATTTTATTATATTTGGCACAAAAAAACATCATTTGCATTTAGGTATGGTTGTAAATAAAATATTATAATAATATACTATTTCATGCGTCAAGTTTGACAATTCAAAATTACTTTATTTCCGTAGTTGCAAAACAAATATTTCATGGCATCCTATATTTCGGATCATAAGTTGGTTCTTTTACGATTAAGACAAATAACCCCAAACCCAAGCCCTGTTACAAAACTTATAGAGACTATTTAAGCTTCAACTATGACAACTTTTTACAGGACTTGGGAAATATCAACTGGCGTTATATTCTCTCCTTAAAAAATATCGTTCTCATGGTGGATTTTTTTAATAACAATGTTTTAAATCTTTTTGACGTGCACGCACCTCTAAAAACTTCTAGGATTACTAAATCTCCAGCGCCATGGATCACTGCAAATATAAAGTTTATGATGAAGCTAAGAGATAAGGCTTTCTCTAAATACAAAAAACTCAGAAGTTGTAGAAGAAAATAAACATTAAATCAGAATTGATTTCTGACAGATATCAATGAGAGAAATTGGGTGAGTTTTCCAACAAATTCAATTTAGGTTTCAGCTTAGAAACAAAAGAAAAACTCACCTGCTTTCCTCGATATCAGCTTCCTGAGATATTCTGTCAGTCACCAGTTCTGTAGAGCCTGGATCTGTCGGTTTCCTTGTGAATGGTCCAGTCAGGTTTACCCTATATCTGGTTCTCACCAATGTTCGTCAAGAACTTAAATAAACTACCAACTGACCAACGATATTTGCTAAAACGTAAAAGAAACGACAGAGACCCGAAAAACAAAGTTAAATTGAGAATTTAGATATTATTTGACAATGAAAAATGAAGTAAACCATGACCGGATAATGAAAAAGAGTGATTTTAAATTGAATGCAAAATTGTTAAAATATTGATTGAAATCCACACGTACTGAAGAAATATTATTATGACTGCGTTCTGTCTGTTAAGATGATGCTTTTAGATCATCAACAACATTATAATTTATAAGGATGAATGAGATAAATGAAGATTATTAATTTATGACGCCATTATGGCCGGCACGTCTTTATTTTGTTAGCACATGAAAATGTGGAATTTAGTTCGTGTAAAAATAGATTAAAAGGTCATGGCTTACTAGAAAGTAATATTTATGGTTCAATTACATACTTATTATTAGACAAAATATAAATTTATTGAAACCGAAACTTAGCGTGACATACCTGTATCAGGACAAAACCAAAAGTGAAGTCAAAAAAATCAACCTCCCTGACTAGAGACTTTTTCTATTCACGGAGTCAATATAAACTAAACTAAATGTAAGAAATTGATAATCTATATTAAAGAATACACTAGAAATCTATGTTATAGAACGGCAAATTTACAGTTGCTCCTTTCATATATACAAACTTAAAGAATCGATATTAACTGCAGTATGCAGAGTTATCCATAGATGGCAGCGCCAATACCTAAAGATTTATTATACTTTAAAAACCAGTGTAACGAAATAACTTTTATTTACGTTACAAACTGATGCTGCGAGGACCCAATATAAAGCCTTGCGTAATCAAGTCAACATCGCCGTTAGGGCGGAAAAAAAAGCGTACCTTCAATACACTTTTAAAAGAGACCCAAAGAACTTCTGGCGCACTATAAAATATCTCAATTTAAGCTCGAACTCTCGGCAGTCGGACTGCATACATAACATCGGAACCTCTGACGATTTTATTAACTTTTTTTTATAAATTCTCTACCTTACGCTGGCCCTTTAGATCAGAACTTCATAGATCACTACTATACTAATAAAAAATTTCTTCAAAATATTTGCTTTAAGTTCAATGAAATAACTAACGAGGACGTTAATAAAATCATTAATAATATTAGGAGCCACGCAACTGGTATGGATGGAATTGGCCTTAAAATGCTTCTTTATATAACGCCTCATCTAAACGAATATATTTCTTTTATAATCAATAAATGTTTGTCGCTCGGTTATTTCCCTAACTCTTGGAAAGTGGCTAATATAGTTCCTGTCCCTAAAGTGCCAATTCCTGCTCAGTTGTCAGATTACAGACCTATAAGCATATTACCTACCTTATCCAAAGTCCTTGAACGGGTTGTGGCTGAACAGTTAACTATATTTTTAGATACTCATAATATTCTTTCTTCAACTCAGTCGGGTTTCCGAAAGTACCACAGCACCACCACTACCTTACTGACCATAATCGATGATATTTTCAGAACTTGGGATAAAGATCAATGCAGCTGCCTTATACTGCTTGATTATAGTAAGGCCTTTGGCACAATAAATCATGCTATACTGCAGGCCAAACTTAAATACTTTGGTACGGGTGAAGTAGCTTTAAAATTCTTCGACAATTATTTCTCAAACAGATCACAGCGGGTGATAATCAGCAATAGTCCTTCTCCTGTTCATAATATTGGCAGAGGTGTGGCTCAGGGTAGTATTCTGGGCCCGTTGATTTTCTCCATTTACACCTCCGACTTCTGTAAATTTCTTAAGTTTTGCGAGTCTCATCAATATGCGGACGATACACAAATTTATTTTTCTTTTTCCCCCTCGAATGTTGCTACTTCTGTTGATAAAATAAATGAAGATCTTAGAATTATTGCCGATGTTTCGAAATCTCATAACTTAGTTTTAAACGAAAAACAAACACAGCTGATGTTGTTCGGTACTTCTAAATCTTCTATACTGGAAAATCCACTCTTTAAAATCTCTATAAACGGCATCGACATAGTACCTGTCAATAAATGTAGGAATCTCGGATTGTTGATTGATTCTGAGCTGAGATATTCTGACCATGTTTCATCCTTAATACAGAAAACGTATGGCAAATTGAAACTTTTATATATGCATAGGGACATCTTTGATACAGCTACTAAACTACGTCTCACGGATTCCCTTGTTTTGTCTCACCTTGGTTACTGCGATATTGTATACTGGCCTGCCTTACTTCAGAGAGATAGGGATAGTTTGCAGAAACTCCAGAATGCTTGTTTAAGATTTAGCTTTTGTGTTCGTAAATTTTACCATATCACTCCCTCGTTGATTAAGTCGGGGTGGCTTTCACTTAAGGAGAGATTCGAATTGCACATATTACATCTGGTCTACAAGATTGATATCAATAGAGTTCCCAAATATTTACTAGATAAACTTATTAGACGTTCTGATCTGCACAATCTTTTTACTCGCCATAGAGACTTGTATAGTGTGCCCAGACAAACTCATGCATTTTTTCAGGGCTCCTTTAGTTATACCGCTGTTAGCACGTTTAATTCCTTGCCTAATCACGTAAGAGCTGCCCCCAGCACGTCTTCATTCTGTATGGGTGTAAGGAAGTTTCTGCTGGCGAGTCGCCGGTCGCGCTGAAAGTAGTACTGCTTTTTTAATACCTTTTATTTTGTTTATTATTTCTCTCAATGTAGGTACTCATTATTATCTCTACCATTACCCATAATTAGTATAATTTCTTGTAAATTGGATTTATTAATCTCTTTTAAAAAAATATCTGTTTATATACCTTTATATCTTTAAGCTCTTCAACAATTTCTGATAATTTTCTCTTTTAGTTAATTCTTCTTTTTTTTTCTCCTTTTCTGGGTTGATTTGTATAATAATATGTATCATCTATTAAGCCATTATAATTAGTAATCACTTTCTACAGGGTGGTTGTATATGAGCAGCAGACTATAGTTGAATACCGCCACCCACTTTATAACTTTCTATTGTATTTCTCCTATCTAATTAAATAAAGACATTATTATTATTATTATTATTATTTGTGAATAAAATTAATAATGCTTATTTCAAAATTTTAGCAAGTTGATTGTAATAATGTATGTCCTTTGAATATTTTGCGATTTATGGAAATATTCCCGGACTCCGTTTTGCCAGTATCGGCTTGCGATCTTCACAATCGTCCGGGAATCTTTAGTGCCATCCGGGAATGTTCAGCTTTTTCTACTAGGCATATAATGTGATTTCTAGTCATCAACCGACGTTCTCCGACGGGTCACGGAAGGCGCCGAATCTATTGCCTGCTGCGGGAACATTGTTCGCGTCTCCATCTCATTTAATTGGTTTCCCAGCAGTCGTGACGTTAACCAGTGCCACCGTGACCTTTATGCGTTTAATGGTGTGTGCACAAAGCGCTAAACTGACCACTTGCCTTTGCGGATTTCCCATTTTAAGCGAGTATTATTGGAGCATAGCTTTGGCGGTTCAGGAAAAATTATTGAATATGAATAAACAGGGTGTTACTTAATGATAGTCCATAATTTCAAGGGCGCATTCCTGAACCAAATTATATAAGCATGTGTCCTAAAAAATCTGGTTTTCAGGATACAGGGTGTCAAAGCTTAAAAAAAAGATCGGTTTTTTATTAATGTCTCAAAGATCCTTTTGCCGATTTTGGTGAAATTTGGCATTGTTGCTCGTTGTGATAAGACGCTACGTTAGCACTAACTAGATCATAATTATGAGTTCCAGTGGCGTCCCGGGGGGTACTCTCACAAATAACATTGAAAAAAAAATGTACGCCACTGACTTGTTTAAAAATTTTATATTGTTTTCGGATTAAGCTCTTAAAAATAGAACTTTTTCGTCTCTGGATATTTTTTCGTATCTTTTTCAACGTCGAAAAATTTTTTTTCTCAATATATTTCGTGAGACTGCCCCCCGAGACCCCACTGAAACTCATAATTATCATCTAGTTAGTGCTAACTTCCAAATCGGCAAAAGGATTTTTACATATTAGTAAAAACCTGATTTTCTGTTAATCCTTGACAGCCTTATCTTAAAAACCAGACTTTTTAGGATACATGTTTATATAAACTTTTCTACTTGAATTTGGTTCAGGAATGCGCCTTTTGAATTACGGCATATCATTAAGTAACACCCTCTATAACACTAATATTATTACTTAAATATCAACTTGGGTTACTGTTACTGGAAAACATTACAAGTGGGATGCCTGGGGATAAATTAAGGGTGACGCCTACCGTTCCTACCTCAACGGGCTCATCACTGCTGTTTACGTAAAATTGTAAAGGAACCATCATTTATTAAAAAAATAGCGAAAATACACTGGGCGAAAAAATATGTCCTTAATAAACCTACCACCCTTTTGTTACCACGCCAATGTGGGTCACCTGATGATGATTTTCCATAACACTAACTTATACCTATAAGTTCATTTCTGTATTGTAACTAGAGCCTAATAAATTATAAAAAAAAAAACTTTGATGACACCATCATCAACAGCCTGTAGGTCCGGATGAAAGCATTAACGGACCTTTGTTAATATAAAATATTTTTAAATATTTTTTTATGTAGAATCATGATACTTTTGTCTCGTACATACTTTTACCCCACTCTACTCTATCGGTACAGTAGAAGAGGTCCTAACACTGGTTTAAAATTTAGGTCGCAATTTAAAAAAAAAATTATTGTAGGTATTTTAACATACTGATGAAACCAGTTAACCTAGCTTAAAAATGCATACTGGTTTTTATAAAACGATTTATGTTTCAGTGTTTGACGCATCTGGAAGATATGATGGCCAGTTTTTATTCGGAAATGATTACTGGATGGGTTCTAAGACTCTTTGTGAAGAACTACAAAACGCAAATACTAACGTTGATTTACCCCCTTTTCCAGCTTACTTTTATGTCGCTAAAGTGCGAATAAACATAAATTCAGTTCTTACACCAGTGGTAAGTAGAAGATAAGAATTATTAAACAATATAGTTTTTGAATTTTGTGTTGAGTGTTGTTAAACCGGGAAATAAGATTAGCTTTAAGGTGTTCTCCAATTAGGGTAAGGTTGAAAGTGCTTAAACGATTTTCAGTGAAATAACGCCTTTATTTTCTTACTATGGCATTTATTAACAAATTGAAAAAGGTATTATTCTAACACCACGAACGAAAATCCAGAATTATTTTACAAGAAACAGGAATCAGTATCATATAACTGGAACAAGATACAGATCTGCCATGATGTCATTGTTTTGCAAGGGTCTCTATGAATTTACTGGTTTCAAAACACTGAGTTATATTGTTGATTACTAGTTATACAGGGTGTACGGTAAGTATATTACATACTCTCGGGAGCGTATAGGGGAGGTCAAAATAATCCTAATTTGTTATAGGAAAAAAATCCTAAAGTACTCCTTAACAGAGACGCAGAGCCCCAAAGGGGTACCCAGCGACTTACCTTTTCGGCTCTGACTTTTAAACCGACCTATATAATGTAATGAAATATTAATATTTTATGTAGGCCCTAAAGACTTATAAAACGATGCTACAGAAGGTGTTTTACATCGTCAGGAAAGTCAGGAAAGGACTTGCCACCACACTCGTTGCCCAAAATTTTGATAGGTGTCATTTTACGGATCTGAAAACTGATTTTTTTAATACTTTGGTCATTCATTTTTAGAAGACGTACTCTACATTTGTTTCGATGAAATTATCCATTTTCAAAGAAAATACATTTTTTGTATAACACATTTAAGCATTGACTTTCGATATTTATTTAATAATCAAATTTATTACCATAAGTTATTTAAACACAGTAGGTAACTAATCGAATAAAACATAACTGATTAATTCGCATTAAAATAATAAAATTTGTCGTTACTACATCTCATTAATGCTCACATGCATCTAACTTAAGGACAAACACTTGGCAATTGTGTGGTTGCAAAAAAAATTTGATCAGATATATTTCCAATGTTTGTGTGCCGCAGAAAGCAACCATTAAAAGGGTTGACATTTCGGAAATCACTTAAACGCAAGAAGGTTAAAAATGTGATAGATTTGCTTCTTCTTGTTTGCTTGAGCAAATTTTCGAAATGGGCGCCCTGTACCTTTATTCATTTCCTTAGCGGATGGATATTTTCTCGTTGCACTTCAAACAACATTCCAGGATTGTCCCGATTTCAGTTGAAATGGTGTGTTATTCTTTCTATCAGATCTTCCCTGATATGAACTGGCGTCGAAAATACAAGCCTCTTTAAATTTCCCCATAAAAAGAAATCCACTGGAGTCATGTCGGGCGACCTCGGTGGCCATAAAATATACCCACCTTGACCTATTTATCGATTACCAAAAGTCGTTGGTAAGTTCTGACGAACTAAAATGGATTAGGAAAAGATTAGCTACTTATAGCATTTTTGTTTAATTTCACCTGACTTTTCACCTGTTTCTCTTAAGCTACGATCAACCCTTTCAAAAGTTCTTCGGTACTTCCATTACTTAAGTCTTATACACTCAATCAATCAGACAATTTAGAAAAGGGTTGTCAATAACAAATTGTTAACGAAATAGAAACGACTGGTGTTTTATTGTAGTAGTATTTTGATTTGTATTAATTTAATAATATGTTACACTTCTTCGAAAACGGATAATTTTATCAGAACAAATGTAGAGTACGTTTTTTAGAGAGGGCTGACCAAAGTATTTAAAAAATGAGTTTTCAGCTCTGCAAAATGACACTTAACAAAATTTTGGCCCAACGGATGTGGTGGCAAGTTCTTTCCTGACGATGTAAAAGACCTACTATAGCATGGTTTTATGAGTCTACATAAAATATTAAAATTCCATTAAATTATACATGTCGGTTCAAAAGTTCAACCGAAAAGGTAAGTCGCTGGGTACGCCTTTGGGGCTTTGTATCTCCGTTAAGGGGCACTTTAGGATTTATTCCATGACATATTGTGGTTATTTTGACCACCCCTATATGCTCCCGAGAGTATGCCATATACTAACCGGACATTCTGTATAATTGTAGTTATAATTTTTTCCTTTTTGTTAAAGATTGACTCGTTTTTTTAAAACTATTATTACTTGTGTGCGTTGTGTATGTTTTTTTTTATTGCAAGTTGTTTGTGTTTTTATTGTAGCATGTAAAATTAGAAATATCCAACTAAAATAAGTACCTAGGATTAAATTGATTTAGCTACATTTTGTACTAGGATTCCATTCCTACTCGAATAACTAAAGAAAATATTTATTGGTATTCCACAACATGAATTTAGGTTGCTGATATCGCTCCATTGCATTGCTTAGAAGTTTTCTTTTAAATCAAGAGTGATACAGAATGTTTTAAAAATAACGTGACTTGATAGATACCTAACTAACCTGAAGGATCGATTAAAGCTATTCACAAATTAAAAATGAAAGATGCTACGAGATGTCGCCACGTGTAACATCTCGCATATATGCATATATTCATAAATTGTCAAAAATTCAGATCGTTCTATTTAATAAAAATATCAGTAGAGGAAAACGGACAGAGCGAGACCAGGTGGTGCTGGTGGTGCTGGTGGTGCAACTAACCCGGGTGGTTCGGTGGTGCGTTTTATGATCTAACCCGGGTGGTTCGGTGGTGCGTTTTATGATCTAACCCGGGTGGTTCGGTGGTGCGTTTTATGACCTAACCCGGGTTGTTCGGTGGTGCTGTTTACAAAATAACCCGAAATTAAACCCGACTTTTTACGACCTAACCCGGATGCTTTCATGAGGCGGCTTCTCATCTAACCCTAACTTGATCCTTAATATTTATGAACTGACCCGAGATAAAACCCGACTTTTTACGACCTAACCCGGATGCTTTCGTGAGGCGGCTTCTCATCTAACCCTAATTTGAACCTGAATATTTATGATCTGACCTGAGATAAAACCCGACTTTTTACGACCTAACCCGGATGCTTTCGCGAGGCGGCTTCTCATCTAACCCTAATTTGAACCTGAATATTTATGAACTGACCCGAGATAAAACCCGACCTTTTATGATTTAACCTTAGTGCAAACGCCGCTGTTAAAGCGATATAGTAAAAAAAACTCGATTAAAATTTTATCTTGTTCGCTAGACCAATTAATTTCCAAATATTATAATTAAAACATACAATCACTACACTGGCGCACCGTCAAAAATCGTGCTTGCACTATCCCAACGTACAGAGCGTCCGCTTCAGAAAATACGGTGCCGTATTTTTTGCGCCGAACGCTCTGGAGGAACACACTCCGATTTGCAAGTACATACACGCTTTGTCGCGGCAAAGCTCGCCGTCAAATTACGGCCACTCTTTTGCGGTACCGCTTTGTAGGAAACCAAAGCTTTAGTGAAACGCCGCTGCCCCAGAACTCTGTCCATATTCCTCTACTGTGTTAATTTATGCGGGTAATAAAACCGACAAGGGTCGGATCAGCCTGCATACTTATAGAGGTAAAAAACCGCTTTAGAATGTTTTTGGTATATCTTTTTTAGATAATTTTGGGGGAAATAATTTGCCTGAGATGCCAATTAAAAAAGCCCACATTTAATTGTATTTTAGATTCTTGAATTTTGTACATGGATTAAAAATCTACTATTTCTTGAAATTGTATACATTATGTTAGATAATTATTAATATAATGTTATTAAGACTTTGTAAATATCTGTAAAAACTGTTCTAAATCGTGTCATTTCTGAAAATTGTATACTGAGTGATTAGAATTTAGTAAAAAATTAAAAAAATGTTTTAATGTTATTAAGACCTGTGAAAATTTGTAAAACTGTACAGAATTGTATTATTTTCTGAAAATGATATACTGAGTGTTTAGAATTTAGTAAAAATTAAAAAAATGTTTTAAATTTGTTAAATCATGTGAAATCTTGTATAAAATGACTAGAACCGTTCTTAATCATGTCATTTCTGAAAATTGTATACTGAGTGTTTAGAATTTAGTAAAAAATTAAAAAAAATGTTTTAACGTTATTAAGCCCTGTGAAACTTTGTAAAAAATGACTAAAACAGTCGCAAATCGTCCTATTTTCTTAAAAGTGTATACTGAGTGTTTAGAATTTAGTAAAAATTAAAAAAAATGTTTTAAATTTGTTAAATCATGCGAAATCTTGTATAAAATGAGTAGAACCGTTCTTAATCATGGCATTTCTGAAAATTGTATACTGAGTGTTTAGAATTTAGTAAAAAATTAAAAAAAATGTTTTAACGTTATTAAGCCCTGTGAAACTTTGTAAAAAATGACTAAAACAGTCGCAAATCGTCCTATTTTCTTAAAAGTGTATACTGAGTGTTTAGAATTTAGTAAAAATTAAAAAAAATGTTTTAAATTTGTTAAATCATGTGAAATCTTGTATAAAATGACTAGAACCGTTCTTAATCATGACATTTCTGAAAATTGTATACTGAGTGTTTAGAATTTAGTAAAAAATTAAAAAAAATGTTTTAACGTTATTAAGCCCTGTGAAACTTTGTAAAAAATGACTAAAACAGTCGCAAATCGTCCTATTTTCTTAAAAGTGTATACTGAGTGTTTAGAATTTAGTAAAAATTAAAAAAAATGTTTTAAATTTGTTAAATCATGCGAAATCTTGTATAAAATGACTAGAACCGTTCTTAATCATGGCATTTCTGAAAATTGTATACTGAGTGTTTAGAATTTAGTAAAAAATTAAAAAAAATGTTTTAACGTTATTAAGCCCTGTGAAACTTTGTAAAAAATGACTAAAACAGTCGCAAATCGTCCTATTTTCTTAAAAGTGTATACTGAGTGTTTAGAATTTAGTAAAAATTAAAAAAAATGTTTTAAATTTGTTAAATCATGTGAAATCTTGTATAAAATGACTAGAACCGTTCTTAATCATGTCATTTCTGAAAATTGTATACTGAGTGTTTAGAATTTAGTAAAAAATTAAAAAAAATGTTTTAACGTTATTAAGCCCTGTGAAACTTTGTAAAAAATGACTAAAACAGTCGCAAATCGTCCTATTTTCTTAAAAGTGTATACTGAGTGTTTAGAATTTAGTAAAAATTAAAAAAAATGTTTTAAATTTGTTAAATCATGCGAAATCTTGTATAAAATGACTAGAACCGTTCTTAATCATGGCATTTCTGAAAATTGTATACTGAGTGTTTAGAATTTAGTAAAAAATTAAAAAAAATGTTTTAACGTTATTAAGCCCTGTGAAACTTTGTAAAAAATGACTAAAACAGTCGCAAATCGTCCTATTTTCTGAAAATGCTATACTGAGTGTTTAGAATTTAGTAAAAATTAAAAAAAAATGTTTTAAATTTGTTAAATCATGTGAAATCTTGTATAAAATGACTAGAACCGTTCTTAATCATGACATTTCTGAAAATTGTATACTGAGTGTTAAGTATTTTAGTTGAAAATAAGATTATAAATCATCTATACAAAACAAGCGCCCCTTATGGATTTGAACGAAAATCATAGATTCGACTATTTTCATGAAAAATAAATCTAAGTACGGAATAATGCAGGAAGATTATCTATTTTCTTGGTTTAGAAAGTGATGTAGTTAAGATTTATAACTTAGGAATAAATAAATTATTATTAATCTTTTCGACCTATTTCTCTTGCATATTTAATTTCTTTGATAGTAAGAACTAATCTTTTTATTTTACAAAGTAAAAAAAAAAAGCTAAAGATCGGCGTTGTCAGTCAGGTATAAGAACTGATTTAACACGATGGTTTTTGTACAAACGTTCACATACAATTGTATGCTTTTTAACCGATTGTGTCGGAAAAAATGACGATTTATAGATTAGATATTTAGACGAAGAGCTAACCTTCTCAATAAAGTATTGATTATTGCCCTGCTAGCTAGACAACACTTTTTATGTTAGTCAAAAAAAAAATTTTTTTTTTCGGACGCTATTACAGATTTCATCGTTAACTAACAAACATTAAGACCAAAAAATTAGCGTGCAAGATGAAATGTATAGGTTCACTTCATTTCTACATTATTTTACAACTCTCAATCGCATTAAAAACAAGATCGAATAAAAAATAACTTATGACATATGGACGAAAAATGTTTTTCGGGCTATTTAGGTTAGCGACCGCATTACGTCTGAAATACTACATTTTTCGAGCTTATAACATAATTTACTTTTTTAACGTTAAAATAGGGGAAATGATGTATCAAAATGGATACTTTTTTTTTGTCGGTCACGAGATTATAGTTTCTTTTAAAATGAACTCTAATATTTACAACACAAAATATCCTTTAAACCACATTAGTTTAAAACTCGTCTGTCGCTTTCCCTCTATTGTGAGTTTGATTAAAGTATAGCATAGTATATATTTAGATGAATTTCGCAAATGTTGAATACTTTCAAAACTGAAAAAGCCGCCCTTTGCAATAAATATCTCCCTAGAGTTAGGTACCCTGCAGATTAAGGGTATTTCAGCGGATAATCATATACAAATTCAAAGATTTTGTCTATTTTAATGGATTAACAAACAATATCTATAGGATGACTTTACTGATAAAAAAAAAAATAACAAAAATCCATAAAGTCTAGGCTCACATGAAATTCCATAAAGAGCAGCTGCATAGCCTTATCACATCAAACTATATTTTTATTTCGTTCTATTGTCAAAAGTCTGTGTTTAGGAGATTATCGTTCATTTTAAAATGAACTCTAATATGTACATCACCATAAACTACCTCTTAAGCCGTCGTAAAAATACACTTTTCGATTTACCTCTATATAGATTTTCTAATATTAAATATCTACAATAGTCGAAATTCGCTCGCTAATACCTATGTATGCAAGGTTTCTTCAAAAAATGACAATTTTGTTGTTTAATGGCTTGAAAAAATGGAAAAAGGAGGTTTTTGCATCCATTTATTTCCAGATGAGTGTTAAAAATACTTATAAAACTCGGTATACCGAAGATCAAACATTAATGAGAGGGTTGAGTCCTGTTTGCCAAATCCTGATTTTTAATTTGACGTTGGCAACGGTACAATTTTTTAACATTTATCATAAGAGGCGTATATTTTTGGAGCTTAGATCTACCAGTTTATCCACGCCCCATTTATTGTTAGTGCTTTAGTAATTTTACTTTCCAATTATTTTTTACCAAAACGCATAGTTGAAACAGTGTCTATATCAGACGATATAATAAATTTTAAGGATTAATTTGCTTACAAATACACTTTAATTTATTTAGGCTAAAGCAGCCAGACATATACTGGAACTACGAAAACCCTATTACAATTTGGTTGCCTAGAGAAAATTTTGTAAAAAACATAGCTTTCTACACAAATGCTTGCACATTATGTACCTATCATTTTAAGATACCTGGCGACATCAATGTAAGCATTGACATAATGACGCAAGATATAGATAGGTACTAGAATATTCAAGATTTCTATTAACGATACACTTCAGCATACATGTGAGATGTCATTAATGTCTACGGAAGGCAACAGACATACCAGCTATTTTTACATGGGATTCCATAGACTTGGACGCTTCTTGTTTAGAAATATTTGATGTCATCTTGAGGAGTTCCGTATTGAAGCATCAAACCTACCTGCCAAATAATTGACGAAATATGGGATATCATAAAATATGCCCCCCATCGAACTAAATGATCCTATAAACCAGCTTCACAGACCGTAATTTGTGATGCTAACACGATTAATACGCAATAGAACAAGATTAAGAAACAAAATTTAAAGTAGCTCTTTATCACACGAAAATAATTAAATAATTTACGGTTACAGAACAATAATTATTTTAAAAAGCTGTATAACTAAATATATTATGTTATTAGGAATATTCTGTCTAAAGTAACAGCTAATCTTAGTCGAAAATGAGATCGTATTATTGATTGTTGAATTCGTTAGGTATGAAATAAAATTAGAGATTTCGTCTATTTTTTCACGATTAAAAAAGAATACCTCTATTTAGCTAAAAATGAAACGATTACAGTGGTAGATTAATTCACTTTACCAAGCATGTAAACTACTAATTTTGCAATAAATATCTTCTATATTTCTAGGTAGGTTTACTCGAAAATGTGGGGCTATTTTCATCAAAAATCCCGATACGAAATTGAAAAATTTGCCTATTTTTGTCGGTTTACAAAGTGATAGTGGAATATTGGTTTGATCAAAGAACAATAATTATTTTAAAAATGTTGTATAATTAACTAAATGTCGGTGTTATCAGGCAGGCAAGAAGTTATTTATCTGAATCTTATTTGTACCATTAGCGTTTATATACAAATGTTAGTGGTTTTCAAAAATTGATATCTCGGAAATTATTAGGTTTAGACTTATAATACGCTTATTAAAAAATAATAACTACTTTATGCAAAATTCAAAAATATTATAAGATGTAGGGTATCCCAGTAACTTAACCAAAGATTTTCGGTCTTCGTAAAGCTTTACACGTTTCTTCAGCGTACCAAACATTCACTTTTTTTAAATATTGACATCGGATTAGGATTCTGAACATAGGATTAACATCACTCCAATAGTGAACATGTTGCGTTGTCACAGTTCCATTCGTTGAAAAGTAAACAAAACCGTTTGAGCTACGTGGGGAATAAATAAAGTTGGCTTGTTGAAAAATTTTAATATTTATTAAGGTAAAAGACTATAAATATATCGATACAACACTTTGGCATTTCTAATACTACAAACATGAATATCTAAAATGTGATATTTACAACCGTCAACTCTCTCTCCCTTCTCTAATTTTGGTACACCAATGCTGTCTTCTAAGTTTATAATATATGGCGTCCTGCAGTTTAATTCCGAAAATGTTTTAACTAAAAATTCCTCTTTAACACATCCTTTAACGTAAATAATGTCGGCGTCTATCAGATTGTTGGATATGATATTATGTAGTTCCTTGTAATCGGTATCACCATAATTATAAAGGATACCATGATGATTTCCAAATAGATATTTGACTTGTTTCTTGCAAGCCTTACTTAAGGTGTCGAATGGTTTAACTGGTTTAAAAAAGTAACTTTTCATACTATTCCCATCATAAATAGCCAATTCTTTCGCGCAAAATTCAGGTATGTTAAATCCTTGAATATCGACTACAACGAACTTCATTGTCTGAAGACTCAAATCAAACAAGTATATTTTCATATTTTTATCGCTCTTAAGTTCGATTTCAAAAGCACACCCCCACTTTTCGATAATTTCACAGTCTTAGCACATAGATCTTATATTTTTATTTACGATCAATTCATCTTTATTCGCCAATCGTCTCAAACGAGTCTGCTTTTGAAAGTAATATAGCCTTAGTATTCAGAAAATATTAATGATATCGGAGCCTAAAACATCCTTGACACTAAAAAATCATTGTGTTTCCTAACAAAACCCATCATCTTGTCTATTTAGCTTGCTTTCCTATTGTTTAGCAGGTTAAATAAAATTATTATTTCGCTCTTTTTGTCTGTACTGAATCGTTAGGGGAATACGTTTCTAGTTCTATAAGAGAGACAGTTAAAATTTATGTAAGCAATCAAAAATCCTTCACTATGAGCTACTTAGTTAAAATTTCATATTTCCTTCCTGGGTCAGGCAAAATTTGTGATGTGTCGGACAAAATTTATAAAAATACAAAAAAAAAAATGCTGGATGCATTTTTAGCGTGACTTTCTATTTAATACCATCTTATTTCAAGGTATAATTCGGTTGTCAAAATGAGAATAAAATAATTTTCCCATGGTTTATGTCATCTTAAAAAAGTCAAAAGGTTATATTCTGTAGAGGGTCAGATACATTTAAATTTAAATATTTTCTCCAAGAAGAATTTTAAGATAGTATTATAGTAAATAAAAATTCTATACCTCCAATATTTCATGGAAACATATCGTGTTCTAGCGACATAACCCAAAAGTACCTCTATTCAGAAACGCATCGTACTTTTCTTGTCAATAATTGTCTCATTGACCCATCCATTACATTATTATAATCTTAAAGCACCTGTTACCAGCATTATCTGTTTTTATGGTTTTCATAAAACATAGCGATTACCAATGAAAATTAAACGAAAACTTAATAAATAACTTTTTTTTTTTTCAACTGAAATAGACTGATTTTCGATGGAAAAATGTTACTTTTAACTAAAAATGAATATAAGACATATACGCAATGATATTTAGAATAAATCAATCTTTTCTAAAATTACTATGAAATATTCACAAAATCGTTTCGTTATAACCAAAGTAGCAAGGCTTGCAGATTTCGTATAGAGTTCAAACGCGATACTGAGATGATCTTTTTTTTTTTATATTTTTGTAGGATAATGCACCACTACGTTGTAAGTACTTGAGAGAGGACTTTCTTGAAAAATCCTCAAATTTCTCTGCAATTTTGTTCCTTCTAGAGTTAAATTCACACAGAAAACCCCGTATTCTTATCTTTCAGGTTGGTATATTAAAAAGGGCTTATTAGTATGGTTTAGAAAACAAGCAATATTAATTAACGGATGTTTTTTCGTCGTATGAAGAGTTGAAAAATTTTTTTTTCCACTCCAATGGTTACGATGCAGAGAGTCGGGTTTCATCATAATCTTTCAGGGTAGCTCAGGTTTGATTGCATGTAGAGAGTCGGGTTTCATCATAATCTTTCAGGGTAGCTCAGGTTTGATTACATGTACTAAGGTTAGTGCTCCTTGCAATCGGTTTCAGGTTTGACGCGCCCCCCTCAGGTTTGTTCAGGTTTCTCAAACGTTTGAGAAACCTGAACAAACCTGAGGGGGGCGCGTCAAACCTGAAACCGATTGCAAGGAGCACTAACCTTAGTACATGTAATCAAACCTGAGCTACCCTGAAAGATTATGATGAAACCCGACTCTCTACATGCAATCAAACCTGAGCTACCCTGAAAGATTATGATGAAACCCGACTCTCTGCATCGTAACCATTGGAGTGGAAAAAAAAATTTTTCAACTCTTCATACGACGAAAAAACATCCGTTAATTAATATTGCTTGTTTTCTAAACCATACTAATAAGCCCTTTTTAATATACCAACCTGAAAGATAAGAATACGGGGTTTTCTGTGTGAATTTAACTCTAGAAGGAACAAAATTGCAGAGAAATTTGAGGATTTTTCAAGAAAGTCCTCTCTCAAGTACTTACAACGTAGTGGTGCATTATCCTACAAAAATATAAAAAAAAAAAGATCATCTCAGTATCGCGTTTGAACTCTATACGAAATCTGCAAGCCTTGCTACTTTGGTTATAACGAAACGATTTTGTGAATATTTCATAGTAATTTTAGAAAAGATTGATTTATTCTAAATATCATTGCGTATATGTCTTATATTCATTTTTAGTTAAAAGTAACATTTTTCCATCGAAAATCAGTCTATTTCAGTTGAAAAAAAAAAAAGTTATTTATTAAGTTTTCGTTTAATTTTCATTGGTAATCGCTATGTTTTATGAAAACCATAAAAACAGATAATGCTGGTAACAGGTGCTTTAAGATTATAATAATGTAATGGATGGGTCAATGAGACAATTATTGACAAGAAAAGTACGATGCGTTTCTGAATAGAGGTACTTTTGGGTTATGTCGCTAGAACACGATATGTTTCCATGAAATATTGGAGGTATAGAATTTTTATTTACTATAATACTATCTTAAAATTCTTCTTGGAGAAAATATTTAAATTTAAATGTATCTGACCCTCTACAGAATATAACCTTTTGACTTTTTTAAGATGACATAAACCATGGGAAAATTATTTTATTCTCATTTTGACAACCGAATTATACCTTGAAATAAGATGGTATTAAATAGAAAGTCACGCTAAAAATGCATCCAGCATTTTTTTTTTTGTATTTTTATAAATTTTGTCCGACACATCACAAATTTTGCCTGACCCAGGAAGGAAATATGAAATTTTAACTAAGTAGCTCATAGTGAAGGATTTTTGATTGCTTACATAAATTTTAACTGTCTCTCTTATAGAACTAGAAACGTATTCCCCTAACGATTCAGTACAGACAAAAAGAGCGAAATAATAATTTTATTTAACCTGCTAAACAATAGGAAAGCAAGCTAAATAGACAAGATGATGGGTTTTGTTAGGAAACACAATGATTTTTTAGTGTCAAGGATGTTTTAGGCTCCGATATCATTAATATTTTCTGAATACTAAGGCTATATTACTTTCAAAAGCAGACTCGTTTGAGACGATTGGCGAATAAAGATGAATTGATCGTAAATAAAAATATAAGATCTATGTGCTAAGACTGTGAAATTATCGAAAAGTGGGGGTGTGCTTTTGAAATCGAACTTAAGAGCGATAAAAATATGAAAATATACTTGTTTGATTTGAGTCTTCAGACAATGAAGTTCGTTGTAGTCGATATTCAAGGATTTAACATACCTGAATTTTGCGCGAAAGAATTGGCTATTTATGATGGGAATAGTATGAAAAGTTACTTTTTTAAACCAGTTAAACCATTCGACACCTTAAGTAAGGCTTGCAAGAAACAAGTCAAATATCTATTTGGAAATCATCATGGTATCCTTTATAATTATGGTGATACCGATTACAAGGAACTACATAATATCATATCCAACAATCTGATAGACGCCGACATTATTTACGTTAAAGGATGTGTTAAAGAGGAATTTTTAGTTAAAACATTTTCGGAATTAAACTGCAGGACGCCATATATTATAAACTTAGAAGACAGCATTGGTGTACCAAAATTAGAGAAGGGAGAGAGAGTTGACGGTTGTAAATATCACATTTTAGATATTCATGTTTGTAGTATTAGAAATGCCAAAGTGTTGTATCGATATATTTATAGTCTTTTACCTTAATAAATATTAAAATTTTTCAACAAGCCAACTTTATTTATTCCCCACGTAGCTCAAACGGTTTTGTTTACTTTTCAACGAATGGAACTGTGACAACGCAACATGTTCACTATTGGAGTGATGTTAATCCTATGTTCAGAATCCTAATCCGATGTCAATATTTAAAAAAAGTGAATGTTTGGTACGCTGAAGAAACGTGTAAAGCTTTACGAAGACCGAAAATCTTTGGTTAAGTTACTGGGATACCCTACATCTTATAATATTTTTGAATTTTGCATAAAGTAGTTATTATTTTTTAATAAGCGTATTATAAGTCTAAACCTAATAATTTCCGAGATATCAATTTTTGAAAACCACTAACATTTGTATATAAACGCTAATGGTACAAATAAGATTCAGATAAATAACTTCTTGCCTGCCTGATAACACCGACATTTAGTTAATTATACAACATTTTTAAAATAATTATTGTTCTTTGATCAAACCAATATTCCACTATCACTTTGTAAACCGACAAAAATAGGCAAATTTTTCAATTTCGTATCGGGATTTTTGATGAAAATAGCCCCACATTTTCGAGTAAACCTACCTAGAAATATAGAAGATATTTATTGCAAAATTAGTAGTTTACATGCTTGGTAAAGTGAATTAATCTACCACTGTAATCGTTTCATTTTTAGCTAAATAGAGGTATTCTTTTTTAATCGTGAAAAAATAGACGAAATCTCTAATTTTATTTCATACCTAACGAATTCAACAATCAATAATACGATCTCATTTTCGACTAAGATTAGCTGTTACTTTAGACAGAATATTCCTAATAACATAATATATTTAGTTATACAGCTTTTTAAAATAATTATTGTTCTGTAACCGTAAATTATTTAATTATTTTCGTGTGATAAAGAGCTACTTTAAATTTTGTTTCTTAATCTTGTTCTATTGCGTATTAATCGTGTTAGCATCACAAATTACGGTCTGTGAAGCTGGTTTATAGGATCATTTAGTTCGATGGGGGGCATATTTTATGATATCCCATATTTCGTCAATTATTTGGCAGGTAGGTTTGATGCTTCAATACGGAACTCCTCAAGATGACATCAAATATTTCTAAACAAGAAGCGTCCAAGTCTATGGAATCCCATGTAAAAATAGCTGGTATGTCTGTTGCCTTCCGTAGACATTAATGACATCTCACATGTATGCTGAAGTGTATCGTTAATAGAAATCTTGAATATTCTAGTACCTATCTATATCTTGCGTCATTATGTCAATGCTTACATTGATGTCGCCAGGTATCTTAAAATGATAGGTACATAATGTGCAAGCATTTGTGTAGAAAGCTATGTTTTTTACAAAATTTTCTCTAGGCAACCAAATTGTAATAGGGTTTTCGTAGTTCCAGTATATGTCTGGCTGCTTTAGCCTAAATAAATTAAAGTGTATTTGTAAGCAAATTAATCCTTAAAATTTATTATATCGTCTGATATAGACACTGTTTCAACTATGCGTTTTGGTAAAAAATAATTGGAAAGTAAAATTACTAAAGCACTAACAATAAATGGGGCGTGGATAAACTGGTAGATCTAAGCTCCAAAAATATACGCCTCTTATGATAAATGTTAAAAAATTGTACCGTTGCCAACGTCAAATTAAAAATCAGGATTTGGCAAACAGGACTCAACCCTCTCATTAATGTTTGATCTTCGGTATACCGAGTTTTATAAGTATTTTTAACACTCATCTGGAAATAAATGGATGCAAAAACCTCCTTTTTCCATTTTTTCAAGCCATTAAACAACAAAATTGTCATTTTTTGAAGAAACCTTGCATACATAGGTATTAGCGAGCGAATTTCGACTATTGTAGATATTTAATATTAGAAAATCAATATAGAGGTAAATCGAAAAGTGTATTTTTACGACGGCTTAAGAGGTAGTTTATGGTGATGTACATATTAGAGTTCATTTTAAAATGAACGATAATCTCCTAAACACAGACTTTTGACAATAGAACGAAATAAAAATATAGTTTGATGTGATAAGGCTATGCAGCTGCTCTTTATGGAATTTCATGTGAGCCTAGACTTTATGGATTTTTGTTATTTTTTTTTTTATCAGTAAAGTCATCCTATAGATATTGTTTGTTAATCCATTAAAATAGACAAAATCTTTGAATTTGTATATGATTATCCGCTGAAATACCCTTAATCTGCAGGGTACCTAACTCTAGGGAGATATTTATTGCAAAGGGCGGCTTTTTCAGTTTTGAAAGTATTCAACATTTGCGAAATTCATCTAAATATATACTATGCTATACTTTAATCAAACTCACAATAGAGGGAAAGCGACAGACGAGTTTTAAACTAATGTGGTTTAAAGGATATTTTGTGTTGTAAATATTAGAGTTCATTTTAAAAGAAACTATAATCTCGTGACCGACAAAAAAAAAGTATCCATTTTGATACATCATTTCCCCTATTTTAACGTTAAAATAGTAAATTATGTTATAAGCTCGAAAAATGTAGTATTTCAGACGTAATGCGGTCGCTAACCTAAATAGCCCGAAAAACATTTTTCGTCCATATGTCATAAGTTATTTTTTATTCGATCTTGTTTTTAATGCGATTGAGAGTTGTAAAATAATGTAGAAATGAAGTGAACCTATACATTTCATCTTGCACGCTAATTTTTTGGTCTTAATGTTTGTTAGTTAACGATGAAATCTGTAATAGCGTCCGAAAAAAAAAATTTTTTTTTTGACTAACATAAAAAGTGTTGTCTAGCTAGCAGGGCAATAATCAATACTTTATTGAGAAGGTTAGCTCTTCGTCTAAATATCTAATCTATAAATCGTCATTTTTTCCGACACAATCGGTTAAAAAGCATACAATTGTATGTGAACGTTTGTACAAAAACCATCGTGTTAAATCAGTTCTTATACCTGACTGACAACGCCGATCTTTAGCTTTTTTTTTTTACTTTGTAAAATAAAAAGATTAGTTCTTACTATCAAAGAAATTAAATATGCAAGAGAAATAGGTCGAAAAGATTAATAATAATTTATTTATTCCTAAGTTATAAATCTTAACTACATCACTTTCTAAACCAAGAAAATAGATAATCTTCCTGCATTATTCCGTACTTAGATTTATTTTTCATGAAAATAGTCGAATCTATGATTTTCGTTCAAATCCATAAGGGGCGCTTGTTTTGTATAGATGATTTATAATCTTATTTTCAACTAAAATACTTAACACTCAGTATACAATTTTCAGAAATGTCATGATTAAGAACGGTTCTAGTCGTTTTATACAAGATTTCACATGATTTAACAAATTTAAAACATTTTTTTTTAATTTTTACTAAATTCTAAACACTCAGTATAGCATTTTCAGAAAATAGGACGATTTGCGACTGTTTTAGTCATTTTTTACAAAGTTTCACAGGGCTTAATAACGTTAAAACATTTTTTTTAATTTTTTACTAAATTCTAAACACTCAGTATACAATTTTCAGAAATGCCATGATTAAGAACGGTTCTAGTCATTTTATACAAGATTTCGCATGATTTAACAAATTTAAAACATTTTTTTTAATTTTTACTAAATTCTAAACACTCAGTATACACTTTTAAGAAAATAGGACGATTTGCGACTGTTTTAGTCATTTTTTACAAAGTTTCACAGGGCTTAATAACGTTAAAACATTTTTTTTAATTTTTTACTAAATTCTAAACACTCAGTATACAATTTTCAGAAATGACATGATTAAGAACGGTTCTAGTCATTTTATACAAGATTTCACATGATTTAACAAATTTAAAACATTTTTTTTAATTTTTACTAAATTCTAAACACTCAGTATACACTTTTAAGAAAATAGGACGATTTGCGACTGTTTTAGTCATTTTTTACAAAGTTTCACAGGGCTTAATAACGTTAAAACATTTTTTTTAATTTTTTACTAAATTCTAAACACTCAGTATACAATTTTCAGAAATGCCATGATTAAGAACGGTTCTAGTCATTTTATACAAGATTTCGCATGATTTAACAAATTTAAAACATTTTTTTTAATTTTTACTAAATTCTAAACACTCAGTATACACTTTTAAGAAAATAGGACGATTTGCGACTGTTTTAGTCATTTTTTACAAAGTTTCACAGGGCTTAATAACGTTAAAACATTTTTTTTAATTTTTTACTAAATTCTAAACACTCAGTATACAATTTTCAGAAATGTCATGATTAAGAACGGTTCTAGTCATTTTATACAAGATTTCACATGATTTAACAAATTTAAAACATTTTTTTTAATTTTTACTAAATTCTAAACACTCAGTATACACTTTTAAGAAAATAGGACGATTTGCGACTGTTTTAGTCATTTTTTACAAAGTTTCACAGGGCTTAATAACGTTAAAACATTTTTTTTAATTTTTTACTAAATTCTAAACACTCAGTATACAATTTTCAGAAATGCCATGATTAAGAACGGTTCTACTCATTTTATACAAGATTTCGCATGATTTAACAAATTTAAAACATTTTTTTTAATTTTTACTAAATTCTAAACACTCAGTATACACTTTTAAGAAAATAGGACGATTTGCGACTGTTTTAGTCATTTTTTACAAAGTTTCACAGGGCTTAATAACGTTAAAACATTTTTTTTAATTTTTTACTAAATTCTAAACACTCAGTATACAATTTTCAGAAATGACATGATTAAGAACGGTTCTAGTCATTTTATACAAGATTTCACATGATTTAACAAATTTAAAACATTTTTTTAATTTTTACTAAATTCTAAACACTCAGTATATCATTTTCAGAAAATAATACAATTCTGTACAGTTTTACAAATTTTCACAGGTCTTAATAACATTAAAACATTTTTTTAATTTTTTACTAAATTCTAATCACTCAGTATACAATTTTCAGAAATGACACGATTTAGAACAGTTTTTACAGATATTTACAAAGTCTTAATAACATTATATTAATAATTATCTAACATAATGTATACAATTTCAAGAAATAGTAGATTTTTAATCCATGTACAAAATTCAAGAATCTAAAATACAATTAAATGTGGGCTTTTTTAATTGGCATCTCAGGCAAATTATTTCCCCCAAAATTATCTAAAAAAGATATACCAAAAACATTCTAAAGCGGTTTTTTACCTCTATAAGTTGCAGGCTGATCCGACCCTTGTCGGTTTTATTACCCGCATAAATTAACACAGTAGAGGAATATGGACAGAGTTCTGGGGCAGCGGCGTTTCACTAAAGCTTTGGTTTCCTACAAAGCGGTACCGCAAAAGAGTGGCCGTAATTTGACGGCGAGCTTTGCCGCGACAAAGCGTGTATGTACTTGCAAATCGGAGTGTGTTCCTCCAGAGCGTTCGGCGCAAAAAATACGGCACCGTATTTTCTGAAGCGGACGCTCTGTACGTTGGGATAGTGCAAGCACGATTTTTGACGGTGCGCCAGTGTAGTGATTGTATGTTTTAATTATAATATTTGGAAATTAATTGGTCTAGCGAACAAGATAAAATTTTAATCGAGTTTTTTTTACTATATCGCTTTAACAGCGGCGTTTGCACTAAGGTTAAATCATAAAAGGTCGGGTTTTATCTCGGGTCAGTTCATAAATATTCAGGTTCAAATTAGGGTTAGATGAGAAGCCGCCTCGCGAAAGCATCCGGGTTAGGTCGTAAAAAGTCGGGTTTTATCTCAGGTCAGATCATAAATATTCAGGTTCAAATTAGGGTTAGATGAGAAGCCGCCTCACGAAAGCATCCGGGTTAGGTCGTAAAAAGTCGGGTTTTATCTCGGGTCAGTTCATAAATATTAAGGATCAAGTTAGGGTTAGATGAGAAGCCGCCTCATGAAAGCATCCGGGTTAGGTCGTAAAAAGTCGGGTTTAATTTCGGGTTATTTTGTAAACAGCACCACCGAACAACCCGGGTTAGGTCATAAAACGCACCACCGAACCACCCGGGTTAGATCATAAAACGCACCACCGAACCACCCGGGTTAGATCATAAAACGCACCACCGAACCACCCGGGTTAGTTGCACCACCAGCACCACCAGCACCACCTGGTCTCGCTCTGTCCGTTTTCCTCTACTAATATCTTTTATCTGATACAAATTGATTGCAGAAAAAGTCTTATCTGCACGGCGTGCGGAAAAGTGTAACTTTGCGCACGGAAATGTAGGCGAAAAGTACTACTTTGCGCACTCTCGTAGGAAAAAGCGATTTTTTACCAGTTGTCATTTAGTGGTTGTGGTATTATTATTATATTATTCTAAATGACAGTCCAAAAGTAACATCAAATAATAAACCTGTAATATCCCGTGAAATTATGACATTTCACAGAAATAATTGAATTTTGGTAATTTCAAGTTCTTTCTAGCACAGCAAAATAATGTCTCTAGGGATGCCCCATAATATATGGAAACCCCTGTGCAAGGGACTAAAGTAGTCATACGGGAACTAAAGTACATTCTAGGGACTTATAATTAAAAAAAGGTCCAAATTTTATTCAATTATTTATATTCAGATAGATGTTTACGTTTGTACAATTTACAATATTAAATAGTCGATTTGCTTCATCGCTAATATGGTGTATGACGCTGCCTGATGTAGAACTACATGCGAAAGCTCCAAAATCTTGCTCAGTAGCTTGTCTTAAAGTGTTTCCAGAAGGTCCAGTAATTTGGAATCCTTCTACGTCCAAAAATGTTGTCGGCAATAATGTTTTTATTATTTATGGAATTTTCAACGTGCCCCTCGGTGACGGCTGCTGATTTTAAAAGTCAGCTAATAAAGGAGCAGCCGTTCGACAAAGGCAAGGTCCAGTGTATAATGATATTGCTATTACTTTTTGGGGTAGTTTTCCAAATATATTTTTACCGACTGGTTGCGACATTGATTGTTTTGATGACGAACGAATAGTCTCGAATGAGGGGTCTCAGCCTTTCTTAAAGCCTGTTACAGTTCGAAAATTGCATTTCATAAGTTTGATTATCTCTGTTAAGTTTTCGGTTTTAAATTGTTAAAATACATATGTAGACTCTCACCGTAAACATTAATCGTTAATTAAGTTACCTGTAATAGCCAAAATTTTCATTATATTTAGTTTCAAACCTTTGTTGATGTTTATATTTCAGGAATGTTTTGTATCTTGTAAGACATAGCTAAATGGATTGATTTCTTCTGTTCATCGTTTGATACTACTTGCAGATAGGTTTGATTTCAAATCTTTCTTTTAGTTAATTGGTAATTGGTAATTTATAACTATTTAACCTAGTATAAAAGTTGTAGGTTAATCGTCTCGAATGTTGTAAATCAGCTGTGTTTTAAGAACATCGAGTAAAGGTCAGTGTCAGACTGACAGTTTCTGTGCATTTTCACAGCGACTTCTGGTTAATTTTTGCTTGGTCGCGTGGGTAGACTTCGGTGGCCGTTAGTTTTCTGTGTTATTATAAGAAATTAGTTTCCGTAGATAGGGTGACTAATTTTCTTTTCATTGTTTTGTTTTTGGTAACTATGGAGTTGGAGAAAAATAAGAATCGGCCCTTTCGACCATGGACACTGGAAGTTAGAGAACGTTTGTGGAAGTAGCTCCCCAAATTTATTTTTTTTTGGGCCGTGCAGACTAATGCGCCGATAAAGCATCCACAAATGCTTTAAAAATGGTATGGTTTTGTAGTTGCCTATACCTTTGGGCGGAATTCCGATTTAAAATGCTTTAATGAACTTCAACAGCGGTCATAGACGCCATCTGGTAAATTGGGAACCCTCGTTAGTTATTTGAGATTTGGAATTGCCTGTACGCGGGACGTGCCAGTTGCCATCATGTACCATTTGAATTCTTGGAGACTAGCTGTGTAGCAGTATGCACGTTAGCTGTTTGAGAGACCATGAGTAGCACGTAAAGTTGCAGCTAAGTATCATTACCCTGTGTTCATTTTTCTTTAAAAAGTAGTCGACGTAAAATCTTAATATTCTGCATTTACGTATTGTTTGATATACAGTGTTTTGATAAAGTTTTGCGTCCATGTTATGTACAGAGCTTGTGCAATGTAAACGTGTAGCGTATGTCGACATAGCGTTAAGACGTCACAAGATTCTCTAGTAGTTCAGAGCGTTAGGTAGTCTGTTACAGTTACTTTTGTTGTAAAGATAGTTACAATTTATGATTATAAAGTAAATATTTTTGTTTCCCGGCTAAAGGCCATTTGATACTTCTTAATTTAACACTTGAAACTTCGACATTTTAATTTATCTATGCCAAGTGGCTAGTATACTTTTCGAGTAACCACAGGTACTCGTAAGATTCTGTATTGTACTTTAAGAATGCTCTGATGGTAGATTTAGTTAGGTGTGAAAGGTTCTTGCACAGACCTTGCGGAAATTCCTAGTCAGAGGCAATGTCCTGGATGTAGGTCTATGTGGCTGCCAGATCAGACTGAACAGTCATTATTACAGTGTAGGTCTGACAGTTGCCGTTTTGTGCAAGACTCTGTCAAACAGGGTTTGACTTTTTGCTTTCTTTTATCGATAACTTTGTAAATTTAAACCTCCAGAACTTTTATTGTCAAACCTAGTACTATCACTTTAATATTTCATTTCACTTATTTATCTTTTAACTTTAAGTATCTATTGTCCACCAAAGTTAGAGGAGCTTACATTTATAAAACCAAGTAACCAAGGGCTTAACACCACCTTAAGAATAAAGATTTGTATTGGCCTCTGCGAAAATATGGCTTTTATTTTAAATAGAGTGACATTGAGGGCTTGATGAATGAGAGCTTATAATAAGCTAGGGTATACCGATTGTGACATAAGTGTTTTTTTTCCTAGTTTGTTTTTATCTGAGGCCAAACACTAGAACATTTAAAAGCTTTTAAGTAAAATAAAACTAAGGTGGCGCCTGCAGGACTTGACTATAACTCACTTATAAGAGTGCTAAACCTCTCAAACTAGAAACAAAATAGCGAACCTACCCTGAGTTGAGCTAGCTAAGGGGTGTCTGAAGAACATCCTCCAGGGCGTAATTTGGTTTTGTATAACACTTAAATTGTTTGTGGTTAATTTTTTTTTATTTTTTATAACAAGCCATATACTTCTTAATCGGACAGATTTGATTAAAATTGACAGTATTTTTAATTGAATTTTTAATATTTAAATGTTTTATTTTTACACGGGGTCTTGATTAGGTTTTTACGTCAGGATATTCCCTTGACATCTGTTGTTTCATCGAAGACTTTTTGGGTCTTGTCGCTTGGTTTTAAATTTTGATTCGGCTATTGCTTTATTTATTTGTGTCGTGTGTGCTTTGTGAAGGCTGGAAAGCTGCATAGTTTTTGGCGACTATTACCTGTCTATTAGACGATCATGGTAGTGCGTGTCTACTGTATACTCATAGTGCTTCTCTACTGTTAGAGATTTATGACAACGGGGAGCCAATCTTCCGTTTGGTCTGGCCATCGTATGCGAGTCCGTTATTTGTATATTGGTCGATATGTCCTTACGCCTGTAATAGTCTGTGATTATTTTTAAAAAGAATTCGGTGTTTGTCGATATTCGAAAGTCCTGATGCAAAACACGGTTCATTGCATATATTGGAGCATTTCCGATGAGTTTCAGTGCCTCGTTTCGAATCACCTGAAAATATATTTTTAATATATTAATCACAACTAAGTGACCTCAATCAGTTACATTGTCCACCTTCATCTCAACTAACTGCTGCGATACCAAAAATAAGGGCTACCTACCCAAAAAAGATTATATTTATGGGTACTTTTTTGAAATTATTCTCAAATGTTTAATAAAATCACAAATCTTTGTCTTTAAAAACTGGTTGTTTGGAGCATCCATTAAAAATTTGTCAACTTTTTTGGCTTAAATCATTCGTTTCTTCTTTCCAGCAGGGCAATTAACTAGTGAAATTTGCTGATATCGATATTATTTTTCAAGTTGAGCATGGTCTTCAGCATGGAATAATGTGTTCAAAGCGTCGAAGGAGAAAAAGTCTCGATTTTCTATGTGAAAAACGCGAGTAGGGCATCTTCGTTGAAATTTTCCACTTTTCGTTCACAACACCATATTTCTTAAATGCCTTATATTGCGCTTCATATATTTCCCTTGATTTTGTCGACATAATACCTTCTAACGCCTTCTCAGCTGCCTTTTTCAAGTTTCCATCTCGACTGTGATCGCCAAATTGATGACACCGACAACTTGATTATTTATATTGTAACTAAGTGACTTTTGTCTTTCAAAGTAGACTAATAAACTATTCAACTGGCACTTGCATTAAATTGTGACATTATCAGGTGTTTTTATATTTATACCTACATATTACCTAACTTTAGTAATACTGTTCCCGAAAGTACAAAAAATAGCGTATAAACTAAGGGACTAAAGTGACTCATTTAATACTGCGAATGGAGTTGGCAACAACCTTTCAACCTTGGTTATAATATACTATTTTTTTTACTTTTATCGATATACGAATTTATTTGTATGGTAAACCTTTTTTCACTAAATGCGCTAATTCAGTAGATATGGTTTATTGCGCTATGTCACTTTTTAATCTACAAATCAAATTATTTTTATTTTAGACACGACAACTGAACGTTGGCCAATGCCTTCCAAAATCCTGTGGGGTCTCTGATGTGACGTTTTTGCTATTGCAAGAACAAAACCACGGAGCCTCGATGAATATAGTAGATGTAAAACCAGTACCAGGAAGTTACTCACTTTTAAGAGACATTAAGGTTCAAATTGTTGGGTAAATAATTACTTTTAAAACTTGGACAAAAACGACAGTTTAAAAGCATTTTTAAAAACCAATAAAACCACTTCATAAACTGATTATTGGAAAAAAAAATTAATATATTTTAATTTTTTTTTTTAATGCATTTTGGTTACCAAGGTACTTAGATACTTTACTGCTCTCTCTTTCTCTTCTATTAGTCATTGTGACCTTTACTGGCCAAACTTCAAATACGATAATAGATTTAAGCGGAGCCCTGGATCATTAAAAGGGGGGTATGAGCATCTTTTTAGACTTATTCTTCTTTCAACTCGAAAAGACTGAATTTGCCGAGGCTTCTATCGTAAGTGCCTTTCCACTAATGCTGGAGGCAGTCAATTCTTAGGGAACTTGATGGTGGAATCCGATGGTGATTGCACATGTGACCTTGTAATTAGTGGGTTCAGAGATACGTCCGTACATTTGTAGTAGTCCGTTAATATTTTGTCATAAAATTCCGCCAGTGTCGGTATTTCTGTGTATTACTCTATTTGCAGTATATTTCGAAGCGTCCGCAATTATTTTTAACGCTCTATGTTGTAGCACCTGGAACTTGTTATGCTAACTAACTAACTAACCTGCTTATTTAGACTTGAAAAAGTAGTCCATTCTTTCAGTGGAGTTGATATAATCAAATAAAACGACTTCAGTCTACTACCACATTGTTTTATTATTTAAGATCGTTATCCAACATGTTTCGGACACTTAAATGTCCATCTTCAGGGATACAGTAATTGATCTTGGTGGTTCAGTTTAGAAAATACGAAGTTCAAAAATGATAAGTCTTTGAGACTGAATCTAGACTCTGGTTCAAGGTGAAAAAGGTTTGCATTATAAAATTAAATAAATTAATGACGTTAACCTAACCTGAACTAACCAGGTAATAAAGGTTATTGGGCCAATGTGATTGTCAGTGAGGTTGTTATGTTAGCTTTGAGCTGTTTAGAGGAAAAATTGGAAATTCAGCTGAAAGAAACCTCATGCAATCATAATTGCTGGCGGGAAATGTGATTTTACATTGTAAAGTGTGAAGGTTATGAAAATGACATATTAAAAAACTGGTACCGGTTCTTAAATAATGTAAAAGTTTAAAAGTTTACCAGACAAAGGGTAGGTAGACATTTTTCTACAATTGAGCATGGTTCAGTGCAGTTTCTTTGTGTCCCCCTTTTTTACTTTTTGTTCATAATGGCCTACACCTTTACTTAATAACTTCATTGACCAATACCCTTTGTCTGGTAAACTTTTAAATTTTCACATTATTTAAGAACCGGTACCAGTTTTTTAATATGTCATTTTCATAACCTTCACACTTTACCATGTAAAATCACATTTCCCGCCAGCAATTATGATTGCATGAGGTTTCTTTCAGCTGAATTTCCAATTTTTCCTCTAAACAGCTCAAAGCTAACATAACAACCCCACTGACAATCACATTGGCCCAATAACCTTTATTACCTGGTTCTCTTACTTCAACGAAGGATGTGAACTTTCAAAATACTAAATTTTCTTTCTCCTCGGTTCAATTTTTAATATTTTTCTACCTTCAACGTCATTAATTAATTTAGTTTATTTAATTTTATAATGTTAACCTTTTTCACCTTGAACCACAGTCTAGATTCAGTCTCAAGGACTTATCATTTTTGAACTTCGTATTTTCTAAACTGAACCACCAAGATCAAT
Source organism: Polydrusus tereticollis (assembly GCA_963920685.1). Taxonomy (NCBI): domain Eukaryota; kingdom Metazoa; phylum Arthropoda; class Insecta; order Coleoptera; family Curculionidae; genus Polydrusus; species Polydrusus tereticollis. The sequence continues at coordinate 58,343,896 of OY987329.1, forward strand.
TATTACTGTATCCCTGAAGATGGACATTTAAGTGTCCGAAACATGTTGGATAACGATCTTAAATATTAAAACAATGTGGAGGTAGACTGAAGTCGTTTTATTTGATTTAACCTGCTTATGGTGCACCATGTCGATCGGCACTCCATAAGTCAGGACCGGCCTGACGAGAGTTTTGTGTAAATTAACTTTAGTTCTATAACCTATCTGGCTCCTTTCTCTAATTTAGTCTCTAATTAAAAACAAGTCCTAAGTACTTCACTTCTTGGATCCAGTTTATCTGAATGCCGTTTACTAAGAGCCTAGTCTCGGGTCTTCTAACTCTACTCTTCGAAAAGGAAATTCAGGCTAATCCTCCACCTCAAAAGTCACTTTTCTAAAACTCGTATGGGCCTCTGCAATATCTAGCCACATCCAGCCTTGGTTGATATGAAACTAAAGTAATTGCAGTGTCGTCAACAAATAAGAACAGCTCGTTAAATCTATCCCTCGGGATATGATGAACGTACACATTGTACAAGCTAACCGCTCCTCCTTCTCTCCAAAAAGGAATTAATAATCTTAGAAAGTTAATTGGGAGCCCTCAGACTTATCAATTGTAAAACAAGGGGGTATTTGATTATCGAACGTTACAAAAATTAAAAATTTCTCTTCAGCAACATTACAAAGTCTCTAGTCAATTTCGAGTATTTTATATTTATATAACGAACAATGAATAAACGTATCGAGGTTGCTATTACTATATTTATCTGCAAATGCATATAAATTACAAAAGTTAACCTTCAAATTGGAAATAATCGATTGCGAAAATTCTTCGGCAAGGATATGTTAGTCACAACTTTTGCTACAATTTGTATTCTAATCTTACGGTTTTTATGCTCGTTATTGCTGCTTTTAATTACTAGGTTGCACAGTTTTTCAAATCTGAATGTGCGTTTCTGCATGTTGGAAATTTGTTCATGCAATATGCATTTGAGGTATTAGTTTAAAAATTAACCAATTAAAGGACCAATCATTTTGTTTCTATAATTGCATAAAATTGCATAAAATTGCATTATATTATTTTCCTTGTTAAATATAAAAGTTTAGGCATGCTTTATATCGTTTGATACTTTCTAATATCGATTCTACTATGTTGTTTATTTTAAAATGATTAATAGAGCTGTAAAATTTAATATACAAAAGGACTATCCTGACTTCTATGTTAAACAATTTTGAATGCAGATTTAGTACAAAGCGGCCTTGGCCATTTTCAATTGAAAATATGTATTAAAATGTCATGCACGCGTCATCATCTTGTCTCTACTAGAACAATCACAATTTTTTGATTTAATGCAATAATTATTAGTAAGAAGACATTTTCCAGTTATACTTCTTGTTAGAGGTAAAATCTCAACACACAGGACCGGCGCTAGGATTTTCGGGCCCCGGGTTAGCGTTCGCATTATATATAGGTATGAGTGTATTTCGGGAAAATATTTTCGCATATACAGAATGGTCCAAGAAAGTATGACGACAATTTTTTTTTCTAAATGGTATACCCTATATTTTTTTTGCGTATTTTGGTTCTTCTTAGTGTTCTTTCTTATTTTTCAAAGATTTATTTGATTTGCTTGAGTCGTTTACGAGATATTAATATTATTATTATTATATATTTATTAATATTAATATTAATATTATTATTATTATATATTTATTAATATTAATAAATTAATAACAGTAAGAAATCGTTTTGCACGCATTAAAAAAATTATTAAAAAAACGGTCGTAGATCGGTTTGGTCCAAGCTACATAGTGTGAACTTGAATACAAGAGGTCTAACATCAAATAGTTTTATTTGTTTTATACAGAATGTCCAAAATTTGGTTCAAAAACATTCAAACTAGTTTTTTTGAAGATTTTCAAATGAAGCACCCTGTATATTATTTTACTATCTACTACAGAATTTAAGTACAAATATTTTCGTATCACAAGTGTATCAAAAGTCTGGACCGTTTTTAAGATATTTACCAAAAACCATAAATATGCCCATTTTATTAGTAAAGTATTACAAAAAGGATCTAGGCAGCCATGGAACGACAACCATATTTATTTAAGAAACAGATTTTTACAGTAACGCATTTATCTTAAAATATGTTCAAAATGTCTTCCATTTTGTTCAAGGCATCTGTTTATTCTTGCTTGAAAAGCCCTTTCCACATATCGGAGCATTGCGGGTGTAATTGTTGTAAACACGTTGATGATTCTTTGTCTCATGTTCTGCTCAGTTGTTGGACGTTTCGTATAAACAAGATCTTTTACATACTACTATAGAAAAGAGTCGAGTTTAGTTAAATCGGGCGACCTTGCAGGCGATCTAACTGGTCCACCCCTTCCAATCCAGCGATTTTCGTAAGTGTTATCTAACAAATTTCTGACTTGTCGCGAAAATGGGCTGAAGCTCCATCCTGTTGTAGCCAAATATTTCGTGCCTGCGTATTTGGTGGTTAATTTAAAAGCAATATAGGTAAATCGTTTGGTAAAAATTCTAAATACATTCCACATGTTTTCCAACAATTCCTTCTCAAACATTTATTGACCAACGATGTTGGTAGTCCATTTGTCATATGATTCTTGGATTGTCGGTATCGTAATAGTGAAAATTATACTTTTGACGCATCCATTGGAATGTGGCCTCATCCGAAAATAAGACGTTCATAAAAAATAATGGATTTTCTTCTTAATAGTATATTAAAGTACATGTTTTATAAAGCATCATCTTATAGCACGCGTCCATGTTAAAAAACGAGCCGCTTGCGGCGAGTTTTTTAACGGGACAAGTGCTCTAACTGCTTTATAAAACACGTAATTTATACTATTTTTTCTATTTTGTATTTTTTTCAATAAGAAAATACATATTTAAAAAGAAAATCAACCCTTTAAATTTTGTAAATTCTATGTTGGTAATACTATAAATTTACTTTTATCATAGTAGCCTTGACAATAAATAATATTTTCTTTGTGTCATTGTCACGAAATTTGTGTTTTAATATTTCATAGAGTTGTTCATAATTATAATTAAAAAAATATGGAGCATGATAATCTAAGTTCAACTCCCCCTTAGTTAAGGGATATTGCTAATAAAACGATAAATCAACTTTTACCAGAGAAATCCCGAAAACTTTCTTTTCTCATGGATCACAATAACAGGAAACGTCAGACGTCAACAGAATAAAACATTTAAATATTACCAATGCCAACTTTTAAAAAATAAAAAAACGGTATCGTAATAGATCTGTTTCGATACTGAAAACGGTATCGTAATAGATTTCTTATGAAACAAAATTAGAAAAAAATCATTTTTTAAAGTAAAATATTATCCGCTAAAGTATAATTATATCTTTCGTAAGGGTAATATCAAAATTTATTTCTTAAATAAACATGGTTGTGTTTCCATGGCTGCCTAGATCTTTTTTGTAATATACTAATGAAATGGGCATATTTATGGTTTTTGGTAAATATCTTGAAAACGGTACAAAATTCTGATACACTTGTAATGCAAAAAATATTTGTATTTAAATTCTGCATTAGATATTAAAATAATAAAATATACAGGGTGCTTCATTTGAAAATCTTAAGAAAAACTAGTCTGAAAGTTCATTTTTGGAACCAAATTTGGACACCCTGTGTAAACTTTTATTTAAACTAATTTTCAAAACTTCTTTATCTGGATCGTCAGTTTTTTTTTTTAATTATATTTAAAAAAAATTAACGATGCAATATCGACAAAACCATTCTGATTTCTAGCATGAACTACTGCGAATCTTGAGCTGATTCATTTTTTGCTGCGCTGGGTTTATTTTTATCCATCTTGCAGACCATTCTATCACTACTTTTGCCGAATACTCTAGTTTCATCTAAACAGATCGACTGGAAAAGTTTTTCTAATTTGGCTTTTTTTGTACGAATCCAAAAATGACACGGAATAAAATCTTTATATCAGGAAGTTCCATTCAAAAATTTTGATTATTTTCTTGTTTAAATTTAAAATTGTTAATTATCAAATTCACAATCAATGAAGCTGAATAGCAATATTCTCGATATTCTTCTTGCATCAGCGTAGTCACTGTTTTCGTTATAAAGTTTGTAAATTATATCACCGATGTGGTTTAACATCCTGTGCTCAATTTAAGTTTTTACTGCTGCAACTTTTTGGGACATAATTTCTTTTTATTCCGTATTGTTTTCACTTTCAAAATATTAAATTATGTTAACAATTAATCCTTTACAGCAATTAGAGAATCTATTCATTTTGAATTTGAGTAATATTAGAAAAACGAATATTTGTCAATCATCACGTTACTGTCTCAGGTCTTCTCACTTTTTTCTTCGAGGAGAGAATGGCGCTTATCTTGGCGGGATTCAAGCAAATCTTCCGGTCCGAAAGCCATTTTTCCATGACTCGGATCTGTCTCTGCAATCAACACAAGCCACGGTTGTTTTGACACCAAAGTTTCGTGTAGTCGGCGAATAGATACAACTCATTGTGTCTGTCCTTCGGGATATCATGAATATATACATTATACAGCAACGGAGCGAGAGGAGACCCTTGCGGGACTCCCGGCCTGATGTGGTTTGGTTTAGAAATCGCGCCCTCTGACGAGACTGCAAAACTTCTGTTCTCCAAAATATCATTGTGTTCGACTAAAAGAGAAAGAGATAGAATTTTTCGCTCGGGTAGGCATACATCGATAACAATTGGTGGATGTAAAACCAAAGGTTGTCAATATGAATCCGGACCATATAGGTCCACTTCTTTATAAATTTTTAATATTCATTTAAATTCCATTAATCTATATTGAAAATTTTAATTTAATTACATGTTTTAGTGGCTGCGGTATCGTTGTTTTAATAACAATAATAACAGCTTCTGTTGTGGAAGTTCTAACGAAGACTAGGAGTAATAGAGTACGTCCCCAAGATTTAGAATCTGAAAATAACAATAGCAACAAAAGTTTTCATGCTAGAAGCAAGGATTCGATAATAACTAATCAAGATAAAAACAAGGAAAAAAGTAGTAAGTTAGATTCAAGTGACTTAAGGTTTGTTTCGATATAGTGGTGGCTCATTCCATTTAATTATCCAAATGATTATTGAATTATGTTGGTAAAGTGGCAAGGGTGTACCAAAAAATCGTTAACCAAAGATACTAAAAATTAAATACTGACTAGAAATTTGTACCACTTAAACTTATACAGGGTGTTACAAATTCGAGTGTGTGCATGGCGATCTTAAAAACTATAAGTTAGTCAAATTGAAGCATATTTACCCAATTTATTGCTTCATAAAACGGCGTTAATATCATTAAAAATTTTGAAATGCTTCCGGATATATCCTAAAAACATATTCAAATTATGCAAAATATTTTTTATTTTTTTATACTTATTTTTTATTTGAGGCGATTTTCGAAAGAAATTACACTTTGGAGTGCTCTATCAGTTGGTGTTCTTATACAACATTACATCGATTTTTTTTTGTTAATAATCAAATTGAAATACCTTCAGGTGCCAATCTAATACTTAATAGCCTAACAACGTAAGATAAATATGCAATAAACACTGTCAATAATTACGAACGAAAAAACCCATAATTATTTACACAATATAATTTTCTTCATTTTATTACTTAGATGTAAATACCTCTATAATCACACCTGTAATTTAGATGTACCGTTGGCCTGTAAATTAAGGACCAAAATAACCCATCATCTGTCAATTGTATTTTAATGACATAGACATATAGAATTTAGTATTGTCCTATATGCCTTTAATAATGATCCGCAAGGGTTGAAACACGTGTCAGGAAACTGAATTAAATTCTATATTTAACTGAAAAGATGTACATTTACTCTAAATATAATATGTTAACACTGTAACTCAAAATTTATAATGAGGGTTACTTCCTGTCAGGCAATAGAAAACACAGTATTGTCTCAAAATAACAAAACATAAGGAACACAAGGAACACCTCCTTATGACCACTCTTTGCGATACTATTAAATGGCATCCAATAAATACACATCGTGGACGAAATACATAAACTTAATTTCTAACAACGTTCACAATTATAACAAGAACAAATCATTTATAAGGGCCAAGGGACCTCACAGACCATTCACTCTACCACACATCGATTGCAATGTCCTCCTTCACTGTTATAAATCGAACTAGATATACTGTGCCGTATTAGAATCTAATTTGCTAAGAGATTACCTAATCGACGGAAGTCTTTCTGGGTATCCCTGAAGGTACTGCTGTGAAGCTTTGATAAAAATTCTGTTACACCAAATAGATCTTCATCATATTTTCCGTTTAGTCGTTTGAATATCTCATTTTCAAAGCAAGAAGAACAGAAAAATAAATTACGCTTTTATAAAAACTTTGAATTATTACCGTTTTTACAGAATTCATACACATTTCTTGCTGCTTCTTTTTGAGCTTATTTAATTATGAGAGACAATAACAGAGCAGTTGTATTAGAAATATTTTGCTGAGATGACTTTGTTATAAAATTAACAGGATCTTAAGCGTCCAAGATTATTTTAATTTAATAAGTTATTTTATGGAAGTAGTCCATCTCACAGTGGAGTAATATTTTAAGTGAGGAATGAAACACAAAGTCTGCTCCACTAATTTAATAAATAGGTTCACCTGAATCTATTTATTAAATTAGTGGAGCAGACTTTGTGTTTCATTCCTTACTTAATAAGTCATTACAAATTTAAAAATCTTCAGTAATAATTTTATTTTTAATATTTTATTAACCGTTCTTTTGTACGTTTACGAAAAATATTGATTCCTTTGAGTAATTTGGTCTCTACGTCATACATGTTTTCGTTCATTGTTTTAACAAGTTCAAATGTTTCTGGTAAACAAACAGTGTAGTCATGTAGCATGTAGTAATGACATAGTAAACATTCTTTGGTTTGTACAATAGTTATTGCAAGAGATACTAGAAAATATTTCTTTCGATAGCCTAAGTAAGGTAAACACCTAATTTATTTACAATTCCTTTCGTTTTTTACAAGAAATAATAAAAATGAATTGGGCAGCGTATATAAGGGTAAAATAGAAAAAAAAAACTTGGTATCGTTCTAAGAAACCGTAAAATAAATACTTTTCTGGATCTATCTGAATACTGCAAGGAACAGATGCCCAAGACGTCACCAAAAGAAGAGCTGAGTTAAAATGGAATAAGGCAGATCATGTGGTCAAAAAATGGTGTGGTAATATAGAGGAGACCGTGAATTTAGTAAAGGAGCGGAAAAAAAGAAGAACATAAAACGAGTTCTAAATGGAAATATTGCCATTATATTGTTATTGTTAAATTCCGGTTATTGTACGGCCATTGTCTTTTGGGCACAAGAGGGAGTAGTTATTCTAATTGAATACATGCCAAAGTACAGTTAAAGTGTGTTCACAAATATAAGAAATCGACCTAAATGACTGCTATTATTAGAGTATTCAAAATATAATAAACAACAATAAACTAGTTCTGTGAAATGATATGGGCGTAATAAATCTTAAGTACCGTACTCAGGTAAATAAAAATGCGGATAAATCAGGGTTCTTTTTGATTTTAGTTTGTCAACGCACACTGTTGAGTTTAGTTTGTTTTCTGAAAATGTGTCGTCATTAGTGTTCTAGTGAGATTTGTGAAAGCAATGAAACTGAAGTAAATAACAGAGTGCATTTATCAACAGATGCCAAACAGATTATAAATAATGTGTTTTCGACATTAATGTAGCGCGGAAATTTGTGCCCTCAAGAAGTTGTAAAGGAAACGGCTTTACTTACAAAAAAATCCTTTTCGACAGTTTGGAAAATTACACAAGGGCCAATTTTGGAACGCAGAAAAAGAAGTGATATTGGAAAATAAAGAACGTTGGACCAAGAGGACGAGGTAGGTACTTATACGACGAAAAATTTATAAAATGTACGAAAGTGTACCAACGTTGGACAATTTAATGAAAAGGCAGACAACAGATGAAACAGAAATTCACCTTTACCTATGGTAATACGTCAACAAAATTATGCGTATTTACTAAAATTGAGAGTGAGAGTTCACAACGCAACCAAAGCTCAAACCACCTTTCTCGAGTCTTTGAGTTGAAGTACATGCTGTAAGATCCCGATTTTGCTCTTATTTGACTTTTTATAACCTGAACTAAATAAAAGAGGATATTTATAGCTATTTTGATGTTAAGGGACATTATTTGAAGGAATAAAGTCGGTGCAGGACAGATGGCGCGATTGCGTTGAAATTAAGTTGAAATACCTAACTAACATAATGTTATTGTTAAGAAGAAAACTATTTTATAATCTACTTCCCCGCATAAACAAGCATTAAGGTAATGAAAAATTGTGTTCATTTGCTGAAACATACGTTGAGTGGATAATGTTCTCAAATGTTGTATTGCAAAATTTTATTTTCAGATATCATTTTACGGTTGCTGCTGGCTTTTTCCGCAATTAAGAATGGTAGAAGTATTTTATCCGTAGAAACGACGGGCAAGGAAGACATAGGGTGTCTTCATGGCTTTCGATTTTTTTCTATAGCTTGGATCATTTTGGTGCATACTTATTTGGAGATTTTTGGTGTGACACAAAATAAAAATTTTAGAATGATAACTGAACGAAGTTTCATGTACCAGATGATTTCTAATGCGACTTTTTCAGTTGATACGTTTTTCTTCATAAGGTGAGTATTGAGCAGTGGCGTAGCTAACTCTAAGTGGCCCCTCTTTTAAAATTTATAGGGGGGCCGCTTCTGTAAATAAACAAAAATACAAATATAGAGAAAGCATATTTGAAAATATATCTTTCTTTCAATCGACCGGAATGCAAGTACTTTCTAGATATCTTTTAACCCGAAATTATCACTTTACTGGTGTAAACCGGAAAGGAAAAGAGGAACCGGTAAAGTGCTTTACCGGCGCCTCTTTCATTACCATTTAATTTTTTATTAAAATTTCTTTTCTATTGAGTCTAAATATTTTGGTTTATGAAATATTTTTTCGACTTTACAGTTTTCCAACTGTCTAAATCTATAACAATATACTAATTATGAAAATTTTTTAGTACGCCACTGGCTGTGTCGATTGAAAAAAATATTGCACGTTACACATCCGGAAAGTAAGTTAACAGGGCTCGCAGGTTTCTGCCCGCATCGTCCTGTAAAGCGGCACTTTCGGTCATGTAACGTAATTTACTAATAAAAACAAACATTCTGTAGTAAATGGTATGTTGGTTATATTCTCTGGGTTGAGTGTAAAAACCCTGCTCGACAGATGAGTGCGAACTCTGTCCTTGATGGAAACATTTGTAAATATTCTTTTATCTCCGAGACTTATTGTAGGTACTGTTTTTTTTCCACAATAAAAAGATGTATTATTATTATTATGCCTACCTACTTTTCTTGCCTTTTTCCGCGATTATATTAATTACATACTATATACTTCTTATATGCATTCTTGTATTGTCCCATAATAATATAATAATAAGATAATTTTTTTCGAGTTGTAATTACTTAGAAAAGCTTCTTTATCTATTGCAGTTGTAATAGGAAAAGTTAAAAATGCTGTTATTATCTTTGTCAAACTGGAAGCTAAGCCATCCTGCATGGTATGCATTTTCTGAATTTCTGATTTTGAACAGCTTTTCAAAGTATCTAGTTGATCATTGAATCAACAACTATGAAATCATTGTGGATTACGGTATTCACCTGCCAGTACTGCTGCTTTTTTAGTACTTCGTTCGACAAGGAAATCTTTTTTTTTTTTCGTACTAAGTATAACATTTCGAATTCATTACTAAGGACACAAAAGCTTTGACATATTAGTTTAATCTTCTGACAACTCATCTAAATCCAGCAGGCTGAGGGGGCTTTTCGCAATAAATTAAGATCTATGTATGAAAGATTTACTAGAAACAGCAGAAAGTGGAAGGGTTCGAGCACAAGTTATACAGGGCTGCCCAGAAGTTCGGAATAAAATTTAACCTATAACTTTAGGGAAAAATGTTCGGACACGTCAATTTAGTTTTATATATGCTCACATTTTGATGTTATTTGTTCGTTTCCTTATAGACATTCGTCAAAGATATGACGACATCGATTTTTTTTTTAAATGGAAACTACAGCTTGTGATACATCATTTGAAAGCTAATATCTCGTACAGTCAATGTGAGAAGATATTTAGATCAGATATTTCCAGGTCGCTGGATTGGACGACGTGGTACAATTAAATGGCCACCGAAGTCCCCAGACTTAATGCCTCTAGACTATTTTCTTTGGGGATATTTAAAAGAAAAAGTTTACCAAAATAGGCCAAATAATATTGAAGATTTGAAAAACAAAATTAGATTGGAGGCACATAGCATACCGGCTGAAGCCATTCGAAATTCCGTCGACGGATTTTACCATCGTCTGGGAGCATGCCAAGTAGAGGGTGGAGGACATTTCCAGCATTTGCCACGTTAAACCACCTTTTTGTTGTGTTTTCTTTTGCTTCGTTACATTTTTATTTTTTTTGACAAAATAAATAACAAATAAACCATAACTATTGTTAAGTCACAATGTCACAAAATGTCAGAACGTGAAACAATGAAGATTTCTTAACTTGAAAGGTAAAAAAAACATTAATGATTTATCATTTCCACTCATTTAAATAGGGATTTTTTAAAAACTTTTAACAGTCGCCGTTTTGAAATAATCGCGTCAAAATTTATGGGCATACTGCCCGAGATATTAGCTTTCAAATGATGTATCACAAGCTGTATGTTTCCATTTAAAAAAAAGATCGATGTCGTCATATAATCGACAAATGCCTATAAAAAAACAAACGAATAACGTCAAAATGTGAGCATATATAAAACTAAATTGACGTGCCCGAGCATTTTCCTCAAAAGTTGCAGGTTAAGGCTACATTAATTTTATTTCTGGGCAGCCCTGTATAATGGTGAATCCAATAATTGCCTTCCATCATCTGTTAAGTATGTTTTTGTCCTTAAATGTAAGTTAGGGGCGGGTCCAGATATGTTTCCCATCTTGTTTTTGAGAGAATGTGCTGTATCACTATGTGAACTTAATGTATTTGATAAATCTCTTTCTTAGGGTGTTTTTCCTACTGAATGCAAACGCTTCATACTATTTATGTTACCCCCATCTTTAAGTTATGCGATAAAATCTGATCTCGGTAACTACAGGCCTATATGCATATATTCGGCTATTCCAAAAGTTCTAGAGAGTATGATCATGCCTCTTATCACTGCCCTCGAAATATCACTGTAGAATTGTAACACGAATTTGTGAGGGTTCGCTTAACTGTGACAAACCTCTTTGCGTACACTTACTTCATATTAAATGCATTGGACAATGGATATGAAGTACACTCTATTTACCCGATTTGTTTGCGATAAGCTTTCGACCTTTTGGGTCAGGATATCTTGTTCATAACGCTGAAGAATATTGAAATTAGTGGGTTGTTCTTGTCATGGTTATGTTCTTATTTAAGAGATTGAACAATGCAGGGAAGAATGGGTGCTGTGGTTTTATCTGGATTTGAGGTGATGTCGGGTGTCCCCCAGGGGTCTCATTTTTTGGGTCCTACTAGTGAATGATATAGGAGAGCACCTTCAGTCAAATTACTGATCTAAAGTGGTTTCGCTGTATTAAATCACACGATGATGAAACGGGTCTGCAAGAAGACTAAACAGCTTAATGAAATGGTGCGATATAAGCAACCTTCCTTTAAATATGTGAAAGTGCTCTTATGTTAGTTCTTCCAGAGGGGTATTTATACTAATATGGTTATAGAAAGCAGAATTATACCCACATTGGTGAGAGACTTAAGTGCCACCTTGATGGATGGCATGCCTAGCTTTATTGATGTTCAGCACATTATGGAGTTGTGCTGTATACCTCATATGCCAGATCTATTATGGAGTATGGTTCTACAATTTAGAATCCGTACAATGAAACTCACAAGAGTCGCATTGAATCTATTCAACGCAGACTTCTGTATCGACTTAAATATCGAATGGGGGAGGGCGACCGTTTCAGTACTGACAAGGTGGAAAGGCGCTTTGGGTTGCATACATCGAAGGAACGCAGAAAGTACCTACCTGGAGTTGTGCTTTATGTTTAAGGTAATTCATTTCTTTACTGATGCACCATATGTCTTGAGTACTGTATGCATAGAACATGCCTAGAATAGGCTGATAACATATGTCAATGAAGACGTGGATTTCATGGGTATATCCATCGGTAGGTTCAAATCTCAAATAAAATAGATTACTTTCTCTTAAGAATTCATGTATTACTGTTTTTATTGGGATTGTATGCAGCTCTCTGCAAAGGTATTTGTTCACTTTTGTTTCGGGCAAGTTTTGTCGGTGTTATTCAGAATAGCCAACAAATTCTATGTGGTTAATATTGTTCTTTTTATTATTGTAAACTTAATATTCTTAAGGGTTCATAGTTACTTTTGTTATCTAAAAATGGTATAACCGTTAAACGAATAAATAAATAAATAAAATGGGGCATCGTTATCCTTCATTTTTAATTTTTGAAACGAGATGTTAGATCCATTAATTCAGCAAACCTTTAAATTAATTTTACTTTCTTTAGTTCTGAAAGTTGGTTTAGGAGATTATTTAACAAAATACTGGCTGGGATTCTATACATATGAATTAAAAGTGTAGACAATTCCCCATTTATGTATTTTCAGTATAAATAAATTAAAGCATTTTTTTCTAAAATATATTAAGTTATATTTTAATTCAATGTTTCAATACTACCCACTAATAATCATCAATGCAGGCTTCACACAGGAGTTTATGTTACTCTGAAATTTTTTCTTTGTTGTTTGAAAGTATATAGCGAAAGAAAAAAGTTGGATGCCATTTCTCAGGGATAAGACAACTTCGTTTTTCCAAGACTCTATAATTTTCTTAACTAAGATAAAAGTGTTTACCACTTTAAAAATACCTACTAGTATATACAATTTATGGACATATCGAGCTTTCAGGATGAATAAAAAAAATCGGGGACTAATATCTGTACTAAATTAAAACCACTGATAACAATTAGATTACCTCAGTCCAGTCGTAAATACATAAGAACGTATTTCGTAATAAAAAATTTTCAAAACAATTGCCTCTTTATCATGACATTAAAGGTGACTAAATGGGTAACTTAGATAAATTGCAGATACAATAATTTTAACATGCGTTAGTGTTGGCTTGTCAATAGTTTTATTACAGATGACAAAACTGTGATTTTCACCTTAAAAACAAAATATTCGTTAAACGTTCCATTTAAAATAAGCAAGTTGACACCCACATCCGGTGTAACCGGAAGTGTCACCCTATTGAAAATATTTTAGCCGGGTTGTCCTTGGCAACATTAGCATATTGTCAAAATTTTTCTATGTATAGTTTTCCATATATAGCGGTTCCCGGTGGTAAACCCTGTATAAAGGTGTAATAGTAGGTATTTATAGAAAGGTTAAAGATCAAACTTTTATCCTAGTTAAGGGAATACAGGGTGCTCTACTTGAAATAACGAAATTGTCCTAGCATTTCCATTTTTATGTTATATATACTTATATTATATATACTGTATATATACAAATAACCAATCTACTAAAAAACTTTACAGCAATGTGAACTCCTCTGTAAAAATCGCAACTCAAAATCTTTCTTTGTTTGTAATTTATAAGGATTTAAAATGTGTCTAAGTACCGTGCAACACCCAGTACATTACAGACTTATTTGATTTATTTATTTTTCCAAAGAAACTTTCTATACTATTTTGCCAAATCTATCGTGGTGATGGCAGACATCTCTTCGGCTCTAAAACGACTAAATACTAAAACTGAAACTCTGAAATTTTGAAAATAAACAGTTTCAGTTATATTTTTATGATTAAGATACTAAAAATGAAATTACTTTGGACTAAAAATGAAATTACTTTGGAATGTTTTTTAGTTTAAAATTCATTTTAGTCATCTGTTGTTTCTTTATAATAATTTTATTTCATGTTATCATTATTTGTTGTTAGTATATTATTCTCAGTCTGTTGTAATACTTTCCATGGTGGACTGTTTTTTTAGCGGTTTCCTGTTGACCCTGGTGTTCTTTAAAGCTGAAGCAAAAAAGGAGCGACAATCCAAAAAAGAACGAATAGAAAAATTTGTATCGTCCAGTTTACTCAAATTTTCACTTATGCTTTTATATCGATTCCTGAGACTAACACCGGCATATTTATTTGTATTGGGAGCTAATGAAATTATCATGAGATATATTCATAGGTAAAGAAAATAAAAATGTATAACAGATAGAAGATAATATACCTAATATTTACAGGCATCCAATGTTACACTTTTTTTTCTAGTAATTCTGTTTTTACTCCTGCAATTATAGACCATATAACCTGTGATAAATACTGGTGGAGGAACGCCCTGTATATAAACAATTTCTTTCCTCAGGCGGAATTTTGTATGTTGTGGTCCTGGTACATTGCAAATGATACTCAATTTTTTATAATTGCATCAGTTCTTTTAATAATAGCTGCCAGGTAAGTTTCCTTTATTTATTATTTCAAAAAAGAAAGCTATCCAAAAGTATTTAAATATGGTGTTCCTTAAGAAATCATTTTAGTACCATTATTTTTGAATATTTATAATATTATATATAAATAATATTATATATTAAATATTTAGTATAAATTGCGATGGGAAAATACATAGTTTGGCAAATGATACTGCTATTTTTTATAGCTATTCAAATTGCGACAATTTAAATAAAAAAATTGAAAAGATTTTAAAATTATAAGAAATTGGTTTGATAGTAATTTATTAACAATTAATCTTAATATAACAGATTATCTTCATTTTACTATAAACCTAAATAATGTACCACAAAATATAAATAGTATCAATATAAGATCCGATGACATACAAATTTTAAAAGTTAATCATGTAAAATATTAAGGAATAATTTTTGGCAGTAAATTAAATTAGGGTTTTGAAGTTACATATTTCACTAAAAAATGAAGAATTTTACTACCGATTTTTAAAAACTAAAAAATTTCTGGATAGAAAATCTAGAAATATTATATTATCCATTATTTAAAATTCATTAAAATTCTATAATAACTATACACTATTGGCAAGCATTTATCTTACATGCGGAGGTTTTCAGTGTGATAAAACGGTATAGGCAAAGGCTCGAGAGAAATAAAGACAGACAAAATCATGCTCTAGCCGATTCCCCTTCCACCGACCAATACGCTTTTATGGTAGAGGGGAATACTAGCGGGCACGGTAGGTGGGCGACGGGCGACGGCAGTATCGTATCAGCCGGATATTGGAGCAGTAGTGATTGTCAATCGCATTTTGTGCGATGTTTTACGACGTCGTTTTTTTGCGGTCATGTTTATCACTGGTAGTTCTATTAATACATACAACTAACAGTAATTTTAAGGTGTTTAAATTTTTATCGGCCTTAAGCATAAAAGTAAAATAAAACCTGTTATTCTAAAAAAAAATAAACTCATGAACATTCTTAAAAAGAAATAAAATCAATGGTAATTCTAATTAAAAAATAACTTTAAACAATAAGTATTCTTAAAATAAAACTAAAAAAGTCATTTTAATAAATGCTCGAAGACATTGCCTTGCTGGGCTTCGCAATACCCGAGCCGATCATAAAACTCCGTCCTAACATTCGACAATACCTCCGGTGTTATGGAATTAGTAATGTCGAATATTTTTGCTCTTAAGTCAACTAAATTTACAGGCCTCTCATGTGGATACCTGTAAATTAGTTGAGTTAAGTGGCCCCACAAAAAAAAGTCGAGGGGAGTCAAATCCGGTGACCTTGCCGGCCATGGTATGGTACCTCTGCCACAAATAAGCCGTTCAGGAAATGTCATACTCAAAAACTCCTGAACTCGCCTTGCATTGTGAGCAGGGCAACCATCCTGCTGAAACCAAATTTCTTCGAAATTAACATTCAAGGCACGCACAGCTGGTATTATTTCCTCTTGCAGCATCTGCAAATATTTTTCCCCATTTAAGTTGCCGTCAATGACAAAAGGTCCTACAATATTGTCGCCCGAAATACCCGCCCAACAGTTTAATTTTTGGGGATATTGTGTCCGCAAAGGCGCACTTAAATGTTTGTTTTCCCGTGACCAATATCTGGCGACTGCAGGATTATGATAACCATGAAGAGAAAATGATGATTCATCCGTAAACAGAATATTTTTTAAAAAATCTTCATTTTCATCAATTTGCCTTCTCATGGTCTCACAAAACTCCATTCGCCTCATAAAATCATCTGGAAAAATTTCTTGGGTAGTTTTTATTTTATAGGATTTATACCCATGCTTTTTTAAAACATGTCTAACTGTGCGGTCTGGAATGCCAATTTCTTGAGAAATATGAGTGCTGGAACATGGCTCACATGCTTCCACAAAAGCGCATACATTTTCGTCCCTCTCGACTCTTTCTTCAGGAATAGGACGGGCTTGTTGATCCTCGTGATAGCATTTACCACATTGGTTAATGCACCCGGATTTTTTAAAACGATTATAAATATTAATAATCGTTTGGCGGGAAGGAACCTGTTGATCAGGGTACGCAAATGCAAATTGCCCAACAACACCTTCGGCACTTTCAGCTTTGGAATACCATAAAACTATATTAATTTTCTGTTCACGCGATTACATTTCTTTTAAATATTAATTTACTCCTTTCTATGCAAAAGACTCTGTGAATAGGAGCCTTGCCGTAGCCGCCCCCACCAGTCCTTACAAGTCTTGCATAGTACCGCCACCCGCGAAAGCAAAGGGCAGAGTTTCGATCAACCAGTAAAAATGAAATTATTTATGTTGTCTTCCCCAATAAAATATTAAAAACTTAGGTTCGAAAAGTCTACGTGACAACGTCGCAAAATCCAGCAGTTCCGAGGCCGCGCGAAAGGAATACTCTCGTTTGTTCTCGTCGTATTGGAAGGGGAATAGGGGAAATCGCTGTCGTTCCCTTTTTAATCTTAGGCATTTTATAACCATACTATTCTATTGCATTAAAATTGGCCTGCAAAGTTTTACTTTGCCGATAGTGTATATAAACTATAGTTAAAAAACTAGAAGCATTACAAAAAACATTTCTGAAAATTATATTTAATAAGGAGTATTTTATCTCCTTCAAATGAATTATATTCAGAAACAAAAAAAAATGAATATATTGACAAATTTATATTTATAGTATCTGAATATTATAACTATTTATAAATAAAAAACCTTATACAGTTTAAAGACGATACATAATCATAATACACGTTCTAAAAATGAAATATCCATAAAACCTAAAATAAATAAGTCCGGTGGACAAAAATCTTTTAAATATTTGTTTTTATTTAAATGATTATTTACCAACATATATTTACAAAAAAATATTTCATTAAAAATATTTATAAAACCTTTTTCAGAATTTTAATATACAGCGTGTTTCATTAATCTTGCGAAAAAATTCAGGATGAGTTTCCCTGTCTAAAAAAATGAAAAAAAGTTCCTATAAGCTTATGTGTAGGGAACACTCTCTAAATGAAAGAATTTTTAAACAGTGTGGTTCGAGGGGCACCAAGCTTAATCACGTACGGGTGGACCGCAGTGGCTCGTCGTGTATTTCTAGCATGCATCGCTTTGGGTGAAATCAAAAACCTCAGTTGAGCACTTGCCATGAAAATATTTAAAAAGAAGGCTCAAGTCGCCAACCTGCCTTCATGTTGAAGGCTCTCCAGGGTGACACATCATGGGCACCGATCAGGCGAATGGCTGTTCTTTGAATGAAATCCAGCAATATCAGAGTAAGTTTGGGAGCAGAGCCCCAAATTTGTAAGTAGAGTTCTAGCGATGGTCGAATTTGACTTTACAGAGCATCAAGAGCGGTTGGGGTGTACATACAGGGTGTTTCCTAAATACGGTACGAAACTTGTCGCAAACGAAGCCAAATATAAAAAAAATACTAGAGACCAAAAAGTTGTATTTGTAGTTGCTTAATCTGATCAAATAAAAAACTAAAAAAAAGGCAGTGGCGTACTTTTTCTTGCCAACAATAATTGGCTGTGGTGCTCACAGAGGCGTTACTGGACCTAATAATTTCAATCTAGTTAGGGCTAAATAAGCGCCTTATTACTTCAAATAACTGAACCAAATTTCAACGAAATCGGTTTAAGGACATTTATGACCGTTTTTTTTTTAAACTTAAAGTATCTCAAAAACGAAGCAACTCCGGACATATGTTCATAGAAACTTTTTTTCTTAAAACGACCTTACATATCACCCTCTGAAGTTTCGTACCGTAGTTAGAAAACACCCTGTATATAGGTTCTTAGTTCGAAAAAGTATCCCAAGCTTCCCAAGCTGATGAAGCCAAGGGAATCTAGGGCCCCGCCATATCTATATCAACATTAACTTTTTTAGAAAAAACTGCTGCCTGGGTTTTCTTAACGTTAAATTCTACTCGGAGAGAAGACAGGTCTTCGTTGAGATGTGATACCTTTTGCTGCCTATAAAGATGTGCATGGTCAGTTGATGTTCGAGCATCCAAAGTAAAAAATAAAATAAGTATGCTGTCGTCTGCGAAGCCATATTTTATTTTTTGCTTAGTTTTTTTTCCAAAATATCGTTAATGTACACTGAAAAGAGAATGAGCGACAATATAGAACCCTGCGGAACTCCGGCATTGATGTTAAATTTGTCTGAGAGAAATCCGTCCGTCACTACTCACAGAAAAGTGTCTTTAAGAAAACTGGACAGCCATAAACAAAATTAAACTGGCATTCCGCATGCTCTTACTTTAGTTAGAAGCCCCTCATGCCATACTCGGTCAAAGGCCTTGGATATGTCCAGTGCTACCGCCCGAAACTCCCCATGATGTTCTATGCGATGTTCCAAACGACTAACATAAGCGAGAGGGTCTCCTGTTGATCTAGACTTACGGAATCCATACTGGCGGTCACTAATAATGTTAAAGCCTTCCAGGTACTTTGATAATTTTTTGTTGATAGCGTTCTCCATACCTTTTGATATAGCCGAAAGCAATGCGACTGGACGACAGTTGCTTGGTAAGTTTTCCAGCAAGAAAGAAGTATTTCTTTTTTGTAAAATAAGTTTGAGCCTACAAAATACCGGTGTCAATTCATCAGCGCATGTCGTAATCACGATGACTGTAATTTTGTCACGACCAGAACCCTTTTTGGTGTTCAGCCTCCTCAAGATTCGTTTAACAGGGCGCTGCCGGAAAACAATCTCGGGCATTCTCGATTTTACAGCGGGAATGTTCGGTGGAGTTTTTCCCTGAATATTAACCGTTGTATGTGAATAGAATAGTTCCGCCAGTAAGTTTGCTTTCTCCTTTGCTTTGGTCGCTATGGTTTCATCAAAACGTGTCAGAGGTGGAATGGTCATTCCACTTAGCTGACGTATAATGCCACATCTTGCGTGGTTTGTTCAGTACCGAAATAAGGTTGCGGTTAGGTTCCGAATTAACGGTGACAGTATACAAGTCGGGGTTTGAAGCTATGAAAAGATCTAACAAACTAGCAAAATCACCATCTCAGTTTGGAATCCGAGTTGGTTCGCCTACGAGTTGGGTGAAGCCAAAGCTGATAGCAAAGGATTCAGTTTCGCGACCTTGCTCCTCGTTGATATTTAAGTATTTGAGCAAGTTGACATTATGAACGTTAAAGTCGCCAAAGATGACAACTTCTGAATTGGGATGGTTTGCAAAAAATCGATAGTATTAGCAAGTGAGGAGACCAAGTCTCTATAATGGGTATCGCTTGGCGGCCGGTAAAGGGAGCAGATGAATATGGTAATTCTCCACGTTGATATTTTAAACCAAATTACATCAAAGTTATAGTTGGTGAAAAATATTACTGCGGACAAAAAGAACAAAACTGAGCCTAAATCGGTGATGAAAGTAGTACCCAGGATATAAATAGCTGACCGTATTAATCGATGATCCGACCTTTGTTTCGATTAGTGCGAGTGCATGAGGTTTGGTAGATTGTCAATGTTGATCGACTGCATTAATGTTCTATGTCAGTCCTCTTATATTGCGGAAGTTAATTTGAAGCTGCTAATTTTGGATCTTTTAGCAACTTCAGTTGTCACACCATTTTCATTTTGAATGTTGCTCGAAGGACCTGCCTGTCTATTGGAAATGGTGAATGTTGGGATAATTTCGCTTGATGATGGTTCCAGGGCCAGCCCCCACCCGTAGATCCGATCGGGGGGGGGGGGCAAGTTTATCTCCGAGATATTGTGATCTTGGAAACCATTATCATAGCATTTTCTATATTTCGCACCCTGGAAACCAGAGATATCGGCACAGCGACGAAACGTTAGATCAAAGAGCAACTTCACGCCAGCTAAGCCGATGCAATGTTATTTCACCGAGCGATGTCGGGTGAAGCAATATCTACTATCTACCTACATGCCTTTTTACTCTTTTGGGAAGTCATAACTTTTCTAAACGTGCTTGTATTGCTTTTTAAGAAAAAACCTAGATTTCTCTATCATTTTTACGCGGAAAAGGTATACTTGGCAGAAGTCGCTACGAGCAATCGTTCTCGAAAAAAAAATAAGTGACATTTATTTGCATATCGGTATGCCCATATCAGAGTCTCATAAAATTGATGTTATCTCCTAAAAAAAGCCGAATTAGAAACATTATCAAAAGATCGCATTGGCTATTAAACTGCCTACAAAACAGTGTTGTTCCGCTTAAAAATTGTAACACCCTGTATTTCCGAAACAAAGCATTTCCGGACCTAGGTTTATAGGAACTTTCTCTCATATTTTTAAGCGGGGAAACTCTCTCTGAATTTTTTGCAATATTAATGAAACACCCTGTATCTAACATCAAAAAAGTAGCGTTAATAGGATACTTGCACCTTTTTGTAAAAATTGTTTTTAAATATTTGTAATTTCAAATAAATCAGATTTACCCCTAACAGACACGTCTTTGGGGAATTTGTAAATAAGTTTATTGAAGAATAACATAATATTAACATGTTTATTATATTATAAATATTTGAAATAAACTTATTATTTTTATTATTATTATTATTATTATTAATTCTTCTAAAACTTCATATTTTCTTGATGACTTTTTAGGGGTAGCAAACAACTTAGGTTTGTTGCAGTTTCGATAGGAGTTTTACTACTATCATCATGGTTGATTACTTTTATTATAGCAGTGAAATATGACTACATCGCAAGAGTAGAAGAGCCGTTTGCTTTATTTGACCAGTTATACGATAAGCCTTGGATGCGAATAGGACCATATTTAATAGGAGTTCTGATAGGTATGCTTCATTGCATGATCCGTTTAAGTAAACATTAGAGTAAGGTAAACTAAGTAATATTATAACATCCTAAAACGATGTTAAAATTCAAAAATAATAATATTGTCTATTGATTACTGGCACACGATAAACGAAAGTCGGCTTCAATAATCGATATTGGGTCTGATGATTTTCTATAACTACATCCAGAATAGATATTTTGAGGAGAAACGAATGATAATGCTTTCATAGGTGATTAAGGATTCTGTAAGGCACTTGCGGCCCGAGTATTATTTTTAGATCTAAGAAAGTGCCTAAAAGTAGTATAGAGCTTGATATAAATTCTTATGATAATGCTGATAAGCTGAAAAAAACAGCTACTTTCAACCATTCATACAACCCAGAGGACCCACCCTTAAAATGTGTGGTACAGATTCTAATATTTGCATTGAACAGCTGTATGATACATTATTTAATTTAACGTCCATTTTTTGTTATTTCTATGAAAAAAGGGGTAGGTTTGAGAAAGTTACCTCCACATGATTATAATAATATGTAGTATCACATTTTTTTGTGTGGGGGGTCATGACCTCATACCACCCCACTCCTGGATCCGTGCCTGGATATAGCTAAGAAGAAAACCGTCAAAATTTTGAAACATTTCTTTAATATTAAAACTTTATCATCTCCTCTACTAAGGCTGAATTGTTTTTGTATCTTGCTTCGTTTTCGAGAGAAAAAGTGAAAACCACTATATTGCATGTACAAAAAAAATACCTATATATTTCAAAGTTAATTAAAATATAAGGTAAAGGTAAGTTTCGATGTCTAATTTACCTGTTTTGTTAATAACATGTCAAAAATGAATAACTTTACTACCGCTGAAATGGCCCAGATGCGTTTCAATTATGTCCTAGCAAATCGAAATGCTGAAGAAGCTCGGCGAATTTATTAGGAACGTTATCCAAACAGAGAACCACCTTGTGCCAAAACATTTAGACAGCTCCATGCAAGGTTGAGTGAGACTGGGAGCTTTAAACATAGTACGGAACTTCCTGGCAGTCCTGGAACAGTAACCACGCGTGAGTTAGAAGAGGCTATACTTCGAGAAATAGAAGATGATCCTTCAACTAGTGCCAGGAAGGTAGTAGTGCAACTTCAAACAAGTATATTAACTGTTTGGAGGGTTTTGTATCTTTATCAACTATTCGCATACCATATCCAACGTGTGCAAGCTCTGCTTCCCCGTGATTATCAGTCAAGGTTTGATTTTAGTAGGTGGTTGCTGCATACCGTAGCACATTACATAACAACATCTTTTTACCGAACATTTTATTTACTGATGAGGCCTCTTTTTCAAGAGATGCCATTATAAATTTTCATAACGAATATTTTTGGGCGGACGATCATACTCATAAAATTAGAGAAGGCCGTTTTCAGCAACAATTTTCGGTGAATGTATAGGCAGGGATCATTGGCGACTATCTTATTGGACCATACTTTTTATCACTCCGATTGAGTGGAAACTCCTATACGTAGTTTTTATCTCAGGAATTTAACGTTCTGTTAGAAGATGCACTCCTTCAAATAAGAACTAATATATGGTTCGTGCACGACAGCGCCCCAGCTTATTTTAGCCTAATTGCTCGTCAAAACGTCGACAACACTTTTCCTAATTACTGAACTTGGAGCGCAGGTTCCCAAGGTTGGCCAGCTTGCAGTCCCGACTTAAATCCTCTAAACTATTGTTTATGGGGTGACCTAAAGTCTTTTGTTTACAAGATGCCTGTACTAGATGAAAACGACTCAAGAGTTCGAATTATTGAAAGTTGCACTGCGATACGAAATAATGGAGGCAACTTGTACGGGAGTCAATGGTGAGACGATTGCAATCGTGCGTTTTATCAGAAAGTTGCCATTGTGATGCCCGATACAGGGTGACAAATAACTAAAAAAAATTTTAACTTAAAATGTACTACAATATAATTTTAGCTTCACTTGAATTGTTCAGCTAACTCTCACAAAAGATTCATTAATTGACATTTAAAATCTTTGTTTTTTATTTAAATCAATGTCGATGTCAAAAGACAATGATTGTTTTCGTGTAGAAAATTAAATACACATAAAACACGTCACAGGCACGAAAACATCTGATATCTTTGGCTAAAGATTGTGACGTCAAACCAAAAGCTTCGAGAACAATCTAGAAGTTTTTGGTTGTTGAACTTCTTTTGAACTCAATTTGGGTCATGATGATATCATTGTCACGAGCCTAGTATTGCGTTCTATTTTTGCCACGGTTCTTAAGAACAAAGGAAAAGTGCGTTGTGTGACGCAAATAGAACCTCGATTTCCAGCTATAAAAGCAGTGTGAAATTCAGAAAAATAAGATAGATCTTAATATCCAGTTGCAGAACGAAACTCTGCCCGTTTCAAAAATTAATTACTTAATTAATTTCTTTTAAAATAAATATAATATTTTGAGACTTAGAAAAGTAACATGAGTTCAGATTAAAAAAGTTATATTTTTCAATATTTTTATTTATGAGTGAGTGGTATCTTTAGTGAAGACTATTTCTGTCAAAATACCTGCCAGTGTCGTACCGTGCAGTGAACGAAAGAACAATGAGAAGTAAGTTTCTGGTTTCGAATAAACTTTATATTTTGGTCATGGTTTAGAAAGAAGGGGAATATATATATTTATAACTGTTACCATTTTCTGAAATCATTAGAAAGCACATCTATTAAATAAATGTCTAAGTAGATTTTGCACGGGAGTTTTGAGATTTCTAGTTTAATTATTATATTTTGGAGCCCTGAGAGGACGGCTAGGTTAATTTGCATTGCACTTGTTGTGGGAATTAATGGGATTGTAAAAACAATAAATAATTACTTGATTAAAGTCTATTTGGACGTGTGAGTTTGGCTACCTGTATAATTATTATCCGTTTTTTTTTATTCTAACAACTTTAATTTGTTTTAATATGATTTAGGACAAAAGGTGTGCTGTAGTGTTTATAAATAAATGTTTTCAGGATTTGGTATTAAGTTGCTAGTTTTTGATGTTGGCACGAATTGTAAGCTTTTTGTAATCAATTAGAGAACAAGAGGTAATTATAATATTGGATTTTCGTTGGATCATGGTCTCAACATAGAGTTTTTCTTATTTTTTTGTGTCTGTTATTTTTAATTAATTTATGGTATCTATTGTGTGTAAAGTTTTTATATTTATCAATATTTTGAAAATTTCTCCAATTACGATACTTATATTTAAATAAAGGAATTATTTTAACCCTATAAATTTTCGGTGTTTTTATGCTTAAATTTAGAAGGGGATTTTTTAGTATTTTTGCTCTACCAAATTGATTTTGCTCTACCAAAACTGATTTTGCTCTACCAAATTGATTTTGCTCTACCAAATTGATTCTACTATTCCAAACAGCTAAGAGAACGAATAGTAATCTGATTCTAACAATTAAGTCAAGATATAAAAATTGTTCATTTTTATTCTTTCTGGTTACAAACCTGATATCATATGATACAGGAACATCATTAATATTTGATAGTGTGGAAAATAAATAGGAAACATAGGTAAAGTGTAGTTCTGTGTTGGTGCGTGAAAGGAAGGTGACTATTTCCAAAATAGCAAAGACCCTTGTAGCTGCTGCCAGGAGTTGTAGGCCTTGATATATATATAAACCGTAAGTAAAGTAAATTACTTTATTAGAGAGGGGTAGCGCAGCACTACAATTGGTGGAGGCGCCGGGCAAGGCAAATTGGAGCGTAAAATACCCCGACGCTGAGGGCCTACCGAATTTTTTTTTAAGAAAAAAACTATTTTGGCAATAGGACGAAGATTTTTGTAACCCTGTACTAAGATGGCTACCGGTCCTACAACGACGCCAATCATTGCTACCACGACGTCGACAATGACCACCACTTCAACGGTCACGTCGCCTACACCTCGTGCTACAGGAGGAGGACCTCCTGCTAGTCCAAATATTGCCCCTGGAAACCTTGTTATAGGTCTTGATTCGTTACCAACATACGATGGAACGACCAATGTTAAAGAATTTTTGGCAGTAATTGAAGAAACAAGTGCTGTTGCGAATTGGACCGACCAACAAATGGTGTCAATTGCTCGACTCAAACTTCGTCATAGAGCCAAGCAATTTATTGACTCTGAACCCGCCCTTTTAATCACTTCAAATTGGAACCTACTGAAAAATTCGCTAAGAAAACAATTTACCCGTCCCTGTGTAACAGGATCGGCAATGAAAAATTTTATGGACTGTAAGCAAAAAACTGGAGAATCCTGTAGACAGTACTTGACCCGTTTAAAGTTACTCGGTAATCAAACCATTACTCTTACCGGAGATACAGCAAATGACTTACCTATACAAAGAAAATTGGAGCAAGATATTACGACTCAATTTATATTGGGACTCGTGATGCCAATAAAGCAGCGAGTTTTGTCAGGAAATCCACAGACTCTTGACGAAGCGTTAGATACTGCAGAAAGAGAAGAGTCTATCGAACATCTCATTCATCCCTCCATTAGTAGAGAGTGCAGAGGAGTGAATTGGAATTCAGCAGAGAAACAAAATAGTTATGAAAAGAATTTTGCCTCACAAGCCAAGGTGTTTAAGTGTGATAAATGCAAGAAGACAGGACACACGGAGAAGTTTTGCAGGATGACCAATCAAATGGTATGTTATCAATGTAGTAAACCCGGTCATTTTAAGGCGTCCTGTCCCCAAAATAATGCTTATCAGCAAAGAACACCTGGAAATAGAGATCAGGTGTGTTACGCTTGCGGAAAACCGGTACACTTTGCAAGAAATTGTTTCAAAAATCAACAGGTGAATGGCTCAAGAGCTTTAAACACCAACGCAGCCACTTCTCAACCCCGAAGTTCGGCTGCCAAGGAAACAAATTGGGAATAGACGTTGAGAGGAGGGTAGGGATATATGCATGTTCAGGTAATAAAGCTCCTAAAGTAGGTAATGCAATTACCGTAAGTGTAAGTGGCAGAGACTGTTACGCTTTAATTGATTCAGGAGCATGCGTATCCCTAATTAAACCCAATATTGCCAAGGGGTTTATAAAAGAGTATAATGGAATTTCCTTAGTCGATATTCAAGGAAATACTATACCAACTTTTGGAGTTGCAAAAATTTCGTTAAGGTTTTCAGAAAATACTATAGTGCAACATGATTTTATTGTCGTTGATACAGACAGCTTTCGTACTGAAATGTTGCTGGAATTAATTTTTTACAAACTCACGGGATTAAAATTGATTGGAAAAGTAATTGTATGTATGCATTTGATAATGTGATACCACTGTTTAGTGAGGATTTGGTAGGTAGCAAGCAGGGCTTGTTGACAAAAGATGAAGAAGGGTTTTGTAGTCGAATTGCTAAGTTAGAATTCGAGCTAGTAAGTGAGATTTTGAAGAAAGAAAGTTTGAATGACCTGAATGTGAGTCAGGAGGAAGTTTTTGCTGAGAGAGAGCAAGGGAAAAGTGAGATTTTGAAGAAAGAAAGTTTGAATGACCTGAATGTGAGTCAGGAGGAAGTTTTTGCTGAGAGAGAGCAAGGGAAAAGTGAGATTTTGAAGAAAGAAAGTTTGAATGACCTGAATGTGAGTCAGGAGGAAGTTTTTGCTGGGAGAGAGCAAGGAAAATGTGAGAGTTTTTTAAACCCGTATGAGGATGGATCAGATGTTGATCCTGGACTGAATATGTCAGTGCGAAGCATGGGAGAGAACCTTAACGAAAGCACTTTTGAAATTTTACGAGAACGAGAAGAAGAAAAAGGTAAGCCAAGTGAATTAAAAGGAGATAACAAGTGTATGAAGGTTTTTGTGAACTTAAATCAAGAATTAGTTATTCCACGGATGAGTGAAGCTGTGTGCCCTGTTATTTTTAAAAACGTGTCTGAAAATGGAGCTTATTCGACCGCTCCACTAAAAGTGAAGAAGAATCAACCGTGTCGAAGAAATATGCTATCTGTAAGTTTAATTTAAGTTGTTATAGTTAAAAATAAAGGATAAGATAACTAAATTAGGTACTTGAATAGGGAGATAAAAAGCGATAATCTAGGAAAAGATAGCCACTTGAAAACTCAAAGATACTTTAATTATGAGAACATGGGAAAAATTTAACACTTAAGAAACAAGAATTTTATTTTCACACGAGAACTTATCTAAGTACAGATAAGTAAAAAGGATTAATGAGTTTTACTTAAGAAAGGGAAAGAGGCGAAGAATAAAGACACC
The DNA here is from genome assembly GCA_963920685.1 of Polydrusus tereticollis. NCBI lineage: Eukaryota > Metazoa > Arthropoda > Insecta > Coleoptera > Curculionidae > Polydrusus > Polydrusus tereticollis. The sequence continues at coordinate 58,371,570 of OY987329.1, forward strand.
TGTATAAAAAATTCATATAGAAAACAAGGATAAAGCAATTGTCGTTTAGGGTAGAAGGTGATAGGGTAGGATTATTTTATTTACACTTAAGCCAAACTAATGACGGAGACCGAAAGAATAAAGATATACGTTAACAAAGGAGAGCATTTGAAATCGGGTGTGTTATTGGGGTAGCAAGAATACTTATCTTAACTAATAGAATACGTTTAAGTCCCCACCACCGAGGGGTTTACAAAAATTCTTAGTGATGTAACTTACGAAATTCAAACGACCTTACAGTAAAACCTTTGAACTCTGATTGAGCGGTAGTGTGCCAGAACAAAAAAAAATTTAAAAGTTAAAAGTGCAGTTTACTTTATCAAAGTAAAGTAAAAAAAAAAACAACCATGACCACGTGGATAATTGTGTTTTTAACCTATTTGCGGTTGGTGGAGGACAACTCCATAAAGAATCTCCTGTTGCGGGCTTCCCTGGTCCATTTGAGGGACCTCTATTTCCTGTTGGGTGGAGACGGACTGTGCTATCCAGCTCTGTTTCCGCTAAAGGCATTAGTGGCCTTATGGTGTGAAATGCTACATGCAGAATACAGAACTTTCCTTGTACATTGGGCCACAGCGGAAGGAAGAGAGCTGGAAAATCTCCTCCCCCCAGCCAGGGCCATCCGGCGTCCCAAGAGGAGCAGCCCGCCAGATCCTACAACCCGCCAGACTGCATGTGCCAACGGCGACACCACCCCCATCACCTGCACGGACGACCTGTGCCCACCGAAAATGGACCCCTCCCTGATAACTATCAGGTGGAACAAACTGAGGAGTTCCGACTACGTTTCCGTAGGATCTGAATGTAGTAAGACAGGTTGGGATTTAAAAAAAAAAAAAACAATTGGGACAGTTTATAGTTGATAAGAAAAATGTAAGGTAAATTTAGTTATGAATTCAATTATAGTAGACGTAGGTGATTAATTTTACTTTAAGGAACAGTATGATTTCCCATATTATAAGTAGAAAGAAAAAGAGAATTTAATCATGAAGGTTTAACTGTAGTTGTGGAATTGCAGTTGTTTTGTTGCCACATATTTTGATTTTGGTTGTTCCACGAAAATGCTTGGATGGAACATGTACGATTGTATATTCTAGTTTTTATATTCCTTTCTATATTTTTATTTTACCTTAACATTTTACAATGCATTTATTACTATTTTACAATATATATTTTATACACCCTATATGAATAATTTTTATTCGAGTAGTTATAGACCATTTTTTTTTTATTGAAGGAAATCAGATACTTATAGTAACAGGTAGCGACGACAAGTCAGTTGAAACCAACCACAAAGAGTTGTAAATCAAAAGGGACATGAACCCTTGACTTTCTTTTCATTAAAGATTTTACCATCTGGTAATAAAATAAAGTACACATAAATTTCAATAATAAGTAGACCTGTCGAAAAAGCTCTTGAGAGCCATTTCGACTAGGTAACGGGGGAGTAATGTGATGCCCGATACAGGGTGACAAATTACTAAAAAAAATTTCAACTTAAAATGTACTACAATATAATTTTAGCTTCACTTGAATTGTTCAGCTAACTCTCACAAAAGATTCATTAATTGACATTTAAAATCTTTGTTTTTTATTTAAATCAATGTCGATGTCAAAAGACAATGATTGTTTTCGTGTAGAAAATTAAATACACATAAAACACGTCACAGGCACGAAAACATCTGATATCTTTGGCTAAAGATTGTGACGTCAAACCAAAAGCTTCGAGAACAATCTAGAAGTTTTTGGTTGTTGAACTTCTTTTGAACTCAATTTGGGTCATGATGATATCATTGTCACGAGCCTAGTATTGCGTTCTATTTTTGCCACGGTTCTTAAGAACAAACGAAAAGTGCGTTGTGTGACGCAAATAGAACCTCGATTTCCAGCTATAAAAGCAGTGTGAAATTCAGAAAAATAAGATAGATCTTAATATCCAGTTGCAGAACGAAACTCTGCCCGTTTCAAAAATTAATTACTTAATTAATTTCTTTTAAAATAAATATAATATTTTGAGACTTAGAAAAGTAACATGAGTTCAGATTAAAAAAGTTATATTTTTCAATATTTTTATTTATGAGTGAGTGGTATCTTTAGTGAAGACTATTTCTGTCAAAATACCTGCCAGTGTCGTACCGTACAGTGAACGAAAGAACAATGAGAAGTAAGTTTCTGGTTTCGAATAAACTTTATATTTTGGTCATGGTTTAGAAAGAAGGGGAATATATATATTTATAACTGTTACCATTTTCTGAAATCATTAGAAAGCACATCTATTAAATAAATGTCTAAGTAGATTTTGCACGGGAGTTTTGAGATTTCTAGTTTAATTATTATATTTTGGAGCCCTGAGAGGACGGCTAGGTTAATTTGCATTGCACTTGTTGTGGGAATTAATGGGATTGTAAAAACAATAAATAATTACTTGATTAAAGTCTATTTGGACGTGTGAGTTTGGCTACCTGTATAATTATTATCCGTTTTTTTTTTATTCTAACAACTTTAATTTGTTTTAATATGATTTAGGACAAAAGGTGTGCTGTAGTGTTTATAAATAAATGTTTTCAGGATTTGGTATTAAGTTGCTAGTTTTTGATGTTGGCACGAATTGTAAGCTTTTTGTAATCAATTAGAGAACAAGAGGTAATTATAATATTGGATTTTCGTTGGATCATGGTCTCAACATAGAGTTTTTCTTATTTTTTTGTGTCTGTTATTTTTAATTAATTTATGGTATCTATTGTGTGTAAAGTTTTTATATTTATCAATATTTTGAAAATTTCTCCAATTACGATACTTATATTTAAATAAAGGAATTATTTTAACCCTATAAATTTTCGGTGTTTTTATGCTTAAATTTAGAAGGGGATTTTTTAGTATTTTTGCTCTACCAAATTGATTTTGCTCTACCAAAACTGATTTTGCTCTACCAAATTGATTTTGCTCTACCAAATTGATTCTACTATTCCAAACAGCTAAGAGAACGAATAGTAATCTGATTCTAACAATTAAGTCAAGATATAAAAATTGTTCATTTTTATTCTTTCTGGTTACAAACCTGATATCATATGATACAGGAACATCATTAATATTTGATAGTGTGGAAAATAAATAGGAAACATAGGTAAAGTGTAGTTCTGTGTTGGTGCGTGAAAGGAAGGTGACTATTTCCAAAATAGCAAAGACCCTTGTAGCTGCTGCCAGGAGTTGTAGGCCTTGATATATATATAAACCGTAAGTAAAGTAAATTACTTTATTAGAGAGGGGTAGCGCAGCACTACAATTGGTGGAGGCGCCGGGCAAGGCAAATTGGAGCGTAAAATACCCCGACGCTGAGGGCCTACCGAATTTTTTTTTAAGAAAAAAACTATTTTGGCAATAGGACGAAGATTTTTGTAACCCTGTACTAAGATGGCTACCGGTCCTACAACGACGCCAATCATTGCTACCACGACGTCGACAATGACCACCACTTCAACGGTCACGTCGCCTACACCTCGTGCTACAGGAGGAGGACCTCCTGCTAGTCCAAATATTGCCCCTGGAAACCTTGTTATAGGTCTTGATTCGTTACCAACATACGATGGAACGACCAATGTTAAAGAATTTTTGGCAGTAATTGAAGAAACAAGTGCTGTTGCGAATTGGACCGACCAACAAATGGTGTCAATTGCTCGACTCAAACTTCGTCATAGAGCCAAGCAATTTATTGACTCTGAACCCGCCCTTTTAATCACTTCAAATTGGAACCTACTGAAAAATTCGCTAAGAAAACAATTTACCCGTCCCTGTGTAACAGGATCGGCAATGAAAAATTTTATGGACTGTAAGCAAAAAACTGGAGAATCCTGTAGACAGTACTTGACCCGTTTAAAGTTACTCGGTAATCAAACCATTACTCTTACCGGAGATACAGCAAATGACTTACCTATACAAAGAAAATTGGAGCAAGATATTACGACTCAATTTATATTGGGACTCGTGATGCCAATAAAGCAGCGAGTTTTGTCAGGAAATCCACAGACTCTTGACGAAGCGTTAGATACTGCAGAAAGAGAAGAGTCTATCGAACATCTCATTCATCCCTCCATTAGTAGAGAGTGCAGAGGAGTGAATTGGAATTCAGCAGAGAAACAAAATAGTTATGAAAAGAATTTTGCCTCACAAGCCAAGGTGTTTAAGTGTGATAAATGCAAGAAGACAGGACACACGGAGAAGTTTTGCAGGATGACCAATCAAATGGTATGTTATCAATGTAGTAAACCCGGTCATTTTAAGGCGTCCTGTCCCCAAAATAATGCTTATCAGCAAAGAACACCTGGAAATAGAGATAAGGTGTGTTACGCTTGCGGAAAACCGGGACACTTTGCAAGAAATTGTTTCAAAAATCAACAGGTGAATGGCTCAAGAGCTTTAAACACCAACGCAGCCACTTCTCAACCCCGAAGTTCGGCTGCCAAGGAAACAAATTGGGAATAGACGTTGAGAGGAGGGTAGGGATATATGCATGTTCAGGTAATAAAGCTCCTAAAGTAGGTAATGCAATTACCGTAAGTGTAAGTGGCAGAGACTGTTACGCTTTAATTGATTCAGGAGCATGCGTATCCCTAATTAAACCCAATATTGCCAAGGGGTTTATAAAAGAGTATAATGGAATTTCCTTAGTCGATATTCAAGGAAATACTATACCAACTTTTGGAGTTGCAAAAATTTCGTTAAGGTTTTCAGAAAATACTATAGTGCAACATGATTTTATTGTCGTTGATACAGACAGCTTTCGTACTGAAATGTTGCTGGAATTAATTTTTTACAAACTCACGGGATTAAAATTGATTGGAAAAGTAATTGTATGTATGCATTTGATAATGTGATACCACTGTTTAGTGAGGATTTGGTAGGTAGCAAGCAGGGCTTGTTGACAAAAGATGAAGAAGGGTTTTGTAGTCGAATTGCTAAGTTAGAATTCGAGCTAGTAAGTGAGATTTTGAAGAAAGAAAGTTTGAATGACCTGAATGTGAGTCAGGAGGAAGTTTTTGCTGAGAGAGAGCAAGGGAAAAGTGAGATTTTGAAGAAAGAAAGTTTGAATGACCTGAATGTGAGTCAGGAGGAAGTTTTTGCTGAGAGAGAGCAAGGGAAAAGTGAGATTTTGAAGAAAGAAAGTTTGAATGACCTGAATGTGAGTCAGGAGGAAGTTTTTGCTGGGAGAGAGCAAGGAAAATGTGAGAGTTTTTTAAACCCGTATGAGGATGGATCAGATGTTGATCCTGGACTGAATATGTCAGTGCGAAGCATGGGAGAGAACCTTAACGAAAGCACTTTTGAAATTTTACGAGAACGAGAAGAAGAAAAAGGTAAGCCAAGTGAATTAAAAGGAGATAACAAGTGTATGAAGGTTTTTGTGAACTTAAATCAAGAATTAGTTATTCCACGGATGAGTGAAGCTGTGTGCCCTGTTATTTTTAAAAACGTGTCTGAAAATGGAGCTTATTCGACCGCTCCACTAAAAGTGAAGAAGAATCAACCGTGTCGAAGAAATATGCTATCTGTAAGTTTAATTTAAGTTGTTATAGTTAAAAATAAAGGATAAGATAACTAAATTAGGTACTTGAATAGGGAGATAAAAAGCGATAATCTAGGAAAAGATAGCCACTTGAAAACTCAAAGATACTTTAATTATGAGAACATGGGAAAAATTTAACACTTAAGAAACAAGAATTTTATTTTCACACGAGAACTTATCTAAGTACAGATAAGTAAAAAGGATTAATGAGTTTTACTTAAGAAAGGGAAAGAGGCGAAGAATAAAGACACCTGTATAAAAAATTCATATAGAAAACAAGGATAAAGCAATTGTCGTTTAGGGTAGAAGGTGATAGGGTAGGATTATTTTATTTACACTTAAGCCAAACTAATGACGGAGACCGAAAGAATAAAGATATACGTTAACAAAGGAGAGCATTTGAAATCGGGTGTGTTATTGGGGTAGCAAGAATACTTATCTTAACTAATAGAATACGTTTAAGTCCCCACCACCGAGGGGTTTACAAAAATTCTTAGTGATGTAACTTACGACATTCAAACGACCTTACAGTAAAACCTTTGAACTCTGATTGAGCGGTAGTGTGCCAGAACAAAAAAAAATTTAAAAGTTAAAAGTGCAGTTTACTTTATCAAAGTAAAGTAAAAAAAAAAACAACCATGACCACGTGGATAATTGTGTTTTTAACCTATTTGCGGTTGGTGGAGGACAACTCCATAAAGAATCTCCTGTTGCGGGCTTCCCTGGTCCATTTGAGGGACCTCTATTTCCTGTTGGGTGGAGACGGACTGTGCTATCCAGCTCTGTTTCCGCTAAAGGCATTAGTGGCCTTATGGTGTGAAATGCTACATGCAGAATACAGAACTTTCCTTGTACATTGGGCCACAGCGGAAGGAAGAGAGCTGGAAAATCTCCTCCCCCCAGCCAGGGCCATCCGGCGTCCCAAGAGGAGCAGCCCGCCAGATCCTACAACCCGCCAGACTGCATGTGCCAACGGCGACACCACCCCCATCACCTGCACGGACGACCTGTGCCCACCGAAAATGGACCCCTCCCTGATAACTATCAGGTGGAACAAACTGAGGAGTTCCGACTACGTTTCCGTAGGATCTGAATGTAGTAAGACAGGTTGGGATTTAAAAAAAAAAAAAACAATTGGGACAGTTTATAGTTGATAAGAAAAATGTAAGGTAAATTTAGTTATGAATTCAATTATAGTAGACGTAGGTGATTAATTTTACTTTAAGGAACAGTATGATTTCCCATATTATAAGTAGAAAGAAAAAGAGAATTTAATCATGAAGGTTTAACTGTAGTTGTGGAATTGCACTTGTTTTGTTGCCACATATTTTGATTTTGGTTGTTCCACGAAAATGCTTGGATGGAACATGTACGATTGTATATTCTAGTTTTTATATTCCTTTCTATATTTTTATTTTACCTTAACATTTTACAATGCATTTATTACTATTTTACAATATATATTTTATACACCCTATATGAATAATTTTTATTCGAGTAGTTATAGACCATTTTTTTTTTATTGAAGGAAATCAGATACTTATAGTAACAGGTAGCGACGACAAGTCAGTTGAAACCAACCACAAAGAGTTGTAAATCAAAAGGGACATGAACCCTTGACTTTCTTTTCATTAAAGATTTTACCATCTGGTAATAAAATAAAGTACACATAAATTTCAATAATAAGTAGACCTGTCGAAAAAGCTCTTGAGAGCCATTTCGACTAGGTAACGGGGGAGTAATGTGATGCCCGATACAGGGTGACAAATTACTAAAAAAAATTTCAACTTAAAATGTACTACAATATAATTTTAGCTTCACTTGAATTGTTCAGCTAACTCTCACAAAAGATTCATTAATTGACATTTAAAATCTTTGTTTTTTATTTAAATCAATGTCGATGTCAAAAGACAATGATTGTTTTCGTGTAGAAAATTAAATACACATAAAACACGTCACAGGCACGAAAACATCTGATATCTTTGGCTAAAGATTGTGACGTCAAACCAAAAGCTTCGAGAACAATCTAGAAGTTTTTGGTTGTTGAACTTCTTTTGAACTCAATTTGGGTCATGATGATATCATTGTCACGAGCCTAGTATTGCGTTCTATTTTTGCCACGGTTCTTAAGAACAAACGAAAAGTGCGTTGTGTGACGCAAATAGAACCTCGATTTCCAGCTATAAAAGCAGTGTGAAATTCAGAAAAATAAGATAGATCTTAATATCCAGTTGCAGAACGAAACTCTGCCCGTTTCAAAAATTAATTACTTAATTAATTTCTTTTAAAATAAATATAATATTTTGAGACTTAGAAAAGTAACATGAGTTCAGATTAAAAAAGTTATATTTTTCAATATTTTTATTTATGAGTGAGTGGTATCTTTAGTGAAGACTATTTCTGTCAAAATACCTGCCAGTGTCGTACCGTACAGTGAACGAAAGAACAATGAGAAGTAAGTTTCTGGTTTCGAATAAACTTTATATTTTGGTCATGGTTTAGAAAGAAGGGGAATATATATATTTATAACTGTTACCATTTTCTGAAATCATTAGAAAGCACATCTATTAAATAAATGTCTAAGTAGATTTTGCACGGGAGTTTTGAGATTTCTAGTTTAATTATTATATTTTGGAGCCCTGAGAGGACGGCTAGGTTAATTTGCATTGCACTTGTTGTGGGAATTAATGGGATTGTAAAAACAATAAATAATTACTTGATTAAAGTCTATTTGGACGTGTGAGTTTGGCTACCTGTATAATTATTATCCGTTTTTTTTTATTCTAACAACTTTAATTTGTTTTAATATGATTTAGGACAAAAGGTGTGCTGTAGTGTTTATAAATAAATGTTTTCAGGATTTGGTATTAAGTTGCTAGTTTTTGATGTTGGCACGAATTGTAAGCTTTTTGTAATCAATTAGAGAACAAGAGGTAATTATAATATTGGATTTTCGTTGGATCATGGTCTCAACATAGAGTTTTTCTTATTTTTTTGTGTCTGTTATTTTTAATTAATTTATGGTATCTATTGTGTGTAAAGTTTTTATATTTATCAATATTTTGAAAATTTCTCCAATTACGATACTTATATTTAAATAAAGGAATTATTTTAACCCTATAAATTTTCGGTGTTTTTATGCTTAAATTTAGAAGGGGATTTTTTAGTATTTTTGCTCTACCAAATTGATTTTGCTCTACCAAAACTGATTTTGCTCTACCAAATTGATTTTGCTCTACCAAATTGATTCTACTATTCCAAACAGCTAAGAGAACGAATAGTAATCTGATTCTAACAATTAAGTCAAGATATAAAAATTGTTCATTTTTATTCTTTCTGGTTACAAACCTGATATCATATGATACAGGAACATCATTAATATTTGATAGTGTGGAAAATAAATAGGAAACATAGGTAAAGTGTAGTTCTGTGTTGGTGCGTGAAAGGAAGGTGACTATTTCCAAAATAGCAAAGACCCTTGTAGCTGCTGCCAGGAGTTGTAGGCCTTGATATATATATAAACCGTAAGTAAAGTAAATTACTTTATTAGAGAGGGGTAGCGCAGCACTACAGCCATTTTTGACACTTGTTTTGATTAACTGGTGCATTTGTTTCTGCATTATTATTTAAAAAAATAATTTTATTTTTAATTTAAATGTTTTAATTAACTTTAAAATACATATTATGTGTTTTGTTTGTACATGCAGTGAAGTGGTTTCTATTTTTTTCTCTTGAAAACGAAGCAAGACACGAAAACAATTGAAGGAACAAAAAAGTTGAATTGTTAGTTGGTAACTCCGAAAAAAATATGAAAATTAGAAACGTGGCGTACATATTTTTGTCAAAAATGGAATCTTCGTTAAGGTGCTCCCCGGAACGCCACTAGAAATTTAATCTAGTTAGGGCTTACTAAGCCCCTTATCATTATGAATATGGGTCCAAATTTCAATAAAATTGGGAAAAAGATATTTAAAAAAATTATAGAAAAACCATACTTTTTAAAAACTTTAACATCCTGTATATAAAAAACGGGGCAACTCCGGACACATATTCATATCAACTTTTTCTCTTAGAATATCAGAAGGAATGACCCCCTTAAGTTACGTACCGTACTTCTGAAACACCCTGTATAATAAACACATATGTAATATATACACTAAAAATATTTTGTTTGCTGAATTAAATTTAGCAACACAAATATTTTCTTTCTAATCTTGAAAAGTATAGGAAAAATAGATTGTCAAACTTTTATCTGCCACGCAGTTCCTATTCAGCTTGGGGATATTCTTTGTACGTTTATTTATGACTTAACTTGTGTAAATAAAATATCTATTGTCAAAATGTAAAATAGTTATAATTTATTAAAAATATGTCAAAATATAAAAACTGTGCAAAATTTTCATAATTCTGGGGTGCAGTTGACCGACCGGGTGAAGTTGAACGACGAGTAAAAACTTGTTAATATGACAATGTGATTGGTTTTCACTGTGTTAGGTTAGTTGCAGCGTAGCATCTGTTGCGAGCGGGTTGCTGTTTCAAAAAGATTGTAAATAGGTACCTAGTGAATATGCCGAGAGTTCATAAGCGAAGAGAAGGCGCCAAGCGTCTCAAAAACTATAGTGAAGAGACACTTGAAATGTGTTTCACTCTGGTTTTGGGAGGCAAAATAAGTGTTAATAGGGCTTCCAAAAAATATAAAATACCCAAGGGTACTGTATTAATAAAATCCATGTGGGGTCATATAAAAATCCATGGGGACCAACCTGTGTTTTCGAAAGACAAAGAAGATGACTTTGTAGTTGGGTTGAATGCCAATGAATGCTGTGGATTTGCGTTTGACGGCAAAAGCATATCTTGATCGCATAGGAAATGATACATGCTTTTCCTAGAAGTGATTGAGCCAAGGGATTTTTAGAACGTCACAAATGCGTTTAAGTGTTAAGTGAACATAAAGCGATCCCATGCAGCCGTTGATGTCGACATTTTGACAGAATTTTTTAACAAGTTATCCAAAACAAAAAGTGCGTTACTCCAGAAGCAATATTTAGTTAGGTATGATGAGAGTAACTTGAGCGACGACCTAGGAAAAAAAAGTTAATTTTTCAACGTGGAAATGCCATCAGTGAATTTTCTGCTTACGGTATTTATCCTCTTTCTAAACAAAAGCTACTTTTAAATTCCTTACGAAGAAGATGCTGTTAGAACTAGACCATTATTATTAGTAAGCGAAGTACTGGTCGATTTTTTAAAGGAACAACGTAATCCCGAAAAACGAACTGCATCTGCAAAGAAAAAAAAATTAAATGTCATTCCTGGACGATCAGTTGCTGCAGAGGATACTACAGAAAAAATGTACGAAGAAAACCTCCGCTCGACTAGTAAAATTGAAACGTAAGATGGTATAGGAATCAGAAGAAGACTCCGTTGACTCCAAATCAAGCACTTCTAGTAGTGATTCGAAAATTACAGATTCTACCTTCTGGCCTCATAAATATTCGAGAATACGAGTCCTTATTTAATTTTGGAGGTAATATGTTTAATGAACAAGTAAACGTTCTAGATATTAAAATAGACTATTGTAGATTATGTGCCAAAAAAGTCTGTCAAACATTATGTGGTAAAAGTAATATTCATAAATAAACAAAGACGCTAAAATAACGTTTGCAAACATATACAAAGTGGCAAAGTTTTTGTGGCCTGATATAAACGATATTGATGAAGTGCATATTTCTAGAATTAAGAAAGTAATAAACGCTCCTAAAGTAGTACGAAAGAATGAAATATATTTTGATATTGATTTTTCAGATTTTAGAATTGTCTAGATTAGATTACATTTTTATAGTTTTGTTATTGTTTCCAATTATTTCAGTTCATTTTTGTCTAAACTTATTGTAGTTTATCCCTTTATTTTTTAAATTTTGCAAATTACAGCTGTTTGTAGATATTTCTTATAAAAATATTTGATATTTAAAAAATTTTTCTATAATTGTCGTCCTGGCCAACTTCGCCCTGTCCTGCGATATAAATACCTTAATACGTCAAATCAATACTCAGTCAACTTTACCCCAACATGGGGCCAAGTTAACCACCACTAATTTTTATTTTTTCCAGCTTTAGTTAAAAAAATTATTTTACGAATTATTAGCATACATCTAAGGGGTGGCCAAAGTGATCATCACTAACACAAGGTAATAGGAGCGTCATCAGTGCTCCACTATCAATAATATGGTGTACAGAAATGCCCGCTTTTTCTTTTTTTAAATGTAGATATTTGCCTTTAAAGTTCAAATTCGGTCAACTTTACCCCATTTTACGGTACTTCGTTTGTAAAATTACAAATATCGTCATGCGTTGATCTTCCGGCTCCAAATCCAAACTGACTATCAGAAATAGTATATTATTTAGTTTCAAATAGTTTGATATTCGAAATTTTAGTATCTTTTCCAAAATTTTTGCACAAGATCAGCCCTTAATTACTTAGCAGTTCCGCTTTTATATAAAGGTTTGATAACAGCCCGTATATACAGATCTGGAAAAATTCCCTATCGTAAAATTTTATTAAAGAACAGATTTAAAGGTTTAGAAATTTCTTTCCCAATTGACTTTAAAGTTTCTGATCTGATGTCGTCAAAGCCGGCAGATTTGATAATTTGAATGACTTTATAATATCAATTATTTCTGTTCTATCCATATATCCATAAAATGGCGTTTAATTTTATTTTAAATGAGGACAATATTAATATCACTTATGATATTTTTAGGGTACATGGTTTTTCAACTGAATGGAAAAGTTCCACTGACACGACTGATAGCGGTGTTGGGGTGGATTTTATCATTAAGTTGCCTTGGATCGCTGGTTTTCGGTCTAGGAAGAGATGGTTTGATGTTTCCAGCATCAGCATTTTATGTAAGTAAGCACCATTTAGTAATATTTTTATTTATTTTTTAAATGTAAATCTTTAATATAACATCTCAGGATTATTACTAGCTAATAAAATGTAATATCACAAAAATAATGTTTTAGTAGCAGACAGTAAAGTTAAAAGTACTTTATTCTTTTTTTTTTATGATAAGGCATAGCACTGCAGGATTAATCCTATTTGGTGCTCTGCGAGCGGTGCGTGTACGCAGGAAATGATTCACGTTGGTCTTGAATCTTTGGAGATTATACTCGTTGGGAAACACGGCATCAGGGAGTTCCAGAGTGATGACGTTCTCCAGATGAAAGAATTTTTAAACAGTGTCGTTCGAGGGATACTAAGCTGAACCAAGTATGGGTGGGCTGCAGTGGCTTGTCGTGTATTTCTACCATACACCGCTCTGTGTGTAATCAAGCGGGCAACCTCAGTTGAGCACTTGTCATGAAGATATTTGTAAAATAGACTCAGGTCGCCAACCTGCCTTCGGCGTTCAAGACTTTCCAGGTTGTTTGTCAGATCATGGTCACCGATCAAGCGAATGGCTCCTTCTTTGAATGAAATCTAGCAATCTCAGAGTATAAACTTTTTTAGAAAAAACTGTCGCCTGGGTTTTTAGCGTTAAATTCTACTTGGTTACTCAATTTCTAACCGGGTCTTTTCATTTTCGAGGGTTTCAAACAACCCATATAAACAATTTAAAATAACGAGTGATTTTTAATTATTTTGCTCAAGGGAGGCCATGCATTTTAAAAGCATCATGGCCGTACTGCGTAGATAAGATGACATGATTGTTTTATGACATTTACGTCTTATTTGAATTTGTGTATTGGTAAAGTTTAAAAATTGGAGAAATTTTGTAATTTTTGCAGTTATTTGAAGGTAGGTTACTATTGCTTTAACTAATATTTCTCCGGGGAGTCGTCTTTTGACTATTATAAAGTGCTATTTGCAGGATATGATTTAATTTTTTATTTTTTTTTTATTTTTCAGCGTATCAAGTTTTGGTGAAGCTTTGTTGCCGGATTGAAAGTTCTACAGTAAAAATGTTTAGTGAAGCACAAAAAATTTTTATTGTTGAAAGTTTTTTTTAGAAATGGAAACAAAATAGGCGGTGTGTGGAATTACTCTATGCATGACTGCTTTGATGAATTTCGAACCGAGTTTCCTGATGTTGCGGTGACCTTTCATAATTTTCGTACTGGGTCACAATACCTAATTGATAAATTTCGTCAGACTGGTTCTGTTCAACATAAAAAAGGGGCTGGAAGACCAACGAAACGATCGAATGAGGTTATTGAAGAAGCGCGACAAATTATGGAAAATAATCCTTCAACTTCTATTAGGCATTTATCTCAACAAATTCAGCAAACGGATTTATGCTACAGTACATGTCAAACACTTTTGAAAAAGGATCTGCATCTATACCCTTATCGTGTTACGGCTATTCATGAACTCCTTCCCAATGACGTTCCCCAAAGACTTAATTTTTGTGAATGGTTTTTAAACAATTTTTAAGAAGAAAATAGTGGTGCTTTTGAAAAAACATTTTTTACCGATGAGGCTTATTTTTATTTATCATTTATTATGTTAATTCACAAAATATGCGAATGTGGAATACGCAAAATCCGCATGTTTTTGTAGAAAGACCTCTTCATCCTCAAAAAGTTGGTGTGTGGGCAGCAATTAGTTCTAGAAGAATAGTAGGCCCAATTTACTTTGATGGCACAATTACAGCTGAGAGATATCGGATCGAAATTCTGACAACATTTATTAATGAGCTTCACGATGATGAATTGCGGGAAGGTTACTTCCAACAAGATGGCGCTACACCTCATGTAACCAGAGAAAATTTAAATTTTTTAAGTGAATTTTTTGAAAACAGAGTTATAAGCCGAAATACGCAACAAATATGGCCACCTCGTTCCTGCGATTTAACACCCTGCGATTTCTTCTTGTGGCCTTTTATAAAAAACTCCATTTATCGAACACCAATTGAGGATATAAATGATCTTAAACGAAGGATTTCAGAAAAAATTGCCGAAATTAATAATTCTCCAAACGTATTGGTTAATGTGTCTCTGAGGGTAAGAAGAAACATCAGAAGGTGTCTAGAAGTAGGAGGCGGCCATATAAAGTAGGCTTTTAAAGTAAGATAGCTCAGGATTATATATTACATACCGTCAAAAAACATTATTTTAGGTTTTCAACGTGACAACGCTGCTTTCTTGCAAATTCGCCCTATGATTTAATCTACGCGCTACTGCTACACTATGTATACTGGGTCACAGCCGCCCTTGAGCAAAATAATTAATAATCACTAGTTACTTTTTTTGAGCATGATTTTCATTTAGTCGCATATAAAACAGTTTTTTCTGGGTTAGGTGTGTATATGTATAAATAGTAGTACAAGTACGAATACCTTCTGTAAAACATGTTGAAACGTCTAGTACCTGGTATTTGACATTATCACAATACTTATTACTGGTGGTTTCATTGAGGTATATATATTATTATATATATCTAATTTTTTAGGATTTTGCGCCGAGTTTTTTCTAAATAACGTTTAATTGGCTTATTAGAAAATAATAAAGTTTGGTGTGCGAGTCCATCATACAAGGACCTTCAAAATAGGCTTACGTAAGATTTCCTATGCCCAGTCTGGCGGTACATCGGCATGCTCGGTTAAAAGCAGCCCCGCAGGCCCATTATTATCATTATACACTGTTTACTTTTAATTTTTATTTAAAATTTCAGGTCGCGTTGGGTCATACTGCTTGGGGCCTCTCTCTTGCCTGGATGACAGTGGCGTGCGCATCAGGGTATGGCGGCCCATTTAATACTCTTTTCAGTTACAGATTATTTCTGCCATTGAGCAGATTAACCTACTGTGCTTATCTTGTGCACCCTCTGCTTATGTGTCTTACTAGTTTTGCGTTAGATGGATCTCTACAGTTACACACAATACTAACGGTAAGCAGAACATAAAATTATGGATTTAACCCTTAAGTACTAACACTCCATCTCACAGACGGAATCGCTTCGTCGATAAGACGGTAATTAAGCGCTTGGACCACATTCAAGGTCGGCTGTGCATGTAATTTCGAGTTGGGTTCCTATCCTATCCTTTTAATGGTCAACGTTTTATCGAGCGGAACGGACTTATCTCCGAAGTATTATATTAGATGAAGTCGCGCGACCGTCTGCCTTACGGTGTATTAGTGTTTACGTTTGTATAACAGATATTGCTAAAAAAAGTGGATTAAGGACCCAGTGCATCGAAAAGAGTTAAGTTTTCAGACCCAAAGTATGAAAAATCACATTAGTGATATCGAAACAGATTGTGGTTGTGATGGTTTCGCCATAAATAGTAAACATGAAACTGATTCTGAAACAGAAGGTACAAAATTTAGTTGTAATTGTAATATATTATTAAAAAATACAATCTATTTATTTTTTTCTAGGCAGTTAGCATGAACTTGATATAAATAATATTGGAGATAATCAGTCTGACACTGAAGCAACTGAAAGCGGCGAGAGTGAGAGCAGATCGAAATATTTCTATAGTAAAAATAAATTTAAATAGGCCGTACACCTGCAACTTCTAATAAAGGTCGGCGACTACAGCATAACATAGTGTTGCAGCTACCTGGTTTACGCTCTGCAGCCAAACTTGGAAATACTGCTAAATCTTTATCGGTTTGGAAGCTTCTCCTCGATGATAAGATTTGCAAGATGGTCTTGCAATGGACAAATGCTAGGATTGCTAGGAAGAGAACAAAATATAAGAACTAGAATTCACCTACACTGAAGGACCTTGACTTGATAGAACTTTACGCATTATTTGGATTTTTGGCATTTACATCTTTATTTAAGTGTAACAATGAAAATTTAGATAATATATTTGTAACAAACGTAACCGGTAGAGAAGTAATTCGATGTACTATGTCAAAAGAAAGAAGTCCACTTCTTTTCATAGGTCTTCAATTTGATGATCCTGAAAGTAGAGATGCAAGAAGAACAGTCGAACCCGCAGCTTCTATTTCGGAATTATTCCTTATGTTTATAAAGAATTGTCGGACTTGTATAGGAAAATCAGCTTGCATTGACGAAATGCTTCTTCAGAGGGAGTTGAAAGTTTAAGATGTACATACCGAATAAACCCGTAAAGTATGGAATAAAAGTAAGGTGTTGTACCGATGTCCAAACTGGCTACTTGCTAAATGCTTATACAGGGCTGCCGAGAAGTCCGGAATAAAATTAATATAGCCTTAACCTGTAACTTTTGGGGAAAATGCTCAGACACGTCAATTTAGTTTTATATATGCTCACACTTGACGTTATTCGTTTGTTTTTTCATAGACATTTGTCAAAGATATGACGACATCGATATTTTTTTTTAAATGGAAACATACAGCTTGTGATACATCATTTGAAAGCTAATATCTCGTACAGTATGCTCATACATTTTGACGCGATTCTGTCAAGCTATTTCAAAATGGCGACTGTTAAAAGTTTTAAAAAAATCCTTACTTAAATAAGCGGAAATGATAAATCATTAATGCTTTTTACCTTTCAAGGTAAGAAATCTTCGTTGTTTCACGTTCTGACATTTTGTGATCTAACAATAGTTATGGTTTATTTGTTATTTATTTTGTCAAAAAAAAATAAAAATGTAACGAAGCAAAACAAAACACAACAAAAAGGTGGTTTAGCGTGGCAAATGCTGGAAATGTCCTCCACCCTCTACTTGGCATGTTCCCAGACGATGGTAAAATCCGTCGACGGAATTTCGAATGGCTTCAGCCGGCATGTTATGTGTCTCCAATCTAATTTTGTTTTTCAAATCTTCAATATTATTTGGCCTATTTTGGTAAACTTCTTCTTTTAAATATCCCCAAAGAAAATAGTCTAGAGGCGTTAAGTCTGGGGACCTCGGTGGCCATTCAATTGTACCACGTCGTCCAATCCAGCGACCTGGAAATATATTCGCCTAAAACACGTGGCCGTCCATTCCTAGGCAAGTCCTTTACTGTGCCATGTTCATCAAATTTGTGGAATATTTTACTAACAGTGCCCTGTGAAATTTGATTTTCCGGATATTAAGCATTAAATAAAGTGCACACTTCACTTTGATTTCTTATTTTATCTCCACATCCTAACAATATCAAGACTTCGATACGCTGCCTTTCCGACAAAACCATTTTTGTTTAGAAAATTGTAAAATAATACTTCGGAAATACCTAAATTAATTTTACAAGTTCACAATATCACAAATGTCAGAACGTAAAACAATAAAGATTTCTTACGTTGAGAGGTAAAAAAAACATCAATGATTTATCATTTCGGCTTATTAAAAAGGGATTTTTTTTTAAACTTTTAACAGTCGCCATTTTGAAATAGCTTGACAGAATCGCGCCAAAACTTATGAGTACGAGATATTAGCTTTCAAATGATGTATCACAAGCTGTAAGTATGTTTCCATTAAAAAAAATATTGATGTAGTCATATCTTTGACAAATGTCTATAAAAAAACAAACAAATAACGTCAAAATGTGAGCATATATAAAACTAAATTGACGTGTCCGAGCATTTTCCCACAAAAATTAGAGGTCAAGGCTATATTAATTTTATTCCGGACTTCTGGGCAGCCCTGTATATATACACTGGAAAATATTCTGATGGCAGTGGACTTTCCGATGAAGAAAAGAAATACACTTTACCAACTCGGGCGGTATTGCGCCTAACAAAGCATCTATACAACACCAACCGATCTGTACATTTGACAACTGGTCCACATCTATTGAACTCGTGCTGCTATTAAACAAAAAAGGTGCATAGGTGCATAGGAACGTTAAGAAAAATCGAAAGGAAATCCCAACTCCTTTTTTGCTTTCAAGAAAGCGTGAAATAGGAACAAGCCTTTATGGTTACACTAAAGACATAACATTGTTGTCATATGCAACAAATAAGAACAAGGCTGTTCTTTTAGTCTCATCATCTCACCACCATGTTAGCGAAAATATGCTGACCAAAGAGCCTGACATCATTGTAAACTACAACTCTACAAAAGGTGGCGTGGGCGCAATAGATGAAAAATGTTCGAGATTTGCCTGCAGTGGCCGAACTCGCCGTTGGCCTATTGCCTTATTTTTTAGAATTTTTGATGTCAGCACGGTAAACGCTTACATACTAATATTATATCAATATTACAAAAGTAACGCCCACTTAGAAAGATCCAAATTTATTGAGCAATTAGCATTTCAACTTGTTGATTTGCAACTCATAAGAAGATTAGAAACCCCTTATATTCCTAGGAAAATAAAAATAGGTATTTCTGAAATATTGGGTGTAGAGCCAAAAAATAACCTTAGAGCCAGAGTCAAACAATTTGAGAACAGAAAATACTGTTCTTACTGTCACTATAAGAAAAAACGAAGAACGGCTTATTTTTGTTTCCACTGTGAGAAATCGATATGTTTGCGATGCGTAAAAAAAGTATGTATAAATTGCGCCGAACTCAATCAACTTTAGGTTACGTCAGTTTTTTGTTTTTGATTTTTTTTTAGTTGATTCTTATTTAGGAAAGTTGATTACTAACTCTTTAACTAATCTTCTAATTTGTATTAATTATACGCTTTGTTTCACTTTAACGTTATGATTTATAGCCCATTAAAAAATAAAGAACTTTGAAAAAACCAAGTCCTCCTTTTTACTCCATTTTCTAATATAACCAAAAATAGATGCAAACTACATATTTTGTCAACAACCGTAACTCTAAAGGAACCCTACTTAAGTTCTGAAAGTTTTTCCCCCATTGCCAGACAGCTATTATTTGGGTTGATGGGGTTCAGGTGGTTCCTGAAGTCTAAGATTTATGTTAACCGAACTTTGTAGCTAATAACACTTTAAGCCAGTGCTACAGAGAAAAATATTAATATTAGGGGGTTCAACAGAAGTTTAATAATTTTTAATTTTGGACTTAAAAAGAAGAGACTATTAAGCTAATATAATATCTTCTTCTCATAAACTACTCCAAAGAACCTCAAGAAAAAATACAATAAAGTTGATGAAGACGGTTTCTTTGAAACGAAACGTTACACTACACATTTGTAAACGCTATCTTGTAGAGCTAAAAAAGTAGCACTAAGAAAGTAGCACTAAGAAAGTGCATTTTCCATACCCATTCAAATAATTTCAGAAAAAATAAAACTGAAATCCCAAATTTTCGGATTTTTTCGAATATCTCCGAAAGTAAGCGGAAATCTCCACAGAATTGTTGAGAAATTGTTTTCATTAGCAGAATTTTGAGACCTTAGGCGACTAGTTCTTGAAGCCTTTCGTAGCGTAACGCCACATATGCTGACTAATATCTGAAATCCTACAGTTTAAGATGCTATTTTTCTTTTGGAGAATGATGGAAATCATGAAATCATTTGAACAATTCAGTTGTAATGAGTTTATGTTAGTTTTATTTTAATCCTTGTACATTATTTGCCGACTTACCTACTTGTTGTTTTATTTCTCATATTTAATTATTATTAAAACTTTTGACTTAGTACTTACCTATTACATTAAACTGTTTTTTTTTACAAATTATGAGAAATACAGGTCACTATACCGTATCTTGAAAATTAAAAAAAAAATGGTTAAAATGCCTCGAAACGTAATTTAACGATAATGAGTAGTACACCATTGAATTCAGAATAAAAATTCTCTTAAAATTTGACAATATAAAATCAAGGCGTATTAGTCAAAATAAAGTTGATGGTGTCAACGTCATAGAAAAAAAATTTGCTGTGAAAAGGTTTTATCACTCCTTGCTCTAACTTTAATATTAACCCAGGAAAAAATAAAATTAATAAAAATCCAGAATTTCAGTTTTTTTTAATAACTCAAACCTTAAACATTTTGCTGAGGCTCTTCTTATCTTGGGCACCCAGTATATGTCTATAATTGTAAGCATTACATATACAAAAATTAAATAAAAAATAGGGTATTCTTAAAAAAAAAATTGAGCTTCCATAAATTGTTTTGGTCTTGCTGCTATCTGCGAAATAACCCCAATAAAAATACCGGATCCGAGCGCTTCTTGCAAAATAAAAATGGCTTTAATTTTAAATGAATTTGTTCCCACCTTTACGTTTCCATTGTATTTTGCCCACAGTAAAATTAGAGTAGTAAAAAATTTTAAGTAACGAAAATCGTACAAGAATTGCATTTTGTTTATTACTAGTTCATTGATTTTGTTACAGATAGTGGTATTTCTTGGAAACGTTGTGTTGTCATTCCTGTGTGCCTTCATAATCTCGATTGCATTTGAGGTCCCCATAGTTAATCTAATCAAAATATTATTTTAATATATATAATAGAATGCTTTCTTTGAGACTATGTGTTGTTTAAAATACTGAATATGTTTTTTTATGCAGTGTGTTGGCGACATATGAAAAACTTTTTTAGATTCAGTTTTAGAAAAAGTAGTTGTTTAGAATTTAAAGCTCAGTTTTTATATGCAATTACATCCATATACCTTAAAATTTCGTTTTTTAAGTTTTACAAATTTTTCTCAAGGTATAAATTAAATTTAATTTAATTGTGTATATCCTTATATCGAACATTTGTATTTTTATTTATTGAAAACAGCATAACCTTTTCGATATTTGATATTGGCATTTTCATAATTAAATTAAATTTAATATTTTTTCAGATACAATCAATTTGAGATAAATTTTTAACTATTATAAAAAATTCAGGGTAGTTGTCATAATTTTTAATTCTGAACAACTTTTCATAATTAAAGCCTTTAATATTGTCACAAATACATCTCTACTCTCGTGCAGAATTCATATCTATTAACAAACCTCGTGTACGAGTAATAAGTTTTAAAATTGAAAGTTTTTCATATTTCGCCAACTTAAGTAGAGATACTGCAATCTGTATATGTGTACTGTAAATATACTATGAGTGTTATGTAATGAAGTAAGATTATATTATTAAGTTACCTAAATGTCAAAAAAAACTAATAAGTGTTAATTATTAAGGATTTGTAAATAAATGCCATACGTAAAAAAAAAATCATGAACAGATTTTCATTTTTTTTTGTGCCAATTCGTAATTTGATTTAATATAGGGGTGCGTAAACATCAGAATTCGGTAACATCACAAAACGTAGGTAAGGTCAACAAAATGCGGTCTCCACACTAAAAATATATCAGTTTATAATAAATGGTAAAAAATAATTTTACACTTTCCACAAATATACAAGTTTTACTTTTTAACTAGACATGTTTCGCAACCCTGTTGCTTCTTCAAATGAGTAAAAAGAGTGATATTTTAAAACCTATATAGTATAGGGTAAAAATTTTAAAGTAAACAGGTATACCTATATATTATATATATATACCCTATATTGTTTTTAAAATATCACTCTTTTGTACTCCTTTGAAGAAGCAACAGTGTTGCGAAACATGTCGAGTTAAAAAATAGAAATTATATATTTGTGGAAAGTGTAAAATTATTTTTTACCATTTATTATAAAGTGATAATGAATTTTCACCAAGTAACAGCCGAATCAATTTATTTCTGAAAATATATTTTTACACCTCTAGACCATTGTGCGTTGGGGTCTCGGATCACTGCGGCATCCAATGTCAAGTTCATTCAAATAATCGTCAGCACTATCGGTGTATAAATACAATACTTGAACATTGGGTGGGCAAAAAAACACCTTCGAATATCGTCTTCCCTTCATCAAGACGACGAAGAGTCAAGCTACCCCCATTCACCCACAGAAGCAAAACGGGACAAATTGGCGGATGCACCAATACATTGTGCAATTCGCTCCTATCAATTCTCGTTAACGCCAGTTTTATCCGATGATGTATTTTGCAACGTTGCGTTGTTTTTGTTTGGACTGCTAGTTTTAGCCTTATCTTATATGTCTAGAAATGACTAGTACCTAAAAGACCCAGTGCAGATTGAGAACAGTAAAATAGGTGACTTAATGTAAGAAAAAACTCTATGGTATGTCAAACATCTTTATATTATATTTAAACAATTTTTAATATACAATTTGTACAATGATCGAAAAAAAAAATTCATTTAATAACTGCTGTATAGTAAGATTTAGTATGAATAGTTCACATTCTATAATTGACCTGTAACTGCGACTTCTAACATATACAGGGGGGTTGCTTATAATTTGCCACCCCTGTAAACAGTATATTTCTTAAAATGTAAAAAAAAAGATTAATAGGTTCATATGTATTCATTCATACCTGTATATACAAGGTGATCGATTAAGTGTGTAACAAATGGGAAACTTCTTTATTATTGGTTTCTCAGGAAATTGCATTCTTGATAAAAGTTGTTGTATGTCCGATAACCATTTCAGGTGCGCTTAGAAGGGTTTCAAGTCAAATAGGATTCAGGGTAGGGCAAAAAGTAAGAAACCCGTTCACGAGTAAAGTAGGCCTTATGTTGACGAATAGAGAAAAACGTTATTAAGAAAAGTTGTTTAGAGTTAAAAAAATATGTCCAAATACGAAGTCATAGCCTTCTATCCAAAGAAAAACAATTTTTTCTTTAAATTAATATTTTTGTATCTTTTTATTATTTAACGCTGATCGACTTCTCTGTTGTCTTTAGATTTTTACTATGTAGGTACATTAATATTAGAAGAGTGTTTATCTTATTTTAGGAATATTTGAGAGATTCAAAATTTGTTTGTAGTATCCTGGCAACAAACATTAAGTTTTTGGTTATTTAAAAAATATAAATCTAAACAAATTTTACAAATTTGCTCCAATTTGATGAAAGCTGTCCAGTGGTGATTTAATTGTGATTAATTTAAAAGGGTATTATAACG
The DNA here is from genome assembly GCA_963920685.1 of Polydrusus tereticollis. Lineage (NCBI taxonomy): Eukaryota > Metazoa > Arthropoda > Insecta > Coleoptera > Curculionidae > Polydrusus > Polydrusus tereticollis. The sequence continues at coordinate 58,394,953 of OY987329.1, forward strand.
AAATATTAAAAAAAAAATATACGGGGTTAATTTAAAGTTTCCACAAATGTTTCTTTTGATAGAAGGCTATGACTCTATTTAGACATATTTTTTAATTCTAAACCACTTTTCCTAATAACGTTTTAAGCTATTTCGAACGATTTTCATATTTTTTGCCCTACCCTGTATCTTATTAGACTTGAATTACTTGAAGCCATTCTAAGTGCACCTGAAATGGTTACCGGACATGCAAAAACTTCTATTAAGAATATAATTTTCTAAGAAACCAATAATAAAGAAAATTCACATTTGTTGCACACTTAATCGACCACACTATACGTATAGGGTGTAACATTTAAAAAATCCCGAAAGTCAACTTTTTTTTTAATTTTGCGGTCGCCTTTTTTCTCTTTGGTAAACATATTAACAAGGTTCAGGAAAAATCCTGCAACTTTTGTATTTATATTTTTCTATCAAGAAGTGAACTTTTTAAAGGGGTGGCAAATTATAAGGAAAAACCTTGTACATTGTGAATAAACGATCCGATAAGGTAGTTTTATGCATTTTGAATAAATTTTCCAAAATCCTGTTTACACCATACTGTGTGTGTGGTTCGTAAGTAAGTAAAAATATGTATTACTGAACTGTTTTTGCCAAAAAAGTGGGTTCTAACAAAGCTGTATTCGTTTAAATAGAGCACCCGTACTTATATTATGTGATTTTTAGATTCCACACTTGCATACAAAACTTTTTGATTAAAAGTATTAAAGATCTCTTAATTTAAAACACCTGATATATTATTATCTACAATGTAATTTGGTACAAGCCACTTTTTTGCCAAACCTTGTATGTTAACAAATATGTTTTAAATGTGTTCACTTACCAACCATACCGGGGTTGCATTGCCAAGCAGGATACAGGTATTCCAATGTAAATTTTGGAGTGGTTAAATATTGGCTTACCTAATTGCAGAGTGTAATTAAATAAGAGTCTAAGTGCCCTGCGCAATAACTTTTATGCCGTTCTATGTCCCTGTGCAGTCATTTAGTGCTACATCTATTTACCAAAAGATGGCTCGAGTAGTATGTCCAGCAATACTGGTCTTATTGCCAGACACGTGGTATTTACCTAAAAGCGTTCACTTCGATGTTTTGCTGTTGTCGAGCACCAAAAATGAATTTAAATTGAAGGAAACGGAGGAAAAATGGAGGGGTTGTGAAAGGAGAGAAGTTCAGGAAATAAAAAAAGGAGAAATATTGGTAAATCATATGTGAACAAGAAGGGCATTGCAAAGGATAATAAAATACCTCCAAAACAAGAGGTATTTTAGTCTTTCTAATATTAAACTAGGAAGCCTCAGATTATTTTCATATTTTTTTAGGTATGGTGCGAATGCAAATATAACTGCAAGACACTTTTATTTAAACAAAATCCTAAGTACTTAGTTTTGACAATTCTGTTTTATGGGTGATAATGAAAAGCAGTCCACATATAATATAATGGGTCTAATGCATATTGGAAGGATGAAACGACGAAGACATGGAACTTACAATGATCCAGCAAATCCAACATAAAGCTGATGGTACATAAAACAGTATTACTCTCATTACCTGTTAACGTTAGAACGTTTCTCTTTTTTTCCCTGCAGCTTTTATGGTTGTATATAAATATGTACTTATTTCTTTTGGAAAAAGTGTAAGTTTTATTTTTTTTGCAATAAACTAGTAGGAAAAGCTGAATATTCCCGGACGACTGTAAAGATTACCTGTCGGGGCACAAGCCGAGACCGGCAATACAAAGTCTGGTAATGTGACTTTTCCTACGAAGTATGCACACTATATTTCCGAAAATCGAAAATTATTCATAAACGACAAATTATTACAATTAATTCACTTGCTAAAATTTTAAAATAAGCATTATTAATTTTATTCACAAATAGAGAATGCCATGAAATATTTGTCTTGTAACTATGGACATGAAGTAATATTATGGAATTTTCAAACTTGGCGCATGAAAAGTTTATTTTTGGCGTTTTCCCATAGTGTTTTCCGCGTTTTTGAACGTTCTAAAAAGTAAAAGTAAAGCGTAAGTAAGTAAAGCGGTGAGTGATGATGATTGTGTTCCACCCCCCCCCCCTCTCTCCGAACTCACGGAGGTAGTAAATAAACTAACCTGCCTCATTGGATTTGTTGCTAACAAAATTCAGAGAAAAACATAACTATGCATACAATCGCTTCATGGAATATCGTAAAAATAAAAATGCAAAATCAAAATTTAAATATCTACAAGCTAATAAATAAATCAAAAGTTTAAAATGTATTTCATAATGTGTGAAAAAACTTGTTCTTAATTTTTTTAGTTTACAAATAACTGCAAAGAAGTAATATTTTCCTACAGCCGAGCGCAAAGTACAGTTTTGCGCTTCCAAAAGAAATCACACATTAGCACTTTTCCTAGGAGCGAGCGTCTTGTTCACTTTGCCGCTCGCCGAGCAACAAAGTAGGTAACTAAAACGCTCGCTTCCTTGATTACCTTGACGACCATCATAAAACATCTAATGTTCCTCATTTTTGAGCCAATTTTGAAAGTAGGCGTTGAGGGGTGTTTGACACATGTCGCCAATTATGTGACCAGTAAGACGGTATGTAAATAAATAATATTTATTTATTTATTTATTTATTTGAACTACAATTTACAGGTTGATACTTAAATATCATTAACCCACTTACAAATGTAGTGATTAAATTTGTGTCGCCCAAGAGCGACTTAATATCTAAAATCTCATTATAAAAAATCTTAAAATTAGCAAAATATTTTACTAATACTCAACTATATTCAAGATATTCAACATTCTTTTTTTAAGATTGTTTATAAATGGTCCTTTTTTCCCACTAAAAATATCACAGTATTTTTGATTGTTATTATAATTCACAACCATATAACTAACAGGAGATTTTTTTTGATAATTGGTTCTGACAAGTTTACTAGAAAAAGTTCTATAACCACGTGACCTGGTTCTGTTGGGTATACTTAAACTAACAATTTGTATCGTTGTGTTGTCTATAGCTAAGTTATTAAATATATTGTACAAGTAAATAATACTGCTGAAGATTCTCTTATTATGGAGGGTCATTAGGTTATAGCGTTTTAAATTAACAGGATAATTGTTATCATGATTTTTTTTCAGTATAAAATCGGATAAACGGATAAACTTTTTTTGTACTTTTTCAATCGTTTGAATGTATTTGACATAGAAAGAACACCAAACAACACTAGCATATTCAAGTTTTGATCTAACTAGACTATTAAAAAGAACTTTAAGAGTTTTCTCAGATTTAAAGGATTTTGAGTTACGCAAAATAAAACCGAGATTTTTATAAGATTGTTTTACAATTGATTCTATGTGAGCATTGAAGGATAATTTGTCATCAAATAAAACTCCTAAGTCTTTCTTTTGTGAAACTGTTTCTATAACATTACCGTTTATTAAGTAGGAAAAGTTTATCAGTTTTTTAGAATAGGAAAACCTCATGTGGTTACATTTGTCAATATTAAAAGGCAGATTATTTATTTTGGACCAAATATACAATGCGTCTAGATCTCTTTGTAAATTCTTGCAGTCGTTGATACTAATGATTTTTAAAAATAATTTTACGTCGTCTGCAAAAAGAAGAATTTGAGAATGTTTGATAATATTAACCGCATCATCAATAAATAACAAAAATAATAAAGGTCCTAAATTGGATCCTTGTGGAATTCCAGACGACGCAGTGAAATTGGACGAATTGCAACCCTTGATTGATACATAATTTAATCTGTCTGTTAGATAAGATTTTATAAATAGAGACCAGTTTAATGAGAGGGAAAATTTTTTAAATTTAGATATAATTAGATTATGGTTTACTTTATCGAATGCCTTTGCGAAGTCAATGTACACAGTGTCAATTTGGGTACCTTCCGCCAAGGCATCTGTAGTATACTCGACAAAATCAATAAGGTTTCCTACTGTAGATCGGCATGAACGGAAGCCATACTGGTATTTGGATAATTTTTCTTTGACATGAAAATTTATTCTTTTACTTATTATATTTTCAAAAATTATGGCAATGTTAGATAAAATTGAAATGGGACGGTAGTTGTTTACAATTGATCTATTGTTAGATTTATAAATCGGTGAGATACGAGCAATTTTTAGTTTATTTGGAAATAATTTAGTTTTTATTGACAGATTGAAAATATGTAACAACGGTTTAATTAACAAGTCTTTACAAGCTTTTAAAATAAATCTAGGTATGTTATCAGTACCTAAGGTTTTCTTATTTTTCAAAGTTGATATTGCTTTATCGAGCTCATTTTCGGAAATAGGCAATAAATTAAACACAGATTCCTGATCCTCATCGATTTGCATACCTTCCTGTATATTATTTCGATCATAAACTGATTGAAAATATAGAGCAAAAGCTTCGGCTACATTTTTTTCGCCCTATATGTACCTACTTATGCAATTTGTAATTTTTATTTTGCAGTTGGGTAAATACATTTTAATAAACATTTTTACAAAACCCTCGGTTATGGAAAAAATCATGTATGCAATTCGCAGTGGCGGATCCACGGGCGATATCGAAGTTTTCAATTTTTATGGTATGCTGTCCCATACAATATTTCGTTCCGGACCGAAAAATTAATCCCAATTGGGTATAACTTTTTAATAGAAAGTCTCAAAACTTCATATATTTATTAATGACATGATTTACTCAAAATTAAAAAGCAAGTTACAAAAGTTTTCAATTCTCAGTGAATTTTCGAAGTTTTTTGAAAAATTCCTAATATATATCTTACATATTGCAATTTGGGGAAAAATGTAGTTTGTTTAATTAAGGCGAAAATAACAGTGGTATTATTTTAAATGTGAATATTTGGCACTTAGACCGTTATTTAATTGCACTCTTCAATTATTCTAGACAAAAATTCCAATAAGATTTATTGAAGAGCGTTAAGAGCTGCACCTTAAGGAAGTTACTAAATTACTTTAAGGGATCGTTGACTCACCCTATACCGATTGAATATGCCGCAATGTTTTATATCGTAATGCCAGTTTGTTACAAAGTCACACTCAAATTATAGAACATTCTCGGAGATTGCTATGCTATTTTACGGTGACTCTACAGTATTGATAGCGTTACCGCAATACTCTGTAGACACGCACCGCTTGGTTAGCGCTATAAGGATTCATTTTGCAACGCTGTGCTTGATCTTAAAAAAATCTGATGCAACTTCACATGATGTACATTAGATACAAGTGCACACGGCGCGTTAAATTTCATGTAGAATATTTTCTTTAATTCATACACATTGTACCACACCATGTGACATTACGCCACAAGACCCCAGGCAGCAGACTGATGTCATATTACGTCAATATGACGTCATATTGACGTGATTTACGTCGAGGGGCTAAAATATAACGTATCATAACGTCATTTTGTTACGTCGCATAACGTAACAAATAATGACGTCGTAAAAGGGCGTTAATTGACGTCTTGTATCGTCGATTTCCAACCTACCAAGTTCGAAAAGTTTTATGTACCAAACCATGACGTAAATTAACGTTATATAACGGGATTAAAGTAACGTATGGGTACTGACCCCATATAGCACCATATTTTCTACGAATATTCTACAAAGCTTCCAAAGCGGCTGTGAATATCCGTCAGTTTCTGGGAAGATTCTTGAAAAATGCTTTAAAGTATTATTCACAAATTATTATTCTGAGAACATTCATTTATGAATATTACAGAAACATTTTATTTTGAACAATATGGTAATATTAGGTTTTAAATATTCCACTAAAGAATGTTCTTAAATTGTTTTATGATTTTTCTTTTAGTTCTTGAAGTTTGAGTCACTATACTGGTGTTTGGCGCTATATGTTTATTATATCATTTACATAACTTGTGTGACGTTACGGGACTAGAGTAATCCTAATCAAATTTAGAATTTACAAAATTATATAGTATTAACAAGCATCGTAATTAAAATGATTTGTCACAAACTGCCTTTTTAAAGTGACTTTTTATTTTATGATTGACCTAAAATATTAATTTTGAATTTCCCGCCATCCTATGAACGTCTTCAACCGAACATTTTGATTGGCGGAACAGTGCGACGTGCTCGACCAGTTATAAAATGATCTGCTCTTTGTCGGTTGCGGCAGGTGAAACAGAGATAACGCCTAAATTTATTGCTATTCGTGATTTTCGTGCAGCCCTGATCGCCCCGATCTCTTTGCCCGAAACAAGCCACGCGTATGTGGTTTAATTTTTTATACTTTATGCCCAAAGTTCGTGTTTTATATACACCTGTGGATGGAAATGATTGATAACAGGTAAATACCTGATTTTCATATTTTTGTTTGTTTGAATGCCTAAATCTAGTAGAAAGCCGAATATATGTGTATGCCGTGTATAGGTTAGGTGAACCTAACCTAATTTAGTTTATCTCTGGTTTTGTGTGATTATTAAACTTGATTTTAATATATCCTCTTTGATTTTAATAGGTGTGAGATTATCAGTACCTACGTATAATATATAACGAAGTATATAAACATTAAAAAACCAGTTAAAGGAACCAGCCAATGTTTTGGAAAATCGGCTAGACGATGCAACTTTAGACTTATTTAGCTTGTTGCCAATAAATGGAGAAGAGAAAATAAACAATTATTATTAGAGAGAACTGGCAAATGACCAAATATTTAAAATGATGGTAAGTAAATACTTGTGTAAAATATGCTAACGAAATTCTCGCTGGCAAAGATCTCATTTAATACATACCTACCATTGTCTTCCATTTACTTATACCTTTTATATTTTAGGTAGAAAACTTAAGAAAAATTGATGGAACTAATTTAACAGACTTTACAAACAGAAATGTTTACAGCAGGAAATAATGCAACTTTATAGTAGAAGTGGGCATAAGGGCAAATAACCATTTGAGAAAACTAAGCCTTCACAGGTAAGCCTTAGTTCACCAAGTTAAGTATGTATATCTATTTTGCAACTTTTAAAAATCAGGTTCAAGAAGTAGTCCATTTTTAAAGAGACATTATTTTATTAACCAAAAAAAAAACAACACTAAGTCTCAGTCTCATCAAATATCCTTAGGCTTACTATATTAACTTAAAGCACAGAGATATAGCTATATTAGTATCTGTGCTTAAAGGTTACATGTTTCAGCCTCTTATATCGGCATTATCAGGCCAAACATGCAGAACAAATAATTAAAAAGAAAACAAACACATAATGAACATATTATGCTCATATAAGGGCCGAACATGTAACCTTTAAGTTTATATATAATGAACATTAGGAAACTTGACGAGGCTGCGACTTTGGACTGTGTTTTTTTTTGTTTTCAGGATAAATATAAGATAAATGAGGGAAGGAACAAAGTGACTTAGTTATATATCTGTCAACATTTTGTTTTATATTAAAACTTTCTCAAGGGTCAATAGAAGAGTTCTTTAGATTCAAATTTGTTTGCTCATATTTTATGGTATTAAGTTAGATCTATAAACGAGTCCAACAATATGTTTTTTCGAAACTGTTCTTTCATTATATACAATGGAAGATACCTATATTGATTCATTCATAGTTTTTTCTTTTACTAGAAATACTTCAAGTTGGAAAGAACCCACCAAACCAGTATTTACCCCTCCAAACCAAAATAGAGAATAAAAAAAAGACACTGGCAAGATCGAGGGACCACTAATAGAATTTGTATAAATACTAATATTTTTTTAACTCATTAAAAAATCAGCACTAAAAAACTACTTTTTTATTTAAAATTTAAAAAATACTTAATTACTTCTACCCGAGCTTCTACCTACAGAATATAAGGCATTTTAAATTTTGATTTCGCCGTTAGAAGATGCCTTTCAGCTCTACCATAGAGATTTCATCGAAAGTTTGCGTTGGTGCAAAAATGGAAAATATGGTCTTTTTTGGATTACGGATTATTATATTTTAGGAATGTTCAACGAATTTTGTAGTATTTTAATTTGAATATTCCTAATATTTATTTTAATTATTCTTGAAATGTTCTATCTGAATATTCCTGGAATTTTGTAGATTTCTCACATTTCGGAATTGTAGGAATATTCCTGGTGGAAGATTAGATATTGTGAGCCTATTAAAGGAATAATCATTTATTCTTTTTTGAAAGTTCTTGTAATGTTCTGAGATAATCTTATGCCATATGGGACGTTATCCAACGTATTGTATCGTCGATTTCAAAACAAAGTCGGGCAACGTTGTGAACTTCTAAACTGCCAATTTAAATAAATTACACGTTCCGTTAGGCCGACAACACAAAATTATGGAAGCTTCCCTTATTAAAGTATGATCCTGCAACGTTCAATTTACGTCATAATTCGCAATTAGGACGTCAATGTTAGGTCCAGTATATTGTCAATAATGACGTAATTACACGTAATTATTAACGTCACTCGACGAGACTTTCTCCCGTCAGTAGGACGTCATGCAACGTCATTATAGACGTCATTTTGGTTGGTCCTGACGTTACTAAGACGTCGATACGACGTCTTTCTGCTGCCTGGGACTTAGCATTGAAATAAATTTTTGGTTTAAAAGGCGGATTCCAAATTTTGGCATTATACCTAAATACAGACTTTTGCTTATTTAAGACACGCGCTGAAGTTTAAAAACTATTTTAATTGCCAACCGAATTATTTTAACAACTAAAATTCCTCTTACACAAACAGTTGGAACAAAACTTATCTGTTAATATTTCTAATATCTTTATTCTTTTTCTTGTGTTATAAGTATGCAAGTCAGGTGTAGTTTAAATATAGTTAAAATCAAAAAAGAAATTATTTTTTACTACAGTACTTAGATACGAGTAAATTGTTATTAGAATTTAGAACACTAAGTTATGTTAGATTAAAACTTTATAGTTTCTAGTGGTAGTTCAGGTAATATACCTAGCTGATATAGATTTATAACAACTCTGAAGATTTTATTTTATTACAGATTATAGGAACAATATTTTCTCTAATGAAGCGGCGTGTGGCCTATGGAAATAATGGGAGCAACTTGGTAATATTAAAAAGAAAAATTATAAGCAATAATTATTTTCGGCTTGCTACGACATCGTTCTTATACGAGTATATTTAAAAATATCCATAAGATGAGATTTATGCTGGAAAATCAATAATAAATCAAATAAATATAAATTAATCAAATAAATCCGAAAAAATAGAATCAGGATATACAGTTGCGGACTTGGTAAATATAACCCAGGCAGTCATCGAAGGGGGCCACTTCCTACGTCTTGGAAAAAAACCAAGGTGGCACTGATACCAAAGGTCACTTAGGACTTAACGCTGTCGGCTAGTTGCACGATGCGCCATACGAAACGCTAGCAGCTAATGTCCTAAAGGGTGTTAATGGTCGCTTTTCAACGGGAGCGGTCTTCTTCGATGTTTCGAAAGCTTTCGAAAAGGTCTGGCACGATGGATTTATAGTAAAATTGATAAGACTCGGTATGCCAAATTACTTGATCGAAATCATGGTTCCATTCCTCGAGGACAGGTCGTTCGCGGTGTCGTCGGAAAACGCAGTGTCCAGTGTTAGGGTTATGGGGGCCGGAGTCCCTCAGGGGTCCCCCCTTGCGCCGTTCCTGTACAATATATACACTAACGATATCCCAAAATACCTACAAACAACACAACTTTGTCTGTTTGCTGATAGCACTGCAATAACTACCACCTCGAGACAGCCTGGAATAGTAATCTCACGCCTGCAAAGACACATACATTTTCTGCAAAAAGGTCTTGAATCTTGGAACATCCGTCTGAATGACTCCAAAACACATGCCATCTTTTTCTTAAAGTCACGAGTCAGATTAACAGACAACAGAGTCAAAGCAAACAACAAAGTTAAATACCTGGGACTCGTATCTGACAAAAAAATGGTATTGAACGACACTGTTGTGTGCCATGTATTCTTTGATAATGACTAAGTAAAGTAGATAACAGGATCAAGACAAACATTTACAAAATAATAAGTAGAACAGTACTGACATACGTTATATCGAGCTGCTGTACGGTACACAAGACAAAGTAAAAAAAATTGCAATTATTTCAAAACAGAATTTTACGAACAATAACAGACGCACCAAGGTATACATCTACAAGAGTATTGCAAAATGACATGCACACCAGCTACATGCATACTCCCCCGTGACTAGCTCCTATCCTGAAGATGATAACCAAGACACCCGGAGTCTTTTAAAACTCAAAATTAAAAATAACTCTACAAGCTCAATCATACCGTCAAGTTAGCAAAGTCGAATAACAACTCTATCTCAAAATAATCCAAAAGAAGATAAAGAAAAGAAATAAAGAATATTGTTCAACTCGAAGAGTAAATATTATCGCAAATTTCTCAGATTACGTTCTTCTAGTAGGAAGCTGTGGAAAGGGTTCATGACACATAATATCTCTGAATAAGAAGAATCAAACCACCTAAGTTGAACAAGAAGAACGTTCCCACTTATTCTATTAAAGAAACATATTTTCAATCAGGGGGCCCTTGGGCATTGAAATAGCTATGTTAACCAAAAGTGTCCTGAAAAGTTTCGAGTATCTCACCAGTCATAATATGGGCGTATTTCACATAATGGGACAATTGCATGTCTGATACTGTAGGTTAAAAATTACAAATAATTTTTTTGTTCTGTGAAAACTATATGAAGGAAAGGACATTTTCGAAATGCATTTTTTTTTAATTATTCTTAAGGCTAGGTTTTCGTTTCATTTTGAATAGTGATAACACAAAAATGTCATTTCGGCGACTGTCCGTTTTACGATTTTTTAAGTTTGAAATTGTGAATTAACAGAATTTTACTAGAAAAACAAACATTTTAATATTAATTGACATATTAAAAGTATTTATTATAATTTTTTAGAGCCCCTAGTGTGTTGTTGTTCAGTTGATAAAATCCAGCCATAAAATAAAGTTGTCAGGAACTGCTCGCATCATATCGGTAACACGTTAAAAAACACGCACGATCTATATTACCGACCGGGTGTAGCAAGTCGAGCATGTATGAAAAAGGTAGCCAGTTAATGTATTTCTCTGACTAAGTTTTTAAATTTTGGTTGTTTGTGCTAAGTTTCTTAAAATTAGTATGACACATTTCGGCAACGCAGTAAAATTGATTTTTACGTTATTTTCGAAAATATTTGCTTATTTAATTTTGTTGATCTGTCGGCCCTCAATATATCCTAACATTTTTATATTTTCTTTTGTACACATATAGGGTGATATCTGACATTTTATTGCATTTTCGTCATTTCGATAACATCATTTTGTCATATCGGTAACAAATAAATTGTTACCGATATGATGTTTTGTTACCGAAATGATTAAGTTTTTTTCCTGCTCCACAATGGACGAGATATTTAAAATTCTAAAGGAGAAGTTAGAAATGGTAGGAAGAAAACCTTAAGTAAACTAAAAAAAATAAAAAAGAGAAAAAAATAAAAAAAAAGAAACTGAAACGCAAAGAATTACGGAAAAACAAAACAAGACTGATAGTCAAGTTGGTACTACTTTAATAAGAAAAAGACAAATTAATCAAAATAGTATACAAAAATTTAAAGTTTACCAACCAATATCGAATGCGGTTGAAAGACTAAACAATTCTAACGAAACCCCAAAAATAAAAACTAATATGAATGAAAAAGCAACTTCACCAATTATGAATACGGTTAAAAAAATTAAGAATATTATAAAGACAAATATTTAAAAGAAAATAGAGAAAACATAAAAATAAGGGTGTAATTTAATGACTTTTATTTTTAGAAGAACAACTTAAAAAAAACGAAGGTAGGATCGAGAAAATAAGTCACAAAAAACAAACAAGTTGGATTGATTTAAGGTATAAGAGAACTGTCGCCAAAAAGCAAGTTCTACAACGAAATGAATGGAACGTCAATAGTCAAAGATATAGAGACAGAAAGAGGTTATTAAATGAAACAGACACGTATCTTGAAGAAATTTCCCCTCCCTTAACTGATGAACAAGATCTAAATCCACCACTTTTGGACAATATTAATGAATATAACCATGTTGAAGAAAAAAACAAAGTTATTGAAGAAAGTTAATAAAGTTGGAAGGCAGAAAGTTAAAAAAAAAGTACTACCAGTTGCTACCGAAAACTAAAAGAATCAGAGAAAGAGATATTAAAATATCGCTAGCGAAGTATAAAAAGCAGATTCAAAGATTTGATTTAAAATGTAAACTACTAAAATAATTTCAGATTAGGACTTGCCTGACACAAGAGTAAATAAAATTATTGCTAAAATAAATGTTCCCCAGCTAAAAAAAAAACGCCTTATATTTAATAAAGTTTTGAGAAATCACCTTTCGGAAAATGCTAGAAAGCTGGAGACATGGATGTTTTTGGAGAATATTTAGCGGTCAAATAATAAAATATACAGAATGGTTGGATAGGCAAGTGAATTAATTTCGTATAAAATGCACAGAAAGTAGTTAAATAACCTTAAAATATTGCAATATGAGAGAAAACAAATTAGCATTAATACAAGAACATATGTGAAGGAGTTTTTGGAAAAGGACGATAACATGAAACTGTGCCCGGGGAAGAAGAACTTTGTTGTCAAGAGAAAACTAAAAAGGCAGAAAAGAATTTAACCTGCTCCATTTTAAGATCTACACAAAATGCACTTGGGAAGTGAACAAAGATACAAGATTTCGATGGCGACTTTTTGGAGATATAGACCTTTTTGGGCTAATTTACCAAAACAATGCGATGGAGATACATGTGCATGTATGCAAATATGGATAACTGATCATTTATAAAATGCTTGAAGCGTAATTAATATCTGCCAAACGTCCAGATTATTTTCTGAAAATATTGATCTGCGACGAAAAAAATATAAATTGCAAGCTTAGGCGCTGCCAAAAATGCGAGGCAAAAATTTTATAATTTAAATACTAGAGATGCAAGTGAACTGGACGAAAACATTCTATGTAGGCAGTGGGAGTCAACATCAGAAAATCGAAGTATTAGGCGAGAAATTAAAAATAAAAACTAACCTTAACTTTAATAAATTTTTTAATTTAATTTATATTTACTATTTTTAGTGTTATGTTTTAATTCAGAACCTGCAAATAAAGTTAACAGATGTGTAAACCGTGCTTTAAAGTATCAATTTGTTTTTTTAAATTTAAAATTCCTATTTGTAAGAGGTTCAGATCATTTCGGAAACAATTCGTCATTATGGTAACGCTTCTATTTTCCTGTTTCTTGCCTACATTTCTATCTTTTGAAACAAAATTTCATGTGCGATTAATAAGATTCGTATCTAGTTACAATATATATTTAGTATTAATATTAATATAATTAAAATTACAGTTTTTGTTACAAAATGTAAGTCAAAAACTCAAGGTTTTATGGATTCTATTACATTTCCTTAAAAAAATTGAAAGGACCAGTATTCTAAAATCAAATATTTACGAAGAAGACAAAGAACATGACTTAAGGAGATATTTTTAGTGGAATAAAGTACACAAATTAAAATTATTTAAAATATAATGCAATATTAATTGTAAGTTACCGAAATGACGATTTTATGCGTTTTCTATTCATAACCTTAAACTATTTCAATATTTAGTGACCTGTTACCGCTGCCCGTATGCAGGTTTGATTTAGTAAACCTAAAGAATTGTAAATATATTCACTTTAATTGTAAAAGAATTACTTTTCTTTTTGTCAACTTCAATGTTAGAATTGTTGCATTATGTGAAATGGACCCATATGTAGGATATATGATCATTCTTATTTCTTAAATTAGTCTTGCGACTATAATTTCCATTTTCTAAACAGCGTTGGAAAAGTCTGAATTTTTGTTGAAAGGTTGTCTTATTTAAGGTGCCCCAAGAAGTGACATTGTAGATAAGTACGGGACGAATAATTATCTTATACGACAAGGTCTTTATACGTATATTAAGTCTACTCCTACTGTTGATGCGTGAGTATATGGCACCAAGTCGACCATTCGCTTTATTTACGCGTTGGTATGCATTGTCATTCCAATCCAGCCGCTTATCGAAGCTCAGACCCAGATATCCAGATATTTTACTTTGTCACACCAGTCCGACCTGGTGGTTTTGACTCTCTGTCTGGTTTGAGGAAATTTGCATCTGGCCCTCGAAAAGATGCTTGGGTTTTAGTTTAGTGGCATTGAGGAAAATTTTCCACTTATCTAGCCACGTCTCGAGTGTCGATAAGTTTTATATGGCGTTGTAGCTTGGAGAGTACCATGCAACCATGAGTGTTTGACGGTGGCGGTGATCGCGATATCGTCAGCAAACAGATATAATATGGTATAGATGTTGTACAAGAACCGGCCCAGCTTCAACAAGTAAAGAGCAGTGAGATAAGACGGAGAACAAGGGTCGTCGATATAGTTGAGATAGTTGAGCGTATAAAGTCAAACATAAATGGAACTGGGCAGGATACATACCAAGAGCAACAATGGCCAATAGGTGGACAAAGAAAAATTTTAAATAGCGCCCTAAAATTTCAAAGCGGCTACCTGGTATAAACACCGATATACCAAGCAGTATGAATATAATGGCTATGATGAGAAAGAATAGTGAACGAGTGTTATGTAGATATCACTCACAAATTTGCTCAACATGACCGCTAGAAAAATTAAGTTAAGCTAAATATAAGGTTGTCAAAAACTTGCTTCCCTTATTTAAAATGTCACCACACGCCTCGTAATAGTTATATAGGTACTAGTAAAATTTTAATTGTATCATCAAAAAACTTATTTCATCAGGATACACTAGAGAGACCAGAGCTGGTGAGTTTAGACTTAATTTAGATTGTTAATTGATTCATAAAAATGCCAATTCCACATACCTACTTAAAAAAAAAATATGGCAACCTGTTTCTAACACATTTAATGCATAATAATCAACATAAAATATTACAAGGATTTTTAAAGTTGCAACTAGTTTTTTGATAACATAAGAATTTCTTTTTTTATTTGACTTTCTGAATTTATAATAATTGCTATTTTACCAATATGTATATTTAATGCATAAAATATTAACGTTTACTCAAACTGTAAAAATAACATGAAGCATACATGGACAACCCATGTTTTTCTTAATCTTGTTTGAACCTGTGTATTTTCAATTAATTGATGCATTTTTGAAAATATAATAAACTCTAAAAGTCAAACTAAAAAATAAATTCCATACGCTTACCTTACCGATTGTAGATAATTAATAAAATAAATAAAGTCTAATAACCTATTACATATCTAACTTAACACTAAATAAGGTCCCGAACGAGAATTCTATAATAATATATTAATAAAAAAATAATAGTCTTTTGGCAGCACATTGTTTTAGAAAACAGTAAAATCACTATTTACAAAACATATTCACTTCACTTAGTAAGTACATAATTTTTTTATATTGTCGATTTCACTATTCAATGATATCCAATTCCATTTGTCTGAAACACAAAGAAATTTATTTATAAGTATTTTAAACTTACATTACTTAAAACGAGTATGAAATATTAGGCGTTGATGGCAAACCAGTCAAACGCTCCAAATTCTTTTTTTTGCATAGACAATGCTCTATTAAATCAAAATACCAGTAAAATGTTTTCAGGTTAGTTGATTTTTGATTTTTTTAAAAAATTGATACGAACGGCACTAAGCTGTATAATTGGTATAGTAGGTACCTAAAATAAAGCTGTAACTAACACACTAATCAAATTGTATTTTCAGTGCTTTACATTTTATTCACATTAATTTTAAAATCAGCAGAGTTTACATGGCTTGGTATTTTAGCCATCACCCTGTATAAAATAGACGCAAAGTAAGGTCAAATAGATTGTTCTAGGTAGTCAGAGAGACAGCCTATCTAATAAACTGAAAACGGAATGGATTGATAGAGTTTTAATGAAAATATAGAAGTTTAAAATTTGAGAACTTTTTTTTTACCTATTCTATAATTAATGGACGCAGTGTATTCGTCTAATTTTTGGGTAAGTAATCACCACACGAGCGATGACATATGTTTTTTGAAACACGCTGTATACTGTATAATATAACGCTTATTTTATTTTTTTATTTTTTATGGAAATTTTAACACTTTGTAACATTAAACACTAAGAAATTTCGGACGAAAGTGTACATATGAACATATATAGTATATAGGGTCATTTTTGGTGTCAAGATTGGCTGATGTTTTTTTAAACCCCTTATATATAAGGCAAAACATTTAATTTAAAATTATTTCCTTAGGGTCCAAATTATCGATGTCACGGTTATATAACAGTCATAAAACTTCCATGTCAACAATAATTGTTAGTGTTGTAGAAGTCAGCTCAAATATAATTATTTTGAGAGCAAATAACAGACCATTTGTTCCGTTACTCTGTTAAAATGGGCAAGAATGCTCATGACTGCAACAGCTGCACGTGCTTAAAAGCTGGTGTCGAAATATTCAACACAACATTCCATATAAATTTGTAACATGTAGAGAGAATGAAGTTTCAGAAAGCCCCCAATAGACAGCCTGTGGTGCGTCGGCCTGGCCTGGGACTTGACGCAAGTCATAGGCCGTCTAATAAAAGTCTTCTTGTGCCTCGGCGAAGTATTAAGAGGACTCGTACCGCATAAGAAAATTGTGCGTGCTCAGAATTGATTTTCGAGTGGAAAAATTTTTGGTTAAAAATCCAGCCAGCGCTAGTCTCTCAAATAATCAACTATCTTGTTAAAGTCTAGTGACGTAGATACGGGGAGGGTACAGCCCCGGACTCATAGGTCTAACAAGGGGGTGTGGTTAGGTAGGCCCGGCCTTCTTCACAATCCTTCTGGCCCACCCCAGAAATAAAATTAATAATCTCATTAGTCTTGCGATATGATTAGATTTTGGCGCTTAAAGTTTTTTGTTTTCCACATCACTCGGCCTCTCCCAAACCAAATCCAGGACACTTTCAAGATGCGCTGTTTCGAATTTTCATTCTTCGCGTCAATGTCACAAATTTATATAGCAAATTTTACAAAAATAATTGCAGACGTTTACATCATCTTTGAATATTTCTGTAGGTGTTTCTTATTTGAAAGCCCTACTGCTTTAGTTATGTTAAAAAAGCCTATTAAACTTCAGACACAATAATTAGTAATATTAGACAAACCTACCACAATATTTGGCACAATGATTAAAACAAAAAATATGATCAGCAAATGTTAAATGGCTGAAGCTGAGACAGGCAGCGCCATGTTCTGCTCTGGATATTCTTCGTAATCATCCTCTCCTTCCGGTTCTTCATAGTCATCAACTCCTTCGTCGACAGGTTCTTCAGTATCGAGATCAGTACTGATGGACGGAGGCGGGGAGGGAGCGGGTCGATTTATATCCTAAAATGAGTGGTTAGTCTTGTTAGTCACCACACACAGTGCATTAGTTTTTTATTAATGGGTATTTCAGAATACCTAGAGAGTACTCCAAGAAACTTGCTTGCTGAGTTTTAAAAATAAAATGTTAGCAGAATAAATATGACGAACATAAATTTACATTGGCTGCTATAAGAGCAGTTAAAAATATCTTTAAAATGGTAACAACAATTTCCAATATTAGTGAAATTCAGAGTTCAAAAGTAACGTAAACAAATATCCCAATTACATACTTTTGGTGGTCGCCAACCGCAACCTGGTAGAGGCAGACCATCTGGGCCCAGAGGACATGGTGCATCCAAGCCTGGAACTCCTTGGTCTCCTTTGTCGCCTTTGTCGCCTTTTCTGCCTCGCTTACCAAGTGGGCCCTAAAATACGTAGGTAATCTTTTAAGTTCCACATGCTTAAATACATTCTTTACCAAAAACATGAGCTACATCCCGATTTACCAATATGTTAACCAATAGCACTGGCCATAACGGCAACAATTGGCATGCCAGCCTGCATTAAATAAACCTAGTTATAAAAAAACAATGCTAGTGCAAGCATTCTTATCATTCACCTTTTGCAATTGATTTAAAGCCGAACATTTATTCATTTTATCAGATACAGGGTGTCTTATCTATACCTATATTAATTATTGAAAAATGATTGAAATATTAAATTACATATTTTATTATGTACGATTTTCCTTTATTCTTGTTCTGCTTCGTATTCAATTAATACATTTAGAATTAATAAAATATCCTCTCATAGGTTTTCAATCGATTATTTAAAAGTAATTTTCAAAACACCTTGTATAATAGATTTGAAACACTCACACTCACCGCATCTCCTTTATATCCTTTGTCTCCCTTAGGACCCTAAAAATACAAATCAAAGAGGATTATTAAGTTATTCTTTTTTTATCTACAATTTGCATGCAATGACTATTTAGTACTTAATTAATTAACAGGATACTCAGAAACCAGAGAAGCCATCAAAAGCATAAGAAGATATTGTGAATGGGGTGAATATAGTATTAGTACCTCTTGACCAGGAATTCCGTCGGTTCCCTAAAAAAAATAAAATGATATTAATAGTTAGTCTATTTTTAATACAGTGTAGTTTCTATAATCCGAACCTAATTTACAACGAACTCCCAGAAATTCTATCGAAACGGGAGTACTTGCTTACTGTGTATCGACAGAAGTCTTTAGCCGTTCTTGCTTTAATTATACTTTAACTACGTATTACATTTAATGTGAGGTAGGGTAAATTCAGAGAACGCACTACTACAAGCCAAATAAATAATACTTATTTATTCACCATACAACTCTTTTAAAACAAAAGTTATAACTGACTAAAAAAAAAATTGTAAATGCGTATCCTCATGGTTCGTAAAACCTTAAAGTATGCACCATAATATGAACAAAATAATTATAATATAAACAACTTCAAATATACAATTTAAATAGTAATATAACAATAAATTAAAGCTGTTTTACATATCGGAGTCCTTTCCTTTAACTCCATATTCTTTCATCACCCAGTAACTCAACAACAGAGCTCTAACTTTCTCCTCTCTCTATTCGTAGACGAGTTTCATTTGATAATTCCTCGTAAATTTTTTGTCCTATATTGCTTTTCCTCGTGTATTTAGGCATTACTGCACCTTACGTAATATTAAATGCAAACAACATTGATGATTTTACTATTAGGTATATTGCAACATTCCTAGCATATTTGTCAAACCTTTTCATGAGAAAACATCACTGAACTGAGCTAATGGTCCAGCAGTATTAAAGTGTCCCCGTATCCTTCTTCATACCTTAAAAATTCCTTTCGCGGAAACTCTACTCATGCGTAGCACGTCCGATTTATAGGATTTTTTGATATTAGCGCCCACGTTTAGGTTCGAAATGGTTTGGACCTGAAATAGGTATTTGGAACAGGTCCAACTAGGTACAACAATAAGGTGTTGCGTAACACCTCTAGCTTAAAGTTATCCCTAGTTTAAAGAGGTTGAAAAGAGCTTGTCCCTTTTATTTCCGCCAGACCCAATCTTTGGACACGTTTCGGAGTATTACGGCTCCTCGGCGACGAAATGAAAAGAGACCTCACAGTGTATTTCAACCATAATGTAACGGTACGTGTGTGAGATGCTGCACGTGGCCACATCTCGCGGTAATCAAGCAATCCACCCAACCAGGCCAGCGAGGACTTAGAGAAGACCAAACGCTGGAATGGAACCCGTATAAGCAGGTCTCAACGTCAAGTGGTGCTTAAACCAATTTATCGGTTTTTGCGAACCGAAAACGCGATTCTGAAGAGGTTTAAAGAAGTTTGTCCCCTTTCTTTCCGTCACACTCAATCCTTGGACGCGTTTCGCCGTATTACGGCTCCTCGACAAGGCTCTAGAGTTTGACGAAAAAAAAAAGGAACCTCACAGTGCATTTCAATACAAAATGTAACGGTACGTCTGTGAGATGTTGCACGTCGCTTTCCACAATTATTTGCTTTCTAACATATTCGTTTTCGTTCCTGTAAAATGCGAAGGCAAGACAAATGCACAAGTTTCTCAAGTCTATTATAAACATTGAAAATCTCTGCTCTGACTTGCTTTTAATCTGTTAAAAAAAGAACAATAACTTATTTACAACTTTCGTCGTAAAAGATGAATGTCAAATAAAGTTGTCATTTTGAAATGTGTGCTTTATTGTTATAAAAACTCGAAAATATTAAAGGTGTATTTATGAGTACAAATTAATCTGAATAAAACTAAAATAAAGTATCCAATTACAAGGTTAATTATGACATTTTACATGTTTCAATATTTTACTAATTAATAGGTAGGTACTATTAAATTGTTAGAACCTTAGGATTTAAGAAGATGTTCAAATATTCCTCAAAATGACAACTTTATTTGACAGTCATCTTTTACCTTGACTGGTGCCCACAAATACGGGGCCATAAAAAGGAGAAATAGTTAAAAAGAAATCGGCGATAACCCGTAAACGGACTCATCAAAAATATCTAAAGTTATTCTTTTGAATGTGGGTTTTAGTGCTCTTTATTAAACCTAAATAGAATTTTTCTCTAAAATAATTAGGGAAGCCAATAATTGACCCCATTTAAAATTACATGGGATTTCCTATGTCCCGCTCGACGATGCAACACCCGGTATAATCTATTACGGTGTCAAGAACAATAATTTTCAATTTCCATATATATACTCCAAAATATGCAAGTTTCTCAATTTTCATAATTTTTTGCGGTGTATTGCTTCTTCGAGAGTTTAAAGCCGGATCTGAAGTACGCGTACGCGCGAACTACCCAAACGCAAAGCTTCCGGAAAACGCCGCACACTGGGGACATTTCTGTAACACTGTATTAGAAATATATTGGCTGATATGTGAAAAATATACACTAATCTACGACTTATAAACTGGATAGTCGGTGGTTGTAATTTCCATATATATATATACTCCAAAATATGCAAGTTTCTCAATTTTCATAATTTTTTGCGGTGTATTGCTTCCTCGAGAGTTTAAAGCCGGATCTGAAGTACGCGTAAGCGCGAACTACCCAAACGCAAAGCTTCCGGAAAACGCCGCACACCGGGGACATTTCTGTAACACTGTATTAGAAATATATTGGCTGATATGTGAAAAATATACACTAATCAACGACTTCTAAACTGGATAGTCGGTGGTTGTCATTTTATCGACAAAACTTACAATATTCATTACATATTTCAATGTCTTAGGTTTACCTTTCAATTTCACACACCTTCTTACTATCGAAGGCTGTTTAGTTCAGCACTGATTATTGCGTAGGCTTTTTAAAACTATAAGAAAAATTGAGAGTGCATACTTTTAGGCGGTCCTACCCCATGCGGATTTTTTAAATTTAGTTTTATTTTACATTACTTCTTATTCCAGTAATCTGATATTTCGCTGTACCAAACGGATTTTGTTTCTATTGGGTCGGATTATAAACACTGTACTGTAAATATACTAATAAAGAGAAAACTAATCAAATTAAAACATAGGCAGACATGTTGGCTCTTTGGTATGCCGCTCATACTCATTGCAGTATAATAACTAAAGGATGCTGTTTATGAAGTAAACAATTTATCAATATATTTTTTAAAGCTTTCTCAGACAATCGATGTAGGTAACCTGTGTATAAGCTTATTCGACCACTTTCTGTCTATGTTTCTGCCTGCCTGGTTTTCTCTGTATTAATATGCACTGATAGAAATATAACAAACTTTGCTTGCTTTTGCTTTCTTTCGAGATCAAAAACTGAAATTCCACTAGAGAAAATGTTATGAAATTATAATCAACTTAATAATAAAGGAGCACAAATGCTGCAATGATTTGAAATAAAACGAAATTTGCCATTATGCAGTTGTAAAGCATACAAAAATCGTTTAAAATCAGCTAAAATTGTATGCAAAAAGTTATTATGTAGGAAAAATGTAAGAACTATTGTGTGATACATGGAGGTGGATGAAAGTAAACTTTTAACTTACCGGCAAGCCTGGATCGCCCCTCTCTCCTTTGCTTCCTGGTTCCCCCTGGGCACCCTGATACATCAGGTAATAATTAGGTATTGGTATTTTGGATTTTAACAATGGACCTTCACATAAATTTAATATCTGATTCTTTTTTTTGCCCTCAAAAACTCCGAAAGTCATAGTAGTATCAAATTACTATGGATTGAACAGTGAATATTTTCAGTAATTTATTGAATTTACAAGAGCAAACGATAAGAAGAAATTTTCTGATTTTTTCTCATATTCGTACAATATATACCTAGTATAATCATTACGTTTGGTAATGATTAACTGGTCTCGAACAATATTGGAGACTTCGCTGTGCATTATTTTCGACTAGTAAATCGTCCTTACCGTTGGTAGCCAGCAAACATTTCTTCCACTAACATCGATATTTGGCAAAAATTGAAACTGAAAGCCGTCTGTGGTGTATGACAGTTTGCATAAATAATATTGGTGTAAAAAATTGTTATAGTGGTCCATTCTAAGAATATGTTTTACTTATTAGTGCATTTAATCGTTTATTTTTTCCACTAGATCTTAAAAAAATGTCTTAGCTGAGTAGTCAAATATACGCATCTATATTCCAGTGTGGATATTGCGCTCGGAGCTTCTGGCTCCAACGTCTACACGATATACATTGCGAGCATCTAAAATGGAATAAATTCTGTATTGTCACTTTGATAGATTTTTTTAAAAATCGCTCGGACACGTGAACAATTATTTTTAATTGTGCATTTTATGAACTGAAATGCGCGTATACAGGGTCAGGCAAAAATGAACCGTATATTTTTGTCTTATTTTTAAAGAACGCCCAGTGCCGAGTTTAACTTTTCCATCTTTAACCGTTATTTATACAGAGCGAGTAGAAGATTTGCTAGAATTTAAAAAGATCTTTAAAAAATGGATTCAACTTAGTTTAAAAGGCGTCGAAAATTTCGGTCGTTCACTAGCAGCAACCTACTCGTAAATAAAATATATTTCTCACATTCTGAATAATAACCTTTAGGGCAAAAAAAGTCCTTTAATTTTATTGGCTAGATACAGAATGTATCAGGTATGTTTCGTTGTTAAAATAAGTACCTAACTGTCTTTAAACATTTTAAAATTGTGTACAAGATCAGGCTTACAATGCGTCACTTAAGAGAAACTCCTCGTATTGAAATTTAATATTAATGATGGTCGGACACGGAGATAAATCTAGAGCTCGACAGATTATTTAGGAAAAAACATCTAGACTTGCTCCCTATAAGTCAAAGTACGATCAGTAAAATTGAAAAAATGTTTTGAGAAAATTGACATAATACGAAATTAGATGGGGTGTCCCACTAAGAATGGCTGTCGGCCGTATCTCAGAAAGTGTTAGTCGTATGGCTTGCGGAAAAAAATATATATTAGGTAAAGTAGTCATGACAAATTGCTGGAAATTATTTTCAAATTTCTCAGACTGGCGCTAGAGGGCGCAACAGTAACGGTAAATATGAATCACGAAGTTTCCTCAAAAGTCGCCTAGTTAAGGTATCCCGAAAATAACATTTTTGTATATTTCGAAGATTTATTAATAAAATTCACCTATAGAACGTGTTCGTTACTTTTTAAATAAAGTGGTGGGGGAAGGTTGAACATTATTTGTAATAAATGCTGATAACTCCTTAACAAAATTTAGTAAACTTAGTTTTGTTAGAAATGACTTTTCTCACTCTATATATCATCTTATGAACTACGGCAATATGTATTTTACACTAGGCGCTAGGGGGCGCTGTCTTACAACTTCACAAACATTGCGCGTTTTTTCCATAATTGTAAATAAAATAGTATATTTAATTTTACCTGATTACAAGGCTGATTAAAAGTCTAAGAAGTCAGCGAGAACCGCAAGTTAATATCTATTTTCAATCCGGAGATATCAACAACAATAATCATAATTACGGAACATTATGATTTTATTTTCAAGTTGCCATTGCAAAGGTTTTTTTAAGAGTCAAATAGGCCTTGGAAAAACAAAATATGAAAGTACGTATGTTTCATGCAAATATATCGTTACGACAATAATTCTCAGTGACGCCCCAAATGTTCATTTATAACTTAACAAATAAAAAAAAAGTGCGTCGCGTGATCGTAACTTATTGCAAATTTGACCTGCTGATTAGAAGCAGCGTTCTGATTCAATACTTGTTGAAGGAATTGTTTTTAAAAAGTCGTATGCCTGTTGAATTTTGCTCCCCCGTATTCCACCATTGGCAAATAGTTTCCATCTTTTGCATTATAGTATCAAATAATCTGGATATTTTACTAGATTGTGGCCTGTTCGGAGCGCGTTTTTAAAACTCTTTTTCAATTTTGTTTTTTACGGAACCTCGTCGTCGCTATTTTCAGAATTCTCCTGTTTGGAATTGCTTCCATTATCTAACCACCTAGTAAGAAGTTTTTCCAATTCAGATCTGATTTTGCAGATATTTGGAATTCTAATTCATTTGATCCAGTATTTGCGCAATTGGGGTTGGAAAGATATTTTAACAGCCCGGAAAAAATGGTTCGGCGTTCGTTAATTCTCCTTCTTTCCTTTTTAATGATCTCGGCTCTAAGAAATGACTGAAATTTTGAGATTTATGTCAAAAATAATATTTATTGAAAGTTATAGGGATTTTAAACATTTTTAATTTATATGTGTGTTGGGCCCGCAAAAATTTCACATTGAAGGAAATAATAATGTCTTCTTGACACAACTTAAAATTAGCGGATAAATTGTTGTAAAGTTATTTAAAATAAATCGGACAGTCAAAATTTAGGCTGGCATAATATTTATATTTGCACGGCCAATATTAACTCGCTTAAATTAGGTGTAGGGCCCATGTGTCACACCTGAGTTATGAGGGCTTAAAAATTCACCAGCCGCCACTGATAAAAACATATGAAAACTGCAGGGATAGAAATAACTGTACCGCCAAAGCGAGTTTATGAAAATATACCTAACCTAATATTTACTCGAGATAAATTTTTCCTCGGGATTCTGGGATTGGCACCCCTAGAATAGATTGGGCCCATATTTTTTGACAATAACGGGAGTCCGATATTTGTAATTTCTACAGCAAGACAAGAACTTGTTCCAAATTTAGCAGTTTTGTTTCCCAATGCTCTGGATCCACAAATGCCAGATGTGGAAATCTGGTTTTAGCAGGATGGGGCACCTCCTCGTTAAGCGAGGCCTGTTCGTGATTACCTAAACCTAATATTTCCAAATATGTGGGTTGGCAGGAGGGTTCCAATAGAATGGCCACTGAGGTCTCTGGATATTACCCCACTTGATTTTTTCATGTGGAGTTACTTAAGAACAAAACTCGAAAGTATTGAGGTATTAAAAAAACGAATAAGTTATGAGTGTCTACTTACTGCACCAGAGGTTATTTAAAATGTAAGAAATAGATTTTAGTTACAAATACGTTGCTGTCGGCAAGGGAACGAACGACATTTTTAACACCTTTACTAAGTGTAATACATTTTATTAAAGATATTCTTGAATTCAAATCTTTCACGCGCTCTGTATAAATAACGGTTAAAGATGGAGAAGTTAAACTCGTCATCAATATGCAACTTTAAATAAAAAGCTTGCCATTGTAAGTATTTTTTGGCACACCCTGTATGTATACGCGTATTTTAATTCATAAAATAAAAAATAATAAAAGAAAGATGTTGTCCCTTTTCTTTCCGTCAGATTCAATCCTTGGACGCGTTTCGCCGCATTACGGCTCCTCGGCAAGGCTATAGAGTCTGACGAAAAGGAAAGGGACCTTACAGTGTTTTCAACACATAATGTATATAAACATATGCGAGATGTTACACGTGGCGACATCTCGTAGTAGTAGTAGGTGGATAGCAGCTCGATTGCTACGAGATGTCGCCACGTGTAACATCTCGCATATGTTTATAAAAAATAATAGTTCACGTGTCCGTGCGATTTTTAAAAAAATCTAGCAAAGTGACAATACAGAATTTATTCCATGTTAGATGTTCTCACTGTATACAGGGTGTTACTCAATGATAGACCATAATTCCAAGGGCGCATTCATGAACCAAATTCAAATAGAAAAGTTTGTATAAACATGTGTTCTAAAAAATTTGATTTTCAGGATACAGGGTGTCAAAGTTTAAAAAAAAAATTTGGTTGTGATAATATGCTAAGTTAGCACTGACTAGATGATAATTTTGAATTCCAGTGGCGTCCCGGGGGGCAGTCTCACGAATAATATTGACAGAAAAAATGTAGGCTTCTGACTTGTTTAAAAATTATATTCTTTTCGGATTAAGCAGCTAAAACAAAACTTTTTTCAAATAAAACAACGGCAGTCTACCTCCACAATACGTATTTTAATGTTTATATTTATATCCTACATGTTTCGGACATAGAAATGTCCATCATCAGGGATACAGTAGTCGATTACGACAGCTCTATCTTGCATAAGCGACGATTAAAATTATGTTAAAATTGAAATTGTAGGTTCTAATGAATGTTTAAGACTGAATGAGATGTGATATTTGAAATTTTGTTCAAGGTATCTTTGAAGAAGGGGATTCCCAGTCTGCAGCCACTGAGACAGGTGATGAAGCAATTATGTCATTTGTAGCTATTTAGAGGAGATTAATTTAAGTGAGGTGCTCAAAGATGCTTCATCTAACCGTGTCTAGGGTGTGGTCAACAAAATACTGGGTTAGACTTGAATAACACATTCTTAGGAGATAAACAATAAATGAAATAAAATTATACTATTTTAAGGTTGGAATTTATTAATTTGAAGCCAATGAGCAGGTGGTGAAGCAATTATGTAGGTTGTAGCTAATTAGAGGAAAATGATGTAGATACGTGCTCAAAGATGCCTCATCCAACCATGCCTGAAGGATTGGCTAGCAAATTGTTAGGTTAAAGGGGGTAGAAAATGAACATAATGTTATGATTGAAAAAGGGAGATATAGAAAATTAAAATTGGATTTTTACCATCTTGACTAGAAGTGAAGTATTTATGTTAAAATCACATTGTTTTAGCTAATTAGAGGATATTACAGCTCAAAGATACTTCACTTCACCATGCTGGCGTGCAGGAAAATGTTGGTAGCTTCAACCTACATAATTGCTTCACCACCTGCTCATTGGCTTCAAATTAATAAATTCCAACCTTAAAATAGTATAATTTAATTTAATTTATTGTTTATCTCCTAAGAATGTGTTGTTTGTTGACCACACCCTAGACACGGTTAGATGAAGCATCTTTAAGCACCTCACTTAAATTAATCTCCTCTAAATAGCAACAAATGACATAATTGCTTCATCACCTGTCTCAGTGGCTGCAGACTGGGAATCCCCTTCTTCAAAGATACCTTGACCAAAATTTCAGATATCACATCTCATTCAGTCTTGAACATTCATTAGAACCTACAATTTCAATTTTAACATAATTTTGATCGTCGCTTATGCAAGATAGAGCTGTCGTAATCGACTACTGTATCCCTGATGATGGACATTTCTATGTCCGAAACATGTAGGATATAAATATAAACATTGAAATACATATTGTGGAGGTAGACTGCCGTTATTTTATTTGATTATATCAACTCCACTGTAATGGACTACTTCTTCAAGTTCAAAACTTTTTGTTTCTTGATATTTTTTCGCATCTTACTTCGTTTTCGAGGAAAAAAATAAAAGCCACTTCATTGCATGTCGAAAAATTCTTTTTATTTAATTTATTGTGAAGGTCCATTTCTTTGATTATATCATTGCCATTTATTTAAATAAATATCTACAATAACAAACTCAAAACCGAACTGCTTAAATTTTGAAAAAGTTAAAAATTGGATACTTACTTTCATACCATCCAAACCAGGTGGACCCTGTGAAGAAAAATATCTAAGAAATGAAGTGTGAAAATGTGAGCCACTTATTAAAAACTAAATGGATTAGGAATGGAGCGAGTGCCAAACTATTTTCATATTTATTATATCATAGATGACATGCGTTTTACAAGACATCTTCATGTGTGCATTTAAAACTTGCTTCACAAAACTTCTAACAATTATGCTATTTATTTAAATTAGGTTGTCTATTCTTCAATTGCAATTATTTTGATTGAATTGGGACACGGTGAAACAGTGCAGAGCTGGGCAGAACTTGAAGGCTGGAAACGACTGAGTTGCATTGCTTTTTAAAGTGTATGATTGGTGATTTGTAATTCATCATGCTTACTGATTGGTAAGTAATTGAAAAAAGGAATAGGGAGCTCTAGTAAAGTGCTTTTAAACTTCTTGCCAGCACGTTTGATATCGGGTACTAATAAATCCTCAGTTAATGTGATTAATGACGAAGCAACTGGTGGTGTGGTCTAAGGTCCCTCATAAAATATTTAAATTATTTAAGACTTGTCTGTGAAAGCATAGTTCCAAGCGTTTTTTAAGTGAATATTTTAATGCTCAAAATCTACCATCTGAGCGCATAAGTACGAATTTGGTTCAGAATTTCGAATAACCTGGATCTGTAGCTCACGTCAAGCCACTTCAATGTGCCCGCAGATGTCGCTCGGAACAGAATATGTATTTCCAATCTTCGTCGAAGTGCAACCGAAGAGGCTCATTGATTTGTCACCGAACGCAGCCTCACGGTGCTCCACTATACACAGCGAATTTTGCACAAGGATTTACCCTTAAATCCTTACAGGATCCAAATAAGACAATAATTCAAGCCTAGAGATCATTTAAAGCGCCTTTTAAAAACTCGTTTTTAATAATGAAGCGCATTTCCATCTCAGAGGCTAGTAATCAAGAGAAATGCTGTATTTGAGGGCTGGAAAATCCAAGGGAGATTTACACAGGAAATTTTAAGGCCGCGTCATTGAAAGAATGCTGAGAAGATCATGCGAAATAACTCCTTCGGACTTCTTTCTTTCGGGTTATTCGACGAGTAGTGTCTACAAGAACAACCCAAACACTATTATTGCAGAGCTGAAGCAGGAGATTCGACGAGAAATAGCCGACCTTGAATGTGGAATCACCCTTAACAAGAACTAGTAGAGATATTGGAGCCCCTTCAAAGGTGATTGGTCCTTGAAGCGCAATTAATAGTAATACAATTGTTAATTTGAGGCCAATTAAGAAAATAAAATAATTGGTAGGTACTTGTAAAATAAAATCAGGAACAGAGTCAGTTGGGTAATTGTTTATAGTTAGGATGGTGGTGGCAATATGGATTTGATTAGTTCGTCGCTGACAGCAACATGAACTGAGTTTTTGATAAAACGAACCTATCAAAGACTGTTTTGAGCTTGCAGGGAGCTGCTTTTTTTGATAAATGAATTTCAAAATAGTAAAAAATTTGCTACTGTATAGTTCGTGTCCATTGTTATACAATTTTCATTTATCAATGTTAATAACAAAATTATAATGTTCAGAAGCCCAACCTTCTGTGTTTCCTCTAAAAATAGCTCTTTTATGCCATTTATTCGTTCATCTTTTTATTTTGAATTTGTTCGATTCTATACTCAAATCTGGAAAATAACAATTGCAGAAGTGTGTGTTGCCGCTTTTTAGAAATGTTGTTACAGCTGCATAAATAAAGATATTAACGGAAACAAGGTTTTTCTTTTGAAAGTACAGCTAATTAAATCTTGCATTTAACTCTCATTGCCGATTTAATGTACAGGGTAAGGTAAGGAAATCAAGTTGATTTCCAAAATATTTCTCTTAAAAAATAGTACGTCTCTTTCTCCAAAATAAGCATTGGTTTCTTAACAGGCAGTTATTTTTTAAGAGAAAAAGTTTCTCAAGTTTTTCTGATAGGACAAACCTTGTTCAAGTAATAATAGTTATATAATACTTCTTTACAAACGATTTCTAAAATAACTAGCTGAAAATAAAAGTTAAAATCTTTGTAAAGAAAATTTAAATGCCAATAGCTCGCAAACTGCTATCTTAATCAAAAAATGTCACTTTTTGTGTTTTTTTTTTTTAAATCACGAGGTGTACCACCATTTGTTAAAAATGAATTGTTGCTATTTAGGAAATTAAGATTTTCTGAAATAACTTCCAAATTGGCAGCACTGTTGGACTATTTCATAAAATTTTACTTTTGGGGTATAGGTTTATCTCTTTGAATAAACAAGTTTGGCCATATCAGGGTTACAAAAATAATCTCTGTATAAAAAAGCAGAACAGCTGACTTCTGCAACTATTATTTTCATCTTGTTTACATACCAATAAAGCAACCTGCTAAGTCGCAGACACGAACTAATGGTATAGATGCCCTTTTTTTACAGTTTTAAAAATTAACCCCTCCTAAACGCTGAAGGGTGTATAAGCGGCAGACTTTCTTTTTTGCTCATTCTAATCCTATGAAGAAAATGTCTATACAAGGCTTTTATTTCAAAACGAACCACGCTAAATATCTCTTGGTTGTGAGGGAAATAAAATTTGACAAAAAAAAACACGTCAAAGTCTAATATCGAGGGGGAAGTATAATTTTATTACACATTTGATAGAATTTTACTTGACCTCTACACCTTTAGACAACCTCACTTTGAAATGTCATATGACACTACCTATCGAGTGGTACATCGTTGCAAAGGGTATTACATTGGTTTGTGAGTTGGTGGAAAAATGTAATGATAATGCAACCAATTAACTTAGTTTAAAATGCGCCGTTACTGGCAAGACAATAATAAAGTCTGTTTCCAAATTCCTTTCGAACATTGAGGAAATATTGTCAGGCATTTAATGCGCCTGCGTTATATTTTTGAGTTCTCCAATACTTTCAGGCGGGGTTCTATAAACTGGAGTTAAGTGGTCCCAAATGAAAAAATTAATAGAAGTCAAGTCGGGAGATCTTGCTGGCCACTCTATTGTACCTCGTCTCCCAGTCCGTTTGCCATAAAACGGCTGGTTAGGCCACTCTCTAACTAGTAATGCGTAGTGGGGAGGAGCTCCATCTTGCTGAAAATGCATATTTTCATCATTAAGTTCCAGGGTGCTTCATTCATCTACTTCATTTTTCATAGTTTCTGCAATAAGAAGATCCATCACATTTTCTAAAGGATTCAAATAGAATTGGCCGGTTGAGTTATCTTCTAGAAATATTGGCCCAATCATTTCGCCTGCCCAAAACGTTGATTTTCTGGGGCAATTGAGTGTGTCCTTACCAAAAAACTCGCGGATTTTCAGTATCCCAATTTCTACAATTGTCTTTATTAACAAACTCATTCAAGAAGAATGTTGACTCCTTTATTATTAATTTTGCACTTTGGTGAATTTAATACTTTGAAATGAAAAGATACTTACGCCAAATTAATTTTTATTGCTTTAACACGCATCCTCTGCACCTAACTCGCTAACCGATTACCAAATTTCACTATTCTTAGCACGATCGGATAGGACATTTAATGCTCTTTGCGACGATGTAGCGCACAAGGTTGATTGGTGGTGTGGAGGTCAATAGGAAAATTCTATCAAATGTGTAATTAAACTTCCCCCTCTATATTAAAATTGACGTGTTTCGTATACTTTTTGGTATGTCATGAATTTATGGGAAAAAATCAATTATTAGTAAACGCAGACATACACTTTTGCAAATTGTATTTTTATCAATGTTATATTGACAAGCAACTTTCAAAATAAATGGCAGAAGTGAACAAATGATATAGTATATAATTTTTATTTACTACATTTTAAATTAACTGCGGATCGAAAACGCAGAGATGACGTCATTAAAGAAACGGTTTTTGTTTTTTTTTGTTAAATCTTCACACTTTCAACTTCTGCCACAAGAACAAATCAAATCAAAATTTTTGTCATCATCATCATCCTAGCTATTTGAGCTTGGTGCTTGATGCTCCTTGTTTAAGTGCTTTACTCAGCTCTGTTTAAAAAAAATATTGAAACGTTGACTCAATTTTGTAACAGATCTTCTTGCTGCCTTAGACCACATCTATTTTTAGCAGTTAAAGTGACGTTAAAATAAGCGTATCTGCTAAAAATGCTGTTGTGTCAAACAAAAATTGGAAATTAGCATTGTTATTTTTTTAACCCGTCCGCTTATTTTAAAATAAGCGGCTATAGTTAACGTATGGTGTTGTATCATAGGGCTAATTATTATCCGTTTATTTTAATTAACTGCAATAAACTATAAGAACTTTAAAAAGCACCATGCAACAGAGTTTAAATTCTAGAAATTAAAATCTATATTTAGTTAACGTTAATAACAAATTATTGCTGAAGATATTGAAGGTTCCTGTAATAGACATCCATGAAAATAAATAGCTATAACATTTAGGTAATTTGTAAATTAAAGAATAGCGAGTTTAAAAGTTTTTTAGAATTGCTAGATAGAATTAGTATGAAAATTTTTGTTATTATGAAAAAAGATGCTATCATTCACACATTCATTAAAAGAAATGTATTTAAGTGGATTTAGGTTACCTAATACTTTTTAATCACGACCTATTTAAATAGGAATTCATTCATGATTACTGTAATCTATTATAAAGTGAAAGTGCTTGTGGGTTATATTTTTTTGTTGTTATGGTCCTAT
The DNA here is from genome assembly GCA_963920685.1 of Polydrusus tereticollis. Lineage (NCBI taxonomy): Eukaryota > Metazoa > Arthropoda > Insecta > Coleoptera > Curculionidae > Polydrusus > Polydrusus tereticollis. Next base: position 58,427,572 of record OY987329.1, read on the forward strand.
TTAGAAAATTACTGCAAAATTAATTTGTAAAAAAAAACAATAGCTATTTTAAACATAGGAGAACATGTTTGTTTTTCATTGAGCGGCTTTTAAGATATCTATACGGGGTGTCCGAGAAAAGAATACACTCTACAGGGATCTCTTAAACTATCGGACATACAGAGATGATTAAATAAGAGAGAAGGTGCGCATTACTGCAGTTTTAAACGTTATGTTTTCAAACTTCGAATAATTCCGTAGTTATTCGGGAAAACCCGAATTTTTGCGATACCGTTCTTCTTGTTTGTATTATATTTGAAGAGATATGTCAAAATAAATCTTACATTCTTATTGCCACTTTTTATCCTCTATATCTGGGTTGAATTATATTTTTAATACGACGTTTTGTTTTTTTGCAACCATCATCAACTTTGTTTGTTTAAACGACATCAAAGATATTCTCGACGACCTTCCTTTAGCAGTAACCAATAATATGTGGTTTCAACAAGATGGGGCTCCTCCACATAATTCCAGAAATAATATGGAATATTTGGGAGAACGATTTTAAAACCACTTAATTACCAATCGTGAACCCATACACTGGCCTGCGCGATTTCCAGATATTACATCCATGGACTTTTTTTGGGAAGATTCCTTGGCAATGAAGACTCTTGAAAATAATAATGAGAAGTTACAGGTCGAGTCGCAATAGGAAGAGGAAGATTAATCTCAGAAGTACCTATAAAATAATGTCAGGGAAGAAATTGTTTACCGGTGTTATTTGCTTTGGGAGAATAAGGGTGAAATTTTTGAAATTAAAAAATAATATACAATATAAAAATGTAAAAAAAAATTAATTAATACTTACATAAAAAACAGAGTTTATGATATTGTTGCGAGAAAACGAAACATCGGATTCAAAACATAATTAAATCCTATTGAAGAGGATAAAAAGTGGCAATGAAAATTTAAAATTTATTTTGACATATCTCAGAAAATACGAAAAGAAGACCGATATCGCAAAAATTCCGGTTTTCCCGAATATCTTCGGAAACATTCGGAATTTTTGAACATATCAGAGTTCAGTATTGTGCAACTTTTCTCTAATTTAATCGTCTTTGTATAATCCGATGAATTACAAGATCCTATAGAGCGCATTCTTATCTGGGACAGACTGTATAGTAGTATAATAGTCGTCATGGGACCGAAAAAATTAGTTAGTTAAGTGAGTGTGAGTGTCTACGTTAAAAGTTATTTATAAAATATACTCATAATACTAATAACCCTATGATTAGGGTTTAATGCAAATACAAAAATCAGAAGATCAATTATAAACATGATTTCTTGTCCAGTTTTGTGGTCGTTTATTTCTATTTTTAATGCAATGCAATGATTATTAGTATTTAAAAGGGGTGACTGTTGAACTTAAGACTTAAAATATAAGATTATTTTAAGAATATATCGGCATTATAAATATCGAATATAATTAATAAATTTGTTAGAATTAATACATACACACATTTCAAATCAAAAAATGATAAAAAAAAACACAAAGACAAAATCGGGTTCACGTTATAAGGGAATAAAAGCAAATTTCGTTCGCACATGCACATACATTTATTGGTGGACTTTTATTAATACAGCTGCTTTTTTTTTGTTTCTTAAATAGTAAAATTATAGTCAAAAAAATTTACATTTTTTTTTTTTTTGTTTTAACTTTGTGGTAATTTTAAACATTACTTCGTTTATTGATTCATAGACGGACATAATACTGACATAACAAAATTGGACGAAATCACTTAAGTAGGTACATATACAGGGTGACCGTGAAATTATTAGGTAACTGTACAAATCATAAATTAAATATTATGCAATATGGTACTACATTTATTATTTAAAATAGAACATGGTGCATATTTTTACTTAGGAAAGCAAAAGAACCTTAAAAACTCCACAAAATGGAATTTTAAATAAAAATGCATATTATACCTCTTTAGGGCTAAAAAATAGGGCAACGTCAAGACTTTTGTTTTGACGTTCCTGTAAAGATATAATGGTCGTTTTCTATTTGACATGGTTGGCCACCGGCGATATCTAGGAAACCATAATCCAGAGCTTTGGAAAAAATATATTAATAAAATCAATTAAGTAACAGTCCGTCTACCTCCACATTATGTATTTAAAAATTATTTAGTTTATTGTTCCCAACATGTTTCGGGCATAGAAATGTCCATCATCTAAAATAAATTGCAGAATATAAAGCTCAAGTAAGACTAACAGTAAAGTGGACTTACGATCATTGGATCTACCATAGTTACTTTTAGTCTTTTTAAATTTCCTCCAGAATTTGCTTTGACGAGTTCAAAATATGCACACTACAAATTACAAGTGATTGTGATTTTACATATTCTTAACCTTCCACTATTCTTGCTATCTGTGTAAATAAAGTCTAAATACTATTTTTTTATTTATTAAATGAGTTTGACGTGGCTTTACTTAAATATACAAACTTGGTCTCGTTTGTATCCCACACAAATTTGCTCTATTTTGCTGAATAATATGTGCATGACCGAATAAAGATCACGAAAATATGTTGTATTCCGCAAAATGCAAGTCTCTTTGTATTCTCTTAGAATACACAGATAAAAATAAATATCGTTCCATCTAATTTTTTTGAGAAAACCGTCAATTTTAGGCGGTCAGTTAAGTGACTGTAAGGGAATATACCTATTAGGAGAAAGGTGTACAAAATGACATGGGATCTTTTTTAAAAGTATAACAGATATGTTAAACAAAGAAATATTTGTCTATAATAGCAGGGACATACAAACATTCTGAGTTGGCCGTGCTCTATCTAATCCAGCCAACTAATGTGATAGTTTTATACTTTTGAGGCATTTATTAGATAGATGGAATATTTTGTAATTTGTTAACTCACAACATTTTAGTAAATTACATAAACCTCGGGACAACGAATTTATTTAAAAATAAAATAAATCGATTTTAGAATAACAAATAATTTACAATTTTTTTAATTTAGATTTGTTGTACCTAGGTTTGAGTAATTTACTAAAAAACAATAGAGGTGTTATTCTGTTAAAAGTTAAAGGACATACAAAAAAAGTAAATATATTAAAAATAAAAAAAAAATAAATTCATTTAAATTATTTGTTATTTGAAAATTCAATTTATATTATTTTTAAATAAGTTTGTCGTTCCTAGTGTGAGTACTTAACTAAAATGTTGTAAGTTTACAAGCCACAAAATCTTCTATCTATCTAATAAATGCCTCACAATTGAACCCCGTTATACAATAAGGAACCAACCGACAATTGTTGAAAAAATTAGATTTTTTCATTATGAGAACCTAATAATGTATACCCGTCGACTTGCAAAACTAAAAATAAAATAATTTTACTATGAAGATAAGAGCTAAGGAATCTTTTTTACAGAAACCTGTATCCTATTCTTAACACGTGTTGGACTCAGAGTTATCTGGTTCCCTATTGCAAAATTGATGAAGTGTGTTTTGTTTAATTATTATATTTAACTTATATCTATCGGAAAATCTGATCTTTTAAAGTGATTTCTGTGGGAGTCAGAACCGCAACATTAATATGGTGCTAATGCTAAAATGCATTTTGCAGAAGTCGCTATATCTGAAAAATATTAGGTTGCGGCTTTTGGGTCTCTGGTCATAGTTTCTTGCCTAATGATAGTGACTTCGGTAACTTTGAATATGCGATTGAAAAACAAAATAAAATGTTTGCCCCACAAGATTACACTAACATCATGAGAACATATAGAAGGAAACGGCCCAATAATGTAAATAAAATGGAAAAAATAAATTTTGTAAGCTGTAAGAAATTATAAAAAATAATAATTGTTGAAAGGAAAAAAAGTTGTGATGCTCAAAAAGTCAACTAGATACATTTTAAGGAAATTAAACTTTTCAACCAAAAAAAATATAGCATTCTGATCAAGACAGGCTAAAGTGACGAGAAAGAATATAAAGAGATTAATATAAGAAAAAGAAATGGAACACAGGTTTCTAAAGTAAACTTCTTAGTTTTTGGAACCACTACGGCCAAACCAGAACCAGTGGCTGATCCAAAATTAAAGGATATCCAAAGCTATTTGTACCTAATTCCTGCAGCAAATCATGTTTTTTATACGAATCTTATCGGTGGTCCAACTATAGCAGAAGCCAGGTGACTTGGATTTTGAGCTACTAGACTAATAAATGTTTTCATAAAATATTAGGGAACCAAGTTTTTTGCATCCCTGAAAATGTTTTTAAGAATATTTGTTGTAAAAATGTCTTTTTTTTTTTAATAATTAGGATCTAACATCAAACGAATATTGTTAAACTTTCCATTAACCAATAGGGAACCAAGTGCTTTTTTTACTACTTGGAGCAGTTTTAACAATGCAATTTTTTATTACAATAGTTGTTTGTGCCGTTAATTATAGGTATGTTCAAGTTAGTTCAGGTTTAGGTCAGTTGTAGGACTTAACAAGGCATTCTGGGGTCTACACGCAATATTCATCTGATAGACTCTATTTCTGATTAAAAACTAGTCCCGGACTACTGGTTGGAACACCAATAAAAACGTGTCATGTTTGCTCACTCTAAATATATTTTTATAAACAAATATTTGAAATAAAAATTTAAAACGTTTTTTTTTTATTATCTCGAAACATTAACATGGCTAGTTGGTTCCCGGTTGCATAATGGGATTCAATTATGAAATTATATATAAAAACTATGACAATAAATTAGTTATTGGAAACAAAAATAATAATCCAATTTTAATGACATTTTCATAAATTTAGGCTTAAATTATTAAAAGAAAGGGCACGCTGGCATATATTCATATTCAGAAAAATAATGTCTTAAAATATTTATTAATATAGAGGGTGGCGCACCCTATGCGACGAGGTAATTTATTGGAAAACGGCTAAATTTTAAAATTTTCTTTTTATTTGGATATATGCAGGATGTTTGTGGACACAATGTAAAATTATTTTGAAATATAATGGATGTCCGAAAGAAAAGATCAATATCAACGTTTCATTTTTTTAAATTAAACACCCTATATCTTACAATATTTTTAGACTCTACATAAAATAGCAATTATTTTTTAGTAAGTGCATTATAAATAAGTGTAAACATAATAGTTTACGAGATATCGACTTTTGAAAAATTATATTTTTGTATTTTGACATCTTCTTGCTTTCTAACGGTACATCTTAGAACAAAACGGCTTACGTGTCCCTATCTTACTTTTTTATTATCTTCTCAAAAATATCAATCATCACGCCGCGTAGGGGCTATTTAAGCCTTAATTTGGGGGGATGTTGATAGAATTGTACGATCAGATATTATATTTTGATAAAATAAACGTATAGATATCTAATATCTATTAGGTACCTACAGCTATCAACGCCAAATAAAATCGTAAAGTTGGTCTTATCTTTACCCATAGAAAAGTATAAAATGCCCCCTTAATATAATCTAATATTAAATATTAAATTTTTAATAAGTACCATAATATATTATTATATTTAGTACTTTGTTTAAAAATAATATTGTATGAAAAATAACACAAACAAATGTTGACATATGGTATTTCGCCACGGTGGTCAACAAATTCATAGTCACCCTATAAGCATACATTTGAAGTAATATTTAAAAGTTTGTATAATATTAATCCTTAAATTACTTACATGAAGGCTGCAATATCTTACTAATATTAGTTAATACTATAAAAATCAGTCACGTATATTTTTAATAACCTGTATATTAATTACAATTTCTAGCCTACTATAAGACACCTATAAAAATGTTAACATTTAATTTACAATTTGTTTATAATTTTACATGTTATCTTTCTTATGGACCTGCAAATAATCCTTTTTACAAAATAAAATAAATAGGTTTAGTTAGGTGGTCTATGGTATGGTTTAATTAGCGTAGATATGGCATTATAGTGTAACGGACAAAATTTTGGTTTATTGTTTGGAAATCAACTAGTTAAGTACTATGTGGACGTTATCTTTCTCTTTTTTTTTCCGCATGAGTCGTTTTTAAATTTACCAATATTTAATATTATAAAAATAACATTTCTAATGTCAGGCAAGACAAAGAATAAAAAAATATAGGTACCTACCTATATATGAATGGAATAAATATTATTCACAAAAATCAGTTATATTTCTTGTTTCAAAAATAAAGTTGCTATCAAAATTATTGCGGTACTAGTGTAAGATAAAAATACGACTTTAATAACCTTAAAATTTGCGAAATTAGAAGTAAATAAAAAAATATATTTAGGTACTTCGGGAATGTTTTGTTTAGGAAAATCTTGGTAATATTTTTAAAGAACCACTGAACTAACCAGGACTTGTTCTAAAAATATTATGTTATATTGTGTATTTTAATGCAGTTTTTACATACATAAATGTCTGCAACTACTTTCTTTTTACATTAAAAATGCATTTATTTAATTTTAATATTAAAAGCTAGTAATAAATTATATAGCAGCAATAGATACAGCTTTTCTAGTTTTTAAGCTACGATTATTATATAAAATTACATCTTTTAAGTTGATTTATACAAGGTATTTCAGAAAAGGAGGCATTAAATACTTATAGGATGCCGGTTGAATACATTCATTGTGAAAGTTTTCATTACGTGATTTTTGCTTACAGTAAGCGACAGAAATGTTGCGCAGAATACAAAAAAAAATATTTAGAATAATTTATAGAAAAATGTTTCAATAATATTATGCAGTTTTAATTATTTTCTAGGGCAAAATTCGAAACGTTCTTGCCTTGTCTGTACTAAATGCAATATTTATATATGAACATTTTGCCAAAGTAATGATTTGTTGGAAAGTATTTTAAGTATTAAAGTAATTTTACCACGGTAAACACAGCAGTTCGCCAATTTGACTACATACTATTACAAGAGTCAATAATAAAGGCGTAATTGATAACACTGCAGTAAAATCCATAGTATTAAAAACGACTAAAGAGAAAATAATATTAATACTACTACTAGCTTGTTATGTGGAAAATAAGTCACGCGAGAGACATCTCTAAAGTCTCTAAACATCACACATGAGTGCCATACAAAATTTCATGAAACAACCGTCAATAACAAATTTTAAAAACATGAAAACTGGCTTCATAATGATACATCAAAATATTTGAATAAATTCAAGGTTCCTGGCCAGCTGCCCAGGCCTTACAGGATAAATCAAAAATTTGATATAGTCTAGTTTTTCGAAAATAAGTTCTCGAGGGTGTTGATAAAAATTAAGGAACCTGCTGCTACCAAATATGGCTTAATTGGTTTTAAGTCCTATAAATATCAACTGTAACATGATAATTGAGATCTGATATATTCTGATTATAAATACTAAAGGGCAAAACCGTATTGAGGGCATTTATAAGAAAAAATGTTGATGATGCATCTCACGTCTCGAAACATCAGAAAATATACTTATGTCATATATCGTTGAATTGCAAATTGGATCCTCTTTCGAGCCATGGAAAAAAATCCAGGTCCGTATTAAAAATTTCTGAGTTGGTAGCAATAACTTAAACGTCAAGAGTCATTTCAAGAGAACGTTAAGTGCCTATGGTAGAGAATGAGAAACCATAACTTTTTTGTATTAAATAATTTTTGATAAAAGCAGTGGTTTTCGAGTTATTCGGAAAAAAAATTGAGGAATTTTCACATCCCTTTAATATTTCTAAAACTAAAAACTATTTGGCAACACTGTAAGCACATTATAAATGATCACTAAAAAAGACAACTTTTCTCTAAATTAAATGACCTCGTAACTCATACCGTTTGGGATATAGCAACAGTGGCCCACCGTATTTTGGACACCCTGTATACAGACATTGCAAAAGCACTCGACAGAATCCTTATAAAGAAACTATTTTACATTATGAGTTTAGTTTCCACCCTAATCTGGTAAATTTTTGTATGTCTTACCTTGGCAATAGACGGCAAAAAGATATAATAAAAGGTCTTAGCTCGTTTTTTCAAAGCTAGCTGGATGGTACCGCAGGCCGCAGGGCTCCAATTTGGGGGCATTTCTGTCTCTCTTATTTATTAACGATATTGTAAATGAAATTTTGGGTTGTGGTGTTCTACTCTTTGCCGATGATCTCAAATTATATTCAAAAATTAGAAGTATCGATGATTACTTAATAGTACAAAAAAATTTGAATAGATTGGTGAAATGGTCACTATATAAATAGCTATCATAGAAAAAGAACCACAATAGGTTTCGAGCATAGAGTGAAAGAAAGGGCTTTGACGTGAGTTGAAAGTTTATGGGACCTTGACTCAAAACTGACGTTTAAATTTTACAACTTTAATATAGCAAACAAAGCTTTTCAGATGTACAGATTTATTGTTAGAAATTGCAGACCGTTTAGAGACCTAAAATGTATAAAACTACATAACGCTTCATATGTTAGAAGGTTAGGTATGCCTCAATTGTGTGGATTTCAAAACGCAAAATTCATAAATATAGCGTGGAACGTGTACCAAATAAATTTCTCAGCTACCTTAATTATTAATAAACTGTAGTACCTATATAACACAACAATTCCCAAAGTGGAGTTAAGACAGAATTATAATAATTTGTCAGATTTGGAAATAGGGAGATCATTTTTCTACAGTATATTTGTACAAATTGTAAAATAACGAAATTGATGATCCCGCCATTCTATCACAAATAAACTTCAATGCCCATATTACGCTACAAGAAAACCTTTAACATTTTATATAGAAGCTGCACGCACAAATAATTTTATTACCTCTCCTATTAATGTAATGTGTAAAAATCTAAATGAAATTGGGAATGAATGTGATATACTCAAAGTAACAATTTGAAGAAAAAAACGTTGATATTTTATGGATTTTAGTAATTATAATTATATGGCAAATTTAGTAGGTACCTAATTGGCATTCCTTCTCTGTAATCAAATTGTTAAATCTGTAGAGTTTGTAATAAATTAAATAAATAAATAAGTTCAAGGAAGACTTAGTCAATGTTGTATTCATGTTTCGGGGGAGGGGGTATAATATAACCTCCCTCCCTTGCTCACGTGCCCATAAAATACGAAGGTAATGCCATCATTACAAAGTCAAAAGTACTTAAAAATAAGCTCTAGCATTCATTTTTCTAATTATTTAAGTGATGATTTTTGGTGATTGGTAAGGATAAAGGCGATAAAAACATTAGTACCTAAATATTACAAACCATTTGGAGAAATGGATGGGGTAGTTATCTATGATATTTTCATATTATTTTTAAAGTTTAATTTGTTATTTTAATGAATACAGGATATTCGGAAAATGCGTTAAGTACGAAATTTTAAAGGATTATTCGACATAATATGGAAACATAAAAAAAAGTTTACATTAACACAGATGCGCAAATGCGTTCTTTACGAGATAAGTATAGGGTGTTTGTGATGAAATAAATGGTACGCTACTGAGTTTTTTCAAAATAACTGCTTGCATCTTAATTAGCAGTAATTTCTTAAAAGAAAAATGCTTTCGAGTTATTCTGGTGTAACAAACCATTTGCGGAGAGGAGTTAATAATTAAAATACTAAACGTATTCTTTACCAGCGTTTTATATCAAAAGACTTTTTCTTTTAAGAAATTACTGTCGAGTAAGAAACAAATACTTTTTTTTGAGAAAACAAAACAGTAGCATAAATATAATTATAAAAGGAATTTTATTTCAATTTTTTTTAACCCCCTATATTTCAAAGAGAAAACATTTACGGATCTATGCAAATACATATAAACTTTTTTTGATGTTTTTACGATATGTAGAATCATTCCTCCAAAAATAACGCATTTTATGAAGCCCTGCATATCAATACAAAAGATAAAACGTTACATCACGTAAGTAAACCACTTAAAAATCAAGGTAAGGAAACGGAATCCCATAAGTCGAATACATCCTTTTTTGTACTGTAAGTAGTAAAAATGGCAACATAATGCTTCAATTTTAAAATTATACATGGTCTTCTTAACGACTGTCGCTGTTATCCTCAAGTTACCAGCTTCTGTTATTGTCCTCCTAAAATATCTTGATAAGTTTCATGGAAAAAATATGTAATTTGGCGTGGTCATCCAATGGAAACGATGGCAAGTGCATCAACAATCACTTAACAAAATGTCTACACATAGGAAACTATAATATTATGGCTGATTTATGCTTTTTATTATGAATGTGGTGTTTGGTGTAAGCCCAGAATGTGTTTAACGTGTTAATAGGATAAGAATGTTAATAATTTGTTAAGTCACTGCATTGGAAAACGCTGCTTTAGTCCTAGTTATAGTATGTTTTCCTTACCATGGGACCCGGCTTGCCGTAGTCTCCTGCTCTACCGCTTTCACCTCTTAATCCCATTGGGCCCTGTAAAAAATATTAAATCTAGAAAATAGCGTTTGGCACATTGTTAGCTTTCTAACGTGACAGAAGCTAGATATCCGTTTTGGGTTGGTTTAAGGCTAGTTACTCGTTAGTTAAATACGGTACGAGTTTGTAACTTGGAATAAATTCTGTAAGTTTAGTTTTTTTTTTTTTTCTTTTTGGAGAAATGCGCAGATACATGTATTGATATTTTAAGGTGTGGTCTTTTTTATTTAAGAAATATTGATATAGTGTATCCTAAATTCGAGATATGACGTAAACGAGAATTTTTTTTTATTGACAACGCTAGTTTTTTATTTACTATTTCTAAACACCACATTAAGTTACACATAACTGCTAGATGTCATTTATAAGATATGAAACAAAAATAAATTCTATTTACTTAAACTAAAAAACACATTCAGTAAAAAAGGTAGTATCCGTTGTTTGTTTACTTTTGTGTCTACACCTTTAGACATTTCTTGACAGAAATATCATATTTAAACATTGGTACGCGATACATCTTGAACGCCTGGACTTTTATTTTGTCCTTTGCTGATAGTAAGTTATTTTAACGTTCAACGTAATGCCTAACTTTACTGAAAAACACCAAATTAAAATTTTAATGATGATTGGATATGGAGATAGGAGAAGAAGGCAAAATGAAGTTCTTAATTTATTCAGAGAGAAATACCACCCATATCGTAGGGTACCATAAGCATGACTGAAAAGCAGTTTCGAGAAAATGGACATATTACACACAGATATTAATCGACAGAGTGCGCTCAATGAACAGGTCAAAGTAAATGTACTAATAGGTATTCAAGAAAACCCTCATATTCCCACCAGGCAGCTACGGCACATGTATGTCCTTTATTCAATACCAGCCTCCTGTGAAAGTGAAAGCTATTGATAGACCTACAAGAGAGCAAACATTATTTTTTCTGATAAATCAACGTTCATGTTAAATGGTAACGTAAACCGACAGAATTGTCGTTATTGTGCAGACGAAAATCCACACTGGACGAGGGAAGGCCATACTTAGGATCCACAAAATGTCAATGTCAATGTTTGATCAGGTGTTGTTGCTGATCGAGTTATAGGACCAATTTTCTTTGAAGAAAATCTCAATATGGAAGAAGAACTAGTTCCGAATTTGGCTCTTCTGTTTCCTGACCCTGTCGACTTTGATGCTCCGAATAAAAACATCTGGTTTTAACAAGATGGTGCGCCTCTTTATTTTACAAGAGCTGTCCGTGATTATATGGATGCAGAATTTCCAGGCAGATGGATTGGTAGAAGGGGACCAATTAACCTTCCTTCCTTAGACTTCTTTTTATGGTCGGTACTTAAAAAGCAAAGTTTTTAAGACGAAACCGGCAATTGTTGAGGAGTTAAAACACGAATAAGACATGAGTGTAGGCACAGAAAACATAGCTATATTAATATAAATACAGCTATATTTTCTGTGGTGTGGGTATATTTCTACCAAAGTTATTACAGATGTTCAAATCCAGTTTTACTTCTTATTTAACAGTTTACCTATTGCCTTGCCAAATAATGAATGGACAATATGTTTAGCATTTGTTAACAAAAAAATGCTTAAAATGAACAGAAGTATTTTTTTTCTTGAAAGTAAATAAATTGCTTCATATCTTATAAATGACAAGGAATAAACATTTGAAATTTTTTCAGTTATGTGTAACTTAATATGCTGTTTAAAAATAATAAAAAAAAAAAAACTAGGGTTGCCATAAGAAAATTCTTGATAACGTCACATCTTTAATTTAGGACACACTGTATCAATATTTTTTTAAAGAAAATACCACATCTCAAAATATCAATACCAGTGTCCAAGCATTGGAGTTGCTGAAATTATTCCAAGTTCGCGCTGTATAATCAAAATATGGGCTGCGTAGATGTGGGCTTACTAAAATATTAACCACCATCGTGCCAGCATACGAAGGAAAAAGTGGTATTTTTCATTGATTTGTCAATGCTTAGATATGCCAATTCACAACGCATGGAAGCTGCATCGCAATTACGGAAGGAAAAACGGACCAATTGTATTCTCGCCATATAAAGCCTATAAAAAAAACCGTCAAACGAGGACCTATAGGATCCAGCACAAACGTTCTTCAATTTTCGCGTTATGACAGATTAGATCATTTAACTGTTGACTAGGAAAACCAGGTGAAATATCACTTATGTCACAAGATAGTGCAATTTCGCTGCAACAACATATCCCCCTCAGTAACCTCCATTATAAACGTGTTGTTTTTGCAAATTTTCTATAGCTTTATACATGGTCACATTACAATATTACAATTACGTTAAGTTGAAGTAACACTAAATATTGTTTTGTAGTTATTTTAGTTTTTATCTGAATAAAAATAAGCTTTTCATATGCAAGCTCAAATACCTTATTAATTAAATTACCGTCCTTTTTCAAGGAAGGAGTGTATCTTCTATCTTAAAAAAAGATTCTTAAAAAAGTCTAATAGTGCTATAATTAACCCTAAACTCAAATTAAAATACAATTTAAAACAATTTTCAGGAATTTATGGCAATGAAATTATTATTACAATAATTATTATCATTAATTAAAAGTTTTGTTTCTTATAATCCAGCGCTTTATATCTAGAATAGGGGTGGGCAAAATAAAATCGATTAATCGACTAAATCGAAATAATCGATTATTTTCCATAATCGATAATCCGAGCGATATTCGTTTAAGACATTTGACAATCGCCCCAATCTAGAACTGGTTTGGATTAATTTTAGTATAGTAATTTATAATTTAGTGCATATAAAATCAATTTATCATTGCACATCAGTATATAAATAATGTACTTACAATTTATGGATAAGGTATTTATAAACTTTATCCATAAGCTTCAAGTTGCCAGGGTCTTGAAGATGTCGGACGTAACGCCAAATTTTTAAAATTAAAACGTATACAATATGTCCGGCGATGTACTACAAACCCCATTATAACCACACATTAAAAGAGGGCGATAATGGCAAAAGGTTGAATTTTTGTTTGTAGGCAGGAAGTAAGATTTTAGGAGGTAATAGGGGATTCCATATTCATAATGTTCTCGGATGAGTCCACGTTCTGGACGAATGCAACTATGGCATCGCAATATATTCGCTATTGGAATGATGTTAATTCTATGTTCAGAATCCCAACCCGACGTCAATATATGAGAAAAAAAAAGAGTGAATGTTTGGTGCGCTGTTTCCTACTATGATATAATAGGACCGTATTTCTTTAAGAACACTTCTAATAGAAATTCTTATTAATATGTTAAGTACTTTTTTTCTGATCATTTGGAACAGCTGCCATTAGATTACGTAAGTAGCATGTACTTCCAGCAAGATGGATGCATGGTCCATTTTGCTAGAGAAGTAAAGGATTGGCTTAATTTGGAATTTGGACAAAACAGTATCGGGCGAAATGGTCTAGTTTTATGACCTCCAAGAAATCCCGCCTTACGTTGGCAGATATGTATTTGTGGAGACGCCTAGAGCAGTTAACTTATGTCAATCCACTGCCATATGATGAGAACTTGTAAAACAAAGAATTATACAAGCTGTAGAAGCAATATTCCTAGAAGAGGTGCGGAGGAGTTATGACTTATCTTATAGCCCAACTGGAAAAATGCATTCTTCATGGTGGAGCGGTGTTTGAATAATTATTATTGCTATCTGATTTTGGTCAATTTTTATAAATTATAATCATGCTTTGGTTTATTTTTATCGTATTTTGCTAAATGTTTTATTTTATATTCCGTCAGTAATTTGAAATAAATAATTAAATTATGTATTCTTTGCTCCGTTGTTACCATTGTAATTAACTTGTACTAATAAAATATCTAAAAGTTGCTGACAATGACGTTTTGCTTCACACTGTAATAATTTATATCTGAGGTACCGAATCAAAGGTGATACTTAAAGGTACTTTTCAGTGAAACTCAAATTTAGAGCAAAAATATTATTGCTATCCAAACTTAATGAAAACCAATATCTATGGAGATGTGATGATTTGAAACAATTCTCTTAAATAGCATTTTGCTAAAAATTCTTGTAAAAAATTTGAATTGTAAATTGAATAAGTTTGTGCACACCATGTATACAATTTTTTTTTCATCGACAATGGTATTTTTTCAGAATTCAAAAATTTTAAAAAAGAATGACTTTCCTTGTCAAAATAAATTTTTGGTCCGTTTGCCCTCTTGTCTACCACATCACCGGACATACTGAATATATAGGTTTGTTTCGTTTTCTTTAATTTTATTTTACCGCGGCTTATGGATGGTGTTTGACCTTGATGATAAAAAGTTGTCATAACTTGGTAAGGATTTCGTGGAAATATTATTTTAAGGCATCAGGCACGTCAAAATATGTTAGCTTTACTTACAGGTAAACCCATTGGTCCTGGATCTCCTTTGCCTCCCTTTTCACCCTAAAAAAAAGATAATATGCATTTAAATGTATCAGGTAAAAATTATACTTGGGCCGAATTATTATTATATCCTAAGTGAGACGAGTATTTCTTTCACCTAATTTATTATCGCCTTATTCCCAACAAATATGGCTCAGGCTTAAGAGTTGTTCAACATAAGCAAACTTTATTAGCCCCGTCAGAGAGAAAGTATTGACGGAGCATGAAGAGTCTAAAACAGCCTTTCTCAAAGTGGGCGATAACGCGTCTTTGTGGGCGCTGGAGGCTTTCAGGGGGGCAGTAGAAGGCTCATAGAAAATTAGGGGGCGTTAAGGCGGTCTAGGGAGGCGAGGTCAGATTAAAAAAATTACTAAAAAACACGCTAACCACGTAGTAAACTGTAATATAATTTTATATTCTTTATTATTGTATTGTCATCGGTTCTTATCACGTGTGCGAAATTTCATTATATTCATACCTACGTACATACATACAGGTGAAGCAAATAAAAGCGTGTTAATTGAAAATAGCAAAAAATATGTTTGTAGCAATTAAGTTCTAACCAGTTTTTGTTAAATAACGCGATTTTGGCAATGCTGCAAGCACAAGATTATTTGTGCTTGTTCTAACTTGCTCTTGCCTACAAATTAAGTTAGCGCATGCACGCGTCGCCAGGACTAAGCCCGCAGTCACCGACCCGCACCCTGCTCCCGCGTCGCCCTTGCTTACAACGCTCAACGCCGTGATTGTTCTTTTTATTTTCACTAGTATTATCGCGCGCAATTGATAGCAGGTTTTTAAAAGTTAATTTTTTACTCACGTATCTGTGAAGTCACAACCATGTCGGAAGCAAAAAAAGAAGAGACGGCAGTATAGTGCGGAATATATTAAATACGGATCCATCGAAAATCTCACAGATTTATTCAAAAACATTTTGAAATGAAGCGATAAAGCCTTGTAGGTTTGAAGATCATATTAATAAAATACACAAAGACATGAAAAAGAAGTACGGAGTTCAGCCAACTATATCAAAACTTTTGTCAGCGGCTTCTAAGCAAGACGATGACGAACTTTGAGCTTGGTAAAATATTTCATTCTCGATTGCTAAAACAGGTAAACCACCTACTAGTGGTGGCTATTTAATTTTACCGGCAGTAAAAGAAGTAACAGCCGTGCTCCATAAACTAGTGGCAGATATTATCCGAAAAACTCCGTTGACCAATAGTTCTGACGTAGAAGTTCCTGACGTGCTTGCTGTACATTGCGTCATTCATCGCCAGCATTTTATTGCGAAAAATCTGAGTGAACGCCTCCATACATCACAGTAATATGTCATCAGAGCAGTTAATAAAATCAGAAGTTCACTGTCTGACAGATTATTTAGTCAACTTTGCATTACCAATGACGAAGATTTTAACGCTTGCTGCTTCACACAGAGGTGTGCTGGCTGTCAAAAGGTACTTGTTTGACTAGACTTTACAATAAGCTTGGCTCTGTGATAGAGTTCCTGGAAAACAAAGACACAGAATTGCGTGACAACCTCATCTTATCAACAGTAATACACCGATAGAGGAGGCGTCTTATCGGTAATACCGATGTTTTTAACAAGAAATCGATTTTCTGACAAATTTTTACGAAATGTAATTTTTACTTATAATCTGATATGATCCCGAGAGCTTTAGCTCGAGGGTCTTATCTTTGATTATAAGTAAAAATTACATTGAGTGAAAATTTTCTTGGAAAATCGAGTTTCGAGTGAAAAACGAAGGTATGAAGATAAGAAACCGCCTCTAGAGGTGTATTTTATTGGATAATTTACTGAACATAAAAATGAAGGCCGTCTGATAAAGGTAAATATACAAGTTAGAGGTGTTACTAATTTTTTATTTAAGTAAAAAAGCTACAAAGCGTCTTTTCGAAAGCGTCTTTTCGAGCTAGCGGTAGTCTTATCGGGTAAGACGACCGTTACCAAGGTGGTTGCTATGAAAATGAGCGTTTTGATTGGTTCAATAAAAGTGAGGTGAATTATCAAAGAAAGATAATGCGTCATTAACAGACCTGTATTAATTGTTTAATGATGTGATTTTCCAGCTTTAAGGCGACTACTTAAACTTGATTAAAACAAAAAATATCGTTGCTGCTTTCGTAGCCAAACTGCTATCAAACAAAAGAAATATCGGCAGACGCAAATTCAATAACATAAACCATTGCTTAAAATCCATAGTATTTATCTTTCACATTAGATAAGTTTTAAATTCAATGTCTTTAATGTTAATAAAAATACCTCTGAATATGATTAAGTATGTGTTTTAATTGCCCTCATTGAAATACTCTTCTTTAAACTCAGAAATGGGATAGGGGCCATATCCTATCATATGGACTGCACGTTTAAAAAAAAATAGTTGTAATAGATGCGCGACAGTCGGCAAGTAAAAAAAAATTGGGGGGCTCTCGAAAAAAAAATTATTCTCAAATTGGGCAGTGGGCGAAACAAGTTTGAAAACCACTGGTCTAGAATGTCTCCAGGATGAAGACTGTCCTACATGGTGTAAGAGAAAAGCGAATCCGGTTTTCACTTCTTATATTTTCTTACCTATTATACCATGGACACACTTGTTTTAAGCGGTGAATAGACCAGAAACATCATCGGTAACTTTTGAACAACAACTTTAAAATATACTGACAGTGGTGTACATTCCGGATCATAATCGCCACCACATAGCAATGAGCGATGCTTCCCGGCGACTTCTGAAATACAGCAAATTGCATCCAATAACAAGATTATATCGATGTTGCATTGCGTGTTCAAACTAAAATTTGTACCAGCCCGGTTTCGATGATATTTCGATACCACTGTCAATTTGTGAAGTGTACTTACGTCAAAATGGATCTAACGAAAGTTGGAGGTTTTGTTATAATCAGTGCTAAAGTCTACAATAAAAATGGAGATGCTGGAAAAACTTTTCGCTAGATACTAGCCAGTTCGAAATGTTGTTTTTAAAATATATCTAGGAAATACCGGTGTTGCTGTGTTGCGGTAATTACCTTCCGGTATGTGCACCGCTTAATAAATAGGTAGTTTTAGTGAAAACTTACGGGTTCTCCTTTAATTCCATCCATGCCTCGATCTCCTTTTATTCCTGGGGGTCCTTGCAAACCTGGAGTTCCTGGAGGACCTGGAGGGCCTGGTGGACCGATAACCTAAGGAAGATCACTTTCTAGATTTTTCCAGTGAAAGACGTTTTTAAAAATGATTATTCTCTACAGAATAAACATTTACCTGTGATTAGCAATAATTATTGTATGTTATTCGGTTGTTCAAAGCCTAATATTTATTAAATATTTGTATTTAATTTTTATGCTCCTTAGTCAAATATGAAACGAGAAAAAATACACTTCTCCATACGCATATTTTTTACAGGCAGCTTAATTCTTTTTAATTTTTACTACTTTTTTAATACATCCAGTTAATTGTTAACTATGAGAATCGTCTGTAAAAAAACGCCAAAACTAGACTTGTTTTAACAAAAGTGTTATATAGGAACATATTAAGGGTCTTAATATTTATCGGTTCTTTATCATGTGTGTGGTGCCCATTCTATGAAGTTTATGTGGGCAAGTTAGAAAAAGTACAAAAAAGATTGGTTAATTCGGCTCTATTAAGACTTAACTATTACCAAGTTTACACGAGCGCTCTAATGCACATATCGAATCACATAAAACGCATGTGTAAACACCCTTAAATTAGTTTAAAAAACATAATTCGGATTAATTTAAAAAGCATAAAATATGTGTAATGTTCAAATCGATATGATTTACCGCCAAAACATTATGATCAAATAGTGCACATGCGCTATTACGAAATTGTACGTGACGCGAGACAACTCGACCCTCTTCCTCTTCTAACCATCATAGTAGTAACATGAAAGCGCGAATCTGTTCTGTCTGCGATATCAAAGGTAGTAGTGAAATGAAGCAAGTAGTAAATCTAATAGATATTTTATTGAAAAGGACCCTAAAGAAAGCTAAATACTTCAGCATGTATATTATCCGATTTAAATCCGGATTCGTGTAAACGCGAATACGCATAACATAATAACAATGTACCAAAGGCTAATCCAAACTTCCGCTGGGGCCAGCAAAACAATAGTAAGTTGGCCAGCGATGGCAATGTGAACAAAGGCACTCCGCAGGGTGCAAAACCAGTGTCAAATGCACTGGAGGCGGCATTGCAAACGACTATGCAGAGCTTTCTCGCACAGTTTACTAAAATTATGGAAGCTCAGCTAAAAACCATCGTTAGTACTTTTGAGAAAACCGCGGTTTAGTGGTGGTACAGACGGAGACGGCGTATTTTAAATTGGCCACATTAAATGTAAATAGCATTAAAAACAGGAGAAACGATCTTATTGACTTTGTAGAAAGAAATGAAATAGATGTGCTTCTTTTACAAGAGACATGGCTGAAGGGAGAGAGGCTTTCGTTCCCAAACTATACTATATTTAGAAACGATCGCCTGAATAGACGAGGGGGAGGCACCATGATCCTGGTAAAGAGTTGTGCCACGTCCTTATAACTGCGCCCATATTGAAGGGACATTTATTTCAATTAACTTTAAGAATAACCAACGTGTTCACCTGGGATCGGTTTACTGTAGTCCGTCGGTAGGTTTCACAGGCAACTGTCTTAGTACAATCTTTAATAATAATAACAGAACAATTATAGGGGGCGACCTCAATGCAAAGCATACAGTTTGGGGTTGCAGAGTCTCAAATCCTAGAGGTCGCGCCCTATATGAGTTCTCTGAAGTGCTAAATTTTCACATTTTGCCGCCGGAGGAGCCCACCCACTTGTTCGGGAGAGCTCTTCCAGATATTTTGGATATTTTCGTGATAAAGAACTCAGTTCAAATTTCACAGCCATTAGTCATTTGTGATCTTAGCTCGGACCATTTACCGGTTGTCGTAGAAGTGGGCAACCCGCTCCAAAAGGGCCGAGGTTTTGTATCTCGGACCACCACGAACTGGCTGAGATACAACCATTTTTTGAGAAATATCGAGCCACTAGGTCCACTTCGTAACTCGGACGATATCGAAAACGCGGTGAGTAGGATCACAAATGACATTAGCACGGCTTTTGCTCAATCTTCTGTCACGAAAGTGTCCGAGTATTCGAAATTCGGGGCTTTAACAGATGAAATTAAGCAACGCATAAGAATAAAGAACCGCTTAAAAAACAGGGCATATCGAACTGGAGATCCTCGCATCAAAGCTGAGGCGAATCGCGAAGCCGAAGCGATAAGACAGATGCTTATTGAACGTCAATCGGACCTGTGGGACGACAAGGTTCAGTGTTTGGCTATTGAAGACAAGTCACTATATAAAATGACCCGAACTCTCACCAAAGGTTCCAAAAAACCAATGTCATTTTTAAAAAATCAGGAAACAGGTCTTATACTGACGGACGCTAAAGATAAAGCTGAATTGCTCGCAGATTAACTCTGCGAGCAATTCACCGAAAATCCCACTACGGATCCGCTCAGGGATAAGAGGGTCTCCAGAACGATCGACATTCACAAAGCAATCGAACATTCATTGCAAAATTTCCCTGTAGTAACTTTAGATGAAGTAAGATCACTGGTGAGTGTGTTAAATACTAGAAAAGCCCCAGGTTTCACGGTATTAAAAATGCGGCGTTACGAAACCTGCCGGACACAGCTTTGAGGAATATTATAAGCATATCCCAGGCAATTATCAGAGAAGGCCATTTCCCGTGCACCTGGAAGCATGAGAAAGTTATTTCGATTCAGAAGAAAGGGGAAGACCCCACGTTACCAGTAAGCTATAGACCTATCAGCTTGTTATCAGGTTTGGGTAAGCTTGTGGAAAAAATTGTTTTGTCACGAATTAATGATTTTGTTATTAATAATAATGTTTTGCCTAACGAACAGTTCGGCTTTCGAGCCGAACATTGCACAGTTAGATAAACAACGAAACTAACGTCAAACATAGTAAAGGGATTTAATAGAAGGGCACACACGGGGGCGGTTTTCTTTGACGTTAGCAAAGCTTTTGAAACGGTCTGGCACAACGGTCTACTATTAAAGTAAATACGGCTTGGTGCTCCGAACTACCTTGTCAAGGTAGTGGGCTCATTCTTAGAAAATAGAAGTTTCGCAGTATCATCAGAGAACGCGCTTTCCGCGACAAAACGCATCGGGGCCGGAGTGCCGCAAGGCTCACCTCTGTCCCCTATGTTGTACAATATTTACACTCACGATATACCGCGAGATAGACAGACGCAGATCTATCTGTTTGCTGATGATACTGCTATAACTGCTTTTTCCAAACAGCCGTGGCTAGTCGTCACTCGTTTACAACGCCACATAACTCAGCTTGAAAAGTGGCTTTCAGCTTGGAGGATTCGTTTAAATCCCTCAAAGACGAAAGCCATATTTTTCTTGAAAAGTAACGTTAAACGACCTGAGACTAGACTCAGAGTCAACGGGGTTCAGGTGAATTGGTGTCAGGAAGTGAAATACCTGGGACTTATCTTTGATCAAAGACTGAACTGGAGACTGAATTCAATAAACAGAGTTAAGCTCGCTGTGCGTCAATTAAGCTCCATCTACCCCCTGCTTCACAGGCGGAGTAGACTTAGCAACAGAACTAAAGTTAACCTCTACAAGGTCTTGGTCAGGCCAGTTCTTACTTATGGTGCGCCATCATGGTGCAACATAAGCAGAGCGGAGCTGAATAAGTTTCGGGTAATTCAAAATAGGGCATTGAAAATGATCGCAAATGTCCCTAGATATACCATGAATGGGGTCTTGCATAATGACTTTAAGATACCAACAATAAATGAGTTCTTTTTGAAAATCATAACGGACTATTACAGACGAACAGACGTATCGACAAACGAACTAATAACAAACTCACATACAAGAGCTAGACCTGACTCGACTTACAAATTACCTAAAGACTGGCTCCCTATGCGCGAGCCCAATCAACAGTAGAGAAGCACTAGAAATAGTGGAGAAGCACTGCCCGACACTGTCCAAGTGACGAGAAAAAAGGCGCCAAGAAAGCAGTACAAAAATTCAGAAGAAACGCACACACACGGCCCATGAACATTGAAAGCTTCTGCTGAATAAACAAAAAAACGTATACGAAAATGCTGAAAAGTAAACGATGATTGGAAAAAAGTCAAAGGTTTTACCTAACTTAAAACCACACACAAGAACCAGTATATACGCATTATCTCTCAATGCTACCAACCGAGTCGAGTGTTTGCTTTTGAAGTTAAACGTCAAATCCGATATTTATTTTTATGTTGGCATCGGCAAACATCTGCTTAATGTCGTCGTAAAAACCCCTTTTCAAACCAGTCGTATAAATACAATTGAAGGCCTGTTTTCTCTAAATTGCATTTTTAGTTAAAATTTCTCGTGTAAACTTGGTAATTAACACAGATTATTTTCTGAAAATAGTAGAAAGTGTGAAGTAATAAATCTGCAATCACTAGAGGATTCGAAGGGACAGTCAGACCTGTTGTTTCTGTATAAGTTGTTAAATGGGCGGACCGATTTCCCAGAATTGCTTGGATGCATCTCGTTTAATACAGTTTATAGAACAAGAAATACAGAATCCTTGCATGTCAGACTTCATTCTTCGAATTATGGAATGAATGGTTCAGTAACATGTTTAAATGTTATAAACTGGATCCCTTCGTTAGTCAATCCAGTTTTGTGAAAGCTATTCACTCCATTAAAAACACCATCAATTAGTTGTTTGAATTATAATTTTAAAAATGGCCCCTTGCAGGATTGACTGACAAAGTTTAAAGCGGGATTGTACATGAAATATGAAAAAAAAGTTGTTTATAGAAATAGAGGTCCATAAAAAATGACTAATAAGAGGGTTACAATATACAGGGTGAGTCGGGAGGAACGGACCAAACTCCAGGAGTGTATTACATACGTGAAAACAATGTGAAAAAAAACCTATATTTTATGTTTTTATCCGATATTAATTTGTTTAATTTATAGCGTTATAACAAATTAAACAAAATTTCATACATTAATATTTTCTTAATCATAGCGTTCTTGTAAGAAATGCTCCAAAACACCGCCGTTGACCTCTAAACATTTTCTGCCTCGTCTACTACTCCTGTTGCTCTCCCAACTACTTCAAGTCTTTCTTCTTTAATGTTGGCTGCAGTATTTCTAATACGTCAAATTAGTGCATCCCGAGTGTCCACTCTTACTTTTTATACTTAATTTTTAAACCAGCCCCATAAACAATAATCTAGTACTGTGAGGTCTGGAGACCATGGAGACCAATTAATAAAACTATCGCGACCAATCCAACACCCTCGAAATCTTTCGTCCAATTTTGCTTGACATGATGAGCGAAATGTGCAGGTTAGTTTGCATTCTGATGTTTACAGGAACATCCTCTAGTAGTTCTTCTAATTCATTTTGTAAAAAATTAAAGTAGTGGTTTCCTGTGAAAAAAAAAATAAAAGGGCCAATTAAATAACTATCGAGTATACCACACCACCCTTTTATCGAAAACTTATGTTTCTCGAGTGACCATACATGAGAGTTACGAGTATTATTGATACCGTCACGGATGAATATTGCTTCATCCGTAAAAAGCATCCGCAATATAACATGATGATTATTATTTATCCACCAACAAAATTCCTACATTTAGCATAATCTTCCGGTTTCAGATGCTGTACTCTCTGTACATAGTATGGATATAAGCGTTACTCGTGGAGTGTGTTTATTACTCTTTTTTGCGGAATTCCCAATTGAGTACCAATTCTTCGTGAGCTAGTCGTTGCATTTTCTTCTACTAAATCCAGAATATTTCAGAATGCTTCTTCTAAACTCTGATAAATACATTTCTATTAGGATATCTCTGATGTGGAAACAGTTGACGATATTCTTCAACAACAGCTGTGGCACTTCCATACAGAAATCATAAACAAACACTATAATATGTGTTTGGCATTTTGTAACACTTTAATCATTTAAACTTAAAAATAAGCGTTCAATTACTGTCACAGTACACTGCTGACACATTGTAAAAACAACAAAGTTATCAAATGCTTTTGAGTCTCGAATATGGCATACTCTGACTATGCGAAAATTTGGATACAAGTGGAATGCTAGATATTTTTTTTTAATTACGCTGTAACTTGAGAACAAATGAAAGTCGGATACGAACATATATGTGTGTGTTTTTCACATTGTTTTCACATGTATAATATACTCCTAGAGTTTGGTCCGTTCCTCCCGAATCACCCTGTATATGATAAAATTGATTAAAATTAGGCTAGAAGCAAAAAAAACCGAAACACGATATTTTTTAGTTGAAAAGGCATGTTTTGCAAAATTCAAAGTATTGAAACATTCCATAATTTAAATTTGATTGCAATAAAATTAATAAAATCTTTAGATATTTCTAAAATATTTGAAGGGATTGTATATAAATTATTTAAGCTAAAGCAAATTAACGCTGAGAGTTCGAAAGACATTTCTGCTCATGACGGATTTGAAACTTATACTGATTAAATACTGCCAACACGTTATTGGAAGAGACCATATTTATTCCATAACTTGTTTGTCATATCATAAAAATAAATGCTAATCAGGTAAAACGGTGGTCATTTTTGAATTCAGCGAACTTGATTTCATGCAACTAAACAGCTTATATCGGTTTCGAGCAATGGGCCATCATCAGAGGTCATCAAGCGTCCGAGCACGAGAATATGATTTTCTACGAGGTGCACATACCATTTTTTCCGCAAACGAAAATTAAATAGAATAAATTGCAAGATTGTGTGATGTGAATAAACGAAATTCTGTACGGAAAAATAATATTCTAATACTGCTATATATGTCTTATTGCTTAGTAACGATTAACAATACTGGAGTGTTGCATTTGTGGCGTCAAAACAAGCCAGAAAGATGTCAGTTAGTGAACGATTGCAAAAAAAAATATTGTTGTTTCCTAGAAATAACGTAAAATGATAAAATAATTACCACTTCTCCTGCCGATATAATTTCACCAGTCCCGTCTCCCTGAAACAGTATAGAGAAAATACAAAAAAGATAGAGTCGTCACAAAAATCTGGATCTAATAGGAATATTAGTACAAAGCTCAAATGACGGTTAAAATTAAAAATAGAAAAATAGGAAAGTAAGTATAAAGTTAATATTTACCTGTCGCCGTCTAAGCTTCTTGTATTTCTGCAGTGATAACATTCCAGGAAAAAAGAAAACAATATATTAGATGTATGAAAAATAAACACATACTTAGTAAAGATAGGTAGGTAACTAGGTGCAAGCGAAACTTGTAAAAGAGTTGAAATTCACCTAAGGTTTATTTTGTCCTGCCATAATGCGGCAAGCCTCCATAGGTTCTATACGAATTAAGTTAGGAATTTCATTCATGTGTACTGTATAAAACGGTGTAATTCGAGAAAATATTTTCCCATACACAGGGTGGCCCATAAAAGTGTGATAACAGAAAGTTAAATTTTTTCAAATGGGACAGTCCATATTTCTTTGCATATTTAGGTTCGTCTTATAATTGACTAAAATTATATTTAATTTTTAAGTTCAAGAGCATGAAATTAAAAATAAAAAAAAAAGTTTTGCAGCCTTGGCAGAAAAATGAAGAAAACAATCGAAAATATTTTTTTAGCTATGGCAAGACTATGACTTAAATAGGTGATTATACAGGATGTTCAAAATGAGGTTGTAAAACTAAATTAATTTTTTTTCAATTGGAACAGTGTGTTATACAAGGTGTTATGTACTTATTTTAATGGGTGGTTCATAGACTAGTTTTAAGAAAAAAAGTTCATGTAAACATAGGTCCGCAAACCATTTTATTTTTGAGATACAGGATTCATACATACATGTATTCCAGCAATGGTCGAAAATGGAAAACTTCTTTATTAGTCGTTTCTCAGAAAATTTTATTTTTGATAAAAGTTGGTGCATGTTCGGTAACCATTTCATGTGCACCTAGAATGGCTTGAAATCAAATAAGGTACGGAATAGGGAAAAAAACATGAAAATCGTTCTTCAGAAATAAAAGTTCTTTAGAGTTAAAAAATATCTAAATAGTCTTAGCCTTCTATTCAAATTTTTTAAAACTTTAAATTAACCCCACATAATTATTTTTTTCTTTTTTTTAGGTGTAATACCTTTTTAAATTAAACAAAATCAAATCAATTCTAGACAGCTTTCACCAATTTAAAGCAAATTTATAAAATCTGTATGGATTTATATTTTTTTAAAACGTAATAGTAATAGTTAAAGCGATATAATTTATGGTTTTAACATGATGGATATCCTGCTCATTTCACTAGAGTTATATCCCAATGGCTAAATAGGACAATTGGTGATAAATGGATAGGACGAGATACGGATCAACGGTGTCCTCCTCGCTTCCCAGATCTAACACCGCTAGATTCTTTCTTATGGGGATATTTAAAACAAAAAGTATACGAAGATCAGCCCTTAAATAATATTGTAGAGCTTCAAAATTCCACCGCATTTTATCAGAGGACAATTAAATACATCGAAGCGATGGTGGTCATATGAAGACAATTCGATAATAATTGTATTTTGTTTTTTCTGTATTTTAATTGTTTAGTTCATATTAAAGATTAACCTAAATGCATTCACATTTTTTTACTCTTTTTAATATGTTATATAATTGAAAATTCTGCTTAAAGCTGATTATAACAATAGTATATTATTAACCAAGGTTTAGACAGTCATCATTATTGCCCGAGCGGCAAGTTTAAATCACGAGGAGCGGAGCGACGAGGGATTTAAGACGCGAGGGCTATAAGCTGTCTAAACCGTGGTTAATATAATATTTTTTCCACTACTACAAACTTTTATAAGACATTTATCTTTATAGTATTAATAATTATAAAAAATGATAGGTAGGTATAGGTATATTTTTTAATCAAGTTACCTGCGCTTTGGAATTGGCAAAATATTTTGTTGTTTTGTCAGGTGGCTTTGTTAATGTCAATTTTTGTTCATTTATGTCATCAGATTTCACGAGTTTTCCGTTTTTTTTAAAAAATAAGCGAAGAAAATGTTAGTGATATTATTGTGTACACCTCCAGAATTAAGGATGGAAGCAGAAAAAATGTTGATTGTATCGATATTTTTCAATATCAAGTAATCTAATATGTATTGATAATTATCTGGTTACCTAACCACATTCATGTTGTAGAATCAAAAAATCAAGTTACCTGCCTTCAAATAGATTCTTGAAGATCGGCCAATAATGGATTTCAATGCCTTATTATTGACCATGGTCAATAATAACTTATAAGGTAGAGAAAAACGATTTTTAACGTTAATAATCGGTCAATAATGGCGATGTTATAGGTTAGTAGTGGAAAAAAATCATTATACGCGGATTATTTCATTATTTTAATTATTAAATTTTATTATTTATTTCACCATGACTATCAGGGATAGTTTTAGTAGGTTTCGATTAATTGGCTTATTTGTATTTTTTTTTTTGTTATTTCACATGTGATCGACTTCTACGAACTATAGTTTTTTTTACTAGATAGGGGTACATTAAAATTAGAAGAGTGTTTATTTTATTTTTAGGAATGTTTGTGAAATTCGAAATTTATTTTTAGTACCCTTGAAATAAGCAAGAAGTTTTTGATTATTTCAAAAAGTAAAATCTAAACAAATTTTATACATTTACTCTAGTTTGATGAAAGGTGTCCAGAAGTAATTTGATTGTGGTTAATTTAAAATGGTAGAATACCTAAATATAATAAAAATCATTATATAAGGCTAATTTAAAGTTTTCAAAAAAAAATATGTTTTTTTTCGATCGGAAATGGAGGATGACTTTGTATTTGGATAGGGTAAACTCTATAGTCATTGGACATGCCATAGTTATTGGACATTTGGATTGTAATACTCAAAAGTAAGCTTTCTTATTTAAATAAATAAAGTACCATTTGCTAGATGGAAAGCGTGTTCTTTAAACTTAAATTGCCGTAAAGCGCATTCCCATTATTTCAAACTGACAGTTTTGTTCTAACCTTAAACGTGCAGGTGTCGACACGTACACAATTTCTAATTTTTGGTTTAGGATAAGTAAACAAAAAATATATATATTAATCTATACAGGGTGTCTCACGGTCGATGGTAGGTTAGACGTTTACGGAAAACGGGACATAGAAAATTACTGAAAATTTGGCAACTTGGGTAATTGGCTTTGCTCTATCGATCTAAAATATTTTGAACAACGCAGCGTTGCCCCTTATACAAAAAAGTAGCAACATATTTGATATTTTAAATGGAATACCCTGTATATAATTGCATTTTCCGCTTCACTATTGATTTCTAATTATTTTTGTATAATTTTACCGCTTGATACAAAAATGATGAGAAGTGCATTTTTTTAAATAGAACACCCTGTATATTATTAAATATCCTGCAAGAAAATTAATGTCCCTTCCAAATGCTATATCATGATTCTATACCTAAATAGTTAAGATGTCGAAATAAAAGTAAGTTTTTGTAAAAATCGGATTATTTTGGCATACTTGTCTTAATAGCCATGAAATCCCAAGATGGAACATATCTTTATGAAAATTTGACAGTTAGTGCATCAATAATAAAAAATTTGCTAGTTTTTAACTTTTAGTAAAGAAAGCGACCTAAAAAGAATTAAAATGGAGGGAAATAACTATTCAAATGAAATTTTGATGAAATTGTTTATTCTTCATGAACAATGTAACCAAATTATAGCAAGAACATGCAGAAGGTTCAACAAAATGTTTCCCGATCAACAACTAATCAACGAGAGAAAGTTTGTACGATTACAAAATAATTTTGTTAATTATGGGTCAAAACTGAAAACAAGACTAGTTTCAGTAGGGACAACTAACATGAATACAGTGAAATAGCAAGTAACAATACAAGACAAAAGCATATCATAAAAAGGTTCAAGATTTTTTTATTAAATGTTCAAAATGACGACCGTTGACTTCCAAACATTTTTTAATCCGTATACTCGGAGATTCAGTTGTGGCCTTCCTTATTTCACTGGCATCAAGCTGTTCAATGTAAGTGATCACTCATTGGCGAAGGTCTTGTTTGCTCTATACTGGTGTCCTGTATACTTTTCTTTTCAAATCACCCCACAAGTAGAAATCAAGTGGCGTGAAATCGGGCGATCTAGCAGGCCAATCCTACGGTCCAAAATGTCTTAGCCAACGATCGTCGAAAATTTGAAACAACTCTCTTTTTACTGTCCCAGTGCAATGGGCTGGTGCCCCATCCAGTTAAAACCAACAGGTACGATATTCTTTTAATGATAGATTGTCCAGAAACTCGTTCACACCTGATTTTAGAATTTGAAGGTATCTTTCGGAATTTAGAGATTCCTCGTAAATGTGATACTCTATTTTGTCATATTGTAGGAGGCAAAAAACGTTAAAACTGCACCTTTCCTGAAATCCCATTTCCTTAACAACTTTGGATGCGGATCAGCATTGCTTCACAAGATTGTACGCTACGTTGGTAATCTTCCAGTTTCAGGGCTTGAACTTTTGTGAACTTGTATGGGTGCATGTCATGATTATCAAGGATCCTTTGAGCAGAGGCACGAGTTATGCCTAAATCTTCTTCTGCAATTTTAGTGGAAGCTTGAGGAAAACGTGAAAATAGGCTAAAACATTTATGATGTTGTCTTCATCAGAAGTTACAGGCTTAGCTAAATGTCTTTCCGATTTCAGTTTTGACCAATAATTAACAAAATTATTTTGTAATCGTACAAACTTTCTCTCGTTGATTAGTTGTT
Organism: Polydrusus tereticollis; assembly: GCA_963920685.1. NCBI lineage: Eukaryota > Metazoa > Arthropoda > Insecta > Coleoptera > Curculionidae > Polydrusus > Polydrusus tereticollis. Next base: position 58,457,337 of record OY987329.1, read on the forward strand.
GATCGGGAAACATTTCTTGTTATAATTTGGTTACATTGTCCATGAAGAATAAACAATTTCATTTGAATAGTTATTTCCCTCCATTTTAATTCTTTTTAGGTCGCTTTCTTTACTAAAAGTTAAAAACTAGCAAATTTTTTATTATTGATGCACTAACTATCAAATTTTCATAAAGATATGTTCCATCTTGGGATTTCATGGCTATCTTAGAAAAGTAGGTATGCCAAAATAATCCGATTTTTACAAAAACTTGCTTTTATTTCGACATCTTAACTATTTAGCTATAGGAACATGATATATCATTTGGAAGGGACATTAATTTTCTTGTAGGATATTTAATAATAAGCATAATTTGAAAAAATGCACTTCTCACCATTACGTAGCGGTTATATGACGAATTTTAAACGACCCTGTATAACACAGAACAAATGTCTTTATGCATAACTAATACACAGGACAAGGTAAACTACATCCAAAATTTCAGCTGTCTACGAATCCAAATACCGCAGTAATAACGTATTATACAAAAACGTATTATACAAAAATAATTAGAAACCAATAATGAAGCGGAAAATGTAATTATATACAGGGTGTTCCATTTAAAATATCAAATATGTTGCTACTTTTTTGGATAAGGGCAACGCTGCGTTGTTGAAAATATTTTAGAGCGATAGAGCAAAGCCAATTACCCAAGTTGCCAAATTTTCAGTAATTTTATATGTCCCGTTTTCCGTAAACGTCTAACCTACCATCGACCGTGAGACACCCTGTATACTTTATTTAAAAATATAGATTATTTCCAAGTTTCTCAATTATTGTCAAATTATAGCCTTAAAATTTGGTGTTCAATAAATGTATTCGAAATAAGCATAAATTCTAATATTGGAGAGGCGTCGAATAACTGTAATCAAAAAAGGATACAATGTTTCTCGTTTATTTACTAATAATAAGCTAACTTATTTGCAAGTATTTTTAAATACGTTTATTGGACAGGTCGCCAATAACTGTAATCCTGGTGTTCAATAACTGCATTTTTAATTTTTTTAGCTATTCGAATGCATTTCCATAGGGCCTGCACCCAAAACGGATCAACCCGAGAACCGGCGACGGAGGGAACACGCGAGCACCGAAAGAGATTTTAATTTGCAGGCCGTCGATGATTTCGTCCTGTTATTTGTCTCTTTCTATCTTCCTTAAAGCGAGTATGTTTGTTCTTGTCTCGATTTCAATGCATTTATATTCAAATAGATTCTTGAAGATCGGCCAATAATGGATTTCAATGCCTTATTATTGACCATGGTCAATAATAACTTATAAGGTAGAGAAAAACGATTTTTAACGTTAATAATCGGTCAATAATGGCGATGTTATAGGTTAGTAGTGGAAAAAAATCATTATACGCGGATTATTTCATTATTTTAATTATTAAATTTTATTATTTATTTCACCATGACTATCAGGGATAGTTTTAGTAGGTTTCGATTAATTGGCTTATTTGTATTTTTTTTTTTGTTATTTCACATGTGATCGACTTCTACGAACTATAGTTTTTTTTACTAGATAGGGGTACATTAAAATTAGAAGAGTGTTTATTTTATTTTTAGGAATGTTTGTGAAATTCGAAATTTATTTTTAGTACCCTTGAAATAAGCAAGAAGTTTTTGATTATTTCAAAAAGTAAAATCTAAACAAATTTTATACATTTACTCTAGTTTGATGAAAGGTGTCCAGAAGTAATTTGATTGTGGTTAATTTAAAATGGTAGAATACCTAAATATAATAAAAATCATTATATAAGGCTAATTTAAAGTTTTCAAAAAAAAATATGTTTTTTTTCGATCGGAAATGGAGGATGACTTTGTATTTGGATAGGGTAAACTCTATAGTCATTGGACATGCCATAGTTATTGGACATTTGGATTGTAATACTCAAAAGTAAGCTTTCTTATTTAAATAAATAAAGTACCATTTGCTAGATGGAAAGCGTGTTCTTTAAACTTAAATTGCCGTAAAGCGCATTCCCATTATTTCAAACTGACAGTTTTGTTCTAACCTTAAACGTGCAGGTGTCGACACGTACACAATTTCTAATTTTTGGTTTAGGATAAGTAAACAAAAAATATATATATTAATCTATACAGGGTGTCTCACGGTCGATGGTAGGTTAGACGTTTACGGAAAACGGGACATAGAAAATTACTGAAAATTTGGCAACTTGGGTAATTGGCTTTTCTCTATCGATCTAAAATATTTTGAACAACGCAGCGTTGCCCCTTATACAAAAAAGTAGCAACATATTTGATATTTTAAATGGAATACCCTGTATATAATTGCATTTTCCGCTTCACTATTGATTTCTAATTATTTTTGTATAATTTTACCGCTTGATACAAAAATGATGAGAAGTGCATTTTTTTAAATAGAACACCCTGTATATTATTAAATATCCTGCAAGAAAATTAATGTCCCTTCCAAATGCTATATCATGATTCTATACCTAAATAGTTAAGATGTCGAAATAAAAGTAAGTTTTTGTAAAAATCGGATTATTTTGGCATATTTGTCTTAATAGCCATGAAATCCCAAGATGGAACATATCTTTATGAAAATTTGACAGTTAGTGCATCAATAATAAAAAATTTGCTAGTTTTTAACTTTTAGTAAAGAAAGCGACCTAAAAAGAATTAAAATGGAGGGAAATAACTATTCAAATGAAATTTTGATGAAATTGTTTATTCTTCATGAACAATGTAACCAAATTATAGCAAGAACATGCAGAAGGTTCAACAAAATGTTTCCCGATCAACAACTAATCAACGAGAGAAAGTTTGTACGATTACAAAATAATTTTGTTAATTATGGGTCAAAACTGAAAACAAGACTAGTTTCAGTAGGGACAACTAACATGAATACAGTGAAATAGCAAGTAACAATACAAGACAAAAGCATATCATAAAAAGGTTCAAGATTTTTTTATTAAATGTTCAAAATGACGACCGTTGACTTCCAAACATTTTTTAATCCGTATACTCGGAGATTCAGTTGTGGCCTTCCTTATTTCACTGGCATCAAGCTGTTCAATGTAAGTGATCACTCATTGGCGAAGGTCTTGTTTGCTCTATACTGGTGTCCTGTATACTTTTCTTTTCAAATCACCCCACAAGTAGAAATCAAGTGGCGTGAAATCGGGCGATCTAGCAGGCCAATCCTACGGTCCAAAATGTCTTAGCCAACGATCGTCGAAAATTTGAAACAACTCTCTTTTTACTGTCCCAGTGCAATGGGCTGGTGCCCCATCCAGTTAAAACCAACAGGTACGATATTCTTTTAATGATAGATTGTCCAGAAACTCGTTCACACCTGATTTTAGAATTTGAAGGTATCTTTCGGAATTTAGAGATTCCTCGTAAATGTGATACTCTATTTTGTCATATTGTAGGAGGCAAAAAACGTTAAAACTGCACCTTTCCTGAAATCCCATTTCCTTAACAACTTTGGATGCGGATCAGCATTGCTTCACAAGATTGTACGCTACGTTGGTAATCTTCCAGTTTCAGGGCTTGAACTTTTGTGAACTTGTATGGGTGCATGTCATGATTATCAAGGATCCTTTGAGCAGAGGCACGAGTTATGCCTAAATCTTCTTCTGCAATTTTAGTGGAAGCTTGAGGAAAATTTGGTGTTCAATAAATGTATTCGAAATAAGCATAAATTCTAATATTGGAGAGGCGTCGAATAACTGTAATCAAAAAAGGATACAATGTTTTCTCGTTTATTTACTAATAATAAGCTAACTTATTTGCAAGTATTTTTAAATACGTTTATTGGACAGGTCGCCAATAACTGTAATCCTGGTGTTCAATAACTGCATTTTTAATTTTTTTAGCTATTCGAATGCATTTCCATAGGGCCTGCACCCAAAACGGATCAACCCGAGAACCGGCGACGGAGGGAACACGCGAGCACCGAAAGAGATTTTAATTTGCAGGCCGTCGATGATTTCGTCCTGTTATTTGTCTCTTTCTATCTTCCTTAAAGCGAGTATGTTTGTTCTTGTCTCGATTTCAATGCATTTATATACAGGGTGTTCATTTGAAAACTTCCCACCACGGATTTATCGAAAACCACTGATTAAAAGAAAAAACGCCGAGATACGTCAAAAGATTTGCCAAAGTGGACAACTTTTTAACCAAAAACTACTTCTCCCCCTTTTACCCTCTGCCACCGGGGTCATCCCCTTAAAAATTTTAAATAACAAGGGGTATCAAGTAATAGCTTGTTTGAAAGGTCTTTCAAAGTGCTTTATTTTGTCGTTTGATTTTTTTAAATCGGTCGATTCGTTTTCGAGAAAATTAGAAAAATCTTTATTTATCTCAATTTGTTCAGATAGAAAAAAAAACACACGAAAATATCACTTTTTATTTCAATAAGTGTTCAAAATGTTGCCCGTTATTGGCCAAACAATGATATAGGCGATGTTCAAATTCCTGACGGACATTTTCAAAAACATGTTGTGGGAGATCATGGCAGCTTTCGATGATGCGTTGACGAAGTTCATCCAAACTTTCAGGTTGGGGAGTGAACACAATAGATTTCAAATGGCCCCATAGAAAAAAGTCTAATGGCGTCAAGTCAGGAGACCTAGCAGGCCATTCTATAGGAACTCTTCGCCCTATCCATTTATCTGGAAACTCGTCGTCTAGCCATTGCCGAACCGGAATAACATAGTGAGGAAGAGCGCCGTCTTGCTGGAAATCCCTTGTCATTTAAAATTTTTAAGGGGATGGCCCCGGGGGGCAGAGGGTAAAAGGGGGTGAAGTAGTTTTTGGTTAAAAAATTGTCCCCTTTGGCAAATCTTTTGACGTGTCTCGGCGTTTATTTCCTTTAATCAGTGGTTTTCGATAAATCCGTGGTGGGAAGTTTTCAAATGAACAACGTAGAGTGTAGTGTGTGTATAAAGTCCGGAAACGGCTTAGTAACATCACAACTTATTTGCCGATTTAAACCAAATTTGGTTCAGTTGTGTAAGAGGATCTGACGCACCGGGAGACGATATTGGCGTTGTTGTCAGCTTTTTAGTTTGTCTGCAATTCGAACGAATTTTATATTTTTAAATGTAACACCCTGTATATTTTTTTATTTATGGTATATACTTTGAATTTGTTACGCTTTTGGTATAACATACTTTGTTCCTAATATCAGTAGTTTCGAAACAACGACGTGTTTTGAAAATGTCAACAAATTGTGTTTTATTTACTAATAAATAAAACAACAGTTCAGTTTTGATGTAAAGTCATAAAAGCTGTCATTTTTACATGCAAAAATGTCTATAACTGAAAGTGAAAGAATTACAATTCTTATGATGAGAGAATATGGCGATAGGGTCAGGTCTTACGAAGAGGTTAAAAATCTATTTAATGACGCATTTCCAAACCGAAATCCAATTTTAAAAGCAACTGTTCTAAAAACTGTCCGACGGTTCAAAGAAACTGAAAATTGTAAAGATAGGCGACAATCAGGACGACTAGCAGTAGTAGTTGAAGAGAAAATTTTACAACATGTTGTTGAAACCCCTGTTTCTTCATTAAGAAAAATTTCTCAAGTTAGTGGCGTTTGCTTCAAATCCGTCTATAATGTTTTAATAAAACAAAAATATCACCCTTTCAAATTACATGTAGTTTACGAGTTATCCGAAGATGATTATGAGCAAAGAATTGAATTTTGTGATATTATGATATCAAGGTTTGACCAAAATAAACAGTTTTTCAAATTTATAGTATTTTCGGACGAAGCAACATTTATGTTAAATGGTAAAGTCGATAGAGACAACTGTAGGTTTTGGGAAAATGAAAATCCCCACTGGATGAGAGAAGGTCATACACAGCGCCCTGGAAAATTGAATGTGTGGGCTGGGCTTCTGGATAACCGCAAGATCGGTCCATTTTTTATTGATAGAAATTTGACATCACAACTTTACCTAGAGCTCTTGGAAACGCAAATAGTGCCTACTATAGGAAACGTGATGGGTCCAAATTATGCAAGTACATTCTTCTAACAGGATGGAGCTCCTCCCCATCTTGGTCGAAACGTACGCGAATTTTTGAACAACAATCTTTCGAATAGGTGGATTGGTAGAGGGGGTACAATCGAGTGGCCACCTAGGTCCCCTGATTTGTCGCCAAACGACTACTTTTTATAGGGACACTTGAAGAACAGAGTTTATACCACAAATCCTCAAGATTTGGCCGATTTGCAGCGTCGAATTTTGGACGAATTCGAATTAATAATGCCAGGAATGATTTACAACACAATTGAAAAATTTGATTTTCAATTAGCACATGTCAAGCTGTACAGGGAAAACAATTTGAACATTTAATATAAAAGTATATTTTTTCTAAATTCTACTCGCTATTTCGAAAACTACTGATATTAGAAACAAAGTATGTTATACCAAAAGTGTAGCAAATTTAAAGTAAAAACTACTAATGAAAAAATATACAGGGTGTTACATTTAAAAATATAAAATTAATCGAAATTCTAGACAAACTAAAAAGCTGGCAACAATGCCAATATCGTCATTCGGTGCGTAAGATCCTCTTACACAACTGTACCAAATTTGGTGTAAATCGGCCAATAAATTGTGATGTTATTAAGCCGTTTCCGAACTTTATACACACACTGTATAGAGTTTTTTTACTGTCATATAAACCTATGAGGTCGGTTTAAAATACGGCCGAGCCTAGAGGAATAATTATTGTTGCTTTTTTAAGCTCGATTCTTTTTATTGGAGAAAGTTTTCGTATGAAAATCCATCTTTTTTAGGATTATTATTTTTTGGTTTAAGAAAATTAATTAGATCAGAAATTAGTAGGTGGGCCATTGACTAAATGACCTTATAGACCAGCCGCGTCTATTGATTATATGAAATGTCTTGGTGGAAATCAAAAGTCAAACAGTAATAAATCTGGCGAATGCCCCTCATTAAAAAATTTTGTATTGTCCTATAATAATTATTGTGTCAAAATTGAAGGTCAAACACGAATCAAGATTCGGATTTCACAAATGTAAACGATACGTGTGGTTGCCACGAGATGTAGCCACGTGCTAAAGCACTTTGAGGTCCCTTACCTTTCCGTCAATCCCGGAGCCTTGCTGAGGAGCAGTAAACGGCGAAACGCGTCCAAGGATTGGGTCTGACGGAAAGGATAGGGGACAACTCTATACACGAACTTTTTTTAAGTTTGTGTTTTTTAATTTAACGAATCAAGAAGTTCGAAAATCTAATTCAAGAATTTCCCTTTCTTTTTAAAATTGTAGCGTTATAAGGAAAACACGCAGTCGAGTAGTATTTTAAGCACCGAAATAATATCAAAGGCAATTAATAATCTAGAGAAGATTACCACACCAACAATACAACCTATACATAAAGTAGCAGTAGAAGCTTCAGTTAGTCAGAACCTAGAAGAACCAAAGCAAAGTGTTATCAGGCGTAAGGTTCAATTACAATTATTTGGAACGTATCTAACCACCCCCGAGAATCCTAGAAGAAAGGGAAAGCGTAATATAGAAAGAGATCCTTTCGTAATAACATCGAATACGTATCAGAAAATGTAAAAAAAAGAGAAGAAGGAAAAAGAAGAGTGAAACGCAAACGCGAGGAAAAACTGAGTTTAAAAAAGAAGACAGTTATAAATCCAAAAAGACACAAAATACACAAAAAAAAATAGGTGACAATAACAAGTATTTTGTAATGTCACAGACAGATAGACAGTAGAGATGAGATAGAGTGTAATGACTAAAAATTCATTTCATAAGCTATGCATTCCAAAAAAATACCAATCTTTAATTCAAATGAATTATTTCTTTGTCATATTTGCTACAAGGAAGTCGAGAGTGATGATTCATCAGATTCAGGAATTGATGAACTATTTAAAATGTATAATAGCTTTTGTTACCCTTGAGCAATTAAACTTGCATACCAATTTTAATTTTTTCTTCTATTTTTTATGTATGTGTCCAATTACTATCTTGTAGTTGTCCAATAATTATCAAAATTGCCCAATAAATATACATTTTCATATTTTTTGCCCTACTCTATATCCTATTGGACCTAACGCAATTTTAAGTGGACCTGAAATGGTTACCGGACATGCACCAACTTCTATTAAGAATGAAATTTTCTGTAAAACTAATAATAAATAAGTTTCCCATTAGTTAAACACTAAATCGACCACACTGTACAGCCGAAACGATGGCTCTTTGCCTGTGCGTCATGAATAAACGATCAAAGGACAACGTGATTTACAAAGTAACGTGCTAGATAGGACAATAGATATTTGGATATTTTTATCGTACATATTCGTATTCGCGGTAAGTAATTATGCATATTTGTTATCATTGTTAAGGCCACTTTCAGACAAGCGACTTTTGCAGTCAAGGTGGGCTGCAAAAATGTCGGCGTTTGTGGTCAACTACCGCTTGACAACAATGCAAAGAGCGTTTCCTTTTCATACCGGTGACATTTTTGCAGCTCACGTTGACTGGAAAAATCGCTTGTCTGAAAGCGGCCTTAGTCCGAACGCTGGCCACGAAAATTTTGACGTATATGAACTGAGACTTTGTGTTGACTTTTTGAACCTCGTAATTTTGATTAGCTTTATATGGTTATAGTCACGTGGAAGTAATGACGCACCGGCAAAGAACCACCGTTTCGACTGTATGTATTGTTGTATGGGTTAGCTCAAGTTATTTCAAGTTGACAATAAAAATTGTAATTACATTTGTTTTTTTGCGAAAATTTAAATAAAAATCGAAATATTAGCAAAACTACTGACGATAGGTATAGGGATGACTTAACAAAAACTAAAGAGGCTTGAACTGTCTATAGACCCAGCCCAATAAATATAGGGTGTTGTATTTGAAAAAACAGACCTTTTCTATACTCGGATATCAACAAAAAACACCCTGTACAAAAATTCAACCACTTTATGATCACTTTCTCTCCCTATCATGGGAGTTTAATATATTATTATTATTAAATATGGCGTCAAATGGGTAATTTCGTGGGGAAATTAGAAATTTGAATATATATATGCTTATACCCTACAACTTTTGTAACAATTCGTTTTCTGATATCTTAAATAGTAGAGCCGATATACTACCTTGTCACGGCGTCAAATGGGTAATTTCGTGGGGAAATTAGAAATTTGAATATATATATGCTTATACCCTACAACTTTTGTAACAATTCGTTTTCTGATATCTTAAATAGTAGAGCCGATATACTACCTTGTCACATAAATGGACCACCCTGCAGATTAATGTAATGATCGCTGACATAAATTGGTTGCACCAAACAAGACATCCAGCTTACATTAGATAGTTGTATATTCTTCCATACTCTGGAAACTCCACGCACCTAATTAGTCGTAGTTATTTAGAAAATCAAAAAGAATGCACAATTTCAAGTAATAATGCGATGCCTCTGAGACCGTTGTTGATTAAAGTACGATTATTTCAGATGCAAACTGCATACACAAGATATGAAAATGCAGCCGTCTATTAGAAAATAACAAACACTTACCGATTCGCCCTTTTCTCCTTTCTCGCCCTTTTGCCCTGGATATCCTGGCGGTCCTGGAAGTCCTGGCGGTCCCATTAGACCTGGTGGTCCAATATCTCCATAATCACCTTTCTCTCCTTTGGGACCCAATTGTCCCTTAAAATATTGTGTTTAGATATTTACAATAACAAATTAATTTATTTTATAATAATTTGAAAACTTTAATAATTGTCTAAAATCAAATAATAATAACGTTAAACGTTGTATACTTTGTTAATTCCTTGAAATAAATATTGAGTATATATTCAGCATCATGGATTTTTTGTATTTACTTACAGGTAATCCTGGAGGACCCTGTGGTCCAGGTTCTCCATTCGCTCCTGCCACTCCAACTGGGCCAATCACACCCATATCACCTTTTGGTCCTAAAATAAGTGCAGGAACATTGTAATCATCAAGTTAATAAAAACTTAAATCTTTCGCAAAATTGAGTAGGAATAAACGCTATTATCCAAGAAGCACGTAAATAAAAACATCTACGTCATTACCTACAATATATTAGAGTATGATGGACCACTCGGTGGAAAGTTAAATTACTTAGTAGAATATAATTATTGTTTAAAACCACTACACAATTAATTGTACCAAATTCTGAGATATTTTGTGGGTAGCACAGAGAATAAAATACTGGTAACATACTAATACGACTTGCATCGTAATAAACTTATTTCAATTTAAAGGTAATCAACCAGAGGTTTTCTAAATAATGGATCATATTAATTCACTGACTTATTGTAATTCGTTTCACTAATATCCTCCAGAGGGTGTCTGATGTATACCGCCGCGGCGGTTGATAAAAGTTCCCAAAAGTTGTTGGGTATTTATTTTATCAGGAAAAATATTTTACCTTTTATATCACTCTTTATTTGAAATACCTGCTATCTTGTTTATAATACAAAATACAAGAAAGATATATTTACACTACTCAAAGTAGTACAAACTTTCCTCTCAGATATCCTAAAACTGCGTTAACAAAAACGCTTTTTAATTTATGAAAGTGTCAGGATTTTTAACCATATACCTGATATACCGTGCGGGCAAAAATTATTATCATTAAAGGGTGTTTTGCTCTAAGGCCGACCTGCTTAACGGTAGAGCTTAGTACCTGTTGGATGTTAGTAAGTACCAGCACTATCAATCAATTAGTTGTTCCATCATCAGTCGTTACAAGTAATTTGATTCATCGGTAATTTATTCAATTCAAAAATGTGGTAACATTTCTTCATAGATGCTGGTCAACGCTTTCGAAAATATGAAGTCGTGTGAATTTATGCTTGGAGCATGGCCGGTGGCCAATTTCAGCAATTTCTATAATTTTTATTTTCCTTTCTCTATATTCCTAGTTTGTTAATTTTGTAAACAACAAAAATAAATTTGTTTTATTATTTTACTATCTATCAGTTTGGCATATTTTATTATCTCATAATATGAATTTGTCGCAATTTTAACCTAAATTTGGTTAGATATATCGCACGTTTATATTGTGATCTAAACCAAGCCCTAAGTTTTTCAGTCCAACCCTTTTGGATGAAAATAATTTCTGCACGTTACTTAGAAATGCAAGTTACAGGAAAAATCCTATCATACCTTGCAGCAATTTTATGAATTACAATAATTACCTAATACTATTTGCTAACGTTTTTAATATATTTTATTATGCCATTATTTGTCAATAGTTTTTTCTTATTATCTGTAATTCATTTCTATTTATCTGCATTTTGAGTTTTCATTTTTTAAATAATACTTTTTACGCTGTTTGCCGTCGAATAATTTTATTTTGTATTTTAATTTTCTTCAAATATTTTTAGGGTTGTAGATGAGATTTTTTTCCTTAAACGTTTTTTTTTTTAATTTGATTTGATCTGTTAACTGCAAATGTAACGCTAAATTAATAAATTAAATGAATGAAAATGTAATTAATGATTGTAATGAAAATTAAAAAACCCTGTGAAGACTACTAGCAGAGTAAACGTTTAAAATTTAGACGTTATTTCAGTATTATCTTTTCTTGGCATTTTTTTTTTATTTTATATAACTTATAGAGGAAATACTCAAATTTACAGCAATGACTATCTTCACATCAAACATATTATGGCAAATTCCGTTGCTTCCACAATCTTGTTTCGTAAGTGTAAATAGAAAAATATTTACACCCACCAAGTACAAAATTTTACCAGAAAAGAAACAAATGTCCCAAAACCACAATCTAGTACATAATGCTTTTTAGCGACTTTAAAGTGTTAAGGTGAAATTACACTAACTTGATCCCACTTATCCTCCCATAAACCTGAACAAAAATAATACCTGGAAAACCTGTAAACCCCCTATCGCCCCTGTCTCCTTTTCGGCCTGAGTCCCCTGGTTCCCCCTTTTCTCCGGGTAGACCACGCAACATCGTTTGCCCATCTTGACCCTAAGCAAACGTCAACTTTAGTACATAGCTTCATATCAATTAATTAATGTGGCCCTACTAATGTGCACTTTACACAGCTTGAGGTATTTTCGCCCTAAGTTCTGTCATCCTTAAGCGAGGGTATGTTTTAGCCCGCTAAAGTGCCCCAGCAAGTCAAAACATGCTCTCACCTTGCTAAATAAACGATGGGATTATATAAGCTCATTATAAAGGGTGTGTCAGAAGTACGGTACGTAACTTAAGGAGGTGATTCCTTATGATATTCTAAGAGAAAAAGTTCATAATATGCATATGTGCCATAAAAAACCAACCGGTTTTTTAAAATTTTTTTAAATATCCTTTTCCCGATTTTATTGAAAGTTGGTACCATTGTTTATAATGACAAGCGGCTTAATTAGCCCTAACTAGATTAAAATTGAAAAAGAATAGTTTTTGTGTCTTGCTTCATTTTCAAGAGGAAAAGTAAAAACCACTTTATGGCATGCACAAACGAAATACCTATGTATTTCAAAGTTAATTTAAACATTTAAATTAAAAATAAAATTATTTTTTAAATATTGATTCCAAAAAAATGCAACACTTAATGAAAGCGAATGTTGAAAATGACCAACTTCTGATAAAACGCACGGTTGCAATCATCTCACCATGGATTCTTTTTCACGTTAAAAAATGCATGCATTATTTCGTATCGCAGCGCAACTTTCAATAATTTGAATTTCTAAGTCGTTTCCATCTAGTACAGGCGTCTTGTATTCAAGAGACTTCAGGTGACTCTAAAATAATAGTCTAGAGGATTCATGTCGGGACAGCGAACTGGCCAACCTTAGGACCTGCGCGTCCAATTCAACAGTTAGGAAAAGTGCTGTCGAGGTATTGACGAGCAACTAGGCATAGAATCTGGGTATAGGAGTTTCCAATCAATCGAGGTGGTAAAAGGTATGGTCCAATAAGATAGTCGCCAATGATCCCTGCCCATACATTTACCGAAAATTGTTGCTTCGTCCGCCCAAAAATATTCGATATGAAAATTCATAATGGCTTCTCTTGAAAAAGAGGCCTCATCAGTAAATAAAATGTTCGCTAAAAAATTGTTGCTATGTGCTATGGTATGCAGGAACCACCTACTAAACCTTGGCTGAAAATCGCGGGGAAGCAGAACTTGCACAAGTTGAATATGTTATGGGTATAGTTGATTAAGATGCAAAACCCTCCAAACAGTTCTTATATCTCTCGAAGTATAGCCTCTTCTAACTTAGGCGTGGTTACTATTGCAGGTCTGCCAAGAAGTTCCGTACTACGTTTGAAATTCCCAGTCTCACTTAATCTTGCATATAGATGTCTAAATGTTTTGGCACATGGCAGTACTCTGTTTGGATAACGTTCCTGATAAATTCGCCGAGCTTCTTCAGCATTTCCATTTGATAGGCCATAATTGAAATGCATCTGGGCCATTTTTGTTAGTTAGTTATTCATTTTTGACTTGCTATTGACAAAACAGGTAAATTAGACATTAAAACTTACCTTTACCTCATATTTTAATTGACTTTAAAATACATAATATGTATTTTTTTGTACATGCAATAAAGTGGTTATTATTTTTTCTCTCGAAAACGAAGTAAGTTAAGAAAAACAACTCAGGTAACATAAAAGTTGTATTATTAGTTGGTAAATCTGACAAAAACATAACAAAATTAGAAAAAAGTCAGTGGAGTACATTTTTTTGTCAATAATATTCATTAAGGTGCTCCCCGAGACTCAATGCACTAAATAAATTTAATCCAGTTAAGGCTAAGTAAGCCCCCTATAATTATGAATAGCGGTACCAAATTTCATTAAAATTGGAAAAAGAATATTTAAAAAAATTATAAAAAAACGATTTAAAAAAAAACTTTAAGAGCCTGTATATCAATAACGAGGCAACTCCGGACATATATTTATATGAACTTTTTCTCTTAGAATATTATAAGGAAACATCCCCTTAAGTTACATACTGCACTTGTGAAACACCGTGTATATCGAGGTCGTATCATAACATCTCTTGGCAAGAATACATACAGGGCTTTCACTTCGAAACGAACCACCCTAAGTATCTCTTGATTTTGATGGAAATAAGCTTGCCTTAGTCGAAAAGTTCACGATAACGAAGACACAGGGTGTCAAAGTTTAATGTTATATTCCATTTTTTAAACGGCTTACAAAAAAACAACCTTGTTGCAAAAATTTTGTAATTGTGAGTGTTTAGGAAAAAAATTAAAAAAAAAAATGTTTTGTATATTTTGCACAAGGTCACAATTACTTTTCGACTAATTGTATTTACTGACATTTTGAATGAACATATTACATTTTTTATTTTTGCCGCTTTCATAGAAACTAGTAGCAACGTTGATATTTTAAATGGAAAACTTTGTATATAAACTTATTTTTGCACTCCCTATTAATATCCTAACAACTTTTCTTATTACTTTCCTATACCCAGCTGTTCCCGTTTTTGGGATATTAATTTCTTTCTCGAGGAACATGACTATACTAGTCAAGGCAGATCTAACTTAATTTGCATCTACTCGTAGATCTTGAAATGCTTGGTTATCTTGCACCATTCTCTTGAATTTAGTGTTTTGTAATTTTTTTCTCTAAAGAAACTATATAGGTACAAATATAATTGATTAAAATCGCGTTATCTCGAAGGCCAATTAAAAGCCCTTAATGAATTTTACAATAATTAGTACGTACCTATTATTTCGTAGTTATTTGTAAGGAAACGCAAATATATGGAATTTTAATTATTTTTTTAAACTAGCGCCCAACAATTTAATCGCAAGATCTCCAAATCGGGTAATCGGAGTAGCATCTACACAGTATAGCCTTTTTAAATATTAAAAATAAAAACCAATATTTTGATTTAGTACGTAAATACACCCAGAAAAAAAAAAGTTGTGCCCCCTTAAACGTAAGCAAAGAATCGCTGAAAGCCCCATTTTCAATCTACATGAAAAAAATGTGTGAAATGAAGAAAAGAAAAATTTTTTCGTATAAAACTCGCAGATACCAATGATTGTGCACAAAAGATTATTCTTTTCCAAAAAAAGGAGGAAATTTAGAAATGTCTTCCTATAGAACTTGCAGATATCAATTATTGTGCACAAACGATTGTTCTTTCCAAAGTTTAAGAACCCTTTCGTCTCGGTTATTGTGATGTTTGGACTTCTTAGATTGCTTAATTTCTAATATGTCTACATAAGGAATGTGCTGCTTTCCTCTGTACCATTAATAGCTAACATCCTGTACACTGGACGAATCTTATCAAAACACATTTCAGCAGAACACCCTACCACTGAAAACTAGGAAATATCATGTATTCGTGTTTTTTTTTTAATGAATCACGTCTTTCACAATATAGTGATATACCGAAAATTCAAGCCCGCTGGAAAATCGAACCAGTGGAAATTTTAATTGAAGAGCGATCAGACAGAAACAGATACACACAGCTTTGAGTTACTAATGAAAAAAAAAACGATCTTAAAAAAATTTGTGCACGTGTACCTTAGGGTAGTGTCCCTAGAGCTATGGTCTACCTGCTCTCTACCAAGGATATTTCAGAGAGCAAAGCAGTAGTTACGGCAATATGTGACGGCTATATATGTATATAGTCCGACGTACAAGTCCAGCACCACGACGTATGAGAGAAAGAGGAAATAAAAGCCATAAATATGGAGTTTTACGCCGCGTGTCATAGATGAGCGTACAACTTCTCTGAATATGGTTATATATGATAAATTTAGATTTTATTAAGAGAAAATACAGAATTATATGAAAATAAAATAAACTAAACGTAACAGCTCGCTGAGGCGTTTCTAAATTTATAAACATGAGAACAATAATACAACACGTAATACTATGCTAATGTGCTAAAAATTATCGATTCTGGTCTGATCAAAAACCACAGTGAAAATCTGAACGACTTACACAACATCCTGAAAGAGTCGATGTGTGGGCTGGATAATTAATAACCGAATTATAGGACCATATTTCTTTGATGGAAATTTTACTGCTCAGCGTTACTTACATTTCCTATCAATTCATTTGGTGCCTGCATTACCAGTTATTTTTTTTAACGACGATGATCCAGCTGTTTCCAAAGAAGGAATATGGTTTCAATAAGATGCAGCACCGCCGCACTTTCGTGTAAATGTTCGAAGATACTTAGATGAAATTTTTCCAAATCGCTGGATAGCTCGACGGGGTTCAATTGAATGACCACCAAGGTCTTCGGACCTTCCTCCATTGGATTTCTTTCTATGGCGTTATTTGAAGGAAAAAGTCAGAATACATCAGACAACATTGATACCTTAAAAGATAGAATAAGGAGGAAGATAAATTTAGCGGCCGGAAATGTTTATCGTGCGGTAGATAATATTTACCATAGACTTGATGCATGTCAAGTGAAAGGTGGAGGCCAGTTTCAGCATTTGATAAGTTAAGTAGATTCAGATAAGTGCTAAATTTCGTGCAACTCATAAATTCAATTGTTTCTAAAAAATGTTACTTGGGCTTGTTTTACAGGCGCGAAATGAGCAAACTCCTACTTTTTTGGTACCATACGATTCAGTTTTTGAGGACCTTTTCATAGAGACTGAAAATATTATAGAAAGATGAACAACCGAGTGTAAACGTGATTTTAAATGCGAACTCTCTGGTTTAGTCTGAATCACCAAAGGATTTTTTAACCTAAAGAATTAAAATCCCATATTTTTGTTAAAATCATTATCCGCCCTTATCTGATCGCCCTTCAGGCTGTTATCTGACTGAAGGCTTAGGGAGACGTTATGAGAAGTATGCGTTAAAATATATTCTCCGATTTGAAAATTACTTCAAATAATTTACTACCAAGTTTTACCTACGTTTTGTGAAGAGTGCACATTAGTATTAAACATTAATAATAGGGACATTTTTCTCTGCTTTTATGTACATGACATGCCCACAAATTATAAAATAGCTACTTTAGTCACTGCAAACTAAATAAAAATACTGACTACAGCAACTACATAAGTGAAAAATATAAAAATATAGCAAACAAATGTAGCCACATTAACTATCATTAAAGAGGACAAATATTTTCTATTCTAATCTACGGCATCTATTATAAGAGTTTTGTGTTTTTTACAATATTATTTGTTAATGTGACAAGAAAAGTCTGATAATCATGTTTGTGGGCACTGAAATATAATGAATATTTAAAACTTATTTAGTGAACAAAGTAAAGGTGATAAAGGGTATAAACGAGAACTAAATTGAAATTAATAATATTTGCAAATAAAAAATCTTTAAATCTAAATTTATCCCTTTATTACTCTTCCCTTAGACCACAAATTATATCAAATTTGAAATTCATATTAAAAAAATAAATTAATTTAATATGCAATATTAAGAGCATTCATACGATTTTTTTTATTCTTATACAGTTTTTTGTAAGTGTTCAAAGATGATATCTTGAAGAGAGCGCCGATGGGGAAGACATATTAACCATATTTTTGACATTTACCATTTCTCAGTTCATTCCTTAGTTTAATATGGAAGGCAATTTTAATGTGTACGTTTTTGTTGTTAATTTTGAGAAGCGAAGAAAAAAGTACAGAAAAGAAGCACTAGTGGTGACGGAGAGGTTTTCTAATAACCTGAAATGTCATATGGCATTTAGAAACCTTGCAAGCAGCAGTTGTACTACTGGCAGTCTGAAGACGAGACCACGAGTTCGAAAGGGACTTGTATAATTTTCATCAATACCACCGTACACTCCACCAAGAGCTTTATGGACAAAACTCGGAAAATCTGATTACTTTGCAATGAAATAACAGATTTCACCACTCAAACTATAAAAGGGCGAATGTCAACAATAATATGTCTCTCTATCTCCTCATTATCCCACTAAAACTTCATGAAAATATTTGAAACCGTTTTCAAGATATCATTAAACATTTACACTTTAAAAAACTCACTCTGAACTTTTTCACAAATTTTGCCATTTAGGGAATAAAGCTAGAAAATGAAAAAATGTATATCAAGCTGCGCTTTTGTAATGTTAGTTCTATATTTATTATAAAAATTTAATTGTTAAATATTCTTCCATGATATCATTCTAATATTATGCAAAAATATGCGGATAACCTACCTTGGTCTCTAAATTCCATGCTATTACAGATACGGATTTTAATCTTCTACAGGGTAATACCTATGGTAGGGACTACCCTGTATTATTTTCGAATATACCGGTGGTTTTACAAAAGCACTACCACTTAAACTTACATTTTTAAATTGGACACCCTATATTTTTTATCCGGAATTTATGTCCCACTTTATCGTTTATGAAATCTCAATGTTTTTTCCCAATATGTTGCGGTGTTGCCAAGTTATTAATTATTTCTCTAAGTTTTTTGCTTTTGTACGGTCGCAATAAATATGACACAATTTATTTATTGATATCAATTTGATAAATATTTTTTGCAGACAATTGCGTATCCAGGAGAGGGGCAAGGAGCAATTGCCCCCCCCCCCCCATACTGTTGTTAATTTTATTAAACTGTAGCACAAACGGAACCTACCCTAAGAGTGATCTAAAAAAATTTTCCCTTTGTAATAAGTACAAATGATTTTGAACAGACCTCGTAGAGAGGCATTTTTACCTTTAAAACTCGCAAAATCGTAACTACGTAATACAATCGGTGAGAATCGACTTAATGGCTTATCGCTTTTATACATTTAACAGTCTATTTCGGTAACACCCAAAGAAGTTATCAACAGTAATATACCGATAGAAGAGGCGTCTATCGATAATATCTCTGTTATTAACAAGATAGCGATTTTCCGAAAATTTCTACGAAAATACTATTAAGTATAAAAACTTTCACATGAAATCGAGTTTCTAGTGAATAACAGAGGTATGAAGATAAGGCGACGATTCTAGAGGTATATTTTATCGGATAATTTACTGAATGATTCTGTTGTGCTTTCAAATTTCTAAAAGTTTTCACTTTTTAGAAAATTAGTAAAATCTAGTAATCGTAGGTTAAAAAATGTTATGAAAAAACAACAAAAACAATTTTCAACAACAAAAACAATTTTCAACAACAAATAGCACATATTAAATTGCATTTTTAATCAATATTAATCACAATGGTTACCCTGAGTACTATAGTAATTTCTTTAATTTTATTCGCGCCAAAACGACTAATTTTGATTTTAATTTAGAATAAATCGAGCAAAATTGAAAAATTACCTTGTCATTGACAAGCGAATCGATACAAATAAAAACACCTAATGCGTTTCCATGGAAATAACGCCAATGCTACTTTTTATTTTCTGAATTTGTGATAATGTGATATCTTGACACGATTTTATGTTAAAATGTGAATTATTCAAATTAAAATTATCGCAAAAAATCAATACAAATCGCTACTTTATGAAAGCTTTCAAGTATCATATTTCTACAATAAATATTTTGGTCGATATTTCTCCTGAAATATGTTTCGTATCGTAAAAAAAGTTACATGCGATCTTATCAACAGTAATACACCGATAAAGGAGGCGTCTTATCGGTAATACCGATGTTTTTAACAAGAAATCGATTTTCTGACAAATTTTTACGAAATGTAATTTTTACTTATAATCTGATATGATCCCGAGAGCTTTAGCTCGAGGGTCTTATCTTTGATTATAAGTAAAAATTACATTGAGTGAAAATTTTCTTGGAAAATCGATTTTCGAGTGAAAAACGAAGGTATGAAGATAAGAAACCGCCTCTAGAGGTGTATTTTATTGGATAATTTACTGAACATAAAAATGAAGGCCGTCTGATAAAGGTAAATATACAAGTTAGAGGTGTTACTAATTTTTTATTTAAGTAAAAAAGCTACAAGCGTCTTTTCGAAAGCGTCTTTTCGAGCTAGCGGTAGTCTTATCGGGTAAGACGACCGTTACCAAGGTGGTTGCTATGAAAATGAGCGTTTTGATTGGTTCAATAAAAGTGAGGTGAATTATCGAGTAGAGAAAGGTCTGACCCGATAAGACCACGTTACCAGGATGGTTGCTATGCCAACAAGAGTTTTGATTGGTGCAATAAACGTGAAGTAAATTATCGCAGAAATGTAGAAATTAAGCAGAAAAACAAACATTTTTATTTAAAAAGAAAACGTTTCCTCTACACTATGTTTGAATCTGATGTTTTTTTTCTTTTTTTAAATTTGGTCTTGATTAGACTTGTTTGTAAGAATACTTTGGCTTTTTGTTTGTTTATTTTTCTATCTCATGATTGTCCTATCATAATGTTATTTAAGATATGCCATGATTAAAATATTCCTATTTTGTTTTGGTCCCTATTTTCACCAAAGTTTTAGGTTGTACAGTAAAACCTGTTTGCGACCGCCTCTATAAAATGACCAGCTACGTTAAACGACCGGTTATGAAGTCCCTGACATATTTAAAAATGGAAATCATATTATTTTGTACTTCTCTTTACCGACCTATCTGTTAAACGACCGCGGAAACTCATCATCGATGACAGATCCATTTAATTTGCTTTAAAGGCTGATAAATCGGTTGTTAACATTACTTTTGTTATGAGCAGTTGTGTGGTTTGGGACTAACGTGAATATTTGAAGATGGCGGGAAAAAGAATGCCTTTCTTTAAGCGAAAAAATTGAAATAATCGAGGAAGTGAAAAAAATGGTTTAAGTATTAGGAAATTGACTAAAAAATTTAAAGTGGGTAAGACCCAAGTGCCTATGTTGCTTCAAAATAAAACAGAAGTTAGAAATTTGTTTCAAGAAGGGGGCAACGGTGAAAAAAAAAATTTCAAAACCGAAGGACTGCCAGTGGACTAAGTGGTTTTTATCTACTTTTGTAATGCGCGAAACAAGCATTTACCAATATCTGGGCCCATAATTCAAGCAAAAGCCCTCAAATCTGCTCAATGTCTAGGACTAGATAACTTCAAGGCATCAAATGAATGGTTAGAAAAATTCCGCCGTCGGCACGATATTACCTTTAAGGATATATGTGGGGAATCAGCCGATATCAATATCGAAGATGTAACTGCTTGAAAAGAAAAGCTATTGACCATTTTAAAAGATAAAGCCCCAAGGGATGTATTTAACGCAGATGAGATAGGTCTCTACTATCGTGCATTGCCAACAAAAATATGCATTAAAAGATGACAAGTATACTGAAAAAAAAAAAACAGCAAAATAACGGTTTGTAATTCTGTTCTATGCAAATATGTAAGGTGAGAGGGAAGAACCATTTATAATAGGCAAAAGTAAAAATCCTCGATGTTTTATGGGCGCACATATCGATAAGTTAACTCTCCAATGGGTCTCGAACAGAAAAACGTGGATTACCGCAGACATCATGACAACATGGCTTCACAGATTTGATAACAAGATGAAGAAGCAGAATTGAAGAGTGGTATTGTTTTGGATATTACAACGTAAATTACACTGGATAATGTCAAACTTATATTTCTTCCACCCAATACTACCTGACATTGCCAACCTTTGGACCAAGGCATTATTCACAATTATAAAAATCTCTGCAGAACCTACCTTATTAAGAGGCACATGTATAGACAGTGGTCAACCTCTTCAAGAAATCGAAAATAATATCACCATAACCGACGCCTTGATATAGGTTTCGGTGGTCTAGCGCAATTTGTCCCCAGTGACAATAAAAAAAAATGCATTATGAAAGCCGGATGTACATGTAATACAGATAATATTGACGACTTCGAAGAAGAAGATAATATTCCGCTCGCACAACTGTTTCTTAACATTAAGGACACATTTGTGAACTTGAAACAATTTGCCCTATTGATAACGATTTGCCAACAGAAACGCAGAATTGACTATCATCGAGTGTATTGAAGAGATCCAAGAAATGGATGAAACGCAATTTTGAGAGACTTAAAAAAACTATTTTAATAATGTTAACAATTATGACAAATATTTCTCAATTGCTATTAAAATGTGAATCGGAATTTTATAAAAATAAAATAAAAAATATGAAGCAATCATTAATATCTAATTATTTTAAAAAATAAGAATTTCTAAACAAGCATACAGTACATTGATACGTTAGTATGCACGTGCAGTATATATGAATTGGTAATTGGCGTCATCTCATTTAATTTTATTTCTGATAAATTTAAAAAGAAATATTTAAAATTACTTATACATATGTAGATACTCATTAAAAAACAAACACTGTAAAATACAGACCAGTTGTTTTAATTTTTCTCTATTAACCGACCATCCCTGTTAATCGGCCAACATTTGATTCCCGAGGGTGGTCGCTATTGAGAGATTTTACTGTAGTTAGTATGTATGATTTGTTATTTTTGTGGTATCAGAATTTGTTATTTGTTTACCTATATTAAGAAATACTTTTTACTTTTTACGTTTTCTAATTTGTTTTTAAATTTTTAAAAACTATTAAATAATCATTTTGATGAAACTAAATTCTTATACAAAAATTGGTAATTTTGCGAATCGTAGTGCCAACGACCAACAAATGAAGTCAGATGCGGATCCAGGGCGGTCGTCAGAGAATATGTGATTCACATTTTCTCAAACTTATCTTTTTGCATAGAATTAAAAAAAAATGGACGTGAAATTAAATAGTTTAGATCAATGCAAACATTAGAATAGTAAACAAAAACGAAATTTGGGCGTGTTTCTCGAAAATGTACACCTGCCGCGCTATTTTTCCGCCTTCAGCGCTTTTGGCAAGTTTATTTTCATCGGTTGGAATGGTCGCTTACAATTGTTTTATATAAATTTAACACTGCCTGTACCGGGTGACTTCGTATAAACTAGCAGCCCCCGTAACTTTTTTATTTTTTATCGTACGGGAAAAATAAAAAGACTGCCATACAGGGGAAATTTTTTCCTTTCCAAATTTGCATTGTAGTTTTCAGTAACTTTGCAAATATACGAGGGACGACAAAAAGTATTTATTTTTTAATGGAATGCCCTGTATATTTTCGGCTAAAATGAAATATCTTTTTTTTCTGATTTCAAATATACCATACAAGTTGACATTTGGTTCAGCCATTTTTGCGTTATTTAAGTTTATCAGTTTGTTTACTATTCTAATATTTGCATTGATCTAAGTATATCAAGATAATGTAAATTAAATGCAAATGTAAACTTAAATAACGCAAAAATGGCTGAACCAAATGTCACCTTGTATGGTATATTTGAAATCAGAAAAAAAGATCTCTCATTTTAGCCGAAAATATACAGAGCATTCCATTAAAAAAAAAATACTATTTGTCGTCCCCCGTATATATGCAAAGTTACCAAAAACTACAATGCAGATTTCGAAAGAAAACAATTTGCCCTGCATGTCACTTTTTTTATTTTTTCCGTACGATAAAAAATAAAAAAGTTACGGGGGGTGCTAGTTTATACGAAGTTACCCGGTACGCTCAAAATGTTCTTCTAACCACTTTACTCTATTTTGGGCATTTCCACGACTTTCTACCAACCATATGTTTATTAATTTTTCTTGCGAATGATTCGATTTTTGTGTAGTAAACTGCTGGAACTTTAAAACGCATAAAGAAAATTTTCAGTCTATATTTGGGATTAAATTTTAATATCTTAATATCTTAATACTAAAGATATCTAAACGCGGTTTAAAGCATATTAGGGTTTATTGTTTGATCTTAGGGTGGATTGATTCATTGATTTGTATAAATTTTAATTCCACAATACAGGGTAGTAAATGTAACAGTGCAAATTTAAAAAAAGTTTCAAGAAGACGCCATTTCTTTCCAAAATCTCAAATATAGACTAAAAACTTTCTTTATGCGTTTCAATATTCCAGCAGTAAATGTATATAAAAAAAAAACAAAAAATGTCAAAAATTAAGTTAACGACAATAATTATTGTTGTTTGTGTTATTAATTTGCCATGGCTTTGAACTCTTAAATGTACAAAAAAAATAGGAATATAATTAATAACCTGGCAACACCGCAACAGATTGGAAAAAAACCTTGAAATTACATAAGCAATAAAGAGAGTCACTACTTTCGGGTAAAAGGTATAGGGTGTCCCTTTTCAAAATATTTTTTTGTCTCGCTTCTGTGAAAAACCCTGTATATTAAAAAATAAGTTTCAAAAATAGTTCCTATCATAGGTATTTTCCTGTAGCAGATCGAAATTTGTATAGAATTTACAGGCCAAGGGAACTGAGCTGCAACACACTGTATCCCAAATGCCAAAATTAACAATTTCGTATAAACGCTCTTGAAGTGGAAATTGAAAATATATACATAATATACTTACAGACGTGAAAGCGAATAACCAAAAGGGTGATATGTACATAAAACGGTTAGTGTGCAGAATCTAAAATAAATAATTATTACCCAATTTCAAATCTGAAATACCCACCTTCACAATCTTAAATTTTAAAGTATGATCTCAAAATTTTGGCAGATCAAAAACATATTTCTTGAACTTGACTTTAAAACAATCTTGGTGGTTCAAGAATTATTTACTTGAAGAATGTATTAATATTACAAAACCACAATTTATTTTTCTTCAGTAGCTAATATAAAAAAAAATAAAATAATTTTGCTGTAGTTATTAACCTTCGTCCTAATCAGTTTTCTTTAAACTCGAACATCCTTTAAATATACGTAAATTATTCTTTAGCCTCTTTTACACCGACTAAATTAAATAAGTGTACAAATCATACTTGCCTATTAACTTGAGTTAAACTACTTTATTTTGAATTATAAGATAGGTACCTACTTTAAAAATACTTTGAATAATAATAAACCAAAATTATCTTTTTAAACTGAGGAAAACACATTTGCGAATCTATTCACCGAATATTAAACACAAAATAGTTTGTCTCTGTATACAAGATAAGTTACCACTTCAGCAGATATGTAGAATTTAAATAATAAAAGCTTTTATAACTTTGAGAACAACTTGCATTAAAAAAATCAATTAAGTAGTAAATTCAAAAAGTTTAACAACCATTAACAATTATTTAAAATATTCTTAATTTTTTAATTATTGCATATACAGGGTGTCCGGAACTGACGAGACAAATTTTAAAGTGTTATTTTACATAAAAATATATGAAAAAAATTTATATTAACATACTGGTTACAATACAGATATGCAGTTTTAGGTACAAGTTAGTGTTATTGGAGGTCACTTTTTTAAAATATCAGGTGATCCATATTGCAACCAGTGGCGTGATAAAAAAAGTGTGATGGGTTATTTATTTTCGCCGAGTGTATTTGCGATATTTTTGAAATAAATTATGATTCCCTAAATATTTTTACGTAAAAACGATATTCTAGGTATATGGTAGTACAGTCCACCGTTTTCAAGATAATAGGAATTTAATTGTAAGAAAATTTTTTTGAAAAATAATTTCATTTATAAATACCAACATGTTATTAACAAAATAATAAACAACGATGTCTATAAATTTGAATTCTTTTTGTTATTACACGTTTTGTAATAAGTCTTGAAAAGCGAAAATATACTCGGCGAAAAAAAATTATCTCAAATATCCCACCACTCTATTGTTACCATGCCACTGGCTGCAATATGGTTCACCTGATATTTTAGAAAAGTGACCCTCAAAACACTAACTTATATCTAAAAGTTAATTTGTATATTATAACTAGATCCCAATAAAAAAAAAACACTTTTATGACATCATCTTCAAGGCCTGTAGTATGTTTATATGAACTTTTCTTGTCATATTTTTTTTTATGTAGGACACCCTGTATGTGTAAAAGGTTTTACGAGTATCAATCATTAATTTGTACTTCAGCACAGTTCTCAAATCTGACAGAATTAAAATAAAATAAAAACAAGTTTATACTTTTAATTGATTTTTCTGTTGTGCTATTTGCTGAATGATTAATGTTAAAACACCAACATTTGTTGTATCCTCTGCTATTTTAGTATACCAAAATTATATAAAACAAGTAGCTCTCATCGAAAATAAACAAAAATATTAGAACTGGAGAATTTCATTTCCAAATCAAAAATAATAGTTTAAAGTATCTTTTACTAGCTATTAAATAATGCAAGGAAATTATTTACATGTGAATAGAAGAACAGGCTAACTGTATTAATAGGGTCCAAAACAAGAGGCTCTAATTACAAAAAAAAATTAAGTGGCATTATAAGCAAAATATTCTAATACAAAAGCACTTAAATAGTATTATTAGCTGCAACAAAGCGTACTAAAATTATTTTTAAAGATTCATGCGATATTTATTTCAAATTTCCATTGAGGTATTATTCATGCATATATAAAATGATTAACATGCACAATATCCAAATATCCCCATGTGATATGAAGCTATGCAATGAAGTATGTAGTTTGGTTAAATAATTTTAAAATAACTCCATGAACTGTATAATTGCATAAATCATAAAGAGTATTTTGTGCTTTAAAGCATAAGTAAGTACATAATATGTATTTACTGATAAACATAAAGTGATTTCCTTTTAAGATGATCCATAAGATAAATTTTCAAACTCACGTTAGACACTGTGCTATATTAACACTAACGAGGTAAAAATTGAAAATTCAGAGAACACCTTACGAGTATTGATGGTTAGGCTAGAAAAAGTGCTTGAAAATGCATTATTTATTTTTTGAGAAAAACTACTTTTTATCCCTCCTGTCCATTTAGGTATTTTACGTTTACCAGGTTTTCTCAATACTAAAAATAAGAATTATTACTACTATAAGTCATAATTTTTAAATTGTCAAGAATTTTTGTTTTCGCCAGTAAATTAAACCGCTTTTTTAGATATTCTGCTATTTTTTTTACGCAAACAGTTGTTACTTATTCATAAATCCCTAAACTTTCTGTTTTGCTTCAAAGGTCAAATATATAGTGCCTGAAATGAGATTACAAATTTACTATGTATAACTATGGCTGGCATTAAAAGAAATTCACAGTAATTCAAATTTAATAAGTGTTTTCCTTCCATAATAATATTCCTTTTATAAACGGGAAAAGTGTGGTTAAAGATTTTCCTTTCATACAAAAATTGCTACAGTTTGTCCGGTAAGTAAAGAGGAATATTTCGCCACCATACAAATGAGGTCAAAATAATTTTTTCCCAATGACCCTCCTAACAAAGATATCGGGAAACAAATACGTACCTGGATATTTACATTTTCGATTATAACTTTTTAGCAACTCTGTATATTTTAATGAAATTTTGCAGCTTTGTAATAGAATCATTCTTGTACATGGTTAGGAAACAGGAACGAACCTGACATCCCACTCGTAGAGTCAAAATTTTGATAGGTGTAATTTTTGAAAAACTAAAATTACTTTTTATAAAGGCTTTGGGCAATTCTCTTCAAAAATGTACTCTTTGTTTGTTTAAAAAAAGTCAACCATTTTCGGATTCGATTTGTTGCCATTAATTATTGAAATAAGTTGGAATACTACAATACAAGCCACAATGGTTTGCAGTCCATGGATACCAATGCTGGATACCAATAGGTAAGTGTGAAAATATTTGTTAAAGTCATCATCTGAACACAACATGCTTCTGGAGCCTTATTCCTATGCCGAATATGCTGATATGCATTTAATTTATGGACAAGTACATTGCAATTATCTGGAAGCAAGAGCTGAGAGATTTCCATATCGAAATTTACGGGTTCGAAAAACAAGGATTGATTGTAGCCAACGAGAAACAGGTGAAAAATGAAGCTAAATAGAAGTGCATAACCCAATAACTTTAAAATTCATTGTATGAAGCTTTTTACTGTGCCGTGGTGGAGAAGGTTCCTGAATAAGAACAAGAAACCCAGAGTTAGAATAACAAGTTCTGGGTGATATTGCTGATAATCCATTTAACAGCGTAAGGAAGCTTGCGGCTCAATTAGACACAACAAAATGGGTTGTTAATAAAACTCTTACAGAACAATTACTTAATCCCTTCCATATTCAAAAGGTATACGCAATGTCCCCAGATGAGATTAAATTATGGTTTTTACAACACTTTACAAAAAATCCCCATTTTACCGGAACTGTTTTGTTTACCGACAAAGATGGCTTTACGAGAGACGGCGTAATAAATTATCATAGTCTACTTGTCTGGTGTAAAGAAAATCGTCGTGCAATAAGGCAGAGCAAGCATCGACAAAGGTTTATGATTAATGTGTGGCTGAGGATCATTGGGAACCATTTAATTGTTTTAGAAGAAAGGTTAAATGGTGCTTTGTACTTGCAGTTCTTGCAACATAATTTAAATAAATGGAAAATGTACCCTTTCAAGCTAGAGCACAAATGCGGTGTATGTGCGATGGTGCGTCGGCAGATTTTAGTAACTTAGTGAATCGTTGGATGGGTCGAGGCAGACCTATTTTGTGGCCACCTAGGTCTCCAGACCTAAATCCTTTGGATTTCTTTTTTTGTGATCATCTGAAAGAACCTGATTACTCAAGTCCAGTAAATACCAAGTACAGCGACAAAAACTTCTTAGAATAAGAAAGTATTTTGAGCAACTGTTGAAATAAACAATTAGAACGGAACTTATTTTACGAGCAAGTTTTACACTGACTTCCAAATTTTTGTCAAGAGAAATGCTTCACAATTTTTTTTATTTTTAGTTTCTCTGTTCCTTTTAAGCTACGATCAGTCCTGAATGTTTTTCGATCCGGTAAATTTCGATTTGGAAATCTCTCAACATAAATCATTTTTCCTTTCAGAGCATTGCATTGTGCTTGTCCATAAATTAAATACATGTTAGCATTACTCCATATTAGATTTAGATTGTTTATTTACTTAAGTATTAGTATGTGAAAATAATAGGTTAGTTATTATTGTGATTTTTTAAATTTACGGTAAATAAATTAATTTTGAAAATTTTCTAATAAGTTACTGCTGATATTAGATTGTACAAGAATTTGATTATCAATCAAATCAATAACCGCTTTCAAGGTTGATTTTTTTGAAACAAATAAAGAGTATCTTGTTTCAAGAAAAACGCCTAAAGTACTTAAAAAAATATTTTTGGTTTTCCAAAAATGGCACCTCCTCAAACTTTGATCCTACTGACAACTCTATTCCTGACTTTCTTGGCTATGTATAAGACTGATTTATATGAGTGATGTAATAAGTTACATGAAAAATGTAAATATACTGGGTGTTGCATCGTCGAGCGGGACATAGGAAATCCCATGTAATTTTATATGGGGTCAATTATTGGCTTCCCTAGTTATTTTAGAGAAAAATCCTATTTAGGTTTATTAAAGAGCACTAAAACCCACATTCAAAAGAATAACTTTAGATATTTTTGATGAGCCCGTTTACGGGTTATCGCCGATTTCTTTTAACTATTTCTCCTTTTTATGGCCCCGTATTTGCGGGCACCAGTCAAGGTAAAAGATGACTGTCAAATAAAGTTGTCATTTTGAGGAATATTTGAACATCTTCATTTATTCAGATTTATTTGTATTCATAAATACTAACTAAATAAGCTTTAATATTTTCGATGTACGAGTTTTTATAACAATAAAGCACACCATTTAAAATGACAACTTTATTTGACAGTCATCTTTTACCTTGACTGTTGCCCGCAAATACGGGGCCATAAAAAGGAGAAATAGTTAAAAAGAAATCGGCGATAACCCGTAAACGGGCTCATCAAAAATATCTAAAGTTATTCCTTTGAATGTGGGTTTTAGTGCTCTTTAATAAACCTAAATAGAATTTTTCTCTAAAATAATTAGGGAAGCCAATAATTGACTCCATTTAAAATTACATGGGATTTCCTATGTCCCGCTCGACGATGCAACACCCGGTATATATTGTAGTTTTTTTATAAATTGTTTTATGGTGTTACACAAAAAACATTCGAGCATCACAATTGTGGCATATGACATTAAGTTGTCAGTTTTTAAATGAAACCCGCTGTAAATTGTTTTATAGTTTTATAAAACTTTTAATTCTCTATCCGGCTATACAGGATGTTTCAAAAGTATGGGACATAACTTAAGGGGGTGATTCCTGGGAAAAAGTTCATATTATCATGTGTTCTGAATTGCCCCGTATTTGATATACGGGGTGTTAAAGTTTTTAAAAGAATCTGTTTTCTATAATATTTTCAAATATCCTTTTCCCGATTTTATTGAAATTTGGTATCGTTATTCATAATGATAAGGGGCTTGGTTAGCCCTAACTAGATTAACTAGATTAGGTTCAGTGGTGTCCCGGGGAGCACCTTAACGAATATTATTGACAAAAATATGTACGCCACTCACTTTTTTTCAAATTTTGATATTTCTTTACGGATTTTCCAACTAATAATACAACTTTTTTGTTCCCTGAATTGTTTTCGCATCTTGCTTCGTTCTCGAGAGAAAAAATAAGAAACACTTTATTGGTATGTACAAAAAAAATGCTTATTTCAAAGTTAATTAATATATGAGGAAAAGGTAAGCTTTGATGTCTAATTTACCTGTAAAAAATGAATAATTTTACTAACGCTGAGATGAATTTCAATTATGGCCTAGCAAATGGAAATGCTGAAGAAGCTCGGCGAATTTATCAGGAACGTTATCCAAAACATTTAGACAGCTTCATGCGAGATTGAGTGAGACTGGGAGTTTTAAACATGGTACGGAACTTCCTGGCAGACTTGCAACAGTAACCACGCCTGAGTTTGAAGAGGCTATACTTCGAGAGAAAGAAGATAATCCTTCAACTAGTGCAATTTCAAATATGTTCATCAACTGTTTAGAGTTGATAGAAAGAGTTTTGCCTCTTTATCAACTAGACCCATACCATATTCAACGTGTGCAAGCTCTGCTTCCCCGAGATTTTCAGCCAAGGTTTGATTTTAGTGGGTGGCTACTGCATACAGTAGCACATAACAACAATTCTTCACTGAACATTTTTGAACGAAGCCATTATGAATTTTCATAACGAACATTTTTGGGCGGACGATAATTTTTCATAAAATTAGAGAAGGTCGTTTTCAGTAACAATTTTTGGTGAATGTATGCTCAGGGATCATTGGCTATTATCTTATTGGACCACACTTTTTACCACCTCGACTGAATGGAAACTCCTATACGCAGTTTCTATCTGAAGAACTGGACGTTCTGTTAGAAGACATACCTCTACAAATAAGACATGCACGACGGCACCCAAGCTCATTTTAGCCTAGTTGCTCGTCAATACCTCGACAACACTTTTCCGAATTGCTGGATTGGACGCGCAGGTCCCTAAGGTTTGCCAGCTCGCAGTCCCGGCTTGAATCCTCTAGACAATTATTTATGGGGTCACCTAAAGTCTCTTGTATATAAAACGCATGTATTAGATGAAAACGACTTAAGAATTCCAATTATTAAAAGTTGCAATGCGATACGAAATAACGCAGGCATTCTTGAACGTGTAAGAGATTGCAATCGTGCGTTTTATCAGAAGTGGCCATTTTTAACATTTGCTTTAAATAACTATTGCGTTTTTTTGTATCATTATTTACAAAAAATAATCTTGTTTTTGATTTAAATGTTTTAATTAACTTTGAAATACATACCTAGGTATTTTTTCTGTACATGCAATAAAGTGATTTTTATTTTTTCTCTCGAAAACGAAGCAAGATACGAAAATAATTCGTGGAATAAAAAAAATTGTATTATTAGTTGGTAAATCCGAAAAGAAATATCAAAATTGGAAAAAGTTAGTGGCGTACATTTTTTTTGTCAATAATATTGGTTAAGGCGCTCCCTGGGACGCCACTGGACTTAATAAAGTTAATCTAGTTAGGGCTAATTAAGCCCTTTATCATTATGAATAACGGAACCACATTTCAATAAAATTGGGAAAAGATATTTAAAAAAATTATAAAAAAACGTTTTTTTTTTTAAATTTTAACACCCTGTATATCAAAGACTCCGGACACATGTTCATATAAACTTTTTTTCTTAGAATATCATCACCCCCTTAAGTTACGTACCGTGCTTCTAAAACACCCTGTATAATATAGTCTTCTGACGTTTTTGAATAAGATAAAAGAGATAAAAGTTTTTGTTTTATTTTGATAAAGTTGGCCATGGACGCACTGCAAACTAAAAATGTCGTCTGTTTATATTATAAATTTGGACGTTACCTAGCTTTTAATAAACAAACGCTGACTTAATAGTGAGCTTTTCCGATAGTGAAAAACGAGATATATTTGAAATATTTTTATTTTAGCTTATTAACATTAATTTTACAATACAAAACTTAATTAACATTATAAGTAACTATTGTAGTAAATGCTTAACATGTTCGCTGCTTTGTTCGGTATATTTTCTGTATATTCTTTTCTGTCTGTCTATGGCAGCTAAAATTATGCGTTGGTCATTGTTTAAAAATTCAATTTTCTCAAAAAGTAGGTCTCTT
This sequence comes from Polydrusus tereticollis, assembly GCA_963920685.1. Taxonomy (NCBI): domain Eukaryota; kingdom Metazoa; phylum Arthropoda; class Insecta; order Coleoptera; family Curculionidae; genus Polydrusus; species Polydrusus tereticollis. The sequence goes on from OY987329.1 coordinate 58,489,821, forward strand.
ATTGTATTAACCGTTAAATTTATTTCACTATTTACTTTGCCTTTTAAATAGCCCCATAAAAAAGCATCTAATAATATTAAATCTGGGCTATTTCGCGACCTTCATGTGCCTCAATACGCCATATCTGCCAATCCATAAAGGAAAAGTTTCACTGAGAAAGACAGTTACTGATAGAATGTTGTGTGGTGGAACAACGTCTTGCTGGCAAGTGATTTGCCTATGATTCTGTATCCAATTTTCGATTATCGCCCTTATTGTTACCAAGCATAGTTCGCTATTTAGGTTTTGATAAAAAAATATTGATCCTATGACCCTATTGTGTAAAATTCCAAAATCATACTACAAGATACAAAATACTTTATATTAGTATGGTTGTCATCCATAAAAAATATTACCCGTACAATAATTAACCCAAGAAAGCAAAGACTCTCGTTTACGTTTTTGTCGAGAGATAATGGAACGTGTTGAAGAAAATGCACAATTATTTAATGAAATCTGTTCGACGGATGAGTCATCATCTTCGATAGTCAAAGATTTTAACAGAAAAAAACTTTCATTTTTGGGCCACGGAGCAATTGAGAAATTAAATATTCTGGCAATCATGCCGCAAAGGTTTGGTGTGGAATCTTTCTTACACAATAGAGTCATAGACCAATATTTTTTGACTGAAATCCAAATAGTGAACTATTCTTGGTCACAGGTGACCCAAAATCGGATACAAAATCATACGGAAATCATTTGCCAGCAGGATGGTAACCTTACCTTTATGGATTGGCAGATATGGCTCATTCAGGTGGCAGTAAAATACCCCAGATTTAATATTATTAGATACTTTTTTACTATTTCAAAGACAAATTAAATAATGAAATAAATTTTAACTGTTAATACAATAAAAAAATACTTATCCAGGAACTTCAATTTTTAAATAATGTTGCCAAGGTATTATTTAAGCTCCAATAGAAAAGTGGAAATAAATATACAGAAAATGTATCGAACAAAATGGTGCACATATAGAGCAAGTTCTGTATTGTAAAATTAATATACATACAGGGTCGTTGGTATGTATGGAAACGGTTTATTACTTCTTAAAGCACAACAGCTAGCAAAAAGTATTCAAGATAAAAGTTTTAGGGTTTTTTATATAGTCTATTAGAATTTTAAAAAATCAAGTATACAGGATTAGTTAGAAAGCCGTAGAGAAATAAAGTTACTTTTTTTTTAATTTATCTTAGAATATTTTTGGATTTTACGTAAAGTTACAATTATTTTTTAGTAAGTGCATTATAAGTCTAAACCAAATAGTTTCCGAGATATCGATTTTTGGAAAATGACGTTTTTCAATTTTGACAGCTTCTAGCTTTCTAACGGCACGTCTTAGAGTAAAACGGCGTACATGTCCCTATCTTAGTTCTTAACTATCTTTCTAAAAGTGTCAGCTTCCGGTTAAACAGGATGTAGCTCAAAAGCCGGAAATGTAGTACTTCCGGTTTCACGGAAGTTGGTATTTTTGAGAAGATAATAAAAAAAGTAAGATAGGGACATGTAAGCTGTTTTGCTCTATGGCGTACCGTTGTAAAGCTAGAAGCTGTTAAAGTTCAAAAATGTCATTTTTTAAAAGTCGATATCTGGGAAACTATTAGGATTAGACTGATAATGCACTTAATAAAAAATAATTGTAATTTTTTGTAAAATCCAAAAATATTGTAAGATATAGGGTGTTCCATTAAAAAAAAAGTAACTTTATTTCTCTACAGCTTTCTGACTCATCCTGTATACTTATCTTTTTTTTTATTTTAATAGACTTTACAAAACCATAAAACTGTTGTCTTGAATATTCTTTTGGTAGCTGTTTTACTTTAAGAAATAATCGACCGTTTCCATACATACCAACGACCCTGTATACATACAACGAGAACGTAAAGGTTGGAACAAATTCATTTAAAAGTCATGTGTTTTTTTTTTCGAAAAAACGCTTGCACCCGTCAATTTTTTATTTTTGTTGTACATATTTTGAACCTTATTTCATGTATATAGGTTGTCCCAAAAACAAGTTACGTCGTTGATAACGTCCTGCAAGAATTTGAAGATCGTCTCGGGTACTGCCAGAATGTTGGTGGAGGTCATTTCCAATATTTGATAAAGTGACTTTTAGTTTCTTTTGATGTTCTTTCCTTTTCGCCAATAAACAATGTGCTGTTGTTTTAAGTTAAAACGCAGTTTTCTCGCAAACGGCTGAATCTAAGTATATGACATAATTCATAACATATGTTTAGAATTTTATTCAGAATCCAAAAAAGTATTATAAAATAGGAGTATTCATTAAAATAAAATAAAGTAAAACGCCATAACTTGTTTTTGGAACAACCTGTATACATCAAATAAGCTTGTTCCAGCCTTTACGTTCTCACTGTATATTTCAAACATATCTCATTTTTCACTACCAGAAAAGCTCATTATTAAACCAGCATTTATTAAAAACTAGGTAAGGTCCAAATTTGTAATATAAACAGACGTCATTTTTAGCTTGCAGCATGCATAGCCAACTTTTGCGAATATTTCTAGACTTATTGATGCCGTTGCTGTTAAGTTGTCGTCTGAGAGGAGCACGCTTTATATTCTGCTATTTTACATACCTCCGCGGTTAAGCGTCGAGGAATATCAAACGTTTCTAGAGCATCTGTCATCCTTAGAATTCCTAAATAGATCTGATGTGCTCATTCTAGGTGATTTCAATATACCCAATTATGCGGACTTTTTTTTAAGAGATGGGAGGCCAGACAATTATGTAACTGCCCTACTTAATTTTTTAAATATAACAGGATTGCACCAGCATAACTCAATCATTAACACTGATAACAGACTGCTGGATCTCATAATTTTTAACCGGCATTGCGATGTCAGTAACTCAGAAGTGCTCCTAACCCGAGTTGATGAATACCATCCCGCGTTATCTGTTTCATTTTCATACAATAATAGTATTAACCTAAATCGTCATATCCCTAACCGACGAACAGGGCAATATAATTTCAGAAAGGCTGACTTTACCTCTATGTATAATATGTTTCTTAACTTAGATTGGACGTTTCTTGACCTGTCGGACAACTTGGAGGAATGTTGCAGAATGCTTTATGATAAGATCTACACTGTTTTTGATGCTTGTGTGCCGAGGTTTGGATTATCCAATCGTCGCAGTTACCCGCCTTGGTTCACTGCTAACATCAAGTGTAATATTCGACTTAAAGCCATACATTGGCGGAAATATAAGCGTACTGGAAACAGATCTGATTATGACAACTTTTCTGCATTAAGGCGCGAAGTAAAGGCTGAAATTGATAACTGTCTTAGGCATTACATGCGGCAGATCGAAAGCTGTGTTAATGTCGACCCTAATAAATTTTGGTCTTTTATAAGCTCTAAAAGAGGATCAAATTCTATTGCTCGCAATATGCATCTTGATGACACTACTTTTTCCAGTGCTGATGATATTGTCAACGCTTTTGCCGATTTTTTTAGCGGTTCTTATCTAACAGCGTCTAATTCAACCGCAAACTCTGATCAGTTGTCAAGTTTGAATATAAATATTGCCAGTTTCAGTAGGGAGGATGTCTTTAATGCAATTAAGCAGATTAAACCTAAATTAACTACAGGACCAGACAGCATTCCAGCGTTTATTGTCAGAGACTGTGCTGGTGTCTTTGCCCATCCTCTGTCCGTATTGTTTAATAAATGTCTCGACGTCGGCATGATGCCAAATATTTGGAAATCTTCTAAGGTGTGCCCTGTTTTTAAGAAGGGTGACAGATTGGATATATCTAATTATAGACCGATATCAATAATTTGTAACTTCTCCAAGGTTTTTGAAATTTTATTACATAATATCATTTTCTCTAGGGTTAAGAACGTTATTATTCCGGAGCAACATGGATTTGTTAAGGGTCGTTCAACCATTACAAACCTAGTGTGCATTACCCAATGTTTGACTGAAGGTATTGATCGGCGTAAGCAGACAGACGTGATTTATACGGACTTCTCCAAAGCCTTTGATCGGCTTGACCACGCCATTTTACTGCAGAAATTGAGGTACTTCGGATTCTCCGATCAGTTGATGTTATTCTTCGATTCCTATTTAAAGAATAGGAGTCAGTTCGTGGCTTATGGCGGGGTCAGATCGACGGAGTATTTTGCCACATCTGGAGTTCCCCAGGGTTCCATCCTTGGTCCGTTGCTATTTACGCTGTTTATTAATGATATTGTTGATGATCTCTCAGTCCGCTGTTTGCTCTATGCTGATGACCTAAAATTATTTTCAACAATTTCTAGTGATGGTGATTGCTTGGATCTGCAACATAACTTGGATATTTTGAATGATTGGTGTGTAAAGAATAGATTGAACTTAAACGTTTCGAAATGTAATATTATGACCTACACTAATAAAAACACGATCATTCATTTCAACTATAACATAAATGGCGTCAATCTGCAACGACCTGAGGTGTTCAAAGATCTAGGAGTAACTTTTGATAAGGGACTGTCCTTTGTTCCTCATATCGAAGACACTGTGTCTGCCTCGTATAAATTACTTGGTTTTGTCTTGAGGGCCACAAGGGAGTTTCAGAGTGATGTTCCGTTAAAAACTTTATTTTTCTCTTTTGTTGTATCTAAATTGGAATACGCATCGGTGGTTTGGTCTCCCTATTATAAAGCACATATAGATAATATTGAATCCGTTCAGAGACGATTCGCGAAGGCTTTGTGGTTCAGATCGGATGGGGTCTACCCCTTTAGGGGCTTTCCACACGATCAACTGTTGCAGAGGTTTTTGCTCGTCAACCTGTCTGACAGGCGCAGATGTTTCGGCCAGTTGTTTTTATATAAGTTAATTAATAATCGACTAATCTGTGAAGAGCTACTACACAGACTAAACTTTAGAATTCCATCCCTGAACTCGCGGTATGCTGATACATTTTACCTACCTAACTTTCGTACAAATGTATTTAAATATGCGCCTCTCAATAGAATCTGTAGCTTGTACAATGAAAACATCACAACGTATGATATTTTCAACTGCAGCCCGGCCACGATCAAGAATCATTTTTACAGCCACCCTGCGTAGGTCTTCTGCCGCCATTTTTCTTTTTCTTTTTTTGTTGATTGTTATTTCTATGTTACCTATTATTAACTTTATTGACATGTATATTGTGTAATGTAAGAATTTAGGTTAAATACATTAGTTATTAAGTTTATAATATTAAATTGTTTTGTACCTGTTTTGTAACTGGGAAACTGTAAAACAGTGTATTGAAATAAATAAATAAATAAATAAATAAACTTTATCAAAATTTAAAAAAAGCTTTCATCCCCTTTATTTTACACACAAAAAGGTCATAAAACTGTATATAGCTGAATGGAGAATTAAAAGTTTTATAAAAGTAAAGAACAATATAGGGGTTCCGTTTAAAAACACTTTTATATCATATGTAACAAATGTGTTTCGATTGTTTTTTTTTTCACGTAACTCGTCAAATTACTCACAGATGGGAGGTTCATTTATAATCAATAACCCTGGACACACCTACAAAATTTCATTGAAATATTCAGGGTTGCTTGAAAGTCATAATCGAAAATGAAAATCTTCAGGTGCGTCTTTGTGACCCGATATCTTTGTTAGGAGGGACATTAGGAAAATGATTATATGAACTACTAGTATTGTTTTGACCTCCCGTGTACGCCGGCGAAATATTACTAAGCCCCATACTTACCAGATACCTTGTATCAATAGTGGGTATTGCCTCTTTTGAAAAATAAAATAATGGGTAGGAAAGGTGTATTGTGTGAAATAAATTTTTTTTCTAAAAGGTTTCGTCTCTTGATTTTTTTTTTAATTATTAACAATTCATGGAATTTTAGGCCAAGAAAGAAACAAATGTTTATTATACGTTACCCTTTTACCCCGTTTGCCTCTAGTTCCTTTTTCTCCTGTGAGACCAGGGGGGCCTATGGGCCCGGCATCACCCTTCTCACCTTAAATCCAAATTGATAAAATATGTAGTTCTGGATATAATTTTTTCATGGATAACTGACCATAAGGATCCTGTTGGTCAGCCGTATTAATACTTTTTTTGGAGAGTATTATATTTGGTAGCAAATGTGCTCAAAACCGTACCATACGAATCGAGAACATATGAAGTTGCAAATGCAAAATATGAAATATTAAATTAGTGGAAAACAATTTTACGTTATTTGGTCACACTAATTAAGGTATTAAAGTTACTCTAAGTATACCTGGTGGTCCTGGAGGCCCAGGAGGACCCTCAATGATTCCTGTAGGAAACTTGACGTCGCCTGCTATCGTTGTCGTTAAGCCTCGTTCACCTTTATCACCTCTGTCACCCTGCAAAAATTGATAGTTATTTACTTGCAACACACAGAATGTTCCACTTATAATGGAAACAGGCGTATATTTTCGTTATTTCTTAATTGACTTTTTTTTTTATTTTGGTGTGTTTACATATGACCCCTAAGGTGCACTTTTCTATTGCTTGAAGTTCATTGGCGTATGGTTTTATAGAGGATTTAAAGTAATAATTTTAAAGGCAAAGTACCTTTAGCAATTATTTTATTTCAGAACTAATATCAGAAACCGACTTGGCATCCCTTAAAATGACCAAATACAAAATTTCAATAAATTGACACTACCAGTAGCGTCCGTATGACGAATTTTATTTTTAGTTCTTGTTAAAAATATATACATATCAAAATACGCGCCAGAAGGAACAAGCTAGTTACCAAAAGAGTTGACTGTTTAACTGCTTCATCTAAAAAAATAAGATACTTCAAAAGCAGTGGCGTACTGTATTTTTCTGCTATAAAATTAAATCTGCAATATGAAAAATTAAAAAATATTCGAGTACGCATAACTTGATTAAAACGCCAGTAGCAAACAAAATATAAAAATTCAGTTGGCTATGTAAATAAAACAAAATAATTATTTGAAAACAATAATAACAATCTGAAAATGACCAGAAACAAAATTAATTTAAACTAAACTAAACATAATTGAGTGTACAACTCTGAACCAACACCTAATAGCACATTAAAAGTCAATATCTTCGACCAAACCACGATAATTTCTAATGCATTTTTCATAAATTTTTCTAGCTCTTGAACAAACTTTTCGAAGTTCTTGACGGAAAATTTCTGCACATGCTTACCTTATACGATCCTTCAAAGCTTGTAAAGTTGCTGGACGAGTTTTAGAGACTATTTTAGTACCCCAAAGATAAAAATACAGCGGAGCCCTAGGAGGTCAAGCTACAAAAGGACTATGGCGACCAATCCATTTATTTTTAAAATTTTCATTGAGCCTTCTCTAACAGGAGCAAAATAATGAATTGGAGCGCCATCTAACTGAACATACAAATTCTCCCTATATTCTAACAGCAAACCGTGAAGCATTCCAAAAATCATGTTGTAAGAACTCCAGAAATCTCACACCATTTAAAGTTATATTGAAAAAAAAAGGGTCCAATAATACGATCTTTTAAAACATCACACCACATACTTACACGCTCATTAACTTTTACCATTAATAACCATGTGTGGATTTTCCTTACTCCAAAATCTAATATATGGAGATGACACTATACCGTTTTTAGAAAATGTCGGTGAACAAAATTTTGCCAAAAATACTATTGACTTCGTAAAGGCTTGCCTGCATTGTTAGGCAGTAGTAGTTCTTATTCTCCATCACCTGGTTGCAACGTGTGTAAAAATCTTGATTTAAATGGTTTAATACCATTACTTTTTAAACATTTTGACGCAGAACTTTCGCTTAACATCAAAGCTTCTTAGGTTGATTTTGGATTTACGCGGAAACGACTTCAAATTCTTTCTTCCTGTGGATTATTTATTAGACGTTTTAATTTTCTTGTCAACCGAACCGCGTTGATTGAACATTTGATTAACTTTAGAAATTGTACTTTGTGATATAAAGCGAGTAGAGTGTCTTCGATTGAACTCCTGAGTGGCCTGTCTACAATTTCGTGCACTATCTCCTACTAATCTCACTATTTCTACTTTTTCCGTTAAACTCAAACCCATATCTAATATTTTGTATACCGCACAAAGTGTAACAATTTAACTTTGACATAACAATAATTTTCTGGTTGAGATGTAAATAATATTTAGTTTACCTGGCCAACTGATTCAAATTTTCTTAATTATGCATGGTTGATTCTTTTCCTAGGAGAGTGCGCAGAGTAGTATTTTTCCACATGCATTTCGGTGCGCAAAGTTACACTTTTTCGCACGCCGAGCGGATAAGATTTTTTTTCGCGGAAAAGTAAAACTACTTAAAACTCCTCTTGGTAGGGAAAAGTTATATTTATTTTAGTAGCTGTAGACTATTTTATTTAATGTGAGAAGCTGTTGCAAGTGTGTTCTCTTTTGCCTTTTAATCGTAATTCCCCGATATTTGTATTTTAACTTAAAACAAAAAAAAAACAATATTTTTTAAGTACCTTGTATAATTATAAATGATTATAATATTGTCAAGCAACATCAAGTATAATATTCGACTTAAAGCCATACATTGGCGGAAATATAAGCGTACTGGAAACAGATCTGATTATGACAACTTTTCTGCATTAAGGCGCGAAGTAAATGCTGAAATAAATAACTGTTTTAGGCATTACATGCGGCAGATCGAAAGCTGTGTTAGTCTCGACCCTAACAAATTTTGGTCTTTTATAAGCTCCAAAAGAGGATCAAATTTTATTGCTCGCAATATGCATCTTGATGACACTACTTTTTCCAGTGCTGATGATATTGTCAACGCTTTTGCCAATTTTTTTAGCGGTTCTTATTTAACAGCGTCTAATTCAACCGCAAACTTTGATCAGTTGTCAAGTTTGATTATAAATATTGCCAGTTTCAGTAGAGAGGATGTCTTTAATGCAATTAAGCAGATTAAACCTAAATTAACTACAGGACCAGACAGCATACCAGCGTTTATTGTCAGAGACTGTGCTGGTGTCTTTGCGCATCCTCTGTCCGTATTGTTTAATAAATGTCTCGACGTCGGCATGATGCCAAATATTTGGAAATCTTCTAAGGTGTGCCCTGTTTTTAAGAAGGGTAACAGATTGGATATATCTAATTATAGACCGATATCAATAATTTGTAACTTCTCCAAGGTTTTTGAAATTTTATTACATAATATAATTTTCTCTAGGGTTAAGAACGTTATTATTCCGGAGCAACATGGATTTGTCAAGGGTCGTTCAACCATTACAAACCTAGTATGCATTACCCAATGTTTGACTGAAGGTATTGATCAGCGTAAGCAGACAGACTTGATTTATACGGACTTTTCTAAGGCCTTTAATCGGCTTGACCACGCCATTTTACTGCAGAAATTGAGGTACTTCGGATTCTCCGATCAGTTGATGTTATTCTTTGATTCCTATTTAAAGAATAGAAGCCAGTTCGTGGCTTATGGCGGGGTCAGATCGACGGAGTATTTTGCCACATCTGGAGTTCCCCAGGGTTCCATCCTTAGTCCGTTGCTATTTACGTTGTTTATTAATGATATTGTTGCTGATCTCTCAGTCCGCTGTTTGCTCTATGCTGATGACCTAAAATTATTTTCAACAATTTCTAGTGATGGTGATTGCTTGGATCTGCAACATTACTTGGATATTTTGCATGATTGGTGTGTAAAGAATAGATTGAACTTAAACGTTTTGAAATGTAATATTATGACCTACACTAATAAAAACACGATCATTTATTTCAATTATAACATAAATGGCGTCAATCTGCAACGACCTGAGGTGTTCAAAGATCTAGGAGTAACTTTTGATAAGGGACTGTCCTTTATTCCTCATATCGAAGACACTGTGTCTGCCTCGTATAAATTACTTGGTTTTGTCTTGAGGGCCACAAAGAAGTTTCAGAGTGATGTTCCGTTAAAAACCTTATTTTTCTCTTTTGTTGTATCTAAATTGGAATACGCATCGGTGGTTTGGTCTCCCTATTATAAAGCACATATAGATAATATTGAATCCGTTCAGAGACGATTCGCGAAGGCTTTGTGGTTCTGGATCGGATTTTAGATCGGATGGAGTCTACCCCTTTAGGGGCTTTCCACATGATCGGCTGTTGCAGAGGTTTTTGCTCGTCAACCTGTCTGACAGGCGCAGATGTTACGGCCAGTTGTTTTTATACAAGTTAATTAATAATCGACTAATCTGTGAAGAGCTACTACACAGACTAAACATTAGAATTCCATCCCTGAATTCGCGGTATGCTGACACATTTTACCTACCTAACTTTCGAACAAATGTATTTAAATATGCGCCTCTCAATAGAATCTGTAGCTTGTACAATGAAAACATCATAGCATATGATATTTTTAACTGCAGCCCGGGCACGATCAAGAATCATTTTTACAGCCACCCTGTGTAGGCCTTCTGCCGCCATTTTTCTTTTTTTGTTGAGTGTTATTTCTATATTATCGTGTTACTTAAAATATTTTTTCTGTAGCCATTTTGTATGTTAAAAAGGATATCGATAGATAATAACGTATGAACTTTATATAGACAATTACATATACGATAATTAATAAATTGGAGACCAATTCATACCTCTCTCTTGACTTTACCGGCAATAATTCATAAGTAGCCGCTTTAGCAGATTCAATAATTTTAGTGTGGATGTGGAATCATCGCAGCCTCACTTTCAGTACTGATTTCGATCTTTTGGATTTGAAAAGCGAAAAAACACACACCAATGTTACATGACAAGCGCTGTCATAATAAAATACAAAGTTCATGTTATTGTCAAAGCCGCCTACATAGATACCCAAATCGGCCCGAAAGTAAAGAAATCCTTTCGAAAGTGAAAAATATCGTCCTAAAAATACCTACTTTCGGTACCATTTGTGTTAAGTGGTACTTTCGATTTAATAAATCATACCGAAAATTTTATTTTCGAGACGGCTGCAGAAAAAAAGGTTTAAACGCTGTTACAATGAGCAGCTCTGGCGAGGAGCTACCAAATTCCCTCCTAGAGGCCGCAAACTCTGCAAGTTTAAATTTATTGCCCGCTAATGCTCAATAAAAATATGAGAAACAATATAAACATTTTGAATACTGCCCCAACTAACAATTTTCTGTTTTATAAAAGCTGTAAGAACGTTTTTAGAGGATAATCTTATAAAACATCTGAATTCCGATAAACGAGTTTACAGCTATCTTGGAACGCTTATAGTTATACTACTGTTATATAAACGTTTACACAAGGTTTATAAAACATAGGACCAAACCATTATAAAAACTATTTTATAAAGGTGAAATAAATAAATGTTGTACCAAGCAACCTGTGTAAATTATCACGAAAGACTTTTTGGCTCTTTAAAAGTTTTTAAAGAAACGGTTTTGCTATGCTTTACTACATTAAAAAGACTAAAATATCTGATTAGCCTATTTAATATCATGCACCTTTGAACTGCTTTTTATAAAGTTGATGACATATGAACGCAGGGCCGTACCCAAGGGGGGAGGGATTAGGGGGTTTAACCCCCCCCCCCTCCCGAAATAGCGGCGTATGGTAAAGGAACCTCGCACTCCGCACGAAAAATAACAAAAACAACAGCGCAACCCGCGAGCGGGTGAGTGTGATGTTTACAGCTTCGTTCGGTCCCAAGCGACACTTGCGTGACCAATAGAAAATTAGTATTTTATTTCCTCTAACCCCCACTGCTGTGTCGCCAGCAGATGTCGCCGTGTAGTTGGATTAATTCAACTTCACCTGCTTGTCGCCGCGACGTGGAGTGAGGATATGTCGCTGCAACAGAACGAAGGTCTGAGAACGCGGCTTAATACGCCAGCCCATATTATACACAAGTACGAGCACGAATAGTTTTAGACAGTTTGCTGCCTGTGGTGCAGCGTCCACTGTTTATTGTTTTAGTAGATTATTATTAATAGATACATTTGTAGAGCGATTATAGCTAAACGAAAGGGTCAGGCGTTACTTTCATCTTATTTTAAATCTAAACCACCACAAAAGAAAACCAAAGTTGGTGTGGGCGACAGTCAAGGTAAGTGTGAAAGTGCTGTTTACTTTCACTTTCATATTAAGTATTATAGTTTTAGATTCTAGTTGTGACTGTGTTTGATCCAACTAAAAATTCGGATTTCAAATTACCCCCCCCCCCATGTTCAAAAGCTAAAACCGCCCTTGCTGGAAGAGGAGCTAAAATACAAACTTTTAACAGAACCTTGGATACCAGACGACGACTTTACTTTTCCTGTTAGCGAAAAGAGAAATTTAAAATTCCAAAGAAGTTGGGTAAAAAAAAATTCATGGCTTATTTACACACAGTGTAATGGCGGAGGAGCATTATGTAAATTATGCGTACTATTTCAAGCTGAGTATGGAGGAAAAGGGCATAATCAAAAACTCATATCTTTTGTTTCTTCTGCTTTTAAGAATTGGAGAAAGGCTATTTAAAAATTTACCGAACATTCACATAATAAATATATATATTATATTATATTTTTTGCGAATATATAAAAAAGAGTTACCCGACATCAGAAATTCTTTGGACATTTCTAGGCAAAAATCCATTACCGATAATAAAAAAACTTGCAGCAGTAATAGATGTCATAAAGCTATGTGGTCGTCAAGAGCTAGCGCTTCGGTGTACTAAAGATTCTGGCCCCTTAGAATTCAATAAAACAGAGCCAACAATTAATGACGGTAACTTTCGTGCCATATTGAGAATGCGAGTGTCAAACGACAATAATCTAGTGCAACTTTTTGATAGTGCACCAAGAAACGCATTGTATACGAGCCCAAGAATTCAAAATGAATTAATAAAGATTTGTGGCGACGTAATACAACAAAAATTGTGCCAAAAAATTAATAGCTCAAAGTGTTTTTCTATTCTGGCCGATGAAACGACTGATATAAGCGGAATAGAACAAATGTCACTGTGTATTCGCTATACGGAGAAGGTGTCGACTGAATTTATAATACATGAAGATTTCCTCACCTACGTGCCGCTACAAGAAACAACTGGAGAAGCAATATCGAGTAAGATTTTAGAAACATTGAACTCACTTAATTTAAATAATTCATACCTCTTTGGTCAGGGCTACGATGGCGCTGCTGCCATAAGCGGTCGTTTCAATGGAGTACAAAAATTAATTCGTAACAAATTCCCTGCAGCCTTCTATATTCACTGTAGCGCTCATTCATTAAATCTTGCCATCTGTCATGCCAGCCAAGTGCAGCACATACGAAATTGTTTTGGTACTATTAAATCTATAATTACATATATAAAAAATTCTGCAAAACGGCAACATATACTGCAACGAAAAATAAAGGAAAATACACAAGAAATTCGTTGGAATAAGCTTACTTCGATGTGTGATACCCGCTGGGTTGAGAACCACGACGGTTTAATAAGATTTAAGGAAATTATTCTACCAATCGTCCTTGCTTTAGAAGAATTATCACTAGTACCAAACATGGAGACTTCTTCAAAAGCTACTCAGTTTTTAAAGTCTATCACTTCTGCGGAATTTGCCCTTAGTGTTTGCACAGCTGAAGTGATTTTTAAATATACAATCAGCCTTTGTAAATGTCTTCAAAAAGTAGAGTGCGACTTGATTTCAGCCATGGACCTTGTTGATAACATCTATATGGTGATTAATAACATGCGCACAAATATGAACACATGTTTTGCACACATTTTTAATGAAGCGTCCAGCATTTTGAAAACAATTAATGGCGAAATGAAAATTCCACGTTTAACGTCAATTCAAACTAAGAGGTGCAACGTAAATGTGGATTTGCGGGAGGAGTATTTCCGAATTGCCATCGCTATCCCATTCTTTGATGACTTGTTGGATCAGATTCAAGCTCGATTTACTGAGCATAGGCAGACGATAATCGGTATTCAAAAACTGATTCTTAAATATTGCGTGACTTACACATTAACAGAAATTGACATTGCTTCGCTAATGGAGCATTACTTAAACATCATTGATGAAGATACCTTGCAAGCAGAAATAAACCTTTGGCAAAACAAATGGAAGTTTTGTGATGCGGAATGTGGATCTCTACCCACAAACGCGCTCGCTGCATTAAATTAATGCAACATGGATATATACCCGAGCGTATTTGCCCTGCTTAAGGTATTAGCTACAATGCCGGTATCGACAGCTACGCCGGAACGATCCTTTTCAACATTGAGAAGGTTGAAAACATATTTAGCAAACTCAACAAGTGAAGATAGAATGACTGGGTTAGCACTAATAAGTGTACACCGGGAAATAAATATTCCTAATGAAGAAGTGTTAAGAATGTTTTCCACTACAACAAGAAGGCTTGATTTTATTATATAGCCTTATTATACGTAAGAACCTATTGTTGCTACTACAAAAGTTATTTTATTTTTTGATTTTTTTTGTTAGTTGGTTGTTTATGCTCTTAGTAAGGGTCTGTTATTTCGTTTTAAAATAAAGACGTGACCTTAGAGAGATGGGAACTTTTTTCTTGCGTCCCACACCGCCTGCTTTTATTCCCTTTTTATGAATCGACAAGAAACTTAAACCCCCCCGAAATAAAATCCTGGTTACGGCCCTGTATGGACGGCACAATTAATAAAGTTCAACGAATAATTTAATTTTACTTATGATGTACTGGGGTGGCATAATTTTTAGTGCAAATTAAGATTTATTGTGCAATGTATACTATTTACATGATTAATAATTAATTATTATTCTAAGCGCCCCTTTTAAACATAGATTTTGATGATTTTTTTATTAAAAATTAAAAATAAATGTTTCTTTTTTAGTTAAAATTATTTATTATTGTTGCCGATGTAATTTTAAAGACAAAACAAACATCCTCAAATAATGCATTATTATTATTTTTTGTTATAAAATGCATTTTTTACATTACCGAACATGACGTAAATTCTTATAAAGCATTTTAGTCACACACACAGCACTTATATGATCTTTCAGTTCGTCTTGTGATGCTTATAAAACAAGCAAATATCTCAATGTAACAGGGACGCATTTTAACATTGAGCATGATGAGTATTTTTTTTTTAATGTTACAGGTAATAAAAAAACTCATAAATGATAAAATTTCGCAGAAGCCGCTCGTAACATAAATTTACATGCACCCTATATTTTAAAACCTTAAGTACTATAATTGAGCCCTATAATTGTTTTGATGAAACCTAATGAAAAAAAAAACGTTTTCCAAACATGTAAATACGTCCCGTTTACACAAGTGCTATCCATAAATGTAATAATCCGACATGGCGGAAATTACATTATATTGAAAGTTGGTTATCGATTAGCCAAAGTCTAGGAGACCTATAAAAATTTTTAAATTTCAATGCGATTTGCAACGAATAATCCGGCGCGTATACTCCCCATCCCATAATATTAAAAAAAACACTGATACATCACTCCAAACTCTTTAAAAAATACAAGACGGCAACCTTGGTAATACTACCTAGACTCGAGCTCAAGAGTTGAAAATTACTTGAAAAACAAGAATAATCAATAAAAAAAGGGCGGGCACTTTACAAATTTTCAAATTAATTTACTACCATGAATTTTCTCCTATGCTAATACCATCAGCAAACTAATTGATTTTCTGTCTCCTGATGATGAACGTTTCTGCGTTTGCAACATGTAGACATAATAAATCTGGTTAATCTTTGATTAAAACTTGTGGAGGAAGACCTCGTGACTTTCTTTTCCCCTGTAAGCGCATATTTATTATGAGACAGGATCTGAATATTGATGGTAAAAACACTGTTAGAGGATCTTGCTTACATTGCGGATTATAAAAGTGGGTAGAAAGGATACTTCTATCTTAACTTAGTGTTGTGGGGCTTAGCTCTTGTGGGTTGACCACTATTCACGCGCACATAGTCATGGCCCGGACTTGACTCCCAGCTCGTAGCCAAGCCGATCTCTCTCCGTGTGTAATTTATGATAAGTCAGCAAATTTGCTTATTAACTGTACGATAAACCATTATACAGAGCGAGAAATATTTAGTAAAGGTTTAGTATCGTATTCATGACAGTATACCTAAGATCTTGCGCCCATATAATATAGATAATAGCAGGAATCTCCGTAATAGAAAATACTTATTATGTAAAACTTTTACAGTCCTAGCAAAGCAAGCTAATTTTAATTCACGTAATTGGGTTTTTTTCAGAAAACCGTCTTTCTATCGCTGGTTTGAAGAAAAACATATTACTGTCGGTTCAGAATTTGAAAAAAATTCGTCATGTTCGGCAAAGATAAAAACCAAAACTAATTTTCCATAATCAAAAGTGTCGACAAACAAAAGTTATATCTCTTTTTCTAAGTACTATTTGTCGTCACTATGCTGTCGTTATATTGATTTTAGAGAGAAAACCTCCTACACTGCTAACTTAAAGAAAATAATGATCATGTTATACATTATACATCGTTGAAAAGAAAATTTAAAGCTTAACCTAACTGTAATTAAAAAATATAGGGTCTCATAACATAATATTTATTTATTTTTTGAATTAGGTATAACTAAGCAAGGATTGTAAAACCTTAACAGCAACTTACTTTATCTATTATTTTATCATTAGCATTACTGACAATGCTATTATTTTTATTATCCGAATAAATATTTCGCTGAATTAATTGGTAATTGTTCTTTACTCTTCTACGAAATGCACCCGTTTTTTTTATTTTCTTGCAATCCTTTATTCTTGAAAACGACATTTTTGTGACAAACACTTTGCTTTTTTAGTTTTAATGTAATTTTTTAGGTTAGGTGTTGACAGCACAGCTAAACCGTTCTGTAATGATTGTAATGCACGCTTTTTGGTATTTGTGTTTACTTAACTGCAGTTAATTTAAATACTTGATAAGTACTTCTATAAAATAGTTTCTTAAAAGCATCTTTGGAAGTGAAAATATATTGGAAGAAACTGAACTGTGATTTGTCAAAGTTTTATAAAGGTGTTTTATTATAGTGATTAATTATGTTCTTATAAAACAGTTATATACGCAAAAGTAACCGAACATTTTAGTTGTACGCACTAAACAGACTTGTAGCAATCATATACGTAGTACTATAAACGATTATAGAACAATTAAAAATCAATTTTATAAACGTTTTATAATTTAGCCGAAGGAACGTTCTAAGAACTATATTACAGAATAAATTAGTTGCACACAGCAAAATGGTAATACCTGAGACGACAATACAGAAAATTACTATTTTTAAGCACTTATGAAACGTTAATAACACCTTTACGTTCGGTAAGAAAAAAGTAATACAGCTACTTTGCTAGTTGGGTGGTGCCGCGACAACGGGGGAAATAGTTTCAAAGAGGAGGTCTTCCTGGCCTATTTTGCAGATTTACGAAAAACATTTCAGCCAAATACTTTATAGAGTAAGTACTATATGTTAAAAAGTGTCCTTAAAGTCAAAATGAACTTGAATTTAAGTCAATATTCGAAAAAGGCCAAAAATTATGAAAAAAATTAAAGTTTCCAGATTTATGGAAGAAGCACTTGATCAAATTTACGTTCTAATAAAAGTCGCCACCATTTTTGGGTTAGCCGGTGCTTGCAGGTGCCATGGCCTTTGCAAGATAATGGTTGATCATATAGAGGATAAAGGAAATTGTGTGATAGTCGTCAAAATTCCTGACAGTAAAAACAATACACCAAGAATCTTTGTAGCATCCAATAAAACAAATAAGGGACATTATTTACAACTCTATCGTAAATATGCAAATTTGCGAAAACCCATACACTTCGCACAGGCGTTTTTTGTGCAGTGTAGACAAGGTAGCATGCAGTGCTCAATGTATTGGAATAAATTTATTTGGTAAAATGCCTTCTGAAATTGTTTTCCTCGTTCCTCGACTACCATGTTGGCCGATTCTAGAGCAGGAATCACTAATGTCAAGCGACTCGGAGGCTAGATATCGACGACTGTCGCCGAAAGCTACATTGATTATTCGATAAATAAAAAAAGGATATGTCGAGTAAAATATTGGCCACGAACAACTGCCCTTCTGCATTAAGTCAACCTTCATCAAGCCACATAAACAACTGCCCTTCTGAGTTAAGTCAACCTGCATTGGACCATTTGAACAACTGTCCTGAGTTAAATCAACCTTAATCTAGTCATTATATTAACTGCCCTTCCGCGCTAAGTCAATGTTCATCAAGCCGTATCATATCATCACCCATTAAATGAACTGACCGGATCTGCAGTCAATTTGCAAAATGTCAATAATTGTTCTTTTGTTATAAATATTATAAACAAATCATTTAATTTTCTATTACTATTTTTTATTGTTCTGTAATTCTTTGTTGTATAGTTCTTTCTTTCAAGTTTACTTAAAAATTATTGATTAAATTATATTTTTTTTATTTTTGTTGTTATCTGATTGTTCGCAGGAAAATTTTTGTTTCTAACACCTGCGCAAACCGCCTTTTCCGCACGCAAAATCTTATCCGAACTCTGCCTCGCGTCGTTCGTCTAACTGTATTTGCGTGCGGAAAAATAATACTTTACTTACTTGTTAGGAAAATAACTATTTCCAAGTTTCCACGTTGCAAGAATAAATTATTAGATGTCGTATGTACAAAAGTTAATTTTATAGCAGAAAATACGCCAAACTTGAAACGTATCATATTTATTTAGATGGAGCAGCTAAACAGTCAACCTTTTTGGTAATTAATTTGTTCCTTATCGCGCGTATTTAGATTAATGTAAATATTTTTAACAAGAAACGCCACTGGCTATGTCACTTTATTGAAATTTTGTATTTAGTGGATTTGAGGGATGCCAAATCGATTTCTTATGTTAGTTTTGCAATAAAATAATCGCTAAAGGTACTTAACTCCTTAAATTATTATTTTAAATTCCCTATAAAACCGTACGCCAATGAGTTAACTAAAATTTTAAGCAATAGAAAAGTGCGCCCTAGGGGCATACGTAAACATACCAAAGTTCGAAAAAAATCAATTCAGTAATAACGAAAATATAAGCTTGCTTCCAATGTAAGTGGAACATCCCATATTTTTCGAATGAAATATTATTTATTTCCACAATAACTATCTACTATAATAATTTTTAATTAATGCAAAAGCAGTGCAAAAGCACTGCCAATTCAGGCTGGCTGATACCATAAAATCCCTAAGTAGGCTATACCCAATTTCCAAAAAGAGAATCGTACGTTCTTCAGTAATGGCGGGAGAAAAATAATGTAAATGAGATAAGTCGTACGGTTCTCAGTGATGATGTAATAAATTCTGCAGCAAGTATTTACAAAGAAGTTTTATTAAGCGTAAATTTGGTCATCGCACTTTTTATACCCATAACTGTCAAATTATACAGATTATTGAATTTGCTTGTTAATATCTTAAACAACTAATAATAAGGGTAAAAATGTAATTTTACTTGCTAAACTTCTCATGGTAGCATCTTAAGGCACTTTAAAATACACTGTAATTTCGCTACTACATTTTGTCTATCTATTTAATCCTCGTGTCTCTAATTATCCACAGAAGTCCCTCAGGGATTCGAGATTACTATTCAAACGATCGAAAACAGTAGTTTGAATTTAGGGAAACTATTGAAGTAAAATTTAGGAAAGCAACCTAGTGAACCACCCTTGTCTTACGCACTATAAACCCTCCGGCTAGTTTATTGATAGATGTGAAAAGTAGAACTGACTGCGACAATGGGTTCGTGAATTACAACAAACAACTGCAAAAATAGAAAAAAAAAGGCGAGTATCTTGTATTTGAGCTTTAAAGTAAAATAATTTTTTTTTAAAAAGAAATCCGCTATAGAGGCATCTCTAAAAGATATTTGTACAAAATATTAGCACACATTCTAATGCTAAAATATGACGATCTAGCTCGACCAACCTTATTCTAAAAGTTGATAGACCCGAAATACAAGGGCACCTGTTTGAGCAGTTTAAGAACTACACAAAAATAAATCGGGAAACGGGATGGCCTTTTGAGAATATTTTCAAGAAAATAAATAAATTAGTGATTTTATTTGAGTTTTATTAGTTAATATATAAGCATTTAATATTCATCATAGAAGAAAATTCATTACAAACCTGTTTTGGCTCAAACTTAATTTTGTAACAGAGAAAAATATAATTTAGAGGTTGTCCTGTAAGTATATAGCATACTCTCGGGTGCGTAAAGGGGAGGTCAAAATAACCCTAATTTATAACAGAAAAAAATTCCTAGAGACTTACATTTTCGGCTATAACTTTTGAACCCACATGCATAATTAAATGGAAACTTAATATTTTATGTAGGCCGTAAAGACTTATTAAGCCATACTGCAGTAAATGTTTAACATCTTCAGGAAAGTCAGGAACGGACCTGCGACCACACTCGTTGGGCCACAATTTTGATAGGTGTTATTTTACAGAGCCGAAAACCGATATTTTAAATACTCTGGTCATTCCTCTTTAAACAAGGCACTCTACATTTGTTTCGATAAAATGAGCCGAGAAAATAAATTTTTTGTATAACGCGTTATTGGAATAATAAATCAGAATACTACACTAAACGCCAACAGCAATGTGTTATTGACAACACTTTTCTAAATTGACTGATAATTTATTCTGATACATTTCCAAATCGACGTTTACCGCACCGAAGAAATTTTGAAAGAATTGATCGTAACTTAAGAGAAAAAGGTAAAAAGTCGAGTGAAATAAAAAAAATGCTAATCTTTTGCTAATCCATTTTAGGTTTTTTGCCACATTGTGGTGGGGAAGGGCCTTCAAGAAGAGCAAGGACGCCTCAGGTAGAGGAGGAAATTCTGGATGAGATTGCTGAAGTGTAAGAAAACTGTCGGTCCAAGGTCATGCGACACAATCGGTTGTTCATGAGACACTTTGAGAACAACTGCTACATCCTTATCACATCCAAAAGGTACATGTCATGTCTCCCGCTGATTATCCTGGAAGCGTTAACTACGCAAATTGGTTTTTGCAACGATTTGGGTAGAATCATAATTATTTTTTCTAGAATTGTTTTCTTTTCACCGATGAACTCGGTTTCACACGAGACGGAGTAATAAATTGCCAAAATGTGCGTATCTGGTGTGAAGAAAATCCCCATGCAACAGTACAGATCAACAAAGGTTTATAGTTAACATCTAGGCGGGGATCAATTTGAATCATCTCATTGGGTTGTTCTTTATTAAAGGGAGATTAAATGGTGCCATGTATTTGCAATTCTTGCAACAAAACGTAAACGGCTTATTAGAAAATGTGCCCTTAGGAATTAGAAATCAGGTGTGGTATATGCACGACGCGACGGTGCACCGCCCCATTTTAACAATTTAGTTCGTCAGCACTTATCAAATACTTTTGGTAATCGATGAATAGGTCTAGGTGGGCCTACCTTATGGCCTTTCGAGGTCGTCCGACATGACTCCATTCGATTTCTTTTTATGGGAAAATTTAAAGAGGTTTGTATATTTGACGTCAGTTCACACCAGGGAAGATCTGAAGAATAATAGGCCATTTTAACAAAATTCGAGACAATCCTGGAATATTGTTTCAAGTGCAACGAGAAAATATCCGTCCAGTAAGGAAATGTATAAAGGTACACTGTACAAGGCCGCCCATTTCGAAAATCTGTTAAAGTAAACAGGAAGAAACGAATCTTTCACATTTTTAACATTTTTGAATTTTGGTGATTTCCGAAATGTCAACCCTTTAATGGTTCTTTTACGCGGCATACTTTGATTTGGAAGTGTATCAGAATAAATTCTTCTTGCATCCACACAATTGTTGAGTGCTCGTCCATAAGTTAGATGCAATTGTTAAATAATTTATGTTAATAAACTTGATTATTAAATGAATTTCGAAAGTCAATGCTTAAACGTGTTATACATACAGAAATTTTATTTTCTTCGAAAACGGCTAATTTTATCGTAACAAATGTAGGGTGCCTTTTTATAGAGGAATGACCAGAGAGAGTAAGACCAACAAGTGTGGTGGCAAGTCAGTTACTTCCCTGACAATATAAAGCATAATATACTGTAGTATAGTTTTATGAATCTTAATTGCCCACATAGAATATTAAAATTTCATTAAATTATACGTCAAAAGTTGAAAAGGTAAGTCGCTGGGTACCCCATTGGGCTCTGTGTCTCCGTTAAGGGACACTTTAGAAATTTTTTCTATGACAAGTTACGGTTATTTTTACCATCCCTATACGCTCCCGAGCCATATACTTAGCGGACACCCTGTATAGCCATATTAAGAATGAGGACAAAAAGCGTTCAGTGGTTTATGATATTGCCACATACCGTTACTTAACTATAATTAATATTTTTTACCAAGGAAGCCTTGGAATTGAATGTATTAGCTGAACATAAATAATAATATATTTAGGAAACTAAGAGCATTTTCATATAATTTCAACATTATTTAAAATTTATTTTTATCGTCTTAACTTTAATATTGAGATGGCATGGAGGTATGGCAACATATTGCACGATTAAAGGAAATAGGTAACTATTATTTATTGAATTGGTTGACACGGGTCGCGTGCCCTTCGCAAAAACAACCGGCCGATATTTGTGGGTGTAAAACACAATGCTCAATTATTTTTTGCATTCTTCATTATAGAGCGTTTTTATTAATTTCTAAAAAAAAACGTAAACTTTAGAATTTCTGCAGCCGTTTGTTTTTTTTTCACAACAAAAAAACAAATTCTGAAAAAAAAACCGAAGCGTTTGTTCTTCATTTACATCACTACATTTTAGTGACAATTTTTTTCGCGCGATAATTTTTAGAAAATTTAGGGCCATTCATCGCCAGGCGCTTGACGCTGCCTAGCAGCGACCCCTGCAATTGCGACTAAAAGTCTTTGCAGGTTTCCTTTCTGGCTTCTGACCTCTCATACGTTTCTGTTGGTTTGAGCCAGGTGATGCGTTTGAGAGCCACGAGATGTCGCTTTGTGTTTCTAACGACACTTCTCGGTATTTCTATTATTACTAGAGGGATGCGAAATACTTTTTAGAGTAATTAAGAGAGATCAAAAGTGGCATTTCAGTACCTAATATAGCATTGTCTTAGCTGTGGAGTGCAACAAATTATTATTTTTTTTTATTTACTATTTTTTTACGGTCGTCGGCGTATCAGAGGCCATCTTGAACCGGTCATCAACCGTACGGTTTTTAATCGTGCGGTCTACCGACTGGGGAGTGTGAAACGGCACCTTCATCCTACGAGATATCCGATCTCATCCGGCCTGTCCGGCGTGAATAGGATGGTTTTGATGTCGATTCATTTTACACTCTTCCCTAAGACAAGAGCACGCGGTGTTTCCCAAGCGGTCACCATCCAAGTACTAGCCGCGCTCGACACCGCTTAACTTCGGTGATCTGACGGGAACCGGTGCTTAGGGTGTCGCTAGGCCCTTGCCTTTACCAAATTATTCGTTTATTTAACAAGACTGTCATAATTTTATAGCATCACCAACATAAAATTTGGGCATAAAATTTTTAAGGGATATTTTCTTTTTAATATACTAATTATGAATATTTAATATTTTAATTTACAGTATGTCAAAGAATGGACTTTACAGTAGTTGTAATGGACCAAAAATTTAACATTTCAAAAAAAATTGTTTTTGCCAAACCCTTTTGCTTCTTACAAGCAAGATTCACGTTGACAATTTTTTTTATGTACACAGAGCACAAAAACTTGGCCGATGTTGGCTAATGAGACAAGTACATTTATTTGTAATATTTGATCAAAATGGAATTGAATTAGCATCCATAATTTGAAATTTTAGTTAAATTCGATCGAAAATGAAAACTGCATTTCGGAACCGAAAAAGTTGTTGAACACCCTAATATCATTCACACGTAACTGTCCAAGCTGTCTCAGTTTGTCCGTTGTGTGATCGAGAACTTCAAAAGCATTTAGTTTAAATGTTAACTATTGAACAAGAAGAATTTGTAGTTGTGTTTCGGAGATAGACACGTTTCATATCAGTATGTTGTGAGCCAGTTTAACGAAAGATTTCCCGGAGCCAATATAATAAAAATGGCTATTAGCAATTTAATAAAGAAGTTTCGTGAAACTGGTTCTACGCTAGATCTAAAAAAAAGAAACATAATGAAAATAGCGCTACGACAGTCCTACATCTTCAATCCGTTGACAAAAATCCGCTGATGTACCTAAGAAACCGTGCAAAATATTTGGAGGTTTTAAGAAAAAGCCAAAATGAGAAGATATTCAAAGAAAACAAAATGTTTCCTTATAAAACCCATTTGAATCGAACTCTGGAAGAAGGCGATGAAGATGTTATGAGTGGGTTATCAATTTTGAGTAGAAATGCCGAGTTCCATAAATTTATTATGTTTTCGGATGCATCTACTTTTTCTACATATGGAACTGTAGCATCTCAACATGTAAGGTACTGGTCTGCTAAAAAACTCGAATATAGGATTCCTTCTCGAAAACAATATTTTAAAAAAGTTAATTGATGGTGCGCTGTATCTTTTCATGATATAATAGGTCCATATTTCTTCAATGGCACTTGTAGTAGGAACAGTTATTAGAGATGTTTGATACATATTTTTGGCGAAAGTCTTGAACACTTCCTTTTGTCAGAACCTATAGTCTCACTGACGAGCTGTAATACAGCGAAACGCGTCTGAGGATGGTTCTGGCAGAAGGAAAAAGCAAACCCTTGTTCTTGCCTTTGAATTAATGGGTGTCCAGCCCATTGTGTTCTGGAAGTAGTGGAATGGCTCGACCGCAAATTTAGAGCAAGATAAATTGGGAGAAACGGCCTAGTCTTGTGGCCCCCAAGAAGCCCCGACTTGACATTGGCTGACATGTTTCTTTGGGGGCGGTTAATACAACTAATTTACACTACTCCAATACCCAACATTGACATCTTAAAGGAAATAATTATCTAAACTTTTCGGTCAATATCAGGCAAGGAGATTTGAAATAGTTTCAACCATCACAGGAAACAATTGGAAAAGTGTGTCAAATATAGGGGTGAAATTTTTAAATTATAATAAGTATATTGTTTGTTTTGTCAATTACAATTTATTTCATTAAATTATATTTGAAAAACTGAGACAGTTACGTTTGACATATTATGTATAAAATACTTAGTTAAAGCAACGTGAATGATAAGAAGGTGTTCAAAAACGTTTTCGATTACGAAATGCAGTTTTCAAATTCGATCAAATTTAACTGAAATTTCAAACTATGAATGCTAATTCAATTCCAAGAGACTTTTCTATCTTGCATTTTGAGCAAATTTTAAAAATAGTTTAACCAACATCGTATTTTTCAATTTTGTGGGCTTCCTATACATATAAAAAAAATTTTTTAACGTGAATCTTGTTCTTAGGAGCAAAGGCGTTTGGCAAATACAATTTTTTTGAAATGTTATATTTTTGATTCATTACACCTTCTATTGTAAAGTCCATCCGTGGACATACTGTATATAAAAATAGTATACATTACATGTTTGATGTTTTAAATGACACCTCATAAAACTTTTACATTAATAATTAACAACATTTTACTTACTTTGGGTCCCGTAAGTCCATCCATGCCGGGTGGGCCAGGGGGACCAACAGGTCCTGGTTCTCCTCTATCTCCAGATGGCCCTGGTTCTCCTGACATTCCTTGCCTTCCATCATGCCCCGCTGATCCTTCAGGTCCTGGAGGTCCAGGTGGTCCGGGTGGACCTGGTTCTCCTGGTTCTCCCTGTTCATTAAAACATCATAATATTTTGATGAACAAATACATTATTTTAGTTTCAAAAAGGTTTCGTTCGTTTTTCAATGTTGTCAATCAAAAAAAAGTATAGTGTAAGAGTTTAAGTAAAAAGAAGGAAAATTTAATATAGTGGTATACAAGAAAATCGACCTTATACCGGATGACAACGAATGTTGTTACCCCCCCTATTTTTTCCGTAGTTTTATTAATACAAATTTCAAAATTTCAGGAGATTCTAAGTGTATATTTTGCTACTTTTTAGTGGAATCGTACTTTTAAAATCACTTCCGGTTTGACCGGAACTGGTATCAACTCTTTTGTTTTAAATGGAAACCTATTATTTTTATTTGATATTTGAATTCTACGGCCAATTTCCTTTAAAATGACGTATCACACATTATCATTTGTTTTTAAAATGGCTTCCAGGCTAACTTTTCAAGGAAATCCTTAGATGGCCATGGATTCGCTAATACAACATGATTCTTTGAGAGTGGGCCATGGAAGTTTTAAAATAGTCTATTTTAACCTACATGTTTTATGTTAAACAAGTAGGCTATGAAATATTCTGTGAAATGGCAAATCTAGAAACAAACGGGGACAACTTTTTCTGTCATAAAACTGCAGTTCAAGATTTTCTGTGCAACCCATATAGTATTTTGTAGTGTTTAGTTAATAAAATGGTTTTCTACTCCCAAAATGAAAAAGTTGATATGCTGCTAATCTACGGTGAATGTAGGCGGAATGCCCATGCTGCCGAGCGATTATACATTGAGAGATATCCTGGACGTAAAGGTCGCCATCCAAGCAGGCAATATTTTGTAATTTTGGAAACGAAGTTTAGAAGTGCTGACGAAAATCCCCAAGTAGACAGGTATATTATTAGTGAGGAGACCGAAATTAACGTACTAGCATATGTAGAAGTTCACTCAACAGTTTCAGTAAGAATATTGGCCTTAGAACTTAATATCAGCAGGGAATCTGTGAGGAAAATTTTAAAGATGTATAACTATAAAAGTTTTAAATTTCAATTACATCAACATCTTTATGAGAATGATGCGGAAAGAAGACTTAATTATTGTATTTGGTTTAGGGAAAATTCTAATTTACATGATAAAATTTTGTTTACGGACGAATCACATTTCAGCAACAACGGAATTTTTAATAGACATAATACGCATTACTGGTCGACTGTGAACCGCCATGAAATGAGAGTTGGAGATCGTCAACATAGATTTGGATTAAATGTATGGGCTGGTATTGTAGAAACAAGAGTACTAGGTCCCATATTTTTCGAAGGACATTTAAATGGCGAGCGTTACTTAGATATGCTGAGAAACGAGATCGAAAATGAAATAGAGCAACTTCCTCTAGAAACTTCTAGAAACTTGTATTTTCACCAAGATGGTGCACCACCTCACAATAGTCGCATGGTGCAAGATTACCTAAATGCAAGGTTTGATGCTAGAGTGATATCTACACACAGCCAAATAAGGTGGCCAGCAAGATCACCGGATTTAACTCCAATGGATTACTTCTTATGGGGTGATATAAAGGATAAAGTTTATGAAACACCTTCTAACACTTTGTATGAACTCCAGGACAAGATACGAAACGCGTTTTTGTCTTTTACACCAAGGATTTTAGAAAATGTCATGCGAAAAACCCGCACGGTTGTAAATAAATGCATTGAAGTGGAAGGTGGGCATTTTGAACATTTGTTACCTTGATTGTTGTTGTTTTACTAAATAAAAAATGTTCGTAACAAACATTTAAGGATTCCATTTTATTTTTTATTTTTTTGAAATATGACCTATCTCGATTATTTTTCAATTTTGGCCGCTCCATTAAGTATAATACCATACTTATGATTCATTTTCAAAAAGGTAATTTAATAAGCTATTTTTTGGCCCTAAAAAAATGCCTTGTTGCCATTTAAAAATATTGTGTAATTCTTCCTCATTTTTAAAAAAAAAAATGACATATCTGAAATATTTTTGACAGAAGCATCTTTCGCAAAGAATGTAATTGTTCAACATAAAGCAGGTTATAATAGACCATTTTAAAACTTCCATGGCCCACTCTCAAAGAATCATGTTGTATTAGCGAATCCATGGCCATCTAAGGATTTCCTTGAAAAGTTAGCCTGGAAGCCATTTTAAAAACAAATGATGTGTGATACGTCATTTTAAAGGAAATTGGCCGTGGAATTCAAATATCAAATAAAAATAATAGGTTTCCATTTAAAACAAAAGAGTTGATACCAGTTCCGGTCAAACCGGAAGTGATTTTAAAAGTACGATTTCACTAAAAAGTAGCAAAATATACACTTAGAATCTCCTGAAATTTTAAAATTTGTATTAATAAAACTACGGAAAAAATAGGTGGGGTAACAACATTCGTTGTCACCCGGTATAGATGATAAATGTGCATGCAACAAAACATGCATTTTTTAAAGAACTACAGGAATAAATCAATAAAAAAGTTTTTAAACTAATATTTAGAGAGCATTTTAAGAATTGGAACCATCAGCTAGGTGGAGCTTATTCCGATAAAAATCGCTTATTGTGTCTGAGAGCTCTCCACCTAGATGGTAGTGCATGCTTTTTTAATTTTTGAGTTCAACTTAGGTTAGGACAACTTTAGGGTTAAAATTGGAATAATAACACTTACGTCGTGAAATATGGATGGGCATTAATCGGCTGAAATATTGCTTGTTCCAAAACCAAAATATGCAGAAGTAATTGAAATAAAAGCCTAAAATTGACGGGTGAAAAGTGTTGAAAAGGTAAAAACTGTACTTTTTCAAAAAATATCAATTTAGTTATGCGTTATTTATAACAAATACATATTTTGTATTTTTCCCAAAATAAAGGGCCTGTATTCATAAATATTACTTTTGTTTGTAGTGAAATAATGTCAAAATGGTCTTTTTCCGTGTTTTTCCTAAAATTGCGATTATTGATTATAATGTCCAAACTGTTTTTTAATACGACGAGTTCACATAATTTTGAATTTTCTTTTGGGAAAGGAATAGATATACCGCAGAACTGCTATTCGTTATTTTGAATCGAACGCCTCATACATTCTTTAAACTAAAAATTTAATCCTTTACCATTCTGAAAATACCTACTAATGCTACTACATTTATACAACTTCTGCAATTATTCACTACTCAAGGTATTCTTGTCTAGCCGTGGGGGGTATGATATATCCATCACCCCGCCATAGATAATGTTACAATAGGATAAATGTATAAGGGGTAAATTCTTAGACCATATAGTCCATGGAATGAGCTTCCAAGATGGCGAAGAATCACACTTTGATGATAATAATTTTTACTCGCACGGTATGTATATTAGCAATTATTTGACCTTTAACCAAAATATAATAGAATATGTTTGCGAGACAGAAGTGTCATTATTTTTTTAAACGAAAACCGTTAGTCACACGAAGAAAAGTCTAGAAACCGTTTTTGCTATGTGATAAAGCGCAATTTTAAAAATAATATTTAGTTTGGAGAAGAAGAAAACCAGTGGCGTATCATTTTTCTCGTTAAAATGTCAAACTACATGTTAACGCGGACGCCACTGATAAAAGTAGAGCCAACCTTTTTTATGAAAATAATGCGTTTTATTTTATGCCTAGTTAGTACCTACTTATATTCAAAATAATATCTAAAATGGTCTCAAATTATTAAGGAAAAATAGTTATTTTTTTAGATTTTCAACACCCTGTATCTCAAAATTAAAGTGGCTGCTGTTGATAGGAACTAATTGTCTTATTCTTGGCTAAGGAATCACCACACCGGCGATGGCACATGTTTTTTAAAACATCTTGTATAATTCGTTTCCTATAGAAATAATTCCACAAACACGATGCCGTTGAATTTTTTTTAGCTGTATATATATATATTATATATATTTAGGGTTGTTTATTTAAAGTGGACTACGCTCCCGTTGGTCCTAACCTACAATTCAACGGGCCGTTGATGTCAATAACCCTTGATGGGGCCCTTATAGGCATTTTTAGAATGGAAGAGCATCAAACTTGCAGCCTAGTTAAAGGATATACAAGGTAGTCAATAAAATGAAATAACCTATTTACTAAAATCAAACTTCAGATTCGCGTGAAAATTCAAAATATTCATTCCTGTTTAAATTATAAGCATTT
The DNA here is from genome assembly GCA_963920685.1 of Polydrusus tereticollis. Classification (NCBI taxonomy): domain Eukaryota; kingdom Metazoa; phylum Arthropoda; class Insecta; order Coleoptera; family Curculionidae; genus Polydrusus; species Polydrusus tereticollis. The sequence continues at coordinate 58,519,835 of OY987329.1, forward strand.
TAATTACGTGGGACATCCAGAAATCATTATTTTGGCTAAAGAGCATACTAAATTCCCTTGTATAGTTATTGCAAAGTATTATTTCAATTAGGGAGCGACTGACAGAATTTTTATTTTATTCCTAGAACATCAAAATTTTATATTTTAGAATCATAATATTATTATATTTTAATTCTTAATACGAATTTGTATTTAATACATTTTTTTAATTAAGAGTAGTTTACCAATTGGAAAAATGTAGATGTATCTACTCATTTTCTGAAAGTTTTTATTAAAATATTTTAATTTTAGAACAAGCAGCATGCACATGCGACAGTAACAGTGATAGTAACGAATAGTTTTAGATTTCTCTATTTACCTTGAGAATAATTTCAAACTTGAACAAGAAGTTGAAGCTAGGTAAATAAGGATTTAAAGATTGAAGAGTTCGAATCCGTATCGGCTATTATAGGAACGAGAAACTTGGAAAGCTACCCTTATTTATTCCCTCTTTTAGAAATCGATTTAAGAGTTGTTTGACATTGTTTTAAATGAAAACATGCTATGGAATATAAAGGGTGTTCCAGTAGAATCCAGGATTTAATATGGTAAGGAAATACATACTATGCAAATATTGGACATATGCCCGCCGCGACCCTAGTGTACTGATATAGTTGGTTTAAATTTGTACTGTTGCCTCTTGGCCAATAAATTAACTACCTGGTAAAATACCATTGAGTGGTAATAATGGTCGGTAAAATACGAAAGAGAGCTACAGCGTCGGACTCTCCGCAACTGTAAAATAAGTATATGTTTCATTTATAAGAAACTAATTCATAAAATAATGTATATATCATGTTATTCTTGCATATAACAAGAGAGCCTAGAGTGTTATAATAATTATAGAAACTAAGAAAATACCAGTTTAATTTCTGGATATTTTATTCATTAAACCGAAAACAAAATCGTAAAAATTTTACAGAGTTGGCTGTAAAATTAATAATCCACACATCTAATTTTGTTTCGCTATCACTGGTCTTCACTTAGGATGAATCGGACTTTTCGGAAACTTTTTGATGGCAGATCGTGAGTATCAAGCCAAGTATCAAGCCAAGTATCTTGCTGAAGCAACAAGTTCACAAGATTGATGTTAAGATTATATATAAAGTATTTTTAAATAACCACGGCAACGCCAGATGCACGTGATGACGCAGACAGGCCAACGTACTCGGCTCTTAGCACGCGACCATAGAAGGATGATGTACCTTGTGTTAGCTTGTCTTGATTGAAGATTAAAGTAAAAATAATGTAAAATAATCATTACTGGTTAGTGTATAAATTTCCCAAACAGTACCTATCAATTCAGCGATGTAGGGAAGCACGAGCCACAACATTGGTCCTATTAATATCGCTAAATTCAGGCCACAAATGTGTCTAATATGTAGCGATAAACGTTATCGCCACACATTTTACTGTTACAGCATAGCCGGTTTCATCCTCGGGAAAGTACGATCCAGTTATTTCACCATGGTACTGCAGTAAACTAACCTGAACTAAGCCTAACAGTGACTCATATAAAAGATGGATATGTTCCTTATGGATAGTCTGCTCAAGGAGTTTATTCGCTCAAAATTTAACTGTGCTGCTTGAATGAACTCGAATGAACGAACAACAATCACAATTTCGCGATTACACATTGCACATAATAGACGTGCTGTGAAATATAAATTCAACCTTTTTCCTATTGGAACACCTTTTATATTTGCTTTTAAATATATCTTTCACAGATTTTTAATTTTAATGTTTGCTTAATCTCGAAGTAGGTATATACAGGGTATTTGGTAAGTACCTCCTAATTTCTGATGAGCATACAGAGGAGGTCAAAATAATCCTAACTAGTTGTAGGAAAAAAATTCCTAAACTGCCCCTTAACGGAGATACAGGGCCCCGAACGCGTACGCAGCGATTTACTTTTTTGGCTCTAACTATTGGACAACATTTTATTATTTTATAGAGGCCATAACCCTCATACTCGTTGGTCCAATATCTTGACCGGTGTCATTTGACAGAGCTGATAACTAATTTTATAAATTACTCTTAATTGATTTCGATAAAACTGGCGGTTTTCGAAATAAATCGATTTTTATGCGAAACACTCAAAAGTTACTAATGCTAAACACAAACAAGTAAAAAAAGATTTCCAGCCCGAACATTAGCAAGTCAAAAAACCTTTTGAACTCCAACTGGTTTATGCAGTAACATAACGTAAATCTAAATTTTCTAACCTTATCTTGTTTACCGATGAAGCCAGTTTTACAAGAGATGGCATAATAAACTCCCACAATTTACATTTTTGGGCTGATAAAAATCCGCACACCATAATTTAAAACAAGCACCAACAAAGGTTTATGGTAAATGTGTGGGCTGGCATTATCGGAAATAACCTTATATGTTCATTTGTTTTGGAAGAAAAACTAAATGGTGAGATTTATTTACAATTTTTGCAGCAAAATTTGAATAATTTATTGGAAGACGTGCCTCTTGGCGAAGAAGACTTTAGATGTGGTACATGCATGATGGTGCTCCACCTCATTATTACCGTATAGTACGTCAACACTTAACAAGCGTATTGGTCCTCGATGGGTAGGTCGAGGTGAGCCTGTTATATGGCCACCAAGGTATCCAGACCTAAATCCTTAGACTTTTACTCCTGGGGACATCTAAAAGAACTAGTTTATTCAACATCAAGAAACATTAGAGAAGAACTACTAGCGAAAATAACATACATTCTAACGAAGTTCGTAATAGCGCCAAAATAATATTTGCAGTGCAACGGGTAAATATATAAGACTAAGAAAATGTGTTGAAGTACGTGGAGCCCATATTGAACATTTGCCAAAATAACATTTAAACGTTTTCATTATTTTCGTGTTTTACTAAGATTGTAGATTAATTAAGCTCAAATCAACCTTTTGAAAAGTTTTCAGATTTGACGATGTTTGAGCTGGAAATCTTTGAGCATAAGTCTTCTTGCCTTCGAAGAGTTTGAAAGCGCTTCCCAAAAATGAAATGTACATCATCATACCCTGCGTATTTATTTTTAACTGTTTGTGTTTAGCATTAGTAACATTTGAGTATTTCGCATACAAACCGATTTATCTCGAAAACCACCAGTTTTATCAATATAAATTATTAGTACCTTTTTTGAAGAGGAATGACCAGAGAATTTAAAAAATCCTTTTCAGCTCTGTCAAATGACACCGGTCAAGTTCTTGGACCAACGAGTATATTGGCAAGTCCGTTCATGACTTCTCTGACGATGTAAAACATCTACTGTATTATGGTTTAATGACTCTTTATGGCGTCTATAAAATATTAAAATTTTATTAAAATATACAAGTCGGTTCAAAAGTAAGAGCCAAAAAAGTAAATCGCTGGGTACCCGTTTGGGGCTCTTTATCTCCGTGAAGGGTTTAGGAATTTTCTATGGTAAATTAAGGTTATTTTGACCTCCTCGGTATGCTCCCCGGGAATTAGGAGATACTTACCGGACACGCTATATACATAATGGATTATCTCTGTCTTCAAAAACATGCAGATACAATTAGAAAAAATGGTTATGTTTATAAACAGAGAAGAATATACTCAAAGCTTTTTTCATAATTTATTTAAAATATGTAAAATAAAATATATTACAATTTATTTTCAACAAACGATTTTGAAAAAAAATCACATACATGGTAGCTTTCAAATGCTTATTAACTAATTGATCGTGGATCTTCGCAGAAAAGAGCAAAAACTTGAAAGGCGCATTTAAGAGTAAGCGATTATCTGAAAGTTTTTAGTAATTATTGAAAAATTGTTTGATACGAAATAACAAGAACTATAAACTTTAAACGAAGAATATGATTTGAAATTTGAGATGGCAAATGTATTAAAGTATGTAACAATGCTAAATTCAATAAAGTAAAAACTCTAAATTGTAAATTCTATATTAGAGTATATGGGATGCCCCATGCATTTTTTTTTGCATAAACGCAATCTGGTACAGTAGCACAACTTTGATATTTGGAACAGCCTGAATATAAAGTCATTTTTGCAATCTATATTACTTTCTTAACCACTTGCCTTGATATTTCCCTATAGCTATCTATCACTGATTTCGAGATATTAATTAATTTCCAATTATTTTTCGATAAATATGACCTGCACGAAATCCTCATATTTTAGAAGTCTGAGATAGTAAGCCACTGAAATTCAGTTAGTTTACTCCCAGACTTTTAGACTATGGCCAAGTCTTAGTTAAAATATACAGCGTGGTTTAAAAATACAGGAATTATGCTAGGTACTTGAAAAGATACCTAAAGAACATTTTTTAAATTAAACGCCCGTGTATCGTCTACTATCATATTACTAATTCGAAAAATAGCTCAAATTTGTTGTTTTTTGTCTTTTAGTCAGTGCCACTGTTATAATCGTTTCGATACTCTGGTACTTTACACCTTGCAAATACTTTTAAAGTCTATGGAAAAAAACTACTCAATTCTCGTTCAACTTATTTATTTTGATTCGAAAATGTGATAAAATCATAAGCAGATTATGTGAAAGGTTTAATGAAATGTACTCGAATTTACCGCTAATAAACCTCAAAAAAATTATATGAATTCATAACGATTTTGTTTCGTTCGGTTCAACTTTAAACAGATCAACAACTTAGACAGATCTAATTTCATTTAGATGTTTGGTTAACTCGATATAGCAACAATGGTTCTCTTGAATTTATTGGTGATTTATAAATTTTCCCTTTAAACATACTCCTGACCTAAAAATCTTATGGATTAAAATCGGGTCATTACGGAGGTAAATTTCGATAACAACAGTGATATGACACATGTATGGAGGACTGGCTGATACCGATTGTGAATACCTTTCTCATATAAATGCTTTTAAGTCAGAAACTTGACTAGTTATGTTTATGATATACATAAACCAAGAACAAACGTTAGCAGCTTTTCTAGTCAGCAATAATATACAGGGTGCTTAATTTCAAGAAATCTCCTAGACATTTTTTCAAGTAACCACTGTATACCTGTGTGGCGACTCGTGATGTTAGAACCAGCATAAAAATCTGGTCAGAAATGAATGACCTTTTTTAAAAAAGATATTACAAAAAGCAACATTTTTTGTATTTTGCAAATAGGTACCTATGCTCGAACTAGATACAATAAAACGGTATTTACTTACTAAACTATTACAAGTTATATTTAAATAAAATACAATTACCGACTATTTTTAATTTTTTAAGAAGGCAAATTGAAATTTACTATTCTTGCATTTGCTCTTTAATTCGTATCTTATCCATTAGACCTAGTAAAAATATTTTTGGGGTCTATTTTTGAATAGACAAAATTATTTGTAAATAAATTATTCTTATATCGTAAACCATTAAAAATAAAAATCTCGATTCAAGAATACATACACCGAACACGAACAAGTGCAGTACGGATCTGGAGACATGATAGCAGCGACAACGAGGTGTGCGAATTAACATAGCCGACGATCTTTATTTAAAATTTAAAAATAGAATAATAATTATTTTAGGCAGTGCTGCAGCTCTTATCAAAAAGTCGCCATTGCCTTTATTTTTAAACCATCCCCTATATGGCAACTAAGATTTGGCCATAGCGTAGAAAATCTCCAAAAAAATTAAAAATTAATCAATATCTCAAAAACGGTAACGTATGGGTATAGGAAAATAATAAGAAAAGTTGTAAAGGAGCTGAAAAATATGGCAAACATTAGTTTATATTATAGGGGGTTCTGTTTAAAATATCAATGTTGCCACTACATTCTGGTAGAAGCGACAACATCGCATTGACGAAAATATTTTAGCTGGGTAGAGCATGGCCGTTTACGGAAAAATACACATTTGTTCACCGTGAACTACTCCCTGTATACAGGGTATCCCTCCAAGGTCCGGCAAGGTGCGACATTATAGGAGCCATAACCTTACGGATTCGGGAATTTTTTTTTTAACTAAATCGACCAAAAAAGAACTGATGTAAAATAATTTGAAGTTTACAAAATGACCACTAGGTGGCGTTATTACTGGGATATAACTAGAAAGTAAAACTTTATCAGATAATCGCTATCTTAAAGTACTGTTTTAATGACGGAAATAAATAGTTCAATAATTTCTGAGAAAAACTGTTAATAATACTTTTATCGTATCTTGAACTATTATTTCTGACCGGTATATTATTAGCTTATAACGTCTTAGTTACGCGGGAATTATAAGGGTCATAACTCTCTTGGGATATTAAGAAAAATTTGACATAAAATCAAACGATTGACATCTAATGTCAATTTGATTGTCATTTATTGAAACATTTATTCCACTTTAAAAATGAACAAAATGTTACTAAAATCGGTCAGAAATAAAATTATCTATGTATCACTGGAATTATAATGGTCTTAATTACCGAGGGCAAAGTTTACGTCCTATTATAAATCGCATAATAATCTCGTTATATTAATAGCTATAATTGTGTATCTTTGGTAATAAGGGTGAGGGAAGCCTGTCGAAAAAATATTTTTTAAATTGCTGTATACTCTACATTCTTTATCCAAATTTATTCGGTTTAGGCTCGTCTGATAGACACTTTTACAATTATTAAAAAACGACTTTGGTCGTGGTCGCTAGTACACACAGCGCCTTCTAGGTGACGCTGTTTGGACAAGATTAAGGTTTTTCAAATTTTCGTAACAAATGTAAACGACATGATACATTATTTTATTACTCGGCTTAAAGAGCATACAAATAGCTACATTTTGGGGTAAGCCGTAATTTGATAACTTTATTCGTATTTCAGTTAATTACAAATAACTATTTTAGTTTCAGAATTTAATGTTAACCGTTAAACGAAAAGAATGTAAATTATTTGTTCTCATAATTTTTTATCAATTTAGTAACAATACTAATGGGAACATTAAAGAAAGATTATTCAATAACAAAACTGCTATAAAGTAAAGTTACTTTTGTTCTTAAGATTCGGGGGAAAACCATTACCTATTAAATCGTTCGTCTTAGACAAATTTAATAAAATAATTCAGTGCTATTCGTAGAGTAATTTTCTATTTAGTAAAGACTATTCCTTTGCTTTAACCACGGACCGTGTAAACAAATTTATGTCAATCCTGCTGACTGATAGACAACTTTCACGTTACATTACATTAAATTGACGTTTATTTTCTGTATTTAAAATTTGGTTCATTATTTAAAAAATTCTATATGTAGTTTTCATTTAATTTGATTTTTCCAAGTTAAAAATTTTAAATTTAGGTTATTGCAGTTTAGTTGTTAAACAAACTTTACATTTTCGATATGCCCTTTCGATCAACTTCTATTTTGAATTAATGGCGAGAATAGACACAAATGCAATAAAAGGCTAAACATTTTAATTATAATTATGTTCCTATTATTGTTGTTACTAAATTGGTAAAAAATGATGAACTGAACTTTTACATTCCTTTCGTTTAATGGTAAAAATTATTTTTTTAATCTAAAATATGTAAATAATTCGAAAGCGAATAAAGATATCAAATCACGGAGTACGCCAAACTGAAGCTAGTTTTATGCTCTTTAAGCTAATAAATAGAAAAATTGATCATGGAATTTAATTTTATAAAGAAAATTTGAAAAAAGAGAATTATGCCTAATCAGCGCCACCTAGAAGACGCCGTGTGTACTAGCGATCACGAACACAGTCGTTTTTTAAATAAGTGTAAAAGGGTCTAGTAAAAGAGTCGAAGCTTAATCAATTAGAAAAAAGAATTATATGGAGCATACAGCAAATTAAAAATTGTTTTTTTCACAAGCTTCCCGCACCCTTATTATCGAAGATACAAAAAGGTCTTACAAACAAGTTTTCTCAAAAGTTATTGAACTTTTTATTCCCATCATTAAAACAGTACCCTAAGATAGCGGTTATCTGCAAGAATGTCACTTTTTAGTTATATCCTAGTATTTGTGCCCCCTAGCGGTCATATTAGAAACTTAAAAATATATTACATCAATTTCTTTTGCTCGATTTAGTTAATACACATTTTTCCCGTAGCCGTAAGGTTTATGGCTTCCATGATATCGTACCTTGCCGACCTTAGTGGGACACCCTGTATAACAGTGTTTTTCGCGTCGTAAGTTATTAGTGTGCAGAGTAGAAATAGGTGATCATTAACCTAATAGTAAAGAAATTAAGAGTTAACAAAATAGAAAAGAAATTTAGATTTAAAGAGACAAGTAATAAAAAATAAACTTAAAAACGAAATAATAAGCAAAAAGCAAAAACCTAAAAAACTAACTCACTTTTAGTGTGATGATAGTTTCCCCGGTTATGTTATGGCCCCTTTCTTGTAGCCCCTAAAAATATACTAATCGTAAATAAAAAAAAATGACACAACAAAAAGTACCACAGTGCAACAAATAATAAGTTAAATACAGTAACTTGGAAATACCACTCCCTGTGACAACAAATCATGCCTAAATGTGTGATAAAAAGCAGTAAAGTTATATAGCAGCAATAAATATAACTATTTGATTTTCTTCTCTATCGACCGCAAAATGCCTTAATTAAATATTTATGCAGAGTAAGATGTGCTTCAAGTTTTATTTACTCGTGACAGATTTTCAAATTCTAGGTAAACGGGAAGTACCTGCCCTATACGTTTTGATGAATGAGTAGTTATTAGCACATACGTGGTTTAAAAGTTCGCATCTATATATTGCATTGAGTTGAAAAATTGAATTTTTAAAAGTACAATGGGGTAGCAGATAGTAGTAATTGATATTCTTTTCAACTTAAAACATGTAGCCGTTCCTGAGCAAAAGGATCTTGACGGACAAACAGGAAAAGTTGCCCCATAAGGGTTCCGTTTTTTTGCATTGATTGATTGAGTCGCTAATATTACAAAAATTTTGAATAAATATTGAAATATGTAACTTAAATAATAATATGACATTCATAATTCTTAATACAATGATACGCGTTTTGTAATTACATGTGCATGTATGACATACCGTTTTACAATTGTCTGTAAGAAAAGATCAATAGAAATTGAGTTCCCTTAAACCATATTCATTCACTATTATAAATGTACTGCTTTTAAATCACTTATATTGTCTATATAACAGTAAAAACTAAACAAAGTAATATTAGACACAAAACAACAGCTACTGGGGGGGATAGATGATTCATAATGCTGTCATTACCTTGACAGCAACAATTTCGGCATATCCTAGAGTTCCACCTCGAAGAGTCGTAACTGAACGTTTTAGGCCCTAGATGTAAAGGGAAAATATGTCTGAAATTGATAATAATTTTCTATCTTCTAACAACAAGTGTCGAAAATAAATAGGTTTAAAGAGGAGTAAAATTTATTCAAAATTGATATACAAAATTATATTTACTTAGATACCCCAACAAGTTCGGAAACGGTAGCCGGATAGAAAACAACTAAGGTCCAGATTATTGACGTCTTGTGAGTGATATCAGTCAAATAACTTCCAGGGCAACAATTGTATCAACAATGGTATCCTTAGAAATTACCGTATGATTAGAGTTAACAGGTCATTGATAATATGAAGCTAAGTCCCTTGCAAGGGCGTCTAAGATACCTAATTTAAAAATAGGGCTTCCATTTCAGAACTTTTCAAAATAAGATTAGGTAAAAAACACGTCAATGTTAATATCTAGCGAGAAGTTTAATTACACATTTGATAGAATTTTACTATTGACCTCCAACCACCCTTACTTTAAAATGTGAAATGGTAATATCTATCGAGTGAAACATGGTTGCATTAAATTGCCTATTTAACTGTATCAATAAAAGTGAAATCAAGTAATCGATTTGCGAGTTGGGTGGAAAAGATTTGTGTTAAAACAATACAAATTAATTTGGCGTAACTGTTTTCCCATTTCGAAACTATTAAATTCTCCAAAGTGTAAAATATCATTGTAACATTTAATAATGTTAACGATTGTCTTTGTAAGCCACTGGAATGAGACGAACCTGTAGTATAAAAGTAAACAAGCCGCAAAAGTATTATGTTTTTAGAGTTTATTTACGAACTATTTACTTGACGTGTATTTACACAAATGTGAATATTTTACTGATAATTCACTCTATCATTCTAAGGTTGTTTAAAATTCGAGAAGTAATAAAATGGCATATAATCTAGCTGAGCGAACCGAAATAATCATCCTCTACGGGGCTAAAAATAGCTGTACGCGTAGAACCGCCATAGTGTTCAATTAGAGGCATCCAGATAAAACCGTCGGGTATACGAATATCAGAGAATTGGTGCATAAGTTTTAAGAAACTGGATCTGTATGCAACAAAAAAATGCACAAGCAAAGGTTTTGGATGCAGCTTGTCAGGTTTAGGTACTCGATCAATTCGCTGTAGATCAAACTTCTGCTTCTATTCCGGAAGTCGCAAATCTGACGAATGTTTCTAATGATTCTGTGCACAAAATTCAAAAAAATATACAAATTTTACACGAACTTAATGAGGACAATTACGATAGAAAAATCAAATTTGTGCTAAAGGACTGACGAGGACCGCACATAAATAAAAAATATTCACTTTCTTCTTGAATGGGTTTATTAATAAACACAATTGCATATATTGAGATAATAAAAATATGCGAGTTTTTCGGGAAGGCTACACTTAATTTACTAGAAAATCAACGTTTGGGGCCAATATTTCTAGAAGAAAATTTAACTAGTCAATTATACAGGGTGTTTATTAAACACACGGCAAGGGGTTATTCCCTGGACTATTCTAAGAATATTTTGCTCTTTGATGATTTTTGAAAATTCGCTTTGTTTCGAAAATAGAGTGCGAAAAAAATTTTCGACATTGGTAACATTTCAATAATTACATATAAAGTTTCTTAATCTACAAGTTGAAAATGATTACCACCAGCTAGGATGCAAGAATCCAATCTTCTCCTCATTGACTGACGAACATTTTCAAAATCACCAGGGCCGTTTCCTATTCAGTTGCACCCAGCAATTATCCAATTTCGTAAGAGTAGTATAAACTAATGACTTTAGATGGCCCCATAGGAAATATTCCAGAGGGCTTAAGTCCGAGGTCCACCTCGACCAATCCAGCGATCCCCGTATGTCACTGTTAAAAATTCACGAGCAACTCATGCATTTCTTGTTGCCTATGGCACATCCTCCAGAAACTGAGGTAGCGTTTATTCCGAAAAATTGCGATACACCTCTCCGGTAAGTCTTCCTGGCAGAAATACCGGTCCAATTCCTAACTAACCCAAACGTTCAACGAAAACTGATGTTGAAAACGATCTTCAAGTACTTCATGTGGATTCTTTTCAGGCCACACATGGTTATTGTGAAAATTCCTTATCGCATTTCTTAAGAAATTCGATTAATTGGTAGAAAAAATCAGCGTCAGTAGTTGAGGGATTTGAACCAATGTGTGCAAAAGTCATTAACAGAATGCAACCGGTGGAGGCAAATCAGCAGGGCGAAGTGTCTAAACGCGTTATATGTGAATGGGTACAACAAATAGTCACTAAGGATTTTCCAAACAGTCCTATTACTTATATTCAAAGTATTTGCGATCTTTCGAGTAGAAGTAGACGCAGGTCTTCCTCTGTCTAGTATAGCACATTCTCTTCCACTTTTACCCTTCTTACTGTCATTGGCCGTCTTAGTATCCCCACCTCATTACAATGTGCCTATTTCATTAACACGTTGATGAATACTTTGGAAGGGTTTTCCATCATGAACCTTACGGTCAGGAACCGTTCAATGTACAACCTTGTAATGAATTTATATCAGCAAGTCCGTAAACAAAATGCATGTCAGTCATCTCGGTGTTCGTATAGCAATTCATGATAGAAGACTTGACAAACAAAAGTCTAACCATTAAGTGTACCCGCGCACGAGTGTTTTTTTCTCCGTGTTGATTAGCGGAAGTGGCTAAACTACCGCTAACAGCCGCTCATACGCTCGCTTCCATTACTTACCATGAGTTTCATTTAGCAAAACGGCGACCCTGGCGTCTTGAAAATAGAACAAGTTGCATTTTATTTACCGCCGCAGTTTAAACTGATTTGCTTAAAAGATAGTAACGCATTTTTAATAATATTTATACTCGGTAAGCCCAGTGTAGTACGCCATACTTTTATATCGACTACATTAATAATTTGAAAAATATGAAAATTGGTTTTGTCGAAAATTTTTCTCCTCCTGTATCTTCGACATAAAGTGGCTTTTTAGAAATCATCAGAGAACAAAATATTCGTAGAATAGTTCAGGAAATAACTCCTTTAAGTTTTGCCGTATGTTTAATAAACACCCTGTAATATGAACATACTAGGAATCTTATAGAAAATATGATAGATTCTCTTAATGTACAATATTTGGAAAATCAAGTTGATGAAAATGGAACTTTAACTCAATGAAGAAAATTTGCATTTTCAGCAAGATGGAGCTCTTCCCCACTACGCATTACCAGTTAAAGAGTGGCTTAACCAACGTTTCCCCGGCAAATGGATGGCAAACGAAGTGCAATAGAATAGCCAGAAAGATCTCCCGACGTAACTCCTCCTTATGGCCTTCTTGCCAATAACGCCGCACATTTGTTAAAACTAAATAAATTAGTTGCATTAGTATTACATTTTTCCACCTCGCACACGGATTACCTGATTTCACTTTTCTTGGCACGGCAATTTAATTCTCGTTGCAACGATGTATATACGTAGGTTAGTTGGTGGAGGTGTGGAGATCAATAGTAAAATTCTCTCAAGTGAGTAATTAAACTTCCCCCTCGATATTAGAATTGACGCGATTATTGTCAAAATTTTATTTCCCTCAAAATCTAGGAATATCTAGGGTGATTCCTTTTGAAATGAAAGCCTTGTATTTACTAGGTATTTAAAAACAGCATATTATATCTTGCCGTCATAACTAAACAAAAATTATATATATCAATATTGTTTCATGTATAAATATATTTAGCTATAATAAACACTACCTATGTATATTAAACAATTTCCTAGTCCCTACATGAAAACTAAAGAAGCTTCGCAACATAAATGAACCAGTTAACTGAAGAACATCACAATGTACTTACCCTTCCCGGCTGCTTTTAAAAACGAAATTAAATGAAAATAAGCCAGTTCAGTTGAGAAAATATTATTTTACAAAAGAACTTTTAATCTACTTAACTGAAGGTTCAACTAAAGTGCAACAAATAAAAAAAAATGGAATTAAACTCTACAAGACGGTATTTTCTTTCGTGTCTATTAAATTTAAATGGTGATTATTACTGACTTAATTATTATAATACTGATCGATTGAGTTTTAAATTTAGTAGTTTGCTTCAGAATGTATGATTCTAAACTATCCGAAAAAAAATCGAAAATACATTTTTTAATATCACTTTGTCTGTAGTTCGAAAACCTCTTACCCGCGTTAAATAAGGTTTTAAAACTCCTTTTAGATTCAGTGGTGAGAATTCTTTTTAACTCATTATTAAGAGGATTTTATACGAGATGCCACAAAATGTTGACGCACCCTTATACAGGGTATTCTATACTCGATAGTACGTTAGAAGTATCTGGAGAACGGAAAGAAAAATAATTGTGAAATTTTTACTACGGCATAGGAGGCTGCGCTCTAGCTTTTAAAAATGATTTCGCGGTTGCAGTGGCGTCAGATCTATTGATAACTGACATCAACTTTAAAATTTTAAATAGGACACCCTGTAGTTTATTTTATTTTTAGATTCTACGAAGCAATCTAGGTTTTTTTTGTATACGATATTTTTCCATTTATCTTGATGTTCCAAATATTAATTATTTTGTGTTTTTTTTACCGAAACTATGTGAATTAAAACTTCAATATTTTCGTCTCCAGATGTCCAATCAACATAACATTTCAACATGTGGTACTTTATTTTTGGCAAGATAGGATTGCCAACTTCTATACAGAGTGTCCTAAAAATTAATTGCAATTCAGATTTTATAAATTTGATCAAAAGTCACTTTTTTTTAAATGGAATACCCTGCATATTATTAAAGTGTTGAATAGAGTGGACCAATTGAATTTTTTTCATATAGAGTGTTCCTCTACCTATTTTGAACCGCTTTCGATTTATAAGCCACTTTATGAATAATTACTATTCATATTCGAAAACTAGACATTAAAGATCTAAATCGATAAGTGTGCCATGATCAAAACAAATTTCCTTTCATAATAAATTGTGGTTCTGAAAAAACCGATTTTGTCAGTAAATTAAAAATTTTGGAATTCTCACCTAATACGTCAGATGTTTAAAGTGCTGGCCATTTTCATGTAAGCAATCGGTAATACATGTCATCACATGACCGGTATTAGCTCTTTGAGTTTCTAATGGATCAAGTTCTTCAAAAGCGCGCCTTACCCGATTTTCTAGATCTTCCTTTGAATTTACTGGAAAAAGTCTAAAGGATTAAGATCTGGAGATCGCGCTGGCCAACTCCATGGTCCTCCACATCTTATTCACCTACCTTCAAACATATCATACAGTTCCGCGGAAACTTCATGGGTACAATGAGCAGGGGCTCCATTTAATTGATACCAATAATTTCTCAAATCGATAAGCGGTAGATTATTCAAAAAGTCAGATACGGTTGTTCTTAGAATTTCGAGATATTTTGCAGAAGTTTAATTTTGATCATAAATCTAGATTGATAATTTCATAATATCAACAAACAAAATACAATAAAACTAAATCTTTGTTGGTAACCTCTTTCTTTTATAACGTGTGGATTTTCTGCAGCCCAATAGTGATTATTTTGACGGTTAAAGACTCCTTGACCTGAGAATTTTGCTTCATCAGTCCAAATAATTCTTTTCAGAAAACCTGGATCCTCCTGTGTTCGAATTAATTACATTTCGCAAAGACCTACAGGTTTTGGAGGATCACCTGTTTGTAAAGCCTGTAGTGTAATTAGTTTGTAGCCATGCATATTATGTTTATGTAAAATTCTCCATATTGTTGTTCGATCTATTTCTAAATCATTTTTAGCACTTGTTATTGAAGCATGGGGATAGGAATGAAATTTCGCCAAAACGTTAATTTCATTTTCTTTGTTTTCAGTAACAGGGTGAAATTGATATCTTGGAGCCTGTACATGATGATCATTTATAATATCCCTCCCTCTTACCTTTTTTGTTTCTTGCATTAGATAAAAATGTTAAATAAAAAGTTGTACAGAATAATGTAAGCTATTTGCAGAATAATATATGAATAAACAGGGTATTGCAGAAATGAGTCACAGGTTAAAATATTTTTTTTTAATGGTACACCCTATATATTGTTAGCTTTTTAGAATCTCCTAAAGCTTCTGAATATTTTTCTTATAAAATGTCCTATATAAAAATATAAAAGTTTTCGAAATAATCGCATTTTAACTAAGCGGCTACATTCAAAAATAAATATTCTAGATTTCAGTAGTAGTAGTTCTTAGGTGGCTGTGAATTTGTAATTACCACAAGTTCTTCTTTATTGTTGAGATTTTAATTTTAAAAATTATATTTTAAATTTTGTATTTCATATACTTTTAGTAGTATATTTAAATCACTATTTTCGTCTCTTTAAATTGTTCTTTTCTTTCTCGCTAGGCTAGACGTTTGTTGAAACTTTTCATAGATTCGACGAAATGTTTTTTGGTCCGGAACGTGCATCCGGGGATTAATTCTACGCAGTTCCCGTTGAGCCAATTTAACGCAATTGTTTGCTTTAATAAATGTTTGCAAAATTGTTTTTCCCTTTCTGAATAAGGCATATTTATCAAATAATGTAATATTTACTTAATATGTCGGTAACTGTCACTAATAAACATAGTTTTTGTTGCTCCGTGACCGCATAATTCACAGCCACCTAAGAACTTTACTGAAATCTAGAATATTTATTTTTGAATGTAGCCGCTTAGTTAAAATGCGAATATTTCGAAAACTTTTATATTTAGGTATATTTATATTTAGGTAAAGGACATATTATAAGAAAAGTATTCAGAAGTTTTAGGAGATTCTAAACAGCTAACAATATAAAGGGTGTACCATTTAAAAAAAAATATTTTAACCTGTGACTCATTTCTGCAATACTCTGTATATTTATATATTATTCTGCAAATAGCTTACATTATTCTGTACAACTTTTATATTTAACATTTTTATCTAAAGCAAAAAACAAAAAAGTTAAGATGGGGGGGGGGGGGGGGACATTATAAATGATCACCGTGTACATTTTCGAAATTTAAAAAATTACCTTCAAATCTGAGAAATTTTCGTAGGTTCATTGGCGGCAAATTCGGAAAAAGAGCGTTAAATCTTCTGCAGGTTCTTGAAACAATTCTTTAACACTCGTTGTGAAAATAAAACAAATTTAAAATAACCGTATTTGAATAACTATTATTCTCCATTTTTGCAATTTTAATCTGACATAAGCAAACCCAAACTAAAAAGTGAGACATGTCATGTCACCATCGTTATGTATTCCAGTTATTACATCATGGCACACTTATCGATTTAGATCTTTAATGTCTAGTTATCGAATATGAATAGTAATTATTCATAAAATGGCTTATAAATCGAAAGCGGTTCAAAATAGGTAGAGGAACACTCTATATGAAAAAAATTCAATTGATCCACTCTATTCAACACTTTAATAATATACAGGGTATTCCATTTAAAAAAAGTGACTTTTGATCAAATTTATAAAATCTGAATTGCAATTAATTTTTAGGACACTCTGTATAGAAGTCGGCGATCCTATCTTGCCAAAAATAAAGTACCACATGTTGAAATGTTACGTTCATTTGACATCTAGAGACGAAAACATTGAAGTTTTAATTCACATAGTTTCGGTAAAAAAAAACACAAAATAATTAATATTTAAGAAACGGCAAGAGAAATGGAAAAATATCCTATACAAATAAAACCTAAGTTGCTTCGTAGAATCTAAAAATGAAATAAACTACAGGGTGTCCTATTTAAAATTCCAAAGTTGATGTCAGTTATCAATAGATCTGGCACCACTGCAACCGCGAAATAATTTTTAAAAGCTAGAGCGCAGCCTCCTATTGCCGTAGTGAAAATTTCAAAATTATTTTTCTTTTCGTTCTCCAGATACTTCTAACGTACTATCGAGTATGGAATACCCTGTATAACTTTTTCTTCCACTAGAAAATTTGAGCATGTCAAACGCAGTAGCGATAAATTTTCAAATTAAAAATTGATCAAAAGGGGCAGTTTTCTGGACGAATGCCCAAAAAATAATGAATTAAACGGGAAAAAATATGTTTTTTATGTAAGTATAAACATTTTCTACATAACTTATAACCCCGACTTTCAAGTCAGTCTCTAGACAGAAAATAGAAACTCTTTAATCATATTGCGACCTAATTTCAGGTTAAAGCAATAAAAACCAAAAGGGCAATAAAATAGGTTATTATTATAAATAAAAAATTACCTTAACAGCTTGTATAACATCAATTCCAGCGCTACCCGTTTGACCTTTCTGGCCTTTTTCCCCAGGTGGACCCTAAAATAATAATGACGTTACAACATTTAGGGTTAAATATCCTTATAAAACATTTTGGGTAATAAATTGTAGACAAGGTCATTTTTATATGAAGACACATATTTTATCCGTTACGTACATAAAATATTATTGCTTGGTTTTTATTATACGTTTTTTTACATAGTGTCTTAGATTCAAGCGATTTGAGGAATTGGGGAAATTTTAAAAGATATGGACCAGTTGAAATAGTGACAATGATTAAATTCGTTTAAAATATGTATTTGCAATTGTGAATTCATTAGTAGCGATTCAATCTACGTAATTTGATACCTACATTAATCTACAATCACGAACAAAATTTACTAATCACTTGAAAAAATATCTAATGTAATTATTATTATTATTATTATATGCCACCGTAAAGGCGGGGACGAACCAAACAATGTCAATATGTATAGTGTCATGATGCGTTTTTTGTTTTTGTAGTCAATTTCAATTATTATATTAGAGAGTTCTTGTAAATTAAATTTATACCCTGCACTGTTGTACGGTAACGCTGTTTTAACATACTTATTTTATGTGGTCGACAGCGTAGTGGTATGTCATAAAAAACGTGAAACCAAGAACTCGATAATGCTATCGGATGCGACGTCAAATAGCACTGTGTACAGAACGGGGAAAGCTACTAGAAAAAAGTAGATATCTACAAGCTATAAGCTACTTAAAACTTAAGTAGTTAAGCTACCATTATTTAAAAGTAGCGTAGCTACAGGTAGCTAAGCAACAAACTTTTTTTTTTAAATAACTTCTATAAGTTACTTTACTTTATGTCAGTAAATATAAGTTATTTGCTTCTGCTTTTCAAATAAGCTGTCCGACAACCCATTTGGTCTTGGAGTATTAATACAGGGTGTGATTTAATGATAGGCCGTAATTCCAAGGGTGCATTTTTGAACCAAATTCAAGTAGAAAATTTTATATAAACATGTGTCCTAAAAAGTCTGATTTTCAAGATACAGGGTGTCAAAACTTAAAAAAAATCGGCTTTTTATTAATATCTCAAAGATCCTTTAGCCGATTTTGGTGAAATTTAGTAGTATTGTTCGTTGTGATAGGACGCTAAGTTAGCACTAACTAGATGATTATTATGAGTTCCAGTGACGTCCCGGTGGGCACTCTCACGAATTATATTGACAAAAAAAATGTACGCCACTGACTTCACGTTGAACTTTATATTGTTTTCGGGTTAAGCAGCTAAAAGTACAACTTTTTCTATCTTGATATTTTTTCGTACCTTACTTTGTTTTCGAGAAAACAAATTTTTCGACATGCAATGAAGTGACTTATTTATTTTTTTGGACACCCTTGAAAACCAGACTATTTGGGACACATGCTTATATGAACTTTCTACTTGAATTTTGGAATTACGGACTATTATTAAGTAACACCCTGTATAGGTTGCAAACAAAAATAATCTGTACTGGAGCTAAAGAGGCGAGAAAGTTATTGATTCTTAAGAATATTTATTTGATGGTGGGATGATTGGATAATCTTCTTACATAGTGATGTGCTACCTATTGTCATCCAAATCCTTTAAAAATTCGATTCAATTTTATTAGCATCAGAATCTAACAGCATCTTGTCGGTAAAGTAGTTATTTACAATAGGTAGCTCAAATAATTTATGGGGAACTTATGCTACCGAAAGTCTCTTTTTCGAGTAACTAACTACCATTTAAAATAGCTTCATGAATACACTAAAAAATAATGTAAAAGCTACAGCTACAAGCTACTTACTTAGTTTAAAAGTAGCTCGAATTAAGCTATTAGCTACCAAAAAAGTAGCTAGCTAGTAGCTTAACTACTTAGTAGCTAGCTACTGCTCAGCTTTGACTGCGTACACGGCTCGCTTGGTTACACGAAAAATATGCACAATTAGTGTTGCCTGGAGGCTGAATAACGCAACTCTAGGCATCGCACTAGACAGATGCAGACATCGGTAGTAGATAACGTAATGCACCTCCTACGATAGTACATACATATTAGGTTCTTTCAAATTGTAAACTCTACGCCATACGCAATTGCAAATGGATATTAATCTAGAAAATTTTATACCTGTTAATTTTAGCTAGATGCCAGATGCTTGCGTTCTAACATGTTGCTATGACAACAACCTAATTTTTTCCGAAATCACCCTAACCATAAGCACCCAGCTGTAAGATTAATAAGTGGAAATCTTCCTGGTTTGACAGCTGTAATAAAAGCAGTGGCGTAAAATATTTTTTATTGATATTTATTTTTACCTGAAATAGCATAAATTTAAAAATTGTCTTTAGCCAATTTTAACCTGTGTAATTTTTATTGTAGATCTGCACAAAGAAGTTTCAGGATTATATACCTTGTGTGCACTGCCGCCAATAAATACCAAACATATATTCCTGAGTCCAGAGTAATGACTAATGACAAATTTTTGAATAATGCAGAATGTCAATTTAAAATAAACAGGGTTAAAACGTAATATTTTCGTCTGTGTCACAGTACCGATGTTCAGATAACTCTAATAAAAAAGTTGTAATATTCCTAGAGAAATTAAATAAGCTTTTAAATTTAGCTTTTAAAAAATCAAGTAAAATAAGTGTTAGAACCCCTCTTTTGGCGATTTTAGCTTTGAATAAGAGGATAGAGTTTCCGCTAAAGGCAGAAGTCAGCCATACCGCCAAGCGAGTGAAAAACTAAGCATTGTAAGGTTAGTCAGTGAGGAGTACTTGTATAAGAAGTCAGCGATGACTGAATGTGGTGATTCTTTGAAAGCTTAAATCAATACTGAGAATGAGTGGAACTTATGGTCATATGCTTCCTTTAATAATTTGCTAAAGGACTTCTGAAATTATTAGAACACTTTTCTAGAAAACCCCTTTTTAACAGAAAAACACCTTTGTTCAAAATGAAACCCGCCTAAAATATATTTACAAATGGCCAAGAAATCACACTTTACACCACGAAACGATAGGAGGTTTTTTAGGTATATACCACAAATTTCTTAAACAAACCATTTTTAATAGAAATATACAGGGTGGTGATGAAGTTTGGAATAATAGGAATATTTCTGAACAAGTTAACTTAAAAAAAACACGCTCAGACACGTCGATTTTTATTTTTATTTCTGCATTTTTTTAGCTAATACTAGAATATATAGGGGGTTGCATAAATGAATTATCACGTCAATGTCACTTTTTGTAAATGGAATACCCTGTATATTATTTCATTTTTCGATTCTAAGCACATTTCGTTTATGATGTCCTATACCTATCTTCAACTGTTTACGAATTATTGACAATTGAAAATTAGACACCTTCAATGAAAATAAAAATATAAATTGAATTGTTTGAGCGTTTTTTTTAAGTTAACCTGTTCACAGATATTTCTATTATTCCCAACTATATTTTCATTCGTATAGGGTGTCTCAAAAAATCAGTATCAATTTCAAGTTTGTTTTTATAAACGAAATTACACTTTTTTAAATTTTAAACATATTATTTTATTTAATGAATATTATTTACAATAAAGGAATATGCCTGCCTATTTTAATAAATGTTGGAAGTGGTATCCATCACAGCTCTACAATGACCCAATCAATCCACAAACTCTCTTTGGACGTTAGTAACAATATCTGGGGTAATTTGTCGTATCGTAGCTCTTATTCTTATTTTCAAGTCTTATAAATTTTGTGGTTTATTTATGTATACTCTCCCTTTAACGTAGCCCCATAAGAAGAAGTCGAGCGGAGTTAAATCGAGTGGCCACTCTATTTCGCCCCGTCGGCCTACCACTCGATAATGAAACGTATTGTTCAAATATCTTCGAACATTTGCGCTAAAATGGGCAGGAGCTCCATCTTGCGGAAACCAA
This sequence comes from Polydrusus tereticollis, assembly GCA_963920685.1. NCBI lineage: Eukaryota > Metazoa > Arthropoda > Insecta > Coleoptera > Curculionidae > Polydrusus > Polydrusus tereticollis. The sequence goes on from OY987329.1 coordinate 58,541,326, forward strand.
AGTCTATCATCAAACGTATCTGGAACATCTTGATTTGGAAATAGTGTAATTAAGGCAGGTACAAGTTCTTCCTCTAGAAATGACAGGTATCGTTCGCCATTCAATGTCCCCTCAAAAAAATATGGCCCGATGATTCTATTCTCAACAATTCCCGCCCAAACATTAATTTTCTTTAAGGCAAAATATGGCTTCATCAGAGAAAATCACGTTCTTTACAAAATTATTATTATTTTGGCAGATATCCATCATTACCTCACAAAACTGATTCCTTCTGTCCGGATCATCGTCATATAGCTCTTGAACTATTTTTATTTTATAAGGACGCCACTTTTCTTTTCTTAAGAACTTCACAATAGCTGAATGATCCACATCAATGTTGTCTTGGTTTAAAAGACATCTAGTACTTGAATGAGGATTTTCTTCCAGCGACATTAAAATATCAATTCTAGTGCCTCCAGGGATGCCTGGTCGTCCTGAACGCGGCTTGTCTCTGACATGTCCGAAATTATTAAATTTAGTTATTAATTTACTCACAGTGGCCTGACTGATTGGCTGTCTCTCCTGGTATTTATTATTGAACATCTCACCCACTTCTTCTTGCGATCGAGTTTTATCTCCACAACCAGCCATAATGAGGGTTTTAATTCTTTGGGTTTCTGTTAAGAACATTATGATAAAATAATACAAACCAATCAAATAATCACAAGGCGTTTGTCAAAAAAGTGAATTAGAATGACATCAAATAACATCACTATGAACGCCAGATATTGGTAACCAATAAGCATGCTAACGTCCAAAGAGAATTTGTGGATAGATTGGGTCATTGTAGAGCTGTGAATGGATACCACTTCCAACATTTATTAAAATAGGCAGGCATATTCCTTTATTGTAAATAATGTTCATTAAATAAAATAATATGTTTAAAATTTAAAAAAGTGTAATTTCGTTTATAAAAACAAACTTGAAATTGATACTGATTTTTTGAGACACCATATACGAATGAAAATATAGTTGGGAATAATAGAAATATCTGTGAATAGGTTAACTTAAAAAGAAACGCTCAAACAATTCAATTTATATTTTTATTTTCATTGAAGATGTCTAATTTTCAATTGTCAATAATTCGTAAACAGTTGAAGATAGGTATAGGACATCATAAACGAAATGTGCTTAGAATCTTGCGTATAATCAAAAAATTAAATAATATACAGGGTATTCTATTTACAAAAAGTGACCTTGACGTGATAATTCATTTATGTATATTCTAGTATTAGCTAAAAAAAATGCAGAAATAAAAATAAAAATCGACGTGTCTGAGCGTTTTTTTTTAAGTTAACCTGTTCAGAAATATTCCTATTTTTCCAAACCTTATCACCACCCTGTATATATTGCCTTATGTTTCTAAGGGAGCAATATTTTGTCGAAATATCGGATAGAAATCACGCTTGCAAAAATGTTACTTATACAGATCCGAAATACTGCCCATCACATATGGAGTACCACAAGGTTTTTTATTATAATAATCTTGTTGAACACCTTAACCCACATATCTGTCGATTCGTGGCCGATACCTCCATCCTAATAGGAAGTCGAGAACTTTTTGAAATGATTAGGGACCAAGCAAATTTGGTGTCACAAAAATTCTTTGAATCCTTTGTTATAGAGGAATGCAAACAAGATATGCGGGTAACCTCAATGGATTGGCACACAACAGTCCCTAGTTTGAAAAAGTTCTTTATTTATGGGAGTAAAGGCTGTTGGAGAGACGTGTGTTAATCTAAATGAAATCCAGATATAAAATTATACTTTTCTACAAAGTAGAAGTATTCTGCCAAATTGAAGAAAACCTCAACAATATTTTATACTGAGACAAGCGGCAATTGACAAAGAATTCTCCTATAAGTTCTGATTGATTGTGTATAAACATGGCGGCGATAGTAGTCACGACGAAGGACTACGTGGTCCGGTACCCCGCATTTTTTTTATGACTTTTGATTCGGTAGTGTCGAAAAGGGTAGGTTGGCCACTTCAATGCATCGGTGTATTTCAAGGGAGACTCACTCATAACGTCTTGGAAAGAGAGGTTCGCGCTCTTCGGACAGGTTCCGCGGGAATGTGGTTTCTAAACACAAAATGTGTTGCATTTAGTAAATTAATATTCTTAGTACCTTCCGTAAAGTAAAGTTCGGCTTCTTTTTGCCGGCAATGGCAATTCGCATTTCTTACATCTCATACAGAGTAAGGTATCCTTTATCCATCAGCTCACGGCAATTAGTCTTGTATTTTCACGCAAGATGTGTTTCTCTGTTTCCATTCGTGATAAGTAAATAAATCACCCAGATACATAAAGTGCAGTATGTCTTACGTCAAAAGTAAAGTGTAGTAGATTTCCAAGTTAAGAAGTTAAAAGTGTTGTAAAATCTTGCCTACAAGTGTTTATTTAAATGTGATAAAGAAATGTTATTTTTTGGTAAACGGAATTTTAACTGAATCTATGCAGTTATAAATCAACAAGCCTTAAACTATGGCGAATAGTGTACAAATGACGACAGGCTAGTAAAACCTTGTTAATTCGTTTTATTCCTGAGGCATTCAACAAACTGCCAAATAATATTAAGAACAACACGAATGATATTAAGTTTAAAAACGAAATAAAAAAATACTAATAGAAAATCCCACTTACCGTCTTGAGCAGTATTTTAACTTGTTTAAAACAATTTTGTGTTGAAATGACGAATGAGTGAATAACGCATGTGTATAATTTGTGCAAGAGCTCTGACCTTCGGGTGCGCAATATAAATTATGATAGGTATCTCTGTCATACACTGACGCATATCGGTCGTACATTGACTTTCCTTTTCTATCATCTGCACATCTCGGAGTTCAAGCTAGAATGCACGCGCTATACCTACCTATATTTATCTTTAATGTTTGTATTATTTAGGAATAGGATTACACACCATGTTTATTGTGTAAACCCATTGTAAGGAGGAATGAATAAATCAATAAATTAGCAGCTCCCTCTACTCATTTTCAACGCAACGCCCTAAAGATTCATTTTCCCTTGAAACTGTTGAAAGATGACAATGTCTGTCTTTAAGCGGATCCTAGAGTTACTTTATTTCACCGTTCAGATGGGCAGTCGTCGAATTCTGGTGGTTAGTATATTTTATACACGTTTGAACACAACACGACACAATGTGGTAATAGAAAGCATTTGAAAGTTAAATAATATTTAAACTGAAATATTTTCTTTGATATGGGGCTTTTTATTTGATAATTAATTGACACAAATGCTTCTACCGTGTATATATGGTGAACTTTCTTGTGATGCAGTAATTTTGTCCGTGGGCTTATATTGCACTACTTACTGGTTCTCCTTTTGGTCCATCTAATCCAATTGGACCCTAAATTAAAACAAAAGATTAGAATTGTTTGCAAAAAAACTACACTTAGAAAATAAGGCATTAGTAAGGAAAATATGAAAGTTAGTAATATATTATTATCTACTTAAAAAGATAGACAAATATAATCTAATTCTATCAAACTTGTATATATTAGCTAATGTTATTAGTTAGCATTAGGTATCATTAATATTTAAAAAATTACTATAAAATTTAATATTTTAACTGACAAAGCTCTTTAGGAATGTAGCGAGTTAAGAACTGAATACTATGACTTTTATTTCTTTATGCCTATTTTATTATAGGAATTCAAATTATATTTAAAAAGACTAGTTTCCTTTTTAATAAAAGAGGAACATTTTGCAAGGAAAAACGGTTGGCTTTGACATAATTAGACTAATCATATTTTACATTTATTTTGCAATACTTTAACTAACATTCTGCTTTGACTATTAAGCGATTAAAATTAACCTTTATATTTAGACTGGGATGCTATTAATTTTCGGTTGTAGATAGACAGGTGATTGAACGAATATTTAATACCGGCTATTTTTATATTAAATAAATGCCGGGATGACCCAAATCGTAATAATGGCACTTTAGTGCAACAAATTTTTAGTGGGTTTGTTTTTTTTTTTTGATCTTGCTATGACTGAATGTAAAGAGCATAGTTTCACGAAATAAAAATATTATTAGAGAAAAATTAGCTACATACTCGTAATATACATGGGAGACAAAATCTTATAACATAAAAATTTGGAAAATGTTTATTTTAAAAACCTAGTGCCGTTTGAGTATCACTAAAAATGGATAAAAAATTATCAATGAAAAACTAAGACTTAAAATTTTGTTTCAGTTTCAAATTAGGATCAAATTTAATATAGGCACCGAGTATTATCGGCGTCTGCGTATACGGAGATTACTTTTCCAAGTTTCCAAGCACGTCGAGAAGCATTATCTTCAATGATCAGAACTAAATTGTCTAATTTAATAAGTTCAGAGTTGTATGTTCATTTTCTTCTTTTTGACAAAGTGCGCAAATATTCTTTCGTCATCTCCAAAAATTATTAGCTAGCATTTGTGACATGTTTTTTGTTAGTACCGATCTGTGTCGTAGCCTACAGGTGTGCTTAGGACCTCTCTGCTTATGTTAGGAATACTCTGGTGACATTATTTGAATCTTCGCAAACCGTTTAGGTTTAATCATTTGTAGAAATTTGTGATTTTGGGTCCACAATTAATTACAAACAGTAAACATTTAAAAATGAAAGAGAATATTAGCATATAGGTATTTTCTTAACAGCCCGATTTTTAATTGATAATTTTATATCCAATTTCATCGGTCACTCCTATCCTTCCCCACGAATCTTTAAAACGATACAAAATTTGTTATAAAACATATTCTTACAATCCGCAAGCGCAAACCTAGAAATTATATTGATTATTCAAATATAACAAAAAATTAACATTTTTGAAATTGGTTTTAGTTCATAATATGAAGTTGGGTCCGCAACGGCTTGGTTATTGCGATACAGCGCGTCCATAAAATTCTTTATATGGTTTTTTGATTATATTTCTGTTCAGTACCATGTTAATTTACTAATAAAACTCGTACTATTTGTCACTGAAAGAAGCAGTTTTGGAAGAAAAAACGGGTTTAAAGTTAAAACTGCGTTGGAATTTTGTAAGTTGAATTGAAGAGTTTTTAAAAAATAAGCGAAAAAAATACTTATTTAGCGTATTGTGCTATGTTACACTGTCACTTCACAACTAACTCTCACGAAGTGATTGAAAATTAGATAAACATAAAAATTCCCAATAATGCCGCATATTTCCTCTGCAGCGGCAGTACACAATAAAACAGTAGGTAGATGCACGAAGAAATGACAGACATTCATTTCATTTGTGGAATGGCTCACGCTAATGTACAAGCCGCAGGACGAATGTATTGGGCACGATTTCCTCAACGGGTGGTTCCACACGTCCAAACTTTTATTAATAATTACGCAGAACTTTGTGAAACTAGCAGTTTTGAAAGGACAACAGATATCCCGGGAAGGCCCGTGAGAGGTCGAACAACTGAGATTGAAGAAGCTGTGTTAAATAGAATTGAGGAAGACAGGCAAATTTTAAGATCTGAACAACTTTATCCTTATCATGTGCAACGTGTACAGGCTCTATTACCTAGGGATTTCCCCTTAGAGTAGATTTTATGAATTTGGTTGCGTAATAGATTATTAAAAACCCAGGATTTCTTAAGCCATGTGCTCTTCACAGGTGAAGCTTTGTTTTCTCGAAATGCCATCATTAACTTTCACAATAACCATATCTGGGCTGAAGATAATCCCAAAGCTATCATAGAAAATAATTTTCAAGTTCAACTTTCTCTAAATATTTGGGTTGGAATTATCATTGATCACCTAATTGGACCTTGTATTCTTCCACAAAGACTTACTGGCGAAGGGTGCCGAAGGCTTTCAAAGCACTAGCTTCCTGAATATTTAAATAAGTTGATTTAGAAACCAGAAACAGGATATGGTTGATGTACGATGGATGGAGAGTCCGTTGGATAGGAAGAGCGGGACCGCACGCCTGGTCTCCCAGATCACCAGATATAAATCAGGTATATTCGAAAGACTTTGTTAATCAATGTTAAGGCGAATTGATGCATGCGTTGCAGTAGGGGGCGGCCATTTTCAGCAATCTTTGTAAATGTAAATGTTATTAACCTATTTGTTGTAACCTAGTCTTCGCCTTGTAAATGATCTAAGTTTGTCACATCACAAGACAATCAATAACCATGGACGGATTATTTGAATCAATCAATTAAATACACATTCTTTCACTTATTTTTTAAAAATTCTGAATGATTCAACTTACAAAATTCCAACGCAGTTTTAACTTTAAACCCGTTTTTTTTCCAAAACGGCTGCTTTCAGCGACAAATGGTAAAAGTCGCTTTTGTATGGTAAATTGAATGAAGAATGGGTATGTCTAGTTAAAAATGACAAACAGGGTGACCCAAAAAGGTTATGGTTATTTAAATCCAGGTACAACACTGTAAGTGGCGCGATCTAACATTAAACGAAAAACTAAGGAAATTATTGAGTTTCTCATCATCAATACTCCCAGTATCTTGAATGTCATCAAATTGCCATGTTACTGAACAAGAATATAATCAAAGAACCAAATAAAGAATATCTTTTTATTTTAAGAACCAAGCCATTGCGGACCTATGCTCATATGAACTTTTTATCTTAAAATTTGTCGAAGATTGACCCTTTAAAGTTTGTACAAGTATTTAGTAAATACCCTGTATAGCATTTTAGGTTTAGTTTCGTGTGAAAGAATAGAGGTACGACCGTTGCCCTTGCTGAATAAAAACATAATCATGTAATTGTAAATAAGGAAAAACAGTTTAGGTTTGTTCAGATTAGTTAAATTAGAAAAACATATTAATAGGTGTACTCTAGACTAAATACTAGGTTTAGTGTTTTACCATAAGACTAATTTATCCTTACCTTATTAAACATATAATAAAACTAAAATACTTAACCGAAGTGTAACTACATTACTTTTGTAACAGTAAATTTTAAACCCTACTTTAACTTCAAACCTGCCACCACGAAATAGCAATTTTACCACCACCGAAAGCAATAAAACAAATGAAAACCAACAAACCGGAAATCCCGGAAATCCGCGCAACCCTGTCGGACCCTGCAACAGATATATTTTATTTAGGTTCGGTCAGTTTTCTTGTTTTTCTTTTATTTAATTAATTGCTTTAGCAAAACATCGACTTCTGGGTTGTAAATTAAAATCAGAAAGATGTAACCAAGCGAAATGTATATGAATTGGAGTGGTCAAAGTAGCAAAGAGATCGGTCAAAATTGCAAAGTAATTTTCAACACAATGCTAATTTGTTATTAGCGAAAACTTTAAATAAACTTAATTGTGGGAAAAAACAAGTTAATTGATAGCGAGATGATCTAGAATGGGTTGTTTATTTTAACCATCTAAGTAGCTATTCCACGATTTTGTTTCACAGATTCACTTAATTCGCTCAAACTTTTAGGAGCTTATAAATTCCTGGGCAAAATTAGTATATTTCAAAAAAAATTGTCATATGCTTAGTACATAAATTTCCTGCTTTTGATAGGGTAATTTAGCATTTTTTAAATTACATTTTAGAGATTTTGTAATTTTAGCTGCAAACTGCAACAAATTTTAATTTTCTGAGGCCTCTAAAGCCTTTAAAATAAATTATAAACATCGACTCGCGGAAACCGCTGTGTGACGTCACTATCTCCTATAGCAAGTCAGGTCGCGCTCGCTGCCGTGGTTTCTTGCTGTTTACGAGTAAAGGCTCGTCCAGAGTGGTAGCGTCGAGCAACGCGTCGCGTTTGAGTGGCGTCTAGCATCACCACAACTTAGGTTAGAGCGCAGATCGTTAAATGTTTTTTACGAGACACCATTTTATACTTGTGTTAAATAATATATAGATATTTAATTGGCGAATTCTACCACTTGTATAATAAACTAAGAACTTCAGAGTACAGACGATCACTAATGCTTCTATTTTAATTATAGGGTAAATTAGCATTCCATAGAAATACAAGCGAGACGTGGCGCTCGACGCGACGCCAACGCGGTGCATTGCTTGACGCTCCCGCCCTGGACGAGCCTTAAGGGTAAAAATATAGTAGCGCGCCAAGCGGTGTATCACGCGTCAATCCATGTAATAGTGTATAGTGAGCCTCACTCTTTTTAATATATGGATTGACCTGTGAAGCGCCGCTTGGCGCGTAGCTCGATGCTCCATTATGTTTTTACGCTAAGAACACAGGTGGCCATTTATGTCGCCCTTTCTCCGTTGCTGGGTAATGGAGTTAACATCGACAGGAGAGAAAAAAATAATTTCTCTTTTTTCTAAAATAGTGTTCAAGAAAGTATAACTCTCATGGAAAGACATTTCCTATTCTTATGGACTATACTATTAAACTCTGTTTGAAATGAGCAAAGAAATAGAGGACGAACTGTGGGAGGAAACGACGTCACAGCCTCGCGAGCGTTTTATTTGATTTTGGGCTCGTATATTTCGAAAACTATTTATAGGATTGACTTTAAAATTTCAGGGCTGACCATACCTTATAAATGCTTCATTAAAATTAGGTAATAATTGTAATTTAGGGTTTGATGAAATGACCTCATTGTAGTATCTTCCCTGAAAATGGAAATAAAATTCTGAATTTGAAACTAAACTGTTAAATGCGTTTCGACAAAATCTAGCGTGGGAGACTCGATCTCTCTCTAAAAGTTAGAAATGGGATAGTAAACGACAAAGTGCAGTCAAATGCCTGTGCTGGAATACTACGGTCAGCACGAAGTATCAGTTTGTGTAAAAGTAATAAAAATAAAATTGTACAATACGCTGTAGGTGTAGCTATCGACTGGCTGGAAATACTTTTAAATATTCGGTTTGCAAGGGGTTACTATAAATTCAAAAACTTGAAAAGCAATGTAAATAAAAGCAAATTCTAAGAAAAACATTAAAGTAAAAGGTCCAAGGGACCTTTCTCTAGTGTTCAGTCTTTACTAAGTTATAAAATAAATTGTAAATATTGTTATTCTAATTAGTTTTAGGTCACAAACCATAAACTAAATGGTTTTAATGTTGCTCATTTCTTTGATTAGTTTTAATTAGTTCAACCGCAAAGGTGTATCATAAACTTTAAGCTATTTTATATTATTGGGTCAAGAATTACGTTTAATTTGTTGGGATACAGTATAAATCCTTTTTTTTCTCTCCAAAACGCGGGTTGTAAACCAGTGATTGATTGGTGACCCGGCTTGAAATTGGACATCCTAGCATAAGAACCGACCACTGCGCTTGCCACTTGCGAACGGAACAGATACCGTTAGTATAGGGCATAGAACCGGGGAATGCCCGAGCAGATTTACTGATACTCCCGCTTTTCTGTTGTCGCAAGTACCGCTGATAATCGATTGTTTCTGTGTTACGATATTTGGTGTTCCCGGGGCACCCCATTTTTGTGGTCTGAAAACCTGCATCACATGGTAAGTCATCAACTATGTAGCATATTGTGTGAATCGCTGGTCGCTCTGATCAATAATAATTAATATACCTCTCTCGTCTAGCGACAAACACAACTCCTGATTAAATTAACGACCGGAGAGTGTACCGACCACCGAACTATCAGCTTAATGTCCCACTCATTAAAACTGTTTCTAAGTAATTCATAACCGAATATATCAAAGACTGGACATGTAGATCAGTGAAACACAATTCGGGTTTCGTAAAGGAACTCGTGAGGCCCTATTCGCACTCGGTGTATTAGTCTACCGATGTTTGGATGTTAATTAGGACGTGTACGTGTGCCTCGTTGATTAAAATAAAGCAAAAACTAATCTGAACTAACCTAAACCTGCAGCGGCTGATGAGCAAATTCGTTGAATGCAGCGACGCTGATCAAACTATCAAGAAAACTAAATTTATGAGAATCTCAAAAATCCAGCGGGATAAAGAAAATCTGATAGTAAAGGCAAGAAAAGAGCAAGTTAAGAGCTGCACACACCTCGGAACATTGATAAACTCAACAAATGATTACAACAAAGAAATTGAGAGACGCATAGCGGTAGCTCGATCAAATTTCATTAGGATGAGAAAGGTGCTCATCGCCAGAGACCTAACATTGAACTTGGTCAGGTTGGTGAGATGTTACATCTTCTCTGCACTTCCTTATGGTAAAGAAGTTTGGACGTTTCGAAATGTGGGTCTACCGAAGAATTCTGAAACTTCCATGGGCTGATTACTTAACAAAAACTGACATTATGAAGAGAAGGAACAAGGAGAGGGAGATAATGGAGACCATTAAGATTTGAAAGTTCTCTTAACAAATAATAAGACATGCAGCTAATAGCCTTCACACACACAAAATATCAAACTTTTAAACGCTCAATGTTTAGCTTAAGCTGAATTTTAACTATAGTTGATAAACAATATTCCTGGACAGTTGCTAGGAATGTTAAAGGGCATAACAAAAAAGGCAAATGCAACGCTTTATACTGAATTGGAAAAGATTTTACTTTTTGCGATGGAAATTAAAACACCCTATAGGGGGAATTAGCTGTGGTCAAGATTTTGAAACTCAAAGAAAATTTTAGTCTTATCTTTTCTTAATAGTATAGTAGTTCTTAATTGATACTTCTATATTCATTTTCAGGGGAGATATCTCAATTTAGAGCAACAAGTTCTGACATTAAGCGGGGATCAGACGACTCGTGTACTTGGCGAATATGCAAATAATTAAACATTTGATAAGTATCCAAGCAAATAAGTAAATTAGTTTCACACCATTTGCCGACGGCAAAAAACAGACAAAAAAGACAAGTGCCGAATAATTTTCCAAGGAGACTGCTTACACGACTTGACAGGTATCCTCAAGTGACAAATAATTACCAAGTACATGAGTCGTTTGATTCCGGCTATAAGCATATGACAATATTTTTATAATTCGTTAATTTTAAACCTTCATAGTAATTCTTTTTGAATGTTAAAGACCCATATTCAGAGAAAGTTCTAATCGGTTACATTATACAAGGTTTTCATTTCAAAATAAACCATCCTAAATATCTCTTGATGTTATGGGAAGTAAGATTTGACACAAGCACGTCAATTTTAATATGGAGGAGGAGGTTTAATTACACATTTGATAGAATTTTACTATTGACCTCCACACCTCCAGTCAACCTCACTTCGAAATATCAAATGACACTCATTATTACAAAGGGCATTAAATTGCCGTGCCATGAAAACTGAAATCGGGTAATTGGTTTGCGAGAGGTGGAAAAATGTAATAGTAATGTAACTAATTTATTTAGTTTAAACAAATTGTTTTATTAAGTGTTCAAAATGTGCGCCGTTATTGGCAAGACAATAATAAAGTCTATTTTGAAATTCAGGCGGGGTTCTATTGAGTTTTCAAGGTGCCCCCAAAGCAGTCAACCGTTAGTCACTCTCTTACTGGTTATGCGTAGTGGGGAGGAGCTACATCTTGCTGAAAATGAAAATTTTCTTCATTGGGTTCCAGGTTGCCATTTTCATCCACTTGATTTTCCAGCAATTGTACAACAGGAAGATCTATCATATTTTTCGAAATATTCATATTATACAATTGACCGGTTAAATTTTCATTTAGAAATATTGGCCCAATATATAATAATTTGGAATGCCTGCCCAAACGTTGATTTTCTGGGAAAATTAAGTGTGGCCTACCCGAAAAACTCGCGAATTCTCGTTATCCTAGTATACAGGGTATCCGGTAAGTACCTCCTAATTTCTGGGGAACATACAGAGAAGGTCAAAACAACCCCAATTTGTTATAGAAAAAATCCTAAAGTGTCCCTTAACGGAGATACAGAGCCTCAAAGAGGTACTCAGAGATTTACTCTTTTGGCTCTAACTTTTGAACCGACTTGTATAATTTAATAAAGTTTTAATATTTTACACAGGCCATAAAGAGTCATTAAACCATACTACCGCAGGTGTTTCACATCGTTAGGGAAGTCAGGAACGGACTTGCCACTACACTCGTTGGTTCAACATTTTGACCGGTTTAATTTGACAGAGCTGAAAACAGATTTTTTAAATACTCTGGTCATTCCTTTTCAAAAAGGTACTATTTTTTTCGATTAAACTGGCGGTTTTCGAGATAAATCTGTTGTTACGCGAAACACTCAAAAGTTACTACTGCTAAACACCAACAGGGGAAAATCAGGTCGTTGTTTTTAGTACCTACATAATGACTAACAGCTATTGACGGAACTTGTCAAAACCGCCTCCAAGTAAAAATAATTTAAAAAAATGGAAAAATATTCTTACGCGGAATATGGTGATATGCATATAATTTATGGTGGAGCGCTGTCCAATTCTTCGAAGGCAAGAAGACTTCATTTTGAAAGATTTCTAACCCGAACATTGCCAAGTCAAAAAACCTTTCAAAGGGTTGATCGGAGCCTAAGGGAAACAGGTAGATGATGATCAGAAAGTAATTATTAGAGTTAACGAATAATTTTTTTAAATTTTTTAAATTTTTGAAATTTTTGATTCAGAGTCATTTTTACCGTGGCGGTGAGGGACCCCACAGGAGAGCACGATACCCTCACGTAAAGCAATAAATTTTATAAAATATTACTGATAACCCTTTGAACAGTATAAAAAAGATCGCGACACAAAACAATATTACAAAATGGGAAATTTTTTTTCTATCACAGATTAGGGTTATTTTTGACCTCCTCTGTATGCGCCCCAGAAATAAGGAGGTACTTACTGGACACCCTGTATAAAATTGTATTTATTAACAAACCCATTTAAGAAGAAAGTTGACTCGTCGCTAAAACAAATATTTTTTATTAAGGTGAAGTCTTCGTCAGTCCTTTGGCACATCAATTCACAATATTGATCTTTCTATCGAAGCGTCTTCGTAGAGTTCGCTCGTTTATTATTTTTTAACATTTTGTGCACAAAACCAGTAAAAATATTCATCAGCTTGGCGAACTTCGGAATAGAAGCAGGAGTTGGATCTACAGCCTCAGCTCAACCTGGCAAGCTTCATCCACCACCCTTGCTTCTGAATTTTTTGTTGCATACACATTCAGTTTCTTCAAACTTACGCACCAATTCTATGACATAGGTATTTATGATCGACGTTTCTGTCTGGATGAGGGATATTGAATACTATGGCGGTTCCACGCGCACAACGATTTTCAACCCCATATGGACGATTATTTCTCTTTGCTCATCTTAAGTGTATACCATTTTATTACTTTTCGAATTTTAAACTACCAACCCATTAGTGCATATGATCCAATAAATCGGATGAACATGTTTCTATCAGTAGAAATAAGGTCAACATAACCTAAATTTTTTAATGTGTTACAAACGATGTTGATAACTCTGTTTTATGCTCTGAAAGTAATAAAATTAATTTTTTCGAGTTATTATCGTTACAAGTGTTAAGTTTATTGGACATGGATCCCTCATTATACAGCAAGAGAGGCGGAGGGTAAGTAAATTTATTCTGGTTCATTAAAAAAATATATAAATTCGACACCAACCGGTTAATTTAGTTTAGAAAAGATGATTTAACATATATTCAGCGTGTTTTACTTATTTTATAGGAAAAGTTTAGGTTTTTATCTCCTTTGTTTTTTATATCCGATATATCGGATTGCATGCATGGCAGCAATAAATGCGACACAACATCAAATGAGAAGAACCCAAAAATATTTTTTATTTTAGCTTAACCCTCGCACAGCTTATGAAAGAAATAGAGCACGATAATATAACTTGCCCCATTGACATTTATTCTGAGCTTCCTGATGACGGCAACAATACTGAATGTGATAGTGATCTGAGTGATGAAGAGATCGTTGGAAATCTCAACCGCTTAGGACCAAAAATGTTACCAGCGACATGTGAGTATCACATACACGGAAAAAAAAATCAGGAAGAACAATTACTCACCATCGAGGCTACAAAGAAACACAGCCGTCAATATGATTTTGATTCTAGCGATGACGCGCCTCTCTCAAAATATTGTAAGAAATCAAATCCGGCAAAAGTAAAAGAAGCCGCAGTAGTATAGAATAAACAAATTCCAAAATTTTTATTAAAAACAACCTGCCATGAAAAGTCTGTTTCGGAAGAAGCAAGTAATTCTCAAAGTCCTTTAGATTTTATGAAACTATTTTGGTCTGACAAATTACTCACAGAAAGGCTAGAACAGACTAATTTATACTCATCGCAAAAAAAATAATAGTTTGAATATGACAATGGATGAAATGTACGTATTTCTTGGAGGTCTTTTATTGAGCGGATATGCCAAATATCCCAACAAAAGGATGTTTTGGTCTGGTCAGAACGATGTACCAAAAATTCTTCAGGGCAGTATGAGGCTAAATAGATATGAGGAGATTTTGCGCCATTCTCACCTGAATGATAATGATAAAATTGACGCTAATGACCAGTTGTATAAACTGCGCCCTTTGATTGAAGAACTAAATCAAAATTTTCGGTATCACGGTTGCCTTGAAGAAAACCTATCAATAGACGAGTCCATGATTCCCTATTATGGTCGTCATTACGCTAAACAATATATACGGGGTAAACCAATAAGATTTGGTTTGAAGAATTGGGCTCTCTGCACCAGCAATGGTTATATGGTTGTGTTTGATATTTATACAGGAAAAAGTGATAAAGGAAAAAAGTTTGGTATAGGAGGTAACACTGTGATTTCTCTAATTCAGGCAGCCGAAATTCCGCAAAATCAGGGATTCAAAGTATTTTTTGATAATTACTTTTCTTCCATTCCTCTTTTTGAATACCTCACAGATAATGGTTATGCTGCAACAGGGACAATTCAGGAGGGTAGAAGCAGAAAATGTCCTCTAAAAGGGAAAGCTGAAATGGAAAAGCAGGAAAGGGTTTATGATTATAGAACGGATAGCGAAAATAAGGTTTGTTTGGTTAGGTGGAACTGTGCTAACAAAGTCGTTACTTGTGTTACAAATTTTGATTCTTTGGTGAAGGCAGATGTGGACGATGGTCAAAGGTGCATAAAAGTAAAATCTACCTTCCCCAACCGGAAGTATTTACCAACTACAATAAATATATGGGGGGTGTAGATAAAATGGACCAGTTAATTGCAGCTTATTGCACCAGAATGAGGCAAAGGAAGTGGTGGTGGCCCATTTTTTGTTATCTTTTTGATGCTTCTATTACAAATGCGTGGTTACTTATGAGACAGCTGCATCCTAAACATAAACAGTGTTCCACGCTTATAGTTTTTAGAAGAAACATAGCTAATGTGTTACTTCAAACGTATGGCAAACCTTCAACCAGGGGTAAGAGGGTACCAAATCCGATAGAAGATATAAGGTACGATGGTAGAGATCACTGGCCTGAATATGTTCCTACAGAAAGGGTGTGTAGGTTCTGTAGTGGGAAGAGCAAATTTATATGTTCCAAATGTGGTGTCGGACTACATCCAAATATATGCTTTAGAAGCTATCATACTTTCTAGGCATATAATCCGATTTATCGGATGACGCATATTTTTTTCTTACATAATAGTTTTTTAGGAATTTTCATTTTTTTGTCTTTGTTAAGAAATAAATAGTTCATTTCTTACAAAAAAACGCTTTTTATTGCTCTCATAAACTTCATCCACTAATGGGTTTAAAATAACAGAGTAAAACATCAGTAAAATATTGACAATTGTGTAAATATTTACACGCTAAATAAATAGTTTGTAAACAAACCTTAAAAAACATATGGTTTTTGTCGCTTGTTTAATATTATACTACAGATGTTACGATGATATTTTGCACTTTGGAGAATTTAATACTTTCAAAATGGAAAGAAAATTACGCCAAATTAATCTTTATTGTTTTAACACATATCTTTTCTACCTAACTCGCAAACCGAATACTCGATTCCACTCTTCTGGGCACGGTTAGATAAGCAATTTAATGCCCTTTGCAACGATATATCACTCGATAGGTAGTGCCATTTGACATTTTAAAGTGAGGTTGGCTGGAGATGTTAAGGTCAATAGTAAAATTCTATCAAATGTGTAATTAAAAAAACCCCTCGATTTTAAAATTGTAGTGTTTCTTGTCAAATTTCATTTCCGTCAAAATCAAGAGATATTTAGGGTGGTTTATTTTGAAATGAAAGCCCTGTATGATCAATTACAATGGAATTACGAATTAGGTACTCGTAATCCCGGAATGATATAAAATCGGATAATATTTATTCCAGTAATCATGAGTTGTTGGATTACGGAGTTGTTATTATTTTTGTAATAGGATTATTATTTTTGTTAAAATCAGGTGATCGACAAATTATTGTACTAATTTGAAGCGCAAATTACGATTCGGAATTCGGAAATTTTAATCCCAGCGGACGTGGAAACCCAAAGAATGGATAACACGCGAGCGAGTTAATATTAAAATAAAAAAATTTCGATTTGTATTTGAAAATATGTCAGTTACGATCACAAAAATTATTCTAGTACCTAAATTTGAACGCTAATTAGTGGGATTACTTATAATCCGCTTTTATTCAGTATTCACGTTTTTTCTGGACTAACAAATTAATTGCAATATAATAATGCGATATTTTGGAATAATTTTAATTAATAATAATTTTTTATCCTTGTAATTCCCTATTACTCGGATTTGAAAACATAATCCAGTAACCCCAGATTGGCAATCTGCCCATATTCTTGACTGTAATATCATATAAAAAAATTAGATTATTTTTTGCTAAACAGAACATCACTAAGTGTAATAGATTCAATTACCAAACCTCAGTTTCAAAATATTAAATACAAATTTCTTGGTTACATCTAATCTAATACGCTATTTATTTTAGGTATATTATATTTTACTTGAAAATTACTTTTTCTGGACAGGGTAGACTTTTTAGGTAGTTAATATGTATGTGATTTATTCATGCAGTTGTTCCTCTGAGTATGCTGTTACATTACTACGTTGCGCTGCTTTGCTATTAAAATATCACTACATATTCTAAAAACTATTCCAAACCAGCATTACCACGCAAAGAGAGAGAGTCCCTGTAAAAGAAAGTTTAAAAACATACAAGTCGATTTTTAATTTTATATTTTGCTGCTTATTCACGAAAAACACAACAAAAATTATAGCCAGGTTATTTAATAATCGTAGATAAATTACAGTATTTATTAAATTTTATCCTACTCATATTTTCTTGTTCCCTTAATTCAGTTATTCATGACTAATTATGTCGAACAAATATACATTTTCTCGGTATGCTCAACTAAGGTTCCTTACCACCTAAGCGATTTTCCCTTTTGCTAACATTAACAGCAACCCAATTCTTGTTTTATATCTCCTGGATATGCACACTTCCTCGTTCGAAATATGTAGACTGAATATGACTAATTTTAAATGATCAACATTTAATTTAATTAAACTTGCGGGGAAGACTTTTGGACTTTCGTTTCCCGTATACTTTCAACTCCACTTTAAGTACCTACAACTTCAATAACATGGCAAATGCTATTTTATTAATTCTGTTCCAGAGCAAAGAGAAAGTTTAAATGTCACTAGTTTTACTAGACGAAATATTTTTGCATGGATTATTTAAAAATAAAGAAAGAAATGTTTACACAATATCGAGGGGTGCAACGAAAACTATAAGGTTTGTTCCAACACCCAATTTTTGTACCATCCCAAAACCGCCACGAAACTGTTGGGATCGACTTTGTGCGCAGGCGTTAACTTTGCATGGTTTCGTGACCGTACAAAAATAGACATGCGTTGGAACGGTTTTTGAACCGACATATGAAGCGTCTTTGTGAAACTAACCTTACTTTTAAATGTAAACAAAGTGTCAGGATCTTTTTTGAAATAGAAACTGTTTAAGATGGTGATTTTGATATTTTATTCATAAAATTTCTTTTGCTTACTTAAATATTCTTCATTTTTAACTCACAGTTCGTTTAAAACCTCTAAAGGTGGATTTATAAACTCGAAAAGTTGGTGAGGTTGAAGTTATGGTCAAGTTGTGAGGTTAGATATTCCGAATTCCGAGCATAAAAATTGATTATCTCGAACTACCCGGGAAGTTTTCGAAACTTACATGAGCTTTACATGAACAACATGAACGAGTGTATAAATAGAACTGAGTGTTCCCTTTAGTTTAAATTGATCTCCTATTTCCAACACCAACTGAACCTCAACCTCGCCAACTTTTCGAGTTTATAAATCCAGCTTAAATCATCATCAGAAAATTAACCATTCGATAGAAAATCACTGTCTCCTTCGTCATATTCACATTTTTTAATTCAAAAAATGATTTTATCTTGTAATGTCAAAACTAGTAAACAAACAAGGAGAGAATAATGACATAGCAAAAATAAATAAACCAGGAGCACTTGACAAATAGACAAACGGACTAATGCGCAAGTCAGTCCAAACAGTACCTGCTTTCAACCAAGTATCGAAATGACCGTACAGAAACCGATTCGCGAATGGTTCTTGACAATGTTGGAACGCCAGCAAGGATCGTACGATAAACCGTCACGGGTTAGTTGGAACGCTTTTCTTCTTCTGCGCACGAACCGGACGGTACAATGTACCGTTTTCAGTTGTGTTGGAACAAACCTATAATAACTTACTTCTGCTAAACATCATCATTATATTTTATCTTCCAATGGATAAAGTCGTAAATCATATTATCCTTAAGGCATGCAACCAGTAAAACATCTAAGATAACTAGTAAAGGCAGAGACACAATCAAAAACTTAAGGAATAAGAAATAGGATTTATGATATAAGAATTAAGATTTAAGAACGAACATATGTTGTCCTATGTAAACAACGCACAATGAAATTTTTAGAATTAAGGAATAAGATTTAAGCTTTAAAAAACCAACTTGTTGGTTTTAAGAAATAAGGAATAGGAAATCAGCCAATCAGAAGTCAGCATGTTTGTTAGGTTTGACTTTTGACAATTAAATAACCTCAAAATTGTATTTTCGTTTCTAAAGGTAATAATAAAACGCTGCCGACATTGCAAACATACTATTCAAAAGAGTTAAGGACTTTTTTGGCAAGCCTTCCATATTTTTTAAAAGTATAGGTGAGCTTTGTCAAAGTTGTAAAAATGTAAACAAAAAAGTGGGGTTAGGCCAATAGTTTAGAATTTAAAAATCGCGCCGTTTTTAAGGAACCGGATTGGTTAAATTTAAGTTATAAAATTTTAATTCTGTCCTGTACTCCTATTCCTTAACACCTAAATTTTAAATCCTATTCTTTATTGCTTAAGTTTTTGATTGTGTCTCGGCCTTAACTCTAACATGACCAACGCCTCCTACGAAAACGGCAGTATATCGAGCTACGATAATTTTCGTAGGAACAAATTGCGGAGAGGACCATAGTAACTTGAGTTACTATGGCTTCGTTGTTTCAATTGCAGTGTAGTTTGTTCTATTCAAGAAATGGTCCACGCTTAAAGTGAAGTTGAAGTATAGAGACAATAAGAAATTCAAAAAGTCTTGCTCCACAAGTTTAAAAAATGCTATTCAGTTTTTAAGGTCTACATGTTTCGAGCGTAGAGACGTTTATCATCAAGGGATAGAAAAAAGAGCTACGTTGCTGTTGGTAGTCGCAATAGAGAAAGTTGTTGGTGGCAGTTACTTTAATGTAGCTTTGAAAATACGTGAAAAAGTTTAATATATGAAAAGTTAAGCCAAGGTTGTTAGCATACTAAAAGGTTGTGTAGAAAGAAAATTCAAATTTGTTGCCGGCAGTCAGGGTCGGATGGTTGTTGTGTTGTTTTTTTTTTTTAGAATAGCCTCTAACTTGTTGACTACGTTTACTTTGACAATGAATTTTGCTGTTTTGTGTAATTTTAGTGCGCCATCAACTTGTCGCTTATGCTAAGTGTTTCCCGAACATGCAGCCCCGAAGATGGTCAAATGCGACCGAAACGCGTAGGTGGTCTAATAAAGTATACAGGGTGTCCGGAAACTTCGTTCTTATATTTCAAGGAGATATTCGACATATGAAAATATTAAAAAAATTTCATATGAATGTAGGTCCTTAAATGTCTTATAAGGAAGCTATGACCGTCCAAAGGTAACCTCTAAAGATTAGATTATATTTTATATCTTTGTAACCGCTTGAAGTACCGGTGTGTGTTGTAGCACACAAACTAATATTACTAAATGCTAATTCTTGATATTGAGAATTAGCATGAAATTTAGTCAGGGGCGCTCGTACGGGGGGGGGGGGGGGGTTTACACGGCACATTTTAAAAATTTTACCCGAAAATCATGATTAAGACGGCATTTCTACACAAAAAAGGTTGAAGGTTAAGGAGAAAATCGATTTATTTAAATCATTACATAAACTATTATCGAATTGTGTTTAAACTGAAACGTCAAACGTTATGATGAACAAAAACTTGAAATTGAAAAAGCATCAAGAAACCTATGGTTAATATTAAAATAAATTGATAGACATACATTATTATCATTTATTGTAGTGATCATTGATCAAGTGCACAGTTTCTTTGATAAGCTGTATTTTTTTTTATTTACTATTTTTTACGGTCGTCGGCGTATCAGAGGCCATCTTGAACCGGTCATCGACCGTACGGTTTTTATTCGTGCGGTCTACCGACTGGGGAGTGTGAAACGGCACCTTCATCCTACGAGATATCCGATCTCATCCGGCCTGTCCGGCGTGAATAGGATGGTTTTGATCTCGATTCATTTTACACTCTTCCCTAAGACAACTTCGGTGATCTAACGGGAACCGGTGCTTTAAGTGTCGCTAAGCCCTTGCCTAAGCTGTATTTGTAAGGTGTAAATTTTAAAATAATTCATTTGCGGAGTTAACTGATATGCATTTTATGTATGGCAAAGCTAAGGTTGTACTCGAAAAGCACTTTATCCACTCACAAAACTGGGCCCGAGGAAGTAGGTCTTGAGGTTTAAGCGCCTGAACTCTTTGTGTATGGCATGGATGAAGAAGAATAATGGCAGATGTAGCCTTTATGCGACATCTAGAAGGAAAGCCACTAACTTTTGGAATGGATGAAGAAGTTGCGCATGTAAAATTTCCAATATTGTACTCTTAGGGATATCCTCTTGTAAGGCAATTCTTCATACTAACTCTTACTACCAAAAATTAGCATTTATTAGTATTTGTTCGTGTGCTTAAACGCACACTGGTGCCTCAAGCGGTTGCAAGGTTATAAAATAGAATATAATATTTAAAGGTCCATTTTGGATGGCCATATCTTCCTTATAAGTCATTTAAGGACCTACATTCATATGAACTTTTTTTTTATATTTTCATATGCAGAATATCCTCTTTAAATATACGAACGAAGTTTCCGGACACCCTACCCCGTATTTAGAAGGTTGTTAGGACTTCTCATTTTAAAAACTGAATTACATTTTATTAAACTTGGTTTTGTATTATTGCAAGATATATTTTAGTATTAAATGTACCTATGTATTTGGTTTTACTATGTATTCTAGAGTCATGATAATATATAAAAGTAAGGAATAACAAGTACGACCACTTGAGCTAAAAATAAAAATTCTTAATCATTTAAATTCAACCCAGCCGTATAGATCATCACACCGGGTATTGATTATTGAAACCGAGTAAAGTTTGTCGAGTACCGGTAGTCGACATGCATATTAGCTGCAAATTCAATAATTATTTGCACATACATTGATTGCAGTAAATTATTTATCTTCCGTCGATCTCTCGGTATTTTCTGAATGAAACGATATCTTCTGCTATTTCAGTACATACAATAATATTTTAAAAATTCGCATGTTTAGCAAGACAATTTTCAGCTCCACTGGATTTACATTACAATACAATAATGTAAAACATACCAGAATTATTGCTCTAATCCTCTCCAATTTAAATCGGTTGACCTTTTTACTGCAATACAAAACATTTCCTTTCCCTCATATTTGAGCAATATTTCAGGATATATGACTAACTATGTACTAACTTCATGAAGTCGTTAAACTCCTTGTATGTTTTCAAACTTCCGTACGAATTTATTATCATCACTTATCACAGTAATCTCTCATTCTCCCAGTTTGCGTTACGCATTAGTGCTCAACTTTAACTCTCGCATTATATGGAAAAGCCACAAAACCAAAAACCACCGTTTTGCTCTTACCCTGTAGCCCGTTTCTCCTTTCTGACCCTTGTCACCCTGTAATGTTAATTCACGCGACTTTAAATTATTGTTTACATTTAGGTTCAGCTTAGAGATAATCAAATAAAATTTTGTAAAAAATAATAATAATGTTAAAGGGTTTCCTAATACAGGGTGTTTCATTAATAGCGCGAAAAATTCAGGATGAAATGAGTTATAACTAGAGACCGAATTTAAGCATTATGCCTATTCAACGCATAATGTAAAGATACATATGCGAGATGTTGCACGTGGCGACACCTGGTGGCAATAGAGCTATCCACCCAACCATACCAGCAAGGTCTTAGAAAAGACCAAAAGGTGGAATGAAAACTGCATAAGCACATTAGGTTAGTTGCTGACGGCATGAGGAGCACATTAAAAATTTGAGGAAAATAAAAATTAGCAACACACTATTTTGACTTCAATAGCTTCAACTTCTGGTTTTAATGAACAAAACAATTTCATTTCGATTTGTGCAGTGCTATGGTTAAATCACATATATTCCTTTGAATAAATTACAAAGTAGCTCTTTTAGACAAATTCTAGAGAAATATTGTAAAAAAGGAATTCCGGATGAAAGTACTTTACGTAAAAACTATATCGCCCCAGTTTATGTTGAAATTGGTGCAGTAAATTAAAAAAAAATATTGCAAATAATTATACCGGGTGTTGCATCTTCGAGCGGGACATAGGAAATACCATGTAATTTTAAATGGGGTCAATTATTGGCTTCCCTAATTATTTTAGAGAAAAATTCTATTTAGGTTTATTAAAGAGCACTAAAACCCACATTCAAAAGAATAACTTTAGATATTTTTTGATGAGCCCGTTTACGGGTTATCGCCGATTTCTTTTTAACTATTTCTCCTTTTTATGGCCCCGTATTTGCGGGCACCAGTCAAGGTAAAAGATGACTGTCAAATAAAGTTGTCATTTTGAAATGTGTGCTTTATTGTTATAAAAACTCGTACATCGAAAATATTAAAGGTGTATTTATGAGTACAAATTAATCTGAATAAAACTAAAATAAAGTATTCAATTACAAGGTTAATTATGACATTTTACATGTTTCAATATTTTAATAATTAATAGGTAGGTACTATTACATTGTTAGAACTTTTGGATTTAAGAAGATGTTCAAATATTCCTCCATTGACTGCTAGACAATATCCGAGGCGATCATAAAATTCTCTTCTTACATTCGCTAGTTGGTAAACTGAAATTCTATTGCATTCGGCAGAAATAGCATTTTTTAACTCGTCTAGATTTGGGTATTTTTTATCTTTGTATATCCTGTTTTTTAAATGGCCCCAGAGAAAGAAATCATTTGGCGATAAATCAGGAGACCTGGCTGGCCAATTTACTGTATGATTTAAGCCAATAACATTTCCATTAAAAGAACGGTTTAAGTATTCCCGGACAGCCAGGGTACTATGTGCCGGGCAGCCATCCATTTGGTACCAAACTTCCTGATTTTCCCTGGCGGCATCATGTAAAGTAGGTAAAATATGATCTTCAAGTAGTTCCAAAAAATATTCTGCATTTAAATTTCGTGTAAGAAATAATGGCCCGATAATATTTTCTCCGAAAATCCCAGCCCATACATTAACTTTTTGTGGATATTGCGTCCTTGTTTCCACAAACCTGTGTTGGTTTTCTTTGCTCCAATATCGATAATTTTGAATATTGGGTTTATTGTTTAAGGTAAATGTGCATTCGTCAGTGAAACAAAAGTTTTTTAAAAATTCCCTATCCATGTTTGCTCTTTCCATCATACCAAAACAAAACTCCTGTCGTCGTATTTCGTCCCTATCTCTTAGCTCTTGGTGCTTTTCATATTTGTATGAATAATATTTATGTCGTTTCAAAGCTCGTAACGCTGTGGTGTGATCTAATCCTATGTCATCCTCAAGTTTCCTTGTGCTGATCTTCCCATCATTTTCTTCCACGCACAATAAAACTTGCAAGTCCCTATCATTTCTTGCATCTCTTCTTTGTTCCTGCCTTTCTTCACATCTGCAGTTATTTATTACAGTGTCTTTTGTCTCAAATTTCTTGATAGTCCTTTCGACTGTAGATTTTGCAGGTATCGGTCTATTCGGATACAGAGCAGCAAACATGTCTGACACATTTTGATAACTATTTCCTTGATAATACCATTTAATCATCAATATTTTTTCTTCAGAAGTTCATGGCTAATATTTTCGATGTATGAGTTTTTATAACAATAAAGCACACATTTCAAAATGACAACTTTATTTGACAGTCATCTTTTACCTTGACTGGTGCCCGCAAATATACGGGGCCATAAAAAGGAGAAATAGTTAAAAAGAAATCGGCGATAACCCGTAAACGGGCTCATCAAAAATATCTAAAGTTATTCTTTTGAATGTGGGTTTCAGTGCTCTTTAATAAACCTAAATAGAATTTTTCTCTAAAATAATTAGGGAAGCCAATAATTGACCCCATTTAAAATTACATGGGATTTCCTATGTCCCGCTCGACGATGCAACACCCAGTATGTGGTTTGCTGTAGATGGAACAACTGATACCTGTGGAAGATATATAGACAACTTACTTATAGGGGTATTGAATAAAATATCGTCACAAAAGGATTTTTAATAAGTTTGAAACGATTAATTAAGAGTTAAGCAAGTTTTTTTTGCCCGAGGTGATTTCAAGTGAAAAAATTTTATTGATGCTGTTCGACTTTGCAGCATACATGATAAATGCGTCAAATAATAAAATTTTTTACGATTATTTATTACATGTGTAATATGGCTTAGGCCATGGGCTTAACCGCATAGCTGAAACTATAAGATTGCCGTATCCATTGATCAATAAATTAATAAAAAATGGTAAAACATATTTACAAAAGCTCCATTGAGAGTGCAAATTTAGAAGCTTGATACTTGTATTTGAAGGTATAGTCAGCAAATCAATTCAAGAATGTTAGGAAGTTTTAAAAATACCCGAACTTGCACATAATTTAGTTTTCATTAAAACTAATTTTAAATTTGTAAGTCAGACTACTTAAATTTAGAAAAACAGCAGCTACTGTTAGTATAATCCGTAAATGTTATTAAAATTATTGAAGCTGCAGCAAATACTATTCAAGGGTCTATTGGTAAAACAATAAAAGAAAAATTGGTTCAGACTATCTCAAAGAACAAATGGGTCCAAACATTGCAAAAAATATCTACTATTTTGAGTGGTGGGCAGGATTCCGATTTTGAAATAGATCCAGCAATTATACCGAAATTTAAATATGCACCAATGACCAGTGCAGATGTACATTGTACAACGTTATTTTCCTGTGTACAAAAATATTTTAAAGGGGCCCACAAACACGAGCACGAGTAATACATACATACATATAACAATGTAATTATTGTTACAACTTTAATATGTTTTTCCATTGGTTTCTAAATTTATTTTGTGCTTAGTTTGCTTACTTAATGCTTCTTTGATACATTTTGTGCTTTTTAAGAACTTGTTTATTATATTTATTAGTACTTTTTTCAATTTTCTTGGGTTTTCTTTATCCCTTCTTCAGTCATAGTTTTCTTATATGTTCTTGTATTATATTCTAAAGCGAAAAATCAGATTCCTCTATCATTTTTACGTGAAAAGGGCATATTTGGTAGAAGTCGCTACGATCAAACGTTCCCGAGAAAATAAAATATTAATAGTTATTTATGTATCTAGGGAATTATAATGGCCTTAATTACCGAGGGCAAAGTTTACGTCCCGAGGGCCTTTGGCCCGAGGGACAGCAATTGCCCGAGGTAATTGAGATCCTTATATTTCCAGTGATACATAGATAATTTTATTTCTGACCGATTTTAGTAACATTTTGTTCATTTTTAAAGTGTAATAAATGTTTCAATAGATGACAATCAAATTGACATTAGATGTCAATCGTTTGATTTTATGTCAAATTTTTCTTAATATCCCAAGGGAGTTATGACACTTATAATTCCCGCGTAACTAAGACGTTATAAGCTAATAATATACCGGTCAGAAATAAAAAAATAAATTACATTTATTTGCATACCGCTATGCCCATATTAGAGTTTGATAAAATTGCATTTATCTTCTAAACAAAGCCAAAATCAAAAAAATATTAAAATGTTCTTCGCATTAGCCATACACCTGCCTATATAACAGAGTCATCAGAAGAGAAAAAGACAGAGGCGTACATATTTTTTGTTCTTCTTAAAAATTATTATAATACCGTGTATCTCCGAAACGAACCACTTCCGGACATATTATATTTATAGGAACTTTTTTTATATTTTTAAGCAGGGAGACTCGTCCTGATTTTTCTCGCAATATAAGCGAAACACCCTGTATATTATTTATTAGAGATTGATTTATAATATTTTCATTTTGGCATTAAGTACAGTTTTTTGTTCCGTTATTCGATTCGAGGATCGGAATTTGCTTATTGGTCAAAATACGTTGACGTCAAATGATAGGGTTATCGGACATTTCCTAACCCAACTTTTAATTTTTAAAGCTCAATATGATGAATAATAGTTTATATCATTTAGAAGACGACCAAATAAAGTACTTATTTAAAGATGCATTTAAAATGTTTCAAAGATTTGAACGAGAGAATTGTAGTTCTCTCTAACATCTTTATCAGAAATGTTCTGCATGTTTTTAAGACGTTCTCGTAACATCTGGATATTGGTCCAGTTAAAGGCATAGAAAGCCTGTTATCTCGTAGCCATAAGGTGTACCCTTTGCTGTTACGGTATTATCGAAAAAGTAAGGTCCATTTATTCGACCCGCCGAGCAAAATAGTCTATCGCTCCATAAATAATCAAATCGCAATATGTTTAGGGTAGTTAAATTATTTTTAATGCCATATTGAGCATAGACTACCAATGCCGATCTGGCGTTTTTATTAGGACACCCTCGTTTGCTTAATTTTAGAGGTGTTCTTTAACCCCGTCCAACTCTCATAGTTTTTTTTTATTATAAAACGACAAAAAGTATAACTTATTTGCTGGGTACGTGTACACCTAAACAGAAATAAAACAAAAGAGTTTCCGAACTGTTAAGCTACACAGCTATATTTTTTGATTAAATTCTGCATAAAAATTATCTATCAAAAACTAACAACTAACTGAAACTTTTTAAATTCAAACCATGTTTGATAAAGCTGCATAAAAATTAATTTAAAAGTTTGTAATGTGCGAGGATTTGGTCTTTTTACATTTTTCTTCAATAGAGATTTGGAAGCCCCAAGGCACGCAAGTAAAATTAAAAAAAAATGAATTAAAAACAGTTAAACACAAGTGTTCGCTTATATTTTGCAAGCCTACACGTTTGAACCGAACTACAATATAAAAGACAGATACTATTCTCGGCAGTATTTTTAAAGTCTTCTACTACTGAGAGAGTTATACAGGGTCGTTGGTATGTATGGAAACGGTCGAATATGTCTTAAAGTACAACAGCTAGCAAAAAATATTTAAGACAAAAGTTTTAGGGTTTTTTATAGTCTATTAGAATTTTTAAAGGTTAAGTATACAGGATGAGTCACAAAGCCGTACAGAAATAAAGTTATTTTTTTCAATGTAATACCCTATATCTTAGAATACTTTTGAATTTCGCATAAGATTATAATTATTTTTTATTAAGTGCATTATAGGTCTAAACCTAATAGTTTCCGAGAAATTGAGTTTTGAAAAATGACATTTTTGAAATTTGACAGCTTCTAGCTTTCTAACGGTACGTTAGTAGATATAAGATGTTCTATTAAAAAAAAGGTAACTTTATTCCTCTACGGCTTTCTAACTCATCCTGTATACTTATCTTTTTTTAATTCTAATGGGCTTTACAAAACCATAAAGCTTTTGTCCTAAATATTTTTTGCTAGCTGTTTCACTTTAACAAATAATCGACCGTTTCCTTACTTACCAACGACCCTGTATATACCCCGGAGCCACTCGAACCATCCGCAATAGCATCAGACCCGCCGTCGCGTGACTCAATTGTCAATTCTTCGATTCAAGGTTTTACTACAAACCATCCGAATATTAGACAGTGTCCTGTTTCCACCATCGGCACCACTGATCATCTTTCATTCAAAAATAAACTTAAAATAAGTACATGTATTGAGCTGTCCCTTATCTTTCACTTGAGCATGAAAGTTCTTGTTCCTCTACTCTCTTGGGAACATTACTGATATATCGAATGGTGAGAGCATGATCCCCATTTCTTTTGTGAGTATCTAGTTGACGACGATCACGTTTGAGCGCCTTTTATCACGCTTTTCTGCCTCAGCAAGAAACTTCTCTAAAGAAGCTTTATCATTGTAAGCATAGCTGCGTTCTAGTTCTGCGATTAAGTGACTGGCTCTTTTATTAAAGCAGGCTTATATTTTCTTCACAATTTGCTATGTCTTCTCATTGTTTGGTAACAACGAAAGTAAGTGCCTCAATTTTGCTATAGCATGAGGCTATCGAGCTTGACATTATGTTTAGATGGGAAATAAGGGCCTACATTGAAGTTGGTTGCACCGAGCCGCTGTCGGTTTTACATTTTGACCAAGTTCATGTAGATTGTCCAGACCCCTCATCCAAGACGGACTGACCACAGGTATCGTGTGCATTCAAAAGGCATACTGAAGAGCCCTAAAGCCATGGTACAATAAAGTAATAAGCTACTGAACAGCAGTGTTTTGAGCCGGTTAGTGGGAGTGCGCACACATAGCGTTTCAGTGGAAGGGGTATTTTAGTGCAACAATAGTAATAGGTTAGGTTTATTTGAAAGAACAACCCCTGAATTCAGAGAGTTTTAGGCCAAAAAAAGTTAATATTTACCATTAACGTGAAGATTGCAACTCACTGAACCAAACATTTATTAATAGTAACAGCAAAATATATTAAAAATCACTTTTTGAAGCAGCGGTTCACGAGACGATGTTTACACATACCAGAACCCGCAAAAATGTATCTTGAGTCTTGATAAAAAAAAAACAAACGTAAAGTAGGAGAACTTTTCGTAAGACGTGATGAGCCGTCAAACGGCGAAACGTGTCGAAGGATTGAGTCTGACGGAAAGGATAAGGGACAGCTCTATACACGAACTTACTTTAAGCTTGTTTTTAATATCCAGCTTTCAGTATGGTAAACCGATACATTGGGTGGGAATCCAATGTCATGCTATATCTGATTCTCTAATGTAAACCTTCTTTGAAAAAGCTGGCACCTCTTTTTTTAGAATTAAAGTTTACTTTGATATGTTATTTATTATTCCAGGATCAAATTTCTTCTATGCCTTTAATAGGATGCGAGACTTTGTGCTGGAGATGCGTATCAACAACCGATGTTTTGGCATCCAGAGTAATGGTCAATTCGCACTTAAACAAAATATTAGCGAACACTTTGTATTTTTCTTGCTTTCAGGATTCACGGTGAATAGTACATTAGCCCTTTTTTGTATAAGTGGTAATGCAACTAAAATATTTTCGACAATGCGTTGTTGCCGCTTCTGCCAGAAAGTAGTAGCAACTTAAAGAAATTTGGAACATGCATATAAACTTTTTTTGCAATCGCCATTAGTTTCTTACCAACTTTCCTCATTGGCCAATGACATTATCGATTAATAGGTAAGTTGTCGAGACAGGACAATAAAAACAGGCCAATGAATACTTGCCAACGTTCCGCTTTATTAACTTAAAGCTTCATCAGGGCTAAAGAGAACATTAGTATGACATTAGAAATTATTTTAAGCTAATTGTTAACACGAAGAAAAGAGTGGATTGATTGAGTACTCAGTTAGCTGTGAAATGAGATAATCAACATTCTTTTAATTTTACAATTTATATAAGGCTCGGATAACAGAATTAAGGCACACCAATATCACATGATGATTAATAGTTGTTAATGATGTTAGTGTTAAAAGTGTTTTTCATTTTGTGAGAAGGGAAAACCCTTCACACAAAATAAAAATACTTTTAACACGTGCATCATACAATATTTTATCTACAAATATTATTAAACCAGACAATAGTGTGAACAAAAAAAGTAATACCCATTCTACCAAAGTAAAAGTTAAAGCAATAAAAATCAAATAAAAAACTCGCTGTCTATAACTGGTAAAAATCGTTGTTTTTTGAATCTGTGCTATTTTCGATGGATTATCAGGAAGATAACGACGCCAATGTGTAGTAGTAGTAGTACAGCTAGCTCTAAGTTTTTGCCGAAAAGGTCAAAGGAACAGTACCAAATTGCTTATAGAAAATTTCTGCAGTATTGCGTTTTGAAAGCCGATTCTTGAAAGTACAATGAACAAGAGATTTAAGGTATGGAATCCCTTTGGTCTCACTATTTAATGATTAAATCCATGTTGAAACTAAATTGCAATATAGATGTTAGTAAATATTACATGCTTGGTGAAATGGATATTCCATAGTAGACTAAAAAATTAAAGTCGTACTTGTTATATTTCACAATTTAATTTAGTTTCCTGACACGTGTTTCAACCCTTGCGGATCATTATCAAAGACATAAGACAATAATAAATTCTACATGTTATTAAAATAAAAATTGACTGATGATGGGTTATTTTGGTCTTGAATTTACAGGTATTGGCCAAAGGTACAACTAAATTACCGGTGTGATAATAGAGGTATTTACATCGAAGTAATAAAATTCAGAAAATGATATTGTGTATATAATTATGGGTTTTTTCGTTGGTAATTATTGACAGTGTTTATTTCATATTTATCTTAAGTTATTAGGCTATTAAGTATTAGATTGGCACCTAAAGGTATTTCAATTTGATTGTTAACAACATTACATCGATTTTTTAAGGCTTTTTTGATTGCTAATGTTTCTAATAGGTTTACTTTTCTGCCCTTGTGTTGAGTATATATCGGTTTTATTTTGTTGGATATTGAGTTGTTATTTATTATACAGTGGTCCGCTATTCCTGTTTTATTTTGTTTTTTTTTTTAAATGGATGTTTTATGTTCTTTAAGCAATATATTGGGGTCTACCAAATACAATGTGATGACTGCGAAGCAATATATATATATATAGGTCAAACAGGTAGAAACACTTTAAAACTAGGCTTATAGAACATAAAACATCCATTTTAAAAAAACAAAATATAACAGGAATAGCGGACCACTGTATAATAAATAACCACTCAATATCCAACAAAATAAAAGTGATATATTGTCGCTTGGATGCAGAACTAGCCTATATCCATTTTTTGTTAATTTCAGGTTTCCTGTTTATCGTATAGTAAAAGTGCTTTCAGATGCAGAACCATCGTAAGTCCAGTTTTACAGGTAGCGCTCGTACCGGTTAAAACTCGAACTAGCCTATGTTCAGTCACGCCGCAAGTTTTAGTGCAGAATCAGTCTATCTACTAATGTTGCCGTAAGCACACGCATCGTCATCAGGTTATATGGACATAGACTAGTTCTACACTGTTTTATGGTGGACATAGATTAGCAATT
Source organism: Polydrusus tereticollis (assembly GCA_963920685.1). Classification (NCBI taxonomy): domain Eukaryota; kingdom Metazoa; phylum Arthropoda; class Insecta; order Coleoptera; family Curculionidae; genus Polydrusus; species Polydrusus tereticollis. The sequence goes on from OY987329.1 coordinate 58,573,021, forward strand.
TAAGGACATAGACTTTTTCAAAATTTACTTCTGCTTCACAAGAAAGAACCTGAACTAGCTAAGAATTATTGAAGATGAATTCAAGAAGCAAGGAGATATTTAGGTTACTTAAAGGAAAGGAAAATGGATGTAAAGGTAAGACAATTAATTGTTCGTATGCTAGCAGTTTTCGTTTAAATTTAAATTTTATTATTTAAAATAACGATTTCTTGCATGTCTGGCCAAAAAAAATTATATTTAAAGAATGTACGTAAAGTTAGGTGTTACGTACATATCCAATGTAATTAGATACATGTACAAAATGGGCTTTTAATTAATTTGGAAATATACTTTTCGTTAGAGACATGTTAACGTATTTATGACTTCTAATTCTAATTATTGTTAAATCTGCAAAATGTAAAAAAATATAAACACATAAGTACCAATACATTATAAAATGTTATATTGTTATGCACTTTGTCGTTTAACTCATTAATTTAATAAAAATGATTTGAAAAAACGTCGGGTCATTATTTTAATAAATACAATTGAATAAAATGCAGAATAATTATAATCAGGCTCGACGTGAATATTAGAGATGGCGTGTAGAAGTTTAAAAAGGGAATTTTGTCTGAACAAAAATAATTTAACTTGCTAGTTAAATCACAAAAAACGTTTTTGTTCTTTCAGATAAATCTGCAACTTCAGCCCCCAATAATGAGATGGTACTTCCAAAATATGCTGTTAACTTAATGGATTCTGCCAATTTAGAACCACCAAGTAATCTATATTTAAAGGAAACGTTAACATACTTTAATCACAACTTATTTGGTCAGTCGTTAAACAGAACACTCCGAGAAATAGTTTGTAATGAACCAAACACTAATAACGTTAACAATAGTCCTCAGTCCAGTTTCTATCATGAAACATTAACAAAAAATAATATGCTTGATCAACCTTGTACATCCAGAAGTAGTAGATGTAGGAAATCGGTTAATACAAATTTATTGGAGAATGATTTGTACATGTCATCCTGTGAATCTGATCCGTATGCTTCCGATAACGATGAAAATGATCCCGAATTTGTATTGTCAGAACCGGAACCTAATAAAGAAGTTGATAACGATGAAAATGATTCCGAATTTGTTTTGTCAGAACAGGAACCTGATAAAGAAGCCTCAAAAACAAAGTCTCGCAAAATAAAAAGAAATCCAAATACCTGGAGAAGAAATGAAATAAAAGTATTTCGAAATAGCGGGCAAGAATATACAACCTGGAAGGAAAAAGTTCAACCAGCACGTAAAATGAAAGAACCATGCATTGTAGAATGAAATGTAAACAGAAGATTTCTGAAGATGAAAGACAAGATATATTTACTCAGTATTGGAACCTTGGAGATATCAATAGACAGCGAGATTTAGTTTCAAAATTAGTACAAATAAGGGGTAAAGAAAGAACGAGAAAAAAAGGAAGAATGTAAATATTTCTCCGGTGAGCAATGAAGAATCGCCCTCTTCGACTCGACAAAGTAGAAGAACATTCACATATACTTATTCTTTTATAAAAGACCAAGTCAAAATACCCGTTTGTAAGAATTTTTTTTTAAATACATTATGTATCTCAGCTCAGGTGGTTAAAACAGTTTTTAATAAAACTGGTACCAGTGGTGTAGTTTCCGAAGATAGAAGGGGAAAGGCGTGCAAAAACTCCTTGCTTAAAGAGTCTGTCAAGGAATCAGTTCGAGAACATATCAATTCGTTTGAGACAGTTGAAAGTCATTACTGTAGGAAAAATACATCGCGTTTATATTTACCTTCATCTCTCAATATTTCAAAAATGTATTCTTTGTATCAGGAATACTGTGCCGATAGGAATATTACTGAAGTAGCAACTGAAAGTATATACAGGGCTGTGTTTAACTCAGATTTTAATATGTAATTTTTTCGACCAAAAAAAGACTTGTGCGATATTTGCCATGGATACGAGCAATCGTCTGCAGAAGAAAAATTACTTAACAAAGAAATGTTTCAGCTACATTTAAAAAACAAGAATTTAGCAAGAGAATTAAAAAATGCAAAAAAAAAGAGCTCAAGAGAATCCACAAATGTGTTGTGCGGTTTTCGATCTGCAACAAATACTACCAGTACCAAAGTCGGAAGTTGGATTGGCCTATTATAAGCTGAAATTGTCGACTTATAATTTTACTCTTTTCAATCTGGATAATAAGAAATGCCATTGTTATATGTGGAACGAGACGATTGGTAAGAGAGGTTCTTGTGAAATTGGCAGTTGCCTTTTAAATTTTATCAAGCGTCATAGTGAACAAGGCGTAAATGAATTTTCCTTTTTTTCTGACAATTGTGCCGGACAAAATAGGAATAAATACTTATTTTCATTATACAACTACATTTCACAGTTATATAAAGTAATAATCTGCCACAGCTTTCTGGAAAGAGGACACACGCAGAATGAGGGAGATTGTATTCATAGTGTAATTGAAAGAGCATCCCGTAATATCCCCGTCTATACTCCTGAACAATGGTATACTGTTGTAAGAACTGCAAAAAAGGCCAATCCGTATAGTGTTGTTGAACTGGAGCAAGAAAATATCTTTGATTTGAAACAGCTTCAAGGTAAAACTTCCATCAATTGGGAGAAGGATGAAAATAACGAGAAAGTTTATTGGAACAAAGTAAGAATTCTAGAAACTAGGCCAGAACATCCAAATGTGTGTTTGTTTAAAGTGAATCTTGAAGATAGTGAATTCAAAAAAATTTATTTAACCGAAAAGGGCAGAAAAAAAATCGAAATTAACATAAAAAATATCGAATTGCAGCAAAAATATACAGGGAAGATTCCATTACCTAAAAAGAAATACGACCATTTGCAATTTATTTGCCAGAAAAAGTTATTTCATGTCAGTACCATGATTTCTTTAAAAATCTTCCTTTTGAAGAAAAACGAGCAGCAGAAGATTCAGATAGTGATGCTTAAAGTCCATCTTTTCTTACTTGGTGTTCCTATTAGATTAAATGATATATTTGTTTATTTCCTCATTTGTTTAAGCACAGAAATAATGTTGTGTTTTTAAGTTCCTGTATGAAAATTTTAGTAAAATCTTTTAATACATCTATTATAAGTTAATGCATTGTTTTTATTTAGAGTAACTATGTCTACCTACTACGCTATTAGGTTATACTAACATTAAGAATAACGCATATGATTGTGCAGAACTAGCCCAAGTACTTTTATGGAAACATTCTATTTCCAAATTTTGGACATAGGCTATATAAGTTTGAGACTTAGGCTACTTCTGCATCCAAGCGACGAAATATACTCAACACAAGGGTAGAAAACTCAACCTATTAGAAACATTAGCAATCAAGAAAGCCTTAAAAAATCGATGTAATGTTGTTAACAATTAAATTGAAATACTTTCAGGTGCCAATCTAATACTGAATAGCCTAATAACTTAAGATAAATATGCAATAGACACTGTCACTAATTACGAACAAAAAAACCCATAATTATATACACAATATCATTTTCTTAATTTTATTACTTCGATGTAAATACCTCTATTATCACACCTGTAATTTAGTTGTACCTTTGGCCAATACCTGTAAATTAAGGACCAAAATAACCCATCATCTATCAATTTTTATTTTAATGCCATGTAGAATTTATTATTGTCTTATGCCTTTGATAATGATCCGCAAGGGTTAAAACACGTGTCAGGGACCTGAATTAAATTGTAAAATATAACAAGTACGACTTACGACTTTAATTTCCTCTACTATACTACATTACTGGTGAACATTCCAGATAGAAAAACCAAGGTTTCGCAAACTTTCACTGTATTGAAAATCGGACATCGTCGACTTTTTATCAAATATATGAACAACAAAATAAAGCTCCCAGATCCGAAGCTTTATACTAGTCACTGTTTCGGTCGATCTTCGGCCACTTTACTGGCAGACTCTGGTGCGAGTCTGAGAACCATCAAAAGACGCGGTGCAGTCCTCAACAGTGGCAGAAGGATATATATTGAAAACTCACTGGAAAATTAGAAGAGAATTGCCAAAGGCCTTCTTTCGTGGTCGTCCAGTACTATTGGTTCCATTTTCCCCACAAGCATACAAAATGACGACAACACCAGAAGGAATTCACATTTCTGGTTGCTCAAATTGCACAAATGTTAACGCTAATAATAATAGTAAGAAGGTCTCTATATTTTATTTTTAACACTAGTGTCATATAATTATATTTTAGACATTTACGTCAAGCGTTAAAAAGTCTACTTTTAATAGTATTTGTAGATAAATAATATTTATAATGCTTTAACTGTTTATAAAACACTTCTAAGTTCTTATTTTTAGTGATTTCTTTTAGAGAACTATTGATACAACTATCAGTTGTAAAGTTTATTTTGCAAATTTTAAGTAACATTGTTTATTCGATATAATATACAAGGATAATCGAATTGTTGTAATTGTATATAAGTTCAAAACACCCTGTGGAATAACCAAGTAGCAAAATTATTAAAAAAAAAAACAATTTTCATTTAGAGTCATATATTCATTATGTTTTGGTTCATGCCAATACATGCATTTAAACTCACACAGATGCGAAATGGTCTTGGTTATCAATACTTCAAATTTTTCCAAAATTTCGAATGAAATATTAATTCAGCCTTTTCTTTGACAAGGTGGCTGTGTCCTCCATTGTTTAACGCTTTATTGTTAGTTTGACAGTACATTTGTGTGGTTCAAGTGCCCAAAATTGTGCATAAGCTGTAGCTTTAGTGGAAGATTGGCGAAATTATGAGTATGTGACTACAGTACATAATACCAGCTGCTCTATAATTGAGAGAATAGTTAAATGCTTAAGAGAAACAGAATGAACAAAGAGCGGGTAGTGGTAGGCTACTTAAGACTATAGCAGTTGATGAACCGTTTCTTGTTCTTACAACCATTCGCAATCGTCGTTTGGTCTCTGTACAGGCGAAAAACCAATTTAGGGAGATTCGATGTAAAAATATCACTTCTTGAACCGTTCGTCGAAGATTACAGAAGGTTGGTTTAAAGTCTTGCCGACCAGCAGCAGAACCTAGATTACTCATGCGTCATAGAGTAACAAGAATACATGATGGTTTGGGCATGAATATCACAGGAGGTCTGTATTGAATTAGTATTTATTGATAGAGGATCGCTGACTGCAGAGAGGTATATGGACGAGGTTGTAAAAAATTACGTAGTTCCATTTGCTCCATTTATCGGTGATGGTTTTATCTTAATGCAAGATAATGCCTGACCACATTCAGCAATGTGCATAACTGAATATTTGATAGAAGTTGTGATTGAAAAAATGAACTGGCCAGCATGATTTAAACAATATAGAAACATGCTCGGAAGACGCGTTAGAGGTCGGAGAGTGGTACCAGCGACATTAGACGAGCTTCGTGCTTAAAAATTGTCATTATTGACTTTGTGGGAAATGTTAGACCTACCTTGATTCTTACAGTCATATTTTCACAATGTGCATCTTATATAGTTATTTGGTTCAAAATTTGCTTATTAAATTGTGTCATCATTGTTTACAGAAAATTAGTTCAAATAGTCAAAAGTTGTGGGGTTAGAAGTACTGCGTTCGCTTTTCTGTTGGTTAATTGAACAAGGTCCTGCAAGTAAGTTGACCATGTAGTTCCGTTTCGGTCTCTGTCAAGTCGCAGAACGCCCATTTTTCACTCTTGGTAATTTTACATAATAACAAAGTTGTTTGGAATTATTTTATTTAATGTATATTCTGGTAAAAGTCCAGACTCTCGGACCGTTCCGATCTTTTGTAGTGTGTCTCTGTTCTCTTCCTTCTTTTGTGTTAGGTTGAGTTGACAACACTTTGTGTCAGCTGATATTCTTTTGAAGAAGGGGTATCTCGGGATTCTCGTGGCCTTTTTTTAAATACATTCGAATAGGAAGGTCGAGCCTCGCCGTTAGGTCATTTTTTTTGAATAAATTCAATTGAGGTCTCATCCCTTCTTTTTTTTTGGTTTGTTGTTTTTGTTAAGATTCAGTGGTTAATTTTCCTTCTTATTATTTTTAGGGGTTTTGTTGGTGATTTGTTTAGTTCATGGGTTTCGGCCGATATTGCCATTTTTGCTGCCTTTCAGCATTTATGTAAGTTAGCCACAACCACATGGGATTTTAAGGCTCACGAGAGCTACCATATGGGTGCTGCTAAAGCTCTTAAAGAAGTCAAATTCCACCTGACCTACCAGGAGTAGCCTAGGAGACACCACATGGGGTCATTCTGAAATAGCAGACTGGCATAAAGGTGTCTGCATGTAATTTTTTTTTTTATGTTTAGTTAATTTTTATTGTTCAACAGTTATATCTAACATTTCCATTTTATAATCGTCCTGATAATATTTGGTTTATCCTAATACATCAAAAATTTTATTCTCATTCCAACAACAATAATGAAATTGTGGAAATATTTACATTATTAATAACCAAGATCATGCATTTTGTGTCAAAATAAATGCCTATATTGACATGAACCAAAGAATAAAATGTAAAGAATGGATGACTCTAAAAAAAAACTAGTACTTTGAAATAATTTTGCTACTTGATTATTCTACAGGGTATTTTGAAATTAGATTAAAAAAGAACATTTTGATTATCCCTGTATATTATGTAGACTAACCAATATTACTTAAAATTTGTAAAATACACGTTATAACTGATAATGTACCTAGGGTTCTCTAAATCAATCACTAAAATCAGACTAAAAGTAAAAATGTTATCGAGCGTAAAACCTAATCAAAATTTTGCAATGACCGTTTTTTTTTGCACATGAGTGTCTTTTTAGACAAAATGTCCAGCGCCAAAATGGTGGGCACAAAAATGGTTGAAGCCCAAACGATGGTACCCAAATGTCCTGTTCCGCCAAAACTTTACTATTAATTTTAACTTGCCTTAAAAACTGGTAGAAAAATAAATCTGGTCTTGGGCCTGTCGTCCATTGTAAATAATAAATTGATGGCAGGAGGTAATCGACTTTAAAATGTTCGATTAAAACTGTTATCAGCCAAAATTATACCTATAGCTTGTATTAATGTATTCATGTATATACGTAGGGTATACATTATACATACGTCTAGTAAAGTTTACATTATACCGTAGATCTTTTGACTGCCATAAAACCCTAATTATCCCTCTGGATATAAATGCCTGAAATGTACATCTTTTCGGGCAGAGCCGGAGTACAAATTACCTGAATCCATAATTGCTATACCAATTACGTAGGTATAAATACCTAATAATATATAAATAGCAAAAAAAAATTATTCTTATTCATTTTAGTTCCAATTTGTTTTCCGACGAATGAATTTTGTAATTGGTTTTTGTGCTTGGTTTACCGGCGCATGATATTTTTTGTTGTAGTAGTGTTAGGATGTAGCGTCTATGAGTTTGTGCTACGAGTGAGGCAACTTTTATTTTCACTTTTAGTAGAAAGCATTTATCTCCCATTCTGCTAAAAAAAAAATTAAAAATGCGTACGAATCTTTGCTGAAAATAGATTTGAATTCAAGTGATGCGTTAGCCGAGACGTCTACTCAAGTAGTTCCTTATCTTCGGTAAAGGGTATAGTCCTAGAACATATCATTGCCGGAAAGAAGCGACGTGACTGTGGTACATTTAGAAGTATTGACGAGAATTATTGGGATTTATTAAGGGGGAGAATTTATTAAATATATGAAGAACAATCTGTGCCTATGCTGGTTTTCCTAAAAAAGAGGCTTACCAGCGACGAACGAAAAATTTTCTGTAGCATTTCAAGGCTAAGAAAAATTTCGCTAAAACTGGGTTTTAAATATCACACGATCAATAAAAGAGAAACCGTAATGGATTCTCAACGTTTACGGGAATGCATTAATAAATATTTAATGACTATTAAACAATATAGAGCAGAAAACTGGCCAATTATAAACCTTGACAAAGCATGGTTCGACACACATGACACTGAAAGAAAAGCATGGAATGATTTTTCAAAAAAAATGTAAAATAAAGGCAAAATAAAAAAAAATACACACATGTTCACAAAATGGATTTGTTCCGAACTGTCTGTTGCCTTCAGCTAAAACCATAGCAGATTCTTTTCTACCACTAAGATACTGACGCACAACTTTTTGAAGATTGGTTTGAACATCGACTTATTAAAAACATACCCAAAAATAGCGTTATTGTAATAGACTGCTAGTTATCATAGTCGTGCAGAAAAAATTTTTCCTAGTTCTAACAGTACAAAAGCAGATATTCAAATGTTTATGAAAAATAGTAGTATATATTTTGAAAAAACGGGATCTTCTAGTAGTAATATATTCTTTCAAAATTAATAAAGAATACCTGTGTGATAAATTTGCAACAGAAAATGAGCATACAGTATTGCGTCTTCGCCCCTACTATTGTATATTTAATCCAACCGAACTAATATGGCACCAAGTAAAATAAAATATTGGAAGGAATAATAGATCCCCACATACAACTGTAGTAGATTTAACAAAAAACATAGTAAATAACATTTTTGCAGACAGTTGGAAAAACGGTATACAACATGTAATTAAGGTGGAAAATTCTTATATATGTATGAGTACTAATGTTCAACCCATAATAATAAGTTTAGATGAAGATATTAATACAGGACTAAATTTAAAGTAACGTAGAATGAAGTGGCCAAATATGATTATTGTAGGTACAACTTTTCTGTGTACACACATTGTACCGTATTTAAATCTTAAACTTAATTTTAATTTTGTATTCGTGTGTAAGCTAAATCGTAACATTGTAAGCTCTAATAATAATCAATCAAATAAGAGAAATATACAGGATGTCCCACTTAAAAAATCATATATTTGCTTTAAATTTCGAAAAGTAAGACTCCCAGAAAAAAGTAGGCACGCCACTGAATTCTACTTAAAAAACTCTCTTAGAAACAGTTTTCAATTTTTCGATAAGTTAAAAGGCAATCGAAATACAGGGGGTGGTCAAAATGCAAACATTTTCGAAAACACCCTGTAGATAAAAACTAAGAAAACTATGACAATTCTGTTTGCGGCATCTTTCGTTTCACGAAAAAGTAGCGTAGTAAAGTAAAAACCACAAGAAGTGTCTATCTTTACTAGTTACCGAGATACCCTGCAATTACATCGAAAAATGGACACCCTGTACATAAAAAAGGGGGTCTCACCGTCTGTAAATAAATAGCCAAAAGGGATCTGAAGAATCAGCTGGATGGTTCTACAGAGAGGAATTTAGGAGTGTGGTGGGATCCAAATGAAGATATATTTTGTTTTAAAACAAAATTAAAGAGAATTGATAAAGATCTATTTGAACTAAAGAGAGAGCCCACCAAGAGAGAAGTACTGAAAATGCTTATGTCGGCCTTTGATCCCCTAGGTTTTCCTGCAAATTTTTTAGTTATTGTGAAGATACAAGACATCTGACGAAATCATAAAATTGGCTGGGATGACGAAATTAGTTTAATTGACTGTAAAAACTTAATTTTTATTGAAACGAATAAATCTGTATTTCAGTATTTCATTAATTCTGAGTGCACTTATTGTATTTCAAAATATTATTATTATAAAAATTGATCTTTACATTCATTTGGTTTAAAATATATATTTAATTCAAAAAAAAAATAAATCAATATGTAGATAGCTATATTTTCAAGCCGACTCTGCATCCATTTATTGTGGTTTAAAGTCGTTGGGACCTACGCAATTGGATTAAATCAGGTAGTTAATTTATTGCAGTAAAGGTCAACGATATAATGTAAATTTTACTATACGCACTTACTTGGGAAAGTTTCTGTTCTCTATGTATGGATGTATAGTTGTTAGAATTTGATACCGTATATCGATGACATGATAAAAAGAGTTGTAAAAGTGATTTAAAACTCAGATGAAGATAAAGAAAGAAAATTAAAAAAAAATAAATACCGGAAAGCCGTTCTTGCCCGGCGTGCCTGCAGTCCCCTACGAAAAATAAACACAAATTAAAAAATAATAATCTAACAATAAATACTTAACTAGGTAGCAAAATTGTTAAAGTGGCCCTTTTGCTAGTGACAACTGGGTATTTTTTGTATTACAAGAGTTCTTTTATTAACTTTTATCAGCCCCACAAATTTGAAATGTATCGCCCAAATATTATTAGGAATAAAAGCACTATGAATACTGTCCAGCACTTTTGCTTTTATAAAAGTTACTTTTATTAACAGAACGTAACATATCTTACCGATGCGCCAGATTCCCCTGGTTCACCTTTTTTCCCCTTTTTTCCTCGTTTTCCTGGAGGTCCTGGGGGACCAGGAGGGCCAGGTGGACCTAAAAGAAAAAACAGAAAACACACATCAGTATAAATGCAGTATAGCCTTAAATGGTTTTACTTGCAAATATATTATACTCATTAATTACTTCATTACATACATTTCACGTCATGGAGCATGTTACGGTAAATACTTTTTCTAGATTTTTTTTTAAATTCGCTCTGACAGAGTCCAGTAGCGCAATGTTACTGTATATGTGTTTAACTTTTTCTTTCTTTAACTATGGTGTTCGAAATATTAAAGTTTTACTTTCACTCTGTGGTTCAGCGTAATATTATCAAGAGAAAATAGATATACTTATGTATTATTAAATTATGGATATAATAATATTAATAATAATATAATTATTTAATTAGATACGAGAAGTACAATAGAAAGTTAGAAGGTGGGTAGCGGTATCCCACAGCTGCTCATATACAACCACCTTGTAGAAAGTGATTATTAATTCTAACAGCTAAATAGATCATACATATTAATATACAAATCAAAGGGAAAAAAATAATAATTATTGAAAAAGAGAAGGTTTACAGAAATTGTTTAAGATTTTAAAGATATAAAGGTATAAACAGATATTTTTTAAAGAGAGGTTATTAAATACAACTTTCGAAGAACTATATTAATTATAGGTAATGGTAGAGATAATAATGAGTAAATACATCGAGAAAAGCGATTAGATAGTAATAAATAAAATAAATGGTATTAAAAGCAGTGCTACTCTCAGTGCGACCGGCGACTTGCCAGCAAAAACTCCCTTACTCCCATACAGAATTAGATCAGCTGGGGGCAGCTCTAATGCGATCAGGCAAGGAATTGAATGCGGTAACGGCAGTATAACTAAAAGAGCGCTGCATGAGTGTGTCTGGGCATATTATACAAGTCTCAATGGTGAGTAAAAAGATTATGCAGATCAGAACGTCCAATAAGTTTATCTAGTAAATATTTGGAAGCTATGTTGATCCCAATCTTGTAGACAAGATGTAATATATGCAATTCGTATTTCTCCTTAAGTAAAAGCCACCCCGACTCAACGAAGGAGTGATATGGTCAAATTTTCGAACACAAAAACTAAATCTTAAACAAGCATTCTGAAGTTTCTGCAAACAATCCCTATCCCCCTGAAGTAAGGCAGGCCAGTAAACAATATCGCAGTAACCGATGTGAGACAAAACAAAGGAGTCCATGAGACGCAGTTTCGTAGCTGTACTAAAAATGTCCCTATGCATATATAAAAGTTTCAATTTGCCACACGTTCTCTGTATTAAGGATGAAACATGATCAGAGTATCTCAAGAAGCTCAGAATAAATAAACAATCCCAGATCCCTACATTCCTTGAGAGGTGCTATGTCGCTGTCGTTTACCGAGATTTTAAAGAGTGGACTTTCCAGTATTGAAGATTTAGTACCGAACAACATCAGCTGTGTTTTTTTTCGTTTAAAACTAAGTTATGAGATTTGGAAACATCGGCAATAATTCTAAGACCATGATTTGTTTCATCAACAGAAGTAGCAACATTCGAGGGGGAAAAAGAAAAATAAATTTGTGTATAGTCGATTATTGATGAGACTCGCAAAATTTAAGGAATTTACAGAAATCGGAGGTGTAAATGGAGAAAATAAACGGACCCAGAATACTACCCTGAGCCATACCTCTACCAACATTATGAACAGGAGAAGAATTGTTGTTGTTAATTATCGCCCGCTGTAACCTGTTTGAAAAATAGTTGTCAAAGAATTTTAAAACCACTTCGCCCATACCAAAGTACTTAAGTTTAGCCTGCAGTATAGTATGATGAAAAGCCTTACTACAATTAAGCAGTATAAGGCAGCTACATTGATCTATATCCCAAGCTCTGAAATATCATCGGTTATGGTCAATAGGGTTGTGGTGGTGCTGTGATACTTTCAAAAACCTGAGTTGAAGGAAAAATATCATAAGTATCTAGAAATATAGTTAAGGTAGGTAATATGCTTATAGGTCTGTAATCTAACAACTAATCAGGGATTGGCACCTTAGGGACAGCCACTTTTCAAGAATTAGGGAAATAACCAAGTGAGAGACATTTATTGATTATAAAAGAAATATATGTGGTTAGATGAGGCGTTATGTAAAGAAGCATTTTAAGGCCAATTTCATACAAAATAACCCTAAACAATTTTTCTTCATCTGAGTAAGAGGCTCTCAATGTTTCTACAAGTACAATTTCGAAACCCGTTACTTCCATTTCCTTCACGAAATTTGAAAAGGTTTGTCGGAGGTATCCAAACACAGCGTCGTATATAATATCCTTGGTCTTTCCTTTAAAAGAAGTGTATTACTTGGCAAGCCTAAAAAGCTAAAAAAATAAATTATTATACTTAATGGCTACTAAATAAGTTATTTCAAAGTTAATATTTGTTTACCTACATAAAATGTATTAAAAAAAAATTGTAGGTAATTTATTTGAAAGTTATTTACTAAATGTAGTTGTAGTAATGTAGTTTTTGAAACCCACACTAAGGGAAATGATTTAAAACAAATTTTATTTTAAGTGGAGTTCACTGAGGGTTATACATTACGTTTTTACCCTAATAAAATGGTTTCCCTGCATGGCTGTATATACAAGATATACTAATTTTGTTGACGCCTAATTTGATGTTATATTGTGACAAATAAAATGCTTCTCGTACGCAGATGTATATAAAGGCAATACAGAAAGGACTGCATAGTTGCTTCATTAGTATAAAATACTTTACAAATAATTTGTCTGCAAATGGAATAAGAGGCTATAACTAGTGAGGACGTTAATAAAATCATTAATATTATTAGGAGCCACGCAACTGGCATGGATGAAATTGAAATGCTTCTTTACATAACGCGTTAGCTAATTATAAACTACTTTACAAATATGTTTTTTGTTGCACAAACTGTCTGCAAATGGAATAAAAGGTCAATTGCTAAAACTAATTAAACCTTATCTAAATGAAAAAAAATAGAACTCCTCGCGTAAAAATGGAAAATGAATATTCAGAAACCTATGAAAATGATATAGGAGCGCCTCAGGGATCCGTGCTGGGAACTTTAATTTTTTTAAATACGTAAATCAATTACCTGATTATGTCATGAACGGGACAATTATTATGTTAGGTGATGACATATCGATGATGATCTCAGTATGCAGCCGCCGGAAGAGTTCAGAAATAAAATAGAAGGTTTTGTTGATAGCCATAATTTGTGGTATATAATATTGAGTGTTGAAACAACGACATACATAGCTGAGAGTATAAAAATCAAGAAAAACCTGAAACATTGCGAAGGTCAGAAATAACGCCGAAACCTAGATATATCGATGGCGGTATAAGTTATCTTTGTTTAGACAACTCTGATCTGGGCAATGATCCATCGACATCGTAAACTTCACCCGAACTTGTTGACGGTGCAATTTCATCAGTTTCTTTCTCAAAACATAAAAGCTACTATTCACAAAGAATGTACAGTTACCCAGATGTGGAACAAATAAGGGTCAAAGCGAAAGGGTCTCACAGTGGCGTGACAACTAACTTATATTTTAAGCTATTTTAACACTCCCACTAGCGCAAAATATAAACTACTTAATCTAGTTTAACAATACCTAACATATTTACAAAACTGTAATGTTTACTAGAACCGAAACCTTTAGTCAAAATATCAGCGGGCAGATTAGCTGTCGGCAAATATTTTAAATCAATTCAATTTTTAGCCATAGCTTCTCTGACAAAGTGATGTCGCACATCTATGTGCTTAGATCTATTATGAAAAACAGGATTTACAGACAACTTCTGTGCACTCTGATTGTCATTGTATAATCTTATACGACTATACACGCTTCCAGTTAGCTCTGAAAGAAGATTTTTTAAATAAATAGCTTCTTTTGACGCCTCTGAAATCGCCATATATTCTGCCTCAGTGCTCGACAAAGCAACAGTTTGCTGTTTTCTGCACTCCCAAGATATTGCAGACCCAGAAAGCTTAAAACAAAATCCTGTATATGACTTCCTATCACAGGAACTGCTTGCCCAATCGGCATCTACAAAGCCTTCTAGTTCTGTGCTATCCCTTTTAAATTTTAAACCGAATTTCTTAGTTTCCTTTAAATATCTTAGAACCCGTTTTGCCTGGTTCCAATGACTTTCGTTAAAACAATTATTAAACTGGCTCAAATAACTAACTGAAAATGCAATATCAGGTCTAGTTAACACAGCCAGATACATAAGGCTACTTATTAATTGCTGATATGGCATTTTACCTATACAATTATTTTCCGTACTCTTAGCAAGGTTAACATTAATCTCTAATGGAGTTACAACAGTTTTACTATCAAGCATATTGAATTTCTTTAACAAACAATCAATGTAATATTCCTGATCGAAAATAATACTATTATTATTTCTATCAATTCTAACTCTCATTAAGAGACAATCTTTGACCTGTCCTAAATCCTTAATGCTAAAAGTTTGCCCTAATTTTCATTTCAAATCTTCCGTTGCAGGTTTATTGTTCGAGAATATAAAGAAATCATCTACGTACACCGCAACGATGGTCATAAAATTATCAGAACGTTTAGTATACAAACAAGGTTCATATTCGGACTTGCAATACCCTAAATTTCTAAGAAAGTCATCTACCCTTGTATACCATGCCCTCGAAGATTGTTTAAGACCATAAATTGCCCTTTTTAACTTCAAGACCTTATTGCTATAAGTATCACCAGATGTTTTATAACCCTGTGGTATGACCATAAATACATCTTCTTTTAAAAGGCCATTTAGGAAAGCAGTTTTTACGTCTAAATGAGTTATTTCTAAATTCATCTTGACGGACAAAGCCATTAACAATCTTAAAGTGCAGTGGCGTACTACTGGCGAAAAAGTTTCATCGTAATCGATACCGGGTTTTTGCGTAAAACCTTTCGCAACTAACCGAGCTCTGTATCTCACATTATTTGCACTGTCACTTTTTCTTTTAAACACCCACTTGCACTGTACAATGGTTTTTCCTTGGGGAATATCCACCAGCTCCCATGCGTTGTTCTCTTCAAACGATTGTAGTTCCTCATCCATTGCAGCTTCCCACAGTTCTTTGTCTGGTCTCAATAAAGCACTTTCGACTGTCGATGGATCATTGCCCAGATCAGAGTTGTCTAAACAAAGATAACTTATACCGCCATCGATATATCTAGGTTTCGGCGTTCTTTCTGACCTTCGCAATGTTTCAGGATTTTCTTGATTTTTAATATTCTCAGCTACCTGAGTTGTTGACGGTGCAAATTCATCAGTTTCACTCTCAAAACCTCCCACTGAAACTGATGTTTCCTCGTCGCTGTTAACAAGTTCATCCCCATCTACTGAGGTGTCTATATTATGTTCGTTGGTATTTTCCATTACAACAACATTTCTGCTAGTGAATACAGTATTTTTGACTGAATCAAACACTCTGTAGCCTTTTACAGTGTCGCCATAGCCCACAAAAACACATTTCACAGCCTTTTTGTCCCATTTAAGCCGTTTTTCTTTTGAAACATGGACCATAGCGGTGCTTCCAAAAATTCTGAGGTGGCCTACGTCAGGTGTATTACCTGTCCATGCCTCGTAGGGAGTTTTCTGTAAACCAGCAGCTAATGACCTGTTGCGTAGGTACACAGCCGTGTTTACCGCCTCTGCCCAAAAACACTTTTTTAAATTAGCGTCAAACAACAGGCACTTGGCTTTTTCAATGATGGTCCGATTTAATCTTTCTGACATTCCGTTTTGCTCCGGTGTATATGGATTCGTTTTCTGGTGAATGATTCTATTTTGTTCTAAAAAGTTTTCATATTCTTTACAGCAATATTCACCACCATTATCCGATCTGAGCACTTTTATTTTCTGATTTGTATGATTTTCGGCCATAATCTTAAATTTTTTAAAACAATTGAATATTTCATCCTTTGTTTTAATAAAATATACAAATCCCATCTTGCTAAAACCATCTTCAAAAGTGACAAAATAGTTCGCACCTCCCAAAGATCTGTTTTCCATTGGACCACATACGTCGGTGTGCACTATTTGCAACAATTCTTTAGCATTGGTACCTTTATGCTTAAATGGTAATCTTTGTTGCTTACCTTCACAGCAAACTTCGCAGTTTGATTTGCTTATATGTACCGCCCCTGGATAGCTAAGTCCATTGACCAACCCATTTTTCATTTTATTCAAATATTCGCTGTTAATGTGTCCGAATCTTCTATGCCAAACGTCACCAGTGACTTCCGTTGATGCGATATAACATTTCTCAGGTTGTAAAATGTTTAATTTGTACACACCTCCCACTAAGTCAGCTGTCGCTACTAAGACGTCCCTTTTATTGTAAATCTTGCAACAATCGGCTTCGAACTTAACAACATTACCATTTTTTATCAACTGGCTCACTGATAATAAGTTTGTCGTTAATTCGGGAACACACAAAACATCATTAACTACAATATCAAAATTACTATGGCCAATACTTGTAGTTATATTCACATTACCCGAACATTTCACAGGAAGCTTCGTTTGGTCGGCAACCATAATCTCCTGCACACTAACTTGGCTATTAACATTTTCAAGCGGTCAAATGAGCACTTGCACCTGAGTCCACGAACCAGTCCGATTTGTTAAATGTTCAACTTAAAAATGCAGCGCTAAACGCGTTCGACGTTTTTGTCTCCTTTTTCACTGATGTGCACTTATTCTGAAAATGTCCTAGTTTCTTACATTTAAAACACCTAAGTTCCTTCTTGTCAAATTTTTTGTTTGACTTACCAGCAAATGCACTGCCACTACCGCTAGACTCTCTTTGTATATCTAATAGTTTCGTCTTAATGGAGTCTGATGTGATAGCTATACCGGAATGCTCGATTGCCATAATCATAGGCGAATACTTCTCTGGAAATCCCGCTAACAGCAACGAACCGATCCATTCATCATCGATATTAAAACCCGTGCCGCGCAACTTGTGACTAATTTCCACGATTTGATTTACATAATTAATCATCGAATCACAATTGTCCAAACGCATCGAGATTAAACTTCGCAATAACCCGATTTTTCTAGTGAAACCGTTATCATCAAAAAGTAACTTTAACTTTGTCCATAACTCCACTGTTGTTTTTGCATCCCTAATGTGAACGTATAGACATGGGGCAATTGTTAAAATAAGTTTCGCTTTTGCTTTGGCGTCATCTGCTTCCACAACTCCTGATATGCATTTAGATAATCCTTCTAAAATCAGAACGTTTTCCGTAGCAAACGCCCAATCACCGTAGTTTTCACGTCCTTTAGCTTAGGAATATTTACTAGGTAATTTGCAGCCATTCTTATGTTTTACCGAATACTAACGAGCACAAAACTGTTTTATTTACGATTTTCGCGAGACTGGGCTCATAACCTGTTAAAATAAAACGCCCTCGATGGATTCTTAACATAGACTATCGTCTTTATTTTTCTATAAAAGCTACTATTCACAAAGAATGTACAGTTACCCAGATGTGGAACAAATAAGGGTCAAAGCGAAAGGGTCTCACAGTGGCGTGACCACTAACTTATATTTTAAGCTATTTCAACAATACATGACCTTATAAGTGCGCAAAAGTAGGACTCCTATTGAAGTAGAGCTTTTTAATCATACTCAATCAAGTTTCTCGAAATGTATATCGACGATGAGTCACTTAGAAGTTGGTGCAAAAAAGATAAACACAGTTTTTTTTACTCGTCTTAGAGATACAGTATCCAGTAAAGTTTATATTGGATGTTTATTATGCTTTGATTTATGACCATCTTTCATATAATGTAATTTTGTGGGCAAGTTGTGTTTATAGTAAAAGAAAATTTCTTTGTCAGAAGAGTACGTTAAGAAAACAAATTATGGACAAATGCTATGTGGAATGTATTTCACAAATTAAACGGGAGTTAGAGGGTAATTTTTTGTATATTATCGTGGATGAAACGACAGATGTATACGGCAGATATATAGCTAATTTGATGATTGGAATTTTGAACGAAAACTTTCCAAGCAAACCTTATTTAGTTGGCGTTAAAGAATTAGAAAAAAACAAACAATTTAACTATAAGTAGATTTATAAAAGATAGTTTAACAAACCTATTCTATTATACCGGTCAATAAAATAGTTCTAATGCTTTCAGATGCTGCGGCATATATGTTAAAAGCTGCAGTTAATTTAAAGATTTTTTATCCCAACTTAATTCATTGCACTTGTGTCGCCCACGGGGTAAATCGAATTGCAGAAGAAATTAGAAATCAGTTTCTGTTGGTAAATGATTTAATAAATTGTATGAAAAAAGTTTTCTTAAAGGCTCCGTTGAGGGTGCAGATATATAAAGAAAGACTTCCCGGTGTCCCTTTGCCACCTAAACCAGTAATTACAAGGTGAGGAACGTGGCTCGAAGCAATTTTCTTTTACTTTGAACACTGCAATGAAATAGAATTAGTAATGTCAGAATTTGATGATGATATTTCCGAAGCAATTCGAGAAGCAAAAAATATATTAAAAAATCCGAAATTGAAACAGCAACTCGCATATATCAATAGCAATTATAAAATAATAGTTACAACAATTACCTTATTAGAAAGACAAGAAATAAATTTATGTGAGTCAGTTAAATTAATAGATAATTTAAAGTCAAAAATTAAATCAGCACCTAGAAGTAATGGTCAATTAATTTCTAAAAAAATTAAATTTGTTTTAGACAAGAATGAAGGTTTCTCGTTTTTATCTGATGTTGCTAAAGTTTTCAATGGGACCTTTTCCGATGAATTACACATTGAGCCAGATTTATTATCCGCTCTTAAATATGCCCCAATTACATCTGTCGATGTAGAGCGTTCATTTTCCATGTACAAATTAATTTTAAGTGATAGAAGACAGAGTTTTAAAACAGAAAATATAGAAAAGCACTTAGTTGTAGCTATTAATGATAAAATTTCAAGTGGTTACAATGTTTAATTATTAATTAACAATTATTTAGTCATGTTGTGCAAATATATTTGTGTTAAGTTAATGTTAAGTTAATTCACTTTCTATAATAAAATAAATAATAGATAAGGTATTATTAATAATAATGGAGTTAAAGGCATTTGCCTATATTGCCTATATGTTGCCTTTATGTTAAGATTTTTGCCTTTTTCAATAAAAATCTTTGCCTATATAAGCGCCTTTTTCTTCAATTTTTGTTGCCTATAAATCCGAGCTTTAGTCATGACTTCACCTGCTTTATAACGATCGGGCGACTTTACCCACCATAAACAAATTAAGGGCTGGTTTGTAAGCGTTTCTAAGTAACATAGAGGTATTTTATTTTGATTTTGATGATGTACGTATTTAAGGTATAATTAATTATACCTGTCGACATATTAGAAATTGTCGAATTAATATTAAATCATTTGAACTGTGTCATTCAACGGTGTTCAGTGGTGTTATTAATATTAGTAATTTTTAAAATGTTCAGACCGTGGCGTGGGTTGAAAACGGTGAATCCGACGACGGAATTGAAGACACAAACGAGCAAAAAACAAAGTGCCATTTACAGATGTGCTGCACGAGGATTGTTTTGCGAGTATATCAAGGTAAAATTTATATTTTTTTTAGTTTTGATATGAAAGAACATATACTTCTTATGGGTTCCGGACAGATTTTTTTTTAAATTCTAGTATGTTATTTTGGTAGCCAAAATAAGCATTTTCTTTCATTGTACCGACCTTGTAGCCACACAGAGTGATACAAAAATATCAGGTCAAAATCTTAAGGAAAATATTTGTCTGCAGGTCTTCTAAAAACGTTGCGAAAAAAGTTATTAGCAAATGGTCGATTTGCTGCTAGTCGCGAAACGTTACGCCGATTCCTGCACAAAATTGGATTTCGATTTAAAAAAATTGACAAGCGCATTTGCATTAAAGAGACCCAACGGTTAGTGAAATGGAGACAAACATATTTAACACAAATTCATCAGTTCCGCGCAGAAAACCGAAATATATACTATTTAGATGAGACTTGGTTCGACACCCATGACACTATAAAAAAAGGATGGCAAGATTCTTCATCAAAGTGCATTTTAGATGTACCTGCTTCTCGAGGAAAGAGAATATCCATCTTATACTGTGGCTCGAGGGATGGCTGGGTGCCGAGCGCTTTGCTACTTTCAGCAAAAAACATTAAGGACTGCTCGTTAGACTACCATCAGGACATGACAAGTGAGCTTTTTGAAAATTGGATAAAAAATTCTCTTCTTCCAAATATTCCACCAGGCAGTGCAGTCGTTTATGATAATGCTAGTTATCACAGCACCTTAGCTGAGAAAATACCAACCATAAGCAGCAAAAAAGAGGTACTGCAAGAGTTCCTTAGCCAACATGACCTCTATTTTGAAGATAATTATACAAAAAAAAAACTAGTTGAGGTACTAAAAACAAAATCGTATGATAATAGTTATTTACGATATAAGTGTTGTAAAGATTCATATTACAACACGAGATGTTAAAGTTGTTAAACGAGGCGTCAGCCGAGTTTAATAAAACATCGAGTGTAGTAATATGAATTTACAACAAGAATATTGTACAAAATTTTATCTACTTTCATCTATGAATAAAAATATTTGGCAAAAGGCATTTTTAAAAATAAAAATGCACCTGCTATTAAAAATCGTTTTGTAAGGGCATCTATTACAGCACTAGTGCTGTAATGGCATCTATTACAGCACTAGTGCTGTAATAGATGCCATTACAAAACGATTTACAGAACTGTAAAATTCATATTACTAAATGAAAGTAGATAAAATATATTGCGTAGATGAGGCTATAAAAGTATCCGATAACATACCACTTAGATTGCCCCCCTACCATTGCGATTTGAATCCTATAGAAATGAGATGGTCCGAATTAGAAAACAAAGTTAGACGCAATAATGTAAACCCAAAAATGTCCGCAAATGTAATTGAAGTAATTAAAACTCAGTGTGAATTAATACCAGAGAGCAGTTGGAGAGCATGCATGCGTTAATCATGTACTTGAAGTCGAAAATAATTATAAAAAATTTTGGGAAAACATAAAACCTCTAATTATATCAGTGGATGATAGTAATAGTACAGATTCAAACTATTGAGATGACTCATTTTATTCATACGGTTTTATACAGGGTGTTCTACGCGTAGAAGTTCCGCATTTTCAACCTTGTAATTACAAAGATGTCAAAAAAGCCTTTGCCATTCGTTTTCAAACAAGAAAAAATGTATTCCCGATATCTCAAAAACTAAAGAAAATAAAGGGGAGTGAAACTTCTACGTATGACACCCTGTATAATAAAAATTATATATTACGGCTTACTACTTTTACGCATGTTAATAATTTACGTCAAAGTCAGCAATACACAATAAATTCTTGTACATATACAAGCATTGTTTCAATCTTCCTACTACCTCCCTGGACCGGAATGATTTATTTGCCAAAATAGAAGCATAGGCAGGTATAAGTATAAAGGGATTAGCTCGGGGATTAGTTAGTCATGACCATTTTCCTTGTATCCTACTATATCCAGATCAGTATTAACCAATAATCTATGTTAACTAGTAGATGGTCATTCCCATCATTACCACTGTACAATAGTACGGTATCGTCTGCAAAAGTACAATACGTGCACTCAGCCGCAGGGACCCGGACCGGAACCGCTAACTGGTAAGAACCGGACCGGAACAGATACTTTTTGTGGACCGGAATCGAAACGGAACACATATTTTACCTGATAGAAAATTTTAGTTGCAGAACCCGAACCTCAAAAAATAAAACGTTTTTTTTGGGTTTTTTCCGGTTTTCAGGGTGATACTTTGCCAGATAGCTTACACATGCCTTTGGAATAATTAAACCTAACCTAATTTTAAGTTTCTCTATACATTTTTTTCTGTGGAGACACTTTCGACTTTCGACCACAAAACAGATAAGAGGTATTGGCGAATTTAATCCCCTTTTGGCAAATAAATTTGAAATCTTGCTTTAGAATATTCTAGTTGTTTTTCTTTCCCACTTTGTCTTTATGCAAAATAAAACAAGACTGAACGAAACCATTGCCAATTATATAGTGGTCACATTTGTGGCGACACGGTTTTCTTAATTTTTTTGTATGAAACGGGATTGAAAATTCAAAGTTTATCTAAAACGATCGATTTCGGATCGGAACCGAATCTGAATCGAAATTTCATATTTTGAAGGGACCCGGATCGAAAACGTTAAAAATTGGTAGGAACCGAATCGAAATAATTGTTACAGAACCGGAACTGGAACGGAACCCAAATTCTCTATTTCATCTGGAACCGAAACCGGAACGGAACCGATATTTCATTCCGGTCCGGGTCCCTGCTCAGCCGTGACAGCTGCAAGTTAAGGACGTACATGGAGTACAATAGCGGCTCCAAGACGGAGCCCTGTGGCACTTCACTATTATATGTTAAAGTTGTGTTTTTGCTGTTATTAAGCGTTACATATTGCAGGCGATCATCATATAAATATGTTTTTATTCGTTTTAGCATAACATGAAACCCCATTTTCTCCAGTTTAGTAAGCAATACATGATACAAACAACATCGAAAGCTTTACGAAGATCGAGAAACACTGCTATTAATATGTTTCCTTTGTTAAGATTACTTGCAAGATAGTCGGTAGGATTAATGGTAGCGCTAAGTTTGCTACTGTTTTGTAAAAAGCCATACTAAAGTGGGTCAGTTTTAATAAACCTGTCAAGTTCAACATTCGACTTTTGATAACAGTCTCAATTATTTTTGAAAATACGCTTATTAGAGAAATAGGTCTATAATTAGACAACAGACATTTCTGTTTTTTTTTGCCAGACTTATAGATATCTTCTAAACTTTTAATTAATTTGGATGTTCACCTAAAGATAATAATTTGTTGACCAATTTAACTAATATTCCAAAAACTTGATCCCCAAGGTTTAAAAGATCCAAAACTGTCACACATGTTGCTAGAGCTAATTAAAAGATATTGCGGGAGTATTTCTAAAAACACTGGTAGTCATAAGGAAAATATAGCTGGTAATGTAAAAAAAAGCGTATAAGCGAGACAAAAAAATCTTACATTCCTTATAATAAAATGAAATTTGGCGGTACTTTAATATGTTTTGAAGAATTATTTCTTAACAACAACGAAGCACACACCGCATGAAACAAAAAAGACAATATGCTATTTCCGTCTTTGCTTGCCGGTTTATCGCATTTCTTAACTGCACAAACAGATATTTTCGATTTAACCAGAAGAGAATTTTGTAGGGAGTGCCAAGTTAACATTTTGCCCATTGAGGCGATCCCCATGATATTTTGTAACTTGTTCGGGTATAAGGGCTGAGTCTCGGTCTTACAAAAAGCGATCAAGTTACATAATCGATTTTCACACGTCATTTTTAAAGTGCAAATAATAAAGAAAGTATACATTTCTTCACGAAATTAAAAAGACAATCACTAGCCTATATGAGAAATGCCATAATAATAATTGAAAAGAAATTTCAAAACGCTATTGAAAGAAAAACTGTATCATAAGTTTTCCTCATTCGAAGCCACACATACTTAAGTATATTTTTGGCTTGTACAACAGAGTTAATATGATAATGTCGTCCACGACTTATTAAATTCAAACGCCCTTCGGCATAAATATTTAATAATGGGACGGTTGCTTAGACAGCTAAAATTCTAAAGGACAGCTATTCTCCCTTTCTGTTGGGGTTCTTGTACTACAAAACTGAAAACCCGAGGGTTTATAAAATTATGTTAAAATAAGTCTTTATGATACTATACGAGGGTAGGGTAGTAGTTACATATCAAGTCAAATTATTCATTTATTTCAATTACACCTTAACTGTCATTCACAAATGCCTAAGTATAGTAAGTATTGTAACACTAATATACTTTAGATAAGAATGTAGCCACTTTAATTACTTAGAAATTGAAATAACCCTGGTAGTTTTATACAATGCGAATACACATAAAACTGCGTCTAATTATGTCGTAACAAAAGCTGACCTATGTGACGGATCCGTCAAGGTTGCCCCTCGATATTTGGAAATAAACCACCACTCTATCATTTTGCGCATTGGATTTTAAATGTTGCAAACATCTATAGGATAAACTGGAGCAATTTTTTTAAATGTGGGGCTAAATTTTATAAACAAACTATTGACAAAATGAATATACTTTTTATTTTCGTTGAGCGATTATCTGAGAAAATTTTACTTTTTAGATATATCGTAGTAATTGCGCCCCCTAAAGTCAATTTGGAAATTTAGATATATTTTATATCAATTTCCTTTGGTCGATTTAATTGATACATTTTTTCCCGGTTTATGGTTTCCATAATATCGTACTCTGCCGATCTTAGTGGAACGCCCTGTATTATTCCATTAAGTTTGCACAATTTTGCAGACCCGATACATGAGTTTTTTTATTCGCATTCCTTCTATAGCCCAGAACCGTAAGGCGGACTATACTTGACCATTGCACCATCTTAAGGAGGACTAAACTAAGCCTATATGTCGCAAATGACCGCAAATGGTATAAATCGACTTATTAGACTGTAAATAGGTTTCTGTCTATTTGTTGAGCCATTTTGCACAGTTGCACTTACTCCTTTTTAAAATGTTGCATGCCATACTTAAAGAAGATATCCTCTCCCAAGTAAATGACCTTTGCTCCAACCCACCCTTCATTTGCTCGTATATTATTTTCCTGTCTTGCAAACCCTTTTGAACGAATTGTTGGGCTTAATTACTTTTGCAATTACAAAATTATTGTAGTACCCCAACGCAAAAAATACAATTACAAAAGATGTAACCAAGCGATTTGTAGGAGTCTAAAAGTTCATTAACTAGTTGTTCGGAGTTTGCATCCATACTGCTGCCTAAAAATCCCCTTACTACACAAATAAGTTCCATGCTCTCAGTTCTTGCGTGGTAAGCTTTTCTATAAAAGTGAAAATGCCCTTTTTTTAATTCGGCTCACTTAACTGGGGAAAGACATGTCTTAGGTATTTCACCCTCTTTTATGATAGCCTTCACAAAGTTTTTCATTAGCTCAAGTTTATTATGAGGAGGACGCAAAAGAATATTTATTAGGTCTTCAAGGGGCACATACCTAATATTTTGAGATCCCGGCTGAAATTCATTCCTTTCCGGTCAAACTTTCATTACATAATGTTCATTCACAGCACAACTGTTCCACAAACTAAGAAACAGTAATATTTGGTAAATCCTCCCTGTACTCCCACTAAAATTGCTATAATTTTTAAATCCCCACATATCTGCCATTTGTACCGGTTATCGTTTATTTTATTTAAAAGGATGCGCATACTTTCATAGGTTGTAACGAAAAAATAAACACCTGTTTATGGTCGTTACACGCTTCGCTCTTGTATATATAAATATTTAATGTTTCAGTAGTGTAGGATAGGCTTTACAAATTTCGAGCACGTTATATTCATATCTAGCAGTATTTGTGTTCTCCCTCGTCACCGCATGAAATACTATATCGCTATTGTCTGCGCACGAAAATCAATAGACGATCGGTCGTAGGGACAATGTTGCCGGAGGTAGCAAAATTTAACCCGCAGGAATATAATAGTTAAATAACTTTGAATAAGATTAATTAATTATTCGATGAATTAATGATTTATTAAGTAATACTTTGTACATTTCCGAGTACGATATTGTTTGTAAGTAGGTTATTGAAACAACTCATTATTATTTAGTATTTTAAGTAATATTATAATCCATTTTTTTTGTACTGGGAAAAACGAGTTGGCAATAGCGTAAAAATCAATTTCGACTAAATTCAGTGCTAACGATCGGTGAAATTTTACTGGACTCACTCTCGATTCCAATCCTTTGTCCAGAAGAGACGTTCCCAGAATTTGGGGTAAGCAATTGGTCATTTTTTCTCTTATCTCTTACCTTAAGAAATATAATATCTTTTTTTTATATCTTTCCTATTTGGATGTACTTCCAAACTTGAAATAATAGTGTACCTGAATTAAATAATTTAGTGATTATTTCATTTAAATTTGCGGTAGCTAAACCACCTTCTTTTTTTTTTGTGCACAGTAATCAAATTTATCTTTTCTTGCCTTCCTATGATGCACATTCCACGTGTATGAAATATTTTTTTTAGAAACTTTTTTTCTGCCGTGATCTTTATGTTCTTTTAGCTGCACGGACGTTAGCAACGTAGCAGGCTGAACGAACGTCAGGCAGATTTATTCCAAGCAGACCTGAGGACACGAGTGACTTGACGACGGTGGAGGACGTTAGGGTATTCAGGTGAGTTGAAATTCGTTATTTTGGGCACTTTTGGTGCTGGCGTCATGCCAAATTTTTAAAATACGCTAACCAACTCACCTGATACCTAATCCGCGTGCTCAGCCCTCGGTCACTCGGGTCAAAGGGGCTTCTCCTATCTTTTCTCTCTAAATTTGGTGCACGGCGTTTTTTTTCTCTTTTTTTTATCACTCAAATATTTCACATTTCATGACCAAATGCTTACTGGCAAATTTCTTACCTCACCACGTGTTTAAGCTGCTCCCTAAGATCAGCAAATTTTCTGTACATACCTGCTTTAAAATTCAAGTTTTCGTTTTGTATTCCTTATTTTTTTTTGAGTAAAATAAAGGTCACATCCAAATGATGATGCCTACCAACCATTAGGGGCTTTGGTTGGGCACTGATTGGATATTTCTTGTGTCCTGTATTTTGTCTTATCTTCTTTTGTATATATAGCATATTATATCCTGAAGGATAAACCTTCACTGTAAATATATTTTCCAGTAACTTTAGAATAATTTCAATAATTAATCAAATGCTAAGCTTGAAAGGCAAGGTATTTCCAGGCTTCATTTTTTTTCAATAATATTTAAATTTAAATTTTCATTGCATGGTGGAACACACCCATTTAAGAATAGTACTCAGGGTTGTCGAGACTATTTGTATATTTTTTATATTACATTTTTTTTTATAAGCATAATTTCCTTCCTTACCATTGTTAAGGATTAAGGAATCCTCTCGTACATGATAAGTACGCATAATTTATGTGAAGGGTCAATGCCCTCATTAATTTAAATATTTCTTTTTTTATATACTATTGGAGGAGACGTAGCTCTCTCCACCAATTTATTTAATTATGTATACAGCTCTTGCATGAGCAGATATTAAGGTTTTGAAGACCAGTTCTAGTGTATATTTTCTCGCAATTAATTTTCTTCTTAATTTATCACTTAACAAGTCAAAATCTTCAGTAGAGTGCGTTTTGAGACATATTGCCCATTTACATAAGAACACACACTGCTTCTCTTTTTTTTCTTTGCACTTAACAGGACATGGAGACGTGAGCAAGCAACAGATCTAAATCGCCTGGAACCGCCATTGAGACACGCTATCACAGAGGCAAGCACCTGGAGATACCTCTCCGTAACTCGCCACATTTCACGACGTGAGGCAGGCAGAAGCGATCTAAGTAAGTCACGTTCTATGACTCCTGATTAACTTTGTCAGCAAATGTGAACAATTCTTATACGAGGCAATATTATCAGAATAGCTTGAAATTTTCATTTTTAAACATAATAGTAGTTTTAACTAAAATTTGACAATTTTCTTATTTTTAAGTCGCGAAATGTCACGAGAAGCTTAGTGCTTCTGGTTATTGTAATAAATAGTATTTATTGATTTATATTATCGTTTTATTGTGCGGCAACAACAAACAAGGCTTAATTTAATTTCTATTTGCTCTTAAAAACTTACATTTCATATTTTTTAGTATTTTTCTAAAAAAAATACTTGGCGCCCTACATTACTTTCTCTTCTTTTCTAAATAGTGGAAGGACAAGCACAAATTAGACTTAAAATCATCTGAAGGGAACCCATTGCCCTGAACGAACTGAGCTACCGTGGTAAATGTGAATATTGCAAGGCTCTCTTATTGGATACATCAGTAAAGGTCCCATAAGAAAGCATTTGTGGTTACACAGGTTTGACGCTACCAACGTGGGCCCGACCTTTAAAACTTTTAAACTTAGCTTTAAATTTATATGATTTTGAATAGTTGCAAAATTCTTCCACTACTTTCTTGCATTTTATTTGGTTTTATTAAAATTTATGCCTGTTGCCAAGCAATAAAAATTTAAAGTCTGACAACCTTGACCACGAGTGTTATACTTAGCATTTTATTTTGAAGTATTATTTCACGATTCGTTAGCATTGTGGATTGCATTTTTACGAATTTTATAAGTTTTTGTTGCACTATTGCCATACTCAGTATATTGTAATATTGTAAAAATGGCTAACCTGCCTAAAATTAAATACGGGATGGATCCTGGTTTTCTTAAAGTATGGGAATTAAATTATGAAATTAAGATTAGAAACGTACAACCACAAGGTGATTGTGACGAAAAACGAAAAACATTAAGGGGTCTTTTAAGTCAGGAAAATAGCGATCGTAGTTTTTGCCCGATAGTTGAGTGTTATGAGTTTGATATTGATAGGACTGAAACAAAGCAATCGTTAGATGAAATCGCGAGTTTGGTAGACAAGTTTAACGGCGATGTTTTGGATGTAGGTTATAAACGGCTTATTTCTAGGTTATTTCATATTTCAGGCAGGATTTCGAGGATTAAAACTGAATCCGACGCGCAGCAAAACGAACAAAAAAAGTTAAGATTACAATTATTAAATTTAGAGGGTGATTTTGATCAAAAAATTATACCGCTAACATCAACACCTCACTCTCCGATTTCAGATCCTACTTTTAATCATTTCCAATATTCTTCTAAGCCCGTATTGCCTTATAAATGGAATATTTATTTTACCGGAACTACAAATAAAGAATCGGTTATTTCATTTTTGGAAAAAGTAGAGTCCATGAGAATAGCCAGGGGCGTAAATAAGGATGACCTTTTTAAAAGTGCAGGGGATTTATTCAAATCGCAAGCTTGGACTTGGTACAATAATAATAAAGCTAGATTTCAAAGCTGGGATCAGCTAACTCAAAAATTAAAAGATGACTTTCTGCCTTATAACTATGACGAAAATTTATTAGATGAAATTAGGAGTAGAACTCAGGGCCCTAATGAAAAAGTTTCCTTGTATATAATGAATATGGAAGGTTTGTTTAATAGATTGACTGAAAAACCCTCGGAAAAAATTATAGTAGATAGAATTCGTAGGAATTTATTGCCTTATTATGTATCGCAGTTAGCTTTATTAGATATAGATACTATTGATGAATTAGTTGTTAAGTGTAAAAAGGTAGAAGAGTCACTGACTTGGTCAGAAAGGTATAAACCGCCTATTGTAAATAAAAATTGTAGTTATCTTGAACCGGACTTAAGTTGTCCAAATTTTTATGAATCACATTCTGACAGAAATAGAAATTTTTCAAGGCCAGATGATGGCAGGAAACAAAATTTTCAGTTTGCTAAACAAGTATCTGCTTTAAAATGTTGGAACTGTTTTAAGGAGGGGCACAGCCATAGAGAATGCCGCAGGCAAAAAAGAATATTTTGTTTCGGTTGTGGTTTGGAAGGGGTAAATAAAACCGCCTGCCCTAAATGTAACGGAAAACAAAGTTATGGAAATTTACAAAATACTATGTTAAGTATACCTTCGACTTCTAATGAAAATCGAGCTTTTCATAACCAACGATTGCCTTCGGATAATTCTGACTCGAGTAATTTTTTAGAGCTTTTGGATCCAAACCAACCACCTCCGCCTCTACCTCAAAATCAAAATTCTCAAGTCTACAAAAAGGACAAAAATGTCAAAAACAAGTCACGGAAGTAAACGTGCAGAATTCAGATTGGGTTAAGTGGTTAGATGTCGTAAAAAAATTTTTCTCTCCAAGAGTAGCTTCATTAAGCCCGGTTTTTATTAAAAAGGGAAATGATAATAGGCCTTATATAAATGTTAGTGTAAATAGTGAAAATATATTAGCTTTAGTAGACACTGGTAGTAATGCCACTATTTTGGGTAATTTAGGCTTAGGAATTATCAAAAAGTTAGGAAAACCTTTAATTCATGATAATGAGCTAAAAATTACCACTGCTGATGGTAGCCCTCAGGAACTTCTAGGTTATATAGATGTACATATTACTGTAAATAATATTTGCAAAGAGCTTAGGGTGTTAGTTATTCCTTCGGTGGAACATAAATTAATACTAGGTGTAGATTTTCTAAGAAAATTTGAGATTAGTTTAGATATGGCAAAAGGTTCATATAAAATGAATGAAATCTCTATATCGGTGGTGAATGCAATTCAGTCATTGGAATCATTATCACGTATAGAAAAATCTCAAATTCAAGAAGTAATGAATTTATTTAAAAGTATTGCTCCCGAAGATAGGTTAGGTAGGACGCATTTATTGAGTCATTCAATCGAGCTTATCGATAAGAAACCGTTTAAACAAAGGCAATATCCATTATCTCCTGTTATGCAACAGCATTTAAATAAGGAGGTGGATAAAATGTTAAAATTCGGTTTAATACAGCCTTCTAGTTCCCCGTATTGTAGTCCATTATGGCTAGTAAAAAAGTCAGATGACACATTCCGAGTCTGTTTTGACGGACGAAAATTAAATGGTGTAACGTCACGTGACAGTTATCCCCTCCCTTTAATTGAAAATACCTTGAATAAAATAAGAGATGCTAAGTTTTTGTCTACAATAGACCTGAAACAGGCATTTTTTCAGATTCCCTTGGAACCAGAGTCGCGTCCAAAAACTGCATTCGCTGTACATGGTCGTGGTTTATTTGAATTTTGTGTTATGCCTTTCGGTTTATCTTGCAGCTCACAAACCATGTGCCGACTGATGGACCAAGTGATAGGACCAGCTCTGGAGCCGTATTGCGAATATTATATTGACGACATTATTATTGCTACGAGCACCTTTTCAAAACATATTGAGATTTTGAGAAAAGTATATGAGCGTTTGAAGAATGCAGGGTTGACAATAAATTTTGAAAAGTCTCATTTTTGTAGATCTTCGTTAAAATTCTTAGGTTTTCTGGTCGATCAATATGGACTAAGGACGGACCCAGAAAAAGTTTCGGCAGTTATAGATTACCCCACTCCTAGGAACACTACGCAGATTAGACGCTTATTAGGTTTAGTTAGTTATTATCGTCGTTTCTTGAAGAACTTTTCTTCACTATGTTCCCCTATTACTGATCTTCTTCATGGTAGAAAAAAGGGACAATCGATTACTTGGACTTCTGAAGCAGAGGATGCTTTCTTAAAAATTAAGCAGTGTTTGACGACCGCTCCAGTATTAGCCAGTCCAGACTATTCGAAGCCGTTCATAATTCATTGCGACGCATCAGATAGTGGAATCGGGGCAGCTTTATTTCAGATAGAAGATGGTCTTGAGCATCCTGTGGCCTACTATAGTAAGACGCTAAATAAGTGTCAACGAAAGTGGACTACCACGGAGAAAGAGCTTTTCGCAGTCGTTTCAGCAGTAGAGCATTTTAGAGGTTATGTTGAAGGTTCTAAATTCAAAATAATCACGGATCATGCTTCTTTAATATGGTTATGTAATTTAGCAAATCCCTCTCCAAAACTTGCCCGTTGGTTAGTTAAATTGGGCCAGTATAATTATGACATTGAGCATCGTAAAGGCGCGTTGAATGTCGTTGCAGATGCTTTATCTCGTTGTAATGTTGATGTGTCGATCATAAATATATCTGATTTTGTACATGATAAATGGTATAGAGATATGCTGGAAAATGTTACGAATTCTCCAGAGTCGTATCCCTCATTTTTAGTTAAGGACAGCACCCTGTATAAACATGTCTTTAGCAAGCTTCCCCTAGTTAGTAATGTTTCGGACTGGAAAATTGTCGTTCCCACGGCGAACAGGCAAGCTATTCTGAAGTCATGTCACGATAATGAAACCTCTGGTCATTTTGGCTTATCTAAAACTTTTGCAAAAATTTCAGAGTTATATTATTGGCCGAATATGAGAAAATGCGTTTATAAATATATTAGGAAATGTCAAACGTGCGCAGCAAATAAACCCTCTAATTTACCTCAAGCGGGATTAATGGGACTTTATAAAGATATAAATTTTCCTTATCAATTACTTAGTGCAGATCTAATTGGACCTTATCCAAGATCAAAAAATGGGTATCAGTATGTCTTAGTGGTTGTTGATTGGTTTACTAAATATGTACATGTTAATCCGGTTGCCAAGGCTACTACTAGGTCAATAATTAAATTTTTAGAAAATGTAATTTTTTTAAATTTTGGTGTACCCCAAATTTTTGCTTGTGATAATGGGTCACAGTTTACTAGTAACGAATTTAAGCAGTTTCTCAAAAATTATGATGTTCAAAAGGTCTGGTACAATGCCAGGTATCATCCTCAGGTAAATCATACAGAGAGGGCAAATAAAGTCGTGGTATCTACTATTAGATGTTTTATAAATGAGAATCATAAAGATTGGGACAAAAACATTTATAAGATTGCGCACGCTATAAATTCCGCAAAACATGACGTAACCGGATATTCCCCAAATTTTTTAAACTTTTGTAGAAATATTCCTGTGAAAGGAGATTTTTATGGTAAAATTGCAGAAAATGCAAATAATATTGTAAATATCGGCGACAAAGTGCATAGGCTGAACGATGCACAAGGAGTTTCAAAACTTTATGAAGATGTTAGGAAAAAATTAAAAAATGCTTATCTCAAAAATTCACATAATTATAATCTCAGGAGGCGACCTCAAGTTTTTAAATTAGGAGATAAGGTTTGGAAGAAAAACTATGTACTTTCCAAAGCAATAAGTGATTTTTCCGCAAAATTAGCTCCGCGATATATACCTTGTACTGTGTCCAAAGTTATTTCTCCATTGGTGTATGAATTAACTGCGGAAAATGGAAATAATTTAGGGAAATGGCACACCAAAGATTTGAAACCAAATTATGCAGATTCAGTTTCAGATGATTCACCAGAGTCCGACATCTCTGAGGATGAGCTCTGAGAATTAGGTCGGGAAGGGTGTTCATTATAATAAAAAATTTTTTCTTTTGGTAAAAAAAATTTTTTTTTACCTGCTTCAGGGGGTGTGTAACGAAAAAATAAACACCTGTTTATGGTCGTTACACGCTTCGCTCTTGTATATATAAATATTTAATGTTTCAGTAGTGTAGGATAGGCTTTACAAATTTCGAGCACGTTATATTCATATCTAGCAGTATTTGTGTTCTCCCTCGTCACCGCATGAAATACTATATCGCTAGTCTGCGCACGAAAATCAATAGACGATCGGTCGTAGGGACAATGTTGCCGGAGGTAGCAAAATTTAACCCGCAGGAATATAATAGTTAAATAACTTTGAATAAGATTAATTAATTATTCGATGAATTAATGATTTATTAAGTAATACTTTGTACATTTCCGAGTACGATATTGTTTGTAAGTAGGTTATTGAAACAATTCATTATTATTTAGTATTTTAAGTAATATTATAATCCATTTTTTTTGTACTGGGAAAAACGAGTTGACAATAGCGTAAAAATCAATTTCGACTAAATTCAGTGCTAACGATCGGTGAAATTTTACTGGACTCACTCTCGATTCCAATCCTTTGTCCAGAAGAGACGTTCCCAGAATTTGGGGTAAGCAATTGGTCATTTTTTCTCTTATCTCTTACCTTAAGAAATATAATATCTTTTTTTTATATCTTTCCTATTTGGATGTACTTCCAAACTTGAAATAATAGTGTACCTGAATTAAATAATTTAGTGATTATTTCATTTAAATTTGCGGTAGCTAAACCACCTTCTTTTTTTTTTGTGCACAGTAATCAAATTTATCTTTTCTTGCCTTCCTATGATGCACATTCCACGTGTATGAAATATTTTTTTTAGAAACTTTTTTTCTGCCGTGATCTTTATGTTCTTTTAGCTGCACGGACGTTAGCAACGTAGCAGGCTGAACGAACGTCAGGCAGATTTATTCCAAGCAGACCTGAGGACACGAGTGACTTGACGACGGTGGAGGACGTTAGGGTATTCAGGTGAGTTGAAATTCGTTATTTTGGGCACTTTTGGTGCTGGCGTCATGCCAAATTTTTAAAATACGCTAACCAACTCACCTGATACCTAATCCGCGTGCTCAGCCCTCGGTCACTCGGGTCAAAGGGGCTTCTCCTATCTTTTCTCTCTGAATTTGGTGCACGGCGTTTTTTTTCTCTTTTTTTTATCACTCAAATATTTCACATTTCATGACCAAATGCTTACTGGCAAATTTCTTACCTCACCACGTGTTTAAGCTGCTCCCTAAGATCAGCAAATTTTCTGTACATACCTGCTTTAAAATTCAAGTTTTCGTTTTGTATTCCTTATTTTTTTTTGAGTAAAATAAAGGTCACATCCAAATGATGATGCCTACCAACCATTAGGGGCTTTGGTTGGGCACTGATTGGATATTTCTTGTGTCCTGTATTTTGTCTTATCTTCTTTTGTATATATAGCATATTATATCCTGAAGGATAAACCTTCACTGTAAATATATTTTCCAGTAACTTTAGAATAATTTCAATAATTAATCAAATGCTAAGCTTGAAAGGCAAGGTATTTCCAGGCTTCATTTTTTTTCAATAATATTTAAATTTAAATTTTCATTGCATGGTGAAACACACCCATTTAAGAATAGTACTCAGGGTTGTCGAGACTATTTGTATATTTTTTATATTACATTTTTTTTTATAAGCATAATTTCCTTCCTTACCATTGTTAAGGATTAAGGAATCCTCTCGTACATGATAAGTACGCATAATTTATGTGAAGGGTCAATGCCCTCATTAATTTAAATATTTCTTTTTTTATATACTATTGGAGGAGACGTAGCTCTCTCCACCAATTTATTTAATTATGTATACAGCTCTTGCATGAGCAGATATTAAGGTTTTGAAGACCAGTTCTAGTGTATATTTTCTCGCAATTAATTTTCTTCTTAATTTATCACTTAACAAGTCAAAATCTTCAGTAGAGTGCGTTTTGAGACATATTGCCCATTTACATAAGAACACACACTGCTTCTCTTTTTTTTCTTTGCACTTAACAGGACATGGAGACGTGAGCAAGCAACAGATCTAAATCGCCTGGAACCGCCATTGAGACACGCTATCACAGAGGCAAGCACCTGGAGATACCTCTCCGTAACTCGCCACATTTCACGACGTGAGGCAGGCAGAAGCGATCTAAGTAAGTCACGTTCTATGACTCCTGATTAACTTTGTCAGCAAATGTGAACAATTCTTATACGAGGCAATATTATCAGAATAGCTTGAAATTTTCATTTTTAAACATAATAGTAGTTTTAACTAAAATTTGACAATTTTCTTATTTTTAAGTCGCGAAATGTCACGAGAAGCTTAGTGCTTCTGGTTATTGTAATAAATAGTATTTATTGATTTATATTATCGTTTTATTGTGCGGCAACAACAAACAAGGCTTAATTTAATTTCTATTTGCTCTTAAAAACTTACATTTCATATTTTTTAGTATTTTTCTAAAAAAAATACTTGGCGCCCTACATTACTTTCTCTTCTTTTCTAAATAGTGGAAGGACAAGCACAAATTAGACTTAAAATCATCTGAAGGGAACCCATTGCCCTGAACGAACTGAGCTACCGTGGTAAATGTGAATATTGCAAGGCTCTCTTATTGGATACATCAGTAAAGGTCCCATAAGAAAGCATTTGTGGTTACAAGGTTTCTTTCATTGTCACCGAATGGGTATAGATGGTTTTAAATTTACATTATGTAATAACACAGCTTTTACTTACATATTTTACTACTAATTAACTATTCGATAAGTTTATGAACAAGTGCCACTCACAAGGAGAATGCTCGATATTGAGTTCCTCCATTCAACTATCGATATCAGCACACGCACATAACGAATTCTCCATATTGTAATATGCAGAAAACGAAGCATTTCTAACTAGCAACTAACCTGAGCTAACCTAGAAGTCATAATTTTTGTTTCTTTGGATAGCAAGTTTTACTCCTTAAGATGGGAACCAAGAAGTTCTGACTGTTGCTTTGACAAACCCAAATCACGTACTGAACTTACTTGAAATGGGACCTGGCGTAAAAGTGGGGTCAGTACACTGTTCTTTGGAGCTGCCTGATGGGTCATTATCTCCATTATCTTTCGGAACAATATCTTGCCAATCTAAAGGCGCAGTCGGTACTGGTAAGTCTGCATTGTGAGGAACAACTCTTATGGCAGGAGGCAAATTCAGATATTCGATCTTGCGCTTTCTTTTTTGGAATAGCCTTCAGTCTTTGTCACGCAAAAATAATAATCGTTAAAATGATCGGTAGGTTATCGCCGTATTATTGGAATTGCAAAAGACATACTTTTTCTCTTCCTTTCATCCACTGCACCAATGACACGCTGCAGCTGACACAGCACTAATGGGTAGCCGACTGCTTGTCCTGATCTCCGATTAAAACACCAAAATACATAAATAGGCTTTTTTTTACATTTTCAGAAAATGGTCTGGCTTTTAACTTCACCAGAAATTCTCCACAAATATAACAAAACTTGTCAGGAGAAATTTTGCAATTGCGGCGCGTGTCACTTGACATTTTCGTCGTTGAAAAAACTTTCTTAACCACACAGAACTCAATTCGAGACCCAAAATAAGACTGAATAAGAGAATAAGTGATAATAGAAAGATAACCTAAAATGAATGTTATAAACATTCATTTTAGGTTATCTTTCTGTTTTAAGATGCACTTATTTAAAATGACACCTCATAAGATTTACTACCTGATATAAAACGGCCTGTCTAATGAGCCCATTCAAACGTGGTACGGATTATGGCTTCACGAATATTTTTTCTTTATTAGAAAGGTATTAGCATTGTGAAAATAATGGGCTGAACTGTGATATAAAAATCGTATCGGCCAGTGTTATTAATTTCAAATACAATTAAATTTAATTATTAACCTATAATTTAATTATAATTTTCCCAACACTGCATAATATTAGGTAAAATTATTTTTAGAGTTCTCTTCTCGTTTATTAACAAATGACAATCAGCACTATGATCAAACACACAAGTAAACTCTAGACGCTATCTTCAAAAATACCTGTTTTTGAACCACAGTGAAACATTAGCACGTAGGCATTTTTCGGTTATTGTCATAGAAACGGTACGCTAAAACCCAACTTGTGTGTTTGACCATAGGGCTCATAATCTGTTCAAAGTGCCTTATGCGGATAATGCACGTAGATTTTCGTCACGACAATCGTCATGAAGTCGATTCGCGGCAAGATTTTCATAATATAATAGTAACTTTCGTAAAGAAATTCGCGAAGTTCTTTGTGACGGCCGTCACGAAGTCAGCGTATGTTCTATTTCTCCGTGAACTTTTGCGTGAAGTCAGGATTGCAAACTCAAAAGAGTAAAAGTAAAAAAGGTTAAGGTGCATCCAGACCGGTGCTCCGAACTGCGCTGCACATTCGAGAACGTTAGCAATCATCTACGTCTAGAGCGCCGCAACGTTCAAGAGTAGTTCGGGTTTGTATGCGTTCCCGTGAAGTTCGATACAAATAAAATAAATAAAGCAACAAAGCAAATTTTTAATAAAACACTCCGCGCACGAAACCCGTCCAAACTAAATTTGTTGCAACAAACGTTTTTCTTTGATGTACCGACTCTCACTGCACAAATTCGGTGTGGCGAAAAGTGGCGGGATCGCGCGCGAACAACGTCCCAACTGGATGTTTTTGCAACGTTCGCGAACGTTCAGCGCTGTTCGGCACACCGGTCTGGGCGCATCTTGAGGTATATTATTTTCTATATTTTTTGCTGGCATTTTTATTACATATAAACGATGATAATTTACTATAGTAAACAAACACATAACCTTAACACTAGATACACCAATATTTTCATACGTCAGTACAATTCAATTGCCAAAAACTTCACGATGTTGGTCACTGTAAAGCCAATACAAATTCATAAAGAAAATCACGACGAACTTCACCAACATGACGACGTCGTCAAGAAAATATAGGGATATTAGGTACATCCACTAACGTTATATGTGCAAATTGTTGCAAGTTGGCTGGTTGACCCAGCTTTAGGCATCTAAAATATCCCTCGTATTGAAGTCATCTGGACAGGATAATCAAATACAATGGTAAGATAATATCATGAGACTGACGTTGGAAACATATTCAAAAGAGGGCAATTATCATATAAATATTATATTACATTACATGCGAACTGGTTTGTTAAGAATAGAAAGTGGGCGGAGAAACAAGAATGAAAATATATTCCAATTCAAGTGGTTTAAATTTTAATATTTAAAGGTGAACTTTTGATGTGGTGTTTTTATTATCTTGCAATTCGATTTGTTGAGTTTTTCTCTAAAAACATTTAAATAAATCGATGGTGCATGTGAAAACACGACGCTTAATTAATTGAATTAAATTAAATAAAATTAATATTTTGCATTCTATATCTTAACAAGCGTTAAAAATACTACTATACAGGGCCATTCCAACCCGGAGGTGCCAGGTATGCGGGCCATATGGGCGGCAAATCAAGGGGGCGGCAATAGCCGCCCGGTTAAAGGAAATAAATTTAATGCTAATTTATTAGTAAAATAATCAATATAAAAATATTATTATTGTACTTCGTAACTACTTAGAGTTAAAAATGAATTTTACAAGTATAACAAAATAAACAAAACAACATTGGTTTTAAAAACGCTACTCCACGTCTCAACCAGTTGGGAAATACATTGTTCGTTTTTGTTTTAACACGTTTCAACCAATCATCCCATCAAATCGCGTCGCATCGCCGGCATCGCGTCGGTACGGGCGTTTTTTGTGAGGTTGCAGGAAAATACTCATTTATGCCCTGAGTCTATTATATTTGAACGTGTCAATCTCAACAACTTTACTGAAAACTACGAATGTAAAGATGAGGCTCCAAAAAATCCAGAAGACCAATTCAAAATTAAATCTGACTCACTGCATTATCAAAAATAGAAGAAAGGTTCGAACAAATAAAAGTACATCACACAGTTTTTAATTTTCTCAGCGACCTTAATAATTTCCTTAACAGATGAAACAAATAGGTCTACAAAATGTAAACCTGTGGAAAGTATGTTATATGATCCATCTAAAAATGAAAAAGATATTATAGCTAAAGATATATGCGATGAAATTGACAACGATGCACCCTATATTTCCGCTGATATGAACGCAGTAAATGTGATTCAATACCTGTTTACAAATAACCTCATCTATCTGTTTCCAAATTTAGTGATTGCCATACGAACATTTTTAACATTATCTGTGACTGTGGCTAGCGGGGAAAGAAGCTTTTCGAAACTTAAAATAATAAAAAATTATTTGAGATCAACAATGGGACCAGAAAGGCTTTCAGACTTATCTATTATTAGTATCGAAAACGACATTTCGGAAGATGTGTCAGATATTATATTAGAATTTGCATTAAAAAATGCAAGAAAAGCAAAGATTATTTAAGCTTTTTGACTAACTTATTAAGTATATGTATTAATAGATATGTGTATGTATGTAATTAATATAACGTATTCATTTGATTATTATATCAATAAATTAATAATTAATATGTTGGGTTGTAAAATTAAAAAATAAACTGAATTTGTTATATCTTCTGTAAGTCGATGTTTTATTTAAGGTAAAAATATTTCAATGAAATTTCAATTAATCCATATGGGATAAGGGGGGGGGGGCAAAATTATTCTCGCACATGCGCGGCAGCTACCCTAGAAACGGCAATGCTACTATACCATAATCAAATTCAAACTACATATGAAGTAAACAAATCAACGTCAAAGCATCCAAACATGGTCGAACTAAATATAAAGTATTAATAAGTATTTCATATAGCCATAATTGATTGTCGCCAAAATTATAATAATATAATATGTTAAACTAATCAAAAAATACAATAGTAAAAAAACATAAATATTTATATCAAAATATCGATATTAAGCAATAACAGCAAACGAAACACAAACGGTGCGAAAATCTCCGTCAAACTGAATAGAACCCAATTAGGTACTACGGCGATTTTTCTGGCTTTCCAATTTTATTTTTTATTGATCAATCGGAATACAGTTACAGCTGTCAATGTATTGACAGCTTGGATTTAAATATGGTATAGTTTGCTGAGTTAAACAATTTTGTCTTTTTAGTAATTTCAAGTTGCCAATGTAGGACACTTCAACAAACAACAGTGAAGTAACAAAAACTTAAACAAGTAGCAACAGTAAAAATTGTTTTCCTGCTAAAATGTAATCGTTAATTTATTTGCTGTTGCTAATTCTTTCTGTATTTTAATTAGGACCTTTAAAATCTATTTATTTTTAAAATAGAATACTTTTCTAACCTTATTTAACTAAATACTTATGTAGGTGTAAAATAATTATTTAGTAAAATGGTTGCCGATTAAATTTTATTGTTATAGAAACTCTATGGAAAAGCTTTATATTTTAAGGAAAACGATCTCCTAAAACCGTGTAGAAACAACGATTATTCCCAAGTTTAGTCCCGATTACATTTGCATTTTAATAAAAACAGACTTTTATTGAAATATAAATAACTAAAGCGGAAATTTTCAATGGGGAATTTCAGGCTGATTTTTATCGCCTACTACGGGGGTATTCGAAAAGGATAAAGCCGGGCTTATATAACATTTAAGCGAAATAAAATCGAGGCAACAACAAACCTTAAACCTTAAATTGTAGGAGATTTTAACGATGCATTTAAAATGGTGGCCAATTTTGTATCAGCAACCACACATGGTGTTGCAACTCTACAATCTGGGACTTATATGGTGGAGCACCATCTTATTGCAGCTAGGTATTAAATCCTTCGTTTATGTAAACTTCTTCCAAAAGCGTAGGTAAGACCTCGCTTAAAAATAATAAATACCTTTAACCGTTTAACGTACCTCCAAAAAAGTGTGGTCCAATTAATCGTCGATTAAAGAGACTGCACCACACATCTACCCCTAGGCATTGGTAAAATGAGTTTATCGACCCCAATGTGGATTTTCCATGAATTCTATGACGATTCACGATTCCGTTATTGTGGAATCGTTATTAGTCACTTCACATCATTTTTTCCAGAAACCATGGGTACTCATTTAACTGCGTAGTCAAAAAGGAGATGAATTCCAATCGTCTTTTATAATCATTAGGTCATAGAGCTTGTACCAGATGAATTTTAAAGGGGTGATACCCGTTGTTAATTGGAATTCGCTGCACTGAAGTGTTGCTAATACTGCTAATACCAGTTTCTTCTGAGATACCTCTTACTGACACTGATTGTTTCGTCATTTACTGGTCGAGCATGTTTTGAGTTCCTTGAGCTAGGAAAAGAACGTTCGCACTTTTTTCCACATTTGCAAAAGTGCATAGCGATGTTGTTGGACGATCTGGAAACCGCTCCCTGTATAACTGTTGTGCATCCCGCGAATTTCTCTTGCACTCGCTGTAGATTAGCAGCATGTCAATATATGTATTGGGTATAAAGAGTGACGGCACAGTAGTAAACAAAAATACTACTTTGCCTTCTAAGGTTCTAGTTAGAAATTTATATCACAGTTAGAAATGTCAAAATTTATTTTACGTCACCAGTTTGTTACTATAGAAATATAACTATTGTTTACCTAA
This sequence comes from Polydrusus tereticollis, assembly GCA_963920685.1. Taxonomy (NCBI): domain Eukaryota; kingdom Metazoa; phylum Arthropoda; class Insecta; order Coleoptera; family Curculionidae; genus Polydrusus; species Polydrusus tereticollis. Next base: position 58,615,173 of record OY987329.1, read on the forward strand.
TGCCTAAAGCCTTCCGCTAAAGGTAGCCAGGTTTGCTATACTGGTTAGTATACATGTAACAAAAAATCGAAATCTCAATGTATTCCGTTAGAGCCTATCACTTATATTTAACATGTTATTGCAAATATTTGTTTACTAATCAATTAAATATTTTGCACAGAAACTAAGCATGTGTGGTGTTCGTTTTATTACAAAAATATTGCTCTACTGTACTACCAGAAGGAACTTTACCTGAAACTCATATTTTATTTTTCCAAATATTGCGAAAACGAACGGAAAAAAGTTCCGTAATCTGAGTCGATTAGATTTTATTATCATAAAATCAATTTCTTATACGGAAGCAAATAATGGAGTTGGCATGCGACAATCTTACTTTGGCCGTCGACTGAAAGACACTAATATTTCAATCAATGGTTTAGGTTAGTTGTAAGTAGGGATGGGCACATCAAATAAAAACATCGACGATTTTTTCTTAATTATGATTTATAGTCACATTTTTCTGTACAAATACAAAAACAGTCACAATATAAAATGCAGGGAGCATCACTCTATATTGTTTTTTAATATTATAATATTTAGGGCTCTCTCTAAGATAATTTATTTATGCAGAATAAAAATCACATGCATGGCTTCTAAGTATTAGGCGTAACAAAGAAGATGCCAAGTCAGTAAAGAAATCTACAATTTATGATTCTACATTTTTTAATGTAGTATCTTCCAGTTTATATTTTTTATATCTGTCATGACTTTTATTCTAGTATTTCAAATTTCATTATAGGTATTATATTTTATTGTTGATAAATCCACTCCTACAATAAAATGTCCATTTGACATTTGCATTTTTATCACTTTGACATCGATAAAAAAGGTGCATCCTTTTTTATCGCGATAAAACCCTCTCCAGCTAAAAATTAAATGGTTAAAACCTCTCCAGCTCAAAATCGAGTAGCTTTTCTTTTTCATTGCTCGGCAATATTGTTACAAATTAATTTGATGCTGTCAAACATTCTTTTTAGTGAAGTATTATTTTAACATTGAAAATGTTTATATTATCGCACGGGCACGTTAGTATGGCTACGGAATTCGAAATTCTTGTGTTGCATTTGTCCCTGTCGTCACACCGAATTAAAATGATCGGGATCAGACCAAGTCGAGAGTAAACGTATGGTTTCGCTGGAGCAGTCAGCGGGTGCGGCTGGCGTTCGCGATCGAGCGTAGGAATCGGCCGTCGCCACAGGGTGGTTTGGCTGGCGCAGCTGGAGCGCGCTTCAGATCATATTCGTATTTCGTAGTGGAAGCGCTTATCTATGATTTATAATGAACGCCGATAACATTAGTTGCATGCTGTTGTTGGAGGAAGAAGACGAAGAGGAGATGTTAGCCCAAATTCCTCCATTTCGACAAACGTCATATTAACACTTGAATTTATACTATATGTACCATATTTAAATCAAAGCTGCAGCATACCAAGTAAACAAATCAATTTGGTTAAGACGTCAAAGTATCAAAACATTTTAAAATTGTATCATTAGTTGGTATATCCGAAAAAAATATCAAAATTAGAAAAAAGTCAGTGGCGTGTATTTTTTTCTCAATAATATCCTTTAAGTGTTTCCCGGGACGCCACTGGACTTAATAAATTTAATCTAGTTAGGGCAAATTATTACGAATGACGGTACCAAATTGCAATAAAATCGGGAAAAGGATATTTATAAAAATAATAAAAAAAAAAGATTTTTTTTTAAAAAACTTTAACACCCTGTACATCAAAAACGGGGCAACTCCGGACACATGTTCAGGTTAGTTCAGGTTAGTACTTCTGAAACACCCTGTATACATTCAAATACAACGGTCAAAAACACAAATATTTACCTATATCAAAATATTGATAACAAACAATAACACCAAACGATACAATGCAATAATGCGAAAATCACCGGTAAACTAAATTCAACCCTGTCGCCCAGGGCCTTTTAGTTTTATTGCCGCTTGACCAATCAAAATAGAGTTACGGTTGTCATTAAGTACTGATCAATGTTTCCTTCGTATGCATAATTTTGGATTTGAATATGGTATAGGGTAGACTGGGGCAAGTGTAAAAATGGGGTAAGTGGCAAATCAGAGCGTCAATCAGGCAATATTGAAAGTTTACTTGTCTGTGTGGTTCGAGGCAACTAACTATACATTAGCGCTGTTGACTTATCCACTCCCGGCGAGTTACCAGGTATTTTTTTCTTTCTGAGTAGTCATTTGTAACATAACCTCCGAATCGGTCCGTTGAATAGTGTGTGATATCTCCATAAAAAATTGGTCAAAGGTAAAAACTCATAATATACTTTTAGTTTTATTTTTAAACTTATATATATATATACATACATATTTACTATTATTCTTGTTATTAGGAATTTTTTGAGGGTTATTTTGGATTACTTATTATTTTTCAGAGGCACCTTTTAATTTTTCGTTTTTATGATTTGTTTGGCTAACTATTTCCCAACAATAAAAAGTTCATAACTTCCCAGATTTTTATTTTTTTTTAAGTCTGTAAAAAGAAAAATTGGCATGGGAGATATAAACTTCATTTACACTTTCCCATTACCACTTCTGCGAACATGCATGGAAATTGTATTCCGATTTTACACTTTCCCTTTTTGGGGTATGTGTAAAATTTCGGTACAAAAAAAAATAATCATTCAAATCTCAAGATCTCAAAAATAATTCATGAGTGCCCTATGCAGTATGAAAAGTAAACATATTAAACTATTACTTTCTTACAAAAAAGGGCTTCGCACTTGCCCCAGTCTACCCTAATTATAAGCTTTGTAATGTAATGCTGAAAAATAAACAGAATGGTTTTGTACGCTTTACCGTTCTTCCCTACACTTGCTGCCACTTTTTTTCATTCAAATACAACATTTTTGTAATTTGTAATTTTTGTAATTTTCGTTCTCATAGTTGTATAAAGGGGGGGTACTTTTGCACCTCCTCTATCAAACATTCGTCAGCAATTGCCGAAAACGGTGGCATTCTGCTGAGCGATTGCGGCTGGACTGGTCTCTCTAGCAGTCCGAACGCAGCCGCTGCAATTGACGGCGAACGCTGTGTCGCTGAGCTGCGGCAGTGAAACCGTGTACATACAAATCGCATTAAACCAGTACCGAGCTACTAATCGCGAACGCCAGCCGCGGCCGCTGACTGCTCCAGCGAAACCATACCTTTAGAGTTTATAACCTTTATTTTACTATTTTTTATGTTATGAATCAATAAAACTTATATCAGCTACCTAAATATTACATTCAAATCTATGAGTTTTCGCAGATCTCAAATCTCACAATAGTCACAAGCGTTGCACTCTGCTTCGGCATTTTCAATGTCATCCCCGATTGCATCTTTGTAAAGGACTGTAAATTTTTTTTTAATATCTATTCATGCCAAAATTCGTGAATTTCTCTAGCTAAAAATCACTCGATCTTTTTTTATAAGATCGTATAAACTTTAATTTTTTAAGCTCAAACTAGATCACTTTTTAGCAATTTAAACTCAAACAAACGGTAATAGATAATAGTTTTTATCATTTCGTTTGTTCTCGTTAAATTTCTAAGCAATCTAGTTTTCGTAAAAAATAAAAGTTTATCCGATAAAAAAAAAGCTCTTGTGGTTTTACGTATGATTAAAATGTCTCAAAGGTTTGTCGATAAAGATATTTCTTTCAGACAATAAAGCATATTTTAACTTTGACTTTCTGTGTGTGAATCTGGAGACATTTTTAGTTTCTATACTAGCTAATCGATGTAGTCTCAACTATTATATTGTAATCTCAATATCAAAAAACCTGCTGGTAAATTTGGTCGTCTTGAATAGATTCCCCCGCAAAATTTTAAATCATGCTGCTACCTATGTTATCTTTCTAATTTTAAATAAAAATCTAAACAAACTTCTCGGGGAGTAATAGCTTCAGAAAATGTTGATCTGTTAATTTTCATGTATGTATCAGTTTGAATTTGTTTTAACGCTGACAGAAATTGATAAATATTCGGGTGAGGTGTCTCAAAATACCTACTGTTTGAACTTGAACGGTGAAATAGTCTGCTAACTCTTCTAGCCTTTTGTCTTTCGGCATGCAAGACATGAAATGTTCCAAAAAACATTCGCCAACCTGGTGAGGTGGCAAGAACATCAAGTCAATAAGATATTTAAGCCACTTTCCAATTTCCGACTGTTCGCTATTATATTCTCTTGCAAGACCTACTTGTTGAATCTTTGTCCACCATGACTGGGATAGATAAAACCGGCATCCAATAATTTCGCTTCTGGGAAAAACTTCCTATTACAATACTTAGGGGGTTGAAAAAAAGATCGTAATTTCTACAAATTTCTTTTCTCTAACAATCTTTTATAAGTATTTTTGTCCTTATTTAGTAATAAACAAAAGACGACAGGCACATAAATAGAATTTTTATAAACATGCAAAGTAAACAGTTGATAAAAATATTTTGTGCGTTATTCAAATGTACCATCTATACATTAGCTTCACTTTCGCAACTCACAGTTAAATTGGTAACACATGAAAAAATAATAATTCCGGACATTTCATCATTATTTAAAATAAAGTTTTCTTCTAAAGTAGTTTTAATATTTACAGACCTTAACAACTCATTGACCTCAGCACTACTACGCTCTTGCCCTGTTGAAGTTGTTGATAATAAACTGCATATCTTTTGATGTCAAATTCTGTAGTATTTCAGCTCGTCACGCAATCTCCTAGTGAAATAATTCTCTTGGTCTTGAAGATAGATCATCAACGGCCTTGCATTTAACGCTGCTGCTTAATGTTTGTTGGTTTAGCACTCAGGATTGCTCTCGGAAAACTTAGAGAACACTCCATTGAGGACGTACAGTTTTGCACTGTAATCCTCTTTATCTACTTTCATTTAGTAATATGAATTTTACAGTTCTGTAAATCGTTTTGTAAGGGCATCTATTACAGCACTAGTGCTGTAATAGATGCCCTTACAGCACTAGTGCTGTAATAGATGCCCTTACAAAACGATTTTTAATAGCAGGTGCATTTTTATTTTTAAAAATGCCTTTTGCCAAATATTTTTATTCATAGATGAAAGTAGATAAAATTTTGTACAATATTCTTGTTGTAAATTCATATTACTACACTCGATGTTTTATTAAACTCGGCTGACGCCTCGTTTAACAACTTTAACATCTCGTGTTGTAATATGAATCTTTACAACACTTATATCGTAAATAACTATTAATACATCGCTAACATTCCTCACCTGTTGACTTTGCACTTCGTCCAAAGTAATATTTGTAATTTAACCAAAGTTCTCTTTCCGCGCTCACTGAGCATTTCACTTATTTCAACATCCATTCTTCCCCGGAATCCTAAGACAAAGGGTATAAAATGTGTAGTACCTCCATTATTTAACAATAATATCAATAACTGTAAATGATCAAATTATCATTAAGTACTCATTGTTATATTATTGCTTAATCCCTTATGGGGTGTTTACGGGAGAGTTCAACAACCTTTTCATATCTGTAAAGGTCGCGGCGAAATTCGAGTGGACCCAAGTAATCAAACACCGTTTTTTAAAGCAAACTTTAAACCCTTCTTCTCTTAGTCTGGCAAAATAACTCCTAGGAATGATAAGGCATCTTTAAAATTTTTGACAATTTGGAAGAAATAATGTAGGTATTAATGAAACAAAACAAAATACCTAAGCTCACCAGCTTACTACCAGCCACTACGCCATATGCCACTACGCCATATGCCACTACGCCATATGCCACAAGCAAACAACTCACGCCACAACTTCATAAATTTATTACTTACGTATACGTACGTTATACGTATTATTCGTATTTTGTAATTCGTATGACTATCAATCAAAACTAAAACATCGATGTTGGAGATGAAACATCGATGTTCTTGCCCATTCCTAGTTCTTAGTACTGAGGCCCTGTGTCAAATATTTACTTGATTTGAAAAAATTATCTCAATACGTTTAAAAGAAACGCGAAATGAAATTTGATATAATGTAATGAAAAATATTTAGATTTCGATTTCCGAACACATTGTATATGTTACGCTCAATGACGATAATTGGGCATTCATGTTAATGGCCAGCCATTAACGTTAATGTCCATTTTTCCAGGCCAATAACGTTATAGACCGGGCATTCACGTTATGGCCCGTTGTGAGCGGCCAATGTTGTTAATATTTTTCATGTCAACATCTTTGGCCGGTCATTGACGTGAATGTCCAATAAGGATGGGCATTCACGTTATGGACCGGCCATTCACGTTATTGGCCGGATTAACATCATTACCCGTAACATATATATATATATAAACTAGTGAATATTGGGGAGTGCAGCAAATGAAAGAGTACTCTTTAAAGTTATTCCAAGCTTTCGGAAATCATATATTTCATTTCCATCCTCAGGGAGACTACAATTTATATAAATTAAGATTAGGAAACCTCATTAGAACAATAAATAAATGATTTTACTTACAACTTTTTTGAGATTGTTCATAAGGATGTTCATAGAATTAATATAGGACATGCGAGAAGAAAACGTGTTGAAACCTAAGTCAATTACAATTAAAATCAAAAATTGGAGACAATACTAAAAACATTGTATATGGACGTAGAAACACACAATTTAAAATAAAATCAAAATTTTGATGTTCACATTTTGAAAATTCGTTACTAATTTGAAATTATGGAATTATTTAGCGGGAAATCATGACTTGCGTGCCTCCATTTTACGTGACTGGTAGGTTAGGAAATACTGTCATTTTAACATGTCATTAAAATTGTCAAAAATATTTTTAATGCGGTTTACAATAAGAATAATATTAAATAGAGAGAATTACGGATTTAAGTGTTATCGTGCAGCAAACCTGAAAAATCGTTAAAATGCATTTATACGAGGTTCGAACTATTATCATTAGTATTGATTGTACGTAAGTTTTTATCTAAGTGGAGCAGATATGAATAAATTACACTTAAATGTTGGATATCTGTTCTTTTGTTCATACTATTGGGTTCTTGAGCAATAAATGTCATTTCCAAAAACAGTCTTTTTTTATAATTATTTTGTGAGGTTAGAATCTCAGCTGAATTAAAATTAATGTTATGGTCCATATTATTTGCATGTTCAGCAAGGGCACATCTCTCTGGATGGTGTCTACAGTCACTCTTGTGGTTAGTGATTCTGCTAGACAAGACCTAGTAGTTTGACCTATGTATACTTTATTACAGTCTGCACAAGGGATTTTGTAGACAACATCTGATAGTTGGTTAGACTGTGTTTTGTCTTTAAGTTTGGAGTGAATAGAGTTTATTGTAAGTACAGGCTTGTATGCAATCTTTATATCATTGATTTCTCTGAATAGTCTAGAAAGTTTTGGAGTGATATCTCTTATGTAAGGCAATGAAGTGAACTTATAGTTTATAGTCGCTTCAGTTATATTTCTGTTTGTATTATTGACAATGTTCACGTTGGGTGCTTGTGTTAGAGTGGAGGACGTGCTGAATAGTATCTTTTTTACCAGTGTGGCAGGGTATGAATTATTAATGAACAGATTGAGGAGGATGTTAAGATTCTTATTTAGGAAAGATGGGTGTGAAATTTTCGAAACTCTCGTTTTCATTTGTTTTATTAGGTTCACTTTAATACTATGTTTATGGTAGGAATGGTAGTTTAGATATCTACCTGCACTACAAGGTTTTTGGTACCAGTCTATGGCAATTGTGTTGTCTATATTGCGTATAAATCTGGTATCTAAGAACGGAACTGACTGTGAATCATCCTCCGTTTCTATTGTGAACTGAATATATTGATCGTAGTCATTGAGAGTCTCTACTATTTCAGTTAAGCCATCTGCAGGAAGTGCAATGATGATATCATCAACATATTTTTTTAAAAAGAAGGGTTTGAAAGAAAGGACTGGTAAGACAACATCCAACAGGTCGTCCATGACGTAGTTAGCCAAAATGGGTGATATTGATGCACCCATAGGCGTGCCAAAAGTTTGTTTGTAGAAAGAATTGTTAAAAGAAAAGTAAGTATTTTCGAATAGAAAGGATATTATTTCTAAAAAAGTTTCTCTGTTGATATTACAGAAATTACTGATGCGATGCCAATTATTGTGAATCGCTTTCTTTGCAGCGTCAAGATAAACGTTGCTAAAGAGGGAGACCACATCCAAGCTTGCCAGGACATAATTCATAGGCAATTGTAAGTTGTTGTAAGTGCTAGCTATTTCAAAGGAATCTCTAATGTAATATTCATTATTGTAATCATACGCTTTTGTGAGAATGTCTGTAATAAAACCTGCAATAAACTCAGTGGGGGCGCCTATGGACGCTACAATAGGTCTTACTGAAAGGATTGGTTTGTGAATTTTTGGAAGCGAATAAAATTTTGGAGAAATGCCCTTATAATTAGTTAGTTTCTTTTTTGTAGATTCATCTATTTGGTTAGTATTGTGTAATTTTTTAATTAAGTTGTTACATTTAGTTTGAATAGACGATGTAGGGTCATTACGTAATTTAGTGTAAGAAGAATTGTTATTTATAATATCATCTGACAATTCAATATATTGTGCTTTGTTCATCACTACTGCAACATTGCCCTTGTCTGATCTTGTTAAGATGATATTAGGGTTATCTTTAAGAAACTTTTTTGATTTTTTATATAGATTATGGATTAATGAATTATGTTTTATGTTTGAATGTATGTGATTGGTGATGACATTAGTCGCTCGTGCTATTGTGATGTTCTTAAGAGATGTATCTTCAATAGAAGAAGTGATGTAATCTATATCTGCTAAAACATTTTTAATTGATATATCTTTGCCTAGAGTAGGCTCGATGCTAAATTTTGGGCCTAAAGATAGGAAACTTTGTACATCATTTGGGATTTGTGTGTCTGAAATGTTTTTTATCCATTGAGGTTTAGTGTTTAATATTTTATTGAGTTGATTATTATGTAGTTTATTTAATTTATTTATGTTTTTTGTTTTAATTTTATAGAAAAGTCTATTGTAGTTACTATGTTGTCTACCTGAAAAGTTGTTATAAATGGCCTCATTGGTAAGATTGATAATGTCATTTGTCATGACATTATCAATCTTACCAATGAGGCCATTTATAACAACTTTTCAGGTAGACAACATAGTAACTACAATAGACTTTTCTATAAAATTAAAACAAAAAACATAAATAAATTAAATAAACTACATAATAATCAACTCAATAAAATATTAAACACTAAACCTCAATGGATAAAAAACATTTCAGACACACAAATCCCAAATGATGTACAAAGTTTCCTATCTTTAGGCCCAAAATTTAGCATCGAGCCTACTCTAGGCAAAGATATATCAATTAAAAATGTTTTAGCAGATATAGATTACATCACTTCTTCTATTGAAGATACATCTCTTAAGAACATCACAATAGCACGAGCGACTAATGTCATCACCAATCACATACATTCAAACATAAAACATAATTCATTAATCCATAATCTATATAAAAAATCAAAAAAGTTTCTTAAAGATAACCCTAATATCATCTTAACAAGATCAGACAAGGGCAATGTTGCAGTAGTGATGAACAAAGCACAATATATTGAATTGTCAGATGATATTATAAATAACAATTCTTCTTACACTAAATTACGTAATGACCCTACATCGTCTATTCAAACTAAATGTAACAACTTAATTAAAAAATTACACAATACTAACCAAATAGATGAATCTACAAAAAAGAAACTAACTAATTATAAGGGCATTTCTCCAAACAATTTTATTCGCTTCCAAAAATTCACAAACCAATCCTTTCAGTAAGACCTATTGTAGCGTCCATAGGCGCCCCCACTGAGTTTATTGCAGGTTTTATTACAGACATTCTCACAAAAGCGTATGATTACAATAATGAATATTACATTAGAGATTCCTTTGAAATAGCTAGCACTTACAACAACTTACAATTGCCTATGAATTATGTCCTGGCCAGCTTGGATGTGGTCTCCCTCTTTAGCAACGTTTATCTTGACGCTGCAAAGAAAGCGATTCACAATAATTGGCATCGCATCAGTAATTTCTGTAATATCAACAGAGAAACTTTTTTAGAAATAATATCCTTTCTATTCGAAAATACTTACTTTTCTTTTAACAATTCTTTCTACAAACAAACTTTTGGCACGCCTATGGGTGCATCAATATCACCCATTTTGGCTAACTACGTCATGGACGACCTGTTGGATGTTGTCTTACCAGTCCTTTCTTTCAAACCCTTCTTTTTTAAAAAAATATGTTGATGATATCATCATTGCACTTCCTGCAGATGGCTTAACTGAAATAGTAGAGACTCTCAATGACTACGATCAATATATTCAGTTCACAATAGAAACGGAGGATGATTCACAGTCAGTTCCGTTCTTAGATACCAGATTTATACGCAATATAGACAACACAATTGCCATAGACTGGTACCAAAAACCTTGTAGTGCAGGTAGATATCTAAACTACCATTCCTACCATAAACATAGTATTAAAGTGAACCTAATAAAACAAATGAAAACGAGAGTTTCGAAAATTTCACACCCATCTTTCCTAAATAAGAATCTTAACATCCTCCTCAATCTGTTCATTAATAATTCATACCCTGCCACACTGGTAAAAAAGATACTATTCAGCACGTCCTCCACTCTAACACAAGCACCCAACGTGAACATTGTCAATAATACAAACAGAAATATAACTGAAGCGACTATAAACTATAAGTTCACTTCATTGCCTTACATAAGAGATATCACTCCAAAACTTTCTAGACTATTCAGAGAAATCAATGATATAAAGATTGCATACAAGCCTGTACTTACAATAAACTCTATTCACTCCAAACTTAAAGACAAAACACAGTCTAACCAACTATCAGATGTTGTCTACAAAATCCCTTGTGCAGACTGTAATAAAGTATACATAGGTCAAACTACTAGGCCCTTGTCTAGCAGAATCACTAACCACAAGCGTGACTGAAGACACCATCCAGAGAGATGTGCCCTTGCTGAACATGCAAATAATATGGACCATAACATTAATTTTAATTCAGCTGAGATTCTAACCTCACAAAATAATTATAAAAAAAGACTGTTTTTGGAAATGACATTTATTGCTCAAGAACCCAATAGTATGAACAAAAGAACAGATATCCAACATTTAAGTGTAATTTATTCATATCTGCTCCACTTAGATAAAAACTTACGTACAATCAATACTAATGATAATAGTTCGAACCTCGTATAAATGCATTTTAACGATTTTTCAGGTTTGCTGCACGATAACACTTAAATCCGTAATTCTCTCTATTTAATATTATTCTTATTGTAAACCGCATTAAAAATATTTTTGACAATTTTAATGACATGTTAAAATGACAGTATTTCCTAACCTACCAGTCACGTAAAATGGAGGCACGCAAGTCATGATTTCCCGCTAAATAATTCCATAATTTCAAATTAGTAACGAATTTTCAAAATGTGAACATCAAAATTTTGATTTTATTTTAAATTGTGTGTTTCTACGTCCATATACAATGTTTTTAGTATTGTCTCCAATTTTTGATTTTAATTGTAATTGACTTAGGTTTCAACACGTTTTCTTCTCGCATGTCCTATATTAATTCTATGAACATCCTTATGAACAATCTCAAAAAAGTTGTAAGTAAAATCATTTATTTATTGTTCTAATGAGGTTTCCTAATCTTAATTTATATAAATTGTAGTCTCCCTGAGGATGGAAATGAAATATATGATTTCCGAAAGCTTGGAATAACTTTAAAGAGTACTCTTTCATTTGCTGCACTCCCCAATATTCACTAGTTTATCTCTCAACTAGTCAGCAACGACTACCCTCTCGATATATATATATATATATGCGGAAAATGCATTATATTAATAGATATGAAAAGGGTTATATGGCTTCAGCCAGCTTTAATTTCATGGTTATGACACCAAAGTTGACCTAACCTCGATTTATTTTTCTATTAAATCTCCAAGGGGGAGCAAGTGCTTCCTCTTACCCCTGCTTATGGGCGCCTATGGTCTCGCTCAAGTATACCTTAAAAGACAGTCAACTAAGCCACAACATTCTTTTTATTAAATCTTTTTTGTCCAACAACTATTAAAAAATGTTTGAATATACAAGAAATCACAGTTAGACTGTTTAATAATATTTGTTGTAACTTCTAATTCATTTGTGTCTATAATGAGCTTAAAATAATACAATATACTAGACCAACCTGTATGTACCGAAATGTTTAATTATAGCCGTTTAAATACGAACAAATCTACCTGAGAAATTGTTAACATTCTCCTTTCCTACGCTAAAGCATTATTATTTATTATTCCAGGCTTCTCAAAAATGTTTACTTATGTCAAAGAAAGTACAATTGAGGGACATTTCCTTAATATACAATTTCAGAGCCATTGAAACTGTTCCCTCTTCCCCATTCAATAGGGTAAACGCTACGAGGGAAACGTTTTTGTCGCTTTTCATTGAGTGTAAAATTTCCATAAAGTGATTATTGCTTAATTTCGACCTCGTATATTTGTAAACCATTTATTCTCTTTGTCGCACGGAAAAGGGAAATAAAGGGAATAAGATTAAAGAAGAGCTGTAACGACCGTTTATTGTAAGAAATGACACCGAGGGCGAGCTGAGCGGGAAATTTATGAAAATCAATGGGTTTCAGAAGCAAATAAATTTGGTATAAAGTACAGTACAGGGTGAATCTTAAGTAAATTCTTCTATTCAAATCATTACAGATGAGAAAGAAATAAGCGTTGCATTTTTGGTAGTGTACGGGCAAGTCGATGAGACGCCATGATTTATTTTTAATAAAGCTCTGATATAAAAGCTCTTTTCAATTATCAAAGATAATTAGCCCCCACAAAACCAACTCGAGGTTATACAAGCAAAAAGTCATATTTACTTTACTCACCTTCAATAAGGTCGACTTTTTCAATGCGTAGTTAACTAAAAAGTACTAATTAAACCACAATCTATGATTCAAACTAGAACTTATGAAAATTTTGCCAAATTGAAGGAAGTTTCCGGCAAGGGCCTAGCGACACCTAAAGCACCGGTTCCCGTCAGATCACCGAAGTTAAGCGGTGTCGAGCGCGGCTAGTACTTGGATGGGTGACCGCTTGGGAAACACCGCGTGCTGTTGTCTTAGGGAAGAGTGTAAAATGAATCGACATCAAAACCATCCTATTCACGCCGGACAGGCCGGATGAGATCGGATATCTCGTAGGATGAAGGTGCCGTTTCACACTCCCCAGTCGGTAGACCGCACGATTAAAAACCGTACGGTCGATGACCGGTTCTAGATGGCCTCAGATACGCCGACGAACCGTAAAAAAGTAAAATAAAAAAAAAGGAAGTTTATAAACGATATTCGTGATATATTAGAGAAAATAGTTATGGGGAAAGAGAAAGAATACTCATCGATAGGACAAACAATACCACAGGCTAGGAACCAATCTGGAAAAGCAATGACCATATGAAATGCGGTTAATAGAACATTGTATAGATTTATACAATTTATTTATAGATATATATAGGAAGTTTATTAAACATACGGCAAAAATTAGAGGGGTTATTCCCTGGACTATTCTAAGCATTTTCGACAAAACCAATTTTAATATTTTTCTAATTATTAATTTAGTCCAAATAAAAGTATGGCACGTAGTACGCCTGGGCTTACCAAGTACACATTCTTTTAAAATTTCGTTTGAATACGTCTCGTAATTGATCATTTTGTATGTGTCGAATTTGTTGAGACTGATTGACATTTTGTTGTTCGACGTGTATTTTCTAGGTTTAATAGTTAAACTTTTGTTAGTAAACAGACGCGAGATACTTGCGTCTGTCGAACTGAATCTCACCCTTTTGCATAAACAAATAAAGACCTTTATTATTATTATTATTATTATTATTATTATTGTTAAGTCCTCTATCATGAATCGTTATGTGAACGTCAAAATGACTGACATGCGTTTCATTTCCGGACTTGCTAATGGCAATTCATTACAAGCTAGGCGGTTGTACCTTGAATGATTTCCTGACAGTAATGTTCCTGATAGAAAACTCTTTAACAGTATTCATCAACGTCTTCATGAAAGAGGCACATTGAAACGAAGTGGGTGACCAGGAGACCAGGAAGGCCAATGACAGTAAAAATGGTAGAAGTGGAAGAGAATGTACTGGACATGATAAAGGAAGATCCAGGTGACTATTTACATACCAAATACAACGCGTTCAGGCATTTCTTCCTGCTGATTTTCCTCCGCGGATTGTATCATGTCAATGGCTTTTGCACACATTGGTTCAAGTCCCTCAACTACTATCGCTGATTATATTTACCGATGAATCGAATTTGTCAAGGACTGCAATAAGGAGTTTCACATCAACCATGTGTGGGCTGAATAATATCCACATGAAGTACTTGAAGATCGTTTTTAACATCAGTTTTTGTTGAACGTTTGGGTTGGTTTTGGGGGCGACTTGCTAATTAGACCGCTTTTTCTTCCAGCAACATTTACCGGCGAGGTGTATCGCAATTTTTTGGAACAAACGCTACCGCAGTTTCTGGAGGATGTACCACTGGCAACAAGAAATGTAATGTGGTTTATGCAGGATTGTGCACGAGCGCATTTTAGTGTGGTTGCTCGTGAGTTTTTAACAGAAACATACGGAGATCGCTGCATTGGTCGAGGTGAACCTCACCTTTGGTCTGCTTGATCCCCGGACTTAAACCGCCTGGATTGTTTCCTATGGGGCAATCTGAAGCCATTAGTTTATACCACTCCAGCGGAGATATGGAAGATTTAAGAAAAAGAGTTTAGCATTCAATGAGGAGAAGATTGGATGCGTGCTTCCTAGCTGGAAGTTATAAATTTTCAACAGTTCTTACAAATTAAAAAAACAGTAATTTTTAGTAACAAAAATACTGTTATTATCGAAATTTTTTTTCGACCTGTATCTTCAAAACAAAGCGGCTTTTCAAAAATCATCGAAAGACAAAATATTCTTGGAATAGTCCAGGAAATAACCCATTTAAATTTTTCCGTATGTTTAGTAAATATAGCGTATATTAACTTTTGGATTAAACCACAAAATAATCATCAAATTAACTAAACATGAAAATAGTCGCCTTAAGCCGAATAAATAGAAATATTTCTTTTATACTCTAAACTTATATTTGGGCATGATCCCAAACAAATTTCGCTGCGCCGGTAGTTTCTGTTATTTTAAACCCCCCAGGAATCAGGAGCTTTAGCCGCCCCAAAATCAAGGACCTCTCGCCTTAAATTCCTCGATGCTTTGCGCCTCTGACGGAATTATAAATGTCCACAACAATCACGTACAGGTAGACGAAAACCAAAGTCCGATTCTTGCATCAAGGCGTCAAGAAATAATTTGCAAAGATATTTGGGGCCTACATTTTATGAAATAGATTAAACCGTGAATTACACTTAGGTAGACCTTCTACGAAATGTGCTCACACTGATAAAATTAATTATATCAGTTAAAAAAATTTACCGTTGACTCAAATAAATATTTGTTTCCTATTAGCCAAACAAATATGTATTTGAAAAATACCAAGAGATTATGTGCCTCAATTAGTATCATCTGATTTGATACAAATTACTTTTTATTTGGAACTAATCACTAAATACAAAATTCAAGCAAATATTTATTTCCTTAACACTAACCTAACTTAAATAAGCCGTTTCAATGACTTAAGGTAAATAGGTTAAAAGCTAAGTTAACAAAATGTTTATTTGATTTATATTTATATATATTTTATCAGGTACATATTTATTTTACTTTTGTTTTACATGTATTTGCCGTAACAACCCGTAATTTCCATCAAAGTGATTTTTTTTATTCAAGTACATAATTATTTAACTTGTCTTTTATATTTATTTAGATCAAATATAAATTTATTTGGTTTAAATACCTTTTTTTAATTTTCAATAGATCAGAATGTTCATTCAAATCAGTTCTTATTTTATCCAAGTACGTGTTTATACAGACGTCACATAAAAATAAGAAATATTGAAATGTTGCTATTGAATATGGTTTAATTAGTACCTATACCATAATAATCACAAACCTTATCAAATTGTTTATAGTGTTCAAATAATAAGGCAAACCAACAGAAAAAAACACATTTTTGTCGAAAATAAAGGTTATGACAAATTACGCGCACGCGCACAACTATTTTTACATAAAAATAACATAAAATTTAAAAGATAACCATCTCTTATTTTATTTCTTATTTTTATGTTATGTTATGTGTTTCTATAAACGTCTCATGGCAGATCGGTAGATTCAACTCTTATTTTATTTTTATGTTATGTTATCTTGCTGTATAAACCGACCATTAGTTGTTGTTCCCCTTAAAATATACGTCAATAAAACATTGTAGAGAAGTTAATAACTTTGATAAAAAATTTAATAAAGTCAAATTTGCAAATATTAGGTACAATAATTATTAATATTATATTATATTTTTTACGTTAGGAGGTTTGATAGGTATTGAATTATGGTGAAAATTGAGAAAAACTGTCTTATTTGTAACCTAGGTAGCCATGATTTATAAATACCTTGCTACATTTTTCTAAAAAGATTTTGTGTTCGAAATTTCAAATTAGGTATTACAAGTATATTTTCTTTGCCTATTATTTTACTTTTTTAACTCGTTTCATGCGTAACTAAAATATTCAAATATAGTTTCCTACCTTGAAAAGTATCTAACATATGGGATATACCCCTCGATATACCCCAATCTTCTAAATAATTATTCATATTACGTTTATTCCCCATATCTTCGTTTTAATTTTTGATGGAACCACTAACTTCTGTACCACTAACAAAGAAGATTTCACTCTCACTCATAAATTTCTTCAAGACAAAATCGAACACCAATGACCAAAACGCGATGATCAGGCCACTTTTGTATAACCAATCAAATTACTCAAAGCCCAAAGTAGGCGACAGGAGTTCATTTAAATACTTAATTATTAGTTTGGATGACCAAAATATTTGAAAAGTTTGGCAATGAATGATTTAAATTAAAGTTAAAGGTATTTAGTTCTTAACTTGAAATGTACTTCGATTAAATAATTAGTTATTTGTAAATATTTGGTTGTTTTATATTAACGATTTAATGTAAATACATAATTATTTAGTTTAAATGACCTAGACATTTAAATAGTTCTCTATTGGATGATTTAACTAGCGATTAACGGGATTTAGTTCCTAAATAAAAATTAGTTCGATTAAATAATTAGTTATTTAGATTTTGTTATTTTAGTGGTTTTTTGGTAAGATATTTGTTTGAAGGGTTCTATGATTTGACACAAATCAACCAACAGTCAAATAACTTTGCAAATAAAACGAAATACTCTCATTTATTTCAGTTAAATCAAATTTAGTTAGTTAAAATCATATTTATTTATTACCAATAATTATTCACCAAATAAATCAGATTATTTGATTAAGGGAGCACAGTTTTATCAGTGCAGGCGCGGATACAGGGGATGGGGCAATAAGTGTAATTGCCTCCCCCCTCCCGAGCGTTGGCCGAGCTTTTTATTATTTAGAAGAAAAGGAAAGAATCGTTATAAACCTATCTAATATAGCTGCCCTACTTTTACTTTGTTTTTGCTAAAATTTGGTTGATGAGAAAAAGCCAATTGATTACAAGATGTAGGCGTGGTTCCAAAAAAAAATATTCAATGCCCCCCCCCCCCTCTCTCCGAGAAAAGCTGGATCCGCGCCCATCTTTGGGCTTTCCATACCTAAACTTGATAAAGGCACCCATTGGTGTCCAACGTATATTTTCATAGATGATTGATATTGTGACAATGGCAATCTGTTGTCTTAGACAACAGGTTGTCACTATCTGCTGACGGTAGCTCTTTATGTGGAGGCACTAGGTCGTGGTCCAATACCTACACCTTCCCTTCGTCTTTGGTTTGTCTTGGGCGCCACCTGGTTTGATCGAAGTCCAAACCAGGAAAAATATACCGTATATCAGTTCTATTGAGAAATCTATGCAACAAATAAAACCAAAGCTTTCCCACACAAATAATAAAGTTTTTATTGAATAAAAGGTTACTCAACCAAAAAAGGGGTTTGTGCTAGGTTAATTTTATGATGTCAAGTTGTTTAAAATTTAGACAAGTTTGAATTATGAAATGAAAAGATAGCCTTTCCGGACGCAAGGATTTAAGATAAAAAAATTGAGTGTAACCTCAGGGAAGATTCTAGAACCTTGTACTTAAATCTTTCAATAGTGTGTGGTTAAAAAAAAATGTTACCTCTTGCCAAGATAGCCTTACAAAAAATATTGAATTTGAAATTACTAAATTGTAAAAAGATAAATTGATTGAATTGTTGAGAATTTAAATTGGAAACGATAAGCTGTGGTGCATTATAAACGTTAAACCATTAAAAAAAAATGTCCAGATGACTCTATACTGGCCAAAGATTCCTCTAGCCTCAGCTGCTGCAGCTACTTCCGCTGGGCCTTAGGTTGGTCCAAAAACCATGATTCTTGTGCTCGTGGCTTGAGAGTCTACTGACTAGAGCGCATGTGATGGGTGTTTTTTTTTAACCTACCCACATGCCGAACGGCAGGACAAATGGCAAAATCGGCCTAAACCAACAAAACCCCTAAAAATAATAAAAAAGAAAAATTACCCACTGAATACCCACAAAACGATGACCAAGAACAAAAGAAAAGAAAATAGCTTACCTCTAAAAGGGGGGTGAGACCTCGTAGTCTTTTTTAAAAAAATGGCCCAACGGCGACCTTCTTCTCTGAAGGTATTTTCAGAAAGTGCTCAAAGGTCACGAGAACTCAACCTCCCTTCTCCTTCCTCAATCCGCTGACACCAAGTTTGCCAACTTAAAATACCCAACAAAAAATAAGAAGAAGAAGAGAACAGAGACACAACATAAAGGATCCAAACGATCAGAACGAACAAGAGTCTGGGCTTTTACCAGAACCTAAATTACATAAGGAAATAAATCAAATAATTCCAAACAACTTTGTTTACGCATAAAGCTGCCAAAAGTACAAATGGGCGTTCTGCGCTTTCACGGGAACCAGAAACGCAGATGTGTGATTCGACTTTACGCGGCGGTGGCTAGCGCCATCAACCCACAGAACAGCAAAAGTAGTGCGTTCGCCCCATATTTTGGCTAACGTTATGCAACCAAAGATGATACCCCTAATGGACAATTTTTAACAGTAAATAAAAAGGAATGCACTTGGTGGAAACATATCTGTATAAATCCACACAAAATAAATAGTGGCAATTTTAAAATTGCTACATTATTTTTGAGATTTTTCCCGCATAACCTAAAACTTCATACCTTTTTTTAGATCAGTCTTTTTACCACATATTAGTTTCCTTTCCTTTCCTCTATATTGCAGTTTTTCACTTGCCGCTTGCCCTCTTTGAAACCCTACTGGCCACAACGAATTGAATCCTTGGGTTTTTGCTCCTGATTTTCGAGATACTTGTGAGGCTAACATTGCTAGCCAGCACGAAGGGGCAATCCCTTAAGGGAACCACCTAACCCCAGAAAACCCTCTGCTAATAAGTACCCTCATTTTTATCTAACTGCAAATATCGTAGTGATTAGTGTTTTTTTTTATGATATACAGACAGCCAAAAGTAATTTGTTGCCTTACCTAAAAATCTGTAATTTTCTTAAATCAAATCCAATCCACAAGCCTTTTTTTTCAGCCATTTAACAGTACATTTTTAACAGTATAAGTGATTTACCTTATTTATCTTAGTTACTCAGATATATAAAGCGATTCGTAAAAGAGTTGCAACTTTTGCGCTATTAATATGAGTATTTTACTGTTTTAATTTGGTAAATCAACTGAACTGTTTAGAAGTTAAATCAAGTTTTCTGAACTTGTGACCTAAAATCTCATTTCTTTACATACCTAAAACTTTGCTAATTAAATAACTTTTAATCATCTTGTGTCTTGTTTTGGCACTGTGTATGACCCCATTATTCACTCACAGGAAATTGGTGATTTTGTGACAAGTTAGAGCTAAAAGCAGCTGTGGGTGACGCTCAAAACTCAAACGAATATCTTAGCTTGCAGAGCAACATCCCCTGGGGACCATACTCGTGCACTCGTTGTTTTACTGGCCAGGACCCCTTACCAAAGAACCACCTCGATTACAATTGCCACGAGCTTGAGCTAGCTAAGGTAGGTGGCGAACTGAAACTTTATTTAATATTTAAAATTCCAACTTTTATATTTTGTTACCACCTTATAAGGTTATAAACGTATACCTAAAAGTTTCATTATATGGTAACTAGTGCCTAATAAATTTAAAAAGAATACTTTGATGACACCATCTTCAATGGCTTGTAGCTCTGTATGGAATGATTGGTGCACTTATGTTAATATGAACTTTTTTTCATATTTTTTTATGTCATATCTTCAAATTTGCCATCATCATTTCCGGATACCCCGTATCATATTTCAAGTTGTTTTGCATTTAAAAATTTCACACGCTTATAATTGTATACAATTTTTTAACTATTTGCTTCCTGGTTTCCCTCAGTTAAACCAATTTTTGAACCTTAGTTTAATTGAATTTATGTGAACTAGGTTTTAGATTTATTTACTGTGTATACGTTGTTACTTGGCTGAGAGATTATCTAAGAAGCATAAACAACGTTGATCGATGTAGGGGGAAATTAATTAATTGCGGAATAAGCTTGTTTCTTAGCATTTACAATAATGAACGTTTAAGATATTATCGGAAATTGCGAAGAACTGTGTTATTACGACAGACATTGACGTCTAACGCTGCTATTAACTACAGTGGAACGAATGATAATCGGCTAATTTAACTTGGTTTGGTAACAGAAATAATATTAATCACGTTATTAAAATTACAGGAAAATGTTTTAGATTGGGGTACAATACCGGCTAGCCCTAAATTTCATTATATAATCGAATATACAAATTTATTTGCTATTTTAAGAAAACAAAAAGGCAATTGAAATTCAGGAGTTCAGACCCTTCTTTTGTACCCTATATTATTGATTCTTTACATGCTTTTTCAGGTTTAATAGTAGTTCTAGGTTACAAATTATGGCTACATTTTCTTTCGAAATTCCGTATTAAACGCCACCGTCATTTGTATTTTTAAAAAATTGTCTCTGGTAATTTAAAAAATTGGCTTTAGAATGATATTAAATTGGTGGTTATTGATTGATTTAACAAATCCCTGTTGTACAAGACATATAGAATTTTTAATATTTGAAAAAATAATACTATGTAAGAGTAACTCAAAAACCTTAGAAAATTTAGAAAAAACTGAGAGGCCTATAGTTCGAGATATCCATTTTATCATCTTTTTGAAGACTGGACCAACTTTTAAGTATTTCCAGATATTTGACATTTTACACAAGTTAAGGCACTTATTAAATGTCATTGAAACTCCACTCGTGTGCAGTCTCTAATAACAAACTGAGGTATTTTAATCAGACCAGTGTCTAGCTGATTTTGGCGATGATCGCTAACTCATATTTTGTTTTCCAAAGGGCGCTCTGACAATTTAAATGGTTCGAAATGACCATTCCTCAGTCCTCGAAATATGGCATTTAAAATTTTAACTTATCAGAAACCAACATATTATTACATTTCCATACCAGTAACCTTAATTACTCTTAAATGATGCATATTATTGAATAGCTATAGATACTATTTCCCGTAATATAAACTAGTCAACCGATTATTATGTATGAATAAAAACTTAAACCGCCATTTATTTCTTGGAAGCTAATTTCAAATTAGTTTTCATTGCACGTTCGGAAGTTGAAATGAAATGTTCTATAATGCTTATAAATACTTCAGAATTTCCAGTTACAAGAACATTAAACTGTTCCAAAATTAAATAAAGAAAATTATTATTTAATAACGTAAGATCCTTCCGCTAAGCAATATATTGCCATAATAAATCAAAGAGTACAATTAATGGAACGGCGGCAATATTGAGGAAGTCGATCTCGATATCGTTTGGTGCGTTATTGATTCTAAATAGGTCAGCAAACTAATTGATATATTTTAATAGGGCAGTTACAGTGTGTTTCCCCAATACAAAACTTCAGAGTTTAATTTATTATGGTTCAAGAAAAAAAAGTTCCTTGAATATATTTTCGAAAATGGAAATCTTTGTCGGATCAGATGAAATTGTGTGGTTTTAAAATATTTTTATATGCTAATCTCTTTTTAACCTTGTTCCACCAGGTCAAGATGGAAAGAAAAATGAATTGTAAAGTAAAAAATTTTAGTTTTAGTCTTATCGCTTAAGGTAGGGTCCGATTTTGAATGGCAGGATTATCCAACGACGTTGTGGTTGATCAGAATTCAAAGAAAAGTGGGTGTCCAAGTAATCTAACTAATCAGCATTATGGTCGGAAATCGGATGAATGAGACATTGCAGCATTGCCTGAATTCTCATTACATATTCGATTATTGAAGTATTGAAGAAAAATAATGTTTGTATTACTTTAATAAACGCAAGTCCTTAAATCGAAATAAATAAATAACTTTTATTTGTCCCATTAGAAAACAATAAAATTTGGTCAGCGAGTTCATCAAACAAGGACCTTTAAAAAAGTCGAATATAATTTTAATGTAAACTTAATAGGGAAGCCAATCATTGAGGGTAACAAAATTTACATGGGAAAGAAGGACTTATTAGACATGACATTTTTTCTGATGAAGCCCGGTTCCAACTCACCGGCTATGTGAGTTCTCAAAATATCCGTATGTAGAGTAATAAAAATCCCCATTTTATTGTTATTTTTAACAGGACCCATACATTCGCCGAAACTATTAACTACATATGCAATTTTTCGACGACAGATTGATCGGTTTTCGAACAGACATTGAATTTCCACCCCCCAGTTTTAAAGGCAATTAGAATTTATAATACCTGCAAATCATTATATAAATATTGAAAGAAAAAATAGTCTTGTAGTTTTATTTCACTTCTAACTAATATTTAAAATATTTAACTTTTTTGTTTAACAAAATAGTTAAAAGTAAGAAAACGCAAATATCCCTTCAGAAAACTAACATTATCAAATATTTCAATAAAAATAACTGCCAACATAAGTATGACTGTTGAGTATCAAAATTTTCTTCTACATCGCATTTATGTACTACATCTTCAACTTTGGGATATACAAAACATATATTCTTAGATTTTCCTAGAAATTTTAATTCAAAACATTCATCATTGACAATATACGCTTACTCGTAGAGATAACAAATTTCCTTCTGAGAACACCGCTAGGTAACGTACCTTGTTGTAAATTAACTGACGAAATACTTGCTTGCCGCCACAAAGACAAAAGTGAGGGAAGTACTACATACACTAGAAAATTGTCGAATTGTATTGCCTCTTCAGAGTTGACGCGAAAGTGCGGTGACAGAATTTAAAGATATATTTTTTGTTTACTTTTATAACTTGTAAATCACATCAAAAATTGATTTACTATTTGGGTTTTTGATCCGGATACAAATAAACTAATAAAAAGCCTAGGAGTTGATATTTCGCCTACAAAAACCGTAAAAACATAGATAAACCTGAAATTAATTATTTCGAAAAGTAGTGCGATACGTAGATTAGGTCTATAACTTTATAAAATGTACTGATTTTAATAAACCTTTCACTTGGATTATACCCTAGTAGCCGATTTCACAAATTGTCCCCAATTTGTAGAAAAAGCCATATAACATTTTATAAATATGTACATACATTTTATAGCCGAGGAATCAAAAGATGTCAAAGGGATGCCCTGACTTAAAACCCCATTCATGAACCAATAAAAAAAAACATACATTTTATAAATTTCAATGGGGTTTTCCTGCACATTGCAACGATTTCAGGATCAATAACACTGGGGAACAGCAAAAATGTTTCCGAGACCAAAATAGCAAAATCTTACTTATTTTATTATACTAACTAACAATCTGCCTTGCAAAAGCTTCAGTTAGCTCCGGTTTTATAGATCCATGCTAATTATGATAATTACCTACCTGCCCGTTAGGTATGGGAAAATTCGACTATTAAATCAGAAGTACCTGGACTTATTATACCAGGTGTCCTTTATAAAGGGTTTAAATACATATAACATAAATCCTAAATTGTTAGTTAGTTGTATTTCAACCACCAGTTAATTGAGAGCTGTTCGTATTTGAGAAATCAGAGAGTTTTGAGCAACATGTCGCGAGTTTGTCTAAATAAGCCGGATCATTTTCGTTATATATGTGGTGAAGGACTTTTGTGAAACAAAAACGTACACTTAACCCTTTGATACGAAAAGCTTACCACGTATTCTGGCTGTAAAATTGGAGACCAGGATAAAAAAATTGGGCTCCCCATATCTGTTGCTACAAATGTGCGTCCAACATTCGCGCCTGGCTAAGTGGAAAAAGCGTAAGATGCCCTTTGCTGTTCCTATGATTTGGCGAGAACCGTAAGACCACGTTACTGACTGTTACTTTTGTTTGACACCTCCCATAAAAAGCGGCTTTCGGAAAAAAAGAAGATCTGCGATACAGGATACAAATTTACAATCCGCCATACGCCCGGTGCCTCATAGTGACGAGTTGCCTGTACCTAATCCACCTCAGGAATATAGCCTTGATTCGGATGATGATCCAATGGATTCAAACGGTAGTGTACTGGAAAATGTCACCGGCCCATCAACCTCGCAAGACTACGATTTTGTCTGTGAACTTCCCAGTAAAAGGCTTCACAAAATAAGTGAAAGTAAATTAAATAATCTTATAAGGGATTTGGAATTGCCTAAGAAAAAATCCGAAATATTGGACTCTCGATTGCGACAATAGAACTTACTTCAAGATGAAGTAAAAGTTTCTGTGTACCGAAGCCGTCAGAAAAACCTAACACCATTTTTTAACATGGAAAACAATTTGGTAGCCTGTAGGGGCATTGAGGGATTATTGGCAGCTTTAAATCTCAACTATGATCCAAAAGACTGGAGACTTTTCATTGATTCCTCAAGGGTAAGTCTTAAAGCTGTGTTACTTCATAATGGAAACAAGTTGCCTTCAGTCCCAATTAATCATGCAGTCCACATGAAAGAAACGTATAGCAATTGTTACTGGAGAGTAGAGATCATACAATATGAATGATATAATTGGCAAATTTGTGGGGATTTAAAAGTTGTGGCGATTTTGCTTGGAATGCAGCTAAGTTATACGAAATACTGCTGCTTTCTCTGCAAATGGGACAGTCGAGCACGATCGGATCACTACATAAAGAAAATTAGGTCACCGAGAGAGTCCTTTGAGCCAGGAAAGAAAAATGTAACCAGCGCGTCATTAGTTCCCCCAGAAAAAATTTTACTACCGCCACTTCATATAAAATTGGGACTTATGAAAAATTTTGTGAAGCCCATGGACAAAGAAGGCCGTGCTTTTAATTATTTAAAAGAAAAGTTCCCTAGAATCAGTGACACTAAAATTAAAGAGGGAATATTTGTGGATCCCTAGATTAGGCTAAGAAGCTTAATGAGTGTCTAAATTTCAGCCTCACTGATAAAAATGTGCCATTTAATTGATATTGTTGAACCAACAATATATTGTTTGTATGTTCATTGTAAATGCCTATAAATTAAAATGATTATTGTATATGTCTATAAATTTAAATTTTTTAACAAATAATTCAGATTTTTTTTGCGAGCTAACTAAAATCTTTAATACTTTAATAGGTATTTTTTAGTTACTTGGGTGTAGTTCAATAAAAAAAAATAGGTTTTGTTCAGGAAACAAGAAAAAAGTTGAAATTTGTTCCCCAGTGTAATCAAATGGATTTCTATCATTGCAAGAAAATATTTCAAGAACTTGCAGAGTTGAAACGAAATTACCGTTACTTAATTGATATGTGATGGGCATGCTTGGTGAAATGGATATTCCATAGTAGAGGAAATTAAAGTAGTACTTGTTATATTTCACAATATATTTCAGTTTCCTGACACGTGTTTCAACCCTTGCGGGTCATTATCAAAGGCATTGTAAGACAGTTAAAAATTCTACATGTCATTAAAATAAAAATTGACAGATGAGATAGGTTACTTTGGTCCTTAATTTACAGGTATTGGCCAAAGGTACAACTAAATTATAGGTGTTACTTTGTGAATTTTTTTTATTAGCATTTCATTTAGTGTTTTTTCGAAAATAGAAATTTGATTTCTATCGTGCGCAATTTTTACAAAAGTCGGTAGGTAATTTTAAATTTCACTATGTGCTTTCCAAGATATTCTTCCATTGAATTGGAAAATTTTTGTTTCTTTTTTTACGGTCGAAAATTGAAGAGGTTCCTTTGTTAAGCTCTAAAGCCGCCATTTTGTAAAACACCGTTAAATAAAACATTTTTTTCTACAAACGTGTTAAAAAATGCAATTTTGCATCTTCAATCCTAATTTTTAGCTAGATTCGAATCAGGTAAGTGTTTTCTGGCGTATATATTATTCCTGTTTGTCACTATGCTTGAACCATATTACTGTTAAAAGGGGATTTCTTGTAATTCTTCATTGCAATGGCATGTCTTGTTTGGGGTAAAAAGAACCATACCTTGTGGGGCAGAAAGTGTCATGGCACTTTTTACCCTGTCGATAAAAGGCTTGGTCGCTAATTGTAAAATACGTTAAAATATCGGGCTGACAACGGCAATTTCTGCAAGTGGATCTTGTATTCCTCCAATGTTTTCTTTTCCAAGGAAAAACTATTTTATTCTGGGTGGACAACTTGACAGCGGCCATCCATCTGGCTGGATGTTCAAAGATACATTTGTCATGTTTATGAATTATTTCATTTATTAAGTCAATCCTTCCAGGGAATGACCGGTGATTCTATGGCTGGACAATCATTCTTCTCACATGGCGATATCAGTTTTAAATTTAGCAAAAGTAATGGTATAGTAATGCTTTATTTTCCCCCACATTGATCTCACCGACTATAGCCGTTAGACGTCGGTGGATATGGTCCTTTTAAGAAATACCTGGATGGGGAATGCTCAGCAGCAATCTTCAAATTCGAAGGACCACCAACTTTTTAATTGTATCTCTATAGGTTAAGGGGACGCTTGGAATATTAGTGGAAACAATTAAGTATCTGTATCTCGTAGTATATGAAAGCTATGCCGTAGTTGGCGAATATTCGAACTTGTTTTTCCCGACTGTCCGGGTGGATCTCTGTATTGTAACTCTTTTGAAAGTTTGACCCTCTGGTCATAATAGGTACCTATCTACCATAAAAATAAATATTCCATGACAAAGGCTATTAAGTTTCAAAATTATTAAATGTTATAAAATTATATATCACTGGGATTTCCTTTTATTATTATTATTATTCCAGGGACGTTTACAATGTCCTTGGCATAATGTCCTACCAATAGTTTGAACAGTTTCAAAAAAAGTGGAATATTTCCATTTAACAAGCTTATATTTACCATGTCTCACAGCAGCTGCTTAAGGTCTAGAAAATCAGTTTAATGAAGATGGACAGTCACAGCAGTAAACCATCCTGACTGAAACTCAACAACTAACAAATAATGCCAATGTGACGAGAAATTTGCAAGAGGGCCTGCAGAATTTTAATAATCCAGTTGCTGGACTTTCTGGAATTAATTGTGGCGTTTGGAAATCAAACTTTCCCCGTACATACTCTCTAAAGCAGGGCCATGCAAACTGTTGTTAAAAGGCAGAAACCGTAGTTACACTGCAATACTTAAAGATACCCCAAAAAAGAAGCACTGCAGCAAGAACAATAAAGGGCAATAAAAGGAAAAAGGGATTTTAAGGGAAAGAAGAAATTAGTTAAAAAATCATGTTTTCCGAAAAGAAGAAGGTTACTTCGGATACAACGACAGATTATGAAGAAGAAAGTTATTGCCTAGTGTACTGTGATTCATATTCTGATAGCTTACCCTATGAAGATATGAAAAATGAATTCCGAGTTTATCATGCACAATGTGGTCTCACGAGAAATGTATTACGGGTGATTCATTATCTTATTTTTTTATTGAAAAGACCAATGACACAAAATGGTGCTTCTTACCCCGAGTCTGGCTCATTTTGCCCCTTATTGGGGTAAAATGTGCTATCAAATACTACTGCCGTTTTCTGATCCCTTGAACATACTTTCTTAATATTTCTTTTAATTTTGTGTTAATTAAATGTCTTAGATATAATCCGAAAAGATCAAAGGAATTAAACAGGGTGGAATAAAATTTCTATAAGTACATTTGCTAAAAATGGCACTTTCATCCCCGGTCTAGCGATGCTATTTAAAACAATCTGCATCCAATTTATTAAACATTCTAAAAATTTAATTCGTAACTGTATCACTGCTTTTTATTGCCGTTTGTAAAAAAATATTGTATGATATTTATGTTAAAAGTATTTAAAAGGCACTCATTTGAATTACAGAATTCGCTTCGCTTATTCTGTAAGCTTTTAATGCAGCCTTAAAAATGTACTTTTAGCACTTACACTATTGGACAAAAGTAGAGCAACAAAGTGCTTTTATTTCTTTGAATTTAAAAAATTAATTATTTGATTGTGATCCCCAGCTAATTTTAATGAAATATTATCCCCACAATATTAGTAATATTTCACAATATTTTGGTACACTTTAAACAAAATGGAGGTAGAAAAATATTTATAATTATTATAAAAATCGACGAAATGAAGTGCGACAACAGTAAAGCAACAAATTGTGTCAACAATATTTTATTTTACATATAACGATAAAAAAAAACATTAAACATATTTAATAATTACAATAGCTAGAAGTATTATGTTAATAGTTAATAGAATATCCATTATTTTTTATTACTTGCCGACAACGTCGCGGCATTGAGGCAATCAATTTTTGAACAGTATTTTCGGGAAGGTTTGTCCAAAGTTCATTGATTTTATTTACCAATGATTGTTTATTTGGAAATAATTGTGTACGAATTCTACGTTCAACTTCTTCCCATAGATTTTCAATGGGGTTAAGGTCTGGGGATTATGCCGGCCACTGCAAAACACCAACGTTATTTTCTTGAAACCACTCTTGAACACTTCGTGAAGAGTGTTTCGGATCGTTATCTTGTTGGAAAATAAAACGCAACGGTATTTCCCACTCTGCATAGTGCAACATTACATTTTGCATTATATCTCTATAGACAAATCGATCCATGGTGTCATTAATGAAGTTTAAAGGACCTACCCCATTCCATGAGAAACAACCCCATAGAAAAATACTTCCTTTGCCATGTTTAATTGTGGGTGTAACGTATTTGGGATTAAACCTTGTGTTGATTGGCCGTTTTACACGCTTCATTCCATCAGAATTGAAAATTTTATAACGCGTTTCATCGCTCAATAAAACTTTTTTCCACTGGTCTACTGTCCAATTTAAATGTCGACGTGCAAATTCAAGCCTAGCCACTCTATTTCTTGCCGAAATAACGGGCTTTTAGCCGGGCGTCTACTAAATAACTTTGCGTCCACCAACCTTCTTTGAACTGTCCGTGGACTAACCATAATTTCGGGAATTTCAGCAATAATTCCAGGTGCAGACATCCAAGGACCGTTTTGAGAAATTCTTTTAATGCGCCTATCTGTCCAAATTGTTGTTTTTCTCGGTCTTCCCGATTTCGGTAGATTCTCTAAATGTCCCCTTTGAATGTAACTTGAAATTATTTTGGATACGCTGTATCTTGGTGAAACAAACCGTCTTGAAATCGTGGCTTGTACTGTTCCTTTCAAGTGTGCATTCACTACTCTCTGCTTTAATTCTTTCGAAATTGGAATACCTCTTGGCATGAATAACCCAGCACAGAAATATTAATTAAACATAAAATAAACTCTGCAAAAATATTTTAACCATTACTTTCACTAACCCCTTTCTTTTTTAGGAAAATATTAAAATGTTGCTTCACTTTTGACGCATTACAATTCTGTATTTGAAAGTTTACGACAATATCAGTTCATTTGCTTTGATTGTTGGAAAAAGCTGTTGCCGCCGATAACAGCAGCCTACTTTGATATTTAAGACACGATGTATTTAAATACGATATCATGCATTTAATATTATAAAGTTAGGATTTCTTTCATTTTTCGAAAGTGTTGCTCTACTTTTGTCCGATAGTGTATATCATATTAAGTAACTATAAAAAACTCTTGAAGGCATGTACAAATTAGTCTTTAAAACCGTTTTTTTTTATCGCAATTAGATTATTTATCATAAAATTGTAAGAATTACTATCTTTTTTGTGTTTGCTCTTAGAGTAACACCACATCGCCCCTTAAAAAAACCTAAAAACTATCCAGTGTCTTAACTCTTTTTAATTTGGCGTTCCAATAAATATAAAATTTACAAATAAATCCCTTATGGCATTTTGAAACGTGGGCGGAACGCGAGGGAAAATTCAATCACAAGTGACAAGTCGGCAGAGTTGATCCCGTTCCAATAAAACGACACTTAAAGAAACTCCCAATGGAGAAAATCAAAAAAAGGCGTTATAAAATTTGTTGTATTATCGTCGCCGTCAGCGAGAAAGGAAAGCTTTTACTTTTCCAAGTCGTTAAGTATTCTTTTGCTGGTCGGTTTGTGACCATTTTTATTAGATTTTTAGTACCAGTATATATATAAATTATACCTACAAAACCAGTCATTGAAAAGTCGTTGACTGACAATTGAATGAATATAGTAATTTTTCTTTTTCACTTTTTTAATAATTAACGCAACAACACAAGCTACTTTAATGAAATCCATGGTAATAAACTAACGAAAGCAATTGTTTAGTGGATCGTGTGCGGTGCTCAAACTTATTAGAGACGCAACTTCTACATATTTACACAGTAGACAAACATTATTTAAAAATTCAGAAATATATGTTTTAGAACAGTAACAAACAGTTAATTCAAAATAATCAATTCAAATACGAAACAAACCATGATAATAAAGGCATATTGGTTTAGCAGCGATAATTTTCATGTTGATATTGTACGTTCTTGTTCAACACTGTAAGCAAACCTACGCTTGAATCTATGTGCTTACAACGACGTAAAATAGACGTTTGAAAGGTAAAATATTCGAACATCTGCATGTTGAGACGTTCTAACTTGTTTGCACAGGCAGTTCTGTTAACACACTCATGTATAATGTAGCTTGCTTTTCTAAGGATACGTGTGTAGCTAGGATTTCTATTACCTAATAACTTACTAAAAGCATTCAGATTTTAAAAGTTTTATCGGTCAAAGGGTGCTTTGGGCTAATATGCTAAAGGTAATAAATACTTTAGTTTGTGGAAAGCCAGCAGCTTGTGCATTTTCTTTTCAAATAGGTACAACTCAAATGGTGTTGTCCGTCGCTGCAAGAGTGTTCGAATCCATCGTAACTGATAATATTTTTGAAACCTTTAAGCATCGCGTATTACCAAAGTAACGTGGATTCCTTAAGAGCAAAGCAACTGCTACAAATCTGGGGGCGTTTCAGGATTACTTGGTGAATAATTGAAATCAACTGGATGTGATTTATACGGACCTTATAATGGTATTCGATAGAGTCTCCCATCAACTGCTTGTGAAGAGACGCTGGGCGTTATTGGGTGGCGTATAAAAATAAGGATTGGAAAAGCGACTTTTCGCGAAATACACGTTCCTTCTGGTGTGGCACAGGGATCTCATTTGTGACTCGTTCTGTTTTTACTGTGCCTTAATAGCGTTACAAAAGGTTGAATATTTACTTTATGCAGATGACCTCAAAAGGTTTAGTGTTGTAAATTCAAACGATGATTGTAGAGCGGTACAGAGGGATTTGAATGGTTTTATCGGATGGTGTGAAGCAAACTTTTTGCAAGCCAATGTATCTAAATGTAAGGTTCTAAGATTTCCCAAATGTAGAGCTGCGTTAGAATTCCAGTTTCCTTTGGAAGTTGTACAAAATTTTAAAGATCTTGGTGGAAGCTTGAAGCTTGAACATTATGGCTTTAGGGGAAACGCATTGGGGTGGTTTCAATCGTACCTTTTAGCAGAAGGCAGAGCGTTTGTCTTAACGGAACGACCTTGGACAAGGGTAGGATGGAGGCAGGCGTGCCACAGGGTTCGGTGCTGGGTTCAACATTATTTTTAATTTCCATTAACGACATGGCCTCCTTAGAGATAAGGGGTAAATTTACGGTATTTGCTAATGATACCACCATCCTTTGGCACGCCAGAGACTGTACAATTAACTGAAATTGTTTCTGAGGATATTAAAAAAGTTAAGGCATGGTGTGATTCGAATTACCTTACGCCCAATGTGTCTAAGACTAACATAATAAGCTTTAATGGCGCGGTGGATATTGTCTCCCTTGGCAATGGTTACATTTCCAACAGTACAGATGCTAAATTTCTCGGGATAAGAATAGACAGTAAATTGAAGTTTAGGGCCTACACTGCAAATATATGCAATAAATTGGCATCGGGCTTTGCTTTAAGGGTTGTTTCGAGATAACTAGGCATGAACATCGCTCGATCTATATACTCAGCCCTTATTAAGTCCCATTTAAGATATGAAGTCTGCTTCTGGGGTACCTAACTCCAGTCAATACTTGATGCGCTCAATTTTTATCTTACAAAAACGAGCAGTAAAATATATGTGCGGACCAGCTGCTAGGAATTCCTGTAAATTCTTATTTACACAATATAGAATATTAACTTTAAGTTGCATATATATATTAGAAACGGTCAGCCTGATGTATAAAAAACTACGACATTAACCTAGGGAAAATAGTTACAACACAAGACAAGTTGCTGTTGTGCCTTTGCCTATACCTCATTCGGCACTAAAACAGAATTCGATATTTTTTAATGGGAAGAAAATGTTTAATCACCTGGCAGTTGGTGTAAGATCGTTAGACACGCTGGAGAAGTTTAAATCAGTAGCAATGAAAACAACGATACCACGAGATCTTTCTTTCATTACAAACGGAGTAATTATGCAGTATTCCGTTTTCTGTCAATTTTGTAAATTCAGACAGCTTAGACAAAAACAGTCATCTCATTTCTAAAAGACCGGACATTCCAGACAAGCGAAGGACAAAAATCAACAACCAGAAAGATCGCAGCGGGAGTTCCTTAAGGATCCCCAATGTCGCCATTTCTCTTAAGCTTGTCATAAACGACATGATAATGCACGAAAACACAAAATTGAATGACAGACAGGAAAATACCTAGGACTCACATATGACAAGCGCCTAACTACTTACCAACACTACTAAAACAAATCATAGGACCAATCATCAAGTACGCCTGCCCAGCCTGGGCACAGATGTTAAAGATACTTAGGAAAAGCAGTTCAACATACTATACACAGAAAAATCACAGGAGCACCTGGTTCATGAGAAACAACCAAATCCACTGAGAAACGAACATCGATACGCTGACTGAACATAAACAAGATCTCAACAGAATTCCTCGTCAAAGCAAGGGAGAGCAGAAACATACTCATAACAAACAACACCCAATAGAAACCTTCACCAAGGTAGATGGATCTACTAGCGGCTCAGCAGTCCCCAACAACAACCGCTAGCCTGAGTAGATAGAACAGAAATCAAAAGAAACAGCAAAAATCATAGGAAAAACTGTCAGAAAACAGAAGCAGAACCAATCAATACTAAGAATGGAAAATGGAGGTACTTACAACAAAATAGTTAGGTACTAATTGTTGCTAGCCAGACCAAAAGGTGGCAATATTATTGATTAATGATTTAATTGATGCATTCGTACTTCAAAATAGAACTGATTAGTCTCAGATACACTAGATGCTCTCTGAACAGTGTCGAACTGGGCCGCCGGTCCACCGGTCAAAAGACCGGTAGGCCGCCAGAGAGAAGACGGGTGGGGGCCCTGAGCCGGCCGGAGGCAAATACAGACGATGCACCCGCACAGGGCCCCTCGCTAAGAAAGGTCCCGCGCAACGCGGGGCCTTTGGGCAGCCCTGGATCTAGGAGAGGTACGCCAGGGCCTCGATTAATGACATTAAAGGCCCCGCGCGGATATTTTGCACCGGGTCCCGCAGATTATCGGGTCGGCCGTGGATGGGCCCTCATGAAAAGGACCCTTTTCGTAATTATTTTTCATTTAAATGGTGTTTATCTAACAATAGTTTAAGTATAGTTTGTCAATTTTCATATGGTAAATACAATATTATTTTCTGAAATGCGTGGCAACATCGGTAAGGCACCTGCAGTGATCTAACCCGAACGGTTCGCCATTGCGTCATGTATTCCGTCCACAGCTAATCCTTTTATGTTCTGTGATCCACAGGTTAGGTTTTCGGTTTTCGTGTACATACGTGGCGCCGGTCGGTTTCAGATAAGTGAGTTATTATTATATTACTTCAAAACAAGGTAAGTATTGTATCATTATTTTAATGAACTCTATTATTTATTAATTATTGTTTATATTGTAAGATATTGATATTTTAATTGTGAAAATAGTACCAACATCCAACATTACTCGCTTTTGTAATTCAAAAAATCGGATCTATAATTTAATTGTTTTTTTTTTTGGCGAAGCACTTAAAATTAGTTACCTATAACTTTGGTCAATTTTTGTTTGCTTTGTTTAGCATTAAAGATATTGTCATGTAGCTTTTAACATTAAACATTTCTTAAAAATTGAGCCCATGACATGTAGGACAATTTTGCTCTATCTAGTCAGACCTACCTATCTAACAGACCATTTTCGACCCCTCTGTATATTAATTAACGTTCCTACTTGTTTTGTATTATAATTTTTTTTGTGTTACATGTTTTGAGTTTATATATTTATATCTGAATTTATACATATATTTATTAAATACATAGAAATGTGTAAAAGTTGCTTAATTTCTGTCGGTTATAATAATAAATGGATGGTGATTATATTTTGAGAGTTTTTGCTTGATATCATTAATAGGTAGGTATCGTTTGCGTATGATGAAGTGATAAAATGTATTAATTTTTTACGCCACTATGCTGTATGGTGTCTAAAAAAAGATTTTATATTATCCCATTTAGTCTGTCTGTCGGAATTTGGATTTTTTTCCCTAGGGTGTAAATTGGTACAAGTCAAGCCATTAACTGAAATGTATTTAAACTTAGAATTTATTATGCAGTTGGCATGATGGGGCCTTACATCCGTCGGGATCGGTGGGCCCTAAGGGTCCCAGTCCGACACTGTCTCTGAAGTACAGATATCTTAAAATAAGTATTTCCATTAGGTTGCATATGCATGTTCTTTATATAAAGTTCACCTATGACTTGCTTATACATCACATAAAGCTAATGGTGTAGTTCACGTTGTAATAATTTCAAGCTCGATCTTAATAAAGTTATAAGGCCTGATTACTTTCCCGCTAGTTTCCCAACTTTACATGCAAGGGTGCATAATAAACTAGCTAAGCTTGACATAGGCGTTCCAATTTCATTTTCTAGGATATTATCAATGCAAAATTAAAAGGTCTAGCGTAAGATTGATTCTTTGGTTACAAATCTCTCCACTTTTTAAATAGCCCTTGTAACCTCGGACAACATCGTGGATTACTCGCAAACTACTACAGCCGT
Source organism: Polydrusus tereticollis (assembly GCA_963920685.1). Classification (NCBI taxonomy): domain Eukaryota; kingdom Metazoa; phylum Arthropoda; class Insecta; order Coleoptera; family Curculionidae; genus Polydrusus; species Polydrusus tereticollis. Next base: position 58,650,953 of record OY987329.1, read on the forward strand.
TATAAGACGATTGTCTAAATCCCCCAGGCCAATCCTCGGTGTTGCCACATTGTTGTATAAACCTTCGCCACTGCGCATGTTCTACGTTAGGTGCGGGAACAGACATTTTTTTTTAAATGTATTCATTTCTATTTACTTTTAGTCAGAATAGTGCACTGAATTATAAATCTCTTATGTTATTGTAACAATATAGTAATTTTAAATGTTTGTCGTGCATTATTGTTACCTAGTTTAACTGGTTAGGTGATGATAGAGGGTAGATGGTCTTTAAATAATTAAAATATAAAATATTGTATATTAAAAATATAATATTGTAAAACTATAAGCAAAACTGCAGTACAAAAATATAACTCTATAACTGGTGTTCAAATTCTACACTATCTACTTTGCTACATTAAAAATAGATATAGACCTTTTACCCTTATTTTATTATTTAAAATGACTTGATATACACTGCGTCCATAAAGTCTTGCACAAATTCATTTAAAATTCAGGGGCTTACTTTTTTTAAAAACGCTCGGACACGTCAATTAGTACTTTTGTTTGCGCATTTTTTAACGTAAAATGTTTTTATACAGGGTGTCGCACGTATGAGGTATGAGGTCATCAAGGATTTTTTTTAATGGAACACCCTGTATATTATATCAATTTTGAATTCTATGATGAACACTTAACACCTCTGGAAATCACGGTTTCCGAAATATTGACGTTTGAAAATTTATTTTAAACACATTTATTGATGACCTCATACCTCATACGTGCGACACCCTGTATAAAAACATTTTACGTTAAAAAATGCGCAAACAAAAGTACTAATTGACGTGTCCGAGCGTTTTTAAAAAGTAAATACCTGAATTTTAAATGAATTTGTGCAAGACTTTATGGACGCACTGTATACTAGTGTATACACTTTAACACTAACCCTTTAATCAGCCAAAATCAATTTAATGAAATATTTTTTAACAATGTTGTTAATATTATGGGCTGACTTTACTTGATGGTTTTCCTTGTAAATACCTCACGCAGTGGTTATCCAGCATAATATATCTATTTGGAAAAATATTTTTATTAATAATCAATTGTTACTATAAGAAATTGTACATTATTTTATAATATTACAATATAAAAGTTTCAGAGTATGAGTATAGAAAAACAAGAACACTAAGCTACTTTCTAACTGCATAAGCAGAATTGACAATAGTTGCCTTGCAGATATTTCTAATGTAAGGGGTTTGATCGTGACCATAGATAAAGGTTTATAGGGGGAAATCGTCACTATGTATCAAATTCAAATACATATATATAATGGGTTTGGTCGTCTGTTACAAAATATATATCTTGTACCGAAGTTTTGATCATTGTTGTTATCTTATGAATATCTCTTAGATGCCTATTCATATTACATTGGGTTGAGACCAAACGTTTTTAACTTCTTATTTGATAGTATCGTCTGTCAGCAGGCAACACAATGTATTTCGGGTTGCCATCTAACCAACGCGATGTCGCAACACCGAGGATTAGCTTGGGGGATTTAGACAATCGTGTTATAAGTAGTAGTAGTAGTAGTTCGGCGCCAAGCAAGTAGGCTAGTTTTGACCCTTTTTGCCAACCCCGTTTTAACGTCTGGGTAATGTCAGCCAGGCGGGACCTACAGTTTAACGTGGGATCCGAATCACAATACAACCGATAGATGTTATTCTCGGCACAGTATTTTTACGGTCCTTAAACGTCCTTGTGTGCAGCTAAGAGAGTGCGGGACCCTCGAACCATCCGGAACAGCATCAGACCCGTGCACTCGAGACTCCGCCGCCAATTCTCTGGTCAAGTTTTTTGCCTCAATCATACGAATGTCAGGCAGTGTCCGAGATACACCATGCGCACAACTGATCATCCTTCATTTGGCTCAAGGGCCCCTCCTTCGACAACATGCCGTTTCTAGAGTACCTACTAGACTAAAGTCCGTTGAGAATTTATCGGTGTGTGTTGCATACGCAACACTACGTAGTATGGTGACCTGGGCCCTGCAAACTGAAAAAGTCTGCTGGGCCAGCCCGGGCTTGAACCAGGTACCTGTAGCAAAGTTGACTGAATACTATAAGTTGCCGCACTCCCTAAAATGCCGCCGATTGACCGTTGCTACCTAACGTATTCCCCGTCTAAACCGCAGTCGTTTGGCAGTAGGTGACCTTTGATCGAGACGGTACACCGTGACTCGAGACGTTCGTATTAGAGCAGTAAACGGATTTTACGCGTGCAATACGAGGTGGTCCAAATAAAAATAGATTTCAAAAGTATTTCTTGTAATGTCTGCTACGTACTGTGTTGTGGAAGGTTGTCCTAGTAAACTAGGTGGAGAACTATCTTTTTTTCGGTGTCCACTAGACGAAGCCAGGTACGAATTAAAATTAACTTTTGGCAAAAGCAATAACACTTTCGGAATTTATGCAGATAATTTAATTATGTTTACCTACTTTAGATTATAATTAGATTATGTTATGGCAAATTATTCGTTAAAATTTCCTGTGTTCAATGTTGTACTTTGTAGGTGTAAAGCTTGGAAAAATATCCTGAAATTCACAGGCACCCATAAATATGCCAATATAACATTGGAGCAAAGTCATACCCGAATAAGGGTTTGTTGCTTACATTTTAGTGAAGATAGCTTTGCAAACAATACTCGAAATCGTCTATTAAAATTTGCGGTTCCTTCTTTAAGACTAGGCTCTAGTTGCGTTCTCAAAGGTAAGTTTATTCATTAATTATTATGTTTTTTTTTTCTAATTTATACTTACCAAAGTGATACAGGGTGTTACTTAGAATATGGATAGAAGTTTTTATATATTTTTTTAGACATAATCAAAGATCAGGATGCAAGAAAAAAAGATGAATGCATACAGACTGAAAGTGAAACCATAGACGTGGGATGCCAGTCAGAATGTGTAAACCATAAAGGTACTATAACAATAATTATTTAACTATAAAAATGTTAATAAAGGAAAAGATTAATCGGCAATCAGATAATTTTTTTAAAAATTGAAAAAGTTGTATGCCTCCGCCGGGATTCGAACCCGGGATATCCTGTTTTCCCACATTACTCTAACACCCTCCCCCCAGTTACAGTCGCCGAAGACTGTATCTGGTATAATACTAGCCAAACATTGAATAAGTTATATGCTGAAGTCGTTGAATAAACTCGAGAGCCTCCGTGGCCTAGTTGGTAAGGCCACTGCCGCGAAAACATGAGATCCCGTGTTCGAATCCCGGCGGAGGCATATAACTATTTCAATTTTTAAAAAATTGTCTGATAGCCGATTAATCTTTTCCTTATTGCATTTACGGTTTTATGTTTCTAGTTCATAGAGGCCACTATAAAAGTGTTTATCAAAGAGGGTTTTTGATATTTCCATTAGTATCTGACTATCCAATACAATGTATCCGATACTCACCTAAAAGTATCAGCTACTTTTGAAAGCATCGATTACAACATGACTATATCGCAGTGACCTTTCACGTAAAATGGGCTTATAGAACTGTTTTTCAGATCAAACTACACAAACAGCAGCGCAACTTTCAGCAAGGACTCCAAGAAAAGTCATGATGGGAGACAGGATAAAATCATTGGAGAAAGAAGCTCGTGATTGTAGAAAAGCGATTAACTTTGAAACAACCTTGGAAGACGTGTTGAAGTTTTGCGAGAAGAACTATCCAGAGCCGTCTTATAAGCTTTTCAAAGCCCAGTTTTCTTTACTTAATAAGGCACCAAAAGGATCACGGTATACAGATGAGTTTAAACAGTTCGCTTTAAGCGTTTATTTTCTAGGTCCAAAAGCATATAAAAAAATGTCTCGTGTGTGTCGATTCCCGTCGAAAGCCACTCTTGAGCGATTTACTAAACGATGGATGGTGAATCCTGGTTTTAACGATTTTTTGTTCCGTATAACAGAATTTCGAGTTCGGCTTCTAAAAGATAAGGAGAAAGACTGTGTGCTCTGCATTGATGAAATATCTTTGAAATCAAATCTTTTTTACGATATTTCTAAAGACAAAATTATTGGGTTCCAAGCTTCTAACAGCGAGCACACATCATCCATTGCCAGCAGTGCATTAGTGGTAATGGCCTCAGGAATAGCGAGTAGCTGGAAGCAGCCTATCGCATATTTTTTTTATAGAACGTCGGCACCTTCCAACGATATCAAAGATATTTTATACGAAAGTGTCCGTAAGATAAACGCTACTGGATTGAATGTGTTAGGTGTTGTCTCAGATCAAGGACCCAACTTCCTTAAATTAGTGAAAACTGAGTTACACTTGTCAGTGGATAATCCTTACTTCTTTGTCGATGATCGCAAACTTGTATATCTATTCGACGTACCTCACCTACTGAAATCAACACGCAACAATTTTTTTTCCTATATTTTCAAACTAGATGATGGCGAGACACGAAAACATTATCTAGAAACACTGTTTAATGTTGATAAAACTAAACAATTTAGACTTGCTCCTAAGCTAACCAATGACCATATTTATCCTAATAATTTTAAAAAAATGAAGGTGAAATTAGCGTCGCAAGTGTTTAGTCACTCCGTAGCAGTTGCCATGCATACCTATATTGAATTTAATGTTCTCCCAAAGGAAGCTCGTGTAACGGCAAATTTCATTAAGAAAATGAATGATCTTTTTGATATTCTAAATTCTAGTAACCTAGGAAGTTTCCAAGCATTTATGGGAACTGAAAAGCAATTTAAAATGTTGAAAGAAATTGACAGTCTCTTTGAACGTCTTAAAGTATCTAGTTTTGACGGAAAGGACGTAACAAAACAGTTAAAATTTATTTTCGGGTGGAGAATTACCATAAAATCAATACTCGTTTTATGGGAAGATTTAAAACAAAAAGGGTACAAATATCACCTTAATCAGGACCCTCTAGAAAATTTTTTCTGTACAGTTCTCCAGGGCATTTAAGAAAATATTTGCTATGAGATTTTTTGATCAAACTAAGGGATCAAACTGCATGGAAGATGTGAATGAAGTTCTCCTGCATTTAGATCAGAATTTAAACGCTAGTTATAATGAACTCCTATACGTGCCACCCCCCATAAACAAGCCACTTAAAGTTTTCACAAACGATTACTCTAATCTACAAAGTCCAGAAGGAAATGGTTTGGTATATGTTGCAGGATATTTATTAAAAAAGTGCTTAATTCAACATTCTTGCGAAATTTGTACTGAATTTACAAGCTCAACTAATCTGGTGAATGATGAAACAATTTTTTGTAAGCTTAAGGCCTATACCACTTCTAAGTCTGATTTCGTGGACTCTATTATAGAGATGGAGAATATTTTTGTTCAAAAATTCAACGAGATAGCCTGTCAACAAGCTGTTGGCAGGAAACTTAAGAATGAATTTTGCAAGATAACTTTCTATCATCCATGTACAAAATTTCCTTTTGAATATTTCTTTTCTTTATATACAAGGCTTCGCATCTATTACACATTAAAATTCCTGAATTGTGACTTAAAAACGGGTAAAACTAACAAAGCCAATCCAAAAATCACTATCCTACAACATTTGTAGTTTTCGTTTATTAGGTATTTATTACATTATATTTTTATTATACCTATATACAGTGCGCGTATAAAATCTCCCACCCTCCGTTTAACTTTTGATTAACAAAAAATGTGAGAATAATAAAATTTTGGTATGTTCAATAATCGCTAGGTAAGATACTTCTTTTTTTTCTAGTATAAATTATGGACTCAGTTTTCAAAGATGGCGCCGTAGGGTCGAGTGATACCAAAGACCAGTTCATTTCCTATATACTGTGAAAATTTGAAGTGTCCAAATGTATTATCAACGAAGATATTCGACTTTGTTTATACCTATCGACTTATATTTAATTTTATGCATTACCTACTCGAATAATATCAAAATTAAAAAAAAAACTGTTCAAAAATTGTTGTTAATTTTTTAACAATTCAACATGTACAGTTCATTTCTTATATACTGTGAAAATTCGAGGTGTCCAAATGTATTATCAACGAAGATAATCGACTTTGTTTATACCTATCGATTTATATTTAATTTTATGCATTACTCGAATAATATCAAAATTTAAAAAAAACTGTTCAAAAATTGTTGTTAATTTTTTAACAATTCAATATGTACAGTTCATTTCCTATATACTGTGAAAATTTGAAGTGTCCAAATGTATTATCAACGAAGATAATCGACTTTGTTTATATCGACTTATATTTAATTTTATGCATTACTCAAATAATATCAAAATAAAAAAAAAATGTTTAAAAATTGTTGTTAATTTTTTAACAATTCAACATGTACAGTTCATTTCCTATATACTGTGAAAATTTGAAGTGTCCAAATGTATTATTAACGAAGATAATCGACTTTGTTTATCGCGCCCTGCCGCCATCTTTGAAAACTTAAGAATTTATGCTAAAAAAGTAGTATCTCAGCGATTATTGAACATACTAAAATTTCATTATTCTTACATTTTTGTTAATCAAAAGTTAACAGGAGAGAAAATTATATACGCACTGTATATAGTACATTTTGTATGTTCAACATTTTTTTACGTAATATAACACATAAGTATATGAAAAATAAAATATTTATTGAACTAATTTGTTAACCCATTACAATTTTTATTCACGCAGTAAACACACAATTTTAGAGACCCCCAGGTAAACAAGTATTCTCCGCGTGCAACAAAACTACATTTCGAGACCCCTCGTAACGCGAGGAATTTGCGACTGCATGCAGGTGGTCGCGGCACGCTTTTGATCTCCAACATCAAAGGGTATTTGGGGAGTGTGGCAACTTTTATTTATTCAGTCAACTTTGCCTGTAGCATGGAGAATGCTGCCACGCGACCAGGCCGTCACCACAGCCGTTATAAAATAAATTATTTTACTTTTTAAATCGCATTGTAACCTGTGCTGGGGTCGGCAACCTGAGGCTACCGTTAGAATTTCAACAACAAAAACTAAGTATTTCAGGCTTGAAAATAGGCAACCAAATATATACTATTCACCATCTCTGTCTTTTTGTTCGGTATTTTCTATCTATTTCTATCTACCTAAAACTAAGGGTGGGCAGATTCGAGCATGCCGCTAAATTTAAAGTGAGGTTATGGTTTAGTCTTATTATCGGCCGGAAAGATTCTGTAGCGAACTGTTGTTTTGAAAGTTTTACGTGATTATTTTTGATAGAAAGGGACTCAATTAGTATAAAAACGTCAGAGAAAGTATTATCTGTTGAAAAACAAAACTTTCGATTTGGTTTTGTAAAGCTCTAGGACCTTTGACAAGTGTATTAAAATTCAAATATAAGATTTTGTTTGGACATTCCGAACAAATTGAGGGTAATGCAGGCAATTACCAAGTTGATCGTCGCCTGACCCTTAAAATGTTGAATTTAATTAACACGGGAGAGAGACAAGGGGAGTAGCAGGTCATTTTCAGAAAATTGGTATCAAAAATATGCATGGGTCACGGGAAGTGAAACCAAAATTAAACTGTTTTGTTGACCATGCATGTGAATATAAATAACACAAAACTTAAAAAAACTAATATCTTCGGATTAACCGCCGTCGCGTCGGTCAAAAAACGCGACAACTATTAGAGACTTCCGACAAACCTTCGGATTCGTGATCAGCGATCTCAAAACAGAGTGAATTAATTATAAAATATTAATATTAATTAATTATAGAATTCGCTGTTTTTAGCTTTTCGCAGAATGACTATAGTAATGATTGTTATTCGGATATGTAAGATGTTTATCTATCTTAGAAAGTTTATTGTACCTGCATACATAGCTATGGCAGACGCAAGAAGAAGAAGCTACGAACACTAAAACTCAATTACTGTTTTTGCCAGGGCCGTTCCTAGAAGCTGCCGCACGTATTCCCGAATAATTTTTCCCCTCCCCCTCCCCCTTAAAAAAATGTACAAGTTTTGTTCGCCTCACTTTTTCGAGCGACCCTGAATAATGTAAAATATTTTTAAAATATTGCACTTCTAAATCCATACCTCATGCTCTTTCACCGTCCCCGCTTCGTTGGCGGACCCGGTATAATAAATTCAGTTTATTTTTTAATTTTACAACCTAACATAATAATTATTAATTTATTGATGTAATAACTAAAGGAATACATTATATTAAAACATGCATACACATATCTGTTAATACATATTATACTATAAATAAGTCAGTCAAAAACTCAAATAATCGTTGCTTTTCTTGCCTTCTTTAATGCAAATTCTGTTATAATATCTGATACATCTATGTCTTCCGAAATGTCCTTTTCGATAATAATAATATATAAGTCTGAAAGCCTTTCTTGTCCCATTGTTGATCCCAAATAAACTAAAATTATTGTTTTAAGTTTTGAACAGCTTCTTTCTCCGCTAGCCACAGTCACAGGTAATGTTAAAAAATTCTTATGGTAATCACTAAATTTGGAAAAAGATAAATGAGATTATTTGTAAAGGTATTAAGTTACATTAAATGCGTTTCAGGGGAAATATAGGGTGCAACGTTATCAATTTCATCGCATAATTATTCAGCTATAATATTTTCCATTTTTAGATGGATCATGTATGTAACATACCGAGTAACATACTTTCCACATATTTATATTTTGTGGGCCTATTTGATTTATCTGTTTTAAAGAAATTATTTAGGTCATTGAGAAAGTTGAAAACTGTGTAATGTTGTTTTATTTGTTCCAACCTTTCTTCTAATTTTGATAATGCAGTGCTCAATATTGCAAAGTAAAAATTAATTTTGAATTGGTCTTCTGGATTTTTTGGAGCCTCATCTTTACATTCGTAGTTTTCAGTTGTTGAGATTGACACGTTTAAAATTAATATAGTGGAAATTATCCCGGTGCGAATGTTTATAGGCTCAGGGTATAAACGAGTATTTTCCTGCAACCTTACAAGAACCGCCCGCACCGACACGATGCCGGCGAGTCGACAAGATTTGATGGGTTAAAACTTGTTAAAGCAAAAACGAGCAATGTATTTCCCGACTGGTTGCGACGTGGTGTAGCGTTTTTAAAACCAATGTTGTTTTGTTTATTTCCAGTTATACCTGTAAAATGCATTTTTAACTCTAAGTAGTTACCTAGTATAATGATAATATTTTTATAATAATTATTTTACTAATAAATTAGTTTTAAATTTTCTCTTTTTAACCGGGCGGCTGTCGCCGCTCTCTTAGCTTGCCGCCCGTGTGCCCCACACCCCTGGCACCCCCGGGTTGGCACGGCCCTGGTCTAAGCTAATTTTACCCCAAGTTAAGTGTAAACAGATCAAACGTTATGTACAAACGATCGTGTTTGGCCGCTCACAGTGCTTACTCAGTGTAAATCCTGATAAAAGTCCACATTTTGAATAAAGCGTCGGCTAAAGCACAAATCCGATGATAAAATGCCTTTTGTTTAAATTTAAAAAAATTAGGCATTGTTTACAGTTTCATTGCTCAGTGTCCTATAATAGCTGATATTTTAAAAAATTCTGCTATGGAAAACGATTACCGCGCTGTCAATAATTTTTATTTTTAAATTTGATCCTTAAAATATAATCTATACCTCTTCTTAGACTTTTAGGCATATATTTTGTGGATCTGAATTAATGTAATTTTGCTATTTAGGTTTCACAATGATTGCTTTATGAAATGCAAAAAGGTTGAAAATTGCCTCACTGTAAAAAATTTACAGTTGGTAATGATGTAATTTATTAAATGTTTCATTTTGTGGACGTATGACATAGCAAGTTGTGATAATCAATTAAATCTTGTTTAATCGCATCCATTTCAGTCAGAGTAACAGGAAGTAAGTATGGAAAATCTTTTTTTATCCAGTGATGAAGACATATGTGATTGCTTCGATTGGGATAAAGTTGACCGTCAGGAAATCTTAAATGCTTTAAAAACCCTCTATCTAATAGTTAGGTTAGATGCGTCGAGTTTTTGGGCAGACAGACAAGGGCTATGTCATTTTCTTCACATAACCTTAGCATATCGTTCGTAAAATGTGACGACAAATTGTCTCCGAGCAGTACAGGAAACATGTTAAAATTTATCGAAAACTTCCTTAAGCACAGAAGTTTTAAAGTAAGAATAAATGGCTCAACTTCAGAAGAAAAAAACCCAAAAAAATGGTACTCCTCAAGGATCCGTACTTAGCGTTACGCTCTTCCTAACAGCAATTAATAGTATTACGCAGAATATCACAGCTCCTGTAAAGTGTAGACTATTTGCAGATGATTTAGTACTTATAATCAAAAGCAAAAACATTAAATCAATGACAGACATCATGCAACGGCACCTTAATAAACTGCAAGAATGGTCCCAGACTACAGGTTTTAATTTTTCCACAGAAAAGACCAAATGCATCCTGTTTTCGAAAAAAGCTGATGATGCTACACCACTTATAAGGATATATGGACACTCACTAAAATTCTTCGATACTGTAAACTTTCTCGGAATGACTTTCGACAAAAAACTTTCCTAGAAACCGCATATACAAAACTTGATATTAAAATGTTCCAAGGGACTAAATATGTTAAAAATCCTAGCTAATACATCGTGGGGAGCTGATACAGATACTTTGCTAAAAATCTATAGAGCGTTAATTAGGTCACGAATAGATTACGGTTCCATCGCTTATGACTCTGCAACACAATCCGTACTCAAACTGTTAGACCCAATCCAAAACTCGGCCATACGCCTAGCTCTTGGCGCTTTCTGCACAAGCCCTATTAGTAGTCTACTATGTCAAGCATCTGAACCTCCTCTTGAGTTCCGAAGAGCTTACCTCTCCATGTCATACGCCACATCCGTGACAGAATACTCTGGAAACCCTACCTATCATAACATTTTCTCAGATCGTTACCATCATCTATACAATCAGAAGAAACGGTCCAGACCAGCATTTTACGAACGAATAAATCAATACAAACAGAAATATAACATACATTTTCCAAAGTTCTTCCAACAAGACCACCTACTACCACCCCCATGGATTATAACTAAACCCCGCTGCATAACAACCCTCACCAAGTTCAGTAAGCACGAAACAGCCCCAAGTATTATTAAATCTGAGTTGGCATTGTTACTGGATAACCTTCCCAATGGAATCAAGATTTTTACCGACGCTTCAAAGACATGTGACGGAACCGGAGCCGCCATTGTAACACCCGAACATACACGTCAATTCAAATTGAGTAGATATACCAGCACATACAGCGCAGAGCTATTTGCGATCCTGCAGGCGTTAATTGTCATCCAGGAAGGAAAAACCACGGGCTTTTACATGATCCTCTCAGATGCACTAAGCGCCATCAATTCCCTTGATGATGCCTTTTCCAAAAACCCACTGGTGCAAAAGGTCTACAGAGTTCTTCACAACATCCACACTATGGGAAAAGAGGTCGTTTTTATATGGGTACCATCTCATATTGGCATCGCCGGAAATGAAATGGCCGACCAGGCAGCACGCGCTGCCATGGGTGACCCAGACTCAATTTTAGTGCCAAATACAACCACCAGCGATTTTAAGTGTTTCATCAAAAATGAGATCCTGAACGCGTGGCAAAGAAAATGGGACAACTCGCTAACTAAACTCCACGACTGCAAAAGCAGTGTAAAACCATGGAAACATCATATACAGAACAGAAAAATGCAAGTGACTATAAACCGCCTCCGTATAGGCCACACGAAACTAACTCACAGTTACATCCTATCAAAAGAAAATAGAACCATTTGTGAACAGTGCCAAATACCCCTAACAATAAAACATATTTTAATAGAGTGTCCAAAATTTAACCCAACAAGACTCAAATATAATCTTAAAGACAACATGCATGACATTTTGAACAGTGACCACCAAAACCTTCTGAACTTTCTTAAAGATGGTGACCTACTAACCCTAATATAATGTTATACCTACTGGTAAATAAGTATGCCTTGTTAAATTAAACCAAATTAGCTACCAAACTGTCGCGCTAATAACCCTAAGTGGTTAAGGCGCTATTGAAATAAAAAAAAAAAAAAATAATTTTTATTTTTAAATTTGATCCTTAAAATATAATCTATACCTCTTCTTAGACTTTTAGGCATATATTTTGTGGATCTGAATGAATGTAATTTTGCTATTTAGGTTTCACAATGATTGCTTTATGAAATGCAAAAAGGTTGAAAAATGCCTCACTGTAAAAAATTTACAGTTGGTAATGATGTAATTTATTAAATGTTTCATTTTGTGGACGTATGACATAGCAAGTTGTGATAATCAATTAAATCTTGTTTAATCGCATCCATTTCAGTCAGAGTAACAGGAAGTAAGTATGGAAAATCTTTTTTATCCAGTGATGAAGACATATGTGATTGCTTCGATTGGGATAAAGTTGACCGTCAGGAAATCTTAAATGCTTTAAAAACCCTATATCTAATAGTTAGGTTAGATGCGTCGAGTTTTTGGGCAGACAGACAAGGGCTATGTCATTTTCTTCACATAACCTTAGCATATCGTTCGTAAAATGTGACGACAAATTGTCTCCGAGCAGTACTTTGCGCCCTTCTAGTTCTTTCGCATGTGGTAAAAAACTTGATGTGAACCACTTAGTAAAAGTGCGTGCGTCCATCCAGTAATGGTTTGTTCGATTATACTTTAAGCCTAATGCGCAACATTTTTTGCTACAGCAAGGATAACCCTTGGGTTCACTTTCTGTCCACCGCAGCCACATCCTTTCAGACTTATAAATTACAGGGGGTAACAGAACACCTGATGCCGAACCACACATCATTATGGACGTGGCACTTTTTGTAAAATTTCAAACTCTCTAGGGGTATTTCGTACCTCGACGAAATAAAATTGTTGACAGGAGAAGACAGGCCATTTGGAATTTGGAGTGCATTCTGGAGCCAAACCAGAACTAGTCAATGATCTAATAACCATAGATAGCACAAGTCATTCATTAATGCTAAAAAGGTGTGCTGACAAAATCGTTTGTAGGCGATACGGCGTGAGGAGTTAGATGGGATTGGGAGTGGGGATTACGCTGCATTCACCTTGGAATATGACAATGCTAAACTTAACCTATAACCCAACTATCTGTTTACTCACCTATGAAAAGTAGCTGCGGGATTAGCATACTCCGATTTCTCGCGTTCTAAGCATTTTAATTAATCTTCAAATAAAAATATCACAAAACATTAAAAACACAGCAAAAATTTCACAAAACCGATAAACACTCGAAACTCCAGAAAAACCAACAGAAAAACGCTGTCAAAATGAAAATGAATGAAACAAATCCTAATGCAGAGTATTGCCGAGTCGATACGGACGGCCACGAAAATGATTGATCTGGGCGGATCCCTTACTGCTACGTTACCATACTGCAAATGTTTAATAAGGATTTAGACAATGTTATAAATTTCCCACATCAAATCACTCATGCTAATACTTTTAGCAGCGAAGTTTGGCAAACCAAGTGGCAGGTTGTTTTACTTTAAACTGGAATACGTTGATGTCAATACCATTATTTGTTATTGTGGTATGTATAGTTATTAGATCATTGGAACTAGCATAGTAATTATGCAAAAAATGGACAGCTAGGTTCATTCCCGATACTGTACCACAGAAATATAAGAATTTTCTACTTTTATTATATGTACCACTGAATATTTCTAGCTGTCAGTAGCTTGGATATTTTTATTTTTCCGAATTAAATCTACAACGCTATATAGACCTTAAAGTAGGAGATGTGTTTTGCGAGCGTACCTTGGAGTTTAATAAATTGGTGCCACATAAAATATGATCTGTACTCTATGGTATTAAAAATACAACAATACAACAATAATAAGGGGAAAGAAGCAATAATGTATGCCCGAAATTTGATGACATAGTGGCACAAACATATTACTCCCCCTGATGTTGAGTGCTTTTCAGCCATCTAAAGCATCACTTGATGAAAATTCATATATAATAATATAAATAAATAAAAATATATGAAAATTCAAATAATAGGTCATTTTCTGGTATGTAGTTTTGAATTTCTGACTCGCAGTTATTTGAATTGGGAATTTTATTAATTTGGCAGCTCTTATAACTCGCGTTGTACATGACTATCACGCTATTCGACGGGTTATTTGGTAGCTGACGATTCTCGAACGAATGCTCAAAAAGTTCTGCTATTATATCATCATGGTAATCTACACACAAGTCTTTTATGTTTTTCACAGAAAGTCACAAAGCATTGGGAACACCCCGCCCGCCTCTGATCTTGCACGTAAAATAGTAATTATTTTACTTTTATTCGGTGGAGTTTTGGTTTGACAACTATTAGACGATTAGGACCAACCTTTTGATGGCGTATCGTAAGTATGAAGTCACGTTTTTACCTAGGTAAATGATAGGATAATACTATTTGATCGATATTCTTTTATAGCTCTAAGATACTCATATGTCCGTTGTCGTAATCCCTGCAATTCCATCAATATTTGCATCTTCTTGACATTCCGATATTTAAAACCCATTCGGAGTAGAATATTCCAAACACTTCAGCTTGAATAGGAAATACTTGTTTCATCGGCAATAATTCTTGTTCTTCATATATTGAATAAAGTACCGACGTCCCAACGTTGTACACTCTGTATTATATATATATATATATATAACAAATGGCTCAAGCGTACAATTGGCTGCGGTGTACCGATGAAACTAAATCTTTATTTATTTCGAAATGCACATGGCTCAATCTATAGAAAAACACATTTTTGTACATTATTTAGCAAATGCCCAGATAACTACATATCTATTCACAATTTCAACAAACTAAAACTATGCACGCACACCGAATAAACAAAAAAATTTATCGATCAAAGGAACTTACCTGAAGTTCGATCGTAATTATATAATAGTCCAGTCCGAAAATATTACACACTGTAGTATACACTGTCTCCAGCTTTCGAGCACAAAGTTTAAAGAACAAAAACCGAAAAGTAACTAATCCGGTCCTGTCCATCCGATCTCCCACCAGCCGTGTCCGTTTAGCTGCCTTTCATTCTTTAAAGTAAATATTAACCTTTTTATTTTACTAGCAACAATCTAAGGGAGTGGCGGGTGGGTTGTAATATTTCTGGACATATATATATATATATGCATTTTTTTTTTAATTGGCACTGGAATGGTTTAAATATTATAAAACGCTAGAAAAGCTGTTGCAAACGCAAAACAAAACGCCGATTTAATATATTTCGTTATTCTTATTGAAAGTCCCAACTTTTGGAATACTGTGTATATCATATGAAAAGTTTTGAATTTATTATGCCTGCCAGCATAGAAACCGAAACGGCACTTTGTTTTGATATAAACTTCATCAAGTTATTTTACAAATAACATTTTGGTTTTGCCTGGCTGAACACTCGGCGTTTTATTCTTTGAATAATGCACAATTTTGTTTCGAATTTTCGCAGAGAATATTTCAATGCAGTTTATTTGGTGTGCGTGTGTACTCGTATGTCTTTTATACTATGCAAAGTATATTACGACAATAAAAATAAAATTTGATAATCACAGACAGATATCATAGATAGGTATACCTACTGGGTGTAAACTAAATCATTATACATATACATTTTTTTATGAATGGGGCTTTACGTCAGGGCAGCCCTTTGACATCTTTTGATTCTTTGACAACTTATTAGGTATTTTCGCATAAAGAAACTATTGCTATGGGCTGTTGCCTTTGTTGTGTATGCCGCGCCGTATGTGTTATGATTGAAGATTTTGGTTTGCAGATTCTTGGCGCCTTTTTCCGTTATCTGAGAAGGTGATAGTGCTTCTCTACTATAGACCGAAGGGGAGCCAGTCTTTAGGTAGTTTGTAGGTCGCATTTTGTCTCGCTCTCGTACGTGAGTCAGTAATAAGTGGGTTTGTCGAAACGTCCGTTTACGTACGTCCGTAATAGTTGGTAATGATTTTTAAAAATAACTCATTAATAGTCGGTATGCGAAAGTCCTGGTGCAACACGCGATTCATAGTGTACCTCGGGACATCTGCGATAATTTTCAGCGCCCTATTCTGAATTACCTGGAACGTAAATATCTGCCCAAAATGTCGTACACCATAAATCCTTTTTGGCAATTAAATCCCTAGAAATCCTAATAAATCCCTAGAAATCCTAATAAATCCCTAGAAATCCTAATAAATCCCTAGAAATCCTGTTAAATCACCAATAGTTTCCTATAAATCCTAATAAAAGCCAATTAATCCCTATAAATCCCAATAATTCCGAAGAAATCCCTATAAATCCCCATAAATCCGAACAAATCCCGTAAATCCTATATAGCTTTACTTTACTTGTTTTTAATTTAAACCTGGCAAATGACCTGACGGCTTAGATGCGAGCGAAGGGGCAAATATTAAGATACGTTAAAAGATTTTAAAACATTTTTTTATTAATACATATGCGAGATGTTACACGTGGCGACATCTCGTAGCAATCGAGCTATCCACCCAACCAGACCAGCGAGGTCTTAGAGAAGACCAAACGCTGGAATGGAACCCGCATAAGCAGGTATCTAATGTCAGGTGGCGCTGAAAGCCAATCGTTTTTTTTATTAGCATATAGTACCCTTATGCGGTAAACAAGGCAAGCAAATAATAAAACAATTGAGATTAACTAATAACATGTCAACAGTTCTGCTTTTTATTTGTGTAAGCGATATTAATCTGACTTAAAACATCTTCGGTAATATTAAACATATTCGATTCATTTTCCTTTATTGATATAGGTCCGAAAAATATATATTCTGATTCTACGTTGGACAAATCTTGTTTCCCAGGCCATTTAAATTCACTTTTTTTTCGTTTATTTTGTCTTAAAAATGTAATTTCGACTTTCGGAATATCGGCAGTACCATCAATATGTCTTACAAGTTTTCCAACAAACCAGCCTTCGTCATAATACACTGCATAAAACTTATTAATCTCTAAGAAAATTGTCAACGCCGATGAACTGGAATGTTGGGGGGCGTATTGTTTTGGTAAATTTTCCCCTTGATATTCGCCTTCATTAACGTTAATTTCCATACCATTTTCCGAGTCATTTTCAGAGAACGTTTCTGTACTTGGGCTATCGTCATATTTTATAATGGTATCATCTTCTGAACTATCTGAGCTATCTCGAGAGCTGTCTCGTTTACCTCTAATCGAGCTTTTCTTTATATATGTTTCTTTGGATTTTATTAAATTTAACTTTTTGTGACCTACTTTTAGTGTCTTAGTCTTTTGAGTTCTTCCTGTACTTTTTACAACAAAACGTTGTAGTCTGTCTGTGCTAACCCTATTTTTAGTTTCCTCTAGCAACCAACAGAGCGAAGACTTTCTGACAATTTTCGAGTTATTACCAACAGTGACTCGGACAAATGGACCATCTTCAATTGTTTGATCCATTAATCTCTGATCATAACTTCTCAAAATTAAGTTATCCATAACTCCGACACTGGATATATTGCATACATCCTTAACCAATTGACTATTTGGATTGTTCAAGTCATCGCCGTTAATTTCTTCATTTTCTATTGGTAGAGAAGTAAAATGTTGAATCTGATTAGGTGAAACATTTGCTGAACCTCGGGATGAACTATCACTGGTGTCGATCATTTTGTCGTCTATCTGTATATCCTCTTTATCTTCTAGACTTTCATCCTTGCTTTCATCTTTTACAAGGTCTTTTAATGGTGGAATTGCAGCATAATACAAGCTGTTTTCTTCGACAGACATGCCAAGTTCTCGCGTAACCACCAGCGAATTTGTGTCAATATTCATTTTCTCTTACTGTTTTTGTTCCCTTGGAAACGCAATGACATTGTTCAAATCGTGTATACTATTATTTACTGTCTTAATTCTATCTAAACGCCTCAAAATATCTTTAACATCAAAGTTAACCACCGTCAAATATGTGGAGGTCATGGATCTCATAGTCCTAAACGTCTGTTCACATTTCTGGCTTCCAAAAAGTATAGGTAGAAACATGTCGCTTGACAGAGATGGATTTTCACGGATGTTTATGACAATATTAATTAATGAATGTGCATTTAACTCTACGCAAGCTTAGCAGCTTGATGAAATGAAATGCTCTCCGATTTTGTATTTATTTGTTGTAAGCCACTGGCGCCAAATTCTAAGAAAGAAAACGCAATACCAAATTAAATAAATTCGATGCGTTACATCTATTTTGGGATCTAAAAACGAATCAATAACTAAACGCATCAATTTCAAATAAGCAACAATGCCTTCATTCTGTGGAGCCTTCTCTAACAAATTAATAACGTCATTTGAACATAATTTCTCTGCGGCTTTAAAATTCATCTTGTCTTCTAATTTTAAATCAGATTTTATTAACAAGTGTTTGTCTTTGGAGTGCTCTGCAATTAGTTGTTCCAATTGTTTAGCAGTTGCATAAAAATCACCAAACCTTAACTTGATTTTATCATTAAGCAGTCTAGTACGTAACCTGGTGGCTATATGCACCGTATCTTGAACATAAGAAGCGCAATCTTCTGTAGAGTAATTTGCTTGAAACCATCTCCATTCAGGTCGTGATGGATCTTTAGTAGAAGATAATTGAGCGCCTTGTCTCATTGCCTTCAGAAGACGTGTATCTCCATCAGATCCAAAACCCAATACAATAACATCTCGCTCCTTCAAATTCAATTTTATATATTGGCACCTTTTCGTAACATCAGCGGTTGTAAATCTGTTATCTGTGCCGAAGATTGCAAGACAATAACCTGGCGCGGCTGGTGATATAGGCTGGGCCATAATTACGTAGGCATAATTTGATCTCAAAGCGTTTTTAAAGTGGTCCTGTATTGCTTTTGCAGATGTTGCTTAAAACGTGTCTCTTGCCGGTATTTCATCAACCAATGGCATTGTGAATCCAACTAACTTGTTAGTCCTTGAATCATACTCCATTTTACTGGTTACTCTAGTTGCGTCCTCGCTAATCCACAAAACTTTAGGTAAATTCCGTTGCTCCATAAACTGACAAAGGCCATCAAAGTCGAAAAACCCTTCCTCTATGTTAGAAGAATTGTTTGCAATAAATTTATTTAAACAGCTTATGGATGGTAAAGTGCTCTTCACATTTTCGTAGAGCGTTGCGTATAGCAGTCTCCCCCCTACATAAAATAAATATATTGAGAAGTATTTAATTCTGTCATCATATGTATTCCGATATTTTGACTGGCTGGAGTTTTTGGCAGACAAATCAAACAACCAGCGCAAAAGTTGGCCTGGTGAGTTGGTATCATCTTGATCGCAAGGTTTTTGTAAAGTAGACTCAAAATTGACTAAAACACTTTGTAGTTGCATTCCCATGTCATCTTTTCGTTCGATGATATTCTTAGTAAAATTGGAAACTTCATCGACGACAGAAAAATAGGAAGTGATGCAAGTTTGGTTATTCTCAGGACTAGAAATTTGGCTCAGTCGTTTGCGTTTAGCCCTTTTTAACCTTTGATACTTGGGAGATGACCATTTAGATAAAGTGTTGGATAAGGTTGACGATGAGGATTGAATGCTCGATTGTACTATATTTAAGTCATTGGAAGACCCCGAAAGGGACCCTTTAGGAGTATATATATTGCTTTGGTTACTTTGAATGCATTTCTGAATGTGATAACTATCGTCGCAACTATCTCCGGATGTACTCGCCTGTGCCCTCGATATGCTCTTACAGGTTTCATAACTTTCTCCAATAACTTGGTTGGATACAATGTTGATTTTGGGTGCATTTTCCACTTCATCCGAGACTTTATCTTTAACAGGGGATGTGTCGGAAGAGGTCATTGTTGAAGATTTTTCAGGAGATATAAGAATCATATTATTCGGCTTATTTGGCTTTTCACGCAGCTCTTCATCATCTCTAGTGAGGATATTTACAACTTCCCGAGCAACTTCCCTATCTTTTGTTTCAGTTGATAGGTTTTGTCTCGGGTTTTGTCGAAGAAAAGTAGTCAAAAGATTTTGTCGATAATGATTTAAATCCTCGGTAAATCCTCGGTAAATCCTTGGTAATCCACTATAAATCCTCGTAGATCCTCATAAACCTCATAAATCCCAAGTAAATCACCGTAAATCCCAGCAAATCCCCGTAAATCCCTATAAATCCTTCAGACTGTACACCATAAATCCTCAGATATTTACCCCTCGCCTGGAACTTATTCAGTTCCGCTCTGCTTATGTTGCACCACGAAGGTGCACCATTTAGGGTGGATCGAAAAATGCGAATTTTCGAATTTCGTGTTGAAACTTCGGGAAAACTTGTCACGTGGGCTGTATATGCTCCTGTTAGAAGGAAAAAAATAAATAATAAATCCTTCTTGCGCCCCAACCCCCCTAAAAAAATTTTTTTAAAAAATCAATTTTTTTTTTCAAAACTTGAACAAAAGTTTGATATTGGTCCTCAAATACCACTACATAATTTTCAGAAAGATTGGAATGTTCCTTGTTGCGCCCCAACGCCGTTATTTATTTATATTATAATTATAATAGGGTTGGTTTTGTGAATGTCGTGTTTTAATATATTATTACCACTAGTTAAGTAATAATTGGTGCAGCTCCTTGCTTATTTTAGTGTATTTTCTCTAAAATAACCTAGAACTCACCACGTAGAGGTGGCTGCACTTCGAGTAATTTCGCACATTGTCCAGTCAATTAATCCATGGCTTCAAAGTTAAGTTTCGGGATTTGAAAGCGTCTTACTTTACCATTACCTTCTATATCATTTTTCCTTGCTTTGATTATTCTTCTTATTGCTAGTTCCCTTATAGATTGTCGCTCATCAGAAATCATACACAACAATAGATTTTCGACTTGTGCAAAGTACGCGTTTCTTTGAATGACAGGTTCGACTATCCTTATTAGATTTTCAGGTAGATACCTGATAGCCAGTACAGTTTTAAAAACATGTTTCGCACCATTAATACATATTGGTGAATTTTTGATTGCAAAAAGCATAAACCTTCATTATAAATTCGGCCATTGCCGTTAAATTCGGTGACGGGTTCTTAGTTCCAATAAATAATCGTAAGATTCTATTATCCTTAGTAAGCCATCTGACGTGATTAAGGCGACCTGGGTCGCGATTAGCAAGTTCAGTTGTACATTGACCTAGTTTAACGGAATTGCAGATTTCTATCAAGTATTTTTGATCCGTGCTAAGGTCCCATGTATTGTCGAATGCAGAAATGTCACTGTCGATTTGTTTAAATTCTACGACCTCAAGCTGGTGACAGGTCCCTAAACTTTTACCGATCAGACCTAGGTGAGAGTGTGGCCCGGTAGTTCGTCCATCCAAATCTTCTAACAAATGGCGTAGAGGGAGCTCATTACTGTGAAGCTTGCATATAAACCAGTGCAAGGGTCTTTTGAAAGTTTCCTCCAATAATCGAATTACACCTCCTTTGACCCCTGTATTTACTATAGTTCCGTCACATCCAATGGCCATCATTTTCTCCTTATCAATTTGTTTTGTTACTAGAAAAGAATGTATGGTAGTAGACAAATCAACAGCAGACCCGGATTTAGGAACAATATGGCCGATGTAAGCTGATTTGGGCTGTTGCACAAGTGTAATGTGTTCTTTATTTATAGTTTTTTGTAGTATTTGTTTCCTATTTTTTCTTGTTGTAGAGTATTATCTTTCCTGCCATCAAAATATAGTCCTCTCACAGATTCTCTCTGGAAATCGTCATTATTTTGAAGTTCACTCCATTGTTTTTGTCTTGATCTTCTAACTTTATTTCTGTCTACCACTTTAGATGTATCTGCTTGTTCGATCAACCCCATGTCTTCCAATACAGCCGATGCAATGGCTGCAGCAGCCCTATCGGAAATTCCAAATCTATCACACACCTGTGGTAATGATTTTAGCTGAACTCTCATTTGAGGCAAACTTTTTAAATAAATAACGGCGTTGGGGCGCAAGAAGGAACATTCCAATCTTTCTGAAAATTATGTAGTGGTATTTGAGGACCAATACCAAAATTTTGTCCAAGTTTCGAACAAAAAAATTGATTTTTAAAATTTTTTTTTTAGGGGCGTTGGGGCGCAAGAAGGATTTATTATTTATTTTTATCGTTCTAACAGGAGCATATACAGCCCACGTGATAAGTTTTCCCGAAGTTTCAACACAAAATTCGAAAATTCGTATTTTTCGATCCACCCTATAAGCACCATAGGTGACCGGCCTGACCAATGCCTTGTAGAGGTTGACCTATTTGCAAGTCTACTTTGCCTGTGAAGCAGGGGGTAGATAGAGCCTAACTGTCGCAATGCAAGCTTCACTCTATTTATTGAATTGAGCCTCCAGGTCAGTCTTTGGTCAAAGATAAGTCCCAGGTACCTCACTTCCTGGCACCAATTTACTTGGACTCCGTTGACATTGAGCCTTGTTTCAGGTCGACGTACGCGGCTTTTCGAGAAATATATGGCCTTCGTCTTAGTAGGATTCAGGCGAATCTTCCAAACCGAAAGCCATTTTTCCAGCTCGATTACGTGACGCTGCATCCGGCTGACGACAATGCGCGGTGATTTGGTAGTAAATCATTATGCAGAGCACAACAGCGGTATGTTAAAAGACATTTTATTGAAATTTGGTTTACTGCTATGTTTGAGTGGGATCTTCATTTTTACCTAAAAACCAAACTTGTTTTTTTTTTAATGGGACATTCTACATATTATCTTTTATTCTTTGACTTATCTCTATTTTAAAGAGGTTTTCAAGAATATATTATAATAGTCCATATTTAT
Organism: Polydrusus tereticollis; assembly: GCA_963920685.1. Classification (NCBI taxonomy): domain Eukaryota; kingdom Metazoa; phylum Arthropoda; class Insecta; order Coleoptera; family Curculionidae; genus Polydrusus; species Polydrusus tereticollis. The sequence continues at coordinate 58,673,800 of OY987329.1, forward strand.
TTCTTTTAAAAAAGGATAATTTTAACATTTTTTGTAAAATTAATCATTTTTCGTATAGAAGCATACTTATATTGTATTAGTATTATTTGCCCGCTTAACCAATGTAAACGAAGTGAAGCCGAGGTTTCTTGTCTGGTAAGGGTCATTAGGCACAGTGCGTATATGCTTGAGAAAAAATAAATATACGTTTGTCGTTACGGGAAAAAAATGAGGTTATGCTGCTTTTCACTTACATTTGACTTTGGCAACACGACAGGGATTTATAAACAAACATTAAAGTTCTTGGTTTGGTTGGGATTTTGTATATTTTGATCGAGAAAAGAAAAAGAACGCAGGTAAATATATTAATGAAATTTTCGTTAGATATTTAACCATTTATTTATAAAGATTTGCTAGAGATTTCGAGGTTATGTCAAGTAAAATGCGACGTTGTCACGTTGTCAGCCTCCAGTCTCTAGTTACATGAAATCTTTATTTGACGCTTTTAGTTTACAAATTAATGGGAACATATAATTTTAAAACACTTGTAATTACCGACTTAATGCTTTTTTTGCAATTTTCTGGCATAATTTTTGCTAATTTTATCAGAGCTCTAATTTTCTACGGCACACTCTTGTACCTTGTTCTAAAGAAATAAAGATTCATTCAGCAATGCCCTTACGAAGCATGCGCAGAACTCGAAATGACCCTCGATGTTCTATCTCAGTTGCTGCTTTAACTTATTAGGGGTAATAGCCATATAGTACTAATACATATACAGGGTCGTTGGTATGTATGCAAACGGTCGTTTATTTCTTAAAGTAAAACAGCTAACGAAAAATATTCAAGACAAAAGTTTTATGGGTTTCTAAAGTCTATTAGAATTAAAAAAAGATAAGTATACAGGATGAGTCAGAAAGCTGTACAAAAACAAAGTTACTTTTTTTAATGGAACGCCATATACCTTACAACATTTTTGGATTCTACATAAAATTATAATTATTTGTTAATAAGTATAAACTTAATAGTTTCCAAGATATCGACTTTTGAAAAATTACATTTTTGAACTTTGGCAGCTTCTAGCTCTCTAACGGTGCGCTATAGAGTAAAACGGCCTACATGGCCCTATCTTACTTTTTTATTATCTTCACAAAAATACTAACTTCTGGTTAAACCGGAAGTGCTATATTTTCGACTTTTGAGTTACATCCGGTTTAACCGGAAGCTGACACTATTAGAAAGATAATTAAAAACTAAGAAGCTAGAAGCTGTCAACATATTAAAAATGTCATTTTTCAAAAGTCGATATCTCGGAAACTATTAGGTCTAGACTTATAAAGCACCTATTAAAAAATAATTGTAATCTTATAGTGGTGGAGATCCAGTTTTCGAAAGTGGAATGATGAAATCGAGTTTTTTTTTTCCCCAGTCGATCAAGTAGGATCCTCCCGTTATTCCGACATGATTTATCGGTATATCCGGAGGGTCGGGAAGGGGGAGGGCGCCCTTTAAATCTCCCTGCAAACGGTTTTTCTAGGAAAACTCGGCCGGGTTTGATCGTACAAGAAAAAACATATGTAGCAAAATTGAAGAGCTTGACAGAACTCGTAAGCTCGTTCCAACTTGAACCCGATATGTCAATTGGTTTGCGAAATATCGCGATTTGAATGGGCAAAAAGAAAAAAAATTCAATTAATTATTTCTCGGAAGGGCGTGGAGTTGGGGCCTCGATTTTTTATGAATAAAAAGGTAACATCAAGCACTTTGATTGGCCGGAAAGGGGGAGGGGGGACAATTAGGAGGGGAGTTGTGAGCGGGAAACGAGGGTTATTCAAGCGCTTGTTACGCGTGTTCTAATTGAGATAGCGCAAGCAGCCAGGGTTCAATTTTCGCGGTTTTTTATTGCCTAAAGGATTACATTGGCAAACTAATTTTTTTTTTCAAATGAGCACTTGGCGCGCAAAATAAGGTATGTCAATTTTTTCACTCGCATTTTTAGGCATGAAGAAGGGGGGTGGGGGACAAAATTTTTTTGCCACGGGGCAGTATTTTTTTTGAGCTTTAATTTGAGCCCTGCAAGGACCTGATTCGACAATTAGGAAGGGTGCTAAGGGCCGGCAAAGTCTTTGCTGCATAGCGGGAGAACGGAGAGGGTTAGGGGGTTCTAGCCGGACTCAAAAGAAAGGGTAGGAAATTGTCTATTTGTTTCGTTATTTTGCAATTTTCCCGAGTCCATATCTTATTGCCCGCCCGCGAGAGTTACAAGTTGAGAAACGTAACGCAAGCGGACGAGAAAGACCTCCAAGCCGCCGGGGGCGGAGTTTATCATCTCCGCTTCTCTATACTCCGGGCACACTCACGACCGGCCGCGAGCGCGCGCTCGGAAATTATTTTCGAATGGCTGATCTCTCGTATCTCGCTCAATTATTATGAAGCGATTTTGAAAGATCTTGATTGCTTTCGATCGTTGAACGATCGGGAACTGAAAGAGGCATCGGGTTCCGGTTTTTTTTTCATCGATTTTTTTATATTCGGGTCATCGATGGCCTGGTTTTTCTTCCTCAGTCGCGCTCTTGTACCTCGGCAGCCTCCCATTGTTTTCCCAGGATGACGCGCCAGCCGACGCGGGTCCACAGAAACAATGGGCAGGTAAACAATAACGATAAGCGCTATACAAAAGGCTGCATTCCAATCTCTTCTTTATGGTCAAGCAAGCGACCTTGCAGCGCACGTGCTGCTATAGAAATGGCCAAGGGAAGGAAATAAAGTTTCGGGAGCAGATATGATACAACGTTTATTTATTTCATCTTCGAAAATATATTATATTAAAATTGATATTATATTTTACTAACATTTGACCTTACAAACTACCCTTAAAGTTAGATGATAAAAATTTGTACAGTTTACCGATAGGCAAAGTAGATCCGTAGTACTGGAATTCTTTGAACCTCCGTAAAATAACGCTGATTCAATTATTACGAGCTCACGAGATCAATGGATAGCACTGTTCTCTTCTGCCCGAAATCTCCTCAATCGATTTTGGATGTATCTCTAGAAAGCAAAGAGAATGTTATTGCGTGTCGGGAAAGGAAGGACATACGACTGTCCCACGTGATTAATTTATTAATCCATTGATCAATAGAAGCCAAATTGGAGCAGCTTGAGAATATTGTACTAATATAACGAAACATTCGTTAAAAAAAAAGCTAAATGAGTAATTATTATATTATCATTAGCGAGCACTTACTGCTAGTCAGGGCCGCCGAGAGCCGACACGGGCCCTGGGACTGGACAGCCTCCAGTGTTGGTAGGTATGCGCCGTAGGCGGCAAAAAAATAGCGGCGCAGGCGAAAAATATTTGGGTGCCACGCCCTATTTTGATGATAGTGCTTGCTTTTCAAGCAGATAGTGCCGCATGCCACTTTTTTTGCCTTATATTTAAATTTAAAATATATATTTAAATATATTTTTTACCGTGCTTGTAGTAGGTATATTTCTAATGCGGATCAATTCGCGATTCACGCCCGGGCCCCTCCAGGCCCCGGGCCCCGGGAATTTGTCCCGTCTGCCCCCCTCTCGTCGGCCCTGCTGTTAGTCTCCAGAGAAACGCCTGTTAGGGCTTGCACGTGTCCACAGTCGAAATGAAATAATTAACCCCCACGCCTGCACGTTTTGAGTACTTCTCCAAATGAGAAATCTACGACTGCATGAAAGACTTTTCTTCCCTGATATGAGATCAAGAGGCGTTGGATTCCAATGCGCTTCAAGGTCGCTTGACCATAGAGATCGGAATGCATCCCTTTGTATAGCGCTTATCGTCATTGTTTACGTGCCATTATTTCTGTGGACCTGCGTCGGCTGGCCCGTCACCCCGGGAAAACAGTGATCAGCCATTCGAAAATAATTTCCGTGCGTGCGCTCGCAGCCGGTCGTGAGTGTTACGTTTCTCAACTTGTCGCTCGCGCGGGCGGGCAAGATATGAACTCGGGAAAATTGAAAAATAAATAGGGAAACAGAAAATTTCCTACCCTTTCTTTTGAGTCCGGCTCGAACCCCCTAACCCTCTCCGTTCTCCGGCTATGCAGCAAAGACTTTGCCGGCCCTTAGCTCCCTTCCTAATTGTCGAATCAGGTCCTTGCAGGGCTCAAATTAAAGCTCAAAAAAGATGCCGTCCTGTGGCAAAAAAATTTTGTACCCCACCCCCCTTCTTCATGCCTAAAAATGCAAGTGAAAAAATTGACATTTCTTATTTTGCGCGCCAAGTGCTCATTTGCAAAAAAAAAATTATTTTGCCAATGCAATCTTTTAGGCAATAAAAAACCGCGAAAATTGAACCCTGGCTGCTTGCGCTATCTCAATTAGAACACGCGTAACAAGCGCTTGAATAACCCTCGTTTCCCGCTCATAACTCCCCTCCTAATTGTCCCCCATCCCCCCTTTCCGGCCCATCAAAGTGCTTGATATTACCTTTTTATTCATAAAAAATCGAGGCCCCAACTCCACTCCCTTCCGAGAAATAATTAATTGAATTTTCTTTCTTTTTGCCCATTCAAATCGCGATATTTCGCAAACCAATTGACATATCGGGTTCAAGTTGGAACGAGCTTACGAGTTCTGTCAAGCTCTTCAATTTTGCTACATATGTTTTTTCTTGTACGATCAAACCCGACCGAGTTTTCCGAAAAAAACCGTTAGCAGGGGCGCCCTCCCCCTCCCCGGCCCTCCGGATATACCGATAAATCATGTTAGAATAACGGGGGGATCCCTCTTGATCGACCGAGAAAAAAAAAACTTAATTTTATCATTCCACTTTCGAGCCGTTGATTCCGCCGGATCCCCGCCACTATTATGTAAGATCCAAAAATATTCTAAGATATAGGGTGTTCAATTAAAAAAAAAGCAACTTCATTTCTCTACAGCTTTCTGACTCATCCTTTTCTAAAATTCTAATAGACTATAAAAACCATAAAACTTTTGTCTTGAATATTTTTTGCTAACTGTTGTACTTTAAGAAATAATCGACCGTTTCCATACCAACGACCTTGTATGTATAGAAGGTTATGCCATGGTCAATTAGGCATAGCCCTGACAAAAAACCAAATTCTGTAAATGCGCAGTTACGGATTGTTGTAAAATATTACTGGTATTTGTTTCATTTTGTAAATTTAATTTTTTTTTCTGTGAAAAACTGTTCAACATGGCACAAAATAATAAATATAAGAAACCTGAAAAACACGATTTGTATGCTTGTTTTACCCAAGCTAATGAAGACGCTAACGCAGCCTCGGACCTGTATTTTAATAGGTAAGTTTTAAAATCATTTGTTAGGTACCATTAATATTCATAATAAAAATAAAGTAGTTTTTATCATTATTGTTATCTACTATTAGCTTTTTGTTACATATTTAAATTTTTCGTAGATATAAAGAAGGACTACAACCTGATACAAGAATATTTCAAAAAATCCAAGCCAATTTCATTGAGCACGAATTCTTTAAAAAACCAAGGCCTAATTTTTACAACAAGGAAAACAGGGAAGAAGAAGAAATAAATGTTTTGGCCTCTGTCACGGTACAGCCATCCATATCATGCAGAAAAGTGTATGATGAAGTTGGGATTAAAACATCAAGAACGCAGTCAATACTAAAGAAATATAAATTTAAACCATACAAATACCATCTCTCTAAGATTTGCATCCTGGTAACACAGAAACGTAGGATAGCTTTTTTGCAACTATAAAGGTTGCAGGAAAACGCAAATTTTGAAAGAAGGATGGTATGCTCCGACGAGGCTTATTTTACGAGTTCTGGTATCTTAAACCGATACAATTCAAGGTACTGGTCCCAAGAGAACCAACACGTAATATTTTCACGAGAACGTCAAGGTCGGTTTGGATTTAGGGTGTCATGCTTTATTTTTGGCACTTAAATTAATTACTTTATCCATGCAGGAACTTTAACCGGAAATAGACACCTAGATATAAAGCGAGATGCACTAATGTAAATATTAGAGGATGTTTCTTTGGCCGATTTAAATAGTAATTATTACCAGCGAGATGGCGCTCCGAGCTCTCATATAGTGAGAGAATATTTAAAAACCACATTTGCCGATGAATGGATTGCTACCAATGGACCTGTCGGGTGGCCTCCAAAATCACCTGCTCTTTATACACAATATTCATCAACTTCGAGAAACTACCCATCGAACGTTTAGGCTTTTGCAGGGACAGCCAATTAATTTATTAAATACATTGCGAAGAATCGAAACGGTGTGTCGAAATTGTTTAGAACACAACGGAGACCAATTCGAGCAATTTTTGTAATTTAATAAAATAATATATTTGTTTTATTTATTTATTTATGGTTTAAAGTTATGTAATAATATAAAGTTGTATAATAAAAGTAAAGCTAAATTTGGTTTTTTATTTGCGGGCATAGCCTCCTATACGAAAAATGAATAATTTTGCAAAAAATGTTAAAATTCTACCTTTAGAAAAGAAATAAATATGGGATATTATATATTTTCGAAAAGTCCTTAAAAAGAGGCACATGACAAAGAAATAATATATAGGGTGTCCCATTTAAAAAACACAAGTCAGGGTCATAACTAAAAAACAAAACTTTTTAGAAAAAAACTAACTACGCCACTGAATTCGACATAAAAAAATCAAATAATCGAGATAGAGGGGAGCTTCAAAAATGACAAATTTTTAAAATCGCTCTGTGTGTCAGAAACTAAGAGGGCTATGAAAATTTCGTTTGCGGAATAAAAGTTTCATAAGATAATAGCCGTAAACCCCATCTTTCGATATTTTATAATAATAAGGTGCTGGTGTTTGAAAACACATGAAAACTACACCCTGTACAATGACGTCGTTTACACCCGATATATTGAGCATGCTCAATTTATATTTAACTGACTGCAGAGTAAAAATTACTTTATGATAATATTTTTCTAAACATTTAAAACCGGAATTTTTACCGAGATAATTGGGATATATGGCATAAATCGAGTTAATTAAAACCAAGAATTATCATCATTAAAAAAAATAAACCACGATTTAGCATAGCAACACCGCGCAATTATTTCCAAATATTTATGTGAAAACATATTTAGTTGACGGAATAATTAGCGAATTTGGTCGATTTAAACGTTGTTATAAAGTAATATTACGTGTTTATCCGAAATAAATTAAACTTTAATTAAATTCCCCTATAAAATAATTTAATTCGGCAAATAAAATATTTTGTTGCTCGTTTTCAATTAAATAACTTTATTGAATAAATTCGTTTCAGGTTATCCCTAACAATAAACAATAAATAAACCAACCTACAACCAAAAAATAATACAGACAAACAAACAACAACATTTAAAACTGACCAACAAACATACAAACAAATGCATAAAAGACCACAAAGGTCACGCTGGACTTCCAACATTACCGGGTCGTTCGGCGGATTTTTGCGGCCCAAAACATGCATTTGAAACACCAGAAACGGCAGTGGAACGGACTTACGAGACGCCAACTGACCCAGACAACAAGACACGCTACAAATCTCGGCCTTTCTCCACCTGGAGCCTATGGCCTATGCCACAGTGCATTTTTGATTCTCCGCTGTGGGCGAAGATAATTGTTAGTACCTGATTTAATCTTACTGGGTTTTTTCCAAATTTTTCCCAGCGTGCTTTTCCCATTGACTTTCCAAACTCATAATAATAATTGTGCTCGGACTTGTGTTCATGAGTCCTTTTAAGCTCAACTGAGCAACAAACGCATCCTCAACACCCGTAAAGGCGCTTGCCGGTACGGAGTGAAGTGCTAAGTGATACCTAATCACTAGCAAACAACCAAAAGGCCATAAACATCGGCCGCCTGGCTCAAAGCCAGGTATTTGGGCGCATTTTGGGCCGTATGCTTACGGTCCATATGCGCCCAAAACATTGTAAATAGACTAGTTAGTTTTAGTTCACGTAATTAGGCTAAGTTAGGATATTTTAGTTGTAAGTTAGTGATGTAAAATTATAGGAAATAAAGAATTTTAAAATGGAAAATGGAATGGTTTCAGGTTATCCCAATTTAACTTTTTTCTCAGTGTACCCATCAACTATGGGAAACACCCTGTATAAATTTATTTAAAATCCCAACATTTTATCGTGACTCTATCAACCATATTCTCCATTTTAGACGTAAGCCTACCCCTGGAACACCTTTTACATACTATTAAAAGTCGCAGACAGATGTGGGCTTAAGTATATTAAGTTACCGATTGTCTCTAAATAAAGACATTAACACGGCCTCATGTGGGCGTTTTGACTCCATAAAACCCTATCGAATGGGTTATCGTAAAATACAACATGTTAGGGCAAGGAATGTGACTTAACGAACTAATTGGATATCTTAAATGACCCTCTATAAATTTCCTCGAACGAGCTGAACTTAGAAAGGAACATCGGGCTTTGAGATAACGAGGAGTGAATTAAAATTATATAATGGATTTATCTAATAGTTAGGTATTTTAGAAAAGTTTAGGTATTGAAGTTCACAATATTGAAACTTAAAGATTAGGATTTTCAAGCAATCAGAGCATTTTTTCTCTTAATAAAATTATTCGAGCCATACCGCTGTACTTACAGGCATCTAATATAAAAGTTGAAATTTGGGTTTAAAAAAATAGATAATATTTTTATTTTGTTTTACTTTAGCAACAAATGCATAAAGGGTACCATTATTATTATGTTAATTTCTAGATATTATGGGTCAATATTTAAAATTTTGTCCTAGTATTATTGAACAATGGTCACTCAGTCAAACAATGTTATGCATATTTGCAAATTTTATTTTAATGAAATCAGACACAACAAAAACCTAACTGGGCAACAGATATTAATTTTTATATTATAGCACTTTTTTAGCTTCAGGGAAATTAAACGAATGTAAGGGAATTATTTTTATGGCATGGCGATGACATTATTGTATTTTCAAATGAAAATAATACTACAAATATGCAGACGAATGGTTATATTTCAAAGCAAAACAATATTAACAAGTTTAGGATATTTTATTCTTTTTACTAAAACTAAAATGTTCTTTCATTATACATAACATAAAATATTCCTACCATTAAAATGGCATCATTCACAAAATAACTTGCAACTTTACTTTATTTTAAATTTTGAAATGTCTACTCTTGTTTAATTGTACTTAATATGAGGCAACTCCAAAATTTTTTATTTAACTCGATTTGGAGTAAGTCATAATTTACTTTATTTTTAGCTGGTCGTTTTACCAATATGTAATCCCTTCTACTATCCTCTAAAAATCGACGTTTGGACCGTCCGAAATATGTATAGGGCACATAACAACCCTGTTTTTATAATTAAGTTTGTGGAGGACGACTTAATTGTTTTATTTACAATATATTTTATGTTTGTTTACTTACTAGAGCAACAAAAAAAAAACACAACAAGAAATTAGCCTTTCACTACTAATCAATCTGCAGTCTCTGCAAACATTCTCAAAGGTAATCACCCATTACCAATTAGGTAAAATTGGGGAATCATTAAATAAATAACGTTTTCACAACGCGTCACAGAACTGGAACAGTACCCTGATAAATCGAAATATCGACTTCGCTTCGCTTGAATGCGATTCGATAATTTTAGTTAGAAATCGATCTTTCTACTCCCGTAAATCGCATATGCAACATTCGAATTCTTGCTCGGGAGAAACCGGCTTCTTTCTGGAATATTTAGGGACTTTTGATTTAACGACTGGCAAGTACTAAAAATGTAAACAAAAACAGAATTCATAAAATCATAAATAATAAATCTAGTCTAACTTCGTTTATTGGTCCCAATTTGAAGACAAAGGTACTTTAAAAATGTTGCCTCATGTTGATGACGATCGTCGTGATTATTTTAAAAAATATTATTTAGAAAGGCGGAGTATGAGGGCAAATAATGATCGATTTAAGCTAAGAGATAACCAATTTATTGAATTGTTTAGATTGAACAAAGGAATAGTTCACTTTTTGATAAGATGAATTAGGACCGCACATGCACAAGTCCTCAAGATTTCACGCTATTCATCCTTGAATAAGGATATTCGCAAGTTTAGCGTTCTATGCAACAGGCACTTATCAAAGAGTATTTGGGCAATCATTTCAACTTTTGATAGGCCAACAATCAATCTCTAAATGCATAGAAGAAGTAAGTACCTTAATTATAGAATATCTGGCAGACAGATATAATAAATTTCCAGACACCCAGGCAGAAAAAATTGAAATTAAGCAGCTTTTCATGGAACGAATCCAATTTCCTGGGCAATAGGTGTCATTGAGTATACACATATAGCCATTTTGAGGCCTAGGCAAGAAGAGCATAATTACCTGAACAGGATAGGATACCACAGTAAAAATATTCAGCTAGTATGTAAATCATAAATTTTGTTTGCTACTTAGGAAAATATCTTGTTATAGGTTTGTGACCCTAAGCTAAGAATCTTGAATATCAATTCAAGATTTACTGGTTCAGCTCATGATGCCCACATTTGAAGAAATTCTATTATACATACTGAATTAAGACGGTGCTATATGGCTGGTGACCACAGTTCATGGTTATGGTCATGTTCAGGATATCCACAATATCCAAAACAATAATGGTTTATGACACTGGTCTTAAATGCTCAAGAGGGATCACCTGAACAGAGATATGATTATAGACATGCTCTTGCTAAAAATTGTGTGGAAAGAACTATAGGAGTTTTAAAAATAAGATTTCGTTGCCTGATGTCTGAACGCAAATTGCGCTATACACCTGATAAAAGAAGAAATATCGCAGTAGCATGTGCAGTACTTCATAATTTATGTGTAACTGGAAATATTGCAGAATCGGGGCCCATACCTAATGAAGACGAACTGCCTCCTAATGCTCCTGATGACAATCAAAACTTAATAAACTACAATACTAGGGACATGTTAATTCAAAGATAATTTACTTAAGTTTTTTCATGTTTTTATAATAATATACAGAGTGATTAGCTTCTAAAATTTTTTTCTTTTTTACAATGAAAGAAAATTCAGTAGTCACATATAGGACAAGTGTACATATTTTGACATAATGTACAATTTTCGGTTTGACAGGAACTAATCCAAACGTTTGAATTTTAAATTGAATTCCCTGTACATTCTCGGTTAGTTGGATTCAGGGTGACATTTTTACTTTTTAGTAGGTACAGCCATACCTATTAGTACAGGGGATTCTGTATGTGAGAACCAAACATTTGGTCCGTCAAATCGGAATTAACTGAAAGCTGTCCAAAATTGTAGGTGTATGTCCTATACATTACTACCAAATTTGTTTCTTCATTGCAAAAAGCATTGGGGCCGGCCACATTTGAGAATCACATAGTATATAATCTTATGGCATAGAAAACTGACTGTCAACTACTGCTCTCTAATTAAAGCTGTTATATGAATGTAGATTGTTTCTTTGAACCCAATACTTAGAAAAGTGTTATAGGCACCTTCAATATTTTAACAAATCTAATATAAAGATTCACATGCCGGGGTAAAAGTTCAACCTGCAGGTAATGTTTAGCTCAACTGTTCACCATCAGAACATTGGATATTTATACATATAAAATACTTACGTCCATAACCCTTATGTTGTCAAATACATTGTTGACTTGTATTGTTATCTGTTATTTTCTTTAGTGATTCAGATATTCCTGTTAGACTATTTGAAATAGATAGAATGTTGGTATCTATGTTTGTAAGGACAAACAAGATTTGTTGATGCATGTCTGCAAGAGTGATTTTTTTCTTACTTCCATTCACCACAGTTGGTGTTAGGGGGAGATTCTCGGGTAGATTCTATTTTCTCGTATTTACTACTAATTCCATTTTAGGTAATTTCCTTTTTAACCCTAAAAACATAGTTGGTACATACAATAATACTAAATTTTTAAAAAGTTTAGTCATTAATTAATACTGAAAATATGCTAAATGATACATTGTCGCATCTATATATTATTCAAATATTTGATGTACCATTGTTACAAAGATTATTTACACATCAGAACAAATCTCAAAGTTTACCTTTTTCAGTAACACTCCCGTCTCCAAATAGGCATGTTTCGCCCATAATAGCTAACAGTTTTTCTTCTAGTGACGTTAATGGGATACCTTTTGGTGGTCCTCCACCTGTCCCCATAACATCTTTCTTGATTTTACTTGCCTTCAGCTTTGTTTTTGACTTCCAGTCTGCGACAGATTTTTTCCAGTCATCGCATCGGTACTTCGCTAGTCTTGGCCCAGACAATTTAATTGTTCTGTTAATTTTTCCCAATGTAATTTATCGGTAGTTTTATCAAAGTATGGATTACTAAACTTGTTTGTTATAATTTCTGGGTGAGTTTCAGCAAAATCCAGTACAACTTGCCAGCGATCCTGACTTACGCGCATTTTAATCTTTTTTTTATACTTATCACGTACAACTATAAAACTTATTGTTTACGAAAATAAAGCACAGGAAGAGCAAACTGCAAATACTACCAAGGCAAAGAAAACACAATAAATTCATAAAATTTAAAAATGAATTTTAGGTTAGCTCCAATTATCTGAGCTGATACTCTCGCTCTCGTTTGGCAAGTCACTTATCACTTCAGAGGGCATCTCTCTCTCTCTCTATAGCAGTATGGGCTATCCTTTTACATGCCTACAAGAACGATTCGACAACTATTTATTATTACAATTATCTCAGCTGATACTCTCGCTTTCGTGTGGCAAGTCACTTGTCACTTCGGAGGGCATCTCTCTCTATAGTAATGTGTGCTATTCTTTTGCATGCCTACAAGTACGATTCGGCAACTATTTATTTTCGTCACAATGCGATGCGATAGAGGTTAGCGGGAAATGACGGAAACGATCAAAAAGGCTTTTGGGGTGGCAACTTTGCTAAAACTTTGCCAGTTTGCGATTCTACAGGATTTTTCATTTTATCAGGCGCTCGCTCCTGAATATTTGCCTTTACCTAAAACAGGCCTGATACATTTTGTACTTGAGACAAACGGTTTTAAGGCTGGATCATTTTCACTTTCATTTCTGTTGCAGCGATGTCTTTGCCAAAGTTCTGCATAACTCAAGTTGCAAACTGTTTTAATATCAATTTCGATGAGAAACAACAAATTGCGCCACTGAAGCAATTTCGTTAAAATCTCTTAGACAATTTTTATAGTTACCTTCAAAAAAATATTTTTACATGATATTTTTTACTGTCATAGGTTAGCCAATTCTAGCATGAAGACGCTGACGGATAATTTGCGAAATTTACAATTTACGGAAAGAATAATATGTATGTATATTATGTATATACAGGGTGTTTCATTAATATTTCGACAAAATTCAGGATCAGTTTCCCTGCTTAAAAATATGAAAAAAGTTCCTATAAACCGATGCCCGGAAATCCTTAGTTTCGGAGATACAGGTTGTTAAACTTTTATGTTTATTTTTGTTTTTCTCAATAGTTTTTAAAATGATGTCGATATTTGAACTAGAATTAGTAACTGCGGGTTTTTTGAAATGTGAAATTCGAATTGGATGTTAGTATGGCTCCCACTTGTAGAGGGCGCCACCTACATGTATTTTTAAAGTTGGTTGTATTACATGTTTAAGCAAAAAAATAGATTTCTCTATCATTTTTACGAAAAAAAGGCATACTTTGTAGAAGTCGCTACGAATAAGAGTAGTTGTCGAGATAATTAATAATAAAAAAATTAATTACATTTATTTGCATATCGCTATATCGCTATGCCCATATGACAGTTTGATAAAATTGCATTTATCTCCTAAACAAAGCAGAAATCAAAAAACTATCAAAATGTACTTCGAATGAGCCATTAAACTGCCTACATAACAGTGTTATCAAAGGAGAAAACGGCAATGGCGTACATATATGTTATGTTTCACTTAAAAATACACCCTGTATCTCCGAAACGAAGCATTTCCGGACATAGATTTATAGGAACTTTTTTTCTTATTTTTAAGTCATGCTAAATTTTGTCGCAATATTAATGAAACACCTTGCATAATAAAATATGTTGTGAGCTACCAGAATTGCCTTTGCGAGCTACCGACAGGTTGGCTTTATATTGTCACAACACAAATATGCCATTATTTCAAGAAATTTAATATTTCAGTTAGGCACACACAACACAAATATGCCATTATTTCAAGAAGTTTTATATTTCAGTTAGGCTACATTAGGTTAGGTATTCGTATTGATAATTTGAAGCAGGAGGTTGTAGTCGAGGAAGTTTGTTTGTGAGTTTTTGTTTTTAAAAATGTCCTTATCTGAAACTGTTGGTTTTTGAGTTATTCAAAAGTGTTTACTTCTTAAAGTTTAATAATTGATAATTTAATTAAAGTTTAAACATGTCGCCTTCGGATTTGTGACACATTAAGTTATTTATTGAAGAAAGTGTAGGTGTAGTTGGCCACATTAAATAATATATTAATTCAACGGTTTAAAGTCCAGTAAATTAAATACTTTTGAAAAATAATTCGAAAGCTAAGCTTTTCGGAATAAAGTATAAGAGAATAAAAAATAACAAATTACCTCTACTATAACCTTCTGCGAAGAGTGCATCAAAGTGCCAAACACCTTGTGTAACTTAATTTTGCATAAATTGTAACAATTTACCATTAAGAAATGTCAAGTCCTTCAGAGCCATCTTCATGGGCGCTTGCAATGAAGGGCAAGAAGGTGCACTTGTATGTATGTATGTATGTATTGTAAAAATTATGAATGTATTGTAAAAATTATGATGTGATTAAAAATAAGAGCATTTATATAGTTAGCAGACAACCAACATTTGCTAAGAAGCGGCAATTCAGGGGAGGCAGGTTTGGTATAATTTATACAGGGTATCCGGAAAGACGATGACAAATTTTACACAAAAAATTATAAAAAAAAGTTAATATTGTCATAGGTCCGCAAATGCTTCCATAGGAAACTACTGGCCCTCGAATTGATGGTCTTCAAAGTGTCTCTTTTCTTAAATTTATTGGGATCAAGTTACAATACAGAAATGAACTCTAAGGTGTAATTTAGTGATATTGGAGGTCACTTTTTAAAATAACAGGTGACCCATAATGCAACCAGTGTAATTGCGTGGCAACAAAAGGGTAGTGGGTTAATTGAAAGGTAATTTTTTTTTTGCTGAATGTGTTTTTTCTTTTCAACACTTATTATAAAACTTGAAATAACAAAAAAATTAATGGTTATTGATTTGTTAGTACTTAATAACAAAATGATTATTCAAAAAAAAGTTTCTTAGCAATAAATTCCTTTTGTCTCGAAAACGGTCGACTATACGACCATATTATACCCAGAGTACTTTTTTACGTACAAATGTTCAAGGATCCATAATATATTTAAACAATAGCGAAAATACACTCTGAGCAATAGGAGCCAGCTGTTATTTTGAAATAGGGGACTCCAATAACAGTAAATAATACTTGAATGTTTATTTCACATTTTCTTTATGGCATTACATTAAAAAATATGATAATATGAAAAAATATCACGCCTTAAATATGTATCACTAATTACTTTATTATTAATTATTAAAGTTCAACGCGCCGCGAAATCAGGATTATTTACATTGACGTTTAAACGAATAACGTTAATTTGGTAGTTTAAAAGACATTATACTGCAGTTATCTTAGGGAGCTGTAATGGCTACTAAGGTAAGTTATTGAGAAGTACAGATAAACAGGAGAACATTCTAGAAGGGCCGGTCAAGGTAGACCACGTATTACGACTCCTATGAATGTATGCTCGTTTTTTAGGAGTATGTGCTGTAAGAGAGTGATTTACAACTGCAAAAAAATTAAGATCTGAACATCAAGTCGCAGGTGGTCCACTTATATGCTTTGAAAGTGTGCGCCACCGTTTGAGAGAAGCAGAATTGTCGCTCGAGGAGTAATCATCGGTAGGCCAGATTAAATTTTACCAATGAACACGTTAATTGGTTGGAGGCAGATTACGAAAATATTCTTTTGACTGACGAGCAAGGTTAATTTTATATAATTGTGACAAGCGTACCTGCGTCTACCCGAGACGCAATGAGAGATACAATCAATGCAATTTTTTCAACACAACGTCATATGGAGGGGAATTCGTCATGGTGGGAGGTGGAATATCTTTGACGGGGCGAGCGGACTTGGAATGGAAATGGAAATCTCAATTCTGAAAGGTACATTGAAGAACATGTTGTGTTATTTAGAAGAATTAAAAGTAAATTACTCAGAATGGACAGCCTGTAGCTCCGACCTAAATCCGATTGAATGTATTTGGAATTTTATTGGTAGGCGGTTAGTTTAAGTTAGGACGAACAACCATACAAGAATTAAAATAAACGGCTGGTCGAGTTATGGAATAGCTTAGATCAGAACGAAACAAGAATCCTAGTTTTAAAGATATATCAAAGATGTCTTCAAAGTCATTCGGGGCAAGAGCGGAAACGCCGGAGGCTGATTCTATATTTACTTATAATTTTGTGTTTTTTATGTTCTTTGTTATTGTTGTTGCGTTTATTTTGAGACGTTGTTATTTTTTAAAGCTTTTTATATATATTTTTTTGAAATACGTTCAACCTTCTTCAACAGTTAGGATGTAAAGGAAATAAACACAAAATTCGCTATTATTAGTCCAGTTGTAGTAATTGAATGAATAATTACTAAGTACTTGTATAAAAAAAATGTAAGGTAAGCAAAAACCCATTGAACAAAAAATTGTGTATTTCATGAAGTAACAGTGATAAAGAAACGATTTAAAAAGGAAAATATAAAGGAAATATGAGACATTAATTTGACTATAATTGCAATAAGTTGCAATGGCTAGTTTATCACACAGGGTGTTTTAAATTTTCGGACAAAAACATAACATTTTTATAACACTTCGTATAATACCAAAGTAACTTTTTTGACGAACACAACATATGTAGCAATATTCTTAAGAAAATAGCATACAATTTGAAAAAAAAAATAAAAACAATGAACCACTTTCGAAAATAGATAACATTAAAGTTGAGGCAAATTTTTAGTTGTGCGTTAAATAATTTGCGCATTATAATTATTAAAGTTTTAATAAAAAGTCGAAGAATACAATATTGACGGTATAAAATAAACAACCATCCGGGCACAAGGTAATAAATTGCAAATGTAAAAAAAGAGGTGGTCAAATTATTATTTTTCACTTGTTGAACAAAGATTATCAACGTAATGTTTTAACCATTTTTCATTGTGGGCAAGGCCTGATATAGTTACCTTAACCAACGCGTTCGATAGCTATACCGTTTCAAACTATCGGCACCTAATATTTCTAATTTTATCTCCAACTTAATTCTTAAACGTAAAAAAATCGAACAAAAAAATTATCTGGAAATACATTTGGCATTGGCAACGACGTATATTATGTCGGCATTCGTTTAAAGCCCTTTTTATCTCTACGGTCCATTATGTGGTTTAAAGTGGGTATCATAAAGACCATTAAAACGGGGAGATTAATACGGTTAAATTTTTACTTCCGGCAATGTGTGCTTTTGACAAATATAGTTTTTAAATGGGATTCTGCTTTCTAGCGACTATGCTGCTGGCTTTATCGTTTAAACTGCTTGCCCTTAATTTTAAAATAGTAATACTATTCTTTATACTATACAGGGTGTGGCATATAAAAACAAAATCAATAAACGAAGATATCAAAAACAATAAAAGTACATATTTCTTTCAAATACGTGTTTCCAATTTGAAGCATCGTAAGATAAAAAAAAAAACGTGCATAAAGTATGCCGTGGAATCAATCACGTATGTTTTAAAGTATAACTTTCGAAATTTAACCTATATAGGTAACTTGTGAAGGTCAATGAATAACAGAACTGCCAAGTTCTTAAGCTTTTATTTTAAGAAAGTTACATATGGTAATCTTGGCAGAACAAACAGCTTTTATTATCGAAAGTTACTTTTTAGAAATGGTAGGACGGTCCATGGCCAGTGGGTTTATTCGATACTTTTCACACTTAGTAATGGATTTCAACAAATGTCGCCAAGTTTTGATCAGATCCGCGTGGATCATGTTTGCTCTTATATCGGTCTTCGACCTTAATTACAATTTGTGAACAGGGGTTGATTTTAAATTTCTAAATCCATATTTTGTTGAGTTAGAGAATGGGGGGGGGGGGGGAGTGAGGAAGTGGTTACTTTCAAATGGTTATTGGTGGATTAAAATGATGGTGGAAGAGGCGGGGGCTGGGGAGGAGTGAGCCAGTCTCTCGGTATTCTATATGGTTTGAATGAATGTGTGATCGTGTGACCAGATCTGTGGCTTTGTTAAGAGAAACAGAAAGTGTATTAATCTGGGAGGTCGCAATCCAAAGAATATCTTATAAGGGTATTTTCAGTTAAAATAATTCGACGGTTATACCTTTAGACACTTCCATTAAATAAGTGTTGCCAACATAAATAGTGCAAAACAAACGTAAAGCCTGTCCAGAGATATAAGAAAGTTACACTTTGCCTTACAATGGGATTATCCAAGGGTGGCCATAAACAAGCAACGAATGAATGAATAAATGCAGGTAAATTATGGTTCGTACTTGTAATGGACAATGCAAGGTACCATAGAAGGCAGTTGACCAAGAGTCCCTCCTCAAATGACACAATCCAAAACCACATAAACATAAATAAAATATTATTTAATGCCTTACTTATTTTTATTACAAACCATAATTAAATTTTAAGCAAAATACGGACCTGTTCGGCCAAATTTCAATTTTACAGCTGGCCCGGGTCTTTCCTAATAAGGATCAGTAAGTTACTTTTTTATATCTCTGAACAGATTTTAAACATATTCGAAAGTTGTATGCATTAAAAGAGGATAGGAATTTTTATATAATAGTAATTATATGGTAAAAAGCCTCGTTGGCTCCGTTCTTTGAGTTTGTGCTTGCGTTCTTTATTATTCTGTGTTGTATAATGATGGCAAGTAGATACTTTCAAAAAAAATAAGCAGTTTCGAGTCGCTGATTTCAACCTGAGAGGTCCGCTTGCTGATAAGTTTAGCACTAAAAGAAATCTACCGCCGGAGGAGTGGACCCACACACTTAGGCGTGGTCTTCCGGATATTCTGGACATTTTCAGTTCAGCTATTACAACCATCTGTGATCTTAGCTCAGACCATATACCAGTAATTATCGGAGTGGGTAATCCGCTGAAAAGAGGAAGAGATTTCATCACCCACACCTCCACGAATTGGATGAGGTACAACAATCTCCTAGCAAGTGTGGATCCATTGCAAACACCACGCAAATTGAGCCAGATTGATGACGGGGTAGCTAAGAAATATCACAGATGATATTAATATGGCTCTTGCACAGTCATTAGTTATAAAGGTGTCCGGATTTTCGAAATACGGGGCTTTGACAGACGATATTAAAAATCGTGTCAGGATCAAAAATCGACTAAAGAATAGGGCGTACCGTATCCTCGCATCAAGTCCGAGGCAGATCGGGAGGCCGTTGTCATTAGGCAAACGCTCAATGGACGCGAGTTCAATTTATGGGACAATGAAGTTCACACTCTTGCCATAGAAGAGAACTCTGTCTTCAGGATAAGCAAGACCTTCATCAGAGGCGTTAGAGCCCCGATGTCATACCTGAGAAATTAGAAAACGGGCCAAATTCTGACGGACGCAAAGAAAAAAAGCTGAACAGCAGACAAACTCTGATCAATTCCGTGAAAATCCAAGTAATGACGTACCTAGAGATTCTTTGCCAGACGGTGCAAAC
Organism: Polydrusus tereticollis; assembly: GCA_963920685.1. NCBI lineage: Eukaryota > Metazoa > Arthropoda > Insecta > Coleoptera > Curculionidae > Polydrusus > Polydrusus tereticollis. Next base: position 58,693,625 of record OY987329.1, read on the forward strand.
TTACAAGACAATCAGTTGTTTCTCCAGGTTACGCCAAACGAGGTCAAGTCCATTGTTGTCAACTCTCTGAATATCAAAAAAGTTCCGGGTTTCGATGGTTTAAGGAATGTGGCGTTGCAAAACTTACCCGACAAAGCTTTAGGGAATATGGTAAATTTGTCCCAGGTTAAAATCAAAACAAATCACTTTCCAAGTGCATGGAAACATGCAAAAGGCATTCTTATAGACAAGAAAGGTAAGGACCGTACGGTACTGACAAGGTACAAACCCACCCAAGAATTATTCTAAGTCGCTTCAACTGCCTGACATATAGCTTGGATTCAGAGCCGAACATTACACAGTCAGGTAGGCAGGCAAGATGTCCAGCTTCAAACATTTTAAAGGACTTCAACAGACGAATCCCTACGGAAGCGATATTCTTTGTAAGGCATTTGATAAGGTCTGGCATAATGGTCTCATACTGAACATCTGAAGATGATAAGACTCGGAGCGCGGAACTATCTCATGAAGGTAGTAGCTTCTTTTCTTGAGAATAATATATCTGTGATCAGAGACTAAATTGGTTGAACTCAGTCAATAGAATCAATTGGGCTCCATCTACTCCCTGCTTCACAGGCAGAGTAGACTTAGTAATCGTACTAAAGTTAACCTCTACAAGGTATTGGTCTGGCCGGTTCTGACTTGCGGTAAGCCCTCGTGGTGCTACATATTCAGGGTTGAACTGAATAAGTTTCAGATCATTCAAAGCATGACTCTAAGACTGATCGCAGATGTCACACGATGTTACACGATGAATCGGATACTTCATCCAGATTTCGAAATTCAGACTCTGGACGAATTTTATTACAGACTATTACAGACGCACAGACATATCGACAAACCCTGAAATCAACAACTCACAAAACAAGAGTCGACTTACAAACTCGCGAAAGACTATTTACCTTTACCTACTATGGGTCGAATTCCATAGTAGAAAATGCAAGCAAACACGCGGTAAATCTTATCTATTGTAGAAATTATGTATTATAAGAATATACTCCCTGTACGGATTTATATTTTCAATCAGATCAATTAGTTAATTTCTGGATCATTAAGCTGAATATCTTTTAAAGCATCCATCCTAAAAATAGATATAATAATAACAGGTTCCAATAATTGCAGATTGAAATTATACCTAAAATTAAGACTATGTTGGACTTATCTGAAAAATAAGGAGGTATTTAAAGGTATTGAATACATTTTTCGGGGAATTAAGCTTATATTTAGAAAATATACTGTTCCTACGTCAAACAATACTTTTTTTACTTACACTTCGAATAAAATTATTCTAAAGAATAAATACGGCTATCTGTATCTGAATATACCGGGCCTTAACGTATTAGCAGCAAATCCTGAGATAAGAAAATATGATTTTATTATTCCGGTACATAATATCTACGTGAAAGGCCATTCTGATCATTTATTTAAAAATGGCAAACTTATCATGTAAACAATACGCTGTAATCCGTACGTGTGTTCAAAATCATCGGTTTGGTGTTCTCAACCTGTCAGCTTGAAGCGTTCTGCTGTAGTGAATGGACAGCTGTCGGGTTATCCATGATAAATATGTCGGCCACGAGCATCGTTGAGTCTTCACCGGCGCTTACAGAAAGGTCATTTGTCATCGATTTATAACAATTGAGAAAAGTAAATTTAAAATTCTATAATAGACAAAAGTATTCTGATATGGTATATGGTATTGCTTAATAGTCGCCATTTTAAAATATAGGGTGTCCGGTAAGTATAGGGCAATATTTCGCCAGCGTACAGGGAAGGTGAAAATAATACTTGCAGTTCATATAAACATTTTTCCGAATGCCCCTCCTAACAAAGACATCGGCCCCAAAGACGAACCTGAATATTTACATTTTCGATTATAACTTTTAAGCAAACCTGTATATTGTAATACAATTTCGTAACTTTGTACAGCTTATATGGACTAAAAAAGTCATACTAAAATTATTCTGGTACATAGCGAGGGAAGCCTGGAACGAACTTGACACCGCAGGGTCAAAACTTTGATAGGTGTAATTTTTGGAAAATTAAAGAAAAATGCTTGTTTAAATACTTTCGGCATTTATCCTTAAAAATTTGTTTCAAAAAATCAACCATTTTTGAGACAATCGAATTCTTATTCAGTCTAATATCAGCAGTTATTTATAAAAAAAAATCAAAATAAATTTATTTACCGTCAACTTATAAAAACAGAATATTAACTAACGTATTATTTTCACATACTTATTATAAGTAGTAATTATTATAAATAAATATACTTAAGAATTTAATATGTAGTAATGCTAACACGCATTTAATTTATGGCCACATACAATGCAATTCTCTAAAAGCAAGAAGAATTTCTGCCAAAATTATTCTTTCTGTATTAGGTCTTGGTCAGGCCGGTTCTCACTTATGGGGCGCCATCGTGGGGAAATATTAGTAAGGCTGAACTGAATAATAATTAAAAATAGGGTGTTCAAAATGATTGCAAATGTCCCTAGGTATAGTGTGAACAGGGTTTTACATAACGATTTTAAGATAATAAACGAGTTCCTTTTGAAAATTATAACGAACTAGTACAGACGAACGGACGTATCGCCAGATGAATTGATAACAATCTCACATACAAGAATTAGAACAAACTCAACCTACAAACTACCTAAAGACAGTAAACAAGCACTGGAAATAGTAGAGTCCGATATCGTCCAAGTGACGAAGAAAAGGCGCTAAGCAAGTTACTTACCTGACTTAAAGGAACCAAGGAAGATCCAGTAGAGATTTATATTATACGTTTAAAATAGTCATTTGGGTATCAAGGCAATAAAGTTGATAATTTTTGGTCGATTCAGAAATTGACAGCTGAGGGGCAGCCGAGGCTAATAGACGGGCGGCAAGTCCATCAAAATACGTCGTTTTAAAGGGAAACCCAATATTTCGGTTTAACTTTATGAGACCAATGCTATCTTATTAAGCATGTGTTTTTACATAAAAGATCATAGTTGCTGACTTTTAGTACTGGTCGAGGCCGATATTATATAGTATATAATAAATATAATCACAAAAAATTGATAATTATTAGTTTTTAGATTTAACTACAAATAACTTTAAAAGCATTTAAAATAAAAAAATAGTGTTTTACAAGTTTAGAGCCTAAACATGTGTCTTTTTTTTTGGTGCATGTCATTTTGCAAAAGTCCAGATTTTAACACATTATGTTGTAACATTTTATGGTGGAGTGCACAAAGTCAATATATTTTTAAAATATATAACTTGTTGCTTCTCACCTGCAAAGTGAGCTATTACATATATTTTTTACCAAAAACTGTAGACATTTACTGGCGTGGTTTTGTATCGACCATTAGTATATCTATCTTTATTAATAACAATAGTACATCAGTCAAGAAGAGCAAGCATGCGTCGGCGACAGAGTGGCGTGAACCCGCCTACCCCGCTACCTAACTGATACAAGATTCAATAATTGGTTTATGTTGTTTGTTTGCTTTATATTTGGCATAAATTCATGCGTGTGTGTGTATAGTACATTGTTGTGGACAATAAGATATCTGAAAAGATAAGAGAAGAAGAAGGACGTCAAGAAAATGTTAGATTTAATAGAATCCACGTGGGTTAATCCGTTTAATAGGAACATATTTTCGGATGATCTAATTCATATTGCCACTGGCAAAATAGCTTCAGACGATGTTAACCAATCACTATCAAATTTTAAAGAAAATGCTTCTTCCAGTCATAAAAAGTTTGCAGAAGATCAATTAACGATTAACAGTGAAGTTTTTGGACGGTGTATCTAATCATGAAAGGCAGACACCCGAAAAATGTTATGGAAAAATCAGACGAAAATGATGTTTTAATTTTACTATTATATTCTAAACTACTATTATTGGAACGAGGAAAATTTAAAATCTAGTGAACTATTTATTAGAATGATCCATGGGACAATATCCCTTAATAAAAGAAGGTTTGTCTCTATTCATTTAATAGCAGAGTTATTGGGAAAACAAATTTGTGATGGCTTACCAGCATTTGATGTGTTGATAGGATGCGACAATTTAAGTTTTATTAAATAGGAAACAAATTGTCTTGGAATATTTATAACCACAACTGTGATAATACGTTTTTTGTATTTGAAGAGCTAATTGGTGCTGTTAAATTATTAAATCCCAAAGATTATGATTGGACAATGGAAGATGAAGTATTATTAAAATACAGAAGCATTATTATTATTATTATTATAATTAATGCCCAAATGTTTCACAAAGCGACCCATTCCAAATGAAAATAGAAAGTTTATAGGTCTATTTTGCACTGAAAGAAACCTCAATACCAATAAATGCGCATGCAAAAACGACGCCATGTTTTGCTCCCCAGAATGCAAGTGCGCTATGAATTGTGACAACAATAAATACAGCAACATAATAAAAGAAGTAGAGGAATTAGAGACCATATTATGTTACTAGACGGTATAATATTTAGATGTTTTTTTATTATTATTATTTTTTTATTTTAGAAAGAGCACAGGAAAGTTTTAATTAAGGCAAACATTTTTCTTTACAAAATATTTCGTCTAAATTAATTAGCCTAGATTTGAAGGTATATTATTATTTTATTAAAATAATATAAAATAGTTCTATAAGTGTTAAGGTTTAGTGCAATGTATAGAATATTTAAAACAAACCCTAAAATATTAGTTAATATTTTTTCCTGTTCAATGAAATGAAAAGAGCTCAAACAACTACTCAAACGCAATGTACGCCCGGTAATATTCTATGTGCGAACTGTATAAGTTGGGAGTAGGCACTGCCGTCTCTATGAACAGGATGTCATGCTCCCGCCTATATTCTAAAATCAGCTATTTCTAGTCGATCCACGTTTTGACAGGTTTGCATTGTTTTGATAGACCATTTCGGTGTTTCCTTTAAGTTTTTAGTTGTATTTAGCAGTTTAATTTAATTATTTTAGAAAACCTATAACGCTAATTTAACGTTGTTTAGACCTTTATGTGAAAAACCATAAATTATTTAATTAAGTTGTTGTGAAATAGCGAGAAATGCTACATTCAAGATGTGTCCTTCGTAACTCCGAACTATGTTTTTCACTGAAAAAATGCTATTTGTTGATAAAAAAAAATGATCTCAAGAGACGATTTAGTATTGCGAAAATGCACCAGCGTTTGCATAAAGCACTTTGAGGAAAGGTATTTAGTCAGAGAAGGGAACTAAGGGCAACCAAAAGACTTGTTGGTAGATAACACTGGAATAGTGTAGTGTGGGTATCTTTTTTTTAACAATATGTTGGTATATTGTTTAAATTGTTATTAGGCAATAAACATAGATAGACTATAAGTATATTAGTGAGCCATACCTATAACAGATAATATAATATCAAAGGTTGAGCATGTCGTACTTATGTTAGGTTAGGACACAAATTTAGTAACAAAACAATACTCACCTACGTTATACATTTTCTTTATTTTTTCATACACTACAAGTTTTTCGTAGTCAAAATATCGGTTCAAAGATACCTACAAGTTTAAAGCAGGTTAGTTCCTCTTGATGCCTCTTTATTTTTTTGGTCAAAAATCGAAGTTAAATGAAGCCTGTATGGTTTTTCGAGGAATACTTAGCGGTGATAACATAGGCTAGTTTATTGTCTCGAATCACTCTGTATAGGTACTAATTATCGAAATACCTTTTTAATATACAATTCTATACCTCATTTGATATAATTTGAGATATCTTTAACCTATAAATATCAATTTTATTACCTTAATGCCATAAAGCTTCTATAAAAAATTCCATCTTCTAATGTGACGTCACGATCTTAACATGATGGCCTGTTCATGGAGACGGCAGTGGAGTAGGGCAGTGCTTCATGTACGACGCCGAAGCGCGCATCGCTAAGGTAAAATGGCGCTAACTTTTTTATTATTATGAATAACTCCACTATTAAGCAAGACCAAATAAAGCCAATTAATTTCTACGATTTTTGGTGTAAAGATATATTTGATAGCTCGATTATATAAGTGAGTAGGGATAAGTTAAGGAGGAACGAAAAATATTAATGTTGTGACCTTTTTAATAAGTTAAGTAATTTTGTATGTCAATATTTAGGGGATGGGACTATTCGCCGTCGCCGTTTCGCCGTCGCCGTTTCGCCGTCGCGACAATTCGCCGGCAGCCGATTCGCCGTGGGCCGTTTCGCCGTCAAATAGAATATAAGTCTATAATTATTACAATTTTTTTATATCTAGCATATACCGAATTGGACCCAAAAAGGTGGATTAGATGCCGTGTTAGCGCTGTTTAACCAATATAAGTCTATAATTATTACAATTTTTTTATATCTAGCATATACCGAATTGGACCCAAAAAGGTGGATTAGATTAGAAACGGCGACGGCTGAACGTCCTAGACCCGAATTCCAATAACCCTAATTATTATTATTGACTTGCCTATGTAGGTATATTTTTATCAAACAATTTTGTTAAAATTTAGCAATATATATTATAACCTTTTTTACGTATTTTATTAATTTCTATTTGACGGCGAAACGGCCCACGGCGAATCGGCTGCCGGCGAATTGTCGCGACGGCGAAACGGCGACGGCTAAATGTCCTAGACCCCAATATTTATGCCTATGCAAAAAGTTATGCCTTGTATTAAAAAGTAAGTTTAGGCTATAAATCTGTCAAAATTTAAAATTTTTGCCTAAATGACTTTAAAAGTTAATCAGCCCTATGATCAAACACACAAGTTAACTCTAGACGCTAACTTCAAAATTACATGTTTTTCAACGACAGTGAAAAGTTAAGAAGTAGGCTTTTTTCGGTTGTTGTCATGAAAACGGTACGTTAGAAGTTAACTTGTGTGTTTGATCATAGGGCTGATTGGAAGTTAAATATTAAAATTAATAATTCCAATTTTTTTTTACGTATTTCTGCTATAACTTTAGTCTCGACCAAAACTAAGAGTCGACATATTTACCTTTTTTTTCGTTTAATGGTTTGGGTCCCGTAAAGTTATACCAAAGTATTGGGTTGGTGAACGCAAATGGCACCTCGCCGCCCGTCTATAAACAAAGTTGAGGTGAGGCGTGACGCAAAAATAATCATTCAGCCGATCTGAACATAAACTTTTTTCGGTCACTCCCTCATCAAGTATGTCAAAAATATTTTGTTTATATTTTAGTTGAACTGAAAATAGCCGAACCCCTACCAGAGTGATTTCAAATATTTATTGATTAAATAAAAAAATGTTAAGTTACTGGCAATATGATAAACAAAACTGTGCTTGTAAAGAAAAGTTACTAATTGATAATTATGTCAAATGTACATTTATTACATTTTCAAATTGTAATTCCACTTATAGGCATGAACTCATAAAGAGCCATTTCATTTTCTTCGTTTCCAGTAGCAATTGTCTTTGCTGGAAAGCCGTTTAACTAAAATAAAATCTATTTGAAATTGTTTAGATAGATAGTTTTCCCGCAGCGAATAATTATTTAATTTTTTTTCTCAAGTTACTCAGATATTCCATGCATAAATCTGGTCCTTAATAAAAATATAGCGCCTCTCATTAAAAATAATTTCTTCAGTTCTCTAGAAGGTGCATTTAGACGGACGAATTTTATATCAATTAACTAATTTCTCGGTAAATTAGTGGACTGGAGCAATATAGAACATTGTTTGGCAATATAGGCGGCACTTATTCCGGCAATGTGCTTACCATATTGCTATATTGTCGAAACAAATTGCCCCAATTAGGCATCTTAAATTGTTCGTGTAAAGGCAATGTTAGATACCCATTACGATAGCCCATTAGTTGTGCAAAACAAAAAAGGAATTGTTTATTTGTGATCGTCGTCCGTATCGAAGTCATTGCAATAGGCACCTTATTAAAATTAAATATACAATAGAACCCCGATTATTTGAGGTAATGTGGGGAGCACCTGCCTCGGATAACCGAAAACTCGGAAAATCCGGATCTATTTTTTAATTTTTTTATTAAGAATACATTTAAATACTTCATATTTTATCTTCTTTTTCTTGCTGCAATGTTTCCCGATCGGTTAAGAAGCAGCAGCTGATCAAAACTTTTCCTAAAGCTGCAGAATCTTCTTGGTAGTAGATGGGATGTGGCAATTCATCAACCCCACAAGCTTCCATGTCGTCATCGTCATCCACGTTTTCGGTTCCCTGAAAATCATTCGTTACGTCTTCAACACTGAACCCTTCATCTAAGTCATCTGTTGTAATCCATTATACAACATTTTGATTTGTAATAATTTCACAACCTTTTAAAGTTTCAAATAAAACGACTTCAGTCTACCTCAACATAGTTTTATTATTAAGATCGTTATCCAACATGTTTCGGACATTTAAATGTCCATCTTCAGGGATACTAAAAGAAATTTCGCTATGTACAATACATAAAGAGAGGAGAAAAGGTACTTCCCAGCAATTGATCTTGGTGGTTCAGTTTAGAAAATACGAAGTTCAAAAATGATAAGTCTTTGAGACTGAATCTAGACTCTGGTTCAAGGTGAAAAAGGTTAACATTATAAAACTAAATAAATTAATGACGTTGAAGGTAGAAAAATATTAAAAATTGAACTGAGGAGAAAGAAATTATTTTTTTATTTAAAATATAAAATTATTATTATTTAAAATATTTTTCTACCTTTATAATGTTAACCTTTTTCACTTTGAACCAGAGTCTAGATTCAGTCTCAAGGACTTATCATTTTTGAACTTCGTATTTTCTAAACTGAACCACCAAGATACATACATAGCGAAATTTCTTTTAGTATCCCTGAAGATGGACATTTAAATGTCCGAAACATGTTGGATAACGATCTTAATAATAAAACTATGTGGAGGTAGACTGAAGTCGTTTTATTTGATTATATCAACTCCACTGAATGAATGGACTACTTTTTCAACTTTTAAAGTTTGCATTAATTTAAACAAAGTTTTTTCTTCTGTCTCTGTAGCGCTGTCAAAACTTGAAGAGGGTATATCTTCATAGCTTCTCAATTTAGAAGCTAATTCAGTCAATGGAAGATCTTCTCCACTGAGATTCAACTCTTCAAACTCAATACCTTTTGACCAAGATTTTTAAATAGTTTAAACAGGCACAGAATCCCAAGCTTAGCTTACCCAGTATATAACATTCTTCAATGTATGTTTCGCATTATGCTGGTTAGTTCGGAGGAAAAAAACTTTACAAACATTTCGCCTACGTGAAGTCCTTCTTTAGGGCGAGAGGGAGCATTTTCCAGTAACAAAATTGCTTCAGTGGAAGGACGTTTTTTTTTCAAAATCCTAGTTACCGATGGCACGAACTCTTCTTTAAACCAGGCAGTAAATAAGTTGTTTTCCTTATTTCGTTTGCGCCCAGGAGCGGATTTTTCCTGTTGAGATGCCAAGGTTTTTGAAGGAAGCAATTTGCAATTCAGCCCACTTTCGTCACAGCTAATAATTTGATCATCAGACTTGTGCCCACAGTCTTCGATTTGCTTTTTAAAATCCTGCTTAAATTTTTTGATAAATGACACATCAGCGGAAAGTTTCTCCCCACATACGGTTAGTTGTTGTCGTACACCGTACTGTTTTCTCCAGCGGTCAAGTCATCCAGAACTAGCAGTAAACTGATCTGCCTTTGGGAATTGCTTAATAATCAATATTCTTATTAAGATGAAAAAAAAATGTCATCAAAGTATGTGATGAAACCTAGGTGAAAGGTTAGTTAGTAAATGTGAATGAAAAATGTAACTGTCAAGTTTTGAGGTTTTTATTTTTGAGAAAAATAAGTGTGTTAATCACGGCAAAACAAATAGTACATTAAATACCTAGGCTGCCAAGTGAGCTATTATGTAGTAAACGCTTTTACATCCTAAAGCGCCAAGGATATAAAGTGCGAGATATACTGGCTGAGAATAAAATGGTTTGACATAACCCCACTTAATTACGGTTCAATATAGGAATTTTAAAAATTCCTGGCTCAGATTAGACCGCTGTATCATATAAAGGCAACATAATGGACAAAAAAGGAAGATATTCATTAAGAAAAACTGTTTTTAAGTAAAAGCAAAGAATTTTTATGTAAGCACGCGTCTAATACACAAAATGCAAATGTAAACAAATATTTATTTAATTTTGTCCATTAAGTTACATAAAGCGATGAGGAAATCTCCATTACTAATATTTTACCTTAAAGACAATGAGTGAGTTTTTGAATCTGAGTGTATTTGACAATTTGGTTTCTAAGAGTAAACTATTGTTCTGAGGATGTACTTACAGTGAACATAATACATGTGGTAAATACGTTTTATCTACTTTCATTTAGTAATATGAATTTTACAGTTCTGTTAATCGTTTTGTAAGGGCATCTATTACAGCACTAGTGCTGTAATAGATGCCATTACAGTACTAGTGCTGTAATAGATGCCCTTACAAAACGATTTTTAATAGCAGGTGCATTTTTATTTTTAAAAATGCCTTTTGCCAAATATTTTTATTCATAAATGAAAGTAGATAAAATTTTGTACAATATTCTTGTTGTAAATTCATATAACTACACTCGATGTTTTATTAAACTCGGCTGACGCCTCGTTTAACAACTTTAACATCTCGTGTTGTAATATGAATCTTTACAACACTTATATCGTAAATAACTATTACCGCACTTATGACATAAGACAGTAATATTAATTTAATAATAAATTAATAATGCCTAATGTAAATACAAACATTTTATTTATGAATTTAATCGAACCTGTAGGCGTGTTATGATGTTTTCCTAGGCTATTTAGTCAATCAATTAAAGCTTATTGATAATGATAAGGAACTACGGTATATTTAATAACACACATTTAACTGAATACATTAAAATGTTCACCTTCTTTAAAGGAAAATGATAAAATTATTAGGCTTGTTTAGCATTAAATACAAAGTTAGATTGTTATTATCCTCGTAATTCAATAAATAAAAAAATTCGTCTGTTCCTATTGGAATACATTTAAGGATTAAATATGAAAAATGTTTGCCCAATAAATTCAGTATAGTAATAATCTATTAGAAATAGTATGAGCAAAGTATGTCGCACAAAAAGGGCAGCCTCGATTTAATCGACGACTTAATCTCTTAAATCCATTATTTTTTTAAATTATATTTCCATTCAATATTAGAATCTAATTTTTGATTTTTAGATAATACTCTGATTAGTCTGTTGTTGATAGTTAAGTCGATTAGTACCAATTCTAATACTAATCAAACATTAACAAAAACTAAGTAAATGTCTAAATTTAATAACGAAAATAATTACTTAAGCATTTTAGTAGGATACAAACATGAACTGTTAGGACACAAAATTATAAAAAATATATATCACAGATAGTCCAATTTTAGCATACATTTAATATCATTAATTTAATCAGAGTAACAAAACCTCTTTATTTAAGTGACAAATGCGATGACTTACGAATTTTAAAAGTCGACCCAATCGATGATGTCTTACAGTACATCAAATGAAGAGCGCCTATTTTGATCTAAACCAGAAAGAAACTTAATATATTATTTCCTTCTCAAAGAAAATGCTTCAATCGACTTTATTCCTTTCACTATCCAATGAAAAAGTTTTAAGGCGTTAATTTAGGACGCAAAAATAAATAAACTAAGCTACAAAGCTCCTAACAGAGACGCATTAGCATTCCGAGGGGATATTTCCTTTTTCGAATAGTAAGTTCTCCCAAGTTAATTTTCGTAATTCAATTCAGTTAAGTTCGAACTCATTTAGTTAAGAAGCATCTAAGAAAACTCGTAACGAGTTTTATTCGTACTGCGACCATTTAACTTGATACTATTCAACGCGATTTCATTATTAAAAACGTAATTATCAATTGTTTCATGATTTATTGACTGTAAAGAAATACAAATTTCGAGTATATGAGGATGTCGGACATGCCCAGACTCGCACAGAGTTTTTTTTAAAGTTAGGATGTTTTTGAAAATTTTACATTTTGGGACACCCTCCATATTTAGATTACCCTGTAGCTTATCAAAGAGAAAGCAAATGTTCTTTTTGTAGTCATTTTACGTATAATCCAGTGACGTACTCAGATTTTTTGTACAATAGATTCCGAGCAAAAAAACAAGCTTGCTTTTTTTTAATGGGTCACCCCATATATTTTTTAAATAATATAATTTACTTCATAATAAGTTTCTCAGAAATATATAATACCTTTTTTTTATTTTTAATATTAAGCACGAAATTTACGTTTTATTAAAAAATACACATTTTTGGTCAGTAGGCCATGACGGGTAATTTAAAAAAAGAAAAGAACACAGTCATTGATGTCATATTAAAAATTTCTTTAATTTCTGTCAGAGTATTCAGGTTCTCTGAGTTGTTTTAAAATATCTACTTAATATTAAAAAAATCAGTTTGTCCTAATTATGGCAGAAAATGTAAACTTTGAAAATAATGAAAAATACGACATGCTCGTTTGTTATTTCTATTGTAATGAAAATGCAGATGAAGCAATATAAGTGTATTTCAATAGGTAAATATTCGCCTTTTTGTAGTATCTCTATGAAGATTTATTAAATTTCTTAAATTACTTGTAGATATCCCGAAAGATATCCGGATAAAAGAATTTTTCTAAGGATGAAATCAAATTTAATTAAACACGGTTCATTTTCTAAACCTCGGCCTAAAATCTACAACAAGGAGAACCGCGAGACTGATGAAATAAATGTTCTGGCTTTAATTAAGACAAATCCAACTAGTTCTTGCAGAACGGGGAAAGGTTCGGTCAGAGTAGTTAAATCAAGAGTTCAAACAATCCTAAAAAAACACAATTTTAAGCCATATAAATTCCACCTAGTACAAAACTTACATCCTGATGATGCACAGCGCCGTATAGAGTTCTGTAATTGGTATTTACAAAATATTAACAGGGAAAATAATTTTGAAAGAATCGTTATATGGTCCGATGAGGCTCATTTTACCAGTGCTGGTATATTTATTTGGCACAATACGAGGTTTTGGTCTCAGGAAAGCATAATGTAATATTTCCACTTGAACGGCAAAACAGGTTTGGCTTTAACGTATCATGTTTTATACTAGGAAGCAAAATAATTTATAATATATTTGAAAGCAGCCTTAATGCAAATAAATATTTGGAAATTCTGGAAAACGTTGTGCCGGAAATAATAGAAGACGTGCCCTTAGCGGGTCTCCATACCTTGCATCTGCAACAAGATGGAGCACTCGCTCACAATGCGCTAATTATCAGAGTCTTCTTAAACAATAATTTCCCAGGGCACTGGATTGGAACTAATGGACCTGTAAGATGGCGACCAAGGTCACCCGACTTGTCGGTTTTGGATTTCTTCTTGTGGGGTACCTTAAAAATAAAATTTATTCTATTCAATAGCATATTGCAGATTTAAGAAATGCCACTGAAAGAGCATTTAGGGAGTTACAAATGCTGTGTTTCATTATTTTAAATTCATAGAGGCGAATAAGAACAATGGGTGAAACATGTCTAAGGCATAATGAAAATGAATTTGAGCAATACTTATAAGAAGGTTCTATAAATTTTCAGCTTTTGCTTCTAATAACACAACTTGATTTATGCATTGTTATTATTTTTACTGAAATGCTAATTAGATTAAGGTTAAATATGTCTTGTACCTAAACTATCTACTTTTTGAAATATTTTAAAATTTATGGTGGGCTACACGATTTATAAGTATTGTTTAAATCTTTTTCTTTGTCACTGTTATTGATCTTGGTGTATTTTGGCCATGAATTTCTCGCATGCAGAACTTATTGACATGACTTATGCTTTGGGAGCAGGTGACAGAAATGCATTTTTAGCCTCGAGGATATATGCCCCACAATTTCTACAAAGAAGACATCTTCATCCAATTGAGTTTGAGCGATTAAAAGAGGGATTTGAGAGAACAGGACGTATCGGTTATGAAACGCATGAACGAGTGAAGCCAGCGAGTAACGATGGCAATAAATTAATGACAGCTTTAAGTGTAGGTGAAGATCATCAGAATATAATACTAGACAGCTAGGCAAAGAACTGCCTTTTAGTGCATGATCAGTGTCAGGAATATTTCATAGTGAACATTTTCATCCGTATTATATTCAGTTATTGCAAGAATTAGAGCAGCAAGATTATGATAATCGAGAATATTTTGCCAGTTGGCTAAAGGTATGATACAACAACAACCTTGTTTTTTTTTGGATAATGTGTTTAGTGGTGAGGCTACATTTTATAAAAACGGATGTGTGAACATACATAACTTCCATTAGGTATTAGCAATCCTTTTTTTTACACAAAAAACTTATTTTCAGCATCGGTGGTCGCTTAATGTCTGTGCTGGTAAAATAGGAAACAATATTATTGGGCCACATTTTTTTATGAAAACCTCACTGGTGGGATGTATCTTGATTGTCTGCAGAATCATTTAGAAGTGCTTTTAAATGGGTTATCGGAACATACCCCTGAACGAGTGTGGTTTCAGCAGGATGGAGCGCCGGCTCATTACAGTCTATAAGTGAGTTTGTGTCCAACTTGTTTACTGATTTTTCACAAACTACTGAAATATTTTAAAAATGCTTTTCTCTTCTTGCCACCCTAACAAAATAATTCACAGTATATCCAAAAGATCGCATAATACATCCAAATACTTCTTTTATTACCCCTTTTTTGTGCTGAAAGTTAATTAATAAAAACTTAAATTAATAATATGTACCTATGTACCTATCTGCACCCATATAAAGACATATTTTTAGATTCACTGCAGCCCGACACGACGCGACGCATGGTTAAGGGTTCTTAGAAAAAGAAACTAATATAGAACATCTCTCAAAACTTTCCTTTTGTTTAAAGATCACATACTACATCCAAATACTTATTACTTTTAATCTTTCTCACTAGTATGTACAGTGGCCGGCAGAAAGTACACACCAAAAGGGATTTTTTTTTATTTCAAAACTTACCAAATTTGTTTGACGGTGGAAATGTTCTGCATGTTCTTAAACAAAAAAGAGCATAAACAAAACTAGTAAATATTGCGTCGTATACGAGGGAGAGGTGAAAACGTTAAATTCACTCAAGAATAAAGTGCCCTTATTTTTTACCGTAGAATAATTTTTTATAAGAAATGTTGTTTGCACCTAAATATTATCCCTAAATACGAAATTTCAGCTCGATAGCACAAAAGAAATGTTTTTACTTTTTTTTTAACGAATTGATAGAAGCTATGCAACCTATAAATTCAGTTTTTTAACAGCTCGTGGGCAATTAGACACATAACTTACTTAAATTTAAAACATAAGGTCCAAATAAAAATTTCGGCACGGCAAACTGTTAGGAAAGTAAATAAAACTTCAAGTGTCAGTCTTATAGTAATGGATAATAAGTCAGAAAAACGGCAAACAAGTAAAAATAACATAAAAGAACACAGTAATTAACCGTTTTACATGCCCTCCGCCGTTTTAGATACACTTTATGGTTCTATAAATGAGCTCCCTTGTATCATTTCGTAGAATGATATGATTAATTTGTCTAACGCATTGTCTGATGACTTCTTCTAAGTAATCTTGATTTCGAAATGGTCGATGCTTAAAAACTTTATATTTAAGGTAACCCCAAAAAAAGAAGTCCATTGGTGTGATATCGGGCGATCTTGCGGCCAAGGGTTTTCAGAAAAGCACTCAATCCACCGATTAGGGAAGTAGTTATCTAACCATTCCCTTACTGCAATAGTACTATGGATTGACGCGCCATCTTGTTGAAAATAAAATTCCTGATGGACTTTTAGTGGCAGATTCTTAATGAAATTACTTACAACGGTTTGCAAAAATCCAAGTACATTGCAGCACTTAGGTTTCCACGGAAACAATGGTCCTAAAATACGATTGTCTATTATCCCGCACGAAACATTCGTCTTGAACGAATATTGATTCCTACATTTGATCACAAAGTGGGGTTCTCGTTTGACCACCAGCGACAATTTTGTGAAGTTACTGTACCGTTACTAGAAAAAGTTGCTTCGTCGGTAAAGAAAACATGCCTACCAAAGTACGGGTTATCTTCTATAATACCTTGAAACCAAAAACAGAAGTCGAGGCGAGCATCAAAATCCCGTGCCTGAAGGGTATGTACTAATTTTGGCTTATAGGCGCTGTAATTATGTTTCTTAAAAATCCTTCGTATTGACATTTCAGAGACACTTATATTATCTTGTCTCTGAGATAATGGCATCGTTGGAGCTTCGGCTGCAGACAGCAACACATTTAAACTTGTGCCTTCATTAGTTATGTTTTTCTTGTGCGGCTGTTTGAGTTTATTTTTGACTGATCCTGTTTGTTTAAATTTTGTGACAATTCTTAAAACGGTTGGATGAACTATATTTCTATGGGGATGTCTCTGATTAAAAATATCTGCGGTTTCGCGAGAAGAATTGTAATTTTCCCCAAAAACCAAAACAAATTCAATATTTTTTTGTAAAGACAATTTTAGTTCTGCCATTTTTTACAACTTAAACAACAACTGACGCTTAACGTCAGTTTGAATCCTAAATATTTTTTCATGGCAACTAGATTTCAATGAAAACGAATTTTATTATGTACGGGTTTGAACTTTAATTCATTAACCAATGGGTTTAGGAGTTTTTGAAAAATTTGGGACGGCAAAATTTTGTTAAATGTATGAAGTAAACCCTCATTTGTTTTACATAAAGTTATTTCGCTTATCCATAGAATAATGTACGGCGCACCAGAAAAATGAGATTATTTTTGACGTTATTTTATTAAACGTCCAGTTTTCGCCTATTTAAACAAATTTAAGTAAGCTATTGTAAGTCCCTGTATTATTTTATTCTTTTAAAATTCGTTTATCGATACGAATATTAAGAAAAGGTAACATGAGAAATACATAAACACAGCCGTCTGTGGATATTATTTTGTCAGCGTTTTCGATCCGTTTCTTGGATGTTTATATTAACATTGAAGGGCATTGATTTATGATTATTACCAACACATGGATTTTGGTCTAGGGGACATAGATTACGCAGAATTAATAAGAGGCATTTAGTTGTTGAAAGTGTTTTAAAGTTGTGGTACAGTACAGTTCAGTAAATACGAATATTTCGAGACTTACAAAATTATTGTGTATTGTGGGTGTTACAAGTGACAAGCTATTCAGGTGAGCTTTATCACTGAGTGTTTAACTTTTAGTATTTTAGGTGTTTACATAAATGCCATAATTAATTGCTGCTATTTTAATTGCTGATTTCATTATAAAGTTAATTGATATTGAACTATATTAATAATTATCCGAAAGCACATAAAAATGTTCTCTGGAGCGGACAATCGCGCGTTTAATCCCCTTTGTCCATTGCACTACTCAGAATGCGGCCTACAGGGTCAAGCTCTAGTAGGTGGAGCGAGTATGTCGCGAGTCTTAATCCCTTCATACTCATTGCACAACTCAGTACTAGTAGAATTGTGAGACGTATTGCGTGTTGTATCCCCTTACGTCAAAGGGTGGTATCTAGGTAGGGGTCACGTCGCGTGTTATATCCCCTCGTGACCATATTACGAACTCCTAGATACTGGGCCTTGAAATAGACAAATTAGTAATAAATGCATTGCGTGTTGTATCCCTTGCATTTGGTGATTCTCGGATAATTGTTGAATTAACAAGTAAATACTAAAAGATCACGGACACTCACGAATATTTTTCGTTATAGCTAAACCGGATTATGCGCTTTGAACGACAGTACCTCGACCATCAATCAATCCATCCTGACACTTGTTATTTGTTTTGGTAACTACTTATAAATATTTAAATTTGTATATAAATAATGATTATCTACATTATAATTTTACTTTATCAGTTTATTGTCTCTTTTTCAAAAAACAACTCTTACAATTTTTCAGAAGTGGGATAATGAATTTATGCGAAATTAATTTAAAATGTTTACATTTTTAATGGTCGAGGTGCACCTAGTTGGAATTAATGAAACATTGTTAATATCTGGTTGTCTCATTGATTAGGGTTTTAATTAAATAACAAGATGGGTAAAGGACAAAAACGTAAACCATCAACTGAACGTCCAATCGAACCATCATTACCTGACGTAACACCTAGTAGTAGTAGGACCGATTCCGTCTCCAATAATGATTCGGTGGATAGGTTGGCAGAAATTATGGCCACTATGTTACAAAATAACAATAAATCGGCAAACATGGGTACGGCTAAGGGGGAAGTAGTGCCTGTTTTAATCCGGAGGACAGGGAACAAAACTCCGAAAGTTGGCTAAAGAAAGTTGACGAGTTGCGTCAAATTTTTCAGTGGACTGAGCAAGCGACAATTTATTTTGCTTTATCCAAACTTAGCGGTTTAGCTGAAATATGGTATAAAGGCTTAAGCACCATAAACTATACTTGGGAAGAATGGAAGCAAAACATTATGTTGGCTTTTCCTGCTAGTTCCGACTACTATGAGATGCTGATGGAAATGGTTCAGCGCAGAAAACGTTTTGGTGAGAGCTACCCAAAATACTATTACGAAAAAGTCGCTTTATTAAATCGCTGTAAAATAACGGGAGCTCAGGCGGTTTCCTGCATTTTAGGTGGTATTGATGATGTCATAGTTAAAGCAGCGGCTAAAGCTGGGAATTATCAATCTCCTGAACAACTTTTTCGCTATTTAAGTACCCTACATGATTTGCATCCTTCGTCTAGTCGACCAATTGCAAAGCCAGTCTACAAGTCTAATAGAACTTCAGAGCTATCCAGAAATGATGATCGTGGAAAAAGATTTATTTCCTCGTCTTGGTCTAGATCTCATAAATGCGGCAAACCAGGACATTTTATGAGAGATTGCAAACAAAAACGATGCTCTTTTTGCCGTAACACAGGACATCTGGAGAGTGAGTGCTACTACAAAAAGTCAAGGAAAGGAGAAGAGCGAAATGGAGATAAAGTTGTGGCATGACTAGATGGCGAAAATACCGAATCTCCCAACAATAAATATTTTAAGAATGTTTTAATTAATAAAATCAGTCTTCTAAAGCATATTTAGATTTTGGAAGTACTTGCATAACCATTATATTTAGTGAAGTAACAAAATTAGGCTTAAGTTATGATAAGACAAAAACTGTAGTAATTAAGGGATATGGTAATGGAAAATATTTAACTTTAGGAGAAATAAGTTTTTTATTAAGTATAGATGGAGTTAATGCTACAGTAAAGGCTAACGTAGTTCAAGACTATCTACAGAATGTACCGATTTTGGTTGGACACCAATTTACTGAATTACCAGGAGTACTAGTGATTAAAGATAGTACACAATTAGTGATTACGGAAAATGATATAAATGCTATTGCAGAAATATTTCCGAAAAATAATAAAATTAATCTATGGGCGAAAAATACCATTCTAATTCCTAAAGGACACATGGTGAACGCTGTAATTGAGTCACGGGATGTCAAATTTTGTAGCGACCCATTTGTGGAGGCAAGTTTTCGCTTAAAGCAAGGTGGGGAGTATTGTATACCCAGAACTGTTTTGACATTAAGAGAAAATGAGGATGCAGTTTTGCCTCTAATTAATTTGTCCGACGACATTATTTTGAAAAATAAGAAGCCTTTAGTTAGAGCTTGGCCTTGCATCCCAGACGAACAGAAGAAGAATACCCAAATCCTAAGGATGAACAACGAGATGGAAACTTATCCGTCGTTGCCCATAGAGAAAATAAAAGTTGAACCACTAGATTCTACACATAAAGAAACTCTAATAAGATTACTCCAAGAATATAGAGACTGTTTCGCCGAAAGCACTGCAAAACTAGGAACTGCTAAATCTGCCGAAGTCGCAATAGTTCTTGAAGATAATAGACCCTTTACTTATAGGCCATATCGTATGTCAATTAGTGAGCAACAAAAGATGAGAACAATGATAGGTGAACTACTGGAAAATGGAATCATACGCGAATCCAACTCTCCGTATGCATCACCGATACTACTTGTCAAAAAAAAAGAATGGCGAGGATAGGATGTGTATCGATTATAGGAAATTGAATTCTATGACTGTTAAGGATCGTTTCCCATTACCACGCATAGATAACCAGCTGGACAGACTTCAAGGAAGTATGTACTTTACCAGTTTGGATCTTCGTTCCGGGTACCATCAAATACCAGTTGCTGAGAGATCTAAACAATACACTGCCTTTGTAACTACAGATGGCCAGTTTGAGTACAACCGTATGCCTTTTGGTTTGGCGAATGCCGCCCCGGCTGTGTTCCAAAGGCTAATAAACAAGGTTTTAGCTCCTGCAAGAGAGACTGCAACTGTGTATCTGGATGACGTTCTAATCCATACAAAAACCATCCAAGAAGGAATTCAAAATTTAGAGACAGTTTTGAAATTACTTAGAAACGAGGGTCTTACCCTAAATTTATCCAAATGTAGTTTTCTATTTCAATCTATAGATTATCTGGGTTTTGAAATATCACATGGAACATTTAAACCAGGTGTTGTAAAGACAAGAGCAATCGAAGAGTTTCCAGTGCCGAAAAGCGTACGCAACGTCCGTCAATTTATTGGATTAACAGGTTACTTCAGACAATTTGTCAAGGATTATGCGACCTTGGCGCGGCCTCTAACTGCTTTGTTAAAGAAAAACGTGGTATGGCATTGGGGAGATAATGAGCAGCAAGCATTTGACAAACTAAGATCAGCTTTGTCACAAAGACCAATCCTAGCAATATTTAATCCTGTTGCACATACAGAAGTCCATACAGATGCAAGTGCACAAGGTTTGGCTGGAATACTGCTCCAAAAACAACCCGATGAACGATTGCACCCAATCGCTTATTACAGTAGGCAGACTACCAACACCGAAAGTAAATTCCATTCCTATGAACTAGAAACTTTGGCAGTTGTAGAAAGTTTAAAGAAGTTTAGAGTTTACCTCATAGGAATACATTTTATTCTAGTAACGGATTGTAATGCGCTGAAAGCGACAAGTACCAAGAAAGACATCCTACCCAGAATTGCAAGGTGGTGGTTGCAATTACAAGATTTCCATTTTGACGTTAACTATCGACCGGGCAATCGGTTGAAACATGTGGATGCTCTCAGCAGAAACCCATCATCAAGTGAAGAACCACCGGCTGAAGTTTTACGAATAGAGCAAGCTGACTGGGTTTTATCTGGACAACTGACTGATGAAAGGTTGAAAGAAATCAAAGAAGTTCTATCCAAGCCACCCACTACTCAGTATGAAAAGGAAATTTATAAAAACTACGCTCTGCGCGATGGAAGGATTTATCGCATAACTGTGAAAGGATTGCTTTGGGTAATACCACGTGGTATGCGACAGCACATAGTTCGGATGGCACATGACGAAAGTGGACATTTTGCTACCGAAAAGACGTTGCAACGGTTATGTGAGCATTACTGGTTTCCCCGAATGCGAGACTACGTTGATAAGTACATCAAATGTTGCATTTCATGTTTATTTAATAAGCGTCCAAGTGGGAAGCGAGAGGGATTTCTACACCCTATCGAGAAGATGCCTGTACCTTTTCACATGATCCACATTGATCACATGGGACCTTTTCCCAAAAGTCGTCGAGGAAATATGCATCTTATAGTAGCTGTAGATGCTTTTACAAAATTTGTTTTTCTCAAACCCGTAAAGTCAACGAAAACAAAGTTAGTCGTAGACTACTTACAAGAAATATACAGTTACTATGGGCATCCCCACATTTTAGTGTCTGATCAAGGAAGTGCATTTACCTCTTCGAAATTCCAACAATACTGCAAAGACAACTTCATTAAACATGTTCAGAATGCAGTAGCTACACCACGAGCTAACGGGCAGGTGGAGAGACTAAACCGTACAATTAAAGGAGCTATTTTAGCAACAATAATTGACGAGGACAGATGGGACGGGAAAATAAAGGATATTCAGCTAATTATAAATACCACAATATCACAAACAACAGGGAAATCACCAACAGAACTATTTTACGATTACAAGCCTAGACGAGGAGCAAGTATACCTTTACTGGACGAAACTGCCAAAATTCCCAAGTTAATTCAAGATCTTCCTACATTGCGCTTAGAGATTGCTCAGAAAATTTCTTCTAGCCAAAGCAAGCAAAAAGTACAATATGACAAGAAAAGAAAGACCCCAACAAAATATAAGCAAGGCGACTTGGTACTTATCGAGAAACAGCAAACAACTGAAGGCACTAGCCGAAAATTGACTTCCCCATATGCTGAACCCATGATAGTGAAAGCAGTATTGCCAAATGACAGATATTTAATTGCCGATATGCCAAACTCCCATAGAACCACCAAATCCACTAAATACGAGAAGGTCATTGCTGTCGACAGAATGAAGCCTTGGATCAACCAAGGAGGAGTATCAGACGAGACAAACAGTGATAGCGGCGAAGATGGTGTGGAATTAAGTTCCGACGATGACGATGCAGATTCTAACTAGAGGGACACCTCGGGGCAAGGTGACTGCAGGATGGCCGAATGTAAGTCCCTGTATCATTTTATTCTTTTAAAATTCGTTTATCGATACAAATATTAAGAAAAGGTAACATGAGAAATACATAAACACAGCCGTCTGTGGATATTATTTTGTCAGCGTTTTCGATCCGTTTCTTGGATGTTTATATTAACATTGAAGGGCATTGATTTATGATTATTACCAACACATGGATTTTGGTCTAGGGAACATAGATTACGCAGAATTAATAAGAGGCATTTAGTTGTTTAAAGTGTTTTAAAGTTGTGGTACAGTACAGTTCAGTAAATACGAATATTTCGAGACTTACAAAATTATTGTGTATTGTGGGTGTTACAAGTGACAAGCTGTTCAGGTGAGCTTTATCACTGAGTGTTTAACTTTTAGTATTTTAGGTGTTTACATAAATGCCATAATTAATTGCTGCTATTTTAATTGCTGATTTCATTATAAAGTTAATTGATATTGAACTATATTAATAATTATCCGAAAGCACATAAAAATGTTCTCTGGAGCGAACAATCGCGCGTTTAATACCCTTTGTCCATTGCACTACTCAGAATGCGGCCTACAGGGTCAAGCTCTAGTAGGTGGAGCGAGTATGTCGCGAGTCTTAATCCCTTCATACTCATTGCACAACTACTCAGTACTAGTAGAATTGTGAGACGTATTGCGTGTTGTATCCCCTTACGTCAAAGGGTGGTATCTAGGTAGGGGTCACGTCGCGTGTTATATCCCCTCGTGACCATATTACGAACTCCTAGATACTGGGCCTTGAAATAGACAAATTAGTAATAAATGCATTGCGTGTTGTATCCCTTGCATTTGGTGATTCTCGGATAATTGTTGAATTAACAAGTAAATACTAAAAGATCACGGACACTCACGAATATTTTTCGTTATAGGTAAACCGGATTATGCGCTTTGAACGACAGTACCTCGACCATCAATCAATCCCTCCTGACACTTGTTATTTGTTTTGGTAACTACTTATAAATATTTAAATTTGTATATAAATAATGATTATCTACATTATAATTTTACTTCTATCAGTTTATTGTCTCTTTTTCAAAAAACAACTCTTACACTATACCTATGTCTAATTGCCCACAAACTGTTAAAACACTGAATTTATAGGTTGCATAGCTTCTATCGATCCGTTATACGAGGGGGCGTAAAAAAAAAGTAAAAACATTTATCTTGTGCTACCGAGCTGAAATTTGGTATTTATGGATAACTTTGAAGTGCAAACAACATTTCCTAATAAAATTTTTTTCTACGGTGAAAATAAGGGCACTTTATTCTTAAGTGAATTTAACGTTTTCACCTCTCCCTCGTATACGACGCAATATTTACTAGTTTTGTTTATGCTCTTTTTTGTTCAAGAACATGCAGAATATTTCCACCGTCAAAAAAATTTGGTAAGTTTTGAAATAGAAAAAAATCCCCTTTGGTGCGTACTTTTTGCCGGTCACTGTATACCTAGTAGTTTTGTAATATAAACAAATATATTAATAACATAACTGATGCTTGCTTTACTGCTTTGAGGCTTTCCACAGTTATATTCTTTCTAACATATTTATTTTCTTTCCTACAAAGTGCTAAAGCAAGATAAATGCACATGTTTATCAAGTCTACTATAAACATTCAATACCTACGTTCTGACGCAATAATTTGTTAAAAGAAAACAGTACCTAATTTTTGTGCAACTTCTTTCGTATGTTGAATAGAAAATAATAGGAGGAAACCAGGCGACAAAGGGCACCTTTTACTGTGTTAAGAACAACCATTATTACTTACGGAACTATGCCGAAAACTAAACGTTAATTCGAAATTTCATTTTCGATAATATTCTGGCAACACTGATACAAATTCGATCCACTTAAAACGCGACGTCGCCAATGCGTTATCGCAATCAGCTGATCGCATTAACAATAGAACGGTGATTCCCAAGAACAGTTAGTTCTTTACGCGACGAAACTGAATGTGCCAACGCAGCAATCACCAATTGACAACCTGAACAGCCGTGAAAATAGGCGTGCCGACGGGGTTTGTTATTTTTTATTCTTGTTTCTGTATTTCTCGAAAATATCGCCCAGGAAAGTCGGGAAAAGAGGACTTATTATTCACAGCCAAGCTAGAGAAATTGTTAACAATGTCTCCGAGTTGATGTACAAGGAGGCAGAAGTAGAAGTAGAGTATAATGTAATTTGGTATTTTTAGGGAGCGTGCTTTGGCAGTTACAAGACTATCCAAAACATCGTACCATAAAATTCAAAAGGAATCGGTCAGTACCTATAGGTAATAGACCCGGTTGTTCTTGAACCACGCCCAGAAAGATACGACCCAAACTCCTAAGGAAAGTAGATTCTATAACATCAATGCAACTAAAATTGGTAGTTGACAACACATCCTACCATGATGTTCCTGTAAAAAAAATATTACCTCTGCAAATAAAAAACAAGAAATGATTGACTGGGCATTCTATTTTACGCTTGCCACCCTATCATCCAGAACTAAACCCCATTGACAAAATGTGGGCAACTGTAAAAAATTGGGTAGCAAGTAGAAATACAACATTCAAATTAGCAAATGTAGAGGCCAGACAAAAGTTTTCGGAAATAATAGTTGAAGAATGGGTAAATCTTTGCAACCATGTAAGGAAGCATGAAAAAGAACTGATTGACAGAGAACACATTTTTTATGCAACACTTGATCACTTAAAATTTACTGTAAACACAGGTTCTTCACGGAAGAATCAGATTTTGAAAACATTTCAAGCTCCAGCGAGCAGAGTTGGGATTATTTATCAGATTCTGATTAAACAAAGTAAAACATGTTTTTCTTGTGTTTTTAATATCCCTGTAATCATTAATTAAATAAAATAATAATAATTAGTATTTTGCAAGTAATTAATATCTTTCCTTAAAGTCGTTAGTATTAAAGTATTATAGATATTATACCCTCACGAGAAAAAAAAGCGGGTACATGATCGAACGCTGAACAAATTTTAACAAGTCTTCCGGTAGTAAATATATCATGAAAATACAAGACTTTAAAGTTACGATAACAACTTTAAACAGTTACTACGTAAATTTAAATAATTAATATTTTTTAACATCTAAATGATGCATCACTGGATTCTAATGAAGTCAGGGAAGTTTTGAGAGAAACTCTCAATAATCTCTCCGCCGGTTACCTACGTTATTGTAACTTTCATGATTGATTTTGACTCTACCTTTTGATTATTTTTTGATGTTGGCTTTGTTTATGGGATAAACGCAACTTTATCGAACTCTGATATGGGCATAGCGACATGCAAATAAATGACATTTATTTTTTAAATATTCTTTTTCTCGAGAATAGCTGCTCGTAACGATTTCTACCAACTATGTCATTTTCACGTAAAAATGATAGCGAAATCCATTTTTTTGCTTAAAAATGTAACACAAGCACGTATAAAAAGGTTATGACTCCTTAAAAGAGTAAAGAGATATATAGCTAGGGCCATCTATAAGTGGAAGCCATGCTAACATCAAATTCGAATTTCGCATTTCAAAAAACCTTTTAGTTCAAATATCCACTTATTTCAAAAATTATTTAAAAAAAAAGAAAATAAAAATAAACCTTTGTATCATGTATCTCCGAAACGAAGCATTTCCGGACATAGGTTTATAGGAACTTTTTTTCATAGTTTTAAACAGGGAAACTGATCCTTCCTTCCATCCTTCGCAATATTAATGAAACACCCTGTATATATAGTCTAAACGCATCACCATAAGATTCGCATATGGCAGGAGTAAACTCTCTATAGGTTAACTACCATAATATGTTTATTTAATTAGCATCTCATTTGTGCTCAAAATAATCAAAGCTTTTGCAACATTTGCATTTAGTACTTATTTTTCTTTCCGAATACCTAAATAGTTCCCTAATGTTAATTTCAGTAATTGAATTCAGTTCAAATTAGATTCCATTTCTAAATTCTAGAGGCAATAAAATTTATTTCTAAACAATTACCTGTCACTGCTGTTAATTTAACTGTTAATTCAGGACTAGTGAATAAATGTTATTTAAATTTAAATTGCAATATGCTTCGTTTAGGAAAACTTTGAAACCTGACATTTCCCACTAGACCACGCAGGCCCCAACTAAAATTATTTAAGACAGCAATAATGTATTCATACCTAGAGATGGGCATGATTATGAATTGGCGATTATTTGAATAGTTTTCGAAATAATTCAGATAATCTGAAACTATAGAGAAAAATTCAATATTTCACCCAGCTGGGCTATTGGATCACAAGTAATCAACCGTCAATCCCGAGAAACGGCAATAGGTACTGATTAAAATTGAAAAAAAATCCCGGATATTCTGCGTTCATATATGATTACTAGAATATTCGTGACCTCGTAATTCCGAATGTCAATTTGCCAAAACGTCTGTAATCCTCATCTTTGTTCTTATTAAGCCATTCATATCTTAAGATCAATCTGTTGAAAAAAAAAATAAGAGTAGAAGACATAGGGACTATATATTGAGAGAAATTGTTTTAAAGTTAAAGCATTATTGTAAAATAGTAAACATAAAAATTAAAACTTTTTTGTGATATTATGTCTTGGGGAAAAACTTAAGATTTTAAACCATAATTAACTCTCTTTTTTTTTAAATATTATTAGTTTTTGTTTTCTAAAATTTGTGACTTAGACCACTCTGCCAAAAATGTAAAAAATATACTAGCCAATAAATTATTACACTTTTAGATCATAAGGTCATTTAATTTACAACTAACCTGAACTTTAATCTTATAAACTTCAAACAAAGAATCAGCAAAGGAAAACTAGTTATCTTTATCTTTAACTTCAAACAGACCAATATCTTCAACATTTGGATTTCCAGACATGCATTTAAAGCATTGTTGATGGACGGGAGGAATAAGCTGGAAAATATAATTCGTATTATAATTATTTTTTTTTTTTTTTTCATTGACCAGAAGAGAATGATCATAAAGTAACAGCAATTATTCCTTCGAGTTTGTGAACACCTTTTCGACTTGAGTAAGGTTTATTTTTTTCAAAATACAATTAGCGGATAAGCATTGCACTTTTAACTGGCTCTCTATGCTAACAAAATTATTAACAAAAGATTTTCCAACAAATAACGACTTAGGAAAATCTTTAAAAAATCCTTCAAACCTGCAAACAACATCGAAAGAAATTAGTTTTTCAAAATTAGCAAAGCGCGCTTTAATTTGCATCGCAAATGAGTCAAGAATTTCAAAAGAAATCATTTGGTAAAAATCTTAAAAATTACGAAATTGGCGCAAAACAGAGTGATTGTTCTATCTAAACAACTTCGTTTTTATTGCTAAGTCGTTAAAAATATTTTGTTTACGAAGTACCTAAATCAAATTTTTTAACTACAGCCGCACTACAGATTTTAATTTTTTTAATACTGATTTCAAAATAAAATGCATATTATGGACCACAAAATAGTTTAATTTTGGTTTCATTTACCATAAGCCATGTATATTTTTGATACCAGGTTTCTCAAAATTAGCTATTACTCCCCTTGCCTCATGTATTAATTAAATTCAACATTTTAGGTGACGTCGGACTCGACTATTGTTTTTTTTTTTATTTTACTTTGTTCATTGAATGAAGGAGACGAAAAATCCACATTTTAAACTTAAAATATAAGACAACATTTTACCTCAGTTTCTACTTGGTTTTTCATGTCATTGCGTAGTGCGTGCGTCCAAATAAGATATTTCATTTAAATTTAAAAATACGTACCTGAGGTCTTAATCCTAAACAAACCTACAATCTAAACCGAAAGTTTGGTTTTTTAACAGACAATACTCACTCTGACTCATTTTACACGAATTCAGTCCTTTTTTTTCAAGAATAATAACCGACATAATTAATGAGTACAATAACTCGCTAACTAACCTCACTTTAAGGGTTTGTTCCATCCCGACCAAAAACCGTATATCTTGCACCGTTCCCGAACCTATTCTATGCCCAAACGATAATTTTCAGCTTGCTAATTAAATTTTGAAATTGATAATCGACTGTTGCAGCGCTAAATTAGTTGTGCGACTGTTGGAAGACTGTACGGGTATGGTTTTTGATAAAGTTGGAACAAAATTTAAATTTATCGGTAAATTCAATTTTGCCGTGTTTGAAGTCTTCAAATAATTAGTGGCGTATGTTTGTTTGTTTATCCTGATGCCTGGACTCTATAACTCCTTTCTTATGGCAGGGTAGGCTTGCCGGACTTGATTCTGGTTACAAGGCGACAGGGCCGAGCCGCGCCGGGGGTGCAAGGGGTGCATGGCACCCGGGCGGCACTAACACGGGGTGGCAAAATGTCTCTAAAAAAAAAATAACAGAACCCCATCATGCAAAAAATATTTAGTCGCAAAGTCGCAAAGCGCAAAGTGTCTTTCTTTGATAGCGGCATTTCTCCGAAATATTGTTTTCTTATTATTACAACAATACCAAAATAGTGCGTTGACGTTGAGCGTTCGGGCGAATCGGGCGGCGTAAAAAAGATAATAAATAGGTAATAATAAAGAATAGCCGCTTGCCGCAAAAACGACAGAATATATTAATAGATTACTTGAATAAAGGGATCGCGGCTCGCGGCTTTTCTTTTGGCTTTTCACTCTTTACCGACTTTGAGAATGTGGGATTTTTTTATTTTTCTAATGCCGTGTTTTCGTGTTTATCTAAGTTTGCGTTTGCGTAGCCTTTTTTTAACTTTTTTAATTTAAGTTGATTAGTTGAAAACCAAAGAGCAAAGAGTAAAGATTACGATATTACGAATTAGGGAACGAGATCAGTGTCTATTTGATTTATTTTTATTTAGTGATTGTGAACGGTAGGTTTTAATTATTTTATATTAGTTCAATTCTTATGCATTTTTTTAATGAAGAAAATAATGTTTTAAATTTTTGCCAAAATTTTTAATCACAGTTTAATTATTTAGATGTCTGTGTCTGATGGTCGAAAGAGACTTTCTGGTTCACAATACCGAAAAAGAAAGTTAGAAAAAGAGGAAGACAAAAAACGATTAGCTGGATCATTAAAAAAGTTTTTTGTGTCCACGAGCAATAAAGAACCACAACCTTCATGTAGCCAAGACCCACATGTTCAATATTTTGAGTCAAACGAGGACAAAGAAGAACGACTGGAAAAATTGCAAGAAAATAAATCGTACGCCGAAGCGCCCGAAGTAGGGGAAAAGGACACGCTGGATCAGGCTACAACGAACTAGCCAGCAAATACACAAACTGAAGTTAGTGAAGATATTCTTAAGGTAAATAAGGAATTATTAAATGATCCAGCCTGTTGGCCGCAGGTATTAACAGATAATATTAGAATATCAATTTTAGATTTAGGACCAGTACAACTAAAAAATATTGTATATCCAGTAAATGATTCAAATAGATCTTTTAGCGCCACCTATTTCGAAAAAAAATTAACTAATAATGAAAAAGTTCCTAGAACCTGGCTTGTTTATTCAAAATCCAAAAATTCAGTATACTGCTTTTGTTGTAAATTATTTAAAGTATCTGTTAATAGTTTTAACGATGATAATGGCTACAGTGACTGGCAACATTTGTCTCGGAATTTAGAAAGGCATGAAACAAGTAAGGGAGTAAGGGGCATTTTGAGAGTGTTAGAAAATGGGTTAATTTGAAGATATCAATTGAGAAAGGCTTTACTGTCGACTCTTTTAATCAAAATTTAATTCAAATGGAAAAGAAAAGATGGACTTGTATTTTAGAAAGAATTATATCTGTCATACAGTTTTTAGCAGGACAAGATTTAGCTTTTAGGGGCAACACTCAAACACTTTTCGAAAAAGGTAACGGCAATTTTTTGAAACTTATTGAGACATTTGCAAAATTTGATAACGTAATGGCCGAACATATTGATAAGGTTCAAAAAGATAGCAAAAAAATGCCACACTATTTGGGCGATAAAATACAAAATGAATTAATTTTCCTAATAGGAGAAAGAGTAAAGAGAACTATAATTGAAACCTTAAAATGTTGCAAATATTTTTCAATTATTCTTGATTGTACACCTGACATTAGCCACCAAGAACAGATAACGATGATTGTTAGATTCGTTTTCATTAATGACAATTCAAAAAGTATAGAAATTCGAGAACATTTTTTAGGATTTTGCCCAGTTACAAATACTACTGGCCAGGGATTATCTTATTTTTTATTGAATTATTTAAAAGAAATGGATATTGATATTGCTGATATGAGAGGTCAGGGTTATGATAACGGTGCCAATATGAAAGGCAAACACAATGGTCTACAAAAAAAAATTTAGATGTTAATCCTAGAGACTTTTTCGTACCTTGTGCGGCACATAGCCTTAATTTAGTCGTTAATGATGCGGCAAAAAGCTCTCTTGAAGTAACAAATTTTTTTAACATTATTCAGGAAATATATGTCTTTTTTTCGGCCTCAACCTATCGATGGCATATCCTTATGAAAGAACTTCCTAAGCTAACAGTTAAGCCGCTATCTGATACTCGATGGGAGAGTCGAATTGATGCTATCAAAACCCTTAGATTTGAATTAGAAAAAGTGCATGATGCTTTGTTTGCCCTCTATAGTGATGATTCTAGAGATAATGACACAAAAAATCTTGCAATGTCCCTAATTAATAAAATAAAATCTTTTAAGTTTATATGTTCCTTAGTTGTCTGGTACAATATTTTGGCAAAAATAAACGTAGTAAGTAAGATAATGCAAAAGTCTAGCGTTATTTTGTCAGAAGCTCTGCGAATGTTGAAAGAAATTAAAATATTTTTAACCGAAATTAGATCTGAAAATGGTTTTATAGACATGCTTAATGAGGCCAAAAAAATTGCCGAAGAAATAGACTCCGAAATTTGTTTCCCAGCTGTTCAGTTAGTTAGACCAAGAAAAAAAAAGATTTTTTTTGAATATGAACATGAAGATGAACCCATTCAATCTCCAGAGCTAAATTTCAAAGTAAATTTTTATTTTTTTATTCTTGATATTGCAATTTCAAAATTAGATGAAAGATTTAAAGATTTCGAAAAACATAATGACTCTTTTCGCTTTTTAAATAATTTAGGTGCAATAACTAAAAATGAAATAATGGGATATTGTAGGAACTTACAAATTAAATTAACTGATTCAGAAACAGGAAATATCGATATAAGTGCAATTGATCTTTGCAACGAAATTGATACACTGTAAATTCATATTATTGATAAAAATAATATGTCGGCCAAAGAAGTATTAACATATCTCGTCATTAACGATTTAAAAGGAATATTCCCTAATTTATTTGTAGCCTTACGAATATTTTTAACCATGCCGGTCACTGTGGCACATGGGGAGCGATCATTTTCGAAACTAAAACTTATTAAAACCTACTTAAGATCAAATATGAGCCAATCGAGGCTTACAAATTTAGCAGTAATTAGTATCGAGGAAGATATTTGTTCCAGTATAGATGTTACAGATTGAGTTAAAGAATTTGCTTTAAAGAAGGCAAGAAAAGTAGATTTTAACATTTAAACCCATCTAGGAATTGGAATATATTTTTGTTATTTTTTCGTTTTGTTTTGATTTTTTCTTTTCTTTTACTACCTTAAGAATGTAAATTTTATTTTCACTACGTTTTTATATATTTGTCAATAAATAATGTTGAAAAATGTGTTTTTATTAATTTTCCCAATCTAAAATGAAAACAGTAGGTGCGTCATACATACACCTCAAAATCGGCATTGAATTATCCAATTACTCCTATCTCCAATAAGATCTAGACACATTTGCTAGATAGAGACGATTTTTACTAATGAATATTTTCCGGGGGAAGGTAGGTACTTTTCTATCCGACTAGACTAGAAATTTACCTCATATCTCGCCTCACTAATCAAATTTCGACTAGGTACGCTAATAGGGAGGCATATTTTGTTCTTGCACCCGGGCGGCGGATACCCTAGGCTCGGCCCTGCAAGGCGACTTGAAACGTAAATCAGTTAGTTTGATGGCGGCGTAAATGCGAGTTATCCACTATGGCGTCCGGGGTCACAAGGGCTATTTAAAAAGTGGAACGGTTTCGCTAAAAAATGCAAATTGATGTAGATACATAATACAGGGTCGTTGGTATGTATGGAAACGGTTGAATATTTCTTAAAGTAGGTACAGCAGCTAGCAAAAATGTTCCAAATAAAAATTTTAGGGTTCCTTATAGTCTATTAGAATTTTAAAAAATTAAGTATACAGGATGAGTCAGAAAGCAGTAGAAAAAGAAAGTTACTTTTTTGCCTATGTCTTAGAATATTTTTGGATTTTGCATAAAATTACTATTATTTTTAATTAAGTGCATTATAAGTCTAAACCTAATGGCTTCCGAGATATCGACTTTTGAAAACTGACATTTTTGAATTTTGACAGCTTCTAGCATTCTAACGGTACGTCTTAGAGTAAAACGGCTTGCATGTCCCTATCTAAGTTTTTAACTATCTTTCTAAATGTATCAACTTCCGGTTAAACCGGATGTAGCTCAAAAGCCGAAAATATTATACTTCCGGTTTCACCGAAAGTTGATATTTTTGGAAAGATAATAAAAAGTAAGATAGGGACATATAAGGCGTTTTGCTCTATGGCATACCGTTTGAAAGCTAGAAGCTGTCGAAGTTAAAAAGTGTCATTTTCCAAAAGTCGATATCTCGGAAGCTATCAAGTTTAGACTTATAATACATTTAATAAAAAATAACTGTAATTTTATGTATAATCCAAAAACATTCTAAAATATAGGGTGTTCCATTAAGAAAAAAGTAACTTTATTTCTCTACGGCTTTCTGACTCATTCTGTATACTTATCTTTTTCTAATTCTGATAGATTTTACAAAACCATAAAACTTTTGTCTTGAATATTTTTTGTTAGCTGTTTTACTTTACGAAATAGTCGACTGTTTCCATACATACCAACGACCCTGTATATATTGTCTGTGTGACACTAGGTCGGCACTGCCGACCCTGTCGCCACTGGATCAATATATTTATTTTTCTTTCGAGTGACTGATTCTTCTTATAATTATGTCGCATAAAAGTTACCTCTTTTCATTTCATTTACATGAAATAAGTTTTTGATTTTATGAAAGTGTGTTGTGGCATCAGGATTTAATTTAGTGCATTCATTTTCATTAAGCTTTCTAATATTACCTACTTAAGTTGCTTGAGCTCCTCCTTTGGAATAAAAGATGCATCATAAAGAACGAAGCTCCAAAGGAAGTGGCCTTAGCATTCTAAGAAGGTATTTCCTTCGACGAATAAAAAGTTCGCTAAAATTGATTTTCGTAATTGAATTTCCTTCAGATTGGAATCCATTCTAATAAAAGACTTCTTGAGAGAAATCTATAGCATATTTTATTGTATCAAATTAGCTGAAAGTTTTGGATACAATTTCATTAGGTCGCTTGTGTCGGTCGATGCGGGTTTATTTAAATTTATTCTTAGATTCTTTTTCAATACTTAAAATATTGGGCCTCTTTCCAGGTACGAAAAACAGAAAAGGGAAAATCTTGAGAAGCTGGAAACTTTTTTAATTGCTTTGTTTTGGGGCGGCAGGATTAAGCATACAAAAAAATGCCTCGAGCGAAATAAGCTGCAGCTGCTGCATTGAATAAACTTAAAATTTGACAACAGCACTAAAACTCCCCAAACTTAATACGAATTAAAAATTTTACATTTTGTAATACCTACTCACACAACACTGCCTGCATTGTTTTAATCAAGAATTCTGCAATAACCTATAAATCAAAAATAAAATCTAGTAGCCTTTGACCACTACCTACGAGTAAAAGTAATAGTTTTTATTATTATTATTACTAGTAACAATTTATTTCTGTATTTTGAATTTAAAAAAAAATGGCATTGCGTTTTTCTCACGAAGAAAAATTTTATTTGCTACAATGTTACATTAATTGCAACAGGAATGCAAATCTTGCATTATAAAGATATTTTGAATATTACCTGAAAAACAAAGACTTTTTCCAAAAATTGTTATGAACTTTGGAAACTATGGAAGTTTTGAACAACCGCGGTCCAAGAATGACGAAAAAGAAGATAATAACGAGCGTGACGAAAACGGGAGGGAATATTTTAAAGCCGCTTCGACATTGTCTATAAGAGCGGCGGCAAGAGATTTACCAACCCCGAGAAGTACCATAACAAAGTAGGGAAGTCAAGTTTTTCAGAAGTAAAGGGAGGACGTTTCTACATTGAAGTGAGAGGAGCTAACGAACATAAACTATGAGTTCGGTATAATAACATATACCTTATACATAATAAAAAAACACATTCTATAAAGATAAGTACTTAATTAATTAAGGAAAAAAAATTATATTTTATTTTTCCGATTTTGCAAATAATGATAACAGTTTTGCATTTAGTTTAATTTTTTGGTAAAATTCGACGCATTTCTCAGATTGAATAACAAGTTCACTTTTAAGTAGAACTTTTCATGCTGTATTTATTTGTTTTTTTCGTGATTTGGAATTCATTACATAGAAACCCCGTTCTGTAAATGCCGAACTTTCGGGAATACTTAACACATATGACACCACTTTACAAATATTGTTACGTTTAGGTTAGTTGTTAGTTGGTTAGTAGTCAGTTAACAGTTTTTTAAAAAGAGATTCAAAACGGTTGTTTGGTTTGATTCTAGTTTCTAAACAGTTTCTGGAAAATGTTTAAATAAATAGGCACATTTTCCCAAATTCTATTATTACTTAAAAAGGCAGATTTAATTACCTTAAGTATATCATCTTATCAAGATAAAAAGTAAGTATCTATACTATGTCTATAATCCATCATATAACTAACATTTAATTCAATTGGTTGGACAAAGATCTTTTTTATTATATTTTATTTATTTTATAATATGATTATGCTAAAAGCAGGAGGGTATTTCAGTCAAAAAGAAGAAAGGAGGACTCAACGTCTTAAAGAAGGACTGTCCTTCCGAAAGGAGGACACTTGGCAAGCCTAACACAAAGAGTTTTAAAAAAGAGTAAATATCGACCGTACAAGCCAACTATACTTCAGGGTTTACGAGAGACGAATTATCCAAGAAGAATCCAATTTTCAAATTGGTATGTGAACCAATGCCAACAAAATCCTAATATTAGTCGTCTTGTAATTTGTACCGACGAAACACATTATACTAACTGCGGGGTTTTTATTAGACACAACCACCATCTTTGGGCTACAGAAAACCTTCAATAATTGGTTCAACGAAGACTGCAAATCCGATTTGGCTTTAATGTATGATAAGTATGTCACCTAGCTTGCTAAATACATAGCAGGTATTAAGTCAACTTTACTTTTTTTCTTATTGTTAGAAGGTCAAATATTATCGGCAATTAGAGAAAAAGTTCCTCAAGATCTACTAAATAACATTTGGTTTCAACTAGACGGTTGTTCCTCACATAGTGTTCGAGAAGTTCAAACTCTCTGAAAACAGATATTTGATGACAAAGTAATTTCAAACTGCGGACCAGTTAATTGACAATTGAGTAGTTTTGCCATATTTAAAGAGACTTTTATCTCTTATGTTACTAAAGATTGTCGTAATTAGTATGAATAAATCACTAAAACACATTTTTTTACTTACCATCTAAGTTTTTCCAGTCCATGGGGCTACTTGACCCGAATAATATTGTATGCATTTTGTTTCATAGTATAGCATAGTTTATTATATATCACAATTATTGAACTAAAAATCGAAATGTGAAAAATTCGTCAACCAGCCCCGGTCTGCTCTAGATATAAAATAAATATATATCCCCTTCCCTGTTTCTGGCGCAGCCCTTAGATTGTTGACATTTTAACAACAATAGCTCGATTCGACGTGTAAAGCTTACGAGCATACCTAAATTTCAAGTTTGTATCTTTATTAGTTTCGAAAACATTAAGAAAACCATCTTCAGTCTCCCCTTAGGGAGCCTGTAGCTCGGTTATGGGGGGATACAGGACAATCTTTCGGACCTAATTTTGACCCGCTCCCTAATTATTGCCTATACCTTTTAGGACATCCTGTATCTGTACAGTGCGATAATTTAATCTGAAAAGAAGTGACGACAATTACTTAAACATATTTTTTGTTAATTAAGGCGTAGTATAAAATCTTTCACCTGGTATATTTTAAATTCAAAGAACAAAATAATTACTATAATTACCGTTAAGGCCGTGGAGCACCTTAGACCACACATAGCGTAAAATATATTTAACGTTTATGCTTTCTTGAAAATAAAAATTATAGTAATATCATATTGCACATATACTTTATGGTATATACTCCTTCTTAATATAATTATGGCCTGGGTATATTTCTGAAGAATCTTAGGAAATTAATTATTAAATTCACGTTCTGCTGTCATCTTTGTTTATTATGATAGTCATAAATAATTGATTAAATAATTTAATAAAGTTTATTATATTTATAATTTTATTAAAATACGTAACTAGTTTACCTTACCATCGCTGCGACTGTAACATCACCTATGTACTAACACCTGTGTGTTTGTATCACTTATAAAATAAAATATAACTATACCCAATGAGACTTTACATCCAGCTATTTTAATTGTCTAAATTAGGCTCCTGGTATTTTTCTAATTTAAGAGAATCAAAATTAACATAATTCATCTGCCCACCCAACAGTTTACGGGATTTCATCTCCATTTCTTCACAATTTCTCAAGCAAATTATTACCATTTATGTAGGTATAATTACATTAATAAGCTTAAGCGATAAACACAAACAAAAATTTCCTGGTATTTTAAATCCAATTTATTAAATTAAACGGCTTTAATATGAAAAATACATTGCATTAGTACTGAAGTTAAGGTTGAGCATAATAGCAATATTGTTAATTAACTAGTGATTTAAAAACGTATGAGCATAATTTTAAATGTAGGCATCAAATCCAATTAATTATGTTTCTACGGGCCTGCGGAGAATAACTAGTTTCTACACTCATATGCATGCTGAAAGTGCATTTTTCAATATTGAGAGTAGTGCTAAAAGTTTTTCGACATTGACGCGGGAAACAATACATACCTCAACAATCATACTAGATCGCAATTTTACCTATGCACTTAGAAAAAAAACATTGTACCTAACAACTGCGCAATCGACTGCTGTTTTGCGAACTAACCTGAACTGTAGTTGCGTGCGGAAAGTATCACTTTCTTCACTTGTTAGGTAACTATCTATTACGCGCGGTCCGATATTGCATGAAGCTGATTTGTTAGCGATAATTTGTTTTTAAATTACGTCACGAATTTCTTTATTAATTCATGTTGGCTTTACACTGGTCATTGACTTTATGAAGTTCTTGATAAGTGAAATGTCAATATATTTTCTGAAGTACATTTTCGGTCTAAAACCTTTAAGCTGGATTTATAAACTTGAAAGGTTTGATATTCGACATTTCGGGAAGTTTGATATTAGACAGTTCAGAATATGGTATTTTTAAAGTCAGTAGTGAAGTTCGAAAAGTTGTTTGATTGGTTGGAGTATGTGTAAAATAGAATGAAATAAAATATTTCATAATTTTGAATAAAGTCAAGTAACAACAAATTAGCATCATCACTCTCAATATTATCTATTTTTTATTTTGCAGCACGAATCACAAAACTAACCCTACAATAACAAAAAGAAAATACAAATACGAATGATGGAATGATGACTTAAACAACAAACCACATGACTGTAAAATAGAGTCTTCATTGGTCGGAACGAACTTCCCGAACTCCGATAATAAAAATCGGTTATCTCGAACTACCGGGGAACTTTTCAAAACTCTCGAACTTTACACGAACTGGGTGTTTACTTTAGTTTAAATTGAACTCTCATTTCCAACGCCAACTGAGCTTCACCTTTGCGAACTTTTTGAGTTTATAAATCCAGCTTTAAGAGAGAGTACCCATGCTATTTCCGCAAGATCTAGTCGCTAGTCTACAGTGGGTTCGGGATCACATGCATTGACTTTTACCTTAGGGGTGCGGAGTATTCGGATAATCAATCAAGCTTGACTTTCCAGGTTATTTGACAGAAAATCTATATGAGTAGTTACTACTAAGCCATAATTGATTGTACAACAGTATAAGCTAGCTTACAGTTACCTTTTCTATAAACCCAACGTAAACCTTACAACAGAAATGTTTTTATATGTTTAGGTTATTTTAGGTTTCACCCAGAAAGAGCTGTTCTGTGCTTTTCGTTCGCTTGTGTCAGGATTAAATCTGGTGGCCTGGCTTGCCCAATACTTACATTTTTTATTTGAAAGTGGAAGATTAGCAAAATTACCATTTATTACACTACTAATAGCGTTCATGATATCTACGTAATATCAAATGCAGCAATTACGCGACTTACTTATTCCTTCCCAAAAAT
Organism: Polydrusus tereticollis; assembly: GCA_963920685.1. NCBI lineage: Eukaryota > Metazoa > Arthropoda > Insecta > Coleoptera > Curculionidae > Polydrusus > Polydrusus tereticollis. The sequence goes on from OY987329.1 coordinate 58,732,729, forward strand.
CACCATTAATCTGTTTTATGGTGATCTTTCTTTGCAAAATATGCACATACAAAAATCACAACACTGCACTAAACACTAAATTAGGTTAGTTCAGGTTAGTGAACGACTGAAACTATAAAATAAATACTCTATTTTATTAGAAGAGGTCTGCGGGAATCCCTCACGCCGCGCTACCTAGCCGAATTCACATCTTTTAATTAAGTGCAAGTAGTCGCGAAATGTTGCGCCTGTTTTCATACATAAATGCGCGATGTTAAACACTAATTTCTATTGCACAAGCCTGTGTGGAGTTGCATTGCCTTGTTCCTCGGAAATAAGTTTTGATTGCGTTGAAAATATCAAGCGAGAACTAGCGACACAAGATCAACAGTATGGAAATTATTATTTATCATGACTATTTTGAATATAGATATTATGTATGTATATTACCATTTTTTAATCATTTTAATAATTCTAATCCTAGGGTGGGCACATGCCCTTTAGGATCAGCCGCCACTGCCAGTTAATACACAAGCCAAAATAAATGCATCCATTAACTTCAAATTCATTATTAATCCTGATTTTCTTAGTAAAATCAAATACCATTGCGTAGGTTGGCTTATTAAATTAATGTGATTACTTTAATAAGATCTAAGGATAAACATAAAAAAAAATTATAATATGCGATTTAAATGCAATTATATTAACCGGCTATAATATTGAATCATTATTCAAGCAAAAATTGGGCCGATAAATAATCCTAACAGCACAATCATGCCTAATTAGATGTTTAAAAATGCATAGCGCTAAGATGTGTTGGTGTTGTGCTAGAAAATTGGTAGGTAGTTCTTGTCTTAATACAGGTTTACGAAGATACCAATTAGGACCACCCGTGTTGACCAAATGATCGGTATTAAATGTGTTTAGTACTGTTTAGCGTAAAAATTTTGAGCACGAAGATGTTATCAGCACTGTTTTATACGGGCGGTATTTTATGGTAAATAATTTGAGCATTAAAATTATTGTTTGTGTAAATAATATTTAAAATTTTGAGCATTGTTTGAACACGAAGTTCACACAAAAATCTACTAATCTAGTCTAGTTTCGCCCTTAAGCCTCGAGAGTAACAATTCAGCCTTTCATATAATGAATAATTAAATACGCATTTTAAAAAATCTAATCACGAACAAGATATCAAGGGGTAAAGTAGTTTGATTGATCTACATTTCTATATCTTTATCTTTGCAGCAATACAATATTATGCTTGACTTTTATCTAAGCTGCAATTCCAATGCTTCGTACTGTACAGTGTTACAATGTTAAATCCGGATAATGGCTGGAAATACTTTATTTAAATTTTAGGACGCCAATAGGGAGGTTAGGCGACATATTTTACAACGTTTTTGATATTTACCCGCTCCAGATTTTATCTGGCTGGTGACAAGTTTAAAAAGTTTATTCTCTTCGATGGCTTGATGCTTCGTCAACAACTACGTAAGTTAGTAAAAATGGTTATATTTACTCTACTAGTTGCTCAGTTACGAATTTTTAAATTAACAAAATTAGAACACCTAAACCTATTATACTACCTTAAATTTAACGACGATCGTACTTTAATAGATGTTGTAAATGACCCCATCTACTTTTAAACATTGTGCAATTCTTTTTGACATTTGAAGAGTTACTGAATTACATGTTTGTCGAATACGATGTTTTCTGGTGTGGTCGGTGGTACAGCCATAACTTTATCTGTTGTGAAACCCCACACGAAAAAATCCAATGGGGTTAAATCTGGTGACGTTGCAGGCCAGTTCACAGGACCATCACGACCAATCCATCTGTTTCCAAATATTTCATTTAGTGTAATCTCGAGCTTGTCGCGCAAAGTGGCGGGGCACCATCTTGTTGGAACCATTGTTCTTGCTGACTTGTATTAATATCCAGAATTTGTGGCAAGTCGCTCGTTAAAAAAATATTGTAAATTTCTTCATTTAGGTTAGTTGTGATCATATTTTGAAAATCTTGGCAATACTATTCTTGATGAAATGCTATGTGGTAAAGGTAGCCAGTACCAATTTTTGGCACACTCCTGAATCATGAGAAAGTTCCTTTGAACCAACATAAGGATTTATAGCTACTACACCCAAAACTCCGACGACCATATTCTCATTAGTTTTTGTTTTTCTTCGAATTCTGTTCTTATTTCGAAGGTTTCCGGTACTAGGTCCTCGCTCTTTTAGTCGCTAAAAGGTCATATTATTTTTTGAATGGCGGAAAACCTAATAGCTCACAATTGAGCAGTTTCTCGGTAGTTCCTTCTACAAAGAATATCTTAGAATCAGATTACTACTTTGTCAAAGTCAAAAGTAGTACCGTAGGATACCACGATAAATAAATGTTTCGATCGCAATAATAAGTGAAGGTAGGTATCCTAGTTTAAAATGTGTAGCTTTAAGGCTTGATCTGGAAGATATCTTAGAACCGTGTTTTCATCTAATTTTAACTGCAAGATAACTAAGCGAGGTACGAGTCTCTAGTAATGGTCGGAATAAAATGCTAATAACGTGTTGCTAACTTTAGGATAGATACAACAGAGACAAGCATATATAAGTTTACACTTTTTGAAAAGAGAAATAACAAAACCTCGGAAACGAATCACGCTGGACTAAATCTTCTTTCTTGTGACTGTTGCGAGGTTATGTTGATAGAAAATTGAATGAATTAAAAATGACAATCCCGAAAAATTAAATTTTAGTGTTATTTTTACTGTGATTTTCCTTATTCTGAACTTTGCGTTATAAAGTAAGTTACGTATTTTTAAATAATGAATAAGGTGCATGAAGCACATAAATCTCGAAACTTCAATAGTATTCTTAAAATATGTAATACATACCTGTCTGTTCGATTATGAAGATCATCTTCAATTTCATGTAGTACTAGAACTACGGTAGGTTTCGTAAGTCGTAATCTATTAAAAAACTCTGCATCATTCGATCATTCCCATAATTGAAGTGGTTAGTCCTTGGTCTAACGTTGTACTCACAATCGGGATTTAAATTTCCAATAAGATTTATCAGTTCCTCGTCTGGGACATCGATTAAATTAAAATCTTTCAAATCCATTCTTAAGAAATAAGTCTGGACTGAGAACCACACTTTTAACTTAATTAAAATAAAATAAACACAAGAAATGCTAAAGCAAGGTAAAGTAAAAATAAAAAGGGAAAATGTAAACAAATATGAGACTGGATTAGGTTTGGCGTATCTATCAACGCTATCAATCGGTTGCGCATGCTTTAAATTTAAATGATATATTATTATTCTTGAGATAAGCGTTTACTTTGAGAAAGAAGTGACGTATAGCAAAATCGAAACATGGAGCGTATTTATCTATTGGTTATCAATAGTTCGACGTGAAAATACCAGCTTTTTTGATTATTCTAGAATGAAAGTTATTTGAGGGTTAAATTCTTCCTATTTTTATATGAAAATACCAGGTCTAAGTGCTATTATTTTGTTTATTTATAAATTTGTAACTAAGAGCAATCAGTAGAGTAAGTGTAACAATTTTCGTCTTGCTTACCTAGCTGTTGACGGAGAATCATCGAATTATCGAAAAAAATTAATACCTTTTCATTTGACATTTTAAATTTGCCACAAGCCAGATTAAATCTTGAGGGGGGGGGGGGGGTAAATATGAAAAATGTTTGTTTTAATGTAATTCAACCTCCCTCTTGGCATCCTAAACCTTGCATATAATATTTCCAGCTGTTTTTCGGATTTTGCATTGTAACACTTTAAAATCTTCACCCTGTCTAGGGTAATTTAGTTAAAATTCTAAACACGTTTTCTTAACTTAAGCTTAAGGTTATGTTGATAGAAAATTGAATGAATTGAAAATGAAAATCCCGAAAAATTAAATTTTATTGTTATTTTTACTGTGATTTTCCTTATTCTGAACTTTGCGTTATAAAGTAAGTTACGTATTTTTAAATAATGAATAAGGTGCATGAAGCACATAAATCTCGAAACTTCAATAGTATTCTTAAAATATGTAATACATACCTGTCTGTTCGATTATGAAGATCATCTTCAATTTCATGTAGTACTAGAACTACGGTAGGTTTCGTAAGTCGTAATCTATTAAAAAACTCTGCATCATTCGATCATTCCCATAATTGAAGTGGTTAGTCCTTGGTCTAACGTTGTACTCACAATCGGGATTTAAATTTCCAATAAGATTTATCAGTTCCTCGTCTGGGACATCGATTAAATTAAAATCTTCCAAATCCATTCTTAAGAAATAAGTCTGGACTGAGAACCACACTTTTAACTTAATTAAAATAAAATAAACACAAGAAATGCTAAAGCAAGGTAAAGTAAAAATAAAAAGGGAAAATGTAAACAAATATGAGACTGGATTAGGTTTGGCGTATCTATCAACGCTATCAATCGGTTGCGCATGCTTTAAATTTAAATGATATATTATTATTCTTGAGATAAGCGTTTACTTTGAGAAAGAAGTGACGTATAGCAAAATCGAAACATGGAGCGTATTTATCTATTGGCTATCAATAGTTCGACGTGAAAATACCAGCTTTTTTGATTATTCTAGAATGAAAGTTATTTGAGGGTTAAATTCTTCCTATTTTTATATGAAAATACCAGGCCTAAGTGCTATTATTTTGTTTATTTATAAATTTGTAACTAAGAGCAATCAGTAGAGTAAGTGTAACAATTTTCGGCTTGCTTACCTAGCTGTTGACGGAGAATCGAATTATCGAAAAAAATTAATACCTTTTCATTTGACATTTTAAATTTGCCACAAGCCAGATTAAATCTGGAGGGGGGGGGGTAAATATGAAAAATGTTTGTTTTAATGTAATTCAACCTCCCTCTTGGCATCCTAAACCTTGCATATAATATTTCCAGCTGTTTTTCGGATTTTGCATTGTAACACTTTAAAATCTTCACCCTGTCTAGGGTGATTTAGTTAAAATTCTAAACACGTTTTCTTAACTTAAGCTTTAATTGTTATGGTGCAGATGGGTGTAAGGCCCTTTAATTATTCATTTCTGTAGCAATTGAAAGAATTAATATTTATAACACCGGATATAATGATACATAGTGCGTGTTTGAAATTTGGAATAAATTCAGTAAGTTCAGTATGGCTTCTTTTTGAAAAAATGCTCGGACACGGATATTAAAATTTTTAGGTATGGTCTTTTTTATTTAAAAAATATTGATACAGTGTGTCCTAAATTAGAGATGATGACGTCATTGAGAATTTTTTTAACTGCCACTCTAGGTTTTTGTTTACTATTTTTAAACAGCATATTAAGTTACACAAAACTGCCAAATTTCAAGTTTTTATTCCTTGTCATTTGTAAGATATGCAAATTCTGCATCCAGATATTCACGGACAGCTCTTGCAAAATGGGGAGGCGCACCATCTTGTTGAAACCAGATGTTTCTATTCGGGCTATCAAAATCGACAGGGTCAGGAAACAGAAGAGCCAAATTTGGAACTAGTTCTTCCTGCAAGAATTCCAAATATCTTGTCCCATTGAGATATTCTTTAAAGAAAATTGGTCCTATAACCCGATCACCAACAATACCTGCTGAAACATTGACTTTTTCTGTGTGTTAAGTGTGACCTTCACTCATCCAGTGTAGTGTGTCGTCTGCCCAATAACGACAATTTTGTTAGTTTACGTTACCATATAACATAAACTTTGATTCATCAGAAAGCTAATGTTTTCTGTGTTTAGATTATTCCTCTAGTATGCCCATCATTAGATCGCAGAAGTGAAGTCTACTATCGGGATAATCTTCTGTCAATTTCTGCAGAATTGTCATTTTGTAAGGATGAAATTTATGCGCATGAAGAGTTTTTACGACTGCAGATTGAGTGTTCGGTAGCTAACTGCCTGGTGGGAATATTAGGGTTTTCTTGAATACCAGTAGAATATTTACTTTGACGTCTTCATTGAGCGCACTCTGTCGATGAATATTTGTCTTTCTGACATGCCCATTTTCTCGAAATTCAATCTTACTTACTGTTCCCTGGGATATGGGTGGTAAGTCGGGATATTTCTCTCTGAATAAATGAAAAACTTCATTATGTGTTCGTTCTTCTCTTATCTCCGTATCCAATTAGCATTATAATAAACAAGTTTCCTAGTGGTTCAAATCTATACATTGCACACTCTGCTTTATATAGGGCCTATAATCTCTGAGAGGCTGTGATGCTCAGAATACTCTAAAAATAACATATTTTCGCCAGTTCCACTCAGTATTGTCATTTATGGCGTATAGTCATGCACCCGGAATGAAAATGGGATTCAGTCTACAGGAAAAAGCTGTTAGGTTTCGGGCTGGGTTTAAGTAACGAGTGATTTTTAATTATTTTGCTCAAGGGAGGCCATGCATTTTAAAAGCATCATGGCCATACTGCGTAGATAAGATGACATGATTGTTTTATGACATTTGCATCTTATTTGAATTTGTGTATTTGTAAAGTTTAAAAATTGGAGAAATTTTGTAATTTTTGCAGTTATTTGAAGGTAGGTTACTATTGCTTTAACTAATATTTCCCCGGGGAGTCGTCTTTTGACTATTATAAAGTGCTATTTGCAGGATATGATTTAATTTTTTATTTTTCAGCGTATCAAGTTTTGGTGAAGCTTTGTTGCCGGATTGAAAGTTCTACAGTAAAAATGTTTAGTGAAGCACAAAAATTTTTTATTGTTGAAAGTCTTTTTAGAAATGGAAACAAAATAGGCGGTGTGTGGAATTACTCTATGCATGACTGCTTTGATGAATTTCGAACCGAGTTTCCTGATGTTGCGGTGACCTTTCATAATTTTCGTACTGGGTCACAATACCTAATTGATAAATTTCGTCAGACTGGTTCTGCTTAACATAAAAAAGGGGCTGGAAGACCAACGAAACGATCGAATGAGGTTATTGAAGAAGCGCGACAAATTATGGAAAATAATCCTTCAACTTCTATTAGGCATTTATCTCAACAAATTCAGCAAACGGATTTATGCTACAGTACATGTCAAACACTTTTGAAAAAGGATCTGCATCTATACCCTTATCGTGTTACGGCTATTCATGAACTCCTTCCCAATGACGTTCCCCAAAGACTTAATTTTTGTGAATGGTTTTTAAACAATTTTCAAGAAGAAAATAGTGGTGCTTTTGAAAAAACATTTTTTACCGATGAGGCTTATTTTTATTTATCAGGCTATGTTAATTCACAAAATATGCGAATGTGGAATACGCAAAATCCGCATGTTTTTGTAGAAAGACCTCTTCATCCTCAAAAAGTTGGTGTGTGGGCAGCAATTAGTTCTAGAAGAATAGTAGGCCCAATTTACTTTGATGGCACAATTACAGCTGAGAGATATCGGATCGAAATTCTGACAACATTTATTAATGAGCTTCACGATGATGAATTGCGGGAAGGTTACTTCCGACAAGATGGCGCTACACCTTATGTAACCAGAGAAAATTTAAATTTTTTAAGTGAATTTTTTGAAAACAGAGTTATAAGCCGAAATACGCAACAAATATGGCCACCTCGTTCCTGCGATTTAACACCCTGCGATTTCTTCTTGTGGCCTTTTATAAAAAACTCCATTTATCGAACACCAATTGAGGATATAAATGATCTTAAACGAAGGATTTCAGAAAAAATTGCCGAAATTAATAATTCTCCAAACGTATTGGTTGATGTGTCTCTGAGGGTAAGAAGAAACATGAGAAGGTGTCTAGAAGTAGGAGGCGGCCATATAAAGTAGGCTTTCAAAGTAAGATAGCTCAGGATTTTATATTACATACCGTCAAAAAACATTATTTTAGGTTTTCAACGTGACAACGCTGCTTTCTTGCAAATTCGCCCTATGATTTAATCTACGCGCTACTGCTACACTATGTATACTGGATCACAGCCGCCCTTGAGCAAAATAATTAATAATCACTCGTTATCAGGACGATCGCATCTGAACTTTTTGAATCTTTGAATAATGACCCTTCTTGAGAGTCTTCTATATGCTAGAAAGAATAGAGAACTTAAAGGACACAGGGTAATGCCCACAAATATAACACCAGGTGCAGGTAATAGTTCATCCCATCTTACAAGGTGTCAAAGTGGGACAGGATATGTGTATGTGCATTCAATTTTATTGTAAGTAAGTTGCCTTTATAATTGAAAGATATATTCTATACAATACAAAATGAAATTAAAACACAGCCTCTCGAAGAAGGTACTTTTCCGATTCAAAGACCTATCTATATCTCAACAACAATTTGAGGATCACTAAAATACTGTTCTGTTGGCTGTGTTCTCAAACATACAACGTAGTTGCTGAAGTGCCATTGGCTTAGTCGGTGATTACAAACTGAAAAAAAACCTTGAGCTTAGTATATAAAACACAAGTTGGTTATTTAAGCCACTTTTACAAATACTCACATTACAAATGTTCAGTCAGCTAACATTTTCTGTTTGATTTCATCGAAAGCCGCACGTGAATTAGTTTTAGCCATCCTCAATGAATACTGTTCAATTCATATCTGGACGATGTCATCAATTTTGCACGATACTTCGGAGTTTGTGTTTCCCAAGAAATATCATAATTCTAGGAATACTTTAGTAAATAAACATAATTTTTTGACTTCATTTTAGCTTATGGCTTTTTAATTTTAGATTAACTAGAAATAAGGCACGAACCAATTGTCCTCTTAAAATTCGTACGCCATCGCCCCAATTTCTCGCATTGAAACAATGGATGAAATAAAATTTTTCCACGATTTGAATAAATCAATTGAAAATATTCGATGAATGACGGGCTATCTAAAGTAAATTAAAACCACCGGAGATAAAACTATATGATACAGATAGAAGAACATATAGAAATTAATGGACCGAATAAAATATTAAAAGAACTAAGAGTGAAATTAAAGTATAGTTCAGAAGAAAGAAATGAATGCAAAAAACATTTTTTTTTGTCACAAACATGAGCTGCAATAAAAGCTGATATTTTTGAACTTTCAGATATTAAGGCACTGAAATTTGGTTCGAAGTTAGACAATATCCGGATGCTTAGATTTTTTTCCAAATTTGTTCTTCATTTAGGTATATCATACTTAAGCTTAATTGGTTCTGACTTTAAAGTATGTATTTGGAATATATATTCCCATCCAGTGTTGTGTTATTTCCGAGGTCATTTCACTATTGTTATCGGTATTAGCCTTCGAGATCACCCGGTCATATTCCATTCGATTTTTATCTGTGATTTCAGAGATCCAGAGCAGAGTTGTTACTCCAGGTCCACCGAACATATCAAGATTCAAATTAAATTGGATCTATATCTTGCTGTCCTGACTGATATTTCAAAACGAGCATCTCATGTTAAATAGAATAATTAACAAAAAACTGCTCTGGATTCGAGTCGATTGAGCTCACCGTTTAGTCGTTAATGATAATTAAATATTTGATAATTATTAAATCAGTTTTTCAAACGGAAGCAAGAAATCAAATTCTTAAAGCAAAAATTATTTATGTGAAAATAAAATATGGATTTCAGGTTAGTTCTGGTGGCATGCACGCACAGTCAAGAAACATATTTATAAGGAAATGAGGAAAATGTCCAAGCTGAGTTCCTGTGCCAAATACTCATAATAAAATCTTAAAAACATCTGTGACTAATTACATACATTTATTAATGGGCTATGTACCGGGTATCCCCCTAAGAATGACTCTCGGCCATACCTCGGAAACCGTTAGTCGTATGCGGGTTTGCGAAATATTTTTCTGTTGGTAAAAGTGGCTATGAGAAATAGCTGGAAAATATTTTTTAGTTTGTAATTCTAGCGCTAGAGGGCGTAAGTATCGGTTAATTAGAAACACGCAGTTTCTTTCGCATAGATAAGGTATGTCGAACATCTTCGTCACTTTCAAATAAAGTGGTGGGGAAAAGTTAAATGATTTTTAGTAAATGCTGATAACTTCGGGTTCGCACGACAGAATTCAGTGAACTTAATTTTATTACAAAGAACTTTCCTCATTCTATATCCCACCTTATAAACTGTGACCATGTGTATTTTATAATAGGTAAAATAGCTTATATTATCAGAAAAGGAAGCTTCACGAGCTTTACTACCACTACCGAAAAGTTGGCCAGTAAGTCCGGAAGATTGAATATATCTCTAGCGGGCGGTGTATTACCGTCGGATAAGGATATCTTTGCAGAAGCTCACTTGGAGGAAGATTCTCAGACCTCCCTATTAAAAATAGAAAACTTTATCCCAACCAATTGTAATACATTATTCCTTATAATATGTTACATCCAATTCCTCACAATAAACAACATTACAGCTGTCATTGTTTATTGCACCATTCTTACCAAAGACGTTTATAATAAGCTCCACCACTACCAAGGTCTAAGCGTCCTAGTACCACAAACAAAATGTTTATGAATGATGATTGCATGCTCTAGCCATTATACGGATGTCAATCCATATCCGATATTACAACTTAACAAACATTGCGCGTGTTGCCAAAAATTTTAAATATAATAGCAGGTAGGTATATTTAATTTCAGCTGATTATAAAAATGAGTAAAAGCCTAAAAAGTCAAACCGGAGATACTAATAAGAACAATGATAAATAATACATACAGTAGTTACGGTGGTTCTTTGCCGGTGCGTCATTACTTCCACGTGACTAAAAACCATACGAATTTAATCAAGATTATGAGGTTCGAAAAGTTAAAACAAAGTCTAAATTCATAAACGTCAAACCTTTTAGTGGCTAGCGTTCTGACTAAATAATAATAAAAATGTATAATTATTACTTACCGCCAATACGAAAGTACGATAAAAATAGTTCTGAAACGAACAGTTTTTAGTATTAAATTGAATTCCAGGGCACAAAACCGTTTAAAAACAAATTAAAGTTGACAGATCAAAGCAATAACTTCGACATCAGTGGACAACTCTTCAAATATCTTTTATCTCTGTCTAGCATGCTACTTTGAAATCGAGACGTATTGCGCAACCCCGGATAGGCGCTATTATGTTTCTATTCACTTTTAAAGCTATAATAAATAAAGATGAGGAGTTGTAAATCACGTTGTCTTTTGATCGTTGATCCATGACGTACCGGCAAAGATCCATCGTGCTGTGCCGACTGTACGTAAAAATATTATCATATTTAAGTTGCAAAGGTAAAGATTTTTTCAAAAGTCAAATAGGTAGGCTTTGGAAAAACAAAATATAAATTTGAGTAATGTATTTTTTTGCCAAATTATTACGTCAAAAATTTTGTCGTGTCAACAGTGTTGTGCCGTTGTCTTTGTTTTCAAAATGCCTTAATTACTTGAGGAAGCAGTGGATATTATTGCGGTGTATTTTGTATGTTTGGGCAATGGAAGGATTGCTAAAAGGGTTTATGCAATACCCTCAAAGTCACCAATACGATAGTAGAATGATTAATAATTTAGCTCGCCGTTGTCGTATTAAGGAAATTATTCGTCGCCCTGTATGAAGACGACGTTGAGGTCGAACCATGTAGCATTCATTTTTGCTATAGATGTATATTTAGAGGATGCTACATGGTTTTGTGTAAGATATTTTTTTACATTACCTTTCTATGTTTTCTGTGGATTTTAAGTTTAGTGCTTTGGTGCAGAGGTTCATGTTCTACAGGCCACGGTCCTATCATGAATATTTTTTTTGTACATTCTTCATTCCTTTTCTTTTTAATTAACTTAAAAGAAGTAGATATCTGAGTATTTAAATATTTTTATTGTCAAAATTTGGGGTTATGTTCATTTATGATAACCGGTCAGTAGTTCATTTGGCTTATAGTATGTTCGTTGAGTTGTTCCATTCGAACCTTGGTTAGTTCACTCTAGAACATTGATGATATTGCACTTTTCACCATTCGATAAATTGGTATGCCATTATTTGTTTTTAAATTGCATATTATGCAGGGTAAACTGCTATTAGTTTTCCACATGTCAAGTTGGTTTGGTTTTGTCATTTTATCGAACTGAGATTACTTTCATCAATTGTCTCAACGTACCAATTTATTTTTTGACATGACAGTTCACCTGTCATTTGATCTTTACCTTTTTCGAAGAATTTTGACTTTAGGTCACTTCATTTAAGATCATCCTTGAAGGTGGAAGTCGCGGTTGTTTAAAAAGGGGCCCACTATTATGTGATTTGAAAAGGTCCGCCGCCCCAAATTTAGTTGGCACCTCAAGGATAGTAGAGCGTCCTCATCTCTTCGATGAGTTTAGTTGCAATTTTCCTTTTGCTTCTACCGAAGCGTTTATTCTTGGATAACAGGCGTTACATATTCATATTCCTTTTGACCACGTGTTGAAATTGGATCTTCGATTGAGAGACCACATGGCCTGTAAGCTGTAAATATGTGCTGTCTTGTACTGTTCGGGTCCACCAGACTGGAGGCAGGGTGCCTATTAATTTGAAGCAGAAACCACATGGGATTTGGAACATCTGGGAAATAAGGCCAGTGTATTGTGATAATTTTTAATTTCTTTATAACCTTAACACCGTAAATTTCACTTTAAAACTAACTTTAAATTTGTAATACCACCTTGGTAACCTTTAGAAAGAATCTAGGTATTATGACCATACAAGTATGAAGGTTCTAGAACATTCTCTTTTCCCCTTTTCATAAACTATATGTGATAACCAGTTACCAGGCGAGTAAAAACCCTTCAGGTGTTCCCATGAGTGTATAATTTTTACTTTAATATTTGATTTAGTTACTGATTGCAATATTTGATCTCTTTGTGGAAGCCAGTATGGTGATCCAAATAAATTACCCCAATTGTTGTTTTACATATCTGTGTTTTATTGTTACTCATTGTACTGCACGACGAATTATTACCATCTTTAGAAGCAACCGGTTTTCCTATTTTAAAACGCTTTGTAAGTATTAAGTTTTTTAACCATTTAAAATAGGTGGCGTCCAAGACATCAGAAAAGTGTACAACTGCTTAAGGCAAGGACTCCGAGCCTCCGACACAAGAGCTGCCGTTCGCACCATAGTACGTAAAGTTGCCTTGTAAAGGTAATTTTACGGCACAACAATTTTCAAAAATACCCACATATTATGATTAGAAAATATTCTAATTACATTTAATATATCTAGTATTAATTTAGAAATATGAGAATAAGAGTTGGCAACTAAATTCTAGCATGTATATAATAATATAACACTATTTTAACTTATTTTGTACCTATTTATTTATTTATATTGACCTAGCAAGAAATATTAATATTTAGATTTAAACAAAAGTAAGCTTAGATTATCAAGCTTGTTAATCGTGTCAGTATTATATATATATTTTAGGAGCCAGATAAGAAAGGCTGCGTTGAAAGAGGGCAGTTTGGTGCCTTGGTAGATTTAATAGATTATTAAAACGCGTTGTGCGAATATGCATGAAATGTCGGAAATGAAGCTTTTGACGAAGATATTGAGGAATTCCACTTCCAAGTAACCGATGTAAGAAACAAGCAAAATGCAATTTGTGTCTATCCATTATTTTAAGCCATCTAAGCTCGGGCAGTTTATAGCTGACATGATCTCTTGCTGGCAGTCCGTAAATAAATCGAACACAGGAATTCTGAATTCGCTGTAATCCATTCTTGCATTGCAAATCTAGACACGGTCCATACTATCAGAACCAAAAAAAACTAGCTGCTGATTTGCTGGGGTTTAATTTTAAGCCGCTGTTTAGAGAATGGTCATAAACTGATTTAAGACATTGGGCTAGTTTACCTCTTTCCTCAATAGCACTGAATTGAATAAAACGTATGCCTAATTGTGAATCATCGACATACCTTTGCATATCACAATCCTTCACATGTTGGTTCATGTAAATCGTATACATTATAAAAAGTAAGGGCTCCAGAATTGAACCTTGTGGTACACCTCTTCCTACAACTCTAAAGCTAGAACGCTTGCCTTTCAAGAAGACGAACTGAGATCTATTTGCGAGATATTCTCCAAAGAACTGCACCGAAGACTCATCGAAGCCGAGGGAGCGAGGCTTAGCACATAAGAGACTACGATCAAGCGTATCAAACACTTTACTATAATCAAGTAATATCAGCGCCGAAGTTTCAACCCTATCGCCAGCTTCAATAAGATCATCTAAAACCTTCAACAGAAAGTTTCTGTGCTGTAACCTCTACGAGATACAAAAAGGGAAACAGGTTGCTTGTATTGAGATACTCAGATATCTGAAGGTAAATAACCTTTTCAAACACCTTGGATAAAATAGACAACAAACTAATAGGCTCCAAGTCGGAGATGTCGTTTGGGTGTATATAATAATATAACACTATTTTAATTCGGTTTACTTTAGATAGGGTACTACCATTGCAACCCTCCATCTAGATGTAAACAAAGATTTCGTGCTACAGACATTAAATATGTGAACCATCTGACAGTTGAATACATAATTTTTAGTTAAACCTAAAGTAAAAACGATTGCCGTTATGTAATTTGAATTAACATCATTAATAGACAAAGTTCCATATGATGCGGGCTTTAATGGCGATAGATTTGTTTCCGTCACCAGGCCCACCATGAGCGAAAACATGATTCAATGTTTCCGCAATCCATATGATTATAACACTTTCTAAGATACGGCTGGGAAACATTCTTAATGGGAGACCCGGTACAACCAATTTAAAATGTAAAGTGGCTTGCTTAAAATGGCCAATATCAATACCAAGACAAAGGGCAAGTAGTGCCATTAAATCCTAACACAGACCGCCCAAGAAGCGAATTCCTTCATCTATTTTACCGACTGTTGTACTCTATTTCTCTGCTATTTTAACGCACAAGCCAGAGTTTAATCCTAATTGCGTTAAATTGTCCGTGAAATTGGAATCCAACAACCAGCCAACAATATTGAAACAAAAAGTTAATCGTAACGAAAAGCGTGTAAAAGTTCACAATAAACCTTTTAATTTATTTCGGAGAGTGGCGCCCCGTGTTTTCCGGATTTTTATTTAGTTCTGCGGAAATAAAGGCGGAAATGTAATAAAACTGGAGGAAAAATATGACTGGTAAAGTGGATATTAGAATTTATTTCCAGGCCAAGGCTTTGTAGCACAGACCTCTAAAAAAAAAATAGAACGTCAGTTGCAGGGCATACGATTTTGTGTCAGCAGCATGCACTTCATAAAAATTGATGTACGCCTGAACGGTTTAGAAATACATATGTTTATATCCATCCATAATTATGATATTTTTTAAAAGGTCAACGAGTTGTATTATTCACTCAGTGGGTAGGGTTATGTAGTGCCCGTCCTTAAGACCGGTAACTTAAAAACATACAGCGACCTTAGACCAATTCCTATTCATCTTATTTTGCCAAAAGATGTTAAGCACATTTAAAAAAAAATAAATTGTTTATTATGTGGAAAAGGAAAAAACAATTAGGGCGATTGACGAGGGCAAGTGTACGATACTGGTTATGTTCGAATATTAAAAACTATTTGACACTATGGCTCATCAAACCGTGTTACTCATCTTAAGGTATCTTGACATTTACTTCAATTCGGTTAAATGAATACAAAGTTAGTAGCTCGCAAACAGAGGGTGGTTTTGAACGGTGTAAAATCTGAGTACCTAAACATAAACCGTGGTGTTCCGCAAGGATCTATTTTTTGGACCATTATTATTTATTCTATACACGTCCAAGTTTTCATAGTTTTTACCAAATTGCAATATCCAAAAGTATGTGGATGATACACACATTTACCACTCATTTCCACATTCTTTGATTAAACAGGGGTGCAATACTGTAAATAAAGTTTCGAAAGATCATGCACTCTACTTGAGTCGTAATAAATCAGTAGTAATGTTTTTGGCAGACCTGTTGATATATCAAATACCTGACTTCTATAGTTTCCACTACTGCTGGAGATAAAATTTTGCCTGTAAAAACAGAAGCAACACAAGTAGGATTAATTGTAGACAATCACTTTCGATTTGAGAATCAGCAAATTAAGAGTTCTATGTAATTCTATGTAAAGCACATTCTCAGCCAAAAAATATAAAACAGTTTTGGAATTATTACTTGAGATTTATATATGGCATTCCCCGTAGACGCTCAATAAGTCACAAACTTGTAGAAGCTGGATAGCTGGAAATGAAGACAAGACGCTATATTCATAGAGGCTCTCTATATTACAAAATTGTCAAACTCAAATACCCTCGGTACTTGTATAAGAGGATTACGTTTAAAACCGATGTCAATACTTTGACTTAGTTCTTACTGAAATGTAAAGTATGTATTTTTACCATTGTCCCTTATATAAAAATAATCAAGAAGTGGCGGCATTCGAGCTCTTCTGTAAAGGTGACACAATCTTCCTCCCCTAATAAAAAGCATATCTCTTATCTTGTAAGAAGACAATATACAGCGTCTGTAACTATTTATTAACTGCCCATCAGTTATCCGTGATATGTCCCAGTTTCCTGGTACCTGTACAAGTACATACGAGGATATTATAAGAAACATTTTAAAACCAAAAATATAAAAGAAGTTAAGGATAAGTCAGTACTATCGGAAAATTTAGACTCTGAGAGTTCATCGACTGAATCTGATGAGAAAGGCCAGTGAGTATGAATAATAAACAAGCATAAAGAAAGAAGAGTTGAAGGGAAAGTAGCTGAGAAAGTAGCTTCCTAATCGTGCAATATTATGACCGAGGAGGGAGATGTGTACCGAAGAAATAAAATACATCTAAAGCGTTTGCCATAGTACTATATATATTTGCTATTATGTTTATGTAGAGAAAGGGGGAAGTACTGGTATTAGACAGATGTGATCTGAGACATGCCACGGATGAGTGATGGGCAGTTAATAAATAGTTAGAGAAGCTGATTGTATTCTTATAGCTTTTATCTTCTATGGAGCGTAATTAATATTTAAGGTCAGTTTAAAGACAAAAATGTACATGGTTTTCTTGACGGTATTGATAAACTACTTAGCTGTAGGTACTAAAAGTGTGTCAAGATAAAAGTTAGTAAAGATTATATTAACAATTAAAGAGTAAATGGTTTTATTTCGTTACTTCTCTAACATTCTTTGAACTTTTCTACATATCCTGACCCCATATAATTTACCAATGAACCGTTAACAAAACTAGCTTCAAATGTTCATTAGGATAGTGGTGGGTTTCTTAACTGGATACTACCGACTGTTCAGGGTGTCCAGTTTTCGTGTGTTTTCATATACCAGCTCCCTTATTATAAAATATAGAAAGATAGGGCTTACGGCTTACTGTTTTATTATTTAATGAAACTTTCACTGCCGCAACAAAATTTTATGGCCCTCTCAGTTTCTGACATACAGGGCGATTTTGAAAATTTGTCATTTCTGACGCGCTCCCCTGTATCTCGAGTATTTGATAACTTATCAACAAGGTAAAAATGGGTTAGTATAGATTTTTTTAATGTAGAGAATTCAGTGGGGTAGTGAATTTTTTCTAAAAAGTTTTTTTTTGAGTTATGACCCAAACTTGTGTTTTTTTGAATGGGACACCTTAAGTATTATTTCCTTGTCTTATCCCTTAGTGCCAAAAATAAAGCAGGGCGCGCTAAATCCAAACCTACGAAGATAATTCACTGTAGATTCACACTGAGGAAAAGATTTAATTGGGACAACTTAAAACGAATGCATTCAATAAACATATTTAATTAATAACGAGCAAAAAACTATTCTATTCTCCAAATTAAATTATTTTATTAACAAATTTAATTGCCTGAATTAGTGTTTATTTCGGACAAACCCGTAATATTATTTTATCACAACTTAAATTTCATTCGACCAAATTCGATAATGATTCCGTCAAGTAAATCTGTTTTCATATAAATATTTAAAAATAATTATGCCAATTAAGTTATACTTGCGTTGTTCTGTCGTTCTGTCTTCACTTCTTTTACTGTAGGTCTGGTATAACTAAATTTAGTAAATTATTACTTACTTACGTAATTTTATAACATAAATCCTTAGGCTCTAATATCACACTAAGCTATTGCACCTTAATCTGTTTTGAGCTGAAATACTTCACTAATTCAAAGAGTTTTACCCTCGTGAATGTTCTTCTTAAAGGCTTGTTAATGTTTTAAGGAATTAATACTTTATTCTAATAATAAAGCCTCAATAAAAGGAATGCCGGAGAAAACTAAATTAGCAAAATTTAAATGGGGCAATACAATTTCGTTTAAGTTAAGAAAATATTCGGCAATTAAATCTTCCCTGCAATATATTTCACTTGATGAGATATAGGCTGTATGGCCATAATTAACAAAACATCAATTAATTCAATCAATTCCCATAAGAACAAGTTTTTCCTCAGTGCATTTTCTCTTATTCCAAAAGTCGCTATTCCGACGAATATTTCTACTGGTTCTCTGCAGAATAAGTTCTTTTCTTACAAAATATAAATTCTACACGAACTTATCGAAGACGATTACCACAGAAGGATTGAATTTTTTGAATTAATGTAACAGATTAATTTTAGGTTAATCTGTGTTAATGTGCCAATCGTACCTTCATTACAAATATTTTTAAAAAATACTTTATTACTGTCTTGCCAATAACGGCGTACATTTTGAACATTTCATAAAATAATTTGTTCATACCGAGTAAATTAGTATACAACTACCATTACGTTTTTCCATCTACCTCGCAAACCGATTACCCGATTTTAAATTTCTTCTCACGGTTAGTGAAGCAACTTACCCAATAAACAATTTTATTTATATGCGATTTACCGTAAATGGTATATCACCTGCTTTAAATAACTTATAATTATACAGGGTGTCCTTGAAGTGACTGTACAACGCTTAGCCACGAACTCATTAACCAAAAATAAGGCTATCTAGGTAAACTTACCTATTAGCAATATTATTTCGTTTTGCCGCTACAGGGCGATAAAGTTCTCAAATTAATATAGTTATTTCGGAATAATATCTAAACGCCTTTATGCCTGGATATTTAAAAATGGCGCGTGATTCGTAAATAGAAGTTTGTATTTTTGTTACTCCCTGATGACTGTCGATTTTCACTAATTCTGGACCAAGAATTGGTACTATTTTTGGGTTGTTTTGACACAAACGCGATCTTTTTCTAATGCCTGGAAATTTAAAAATAGCGCGTGATTGCTAAATAAAAGTTTGTATTTTTGTTACCCCCTATATAAATGACTTCAAATGTTTCTCTGACACTAGATGACTTCATTTTGAAACTTTTTGTTTCTTGTAAAATTTTCGCCAGACATAGAGTTTCTCTTCCAAAAAATTATTTACGATACCTTGTAATTCATCATTGATGTTTACTCGGAACGAGAAAACATTAAAAAAGTCTTAATCTTAATAACTACCAACTAGTTTAATTCTTATAACAAATGTTCGAAATGATCACCGTGTTCCTGAACAAATAAATTAATTATTTTCAAAAAATTAAACTGTACTTTGGGCATCGAGTCGGGCTTCTTCTTAAAATATTCTGCAGCATTGATAATTATTTGCAATAACTCAGCTTCCGTAGCGATGGGAGATGCATACACTTTTGATTTAAGAGCGCCCCACAGAAAAAAGCCTAGAGGCACTAAATCGGGACATCTTTTATGCGATCCATCTATTAGTATATGTTTAATTTAAAATTTTTGAAACATTGATACTAAAGTGAGGTGGCGCCCCATCGTGCATAAACCACATTTCGGCACGAAGTTGAAATGAAAGATTATCCAATAAATCGGGTAAAGTGTTTTGCAACAAGAGTAGATAATTATCCCCATTTAACCGATTTGACATTACAAGTGGTCCAATAATAAAATTGTCAATTATACCTGCTTAAACATTAATTCTAAATTTATGTTGTAAATGCTTCCCCCTGATAGTATGAGGATTTTCATCGCTATACACATATTCGTTATGTACATTTCTAATTCCAGATCACGTGAACGCAGCTTTGTCCGTTAATAAAATTTTCTTATGAAAGGTTGCATTTGGTATTCTCATTGTTTCGATGAAACGGCGAAACATCAGCTGACTTACAGGATCCATTGGCAAAAGATTTTGCACCGTTACACATGATACGGATAGTAGGATGTTATTAATGATATTTTTGGAAACCGCCAATTCAAACTTAAAGCATCTACAACTTAATTTGGGATCATCTTTAATTCTATTTAAAACTACGTCTTCGAGCTCTGGACTTCTAATTGTACGTTGGCGTCCTCGATTAACATTATTTCCATTAAAACAACCCCTTTTCCTATTATTATTCGCGAAAGTGTGATGGTTCGGAATTCTGCGGTCTGGATATTTGTCACGATATACTGTGACATTTATACGTCCATTTCTCTCACATAATCCATATCCTAGAAGCATGTCAACCTTCTCAGCGATATAATTCGATTTTAAAGGACCAATAGTTATTCAATTTACAATAAACTCGACTCCGCTCAACACCAACAACAGGTAAACACTATCGGTTTGTCCGATTTATTTTATTGTTTATTGTTTACTAACAAACAAAAAACAATTTTTGTATCATCAGAATAGCAACAATGATGAGGTATATGAAATTAACAAGAGACAAAAAAGTTTCAAAATGAAGTCAGCTAGTGTCAGAGACCCAAGCAGCAAGGGGTAGTTCAATCAACGTTGATTAAAGATTGATTTGTGTCGTAGGCGTTGATATACCAAAAACCAACGTTGAATAGACATTATAAAAGCAACGTAATTGTCAACGTATTTTATTTAACGTTTATTCAACGTTAAATAAAGGTTGCAAGAAACATTGCAATTTTGTAAAAATATTTCTAACCAATTTGGCACCAAAATATTTTTTAAATCTAAACTAGGTATAGCAGCTTTAAATAGTTATGTAACACTCATTTCTATCATCTTTGTTTAGTCGTTGAATTAACGTCGAATCGACGTTATAAATGTTTTCTGAAATTAAATAATTACTTATTAATAAAATTCGAGATAAAATTTAAGATATCAATATAACGCCCCTTATTCCGATTGGATGCATTTTTAATGTAACAACATAAATTATATATAAGTTGTTTACATTCATATAATATTGATGGGCTTTTTTTAAATCACATGCTTATAAAATTGATACAAAAAAATTGTATGTGTAGACTTTAACAGCTGCTGAATTTAACAGATATACATAACTAAATATACCTACTTTAATAGGTATGTGATGTTTAGATCGCCATATCTAGTGGAGAGGAGCGACATTTTATTATTATTGTTTTGAATAAAATATGGTTTTTTACTAGTTCACTCTTAAGTCTGAATCCACATGCGTCTGTGGTTACGGATCCGTTGTTACCACGTGATGACCAATAGCCAATCAATTGTCACAGATGTCTGTGATCACGAATGCATGTGGATTCAGCCTAAGCTTCGCTTGACATTGACATTTGACAAATCCACATTTTAACCAAAAATTTTAGGAGAACTACATCGCATCATATCGCCACCGCCATTATAATTAAAAATTAAAAGGTGGTATTGTTTGTTATTGCACATTTAATGTTTCAAGCCTGGATTTTACTTTGATTGGTAAGTGAAATGTATAATATTTAGATGCATTTAAAACATGTAGACTAGAGGTACTATGATAATAATAAAAGTGCTTCGTGCACTTTAATGGCGTCCTTTTTTCAGTATAAATTTACAATAAATATAGGCTGGGTTTTAGTACATCCTTTTTATATCTTGTAATAAGTTAAATTTTTGTAATAGTAAAATTCGTGGTTCTGTTCTTATATTGGCACCTACTTAAGTAGTTATACCTACTATTACCTACCTAAGTACTTTTTAGTTCCAAATCATAAACCACATACCTATTACACTAATATAGACATCAATCACGAGATCTATCATGTTTTCGGTTAATGAATTCAGAGAGATTGATGGTGGTAGGATATCCATTGTGAATTCGAAGTGGCTTACACCAAGAAAGCAGGAGGCTCATTGGCCCCCGATAAAAGACAATTTAAAGTTTGACAAAGTTATTCGAATAGAAGAGCAGGCAATAGATGATACCTGGAAACCCTATCCAGTGCAAAGAATTTTCTACACATCTGGTAAACTTTAGTATTATGCTTACTAATAATTTTAATGCAAATGATTATTATACTAGTTCGTATTATGTACAGGGTCTTCCAACGAGGACTGAACAGGGGCTCATTTTTGAGCTTCCTTGTATTTAAAGAAAAATCCAAAATAGCCAATCGATGTACTTTTTCCTGCAGAATTCAAAAATGAAACCAAAAATTTATTTGAACCAGAAACAAAAGAGTTACGCTATGGATAAGGTGTTTTTTAAATGGAACATAGCTTTTTTTATACGATTTTTGGAACGAGTGATTTTTTTTTTGTCCGTTCTGATTAAAATATTTAATATTGTGACAGCTATTTTCATTAAATTTTAATGTTTTATCCAGTATAATTTAACTTTAACCTGTTTGAAACATACACTAGGTAATAAAGGTATAATCACCTTTGAATCCTTCAAAGTCAAAAAATTTGACAAATTTACTATAATATTGCCGAAATGAAATATTTATTAGATGAGAGATTGCAGATTGTTATCTTGTTCTACAAATGCCAAGAAAATGCAAGAGAAGCAAGGAGAAGATTTATTGCAAATTTTTTTGACTTTGAAGGATTCAAAGGTGATTACCTATACCTTTATTACCTAGTGTATGTTTCAAACAGGTTAAAGTTAAATTATACTGGATCAAACATTAAAATTTAATAAAAATAGCTGTCACAATATTAAATATTTTAATCAGAACGGACAAAAAAAAAATCACTTGTTCCAAAAATAGTATAAAAAAAGCTATGTTCCATTTAAAAAACACCTTATCCATAGCGTAACTCTTTTGTTTCAATCAACTAGTTTTATATACAAGGTGTCCCAGTGTCACGGTACCATGCACTGTCAATTTCAAAATTTTAGGTTGGTTACCCTCTATTTTCTTACATGTTTAGAATCTATGTACAAATGTCATTTTTTATCTGTACAGGGTGATTCCGTGTATATTGACCCATGTGCTAGCAGCTTTATTAATAGATATCAAAAAACTAAGATGAATATGGTTGTTCAATTCATTTTCGGATGATAACAATAAACTATAAATCATTAAAAAAAGCTCTTCCCAATTGACTATTATTATACAGGGTGTTGGTTCCATTTAAAAAAGTTCAGATAAAATTCTACAACTCTATTCGTCTTAGTTTTTTGATATGAAGCTACATTGCCAAAAAACCCAAAACGTTATGTACTTTAACCCTTTCAAATTTAGGAATTTTATCTTAACCTAGAAAAAAGTTATAGGGGTGGCCTCTTTTATTCTCATCTCCACCCGGTATATATATTAGTATTATGTGTATTGGTATTACTTAAGTGCATTTATATTTATAAGATTTTGTTGCTTGTAAATAATACCTCAATAAAGTAATCCCAAACAGTTTGGTGATCTTATTTTAATTGAAAACCGCAGTAATACAGGCTTTTAAAAAAACTGCTCTAAAATAGCTACAAAATTATTTTAAAACACTCATCTTTAAAGGTAATCATTTTCTGGGGCCAGCAGGATATAGGGAACGACATTAGTATATTATGAAACTAGTTTCATGAGACACATTTACAACACTCGTTCAAGTTCTAAAGAGCAAGTGTTGTAAAGTCTTATGGAACTAGTTATTTTTTCTACTTTGCGTATTCTTATGTCTTTGTTTTGAAAAATATGGCATAAATATGTTATAAATTTGCAAAGAAATGTTATAGGTATATGTATGTTAACTGTCAAATGACGCCTTTTGGTTTTCATAATATTGACTGCTCATTATAAAAACCAAATGACGTCATTTCGGTTTCATAAAATTTGAATAACACCGAAATTAAGCAAAGTAGAAAAAGTATTTTAAATAGGTAGATTATCTGACGTCTTTAACACGTCTGATCAACGTAAAATACGACGTTAATTCAACGTAAAATACGACGTTAATTCAACGGTCACAATCAACGTTGTCTCAATTATGACATTGTGCCGTCCTGTCAACGTAGATTCAACTGTTGTTACAACGTAATGCAACGTTGGGAAGTATCGTACATTCAACGTTGATTCAACTACCCCTTGCTGCTTGGGGAAACAATTGAAGTCATTTGAACAGAAGGTAACAAAAATACAAACTTTTATTTACGAATCACGCTACATTTTCAAATTTCCAGGCATTAAAAAAAAAATGCGTTTGCGTCAAACTACGCCAATAATAGTAGTAATTCTTAGTCCCAAAGTTAGTACATATCGATTAAGGCGTTTAGAAATTATTTTGAAAATATTACTGATCGTGATAATATATCTAATCAGAGAGAAATGGAATATTAATTTCTTAGCTAAACCGGAAACTCAAAGCGAAGATCTTTAATTTAAAAATATATGAAATGAAAAAAACAGTAAATTATTGACAGCAGTCGAACGGATTCTCGTCTGGTAAACCCTATATCAATGGGTAAACCAGATTACTTCAGGTTGGAATGTGCGCTCCGCCAAAGAGAAGCATTTTGTAATTCGTTTGTACTTTATTTTTTATTGAGTCATCATGTATGTATTAGTACTACTAACATGGCTACTACCCTGAATAAGTTGAACCATGTTACAGTTCGAAAATTGCATTTCATAAGTTTGGTTATCTATGTTAAGTTCTCTGTTTTAATTTGTTAAAACACATAGGTAGACTCTCACCTTAAACATTAATTACTAATTAAGTTACCTGTAATGGCCAAGATTTTCATTATGTTCAGTTTGAAACTTCTGTTGATGTTTATATTCCAGAAATGTTTTGTATCTTGTAAGACATGGCCAAGTGGATTGATTTCTTCTGTTCCTTGTGTAATACTAAGTACTTGCAGAGAGGTTTTATTTCATATATTTGTTTTTGTTGATTAGTAATTAATAAACTTTTCAAGTTATCAATATAAATAACTTCCTGTATTTGAGATGTAGGTTAAATGTCTCGGCTGTTATAAATCAGCTGTTTTTAAGAAAATCGATAATAGGTCAGTGTCAGACTGTGCATTTCCACGGCCACGTCTGGTTAATATTTGCTTGGTCGCGTGAGTTGACTTCGGTCGCCGTTAGTTTACGTTAGTTTTCATAGATAGGATTGATTCTTTTAATTTGTCAACGTAACTATGTACGTTGAAGAGGGAATGTTATCGGCTCTTTCGACCATGGACACTGAAAGTTAAAGCACGTTTGTGGAAATAGCTCCCTAAGTTAGGTTTCTTGGACAGGGAAGGCTATTGTAGTGCCGATAAAACATCCAAAAATGTTTTTAAAAGGGTATGGCTTTGTAGTTTGCCTATTCTTTGGGCGGAATGCCGATTTAAAACGCTTTAATGAATTTTAACAGCGATCATAGACGTCATTTGGTAAATTGAAACCCTCGTTAGTTATTTGAGGTAGGTTTAAACTTTAGTATCTAATTACCCTCGTTGGGTGTTATGAAAGATTTCTCTTTCATATTGTATACCTAAATTCGATTTTAGGGTTTTTTTTTGGTAGGGGCTAAAAGTCCGAGTACAAACTAGAGTACTAGTTTTCTTTTGTTGGAATTGCATGGACGCGGGGCGTGCCAGTTGCCGTGTACTATTGGAATATCTGGAGACTAGCAGTATAGCAGTATCCATGGGTGTTTTACTGAGGATTGAGTCTTCAGGAAATATGGTAGCACGTAAAGTCAACCTAAATTTTTAATATTTTGCATTTGCGTATTGTTCGATATACAGTGTTTTGATAAAGTTTTGCGCCCATGTTATGTAGGAACAGAGCTTGTGCAATGTAAACGTGTAGCGTATGTCGAGATAACGTTAAGACGTCACAAGAGTCTCTAGTAGTTCAAAACGTTAGGTAGTCTGCTACTTTTGTTGTAAATATAGTTACAAGTTATTATTATAAAGTAAATATTTTTGTTTCCCGGCTAACGGCCATTTGTTTCTTCTAAATTTAACACTTGTAACTTTGACATTTTAACTTATCTATGCCCGAGTGGTTAGTATGCTTATTGAGTAACCACAGGTACTTGTAAGATTTTGTATTGTACTTTAAGAATGCTCTTATGGTAGATTTAGTCAGTTGTGAGAGGTTCTTGCACAGACCTTGCGGAAATTCCCAGTCTGGGTAGGTGTATATTGATTCATATCTCATCATGTCCTGGATGTAGGTCTATGTGGCTGCCAGATCAGACTGAACAGTTATTTTTCCGGTGTAGGTCTGACAGTTGCCGTATTGTGCAAAACATTGTCAAACAGGGTTTGACTTTTTGCTTTCTTTTATCGATAACTTTGTAAATTTAAATCTTCAGAACTTTTATTGTCAAACCTAGTACTATCACTTTAATATTTCATTTCACCTAACTATCTTTTAACTTTAAGTACCTATTGTCCACCAAAGTAAGAGGAGCTTGCACTTACAAATCCAAGTAGCCAAGGGCTTAACAGCACTTTAAGAATAAATATCTGTATTGCCCTCTGCGAAACTTTCGCTTTTATTTAAAATAAAGTGACTTTAAGGGACTTGAGAGCTTATAAGAAGCTAATGTATACCAATTGTGACATAAGTGTGTTTTTCCTAGTTTGTTTTTTTCTGAAAATGTTTTTTATTACAAGCAGCAACTGAGATAAAACATCCAGGGACATTTCGACTTCTGCGCATGCTCCGTAAGGACATTGCTAAATGTACTTTTATTTCTTTAGAACAGGGTACAAGAGTGTGCAGTAGAAAATTAGAGTAATGATATAATTACTAAAAATCTCGCTAGAAAATTGCATAAAAAGCATTCAGTCGGTAAGTGTCTTCAAATTATTTGTTTCCATTTGTGAACTAAAACGCGTCAAATAAAGACTTTATATAAATGGAGGCTGACAACGTGACAACGTCTCATTTTTACTCGGCATAACCTCGGAATGTCTAGCAAATGTTAATTTGGTTGACAGTTCGTTTCATCGAGTTGATTTGTTAATATTGTTAACGGCTTTTGTGTACTATTTATCTGTACTTTTCTGAAAATATTGATTGTGTGTGTGAAGTGTGATAATTTTGTGACGATGCCAAGGCAAACAAGAATATTTTGCATTACTTGCAACAGGCATAAAAATCTGAACAAAGATTTATCGTTCTACAGGTACGTATCCAGACGGGATGTTTTTTCTTTTTTAACATTGAAAATGTTCATATTATCGCACGGGCACATAAGTATGGGTACCGAATTCGAAATTCTTGTGTTGCATTTGTCCCTGACGTCACACCGCATTAAAATGATCGGGATCAGACCAAGTCGGGAGTAAACGTATGGTTTCGCTGGAGCAGTCAGTCTTCAGCGGGTGCGGTTGGCGTTCGCGATCGAGCGTAGAGCGTAGCAATCGGCCGTCGTCGCAGGGTGGTTTGGCTGGCGTGGCTGGGGCAGCGCGCTTCAGATCATATTCGTATTTCGTAGTGCAAGCGCTTATGTATGATTTATAATGAACGCCGATAACATTAGTTGCATGCTGTTGTTGGAGGAAGAAGATAAAGAGGAGATGTTAGCTCAAATTCCTCCATTTCGACAAGCGTCATATTAACACTTGAACTTATACTATACCATATTTAAATAAGAGCTGCAGCATACCAAGTAAACAAATCAATTTGGATAAAAAAAGGTCAAAGTATCAAAATTAGAAAAAAGTCAGGGGCGTACATTTTTTGTCAATAATATCTGTTGAAGTGTTCCCCGGGACGCCACTGGACTTAATAAATTTAATCTAGTTAGGGCTAATTAGGCCTCTTATCATTATGAATGACGGTACCAAATTGCAATAAAATCGGAAAAAGGATATTTACAAAAATAATAAAAAAAACGATTTTTTTAAAAATCTTACGCACCCTGTACATCAAAAACGGGGCAACTCCGGACACATGTTCAGGTTAGTTCAGGTTAGTACTTCTGAAACACCCTGTATACATTCAAATACAACGGTCAAAGACACAAATATTTGTATCAAAATATTGACAACAAACAATAACACCAAACGATACAATGCAATAATACGAAAATCACCGGTAAACTAATTACAACCCTGTCGCCCCCTTAGTTTTATTGCCGCTTGACCAATCGAAATAGAGTTACGGTTGTCATTAAGTACTGATCAATGTGTCCTTCGTATGCATAATGTTGGATTTGAATATGGTATACGGTAGACTGGGGCAAGTGTAAAACTGGGGTAAGTGGAAAATCAGAGCGCCAATCAGGCAATATTGAAAGTATACTTGTCTGTATGGTCCGAGGCAACTAACTATACATTAGCACTGTTGAATTATCCACTCCCGGCGAGTTACCAGGTGTTTTTTTCTTTGTGAGTAGTCATTTGTAATATAATCTCCGAATCGGTCCGTTGAATAGTGTGTGATATCTCCATAAAAAATTGGTCAAAGGTAAAAACTTATATTATACTTTTAGTTTTATTGCATTTTCTTGTATTTAGTCAATTGTTGTAGCTTTAAAATCCTATATACCGACCAAATCTAACAGCGGTTTTACTCACGAACAGGTTTGCACTTCCCCCATAAAAAACATAATGTGGGGCATGTGTGAAAATTGTAATGGGGCAAGTGTAAAGGTTAGTTTACACTTGCCCCATTTCCCTGGGAATGCTAAAGTTCATTGGCACTGACACTTAAAGCTTTTATTCTTTACAGAGAGTTGGCGTCATGGTACGAAATTATAAAAGAAAGTCCGATAGGGCTGCCTATGGGGAGGGGCAATTAAATGCTGCAGTAAATGCCGTCAATCAAGGTTAATTAACCATGTCGATGGCTAGTACCGAATTCAGAATCCCATATATTACAATCTACTGTAGAGTAACTGGCCGCCGTGGCGAAAAAAGCTAGTAACAGGGCCGACCTCCAATACTTTCTTGGCAAGATGACTTTGTAACTTTAAATAATATTTCCAATCCTTTTAAGAACAATATGCCAGGCACAGACTGGCTAATAAGGTTTAAACAACGGCACTTTTTGAGTATGAAAAAAACCACAAAGCTTAGAGTACTGCAGAATGAAATCTACGGACCCATTTATAATAGACCAATATTTTGTTTTATTGGAAAAGGCTATATTGGAGTTGGGTCTTCAGGATTGTCCTGAATGTATTTACAATTTAGATGAGACTTCACTGTGTTCAGATCCTTCTCTTCTTAAAATTGTTGGCGCGAAAGGCAAACCCTCTTCAAGAATTATTGCTGGATCGGGCAGAGAAAATATAACCGTCCTGGCAGGAGCAAGTGCTAGTGGTAGAAAATTGCCACCATTGATAATATTTAAAGGCAATAATGTATGGAGTTCCTGTAATTCAGAAAGAAATGAAGACATCTTCAAAGACACCGTATATGCAGCCAGCGCCAATGGATGGATGACCTCCGAAATATTTAGAAATTACTTTCTAAAGACTTTTATTCCTTTGGTTCGTGAACAGGCACCAATTATTGTTTTTACCCATACAAGTCATTTACTTCAACCTCTCGATTTGAGTGTGTTTAGATCCTTTAAGGCAATATGGGAGAGGGAAGTAATAACATGGCAAAGGCGTCATCAGGGACAACGACTACCAAAAAGGAATTCGCCACATTGCTAGTGATAACCTGGGCTGAAGTAGATTCTGGAATCATAAAAACAGGATTCAGAAAGGGTGGTATTGTTCCATTTAATAGAAATGTTATTCCTAAAGAGAAGTATGACATCGATGCCCTAAAAAGATGGGAGGAACACTTGAAAAATCAAGGATCTGTAACAGATTTACAACCGAGGCCAGGACGCATTGATATTGAAAGGAATGCTGTAGCACCGAATGTAACAGAAAAAACCGCTACTTTCGAACAGTCAATGTTAAAAACAGTAAAGCCTTCTACATCTGGCACCTCACTTTAAAGGAAACTAGCATCTAATGCAAAATTACTTACAGCTTCTTCATCAGCATCTAATAGTGCCACCAATCTCAAAGTAATTGTCAGCTCTGATCAAAATGAACAAAATATACTCAATAATCATCGAGATCCCATAACTGAAGCTGTATTACCAGCTACAACCCAAAATCGGCAAGAAAAAAAGACAAGTTTTGATGATCTACTACTTGATTCGCTCCGACAGAGTCCTTCTTCTAATCCAAGGAAACGAAAGCGTTTAATTCAAGGTGGCCAAACCACTGCAGGTACTATCGCAAGTAGTCAGTCAAAACTCTCTACAAGTTCATCTACTATATCTAAACCAGCTATGAAAATTGACCGAAAGAGTAACCAAAGTCGGCCAAGTCCGTATCAATTTGAATCCAGCTCCAGTGAATCAGATAATAAAAGTGTACCTTTTATGGAATCGGATCAAAGTTTCACTTTGAAATCGCCTTGCGAAGATCAGATTCCTGAAATAAACAAAGACAATATTTCCATTGGAGACTGGGTACTGGTTAAATATACATTACCAAAAGAAAACAAACATTTCATTGGCGAGGTAAATACTGTTGACAACGGCTTTGAAATCAAGTTTACTAGAAAATTAAAAGACAATTTTTTATGGCCACTCACCAATGATGTCAATGTAGTACAGCTAGATGATATAGTCGGATTCACGGCTCGTCTCGTCGTTCGACATTTGACAATAGACAAATGACAGTAACTAGCTGGACCAGTAACTTTGAAATATCCCCAACCCATCATAGAGCCGTAATTAGCCCAAAGCCCACTGACACTGACATCAATGACATCGTCACGTGCTTTTTTTCTCGTTAAGTGTTTTGCTGTGTTTTTAATTGTTCTCGTGTGTTTTGTATTTAAATAAGTTTATTAAAGACTTCTTTTTTGGACGTACCTACCACCTACGTGTTTTGGTGTTTATTTGTTACGGAACGGTAAGTTAAATACATTAACCGCAAACTACTTTTATACGGTATTTATCTTTTTTAGGCGTAAAATGATAATGGATCATAATTATTGTCTTCCAAGTACCTCAATGGATAATATTCCTAAAGAAAACAGGGTAACGTTTATGCCCTGCAACTTTTTGACTCCTCCAAGAGCGTTATCTTTTACCCCATTATTTATTAATAAATATACGTATCTTAGGGGGGAGAACCCCATTACCTCGCCTTTCTATAAAAAATCCCCTGTTTTTATGCTGAAGGATATTAGCTTGGTGTATTGGGCGATAAGTTAAGCATAAATTGGTGTATCTATTTCTACCAGTGTGTCATGCGTCTGGATGAAACACGTGTATTTTTCTGTAATTTTAATATTTAATATAACGCCATATTGTTCGTAGGAAAACCAGTTACAATAAAGAAACTGCAAGACCAACTCCATCGCAAGGAAATGTATCTTGGAAGCATAAGCAGTCTCCTAAGGTTGGTAAAAAGCTTAGGCTTTTTCTATAAGAAGGAAGACAATCGCCGTGCGCTTATGGAAAAGCCATGTATTGCGAATAAACGGCGAAGATTTCTGTCTACGTACATGGAAAACGCTGAGCTTGGTCCCGATAGAAAACCATGTGTTTTTCTGGACGAGACTTGGATTTTTCTAATGGAACATTTAGAAAATCTTGGCAGGATGATAACATTAAATCTGTCAGGAAAGAATCTGGAGAAGGGTACAGGTCCATATACGAATTAATAAATATAAGTTAACCTAAGGAAAGGTATAAAAAACCATAGTCTTTACTCTACAAGACCAAAATGAAGGCCCCCCCTTCTGGAAATAAATTCTCTTAGTGAACACTAATCGTCATTTAATTTATATTTTTAGATACATTGTTTTGCATGCAGGGGGCGAATGTGGATTTATCGAAAATGTCAGGCTTATTTTTAAATCCAAATGCAAAACTGGTGACTACCATGGAGAGATGAACTCTGACAATTTTGAAAAATGGCTGTGCGAAACCCTTTCAAACTTAGAAGAGCCCTCCATGATAATTTTAGATAATGCTAGTTATCATAGCAGGCAAACGGCGAAGTGGCCCACAAAAAAATGGTTAAAGGCGGATTTACAAAGATGGTTAGAAGAGAAAAATATTTTATTTTCACCGTACTATGCTAGAAATTAAAATTTTCTAAGTGTTAGGCAAACCATATTCTTTAATACAATGGTTTTTATTTTCAAAATGTTACATGAACTTCTACCAAAACATTTAATTGACAATTGTGTACATGTTCGTGATATCCATAATTATCATACTCGAATAAGAGATAACTTTTATATTCAACCAGCAACAACAAATTCTAGTCAGAATAGCCTTTTTCATAATGGTTTGAAGCAATAGAACGAACTCACCGCCAATATAAAAAGCTGTGAAAATATAACAAGATTTAAAACAGAATGTACAAAATATATTAGACATAAGATTGTTCCTTAAGTGTTATAGTAATTTATATTTTCTGAATGTTTTAGATTTAGGTTATATTAGATTAGTAGTTAACTCTTTGAGTAGATAATAATTTTATATTTATGTTTTTTTTTATTTAAATTTCTTGTAATTTGCTAGCATTTTGTGCTATTAATAAATGCTATTATTATTATTTTGGACTATGTCCATAAAGTCCAATAAATTCCTTTAATAAATAACTGCCTGATGAAATACATATATAGTGACTATCGCAAACCCACTATTTTCTGTACATGTGCAGTATCAGTATCTATATATACAGCAAAAAAACAACAAAAAATAACTATGTATTATAGCTTATTGGTTGTCCAAAAAATTGCTTAATGAATAAAATTGCTTTCCATTTTGAATAACAAAAAACGATGGTATAGTAACATTGAATAACATTTTTGAATTGGGCTTAAACTCACTGAAGTTCTTTTCTCGCCTTTTTCAAAAAATGCGGACAAAAAGTATAAATCGATTTTATGTTCCAAGAAAAACAATATAGAATGAACTAATATTATTTCCTTATATAAATGAATAGTAATATACTGCACTGAAAATATATATCAGCTCTTAAAATATAACAATCTCTATGCCATTGCAGCCTATATTAATTTAATTTATAAAATTACAAAATAGCCTTGGTAGTACTGGTATTTTTTACTTGTAGATTGTAGATTTTTTATAATTAGAAATAAAAAAGTACTACAATACACCTTTTTTCTTTACCTTTGCTCCTACGCTGATTTCACCAAACTATATATTGCAATCATCCAAAAAAAATTGCACATTTAATGTGGTTTACGTGCTTACCAAATTTAGCTTAGTCCAATCCTGATAAATCTGAAATTTAGTACAAGTAACCTACCAACCTACAAAAACAAAATAGACTAGAAGTCGACAGGGTGCCATTAGTAACACGTGACTCGTCCGCCATCTTGCGA
Organism: Polydrusus tereticollis; assembly: GCA_963920685.1. Classification (NCBI taxonomy): domain Eukaryota; kingdom Metazoa; phylum Arthropoda; class Insecta; order Coleoptera; family Curculionidae; genus Polydrusus; species Polydrusus tereticollis. The sequence goes on from OY987329.1 coordinate 58,766,207, forward strand.
GACGGTTCAAGAATCCGACTTTATAGTGACTCGTTTACCTGAACCGGTAGTAACACGCCGAGGAGGATTTCATTTTAATGTGAAACTTGCGGGATACAATATTTAACAAGTTCCATAAAATTATTCGAATTTTTAAACTTTAAGTTTCCTTTCTGTTTTAGTTTCTCCTTGGGAATAATTCCTACTGTTTTAGAGATTAAAGCCAAACATTGGGTTTTGAACGGATAAATACGTTTATAAAAATATTATTCTTGTTATTAGGACTTTTTTGAGTGTTGTTTTGGATTACTTATTATTTTTCAGAATAAATAATCAAAAAAAAAATAATCATTCAAATCTCAAGATCTCAAAAATAATTCATGTGTGCCCTATGCAGTATGAAAAGTAAACATATTAAACTATTACTTTCTTACAAAGACATTTTTATAAATATTGTATATTTAAAGTAGGAAGGAAATAAACTTGAACTATTAAAAAGGGCTTCGCACTTGCCCCAGTCTACCCTAATTATAAACTTTGTAATGTAATGTTGAAAAATAAACAAAATTGTTTTGTACACTTTACCGTTCTTCCCTACACTTGCTGCCACTTTTTTTCATGCATTTTCTTTCATTACAACATTTATGTAATTTTCGTTCTCGTAGTTGTATAAAGGGGACTACTTTTGCACCTCCTCTATCAAACACTCGTCAGCAATTGCCGAGAACGGTGGCATTCTGCTGAACGATCGGTGCTGGACTGGTCTCTCTAGCAGTCCGAACGCAGCCGCTGCAATTGACGGCGAACGCTGTGTCGCTGAGCTGCCGCAGTGAAACCGTGTACATACAAATCGCATTAAACCAGTAACGAGCTACCAATCGCGAACGCCAGCCGCGGCCGCTGACTGCTCCAGCGAAACCATACCTTAGAGGCGCGTTAGAGTTTATAACCTTTATTTTACTATTTTTTATATTATGAATCAATAAAACTTATATCAACTACCTAAATATTACATTCAAATCTATGAGTTTTCGCAGATCTAAAATCTCACAATAGTCACAAGCGTTGCACTCTGCTTCGGCATTTTCAATGTCTTCCCCGGTTGCATCTTTGTAAAGGACTGTAAATTTTTTTTTAACTTACTTGGGGTAATTTCGTGAGAGAACAATTAATTAGGTAGTCCAATTCCTAAAAACTATAATTTTCTCCGCTGATGTTGATATTATTAGGTACCTACCTATTTTTAGCGGAAATTGCATGTACTCCAAAAAGAAGGAGGAACCCACAACATGAAATATGCAATAAGTCAAATGTTAATGTGCTTTGTGTTACTTACTAAAGTTATGGAAGTTTTATAAAGGTAACGGTCATAACCGATGATATAACCAAAAGTTTTATAACATAATATAGCAAACACCTAGTTTTTATAAAGATAAATAACAACACTACTATAAGTTTGGAGGTGTTTTTTTTCTTTAGGCCCGTCCTTAACCAGACCACTGCGGCCATCAGTAGGCCTATTGAGCAAACCTTCGTTTTATTATATCCACTCGGTTTTCTAGGTTCCGTGTATTAGTTTATAAACGTCAACTGTTGATTTAGTCGTTATTTCGGTAAGTACCAGTTTCACTCTCCCGAATATGACATACCGTCTGCGATCCAGGGATTCGCATTGACAGACTACATGATGAATAGTCTTCCTATCCTTGCCCCAGAACCTACAGTTAGGATCTCCATTGTATATCCTCATTTTGTTCAGGTGATTCTTGACAGCCATCTGTCCTGTTCGGATTCCCGTTGTTATTCTTAGTTGATTCCTTCTAAGGTTAAGCAACTGTTTTGAGAATTTAGGACCAAAACTTTTAGGCACTCCTAGGGCTGGTTCAGGATCACTGTATGGTGCAGCTGATGCTTGCCTCGCAAGCTCGTCTGCTCTCTCATTGCAAAAAATGCCTCTGTGACCCGGTATCCAGAATAGCTTCACAGTATTACTGTCCGCCAGGGTTCTCAGTTCATTCTAGCATATTCATAATAGCCTTGATGTTACCCTCTGGCTCATTAGAGCCTTAAGGAATGCTTGTTTGTCTGAGCATATGTAGATTCGCCTATTTTGGTAGGCTCTTTGTTTTCCCATTCACATTGTAGTATGGCATAGGTTTCTGCCTGGAATACTGTTGGAAGTGTTCCCAAGGGAAGGAGCAAGTCTTTTCTTGGTCTTAATCCGTGTATCCCAGCTCCTGTACCCTCTTCAGTCTTGGATCCATCGGTGAACCACACCAGAGCTCCAGACAGAAAATCTGGTCCGTTGTTTGTTCACACGGTTCGATCCTGAATGCTTATCTCAAAGGGTGTGTCGTAAACAAATTTTGGTGTCATGTGGTCTGATCTCATCTTTATCTCCGGCACATGTGCTATTTCTTCTATAAGTTCGTAACCTACCTTTTTTTTTCTGGAGGTCGGCAGCATCATCTGAAGGCGGTGGAGGCCCATTCTTGCCTCTCACTGTATCATGTCAAATGAAGAGGAGGGAGGTTAAGAAGGCACTTCATCGCTGCAGAAGGGGTCGATTACAATTTCCCTATTATGCCTAAGTAGGCCAGTCTCTGAAGTCTTCCTAGCTTCAGCATAGAGGTCTTCTGCAGAACTTTTGTTTACCAAATGAAGGTATACTAGTTATTTAAATAAGGTAACGGCAAATCACTAAAACCATTTATCAAATCATTAAAAACACAGGTGACGATTACTTAAAGTTTTATAAAATGATGGTGGAAATAGTTATATCACCTCATTATATACCTAGAACTTACAGTAATCTTATAGACCCGATATATATACAGGTTACCCAAAGGATAAGATAACGAAACTCGAAAAACTACTTATATACTTTCATTACTATTATTAAACCTTTATATAACTAGGTGTTACTAGAAGTTGCAGAAACTGTTTATTGGGTAATGCCCATTGCAAAGATTTATCACTCGATAGGTAGTGCTTTCTAGCATTTCATATAGCTTGGCAAAATGTGTAAGTAACTGAACTTGCCACTCGATATTAAAATTGACGTGCTTTTGGTCAATTTTATTCTCCGCAAAATCAAGGGATATTTCGAGTGGTTGGTTTTGAAATGAAAACCCAGTATAAGACAATAAAGTATTAACTAAGGGTTGTAGAAAGAGAAAGTACATTTTCTCCATCACATGGAACAAATTCTGCGTTTTTGAAATTGTCTGCAGTTCTACCGCACTCATTCAACAGCCGCCATTAGATTGATCTGTCAAAACGGCAATCTTATTAATAGCTGCACACTAGATTCTTTGTATATTATTCTCTGTTACTAGGTTAGCCGAATACTTAACATTTATGTACTAATTAATAACGTACGTTAAGGGCCACGATTTGTTACTACTCCGCTTAATAGTGGTAAAAAACTATCATTTGGATTTTAATTCATTGTTAATTAAAACAGTCGGGTGTTTACATATCCATGGCGTAGGTACTCCTCCTTTTTTGTCTCATTGTTATCATATTTTGGACTAGGCACTTTGTGCTGTGTTAAAATATATATATGCTTGTATATTTGGGTGTATTAAAAACAATGGCAAATAAATAATTTGTAATGCCGTGCATTGTATGGTTATAACGGTAATGGATTATCTAGAAATATGTTTTACTATTTATGGTTGGTACTGTTAATCCTGGCTTGGCTGTATGTTTCAAAAGTGTTAAATGATCAATCAGTGTAAATCATGTAAATTATTAAATCTTTAGGATCTACAACAGGTGCATGTTAATATCTTTGAGGTCAGTGGAACGGCTTTAATTTTCCATAAATTTTACTTCTGCCCTTTTTATACTCTTCGAATTAGTAATGAGTAAAATTAGCCTTGGTATATAAACCAAGACCAAGTGAGCAAGACGAAAACCCAGTTAACATGACTAGAGGCACATTTATACTTATAAGTCGTAAAACTCTACTAATTTTATTTTAATATTTAGTTTTAGGTTAAAAGTTTTATTAAAAAGGTTCATCTAAATATTTATACTAAAATAATTTTTCGTTACAAGAACTTATTTTAAAATCTATGCCTAGAAGTTTTTGCACGAATGTTTATATTACATTGTCGAAATATTGCTGCTTCTGACTCAGGTAAGCCATGTTAAAATCAGCATATCCAGATACGCAACACTTTTCTGCAGTATAAATTTAATATGATGTAAGCACTTTGAAATGCGATACGAAAAATCACAAAGGCGAAAAATTAAGTAGACAGTACTTTCTGATATTATTGGTCTCGTTGGGTTACCATTAGCGCTTGCGGTTGTTCGACTTGCCCCTAACATATTTTGACGGGCTCCCAGTTAAGATAATAGGATATAATTCACGGAAATAAATAACCGCAATGGTACATAATATGCAATATATACATGTGTCAATTATGGATTATTCCTTGTCGATTTTTTTTTGTTTTTGTCTTTCTAATTTTAACAACAACCGATATCTCACTGGTGAGCATCGAAATTTTAGATATACCGCTCATTGTATAAGTGCCCAATAACAAATAAACTAAACCCTATTGGTGCCATATTTTATACATGTAATTTAGAATGCAAGATTTCTTAGTTACGACTTCCGACAACATTTATATCAAAAGTTATTTTAGTAGTTAATCTAAAAGCTTTCCGCAATACAAACACCGAAGTCATATCATGAAACTAATAATATTTAGCTGAGAAAGTTTTATTGGTCGGTGCAATATCCGATGTAGTAAAAATATCGTGAGCAAGGAACTTCGGGCTTTGATAGAGTAGTAAATAAATCATTTTAGATCGGTCATTCTAAATTTTCCATTATAAATTATGCCATTGCTTTATGGTACATATCAACATATCTTTAAGATTATAATATGGCCTGTATTAGTTAAGTGCCAGCTGTATTGTATTGTGAAATATAAATAAAAACACAACACCGTGGTCTAAAATAAATATATTTTTTGTTGTTTACTTCACCAAACCAGAACAGAAACTTCTGTAGAAAACATGAAAACTCAAACTTTTTTAAGGGCGAAACTTATTTATAGGCCCAAGTCATTTAGATCAGCATTTAGAATAGTAGTTAAGTCACATACACACAAGGCACGTAAACATAAACGTATTCTTTAGTTCTTTTCCAAGCATTTCAGCCAGTACAACTGTGAAAAATCCATATTATCACACCCCTGCATTACGTGACAAATTAGCACCATCGTGACAGAGTTTAAAGCTAGAAGCTAGCAACTATGAGGATTTATCTAGGACTTTGGCTGTAAACGTCTCGCTTGGGATAAATACGTGCTGGTTTTAAAAGAGAATTTTGTAAAAGCAGCTTGCAAAATAATTTTATAAAATTTTATACAGCAACAGAAATTATAACGACGGTACATTCTGTTTAAATTTTATTGCAAGTAGTGATGACCAACATAAGACCAAGACTTGACCAGCAGTCTTGGTCTTTATCTAGTGTAGTTGTACTTTCGTTTGCACAAATTTATTTGTCTTGCTAGGCTTGCTCTTTTTCATTTAGATAAAATGGCAACTGGGTCATCTAGCGGAATAAATTAAATAAAACCAAATATGTTTTTCCTTTAGTAACAAAATAATGACAATAATAGGTATCAATATTTAAAGAAATCAGTGTAAACTATCACTGAGAAAAATATTTAATTGAGATTAGTTAATTAAAAATATTTAATTAAAAACGAGCAACAATAGTTATTTATTATATAAGTGTTAAAAGTACATTTTTAAGGCACGCATGTGGAAAACCACAAGAGTGCCTTAAAAATACTTTTAACACAAATATCATACAAGATTTTTTCTACAAGCGGCAATAAGAAGCATACAATAATTGAAAATTAAATGTTTAGAATCTCTTACATCCAGGTAGTTTCTAATAGTATCGTATATTTATATTAAATGAGTTCACATTTGTCAATAAAACCTAGCAACCATCATTGTTGGCTGTTTTGTTTACAGAAAAATTGAAAATTTGAAAGGTCTTGTCAGTTTTATTAAAACGCTAGCGCTGGCTGTTGTGATTTGCCAAAAATGCAAGAAATACAAGAAATCGATTCACTTAAAGACATAGAAGAAGCTGCTAACAGAGCTACCTTGGACTTACTGCCACGAAAATCAAGAATGCAATATGAGATTGCTCATAATAAATTTATAAAATAGTGTGAAAACAAAGGCGTTTCTGGAAAGTATTCCGAAAACATATTCCTGGCCTATTTTGAGGAAAAGGCAAAGGTGTGGAAGTCATCTTCTCTTTGGTCCCATTATTCAATGATCAAAGCTATGCTACGTGTAAATAACGACGTAGATATCAGCAAACATTTTAAATTGCTTGCCTACTTCAAGCGTCAAGGAGAGGGTTACAAGGCTAAAACTCAAAAATTTTTACTAGAGACCAAATTGAACAGTTTCTGAAGTGCGCACCGGATGACGAGTACCTTCTGATAAAAGCAGCTATGATTGTAGGAGTATTTGGTGCCTGCCGCAGGGAGGAGCTTTGTCAGTTGAGTCTTGACAACGTGGAAGATATGGAGACCCCACATTAGTTATTAAAACATCAGATACCAAAACCAAAGTACCACAAAATTTCACTAGCGTTAAAAAAATGAATTTAAATTTTTATCGAAAATATACTGATCTTCGTCCAGCAGATGTCGTACATCGGCGGCTCTTCTTAAAATATGTAAAAGGTAAATGTACCAGAAATCCGGTCGGAATTAATACGTTCGGAAAATCTCCTGCCGCTATAGCAAGATTTCTGCAACTTCCAAATTCAACACTCTATACGGGGCATTACTTTCGCCGTTCCTCTGCGAGCTTGCTTGCCGATGCTGGAGCAAATTTGACGACAATTAAGCGGCATGGAGGATGGAAATCCTCAACCGTTGCGGAAGGGTACATCGTGGAATCCTTGGAAAATAAAAATTCTATTGCTCGAAAATTCCTTACAGTACAAACGACATCAGCCGATGATGCTTTAACATCAACTAGGCATGCTGCTGTTTCTGTTCAATCCTCTTCAACCGCAAAGAACAGCAGAACTGAGGAAGGAATTCATTTTTCAAATTTTTCAAATTTTTCAAATTATACTATTAATTTAAGTGTAAATAAATAAAATGGAAATATTTTTTGAGGTTTTTTTTGAAAAAATTGACATTTTACTTTTAACACTAGTGCCTTAAAGTAACAATTTTAAGGCTAGTAGACAGTATTAAAAGCTCAATTTTTAACACGTTGGTAGAAAAAATATTTTATTCCACGAATTAAATTATTTTATTGAGAAATTTAATTAAAATTGTCTGAAGGAAAATTTCTTTCGGACAAACACATAATATTGCTTTATCACAACCTAGGTTTAATTCGACAAAATTCGCTATTGACTTCGTCAATTAAATAATATGATTTCACCTAAATATTTAAAAATAATTGTGCCAATTAAGTTACACTTGCGTCTAATCCATTTTAGCTATATACAGGGTGTCCTAAAAGGTGTGGTTAATAATTGGTTATTGGGTAGATCGGCTCAAAATAGGGTCTGAAGGTCATGTAAGATTTTGTCTTATATCCCTCCATAAGCGGGCTACAGGCTCCTGAAGAGAAGACTCTGAAGAAGTTTTTGCTTCATGTTTCCGAAACGAATAAAGAAACAAACTTAAAATTTAGGTATTCTAGTAATCTTTATACGTCAAATCGAACTACTGTGGTTAAAATGTCGACAATTTACAAGCAGCGTCAAAAATAAGGGAGGGCGGATTTAAAATATACATAACTTTTTTATATTTATTTCTATTTCTTTTCTTTTATCTCATATTAGAAAGCATCAACGTCTTTTGCGAAAAAAAGTTACTCTTGGTTGAACACGATTTAAAAATTCGTTTTCGAGTTAAATCAATTTAAAAAGTACGGTGCGGGCGGAAAAGAAGACATAATTAATATTGTTTAGCCAAATTTTAATTTTTTTCATGATCTCATTTATTTAAAATGTCAAACTAAATTATTCCTACAATATGTTCCTTTTAAAAAAATTGAAATTTACTTATTTAATCGCTTTTTAACATTTGTCTATTTTTACGCTAGCTAAATACAATAAGTTTGGCATTCAAGATAATTTTCTGATCGATTTATCTCGAAAACGACACCCTAAATCATGTCTAACAAAGACTACCCTTTATTTTCAAAACACGTTAATGTTTTCTAATTTGTCATAAAAACGAAAGAAAAACAATTTAAAAAAAAATTAGGCATATTTTAACTCCGCCCTCCCTTTTTTTTGACGCTGCTTGTAAATTGTCGGCATTTTAACAACAACAGTTCGATTCTGCGTGAAAAGCTTACTAAGTCAAAGTTAATGTCAAAAAATCGCTTAATTATCCAAAAAGTAAAAAAAAAACAAAGTTTTCGTTTACAAAGCTTTTCTACATCTAACATGCCTAATTATAATTAAAATAAAATAAAATAAAATAATCAAGTTTAAAATGTAAAAATAAGTCAATATAATGCAAAAAGAAGAAAAATAAAGAACAATAAAATGTACTATGAAAAGTACAGAAGCGGTAAGATGTAATAATAACCTTAACGATAATATGGAATTAATAATAAGAGAGAAAAAATTGAATTTTTGTAGTAACAGAATTAGACAAAATCACAAGCTTTTACGTCACCAAACATTAGAACTATATAAAAAGAAACGTTGACTAGATTTATTATGAATTGAAACTTAAGAGTGTAAACAATAATAGTATATTATTAACCAAGGTTTAGACAGCCATCATTATTGCCCGAGCGGCGAGTTTAAATAACGAGAAGCAAAACGACGAGGGATTTAAGACGCGAGGGCTATAATAAGCTATCTAAACCTTGGTTAATATATTATTTTTTCCACTACTACAAACTTTTATATGACATTTATCTTTATAGTATTAATAATTATAAAAAATTATAGGTAGGTATAAGTATATTTTTTAATCAAGTTACCTGCGCTTTGGAATTGGCAAAATATTTTGTTGTTTTGTCAGGTGGCTTTGTCAATGTCAATTTGTGTTCATTTGTGTCATCAGATTTCACGAGTTTTGCGTTTTTTTTTTTAAATGAGCGAAGAAAATGTTAGTGATAATATTATGTGTACACCTCCCGAATTAAGGATGGAAGCAGAAAAAATGTTGATTGTATCGATATTTTACAATATCAAGTAATCTAATATGTATTGATAATTATCTGGTTGCCTAGCCACAATGAATTAATGTTGTAGAATTAAAAAATCAAGTTACCTGCGTTCAAACAAAATTCGGTTAAGGTCAAAGATCGGTCAATAATGGATTTCAATGGCTTATTATTGACCATGGTCAATAATGACTTATAAGGTAGAGAAAAACGATTTCTAGCGTTAATAATCGGTCAATAATGGCGATGTTATAGGTTAGTAGTGGAAAAAAAGTATTATTATACATACACACCTACACGAGTACTGAAGCAGCAAACGCCCTCAAAACAATATTAAAAACAGACAGAAGGAGCCAAACCATTGCAATACTACAAGTTGTCCTCAAAAAACTCCTTCAAACTACAGTATGCTTTCTGTAGTAAACTATTTTTAATCATACTAACTTATATACTACTTAAAAAGCGCTAAAGTAGCTGTCTCCTTCACAGCAGATGGCAAATGATTACACACTTTCAAGCCCTCGTACATTAGAGAGTTCTTAGTTACGGTTGGCCTTGGGATTGGCAATAGCAAGTCATTCCTGTTCCTCGTTGGATAATGATGGGTATGTCGGCCGTCTCTAATACGCTTATGAACAAGAGGCACTGTCTCTAAAATTAATAGACAGGGTAAGGTTAAGATCTTTTGTTAAATAAACAAACTACCTAAATTTGTATCTGTAGTAGTCTCGAAAATATTAAGAAAAAAAACATCTTCGGGGTCTTCTCTTTGCGTGGCTGTAGCTCGGGGCTGGGAGGACATACAACAAAATGTAACATAACCTTCTGAACCTATTTTGATCCAATCTAGTCGATCCCTAATTATTGACCATACTTTTAGGACACCCTGTATAAAGATTTTCTTGGTAATGTTTTTTTCGTGTGACTCTCACAATATAAGCTTAAATGTTTGTTTCTAGGCAACTAGTGCACAATAAAAAGGAATATTACAATATACTACATTTACAAATTATCATAAAACATTCAAGGCATTTATTGACAGTTGCGAGGCACAAATATAATTTAAGGCATCTGGTTCCCTAAAAACGTTACCAATTATTTTACGTGAAAATATATTATTATTTTATCAAAGAACACCTTTTTCTAATTTGAACGATTTTTTCAAGTCTCATAAAACCCGAGTGACTTTCTTTAAACCCTGTATAATATCAACACACATAAATGAGCCCGCGCTATAGTGTTTCATTAGTATGAAAAATTGGCTTAATTTTTAATTTTTACATGACTTTTTTTAAACCCGGTATAAAATCAACACACAGGAATGAGACTAACGAAATGTAAGACAAACAAACTTTTCCCATCTGTACACCTTAAGCTACAAAAAAAACGCCTTCTTGGGACATCCTGTATATTGTGTAAATTTTTTCTCTACCTATAAATTTTCATCTTTATTACAGAATAATATTATCAAAAAAAAAAAACAGTTTTTTAATTATATGATGAATCTTGCTAAACTCCAATATGTGTTACAAAGGATGTCGAGAACGGTTTTAAATATTTTCATTAAATTTTGGTGCGGTAAGATATGGGGGGACATATTTAACAAAGTTTGGAATTTTAAATGAGATAATATATTTTTTTGCTAAAATTCGAATCTACGTGAGAAACAACCTATGTTATCAAACATTTTTTTAACTTGCTCCCCTGGTTACAAAATAATTATTTATTATGGTATTATAATAAAGAAATAACTCATAACCCAGTTACACAATATTTAACGTCTACCATGCTTGAGAAGTTGTTCAAAATATCCCCCTTTAACTTCCAAACACTTTCTCACTTTTTGTCTAAACTTCGTACCCGCTCTAACATTTCAGGTGTCCGTAATAAGCAGGCAGAACGGATTCGGTCTTTCATATCACCTGAAGTTGTGGGTGCAGTTGTTATCACTTTGTCCTTTATAAAGCCCCATAAGAAAAAGTCAAGGGAGGTAAAATCTGGGGACCGAGCAAGCCAGTTGACCGGACTAGCTTGACCAATCCATCTGTTTTCAAATATTTCATTTAAATAGTTACAGGCCTGTACTGCATAATGGGTGGAGCCTCGTCCTGCTGAAACCGCATGTCAAGATTTATGTGTTGGTTTAATAATTGGGGTAATTGGTTTCTTAAAAAATATGTGTACATTTTATCTCCATTTAAATGTCCTTCAAAGAAATGCGAACCAATAACTCTATCCCCGATAATTTTACACCAGACATTGATTGAACAAGGAGGTTGATTTGAAAGAGTTCTCATCCAGTGAGGACTTTTCGGCGCCTAGTATATTGTGTCTGTGTACGTTAAGGAAAGCAAACAAACAAAAATAACAAACTAAATTTCTAATAACGAAGAATAACTTAAAATCCTATATGCCCCACATTAATGGAAAGTGGCTTTGTCAGAAAATATTTAAGACCGTTCTCGAGATATAGCCTTGTAATATCTTAAAAGAGTCACCCTGTATATCTGAGAAACTTATACAATAAGGATTATCCAAATTATGCTAAAACAGCTGGGCTATATGCCCCAGCGAGTGCTGAATTATAAAGCATACTTTGAAGTATTTCGAGTAACACTGTTAGTTTTGTATCCATTCATCATGTAGGTATAGTATTCATTTGCTATAAAAAAAATATACACAAACGGTAGGCATCATGTTCTAGAGCTTTTTTTATAGCCTAAGAGCTAAAATATAATTTTGTTCTTCTAGTTTGTTTTCTATCGCAAGGGTACCTACTAGAAACAGTGGCTTTACTCTTATTAGTTTTATACTTACTCAAGTCATGTAATTTTTTGAGTCCCTTACCTGAAAATAAAAAAAATAAATTTAACTTTTTTATAACATGGTAAACAATTTCTTACTAAATGAGTTTAAAAAAATTAGAAAAACGACAATAAAATATTTACATAATTATTATGTTGCATTATTTGAAATCATTTCATATCTAAATGTTATAATAATAAATAATTAGAAAAACGAGTTGTTCTAAATCTGTATAAGGGTCTTAATAATTGCATTAAAAAGCATTGTACTATTTTTAATGGCATTTGGCCAAAAAGCCATACAGCCAGCCACATTGTATTTAATACTTTCTATTTCTCTACTGCATGTAACATTTGCTCAATATAGCAACGTCTTCTGAGTATTCCGCAAACAAAAGCAATATTATTTGTGGTTAGCTAGCCAACCTCAACGGCTGTTATTTTACGGTACAAGTTAATAATGGGCTATGTAATGGAATCTAATCTGATGCAAACCGTTATTAACACAGCTATCACGAGCCCAAGGACATAGTGGAAAGCCATTGCAAATAGAAATATGCAATGGTCCTATTTACTTGTGCTAGACTACTGATGAATTTTATCCGAAACAAAAGTGTAATATCGTATGAATCGCAATCCCAAAGACATACTAAAAACCTAATAATAAAATCAATCGGTTTAGCTCAAAAAAAAACCTAAACCAATAAACAAATAACTTATGTTTCATTAAATGCTAATTCAATCGTTCAAATGTTGAACTCTTAGCTATGGTTTTAAAGTTACTAGAAGTTGTTTCTTAATACTTGGTTTGCCACTAAACCTTAACTAGCATGAGTCATACTGAATATATTTAGTAATGTTATAAACTAAACATATTACTCTAATAAATGTAGTGTATAATATTTTTGTTTATCCTTTAGGCTGTAGCCTCCAAGCATTGATATAGACCTATTATTACCACAAATGGTTTTTTAAACAAATGTGGATTAACCTGCTGCATAGATACTCTATTCCATAATGGTTGACAGCATATCGAAACATCATTATTCGTAAAATCGCAATAAATCATAGGCGTGACAATAACAGGTACTTGATGGTCTTCAATTCAATTATACAGGTCCCCTATTTCTTAGTAGAATATTTCGAACTTGGTTAGTTTAGATTTCAACGTGTTATCGAAAGCTTGGGGGTCGACGAAACCTGGCTCAACGAAGGACATACAGTGCAAAATATATGGCAGGATAAAAATATTCAAAGCTCTCGTCAAGCATTTATAGCAGGTTTGCCTACTGGTTTGAAAATACCGCAGGTAAAGGTTGCAGGTTAATAATAACGCATTTATAGGTAGTGAAAATGAATTTGGTGCTTTGCTTGAATTTGAGTAAAAATTAATTAAAGATTATTATAAGGAAATGACTGCAGGTTGATGTCTTCGAAGAGTATTTTGAGCAACTGATAGAATTAGTTCCCGAAAACTGGGTCACAGTCTTAGATAACGCCAGCTATCATTCAAGGTTTTTGTGTGTGACGATCTGTACAATGTTAAAACTACGTGTATTGTAACTGAAAAGTTACACTTTAAGTCTAAAAATAATATGTAAATGAAACAGTGCAGTCTATTCCCCATATTTTTAAAAAAGAATAAAGTTTTTTAAAATAAGGGTGGGTGGTTACAAAAAAGTTGAATACACCCTGTGCTAAGCACAACCGTGTTAACTACTGCAACGTGATTGTTGAAGTGAGGTTAATTTAAAGCGAATAATGACATTAAAGACATATAAACGAAATATTAATGTTAAAAACTATTGTTGAAATCAAATAAGAAGATTTAAGGAACTCGATATTAGGTTTATAAAATCTGTGCAAAATCAACTGATCTTTAGTTCTCATCACTGGACGTTTAAGTACTGTCAACAAATGACCAAATTACATAGTTTTGTTAAAAGAGGGGGTGATAAATGTCTATCAGAGGAATATAAAAAGCTGCACTAAAGAATATACTTGAAAGGGATGGTGACGACACTGACACTGGATGACACAATAAATGTAGAAAATTTAAATTTTGAGAATATTTTAACAAAATTATTGAAAAATAATTGAATAAAAGGAAGACTGCATTGTTTCATTTACATTACTTTGACTTCACTGAAAGTATGGACTGTTTCTTCAATTTTAAAAATAACATGTTCACACTGTAATCTAAAATTTATATTTTGCATTTATATTGAGGGTTACTTGCTGTTAGGCAATAGAAAACACAGTATATCAACTAAAAGCAATATAAAAAAAACGACAATTATTGCTAATAATACAGTCAATAAAATTTTCTATTTAGGAAAAAATCTTTTAAAATTCATATTACAGTAACATCCATCTGCAACATATTAGACAAACTGACGAATTAAAACCCCAATTAAGGCAAGAAATTAGATAAATACAAGTTCTTTATGCTGCTCTGCAAAAGTCGGAGATTGCCACGATTTGGCTGTGGTGAGTCTTAATTATTTTAACATCTGTTAAAATTCTTTATTTTTATACGTTTGTTATTAATGAATAATTTTAATATTAAGTTTTATTTCATTTTTTAAATTTATGAACTTTAAACTATGTTTTTTTGAAAACATACGACGATTTTTCCAAGTCAAATCTTCGAAACGGAAACAGATTGGCGAACGAAATTTGGGGAATTAATACGACCAGCAATAAAGACTTTCTGCGTATAGTCGGCTTTTTGTTTTGGTCCTTCATTTTCGGTCACGTAATACTAACTTTTATATTTTAAATGGGACACCCTGTATGTTATTACATTTTCAAATATATATTTTTAAAACAAATTCAACCATACCATACCAGTTTTTTAGTGACAAGTGGCTGAAATATGAGCGATTAAATAACCAGTTCTGTAAGCCTGAACAGATATCCAATAATCAAAAACAATTAGTCGAATAATGAAGGGAAGACGTGGGCAGTCATGCCACGAGTCACAAGTATTGTTATTGTAAATAATATGTACTCTTAAGTATGTTGTTTTGTAAAAAAACGAATATTTAAATGGAAAGGTAACACTTTATTAGAATATTTAAGAACAAATTGAAAATAACAAGAAAACCAAATAGATACTTAAAGACTTCTTTTCAAAATACATATGTTCAAATTGGTTACAACCCTTACCAATAGAATATTTATATATTTTTCTTGTACACGCTGCTCCAATCATATCTGCAGTGACTGTTCTTTATACCGCTGCTATTTTGTTCTGCAGATCTTGCATTCTTTAAGATTCCCCGAAAGAAAAAATATGAAGGGATCAAATCCGGTTACCGCGGTGGCTACCGGATAACACAAGTTCAGCCAATCCAGCGCGCAGGAAAGATACTGTCTAAATAATTGTCAACTTGCCGGTAAAAGTGAGGGAAGCTCCATCCTGCTGCCACCATATAGAGTCTCTTTCATTGACTGAGATATTTTAAAGTAATAAATGAAGTTTGTTTTAAAGAAAATTGAAAAATCGTTCACCATTTACTTTCCGTTTCATAACTTGGTATCTCAAGATTCGGGTATCGTGGCCTGTACAGATCTCCGTATATTATGACCGAGCATGTCGGCATATTTGTCATATGTAGGAAGAGAAGGCGTTTTTAAAAACTTAAAATAGTGTACAATGGCACTACGTGACAGTCTGGTGACTCGTGCCATAACAGCCGCCGTCATACGATTCATTATTGGGCTGGTTGTTTTTATTATTATTGAATACCTGTTCGGGCTTGTCTTAAAACAATTCGAAACGTTCACCACATACAGGGTATCTCATTTAAAATATGAAAGTTGGTATAACGTGACCGAAAATGAAGGACCAAAATAAAAATCTGAATATAGGCAATTTGTCTTATTATTTTCAATTTCATCCCTCAAATTTCGTTTGTCTACCTGTTTCCGTTTTCGAGATATAATCTGGGAAAATCGTCGGTGGACACCATGATAAAGGTAATATGATAATAAAACGATATAATCTCGTAAGAGTTTTTCGATGGAATACACAGCTACAATATTCTTTGGTATAGCACCTAAAGTATGAACAAATTTTTATATGTGAATACAAAAAACCAAAAGGGAAACAAGGTTTCTTGTTTGGAAAAACTAATTTGATACATAGAATACGTGTAATTAAGAAAAATTGCGACTAAAACAGAAAATTTAGGGGCCTGAGCGCTTATCTGAGAAATACATTTTTAGACCAAGGGCTAATTATTAAAGGAAGTAAATATGTTGTAAATAAACAAGTGTTGTTGTCCAAGTGTTGCGGAAAAAATCGGCAACAACGTTAAGAGTTACGAACTTAAAAATATAATTCAGCAATAGCTCAAAAACAGGCACTTTCCGTGTCAAGAACGGTGCTTCGCTGTACCAAAGAAACTTATAGCTAAGTTTCTTTGGCTGTACCAATGGCCAATCATAAGGGATGAACCAAGGTCATGACGCAGCGAAGAAGTGTAGCGAAGAGGTACGGGGTGCAACGGACGTAAAAGTAGTGTAACTTGAGCGTCTCGAAGAAGTGTATGTTTTGTTTTTTTGTTAGTTAAACGAATATTAGTGCAATTGACGTGTTTTCTCTCCGTTGTGAATAAATTATGTTTTGTTGTGGAATTGAACAGTGTTGTTTGATTTCTAATCTCAAGAGCTCAACAACAGTTACAAAATTCCCCCTGTGGAAGCAGAATTTGGACAAAAGAGCATGTCTGCCCAGCAAGTATAATCTACAAATACAAAATAAACATTTAATAGCAAAAAAATCAAAGTTCCCAATTAAAAATTCACTTAAATTGCTTCTACAGCGATTCTTCCAGGCTAACCTATGAAGTGATGTAGGATACCTCACTGTCTATCTCTTACACTCTTACTATTACACAAAGGGGAATCCTTCAATTTTGATCAGCTCTTTTTAATATATTTGAATCGCTTATTTCAGAAACAACCAGGTTCCCGTTCCATGTTGGCTTGGTTTTAAACAAATTTCTTTCAAACTTTAGGTGATGTATATGTCGTAGGCTGATAGTGAAATCCGTCATTTCATGAAAAGCCTAGTCACTTCATGAAGCGTCGGCAGATTGTGGAAAAACACGTCAACTCATCGCAAATTCTTCTATATTTTTCATGAGTACCATAATTACTCTTCCTTGAAATACCAAAATTGGAACCAAAAAGGTGGATTAGATGCCGTGTTAGCGCTGTTTAACCAATATAAGTCTATATATCTTCTGTTTTAATTGTAACAATATATACCGTCATTTCATGAAAAGCCTAGTCTCTTCATGAAGTGACGTGGCAGATCGTGTAATTTCATGTTTTTACACATTCTGCCGACGCTTCATGAAGTGACTAGGCTTTTCATGAAATGACGGATTTCACTACCAGCCTACGACATATACACTGCATTCAAAAAGTCCCGGACCATACCGATATTTCGAAAACGTTGCCCCTGCTAAAAAAATGTTTCAAATCAAATTTATAGATCTGTTTTTAGTATACAGGGTGTTTCAGAAGTATGGAACGTAACTTAAGGGGGTGATTCCTTGTTATATTTTAAGAGAAAAGGTTCATATGAATATGTGTCCGGAGTTGCCCTGTTTTTGAAATACAGGGTGTTTAAAGTTTAAAAAGAAAATAGTTTTATTATAGTTTTTTTTTAAATATCCTTTTCCCGATTTTATTAAAATTTGGTAGCGTTATTCACAATGATAAGGGGTTTAGTTAGCCCTAACTAGATTAAATTTAAGTCCAGTGGCGTCCCGGGGAGCACCTTAACGAATATTAATGATAAACAAATGTATGCCACTGACTTTTTTCCAATTGTGATATCTTTTTTCGGACTTACCAACTAATAACACAACATTTTTGTTCCTTGCCTTCTTTTCGGATCTTGCTTGGTGGTGTGGAGGGAAAAAAATAAAAACCAATTTATCGCATGTACAAAAAAAGTATCTATGTATTTCACAGTTAATTAAAACATTTAAGTTAAAAATCAAATAATTTTTTTAAATCATGATACAAAAAAAATGCAGTAGTGAATCAAAACCAATGTTGAAAATGGCCACCTTCTGATAAAACGCACAATTGCAACCGATTTTTTTTTTAAACTTCAAACGCCGGACGCATATGCATATGAACTTTTTCTCTTAGAATATCATAAGGAATGACCCCTTTAAGTTACGTACCGTACTTCTGAAACACCCTGTATATTTAAAAAAATATTTTTGAAGCTATAGGGTGCTTCACAAAATCCGTACAGACGAATATACCATATTTTTAAATGGACTGGTATAGTTTTTGTTTTATCTTCAATTCTATATGAAATTTTTGTCAGATTCCTTGCTATAAAATAATATTATCCTATACATAGTCTATGGTTGGACGACCGGTAGCGTTCAATTTAGGAACTTCAAAATAATTTTCAACAATTTCTTTTGGTCGACTATGGAATAATTTTTTTTATTTGAAAACACAATCCCTGAGTTATGATACACTATGAGCAGAGTTTACAGAATTATGGGCATACTAATCTATTAACAAAATGGTGCTTCACCTAATGCCATGACGTTGTGTTGACCGATTTACCAACAAGAATTAGAATATTTCTGTGCATTGCGTTATTCAAAAAATAACACCACAAAAGATATCTAGTTTTCAACTTACAGAACGAATCATTTTTATATTGCACCATGATTTCCCTTTTATCATAAAAAAATTATAAATCACTCATTCTTATCTTCGTTAAGCTTTAACCAATTCGACGTGGTCAGTAAAGTAACACTAAATCGGTTAAAAATTGCAACCCTCGATTAGTTTGGGATCATCGGTTACACTGCAAATCCGTTATGCGATAAAGAAAAATTATTACCGTGATTTTTATTGCTTTTCGAGGAGCAGAAGGCAATTAGCCGATACAGTGATCCCCCTTTGAATATACGGCCATTAGTCAAAGATGGTGGGCGGGCAACGCGTTAAATTAAACCAGCCTAAAGGATTTGGTTTAAAACAAGCAAGCGAGGGGTAGCGGATATTTACGTCTGTGGTTAAGTTCCACTTGGTTAATATCACCTAGTGATCTTAGTTGAAAAAACAAAACAACAGAAAGAAAAGAATTCTACTGTTCCGCTAAATTATTATAAAAATTATCCCATAGCGCCGCTTTCCTGTTATCGGGTCCTACACTTATGACCGTTTAAACAACTTAAGTAATTTTCATAATACCCACTCTTTATTTAGTATGGGAGTAGGTAGGATTTGTAAACTTTGGTGTGTTCCAGCTGTCTAATTTTATTTGACGATTTAGAACTGTACATGATAGTTTAGTTCAGATCAGGTTTTTCTCCTGAACTAACCTGCTGGCTCTTCTTCTTCTTCTGTTTCGGTTATTTTGGGTTTATGCGGCTATTCCATCTATCTACCCGGCTTCAAGTGCAGAATAAAAAGTAAGGAAAGGAGAGAGGCTTACTGCAAAAGCCCATAAGTTTGCGTAGGTAGTTTTCCTATATTTAGCCCGCTCCAGAGTCAAAGAACATATCTAGTTTTAACTGCGGAAACCTTAATATAAGTCATGGTAATCATCTAAAACCTAAACAATTATTTGTTAATGTCATATTTTGCTCAAGTCCATTGGGTCATAATTTATACAGCTAAAATGCTTTAAGTTACCTTTTACTACATTCTCTTTAAACAATAGTTCCTAACCAACTTCATCAACAAAAATACCTTCAGTGCCGTTGAAAGGTTTTGTCTGTAATTCTTAAATCCAACAAATAAAATAGTACTGTCAAATATTTCCATTCTTGACTGATTGGCTCATTTAGTCCATTTGTGCTGATTAGTGGCATAATAACTAAATTTATTTTTAACAAAATAAATCACTGCGAAGGTGCACCGCATCCGATTTGTGTGAATAATTTATTAAATATGGAATATTAAAGGAAACTAAGTTTATTTCAGAAATTATGTGATTCTGCCAATTCTCAAGTACTTTATACGTCCAGTGATGACAACAGCTGAGATGGATAGATTCTGTATGGATTTTGTAAACATAATATCGAGCTAGTTCAAATTTTCTCTTCTGATTTCAACAATCACTTTTAATATTGATATTTCTAATGGTGGAACTTGGTTGTATGTCGTGGTTGTCATTTTTCTCTCAAATTTAACCTCACTTTCATTTCCACGTTGCGGAGAGTACCGCGGTTGTGTCTGCACACAGGTTGTACTGAATTTTTCTTTATAGCCAATTTAAATCATTTTTCAACAAAAATTTTCTTTCTTTTTCCTCTCATAAATAAATAAAAATAATATAATAATGATATTCCTCTACAATTTTTCTAAAATATGTTAATAATAATAAATAAAAATTTTTTCTCTTAATCCTTTTAATAAATAGAAATTAAGCTTTAACAGCTCAACTTAAAATAAAAGGAAACTTTTCTCCTCCAAATGTTATAATCGACTTATTATCTTCTCTAAAATGTTTTTCACTATTCTAATTTTCAAAACTTAATCTAAACTTCACTTATATTTAAATACAATTAACCATTTCATACACCAAGTCTTCAACCTTTGAGTTGTACTCATTAATTTGAGACAACTTACTTAGATGTTAAACTCGATGTTGGGTAAGTCCTTTTTAATCTTTGATTTATATTCAATTTTCATTCTCAAATTTGTACCGTCACTTTGGTATC
Organism: Polydrusus tereticollis; assembly: GCA_963920685.1. Taxonomy (NCBI): domain Eukaryota; kingdom Metazoa; phylum Arthropoda; class Insecta; order Coleoptera; family Curculionidae; genus Polydrusus; species Polydrusus tereticollis. Next base: position 58,786,923 of record OY987329.1, read on the forward strand.
CCCTGAAGATGAGTACTTAAGTGCTCGAAACATGTCGGGGACTTAGAATTTTATGTCAACCATTAAACTGTTGAGGAAGACTGCATTGTTTTATTTATATTATGAGATAATGTTTGCTTTTTTCCTTGAGGGTTTGGAATGTGGATGATTTTTGAATATAAGCTAGGTTTTAGAACATTACAAACCAGTGTTACATATACATTAGCTAAACTGTGCATTCATCACTGAAGCTGATATTCTTTACATGAATGGTATTATCATTAATCGCTGCAGTCATTTGTTCACAAAACTCAACTCGCCTATCGAAATCATCTTCGGTTAACTCTTGCAATATTTTAATTTTGAAGGGATGAAGTTTATGTAATTTAGTAACTGTGTGTACAGAGCCTAATGAAATACCACGGGTGTTCATTTGAAAACTGCCCACCACGGATTTATCGAAAACCACTGATTAAAAGAAAAAACGCCGAGACACGTCAAAAGATATGCCAAAGGGGCCAACTTCTTAACCAAAAACTACTTCACCCCCTTTTACCCTCTGCCCCCCGGGGTCATTCCCTTAAAAATTTTAAATGACAAGGGGTATCAAGTAATAGCTTGTTTGAAAGGTCTTTCAAAGTGCTTTATTATAACGTTTGATTTTTTAAAATCGGTCGAATCGTTTTCGAGAAAATTAGAAAAATCTTTATTTACCTTAATTTGTTCAGATAGAAAAAAAAAACACACGAAAATATCACTTTTTATTTCAATAAGTGTTCAAAATGTTGCCCGTTATTGGCCAAACAATGATATAGGCGATGTTCAAATTCCTGACGGACATTTTCAAAAACATGTTGTGGAAGATCATGGCAGCTTTCGATGATGCGTTGACGAAGTTCATTCAAACTTTCAGGTTGGGGAGTGAACACAATAGATTTCAAATGGCCCCATAGAAAAAAGTCTAATGGCGTCAAGTCAGGAGACCTAGCAGGCCATTCTATAGGCCCTCTTCGCCCTATCCATTTATCTAGAAACTCGTCGTCTAGCCATTGCCGAACCGGAAGAACATAGTGAGGAGGAGCGCCGTCTTGCTGAAAATATATTTCAGCCTCATCAAGTATAGGGTTTCCATCGTCTTCGATTTGGTTTCCAATGGTTTCAGTGATAAGCGGATTGATGGTATTTTCCAACATATCTAAATAAATGCCTCCATTTAAATTCCCATTAATAAACAATGGCCCAATCACTTTGTTTCCTAAAATGCCTGTCCATACATTAATTTTTTGGGGGTACTGAGTATGCCCTTCTACAAAAGCATGAGGATTTTCATTGCTCCAATACCTGCAGTTATGCTTATTAACAAATCCATTTAGATAAAATGTGCATTCATCACTGAAGCAGATATTCTTTACATGAATGATATTATCATTAATCGCTGCAGTCATTTGTTCACAAAACTCAACTCGCCCATCGAAATCATCTTCGCTTAACTCTTGCAATATTTTCATTTTGAATGGATGAAATTTATGTAATTTAGTAACTGTGTGTACAGAGCCTAATGAAATACCAGTCGCATCAACAATTTTGCGTAATGAAGTATTAGGATTAATGCCAAAATGACCCAAAACTTCAACTTAAGCGGCTTAAATTAGAATCATTTCCATTCTTTCGGCTAGTGTGTAAACCATTTTGGAAGTAAAATCTGAATCAATAAATAAATTTTCATTATCCCAAGATTGTCACAAAGGTAACTGATAGCAAATTAAATTCTTTCTTTTCCTTAGCAACTATAAAAAACTAAACAGGTATAAGAATAAATACAGTTCGCCCATGTTATCTGTGTATATAAATAGTGGTCTAGGACTATTCAGCGCAGGCGTTTCAGCGCCGCCGTTTTAGAGCCGCCGTTTCAGCGCCGCCGTTTCATCGCTAGGACATTTCAGCGCCGGCCCATTTCAGCGCTAAATTATTTCTCAAGATTTTATAATTAAATATTTATAATAAAAATGATCTAAATAGAATTTATTAAATAAAATTAAAAATAGATAAAATATTGGTAATACAAACTAAAAAAAAAGCAATAACTAAAATTTGTTTAATAAATAGAATTTATTAAATAAAACTACAAAAAGATACAATATTGGTACTACAAACTAATAACATTTTTAATATATATACAATTAAGGGTAACAATAATAATTAATTAATTAATTTATAATACAGTTTATCCACTAAATTCTTTCTCTTTATTTTTTAACTGACTATTAAGTATGTAGTTACTCTCATAATATAACAAAGGGAACTTTGTAATAATAATTATAATAATAATCCCTAATTATTATCATAAAATTATTAAACTTTAAAAATATTAAAAAATTTTGGCGCTGAAATGAATGGCGCTAAAAAGGGCAACGCTGAAACGTCCTGGTGTTGAAACGGCGGCGCAGAAACGGCAGTGCTGAAAAGGCTGCGCTGAATAGTCCCATTCCCTATAAATAGATGGCTGAAAAAAAGTCGGGTTGTTATTTGGTTGCTGGCACGTCTAATCTTCCAAATTGCTGTTTATGTTGGTTTTTGAACACTTATTGAAATAAAAAGTGATATTTTCGTGTGTTTTTTTTTCTATCTGAACAAATTAAGATAAATAAAGATTTTTCTAATTTTCTCGAAAACGAATCGACCGATTTTAAAAAATCAAACGTCAAAATAAAGCACTTTGAAATACCTTTCAAACAAGCTATTACTTGATACTCCTTGTCATTTAAAATTTTTAAGGGGATGACCCCGGGGGGCAGAAAGTAAAAGGGGGTGAAGTAGTTTTTGGTTAAAAAGTTGGCCCCTTTGGCATATCTTTTGCGGTGTCTCGGCGTTTTTTCTTTTAACCAGTGGTTTTCGATAAATCCGTGGTGGGAAGTTTTCAAATGAATACCCTGTACATACCGGGTGTTGCATCGTCGAGCGGGACATAGGAAATCCCATGTAATTTTAAGTGGGGTCAATTATTGGCTTCCCTAATTATTTTAGAGAAAAGTTCTATTTAGGTTTATTAAAGAGCACTAAAACCCACATTCAAAAGAATACTTTTAGGTATTTTTGATGAGCCCGTTTACGGGTTATCGCCGATTTCTTTTTAACTATTTCCCCTTTTTATGGCCCCGTATTTGCGGGCACCAGTCAAGGTAAAAGATGACTGTCAAATAAAGTTGTCATTTTGAGGAATATTTGAACATCTTCTTAAATCCTAAAGTTCTAACAATTTAATCGTACCTACCTATTAATTAGTAAAATATTGAAACATGTAAAATGTCATAATTAACCTTGTAATTGGATACTTTATTTTAGTTTTATTCAGATTAATTTGTACTCATAAATACACCTTTAATATTTTCGATGTACAAGTTTTTATAACAATAAAGCACACATTTCAAAATGACAACTTTATTTGACAGTCATCTTTTACCTTGACTGGTGCCCGCAAATACGGGGCCATAAAAAGGAGAAATAGTTAAAAAGAAATCGGCGATAACCCGTAAACGGGCTCATCAAAAATATCTAAAGTTATTCTTTTGAATGTGAGTTTTAGTGCTCTTTAATAAACCTAAATAGAATTTTTCTCTAAAATAATTAGGGAAGCCAATAATTGACCCCATTTAAAATTACATGGGATTTCCTATGTCCCGCTCGACGATGCAACACCCGGTATGTAACATACAGTGTGTATCAGCCAAATGGAATAAATTCGATAATAAATACATTGGAGCGTGTCCAAAAAAACGCTCGGACACGTCGGTTGGTATTTCTAGTTGCGCATTTTTTTTAATAAAAACTTTTTATACAGGGAGCGTCATGTAACAGTGGCTAATACTAACTTTCTTATTTTAAAAACAGCGCCCTGTGTTTTATTCAATTTTTGGGTTCGTCAGAAAATTCTAGAAATATTTCACGTACAATAAACCTATACTTATCTTCAACTGTTTCGGAAACAAAGTGTTTTCAGATTTATTGCAAAAATTAACAACACACTAAAGAACTAATAAATTATACTGTTTATTTCTTGATAATGTAAAAAACAAAAAAAAAAAACATTAGTGTAGGATGTTAAAAATGCGTGCCGCAAACGTCTTGGCAACATCCTAATGTTAAATAGAAATTTCTTCTAACGTTACTGAACATCTCAGGCGTGACCGATCATCTAATCGCAAGCGTTATTCGTCTTCTTAAGTCAGCTAAGTCAAGGGGTTTAGTTTTGTATACAATAATTTTGACATAACCCTATAAAATTACTTTTTTTTCATAGAACATCCTATATCTCAGAACGTTCTTGGATTTTGCATAAAATTACAATTATTTTTTATTAAGTGCATTATAAGTCTAAACCTAATAGTTTCCGAGATATCGACTTATGAAAAATAACATTTTTGAATTTTGACAGCTTCTAGTTTTCTAACGGTACGTCTTAGAGTAAAACGGCTTACATGTCCCTATCTTAGTTTTTAACTATATTTCTATAAATGTCAACTTCCGGGTAAACCGGATGTATCTCAAAAGCCGGAAATATAGTACTTCCGGTTTAACCGGAAGTTGACACTTTTAGAAAGATAGTTAAAACTAAGATAGGAACATGTAAGCCGTTTTACTCTAAGACGTACCGTTAGAAAGCTAGAAACTGTCAAAATTCAAAAATGTTATTTTTCAAAAGTGGATATCTCGGAAACAATTAGGTTTAGACTTATAATGCACTTAATAAAAAATAATTGTAATTTTATGTATAATGCAAAAATATTCTAAGATATAGGGTGGTCTATTTAAAAAAAAAGTAATTTTATTGCTCTACGGGTTTCTGACTCATCCTGTATACTTAATTTTTTAAAATTCTAATAGACTATAAAAAACCCTAAAACTTTTATCTGGAATATTTTTTGCTACCTGTTTTACTTTAAGAAATAAACGACCGTTTCCTTACATAACAGCGACCCTGTATACAACCAAATAGTACATTTTTTCAAATACTTTTAATCTTATCTCGGATCGCCAGTCGGGATTTAAACAGAAATATAGTACACCTTCAAGTTTGATAAATATTTTGAGTGATATTAGGTATAATGACGAAGATAAAAAAAATACATGCATCACCATTCATCATGCTAGATTTTAGTAAAGCGTTCGACACACTCAGCTATAATATGCTATTAGCAAAACTACACTACTTCGGTCTTTCTCCAAATTCAATTATGTTTTTTAGAATCTTCCTTAGCGAGCGACTAAGCTGTGTCGACGTTAAAGGAAAATAGTAGTAGCAAATCAAACTTCTTACCCACTCCGAGTGGCGTTTTTTTTTTTTTCCTGTTGCTTGGGCCCGCCTGCCGATCGGTCAGTACTGCAGCCTTTCGGCTTATTGTACTATGTACCCATTTTCTTCATTCCACCCATTCCAGTATCTTTGTACCTTGCACAAGTTTGTACAAGTCCTTAACTGAGTGTGTGGTGTATGTATTTGGTTCTGCCCGAGGCTGCCCATAGATCGACTGCCGTTTGTGATCCAATGCCTCGCATTCGCACAGTATATGTTTGACTGTTTCGGTCTCTTTATTGCAGAGTCTGCATTTCAAGTCCCCGTTGTACAGTCCCATTTTGTACAGTCGTTCCTTGACTGGTGCATGTCCAGTCATGAATCCCGTAATTATTCTCAGCTGGTTCCTGCTCATTGTAAGCAGTTCTTTTGCTTTCTTTTGGCATGGTCTGCCTATGAAGGCTTTCCCATGCGCTTGTCTGGGAATATTTTCCCAGTAGTTGTTATGTTTCAGTTTTATCCAGTCTCTGATTTGTCCTCGGGCTGTACTTTTTGGTACTCCGATGATCAGTTCTGTGTTAGGTATCTCAGCCTCCGTTCCTCTTTTTGCGAGTTCGTCTGCTTTTTCGTTGCCTTCTATACCTCGATGTCCCGGCACCCAGACCAGTTTTACTCTGTTCAGGTCTGCCAAGATCTCAAGTTCTGCAACAAATTCCCATACCAGTTTTGACGTTACCTCGGGCTGTGATAGCGCCTTGAGGGCTGCTTGACTGTCTGATGCAATATGGATCTGCTTGTTCTCATAGGCTCTCCTATTTATTTCTCTTGCACATTGCAGGATTGCGTAAATTTCTGCTTGGAACACAGAATTGTGTTTTTCCAGTCTATAGCTGAGTCCCTGCCTCATATGCCTGGAGAAGATTCCTGCACCAGTTCCATTAGCGGTCTTAGATCCGTCAGTGTACCAGATCTGTCCCCGCTGTATGGCCTTTGGTTCTTGGTTTTCCCATTCCTCCCTTTCAGGTATTATTACCTCGAACGGGGTTTTGAATGAGTACCTTTTCTTAGTGTGGTCCGAGTTGACGTTTAGTACATTCCTCTCCACCACCCTAATGATACTTGTGTGACCCGATCTGATATTTATATCCTCCGGTTCCTTTTTCAGTCTATAGGCTGCAAGTCTGGCCTCCCCCTGTATCACAAATTGCAGGGGGGGGAAGGTCTATAAGCGCCTCCATTGCTGCCGTTGGAGTCGATTTTGTGGCTCCAGTTATGCTTAAACAGGCAAGTCTTTGTATCTTGCCGAGTTTCATAATAGTGGTAATCTGCTGTGTCTTGGGCCACCACACCAGAGCGGCATATGTTATTATGGGTTTAACCACCATGTTATATAACCAATATAGCATGTCCGGTTTTAGACCCCATTTCTTTCCGAAGGAGCGTCTGGCCACTACAAGAGCGGTCTCCGCTTTTTTTGTGATTTTTTCTAAATGAAGGTTCCAGGTAAGTTTCGAGTCTAATGTTACCCCGAGGTACTTGACCTCACCCTTCAGTTGGATGTTACTTCCACGAAGGCTTAAGGGGCCTAGTCCCTCCAGTTTGCGTCTTCGTGTGAATGCTACGATGGTGGTTTTGTTGGGGCTGATATTCAGCCCTTCCGCGTCCGTCCATCTTGTTACCAGGTTTAGAGCCCTTTGCATGCGATCTCTAACCGTGGTGTTGAATTTACCTCTGGCCAGAATGACTATGTCATCTGAGTATCCCAGAGTGCGATGACCATGTTCTTCGAGAGTCCTAAGTAGCCCATCCACTACAAGAGTCCATAGCAGGGGTGAGAGGACCCCGCCCTGCGGACATCCTCTCGCGACCTTGGCCGATGCAGTCACTCCCATGACTGTTGTATATATCACTCTTTGTCTCAGCATGGAGTCGATCCAGTCACAGCATGTTCCCTCGATTCCTCTGAGTCTGAGTGTTCTAGCAATGGAGTCATGGCATGTGTTGTCGAAGGCGCCCTCGATATCGAGGAACGCACCCAGCAACACCTCCCTGTTTTCCAGAGTGTTTTCAACCTCCTTTACCAGCTCATGTAGGGCCGTCTCTGTTGAGGTTCCTGCTTTATAGGCATATTGGTCTTGGTGGATTGGTCTTTCAGCCAGAGCACCATCCCTGATATGTCTGTCAAGCAGTTTTTCCAGTGTCTTAAGTACGAATGACATAAGACTTATCGGTCTTAGGGATTTCGCCGTTGCCTGTCCATATTTACCAGGTTTCGGTATAAATGTGACCCTAATCTTCCTCCATACGGCCGGTATATGTCCTAGGGCCAAGCTTGCCCTAAGTATATTACGTAACCGTTCTATCAGAGGTCCTGATCCCTTCTGAAGTAGGGACGGGTAGATCCCGTCTGGTCCCGGTGATTTATATGGGTCAAAAGAGTTTATTGCCCATTTGAGTTTATCATAGTCTACCACCTTTTTAGAGACCTGCCAGTTCTCCCTTGTGACTGTTTTCAACAGTTCAAGTTCTGTTCTTGGGTTCTCCGGTGTTTCTATGATGTTAGATCCGGGAAAGTGAACTCGGTAGAGTTCTTTTATTGTTTCCTCTCCGGATGTCGTATACTCTCCCTGGTTGTTCTTAAGGGAGGTCACTGTTGTTTGTTTTTCTTTCGATAGTATTCGTTGGAGTCTGGCACATTGCTGAGTGCTCTCAATCTCCTCACAGTGTCTCCTCCATGAATCGCGTTTTGCTTTTCTAAGGGCTTTGTTGTAGTCGGTCAGGGTGGTTCTATAGTCATCCCACTCCCCGGTACGTTTTTCCCTGTTGAATTTCTTCCTTGCTTGCCCTCTAAGCTGAGCAAGTTCATCGTTCCACCAGGGCACGTTCCTGGTTGACGCCCTTGTCGTGAGAGGGCAGCTATCATTGAAGGCTGAAATGACTGCGTCGTTAAATTCCTCCGCGGCCATTTCGAGGTCTGCTGTGGTCCTTATCATTCTTTGGACTCCCGCAAGTCCGGTTTCTAGAGAGTCTCGATACCTCTTCCAGTCCGTCCTCCTTGGGTTCCGATAAGTCTCCTTGGTTGTTGAACCTTGAATTGTGAAGTTGATGTGTCTATGGTCCGAGCAGCTCACCTCATTAGACACATGCCAGTCTGTGATATAGTTACTCAAGTATGTTGAGGCTATAGTCACGTCAAGTACCTCCTTTCTGTTTCTAGTAACAAAGGTAGGTTCATTTCCTATATTTATTATGTCCAGACTGTTTGCCATAATAAATTGTAGTAGACTTTCTCCCCTTGGGTTTGTGTCTGTGCTGCCCCAGAGTCTGTGGTGCGAGTTGGCATCGCACCCGATGATTAGTTGAGTCCCCGTTGTCCTGCAATATCTCACCAGGTGTTCCACTTCCCTGGTGGGCGGGAGTTCTATGTCGTCTGAAGGAAAGTAGGCCGATCCAATTATTATCTCCCTCGGTCCGCTTTGTCCCTCAATTTTGATTTTAACAGCCGTTAAGTCTTTAGTACAGAAGTTGCTTAGCGGAAGTGCGTGGATATTTTTATTGATTAGGATGCATGTTCTTGGGATGTCCGTGGATCTGTTATATATTAACTCTCCACCCCATCCTGACAGGCCTTTAATTTCACCGTGTCTAATCCACGGTTCTTGGATCAGGGCTACTTCAAACCCCACCATAGCCTTTGTAAGGGCTGCCGAAGCTCCCTTACTGTGCTGGAGGTTTGCCTGAACTACCCTGAATTTGTTTCTGTTGTTCTGTCCCCAACCTCTTGAAAGTCACTCGGCCAAGCTTATAAAAAGCTTTAAACCGAGACCTCTCAAGGGCCGCTAGGGCTGCTTCGCTTATCGAGAAGAACAGGAGTTGACCCTCCTTCTCGATTTTGCGGCTCATGTTCCGCCAGACGCCTGTTTGCAGCTCAGGATTTTGCAGCTGCAGCCTCCGTGTGATTTCCTCTTCCGTTACAGTCTCCGGCTCTGGAATGAAGACCAGGACCCTAGGTCTTCTTGGGAGTTCCGCTGGGTCAACCGCAGTTAGATCCGCCCCCTCCCAAAGCTGCCCCAGAGTCCCGACCGTCCCCCTAAGCCAGTCTGCCGTACCTTGATTAGCGCAGGTCATCCATAGGGCACCCTCGCTAAAATTAGTTCGCAAGAACTGGGGTGGATTCGTTGTACTCCCCGAAGGGGTATTGTACATCGCCTCCACGATTGCATTCTGAATCAGGTCAGCTTGCTCTTGATTCAGATTTTCGTCCGGATGGCGTCTCTGTATCACCGCCACTCGTATGCTGCTCATCACCTCGCCAAAAGTTCCAGTCGGTGGCGGACCACTCCTGGCTCTTTTGACTTTGGTGGCTTGTGAAGGGGTCTGCGATTCCGACCGGTTCCTTTTTGTGGCTCCGGCCGGTTTCTCCGCCCCCTTTTGTTTTTTGGCAGGGTTCTCCTTGGTCCAGGTTCCCTCTGCCATTTTTTTCTCCCGCATCAGTTTTTTCTTCTGTGCGCCTGTGAGTCTCTTTGTCACGAGTCCAATACTTTGTATTCTCTCGGACAGTTGTGTGGAAGTCTTATCACCTTCCTCTACCTGTTTGGAGTCTCCTATTTCCATAGGTCTTCCAATTTCTTGACTGTCGGAGTCCGTTGCTTCCGCAACCCCTACGACGGTTTTTTGAGAGTCGCTCGAGTCTGAGTCCTCTTCATTTCGGGTTAAATGTCTGTTATTTTCCATTTAGTTCCCACGAGTAGCTAGGGAAGGGAGGTCACCTGTGCCAGAGCCCCGCATAACACAGGAAGGCTATTTAAACCTGGGGTGCGCCATGTTCCCCGGAGTTCGCAAAATTGCGACTAAGCTACCTCTTAGCCCCACACTGAGCTTCCTCAGTGTGCCAAGTCCTTGGCTTTTGCTGTTCCACCCTGACTTGAGGGGATTTTTATTGTGGTTTCCTTCCACTCGGCCGGCCGGTTAAGGCGAGCCCCCACGCCCATCTGGGCACGGTGTGTTTGGTACCTCTCTTGGTTTCCCTCATCCGATCCGTGTCAGAACGTGTTCTGGCACGGATCGGATGCAGTATTAAGCCCCTCCACGACGTCAACGTGCTGAGATACCTTCGGGGGGCTCCGAGTGGCGTACCGCAAAGCTCAATATTGTCCCCGTTACTTTTTTTCTCTGATATGCATCTGTATGTCAACAACTCAAAAATTCAGCAGTACACTACTGACTCACAGGTTTACATCTCTTTTACAAATGGAAACCTACAAATTTCTAAGCATCAGTTTAATTCGGATTTACGAAATATTCAAAGTTTTACAAAAGACCATAAGTTAAAATGATATGCCCCAAAGCCTCAATCCCTTATTTTTAACAGTAACAAAGCGGTTAGAGGACTTCTCTCAACTCATTTTCACATTGAAATAGAAGGCACCCAAACACCCCTTATAAATGAACCAAAAAATCTGGGTATAACATTTGACGCAAACCATAGCTTTCAATCACATATAAAAATCAAGCTGAAAAAATTGCTTATATGCCACTTAAATTACCTTACCACCTTAAAAGATATTTATCGCCAAAGACAAAATCCTTTCTTTGCGAAAGTCTAAAAATTTCATTGTTTCATTACGGAGATACAGTGTATAGAGACTCATTGAAAACCCAAAAAGATATCACGTGTATCTTCTTGTATACAAAACAATTAGAAGCGGCAAACCACGATACCTGTTAAACAATCTTATGCAATTCACACATAACCACGCTACGAGAAACACACACAATTTCCAATTTCCTTTACCCCGAATGGTTCAGTTCCAAAAATAATTTCTTACTCTCTTTATGGAATAACCTTCAAAACCATGTTAAGGGCCTATCAATAAAAAACCTTTCTAATTATATTAAAAGCATGTTACTGGAAAAACAGAGAAACTGAAAAATCTAAAAAGCCTATTTGCGCGTGTGCTCCTCAAGCTTCCCTGGGTTTTTCGGCCAACGGATGCCGTCAATTGGCTCCCCTGCTCCCATCAGCCCATTTTTCTTATAGTTTAGGATAGGTAAGTGTGTTATGAAGTTAAAAGCACTCTGAAGAACGTACTTTTTAAATGGGCTGTACCATTCTGCACTTATATTATATGAGCGCAGAACTACCTGTTTTCACATAATCGGTACAGTCCAATTTTGTCATAAAAGTTATAAATAGGTTCTTAAACCATGTAATTATTTATGCACCGTCATTGTTTGACAAACAAATGTTATTTTATTTGATTTAAATAGTTGTCGAATTGTTGAGAACGTTCAATCGTTCCACCATGAACCATTTTTGAAGAAATTTAAACAAAATGCAAATTTGTCGATTTGACACGGCAACGACGACGACACCACACGAACATTTGTAGGTAAGAGGAACAAAACATACTAGAAGAAAGTGGAGAGGGTGAAATATGTAGGCGACATGATTTATTACAATCGGGGTGAAAACCTGATTGTAATAAGTACTTTTGATTCACCTGGCACAGACGTAACTGATACTGGTTTTACATGCCTTCCAAAATACTTATTTAAATTAACATTCGATGTTATGATTGGTCGCAAATCCTTGGTTATAAACTCATAACTCAACAGCTATAACTCACACTGTGGCTAATGAATATCATTACTTCATTCAAAATTAAATGGCAATTTCATAAGGAAGCGCGACAGACTGGTCCTCATCACTGTATAATAATATGTTTTACATTCTAAAACTCCTGTTCCACCAATCGATATATATAATCTTAGAATAATAGCACGGAACAAACACTGACAAACGGCAAGACCGACAATTTCTCGACTTGTTATGTGTTGTAATTGTAATCCACGCTGCGAGGAAATTTGTTTGCATCTGTAGGAAATGTCGCTAGACCGCCTTTAAGGAAATTGCGGATTCAGGTAATGGAGTATTTACATAAAAGAAAATTACAGAAATAAAAGCAGTTGCAGTTTCCATGGATTCTTATCATTACAAATTATATTCTCATCGTTTGAGCTAGGAAGTACAAAAAAATTGGTTTTTAAAAGGATACCTTCACGGCATTAGAATATAGCCTTTAGTCTTTAACTTTGCTAAACAAAAAGTACTACATAACGAGTTACAAATAAGCCAACGCAACGGGCATAGTGTATGAATATAACATCTGGACGGCTTAAGTTGAAGCAAATAAATATTTTCAAACTGTATATACCGACACTTCTATGATAAAAAAGCGACGCTTCGTATTCTTCAACCGAAGGACTATAAATTTCAGGAAAATGTCAGAAAGTAAAAGTTTGTAAACAGCAATCGTAAAAGTTAAAACTGTAACTGTTGTTGTAGAGTTTAGTTAGGAGGAAGCGGTAACGTGTATCGACAAATATGATCGCAGAAGCAACTTCTGAAAAATTGGAGTAGTAGGTGCTGATATTGGATAGTGATATTTTAAAGTAAAGTTTTCCACTTGCATACTAAATATAAATAAGACCCCTTTGACTATAATGTAAACAAAAAAATATTAAACATCTTCAATATTATCTTACAGTTAAAAATATGAGTTAATAAGATATCTTTCTTGAACTGAGGCGGGAAGCATAACGAATGTGCTGAGCCCCATGCATAGAATGCGGTTCGATTAGAGTAGCTGAGTGCAGACAGACAAAGTCAAGAAATCCCAAATCTATAAGTAAGACCATTTATACACAACTAACGTCCATTCCACCCCAACAGAAACGTTCAGAGAGCCATCATAGCGAACATACATAACCTATCTTTATATTCTGTGAGAGCAACGAAAGATTAACAAAATTATTGACGTGTCGTTTACGATTGAACCCCTATTAATTAAACTTCAATTGAAATCGTTGACAATATTATCGACTATATTTGGTTAGGGGTATTTCTAGATGATCTTGGAAGTATTAAGAATTACCATATTGAATTTTCTTTATCATAAGGAATAGCACTGCGGGATTGGTGCTTTATGGCGCTCTGCGAGCGGTGCGTGTGGGCAGGACATGATTTACGTTAGTCTGAATCTTTGGAGACTATACTTGTTGGGGAACACGGCATCAGAGAGGAGAGAGGTCGTTCCAGAGTGTAACAGTTGATTTTTGCTATTAAGAATGTATTTAGGTTTCACCTTGGATGAAACGTTTATTTTAGAAAAATACCGCGATATTCTGACCCCTATATTATGTTTTCACAGTTGTAATTTATAAGTTGCAGTTTTTATATACGTGGAGAGATTTGTCAGTTATTTTAGAGGGTATATAGACTTTATATCGATGACCAATTAACTTCAAGCTAGTTTGTGTCAACAGTTTTGGTTAGATAATTTCATTAGTTAACCTTAGGAAGTTATGTGGTACTCAGGAGTTTAATGTTTATTCATTCTTACCTTATAGGGCTGCTCGTGTTAGCTTATAAGCCAGTTTATAACACGATGGGCTAAATTGTGAATGTTCAGTGGTTTATTTAACTTTATTTGGTTTTCCTCTGCATTCTACTACTATCAATGCCAACCTACTTCCTGAAGACTTGAGCCCAGGAGGCCAAGCTTCAACTGGACTAGTCCTAAATGTTTAAAGAATAGATTAAGTACCTATTGACACTGTCTTTATCTCGGCGAACACACACGTTTAAAAGTTACCTATTTCTCCTTGATATCACGGGGAAGAGCTGTTGAATCTTTTCATAAAGCAGTGTAGGCCTATTTTAGCTGCATTACACCTATTTCCAGTATAAGTCTCTCGTATGGGGGCATGGTTTTGATATTGTTTACATATAGCCTTCTTGCAGCTGGCTTACCTTGAATATTATCGTACCATTCCTACGAAATAATGTTTGTTGGTTAGTGTAGACTCCAATTTCCATGTGGAGGCTGCATTTTAGTTTTTGTACCTCAACAATTTCTAGTGTATTTGGGGATGTTTAATAGTTTATAATGATAAATAAAATTTGCACCTCTTTTTGGAGTGAGTTTTGGTGATTTCCTTTTGTGGTGCACTGGGTCTAAGTTTTTGGATTATAAATAACTGTTGGTGCTGTTTCAAGAGATCGGAAAAGCTAAAAGAGCATTTGGGCCTGACGACCATCCAGGCGATTTAACCCTTAAGCTTTTATCGAGGCCACCAACATTAGTGCCTCTCTACAATAGCTGGGGCAGCCAATTCTTCGGAAACTTGTCAGTTGAGCCTGGCGGGGATTGTACGTGAGGTTGTCGAATTAGTGGATTTGTAGCGACGTCCGCCCGTCTGTAGTAATCCGTTATAATTTGGTCATAAAATTGAGTTAATGTTAGTATGTCAAAGTCCCTGTGAAGTACCCCATTTTGCAGTACCTGGAACTTGTTGTGCTCTGTCCTGCTTATTGTGCACCATGTTGGTACACCATAAGTCAGGATCGGCCTGACCAAGGCTTTGTACAAGTTAACTTTGGTTCTATAACGAATTTTGCTGATTTTGTGAAGCAAGCAGTAAATTGAACTTAGCTGTTTGGCAGCCTTCTTTCTTCTAAGTTCGGAGTTTTTCCTCCAGTTTAACTTTGCGTCAAAAACTACTCCCAAGTACTTGACTTCCTGTACCCAATTCACCTGAATGTCATCTACCGATAACCTGGTCTCAGGTATTTTCGTACGGGGCTCTGGACGACCAAATTTTTAGTACCAGGCCTTTGATGACTGAATTCTAGTACGGGGCAACGCCACCACTAGTACAGGGCTATTTGAGCAGCCATCCAGGAGTAGTGAGAGTAGCACAATTATTTAATTTCTTTTTATTTATAAACATTTAATACCCCACACTGTAGCCTACCAACCGCGACATCTGTAAGTCAGTGTGAAATCTTGTGATCACGAGCGTTGCGACTTTTAGGGTAATATTAGTTTTATACTTTTCTCTGCAACTACTCGCTATTGTGGAGTTTAGCTAGCCATACCATTTTAATTTAATTTTTTTTTGTTTCTGTGTTTATTTTTCATGCATTAGTATGGTGGGGTTTAGTCAGTTCAACATACCCACCTCCTCTATGTTAAATAGTTAAAATTTGAATAAATTAAATTAAATTTCGAATTGGATTGTTGAGTGTGAGCCGAGACAAGCTGCCAAAAGATCAGCAGTGTTTTCCAGCTTTATAGCGCAAAGCTGGTGGCGCAAAGGGACTCAAACCCGTCGGGCAAACACTTGTGACACGAGTTAGCCTTGTGCCGGTTCACACCTCAATAGGTTTTTTTTTTATTTTTTTTTTGTTTATAAATATTTCCTAAATAATTCTCTTAAAGGAGAATTCCGTGTCGCAAATTTTATTGGCCAAAGATGAGATCCTATGTAGCCAATTATGTTAGATCGTGCAAAAGGTGTGCACAGCATAAAGTCGAACAAAAACGACCATCTGGAAATATGGGTAATCGCCCGGACGTTCAGGAACCTTTCCAAGCTATAAGTCTAGACTTTATAGGACCAATGCCACGCTCACGAAGCGGAAACACTCAGGCGTTATATATTAATCAAAACGATCATAGAACTTGGGATGAAAACCTGACATCAATTGCGTGCGCCATCCGTACAGCAAAACACGAGACTACCGGATACACTACCTACTTTGTCAACTACCGTAACACAAACTTTTTGGCCAAGATTATTCTACCATCATAGGACCGCGAAATAGCAGTATAGCCGACCATGTCAAAAACAAACTTGAGACGTTTCAGAAGGTTTACGAGGACGTTCGAAGAAGAATTCGGGCCACGCAAGAACGAAACCGACATACTTATAATCTTCGACGACGACCTGGTTATCAGTTTGTAGTAGGACAAGAGGTTTGGCGTAAGAACAAAGCTATCTCTGATGCTGCTAATTACTACAGTGCAAAATTGGCTCCGGAATATCTAGGACCTTTTAAAATTAGAGGAAAAACAGGAACCTGCACCTATGAATTGGAAGATTTGGAAGGGCAATTTAAGGGAATCTGGCATGTGGAAAACCTTAAACCAGCAATCTCATGATTCACAACACCAACCATTTGTTAAGTTACCAGTTTGGGTTGTTAATATTTTAATTTCTTCCCTCTTATTAATTATTGTGTTTTGTTCATTGATTTTTATTTTTTTCTTCTTTCCTTTTTTTTCCTTTCATTGTCATTTCACTTTATCGGATTAGAATTGCGTTCTTTACGTAACTTTGTTTCCGCTCATTTGGACTTGCTTTTATATGTCTCTTTTCGATATATATCCCGCCCAGCGGATGTGGGTTTCTAACTAAGCTCGGTGTTGTTTCGGCGTGAAACTTGACGATATCGGACATGGTTGGTTAGAAAAACTCCGTGCCGTGAACTAGGCGATAGTAGAAGTCTATCAAGTGCAGTTATAGACCATTTGCCTTCAGCTGGTTTGTTTCTTGGTAGTAGACCGAACTTACAGCGGTTCACTACGTTTCTGGTGATAAGTTAGACCTTCAGTCGGCCTATCTTTTTACTTGTGTGTGGTGTGGCTAACCTTAGGTGGCCGCATTGCTTTTGGGTCAGTTTAAGTCCAGTTTTTTTTTTGGGTTTTCAAATTGTCTAATTTCTCTCTAGCGGTTATCACGTAAATTTTTCAAAGCTTTGTCACTTTTGTAGTTGCTTTAAATTTAAGCCTTCAGCTTTCTGATCGTTTTACTAGCTAGTCCTAGTCTTGTTTAACTTGGGTGTCGCCACTTTATTTTTGGTTCTCTCTTTTCTTTACTTTTCTTGCTTATACTTTTTTTTTTCTTTTCTTCTTTCTTGATTTTTGGTTTGTTTATTTTGAAGGGTAGTTGGTGGTTGAGTGAATATATCGATTTTGACTTTATATATATAGATATATATATAAAGTTGGCATAGCCGAACTTTCTTTTGTTATTATCTACACGTGACTATACCCTTACGTTTATTTGCGTGGTCTTTTAGATCTTACTTACCTATTGCGACGTAACTTTTTTTTCTTCGCCGTTTCCGTCTAGACTTAGTGGTAAGTTTTCCTTGTGATATATATATAAGCCGAGTATCGGGATTTTTGCATTGAAAACTAAAACTTCTGCCTCTACATTTGTTGGATTTGCTTTGTTGGTTGATTTGTGTCCACTACGCGTCTGGATTAGGAGCGACGAGGAAACTTGCTTATTGATTTTGACTTGATTGATTCCGTCTTAAGGGCGAGTGTTAGTTTACCGATTTTGGATTGTCTTTTGGTTATTATAAAATGCTTTATTTTGACCGTTTACTTATTCCCGATTGTGACTTTACTAGCTTGTGTCTATATTAGGCACTTTGTTTAGTTTTTGCAGCCTTCTCTTTGTTTTTGTTTACAGGCTGAGGGGCGATGGGTGCTCCGTGGTGGCGCTTCGTCGCTTTTTCTTGGAATGTTTGTTGCGGGAGGGGCAAATCCGTGGGAAGAGTTGTATTGTGGCGGGTGGCTGTCTGACCTCTGGAGCCTTCGGGACCAGTCCGTGCATTGTTGCGGCCCAGGGGAGGGCGAAACTACTGCACATGACCTCGCTCGCGGGTTCGCGCGATACGCCAGATCAGGAGTAGTGGCGCTTTTCGGAACACCCTAATTAGTTGTTTTCTTTACAAGGCTGCGGTGCATGTCGATGTGTAGAACACGAATGTATCTTTTAGTTTGGTGTATACTATAATTCACCCCCTTTTGAATGGTGAAACATTTAGGTTACAATTTAATTTATTATGTTCCTTTTGGGTTCGCCCGTATTTACTTTTGTTTGTTTTTCACCTTTCAGGTATTGTCATGCGGTCGGTAGCTTCGGGTATCTTCTGGGAGTGGTCGGTTGCGTCCTGAGTTACTTGTATGAGGTTAGTACACGAGGTTCGCCTAGTCACGATAGGTTGTAACGCAATACTAACTGAAGACCGTTTGTCATCGAAATTTACTCAAGGAACTTTACACCATACAAGTGATTCAGGATTGCCTCCCTCCACTCTTGGGGTATCCCGCGGGTCGCTGGCGGCGGGGCAGTCACTAAAATTTGTTTACCTTTTTTTTGCTATTCTTTTAAACTATTATTTTGGCTGCTACAGCGGTAGCTATTATTAATTTTCTTGCTACCCCTTGTCGTAGCTTTGCTTACCCCCCATGCTAAGTAGTGTGGTTGTAATTTTATGATTTATCGTGGAGAAACTCCTTAGAGGAAGTTTCCCTCCTTCCCAAGGTGAGGGGGGGTTGTAACAGTTATTTTTTGCTATTAACAATGTATTTAGGTTTTACCTTGGATGAAACGTTTATTTTAGAAAAATACCGCGATATTCTGACCCCTGTATTATGTTTTCACAGTTGTAAATTTATTAGTTGCAGTTTTTATATACGTGGAGAGATTTGTTAGTTATTTTAGAGGGTAAATAGACCTTATATCGATGACCAATTAACTTCAAGCTAGTTTGTGTCAACAGTTTTGGTTAGATAATTTTATTAGTTAACCTTAGGAAGCTATGTGGTACTCAGGAGTTTAATATTTATTCATTCTTACCTTATAGGGCTGCTCGTGTTAGCTTATAAGCCAGTTTATAACACGATGGGCTAAATTGTAAATGTTCAGTGGTTTATTTAACTTTATTTGGTTTTCCTCTGCATTCTACTACTATCAATGCCAACCTACTTCCTGAAGACTTGAGCCCAGGAGGCCAAGCTTCAACTGGACTAGTTCTAAATGTTTAAAGAATATATTAAGTACCTATTGACACTGTCTTTATCTCGGTGAACACACACGTTTAAAAGTTACCTATTTCTCCTTGATTTCACGGGGAAGAGCTGTTGAATCTTTTCATAAAGCAGTGTAGGCCTATTTTAGCTGCATTACACCTATTTCCAGTCTAAGTCTCTCGTATGGGGACATGGTTTTGATATTGTTTACATAGTCTTCTTGCAGCTGGCTTACCTTGAATATTATCGTACCATTCCAACGAAATAATGTTTGTTGGTTAGTGTAGACTCCAATTTCCATGTGGAGGCTGCATTTTAGTTTTCGTACCTCAACAATTTCTAGTGTATTTGGGGATGTTTAATAGTTTATAATGATAAATAAAATCTCTTTAAATAACTTTGACGTTAAAACGTCAAAATAAGTCAGTTGTCTGCACAAATCACCGAAATAAATTTAGATACGTAAGCTGGGCGTTCCCGCCAAACATTATTATTTAGTTTGGATCGCATTTCGTAGATGGCGCCGATAGTGGCATCGCACAATTTGGTTTAGTTAAGCTCGTATAGAGGCACCACGTTCATTTGCGATTTGCGATCGAGAAGAAGCACCCTTCCAGATTTCGTTGTTGTCAAAAATTTTAAGTGTATTGTCAATTTTCTATTCTCGATTTTCTTTTAAGTTGTGTTGAATTTTAATCCAGTTTGTGATCGTTCGGTCTCTGTGTGTACTATTAGCGTGTTTTTTGATAGTTGTTTTGACTTTTTGTTTCGTTTTAGTGTGTTTTCGGTTTGTTTAGTTAAAGTTCGCGTATTTATTTCCGTTATGGAAGACTACGCACCTCCGTTAAAACCTAAAAAATGTTGTGTTCCAAACTGTTTAAATAAACATGGCATGCGACACCGCTTGCCAAAAAGAGATCCGATAATTTTTTATCATAAAAATAATGTTTTATTACCTATTTCGCTTTATTTTAGTCAGCTGTATTTTTTTAAATAGGTAGGTATTGCTTGGTTTAAATAATTTCTTTTTTGCTGCTTTCTATTGGAGCTCTTAGATATACGTTATTTGTTACTTTACTAACAAGGCATTTACCCCAAACTTAAAAACAGCAGAAAAAAATGAATATTTAAACCAGGGAATATTTTAAATTTTAAAGCGGCACCAATATCTACCGATAAAACAGATTTCATCAAAAGTTGGTAAAACAGTTTTCTTTATTTTTACCCATAGTTGCCAAACAGATTTCTTTCTCTCTCACGTGTTTTGGATCGCAAATACTAGGACATCAGCGCCAATTAGTTTTTGACAGTTCTAAGAGTCCAGTTGCGTATCTGAAACTTTCTTGAGATTGTTCATAAAGATGTTTGTATAAAATAAGAGACATGTGAGAAGAAAATATATTGAAAATCAAAGTCAATTGCAATTAAAGCTGACGTCTGGAGATACTATTAAAACCATTGTATATGGACGAGGAAATACACAATTTAAAATAAAAATCGAGTCTGATTACATTTTTGAAAAAGTTGTTATATAATTCAAAAGTCTATGCGAATATTATGTGACTGAGTTCTTTACAACAACTTTTTCAAAAATGTAATCAGTTAAATTCGATTTTTATTTTAAACACATTTTCTTCTCACATGTCTCTTATTTTATACAAACATCTTTATGAACAATCTCAAGAAAGTTTCTCCCTGAGGATGGAAATGAAATATATGATTTCCGAAAGCTTTGAATAACTTTTAAGAGTATTCTTTCATTTGCTGCACTCCCCAATGTTCGCTAGTCTATAAATGTGTATATATGTGATAAGTTTGTTCTCTAGCCACTTTCTAAGACCTTATATAATAAGGATTAACCAACTTATGCTAAAACAGCTATTCTCTGGGCTACATGCCCCAATGAGCCCTGAATTATATAGCAAAACTTGGCGTATTTTGACTAACACTGTTAGTACTAAAATACAAATTCAGATTGCAGAAACTACCGGAAAAAAAGGAATTAATCTTTATTTCCAATTTTTCAATTCTTTTTCAGTAGTTTCTGAAATCTGAGTTTGTATTTTAGTACTACCAGTGTTATGTAGTGTGTTGTTATACAATCCAGCGCTCGTTGGGGCATGTAACCCAGGGAATAGCTGTTTTAGCATAATTTAGTTAATCCTTATTGTATAAATGTATAAGGTCACAGCAAGTTGCTAGAGAACAAAGTTCTCACATATATACATATTTATGTGTCATATTATGATTACCACTTGCCAATTGGTATTCTTTTGCTATCTCTTGGATTTTTAGTTTTTGCCAAAGGATCGTTAATGCATAGTACAAAGAGGGTGGGCGACAACAACCTTTAGGGACTCAGGCGTTGATGTTAAATGTGTCTAAAAGAAATCCGTTCATAGCCACTCGCAGAGAACGGTATTTAAGAAAGCTTGATAGCCATGAACAAAATTGAACTGGCATTCCGTATGCTCTTACTTTATATAGGAGCCCCTCATGCCATTCTCGATCAAAGGCCTTGGAAATGTTTAGTGCTACTGCCCGGGACTCCCCATGGGGATGTTCTATTGCGTTATCCAAGCGTGAGTAACATAAGCGAGAGGGTCTTCTGTTGATCTAAACTTACGTAATCCATACTAGCGGTCACTTATAATGTTGAAGCCTTCCAGGTACTTTAATAATTTTTCGTTTATAGCCTTCTCCATAACTTTTGATATAATCGAAAGTAATGCGACTGAACAATAGTTGTTTCCTTGAATTTAAGCCAAAATCGACTAAAGATCATCATGAGGAAACGACTGCTGATGTCCTCGAAAATTATTTTAAGCAACTGATAGAATTAATTCCCGAAAATTCGGCCAATACCCTTTGAGAACAACATGTTAAAAAAAGAGCTTTAAAAAATAAGTCAAGTCTTAAAAAATATGTAATCGACGAAATGG
Organism: Polydrusus tereticollis; assembly: GCA_963920685.1. Lineage (NCBI taxonomy): Eukaryota > Metazoa > Arthropoda > Insecta > Coleoptera > Curculionidae > Polydrusus > Polydrusus tereticollis. Next base: position 58,808,810 of record OY987329.1, read on the forward strand.
CTAAAAAGCGTGGTATTGTTTTGCCTCGACTGCCGCCCTACCATTGTGAATTAAATACAATTGAGTTGCTTTGGGCATCAATAGGAGTCTATGTAGCAAGAAATAGCACTACATTTAAGGTAAAACATCTACGTGAGTTATTGAAATATTCATTAACAATTATCAGGAGAGAAAAGTGACAAGAAGCTCTTCAACATGTTTTTAAAGGGGAAAAAAATGTGGGACTTAGACAAGATGATGGAAGAAACGGTAGAACCACTTATTATTTAAGCGCACTCCAGAGAAGAATCTTTTGAATAGTAGGGGTATACAAAGATGGAGAATACAGCAAATCAGAAATGCTAGTTAATGAGTATGGAATAGCTCAAGGGGGAATACTCGGGCCAATTCTATTTATCATATTAATAAATGATCTTTATTCCGTAGCTGACAGACATTGCCAAACTATAATTAACTACGCAGATGATACAAACCTATTAACAGGTAGTAAAACTGTGCTCCCCAACTGTTTTCAGATAACAAGAAACTTCTTATGACAACCTTCCAATGGTTCACCGATAATAAACTAATTCCCTACACAGATAAAACAAATATTTTATTTTTTAGAACAAAACAATCAAAGTTAGAAAATATCGGCTGTTTAGAAAAACAACAAATATTCAATTACCAGTGACCCAAAATACAAAATTTTTAATTTTATTGAAGCAGTCCATCTCACAGTGGAGTGATATTTTATTTATGGAATAAAACACAAAGTCTGCTCCACTAATTTAATAAAATAAAATTATATGCCCATACATGTTTCGAAGGCATAAACCTTCATCCTCAGTGGGTTAATATTAAGATGTAAGAATATTATGAAGAGACCAATGACATTATTAAATTAAATTGCAGAAAATTTCTTTTAAGAATTCATAATATACGTGAATTAACTTAATACTACATAATGACTAATAAATAGTTTTTGTTTAATTAATGAGGTTTAATCTTAATTTTATTTTAAATTTATTATAAAACCCAAATTTTACTGGGAAATTAAAATTGAAGACAAAATGGGGTACGACCATCATGGTGAAGTCATTTTGGTATGACACAGATAAAACGAATAGAAAGGCAACGAGCTTTCAAAAGGGAAGCTAAAATAATGTGAATTCGGCTAGAACTAGATGATTTAACTAACATGAAGGCAATTAAATCTAAATAGCTGTATATTACTTGACGTTATCTCACTTTGTTATCCTGATTGTGACAAGTTTAAAATAAAGGATAGTATTATCAACGGTAATATACCGATAGAGGAGGCGTCTTATCGGTAATACCGATGTTTTTAACAAGAAATCGATTTTCTGACAAATTTTTACGAAATGTAATTTTTACTTATAATCTGATATGATCCCGAGAGCTTTAGCTCGAGGGTCTTATCTTTGATTATAAGTAAAAATTACATTGAGTGAAAATTTTCTTGGAAAATCGAGTTTCGAGTGAAAAACGAAGGTATGAAGATAAGAAACCGCCTCGAGAGGTGTATTTTATTGGATAATTTACTGAACATAAAAATGAAGGCCGTCTGATAAAGGTAAATATACAAGTTAGAGGTGTTACTAATTTTTTATTTAAGTAAAAAAGCTACAAGCGTCTTTTCGAGCTAGCGGTAGTCTTATCGGGTAAGACGACCGTTACCAAGGTGGTTGCTATGAAAATGAGCGTTTTGATTGGTTCAATAAAAGTGAGGTGAATTATCATTATTATTGAATTGATGGTGAAGACACCTCTTTAGAGCTTCAATTTTTTAATCTTGTAAATGTGATTTGTACAGTTTGTATATTAAGAAAATAAAGTCAATATACTTAAATATATAGTTTCTTTTGTGTACACCATAAAAACTGCATACGTATTAAGAGAAAGACAAAATTTCACCATTATCGTAAGATGTATCCTAAGTTATCGGCTCGTGAAAGATAAAATTACGGGTGTGTCGATCTATACAAGGTTAAAACTACTTGTATTGTATACTTTTTCCAAAGTAAGTTTGATAAATAAAAAACTCAATAAAAAAGCTTCGACCGGGCTTCAAAGGGACCGGCATCATAATCGGGGTTGTCAGATCTTTTTTTTTTAATTCTTTAAGTTTTTATTATTAAAAGTGTTCTTTTATATCAGTATTTAATTGATAGTCAATAATTTTCTTGTTAGCTAGTTTGCAAATCTACTTTAAACCAAGAAATTTCCAACGTCAAAGAAAGAAAAAAACAAGCCATTCATGAATATTATAATAATTTTTTTATTACTTCAGAAATAGTATTTATACAACAATAATTTAAATCAAACTAAAAGAAATTTCACTTTTGTTAAACAAAAAAAAATAAGCAATTAACAAACCCTTATATTCCTCCTACACTTACGAAAACTTTGTAGAACTGGCAACACCCCATCTATAGATCGTCGAGGCTCACCCACAATTTAAAGTGCGAAATGAGACTCCGAGTCAGAAAATTAATAGAGCAGCATATAAATACAAATTTATATACTGTAGACAAGAACAGCAAATAGTTAAAGGTTCGCCAATTGGTTGATCCCTTATCAGCTTTAAAATCAATTTATGCATTAGGTAGGCGATATTGAAAATCGGGCAGTGGCGTGGCTGGTTAAAACGATTTACTGTAATTACATATTTTATTTTCACCACAACTGTGTAGTATTAGACAAGTAAGTTTTTACTTGTTACCTATATTTTATTATATCAGTATGACTTTTTGGCGACAATTTGAAACAGAAGGTCAAGGTGAATTATCACAGGAATATAATGAGTCGATGCCAGAGTCGGTCATCGAAAGCGAAATAAGTCCGGAATTAAGAAACAAAGATTTACATGTTCAATGTCAATGAATTATTTTAAATATGTACGCGTGTTTAAAAAAGGAAATCCAGGAAATACTGAAAATACGCTTTGTACAAGAATGCACTTGTAATGAATTAACACAACTTGGGTTTTATAAGAATTTATAACGTTATTAATTTGGGGACTGTAACCGGTCATTTCATAAAGCGCACACCTATAAATCAAAAATTCAAAACGGCTGACAATACTACAAGGGACTTTATTCTACGAACTATTTACAACTTTTACGAGGTAGTGCCAACTTTAGAACTGGTTCGTCATAAATTGCGAGGTTACAAGAACATTGCGTGATGTTTTGTTAAAATGTGGCTTTAAACATAAAAAATTAGATAGTCTAATGGTTATAATGGAATCCCTGCGTATCATTGAACTACGAGAGGACTATTTGCTCAAAATAAAGGAGTACTTTGAATTCGATAAAAGTATAATTTATTTAAATGAAACTGGGTTTGATACTTATGATGTTGTTAAGTATGGTTGGGTAGACAGTACAAATTGTACTTTTGGTACACCGTGTTCGGGAGGAAAACGCGTTATCTTGCCGGAAGTAAAGATGGCTTTGTACCTAATGTGTTGCTCTTGTCAGCAAAGAATATCACTTAATAATCAACCTCCAACTTTAAGCGCAGTTTGTTGTCATTGATAATGTTCGGCAGGTAATAACGAAGTAAATAGCAATGTATGGAAAAATTGCGTAGCTCATGTTATAAAAATAAATAATGGATATTCTATTTCACCATTTATAGCGCCAGTAGTAATCTAACCTGGAAATTATTCTACTTCTGCAAGTTCTGAAGATTCCAGTTATTAAATTGTTTATGAATTTTAAATTAATTATGTTCGTTTAACACGTATCTTAAAACTTTGTTATATTACAGAACGTTTACTGTGAATCTGCTGATGCGATCAAATTCTTGTTAAAATATATATAGTAAATTCTTACTACTAACTGTATATACCAACTAACATAGTACCCGCCCCTTTCTTAGCAAGGAAAACTGATAGTACCTCCTCGGTCCTGGCTGGGCAAAGACAATTTTTTTAAATTGTTTTCGGCAAAATAGGCATTTTTCTTACCGAAAGATCATTTTAAAAATATTAATTGCATGTGTCCTTTGCAGGCGATGTCACGGGTACAAACCTCTTATCGATATTAACTATATTTTTAAATTGTTGCTGGCAAAATTAGCAATTTTTTTTACAGAAAGACCATTTTAAGGATATTCTCTGCAAGCGAAGTCACGGGTACAAACCTTTTATCGATATAAACTATAATCAACAAGCTATTTTAATCATATTAAAAATTTACAGCAATTTGCATATTAATTATTTGGTTCAAGCGACGCCTATGGTCAGGAGTTTGACGCTTTTTATGTCATCAAATTAAGCTTGGAACAACTATAACTGAAAAGATATACTTTCAATTTAAAAATAATGTGTCGACGCTGTAACCCAAAATTTGTATTTTATATTTATAATATTATAATGAGGGTTAATTGCTGTCAGGCAATATAATACACAGTATAACAGATGTAGCAGAAAAAATGAAATGGAACTGGGCGGAGCGTATTGCGAGGTTCAACGATGAGCCATGCACCAAGAAGTTTATATATCTAAATAGACAGAACATTGTAAATACATTCGTTTTGTGAAAATAGACACGATCAAAGGGTTAGTTTAATTGAGTATTTTGCCACAATCTTTATTTTGTTACGACAGCTATAATAGTTTGGAGGTTTATACTTTGTGCCTATTATGGAAATAGGCAAATGCTAAAAAATGATGAAAGATTGAATAAACCTAATTTGAATGTAAAAAAAATAATTTTCTTATAAAATATATCATTTTAAAGAGATTTTTTTAATTAAATATATTTTTGCACTCTGTAGAAATATTTTTAAAATGCAAAATATACATTTTACGCCTGTTGAGGAGTGCTTTCCTATGACGTATTCAGTAAGTTGTTCAAAATTTTTTTTAACCTAAAATAAATCTTAAAACCGCTTTAAAAAATTGTAAATCTTAGTTTTTCTCGAAAATCTATAATTTCTAAATTTTTAGGTATAGGAAGCTGTACTAGAAAAAGAAAATATTCAAGATGATCTATCCGACGATTCACTCCGAAATTTCGTTTTCGAGTTACAATACAGTTCCGAAGATCAAAGGACAAAATCCACACATATCCACCTTTCCATTGAAATTGTTTTGCATTTAAATTTAACATACCTAGAGCAAAGCTGGCAAACAAGAGAAAAATAGATATGTTTTGAGGCTCTTTGAAACTCAAATACGACAATCGCTGGAATACTACCTCACACATTGGGGCTCTGCCCCTAAAGAGACTTTAAGACCGATGTATTCCGTTTAAAGAAGAGCCATTAGCTTTACCGGCGACCATGGATTCTGACAAATAACCCTGAAAGTTTAAAATATTTAAGTCAGTTTGATGACTTCACCCTCTTTTACAGATGGAATCCCGACAAGCGCGTCTAGCGGGCGTTTTGCATCGAAGTCGAGCGAACAAAACGCACGATTCAAAATGCGCTACTCAAATCGACCGTAAATCGTCATATCTGGATAAGCACTAAGTGAACACGAAAGGGCTAGAGCGCGGAATTTTTAAGGTGTCTTGTTAAACAAAATTGTAGTATGTGAATGTAAATACTAAATAAGATACAGTTATCAATAATCGTAATACAATAACAGCAAATTTAATGAAATCATTGAGTATACGGTATAGTATCTTTTATAAGATATTTTATTATAGTGTTAACAAAATCGCTGTCTCCACCCAACACCACTAATTTCTTACACCTCTAGATCATTGTGTGTTGAGGTCTCCGACCACTGTGCCACACAATGTCAAGATCATTTAAACAATAATAAGCACTTTTGATGAATAAATACCCGAACATTGGGTGGACAGGGAACTTTCGTCTTTTCGACTTGGTCACCTTCCTTACCCTCAGGAGTGCTAGAGGTCATTTGGACACGACGCCCCTCTCATGGGTTCCTACCTGCCCTCGACTATCAGCTCGCCCCTCTTAAGGCCCCGCGAAGCATGTTGGGTTTTATTTGAGCTATATGGTAAAGCTGTATTTCCAAACCGATAAATATAAGGGTATTTTGTTTTTCTAGCTCTCCAAGTATTATTTTCCACTTACAAGGCCGTTCTAGGACAAAACGGCACTAAGTCGTGATAATGGTAAATACATGAAAGCTTGCTTCACACGGCACTCTACCACTGTTGCAGAGAGTCATAAAGGATTTTTTTCTGCAGTGCTGTGCTTTTTCATGCAGAGAAACAGTTGTTGAGGAGTTCAGGTTATTTCCTACATTTTTTATGATTTAATAAATAGAGACAACTTTTACGAGTCTTGAAATTAGCAAAAATTTTAGCCAAAATGGTAGATTTGGTCTTAATTAACATATATATTTTTTTTAATGCTTGCATCCCCCGACCCAATAGGCAAACAAAACTAAATGCACTTAGTGCTGATGACATACTGATACAGACGAATTAATTCACTAATAAATTCGCTAAACTAGACTATTTTCAAAATCCTCTATTTTACCTGCTTCAAACCATCAATCACAAAGAAAAACGTTTAACAAGATGTAAAGCTGTTTAACGTAATTTGTTTTTCATTAAGGAAATCGGGCAATTAGCCAGTACGGCGTTTTTCCTTAAATTTACGGCTATTAGTCAAAATGAAAGCGAGCTCGGCGGTAAATCATGTCAACGGAGGGATTTGATTCGAGTTACGCCCTCAGTTAGGGGATAATATTATCTTAAGAAGCAGAATAATTTAGAAATTTCTCCAGCTAATTGTTAAGCGGATTAGTAGATATTACTTACCAATGTCAGTAGGTTGATATAAAACACTTCTTGCGTCTGCCTGCGTCCTGCGATGTGTGCTAGTCCATCGATTAATTCCTTGAATTTACATATTATAGTAGGTACCGTTCGAGCAAAAATTATTATCATCAAAGTGTGCTTTGCATCTAAGGCCGTACTGCTGAGCGGTAGAGCTCAATCAACCCTATGATCAAACACACAAGTTAACTGTAAACGGTAACTTCAAAATTACCTATTTTTCAACCACAGGGAAAAATTAACAAGTAGGCTCTTTCTGTTGTTGTCATGGAGACGGTACGTTAAAAGTTAACTTGTGCATTTATTCATAGGGCTGACTACCTGTTAGGAGTTAGTAAACACCAGCATTATCAATCAATCAGTTATTCTGTCATCTTTAACAGACGTTGCAAGTAATTTAATTCATCGCAAATTTACCCAATTTCTTAAATAATTCACAAAATGGGATTTACGGAACAGCACAAAAATTCATTGTTGAAACGTATTTTCGAAACAAGGTTACAGTAAATGGTGAGTAGCAATACAATCAGCGTTTATGCATGGACGATTTTCGCGAAAATTTTCCTAACGTCGCTTTTACTGCTGCGAATTTTTATCATTGCATGAGAAGAACCGTGGCTCTGTTTAGGGAAACAGGTTCTATACAACGTAAGAATTGAGCTGGAAGACCATCTGTAAGAACTTGTTGCAAACGTTCGTGAAATAATGCAAAATACGCCAACATGGATAAGACGTCTGTCTCAAGAAGTGGGAAGATCTTATGGAACATGCAGGAATACTCTTAAAAACATACTTCAATTTGTTTCCTAATAAAGTACAAGCATTCCAAGAAATACGAGCTGTAGATTTTGAAAGACGTAGGAATTAATATCAGTGGTTTACCCAAAATTTATTGGAAAGAAATAATTTATTGTACCTGACATTTTTTCCTGATGAAGCCTGGTTTCACTGACTATGATGTGAATTCTCAGAATACACACATGCGTAGTGAAAATCTCCATTTTCTTGTACAGTCCACATCGCACCCTCAAAAAATTGTTGACTGTTTGGCTATTTCCCGTTGTTGGTACTATTTTTTAATGACACACTTACAGCACCGGCATAGGGACAATATTTTGAATCACTTTATGGAGCAATTACTTGACGATGAACTACGTTTTGGTTATTTTAACAGGATAATGCAAACGCCCATACATCCGCTGAGGCGCTGAAACTATTAACTACTTACATAATTTTTTCAACGACAGATTGATCAGTTTTTGAACAGATATTGAATTTCCACCCAGATCACCTTGTTTGAGGGTTGCGGATTACTTCATTTTCCTCATTTAAAGAAAAGTATTTTTAAAACTCCAGTTAACAATTTAGAACAGTTACAGGAAAGGATCATCCAAGAATGTAACATTTCTCCAGAGATGCTGCTCAACGCTTTCGACAATATGAAGAGACGTGTGAATTTATGCTTGGAATATGACGGCGGCCAATTTCAGCAATTTCTATAATTTTTATTTTCCTTCCTATATATTCTTACTGTGTTAATTTGTAAACAACAAAAATAAATTTGTATTTGTTTACTTATTTTAATATTCATCAATTTGGCATATCATGTCAAAATTTGAATTTGACAGAATTTCAACCTAGATATGGTTAGATATATCGTCCTCTTATAATTGTGATCTAAACCAAGCCCTACGATTTTCAGTTCGAGCTCTCTTGGATGAATATATTTTTTGCTCGCAGGGTACTATATATGTCTGTAAGGGTAATTATTCTGTCTGTATTGACCCATATGTTAGCGGCATTATTTTTATGGCAGTAAGAGCTTTTACTCCTCGATCTCGAATTCAGGCTAGATTCCTGCAGATTCATTAATGAACGGAAAGTACTTGATGAAAACTTTCATAAAAGAATATTTACCGCTGAGTATCCTTTTACAATAAGGGATATGACAAATGTACATACGAACATGTTTATGCTGATGAAAAACCGCATGCAATGAAGGTTATCAACATTAATTTAGAATCAACGTATGGGCAGGAATCATTGATAGGTTGATTATTGGCCCTGCCATCTTACCATCTCGTTTGTAGTTATTAATGAAACGAGTTCGATATGATGGTTTAATTATACAAGTTCCTATAACGTGCATTATTCAAACTTTAATCTATGACGGCCCAAATAGATTATTTTTTGCATAGATTCGGTTTATCCTAAACATCAGAAATGTTTTTATATATTAAAATTCAAAATTATCAGGTGCCCATATTAGTTGAAGTCATGGTAACCGTGCTTGTTGACTTTTGCAATTTTGACTTTGGCAACTTTATTATTGGCATCCAATTTCGTGCCATACGTTCTGTTTTAGCGAAAAAGAATATTAAAATGGGTGATTCTGATTCCAAGAGTATTCCTTCAGATATCGAAGGTATTGTCAATTCCCTACTTTCCGAATCAGCAAGCCAGACATACGAGCAAACTTATGCAAAGCTTAAAGATTGGTGTAAAGGGAAAGGCATCAATAATAGCAGCAATGAAAAGGTTATCCTCGCATATTTCGAACATCTTTTAAAACATAGCATTCGCTTTGGTATATTATTCTATGCTACGTTCTATTATATCAGTAAAGAAAAATACTGTTATTAGTAAATATGTCCATTCAATTGCGTTTATAAAAAGAAAATCTGAAGGAGTTCGGTCAAAAAAATCAAGGATTTTAACGAAAGAAGACATAACCAGTTTTCGCTGGAGGCCGACGATAGAACTTATTTTATGATAAAAGTTACATTGATAGTGTGGCTTGCGGGTTACGTTCCCAAATTAGCTACCACCGCTTCATGAAATCCACTCTACTTACCGTCGTACAGCAAAGGTTTAAGGAAATTAAAGAATTTACTTTGGAAGGCGACCATGAACCTATTTTTAGAAAAATTGGGGCAATATGTGACAAAATTTAAAGTAAACACCAACCCATCCATGAGAGGAAACTATGGCAACATCAAAATCTAGGAATTGCGACAGCACAAAGACAGAGCTAGAAAACTATAGTCAACATCTCATCCTAACCGCTAAACACCATGAAAGAATCTTTGAACACAAAGGGCTTAAACTTACCCCATTATTGGAAATTATGTGTGCAACAGACTCAGTAGCCATCATAGCGACTCAAACAGAAAAATTCCGATGTAAAGTGAGAGAAATTTTGCAAAAATCCAAATCTCCGAAGCCAAACATTCAAAAAGAAGAATCAATTTGCCCTGTCCAAACTACGCAAAGATAAGAACATCAAGATTATATCGGCAGAAAAGGAAAACGCGACCGTTGTGAGGGATGTTGACACGTCTACAACCAAAAAATCGAAGAAGTTTTGGAAAAAAGAAAATACTAGAGGACCCCAAAGGCCACACTACCACCATTGAAGAAAGAATATACCGTACACTTAAGAAGCACGAACAATACATTCTAGATAGAACACGAACGCGCTTAACATCGCATCACATCAAACTCCATATTCATACGGTTTGCCAAAAATACACAAGCACAGCATGCCTCTACGACCCATTACAAGCTCCAGAAATTCTGGGACATACGAACTGTCCAGATTTTTGCGCCCAACACTACAACTACAACAAGAACATAGCACATAATTTGTGAAAAGCTCAAAACATTTCGTTGAGATAATAAGTGGAAAGAAAATACAACCGATGATGATCGATTTGTCAGCTTTGATGTCGAGAGTCTCCAGACGACCCAGTTATGGATACACTTCAGGTCATCCGAAGGAAACTTGGGGAGGACCAAACCTTTAAGGAATGAACATCGGTACCCATCAACGCCATAATGGACCTACTGGAATGCTGCCTTAATAATTCCTACTTTCAACAAAAGAATATATTCTATAGCCAATTGGACCGACTACCGATAGGATCATCCCTCTCTCCAGTAGTCGCCAATATTTACATGAAATGGTTTGAAAAACAGGCAAATGAATGGGGAAAAAATTAAACCGAAAGTATGCGTAGACGACGCAATTATTATTTAGAATGAAAGTGATGACGAACTTCAAGCTTATCTACATCACATGAATAACTTAGCATCAACACTCAAGTTTACCATGAAGAATGAAGAAAATCACAAACTGCCGTTTCTAGATCTCATTGTACAGAAAAATAGCGATACCATACAAACATCGCTATACAGGAAGCAAACCCACATAGGTCACTACCTTAATTATGCCTCAACTCATTCAAATAGCACTACATATCGATGGTCCAGTTCCATACAGCAACAAGTCACAATTTGACCATTTATAGATTATTGCAGAAATAAGTTACCGATTAGTTGTTATACCACTTCAATAAAGCAACAACTCACTAGTTTTTAAATTCCCGCGGCCAGTGTATATATTTCCTCAAAAGAAAGAAGTTTGCGCCTTTTCTTTCCATCAGACCCAATCCTTGGACGCGTTTCGCCGTTGTAACAATCTTTTTGTGCTTGTTACAACGTTAGTAGATAGCCCAAGTTTTATCAAATTTTGACCAATTTAAATAATTAAATTTTTTAAAATTTTTGAATACGCCCCTGTCTAAAAGGTTCTAGACCCAGGCTGGTCTTCTTAAAATAATAACCTACGTATAGGCAACCCGTAATATGACGATATGCATGACTAGCTGTCGGAATATCACTTGCACACCCAGATGGTATTATGCTATCTTTTACATTTTTGGGATGACTGCCGGTTCTTCGACGTTACCTAACCTAGTATTTTGGATGCATTTAGTTTCGGGTCAAACTTGCATCTATTTTCATGGCTTTTTTGGTTAAAATGAGTAGATTCCCGTTTTCAAGTTCAAAGTGCCCTCCAGCTTTACTTGTCATTACCGGAAGTCACATGGGTTTTCGAAGCAGTACGAGTCACGAGTGGGAAGTTGTTTTTTTGATAGGAAAGTCTATTTAAGGACTTTACGGCGTAGTGCCTAGGTCTGTTCGTTCTATATACCGGTCCAGAAGACTTGAACAGCAGGTGACGAAGATATAAAAATTATGGTTTTGTGTTAATTATTCACATTTTATATGTGTCGGCAATGGCCGGATCGGAATTTAACATAGAAGCTGTCTTTTGAGCCTTAAATGGGATTGTTTCGTCACCTAGACCGTAGAAAGCCCGACCATCTGGTGAGTAGTATTTTTTGGTTTCACAAAATGGCGTCCTAATGTTCACGTTTTGTTTTAGGCTTTATTATCCTTCATTATTCTTCATTTTTCGACTACTTTATTATCCTTCATTATTCTTCATTTTTCGACTACTTTATTATCCTTCATTATTCTTCATTTTTCGACTACTTTATTATCCTTAATTATTCTTCATTTTTCCACTACTTTATTATCCTTAATTATTCTTCATTTTTCGACTACCTTCGTCTACTTTCATTTTTCGTTATTCATTTTTCTTTTACCAACTTCATTTATCTTTTATCAACTTCTTTGATCAACTTCTTTTATCTACTTCTTTTATCTTCTGGTTCTTTTATCTCCTACATCTTTTATCCTCTACCTTTATTACCTTTTACTTCTATTTTCTACGTTCTACATGGATTTAGCCATGTGTTGAAAGTGCTTAAGTCAGTATTCGTAACCTGGAGTCTTCCTCTAAATTCTTTACCCTGCTATGGATCCCATGTCTGGAATGGAGGATGTATGTCTTAGAGAGGCCAAGACGAGTGGGGGTGTCATTTTGGATGAAGTTCCTGTTTCGGTGCATGTGCCGGTCACCCCGACGTGCTGTATGGTCAACCGTCCACATTGATCTGATGCTGGAGATTGACGCATAATCCGTCGTGCCTGTCTGCTAGAGTCCTGCCTTACATGAGCTAAGTAGCATATTTTTTCTCCTTGATTACTGTACTAACACCACTTCCGACTAATTTTTATTAAAATTTCATAAAATATAGTACCTAAAAAACCCTTCTTTTGAGTTTGAATAAGTAAATTTCATGTGTCTAATAATTCAGGATAATTTCACCTCTATACTTCAGTTAAATCACTCGTAATGTACTATTAATGGGCCTAGAGCCACCTTTTTATGTAATATTGCTAAAATAACCCTTTTTTTATTCACTTGTAACGTTTTGACTGGCACAATGCCACACTTACCGGACTTAACCTTTTTTATTTGATGACTGATAGCCACTAAAAGTCAATTTGTTAACCCTTAACTTAATTTCCTATGTTATAAACCTTTTATGTGGTGATTTGGTAGACTGTATCATATTTGTATATTCTTCCCTCTGTATATTTTTATGTATAGTGTATAATTACTCTAGCTTCGCTTAAGACTGTTGTAAATTCTTGTAGATTTCGCTTAAAGTGGATGGGTCAATCCAGTAATGTACATATTACCTAAACTGCTTATCTTGTATCATACGAAAACTTAGTTTTCAATTTAAAACCGAAACCTCCCTCGTCAAGGAATGCTTGAGTGGTTGGTCTATTTATTGTAAATTCATTTGTATATTAATCCCTAGTAGGTTTTATGATTATCTAGCTGGAACAGGCTAGTTTTGATTTATGAAACTAACTTTCACTCGTTAAGGAGTCTAAGATGGTTTTTTTAATTATCTTAAATTGAGATTTACATTAAACAAAAAAACGTAAGTCTTACTTTCTAACAGAAGTAGCGGTTAAATGTTTAATTTTAAAGTATTATTCTAGAACTTCCTCAGGAAGTATGCATTTTCCCTCTAATTAATTTTGGGTAATGAATTTTAAATCTTTCCTAAGCTATATTGGAGTTATTATCTCCTGTAAAGTTAGTGAGATATTATATCTGTAATTACTTTATTTTTGCTTAATGTTATTAAGATATCCCTATAGAGTATTGAGTTATTTCTATAGCTGTAATTTTCTCTATTTTGACTTAATTTTATTAAGATATCCCTATGAATTTGTTGAGATATTCCTATATCGGTAACTTCTTCATTGGACTTAACCTTGTAATGGATATATCTATATCTGTTTTGAGCGGGTTAATAAGAGACTGATAATCCCGGTTTTGGATACATTACTTACTGACCCAGATATTTTAGTTACCATCAGTATGTATTTTTTGTCATTCTAGGTTTTGGTTATATCTATTAGTTAGACTTAGCTAGAAAATCTTTATCTTCACCCCTAAGCTATTTTGCTGGGAACATAACTAAAGTTTTAAGTTTCCCAATTCTATTTTGGAATAGGGCATGGTAAATGTTTTTATTAATATAACCTGGAAGTGATATTACTATTTATGAATTTGATTCTAAATTCTAACTCACTTTAAATTCTGGCGTAGGGAATGCTATATATATATGTATATGACTTTATATTAACTTTACCCTAAATGCTGCTTTACTTTGAATTTTGGGCAAAAGGGTAAATGTCTTTAATTACATAACCTTGAAGTTATCATAAATTCTCAAGGGACCTTAACCAAATTTTGGGGCATCGCAAGTGCTTCAATTGACCTTTCATTGACTTTACTATAAAGAATATTTTATTTTCAATTTTGGCATAATGAAGGCCATAATTTGATTTAGTTTACCTTAAATTTAAATTCTGTTTTATTTTGGTCACTACCTTTAAAGTAATTACACTTTAATTATGTTCAAAGCTTTTAGTTAGGAACTATTCTCTTCACATTCAACGGTAAATTTTCAGGGAAGTACTCCACCGAACATTACCCCTGTAGAATCGAGAATGCCCGAGATTGTCTTTCGCCACCGCCATGTTAAGCGAATCTTGAGGAGTCTCGACACTAAAAAGGCTTCTGGTCCTGACGATATTCCAGTCATTGTAATTAAGAAATGCGCTGACGAACTGACACCGGTATTTTGTAGGCTTTTTAACTTATCCTACAAAAAAGGAATATTTCCTTCTTGCTGGAAAACTGCGAGAGTCCAGCCCATACCCAAAAAAGGCAAGAAGACCTTGCCAAACAACTATCGTCCAGTCGCATTGCTCTCGGTTATATCAAAAGTTATGGAGAAGGCTATCAACGAAAAATTACTAAAATACCTGGAAGGCTTCAACATTATTAGTGACCGCCAGTATGGATTCCGTAAGTCTAGATCAACAGGAGACCTTCTCGCTTATGTTACTCATGTTTGGAACAACGCAATAGAACACCATGGGGAGTCCCGGGCGGTAGCACTGGATATTTCCAAGGCTTTTGACCGAGTATGGCATGAGGGGCTCCTAACTAAAGTGAGAGCATACGGAATGCCGGTTCAATTTTGTTCATGGCTGTCGAGCTTTCTTAAAGACCGTTCTCTGCGAGTGGCGATGGACGGATTTCTTTCAGACACATTTAACATCAACGCCGGAGTCCCTCAAGGTTCTATATTGTCGCCCACCCTTTTCTTACTATACATTAACGATCTTTTGGAAAAAACTAAAAATCCTATATATAGCTTCGCTGATGACAGCACACTTGTTTCAACTTTTACTTTGGATGCTCGGACATCGGCTGCTAATGCACATCTCTATAGGCAGCAAGAGGTCTCACATCTCAACAAAGACCTGGAAGAAATTTTGTCTTGGGGTGACAGTAACCAAGTAGAATTTAACGCTAAAAAGACCCAGGCGGCAGTTTTTTCTAAAAAAGTTAATGTTGAAGAACCAGATATAGTTATGGCGGGACACTCAATTCCCTTGGCTTCATCAAGTCATTTATTGGGCGTTAATCTGGATAGTCATATGTCTTGGCATGGCCACGTTGCGGCCATTGCTAGGGCAGCCTCGCAAAAGCTTGGAGTACTTTTCCGAACAAAGAACCTCTATACACCCCAACAACTTTTGATGCTCTATAAAGCCCAAATTCGACCATCACTGGAGTACTGTTCGCATATTTGGGGCTCTGCTCCTAAACATACCCTGAGATTGCTAGATTCCATTCAAAGAAGAGCCATTCGCTTGATCGGTGACCATAGTCTGACAAACAACCTGGAAAGCCTTGAACATCGAAGGCAGGTTGGCGACTTGAGTCTATTTTACAAATATTTTCATGGCAAGTGTTCAACTGAGGTTGCCCGCTTAATACCACCCAGAGCGGTGCATGGTAGAAATACACGACGAGCCACTGCAGCCCACCAGTACGTGGTTCAGCTTAGTGTCCCTCGAACGACACTGTTTCAAAATTCTTTCATCTGGAGAACGTCATCACTCTGGAACGACCTCCCTGAGATCGTCTTCCCCAACGAGTATAGTCTCCAAAGATTCAAGACCAACGTGAATCGTTTCCTGCGCACGCGCACCGCTCCTAGAGCGCCATAAAGGATTTATCCTGTAGTGCTGTGCCTTATCATAAAAAAAAAAAAAAAATTTGACTCCTTTTATATTGGGTGTTTAGAAAGAATTCTCACTTCTTATTCTGTTTGATTTCCTAGGATCTAATATATCTTTTAGTGGAGCTGTCTAGCTCATGTCATAACTTTTTCTATGTTATTTTTTATATCTTCTTTCTCTGATTTAGTTGCTTAGCCTTTTATTCAAATTCTTTTTCTATGTTATGTTTATTTCTTCCTAAATGAATAAAATGGGTGTTTGGTGGAAAATATTATTCTTTTATTAATAAAATAGGAATTGATTAAAATAATTGTTTTATTCATACTGCTTTCTCTTTCAGGGCTAGGGAACTAAATATTCTATTTACTCTTTTCTTTATAATCTTTTTCAACCCCTTTGGTTGATGGCGCCCAAAAATCTTATCTGAATTAAATCTACGACCTTAGCTCTCAAGCGAATTAAAAAACTGAGTGGCCGTGGTGACCCAAGTAATTAATTAATAAACATATAACAAGAACAATCATAAATTGAATAAAGTAAATAAGAATCTTTTTTATCTTTTTTTTATTTTTTTAAATTTTTTATTTTTTATTAATTATTACACCGTGTTACGGCACGTGCAACATCTCGCTTATGTATTTTTAGATATTTCTGTATTGAAATAAAATTGTTTCAAGATTTGACTAGTTTAATATCGCAACAATCCTTCTGGTTTTGTCTCTTATCCATTAGTCCATTACCCACAAAAATCAAAACAAATACATAACAAGACATTAAATATCTTTGGTACTATAATGAATAATCTTAAATACTCGATTTTTCAAAAGCAATCATTTTCTACTTGTTGCTGTATGGAACTGGATCATTGATATGGAATAGTCAAACACTTGTCGACAGATCATTCAATCTCTGAGACTCCCAGGAAGTTCCTTCAGAAGAATTCAACAAAGCCAAGAAGGACCTTAACATAAACGGCTATCCCACGAGATTAGTAGACCAGGCCATCAAGAAGCATCAGAATCACACGAATAAACAGAAGGATAACGCCACATGTCAAAGAAATCTCCGAAAAAAATTGAAGTTTAGGACAACAATCGAACAGTATTTAGCACCAAAGATTCCTAAAGAAGTCACCTGACGAGGACAAATCATACAAGTCAAAAGGACATGAAGAATTGTGTACATAGAATACCTTGCCAGTGCGGATAATCCCTTGTCCGTAAAACCCTACGACCCCTTGAAACAAGGATCAAAGAACATCGAAACATATACTAAAGGAAGAAACAAACAAATCCGGTGCATCAGATTACGCTTGTACTCACGGCCACCACTTGCAATGGTCAGAAGCGAAAATTATACTCAAGGAAGAAAATTAGCGAAAGAGGTAATTCAAAGAAGTGGCTGTCATATTCCCGAATCCTGACTGCTTGCGTAAGGCCTCACTAGACATAAGAAATAATTAGAAACCCTTGTTAAGTAAATGCAAGCTTAGATTAAGACCATATAACACATAACTGAACCCATCTCGGTCATGCCTTGCTAACCCATAGGTACTATAAATACTCTTGTTGCTTCGTAGCTTGTTTAATATTTACCCAAAGACGACTGGAGATGTTTACCAGTTGAAACGTTGTAAGAAAAATAAATAATGACGAAGTCGAAAACACGTTTATCATTTATGATACATCATTGTCTCAATCTTCAAACAAATACAGTAATACTCATTTATAAGGTACAAGCTTATTACGAACCCACGGTTATAATGTACCCAAATAAAAGTCCCCACCGCACTCAATAGAAGAATAATTTTTCTCCACGACCATTACTGAATGCAATAATTTTAAAATCATTTTTGATAATAGAATGTAAAAATTCTCGCTCTTGAGTTGGAATATTTATTCTGAAACACTTGCTTCTTATGCGTTTTGCGTGTATTTTCATTCCATAACAAGATGCGGAATGAATATTCTGTAATTGATCCAAACAACATAGGTTGCCATGAATTTCGAAACTGTCAGTGTCAGATAAAAATGGCCGCGTTGTAATAATTATTTTCAGACAAATTTTAGTGCAAGTCAAAAAATGAGTGAAAAATCGGATGAATCAGATATGGAACTGGATAATACTCCACCTGAAATTACGAATATTACGAATAAATAACTTAATTGCTTTGTACAGATTTTATTTGTTTTTATTCGTACTTTTTGGTCGTGGAGAAAATATAGTCTGCTACTCGGTTAGAATGGAAATTCGATACTCGTGGTTCCTCACGCTCGCGTTCGGAATCTTCCACTCGGATCGAATTTTCATTCCAACCTCGTTACAGAATCTACTATTATAACGTACGTAATTACATACTTCTGTTAAAAAAAAAAATCAGGTTTGAGCGTCCAAAAAGAGTAAATATAAAGTACTTTTTATTAAACTAGGACAATTTGTCTTAAGTGTGTCCTTAAGCAAAAATAATTTTAGCTAAAAAATTTAATCCCACTATATTAGACGTTTTCGTTAATGTGGAAAATGATATTGCGACTACAGATATGCCTCCAGTTGAAGAAATTATTGGTCAAGTTAAACACCTTGCAAGTAATGAAGAAGATAAAGAAACACTTTGAGAAGAAACATTCCCACCTTTTGATGATGTCATCATAGAGAAAAAAAGGTAAAACGAATTTTAGAAAGTATAAGCAATACAGAAGATCGTATAATGAGCACGTCGCTAGAAGCAGAAAGGTAGGTATCTACAACAAAGTATTCTTATAAACCGCCAAGAGCAAACTCGTATAACAGACTCTTTTACAAAACAGTTTTTTATTTCCTTATACACACTTTAAGAGCTATGTGTTTTTGTTCGTTTTAAAAATGAAATATGTTTTTCGTTGTTTTGTTGTTGCTTTCGATGCATTCTTTTTCTGAAAAATTATTAAAAACAGAAAATGTAAGCATATTTAATTATGTAGATGGTAAATGTTGGCTCACCCGACATCGCCAGGTGAAATACCATCGCATCGGCTTAGGTGGCGTGAAGTTGTCCTTTCAGTTAACGTTTCGTCGCTGTCCCGATGTCTCCGGTTTCTAGGGAGGGAAATATAGACAATGCTATGATGATGGTTCTAAGATCAAAATGCTTCAGAGTTAAACTCGCCCCCCGATTGGATCCGGGTGGGGGCTGGTCCCGGCTCCTCATCAAGCAATGGAAATGGTATGACAACTAAAGTTGTTAAAAGACCTAAAATAAGCTGCTTCCAAATTAACTTCCGCAATATAAAAGAACTGAACTCGAACATCATTGCAGTCCATCAACATCTACAATCTGCCAAACCTTATGTACTCGCACTAACCGAAACAAAGGTCAGATCATCCATTAGTACGGTCAACTCTTTAAATCCCGGGTACGACTTTCATCACTGACTTTGGCGCAATTTTGACCTTTGCCTCTTTGTCCGTAGTAATATTTCTTGCCAACAAGAGGAGACACTCAAGCCTAATGATTTTGATGTAATGTGGTTTAAAATATCAACGCAGAGAATTACTAAATTCACCTGCTGCCTTTACCGGCCGCCAAGCGGTACCTATTATAGAGACTTGTTCTCCTCCCTTGCTAATACTATCGACTTTTTGCAAATCCACCATCCCAATTTCCCAAGTTGTCATCCTTGGTGACTTTAACATTCATAATGTCAACTGGCTCAAATACTCAAATACAATCGATGAGCAAGGTCGCGAAGCCGAATCCTTTGCCATCAACTCTGGCCTCACCCAAGTCGTGGGTGAACCAACTCGAATTGTATACCGAGATGGCGGCTCTGCCAGTTTGTTGGATCTTTTCTCAACTTCATACCCCGACCTGTACACTCTTACCGTGAAGCCTCCATTAGGAACGTCTGACCACAACCTTATTTCGGCACTAAACAAACTACGAATTAGTACTGAACAGCTTGCTATAACACGCATTATACATCAGCTAAGTGGGATGACCTAAAGGACCATTTTTGAAACTTTCCTTGGCGGAACGTTTATTCTACCTATGATGATCCATTCATCTGTGCTCGAGAAGTATCGGAGGTTATCCTTACTGGCATGGAAGCCTTCATCCCATTTTCAGAAAAGTGCTCCTCTAACGGTAAGCCCTGGTTTATCAAAAATTGCGAACGAGTTTTTAAATCAAAAAATTATTTCTACAGACAATGGCGTCAAAACTCTACCGTCAAAAATCGCACCATCTTTGTTAACGCTCGAAACCAATGCAAACAAACGATAAACCGAAGCAAAGAAGCACACAACCAGAGGATCAAAGACAAACTTCTTGAATATCCTAACGGTTCAAGATCATTTTGGTCGATAGCCCATCAGTCAGAACTTTACCAAGTCAACACTTTCTGATGGCACTATTGCGACCAAAGCACAGGAAAAATCAAACTTACTGGCGGAATTATTTTCTTCACATTCAACGGTTAACTCTCAGAGAAAAACTCCACCGAATATTCGCCCTGTAGAATCGAGAATACCCGAGATTGTTTTCCGGCAGCGTCTGTTAAACGAACCATGAGGACTCTTGACACCAATAAAGACACCGGTATTTTCTAAGCTTTTTAACTTATCTTACAAAAAAAGAATATCTCCTTCTTGCTGGAAATCTGCGCGAGTCCAGCCCATATCCAAAAAAGGCAAGAAGACCTTGCCAAACAATTATCGTACAGTCTCATTACTCTCGGTTATATTAAAAGTTATGGAGAAGGCTATCAAGAAAAATTATTAAAGTACTTGGAAGGTTTCAACATTATTAGTGACCACCAGTATCGATTCCGTAAGTCTAGAATGTCTAGATTAACAGGAGACCTTATCGGTTATGTTATTCACGTTTGGAACAACGCAATAGAACATCATTGGGAGTCCCAGGTCGTGGCACTGTGAACATTTCCAATGCCTTTGACCGAGTATGACATGACGGGCTCCTAACTAAAGTAAAAACATACGGAATGCCGGTTCCATTTTGTTGTTCATGGCTGCCAAGCTTTCCTTACGACCGTTCTCTGCGAGTGGCGATTGACGGATTTTTTTGGATACTTCTAGCATCAATGCCCTCAAGGTTCTATTATGTCGCCCACCCTCTTTTTACTATACATTAACGATCTTGTAAAAAAAAATCCTATATATATATATTCGCTGATGACAGCACACCTGTTTCATCTTTTACTTTGGATGCTCGAACATCTACTGCCACTGCACATCTCTATAGGCAGCAAGAGGTCTCACATCCCAATAAAGACCTGGAAGAAATTCTGCCTGAACTCACCTGACCAAGCAGAGTTTAAAGTTAAAAAACGCAGGCGGAAGTTTTTTCTAAAAAAGGTAATGTTGAAGAACTGGTCATGGCAGGACACTCGATTTCTTTGGCTTTATTAATTCATCTACTGGGCGTCAATTTGGATAGTCATATGTTTTAGCATAGTCACGTTGCGGCTAGTGCTAAGGCAGCCTCGCAGAAGCTTGGAATACTTTTCCGAACTAAAAATCTCTATACACTCTAACAACTATTGATGCTCTATAAAGCCCAAATTTGACAATCGCTGAAGTACTGTTCGCATATTTGGGGCTCTGCTCCTAAACATACCCTAAGATTGCTGGATTCCATTCAAAGAAGAGCTATTCGCTTGATCGGTGACCATGATATGACAAACAACCTGGGAAGCATTGAACATCTGAGGCAGGTTGGCGACTTGAGTCTATTTTACAAATATTTTCATGGCAAGTGCTCAATGGAGGTTGCCCGCTTGATTCCACCTAGAGCGGTGCATGGAAAACATATACGATGAGCCACTGTAGCCCACCCCAGGTTCAGCTTAGTGTCCCTCGAACGACACTGTTTAAAAATGTTTCCCAACGAGTATAATCTCCAAGGATTGAAGACCAACGAGAATCGTTTCCTGTGCACACGTACCGCTCGCAGAGCACCATAAAGGATTTACCCTGCAGTGCTGTGCCTTATCATATACAAGGAAAATAATGTATTTTAGTTTTTGTAAGGAACTTTTGACATAACGTACTGATTTTTAAGTTCCCCTCTGGTATAACCAAACTTTACCGTAGTTGCTTCATTTAAGGTTAATATGAATTTTCATCAAGTATCAACTAACTCTATTTATTATATGAATACATTTTATTTTGTGCTTTTGGAGGGTGTATTTATAAATAGTAAAATATCGTTCATACTAAAATACTTAGTTTCCGAAAATGTGCTTGCGATGTGAAGCGGATTAAAAACTGCAAAACTGGGCGACATGCTGTTCTTTTCCCAAGTAAGTGTAAATATAGCCATAAAAGTTTGTATCTGGTAGTACACACACATTAGTTACGAGATTCAGGTGTTTATGACATTTTGTCGATAGCTTTGCTTTTGTGTGTATTTTAATAGGTTTGGCTTTTTGTGGGAAAACAAACCTGACGCGTGTTAAACCAGAAGAATTCATTAGTTGAGATGATTCCATTCCAACACAAAACAAAAATTAGCTGGAATTGGTGTAGGAATCTCAATTTCAATTAAATATTAATTAAAAAATTTCTCAAAGAAATAATTTTAAAATGAGACGCGTAAACACAAAATGGTTTTCAAATCGATTTTAAGTAATGCCGTTAAAATGGAATAGGATAATATGTATATAAAAGAAATACAACCATTAATTCAAATCTATTATACAGGGTGTTAATTAATATTACGTAGACATTTAAGGGTGTGATTGTGCTCGTTAAAAAAGAAAGAAATATTCATAAACACGCGGTCAAAATGGTTTCATTTTTGATATACATACTTATACGGGGTCTCAAAACTTTAATTTTTTTTTCTCCCATATTTTCTGAGATAATTATTTCAAATTTAGTACACTTATTAGTTTTTGGAATCTCTACAATAAAATATGTAAATTATCAGAGGCAGTATACAGAGTGTTACATTTCTTGCGCTACCAACACTTTCACTCTCCTGAAGTATTTGTTGGTATATATGCTGAGATCATATTTCGATTTTCTGTTTTTTTTTTACATTCTTTTTGATCCTGTACATTTTCATCGTAGCTGCCATCGTTTTCTGGTTTTTCTGTTCTTTAGTTTAGGAACAAACAAAAATATTGAAAATTTGAGATATGAGGACATCTGTAAATAAAAAAATGTATACGTGTGCCAACTTCTACTCAATACTTGTATGTAGTTTTTTTATTTCAATTTTTAAAGGGACAGACTTTTCGATGTTATCTGATCGAAATTTCCATAAAAATAGGGAGATATACGCCGCCTTAATTCTAACGTTACACGACAAACTAGAAAAATGATAAGAACTGCTGAAAATGACCTCCTCTTGCTAATATGCAGGAATCAACTCCTCGTCTCATAGACCGGCGAACTCTCTCGAATATCCCAGGAGTATTGTGAATTACTTCACATGAAGCTATAATTCTGTTCCTCAAATCTTCCTCTGCCTGGACAGAAACTTGATACATCAACGAGTTTAAATATCCCCAGTGTGGAGCAGTTCATAAATCAGGCTGTCTTCGATTTGGATAATGCTGTCGATAGAGTCGTTCAGCTTCAAAGGAGTTACCATTGGCAAGACCGTAAATAAAATGCATATCGGTATATTCTTGGTTTGTGAACTCAACCATTATTAAATAGCTCTAACTAATTTTGGAAACATCAACTAATAAAATTATTTGACACTGAACGTCAAAAAATTTAACCAACGAAATATAAAATATGAGCTATCCCAGCTAAGTACTTTTTTTTAAACTTTGTTATTTGGATAATACTTGGCTTGCATCGACGGTAATTTCCACCAATAACTAGAAAACGATGAGAGATATGACAAAAATGTAACGATAAAAAAAAATGAGAAAAGAATGGGGAATCAAGGCATGATATCGGTACTTATACAGGGTATCCAAAAAAAAAGTTCAGGGGAGTGGAATTGTTGGTAGCGCAAATAGTGTATCACTCTGAATTTTTTGTAGAGATTTCCAAAACTACTAAGTATGCCAAATTTGAAATAAGTATCTCAGAAAATGTGGGAGAAAAACAAAAAAAAAGTGAAAAAAAAATTGAAGCTTTGATACCGTGTCCATCTTCTTGTGAATTAAGCTACAAAGTTTAAACTTAACCTATAATACTGGTAGTCAGTGTCAAACTGAAGCGATTTATAATTTATTTCTTGGGTTTTATTAGTCTGAACCATCTTCAGAACGTAAACTGGTAGTGAAAGACCAATGCTGTTGAAATACGAAAATTTACATATACAGCATGTCCCAAGAAGTCGTTTGTAAATTTATGTGGCGCAAAAGCTACTTATCAATTGTCTTGATTATTTTAAAACAGGTAATTATAGATACAAAAATAACTTTCATCTAAAATATTTCGTAACATTTTAAAGTAACCAAATTATATTACAGTCTAGCAAAATTCGTCATATAAATCGGAAAATAAATAGAGAACTGTCTATTTTTACATATTTTATAATAAAAATGATGATTTATTGGTAGAGAAAGGCCAAAGAATATTTTTTATTTGATGCTTAATGGATATATAATAAAAATTGACATACCGTATACCGAAAACTCGTGAAATCTCATGACATAAATGAACAAAAATTGACATTAACAAAGCCACCTGACAAAACAACAAAATATTTTGCCAATTCCAAAGCGCAGGTAACTTGATTAAAAAATATACTTATACCTACCTATAATTTTTTATAATTATTAATACTATAAAGATAAAAAATGTCTTATAAAAGTTTGTGGTAGTGGAAAAAATACTATAATAACCACCGTTTAGACAGCTTATAGCCCTCGCGTCTTAAATCCCTCGTCGCTTCGCTCCTCGTGATTTAAACTTGCCGCTCGGGCAATAACGATGACTCTCTAAACCTTGGTTAATAATATACTATTACAATGTTCAGAATCGAGAGATAAATGCTTTTTCTTCGCCGGAGTATTTTTTTGACAAAGCTCTGTCAATGTTTTTTCACGGACGCCACCTGTTTTATACTTATTAATAAAATATTTCTTAAAATGATATTGCAATACAACTGAACACTCCTTGTGAGAAATATAGACTGACATTTACTCTCTCAAAATATCTGCTCTAGGAGGATTTCTTAACATTTACAATTGTCTTATTTTAATTTCACCTACCTAGAAATCATTATAATCCGGTCCTAAAAATGAAAACTAGGAATTTACGGGTATTTACCGCCACACTTGGAACCCATTTCATTGCAGTCTTTAAATCAGAACCATTTTTCATAAAAAGAACTTTAATAGGAATGCTATTTATCTTAAGGCTAAATTATTGTAAACAAAGCTGCTATTCACTAAGTATAGACAGGGGTTATTGGAAAACACAGATTTGTGCCAATATAATTTTTATTCTAACAGTGGTGCAAAAAGTTGTATTTTATTGTGTAATTAGGTCGTTGTAAATGCAACTTAAATTTTCTGTGTCAGTTCTATAATTAAGCGTGTTTTTAGTTTCTTTTAATGTGAATAAGTTCTCATATTTTACGTTTTTTATGGTTAGGTTCATGAGCTAATATAATTACACCTTTGAAATCAAAATTATGAGATTGTCAATTATATGCTGAGAAAGTGCTAAAACTGTTTCTATGTTCTTTAATTCTGTTTGTAGTGTTTTTTATGTATTGTTTTGTTTGTCCAATGTATGTTTTTGAACACTCAAGATGAACAATTTCATAAATTAAATGGGATTAGTCGGAATTGGGAGTCTCGGGTTTTAATTTTATAAAAATATTTTTGTATTATTATTTGGTTTTTATACGGTTTTACGGCTTCTTTATTTTATTAATAATTTCGGGGATATATGGTAGTGAGATGTTATTATGGGGTTCGGATTTGTTAGGATTGATTTTATTTGAATTATAAACTTTGTTTATTCGGATCTTGATCATAGGTTCATAGAGTTTTTTAGCATAATTATTACTTCTTAGGATATTTTTCATTTTTTTCATGTGGTTAGGTCAACGAATCAACGAATCCCTTAAAATAATAAGGCTTACAATCAAGAGAATCAAAGACATTTGCTTCAAGGTATTCCATTACTAGATTGGCTATTGTGGTAGAAATTGGGGAGCTCATTGCTATCCAGAAATTTGGGAAAAAATAAGTTATTACATTAACTTAGACTTTGTTCGGTAATGTATATGCAACTAATGTTTTTTTCATATTGTAACCAGACATCACAATACTGTTTGTTGCTAAATAGTGTTTATTTACGAATTAGATTAAAGCTTTGGGATAACTTTGTTTCGTTAAATTAACTGAACCTTATCGCTTCAATGACCCTTTGTTATTTAACTGTGTAACCGCATTTGCACGCGATTAGAATCTATCGCGCAAACTTCTTGAATAAATTGGATCATCATGCAAATGTAAATTATGCTAGTGCCTGAGTAATTAATAAATACATGAATATGTCTAGAATCCTTTGTATCCTCAGTCCGTTGAACATTTTCTGTTTTGAAAAATAATAGTATCGTACAAGTTTTATAAAGCAAGATTTTAGCGCAAGGGTTCATGTTAGAAAATAAGCCACTTGCGGGGAGGTTTCTAACAGGACAAGTGCGCTACTAGCTTTATGAAGTATGAACTTTATAGTATTATTTCTATTTTACTTTTTGTTTCTGACTAAACATCCCCATTTCATTAAAAAATAAAGTATGAATAAAATTTTCTTAATTTTTATGCAGGTATATTTTATGTTGGTCAAACTGGTATCAACTATCTGATTTTTCCTGTAAACGTGTTTATGCAACCCAACATACATGACTAAAAGAAAGAGATTTGTTTTTATTCGGGAGAGCCAAATTATTTAACGTTCATTTCCTGTCCTTCTTTTCGATGTCTCTCTCTCTCTCTCTCTCTCTCTCTCTCTCTCTGTCAGGAATTGCATTGGGACCTTTGTTGGCCAAAGTTTAAATACGGAAATGGATTTAAGCGAAGCACTGGATCACTGAAAGGGGGGTGTGAAGGCTGGATTTGTTGAGGAGTTCATCGTTAGGGTCTCTCCACTATTATTGCTCGAGGCAGCCGATCCTTATGGAACTTGTAGGTGGAATCGGGTGTTGACGACACATGTGAACTTGTAATTAGCGGGTTGGTGGATACGTCCGTAACTTTGTAGTAGTCCGTTAATATTTTGCTGCAATGTTGTTACTTTCAGGTTGCTCTGGTTATGTTTTATTTTGCGGCGTAGAACGACAAGTTCGTAGATCTACCTCCGTGCGCAAAACCGCTTTTTAAGGTTATATTCTCTCAAATAGGGTTTATTCTCTGTGACCTTTTCGGTGGGTTCTTGGGTTTGACTGAAAACTGTTATCGGTGACATTCGGTCAAACTAAAATCTAAAAACTGGTCAGACCTTCAGTCCTTGTGGGAAAATTTGGGAAATCTTTCCTCTTCTCTGTGTTTTCCACGTCAAATCTTATCTCAGGCACATAGGTAAAGTTTACAACGTATATTTTCGTGGATTATCCATATTTTTGCCACATAACCTGAAACTCCATACCTTTTTAGACCAGAATTATTCTGCTTCTACCACATTGAGCTCCCTTAACGTTGACGGCTTTCATTTGCTTTTACTACCCTACTTATTCCCGGGTTTCCGATAACTCGGCTTTCCCGGCCAACTAAGATTGAACCCGAGGGGTTTTGGACTTGATTACTTTTGAGGCATTTGTGAGGCCTATTTGCCAACCCTACTAAGCAACAAGGGAATATCCCTTAAGAGGATCAGCCACTTCCAGGAGGACCGTGCTGATAAGTACCTTTTTATTTATATCTGCAAATATCCACGTTATGTTGACTGTATTAAACACAGCCAAATGTAACTTCTAACCTAGACCTAAAATTATGTAATTTCTCCTTTCTTTGTTGTAATCAAAGCCATCAGCTATTTTGCTCTATTTATAACGTAATTTAAGAGCATATCTAAACATTTAAAGTGATTTACCGTATTGATCTAAGTCAGATGTATAAAACGAATTGTTAAAGGGCTGCAACTTTTACGCTACTATATTTAACCTAGACAAACTCATATTCCTTTACTAGTTTATATGATGTGATAAATCAACTGACTAGTTATTTACCAGAAGTTGAATTAAGCGTTTATTTATAACTTAGAATAACCTACACCTTTTTAAATTAAATAACTATATAAATTTCGTCTAAGAGTATCTTCGAATATTTACACCAAAGTGTAGCAAAGCGCCATCTTGTTGAAACCATATTCTTTCATGGGAAATATCTGGATAAGCCTCGTTAGGAAAAATAACTGCTAATGCAGGTATTAAATCAAATGAGAGGAAATCTAAGTAGCGCTAAGCATTAAGATTTTTATCAAAGAAATATGGTCCTACAATTCCAGTCCACACATTGACTTTTTGAGGATGTTGTGTATGTCCTTCACGTATCCACTGTGGATTTTAATTAAACCAGAATCGATAATTATGTCAATTGATCATTCCAATTAAATGCCTAATCAGAGAATATAACAAACGTTGTTCTCTTTGCGTCTTGCCATCATTTCCTCACAGAATTATAATCTCCCATCATAGTCGTCCTCGAGAGTTCCTATACAATATGCACTTTATGTTAGTGATACTTCTGGCTTTTTAAAAGTCTCTGTACGAAAGCTCTAGTGACATCGTTATTAAGCGCTAAAGTATTAGTTGAAGAATACGGATTTTCCCTTACTGGTAGGAGTATATTATGAGGTTTTTTTTATCATCAGTTAAGGCATGGTCAGCCACTTTTAGGTAAATCACGTACTATCCCATGGACTTCAAATTTGTGAGATACCCTACTAACAGTTGATTGTGTAATAGTTGGTCTCTCAGAATACTTTTCATTAAATAACATACAAACTTCATTCTGAGTCCGTACTTTGTCTCCACAGCCCAAGATTAATAAAATTTCAGTACGCTGTTTTTGTGAGAGCACCATAACTCAAAAACACAAAATGATAGGAACAAAACGATGCAAAAAATAATTTCTTATTTTATTTACTAAAGGCATAAAAAAATGTTTTCGAATTTAAATAAGGTACTAATTTTGTAAATGGTCAAATGTAAATAATGTAGGCTTTTGCTAATTAATAACAGATTCTTGGAAAAACTTATTTCGGTTGGTGTTACCGTGATGAAATGAGCAACCCCCTACTGTTTCGGTACTATGAGTTTCAGTTTTCGAAGACCTTCTCACAGAGCCCCTCATGTAACCTAGGTTGCCAAAAAAAAAAGTTGGGGTAGCCACAGGTTAAGGAGTTGAAGAGAGGGCTCTGAACATATCGAAAATAATTTAAATCAGTCTGTGTGTTTCAGCGTTCTTCTTAAAAATAATAACATATTAATTTTATGCAGGATTTTTAAACCAGCTTGTAGAATCCTACTTTTTGCTCTCTAACTAAAAGTGGCAAACCTGCAGTAGCCAAGATTTGAAACGTATTTTATTTACGTTATTCCTAAGGATAAAATTAGTATTACTCAGAAAAAAACGGCATCCCCTACTTAACTTCCATACAACTTACTTTTTCTTTTAACTTTCTTTTACAACAAGAGATTACTTTAATCGCCAGTATTTATCTTAGCGTAAGACGGTTTTAAATGGCACATAATTTAGTTTTCTTGAATTTATTTGGCTTTGCGACAAGCTGAAAGATGTTAGAAAAGAAAGTAAAGAAATTATAAAGGGACAAAAAATGCTGTATTTTAAATTTTAAACATAAATTAGCCCTAATTTTTTCAATTAGTATGGTTAAGAGATATTAGATCCATAAGAACTGCATTAGCTTTGTTTTACAGATAACAATTTCTTAATTTTTGAAGAATTTATTATAACTACAGGTGTACACGAGTCTGTGGCTACGACGTATCTCTAAGAAGAAGCACAATCTTTTAAAACATAGCGCAATTATGGGCGTGATTCAGTGATAATAATTTTTTAGTTTTGGTCGTATTATCAACCATTTCCTCAAGTCTCGCAACCAGACTATTCTCCTCCTTCATCCGTTTCTATTTCCATAGATCTTTCCATGCACAATCAGTAGTAGCATCCTTCTCCACTCGTGCGATATGTCCGAGGTATTATAACTTTCGGATCTCAATGGTCTCTAGTATCTTCCTGTCCTTGTTCATTATCTTCATGACATGTTTGTTACATAATCAGTCCATGAAATTTTCAGAATTCTTCGGCAGACCCACATTTCGAGTGGTCCAATTTTCTTGGTAATTCTTGCGTTCAACGTCTAAGCTTCTACGCAATAAAGAAGTGCAGAAGATGTTACCTCTCACCGACCTGACACTCAAGTTCAATGTTAGATCTCTGGCACTGACCACCTTTTTGATCGGGATGGAATGTGATTGGGCTATTTCTATGCGTTCCTCAATTTCTTTGGTGTAGTTATTTGTTGAATTTTA
Source organism: Polydrusus tereticollis (assembly GCA_963920685.1). Taxonomy (NCBI): domain Eukaryota; kingdom Metazoa; phylum Arthropoda; class Insecta; order Coleoptera; family Curculionidae; genus Polydrusus; species Polydrusus tereticollis. The sequence goes on from OY987329.1 coordinate 58,839,377, forward strand.
TCAATGTTAAGAGGTATGTGTAGTTTTCAACTTGCTTTATGTTCTTGCAGTTCACTGTCAGATTTTCTTTGTGACGCTGGATTTTTGAGATTCTCATAAACTTACTTTTGTTGATGATCAGCATCAGTACATATTCCTCGCCGCATTCAACCAAATTGCAGTTCTGCAGGTTCTCGATATTTTATACATATTTATATTTTAAGTCCACGGTATCGGCTGCACACCCTATATTATTGATCGGTGTTCCGTTGACTTTTATTCCAGGTGTTTCGCTATCTAGTGCTTCCTGGATTATTTCTTTGGAGTATGCATTAAAAGGTATCGGTGATAGGATAGATTCCTGCCTTACCCCTCTTCTTATTTCTATTTTCTCTGATAGTTGGTTATGGATGGATGCTTTTACTTTTCGGTTAAAATAAAATTTTGTAATAATTATAAGGACGTTATCATCTATATTTCTCTTGTGGGTAAGCAAACAAACATCGACAGCAACCATTCCCCAGGCATGTATGTATTCCGATCGATAAACTTGATTAAATAGTTTTACCAAGATGCACATGTGATCTTCATCTATAATTTTCAGGATCTCTCTGGAGAGTTCATCAAGTCTAGGACCTTTTCAATTTTTTGCGTTTTTCAAGGAGTAAAATGTTTCTTCCTTGGTAATATCCGGACCTGATTCATCTTATATTGTAAATATGTCTTCTCAATCCGTTCGCAGTTCCTCGATATATTCCTTCCAACGTTCTAGTTTTTGATATGAATAGAGTAGGATTTTTCCATTCTTGTCCAAGATTGCAGTGGCTTGGTTTTTCCTTCGCAGACCTACAAGTCCCTTAATTTTTTTTATGTAATTTGAATACCTATGTCATATTTGTTCCGAAGTTCTTTCTTCCCTGGCACTTTTCTTCGAAGTACTTTTCCTTAGCCTCTGTGATTGTTTTTCTTATTTCGCCATTGATTGTTGTATATTTCTTTGTGTTCTGGTTTTTGTATTATCACCGTTATTCCGTTATATTCAGAATCTCATCAGTCATCCAACCTTTCGTTTTTTTTCCTGTGCCGACAGTATTTCTCTGCATGGCTCAAGTAAAGTTTTAGTGATTCCCATTGTTTATCTATATCGCTGTTGCCCTTGTGCATTTCGTCGAGTTTCTCGTGTATTTTTTGTTGAAGGTTCTGTTTTATTCCCTTTAGTAGTTCACTTTGTTGCGATTAGTGATGCCGCGAGACGAGACGAGACGAGAATTGGCCCATTCTCGTCTCGTCTCGTGAGGCGAGAATTTTTTTTATCTCGTCTCGACGAGAAACGCGTTTTTCTCGCTCGAGAATGCCATTGTCTCGTCTCGTTTTTTCTCGTGAGTAGGGAATCATAGAAAATATTTTTTTATACGAATCTTAAAGGGGGTAAACATTTAAAAGTATCTGGTTGTCTCGCAGAAGGGTTTAATATAAGTCGATTTGTTAGGCATGTGACTTAGAAACTATTTTTCTTAGATCAACAAAATATTGCAAGCGGCCATAAGACATAATTCACGTAATGTAATAGGCTTGGCACCGAGGTATTTTCAGTCCAAAATATACGGGGTGGTAAAAGATACAGAATGAAGAACGATTTATAATAATAATAATTGATTCATAATGGAACTACCCTTCTTTTATTATTTATTTTTTGGCATAATTCGGGGCATAATTAACTGCAATAGTTTGGAAAATATTCGACTAAATAAAGGGATCAGCCCAGAATGTCATCCGGGGAAAAACCTTAATTTTTTTATTACATTAATAGAAAGTGCAAGAGAAAGAACTTAAAGAAGTATTTCCGAAAATGCTCTATTTGACATATCAATCTCTCATAGTTTATGAAATATTCGGACTAAATCGCGGTAACATTAGATAATTATTGTGTCCTTCTTTTACATATGAGTTATACAATGTAAACTGTAATTGGTTTAAGATCACCGCCGCTACAACGTTTTCAATCGAAAATGCTTTCTTTCAGATTTGGTTAATTATTTAAAAATGTCAACTACTAACCATAGACAGAAGAAAGAGGCTAGACAATTTGATTCTGTTCTCTTGAATATCTCTTTTAAGGTAAATGCCTTCACAATACGATAGAGTGAGAACGTTAAACAAATTATTTTTCTGTCTATAATTAGGAGATACCTAAAATTCAGTGTTCTAACAAACGAGAAAACTCGAGAAAATTCGAGAAAAAACGAGAAATTTCTCGACGAGAAACGGTCTTCTCTCGTCTCGTCTCGTGACTTCTCTCGAGAAAAAAAATTTCACTCTCGTCTCGTCGAGACGAGACGAGACGAGACACGAGAATTTCTCGTCTCGGCGGCATCACCAGTTGCGATATTTCCATGCCATTTCAATATCAAAATTTAATAGGATAAGAAGGAATTTTGAACAATGTCGAAATTATATTAAAATACTCTTAGTTTCTTAAATACATTATTATTTATTTTAGTGAATACATTTCATTCCGGAGTTTTCCTGCTAATAAATATTAAATTATAATCAAGTATTGCATTCTTTCGGCAGCTACAAGGCAAATTTTGGCAATGGACGATTCGTATCTTTTGGTGTTGTCAAAATGACATTTACTGTAAACTAATGTGACGTAAAGGCCGATCCGCACTATCATAGCCCCCTACATTTCCAAGCCGTGAAGTAAGAAAGGCAACGTCGCAAATCCTGTCAGAAGTAGCCCGATTTTTAATAAGTAACTAACGCAACTTCCGTGCAGACTCGCCCGTTTAGGCGGTTTATTTCAAATTATTTATTGAACTTTTTGCATTTTACTTCAGTATAGATATGTCTAATAAGTAACAAGAATATAATAATAGGAAATTTAAATTAACTTAAAAAAATTAGTGATTTTAAAACCTATTTTAAAGTGGAAAGCTTTCTTTTTTTTGATGATGTATTTTGGTGTTGAAGGTAATTTCTGTTTTTTGTGTAATTGTTTAGTAATATATTGCTAAGAGTAAGTGCTACTTTATAAAACATTTCGATAGATTTCTCCACAGGGACATGTCTCATTAAGCGGTATCAGAAAGCTACCACTTTCTAAACTAGCCAAACCTATAGTTTATCTAAAAGAACTTGGTGATTTTGCCGATTGAAAAATTTAAGCTTAAGTTCTTTAGTAGCTATAATAAACTGAAAAGCTGCAAATAAATGAAAGTACATAATATTTACTTCATTGGTAGCAAGACATAAACCCCCTTTTTGCAAAGAATCAAAATATTCATCCCCCACATTTAAACCTGACTCGAACAATAAGGTTTTCAAAGTTGAAAAAATAGTCGATACTTTTAGTGGAGTCAATGTAATATAAATAAAACAATGCAATCTTCCTTCACAGTTTAATTATTAAACTCTGTGGAAGAAGACTGCATTGTTTTATTTATAATAAGGTTTTTGTAATCCATGCATTTTAATTTCCTATTTTTGTAGATAGAATGATATAACTACATATATACATTTAAACAGACTCATCCAACTGGTAATCCTTAAGATAATCCGATTGAAATATGTAAGGAAACTCTAATATTTCTATACTTTCAATATCATGCTTAACAGAGTATTTTATTTTAACACTGTAAAATTTTTTAACACTGACTTTACAATATACTTTGAAGTCTAATTTTTTTTTTCTGATTCGAGAATCTGTTTAAATGATACATGACAGTTACAACCAGAAAAGTTCCTATATAGGCCAAATCTTTTTTCAAGGGTATCTGTTTGAAATTTACCAGCTAAAATGTATTTTATTTCAAAATGGATAAATGAGTATTCTATAATTTCTATTAGAACTGTGGTACTCTGGTACCTACTACGTTTAATAGCATCATAAGTGTCCCTAGTTAAACTCGCCCCCTCTGGATCGTTATGCCATATATCAAGCCCAGTCACAAATTTCCTTAGCTAGTTTACCTTTAAATTATTTTTTAAATATATTGGGGTAGTTGAATCGTCCGTTTTGTAAACCGTGCCGTACACAAATAAAAACATTTTGCCAGTTAAACAAACATTGGAACTAACCTTAAGATTTTCCTATAATGATAATATTGATAACTCGGGAAAATAACAAACAACGTATGCGTCAAGACTTGTCGATGCACTTCACAATATCACAATCACAAGCACAAGAACCACTTTCTATTTGTTCGTCTGAGAGAACCACAGAACTCAAAAATTTAACAAGAACACAAACAAAAATAGCGAATCATCGGTCTACCTGCAACGTTGCCAGACTTTGTCCTTCATAGCTTGGAAGTAAAGGAAGCTGTGGCACTATGCTTGCTCACCCTGCAATTTAAATCATGTTTGCATCAGCTGATATTATAATTTTTATATTTGAAATTTGGTTATTGGTAATTTTTGGTTTTAATATTGGTGCAATTTGACGTGGGGTAAACCGACAGCCAATTGACCCTATCAAGGGTTAAAATTTTTATAATTCAGTTCAGTTCAAGTTTATTGCTAATGAAAAATATGGATGCAGAAGACCTGTTATTGATTTCAATTATATTAAGACTAGTGTTTTGCATGTAAGACAAAGGCGATTGTGGGTTCGGCCCTTCCTTCTGTAAAATAAAGGAAATTTAAATATGATTAATAAGGAACTATTATTTTATTAGAGTTTTTTTTCAAATCGTTGTTTTGGCTATTGCTGGATGGAAACTACGGTGGTAGAGGCGGGAGCTGGGGAGGAGTGAGCCAGTCTCTCGATATTCTATATGGTTTGAGTGGGTTTGAGTGAACGTGTGATCGTGTGATAAGGGGATTTAAGGAAACGATCGTCCATTTGTAGTAGTCAATAATTAGTCTGTCTACATGTTCAGTGAATGTCGGTATTTGTAGCTCATTATGTAAAGAATTATCGTGAAGCCTGGAGCATTTGTCATAATTCGTCGCACTATATTTTGGAATGTCTAAATTTTTCTAAATATTGACTTATTTACGGTGCACCAAGTGGCAACACCGTAAGTAAGTATGGGCTGAATAATGGTCTTATACAATAAAGTCTTTGTACGTAAATTTAGTGTACTTCTACTGTTAATAAGGGAATAGATGGCATCTACTTGACCATTCGCTTTTTTCAAGCGTTGGTCTACGTTATCTGTCCAAGTCAACCTTTTGTCAAGCGACAAACCCAGAACCTGAAATATGGAAATGATTAAAAATAATTGTCATTAACACAAGACTCAAATATTGCGTTAAAACCATATTTTCTATTGAAAACACCAGAAAGTTCCACAATAGAAGTGCATGGGTAGTAAAGATGGTTCCACTAAACAAAAAGATTTAGGAACGCTGACCGAAGTAAACGAAGTTTTCCTTACAATTTCTTTTCTTTAATCCTTAGTATTTCTTTTCTCGTAAGACCGTACTAAAAGGCACATAATTTCGTTTCTTTGAATTTATTTGGCTTTGCAACGAGTTTCCGAAAGGTATAATGAAAGAATATAAGGCAATTATAAAATGACTTTCTTTTTAGTCGGATTTAAAAAGTATTTTGTTAATTTTTTGAAGTCGTTAAACTGATTTAATAAAATATAATCAAGTCTTGTGCCCCTGACTAAGGGAATGCAGGGCTGGATTTAAGTTTTAAAAAAAGCCTGAGAAAATATAATGCTACCAACATATTTTGTTATTAAAGAACAGTGTAGCACTACTAAACTACTACAAAGATTTCCCGGAGTGAATATAACGAAAATGGCTATTAGCAATTTAATAAAGAAGTTTTATGAAACTGACAAAAATGACGCTGCGATAGTCCTAGTTATCCAATCTATTGACGAAAATCCGGTATAGCCCCTCAGAAATCGTGCAAAACATTTGGCGGTCATAACAAAAATCCAAATCCAGAAGATTTTGAATCAAACTCTGGAAGAAGGCGATGAAGCGAAAAGGCTAGACTTTTGTCTATGGATGGGTGATCAAATTTTGCAGTTTTTTTTATACCGGGTGGTGCATCGACAACTGGCCAAAGGAAATCCCATGTAAATTTTGCTGCCCTCAAATATTGGCTTTTCCATTTATTTTATATAAAAATGATATTTGATTTTCTTTAAGGTCTTTATATTGTGGGCACGGACGCCAAACTTCATTATTTTTTAATAAGTCATTTAAAAGTTATTTAGAAAAAAACAGTAATAATTAGGACAATGTCAATATTTATTGTACAGATAACAATTTTTTAGATCCGGTGCTTCAACGTTAACTTTGTTAGGAAAGAGTGCCACCTGGGTTTTCATCAAGACAGAATTTCTTCCAGGTCTCTGTTAAGATGTGAGACCTCTGTCTGCCTACAGAGATTATTCGAGCATCCAAATTAAAGGATGAAACAAGTGTGCTGTCATCATTGAAGTTATATATAGGATTTTGAGTTTTTTAGAAAAGATCGTTAATGTATAGCAAAAAGAAGATAATGGTAACTATCTAAAAAAAAAGGATAAGTCCGGACCTAGCTACGCAGCTTCCGCTCTTCCATTTGAAATATCGGTGCGTATGCACCAGAAACATGATCGAAGTGAACGAATTCTGACGAAACCTTATTTATTAACTTCAAATGATTTCTTATCAAGTACGCCTGTTAGTTGATCTCTTTATGCTATGGTAATATTATTAATTATCTAAAAAATTTAAATATCATAATTTTCAAAAGAGTATAGAGCTTGTCTAAAAAGTTGAAACTTTAAAATATTTTATAAATAAATAATGGTAGGCATTGGCACACCTTCCACCCACTCCGAAACAAAGAAAAAAACACAAAAGCTTCGTTTCATTTTTATAAAACTTGAATAATTCCATTTTACTTAAGACGTAGATTCTGAATATCTCGGAAACTATCTGCCCGATTTTCATGAATGAGATGTCATTTTCAAAAAAATTGAACGCTGTTTTAAAGGAAGTGTCACTCGACCCCTTCTTCCATTTGAAATTTTACAGCTTGGCCCTAGCCTACTTAGGAGGTTGAATTGCAGTGTTGAAATGGTAACAAAAACCTGCCCCCTGACATATTTAATTAAGTGTACGAGCAATTTTTTAAAAAGGAAACTTGGAGCTAGTTATTCACTTTGTTTCGTTTTAAATCGTACTAATTTTAGATATTTTAAGTTACATATTGACTACCTTCCTGGAATCCTTAAAAGGCTACGTACTTTGACACTTACTTTATTTATAGTATTTATTTGCCCTGCCTAAAATAGCACATTGGTTTACAAAATTTACATTTTTTGCAAGCGAGAGAACAGTTTGCTTCGCTTCGCCTCGGTTCGCAATGTTCTTGGACTTGCAACTAAGGTATTATATTTAGTAATTTGAGTGACTTAGGATTTATAACTTCCACAAAAGTGACAAAACCGAAACTACTTAATAGATGTTACTAATATTGAAACACGATGTTGTTTTCCAGCTATTCTTAATTAAAGAAGAAAAATACCGTGTTTTACCTCAGGTTATATCACTCTAGGTTTCTGTTTGTTTGTTTTCCTGCCAGAGGCCATGCAGAAAGTAAAAAAAAAAATACCTAATTTAAAAATAAAATATAACACAACTGATTCTCTTATTTTATAAAACTTATATTTTTTTTTATCTCATGTATTTATCTTGGCAAAAGACGGTTTCAAATGGCACATGATTTTATTTTCTTAAATTTGCTTCGCTTTTCGCCGAGCTGTTGAAAGGTATAATAAAAGGAAACAACGTAATTAATAAATGTCTCCATCTTTACGGCGCATTTAAAAAGTTATTTTGTTCCCTCTATGAGTTTTTTTAATTAGGTTAGACGGAAGTCTGATTTTGATTTTTTGTCATGACTACCTATACAGGGTGAAGATTTTAAACTGACTAAGATGCAGAATCCGGAAGACGACTCGAAATATATTTTTCAAATTTTAGGACGCCAATAGACAGGTTGGGGCACATATTTCAAGACATTTTTGACACCCTTTCTCAAGATTTAATCTGGCTGTTGACAAATTTTTTGAAATATCAAATGAAAAGAACATCTAGACTAGCCAACCGGGGTTGATGGTAACCCTAGTGACAATTATAATGACGTCCCAGCCTTTTCTGAAGTGATTCTTGCAAGGCTGCTAAGGAGTTTAACTTAGCGGTTCACTTTAAAATGATTAACAAAAAGAAGGAAAAACTCAGCGAAAACACCTGGTGTACGCACATAAGGAGCGACCGAAGAACAATGACTTGCTAGCGCTTGAAAGAGTAGGTAGTTTATATGTGTATTGGCCACATTTGCGTAGAATAAGCTCGCATGAGCACATGGTCAGCAAACATGGCCAAGCATGTCGAGGGAAACCGGGGAATGTCAGCAGTATATAAATTAAACCGTTGTGGTGACAGAACTCGATTCTTCATTTCTTGGTAAGGCTCTATAAGCAATTTAATGCCCCTTGTAACGCTTGGTGGTGCCACTTGACATTTCAAAGTGAGGTTGGTTGAACGCGTGGACGTGAATGGTAAAAGTCTAAGTAAAGCTTCATCGTTTGCAAAAATTTTAGCTCGCCAACCCTTGAAATGTTATTTTATCCCTGATATGTTTCACAAAAAACCATTGACCGAAGGTTTAAAAATGGCACGCTCTATACCAATCTTGGCACATTTATTGTAGACAGTAAGCCTTATCGTTTGCCAAATTTTCAATATGCTAACCCCTTAAGTAAGGTTACTTTACCCTTTATTTTTTTCACAAAACATCATTTACGGAAGCTTTAAGAATGACTGATCTATACCAAACTTGGTACATTTGCTGTAGACGGTAAGGTATAACTATAGTAACTAACACTGGTACCTCTCGCGTATTAATGATAGTTAACAGAACACTAACATTTCGCTAATTTAACAGGCTTTAAGCCACAATGTAAATTGTTAATTCTAAAATCTATTATAGGTATATACACACAAATTCCATGTGAAAAGTTTGTAGTAATAATTGTACATAACATCAAGTGATTACTTAGGTTAGCTTAAGTTCATGATTTATCAAAGCTTCATGGGAAACGTGCATAATAAAAAGAGGTAAGATATATACATTTCGTAGCCGGAAATGGCCTTATTTATACCTAAGCCACTTTGGTGGTCGCTTTAATACGTATAAATATATAATTATGAAAACAAGGGGACTCCCCTACAACATGGCTAAGCTTTCCAGATTTTGTTGACCCAATCCAAAATCGTAAAAGTTGGATCAGAGTGATGCTTGTCCTTCTTTCTTTTCTCTTTCCGAAAAGTAGTCAGCGGGCTTCCTTTCTTAGTTGTACAGTGTAAACCCATGCCGTATTGGGATATTTGCCGGACAACTTTAAGTTTTATTAAGTTTCAAGACAAGTTGAAGACGTTAAAGTTGGCAAATGGGTATAATACTGCAAAACAATCTTTAACAATGAGACTATCAACAGTAATGTATCAATAGAAGAGGCGTCTTTTTAATAATGCCTCTGTTATACACAAGGAAGCGATTTTCCGAAATTTTCTACGAAATATATATATAGTAAAGAAATTTTTACGGGAAAATCGAGTTTCTAGTGAATAATAAAATGGGGATAAGGCGACGATTCAAGGATTTATTTTATTGGATAATTTATTGAAGGACTGTGTTTTCCTTTTAAATTTGTAAGGTTTTCACTTTTGAGGAATAAGAAAATTCGTAAAATAATCGTACTAATCGTGGATAATAAAATTTTATTAAAAAACAACCAAAATAATTGTCAACAACAAATAATAACGTGCGAGCAAGAATTATTAGCATCAAAGTGTGCTTTGCATCTAACGCCGTACTGCTTAGCGGTAGAGCTTAATACCTGTTGGGTGTCAGTAAATACCAACATTATCAATGAATCAGTTATTCCGTCATTTTTAGGAGTCGTTACAAGGTATGGGTTTTACGGAACAGCACAAAAAATGTATGGTTGAAGCGTGTTTGCAAAGCGGGGTGAGAGCAAATGGTGAGTGGCAATACAATCAGGGTTTGTGCATGGACGATTTTCGCGATAATTTTCCTAACGTCGCTTTTACTGCTGGGAATTCTTATCATTGCCTGACATTTTTTTATGATGAAGTATGGTTCAACCGGTTATGTGAATTCTCAGAATACACTTATGTGGAGTAGTGAAAATCCCCATTTTTTTGTAGATTCCACATCGCACTCTTAAAAAATTGGTGTCTGGTTGACTGTTTCAAGAAGAAGAATTGTTGCTCCTATTTTTTCCATGACACAGCGGTCAAGGGACAATATTTTGAATCCATATTTGGAGCAATTACTTGACGATGAACTACGATATGGGCTTTTTCAACAAGACAGTGTAACTGCCCATACATCCGCCGAATCTATTAAGTACTTACGCAATTTCTTCGAAGGTAGATTGATCAGTTTTCGAACAGACCTTGAATTCCCACCCAGATCACCCTGTTTGACGGTTATGGTTTACTTCATTTTTCCTCATTTGAAGAACATAAAAACACCAGTTGAAAATTTATAACTGTTACAGGAAAGGATTAGCCAATAATGTGGTAACATTTCTCCAGAAATGCTGGTCGACGCTTTTGAAAATATAAAGAGTGGCAATTTTTGTAATCTCTATTAAAATTCATAATCGATTCAATTCAAAATTTACTAAAATTCAGATAATCTGTTTTGAGAAAAACGATGAATCGCGTCAAGTAACATATAAAAATTCGCTTTCCCTTTATTAATTATTAAATTCTTCCTAATCAGGTTACCAGTATGTGTACTTCCCAGGTATGAACTTGTTGTGATTCTATGACAGTGACAATTCTGTTCTGGTCAAGGTTCACCGAGTCAAATTAATTTCAGTTGTAGATTATTTTATGTTCAAAAAACACAATACGTTTGTCTGTGACGCAAATAATTGAAATACTCATGGTGATTGGGTTCGATGATAGAGTTCGGACACAACAGTAAATGTACGTTGTTTAATGCTAAATATCTAGAAAAGCCCATAACCCAATCAGTTGTAAGCAAGATAGAAGGAAAATTTCGAGAAACTGGTTCTGTAGAAGATCGACCAAAGACAGGACGCCCAGCGCTTCACGATGACACCAAATTAAATATTTAATTAACCTTTGAAGGAAATCTTCATAACAGCACACGTCAGGTTGTAAAAGTAAATCTTGTTCAAGAGTTGTCGGATGACGATCTTGATAGAAGAATGGAATTCTGTCAAAACATTCATGAACATGTTCAATGGTTACCCGGATGGGTCTACTTTCAAATTAAATGGTGAGGTAAACAAACAGAATTGCAGATACTGGACGAAAAAAAATCCTAGGTGGATGCGAGAGCATCATACACCATATCCCCAGAAAATAAATGTGTGGGCGGGTATCGTCAAAGATACAATTTTTTTACCATATTTTTTGATCTTCAGTTTCTTCTTATACCTCAAGTGGTTAATTTATTTCAGAGTAGATATGAACCATTGAGTGCCCACCCAGGTCCCCGGATCTTACTCCCATGGAGTATTTTTTGTGGGGTCATTTGAAAAATGTGATATACAAGAGGGTAGTCGTTGCTGACTAGTTGAGAAATAGACTAGCGAATATTGGGGAGTGCAGCAGATGAAAGAATACTCTTTAAAATTATTCCAAGCTTTCGGAAATCATATATATATATATATATATAAATAACAGGAGGGTAGCCTTGACTGACTGGTTGAAAAACAAGTGTAGTTTCTTGGGGATTCAGTCGCGTTTGGGCTTGAAAGAAAAAACTCTTTTTCTACTAAGCCGAGCTTTCGAAAATGTTTATTTTCTTTGTCAAGGCTACAAACAAAGTACTGGCTTTAATATGCTTATATAATAAAAACATTATTTCTATTATTTACCTTGGGTGCAAAGTGAGTTTTATGTCACATAATTGGTAGGTTTGAGTGCAGAATACACCATTATTTTAGTTAAATTTGCTGCAAAATCACATTTTAACCCTAATCGGTACTTTCTTAAAAGAACATATATATATACTTATTATGAAATAATACAATGCAGTCTTCCTCCACAGTTTAATTGTTGACATAAAAGTTATTATGTTCCCGACATGTTTCGAGCACTTAAGTACTCATCTTCAGGGCATACTGAAAGGATATTATAAATTTGAGAATGAAAAGAAAAAGATAAAGAAGGACCTACCCAACATCGAGTTTAACTTCGAAATAATAAGTTGTCTCAAATAAATGCGTACAATAAAAAGGCTGGAACTTGGTGCATTAAATGGTTAAATGAATTGAATGAGAAGTAAAGTTAAAAATAAGTTTTGTAATGTAGATAAGTAGAACAAATATTTAAGTATGATAATAGAAGATAATGACATCTGAAGGTATATTAAAGAAAAGTTTGTTTAAAAAATTAAGAATCAAGAGTTTGCATAGTTAAGTTAAGAGGAGTAGCACATGTGTTAAGTTAAATAAAGAAATAATATGAACTCTGGAGGAGAGAAGTTTTCTTTTAATTTTTTCGAATCATAGGTTTTATTTTAAAAGAAAAATTTTTTATATTAAAAGAATTTTGTAAAAACTACTGAAAGATTAATAAATGTCTTAATTTAGCTTATGTGATAATAAGGGGCTTTGCCCCATATTTTAGAATAATAATAAAACGTGATCATTTTGTATAAAGGTTTTTTTAAAAATATGAAAAAATTTTTTTAAAAATCTTTAAAAGTTCAAGAAAAGATTTAATATAACCTTAGTGCGAACACAACCGCGGTACTATATATATATATATAAGTGTACCAGCTAGTATCAAAGATTTAAAATGTAGGTTAAGAAACGAATGTGTCAAAATATCTGAAGAGACTATAGGTAATGTGCAACGAGAATTTATTTATCGATTACGATATTCAGCCCGATGATCAAACACACAAGTTAACTTTTAACGTACCATTTCCATGACAACAACCGAAAAAAGCCTACTTGTTAATTTCTCACTGTGGTTGAAAAACAGGTAATTTTGAAGTTAGCGTCTAGAGTTAACTTGTGTGTTTAATCATTATCATTGTGATTTCGTAAAACTAAATTAGGGATTTTTATTAAGGGGCTCTAGTTTCTAAACTACGAATTTTGGACTTTAAGTGTATAAGGTTTTTGAAAGCGGCTCCTTTCGAGCAACCGAAATTTGAAGCAATATACAGGGCATTCCATTAAAAAAAGCATCTCTACAATCATATCTTCTAAGCGCTACACCCTGTATAAATGCTGTAAGTGTCAAAGAAATAAGCGTCGAAGAAAACGAATTTTTATAAGTTACTTGACGTATTTTCGAGTTTTTCTAAAAACATATTATCTGAATTTTAATCGAATTTATTCCATACATTATTTGCATACTGTCCATTTTTAACACATCACTCTTACTTTGTTAATTTCGGACACAACAAAAATAAATTTTTAATTGTTTATTTATCATGCCTTTTCATAATATAAATTTGACACATTGTTAACCTAGATTTGGTTAAGTATATCGTCCGCTTATAATTGTAATCTACAACAAGCCCTACGTTTTTCAGTGCAAACCCTCTTGGGTTAAAATTATTTTTGCTCGCACGGTATTAGCGATCTTACCACTTACTATTCTTTATTTATCAAACATAACTCGTAAAACCAGAAAATAATAAACCCCCGTGATTTAAGCCGTACTGAAAAGTCAATAAATAACTATTATAATTGGGCAATCTAGGCAAACTATACGTCATTACCATGAATCTTCTCGCACCGGGTGTCTGCAACAGGCCGCCAATATAAATTAAACCAAACCGTCGTATTTTTGACCGATGGCGACCTCCTGGGTTTTCTTTGCGTGACTTCTGCTTGCCGAAAGTAAATGGGACCACCTGGTTAAAACGTGATGTGTTCTTTTTTAACTTAGTATGTCCCAATTTGCCAAGTCGTGTTCTAACTTACTGTTCTTCGAATTTACTGAATTTATGCTGATGGATAAATAAGAAAACCCATCAAAGAGTCAAACAAGGTAGGTGGTTTGTTTCGTATAATAACACTAATTTTTTTTGTTATAAGATAAAGCTGAATAGCATATTGTAGTAGAATGAACCTACCTGAATACGAAAATGGCCAAAAAGAAGTTGTAAAACGTAAAGTTTTCTTGTCACATGGTATACAGGGTGTTAATTAATGTCATACAGATAGTTCAGGGGGTGATAGTACCAGTGGCGTAGCCAGCATTTTGGGGCGGAGGTTGCGAACTATCGGAGGGGCGCAAGTCGCGGAGCGAAAGCGCCGCAGGCAAAAAATTTTTGAGACCACGCCCAAATTTCGTCGGAATTCACCTTTATGCTCCCTAGGGAACAGGGGTCTAGTCCCAAATGAAGTTAAAATGCGCTATATATAAAAAAAATAAATTTATTGTGATGAGACGCTCTCAAAACTGGTCTTATTAGGTTTATTACTATCACTCTTCTTTACTAAAAATAATATAAGACCGATCTTGTTTTTTAAGAATTATTTTTTAAGTAGTAGAGGGGCGCCAGGCCAAAGGGGCGGGGGGGGGGGGCGACCGCCCCCCTTCGCCCCCCTGTGGCTACGCCACTGGATAGTACTCATCAAAATAAGAATATATGCATGGTCTAAAACGCGTTATTTTCGTTATACAGGGTGGCAAAGTTTCAATTTTTTTTCTCGTATTTTGGGTTTTCTCTCTTATATTCTGTGATAATTGTTCCAAATTTGGAACATCAACCATTTTTTATAATCTCTACAATAAAGTATCAAAATTGTCGGTCGCAGTATACAGGGTGTTACATTTTCTTGAATCGGCTACAATTTTATCTTTCAGAACTTTTTTTTGGAGCTCCCTGTATAAATTCCGGTATGAAATTTGAACTCTCTGTTCCTTTGTTTAGCGTTCTGGTCTCTTGCACTATTCTCCTATTCTCGTATCTGTGACCGTTTTCGATTTATTTGCAAAAATAGCCATCGATGAAAATTAAGTGTAGGCGAAATAAAGCAGAGTAAAAAGCTGTTTTTATTTGTATGTATTCGAAGTAATTATTTTCATTTTTATTTTAGATGAACCGACAGGGTTATCACCAATCAGATAAAAACATTACAAATTAAAAATAAATTAAAACAAAACAATTAATTAGTTAAACAAATAAAAATAAAACAAAATTAAAAAACTGTTGAGAATGTCCGCCTCTTGCTAAAATGCACGAATCGAGTCTTCACCTCATGGACTGACGGACTCTTTCAAATATTTCAGGAGTATTGCGAATGATGTCGCATGAAGCTATTATTCTGTTTCTTAAATCCTCTTCTGTTTGGACTGGGGTCTGATACAATATTGCTTTCAGGTGTCACCAGAAAAAGAAATCCAGGCTATTCAGGTCTGGGGATCTAGGGGGACACGGCTGAGGTCCCCCTCGACCTATCGAACGGTTGGTTAAAAATTTGATTTCGTTTCTGACAAGAATTGGTACCTCTTCCAGCAACCCTGGGAGTTCCTCTTCAAGAAATTGACGATAATATTGTCCGTTTAGCCTTGCTGGTAGGAAAAATGGTTCTATCAAATATTCTCCAATAATGCCGGCCTACACATTTACTGAAAACTGTTCTTGGAAATTATTTTCATGTATCGAATGCGGATTCCCTTATGCCCAAAAATGGTTGTTGTGAAAATTGTTAATGGCATTCCTTGAGAAATTTGCTTCATCGCTAAATAAAATCGTATTTCCAAATAACGGATTTTGGGCTAGCATTTGTAGGAACCATTGGCAAAAATTAAAACGAAGTGGAAAGTCACGTGGGAGAAGAGCTTGAACCCTTTGGATGTGGTAAGGATACATTAACTTGTCTATTAAAATTTTCCAGACAAGCACAAATGAAATGTTAAGTGTTGCGGCAATTTTTCTCGTACTAGTAGCAGGATGATTCTCTACTGCATTCAGGACTGCTTCCTCGACTTCAGGAGTCCTAACCGTTCTGTTTGCTTCTGCTAAACGAGTGGATTTCTTGAACGATCCATCTTCACATAGTCGATTATGTAGATTTGCGAATGTCTGTGGGTCAGGCAGTATTCGATTTGGATACCTTTGTGCATAAGTCGTCTGGCTTCATAACAATTGCCATCGGCAAGTCCATAGATTAAATGCATCCCTGCAAATTCTTGATTTGTGAATTCAACCATCATTAACCAGTTCAAGACAATTCCGGAAACGTAAAACAAAAAAAATATTTGTTACAAAATGTCAGAAGGACAATAAACAGAATTAACAATTGCCTATCCCAGCCTACTTTTTTTTCTCTCATATTTATTATTGCGCTATTTCGCCTATACTTAATTTCCATCGCTGGCTATTTTAGCAAATAAATCGAAAACGGTCACAGATACGAGAATAGTGCAAGAGACCAGAACGCTAAACAAAGGAACAGAGAGTTCAAATTTCGTATCGGAATTCATACAGAGAGCTCCAAAAAAAAAAGTTCTGAAAGATAAAATTGTAGCCGATTCAAGAAAATGTAACACCCTGTATACTGCGACCGACAATTTTGATATTTTATTGTAGAGATTCTAAAAAATGGTTAATGTTCCAAATTTGAAACAATTATCACAGAATATAAGAGAGAAAACGCAAAATACGAGAAAAAAAATTGAAACTTTGCCACCCTGTATAACGAAAATAACACATTTTAGACTATTCATATATTTGAATTTTTTTCTTATTTTGACGAGTATCATCACTCCCTGAAATATCTGCATGACATTAATTTACACCCTACATCGACTATTTTAATAATTTATATTAATTATGCATAAAAGTTACTTGTTCTGGTTCACAGTTTTTATATTCAATTACCTGACACGCGTCTTTCGGGTCATTTTCAAAGGAGTACAAAGACTAATTTATAAATGTTGTTACAAAGGTATTTGGGTTTTTCCTATTGTTGTACGGGTGGTTATCAAAAAATTTGTTGTATCCTATTTTATTATGCTGTTGATAATTGGGTCAGCACTGGACGGTATGTCTGTTTGATTATTGACATGATTATTTCTACCCATAATGTATATACGGTTTCACCAAGAATGTAGCCTACCACAAGTAAATTAATTTATATTAAGTTAAAATCTAAAATAAAAGCAAACATCAAAAATATTTATTTCAAATACACTAATTCTATTTTTTCCTTTAACGGGGGGATCACATCTTCTCTCTTCAAAAACCAACAATAATCACCCCAGTAATCATAATTGCACGACTGTCCCAGAGATGAAGAAAACAGCAATATTTCGTAAATCCTTCCTGAAGTGCCACTAAAATTGCGATAACTTTTAAATCCCAACATATCTGGCCATTTGTACCGGTTAGAAATTATTTCATTTAAATCTAAAAGGATGCGTTTCCTTTATTGTCACTGGATGGGCAACTGGTATATATGGTTTTAAATTTCCACTGTGTGATAACACAGCTTTTAAACTATATTTCGAAGTCTATGAACAAGCGCTACTCACAAGGATAATGCTAGATATTGAGTTCCTGTAGCATTTCTTATCCTATAAGTGGTAATTTTTATCCCTTTGGCGCTCCGTAAGACGGGAACTAAGAAGTTCTGACTGTTGCTTTGACAACCCCAAATTACATACTAAATCATTTAACTCACTTTGAACCATTTACCTAAACTATAAAAAATTTCGTAATTTTGCCATCACATTTAATTGAATAAATTAGGATCAGCCTATTAAAATTTATTCAAACTTGGCACATGGATTTGCTGTATCGGCGTCTTCAAAAAATTAAAATACAATTTTTTTCTAATATGTACAGGGGAGCCAATATTTAGCCACTCCAAAATTTACATGGGATTTCCTATGTTCAACTAGATGCATAGCGGTATATCTATCTAGTAGGCTTTCTTCTTATAAAAATAGAGGACTAATTCGTAAAGTCACACGCCGTTGCACTTACATATTATTATGAAAAATATTCTAAAATATTTGATATTTTTTTTAGCTAATTCCAAACTAAACAAAAAAAAATTTGTAATTATGTTCGAGTTATTCACGACTCTACACATCAATTATTAAAAAAAATGTATTTTTTACTTAGGAAATATCATTAAAAAGAGATATTGGACCTTAATTGGGATCTTGGGTACAAGTACCGACAAGACGTTACGGAGAAACTATAATTTGCAAGAAACGTAGAACAATAATTAACGTAACAGTAAGTAAAAGGAGCCTGGAAAAATGAAAAGGCAAATAAAAGGAAAGATTAGAATAGCAGCTAAACCCGACAATTCTAAAATTTTCAGAGCACCAAATGCTTCTAGTTTCGGACGTTTTAAAGTTCAGCTTGCATCGATAACGATCCTCACTTTATACAACCTCGACCGACCGTAATTTCAACTTTTTAAATGCTGGTGAAGACTTTAAACAGGTACACAGTATACTTATTCAGATAAAAAAAGGCCTTCCATTTTAAATCGCTCAGGGTAGTTCTGCTATCGGTAGTTAAAAATTGCTCGACAACATCATGTTGTTCATTTCTTATTAAAATCCGCGTAGTTTGTACAAAAATAAACATTTTTTAAAATCTTTTTTCTAGTCCTGCTCATAATTGAGCAAATTTTTAGTTACCGATCACAGCTAGCCATTTTTCAATACAAACTGATTATACAGGTGGATGTCGTATTAGACGTTTATGACGAAGCAGTCAAACAAATTTGTGTTTTTTACATAAAAGGACATGTTCCTAAAATAGTTTCGATAATGTGGTCTTGCCGCTTCTAGTAGAAGGTAGTCGAACTTTGATATATTAAACGGAACACGCTATACAGGGTACGGATTTTAAAGTGTTACAATGCACAATCCGAGAAATGGCTGGAAATATTTTATTCCAGTTTTAGGACGCCAATAGGGAGGTTGGGGGACATATTTTAAAACATTCTTGACATTTACCGCCCCTCCAGATATTATCTGGCTGGTGCAAATTTGAAATAAAAAGGTATTTTTTTTTCGATAATTCGATTCTCCGTCAACAACGACGTATGTAAGCAGAAAATTGTTACATTCACTCTACTGGTTGCTTAGTTATGAATTTTTGAATAAAAAGAATTAGAACACTTACAACTACACATTTTAAACTAGAATACCTACCTTCACTGATTATTGTCAAAACTTTTAATTATCGTTGCATCCTAGAATACTACATGAATGTTTTTTGCCCATCCCTAGTTCTTTCTACATTTTCCCAGAATTAATATCATGTCTATTTTAATGTCGAATGATTGTTGCATAATTGTACTGAATAAAAACTCTATCAAACTCAAAGAATATCTTCGAATCAAATTACAACTTTGTCAAAGTCAAAAGTAGTATTAATGTATTTTGATGTTTTAATCGGAGATCAAGACAAGCAGTGCGCTCCCCATGTGTGATGTGTCATTGGTGCATTGGATAAAAGGGAAGAAAAAAAGTATGCCTTTTGCAGTTCCAATGGTATGGCGAGAACCTACCAATCATTCTGACGATTGCTATTTTTGCATGACAAAGAATAAAGATTATTTGAAAAAAGAAAAGCGCAAGATCAAATATCCGAATTTGCCTTCTGGTATAAGACCTCTTCCTCACAATGCAGACTTATCAGTACCGACTGTGCCTTTAGATTGACAAGATATTGTTTTCGGAGATTATGGAGATAATAATGGATCAGGCAACTCCGAAGAACAGTGTACCGATCCCACTTTTACTCCAAGTCCCAGTTCCGGCGAGCCACATATTGTTCAAAGTGAGTTAAATGATTTGGTATGTGATTTCGGGTTGACAAAGCAACAGTCAGAACTTTTTGGTTTCCGTCTTACGGAGTGTCAAAGGAATAAAACTTGCCAATTATAGGATAAGAAATGCTACGTTTTCTGCATTTTACAATATGGAAAATTCGTTGTGTGCGTGTACTGATAGTATGGTTTAATGCAGGAGTTCAATATCGAGTATTCTTCTTGTGAATGGCGCTTGTTCATAGACTAACCGAAATATAGTTTAAAAGCTGTGTTATTATATAGTAGAATTTAAAACCATCTCTGGGATAAATAATAGTGCAACGAAAGTTTGGTCGGAAAGGAGTGAATTTCAACTGGGATCTGAAAATGTTTAATATATGCCCTTTGTAGACCCAAAAAATGTCCATTTGCCTCCTTTTCCCATAAAATTTGGACTAATGAAAAACTTTGTGAAGGCTATAAATAAAGAGGGTGAAGGATTTAGAAAATTTGAAAATTGCTGGACGATGTTAATTTTATCGAAAAGCTCACCACGCAAGAACTCAGAGCTTGGAACTCATTTGTAAATGTAATGGGGGGATTTTTAGGCAACAAATGGATTCAAACTATGAACAACTAGTTAATAAACTTTTAGGCTCCTACAAATCGCTTGGTTGCCGAATGTCATTAAAAATTCACTTTCTCCATTCCCATTAATTATTGTTTCCTGCGAATTTGGGCGCTGTCAACGACGAGCAGGATAAAAGGTTTCATCAAAATACCAGAACAATGTTAATTCGGTGACAAGGACGATGGTATCCAGCAATGATGGGTGATTGCTGTTCGCTTTTGAATAGAGCAAATGTGAGCCCCATTGCATCCTAGAATACTACTTTTGACTTTGACAAAGTAGTAATCTGATTCGAAGATATTCCTTAAGTTTTTATTCGGTACAATTATGCAACAATCATTCGACATTAATGATGTTTATTCTGAGAGAATATAGAAAGAACTAGGGACGGGCAAAAACATCGACGTTTCATCTCCACCATCGATGTTTTTTATTGATAATAATTATAGTCAGTGTGATGTGTAATCTCACTATTATTATCGGGATGGGCCTCCGAGATCTCCCGATTTCAATACATTCGATTTTAAACTGTAATGAGGTATGTTTAAGGATTTGCCATGAGGAATACAGTCAACAAGCACATTTTATTGCATTTTATTTAACAAACAACCAATAATTACTAAATCTGCTAAAATAAGTATTAAAACAAATACTCAAAGCAACACTGGCCGTCTCTTCAAACACTTCAAAATGCAGTTGTCGACTGCACTCATCGTGGCAAATCTAATTTCATTAGATTTTGAAATGCTCGGTTGATCTGATGTAGTAATTCTTCAACTGGTGATTTGTACATTTTTTATTTAGTTATACCCTACAAGTAAAAATTAAATGTGTTAAAATCGAGTGATCTCGGAGACCAATTTCGATAATAACAGTCACATGTTACACTGACTATGAACCATATGGAAGTAACATAGATAATATTACTACTACAACAGAGATATCTCATTGATGACTACAAAGTTTCACTTCATTAGCAATAGTGTCCCATACCATCATCGGTTACAACAGTTTTGTCCATCAACGTGGTAACCAAATGAGATATGAACTTAAAATTTACGCATTATACAGGGTGTCCGGTAAGCATATGGCAAACTTTGAGGAGCGTATAGGGGAGGTCAAAATAATCCTAATTTGTCATAAAAATAAAAAAACACGTTATTGAAATAATAAATCAGAATTCTACAATAAAACACCAGTCGTTTTAATTTCATTACAATGTGTTATTGACAACACTTTTCTAAATTGTCTCTTGATTGAGTACCTAGACTTGAGTAATAGAGTAGGAGTATTCCTACAGTGAATATATTGTTTCAAAATAATAATTCACTACGGATTAATGGCATTCCAAATGGTATGCCTAAAACTAAAATAAAATAAAAATTGGAATTACGAAGTACAACGTTTATATGAAACAAAATAGCAGATTAAAATAATTTAAAATGAAGAGTGTTCAGCTCGTGTTATATATTTTTTATGGAACAAATTCTTAGCCTAAATATATTATAGTCTGAGAAGTAAGTATTATAATTCCGTAATAATCTAGAGATAAAGGCAGTCTGCCCGTTGTTACTCCGATGAGTTTTCTAGAGAAACAGTTGCTCCTGCCTGGTGCACCTCATCGGAACCAAAAACAAGACAGACTCTAGCTAGGCATTACAGTAAATGGCACCACTAATTAGTTTGTACAGGAAGGTAAGCAATTACTTTCTGTGACGGTGTTATAGGCTCTTCGTGCCACAAAGGACTAGTCTTGTTTCATATGGGAGGTTTTGATAGGGAACTTTAGTTTGAGTAGAAGATATTTAACAAATTTATTTTGGACACATTCGATTCTACTCACATGGCATTGTGAGTCTACCAGATCAGCCAGCAACTCAATATGGACATATCCATAGGAAAAACGAAAACCATGACCATCGCCAGGGAACCTATGAGATGCAAGCTGGTAATAAATAATAAACCCATAGAGCAGTTAATGCGGTTCAGATACCTGGGCATAGATATGTCCAGCGCTCACGACCCGGTAAAGGACCTAAGAAACCAAATCAACAAATCAGCCATAATATCAGGCTGTCTAAGGGAAACTGTATGGGCTAATCCTTATATGCGAAAGGAGAGTAAGATCAAAATATACAAGACATGCGTCAGGCCAATAATGACATATGGTATAGAAGCGAGAGAGGATACCAACAAGACCAAGAGGATGCTTCGAGTCGCCGAAATGTCAGTACTGAGAACAATAGCCGGGAAAACAAGGAGAGACCACGTAAGAAACACAGACATTAGAGTACAAAGCGACGTACAGGATGTGGTGAGATGGGGAAGGCAGAGGAGAAGAGAATGGTATAACCACGTGAAGAGAATGACCGAAGATAGACTACCACGCATTGTACTACAGGGAAAACCAGCAGGGACCCGTCCACCCGGAAGACCACCAAAGAGATGGAGAGACAGCTGGCAGTCCACATCCCAGGAAATAATACAGAGGCAGGCCCGGAATTAACAGATCACCTAGATCTCCAACAAGTGGAAGAAGAAGAAGAAGAAGGCATTGATAATTGGAACTCCACACAATGGAACAATATTCAAATATTGATCGAACTAGTCCATTATGTAGAGTCATAGGTGCCTTTGTTTCGTAAATTTTTCCGGTGTGTCGCTTTATGAAAGCAAGCAATCTATAACTTTTCAAAATGATGTTGTTCTAATGCGTGATGAAGGAAATATCCTTGTCAAAGATGACGCCGAGATCATTAAAGTGTAAGCAGGGGCGGTCATATCAACATTTTGAGGGGGGGGGCCATGCAGTGGCGGCTCATGCCAATTTAGAGAGGCGGTGCTAGGAAAAGTCTGAGAAAAATTTTTAGGTGCCACGCCCTTTTTTGTTGATGATTCTTGGTTTTCAAGTAGGAAAAATACGCAAAAAACGGCTAAGTAAATTTTAAGAAAATTATAGATACCTATATTATATTATACCTACTTACTTAATTATTTTTATTAATATTTTTCGCGTTTAAATATTTTTAAGAAATTAAGGGTTTGACACGATTGGTCAATTTATGGAGGCAGGGCTTTTATAATGTAAATCGACGCCAAGGGGGGGGGGCATGATTCCACTATTAAAACAACTCTTTTCCGTCAATATGCAAAATGGCTTCTTGTTGTATACAGGGTGTTTCAAAACAAATGCGAAAAACTTAAGGAGGCGATTCCTTGTTTAAAATATAGCGTAATTTTATATATAAACGTTGGGTCAAAAGTCAACCATCAGGGAGATATCGCCGTACAGATATGGAGGTAAAATAATGTTTTTTTTCTTATCTTAGAAACCAAAAGCGATAAAAGATTGAAATTCTGTGGAAGTATTACTATTATGAAAACACACTATCCGCATATTTTTTCACTTCAATGAGTCGAAGGGGTGGAAATATACTACCCCTATCATTTTAATGGTTAACCTTTGACCCAACGTTTATACGTCAAACTACTCTTTATGCTAAACAAGGAATCGCCCCCTTAGGTTATTCGTATTTGTTTTGAATCACCCTGTACACCTCTATTTTATTAAAAAAAAAATAAGAAAAATTAAGCAAAGTTTATAACAATAGGTATATTTTTTTTTTAATTCGAGGTGCGATGTACTTTACGATCAAAAACAGAAAAAGTCAAAAAGTGGTTTGTGGATACCACACGGATTTGAAATTAAGAGAAAAGTATATTTTTTCGAGCAATTTTTGAACATAAAAACTGTTTGAAATTTGTTAAGCGATCGAAAAATTACTTAGATTCCTTACTTTATATTGAACCAATACATGTGAATTTGAACGAAAAGAAAAACATTTTTATTATAATAAAACCAAAACTAGTCGCCAGCCCTATTTTATAATTTTTTTAATTAGATCTTTCATATTAACCAGAGTGCGCGTACATCTTAATTAGAGCTATTAGAGCACAACATCCAACTCTCCTAGCAAAAAACGAACGAAAATTAATGAAGACCCTCGTTTTAGGTCGGATCCATCATGTTGGATGATGATGAAAATTGCTGGCAGAGGCATAAATTGGCGCGCCATCAGAGCCATCGCTAATGCACCCTTATAATTACTTTGGGGGAATCTCTGCTTGCTTAATTTCTCTATTACTAAACGACTGGATGCGCTGCTTTAGCTGCAAAGGGTTTGTACGACATTTTCGAATATTATTATTTTGTGTAAATTGACAGTGTCAGCAGTTTTCCACAGAGAGAGAAAGAAAGAGAAGGAAAGAGAGAGTGTGAGAGAGTGATAGAAGGGAGGAGGTGCCGTACAAGTAAAAAATATACGTCTAAAAGTCTACGCTCCTTCCAACACTGATAAGAAAATTTTAAAAATAATAGAATAGTTTTTGGTAACTATCCGAAATATACTTAATACTTTAACGATGAAAAGTACTCCATTGCCCAAAAAACATTACAGAGTAATAATTTCATATTGACAAAGTTTAAGAAGCTCCAAAATAGGTAGTAAAAAAATAGAGCAATCAAAATCAAAGGCACCGCTTCTCCAGGTACGTATGAATTAGTTATTAAAAACTAAAATTTGTATACAAGAACAGTTTATAAAAACTTAATAACCTAAAACAACAGACATCAAACATCAACAGATAAGGCAAAGGAATATAAAAAATTAAAAATAATAAAGAAATATCAAAATTTGGTCAGAACAATAAGCAGAATGACATAGTCTCAAACAGACAACAGAAAGTATAATATTATTATTTATCTACATTAATATTAATTTTTAATGACTCGCAAACTGCCATCGAATAACCATTCAACGTTTTAAATCGCCCTTGTAAGCCCTGACCTCATACTCCCATACTACGCCGAGCCGCCTTAAAATAAATTGCTTTACTTTTGAAGTAACCCATGCTGGGGTCTGCAGGCCGGCTGTCCCATTACAATGAACGGCTTTAGGATAGGCAACCAAACATACAAATGTAATACATATAGTAATATAGTTGAAAACTTCACACACCCTTAAAATCGGCAGAAATAGATTTGCCGGTAAATTTAAGGTTTGTTCGAATCCGACCAAAAACTGTATCAGTACAGTTCTCCGAACGGTTGCGCAACTAATTGCCCCGTTCAAAGTTTAATTGACAGGCTGGAAATGATCCTTCCAACATAGAATAGCGGGTTGAACAAACCTTAATAGAAAATAAGATTAGTCACTAGTTATTGTTATTATTTGTTAGTTGTTATTCTCGTTAATTATCGGTTATTCGTTATTATTCTTGAAAGAAAAGGACTGAATTAGTGTAAGATAAGTCAGAGTGAGTGTGGTCTGTTGAAAAAAACTCTCGGTTTGGTTTATAGGTTTGTTTAGGATTAGGTAAGTGTTTTAAAATTTAAATAAAATACCTTGTTTGGACGGACGCATCACGCAATGACATGAAAAACCAGGTTGAAACTAAGGTGAAAAGGGATCCTAATAATCCTCGTCATTGTATTTGCGTCTTCTCTTTCATTTGATGAACAAAGTAAAATAAAAAAATAATGGTTTTAAGATTATTTTGTTAATTGGCCATAACATGTATTTTATTTTCAAATCAAAGAGGAAAAAGTTGAAATCCGTCGTGCGGCAATTAAAAAGAACTGTTGTGAATGCTATCAATAACTTTTTTTCGCGTAAAAACCCAGTTAGAAAGGCAAATGAGCCTCTTGTCTAAAGTTTTAACGCACTTTAGAATATAAAGCTCATTAAAATATCACATAGTTCTATATTTATTTTATTAGTAGTTATGTTATCGAAAGAAATAAAAATAATATACCGACTCTGGCGGGGATTATGGGGGCATGATATATGATAACATTATCACGAATAAAGAATGTTTGAATTACATTTTCTCAAACTACCTTTTTGCATAGAAATAATAAAAAGTGAAATTAAACAATTTACCATACATCTGTGGAATGCAAATATTAGAATAGTAGATAAAATCGAAATTTGGGCGTGGCCTGCGGCGCTACCTTTCCGCTTTCGACGTCCCTTAGCCCTCCCTATCATTTTTTCCTAGACCCACACCTGTACCGAACTGCCGACCCTGGCTAGCAACTCACGAGTCGCCACTGGTGGAAAGTGCGATAGGCAGGGGAATGCTGTTAACTTGACGCGTGACACATACTTGCTGATGAGTGCTGATGTTTTTTTTTATGTATTAAGCAAGCTGTTTCCAGCATGAGTAGCGACGGTAAGGTAAGAATGTTGTGCTCAAGGAAGAAAGGTTTGTAATGGGTTCTTGGGTGTGCATTGGATATATTTCTTATATCACGTTTATGAAGAGTCAGACTGAAACATGTATTGTGAGCATGCTCCCCAAAAGAGCAAAGCGTATCTAAGATAAGATTCCATAAGAGAAAAGTAGACATCCCGCGCAACAACCCTGCCAAGCTCCTGGTAAGTAGCACGGACAGAGAAGCAGCCGGAGGCTAGTTTTTTATTTAACTTTATTTTTATAGGTGCTGGACAACACACCGTTCGAGCGGACGAATTGTTCACGGTTGCATAGAAAATTTTTACACCAGTCGAGAATACTTCCAAGATAACTATAAAGCTTCTGCAGCAGTATCTCGTGATTCACGCAGTCGAATGCCTTTGACAGGTCACAAAACACTGCGGCTGAGGCCTCCCGCCCATTGACAGCCCAAACGACACCCGTCAAGAGGTCAAGCATGGCATCAGATGTGTTTGTATTGGAACGGAAGCCATATTGGATGGTCAATTGACCATTTTCATATGACGTCACAGGGTCGGCGGCCATTTTGCTTGGATGGCAAACAAAGCAAATAAACACAAGTGTTTACCAAGTTTTCTTACAGTTTACCTTAACTCTTGACCGTAATTTAAGATCTGTGTTCGTGTAAAGTGCCTAAATAAAAATGCCGACGTGTTGTTTAGTGGTAAATTGTGGGATGAGGGGAAATAGGGACAATGTACGTTTTTTTAGAGTTCCTGCAGTTCCTCAAAACGCTGGAGAAAACCTCACTCAACTCTCACAAAAACGGCGTGAAATGTGGATAAGGGTTTTAAAAAGGGGCCCCTTAAGTGACAGCTAGTTAAAGTATGGGAGAATTTGCTCCAGACATTTTATAAGTGGTAATCTTTGATTTTTGGTATTATGGCCTAATAAAATGATCTGATGTAAACATTTGTAGGAACTCCAGCCGAATTGGTAAACAAAGACAACCCTGACTGGATCCTGAATCAAAATATGGGGTACTTTAATCCAAAAGAAGCAACTTAGACTCGAGTTGACAGAAATGAGAGAGCTCAGAAATGCAAATACGAACAAAGTTTCAGGTAGGTGTATTATAGTAGATTAAACGACTTACCTGTAAGGAAGTTCAATCTCTATTATACGAGGAACCACGACCTTATATAGAACACTGTGTAGTAACGCCTTCTGGTGTTACACCACGCACTGAAATAAAAAGTATGCTCCCGGTCTCTAGCAGACCCTCGAGTCGTCATTACGTTGAAGTGTTGAGTCTAAAAAATTAGCTAGGAGTATGGGAGGTAAAAAGAGAGAAAAAAGGGAGAAGTCAATAATTGTAGGGTGGGTTGTTCTATATAAGGTCGTGGTTCCTCGTATAATAGAGATTGAACTTCCTTACAGGTAAGTCGTTTAATCTACTATTATACTTCTGAACCACGACCTTATATAGAACACTGTGTAGCTGTTTAGAGTAGTGGCTATATTTTTTAGTAAAATTACTCTCTTACTAACTTTGTTTATTTAAAAACGTATTAACAAGTATTTAAACAGTGAACAAAGGTAATGTATATATGTATATATAGGATAAGTTTAAGAGCCAAAGCCACTTATAAAATATTTAATGCCTAAATTCTAAATTAAGACAACATTTTTATAATCTAAGTAGATGTAGAATATAAAATATAAGTCCATTGTATGAGTATATCAGCTAAACTTATTCTAATAATTTCCAAAAACGATATTGTTGGCATAAACGGTGTCGTCTATAACTGGTCTACAATAAAAGCGAGCAAAAGTACTAGAGTCACGTGACCATCCCGCAGCCTTTCTTATAGTTTCTATGTCTGTTCCGCCTTGAAAGGCTGCAGAGGTGGAAGCGTGTCTAGTAGAATGACTTGTAAAAATTGATGTATCGATACCTGATTTTTTCATTATTGATTTTATCCACCGAGATAAAGTTTGTGATGATGCCTTATGATGGGGTTTCTTATAGGTTATGAATAATTCCTCTGTGTTTCCCCTTATGGGTTGCGTGACTTTAATGTATTCTTCTAGCGTAGTCGCAACGCATAGTTCTGGTAGTTGATAGAAACGTGGGATCTTTAGGACTGGTTGTGGGCGATTGGGTGAAGACGTCTTCAGAAAGGCCTCAACAAAAATGTTGTAAGCATTGTTATCGGTACTGATGTTTGAAAGTTTAATAACAGAAAAAGTCTGGACCCTATGTGAGGTAACTAGCGCCAATAGCGTGATGAGTTTATGGGTAAGGTCTTTTAAATTTAATGAATGTAGTGGAAAAAGGCTGGATAGGTATTTTAGAACAAGTTGTGGATTCCATGTCCGATTATATTTTGGAAATGACGGCTTTTGTCTAAACACGCCTTTAAGAAACTTTTTAACTAGATAATTCTTGTCTTCGACATCAAATATAATTTTAAGCGCTGACCGATGAACATTTAGGGATTGATATGATGCTCCTGACAGGTGTTCTGAATTTAAAAATAGAAGTACCTGATTTAAGTTTGGGTTAAAAATGGGAATTTTTCTGGTTGTGCAGAATCTCCACCATTTGGCAAAAGATGAGTTATATTGTTTAAGTGTATTATCACTAATAGATTTAATAAAAACAGGTAAGCATTCGCTGTCTATTTTTCTGTGTTCATAAGCTCGCCGGACAACCTCCCGACTACCAGGGTAATCTTCTTCCATAATGGATGGCTTTTTCTGGAAGGAGATAAAAGTAACTTAGGACTTGGTTTAAAGTAAATCGGTTTTGAGGATAAAAGTTTAGTAAAAAGGGGGAACCATGGTTGGGCGCCCCACTTTGGTACTACCAGAATACCCTCGGCTTGATCGTCTATAATTTTATTAAGCGTTTTTCCAATTAATGAGAAAGGCGGAAAGGCATAGAAAAACAAGGGCTTCCAAGGTATTGAAAAGGCATCGACTAGAGAAAAGCCTGGGTCTGGCTTCCAGGAAATATAGGTGTCACACTTGTAATTCAAGTGTGACGCAAATAAGTCTACTTCCGGCGTGCCAAAATATTGAGTGATTTTTGTAAAAGCCTTATTTTCGAGTTCATATTCTGTGTCAATTTTAGTTATACGAGATTCTTTATCCGCTACCTTATTATTTTTTGAGGATATGTATGTTGCAAATAGCCATATATTTCGAGCTTCGCACCACTGCCAAATTTGTTTAGTTAAAGTATGTAGGTATAAATATTTAGCACTACCCATTTTATTAATTAGAGCAATTGCTGTTGTGTTGTCGCATCTTAATAGGGGGATGGGACTATTCGCCGTCGCCGTTTCGCCGTCGCCGTTTCGCCGTCGCCGTTTCGCCGTCGCGACAATTCGCCGGCAGCCGATTCGCCGTGGGCCGTTTCGCCGTCAAATAGAATATAAGTCTATAATTATTACAATTTTTTTATATCTAGCATATACCGAATTGGACCCAAAAAGGTGGATTAGATGCCGTGTTAGCGCTGTTTAACCAATATAAGTCTATAATTATTACAATTTTTTTATATCTAGCATATACCGAATTGGACCCAAAAAGGTGGATTAGATTAGAAACGGCGACGGCTGAACGTCCTAGACCCGAATTCCAATAACCCTAATTATTATTATTGACTTGCCTATGTAGGTATATTTTTATCAAACAATTTTGTTAAAATTTAGCAATATATATTATAACCTTTTTTACGTATTTTATTAATTTCTATTTGACGGCGAAACGGCCCACGGCGAATCGGCTGCCGGCGAATTGTCGCGACGGCGAAACGGCGACGGCGAAACGGCGACGGCGAAACGGCGACGGCGAAACGGCGACGGCTAAATGTCCTAGACCCTCTTAATAGGATATTGCAATGTGTGCTATTTTTAGCAAAGGTCTTGACCGCCAAGAAAATTGCTAAGAGCTCCAAATAGTTGATGTGTTTTTTACAAATCACGTTATCCCAAAAACCGTGAGTTTGTATATTTCCACATGACGCGCCCCAGCCTGTTTTCGAGGCGTCCGAGAATATTTTTAATGTGAAGTTATTTTGTTTAATATTACGCCCCGATTTAGGTAAATGGGAAACCCACCATTTCAAATCTGATCTACTTTCGTTATCCAGGGACATGTAGGCATTGAAATTTCCCGATGCCCCATTTAAGGCCTTATTTTTTGATTTTTCCAAGTGTTTTGTGTAAAGTCTACCGTAAGTAAAAGCAGGGCAAATGGAAATTAGATAACCAATTAATTTTGCGAAATCACGAATTCTAAACTTTTGTAAACCACTAATGAACTGTATGTGTCCTAAGGCCTTGGCAACTTTGTCCATTGGTAACCTTATCTCTAGGATAGAACTATCTACTACAAATCCTAAAAATTTGCATTGTTGCGAAGGTGTGATGTTTGATTTTTCGCGGTTTATTAAGAAGCCCAAATTACACAATAAGTTTTGAGTAATTTGTAGATTTCTGGCACATTCCAGCTCAGAATTAGCTATTATTAAAAAATCATCGAGGTAATTTATCGATAGTAGACCTTGAGATCTTAGCCAGTGCATGATTGGTTTAAAAAGTTTACAAAAAACATAAGGGGCTGTTGATAAGCCGAATGGAAGGCAGGTAAATTCGAATAATTTACCCAAGAAGGAAAATCTGAGATATTTCCTACTTCCTTTGTCTATGGGGACCACATAATAGGCATCTTTTAAATCGATTGTGCACATAAAGGCATTTTTAGTTATCGAGTCTATGACATTTTTAAGATTTTCAAGTTTAAAATGTTCTGTATTAATAAATTGGTTTAGATTTTTTAAATTTAACACAAATCTATAGCCACCATTTGATTTTGGAGCTAAAAAATATGGAGACAAAAATTCTCCTTCAATGTGTTTACACTCTTGAATTGCTCCTAAAGATATAAGGGTGTTTATGGCATTATTTAAATTGGTAACTTCCGTAATCGAAAAATTTTTCGTGGAATGGGTTTTTGATTGTACAGGTTTAAGAGAAAAAGGGATTTTGTACCCCTTTACCCAGTTTAAAATGATTAAGTTTTGAGTTATTAGTTTCCAATTATTCCTAAAATATCTTATTCTGCCAGCAAATTTTGTCGGTACCTTGTTTATTTTCGTTTTTCCCTCCGGTCCTGTTGGTATGCGCCCCTCTTGTTGTACGTCCTCTTCTTTTCGAACCTCTCCCTCTGAAATTTCATCCGTGTCCTCGGAAATTGACGCCTGTAGTTTAAATAGTTCGATGTAGTAGATTTCCCCGGAAATTGTCTGTTAGTTTTATTTAATCCGAGGTCCACAGCTGTTTTGCGGACAGTTTGGGCTGCCTTTGATTTTTCACTGAAATCGGATCCGAATAGCCAAGAATCCGTCTTTGCCTCGTTAGCAACTTTAAGCGCTGTTGGGTCTTTTATACATGGGAACAGTTGATGTTTTCTGTGTGATGACAATAAAAATTGGATTTCACATAACATTTTTGAGGCTTCTACTATTTTAGTAGTTATGTCGTTTCCTTCATTTCCGCCCTGTGTTATACTATTTTTCATAGCATACACCAAGGTAGTTAATGCTTTCCCAAGCTTGGTTTGAATATTGGCTATAAAGGTATCCTTTTTTGTTTCGACATTATTTAGAATGGCTTCCATCTCCGGGTTTAGTTTGGGTGCATTTAAAAATAGGGCATTCTCCGGGAAAGGCATTTTAGACCAAGCTTCGCGATCCTCCTTGGTAAGACCTTCATCCAAATAAGCTGACCAACGAAGTACGAGTTCTGGAGGTAGTGGTGGGCCTAAAGATTTAGTTTTGGTTGGGTCTATGCCCAAAATCGACTCAAGATTATTAATTTCAAGAATAGGGGCAGGCCGTGTCTCTCTTGAGCCCTCAGAATCCGAAGAAGAGTCTTCAATAATTCTACGTCTCTTGGGTGCTACTAATTTTTGGGCATATAGCCTCTTCCTGCTAAGCACATCTTTCCCTTTTTTAGGTTTAGATGAAGACGGTTGTTCGTATTCATCACTGGATTCGTCTGTAAAACCAAACGTGATAGTTACTATATATTATAAAAATAAGGAATTGTATCAACTATATGTCGCTTGGTACTGCAAAGACAGTAAGTGTTAATATTTTTTGCCCTTTCCGTATTTCATCTACACTGCAAAGACAGGTAAGGAGAAAGACAGTTTACGATATAAACAATACCATAAGATATACCGCAAAGACAGTATAATGGTACTAACTAGGTATAGGAGATAAACTTTGAGTGTTCCTTTAACAAGCTTCTAAATGTGGAAACTCGTTATGTTTCTTCACCCGATCGTTTGTTTACTTAGGTATCTCAAATGAGTCATAATCAGGTGCTTGTTCGATGGCGGCTTGCATTTACAATGTCGGGGAATATTGTAGCGTGTTTTAAAATTTCGTATTTCTGAAAAAATAGGGGTTAGGATACTTACGTGAGGCACTTGATGACGAGTCGGATTGTAATATTCTAAGGAGTTTTTCTCTTAATTTTCTAGTTTTCCGCTTAGACATCTTGCGGCACTTTTCTTTCGAAATCACTGTCACAGACGCTGTGTCGTGGTGAACGCACTGAAACGTAATGACGACTCGAGGGTCTGCTAGAGACCGGGAGCATACTTTTTATTTCAGTGCGTGGTGTAACACCAGAAGGCGTTACTACACAGTGTTCTATATAAGGTCGTGGTTCAGAAGTATAATTGTAAATAGTAGGTAGTACTAGGATTGATTGTATTGTGATGTAGACATAGTGTTGTTTAAGGTTGAAGTTTTTTTTTATTAAGTTATGTATTCTTGTAGATATAATAACAGATTGAGGCACCAGACAAAGCTACTCCGGGAAACATTTTCTGACATCGAAAGCTTTCTACTGGTCTGATACATTTTTTCCTGGTGATGAACTTGATTTTATAAAACGTTTTAATTTATTAGATTGTATTGTGTACTATTTTAATTGCAAATTTTAAATTTTTGAATGCATTAGTTCAGTATTTTTACTATGTATTAATTTGACTTTTATATGTTTAAAAAACAGTACACAGCATAAATAAACTACCTATATGAACATAAAACTGTGGGTTTAGGCCCAAATGAAATGGTAACAGACTGACATACGGTGTACCAACATGGTGCACCGTAAACAAAACAAGATACCAAAAACTACAGATACTACAAAACAAAATAATGAGGATTATGACTAACGCACAAAGACACGTACCGACAGCTGTATTACACAGAGACCTAAAAATGGAAACAATTGCGGAACACAATACAAAATTAATAACTAAATACTTTGAAAGGACAGACTTATCGACAAATCCAATGATACAAAACTCACACATACGATCGACATTACACAACAACTTTAAATATCCGAAAGATTGGCTCCCACCCTAAAAACACAAAAACAAAAACAAGGATCAAAAAAAACACGGAACAAAATAGCGAAAATAAGCAAGCAAATCAATGAAGAAAACAGAACAATGCAAGAAGATCATCGCAACAAAGAAATTCCAGTATAGTAGAAGAATAAGCACCAACAAATTTAAAAGAAGTAAAAGCTCAAGGGAGCTGAATTAAGAGAAATACCAATACCATAATATAGTTATTCAAAACCAAAACCTTATTATAACTTAATCTTACCTTGCCGACTACAACATAAGCATTGGGATTTACTTCCTTTACATTAACATTTTGCACCAAACCAGAGTCATACAATTTGAATGCTTGCAAGCCTTTGTATGCCTTCAGCTGCTGCCCAGTGTAAAAAATATGCGTTAATATAAGGTAGTTTACCAAGTCCATCAACCATCATTGATACCTCTGGCAAAGACATTAAATTTCCAACATCAGTATCTCCAAGTAGATAAGGATCAATATCACCAATAATTTTAAGTTTGGCATCATATCTACATTTAACATCACCACTAAGAGTCTTATAATATTCATTCTTTCCATATTTTATCATGAATTTTAAATTTTACACAACAGAATCACAATATAAACAACAAAGGTCCAAGCACACACAAGGAAGTTCAAATAAGTATTACGATGGGAATACAGTCGGAACACGAAAAATTATTTAAGTACAGGTAGCACAGGCATAGATACTTCTTAGAAATGGTCATAAATAAATCCTTAAATTACTTGGAAAGTTATTAAATTACACCAAAAGAGTCTAATAACTCATTAGCACAAACGGGCATGAACCTTTGTTTGCCATCCAGGCAAAATGGCCGACCTGTCAAACCCACGTGTTTGAAAATGATCAATAACAATAAGACCCACTGCTTTATCAGACTTTCAACAAGCTTGGAAATAATAGAAAGGAGAGAGATCAGTTTGTAATTTGAGGGACTAGAGTGGTCACTATTCTTGTAGAGAGGAATTACTTATTTTCAAACAAGGTGGGAAAGAGTTAGATAGAAAAGAGATGTTAATCACATCCGACAAAATAACAAGCGCACTCTTGGGGAGCCTCACCAGAATCCTAATAGAAATACCGTCGTCTCTCGCAACCTTCTTATTCTTCATTGCGGCCTATTGCTTCCAGATAAAGGATTTAGAAATGTTCGCGCTGAAGAGGTAGGACATTGGGTCGGTGTCTATATTTAAATTTCTAATTAAATTGTTTGCAATCGAGTAATAATAGTTATTCAGAACGTTAGCACTAACCTTTTTCTCAGTTTACCTATTTGTTCTATTAGTGATTTCATTCACAATTGATCAAGATTCTCGCTGTTTATTGTTTAAGTTGCAGCGACGTTTAGAGTAATACATTTCCTTGGCATTGCGGATTACTACCCTATAAGTTTTTCTGTATGTTGAACAGCACGACTCTATCATCATATAATCCGAGTATGCTTTTCTATGCTATTCAGGAGTCTCAGAATAAAGGCTGAGGTGCATAGACCAAGATTTATTTATCTTTTTTTGTTCTTGAGTTTTTGTTTTAGGCGACGCATTATAAAACTATGGTCAACAATAGTTTCCAAAGCATTGTAAAAGGATCCTAGGAGATCAAATTCTTGACAGACTGAAGCCCAATTGTAGTATTCACATGACTGACGAAACTGTTCGGAGTTAGGACTACTATTAATTCTACCAAGCTTAAAACACATTAAAATATTGCAGGTTCTTGGAACATCTTCCGAGATGACATGATGTTCCGACAGGTCCGGATCGAAAACAGTACCAGACACATTATCCTGGGCGTAAAAGGCGATGATAATCTATGTGAAGTCACGTGTAGAACTATGGACGTGCATACTGAGATTAAAGTATTCAAACAGGTTTGAAAGTTTTAAGGTTGATCTGAGGTCGCCAGCAAGAATAACTTTATGATTAGAGGGAAATTTTGAAAGGAGAAACTCAAGTATTTCCAAAAATACGTTAAAGTTGCTTATAGGTGAACGATAAATACAAATTATAAAACATTTGCACTTTACTGAATGAATAATTGAAAATTCAAACTGTTTTTAAACAAGCAAATTATCAAAAGTAGAGCGATAATCTGAAACACATTCATTTACCAAAGCAACACTACCACTATGCTTAGTATTTGACTTGCAAAACTTAGGGATAATAAAATATCCCGGAACATGTAGCAGTTCGTCAGGTTTTAACCAGTGCTCCGTTAACAAGACTATGCTAGGAAACCAGAAACCTTCCAAAACAATAAAAATATTGTCAGTCTTGCGACGAACGGACTGAATGTTTTACAGTAGCATAGATATGCCTTTGTCAGAATTCAATATTCTAAGAAATAATTTTCGCCCTCCTTACCACTATCGGATAAAACTCTATTCTCTTTAGTATTCCCGTTAATAGTATTAGAGATTAGAGCACTTTATATCAGATGAGATTAATATATTCTTTAACAATTGACTAGAACTTACCTACATAATTAGCCAAATTTCTACAGAGAGATAGTTTGGATAGTCTAAACTTGTCGTTAACAATATTGTTATCTAAAATCCTAATAGACGCGTTCTGACATTTAAGAAAGCATTGGCACAGAGAATCAGTTTTTGATTCGTTTAAATAATAATAAATTATTATTTTCGTCACTAGTTTGAATTCAGTTCGATAATAATCAATAATTGGTTGCGTCAGACAAATAAATATTTCGGCGAAATAATTTTATCAACAGTTCTTGCAACCCGCCACTGTCAAATAGCTTTTTCATCTTTTTCATTGAGTGGCGAACGTATGCTAGTCAAAGCTCTGTCTCATTTACGACACGGCTCATTATAAAAACCTCTCAAGGCTAATTAGAGCCGACAAGCTACTATGACTTTCTTTCAGAGTCTAAGGCTTTTACACAGCTAATTGAGCTCGCGTTACATGAGCGAATAAGTAAGTAAATGAATCGGGAACTTTTAAAAGAATTTATTAATAAATCATAAAATAGGTATATTATGCGCTCTTTTCTTATACAGTGTGTTCCCGAATGGGGTAACGCACTCTAGTAAACTTTCTTATTTATAGTTTCTTGCAGTGTCGAATTAAGACTTTTTGGCGATGGGGTTATTTTACCAAAATGGGCCCCTAGAAGCAGAAGTCACCCAAAAGAGTTTCCAAAAGAATTTGCAAATATAAAAAAATTTGAAGTGGGAAGTCCCGTCCAGGTTTGTTATTTGAGAGTAGACAAATTATAGAGCTTTTTGGACTAACTTTTTATTACTAATGTAAATTTTTTGACAACGTTTCGATAATTTGATTTCTACCCTCTTCAGAGCTACAAAAATTAAGAAGACAGGTTTGTAACTTTGATTGTTTTTTTTTTAACTTTGGCACTAACAAAAACAGCAAACCTAATAATATATTCATAAACAATAATTAGTTTGCCGCCAAACAATCAATTGGATATAGAAAAACTATATTATTTTGTTGAAATTATGCATGACCAATGCCGGCTAGAATGAAAATTGTTTTTTACTATTTGTAATATTTTCATTAAGTCGAAAACCAGGATCAACCAAAAACCTTTACATGTACAAGGGAGCTTAATTAAACATTGTTAGAGTCGTGTATGGTGTATTATTCCGAAAAAACTCCATCGGGGTAGTCGATAAATCATCAAAAGACACATCACCGATCCCAAAATAATGAGTGAAAATGAAACAAAAAACAAACCAACACTGGCCAATTCTACCGTTTTGTGCTGTGTCGCGTTAGCAACTAAACATCATATGTAAAGGACAAATTAGATTTTGAAGGAATTTATGTACGCACATATTTCGTTTTTTGATGAAAATAGGTGTCTCTATATTTTTGCATTTGTAATAAATTGAAAAATATGATTTATAAAGTCAGGGATGATAGCTAATTAAAATATTATGGTAAATGCGGCTTAAATTATCCCAATCGGTTTTTAAACTGACGGTGGACGTGTGTTTTTAAAATATGTGCTATTTCGACTAAGCTATTTTCGTAATTTATTTCTATATCCCAAAACTTTGACACGGCCAAAGGGAAAATTGTGACTCTCATTAAAATAATGCATGCTAAGTGCTGTTTTTTGGGGTTTGTTTACATTTAGTTTAGTTGAGGAGTGAGTCTTTGTTAGTTGGTTTACTGCACAGGTCTGTTAGTATTTTGTTGTTTTGTCTGATGATCAATAAATCCAAAAAAGGGTAATTTTGATCAATTTCTTGTTCTATCGTGAATTGTAGGTTTTCGTTTATCTTATTGAAAAGTAGACCTATATTTCCGGCTTTCGAGTTACATCCGGTTTAACCAGAATTTTATATATTTGGGAAGATAATAAAAAAGTAAGATAGTGACATGAAAGCCGTTTTGCTCTAAGACGTACAGTTAGAAAGCTAGAAGCTCTCAAAGTTCAAAAATGTAATTTTTTAAAACTCGATATCTCAGAAACTATCAAGTTTAGACTTATTATGCACTTATTAAAAAATAATTATTATTTTATGTAGAATCCAAAAATATTGTAAGATATAGGGTGTACCATTTAAAAAAATATAACGTTGACATGAATCTTTTTTTGGGACATACGGTGTATTTCAAAATAATTTTAAATTGTGCCCACAAACATCCTGCATTTACCCAAATAAAAAGAAAATTTTAAAATTCAGCCGTTTTTCATTAAATTACCGCGTCGTATAGGGTGCGCCACCCTGTATAAAAATATTGTTCATTAAGCATCAACAAGTAGTGACCAATAAATTAAAAGTCCATATCAGAGGGCGCAGGTATGCTTAGAAATTGGTGTTATTTACCAGCACCACGAGATGGAGCCATCTGGCTTCATTCTCTGTATCATACCGATTTTTCTGTTTTAAAACAGACACCAATGCTTTTTCCTTTTGTCAGAACCCATAGCCTCACTGATGAGCTGTTATACAGCGAAACGCGTCTGAGGATGGTTCTGGCAGAAGGAAAAAGCAAACCCTTCCAAATAAATTAAAGATATAAAAAATAAAGCGAAGAAATTGATTTTAAAGAGTGTTGCACCAAAATGAGTCCTGATTCTGTCATCCAAAAAAGTTTCAGATATTTATATTATTTATTTTATCAGTAGAACCGAATCACAGAAAATGAATCTAGCATACGGTTAAAACTTTAACTCGTGGAATTCCTCGATGGCTTGTTTCAGTAAATTGACCATATACCAAGCCAAGGCCACCAAAGCAGTGAAAATCTAACAAAAGCATTCCAAGTCGATCCAATAATTAATAACCTAAGCAAATTAAGAAATTGCAAATTTAAACAACAGATTAAAAAGTTCCAGCAAAGCGATAAATTGAAGGGGAATAAAGGAATAACTAAAAAAGATAAAAATTTAACACGGCTAAGATAATTAAAATGGAAATAATCAATTATTCATTTAAAGGCTTGAAAGAGAAAAATTAATATTTAACCAAATATAAAATGTGAATATTGTACGTAATGCTATTATTTAGCACCGTTCAAAATAAAGAAAATTTCTATTAAGAAATAAATAAGGCAGACTAGAAAATAGAAATTTTTCGACTAACAATTTACTGTCAAAATTCTTGGGTTACAATTTAAGAAATTTGAAACCACTACGATAACTTTCCGCAAAACCCACCCTTTGAACATAAAATTGCACGGAAAGATAGTCCTACTTTAAGATTCTTACTACCAAAATGATAGTTGCATTCTAAAGAAAGTGCAGCAAACGACAAGAATTTATTTAAAAAGTATATAACAAACATTTAAATAGTGCCAACAAAAAAGAAACAGTATCTTGGCCTAAGAGACCG
This sequence comes from Polydrusus tereticollis, assembly GCA_963920685.1. NCBI lineage: Eukaryota > Metazoa > Arthropoda > Insecta > Coleoptera > Curculionidae > Polydrusus > Polydrusus tereticollis. Next base: position 58,879,298 of record OY987329.1, read on the forward strand.
AAAACAAAGGCTAGCTGCTACTTATTTTCGCGATATCTGTAATAATCTTCTATATTATATATATACTATGGTTCTATTTCCAGTAGCAAGTGATTTTTTTTTCTTTATTTGTTTTATGTTGTTAATAATTTTAGAGAATCAGACAGCCGGTTATAAAGTTTGACACACTGATAATATGGGCCATTCTGTCATGTTTAATCTATGTACTGGATAGGTATATTCTAAGTTTCTCGTCTGAGACACTTGTCGCGAGACGTTATTAATAAAACAAGATCTGTTTTAAAAAAAGGGATAATACATGTCTGTATAAATATTGTAGTTACGGTCAAGATTTTAAATTATTTAAATTTTCCCCGACACCTTCTCCCTATAATTAAAATTAATTAGTACTATCTAAAAATATACGTAACAACTTGGTGCTATTTTTTACATCTATGTTACAATCATTTCTTATACGAAAACTTTCAGGTTCTTCAATTTGTGATCTGTTTGTCCTGAACATGATCAAACCAGTTTTAGAGCTATTAATAATTAGTTTATTTTTAGAAAATCAATTCCTAGTCCTCAGCTCCAGTCATAAACACTTAAACATCCTGCCTAAGGGTGGTCACATCTCTTTAAGTTACCAGAACAGTGTCTTTAGCATAATTAGTGATTTTGCAAGTATTATTCAGAGAGTAGAGTTCTGTTATGTTATTGATATAAACAACGAATAAAATTGGGCCAATACCTTGTGCTACTTCAATTAAAGTATTTTTGTCTTGGACAAGACGTTGTTTCTGCCTTTACTTATTACTACTTTCAGTTATCTATCTACGAGATATGATTTAATCCACTTTAGGGCTGTTCCCCTAAAAGCATTCAGACTTCATGTTTTGAATAAGAATATCATGATTTAATGTGTTAAATGCTTTCGACAAATCAATGAACAACCCCAAGGGAACATCACTCCTTTCCAGGGCTTCCAAAATATCCTGTACAAAATTAAAGATTACCGTTTGGGTGGATTTTCCCTGTAAGAATCCGTGTTATATGTGATTAAATAAATTATTTTCATTCATAAAACTTCAAATTCGTTACCACATAATATGCTCAAATATTTTAGAAAATGATGGTAGTAAACTGATTAACGATAATTTTCTAAATTATTATAATCGCATTTTTTTAAAATCGGCACTACAATAGCATGTTTTAGTTTATCCGGGAAAATACCAAATGTAAGTGAGTAATTGATAACAAAGACGAGTGGTTCTAAAATTATCGCAATGATAATTTTTGTTATGCTTGTTGAAATTTCACCATACCCGCAATTGAACTTATTCTTTGTTTTACTAACAATGTGTAATATTTCGTCTTCGTCTGTTAACCCTACTTCGTTAACTCTATTTCGATAGATGATTAATTACATTCTATATCGGAGCTATAAGGTATACCTTTTAATTGTGCAAGTTTGGTGCAATGTTTACTAAAAAGTCTATAAATTTGTTTGCTATTATCTCTTGATCACCTTCAATCTTTATATCGTTTCACCGTCTGGTCCCTTTATTTCTTTTACGATTGTCTAGGCGCACTTACATTTTATTATCCGAGTTATTTAACCTATTTGCATAATTTTGTCTCACTGCTTGCTACAATAACTTATCTTGGTCTTTCTTTTTTTTTAATATGAAGGTCCGAAATCTACTATTTACATTTTGTATCATATAAAGAACATCTAGTTGCCTTTTACAGTCAGTTATTTCAGGACTGTGGACGACATATTTGGGTCTATTAAAGTTTGTTGTTGGTAGGTACTTTTAAAAAAGGGAAACATCGGTTAAACTTGTCTAAAAATAGTTTGATAAAAGGGTCCCATGGCTCATTTACTAAATGTCTATTAATTGTACTTATTTTTTGCCAGTGTAGTTCTTTCAGATCCCCTTTAAATTTTAATTTGTTTGCCGTATTAAAGTCTCTTTTTTCAATAACCTTAAATTTTTGTTTCTCAATATATAATGTTAACTTTTGAGCCGTATAGTCTAAAATTTGTGTAACTGTAAAATTTGGGATATGTCATGTCACCATTTATATTTGTTAGTATATTATCAATACAGGTTTGGTTTCTGTTCGTTATACGCGTGTGATCTGAAATGGCATAATTAACATTAAAATATGCGATCACTGACGAATGGTCTAAGATTTTTCTGTTTATGGACAAAGAATCAATATTAAAATTCCCTCCAATTATGATTACGTCATTTGAGTTATCAGTACATAGTATTAATCATCCTTCTATTTTATTTAAAAATAAGTTAATATAGTTCCCATTTGTAAGGCGACATAAAAAAGCAATTATATTATTTTTCTATTTTCGTCATGCAATCACAACATTTAAAAAAAAACTCACCTAGATTGTCACCGTGCAAGCCTTTTTTTTTCGTTTCTACAAAATTAGGTTGCCAATCTTTGTACGCCATAATTTTCAAGCTGGTATTGAGTTTTCCAGTGTTACGTAACTGATAGAAAGTTGCAATAACTATTTATGTGAAGAAAATCTTCTAATAGGTCGATCGAGTTTACGATGGATTGGATATTCTTATGTGTGACACATATGTATTCTTTGATTGACTGTTTGTTCTCATTTGTTTTCGTGTCAGCATAATTCGTTGAAAATTTTCCTTTTCATCGTAATTAGTAGATATGAAGCTTTGATCTTAAAATACTTTTTTTGGTATGTTTGGCACCCTAAATTTCTAGCAGAATATGCTGTTTCACTACTGAGTGCAATTTGGGCAACATAATCTTGTGGTTTAACAGTCCTATGAGGCTTTGCCGCATGCCCAAAATCCACAGCATTTAAAGAATATTATCAAAGGAATGTATTCTTTAGACACTGTCAGTGGATCGAAATTATCTTTTTCTTGTTTAAAAGAACCATTAATAGGGTTTCTACAGGACTTTTTAGTAATAATTTTAATATTTGATTTCTCAGTTGCAGAAAGCGTTTTTATTTTAGGATATTGTCGTACTACCTCATCCAGGAATTCTTCTTCACTATAACTTTTTTCATACCCCATACACTGTCAAAAGTTCATCTACCATTAAGTATTGTTCCTTTCGGTAGCAATGTTAGTTTAGGTTAGTTCAGTATATAAATAAAATTAATTGCCCCACGTGAGGTATCAATCCGCCGGAACAAGCCAATTTTCTTTGCGTCTATATCACCACATTTGTCACCAAATGGCAGTAAGTCACGAAACGCCAGTTTCACTAAAAATATCTATAACAGTCTTGCTCTAATAACGAACAACAGCAAAGTAACTCAAATAAATTAACATATAAAGGGCGCTATATAAAAAAATTATTAATAACTATATTGGTAAAAATCTGAATTAAGTCATAATCAATTTAAATAAAAATAAAATCGGTATTTCTTAAATTAATGTCTTAACACTTTATTTGACAGTATTTCTTAATACCTTAATATAAATATCCCCTTTTAAAAGATTAAAGTTACCTACATTTTTGTTTTGAGAACAAACCATGCGTCTAATATATGATTAATCGCTGTTGAATTGACAGCGTTATGTTACACGTTTTACGTCGTAATTAACTTTAATTATTTATTATTGGCATGTTTTCCAATCAATGAGCACAAAGAAGAAATATGTTAGTGATGCGAGTACGGAAAATTTTAATTAAGCCGATTTCACGGCGATATGAAGCTCTCTAATAAAGCATAAATAATTGAGTCTTATAATATTCATTCTTTCCATATTTTATCATGAATTTTAAATTTTACACAACAGAATCACAATATAAACAACAAAGGTCCAAGCACACACAAGGAAGTTCAAATAAGTATTACGATGGGAATACAGTCGGAACACGAAAAATTATTTAAGTACAGGTAGCACAGGCATAGATACTTCTTAGAAATGGTCATAAATAAATCCTTAAATTACTTGGAAAGTTATTAAATTACACCAAAAGAGTCTAATAACTCATTAGCACAAACGGGCATGAACCTTTGTTTGCCATCCAGGCAAAATGGCCGACCTGTCAAACCCACGTGTTTGAAAATGATCAATAACAATAAGACCCACTGCTTTATCAGACTTTCAACAAGCTTGGAAATAATAGAAAGGAGAGAGATCAGTTTGTAATTTGAGGGACTAGAGTGGTCACTATTCTTGTAGAGAGGAATTACTTATTTTCAAACAAGGTGGGAAAGAGTTAGATAGAAAAGAGATGTTAATCACATCCGACAAAATAACAAGCGCACTCTTGGGGAGCCTCACCAGAATCCTAATAGAAATACCGTCGTCTCTCGCAACCTTCTTATTCTTCATTGCGGCCTATTGCTTCCAGATAAAGGATTTAGAAATGTTCGCGCTAAAGAGGTAGGACATTGGGTCGGTGTCTATATTTAAATTTTTAATTAAATTGTTTGCAATCGATTAATAATAGTTATTCAGAACGTTAGCACTAACCTTTTTCTCAGTTTACCTATTTGTTCTATTAGTGATTTCATTCACAATTGATCAAGATTCTCGCTGTTTATTGTTTAAGTTGCAGCGACGTTTAGAGTAATACATTTCCTTGGCATTGCGGATTACTACCCTATAAGTTTTTCTGTATGTTGAACAGCACGACTCTATCATCATATAATCCGAGTATGCTTTTCTATGCTATTCAGGAGTCTTAGAATAAAGGCTGAGGTGCATAGACCAAGATTTATTTATCTTTTTTTGTTCTTGAGTTTTTGTTTTAGGCGACGCATTATAAAACTATGGTCAACAATAGTTTCCAAAGCATTGTAAAAGGATCCTAGGATATCAAATTCTTGACAGACTGAAGCCCAATTGTAGTATTCACATGACTGACGAAACTGTTCGGAGTTAGGACTACTATTAATTCTACCAAGCTTAAAACACATTAAAATATTGCAGGTTCTTGGAACATCTTCCGAGATGACATGATGTTCCGACAGGTCCGGATCGAAAACAGTACCAGACACATTATCCTGGGCGTAAAAGGCGATGATAATCTATGTGAAGTCACGTGTAGAACTATGGACGTGCATACTGAGATTAAAGTATTCAAAGAGGTTTGAAAGTTTTAAGGTTGATCTGAGGTCGACAGCAAGAATAACTTTATGATTTGAGGGAAATTTTGAAAGGAGAAACTCAAGTCTTTCCAAAAATACGTTTAAGTTGCTTATAGGTGAACGATAAATACAAATTATAAACATTGCACTGAATGAATAATTGAAAATTCAAACTGTTTTTCAACAAGCAAATTATCAAAAGTAGAGCGATAATCTGAAACACATTCATTTACCAAAGCAACACTACCACTATGCTTAGTATTTGACTTGCAAAACTTAGGGATAATAAAATATCCCGGAACATGTAGCAGTTCGTCAGGTTTTAACCAGTGCTCCGTTAACAAGACTATGCTAGGAAACCAGAAACCTTCCAAAACAATAAAAATATTGTCAGTCTTGCGACGAACGGACTGAATGTTTTACAGTAGCATAGATATGCCTTTGTCAGAATTCCCTATCCTAAGAAATAATTTTCTCCCTCCTTACCACTATCGGATAAAACTCTATTCTCTTTAGTATTCCCGTTAATAGTATTAGAGCACTTTATATCAGATGAGATTAATATATTCTTTAACAATTGACTAGAACTTACCTACATAATTAGCCAAATTTCTACAGAGAGATAGTTTGGATAGTCTAAACTTGTCGTTAACAATATTGTTATCTAAAATCCTAATAGACGCGTTCTGACATTTAAGAAAGCATTGGCACAGAGAATCAGTTTTTGATTCGTTTAAATAATAATAAATTATTATTTTCGTCACTAGTTTGAATTCAGTTCGATAATAATCAATAATTGGTTGCGTCAGACAAATAAATATTTCGGCGTAATAATTTTATCAACAGTTCTTGCAACCCGCCACTGTCAAATAGCTTTTTCATCTTTTTCATTGAGTGGCGAACGTATGCTAGTCAAAGCTCTGTCTCATTTACGACACGGCTCATTATAAAAACCTCTCAAGGCTAATTAGAGCCGACAAGCTACTATGAGTTTCTTTCAGAGTCTAAGGCTTTTACACAGCTAATTGAGCTCGCGTTACATGAGCGAATAAGTAAGTAAATGAATCGGGAACTTTTAAAAGAATTTATTAATAAATCATAAAATAGGTATATTATGCGCTCTTTTCTTATACAGTGTGTTCCCGAATGGGGTAACGCAATCTAGTAAACTTTCTTATTTATAGTTTCTTGCAGTGTCGAATTAAGACTTTTTGGCGATGGGGTTATTTTACCAAAATGGGCCCCTAGAAGCAGAAGTCACCCAAAAGAGTTTCCAAAAGAATTTGCAAATATAAAAAAATTTGAAGTGGGAAGTCCCGTCCAGGTTTGTTATTTGGGAGTAGACAAATTATAGAGCTTTTTGGACTAACTTTTTATTACTAATGTAATTTTTTGACAACGTTTCGATAATTTGATTTCTACCCTCTTCAGAGCTACAAAAATTAAGAAGACAGGTTTGTAACTTTGATTGTTTTTTTTTAACTTTGGCACTAACAAAAACAGCAAACTTAATAATATATTCGTAAACAATAATTAGTTTGCCGCCAAACAATCAATTGGATATAGAAAAACTATATTATTTTGTTGAAATTATGCATGACCAATGCCGGCTAGAATGAAAATTGTTTTTTACTATTTGTAATATTTTCATTAAGTCGAAAACCAGGATCAACCAAAAACCTTTACATGTACAAGGGAGCTTAATTAAACATTGTTAGAGTCGTGTATGGTGTATTATTCCGAAAAAACTCCATCGGGGTAGTCGATAAATCATCAAAAGACACATCACCGATCCCAAAATAATGAGTGAAAATGAAACAAAAAACAAAACAACACTGGCCAATTCTACCGTTTTGTGCTGTGTCGCGTTAGCAACTAAACATCATATGTAAAGGACAAATTAGATTTTGAAGGAATTTATGTACGCACATATTTCGTTTTTTGATGAAAATAGGTGTCTCTATATTTTTGCATTTGTAATAAATTGAAAAATAGGATTTATAAAGTCAGGGATGATAGCTAATTAAAATATTATGGTAAATGCGGCTTAAATTATCCCAATCGGTTTTTAAACTGACGGTGGACGTGTGTTTTTAAAATATGTGCTATTTCGACTAAGCTATTTTCGTAATTTATTTTTATATCCCAAAACTTTGACACGGCCAAAGGGAAAATTGTGACTCTCATTAAAATAATGCATGCTAAGTGCTGTTTTTTGGGGTTTGTTTACATTTAGTTTAGTTGAGGAGTGAGTCTTTGTTAGTTGGTTTACTGCACAGGTCTGTTAGTATTTTGTTGTTTTGTCTGATGATCAATAAATCCAAAAAAGGGTAATTTTGATTAATTTCTTGTTCTATCGTGAATTGTAGGTTTTCGTTTATCTTATTGAAAAGTAGACCTATATTTCCGGCTTTCGAGTTACATCCGGTTTAACCAGAATTTTATATTTTTGGGAAGATAATAAAAAAGTAAGATAGTGACATGAAAGCCGTTTTGCTCTAAGACGTACAGTTAGAAAGCTAGAAGCTCTCAAAGTTCAAAAATGTCATTTTTTAAAACTCGATATCTCAGAAACTATCAAGTTTAGACTTATTATGCACTTATTAAAATTAATTATTATTTTATGTAGAATCCAAAAATATTGTAAGATATAGGGTGTACCATTTAAAAAAATATAACGTTGATATGAATCTTTTTTTGGGACATACGGTGTATTTCAAAATAATTTTAAATTGTGCCCACAAACATCCTGCATTTACCCAAATAAAAAGAAAATTTTAAAATTCAGCCGTTTTCCATTAAATTACCGCGTCGTATAGGGTGCGCCACCCTGTATAAAAATATTGTTCATTAAGCATCAACAAGTAGTGACCAATAAATTAAAAGTCCATATCAGAGGGCGCAGGTATGCTTATAAATTGGTGTTATTTACCAGAACCACGAGATGGAGCCATCTGGCTTCATTCTCTGTATCATACCGATTTTTCTGTTTTAAAACAGACACCAATGCTTTTTCCTTTTGTCCGAACCCATAGCCTCACTGATGAGCTGTTATACAGCGAAACGCGTCTGAGGATGGTTCTGGCAGAAGGAAAAAGCAAACCCTTCCAAATAAATTAAAGATATAAAAAATAAAGCGAAGAAATTGATTTTAAAGAGTGTTGCACCAAAATGAGTCCTGATTCTGTCATCCAAAAAAGTTTCAGATATTTATATTATTTATTTTATCAGTAGAACCGAATCACAGAAAATGAATCTAGCATACGGTTAAAACTTTAACTCGTGGAATTCCATGTCCCAGATTAAAAAAAAAACCGCACTGTATATCTTTTAACTTCTTTTAACTCGATGGCTTGTTTCAGTAAATTGACCATATACCAAGCCAAGGCCTCCAAAGCAGTGAAAATCTAACAAAAGCATTCCAAGTCGATCCAATAATTAATAACCTAAGCAAATTAAGAAATTGCAAATTTAAACAACAGATTAAAAAGTTCCAGCAAAGCGATAAATTGAAGGGGAATAAAGGAATAACTAAAAAAGATAAAAATTTAACACGGCTAAGATAATTAAAATGGAAATAATCAATTATTCATTTAAAGGCTTGAAAGAGAAAAATTAATATTTAACCATATATAAAATGTGAATATTGTACGTAATGCTATTATTTAGCACTGTTCAAAATAAAGAAAATTTCTATTAAGAAATAAATAAGGCAGACTAGAAAATAGAAATTTTTCGACTAACAATTTACTGTCAAAATTCTTGGGTTACAATTTAAGAAATTTGAAACCACTACGATAACTTTCCGCAAAACCCACCCTTTAAACATAAAATTGCACGGAAAGATAGTCCTACTTTAAGATTCTTACTACCAAAATGGCAGTTGCATTCTAAAGAAAGTGCAGCAAACGACAAGAATTTATTTAAAAAGTATATAACAAACATTTAAATAGTGCCAACAAAAAAGAAACAGTATCTTGGCCTAAGAGACCGAAAACAAAGGCTAGCTGCTACTTATTTTCGCGATATCTGTAATAATCTTCTATATTATATATATACTATGGTTCTATTTCCAGTAGCAAGTGATTTTTTTTTCTTTATTTGTTTTATGTTGTTAATAATTTTAGAGAATCAGACAGCCGGTTATAAAGTTTGACACACTGATAATATGGGCCATTCTGTCATGTTTAATCTATGTACTGGATAGGTATATTCTAAGTTTCTCGTCTGAGACACTTGTCGCGAGACGTTATTAATAAAACAAGATCTGTTTTAAAAAAAGGGATAATACATGTCTGTATAAATATTGTAGTTACGGTCAAGATTTTAAATTATTTAAATTTTCCCCGACACCTTCTCCCTATAATTAAAATTAATTAGTACTATCTAAAAATATCCGTAACAACTTGGTGCTATTTTTTACATCTATGTTACAATCATTTCTTATACGAAAACTTTCAGGTTCTTCAATTTGTGATCTGTTTGTCCTGAACATGATCAAACCAGTTTTAGAGCTATTAATAATTAGTTTATTTTTAGAAAACCAATCCTTAGTCCTCAGCTCCAGTCATAAACACTTAAACATCCTGCCTAAGGGTGGTCACATCTCTTTAAGTTACCAGAACAGTGTCTTTAGCATAATTAGTGATTTTGCAAGTATTATTCAGAGAGTAGAGTTCTGTTATTTTATTGATATAAACAACGAATAAAATTGGGCCAATACCTTGTGCTACTTCAATTAAAGTATTTTTGTCTTGGACAAGACGTTGTTTCTGCCTTTACTTATTACTACTTTCAGTTATCTATCTACGAGATATGATTTAATCCACTTTAGGGCTGTTCCCCTAAAAGCATTTAGACTTCATGTTTCGAATAAGAATATCATGATTTAATGTGTTAAATGCTTTCGACAAATCAATGAACAACCCCAAGGGAACATCACTCCTTTCCAGGGCTTCCAAAATATCCTGTACAAAATTAAAGATTACCGTTTGGGTGGATTTTCCCTGTAAGAATCCGTGTTATATGTGATTAAATAAATTATTTTCATTCATAAAACTTAAAATTCGTTACCACATAATATGCTCAAATATTTTAGAAAATGATGGTAGTAAACTGATTGAACGATAATTTTCTAAATTATTATAATCGCATTTTTTTAAAATCGGCACTACAATAGCATGTTTTAGTTTATCCGGGAAAATACCAAATGTAAGTGAGTAATTGATAACAAAGACGAGTGGTTCTAAAATTATCGCAATGATAATTTTTGTTATGCTTGTTGAAATTTCACCATACCCGCAATTGAACTTATTCTTTGTTTTACTAATAATGTGTAATATTTCGTCTTCGTCTGTTAACTTTACTTCGTTAACTCTATTTCGATAGATGATTAATTACATTCTATATCGGAGCTATAAGGTATACTTTTTAATTGTGCAAGTTTGGTGCAATGTTTACTAAAAAGTCTATAAATTTGTTTGCTATTATCTCTTGATCACCTTCAATCTTTATATCGTTTCACCGTCTGGTCCCTTTATTTCTTTTACGATTGTCTAGGCGCACTTACATTTTATTATCCGAGTTATTTAACCTATTTGCATAATTTTGTCTCACTGCTTGCTACAATAACTTATCTTGGTCTTTCTTTTTTTTTAATATGAAGGTCCGAAATCTACTATTTACATTTTGTATCATATAAAGAACATCTAGTTGCCTTTTACAGTCAGTTATTTCAGGACTGTGGACGACATATTTGGGTCTATTAAAGTTTGTTGTTGGTAGGTACTTTTAAAAAAGGGAAACATCGGTTAAACTTGTCTAAAAATAGTTTGATAAAAGGGTCCCATGGCTCATTTACTAAATGTATATTAATTGTACTTATTTTTTGCCAGTGTAGTTCTTTCAGATCCCCTTTAAATTTTAATTTGTTTGCCGTATTAAAGTCTCTTTTTTCAATAACCTTAAATTTTTGTTTCTCAATATATAATGTTAACTTTTGAGCCGTATAGTCTAAAATTTGTGTAACTGTAAAATTTGGGATATGTCATGTCACCATTTATATTTGTTAGTATATTATCAATACAGGTTTGGTTTCTGTTCGTTATACGCGTGTGATCTGAAATGGCATAATTAACATTAAAATATGCGATCACTGACGAATGGTCTAAGATTTTTCTGTTTATGGACAAAGAATCAATATTAAAATTCCCTCCAATTATAATTACGTCATTTGAGTTATCAGTACATAGTATTAATCATCCTTCTATTTTATTTAAAAATGAGTTAATATGGTTCCCATTTGTAAGGCGACATAAAAAAGCAATTATATTATTTTTCCATTTTCGTCATGCAATCACAACATTAAAAAAAAACTCACCTAGATTGTCACCGTGCAAGCCTTTTTTTTCGTTTCTACAAAATTAGGTTGTCAATCTTTGTACGCCATAATTTTCAAGCTGGTATTGAGTTTTCCAGTGTTACGTAACTGATACAAAGTTGCAATAACTATTTATGTGAAGAAAATTTTCTAATAGGTCGATCGAGTTTACGATGGATTGGATATTCTTATGTGTGACACATATGTATTCTTTGATTGACTGTTTGTTCTCATTTGTTTTCGTGTCATCATAATTCGTTGAAAATTTTCCTTTTCATCGTAATTAGTAGATATGAAGCTTTGATCTTAAAATACTTTTTTTGGTATGTTTGGCACCCTAAATTTCTAGCAGAATATGCTGTTTCACTACTGAGTGCAATTTGGGCAACATAATCTTGTGGTTTAACAGTCCTATGAGGCTTTGCCGCATGCCCAAAATCCACAGCATTTAAAGAATATTATCAAAGGAATGTATTCTTTAGACACTGTCAGTGGATCGAAATTATCTTTTTCTTGTTTAAAAGAACCATTAATAGGGTTTCTACAGGACTTTTTAGTAATAATTTTAATATTTGATGTCTCAGTTGCAGAAAGCGTTTTTATTTTAGGATATTGTCGTACTACCTCATCCAGGAATTCTTCTTCACTATAACCTTTTTCATACCCCATACACTGTCAAAAGTTCATCTACCATTAAGTATTGTTCCTTTCGGTAGCAATGTTAGTTTAGGTTAGTTCAGTATATAAATAAAATTAATTGCCCCACGTGAGGTATCAATCCGCCGGTACAAGCCAATTTTCTTTGCGTCTATATCACCACTTTTGTCACCAAATGGCAGTAAGTCACGAAACGCCAGTTTCACTAAAAATATCTATAACAGTCTTGCTCTAATAACGAACAACAACAAAGTAACTCAAATAAATTAACATATAAAGGGCGCTATAATAAAAAATTATTAATGACTATATTGGTAAAAATCTGAATTAAGTCATAATCAATTTAAATAAAAATAAAATCGGTATTTCTTAAATTAATGTCTTAACACTTTATTTGACAGTATTTCTTAATACCTTAATATAAATATCCCCTTTTAAAAGATTAAAGTTACCTACATTTTTGTTTTGAGAACAAACCATGCGTCTAATATATGATTAATCGCTGTTGAATTGACAGCATTATGTTACACGTTTTACGTCGTAATTAACTTTAATTATTTATTATTGGCATGTTTTCCAATCAATGAGCACAAAGAAGAAATATGTTAGTGATGCGAGTACGGAAAATTTTAATTAAGCCGATTTCACGGCGATATGAAGCTCTCTAATAAAGCATAAATAATTGTGTTCAAAGGCAACAAGGGATATAAATGAATAATATCCTAAATTATGAATATTATACTGGGTACACCAAATAAAGTGACCTATAATGATTATCTAGAGAAGCAAATGAGATTTTATTTTAAAAATTGGTCTGCCAGTTTAAGAGATGAGCTTTAACGTCTTTAAAATATTATCACGTTGGGACGTAGCTCAGAATTTTATAAATTTTTTAAAGTTTATTAATTTAAGAAAATTTGTTTTGGGGTTCCTAGCCTGTCAATTGAAACATCTATTTTTTCGTTACTAATTACTAATTAAATAGAAAAAACCGATAAGCGGATACGTAGAAGATAATTAAGTATATATTGGTTATTAAAAGTTAAGTTTCAAGAGAAGGAACCGTCTAATGACTCGGCGAAGAGATGGTAATGTCTGTACTGCCAGGCTAAACCCTCTCAAAAACAAAAGTTAAGTCGAAACTATAATGATTCAAAGTTGAAAAAGTAGTCCATACTTACAGTGGAGTCAAAGTAATGTAAATGTAACAATGCAGTCTTCCTCCACAGTTTAACTTTAAAGTAAATTTAAGTTCTCAACATGTTTCGAATGCTTAAGCATTCATCATCAGGGGATACTAAAAGTATATTACATGATTGAGAATGAACAGTGAATGCAAAATAAAATTTAGGACTTACCTAACATCCAGTTTAAAAGCGATGTATGTTGTCTCAAACTAATGAGTACAACTTATAATGTGATACAGTAATATGTGAAAGTTGAAGGCATGGTATGAACTAGCTAGTTGTGTTGAAGTTAATGTAAAGATAAAAATTTAAGTGAAATGTGAGATTTTCATAGAAAAAGAAGCATTTTAATGAGATATTAAATTATATTAAAGCATATGAAGGAAACATATTTAATATTATATAATACAAAATAAAACTTTTTCCTTCATATGCTTTAAATTAATTTAATATCTCATTAAAATGCTTATTTTTCCATGAAAATCTCACATTTCACTTAAATTTTTAACTTTACATTAACTTCAACACAACTAGCTAGTTCATACAATGTCTTCAACTTTCATATATTACTGTATCACATTATTAGTTTGAGACAACATACATCGCTTTTAAACTGGATGTTAGGTAAGTCCTAATTTTTATTTTGCATTCACTGTTCATTCTCAATCATGTAATATCATTTTAGTATCCCCTGATGATAAATGCTTAAGCATTCGAAACATGTTGGGAACTTAAATTTACTTTAAAATTAAACTGTGGAGAAAGACTGCATTGTTTCATTTACCTAAAATGATACAGTTTTTGCTAATAAAACAAATAATAATAAGTGTAATAACTTAGGCAGTGGAAGTGACTGGATAGTAGCAAGCTTCGAGTGTTAGGTTGACCATTTTGACAAAAACAGAAAAGATAAACTTTCGTGATATAAATTAATTATTTTTGGAAACTCAAACGGACAAATATTCCCTGTGCACTAGCTAAGTGAATAACTCGACTTTGTAAATGATTTCTAAGCCTTTTAGTAAGAGAGTGTTTTGTAATCCCTATTAGTTAGAAGAAGTGGTTTCCTTTTTGCTGACTGCCGATCTTATGCAAGCTTTCAAAAACTTGCAGAAGCTCCCCTGGAGGAAGCTTTTTAGACCTCCCTATTAAAAATGGAACCATTTACCCCAACCAATTGTAATACTCTGTTTGCGACCGCCTCTATCAAGTGATCACCTGCGTTAAACGACCGGTTATGAATTTCTCATATTTAGAAATGGAAATTACATTGTTTCATGTTTCCCTTTACCTACCCATCTGTTAAACGAACGCGGAAACTCATCATCGGAATTGGAAGTAAACATTAATGCTAAAAACACCGTCCATTAGGGGCAGTAAAACCCGACCAGACAATTCTTAAGAAATATAGGTACATACACTAATTACTTTATTGCAGGCTAATCCATTCAATTTGTTTTAAAGGCTGATAAATCGGTTTTTGACATTAGTTTTGTTTTGAGCAGTGTTTGTGTGTTTTGGGACTAACATAAATATTTGAAGATGGCGGGAAAAAGGAAATGTCGTTCTTTAAGCGACAAAATTGAAATAATCGAGGAAAGCGAGATAACTGATTTAAGTGCCAGGAAATTGGTTGAAAAATTTAAAATGGGTAAGACCCAAGTGACTACGTTGCTTCAAAATAAAGCAGAAGTTAAAAATTTTTTTCAAGAAGGTGGCAACGGTGAACAATATGACAATGGCAACCTTTTGTCATGGACAACAGGTTGTCACTATCTGCTGACGGTAGCTCTTTATGTGGAGGCACTAGGTCACTAGGTCGTGGTCCATATACTTACACCTTCCCTTCGTCTTTGGTTTGTCTTGGGCGCCACCTGGTTTCATCGAAGTCCAAACCAGGAAAAATATACCGGATATCAGTTCTATTGAAAAATCTATCCAACAAATAAAACTCAAATTTTCCCACACAAACAATAAAGATTTTATTAAGGAAGAGAAGGGGTTTTAGGTTAATTTTATTATTAGAGAAATGGTTTAAAATTTAGTTAGAGTTATTAAAAAACAGGAATGAGTAAAAGACCGCCTTTTCGGACGCAAGGATTTAAAGTAAAATGGGGTATAACCTACGAAGATTCTAGAACCCTTTAATGTTTTTAATGATGTATGGTCATAAAAGTGTTACCTTTGTCAGGATGGCTCTACATTTAAAAATTGTTATTAATTGAATTGAGGTTAAAATTTGAGTGAATTAAATCTAAAAAAAATCATCTAGATACTATCCTGCGAGTCCACGATGGATCCTGCTATGCAGCTACTTCCATAAGCCAGTATAGCCCCATGTGGTCTCTTATGGTAGGCCAGGTGGAATTTGACTCACTTAAGGACTATCAGGACAACTAGAGCCCAAGCTGTTAGGCTGTTACGTGGGCCTTATAATCCCATGTGGTTCCTCAACGTTACATCTGGTGAAGTGGCGAAAACCCAAAATAGATCGAAGCAAAATACAAAACCCCTAAAAATAATAGAAAGAAAAATTACCCACTGAATCCCCACAAATAACAAACCAAAAAACAAAAGAAATTAAAGAAGCTTACCTCTATAAGGGGGGTGAGACTTCGTGGTCCTTAAAAAAAAGGCCCAACGGCGAGGGGCTCGACCTTCTTCTCTGAAGGTATTTTTCAGAAAGCGAGCTCAAAGGCCACGAGAACTCTAAAGAAACCCTCCCCCCCTTCTCCTCCAGCAATCAGCTGACACAAAAGGTGTTGCCAACTTAACATAACCAACAAAAGAAAGGAAGAAGAAGAGAACAGAGACACACTACACAAGATCAGAACGAAACAAGAGTCTGGGCTTTTACCAAAATATAAATTAAGTAATGAAACAAAGAAAATAATTCCAATCAACCTTGTTTTTACATAAAATTGCCAATAGTTAAAAATGGGCGTTCTGCGATTTGACGGGAAACAGAAACGTAAATACATGGCCAACCTATCTGCGGCGCCTCGTGCCATCTATAGAATAGGAAGAGACAGATCAACCAACAGAAAGGCGAACGCACTACTTCTAACCCCACATATTTGACTAATTCCCTGTAAACAAAGATGACACAACTGAATAAACAATTTTTTGAACAAAATAATTATAAAATATGCACTTTGTGGAAATATGGATGTAAGAATCATAGGTAAGTCTAACATTCACCACAAAGTCAATAGAGGCAATTTTAAAATTGCTACAACAAGTAAGAAAATTTTTCAAAACCGAAGGACTGGCAGTGGACCAAGTTGTTTTTAACTGCTTTTGTAAGGCGCGAAACAAGTACTTACCAAAATTCGGGCCCATAATTCAAACAAAAGCACTCGACTCTGCTGAATGTCTAGGACTAGATAACTTCAAGGCAGCAAATGGATGCTCAGAAAAATTCCGTCGTCGGCACGATATTACCTTCAAGAAAATATGAGGCGGATCAGCCGATATCAATATCGAAGACGTAACAGCTTGGACAGAAAGGCTGTTGACCGTTGTAAAGGATTATGCCCCAAGGGACGTATTTAATGCAGATGAGACAGGTCTCTACTATCGTACATTGCCAACAAAAACATATGCATTTAAAGATGGCAAGTGTACTGCAAAGGACAACAGCAAAACAACTATTTACGATTCTGTTCTGTGCAAATATGGAAGGTGAGAAGGAAGAACCACTTTTAATAGGCGAAAGCAAAAATCTACGATGTTTAAAGGGCGCATATCGATAAGTTACCTTTCCAATGGGTCTCGAACAAAAAATCGTGGATGACAGAAGACATCATGCGAACATGGCTTCATAAATTTGATACCAAGATGAAGAAGCAGAAAAAAAAAAGAGTGGTATTGTTTCTGGATAATGTAACGTCTCATCACAAAATTCTTCCACCCAATACTACCTCACATTGCCAACCTTTGAACCAAGACATTATCCAGAATCTTAAAATGCTTTACAGAGGCTACCGTATAAAGAGGCTTTTAATATGCATAGACAGTGGATGTCCTCTTCAAGGAATCGAAAATAATATTACCATAACCAACGCATTGATATGGGTTTCGGTGGCCTGACGCAATTTAACCCCAGTGACAACAAACAATTAAAAAAATGCTTTACGAAAGCCGTATTTATGTGTAATATAATTAATATTGACGACTTCGAAGAAGAAGATAATATTCTGTTCGCACAAAGGCTTCTGGTCCTGACGATATTCCAGTCATTGTAATTAAGACATGCGCTGACGAACTGACACCGGTATTTTGTAGGCGTTTTAACTTATCCTACAAAAAAGGAATATTTCCTTTTTGCTGGAAAATTGCGCGAGTCTAGCCCATACCCAAAAAAGGCAAGAAGACCTTGCCAAACAACTATCGTCCAGTCGCATTGCTTTCGGTTATATCCAAAGTTATGGAGAAGGCTATCAACGAAAAATTATTAAAATACCTGGAAGGCTTCAACATTATTAGAGACCGCCAGTATGGATTCCGTAAGTCTAGATCAACAGGAGACCTTCCCGCTTATGTTACTCATGTTTGGAACAACGCAATACATCATGGCGAGTCCCGGGCGGTAGCACTGGACATTTCCAAGGCTTTTGACCAAGTATGGCATGAGGGGCTCCTAACTAAAGTGAGAGCATACGGAATGCCGGTTCAATTTTGTTCATGGCTGTCGAGCTTTCTTAAAGGCCGTTCTATGCGAGTGGCGATGGACGGATTTCTTTCAGACACATTTAACATCAACGCCGGAGTCCCTCAAGGTTCTGTATTGTCGCCCACCCTTTTCTTACTCTACATTAACGATCTCTTGGAAAAAACTTAAAATCCTATATATAGCTTCGCTGATGACAGCACACTTGTTTCGTCTTTTACTTTGGATGCTCGGACATCGGCTGCAAATGCACATCTCTATAGGCAGCAAGAGGTCTCACATCTCAACAAAGACCTGGAAGAAATTCTGTCTTGGGGTGACAGTAACCAAGTAGAATTTAACGCTAAAAAGACCCAGGCGGCAGTTTTTTCTAAAAAAGTTAATGTTGAAGAACCGGATATAGTTATGGCGGGACCCTCGATTCCCTTGGCTTCATCAATTTATATATTGGGCGTTAATTTGGATAGTCATATGTTTTGGCATAGCCACGTTGCGGCCATTGCTAAGGCAGCCTCGCAGAAGCTTGGAGTACTTTTCCGAACTAAGAACTTCGTGAATCGTTTCCTGCGCACACGCACCGCTCCCAGAGCGCCATAAAGGATTTATCCTGCAGTGCTGTGCCTTATCATAAAAAAAAAACTGTTTTCCAACATTAACGATATGTTTGTGAATTTCAAAAAATTTGCCTCTATTGATAACGATTTGCCAACAGAATTGACTCTCATCGAGTGTATTGAAGAGATTCAAGAAGCGGATGAAACTACTTCCAACTCTGGGACAGAGGAAGAGGGGCCTGAACTTGCTCCAGTATCCAAAATATCAAGCCGATGTGAAGCCTGCGCAAGTTTGAGAGAAACTTTTCTAATAACGTTAACAATTTTGACAAGTCTACAAATATTTCTTAATTGCTACTAAAATGTTATAAAAATAAAATAAATAATATGAAACAATCATTAATTTCTGCTTATTTTATAAAATAAGAATTTTAAAGCAAACATACATTACATTGTATAATATATAATAATATGTTAGTATGCACGTGCAGTATATACATATTGGTAAATTGACTTCATCTCATTTAATATTAAGACTGATAAATTTTAACAAAAATATTTAAAATTATTGACATATAATATGTAGATACTTATTAGTAAGCAAACACTGTAAAACTCAGACCAGTTGTTTTAATTTTTCTTTATTAACCGACCACCCCATTTGATTCCCCGAGGGTAGTCGCTATTGAGAGATTTTACTGTAGTAAAGTACTTACATTCCGAATTGGTGCTTGCGATGTTAAACGGCTTTAACTTTTAAATAATCTAGTTCTCTTGGTGTAATAATTGGTATCTTGCTGCAGCTTAAGATTAGTTTTAGCCTAGTTTAAGTTTTATATATAAATTTTATTTTATTATTGTTGTAGGTTTAAGTTAATATTGTACAGTATTGTGATGCTAATCAATAAAATTTGATTGATTGATTGATATTATTAGTAAATGTTTTTAAATTGACACCGTGACTTAGTGTTTGTTCCTCTTGTTACCAAATATAGGGAAGCTTATCTCTAAAACGGGAGTGAAGAGACCGTAGGTCTCCTTTTTTAAGGAGACGCCACATGACGTGGCTTCCTCCTTGGAGGTTCGGAGTTCGGACAGAAAAACAACGATCAATCTTAGTCTCCCAAAATAACCTGTTGAATTAAAAGTTGTTGCCAACTTAAACAAAATAACTAAAAAGAAGGACAATTGTTAAAAAAACCTGTGGGAATCAAGTTTTATTTTTAACTCCCAACATTAAACGGATAAGGCTTTGTATATTCCTCGAGTTAGGTTATTTCACTGGTTCGTTTTATATATTGGTTAAGTGAATTAGACAGTTAGATCCCATTTAATTTGGCGTTTATTTATCCAATTTGGCACTTGTTTACACAATAACTTTTTAATACATGATTAACTACTAACTTATAACATTACTAACTTTTTATAACATTACTACAATTATATCTTGATGCTCTTATTTCAGCGAATGCAATATTTTGTCATGTCCAATGGACGATGACCCACAATAATGTTGACGTACGTGTTGACCTTTCACTAATTTAACCCGCAGTCGTTCTCGAGGAGCCGTCAGTGTGCTCCCGTCGCTATAACATCATGCCGCCGTCAGACCGGCCAATCAGAAGGCCACACATTTCGCGCGTTATGTTCCAATTGGCCATTTACTGTTCCGCCATGTTTTCTCTGGACCAATGGTTAATTTTCCCGCTTTGTGTGCTGCGGTGAGCTTAATCTCTCAGCGACAATGCACATATACCTTTCACAATCTTCAAAAATATACTTTTTACCACTGAATTGATTTGCAAATTTGGTAGCTTGTCTGGGCGACAATATTATTTATTCTGAAAACATTAAATGCATTTTGTTTCGCTGTTTCTCTGACCGTTGAGGAATTGTGTTGCTAATGGAATATTTAATAAGCATTTATTTTTTTATCTAGACAAAGAGTAGTATTGATTCTGAAAACATTGGTTGCATTTAATTTCATTATTTTTATTGCATTTGAGCAATCGTTTCCCCAACAAAACCCAATGACGGATTAGGATACTACTAGAATTTGGGCTTCACCAGAACTTAATTAAATGAATAAATGAAAGAATCAAGATATTATGAAGCAACTTTGTTACATAACATTGGTAAGTAACAAGTAAGCGTTCCGTGACGTAACGGCACGAAGGGTAATACGTGGTCAAACCTATTTGAGGCCCCCTAAAGGTAGAATTAAAAATAAACTACTCAAAACTGAATAGGGAACTAACATTTTTTTGCATCTTTTTGAGGATATATATGATATAGCAGAAATCAGTGAGGGGGATCGCTCAATCAGGGTTGGATGGGGAATTTTATCGACTTTGACATGAGCCGAAGTTATTATTAAAAAGGGCTATGTTTCTGTGTTATACAGTGTGTTTTAACAAGTATTGCAAATTTAAAAATTTTTGATGTGCTACAAAATTTGACTACATGATTTCTGACGTATTCTAGGATATTTTTTGGAAAGCTTACTAGATTCTGCCGAAACGTTTTTGGAATCATCAATTTATTCTGTAAAGTCAGAAAGCTATTAATTCTTAAATTAAACCATACATTTCCACAGCTGTTTTGCCTTTAAATGTTCAACAATGGCCGTTTCCACGGAAACGAGTTTGAAATGTGAAGTTTTATGAAGGCGTTTAAAAAAAAATAAAATAAAAATAAAAATAAAAAAAAAATATAATTAAAATGGAAAATCATTAGTCGCCTATCAGACAATCATTTTCCATTTTAATTTATTTGCAGACACTAAAAAACTATACTAAGAATGATGATAACTTTATTAAAACATTTAAAATACGCCGGTCCAAATAATAAGTGGTAATCGTAAAAAAATAAAACTAATATCTAGTGGGGTGTCCTCGACTTTGAATAACTTCATAAAACCTCTGAGGCATACTTCTAATGATGTTGTCGATGTGTTGAGATACTATAGTTGCCACAAGATAGGAAGTAGCTGCCGCAACTGACCAATGTTTTCTGGCTGAGGCAAATGTTGATCCAGTTGGTACTGAAGCCTGTCCCACACATGTTCAATCGGGTTGAAGTCTGGAGAATATGGTGGTAATGGTAAATGATTTAACTCTAAGTTGTTAATTTCTTCCATTACCACTTGAGCTCTATGAGGGCGAGCATTATCGTCAAGAAACACAAAATTGTGACCAATTCGACCTCTAGCCCCTGTCACATAAGGTGTAATAATTTCATCCCTGTATATTTGACCAGTTACTGTATTATCAAAACAGTGCAGCTCAGTTCGAAACCCCAGAGCAACACCAGCCCAAACCATGACACCACTTCCTTCAAATTTATGAATTGGCTGTATATGTGCTGGCAAATTTCGTGTATTTACAGTTCGGTACACTCTTTTACGACGAGAATCATTGTGTAAGCAGAATCTTGACTCGTCAGTAAATAATACATGGTCCCAAATAAAATTTTCTTCAATTCTTTCATTGGCCCAAGCAAGCCTAAGTCGTCGATGATTCGCTGTAATAGCTATTCGCCTTAGCGGCCCATAAGACTTAATTCCCGCTTCTTTGAGTCGGTTTCTTACTGTCTGGTCAGAAACTCTTCTTCCTATTGCATTTTGTAGTCCTTGTTGAAGTCGTCGAGCTGTACTAAAGGGGGCTCTACTTGTACGTCTATTCTAATGTGTCGATCTTCTCTATCATTAGTAGCCCTTACAGATCCGCTACCGGGTCTTCTGCTAGCACTTCCAGTCTCCCGATAATGACTAATGATTCTTGAAATCACACTCTTACTTTTACCCAAAATATCTGAAATTTCACTTTGTCTGAATCCACGTTGGTGCATCGTGACAATAAAGTTACGTTTCTCTTTGGATAAATGGTTTCTTTCCATATTTTTAAACTAAACAAATAACGTCAATTTTAAACGCCTTCATAAAACTTCACATTTCAAACTCGTTTCCGTGGAAACGGCCATTGTTGAACATTTAAAGACAAAACAGCTGTGGAAATGTATGGTTTAATTTAAGCTTTCCAAAAAATACCCTAGAATAAGTCAGAAATCATGTAATCAAATTTTGTAGCACATCAAAAATTTTTAAATTTGCAATACTTGTTAAAACACACTGTATAACACAGAAACATAGCCCTTTTTAATAATAACTTCGGCTCATGTCAAAGTCGACAAAATTCCCCATCCAACCCTGGTTGAGCGATCCCCCTCACTGATTTCTGCTATAAAATATCTATCCTCAAAAAGAGGCAAAAAATTTTAGTTTACTAGAACACGGTAAAGAGGCTAAGAAGCAGTACCACTTATTTTGACAGATTTTTTGTAAACAATGGAACTAAAAGAATAAAAACTATTTAAGTAAATATATTATGAAAAATAAATGTTGATTGTTTGGAATACCGGTAACAGCGAATTTTATACACAATGTATATAACTAATATACACTTCTTTCAGTGGCAGATCCAGAGACTTTTCTTTTGGGGGGGGGGGGAAATTACACTTGACTTTTAATTTTGGGTGTAACATTTTTCTACTATACTGGCAAAATCTATAAATTCTGAGGTTCTTCCCCCCCCCCCCCCCCCCCCGTGGATCCGCCACTGCTTCTTTGTTAAACTAAATGAAAAATGTCACAACAAATCCTTGGAAAAGTGCCGAAAAACGTAGTAACTTGTAAGAAAACATAAAAATGTGGATTGTCTGACAAAAACAGCTGACAACACTTTGTACGCTGGCCGAGGCGCTGTTGCCATGTGCACCTATAAGGATATTATGGCTATATCGGGAATTTGAGAAAGATGGATTAGAAACTTGCTAGCAACCTTTTAACCCATGTAAATTTATTGTAAAAATGCAGTACTATTGTAATAAATTACTAATGGTTTCTTACAAAATATAGTTGACAAAGTTGACAAGCAGTAGTTTGAATATCCTCTATTTTAGTCAGAAAAAGAAACTTGGCAACACTGCAATGTAAGTCGAAGGTCAAATTATTGTGATTTGTTAATTTTCTTTGAGGATTTTATTTAAACAGTTTTTCCCTTGTCTTTTTCTTTTGATAAAATATTGTTCTTAATTTATGGACGTAGATGGTTCGGTGGGTTAATTCACAGATTTTGCAGAGAAAACAACAAAATCCGGGAAATTTAAAGGATAAAGAAACCTAACCTGTACTTAATTGAAAAAATTGTAATAATTTTTTCCTCAAAAACTAGAACTTTCCGTAGAAAACATATGAAAAATTGTGACCTTTAATTAGTTTATATAAAAAATTTTAGCGAAAAATTCGTTGTTTCCGGTGTTCCAAATAACTACCAGATAAATATATAAAATGAACTTTATGGAAATATGAGTCGAAAAATCAAAAGTAGGTAAGTTTAATATTCCTTACAAAGTCAATAGTGGCAATTTTAAAATCGCTACAAACACGATTGACCTTTGTCATAGCTTAGAAGGAAAATATGGGCATCTGATCATATCAAATTTTCTAACGCTAAAAATTAAATTAAAATGGAGCCGTCCCTGTACAGGTTGGCACCTACACCCACTAGATATTGCATTGATACCACCGTCTATACAAATGTGCAAATTTATTATTAACAATCGCCCGTCCTTGTAAATTCAATTTAGAAAATTGAATCGAGCAAATATTGAAATTGGGGGTATAACATACAAGCAGACGCTTGTTTACTTAAGCAAGCCGAACAAGTATGTTTGCCAAAGAAAACTAAATAAACTTGTAATTTGCTAAAGTAACTTGCGACGCGACGACATGCATTTTATATCCTATAATGAAAGGTGAGATTGGCTCGTACAGGATTCGATTTTTCTGTTGTATATGATGGAAAATAATTATACAGGGCTGCGCAGAAGTCCGGAATAAAATTAATATAACCTTAACCTGTAACCTGTAACTTTTGGGGAAAATGCTCGGACACGTCAATTTAATTTTAGATATATATGCTCATATTTTGACGTTATTCGTTTGTTTATTTTATAGACATTTGTCAAAGATATGACGACATCGATCTTTTTTTTTTAATGGAAACATACAGCTTGTGATACACCATTTGAAAGCTAATATCTCGTACAGTTTGCTCATAAATTTTGGCGCGATTCTGTCAAGCTATTTCAAAATGGCGACTGTTAAAAGTTAAAAAAAAATCCCTATTTAAATAAGCGGAATTGACAAATCATTGATGTTTTTTTTTATCTTTCAAGGTAAGAAATCTTCATTGTTTCACGTTCTGACATTTTGTGACATTGTGAACTTGTACAATTAATTTTTCTCCTCCCTATATTGCAAACAACGCATTTTGACACTGTTTTGAAGGACGTAAGTAACAATTACCAAAAAGGTATCGATTGCCCTTGACGACGGGTTGTAAGTCAACTTACCACCCTGGGGTGGTAATAATTTATGCCATATGAAAACAATAATTTATAAAAATTGACTAATATTAAGTGATATGAATATTAATGGTACAATTATTACAATTATGAACATTATTTACAAAATTTGGATAAATGTTTTCTCGTTTTTTCTCAAATTGTATGAAATGTTCTGACTCCATAATTTCTCCATCTCTAACCAAGTTTTCTGTTACTCTTAAAGTACTGCAGGAGACTTCTGGCTTCGTTATATTGTATAAAATTTTATTTGCAACTTCCTTTTTATTGTTGACGCTCTCCGCTACATAACTTTCCGCAGTAGTTGCAGATTTCCATCCGCCATGTCGCTTGAGGGCTAAGACATCAACTCCAGTATTCGCTAATAAAGTGGCCGACGTTCTTCTAAGGGAGTGTGCAGTATACTTCTTAAAGTTCTGAAAGTTCAGAAATTTAGCAATTTTACTTGGAATTGAAGAAATCGAGTTTTTCCCGACAGGCTGGTTTAAGCACTTTCCATTTTGATATCGCATGGAGAAGGAATAGTAACAAATATGACTTCATGCCTTAATTCAACATTGCCCATTTTCATTGCACAAAGTTCACTAGAACGGCACGCTCCAGCAATTCCCATTATCATTACAACCTTCATCATTAAATAAATGTCATCAGGGGCTTCAAACAGGAAATTATTTACATCTTCCCTGTCAAACACACTAGATTTTTTGGGTTTATATCCGTCATTTTTTCTTTTTAAAAATGCTCGAAATTTAAGATACTTGGAAATATTCATGTTTTCCTCTATGAAAAGGGTGGACTTCAGCATGGAATATTCACATCATAAGCTTGATGGAGACTTTAATATAGCAGATTTTTCGTGAAAGTACGCAAAAAGCACGGCTTCTGAAACTGCAGTAGCAGTCCTTGTTTGGCACCATTTCTTGAAGTATTGATACGTTGCTTCATACCTCTTCCTCGATTTTTCTGGCAGCAGCGACAGACAAGCGATATTTGCTGATTCTCCTATATCCATTTGGCTGTTATACAAGTCAATAATTTCAATTTCTCTCAATTTTTGATAATAAACTGTCAGCTTGACTTTGTTGATAAAATAACAATGCTTCTGATGCTATAGAAACCGGTCAAAGCTGTCCATAATTTCATGCGAAAAGTATTGAATTAAATTAATAAAAATCCAGAATAAATTCTGCGGGAGCAGAAAAAATGTTATATACTTCATGGGATGTAAGTATATTTACTAGTCTCGAACTTTGTTGCCAGCTCTCGCTATCGCTCGGGCGCAAAATCGTTCTCGACTAGTAGGTGTTACTTACATCCCTTGTAGTATAAATAACTATTAGGTATTTCCGGGTATTATTTTACAATTTTCTAAACAAAAATGGTTTTGTCGGAAAGGCAGGGTATCGAAGTCTTGATATTGTTAGGATGTGGAGATAAAATAAGAAGGCAAAGTGAAGTGTGCCCTTTATTTAATGATACATATCCGGAAAATCAAATTTCACAGTAAAATATTCCACAAATTTGATGAACATGGCACGATGAAAGATTGGATATTGCATTATCCCTGCAGGATAATCCGCATGTTTCAACGGTTTCATTGGCTCAAAATCATGATACGTCTAGAGGTACTATTGAAAGATATTTGAAAGCAGAAAAATACCACCCTTATAAAGTATGTCTTGTCCAAGAGCTTTTAGAAGATGACTATGATAGGCGTTTGCAATTTTGCGAAGAAATGATGAGACGGTGTGACGAGAATAATAGGTTTCCACAGAACATATTATTTTCGGATGAAGCTACTTTCTATTTAAATGGGGTGGTTATCAGACATAATTATCGTTTCTGGAGTCAAGAAAATTCACGATGGATATTTGAAGCGCATACTCAGCGGCACCAGAAAGTAAATGTATGGGCAGGTATCATTAATAACCGAATTTTAGGGCCATTCTTTTTGGAAGGAAACCTCACAACTGAACGGTACCTGAACAATTCTTAACCTTTGAGTTGAGGCCTGCTCTAGCTGTAATTTTTCCCAACGAAGTAGATCCAGATATACCTAATGAAACAATTTGGTTTCAGCAAGATGGTGCTCCCCCGCATTTTGTTGTCAATGTGAGAAGATATTTAGATCAGATAATTCCAGGTCGCTGGATTGAACGACGTGGTACAATTGAATGGCCACCAAGGTCCCCAGTCTTAACGCCCCTAGACTATTTTCTTTGGGGATATTTAAAAGAAAAAGTTTACCAAAATAGGCCAAATATTATTGAAGATTTGAAAAACAAAATTAGATTGGAGACACATAACATACCGGCTGAAGCCATTCGAAATTCCGTCGACGAATTTTACCATCGTCTGGGAGCATGCCAAGTAGAGGATGGAGGACATTTCCAGCATTTGCCACGTTAAACCACCTTTTTGTTGTGTTTTGTTTTGCTTCGTTACATTTTTATTTTTTTTTTGACAAAATGAATAGCGAATAAACCATAACTATTGTTAAGTCACAATGTCACAAAATGTCAGAACGTGAAGCAATGAAGATTTCTTACCTTGAAAGGCAAAAAAACATCAATGATTTATCATTTCCGCTTATTTAAATAGGGATTTTTTTAAAACTTTTAACAGACGCAATTTTGAAATGGCTTGACAGAATCGCGCCAAAATTTATAAGCATACTGTACGAGATATTAGCTTTCAAATGATGTATCACAAACTGTATGTTTCCATTTAAAAAAAGATCGATGTCGTAATATCTTTGACAAATGTCTAAAAAAAAACAAAGAATAACGTCAAAATGTGAGCATATATAAAACTAAATTGATGTGTCCGAGCATTTTCCCCAAAAGTTACAGGTTAGGGCTATATTAATTTTATTCCGGACTTCTGGGCCCTGTATATGACTAAAAATAATAATAATAATAGGATGAATTCTTGAACCTGACGAAGTTCAATAGGGCTTTAACCGAGGGTGTAAAAAAAAATAGGTGTCTTCCTCTTTCGGGCCTTGAATAAAAATTACCTAAAATCTTTGTCTTTTGTGCATAAGGTGGCAACGAAATAAAACTGTTGCATTTTAAATAGTAATCAGGGTGGTTCTTTTGTTAAGGGTCCTTGCTAGTTAAACAACAATGGGTTCGTGTATGGACCACAAAGAATGCTGCTGTGAAGACTAAGACATCAGTTTGAGATTTGAGCGGCAATCACAGCTGCTTCTTGCTCTAACCTCTCACAGCAATATCAAATTCCTGTCAGTGAAGAATGAGGCCCACACACAATGCCAAAACAAACAAAAAAATTAATTAAATAAAGGTTATTTAATTTGAAAAAAGGTAAATGTAAAAAGATGATTTTAAATGGCAAATTAACAACACTATACAGGGTGCCCAAGATAAGGAGGGCCTCTATGGGGATCTCGGTTATGGTAAGAGCTACAACTTTGATTAAATGGGGAAAAAGTTGCGCAATCAGAGGACTAATAATATGGCATAAAAAAAGTTTTAGTAATATTTGTAAGTTTTGAGATATTAAATAAAAACTGATATTTTGGATTTTTGATTTTATTTTTCTTTGGCGTTATTATTAAAGTTAGAGCAAAACTGACAAAACTCTCTCACAGCAACTTGTTATGAACTTAAAGATTACATCGCAATTTTTTTTATACGACGTTTCGTTTCCAAGCAAACACCATCAACTTCATTTTTTCTAATACGGCCCTGATTTCTTATTGTCAAATTTTGAGAGCATTTTTTATTCTTAATTCAATGATGTACCAGACAATGTTGTTTAATTACGTTTCGAGCCTTTTTAACCATCTTTATGAAATTTTCAGGGTCCGGACCTGGATCCTAGAGTGTTGCATATGCTTTTTCAGCTTTTTTAATTAAACCTTACGATACTGTTTAAAAAAAAATAAAAACTTCCTGGGTTTATTTTCTTTTTGAAACATCACAAATAGCTACGCTGTTGCAAACTAAGTATTGTTCTTTTCCCAAATTAGCGAAGTAGGCATTGAAAAAAAAAATGAGTAGGTATGGTGTCAGACAATTTGGCATTACTTCAGTTGAACTAAATATGGCAGGTTATTATTCAAATGAAGAAAAATTTGATATGTTATCATGTTTTATTTTAAGCGGAGAAAATTGTAATGTAGCGGAGCGGATGTATTTGGACAAATATCCGGAAAGGAGACAACCAGCTAAACGGACTTACAGTAAGTTAGTAACTAACCTTAAAGAACACGGTGCATTTAAAAAACCCATGGTCTCCCGAAAAAAAAATAGTAACCAGGAAAAGGTTTTCAGCGTATTATTAGCTGTTACTGAAAACCCTGGAGTATCAACTAGAGAAATTGATGAAAATGTAGGCGTAGCGAAATCAACTGCTAAATTTATTTTAAACAAACAAAAATTTCACCCATATAAATACAGAATTTGTCAAGGACTGAGGCCAGGTGATGCAGAAAGACGTCGATCATTCTGCGAATGGTACACCAGAAAATGCCACGAAAACATAAATTTTCCTTACCAGATAATTTGGTCTGATGAAAGCATGGTAAATCGAAACGGGATCTTTAACAGAAAAAATGTACATTACTGGTCTAAGGAAAATCCACGTGTATTCAAAGAATCAAGACACCAATACCGTTTCGGATTTAATATGTGGGCTGGAATTTTGGGAACAAGAATAATAGGACCTTTTTTCTATCAACATAATTTAACATCTGAGCATTACCTGAATTTACTCCAAAATGACTTAGAGGAGGCTCTGGATAATTTACCTCTGGCAGAACAACGCGACACTTGGTTCCAGCAGGATGGTGCACCTGCACATAATTCAAGGGTAGTTAGAGAGTACATTTCAGCAAGATTTCCAGAAAAAAGTATGAGCACTTATTCTGTAACACCCTGGCCGGCGCGTTCCCCAGATTTAACCCCGCTTGATTTTTTCCTTTGGGGATATATCGAGAATTGTGTTTATAAGCAGAATTTTGAAACAGAAGAAGAGCTTAGACAACTAGTGCTTGCAGCCTTTCACAGCGTAACGCCACAAATGTTAACTAATGTCCTAAATAATACAGTTTTAAGATCCTATTTATGTTTGGAGAACGACGGAAATCACTTTGAACACCTTTGAAAATTAATTTTTAATGAGTTAATGTTAGTTTTATTTCAATTAATTAAAGTTTAATTATTATGGGTTCGGAATCAGTATTTTACAATGTTAAATAAATAATTAAAAATCTATTATGTAATTTTATTATTTTTTTTTAAATTCATAATGAAACTAAAAAGATTACGTTGTTACCTTCTACATCCATCATTTTCATTTTTTTAATTAAAAAAGCTGAAAAAGCATATGCAACACTCTAGGATCCAGGTCCGGACCCTGAAAATTTCATAAAGATGGTTAAAAAGGCTCGAAACGTAATTAAACAACATTGTCTGGTACATCATTGAATTAAGAATAAAAAATGCTCTCAAAATTTGACAATAAGAAATCAGGGCCGTATTAGAAAAAATGAAGTTGATGGTGTTTGCTTGGAAACGAAACGTCGTATAAAAAAAATTGCGATGTAATCTTTAAGTTCATAACAAGTTGCTGTGAGAGAGTTTTGTCAGTTTTGCTCTAACTTTACTAATAACGCCAAAGAAAAATAAAATCAAAAATCCAAAATATCAGTTTTTATTTAATATCTCAAAACTTACAAATATTACTAAAACTTTTTTTATGCCATATTATTAGTCCTCTGATTGCGCAACTTTTTCCCCATTTAATCAAAGTTGTAGCTCTTACCATAACCGAGATCCCCATAGAGGCCCTCCTTATCTTGGGCACCCTGTATACTATAGTCAGTTAATTTATCAAATCAGACTAAAATAGTAAAAATATTTGAGTTGGGCTATTACAGCGCAAAAGTTGCAACTATTTTACATTTCGCTTTATATATCTAAATAACTAAGATTAATAAGGTACATCACTTAAATCGTTACATGTGTGGACATATAAGGTTATATTATGTTATAAATAGTTCAGCAAAATATCTTGTGGCTTTGGTTAGAACAAAAAGAAAATTACTAAGTTTTAGATACCTACCGCAATAAATAACAGGTGGCTGGTTCACTTAAGAAATGGCCCCTTGTTGGCTGCTTATAGCAATATTCATAACCTTCAAATATGCCCTACAAATGATTCAAAGAAAGGACCGAAAACTCAAAGGTCCAATCTAATTTGGCCAGAAATATCCGCATTAACGGCAAACTGGAAAATCAGCAAAAGTGGTAAGACAGCAAGGTGGTAAAGAGTGGTTAAATAGGTGCAAGACTAGGTGTGGAAAACAAAAATATTGAAAAATATTTTCCTATTTTCTCCACAAAGGTTATACTCTGTGACCAGTGTGCAAAGTAGAATTTCCCCGAATGACCCAGATAACGGTTTGCCGTCAATCTCAAAACCCACCAAGAAGAGCGGTTTCACATAAACAACGTTAGAATTTAATTATGCAGACTTGCAATGCAGTTGTGTATTTCAGAGAATTATTATAAATAAATGCATACTTTTGAAAACTTATGAGTTTTCTAATAATTAAACAAGATGTTCTTGTGATATCTATTGCAATGCTCATATCCTATACCTAATTATATTGTCACAACTGGGGGTTGTTTCCCTAACGGGGCGTCGGCGAGAATAAAACGCTGGTTAAAAAAAAATACATCCTTATATTTAACTGTAAATAATTATAACTCGTTATCAGGTAGCCTGGAGGTAACCCAGCATGGCTCGAGGGGCGTCCTCGATCTCAAATGTACTACTCGCCCAAGGGGCCTTATGGGATTCCGACCCGAATATAAGAAATATAATTGCAATGTTGAGCCCGCCATTCTGTTGACAATATGATTACAAATTTAAAGAGATCCATAAGGACAGAATAACTTGGAAATGAAAAATGATTTAAAAGTTACTACGTCTCTGCTGGCCCCTAAACTACTTCAACGAAGTACGAATTGAAACATTCTGCAATCAACTCCTAATCAAGAACCGCCCGGCAGCAATCATGTTTAGAAAATTGAAATTGTTCATAAAAGTATAGGTTTTTTTGCTTTTAAAAATGGCGGAAAAATATTTTTTTCTACTCCCTAGATAAAAAGTTACTATACTTTCTTCGCCCATTTGTGACAGAAACATATTACTTTTCCTCTTGATATTTCTTCGTTCCTGCAACTTGATCACCCAAATACACAAACTACACATTTACATTGACATTGTTTAGTTATTTTATTATTGTCAAGCTCAAAGTCGTCAAAAGTTTCAAGGAAGGTAAAAGTCTTTTCACTTCCATTTCCTGCAATAAGGAATCGTCGTGCATATACCACATCTGATTTATAATTTCAAAGGGCACATTTTCTAATAAACCGTTTAAGTTTTGTTGCAAGAATTGCAAATACATGGCACAATTTAATCTGCCTTCAATACAGAACGGTCCAATGAGATGATTTCCAATAATCCACGCCCACATGTTAACCATGAACTTTTGTTGATGCTTTGTCTATACTATTGCATGGGGATTTTCTTCATGCTAGATATGCAACTTATAGCAATTTATTACTCCGTCTCGTGTGAAACCGGCTTCTTCCGTAAACAAAACAGAACTGGTAAAATTAAGATTTTACCTAAATCTTTGCAAAACTTGAACCGACAATTTTCTTACACTCTTGGAGAGACTTTCAGCTATCTCATCCAGAATTTCCTCTTCTAACTGAGAGTTCCTTGCTTTCCTTGGAGGCCTACTTTTAGCATTTTTTTGAATTTCACTTAACTTCTTACCTGTTTCTCTTAAGCTACGTTCAACCCTTTTAACAGTTTCTCAGTGCGGTAAACGGCGATTTAGAAATGTATCAGAATAAGTTCTTTTAGCCTCCACACAATTGGTGACTGTTCATAAATTAGATGCATGTCAACATATTCACTATACGAATAATCTATTACTTACTTAGTACTTAATCAATCAGACAATTTAGAAAAGTGTTGTCAATAACACATTGTGAACTAAATAAAAACGACTGGTGTTTTATTGTAGTATTCTGATTTATTATGTCAACAACGTCTTATATAGCAAAATTTATTTTCTTCGAAAACGGCTAATTTTATTAAAACAAATGAAGCCTACTTTTATTAAAAATGAATAACCAGAGTATATAAAAAAACCGTTTAAGGTGCGCGCCCACTCGGGCGAAGCGTCGCGTCGCTTAGGTATTGTCCGCACACCTAGGCGACGGAAAGCGTAGTAAAGAGTCGCATTGCATCCCAATAGCAAACAAACACACCGTTTAGTTGGATTACGATCGACAACTGTAGGCAACGAAGAACAAATATATCGGATCTTCTCTTTGCACCGCTCATTAGCGCGGCGAGAAGCGTCGCGTCGCGTAAAACTTCACCTGGTTGCCCTCAAGACTTCTCCATTGTCAACTGACGCTTCTCCACGCTTCGCGCCGCGCAAATGGGCGAGTATACATTTACTTACATGTAACTTTCTCATGCGGAAAAAATAAGCTTCGCGATGCGACGCGTCGCTTCGTTCAAGTGAGCGGGCATCTTTATAGTTCTGTAAAATTACACCTGTCAAAATTTTGGCCCGAGTGTAGAGGCAAGTCCATTCCTGACTTGTTCAACTTCTACTGTATTATGGTGTTATGAGTCTTTATAGCTTACATAAAATATTAAAATTTCATTAAATTATACAAGTCGGTTCAAAAGTCAGAGCCAACTTTAGCCACTTTAGTAATTTTTGTTCCATGATAAATGAGGGATATTTTGACCTTCCCCATACGCTCCCGAAAGTGTGCCATATACAACCGAATACCCTGTATAGAAAACACAATTTTTTTATCTTTCTTTATTGCCTGTTACATACAATTATAAAGGGACACTGCTCTCACACTACATTGTTAATTTTATAATAGTTTTAAATTATACAAAACTGTGGACAATAAAAAAGGATTTCCTTTCAGAATTCTAAAATACAATCATTTTGCGTCTAGTCATAAAACTTTCTTCGTAAAGTCCGCCTGCATGTCCACATGTCTAGACGCATGCATTAAATGCAGCCTTTTTGTTATTTAAAACTAGTATATTTAATAAAAATTTCCACCGCCAATATTTTGCTGAAAAGCTTTTGGCACTGTAATAAAACAAGAGAGGTTAATTAACAGACTGTATGTCATTTTAAAAGGTAAAAGCAAGAAAATAATGTAGTAGAAAGTTACAATTTGTCGTATTCTCATTATTTACAGTGCCATTATAAAAGCATAACAACAACACAGTGGAAAATTTTGTAAAAACGCGTTGACCGGAAGAAAATGAGGGTGTGCTAATTTACCTAATGTTTTTAAAAAGGAATTTGTAAACTACCAACAAATTATACATCGGATTTGACTATATTTATTCCTTGTTTAGCATTTTTAGCTTGACTTTGATCCGATCTTAATTGGTTGGAGTTATGCCCTTTTAATTTGCTTTGTTTTCTGTAGTCTTTTGGTAGTTTGGGAGTTACGCTTGGTTGTAAACGTATACGTTATTCTGTGATTAGTACGTTTTTCGCAATGTCGGTTTGTATACCAAGAATTATGTTTTACAAAATTAAGGTTTAGTTTGTTTAATTTTATCGATTAAAGCTAGACAAATTAAAACTGTAAAAAAACAAATGAGAAGAAATATAAACGACTAAATAAGAAACTAGGTAGTCTGCTATAAACTTGTGAACCATGTGAACCTAGTAACAGTTTACAGTAGCTATTTAAAAACAATAAGAAAACTAAGTAGATCTAATAGGTGCCTTCTAAACCAAGCGTTCAATTCGTATTATACTCAGAAGAATACTCGAAGGGTCTTCAAGTTAAAAAAGCAGGGTGCGGGTCTAGTAGCCCGAATGAATAATGATCGGTGGACCAAGAAAACGACGGAATGGAGACAGAGATAAGAAAACAGGTTAGTGTGCGGTGAATGAATCGAGCTATAAAGAGGATGGAATTAAACAGGTTGAGGAAGGCCAACATTTAACATTAGATGACGATAGGCTTATCGTGATCTGGATCGTGATACTCAGAGTGTAAAATAAGTTGGTTTTGGTTATTCCTGTTTAATTAAAAAAATTATGACAAAACAAACTCTTACACAAAGCATATGCAGAAGTTTGCTTGGCAAACCTGGGGCCTGAAACCAAAAATGGCAATCTGGTTATACGTCACAGCCATCAAACCCTTAGTAGCATAAATGGCGCTGAAGTATGGCTGACAAGACGCACCACATCGTAACAGCAATTAGATTTAACAGCTTACAAAAACATAAACAAACACCGATGGACATAGACGCCTGAATAAAAACACAGACCAGCAATAGCGCCTATCGGATGAAAACGACTGGGAATGGAGACAACCTTTTGTGAAACTGGGTTACTTAACAACAACGGAAGTAATCAATGATAATCAATGCATACAGACCACATGAAAATGATCTACAATGTCGAAAAACTAGCATCAAAACCTTTTCTGACCATTGGCCGGACCAAACACATCCCTCACTATTTGAAGGCACAGTATGGTAGTACACCGATGGGTTAGAAATGGCAGGTGGAGTGAAAACTGGATATTTGAGCAGATATCTAAAATAAACATTAGTACCCCACTGGTAATCTACGCAACAGTATACCAGACCGAAATTTATTCAATATAAGTATTTGTCCAATTGAATATAGAACGGGGCTACCACTACCAAAATATACATCTTCTGTCAACTCACATCTAAGATCATGATGGAGGACCTGCTCAATCTAAAATACCTATCATCTAGAAACAACAATATCAAACTCATGGGTTCCTGGTCGCTCATCAGGGTTACCAGGAACAGGCAACGAGAAGTAAATGAACTAGCAAGAACAGGGCTGCCCAGAACTTCAATTGTCTTGACCTAACCCGCCATAGGCATATCTAAATACTACTAAACAGGTGGTAAAGGCAGCAATGAATCGATGGTCCCTACAAGAATATCTGAATCGTTGAATCACTACAACTGACCAAAGACACTCAAGGGCTACAATAGGGAATCCCTCAAAGAAATTAACAGCTGATATGCTGCTTTACAACGCACTGAGATAAAGCAAGTGATAGGCGTATTGACAGGTCACTGCCCTTTAAGAAAACACTTGAAGAGAATTCGTATGATTTAACCGGACCTCAACCCAATAGAAAATTTAGAAAAACAAGGTAAGGATAAAATAGGAACAGTAACACATTTTTTTTTAATCAGTTAACTACTTTGATGCCAGGTTGAGTTTTAACCATTCTTAATTAGACTTAAATAAATTGTGTACCTTTAGGTACAAAAGAATCGAACAAAAATGAAAATTGTTATTTTAAATTTAAGGCGATATCAGGAAAGGAACGATACACACCTTGAAGGAGAGCAAGTGCAAGTTAAAAAGGCGAAAAGGCAGTATACTCATACATAAACAATGATGAGAACGAGTGTTGAACCACTTTGGTAACATGCGACCCTAATGGACTATTTTCCCTGCCAATGATAGTATATAGCTACTAGAGTGTTCCAAAGAATATTATCAACAAGGTTCCAGACGAGTGGGTTGTAGGAAGATCCGATACTGGCAAGATGACTGGAGAAACTCTTTCGAATACATAGATAATGTATTTCATCCGTGGTTTGTTAAGAATGAGGTTTCATTGCCAGTTATATTGTTTGTTGATGGAAATTCATCACATCTGACCATGGCTCTAAGTGAGCTTAAATCCAAAAAGGTATTATCTTAATTGTCCTGTTTCCGAACTCTTCGCATACATTACAACCCTTAGACGTAGCTGTTTTTAGACCTGTTAAGGCATTGACTATGCCAAATATTTTTTAACATCTGATTTACCATGACATACAGTAGCAAAAAGATAAGGAACTACAGAAGAAAAAGCTCAGATTGTTTTTACTCTTTTTTGAAAGAGAGATTCTTAGTAAATTGGATGCTTCATTTATTAGCTGAAAGTTGGACGAGACCGACAGAAGATCATAAGATCAGAAGCTTCTTTATTCTTGGGGATCCTTGCAACCCGTAATGAGGCATTTCAAAATAAACCAAATCGTTATCATGTTACTGCTGATGAGCCATAAAACCATGATGCCTTAGTGGACAAGAATTAGATGACATAACGGATGTAATTGACATGACCACCCTAAATCTAGATAAAAGACCAATATTAATTATTATATCATTAGCGGCTACTCCTTTAAAGACTATACAAAATCAGATTTCTGACAATCGATTATTTAAAGCAGACAAAACCAATCAGTGCTCACAGACTACTAGGTTTCTTGAAGCACGTTCAGTTCAATGGGTACAGACAGATCAATTTAAGCAACTTTTACCGATGATAAGCAATTCTGTACCGTTCAATAATAATCTAGGACATGAAATCCCAAGACAACAACATTTTACTCAAAATATATTTCAAGAAGATCAATATTTGAGTTCACCTGCCCAAACAGTTCTCCCACCGTTAGCATTCATGATACAGACCAAAGTACAGCTTGTAAGAAAGAGCAACTTAATTTACAAGTAGAAGCTAACAAAGTTTTTTAGACTTTATCAGCAAACTGCTCTTTTCATAATACTTTAAATGATAACGAGGTAGAGAGAGAAAACCTAGTTAAACAGTCATTGCGTAACAATGGTCCTATTGCATTCGCGAATAAAGAATGCCTTTCAGGAGCTAGTGATGTTGTTAAAAATAGCGAAGATGACACTTATAAAAGTAAAATAACAATAGAAGAAGAAACAAAGGAATCCAAATCCTCGAATGCAATACCTAACAAATTAATACCTTCGCCTTTTAAGCAGCTATTATACTGGTCGGATACACCAAAAAGAAAACTACGGGAAAAAAGTTCATTACAAGAATAGAAAGAATACTTTAAATATAAATAGAACAAAAAGGACTGTGAAACAGAAAGAAAAGAAATAAACAGAAATGGGAGAAAAAGAAAGCAAGAAGAGAGAGTTGAAAAAAATAAAAACAAAGAAACAAAGGCTGTTAACAATGTAAGTGCTATTTTAGAAAATAAACAAGAACCTCCGGCAACTCTATCAGACAAAACCAGTTCCTATATGGTAAACGATTACATCATCGTAAGATACAGTGGGCAACTTTTACCCGGAGAAATAACCGCCATTGAAATACAAAGGTATAAAGTAAAGTACGAAATAAATCATATGGAGAAGAAAGGTATAAACTTAGATATAGCCAGATAAAAAAGATATCTTGTGGTACGCGCAAAAAATTAACAAATCCGAATTGAAAAATAAAAGAGGCTTATACTCTAGTTAAAAATTTATTTATTTCCTACTGGCAAAAACTTAGTACCCAGTAATTATTACCACTTATTACTTTAGTTCTTATATCACTGAATTTTAGGTAATTCCATAATATGTGTTAAATATGTTGGTTTTCGTTTCAAAGAGTTATTTTATTTACAAGTACGGACTTGTCCTATGAATTACTCGTACATGTGTCGATGTTAGGTCCTTGAATGGGTCAGTATTAAGTACATACTTTTTTAAGGGTGTCAATATAGGGCATAAAGCGTATTTTAATTATTTTTTAGTATTTGGAAGAAAATATCGGATAAGATACGTTAAATTATAAGAGCTTAGTAAAAAAATTATTTTTCAGTGTCATCTATGTTCAAGATTTTGCTACTACCTGGCAGTGACAAATATATTTCTCAAGCCCCCAAAGACAAAAAATTTCTTAAGGTGTCGATATTGGGTACAACCACCTTAACCTGTTTGACATAAAATCGCATGAAATGGCGTGTCCAATTCCACCTTAAACGAAGACATATATTTATTTTAATGCATTTAATATACGATTAGCATTTGCCTTGCCATTTGCTGTTAATTGACAGGTGTGACATTGTTCCGCCCGTTCATTCGTTTACCATAATTTAACAATCAAAATAAACGTTCCTCTCTTACAGTTTAATTGGAGGCAATTCTACAGCAATTATATTGGCGATAGCGAATCGTTACTTTCTTAGTCTGTCGCATTAACATTACCTTTTTGTTTTATCTTCTTGGTAAGCCAGTAGATCAGACAATATACGGAAATAACTGTATGCAATATTTGCATTAAGTAGGCAATAGAAACGATTTATTGAATAATCATAAATATATGGTCTTCAGATTTAATACTGCAGCCTAGAGGCGCGTTTTCATTTAGTCGGTAAGCCTGATCAGCTTTTACTATTTGGTATACCACGACGGAGTGTCCATGTCAAGTTATTCGGCTTGGCATGGCTTGGCATCTAAAAAGCATTTCAAATTATCAGTATAAGCAGAATGATTAACGACGAGGATATTCTTCTTGCTTTCGTGGCATTTGTAATCGTAGTCTCAAGAGGAAAAATCCGAAAAAAAACGTGATTCTGTGTCGACATAGTCAAGCTATTAGTTATAACGGCCATATAACTTCCATGACAACAATTGTTCCAACAATGCAATCCGTGAAATTATCTTGCAGTTAGATATACCAGAGCATTAATAATTTAATGATTTAATAAAAGACGATATAAAATGTAATGGTGAATTCAGAACTTCGAGGCTGCCTTAGCAATGACCGCAACATCTAAAACATATTACTATTCAAATTGACTAATTGACGCCCAATAAATAAATTGATGATGCCAAGAGAATTGAGTGTCGCGCCATGACTATGTCCGGTTTCTCAACATTAACTTTTTTACAAAAAAGTGCCGCCTGAGTTTTTTTAGCGTTAAATTCTACTTGGTTACTGTCACCCTTCGACAGATGTGGGACCTCTTGCTGCCTATTGAGATGTGGCTTGGCAGTCGATGTTCGAGCATCCAAAGTAAAACATCAAACAAGTGTGCTGTCGTCTGCGAAGATATACAGAGTGTTTCAGAAGTACGGTACGTAACTTACGGGGATGATTCGTTATGATATTCTAGGAGAAAAAGTGCATATAAACATGTATCTGGAGTCGCCCCGTTTTTGTTATGCAGGGTGTTAAACTTTGAAAAAAAAATCGTTTTCTTTATAATTTTTTTAAATATCCTTTTCTCGATTGTATATATATTTAAAAAAATAACTTTATTTTTAATTTAAATGTTTTAAATAACTTTGAAGTACATAGGTATTTTTTTTTTGTATGTGCAATAAAGTGGTTTAAATTTTTTCTCTTGGAAACGAAGCAAGATACGAAAACAATTCAGGAAACAAAAAAAGTTGTATTATTAGTTGGTAAATCCGAAAAAAAAATATCAAAATTAGAAAAGAGGCAGTGGGGTACATTTGTTTTGTCGATAATATTCATTAAGGTGTTTCCCGGGACGCCACTGGACTTAATAAATGTAATCTAGTTAGGGCTAAGTAAGCCATTTATCATTATTAATAACGGTACCAAATTTCAATAAAATCGGGAAAAAGGATATTTAAAAAAATTATAAAAACCAATTTTTTATCAAAAACGAGGCAGCTCCGGACACATATTCATATGAACTTTGTCTCTTAGAATATCATAAGAAATTACCCCCCCCCCCCCCAAGTTACGTACCGTACTTCTGAAACACCCTGTAGATGGGAATTTCAGTTTTTTCCAAAAGATTGTTAATGTATAGCAAAAAGCATATAATATGTATTACTAATACATATTATATGCTTTTTGCTATGGTACTATATGGCTATTACCCTGTATATCTTGAAGCAACAACAGAGATAGAAGACCCAGGGCCATTTCGACTTGTGCGCATGCGCCGTAACGGTATTGCCAAATGTACTTTTATTTCTTTAAAACAGGGCAGAAGAGTGAGACTTAGAAAATTAGAGCAATGACAAAATTACCAAAAATCTTGCTAAAAAATTGCAAAATAAGCATTAAGTCCGTACTTTCAAGTGTTTTCAAATTATTTGTTTCCATTACAAAACTAAAACGCATTTAACAAAACTTTCATATAACTGGAGGCTGACAACGTGACAACGTCTTATTTTTGCTCGACATAACCTCGAAATCTTTAGCAAATTTGGCTAACAGTTCGTTTCATCGAGGTGACTGTCAATTGATATAATTAGGTACCTACCTATTTTTACCGAATATTGCATGCACTACAAAGAATCCTACAAAAACCTATTATTTTACCTGTTGAACTCTAAAAATAATTGTAAAATATCTAATAAAAGTTTTATTAATATTAACCTGTGTTCTTTTTCTTTTCTCAATCGAAATAATATACGACATCTTAAACAAAACAACAACTTTAATGCTTGTTTACAAATTTCTGTCCAGTTGTCAAGTCAAATGTGATATAACCTCATTTTTTTCCGTTAAAACAAACGTCTATTTATTTTTTCTCGCGCATGCGCACTGCGCGAAATGACCCTGACGAAACAAAGAACCTCTGCTTCACTACGTTTACATTGGTTAAATGGGCGAGGCGCCATATAGTACTAATTCATATATGGTAAAAAGAGGGTGGGCGACAATATAGAACCTCGTGGAAGGCATTGATGCT
Source organism: Polydrusus tereticollis (assembly GCA_963920685.1). NCBI lineage: Eukaryota > Metazoa > Arthropoda > Insecta > Coleoptera > Curculionidae > Polydrusus > Polydrusus tereticollis. The sequence goes on from OY987329.1 coordinate 58,920,846, forward strand.
AAATATGTCTGTTGTGCCAAATGTGGGTAATATAAGTCAGAAGGTCTCCTGTTGATCTAGATCTAGGAAATTCATACTGACTAACCGAATGCAATGCGACTGGACGATAGTTGCTTGGCAAGGTCTTTTTTGGGAATGGGCTGGAAAGGCGCAGTTTTACGTTATTTACGCAGTAAATACGTTAAAAAGTCTATAAAATACCGGTGTCAATGCATCAGCGCATGTCTTAATCACGACAACTGGAATTTCGTCAGAACCAGAAGCCTTTTTGGTGTCAAAACTTCTTACTCGTTTAAGTGGGCGCTGCTAGAAATCGATCTCGGGAGCCTCGCCAAAGTTAGGCGTATTTTTCCGAATTAAGAACTTCTATACTACATCTACAGCTTCCTATATTCGACTGTTGCTGGAATACTGGTCACACATGTGGGGCTCTGCCCCTAAACATACGCTGTTCCGTTTAGAATATCAAAATTGCTAAGACTTTCTACTGGAAGCGGCAACACCGCATTGTCTAAAATACGGTGTGGTCGAAACTTGAAATCAACTCCGCATAATCATTTTTTTTTATATTTGGATATAATACTCTTTTAAATTAACCACAATCAAATCACTTCGGGATAGCTTTTATCAAATTGAAGCAAATTTGGAAATTTATGTTTTTTGAATAACCAAAAACTTCATGCTTGTTGCAAGGATACTACAAACAAATTTCGAACTTAGCAAATAGTTCTAAAAATAGGATTAACACTCTTTTAATATTATTGTACCTACATGGTAAAAACTAAAGACCATAGAAGTCGATTTCGTGTGAAGTAATAAAAATATACAAATATTAATTGACAGACTTTACCCTTGAACGATTTTCATATTTCTTGCCCTAACCTGTATCCTATTTGACTTGAAGCCATTCTAGATCATGTACCCAAATTTGGTTCGCCATAAAAGTCCATAATCACCTTGTAGGTAGGTATATTAAAATTCTCAATTTAACTGATCTAAATATTTTTTTAAATTTTATTTATTCAGTAAAATAAACTGTGGGTAGTTTGCATTGTAATTAACTAGGCGTTTATTTACCTGCGACCAAAATTAAACTCTTACTTTGGATTAATAAATGCATTTCATTAATAAGCAGTTGATTAAGGCGCCGGGAGATATTTGTTAAACGAACGGTCATTATCTATTTAAATTAAGATTAATTTATGGAATTATAAGCAAGAGTTCTTTTTTGAAAAGTGGCACTTAAATGAAAGCGAAAAATGTTGTACTAACGGCTTGTTTGGTTATTTCTTCATTAAACACCACAGAATATTTGACATTCAGAAATATTAGCTTTCGATAAAAACATATATTTTTTTATCTTCAAATAAAAACTGATTTTGCACAGTGCAGTAAAAATTTTGATAACGAATCTTTTCTCTCCTCCTCTGCGACACTCCAGATTCACACAATTTTAAAAATAAATTTATTCAATGATTTTTGCTTTTTATGTATACGGTGTCAATTTTTCGATGTAATTGCACGGTGCTTGAAAAAGTTATTTACCAGTTTTTTTAAGTTTATTAATATTTTATTTCAGATTAAGCTAACTAGTAAAGATAGAGACTTGCGGTTTTTGCATTACCACGCTACTTTTTCGTGAAACAAAACATGCCGCAAACATAATTGTCATAGCTTTCTTAGTTCTTAAGCTACAAAGTGTTTTCGAAAATTATTGCTTTTGACCATTCCCTGTATTTCGGTTACCCTTTAACTTATGAAAAGATTGAAAACTGTTTCTGAAAGAGTTTTCTAAGTAGAATTCAGTGGCGTATTTAATTTTTTTCTGGGAGTCTTACTTGTCGACATTTAAAGCCAACATATGATTTTTTTAAATGGGACACCCTATATATTTTTCTCTTATTTGATTGGGCTAGTTTTACGCTTTTCAAGAATTTGTAAAAGTTGATAGTTATTATTAACAATAAGCGCACAAATCGAAATATTAAAATTAGGGTACCTAGTAGGCTATGAAAGCATTCAAATAAATAAAAGAATATGTTATTACTCCTAATATAAATATTTTATAAAAATACACTAATATTACGTTTACAACTGGGGACCCATTCTTGCTTTTGCTGTGCTGTGTCCAAATCGAGATTATCCTGACATTGCCAATGATACCTTATGGTATCAACAGGATGGAGCACCAGTCCATTATACTCGCCCAGTGCGTGAGTATTTAGATACTGTTTTTCCTGGGTGGTGGATTGGTCGAAGGGGTCCAATAGAATGGCCCGCCAGATCCCCTGATTTGACCCCATTAGATTATTATCTGTAGGGATACCTAAAATCTAAAGTTTATATCAACAGACCGAACAATATTGTAGACCTTAAAGCACGAATAAGAGAGGAAATAAGATTGATAGAACCTCAAATAGTGCACAATGTTTACAAGAATTCGAACATCGCCTCGGATATTGCCAGTATGTTGCTGGTGGTGAATTCCAACATTTATTAAAGTAATATTTCATAATTTTGCATTGAAACATTTATTATTTAAAATTAAATAAATATAATTTTTTCTCAAATAAATTAATTCTTGTATCCACAGTTATGACTGTCATTATCAATGTCATTTTAAACAAGTAAACTATCAAATAATACACTAGTGAGTTATAATCCATAACTCGCTAGTGGGTTATGATTATAACTCACGCAGGCACATCTTCTTTCACGAAAGTCGATAAATTATTTTAGGGTTTTGTCATAACTATTTCTTGACTTGTAGGGAATAATAAATAAACACGCCAGGTCAGCCTCTTTTTGAATTTCGGCTGAAGTTTCTTCCATATTTTGAAAAACTACCCTCGAAAATAGCAAAATAATAATTTCTTTTACTGCCTTCAAATTTTGGTTGTTAATCAATTCCATAACAACAAAAATCACCTTTGCCTACTTTTACGTGTCAAATTTGCCATTCAAAAATATGTCAATTAAAATATAATACAGGGTTTTCCAGTTTACATTGGAACAATATAATTTTCTATTTTTTAATAACATCTATCAAGTGTTGGATAAAATTCTGTATGGCACTCGTGTGTTAAGTCATATAAGTCACCTGGGAATTAGCCCTTGAGGCCGTAGGCCGTAACCATTTGCCAGCGTGACTTATATATAACATAACTATTATAAAACAACTTAATTTAGATATAGGTTATATTACATGAAATGTGATCAAAATTTTACGTAGAATCCAAAAATAAAATAAAAAATTGCAATTTTAATTTAAAAAATTAAAGGGTCACATGTAATATTTTTTTTGAGCCACTCTGTACAAACGAAAATTGCTTTAGAAAATGCCCTACAAAAAATAAAAATCGTCGGGTCCGAGCGTTTTTTCGAAAAATTAAAGGTTGAATTTTAAATGAATTTGTTTCAACCTTTTTGCTCTCACTGTATATTAAAGAGAGATATTCTTCTATTTGTTTCAATGGTTTTATGGCCTATACTACCCTAATTTTCTAAATTTCTCGTTTTGTGCGTTTATTGTTTTAATATCAACTAAAGTATTTTCAGCCAGTAAACCTACAAGATGGCGGCGGGCAAATCATGTCAGTTCTCTCAAATCACGTTTAAACGAAGATAAAAAGTTACTAGGATTTCACACCAGAAATTATTAAAATTAAATTCCAAACATAAAAAAAGCAACTTTTATTAGGTACCTAGATCGTATATCTATCATGTTTCCTCGTGTTGAGTTAAATACATGCAAGAGAGAGACACACACCGGTGCTAACTAACACGAACCATTATAAGATCACAGGCCAGGTCAGGATTTGCTTCTTCGCTGCTATAGTTGTAAAAGTACGGGCAAATCAATTAAAAATTTTAATTAATGTTTAGGATAAACGCTTACCCACTACGAAAAACTTCGTTTTTAAAAACGCTAATACCGACCTCCATGTTTATGATTGTTCGCTAAGATAATGCAAGTCAAAACAACTCTTTCTCCATATTTATATTTTTATGAGCTTTCGATTTTTAAGTAACCGTAAAAAATTTGTTTTTGCATCCCTTCCTCCAAAAACATTTATCGAAGCTGGCCAGTTGGATTAAACCAGTGCCAAAAAAGTCATATACACATACACACACACGCACAAAAACATTTTTTTAGTTATATTACAAGATATGTAAAATATAAAAGAAAGAATTAAGTTTTGCAAATTCTTTTTGTTTTATTTTCACGTACTATTAATTGAATCCACATTGCGATGCACCGGCCCCGTATAATAAAATAGACCGTTTGCGGGGTCGCAATACGTCTTGAATGGAATTAAACGTGCTAGACAGAGATGTAATTATAAAGTAATATTTAAGTGTTATTGTTTCAGGTTTTAGTTGACATTGTTTTGGTGTTTTGATTTATCATTTTAATTCGCTTTTATCCATTTTTGTGCCTTGAAACTTTATTTAATACTAAACAGTTCTTTTCAGAGCTATTTTCATCGTACTATTGCGTTGCCGGTAAGTATTTTAGACATTTGTAATTATTTATTCGTTTTAAGTATCCTAACCTCAATTTTTATAAATAACACTTCTTAACATATTATTGTATTTATAGGAAAATATGAGTGAACAAGTTATGGACCATGATTATTGTGCTAAAGCACCTTCTTCACCTAAACAAGGTAATTGTCTCATGCAAGAAAATAAAGTTGCCCAGCAGTTTGTTCAAAATGTTTTCAAATATTTTGTAGAAAACCACCCTGAGTTGCCTCCGACCAAGGTTAGTAGTACTAATTGAGGTTTTCCTCACAACATGTCATACTTCTCAGTCTAAAGTTTTCGAGATTACTTATTAAATATTTTTAGTGCCACATTAATTTTAGGAACCTGCCAAAGCCTTGCAAATATCAATTGAATCGGTACGAAAATACAAAAATGGATGCCAGGAATCCACACTGGATTTGAAACGACCCAGGCGAAAATATTGAACTGATGAAGCACCTAAAAACATCTGCATGTAGATAAGAAACGAAATATAAAACATGTATTCCGACTCAACAGATGATGACGAGAGCTAATTTTATGTTGCCATTTTTTTTTACTACCTATATTTTGATCCTTTTTGTTTACCATTTTTTGCTCTCAGTTCTTGTGTATTTACTAGACAAGTTCAACAGAATGTTTTTACCTTTTATTAATAATTATACGTTTACTTTTCTTACCAGAGAGAAATTCCAATAATTTAAGCAATGATAAACATCATGACAAGTTTAGGACAGTGGACAAATTTCACTCCTACTTTACACGGGATTGCAGAAGCAGTATTCACATTCCTGGCTTTCGGCTTAGAGCATTCAAAAAGTTTTTAATCACTGGGACCTGTTCAAAAAAATAGTAAATATAAACAGATTCAAATGTGAAATTAAATCCTACCTCACATGCAATTGCTTTTATTCCATTGATAAGTATTTCGGTCCTTCATGAATCTTGCGACTCATATGTGTGTTATGTATGTCTGATGTAACATACACTAAAGTGTATGTTCTTTCCATTTTCATTTATTATGTTATGTATTTATATAGACTAGTTTTAAAATTTTAATAATAGTTTGACAATGTTAATATTTACTTTATAAATCTGTTTAACAATAAATAAATAAATAAACTGAAAAAAAATGTTGACTCAAAGTGCTATTTCACCTAATGACAGAAAAAATACGGATACGAAAAAATGACAGCAGTGCACCACATGTTTTATAAAAAATTATCAGAAGACATGTTTGCAAGCCACTTGGTGGAGCACTCTCACTTTTCTAAATAAAGTATGTGGTTTTATATCCTATTAACACATACTAAAATTGAGTATAATCTTAAGTACTTTCAGAGATAGCATAAAATAAAAACACCTAGTAGCAAAAAAATGTGGCCGTTGCGGGCATACGTTCAGATAAACTTTTCTCCTAAAAATATCATGAGAAGTCACCTCGAAATATTACTAGGTCATTAAGGAATACCCTGTATATTTAAAAAAAATGTTTTCATTATTATGAAAATTAACATATTTTATTACAATTTTTAAGTCCGGTTCTAACCATAAACAGCTGCTCGCCATTGTATTGCTGCCAATATTATTCTCACTAAAAATTAAATAGCTGAAATATGACTGTTGTCATATGACATGTCGGCCATCTTGCAGGTTTACTGGCTGAACCAAGATTATCAACTATCATATATTTTTGAAGCTTAAAAACTAAGAAAGCTACTTTTGTTTCACGAAAAAGTAGCGCGGTAATGTAAAAAACCGCAAGTCTCTATCTTTACTAGTTACAAAGATACCCTGCGATTACATCGAAAAATGGATACTCTGTACTACTTAGGTGCTATTTTCATCGGACAATTATGGAACTATGAAAGCTACCAAAGTTGAGGTTTAAACGAATAGAGGGTATTTAAAAAAATATGTGCCATCGCTTAAATGATTTCTTACCCAAAAATAGGACAAATAGTTCCTATCAACAAAGGTCCGCAGCCGCTTTAATTTTGAGATACAGAGTGTTGAAAATTTAATAAAAATCGGATTTTCTTTAATATTTTCGAGACGCTAATTAGGCATAAAACCTATTTATTTTATAAAAAAGATTTGCTCTACTTCTACCAGTGGCGTCCGCGCTAATATATATTTTTTACGAAAATACGAAAAAATTAGACGCCACTGCTTTTCTTCAAAATAAAATTTTTTTTGAAAATTGCGCTTTAGCATTCAGCAAAAATAAACTTTTTGCGTGTGACTCAACGGCTATCGATTAAAAAAATAAATAAGGTTTATTTACATATCGGTATGTCCATATGGATAGCGCTTATCTAAAAGGGAACAAACGCCAAATGGCGTTATTTGAATTAAACATATCCACCAAAATGAACACTTCATTCATCTAAAAAGTTTAAACACCAAGCTTAACTTCAGATACCCCTTTTGATATAGTTACCAAGTTACATGTCATGCATTACAGGAATCTGTCTATCTCTTGGATTCCTATTGACGTGTTTTGTGGTTCTCTTTTGATTGACTATAATCAATCTTTGTCAATGTTAAAACCTATAATAAACTTTCTTGTGTAAGCTAGTTAAACTTAAAATAAATCAAAGGAGTGCAATGATTTTGCATTAAGCTAGGCATATTTAGCAGGTGCTAAAGTAAACGGTATACAATAGAAGGAACCTAGAAAATATTAGCAAAGGTAGACCCTCCGATAATAATAGTACCTACTTTTTTTGCGCAAAAACTTTTTAAACTTTATCCAGGCGGAAAATCATAAACCCGAAAGAACTGATTTTAAACTTTGAATGTTTCTTACACCGAATGACGTTACAGGTTTTTATAAAAATCTAAGATATGCCTATTTTAAAGATGACAAAGGATTCGGCGGGACCATGATGACGAAGATTAAAATAGTTTGTAAAATAAATGCATTTATTTTTGGTGGTTTTTATATACATACATGATAATAAGCATTTATTTTCATTAGTCTACTCTTAGCATACCTAGATTATTCACCGGTACAAAATTATTAGTGTTTCGTCAACAAAGTTGTTTCAATTAAAAATATCCAAATTCTATTGGCAGCCTTTAAACAGACGTAAATTATTTCGATTTTATCAAAAAAGAACCAATCATTCCACTACAAAAAAAAAGAAAAGTTAATTGACTAAACCTTTTTTATATAACGTATTTAGTTACAATACTCTTCCTCACAAAACTTCTAACAGAAGTAAGAAATATTTAAACACCGATTTTTTTTTTTTTTTTTTTTTTATTTTACTTTTTTACGGTTCGTCGGCGTATCTGAGGCCATCTAGAACCGGTCATCGACCGTACGGTTTTTAATCGTGCGGTCTACCGACTGGGGAGTGTGAAACGGCACCTTCATCCTACGAGATATCCGATCTCATCCGGCCTGTCCGGCGTGAATAGGATGGTTTTGATGTCGATTCATTTTACACTCTTCCCTAAGACAAGAGCACGCGGTGTTTTCCAAGCGGTCACCCATCCAAGTACTAGCCGCGCTCGACACCGCTTAACTTCGGTGATCTGACGGGAACCGGTGCTTTAGGTGTCGCTAGGCCCTTGCCCAACACCGATTTTTAAAACTATGAAATGTTCAACCTTGATTTACTCAAACTTATAAAATGGTCGTTGGTCCCTTTTACATAAGCGCTATACATATCAGAGTTTCATAAAATTTCATTTAGGTATCTCCTAAACAGAACCGATATCGAAAAACTATTAAAATGTACTTCGCGTTAGACATTTAACTGCCCACATATCTGTGTTAACAAAAGAGAAATACGGCAGTGGCGTACATATTTTTTGCTCTGCCTAAAAATTGTAACACCCTGTCTCTCAAAAATAAACCGGGTTTTTGGATAAGGAATCACCACACTAGCGATTGTACATGTTTTTTGAAATACCCTGCATAAACTTTCTTGGGCCCCATATCTTTATTTTAAACTTTTTTTTACTGATTTATACCGAAGATAACAGTAACTTCGGAATTTTAAATAAATTACCTTTCTTGTATACTATTTTATTTTCAAAATCTGTGTAAAAATCCAAAATAGTTTTCTATATAATATTATTTACTTTCAAGAGGTTTTGAGTTCATAAATAATAAATATATTGTGATTTTTAATGCATTATTGGGAGCCTGAAAATACAATCATGTTTTTTTAGCGGTGGCAACTAGAAAGCGGAAATTTTGAACATTATTGACTTAATTTGGACAATGTGTTAGATCCTCATATTTAACTCCTTTTCTGTACTGTACTGCGCCACTGGTTTGGGTTGCCACGCTGCCATAAGAAAAACCTGCGCGCTACTGTTAAGTTTATGTTAGGTCAATCAACGGTTCGGTCTGTGACTGTATTTTTGCGGTGATTTCAGTTTTCCCCAAAAATGCCTAACTGTGGTGTGGTGCTGTCGGCTGCCACAATAACTTAAAACATTCTAACGTGACACTGCATAGTTTCCCAAGACATGAAATGGAGCCGCGGCGATATCAATTCCGTAAAAATAGAATAATCCGACAACATTTTCAGCCTAAAGCTTATCAAGAACTGCGATTCCTATTTTATATAAAAATTAAACATTTTTCAAGATTTAAATGGAACTTCAGTTAAGCTAAGAAATAATTCAGATATTGTTCTGTATAAAAACAAAAACTTCGCTAAATTATGATTGTTGTAAAATATCATTAGCATCATATTCTCTAAGCCCTGTATAAACTCCGTCTATTTCTGGGTACTTCTGTCTAAATGAATTTACCACATACGATAAAATTAAGAGTCTATTCTGACGTCTAATTGATGCCCAATTGTTAACCCAAGAAATATAGACCTTTTCTTTTTGTCCTTTGTATACACTTTAAAATAATATGATAAATAAACGCAATAAACTGGAAAAATCTAATTCGACGATTAGGTTCTCAAATGCATTGTGATATAATATAATAGGTACATGCATCTTCGTTTTTCACAATGGTTATTAGGTTATCCCAATAAACTCTCTTGGTGGTGGCATTTCCACACAGTGGCTGCACCTACACCAAGTTGCGTTTCCTAACCCTGTCACGTTTTCGTCATTATGCCGGTTGTCATGTTGCCTGCAAAATAATGTAAGCATGCAAAATTTCCTTTGGTTTCAAATCGCAACTCTATCCCAACGCGTCGTAACGTCACGGATACGGATCGTTATAAGAAACGCCGATGCCGGGTAGTCTGTGGTGGTGCCTTCGGACTTGGCGATATCGAGATGACGTCACGCGTAACGCCGCTCAAACTTCCCTGGCTAATATACTTCAGAAACTACTTTTACGCCGTTTAGATTTTTTTACATTTTTTTTTGCTTTCAGGTATACTACAGCTTTAAGGTGGGAGCTAGCTAGCTATCATCAGCAAGCAAATATATATTCGTTTGAGGGTGTTTGGGTATATCACTCGTGTAGACGTGTACCGGCGCAAGGGGGGGGGGGGGCTCCTGCGGTACTCCGGCCCTGATATTCCTAACACTTAATGTGGCGTTTTCTAATGATACCGTGAATGTGCTGTCTTCGGGAAAAGAAATTATGAGCTTAATCATGTTTTTTGGCATACCTAATTTTATTAACTTTTGAAACATCGAAAAAGATCGCCCCCGCTGAAAAGCGGCCATAAAACTTGCAACTAGTTTAAAAATTCAAGACGATAGAGATTTTACAGTTTAGAAAAATATTGAATTAGTTTGAATTCTGATATGAATTACTGTAAAAAGCAATTTTTTTTCTTAAATGGGTCACCCTGTAATATTCTGCAAATGGAGGACAGAATTTCCTATCTAATGATATTATGAATTCCTATAGGTGTTTTTGGTATTTTCGGAGCATTATAACGAAATTTATACAGTAAAATTAATACTTTTTTGGTAGTTCGCTGCAAACAAAACCAGAAAAAATTAAATTGACGTTGTCTGTATTTATTCTATAATAAAATGGCTAATAATTCACAATATTCAAGCTCAGATAAACATTTTGCATTCACATTTAGTGTTGTAGAATTTAATATAGCGGTTAGATATTTTATTGGTCTTTATTTTCATTTGGTTTATTTATTTATAGGTATTAAATTATTTATTTTTCAAACAGATATTCTTTACTACTCTTTTAAAAAATAGTAAGCAAAACCAAAAAAAAAAATATTTTTAATTATTTTGTTCCCATAAATCTCACTATCCAACCAAAAAAAATGAGGGTAGAGGAATACCTTAGAAAATATCATAGATAGAAAATCGATCCTCCATTTGCAAAATATATAAAATACAAGGTGACCTATTAAAAAAAAGTTTGATACAATATTATTAATTCAACTCCTTCAGAAATTGGAGACGCCTGTACCAAACTAACTGAGTATTTTTCAAAACTGTAAGGCCGATTTTGGACGAGAGGGTGTAGGCTGAATCCGGCTTAGTTCAGGTTCTTCAGCATTTCACCCGCTTCATCTGAAATCGACTTAAAATATTTATTGTCCCATGAAACTAATGTTGATATTTCAGCTTTCTAGCTGTCGCCGCTAAAAAGATACGATTTTCTTTTTAGCTCCGGATATGCTGTTAAGAAAATCACATAATAGTTTATAACTCAAAATTTTTTAAATATACCTATATCACATTATACAGAAAACTGTTTTAGATTTTTACCTAGAGTATAAAAGATAATTATATACGAAGTAATTCATTTAAGATTCTAAATAAGTTGCCGTCACTTTTATCATGATTTTACAAAATATCATACAAACGTAATAAAACATCTTATAGCCCCATACAAATTTTCAAAATAAAATCTCATATAGTTCTCGAGATACTTCTAATAGGCCACTTTATTTGGTGTACCCTGTATAAAACAGTACTATAAGCGGTTGTAGATGTCTTTTAAACATATTTAAGTGAATGTTTGTACGCACTTACTTAAGGGGTTACATCTCCAGAATAGATTTTGCATGATATTAAAATAGTATATTATTAACCAAGGTTTAGACAGCCATCATTATTGCGCTTCGCTCCTCGTGATTTAAGACGCGAGGGCTATAAGCTGTCTAAACCGTGGTTAATATAATATTTTTTCCACTACTACAAACTTTTATAAGACATTTATCTTTATAGCATTAATAATTATAAAAAATTATAGGTAGGTATAAGTATATTTTTTAATCAAGTTACCTGCGCTTTGGAATTGACAAAATATTTTGTTGTTTTGTCAGGTGGCTTTGTCAATGTCAATTTTTGTTCATTTATGTCATCAGAACGAGTTTTCCGTTTTTTTAAATGAGCGAAGAAAATGTTAGTGATATTATTATGTGTACACCTCCAGAATTAAGGATGAAAGCAGAAAAAATGTTGATTGTACCTTGTATATTTTACAATATCCGGCGTCTCTAATAATCTAATATGTATTGATAATTATCTGGTTGCCTAACCACAATGAATTGATGTTGTAGAATTAAAAAATCAAGTTACCTGCGTTCAAACAAAATTCGATTAAGGTCAAAGATCGGTCAATAATGGATTTCAATGGCTTATTATTGACCATGGTCAATAATGACTTATAAGGTAGAGAAAAACGATTTCTAGCGTTAATAATCGGTCAATAATGGCGATGTTATAGGTTAGTAGTGGAAAAAATTTATTTTCAGAGAATACATTATACTATTGCATAAACATGATGGATAAAAGACTAATTATTTTAGTACTAATCTAAGGCGAAGGAAGAAAAAAAAAATTTTAACGTAACAATCGCCGTCATTGGATACATACATTTTTGCGTATAAGGTACCTCGAAGATGTTTTTATGATGATATATTTAACTACTTCCATAGAAGATTTAAAGTATCTAATTTTCAATTTTGCAGCCATTGCGAAGACCTACAGCTACTGGAGCGGAGATCAGAAAACATACGTGCTGCTACCCTGGAAGTATATATTCTGCCTGTTATCTCTCAACAATAAGCAATGTGTCTGAAAACGGGCCTTTATTTTATTGGTGGCGTAATATCGCACGGTAAAATGACTGCCGGTCTGCAATGCGATAGAATACCGCACTGTAAAAATCTCCCCTGAACCTCCATATATTTTTACTGTTCACGATATCGCTGCGAAAGTTTGAAAACGGAAAATCGCATGTCAATCGCACCGTCTGAAGGTACCACCAAAGTAAGATATAGCTCGACACACGTATCTGTAGCTGTCGAAAGAATGCTAGCAAAAAACTTCTATAGGTTTACGACGTTACCACATACCGTTACATAATTTTATTATAACATTTGTTAGCAAGGAAACCATGGAATTAAATGTATTCACTGAAAGTAAATAATAAAACGTCTAAGAAAATAAGAGTATTTTATTATAATATAAATAAATAAATTTAAAATTTCTTCTTATTCTATTAATGTTGGTACTGAAATAGCATGGAAATATGGTAACATAGTGTACGATCAAAGGAAACATGTTTAATTAAATACCACTTAGTAACAGAAATAAACATATATTTACTGAATTTTAACAAACGCTCGTACACAGACTATAACCTAAGAATATACTACGCTTAATGATTAAAAAATATCTTTGGAATTTACATACATATCGGTGAAATAGAGATCTTTGTGTTATTAGAATATGAAAACAGCCATAAACTGGCAGAAAGAAGCTGACTTCCCTCGACATTGTACATTGCCAATCAGAAACTTGCACAAATAATGGGAGAACATTTTTTACTACCTACTTTATTTAGGTATGTTTCAAAGAAACTTAATTTACATGATAATATTTAGTATTATGGATATTTATTTCTCGACTATAATAAAGAATGTTAATAAGCGCTAAACATTCTTATTAGTGAGAATCAACATGGATTCTTTCGTGGTCGTTCCATCAATACAAATTTAATCTCCTACGAGCAACACATATCAAAAACCATGGATGACAGACAGGCGGTGGATGCAGTGCACACTGACTTTTCTAAGGCATGTGCTAAGGTTTATCACGAGTCCTTGTTTGTTACATTGAAGGGGGCCAGTTGCAGGGCATCCTACTTTGCCAGTACTAACCAGGCTTATCGAAATTTAGGTTTTATTTTAAGGGCCTCAAAAAATTTTCAAGAGCCAAGGTCCTTGATTCTCTTATAAAGGGTGTCCCAAAATTAACGCACATTTTTATTTTTTGTTAACAAAATACATTTATTTCTTGAAATATGTCAAAACTTTACTGGGATTAGAAAGAATACATATCACGATTAAGTGTGAAATACAATATCCGACAAATGTCCACCGCGGCTTTGCTGGCAGGCCCTTGCCCTTTTGACGAAATTATTGATAACATTTTCACATATTCGTGGACGAAGTTCATCAATGACGCGTCGAATTTCGTTCTTCGAGTCAGGAATTGCGGCTGGTCTATTGGCATAAACACGAGATTTAAGAAAACCCCAGGGAAAGAAATCGCACGGTGTTATATCGCAGGATCGTGGTTTCCAATTCTGATCACCATTGCGAGATATGTCACGACCAGGAAATTTCAGTCATAACGAGTCCATTGTTTCACGCTCAGTGTGACAGGTTGTTCCGTCCTGTTAAAACCATAAGCTTTCCACTTTAATTTGGTCTAATTCAGCCCACAGAAACTTTTCTAACATTGCATGATGACGTTCGCCATTCACTGTTAGCGCAGTTCCAGCCTCGTCTTCAAAGAAGTATGTCCCAATTCTTCCGCCGAACCTAAAACCACACTAAACGGTGAGTCGTAGAGGATGCATTGGTTTTTCGTGAATAACGCGAGGATTCTCTTCCCCCCAATTTCGACAATTCTGCTTATTGACGTATCCATTTAATTGAAAATGTGCCCCATCACTAAACAGGATTTTCTTCGAAAAATCTCCGTCATTTGCCTCGATTTCCAGAATCCAATTAACAAATTCACGGCGCAGCTCATGATCTGCTGGCTTTAATTCTTGGGTCAATTGGATTTTATAGGCCTGCAAATGCAAATCTTTTGTAAGAATTCGCTGCATACTGCTTTTGGTAATGTTCACTTGCTGTAACCGACATCGAATCGAAGTACCTGGATTCTCACCAACACTTTCCGACACTGCTGCAATATTTTCAATAGATCGAGCAGTACAACTCAACCACTTTGCTCAAATTTCTTGATCAATCTTGGCACTGTCGTATGTTTTAGTGCACTATTTCTTCCAAAAACGGCTCGCACTCTACGAACTGTTTCCGCATAACATTATCCACATTTATAATACGTTTTCACGATAACAACGCGCTGTTCTACCGTGTAGCGTTCCATGGCTATTAATTCCAATAAATTACATGACAGCTATCAAATTTTCAGAAGCCTACTATGACAAAAACGAAAATACCACGATATTTAAAATGTGCGTACATTTTGGGATACCCTTTATAATACGTTGATTAGATCTCGTTTGGAATTTGCTTACCTAACTTGGTATCCGCTTTATTATAAGTACATTACTTAGTTGGAGAAATATTTTTCATTTAAATTATCATTTTGTGCGGTGGGTTATGAAGTCAGTTTAGGGCATTACAACTTTTCTAAGTTGAGTTCCAGAATGGACGTTATGTATAAGACCTTTTTGCATAAGAATTTTACTGGAGTTATAGATAGTAAATTTATTTTAGAAAAAATGTATTTTATTGCACATCAATCTAATTCTCGTTCCTTCTCTCTTTCTATACAAACTCTGCCAATAATTCCTCTCTTTGCTTTATGCAGAGTAATTGTAATAATTTTTTTAGTCATATTGATAGTTTTAATGGTTCGTTAGTATCTACCAAGAGGGCAGCCTCAATAGTGTTTGGCACGCAAAGTTTTATTTATTATTGTTATGACAACAGCTTACTACTATTATTACCTTTGGATGCTTAGTGCTATGTTTTATATCTAAGTATACATCTTATATGCATATTTTGTAAACATACTCTTTGTTTATACTTATGGTTTTATTTTCTTTTTTTTTGTTATATTTCTGTACACAATAAACGGAATTGTTTTTTGTTTTTCAAGTACTCCCGGTAATTTGCATTACCTTGTGTATTATATTGCGTAGCGTTAAATTAAATAAATAAAAAAAAATTATAAATAAACATATTTTTAAATCCTTGGTCGGTAAGATAGTTTTGACATTTTGTGTGACTTAATAGGATTTGTATGTTTTAAGTTAAAATGCTTCTGTCTATAGTCTTTCCAGCTATTTTTTTTATATATAGTTTTTTATTTTTATTAAGAAGTAAGTTGCGTAATGAAAAAAATTAAAGTACTGTACAATGCTGATATTATTTAAAATAAAAAAAAATAATTCGATGACAACGTCATTTTACAAGAGTTTCTCGACATTCGAGATTTAACAGACCTATGTTTTACAAAAATGGCAATATCGGAAACCTGGCGTAGACCATACTTTCTATGAAATAACGCTTAAAAAAAAACAGCCCTGTAGAAAAACATCTAAGCCGGTGCAAATCTATGTTCATATAAACTTTTCTTCACTAACCCAAGAAATCACACCCTGAAATTTTAGCACGCCAATAAGAAACACCCTGTATAAAAGTGGATACTTACCGAATTTAGGTGGGTGATTTATTAGAATTCTTGATTTTGTTTTATTAGCGCAGGTCATCCAAAACCATCTCCATTAATTTTTTTATTATTATCAAATTTCAGTTAAAGTCATGTTTGTTGTTAAAAAAACTACTTTCGATTCTAAATTGTATGTGATTTTATAAAAAAAAACATGTCTCTCTGTTCACTTACTATTAATAATAACTATCAGTTCCCGACAGAAAGATAAATTGTTAAAGTAATTGGCTGGCATCGAATTGCTGCTAGATGTTTGCTTTACATAAATGTGGGTTTAGCCAGCTTGCAAAATTATGCATTATTGATAAGGCATAATATGAATATGCATAAATAATTTGCTATGAAATTAAATCCTAAGAGAGAAAGTTTATAATTTATGGAAGCTAAAAAGAAACAAATTATTTCTTATTTGTTATCCTGTAACAGGAACAAAAGGCATGGTCTACCCTGTCCATAATTGTATACTTATTTATATATAAACATATACAGTGCATCCATAAAATTTGCTCCCCCCTGCTAACTCGAGCTTGGCTTGACGTAAGTATAAATAATGATGCTCCTAAGCCTAACATAAAAATTTACAGTTTCTTTGACTGAGAGTAACTTTGCACATTGCTTATATTGCTTAAGCCTTTCGAGGAAGTTACTAAATCCATAAGTTCTTCGAAAGCTATACTATCCGAGATCATACCAACAGTGAAAGCTCTAAAAAGGTATTTGGAACAAGAAGATATTGTATTGGGGACCTACGTTAATATAATGAGAAAAACATTGATTACTAGCCTTATCGGTTTTCCAATGTCGATACAAGTTGCAATCATATATTCTCTATATTTTTGAATTCAAGATACAAATTAACATTATTTGAACAACACACTGAAGCTTATAGACAGACTTTCAAAGAATGTACAATGCTGACACCACAGAAATTGTTCTGGATGACGACGCTGAAACCGATGCGGACGAAGTACTACTATACACTTTGGTTCTTAAAGTAAGTCTGTCAAAAAAGCAATGATGTAAGTCCGTATGGGATTGTTTAGAAAGTTTTGGCCCTTTATCTTCAACCAACTTGTCAAAGCATGAAAATTTTGATAAAGAAGTCGAACTGTATTTACAACAAAAATAGATCAAAATCCATTTGACTGGTGGAAGAAACACGTAGGCAATGTTCCATTTTTATCAAAATAGGCCAAAAAAATACTTATATACTTATCTAGTGGGTATAGTGAGACCGGCGATGCCTACGCAAAAAAAAAACAAAACGGGGCAATATTAGTTTTCTGTGCCACGATATGCCCCCTATTAACTATATAACCTTATGAGGTGGTAATAAGACATAAACGATGAAAATTTAATATAAGACGAGCCTAAGGTTACCACCTACCTCAGCCAGCTTAAGCTTGTGGCAATTCTAAACCGTGGTGGTTCTTTTAAGTAAGGTCCTTGCCAGTAAAACAACAATGTATACGCGTATGGTCCCCAAATGATATTGCTGTGCAAGCCAATGCGATATATGCGATTGAATATTAAGCGCCACTCACAGTTACTTCTAGCTCTAACTTGACACAGCAATACCAAATTCCTGTGAGTGAAACAATGGGGTCCACACAAAACAAAACACAAAAAATTAATCAAAGTTATTTAATTTAAAAAGGTGTAGGTGATTTTAAGTCATATATAAACGAATAATTCAACTTTTGTTAAATAACTAGTCAGTTGATTTACCACATCAGATAAAATAGTAAAGGAATATGAGTTTGTCTAGGTTAAATATAGTACCGTAAAAGTTGCAACCCTTTAACAATTCGCTTTGTACATTTGACCAAGTTAGATTAATACGGTAAATCACTTAAAATGTTGAAAGATGCTGTTAAGTTACGTTATAAATAGAGCAAAATAGCTGATGGCTTTGATTACAACAGAAAAGGAGAAATTACATAATTTTAGGTCTAGGTTAGAAGTTTGGCTGTGTACAATACTCATGAGTCAAAATAACGTGGATATTTGCAGATATAAATAAAAAGGTACTTATTACCACGGTCGTCGTGGAGGCGGCTGGTCCTCTTAAGGCATAGCTCCTTACTGCTTAGTATGGTTGACAAAGAGGCCTCACAAATGAACCATAAGTAATCAAGCCCACAACCCCTCGGGTCCAATCTTAGTCGGCCGGAAAAGCCGAGTTATCGGAAACCCGGGAAAAGGCAGGTTAGCGAAAAAAAAAGAAAACCTAGAGATAGAGAAGGATTTCCCAAATTTTCCCACAAGGCTAATAGTCTGACCAGTTGCCAGAATATCATTTGACCAAATGACACCGATGACAATGACAGTTTTCCGTCAAACCCAAGAACCAACCGAAAAGGTCACAGGTTCGAAAAGCGCATTTTCATAGTTTGGTTATCTATGCTGAGTTTTCTGATTTAACTTTTTAAAGTATCTAGGTAGACTCTCACCTTAAACATTAATTACCTGTTGACGGTTAATAGTTTCACTACATTCACTTGGAAACCTTTGTTGATAATGTTTGTATTCCATTAATATTTTGTATCTTGTAGGACATAGCCAAGCGGATTAATTTTTGTTCTTCGTTTCATACTTCCTGCAGACAAGTCTTTTTAAATCCTTGTTTTAGTTAATTAGTAATTAACTAACTAAATAAAATAACTTCTTAAACTTGTATTTAAGATGTTGGTTAAATGTCTCGGCTGTTGTGAATCAGCTGTTTTAAGAAAATCGATAATTTGTTGCGCAGGTCCGTGTCATTAAAAGAAGAGACTGACAATTTTGTCGATTTTCACGGCCACGTCTGGTTAATTTTTGCATCGGTTGCGTTGGTTGACTTCGGTTGCCGTTCGTTTTCTATGGTGTTAAAGTGGTTATAGCTTTTCATGGATTGGTATGACAAATTTGTCGACAATTTTTTTGTAACTTTTAAATTTTTGAAGACTAGTGGTGTAGCAGTATCAACATAACCTTTATTGTTCTGTAGTATTCACGTCAGCTGTTTGAGGGACCATGTATGTGTGTGTTTTACTAGAGATCGAGTCTTCATGAACCATGAGTAGCACATAAAGTTTCAGCTAAGTACCATTTTCCTTTAGTAGTGCGGAACCTTGGGAGTACCCAGTAGGTGACAGGAAAGGGTGAAATCAACCCTTGCTATATTATTTCCAGTGGCGTGTGTGCTATTTCTCAAGATAAGCCTTTCCTGAGAACACCTGAGTACTGTGGTACAATCAGGGTAACGAACCTCACTCCAAAGTATTAAGTGATACAGTGATATCATTTTTTCTTTAGGTTCTTAGTCATATTAATATTTTGCATATGTACAGAACTTGTGCATTGTAAACTTGTAGCGTATGTCGACATAGCATTAAGACGTCACAAGAGTCTCTAGTAGTTTAAAACGTTAGGTGGTCTGTTACAACTAATTTCGTGGTAAATATAGTTACATTTGTTATTATAAAGTAAATATTTTTGTTTCCCGGCTAAAGGTCATTTGTTTCTTCAAGCTTTAACGCTTGTAACTTTAACATTTTTAACCTATCTACGCCCGAGTGGCTATGCCTATCGAGTAATCACAGGTACTGGTAAGATTTTGTATTATACTTTAAGAACGCTCTTATGGCAAATTTAGTTAGTTGTGAGAGGTTCTTGCACATACCTTGCGGAAATTCCAAGTCTGAGGCAATGTCCTGGATGTAGTTCTATGTAAAATGTAGAAATAAATATTTGTATTGGCCCCTGCTAAAATTTGGATTTTATTTAAAAGACAGCGACTTTGAGGGACTTGAGTGAATGAGAGCTTATAAGAAGCTATTGTAAACCGATTGTGGCATATTTGTTTTCTTTCTTAGTTTGTTTTTATCTAAGACCAAACACTAGAACATTTAGAGGCTTTTAAGTAAAATAAAACTAAGGTGACGCCTTCAGGATTTGACTTACTTATATAAGAGTGCTAAACCTCTCAATTTAGAAGCAAGATAGCGAACCTACTCTGAGTTAAGCTAGCTAAGGGGGGAGTTTTCAGGCAGCACAACATAGGTCTTTTTTAGGGACTGTTGTCTGAAGTACATCCTCCAGGGCGTAGGGTTGTCAGAGTAAGGGTGGATAAGTTGCCTTATTGCAGTATATTTTAGGTTACCCTAAGGTGAATACTAGCACCCGAGAATTATTTTTGGAGAAACGTTACAACATATACTTTAAATGAAAAGCGTTTTTGCGCACGGGGGAGAGCTACGAAATTACGGTTCTACGACGCAAAATAAAACATAACCAGAATACTTGAAAGCAACAACGTTACAATTATTACAAATATTAATGTGTTACATATTATTTAATAATTATGTCATTAGTTTCACAGTTTATGTTTTGTTTGTATTTGAATTTCGTTAAATAAAATAGCTCTACTGTGTCGTTGTGGTTCTGTTCTCTAGTTTCGACAGCACATTTTTTTAAATTCAGTTCCGGCCGGATCCGGAACAAAATTCGACAGAAACGGATATTAAAAAAGAAGGCCGGATTCGCCGGATACCGGATCCAGATCCGGTTCCATCACTGCTTCTAACTACTCTACTAGTTCTTAAGAAAACGAACAATTGAAACAACTTCTAGCTTTTAAAAGCCCAAGTTAAATTAATAGCAACTAGGCCTCTAAAGCTAGGTATTAGGTATCACTTGACCAAAATAAATTCTTATGGAAATTTCAAGATGGCGGGACCCGCCATTTTCTCTTAATTATTTGATGATTCTACTTATGGCCAGTTTGAAGCGGCAAACTGTGGAGTATTAAAATTACAAGGTTTAAATTAATGGAAAATTTGCTTTGAAATGATACCTCATTGCCCCCCCCCCCTTCATTTCGTTTAAGAAAATATTCCAAGATGGCGGATACCAGCCATCATGAACAAAAAAATTATATTCTTTTTTCAAAACAAAGTACCTACATACTTCATTTAATATTTACAGTTTTACAGTTTTCGAATTTGAATAATGTATCTCGAGCCAATCTCAAGTTAGGAGAAGGTGAGGGGGCGGACTTTATGGATGCAATGTATATTAAAACTTATTACAAGTTATTCAAGTTACAAATATGTTATTCATTAAAAATATTAAATTTACCTTGCAGTCACCCAGTATTATGTATATTATGCAAAGTGGATCTAAAACTGCATTTTTGTAATAAAAGCTATTTCTGATTATTTATGAATAATGAAATAAATTTCGATTAATTTACGATAGTTTTGTAATCGCACACTAAAATTTAGTTGACAAATTAATAATAAATTTACTGCAGCCGGCCGAATTTTATAATTCCTTATAAATAACTAATTTGTAAATCAAGTTTGTTTAAAAATGATAATTCTGTTAAGGCAGGATTTTTGACTAAGTAGTTATTAAAAAACAGATTTGTTACATCTAAAAGCGCAGTTAATTCTTGAAATCTAATGCTGCATCACGCTTATAAAATACTATTGACATTTTATGTAAACGACTATGTATACGAAGAATGGTACGACCACTCCTTTTTGTCGTTAAACATTAATAATTAAAGCAGATTCTTGGCCATACAGAGTCGTATTTGACACCATTATCTCGAACGACACTGTTTCTTCATCTGGACATTACCATTAAGCTAGAACGACCTTCCTGGGTTCGCCTTTCCTAAAGAATATAGCTATTGAAAATGCAAGATCAACATGAGTCGCTTCCTTCGCACATGCACGGACAGACAGAACTATAAAGGATTTTGATTGTGGCTGACCATAAAAAAAACTGATTTGTTTTTAAAACTGCACCCCTTCAAAAGGGTAAATTATGTCCAGTCTCTCAACTAAGTTCTGCTTACTGTCGAGAAGTTTCAACCCTAAGGTGTGATCTTTTCATGTACGGATAGCGCTATTCGTCGAATAACGTCTATGGAAACAATTATCGGGTATAATACCACTAGTGCATCAAAATTACCGATAATTCTGATTGAAAGCGTGTTGTTATTGTAACTGAATGAGTTTATTTTCATTTTTGATTAAATCCGAAAGAGCCCGACTTCGAAGAAGGAGGGCTTTTTCGAGATTTAATCAAAAATGAAAATAACCGAATGCAGTTACAATACTACAACACGCTTGAAAGCAGAATTATCTGGTTATTTTTGATGCACGAGTGGTATTCGGTGGAATATTTTCGTAAAAATTGTATTTCATATTAAAAAGAAAACATTATTGTACAATAAATTACGTAATAAGTAACAAATTTATTAAAAATATACCTACTGGGGGATTATCGCTTCTACTGTGGAATTATCGCTTCTACTGTGGAATTATCGCTGTAATTCTTGCGAAAGACCACACTTCTTATGAGATTTTTTATATATGAGGGAAATATTCGACACAATTGAACCTATAGCGATAATTTTGAGCATTAAAATATTCGGACGTGAAAGTACCGGGCCTAAGGTATTTATATTACTGTGGTTAAAGAACAGTATTTCTATGTCACTACTGATACGTAAGGGATATGAAGATCGCAGTGAAATTAATGTCGTCTTGATGTATGGGATCATGTGCTTCTTTTTGAGTCTATACTCCTATTGATTGGTTGTGTCGCTGTTCAGCAATCATCCTTCTCAAATCTGGTTTGGAAGGAGACATCTTTGGTAGCAAACGTGGTAGGCGGAGACGCAGTTGCATTTAATCTTCGGGAAACATGGTAATTACATGATGAGTAGATGGTAAATTATAGAGGAAGGGCAGTCTTACTAGGAGCCAGTCCCTAGGAAGTCGATATTGCTTTTGTTGTATGAAGTGAATGTGTGATTGTGTATATAGATGATTTAATGATACGTCTGTCCATTTGTAGTAGCGATGAGTTTGTCAATATGTTCTGTAATAGTCGGCATTCGTAAGTCATTGTGAAGTGTGTGAGTCATCGTGTAGTGAGGGGCATTCGTAATGATTTTTAAAACCTTGTTCTAAATAACTTGTAACTTTTTGTAATGCGTCTCGTTTATCGTACTTCATATTGATATACCATACGTAAATACTGGTCGGATTAAATTCCTGTTCAGTAGCGTTATTGTGTGTAAGTCAATTCCACTTCTACTGTTGATAAGGGAGTAGATAGCACCAAGTTGACAATTCACTTTTTTCAAGCGCTAGTCGGCATTTTCGTTCCACGTCATTCTTTTACCAAAGCAAAGGCCCAAGTATTGGACGCTGTTGCTTCAATTTATCCTGGATTTCTTGACTAGCCATCGTACTTTGGACGTAGATAGATTGGGTTTTAGCGTCACTGAGTCGGATTTTCCACTTATCTACCCATGACTCCGGAAGTTGAATATGACGCTGCAGCCTCGAGATTACTATTCTTGGCTGCTTAGAGGTAGCGGTTAAGCAACAGCAAACAGGTATAACTGTGTCTGACCAAATCTAACTTCCATCATGCCTGATCTTGTCGAATGCTTTGCTTACGTCGAGAAGCACTGCTCCCATGTGAAAGCGGTCATTGAAGCTCTTAAGGACACTGGACGCGAACCTAATCGTTTGACGCACAGTGCAATGAGCTGATCGAAAACCAAACTACTTTGGCTGTAAAATATTGTTGTCAAATTATAATATGTATAAGTTTTTTAACAACTTTGCCAAGGCCCGGCAGCAGGCTAATTGGCCTACTTGTTAATCAGAATTATAAGAACAAAACTATATCACCGATCATATTGCATATTGATATTATAACCTGTAAACCTGTTCTCGTTAACCTAATTATATTTTGTCCACTATTTCTCGTTTCCAATCAGGTCCTGTTCTGGTACCTTCATTATGTTAATAACCACGAAAACTCATAAATTTATTACCATAACCGAATTTTTCATTTTAATTAAAACCTAACACTCCAACTTGAGCCTAATGCAATAAAACCCGTTATTAGCGATTCATTACCGCCTTCGAAAACAATTTGTTTCGTTTTTTCGACGTAAAGAATTTTATGATAAATGTTTCTCGAAGTGCTTTAGGTTTAATATTGTGGACTGACAGGTTGTACGAGATAAATTACCATGACTGGTAAATTAGCATGATATTTTCAATAAGTACATTGTTCCAGCATTACATTTTATTTTTATGATTAATAAACAAAAGGTTAGGTATTATCCCAAACATTTTTTTGGTCGTCATGTACAACGTTTTGTTATCAATCAAATAAAATATGTCGGACCTGAGATTCATATTTTTCTAGTTTCTTATGTATCGATGTTTTAACAAGCTGTATTAGGAACACTAATCACAAAAATGAAAAATACTGATATTGTTGGTACAAAAATACTTCTAATGCATTTATCACAAAACCATTTTTTTCTCATTTGTGCAGAGAAATACTAATTATCCGATCAGGCTTTAATGAAGCTCATATTCAAGTTCTTCAATTTAAACCTACTTTTGAACAGGATTAATTTAAACAATTTTTAACTAGAAATATTTTCACTTTTTTTCTGGTAAAAATAGAAAGTTATTTTAATAAAATATATCAATTCCACGTGTGTAAGTTACATAATAAAAGTACAAAAAAACGAAATATACGGAAAATCTGTAAAATAACTCGTCTAATGATAAAACTATATCGAGCCATAAATACTTTGCTGTTTAAATCTACTTCAAAAATCTGTCAGTCACGGAAGAATTGCCTTTAAAAAGCAGTAAAAAAATTGACTAACCCTACAATTTACGAATTAGACGGCAGCTGTACCAAAAGTAAGAAAGACAAAGCTGAACCCTTTGCTAAACGTTTTCTGAAGGTTTTCATCCGTATCCCGCAAAGAACAACAATAATATACAGGGTCTTTATTAAACATACGGCAAAAATTGAAGGGGTTATTCCCTGGACTATTCAAAGAATATATTGTCCTTTAATGATTTTTGAAAAGCCGCTTTGTTTCGAAGATACAGGGCCAGAAACGTTTTCGACAATAGCCACATTTCATTACCAAAAAGTACATGTTAAGTTTCTTTATCTACACGAATTGTTGAGAATGACTACCTCCAGTTATGACGCATAATTCCAGTCTTCGCTTCATTGACTGCCGAACCGTTTCAAAAACAACAGGGTCGTTTCTTATTGAGTTACACCCAGCAATTATCCGATTTCTTATATCTTCCACATTCTCCAATGGAGTAGCATAAACTAATGACTTTAGATGGCCCCACAGAAAATAATCCAGGAGGTTTAAGTCCGAAGATCCAGCAGGCCATAGGTGAGGTCCCCATCGACCATCCAGCGATCTCCGTATGATACTGTTAAAAACTTTTTTTGTTCCAAAAAGTTCAGATACACCTCGCCGGCAAGCTTTTCTGGTAGAAATACTGGTCCAATTAGCCAGTCATCCACAATTCCAACCCAAACGTTCAACGAAAACTGATGTTGAAAACGATCTTTAAGTACCTCAGGTGAATTTTATGTTTCATTTCTTGAGAAATTCGATTCATCGGTAAAAAGAATCAGCATTAGTAGCTGAGAGATTTAAACCAATGTGTGCAAAAGTTATTGACACAATGCAATCCGTGGAGGAAAATCTGCAGGAAGAAGTGCCTGAACGCGTTTTATGTGATAGAGTCCCATTACTTACATTCAAAGTATTTGCAATTTTTAGAGTTGAAGTTCTTCAATCATGTCCAATACATCCTCTTCCACTTCGATCGTTCTTACTGTTACTGTTCTACCTGGTCCCCTACTTCGTTTGAATGTGTCTGTTTTATGAAGACGTTGATAAATACTTTGGAAGGTTTTTCTATCAGAAACATTACGGCCAGGCAATCGTTTAATGTACAACCACCTAGCTTGTAATGAATTGCCGTCATCAAGTCCGTAAATGAAATGCATGTCAGTTATCTTGGCGTTCGTATAGCGATTCATGACACACCTCTATCAAAAGTTTAACTATTAAAGACAGAAAATACACGTCAAACCACAAAACGTCAATGAGTCCAGGCTAGGATAAATTAAATGGTAAAGATCGTTTCCGTTCGTTTACTTCTTCAACCGGACGCTGATGGCGCTATTATAGGCATTTTGTTTTATAAGGTTGTTCATATCCTAACGTTGGTAGCGAAAAAACATGTATTTAGAATAAGCGTGGTGAATGTTCTGTATCTTTCTCTCTCTGCATTCAACCGTACCAGCTAAGGTTTGATAAAGATAAAAATATGACTAATGCGCTGATCCATAATAAAAATATCTTCCGGAGTCGGACCCAACTGACATTGACATTTTAAAATTAAATTTTAGTTTATTCTGCTAAAATGGTGATTTATTGTTACATTCCCGGATGTAAAGTACAAAGTGGGAAACGTGTGAAAATGCACAGGTTTCCAAAAAGCGACCAGGTAAGTTTTTTGTTGTTTTAGCGAAGTAGTAAAAAGGGTGTATCGTGAAGAGCCAGAAAGGCACCTTGCGCCTATTCTGTATACAAAATATTGTTTCTATCTAAAAAAAATGTTTGCAGCACACCTTTTGATCCTGAATAAACATTACTTATATACTGATTTTCTTACAATTATGACAGTTTACAATCTTAGTATAATGTCCGTGTATTTTTAGGCGCATAAACTATGGGTAAATGCTATTAAAAATCCATTACTCTGTGGCAAAGACAACATTGGCATTCAAAGAACTTATAGAATTTGTCACACACATTTTGGATATGACTAGAAAATTGAGCATGGCAGAAGAGGATCGTGTTTAAAGCTGAATGCTGTTCCTATGCTAAATCCTTACAGCACAATCCTACGTAAAACTTGCCTTGTTATTATATTAATTTATGTAAATATCTAATCTTAATAAGACTTGTCGCCATATCAGAGATATTGTTACAACTTCCTTGCACATGCTAAAACGACAATAAGCGATAACAATGCTGCAATCTAACCTTTGAAGCTAAGGAGTCCAACTATGGGGAACTGCATGGGTATACAATAATGATATTTAAGAGAGATTCCAGTCAAAAGTCCTCAAAATTGTCACAAATGATCCTAAATCAGATAATCTTTAACAAGCATCAAATCAATTTTGTGAAGGAGGAAGATACCAAGTACTCTCAAAAATATGCCATCAGGTTTGACATCCAAATAGCATTGCCAAGCGCTTAATGAGGCCACCGCTAAGAAGAAGAAGATTGAAAAGAAACATCTCAGATTTTAAACCCAGAAGTCTCCCGAAGTTAAGCATTAGTTCTGCAATCAGAACATAATATACTGGAAAGTTTTAGCGCACAACGTTTCCTTCTTAATACTTGATATGGTCGGCTGATATTGCCACTAAAAAGTTACTTAAAAGCTGATGTGAAGGTTTTTCCATGTTTGTGTTCTTGGTGTTCCATAATAGTTTTTGATGCTGTAAATTCTGCCATGTGAAATACGAGGTCTTCTGGTTCCAAAAATATTTTACCACATACTTTACCAAAACATGTTCAGCAGTTTATGCGTATGTTTTTGGTCCTTTTTATATTTTGAAATGATTTCTATACCGGGCAATAGAGAATCCCAAGTAATTTTTTCTATTCTCAAGTATTGGCTTCCCTATTAATTTTGCATCAAAAGAGTAATAAACTTTTTTGAAGGTCCTTGTATGGTGAACTCGCATACCCAATTTTATTATTTTCTAAGAAGCCAATTAAAAGTTATTTAGAAAAAATTCTTTTCTATTATTAAAATTTAAATACGGCTCCGATACATACCTATATGAAACCACCGGTAATAATTATTATAATGTCAAATATTACTTTTATTTTTTATTAGTTTTAACATGTTTTCCAGTATTCCAGAGAAAATAATGATTGTTCTAGTTTAATAAACGCAAGTACTTAAAACGAAATAAATAAATAACTTTTAATTGGCTTATTAGAATATAAAAAAAATTTTAACTAACCCGAACTAACCTTCAAAAAAGTTTAATACAATTTTGATGTAAAATGAATAGGAGGCCAGTATTTGAGGGTAGCAAAATTTACATGGGAATTTCTATGGCCAGTCTGGCGATGCACCACCCGGTAGATATTAATTTGATTAAATCAACTATTTGCCAAGAAAATATGTTTCCAAAATTAATCAATATTAAAATGGTTTAAAATTTCCTGTCGCTGATTCAGGTAATTGGCTTAATATAATTCAGAATATTATGTCAATGGCAATATTAAATAGCTTATTAATATTAGCTAATTATTCATGTAACTACATAATATAAATTGTTTACAATTATTTAAAATACGATTTATTTGGAGTCATATACAATAGGCACATGTGCTTTTATTTTATTATGTTACAATTTGTTTTAAACAATGATTCATAATTAATTTAATAAACATTTTAATTATTCAAAATCAGTATTTTTTAAATCGAATCGGATCAAAAATTAAAGTTCAGGACAAAGAAATTTTCTTATTTTCCCTTATTACTCATAATTTGGAAGATACTTTTGTATAGGGTATGTCATTAAGGGTGCCGAGTACTGCTGAGGTACCATATATCAGAAACGAATTCTTTGGGGAAAAAAATATTGTAAGGAAAGTGAGGAAGAAGTTGCTAACAATATTTGTTAGGATTTTTAGTCTACAGGCGGCATTATATGGAACCATAGAACCAGGGAAAATATGATTGGACGAATTCAAAATGCCATAACACCAGTTGCACGTAATTTGAAACCACTGGTGTTTTTTTTTAGAGATAAAGAGGTAATAATTGCATTTTACAAAACTGTAATTTTTAACATTTTAAATTATTGTTGGTTTAAGAAACTTTCCATGACTTCATTAATCATTTTAATATTATTATTTTTATTGTTGATTTGGATCAAGTGTTGAGGGAAGCAGGTAAAAATGGAAATAAAAATTAATTATGACTAATACGATTAGAAAAAAAGTTCAAAAATAGTTTATCACATGAGTCACAGATTAGTTTTTTTTCTCAAAGCTCTAAGACAATTATTAATAGATACAATTATGGTACCTTAACCGCCCTTAATAAAATACCCTGTAGTTACCTTAATATTTCATGCGCTTCCTAAACATTCGGATAGTTTTTTTTATATACAGAATGTGCGGTAAGTATATTGCATACTTTCAGGAGCATATAGGAGAAATTAGAATAACCTAAATTTGTCACGGAAAAAAAATTGTGTCCCTTAATTGGGATCCACAGCCCCAAAGAAGTACCTAGCGACTTACCTTTTTAGCTTTAACTATTGAACCGACATGTATAATTTCATGAAATTTTAATATTATACGTAGGCCATAAAGACTCATACTAAGTAGATGTTTTACATCGTCAGGGAAGTCAGGAACATATTTGCCACCACCCTCGTTGGGTCAAAATTTTGACAGGTGTCCTTTACAGAGTTGAAAACTTCAGGTACTCTACATTTGTTTGAATAAAATCAGCCGTTTTTGAAGAAAATAAATTTTTCGTATAACACGTTATTGAAATAATAAATCAGAATACTGCAATAAAACACCAGTCGTTTTTATTTCGTTAACAATGTGTTATCGACAATACTTTTCTAAATTGTCTGGTTCATTGGGTACATAAGACTTAAGTAATGAAGTACTATTCGTATAGTGAATATGCTGACATGCATCTAATTTATGAAGAAGCACTCGACAATTGTGTGGAGGCGTGAAGGATTTATGCTGATAAATTTCCAAATCGACGTTTATCGTACCGAAGAGCTTTTGAAAGGGTTGATTGCTGCTTAGAAAAAACCGGTAAAAATCAAGTGAAATATAAAAAATGCCAAAAGGAGCTAATCTTTGGCTAATCCATTTTGGGAAGTTTTTTGTCGCATCCTGTTGGAGAAGCGCTTCCAAGAAGAGCAAGCAGCCTATAGTTAGAGGAGGAAATTTTAGACGAGATTGCTGAAAATCCCTCTAATAGTGTAAGAAAACTGTTGGTCCAAGTTCATGCGACAAAGTGGGTTGTTTATGAGACCCTTCGAGAACAACTGCTACATCCTTATCACGTCCAAAAGGTGCATGCCATGTCTCCCGCTGATTATCCTGCAAGAGTCAAATACTAATACTGTATACTACTAGTATTATTCTGTTCACGGACGAAGTCGGTTTCACCCGAGATGGAATAATAAATTGGCATAGTTTGCATATCTGGCATGAAGAAAATCTCCATGTAGCAGTACAGACAAAGGTTCATGGTTAACATGTGGGCGGGGATTATTGGGAATCATCTCATTGGACCGTTCCTCATTGAAGGAAGATTAAATGGAGCCATCTATTTGCATTTCTTGCAACAAAACTTAAACGGTTTATTAGAAAATCTGCTCTTAGAAATTAGAAATCAGATGTGGTATATGCACGACGCGACGGTGCACCGCCCATTTTAGCAAATTGACTCGTCAGCACACTTTTCAAATACTTTTGATAATCGATGAATGGGTTGAGGTGGGCCTATTTGATGCCCATCGAGGTCGCCCGACATGACTCCATTGGATTTCGTTTTATGGGAAATTTAAATATATATATTCGACGCCAGTTCACACGAGGGATCATCTGATAGAAAGAATAACGGACCATCACAACGCAATTCGAGACAATCCTGGAATGTTGTTTCAAGTACAACGAAAAAACATCCGTTGGCTAAGCCAATGTATAGAAATACAGGGTGCCCATTTCAAAAATCTGCTAAAGTAATCAAGAAGAAGCAAATTTTTCACATTGTTAATCAATCAATCAAATCAAATATAGCTTTATTGTCATAAAAATCAGATAATTTTGTTGACAAAGCACCTACATACTAAACTGGTAACTAAAGACACAAAAGAAAAAAAATAGAGAAGCAAGAAATACAAATAAGATAAATGGTGTAAATGAACAATAATTATGAATGTTAATATAATACAAACAAACTTAATATAGATATGTAAGATATGTAAGATATGTATAGATATGTAAGGTAAGGTGGGGCAAGTGCAACTTTGGGGCAAGAGCATCTATTTCCTTTGTAAATTCATAAGGCATTAAATGCTTCATTTTTTTGGCACCCTTACTTTCGTTGTACTCTTAGCAACAGCGCATTCTAGAATTCAACGCGCCAAATGCATCTGCATTCAGTCTGTCGACAACGAACGTGCCGTGCTGTGTTTTTGCTATTGTGGTGAGTAAACAAATAATATATTGGCGGTAAGTGTTTGTGTGCATAAATTCTAAATAGCTGGTAGAAAAAAATCTCATATGAAACTTATATGTAATGGAATAACAGCATATATAATTGATTTGGATTTGCTTGCTGGATTTTAAGTTATGTTTGGGGTCGCACTTGCCCCATGAAAATACGCGACTGGGGCAAGTGCGACTTTTACCGGTGGGGTAAGTGCGTTCTTGTGGGCGCACTTGCCCCTTGTGGATTTTTTTTCAAAAATAAAGATAATAAAACGGAAAGTATGCCATGGAGCAGAAGTCATAACAAGCCAAGAGGTATTGCAACGACTAAACGAAAAAGACCAATTGTTATTAAAGTCCAAAAATTAAAAAAATAAACCTAATCATCAAACCGAATCAGTATCCGATGATGATGACGAACTTCCGTTGATTCACATAAAACAAAAACTGGTTAATGAAAAGAGGAAGCCACCAAGAAAACCCAAGAAGAAGAAAAAAACTTCAAACTGATTCATCATCAGAAGAAGACGAATCCGTTGGTAAACTTTTAACTGAAAGCGAAGATAACTTGGAGAGTTTTGACGATTTTGAGGAAGAAGAACAAGACTTACAAAATACATCAAAAAACATAAATGACATGATTATCAATGACTGGGTCCTAGTTAAATTTCCCGGGAAAAAAATAATTAAATATTATGTGGGTCAAGTAACTAATATGTCTGATTGCGAGATTACTGTAAATTTTGCCAGAAAAAGTATTTTTTTCAAGAGAAACTGTATGTTTATTTTCCCTGTTGTCCAAGATTGTTGAAAGTTTGAAAGTTTGAAAGTTGAAGTTAACATTCTTTCATTTTTGCAAGACTGGCTGCCGTGTGCTTGTGCATAAGCTAGATGCAGGTGAGCATTAATTGGATGTAATAATGACAAATTTTATTATTTTAATGCAAACTATTAGTTATGAAGGCATTAGATTACTGTGTTTAAATAACTTATGTTAATAAACTTGTTTATTAAATAAATCTCGAAAGTCAATGATTAAACATGTTATACAAGAAATTGAATTTCTTCGAAAACGACTAATTTTATCGAAAAAAATGTAGATTACCTTTTTAAAAGAGGGATAACTAGAGTAGTCAGTACTCTGCCTTCTGGTATTCTCAAAATTCTGGCCCAACGAGTGTGGTGGCAAGTCCGTTGCTGACTTCTCTGACGATGTAAAACGCCTATTGTAGTATGGTTTTATGAGTCTTTATTGCCTGCATAAAATATTATCTTCGTTAAGGGTCACTTAGGGATTTTTCTTTCTAAGACAATTTAGGGTTATTTTAACCACCCCTATACGCTCTCGAGAGTATGCCATATACTTACCGGACACCCTGTATACTATTATACACGATAATGCTATAAACAAATAATTTTTAGCAGAATGGAAGCAAACACGACGAAGTATATTTGTTACGAATGCATGCAGCCCAATAATTGGTAATTTTTTAAAGCTCTGTATACAGAACATGATATTTAATGTGCCGCAAAATTAGTATTTCAAGTAGGCTTCATTTTAATAGGCACGTGTTATGGACGTAATTTTCCTAATTTGGACGAATAGCTTTACTTACCAATGAATCTGATTCTGCTCCTGCTTAGGTATTGATTTTTATATTCTTACCTGCAAAAAAAGAACATATTATTATTGTTCAATCGTTAAGCGAAAAAGGCAATTGTAATTTTTGTTTTAAAATACACAAACGTTACACGTGGTTATCCAAAACCAACCAAAAACCGTCATTCTCGCACGCTTGACCACAGAACTTTGGAAACAACTATTTCTGCAGTTAACGTGCTTTTGACAATAACTCTACTTACTTCACCAAGTTAACTTTCCCATTGTCTATGATAGCCACCCTTTGTCATTCAGATGGCTAAAAGTATTTATGCAGTGTGCTTATTTATTACATGCTAATATTTTGGGTATAATTATTGGGTCCACCCGAAGAAAAAAACTTCAAACTTTTGAACTACAGGGTGTTGAAGTTTAAAGATTTTTCTATAATAACTTTGACACGGCCTCAGACAATTTTCTAAAGTTTGGTGCACACCTTCTACGCATTTAGAGGTATTCTCTGAAGTATACCATTTTTTTTTTTTGTTTCCACCAGTGGCGTTCGTGCGGGACTTTAGCTAATATTAAAAAAAAAATAGTACGCCATTGCTTCTTCTTGAAACAAAAATAGTTTCTTAATCTTTATTTGTTTTTGAGCAAGTCTGGCCTCCTGAGTTTTTTTTGTCAGGCGCACGGTTTTCGCGTAAAATAATAAAAACCATTTTTCTGCATGGTCATATCGCTAATATCGCAATTGGTACGTATAAGTCAATTTTCAAATCATTTTTCTAAAGTAAAAAGATGGTCAGAGAAATAACAGGTTTATACAACAAACGAGCCCCAAACATGGTAGTAGACCCCAGAGGCAATAACATCTTAGATCAAAAAGAAATCCTGGAGATGTGGTATAAATACATAAGTTTTGCTGTTTGATGATGACAAATAAAGTCGCTGATATAGCTAACATAGACGGGGGACCAGAAATTCTGAAATATAAAATTCTGTCTGCTATTAAATCCTAAAAGACCAGAAAAGCTATCGGCCCTGATGATATCCCAACCAAGCTGTTATAAATAATTCAGGAACTTTGGTCAAATTGTTCAATGATGTATACTTCGACAGGGTTTAGTATAGGAAACTTATAGATATTTTAAACAATATGGGAGTGAATGGCAGGTTAGTTTCGTAAGAATCATAGAAAACTTATATTGTCATCAGAAAGCAGCAGTAAGGTTAAACCGAATAAACGGACCATTCAAGAACAAAAAATGCGAACCTAAATCACTGGAGAGTATATTAATAGAATTCGTTATGCTGATGATGCCGTCATCCTAAGTGATAAACTTATAAACTACGAGACCTTCAACACCTATTAAATTGCATTAACACAGAGAGGAAGGATATTGGCCTCACTATTAAAATCAGGAAGACTAAATTCATGGTCTTCAGTGAACAACCGCATCTCAACGCTTGACTAGAAGTCGATGAGGAAAAAACAGATAGGGCAACTCAGTATATCTAGGATGCTATATCAATGAGCATCTAGATCCAGATAAAGAAATAAAACGTAGAAAAGAGACAACCCGAACAACGTTTCAAGAAATAAAATGACTTCTCCGCAACGACAGCGATTTAAAATTGCGTTAGAGAATTGCGGAAGCTTATATTATATATTATATATTACTATAAAAAGCTGAGATCTGGAGAATAAAAGCTGCTACTGTGAATCATCTAGAAGCTTTCGAGATGTTGTTACATGGACAATTGCTGAAAATAGCTTGGACAGCTATGCAGACCAACGAAGCAGTAGGGCTGATGCAGCCTGCTCACTGCTAACTACCGTTAAGTGCAGAAAGATATCATTGATATATATTCAGAGGAGAACAATAACAAATCCTGCAGCTAATAATGATGGGCAAAGTCGAGGGCCGTAGAGAAGTTGGAAGGAAGCAGGCACCTGGTTAAAAAACATTCGTGAATGGACCGGCATACACAGTGCTGAGGAACTAGTCCAATTGGCACAATGAAAGAACGAACCGAAACGGAAAAAAACTATACACCTATTTAATAATAATGATAGATGTCTTTATTTTCATTTAAATATTAAAAAAACACAATATTACTATAAGTTAGTTATACCAAAGAAACTTATATTGCGTAGCTATAAGTTTCTTTGGTGATACTTATAATTCCAACATTTTTTCGAAAATGGCGAAGTTGGCGACGGTGCGAGCTTTTATACTTGCCTTGGAAGCAATGGTAAAAAATCAAATTAACAAAAATAGATAATAGATAAACAAACTAGTGTATAAGTAATGGAAAGAAAAAAATTACAAACTCTGAGTATTTAGTTTGATCTCGGTAAATTTGACACAGGCAAAAATTAATACAAGAACAGGTAAGTTTGACACAATCGGAAGTTAGTACATAATCGGGTAAAGTTTGTTTCAATAGGTAGACTCAAATCATTCAGTCGAGATCGACACTTTTTTAAAGTTTTAAGGAATGTTTTAATGATATTCTAGATTGCTAATATCATGAGTGGCTTGATCAGTTTCAGTTTTTTTAAAATTCTTATAGATTTAAGTATCGCCAGCATAACATGTATATCACAATGCTCACCCTATTTATAAAATGCACATGTGTATAGAGTAAAAAAAAAGAGGTGATAAAATGGATCCTTGAAGAACCCCAGAAGACACTGCTCTGCTCAAGGACAATGATGAGCATAAACGAACATATTGTGTTCTGTCAGTTAGGTAGGAAGAGGTAGGAAGGAAAAAGACCCAATGTAATATTATCAGTTCCAATAGACTTTAAAATACTTAGCAATTGATTGAAGATTGAATGACCAGGGGTGTCAAATGCCTTACTAAAGTCAAGCAAAATGAGCACATACAATTTATCCTGATCGACGCCTCGGGCTATATCATCAGTAATCTGCAGCAGAGCGGTGGTATAACTATATCCTGGTTGGAATCTGGATTACACAGGTGGTAGTATATATTACTTTCGAATATAAGCTCTCAGTTGACCTTCCATCAGTTTCCTGATTCTTTAGATACGGCTGGTGATTTACTGATTGACCCCAAATCAGTCAATAGTTTGGGATATTGAACCTTTGGTATAGGCGTGATCAGAGCGCTTTTCCACGCAAGAGCAGATAGACTATTTAAAAAAAACTGTTAATAATATTTATTAAATAAATAAAAAGTAATTGATTACTAATTCGTAATTTGTTTTTTTAATTATTGAGCTCCAGTCAGTTCTTAAAACCCTAAAAATGAATCGAAATATCTTCTGAAAAATCTTCTAGTCGAGACATATCATAGTATTAACATTCTGGAGAAGAGATCATGGAAAAGGGGAATTTATACACAATTATACGGTTATCAAGGTGAAAATCATGAATATACGCTTTGTCACTTCTAAGGTAAAAAGAGCACGATACCATTAAAATACCTAAATTTATACACAAAGAAATCGGCCAAATTAAATGACTTATGACAAATGTGTCTTCAATTAAATAATTTATTCCGTTTTCCTGCAAAATGTAAAATTTCTGGGAGAAGGCAGTCTGGGCACAATAACTATGTTTTGATATACAGTCAATCATAGAGTAAAGTTCATTATCTCGTTTGTTTGAGATAATGAACTTCATTCTATGGTTGACTCACCCTTTATATCTCTTGCAAGATGGAATATTAGTGTTACTTAATGCCGTCCTGGCGGAAAGTTGTTCCAATTTTGTTGCTTGCTGTTAAGCGTTCTTAAAGACTGTTCTCTGCGAGTGACGGTGGGCAAGTTTTCTTAAGATACCTTTACCATCCTACCTTTAAGGGTTCATATTGTCTTGCACCTTCCACTATACCTTAACGAGTTTATAGAAAAACTAAAAATAGCCGCTCCTCACACATCGGCTGCCGATAAACATCTCAAAAGACCATACAAGAACATGGAAGATATTCTGCCTTAGGGTGACTAAGTAGAATACAAGAAACTAACCTAGGCGGCAGTTTTCCCTAACTATGTTAAAGATCCAATCACGGTAGGACTCTTGATTCCTTTTGGCTTTATCGACTAATTTATTTGGTGTCAATCTTGATGCATTGCCTTAGTTACATTACGGCCATTAGAACCTCTATTATACATCTTAACAGCCCTCTACTCACACATGTGTGGCCCTGTTTCCAAACATAAGACTCTGGTTCTCTAATTCGGCTGGATTCCATCCAAAAATAAGCTTTCACAATATACTAAAATATTTAAAAGGGAAGCATGATAACACCGAAGCCATAAGCAGATAATGATAGGGTTAGCTTCAGATATAATTCCAAATCAATAACAGTTTCCTTTGAGGAAAACAAGTTCATTGATTACGTTATTTGCACATATTGTGTGCGTAGATTTTCTTCTCCGGAATATCTCACCTCGATTTATCAAGACCCTCTCACGGTTCGGTGAACGCGCTTCTTCGTTCATCATTAGGTTTAATAGCAGCTAATTGTTCGGGCATAATTAAATTAACTTTGTCGCCGGTTGTGCTTTAATTATTAAACAAGTATTTTAAAAGGCTTCTTAGAGGGTAATATTTCTTATTTGATAACTTTAATCCATTTTTTCAAAACACTGCTTATAATACATTTTATAATATAATAATAATAATAATAATAATAATAATAATAATAATAAATCGTCTTTATTAGACATGTACAAATCAGGCAAAGTTTAGCTGCAATAGCTACTCCTAGCATTTAACCTAATTAGTACGTAGAAATCAATATAAATTTCTGAAATATCATATATAAAGTAAGATTTTAAAATTATACCAATGACAACCGTAACAATGAAAATTAAATAAAAGAGAAAACATTTCGTAGGTATAATAATAATATAAAGATAATACATAACCCATTACCTAATTCTAACGATTTTATCCTTTACATATTTTTTAAAATGGTATTTAAAAGAATCAAATGTTAAATTAAAAAACTTAATTATATGACTATTAAAAAATTTCG
Source organism: Polydrusus tereticollis (assembly GCA_963920685.1). NCBI lineage: Eukaryota > Metazoa > Arthropoda > Insecta > Coleoptera > Curculionidae > Polydrusus > Polydrusus tereticollis. The sequence goes on from OY987329.1 coordinate 58,958,785, forward strand.
GTGCGCAATAAGAAAATGATTTTTTAAAAAAAGCTGATCTATGACGAGGAATGTGCATATAATGTCTGGAACGGATATTGGCATTATGAAGAGAGCTGCGTTGAGTTAATTTATTATATAAGTTTTTAGGTTTTTTTGTGGTTAAAATTTTATGGAATTATCTGCAAACCTTAGTGAAATAGACATTTGAAAGCTTGTTGTTAGTGTGTAAAATGTAAATTTACGATACTAGCATTAAGAGAGAATTACTTTTAATTAGTGACGTTAAAAAAACTGGGCTTGAAAAAAACATGATAAATAATGGGTTTTTTAATGAAAAAAATAGTATTTTATGCAACAAGAGCATAAGGTAGTACTTTTCTTCACGATTGGGAGTTTGCGTGCATGAACCGAAGGTCAATGCCGCAACTCCCAGGAGTAAAAAAATGACGCTTAATGCACTAGTTTGATTCAATATTTCCGAGAGCCGACACCATCGGTCGGTCTCCAGGCTGCGGGTAGTTCAGGATCTGCTTCACGGTCAACTCGTTCTATCGTTCGTCATGATCGACAACCTACCTCTCTGTCGTCTCGCTCTCCTTCACGTTTTGCGGATAGTATAGGGCTTTAGTTCGCGTTGATTAAATCTTTAAAGAATTACTGATTGAATCTTTTAGTTCAGTTATCAGATTCGATCTTTTGAGCTAGCTCGTTCGCGAACTACACACCTCTAGTTTGGGGTACAATAAAACACGTTTACCAAAATATATTCAATCACCAACTTTAGGCGTAGTTGTCCTTGATAATATTCGGCAGGTGATTAGCGAAATGAGTAGCGATGTGTGGAAAAATTGCATAGCTCATGTTATAAAAACAGAAAATGGATATTCTGTTTTACCGCCTATAGCGCCAGTAGTACTACAATCTGGAAACGATTCTACTTCTGAAAGTTCTGACGATTCCACTCATTAAATTGTTTATAAATTTTAAAATAATTATGTTCGTTTAACGCGTACCTTAAAAACTTGTTGTATTACGGAACGTTTGGTGTTATTCTGCTACGATCGTATATTTCAACCAATATACCTGACCCTATCCTTTCCTGCAAGGAAAACGCATACCTAATTGTTTTTGTGAAAATGGGCATTTTCCTTACAGAAAGACCATTTTAAAAATATTAAATGCATGTGTTCTCTGCAGGCGAAGTAACGATACAAACTTCTTATCTATATAAACTATAATGAATGAGCTGTAATATATACTAATTAATCATATCGAAAACTTACAACAACCGCATTTTAATTATTTGATAGAAGCGACGCCCATAGGCAGGAGTTTAATGCCTTTTGAGGTCATCAAATTAAGCTTGGAACAACTATACCAGTAATTCTACATATAACACTGTGCTTGATTTGCCAAGCACCATCGGGTTGTTCTCAACTTCAAAGCAGGTCTCAATAGAGTGTGAGGTGATGGAATTAATCTCCGAAACTAAAGAAAGATCGACTTCGGAGTTATCGGGAGGCTATTCCCTCCATGATAGGGATGTATCGAAAGGTCCTAAATATTTCTAGTTAGATTCTGACGATGAATCTTAATGATCGAAAAAGCATCTGTTATGTTTAGTTATCAATTATTATTATTATTTTATTTCCTTACTTTAAAATATACTGATTTGTATGATTTAACATTAGGTTAAGTATTTTTATGTGTCATGCGACCAATATTTCATGTTACTGTTTTCTTATTAATTATTATATTTTTTTTGCTTCTTTACTGATATATTTTTTAATAAAATTGCAATATTTTACAATATTTAGCTACTTCAAAACCTCAAAAAGTCTTTCAGTCACAGGTGGCTTAATTAGGAGTCAAATTGGTATTTTTGCAATGTATAACACAGTGTAACGTACCCATGCGACGTCTAATTAAGCCACCCTATGAATGAAGAACTTCTATAGACCCTATACTTGATTATAGAAGCGTTTCTTTGTTAATTTGTCAAAAAAATGCGTAAAAACTAGAATATCTGCAGCCTTGTGTTTCTTTTCACTTAAAAAAAAAACAGATTGCAAATGGTTTTTTTCATTTACATCACTACTTTTAACACTAGTATTAAAAATAAATGCAAGGATATTTTTAACTTTTAGTATTAACATTAACATTTTTTGTACAATTTGAGCAATCAGAAAAATTAATTCCTTCTGTAATTGCACTGATCAAGGTTTTCTTGTTATTTTATATCCTTGTGGTGGGAATGGAACGAATGGTATTGGACGACGACGTCGTAAGAAGGCTTTTGTCAATTCCCTTCTTATTTCCAATAAATTTTCAATACATCCTTCTGCCACTGTTAATAACTTCCGTCCACAGTGTCTTTGTTATAGATCTTAGGCTCGCACCAGAGTCTTTCAGTAGTCGGCGAAAGACCAACGAAAACAGTGATCAGTGCAAAGCTTTGGAAGTGTGAGCTTCAAGAATTCTGCTCTAGCAGCAGGCATCTTGTCGAAACATTGATACTAACTGAAGTTTTAGCACATTTGTTATTCATATATTTGATAAAAATTTGACGAAGCCCGATCTAATGGCCGAAGAGCTCTGTAGTGAAATTTGGCGAAACCTTAATTTTTATATCCGGAATGTTCACCACAGATGTAGTCTAACCTTGTTTCTTTCAGGTTGTTTTGTAGGTTGTGTTGGCTCAAATTTTGTTTATTCTCTGTGATCTATGCTGTGAGGTTTTAAGATTGATGGAAAATCATCATTTGTATCAGTCTCTCATTCGGTGAAATCAGACTATGCAAACTGGTCACAAACTTTTGCCTTGTGGAAAAAGAGGGAAATCTTTCCCATCTTTGGGTTTTCTACACTAATCCTGATTAAGACACATATATGGTAAGTTTACAACGTATATTTTCATAGATTATCGATATTTTTGAGATTCTTCCACATAACCTAAAACTTCATACATTTTTTTGACCAGTCTCTACCATATTGAAGTCTCCTATTTCCACTAAGGGTGATTAGCATTGCTAAACAGCAAGAAAGAGCCATCCCTTAAGGGAGCCAACCATAAGTATCTGTTCATTTTTAGTTAACCTGCAAATACCTACTGATTTTGATTTTTATGTTTTGGGCACAGCCAAATGTAATTTTTCTAGCCGTACCTAAATCAAGTAATTTTTTTTGTTCTAATTGAAGTAATAATCTATTTATTTTATAATTTAACAGTATAAATATCAGTGATTTACTATATTAATCTGAGCTATTCAGATGTGTAAAGCGATATGTGAAGGAGTTGCAACTTTTGCGCAGTTATAATTAGTATATAAACTAGCCAAACTCATCATTTTACTAATTGTGTCTAAGTTGGTAAATCAAGAGTATTAATACTTTTGAAATGTTAAATTAAGTGTTGATACTTGATAGGAAAAATACAAAATGTATAAATCTTCACTTATATTATTTATTCCACACTATAACAATTGTTTCGACACACAGTGTCTTCGTCAGATAGTAGAAACTGAATTCTATACTTATACTATATATATACTTATACTATACTATACTATACTGAATATATCCAATATAGTGGCTACTTTCATCGTAAGGTAGTTATCGTCTGATGAATTTTTCAGAAATTGCTCAATTTGGTCTCTCGTCAAAATCATAGACTTCTTAGGTTAATAGCCCTCTCCTTTTCGCTTCAAGAAAACGACAAATATATAATATTTACTAATATGTATCTATATTGCAATTTAATTTCAACATGGCTTAATCAATAAGTAGCGTGATCAAAGACATGAAGACTTCCATACCTTAGATTTCTCTTCGAAATATGCGAGCCATATATTTTCATTGTATTTTCGAGAAATGCCTTTCAAATCGTTCCACTGCAGAAATTTTTTCTTCTGTTCCTTTTGATTTTCTCGGCACAAATTCAAAGGTAGCGCTACTAGCTGCTTCATTTATTTTCACATCTAAATCGTTTTCTTCCAGCATATTCATCGAAAATTAAATGGTTCTCACAAAATAAAAATATTGCTTAACTAAGTCATACATATATACTTGATCGGTATTGATAAGTTTCATATCTTCAGCACAGTTCCAATTTCTACTTAATTAGAAAATTGACAAATTTAAAGCCGAAGATACCAATATTTTGTAATTTCCTATTAGAAATATTGCTAGTTATTTAAAGTCAATTTTCAAAGCAGATCACTTTTTGGTTTAAACAAAGTGTTAATATAAAGTTGAAAATACAAAGCGAATTTAATTAGTCGAACATTTCTCGATGTCGTCGTCGTTTTCGGTAACAAACACGTGTAGTAACAGATGTCTACCAGAGAAAAACTAACCAATACCCTATATTAAAACATAAATTAAATCTAAGTGCCTTACGAGTTTCTACCGGCTGAGGCGGCAATATCGTATAGAAAACTTTTTGGCTAGTATATTGGAAATTTCAGCTGGAGAAGTTTACACTAAGCGTAAATTAAAAAATTGGTTCTACGATAAACATTTACGTAACACAAAAATATTTTGCGACTTGGTACTCTACGTAGATACCTCCTATAAATATAGTTTGAAAAAATTAATGAATTAAAAAAAATGGGTTGATCTCGAGAATAAAATAGATCAAATAGTAAATGAATTTCGCAGTAAATTATGATTCTCCGATGTGATACCTCCAAATACCAACAAAAGCACGTTAACGTGTTTTCGAAATCTGTAACAAAATTATCTCGTAGTTATCAGGAGCCTGAGGATATTATAATTAAAAATTTTTTGACGAAACGATAATCGAATTGATTTCATCCATTAGCAATTATGTATGCAAAAGCAACCAGTAGCAATGTAATTATACTAATATTAGCCAATGGATAGTTTTCACTTATGTCACCTTTACTATGAAGAAAAAATTGAATGACACATCTGTACTTAATTTTTACAATTTAAAATATCATAAAATTTTCTCACCGAATATTCCTCAAGCTTTGATAAGTAAGAACATCCTTTTACCTTCAAAGAAGCAGCAAGTCCATATTATTAAATGAATAAAACCAAGGTAATACTTTCAAAAGTTTACTTGTGCAAAACAAGATTTTACATACAAGTACAGATCACATTTTGTTAGCATTATTTTAAAATATATAGTGGTATTAAACAACTCGAATTGTACCACAAATGGTTTCAACAAAGGAAAATGCCTGGAAAGTAATTAAAGATGAATTCTTAAAACACACGGGAAAATTTATAACTATTGAGCAGTTGAAAAACTTGCTCAATAGTATGAAAAGTACGTCATTCAAAAGAAAGCTGATTTATCTGCAACAGGAAATAAATCGATTAAACTACTGAAATGGGAAGAGGAATTTCTAGAAATGTGAAACGCCGAAGAAAATCCTGCGTTCACTAAAATACCAGAAGTTATCAAATTTGGTTCAGGCACCAGAAAATCTGGTATTTTAGCAGTACAATAAGATATAAGCAAAGCTATTAGAAATGAAACAAACATAGGTTGTCACCTGCTTAATCAGATGAAAAGAAAAATCTATAATTTTCGTATTGAAAAACCAATCCATGTTGCAAGCGCTTTGCAATGTTGTGCAGTACAACACACAAATAATATTATTATTTTTGAAACTTTATTAACAGCGGTCCTTAGCCTATTTGCAAGTATTGGAGAGCGATGTTTTAACTGATTAAATACACGTTCTAATTGTGAGGTTGCCTAAATGGTGTTAAAGCGCACCGTGAAATACTGTCTCGCAGCAAATAAGCATTTCCGTTAAATGTTGGAAGTGTTTGTTGAACTACACTCTGTCGCCAAATCCCGCTATGATGCACACTTCTTGGCCATTGTGCATCTACACTTGTTATTCTTTCCCTAGAATCACAAGTAATCTGAACACTTAACTAAGGAGAATTTTTTCTATTTATGTAAAGTCAAATCTGGTCTTATCTGGCGGGTCCAAAGGTCACCGATTATAAGAATCAATTCGAAAATTCCAGAGCTCATCAAAATGTTGTAAATAAAAACCAATATGGCCGTATATGGACAGCTGATTTTCCATAAAATTGAATGTTAATAGGTTAACCGTTAACTTGAAACTATCAGTCATAATAAAAATGACGGGTCTCGTTCCAAAATTAATTTCTCAGGGGTGCGTTCGTATTATTGCAGACGGTTAAACAATAGTTTTACATTTAACAAATTTAATAACCAAAATGATGGTGGAAAATTAGATAAACAATATACAGTAAAACCCCTGACTAGCGACCACCAAAAATGTCGATGAAATGTTAAATAAATTAAACAAATTTTAGTTTATTTCAGCAGATAATAATAAATTAAATATAAAAAAAAATCAAATTACACATTGGCTAAATTTTTGTTGTGTAATATCAGGCTAAAAAAATATTTCCAATTTAATAGGTTACCTACTTCAAAAGTCAACGAGAAAAAGCTACTAGAGCCGGTGAGGTATCAAATCCCAAATTTATTTTACATGTATTTTGCCCCTGTTAAGCCAATAAGCGCCCTGCCAAAAATAAGTGGGAGAAAGAAACGTATAAAGTCTAAACCGGTCTCAAAATGCGGGTCCAAAGCTCACGGATCATATAAATCTATTCGAAAATTCCACAGCTTATATCAAAATGCTGTGAGACTATGTAGGTATCAATATACCCGGAGAAAAGATACATAGTTTTATTATTTTAACTGTCGTGAAGATAGCCAGATATAATATTATTATATTTGCAAAAATTATGTACATAATAGTACAGGGGTGGCGAATTTTTTCTAAAGAAATGTTTAATGAGGCCATAGACGTGCCGTCGCAATTCGTAATATAATAATTCAAAGTAAACTTTGTGATCGGTGGCGAGCCAAAATTTTATGTCGCGTGCCATTGGTTCGCCATCCCTGTAAATAGTATACCTTAAATGTATTTATTAAAAACGACAAAAATAAACAGTGTAATTTGTTTTAAAAATTTTACTACTAAAACCTAAAAATTCAATGGCATTTAGTCTGATAAACTATTTCGAAAATGAAAGAAAAAGTGGAAATTGGCCAACCAATATGCAGGAAACCGTAGCGAAAGCACTGGGAACTAGTTTAAGGACTGTGCAGAATAATGTGCATGAAAGAAAGCATAATACAATACCGAAGAATACTAAAAAATGTAAACAAAGAAAACCGTTTGTAAACTAATTATATACTAAAAACTGTTCTCGTCACTTATAAAATCTGAAAAGTCCTCGTCGTCTGAGTCGTCTTCGAATGGAGCAATTATCATTGGCGCTACTTCGACATCTAGTACTTGTTCTCGATCCCACCAATCCCTTATTAATATTTCTGTATGTTCCACTGATTTCTTCCAGTACTCTTGTGTAATATGATCCAAAGAATCTTGCCAAACTATTTGTACTTAGTCGGATTTAAGACCATCACCTACACGTTTTTCATAATAAGACTTTGCCCCGGCCCATATTAATTCTATTGCGTTAAACTGGCAATGATATGGCGGCAGTCGTAGAACCTCATGGCCATATTCACGCAATATTTCATCTACCGCGTATATTGTTGGTTTTAAGAAACTTTGCCATTGATAGGAGTTCCGATTTAAACATATTTGGTGAAGGATTTTGGTTGTGTTTTTCAAGCCACTCAAAAATATCATTTTTCCTCCAAGATGAAGTAGGCTGTTTATTTAAAATTCTTGAATGATATGATGCATTATCTAATACAATTAAAGACGGAGAATCCAAATTTGGTATCAATTGAACTTTTAACCATTTTTCAAACATTTCGCAATTCATATTATCATGATAGTCAGCACTTTTTGATGTTAAAGAAAAAATTAAGCTTGCAGCTGGAACATATCCTGTTACAGAACCAGCATGTAAAATAATGAACCGCTTTCCCGTGCCACATCCATTTTTCCTTTTCACGCTTTCCACAGAATCATTTTGCCAAGATTTTGAACCACTTCCAATTGAAAATATCCACGTTTCGTCTAAAAATACCACTTTTCTAAATTTCGATTTGTAATTCTCCGTATAATTTTTTAAAAACTAAACACGCTGACTCACTATCTGTGGCTCACATAAAAATCTTCGGTTACAGTCTTTTTCATAGCGAAAACCTAACTTTTTTATTAATTTTGATAGCGCTTCAAGCCCAATTTCCAAAACACCCCAAATTTTTAATGTTTCTTGTAAAACTAAGAGTTACATTGGTTTTTGATCTGTATAAATCGTAAATCACATTTCGAACTCCCATTTTAATATTTTCGCTTAAATCCTCAATCTTTGGCTTTCTTCGTTTACATTTTTTAGTATTCTTGGGTATTATGTTATGTTTTTTTTCATGCGCAATTCTCTGGACAGCTCTTAAACTAATTCCCAGTGCTTTGGCTGCTGTTTCCTGAATATTGGTTGGCGAATTTCCACTTTTTCTTGCATTTTCGAAATAGCTTATCAGATTAAGTACCATTTTTTTTGCTTGGGGATGCAAAAACCCAGAAAATTTTTTCATTTTGTCACAAGCTGTCAAAGTCACAAAACTGACATCTTTAAATCAAGACGAAGGTGGCAGGTACTTGGGCAGGTACAAACTTTTGTGAATCGCTGAAAATTAAATAAAATACCTATCCTTTTCTTTCATGCCAAAACTGCATAACTCTGTCATATTTGTCTGACGGATTTTATTTGGTTAGTATGATTTAAATTTAAACGCAATAAAAGAAAAGAAAAATTGAAAGTATGTCTTTGTTAAATCGTAAACCCGCCAGATAAGACCAGATTTGACTATAGTCATCACTAAATTGTCCAGGCTTTCTAATAACTGTAAATGAAACAATGCAGTCTTCCTCCGCAGTTTAATAATTGCAAAAGTAAATAAAAAGCTCCCTACATGCTTCGAATGCTTAAGCACTCATCATCAGGGTATCCTAACATCGAGTTTGATGAGAAATGTAAAGTTGAAGACGTAATTGTTAAAGAAATAATTAAATATATTTCTGTACAACTGCCATTAAAAGTGACACTTTTAATGACAGTCAACAGTGTTAAAAGTGATTGTTTACGTGGAAGCGTGTTAAAAATATTTTTAACACTACATTTTCTTATGATGAAATCAAATAAAATTTTAATAATAGATTTAGGAAGTGCAAATTTTTATTATCAATATTTAACAATCATTACTTCCTATAAAATTAAAATTTGCTCCACATTTTTGATTTTTCTTGTAAGTATGCTAAGAAAACAGGTTCACTGAAGTTCCCTTCTACATTTTTCAATTTACACCAGGCCAGGAAATTGGTATATGCAATATCGTACTGCTGAGCTGATTTTTTAGGTAGGAGTTCCAAAGTTGCCCTTCTTGCAGACTCTTCAATATCCACAGGAACAACCAAATCAACACTTTTATTAATTATTCCACTATCGACAAACATATTAAGCAGTCAAGAACCAAAGACAAAAATTGGACAAGAACGCAATTATTGAAATGACAGCATCTTTTTTATTTGTAAACAAGCATTTGTTAGTAACCATAGCGTTGGCAACGTTTGTCATTCACAACAACCTTGTGATTAATTTGAATATTAAAATGCATTTTGAAGTTTAATGTCATTCCAAATTCCCCTATTTTATTATCGAAACAAGGCAGTTATACAAAAAACATTGTATGATATTTGTGTTAAAAGTAATTTTATTTTGTTCGTGAAATTGTTCAATTCGCTCCGCTCATTTCACAAACTTTTTCACTCACAAAATAAAACATCACTTTTAACACTCACATCATAAATAACTATTATTGTTAGTATTGTTATCTATGTGGGTACCGTCAAGTGTACCAGTGCACAAGCGATATCGTGTTTAATTGAAGGAAAAACTATCCATTGATCTAAGATTGGATAATACTAACGACACTAAAATACTACTAAAGAAAAACAAGCAATGACAATAAATAATATTTATTTACATTAATTTTTATCATGGGAAACTAAAAAGGAACACTGAGATAATTAAAACTAACATTAACTGCATCCTCAGTATTGCTTTTAGTTCATGGTTGGTTACTGTATGCAATCTACTAGTCTGAGCCTCTAATAATATTTTAAGTACCTCTTTTATATATATTTATCTAGTAATTGGGTTTCCTCCTCAAGCAATGATATTGTATGAGTAAATCACATAATAATTTATAGCGGCCATATAATAATCTAAATAACATAAAAAATATAATCAGATTCTAATCTGTAAAGGTTTTTTCAATCTGAATATTATCGTCCACTTCACTATCAGTACTTTCATGCAGGAGTTGTTCAAGTTCGGCATCAGTTAGTTCTTCTATCACTCCTTTTCCATTCATCATCGAGCTACGAAATACCCGGAAAATACTATCGATACGTCAGATGTACGTATTAGGATTCGTCCCGTAATTCGGTCGACACCTAAAATTGACGTACAGAAGTTTAAATTATGGTACGAAATTAACACTTAGACTTATAAGGTTGTACCTATGGTTGTACTAATATGTACAAAACGTCTATAATATAACTTAAGGAGAGCACCGCTGGTGGCTGGAGTGAGAATTTAAAAGGGTGCGGTTCCTGCAGAAGAATTTTTGATCCAAAACGTAACTTTTACGTATGATAGTACTCTAGGGTAGACATATTTCGATTCAATTTCGATTTTTGCAGCGAGACGACTGCCTCAAGTTACTATTTGGTAGAAAATAGTCTGTAATTAAATTAGCTTTTTCAGTTTCAAAACCAAAAAGACTTTTACACTGCTTGGTCTTCCAACTCTGCAGCCACGATAGTGTTTAACATTGCGAATATTCATGAATGCTGCCGTAATTTGAACAGTTACAAAGTATCAAATTTGCTGAAAGGTCACTTCAAATCAATCTTACAAACATAAGAGTATTTACTTTCTAAAGAACATATTTGTTTCCTTTTTCTAACTTCAGAACAAGTTCAAGACTTCATATGTTGAGCCATTACTTACTAAAAAAGTAAAAACTCCGGTTTGTAAGTGTTTGCTTTGAGGGTGTAAGTAAATATATTTATTATTCACCTACTGGCAAGTATTTATTTAAAAATTAATAAGTAAAAGCAAATTCCTGCTTTTATTCACTTTACCCATCTTTTTGACAACGGCCCTCTGGGGCATCGGGTTATTGTCAAGTAACGTGCTCTTGAAATCTGTAATACAATTAACTCGTAGTTATCAATGCTCTTGGGATATTTTGGATGATAGCTCTTCTTCTAATTTTAATGTTTTTCGTAAACTAAAGTCAGTTTATTCAGGATGAGTTAGCGAACCCTTAAATAAAATATTTATTGTTGTAACCTATAAACGATATTAACTTAAAAATGTCAAGTGAATATTATAACTTGACTAGATTTACAGCACCAGTTCCGCTCCAAGAATTTCAACAAGCTAGCGGTATTACTTATAAATTAACACTGACTTTAACGTCTTTTCACGCCTCATCCAATATGATTTAGAACGGATACATAATCATGTTTATTTTTAATGCAGTTCAATTTATCTTTTGCTAATAAGACACGCAATGACTGCACATTTTCAGCATCTATTCTTATCCGATGCAGACAGATTGCTTTTGTCTGTCTAGACTGGGAAATAAATAAACAGAGAAGTTGACTTAAAGGTGTTCAGTGTTACAAATTAAGCCAATAGTACCAATAAAACTATTAAAGCATAAATCGGACAAATGGGTAAAAATTTCCAAAACTTAAAAACGTATTTTGGGATCACGACCTGTTTCGTTTTTAACTAAAATATGAAAATATTGTCACAAGAATAAATTATTTATTCTTGTGATATTGTCTCTTACAAGTCTATTACAGGGCTAAGAGCGTTAGGCCATATTTATCTTCTCGTTCTCGAATGTACGTAGCCGAAATTTATAATTTTTGCGAGTTGCGAGTTATACGGTATCTTGTTCAGGTTTTTATGTTAGGTAAAACAGTAAATATCTGTTGGGTCTTCGAAAACTTATTGGGTCTTGTCATTTAGGTAGAAAATTGATATAGGATTCTTGCCATGGTTGATTTAAAGTTTTTAGCGGTGCAAAATATTTTGTCGCCTTTCTCTCAACGACAATTTGAATGCTGTCAGGGATGGCATGAACTTTGATGTAGTGTTGTATCTGTGTAAGATGGTTTATGAAAAACTGAAAAAATGTGTTTATTGTTTTCTTTTTTTATGGTTAGATCAAGACAGTTAATACAATTATTGATTTCTTTTAAGAAAGCTGCAGCGCTGATCTTTTATTGGTCTCATAGGCTTAATCAAAGAACACACTGCATTTTTTGCTAAATATATTATTAATAATTCATATGATTCAAAATGTTAAATTAATCTCATTTGATATTACCAATTTACTTCCAAGCATACCTATATTAATATTATTATTATAATATTAGTAAAAAAGAACGCGAGATCATGTATATTTAAAAAAAATTAAATAATGAACCCTCTTACAATATGCCTAGACCAAAATTATTTTCAATTTAATAGCAATATTTATACCAGCCACGTAGGTTTAATAATTAAGTTAACCCAAGTCCTATACTGGCAAAAAATTTTATGAACTCTTTAGAACATCAAATTTCAAATCATCCCATATTTAATCATTTGATATCTTGGCCTAGATACGTAGATGACATTCCCGCTTGTTTTACAGGAACATATAGACAACTAAAACAATTCGTTGACGACATAAACATTTTACATAATAATGTTAAATTTACCATTGAGAAAGAAATCAATAATAGCATTAATTTTCTTGATCTAACCACAAAAAAAACGAAAACAAAAAATCCGTTTTTTCAGTCTTTTCATAAACCATCCCACACAGATACGGCAATAAATTAGCAACATTTCATAGTATGATACATAGGTTAATAACACTACTGTTAAATGAAACTGAATTGAATATTATAAAACAAATAGCAATAAACAATTGCTGCTATACAGCTTATATAATAGATGAAAGTTTACGAAAAAAAAAAAAACATATTGCAATGGTTTTTCTTAATATTAAAGATAAATAAAAAAATTACAAATTAATTTCATAGATTGGAGAAGCCAGTGATAAAATAGGTACTTTTTTAAATAAGGTAAATGAAACACAGAAATCCTCCACAGTTTAATAATTGTAAAAACAAGTAAATAGTTATCTATACGTTTCGATCGTAAAAGCGTTCATCCTCAGGGGATACTAAAAATAATAGTACAAAGTTAGGAACGACCAATGAATACAAAATAAAAGTTTAAGTGGGACCTAACCTAACCTCGAGTTGAGCGAAACTGTTAATGTAAGTTGTCTCAAATTAATGAGTACAACTTAACAGGATAAGGAATATAAAGTTGAAGACCTAGTATACCAACGAGTCACACCAACACATTAACTGTACTACGATTCGTGTATAAGTGAAGTTTCAACCACAAATGCAAAACCTTAATTAGTAAAGAAACACAGTGGATAAAAGACAACAAACAGAACTAAAACACTGTTGGAGCAGAAAGGTTTTCTTCATCCGTAAAAGCTTCCCAAATTTTTTTTTGTTAGAAATTTTTATATGATTTAATGATTTTATAACAATTTAATTGTTGAAAAGAAAAAAAAAATTGTTAGTGTTGTCAACTAACATGCAATGGTTGGAAATTGGTTTTTCTTGAATACCTTTCAAAGTACTTAATAATATAATTTAATGAAAATTTAATGTGATGAACACTAGTAAGGACATCTTAAAATAGTGTCCTAGAAACATATTTAGTTTTCTTAGTTTACCAGGGGCGGACTAAGCTTTACAACTTAATGATTACAATTTTAACACCCTGTATGATAAAGACTTAAAAAAATGAATCCGGGTAGCTTGCACCTGAGACCACAAAACAGGCTACTATTGTTTATTGTCGATAAAGTGAACCGTTTTCGAGAAAAAGAATAATAAACGAATAGTTGTAGAAGATCTATGTTCGCAAAAAATGTGCGTTTTATTTATTTATCGGCACCAAAAAAACGGATTGTTGTGTCAAACGTTACTATGGTACGAAATAAATAAAATATCCTGCGTTTTAGAACTTGTCATCTTTCATATCGTTGACACATTGATCCTTTCCTACGATATAAATTTACTGGTGTTTGGATTTCGTGATGAATTTAATTGTGAATTAATTAAAACTATGGAATACACGTTTATTGAGTATGCAGATATGCATCTGATGTATGGTCTTGCGTCTTGCAATGCTTTAGAAGCCAGAAGGTTATATCACGAAAGATTTCCTGATCGTACTATACCAAAGCAGAAGACATTCCAACGAGTTGACAAACGTTTAAGGGATAATGGTGGGCGATTCCAGTTAATAAAGTAATACATATTATTGACTTTATTTATAATCTTAGGAAAGTTTGGAACAAATAGTACTGATGCTGGTCTGAGAAGAACCGTATGTACGTCGCAATTAGAGGAAAATATTTTAAACGCGGCAGATGACACTCCATCAACGAGCATTCGAAAATTATCAGCAGAGTTTAATACATCAAAAACAATAGTATATGGAGTTTTTCAAGAACAGCTGTTATATCTATATCATTTGCAAAAAGTACGTGAACTGATTCCTAAAGATTTTCCTCGTAGAATGCAGTTTCCAAACTGACTATTGGATCAGCAACCAAACAATGTAAACTTCATTAGCGTTATTCTTTCCACGGATAAAGCAAGGTTAACCAAAAATGGTATCACTAATTTACGCAACACACATGTATGGGCTGATGAAAATCCTCATGCATGCCACTATTGTCTCGCATCATCAACATCAGTTCCAACCAATTAATATTTGGGCAGGAATAATTGGCAATTTTTTGATTGGATCATTCGTATTGCCGGAACGCTTAAATGGACAACTTAACTTGCAGTTCCTCCAGAACGCTTTTCAGGATTTAATAGAGTACTTATCACTTGAAACCCGACAAGACATATACTTCATGCACCATGGGGCACCACCTCATTTTAGCGTTGGTGTGTGGGAGCACCTGAATAACGTCTATCCAAACCGTTGAATAGGTAGAGGAGGACCTGGCCCACGGAGCCCATGTTGAACCCTCTCATGAAGTTTTTCAATAATTTCGTTAAGGTGCCTCCTATAACATCACTACGTTTTTTTAAAATTTTAGTATTTTTTCGGATTAAACAATTTAAAATGAAACTTTCCTGTTGTTTTAATGACTTTCGTATCACACTTTGTTGTCGAACAACAAGCTAAAACACTACTTTAGGAGGTCCTTGCTAGCGTCAATCACATAACATTTTCATTCAATTTTATTAAGTGCTTTGAAAGTTATTCAAGAGAAACCGATTTCCAGCGACGTCCTTCAGGGGCACATCCGTAGGGAGGGCCTGTAAGAAAAAATTTTATAGCAACTTGCTATGATTGATCTAGTTTTTTCATGTTTTATTAGATGTTCCACATTTTTCCGGACACCCTGTATATAGATTGACAAAAAACACTAACAAAATCGTTGTTTAAAAAATAGTAAAATTCTGTCAAAATATTTTTTATAGTGAACAAATATTTTTCAAAATTTGTGTCTTTACTAAAAGATTCAAAGGACCTACAATATAAAATACGATAAAATTATGATGATACGAAAAATTATTAAGTACCTGTCTGTATTAAAGTCCAAATTTGTACTACTGTATTCCAAAGCGTTTTCATTGGAGTTTCCCCAAAATTGTTGAATCAATCATGAACTGAAAACGAACTTAATGCGGCAAAAATACCCGTTTTCAGGTGTTTAATTCGTAATTAAATCGAAGTTAGTTCGCATGACAACGTATAGTATATGATTCACTAATTTAAGGATAGCCCCTACATTATAACGGGTACGATTTACAATGTATTTCAAATAATAGCAATTTGAAACACATAATAAACTTCTAGGAAAAGTAACCAAACAGTCCCGGAAATTAAAATGAAAATGGTTTCTAACAATATATTTAATGGCCGTACATAAATCCATCCAAAACCCATAAATCGGCACAGGTCAAGGGTTTTTACGATTTCCCCATTAAGTGGTTCTCACTTTAAAAATAGAAATATTATGCCACAAACTTTCAAGCTAAGTGGAACATAAACGAAAGCTCATGGTGATAAAGCACGCGTTAAAATTCTGTTTAATTTCACACCTGATTTAACATCATTCGGCACCCTCCATAAAAAACTTCATCTCGAGTTTGGTCTGAAACATTTCAATCTATTTGAGGAAGGTGTTGTTAAAGAGAGTACCTCCCCTAAAGTTATGGCTTATCTTACCCAGACTAGACTTATTTAGGAAATACGGTAAATTATGTCAACTTTGCAAATAAAAGAATACGAGTAGAATATACCGGGTGCAGCAACGCCAGTCTTGCGATAGAAAATTCCATGTAAATCTTGCTACCCTCAAATATTGGCTTCCCTATCAATTTTACATCAAAATTGTATTAGACGTTTCGAAGGTCTTATATAATGGACTCGCACACCAAATTTTATTATTTTCTAATATGCCAATTAAAAGTTAATTATTTATTAGGTACTTGCGTTTATTAAATTAGTAACCTTCAAATAGGGTGGTCCTTATTTTGACAATCTTAGAATTTATATGCTCTCAGGGGCTTACAGGATTCGAAGGAAATTTTAAAAAATATTCAATAGTTTCAAATTTTAATATTACCCGAGTTAAATAACTTCGGTTGCACAAAACGTTTTTAAAAACACTTTATTAATGCAGAAGCTATTCTAACAATGTTTAGAAATTAGGGATTATATTACAAATGTGACTTAACTACTTGAAATACGAAAATTAAGTGATTGCTCCTGAATCGGTAGCGTATTTATAAGTTCAGATTACATAAACAAAAGGGGTCTAAGTTTATACATTGTAAAGGGTTTCTAATTATATAACTTCTCCCTCCTTGAGCTCGGAAAATACATTGTGACGATTTTCTGCTTCTTTTGGCTTCTGAAGTTTGGCTTTAGTGTAGATGACCCTTGCTTCAGTCTTGAGGTGGCTTCTTTTTCTTATTATTTTCCAAATTATTATGGAAACAACAATTAGGATTAGCATCGTCATGATTAGGAATGGGATCGTCCAGTGGTTAATATTGGCACCAGGAGTTTGCAGATTGTGGAATTTGATGGTAGAAATCAGTTTATTGGCTCCTTTGATTTCGTCATGATTTATTTCTTGTACCTTTAGATATGGTACATCCTTTTGTTCGTTGATTTCTATCTTAGGGATTTGCAGACTATAGTACAGATCGTTGGATGTATCGGTCATGTATGTTTGACCATTGATTAATAATGGGCATTTGTCTAAGGTAATAATTGTTGGCTTGGTTATTAACGAAGATCGTCTTAGTTCTTGACAGTCATTAATTATGGGCATCGGTTTAGCAGGGATGACCAAAATTTCTTGTGCGTTGATTTTGGTTATGCTTGAAGCCGTGTAGTAGACGTTGACCATTGGGCAGTGGTTTTGATTGTGCGTAAGTATTTTGATTATGCAAGTCTCTTCTTGAGATAGCGTTTCTTGAGGGCATATAAAGGTGTTTTCTATCTTTGGGCATTCTTCTTCAGTAGAGAAGTATTTGTCTTCCGCAAGTAATATATAGGGTTTAGGTATAAGGAGTGTTTGATTTATGATTGGGATAGGAAGTATTTTATATAATGTAAATTGGGTTGGATGGACAATTGGTATATGAATAGCGAAAATTATAAATTTATTTGGAGTTATTTTTACTTGTGGTACTATTATTTTATATTAGTTCATTTATTATTTTAATTCTTTCAGAATGTTCTTGCATAAAATAAGTTAACTTTTCCTCTTCTGATAATTCTAGAGGATTTTTATAGTCTAGTTTACCTTTAATACTTTGAAATGGTGTATATTTTGTTGCATTATGAGTTGAGTTGTTGTAAGACAAAATCGCGTAGGTTATAAGATTGCAAATATTTTCTTTGGGTTTCTCATTTTGGAGTGCAAGTATTGTTTCATTAATAGTAGAGTGAAATCTTTCTACATAACTGTTAGAGTTGGGATTGTGTGGTGTACAGTAATGTATTTCGATGTTGTGTAGCATGCAGAATTTTTGAACATTTTCATTTTTAAATGATGTTCCGTTGTCTGTTGTTATTTTTCGGGGTAGCCCATAATGGTTAAAATATTGTAAAAGTTTTTCTACGATTTCAGGACCGTGGCAAGTAATTAGTGGGTAGGCTTGTCCTAATTTTGAGAAACTATCCAAAATGGTTAAGAATGTTGTATTATGAGTTTTGTATGTATCTATATGTATGTGGTCGAAAGGTTCATAACCTAGAGGAGTTGGTCTAAAAACTAGTTTATTAGGGTGTCTTTCGTACTTTGTCTTTTGGCAAATTTCGCAAAGGTTTACGTATCTTTTTACGACGTTTTCTAGGTTAGGCCAGTAATATCGTTTCTTAAGAGAGATTATACTTTCTTGTATACCTCTGTGGGTGGTTTTTGTTTCCTGGTAGTATTTAATTTTAATTTGTTGTTCGTCTGGGTCAGTTATATCTTCTAATAGAGTTTTAGATGTGTATAGTTTAAAGGCATTATTTTTAAAGTATTTCTGGAAGAGACTTAAGATTATAGGTTCTAATGTTTCGTTTTTAAAATACAAGCAATATGTTTTATTTGGCGTAAGATGTTCTTTTATTATTTTACAAACAAGTTCTTCCGGAGGGTTGTTAGGAAGGAATATAAATAGTCTTTGTTTATCAAATAATTGGGTACGCTCAACTTTATGTTTATTGTCACTTGAGTACCTAAATATAAGTTGATTTTTGTAAGTGTTAATTGCTTTATTTATATAAGGGGCTCCAATAATGGGGTGCTCGTGACTTGAGTGTACTGTTTGTGTTTCTATTTTATTTATACATTTTTGGGGTGCATCGGGTTTAATAGCAATATCGGAAATAATGTTTATTTTCGGTGTTACTATTTGGGGATCTAAAGATTGAAGGATGTAGTCTAGGTCTTGTGGACTTATGTCTGGTATTTCCTCAGATAGGTCAATATTCGGAAGGATGGAAAGTTGGTCGTCATCTTCGATATTGTTTACTTGACTTGGGATGCGAGATAATGCGTCAGCATTTGTGTTGTTTTTTCCTTTTTTATAAATTATTTCATAATCGTATTCGGCCAGTTTTAAGCGCCAACGAACTAATTTAGAGTTAGGTTCTTTAATTGCGAATAACCATTGAAGTGGTTCATGATCAGAAATAATTTTGAACTTTTTTCCAAAAAGGTATGGGCGGAAATACTTAGTAGCCCAAACTATCGCAAGTAGTTCTTTTTCTATTGTCGAATAATTGCATTCGGCTGGGTTCAAAGTGCGAGATGCATAGGCGATAGGAAGGTCATTTCCTATTGGTCCTTGAGATAAAACCGCACCAATTGCAAAATTTGAGGCGTCTGTGGTCAAATTGAAAGGTTTTGTAAAGTCTGGGTGTTGTAAAATGGGGTCGTTTGTCAGTAGTAGTTTGCATTTTTCAAATGATTCCATAAAATCTTTAGTATGCTCTACTTTGTGATTTTTCTTTAGACAATTTGTTAGGGGTTTCGTTAATTTCGCAAAGTTTTTTATAAATTTACGATAATAACCTATAAGACCAAGAAAGGATTTTATTTCTTTTGGGTTTCTAGGAATTGGGAAATCTAATATGGTCTTAATTTTTTTTGGATTAGGTTTTATACCTTCAGGAGTTACTACATGTCCTAAGAATTCAACAGTTTTTTGCAAAAGTTCAGATTTGTCTAATTGTATCTTTAAATTATTGTCTTGGAGTCGTTGGAATACTAGTTTAAGGTTATTTATGTGTTCTTGCAAGGACGTGGAAAAAATGATTATGTCGTCCATGTAAACTAAACATATTTTTCCTTGTAAATCGCGAAGTACGTTATCTATGACCCTTTGAAATGTGGCTGGTGCATTTTTCAGGCCGAAGGGCATACGGATAAACTCATAGTGTCCATTTTCGACATTGAAAGCTGTCTTAGGGATGGATAATGGTTCCATTTCAATTTGGTGAAATCCTGAGGCAAGATCGAGGGTTGTAAAATATTGGCTTCTGCCAAGCTTGTCGAGTATGTCTGTGATGTTGGGTATGTGATATCGATTATCTGTAGTTTTTTCGTTGACCTTTCTGTAATCAATGACAACTCGCCATTTTTGTTTACCTGAAGCATCTAGTTTTTTGGAAACTATCCAGACGGGGGATGACCAGGGACTAGAAGAAGGTCGAATGATACCGTCGGTCAGCATTTGACTGATTTGTTTTTGGATTTCTTCCTTGTGGACATAAGGATAGCGATATGATTTAGTGTGAACAGGGATTTCGTCAGAAGTCTTTATTTCATGTTTAACCTGGTTTGTAAAGGTTAGTTTGTCGTTTGGTTTGTGTAAAATATTAGGAAATGCGTAAAGTAATTTTTGTAGATGTTTCTTTTCTTCTATGTTTAGATGGTCAGTTCTTATAAGAGAAAAGTTATCGTTTTGTACGTCATATTTATTTTCGTTTACTAAATTAATTTCTGAAACAATTTGTTCGAGATTAAATATTTCGTTTTCTTTTTCATTAAAAGGTAGACATGTTTGTTGAATATCATAAGGGTTAAAATGTATTATTATACTCTCGTCTTTTAAGTTTCTAATTTCGAGGGTGACATGATTGTTTTCTACTTTTAAGAGTGAAGCTGGAATTTCGATATATTCGTTTTTTATATAAGGCATATGCAATTCAGTATCATTAGGTAAGTTAGTGTAAATTCTTTTTAATATACAAGTTTTTGCTGGAATTTCAACCTTTTGTGTAGAAAAGTCGTCTCGGTAAGATAGAGAAATAGATGTTGTTTGGTTGTATAAGCATTTGTTGGTCAAATCAATATTTAAATTTAGCCTTCTTAGGTCTTTAATTCCTAAAATGCCATCGAAATAATCGTGAAAGTTAAAGAGTATAAATTCGATGTCATTTAATATATTAAATTCTTTGAGCAATGGTACTTTTATTTTGTTATAAGTGTCAGTTTTTCCTATGCAAGTTACCAAAGTATGTTTTGAGTTATAAATTTGATCGGGAAAGCTATTTTCTGCAATGATAGGTCTAAGTAAAGAGGTGTGACTGCCAGTATCTATTAATAATTTTAAAGGTGGGTTCTTAATCTCTATGTATGGCAATGAGTTATTTTGAAAAGCATTTATATCTAAGTATGATTGCTTTTTTGAGAGGCTACGTAAGGAAAATTTAGGTTTGTTTCTGCTTCGCAATTATTATATATAGGTTTTTCGTAAGAAGTGTCTTCTGTAGTTTGTTGTGAATAATAAGTGTCATTTGAGTCATTTGATTCGAATGATTCGTTTTCGCAAAAGTTTTGATAGTAATCGTACTCGGAATGGTTTTCTGTCTCATATTCTTGGTAGTCGTTTTGTGGGGAAACCGAATACCCGGTTTTGTCGTTATTTTCTAAATGTTTAAGTTCAGTAAAAGTTAACGGATTTGCATTTGGGTTTTGTCTCCAAAAATTTTGTCTTGTATTAAAATTCTGACTTTGGTTTTGGTTTTGAGGTAATGGTCTTTGGAAGCTCCGTCTCGGCTGAATACTTACGCCGGACATTGGTGTAGGTGGGTCTAATTGTCTTTGTGGGTTGTGTTTTGGGAAAGCGTTTGTAGGTTTTCCGAACACTTGTTGGTTAGTTGGGAAGTTGTGTTGAACAGGTGTAAGTCTAGGTTGAATGTTTATGGGTTGACTGGGAAATGTCGAATTGTTCTTGTTTTGGGGTTGTTGATAGAAAGGATTGTTATGTACTATACTTGAATATGGGGTATTAAATCTATTATTAAAAGTTTGATCAAATTGGAAGGTATTAAATCGAGGTTTTAAAATATTTTGTTTGGCGTGTGTCAATGTCTGTGGATTGTCTCTAAACATTAGACATCTGTTATTAATTTGTTGTTCAACGATTGTATGATTTAAAATTATGTTATAAGTACTATCGAGGACTTTAAGTTCTTTCATAAGTAAAATAGTTCGCAATTCACTATTCACATTGGCTAATAAAACTGTTACAGCAGAAGAAAGCTAGAGTTCTGTGGCTTGGATCCAATAGGCAACAGTTTAAATCGGAGCTATCTCGCGGGCAGAAAACAGGTAACATGCCTTCTGGCAAAACTTTCGGAGGGGAGAATTATGCGACTTGGAATACCTCAGGGATCCATTTTGGGTCCTCTGCTTTTTCTCATATACATTAATGACATGTGCCTAATGGCATACCATCCACCGGTCCATTCTGTGTTTGTCTAAGGTGTGCTGGCGTGAGGTCATTGGTCCATGACTCTCAAACATTTGGTCTGCAGCTCAGAGCGATGAGAGTTTTAGCTGGGATCGGCTATCGAGATGACGTGAGACATTTCTTTCCATGACTGGGAATATTTACCCTACCTTTCCAATATATTTTTGAATGTCTGTTGTATGCGCACAGAAATGCACAGAGAAATGACACAGCACTGCAGGTGCACCATCATGCCACAAGAAATAGAAATGATTTAAGAATACAGTTTCTTTGGCTCAAAACATCGTGGAATACGATGCTTCATTGAGGCTATGAGATGCAAAGTGACCTAAACCCAAAATACAACTAATGAGAAAAACGACTCTGAAGTTTTTGATATTTTCATACTTTTATAACAATGTTAATATAAGAGGTATATTGCAATATTTTTGTGCAAAACTAGCTACAATTTTGACTTATTTTATTAAGTGTTAATTAAAATATGAAAAACCTCAATTTTTTTTGCAAAAATGATGGTTAGGCCACTTTGGTTTTTTCATATAAGAAGCGATATGTGGTTTAGACCACTTTGGCGCACTGGGTTTTAGGTAAAAAATTCTTGATTATAAGGACTTTAGGAACGGATAACAGATAAAATCAATAAACCAACGGTTTTTATTAAGAATTTAACTGAAATAATACGTAAGTACATTAAATGTACAATTGAAAAAGTTCGATGGAGTAATGTTTTAACATTGAAAATGTTTATATTATCGCACGGGCACGTTAGTATGGGTACGGAATTCGAAATTCTTGTGTTGCATTTGTCCCTGACGTCACACCACGGTGGGTTGGCTGACGCGGCTGGAGCGCGCTTCAGATCATATTCGTATTTCGTAGTGAAAGCGCTTATGTATGATTTATAATGAACGCCTATTACATTAGTTGCATGCTGTTGTTGGAGGAAGAAGACGAAGAGGAGATGTTAGCCCAAATTCATCCATTTCGACAAACGTCATATTATATTAACACTTGAATTTATACTATAGGTACCATATTTAAATCAAAGCTGCAGCATACCAAGTAAACAAATCAATTTGATTAAGACGTCAAAGTACCAAAACATTTTAAAATTGTATCATTAGTTGGTATATCCGAGAAAATATCAAAATTAGAAAAAAGTCAGTGGCGTGCATTTTTTCTCAATAATATCCGTTAAGTAGTGTTTCCTGGGACGCCACTGGACTTAATAAATTTAATCTAGTTAGGGCAAATTAAGCCTCTTATCATTATGAATGACGGTACCAAATTGCAATAAAATCGGAAAAAGGATATTTACAAAAATAATAAAAAAATTTTTTTTTTTTTAAACTTCAACACCCTGTACATCAAAAACGGGGCAACTCCGTATACATGTTCAGGTTAGTACTTCTGAAACACCCTGTATACATTCAAATACAACGGTCAAAAACACAAATATTTCCGCGATCACCGCCACCGCCAAACAGCCAAGGTTGATAGTCTCAAAGCTGCAGCGCCACATAAAACTTATCGAGGCGTGGTTAGACAAATGGAAGATTCGCCTAAATGACGCTAAAACCCAAGCCATCTACTTTTCGAGGTCAACATGTAAATTTCCCCAAACCAGACTTCAAGTCAAAAGCACCAGAATAGACTGGTGTAATAACATCAAATATTTGGGCCTGTCCTTCGATAAGAGGCTGGCTTGGAACGATAACGTAGACCAGCGCTTAAAAAAAGCGAATGGTCAACTCGGCGCCATCTACTCGCTCATCAATAGTAGAAGTAGACTAGACTTACGATAAAGACATTGCTGTACAAGACTATTATTAGACCTGTTCTTCTTTATGGCGTCGCCTCCTGGTGCACCGTATCCAAGTCAACAATAAAAAAAATTCAGACATTCCAGATCAAAGTACTCAGAATTATGACTAACGCTCCACGCTTCACGATGATACATACGCTACATAATGACCTACAACTGCCGACAATTGCTGAACATATTGACAAACTTATTATCAACTACTAAAAACGGACAGACGTTTCCCTAAATCCGCCGATCATACAATCACACATTCACTCAAACCCACTTAAATCATACAGACTACCGAGAGACTGGCTCACTCCTGCCCAGCCTCCCCTTCCCCCTCCACCACAATAAACTGACCGAGAACGATCACAAAATAATTAAAACTACACATAGACCAAGTCTGTGTACTGTGAAACTACACACCTCTGCTGCTGTCTACCACCCCTTCTACCTCAACAAGTTACGAGTTTGAAGATTCAGCATTAAACCTATGTATGCTAAGTCCCGCTGAGAAGCTTACCTGTATACAAATAGAAATTAATAGTCCCCGACTGATTTAAAGAACGAACATGATCCAGATTGATAACAAACAATAACACCAAACGATATAATGCAATAATGCGAAAATCACCGGGAAACTAAATTCAACCCTGTCGCCCAAGGCCTTTTAGTTTTATTGCCGCTTGACCAATCGAAATAGAGTTACTGTTGTCATAAAGTACTGATCAATGTTTCCTTCGTATGCATAATCTTGGATTTGAATATGGTATAGGGTAGACTGGGGCGTGTAAAAATGGGGAAAGTGGAAAATTAGAGCGCCAATCAGGCAATATTGAAAGTTTACTTGTCTGTGTGGTTCGAGGCAACTAACTATACATTAGCGCTGTTGAATTATCTATTCCCGGCGAGTTACCAGGTGTTTTTTTCTATCTGAGTAGTAATTTGTAACATAACCTCCGAATCGGTCCGTTGAATAGTGTGTGATATCCCCATAAAAAATTGGTCAAAGGTAAAAACTTATAATATACTTTTAGCTTTATTGCATTTTCTTATGTTTAGTCAATTGTTGTAGCTTTAAAATCCTATATACCGACCAAATCTGAAAGCGGTTTTTACTCACGAACAGGTTTGCACTTCCCCCATAAAAAACATAATGTTGGGCATGTGTGAAAATTGTAATGGGGAAAGTGTAAAGGTTAGTTTACACTTGCCCCATTTTCCTGGGAATGCTAAAGTTCGTTGGGACTGACACTTAAAGCTTTTATTCTTTACAGAGAGTTGGCGTCATGGTACGAAATTTTAAAAGAAAGTCCGATAGGGCTGCCTATGGGGAGGAGCAATTAAACTCTGCAATAAATGCCGTCAATCAAGGTCAATTAACCATGTCGATGGCCAGTACGGAATTCAGAATCCCATACATTACAATCTACTGTAGCATAACTGGACGCCGTGGCGAAAAAAGCAAGACACAGGGCCGACCTCCAATACTTTCTTGGCAAGATGAGTATCAACTGGCCGAAAATATAAAAACAATGGAGAAGTGGGGATATGGATTAACTTTGAGAGAGTTTCAAGAAAAAGTCCGGGACTTTGTAACTTTAAATAATATTCCCAATCCTTTTAAGAACAATATGCCAGGCACAGACTGGCTAATAAAGTTTAAACAAAGTCACTCTTTGAGTATGAAAAAAACACAAAGCTTAGAGTACTGCAGGAAGAAATATACGGTCTCATTCATAATAGACCAATATTTTGTTTTATTGGAAAAGGCTATATTGGAGTTGGGTCTTCAGGATCGTCCTGAATGTATTAACAATTTAGATGAGACTTCACTGTGTACAGATCCTTCTCGTCTTAAATTTACCTGGGGCTCTATTAATCTAACCTCATGCCTTATTCGAGCTTTAAGTTCATCAATATTGTTAGGTCTGGTAAAGTATACTTTAGATTTTAAATAGCCCACAGAAAAAAATCTAGCGGGGTCAAATCTGGTGACCTTGCCGGCCATTCTTTTGGACCCCGTCGACCAATCCACTTGCCAGGAAAGACTGTATCCAAGTACTCACGCACCGGGCGTGTGTAATGGGCTGGTGCTCCGTCTTGCTGGTACCATAAGTTATTGTTGGGAATGTCTGGCTCATCTGGATTTGGATAGAGTACAGCAAGTGCCGGTATTAACTCAAATTCTAAAAATTCTAGATACAGTTCGCCATTTAACGTACCATCAAAAAAGAAGGTTTGTCACTCTTTGAGTATGAAAAAAACACAAAACTTAGAGTACTGCAGGAAGAAATCTACGGACCAATTCATAAAAGACAAATATTTTGTTTTATTGGAAAAGGCTATATTGGAGTTGGGTCTTCAGGATCGTCCTGAATGTATTTACAATTTAGATGAGACTTCACTGTGTACAGATCCTTCTCGTCTTAAATTTGTTGGCGCGAGAGGCAAACCCTCTTCAAGAATAATTGCTGGATTGGGCAGAGAAAATAAAACCGTCCTGGCAGGAGCAAGTGCTAGTGGTAGAAAATTGCCACCATTGATAATATTTAAAGGCAATCATGTATGGAGTTCCTGGATTTCAGAATAAAATGTAGACCTCTTCAAAGACACCGTATATGCAGCCAGCGCCAATGGATGGATGACCTCCGAAATATTTAGAAATTACTTTCTAAAGACTTTTATTCCTTTGGTTCGTGATCAGGCACCAATTATTGTTATATATGATGGGCATGTCTCGCATGTGGATTGCTTATTAATTCAAGCCGCGAGAGAAGAAAATATTCATATACTTAAACTGTCAGCCCATACAAGTCATTTACTTCAACCTCTAGATTTGAGTGTGTTTAGATCCTTTAAGGCAATATGGGAGAGGGAAGTAATAACATGGCAAAGACGACATCAGGGACAATGACTACCAAAAGGGAATTTGCCACATTGCTAGTGAACACCTGGGCTTAAGTAGATTCCGGAATCATAAGAACAGGATTCAGAAAGGATGGTATTGTTCCATTTAATAGACATGTTATTCCTAAAGAAAAGTATGACATCGATGCCCTAAAAAGATGGGAGGAACACTTAAAAAATCAAAGATCTGTAACAGATTTACAACCGAGGCCAGAACGCATTGATATTGAAAGGAATGAACATGATGCTGTAGCACCGAATGTAACAGAAACAGTCAATGTTAAAAACAGTAAAGTCTTTTACATCTGGCGCTTCATTTAAAAGGAAACTAGCATCTAATGCAGATTTACTTACAGCTCCTTCATCAGCATCTAGTGCCACCAATCTCAAAGTAATTGTCAGCTCTGATCAAAATGAAAAAAATATACTAAATAATCATCAGGATCCTATAACTGAAGCTGTAGTACCAGCTACAACCGAAAATCGGCAAGAAAAGAAGGTAAGTTTTGATGATCTACTACTTGATTCGTTCCGACAGTCCTTCTTCTAATCCAAGGAAACAAAAGCGCATAATTCAAGGTGGCCAAACCATTGCAGGTACTATCGCAAGTAGTCAGTCAAAACTCTCTACAAGTTCATCTACTATATCTAAACCAGCTATGAAAATTGACCGAAAGAGTAAACAAAGTCGGCCAAGTCCGTATCAATTTGAAACCAGCTCCAGTGAATCAGATAATGAAAGTGTACCTTTTATGGAATCGGATCAAAGTTTCACTTTAGAATCGGATTACGAAGATCAGATTCCTAAAATAAACAAAGACAATATTTCCATTGAAGACTGGGTACTGGTTAAATACACATTACCAAAAGCAAACAAACATTTTATTGGCCAGGTAAACACTGTTGACAACGGCTTTGAAATCAAGTTTACTAGAAAATTAAAAGACAATTTTTTATGGCCAATCACCGATGATGGCGATGTAGTACAGCTAGACGATATAGTGACTCGTTTACCTGAACCGGTAGTAACACGCCGAGGAGGTTTTCATTTTGATGTGAAATTTGCGTGATACAATATTTAACAAAGTTCCATAAAATTATTCGAATTTTTAAACTTTAAGTTTCTTTTCTGTTATATTTTCTTCTTGGGAATAATTCCTATTGTTTTAGAGATTAAAGCCAAACATTGGGTTTTGAACGGATAAATACGTTTATAAAAATATTATTCTTGTTATTAGGAATTTTTTGAGGGTTATTTTGGATTACTTATTATTTTTCAGTGGTACCTTTTAATTTTTCGTTGTTATGATTTGTTTGGCTAAGTATTTCTCAACAATAAAAAGTTCATAACTTCCCAGATTTTTATTTTTTTTTAAGTCTGTAAAAAGAAAAATTGGCATGGGAGATATAAACTTCATTTACACTTTCCCATTACCACTTCTGCGAACATGCATGGAAATTGTATTCCGATTTTACACTTTCCTTTTTTGGGGTAAGTGTAAAATTTCGGTACAAAAAAAATAGTCATTCAAATCTCAAGATCTCAAAAATAAATCATGAGTGCCCTATGCAGTATGAAAAGTAAACATATTAAACTATTACTTTCTTACAAAGACACTTTTATAAATATTGTATATTTAAAGGAGGAAGGAAATAAACTTGAACTATTAAAAAGGGTTTCGCACTTGCCCCAGTCTACCCTAATTATAAGCTTTGTAATGTAATGTAATGCTAAAAAATAAACAGAATGGTTTTGTACAGTTTACCGTTCTTCCCTACACTTGCTGCCACTTTTTTTCATGCATTTTCTTTCATTAGAACATTTTTGTAATTTTCGTTCTCATAGTTGTATAAAGGGGGGTACTTTTGCACCTCCTCTATTAAACACTCGTCAGCAATTGCCGAAAACGGTGGCATTCTGCTGAGCGATCGCGGCTGGACTGGTCTCTCTAGCAGTCCGAACGCAGCCGCTGCAATTGACGGCGAACGCTGTGTCGCTGAGCTGCGGCAGTGAAACCGTGTACATACAAATCGCAATAAACCAGTACCGAGCTACTAATCGCGAACGTCAGCCGCGGCCGCTGACTACTCCAGAGAAACCATACTTTAGAGCCGCGTTAGAGTTTATAACCCTTATTTTACTATTTTTTATATTATGAATCAATAAAACTTATATCAGCTACCTAAATATTACATTCAAATCTATGAGTTTTCGCAGATCTCAAATCTCACAATAGTCACAAGCGTTGCACTCTGCTTCGGCATTTTCAATGTCATCCCCGGTTGCATCTTTGTAAAGGACTGTAAATTTTTATTCTTACATTTCTTCTCTATCCCTAGAAACGGCAATAAAATCTTCAGATACATCGTCGGCGGTCTTGAGGTTTGCATAAAAATTATGATGAATGGGGTATAAACTGAATTAATTCCATTAGGTCAGGATTTTGTCACATCAATTTTGCGGCCGTTCGGATATAACAAATCATTCAGGTTTGCAGGAAAAACAGAATTTCTTTTCTTTACATCTACGTCATTAAATGGAACTACATAATTCGTTGTTTGAGTATTTGTACGAAATTGTATTTTTATCCATTCAACTTTAGTTTTTTTATCGGACGCGATTTTTCTGTTTGTAATGCTGCTTTCTAATTGTTTGGTAGAAAAAAAGTTTTCTGATTTCAAATGAATGATATTGAATGGACTCTTTTTTCTAGCGGTCATAACTACACTTGACTAATCTTCAGGGATGTAAATTTCTTTATAGTACTTTTTCTCTTTCTCGACGGCTCCAAAGTTCTAATCACAAGCAAGGTAAGAGTGTTCACTAACTAGAAATTTGTGGTCAATTTCTTCTACTTCGAAAGAAGGAATACATTATGACTCTCCTCGTTGTGACGTAATTTTTGATAAAGTACAGTATGCACGATCCTGTTTCTTGAGGACTCCTTGAAGCCGTAACCTCGTGCCACATGAACATGTATGCTTCTCAGGAACTTTAATTATGTACTCCAAAACAATATGTCCAGAAGTGACGTTTTTAGTAGCAGATACCTGTTGTTAAAACAGGTGTTGGGAGATTCTTCATTGAATCGAATGCTATTACAGTGGGATCATGCTTCTCTGATGAAGTTCACGATCTAGATTAATTTGCGTCAATAATTTTGGATCATTGGTTGACTTTACACTTGCTATTTAGGCTGACAAGTTAGAAAATAAAAATATTCACGTGTACTTCTCTTTATTAACAACTGCCGACCCCTTTTATAGGCATAGTGGCCTAACCCACAGTATATGTGGGTTAGGCCAGCATTACCTTTTAAATTATGGGAATAATTTTAAATGCAAAAGAAACTTACGGCGACATCTACCAATCGATACCCGAAGATTGCTTGGGCCACTTTGCATCTGAAAATACTTAAATACCAGATAACTTTTCTTTCATAATCGCGTTTTGGCAAAATTGTGGGTTAGGCCACTTTGCATCTCATAGCGTCGCGCCTGCCTTTTCCAATAGGCTTTCTTTGCAGACCAGGCAGATACTATTCCAGCGATTTAGGAGCGTTACAAAAGGCTTCCTATTAGGTAAAAGCTTTTACATTTTGAATGAGTACTTAAACTCTTATGCAACATTCTAAGATTTTCCACTTTAATACTGCATTGTTATCTTTCTTTTTTGCCTTGATATTGTTATGTCTTATTTTTATTATTGCATTCTATATTTATTATATTATTTGATAACTTAACTGTAATCATAAGATGATGAGTGTAATGAAACTATGTTTGTCATGAATAAATTTGAATTTGAATATAAATTATACTCGAAGAACTCCTGCATGTTGTAAAAAACGTGAGTTTGCACTATCTGCAGTACATTGCTCAGAGCCCTTCGGAATCCTCGAAATTGGAGGTTTTTAGTGACATTCACTGGTAAGTGCTTAAAGACTTTCACACCCGCATACAGAGGGCCCCTCCGATTTGTTTTTTAATTAAATTTTAGCTATTATGTCAGAGCTTTAGCTAGACGAAAATAATATTTTATTATTTTTTCTAAAGTATTATTATTAAATTACAAAAATTAAACGTCTACATCCGATAATAATTGCCATTCAATAAACAAAAACATTTTGTATTTTATTGCATAAACAAGTGACTAATTTTTTTATAAGTAGTATTGACTACTGTAGTAAGTACCTCTTCTTGCATCTGGAATTTTATTTTTCAATCATTAGAAAATCACTATTTAACTCGAATCTTTAAAGTACCTTCTAAAATATGATTGCAAAATTTTTGTAATGCTAATTTAGATATACATGTAGTAATTTGTAATCACATTTTTTTTATGAACTGCAAGTCCTGATTAGAAGCTGCAGTTGCCAGAAAATATGTTAATCGTGCTTGGACGTAGACTAATACAATAAAAATACAGACCTGAGACAATGATTCTTGAAATTTTTATGTCAAGCAAAGTTGTTTTCAGAATAAATAAATTTTTGAAAATCCAAAAATGAGTGATAACATACGCAAAACTGATAATATGCTTCAAAAGGCATTATTTAAGATTATAGAATATTTTATCATTATTTTTTTTAATAAATTTTGGAAAAAATAGAAAAAAAAAATTTATTTAGCCTAAAACTCCAATATTATAAAAAATCTTTAAGAATCCTTACTTGTCAGATGGAGTAGAATAAATATATATACTAATTAGGAAAATATTTCCTAGCCATCTGATGTAAAAACCTTATACTATAAGAATAAATATATATACTAATTAGGAAAATATTTCCTAGCCATCTGATGTAAAAACCTTATAGTATAAGGTTTTTACATCAAATGGCTAGGAAATATTTTCCTAATTAGTATATATATTTATTCTAATTCTAATATATATACTAATTAGGAAAATATTTCCTAGCCATCTGATGTAAAAACCTTATACTATAAGGTTTTTACATCAGATGGCTAGGAAATATTTTCCTAATTAGTATATATATTTATTCTACTCCATCTGACAAGTAAGGATTTTTAAAGATTTTTTAGTTTTTAATATACCTAAAGGTATAGTCCTCTCTCCTGATTGCTTAAAACTTCTAAGAGACGGCGCCACTTGTCGTTCACTGCCTGAGCAAGACGATAAAACTGGTTATAAAGACTTGAGGCCTTTCTGTTGTTAGGTATGTCTGCGCTTACCCTATGCTGACGAGAACCAATAAGTTCGAAACCGGTCCATAGGTAGCAGCATCCTACCAACAGAAAGGTCTTCCTTTCTTGGTAGTTTTAAGCAATCAATTTAGTATTGTAGCGCTAACAGTGTTAGCCAAATACGACCTTATAGTATAAGGTTTTTAATCAAAAATATTGTAAATTTAAGATATGAGGATACCTGTAAATAAATAAATTAACACGTGTGCCAATTTTTATTCAACACTAATGTGTAGGGTTTTTTATCTCAATTTTTTAAATTTCATACATACTTCTCGATCTCGATATTTTTCGATGTTTTCAGATAAAAATTTCTCTTAAAATAGAGAAATATGCGCCGCCTCAATTCTGAGGTTACACAACGAACTAAAAAAATATAATAACTGCTGAAAATGACCTCATCTTGCTAACATGCAGAGATCAACTCTTCATCTCATAAATTGGCGAACTCTTTCGAATATGCCAATATTGCGAACTATTTCACATGAAGCTATAATTCTGTCCCAAATCTTCGTTTGTCTGGAAAGGAGTCTGATGCACCAACGATTCTAAATGTCCTTAGGAAAAATAATCTAGACAATTTAAATCGAGACATGACTGAGGTCCACCTCGGCCACTCCAACGGCTGTATTATTAATTTAAAAACTCTCTTAAAACCAAACTGAAATGTGGCGGTGCACCATCATGCATAAATCACAATGAGTTTCTTAGTTCAAGTGGTACCACTTCTAACAGCACCGGCAGTTCCTTTTCGAAAATGGCCCCACCAAATAGTCTCCAATAATGCCAGCCCACATATTTACTGTAAACTAATACTGGAAATGGCTTTCGATTACCGCACGACGATTTTTTTCTGTCCAAAAATGATTATTACGAATATTTCTAATGGCATTTTTCGAAAAACTTGCTTTATCACCAAATAAAATTTAATTCCAAACAATGGATTTTGGACCAGCATTTGAATGAACCGCTGGCAAAAATTTAACCGGAGTGGAAAATCGCGTGGCAGAAGAGCTTGAACTGTCTGGTTATGGTAAGGATACATCAAGTTATCCATCAAATTATTTTAAACTAGCACAGATAAAATTTTTAAAGTTGTCGCAATTTTTCTTGCAGTTGTACTTGGTTCGTTTTCTACAACATTCAGAATTGCTTCGTCAATTTCGAAAGTTGTTACAGGGCGATGTGTCCCTGCCAAATGAGTGGATTTCTTGAAAGTTCCATTTTCACATAGTCAAATATGTACCTGCGCAAAAGTTCGTGAATCAGACTATCTTCGATTTGGATAATGCTGCCGCTATAGTCGTTTAGCTTTAAAGAAATAACTATTGGCCAGACCATAAATGAAACGCACATCGGCATATTCTTGGTTTGTGAATTCAACCATCATTAAATAGCTGAAACTAACTTTGGAAACATCAGCTAACAAAATTATTTCACAATAAATATCAAAAAACGAATAAACGGTAAAGAAATGTGTGCTGTCCCAGCCAACTATTTTTTTCGACAGCTGTTTTCGTCAATAACTAGAAAACGATTACAGATAGAAAAACTTTAAAAAAATTAAAGCTTTGACACTCTGTATATCAAAAATGCAGCCTTTTCCACCACATGTTTATAAGTATTTTTTTCCTATTTTGACGAGCACTATCACTCTCTCAAATATCTACGTGACATTCATTAACACCCTATACAGCTTTAATTATTATTTTAAAAATAGTTGCATTAAGTCATAAAGCTTTCAAGAGGTGTGCGACATAAACAAAGGCTCACATCAATAGAGCCACTCATAAAATTTGGTTTAACTTCACACCTGATTTTACGCCACCCTTGGGATTACCACTTTATCACTATAAATAACTAAATTTACACCTGCCCCTAAACATCTCAAGAAACTATACAGGGTGTCCGGGAAAATGTGAGAAATCTCTTAGATTTAGATAAAACATGGAAAAGTAAGATGACAAGTTCCTATAAATTTTCTTCCAACAGGCCGTGCCTACGGAGATATGTGCCCCTGACGGACACCGCTGGAAATCGGTTTTTCTTTAATAACTTTTAAAGTAGGTACTTAATATAATTTAATAAAAATTTAATGTGATGGGCACTAGTTAGGACCCCTTAAAATAGTGTCCTCGAAACATATTTAGCTTTTTTAGTTTACCAGGGGCGGATTAGGCTTTACAACTTAATGTTTAAATTTTCAACACCCTGTATGATAAAGACAAAAAAAATCTGGGTAGCTTATACCTTAAATTAAAGAAGAGGTACCATTGTTTATTGTTAACTGGACCGTTTTCGAGAAAAAGAATAATAGACGAATTAATGGTTTATTTTTAATAGAAAGGACCACGATTTCTATTTTGTTTCTCGACAACAAAGTGTGATACGAAACTCATTCAAACAACAGAAAAGTCTCATTTTAAGTTGATTATTCCGAAAAAATAGGGTTCAACATGGGCTCCGTGAAGTCTGATACACTCGCGGGCACGACGAATTGAGGACTGCTGTACCCGCCACAATAACCCAGCTCTGGTCCTTATCACATCACAATGAACCGTGATTGTCTCTAGAAGTTCCTCCCTAGTGCCGACCAGAGTGGAATGCATCAAGTTTTTCAGGTGTCCCCAAGGGTAAAAATCCAACAACGTTAGGTCGGAAGATCGAGGAGGCCAGGCAATAGGTCCTCCTCTACCTATGCAATGGTTTGGATAGACGTTATTCAGGTGCTATCTGAATCCGAGAGATTTCTCACATTTTCCCGGACACCCTGTATAGAGTGACTATTATAAAGACAGATTGTATAGGGACGATTCAAAAAAAAATCTTTATCCTTCCAAAACCTGTTATGAATGTATGGATACCTTTTCAATTAAAGTAATTTTTTCAAAACAATTTCATGGAGAAGGTAAAACAAAGAGAATAAAAAAAGCAATTATCTTTACAACATCCATTAAAGTGCACATTCCCTTGCAAAAGTTTTATGTGATACATTGCATCTTATAATATTCATAACTAGAAGAAGAGGCGATGGCAAAGCGTCTACCACTGCCATTATCTTGCTAAGTAGGGAGTGAAAATGCTTTTCCGTTTTGCAACATTTCCTGATACAATTAAAACCATTTAAATTGCTAAGTCACTAGTAAGTCTCGGGTTAATTGCTGTGATAACGATCATTAATATAATGACTTTGAACGCCTCTTAAGGTGTTGAAAGCGTTTTGTTTAAGCTCTTTAAAAGTTTATTATATTTTATTTAATTTTAAAATGGTTTAATGAACTGGCAATAATTGTTATTTATTTATTCGTTCTGACTAACGTATAATGTTGTAATATTACTTTTGTTGTATCTCATTTACATGTTATTAATTCAATTTGACAACTACTGTAAAGCGTGTTTTAATCTACGTTTGATAGCTCTGGAGAAGGTTGAAAACAAGCCGAAAAGTTGGCTAATAAAATTCGACAAGTTTTGATTCTGCAGCAATATTTTTCATAGGGTTAGTACATGTTGTTGAGGGCGAGGCTATGTTATAATTAGGCTATGTGAAAAAGGGTTTTAAATGATTGGTTTGTGTTAGGCTAGGGTGGATAAATTTAACATAAAATTTACTAAAGAAACAGTAAATCCGCATTCAGAAGCAAAATTGTCTCCAAAAGCAAAACTCGACCCTTAAAAGAAATAAACGAAATTTCATAATTAGCTTAAATCTGATATAATGGATATATTCTATTCTTTTGAAAAGTAAAATGTAGCGAGAATTGGAATGACAACCACTTTTATATTCCAGACCGTTCATTAAAGTACGCACTAAAAACATTAATGAAAATTTAAGTTGAAGTAGTTGCGTCCTGGATATAAAATATGCTTTGTATATTTATCGGATTTAGAACAGAAATGGATGACAATAGAGACTATTTCATTTGGCTAATATTTTGGTTTTATTTTCAACTTTTCACAGAGCTACAATTTTAAAAACTAATATGAGACATTCGCATGATGATACGTATGATTTAATCTTATTTTAATTATTGATATTCGTTCAGCTTTAATCTTAAATAATATGGTAATAAAATTATTCTGCAATTTTAGTAATAATTGTATGTCTATTTTTTTTTAATTAACTTTATGGCATATTTCTTTATAACAATTTAGGCAACCTTGATTTTTTATACGGAATTGAACTCAGCATAAAATTTCAATATACCATAGTATTTTAAGTAGGTGTTTGTTGCGGCGTTGCCACGCTGTTTATAATTATTACCAAAAAAATAATTCGAGAAAAGCGGCCAACGCAAAATGTGACAAAAAAACTACCCGATTCAAATTGAATAATAATGGGTTACGGTTTTCGCAACTCAAGGGATGGCAGAACAATCTTGACTGAGTAAATGATGGCTATAATATATACATAGTGTTTTTTTTTTTATTTTACGATGGTGCCAATATTGGTAAGGTAATTCTAAGAAAAAAAGTTCTTTTGAACATGTGTTTTTTATATAGCTTTTTATAATTTTTTTAAATATACTTTTTCCGATTTTATTGAAATTTGGCACCGTTATTCATAATGATAAGGGGCTTACTTAACATTAACGAGATTAAATTAATTAAGTCCAGTAGCGTCCCAAGGAGCACTTTAACGAATATCATTGATGAAAAAATGTACGCCACAGACTTTCTTCTAATTTTGATATTTTTTTTTCGGATTCGGAACCAACTAATGGTACAACTTTTCAGTTCCCTGAATTGTGTTCGTATCTTGCTTCGTTTTCGAGAGAAAAAATAAAAACCAGTTTATTGCATATACAAAATAATACTTAGGTATTTCAAAGTTAATTAAAACATTTAAATTAAAAATAAGATTACTTATATAAATAATGATACAAAAAAATCTGCAACAGTTATTGAAAGCAAATGTTGAAAATAGCCACCCTCTGATAAAACGCATGATTGCAATCGTCTCACCATTGATTCTCTTATACGTTCAAAAATGCCTGCCTATTTTGTATCGCATTTCGCTTTCAATAATTCGAATTCTTAAGTCGTTTTCATCTAATACAGGCGACTGAAAATCACGAGGAAGCATAGCTTGCATTGAATGCAAAACCCGCCAAACAGTTGATGCCATTGTTTGAAGTCGCGCTGTTAGTTGAAGGATCATCTTCTATCTCTCGAAGTATAACCTCTTCTAACTCATGCGTGGTTACTGGTGCAGGTCTGTCAGGAAGTTCCGTACAATGTTTTCAAATTCCCAATCTTACTCAATCCTGCATGGAGCTGTCTAAATGTTTTGAAACATGGCAGTACTCGGTTTGTATAACGTTCCTAATAAATTCGCCGAGCTTCTTCAGCAATTCCATATGCTATGCCATATTTGAAATGCATCTGGCCTATTTTAGAATTAGTAAAGTTATTCATTTTTGACTTGTTATTGACAAAACATGTAAAGTAGACATCAGAACTTACCTTTACCTCATATTTTTATTGATTTTGAAATACATATATGTATAGTATAGGTATTTTTTTGTACATGCAATAAAAAGGTTTTTATTTTTTCGCTCGAAAACGAAGCAAGATACGAAAACCATTTAAGGAACAAAAATATTGCATTATTAGTTGATAAACCCGAAAAAAAAATGCAGGGGTTAAATGACAAGGACTATGATGATGCCAGAGCAGATAACCGCGAGTGGGTTCAACAAAAAATGCAACGAGAAAGAATATTTTTAAATTATGTGTTATTCGCTGATGAAGCCACTTTCCACAAGAATAGAAATATGAATCGTCACAATTTCCATTTCTATTTGAAAGGAAATTTACTATTTATAAGAACCCATAGGCAACAAGATGGTCATTAAATGGTTGGGGTGCCATAGTTTGAACTTATGAATTAGACCATCCCTTTTGGAGGAGAAAGTAATTGGCCAATTGTATCTGCAGTTCCTTGAAAATGAGCTGCCGTACCAAACTTGGCTATAAATAGAATACAGTATTTACATGAAGGAGCTCCGCTGTGCATCATACCACATTAGCATTAAAACAACGCTTTTCCTTATAGATGGATAGGAAGAGGTGGACCATTTCGCCTGATATGACAAAAATGAACTTTTTGTTTTGAGAATATGTTAAAGAGCAAGTATATGGGAAGTTTTTATAAACATCAGTGACAGTATGCTAAACGAAGTTAATTTTTTGAGGAATATATAGAGGCATATCTAAATAACCAGGACAGTAATTTCAACCATTTATTACAGTTCCTTTGAATCTACTTCTTTCTAGAAGACATTTTGGAAGCAAAGTTGGAGATTTTTACAAGTACGCCTTACAAGACCTAGCTAGACCAGAATAGCTTAACTGAGAGAAAAAAGCAAGTAGTGAAAGAAACTTAAATAAGAAGGTGAAGACCACAGGGAAACAAAGAAAATTAAGTGGAATATGCCTGATTTGCGAAGAAAATTATTATGATCCGCCAGAAACAGACCTGAAAAATGAAAACTGATTTGACAAGAGTTTGTATATCATATGAAGGATGTTTAGAATATGCTTGTGAGTTGTCCTATCGCGCACTCTTAGAGCGAGGCGAAGCCAAAAGTGTGAGTTTATTTTGATTTTTCTCTTAGATATTTTGTTTCAATTGGGTTTTGTATTTGTACTTTTATAATTATTTTATAATAATAAAAATTTATTGTGGCTCTATTGCCTAGTCAAAGTTGCGCACTCTACCCTAGTAGTAGTAGGTGAGGGGAGGCACACGGACCTGCCAAGTAGACCAAAGGCGATACTATTTACCTACCTTTAGATCTTCCCCATCCACTCAACCACCACGTTATTCCAAGCAAGGGTCCTGACTTCTTCCGGTTGGATCACCACTGTCCCAAAGATTTGTCATCTAAGCCTTCCCAAGGCTTCACAAGCACACAGGAAGTGCAGTGGTGTCCTCGTGCTTTGAGCATCCCGGGCAGATCAGGAACTCCTCCACACCCATCGTATGCAGGTGCTTCCTTAACTTGCAGTATCTTGTTAGATGTCCTACCAGAGGATTCAGGGCACGCCTACTCCTGTTAAGAATCCATTCCAACTTAGCCCTATCAGGCAAGGTATGAAATCTTTGGCCTGTCTGCTGCCATTCCCCCTTGAAGAAGTTAACAGCCCATTCCCTCAGGACTGCCTCTACCTGCGATTTTAATATGCTTATTGCTTGCCCTTGGTTTGGGTCTCAGATAGGGAGTTCCTGCACCAAGTCTGGCTAGCTCGTCGTTCGTCTCATTGTCATACATTCCGCAATGTCCAGGGATCTAGACCAAAAATGCCTGTTTTCATTCTGCAAGTCTCCCAAGTGCATCCGCACACTCCTGTACCAGGGTCGAACTGCTCCTAGGTTAGCAGACTACCTTGAGGGCGGCTTGGCTATCGAAGCCTCTCTTGACAATCCATGACCTATCTCATACTGTATCACTTATACCTCTGCTTGGAAAACCGACTTTACGCTAAGTATAGGTTTAATTCACTATTAGTTTTTTAAAGAACACAACAATTGGTTCGATATTTTACTACAAAATTAAGATAAACATTATGTAAATATTTTTATAGCATTTGTTAATTAGGCACAAAAGCCGACAGGCGTGTTTAGTAACTTTCTCTAAATAAACAGCCAAGCGTATAGATATCCAATCTAGATAATAAAAAGTAAACATCATACACAAATTCTAAAAGTATTTTAATTGCCATATTAAACGTTTTCGTTGGATATTACCTAATTTTAAGACGTAGCTGGGAATCGAGAGAAATGTGCATTTATATAAAATAATACCTGTTCTAAACAAGAATTTTTTCAGATGCGAGTTATATTTAAAATAATAAGCTTTTTTAAATATAAGTTATATTCCAACGCCAACGTTTACATTTTTTTTATTATATTGTATATAGAGTGCTCCCGACTGAGGTGCTAATATTTTAGGGTGTGATTCCTCACAAGCAATTTTATGAAGAAAAGTTCATATGAACATAATAAGTTCGCAACTATTTAAATTGTTGGCTACAGGGTGTTGCATTTTTTTTAAGCGCTAGATTATCTCTGATATTATTTTCAATGCTAATTGCCCAAATACCACTCCCCATTTTATTTTTACAAGAATTAATAAGTAGTTTTCAACAATTTTTGATTCTATTTGCTCAAACATCACTAATGTTTTATGTGCACTTTTTGATCATGAAGCTATTCTTGCTGACTTTGAGATTTGCATGAATAATCCTGAAAGCTCGCAAATTCGAAAGAATATACCCTAGAGAGAACTTTAATGTATTCCAGAGTCACTGTGTGGAGGTACAGTGGGATCTGGCTATCCGTGACAGTCCCCTGAAAAAATCAACTCCCTCCTAACACATTCTTTTAGCCTTGCATTTCCTATTGTCGGGCTAAGAAACAAACATTTGAAACAGTGGCTGACTAAAGCAATAAAAACCTCGGCAAACAACATGCATGGGCTCCATTTTTCTTGTTTAAATTTATCAAGGGGAAACTCGACTTAAATACCTATAATTCTGTTATTAAAAGTACCTAATTCAGGAAAACATTAGAGCATTGGCATGTCCGTAAATTAAAAAGGCCAATTGAATATTATTTCTAAACAAGCGTACCTTCATTCATCAACATTCCGCGCTTGTAATTAATCAATCAAAAGAAAATAACAATTAATAATAATCACGGTTACCTCTACTCGCTTAAACATATCGCGTAATGCTGCGTCTAGTTAAGGAAAAAAAATAACTCTGCCTGAATGAGATTAAAACGTACAAAAAAAATTATTATTTTCTTTATGCAACTCTAAGGTTACTTAAAAATAAAATAACATCCTGGGCTACCAATATTATTACAACAACACAGCGTAATCTTAAATTCAATTAAATTAAAATGCCTTCTTCTCCAGATTGTCTCTTCTTCATCTCATATGTTAATAAATCTCAATAATGTTATACTAATAATTAATTAATATTAGCAAACTGATTTTCAGAATCGGTTAGACGGATATTTTATGGCCAAAGATTGACCAACTTCAGAAATGCTACACGGGAGACGTGGTCAATTATCAGTGAATTTCGACAGGATTAGAGCAAAACTATCCCAAAAAATTCTAGACCTTTCCTGGGAAAAATCTGTCGGATGAGACCTTCTCTCTACACGTCCTCACCATCGCTTTTGAGCTGAAGTCTGTTTTCTTAAATATAATAAACAAGAATTCTTCTAGTTGGAACGATATATCAACAAAAATATTTTGCGAATTGAATGAGAATGCTTTAAAATCAATAGCTAATGCTATAAATATATCATTTTATAAGACAATTTCCCCAATTTCTAAAAAAATGTAAATTCCATTCACAAGGGAGGTGATGATTCTGTACCTTCTAACTTAATTAATTAATTGGAATTCCAATATCTGTTCTGCCCACCCTGTTAAAGATAATCGAGCGGTTAGTTAAGGAGAAAATATAATCTTAAATAATTTGGTTTTCAGAATGAAAAGGGCACCAA
The DNA here is from genome assembly GCA_963920685.1 of Polydrusus tereticollis. NCBI lineage: Eukaryota > Metazoa > Arthropoda > Insecta > Coleoptera > Curculionidae > Polydrusus > Polydrusus tereticollis. The sequence goes on from OY987329.1 coordinate 59,000,615, forward strand.
TGATGGGGTATTAGCGTTCTTAGAATACCTTTATATTAAACTTAACAATGGTGATGTAGCTGCGGCAGCTTTCTCTGACTTGACAAGTGTTAAACATAGAACACTGCTTCATAAAAACTTCATATCTACGGCTTTCAATGTGTATTCTTTGACTGGAGCAAATCAGATCTCTCATAAAGAACGCAAGTAGCCTGAATTGCAGGAATATTATCTGATGTGGGCGTGGTTGGCTGTGGTACTCCTCAGGGATCTGTTCAAGGTGGTATTTGTAAAAAATCCAAAGCCTGGTGTGATCGACATTTTACCCTGAACCCATGACTAAGTGGCAATAAATTAGAAAATCATGTTATGAGTTCTAAGGTTACATTCAAGAGGCCTGAAGGATGAAACGAGGCGACAGGAACACTCGATTCGTAGTCGCGTTATATTATTGGTGTATTTTGTGTTTTATTTTGAGCTTTATCAATACACTTAGAAGTTTATTTCAATAATTTAATTAAATTTAATAGTATATTTAAGAAACGAAACGTCTGAATGGCATTCAGAAGACATCAAATATTATTTTAGGGGTGTGAGAAACGAAAATATTCTATTTAAATTCTAGGTACGTATTCGAAAAAATTAAGTTGATGATGATGGCCCGAAAACGAAACGTCGGAATTGAAAATAAATTATGTCAACTTGTAGACGAGAAAAAGTGTCAACGGAAATGTGATCTTCGTTTGAAATTATTTCAACAAATCTAATCAGAAAAAATAAAAACGGATTTAATAGCAAAATAATACTATTTGGCAAGTGGTAATCTTAATAATAATATGACATATAAATATGTATATATATTTGAGAGCTTTGTTCTCTAGATAATTGCTGAGACCTTATACAATGAGGATTAACCAAATTATGCTAAAACAGCTATTCTCTGGGCTACATGCCCCAACGAGCGCTGAATTATACAGCAAAATTTGGCGTATTTTGACTAAAACTGTTAGTAGTGTTAGTACTAAAATACAAACAGATTGCAGAAACTACCAGAAAAGAAAGGAATGAATCTTTATTTCCAATGATAGGATGCTACACTGCTGTTACCTGTAGACCGGTTTCGAACTCTTTGGTTCTCGTCAGTACAGGGCAAGCATGACAAGCGAGCATACGTACCATTGGAAATTTGAAACATCCTATAGCCATAATATTATTCTGCCTAGGCATCTTCCAGAAGTTTCTAGCAATCTGAAGTGAAAAATACCATATAATACTAAAACACAATAATGTGTCATATTATTATGATTACAACTTGCCAAGTAGTATTCTTTTGCTATTATTATGTTTATAGTACCGTACCGTATTTTTCACTACAGATTGCTAGAAACTTCTGGAAGATGGCGCTACCTATATTGTACTGCCTAGGCAGAACTATATTATGGCTATGGGGTGTTTCGATTTTCCAATGGTAGGTATGCTCGCTTGTTATGCTTACCCTATACTAACGAGAACCAAATAGTTCGAAACCGGTGTACAGGTAGCAGCAGTGTAGCATCAGCATCCTATCATTGGGAATAAAGATTCATTCCTTTCTTTTTCCGGTAGTTTCTGCAATCTGAATTTGTATTTTAGTGCTAAGAGTGTTAGTCAAAATACGCCAAATTTTGCTATATAATTCAGCGCTGGTTGGGGCATGTAGCCCAGAGAATAGCTGTTTTAGCATAATTTGGTTAATCCTTATTGTATAAGGTCTGAGCAAGTGGCTAGAGAATAAAGTTCTCACATATATACCTATTTATATGTCATAAAAACGGATTTGCTAATTTTGTTTTTTTTTTCGAAACTTTGTCCCCATTTAACCGACTTTGTATCTCTAATAGTTTTAGAGATCCTTGCACTTAGCCTCGAATTTATAATACCTTGTATAGGTAGAGCTGCAAAGGAAAAATGCGAAAAGAACATCGAGCATGAGAAAATTAGCATTGGAAAACTATAACAATAAAAATAGCACTAACTTTTAAAACGTTTAGAAATGGACCACGTTAATTTGCTAATAAATATAAATCTTATAAATATCTAATACTTTGATGCTTTTAGAGTTTATATGCATCTAAGCAAAAATACAGATATAAGAACTCTTTGCATTTCTTCGGTGTCTATTTATACTATGCTGGTTTATGAGGTGCAAGTATGGTAATATAAACTTATTTGAAGGTTTAACAGAAATATAGCTAACGGTTTGTATATTTACGATTTTAGGCACTTTATAGGATCATTAAATCTAAGAGTTTGTTTTTCTAGATATGAAATATTTGAAGTGTGGCCAGAAGAAACGTATAAAACTAATAGAAATAATTTGCTTGTATAAACTGTTAAAAATAAAATTCTTACAGTATGTATGTACCTAAGTAGGACAGCGCTTTCTGTGGTTTTAAATTAGGATTATAGTTAAATGAATAAATTGTAGATATTTTTAAATGGCACCAATAGTCGTTCCACGGGAAAAGACACAGATAATTTTATTTATTTTAGATGGCCTAATTATGGACAAAAATAAAAATACCATGCTTAGAGCCAAGTGGGAGGAAAATAAAACCATTGACAGAAGACCTAAACACTTGGAAATGGAAGAATTATAAACGTTGCCCTATAAGGTTTAATACATTTATATATTTTTTATTTTTAGGAAGAAGAAAAAAGAAAGCATTAGCAATAATTAAAAAGTTGAATAACAGTCGGAACAACATAAGTTGACAGGTTGGTTTTCTGGAAAATACTATACTGACCGATAAATTAGTTGAGTAAGTTTTTTGGTGGACGTATCATATACAGGGTGAGGATTTTAAAGTGTTACAATTCAAAATACGAAAAACGGCTAGAAGTATTTTATTCGAATTTTAGGACGGCAATAGAGAGGTTGGCGACATATTTTAAAACATTTTCAACATTTACCCCCCTTCCGATTTTATCTGACTGGTGACAAATTTAAAGTGACAATGGATAGGGATATATTTCTTTCTTTCAAAATTTTTTTTTAAGAAACGATTTGCCAGAACTTCTGGATAATAATGCAAACTAGAAAGAACTATGGACTCAGTAAGGTGGTGCCGCGTCACACTTTAGGCGACAAGATCGAGATATCCTAGATGAAATGTTTGGAAACCGATGGATTGGTCGTGATGGTCCTGTGAACTGGCCTTCAAGCTCACCGGATTTAAGCCCATTGGATTTTTTTTTGGGGAATTTTATAAAACATAAACTTATGACTATACCACCGACCACATGGCCACAAAAGACAAAATTAAAGATTGTACTGGACAGCATGTAATTTAGTAACTATTAGTAACTATTCAAATGTTATATCACGTCGGTTACTCATTATACTCATGTCAAAAATAACTTGCAAAATGTTTAAAATTAGATGGCGGTCACTTCGAACATCTTTTAAAGCATAACAGTCGTTATATTTAAGGTAGAATGATAGTTTTAAGTGTTCTCATTTTGTTTATTCCGAATTTGTAACTAGGCAAGCAGCAGAGTAATGTAAGAATCTTCTGTTTATTTACGTAGTTGTTGATGGAGAATCGATATATCGCGTCCGCGCCAAGAAGTATTCTGAAATTTTTAACAAAAAAAATGATGCACTAGGTACTGTTCTTTTTTTTTCAAAATATATATTATTTTCAAAGTTGCACTTTATCGCTTAGCAAAATTGGTCCCTTAGGATTCCTTCGTGTGAATAATGGGCTTCGATTAAGAAAATAAATAGTTGTTATTTGTATATCGCTGTACCCGTATCACAGGTTGATAAAATTGCATTTATCACCTAAACGAAGCCGAAATCAAAAAATTCTCAAACGGTACTATACATTAGACATTGTACTGTCTACATAACTGCGTTATTAAAACGGCAAAGGAGTAAATACTTTTTGTTCTGCTTAAAAATGGCAGCACCCTGTATTTCAAAAATAAAGCAGTTGCGGACCTACGTTTATATGATTTTTTTAAATTCTTTGGAAGTCCTCTATAGTGTGGTTTTATGCATTGTACTTTTTTTCATATCACCATGTATGGTATAACATTATGTGTATATCGTGAATTAAAAAATAGGGGCTAGATATATTTCTCAATCATATACATATGCTATGTTAGAGTTAGAGTGGTATTTCCGAACGGGAATTTCTTTTCCAGCAAGACAATTTCCCAAATCAGTTCATTTCAGACAAAATTGCAGTTTTGCTCTGGCCTGCAAGAAGCCCACATATAAAAATAATATTGGAAAATGCATGGACCAATACCAACGGTAATATAACGAAACCTGGTTTTTTAATAGAATGAATTTTGCAGCTTTCGCAAAAACCTATTTTGTTTAGAAGTTTAAAATCAGAAAAATTTAAGTGAACAGTCAAAAATTTAATAGAGAGAAAAATGGCGGTCCTACCTAAACCTGAAATATTCACATCTATTGAGTAATAATGTTCCTTCATTATTTGGTAGCCTGCAGTATTAATTAGAGTAATTACTTCAAGTAAGCTTGCAATGTCATTTTCATATTTATTACTATAAATAGAGCAGAAAAACAATTTTAAACATTTTTTAGAAATTCTACTATTCAAATGATAACAAGCGTAATAATTTTTATGCAATGAAAACTATTTAGGTGCCGGTTGGAAACCAAACATAAAATTATAAAATAGGGAGGGTCATAAAAATAGCATAAAGGCAAAAGCAAAACATCGAAATTTCAAACATAATTCGATATCATGCATTAATCTGGTTTTACTAGATACTCTACATTATTTTACTATGAGATAAGGTTTAATTTTATCCAAATATAGTAAGTAAGATATCGCTATTAATTTGCGACGAGATTTTTGTTAAAACATTACTTTGTCGATTAATTTGATATCGATAATATTCTCAGCTCTGCTACTCGCACACGAAACGCCTGCATTTTCATGTTAGGTGAATTCAAAGATTCGAGAGATTTACAATAATTTTATTATTGATTTGTCGTCCTTTAAAATAATGTACAATTTATGAACAATGCCAATACCAAAAATATTTTAGGAAAAAGTAGCATGCTCACAATATGACAAATATAAATAAATACGGTATTGGTTCCACGGAGAACTATGTTAATAGATGCTAGAAAATTTGACAACCTTATTGGAAAAAATTAAAGAAGGATGTAATACAAATGATGATAGGTAAATATTTTTTTTCTCTATTTTTTGGGACATTTCATGTTGTATTGAAAAATTGTGAATTACGAAAAAGTTATTAAAACATAATATAAGTTGGTACATTTACAAAAAAATTGACAAAACATAGACGGGCCAATCGGGACATTCTGTCACTAAAAACTCGAGACTCTTTATTATTATTATATTTAATTGATTGGTTGAAGCAACGAGACAGTTTAATTGGACAAAACGGTGAAATTTACAGGTGTAGGAAATAATCGTCAAAAAATTGTAAAAAATTAATTTTCTGCCCAATGACGAACATGATTTATGGGATGCCATTTTAACTGCTTCGGAAGACTTAGCAAAATGTGAAGTAATTGTAGGAAATCTTTAAGATTCAATTCTTGGATGACTCAATGAAGTTCTTGAAAGAAATAGCGCTTACAAGAAGCGTTCGTTAAATTTGCTCATTTTTTCGCTCCCAAAAACATATTTAACGATATTTTTTTTCTTGTGACTACTCATTGTCCAGGTGCTTAAACAAAAAAAAGGCGCCAATCCTTCTTCGCCATAGAAACCTGCTTTTATAAAGAATGTCCTTTTTGCCCAGCAGTGTAAATGTCCCAGTGTAATGGACAGATATTGAGATGTTAAACAAAAGAAACATTAAATTCAATTACCGGTACACGACAAATAAAAGTTGGCTCCAGTGATCGACGTCTGGTGTAAGCAGTTATACGGCTGCGTTGAATTTAAATTAAATATTTTTTGCAATTAATTAATCTATACTTTTGGCAATCAAATAATTTAAACTTGTTGTCACTTACGCTAAGAAGCTGTCTTCTTCTCACTGTCAGTGATGAGCATGGGGAAAGATTTCGTCAATACATTTTAGACATGGGGAAGCGGAACCAAGGCAAATGGGTCCCAGCTATGGTGGCAGACTATTGCTGGACTCTTCAGCGTCATCAGATGTTTATAATGCAAATTACAGTCAAAAACCGTATTTCTCTACATTTTTGGAGTAACTGTTTTGGTTTATTTTGTAATTTGTAATCACTTTATACAACGTCACTTATTGATAAATATTATATACTTTCTCAAAATTTAAATGCTTTGTACCTTTTAAACCGTGTCTGATATAATGTAAAATAAGTACAAAAAAGTGCTAAAAGGTTCACCTATTTTAATTCATGGGAAAAACAAAGAAAAAATACTTTTTTTCTTCAGTGAAATCAACAATATAAGGCATGGATACATTTAATACTGAAACGTAACTAATTCACTCATTCATTGATGTTGCATTAACAATAACTATATGATACTAATATATTCAATTACGAGATGAGTATATTCTATATTGTTCATGTTTGTTGTAACAAATTATTGTAACCATGTGAATTCAAGGATTCAGATAATTTTACGTACGAAGAGATAGTCAATTTTTGTTTTAGCGAATTTAATACTAATGAGGATGTAATAGAACCCCAGCGACTTAAAAACAAAACAATTCAATGCTTAAAAACTATATTTTGATTGAAATTACAGGAGCTTCTGGTTTCTCTTAAGATTTTTAGTTTATGTTTTTTGAAGTATAGTCGATATCATGCTACTAAAATTAAAAAGGAGATTTAGTGAAAACAATGAACTTATAACTTTACTGGGAATATAATTTCCTAGTAAAGAAGAACTAATTACTTGAAAAAATGGAGAATACAAACGATTTTGAAAAATAACATAAGCAAAAAATTGTATTTGAAAACACGTATAATTTTTTAGCATCAGTTCGAACATTTGCATGTAGAATAGTAGTTTGTCAATCAAATTTTTCGGTCTTACCTAGAATTAATCGACATCACCGGGTTTCAATAGTTCATCAAAGGTTGGTAAATTTAGTGTTCTTGGCTTTCGAAAAAGGAAAACGCAGAAAATATAATATGAAGAAAATGTAATAAAAATAGAAGAATAAGGTTATTTAAAAGTAATATATATTTGTTTATTATACTTATACATTTATTTGGTTCTAATGTTCTCTAGATTTTATGTTTTATTTCATCAAAATCATTTTTATTTTTTTATGTATTAAATACTCAACGTTTTTTTCTACAGATAAAACAGGTTATCATTATGCAAAACGTATAATATTTACAATGTCATCACTTCTCATTTAGAGTGAACAGAATAACAACAAAAATAATTATTTTCTTACCATTATACCAATGCTGCATAAAGATTATAACGATTTATCGATAAGCAGGTACATTGGTGCTATATGTGGTTAGCATTATAAAAATATATATATGAGAGTATCTGAATTTTTAGGCCCCCCTAAACTACAACACTGGCTACTGGCCTGTTTATTGAATACTGTCAAAATATAAGAAAATTGTGAAACTCCTAACAGTAAAAAGCTAAAATAGTGATACAAAATATATTATCCAAGAAAAACTAAGGAGATATAGATGATCCACATCGTACTCAAATTTGATCAAATTGTCTGGGGTGGTTTAAGGGTTATTAATTAAAACTTCAAAATATCAATTGTGAAATAACCAAATCGACTACGACAGAAAATATTTTTAGCAAACTAAATTGCGTTTGTAAAAATGTTATTATAATAAATTGAACTTCTGAAATCTAATTTAAAAAAAATAACAGACACTGTTACAACCTACACAAAAGCTTTTCAATTTAATTGACAGCAGCGGTTTCATAACAACTGGATATCATAGTAAATATTTATATAATATAAGATATTAATGGCTTCAATTACTTTGTGATACTTCAATCCGGTGACTGCATTCAATTTAATTAAACATAAACAGCTTTTAAATAAAATATAGTGGTCCACAAAATTGTTTAAATGTCATACTTCAAACTAGGGAAATAGAACTACAAAGCTTTATAGACGTCACCACTTTTTAAATATAGGGGCTACTCGGCAGTAATTCTTATAAAGGGCGTTCCAACAAGAACTTGCATTTTAAATTACAAAATAAACACTCTTCTCAGACGAATTTCTTTTAAAGCTTTATTGGGCGTTTTTAAGAGTAATTATTAGCAACAAACATGAATTTAAATGTCACACAAATGGTCACTGCGGCTTTGTTGACAGTTCTCTATTTTTTTGCAAAATTTGTGAATACGTTTGTAAAAATGCAGTCCATTATCGTTTTAAATAGTGTAAGTACTGTAACAAACCATTTTCGACAGATTTGATGGTGTTCTAATGTAAAAATACCGAAAAATACAGTTCAATATGGGTTTAGGTATATAGTGTGATAAATCAATTCCGGCATATTTGTTTCTGTTTTAGTGTAAAAGTGCAATGAATTATCGGTTGAAATAGTGTGATAAATCATTGTAAAATGCCGTAGTTACCTAAATAACCCTAGAGTGCACGTGTTTCGTTTTCCAAAAAGTGAGGAATGCGATCCGTCGTGATAATTTGACCCCAGGGAAGAACAGCAGAGTATGTCCACTTCATTTTACAGAGGAGGATTTTACCTGGCAGATTTCCCAACAGGACACGAAAACAAGTGAGAGTATGTGTGTAGATTTGTCTCTTGCTACAAGGGTGCTGCATGCCGCTTGACTCCCTAAACACCCCTTAACCCAGGTACTCGAATTTGGCTCTTATTATAAGGGTGCTGCGTACCGCCTGACTCCCTAACCGTCCCTAACCCAGGTACTCACATTAGACTCTTAGTGAAAGGGTACCGCGTACCACTTGCCTCCTTAGAACTTCCCCCGATCCAACTGCCCTTCAGGCACAATCAATAGACGCCAGTAGAGCCCCGACGAGACGCCTTACAGTATGCTAGTCTACTTTCTATGGTAAAGTGTTGTTCTGGGAGATGAATAAATGAACTCTTATTGAAGAACTCGTGACAGTACGTTCAATAATAATTTGTAAATGTAGTACATTGCAATACTCCTTTTGTTGCCTAGCGACTAGTGCACAATATGTAATAACGCACGGGTATGTTTCCGTCACAATTAGTGAATAGGTATACAAAATCTGAAAGATAATCTTTATGATTCATATAGTTTCGTGGCAAGTTTGATGCTGAATATTATTTTTTATAATTTGTAACAATACACTTACCTACTTACTCACTTTAATATATCTATCTAGAAAAAACTATAGTAAAACATCTTAGACAAAGTAGTTCTAAAATCAGTAGGTACTTAGAGTTGTCCTCTTTACGTTTTTAGCCATGTTAACGCATTTTATGCTTACATATTTTATTCATCGGTCTCCGAGTGATGATGTTACAACTAAGTGCTTTATCCTTGTACTGTAGGAGTTATTGGTGTAACGCAGCATTTTATGCATATTGATTGCAACAAAAAGACACACACAAACAGTCTAGGTGAATACCTATATCGGATTTGGTTCTGATTCTCCTCCTCTGTAATAATCACTATTGAAATAGCATCTAATTAACTGATTTCCTCAATGCAACAACTATAAAACAGAGCGCTGCCGAATGAAAAGCGTGATTATATAGCAGTATATTTACGACTACAAAAATATCTTAATTTTATCTACAAACATGCATGAATGTATACACTTATGCCGTTTGTTTGACCACCCGGCTGCATGAATTCGACTTTCTTTCATGTAAAGCCTTAAATTAGACATAATAACATAATTAAGTTAAACTCCGGAGTATTTGCGTGACGGCATTCTGCTCTTTGCTTTCTGTCGTCACTCGCAGACAAAACGTAACAGCTTTAAATTGAGCTTTTATATGGTGCTGAAATGCTTTTGTAACATATTGTAACATTCGCGACGAGATTGCATTATTTCAAAAATATAGACATGATGTTCTCTTTTAACAAAATAGTTCTGACCCAAGTTTATACGAAGGTTGGCAATAATGATCATTTAAGATGTGACATGTGGGTTGGTTGGTACTTTGTAGATAAGTGCATTATATGAAAATTAGGCAATGAGAAAAATTTACTGTTTCTTTTATGATCAAAAACTTACAAGTTATCTAAAGTATGATTATTTTTCATCTTTGCATAGATAGATAAATAGATAAGTATGCTAGGGAAGCATCATTTACCTGGTCCAGTGCGACCTTTTCAGATCCGTTGCATACTTCTATGTTATGTCAATAGCCTGTGAGTAACTTTTTTCATCTGAGGTCATTTTGTTGATAATTGCTTTAAGGCAATAATTCAAAACAATTTATTCAAATGCGCGGTTCTTTGGATGCTACCATTACGATCTTATCATCTACTTGGATATATTAAAGCCAGGTTCTGAACTGGCAAGTGATTTTGCATCAGCAGCTCTTGTCAGATTTGTGTCTTCTTGTTTCCTGCCAAAAACCCTATTGATTATATTTTATATTTAACTATATTTTATGCCAGACATAGACAAGACCAAGAAAATGCAAGACAAGAGTAATTCGGGTTATAAACATATCCTAATGTTTTTGCTGCTTAAATAGTTACAATACTCTATTTTCTTAGAAATATCTAAAACAGTAAAGTAGAACTAGATATTAAGTGACACGTTTATTAAAATTTCAATTACAGGGTGTTAATGAATGTCACGTAGATATCAAAATAGAAAAAAAAATACTTATAAATGTGCAGTCAAAAAGGCTTCATTTTTGATGTACAAGGTGTCAAAGCTTTATTTTTTTTGCCTTTTTCTCCCATATTTTCCGAGATAATTATTTTAAATTTGGTACGCTCACTAGACTTTGAAATCTCTACAATAAAATATCCACATTGTCAAGGGCAGTATAGAGAGCGTTACATTTCTTGCACTACCAACAATTTCACTCTCCTGAACTTTTTTTTTGGGAGACTGATACTGAGATACTGATATCATATTTTGACTCCCAGTTCTTTTCTCTTTCTTTCTGATCCTCTACATTTTTCTCTATTATCGTTTTCTAGTTAAAGTACAAATATTAGGAAAAAAGTAGTTGGCTAGGACAGCTCATATTATTTTTTATGTTTGTTAATTTTTTTGACGTTAAGTATCAATTAATAATATTGTGAGTCGATGTTTTCAAAGTTAATTAGAGCTATTTAATGATTGTTGAGTTCACAAACCAATAATATACCGTTATGCATTTTATTTATGGTCTTACCAATGGTAATTCCTTTAAAGCTAAACGACTCTATCGGCAGCATTGTCCAAATCGAAGGCAACCTGATTCACGAAATTTTGCACATGTACACATTCGGCTGTACGAAAATGTATTTGACAGAGGTACATCGAACTTCAAGAACTGCCGAAATTGAGGAAGCAGTCCTAAATTCTGTAGAAAACGAACCAGGTACAAGTACAAGGAAAATTGTGGTAACTTTAAACATTTCACCTGTGCCTGTTTGGAAAATTTGAATGGATAATTTTGATGTACCCTTATATCCAGACAGTCCAAGCTCTTCTTCCACCCGATGTTCCACTTCGATTAAATTTTTGCAAGTAGTTTACTCAAACATTAGCCCAAAATCCATTGTTCGGAAATAAAATTCTCTGTTTAGTGACGAAGTAAGTTTTTCGAATAATTCCATCACAAATTTTCATAACAACTATTTCTGGGTAGAGGAAAATCCTCATGCGATGGTCGAATGTTATTTCCAGTATCAGTTTACAGTAAATGTGTGGGCTGACTGGAGACTATTTGGTGGGGCCATTTTTCCTGCCAAGAAGATTAAACAGGCAATATTATTGTCAATTTTTAGAAGGGGAACTCCCGGTGCTGTTAGAAGTGGTAACACTTGAACAAAGAAACAATTGTGGTTTATGCATGATGGGGTACCGCCACATGTCAGTTTGGTGCTAGAAGAGTTTTAAATCAACACTACAACCGTTGAATAGGTCGAGGTGGACCTCAGCTATGGCCCCCTAAGTCTGCCGGTTTAAATTGTCTAGATTATTTTCTCTGGGGACATTTAAAATCGCGGGTGTATCAGATTCCTATCTAGGCAGAGGAATATTCGAGGAACGGAATTATAGCTTTATGTGAAATAATTCGCAATACTTCTGGGATATTCGAGAGAGCTCGTCAGTCGATGAGACGAAGAGTTGATTTCCTGCATCTTACCAAAAGGAGGTAATTTTAAGCAGTTCTTATAATTTTTTTAGTTTGTCGTGTAATGTCAGAATTAAGGCGGCGTATATTTCCCTGTTTTTAGGGAACCTTTGATCTGACAACATCAAGAAATCTGTCCTTTCAATAATTGAGATAAAAAAAAACTACAATAGTAATATTAAAAATTTGAACACGTGTTGATTGTCCTCATATCTTAAATTTGCAATACTTTTGTTTGGTTTTAAACTAAGAAACTAAGAGTACTTTTTTTATTTTGACGAGCAGTGTCACTCCCGTACAGATCTGCACACTTATAAATAATAAATATCCCTACTATATTTAATGTCCGTAAATAAAAAATTAATCGACCCTAAGGAAAATCTGATAGTCGACGGATTTTAAGCTTTAACAAATTAAAGATTTATAAGATATTAAAAATTAAAAATTCTTCTGCATAATTTGCCGCAAGTAATTTAAATAACAGAGTTAGAAAATTTATGTTCGCAGTATCTTGGGTGTTAAATTTGGATTATTGTGTTAGCCGTTGTAAAATGTTAATTAGATAATGCTTTTATGCTGGAAAAATAATGCTTAGGTTGGCGATGAAACTGATGAGCAATAAAACAGTTTAAGTATATTATTATGCGGTTTTATGCTTTTTACGCGAATTTTATTTTAGTAACATACAAATTTCAGACACAATATCAACTCTTCTTAATTATGAATATTTGCTGAAATAACCGAAGCATTATAGACACCATAGTTTTGTAAATTTATAATTTTTATTTCATTAATTAACTCTTTAATTGCGTTTGAGCAGTGGCGCAACTAAGGGTATGTGCGCCCCCCCCCCCCCGCAAAATTTTGAAAGCGTCCTACTATTTTGCACCTGTCTGAATCCTTCACACTTACACTATGGTAACAAATATTGTCATTTGTAAGCGTTGTTTAATATAGAAGGATATAAGGTATTGTAGAGAACAAAGAACAATTTCTTGTTATAAAAATAATTAAATTTTAAAAAATGAATTTTGGTGCGCGGCATTTATTTAAACATGACAACAAGCCTTTATCTTATACTGTTATAGGGGTGTAGCGGACATACATGGAAATATAATGTGACAAACAAATTATTTTGTATGTATTAGCTGGTCAAGGTGGCGTACCTTCCCGAGAAATGGCATTAAAACATGTGCATCTCATTTTGACCATCCGTTACGGCTTCAACCCTCCGATCAGGGATCGGGAGTAATAAACTTAATAAACAGTACAGGCAATAAAGCAGGCCTCTAACGGTAGTTCCAGGGCATCTCTTAAAAGTTTATTGTCGACGCCTTTTGGGTACCTTTTTCCAAAAGGCAAAACAAAATATAGACAGTTCATCTCAGCTAGCCTTTTCAATACGTTTGGCACTCTGAGACCGCGAACGATACCACGTTTAGTCATTTTGTATATATTGTAATGTTAATGTAAATACAGTTTAAGTGTACATATAACATCGGCTTCTTATTTCACAAAACACTCTATTCACGAGCTACGCACCCCCAAATTGGTGACCCCGATACAAAAAAGGCGGAGTGTTTCTAGTTTTCTTTATTTAAGTGTTAAGTGTTATAAGTTATAAAATGACGGACAACGGAAAAAAAAGCAACGGGGAAAACGAGCCAGAACGGGAGGAAATATGTGTTACGACACGCGTAAAATTACCGAAGTTTTGGCCACAAAAAATAAACTTATGGTTTCATCGAGTGGAAGCTCAGTTCTAGTTAAGTAAAATTGTGAAGGACGATACGAAATTCACACACATAATCTGTGAGTTAGACGACAAGTACTTGGAAGAAATCGAAGACATTGTGGAAAACCCTCCCGAAACAAGCAAGTACGAAACAATAAAAAATGCGCTAATCAAAAGGCTGACCGATTCCGACGCAACGCGTACACGGAAGTTGCTAGAAGCGGAAGAGATCGGCGATCGCACACCTTCACAGTATTGGCGACATCTTAAGCAACTCGCAGGCAGTTCTGTTACAGAACAATTTTTAATAGATTTATGGAAAAGTCGACTTCCTATAAAAACTCAAGAAATCTTATCTGTAACGGAAGAGAAGAAATGCGAGAAGTTGACGGCAATAGCAGATCGCATTCACGACGTTTCCATAGAAAAGCCGAGGATTGCGGCGGTGACAGAGCCACAGGCAGACCAATGGAAAGCACTTCACGAGAAAATGGAGAGCCTGCAACAGCAGATTAGTGCAATCGCGAAAACCACACATTCGCGGTCGCGAGACAGGTCTCGTTCACGTGCACATAGCGATACACGCGACGCTAGCCAAACCAAAAAACAATATGACTTGTGCTGGTATCACTTTAAATTCGGTGAAAAAGCGACGCAGTGCAGGCAACCGTGCAATCATAAAAAGCCAAAAAACTAAGTGACCCGTCGGTATGCGCGGCTGAATACGACGGTGACAGAGTTTCAAAAGGCCGCATTTTTGTGACTGACAAAATAACAAAAGTGCAATTTTTAATAGACACAGGTGCAGATTTATGTGTGTATCCGCGAAGCAAAGTGCGCGGAAAGTGGAAAAAGTGCGAGTACGAACTTTTCGCTGCCAACGAAACTCGTATCGCTACGTACGGCACCATTGCATTAAAGCTTGGCTTTTCGATGCGGCGTGATTTAACCTGGCGTTTCGTCATTGCTGATGTTGATATGCCGATTATAGGGATGGATTTTTTATCATATTTCAACCTACTCGTCGATCCGCGCAATAAACGAATCGTCGACCTTACCACAAAACACAGTGCCAGTGGCCGTTTAGTGAACGACGACATTTCATCAATAAAAACAATTGTTGGTGAAACCAAATACCATAAATTACTCGCGGAGTATCCCGATTTGACAAGGCCTGCGGTTTTTAAAAAAGAATCGGTTAAACATACCACAGAACACCATATTAAAACGACCCCCGGGACTCCAGTGTATTGTCGACCGCGCAGACTCGCGCCCGACCGGCTGAAGGTTGCCAGAACGGAATTTGACTTGCTACTCCGGCAAGGAATTATCCGACCATCGAAGAGCCCATGGGCGTCACCTCTACACATCGTGCCAAAGAAGGACGGAAGTTTACGACCCTGCGGAGATTACCGGGCCCTTAACGCTCGGACTATTCCTGACAGGTATACACCGCCACACATCGAGGACTTTACACAGCAACTGCATGGTAAAAAGGTTTTTTCTAAATTAGATTTAGTACAAGCGTATAACCAAATTCCTGTTGCGCACGACTCGATCGAAAAAACTGCTATAATTACCCCGTTTGGTTTATTCGAATTCCTTTTCACCCCTTTTGGTTTACGAAATGCATCTCAAACATGCCAAAGATTTATTGATAGCATAACGCGAGATTTAGATTTTGCATACAATTTTATCGATGACATTTTTATTGCGTCCGATGATGAAGAACAGCATTATCGGCACCTAAAAATGTTTTTTGAACGATTAAGCCAATACGGAGTGGTTATAAATCCGGCCAAATGCGTTTTTGGCGTAAGCGAAATCGAATTTTTAGGTTATCAGGTCGATTGTAATGGCATTAGGCCGTTGACCCATCGTGTCGAGGCCATAAAAAATTTTGCAAAGCCACTTACTATTAAACAACTGCGACGTTTTCTGGGCATGATAAATTTTTATCGGCGTTTTATTTCTAATGCCGCGACACTCATGCAACCTCTCCACGACCTGCTCAAAGGCGCGAAAAGCGGAAATACTCCGGTACCGTGGACTGACGCAAGTGAAAAAGCTTTTCATGATATTAAAATTAATTTGTCAAATGCTACCTTATTAGCTCATCCAGCTGCCGGCGCGCAAATAAATATTACAGTAGATGCTTCCGATTTTGCATGTGGCGCCGTCTTACAGCAACGGGTTGATAATAGTTGGCAACCATTGGCATTTTTCACAAAAGCTTTTTCAACTGCCCAGCAAAAATACAGTGCATACGATCGCGAATTATTAGCCATATATCTTGCGGTCAAGCGTTTTAGGCACTCAGTCGAAGCTCGCGAATTTTTTATATATACCGACCATAAACCAATTACATTCGCTTTTAATCAAAAGCTGGAAAAATGCTCACCGCGGCAGTTTCGGTATCTCGATTATATCGGTCAATTCACTACAGATATCCGACACATTAAAGGCGTCGATAATCATGTAGCTGACGCACTTTCAAGAATTGAAACAATTACGCGAGCGCCCGATTATAAAACTATTGAGTGTGAACAAAATAAAGACGCAGAATTAAGAGATATTTTAAATTCAAATTCGACTTCTCTTAAACTAAAAAAAATGAATTTTCCGGAATTTCAGATAAATCTATATTGCGACACGACGAACGATATTGTACGACCATATATTCCTACGACGTTGCGTAAAACTATTTTTAATTCACTGCACGGATTGTCTCACCCCGGAGTTCGCGCAAGTCAAAAATTAGTTGTAAAACGTTTTATTTGGCCCTCTATCAACAAAGATTGTCGCGAATGGGCGCGACATTGCATCGCATGCCAAAAATCAAAAGTCACGAGACACGTTTTAAGCCCTGTAAAAGATTTTATAAGCCCAAGCGGTAGATTTGAGCACGTGCATATAGACCTCGTAGGACCTTTGCCGATATCTCAAGGCTACAAATACTGTTTGACGTGCATTGACAGATTTTCGCGATGGCCAGAAGTCATGCCGCTGGCGGAAATCGATGCAGAAACGGTCGCGACAGCATTTTTAAACATTTGGATTTCTCGATATGGCGTACCTTTGCGCGTAACTACCGACCAAGGCCGCCAATTCGAATCTAAATTATTCAGCGAATTCACGCGTTTAATAGGAATTTCGCATTTAAGAACGACGGCGTATCATCCGCAGGCAAATGGTATGGTGGAGAGATTGCATCGACAACTTAAAGGCGCTATAAAGTGTCATGATAATGACAATTGGGTCGCTATGCTCCCAATTATTTTATTAGGCATTCGCACATCCTTAAAAGAGGATCTAGACGCAACCGCGGCGGAGATGGTGTTTGGCTCTCCTTTGCGTTTACCTGGCGAATTTTTCGGCGAAGCAAGCAAAACAGTTAATACTTCCGAATTCGCTAAACAACTTCGTCAGCACATGCAAGAATTAAAACCGACTCCCGGTACGCGACATGGTTTTCATAAAACTTTTATTTTTAAAGAATTGAGTACTGCCAAATTTATATTTTTACGCCACGACGCCGCGAAAGGTTGTCTAGAACCTCCGTACGATGGACCCTTCAAAGTCATTGAGCGCGGCGACAAAAACTTCATTATAGACATGTATGGCAAGAGTGTAAAAGTGTCAATCGATCGATTGAAACCAGCTTTCGTTCTTCGCGATGCAGATAACCAACCATCGATTGAAACTTCCCTTAATCGTAATGTTGAACCAAATAATGTCAATGGCCTACCGATGGTAGACAATAATAATAAATTTCAATCGCGAACAGGTAGAAAGGTGAAATTTCCAGACCGTTTGCAGGCTGGATTTGCATAATTAGGTACTCATACCATATAATAGTGCACATACACTAAAAATTGTTTTTAGGTATTGCCTTTACAAACAGTGTATATTTGTTATAGGTATTTTTGTATATTTTTCGAACATTATTGTTTCTTGTATAACTCATAGGTACAATTACTTTTAGGTTTAGGTATTAAATGTTAATTTTAAGCATAATAAATAAACTAGATGTAAGAATCACGTAATGCGCTCTGTTAAGAAATAGCCCTGGAATTAGGTGTGACATATATTTTTATTTGCTCTCTCGTTGCATATCCCTTGCGTTATCACTGGTAAGGGGGTAATGTAGCGGACATACATGGAAATATAATGTGACAAACAAATTATTTTGTATGTATTAGCTGGTCAAGGTGGCGTACCTTCCCGAGAAATGGCATTAAAACATGTGCATCTCATTTTGACCATCCGTTACGGCTTCAACCCTCCGATCAGGGATCGGGAGTAATAAACTTAATAAACAGTACAGGCAATAAAGCAGGCCTCTAACGGTAGTTCCAGGGCATCTCTTAAAAGTTTATTGTCGACGCCTTTTGGGTACCTTTTTCCAAAAGGCAAAACAAAATATAGACAGTTCATCTCAGCTAGCCTTTTCAATACGTTTGGCACTCTGAGACCGCGAACGATACCACGTTTAGTCATTTTGTATATATTGTAATGTTAATGTAAATACAGTTTAAGTGTACATATAACATCGGCTTCTTATTTCACAAAACACTCTATTCACGAGCTACGCACCCCCAAAGGGGTATAATATTAAATTAGAAAAATTAAAATTGTTAATTATTATTTAGTACGTTACCCTTATTTTATATCATACTCATATTACATTATTTCTCATTCATTATTGTTTATTTTTAACTTTAATATTGTGATAATGAAACTATAGAATTTGGCTTTGCTGCGCCCCCCCCCCCCCCGCAATGCGGGGCCTGCGGGGGCAATTTTTACGCCACTGTGTTTGAGCAGCAACGTTATTGTACAGAATATTGTTATGATTTGATGAAACAGAATACACAGTTAGGTAGCTTTTCTACATGGCTTTTTTATAGCGGACCCTATACGGGTTGAAGTATCTTGACCAATAGGTTTTCTAAAGACAATACATTTTAGGCCGATACCGATATATATCGGTCGACCTGTATAATTTAATATTAACATAGTATTTACACTACATACAGCCAAATATAATTATAAAGCAGCATTGTTAGGAATCATTGCATAACAATAATATCGTTCTAATAACTTACATACAACAAATGATAACTGAAACAATTATTGATTTGTATAAACCCCAGCAGTAATCAATATAACAAAATTATCATAAATATTGCAATTTAATCATATAATCTTATTAGAAATAAAAACGATTTTATACATAATAAGTCACATACCGAATATAAGACGTTTCGTTCACTGTACACATTATGATGATTGCCGTTATAAAACGTTTTGATACGTCTATGCGACATATCCAAAATGGGCGATGACAGTCGCGTTTCGCGTTCTGACGAGTTAGTCACATGGGTAAACTCGCAGCAAGAAATATGTTACAAAACCCAGTTTGAATAGTTTGGGTCACCAGTCCACCAGAGGGCTACGAACGGTCACTACCATTGTAACGTACAAGTTTCATTTAACGATTTTAAGACTTATTAATATGCACAAGTTTACAGTAAATTAAAGAGTAAATTGTTTTACTTTAATATAAAATTGTTTTATGTATGTCAATAAATTAATTAGTAGTGGTCGTTATTTTCCTAATTTGTCGTAATTTACCTTACGTTCACTTCAGGAGCCTTACTGATGTTTTATTCTGGGAAGTGGCCAAGAGTTGGGTTTTGAGGGATTCCAGCTATTCTGCTATTAGAAATAGCTTATAGCTTATCCTGGATTGTCGAGGACGAGGACATTCTGTATAGTGCCACTAACATCTGGTACACCCTATTTTCTGTATTTCGGGGGAGTTCTCCTCGAATCGAAGAACTCATAAGTTACCTACGGGAATGTTTCCACATTTAAGATTAAGTTGGTTTATCTGCTTAGTTTATAACCGACTGTAAATCTCTAGCTAGGATTGTGTCTTTTACTTACTTTGACTTGTTATGGGATGTTTTTCTTAAATTTGTTAGTAATTTTCTGAGTTTTGATGAAATTTATTGAACTTGACTTTGACGAACAGCTGATCTAGTCAAGATTTCGGTTTTGATAACCCGACCGGCCAGATAACAAAATCCAAGATTCGGACAAGTAGACAGTACTTTCGTTGGTTGCTACTGCAATGTTACCATTGTTACCGCTATAGGGAAGTATTTTTGCACCAGGTTCTTGGGATTTTTGTCATGGTATGGTTGGCATCGTCGCACGTTTCTCGACAGCGTTGCCAGGTATTTGTTGGCGAATTCCCCATGACCTCATGGTTCCGAATCGATTTGCACATAGCATAATTAGTCAACCTGTGATCTGGTTGGTTAATGCCGTAATCTTGCAGTCATCAGCCCTTACTATTTAGACTGAATAGTGGAATTGGTCGGTTAGTACCGCCATAAATTTCCTACCGTAGCGCCCGGGGTGGCGTCGTGACCAACTTGAATCTTTGTTTCGCTGGCTTTCTACGCACTACTTACTACTCTGTTTTGTGAGTTGTATTTGAGAGATGGCATGTACTGGGCGGATGATTTCACGGAAAAGTACTTAAAATTAAGAAAATACTAAAATAATGTATAGTAGTGTTGATAACTTCCACACCCATTGGCTATTTATATTCAAAACTCGAGATTCGATATTCAAAATTCAAGAATTTTTTTCTGGGAAAGTTGGGTACAAATTCTAGAATTAGGCGCTTGGCCTTTGACGGATTTCTTCTAACCCGACTCCACAGCATTATTGCACAATTATTTTTATATAAATATCTGCGTCGTTGGCTAGAACACCCATACCTATTTTCAAAAACCGGCGCCTATGTCCGTTTCTGTATTAATTTGTTTAAGGTAGCAGCCATAATATACTACTAATTTATATGATTCAGTATAGAAATTAAGTAGTAAAAGTTCCTAGACATTAAATAAATATGAGTGGTTAACCTAAATTATTTTGAAATTAAAAATAGATATCTAAGTAACGCTATAAAACTATGACCGTTGTTGTAAGTCCCTATTAAATGTTTAAGTTATGGTTTACAGTAAATCCAGTGTAACGTTTTAATTGGTCGCTAATCACGAATCAAGTTACAACAAAAAGAATAATTTAGTAATAAGTTATAAGGGATTTCGAAAAGAAAAACGACACTTAACAATATTATATGTACATAATATGAAACAAAAAATCGGAAGGTGCTTAGTCCCCATTGTCGTGAGGATAATAAAGCGAAAGCTATAGAGTTTGAAGTGCGTGTTTCATTAAAAGCCTGACTTTATACTTCCGCTTTTGTGGCGCTGACATCTTGAAGGGTTCTTAGGATAATTGCGGGGTGAAAAGAACTTTCCTCTGGTTTTACAGCTTTATTCGAGATAACTTAGGGTGGCTTAATTCTCTTTTTCTAGGAGTTAGCCGAATGTTTCTGTTTTTGTGCATTGTGTGGTATTGAGAAGGTTTTATGGTGTAAGTATTTCTTTTTTGGCTGCTTCCGGAAAGTCACACAGTGTTGGTAGGCATGGGACAACAATATGCTCAAAAAACGTTTATTTTAACTGTTGTAAATTTTTAATGCCTTAAGTCAGGACGTAAGAGATGTATCGAATGTACTTACGTTTAAGAAGTAGCTAAAAAAGCTTGTACTTTAAAACTGTTTTAATAATTTTTTCAGTTAGTTCAGGTTAGTAGACGTGTAATTCGTGTGTTTCCTGTCCAAAAATTCCAAATTTTATTTTCGTTTAGTGTTACTAAGTAGTTTATGGTTTACTATAATTTGATCCGACTCTTTTTAGAGCTATTGTAGCCTTTTTCAGATTAATTAGGTTTGGGTGATTTTGATGTTTCCTTTAATTATTATATTGTTGCTTTTAAATTTAAAAAAATAAACTATTTGAATTTGAATTTAAATTCGAACTAACTACCAAAAATCTACTCATCTCCTCTTTTGATCTTTAGTATTGCAATTAGTAATGTTAATCCCCCAGGGTTCTTATGAATGCAGGTATGTGCAACGCCTTTGCCGTTTATTCGCACATTTCGGTACACCCTGGTCATCAAGACTGAATGCGAGTTTAGGGGAAGATAATAATGATGTCACTTGCGTATTTAATAAAAGTATGAATATGTAATTTAACTATGATGAAATCTCAATTCAAAACGGTATAAAGAAGTTACGTTTCTAAGAGTTTTAGATTGAAAATACTGTAGCGGACATACATGGAAATATAATGTGACAAACAAATTATTTTGTATGTATTAGCTGGTCAAGGTGGCGTACCTTCCCGAGAAATGGCATTAAAACATGTGCATCTCATTTTGACCATCCGTTACGGCTTCAACCCTCCGATCAGGGATCGGGAGTAATAAACTTAATAAACAGTACAGGCAATAAAGCAGGCCTCTAACGGTAGTTCCAGGGCATCTCTTAAAAGTTTATTGTCGACGCCTTTTGGGTACCTTTTTCCAAAAGGCAAAACAAAATATAGACAGTTCATCTCAGCTAGCCTTTTCAATACGTTTGGCACTCTGAGACCGCGAACGATACCACGTTTAGTCATTTTGTATATATTGTAATGTTAATGTAAATACAGTTTAAGTGTACATATAACATCGGCTTCTTATTTCACAAAACACTCTATTCACGAGCTACGCACCCCCAAATTGGTGACCCCGATACAAAAAAGGCGGAGTGTTTCTAGTTTTCTTTATTTAAGTGTTAAGTGTTATAAGTTATAAAATGACGGACAACGGAAAAAAAAGCAACGGGGAAAACGAGCCAGAACGGGAGGAAATATGTGTTACGACACGCGTAAAATTACCGAAATTTTGGCCACAAAAAATAAACTTATGGTTTCATCGAGTGGAAGCTCAGTTCCAGTTAAGTAAAATTGTGAAGGACGATACGAAATTCACACACATAATCTGTGAGTTAGACGACAAGTACTTGGAAGAAATCGAAGACATTGTGGAAAACCCTCCCGAAACAAGCAAGTACGAAACAATAAAAAATGCGCTAATCAAAAGGCTGACCGATTCCGACGCAACGCGTACACGGAAGTTGCTAGAAGCGGAAGAGATCGGCGATCGCACACCTTCACAGTATTGGCGACATCTTAAGCAACTCGCAGGCAGTTCTGTTACAGAACAATTTTTAATAGATTTATGGAAAAGTCGACTTCCTATAAAAACTCAAGAAATCTTATCTGTAACGGAAGAGAAGAAATGCGAGAAGTTGACGGCAATAGCAGATCGCATTCACGACGTTTCCATAGAAAAGCCGAGGATTGCGGCGGTGACAGAGCCACAGGCAGACCAATGGAAAGCACTTCACGAGAAAATGGAGAGCCTGCAACAGCAGATTAGTGCTATCGCGAAAACCACACATTCGCGGTCGCGAGACAGGTCTCGTTCACGTGCACATAGCGATACACGCGACGCTAGCCAAACCAAAAAACAATATGACTTGTGCTGGTATCACTTTAAATTCGGTGAAAAAGCGACGCAGTGCAGGCAACCGTGCAATCATAAAAAGCCAAAAAACTAAGTGACCCGTTGGTATGCGCGGCTGAATACGACGGTGACAGAGTTTCAAAAGGCCGCATTTTTGTGACTGACAAAATAACAAAAGTGCAATTTTTAATAGACACAGGTGCAGATTTATGTGTGTATCCGCGAAGCAAAGTGCGCGGAAAGTGGAAAAAGTGCGAGTACGAACTTTTCGCTGCCAACGAAACTCGTATCGCTACGTACGGCACCATTGCATTAAAGCTTGACTTTTCGATGCGGCGTGATTTAACCTGGCGTTTCGTCATTGCTGATGTTGATATGCCGATTATAGGGATGGATTTTTTATCATATTTCAACCTACTCGTCGATCCGCGCAATAAACGAATCGTCGACCTTACCACAAAACTCAGTGCCAGTGGCCGTTTAGTGAACGACGACATTTCATCAATAAAAACAATTGTTGGTGAAACCAAATACCATAAATTACTCGCGGAGTATCCCGATTTGACAAGGCCTGCGGTTTTTAAAAAAGAATCGGTTAAACATACCACAGAACACCATATTAAAACGACCCCCGGGACTCCAGTGTATTGTCGACCGCGCAGACTCGCGCCCGACCGGCTGAAGGTTGCCAGAACGGAATTTGACTTGCTACTCCGGCAAGGAATTATCCGACCATCGAAGAGCCCATGGGCGTCACCTCTACACATCGTGCCAAAGAAGGACGGAAGTTTACGACCCTGCGGAGATTACCGGGCCCTTAACGCTCGGACTATTCCTGACAGGTATACACCGCCACACATCGAGGACTTTACACAGCAACTGCATGGTAAAAAGGTTTTTTCTAAATTAGACTTAGTACAAGCGTATAACCAAATTCCTGTTGCGCACGACTCGATCGAAAAAACTGCTATAATTACCCCGTTTGGTTTATTCGAATTCCTTTTCACCCCTTTTGGTTTACGAAATGCATCTCAAACATGCCAAAGATTTATTGATAGCATAACGCGAGATTTAGATTTTGCATACAATTTTATCGATGACATTTTTATTGCGTCCGATGATGAAGAACAGCATTATCGGCACCTAAAAATGTTTTTTGAACGATTAAGCCAATACGGAGTGGTTATAAATCCGGCCAAATGCGTTTTTGGCGTAAGCGAAATCGAATTTTTAGGTTATCAGGTCGATTGTAATGGCATTAGGCCGTTGACCCATCGTGTCGAGGCCATAAAAAATTTTGCAAAGCCACTTACTATTAAACAACTGCGACGTTTTCTGGGCATGATAAATTTTTATCGGCGTTTTATTTCTAATGCCGCGACACTCATGCAACCTCTCCACGACCTGCTCAAAGGCGCGAAAAGCGGAAATACTCCGGTACCGTGGACTGACGCAAGTGAAAAAGCTTTTCATGATATTAAAATTAATTTGTCAAATGCTACCTTATTAGCTCATCCAGCTGCCGGCGCGCAAATAAATATTACAGTAGATGCTTCCGATTTTGCATGTGGCGCCGTCTTACAGCAACGGGTTGATAATAGTTGGCAACCATTGGCATTTTTCACAAAAGCTTTTTCAACTGCCCAGCAAAAATACAGTGCATACGATCGCGAATTATTAGCCATATATCTTGCGGTCAAGCGTTTTAGGCACTCAGTCGAAGCTCGCGAATTTTTTATATATACCGACCATAAACCAATTACATTCGCTTTTAATCAAAAGCTGGAAAAATGCTCACCGCGGCAGTTTCGGTATCTCGATTATATCGGTCAATTCACTACAGATATCCGACACATTAAAGGCGTCGATAATCATGTAGCTGACGCACTTTCAAGAATTGAAACAATTACGCGAGCGCCCGATTATAAAACTATTGAGTGTGAACAAAATAAAGACGCAGAATTAAGAGATATTTTAAATTCAAATTCGACTTCTCTTAAACTAAAAAAAATGAATTTTCCGGAATTTCAGATAAATCTATATTGCGACACGACGAACGATATTGTACGACCATATATTCCTACGACGTTGCGTAAAACTATTTTTAATTCACTGCACGGATTGTCTCACCCCGGAGTTCGCGCAAGTCAAAAATTAGTTGTAAAACGTTTTATTTGGCCCTCTATCAACAAAGATTGTCGCGAATGGGCGCGACATTGCATCGCATGCCAAAAATCAAAAGTCACGAGACACGTTTTAAGCCCTGTAAAAGATTTTATAAGCCCAAGCGGTAGATTTGAGCACGTGCATATAGACCTCGTAGGACCTTTGCCGATATCTCAAGGCTACAAATACTGTTTGACGTGCATTGACAGATTTTCGCGATGGCCAGAAGTCATGCCGCTGGCGGAAATCGATGCAGAAACGGTCGCGACAGCATTTTTAAACATTTGGATTTCTCGATATGGCGTACCTTTGCGCGTAACTACCGACCAAGGCCGCCAATTCGAATCTAAATTATTCAGCGAATTCACGCGTTTAATAGGAATTTCGCATTTTAGAACGACGGCGTATCATCCGCAGGCAAATGGTATGGTGGAGAGATTGCATCGACAACTTAAAGGCGCTATAAAGTGTCATGATAATGACAATTGGGTCGCTATGCTCCCAATTATTTTATTAGGCATTCGCACATCCTTAAAAGAGGATCTAGACGCAACCGCGGCGGAGATGGTGTTTGGCTCTCCTTTGCGTTCACCTGGCGAATTTTTCGGCGAAGCAAGCAAAACAGTTAATACTTCCGAATTCGCTAAACAACTTCGTCAGCACATGCAAGAATTAAAACCGACTCCCGGTACGCGACATGGTTTTCATAAAACTTTTATTTTTAAAGAATTGAGTACTGCCAAATTTATATTTTTACGCCACGACGCCGCGAAAGGTTGTCTAGAACCTCCGTACGATGGACCCTTCAAAGTCATTGAGCGCGGCGACAAAAACTTCATTATAGACATGTATGGCAAGAGTGTAAAAGTGTCAATCGATCGATTGAAACCAGCTTTCGTTCTTCGCGATGCAGATAACCAACCATCGATTGAAACTTCCCTTAATCGTAATGTTGAACCAAATAATGTCAATGGCCTACCGATGGTAGACAATAATAATAAATTTCAATCGCGAACAGGTAGAAAGGTGAAATTTCCAGACCGTTTGCAGGCTGGATTTGCATAATTAGGTACTCATACCATATAATAGTGCACATACACTAAAAATTGTTTTTAGGTATTGCCTTTACAAACAGTGTATATTTGTTATAGGTATTTTTGTATATTTTTCGAACATTATTGTTTCTTGTATAACTCATAGGTACAATTACTTTTAGGTTTAGGTATTAAATGTTAATTTTAAGCATAATAAATAAACTAGATGTAAGAATCACGTAATGCGCTCTGTTAAGAAATAGCCCTGGAATTAGGTGTGACATATATTTTTATTTGCTCTCTCGTTGCATATCCCTTGCGTTATCACTGGTAAGGGGGTAATGTAGCGGACATACATGGAAATATAATGTGACAAACAAATTATTTTGTATGTATTAGCTGGTCAAGGTGGCGTACCTTCCCGAGAAATGGCATTAAAACATGTGCATCTCATTTTGACCATCCGTTACGGCTTCAACCCTCCGACCAGGGATCGGGAGTAATAAACTTAATAAACAGTACAGGCAATAAAGCAGGCCTCTAACGGTAGTTCCAGGGCATCTCTTAAAAGTTTATTGTCGACGCCTTTTGGGTACCTTTTTCCAAAAGGCAAAACAAAATATAGACAGTTCATCTCAGCTAGCCTTTTCAATACGTTTGGCACTCTGAGACCGCGAACGATACCACGTTTAGTCATTTTGTATATATTGTAATGTTAATGTAAATACAGTTTAAGTGTACATATAACATCGGCTTCTTATTTCACAAAACACTCTATTCACGAGCTACGCACCCCCAAAATACAATAAACCTTTTCAAGTATTATCGCTGATTGACACCATCTGCTATCGATTACGCTATATGGTACATGATACGCTCATTAATATTGAACAGATGAAAAGCAATTGTCTATTTTCTACATACTATCCCATTTTAAATTCTGATGTGCTTTCTTCTAAGCCTCCGAAACAGTTGGCAGGCGTGGTACTTAATTTAACACAAGGAATTATTACTATAATATGAAGAAATCTTAATACTTCTATGAACATACAATATTAATAAATTTAAGATACGCCTACTAGGTATCTTGCAATAAATGAAACTTTGGAGGTGTTTAACCAAAGATAAGACTATCACTACAAATGTATGTATGCTAAATGGGAATTGCTGCATTCCAGCATGCCAAAGATAGGGATTTAGAACCGATTTTATTAAACCTAAGTACCTTTCTGTCGGCTCAAGTAGTATTCCAGCTTTCGAGTATTAAACATATATACAGGGTGTCCCACTAAGGTCGGCAAGATACGATATTATTAAGTTTATAAGTTATAAACCTTACGGCTTCGGAAAAGAATTTTTATTGACTAAATCGACCAAAAGAAATTGCAGTAAAATATTTTCAAGTTTAAAAATGAACGCAAGGGGACAAAGTTGCTTGGCAATATCTAAAAAGTCAAATTTTATCAGATAATCGCTATGTTAAGGTACTGTTTCAATGACGGAAATAAAAACTTCATTCATTCTTGCGGAAACTTGTCTCTAAGACTTTTTTTGTATCTTCGAAAATATGGGTGAAGGAAGCTTGTGGAAAATATATTTTTAAATTGCTGTATCTTCCGGATACTTTCCCAAATTTAAGCAGCTTAGGCTCGTTTAATAGACACTTTTACACTTATTAAAAAAAACCTGTTGGTCGTGGTCGCTAATATATACCGCGTCCTCTAGGTGGCGCTGTTTAAACAAGATTTAGAAGGTGCCGAGTATACTCTCGCGAGGCTCCCCACTTACGCTCTCGCTTCCTTTGACTCGTGCTGGAGACTGCGCACAGACAAAACGATTTGAAAAGTAAAAGAATTTAACTATGGCGTCCGGGGTTACAAGGGCGATTTAAAAAGTGGAGCAGTTTGAGAGAAATTAAAATGCAAATTGATGTAGATAAATAACATAATATACTCTCATGCATATTATATTATCTGTTTGTCTGTTTGAAAGTGGGTCGGCACTGCCAACCCTGCGGCCCCTGAAAAGTCGCCGCTTATAAGCTGTCTGGGTAAATTAACAAGAATATGTTAGCGTGGCGAAATAATAATTTTATGAATGAATTGCTCCATTACTAGAGGATTCAAAACATAAAGACGATTTTATGCGTGGGTTAACTCCTCATCATATAATAATTATCTATATATTTATACATATACAGTATATTAATCTAGCGTTACGTCAAAAATTATTAACACTGTTTTGTTAACGCAGCAAAAAAAAAAGAAAAACCCGTAGAAACCATCAAGCGTCTTTAATCAATCGTTAATCAGTCGATCGAGGGGACAAGTTGTCGAGATAAACTTCTAACAATATCACGCTTTTTGTCGTTATCTTTAAAGTTCGACTGGCCCATCGCGCTTTCTTATCACGTCTGCAATCAGTGAACCCTCCAGCAGTACAGCTGTCTGTGAGAACAAATAAAGATCTTGCCATGAGCGCACCTCTCAATGGTAAAGCCTAAATTAATTTACATAATAAATTACCTTAAATTCACTTAGCAATTACTAATTAAAATTATCAGATAGTTAGGATAAAAAAAGCTTTAATTAATTTTTCAACTTATACTATTAGAATGTATGTGTCTGTGAAAGTGTCGCGTCAAACTTGCCCGGTTTGGGACACTTCTAGCACACTAACAAACATTTTTTTTATTTCTTCGGTTCGGAATGTCCGGTGCTTACGCGCTAAATGATGTATATTTTTTATTTTATGAGATAAGTCACAGCACTGCAGGATTAATCCTTTATGGCGCTCTGCGAGCGGTGCGTGTGGACAGAAAACGATTCACGTTGGCCTTGAATCTTTGGAGACTATACTCGTTGGGAAATACGTCCTCAAGGAGGTCGCTCCAGAGTAATGACGTTCTCCAGATGAAAGAATTTTTAAGCACTAAGCTGAATATACCGGTGGGTTGCAGTGGCTCGTCGTGTATTTTTACCATGCACCGCTCTGGGAGGATTCAAGCGGGAAACTTCAGTTGAGCAATTGCCATGAAAATATTTGTAAAATAGACTCAAGTCCCCAACCTGCCTTCAATGTTAAAGACTTTCCGGGTTGTTTGTCAGATCATGGTCACCGATCAAGCGAATGGCTATTCTTTGAATGGAATCCAGCAATCTTAGGGTATGTTTAGAAGCAGAGTTCCAAATATGCGAACAGTACTCCAGCGATGGTCGAATTTGGGCTTTATAGAGCACCAGAAGTTGCTAGGGTGTACAGAGCTTCTTAGTTTGCAAAAGCATTCCACGCTTCTGAGAGGCTGCCTTAGCAATGGCCGCAACGTGACTATGCCAAGACATAGGACTATCCATATTGATGCCCAATTAATAAATTGATGAAACCAAGGGAATTAAGTGTCCCGCCATGATTATATCCGGTTCTTCAGCATTAACCTTTTTAGAGAAAACTGCCGCCTGGGTTTCTTTAGCGTTAAATTCTACTTAGTTACTGTCACCCCAAGACAGAATTTCTTCCAGATCTTTATTAAGATGTGATACCTCTTGCTCCCTATAGAGATGTGCATTGGCAGCCGATGTCCGAGCATCCAAAGTAAAAGATGAAACAACTGTGCTGTCATCAGCGAAGCTATAAGGATTTTTAGTTTTTTTCCAAAAGATCGTTAATGTTAGGAGCCTCTCATGCTATACTCGGTCAACGGCCTTGGAAATGTCCAGTGCTACCGCCCGGGCCTCCCCATGATGTTCTATTGCGTTGTTCCAAACGTGAGTAATATAAACGAGAAGGTCTCCTGTTCATCTAGACTTAGGGAATCCATACTGGCGGTCACTAATAATGTTAATGTCTTCAAGGTACTTTAATAATTTTTCGTTGATAGCCTTCTTCATAACTTTTGATATAACCGAAAGCAATGCGACTGGACGACAGTTGAATAATGGCAGATGTAGCTTTCAAGCGACATCTCGTGGCAATCAAATGCATTACCTGGACCGCCTAACAAAAGTCAGTCAGAAACGGAGAAGCAAACTCCCGAAAAGACTAGACGAGTCGGTCATTCTTACAGGAATCGTCGCCAAGAGCGCAGCATTAAAAGCCAATTCGGTATACGGACCGAGTACCAACAATTAGAAATCTAAAGGTTAATTGCTTCCTTTCGCCGGATTCATCCCCAGGCGCGTTTTGCTGTATAACAGCTCGTCAGTGAGGCTAAAAAATTCGACGAAAGGAAGCAACACCATAGAGTCCACTTGACCCTGAAAGATGTTCATCACAGGTAAAACAAATGTTCCGCCAAGGAAAGGTTCGAAAGTTATCCTTTATGCCACCCCACTTAGCTGAGGTATAATGCCAGATCTGGCGTGGTTTAGGAGGCTGTTCAGAACTAATTCCTAGTTTGTTCAGTGCCGAAATAAGGTTATGGTCAGATGTTCCTAACGGAGGATTCACGGTGCCAGCGTACAAGTCGGGGTTTAAAGTTAAAAAAATATTCAACAAACTAGTAAAATTACCATCTCGGTCTGGAATCCGAGTTGGTTCAGCCACGAGTCGGGTGAGGCCAGAGCTGATGGCAAAGGATTCGGCTTCGCGACCTTGCTCGTTGGCAAGGATGATAACTTCGGAATTGGGATGGTGGGTTTGCAAAAAGTCGATAGTATTAGCAAGTGGGGAGAACAAGTCTCTATTATGGGTATCGCTTGGCGGCCAGTAAGGGCAGCAGATGAATTTAGCAATTCTCTGCGTTAATATTTTAAACCACATTACATCAAAGTCGTTAGGCTCGAGTGTCTCCCCTCGTTGACAAGAAATATCATATGCAGATGACTTAAGGGGCCTACAAACATGCGTACAAGTATTAATACATGAACGCGCGGTGATGTGCGCGCGTCGATGTTCTTCAGTATGTAGACAAATTTTCCATTAAAAGACCGACGTACATGTCTACTGACACTGCTTGAATTTATGTACGCACGTACATGAATGCGCATACATTTATGAAGGAGACAAAAATTTGCTGGTTGTGAGACTTTGTCAGTGTCATATATAAGTAGTGTTAACAGGTTGACTGCTGGCTTAATATTCTGTGGTCGCGATTGGTGCCGAAATTTTATTTTAATATTTGGTTTCAAATTATAACGACATCGAACAACAGAACACGAAACCAATAAAAGCACGTGTAGTCGACTCAAAAACGAGGAAAAGTCGCTTTTTTCTTAAAAAGTATTTTGTTTAGGTACAACTAGGTGGGACCATCATAGAATTATTGACTAGGTTCTGAAATGACCAATTGCATATTTTGAAAGGTCCAACTTTTTTTTATGACGAAAAACGTCATAAATGACAAAATTAATGTGCTTACATTTTCACCATACCTCGCGAAATCTTTGGAACTGATCGAGATAATTCCGTTATATTTTTTTTAATCGATAGGAGAAATGTAGGTAAGCAAAGTTTATTGACTTAATTTTGTATTTTTGAAAACTCTAGTTTCTTTGTAGGACTAGGTGAATCTTTAACATGTACTTTAATAACAGCACTTTTTTCAGCAAGAGAGAAAGTCTTTTGTTCTAAAGAATCTGGTTATACTATCTAGATACGAAAAAAAGCAAAAGCATTGACAAAGTTTTAAAAATAAATCCATCCGAAGATAGTTTCGCCAATCGTCAGGTTCTGATCTTAGCTCTTCAAGTAGATTAATATGAGATTATTAATTCTGCTTCAAAAGTCATTCCTTTATTCATTTCTATACAGCGACTGAGTTTTGTTATGAATGATATAAACCTGCAAGATGAACGACATGTCATCTGACAATAGTCATTTTCTATTTAATTTCTAGGAGAAATAATATTGGCAGCAACAACGGCCGGCAGCCGTTAAGGGACAAAACCGGACTTAAAAAATGTAATAGTAAATGCTAAAATAATATATTATAGGTATAATTACAGCAAATACCAAGTAACTTTTCACAAGTTTTGATTATAGAACTACAAAATTGTTATTGGCATAATATTATATAGGTATAATTACGGTATATTAAACACTGTAAATGTCATTATTACATTTCGTACAAAAAGTACGGTAATTATTACAGTATGAACTGGCCACCAGTTGTTGGGCTGAGACAAACTTAACTTAGAAAAGTTGTTTATGGTTAATAGGTATGTCCAAATATGAAATTTTAACTACCAACGACAAAATAAAAAACTTTTCAGTTCCCGCTGTGTCTCTAATTAAAACACTTATTGACAACAACTTTAAATGGGGGTTTCGTATGCTATTTAACTAAAATAATTACTTTCGTTAAAAAAAATATAAAACACCCGCCAGAGACGTAGTGAACGAAGGGTATTGGCTTAATCAACCACAGTTAAATGTAGTTGACTCTCATACAAGTTATAATCAAATGCTACAGGGTGTCCGGTAGGTATATGGCATACTCTGGGGAGCGTCTACGCAAGGTCAAAATAATCCTAATTTGTCATAAAAAAAAATCCTAAAGTACCCCATAACGGAGACACAGAGCCCCAAATAGGCACCCAGTGACTTATCTTCTCGGCTCTAACTTTTGAACCGACATGTATAATTTAATGAAGTTTTGATATTTTATGTAAGCCATAAAGAATCATAAAACCATACTACAGTAGATATTTGACATTGTCAGGCAAGTCAGGAACCAACTTGCCACCACACTCGTTGATCCAAAATTTTGACAGGTGTCATTTTACAGAACTAAAAACTGATTTTTTAAATACTCTGGTCATTCTCTTAAAAAAAAAGGTAGGTACTATAAATTTGTTAGAAAATACATTTTTTGTATAACAAATTTAAGCATTGACTTTCGAAATTTATTTAATAATCAAGTTTATTAACATAAGTTAATTAAACATACTACCTAATCGAACAACAATATAAGTAATAATTCGCATAAAATAATAAATTTGTCATTATTACATCTCATTAATGCTCACATGCATCTAATTTACGGACAAGCACTCGGGAATTGTGTGGATGCAAGAATAATTTATTCTGAAAACTTTCCAAATCGAATTGTGCCGAATAAAGGAATTATTGAAAGGGTTGGTATTCTATCAGATCTTTCCTGGTGTGTACTGGCCTCGAAGTGGTGACGAACTAAATTGCTAAAATGGGGCGGGGCATCGTCGTGCATATAACACATCTGATTTATAATTTATAAGCGCACAATTTCTAATAAACCGTTTAAGTTTTGTTGCAATTGCAAATATATGGGACCATTTAATCTGCCTTGAATAAAGAAAATAGTGAGATGATTTCAATAATTCCCGCTCACAATGACATGTTAACCATGAACCTTTGTTGTTACTTTGTTTGTACTGTTGAATAGGGATTTTCTTCATGCTAGATATGCAAATTATGGCAATTTATTACTCCGTCTAGGGTAAAACCAACTTGGTCCGTGAACAAAACAGTACTTGTAAAATTAGAATTTTGCCTAAATCTTTGCAATCACCAGATTGTGTAGTTGACTCTTGCAGGATAATCAGCGGGAGACATGTCATGTACCTTTTGGACGTGATAAGAATGTGGTAGTTGTTCTCGAAGGGTCTCATGAATAACCTACTTCATCGCATAAATTTGTACCGAGAGTTTTCTTACAATAGTAGAGGGATAACAATCTCATCCAGAATTTCCTTTAACTGAGGGTTCCTTGCTCTTTGTGAAAATTGATTTTCTTCGAAAATGTCTAATCTTATCGAACCAAATGTGTAGTACCTTTTTTAAAAAGGAATGACCAGAGTATTTAAAAGATCAGTTTACAGCTCTGTAAAATGACACCTGTTAAGATTTTGGTCCAACGTTGTGCTGGCAAGTCCATTTCTGACTTCCCTGACGATGTAAAACGTTTACTGTAGTATAGTTTTATGAGTCTTTATAGCCTACATAAAATATTAAAAATTCATTAAATTTTAAAGGTCGGTTCAAAACTTAGAGCCGATACTACTCTAGGCAAGCCCATTAATTAATACTTTTCAATTACAATATAATAAATGAAAATAATGCGGGCGCTAAAATTCCTCACTACGGCTCCGCAATCCGCACATTATTTTTTATATGTTAACTTTTAGTTAGCAATTGGCAATCATAATTTTTTAGTCACCTATTTTCCTATTTCTTGAACCTACGCATAGTAAAACCACTCAGTAGAAATTATGGGAACGAACCGACTGTGAACATAACTATAGGAAGTTATACTTTGGAGCAAATGACATATTTGTTTAAAAATAAAGTTCCCATTGAAATCAATCAGTTGATTTAATTAATCAACATTAATTGTACATAATTTGTCCAGTAAGAGAACTATTAATAAAATGTCGTTTCACTTTCTTTCCATAAGAAAATTTATTAATATTGTGCACCGCGCTGGAAAGAGTGACTAGGCTGATAAGAATAATAACAAAACATATTTCGCTATCGCCAAAAACCAACCCTTGTGCAGACGAATACTTCTTTCAAAAACGAACCGTTCTGGTTTATAAATATTTTTATTAATAAAAAAACGGAACAGTCGATCAATATAAGCAGTTATTTGTTATTCAATTACATTAAAAACAAGAAAAAAGGAAAACCGATAACGAAACCATTAACATTATATTGTGATCAGTTTTGAAAAACGAGTTTTTAAATATGTTTCTATTAAAGTCAGTTTTTAAAGTGTTTATGGTGGAATCTTATTGGGTGTGGTTAAAATACTCCATAATTTCGTTATTATCTACACTAAAATAATTCATATAACATTGATGTTAATGTTTGCTGATTTTATATATATCTCTTCTCCTTTCAAGATACCACGGAGATACTGTTTTAGACAGGGGTTCGCCCTGGCCTCACATATACACTATATCATCTACAGTATAAAGTTGGTTCGTTCTATTTTTGCTAGACCAATTAAACACAACTTATTTTGTTATATTAACATTGAAAATGTTTATATTATCGCACGGGCACGTAGTATGGGTACGGAATTCGAAATTCTTGTGTTGCATTTGTCCCTGACGTCACACCGAGTTAAATGATCGGGATCAGACCAAGTCGAGAATAATCGTATGGTTTCGCTGGAGCAGGGTGGTTCGGCTGGCGCGGCTGGAGCGCGCTTCAGATCATATTCGTATTTCGTAGTGAAAGCGCTTATGTATGACTTATAATGAACGCCGATAACATTAGTCGCCTGCTGTTGTTGGAGGACGAAGACGAAAAGGAGATGTTAGCCCAAATTCCTCCATTTCGACAAACGTCATATTAACACTTAAATTTATACTATAGGTACAGTTGAGTTCAATGAAGTGTTGTACACCGATTCTAACATCTTGTAAATAAGGCTTGATGAAATAGGTTGGTATTTTTTTACCTGACATTCGCTATCAATCAAAGTCATAATAGAAGTCAATATGCCTTAATTAAATTTGGTTCAGAGAGCAAAAATTATTGCTTATATACAAGATGGGGTACCTATTAGAGACGTTGCTCATATAATGCATACAAGCAAAAATACAGTTATAAAAATAAAACATAGGTGGGAAAGGGATGGGACTTTAGAAAAGAAGAAGGCAGCGGGAAAAACAAGAATTTCTACGGAAGATCAGGATAATGCCCTAATTCAATATTTACAGGACAACCCATTCCAAATAGCACGGACTGCTATAGAGCAAACAAATTTTCCAGGGTCAAGAATTACGGCATGCCGCAGAATAAAAAATTCTATTTTAAAAAATTGTGTTGCAGCCAAAAAAATGAAGCTAACGGATGAACATAAACAGGCTAGAATTATTTTTTCCCTAAATAACATGATGCAAGAAAATTGGGATAGAGTGGTCTTCACAGACGAAAAAGTATTCCAATCAACTGTTAACGGGCATATCAGGGTGTATCGTCCACGTAACACTAGATTCGATGAAGAATATGTAGCTAACTACGATAGATCTGGACGCTTTTCAGTAAACGTGTGGGCATGGTTAAGTATTCACGGACTTGGAGTATGTTGGGCTCTTAATGAGCGTGACCGGTTTAATGCAGTTAACTATATAAATATACTAGAAAATGTAATGCTACCTAGCGTATCTCTACAGTTTCCTGGCAATAACTTTATTTTTCAACAAGACAATTGTCCTGTGCATAATGCAAGAATTGTCAGAGAATGGTTTGAAAATAATAATATAGAGACAATGTTATGGCCTGCCAAGAGCCCCGACCTTAATATTATTGAAAATATTTGGGGCCTAATGTCGAAAAAATTGAATAATATCAACTTTAAACCTGAGAATAGAGACAGCCTCGTAAATGCAATTGAATTGCTCTGGGATGAACTAAGCGATGATCCAGAATTAACAAGAAATCTTTATTTATCTATACCTCGTCGCCTTAATAAAGTGTTAGAGGGAGATGGGGCCATTACTAAATATTAAGGAATTTTTATATTAATTTGTAAATAAATATGTAAGTTCATTAACAAATTATTTTGCAACATAAACCTTTATATGTATTTGATTTGCTATTTTTCACTAATGTTATCTCATTTTACTTTACAACCATTGTTTACTACATTCTTGTACAACACTTTATCGAACTTTAGAAATGATAGGCAGGTTCACAAAGCACAACCGCTGTACAACACTTCATTGAACTCAACTGTACCATATTTAAATCAAAGCTGCAGCATACCAAGTAAACAAATCAATTTGATTAAGACGTCAAAGTATCAAAGCATTTTAAAATTGTATCATTAGTTGGTATATCCGAAAAAAATATCAAAATTAGAAAAAAGTCAGTGGCGTGCATTTTAACATTGAAAATGTTTATAATATCGCACGGGCACGTTAGTATGGGTACGGAATTCAACAAAATTCTTGTGTTGCATTTGTCCCTGACGTCACACCGAATAAAATGGTTACGGTTGTCATTAAGTACTGATCAATATTTCCTTCGTATGCACTATGCATAATCTTGGATTTGAATATGGTATAGGCAAGTGTAAAAATGGGGTAAGTGGAAAATCAGAGCGCCAATCAGGCAATATTGAAAGTTTACTTGTCTGTGTGGTTCGAGGCAACTAACTATACGTTAGCGCTATTGAATTATCTACTGCCGGTGAGTTACCAGGTGTTTTTTTCTTTCTGACTCAATTCTGAGTAGTCATTTGTAACATAACCTCCGAATCGGTCCGTTGAATAGTGTGTGATATCTACATAAAAAATTGGTCAAAGGTAAAAACTTATAATATACTTTTAGTTGTATTGCATTTTCTTATGTTTAGTCAATTGTTGTAGCTTTAAAATCCTATATACCGACCAAATCTAAAAGCGGTTTTTACTCACGAACAGGTTTGCACTTCCCCCATAAAAAACATAATGTGGGGCATGTGTGAAAGTTGTAATGGGGAAAGTGTAAAGGTTAGTTTACACTTGCCCCATTTTCCTGGGAATGCTAAAGTTCATTGGCACTGACACTTAAAGCTTTTATTCTTTACAGAGAGTTGCCGTCATGGTACGAAATTATAAAAGAAAGTCCGATAGCGCTGCCTATGGGGAGGCGCAATTAAATGCTGCAGTAAATGCCGTCAATCAAGGTCAATTAACCATGTCGATGGCTAGTACTGAATTCAGAATCCCATACATTACAATCTACTGTAGGATAACTGGCCGCCGTGGCGAAAAAAGCAAGACACAGGGCCGACCTCCAATACTTTCTTGGCAAGATAAGTGTCAACTGACCAAAAATATAAAAACAATGGAGAAGTGGGGATATTGATTAACTTCGAGAGAGCTTCAAGAAAAAGTTCGGGACTTTGTAACTTTAAATAATATTCCCAATCCTTTTAAGAACAATATGCCAGGCACAGACTGGCTAATAAAGTTTAAACAACGTCACTCTTTGAGTATGAAGAAAGCACAAAGCTTAGAGTACTGCAGAAAAAAATCTACGGACCCATTCATAATAGACCAATATTTTGTTTTATTGGAAAAGGCTATATTGGAGTTGGGTCTTCAGGATCGTCCTGAATGTATTTACAATTTAGATGAGACTTCACACATCAGTTTTAATGATCTTCTACTTGATTCGCTCCGACAGAGTCCTTCTTCTAATCCAAGGAAACGAAAGCGCTTAATTCAAGGTGGCCAAACCATTGCAGGAACTATCGCAAGTAGTCAGTCAAAAATCTCTACTAGTTCGTCTACTATATTTAAACCAGCTATGAAAATTGACCGAAAGAATAAACAAAGTCGGCCAAGTCCGTATCAATTTGAATCCAGCTCCAGTGAATCAGATTATGAAAGTGTACCTTTTATGGAATCGGATCAAAGTTTCACTTTAGAATCGGATTGCGAAGATCAGATTCCTGAAATAAACAAAGACAATATTTCCATTGAAGACTGGGTACTGGTTAAATACACATTACCAAAAGCAAACAAACATTTCATTGGCCAGGTAAACACTGTTGACAACGGATTTGAAATCAAGTTTACTAGAAAATCAAAATAAAATTTTTTATGGCCACTCACCAATGATGTCAATGTAGTATAGCTAGACGATATAGTGACTCGTTTACCTGAACCGGTAGTAACACGCCGAGGAGGTTTTCATTTTAATGTGAAATTTGCGGGATACAATATTTAACAAGTTCCATAAAATTATTCGAATTTTTAAACTTTAATTTTCTTTTCTGTTTTAGTTTCTCCTAGGGAATAACTCCTACTGTTTTAGAGATTAAAGCCAAACACTGGATTTTGAACGGATAAATACGTTTATAAAAATATTATTCTTGTTATTAGGAATTTTTTGAGGGTTATTTTGGATTACTTATTATTTTTCAGAGGTTTAATTTTTCGTTTTTATGATTTGCTTGGCTAACTATTTCCCAACAATAAAAAGTTCATAACTTCCCAGATTTTTATTTTTTTTTAAGTCTGTGAAAAGTAAAATTGGCATGGGAGATATAAACTTCATTTACACTTTCCCATTACCACTTCTGCGAACATGCATGGAAATTGTATTCCGATTTTACACTTTCCCTTTTTGGGGTACTGAACTGTAAAATTTCGGTAAATAATTCATGAGTGCCCTATGCAGTATTAAAAGTAAACATATTAAACTATTACTTTCTTACAAAGACACTTTTATAAATATTGTATATTTGAAGTAGGAAGGAAATAAACTTGAACTATTAAAAAGGGCTTCGCAGTTGCCCCAGTCTACCCTAATTATAAGCTTTGTAATGTAATGCTGAAAAATAAACAGAATGGTTTTGTACACTTTACCGTTCTTCCCTACACTTGCTGCCACTTTTTTTCATGCATTTTCTTTCATTACAACATTTTTGTAATTTTCGTTCTAATAGTTGTATAAAGGGGGGTACTTTTGAACCTCCTCTATCAAACACTCGTTAGCAATTGCCGAAAACGGTGGCATTCTGCTGAGCGATCACGGCTGGACTGGTCTCTCTAGCAGTCCGAACGCAGCCACTGCAATTGACTGCGAACGCTGTGTCGCTGAGCTGCGGCAGTGAAACCGTGTACATACAAATCGCATTAAACCAGTACCGAGCTACCAATCGCGAACGCCAGCCGCAGCCGCTGACTGCTCCAGCCAAACCATACCTTAGAGGCGCGTTAGAGTTTATAACCTTTATTTTACTATTTTTTTATATTATGAATCAATAAACCTTATATCAGCTACCTAAATATAACATTCAAATCTATGAGTTTTCGCAGATCACAAATCTCACAATAGTCACAAGCGTTGCACTCTGCTTCGGCATTTTCAATGTCCTCCCCGGTTGCATCTTTGTAAAGGACTGTAAATTTCTTTCTATTCTTTCACTTTTCACCACCCTTACAATAATACAATTTTTACATTGATACACACGAATATATCATCTTAACAGCCCTAAAGTACTGCACCGGGATACCGTTAGGATTTCATTGGTTTTTACCGTAGAGAATGAATCGAAATCGAATTAATTAAAGCGTCATTGCCGTCTGAATATCACAAGGGTTATTTGAAAGACATGTTCTGTATAGAACGGAATATTTCACGTATTTACGAGAACTGCAAAACACTGAGGTGCACGAACGTCTTAACCAAACACAAAGAATGTAGTCTATCTAGCTGCGAAATTCGTGGTACTTCTACTGTACGTTTAAAAGAATTATAACCTGTGTTACCGGGCACACGTTTTCCAAAATATCACTTATTTTAAGGTTAGCAAATCACTTTACCTGCCGCACATGTCAGATCAAAATACGTGCTATTATTATTTTAGCCACGTAGGGCATCTGCTTACGTTGAAGGTTAAAGTCTAGTAGTAAGGTAAGCCCACCTTGAAGGAGTTATCAGAGGCCAGAGCTATCACGGGCTTTGATCCCCGCTTACTCTCCTAGGCTTGCCTGCCTCGCCCCCCTGCGGTCCATTCCAGTTCCGTCGGAAGCTTGTCTGATGAGCTGGTTGGGGTGAGTAAGGGTGACAGTGAGGACTTTAGTTCCTTAGCTCCAAGGACCTCCGTCGCGGCGATTAGAATGCGGCCACTTGCGTTGCCGCGCCGGCAGCCCCAGGAATGATGCCTTGGGTTGAAGTACCCATCGCCATCGTCCTTCTGTCAGGAAAGATGATGGTTGTCAGGTCTTGTTGTGTCATTGGGTCTTGGGGGGGTTTGTAGCAGGAGTGAAAAGTGATTCTGCTGTTGCGTCTTGTGTGAATCAGAATACTAGACAATATAAAGTTCTGGGTTTAAGAGGGGTCAGAATGTCACGGGCTATGATTTTACGGATGAGGACGGCCGTTCCACCGCAATATCCCGGGAATATGTGCCTGCGCATGGGGGCAGTATTTGTTTCCTGGAGCGCAAAGACGTTTACCTCATGCCTGGATAGAAAGAGTTATATTTCAGGCTTTCCGGTTGACACTTCATCCACGTCCAAGCGTGAGGTTGTAGTAACCTTTAGAGGGCTGTGAGGCCATTTAGGAGGCTGAGGAGGTTTGGCTGGGCTGCTAGTGCCTGGAGAATTGGCAGTAGAGCCTGGAGGGGGGTTTGTGTAGCTGGGTTTTCAGGAGGGGTTTGGGGTTTAGTGCTCCTTTTGGCTACTCCAGCGTATGATGTTGAAGGGGTGGTGATGTTGAAGGGGTGGTGAAGTTGGAGGGCTGGCTTGGGGGTGCGGGAAGATTATTGGCGCGTGGGTTTACGCAGTTTGGGGAATTTGGTACATCCCCTGTAGCTAGCAGCGTGGGCCTCGCCACAGTTTACACGTTTTGGCAACCCGCGAAGTGCGCCAGTGAGGTGCCGAGAGAGCTAGCACTAGTTTTGTCTAGTGCCTGGTACTTTTTTAATCTGACGTTGAAGTCTGAAAGGATACTGAGTTATTAATGGCGCTACACCGCTCTAGTCTGGGAGGTCCACCAATCACATGTGGTCACGTGGACCCTATTAACCAACCAACGAGAAGCGACCGTTGAAGAATTATGTTTACAGAAGACTTGATGTACTCCGAGAATTAGAATACTGCGGGATAAAACACTAATGATTTTTAACCATAGGCTAGACATTTAGCAGTAAAATAGAATAAAATAATTCTGTCGCTACGCTATAAGACTGAAGGACTATTAAACACAGGCGACGTTTTTCCTTTATTCCTTTATTACAGCGTTGTCGATTCGCAGACGTTGCGACGTTGACAGATTAATTTATGTTTATTACTTTGATTATTAGAATCCGTGTTTCCCAAGCAGATGATACCAATGATAATTTAATATTATATGCGGACAAAAATGTCAACAATTCTCAGGAATAGCCCTTTTTATAGTGAAAACCAATAACCCGAAAAGTGTCATTTATTAGAAAACTTTAACTTGAATCTTGGTAGGGCGGTTTGTATCCAAAAACTTTTTGTTTAACTTTCTTGTTCAGACCAATGTTTTTTGTCAACGACCGGGAAAAAACTCGGTTATATATCTTGTTACGGCGATATTGATCTTTTCAATATTTATGACGAGCTAAGGTAAATTGAATTTTCTTATTAATGTTAGACCTTATCGAAGGCCCATTTTTTCGCAATGGAGAGATAAAAATAACACTATGGAAAAGTACGGAGTGTAAGAAAAAAGAAAATAGTAAAGAGTTTTTAAGTAAGAATAGATTATTATAAACTGATGTCATAATAGCATATTACGTTACAAGACCGGAAAGTACTATTTTACAGGTCGATGCAGCCCTGCGACTCGCCCTGGAAGCCTGGGAGTCCATTTAACGTACTTTCCGGAT
The DNA here is from genome assembly GCA_963920685.1 of Polydrusus tereticollis. Classification (NCBI taxonomy): domain Eukaryota; kingdom Metazoa; phylum Arthropoda; class Insecta; order Coleoptera; family Curculionidae; genus Polydrusus; species Polydrusus tereticollis. The sequence continues at coordinate 59,043,511 of OY987329.1, forward strand.
TTGTAACATACATTTTTGAAGAAATGGGAAACTTTTTTATTATTAGTTCCGCAGGATATTTTGTTCTTCATAAAAGTTGGTGCATGTTCGATAACCATTTCAGGTGCACTTAAAATTGCTCAAGTCAAATAGGTTACAGGATAGGACAAGAAATATAAAAATCGCTCAAGAGTATAATACCGTTATGTCGGAAAATAAAGGAAACATTAAGCCATAGTCTTCTATCCAATAATAAGATGCGTACATTTACTATAAGCATAATACAAAAAAAAAACAATAGGGGCTGTTGAACAATGTCTGGAGAGATTTGTTGTAGATAACTATTTTAAATTTGTAGTTACATTTAACCAATGACATATTTGATAAAATCACACATGCTTGAAATTGTAACAAACATTTAAAATTTATCACTAAATTATTTCTCTATCAGGATCATCAAGGAATTCATTAATGTTGTAGAAGATCTTATTGACTAGATATTTTGTTAAGGTATATTTTAGTTTATTCTTTGGCAGGCCTAACTTTGCCTGAGAAATAAATAAAAATTTTTATAACACAAAATTTAACATTTTTTTGGAGGTATGTATAGTTGTATATTTCAGGTACTAAATTACTTTTATTGCGAGTATCATTATCATGTTTTACATCACAGTCGCGAAAAAGATCCTTATTATCACATAAAAATATCAACGAGTCCAAAATGTACATTCCTATTACCGTCAGAATATTTTTTTCTACAAAAACAAACCTACAACTTTCCTGCTGTTTTACCTTAAAAATATTTCGGATGCATCTTTTTTGCATGACCATAATTCTGTGTAAGTCCGATGAACTACCTCAAAATATCACTCCATATCTTAACCTGGACTGGATATATGCATGACAAAATGCAATGGCAGTCTCGGTATTCACGTGATCGAATATTACACGCAGAGCGTAATAATGTCGAGATATACTGCTTGCTAAACTCTCACTGTGCGCCGTCCAGTCAAGCCTCCTATCAATCTGCAATCCCAGAAAACGCATACTAGAAATACTCGTCAAGGTCTTCCATTGTAGTCTGTACTTTATAAAGAAGTGCTTCGCTACCCTCTTCACCAAATATGAGCGACACATGGTCGGCATATAATACAGTGTACTCGTCAGGTAGTTCGTTCGTATATGCGATATACAGAAGGGATCCCAAGATTGAACCCTGAGGAACTCCCCTAGTAACAACTATCTCCTGTGACTTGTATAAAACACCGCACTCATCGCATTCAACCACTTGCTGCACTCGATCTTTCAAATATGACTTAATAAAATACAGAATCGCATACATACATCTCAAGTTTTTTTACAAAGCAACTCATGATTTACAGAGTCGAACGCCCTTGAAAGGTCCATACACATTTATATCGCTTGATTATTATTATCTAACGAATTTAAGACCTTTTCTAATGCTTGAGAAATAGCTCTTATGGTGGATTTACCCTATCTAAAACCGTTCTACCTATCGGTGGTTATTAAATACATTTCAAAAAATTACATCAGTCTATCGAATATAACCCTTTCAAAAATATTACCAATATTTGACAACAGAGAGATAGGTCGGTAGTTCTTTTCTTCATTCTTCACATGAGCCGCCTTCAACATGTGTGGAAAAACGCCTGCAGAAAGAGATAGATTCACAATTTAAGAGAGAGGGCCAGAAACTTCATAATCTACTTCTTTCAGAACGGATACAGGCACTTCGTCTTCTACTACCAATTTTTTATTTTTAAGGTATTGTATGACTGTCATAACTTCTGGGTTAGTGACTGGGTTTAAGAAAATTGAGTTTTCTACTTTATCTTTAATGAAATTATTATTTTTGTCAGAGTTAAAGATTGGGCATGCATTTATGAAATACTCATTAATTTTATTCGATATTTCGACTCTACTGTCATATTTATTCGAAAAATTTTGAAATATGTTTTTTTTTCTCAGTATTTGGTCGAGTTATGTTATTTACTAGGTTACATGTAGCTTTGGTTTTGTCCTCAAAGTTTTTCAAGTATTCTCGATTTGAAACATTTGTTCTCTCGATGACTCCCTTCCAAGTTTAACAATACTTGTTGAAAAATTCGTGACGTGACCTTTAATTTTTTTATAATGCAGAATTCTCTTATTCCTGCAAGAAGTTTTAATTCCTGTGGTAATCCAGGATTTACCTTCTTTGTCGTATTGATTTTTTTGAACACAAGTATTCGGTTGAAATAGTTTTTAAAAACATTCAAAAAATTATTATATGCATCATATACACCATCGCATTCATATACAGACATCCAGTCCACGCTCTAAACCTCGTGTTTAAATTGAGTCATTTTATTTGTAAATAACACCCCTTTCAAAACAAAAGTAGTGTTTTTGTCCTCACACACAGAACTTGGGCATGATGACCTGAGAGCGCTGTATGCTGTATTGTAAACCGAAACTTACTGCTACGAAGTCAGGACCCAAATTACAAAATATATTATCAATTAAAGTGGATGAGGTCTCAACACTTGTAGCATCAAAACAGTTGGCACCAAGTTAAAGCTATTCATTAAATCTAACAAAGTATTGGGTTCGTTGTTTAAATCATACAAGTAAGTAAAATTAAAGTCCCCTGCAAAAACAATTTTAAAGTTAAAAAAATTTAAATATACATAGTTCATCAACTTTTCTAGCCGTTCGATAAAAACGTCAAAATATACTAGAGCTCGCCTGTACAAACATATACAGGGTGACTCGGATCTAAATGTACATACATCACCAGGAGATAGTGGACATCTTGGGGGTTCTAAATAGTCTATCTTTAGTGGGTCCATATTTCCTCGTTACTTAGATACAGAGTGTTTTATAAGGTTTGGCTCATTTTTGTTTTTGCCATATTTCTTTTAGCACCCGGTATAAAATGTTCATATTCGGTGGAAATATTTTGAGTAGCTATCGCTTTAAAATGCCGTATGAAAATTTTTTGAAATTCAGGTCCGGACTTTAAAAACAAGACTGATTTAATTTTTTTAAATTCAACACCCTGTATATCATATTTTTGTAAATTTTATTTTTTATTTGAAAAACACATAAAAAACTAATTCTAATGACATACTTATCAAAATCCCCGCACTCGCCGCTCAGCCATAATAAATTGCTCTTCTTTAGATGTTGAAACACATACAAAATAATAACTGTTTTTATAACGACAATAATACCAATAATAAGAAATAAACCAAAGTAATAAAATAGCGGCGTGTTAAAATTTGAAAATTTTCAATTCAATTTGACTCCATGGCTCGGCACCTCAGAACAACGAAATATTGGGGGGCAACAAAACATAATAAGTCATTGTCAGTTGTAACCTTTCAGATTTTTGGGCATTACAAGGATATTTTTGTTAAACATTTACTTCTCGTTTAAAATGCCCCATCAATTTTCAAACCAAGAATACGCTGATATAATATTTGTATATGGATTTTGCGATGGTAACGGGCGAGCCGCTTCTCGAGAGTATGAATTAAGGTTTCCTGGAAGATGTCCAAACCATCAAACATTTTCAAATGTATTTTCTTTTGTTCGTGAACAAGGACATTTTCCGACACAAAATAATATTGATCAGCCTGTAAGACACCCAGTTCAACAGGAAGAAAACATTTTAAATTTGATTGAAGAAAATCCAAAAACATCCACAAGGAAAATTGCTAGACGTCTGCATATAACGCAAAAATTAACCCATTCAACAATAAAAATGAAGGCTTATATCCTTATCATATCCAAGAGGTACAAAGGTTGGAACCAGGTGATTATGCTAACCGTTTGGTTTTTGTCAGTGGATTAGGAGGCACCAAAGAGATATTCACCGGACTTTGTGGACCGATGAAGCTCAGTTTACCAGAGATGGAGTCAACAATTCCAGAAATTGTCATCTATGTCTCTAGAAAATCCAAATGCTATTAGGCAGTCGCACTCGCAACATAGATTTTCCATAAATGTTTGGGCAGGTATAATCAATGGTAAATTGATTGGCCCACACATCTTTGAAGAAAGATTAGATGGAAACCAATATTTACACTTTTTGGAAAACATTTTGCCAAATCTTCTCCAAAATGAGAATGTTCATTTAAGAGGAATGTATTTCCAACACGACAACACGACGGAGCCCCTCCACATTATGCAAGAATTGTTTCCGAACTTTTAAATAATATTTAAGAAGTAGTCCATGTTCTGTGGCGAGATTGTAAATAGAAATAAAGTTCTGTCTTTACCACCAAATAACTTTATTTGCCCCTCTAGGGTAGAAAACAAGGGTTATAGAAAATACATAAAATGATGAAGAATTAAAATAAATTTCTTAACGTTGTACTAGTTTCGACTTTAGGGAAAGTCATTTCCTTGTTTTCTCCCCTAGAGGGGAAAATAAAGGTATTTGGTGGTAAAGACAGACCTTTATTTCTATTTTAAACAATAGATATCCCAACAGATGGATAGGTCGTGGGGGGCCCCATTCTTGGCCAGCAAGATCCCCCGACTTTAACCCGCTGGACTTCTTTTTTTGGGGGTATATGAAAATATTAGTTTACGAGGAAGAAATTAATACACGGGACCAGCTCTTGCAACGCATTATCACTTCATTTCAGGAAATAAAAAATAGACCAGGTGTAATCAGAAGTGCAGTTTCAAATTTAAATATCAGAGGAAGAAAATGTGAAGAAGTTAATGGTGGGCATTTTGAAAATATTCTCAAATAATTATGTTTTTGTTATTTTTGTTATTATTGGTATTATTGTCGTTATAAAAACAGGTATTATTTTGTATGTGTTTCAACATCTAAAGAAGAGCAATTTATTATGGCTGAGCGGCGAGTGCGGGGATTTTGATAAGTATGTCATTAGAATTAGTTTTTTATGTGTTTTTCAAATAAAAAATAAAATTGACAAAAATATGATATATATATATGAATTTAAAAAAATGAAATCAGTCTTGTTTTTAAAGTCCAGACCTGAATTTCAAAAAATTTTTATACGGCATTTTGAAGCGATAGCTAGTCAAAATATTTCCACCGAATATGAACATTTTATACCGGGTGCTAAAAGAATTATGGCAAAAACAAAAATGAGCCAAACCTTATAAAACACTCTGTATCTAAGTAACGAGGAAAGATGGACCCACTAAAGATAGATTATTTAGGACCCCCAAGATGTCCACTATCTCCTGGTGATGTATGTACATTTAGATCCGAGTCACCCTGTATAACCAGAATCTTCTGCCCTTTTTCCACTGCTCCTGTTAGTTCCACTACACCTTGTACGGACAGTCCTACTATGCTGTTTTCTTCAACAAAGTCAAGATTTTCTTGACTATAAATGTACATTCTTGTAAACAAAGGCTCTCAAGAATCTCTAGATCTTTCTTGGCACAAATACCTTATAGCTGTTTCTTGCAAAATGAAACTATAATTAAGAATATATTGGTAGTAGGCGTCTCGTTTACAGGAATGAAGATAGAAAGATATACTTCAACCATGTCAAACTAAATCTATTCTAAATCAGCAACATAGTTTGAGAATATTTAGTATTTAAATTGAACCGAATTAGGCCAATCCTTATTCAGATAAAATTGTTTAAAAAAAGCAAAATTCCAATAATCAGAGCTCCCTCTCTCTCTTTTCGTAATGAAAAATCTTTATCTTAATGAACTGATCTGATCAAAGCTTTAGAAGGAAATGGATATTGTACTGACTAGCACTAGGCAATTTTGAAAATCCAATATTGATATACTCGATATATCGTTATACCGATATTTTATTTCTTAAATATTGTTATTCGACATATCGATAAAAATATTGCTATATCAAATTTGTGCCCATCCCTATTAAATACGGTACTGTCGGTTTTTCCAAAAATTAAAACCGCTGAAAAAAACCGCTAAACCGCTAAATGAAAGTTTTACCAACCAAACTATAAAAAACCCCTAGATCTCGCGTAAAGTCAAAACTGCTATACCATACACGTTGAGGAAGACTTATCAAATGGTTGAAAGCTTGAAAACAAAAGAAGTTATTTACAAAATTGTTTGTTCGTGACATATCTTGCCTATGAAACGGGACAGTTTAGTTTCATCGACAGTACTTTACAGAAAATTTCATCAATGCAAAGAAAGCCTATGTTCTGGATTTCGTTAGAGTGGAAGAGCCTTGTTGAAGTAAAATATTTTAACTTGGACATGAGTTTATCCGAAAAATAAAGAGCTTCTTGAAGTACCTAGGTTTGATGCTACAGTTTTTTGTCGTCAATACAGCCATAGAAATTTATTTTTAAATCCTGGGTTTTCTAGATTCCCTCTAAACTCCGATAGCTGCCTTTCATAAACAATTCGTCTTCTTAATCAACACGTGTCTAACTTAAACAAACTCTAGGTGTCGCAATCTGTTATTTACACGAAAACTCAATATCATTATCAATGTAGAGGCAGGTTTTAAGCACACAACTACAGGATAAATTTTTAAGTGCTGTCCTTATACGGAACACAACCAGTTTATTTATATAAACCAAGTTAAGATAAAGATATTAACGCCCCCAAAGTATCTCATCCTAGCAACAAAAACGTCTTTAAGTCTAAATGTCCAATAAAAACCTATAATGGTAATCAGAATGCCTATTTAAAAAACATAAAGTTAACGCACAAATAAGTGGTTTTAAGAGATACGTGAAATAAAGATAGACTAACTAAACGACTTCGAACAATAAAAAATCCATGTGTAATTCAATGAAGATATTCATAGTCGTTTAATAGAACTAATTTGGGAATTAATGCAGAGTTGTAAATTTCCTGAAACAACACAAAAATATATAATATTTATTATACATATATTATATGTATACAGGGTGAAGATTTTAAAGTGTTACAATGCAATATTCGAAAAACAACTGGAAATATTTTACTCAAATTTCACACCGCCAATAGGGAGGTTGGAGGATACATTTTAAAACATTTTTGACATTTACCCATCTCCAGATTTTATCTGGCTGAAGACAAACCTAGAATGTTAAATGGAAAGGTGTTAATTCAATAATTCGATTCTACGTCAACAACTACGTCGCATCATGTCAGTCTGTAGCTACGCGGTATTCGTAAGAGGGAAGCAATGTCATACGTCAAACTCCTTGACAGGGACAATTCATGGGCGGCCTATTAAATTAAATTTAAAAATACTTAAAATATCATTTTTTTATAATAAACAGTAAGAACGTACTACTAAAAATTAAAAAATAAATAAAACACAGCTATGGGAGAAAAAAGCAATAAAAAAGTTTATTTCTGAAAAACTCCCAAATTTTCAACACTACAAAGTAGGTATAATAATGTTGCCACTTTCCGACGTATTGTCTTTGTAACATGTACTCAATCCATGCTTTTGTATTAAACAATACCACGCTTATGTCAAGTGAAACCTTCAGTCAGTAATTCTAATATCATTCTGCACTTGAACCACCGCGTTATAAATTGAAATTTCAAAATCTAATAGTATTTTTTTTTTTTTGGTGAAAGTACTAAGTTTATTTTCTTACATCATTCTAATATTTCAGGCAAGCATAATCTATCTTTCACCACGTATATCTTCCAATAAACAGAAAATCAAAGGAATGTAACAGTGTCCGTTAAAAAATCCGTGTATGCTAAAGAATTGTTTGAAAAATTTTGTACAGTACGAAAAGTTCTATCCATATTAAGAGTTTCTGCATTATTATAGCGATTTGGTTAGTTTTAAGTATTTGCTCGCACTGGTGTTGTGGTAAGAGTGTATATCCTGGATACCAGTGTTTAAAAACACTGCACTAATAGAGGTTTGTATTAGAAGTAAGTATGTATAATGTACTAGTATAGTTAAATAAAATGTACCTGAAAAATTTTTTTTTCCAATATTGGTAGAATAGTATTCTATATATTGTTATAAAATAAATAATTTGTAATAAAACTAACCTACCTTGAATAATCAAGCACTGTCAAAGTCAAATTTATAACCTGAGAGCGTAAAATAAGTAATCCAAGGCTATCATGATCTTCAAAATAATTTGGTTTTCCCATTAAATTTAGTTTCTAAAATAGTGCTAGAGAAAATACTTTACCTCGCTAGCTAGTAATTCCGCTTAATTATTCTCCAGAACCATTTATTTTCTTCGATATAGCGTACTTCAGATGATCACTGTTTAGATGTCAAAATATAAATAAATTAACCCAATTTTATTGCTATGTCTGTGTTAAAAGGTACCTGATAATACGGGCGCCCAATAATGCAACCAGTACTAAAGTGCCTTATTGTATCGATTAAATAAATTTATATATCTGCCTGTTCTAACTCTAGATAAAACTTGACGAAAATCTTGCCCATACAATTCCTGATGAAGAGTTATGTGGTAAGGGTTAAAAATGTGCTTATGTAAAATAGCCAGTATTGATTTTTGTTATATTCCTGAATCACAAGCAAGTTCCCTTGAATCAACATGAGGATTAATAGTTACTACACCCAAAATTCTAAAGGCCATATACTCATTGGTTTGTGTTTGTCTTCGAACTGTGTTCTTATTTCGATCTTCTAATCGCTTAAATGCCATGTGAGATCTTTGATTTGCGGGAAACCTAATAGCCCACAATTGTACAGCTTCTCCGTAGTTCCTTCTGCATTCTCCCAGAATTAATAGCATGTCTATTTGAATATTATATGATTGTTTCATGATTGTACTGAATAAAAAACTTTATCAAACTTAAAGAATATATTCGAATCAGATTAACACTTTAATAAAAGTTTTGATAAACAATAATCAGTGGAGGCAGATATTCTAGTTTAAAATGTGTATGTTTAAGTGTTCTAATTTTGTTGTTTCAATAGTTCGTAAGTAAGCAACCATTAGAATAAATATAACAATTTTCTGCCTACTTGCTTATATAGTTGTTGACGGAGAATCGAAGTATCGAAAAAAATAAGTACTTCTTCATTTGACATTTCAAATTTATGTTTTAAAATATGTCCCCCAACCACCCTATTGGCATCCTAAAATTTAAATAAAATATTTCCAGCCGTTTTTTGGATTTTGCACTGTGACACTTCAAATTCCTCACCCTGTATATATATATATATATTTTGTTGAATAAAAAGCAGGAAAACAAAAACGCGGTGACAGGTACTAACAACAATTAACCTTGGCTTTAACATGAAAACGCATATTATACCTTTATAACATTTTCTTTTTAAGGAAAATCCACTTTAATAGAAGTTACAGCCAGGATAAGAGTATAGGCGCCCCCAAACTATGGTAATCTTTGTGACTGAACTGCATTGAGAAGTATAAAGAGGTTGATTCCAGCTGACTAATGCCTATAATAGTAATCAGAGTTCCTATTTAAACGGATATTAACTTAACGCGTTCATTTATATAGCTTTAATCAGGATGGACGATAAAGATGTCGTGGTTATAAATTAATACACTCATGAACAAAAAAGCGGATACTAAAATTTTAATCGAGTTTAAGGAAGGCGTGCAGTATAGTATTTCATAATTATTTAAGTGGCATGCTGCGGCAATCTTTGAACATTAAACGTTGGCATCGCTATAACTTACTTGCGTTTATGTTAGTATTTTCTCAGAACCATAGGGATTCTAAAATGAAACTTTTGAAGTTTTTAAATGAACTTTAAGGTATTACAAACCCAAACAAACAAAATGTAATTTTGGTAGAAACATATTAAATAATACAATATACAGGGTGTCAATTTGAAAACGAACAGCATGTAATATTTCCTCAAAAGTATACTAATAAAAGAAGCTAATTTTGAAATCCTTACCTGTGTGTTACTTTATGAATTGTTCAAAATGGTTACCATTATTTTACATTTCTTGTCGCTTCTAAACAAAAAAAAATTTGGCGTTGTTTTGCTTATCTCTGGTTATATTTAGAAGCGAAAAAAATGCATTCCTATTTTTTGTCGCAAGGTGTCCGGACAAAAGTATTGAGTTTTGTGAAATTATGAGTAACAGGATTATTTTTTAGCCTTAGTTAATAAAAAAAATCTGTTTCCGTGTGTACCCTCTACCTAAATAGCAAGGTCAACAAATAAAACTGCCGTTACTGAAGCGAAGTCAATCCATACATTTTTATGGAGGTTAAATATTAGTCTTAGTTGCAATGGCCACCTGTCTTCACGACAATCAGCCAACCCTCAAGAATTAAATGTTTGGGCATATATATATTAGGCGGTACCATCATTGGTATTCTCTTCACACCCGGAAGTTCAACTGGTGAAATTTTTTCGCAAATGTTTAATACCAATGTACGATTATAAACTATGTCAGCATTACCCATAGTATAAAAAAATTTACTCTGACTATAAAAAAGAGTATGAGAATGAACTGTAACAATGTAAAAGCGATTATCTCACTACGAAACTCTCTGCGGCTAACTGCAAAAATGGAGTATCATGGCAAATTGTCAATGACCTAACAAATAGAATAAAAGACGATCATACAACTCTACCTAATGGTGATTTGCAGGGTGTGACAAATTGCTTTAATTCGTTATTTTTAAACAGTGCCACGGATATAGTAAATAGAAACAATAATATTATACCTGGTAGTAATCCTAGTGCTATCTTGAATAACAGGTATAAGTCAATGTTTTTAATCCTGTAAACGAATTGGAATTAATAATTATTGAAAAAGATTTAAAAAATAAAAAATGTGTTGTTGACGAAGAAATTCCACTATATACACACATATTGAAATGCATACATACTATTTCGTCCAATCAGTAATTTACGCTCGTTTTCAAAAATCTTTGAAAAAAGTTTTATAATAGGCTATTACAATATTCTTCGACAGCTAACTTGTTTTTGAAGTTCCATGGATTTTAAAAAAATCGATCTATTGAAAGAGCTGTATTTGACTTTGTGGAGGGAACGAACGTTGGAAGCATTGGAGGGTGCATAATTAGAATGTGGTGTTTTTCTTGATCTCTCCAAGGCTTTTGACTGTCTCTCACATATCGATCTATTAGATAAATTATATAAATACGGAGTGCGGGGATTGGCATTGTCATGGATTAAAACTTACCTCAGCGATAGAACTCAAAGAGTTCTTATTAAAAATAATCACCAAAGGTTCATTTCTGAGAAACTTTCTATTAAACCTTGTGTCCCGCAGGGAAGTATTCTCGGACCACTCCTATTCATTATGTATTTAAATAACTTACCTTCAGCTTTTGTAGATCAACAGGCAAAAATTGTAAATTATGCAGATGACACCAATACTATAATTAAGAACGAAAACATTAAAAATTTACTTAAAAACTCTGAACAACAATTTTTAACATTAAAAAGATGGGTTCACGACAATGGTCTTATTCTTAATACAGATAAAACACAATGTATTTTTTTTTAAACGCGCAGAAATAAAATACAAATTCCCGACAAAATAAAACTAATTGATTCCAATAGAGATATTATTAGTAATTGTAGATTTCTTGGGCTTCATATTGATTCCAATCTTAAATGAAACACTCCTTCTGATATTCTATGTAACAGCCTTGCATGCAACTTCTTGTTGTTAAGAGTAGTATCTAAGTACTTTGGTGTTAATATCTCCCGTATGATTTATCATATTTACTTTTGGTCTTTATTACCCTTTGGAATATTGGAATTATTATTTGGAAGGATGAGTTATACCAAAGAAACTTATAGCTACGCAGTTTCTTTGGTTATACTTAACCTTTAGGAGGAATTTTTAAATTTCGATAATTATTATCAGCGCCAGGTGTTTACATTTATGGGTGCATCTTGTTCTTTATTAAACTCTTCCACTTAAAGAGAGGTCATTCTCAAAATACCAGAGGAAAGCTTTAAGATTTTGAATACCCAAGACATTATCTGAACATAACTGTCAATATGCTGCTATAACTTTTAATAATAAATTGCCATATCGTATTAAATATTTTAACGATTTAAATCTCTTCAAAACTACTTTATTCAACTATATTAATAATATTGACCCATACACACATACAATATTATTATTGAGATACTTAAATGCTTATTTATTTATCCATAATGTAGAGCCTCTTAATTCATGCGATAGAAAATCAAAGGAACGTTAATGGAGATCTAATGGAGATTTTAGATGAACATCTGCTACATTTCCAGTAAGACGGGCCCTTCCTCATCATATACGTCGAGTACATGAGTGGTTGGATAATAATTATTCGGAGCAGTGGATTGGTAAAAGAGGACCAATTGATTGGCCACCTAGGTCAGCAGATCTAACACCACTGTATTTCTTTCTGTGAGGTCACTTGAAATCTATGGTATTTAAAACACAACTAGATTCAATTAAATAACTCTAGCAAAGGATTATATAATAATGTAGGGCTATTTCACCTGAGACACTTTAAAGGGTCCACGACAGCTTGAATATCAGCTCTACTTGCACTTTCAAAATATTAGTAACTATTTTGAACAACTCATAAAGTAACAGACAGATAAGGATTTCGAAATTTAACTTCTTTCATCAGCATACTTTTGAGTGGGAGGTTGTGACCGCTTAGGGGATACAACCAGCCTAAAAGTTACAGTATTTAAATTTTACATTTACTGCATTTCCGCTTTTGAGCGTCTCGTGAAATTGTGCGGTTAGGTACTCAATTGTTTGACAAAAAAAAAGGAAAAAGATGATACTTATCTAAAACTACATTAGGAATTCGAAGATGACCAAATTAGTGGGGGTAGCCATTTAAGATTTTAGGGGTAGGTGTCTGGGGGTGAGGAATTTAATTTAATCCAACAACAATTACATCTAAAGCTCTCCCCCGTCAGATCTAAATTGACGTGTTTTGCTAAATTTTCAGTGTCATCAACCGAATAAATATTACCTACGTGCTGTTCGTTTTCAAATTGACACCCTGTATATAATACCCATTGCAGTAAAATCTCCGTTAGCGACCGCCTCAATACAGTGACCACCTGCGCTAAACGACTGGTTATAAATTCTCCATATTTAAAAATGAAAATCCCATTATTTTATACTCCTTTTTACCGACCCATCCGCTAAACGACCGCTGGCACTCATCATCAGAATTTTTAGTAAACAGTAATGCTAAAAACACCCTCCGTTCGGGGCAGTAAAACCCGACCCGATAATTCTTAAGAAATATAGATACATACACTAATTACTTTATTGCAGGCGGATCCATTCAATTTGCATTAAAGGCTGATAAATCGGTTGTTAAAATTAGTTTTGTTTTGAATAACTTTTGTGTGTTTTGGGACTAACGGTAAATATTTGATGATGGCGGGAAAAAGGAAATGTCTTTCTTTAAGCAAAGAAATTAAAATAATCGAGAAAAGTAAAAAAACTGGTTTGAGTACCAGGAAATTAGCTGAAAAATTTAAAGTGAGTATAAGACCTAAGTAACTATGTTCACAAAAAAATGCGGATGACAGAAGACATCATGACAACATGGCTTCACAGATTTTAGATCAAGATGAAGAAGCAGAATAGAACAGTGGTATTGTTTTTGGACAATGCAACGTCTCATCCAAAAATTACACTGGATCATGTCAAATTTATTTTTCTTCCACCCAATACTACCTCACATTGCCAACCTTTGGACCAAGGCAATATTCAGAATTTTAGAACGCTCCACAGAAGCTACCTTATTAAAAGGCTTTAACATATTTAGACAGTGGTTACCATAACCAACGACTTGATGTGGGTTTCGGTGGCCTGGCGCAATTTGTTCCCAGTGACAATAAAAAAATACTTTATGAGAGCCGGATTTTATGTGTAATACAGATTATATTGTCAACTTCGAAGAAAACGATAATATTCCGCTCGCACAACTCTTTCCTAACATTAAGGACACATTTATGAACTTCAAACAATTTGCCTCTACTGATAGCGATTTGCTAACAGAAAATGCAGAATTAACTATCATTGAGTGTATTGAAGAGATCCAAGAAACGGATGAAACTACTCCCTACTTTGAGATAGAGGAAAAGAGGAACCTGAACTTGCTCCACTGTCCAAAATATCAAGCCTATCTGAAGCCTGCGCAAGTTTTAAATACTTTTTCAATAATATTAACGATTTTGATAAGTCTACAAATATTTTTCAATTGCTATTAAATGTAAATCTAAATTTTATAAATATAAAATAAAAAATATAAAAATTATGAACCAATCATTCATCTGTGACTATTTAAAAAAATAAAATTTCAAAGCAAATATACAGTACATTGTATAATATATATTAAAATATTTTAAAAACTCACAAATCAGCAGGAATTTCCTACTTTCTAATTACCTATAATCCCTTAATATCTTGCAGAAGAATACACGAATATCTAATCGTTATAGAGAAAACCATTATGATGGTTATGACCTATGAAGCAGGATTTATTGAGAATTAAACGCAGCTTAATAATAGCCTATAAAAATAATCACGGTTTATATTTAAAACGAACATAAAGTGAACTTATACAAATGGTTAACTTTAATAAGGATGGACAATTAAGATTGGTTGTAATATTAAAACATGGTCTGAATAAATGTAAATATCTTTTATTCAATGAACTTAATTAAAATCGAGTCACAGGCTCGGATATCGGAATATAGAAGTAGTACTACTTTTATTAGACAATCACGAAATTTATTTAATATTATGTAATGCATAATATATTATTAATTTTATGTGTTCTTAAGACGAAAAGACGGTTAGCTTGACTACAGAGTGCCGTTCGTATATTATAGGAAAGTGATCTTTATAATTTTGCTGTTAGTTACTTGAGTTAGGAATCTCTCCTTTTAAGTCCGATTCGTTTTTCGTTTCTCCTTTTCGGCTATATCTTGGAATTTTTTGTTTTTTAGTATTATTTTATCTCTCGAGTTTTTTCACTGTTTTTCGATTTTATTCTTCTTCGATTTTTATTGTGTTTTTTTGAGGTTTTTAGTATTCAACTTTAATTTGTATCTTTTAGT
This sequence comes from Polydrusus tereticollis, assembly GCA_963920685.1. Lineage (NCBI taxonomy): Eukaryota > Metazoa > Arthropoda > Insecta > Coleoptera > Curculionidae > Polydrusus > Polydrusus tereticollis. The sequence continues at coordinate 59,058,533 of OY987329.1, forward strand.
TCTAAGATGGGAGCTAGTCCATGTGTTTCTGTTGTGCGGTTGAGTGTATGTGTGATGCTACTATTAGTGAATTTTCAGATACGTTTGTCCTTTTGAGATAGTTTATTATCATTTTTGTGAAAAATTCGTCAATTGTCTATCTCTATTCTCATGTCCCTGTGAAGTAAGTCTATGGGTGTGCATCTTGGTGCGTCTGCTATTATTTTTAGTACTTTGTTTTGTAATAGACGTCCAATTTTATTGGGAAAGTGATTATATAAACACAAGTTATATACAAAGTATAGAAGCCATGGTTTCATTTTATGAACGGGCTGTTAAGTTTCTGGAGCGTATTAGTGAATGTCCTGCTAGGATATTTGTCGATCTTGGCAAGTGGCTTGACTTTGTGATCCATGAAAGATTTCTGGCCAAACTCGAAAAATATGGTGTGGGCTTATGAGCCTTCTGGTTGGTCATAACAAACACATAACACTGGGGTCCCTGCTATTTCAATAACACAATATTTTCTACACTACACAGATATCAAAAAACCAAAAAGCACCGGTTCTATTAAAACGCGGGGCAATAAAAATTTTGGGCATTTTGCGGATTACCCTCGCTTACCCTTTAAGCACTACCTTTATCCACTAAAATCTGAAGCGACACTACCCCACTTGTGAAACCTCTTTGAACTGCTCGTCAAAAATACTTTTCAGGGATACTAAAATTACTAAGATTAGGCTATAAAATGTGTAGCAAAATTTTAAGAAATATTATTAGAATTCGCCACAAAAAATTATAAAATAAACGTAAATGCGGACTGTATTTTTTTACAGGGGTCTTTTAGTCGGAATCAACCTTGTAACATTTTAAAACGGCCCCAACTCTGTTGCCGCATCACAAAACAGCCTCAACTCTACTGACGCACCACAAAAACGATACTTGCTAAGTGTTTTAATAACATCATATATTTTTTGGCTTCTTATATGATTCCAAGCCTAAAATAAAACATTATACTGGGTGTTTCAAAAAGGGGATTCCTTATGATATTCTAATACAAAAAGTTTACTTGAACATGTGTCTGGAGTTTTTGATATACAGGATGGTAAAGTTTTTAAAAGGAAATTGGTGTTTTACAATTTTTTTAAATAACCCTTTCCCAATTTATAGTAAACTTGGTACCGTTATTCATAATGATAAGAGGCTTAATTAGCCCTAACAAGATTAAATTTATTAAGTCCAGTGGCGTCCCGGAAAGCACCTTACCGAATATTATTGACAAGATAATACAAGCCACTGACTTTTTCTAATTATCATAATTTTTTCGGATTTATCAACTAATAATACCACTTTTATGTTTCCTGAATTGTTTTCGTATCTTGCTTTGTTTTCCAGAGAAAAAATATAAACCACTTTATGCATGTACAAAAGAAAATGCCTATGTCTTTCAAAGTTAATTAAAATAAAGGCAAGTTTTGATACCTAATTTATCTGTTTTGTTAATAACAAGTCAAAAATGAATAACTTTACTAACGCTGAAATGGCCCAGTTGCATTTCAAGTATGGCCTAGCAAATGAAAATCCTTAAGAAGCTCGGCGAATTTATCAGGAACGTTATCTAAACAGAGCACTGCCTTTACAAAAAAAATTCAATTAACATTAGAAGAATAAATAATACTAGATAATGTATACCATGAAGTTCCCGAACAAAATCCTGAACTAGCTCCATTGGTTGCTGCAGAAATGTGTGGCACTTAAACGAAACTTTCCTCGCGCAATATGTTCAGGGTTTTGAAATGCCTCCATAAAGAAAATAACGAAAGAAAAAATAGTCGAGGAACCCAGAGAAGAAAAGATAAGGCTTATTGTATGGCGGCGAAAATATTTCGAAAAAATACGGTCGTTCCCGGAAAAGGGAAACATTGTATTACACCAACAAAACATGGCGCAATAAAGGACACATAGTTAATTAGGAATGGCAAGATCTAAATATTAAAAATTCAGCGCAGGCATTTATGAATGGACGTTCGCAACTTAGCAAAAATTGCACCTAGACTTCTCTTCGGACGACCAACTGTTTCGATTAAAAAAATAAATAATATTTATTTGCATATCAGAGTTTGATAAAATTGAATTTTTCTCTTAAACGAAGCCGAAATAAAAATAATACTAAAGGGTCTATATATCTGTATTATCAAAAGAGGAAACGGAAGTGGCGTACATATATTTGAAAATTATTCAGATATGAAACTCACATTGCAAGTCGGCATGGATTAGTATAACGATAGAGACTTGAAACTTGGTGAATATTTTTTTAAAATTATTTTGACTTTAAACCAAACTTATATCAAAAATTGGGATTAATTACATATTTTTTTGCTAAAATTGTGCATTTTTTTCTAAATTTGCGGCAACTCTCTCAAACTAACCTATATGATGCCGTACTCAATTCTCTTAATTAAAAATGGGATTAGGACATGCTAAAATTCTTAAATGATTTCTTCATTATCTATATTTTGCTCTACAGTTTAAAACGAAAATGGATAAGCTGCATAAATAAATGCAAGCAAAATCAAAATTTTATATAATAAATACCTGACAAAAAATTTAATATCTGATATTTTCTAAGGGCAGATACAGCTTGAGCATTTAAATGGCGAATTTTAGAACAGTATTTTATTTTATATGTTACGCTTCCAGTTTTTGTAAAAATATCACCACTCTTTGTATATGGCTTGTTTCGCAGCTTTATTATAGTCATAGGAAAGTCGAGCAGAATATTTTCAAGATACCTTCTGCACACAGATGCTAAATTTATATACATCTGGCACGATTTTTACTGCCATTAAGAAAGCTATAAAAAGGCAATTTCTTTTGATACGAATAAACCACTTGGAATACTAGAAAACCAACAATAAAAAGCTAATAAGAAATCGTTTTACAATAATAATTTTTCCCCTTGTAGTATTTTTCATTTCTTGGTATATTGGTATTTGATGCTGTAAATTCTCGACATACTGAAAGCTTAAGAGAAAAGGCAAACTTCTTGAAGGTTCTAACCATTCCACCTCTAACACGTCCTAAAGACAATATTGCGATCAAACTCCCGAAAAAGCAAACTTTCTGGCAGAGGTATTTTCCTCACATTCAACGATTAGTATCCAGAGAAAAACTCCACTATTTATTGGAATTCCCTTAAAAAAAACACAGAACGTGATTTTAATCATCAGATCAAGATGGCAACGAATAGCAGTTCTCAGTTTGACGCTTCCCAACTTATAACAATTTGTGGAGTTTGGAAATCGAATACTGCAGTAAAAAGGGTTCAATGCATTAATATGCAAAGTGTTTTATCAGCTAGTTTGTGTGTCCAAACTTAAGGGTATATAAGAGTTACAAAATTCTACAATTATCTGTTGTGATGTGAAAAAAGACGTGTATGATCCAAACCCGGACCAACACAATTCAATGTTCCTGTCAGTCAAAACACAGGGATCAGGGGTAACTTTTGCTGCTAACAAAGACATTATGTACCTTAAAACCATAGTTAGAAACAAAAATGTCATAATTAAGGAATTAAATGCCAAGATTGTTCGTATTGGTCAATATTAATTTGCAAGCTAAACAGGTAACGCCACTCCTCAACACAAATTTGAAACCGTTAACTGATAAGGAAATCCCAGTACCGCCAAATTCAAATTATAACCTGAAGGTATCCAGCCAAAGGTTCAACTATGCGCAAGTTAAATCACAAACCTTAGATTCCACAACATCGCAACGGTAGTTGTCCGTGCCTATAAACACACAGTTGGATGTAAACAAACCAAACCATGGCAAAAATGTTAACATGATCCCCGGAAACTCTAAAAAAACCAGTGCCGGATAAAGATACTCGCCAAACTAAACTAATTATTGTCGGTACGAGAATGGTTTCCAATAATACAAACCATCTTGCAATTACTGCTTCGGTTCCAAAAAAGCATCTTTTCTTGAGTAAAGTTTCGCCGGGTATAAGGTGTCAGTAATTGACTACGTGAAGGGTGTTACAGGAATCTCCTCCCTAGACTTTCAGGCTCTTACAAACAACGGTGAGTATTGCTCACTTTAATTAAGTGTATTGGAAAACGATTATTCTAAGTTGATTGACGGAGCTGTATGGCCTGAAGGTATTCCGTTGCGTGACTTTATTGTTAATGGCAAACTACGAATTTACTCAAAAAACTACGCGCCAACGATATGTACCACAGAGACAGCCTTTTCAAAGCCAGAGCTGAAAATTCTTCAACTAAACGCGAGAAGTGTACGCATCAAAGTTATCGATTTTACCACACTGGTAGACATTTATAATCCTGATATAATAATTGTGACGGAGACTTGGCTAAAGTCTACTAATTTTGACAATGAGTACCGCCTGCCAAAATATAATTTGTATCATAGGGATAAACCCACTTACGGCGGGGATGTATATGTTTATGTCTATTCGTACTTTATGTCATCGATTATATGGAGTGACCCAACTGATGAAATAATCTGTGTAGAACTTTAAACCTCCCTTGCAGGGCAGGGATTGCTGAAGTGGAGTGGGAAGGTGGCATCAGCGAGAGGGGTGATCAGGAAGTGGTGAATGCCTTTATAAATAAGTTTAACTGCATTGAAATAGTCAAACAAGCGTTTCTAACATTGACCATAGTATCGGCAATGTACTTGATGTTTTTTTGTTGCATCCCCCCGACTTATTTTTGTCATATGTAGTTGATGACGGTATTGGTAACCATAAAGCTGTCATGTTAGGTTTGGAATTTAATATCCAAGAAAATGTTTCTACTACTAGGTTTTATTAATAATATAAGAAAGCAAATATTAATGTGCTAAACACATTCATAAAAGACAATTTTAATAAGAAAGTCGTTGATTTTTTTTTAAAGATATTATCTTTCGCAATAGGGAAATATCAACACCCTGTAGGAATGTGAAATGTAACTCTAATCACAAATATTATGATAAAAGCACTATGCGGCTATGCTTACAAAAAAAGAAAAATAAGCAACATTTGTTTATCTAAATATAAAAAACTTAGCAATACTCCAGTCATATTAGGGGTTTTACCTCGGAATGAGAGATAATAAGCTGGAAACTCGTATACACCTTTATTTTGATGTTCTAAAAGTAGTCTTAAAAGTCTCATAAAATCTCGTGTCTGCGTCGTAAGTTATTCAAGGTCAAAAGTCACAAAAATTAGTTTCTATAGCTCCAATGATGTTAACATTTATTATAAAATTTGTAGAACATCAAATTTGCGAGAGATTTTGTTTTAAAAAATTTTTCATATGCCCAACCGTTTTTGAGATAGAAGGTAGAGAGCCCGCAGCACTTAGCCATACTCACTGTAATACAAGGTCAACCGTGAATCGCAGTGAATAATACCTTGTATAAAGTTATTAAATCATTGAAATATCATTAACAATAAATAATTTGTACTATTTACTATTTTTTCAACTCTACTATTTATTAGTTAATACATTATATCTAATAACATTTTGCATATATTTAATATAATATTCATTTAATAACACTTACCTACTTTGTGTAATTAAAAACTCATCAGATGAAATACTTATTGTATATCCTAATTTTATTTTAATTTATTTATAGTAGATTAGGTAGAAATAAAACGAGTGAATATATTGTAATTTTATATTTATTTAGTAGCTATATATTTCTTACAATTTGAATGGAAATGAAGTGAAAATATATAAAGCTATAATTATTTAAATAGAGAACAAAAGGATTAATTTTCCTCTTCTTCATCGTCGTCATCTTCCGGGCATGTAAAAATGTCTATTTCATTGTCATCATCTTCGTTGTCCTGAATCGTTGTGTCCAGGCCTTCCAGGATTTCCGGGCCAAATGCACTCTCTTCCTCAGAGTCGCTTTGTGATGAAACAGCATTCAGGCAAGCTTGTCCATTACACTGGCCACAAGCTAAAGTGCATTGCAACCCCGATTTTCTGCACCCACAGCGTACACCACATCCATTCTTACAATTACAAAAAAGTGTATTGAGTAATTCCTCAGGAGCTGGTGGTAATGTTGTTGTTGTTGGCTCCAGGAGTTCATTTTGCAGCACCCAATCCTGGGGTTCTAAATCATGCCCTAACCATTTTTGAACCTGGTAATAGGCACGATTTATATGCTGATGGGCTGCTGCACTTGTCGGTGGAAGATTGGACAACTGGACAGGTTAATGAAGCTTTGTAGACTTTATGAACTGAGTATATCGAAGATGATCGATATTTCCCTCAGATATAGGAGCATTATATATCGCTAGTAAGATGCGTAATCCAGTACAGGGCAGTTTTCTTGTACAAAAACTTGAGCCAGTTGGTCGAAATTGGCAAGTTTTTGTAGAGATTTGATGAAGGTTTTTTTCCCTTTTTTAAACAGCGCAGAAGTTGTATCACAGCTACTGAATGCATGTAAAAATAATATATGTTTTTTAGAAAGGGGATCTTTGTCATAACTTTTTGACGAATAGATTTGTGCTTTAACATTGGCTTTTCCAACTTTTTTAAAAAAAATTCCTTCTTGAAGGAGTTGAGTGCATCCAATTAAAATAACAAGCATATCTATGTCTTCTCCAATGATGATGGGAGTCCTCTCATGTTTGGATTCTTCGATAGCCGTTTCTATGATAAGTACATCAGCATCATCTCTTGCTTGTTTTGTTGTAATATTTACACTCTCTAACTTTTCAATGAGCATATCATAAATTTCTTTTTATTACATCGATTTGACAAAAACTTATCTTGACTAATTGGCACAATCATTGTTTCGTCGAAACAAACTTTATAAGATTTCGAAAGAGCAGCAGTTCTTCTTAGTTGTTTCATTGCTTTTATGTTTTTAGTGTAGTCTGAGTATTTGTCAAATACAACAACAGTTTTTGAACCATAATGTCTTTGTAAGTACCTAACGTATTTATCTAAAACAACGGAAAAAGTATCGTCTTTACTCCATACGACGCGATGCAGAAGAAATCCACCATCGATGACATACGTCAAATTATTTTCACCGAGTTCGATATCAACAGGTGTCATATTATCATATAATGTGGCTTTCGTGGTTTTCCTCATGCCATTATTATCAAATAATGATGTCGGATACGGACTTAATTCATATTGAAGGTATCCTTCGAGTTTACTTTCAAACTGTTTGGTTACAGTTATCCTTTGGAAGAGGAACAGTGGATCTACAGAAATTTTACAATAGTTAATTTTGACTGATTTGTTAACAACTGAAAGCGGTAAAACCTTAGCGGCGCGTTTGAACTCTATCTCATTAAAGTTTAAGCCACTTATTTTCACCACAAATTTTATGGCTTACGACTTATTGCACTACGGTTTAAACGCGACCTTTTAGAATACCAAAAATAAAAATGTTTCTGATGTATTGTGGCTTACAATATTTTTCAAAAACACGTATGGAAGGGTTTACAATTGAATGGCGTAAAAATGTTAAATTTAAAAATTTTGTGACTTACGCCCTTTTGCGCCTAAGCTATCGATATTATATTAACTAATAAATAATTAATTAATAAATAATACAAATTTTTTTATTGTTAATGATATTTCAATGATTTAATTACTTTACACAAGGTATTATTCACTGAGATTCACGGTTGACCTTGCATTACAGTGAGTATGGCTGAGCGTTGCGGGCTCTCTGCCCTCTATCTTAAAAACGGTTGGTCGTATGAAAAATTTTTTAAAACAAAATTTGTCGCAAATTTTATGCTCTACAATTTTTATAATAATTGTTAACATCATTGGAGCTATAGAAACCGAGATAATCGCGAGAAACTGATTTGTGTGACCTTTGACCTTAAATAACTTACGACGCAGACACGAGATTTTATGAGACTTTTGAGACAACTTTTAGAACACCAAAATGAAGGTGTATACGAGTTTCCAGCTTATTATCTCTCATTTCGAGGTTGACCCTTTATTTTTGCTTAAGTGACTGCACTACAAGGCTTTGGATGTGGTTCCATATGACATACTGCTGAATAAAATGGCGAAACTAAATATTTACAGAAGAGTAATAACTTGGTTACATACGTTTTTAAATAATATAACACAACAGGTGAGAGTTGGCAACAGCATTTCTACTATTTCTATTGTAACATCTGGAGTGCCTCAAGGCAGTGTCATTAGCCCTATGGTATTTATAATTTTTATCAATGATATCTATACTACCATCCATTCAACTATACGGCTATTTGCTGATGATCTATATATAGACAAATTAAGGGTTCCAAAGACTGAAACTTCACAGAGGTGAACGCTGATAAAACTCGGCAGATTTCCTTCGGTAAAAAACTACTGCTTAACCATATGGCATCCCCATCAGCACACTTTAACAACCCTCTTAGAGATGGTCCAAAATTCGCTGGGTGTCTCTCTACTATGGAATTGCTCCCTGTTGGTCTTTCGATAGTTTCTACGTACGTTTGGTCTAGATCTCGTGTGTGAGTCCGTGAGTAATGGGTTTGTCGATACATCCGTGCGTCTGTAATAGTCTGTAATAATTTTTGTGAAAAACTAATTTATCGTCTGCATACGAAAGTCTTGATGAAGTATGTGATTGATCGTACCACCTGGGTCCATTCGCATTAATTTTTAGAGCCTTGTTGTGTAGTACCTCGATTTTATTAAGCTCCGTTCTGCTTATGTTGCACCATACATAAGAACTGGCCTGATCAACACCCTGTAGAGGTAGACTTTAGCCCTAATACCAAGTCTACTCCGCCTGTGAAGCAGGGAGGGGGTAGATAGAGTGTAATTGATGCAACGCTAGCTTTACTCTATTAATTGAATTGCGCCTCCAGTTCAGTCGTTGATCAAATATAAGTCCCGATATTTTACCTCAGTCGAGCCGAAGCCTTGTCTCAAACCTACTAACATTGCTTTGCAAAAAATAGATAGCCCTTGTCTTGGGGGAGATTCAAACGGATCTTCCAAGACGAAAGCCATTTCTCTAGCTCGATTACGTGGCGCTGCGACAATTCGCGGCTGTTTGGCATTAGAAGTTATTGCGGAATTGTCAGGGAAAAGATAGAGCTGCGTAAATCTATCGCGCGGAATGTCATGAGTATAAATGTTACAGCATCGGAGAGAAAGGTGAACTTGCGACCCCCACCCTGATGTGTTTATTTAAAGAAAGTGCATTCTCTGACAAAGCAGCAAAACTTTTACTCTCCAAAAAAGAAGCTACCACTTTGATTAAGTAGTTCGAAGATCCGAGTCTAATCAATTTCATCAAGAGACTATCATGCCAGATCTTGCTGACAATGCTTTGCTTACGTCAAAGAAAGAGTCATCGTTCTCTACGAATGGCGATCGACGGGTTTCTTCAATGCCGTAGTTCCTTTCTTTTATACTGTTTCCCAGCGATCTTTTAGAAACAATTAAAAATCCGATATACAGTATGGTCGATTAAATGTCCAACAAATGAGAAACTTCTTTACTATTGGTTTTTTAGAAAATTCTATTCCTGATAAAATTTGGTGCACGTGCGATAACTATTCCAGGTGTACTTAGAATGGTTTCAAGTCAAATAGGATACAAGGTAAGGCATAAAATATGAAAATTGTTCAAGAGTAAAATATCCGTATGTCGAAAAATAGAGCAAAACGTTATTAAGAAAAGTTGTTAAAATTAAAATATATGTCCAAATACAAAGCTTTCTATCAAACAAAAATTTAAAACTTTAAATAATGTAATTTTGTAATGATTTTTTTTTCTATTTAGGTATAATACTTTTTTGAAATTGAAGCAAATTTGTAATATTTGTTTTGATTTATATTTTTTTATAGAACCAAAATATTCATGTTTGTTGCAACGATCCAACAAATAAATTTCGCATTTCGCAATTATTCTTAAAAATAAGATAAACATTCTTCTAATACTCATGTAGGTACCTTCATAATAAAAAACTAAATACCATAGAACTCGTGAATCCCGTGTAAAATAATAAAAAAATATAAATAAGGTAAATAAATAATCGAAACCTGCTAAAACTATCGAAAAAAATGGAATTGAAACGATTCGTACGTACGACATTCGGGAACTACAGCTCCCTTAAGAGGCATTTCTCGATATACATGTATAGGAAAGATATGTTATATAATATAATAATATGTTATATTTCAACACATAGATTACGCCCTTTAATTATGGCGCCTTAGTTATGCAACACCCTGTATATTATATTTGGATATTAGAATGATAACCAAATAATAGTATTTTACGTTAGAAGTCCGGTAGGTGATTTATTACAGTACTAGTTGTTTTATATAAATGAGTACTGTAATCACACCTAACGGACGTGTATCGTATGATATTTTTCCTATTTGGGAACCATAAAGTCTTCATTATGGGTTTCAATTGGGTTGCATAAGCAATAATTTTAAACACGCATTTTTTATTTTCTTCCTGTTGGTAACAACACTGTTTTGATTCATGGCATACCTACTTTTTGTTTTAAGAAATATTTCGGTAGTGGTAAACTTAAATTATATGTTTTATACCTATGGATGGGACTATCTTTAGAAGTGAGGTATATTTTATAAAAAATTTCAATTACAAAAAATTAAATATATTATTTAAATTGAAATGTTGTTTTACTGGTTGTATAATACAGAATATACGTAGGTATATCTTTACAAGGATCACGCTATCCCTGCTTTATACATCCACAAACAACATAACCTAGAAAATATGCGACTGTGGTTTACGTATATTTATTTATTTCAAGCACAAAACACTATTATAATATTAGACTATTAAAATAATAGTGAGACAAAGGTTAAATAGTGCCTATTTAGTTAATTTAGTTACAATTATTAATAATGTGGTATTTTCCTCAATTTTATTTCTCTAAAAGAACAGACTTGGGAAGAGATGAGTGATTATTGTATATATTTACTGTTACTGTTGAATCTTTAGTGGCGTTAATGGTTATCCCTGGAATACTCTGGGTAGACACAATATTTTGTGTGAGACCTTGCTCATTTATAATTAATCTAGTCATTCCACTTGACGCTACAGATGCTGTAGCTGTGGTATTTTGGGATGTAAGTGATAATCAAGGTAAAGATACACCGTGTGAAGATTGTGTGAACAAAATATTTGCAACTTCAACCTTGCTTTTCATCGAAGTTTCAATGTAACCTTCGGCCACTGCTGAAGACTTCCAGCCACCATGCTTCTTAATAGTGTTCAAGTCACCCCCACTATTTGCTAAGTTTGTAACACCGTCCAAAACAATGGCCTGTAAATAACTTGGGATTTGGTAATTTTAAGTAAGAAGCAATAACAAAAGGAGCTTTGCCATTGTGTTAAGACCAATAGGAGTGTTAATGCAGTGCCCATTTCTGTAAGTCAAGAAAAATCTGCGACTTGTCACGTTGTTTGCTCTGAGACTAAAATACTGTGTTACCATTTGTGCCCAGTCACTATTTGTAATAATTATAAACTGCCTGGTTATGTAATTTTTTGTTTTGGGCACATGTACAATGATTATATCGTCTCTAAATTCAATATTATCTACTGATATATTTGTAATTTCTTCTTTGCGGCAGGCACCATTATAGACCATTATCAGAATAACTTAAAATTTATATTCAAGATCAACTACATTTATTATGGGTAAGTTTTTTTTGTCGATACCTATTGTATGATGGAGCCATCTGGTTTCATTTCCTGTTTCATCCCGATTTTAAAACAGACGCCGATGCTTTATCCTTTTGTCAGAACCTATAGCCTCACTAGCGAGCTGTTATACAGCGAAACGTGTCTGGGGATGGTTCTGGCAGAGGAAAAAAGCAAACCCTTGTCATTGTATTAAGTTTTCGGTTACTGAACCGACAAGACGCCCAGCTCGGGCATAGCGCTGCCTAGCGAGGACTCCTGCAATTGTGGCGTTCTGTCTTTGCAGGTTTTCCTGTAATATTTGTGGCTTTATAAGTCCCTGTCAGAGGGCGCAGGTATGTTTAGAAATTGGTGTTCTTTACCAGCACCACGAGATGGAGCTATCTGGTTTCATTCTCTGTTTCATCCCGATTTTTCTGTTTTAAAACAGACGCCGATGCTTTTCCTTTTATCAGAACCTATAGCCCCACTGACGAGCAGAACGAAAAAGCAAACCTTTGTCATTGTATTGTATTTTTGTTTGGGATAAACGTATATCGTTGCTAATGCTGGGAAAGTTATTTTGAAGCAGAAATTTTAAGAATCATTCCAATCCTGTTAACTACATTCTTATTTAATGCAATGCTGACTTTCATTGCTCGATATATTTTATCATCAGCTTGTCCAATGAAGCGATTAATTTGCACAATCTCTAAAATTTTTGATTTTTTTTGGCGTGTAACCCTCCGAAAGCCTTTTTAAATATGCCTGTAATTTTTTATATTTCGATATATCAATATTTCTATATATTTTAAAGTAAAATTAGTGGAGAAAGACTTTTTGACTTTTTTTCCCCTTTCCCTATTTTTATATATCGATGGTTAGGCGACAAAGGGGCCTAAGCCACAATTTTTGAGAAATGAGATTTTTTCAGCTGCTTACGCTAATAATAGTTTAGAATGTAGAGCAAAAGGACCTAACCCGCTTCGATGGCTTAAAACCGCCATATTCATAAATTAAAGTGACTAAGCCACATCTACTGTAAAATTATTCTCGGCCAAATCAGCTGTCCCTAGTGCAGTATTAGGAAAAAAAGGCCTAAGCTAAGGTGTGTGTACCTGCGGGAAAACCCAAAAAGTCCTAAAAGTATTTCAAACCCCGCTTAAACTACAATTTTTAGAATAGACAACCAACCAATCCCTTCCCATTCGTCAGCAAACTGTCACAAATTCGAACTGGAAAGCGTTTTAGTGTGTTTCTGTTCAGAATTAATACAAATGGTAAATATTTACTATTTTATTACACGTTAGTATGGACTTCATTGTTATTTTCGCAAAAACTAGAGCTGAACTGTTTAATTGATTTATAGACAAATGTCGTTTATGGGTTATGTGGCTTAGGCCTTTTTTAGTTAAGGTGAATGAGGGTTAGGGCTTTTTAGATAAACTCATGGGGGTTAGGTCCTTAATTTTCTTTCTTAATTTTTTTTTAAGTGACATATGCCTTTCGGTGGCTTTACAGTGTACAAGTAATATTTATGCATTTTTATAATATTGCTAGCTGTGGGTCGTATATCGGAATTGTGAAATGACACTCTAGTATTTCCGCATTTTTTCAAGTTTCAAAATCCCTGAATTAGGAAGAGTCCAGATCCACCAATCTATCTGTTACCGTGAAAATTTCTGAACGAAATGAAAATAATTTGAACTATTCAAGTACAGGTATCTTTTGAACAAGCCATGTCATATGTAAGGTTCACGTAATTTTAATCTGTCATGATTTACAATCTTAACTAAAAAATCCAAATATAACAGTATAATGGAAATGTGTAACAAAAAATATTACAGAGGAAAAATACCAACATGAGTACACGATACTAAAACCAAGTGAGAATGTTAACTTAATAGTCAAGAATAATTTTCAATCGCCTTAAATGTTGAAATTGAATAGCGTGAATCTATTTTTTCATATTTTTGATTTTTTGTTACTGTTTAAAGGACAATTTTTATGTGTTTTTCCTAGCTGTAGTAGTTATGAAGGTATAAATTTAAGATTCCAAGATCTTTGTTACCATCTCTGTATATAAAAAATTGTAAACTATGCTTATTCTATGTAAAAAATATACAAACCACATTTTTTTTTAACCAGCAGGTCCTTATTACTCCTTGTGTATAAATGGCCTAAGCCTTTTTATATAAATTACTAAAGGTAAATAGGTCATGGAAAAAAGACTTAAGTCTCATTTTATTTATTTCTTGGTAAACAGAGAAGTATTAATGTGTTAAAATATATAGAATTACAACATAATTTTATTGTTTGATTAACGGCAACAAATATAACACAATAATATTATAAAATTACTTAAAAACGTTTTTATCATCTCCTCTGAAATTTGGGTTTCGTGGCTTAAGCCCCTTTGTCGTCTAACCGTCGATATATTTAAACAAGTTCTTAACATTGAGTATTTGGACCACATCGATGAAGCCTTTTTAATTTTACTTTCTTTGTTAAAAAATGCTATTAGGACATTTTCTGAAATATCTTTTACACTATTTTGCTCACACCATAGCTCAAAATCTGCATATTCTTTTTGATAGACATTTCTTCGGTAAGAGATTATTTAAATTATTTTCCGAGATTTCTCGTAGTTTTAGTGGATATGTCTTCTGTTTTGGTTCATTTTTATTCGTTTTTATTACTAAATTATTAAATAATATTTATTGATCCAATACAGCAAAAAATGAGAACTTATTAAAAATATGTATTACTTTTCAAATAATGGCGGCTGAGGTGCCCAACTTCAAAAAAAATAAAAATTTTGACCGGCAAGTATTATCGACATTTTTTTTTTAATTTCCTTAAAAATCACCCAAATAGACAAAGTATTATAAAATATTCGTTTCATAAGACATTTTAGAGCACTCGTCTCATTAGGACATGAGCCGCGTGCTCTAAAATTGTATCTTATGAAACTTATGTTCTAATATACTATTATGTCATGTTGTCATTATAATCCTTGTTAAGAAGAATATATAAAAATGTATATTAAAATAAAAAAAAATAGTGGGCAATATTAAATCTTATTATCTTAATTATTAAAATTGAGCCATTAGTTTCCATAGTTAAATATGATTATTTGCTTGTCACTGTCATATAAATAAAATTACCATATTTGTGTTAGAAACAACGAATTCCATCCTACATATTCACCGTTAAGAAGAGAAGAAGTTCTGAAAAAATTTGAAGAGCACTTGAAAATTGTGGTAATAAATAATAATTGATTTAGTTTTTAAATGTATTTTTGGTGTATTAAATGATAGCTAAATATCTGTATTTAAATATTTTATTTCTTATAATTTTACGTATTTTAGCTTCAAGTAAAATGACATTGTTTCCAAAATCCAAACATGGTTGCTAAGCAACACATTACATTATCTGATACTGTAATGTTTCATTTACCGGCCGCAAATGAGTATAGGATAAGTAGATTTACTGGACAGGATGACACAAAAATTGAAAGCTAATTACAGTGCACTCCTTTTGCTAACCTAAACTAACATACAATAGCCGTTGTTAATGTTGCAGGGATAATAATTAGATATGTAATACTATTTATATTTAAACATGAAAATATTTTTCGGTATATTTGTCCTTAATGAGTTCTTTAAAAGAACAAACCTTAACCTTAAACCGCTGGTAAGGATGTTACCTTTCTTTCCTGTGATGTTTTGTTTTTTGTAATCTTTAGTTTATTAATGCTAATTAGATGCCCTTTTTTGTTTCTCTGATTTTATTTCACAAAGAAACTAAAATTTAATACCGCCGTCATTGCAGATAATATCATGAACCATGAAACATATTTCTGTGCTTAACCTGGTTTTGGTCATTTAATTCTTTATTTTATTTTAATAGGCATTTCTTAAATTAAAGAGGAGGACGTAGTAAATACATATTTTAATGGAGATCCAAGGCGACTTAGCAGAATATTTTTATTTATTTTTTAAATTTCGGCGTATATTTTATCGAAATATTAACTTAAAATAAATCGCACACCTTCTGTTAAGTAACACATACAGTGTGGGGAAAAAGTATGGACTATCCGTAATATTTATATACTATAGTTTTTATAAGAAACGCTGGAATACGTCAATTTAATTTTTTATACGGCTACTTTTTGACTTAATTAATTTGTTGTTTTTTATTGACAGTTGTCAAAGATGAGAGGTAATCGATTTTTTTTATTACAATATATGACTTGAAAAACATAAAATATCTATTTCACAAACTTCTAAAAAAATTATACTTCCAGAATTATTCTTGTCAGTTAAATTTAAAATTTTTTTATTACTTTTCTATCGTTAAGAAACGTTGGTAATTGATTACAATTATTAATTTCTTCATGTAAAATGGATCGTTGACCAAAATTATACCTGATTTGACTAATTTGGAAATCATTACATTTTCTTGTATTATGTTGATGTTGATTAACTGATTTTAATAATTTTAATTGGCAGGTATATTGTTAGGGGTTATTTATTGTCATTTAATAATGCCTTATTATCACCTGCTTAACGAACTGTATTTATATCGGGTTGTAATACGTACTTCTGTTTTAGTTTGTCGAAAGATTTCAGTATTTTTAGTGTGAATGTGATTTCAAATTTGTGTTCAAAATGTCTAAAGTAGCGAAAACGTCTTCGTGCATTAAAAATTTCCCGGAGTTAGAGTTTAGTGGAGAAGAAAAGAAGTCTTCTGTAAAGCTTGTGCAAAAATCATTGTTTGTAAAAAGAAGTTCCAAATTGATGAACATTGGAAAACACCGCTGCGTAAATCAAAGTTACAAAAAATGAAATCTGAGCCAGTTCAGCTATGTGTAAAAAACGCATTTTAAAATGTTGGAGAAAAATCGAAACCTGAACAGGAAATTCTTTAAGATGACTTATGCAAGGCTTTGGTCGCAGCAAACATACCCTTAAAAAAATTGCAAAATCCGCAATTTAGAGGATTTTTGCAAAAATATTATCAAACAAACCATTCCTGACGAATCCAAGCTTAGAAAGAAGAAAGTCCATTCAACCGTTTTAGAAGAAAGTAAAGTTTCACTGGGTGAAAAGAAATTTTACATTATTGTTGATGAAAGCACAGATGCTTGTGGCAGATAAATCGCACATCTTATGATTGGAGCACTTCAAGGAGATAAAGCAACAAACCTGTATTTAATAGCTTCTAAGCAGCTATACAAAACTAATGGGACCATAACCCGATTTATTCAGCAGTCCCTATCGAGCTTTTTCTCACCAAATCCAGTCCCAGATGAGAAGTTTTTAGTGCCTTTTTCTGATGCAGCACCGAATATGGTAAAAGTAGGACAAAACTTAAGAATTTTTTACCCCAATATGGTACATGTGACTCGTCTTTTACATGGAATAAACCGAGTCGCAAAAAACCGTTCTTTAGTAAAGAAATCAATTTTAAATGTAAAAAAAATTTTTCTAAAAGCACCTCTAAGAGTGCAGATTTATAAGGAAAGATTAGCAGGAGTTAGTTTACCTCCAGAACCCGTAATTACCTGATGGGGAACATGGATTAAGGCGGGAATATTCTACGCAGAACATTTCGAAGCCATTAAAGAATTAATTTTGGATTTAGATGACGATGCGCAGTGTGTTGTGCAAAGTAAAGAGTTGTTAAAAAGTGTAAGGATAGTTAAAGATCTTGTTTTTATTAATGTTAATTTCAGTTTTATACCGGACATAATATCTCGGTTAGAGAGTAGAAAGTTTAATAGACTCAATTAGTATTGGTAAAGTGGGAGGTCAAGTAAGGAGCAAATTAGATGTAACTGTAAAAAAGAATGAAGGATTTAAATACTTAACTGCTGTAAAAAGCATTTATGAAGGTAAACCATCAAACGAAGTTGTATCTTGGCCTTATACTTTACTACCTAAGTTGCAGTATTGTCCGATTACATCAGTAAATGTTAAAAGAAGCTTCTCTTTGTATAAACATATTTTTACAATCCTGTTTAGTTGAAAATTTTGAAAAATATTTAGAAATAAATGCTTTTATACAATTTTAGGTTAAAAAATTGTTTACTTTCATTTTTCTTTGCATTTTTTTAAAATAAACATCTTTTTTTAAAACCCAGTGTGTTTCTTTACCCTATTTAACTATAATAAATTAAGAAATATTGCATACCAGTATGCATATTTGGTCAAAAAAATGCATATAACTGCATATTTTAAAGGGAACCAAGGCATATAATATGCGCATATTTTGGCTGAATTTAAGTGCATATATTCCGCCCTTTACTCATCAGCATGTAGGAGGATTAATTAGGAATAAGTAATGATAACAACAATATTTAATAATAACATTTTAGAACGTCATTAACAAAATGAAACTTAATAGCAAGTGGGACCACCATTAACACACTACATTTCCGCTACATTGGCATACTGCTTACCAAGTTCGTAATGGAATCCTGGTATAGCTTCCGACTATGCCGAAAATACATTCGCCAATTCATCCAAATTGTTAAATTCATGCTATCCTTCATTCAATCTGCTTTTCATCATATTCCAGAAGTGTTCAATATAAAATTATATCTGGTATTTCTGCACGTCACTTCATTCGTTCAATAATATTCTCTCTCAAAACTTCTTGGGCAATTCTAGCTCTGCGTGGACTGGCATCGTTGCCGAACCATTGATGCTACAAAGATCACCATCAATTTTCGCATGACAACAGGAATAAGAAATTCAGAAAAGACTGTACGAGTGTACGAGCGCCCTCCTTTTCTAAATGTTGCTTACCGAGCTGCGAAGAGAAGATGGGCCCAACCAAGTCCATGCCAACTGAAGAATAGCAGATTGGAGTTGGTTCATGTTATGTAAGTTTAATTGGCTTGAATCTTGTGAGCGAATTTTAGTATGGAGAGGAACGAATGAGCGGTATCTCGAGGAACATATGGACGCTAAAGTACCATTTGGAGGTGAAGGTGTGCTTGTTGTTATGTTAAATGGAAAAATCGATTTAGTCCGCATCGTATATAGATATTTTAAATTTTATACAGAATCACCTAAAAACAATGTAACCACTCTCTAGGATTGTGATTTTTAGAAATAAATACGGCTAGTTGTAGAAAAATTACTGCGTCCACCAAAAGAAAATATTTTCGAAATACATATATCACAGTTTATAAACTCAACACCATTTAATATTAACAGTAAACAAGACAGTAGTAAAATAAAACGTGAATTTTCTGACATCTTGACGTCTATCACCTATTTAAGCTTTGATAAATACAATTACATGTTTGAGTCATATACCACTAAAAGTTATGATATTTAAAGTCCCGAAAATGCGTGATTTTTGGACAGTTTTCTCGGCATGAAAACCTATATAATATGTGTAATATTAGTGGAAAGCTTTTATTTTTTTTTAGTGAAACTTGTTAGAAAATGAATGGAAATAAACTATAAAACATTTTAGTTTAAAAGAAAGAGATATTTCACTTTTTTGCACATTCTAAAATAAAAATTTTCTAAATTCGAAATATACATTTTACGTCTTTTGGGGAGCGCTTTCCGATACTGCATTCAAAATTTGGATCAACATTTTATTAACCTAAAGAAAAATACAAACCGTTTTAAAAAATTGCGATTTTTAGTTTTTCTCGAAATTCTGAATTTTTAAAATTTTTTAGGTAGATGTATCGTAAAAAAAGATTGGAAATAATCTATCCAACACAATGGTCGCATTTTGATCCAATCGAAATTAAAAATTTTATGGAAAAGGGGCCTGTTTTGATTTTCAATCGATCAAAAAAAATACTTGCCATTTTCCGATCGTGCCCAAAAACTAACAGTTTCGAAGACCAACGTTCTTTACAAAATCAGAAAGTTTCATTCGTGTATTTTTTTTACCTTGATGTTTAATATCTTTTTTCTAAAATACCCTGTATAATCGAATTGTATCGCATCAGATACCTTAAATAGTTACCAAATTGTTCGGAAAGTTCAAATATTCCACCGCTAACCGTTTTTTTTTTCGAATTGAAAATAATATATAAAATGTCAAATGACACGACGCAACACGAACACTCAAGCCCAAGCACGATGTATAACAATCGATTATGACAACAATAGCAAAAATATAAAAATATTATACAGTAGTAATTTCTGCTTGACCTCAGCAATCTGTATTACATACATAGATCCATTTTCTACATGTTACGATGGCATATTGAGGCTGTAAATTAAAGTTAATGGATCAGTGCACACGGTGATCCTGTTTGAATAAGCTTGTCCGTCAGCAGTAAGAATATTATTGATGGCTGGTAATATTTGCAGAAATATTTTAGGAATTTGTAATGGCACAGTGGTATCATAAAAGCATATTATTATGTCTTACAAAGTGTGTTTTCTGTGATATACTCAAGCTATTAAAAGCGACGAATTTTGTTGCGATGTTATATATGTAAATTCTCTATTCTGTTATTAATAAAATACTCCAAGTACGTAACTTAATAGTATTTTATCTAGAGTTTCCCTTTGCTAATGAATTGCGTCATAAAAATAACTGTAAATTGAAATAGAAAGATAGAAATATTTCCTTTATAAGGAGACTACCAAACAGGCCATGGGTTCGAATAATTTGTATATATATATAACTGTATATATTTCTAATCGTTATAGTTCCACTATACGAAGAAACTAGGAGCTACTCTGGAAAACTGGAAAGTATTCTGATCGCTTTAAATCAGGGTAGGTTCAGTGGCCGCTTTTCAGAGGCGGCAGAGTAGGCAGTGCCGACCCAGTGTCAAACAGACACCAGACAGTATAATATTGTTATTTATCTACAGTAATATGAATTAATGACTGAATGAATGACTCGCAAACTGCTAGCGAATAACCGTTCCCCTTTCTAAATCGCCCTTGTAAGCCCGGACCTCATACTCTCATAACTACGCCGAGCCCCCATAAAATAAATTGTTTTACTTTTCAAGTAACCCAGACTGGGGTCGGCAAGCCTACCCTGCTGTTACAATGAACGGTTTTAGGATAGGCAACCAAACATATACTAACATATATTTCAAGATTTCACACCAGTTTTCATCACGTTTACATTCGGCAAGAAATTCAAAATTTAATTGACAGGCTAAAAATGATCGTTCGGGCATAGGTTGGGACAAACCTTTAAAGAAAATGAGGTTACTTTTAGCTAGTTATTAATGTTATTATTATTATTATTATTATACCACGGATTTAGGAAATAAATCCTTGTATTATACTCATAAGTGGTGTCTGTTGTTTAAGATTAGGACATCAGGTAAGTGTTTTAAAGTTAAAATAAAATATTTTGTATGAACGCACACACCATGGAATAACATGAAAAACCAAGTTGAAGGAGGTAAAAAGTTTTGAGACACTTAAGTGTTTTAAATTTAAAATGTGGATTTTCGTCTTCTCTTTCGTTTGACGAAAAGAGTAATATAAAAAACAATGGTTTTGTCCGACGACCTCTAAAATGTTGAATTTAATTAACAAAATATAAGCAATGTATCAAAAATATGCATGGGTTACTGGAAGTGAAACCAAGATTAAACTGATTTGTGGGCCATGATATGCATTTAATTTTCAAATTAAAAAGTAAAAAACTAAAATCCGTGGTGCGATTACTGCGGTTACTCTTGTAATGGCTCGTAGAATAAAAAACTTCAAGTGTGTTTGTTGCCTAATTATTTGGCATAAAATACTTTTCACGATAAATATTATCAGTCAGCAACTTCAGGAAGAAAAGACAAATATTTGGACAGCAAGTCAGATGATTGAGAAAGTGCAATGTCATTTTAAGAAAATGCGAATTGATAAAGACCTCGAAGAGATGTTGGTTGACGCAAGAGGAATTGCAGAATTTGGAAGTTGGACCGACTTTTCACACTGAGTCTGTGATAAAACGAAGAAAAATCAAACGTCATTTTGATTATGAATCTGAAGATGAAGCAATTTCGGACAAAGACCACTCTGACATGGAAGATTACCAACTTTATCAAGAACTATTGGTGCTCCTTTCTTTATTGCTTGAGCTCTGTGGATATCAACCGAGAGACAGGCTATCCTACATTACAACGAGAAATCTAAGTGATAACTTTCCCAATATCTTCGTTGCTCTAAGAATTGCTCTCACACTTCCAGTTAGTGTGCATCGTAGAGAGAACATTTTCAAAACCTAAATTGATCAAGATCTTCCTGATATCAACGATTTCATAAGAACGACTGGTCGGATTAGCCATGATGTCAATTGAACCTGAACTATTACACGAAACAGACGGTGGCACATTTAGTAAACATTTTGCCAATAAAAAAGCTCGCAAATCTTGTTTGTAACTTTTGTGATATTTGTTGTTCTTTGTTCTGTTTATTGTTTTTGGTAATAACGTATGTACGTTACGTTATAATAAAATGTTATTTTTTTCTCCGTTGTGGTGATTTTTGGTTTTAAGGGGGGGGGGGGCAAGTTACCCTCTCGCCCGGATGAAAATTTTACCTTGAGCCGGCCCTGTGATTAAAGGTAAGTTCACTAACCTGAAGATTATAATAAATAGTTTTATAATGTTACACTAAACTTTTGCTTTTTATTTTTTATTTATTTTATTAAAAGTCACTTTAAATGTAGACCATGTCCGTATCAACTTCATTATAGGGCAGTTACGGACACCGTTAGGAAAAACAGCGTTGTGCCATAAATACTGTGCACAATGCAGGGAAGAGACGAACATACAATATTATGGAAAATCAAGTTTGTTTAATCTCAGAACGAATTACGATGGTTGTAAAAGAATCGTATCCGAATGTACCCATAACCGTAATAAATTACATATATTTGAAATCACGACAACGAGCTCTAGCGATTAAAAAGTAAAATACAGGGTGTTTTATTTAGAAAATACCAGGCTATTTAAAAATTATAAGTTTTTGGTCCCGTTGTGCTTTGTCTGATATCGTATTCTGAATATCCATAAATACTTTAAAATTACTAATTTAAGTTTTTCTGTAAGACTAATATTAACCGAAATATCCATTGAGTCAAATATAAACAATCGCCCTGTACAGTAAACCAGAATTTTTAACTCGACATAGGTACTTTTGAATGGGTGTTGCTGATATTTCAATTTTGTTTCTGCATTGTTTAAGTTGAATTTGCGAGGTCTAATTGTTATATTTTATTATTTAATTAATTAATTATATTAAATTATAATAATAATAAATACCTAATTCTAAATGTTTGTAAAAATATAATGATATCCATTTTATATCTTGTGTCTATGCATCGTTCATTGTACTTTTTTTGAAATAATGGAGGTTTATTATTATTGATTACCAAAAACAGTCAGGTTAGGGTTTTTTATGGAATGACAAAATAGGCCAGCCAACAGATTGCGAAGCTCCATTATGATGATAATTAAGTTTTGAAAATGTAGTCTACAGATACCAAGAGCAGCAATGTAGGTTAATGTTGTTTCATGGAATGGAAAAAATAGAACGATAACACACTGCAACGCTCTTTTGTGTTAAATCGTTTTGATAATTCAATTCTATGAACGTAAATGCAACAAAAATATTTTTAGTTGGAAAATTGTGTAGAGTTGCATTTTACAGATTCGTACTTCTGTTAAGTGGGCCATGCAACTGAAAAGTCAGCAAACAGGGTGTAAAGAAAGGATAACTTTCTAATTAGAAATTTTTGTTGGTGCTTGTAGATTATTTGTTCTTATCGACGCGTAAAAAAACTAGAAGGATGCACAGAATAACATGTTCTGTTTAAAAATTTTATAGACAAATATAAAACAAAATTTTGTAATTCAGTTACGAAGTCAATATTTTGATATTGATGTTTGTCAATCAAATCGAATACATACCTACACCCATTGACACACATGCATTATGCATACCTACATTTTCCAAAAGAAAGGAACATTTTGATTATAAAATGAATTCGAAATAATAAAAAATTAAAAATAAAATAAAATAATTAAAATAAATTATTATAAATATTAAATGTAATATTGCTGGGCTTCGTCCAACCGATGATAGCCAATCATTGTCATTGCTAAAAATCTATTTGGCGTAGAAATCTACTGTTATGTTAGTAAACGTACTTTCTTTAGTAACTGCTACATTTGATAAAGCATCTTCACCAAGTATCCTCGCAGCTGTTTTAATTTTATATAGATTTTCTTACAAAACTTTTAGCAACAACGTTGGACTTTCATCCGCCATGTTTTTCTAACATTTAAAAATCGGCATGTATGACTAGTATTTAGCTTAGGATATTGCAAGTTAAGAAATTTTGCAATTCTATCAGGAATATCAGAAAAAGTATTGTTACCTACTGACTGCATAATACATTTTCCATTTCTATATCGAAGAAAATAACGAATACATTGGACATTTCTTGGACGCATTGAACATACTTTCGTTCAGCTTCAATGAAATGAACTCCAACAACATTACCATTGGTTATTGCGGAGTGTCTTGCAGTCTTTGTTCTTGAATTTGCTACACTTATTTTGATAAAAGTATCGCAGTTCTGAACGTCATCGGCACGCATACATACTAGTTCATTTCTCCGACAACCTCTTGATAGTCCAACTATCAAAATACCCTTTAAACATAAACAAATGTTTGTTTTTTGGACGGTAGCCTGCATTCCTTTTTAAAAAAACGATCAAATTGGTAAACTTACTAATATCCATATTTATATTAACATAGATTGTTGTTCGTAACATTGAATAGTAGCTCCCGTGAGGAACTCACTGTTGTTTTTATAATATGTAACCATGTTTCCGGGCAGAGAATTTTGAAACACACCGTATAGTATTAAAACCAAAGGACTGAGAATGCTGTAGACAGCAGGCCGCAGTACGCCATAGCACAATCAATTGTAGGGCCCACTTCCCCAGAGTACCGCAGTACTGGTGGGGGAACGGAAGTCTAGCTCGAACGCTAAAAAAAAGTGCATAAGGTACTTGGCGCTTGACCTGTAGCCGACACCCTCGCTTGAGAATCCGTGCTTCGCTGAAAAGCGTCTTCACCCAGACAGACAGAGCCCGACAAGTAAGTAGAGCTGTCTGAATGCTTTGGAAGTAGTATGTGTGTTGACGAATGAGGCCGCTGACGAAAGGGGACATACAGGGTGACTCACCTAAACACAACCGATAACAAGAGGGACTTACAGTGACATATGTCTTAACGCTGACACTATACAACGCTTCCAACCTGGAAGACCGGTACCAAGTGCGTATAAGTCGAAGTGATATGTGACTTTGTGTGTTTTAACGCCAACTTCCGTCCTGTTCAGCGGTCGGCCAAAAGACCTGAAGAATTGCATGACTGCGAAAAAACACAACTCCTACCGCTGTCACCACGCTTTTCTGCACCGCTTTACCTAAAAAAACCCCATTGCTGAGTTACCGCTGTAGCTTCTTTCCGAGAATACTGTTTTTACCGCTCGATTCGCTTATATCCAACATGCACGTTTGTCGCAAGTGTACCTGTTTTTCCGCGAATTCCGTTTCGCTATCTTCGTCATTCTGTACGTTACTACATTTTGGTAATCTCATCACACGCCGCCCCGTGATACTTTGCTCTGTAATTCCGTTTTGCTAACCATTCATGTATATTTTAGATTTAGTTTGTTTTCCCGTTAGACCTAGTCTGTATTTCTTTAAACACACGTAATGCCTGTGTATTAAGCCATTATCTTAGAATAAATATAAACAGCTCTAAACCGTTGAGTTTTATTCTATCCAGAACGACCGGACTAGTTTCATAAGACCCAAAAAGCGCATGCGCGAATATGGCCCTGGAGTCACCGATCTAAGGGCTACCCGCAGGTCGACAGTGATCCTCTGTTACACCCTAAAGAACTGAGTGGCGCTCAAGAACTCCGATAATTCCCCACATTTACCGGCGAACTTCCAGAGAAACTTGACCCGACGTAAAAGCGTTACAAAATAGCGTCCGAACCACCTTATTAACTAAACCCCGTTTTGAGGCCATCATAAATGGCGCCCGAGCATCCATCCCCGCTTCGAGACCATCACAAAGGGTGCCTGAGCAGATCACGCCAGCACACTCCACATAGTCGAGGGCTTGAAGACTTTCGCTTCGTATAAAAATAAGCAAGAAGAACCTTTTTTGATTTAGACTTTCGCTTCGTATAAAAATAAGCAAGAAGAACCTTTTTTGATTTCATTTTGTCCAATTTTATTTTCTTCAGTTTGCACCAGAATTTTTGATAGCCCGATTCATATAGTGTCTTCGCCTTACAGCAAATTTTCTTTTACAGTATGTCTAGCTTCCTCAATGTCGGAAAATAAAGAACCTCTAAACTCACTAATTTCTTAGAATGAGAGAGGAGAAGTGTGTTGACATTGTCACTAGCAAAAATTTTTTTCACGGTCACGCTTATACCCGATTGTTGCAATCTAATCTCCATGGGTTCAAATTATGAATGTCCCGGTATCTCCAACTACAAGATACTTTGAAGGCTATTATTGTTGTCATGGAAGCTATGTGGCTGTTAGCATTAACAGGACAATTTCCATAGAGGAAAAAGGAAAAGAAAATACATTTTCTGTTATTTTAAGCTAAATCCAACCTAATTATAATCTTATTTTTTATCATGATGACTGAATTACGAAAAACATTATATGAAAAACGATGCAAACTAGCATTTTTTTTTTGTCACAACGTGTTGGACCACTCGCTACGCTCGCAGTTCAATCTTCACATCTAGTGCGAAAAACACGCTCATTTTGCATTTTGTTAGATAAATTACTATTGTATCTTTAGTTTTTTGGGATTATCGACTTTTAATTATACAGGCCTACGAAGAATTTGTGACTAGATTTCTATTCCTTATGTTAGTTCTGACGTACCAATAACCAAATCAATCGTCGTTTGTTTCTATCACGTACAGTTTCTTTTTCTATAAAATTATCATGTTTTATTATTATATAAACAACAATTTGTTGATTATTGTTTTTATTTAAGGAGCACCAGCTAATACTACAGTATTAATAGGTAAAATACTGATGGAGAAACCCTATCTATGTTCGGAATAATCTATAAAACAGACGGGGAATCCTTGAATTTTGAGGAATACTAATATAAATCAGGGTCTCGAATAGTCCATATTTACTTTAATGCGTAGCACTTAAATGATAACTTTAGTTTTTGTTTCGGTAAAGTAATTTGTAAGTCTGATGATTTTTGTTACATTTGCGGTAACTTTATTGTAAAAAAGTACAAGAGCACCATTACTGACTTTGTCAAAAACGTGTATTCTGCATAAAGTAAAACTCGGAGATCAGGATAAATCTTGGGCACCGCATGTTGTTTGTAAGATTTGCGAAGAAGCTCAAAGGTACGGGATTAAAGGAACAAGAAAAGCACTATCATTTGGAATACAGATGGTGTGGACAGAGCCCAAGGACCATACAGACGATTGTTATTTTTGCCTTTGCAACATTAGAGGACATAATAACAGACCTTTGAGACATATTGTGTATCCAAATATTATGTCGGCAAGCAGACCAATGCTCCATAGTGTTAATATACCTATACCCGTAATTTTACAAAGTGCTAGTGATAATGATGAAGATGACGAGCCCTTAGCTATTACAGAGACTGATGTGTTTCAACCTTCTTCTTTAAGTCAAAATGTACCTCAGCTATTTTTGCCGGAAGAGCTCAATGATCTAGTCCGATATTTAGGACTTCCCAAAGATCTCTCCCAAATACTAGGATCTAGATTAAAACATAGGCACCTACTTGCTCTGGGACCTACGTTTTATTGATATCGCAGTAGTGAGAGTGAATTTGTGGAATATTTTGTAGAGCATGGGCCACTCGTATATAGTAAAAATGAAGCTGGCCTAAACAATGCATCTTATAGGAACCTTAAGGCAGTTTTTTTACATAATGGCAATTTTTATGCTTCTATTCCCGTGGGCCATTCGTCACAATTAAAAGAAAATTTTAAAGAACTTCTAATGAGAATAGACTACAAAAACTGGCTACTATGCGGCAACTTAAAAAAATTAGGCCCTCTATTAGGTCAGCAATCTGGATTTACCAAATATGCATGTTTTTTATGTGAGTGAGGTAGTAAAGCTACAGAGCAACACTGGGTAAAGAGAAATTGGAAACGAAGAGGACATTAATTTATTATCTGGCAATAATAATGTTCTTCGCGAAAGTCTAGTTGATCCTGAGAAAGTATTGCTACCTCCACTCCATATTAAATTTGGTTTAATAAAGCAATTGGTTAATGTGTTGGACAAAACAGGTCGATGTTTTCAATTCTTGACTGAAACATTTTCCTGTCTATCAGAAGCAAGGATTAAAGAAATCCTTGTTGGTCCGCAAATAAGAACGCTAACGAAAACTGGTGAATTTGAAGCGGTCAGAGCAGCACCAAAAAAAATGCGTAGAAGGCTTTTAAAGATGTTGTAAATGAAATTCTGGGAAATAATAAAGACCCAAATTATGTGGACTTTGTGGAGAACATACTGGATAAATTTAAAGAATTAGGTTCCAATATGAGCATAAAAATTCACTTTTAAACGCACATTTGGACTATTTTCCTGCAAACCTTGGTGATGTGAGTGAAGAGCAGGGTAAGCGATTTCCCAAGACATTAAAGAAATGGATACCGATACCGCAGTGATAATGGGATACAATAATGATACATGTTGAAGAGGGATGCTCCTAAGGTCGAGTATAAGAAAAAAACACCAATCGGAGTTTTTCGGGCAAAAGAGAAACATTTTCTAAAAAGAGCAAAGGGTAGTTTGTTTTCCTCTTGCTATGTTTTCTGCATTTTTTTTTATTATTATTTTGGTTTTTTATACTTACTTTATAAATAGAACATTACAAAAAAACTAAAAACAGATTTGAAATCATCGACACCAAATTACCCAAATTCAGTTGAAAAAATCAATTCACATTCAATAAAGTGTAAAAACACAGGCCTGTGTTATTGATAACGAGTGATTTTTAATTATTTTGCTCAAGGGAGGCCATGCATTTTAAAAGCATCATGGCCGTACTGCGTAGATAAGATGACATGATTGTTTTATGCCATTTACGTCTTATTTGAATTTGTGTATTTGTAAAGTTTAAAAATTGGAGAAATTTTGTAATTTTTGCAGTTATTTGAAGGTAGGTTACTATTGCTTTAACTAATATTTTTTCGGGGAGTCGTCTTTTGACTATTATAAAGTGCTATTTGCAGGATATGATTTAATTTTTTATTTTTTTTTTTTATTTTTCAGCGTATCAAGTTTTGGTGAAGCTTTGTTGCCGGATTGAAAGTTCTACAGTAAAAATGTTCAGTGAAGCACAAAAAATTTTTATTGTTGAAAGTTTTTTTAGAAATGGAAACAAAATAGGCGGTGTGTGGAATTACTCTATGCATGACTGCTTTGATGAATTTCGAACCGAGTTTCCTGATGTTGCGGTGACCTTTCATAATTTTCGTACTGGGTCACAATACCTAATTGATAAATTTCGTCAGACTGGTTCTGTTCAACATAAAAAAGGGGCTGGAAGACCAACGAAACGATCGAATGAGGTTATTGAAGAAGCGCGACAAATTATGGAAAATAATCCTTCAACTTCTATTAGGCATTTATCTCAACAAATTCAGCAAACGGATTTATGCTACAGTACATGTCAAACACTTTTGAAAAAGGATCTGCATATATACCCTTATCGTGTTACGGCTATTCATGAACTCCTTCCCAATGACGTTCCCCAAAGACTTAATTTTTGTGAATGGTTTTTAAACAATTTTCAAGAAGAAAATGGTGGTGCTTTTGAAAAAACATTTTTTACCGATGAGGCTTATTTTTATTTATCAGGCTATGTTAATTCACAAAATATGCGAATGTGGAATACGCAAAATCCGCATGTTTTTGTAGAAAGACCTCTTCATCCTCAAAAAGTTGGTCTGTGGGCAGCAATTAGTTCGAGAAGAATAGTAGGCCCAATTTACTTTGATGGCACAATTACAGCTGAGAGATATCGGATCGAAATTCTGACAACATTTATTAATGAGCTTCACGATGATGAATTGCGGGAAGGTTACTTCCAACAAGATGGCGCTACACCTCATGTAACCAGAGAAAATTTAAATTTTTTAAGTGAATTTTTTGAAAACAGAGTTATAAGCCGAAATACGCAACAAATATGGCCACCTCGTTCCTGCGATTTAACACCCTGCGATTTCTTCTTGTGGCCTTTTATAAAAAACTTAATTTATCGAACACCAATTGAGGATATAAATGATCTTAAACGAAGGATTTCAGAAAAAATTGCCGAAATTAATAATTCTCCAAACGTATTGGTTAATGTGTCTCTGAGGGTAAGAAGAAACATCAGAAGGTGTCTAGAAGTAGGAGGCGGCCATATAAAGTAGGCTTTCAAAGTAAGATAGCTCAGGATTTTATATTACATACCGTCAAAAAACATTATTTTAGGTTTTCAACGTGACAACGCTGCTTTCTTGCAAATTCGCCCTATGATTTAATCTACGCGCTACTGCTACACTATGTATACTGGGTCACAGCCGCCCTTGAGCAAAATAATTAATATAGTAGCTTTAAAGAAAGTTGAAAATTTGCATATTAGCAGTACAAATTTTCTTTGCTGCTGATAAAAATGAATAATAACGGTAGGTTAAAAGAAACAACTTACCTACTCAGCAGTCCTTAGTATAAAATGGTTTATAAACATGTCCGAATTTGTAACTTTAAGCTTTCAAAGCACTTATTGTTTTTTGCATTTTTTTAAATATTATTTTGGTTTTTATATACTTACTTTATAAATAGAACATTACAAAAAAACTAAAAACAGATTTGAAATGAGCGACACCAAATTACCCAAATTCGGTTAAAAAAAAATCAATTCACATTAAATAAGGTGTAAAAACGCGGGACTGTGTTATTGATAGTGGTTTAAAAAAAAGTTGAAGATTTTCATGTTGGCAGTTCAAATTTTCTATGCCGCTGATAAAAATGAATAATAACGGTAGGTTAAAAGAAACAACTTACCTACTCAGCAGTCCTTAGTATAAAATGGTTTATAAACATGTCCGAATTTATAACTATTAAGCTTTCAAAGCACTCAAGTGCATTAGAAAAATTCGAGGAAGAAAATCCCAAATAATCCCTAACAAAATATCAATTTTAAAACAACTTTAATGTAGTCCGTCAAGACGCTAAAGTGCCAAAATATGTTTAGTGTCCTGTACTGCAGGGTTAGATGCACTTTCTGGTATCGGTCTTTTTATTATATTATAAATCTACTTGACTTTAAAGTATACGAAAATAGCGCTGTTAAATCACAATCTAAAAATAACAACTTAGCCTCTGTTCAAATTTATAATAAGTTAGAAATAATAGAATTAGAATTGCGTTTATTAAATTAGTAAAATTATTGCTTTTTATAAATACTGTAAAACATGTTGAAAATAATTAACAATAGAATATCTAGCAACATTTGACAATACCATAATTATTACTGGTTTCATTGAGGTATGTAACAGGGCCGTATTTATTTTTTAACAATGTTTCGATGAGTTTGTTTTAAAAAATGTTTAATCGGCTTATTAGAAAATAATAAAATTTTCAAAAAAGTCGAACAAAATTGTAAATGTAAAATTAATAGGGAAGCAATTATAATTTGATGGTAGCAAAATTTACATGGAATTTCCTATGGCCAGTCTGGCGGTGCACCACCCGATATAGGTATGTTTATTTTCTTTTATACAATATATTCCAAATTGTCATTAATTTAAAGTTTGCTATTAAATTATAGTTAGGCCTTTCTTCAAATTCACATAATTTTTTTCTGATACAAAACAATTCTTCTTTTGCCCAAAATCCAAAATATTTCGAATTTATTTATTATATTATTATTAATATACCTATTAAGTCCAAAAATTCGGGGAAAAATCAATTTTAGTGCTATGAATGGATACCCTATGCCCTATGCGATCAGGGGATATTGACATTTTTTCGAAAATCACAAATTTCACGGTAACCAATTCTTGTAAGGGACAAAGTACCTACCTATGCATTTTTTAGGAACTTTTTTTGAAGAAATTAAAATATAGTTTTTCTTCAATTTACCACGAAAATTATAGACTTCACTATATTATAGTCCGGAAAAAAAGTGCTAGATATATTTTTAACCGGAAAACATTACTTTACCGGTCTAGACCGCAAAGCGAAAAAAAAAAACGGTAAGGTACTTTATCAAAACTAACCTAAACTGCTTAAATAGTACCACCACGCCAAAGTACCATAGCATTGTCCAATGACTGGGCAATAAATGTCATTCCTTTTTCCATTTTAAAAAATCTACCACCAATCTCATTTTTCCTAGATGATCAGTCCCAGGTGTTCTGTTGTCATTATCCAAAATATCTAATAGTTCACTATAAAATAAAATAATTATTTTCCAGCAGTATTTTTTTTTGTCTGTCAACTCTATTTTATTAACACCAGAAGATGTGTAAGTGTTTCAATCAATTTATTTCATTTTTCGCTGTTTTTACAACATAGAATATCTCAGTATTTTTCAATGTATATATTCGATATATCAATATAGTCAATATTTTAAACATCGTTATTTAATGTATCGATATATGGAATATTTGCTCACCCCTACCCTAAACCATTATTAGGTGTATTATTTAACCTTTCGTGAATGTGTCAATTCTTTTTACTGTATATTGAAAACAACATTGTACTCAAATAATATATAAATTTTGGCAGGATGGTTATATGAAGAGCGTGAGTATTTGAACATTTGATTGATTGATTGATTACTCCTAAATAACTAGGTCGGCACTTACGTCCTGACACCGCAGCCTTTTACAGACTTATTGTATCACCTAATTATTCGTTACTGGCCCGCCCACGGTAATTTTACGTCTGGGTAATGTCAGCCAGACGGGACCTACTATTTATCGTGGGATCCGAACCACGCGCAGTCGCTTTCCAACCAACCACCGTCCTGATCCCCCCACAAAATCACACTCCTACAGCAGCCTGCCCACACAGCCCGCAACCGAGGCAAGTCTCGGGTTAAAGATCCGCTGCTATAGGAGCATGACCCTACGGTTTCGATTCTGATAAATCGTTAGTCAGAAGTACCTGCACTCACACATACAACAACCAAACCCAGTACTTTTTTTATTTGAGCGTACTGTAGCGGGATTCGAACCCGCTCGACTCGAGAAGCGCAAAAGCAGGCTCACGCGGTTTCCGGCACTTTACCCACTTCGGCCACCGAGGCGGTTGAGTATTTGAACATAATATAACCGTTAAATATTATAATAAAATAATTGAAAACGCTATGTACATTTTATAGGTACATAGTATACTACGGATTAGAGGGAGTGTATGAAGATCGGTTAAATCCTACTTATACACACGCAATTTCGCCGATTTTGTGTCAATTTCCGCGAATTTAGGTTTATATGAACTAAGATTAAGAGAGATTTAAGAGATAGTAGAGAAATTTTAAGCCACCTAAATTTTGAAGGACGTTACACGCTAAACGTTAAACTGAGCCCGCGCAGTCTGAGGAAAATAACGCATGGTATTGTTTGCATTTTTGAGTTTTTAAATCCTATAAGTTGTGAATTACGTTACACGCTAAACGTTATACCGATTATGCGCAATTTGTGAGGGTTCTGTAGAAGTAACTAACCTCACCTTGCTGTTGTTTATTTTACTGTTTACTTGCTTATTATTTTCTGCTTGTGTACTTACATTATGGAAAACATTGAAAATATAATTAGACGTCGAGATCATCAAGGAGTAATAGACCATAACTTAATAAGGGGCGCCATTCTTCATGATATTTTTGACCCACCTATGTTAGCACCCCCAAGGCCCGTTTTTAACTTTCATGGTCTTGATGAAAAGGAAGCAGAACTAAACTTTAGATTTAAAAAGGAAGATATTCCAAGATTAGTTCAAGCCTTTGAAATTCCAAATATGTTTAGAACTCGATCAGGGCATATTTCAACAGGTAAGAAAGAACATACCGAGAACAATCTGAAGGATGTTCCTTTAATTTATTTTTATTTGTAGGTATTGAAGGATTGTGTATTCTATTGCGTCGATTGGCTTATCCAAATAGGTTATGTGACCTGGAATATTTTTTTTATCGTTCCACAGCAGCTCTTTCAGAGATTAGCAATTTTATAAACAAACACATTTATAATAATTTTAGAGGTCTTTTGGAGGACTTGAATAATTTAAACTGGCTTGACCAAGACCGTCTACAGCATTATTGTGAAGTAAGTTTTTCTCGCATTAAAAATTATGACAGTCATTTTTAGTGTAGGTATTTTTTAGCCTTATTTAAATCTATTTGTATAGGTTAGAAATCCAAATGCATAAGGTATTACCTATTATTTTTTAGGTCATAACTGCAAAGGGTGCTGCTGTACAAAACTGTTGGGGATTTATAGATGGTACTGCCAGAGCAATATGTCGCCCCTCAGAAGAGCAAGAAGATTACTATTCAGGCCACAAACATTTCCACTGTGTGAAGTATCAGTCTGTGGTTGCTCCAGATGGAATGACTGTTAGTGAAATTGGAGCCTTTCCAGGACGGCGGCATGATGCTGGTATATTTAGGGAGTCAGGATTGCTCAATCAATTAGAGCAAAAAACAAGACTTGCTGACGGAACAACTTTTGTTCTTTTTGGGGATCAGGCATATGGCATAAGGGAGCTTCTGTTATGTCCATTTCCTGGGAATGGTGTCAATGAAGCACAAAGAAACTTTAATGCATCCATGTCTGTTGTAAGACAGGCAGTGGAATGGAGTTTCCAGAAAATTATTATGTTGTTTGCTTTTTTGGATTTTAGAAAAAACCAAAAACTTTTGCTTCAGGATATACAAGAAATGTATAAGACTGCTACCATTTTAAGTAACTGTCACACTTGTTTGTATGGTAATCAGACATCCCAGTTTTTTCATATAAATCCTATTACCTTAGAACAGTATCTTAATGTAAATAATTAGGTATTTAAGTAATTGATTTTGTAGTTTCTGGATGATGATATAAATATTTTAAAACAAAGGTCATTCAATTTTTTTTTACTTAATTTAAAACTGCTGCAATGGTAAAAATTGCTGTAACAATAAATGAAAGATATATATATATATCTAAATTTTTTTATATATTAATTTAATTAGGTTAACTTATTTACTAACAAGTTTAATAGCTTATCCTGCCTTTCCACTATTTTAACTAAACTCTCCCTACTTTGCATTTCTAAATTGATTTTCTTTTCTTCCAATTCAAGTTGCTTGGTTACTTGAAATTCAGCCAACTTCTGCTTTTTTTCCATAAGCTGCATCTTTGCTTCCTCTAGAACTAGTTTTCTCTCCTCTACAACTAATTTTCTCTCCTCTATGTCCATTTCTTTTTTTTTTAATTCAGCTTGCGCCTTATCATACTGCTCCAGATAAACCAGTCCTTGCCTTTGAGTATTTACTTTTCTTTTTCGGGATCTAACTGGACCTGAAGCAAAATGCAATTTTCAAAAATTATAAAACTCTCAAAACATTTTTTGTAAATTATAGTAGTTATCATTCGAGTGTAGTTTTAAAAATAACATACCCAAAACATTTAGACTTTTAGACTTGACGGTTGTAGGAGTACCTAAAAGCTGCACAGATATTTGCAGTGTCTTATTTATTGTGGCAGGGGTTGTTACCGAAGGTGGTAGACTGGCTTCCTTTTCACTGGCATTCGGTTCTAGAATGAAGAAGTTAAACAAACTATTAGTTACTAGTGCATTTAATTTTTCTATGGGAGTAAAATATATACAGGCTCAGCATTAAAGTCAGCACCATATGGAACTTTTTATTATTTATTTATTTCAACTAACCTCATTAATAATAAAAAGTTCCATATGGTGTGGACTTTAATGGTGACAGTGTACAGTAATTAGAGAAATTACATACTTTTTTTTGCACAACAAAAAATGGAATACAGAAAACAGAAGTTTTTACCCCATTATGTTAAACCCTTATTACTTTAAAACCATCCTATTTGATTCGCATTTATTAAAAATGTTATTGCTTTCTCTTACCTATATCTATATTTTCATTATTTTTAATAATATCTGACTGGAATACTTCATCAACAGTTCCATCATTGTATGTAGAGGAGCTTATCAACACAAAAAAAAAAAAATTTGTATGAAAAATATTACTGTAAATGAGTAGATAAATGGGCATTGTCTTTTTAAATTAAAAATATTAAACCAAAAGCTGTCATCTACAGTTTGGAACTTTTTAAAATGTTGTGTACACTATAAATGACAGTAAGTTATTTTACTATTTTAAGGGCAAGGTACTGTAAAACACTTACAGCCATGATCGTGAATTACACCATGGGTCGAGTTGTAACTTGAAGATGACTCTTCCAATAATTCAGTCCATTTGTTTCTCGCTTCTACTCCTATAACTCTTGTGGTATCCCTGCCTACTTTTTTCTTCTTTGCAGTCACAGTTTGGTATTCTTTCATAATATCATAAATATTATGTAATAAACTCTCCTTCTCTGTGATCTGAATTTCAATTCCTGACCTTAAAAAACATTAAATATCGAGATAAGAACAGGAGAATTTAAAATTTTCTAAGAGAGTACACAATTTATAAAACTGTAGTACTTGATGAACTGTAAGTAGGTAGGTACCAAAGAGAAATAATTGCTTATTTACGTACTTACTTGTCTTTTAAAATTTTGTATTGCTTCAACCAAAGTTTAAGAAGTCTGTCCAAATGTTCCTTTAATGTTCTTATGGAAAAGGGTTTTCCAGTTACACTTAACACGTGTTCCTGGATAACTTGCCATAAATCAGGATTTTGAAATGGGTTCTGAGACAACACCTCGCGCAACGAAGCCAAATCGTCGTGGTCTGTAAACCGGTGCCGCTTTCTTAAAACATCCATATTATTTATAATAATATGTACTACAAAAGATACGCAATAAAAAAAACAAAAAACCACGCTCGCTCAAACCTTTACCAAATAAAATGAAAATATTGAAAATTACATTTGAGCATTTGAGGTTAGGAAAGGATAATAATCCTACGTTGCCAAATCAAGACATCCAAAGATATTTATAGCATATTTAAGGAGCTAAACCATTATTTTGTATTAAAATAAAATTATTTAATATTATGTATGTATAGAAATAAAGGTCTGTCTTTACCACCAAATAACTTTATTTGCCCCTCTAGGGTAGAAAACAAGGTTTATAAAAATACATGAAATGACGATGAGTTAAAATAAATTTCTTAATGAATGTGTTGTACTAGTTTCGACTTTAGAGAAAGTCATCCTCAGCAACTAACCATTTAAGAAATTTTATATGTAAAGAAGTTAAAACAATTGGGGGAACAGAGAGGTGATTCAATAATACAATACAATATAATGCAGAATTATGCAACCTTGTTGCATTATATTGTATTGTATTATTGAATCACCTCTCTGTTCCCCCAATTGTTTTAACTTCTTTACATATAAAATTTCTTAAATGGTTAGTTGCTGAGGATGACTTTCTCTAAAGTCGAAACTAGTACAACACATTCATTAAGAAATTTATTTTAACTCATCGTCATTTCATGTATTTTTATAAACCTTGTTTTCTACCCTAGAGGGGCAAATAAAGTTATTTGGTGGTAAAGACAGACCTTTATTTCTATTTACAATCTCGCCACAGAATATGGACTACTTCTTAAATTATGTATGTATGTTTTGATACAATTCTAATAATTTTTGATATTGCTTTCTTTTTTACAACAAATAAGTAAAACACATTTGGCATCGATGTTAAAACGCTATCCCTTAATAAGGTTCCGTTTATATCGACCTAATTAGCGGAGTACGTTGTCGCTTATTAAGGAGTTCGGTTATTTTTCAACTGCTGCGCATGATCAAAATAACCGATAACGTATAACGTTGATCAAATAAGTGGCTTAAAATCTCTCTAGTATTCACTGTCGTTATACGTCTAAATCAGAACCGCTAAATGAAGTTTACGCCAAACCAAAAGAAAACGGCTAGATCTAGCGCAAAGTCAAGATTGCCCTACAGACGAAGACCTATTTATCAGCAGGCACGACAGTTATTAATTATTGTCAAAGTTCATATTTCAACATAAATGTAATTAGAATTCTGCAAAAAGGAACCAAGAATGGTACGTATATCAATATTTCCTTAATTAATATCTGTATATTGATATTTTAGTTTCTAAGAGCGTTTTCACACGATACCATACGCGATTCCATATATTGCTGGCGATTTCGGTAAACAGCTTTCACACAGAGCGATTAGCGCGCTACCATTGAAAAGGCATTAATTTGATGAAATACGCGATGTTGCCGTTCAGTCCATTGTAAACCATGGCGAGATCAAGACGTGTGTTAATATTGCTGGCAATACTTTTAAAACGCAGAAAAGGGAAGCGAATGCTACATTCGTGTAATCGACGTTTTTGGATCCATCCCACATTAAGGGAAAGATACGTTGATAGCGCCTTCTGTACGCTTTTCGATGATTTGATCAACAACGAAGAGAAATTTTTTAATTATTTCCGGATGAACCCAGCTACATTTGACTATTTGGTGAATCGTTTATCTGGTTACATAAGGAAAGAAGACACAACGATGAGAAGCAGTATTCCTCCACTGGAAATGTTAGCAGTTACCATAAGGTAGGTGATATTTTTTTCGTCTATACCTACCTAATAATGCACATCATAAACAACAAAGAAAGTTTTTTTTATTGAAAACACTTAGAAAAAAGTACATATTTTATAAAGCTTAAAAGAAACATAAAACAACAACTCTAAAAATACGCAATTTGTCGATTCCAAAAAAATACTGAAAGTTAAAATTCTAAATGAAAAGGTAAGACTTTACAAGTGCTCATACGTGCCGTAGTCAGAGCCTGGGACTCCATAGGATGAATATGAGGACTGAAAAGCCTCACTCGACGCCGGTCGAGGCAAGTTAGCATTTTGTCCTATTTGTGTGATTGGAGTTTGAGGCCAGATAGCATTTTGTCCTTTAATTTGTGAAATTAAAGTAAGTACACCCATCCTAAAGGCTAGTTTTTGGGTCTTCGGTAAATTTGCTGACTGCGGGTGTTATAGACGCGAAAAAAGCGCTGTCCTCGTCCATTTGTGGGGGTGGATGAGAACTGGCTTCAAGAGCTTTTAAAAGCGCCTTGTCTGTTTCATCCAACGCAGCCTGACGAGCACGTTTGCGAACACCCGGTTGACTTGGACCTGGTGCTTTATCAATACGGCGCGTGTGTTTTGATGACTAGACTAGAAATACTAGACTCTGTGTCATCTTTTGCAACGATCTTTCTTAGAAATTGCAACTGCTCAAAATAAATGTATTTCTTGGTTCGTTTATCCCCGCTCTTCTTTTTGAGAGGCAGTGCAAAGGCATCACGAATGTGCTTCCATTTGTCACCAATAGCTTTTTCTGCAAAAGAAATGTGAACAGTATTTTTAGCCAATATTTTCTAATAAATAACAAACAAAATGTTTTTTTTGTTTCTTTTTTTTTAGATACTTGGTTAGTGGGAATACATTTACGGATTTGCACTATTCTTATCGATCGGGGATCTCGACGATAAGTGGAATTGTGAAAACTCTCTGTCAACAGTTGTGGAAGAATTTGAGAGACGAATATATAGGCGTACCTTCCCAAGAGAACTGGCTGAATATTGCATCAAATTTTGAGGCAATGTCACATTTTCCACATTACATTGGGGCCGTAGATGGCAAACAGATACGGGTTCAAAAATTTGCACACAGTGGTTCTATGAATTTGAATTATAAACATTATTTTTCTATGGTGCTCATGGCTATTGCAGATGCTGACTATAAGTTTGTATATGTGAACATCGGAGCATACGGGAAAGATTGCGATTCATTAGTGTTCCAACAAACTGCATTCTGGAAAAGACTACAAGATTGTTCAATAAATGTTCCTGATCCAACTGCGTTAGAACCTACCGGGGTGCAATTGCCGTTTGTTTTGGTTGGAGATGAAGCTTTTGCATTAGATGCAAATCTGTTGCGACCATTTACAGGACAGAATCTTACTATGACCAAGAAAGTTTTTAATTACCCCTTGACAAGGGCACGAAGATTTGTGGAATGTACTTTTGGGATACTGTCAAATAAATGGCGCATTTTTCATACAGCTTTAAATGTGCCCAAAGGATTTGCAAAAGATATAGCAAAAGCCGCTGTTATTTTACACAATTTGGTTCGTCTTAGAGATGGCTTCCGTCCTAGAGACATGTATGTGGGTACCCAAATGCAAGGGCTTCAGGACATACCGGTTGGTGCAAGAGTCAGAGGTGGAAGACGTGCAAATGACGTACGAGATAAATTTGCAAATTATTTTGTCAGCCCAGCAGGATCTTTACCTTGGCCAAAATATAATATTTCACTTAAATTTATATTTATACATACCTACATGTTTTATAAATGGTTCGCATTATATAGGCTTGCCAGAGGTCCGTTTTTTAAACGGACAGTTCCTTATTTTTGGGACGTCCGTTTGTCCGGTCCGTTATGTTTTCACCTTTTTGCCCTATATAAATTGTCCGTTATTTTTCTATATGGAATCTGGCAAGCCTAGCATTATAATATTATAAAATAACATTAGAATAAAAAGATTTTACCTGCAGCTATTCTGTCTTTTTCCTCTAATTCGTGATAACCG
Organism: Polydrusus tereticollis; assembly: GCA_963920685.1. Classification (NCBI taxonomy): domain Eukaryota; kingdom Metazoa; phylum Arthropoda; class Insecta; order Coleoptera; family Curculionidae; genus Polydrusus; species Polydrusus tereticollis. Next base: position 59,099,066 of record OY987329.1, read on the forward strand.
TCTATTAAAAACGTGTGAATTTCCGTCCAAGCTTTCCCCCTTTTAATTTTATCCTTGTATTCCTCAATTGTTTTGTCCCAGATGCATGGTCTTTGTTCTATTAATTCAATTATTAGGTATAGAGGATCAAACGCGCTCTGAACCCTTTTCGCCATCTTGCAACGTTGTCGACTGAAGACTGAGCGATTTATAGTTTTGCGTGTGAAGACAGGCATATACTTGCACTGGCGAGTTGAATCGCAACGATAAAATATTGCGCGATATCTGTAGAACATATTGCGTGTAAATGCGATATAGCTCTATTGCTACCATCAATTTTATGGTATCGCCGTCGTGTGAAAGCGGTTCATTTAAAAACCTACAATTTTGGTGCACCGCAATATAGCGACCAATTATTGCTCGCGATATATAGCGCCGTGTGAAAACGCCCTAAATGTCGATATATCGAAATATCGATATTTAAAAAAAAATTTATGAAATATCGATATATCGATATTTCGCCTACCCCTAGTCCAGGCCTGTGACAAAATCTAGTATCATGACCGCGTCGCCAACATTTTCCTGATGGTAGCGTGTCACTGTTGCGTATTATCGTCTCGTCATTTTAATAAAAATAATTAATATGCATTTATAAATCATCGTCCAGACTTAGCGGACCAGGCCGCGTGGCATTCCTTTGATGCGATGCCAAAAAATCGACAGACATGTGACGGACTGATGATGCGCAGTCAACACGGCGATGTCACGCGTTGCGGTTACGGAGAGTCCAGACTACATGCGACGAGGTTCGCGATGGTGTTACGATACAAGGTTTTATCATAAGTCTGGATGCACCTTTACACTAAATCTGCAATTTGAGCAACACATAATAATTATGTTCACAAACGCAGAAAATTTTTCTAGGAATTTTATTTAAAACTTCCACAATAATAAAGTATGGGCAGGCGAAAACTCTCATGCCATGACCGAAACTCATTCGCAAGAGCAACTTTCGGGTTGTGTCAGGTAATATGCTTATAGGACCATTTTTTCTGCCAGGATGCCCTAATGGTCTTACCTGCATTTCCTCCAAGAAGAACTACCTCAATTGAAGGTCCCAACAAACATTTTAAGTTAAATTTACCTTTATTCGACCTCTAAACGGGTCAAATATTTTGCACGACCAATTATATACAGGGATAATTTACCTACATTTGTTTTCCTATTGCCCAATGTGGGGAAAGAAACTAAAGTAAATTGAAGGTCGAAAATAGGTTGATAGGGTTTTTCTGTCCAATAAGTTGAAACGAAGTGAAATAAATATAGACCTATTTTACGTCTAAATGTGGAAAGTGAGACCAACCTTTTGACCTAAATATAACCTAAATAGGAGCAATAAGACACTAGACAAAAACACAGAGAAAACATATTATATCTGGTGTTAGAAAGAAAAGACAACAACTTATGCCAACACTTCCAACAGGACAAAATAAATTATAAAATGGAGTTCGACTTAAGTAGATATTTGGAATGGCCGCTTATTATAATTTCAACAATATGATATAATTAAGTTTTATCATTTTTCTGGATCGAAATTCGGATGCGAAAGAAATTTGGTTGTGAATTATGGTGATGATACTTCGAAAAACTAAACGCGCCCTTAAAATATGCATTTTTTTATGTATTATTACGATAATTTAAAATATTTTTACCATTATAACCTAAAAACAGAGTGCCTTCATTATAAACATTATATGTACCTAAAGTTTTAAAAAAACTTTCGTTGACGAAAGATATCGTAGTCTAATGGATTTTCCACTCACCTTATGTAATTCTTAAAATTTTAATTATTGTTTTTTTATAGTTGTCGATAAACAGGAAAACTAATAATTATTAAATATGGCCGCCTTTATATTTTTAACCTTAAAGTTATTTTTTTCTTTATTATTAACTGTACAAGCAATGTTAGCCTTTGAGGTTAATCAGAAAGTTATGAAGTAGCTCAATTTTTAACCACAAAAGATCTATAACTTTGGGAACAATTTATAGGGAAAAATTATCCAAAATATTACTTGTTTCTAAAACTACATGGTCAGTACATTATTTGGACTTTTTGTAGGCAATAATTCGGTAATATTTACCTAGCGTAATAGCCAAAAAATTTCTTAATTTTGAACACATATATTAAGTAACAATTAAGTAAATTATTACTTAATCATATTCCTTATTAGGATTAAATATTTTTAATGTCTAAGAGAGGTAATTTTTTTGTAATTTTTAACTAGGTAAATTAAACTACAAGTAGACTTCCCTATAACAAATTATTTAAGTTCTAGATATCCAAATTTTGACTTAGATTTTAGAGTTCGAATCTTTTGTGACTTTTAAGAAAACATTTAAGGCAAAAATAAGCAAATATTTGCCAATTTAGGATTATTTTCCTTCCTTTCTGGTCTACATTACTTAATATGTTTGTTGGGGTGTACCATATTATGGGTCCAGGAATCAAATGTAGTACATGTATAGTAGAGCCCTATGTCATTGCTTATTTCAGGGTAATTGCTGGCGACCATGCAGTTTATCCTAATCGTTGTAAAGGCCGCGGAGTGCCTCACCAATGGTACGCAACAATGACGATTTGTCATCATTGGTACGGAAGATCCCCCGATCTCAATAGTTTCGATTTATTTTTCTGGAGTCATATTAAAGCTCTGGTGTATAAAACTCCCATTACCACTTTAGAAGATTTAATACTTGCCTCGTCTAAAATAACACGGAATGCGACGCCGGGAATATTTGAACAAGCATGCATGCAATTCGATTCGATGCGAAGACGGGCGGAGGCATACGGATTAAGTGAATTTGGCCATTTCCAACATTTTGTATAAAACAAAATTAATCACTATTAATGTAATAATAATAATAAATAAATAATTATAAGCAGGTGTTTTATTTAACTAAAGCATTGAGATTATAAAAAAAAGTAATGGCGAGGTCTATCAGAGCTATTTTAGCTAACTTGAACACAATGACTTTCAATTTTAATTAAAGGATTTTTTCATAAAGAATCGACCAGACGAATCAGAAAAAATATACATTTATGCACACTTTTTTTGTAAAAAATATCAGAAAACCTGTTTGCATAGACGCGGAGTAATAGAATAACTAAATATGTGATTTCATATTCTTTAACACATACCAAAATTGAAAATAATACCAAAAGTATTTTCGGAGATATTAGAAAATACCGCTTAAAAAAAAAAGACAACACCTTGTAACAAAAAATTTCAGAACTTTTCTCCATAAAATTACCTGGGGAATCACACCCTGAAATATTAACACGTCATTAAATAACTGATGAACTGGAATAACTTTGTATGGATAATATTTGTGATTTTAATTTTTTCTCGTTCTAATAACTTCACCATTGTGCAAACCGCAAATTTGCAACTACGCTTACTAATTACTTATTTGAAGTAAAATTGGCATACCGTTTCTATGGGACTAAACGGTGGCAAGTCTACATTCAGAAATACCAGAATTGAAAAATGAAACAAAATAAACACAAAATGGAATGTTTTGATCGATTTACAAATAAATCCTCAGAAATACGGTCTTACATATTGATATGTTCAATCGAATTTTCTTCAATAACTGTTCAGTTTAGGTATAGGACATAGTACACGAAAAATACTTAGAATTCGATGCAAAATGCAACGTTGCCGCCATAAACTCAAAGGCAAAAATATTTATCTAAACCTAGATCTCACACGGAAACAACAGGAATTAGATAAGAGAAACTGGTCTGAGTACAAGGATCAATCATCCAAAGGAGAAAATAACATACAAGTTAAGTATATCAAAGGTGTACCGCAAATAGTCGTGAATCCGGAAAACTAAGCAATGAGGGTCAATGCCAAAATCATATATCTGCACTAAACATATATTACCAAAATGTCCGTGGCTTGCGAACAAAGCTCACAACATTCACTTGCAATGTAGCCTTGTACAATTACCATGTAATTATGCTAACCGAAACCAATTTATCGGCTGATATGTCTGATTCAGAGCTGGGCTTAAACAATTACTTTATCTTTAGAAAGGATCGTTCAAGGGAAACAAGTAGAAAAGAGTGTCTTGGCGGAGTTTTGTTGGCTGTGCACAGATCCATCACCTGTAATCTCCTTCCAACAACTGCACCAATCGAGCAAGTCTATGTAACCATTGGTTCTTCCAATGTGAGGTGTGTTCTTGGCTGCGTATATCTGCCTCCTGATTCTACCTTTGAAAACTATCTGATGATTAGTGACACTGCTGACATGATCTGTAATTGTTACCCAAATGCAGAACTCTGTGTAGCCGGAGACTTTAACCTACCCAAGGCCAGATGGATCAACGAGGACATCTGCACAGTTGGTGTTCCCCGTCCAGATGTCTATGCTGCTCCTCAAACTGTACAAAAAATAGCAGCTATTTCTGATTTTTGCGCATTTCACAATCTATTTCAAAATAATCTTGTTCAGAATGTTAATAATGTTATTTTAGATTTGATCTTTTCACGTAACTTAAGCCCAGTCGAACAGTGCTATCCTCTGGTCACTGTTGATAACCATCATCCTCCCTTATGCTTCAACTTGGATATTCCAAACCCTGGTTTCAGAGTTGTCAGCCCGAGAGCTGACAACTTCTACTATGATTTTAAGTCTGCCGATTTTAGATTGATAAATGACTACTTGGCTACTTTCTGCTGGGACAGTATCTTGGTGAACACGGATGTTGATAATATGATTAATATTTTCTATGATATACTCTATAATTGCTTTGATCTTTTTGTTCGAATTAAGAGGGTGCCTAGCGGAAAGTTCCCTAGATGGTTTGGCAATGACTTAAAAAATCTAACAATTGAAAAAAAAACTGCTCACAAGAATTACAAAATTAGTAAGTCCGCTCACGATTATGAGGTCTTTTCAAACCTAAGATCTCAGTGCAAGGTACTCTCTCGAGAACACTATAAAAAATTTGTACAAGGTACTGAAAACTTCTCTGTAGCAACACTAAGCCATTCTGGAATTTTGTCAACTCGAGACGTACAACACCTCAGATACCCAATGTGCTGACACTAGATAATGAAACAGTAAACATGGGGCCTAACGCTGCAAATCTATTTGCAGACTATTTCTCATCCGCTTATTCTTTTGACAGCCCAGTGTATGGTAGGAAATTATCATGGTATCATCATAATATAAACAACTGCTCAATATCCATATCTGAAATATATACAGAACTTAGTGGACTGAGTCCACACAAAGGACCTGGCCCTGATAATATTCATCCCATCTTTCTTAAAAACTGCTCTTTCATACTTGCAAGGCCTTTACATATCATATTCAATAAATCCCTAGAGAGCGGATTCATTCTGGAAATCAAGTTTTGTCGTTCCTATTCATAAATCGGGGGATAAATCTAACATCAAAAACTACCGACCAATTTCTATCATTAATACAATCCCTAAAGTTTTTGAGAATCTTGTTACTAAATATCTAACTTCGCTATTGACTATCCAGGTCATCACCCAGCAATTTGGATTCTGTGTGGGCAAAAATACCGAATTAAATTTGTTGTCTTACACTCACTCTATAACACAGGCATTGGAGTGTGGGGCGGAGGTCCACTCAATCTACACTGACTTTTCCAAGGCCTTCGATAAGGTCCCGCACAATATATTAGTTGGAAAGCTACAAACTATGGGGATATCTGGATCTATGCTTTGCTGGATAATTAGCTATCTTGCTGATCGGATCCAGATAGTTAAAATTAATAGCTTTCTATCGCGAGAGATAGTTGTACCATCGGGAGTCCCCCAGGGATCCCACATAGGTCCTCTTCTTTTTAACCTCTTTGTCAATGACGTTACACCTTGTATCCGATATTCCGAGTTCCTTCTGTTCGCGGATGACCTAAAATGTTCAAAGTTATCTCAACTCCCGAGGACTGCATTGCTTTGCAGGATGACCTCGACCGATTTGTAGCATGGTCTCATGACAATGGTATGCATATTAACACCTCAAAGTGCATTCTCTTGGTATTCTCTCGTCGGCAATTAAAAACTATTTACGATTACAATATAGACGGCACAATTTTAACTTCTGTTGACAACATGAGAGATCTGGGTATAATTCTCGACTCAAAATTATCATTTGTTACTCATATATCTACACTAGTGAGCAAGTCGTTGAGAATGCTGGGATTCGTAAGCAGAACTACGGGAGACTTTATGGCTATTCGTTCCTTTAAAATCCTCTTTTGCAGCCTTGTCAGAAGTGGTTTGGAGTATGCAGCCTCTGTGTGGAATCTTCAATATGCCTGTCATGTTAACAGAATTGAGCGCGTGCAGAGGAAGTTTATGCACCATATCCACTTTAGATTTTTCAGAGACACTGAATATAACTACGAGAGAATGTGTCAGAGACTGAATATGTCACCACTTCATGATAGAAGAAGTCTCCATAATCTTCTCCTTTTCTTTAAAATCATTAACTCTATTGTCGACTGTCCATACCTTACTTCTAGTGTTACCTTGCATGTACCCCCTGTCAACACAAGAAACGTCCAAACTTTCTACCAACCATATCACCGCACCAACTATGGTTGTAATTCCTTTTTTCCCAGGTTAGTGTATCTCGCTAACCAGAATCAGCTACAACGCTTAAACTTCTTTTGCCCCCTTAAGAATTTTATTAAACAGCTATATGAGGTGAACGCTGTTGGACTGCGAATGGGTGAACAGTGATGTCAAGTCTTTTCTTTTTCTTTTTCATACTTTAGTTTAGTGGTAGTACTTGTAAAGTGGTTATTATAGAACCTATTCACACTTTAACGAACTATGCATGTTAGCTTTAGTTATCATTTTATTTCTAGTCTTAGTCTTAGTCTTAGATATAGTCCTTACTATTATTTTGTATGTTATTTGTAAAAAATGGCACTGGCCGTCAATAAATAAATAAATCAATAAATAAATAAATAAAATTCAAAAATGAAATGAAAAACAGATGTTTTCATTTGAAGAAATGAAGTTGATGGTCGTAACTTTTTTTTGGTATACCCTGTATATATAAATTTACCATCAAATAACCACATTAAGAAATAAAAACCTACTGGTCCAAGAGTTTTTCCAGAAAATACGCCGCTGAATTTTAAGTGAATTTAGACATTACTTCTGGGACTCACTGTATATATTTATTTATGAAGCTCGTGAAATTAATTTTCATAATGCATCTTTTTGAACGTATAGTAAACTTCTGTCGATTATGCAATTTATATTTAGAGTAATTTTAAAAAAATATTTTGAACAAATTTTCACCAAAAAGTTTTGTAAAAAATTTGACTTGTTCATAACTTTATACAGATTTAAAAAAAATAGTATATTATAAATCAACGGATTAAGGTAATTTGATTGCTAGGTTTATACACCATTTTTTGTACTTTCGGAAACAGTATTACTAAAATTAGGTAATATGTAGGTATAAATATAAGAACACCTGATAATGTCACAATTTAATGCAGTACTAGTTTAATACTTTATTAGTCTGCTTTAAAAGTATAAATAAACAAGTAGTGAGTCTCATCAATTTTGCGATCAGTGGCGTATTTAGGGGGGGGGGGGGGGTTCCGAGGGGTCTGGACCCCCCCCCCCCCCCATGGGCTCAATTTGGAATAAACAACATGAAACATTGATTCCAATTTTTCAGATCGTTATATATACCTTTAAAAAACTTGTACTTAAAAAAACACAAATATTGGCGTTTATATTTAAAATTTTTTTTATTTCTACGTTTTTTCTTCCAAAAAAAGCAACTGAAGTTAGAAGGTTTTATGCCGACAAAATCACCTCCAGGAAACACTTGCAGAAGAACCTTTCAGCAAGATTTTGTAGCTTTTGCAAGTAGTTCTACATGAAGCAGCGTCATACAGGATACTAGCGATGAACCAAATCGATCATTTAATATTGTAAATTGTACAAACGTAAACATCCATCTGAATGTAAATAAGTGAATAAAGTTTCAACATTTTTTTAATTATATATTGCTAGCGCACTTTAGTACCCGTTTACTAAAGTACCTACTTAAGTCTCACAAATACAAAAAGTATGTTGTTGATTTTCGGATTAATTTCCGACCCTGGATAAACCAACATTTTTAAGATGTTGAGCGAGACAAAAAGTCAATCAAATGTCTACTTATTTTGAATTGAAAACATGTTAATTTTAACACTGATTATTTGGCGTACCTTGTATAACTAACCCGAACCTAGTATTTAAAAATAACAGCTGTATATATATATACAGGGCTGCCCAGAAGTCCGGAATAAAATTAATATAGCCTTAACCTGTAACTTTTGGGGAAAATGCTCGGACACGTCAATTTAGTTTTATATATATGCTCACATTTTGACGTTATTCGTTTGTTTCTTTATAGACATTTGTCAAAGATATGACGACGTCGATCTTTTTTTAAAATGGAAACATACAGCTTGTGATACATCATTTGAAAGCTAGTATATCGTACAGTATGCTCATACATTTTGGCGCGATTCTGTCAAGCTATTTTAAAATGGCAACTGTTAAAAGTTTTAACAAAATCCCTATTTAAATTAGCGGAAATGATAAATCATTGATGTTTTTTTTACCTTTCAAGGTAAGAAATCTTCATTATTTCACGTTCTGACATTTTGTGACATTGTGACTTAGCAATAGTTATGGTTTATTTGTTATTTATTTTGTCAAAAAATAAAATAAAAATAAAAATGTAACGAAGCAAAACAAAACAAAACACAAAAAGGTGGTTTACGTGGCAAATGCTGGAAATGTCCTACACCCTCTACTTGGCATGCTCCCAGACGATGGTAAAATCCGTCGACGGAATTTCTAATGGCTTCAGCCGGTATGTTATGTGTCTCCAATCTAATTTTGTTTTTCGAATCTTAAATATTATCTAGCCTATTTTGGTCAACTTTTTCTTTTAACCCTTAACTGGTATCGTCATTTTAATAGTCATAAGTGGTATCGTCGGGTCATTTCTGACCCGACATTTTTTTTAAATATATAAAAAAAAGGACTAAATCAAATTGAAGTTCTCATATATTTATTATTATATCGTTTTGTAAGAGCATTTTTTAAACAAAGAGCTGGCTGCAAAAGTTTAACATAGAAATGTATCGTGCAAAAGTAAAAAAACTGTATATTCCTTATATAAAAATGTACTGATCTATAATAATGTACTAAAACTAAAAATGTAAATTATTGAAAAAAATTTTTTTTTGCTTATTAACAAAGAAAGTGCTGTTCTTTCAAATAGTTAAAGATTTATTGATATAAAACCAAAAACAAAAAAATGTACAAGGACCTTTTAAGACATATTATGGACCCCGGACACTAGAACCGCCGACTAGAGTGCTATTAATCGACTGCCACTCAACAGGCTAACGCATCTGCGTGTTTTAGGAGAAGTCCCGAGAGCTGTGATTATTTCGCGCTTATTTAGAAAAAATACGATGGGAAATTTATCAGCTCGGGTCCAAAGTGACCCGACGATACCAGTTAAGGGTTAAGTATCCTCAAAGAAAATAGTCTAGAGGCGTTAAGTCTGGGACCTCGGTGGCTATTCAATTGTACCACGTCGTCCAATACAGCGACCTGAAAATATCTGATCTAAAGATCATCTCACATTGACACCAAAATGCGGGGAAGCACCATCTTGCTACAACCAAATTGTTTCATTAGGTATATCTGGATCTACTTCATTGGGAAGAATTACAGCTAGAGCAGGCCTCAACTCGAAAGTTAAGAAGTCCAGGTACCGTTCAGCTGTGAGGTTTCCTTCTAAAAAGAATGGCCTTAAAATTCGGTTATTAATGATACCTGCATTACATTTACTTTCTGGGGCCGCTGAGTATGCGCTTCAAATATCCATCGTGGATTTTCTTGACTCCAGAAACGATAATTATGTCTGTTAACCACCCCGTTTAAACAGAAAGTAGCTTCATCCGAAAATAATATGTTCTGTGGAAACCTATTATTCTCGTCACACCGTCTCATCATTTCTTCGCAAAATTGCAAACGCCTATCATAGTCATCTTCTAAAAGCTCTTGGACAAGACATACTTTATAAGGGTGGTATTTTTCTGCGTTCAAAAATCTTTCAATAGTACCTCTAGATGTATTATGATTTTGAGCCAATAAAACTGTTGAAACATGCGGATTATCCTGCAGAGATAATGCAATATCCAATTTTTCATCGTCGTGAAATTTAATTTTCCGGATATTTAGAATTAAATCAAGTGCACACTTCACTTTGACTTCTTATTTTATCTCCACATATATATATCAAGACTTCGATACGCTGCCTTTCCGACAAAACCATTTTTGTTTAGAAAATTGTAAAATAATACTTCGGAAATACCTAAATTAATTTTACTAGTTCACAATGTCACAAAATGTCAGAACGTGAAACACTGAAGATTTCTTACCTTAAAAGGTAAAAAAAAACGTCAATGATTTATCATTTCCGCTTATTTAAATAGGGATTTTTTTTTACTTTTAAATGTCGCCATTTTGAAATAGCTTGACAGAATCGCGCCAAAATTTATGAGCATACTGTACGAGATATTAGCTTTCAAATGATGTATCACAAGCTGTATGTTTCCATTTAAAAAAAAGATCGGTGTCGTCATATCTTTTACAAATTTCTATAAAAAACCAAACGAATAACGTCAAAATGTGAGCATATATAAAACTAAATTGACGTGTCCGAGCATTTTCCCAAAAGTTACAGGTTAAGGCTATAATAATTTTATTCCGGACTTCTGGGCAGCCCTGTATAGATTAGGTGTTATAAAAAAGCGTCGACCATAGTATTATTTCAAATCCGTAGCGTGGAAAGTCGAGTGGATTCCCTCTCCAGATTTTTTCGTGTCTACATTAATGAAATAGTACTTGTGAATAATTAATTAAACCGATTGCTAATGAATGTAAATAGAAGGTAAACTGAATATATTGAATAAGCAAATAGAGCTAATAATGTAGAGACTACATTTACCAAATAAACCAAGGGCGGTCAAAACCCGCCAACGATTGCCGCACAATTTAAAATAAATACACCAAACACAATGGCTATAAATTGCACCTGTTGGATTTCAAAGCCTTTTGTGTATAATTTGGTTTCCCATGCAGCTTACGTGATAAATGTGGTTATACGATTTAAAATTAAATATTGATAAACTTATTTTTAAACATGAAAATTTCAGGTTGTTTTTTTAAAAAAATAGGCCAATTTTGTTTCTGATTTCGTACTATACTATACATTATATTTTTTAAAATCAGACAAAATTTTAAAATTCGGCAATTTATTTAATCTAAAAGTCGTCTTTTATTTATATTTTGATTATTATACCATACGGAACAAAACCGAGTTTAGTTAACAGGAATAATTAGATACCTAAGAAAAATATCAAAGTTAACCTATTTTTTACATAACCCTACAAACCCTAATTTGAGGTCGCTGATCACAAATCCGAAGTCTCTTTGCGCGGTCTGTAATGGTTTCTGAGAAAGAAAGTATTCAAGTTTTTTAACAGGTAGGATAAATTTGCATATGTAATCTTCATATTATTATACACTTCTTTGTTAAAATAATCGCAAACTGTACCCAATGTCCACTAATTCTGTCAGTGACTCATTTAATACCAATCACCAAATCTAAGAAGAATAATGAAAATATTGTAAAAGTAAATGTTTTTATGCATATAATATACTTTGCCCCTCCAAATGCAGTGAACTTAAGAGGCGACGTTGTCATACAAGCCGTAATCAGCTAAATGTATTTAGAATAGCACGCTGATATACCAATACTGGGATTCTGATCGCGGAGAAAATAAATGTGGCAACACACAGAGACCGAATTTATCACTTCAAAGATTTGAAAATAAGCGTGCCGACAGGGTTTTCGAACTGCATGATTAATTTGATAATTATTGTAACTAACTGCTCTTATTTGAATAAACTATTGATATTAACGAACATTTAACTAGCCCGCCTACAAAAAAAATTTTAATTAACATTAAAAGAACAAATAATAGTAAAAAACGTATACCATGGAATTCGGGAACGAAATCCTGAGCTAACCACATTGGATGCTGGATTGGATGAAAATCCACAATAAAAAAAATTTTGACTGAAATTAAGAAGAATACACCATTATCTAAAATATCGTTAAGAGTTTTCTAACGAACTTTAAAAGAAATTAATTTTGGGTATATTAAACGAAATCGAAAAAGCCTACTAACTAAAAAGATTTAAATTATTGTATGGCGGCGAAAATATTTGAAAAAAATACGGGAGTTTCGGAAAAAAGGGAAAAATTGTATTACACCCACAAAACAAGAGTCAATGAAGGACACACAGTTGAGAAGGTATGGCCACACCTAAATATTAAAAGTTCAAGGCGGGCATTTATGGATGGATTTTCGCAAGGACTAGGAAATCCTACTGCAAAATGGGCATCGTCTTATAGGATCAGGTTTTAAGGGTTAATGAAATAAATTTAATTTATAACAAATTATATGACGTTCCGACGAAATTTCATTACTTATGATTTTTCGAAATGCACAGGCCACTGGAAGTTATTCGACATTAGGGGGGGGGGGGGGGATTTGTTGTCTAATGCATTCTAGACGTATTAAACTAGAACTTTGTTAAAATTTTATCCTTCTTATTTTAAAAACGGTTTGAGCTAAGATAGACATACAAAATATATTTGGAATCAGGAATAAATACCTATGATAAAAATAAAAAAATATACAGAGTATTCCCTTGAGAAAACAACAACTTTACAACACCGTTCCGGTTATACTCTACGGGAAAACATAATCAAGAGGGCCATGTTGGCTTTTAATAAAAATACAGGGAAACTCAAAAATAGGCCCTGTCAGTCCTGGTTGGATGACCATACCTAATAAAATTATATTTTTAAGGCTACTTTCATGTACTCTGTCCATAAAATAGAGTGCTTAGTCATGCAATGTGCAGCAAAGTGAGTGTTACAAGCACTTTTAATGTAGTTCAACATTTTTTATTATTTTGCATCTCTATTGACGTTATTATTAAAAGCAAAGTAATGTTAGTTATTCCCTAAATAACTTAGTAATATCGTATAAATGATATTTAGTAGGTAAATTGCGCTTAAAATTTTGGTTTTGTGTAGTTAGCTATATCTTATTTAATTTAAAGAAATAGTCCATTCTCTTATTTGTTTAATCAATACCTTCTACTACTTACCAAGTTATCTGAATTTGCTGAAGCTGACTTAAGTACTTATTGTCTTCTTACCTAGAAAAAAAAATTGTTTAACTTAACAGGTAAAAACTGTTAAACACAATGGCTTAATGCATTGGCCGAAGATAGTTTAACTGAACGTCAAGGTAATATTTGTGTCCAGGTTATTAGTAAATGGCTATGCTCTGGTGACCTATTAGTTTATTTTAGGCCGCCTTTTAATAATAGAGACAAAATCATTTCCCCTTTTGTGGAATGATGACAATATTGTGATCTTGAAAACAATAAGAGTAGGTGGTATCCAATTATGTTTTGGCGCTTGTTAATCAATTTCAGGCCTTTTGAATTTTCAGATATACATGTTCAAACCCACTTTTTACGTGGTCATATTTTGGTTACAACGTTTTGGCTCCCAGGAACCATCATGATCTATGTTTCTTATGGATTTTTCACTCGTCGACATGCACTTGATTTATTTTACTTATAAATAGATGCCAAACGCTAATACAAAATAGGTACAAATTATAACCCGAAAATAACAAAAAAAAAATGTTTAGGCAAAATTCGACCAAAATAATCATATAATCATATCAGATTAATAATTTTCGAGATCGCCATGGTGTAATTACCAGTTTCAGGCACACTGTACCTCATGGAAAATGAAGCAGCAACAGTGATGTTAAAATTTTATAATCCTACAAAGTACTGAAGATATTTATTTAATATTCGTTAAGCCTTGTGGTTAAGAAAGGCGTATAAAAACAAGTCAAGTCCGAATAATGTAGAAACGCCTAACTATTTAAAAGCCTTAACAAGATTCAAAGCGCAACCTTGGAATAATTCTATTTTAAACCTATATTCCACCCAATTGTATACAAAAATATTGTAGTGGTTGGAAGACGCTTGAATTCGGTATAATTCAGGAGATAACCCAACTATATTAATGTAAGTATTAGGAAATTTTATCTCTCGAAGTAATGCAGAACCCGTATAATATGAAAAGAGAAAATCTATTGATAACGCAACAACTATTGTGGTAACGCGACGCTACGTAAAAATATAAATATCAGTTTCTTTGACACAACGCCGACTTACCGTCGGGTTACTACTCCATTTCAATATTTGTGCTAATTTATTATTGGCAAAGGCAAACTATGGCTACCGTTACCATACCGACATAGGGTGTCACTGAGCGCTAATTGGTTTAGACAGGACACCAGGTTTCGAAGATAGGTGGCCCGCTTCGTAACGTAAAAAGACTCTCTGATTGCATCTCGATGAAAGAACTCCGCTATTTACAGACTCCACGGGAACGATCTTGTTTTGCAACACAAAAGTGTGCTGTTTTTTCCGCTCTGTAATACGAATTTTCTTTAGTGCTATTGAGCAAGTAGGCTGTTTCTCTCCTGCCAGGCAGTAGCAAAATTCTCGGGTATGTATAGTATAGTATGTAACGCACAGACGGGTTAAGTTTTCTAGGATTTCCAAAAAGTGAAATATTCGTTTTTCGTCGACATTTTAGTCTAGTATTGCAACACAAGATGCGTTCCTCTATCTTTCGTAATATGGGGTGGCTGTTTTCGGGTGCATCCCGAGATACATTCGTTGCTTGATGATAATGACGGGTCCGACAGAAATTTTTAAAAAATGATACATGTTTTCGTTCATATTGGCGACCTGTAGCTGGTTAGGAATAATGTAATGAATTGTCAAGAGGTTTTCTAGTGTTTTTGTTTATGACAATTATATTAAACGAAATCAGCCTTATACTGTGGTGTATTCAGTAACAATACATGGAAGATAAGAAAAAACTCTGATTCCTTCATTTTAGTTCTCTTGGTTATTAAAAATATAGCGAATTGTTATTTCGGTGATCCCTGGTTGTTGGATTTAATATTGGTTTTTGAATGACATTTTGGATGTTAAAATTCATAACGAAGGTATAGCACCGAAGACGTACTAGGTCATGGGGTTCTACAATCTACTATAATGCCAGAAAATATTGACAAAGTCTACGATATCATTGTGGCATACAGGCGAGCGAAAGTGTTGAAGTTGGCAGAAGTCACAGGTATCCTAATTCTAAACTAATCTCACTCCGGAGCAGTGCCGCAATCGCGTGTGAACATCTGTTAAAAAAAACATCTTCGGGATACAACCAATCCTCTGGATTAATTATCAAAACAGGACTTTCTTTTACAAAGTTTTAATAAATGTTTTTAAAGTGCGTATTTTCTCCATTTTAAATAAACGCAACGCAAGACGAGGGAGTATAGCCCTACACACGAATGAGAAATTCCAACGGAAAACGATATGTAATTGGAATAACTAGACTTATTTAATTTGATTCGTCTTTTAGTAAGGAAAATTTCAAATTAAGGGCACGGATTTAGGAAACGGATCAGGGTAAAAATCAAAAGTGGAAAGTGGGGTTAGATTTTAAGATTTTTGACAACTTCGATGTGTTACCACATACGCATTCAATTGAAGAACAGTTTTCTAATATCCAACAATCCCGGTCTTAAGGGGGAACTAACCTGAATAAGAAATATTTCCAATATTGAAATATCTCAATGTCCAATATTGAAAAATTTCAACAATTAAGGGATCACGTGAATCAGGCTGATTAACATTGGCTTATATCTTCTATTACTTTTTGATAACAAGATGGCGCCGACTAAAGAACGTCTGAAAAGTGAGGCTACTAGAAAAATTACTTACGAGTGTTGTAAAACAAAGTCTTCTAGTGCAGTGTTATGTATAAACTGTGGAAAGGTGTTTCATAAATCTTGTGCAAGTCGAGATTGGGTTGATAAGGTCAATTTTATTGACGAAACACGTTTGAAATGCTGCCAAGACCCCAAGGTCAAGGTTGACGATGATGCTTCAGATGCCTTCCAGCGATCCGAAATTACCTATCTAAAAAAGCTATTACACGAGAGTGAAGACAAGAACAAGATCCTTCAGGAAAACAACTTCCTATGGAGGGAACAGTGCAATTTATTGTATGAAAAAATCTCTCAACTGGAGGGAAAGCCTAGAAGCACCGGTAAAAAAGGTAAACAAAGGGAACCCCGCTCATCCCTTCCGCCTCCTGCCATCCACACCCAAAATGAATCGACAGAATCGATATCTACTGTGCAAACTGAAGTTAGACATGAGAATGTCGATGACAATCGGCTCACCCGAAATATTTATTCAATATCTATCGAATGCTATCTTGGAGTCCTTCCCTGTAAAAATATATCATAAAAGAAACGATCAGAATCGTACAATTAGTTGGTTTAATGAGGATCTTAAACGTATGCGTGAACACCTGCATCTACTGTGTGAGCTGTATAATTCTTATCCTTCCCCCGATATGAAAAACCTTAGGAATAGTTTTAAAAACCGATACAGGGTAGCAATTAGACATGCAAAAATTAATAATAATGATGATATAATTCAAAATGCGCCAAATCCTATAAAATCCATGTGGAGTATTATAAATGAACACCGTGGTATAATCGAAGGCTCAAGTAACGGGGAAGTTAACATTGACCCAGACCATTTTAATGAATTCTTCACAGGAATCGCTCCTAAACTTCAAAGCAAACTACACCCTCCACTGATCGATCCAATTCAGAACATAACTTCTAATACAGGAGTACCTTTTTTGTTCACAAGTGTCACTTTCAATGAGGTCCGAGACATCATAGACTCTCTTAAAAATAAAGCAAGTAGAGATCCTTATGGCTTCAACATTTCCTTGATTAAATCCATTAAAAATCTGATTATTAGTCCATTGACCAAACTTATAAATCTCTGCTTCACAGAATCTGTATTTCCAGATGCACTAAAGAACACAGTGGTCACACCCATATTTAAGAAAGGAGACCGTCGGGAGGTCTCGAATTATAGGCCGATCTCTCTCTTACCACTGTTTTCTAAGGTATTTGAGAGGTGTATGGCTTCCAGAATAGCCCACTTTTTCGAATCAAATGACTTATTCTCTGAAAGTCAGTTTGGCTTTAGAAAGGGCCGTAGCACAACCATGGGAATTCTGGACCTTGTCTCGAACATCCTCGATGCCTTTGATGATTCCACTTATACAGCCTCGGTCTTCTGTGACCTAAGTAAGGCATTTGACTGTGTCTCCCATGACTTGCTTTTAAAAAAACTATCTCGCTATAATTTTCATTCAAAAAGCATATCTCTTGTTGAGAGCTATCTTAAAGATCGAACACAAAGTGTAAAGGTGGATGGGGTTGAGTCTACGAAGAGATGTGTGACTGTTGGGGTCCCTCAGGGTTCGGTTCTGGGGCCCCTACTTTTTCTGATCTATATCAATGATCTGCCTGGAATGGACTGCTCATCCAGATATACCCTCTTCGCGGACGATACCACAATCACTACCCAGCATAGTAATCTTGACACTGCAAGGGCAAGTTCGGTGGAGGCTCAGGAAAGGGCCGGGGCGTGGTTCAATGCAAACATGCTGTTTCTTAACACAGATAAAACCCACAAAATAATATTTTCCACGAGAGAGATACCTGAGGCAGTCTCCTCTGTAAAGTTCTTGGGTGTTCACCTCGACTGCAGACTTCGCTGGGACATACACACAGAGCAGCTTTCCAAAAAACTTAGTACGAATATATTTGTTCTACGGAATCTGACTGAGTGCGTGTCCCAGAGGGTCTTAAGACAGGCATACTTCTCCCTCTGTCACTCGCACATAAGCTATGCCATAGTAGCATGGGGTCATGCTCCAAGTGCCAGTAGAATATTTCATCTACAGAGAAGGGCTGTGAGGCTGGTTGCTGGTCTGGGTTACAGGGACGACTGTAGGGATGAGTTTATGACGAACAAGATCTTGACACTTCCATCACTCTTTATTTTCGAAACGCTTTGTCACGTAAAGACTCACCTGAATGAATATTCAAGTCATGACTCTATACACACATACAATACAAGAAACAAACAAAACCTTGTGCCTCAGTACTGGAGGTTGAAACGCTGCCAGAATGGTCCAGGCCACCTGGGCATCCACTTTATGAATAAAGTACCACGGAATCTAAAAGATTTGCCACTTCCTAAATTCAAAAGTAGTATAAGATCCTACTTGCTTAGCGGAGCATTCTATTCAGTGGATGATTTCTTGAACTCTGAATGGTAGAATTGTAAGCTTAAATGTTGTTTTGTTAAGTATACTTTTTATTTTTATTGTATAAGTCTGTTTTTAATCTCTCTGACGTTCAATTATCCTATTTTACTATGTAATTATTGAGATCCTTTTGTAACTTGTCCAATAGGCCACTGACCTTACTTTAAATTTACTTTCTGTGAAATACTTAACAAAAAATTTTATCATGAACTATATTATATTAATAACATTGTGTATAAGACTTATTGGCTGTGTAAGTACTTTGATTTTTAAATTTTGATTTTAATGTGTAGTATTGTGTAGTATGTTTCGTATAAGTTTATAGATTTTTAAATTTTTGGAAATTTTGAACATTCTATATTTTGACATATGTGAAATGCTGTATGTAATATTAACATGAATAAAGAATTGAATTGAATTGAATATTAGATATTTATACAGACTACTTCACATATCTAAATCAGGGGATTGGTTCACAAAGGGCGGATGTCACATATTTTGCAAAATGTACTTTTATGTGGCTTATGCATGCGGCCGACATATCGGATCTATCTGTCTAAAGTCGGAAGTCCTACAACCGCGCAATTCCATATTAAGGATTTAACAAAAGCAGTATGTCCATATAATATTTGGAACACAAAAGACATATGTGGACAACCGTGTTTTCACAATTTTTTGCCTAAGGCGGTTGTCCATCAATCAGAAGAAAAACTTGCGGTTGTCCATTCTTAAGTTGGAATTATGGACATCCGCCTATTGTAATGTTAATTTGTAGGTTATGAATACAAAACCAAGTGAGTGTTAAGTGTCGATTTAGCTCGCAAAAATGATGTCTGGTAGAGGTTTAAAAATTTTAAATGCACTAAAAGGATTAAAAAATAATCGTGATACGTCTCTATTTGAAGGTAAATAATAATAAATATTTTAACTCCCACATTTTAGTATAAAAGTGGGCTATTATTTTATTTCCACAAACGGAGGTAAAATAAATCGTATTTTTAAATTTTAGTGCCTCATACAACCGC
The DNA here is from genome assembly GCA_963920685.1 of Polydrusus tereticollis. NCBI lineage: Eukaryota > Metazoa > Arthropoda > Insecta > Coleoptera > Curculionidae > Polydrusus > Polydrusus tereticollis. The sequence continues at coordinate 59,118,540 of OY987329.1, forward strand.
AGAGTCTGATTTAGAGGAACATATTACTGAATTTCAAAAAATGCAATTACTAAAGGTCCCATCATCTTCCAAAGGTAGGTAGTTACACCTAACCTAACCTATATTATGTTTAAATTAATGCATTACTACTTTGCAGCATCAAATGAAACTTTTTCGTATTATTTTTTAGAACATCATGAAACAATGGCGGAGATTTACATAGAAAACCATACAGATACTCAGAAACAGCAAACGCCCGAATCATCATCTGCTAATGTAAGAAACACCCGAAAAGCATGCCAAGAATTTGCGTTATCGTCCAATGACAATGGTATGCGTACTTACATTTTATTATTTATTTTGTTTCTTAACTTATTTTTTTGTAGTACCCTGCTTTGCAAGGAAATTAATAGAAATAGAGAACAACTCCTACAATTCTTGTATGGCTATAAATCAAAAACAAGAACCAGCCAGTTCAGATATAAATTTGGAAATTGATGTTACTCCGTCCTATTCTAAAGGTAAAAATAAATTTTTGAAACTATGTTAGATTTAGCGTTTAAGTACTGTTAATAACAAAAATTTTGAGTTTCCTATATTTTGGCTATTTGTGTTTTAGACGGATATTGTGAAGATATTTTGGATTCAGAGACCGAAAATGAACCTTTTTCAACTGATAGTGAAGATGACGCAAACTATTATCCAAGTGAAGATGAAGACTGCTCGGACGAAAACGAACCTACAGAAAGAGTAGAAAATGTGAAAAGAAACCTTGCATTAACATTAGACGAAATAGGTGATGGTGAAAATACAGAGATGTGCAAACTAAGAAAGGCAGAAAAAGAAAACGGGCACCAAAGTTGTGGAACAAAAATGAAAAAAAAACTAAAAGATTAAAAGGAGAAGAGTATGTGAATCGTGGAGGTAAAAAAGTTAAAGAAAAGTCAATTAGAGATTCTTGTAAGTGCAGTTTAAAATGCTATACAAAAATTTCAGAACAAAATCGTCAAAAAATTCATGACAAGTTTTGGTCATTAAATAACTGGGACCAACGTAAACAATTTGTCTGTTTGGCAGTTAAAGTTAATAATATTGTAAGAAATCGACCCAGGAATAACAAACAAGAGGGAAGGCGCAAGAATACCTACAACTATCATTTAAATAATATAAATAATGAGGCTGTGGAAGTATGTAAAGTAATGTTCTTAAATACTCTATCATTAGGTGAAAAGTTTTTAAGAAATAGTATAAACCATGATAATACTAATATTACTACACCAGATAAAAGACAAAACCACAAACCAACAAGGACAATTCCCGAGAGGGCAATAGATATAGTAAAACAACATATCGAAAGCTTTCCCTCTACCGAAAGCCACTATACTCGTCGACATACCAAAAGGAAATATTTGGAACCAGGATTAAATATTAGAGTGATGTATAAGTTGTTCAAACAATATTGTCAAGAAAATAACGTCGATACCAAATACATTGTTAAAGAATCTTACTACCGTTTTATATTTGTTTCAAAATATAATTTATCATTTAAACTCCCCAGTTTAGACACGTGCGACGATTGTGATGAATATGAACGACTTTTACTAGATGGTAGAGAAGAAGCCGATAAAGAAACAATTAAAAATGAAAGAGATTTACATTTTAAAGAGTCAGACAAAAGGTATCAAATGAAGGAAGAAGATAAACTTAGGTCTAGATTTGAAAACTCTAAAGAAAAAGTATGCACCATAGACCTCCAGAAATGTCTACCAACGCCATGCCTTTCTAACGCACAAACCTTTTACAAGCTTAAACTGTGGACTTTTAATTTTACCATTTGCGACATGACGAAAAATCAGGTTTCCTGCATGGTTTGGAATGAAACTTTAGGTAAAAGAGGAAGTAATAAAATAGCGTCTTGCATTTTTAAATGGATTACTTCTTTGCCCGACGATGTCGAAGAAATTACATTTTGGTCTGATAATTGTGCGGGCCAAAACAGAAATATTAATATCCTGTTTTTTTATACATGGCTTTTACATAAAATTCCAAATATTAAAACTGTTAATCACAAATTTTTGTTGAAAGGGCATACACACATGGAGGTAGATGTGGCACACTCAGTGATTGAACACAGGAAAAGGCGCACTAGGACTATGGCTATTTGCAACACTAATGACTGGGCTCAATTAATGCGCTTAGCATGTCAAAAAAACCCGTATTATGTTTACGAAATGGAACTAAATGACTTTCTTCAATTTGATTTCTTGTGAAAAACTTATCAGTCCCCTCTGGTTAACAGAAAACAAAGAGAATATTTTCAATTGTCAAAAGTAGTTCATCTACAATTTCGAAGAGAATCTGTGGGAACTGTATTCCATAAAACACGTTTTGATTCTGAAAATTTTAAAGAATTTAACATAATACGAAATAACAGAAAAATCTTGGTGCTTCCTGATTATATCCCAGTAATATCAAATAAGCCTTTAAGACTCTCGACTAAAAAATATCAACACCTACAGGACCTATTAAAGTGGATTCCAGGAAGTTTGCAAGATTATTATAAAAATCTTTCACATCAAGATCAGGTAGAGAGCGAAGAAGACGACTAAAAATGGAATGAAAATAAATAAACCGTATTATTAAGTTAGTTTTCACCTACTTTCCATATTTTTCATAAAAGAAAATTCGTTTCTTAAATTACTTTCTTCAAAATTCTTACTTGGCAATTAGGGACTTCAGCCTTTCAGACAAATAATATTTTAGTATGCAAAAGTCGGATGTCCTACGCCATTTTTTTTTGTCGTTATTCATTTTAAATTTATTTTTTTTTTTGTAAATTATAAGTATAAATAAAATAGTTTTCAAATACAAAAAAATCTTTTAATAATAAAAAGAGTCTAAACATCCTTGGTTGGTTTAATGCATTTAAATTTGTTTTTTAGCTTTCCTGAAAAATTGTATTTTTGTGACATCCGCCCTTTGTGAACCAATCCCCTGAAATATTCGATCAAAAAGCGATCTTAACAATTAAAGAGCACATTTATACAATTCCAAAGATAACAAAAAATGTAGGACAAGAACGGCCTTATTTGTTAATTAATACCCAAAATCAAAACAACAAGCATCACTAATCGAATTAAATTACGGTTCGCCAAAAGCCATCCAAATTATGATTAAAGCGCCATATTTCCTCAAAATACCCCATTCATCTTTGAGGTATTGTAGGGTTGAATGTAATTAATTGGGTACAACAAACATAAACATAAATGTTAATGATAAAAGGTCGGCATTCCGTTTACAGTAATAATGTAGTAATACATGAAAATTGAGTTAAACGAAATAAAAAAAAGATTATAAAAATTAATTAAAAAGTTGGAATTAGGACCAAACAAAATCAATACATAATACCTAGGTATAAAAATTTTAACGATTATTTACCTCATCCATTATAAAAGCGGGTTGATTTTCACCTGATTATTCAGCGATAATCTCCCGCTCTCCGGTGAAAATCACCCTTGTCAAAAGTGAAAATCTCACCCGTCAGAAATCGTTAGTTTTTTATTTGATAAATAATCTTCAAAATACATTTCGGGATAGGGAAATAATCAGAAAATCATTCTCAGATTTTTTGCCATTAGGAAATCGCTCTCGGGCAAGCCCTCGAGCGATTTCCACGGCAAAAAATCTTCGGGATGATTTTCGATAATTTCCCTATCCCTTAATATATTACTACAGATAAACTATTTAACGCTGACAGAGGTTAATAATATACAAGGTGATACAAATTTGGGACTTCGGACCGTTAAGGGTAAGAGGTAAAACAAAAATTTCGTTGGGACGAGATCAAAATATTCGGCTGTTCATTGGTGACACCTTGTAGAAAAAGTTGTATTTTACGCGTTCAATAAAAAAAAATGGATTTAATTATGATTGGATATACATATATTATTTAAATCATTAATTAAAGCGATTGGCAGGAATTTATAGCCCAAAGCTTTTTATTTTTCGTGTTTTTCAAATATGACTAGAAATCGAAACAAACCAGATAAGCCCCCACAAACAAACGAAAAAAGACTTTTTAGATTTCCCCGCGGGACATACAATGGCTGACGGAATTCTTGAAAGGGGTCGGGTTTAAAACACAACACAATCTAACTAATTTGAATAGGCACCGTTAAGCGTGGATATTAATCAACATTCTGAAGTATATATTAAGTGACATAATATGGGAACACACAAAGGCATATGCCGGTGCTGTCACAAACAGAATACATAATATGCAACGTCATTTATTTCTTACTGTCTGTTTCTAGAAGCGACGCCATTAAGGGTGGACTTTCACTGATGTAAGAAATCTTCTTCTTTGATAATATCGAGATATCAAAAATCATCTTTATCAGGATAATTTTATAGTTTTTGAGGTCTAACTCATTAGCTGGCTTATCACTGAAGGAACAATAATTAAAAGAATAACAAAAAAAAAACGGATTTTCTATTTCTCTTGAAAGTAAAAAGAAAGTCAAAAATGTGTTATCTTAAATCTGGATTTTTTTTTAAAACCAACTTTATTAAGCAAAATATTTTTCTAATTCTTCGTTGAACTATAAGGGCAGAATGGGCGATTTAAAAAAAGACGAAAATTTTTATTTAAACACCGAAAATGTACAGGAAGCTAGGCTATTAACAATTAAATTAACTAAACTATATAAAAAAGTAAACACACGTTTTACTTTAATTCCACTATATTTGAAACTTACGAATTATTTATAAAATTCAACCAGTTTCGCTATCACTGTAGCTTTTTCAAGAATGAATGGTATAAAAGGTGTATAATTCATTCTTAAAAAGCTACAGTGATAGCGAAACTAGTTGAATTTTATAAATAATTCTTAAGTTTTAAATATAGTGGAATTAAAATAAAAAGTGTTTACTTTCTCATATAGTTTAGTTATGGAATTCCACCAAGTAACGGCAGAGTCAGTTAATTAATTAATTAAATTAACAATATCGGCAATTCCAATGAAAATTTTATACATTTATATTTAGCCAATAATTAGTAGTCTCCTTCTTGTTTACGTTACCTATAGCAACGGGGCTATTATAGAAAACTTTTCACAGTCCTACATGTAATTGATACGTGGACATTTTTTTACATTTTAAATATCATTTTATTCTTTAAACTAAGGCATTGAATTATGAAAAAATCATTTTTATGAGAGATGATGTTGGTCTGTTTAAAAATACCATTTAATAATATAACCATTTAAAAGGAATTCATAAATATGATTTTTGATTTCCAAATTGAACTTTGCTATGAAACTTATCGCGCTTATTCGGTTACCAGGACGTCTATTCTCCAGCTTAAGTTCAAGAATAGGAGGCCAGAGGAATAATAAATAAAACTAAACATTATTTATAGGAATATTTTACCTTTTAAAACCCTCCATATGCTGCTCAAATTTACATAAAGAATGCATACTTTAACATAACTTGACGTATTTAAAGTGCCTACAAAAAAATACAATTATACGTTTTGCGGTTAAAGTCAGACATTTTTATCTAGAGCCCAAAAATTAATGACGAGGAAAGAAAATAAGCCGGCACAAATGGCTGTAAAAACATTTCATCTTCGACCCATTTATTGTAAGCAGTGAGCCGTGCCTTAGGGAGGACCCAAATGAGACTGGTATAATATGTGCCTAACTTCATTTTAAATATTTCTTTGAACTTTTAAATTAAAAGAAAGAAATTACATTTTTATTTTATTTGAAAGATTTTTTTTGTACTTCTCCTTCATTATTTAGATTTTTCTTAAACAACATACATTTATCGTGATTTAGAAACTTAATCTTCTAGGGAGGGCATGTTAAACAACTAATTTAAACACTTGAAGATGTGCAACTTCTGCTACAAGTTTGACCACATAAAAAATGTTAACACTAAACTAAAAAAGCCTGTAACCCGAATGATGATAATTTAGCTATTTAAATTTTTATTGTTGTCGGCCCGTTGCGCTTTAAACAGGGCCATTTGCAAGGCGACCTACTGCTTAACGTGGGTTCTGAACCACGGTCCTCAGTCACGACAACCATCCCGGCTTGCACCCTCCAAGGACTATTCGGCCTCAAACTGGCGTGAATGGGGGGTTTTGAAGTTTTCACTCTTCCCTTATTTTACACGAACGCCATGTCGAACCACTAAAATCCAAACTTCCTCGAAAAGTTTGCCGGACCCGGGGGATTGAACCCGCGCTACACTAGTTCCTGTGTATCCGAAACCGTCGCCTTAACAGCGCGGTCACGAGACCCGTGACTGTAAGTAATTATGGCTATTTGATACTACTTTTAAGTCCGATCGCTAGCCACGAAAATTTTGACGTTTATGAACTTAGACATTGTCTTGACTTTTTGAGTCTCGTAATTTTGATTAGATTCATATAGTTTTGGTCACGTAGAAGTAGTGACGCACCAACAAAAAACCACCGTGCCTGACATATATTTGTAACAAAAATACAGCTTTAAACATAAGTATATTGGGATCAAGATTCCCAAAAAAATATTTCATATCTGAGACAGGACTCCAGTACATAGTGCGAATTTTTGACTGTTGCCAATTCTAAGTTAGATGTATAACCCTTAACGCTTGAAGAAGTTTTTTCACATAGTCTCCCGATGTGATCCTTATATCTAAGAGCGTTACCTATTTACAATCCCAGGAATTTGTGAACAATAGGCATGAAAGTGACATCATTGTACACATATATGTTGCCCAGGCTACACCTGAAATTTAGAACAATTCGATTCGCTCGTAAAAATACTAAAATACAACAAATTTGAACAACTGCACTTTTTTTTAAGATGGCTTTGGCAGTTTAGCCATTTAGTTAGTCGCTTTATTGTCTATAGTCTATAGTACTCTATAGCATTATATAATTACATAATATTTTAGCAAATATTTAAAAGCGTCCATGTCCAAGCCGGGATTCAAACCCGGGACCTCTAGATTGCCGGGCGAAATCACTCCCACCCGACCACCCATGTCGACTCAAGTTAGCAGATTGTACGTCTCCAACTTCCAGAACAATATTTCGTGATCCATACAGATAAATAAGATTAAAGTTAGAAAACAAGTATTTCGGAAACTATCAACTTTTGAAATCATTTAAGTTGGGCTATAATAGATCGTCATATTTTAGCCTTAGGAATTTATGTTAGCAGTTTCTACAGACCTTTTGTTATTCCTGATAATATTGATTTAAGATTTAAGAACAGTTGGATACGAAAAATGCATAGATATGTATTTAAAAAACGCTGTTGATCTTCAGGGAATTAACTTATTTTTTGGTTCATCTTGAATTATTTATTCAAAATTTGTACACGTGTTACGATATATTAAATTAACTTATGGCGATTTAAAAATAGCATCTAAAGAGTGATATTTTTTTTCAGGTCACGATCACATTAACTACGCTCTTGTACAAAAACAACTTTTGTGGTTTATCTGGTACTTAACTTTTTCATCTATTACGGTTCCTTTATATCTGATATGGTTGGGAAGATATTAAATTTGGCAAAATATTATTTCTAATATAAAAAGTTCATATAAAGATGTGGTCAAAAATCGAAAGTAGAATACTTTTTAAGGTAATTTCCAAATTTTTAGGTTTTATTCGAACATTTCAGCCCTTAAATAAATTACCAAAGTTGGACCGCGCAAAAACGAGGCGGAGCTTCGCATAACGTCACTTTGCAGATGCTGGTCGGATGACGTTCGAGATATGCTAAGCGTGTGGCGCGCGTTATTGTGTTTCTGTATGGAAACGGTGTTTGATAGATAAATTATATATTTTTTTTTATCTTTTTGCTGGTTTAAAATAAGTGAGGGAAAAAGCTTCTAATAAATATTGTGTGGTTCTTGAGTGCTCTAACACTTTCAGAAATGCCCCAGAAAAACCGTTTATAAATGATCCTGCAACTAGGAAAGTTTGGCAGAAAGCTATGCGTCGGAATGTTTTTGTTTCTGAAAATCCCACGTTCATTGCTATGAGGACATCCTAAGTTTAAATATATTTCAATGTGAAAGCAGACTACAAACTATATGATATTTGTAACCTATTTTAGATAAAAGAAGACATAGACATTATATGTACATAAAGACAATGAAAAAAGGAAATATCAGATTTAAGCCAATTTGATTGTCAAAAAAAATTGAGTTACGACCGACCCACAGGTCGAAACCACCGTCACGGTTTTTACAAAAAAAATAACTGCAATCCTTGATTAATAACTTGTCACTTCCTGAAACTTCAGAAATCTCTACAGCGAATAAGGACGTCGAGCAGGAAAATGGGGTGAAAATCAAACCAAAGTCTTGTTAAAATGAGTTCGAAATATTATCTCTATTTTGGCTACTTTAAGCGTGTTGCCCTATTTTCGTTTAACCTATGTAGTATGTTCATTAGACGCTAGATGGCGTATTGGTTGTTGTCTTTCTTCCTTCTTGGTGTGGTTTTAAATAAAGACTTAGTACAATAAGCATTCATAAACTGTAGAACGTGTTTTTGTTTCCCCTTTTCACCCTGGTAATTTCTCAGTAGTTTCTTGCCCTAATTTTAACAAGTCTAAAGATATGGGTCTCTTATTTGTTTTGTAATATGGATGCTCAAGTGTTGTGTATAAGTGAAGATTTGCCATTGTCAAAAATGGAAAAAAAGAGAGAATATCCTTTTACGGAAAAGGTTTCGAAGAAAATGCGGTTGGAAGGAAATAGTACCGATTCAGTTTGTAGTAGTAACGGCTCTACAGCAACACTTATCTTACTAGCAATTAAGATTGTCAGATTCAGATTTCGATAGTAGAAATAGATATTTCAAAGGAAATACAACCGAGAACATTTTTCTTGATAGAAAAACATTCCACACTAAATTCAGGTATGCCTAGCCATTCATTACTCATTGTAAATAGGCTAGTCCAAAAACGTAAATTGGATAGATTGGATATTTTCTGACCCTAGAAAAGATCAAAAATCATACTAAATTTATCCTACAGAATATTAGCTGACGATTTTAGTCTAAAAGTTGCCAAAGTATGTAATATTATTCAAAAAACTGTACCTTTACTAGCAGGTTAACTTTATCCATTTTTTCACTTTAAGTCATTATCTGAGGTCTAAAAAAAACGTCCTATTCCCTGTTTTGAAATCTCAATACAAAAAATAAGTGAACCGATAGTACCCTCCCTTTCATGGTCAGAAAATAAAGGTTCCAACACCATAAAATACGCAATAGCATGTACACATAATGGTTTTATTTCTTAAATTTCTTCTGATTTTGGTGGTAGCAGTACTGACGAAATGATAATCGGGGAATCGACATTTTAAAATAAATAAGATCCAGGGGCCTAGGTAATTGCCGACAGAGGCTTTAAGCATCTCGAAGACCAACTTGCAACCAATAATAATCAACTTGTTAAACACCATCTGTCTCATCCAGCCAAAAAAATTCCAAGTAAGAAGTTAAGGAATTAGAAAGGATTGCAAGCTTAAAAATTCATGTAGAACGGGATTCTAGAATAAGGAAATTATATTCTATTCTTCAACCACATGCTACGTTTCATTTAAGTTTAGTTAAATATTTAGATTTAATAGTGCAAGTAATTAGTGACGTAATTAATTTAGAATATTATGCAATGAATGAAATAAACAAAAATAATTATTTACATTATTTAATTTCAAAAAACTTTCACCCAAAATTCATTGTTTGTCATTGTAGTTGTTTTAGTACAGAGTTAACAAGTTTGCAACGTAAATAAAAGTTATTTCGTTACACTGGATTTTAAAGTATAATAAATCTTTAGGTATTGGCGCTGCCATCTATGGATAACTCTCAGTGGCGTGCAGACAATGTAGGCAAAAAGGCATTGCCTACCCTGGCGAAAAAGTGCAATTTAATTTAAAAATGTCTCAATTTAATTTTTACAGAAATCCATAATATTATTATGCGTTTTTCTTATCTGCTTTTTCTTAAAACAATATTATTATGTTGTATATATACTCATATCAAAGAATGTTCCAATAAATATAACAAAACAAAACATCAAAGACATTTTAAGCGATCGAAACTACTGAAATCAGCATTAATATTTCCCATGTAGGTGGCCCATATGACCACAGCGAAGGTGTTTTAAATCTTTGCATGGACGCTTTAGCTTCTTTTTAAGGCAGCACCTACAATTCTGATTAAAGTACGAATTTAAAGGCACGGATGTAGCGTCGTGTGTTAAAAAGAGATCGAGCGATTGGTGTGTTAGGTCCCGTGTCGCAGGTTACAGGGCTTTTACGGGTTGGTTGTTTATAATATTTTTATCTTGTTTATCAATAGAGGTTAATTAATTCACAATTAATTGTCCAGTATATTTTACATAGGACCGACTTACTTGTATTTTTTATGATGACGTGTTAAATGTATTTTTAAAGAAAGACCATCGTATCGTATTGAACTGATTTATAAAAACTATTCTGTTTAATTCGAAACCTAAAAAGACATTTCTTAAGTAATAAATTTTACTTTATCGTTTTTGCCTACCCTGTTTCCAACGTCACTGCACGCCACTGATAACTGTGCATACTGCAGTTAATATCGATTCTTTAAGTTTGTATATATGAAAGGAACAACTGTAATTTGCCGTTCTATAACATAGATTTCTAGGGTATTCTTTAATATAGATTATCGATTTCTTACATTTAATTTAGTTTATATTGTCTCCGTGAATAAAAAAACGCTCTTCTCAGGGAGGTTAATTTTTTGACTTTTGACTTCACTTTTGGTTTTGTCCTGATACAGGTACTTATGTCACGCTAAGTTTCGGTTTCACTAAATTTATATTTTGTCGAATAATAAGTATGTAATTGAACCATAAATATTACTTTCTAGTAAGCCATGACCTTTTAATCTATTTTAACACGAACTAAATTCCACATTTTCATGTTCTAACAAAGTAAAGACGTGCCGGCCATAATGGCGTCTTAAATTAATAATCTTCATTCATCTCATTTATCCTTATAAATTATAATGTTGTTGATGATCTAAAAACATCATCTTAACAGACAGAACGCAGTCATAATAATATTTCTTCAGTAAGTGTGGATTTCAATCAATATTTTAATAATTTTGCATTTAATTTAAATATATTTTTTAAGTCAATCAACAGGTCATGGTTTTGTTTGTTTTTCTTCATCAATTAATGTTTAAATTCTCAATTTAACTTTATTTTTCGGGTCTCTGTCGTTTCTTTTACGTTTTAGCAAATATCGTTGGCCAGTTGGTAGTTTATTTAAGTTCTTGACGAACATTGGTGAGAACCAGATATAGGGTAAACCTGACTGGGCCATTCACAAGGAAACCGACAGATCCAGGCTCTACAGAACTGGTGACTGACAGAATATCCCAGGAAGCTGATATCGAGGAAAGCAGGTGAGTTTTTCTTTTATTTCTAAGCTGAAACCTAAATTGAATTTGTTGAAAAACTCACCACGTTTCTCTCATTGATATCTGTCAGAAATCAATTCTGATTTAACATTTACTTTTTCTTAAACTTCTCACTCAATTGGCGTGACATACTTGTACTGGATGGATAGTATCTTAAGTCACACTGTATATACAATATCTCTTGTACCGTATCTTGAACTTATCTTGTTCGTATCTTACCTTGGGTGCCATAATTAAGACATTAGTCTGGTACACCAATATCACGTGGTAACGAATGCCTGTAGCTCGTTAAACCACAATTATCTAGCAAACGATTGCCTTTTTTGCTCGTTATGCATATCGAATCTGCACAAAAGTTCTAGATGCTTTTGAATGCAGCATTTTCTACTAGTTTTAAATATCTGTATTATATATTTGTACATTTTGTAGTATATTAATTACTTAATTTTTATCTTGTTGGCACAATATATGCTTTTCTTGGATTAACTTAAAACTTAAATACCTTTTAAGTCAATCAAATCATTTATTTTTCTTACTACTTAACACGAAAGAAATTTTGTTTTTAGCCTTATGTAATTAAACATGGTAATTTCACTTCTAAATTTAAAACTTTGTTCATATTCACTTGAGTAACAGGGAGTTAAAACATCCTGTAACTATATTATAAAAATTTAAGTTACAACTGGTACTGTTTACCCTAAGTATTCATTTTCAAACCTTTTATTGCAATATTATTCGCTGGTCTAACGCCACCTTTCTAATATTACATGTAAACAAGCAAACCTAAGGCTGACAAGCTCATCTGAAGTCATTATTCCTATCAATCGCTGTCACAAGAATTCAAGTCTAATCAAGTCCTGACGTCTCCCTCACCTTCTCCATTGCTGAAGTCTATGCATGGAACACCGACCACCTCATCGAGACAACATCCAGGTGGAGAGGACTGAATCTTGGACACACTTCATGGAGACAATGCAGAGCTAAGTATTTGTCAGTCCGAAGGATAACTTTGTAAAGACCAGCAGACCATTTCTTTATTTTCACTTTAATTTTCACCTTTTTATACTGTAAACTGTTTCTTCAGAAACCAATCTCAATAACCATTATTATACAAATTTAGTTTAATAAACTACTAAGTGTTTGTAAAATTTTGTATTATTTCTGGTAGGATGGCGCCCTAAAAAAAATTTGTCAGATAATAAGACAAACCCACACCTAACAAACAAAAAAAGTCTTTTTGGCCGAGGCAACTCAACATCATTTGAATGATTATAAAAAACGTTACAAGTTCTTCATCAAAATTGCAATATTGTATTGTAATTTTCTCTGATTTTTCAAAGTCCGGATTCGACATGACAAAAATTCCACGCATTCTTTTACTGAGATACATTTGTATTTGAATTTGGTTGACGGTAACAAGCCTATTGTTACAATATCTACAACGCAACCTTATTACCGTTTACAGAACTTGAACTTGGACAGGACGACAATCCATCCCTAGAGCCACTTGCACCAAACTTTTAAGAACTATTTAAGTTGCTTTTAGCCATCAAGGAGTAAAACTGTCTTGCACCAGTATTTAAGAAAAGCTTAACATCGCAAAAGGTCCTTAAATGTAAGTTGCCGTTTTCGAGTCCTTAAAGTTTTCTTAGCTTATTCCTAACCATAATTTAACTGTCTTAAAGACTAGTTTTTGATGTTTGGGATTAATGGAGATATTTAACGACGACAGAATGTTTAGAATGAATTGAAAATTGATTTCTTAGGAGGCTATATAATATAGGTAGGCAAAGTGTATACTTATAAAAGCTGGTATATATTATTATACATTGTGCAATGTGCAATATTATTAATAAAAGGAAAAAACATAATAGGAATTTAAAATAAATGCTTTCCTCATAGAAGAAACTAATTTGAAGACATCTCCATCTTTTTTTTTATTGTATTATTAGTTATAAATATCGTATTTTTGAACTGCGCAAATTTTAAGTCTGTTTTATGCGTAGCCAGTGAAAACTAAATATACCTTTTATTGTTTTCATTTAATTTAACTTAACGAAATAATAGTGTAACGTTTGTCTATTACCAAACATACCTAAGGAAAAAGCAGTGTTGTCTGCCTTTTTACGACTAAGTTAACTTTGTTTAAAAGCTGGTTGGTGCCAGACAGAATATTTTAAGGTTAGTTAAAATTTAAGATACTTTTAAATAAGAAGAACTTAAAGTCAATTTTGGTGCAAGCGGTCCTGAAATCAACGCAGCGATTGCCAGTGTCCGCGAGGTGTTTCTTGAATTGAAGAATTTTTAAATCACAAATTGACAAATATGGTTTTTCAGTTTTTCGGGAGCCATGGCAAGTTTTAATCCCCCCTCCCCCCACGCCGCAACAAAGCGTGTTTGATCATATCTTCATATGAATTTTTATCTTAGAAATAGAAGAGGAATTGTTCTGTGAAATTTCGGACACTTACTAAAAAACAAACCCCTACCACGCAAGGGTGGTTTAGCTTAGTATATTTTATCTCGGACGACGTTGACGTTTGACGCGTTTCACAACGAATATATACTCAAATTAAAGACTAAACGTGAATCGCTTTCTTTGACCATTCGCCAAGTTTGCAAGAGAAGACAACTGATTATTAACCAGAAATAGCATAGGTGGAAATAGGAAAGTGCTATCTGAACGCATACGCATATAGATTTACTTTACGGATGTAACAAAGCTAGACTAAAGAAAAAACCGAAATACTGCAAATGACGCTGTTACAATACGATAGGTTATAAGGAGCGGTGGGTAATTAGGATCACCAAAGTACCTAATTCCTTAAGAAGAAAATATCAGAAAGAATATAATACATAGATATAGTGATTATAGGCAGACGATGATTGGGAGACAGGTAAATAAAAACATTTTCAAGAAATAAGAACGATCACCATAATATAATGACTCAGTTTAAAAAAGTAAGAAACCAACCTGGAAAAAGAAAGGCTCTGTGCCATGTGAAATTCTATCATTTGCTTCAAAATTTTATTCGACCGGAAATATGATCGTTTCTATTTGTAGAATCTCACATGCTGAACAATTATTGTAAACGAATCTCTTCGCTCAATTCACCAACCTCCTTTCACTTATCTAAGCTCTAATTAATTTTTTAGACAAATCTGCATCCAGAGCCTTTTATGTGTTTAATTATGCTATGCTACTCTCATCCTAAGATAGAATTCTACCAGGTCTTTGTTAAGATCCTAGACTGCTTTCTGCTTGTGGAGATTTGCAACGGCAGCCCATATTCAAACAGGTATATTGTCGTCTGCCGAACTTGCTACCAAATCCTATCGCCACTCGTCATAATTAATCTACCGTAACTATCAGTAAGACAAACCTTCTTTTGAAAGTTATAAATCATTCTTTCTCCTGTCTCCGCTTACGGGCACAACTTGTATAAACCACATTGAAACAGGCATATGTTTTCTTGAACACGGGCCAAGCGCTCTATTTTCAGAATAATATCGCCGCTTCAAGTTTTTCTACGCTTCGATTCAGAGGTGAACACTCTATTTAGAGCGTCTTTCTGAAGTGAGTTATGATTAATATGACAGTTTAATTTGTCCCCGTAAACACATCTGTTGCTCGTGGATAAAAGTAATAACGTTGTAAACGTGGAAGTAATAATAGTATGTGATGATAAATGCTTACTTGAAGCAAATATATACAGCATGTAAATTTTTGTCACATATTTTTATGGCATGTAGGACTAACATATGAGTAAGACTGTAGAAGACAGTCGGTAAAATGGAATTAATTATTGAATACAAACATAATTTATTTTTGTCATAAGCCCTTTGATATCTGAGTACAGATACGACGTGAGATATGATGCCCATCATAGATATGGGTGATTGCCACAATAATGAGTAATTTTGGTTAAAATTCTATGTTGTATAAAAATATTGAAAATCATGTACTTAAAAGATGCAATAAAAGTTCAACAAATACACATCATATAATAACCTGCTCAGTTAGTGAAATTATTGGTTATTTACAATTTTTTCAAAACAGTAAAACACAAAACTGACAGATTGAAACACGGGACTAACAAAAGGTACAAATAAATAAAATAATAATAAGTTCCAAAAACATTTTATTAGAGCAGGTGTAAGATTTTTCAATACAAACAATCAAATCCTAGACATAGCCTGAAAAATACTTTACATAAATGTGTACCCTAAAAAGTCTGGTTTTCAAGATACATGGTGTCAAAGTTAAAATAAAAAACGGTTTTTTATTAATATCTCAAAGATCCTTTTACCGATTTCGGTGAAATTTTGCAGTGTTGTTTGTTGTATTAAGACGCTAAGTTAACACTAACTAGATGATAATTATGAGTTCCAGTGGCGTCTCTGGGGGCAGTCACGCAAATTATATTGACAAAAAAAATTTACGTCACTAACTTCTTTAAAAATTTTATGTTGTTTTCGGGTTAAGCAGCTAAAAATACATCTTTTTTGTCTCTAGATATTTTTTCGTATCTTAATTCGTTTTTGAGATAAAAAATAAAAGTCACTCATTGCATATCGAAAAATTTTTTGAAAGGTTTTTGGATTTGACAATGTCTGAGCTGGAAATCTTTCAGCATAAATTCTTCTTGCCTTCAAAGAGTTAGAAAGCGCTTCCCAAAAATTAAATGCACATCAGCATTTTAGCAGCGTATTTTATTTCTACCTCTTTGCGTTTAGCATTAGTAACATTGAGTGTTTCGCATTAAAACCGATGTATCCGCCAGTTTTATCGAAATAAATTAAAAGTACCTTTTTTGAAGAGGAATGACCAGAGTATTTAAAAGAATGATTTTCAGCTCTGTCAACTGTCACGGGTCAAAGTTTTGGACCAACGTGTGTGGGGGCATGTCCGTTCCTGACTTTCCTCATGACGTAAAACATCTACTGTAGCATGGTTTAATGACTGTATAAAAGATTAAAATTTCATTAAATTATACGAGTCGGTTCAAAAGTTATAGCCAAAAAAGTAAATCGCTGAGTATACCCCTGGGACTCTGTATCTCCGCTAAGGGACACTTCTATGAAAAATTAGGGTTATTTTGGCCTTCTCTGTATGCTCTCCAGAAATTAGGAGGTGCTTACCGCACACCATGTATTTTTGTTAAAAAAAAAATGGAAAATAGAAAAGATAGCATAAAGTACATGTTTTATAAAGCTATTCGCAAACTCGTCCCGTTAGACAAGTCGTAGCATGCGGCTCGTTATCTAACATGGACGCGTAAAAATACGCTTTATAAAATTGTTACTTTAATATACAGTGTGTACATAAAGTAAGGAACAAATTCATTATTTAATAATCTAAAAACATTTCGTAAAAACCCTCGGACACGTATATAATAATTATTAATTGTGCATATTTTGACTTATAAATTTATTATACAGGGTAGCTCATGTAGAAGATATGACATTATCGACGATTTTTTTACATGGAAACCCCTATATTTTAGTTCAGATCTATAATCTGCAAGAACAGCTGATTTCAAAAACATAACACACTTAGGGCCTAAAATCGATAGTTTCGTAGCTACAGGGTAAAAAAAATATTTTTTTAAAAGTATTTTTAATTTTAAAAAAATTTTAAAAAATGAAATAAGCTATTTAATTAAGTGCTGAAATTGTCCTCCTTCTTGTGCCTGGCAGTACCCCAAGCGATCAATAAACTCCTGTTGGACTTTTATTATGGTTTCTTCTAAAATATTCCTGCATTCTGTTGTTATTCGATTTTTTAAATCGTCAATATTGGCAGCTCTTATTTTATAAACAACATTTTTCAGGTGACCCCACAAGAAGAAGTCTAGTGGTGTAAGGTCTGGAGACCTAGGCGGCCATTTAATAGGCCCACGTCTTCCAATCCACCTGTCCAGGAAAACTTGATTGACATAATGGCGTGCTACTGCTGCATAATGTGGAGGTGCGCCGTCCTGTTGGTACCACAAATTTTCATCTATAATTGCAGGATTATTCCTACTCGGATATAAGTTAACTAGCGTAGGGACAAGAACGTCTTGAAGAAACTGAAGGTAATTTAGCCCGTTTACATTGTTGTCAAAAAAATATGGCCCAATAATTTTGTTTTTCACTATACCCGCCCAAACATTAATTTTTTGAGGATATTGAGTATACTGCTCACGCATCCACCTGGGATTTTCTTGTGCCCAATATCTACAGTTTTGCCGGTTTACTTTACTATTTAATTTAAAAGTAGATTCATCTGAAAATACGATATTTTCAACAAACAAAGAATCTGCGTTACATCTTTCCATTAATATTTGACAAGACTCCATCCTACGATCTGGATCATCTTTATTCAACCCATGAACCAGTCGGATTTTAATCGGGTGCCATTTTTCTACCGTTAGTAGGTAATATACGGCCATAGCAGCCGCCTCATGATCTATGCCAGTCTGGCGGATGCTGTTATGGGGATATTCTTCTATAGCCAATAAAATATTTAATTTTTTATCATCCGGAATAGCTGGACGGCCTTTTCTGGGAAGATCTTCCACAGAACCCGTTTCTTGAAATTTTGTTTCAAGTCTACTCACAGTTAATCTAGTGATTGGTCTTTCTTGGTACTTAGCGTTGAACAAAATGCAAACTTCTTGTTGGTTACGAATCCTATCACCATATCCAACCATCATAAGAATTTCTATTCTTTGTGTAGGAGATA
Organism: Polydrusus tereticollis; assembly: GCA_963920685.1. Classification (NCBI taxonomy): domain Eukaryota; kingdom Metazoa; phylum Arthropoda; class Insecta; order Coleoptera; family Curculionidae; genus Polydrusus; species Polydrusus tereticollis. Next base: position 59,136,734 of record OY987329.1, read on the forward strand.
AACGCATAGTAACTAAATATTAAAATTAATTTTATTACTTCTACTAAACTTACTAGAAAAATTCAATATAATGACAGCATAATGTCATTATCTAAATACCATGTTACGAATTCCATGGATACAAAGGGTCACCAACGACAAAGTACTCCAACGCATGAACAAACAAAAAGAACTGCTAAACTCCATCAAAGAAAGAAAAATGCAATACCTGGGTCATGTGATGAGAGGTGAAAGATACGAGTTACTTAGACTTGTAATAGAGGGTAAAGTACAGGGTAAAAGATCAGTTGCAAGATGCCAGAACTCATGGCTAAAGAACCTCAGGTGATGGTTTGACCGCTCATCCACAGAAATCTTTCGCGCTGCAGTTTCCAAAACTACAATTGCCATTTAAATCGCAAACTTTCGGAAGGAGACGGCGCAATAAGAAGAAGAATAGTTACATAACAGGAAATAAGCCTACTTAAAAAAAAAAAACATAACAGCAAATAAGCCTACTTTTAAAAAAATGTAGGATCTTAAATAAAATTATTTGTTCTACCCCGTAGCTACGAAACTATCAATTTTAGACCCTAAGTGTCTTATGTTTTTAAAATCAGCTCTTCTTGGAAATTACAGATCTGGACTAAAATATAGGGGGTTCCATTTAAAAAAATCGTCGATAATGTCATATCTACTACATGAGTTACTCTGTATAATATATTTATATGTCAAAATATGCGCAATTAAAAATTATTACATACGTGTCCGAGAATTTTTACGAAATGTTTTTAGATTATTAAATAATGAATTTGTTCCTTACTTTATGTACACACTGTAGAGATACTATTTGCATTGATTTTGAATACCTCTATACCTAATTCTTTATCTGTCTTATAAAATTATTTTTTTTCCTCTGTTCCGAACGATTTCCTTCAATTATTGTCATATAACTTCCTTAAGCTTCCTTTTATTCTAGGGAAGTTTTCTGGACTTTTTTCCCATTTTACAAGACAAAGATACAGAGGTTTCCAATTTATTCAAATATCTGTTTTTTAAAACTTTTACCTTATAGAACAGTAAGGTTTCTAAACACGAAACGAAAATAAAATCATACAAAAAAAAATCAAATAGAAATCAAAATGTTTTGACATTGATATTGAAATAAAAAATAAAAATAACTAAAAATATCAATTGACGTTATTGCCAAACATCCTAGCTAGGTTTCAGGGAAGAGGATTTTGTGCAATAGTCTCTAACTTAAGGTAAAATTTAGGTTAAGGTCAATCCTAGTTACGATTCAAATTTAAGCTAGGCAGTGAGCCGAGTCAAATTAAATTTAAATCAGAGTCAAATAAAATTCAAGTAGTGTACATAAACCCGGCCTTACTTTGTAAAATTTCCGTCAGTTTTTTTCGATAGTTCGCAAAATAAATTGTTTCGAAAATAAATTTATTACAAAAATCTAATATCCACATTGTAAAATTTAATCTTTACAGTTTTCACAGGTAAAATAAATCCAATGGCAATAAATGCCAAATTACTTGTCATTTAGACATGCTTTACACACTTTTCCCTGCCTGCCGATACAGGTGGGCTTTTTAAACTTTAATTGCATAGGCATTCCACGCGAAACTTCGTGATGAGAATTATTTACCGAGCTATCTGCCTACGGCATGCACTGATTATAGGATATTAGGTAAAGATTATACGATCTCAATTGAGACAGCATGGAGTTAACTAATTATTATTTTTCTTTTATGATAAGGCACATCACTGCAGGATTAATCATTTATGGCGCTCTGCGAGCGTTGCCTGTGCGCAGGAACCGCTTCATGTTGGTCTTGAAATTTTGGAGATTATTCTCGTTGGGGAACACGGCCTTAGGGAGGTCGTTCCAGAGTGATGACGTTCTCCAGATGAAAGAATCTTTAAACAGTGTAGTCTAAGGGACACTAAACTAAACCACGTACGGGTGGGCTGCAGTGGCTCATCGTGTATTTTTACCATGCACTTGCCATGAAAATATTTGTAAAAGTCGCCAACCTGCCTTCGATGTTTAAGGCTCTCCAGGTTGTTTCTCAGACTATGGTCACCGATCAAGCGAATGGCTCTTCTTTGAATGGAATCTAGTGTACGAGCAGAGCCCCAAATATGCGAACAGTACTCCAGCGATGGTCGAATTTGGGCTTTATAGAGCACCACCAGTTGTTGCGGTGTACAGAGGTTCTTAGTTTGGAAAAGTATTCCAAGCTTCCGCGAGGCTGCCTTAGCAATGGCCGCAACGTGACTATGCCAAGACATATTACTATCCAAATTAACGCCCAATAAATGAAATTGACAAAGCCAGGGGAATCAAGTGTCCCGCCATGACTATATACGGTTCTTCAACATTAACTTTTTTAGAGAAAATAGCCGCCTGGGGTTTTTAGCGTTAAATTCTACTTGGTTACTATCACCCCAAGACAGAAATTCTTCCAGGTCTTTGTTGAGATATGAGACCTCTTGCTGCCTATGCAGATATGCATTGGCCGATGTCCGAGCATCTAAAGTAAAAAATGAAACTAGTGTGCTGTCATCAGCGAAGCTATATATAGGGCTTTTAGTTTTTTCCAAAAGATCGTTAATGTATAGTAAAAAGAGGGTGGGCGACAATATAGAACTTTGAGGGACTCCGGCGTTGATATTAAATGAGTCTGAAAGAAATCCGTCCATAGCCACTCGCAGAGAATGGTCTTTAAGAAAGCTTGACAGCCATGAATAAAATTGAACCGGCGTTCCGTGTGATCTCACCTTGGTTGGGAGCCCCTCATGCTATACTCGGTCAAAGGTCTTGGAATTAATGTCCAGTGCTACCGGGGTTATACGGGGTACTATCAATTTACTTGTTTTCACATCATAGAAGCATACACATTTTATATGGATTACTCCTTGTAGATAGTCAACGTGGACTGAAAGCGCCTGCTATATAGAAAAATATGGGCGGGATTAGACGTCGAGCGCGTTTAATTTGTCACTGGCCAGTTTGATTTGCCATAGTTTTTTTATTCCAAATGTGGAGCTGACATTTTTTTAACCGTATGTTCAAATAAATTCGAGGCAGGTGCGGTACAGCCGGACAGCGTTAGAAGTTATTTTAAGTGGCTATTTATAAAATCTCCTGTTTCATTTTATTTAGTGTTTTGGCCAATAATTCTCAAAAATATGGCACTTCGACCTGCCGATACTAGTGACAACAAAACTGATGATTCTAGTGCTAACTTAGAGTCAATTCAAAATTTGTAAATTAAAACCTTCATCTTCAAACTCAACGGATCATTTTAAATATTTATTTTTGTCTTAAAAGTGAAACCAGTAGTTCTCCGGAAAACAATATTGTGGGTAGGATTTGTGAACTAATCGAAGTTAGCCGTGCATCAATTTATAGGGCTATAAGAGTTGGAGATGTAGTCGACCATTCTATTAAAAGGAAAAGAATTGGACAAATTCTTAAAAAACTTGATATGGCAGCATGCGTTTTTAGTATCCTATACACAAGATTACACTGTTCTATTTGCAATAATGCATCAACTCTATGAGTATTTAATTCTCTATATAATACATCTCTATTGGTTAGTCTATCATAGTTATACAGTACCTAAGTGTTATGTTTTGTAATACCTTTACTTTATTAAAAATTGTTTTACCACATGTACCCCAAATGGGTAACTAATACCAAAGATGAGACAAAAAGAAGACACTGTACACCATTGACTTGGTTTTAAGAGTTAAGTAGTGCATTTAAACATTGCTGAATACATAGGAGCAATCTCATTAGTTATATATAATACATGTTCCGCTCAATCTAATTTATCATTAACAATTAGCCCTAAGTATTTGAATTTGGAGACTTGCTCTAATTTTATGGTATTAATTTGATACTAATTTCTTTTACATGTTTATCTTTTGTTTCAATATCATGATTTTTGTTTGACTAATGTTTTTCTTGAGCTTGTTAGAGTATGGTCAGTTTACATATCTTTGGAGGTCACTGTTGATCTCCCTACTAAGTTCGTCTTCATTGTCTCCTATGTAGGTTAGAGCCTTATCATCCGTGAATGTAAAGTAACGTGCTTTAGGACTTGCATATTTTAAATTAAGAAGGTACAAAGAGTACAAAAGTGGCCCTGGGTAACACCAAACTTATTTTATTTTATATCACTTCTAACGCTGTTTACTCTAACATACTGGTTTCTACCATCAAGATAACTTCTTATTAGATTGAGCGTTATTCCGGTATATCCCTATTTTTCAATTTACTCAACAAGATATTTAAACATACAACATCAAAAACTTTCTCCAAATCTACGTAAACAACAACCACAATCTTTTCATTATCCAAGGCATAAGGTACTACTATTTATTTACCATATTGGTACTCATCTACTTCCATATGTTTCTATATGTGACAACATTTCTTTTTTAATTAATCTTTCTACGATTTTGGAGAAAACAGTTACAGAAATACATATAGTTGCCTATACACTTTTTGCTCCCAGATTTAAATATCGGGATAATTTTACTAATTTTAATGTCCTCAAGAAAGAGTCCATTTTAAAATACGTTATAATTCGTTTACTTAGGATTTCTACCAGAGCTTTTCTGGAATTGATCAGAACCTTAACCGTTACTTCATCTTGACATGGCGAAGCATCTTTTTTTAAGTCCAGTATGATTTCCATTATTTCATTTCTGTTGGTTAATTCAGTATATATTTTACTGTGACGTAATTTCATTGCATAAGAGAAAACCATCCGGTCTCACCACATTAATTCCCTTATGAAGGTCATCAACAATATACCCTCCTATTTTAGAAAAGAATAATTTAAACTATTTACAATATCAAGTGGATTATTAATTTGCATATTATCTATTTCGAGAGAGTTTACTTGTATTTCATTTTTACTATTTTTAAAGAAGCTGTTAACAAATTTCCATTATTTTTTAATATTTGTACCTGATTTTCCCATTCTTTTCTAAAGTGAACATTTTTTAATGATCTTATTTTATTTTTGATTTAAATTCAGTCTCCAAAAACTTGCCATTGGGATTTTTTTTTTTTTGAAAAATTTATCTATCTCTCTCTTACCACGGATCACTCCTATTATTAGTGTAAATAATGACTCAAGTTCTGAAAATTCCGATTGTGACGAGTAAACTCCATTTATACTTTATAGAGGGGTATACGTTAATTCATCATTTGTGACTTTAATTAAATGCAAGAAACTAACAATTTTCTCTTCTTCATTATTCCAATAGGTAAGTGCGTCAATAGTTATTTATATTTTAAAAACTAAAGTCGTAGCACTTATTCTTTATATTTTGTTTGGTAGTAATAACCCAATCACACGAATCATATAATATACATATTATTATGATGTAGGTAGATGTATGGAAAATACAATAAATTAATGTAGTAAATTATTTTTCCATTTCCACAGTCGCATTGCACGCCGCCCATGACTTGAAATGAAATATCGCCGATAAGTTTTTGCTGCTTTTTTTATACTGTATCAATTGACTTCGTATAGACTTTACCAGCACCAGTATGGAATTTAGCCCTAATTTCTATAAAATGTATTGGCTCGGCTCCGATTATTATTTCATTATTTAACCAACAAAGCCGACTTTTTCAATGTGTAATTAATTTGTAAATTATTTTGTAGTTCAAACCAGAGGTTAGTGTTAATCTTTGGTTTATTAATATTTTAAAAATGTAAAGTTTACAATATTCTGTATATTATATATTGTTAACATTGTAATTGTCACAGATGTATTTCTAATCGGTGGTATTTCTTGCTTTATTAAACAAGTATTATTCCTCTTTCTCACCAACTATTTCCTTAAATATATCGCGAATGTCGTTCGAAAACTCCATTTCTACGCATATATTCGGCAAAATTGTCATAATGTCTAATTATTTATACCCAAAATTGTTGTTGACCTAGTACGTACTTCATTCGCAGGTAAGGGTTAAACTTGTGTTGAGGCAATTTGGTTAGTTTGGTATCCAGAGGTTGTAAAATGGATGTATTTTAAACACACTGAAGGGGCCGCCCAGATAATAAGCTTATTTAATAATACTATATAACATAATATATAACAGAGAATGTTTAACATATTTATTAATCGAAGAGGCTAAATCGAGTTTTTAGGACTTAAATACATCAAAACACCACCTGCTACAAAACACAATACAAAAAAAGGGGTCTAGCTCAACTTTCACGCCAAATAAAATAATTTTAAATTTTCTAACTGCAACGATGCTATTTGGAATCTTAAATGCATCAACAATGGGTCAAATGTTTATCCTATAAGGTTTGATTCTTTCATCTACAGGTAGCGATATTCATCGAATAATATCTATACAAACAATTGTCGACACAATTGAAACTATACCAATTATTTTGAGAATAAAGATATTTGGACGTGTGCAAGTCCGGGCCTTAGAGAGTTGCTGGAAAAATTTTCTTTATTTTTGATTACCTAGCTTTTCTACCCGCCTGCGCCCGTCGAATGTGCCAGTGACCACTTATATGTATAGAGTCATGTAAAGCAAATGCTTACACATTAAATACGAAGCCAAAGAGTAAAAAGTACTATAGGGCATTCGTAAGTAGATGCTATAGCATATTAATTTAAATACTTCGCATTAATCATCTAACTAAAACAAGATACATATGCGAGATATTGCACATGGCGATATTTCGTGGCAATCGAGCTATCCACACAATCAGACCAGCAAGGTCTTAGAGAAGACCAAACGCTGGAATGAAACCCGCATAAGCAGGTATCTAATCTCAGGTAGCGCTGAAAGCCAATTGTCAGTTTCTGCAAATCGAAAACACGATATAAAAGAAATATAATAGCCCTGCCGAGGAGCCGTAATACGGCGAAACGCATCCTTATTACTTAAACTCAGTGGCCATTTTGTCTTAGTGTGACCCTTTTAAATTTGTGTATGATTTTAAACATTTTCTAAAATAAGCCACAATCTGCAATAAAACAATACATATTTCACCTAAACGGGCAATATTTTATTTATTGTCTTGTTTTATGGTATTGGATAAAATCTTTATGTTGTTTAAAACAGTAGAATGCAGGGACAATATTTTTTAATATACTTCATGTATAAAGGCCGTAAAATATGAAGACATAAATTTTAAAGAGGAATAACCCTCTTTAATGTTTTATGTTACAGGCACCGCGATAAAACAAGTTATATTTAGTAAAAAAATGAGTTTTGTTTGGAGTCAGCGATTGGACAATTTGAAGAAAATAAATTTGTTCTATCCAAGGTGACCTGTAAGTGTATAGTATATTCGTCAGCGTGTAGGGGATGTCAAAAAAACTCTAGTGTCTTATACATTTTTTTTCTATGCTACTCTCGAACGTAAATAATGGGTGATTTACGTTTTAGGATCTAGTTTTGACACCACCTTGTACATTTTAATAAAATGTTGATGTAATGTGTAGCCCATAAGGACTCATATTATACACTATCGCATATAAGTATTGCAGCAAATCAAAAAACTCTTAAAATAGTAAAAATTCGGAATTTCTCAAGTTTCTTATTAATTTTATTAAAAATTTCTAGAAATAATTCATTAAGAAATGGTAGCCACAAAAGTATTGCAACATATTTTTATTAACGTCAGTTGATTAAATAGATAAAGAGCGAACAAAAATACTAATATTAACTAACAATTTAAGCTATTAACGCGTTTAATATCCGATAGCATATCCATTATTCGCTCCAACTTTGACACATCTTCTTGACATGGAGTTAATTACATTGTATAAGATACGAAGTGGCATGTTGCTTCAAACCTCTGTAAATTTAATAATTAGAGCTTGTTTGTTGGGAAATAAGTCGGTTCATATTCATCTTTTTATACCTCTTGGTTGGGGTTGAGGTCGAGAGATTACGCAGGTCAGTCTAAAACTGTAATATTGTTCTGTCTGAACACTCTGAACCAAGCTTTCCCGTGATTAACCATTTTCATTTCATTTTAAAATTTCTTTATTATTCCTTTGTTGATATTATAATGGCACCTTAACTATTGACCCGACATGGGTACTCTACCCTAGCCTAATAAGTCCAGGTCCAAGCCAAGAACCGCCAGACTAGAGCTTCACCGGGGCCGATGACGTTGTCCCGTTGGTTAAGGCTACACACTTTTTTAATTTACCGCGCTTCACACTCTTACCGGCAGGGCCTTTAAGCGTACTAAGACTGAATCCATTATCCCAGGGGGATTCAAAAGTAAGTTGACGAAGATAATTTTATTCATAAACTGGAATACGGCTGGCATTTGGGGAAAAAGCTGCCAAAAAACCCCATTTACCTTAATCAGGTACGCGTAGTGCAATGTTCGCCATAGCAGGCAGTGAGTCAATCTCCATTAAACCGTCACAGTGTGAATGCAGTGGAAAGAAGCTATTTGAAAGTTGGCGGAACTTAGTCTGGTCTAAGGCGTAGTCTGTCGGTTATTGTAGTAGTCTCTTCTCACCGTCCTTTATTAGGGCGGTGGGAGGTAGTATAGAGGTAGTTTATGGTATATGGGTTTGTGCTTTACGTGATTGTTTAAGTCATGTCTTTCTCTGGTTAAGAGGTGAGTTGTGTATTCTGTATAGGTAAGATTTAGTTGATAAGTCCCTTATGTGGTCAGTTATGTTGTCGACGTCAGCCATATGGTGAAGCTCCACAATGCGCACATATCTATTAGATGACGTAACGCATCGCAGCGCCTTATTCTCAAATCTTAACACTCTATGAAGTTGAGTGTTAGATGCAGAACACCATACGGGCGCGGCGTATGTAAGGATTGGTCGCAGTATCTGTATGTAGATCAGTCTTTTGTTCGTAGGGGAGAGACATGATTTAGGGGAGAGTAGGGAGTAAAGGCTTTGCATTGCTGCAAAAGCCCTTTTTAGAATGTTGGAAATATGGGGTTTAAAGGAAAGTCTTTCGTCAATAGTCACGCCTAAATACTTTAGGCGCCTTTGTGGTTGTATGTACGTGTTGTTGATTTTAATCGTTATTATTATTTTGTTGTTGGTGAATTTCTTCGTCAGAGTTGCACAGACCGTTTTTGCCGCGTTGACCTCCATTTTCCACTTAGAAAAATAGGAGGTCAACATATTGACGTGATTAACCCGTAACTACTACTACTACTACTACTTAATTTTTGTGACTTAATTACTACAGGCACCCAATTTTTTTTTTGCAATATTTTAATCAAATTCAGAAAAAAATTCTTTATTCTTACAATTTTTGGTAAAATTAACATTGGAAAACTCGTAATAAAAATTAGAATAGATTATTTACAATTCGAACAGACAGTAGCGGCACATGGCAGGCAAATAGGTATATTGAACTTAAAGCAGTATACTAGTTTGCTCTTTAGGTCTTTTTCGACGGGCAATATCTACATCTGCGTTTTCTTGGTATTGGAAGTTGAGCTACAGGTGCGGAATATTTTTTATTGACCGTTTAATACGCAAAGGCGTTATAAGTAAAAAAAAGTGTCAAATTATTGGTCAAAATAATAATACTAGTAGGTAGGTACTTACCGGAAAAGTTACAATAAAACTACTACTGGGTCCTGGGGACACAAAATCCAAAAAAAATACGCAAAACTATAAATCCGACAAATATATTCACTACTAGCCCTAGCTCACCCTAGCAATGGCCGCAATGTGTATATGCAAAGACATATGACTATCCAAATTAACGCTCAATAAATGAATTGATGAAGCCAAGGAACATGACCATATCCGGTTCTTTAACATTAACTTTTTAGAAAAAACTGCCGCCTGGGTTTTTTCAGCGTTAAATTCTACTTGGTTACTGTCACCCCAAGACAGATTTTCTTTCAGGTCTTTGTTGAGATGTGAGACCTCTTGCTGCCTATAGAGATGTGCATTGGCAGCCGATGTCCGAGCATTCAAAGTAAAAGATGAAACAAGTGAACTGTCATCAGCGAAGCTATATATAGGATTTTTAGTTCTTTCCAAAAGTTCGTTAATGCGACAATATTATTTGGCAAGGTCTTCTTGCCTTTTTTGGGCATGGCCTGGACTCGCGCAGTTTTCCAGCAAGAAGGAAATATTCCTTTTTCGTAAGATAAGTTAAAAAGCCTACAAAATAGCGGTGTCAATTAGTCAGTGCATGTCTTAATTACGATGACTGGAATATCGTCAGGACCAGAAGCTTTTTTGGTGTCAAGATTCCTCAAGATTCGTTTAACATGATCCTGCTTAAAAATGGACTGTAGAGGCATTTCCCATTCTACAAAAGTAAGCATATTATTTTCCATAATATTTGCGTAGATGAACCCATCCATTAAACTATCGATAAAATGTAGATGACCAACTCCCAAGAGAAGAAGAAACTCCATATACTAACACTACCTTTGAGATGCGTTACATTGGGATTAAAGCGTTGGTTTCCAGGTCTCCGAACTCGTCTCATGCCATCTGAATTTAAAATATTGTAATGTGTTTCATTACTAAAAATAACCCTTGTCCAGTCAGGGGCAGTCCATATCCCTTCGGGTGAATGCAAGCCTAGCAGCTTTATTTTTAGCGGAAATTAAGGGTTTCTTTGCTGGTCTCCTACTGTAACAGCAAACTACTTAACGTCAAATTATAAAATTACAAGTTTTGATCAAACAATATTTGTTAAATCCGATATGATCACGGCCAACTCAAAAAAACTAAGCTTCGTTGTGCTTGCCAAATATCAAGCTATTTTTTAATTTTAAATTTTGTTGCAATACTTATGTGCGATAGTGTACATACCAGAAGGATTCTTGTAAATTTCCTTGGGAGATACTAAATGGCTTGACACCAAAATTCGTTGGCCCCAAATTTTGACATGTTCCATTTTACAAAGCCGGAAGCTGATTTTTAGGATACCTTGAGCACTTTGTGTCATATCAGTTCCTGTCTTACCGGATCCCGGACCGAAACCGGATCCTGAGTCTAACACAAAAAATTACTGTTACTGTCACATCGCCTAAATGTAACTCAGTGGGACTTAATAGAAAACATTCTGATATAAGCCTTTTGAAAAAGTAACTTAAGCCATGAGGTCTTCGGAAACTATACTATCCAAGATCATACTAGCAGTAAAAGCTTCAAAGAGGTATTTGGAATAAGAGGATATTGTATTGAGGACTTATGTTAATACAATGAGAAAAACATTGATTACTAGCCTAAAGAATCGATTTTTCAATATCGATACAAGTAACAATCGTATAGTCTCTTCATTTTTAGATCCTAAATATAAATTAATATTTTTTAAAGAACACACCAAATCTTATATTCAGACAGAATTTCGAACAATGTATAATGCTGTCACTATAGAAATTGTCCTTAGTGACGACGCTGAAATCGATGAGGACGAAGTACCACCATCCACTTTGGTTCATAAAGTAAGTCCGTCAAAAAAGCACCGATGTGAGCCCATATGCATAGAAAATTATGATAACCCTTCATCTTCAACCGCCTTGTCAAAGCATTATAATTTTGATAAAGAGATCGAACTGTATTTACAACGAAATGTTCGAAAAGAGATCAATATCCAGTACAACCTGTATGTATAAAATAAGCTTAAAAAAATGCAGAACTAACAAAATAGACGGATTCAAGCATTTTTTTGAAAAAAAAAACACGTGAATTTTAAATTAATTTGTTTCCAACCTTTGCGTACTCACTGTATATCAAAAAGTTTCATAAAGTTAATACCTATTTCGAACACTATCAGCTATTGAACTAAGGGTAATTAGGTCAGATAGTCATATTTAAGCTTTAGGAATTTGTGCTGGCACTATTCTCAAACCTTTTAGAGACACCCTTATTTATTGCTGTAGACAATCTTAACTTTATTACACAAATATACATCTGCACAAATAAAGTTGGTACATACTGATACATTACCCTGTTTTTGGAATATTTATTTACCCGATCCACATAGAAGATCCCAAGGCGAAACAGTTAAACATGAAAATGTTTTCTATAAAGTAATTTAAGAACAAGGCCTTGCAGTAATCTTATACAGTGAGGACATCAAACATGGAATAAATTTAGTATTTTTACTTTGGTAGACTTTTCTAAAAATCGCTCGGACGCATGAACTTTTATTTTTATTGTGCATTTTGTTAACTAAAATACGCGTATACAGGGTGAGCCAAAAAATACTTATCATGACTAACTTTTTTTTAAATAGAGACCTCGCACTTTCTCTAATATTTTAAAAGCGCGCCTAAAGTTGTATATTGGTGACGAGTTAACCTTTTCCATCTTTAACCGTTATTTATACAAAGCGAGTAACAGATTTGCTAGAATTTAAAAATTTAATTAATGTAATAAAATGTAATATACTTAGTATAAAAGGTGTTGAAAATGTTGTCCGTTCCCTTGCTGGTAGCAACCTAGTCCAAAATAAAATCCATTTCTCATATTCTGAATAATAACCTTTAATTTTTTTGGCTAGATAAAGAATGTAGATATCAGGAAGTTTGATTGTTAAAATAAGTAGCTAATTCTCTCTAACCATTGACATATTTCAAAATTGTAAACAAGATCTAAAGATATAAGATATAAAATGAATCATTTAACAGAAAATCATCGTATTGAAGTATTAATTATGGTCGGATAAGAGGATAAATCTAGAGGTCAGCAGGAAGTGGTTAGATTATTAATTTAGGGAAAGCAATCTAGACTTGCCCCCTATAAGTCGAAGTAAAATTGAGAAAATGTTTCGAGAAAATTGACATGTAAGTTCTACATTAACTAACAGGCATCTGCACTGGAAGATAATACGAAATTAGATATACTCTTAACAATTGAAGAGAATCCATTTATTGTCACAAGATAGCTAGGAAGAGAAAATGGTACATGTCAGACCTCTGTACTAAACATTCTTAAAGTATACAAGTATCACCCTTACAAAATACAGGTTGTACAGGAATTGGCAGAAGATCATCCAGACAGAAGACCTGCAATTTTGTGAGAAAATCATAAATTTAATCGACAGAAATGTCGAAAACTCAGAAAACATATTATTTTCTTATGAAGCTACGTTTACATGGACATGTTAATCGACGAATTTACCGTCATTAGACAGATATGAATCCCCACTGGATGAGGAAAGTATATACCTAGCGGCCCCAAAAGATGAATGTTTGGGCTGGAATTATTGGGAATAGAGTGATTGCATGAGCCCATATTTTTTGACAATAACTTAACTGGAGTGCCATATTTGTCGTTTCTACAGCAGGAACTTCTTCCAAATTTAGCAGTTTTGTTTCCCAATGCTTTGGATCCACAAGCGCCAAATGTGGATATCTAGTTTCAGCATTATAGGGCGCCTCCTTATTACGCGAGGCCTGTTCGTGATTATCTAAACCAAATATTTCCATATACATGGATTGGCAGAATGGCCATTGAGGTGTCCGGATATTACTCCACATGGTTTTTTCTATGGGGTTACTTAAAAAGTGAAGGTTTTAAGACGAAACCCGAAAATATTGACGGATTAGAAAAACGAATAAGATTTAAGTGTAAACTTTACACCAGAGGTTATGCAGAATATGAGAAATGGATTTATTTACGACTAGGTTGCTGTAAGCAAGTGAATAGGCGATATATTTAACACTTTTCAAACTAAGTGTGGTATATTTTATTAAAGATATTTTTGAATCATTCTAGCAAATTGCTCGCTTTGTATAAATAACGGTTAAAGAAGGAAAAATGGCGTTTTGTAAAAATATGAGAGTAAAATACGGGGTATCCATTTAAAAAACAAAAGTATAAGTGATAAGTATTTTTTGACTCATCCTGTATACGCACATTTCAGTTCATAAAATGCCAACTAAAAAACAAAAGGCCACGGGTCCGAGCGATCTTTAGAAAAGTGTACCAAAGTGACAATACAGCATTTATTCCATGTAAGATGTTATCACTGTATATTACACCACAATACCATAACCATAAAAAGAGCTAAAAATAATGTGGTAATACGGTTTTTCATTATCTATATCGTGTGATATGACAAATTGTCATAGACCATATTTTTAGTACTTTTTAAAATTTACTGCTAAATATTTAATATGATTCATCCTCCTGCAGCGCTGGTCTACCTACACCGTAAGAGTTCACGCACGTCCCACTAAAACGTCAAATTTAAATAAATATCTAAATGGCCATATAATTTACAACATAAAACATTAAAACAGCTTGTAAAATGTAAAACATGGTGGCGCCTTGGTAATTTATAGCCTAAACAATAAACATATATTTTGCTACTGCCTACCGAAAAAGTGCGAAATAGTTTTACTTTCGATGTAAACAAATAAAATTTATTGGCTTGTGTGGGTAGTATAAAACTTGTCCAGGAATAGAATTATTGGTTAAAAATGAAATTATGATATTGTCGAAAAAAGCTAATAAAAGTAAGACTCCAGTGATCCAATTCATTGAAGTACGGTCATCATCATTACCAAAGAATGAAATAAGAAAAGTCTCTGCTTCAAAGGTTCTTAGAGAGGTTAGTTTATGTTGAAACCTCTCTAAGAATCTTGCCCCCCTTCCACTGATTAATGATGTAACTCTGAAAGCAAATTAATATTGTAAACAATTCTTAAAGCTAATGATTTGGTCACTCATAAAATTGTTACTAAATTGATCAAAATCGACTCAAAATATAATTACGGATTATCCTTAATACATATTTACCTGTGGAAGGATTATAAATAATTATTTGAGGGCGGTCATATTTTATTACCTAACTATTATACAATGAGAACGTAAAGGTTGAAACAAATTCATTTAAAATTATTGTGTTTTTTCGAAAAAACGCTCGCACCCGTCAATTCTTTATTTTTGTTGTGCATTTTTTGAAGCTTATTTCATATAAATATACAGGTTGTCCCAAAAACAAGTTGTGATGGTATACTATATACCCTATTTTATAACAATGTTTTGAATTCTGCATAAAATTCTAAACATATTTCATGAAATATGACATTTACCTAAATTTCGTCGTTTGCGAGAAAACTGCGATTGAACTTAAAACAACAGCACATTATGTATTAGCGAAAAGAAAATTCAAAAGAAACTGAAAGTTATTTTATCAAATATTGTAAATGACCTCCACCAACAGTCTGGCAGTACCCGAGACGATCCTCAAATTCTTGCAGAAAGTTATTAACGACGTAAGATTCTATCAATCTTATTTCCCCTCTTATTTTGTTTTTTAAGCATTCAAAATTGTTTGTTCGGTTAACATAATATACCTTAGACTTAAGATAACCCCAAAAAAATCTATAGGAGTTAAGTCTGGAGATCTGGCCGGCCATTCAATTGGACCTCGTCGGCCAATCCATCATTCGGGAAAAACTGTATTAAGGTACTCACGCACACGGTGGATCTTTTGAGTTAGGGTACAATGTGGCAAGGCACGGTACTTCATCATTTTCTAAAAATTCTAAATATGTCCCAAAATTCTATTTTCAACAATGCCGGCCCAAACATTAACTTTCTGAGGATATTAGGTGTGGCATTCCATAATCCAGCGTAGATTTTCTGTAGCCCGATACCGTTTTGTTTTGTTTATTTACACTTCCATTCCAACAGAGCGTTGCCCCATCCGAAAATACAATGCGTTTCAAAAACTGTGAATGATTATTGCACATGCACATGTTCATCATTATCTCGCAAAATTGGACTCCTCTGTCTGGATCATCTTCATTGAGTTCATGAACCAATAGGACTTTGAAAGGATAGAATTCATTTTTGTCTGAACACTTTAGGATGGAGATGGATGTTTTGCAGATATGCTTTTCCAAAGCAATAGTACTACTCGCCTAATGGTGGTCTTCTTGAACCGTCAATAACAAGTTTAATTGTCTTCTATTATCTTCTAATACCGCAGGTCGACCTTTCGTATAATTGTCCCTTGCGTGACTTAAATCTCTATATATTTTTTCAGTTTTACTGTCGTTCGCAAACTTCCATTTGTGTGCGCATTTTATCTCCATAACCAATCATTATTAATATTTCTATTCGCCCTCTTTCACTTAAGCGTGCTATTTTTCAAAATTACAAGATGATCAAAATAATTTTTGCCAGACACTTGAGGCAAAACTACTCAAATCAGTGGACAACCGTCACTGTCAGTGTGACAACCTAAAAACCAAAGGCTTAATTTACAACAGTGTTCATGATATAAAAAAAGGGGTTTCCATTTAAAAAAATTAAGTAAACCGCCATAACTTGTTTTTGGGATAACCTGTATACATGAAATAAGCTTCAAAAAATGCACAACAAAAATAACAAAATTGACGGGTCCCAGCATTTTTTCAAAAAAAAACCTGTGAATTTTAATGAATTTGTTCTAACCTTTACGTTCTTACTGTATAATAAAATATCAATTTCACTATTTGGCGAGAAATTCCTGTTTAGGTGAATAATTTGTAATTTGTATATTCTTTGCAATAAAATTATAGGGATGATTTAATGAATAACTATATATCATATACTTACTAGATCACAAAACAATAATTTAACCTTAATCTACATACCTAAGTAGCTAATTCTAATTTAATTTCTTTCTCGACATTTCCTATAAATATATTTTTTTATATTCATATCAGTATTACTATTGTGCTCGTTTTAGTGATACGCTCAACTAAAGTAAAAAATGTTAAGTTGGCTATCATGTCTAAAATACAATGTAACCTCCACTAACCAGAACTTGTTTTGAAAGGCGACCATATGGCGTGTTCAAGAATTACTACTTACTCTAAGAAATTCCAAGTAGACCAACATGCCAAGACGTCCTCACATATTGCTAAGGTAAACAAAATGAAATTTGGTTCTGTTCAGTCAACGTTGAAGCCATCTCTTAGGGCCAATTCTAATAATCATTATGGTCAGTCAAAATTTAATGAAGATTTGTACACACCATTTTGGGCAGCTAATATTCCTCTTAATAAGTTGACCAACCCGGATTATTTTACCATTAAAGATTCACGAGACGGAAATAATTCCCCATAGACGACTAAAATATCTAGGACTGTTCATTGACGAACGACTATCCTTTAAGCCTCACATTTACGAAACCTTAAAAAAGGACTTTGCAGCAATGCAAAGCCTATATCCCATCTTATCTAAACACTCCTCACTATCTCCTTACAACAAAGCACTAATATATAAACAAATAATAAGACCTGTTCTGACCTACGGAGCCCCTATATGGTGTAGCGCCTCCGACGATGTGTGACGTCATCTTACAGATACGTCAGAGTCACAGATATACACCATATGGCGGCAGTAGATAATATAATTGTCCATATACGTGACATTTCAAACAAATTCTACATACACCAACTAACAAACTCACCACTGACAAGAAATATTACAGACAGACGTTTTGATAATGACGAACAGACGACGCACAAACCACTCTACTACAAGCTTCCTCCCATTGGCAAACGAACAACAACAACAGCAATAACAAACATAATTTAACATTGAATGGAAATACAAACCAACAAACAAAAACAAATTTTTCTAAATGTACGGACGGACGAACGAACGTACTTTAGACAGACAGATAGTATTTTTCCCAGAATGCTCTGCTATTGGTATTTCGAATCGCTCAATAAACTCACGAACAAATGGTATGCGCTGAGGCGACTCATGCACAATAACTCCCGATAAGGCACCAGCCGGAACGCTAGTGCGCATATCACGACCTAAGTGCTGCGTCCATTCCAATAGGCCATAACAACGGCCGCCTGGCTCTGCCAGGTACCCTGGGCGCATTTTGGGCCGTATGCTTACGGTCCATATGCGCCCAAATCTGCAAATAGTCTAAATTACCATAGGAAACTAGGTTAAGATAGATTAGTTTATAATTAAGGGTAGCATTGTAAATAATAGGAAATTAATGATTTTAAAAGTAAGTCTTAGGGCCAATTCTAATAATCATCATGGCCAGTCAAAATTTAATGAAGATTTGTACATACACACCATTTTTGGCAGCTAATATTCCTCTGAATAAGTTGACCAACCCGCATGTGAAGGCTTTTCTGCCAAACTATTCCAAATTAAATGTTCCAGATGAGTCAACAATAAGAAAAACTTCATTGAAAAAGAATTAACTTTCGCGGTTTATAAAACAAAGAATGATATTGGGGATAACTACATACATATTGACGTCGACGAAACAACTGATGCGCGTGGTCGACACATTTCTAATTTAATTATTTCCAAACTTACTGAAGAATAACCTGAAAAAGCCCACCTATAATAGCTGTGAAGGAGCTGGAAAAGATAAACAATCTTACAGTTACTCGGTTCATTCAAGAACGAATTTTCTATTGCCAAATTCAGTTCCTACAAATAAAACTATTATCCTGTTGTCCGATGCTTAACAATATTTTTCAAGAAAACGTGTGGACTAATCAAAGTTTTGGAGAGAATAACGATTTTAGTTTATAGGGATTTTACCTCGGAAAAGGATACGAGTAAAACAGAAATGTAAAACTCGTACATTTAAAAATAGTAAAACATTGCCCGTTGATTGAAGAGATTTTATACAATATTTGCACGATGTACTTTACAGAATTTTTAAAATTCCAGGAAAAGTATCTTATAAAAGGGGAACAAGTTATTGGCCTCACATTCATGAATTCTACAAGCGAAAAGCTGACAATAACTTAGCTGTTTTAAATACAGTACCAATATAGGCGAAAATAGTTTAACCGCATTTCTGAAATAATATCTACATAATTAATTTAGTGTACACCAGGTTTTATCTTGTTTTCCTTTATAAACGAAATGCCCCTTGAAATTAGTCCTAATCAAGATCACTAAAACGTGTTTGCCTTTATCCATTATGCCACTACTTAGAGTACATTATATTTTACCTTTTTTCCATCCTAACTACAATTCTTTATGCGTTTATATGCCGCTGACCAAATGCTAAAATGGAACCCGCATAAGCAGGTATTTACGTCAAGTAGCGCTGAAAGCCAATTTATCGGTTTCTGCGAACCGAAAACACGATATAAAAGAGGCTTAAAGTAGTTTCTCCATTTTCTTTCCATCAGACCCAATTCTTGGACGCGTTTCCTCGTATTACGGCTTATCGGTAAGGCTCTAGAGTTTGACGAAAAGGAAAAGGACCTCCCAGTGCATTTCAGCACATGATGTAATAGTAATAGTACATATGCGAGGGTTCCATTCCAGCGTTTGGTCTTGTTTAGGTCCTCGTTGGTCTGGTTGGACGGATAGCTCGATTGCCACGAGATGTCGCCACGTGCAATATCTCGCATATGTATCGTTACATGTGTTGAAATGTACTCTAAGGTCCCTTTCCTTTTCGTCAGGCTCACATTCATGAATTCTACAAGCGAAAAGCTGACAATAACTTAGCTGTTTCAAATACAGTACCAATATAGGCGAAAATAGTTTAACCGCATTTCTGAAATAATATCTACATAATTAATTTAGTGTACACCAGGTTTTATCTTGTTTTCCTTTATAAACGAAATGCCCCTTGAAATTAGTCCTAATCAAGATCACTAAAACGTGTTTGCCTTTATCCATTATGCCACTACTTAGAGTACTTTATATTTTACCTTTTTTCCATCCTAACTACAATTCTTTATGCGTTTATATGCCGCTGACCAAATGCTAAAATGGAACCCGCATAAGCAGGTATTTACGTCAAGTAGCGCTGAAAGCCAATTTATCGGTTTCTGCGAACCGAAAACACGATATAAAAGAGGCTTAAAGTAGTTTCTCCATTTTCTTTCCATCAGACCCAATTCTTGGACGCGTTTCCTCGTATTACGGCTTATCGGTAAGGCTCTAGAGTTTGACGAAAAGGAAAAGGACCTCCCAGTGCATTTCAGCACATTATGTAATAGTAATAGTACATATGCGAGGGTTCCATTCCAGCGTTTGGTCTTGTTTAGGTCCTCGTTGGTCTGGTTGGACGGATAGCTCGATTGCCACGAGATGTCGCCACGTGCAACATCTCGCATATGTATCGTTACATGTGTTGAAATGTACTCTAAGGTCCCTTTCCTTTTCGTCAGGCTCTATAGCCTTGCCGATGAGCCGTAATACGGTGAAACGCGTCCAAGGATTGGTTCTAACAAAAAAAAAGGGACAAACTTCTTTCTTTTATTCTTAGGAGTAATAGGGAGGTGACCTACGTATGAAAAGTTTTGGAAATTTTTTAATCTTGATTTATTTTCTTATCCTCCTGGGACCTGACGTCCATTTAAATGGACATGTAAGTTTTAATTATTCATTTTCTTAATTTTGTTTTCCTGCATGTACGACCCCGCATCCATTACAGTGGATATTCGAGTGGTGCCATCTAGTGTATTTTTAAAAAGGTTTATGGAGCGCGCTTATTTTAGATCACCTGTTTACTTGTTGCAAGCATGGCGGCTTTTCGGGAAGCAACTTATAATGGTAAGTACGTTATTATTTTTAGGTTTTCAGTGAAATTTTTTGTTGATACATATAAAATAAAGTTTAGATATTAGTGTAAACCTACTACATTTAAAAAAATTAATTTAGTATCCTTGCAGTAAACCACTAAAACCATTGTCCATGTAAATGGACGTTGGGTCGTTCTGTCCTAAATTAATACTTTATTTTATAACCTACTTTGTTTTAGCAATATTTGGTAACAAAAAAGTGCTTAGACCAGGAGTGGATGACGAGAAATTGCTGCAACTTCTAGAAAGCGGCAATTCAGACATCGAAATATCTGATGATGAAGATGGTATAGATAATATGGAGTATGTAAGTGACCAAGAAGATAATGATCACATTGATCGGGAAACCCCTGTGCATGTAGAAAATAGTGACGAGGATGATGAGGAGGATACACTTCCTTTAAGTATTCTTCGGGATCATTTGATGGTCATGCAGAAAAATACCCTCGCAAATACCCGTAAAAGGGCATCATGGAAAAGAACCGCATCATTTATACCATCCAATTTTGAGGGACCGCCACCAGAAGATAATTTCAAAGATCGTGCAGATTGGACATCTAAAGAATACCTGTCTATGTATTTTGAAGATGAAGTATTTCAAAAAATTTGTGATTGTACGAATGCTAAAAACGTAGAAATAAAAGGTGTCTCGCATTGTCTAACATTGCGTGAGATCAAACAGTTTTTTGGGATTTTAACATTAATGTCTTGCCTAAAATATCCCAGAATAAGAATGTATCGGGCTAAAACAACTAAAGTTCCAGCCATTGCAACAGTCATGAGGCGTGACCGATTTTTCTCAATAAGAAGTTTGCTAAAAGTTGTGGTTGATGGAGACGTTTCTGAAGAAGTTAGAAAATCGGATAAATTTTGGAAGGTTCGCCCAATTATGGATATAGTGAGAAAAGGGTGTCTGCTGTTACCTCGTGAAAATGTTATAGCTGTAGATGAACAGATGATACCATTTACAGGTGTTTGTGCAATGAAGCAGTTTGTTAGAGGCAAACCCAATCCGGAAGGATTAAAGAACTTTGTTTGTGCTGCGCCAGATGGACTGGTGATCGATTTTGAGCTGTACCAGGGAAAAAATACGTTTCCCGATGAAACAATTAAAAATCTTGGCGTGGGGCCATCAGCTGTGGTTCGCTTATCACAGACGTTACTTCCTGGCAGTCATTTATATTTTGACAGATACTTTACTACCATTCCGCTTCTGGACAATCTTTATGATAAAAAAATGTATGGAACAGGGACCATCATGAAATCACGCGTATCAGCATCTGTTCACTTAACTACTGACAAAATGATGTCTAAAATGGATCGTGGTACCTCTGAACAATTGGTAAGACAAGATGGTAGAGTGGTTATCGTAAAATGGTACGATATGAAGCCAGTTCTCCTAACATCCACAGGTCTGGGAATTCAGCCAGTAAACGAATGTAGAAGATGGTCCAAGAAAGAATCCAAATATATTCAAATTCCAAGGCCAAATATTGTCTTGAAATACAACAATTGCATGGGGGCTATAGATCTCATTGATAGAATGATTAGCTACTACAGGATTCAGGCAAGGTGTAAAAAATGGACAGTTAGAGTAATACTACACTTCTTTGATTTGGCAATGGCTAATTCATGGATTCTTTACCGCAGAGATAAGAAAAGTCTCAGCATAAATCCTAGAAAGATACAGCAGTATCTTGATTTTAAAATTGAAATCGCCACCTATCTGCTTTCAAGTGATGATGATGATATCCTTATAGACACGCCACGACTTTTTGCCACCAGAGCAAATCCCGAAGGTAGAGCATTTGTTGAATCACCAATAGTTGGCGAGCGAAGAAAAAGACCGCAGCATTTTCCGGAAATAGCCTCTAATTTAAAAAATTCTGTCAGGTGTAAGAACCGAAACTGCAATAAAAAAACAAAATTTTATTGTGATAATTGTGAAGAGTTTCTGTGTATAACAGGAGGCAGAAACTGCTTTAAAGAATATCACAACAAATAATCTTAATTTTATACTTTTTATATAAGATAATGTTAATTATTATTCGATTTTGTTAATATATTTATTTATATTTGTTGTCGTAATAACGACCCGATGTCCATTTAAATGGACGTCAATTTTTTCTTAAGTTTAGTAAAAAAATGAAAAAAGTTACTTGGAAAAGTTGTTTGTATATACCCTCTCTAATCATCTGCCAAATTTCATTGAAATACTTAAAAAAAAAGACCTTCTGGGTCCCAGGAGGTTATTGTAGGTTAAATCAAGCAACCACTGTTCAAAAAGTATCCGTATCATTATAGACCTATCTCATTAATTTTACAGATTTTCGAAGTACTTCAGCTGTGCGGGTATTTTGAGTTGAGTGGTTTGTTGATTGACGAGCAATTTGGCTTTCGGAGGGGAAGGTCGGCTATGATGAAAATAAACATGCTCTGTGAGGGTATTGTGGGTGAGTTTGTGGGAGCCCTTTCTGCGACTTCTCCAAGACCTTTGACTATGTCTTCCACGTGATCCTGGTTGAGAACTTACGCCATTCAGGTACCCTCAACTAACCTAACCTGTGATTGTTAAGAGCATCACTGAAAGGGTTAGGTTTTTACGCTACCTGAATGGCGTTAGTGATTTCAGCGGCCGGAAGGAGATATTAGGTGGTGGCATTTTTTTATCCAACTTTACAAATTTATTGTGAAACCGTTTAAACTACTAAAGGGCAAAATCCAACGGCAATATTTAAGTTAGATATAACTATTCAAGTTATGTTTGGCTCGCATTCAGCTTTTGTCCGATATATAAGGTCTGTACCAGCATTCCCTGACAGGTTCAAACTGTAAAATACAATCAAGAGTTGTCAAGGGCGGTTTTACCTTTTCAACATGGGGGGAGGGGGTATTCTCAAATCCCATTTTTTTTTTAAATGGTATCAATTACCTATGCATTTAGATAGGTACCTTTTTCTTTAAACAAGTATGCAGTAATAAATAGAAAAGCTCTTAGCTATTCTCTTGATTTAAACGCTTCTAGTGTAATCTATGCACATACACATCACCAGTGGCGCAACCAGAAAATAAGTTTGGGGGGGCTAGAGAAAAAATAGCGCCGCAGGGGAAAAATTTTTTTGTGCCACGCCTTTTTTCCAATGATGATGCTTGGTTTTCAAGTAAAAAAATTAAAAACACAACAGAAAATTACAAAAACAGCCAGGCTCGTTTAAATTTTTGTGTAATTTTATCTATCTTAGGTAGTGATGAGTTAACATTTCTTGTAAATAGGTAGTTAGACGGCCCGAGCTACGCCCGCTCGGGGGTGGGGGGGGGGCTGCAGGCCGGTAGCCCCCCCCCTGGTTGCGCCACTGCACATCACCTATCAAGCAATAATATTAAGCAAGTTTAATCGGCGACAAGCCATGACGTATGGTAGTGGGCAGCGGCTGCTGTTTAACAGAAACAAGAAGAAAATGCAATGCTTGGTTGCCACGATATCCTCGAAGGCGAGATAGTTATAATTAGCCGCGTAACCTTGTAAGGGTAAATCGCGCGTATTCACCTGAGTATGAACGACAACAAGGCAACGCGAAGCCAAACAGGCGTCGCGTCGTGTCTACGAGGCGCTGCGCGCTGCAAACAGCATTTGGTTGTACCTTGCACCTATAGTTTTTCTGCTTTTTTAATCTTTTTGCTTTTCGCTTGTTTAAAATTTTAAATTCATAGGGGGGGCAATTACCCTATTCCCCCCTCCCCCGTTAAACCGTCCTTGAGAGTTGTAGGCAGGCCCGTATCTAGAAATTCGTTTCGGGCGGGGGGGGGGGGGGCTCAAGGACGAGAATTATTCAAAAAAGTGGACTTATTTCAATTAATTCAGGGCAAAGCGAATCACACATTAAAACTTAAATCATTACTTTCAAATTTCGGGATTTCGGGGGGGGGGGGCAGGCCCCCCCTGGATACGTGCTTGGTTGTAGGACTTAACAAGGCATCCTGGGGTCTGTCTACATGCAATATTCATCTGGTATACTCTATTTCTAATTAAGCGCTAGTCCTGGACTGCTGTTTGGAATAAGCCTATTGTTGTTTTGTAAATATTGTCATTTAGAAAAATTCTCGCAATTTCTTTTTTAGACACCCGTCAAGCTTGCAAATAATTTTACAAATTTAGGGTTTGTATACAAATATATAGACAAAATTACTCATTTCAGGGCGGTGTTCATGTTATGCATTTATTCGAAAATCGACCATTTCTGTAAATTTTTTAGGATTCCTTATTACCGACTAGATATAAATACCTCCCCGATAAAGAGTTATTGGAGGAATTTGAAAAGGGTCTGTTACATTGTGGAGCCCTCACTAGCCATGAAGAATCAGGTGAAGAGGAAACTGTCCAGCTAAAACGTCGTGAAGGCAATCACAAACCAAACCCTCTTGAATATGAAAGTTTTCCTGTGACTGCTGAACGAGAGAAAAAAACTAGACCCGATGAATCAACTCAAGACGCTCACTATACAGTGACAAAAAAAGCCATTAAATGTATTGAAAATGTTTCAGACAATGCGGCCTCCCCAAATGCTTTCAGAAGATCTAGAAGTTGACGAAGAGCTTTATCCTATATGGTTCTTCATGAAAAGTTTACCAGTATGTAGGTACTACAAAAGAACTGTAATAATTTTAAACCTATTTTTGCCACTGAAATCAAAAACTTTTTTGGGTCGAATAGTGAATACCTATCACGTTTGTATAACATATTGAAAATGTTTAAAAGATTTATTTCAGATTACATTAAAGTCGGTGCGTTCGAAAGCAAGGATATGTGGGTACTTTAAATTTCATAACCAAATACTTTTTTAATTAAGTAGGTACCTACATTAAAACTAGGTAGCATAAAAAATTTCGTACCACAATTCGGTAAATTTCCAATTAATAGCTACACAATATACTTTTGTACCGCACCGCTACAAAAACTTTAAAATCCAATAATAATAAAATAATAAAATAAAATTTAAAAAAAATTAAAAATCCAATAATTATTATTATTGAATTTTAAAGTTTTTGTAGCGGTGCGGTTCAAAAGTATATTGTGTAGCTATTGAGTTAAAAAAATATAACAATATAACAGTAGCACAACATGTTACTACAGAAGAACGAAAACTGGCAAAAGTAATATTGATATCTTTCGATATTTCTTGTTATCGTTGCAAGATGTATTTGTTTCTTGTATTCTCCCAGTTTTAATATTACAAATCTCAAAATTCTTCATATTAATTTTGATTTCCTAATCGTTAATATTTAAATATTTAGGGATTTCTTGGGTTTTCGGTCAAAGTTGAGAAGAATAAAAAATAAAAAAAAATGTTTACATCGTTAACGTTTCGGTTTATTAATCTAACTAAACCATTCTCAGAGCTTAAACATACAAAGAAAGAAATATTTTTTAGATGATACTTAAAAGATATAGAATACAAATTGGCATACCTTATTGTTTCAATAACACTACACTTACAACTAGCATTAGGGACATGGTTAAATCGATGTTATTTGTATTTTATTGTGTGATTAGGTTGTAAATGCATCTCAAATTCTCTGTATCAGTTCAATAGGGTGTCCTTGAAATAACTGTTCAACCTTAACCACAAGTTTCTTAACCAAAAATAGGGCGATATAGGTAAACTTACCTATATGCAATGTTGCTTCGTTTTTCGGCTACAGGGCGCTAAAGTTCTCAAATTAATATAGTTTCTTCGGAATAATTTCTAACCCCCTTTATCGATTTTCACTAATTTTGGGATTAAAAATTACTACTATTATTGGATTGTTTTAACGCAAACGCAATCCTTTTTAATGCCTGGAAATTAAAAAAAAAAAACAAAAAAGTTTCAAAATAAAGTCAGCTAGTGTCATAGAAACAATTGAAGGGTTTTGTACAGGGGGTAACAAAAATATAAACTTATATTTACAAATCACGCGCCATTCTTAAATTTTCAGGCACTAAAAAAAGATCACGTTCGGGTCAAAACACGTCAATAATAGTAGTAATTCTTAGTCCCAAAATTAGTTAAAATCGATAAAGGCATTTAGAAATTATTCCGAAAAAACGAAATTAATTTGACAACTTTTGCGCCCTTTCTTTTTAAGCAACATCATGTTTAGGTCTCTTGGAGAGATATGGACACTTTTTGTGATTTAGCGCCCTGTAGCGGCAAAACGAAGCAACATTGCATATAGGTAAGTTTGCATAGATCGCCTTATTTTTGGTTAAGTAGTTTTTGGTTAAGCGTTGAACAGTCGTTTCATGGAGGCCCTGTATAATTAAGACAATTTTTAGTTTTTTTAATGCGAGTAATTTCTTTTATGTTACGTTTTTTATGGTTAGGTTCACGATCTAAAATATGATCATTATTAAAATCACAATTATGAAAATTGTCAATTGCATGTTGAGAAAGTGCTTTTAAGGCCTGACTGACATTTTTTAAACTATTTTTATGTTCTTTAATTCTGTTTTATACGAATTACTTTGTTTGTCCTACGTATGTTTTGGAATATTCCACGCAATCAACTTTATTATTAAGTGGGATTGATCCAATTTGGGAGTTTCGAGTTTTAATTTTGTAAAAAATATTTTTGTATTAACATTGAAAATGTTTATATTATCGCACGGGCACGTTAGTATGGGTATGGAATTCGAAATTCTTGTGTTGCATTTGTCCCTGACGTCACACCACGGTGGGTTGGCTGACGCGGCTGGAGCGCGCTTCAGATCATATTCGTATTTCGTAGTGAAAGCGCTTATGTATGATTTATAATGAACGCCGATTACATTAGTTGCATGCTGTAGTTGGAGGAAGAAGACGAAGAGGAGATGTTAGCCTAAATTCATCCATTTCGACAAACGTCATATTATATTAACTCTTGAATTTATACTATAGGTACCATATTTAAATCAAAGCTGCAGCATACCAAGTAAACAAATCAATTTGATTAAGACGTCAAAGTACCAAAACATTTTAAAATTGTATCATTAGTTGGTATATCCGAGAAAATATCAAAATTAGAAAAAAGTCAGTGGCGTGCATTTTTTGTCAATAATATCCGTTAAGTAGTGTTTCCTGGGACGCCACTGGACTTAATAAATTTAATCTAGTTAGGGCAAATTAAGCCTCTTATCATTATGAATGACGGTACCAAATTGCAATAAAATCGGAAAAAGGATATTTACAAAAATAATAAAAAAAAATTTTTTTTTTAAACTTGAACACCCTGTACATCAAAAACGGGGCAACTCCGTATACATGTTCAGGTTAGTTCAGGTTAGTACTTCTGAAACACCCTGTATACATTCAAATACAACGGTCAAAAACACAAATATTTCCGCGATCACCGCCACCGCCAAACAGCCAAGGTTGGTAGTCTCAAAGCTGCAGCGCCACATAAAACTTATTGAGGCGTGGTTAGACAAATGGAAGATTCGCCTAAATGACGCTAAAACCCAAGCCATCTACTTTTCGAGGTCAACATGTAAATTTCCCCAAACCAGACTTCAAGTCAAAAGCACCAGAATAGACTGGTGTAATAACATCAAATATTTGGGCCTGTCCTTCGATAAGAGGCTGGCTTGGAACGATAACGTAGACCAGCGCTTAAAAAAAGCGAATGGTCAACTCGGCGCCATCTACTCGCTCATCAATAGTAGAAGTAGACTAGACTTACGACAAAGACATTGCTGTACAAGACTATTATTAGACCTGTTCTTCTTTATGGCGTCGCCTCCTGGTGCACCGTATCCAAGTCAACAATAAAAAAAATTCAGACATTCCAGATCAAAGTACTCAGAATTATGACTAACGCTCCACGCTTCACGATGATACATACGCTACATAATGACCTACAACTGCCGACAATTGCTGAACATATTGACAAACTTATTATCAACTACTACAAATGGACAGACGTTTCCCTAAATCCGCCGATCATACAATCACACATTCACTCAAACCCACTTAAATCATACAGACTACCGAGAGACTGGCTCACTCCTGCCCAGCCTCCCCTTCCCCCTCCACCACAATAAACTGACCGAGAACGATCACAAAATAATTAAAACTACACATAGACCAAGTCTGTGTACTGTGAAACTACACACCTCTGCTGCTGTCTAACACCCCTTCTACCTCAACAAGCTACGAATTTGAAGATTCAGCATTAAACCTATGTATGCTAAGTCCCGCTGAGAAGCTTACCTGTATACAAATAGAAATTAATAGTCCCCGACTGATTTAAAGAACGAACATGATCCAGATTGATAACAAACAATAACACCAAACGATATAATGCAATAATGCGAAAATCACCGGTAAACTAAATTCAACCCTGTCGCCCAGGGCCTTTTAGTTTTATTGCCGCTTGACCAATCGAAATAGAGTTACTGTTGTCATAAAGTAGGTACTGATCAATGTTTCCTTCGTATGCATAATCTTGGATTTGAATATGGTATAGGGTAGACTGGGGCGTGTAAAAATGGGGAAAGTGGAAAATCAGAGCGCCAATCAGGCAATATTGAAAGTTTACTTGTCTGTGTGGTTCGAGGCAACTAACTATACATTAGCGCTGTTGAATTATCTATTCCCGGCAAGTTACCAGGTGTTTTTGTCTATCTGAGTAGTAATTTGTAACATAACCTCCGAATCGGTCCGTTGAATAGTGTGTGATATCTCCATAAAAAATTGGTCAAAGGTAAAAACTTATAATATACTTTTAGTTTTATTGCATTTTCTTATGTTTAGTCAATTGTTGTAGCTTTAAAATCCTATATACCGACCAAATCTGAAAGCGGTTTTTACTCACGAACAGGTTTGCACTTCCCCCATAAAAAACATAATGTTGGGCATGTGTGAAAATTGTAATGGGGAAAGTGTAAAGGTTAGTTTACACTTGCCCCATTTTCCTGGGAATGCTAAAGTTCGTTGGGACTGACACTTAAAGCTTTTATTCTTTACAGAGAGTTGGCGTCATGGTACGAAATTTTAAAAGAAAGTCCGATAGGGCTGCCTATGGGAAGGAGCAATTAAATTCTGCAATAAATGCCGTCAATCAAGGTCAATTAACCATGTCGATGGCCAGTACGGAATTCAGAATCCCATACATTACAATCTACTGTAGAATAACTGGACGCCGTGGCGAAAAAAGCAAGACACAGGGCCGACCTCCAATACTTTCTTGGCAAGATGAGTGTCAACTGGCCGAAAATATAAAAACAATGGAGAAGTGGGGATATGGATTAACTTTGAGAGAGTTTCAAGAAAAAGACCGGGACTTTGTAACTTTAAATAATATTCCCAATCCTTTTAAGAACAATATGCCAACACAGACTGGCTAATAAAGTTTAAACAAAGTCACTCTTTGAGTATGAAAAAACCACAAAGCTTAGAGTACTGCAGGAAGAAATATGCGGACTCATTCATAATAGACCAATATTTTGTTTTATTGGAAAAGGCTATATTGGAGTTGGGTCTTCAGGATCGTCCTGAATGTATTTACAATTTAGATGAGACTTCACTGTGTACAGATCCTTCTCGTCTTAAATTTGTTGGCGCGAAAGGCAAACCCTCTTCAAGAATTATTGCATGCTGGATCGGGCAGAGAAAATATAACCGTCCTGGCAGGAGCAAGTGCTAGTGGTAGAAAATTGCCACCATTGATGATATTTAAAGGCAATAATGCATGGAGTTCCTGGATTTTAGAAAGAAATGAAGACCTCTTCAAAGACACCGTATATGCAGCCAGCGCCAATGGATGGATGACCTCCGAAATATTTAGAAATTACTTTCTAAAGACTTTTATCCCTTTGGTTCGTGATCAGCCACCAATTATTGTTATACAGTGAGCTCGAAAAGGTTGGAATAAATTCGTTTAAAATTCAGGTGACTATTTTCTGGAAAAACGCTTGGGCCTGTCGATTATTATTTTTAATTGCGAGTTTTTTGACATAAGAAATGTGTATAGAGGTTGTCTCAAGAAGAACATATACCGCCAACATTAATTTTTTTAAATAGAACACCCTGTATATTATAATATTTTTAAATTCTACGATACATTCTAAACACTTTTTGTATAACATACCATATCTCCAAGATCAACGGTTTTCGATATATTGACATTTTTTCTGGTACGTAAACTACAATTAAAAATGAACTCTTTACATCTATCTATTTAGTCTATAATATTTACATAGACTATATTAAATTTTATTTTAATAAATGTTGAAATTGACCGCCACCAACTTCCTGGCAATATGCAAGTCGATCTTTGAATTCTTCCAAAACGTTATGGATTACCTGGGGCTCTATTAATCTAACCTCATGCCTTATTCGAGCTTTAAGTTCATCAATATTGTTAGGTCTGGTAAAGTATACTTTAGATTTTAAATAGCCCACAGAAAAAAATCTAGCGGGGTCAAATCTGGTGACCTTGCCGGCCATTCTTTTGGACCCCGTCGACCAATCCACTTGCCAGGAAAGACTGTATCCAAGTACTCACGCACTGGGCGTGTGTAATGGGCTGGTGCTCCGTCTTGCTGGTACCATAAGTTATTGTTGGGAATGTCTGGCTCATCTGGATTTGGATAGAGTACAGCAAGTGCCGGTATTAACTCAAATTCTAAAAATTCTAGATACAGTTCGCCATTTAACGTACCATCAAAAAAGAAGGGTCGTCACTCTTTGAGTATGAAAAAAACACAAAGCTTAGAATACTGCAGGAAGAAATCTACGGACCAATTCATAAAAGACAAATATTTTGTTTTATTGGAAAAGGCTATATTGGAGTTGGGTCTTCAGGATCGTCCTGAATGTATTTACAATTTAGATGAGACTTCACTGTGTACAGATCCTTCTCGTCTTAAATTTGTTGGCGCGAGAGGCAAACCCTCTTCAAGAATAATTGCTGGATCGGGCAGAGAAAATAAAACCGTCCTGGCAGGAGCAAGTGCTAGTGGTAGAAAATTGCCACCATTGATAATATTTAAAGGCAATAATGTATGGAGTTCCTGGATTTCAGAATAAAATGTAGACCTCTTCAAAGACACCGTGTATGCAGCCAGCGCCAATGGATGGATGACCTCCGAAATATTTAGAAATTACTTTCTAAAGACTTTTATTCCTTTGGTTCGTGATCAGGCACCAATTATTGTTATATATGATGGGCATGTCTCGCATGTGGATTGCTTATTAATTCAAGCCGCGAGAGAAGAAAATATTCATATACTTAAACTGTCAGCCCATACAAGTCATTTACTTCAACCTCTAGATTTGAGTGTGTTTAGATCCTTTAAGGCAATATGGGAGAGGGAAGTAATAACATGGCAAAGACGACATCAGGGACAATGACTACCAAAAAGGAATTTGCTACATTGCTAGTGAACACCTGGGCTTAAGTAGATTCCGGAATCATAAGAACAGGATTCAGAAAGGATGGTATTGTTCCATTTAATAGACATGTTATTCCTAAAGAAAAGTATGACATCGATGCCCTAAAAAGATGGGAGGAACACTTAAAAAATCAAAGATCTGTAACAGATTTACAACCGAGGCCAGAACGCATTGATATTGAAAGGAATGAACATGATGCTGTAGCACCGAATGTAACAGAAAAACCCGCTACTTTCGAACAGTCAATGTTAAAAACAGTAAAGCCTTTTACATCTGGCGCTTCATTTAAAAGGAAACTAGCATCTAATGCAGAATTACTTACAGCTCCTTCATCAGCATCTAGTGCCACCAATCTCAAAGTAATTGTCAGCTCTGATCAAAATGAAGAAAATATACTAAATAATCATCAGGATCCTATAACTGAAGCTTTAGTACCAGCTACAACCGAAAATCGGCAAGAAAAGAAGGTAAGTTTTGATGATCTACTACTTGATTCGTTCCGACAGTCCTTCTTCTAATCCAAGGAAACGAAAGCGCTTAATTCAAGGTGGCCGAACCATTGCAGGTACTATCGCAAGTAGTCAGTCAAAACTCTCTACAAGTTCATCTACTATATCTAAACCAGCTATGAAAATTGACCGAAAGAGTAAACAAAGTCGGCCAAGTCCGTATCAATTTGAATCCAGCTCCAGTGAATCAGATAATGAAAGTGTACCTTTTATGAAATCGGATCAAAGTTTCACTTTAGAATCGGATTACGAAGATCAGATTCCTAAAATAAACAAAGACAATATTTCCATTGAAGACTGGGTACTGGTTAAATACACATTACCAAAAGCAAACAAACATTTTATTGGCCAGGTAAACACTGTTGACAACGGCTTTGAAATCAAGTTTACTAGAAAATTAAAAGACAATTTTTTATGGCCACTCACCGATGATGGCGATGTAGTACAGCTGGACGATATAGTGACTCGTTTACCTGAACCGGTAGTAACACGCCGAGGAGGTTTTCATTTTGATGTGAAATTTGCGGGATACAATATTTAACAAACTTCCATAAAATTATTCGAATTTTTAAACTTTAATTTTCTTTTCTGTTATATTTTCTTCTTGGGAATAATTCCTATTGTGTTAGAGATTAAAGTCAAACATTGGGTTTTGAACGGATAAATATTCTTGTTATTAGGAATTTTTTGAGGGTTATTTTGGATTACTTATTATTTTTTAGTGGTACCTTTTAATTTTTCGTTGTTATGATTTGTTTGGCTAAGTATTTCTCAACAATAAAAAGTTCATAACTTCCCAGATTTTTATTTTTTTTAAGTCTGTAAAAAGAAAAATTGGCATGGGAGATATAAACTTCATTTACACTTTCCCATTACCATTCTGCGAACATGCATGGAAATTGTATTCCGATTTTACACTTTCCTTTTTTGGGGTAAGTGTAAAATTTCGGTACAAAAAAAAATAGTCATTCAAATCTCAAGATCTCAAAAATAATTCATGAGTGCCCTGTGCAGTATGAAAAGTAAACATATTAAACTATTACTTTCTTACAAAGACACTTTTATAAATATTGTATATTTAAAGGAGGAAGGAAATAAACTTGAACTATTAAAAAGGGCTTCGCACTTGCCCCAGTCTACCCTAATTATAAGCTTTGTAATGTAATGTAATGCTAAAAAATAGACAGAATGGTTTTGTACAGTTTACCGTTCTTCCCTACACTTGCTGCCACTTTTTTTCATGCATTTTCTTTCATTAGAACATTTTTGTAATTTTCGTCCTCATAGTTGTATAAAGGGGGGTACTTTTGCACCTCCTCTATCAAACACTCGTCAGCAATTGCCGAAAACGGTGGCATTCTGCTAAGCGATCGCGGCTGGACTGGTCTCTCTAGCAGTCCGAACGCAGCCGCTGCAATTGACGGCGAACGCTGTGTCGCTGAGCTGCGGCAGTGAAACCGTGTACATACAAATCGCAATAAACCAGTACCGAGCTACTAATCGCGAACGCCAGCCGCGGCCGCTGACTGCTCCAGAGAAACCATACTTTAGAGCCGCGTTAGAGTTTATAACCTTTATTTTACTATTTTTTATATTATGAATCAATAAAACTTATATCAGCTACCTAAATATTACATTCAAATCTATGAGTTTTCGCAGATCTCAAATCTCACAATAGTCACAAGCGTTGCACTCTGCTTCGGCATTTTCAATGTCATCCCCGGTTGCATCTTTGTAAAGGACTGTAAATTTTATTAGTTAGTTTTTCGGCTATGTTAATTTTATACGGTATTAAGACTTTCGGATTTGTTAGGATTAATTTTATTTCAATTAATAAATTTTGTTGATTCGGGTCCTAATAATAGGTTTATAGAATTTTTTAGGATAATTATTACTTTTTAGGATATTTTAATTTTCTTTATGTTGTTAGGTCTATTTGGGGGACCGGTAAAATTGATTGCTCTATCGGTTAGGGCATTAACGTCGATGGTTCTATATTTGTTAGGTGTGTAGGAACTAAAATTTAAATATCGTCCAGACCAGATTGGTTTCGTATACCAATTTGTTGTGATGTCGCCACCATTATCATAGGAAATATTAAGGTTCAGGAAGTTAACGGATTTATTATTTTCAAGCTCAATTAAGTTTTAAGTGTAGTGTTATTGATATAATAGGGTGGTCAATTTTTATCCTTCTGTCGTTTAAGTATAATGTAAATAATGTAAAAAAATTTTCTTTTTTGTTTCTTTAAGTTCTGAAGATGGTTTATACTAATACACCGAAACGTCAACGACGTAAAAATTATATTTTTTATTCTTCTCAGCTTTGACCGAAAACACAAGAAATCCCTAAATATTCTTTATATTGTTGGAGTGTCTGCTTCTATAAAATGTGATATATACTCAAAATACAACATTTTTGCATTCTATTTGCAATGTAACTTTAACCATTTCAGACAAACAACTCCCAACATTTTAAAAACAGCACAAGTTCATAGATTTTTTAAAGGAAAATGCTAATTATTTAAAAGAGTCAAGTACGTCTGCAGCTAAAACATTATTGGTAGAGTCAAGTCTCAAGGACCCTTCAAGTTTCGACTGGAGAGTACTTGAAAAATTGTGGAGATCTTTGAAGCATCTCATGCATGCTATATTAAAGTGTTTATGTTCAGGAGGCGTAAAAATAAGAAGAAATCGTTTAGCTTTCAACTATAATTTAATAATATTTAAATTATGTTTTATGAAATAATTTTTATTGGAGTGTCGAGTTTAGACTGCGTCCGGTAAATAAAATCAATTAAAGTTTTTCTGTTTTTGTTTTCGGACAAAGCCACTATTCTAAGAGGCAAAAAATCGATGTCAACGTATTAGCTAAAATACAGCAAAACTTTTTTTCAGATACTTGCCTAACCTTTACGTTACTGTTTTACTTTCACATAAAAAATCTATTTCTACTTATGGTAACAAAACCACACTTAAATTTTATATTTGTTGGACATCCATATTTTGAGGCGCATTTTAGGTTAGTTCAAATATTTTTTTCTATAAAAAATATTAAGCTAGAACCACACCACGAATTGTGTAAAATTTAACCTTGTTATCTTCTAAAATATCCAAGGGGACCATTCCTCATGATATTCTAAGAGGAAAAGTTCATATAAATATTATGCGTTCAGAGTTACCCTGTTCTTGATATACAGGGTGTTAAAGTTAAAAAAAAATGGTTTCTTTATAATTTTCTTAATTATTCATCTCCCGATTCTATTGAGACTTGGAACTATTATTCATAATGATAAGGGGCTTAATTAGCCCTGACTAGATTAAGTTTTTAAGTCCAGTGGCGACCCGGGGAGCACCTTGACGAATATTATTGACAAAAAAATGTACGTAACTGACTTTTCTAATTTTGATATTTTTTCGGATTTACCAACTAATAATACAACTTTTCTGTTACCTCAGTTCTTTTCGTATCTTGCTTCGTTCTCAAGAGAAAAAAAAAACACTTTATTGAATGTACAAAAAAAAGACCTATGTATTTCAAAGTTAATTAAAACATTTAATATTAAAAATTAATTTTTTTTTTAAATAATGATACAAAATAATGTTAAAACAGTTAATCAAAGCAAATATTGAAAATGGTCACCTTCTGATGAAACGCACGATTGCATTATTTCGTATCGCATTGCAACTTTCAATAATTCGAATTCTTAAGTAGTCTTTATCTAGTACATCGTCTTGTGTACAAGAGACTTTAGATGACCCCATAAATAATAGTCTCAAGGACTCAAGTTGGGACTGCGAGCTGGCCAACCTGGGGGACCTGACCGTCCAATCCAGCAATTAGGAAAGGTTGTCAATCTATTGACGAGCAACTAGGTTAAAATGAGCTAGGGCGTCGTCGTGCATGAACCACATATGCATTATTTGTGGTAAGTCTTCTAACAGAATGTCACGTTCCTTAGATAGAAACTGCGTATATTCATTCAATCGAGGTGGTAAAAAGTATGGTCCAATAAGATAGTCGCCAATGATCTCTGCCCATATATTCACCGAAAATTGTTGCTGAAGACGACCTTCCCTAATTTATGAGGATTATTGTCCGCCCAAAGTTCGTTATGAAAATTCATAATGGCTTCTCTTGAAAAAGAGGTCTCATCAATAAATAAAATGTTCGGTAAAAAATTGTTGTTATGTGCTACTGTCTGCAGCAACCACCTACTAAAATCAAACCTTGGCTGAAAATCACGGGGAAGCCCAGCTTGCACACGTTGAATATGGTATGGGTGTAGTTAAGAAAGATGCAAAACCCTCCAAACAGTTGATGCACTTGTTTGAAGTTGCACCGCTACCTTGCTGGCACTACTTGAAGAATCATCTTCTATCTGTGAAAGTATAGCCTTTTCTAACTCAGCCGTGGTTACTGTTGCAGGTATGCCAGGAAGTTCCGTACTATGTTTTCAAACTCTCAGTCTCACTGAATCTTGTATGGACCTGTCTAAATGTTTTTACACATGGCAGTACTCTGTTTGGATAACATTCCTGATAAATTCGCCGAGCTTCTTCAGCATTTCCATTTGCTATGCATTTTTGACTTGTTATTGACAAAACAGATAAATTAGAAGGAAGATACGAAAATAATTTAAGGAACCAAAAAGTTATATTATTAGTTGGTTAATCTGAATCAAATCCTATCCAAAATTAGAAAAAACTGAGTGGCGTACACTTTTTGTCAATAATAATAGTTAAGGTGCTACCCGGGACGCCATTGGACTTAATAAATTTAATCTAGTTAGGACTAATTAAGCCCCTTATTATTATGAATTACGGTCCCAAATTTCAATAAAATCGGGAAAAGGATATATAAAAAAATTATACAGGGTGTACGGAAGATACGTGTACAATGTTTGACGACAGACTCCTGACGTCAAAATAGGTCGATCTAAGCCGACTTAGTTATATCCAAAATTGTCTCGTTTAGCCGGTAAAGGGCGTCAAAAATTTGTAAAAATATTGGTTTTTCCTAAATTTCGTGAAAACCTGATAATCGATTTTTATGATTTTTAGTATGTAGACTAATACTATAAAATGACGTTTTCTAGTAGTATAGTCATCCGCTGTAAATAGGTGGAAGTGTTATAAAAGTAATATAATACGTCAACATTTCTCCTGATTTTTTATATGAACGGCGATATGACAACCCAGATATTTTTGTCGAGTGACTGGATGTATTTGGAAGCTATTTTACCTCCTCAATATTTTTCGTTGGATGAGCTGTTTTGAGAAAAAAAATATTAGTAATAAAATTAAAATCAAATAACCTGTAACAATAATTTTTTTAGTCACCTTGTTGCTATGACATTTAATAACTTGATAATTAATGACAAATTGTCACCAGTCAATGACATTGACTAAAGTATACGATCAACATTCTTGAATTACAAGTTCATTTTACCATTAAACATGGAAAATTATACAAACTCTGAGATACGGGTTTTGTCAAGGAAATGGGCGTCAGAGTGTTAGGGTTTACATGGAGAGATTTCCTAACCGTCGAATACCAAACCGCCAAACATTTGCCAATATCGAGCGTCATCTTCGGGAAACTGGCAGCTTTAAAAAAAAATTTGAAGGCAGAGGTCGTATGCGAACAACTCGAACCGTGGAAATAGAGGAGAACATTCTGGAAAGAAGAACCAAGTACCAGTACCCGTCGCTTAGAACATGAGTTACATGTTCCTAAAAAGATTGTCAATGTGGTTTTAAAAGAACAGTTGTTATATCCATATCACGTGCAAGAAGTCGAGGAACTTTTACCGACTGATCCTCCCATGCGGCTTACATTTTGTCAATTTATTAGAAACAAAAGAATCCGTGATTCAAATTTTTGGAGAAAAATATTGTTTACTGACGAGGCGTGCTTTACAAGATCTGGAGTAACCAACCTGCACAACGAACATATTTATTCCGATGAAAATCCACATGCCATTTAAGTTGCACACATCAGCGTCAATTTAAATTATATTATTGGGGCAGGTATTATTGATCGCTACCTTATTGGTCCTATTGTTATTCCAGACAGATTAGATGGAAATATTTATCTAAATTTTCTGCAAGACACATTACCAATTCTTCTGGAAAATTTGCTCCTTTTACTTCGGAAGGAAATAATGTGGTATATGCATGATGGTGCCCCGCCCCATTTTTCCGTTGCCGTTCGGCAATAGTTACACCATCAATATCCCAACCGATGGATTGGAAGGAGCAATGATGCACCAGTAAAATGACCACCACGTTCTCCGGAGTTAAATATGTGTGACTTCCTTTTGTGAAGCGCTATTAAAACAGAAGTTTACAAGACTCCGGTAAACACACGCCATGATTTATTGACGCGAACTTTAAATGCAGGCAACCATTTTTATAACCCCAAGACATTAAATAGGGTCCAATATCATTTTTTAAGGAGTGTTAATAAGTGTATTCATCAAGATGGCGGTCATTTTACACATTTGCTTAAGTAATGTTTTCGTTTTACTTAGTTTCTTACAATTGTTTTAATACATACTTCCAACTTTGTTGTACTTTATTTTTATTATTACTGTTAATATTTGATGTATGCAGGTAATTGTATATATCTGGCAAAACAGCTCATCCAACGAAAAATATTGAAGAGGTAAAATAGCTTCCAAATACATCCAGTCATTCGACAAAAATATCTGGTTGTCATATCGCCGTTCATATAAAAAATCAGGAGAAATGTTGACGTATTATATCACTTTTATAACACTTCCACCTATTTACAGCGGATAACTATACTACTAGAAAACGTCATTTTATAGTATTAGTCTACATACTAAAAATCATAAAAATCGATTATCAGGTTTTCACGAAATTTAGGAGAAACCAATATTTTTACAAATTTTTGACGCCCTTTACCGGCTAAACGAAACAATTTTGGATATAACTAAGTCGGATTAGATCGACCTATTTTGACGTCAGGAGTCTGTCGTCAAACGTTATACACGTATTTTCCAGACACCCTGTACAAAACTGTTTCTTTTTAAACTTTACACCCTGCATTAGGGTGGGCCGAAAAAGGCAAAAAAAAATTTCTTTTTTATATAAAAAGCAGGCTAGACGAAAAAATATGTATATGATGGCCACAATACTCCATACCAATTTTGGGCCGGATTAAATATTTTTTAGCCGGGCCCCTGGGGCCTCCAAAATTTTTTTTTTCTTTTTTAAAATTTTTAGTGGGGCTAGTGCTTAGCATATAGATATAGGTACCCTTATATTGCAAAAAAAAATTGAGTCAGATTAAAAAATTTTTAACCGGGCCCCGGAACAAAAAAGTTTAGTTAGTGGTTGAAAATGTGCATATTTCTCTTAGCTTGAATCAATTTTCGGCACAAAAATTAGTTACTTACTTTATTTTGTACTAAACAATGATTACATTGAATTATTGTACGATATATTTTACATTTCGAATATTCACTCAACCCAGAACTCACCACGAGGAGGTAGCTGCACTTTAAGTTACACCCACCCGCCCACCTTTGCTCAATACTTTTAGTTACTCACGTCTTGAAGCATAATATTGACATTTGCTTTCGAAATTTGGCAAGTCCTTCCTGGCGTCAAGTTTAGCTCGAATGAAGCCATCTCTGGATTCTTCACCAGATACTTTTGTTGAAGCCTCGGTGATAATTTTAACACCTCTCTCGACCGCCTGAGTATGACAAGGAAACTTGTCAAAATTCGGAACCTGTTTAACAATATCCCACAATTCCTGGTTAGATAAATGCTGTACTAGGGGAGGTTCTGTTGCAGTACAGTTCGACCAGTCTGTAAGATCTATATAATCTTTTGCGTCAAAATTTACTTGGGGCACTTTGAAAATGCGATTTTTTATATTAGATTTCCTGACATTTATAATTCTTTTAACGTCTAGCTCCCTAATGTGTGGACGTGTATCTGAAAACATGGATATTAAAACATTTTCGGGGTGTGCGAAATAAGCATTATCCTGGATCACTTTATTGATAATTACTATTACATGACTTGGTAGTTCTTTCGAAACATGGATTAATTTCCACAGATGTCTTGCACCACTTTCCAGCTGTGGTAAAGTTTTTATTTCAAACCGCAAACGCGAATATACTTTTATTACAAACTCTGCTAGTATTTTTAAATTCTCCGGAGGATCGTTTGTAGCTACATATACTCTAAGAATGCGGTTGGCTGTCGTTAACCAACGTGAGTGTCCCATTTTTCCTGGACTCTTATCGGCCAAATTTTGAGGAACCACTCCATCTCCAATGGCTTTAGTTATCTTATACAGATATTTTTGATCTGTACTTAGATCATGTTCTTCTACAGAAGGAAGAACAGTTTTAATTGGTTTAAATTTAACGACAGGCATTTCTTTACAGTGGGAAAGAAGGGATCTAACCGGCCCGGAATACGAATAAGGACCTTTTGTGTGTCCATCTATTTTTTGTAGCAAGTGCCGAAATGGAAGCTCATTAGCGTGTAACAGGCAAATACTCCATTGTAATGATTTATTTGCTCGAGTTTCTATTAGTCGAATTATCCCGCCTTTCCAGCCAGTGTTGACGTTTGTTCCATCGAAACCACTAACAATTAACTTTCCTAAATCTACATTATGGCTTTGAATGTAACATATTATTCCATTGGCAATATCTATGGCTCGGGATTGATTAACGGCTACATGCCCAAAATAGGAACTGCTCGGTTCCTCAATTAAGGCAATATGTTCCTCGGTTTTAATGATTCGGCGGCCGTTTTCGAAGACTATGGTTTTTCTTTCATCAAAATAGATACCTTTAATTGACTTATTCAAATTCCTGTTTACATCTTGAAGTTGACTCCTATTTGTCTTAACACCTCTTCAGATACTCACTTACTTTGACCTTTGTGCAGGGGGCGATCGCCTGGACGCGTATTCTTAATTTTAGCCCGCAACAAAAAAACATAAAATTAAATTTTCGTAAAGGGGCCCAGTCTAACGTATAGATATATGAACAAAAAATTTTTTGGAGACTACATAAGCCGTATACTAAAAGATTTTGATTGGCCCTGAAATAAAAAAAAATATTTATATATATTTTTTTTGGGGGCCCGGGGGCCCGGCTAATTTTTTTTTAATCCGGTCCAAATTTGGTGTGAGATCTTTTGAATAATACTTCCAACTTTTCACAACTAGCCATTTAATAAAATCAAAAAACAATTTTTTCGGCAGACCCTACTGCATATCCATAACGGGGCAACCCCGGACACATGTTTATTATGAACTTTTTCTCTAAGAATATTATTAGGAATCACCCCCTTAAGTTACGTACCGTACTTCTGTACTCCTGTATTTTAATATTAAAATATAATTTCTTTTTTTTTATTCCAAACATTATAGTTTGTTTAGATTAGTTCGGGTTAGTTAAAAAAGGACAGCAACCCCACTTGAATAAAATGTCAAATAACACTACCTATCGAGTGGGTTCATCGCTATAAAGGGCAGTAAATTGAAAAAAAAGTGAAATCGGGTAAGCAGCTTGCGAGTTGGATGGAAAAATGCAATAGTAATGCAACAGATTTATAATGCTAAAAATGCAAATTTTCTTTATTGCGTTCCAAGGTGCAATTTGCATCCACTTGGTTTTCCAAAGATTGTGCATTAAGAGGATCTATCACAATAATGATCTATCACAAAAGATTCAAATACAATTGACCGGTTAAATTTTCTTCTATAAATATTGGCCCAATAATTGCGTTTCCAAGAATGACTGCCCAACCGTTGATTTTCTGGGAGAACCGAGTGTGGCCTTCCCGACAAACTCGCGTTTTCATAATCCCAATATCTAAAATGGTGTTTGTTAAAAAACCCATTCAAGAAGAAAGTCGGCTCGTCGCTAAAGCAAATATTTATCATTAAGGTGTGGTGTTCGTCAGTCCTTTGGCACCTTAATTCACAAAATTAGAGCCTTCTATTGTAATCGGCTTTGTTGAGTTCGTGTAAAATTTGTACTTTGTAAGGGAAAGCTTCATTCTTTTTTAAAATTTTGTGCACAGAACCAGTAGAATTATTTCAATTTAATTTAGGCTAGTTCGTTTGGAAATGAAAGCCCTGTATAAACTTTTTTCTCCCTAGGCAAAAATATTGTAAGAATCGCAGTATTACAAAAAAAAAACAAAGAGTAAATTAAACATTTTTTTCTTTAGTATTTTCAAGTTATCTATCAGGTTTATGTCCTCCGATAGATGATTAGAATATGAATTTGTTAGGCTTGGGAATTAAGAGTGTTATTAAAGTAGACAATACGATATACCTATTAAAATTTAATACATTTTTTAATTTTTAATGCATTATACAGGTTTGTTTGATTTTCATTTCATTCGTAGGCAAAAATATAACAAGTACATACAGGGTGTTCCACTAAGGTTGGCAAGGTAAGATATTATGGAAGCCATAAACATTACGTCCTCGGGAAAAAAAATGTATTGACTAAATCGACCAAAAGAAATCTTATTGCTAGAAGATATTTTCAAGTTTCCAAAATGGACGCTAGGGGGCACACTTACTAAGATATATCTAAAAAGTATATTTTCATCAGATAATCACTACGCTGGTACATAAATCAAACAAGTAAACAACGTTTGGCAAACATAACAAAGGCGTGCAAATGGAAATTTGCACGTCTCAAACATTTATAAAAACTTGTAGTGCAGGCATTAAAAAAAAATGTTTTAAAGTTTAACATGATATGATATTATCTAGTTGTAAGAATTCCTTGGGGCGAATAGAGCTATCAAAAAGTTATGGATAAATAATGTAATGTCTAGTTTTATATTATAACACATTTTTCATTCATTTTATTGGCAACTAAAAATGCTATGCTACAATTTTTAGTAGGTATTCGTAAAACACTAAAATGCAGATAAGTAAAAATTGAAAATATCTGGAAAACGAATTGATATTTTTGAAGTAATAAATACTTCTTTTTAACAAAAATGTGTCTACCAAAATTTAGGATCAAAAAGTTCATAGTATCTATAGGAACTGTAAGGATTTATCATCATTACAGAAGAGCTCTTAAAAATATTTACGAAGTACGTCTCTAAAAATCTAATTTTAACAATTTTGATTATAATACATTCATATTGCTTTACTTATAACAATTATTGCAAAAATAAATCTACCGCTATATTTAATCTCATTTGGTATCGAATTAACCATCAGCATTTGAGTACGGCATATTTTGTTCTTAAGTATTGCCAGTTTCTCTGTGCGCCATAACTTATGACACGCCCCGTATAATAATTAAATACTAAACGGAAACAAATTCGATAATGAAGCACTATAACATGTAACAAAGCCTAACTTAATAAGTTTTTGTCTCATGAGAACCTCTCAAGATTGTTATCTGTAATAGACTTAACCGCTTGCTTATGTTGGTAAATTACTTTTGCAATAATTCGAATTATTATTGACAGGAGCGTAACACAATATGGAATTTAAACTTCAAAACCAAAATTTTAAGTTTCAAAAGGTGTTTTAAATGTGCTTAAGAATATTTAAGTTTCTAATTTTACCAATAGATATGAAAAAGATTAGAAA
This sequence comes from Polydrusus tereticollis, assembly GCA_963920685.1. NCBI lineage: Eukaryota > Metazoa > Arthropoda > Insecta > Coleoptera > Curculionidae > Polydrusus > Polydrusus tereticollis. The sequence goes on from OY987329.1 coordinate 59,180,840, forward strand.
GATCTACGTGGATTTACATGTTGGGTTAACGTTCTTTCCGCACGATCTTCACTATCTTCAGGTTTGTCAAGTGACAGTCGTCGATGTTCCAACGCCATCGCGATGTACATCACAGTTTTGTTATGATGGAATTCCTTTCAGGGGTTTCCCCACCAAAGTCTATCCGGTTCATTAAAAAAATATATGTCTAGTAAACCGCATCATTTTTGAAGAGGTTATAATTTTCAGGGCTGTATGACGTATCAATATTCGGAGTGGGGCTACCACCCGCCCTGTCAGCAAAATGTAGCATTATGGCAGATGAAGAGTACTTCATTCACAATATCTTCCATTATAGTATAACTAGTGTATAATATAATATAATATAATAAATAAATTACTAGTCTAAAAGGCGAATGTACCACTTATTTTTAGGTTTTGAATACAACACAGAAATGGCGCCTCCAAAACAGCCTAGAATAGAGTAATTTAGTCAAACCTCAGATTACACTTCTTACCTAATTTTGATGAAGCATTTATATATGTATGGTCAGCCCAAAAAATTTGAAGTCACTCGAATAATTACTTTTCAAAATATACGAGATCAAAATCAAATAAAACGTTCGCGAGGCGGTGACGTCAATACCTCCCAGAGTTCGTCCGCTTTGAACTTGTGCAACGGTATTTCTGTGCATATACAAGGGGGATGCACTTACTGTTTCTTTGCTCATTTAAAGCAGCAGCTTATTATTACTACTTCTAATAGTATACGATTTCGTCTTTACTTCTCCTTTCTTGTATACTTCCCTCTCCCCCAAGAGGCTTGCTACTAAAAGCCAATCCAGGCGATGGCCCTTAATGTATCACAAGGTATTTCCCGCTCGGTAATTGGTGATCAGCTACGAGGTGATAAGCTGTAACTATCGACGTTGTAATCTCAAATCCCTTCCACAACAGTATCGACATATCACCCATTGTTCTAACAACTTGTTTGTTCTGCCGAATTTACACCCATCGCTTATCGGCTTATCTCCAGCAAGCAAATCGACGATCTTAGAATTGCAAAATTACCAAAGAATTATTTTCAAATTGTTGCTTTCATCAATTCTCGTATTCAACATCCAAAAACTTTAAGCTGCACATAAAAATCATGAGCAAAACATACAAAACTATAGTTTTACCTAATAAAAATCCCAAAAAAGATATTATATAAAACATCTGTCTGTCAAGAATATAGACTTCTCAAGCATTAGATCTGCCTACACCACTGATTTCAGCGTTATACGTTTCACTACTCCTGAAGGATTTATTCGCTTGATTAACAAATTTAACAACGACTCTGCGGGATAGAGATTGAGTGTTCGAACGGGATTACAGTTCGTATATTTCGCGTTAATTGTCTGCTAACTTTTCCTGTTTGCTAGCCTTAGCCAGAATGTATTGATGTGTATAAACAGAACACAATTATGTTTCAAAAATTATATATGTACATTTTAAATTGTACCGTTGCAAGCGAGTTTTGGTCAAAATGTAGAGTACAATTTTTTTAAAAATTTTTTATATTTAATTTTATAAGAAATGGCTTTTTTTAATCGCGCTAATAGAATTTGACCAGTCCAGAACAACATCGCAACCATTCAATCAAAAATTTTAACCACGGGATGTATCGCGAGCCTTTAAGAGATGAGACGAAAAGGCGCAACTAAACGAAGAATTTAAAATGGAAGCATGTTTGGCTGTTAAAGAGGGTCTAATATCTAATTCTACTCAGCTTGCTGTTCCTTTTGATTGAAATCATACATCTGTTCAATGGAAATAATAATAATAGTAAGCAAAATCGAAATTTGGGGGTGGTCTCCGAAAGTTTTCGCCTGCGGCTTTATTAAGAAGCAAATTGTGCTCGAACTTCGCCAGATTTTCTTTGTGTCCAAATTATATCGATACTGCCCATTTTTTATTTCTGTTTACGCTTTGTCATCCCAGTAGGAACTTATAAGGTCAGAAAGATTCAAGTATCCAAATATCAACATTTTGGAGAAACTTTAAAATTTTTTAAAATGTGTCTCATTTGTGTTCATTTTAAAAAACATAGTTTAACCACAGTTGGGTCGACTCTTAGTTAACTCAATGTTAATAAATTATTCCTTTACAATATGGTATAATATTTTAATAATAGATAAATCGCTACTGTGGTTTTTATAAAATTGTCTTCATCTTAACAATGTTTTGGCGGCCAATGTAAATTCCCGTCATTCTCCCAGGCCGTTGGTACAATTAAGTGATAATTATAGAGCCCTATTATTTTCCACGGTTTTTACAATTTTAAAAGCCATACTTCTTACTAAATCATAAACTTTCACGAAAAATACCCAAAAATAATAACCCAGCTCTCTGCTTCCAAACTATAAATTTGAGGTTAGAAAAAAGTTGGAAAATGTCCCAATCGAGGGCAAGTAGAAATATATATTGATACACACAGGGTACATTTTAGGTAAATATGTTTCTAGTATATGTCCGGTTCTAAATTAGGCAAATTTTGGACACAATATGACCTCAGGAGCCTTGCATGTTTCCAAAAGGAAACTGTACCACCGCATTGTTGAAACCATGTGTCTAAATTGTATCTATGGCTAAACCCCGACCTTTTTGTGCCCCGTTAGGCATTTTTTGGTGAAATTTTGTTCAAATAATGAAAACATGTTTGTTGTGTTTGGATGCATTTTAGAAATGTGGCATGTTTTGTTGTTGAAATAGAATGCTTTTCAAAAAAATGGCGGATTTTTTTAAACAAGAGTTCTTGATATTTAGTGCTTAAAATTAGTGTTAAGAATCGAACTCGAATAATTCGACTATTCGAATATTCAAATACTCAAATACCGCATATATTTCTTTAAAATTATTCATATGTTCGATTGTTTGAGTATTCAGATATTTGAATATTCGAATAAATTCCTAAAGTGCCCCTTAACAGAGGTTTCGCATAAAAACCGATTTATCTGGAAAACCGCCAGTTTTATCGAAATAAATTAAGAGTAACAAATGTTGGCTATGTTGACCTCGTGTATATACTCACAAGAAATTAGGAGGTACTTACCGGACACCCTGTATAGTGCCTATACTTAAAAGTTATCATTTTTTTAAATACGTAGAAGCTGAAACTAAAATTCAAATTAACGGTATTGAAAATAATATAATAAAATTATTCAATGTTCGAATATCACTTCGAGTATTCAAATATTTCAATATTCGAAATCGAATATTTGAATACTCGTAGATACTATTCGAACATTGAATAATTTGAATATTTGAATAATAAATAAAATGAGTATTGGAATACTGAAATTTCAAAAAATTCCGAGCACTACTAAAAATGAAGTAAACGTAATATATTAAACCATAATAAACATGTTTTCGTCTAACTTTAGTAAAAATTCTTCATATTAAATTTTCAAATAACATTTTGAATTCATTACTTAATGATATATTATAATCATTCTCCCCACACAGCACACTTGTTGTGTAATGTTCAATTAACAATAATTATTTATAGGCATTGTTATTTGTGGGTGAACTACCGAATTATGGATAATAAAACTGAGGTGAGTCTCTATTCTAATAATAGGTAAGTATATTAAAAATTTTAGGTTAGTTCAGGTTAGTTGCATTCTATGATTTCCCCGTTTTAGTTTGTTTATTAAACTTGAGTTGTTACTGTTGTGAATTATAATATTAAACAGTAAAGGGACAGAAGAAGAATGAAAAAAAATTTAAATTGCAAAAACATTAATAAAATAGGTACTAAAAGATGCAATAAGGCATCATCTTCCTTTGAATTCTATATAAGTTGATAACAAATTTCGGCTGAACTTTCCTGTCTTTAATTTAAAGTTTTAATAGTGTTTATGTATTACATATGTAAATATTGATATACGCAGCGTTCTTGATATATTAGAAATTGTTTTTCTCTACCAGGGCCCTATAATATAAAGGTCGACTTGTAAAACTTTTGGCCACCGCTCCTGCTCGTTGTCACCGTTCCCGCTCGTCGCCACCATTCTTGGGGTATTTGTAAAACACGAACTGCTCCGTTGTAATTTGGTGAAAGCAGTAACGTATTCTGAGGTTATAATAATGATTTTCTTTGAAAATGCACCTTTATACCCACATAATATTATTGTGATTCATACTTAAAACTATTAATTTTTAAATTTCTACTTTCAGGGCCACATAAAAAGAAGAATTTCAGAGATAAATAAGCATCCTATCTTGTATGCTTATATTTATTACTAAATAATAGTTTATATGTTCTTTTTTTAAATAAATATGTTCTTGATATTGAATGATATATTGTTCCATTTCATATAGTTTCAGAAATATTACAAGAAATTTTTTTTAAATATTAATTTCTGAAAAGTACTGGCTTTCAATTTAAAATATATTAGAAATGCAATTTTGTAATGTTTAAGAAACATAAAATGAAATATTACTTTTATGGAATATTTTTAGGTTTTTGAAAGATTTCATCACTATATCAGAAATGTTTTGAAATATTTATGGAATATTTAAAATCTTTCGGAGAATCTGATATAAAATATTTCTGAAACATGATTGTGCTGCGTGGCACATTGATTCATTTTGTAGAATTATTTTGACAAATATAATCAGTAAAAACAGGTCGGCACAAGAAATTTAAATCACCTAGTTGCAATATTTCCATATTATGCTAACAAATTTAATATCTCATTACCACTTGACATCGGCCTTTCATAGAAACTGTAGTAAGCGTTGTGTCCGCCGTATATCCAAAATGTTTCAAGTGAATAACAATTTGTGCCTTTTAAGTCTATTCCATGACACAATGAACACCCAAATAATATTTTCACAACAATTTGGAGCAAAAGGTGTCTGTTTAAAAACCATAAATCGGGATTTCAAATTAACTTCAGGCAAGTTCAGGATTTTATTGGAAACAGACGGCACATCTTAGGCAAAAATCAAACACATCTCTGACTCAGGTTTGGGTAACTGTTGGACTCATTTTGATACTCACTTTTGTCGCCATGTTGGCCTCATTTTCCGCATCATGATGCTTCAAAAGTTGACATTGCAACTTAAAAATGTGTCGTGCCCATAAACATGAGTCGACGTATAGTGTCGACACATTGTTCACAGTGAGTCCTTAATTGCTCTTTGGGATCCTTAATATTTTTCCTTGGATCCACGCTTGTACTGAATTGCGACCCTGGCTGCCAACCCACCAGCCGCCACTGATAAGTAACTTCAGTCGGTTCTGAAATATGAGACCGTTTCCATACATTTTACCAAAAAAAAAGCCTGTAGCCATATTTTAAAAATAATGCAGGGGTTTTGATAATATAATGACGCTGAATTGATAACAAACAAAATAAATCCCTTTATTGAGTTCCTTACAGTATAATAGGAAAGATAAACATGACAACATTGTAAATATTACCATTGAATCGGGGATCCCCAAGAGCCTCCGGGTAGTAAATTTTGTATTTCTTTTAAACCGTTTTTCTGAAATAAATCGGTTTCATACATAACAACAACCCTGTATATTATTCATATAGTTGGATTTGTTACATTATTGCATTATGATGCATAAATTTGTGTTAAAAATAATTATATGGCCTTCCCCTCCACTATTTACTGTGCTGCGAATTTCATATGAACTACGTTATGGTAAAGTCCCATTATAAGCCTAATCAAACATATGAATCAAAGTACTGCACTATGTAATCAATATGTAAGTAGGTATATGTATATATTTACAATCGGATAATTATGTATCTACCTGTTTACATTCCCAAAACATATCCTGTACTTCGTCGTTAAAAAAAAAAGCATCTAAAAAATCTGCAAAATGCAAATTGAAGTATGCACCTGTATAAACAGAAATTAATTTACTTTAAAATTCTGACCCTATTTGTTCCTCTTACATCATATTTACATAGTTGGTTAGACGATTTTTTACCATAAAGTTGTTTCGGCATTTGACGACACGTGTAAATTTTAAAATTTATTACACATTTGGTATTATTTTTAATATAATGGAGGACTAGTTCTATGCAGGTAAAGTTACATAACTTAGAAACAGCTAAAATAGTGCAATAAGGTTTGAATTAGTAGGTAGACATGTGAAGTCGGTAAAAGCAATTCGTTTAAATATTATTGAAGTTAATAGGTAATTTATGTTCACGTGTCAACGCGTATTTACTGCCAATTGGCAACATTGGGAATACAAACTCAAATTTTTTAGGACATTTAATGTAAATATATGTTTACCCTTCTTTTTCTTTGCCCTGTAATCGTAAACCACTGGCTATACCATCGGAGATATTTAAACCTCGTTAATATCTCTTCGAAATAACCTACTATCTGGATGACATACAAGGAATGTTTGTTTTTCAAACAAGAATTTTCCTTCTGCCTGCTATACAGGGTGATTGTTGTATCTTTTGGGAAAATGCTCGGACACCTTAATTTGGTTTTATATATGCTCACATCTTGACGTTATTCGTTTGTTTCTTTATAGACATTTGTAAAAGATATGACGACATCGATTTTTTTTTAAAATGGAAACATACAGCTTGTGATACATCATTTGAAAGCTAATATCTCGTACAGTACGCTCATAAATTTTAACGCGATTTGGTCAAGCTATTTCAAAATGGCGACTGTTAAAAGTTAAAAAAAAATCCCTATATAAATAAGCAGAAATGATAAATCATTGATGTTTTTTTTACCTTTCAAGGTAAGAAATCTTCATTGTTTCACGTTCTGACATTTTGTGACATTGTGACATAAAAATAGTTATGGTTTATTTGTTATTTATTTTGTCAAAAAAAACAAAAATGTAACGAAGCAAAACAAAACACAACAAAATGCTGGAAATGTCCTCCTTCCTCTACTTGGCATGCTCCCAGACGATGGTAAAATCCGTCGACGGAATTTCGAATGGCTTTAGCTGGTATGTTATGTGTCTCCAATCTAATTTTGTTTTTCAAGTCTTCAATATTCATATCAGCAAGATTGTGCTCCCCCGCATTTTGGTATCAATGTGAGAAAATATTTAGATCAAATATTTCCAGGTCGCTGGATTGGACCACGTGGTACAATTGAATGGTCACCGAGGTCCCCAGACTTAACGCTTCTAGACTATTTTCTTTGGGATGTTTAAAAGAAAAAGTTTACCAAAATAGGCCGAATAATATTGAAGATTTGAAAAACAAAATTACATTGGAGAGACATAACATAGCGGCTGAAGCCATTCGAAATTCCGTCGACGGATTTTACTATCGTCTGAGAGCATGCCAAGTAGAGGGTGGAGGACATTTACAGCATTTGCCACGTTAAACCACATTTTTGTTGTGTTTTGTTTTGCTTCGTTACATTTTTTTTTTGACAAAATAAATAACAAATAAACCATAACTGTTGTTAAGTCACAAAGTCACAAAATGTCAGAACGTGAAGCAATGAAGATTTCTTGCCTAGAAAGGTGAAAAAAACATCAATGATTTATCGTTTCCGCTTATTTAAATAGGGATTTTTTCTTTAACTTTTAATAGTCGCCATTTTGAAATAGCTTGACAGAATCGCGTCAAAATTTATGAGCATACTTTACGAGATATTAGCTTTCAAATGATTTATCACAAGGTGAATGTTTTCATTTAAAAAAAGATCGATGTCGTCATATCTTTGACAAATGTCTACAAAAAAACAAACGAATAACGTCAAAATGTGAGCAAATATTAAACTACATTGACGTGTCCCAGCATTTTCCCCAAAAGTTACAGGTTAAGGCTATAATAATTTTATTCCGGACTTCTGGGCAGCCCTGTATAGGTTATTATGATTATTTTTGTTAATTTTCGAAAAAAATAGACTTTTTCGTATAAACCTAAGGCAGCGGTGGAAGCCTATACGACCATGCTAATTTGTTTGTCATGGATAATAAAACAAAAACATTTATTTCTTTGACAGTTATTTAACTTCCATTTAATTTAAGAGTTGTCTTAAATTCTGAAGATACAATGATATATTCTGAGATAGAAAAAGTTAATATTGTGTCAGTTTTTATCAAAAGTAATCAGAATCAACACTTGGCGCGTCAAGAATATGGACAAATTTATCGTAACAGAACTCCTAGTGAGAAAACATTTGTTAACTTATATAAGCGTTTTAGAAATACCTGTCCGTTGAAGCGAAAACCCAACGGTTCGACTTAATAAAAATCAAGAATTAGATATAGGTACTTCTAAATTTTCAAGGTAATATGTTTAATTGATCATTTTTTTCTCTATTTCAGACGAGTGAAATAAATTAATTTTTTTAGAAAGTACAATGAAATCCATATGGGATTGTAGTCGAGACATGCAATAGGTACAGGGTCTTCCAACGAGGACTGAACAGGGGCTCATTTTTGAGCTTCCTTGTATTTAAAGAAAAATCCAAAATAGCCAATCGATGTACTTTTTCATGCAGAATTCAAAAATGAAACCAAAAATTTATTTGAACCAGAAACAAAAGAGTTACGCTATGGATAAGGTGTTTTTTAAATGGAACATAGCTTTTTTTATACGATTTTTGGAACGAGTGATTTTTTTTTGTCCGTTCTGATTAAAATATTAAATATTGTGACAGCTATTTTTATTAAATTTTAATGTTTTATCCAGTATAATTTAACTTTAACCTGTTTGAAACATACACTAGGTAATAAAGGTATAATCACCTTTGAATCCTTCAAAGTCAAAAAATTTGACAAATTTACTATAATATTGCCGAAATGAAATATTCATTAGATGAGAGATTGCAGATTGTTATCTTGTTCTACAAATGCCAAGAAAATGCAACAGAAGCATTTCATTTCGGCAATATTATAGTAAATTTGTCAAATTTTTTGACTTTGAAGGATTCAAAGGTGATTATACCTTTATTACCTAGTGTATGTTAAAAACAGGTTAAAGTTAAATTATACTGGATAAAACATTAAAATTTAATAAAAATAGCTGTCACAATATTAAATATTTTAATCAGAACGGACAAAAAAAAAATCACTCGTTCCAAAAATCGTATAAAAAAAGCTATGTTCCATTTAAAAAACACCTTATCCATAGCGTAACTCTTTTGTTTCTGGTTCAAATAAATTTTTGGTTTCATTTTTGAATTCTGCAGGAAAAAGTACATCGATTGGCTATTTTGGATTTTTCTTTAAATACAAGGAAGCTCAAAAATGAGCCCCTGTTCAGTCCTCGTTGGAAGACCCTGTACTCTTAAAGCAAAGTGCAAAAAACAAAAACAAAATATCATATGCACGACTTTAAATATACCAATGTTCAAAAATTATCTCACATGGGCAAACAAAGTCATTTAGAATATTGTAGAGTTATGTTGCGTCACGTAGAAGAAAATCCAGATTTTTTTTATAATATGCTTTGGACCGACGAATCGAATTTGAACACGTCCGCCCCACCTAATTTCAGAATTTAAAGAACCTACATTTCTGGGCAGCGGAAAATCTAAAAAAAACATTCCAAATAAAAAGATCTGGTCGAGAGTCGATAAGTGTATGGTGCGGTATAATAAAAAATCGGGTATTCGCCAAAGTATTTTATAATGGGTCCTTAACAGGTATTGGATACTTGGAACTCCTTGAAAATGAAGTTAAGGAAAAAATTAGTATATTTCCTTTAAATATATTTAGAAACTTAATATGGCAACAGGTCGGGGCACCACCTCATAGCGTTTTAGCCGTTAGACAATACCTAAATGCAAATTATAATATATGGATTGGCGGGAACGGAACTATTTCCTGGCCTCCTAACAGTCCAGACTTAACCCCCTTAGACACTTTTTATGGGGATATTGAAAATCAAAAGTTTATATGGACCGAACCCGAACTATCGAAAAAATGCAACTCAAAACACAGGAAGAAATTAAACCAGCCGGAAATATTAAGAGGATCTATAGAAAATGTAAAGAAAATATATCGTTTGTGTATACATGTAAATGGGGGCTATTTTGAACAACTACTTTAATGTGTAGTTAATAATTAAATTAAACTAAATTCCTTTGTTTTATTATCCATGGCTACTTTGATAAAAACAAATCAGCATGGTCGTATAGGCTTCCACCGCTGCCTTAGATTTATACAAAAAAGTATATTTTTTCGAAAATTAACAAAAATAACCATAATAACCTATATACATTTGAACTCAGGAGAACGATATCAAGCGACTAAAAATATAAACTACATTTAAAAAATACCAGGTAACTTGAAAATTTTAAGTTGCTGATGCTGATTCCGAATACCCATTAAAAATACTTCAAATTGCTAATTTAAACTTATTTTTAAGTCCAATATTAACCGAGATATCCATCTCGTAAAATATAAACAATCACGCTGTGCGTCCACCCTCCTTTTCCCTATTGTGATGTTTTGCAGGAATATTTATTTAGTATTTCCCCTTCACATTTAGGTTATTTTTGCATTATTGCATTATAAACTATGTACATAGGTACTCTCAAAAATATGTCAACTAAACACAATGTTAAATTTTGTAGAAGTGACTATACTTTAAGTCCAAAATTTCTGTCAGTGACTTATCACTAGCATATAGAGAGCTCCGGGTTGTGCGGCGTCAGGGAAATAAATTCCAGTTGCGTGTCGTCGGAACGTCGTATAATTTTTTATAAACTAATTTAATTTTATTAGCTCTAACATCCTGATCCTATAAGACGACGGCCTTTTCCACTAGGATTTCTTAGTCCTTCCGAAAATCCATTCATAAATGCCTGCCTTGAACTTTCAATATCTAGATCTTGCCATATCTTCTCAATTGTGTGCCGTTCATTGAGCCCTGTTTCGTCGGTGTTATATAATTTTTTTTTCCTTTTTCTCGAAACTCCCGTATTTTTTTAAATATTTTCGCCGTCATACAATAATTTCCTTTTTTTTTCAATTAGTAGGCTTTTTCGTTTTCTTTTAAAAAGTTCGTTTAAAAAATATTAATGATATTTTAGGTAAATATGTGTCTTTCTTAATCTCAGCCATTTTTTTTTACTGTGGATATTTCATTAAGCAAAAAAAGTTCATGGATTTTGCGACGAATGGCGTATTTTGTGGCATCAACCAGGATTATATTTTCCGAACACAGTGTGCGAGGAAAGTTTCAATAAAGTGCCACATATTTCTGCAGCATTCAATGTGGTTAGTTCAGGATATCGTTCCCGGATTCCATGGTATACGTTTTCTTTAACTATTATTTGTTCTTTTCATGTTAATTAAGTTTTTCTCGTAGGCGGACAAGTTCGCTAATATCCAAAGCCCACGTAATCACAAGCAGTTAACAACACTAAATAAAGTTTTTTTATTAACAATATATTACTTACACAACACAATATCCAAAACTGAAAAAAACTTACAAAATATATCGGTAAATTAATAATAAAAACATAAATTAAAAAGCAGACCGAAAACCCTGCCGGCACGCTTATTTTCAAATCGTTGAAGTTGTAAATTCGGTCTCTATGTGTTATCACATTTATTTTCTCCGCGATCAAAATCCTAGTATTGAAATCGCTATGCTATTTTAAATACATTTAGATTATTGCGGCTTGTATCACAACATAGCCTCTTAACTTCACTGTAATTGTAGCGGCAAAGTTTAATATATAAAAAACATTTACTTGTACAATATTTTCATTCTGCCACTTCCTAGATTTAGCGATTAGTATTAAATGAGGCACTGAGAGAATTCGTGGGTAATGTTGTAAAACCAGATACAGTCATGGTGAGACACTCAATTCCCTTGATTTTCCGAACTGGCGAACTTAAAATCTAAAATGCTAAAAAATTATATTACTCAAATTTTCGTGTGACTAAAGTTGAACGTTGCTTTTCTTAAATGATAAAAAAAATATGCTTTAATCGCCTGAACTACTTTTTTGATTTAGCGGGATGCCTTGATCTCTGGAACACTTGTCTTAATAACGCTGGCAATGGGAGACAATTAACAAATGATTTTCTTCAATCATATAGTAATGTATTATTAGAACAAGATTTAAACAGTTTATCTCATTCGTCTTCTTTGCTATTCGCCACCAGTTTCTCTTACGAAGAACTTCCTTGCTATCTAATGCCTAAGTTTCCCACATACAAGAATAATTGCATAGTTGCGCCATTGCACAAAGAACTATGTAAAACTTTCAAGTAAACAAAACATTCATAATATTCATACGAAGGAAGTTTGCTCAATTTGTAATCTCAATCGACCAGAAACGCTAAATCACTTATTTTTCGAAAGTCCTTTCTACAACCACCTTTGTTAAACCCACATGCCTGTAGTTAACCCCTTGGATGATTCTGCGAATGCCCTGAACTCGGACATATACGCGGCGCTTCCCTTGATTGGTTATTTAGTCACCGTCGCGTTGAGAGTGGGATCTTTTCTTTTAAACAAGTAATATCTTTTAGTTATGTTTACATCAGTATAGGTTTTTTTTCTTTCTCCATTATTTTTTATTTTTGTATTAGTAAACTGTCTTCATGATAGCTGAATGTTTTCTTTTATTCTTTAATTTTCTCTTGTTAAACTTTATCATATAATATGGTTATATTCTTTTTACTTTAAGTGATAACAAAAATACACTATGTAAACCCAACCGTACCCTTGTAATATTGTAATAAGAAATTACTGTAATATTTTTTTTAATACAATAAAGAATTTGAATGGAATGGCCTTTTTTTGACGAATTTTTAATTTTTAAGCTCGTTAAGTCATGAAAATCTTGCGGAAAATAGAGGTTCTGTTTCAAGTCGCAATTTTGTAAAAAATAATTTAAAGAAAAACGGCTAACCTTAACAATAACTGCATTCATGATAATTAAGAAAATCAGTATTTTAACAATTAAATACGAGTATTTTATTAAACGAAATATCACGAGAATTCGGTTTTTTATCGGGTAAATTTTTCAGCTGTCACAAAAACTTTCTTGTTTGGAAGTTTCACGAGTTGAGTTTCAGAATGTTTATTCCGATTTAATCTTTTAATAAACATGACCAAATTTCCACAAGTAAAATTTCCTAAAACGGGAAAGTTTGAGTAAACAGTGAAAAATGTAAGAGAGAAATGTTAACGACGCGACGGTCGAGTTATATTTGGTACGAATATTTCATCGCATCCATGCTTCTTTATAGGTATGCAGTACTAATTGGAATATTATGTAATAATTATCATGTAAAAAAAAAGTCATTTTAAAAACGAAATTCACAAAATCCTACAATAAATTGCTAACAAGTGTAAACTTGGCATATTGTCATTTACACAGATTTATTCGGCCGCCTCATGCGTTTTTTGCTCTTGAGGCAGGAGAGCGTGATAGAAGGCGCTCAAACGTGATCAACGTCAACATGCCTTAATCAAATAATGAACAAACTTCCCGAACCTATTGCCAAGCAATGACAACATATCTATTTCTCATACAACTCGAATGGGAAAATCTGGTCCAAACCGTTCTAGATTACTTAAGGTTGCACTTCCAATGACGCTCTAAATATTTTAAAACAGAAATCTAAACTGTCGGGCTTCTTCAAATACAGAAACGTGAAAATCCGCTCCGATATGCTCCTCAAACTGCGCAAAGAACTGGATACTCACAAGAGGAATGGAGAGAATGCGCTCACCATTCGATATGTCAATAATGTTCCCAGGATAGCGCGCAGAAACAAGAATCTGCATTATGACTGTGGCAGCCTTTTGTCGTGTATAATAGGTTGTCACTCAGTGCGTATACAATAGCTCTTATTGCGGAGGCACTAGGTCATGATTCGTTACTTACTTACACCTTACCTTCTTGGCTGGCTTACCCTGGGCGCCACCTGGTTTGATAGAAGCCCAAACTAGGAAAATATATACCGAATCTTAGTACCTATTGGAATACAATAAATAAAACCGAAATCTTCCCACACAAAAAATAAGGTATTTATTTAAAAAAAAATGCTTGATCAAATCAATATTCAAGTTTATGATTAAGGTATCTGGGAAAGAACTGAACTTTTCTTGATTTAAGGATTTATGTAAAAATGTATGAATATAAATATTATATAACCTCTGAAGATTCTAGAACCTTTATATCCTTCAATATGTTGCGTTTGATTATATAAGAAAATGTGACCTCAAGTTAAGATAGCCTTACATTAAAAAAGGTTAGAAATTAAATTTTAGTGAATTAAATTATAATTAAAAAGTTAATTAAATACCAAAAAAAAATACATCCAGATAACTTTATGCCACCAATCTGTGCAGCTATATCAATCCATCAGAATGGCTCCATGTATATTTTCTGTGCTATTAAGGTAAGGTGGAATTTGGCTGAGTACAGGCCAACTAGAACCCCAAGTTTTTAGGCTATGACGTGGGCCTTAAAATGCCATGTGGTTGTGGTTTAAGCTATATATAAATTCCGAACGGTAAAATCGGCCGAAATGGCGAAAACCGTGAAAACCAAACCCCTAAAAATAACCAAAAGAAAATTACCCACTGAATTCTCAATAAAATAAAAAACTAATAAAATAGATAAAGTAGCTTACCTCGTGGTCTTTAAAAAAAAAATTGCACAACGGTAGATGGCTCGACCTTCTTGCTAAAGGGATTTCGATCAAACGCCACGAGAATTTCAAGAACCCCTTCTCCCTAAACAAACAGCTGACTAAAAAGTGTTGCCAACTTAATAGAACCCCAATAAAAAAAAGAAGGAAACAAGAGACACCCTAAAAAAGATTATAATGATACGAGAGTTTGGGCTTTACCAGAATTTAAACTAAATGAATGAATAAGCAATGATATTGTTATTCTATATATCTTCTCCGATGCTCAAATTTTTAGGTTGAAACTTTTGTTCTGTTTACGATACTTAACATAATATATCTATTTATATATATTTTTTAAATTTATTTAATTCTCATTATTAAGCAGGTAGATAATAATGGAGAAACAAAATGTTTTTTTTTACCTGATGTTTGAGTATAAGGATTTTTAGTCCTATGTTAAAAACATCATAATATAGGAAGTTCATGTTTGCTTTTTTATATTGTATTATTGTAGGTTAGTAGTAACATTTATTATATTAATAATCTGTTGCAATGGCAACGTAGTCTACAACATGATTGTTATTTGTCCCATTAATTAAATAATTGAGAATAGAACACCTTATCTGCTGTTATCGGGTTACTTGGGGTTGCAAGCGTTTAATTTTATAGTAGTTCTTTTTAGTTTTTTTTTTTAGCGTTTTTTTCGATTCACGAGTAGGTAATCAATATGTACTTGTCTTCATATCATTTAATTTTGTCTGTTGTTCCACTCTTCCCACTTTAAAAGGAAATTATTTGGTTTTATATATTTTGTTACTTCTCATCATTGTTTAAAGGATATGTTTTTTTTTTCTCTTTGAATATAATATTTTAGTTGTTTATTACTTTTTGAATTTGTAACGTTCAAATTACTATATTACATATACATGAAACAGATTAGTGACAGCTTTTACAGTTTCCTCACTTTTCTTTCGCTGGTTACTACTTTATTGATTATTTTAGTATATTTTAGTATTGAAGGGTGCTACTCTTATACCATTGCTGTTACTGATATATATTTTTATTATTATTAATTCTTGAAATGAAAATTGCACATTTAAATATTCGTTCAATGTTCACAGGTTTTGATGACTTCAAACTCCTAACACAAGAACATAACTTTGATATAATTTTTCTTTCGGAAACTTGGCTTCATGAGGATGTAGATTCCGTTGTATTTTCGCTACCTGGGTATCGTTTATTTAGACAAGATAGACTGGGTAGAAGCGGGGGTGTTGCAGCCTATGTTAAAAATTCATACACGCCTGAATTTTTTTAATTTTGACTTTAATATAATTTACTTGAATACTTAATTTTTAAAATTAAAATCAATAAAAAATATTTTGCATTATTTGCAGTTTTTTACCGTCCGCCTAATACTAATTTTAATAACTTTGTTAATGATTTCGATAATATTTTATCATATGTGGGACCAATTGTTGATGAAACCATTATTCTAGGTGACTTTAATGTTAATCTCTTATATCTGGATAACCCACTTATTGCTTGTTTTGAAACTTACGGCTTGGTGCAGATTATTGATGAGCCCACACGAATTTCTAGCAGTGCAGCTACGCTTTTGGATCCAATCTTCGTTACCGGCAATAACATTGTAAATAATTATGGCACTATTTCTGCTGATACAATATCTGACCATAGACTGGTATTCTGTGATTTAAATATTCATAAAGCTAGAATTAGTCCTAAATTTGTTCGGTTTCGATCTTTTCAAAATTTTAATTTTAATAGTTTTTCCCAGGATCTCCATAATACCCCATGGGACAATATTATATATGAAATTGATATTAATAATAAAATTGAAATATTTAATAACTTTTTGTTAACATTATTTGATACTTATGCCCCCATTAAGGAAGTTCGTGTTACGAAGCCTAAAGCCCCATGGCTTACAGCAAACTTAAAGTTATTTATGAAGCAAAGAGATGTCGCTTTACAATCATTTAAACGAACAAGGACTGCACATGACTGGGCACATTATAAACAATTAAGGAATTTTACTCTTTCCATGGTTAGGCGAGAAAAGAAAAAATATCTTGACTCTATTTGCAGGGAAAGAATCAGCGTAAAACATGGAATGCACTTAAAAATTTTAATATTTACTCGACAAGTAATAAAGGTATTCCTGAAAATTTAAGTGATCCAGAACAAATTAATAACTTTTTCGGTGCGTTTTTGCAGAATATCTCAAATTGTGATGATAAAATTGAATTTTATAATAATAACCTTTTTAACAACAACTTTTCATTTAATTTAACTTCTATTAAGGAAGTACATTTTATTATAAAAAATAAAAAGACCAATGCGTCTGGTGTTGATGATATTAAGTGATGCTCTTTGCAAACAAAAATCAAAAACCTTTACTGAACGAAAATCTTAATATTTTTATTGACGGTACCAAATTGCCAATGCTTAATTCTGCAAAAAATCTGGGTATGGTTCTGGACACAAATTTAAGATTCAAAGAACACGTGAAAAAACTTCTTCAAAAGTCATTTATATCCTTAAAACTTTTATATAGTAATAGACACTTACTTAACATTACCTTGCGGAAATCTTTATGCGATTCTTTGGTGTTATCACACTTCAACTAATGTGATTTTGTATATGGGAATTGTTTAGACGTTCTCAGTAAGAATCGTATTCAGAAAGTGCAAAATGCTTGCTTCAGATTTATCCTAGGTTTAAGAAAATTTGATCATGTGTCCCATACATTGAAGGGATTGAATTGGTTGAGAATGGATAAACGTAGGTTGCATCACTTGGCGTCCTTTGTTTTTCAAATATTACACAATCCCAATTCTCCAACACTACTTAAGGAAAAACTAATTCGACGACATGATATTCATGATCGGAATATTAGAAATGTTAATAATTTAACTATGCCTCATTATCGCACTACACTTTTTAGAAGATCTTTTACGTACCAGTCGGTAACACTCTATAATTCCCTCGATAAACACTTTTATTCTCTTAATTGTGCCAAGTTTAAAATCCAGTTTAAAAATTTTTTACTTCAACGACAAAACGTGTGAATGTAATCAGTTCCTTCTACATTTTGAACAGCAATCAGTTTATTTTTAGTATTATTAAATTTTTTTTTTTTTCATCTACTCTTACAGTTATCTTCTTTGAAAGTTTATTTAATTTTTTTATCGCTTTTGTATGGTTAAGTAGAGTAGCCCACAAAGGCTAGACTTCGCCATGCAGGGTGTAAACTTTTTTTTTGTAGTTGTATTATAAAAATATGTAATATAAGACGATTATTTATTTATTTATTTAAATAAAAATCAGAGAAAAAAATTTCAAATAACTTACATAAAATTGCCTAGGGTGAAAATTGGGCGTTTTGCGACTTGACGTATATCCGAACAGAAATACATGGTCAACTCTATTTGCTGCGCCTTGTGCATTTAACAAACAGAAGAGCGAACGCAGTACTACTAACCCCACATATTTCGACTGATTTTCTGTAAGCAAAGGATTTTAATAAACAAATTTTGAACAAAATAACTATCTAAGATGCACTTTGCGGAAATAGGACTCTAAAAATCAAAGGTAAGCCTAACATTCCATATAACATTGGTAATCATCACTTTCTTGAAGACTGCACATTTTTCGATTTTTTGTGTTGGACTCTTCGGAGTAGTGGATTATTCTAAAAGCTAATTTTAACTTAGGACACTTTCTATGGTATGTTTTGTATACTTTAAGCCTAGTTTAGATATTGATGTATTTTTAGAACTAAGCTGTATGTGGTGATTTTAACGCTAGAATTGGTAAAGCTAATAATACTATTGATGAGGAGGTCCTGGATGGCTTCAGACTTTTGCATACTCTAACATCTTTAGATAATGTAATTAATGCAAGGAATTGTAACTTTCTAGATTTTTGAACTGACGGTGATTTATGACAGTGGCAACCTTTTGTCATGGACAACAAGTTGTCACTATCTGATGACGGTAGCTCTTAATGTGGAGGCACTAGGTCGTGGTCCGTTATACTTACACCTTTCCCTCGCCGTTGGCTTAATGTACCCGGTTAGAACACATGTGGTTCCTTAACCTTACATATTGTAAATTGGTGAAAACCCAATAACAACCCAAGTCCCTAAAAATAATCAAAAAAAAAAGTTACTCACTGAATCCTCACAAAACAACAAACCAAAATAAAAGGAATCAAAGGAGCTTAGCACTAAAAGGGGGGTGAGACATTCTGGCCCTTTAGCAAAAAAAAAGCCTAGCAGCGAAGCACAACCTTCCTCTTTGAAGGTATTTTTCAAAATGCGAGCTCGAAAGACACGAAAACTCCGAAGAAACCCCCCTTCTCCTCCAACAACCAGCTGACTCAAAGTGTTGCCAACTTAACATAACCAACAAAAGAAAGGAAGAGAACAGAGATACACTACAAAAGATCAGAACGATTCAAGACTCTGGACTTTTACCAGAACATAACTTAAATAATAGAATAAAGAGAATAATTCTAAACAACTTTGCTTTTACATAAAATTACCAAAAGTAAAAATAGGCGTTCCGTGACTCGACGGGAAACAGAAACGGAAATACATGGTCAACCTATTTGCAGCACCTTGTACAATTAACCAACAGAAAACCGAACGCACTCCTTCTAACCCCACATATTTTGACTAATTTTCTGTAAACAAAGATGACACAAATTAATAAACAAGTTTTTGAACAAAATAACTATAAAATATACACTTTGTGGAAATATGACTGTAAGAATCATAGGTAAGTCTAACATTCACCACAAAGTCAATAGTAGAATTTTAAAATTGCTACAGATTACCGCGCATTTTAAAGAAGAATCTTTAGATGTATCTGTATAGGATCCAGATGGAGCAACAACAAAGATCAAAATAATACGATGTGCATTGTGCGTCTAGAATAGAGCCGAACCATATTGAATCGTGCAGACACGAAGGAAGGTTTTGTCAGGAAATTATGGATATCAGGTCAAGCAAAATCTCACCTTTGTGGATTTGTAAACAAACACAAATTGGTGGTAATGAATTGTTGTTTATTTGACTCAATAAAATAATTTTAATTTTATTAATTTTCAGATTTTTTTAAGTTAATCTGCGAAATTCAAAACTCTGTTTTACGGTTATAAATAAAATTTATTTTGGATTAATGAATTTAAGGATTTGTTAACATCACAGATTATTTCGATATAAAAAATATCGATAAGGTTATTAGAAATAAACTATTGCAACAGCGGGCATTTCGGCATAAACGAATTTTTTGAATTATTGCTCCAAATTGTCAGAAAAACAAAAGAATATTTCTAGTTGTCAGAGAGAAGTCAGTTTTACTTTAGTAAATTAGAAAGGAAAAATATGGACATTTTCAATTCCGTAAAAAAATATTTACAAAAGAATTCGATTTTATGTTTTTTCAAGTAGATATCCCAAACATTGTGTGTAAGGTTCTAATGGAATTCTAAACACTTTTTATTCTTGGAATTTTTTCGATATCTCATCAACTAATCTGATTTCTGATGATTTCATATTCGTTTCTTCAACTTTTCCGCCATACCAGTAGTCACGTGACGTATGCCAAAATCGATTTTAAGGTTATGGGACATACACATCCGATCCCCCGGAAAAGATTTTTCGATATTCCGCTAATAAACTTTTTTCCCATATGTTGCGAACTCTTTGCCGGTCACTGTATATATGGACATGTTGAAATTTTGTTTTAACACTACAGGTAAAGATCAACACATCTACCCATTCTGCCAGAGTCACAATTGCTCGTTTGAGGACACATTTCCCTAATATATTAAGTTCATGGAACTGCAGGCCCTCGAGATAATCTACTAATCTGACTCTACCACAATTATTTGTCTTTAGGAATTTCTCAAAGAGAAGAGGTTTGTAAATAAGCCACAAAGTATAGAATAAGTCAAAACAAATATTGGAGGACACATTTTAGGGGATATCTCAAGAAATATATACGAGCACAGAAATACTTCCTTATTTTTCTACTTAATCAGCTTCCTTTTTGAATTTGTAAAGTCCTGTATACAGCAACATAATATTATATTTTGTTGTACCCTGTGCCTTATAGTAAGACTACCCCATATGACGCTAAATAAATTAGATTACGTTTTTGTACTACATGCATGGAAAAATTCGTTGCGGAAAGAACACTCAATTTATAAAACTAAGAAAAATGCATTGTTCGCTGACTATTCATCTTGGCACGGAGCTAAGCCAACACTTGGCATATTTATAAAATATCTCTGGTGTCAAGTAAAGACTTCATCACCTCTGTTTAAATTTACGGATGGCATTTTGTTATTTTAGCCTACACGTCTCGTCTAGTGGATTAAAATTTAAATTAGGGTTCTCGCATTTTTATGTGTTTTCGTGCGTCTAAATAAATAATTGTGAATTACCAGAATAATATTTTCTTTTTATCAATTCGAGCAATTTTTAATACAGGAAACCCGAAATAATTTGTTTTGAGAGACGTATTTCTAGTTTCAAAATCCTGATATTTTCATGTTAGTTCATCTCATCCAATTTTTAAATACAAAATTTGTTCTCGGCAGGGTTGGATTCATTCAATTCAAAGAAAAGTAAAACATACTGTTTACTAATTCCTCTTACAAGATTCAACTAGTTTCGCTGCCATGATAGCTTTTTCAAGAATGAGTAATTAGGTACGTCTAAAGTACAATTATTGGGTAACCACTATTAGCAGAGAATATATTTATGGATTCTTTGGAAAATAAAATAAGTAAACGCCCTCTTTCTAACAAGTTTATTTACTGACAGAGATACGTAGACGATGTTTAAGCTTGTTTTACCGGTACATACAGACAACTAACACTATTTCTTGATTTTATAAATAATCTTTTCAACCTAACATAAAATTCATCACAGGGAATGAAAAAGATAATTCGATCTACTTTCTAGATTTAACAATAATAAGAGAAAATATTAAACATGTTTTCTTATTTTCCATCAACCGACACATACTTACACCACTATACATATATTACTCATCTTGCCATCCTAATCAGCACAAAACATGCAGCATTCTATAGTATGATCCATAGATTAATTACAGTGCCAGTGAACAATTTCAACTTTTTAAAAGAAGAAGAAAATACAGGGAACTTTAAAGTAATCACTTATATCGGACAAGCAAGCGAAAACATCTCTAAATTCCTTAGAAAACTTAATATAAATATTGCATTTAAAAGCAACAATGCGACAGGTAATTTCATAAAAAAATTTAAGACTAGATTGGAAAATGATGCTAAGTCTGGAGTTTACCAATTAAATTGTAAAGACTGCTTAAAAACATATATAAACCAATCTGGGAGAAGTTTTTCTAGGAGAATAATAGCACTCTATGCAACAAGAGCATAAAGTAGTAGTTATTTTCACAATTGGGAAGATAGCGCGCATGAGCCAAAGGCGAATGCCGCAACTCTCAGTAGTGAAAATTTTTTTAATTGTATGTGTGTATATCTGAGTTTTTTGGCACTGGTTTAAACCAACTGGCCAGCTTTGCCATTTTTTTATTTAAGCTGAAGTATTTTTTTATCACACATAATATATAATATTTTAATTTAATTTACGAGTTTACTCCGTTTTCAAATTTTAACGTTCCTACTCACATCTAGTTGTACTCATTAATTTGAGGCAACTAAAAATAATTTTATTTAACTCGATTGTGGGTAAGTCATCATTCATTATTTTTCTTGTCGTTTTACCAATGTGTAATTCCTTCTAGTATCCCTGAAGATGGATGTCTAGACGCCCGAACCATGTAGGCATAACCATCCTTTTTTTACTACTAAATTTTGTGGAGGAAGACTTGATTGTTTTATTTGCATTAATATTATTAGTTCCACTGGCCAAACTAATATAAATTGCTGTTCAGGTTATAATATACAGGTTTTAAAAAGTCTGCATTTCAAGATACAGGGTGTCGCAGTTTAAAAAAAATAGTCTTTTTATTAATATTCCAAATATCCTTTTGCCTATTTTGGTGAAATTTGGCTGTGTTGTTCGTTGTGATAAGACGCTAAGTTAGCATTAACTAGATGATAATTATAAGTTCCAGTGGCGTCCCGGGTGGCAGTCTCACAGATCTTGAAAACCAGACTTTTTAGGACACATGTTTATATGAATTTTTCTACTTGAACTTGATTCAGGAATGCTACCTTGGAATAACGGCCTATCATGAAGTAACACCTTGTATTTTGACTGGCTTTAGTAGATAACATTTTTAAGAAGGGTCACCCAGACTGCTAGAGAGCATAATAATTATTGTTATGGTCAAATAAGAAAGGACCTTTTTCTAGAAAATTAAAATTTAAAATTTGTCAAAAAAAATGCTACCCTGGTAATGTTCTCTATATTTTCGGATTAATACGTTCTACTGTAGAACGTAACATTTGTGTGGAGTAAATGGGAAAAAACCTACTACCTAGTGCCTATATTTTAAGAACGGAAGCTTTGCTGTTTAAAAAAAAACGAATTTATATGACATAATAATTTTTGCAGCTCTTTTTAAATTTTGCTCCAATACTTTAACTGGTATGGTATAATTAACGTATTAGGTTTTTTAACTTATCTTACAAAACAGGAACATTTCCCTCGTGCTGGAAAACTGCGCGAAAAAAGGCAAGAAGACCTTGCCAAGCAACTCTCGTCCAGCCGCATTACTTTCGGTAACATCAAAAGTTATGGAGAAGGCATCAGTCTAGATCAATAGGAGACCTTCTAGCGGATGTTACTCACGTATGGAACAATGGAATAGAACATCATGGGGAGTCTCGGGCGGTAGCGCTGGATATTTCCAAGGCGTTTGACCGAGTATGGCATATGGGGCTCCTAACTAAAGTGAGAACATGCGGAATGCCGGTTCAATCTTGTTCAGGACTGTCAAGCTTCCTTATAGACCGTTCACTGCGAGTGAATGATATTTTAGAAAAAAACTAAAAATCCTATATACAGGGTGTTTCAGTAGTACGATACGTAACTTAAGGGGTGATTCCTTATGAAATCCTAACAGAAAAGGTTAACATGAACATGTGTCCGGAGTTGCCCCGTTGTGATATAAAGGGTGTTAAAGTTTTTTTTTAAATCGGTTTTTTATAATTTCTTTAATTATCCTTTTCCCGATTTTATTGAAATTTGGTACTGTTATTCATAATGAAAAGGAACTTAACTAGCCCTAACTAGATTAAATTTCCAGTCCAGTAGCGTCCCTAGGAGCACCTTAATTAACATTAATAAAATTTTTCTTTTAAATAGTGATACAAAACAAAGATGCAATAGTTAATCAAAGCAATTGTTGAAAATGACCACCTCCTGATTGCAGTCGTCTCACAGTTGATTCTCTTCCACGTTAAAAAATGCCTGCAACCTTCAATAATTCGAATTCCTAAGTCGTTTTCATCTAGTACAGGGGTTGTATAGAAGAGACTTTAGGTGACCCCATAAGTAATAGTCTAAAGGATTTAAGTCGGGACTGCGAGCCGGCCAACCTTGGGGACCTGCGCGTCCAATCCAGCAATTAGAAAAAGTGTTGTCGAGGTATTGACGAGCAACTAAACTAAAATGAGCTGGGGCGCCGTCGTGCATAAACCACATATTAGTTTTTATTTGTAGAGATAAATCTTCTAATAGAACGCCAATTTCTTTAGACAGAAACTGCGTAGAGGAGTTTCCATTCACTCGAGGTGGTAAGAAGTATGGTCCAATAAGAGAGTCGCCAATGATCTCTGCCCATACATTCACCGAAAATTGTTGCTGAAAACGACCTTCTCTAATTTTAAGAGGATAATCATCCGCCCAAAAATGTTCATTATGAAAATTCATAAAGGCTTCTCTTGAAAAAGAGGCCTCATTAGTAAATGAAATGTTCGGTAATAAATTGTTGTTATGTGCTACTGTATACAGCAGCCATGTCAAACATGCGGCCCGCGTGATTTTGAGTTTGACATGGCTGGTATACAGCAACCACCTACTAAAATCAAACTTTGGCTGAAAATCACAGGAAAGCAGGCACACGTTGACTATGGTATGGGTATAGTTGATAAAGATGTAAAACCCTCCAAACACTTGATGCACTTGTTTGAACTTGCACTGCTACCTTCCTGGCACTAGTTAAAGGATCTTAGCCTCTTCTAACTCAGGCATGGTAACTGTTGCGGGACTGCTGGGAAGTACCGTGTTATTATACGTTCAAAACTCGCAGTGTCACTCAATCGTGCATGGAGTTATCAAAATGTTTTGGCACATGGCAGTATTGTGTTTGGATAACGTTCCTGATAAATTCGCCGAGCTTCATCAGCATTTTCATTTGCTAGGCCATAATTGAAACATATCTGGGCCATTTCAGCGTTAGTAAAGTTATTCATTTTTGACTTGTTATTGTTAAAACCTTATATTTTAATTAATTTTGAAATACCTACATAGGTATTTTTTTTTGTACATGCAATAAAGTGGTTTTAATTTTCTCTCTCGAAATCACCCCCTTAAGTTACATACTGTTCTTCGGAAACACCCTGGATCGCTTCACTGACGCCAGCATACTTGGTTCATCCTTTACTTTGCACGCTTGTACATTGCCTGCGGATATAAGCAGCAAGAACTTTCACATCTCAATAAAGACCGGGAAGAAAATCTGTCTTGGGGTGACAGTTACCAAGTAGAATTTAACGTTAAAAAATCCCGCGGCAGTTTTTTCTAAAGAAGCTAATATCGAAGAATTAGAAATAGTCATGGCGGGACACTCGATTCCCTTGGCTTCATCAATTTATTTATTGGGCATCAATTTGAATAGTAATACACCTTGGCGTGGTCACGTTGCAGCTATTACTAAGGTAGCCTCGCAGAAGCTTGAGATAATTTTGAAAACTAAGGACCTCTATACAACAAAACAGCTTTTGATACTCTATAAAGCCCAAATTCGACAATCACTGTAGAATACTCCTCACATAGTTAGGGCGCTGCTCCTAAACATACTCTAAGATTGTTGGATTATATTCAAAGAAGAACCATTCTCTTGATCGGTGACCATGATCTGACAAAGAACCTGGAAAGCCTTGAACTTCGAAGGCAGGTTGGCGACATATGCCCCTTTTACAATTATATTCATGGCAAATGATCAGCTGAGGTTGCCCGCTTGATTACATCCAGAGCGGTGCATGGTAGAAATTCTTAACGAGCCACTACAGCCCACCCGTACGTGGTTCAGCCTAGTGTCTCTCAAACGACACTGTTTAAAAATTCCTTCATCTGGAGAACGTCATCACTCTGCAACCACCTCTCCAAAGAGTATAATCTCCAAAGATTTAAGACCAACGTGAATCATTTCCTGTGCACACGCACCGCTTGCAGAGCACCAAAAGGGATTGATCTTGAAGTGCTGTGCCTGATCATTAAAAAAAATCAGAAAGTTAACTTAATTTGCAGTAAAAATGATGAAAACCGCCGTTTGATATTCTCATTCGTTTCAGAGCTATTAACAGAACACATTAAAAGCAGAAACAATTAGAAAATAAATAAAAGAATAAGTGAAAAAATCCATGGTCATAAAGTTAACACATACCATTATAAACAATAATTGTCTCTGCAATTAACTTGTTCTAATAATGATTATGTTTTGGCAACAACTCTGGAACAAATGAAGATATCGAACTGCGGTTTTTACCATTTTTACTGCAAATTTAGGCAAGGGCCTAGCGACACATGAAGCACCGGTTCCCGTCAGATCACCGAAGTTAAGCGATGTCGAGCGCGGTTAGTACTTGGATGGGTGACCGCTTGGGAAACACCGCGTGCTCTTGTCTTAGGGAAGAGTGTAAAATGAATCGACATCAAAGGTTAATGCGGGGGTCCCTCAGGGAACCGTGCTGTCACCATTGCTCTATAACTTCTATACAGCCGATTTCCCGAGGTACCCCCTCACGAAACTGACATTGTATGCAGATGACGCATTAATTTACGCGCAATAGTTTTATGCGGAAGCCGCTAAGCGACAAGTCCAGTCGCATATTAACATATTGTACCCCTATTTCAAAAGATGGAAAATAGCGGTTAACCCAAATAAAACAGTTTGCGCAACTTTGACGAAGAAATTTAGGAATAATAAAATTTTTGTACCACTAAAAATCAACGACATACCGATCATACCACAAAGACGCTTTAAATATTTAGGCCTCACCATCGACGAACGTTTATTCTTTAAACCCCACATCACCGAAATCCTGAAAAAAGGCTTTGCAGCAATGCAAAGCCTTTACTCCATCATATCTAAAAACTCCCATCTCTCCCCAACAAATAATCAGACCTGTACTTACATAAGGAGCCCCCGTATAGTGCAGTGCTTCTAATACTCAGCAACAACGGTTGCTGAGGTTAGAAAACAAGATCTTGCGATGCGTGACGTCATCTAATAGATACGTCACGGTCGCAGACCTGCACCATATGGCGGCAATAGACGACATAATTACGTATATACGAGACATATCGGACAAATTTTACACTTACAAATTAGACGCATCACCGCTAACAAGAGACATTACAAACAGACGAGCAGAAAATTACGGACATACAGTACACAAACCTTTGTACTACAGACTACCGATCTACAATGTCCCACCGCCAGACGTATGATGACAACAGAAAATACAAAACAAACAAGCAATACGAAAAATAAACGAACAATCACAAAAATTAACAAACAGACAAAATAAATTTATGCGGAGGAAAGGCTGTGAAATTCGAACTTCCAGCATTGCCGGGTCGTTTGGCGATTTTGCAGCCTGAAATCCGTTAAAACGCACAATTCAGACACGAGAAACGGCGGTGGGACGGACTTACCAGACACCGACCGCCCCAGACGCAGACACGCCAAGGAATAATTCTTGCATTTACAATAATCCGCTATAGGCAGATGTAACATGAGTTGTGATAGCCAATCTGACTGGGTTTTTTGCAATTTTTCCCAGAGTGTTTCTATTGCATTCCATACCTGTTAACTGTTTAATGAATGTATGGTAGTTCGGAGAACTACGTTATTCGCCTTGTGCGAAATGTATTCCCTCAACACCTCGTCATGGCACTTGCCGGCACGAGTGTGACAGTGTTAGTGATCTAATTCCTAGTGTTACAACCACAGCCCAGAATATCGGCCGCCTGGCTCCGCCAGGTTCTTTGGGCGCATTTTGGGCCGTATGCTTACGGTCCATATGCGCCCAAAACACTGTAAATAGGCTAGTTTAATTTTAGTTTGTAATTAGGCTAAGCTAGTATATATTAGTTGTAAGTTAGAAATGTAAATAATAGGAAATAAAGGATTTTAAAATGGAAAATGGACATCAAACCACCCTATTCACGCCGGACAGGCCGAATGAGATCGGATATCTCGTAGGATGAAGGTGCGTTTCACACTCCCCAGTCGGTAGACCGCACGATTAAAAAGCGTACGGTCGATGACCGGTTCAAGATGGCCTCAGATACGCCGACGAACCGTAAAATAGTAAAATAAAAAAAAAAAAAATACTGCATATTAAATTTACTTTCCGATTATAATACGGTACTTAGATCATTCCATTTAAAATATCGGAGCAAAATAAAAAGAAATTTAGAATTTTTCAAATTTCGCTCTCTAGCGAAAAAAGCAAGAATTAATATGACATATATATTTTGTTTGACTCAACAGAGCTTCCCTTCTTAAACGAGACCTAGTTAAACCTAACCAAACATATATTATGCACTGCTGCAGAATTTGAATGACATTACCATGATAGCATTGTCTGGCAACTTATATGGGCATATTTTCTAGAAAAAGGCCTTTTCTTCTATTGCCATAACAATCATGTCCCCTAGCGGTTGAGTAAGAATCTTTGAAAGTATATCCAGCAATTTATCTGGCTCGCTCTTCCTGAAGATGATTTTTTCCCAAAGCTCTAGGAGAACTAATTCCTGATACACTAGCGCGTGGTGAATCGATTTTCAAGGATGACTTGTGCACTAACACAAGTATTTACACCCATTTTTAATGTTTAAAAACCTAACAATAATAATATAATTATTCGTTGGTTCCTATTTATACCATGACAAGAGCTTATGGTTGACATTTCATTATTTACCAAGAAAACAAATTTATCTTATCACTATTCTGGAAACTCGCGCTTTTCCAGTCTGACAATGCCTAGTTTACGAATGATAGTGTAACGGAAGAGTTTCGCAAACTAAGTTTTCCAACAGAGTTATGATTTATGTCCGCCAGTTGCGGAATTCGAGTTTGGAGAGGTGACCTTATCAGCGATGTTGCATACGAAATAGAAAGAGATCGTTTAATGAAATTTTGATATGTTCATAAATCAGTTAAACTTACAAACTTCAAAAATGTGTATTTCATATTCTAAGATAATCTAGGAACCCACATTTATACAGAGCGTTACTTAATGATAGGCCGTAATTCCAAGGACGTATTCCCGAACAAAATCTAAGGAGAAAAGCTGATATAAACATGTGTCTTGAAAAGTCTGGTTTTCAAGATACAGGGTGTCAAAGTTTAAAAAAAAAATCATTTTTTTTAATCTCTCAAAGATCCCTTTGCGGATTTTGGTGAAAATTGACAGTGTTGTTCGTTGTGATAAGACGCTATGTTAGCACTAATTAGATAATAATTATGAGTTCCAGTGGCATCCCGGGGGGCAGTCTCAAGAATTATATTGACAAAAAAAATGTACGCAACTTGTATGCCAACTTGTTTAAAAATTTTATATTAGTTTTGAAATACGTTGTTTACGGTCTAATACGTCGATTTACGCTATTTGCGGCCATTTGGGACATATTGGCTTGGTTCGGTCCCCCGTAAGATGGAAAAAAATTATTTTCTAATTTATTTCGGCAAATAAAAATTTTTTTAAGGGCATTAGTATGTCAAAGAATTTATTTATACCCATATACGGCCTTAAATCTCCAGTTAGGCTATTTTGGATTTAATAATAATTTTTTTCCGAATTATTTGGGTACATACATTTTTTTTAAAGGCTCCAATGGCTCAACAAATCGACGGAAACCTGTTTACGGTCTAATCCGTCGATTTACGCTATTTGCGGCCATTTGGGACATATTGGCTTGGTTCGGTCCCCTGTAAGATGAAAAAAAATTATTTTCTAATTTATTTCGGCAAATAAAATTTTTTTTAAGGGCATTAGTATGCCAAAGAATTTATTTATACACATATACGGCCTCAAATCTGCAGTTAGGCTATTTTGGATTTAATAATAATTTTTTTCCGAATTATTTAATAATAATAATAATAATAATAATAATAATACCATTTATTTGCAGTTCAAAAGTTCACAAAAATATACATTACATAATATATATAAAAAAAAATATGAAATGCAAATAGGAACTGAAAGCAATTTATAAAAGATCTAGTTCAGTCCCTAGAAACCATAAAACAACAAAATTAGATTGTTCACAATGAGAATAAATTTGTTTCCTATAAATACCCATAATTTATATAAATAATAAATAAAGAATCAAAACTTATCATGGTAAGAATGAGAAAAAGGCTCAAAAAGAAACCAACTGACCAAAAAGAAAACATAATTGCATTAGTTAGAAAAGTTAATAAGGAAATTCGCGCTTCAGCCTCCTTTTAAAAATTGATGGTTTTAGAGATCTCAGAGAGGTATGTACATTGTTGTATAGCTTAAAAATAGTGTATGAAAAACTTCTTTTAAATGAAGTAGACCTATGGACAGGTGGCGATACAAAGCTGTAACCAGCTACTTGTATCGCATTATCTGGTATATTTTGTGTTAACCATGTCTCTGAGATCCCAAAAACGTCATAATTTTCCTGTAGTAGAAGAGTCTTGATATCTAAAAAACTATTGGTCAAAGAACGAACGTTAAAATATGCAATATTTAATAATTTCATCTCCTTCCCACTGAAAATAAAACAAAAATAAAACAAAAGAAAAAGTTTCAAATATGAAATAAATGAAAATAACGAATGTTTATCTATTCCCTTTAGGTAATGACAATATTGCCGGCAACCGGTTCTTTTAACTATATTTAGCAATATCATCTTCGGTTTTCAAATAAATCTTCTTTCTATTAATCTTAGTAAACAGCTTCCCTTCAACGGTCCATACTTTGTCTTTGCCAATTTTATCTCGAGCCAATAGCAGTAATTCATAACGATGCCTAGTGAGTTCCTCAGCAATTGCAATCGTACTATTTTTTAACTTGCTCTTACTGAAAAAAACTAGATTTCTTTGCTCAACAGCTTCAAATCTGACTATGACAACCCTAGGCCTTGAAGAAGTTCTCTGGGGTTTTCCTATTCTATAGCACTCACCAATTTTAACATTCTCAATGCCAAGTTTGGTTTGGAAGATTTTTGACACTTTTATTTTTAGATCGATATTATCTTCAGGTATTCCAAATATTCTTAGCTGTTTTAATTTACATCTTTGCTCTAGCGTATCAATTTTTAGAAGCATTTCTTCCTTTTCACCCTGTATGCTATTTATTTTAGTTTCCAAAGTGTTTATTTTTGTTTCTTGGATTTGCATACGATCTTCAATTTTTTGTGAAACAATATCGGCCACCTTTTTTGCCAAGGCCTCCACAAAATTTGCATCCTTTATAATGTCAGATATAATTTTTTGTGAACATTCCTTTACAATGTTTACCAGCTCATTTTTTTGCCGTTCAGTAAATACCATTGTAGACAACTAGGATTCCACACTGAATGATTATTAAATTCTGATGCAACTGCAAGTTATTTCGCGATGATTTTATCACCAGTAGTTTAAGCGGTTTTTAATAAATATGTGGTAAATAAATTGTTAAAATCACTTGCACATAAACCGACTATTTTAGCTTTCAAACCGGAGCCAACAAACGTGTCTACTCTCTGTGAACACACATATGTGACTATGGGTACATACATTTTTTTTTAAAGGCTCCAATGGCTCAACAAATCGACGGAAACCTGTTTACGGTCTAATACGTCGATTTACGCTATTTGCGACCATTTGGGACATATTGGCTTGGTTCGGTCCCCCGTAAGACGGAAAAAAATTATCTTCTAATTTATTTCGGCAAATACATTTTTTTTAAGGGCAGTAGTATGTCAAAGAATTTATTTATACACATATACGGCCTCAAATCTGCAGTTAGGCTATTTTGGATTTAATAATAATTTTTTTCCGAATTATTTGGGTACATACATTTTTTTTTAAGGCTCCAATGGCTCAACAAATCGACGGAAACCTGTTTACGGTCTAATACGTCGATTTACGCTATTTGCGACCATTTGGGACATATTGGCTTGGTTCGGTCCCCGTAAGATAGAAAAAAATTATTTTCTAATTTATTTCGGCAAATAAAAATTTTTTTAAGAGCATTAGTATATCAAAGAATTTATTTATACCCATATACGGCCTCAAATCTGCAGTTAGGCTATTTTGGATTTAATAATAATTTTTTTCCGAATTATTTGGGTACATACATTTTTTTTAAAGGCTCCAATGGCTCAACAAATCGACGGAAACCTGTTTTCCGTCTAATACGTCGATTTACGCTATTTGCGACCATTTGGGACATATTGGCTTGGTTCGGTCCCCCGTAAGACGGAAAAAAATTATCTTCTAATTTATTTCGGCAAATACATTTTTTTTTAAGGGCAGTAGTATGTCAAAGAATTTATTTATACACATATACGGCCTCAAATCTGCAGTTAGGCTATTTTGGATTTAATAATAATTTTTTTCCGAATTATTTGGGTACATACATTTTTTTTTAAAGGCTCCAATGGCTCAACAAGTCGACGGAAACCTGTTTACGGTTTAATACGTCGATTTACGCTATTTGCGACCATTTGGGACATATTGGCTTGGTTCGGTCCCCCGTAAGACGGAAAAAAATTATCTTCTAATTTATTTCGGCAAATACATTTTTTTTAAGGGCAGTAGTATGTCAAAGAATTTATTTATACACATATACGGCCTCAAATCTGCAGTTAGGCTATTTTGGATTTAATAATAATTTTTTTCCGAATTATTTGGGTACATACATTTTTTTTTAAAGGCTCCAATGGCTCAACAAATCGACGGAAACCTGTTTACGGTCTAATACGTCGATTTACGCTATTTGCGACCATTTGGGACATATTGGCTTGGTTCGGTCCCCGTAAGATAGAAAAAAATTATTTTCTAATTTATTTCGGCAAATAAAAATTTTTTTAAGGGCATTAGTATATCAAAGAATTTATTTATACCCATATACGACCTCAAATCTGCAGTTAGGCTATTTTGGATTTAATAATAATTTTTTTCCGAATTATTTGGGTACATACATTTTTTTTTAAAGGCTCCAATGGCTCAACAAATCGACGGAAACCTGTTTTCGGTCTAATACGTCGATTTACGCTATTTGCGACCATTTGGGACATATTGGCTTGGTTCGGTCCCCCGTAAGACGGAAAAAAATTATCTTCTAATTTATTTCGGCAAATACATTTTTTTTTAAGGGCAGTAGTATGTCAAAGAATTTATTTATACACATATACGGCCTCAAATCTGCAGTTAGGCTATTTTGGATTTAATAATAATTTTTTTCCGAATTATTTGGGTACATACATTTTTTTTTAAAGGCTCCAATGGCTCAACAAATCGACGGAAACCTGTTTACGGTCTAATACGTGGATTTACGCTATTTGCGACCATTTGGGACATATTGGCTTGGTTCGGTCCCCGTAAGATAGAAAAAAATTATTTTCTAATTTATTTCGGCAAATAAAAATTTTTTTAAGGGCATTAGTATATCAAAGAATTTATTTATACCCATATACGGCCTTAAATCTCCAGTTAGGCTATTTTGGATTTAATAATAATTTTTTTCCGAATTATTTGGGTACATACATTTTTTTTAAAGGCTCCAATGGCTCAACAAATCGACGGAAACCTGTTTACGGTCTAATACGTCGATTTACGGTATTTGCGACCATTTGGGACATATTGGCTTTGAGTTTTCGAGGAAAATAGTTTTTCGACATGCAATCCATTATATTCTCCCTTCCGCCTCTACTATTCAGCAGCTATGACTTTTTATTCCTTGAATACTAACCTAAACTAACTAAATACTAATCATCCAGATTATTCTGGTGTTTTTCTGCATGAATGTTAGTAAATATGATCAAGCTAAATTATCTTATATTAGTTGTTTAGTGTCTGTCGAGTTATATAATATTAAATCGATTTCTATATGGGAATTAAATCCATTGGGCTTGACTAGATTAGAATTTAGTGCGAGAATGTACAACTTTTAAAATAGGTCATGTTTTGTGCCATAATATTAAACAGAAATATTTTTTTCTCAAACGTTCGTAGAAAAAAATGGTGTCTAACAAATGAGAAAAAGTATCACTTGCCGTATTTGTTAAGTAAAATTATAGCTATTTTGCGGAACACATGTTACCAATAAATGCCTGTCATATCGGCATTGACAGAAAGAAATTACTTTTGGATGAATGCACCTGTTTAATAAAAAATAAGTATACTTAAGTCCCTAATCCAAAATTTTTTTAGTTCTGTTACAAGGTTTATATAAAAATTTTTTTATGAAAGTTCGTATAACAGTAAAATCTCTCAGTGGTGACCACCCTCGAGGAATCAAATTTGGGTCTGTTACTCCGGGGTGGTCGGTTAAGGGAGAAAAATTAAAACAACTAGTCTGCATTTTACAGTTTTCGTTTATTAATAAGTATCTACGTATATGTAAATAATCTTGAACATTTTTGTTTAAATTTATCATAACTATAACATAGCAAATGTAAGAAGAGAATTTTATGATCGCCTCGGTTATTGTCTAGCAGTCAATGGAGGAATATTTGAACATCTTCTTAAATCCTAAAGTTCTAACAATTTAATAGTACCTTTTATTCAGATTAATTTGTACTCATAAATACACCTTTAATATTTTCGATGTACAAGTTTTTATAACAATAAAGCACACATTTCAAAATGACAACTTTATTTGACAGTCATCTTTTACCTTGACTGGTGCTCGCAAATACGGGGCCATAAAAAGGAGAAATAGTTAAAAAGAAATCGGCGATAACCCGTAAACGGGCTCATCAAAAATATCTAAAGTTATTCTTTTGAATGTGGGTTTTAGTGCTCTTTAATAAACCTAAATAGAATTTTTCTCTAAAATAATTAGGGAAGCCAATAATTGACCCCATTTAAAATTACATGGGATTTCCTATGTCCCGCTCGACGATGCAACACCCGGTATATGTTAAAGCCTCTTAATAAGGAAGCTTCTGTAGAGCATTTTAAAATTCTGAATAATACCTTGATCCAAATGATGGCAGTATGAGGTAGTATTGGGTGGAAGAAAATTAAGTTTGACATTCCCCAGTGTAATTTTGGGATAAAACGTTGCATTATCCAGAAACAATACCACTTTTCTATTTTGCTTCTTCATCTTGGTATCAAATCTGTGAATCCATGTTGTCATGATGTCTGCTGGCATCCTCGCTATTTTGTTCGAGATCCATTGGAGAGGTAACTTATCGATATGTGCGCCCTTAAAATATCGAGGATTTTTCCTTTTGCCTACTATAAGTGGTTCTTTCTTTTCACCTTCTATATCTGCCCAGAATAGAATGTAGATCGCTGTTTTGCTGTTTTTTTTCCAGTACACTTAACATTTTTCAATGAATATGTTTTTGTTGGCAATGCAGGAGAGTAGAGACCTGTTTCATCTGCATTAAATACGTCCCTTGGGGCATAATCCTTTAAAATGGCCAATAACCTCTATTTCCGAGCAATTACGTCATCAATATTGATATCGGCTGATTCGCCACATATTTTCTTGAAGGTAATATCGTGCCGACGACGGAATTTTTCTCCATCCATTTGATGCTTTAAAGTTATCTATTTCTAGACATTGAGCAGATTCGAGGGCTTTTGCTTGAATTATGGGCCCAGATATTGGTACGTGCTTATTTGGCGCCTTACACAACCAGTTAAAAACACCTTGTTCCACTGTCAGTCCTTCAGTTTTGGGAAATTTTTTTTTTCGTTCACCGTTACCACCTTCTTGAAACAAACTTCTGACTTCTGCTTTATTTTGTAGCACCATAGTCACTTGGGTCTTATCTATTTTACATTTTTCAACCAATTTCCTGCTACTTAAACCAGTATTTTCACTTTCCTCGATAATTTCAATTTTTCCGCTTAAAGAAAGGCATTTCCTTTTTCCCGCCATCTTCAAATATTCACGTTAATCCTAAAACGCACAAAAACTGTTCAAAACAAAACAACAAAACTAATGTTAACAAAGGATTAAAACAAATTGAATGGATCCGCCTGCAATAATGTAATTAGTGTATGTACTAATGCCCCTAATGGACGGTATTTTAGCATTAATGTTTACTTAAAATTCCGATGATGAGTGCCTGCGGTCGTTTAACAGATGGGTCGGTAAAGAGGAGTATAAAATAATGGGATTTCCATTTTTAAATATAAGGAATTCATAATCGGTCATCTAACGCAGGTGGTCACTTTATAGAGGTGGTCGGAAACAGAGGTTTTACTGTATTAGGTTTTGCCTCGGATTTAGGATTTAAGTTCGTTACTTACTTTTCACCAGGGGCGAGCCTTGTCTCCAAACATCAAAAGTCCAAACTTTAAAAGTAGGAAAGTTTACAAGGTATAATATTATTAAAAAATTAGCATATTTTGATCATTTTATTGAACTTCTTGAATGTAAATTATTTGGATAAGGAACTAATTTTTTGCGCTCCATCGTGAAAACATGGTGAAGATGTGATGTTTAAACAGCACTAATATTTTATAAGTCTTATATAAGATCTATCATTGACTATGGTAGCATAATCTATGGTTCAGCCTGCAAAAGTCATTTACAAAAAAAGGATCGTGTTCAATATCATCAATTTGTTGATTAGGGCTCCCTTTAGATCTACGAAAGAAGTACTTAGCGCTTAGAAGTTTTTATTTAAACAAGCATTTTTTGAGACCGATCTTCTCCGCAAAATAGTTAGACTAAATACTACTACTAGGAAATGGATATTGATATCATAAAAACTCACCACTCCTATGCGGAGCATTTACGAATTACAACAGTGTTTTAACTTCAATAACGCCTTTTTGTACGTCAACTTCGAATTTTTTTAGCAATATTCAGGACGTTTCTATTCATTTTCTGGTTTTTACTGACAATAAGTCACATAATTCTACAATTTTAAAAAGTGGACTTGCACAGTTCACAGAGGCTATTAGGAAGAAATAGAATCAATACGTTTTTAAAACTCTGGCTCATTTTAATGAGTAATAATAACTTATTTTTTTAAACTTTGTATTTATCTACACTGATGCCTCCAAGTCACCTGACGGCAATGGAGGAGCCGTTTTTATTCCTTATACAGAAGGTGAACTTAAATTTAAACTAAATTCCTCGTGTAGTATTTCTACAGGAGAAGCTATGGCCATTGAATGAATTCCCTTCATTAATACAATGCTTTGATTTTACTAAAAGAAATTTTATTTTATTTTAATAATATAACATGTGAATAATGACCACTTGAAATTTTCTCCTTTCAGATGTATTCCCAAAATTTTTTACCAGAAATGACATAGTTTCGTTTTGACAATTTTAAGGAGAAGCAATTTCAATTAATTTAATTTACATAAAATCTAATCCACCACATCAATATACATGTCCCCTCACTAAGTCAGTTTCATTTTAAATTAAGAATGAATTTCTTCTTTTACAACATGTTCTAATTTCAACATTCTTAAATCACTGTATTATGATTAGGGTCTTTTATCCTACTTGCATTTAAATCATCTCCTACCATTGCATAGAGATACATCGTCCTTATAATAAGCTGCTGTCTATTCCAATGGTTGCATAAT
This sequence comes from Polydrusus tereticollis, assembly GCA_963920685.1. Lineage (NCBI taxonomy): Eukaryota > Metazoa > Arthropoda > Insecta > Coleoptera > Curculionidae > Polydrusus > Polydrusus tereticollis. The sequence goes on from OY987329.1 coordinate 59,218,460, forward strand.
CTGCATTTCATTGTATTTTATTGTTGAATCACCCATTGTTCTCCCAACTGTTTTAACTACTTTTCATAACAAAATTTCTTAAACGATTAGTTGCTGAAGATGACTTTCCCTAAAGTCGAATCTAGTACAACGTTAAGAAATTTATTTTAATTCTTCATCATTTCATGTATTTTCTAAAACCCTTGTTTTCTACCCAAGAGGGGCAAATAAAGTTATTTGGTGGTAAAGACAGACCTTTATTTCTATTTACAATCTCGCCACAGAACATGGACTACTTCTTAAATCTTAAAAAATTGTCCTTATATCAATTTGTGTTTTAACATTCGTGGTCCACCTTGTTTGTCTTAAAAAAAAAGTCGCCTCGTAGACTCCAGGGGCGTGAAACGTATGTCCCTGTTTATGTGTTATTACCTAATTTATTATACTATAAAAAAAAATGTTTCAATATTTTCTATTACTGTGAGACTGACTGTATGGCCTTTAAGTAAAATGCAATTAAAGAAAAAAAAATTAATTGCATTTTTATTGCACTAACATTATTAAAAAAAGTATATCACATTTCTTGTGTTTATTGCGCGTTTTACTAACCTGCACCAAATTGAACAATTTTATAGATTGAAACCCCGCTGTCTTAAAATATTGCCCATATAAACATTTACTATTATTACCACTCAAACTTTGACTTTCGGAAAGCTATTATCTCGGGTTTGATCCAGTGATCTGTTTCCTGGAGGGCTCTAACTTTGACGAGTTAGCGCCCGAATTGCCGCTTAGGGCGCCGCTTTTCACCCTAACAGGGATGCCAGCTGCAGATTTTCGATCGTGATTTGTGGGCATATTGGCACATTCTGGAAATTCGCAGCCACTTGCGATAATAAGGCCTGCAGGCTGTAAAACCAATATGGGAAATGATTACTTACCTAGTTATCCATGTTTGGCGATTGGCAGGATGATATCGGAAAAAATGCGAGGGAACAGAATTACCTTATGGCAGACAGAACTCGTTTAAGAAATATTTTTTGAATTAAAAAAAAATCTGAATTTAGTCGGCTAGAAAGTAAGCTTTTTTCCTTATACTTTAAAACCTCTTGCAACCGCCTCTATGAAGTGATGAAGTGATCACCTGCGTTAAACGACCAAAAATAATATTACCATAACTAACACCTTGACGGCTGCAACAATAGTTTAAAAAATTCTAACGTGACGCTGTATAGCTTTCATAGACAAAAAAAGGACCGCGGCAATATAACGTCTGGAAAAATCGAGTAAACCGGGAACATTTTCAGCTTAGTCATTTAAAGACGAGGATTTTGTTGGGGGATTCAAGAAGGACCTTATGCCTCAGCATAAAGTTTTGAGAAGGTTATCAAAAAATGCGATTCCTTCTTTATGTGAAAGGTAAAACATTTTTCAAGATTTAAATGATACTTCAGTTAAGCCAAGAAACAAGTCAAAAATATTATCTTCGTTTATTTATGAGTACTTCTATCTATAGTTCTTGCAAAACAATTTCCGATACACGTCAGCAATCAGCTGATAATTGGAAATTCAAAGAAAACATGAGGAAATTAAATTTGGGCAAAAAATATTAAAATTTCATGCGATATTGAATATACTACAAACTGAAAGTATTCTTCTTTGATACGAATCCACTTATAGCAAATATTTTGTTTATTTTAAAGCTTGTTAAAATTAATATAATTTGAATTTTATTGGCCGCCAGTTGGCAACAAAACTGTAAACGGTGGCGCTAGCTCGTTCATTGGCCTGTTTTGACGTTTCTTGAAAAGCTAACCTTTATTGTCCTGCGGTTTCGTGTTGTTCTACGTCTATTTTGTAACAAAAACTCAAGATGTTTTCATAAATAGCATTAAAGAATAGTTAATTTAAGAACTACAAACGTGCACATACATATCCCTATCGATTACGTTGTTTACTATTTCTGAAAAATGTCGAAGCATTTAAATAGCCAGTACAAAGAGCTAATAGCTTCTCTAATAAGCTGTTTTCGGGAAGAACTTGGAACAATCGCCAATTGTTATCCGCGACAGCAGTTAGAGAAGTAACTTTGAAGAGTATGTTAAGGTCTACATATCTTATTTCTACTTTACTAATTAAGCTGCTCTAAATTTGAATATCTCAACTGTAAGCGCAGTTTCAACCACAGTTAAGGAAAATAAATTATTAGAATCACCTAAAAAGAGACGTTCTAATATAAAGAGAGTTGAAAATATGTCAAGATTGGATATAACTTCTATCCGTGACACTATTTATGGAATGTACGGAATAGTAAGTTGTATCTATTATTCAAAAACTATAATACTTTACATTGGTTATGCTTAAGCTGTAACTTTTCTTAGAACACCATATACCTCTGATAACTTTAAGTAAGAAATTAAAAGATAGACAACTGTTTCATGGTTGTCTTAACTTTTAAGGAAGCTTATTAAGGAAATATGCTTTGGATGGAAACAAGATGAACCGAGGCGAGGGCTTATGGAACTTTCTTATGTAGCTTTCAAACGTATTTTTGAAAGAATGTATGAAAGAAAAAGAAGCATTCTTGTACCAATTCATTTTCTTGGATGAAACATGGATTTTTCAGAATGACACCGTTAATCGATTTTGGCAACATGAAAATAAAAAAGTGTTAGATCTACTAAAGTTGATGGTAAAAGGTATTATGAAGTAAACAAATATATAAACTATGGGAAATTTTTCTAGGTAAACCATATTTTTCTGGGTACATAATACTTCATGCCGGTAGTAAAGATGGTTTTGTTGAGGGCGCAGAGGCAATTTTATCTTCTAAAACTAAGCTGAGTGACTATCATGGAGAAATTAATCAGCAAATTTTTTTACAATGGTTCGAAAGCCAATTATTAAAAAATTTAACAAAGCCATCTGTGATTGAAATAGACAACGCTCCATACCATAGCATGTTGTTAACAAAAATACCTAGCACGTCATGAAATAAAGCTGCAGTTCAAGAATGGTTAACTACAAATAAAATTAAATTTGATTATACAATGTTGAAAGCCGAACTTTTACAAATCGTTAATAGGTTTTCACATAATTTTAAATATTAAACTTAAATTCTTTTCAGGCATAAGCCACTGAAAAAATATTTAGTTGATAACTTGGCTAAGCAATATGGACATAAAGTTTTACGGCTTCCTCCGATTCAACATATTTGGGGGTAAACAATAATTATTATACGAGACATATTGATCGAGATGGCAGTATAGCAGCTTTCTCTATGGATATGTGGAAATAATCATTGTGTACTGCTACTCCTGATGTTTAAAAAATTCGATTCGGCAGACAGAAAGCGAGATATTAACATGGAATGAAAGAGAACATGTATTAGATAGACTGAACAATCAACCTATTTTATTGAAGTAAATGAAACGAGTGATTCAAGTGATTTGGAGGATGATTGATGATCCATCTTTGTATTATTATTTTTATTATCGTTAATATCAAAACCTAAAAACTAAAAAAATTAGTCTTTAAATAAGGACTACCTACGTGTAACTTTAGATATATTTTTGCCTCGCCTACTTTTTAAAAATACATAATAATAAAATAGATTAATAACGAATACATATAATATGTATATAAAACAAGTAGTAGCAATAAAATATATGACTATTCCAATACAATTTAGCTACATATTGTTATCCTGGAAGATTTTAAAAATAGAATAAATAAATTTGTGTTTATTTTTGTAAATTTATCTGGTTTTTATAAAGAAAAGCAGTGTAATCCCTCACTTGGTTATTTTAGTTACAAGCTGACAATACTGCCGATATCTGACGTCACTCGAAGGGTATGACGTGCAACGGAAATTGTCTTGCAAAGAGTATAATTATTGAAATTACCGCACACGATGGAAATACAAGTCTATTCTGACGTCCAATCGGTGCCCAACTGTTAATCCAAGAAATATAGCTTTTGTAAGCTATGTGACGCCACATTCTATAAGACTAAATTGCTTTAAAATAATATTATGGCGCAATAACTTTAAAGAATCTAATCCTAAAATTAGGTTATCAAATGCATAGTGATATAATATATATACAGGGTGTTAATTAATGTTATGCAGATATTTCAGGGGGTGATAGTACTCGTCAAAATAAGAAAAAAATGCAAATATATGCATGGTATAAAACGCGTTATTTTCGTCATACAGGGTGGCAAATTTTCAATTTTTTTTTCTCTTATTTTGCGTTTTTTCTCTTATATTCTGTGATATTGTTTTAAATTTGGAACATCAACCATTTTTTAGAATCTCTACAATAAAGTATCAAAATTGTCAATCACAGTATACACGGTGTTACATTTTCTTGAATCGGCTACAATTTTATCTTTCACAACTTTTTTTGGAGCTCCCTGTATGAGTTCCAGTATGAAATTTGAACTCTCTGTTCCTTTGTTTAGCGTTCTAGTCTCTTGCACTATTCTTGTATCTGTGACCGTTTTCGATTTATTTGCAAAAATAGCTATAGACCTAAACAGTTTTCGACAAACCAATAGAAGTCAAAGGAGCGTTTCTGACTTAAAAACCCAGAGAAGATCCCAAGTATAGTGTGGGCCGGCATTATTGGAGATTATTTGATAGGACAATTTTTCCTACCAGCAAGGCTAAACGGACAATATTATCGTCAATTTCTTAAAGAGAAACTCCCAGGGCTGCTAGAAGAGGTACAAATTCTTGTCAGAAACTAAATGTGGTTCATGCACGATGGTGCATCACCGCACTTCAGCATGGAGGTGAAAAACTTTCCCAATCAAATTTTTAACAACCGTTGGATAGATCGAGGAGGACCTCGGCCATGGCCCCGAGATCCCCAGACCTAAATAGCCTGGATTTCTTTTTCTGGGGACACCTGAAAGCATTAGTGTATCAGACCCCAGTCCGGACAGAAGAGGATTTAAGAAATAGAATAATAGCTTTATGCGACATCATTCGCAATACTCCTGGAATATTTAACAGAGTCCGTCAGTCCATGAGGCGAAGTTTTGATTCGTGCATTTTAGCAAGAGGCAGACATTTTCAACAGTTTTTATAATTTTGTTTTATTTTTATTTGATTAACTAATTAATTGTTTTGTTTTAATTTATTTTTAATGTGGCTATTTTTGCAAATAAATCGAGGACGGTCACAGACACAAGAATAGTGCAAGAGACTAGAACGCTAAACAAAGGAACAGAGAGTTCAAATTTCATACTGGAAATCAGACAGGGAGCTCCAAAAAAAAAGTTGTGAAAGATAAAATTGTAGCCGATTCAAGAAAATGTAACACCCTGTACACTGCGACCGACAATTTTGATACTTTATTGTAGAGATTCTAAAAAATGGTTGATATTCCAAATTTAAAACAATTATCACAGAATATAAGAGAGAAAACGCAATATACGAGAAAAAAAATTGAAACTTTGCCACCCTGTATAACGAAAGTAACGCGTTTTAGACCATGCATGCATATATCTGCATTTTTTTCTTATTTTGACGAGTACTATCACCCCCTGAAATATCTGCATGACATTAATTAACACCCTGTATATGTGTCTTCGCTTTTCACAATGTTAATAATTAGGATATCCTCAACACAACACAAACCCTCTCACGGTGTTGGCATTACCACACAATTTCCGCAACTACACTTCTGTCTTTTCGTGTGGTGCTGCCCTCGGACTCGGCGATATCGAGAAGACGTCACGCGTACCGCCGCTCAGACTTCTGCCGCTAATAATTCAAAAAATTACTTATCGCAGGAAACTGCGGTTTCATAATTTGTTCTAAGATCTTTTTTGACAATTTTTTGCTTTCGAGTATACTACCCCTTTTATTACTTGAATAAAGAATTGAGTAAAATCGCAAAGTATTGATAAGCTGTGTACACTTTTTGAATTAAGAGGGAGAACAAGTAGATTTTGTGTATTAAGTATATAGTCTTTTAACATTTTTAATGCAGAGCGCTTTCGGCCTTAGGCCATCATCAGTGCTTCCTAAAAAGGCGAGGAAAACCCCAATTTGTAGAAGTATTTAATTTGAGAATTTTTGTTTTTAGAAAATATAATTGTAAAATTTGAATAAATCAGAAATCTATAGTGTAAAAATTAATCAAATGTTACCTACCTTATGTTGAAAGTTGTTCTTTGAAATCTTATAGAAATATTTTGGTGTTTTACTTACTTTGTCGGGAAACAGGAACACTTTATTGATAAAAAAAATTTCCAAGTGGGACATAAACACCACAGTGTAAAAACTCGTCACATCAAACATTCAGTTTGTAAAATTGTAAGAAACAAACATAAACACTTTTTAAAATTTTATCTAATAATTATCATTTTTCCTTCTTTCTTTTCATTTCTATGTTACACGAGGAAACGTGCTTGCAAATCTAAATTTAACATTTTTTTTAAATTTAGAGATTAAATCTGTACTGACATTGAATTGACATTGTTGACGTTGCTGAGACTAAAAGAGCGGGTGATTTAAAAATTTTGTTAAGGTTGGAATATATTAAATTTTTAAATTTTAATTCAGAAGACGTCTATGTACAGGAATATAACTCCTGTTTTAGTTTACTTGTGTATTTAAACAAAGGCAATCGTTTATAGTAATTCCTTATTGATTTCTATATCTTCCCTGAAATCGACTCTATTCAAATTTTTGGAAGATATGTCATGGATGACCTTTGAATTAGAGGAAGGGCTGAAAACATGATTAGAAGTTCTGAGATGTTGGCCAAAAGCAGAAGAGGATATAGAAAGGTATTCTTCAATGTGTGTCTTTAGTCTACATGTACGACCAATATAGGTACTGTTGCAAAAATTACAATTTAATAAATAAATAAAATAAATACCACTTTTTGAAAGATAGCCAATTATAGTTCTGGAGTTTACGATATGTGTTGCTAGACTATTTCTGGCTTTAAAGGAATCACTAGGATTTGGAATAGATTGTTTAAGTATTTGTTTAATATTAGAGTTGGTGTTTTGATCCACGTAAGGTATAGCAATATACTTTTTATCAATTAGAGTGGGAGCAGGGTATATATCTTTCCTAATTCTTCTGCATTTTGTTTTTGAAATCAAGGAGTCTATTATACTTGGGCCATAGTTGTTGTTGAAAGCTATTTGTTTTAATATGTTTACTTCGCTTTGGTAGTTTTCTTTTGTCATGGGGATATTAAGTAATCTATTCATGTAGCAGTGAAAAAATGCTAGCTTATGTTGTTGAGGGTAATTTGAATTGTAAGGGATGGCATGGTCTGTTTGCGTGGGTTTTCTGTAGATTTGAAATTATAAATTATTTGTTGATTTTAACAAGGCAACGTCTAAAAAATTGATTGTCTTATTGTTTTCTATTTCAAGTGTGAAAGATATATTAGGGCGTATGTTATTAAGTTTATTGAGTAATTCTAGGGCTCCATCGGTATTTCAATTCAAAAAACACAACAAAAGTATTGGTTTTTTGTTTAAACCGAACCTCACATAAAGTGGTATTGAAGGTAGCTAGTTTTGAAATGAAAGCACTGTATATTTTCTGCTAATTTATTATAATTTTTATCAAAAGAAGGAACATCAAAAATCACCCCAAACCTTTTCCTCTCCTCATACTATTCACATTAAACTATTCTAAAAAAAACGTATAAGGGAATTGATGAAAAACAACATTTATTCCTTCAGTTTATCTTTGACCCACATTTTTTGTTTGTTTTCTTTTTTTCGCGGTTTCAAAGCCTTTGGGGGTGTTTGTTTGGGACTGTCTTGATCCACTTTGTTTGCCAAAGTCGCTATTTTCTTAAAAGTAGAAAAATACGAGGTTCTACTTATTATTAATGCAAAATTTTAATATAAAAAAATTTGGAACGAAAAAAAAATATATGAATTTAAAAGTTAACATGTAACATTCTACACGCACTACCCAGTTGCGTAACCATTTTTTAATTTAATTACTTTACTAATTTTACAACTAACACACAACAAACCGCCTGTTGAGGAAACACGCAAAAATGGCCTTTACTTAAATCTAAAAGCTTTCCATTTCTATTCATACTTAATTTAAACTATATTAAAATTTAATTTAAAGAAATAGTCCATTCTCGAAGTGGAGTTGAAATATTGAAGACTTTTTGACTTTCTTTCCCCTTTTCCCTATATTAAAATTGTTCTCATTTTTATTAACAGTAAAACATATAGTAAAATCCTTGTTGCTATGCAAAACTTCCATCTTCAAAATAATTCTATTCAAGTAATAATATTTCGACGGCGAATTTAAACCAATAAAATATTATTTAAAAACGTTTCTTGTGACTTTTTCTAAAATGTTGGCTTAGCCTAAAGTGCTGTACCGAGAAGCGGTTCCTTTGACGCCGTCGCAACCGCGCATATATTCGGTCACGTACACCATCAGTCGTCATTGGATGGGTTAAAGTGAGGTGGCTTCCACGTGATTCCTGTATATGAACCCTGATTGGCCCGACAACCAGGAGAGAAACGGAAAACCGCCAATTTGCATCATTTTCAGCTTTTAGCAAGACACTAGTCTCTAGTAGTTTTACCTACGAAATACACCGACTAAAGCGTACCAATTTGGTCTTTAGTAAAAAATTAAATGTGCGTTTAAGAAATAACCCTATTCGCAACACCGCCAATCTCCAATATAGCGAAACCACAAGAATAAAATAATCAGAATGGTAACATAGGAGGAGGTCCGATGGTTAGGTAAATTTCAGCGCTCGGGCTTTGAAAGAAATTGGAAGAACATATCGGTCAGAGCCCCAGCGACTATTGTGGCAATAAATTCTTCTGTCAGTGTCACAGTGTTCTAAAATAATAATGTCTTTGCAAATATATACCTATTAAAAATTGTCAAAAATATATTTTTATATACCGCGCGAGCAAAAATTAGTATCATGAAAGAGCGTTTTGCATCTGCTTATCGGTAAAGCTTAATCGTGTTGGGTATCACTAAATACTAACATAATCAATCAATTAGTTATAATTAGTTATTCCGTCCTTATTAACAGTCGTTACAAGTAACTTGATTCATCGCTAATTTATCCAATTTCTTGAAAAATTCACGCAATGGGTTTTGCGGCACAAGAAATTCATGGTTGAAGCGTATTTTCTAAACGGGGTTAGAGTAAATGGTGAGTGACAATACAATCAGCGTTTGTGCATGGACGATTTTTACGAAAATTTTCCTAACGTCGCTTTTACTGCTGTGGATCTTTATTATTGCCTGAGAAAAACCGTGGCTCTGTTTAGGGAAACAGTATCTATAAAACATAAAAAAGGAGCTGTAAGAACAGAAGAACTTGTTGCAAACATTCGCGAGAGCAAAATATTCAAATAAAATGTGTAAGACGGCTGTCACAAGAAGTAGGAAGATCTTATGAAACATGCAGGACTGTTCTTAAAAAACAGTAAAATTTGTGTCAAATCAAATCAAATCAAATCAAATTATATATTACATGCTAATACATTAGAACAGTTTGCACATGTCAAAATAAATTCAGGAGTAAATTTATAAAATAAATACATACTTAAAAACACGAGCATTAAAATCTCATCACAAATTTAAATTTAGCATTTACTATTATCTAAAGATTACCTACATTTTTGTTTAAATTTTCAAATTTCGTTTATACATACATCACAAATTTACTGGAATAATATAATTGCTTATTTGAAATGCTCATTATGAAACAATAAAAAATACAAAAATCTTAAGGTATACAAGTGACTGTCAAGACACAGACACAAACATTTTAAAATGTAACATAAGCATAATCAGTGCTTCTATTTATAGATAGACAAGTACAGTTTTCAAAACCTACAGTGAGGTACAAAAATACAAAAAACAAGGCAAGTGAGGCATAGCAAGAAACAACAAACAAAATATGGAATACCAACAGGACAAAATACATGTTAAAATTGTAGGCATTTCTACAATAAAACACTTCAAAATTTCACAATATTGGTTTGAATAATAGTACCTACTATAAAAATTAACATTCAGGTTTAAAATTGAAAATTTAGAAATTCTTTAAAGCCACAAGCAGTCTCTTTACTTTAAGTTTAAAATTAATAAGTGGTAACTCCCTATATTCTTGTGGAAGGTTATTAAAAAATTTTATAGCGAAATATCCCGGGCCATCCTGAGACCTCTTCAGTCTGAAGTAAGCAGGAACTAGGCTGTTCTTATTCCTGATGTTATAGCTGTGAACCTCAACATACCTGTCGTACTCATCTTTCCGTTCTTTTAAGTATAGCAAATTCTCAAAGATATAAGCTGCTGGAAAAGTTAAGATATTTAATTGTTTAAATGCATCTCTGCAGTCCTCCCTGTAATCCAGGCCAGCCAAAACTCTGACAGCCCTCCTCTGCAGACCAAAAAGTCTGCCTGCGTGAGCCGCGTGTCCCCACACCAGGATGGCATAAGTCATCAGCGAATGAAACATCGCAAAATAAGCCATACACAAAGTCTTTCTGGGCACGATGCTAGACAGCCTGCGCATGCAGCGCAAACAAAGCTCCTTGCAGCCGTTTTGCAAGTCTATCAATGTGAGTGTCCCACCTCAAGAGAGGATCAATATAGATCCCTAAGAACTTATCTTCGGCGAAAACACAATTTACAACACCCAAGTCCCTCAGCGAGAAAATCATCCGTTTGGTCTTCGAGTCATTAAGGAGCAGCCCGTTCGCACTGAACCAGTCTGCAGCTGCACCCTGAGCATGCCGCAGATCCTCAATCGTGTCACCAAGAGAGTGTCGACTAAGTGAGAGTGTAGTATCGTCAGCAAATAAGGTAAATTGAGCTGTAGTTGGCTATAACGGTAAGTCATTAATGTAAAGTAGAAAAAGCAGTGGTCCGAGCACAGAGCCCTGACGCACCCTCACTGAGATCTTCCTTGTGAAGTGCAAGTATTCCAAAAAATACGAGCGGTAAATTTTGAAAGACGCAGGGATTACTGTCAGTGGTTTACCCAAAATTTATTGGAAATAAATGATTTGTTTGACCTGACTTGCTGAAGCTTGGTTCCACCTTATGTGAATTCTCAAAATACAAGCATGTTAAAGTGAAAATCTCCATTTTTTTGTAGAATCCACATTGTACCCTCAAAAAATTGGTGTCTGGTTGGCTTTTCTCGAAGAAGAATTATTGATCCTATTGTTTCCATGACACAGTTACAGCACAGCGGTATAGGGACAATATTGTGAAGCAATTACTTGACGATAAACTACGTTTTGGTTATTTTCAACAGGTGCAACCGCCCATACATCCGCCAAAAGTATTTACACAGTTTTTTCGACGACAGATCAGTTTTCACACAGGCATTCAATTCCCACCCAGGTCACCTTGTTCGACGATTATAGATTACTTAATTTTTCGTCATTTGAAAAACAATATTTTTAAAACACCAATTGAAAATTTAGAGACTTATATAAACCACTGACTCGACTGAAAATTTAAAGATTTTCCTCGTAATTTATGCTTCGGTACATTAGAAAGGATACATTTCTGAAAAATTGGAAAATTTTATATTACAAAGTAAAGAAAATGCCTGGCTGGCTAGGCCAGAGAAAAATATATTAAAATAAATCGTATTTCCAAACCTGAGGTTTCCGTCAATCAACATAGCATAAAGAGAAATAGAAAAAAAAAAGAAATAAATAAAATACACAAACAAAACTTATAGGTAAATCAAAATATTAAAAGTAATAAATAGAAAGTATCAATGATATATTGGCTTATACTATAATATTTTAAAGGAATGTTCGAAAAAGCCATTCCCAGATTTTCCTCTTTAAGTTTGCACCCCCCAAATTTGACCAATTCAAAACGGCAAAATTATAAGAAATATTACAAAATAATACAAAATTTACGCACTTTGCTTATTAAGTCACCATGTCAATCCAAAAATTTTTAACTGTATCTAAAAGCAAGCATGGCCAACAATATAAACGTTGTTTAAAATGGCTTTCGCAAATCCACTAATGGATGTTATACCAAGACGTTTGAAAGGTTCGTGTATATAACCGGCCGTCCTCTTTTACTTATCGGGTGAGTAGGTCTTTCGCCATGTAGAATTTCATTTTTTCCGCTTAGTAACACCTTGAGAAAGACCTTTCTATCAACGACATAACAATGCCCTGACGAGAATTCATTTTCGCACAAAAAAAGCACTAAAACATCAAAACTCTTAAGACACAAACCAGGAAACGGGGTTGAAAACGCGAACGTCGGTAAATCACGTAAACAAACAGTTCATAAGATTCACGAGTCGATGTTATCGTGTGTTTAATCAATATCATCGTTGCCACACCACAGTTCTGCTATGTCAACCTTTATATATTTTATTCAATATTGGTAGATTCTTCTGAAAAAAGGTTCGCTCTGACAACGTCATGATAATCCAAGAATTAAGCCTGCGGGATTTCGGGTTGTTAGGAAACCTCTCTGCTCACACTAGTGCAGCTCCTCTATTGGATAGCGGGTATTTAAGGTATATATCAATCTTTTGATTCGTTTTTGTGCTATTATCAAAGAATTTAATGAATTATGATAGGCCAATGATACCGTGCAACAGGAGGGATTGAAGTAAAGCAAAATAAAATCTGGGAAGATTTTATAGATGAATTAGTTTTCTGATTTGTTTAATAGAATTATGCGAGTAAACAAGATAGTTCCACTTCAGAAAAATGTTCATGATTACACCCAGATATTCTGCTTGGTCAGTACTTTTCAGAGTCCAGGTTTCATTCTTTTTGAAGGGTAAAAAATCTCGATTATTAATTCCAGTGGACGTCTGGCCTTACTGTTAGAAATGGTAAACGTTTAGTTTTGCTTAAATCTATAGTTAATAGATTTTTATTAAATCATTAAATAATTGTGGTCATCTCTGAGGAAATATATTCTTGAACTTTAATCCAAGAAGGTCCCTCCACAAATAATACCGCTCTATCGGCGAGAGAAATGACCTATGGACTTATTATTTTTCTGTAAAAGACTCCTTTCGCTTCTTTACGAATTTTGTCGCGAATTTTATTAAACAATCGTTATCCATTTCAAACTCAACTACTTTTAAACCAGTAAGTGCTTATTATTACCTGAAACCTTATTCCCTAACTTACCTAATTTACTTTCGAGACTTTACCTCGTTGTCAGTTTTACCTTAAAAAGTTGAAGAATCTTAGTTTCAAAACGTATTAAACTTTATACATTACCTCCACATTACCGAATCTAGCTTCATAATGCCACAGTTTATTGTTGCGAAGTTAGTTTCGAAAACAGCACAGGCATAACGTTAGTTAATTTTGAAGTAATTTGTTAAACCTGTTTTGAACACGGGCCCTTTGTAGTTTAAAACTACGTGTGTATTTTTGTTGTTTGTAGATGTTATCTACTGTATACCAGAGCGTGCTGTATTTAATTTGAAGGATGTAGATAAACGTAGCATAATATTAAGTTAAAATTTTATTAACACGAGTTTTCCAACTCAGTGGAAGCAGCAGTTTAATAAAGCTGGCTTTAAAAACAAAATAGAAGTAAAATGTATATTTTACTATATTTGGGGCCGTCAAAATTTAAGGAATTTTTATTTACACCATAAAATTGCATAGAGAATAAATATTGAAGCTCATTTAGCATTTGACTGCAAGACAGATATTTACAAATTGTAATGTAAATGAAAAAATAATAATTTCAGTTACAATAACTCTTAGTTCCGTAAATGGTACAGCAGTTGTTTGCTGTTCGGCAGAGCATTAAAGCTACATTGATTTGATCTAATAATGTTTATATAAAATATTGATTTTTTCTGGATAACACTTTAAATATTTAGACAATGTAACAGCAGCTATGATGATTCGATTCTTAACATTGATTTTTTTTAGCCTAAATTCACACTTATATCTACTAATTGATTAAGATTTGCGTGGCACTGGTGAAAAAATTACTGACATATACAGGGTGTCCAAAAAGTAAGAGTAAATAACTTAAAGTTTTAAATGGTAATAGCTTGCTTAATGTAAGTACAGTAAAACCCCTGTATACGACCGCCTCTCCAAAGTGACCTGCGTTAAACGACCCGTTATGAATTCCCCATATTTAATAATGGAAAAGCCCTTATTTTACACTTCTCTTTACCGACTAATTTGTTAAACGATCGCGGGCACTCATCGTCGGAATTACTAGTAAACATTAATGCTAAAACCACCCTCCATTAGGGGCAGTAAAGCTCGACCCGACAATTGTTAAGAAATCTAGGTATAGTATTTGTAGAATTATATCGTTGATCTTTAGACTGCAATAAAACCCTCATTATCCCTTTGACCATAAAATAAATAAGGAAATCCCAAATTTTAAAACCTTTTCGAGTAGAGCCGCAGCAAATTCAATTTATACCAAGCCTGATGCATATATAAATACAAACTGATTTTTAATAATTTTAGTCTTTAGTGGTTTTCCGGCGAGTAATTTTTATTTGGGCTTATTAGTGGTAGAATGTGGCGTCCTTGGAATTGTGCTGATAGGGGGGCATCTTCAAGTGTCATTTTTAAAAGAAAGCATTTATCTACCGATGCCAAATTAGTAATTAAAAATGTGTATCAATCTTTTGTTGAGTAGAAATTTTAATTCGATGGATGCTTTAGCAGAGACGTCTACTTTGACAAAAACTCCTTTATCTTCGGTAAGAGACATAGTACTTAAACCTGTTAATCCTAGAAAAAATCGGAGTGATTTTGGCACATTTAGAAGCATTGACGAAAATGACATGGATTTATTAAGAAGAAAGATTTACCAAATGTATGAGGCACAAACTGTACCCACTTTAATTTCCCTCAAAGAGCGGCCGATTAAAGACGAAACAAATATCTCTTGTAGCCTTTCAAGTCTTAGGAAAATATTGCATAAAATGGGTTTTAAATACCGAAGCATTAATAAAAGACAAACCTTAATGGAATCTCAACGTTTACGGGAATGGAGACTTAAATATTTAACAGCTGTTAAATAATTTAGAGAAAAAAATCGTCCAATTATTTACCTTGACGAAACATGGTTCGATACCCATGACACTCCAAGAAAAGGTTGGGATGATTCTTCCAAAAATTGTCAAACCAAGGCATCATCAAATAAAGGCAAAAGAATCACAATATTACATGCTGGTTCAGAAAACGGGTTTGTTCCAAATTGTCTGTTGCTTTCAGCTAAAAACATAGCAGATTCTTCTTTAGATTACCATCAAGATGCCGACGCACAACTTTTTGAAGATTGGTTTAAACATAAACTTCTTAAAAATATACCTGAAAATGGCGTCATTGTAATGGACAATGCTAGTTATCGTAGTCGGCAAGCAAAAATCATTCCCAATTCTAATAATACAAAAGCAGAAATTCAAAATTTTATGATTGAAAATGATTTATATTTTGAAGAAATTTACAAAAAACGAGAACTGCTAGAAGTATTAAAAGCTTTTAAAATAAATAAGGAATACGAGTGTAAAAAACTTGCAGCAGAAAATGGACATACAGTGTTGCGTCTTCCTCCATACTATTGTATATTCAATCCTATTGAGCTAATATGTCACCAATTAAAATCCAATATAAATAATAATAAATAACAGTGCAAATCGATATTTCGCAGAGTAAACAAGTGCGTGTTATCGGTGATCTCGGAATTCGTTTTTTTTCAGTAATTTTAAATTTTATTGTTATACCCGGTAAAAAATATTTTACTTTGACTATAAGAGTTAAGCTTAAAAAATGCCTCCCCCGGTCGGGGGGATTGACAATGGGACGTTATTAAATGCCCAAATGAATACTAGTGATAAAAATAGTATGGAAATTCCTGATCTTGCAATGGCTACTCAACCGAAAGAAGGATTGAGGGATACTGCGCAAAAAAAATATTTCAACATCTATTCAGATAAGTACAATATTAAGTCAATTTATGTCATGATAGAAAGTATAAGTCAAGAAAATTTTGGTCGCATTCACCCCTTAAGGGTAGGTCATATATTGCATAAAAAGTTGATGGTAAAGAATGTAATAGAAGTTAAAAGTGTAGGTAAAAATAGGGTTAGAGTACAATTACAATCGCTTAAAGATGCCAATGAACTACTTAATAATACTGCTCTCGATAATGAAAAGCTAAGAGCATTTATACCCAATCATATACTAGAGGCTAAGGGCATTATCAAAGGGGTAGATACCTTTTTTGATGAAGACTATATTATAAGCAATATTAATTCTTCCTCTCGCATTATAAGTGCAAGGAGAATGCAAAAGAAGGTTATTATTAATGGTCAATCAACGATAGTAAAAAAACAGACAGTTATTCTAACATTTGAGGGTAATATTCTGCCTAGTGAGGTTAAGATAGATAGCGTTAACTTCGAAGTAGAGCGATTTTACGGTAGGGCAGCGCAATGCTTTAAATGTTTGAGGTATGGTCACATCTCCAAACAGTGCCGTTCCAAGAATACATTGTGTGTCAGTTGCGGAAATACAGTTTTAGAAGATGAGGAGCACAAATGTACACAGCGTTACCTTCGAAGTAGAGCGATTTTACGGTAGGGCAGCGCAATGCTTTAAATGTTTGAGGTATGGTCACATCTCCAAACAGTGCCGTTCCAAGAATACATTGTGTGTCAGTTGCGGAAATACAGTTTTAGAAGATGAGGAGCACAAATGTACACAGGACGAAATGTTCTGTGTGCATTGTCAAGTTCGGAAATCACATTTATCTACATCTAATAAATGTCCCTATTTTAAAAAACAACAAAAAATTAGATCAATAATGATAGATAATAATATTACTTTTAATGAAGCTGAAAAACTATGTGATAATTCCTATGCCACCGTTACTACTAGTAATAAATATAGTGCCCTAGAAAATTTGAGGGAATTCGACCTAAATTTTCCACCCTTAAATAATAATATACCCAAAAATACCTAATACCAGGCGCATAACAAATAAGCCTACTTTATCCTTAACACAACCTACATCTTCAACAAATTTTAATATCGATAACAATAAAAAAAGAAAAATCCACCCTTCAAATTCACCAGTCTCAATGTTTCCCTTTGTTTTTGGACCATCAAGTCCGCTACCTGCTAATTCGCTTAGCAATCATGATATGTTTGAAAAAGAGAAAAGTGAACTTGTAAATAGTATCTCTGGTTATGTAATGAAACTTCTTCAAACTATAAAAAGTATAGATGATTTAAAAAACCTTAAATTTGATAACCTCAAAAAAGAAATGATTGATTTTATAGGTTCAAGTGTACATAACTCCAAATAGCTTTCACGGAGTCAAATAATGACATTAAAATTATGCAGTGGAACGCACGTTCTGCTGTATCGAATAAATATAGTTTAGACATTTATCTTTATCAAAACAATATTGATATCGCATTGATTTGTGAAACTTGGTTCAAACCTGGTCAAAAAATTAATTTTAAAGGTTATTTTATTATAAGAAAGGACAGGCTTGACGGAAGGGCAGGCGTTGCTATTCTTATCAAAAAATCCCTCTCTTTCCGGCCTGTTACTTTGGATGATAATTTTAATGAAGGCATTTGCGTCTGTGGCGCCTCAATATTAATTGATAAGAAAAAAGTTACCTTTATCTCAGTTTATAGACCTCCAAATGTTAATACCTCCTTTGATGATTGGTATAGCATTTTCTCTCAAATCACAATGCCATGTATTATAGGTGGCGATCTTAATGCACACAATGGAATGTGGGGTTCATTTAAAAATGATAATATAGGAAATCAAATTTTAAAATTAGTCGATTATCACAATCTTATTGTATTAAATGACGGTACACCGACGAGATTGCAGCGACCCGATTTAAATAAATCGGCCGTCGATTTAAGTCTCTGTACTGCTGATTTAGCTTCTAAAATATTATGGAAAATTGATAATGACCCTTTGGGATCGGATCATTTTCCAATTACAATGTCACTTAAAAACACAATTACATTAACCGAAAAAATTATTCCTAAAACTAAGTGGAATGTCAATAAAGCTAATTGGGACGCTTATCATTCCCATATTCAACAAGGATTATCCCAAATGCCAAATTTTAATAACACCAAAGAAAAATACCTGTTTCTTATAAACTGTATTAATAATTCTGCAGAACTTTTTATCCCTATATATAAACCTTTCATATTTAAAAAACGGCATCCTGCCCCTTGGTGGAAACCAGGTGAATGCGATCATGTTTTAAACAAACGTAAGCAAGTTCTAAATACTTACAAGCAAACCCCCTCGTTGGATAACTATCTGAACTGTATGAAAGTTCAAGCGGAAACCAAAAACTTTTTTAAAAGCAAAGCAAGAAATAGTTGGGCCCAATGGTGCGGCTCCCTTGACAAAAATACGCCTTCTTCTGTCCTATGGTCTCAAGTACGAAAAATAACAAGAACAACCGCTATCCAAAAACCTGAAAATGAGGATTGGCTAGAGGAGTTTTTTGACGGGGTAGCTCCACCGTCGGTTTCAGATAAATTCACTCAGCCGGTCATACAACCAAATATTAATCATTTTCTCTGTAGGCCTTTTAGAATGGCCGAACTAGAGTCTATTTTACAATCAACCCCTAATACGTCACCAGGCATAGATGAAGTCAAATACTGCATGCTTTCGAATATGCCTATAGAGGCAAAACAGGTCCTCTTAGACATTTTTAATGAAACTTATATTGGTGGGGTAAATATTACGGAGTTAAAAGAAGTCTTAGTAATATATTTACAAAAACCTGGAAAAAATCCTGAAGAGGCTAATTCGTATAGACCGATTTCATTACTTTCCTGTATATTAAAAACACTTGAACGTTTAATAAAAATACGCTTAGAATGGTGGCTAAGCAATCAAGATTTGCTTCCTTCAAATCAGTTTGGTTATAAAAAAGGTTATGGCACATTAGACGCTTTAAGTACCATAGTTGTGAGCATCCAAAATACTTTTTCCAAAAACAATTATCTCACCTCGCTCTTTCTTGATATCACAGGTGCATATGATTGTGTCAATCTTAATATCTTGGAAAAGAAGTTAATTGAGAATTTTCGTGTTCCAATAAATATAGCTTTTTCTATAGTCAACTTGTATAGGGATAGAAAGGTTTATGTTAGAGATAGTAAGAATCAAAAAATTGGACCAAGACTACTAAATTGTGGATTACCACAAGGTTCGGCACTCAGTCCCTTGCTCTTTAATCTATATACGGCTGATTTGCATAACTTCAAAAATGTACGTATTGTTCAATACGCCGATGACATATGCATCTATACTGAAAATAAGACATATAATTTAGCAATAAGTTTTCTTGAAGAGGCTTTTTCTAAATTTCTTGAGGGGTCCTTGCTTAATGGTTTTGAGGTGTCTCAGGAGAATCCAGATTTTGTGTTTTTACTCGACATAACACACCAAGTATTGCAAATATTAGTATCTGCAACAAAGACATATCAGCCAATACAGTCGTGAAGTATTTGGGAATTACTTTAGATAAAAAACTAACTTGGAAACAACACATTGTATCGTTAACGACAAAAGTTGAAAAGGGTATAAATTTACTACGATTTATTTGTAAAACTTGGTGGGGCTGTGATGTTAAAATTGCTCTTATTTTCTATAAGGCTTATATTCGCTCAATTATTGACTATGGCTCCATTCTTTATGGGTCGGCATGCAAGACCACTCTTGCTATAGTGGACAGAATACAGTATAAAGCATTAAGAATTTGCTTGGGAGCTATGATATCAACACCCACTGAAGCACTTTTAGCCGAATTATTAGAATTACCGCTTTGCCTAAGGAGAGAATTTCTCAGCACTAAATTTATTTTAAAACATAGATACTTGCAAACCACTCTAGTAGACCAAATATCTCTAGTAAACACTTCAGATTTGGTAAACAAATATTGGGTTAAGAAGACTTCGCCTCCCTTGTGCGTTGCTTTCAGAGAACATAATCAGATAATATCCAATATAGCACAAGTAAACTTATTGAGCGTCGACTATTTTAGCTTATTCACAGATATAACCGTCAAATTTCCAGTGTACCAAGAGAATTCAACAGCTAACAAACGTTTACTTAATGCAGAATTATCTATCATCGAAGACTCTTCAGTAATATATACGGACGCCTCTAAAAATCAAGAAGGAAATGGTGCTGCCTTTTTTGATCAGCGTGACAATTTATCCTCAATGTTTAAAATTAACAAAGACTTCTCAATTTACACAACTGAGGCCATAGCAATTTTGCAAGCACTGAAGTTTGCATCTCAAAATGTTACTAATTCCAAGATTGTTATTGTATCTGACTCCAAATCTGTTCTATCACCCCTTCTGGAATTTATAGTTGGAATTATAAAATTAATCCCATACTATTGGATATTAAAAAGATTATTTACAGACTAAGATATAAGGGGCAAAATGTAATATTCGTATGGGCAAAGGCTCATACAGGACTTCATGGAAATGAGTATGCTGATTATTTAGCCAAGGATGCAATTATTAATGGAAGTGAAACTGCCTTTCGACTAGACATATCCGATGGTTTTAACATAGTCAATGCTCGAATTAAAGATAAATGGAACCATAGATGGCACAATTACACCTTATCCAACACATCCGGTTATGCACAGATTCAACCTACTCTACCAAATAAATACTGGCATGATGATTTCAATGTAAGTCGACGTTATGTAACTACTATTACACGTCTAAAATTTGGGCATGCCTGCTATCCTGCCCATCTTTTTAAAATCAATATTTTAAACTCTGAATTGTGCGATACTTGTAATGTGCGCAGTGACTTAGATCATATATTTCTTGAATGTACGAAGTATCAACAATCTCGACATCATTTCCTTTCAACATTAATAAGTACCTACAAAGTCCAATCTCCCTTCAACTTTTTAAATTTATTAACGTATCAAAAAAAAAATATTTACACCTGCATTATGAACTTTCTACATGATAATGACCTAAAACTATAGAATTTTATAATTTCCGAAAATCCAAAAATCCTTTATTGTGTTTCCTGTCAAAAGGGTCCACCTGTCCTTGTGAACTTTTAAAGTCGCCCTGATAGACCCCTGGGCGTGAAGTGTGTGTCCCTGTTCATTTATGTGTGCCTTTTAAATAAGCGTTCTTATATAATATTTACATATTTACGCAACTATTAACTTAATTTTTAAGTGACTGGCTGAATGGCTGATCAGCCCATGCCAATCCAGAAAAAAAAAAAAAAAAAAAAAATAATAATAAATAATATTTCTCCTACATTAAATGCATCTGTAGTAGAATTAATTAAAAACGAAGTAAGAAAAATTTCTGCAGACAGCTGGAAAAACTGTGTACAGCATGTACTTAAGGTGGAAAATTCTTACAATTGTATGATTACAAATGTTTACCCCTTAATTATAAGTTTAGGCTTGGATGAAGATAGTGATAGTGATACAGAGTTAAATTTTGAATAAATTGTCAATGGTTTTTAAGAATTTAATTAATTTTTATTTTACTTGTTATCCTAATAGTTATACTTTGAAATTATATTATTTTCAATTATCATTAATTGTTATCAATATTTTACATTTATTATAGGTACCTAAAACTAGAAATACCTGTCTATTTATTTTAAATTATAAAAATAAATCATGTGGTGTAGGTACATTTTCAAGCCGAACCCGATCCCATTTATTCAGCTTTGAAGAGGTTGAGGCGTATACAATAGGATTTAATCAGGTAGATTATTTAGGGCAGTAAGAGTAAACGGTATAATTCTGCAAATATTATACATACACTAATTACGTTATTGCAGCTGGCTCCATTCAATTTGCTTTAAAGGCTGAACATTAGTTTTGATTTGAACAGTTTTTGTGTTTTGGGACTAACGTGAATATTTGAAGATGGCAGGAAAAAGGAAATGTCTTTCTTTAAGCGAAAAGGTTGGAATAATCGAGGAAAGTGGAAAAACTGGTTCAAGTGCCAGAAAATTGACTGAAAAATTTAAAGTGGGTAAGACCCAAGTGACTATGTTCCTTCAAAATAAAGCAGAAGTTAGAAATTTGTTTCAAAAAGGGGGCAACGGTGAACAAAAAAGAAAATTTCCCAAAACCGGTTTTTAACTGGTTTTGTAAGGCGCGAAACAAGCATTTACTCCCAAGCCCATAATTCAAGCAAAAGCCCTCGAATCTGCTCAGTGTCTAGGACAAGATAACTTTAAGGCATTAAATGAATGGTTAGAAAAATTCCGTTGTCGGCACGATATTACCTTCAAGAAAATATGTGGCGAATCAGCCGATATTAATATCGAAGACGTAACGGCTTGGAAAGAAAGGCTATTGACCATTTTAAACGATTATGCACCAAGGGACGTATTTAATGCAGATGGAACAGGTCTCTACTATTGTGCATTGCCAACAAAAACATATGCATTGAAAGATAACAAGTGTACTGGAAAAAAAAAACAGCAAAACAAAGACTGACAATTCTGTTCTGTGCAAATATGGAAGGTGAGAAGAAAGAACCACTTATAATAGGCAAAAGCAAAAATCTTCGATGTTTTAGGAGCGCACATACCGACAAGTCACCTTTCCAATGGATCTCGAACAAAAAAGTGTGGATGACAGCAGACATCATGACAACATGGCTTCACAGATTTGATACCAAGATGAAGAAGCAGAATAGAAGAGTTGTATTATTTCTGGCTATGTGTCAAACTTATTTTTCTTCCACCCAATACTACCTCACATTGCCAACCTTTGGACCAAGGTATTATTCAGAATTTTAAAATACTTTACAGAAGCTACTTTACTAAGAGGATTTTAACATATCCTCTTCAAGAAATCGAAAATAATATTACAGTAACCAACGCCTTGATATGGGCTTCGGTGACCTGTCATAATTTGTCCCCGGTGATCCTAAAAAAAATGCTTTATGCAAGCCGGATCGCACAACTGTTTCCTAATAATAAGGACACGTTTGAGAACCTGAAACAATTTGCCTCTACTGATAACGATTTGCTAACAGAAAGTGCAGAATTAACTATCATCAAGTGTATTGAAGAGATCCAAGAAACGGATAAAACTACTCCCAACTCTGAGACAGAGGAAGAGGAACCTGAAGTTGCTCCAGTGTCGAAAATATCAAGTCTATCTGAAGCCTGCGCAAGTTTTAGAGACTTAGGAAACTTTTTTAATGATGCTAACAATTTTGACAAGTCTCATATTTCCCATTTGCTATCAAAATATGAATCTAAATTTTATAAAAATAAAATAAAAAATATGAAGCAATCCTTAATTTCTGATTATTTAAAAAAAAAAGAATTTTAAAGCAAACGTATAGTACATTGTATAATATGTATGTTAGTATGCACGTGCAGTATATATACAATAGATATTGGTAAATTGGCTTAATCTCTTTTCATTTTAGTTCTGATAAATTTATGCAAAAATATTTAAAATTATTTACATATTATATGTAGATACTTAATAATAAACAAACACTGTATAATGCAGACCAGTTGCCGGCCACCCCTGTTAACCGACAAACATTTGATCCCCCAGTGTGGTCGCTATTGAGAGATTTTACTGTATAACAACTGTAACTGTATGTTATACGGTAAAATTATATAATTGTCTACTTATAATATTAAGTTTTTCTGTAGCTAGTTTTTCAAGTTTTCATGAAATTTTTTTTATACATTAGTAGGATGACATAAAACCTAATTAATCAGGATAAATTTGGTAATAACAAAGTTGAGTTTCAGAGTAACAGAATTAACATTGGGAACCTACTACATTTTTATGAAATACAAGACCTTACAAAAACCTGAACTTAACTAATAAAGTTTCATGTCGAACAACGTGAATATCCCTAACTATACAGGCTGTAAGAAATTCGACTACAAATAACTGAAAATATTGACCAAGATCAATTATTTTAAAATAAAAATAAATATTTCATATAAAACATTAGCGAATTGTAATTTTTTTCAAGAATAGTGCAGTATTTAATTTAAGAAAAATGTTACGGGCTACGCTGTCCAGATAAGTACACTTTTTTAGCCAGGAAACTTTTTGATTTTGTTTTCCCGCTATCCGGTTGGTTAATATTAGTATGGTTGCAAGTTTGTGGTTGTTGTTTAATCCTGTGCTCAATGTTATAAAGTAAAACGAAATTAGTTTATCGAATATGTCCAAGTCATCTTAGCTACTGAAATGTTGTTGAAATCAGATATTTCTATACGGGACAAAAAAGTCGACAAGATCAGGAACCAGAAGAGCCAAATTCGGAATTAGTCCTTAATGCAAGAATTACAAATATCTGCCTCATTGAGATTTTCTTCAAATAAAGTTAGTCTTATAACTCGATCACCAACAATACCTACCCAAACATTGGCTTTTTCTGGGTGTCGAGTGTGGCCTTCCCTCATCCAGTGTGGATTGTCGTCTGCCCAACAACGACAATTTTGTCGGTTTACGTTACCATTTAAAATAACGTTGATTAATCAGAAAAAATAATGTTTTCTGTGTTTAGATCATTCCTCTCTAGTAGGTCCATCGTTAGGTCGCAGAAGTAAAGTCTCCTATCGGGATAATCTTCTATCAGTTCCTGGAGAATTGCCATTTTGTAAGGATGAAATCTATGCGCATGAGGAATTTTTAATTTTTACTACTGCAGATTGACTTATTTCGTGTTCGGTAGCTAGCTGCCTGGTAGGATTGTTAGAGCTTTCTTGAATACCTTAAAGGTACATTTACTTTAACCTCTTCATTGAGCGCACTCTGTCGGCAAATATCTGTCTTTCTAACACGCCCATTATCTCGAAACTGCTTTTCAAACTTGCTTACTGTACCTTGGGTGATAAATCGGGATATTTCTCTCTGAATAAATGAAGAACCTCATTCTGCCTTCTTCTCCTATCTCCATATCCAATCATCATTAAAATTTCAATTTTGTGCTTTTCAGTAAAGTTAGGCATTACGTTGTACGATTTTTTCGTAATGACTTACTTTCAACAAAGGACAAAATAAAAGTTCACGCGTTTAGATGTGTCGCGTACCAATGTTTAAATACGATAATTCTGTCAAGAAATGCAAAACGTGTTGTTCTAAATTGACACAAAAAACAAACAAGCAAGGGATACTACCTGTTTTACTGAATGTTTTTTTTTAGTTTAAAGTAAATAAAATTAATTTTTGTTTCATATCTTGTTATTTATAACTTAATATGCTGTTTAAAAATATTATACTCATTACTTAAGCAGTTACAAAAAATTACAAAAGGGAGACTTAAGATACAAAGTAATGTTAGTAGAAGTGGTTGTTAATGCAATTTAAAACTTTTGATAGTACAAGAGGGAGACAGCATGGGTAGCCAATGTACTAATCGTCGTACAACGTTACAGGAATAATGAGTTCGATTCTAAGACGAAACCCTCGGTACTAAGGATAATCATGTATGGTGTATGATGTGTAAATATGTTGGAAAGCATTATTTAGCAGTATCCACAATAACGGAGTAAAACACAAAATGGTCCGATATTTTTTAGAATCACTTTAGGAACTGTACATTGAACACTTAAATAATATTTCATTACACGAAAAAAATGCTAGGCCTCCATTAAATTAGATAATTTTATGTTAAACTTAGAATCTAACTAGGACTAACTACACAAGTAGTCTTTAGTTGCCTAGTTTCATGTTTTTGTTTTGACAGGGTACTTTTAACATATTTCTAATTGTCTAATTTATATGTCCAATTGACATTTTGTACTGGCATAACGTTATGAAATTTAATTTAAACAGATATAACATAGGTATACTTATTTTTATAAACGTATAATGAGACATACCATATTTATTTAGAATACGATACGTAGTTGTCTTATTCGTATATTAAATTTGTCAGTTTAATCCCATCCATGTCAAGCTACATAAAATAATCCTCAACTTTAATTATTATTTAATTAAGTTCACTTTTAGGTTCTGTCTGTGTCTAATAGTTTATAAATTTATCCATTCTTGTTTTCTCTTCTACTTTTCTCAAAAATCTCATTTCAATAATTGCTTTCTCTGTTTTTCAGTTGTTGTCTATGTTATGTGTGCTGGTCGTTTTGTGATTATGGGAATTACTACTTTCTTATTACTATGTTTATGTCTAGTTATATTATTTTATTTTAGTTTGTGATATTTTTTTTTGTATGTTACTTTTTTCATTGTCATATTATTTACTATGTATTTTGGACATTGTTTTTTTTTTTGATCTGCTAAAATGTATATTTTTTTTGTACAACCATAGTTAAATACCTAATAGTAGATTCTGTAACGAGGTTGGAATGAAAATTCGACCCGAGTGGAAGATTCCGAACGCGAGCGTGAGGAAACACGAGTATCGAATTCTTATTCTAGCCGAGTAGCAGACTATATTTTCTCCATGACCAAAAAGTACGAATAAAAACAAATAAAATGTGTACAAAGCAATTAAGTTATTTATTCGCAATATTCGTAATTTAGGTGGAGTATTATCCAGTTCCATATCTGATTCATCCGATTTTTCACTCATTTTTTGACTTGCACTAAAATTTGTCTGAAAATAATTATTACAACGCGGCCATTTTTATCTGACACTGACAGTTTCGAAATTCATGGCAACTTATGTCGTTTAGATCCATTACAGAATATTCATTCCGTATCTTGTTATGGAATGAAAATACACGCAAAACGCATTTTGGAATTATTGCATTCAGTAATGGTCGTGGAGAAAATTCTATTATATTCTATTTATGTTTTTCTTTTCTAATTTTTTTGGGGATTTATCATTTCTTTAAGAATGCATCTAGAGTGTAAGTATTTGAATTCTTGTACTTGTTCTATGTTTTTCTCTAATATTATTATACTATAGGTTTGTTGTCACTTTCATAGTACCATAGTCTTTGTTTTTTTTTCTAATGCTCTTCTAAATATTTCCATATTCTTTTTGAGTAATGTTTCGCCTTTAGATGTAATGATATACCATCGGAATAGCAGATTTCAGCAAGTTCCACCTCTACCAGATCTCATAAGGTTTTGCTTCCTTTTTTTTACCTCTTTTACTGCTTCATCCAGAAGGAAAGAAAATAGTAATAGGCAAACAAGTTATACCGGTTTTAGATTTAAAATTGCTCTCAGAATCGGCTTCCTAGATTTATTCAGGCATATGCAGAGGCTCTACCAGAAAGATGAGAATATTACTTAACACATATATTGTCATATTGGACTCCTAGGGAAGGAACATACACATTAATTACTTCAAACATCAGAAAGGTTCCAATACTTAGATGTTTCAGATCAAAAAAGCAGTATTGGTTAACTATTGTATATCATAAGGTAAAAAAAACTCCTTAAATTATGACGTAACAGCTTTTATGATCGAATACTACATAAGACATTGCAGAAGGCTGGCCAGTAGAGTTTATTTAACACAGGACACCATTCAGGACTATCAAACAGAATTTTCACATATGCTGACCGGTCTCGCGAAGCTTTGACTAGATCTGTTTAGAAAGACAGGAAGAGTAAGCAGGAAGTAAGGTAGTGTGGAAGACCCAAATATCTCACTTCACAAAAAATGGAATCGAAGAATCGATGCAAATTGTTAATAAACACCTACAACTCCCTATTCGGCCAGCAAGCAAATATAGAATTGTTGCAAAACGACAATGCACAGTGAATGTAATTTTCAGAGTGGTTCATAGGCAATTCACATAATAGTTAATAATAAATGGTTTACAGAAACATCAAAACGAGTGTCTTAGTTTAATGTCAGCTAACTTGATCCTATCACACCTTATTTAATCGAATCAGGATAGTTTACTATCAAAGAGCGTTATGAACTTATTCGTATCTTACACCTGGTTTACAAAATTATATTAAAAGAACTTCCTTCTTACCTATTTACCAGGCTTACTAAGAGTTCTAATGTGCATAATGTTCTAACACGCCACAAGGATGTATGTAGGGTGCTCAAGCACACAAATGCTTTTTTGTTCAGCGCTTATTCAGTAATACGGCTGTTACTACTTTTAACTCTTTACTAGACGATATCAGAATTGCTTTCAGCTCTGGTGTATTCTGCAGGAGTGTTATGGAGCATCTGCTGGCGGGTGGCAGTCCATGCTAGCGTTTGCACTGCATGCAAGTTCTTGTTTGTTTTAATTTAATCCACTTTTGATTTCAATACTAATTTAAAACTGGTTTTTATATAATATTCAGGGAAGGCTAACAAGGGCGCCTCGCTCAATAGTGGCTAAGCCGTTGAACTTATTGGAAACTTTTTTTAATAAAACTTTTAACGTGTTACATCCCAAAATTATTTTCAAGTATACGGAGTGTCTCAAAAAAGAGTTATATCAAAATTTATATTTTGTTAAATTGTCGAATTCAACTTTTAATTTGTATGTGGATCAAATACAGCGTTATTAATTTATTAATAAAAAAGAAAAAATGTTTCCGTCAGACCCAATCCTTGGACGCATTTCGACGTATTACGGCTCCTCGGCAAGACTATAGAGTCTGATGAAAAGGAAAGGGACCTTACAGTGTTTTCAACGCATAACGTAAAGATGCATATGCGAGATGTTGCACGTTGCGACATCTCGTGACAATCGAGCTATCATTTTGAGATATTAAGGTTTTTTCGTAACTTTACAAAGAAAGTGGAAAAATCGTAGGCGGCATGGCTCAAGAAATCGAAACAATTGCTACTTGTTGATATGCCAGTGTTAGTAATTTATTTGTGTTATCCTATGACATGTGGTGACATCTTACCTTTTATTAATAAGAAGTATTTTGTAATAAAAACGAAGTATATGAAACAAGAAACAATTGATATTATTTATATTCTTGGAGAATGCTTAAATATATGCCTTCTGACATTCCGAATGTACGGTGAGAGATTTCCTAAAAGAATACATCAAAATGAAAAATCGTTTGAAAGATTCATGAATAGATTTAATATGACCTGGACAGTTAAGTACGAAAAGCACGAAATAATTAAGCCAGTGGAAGAAAATGAATTTAACTGTTGTTCTGTTAATGAAGATCCACATAGAAGTACAGTAGACATGAGTGATTTGTTGGCCTTAGGTTAAGCTTCTGTGAAGAGAATGTTGCGTAACAATAAGTTCCATTCACATCATGTGCAACTGCATCAAGCACTTGACGGAGAAGATTTTGGAAATAGGATAAATTTTTGTAATTGGGGTCTTGAATTCGAGATAATATACAATTTTTTAATATTGTATTGTTTACCGATGAGGCGACATTCCACAATAATGGCCATGTGAACAGACATATTTGACCAGCAACATAGATGGAGTTTAAACGTCTAGGGAGGCATAATTGGTGACCACGTTATACGGCCCCATTTTTTTGATGGACACCTCAATGGGAATGTTTCTCAAAATTTTTAAAAAAAAGATATTGATAATCTGCTAGAAAATATACTACTAGGACTATTAAGAAGGATGTGGTTCCAATTAGATGGGGCGCCTGCTTGTTTCAACATTGGAATTCGAAATACTCTTAATGAAAAATTTCCAGGCCGTTGGATCGGAAGACGAGGATCTATTCCGTGGCCCCCAAGGTCACCAGATATGGCAAAACTTGATTTTTTCCTATGAGGGTACGTTAAAGATGGTATCAGTTCTGTTACTCCCTTAATGTTACAAAATGTAAATAGATCTTTAACCGACAGGTTTAATATGTGTTTATTGCAAAATGGTAGAGTATTTAAAAATCGAATGAATTAATTTATTTAAATTAATTATGCTTATGTTACGTTTATTACTTTTTTAGATTTAAGATATTTTATTAAATCTAAATAAATATTATGATATAAATTTGTTTTAAAGAAGTAATATTATTATGTCTCGATGTCTTGAGCCATGCCGCCTACGATTTTTCCACTTTCTGTGTAAAGTTACGGCAAAATCTTAATATCTCAAAATAGTAGCGAGATACATATTGGCAAGCCTAACATTTTCTGAGAAGTATACTTTAACCTTTTCATCGGAAAAATAATATACGGGGTGTTGTATTTAAGAAATTCAATTAAAACATAATTGAAAATAGAGATGTTTGAACAAATATTTTGGACATCCTGTATAATAAAATGGAAAAGTGAAGATAGTTTAGAATAAACTAGGTCAGCGTTAGATTACATGTGAAATTGTCAGGCAAATTAACAAACAGTGGTGGAGATAAAATAGTTTAAAAATAGTATGTTTATTTCTATTGTTTTTTTATAAGTTGGCAACGCTGCATTCGATCCAAATACAAATTAAGAGTTCAATTCAGAATCCATAGAGGCTTCATAAGCTACATGAACATGTAGGGTATTACATTTAACAAAAATATATTATTTGGTATTACTCTTTTTTGAGACACCCTGTATACATAAAACTAAGTTCGGATTGTAGCAGAGATGAAACGTCAAAAGCTTTATTTAGAAAATGTTCTCCTAAGTTCAACGGTTTAGCAACTATTGACCGAGGCGCCCTCGTTGGCCTACCCTGTATATTAATATTTTTAATTATTATATTAATAATCTCTTCGTTTATTTAAAACTAGTATATTATTACGTGGAATTGCGAAAATTTAGAAGACCTACAGGCTAGACTTACAAATAAATTTCAGGAGATTAACAACTCCCACAAGTGCTAACCAATGTTTTGGATTTTGTAAAAAGAAGGATGAGAATATGCTTGGACGGTTTGGACACGTTTATCACTTACTTAGTTTGAATTCTGTATTAGCAATGGAAATGACAATAATGGAAATTTCTTAAAAAAAACTTCAGAGCTTGACAGTTATATTTTTTACTCACATTCACCTCTTACCTAGGTTGCCTTTCAAGACATTCGTACTTCGAGGACGTGTTTGTTTTCTTCTTACAATATCTATAATCTGTGAACTAGATAATATTTTTCCCCCGACTGTTATTTTATTTTATTTTAATAAATACAATTTTTTCCCTCTCAAACACAGCATTTTCATACATATAAAATGTTCTTGATAGATTTTCCCCCCTTTTAAAATTAAATGGCCTAAATACACTTCCTGTGTGTTTCGTGTTTTATTTTTTTCATTTTTTATTTATAGCAGCTCAGATTGGAAACTTAAAAATCATTTAAAAAAAAGATAAGGGAGTTTTTTAACGTTGAAGAAAAATTAATGTACGAGGCAAAATAATGCGTTTATATTCGAAATTTATCCTATTAGTGTCACGCACAATTTAAATACACAGTAAATATAATCGGAGCGCACAATTTAGTTGGTACGGGTTTCTGTTATCTTAATTAACATTATCGTCTCTTTTTTTGGGGGTTTTGCCGGGATTGAATATTAGATTATAAAAGATACAAAAAAATATTAGTTTAACGAACTTTGGTCGCCTCCAAAAATTATCTGATATTGATATAATTTTTATCTGATTATTTTTGATGTCGTTTTGTTAAGATCTCCTTTTCTGAAGACACTAAAAAGTTTCAGTTTATATATGAAAATTGTTTTTTGTCGTTGCCAGTAATAGATATCATGATGTTTTTGCTAAAAGTGTAATTTCATTTTGTAAGGGAAATTGAATAACGAACATAGCGAGTAATCCAACTCCTCGGAGTCGAAGAAAATATTGATAGGAAAAAATATTCAAAGTTGATAGCATTTTTAAAACGAGAATCTGTCGAAAATATTTGCTAGAGAACAAATATTTGCATTTTCAGCAAAAGCTTCTCATTTATACCGTCATCTTCGCTATTGCGGGAGCATGTCGTATATACGAACTATTTAAAATGACCACTCATGACGTTGAAGATGCCGAAAATGTTTTAGTAATTAAAACTCCGCATACAAAAAACAGCAAGGAGCACTGTTTTGTTGTTTACAATGGAAAATCAGAAATGTAAATATTTGTCGAAAATATATGTGTCTTCGTCCAGCAACTCTTTCCCATAATCGTTTGTTTATTAATTATGTATCGAGAGGGGAAATGCACAAGCAATGTTGTCAGAATTGATTCTTTCGGAAAAATACCATCCGAAATATCAAAATACCTTCAGTTGGAAAATTCACATTTATACACCGGCCACTGTTTTAGGTCATCCACAACACTGTTAGCCGACACTGTTGCAGGTATTTTAAGTCTACTACTCTTTCTTACCATATAACTCGACCTTTAATAGACATGCAGTAATTCATAATTAAATTCCGAACTTGAATTGCCTCTCTTGTTGCATTTGTTGCAGCATTAACATGTATTGGCACTAAGGGGTTGGTTTGTATTTGTTCCCCTGTAACTGCAGAATGATATTGCGTTGGTGTCTTACGTATATAATAATTATTACGAACCCTTATAGATACCTACACATTTCCTTAAATCACTCTCCATTGTACAATAAAAAAAACACTCAACTAATTCTAGCCAAATCTAATCGGAACAATTAGTCAAAATAATCAATCGCGTATGCTAAAATAGACTTAACCCGTTATTGCTCTGTACCGTGCAGACTTTCCCCTGTATGGGTAAAGCTCTTTTCACGAAATTTTTTTTTGATTTAATAACTGCAATAAAAGTAATCGATTCCAATCCTCCGGCAATAGGTAAGCAAACTATAAAGGTGCAGTAAAAGGTCGGACTAAAGTATATAAGTAATGATACTCGTATACTCGGTACTCTATAATAATATATTGATTTAATTAAATGAGAAAAACCCAAATATTATAAATTTTTAATTATTACCTACTTATTTATATGTATATTAATGTTATTCTACATCTAGTACTGTTTGGCTGTCGTTATCCTCATCTACATTTATTATTATCAGAAGGAATTATTATAATCCGGCCGCGACAACAAATACCGTAAATTTAAGAGTTTTTACGACCACACTTATACTAGCGTTTAGCTGTAGCAGAGATTTCAATATTTTATGATTTCCGCGCATGCGTTAATGACCACTGCCGAATCACAAACTTCAAACATATGGAAATTATAAAATTGGACGCAAGGAAACATAACCTTGTTTGTTCTCGTAAAATCATTTAAGCTGGATTTGTAAACTCGAAAAGTTGGTGAGGTTGAAGTTATGGTCAAGTTTGTGAGGTTAGATATTCTGAACTCCGAGCATAAAAATTGGTTATCTCGAACTACCCGGGAAGTTTTCGAACCTTACATTAGCTTTCCATGAACAACATGAACTGTCATGAACGAGTGTATAAATGGAACTGAGTATTCCCTTTAGTTTAAATTGAACTCCTATTTCCAACACCAACTGAACCTCAACCTCGCCAACTTTCCGAGTTTATAAATCCAGCTTTAACCGGACGACTTATAGTGGAACTGTCTTTTTATCACATTAGCAACATGACACACCATCGTAAATGCTCTTTACTGCTTCTTTAACTAAATTATTTTGTCGATTCATTTTCCAAGTTTAAAAAACTCGTCGGCACTCGCAAACGTTTAATAAACAGTTTCCGAACAGATTTTTATCGTGTTTTATGTCGTATTTCATTTGTCCGTTGTAACTTTAAAACGCGACATTTGTTAAAATATTGCTTGAAATGTCGAAGGAGGTTAGAATATATCCAAATATGCATGTGTGTAGTGAGTCATTAAATCAGTCCTCGTATGTACTTGATGTATACGATTCATCGATACTCATTATACGCATGCGCGGGAATCATAAAATATCGAAATCGCTGCTACAGCTAGATCCTAATCACGAAAAGTACCCATTGTATTGCAGTCATGAAATAAGAACCATTTTTCGTGAAAACAACTTTAATATTTTATAATAACAGATGAGTTAGACGGTTTTTGTCCAACCGTGCAAGTTAATATTAAAATTTGGCGTATGACCTACTGGATGGCAGTTATATTAAATTCTTCAAAAATTGACTTAGCCCATTTTCCCCCTGTAATCTTCATATTATTTATCTACATCAATTTTCATTTATAATAACTCGCAAACTGCCAGCGAATAACCGATCTAGAGACAGCCAAGTTCAAAAATTAATTCACAGGCAGAAAATGATTGCTCGGGCATAAAATAGCGGGTTGGGACAAATCTTCAAAGAAAGTGAGGCTAGTTAGTATTACTCATTAATTATCGGTGGATTATTATTATTTCATGAAAGAAAATTATTGAATTAGCATAAAATAACTCAGAGGGAGTGTGGTTTGCTTAAAATTAAAACCTTTGGTTTGGTGAATAGGTTTGTTTAGGATTAGGACCTCAGGTAAGTGTTTCAAAGTTTAAATAAAGTATTTCGTTTGGACGCACGCACCACGCAATGATATAAAAAACCAAGCTGAAACTGAGGTAAAAAGTGATCTGATTAAATGTATTTTAGGTTTAAAATGTGTATGTTCGTCTTCTCTTTCATTTGATGAACAAAGTAAAATAAAAAATAATAATCGTTTTCGACAATCACTAAAATGTTGAATTTAATTTAATTAATAGGAAGAGATAATTCGTATTAAAAATATGCATAGCTTACGGGGAGTGAAACCAAAATTAAACTGTTTTGTTGGCCATAATAAGCATTTTCTTTTCAAATCACAAGGAAAAATTGAGATTCGTGGTATGACAATTTAAAAAATTTCATATGTTTTGTAAACAAATCATTTTTATATAACTTAACAATGACAACGAAGTGGTTTAAATAGAACAATAATTTTTAACATTGGTGATTGTGAGAAGAAGAAAAAACCAAATTGGTGCGTAGTCTCCAAAAAGTTTCGCCTGTGGCGCCACTTTTGCGCTTTCTGCGCTCTTTGTCCCTCTCTAACATTTTACCCTGGATCCACGCCTATACCGAGCTGCCGATCCTGGGTGCCAACCCACGGGCCGCCACTGGCTTTGTCGGTTTTTTGTCAGTATACCATCCAGTGTCATCTGTCAAGTTACTGTTGTTATCGGAATATATCTCCCAAATCACCCTATCATTAGATTTATTAGATTTTTACCTATGCCTATTCTAGATACTTCCAATAGACCGCTTTAGTTGGTGTACCCTGTACAGCAAATTCAATGTGCTTGATATTATGTTGATTAGTTCATCGGGGGAGAGTTTATGTTCTTTGCTAAATTTGCAGAGAAACGTTTGTTAGAATTAAAACTACTCTAGTTTTAAGTCGTGCTGCTAAAATTAATTAATGTAGTTTAAAAATATGTCCTCTATAGAACATCTTTTCCACGTTTTGCACGTCCATATGGCGACAGCCACTGAGATTATACAAAAACATATCTTGTTTTTTTTAGCTACAAAAATATTACATTATCTCCTGTCTTTGTTGGATATACACACCTATTATTCTTATTTACTAATAAACACATGTGTACAAATGCACTTCTTAGGTTAGAACGCCACCGCAAATAATTCTACTAAAAATCAGGAGTTTTAAAAAATTATATATGTTATAGCATTTACAGAATTAATAGATTCAAGGTAACTTATCTCCGAGTTTCCTCGCCAAAGTGTTAAAACATCAAAACTTGTAATTAATTATGTTACACGGAGAAATGGGTTGTCAGAACTAAAGGTGTTTTAACTCTTGCTGCTATATTAATGAATTGTTGCTTAAAAATTTATGGTCCAGAGTAGTCTAACTAACTATCTCTTTAAAAAAAAATTGGTAAATCAAAATTAAGTATTTTCGTCCAA
The DNA here is from genome assembly GCA_963920685.1 of Polydrusus tereticollis. NCBI lineage: Eukaryota > Metazoa > Arthropoda > Insecta > Coleoptera > Curculionidae > Polydrusus > Polydrusus tereticollis. The sequence continues at coordinate 59,254,210 of OY987329.1, forward strand.
GTAGATTTCTTCATTGCCGTTTAGGTACTTTCTGTATTGTTAAGATAGTTCTAACATCTAATTTGCTACTTATATTTTACCAGTAATTGTTTTTATATGACATTTTATATTTAAGTTTAGGTATTGTCTCATTGTTTTGGCACTTGCTTCGAGAATACATGTATGCATTGTGAATTGTATTCAGTTCTATCCATATATGAATTTATTCTCAATTTTTCAGAGTGACAACAACCTGGGTCACATGGGGCTCAATGAAAATAATACCTTATTTAAATTGTAAAACAAGTTTTAAGCCTTTAGTAAATAAAGTAAGAAAATTTTACACCGTTTTCTTTCTTATCACTTTTTCTTGTAAGCAAATGTTAGTATTTGGGTAGTTTAGTTGTATGAAATTCAGCAATCTTAAACGTATACCTCAATGTAGCGTTTCTCAACCTGTGGAGCGCGCCCCCCTAGGGGGGGCGTCTAAAACTAAATGGGGGGCGCAAGCATCAGATCGAGAAAAAGTGAGAAAAAAAATATTATTAAAAATGTATTTAATTTACTGAACTAATTGTATCAGTACTGTACAATGTAATTATTTAGTAATCAACTTACTAGTGAATCCCTTGGGCCTGTCTTGCAGAGCAAAGTTTTTCAAAAAAAGGTTTAACATTTGAAATTGATACTCTAAGCTCTTTTTTTATATTTAGCTGAGATCTATATTTTGTCTTTAAAGCAGCCACCGCAGACAGGTTTTGCGAAGGTAGGATGTTGAAAATAATATTAGTATACGAAATGCTCTTGTTTTCATTGCAGAAAACTCATCATTCAGCCCCGCCCAAAATTCGAAAAATGATTTATTACTAAATTGTCTTTTGATTTCGTCACTTGCCGTGAAGTCTATAAAGATTTCTTCTTCGGCAGTTAAGAGACATTCGGGAGTATTTTGAAATGGGTCCCTAACCCACTTGTAACTACTTGCTATCAAGTTGAAGTAAGAAAGAAAATACTTTTTAAAATTATTTGCCAGCACGGTTAAATGATTTTCGATGGTTACAAAAACAACTTTCACATGTTGCTTCAGTCTTGTAACTTTTAACACATTCATCCACATTTACAAACATTTCTAGTTTTTCTCCCTTTACATCTCTGCTCCACAATTCCAGTTTTTTACAAAAAGCATTAACATTATCACTCGTATCCAACATATGCGTGTTTGCTCCTGGGAGTTGAATATTCAAGATATTTAATTTCTCGAATATGTCAACCAAGTAGCTCAATTTCATCACAAATAAACCATGCCGAAACTTCTCGGCTTCCGGTCAGTTTTCCTCTTCCAGAAAAATGGCGAATTCATCTTTTAATTCTAACCACGTTGCAGAAATGTCCCACGTGATTCATCTTGCCTCGCAATAAAATAGTAAAGTTGAATGTACTGCACCCATGCCCTTAAAAAGTCAGAAAATATTCTTGATTTAAGGGGTCTCATTTGTATATAATTTACTACGGTTACCACTGTCGTTAGCACAATATTCAGACCAGGGCTAATTTTTTTGGAAACCAGAGCTTTTCTGTGGATCATGCAAAGTGTCCAGGTACACTTTGAAGATTTTTGTTTCACAAGTGCTTATATACTTTGGAATTTTCCAGACATTGTACAAGCACTATCGGCGCATACTCCAACGCAATTTTTCCACTCTATGTTTGCCTCGTTTTGAAAATAATCTAAGATAGCATATAATGTAATTGCTTTTGCTTTTAGTTCTATATTCTATATACCATCACAAAATCGAACATAGGCAATTAAATGAGCATATTTATTGCTATCTGCTGCGTCATCAAGCTGAATTGAAAAAAAATTGTCACGCAACATTCGGCTGATGCAAAATTATTTCCAAACATAGTTTGTACAATCTCAATTGCAGCTGGCATTATAAGCTCTTCACCAATAGTGTGAAGCTTTTTACTTCTGGCTATCCGACATAAAACTTTGTAAAAGGCAAGTAAAACTTTTTCACAGATATAGTTTTTTTAGAAAGAGATTTTTGCTTTCCATATGATTTTAATATTAGTTCGAAGAATCCTCGGCGTTTCCAAATGTCGTTTAAGATTATTAGGTTTCATGCTGTCTGCTGCCAAAATTTTTGAGCAAATGACACTCAGGAGCATTTCTTCTTTATTTACTTCACTGCAGCTGGTAAACCCAAAATTTAATATTCTTGAAAATTGAGAATAATTGTGATTGAAAATTGAGTCACGAATACGTATAAGGTTGAGAAACGCTGCCTTAGTACTTAATAACTTTGTTACTAGAGCTTCCGTACAGAGACTCTTAAAAAGCCAGAAATATCACTCATATAAAGCGTGTATTGTTGTACAGGAACTTCTCGAGGACGATTACGATAGGAGATTATAATTCTGTGAAGAAATGATGGCAAGATGCGAAAAAATGATGAGGCTAAAATTTATTTAAATGTAATGTTCAATGGACATAATTATCGATTCTTGTCTGATCAAAATTCTCAGGGGAGATATGAAGGACATACATAACATCCTTAAAAGGTCAATGTGTGGACTGGAATAATTAATAACACAATAAAATTATAGAAATATATTTCTTTGACGAAAATCTTACTGCTCAGCGTTACTTAGATTTCCCCTCATTTGATTTAATACCTGCATTAGGAATTATTTTTTCTAACGTGGATGATCCAGATAATCTTCATGAAAAAACATGGTTTCAACAAGATAGCTCATGGCTGCACTTTGGTGTAAATACTCGAAGATACTAAGATGACATTTTCCCAAATTGCTGGATAGGTCGACGGAGTCCAATTAAATGGCCACCAAGGTCTCCACACACGTTTTAGAGTGCATTTTAAAAAAGAGACTACCAAATTTTTGCCAAACACGATGGAATTTTAAATCTCGGCTAGTGACTACCGTAGCAAACTTCCGCGAACAGCTATTAGAAGTTTTTGAAGAAATCATTAATGGGGATGATTTCGAAAAAGACGGTATCTCAGTACGAGAAGCTGTCGGTTTAAGAACCCTTTTAGGCGATTTAGAGTTTAATGTTAATGTGTTGTTAAGCGTTTTTAAAAAAAAAATATTCATACGGATTTAGTTTTTGAAATATTACAGAATCAATCCACCGATATTGTTTACTCTTAAAAAAGAATAATCAAACTCATAGAAACCCTTAAAACATATCGTCAAGAAGAAAATCACTTGGAATTTATATTAAGCGATATTAAAGATCCCTTAGATGTCACGGAAATACACACGAAAAGACAGAAACGTAGCGAACCAACCGAAAATCCGTCCCCATTGTATTTTTTTCTATGGAAGTATTTGAAGGAGAAAGTGTATCAGAACAAACATTAAGATCCCAAAAGGTAGAAAAAGGATAGAGATAAATAATTTACTAGCGTTTAGTGTGTAGTAGATAGTATTTAGCATAGACTTGGTGTATGTCAAGTGGAAGGAGGAGGCCACTTTCAGCACGTGATAAAAAAAGTCCAATCAGGTGAGTGGTAGATTTCGAATAGCTCATAAAATCAATTCTTGTTGGACTCGTTCTACAGGTGCAAAATGAGGAAACCCCTAGTTTTTTGATACCATGGGATTCTGTTTTTGAATACCTTTTCATAGAGCCCCCTTATTAAAAATAACCTATAGGAAGAATATGAATTTTATGCAGGACTTTTGAACAACCGTATAATTATAATAAAGATGTGTACAAATCTACTGACTTATAACTTAATGAGTTGATGATCTAAATATTTTTTCACAAAACTTCACACTTTTTTTTAAACAGGATTTACCTCACACATGATGATTGTAAATAAAATAGTATACGAAACGATCAAAAGTTGTATTCCCACTCTCTCTAACAGAAATGAGACACTTTCCACATCGGATTGTAATGGTACTATAACGCCTCGTTATCAACAACAACCAACATATTGTTTGGCAAAATATGTATGTTACCTTGTTTAAAAAACGTCAATCTAGTGACATGAGTATAATTCTTTACTTCAGAATATTTTTTTTCTATGAGTAGAGTATGCGAAAAATTACTAATTTCAGGGCTTATGCCAGTGCTAAAAGTGCATTTTTTCTCACAAGTGGGATACTGGCAACAGATTTTACGGAAAAATCAGCCAACAAGGTGGTGCTACCAGATATGGTTAGACGACAAAATAGAAGTGACTAGATCAATCAAATAATCCAATGCAAAAACCAGGTACGACTTCAAAACTCTTTCAATATATCGTAAATATTGTTTCAAAACTCGTTTCATCCATTGTTTACAAATTGTAGCAAAACTGCTTAAATCCAGTGCCATATGATAACGCTAATATTCTGCGATATCAGAACTGTTTTCTTCCACAAGTGTTTCACAGTTCTAACTCTGTCTTGTTTAGTAACTTGTTGACCGCAATTCGCTGAGGTTCTAGCAACAAATCATTGCTACAAATCAATAAATTTAACATATTTTAATGATTTTATTATACAAACTGCTATAATATGGAAGGTGCCGTCATACCTGCAATACCTGGTAGAGGTAGGAAAACGAGACTCATCCAACCGGATTGTAATTAATATGCTGGTTTCATAATAAAAAACAAATTGGCAAAACGTATCTAAATACTTAGGCATACATCATGTTATAGTTCATGTGCAAAGTAAGAGTGCACAAAATGAAAGCAAAAGCATTTTACGATTGACTTAAACGGCCTGGAGAAAACACAGTCAAACTTAGTTTCCATTGTCAAAAAAATGTGGTACTCTCTCGCATTCAAGATCAGTCAGCATATTATTCTAGGCAACTTTATTGGTACAACTTCACAATATGCGAAGGTCACTCTAAAGCAAAACAAACAAAGGAAAATAGTACAGCCTATATTATGTGGACAGAAAATTTGAGAGGTAAAAAATTGAGTGAAACAGCGTCAATGGGAAATTATAAGCTATCCAATATGTATCTGTAAGAAATTTCATCTAAAAAGCTTTTTTGCGACGGATATCTTCCATAATAAAAATACTGCTATGATCGGCATGCTCATGCATTGGTTATATTCTCCATCTTCAGTTGAGGATATTTCCGTAATTTTTTTAATAGTAGGCCACTCTTTTTTACCACCAGACAGGGTTTTTGGAAGGGTGGAGAAACGAATAAAGAGAAAAGAACTAATAGTTCAACCAAGTGAATACAGAAACATATTACTACCTGAATATGCATATGCAATATGCATTGGGCCTTGAAAATGATTTGGATATGTTTAATTGGAAAAGGTATATTGAAGCAAACATAAAACCACCTGGTCAATGGCATTTTTAGTTTTCGACTGCAAGACGCATTACTCTAAAGAAAAAATAAATGTAATTGTAAAAGGAGAAATGCACTATAGAAGCGACTTAGGTGTTTACAAGTTTGTAGTAAAAAAGGGAAAAAGTCTTAGTGCTCTTAATCCAAAATTACTCCAAAAGTGTTTCTTCCCTGGATTTAACCTTTATCAAAATATTATTGGTAATTTTAATGTTGCCGGTCAACAGAATGTTGAAGTTGTAGAAGAAGCTGCGTATGTTGAAGAAGACGATGGTTTATGAATTTAAATTTAAAAATATTGTGATATTGCAAGAAATAATAAAAACCTTTAAAATACTTTTTCTACTATTACTTTTCCAAAACTTCCTTAATCCAATGACAACTATTTCACAACTTTTTAAATTCACTAGTTGACATCAATCCAATATATTTTATTAAATAACTAATTCGTATTAAGTCTAATACATTTTTGATATACACAATTACACAAGCCTGTTTTAAGACACGCTCTGCTCCTGTGTACCAAATATGGGTAGTTAAATTTGAGTCTAAAATAAATGACAAGTTTTAGGTCTTTTCTTGTTGGATAAAGAGTTTCATAATTGGACGCCTCAATTTATTGTGTTGTATTTCATTTTTTACTTAAAAGGTATATGGAAAAGACCTACAGTCGGAACGGTGGATCTTTGCCGGTGCGTTATGGATAAACGATTAAGAGACAATGTGATTTACAATACCCAATTTTTATTTATTATAGCATTAAAAGTGAATAAAAACAAAATAGAGCGTCTCCGGGGTTGCGCAATACGTATCGAATTCAAAGTAACGTGCTAGACAAAGACAAAGGATATTTGGAGCGTTGTTAATGGACGTCAATGTCACCTTTAATTTATTTTTAAACGTTTCTGTGCTTTGCAATTCAATTTAGTCTGATAAACTGTTCTTTTCAGTGCCATTTTTATCGTACTTTCGGGTTGGCGGCAAGTAATTATGCATATTGTTATTATTATTAAGTCCGAAAGCTAGCCACCACATTAAAAATTAATAAATTGTGTGATGTTCTTGTGTTGTGGTGTGTTTTACTGGTGGTACCAGTATACTTATAATGCCGTATTCCTGTTGTGTGCCGGGATGTCATGGAAATTATAGTAATGAACCGAAAGTACACGCATCTTGTTTTTCAAGAGATACAACGATCTGATAGATAGGTAAGGGCTATTCACAGGGAAAATTTTACCCCATCCAGTCTGTGAGTTACATTTTGGTAAAGAAAACATGCCCCAACTGTCCCTTTAATTTATGTAAAACTGTAAAGTTGCGCCCAACCCGTGAAGATAAAATTCAGGAAAATCAAAATTTGTGAATAGTAAAACTGAGTTTGAAACTTATCAAAAGCATTGTGGTCTACCAATTTTAAATAGTTTCTTCTTATCTTTAACTCGTTTGAGCCACCCGAATGCTGGTTTAATATTAATGATTTGCAAAAAGTTACATCAAAAGTCAAAATATTCTCCTAGGCTTGTAATAACATATTCTGTAATCATATAGAATTCTGATTTAAAGGTACGAACATTTTTGTATGGCTGCAAAATACAAATACTAAGAAATGTCACTAAACCCGATTTAAAGACAAGATTTATCTCTAATATTACGGACAAAGTGAAAGATTTTTTATTTAGTAAAAAAATGAGTCAGAAAAACGTGATGAAAATAAAAGTGTTTTAACCATATTTTGAACTTATTAAATTCTTTGCTGCAAAGCATGTCACGTGAGAGGGAAGAGAGTTTTCAAAATTATTCTGCTTTAGCTTTTATGCCTTAGCAACTAAAACTACATACAGCATGCAAGGCAAGATATTGTTATAATAATGCTATGATTTTAGCCTCTATAAATCAATAAGTCTGTATGCTTACAAATACTTGAGACATTTTGTTGTACCTATATTATCTCAACAAGATACAGTAGAATCTATTTGCAGTTCTTTGTTCACTTTGTGGCTACGCGCAAAACTCTCGGAAAAACCTTTATAGGTTGTTGTAAGGCCGTGAAAATATGTAATATTATTAATGGACGAAATCCATATTAAACGATTTCTCAATTATTAGGCAGGAAATGTTGTTAGAACTGCGTATGATAATGCTTGTTTGGCAAATGCTGGTTTTGTATTTATGATATCTAGAGTTATGTCAAGCGTAAAAGAAGTTGTACATATTAGTCCTACCTCCAAAATTGATCCTTCTAGATGTTTCATTAATTAAAACAGCTATAACTATTGAGTACAAGGTATTTTTCGTTATTAGTGACAATAATGCTGTAAACAGTGAAGCTAGGAGCCATTTTGCTGAAAACAAAAGATAAAATATTATTTATCCTCACCCTACAGATAAAACCCGTCCTCTTTTTATTTATTTGACTCCATATTTGCTTAAATTCATATGAAATAATTGCCTTAATTCAAAAAAAAAACCAAACATTATATTTTACCAATTTTGACACTGGCGTTGAAGAACCAGCTGCTTTCCAATCTCTTTAAATACTTCAACAATGCGAACAGGGTCTCAGTTCAAGACTGGCACCCTCTTTCAATCAAAATTCCTTTATCCGAGAAGTACGTTATCATTTTTTGCCGGTTTTGTAACGCCGTATACTATCAATCTAACCTTATTTTTGCAAAACGATAGAATCAGGTCCCTGTGAATAAATTATTATTACAAAACTAGGATTTTTAAAAATGCTAAAAGAAAAAATAGAACCTACTTGTTAATGTGTTAAAACAATTAATTTATCCGAAGAAACTTATTTCCGAGTTTCCTTGCTAAAGTGTTAAAACATCAAAAGTTGCAATTAATCATGTTCCATGGGGAAGCGGGTTGCCGAGATTGAAAGTTTTTACGCTGTTGTCGCTTCCATAACCCGGCAAATAACTAAAGTTTCGCCGACAGTTTGTCGGCATGCTGGCGCTGCCTCAACGCGCTTTTCTTTACTGCAGATATTACGAAGTTTTGAAGCACTTGCGATAAAACACTAACAATCTTATGCATCTGCTTGGGCAAGCAAATCTTCAAAATATCCAGATAATTGTTTCTAACTAAGCTTAGCTGCTTTCGTATTTTCTTAAATAAGAAAATTTTCAATAGGGTGGAAATATTTATACAAGGTGCTCTGTAATGAATGCGCCATAGTGTAATTACGGATTCTACACATGAAAATAATAGGTTTGAGCTAAATATGACTTAGGAAAATGTTGGTCGTTAATGAGATACAGGGTGTAAAATTTTAATTCCTAATTTTTTTTTCAGGACATTTGCATTTTTAAACAACATTGCATCGAAGATTTTAATTTTGACAAAAATAATTACAGTAAAGTCCCGATATAGTGAACTAATTAATGAACGGCTTTATCACTCCACCGAGGTTGTTCACTATTTAGAGTGCAGATACAAATATACAACACGGATACTTGCAATGTGTTACTGGATAACTAAATATTTAAGCTATAAAGTAGGTACATACTTATTTTAATAATAAAATCAAATGAAATACATATGCGTCCTAATTAAAAAAAAAATAGGACGTATATGTATGTGGTACAAAAAAATATGTACACTGTACACATGTATGTATGTACAAATGTATATGTATGTAATAGAAAATAATAAAAAATAAAATAAAATTAGTTCGTAGGATAAAAAAAATCTTTTAATTTACTTAGCCTTGTTGAATCAATTTAGCTATCAGGTCTTCAAGAGCAACTACACTAGAATATTCCAGTTAATTCCAATTTTCGTCAGCCTATTGAATAATAGTATTTACAGATTTCAATGTTTCACCATGCAGTGGAAATCAACTTGTCTGTTACAATGTGATACACTGTCTTCATCCTCAATTTTAATTTCTTCATTCTGCTTATTTTCTGGCTGGCGGTCCTCATTCCAAACCTTAACATCATTCCGATCCCATAATTACACAAACAATTGTCATTTTATGAACATAAATACCTATCTACACAGATTTTTTATTTTTTAACTTGGGTTAACACTGGTGTTCATAGTTTTAGCTTCTGCATATTCCGGATCTTCGTCGCTTAATCGTAATTTTAAACTACATGTACTTAAAGGAATATTTTCTTCTTCCTCATCAGGATCGTTTGTTTTGAATGCAACGTTATCGATATTACGTTTTTCATTTGTATGTGTGCAATTTCGCTGTAGCGAGGGTTTATTTGTTCACTATTTATAGGTTGATGGTAATATTTGGATTTTCCCTGGAGTGAATAGTTCATTATATAGTATATTCACTATAGCGAGACTCTACTATATTCAGTTGGACAAAAAATTGGATAACAATGTAATAGAAATTATGAATCAAATCAACAAATATGAAAAATGTCCACCGCCCACTTCTATGCATTACTTTAAGTAAAACAGTGTGAAAGGTCCCATCAAAATATTAGGGCAATTGAAATTCGGTACCAAAGATGATGGCATCCAGCCTGTTGGGTTTGAAGAGAGAAGATGTGATAGATAAAAGGAAAATATAGAATTAGTGCGTCAGAAATAAATATTTTTGATGTTTGCTTTTTTCTTAGATGTTAACTTAATATAAATTATAAATACAGTCGGTGAAAAAAACAATAAATATTAATTGATACCGTTCTGTAACATGTGGTTCGTTTAATGTAACAAAAAACCTTACGCGTTACAGCTCTTTTTTTGGTCATCTTCGTATTTAGGTTCATTCTACTGCAATATGCAAAGCTTTATGTGACAACAAAAAAAAATTGTCGCCCAGTGTTAAAAACTATACTTTTTAGGACACCAAATATTTATAGAAGCAGCAATAGTTAGAACATTTATTTTTAAAAAAACATAGAAACCTCTAAATGTCCAATCAAACCGATTTAAAAAATACGCACAACTCTGCAACATTTCCCATTTAACAAACGTTCTACCACATATTATAAGTGAGATCTCCATGCAGAAATTCGCATTTGTAATAATATGTACCTACTGTTCACAAGTTCGTAACAAATTACCATATAAATTAGAACATTCAGTATTTTACGACACTCCAAGATTTTTAAATTAAAAATTAATGCATCAGGTTGCACTGATGTAACTTTTCTATTTATAACACGCTGGAACACGATATTTCCCACAACCTTTATGACAGCACTTGAAAGCAGTTGTTATATTTTCCAGATATTTCTTAAACAAACAATTTTAAGTGGCGATTGAGCAGATACATGATAAATTGTGTAATTTTTAATACTTTAAGTACGGAAAAATATTTAATTCTTATAAGAATTGCATTGGTTCGGAGGAAAATACTGGTTTCCGTGGTTAATCAAGAATGCACAACATTTCTCAGCTGCTGGCAAGGAAAGTTGAACCACAGGTTCCCTTTGTTTATTTATAAATAATAATAGGTACCGTAGAGACGTGTGACTTTGCCATTCAAGGGATCTTTGTCATTTTTTTGGTGAATAATTATGAATCTGGTAACGTCGTATACCCAAAAAGTTCTCAAACCCTCAATGGAAGCCGAGCAGGTCAGGTTTTAATGGAAGCGTTCGTTTAATTTGCTTTTGGCCGTATACTGTGAAGGTCAATGTTGCAGGTAAGTTATTTGCTCTTATAGATTACGAAATACTAAAAAGTGCTATTGAGTAATGCAAAATAGAAAATCTAGGTGACTATAATGAGAGATAATACGATTATAGTTATTTACCTAACAAGTGGGATATGTATATTATTAACGCACGCATGCCATAGGTCGGGTCGTGCAATTACATACGTGCTTTAATAATATAGTGTTCCGTACAAAATTTTATATACAACTATAACTATTATTATTATTCTAATGATTATTTGAGTAAAAATAATTAGTTTTCGAACTGAATACAGAATACAGGTAATAAGAATTTGTATTACCTTAGCAATAGGCATAGGTACGATTGTTACTATAGGTAAATAAATTGCTTTTCTGAATCATTGTCACACAAATTGCACATTTCAAAATTAATTTAAGCGACGATCGGCCACTTGATATTCAGAACGAAGTTTTTAATGTTGTTTCGAATTTTGGGCCAGATAAATCAAGGAAGAAATACCAATATGCAGTCCAATACTTTGAGGATTTTAACGTTTGTCCAACGGCATGTATGCTTGCGGGCCACTCTATTGCATATCGTCTACCAATCCATTGCCAGGGACGGTTGGTTAAGCCACTCTCTAACTGGTAATGCGTAGTGTGGAGGAGCTTCATTTTGCTGAAAATGCAAACTTTCTTCACTGGGTTCCAGAGTATCACTTTCATAAACTTGATTTTCCAAAGATTGTACAACAAGAGGGCCTATCACATTTCCACAAGATTCAAATACCGGTTAAATTTTACTTTAGAAATATTGGTTCAATAATTTCGTCTTCCAGAATTCCTGCCCAAACGTTCATTTTCTGGGGGCACTAAATTCCCGCGAAAAATGAACGTTATCCCAATATCTACAATTTTCTTTGTTAACAAACCCATTGAAGAAAAAAGGATACTTCTTATTAAGGCGCGGTCTTCGTCAGTACTTTGGCACATTAATGCACAGAATTCAATCCTTCCATCGTAATCATCTTCGTTGAGTTCGTGTAAAATTTGCAAATTTGTAAAGGAATAATTTATTCTTCTTTAAAACTTCGTGCACAAAACCAATACAAATATTCGTCAGCTTGGCGACTTTCGGAATAGAAGCAGAAGCTGGATCTACAGCGAGTGCCTCAACCTGGCGAGCTGGATCCAAAACCCTGACTTCTACATTTTTTTTTGTTGAATACAGATCCAATTTCTTTAAACTTACGCACCATTTCTATGACAGACTTATGCTCGACGTGTTGGTCTGGATGCCTCTCATTGAATACTATGGCGGTTTTACGCGCACAACGATTTTCAGTCCCGTAAAGGAAGATTATTTCTGTTCGCTCAGCTAGAGTGTATATAATTTATTCTGATAAAGCCTGGTTGCACCTCACTGGTTATGTGAATTCTCAGAATACACGCATGTGGTATAGTAAAAATCCCCATTTTCTTGGTGTCTGGGTGGTTATTTCCCGAAGAAGAATTGTTGCTCCTATTTTTTTCCATGCACACTTCCAGCACAGCGGTATAGGGACAATATTTTGAATCCATTTGTGGAGCAATTACTTGATGATGAACTACGTTTTGGTTATTTTCAGCAGGACGGTGCAACCGCCCATACATCCGCCGAAATTATTAACTACTTACGGAATTTTTCTGACGACAGATCAGTTTACGAACAGATATTAAATTCCCTCCCAGATCACCTTGCTTGACGATTATGGATTACTTCAGGTTTCTTCATTTTAAGAACAATATTTTTAAAATACCACTTAAAAATTTAGAACAGTTACAAGAAAGGATTATCGAAGAATATGGTAACATTACTCCAAAGATGCTGGTCAACGCTTTCGAAAATATGAAGAGCAGCAATTTCTTCAATTATTATGTTCCTTCTTCTAAAACAAAAATGTGTATTTATTTACTTACTTTAATATTCATCAGTTTGGCATATCATGTCATAATGTGAATTTGACACAATTCTAACCTATATTTGGTTAAATATAAATCCTACGTTCTACAATTCACGCCCTCTCGGATTAAAATAATTTTTTCTCGCACGGTATTATTTTTTTAATTAGTTTTAAACTTCGATACTAAATTGAAACGTTTTTGTTTAAACAAACCTTATTTTAAATCAAATACAATTTGAGGGTGGCTATATAACATCTATATGAAAAAACATTGATATGAAAATTTTTTTACAATGTGATCCAACTCGCCGTGATTAACCCTAATACACAATTTCCTGTTTGTTGCAAACTCAATGGGAGAGTCTGTATAATCAAGAAATACGCAAAGGGATACAACGTCATTAATTTCCTTTGAAATTTAAGTGTTTTAACGGTATGGTGACAAACTATTACGAAACTTCCCCCTCGAATACCTTTTGGCCGCATCGCATTATCAAGTGCAGATAGGTGGAATGAACCGGACCAGACAGCCACGCGTTGTTACACAGTAGGCCCGCCAGACGTTTCCTCTAATAATAAGGCCCAACCCCTTTCAGCCCGGTGTAACGCAATCAAAGCGTTATTATCTGGGGTGTTACACGCCGATTAATAGCTACATGCGAACAATGAGCAAAGATGATTGCCTAGGCTTTTAATCCAGCACAAACAACTAGGTATATCGAACATTTGAGTATCTATGTGCCACGCAAGCTAATTATAGTCATTGTTATTCTATATTATGCTATTACAATTGAAAGATTGGTAAATCCTATTTCGGCGGGCTCTTTTAGCAAGTCAGGGTCGTGGCAGCGTTCGAAATAGGAGCATTAGAGAATAGGAGACAATAAATTTATGGTGTTTGGATTTACAGGAGAAAGGTACTGAGATATCAACAATTATCTTGGCCTAGGTGGTCAAAAAAATATCAAATAAATCTGTCAATTTAGGTCAGTTTGTATGCCATACTGACATTATCAATAACGAGGTAATAGCTAATAGTAAAATGACTAAAGTGACTCATTTAATCCCGTAAATGGAGTTTGTTGCTCGAGGGCTCTGTCGGGAGATTAGGGCGCCTTGGTTTATACACTAGTTTTTGTACTTTCGTGAACAGTACTACTAAAATTAGGTAATATGTAGCTATAAATATAAAAATACAATTTAATGCAAATTCCAATTGAATATTTCATAAGTCTACATTGCAACACAAAAGTCACTTAGTTAAAGTTTATATACACAAGTTGTCAGTCTCATTAATCAGCGATCACAGTCGAAATGGAAACTTTTGACCAGGCTAGGATAACTTAAATGGTGAAGGTCGTTCCCCATTCGTTTAGTTTTTCAACCAGTCGCTGATGGCGCTATTGTGGGGATTTTGTTTTATTAGGTTGTTCATATCCCAAGCTTGGTAGCCACTGTGTTATATTTAACACACCTGTTTGTTTGTTGTGCCAATTGGGTAAATTGTTATGTACCAAAACTAACCTATCACTTTTCTATGGTTATGTATAGTTGTCAAAATGTATTATTTAATATCATGCTGTGTTCTAATTAAATAAAGCTAAATATATAGTTTGATGGTGGCTGGTACTGGTCGCTGATGGGAATATAACCAATCATGTCATAGAATGCTGTCACGTGGCTCAACGGCTGGACGTACGTCACATTAGTATACTTTTTTGGACTAGTATTTGTGGTTTAAACAGTTAGCGACTTCTCATCCATAATCCATGTTAATTTAACTTGTAAAATCTTTTAACAAATTTGCAATTGAAATAAAAACACATTTAAAAATATTAACCTTAAAATAACCTCCCATGCTGAACGGTGACTCGACGGAATGAGTTAAAATCATATTTGACACCGTTTATTAGAAAACAGTATGTTGCAACTCCAAGATGCTGCGAGCCAAGCTCAATCGTTAAAAGCTGTACAGTGAAACTCAGAGGGTTATATTATGTTACCGTCAAGTTTTGTAAATTCTGTAACGTCCGGAAGTAAAGAAACACAGGAAAAACTTTTGAAGATCAAATTTCTTCTGCTTATTTGTGGAAAGAATAAAAAGCATTTACGTACTTTATACCCTGCAAGGGATTCCATTTACAACGAATGTGGTCAACGTGGATACTTTTAAAGGACATGCCTGAGTAAAAAAGAACATAAAGCTTCTTCAGCCTCAAGTTTACCTCCTACGAAACTACTTGCAGCTGCTCCAGACAGTTTAAGTAAGTGGCTAATCAAAGTTGAAATAAATAATACTATTAATAAACTATAAATTCTAGTTCTGGAAAGGATAATTATTATCTCTTTACTGTTTTTTTGTTAAAAACCTATTTATGTCAATATCTGATATTTATAAAGCTTGTCGCTATATCTGAAACATTGTTATAATTTCCTTTCATTCTCCCAAAATAATTAACTTTAATTCGCGCTTGTCACTTTTCTATCAGAATTAGAAGCACGAAAATTTGAATTAAAAGTTATAAAATTTAAATTATCGTACGTGGCGCCGACCCCCCCCCCCCCCCCCCCAACTGCTACATTCAGTTCTTCAACCAGTCGCGTATGGCACTATTAGGGAACCAATTTAGTATGTTAAGTTGCCTAGCTATTTCTCCCATAAGCACATCTCCCTTGTCTATGGTTACAGTATAAATAAACAAGTTGTCAGTCTCGTCAATTTTGCGATCACAGTCGAAATGGAAACTTTGGCTTGAAAAAAGTTTTACAAGCTGATTGCCCTGCTGAAAGGAAGAAACGAAGGATACAGGCCAAAGAAAAGCCAAGTTACTAACAGTGGACGAGGTTGGCAAATTTTAAATGGATGGTCCAAACAACCAGTTCAAAAAAGCGCTCATAAATATACAGGGTGTTTCAGAATAAGATGCTGATCCTTAACGGTGTGAATCCTTAGGTGATTTTAAGAAGAAAAGTTCAAATTAACATATATCCTTAACCTATCAACTTTCAAACTACAGGGCGTTAAAGTTTTATGAAAAAAATCGTTTTTCTATCATAACTTTAACAACTTTCTAGCTATTTTTATGAATTTTTCACACATGCCCTCTAAGCAACAATAGCCATTTTTTGGTGTAGAAAAATTTTCAAATTTTTTAACCAGTGGCGTCCTGAAAGGGTTTGGACTAGACATTTTGGAAAAATATTATGTACGCCACTGCTTTTTCTCAAGATAAAAATTATTTTTAAAATACTAATTCATTTTAGGCCAAATTAAATTTCTAGCCTTTTTATCGTTCGACAAACAGTTTCCGACAAAAAAATTAAAAAGCATTAAATGCGCATTCGCTATGGTTTATTTTTTTAACATTAAATTAAAACAACTAACATTAAATAACGTGTGAACAAAAACGAAAATAATTTAGATTAGCTTAGATTATTGCCGATAAAATTTTTTGATATGGTGACGTGGAAGCATTCCAAATTACTGAACCTTCAGGAAACACTTCCAGACAAGCCTTTAAGCCAGATTTTGGAGCATGTAGTTCTACATCAAGCAGCGTTATACAGCATACTAGCGATGAACCAAATCGACTATTTAATATTGTAAATTGTACAAACGGAAACATTCATTTGAATATAAATAAGTGAATAAAATTTGAACCTATTATATGTTGCTAAAATGCACTTTAGTCCCTTGGGATTAAATGACCCACTATAGTCCCCGTTTGGCGAAGTAATGAACTACAACTTTAGTATCTGAAATGAAAGACTAATAACGTTTTCAACTCGATTTTTGATAAGAACAAAAAGGCAAATGAAAGTAACTGTTAGAAATGTCCTCCGAGCGATTCGTTTTGTTGCCATGCATGCGCCGCATTTCTAGCGTTATGATTGCACATTTTTCAATAATTCTTTCTTCGAGTTCTTGTAAACTATGTACAGGAGTCCTCAAAATTATATTCTTTACGTAATTGAACAAAGAAATTGACAAAATAATTCACAAGCGTCAAACAATGTGACCAAGGAGGACACTAACTTAAACGCGCATACTGTCTCGTGTCGTATGTGTTGTTGCATCGTCCAGCTGAAAATAACCATGCTAAAGTTTATCATCGTGTCCTTGTTGAACAAATTCACTAAAAATGTTGTATTACCTATAGTATTTTTTAGATAAGCTCGAATAATTTCTAAATTGTTCATACGTTTCTAATGGTTGGTTATTAGTTTATTTTTATTATGTGCCATCATGTTTAATATTATCCGTTTGAAAATTAATGTAATAGTATTCTAAATAATGTAAAATAAACGATTGTTTTTAAAGCCAACTGGAACTAAAATACAACAATAAAACCAAAAAAAATTAAATAAGATGCTCATTTGCATTGATGATCAGCTTTTTAGTCCCAAACGTTTAACAAAAAATAAGTGTGACATGTCGCTGGATTCAGAATAAAAAAAAAAGTTTATGAAGCGTAAAATAAAATTTTTGGACCATTTAAAAAAACAAAGTTGACGATGGTTGCGATAAAACGTAACGTCGCGTCAGATTTAAAATTTAATTAAACTCTGTTGTAAAGGATACAAAGTGGCAATGACAAATATATTTGGATATATCTCTTCAAATAAAATAGAAATAGAATAGAAATAGAATTTTTGAAATTTTAATAATTTCTGTATATCTGATGGTTTACGAGATCCCTGTTTAGTGCACTGTTATCTGGAACACCTTCTATTTTCAATAAGACTCCCACACTCACAAGCTTGCAAACACAAATTCTATTGCTCCTACTAAAAAGTGGGCGAGGAATAAGGTAACGTTTAACATACCAATGAGTGCTCTTCTAAAGTTTAGGATACAGGCCTTGCAGTAAAATTAGTATTACAAAAGTTACGTAATTCAATGTAAAATTTGTCATGTCCGGTTTTCACGACGCCATTATATTTGATAAGCCCCTTATTTAGTTCAAATGCGGCATAATAAAGCCACATCCAACAACAATGAATGTAAATGATTGTATGTTTCAGAGAAAACATGGAATATAACAGCTAGATATAGTACATCTAATTTGAATAACAACTAGATCCAGAATTATTACAGTTCTTGTTATTCGATGATCCGAATAAACATTAGTCTGTGACCGGCAAATAAAACATCGAAAAGCGTGTATTTGGATACCCAATTTTAGAAAGTGATTTGTGTTGTTCTCTGATTTCTTTTTTAACTCTTGGGATAAAATATCGAGCAACAGACTTTTACTTGTTTCATCGGTACCTATATTATTATTGTTGAGGGTCAAAGACTCAATAATGTTAAAACTTATTTGAGATTTAAAATATAACCAAAAACTAATAAGCCAGATAACTAATGAAATAAAAGTATAAATATAAACATATACTTACAGTATCTACGTCGTACATTGTAGGAATAACAGAGAGTAGTGCTTATTCTAATGAGGCATAAGTTTTCTTACCTGAAACAATAATAAGATAATGATTTTATATAAATCATAAGAGTTAGGATAATATTTATCATACAACTTTACCAAAAACGGTATACTTCTTTACGGTTGAACAATATACATTAAAAATTCGCTAAATGGTTTATCGAAGTGAGGTAGTTAGTTAGACATGATGTAAACATTGCCACGTGTCGAAATAGGCGGGACATCGCCGCGCTCTCTATTCTTATTGGCCGTTTGCTAATAAAAGTCGAATGGTAAGCAGGTGCATATCAAGAATCTTTGCCGGGATCGGACTCAGTTTCTTGTATTTCAGCTTTGTCGTTATTTGCTTGTTTTGCTAGTAAAAATCCCCTTCGACCCAATCATAGTTTCGATATTTTACAATATGTCCTAATGTCACAATATTATATAACTTTGATTTCAGTTTAACAATTCTCTCAAAACTCTGAACAAATTGGGATAGTTAGTACATATTTGAATAAATCATACGATTGTTATAATAAGATAGTCAAGTTTAATAGAAATTAATACGGTCTGGGTATAAGTACCTATATCTATATGTTAAATACATCAACTGCTTAATTGTAGCTAATGTGTTTTTGCATGGATGGTAATTGAATTTTTTCTTAATTTAAGTATTTTTGCCTTCGTCCAAGTACTCCCACGAACTAACCTGAACTCAAAAGTCAAAAGTCATATTATTGTGAAGACAACTGCCCCTTATGACCGCAAGTTCCACTTTTTCAGCTTTGATTACATCTCCCACGACCGCAACTCCCACGTAGTCGTAAAAGTTGCTGCTTCCTGGAATTTAGCTCCGTCTTTTAAAGAATGGGGAATTCCTTGTCGTTGTGTGAATCTTGCTTGGGATCTCCTCTATTTTCATGAGATAGGATATGCCTTTTACTATTTTTCGTTCTCCTTTTGCATCTGCGTTTTTATTTTTTTATTTTTTTGAAATCAGCTGCTTTATTGATTTAGCGTGTGTTCTCGATCGCGCTGTGCTATTATGCCTGGCTGCTGTTTATCGTAGTTTTCTCATGCCTATAACAGAGAGCCAATCTCTTGGGGGTTTGAATGTTCAGTCGGGTCTATAAGTGTTGGGTGAGGCTAGTCATCTTGTTCGCTCCATAACCTATTTCAAATTCAAGTTGAAGAAGTTATTTGGGATCGACATTGAGTAGGTACACGATAGAATCCAGAACGTCTATATTGAGAATTGAGAATTAACAGACGACAGACCATTTGTTTTAATATGATTGTTCCCCTAATTCTAGAATATAGGGCTCGAGCAGAAAGTGAATGATGCGATTGGTATTGATAGCGCTATTATTACATATTTGGCTCTAAGAAAAAGTAGCAGGGGGCGGCAAATTTGGCCTCAGCCCTATGCAGCAGAAACCCATGCTACGCCACTGGTATATAATATGCATTCATATATGGCGTATAGAGTGCAACCAGAGAAGTGCAGATATTTTGATACTATACCCGGCTCATTCACAAAATAGATAGTTTATCACCGCTTTACACGTTCTCTTCAAATTTATTTCGCATATTCCGTTGTAACATCTGCACTTAACAGTCCTCCAATTACCATATATCTCCAACTTTCATGAAGTTAGTCACAATAAACAACTCGCGGCGGAACTATACGAGTCAGTCGACACGGGAAACCTTTCGAGATGCAGGTGTAAGATGCAAATAAGTCGGCATCCAGAGACTGAATCTTTTAGTGCGATGCTTATGGAAATTTAACCCCAAATTAAATCTGAAATCTAGAACTTTCGATTATGTTAATACATGCTAATAAGTAACGAGTTTTACTTAATGTTCGTCAATTAGCTCGAGACGGGGTTGTTCGTATGGAAGACCGTTTTTGCACCAGCTGGATTCAAATACAATTCTTTAGGGCCCATTTGCGCAATAAAATGAAATTGAAAGACATAACTATGCCTTATTATAGTAGTGTAACGCCTTAATTAAAAGACATAAAGCAATTGATATTTTAAATGCACTGGGAAACAATTAGACATTTTTAAATAGAGCATTTTAAGTTGTGTTCCATTCTGCAACAAAACTGATTATGTTGGGTCATATTCTTACAATATTATACAGTGTGACTTTATAGTGCATCAAGGCAGTGCCCTAGACGAGATTTCTACGGAATGGGGCGCTATCCAAACCCATTTGAAACAAAGGAAATACTAAAACGAGGAATAGATTGAAATAATAATTTATCAAAAAAAAACTAAGCGAATTTTACTTTTCTGACCTTTCTATCGGCAAACTCTCTTATTAAGACACAGAAGTCTATGTTTTCCACAATTTCATTTTCGATGGTGAAAATTGCCCAGTTTATCAATCTAGATTGAGATATTGTTTTTATTCAACTTAAGCTTTGAAAAACTCCTTTCTTCACTAGCAACTGTTATAGGTATAGTGATTAATATTTGCAATGCTATCCATACATTCTTGTATGTTGCGATCTTTAATGAAATATAAAATATAGACATGAAATGTGCGGAACTGAGGTTGCCCGCTTGGCGCTTGATTCCACCCAGAGCGGTGTATGGTAGAAATACACGATGAGCCACTGCAGCCCACCCGTACGTGGATCAGCTTAGTGTCCTTCGAAAGGCACTATTTAAAAATTCTTTCATCTGGAGAACCTCATCACTCTGGAACGACCTCCCTGAGGCCATGTTCCTCAACGAGTATAATCTCTATAGATTCAAGAGCAACGTGAATCGTTTTCTGCGCACACGCACCACTCTCAGAGCGCCATAAAGGATAAATCCTGCAGTGCCGTGCCTTATCATAAAAAAAAGAAAAAAAAGACAGGAGTAACAACATTATCTTAATAGGCTTATGAGTTCATCACACAACATACAACCATTTATATCTTATTTCGAGACTACAGTTATTTTTTTGGAGATCACCATAGGGTATGAGAAGATGTCTGGTTTTTCTGGAATCTTTTTTATATTATACCGAAAAGGCCAAGATACGGAACTATTTACCCATTTAGCTGTTCAAATTTTTCATTAAGTGAAATTAAGGTAGTTTCCAATTAGCTTGGCATTTAGCACGTCGAATTCTTGTTGTGGCTTCAATAAATACAGGCTCAATCTCAATTTCTTCAGTCAACTCCTTCGCTGTTAAAATGGCACTTTTAAAGTCCGCATTTTTATAATCTAACGCCGCTACTGCATCGACGCAAGACAGCTTGAATAGTAGACGAAACACAAAAAAAGTTCTATCACAAAAGTCAAGTAGAATAGTTATTATCAACTTGATAATATTTGATTTATGATCTCTTAAATTCAAATAGTATTAGAGATACAGATTTCGATCTGCTATATGGTAATACATATGAGGGTGTTTCACAAAAGGGTCACAACCTAAAATTAACTATTTTTAAATAGACCACCCCATACTTTTTAAGTTTTCCTCTTTATTGTTAATGTAATCCCATTTTCTTTTCAATCTGTTATTAATTATTTTTCTATTTTTTTTTTGCTTTTGCACGGTCGCAATAAATATGCTACAGTTTATTTCATGATAATAATTTCATAAATATTTTTTGCGCACCGTTTCATCAGGGTTATGCAATTATTACGAATATGATTTCATAAGATGTTTTTATACAAGGTGCTCTAAATTTACTTCAAAACTTCGTAAAGTTTAAATTCATTATACTCGTTTTTTTAAATGGAGCAGCCTGTATATTTTATTAAAAATAGAGATTTTTAAGTTCAAAGTCCCTATATAAAACTAAAATAGTTTTTTCATTGTCTGCGGCGTTGCCAACCATGATTGACTTATTTTCGATATTTATTTTTTAAGTGATTCTTTCACTGAATATTTTTTAAATGTTGAGGTGTTTATTAATTTTTGGAATACCCAACCTACGTTGCCGACAATATACCGATGGCAAATTCATATTTTTCGGTTAAAACAGTCTCTTTTGCAGTGGTGGTGTTTCCCCTGACGTCATACTCGCAAACCATAGCAGTCATAAAACAAATTTTACTGTTTTACTTTCCAAGTAGCCCGGGCTAGGGTCAGCATGCCTACCCTGTCGAAAGAATATCAATATACAAGACTAAAATTTCAAACTTGAAGATAGGCAACGAAACATACACCAGGTATCGAAGTTAAAACCCGGGGTCGGCAGCTACGCATCTGCCTCTAAATTTAAAGTAGGTTATTGTTATGTCTCATAGGTAGGCACTCAATATTGCCAGGAAAGATTATCAATCTGTAATTTTTGAAGTTTTTGAATGAACTGAGTTAGTATAAAATAAGTCAGAGTGAGTGTCTGCTAAAAAAGAAAACTTTTGGTTTGATCTTTTTAAAATGTTGACCTGAGGAATTGTTGTAAAATTTAAATAAAATATTCGGTTCGGACATTCCGAAAAATTGAGAGTAACGCATGCAATGACGTGGAAAACCAAGTTGAAACTAAGGTAAAAAGTGATCTTGTTCCATATATTTTAAGTTTAAAATGTGGATTTTTGTCTCTCTCATTCAATGAACAAATTAAAATAAATGAAAATATAATAATAATATTAATTAAAAAAATAAATTAAAATAAAAGACGATGGTTGTCCGCAGTGCTGCAGCTCCCCAGCACAACGAACAAACAAGAAAAAAAAATGTATATGCCGATTTACAAATATAACAGCTATAGTCCATATTTTGCTTTAACTCGGTTGTTCTATATTTGGAAGTCCTTCAGTCTGTGCCTAACGACCACTCAAGCTTTAGGAGGGCTCAACTTATTTCAGCCATTAATTACGTAATTTATTACACTTAATAAACGCTTGGTCAAGTGGCGTCGGTCTTTACACAATACCATAGGTACATTAATTATAAAAAGGAACAACCGAAGTTTATATAATGCGCAAATATGACATTTTTCATTATGAAGTTAAAATATACCTAATTATTACAAAAATGCTTGGATAAGTTTTAAAGAATTTAATATGCCTATTTTATCGACATCCCAAAAATAGCCTTCGCGAGCCCTCTTGTAGAATAGGCCATGAGCCGCCACTGTTTGTCCGACCACTAAAATGTTGAACATAATTAACACCGGAGGCAAGGGGAGTAATGAAGCATTTTCAGAAAATTGGTATCAAAAATATGCATGGTTTACGGGGCGTGAAACCACAATTAATGACGAAATAATAAAAATTCGTAACGCGAAGTTGGCTACGAAAATTTAAAAGAACTGTTCCCGGTGCACCAAAAGCATGATGCTGCAAAGGAACACACCTACAGCCAGGTAAAACTTGATTTATTTAGTAAACAAAACATCTATATGACTCTTAAGAATTCATCACCGTAAGCCCTGACCCGCACTCAACCGACTATACAGCAATGTGAATTAAATGGGGTTCCTTGCGCTCAGCTGTGAACGAATTTCGAGAAAACTGGTAAATTATTTAGCTTTGGTTAAAAGGATATTGAAAGGCAACTCTATATGCGAATTTTAACATGTTGCAGATTTTTCAATTCGGCTCTCGTTTTCGAAATGTATGCAGTAACAGATTTATCGCTGTTAGAATTGAAACTTTATGCATGATTTTCTCCACATATAAGCCCTTAATAAAAAATCTGCAAAATGTTACAACTCGCAAGTAGGATTGGCTTTCAATATCCTTTTAACCGAAGCTAAATAATTTACTAGTTTTCTCGAAATTCGTTGACGGCTGAGCGCAAGAAACCCCATTTAATTTACATTGCTGTTTGGTCGGTTGCGTGTCGGCCATGGCTTGCGGTGATGGACTCTTAACAACGAAATTGTTAAAAACAATCATTCTGTTTTGCGCCTATTAATTGACATTATAATTTTTTTGGATTGTCAAAAATTAACGTTTATGGGTCACGACAAATCTGAAGAATCTTTAAACCAAGGGAATTAATTAAGCCAGTCAAAAATGTAACCGTGATTTAATATTAGAATTAAAAACCATTAGCGGGGCCTCAAAAACTGTTGAAAATAAGTTGATCTAAATTATTAGCTACAAATAAGGCACAACGATAGAAAAGGAAGCTAGAAGCACGACTTCTTTTTCTATTAAAATTGATGAAACCACTGATATTTCGTGTCGATCACAATGAATTATCTATCAGTATAAGGTACGCGTTAAATGGGGAAATGCCTTTTCAGTGTAATTATACAAAACAGTAACAACAAAATGCCAAAAATTCAGTTAACGACAATAATTGTGGTTTGTTGTCATAATTTGAAACAATGATTGCTATTAATCTTCCAAGTCCTAAATGTATCTACAGAATTAAATAAAATTTTTGAAGACGGAAAACACATTAATTTAATGACTAAATGAGAGGAAGGGTCGGTATAAGATTGAATATTTTACTATAAAGCGTAGAAGATATATAACGATATATAAGACCTTACAATATTTCAGACCAGCTAAACTTAAGGTATATAAAAAATTAATAAAAAAAAATATCGAAAATCTTGAGAAAATGTTCATGAGTTGGCAACGCCGCAGACAATAATAAAACTATTTTACCATTATAAGGGGACTTGGTCGACGTTTTAATTTTTGACAAAGGGAGCTGAGTTGCAGGACCCGGCATAGGGTTATTTATTCACAAATCGCTGGTAATACCTTGAAGCTTTTTAATTGCAAGTATTTTAATGGTAATTTTCAATAATTGCAATCTATAACCGCCAAATATGAATTTATAACCTAAACATCATCACTTTTCAGATTTCACTGAATTTAAAGCTTGGTTCTCAGCAATAGTAAAAAAATCTTGCGTAGTTTAGAATATAATCCTAAGGCATGATCAACCTAGAATATCTGAATATAGGTCGCGGATATACTCTTACAAAATATGCTAGTATAATTGCAACAATGGCCTCTAATTAAATGTGCATCAATGCGCTCGAGACGGGAGCTGCTCGCGTGAAACATATCTACTTATTGCACAGCTGGGTTGGTAAATAGTTCTATAGTTAATTGTTTCATTTGCATTTAACAAGTTTTGAAGATGTATCTGAACTTCTGTCGCACTTGTCAGTAAAAACTCAATAGATGTGCTTATATAATTCATGTATGTACGTAATAATACAATTTCAAATTTAAACATAACTCCAGATATTTGCGCTTTTGTCAGCGAAAATAGACAAGTGTAATACTTCAATAGATTCAGTTACCACTAATCAAACTGTTAAAGGAAATACCGTTAATTATAATACCACAAAGGTATCAAAAAACAATAGAATAACGTTTCTCTAAACTTACAGACAAGGGCAAAAAATGAAGAAATCAGGAGTTGTTTACAGTATTCCTTGTTCTTCGTGTGATCAAATACACATAAGCCAAACATCGTGAAGGTTAAAAAATATATTTAATTACATCGCACAAAAGTGATTGGTTAGAAAAACGTTCATGCACATTATCAGAACACCGTATAAATTGAAGACATGAACCTAACTTCTCTGCAGTCACCCCTCTTCAAACTGAGGATAACTTGAGAAAAAGATTGTTCCTGAAAATGGCAAAGACGTACTTTGCGACTCAACAAAAACGAGACACTTTAGATCATAGTGTCATGTACTCCTACATAATAACAGCTGATTCCAGTAACAACTATAGTGTAGCCTTTAAATATCTTAGTATGTGCCAAGTTTTAATTGATTAGCTCTTACTGTTCACAAAAATATATGGAAAAATGTTTAATTTATTTCAAAGTTTAACACACTGTATCTGGATAACAAAGCCGGTGCGAATATACATGATTATACCGCGCGAGCAAAAATGTTTTTCATCGAAGAGGGCTTGAAAACGTAGGGCTTGGTTTCATCTTGGTTTAGAGCACAATTTTATAAGGGGACGATAATATCTAGCCAAATGTAGGTTAAAACTGTGTCAAATTCGTATTATGATATGATATACCAAACTGATAAATGTTAAAATAAGTATACAAATACAAATTTATTTTTTTTTATTTCTGCTCCAAGCATAAATTCACACTTCTCTCATATTTTCTAAAGCGTTGATCTTGGCCAGCATCTCTGGTTCCTAGATAATCCTCTCTCGTAACTGTTCTAAATCTTCGACTGGTGTTTTAAAAATATTGTTCTTCTAATGAGAAAAAACGAAGTAATCCATAACCGTTGAGAAAGGTGTTCTTGGTGGGCATTTAATTTCTGTTCGAAAACTGATCAATCTGTCGTCGAAGAAATTGCGTAAATGGTTAACAGTTTCGGCGGATGTACGGGCGGTTGCACCGTCCTGTTGAACATAACCAAAACGTAGTTCATCGTCAAGTAATTGATCCACAAATGGATTCAAAATATTCTCTCTATATCACTGTGCTGCAACTGTGTTATTATAAAAAATTGGACCAACAATTAATTCTTCTTCGGGAAAAAGCCAACCAGACACCAATTTTTTGAGGGTGCAATGTGGACAAAAATGGAGATTTCACATGCGTGTATTCTGAGAATGCACATAACCGGTGAGGTGAAACCAGGCTTCGTCAGAAAATAATGCCAGGTCTAATAAATCATTTATCTCCAATTAATTTTGGCTAAACCACTGACAATAATTCCTACGTCTTTCAAAATCTGCAGCTCGTATTTTTTGGAATACTTGCATTTTATCAGAAAACAAATTAAAAATTTTTTTTTACGAATAGTCCTGCACGTTCCATAAGATCCTCCCACTTCTTGAGAAAGGCATCTAACACATTTTGTTGGCGTATTTTGCATTGTTTCACGAACGTTTTCAACAAGTGCTTCTGTTCTTACAGATGGTCTTCCAGCTCCTTTTTCATGTTGTAAAGAATATGTTTCCCTAAACAGAGCCACGGTTCTTCTCAAGTAATGATAAAAGTCCCCAGCAATAAACACGACGTTAGGAACATTTACGCGAAAATCGTCCATGGATAAACGCTGAATATATTGCCACTCATTATTTACTTTAACCCCGTTTTGAAAACACGCTTTAACCATGAATTTTTTGTGCTGTTCCGTAAATCCCATTGCGTAAATTATTCAAGAAATTGGATTAATTAGCGATGAATAAAATTATTTGTAACAACTGTTAAAGATGACAGAATAACTGATTGATTAACAATGCTGGTATTCACTGACAGCCAACAAGTATTAGGCTCTACCGCTAAGCAGTACGGCCTTATATGCAAGCACTCTTTGATGATAATAGTTAAAGGGCGCAATATAGGCTTTTTTGCATATTTTGTCAATTTTATAATAAAATGCATATTTTTCCCAAATTTTTATTTTATGAGCATATTTTTATGTTCTCGGCGTTTTAAAAAAATTAAAAACGCCCGGTCATGAAAACTCGTAGACTCATAGGTTTAATGTCCAGTCCGGCCCTTGTTTCAGGGATTTTCCAATCTGAGGATAATTTTATTAATTATATAATAATTAATATTTACATTTTGGTTGTACACAAGGTATTTATTTGGGGTTTCCGGGGTTCGCAGGTATATTGTTAGGGGTGATTTATTGTCATTTAATAATGCCTTATAACTATATTTATATCGGGTTGCAATACGTACTTCTGGTTTAGTTTGTCGAAAGATTCCAGTATTTTCAGTGTGAAACTAGTGATTTTAAATTTGTGTTAAAAATGTCTAAAGTGGCGAAAACGTCTTCCTGGATTAAAAATCTCCCAGAGTTAGGGTTTGGTGAAGAAAAAGTCTTCTGTAAAGCTCGTGCAAAAATTATTGTTTGTGAAAAGAAGGTCCAAATCGATCAACATTGGAAAACACTGAGCCAGTTCAGCTCAGTGTAAAAAACGCATTCCAAAGTGTTGTAGAAAAATCGAAATCTGAAAAGGAAATTTTTCAAAAAGACTTATGCAAGGCTTTGGTCGCAGCAAACATACTCCTAAAAAATTGCAAAATTTCTAGAAGATAAAGCAATAAACCCATATTTATAGCTTCTAAGCAGTTAGGCAAAACTAATAACGTGACCGTAACTCGATTAATTCAGCAGTCCCATCGAGCTTTTCTTACCAAATCCATTCCCAGACGAGAAGTTTTTAGTGCTTTTGTCGGATGCAGCACCGTATATGGTAAAAGTAGGCTAAAACTTAAGAATCTGTTACCCCAATATGGTACATGTGACTTGTCTTTTACATGGAATAAACCGCACAACTGAATATCCTTTCGTAAAAAAATTAATTTCAAATGTAAAAAAAGTGTTTCTAAAAGCACCTCTAAGAGTGCAGATGCATAAGGAGAGATTACCAGGAGTTAGTTTACCTTGAGAACCTGTAACTACCCGGTGGGGATTTTTCTGAAACATAAGGTCTATTTAGTAGTAAATGAGTAGTATTGTATATTTGGTATTAAGTTTTTATCAATTACCATGTAGTCGTAGTAAAATATGAGTATATTCTTTGTGAGAGAAGGCACTCCTCCTCCGTATTTACCCATTGAGAGAAGGCACTCCTCCTCCGTATTTACCCATTGAGGGAAGGCACTCCTCCCTCCGTATTTACCCATTGAGAGAAGGCACTCCTCCTCCGTATTTACCCATTAAGAGAAGGCACTCCTCCCTCCGATTTCCCCATTGAGAGAACACACTCCTCCGTATTTACTACGGTGCGCAGTCGTAGCCCTCTCGTGCTATCGGTCACCCGTCAGTCACCTCCCCTTTCCCCTTTCATTTCTTCGGAGAGTGACCTTTCATTGGTATAAATTTTACCGAGTCTCCTAGTACAGATCCAAAGCAAGACAGTGCTTCGACATTATTACTATTACTATTGTTGTTTCAATCTTACTAGCGATGAATTTAGCACATATGAAAACCCTAATCACATCGATGTACGAGGACTTCTTGATGTCCGAGGCCTATTTAAGATTTTACGCTCTTACTGGTGATGACACAGATGCGCAAGACGTGGACCTCTACCTGAGAGAAACAGAACACGCTGAATTATGTAAAAAAGGGGCAGCCGCTTGTAAAGAGTTTTTACAAACAAGGAATTTATTTCAATTATTGTTACAATTTAGAATTTTAAACTTAAAAGAAAACATTGCGTTTATACGAAATTCTATGTCCGAGAAAGATTAAATGATAAATATGAAATAAAAGAATATTGTTTTTTTTATTTAAAATTATAATAGATTATATTATACTTGGGCCATTCAAGTTTTTAAATGATAAAATTTCACAATGAGACGAAATGTATGAAAATTGGTTTTAATCTTTTAATATACAATCTAACTTGACAAAGGTCTCACTAACTTGAAGTCCAGTTGAACTATTTTCTAACTAGTATACACTAGTATAGAGGTTATTGCATTTATTACATTCATGCTTTTAAAATAATAATAATATAAATAGCCTTTATTTAAAATATTCAGCAAATATACAAATATAATGTTTGATACCAGTGGCGAGATCTAGGAGAGCAGAACTCATTAAACAAAAAAACAAGTTCAACAAAAATCTATGCAGATTAGTGGGGAAAATACTAAATAAATTATAATAAGGATAAAGATAAAATATATCAAAGCGTCAATCATGGCGACCACTGTGCTTGGTTTGGTATTAAAATATATATATAGAATGCAAGAAGAAAAGTTATGTTTGTTCTATTGATCAAATATAAGTTTTAAGTTGTTTTTTTTTTAAGTGTCAACTGTTGAGCCGCTTTTTACATTAGTTGGAGCGGGATTGAAATATTTCACGTAGGTAAATGATCGCAGTAACAAGGCTGTCCTGTGTCTGGGGACAGAAAGAAGATCGTCATGACGCGTTCGCCACCCTAACCCCTAACAAGTTTTCGAGGAAATATTAAGGCTGCTGATATTTTTGCACCTTAAATACTAAAGTACATAAATGTAAGTAATGTAACTGAAACCTTTGCTCTAACCTTAACCAATTAAAATTCAAGAAGTGCTGGGTGACATGATCAAAATCTTTTAACCCCGTAATAAAAGTTTAAGCAACTGTTCTGAAGCTATTGCAGACTACTTTTATCTTCTAGTAACAAAGCAGGACAAAAGGGTACATCACATTATAACAATGATAATAAAATAAGCGAATCGCATAGTCTTAATTTGGCCGGTGTCGACAAAAAGTTTTTAACCATGTACAATGTTCTTAATTTGATATAGCTCTTTTATAGTAAGAATGACACATGCGGCCTAAATCTCAATTTAGAATCAAAGTAAATAACTAGGTTCTTGCATGATTCGGAGGCACCGAGCTGAACACCATTATAAATTGATATTGAGGGTCCCAGAGATATCATTAGTATTGTTATCAAATAGGAGAAGCTGTGTTTTAGTTTAATTTAATGATATTCTGTGGGCAAGAAATATTTCATGGATAATTTTAAGATCTTGATTAATATTAGGATTAGCCACCTCAACATCACCAGGACCAAAACTATAGTATAGTTGAAAGTCATCAGCGTACTGATGCGAATATGAATGTTTTAAATAGCCTCCTCCAAAATCTGCCGTATACATCAAAAACAAGATGCCCAAAATACTGCCTTGGGGTACCCCACGGCTCATGGTTAACATATCAGAAAAATTGTTGGTAACTGATACTCTGTGACGTCGACTATAAAGGTAGTTTGTTAAAAATTCGACAGCAGTAACGTCGAGGCCAATATACTTAAGTTTAGTACCCAGTGTATCGTGGTTAAGGGTGTCGAATGCTTTACTGTAATCGAGAAGCAGTAAGCAGGTACACTTACTAACATCAGAAGCACGAATGATATTATCGGTAACCTTCAGTAGAGCTGTGCTTGTACTATGCCGCACCCGGAACCCTGACTGAGACACAGGAATAATTTTTGTTGTATAGAATAATTATTTAGTTGCTCAGCCATGATTTTTTCCAAAATTTTTGATAAGGTCGGCAATAAACTTATGGGCCCATAATGGGAAAACTCACTAGGATTACTTTTTTTAGCTGCGGGAAGAACATTTGCAATTTTCCACTGGCTTGGAAATTTGCTAGAAAGAATACATGAGTTAATGGTGAAAGTTATATACTGAATTAAGTGGGGGACGAACAAAAAAATATTTTTCCGGTCCAAGCCGTCAGCTCACCTGGCATTAGAACGAAATAGATATATTATTCTCTCCACCTTATCAGCATCCACCACAGAAAACTTCAAATTATAATTAATATGACCAAAAATAGAATTTTGGTAGAATACTTTCCAAGAAATGTGTATTAAATCTATTAGGAGAACTAATCCATCTAAGTGAACGCCAAAACCCCTCAGGGTCAGCCCTAAATTGTAGATCTAAATAGGCCCTTATTTCATTGCATACCGACATAGTGACAAAATTTCTCAGCTGTTTGTACTCGTTCCAAGTTATCTCGGTTTTTAGCCTTTTATACTTGGAATGAGCTTTATTTCTCAAGCCCATCATAAACTTTATGTTAGGTGTAATCCAGGGTGCAGGAGGTTTAGTTAGGCGTGACGTCTTGTAAGGCGCATGCCTATTAAATAGCTTATTAAAAGGATTTGTGAAAAAGTCAACCATATCATCGTCATTATTTAATGAATACAAATAGTCCCGTTTGTAACTATACCTACCTGCAAGGAAAGCATCATGATTAAAATTAACGAAATCGCGACAAGTTATAAATTTAACAGAAGATGTGCACTGAACTGAACAGTGATCAGAAATGGCGTCCATTCTAACCACTTCGGGATTCTGCACACAATCCAGGGAAGAGGTAATTATAATATCCAAGAGTGTGCTAGAAGTGTTTGTAATGCGCGTCGGTTAATTAATTATTTGACTTATTGACTAAGTCCATATTTATTTAAGAGAGTATTCAGCATCATAGCCCAATTGTTGATTATAATTCAGATCAACATTAAAGTCACTACCAAACAAGACAAGATAATGAACAGGAAGAATAGACAACAAAGTGTTTTCTAGTACTCTCATACAATTAACTAAATTTGAGTTATGAGGACGATATATTGAATCCAAGCAAATCTTTTTGCTACTAATTTTTGTACTTACCCGAGAACTCTAAACTCAAAATTGTGATTCAAGTAGAATCCAACATCCCCCCCTCTGGCATCGCGATCACTTTGCACAAATTTGTAACCACTAATTCCAAGTGTTCAGAAGATATTTCTTTATTAAGTCACGTCTCCGACAAACCAACAATGTCAAGCCGCTCAGACATTACAGAAGCAAAAGACTCATCAAAGGAAGAACACAGTGATCGCACATTGAAGTGACAAAAACTAACAAATTCATTATTAGTGTTATTCATAACAACAATACCTCGGATGCTTTTGCTCCTTAGTAGTCTGAATAAAAAAATAGAAGAAAAATGTGGTTATTGAGTGCAAAATTACAAAGGCGACCACTCTCATTGGTGTTTATTTATTAAATAAAAATAAAATATATTACCAGGTTATATCCTAACTATATTTATTTATATATAAAACAATAAAACGACCCATCCACGTATGCACAATATAAGAATGTAGAAAAACGAGTTATCATTAGTATTTCGATTTAAAAAGTAATCAACAAAAAAATGTTAATAGTTCATTGACAAATTTATTCTATAGCCGCATGGATAATAGGGGTAATTCCATTTCTATATTCATTTTTTATTTAACATGTTTAGATGTGGAAATAAATAAACACTGCTATTGTAATTTAACAAACATTGTTAAAATGTACAGCACTTCATCAATTCACCAAAGGCCACAAAAAATAAAAAAAAATAAAATAATAAAAAAATAAGCACTTTTTATAGACCCATATTCATATTCAACTATAGTGCTACTTGATAGATGAAGTCGTGGGAACAAAGTGAGAATCATTATTTTACATGAATGATACTTTCTTGTTATTAATATGATCCCAGAAGAAAATTCTACCTCCAGCCGACCAAGCCTTATTTTTGCCGTAATTTTTTTTGGCTCGCTCTAATAAATTTATACCGCTTGGGAGTTCAGTCCTCAAAGACAACAAATGGGTGTGCCCTTTAGAACCTTTCTTGCTCCAAAATACTTCACTTTTTTTCCAATTACACAGAAAATTCACGATAGCAGTGCGTGGCTTGTCGGTGTTAGAAGCCGAACCAACACGGGAACAGTAGTCAAGCTGGCTATTAGCGCACTTTATTTTTAAATTAATTTTTAAAAAGTTAATAACTGATTCCATGAGAACTTCATCAACATTTTCAGGCAAACCACAGATGCGCACACAGTTATTTTTACGGTCTTGTTCAACATTATCGATTATATCTTGTAACTCCCAAGCATTTTTAGAGCTTTTTTCAATACCGGCACCAAGAACATTATTGGATTCACATGCCTGCGTAAGTTTGCTTTCCAGTTTTTGTAGCCGAATATCTAGTTTATTTTCAAACTGTACTAAAAAGTTTTTACATTCTTTTGTTATTAATTTTTCCATGTTTTCCTCCTGAAGGGTAGCTGAGGATGATCCTTTATTGGAGATAGTCGAACCAGCCATTTAGTTGACTACTACTAAATCACCGTGGAACACACTTAAATCAATCCGAGACACGCTTGTGAACTAATTTCCACTTAACATGGAATGTTATATGAATGAATAAAATGTAATACGTATTGAGTGAAGATAAACACTACTAATAGAATAGAATATGCAGGCGGAAAAACAGCAATTTGTCCTGAGATTAGCCAACACTATTCGCAGATAAAGGAGGAGCAACACAAACACATCTACTCTCTACTACTCTCCAAATGAAGAAATCGATTGGGTTTAAATCTGAGAGCCCACGGTACAAATTCACCGTGTCCTGTCCATATTTCAGAAAAAGATTAATTATGAAATTCAAGCCATTGTTTGTCACTAGATGTACATCTTCCAAAAAAATGGGCAACGGATATCTTAAAAAATGCAATTTAATCTCACCATTAAGGCTTTGTGGAAAAAAATGTGGCCCAATAAAGTGGTCTCCTATAATACCGTCACACACATTAACCGAAAACTTGTTTTGAGCAGCGCGTTCTATCACCAAGTGACAATTCGTCGGCTTTATGACGAAAAGGCGTATCTCAATATTTGGCCAAAATGAGTTTTGTCTATTTTTAAACCCGTGATAGCTCATATTTTGTTGTTACGAAGGGGCGTACCTCAAAGTCAAACCGTTTGTATTGTACAGACAAAAAAAAAAGCCCTATCTCAAATACTGCAACATTTTATTATGACAAATAGGCGTACCTCA
Organism: Polydrusus tereticollis; assembly: GCA_963920685.1. NCBI lineage: Eukaryota > Metazoa > Arthropoda > Insecta > Coleoptera > Curculionidae > Polydrusus > Polydrusus tereticollis. The sequence continues at coordinate 59,288,765 of OY987329.1, forward strand.
AGTTACGCCTATTAGTCATATTCTTTTTTTAAATAGGCAGCGTGTTTCTCGACATAGGCCCTTGCGGTCTAATCTGCTAATCGGTACATTTGGCGTCACTGCAATATTTATACAGACGCCTAATTAATACTTAATACTATGCGTTCCAAATCAGTCGGCCGTTAGCACTGGCAAGGAGTGTGCGTGCGTGCGTAAGTCGTTTTCGTGTCATTTTACACGTGTTACGAGTGTACTGAGAATAATAAAACCGTAAGGTAAGGAAGAGATTTAATATTATTACATTTAGAAAGTTTATTTTGTATATCTTTTTTAGATATCTACCTTTAAAATGGATGTGCTGGTCAAGTGGAAGGATCAAACTTTGAACTGTGTTGATACTAGCCTATTAAAAACTATTAAAAAAAATAATGAATTTAAAGTGGGAACTCGAGTCAAAATGCTTTTTGGTAAGAAGTGGTATTATGGTAAGATCACTATGGTCGAAAAGAAATTCACACTTACAACGAATGACTTCGATTCATCAGATGACGAACCGCTTTGCAAGAAACTTCTTCAGAAAATTGAAGTTAATGGCTCGCCCACTGTTGCCAAGAGTATCGGACAAACTACAGGCGAATATTTAAAACATTCTGATATTCAATTAGTAAATAAGGACAAAAATTCTGATGACGACGTACCGATGGTTGAGTTATTAGATAAGTCAGTTTTTGACAAAACTTATGCAGTTGGCGAAGCTACTGAAAAATCCACTAAAGAACCTAATTTGGAGTTGGTGAAGGAAGCTACAGAAACGTTAAAAAAAAAGGTTAATTATGATATAAGTGACGATGAGCCGTATGCCAATATAGACTGATGATATAGAGTGATATTGATGATCCGACCTATATACAAACATGTGAAGTCCCTCGATGTAAAAAATAAGTGTTTAGTTCGTGTGTCCGTTGTTACATACTTATGTGTTGGGATCATTTTAAGGAGGAATATGAAACCTGTGACTGGCATCGCAATAAGGATCGTGATGATGATTTAGCAGTAGTAAATGTGCGCGTTAAAAGAAATGTTAAAAATAATAACAAAACAGAAAAGTTAATTCCTGAACAGTTTATAGTAGAAGGTGCTCCGAGGGAATATAATAAAGAGGAAACTGTTAAGGTAAATAAAAAAAAAATGCTAAAAACTTACGAAACAGTGGCCAAGAGTACGTTTCCGTCCACAGTAACAAATTATTGAATAAGCGGACTCTAGGCCCAAAGTGTAATTCAGCATGGTGCCAGAAAGGTGGCAGAGACTGTAAAAAATTTACAGAAGAAATAAGACAAGGTATTTTAAACGATTTTTACAAACTTTGCGACGTACAATTGCAGCGCGAATATATCGCCCGTTTTACACAACAAAAACCAAAGAATTCTAGTACCACAGAGCACACTTCGCGACGTGTAAATACGAATTTATTTTATCTTCCATTCGAAGGTGAGAAAATCCAAGTTTGCCGAAAAATATTGATGAATACACTTAGTATAAGCGAAAAGGTATTACGCACCACATTTAAGAAAATAGAAATTACCGGGGTAGTTGACAAAGATCACCGTGGTGGCCGCGTTCAGTCAGCAATTTTAAAAGATAAAACATTAAGAGATATTATAACTAACCAAATAAACCGTTTTCCCCGTCTCGAGTCGCATTATTGCCGTAAGGACAGTTCCCGCGAATATTTGCATGGTGACTTATCCCTAATGAAAATGTACAACATGTTGTTAAATGAATTGGGACCTAGCATAGAAAAACCTTCTTTCTCATTATATCGGGTAATTTTCAAGAGTATGAATATATCCTTCCACCGACCAAAAAAAGATCAGTGTGGATTGTGTCGAACGTACCATGAAGGATCTGCGGACGAAAAAATAAAGTTAATAGATAATTATGAAAAGCATACCAAGGAAAAAGAAGCAGTGCGGAAGATAAAACAAAATTACAAAACTTCTGCTCAAGCAGATTCTAAATTATTCTGCGGTTGTTTTGATCTTCAGCAAGTAATATCTCTCCCTATATCAAACGATAGTGCCGTATACTACAAAAGAAGGTTTTCAGTATATAATTTTACCGTGTACGATCTTGCCTCCAAAGACTGCTTTTGTTTTACGTGGCACGAATGTGTTAGTGCAAGAGGATCTTCCGAAATTGCAACTGCTGTTGTTAGGGTTTTGCAAAAGTACGACGAAGAAAAAAGTATAAATTCCGCCCATTTATTTGCTGATGGTTGTCCAGGGCAAAATAAAAATTCCATTATGGCCGCCGCCCTTCTATACACGGTTGCCAAGTCAAAAAATTTAAAAGAAATCAGTCTTCGTTTTTTTGCTACGAATCATGGCCAAAGTGAAGGGGACTCGGCACATAGTGCAATTTCATATGCCCTAAAAAAGACAGGCGAACTGTTTACTCCGAACCAGCTCGTACCTGTATTCCGCCTAGCAAGGCAAAAGCATCCTTATCAAGTATTTTCTTTAAACTTCGACGATTTTTCGGATTACAAAAAATTTTCCGAAGACGTACGACTAAGGTCACTTAAAACCATTGATGATGATGGAAAATCTTTTAAGTGGCCCGAAATATACGAGATTTTAGTAAAAAAGGAAAGCCTTGATAAGATGTTCTTTAAAACCAGCCACTTGGGTGAATATAGGACAATAACTTTAAAACGGCAATTAGTACCTTCCATGCCTCTTTTTAAATTAAATAATGGCCCAAAACCAATTTCACTAGTAAAATACCAAGACCTACTATCGCTTTGCTCTGGTGACAAACCTGTAATCAGATCACCAGAGGACCTTCTATTTTTTAAATCTTTGCCGCACTTCACAGAATAACTAAAAATATTGTAATATTAATCTTCTTTATTGTTTGTTCTTCCTTGTTGATGTTATATTAAAATATTATTTTCTTACAAAGTCTAAACATTTATTTTGTTGCCTATTTTGTGTTGAATAATAAATGAGTTAATACGGATCTTTGTCCCAAAAACCATTTTTGATTTGTGTTTACTTTAGATAAAGTCTTATTTTGTAAATTAAAGATATTCGCATTGGTAAACTTGCCGAATTGTTAATTACTTGTTGGTTGACTTTAAGTTACTTAATTAGATGAGTGTAAAAATAACAATGTGTAAACTTTTATTTTAAAATAATAAAAAGTTCTTACTATTATTACCTACCCAGCTACTCACTTTAATCTTTTTTGTATTTATTTTCTTGATTTTTTGTATGTTTAGTTTATAAGTACCTACGTTGTAGTAAAATAACAATACTAATAAACGTTTTTTCAATTAAATAGCACCTTATTAGTACTTTCTGATTGATACTATTAGGGCGTATCTCGAGGCGTATCTATTCCATACCAATTATTAATATTATGACGAAAGGGCGTATCTGAATAAATAATTAATATTACTAATATTTAGAGTATATACATCAAATAAGTAACATAGGGTTCTAGTTTTACTTCAACTCCAACATATCGCTCCAAAAAAACCTCAAAAAAACTTAAAACTTAGTGCCAGCCTCAAATAAAAAGTCGTCATTTTTTTAAAATTGCTCTCCTGTAAAGTTGTAAATATTGAGTTACGCCTTTTCGTCATAAGGCCGACGAATTCTCACCAAACCAATAATTTTTCCAAGTAAAAAGGATAGAAAAATCTATTTTTAATGCTTAAAAACTTATGACTTCTCAAAAGAGTATAAAGACTGTAGGTGGCGCTTTCTACAAGTGGGAGTCATACTACCATCAAATTCGAATTTCGCATTTTAAAAAACCTCAACATATTAATTTTAGTTTAAATATCGACATAATTTCAATTATTATTTAGAAGAAACAAAAATAGAAACAAAACTTTAAGAAGCATTTCTGAAGGTTTATAGGAACTTTTTTTCTTATTTTTAAGTAGAAAAACTTATCCTGAATTTTTTCGCAATATGAATGAAACACCCTGTATACTCGTGGCTACCTATAATAATTATATTTTATGTAAGTATATTTTTTACCCTAAACAATGACAGGCGTCTCCTTAAATTTTAAAGAAACGGAAAATTTGTGTACAGATTTCCTTAATCTGAAACGACTCCTTTTTTTTCCCCTCGCAAAATATATTCTTAAATTTTTAAACGAAGTTTATTATTAAAAAATGCAGGGTAACGTATAAAATATTCATTGTTTCTTGCTTTTAGAATATGTTTGCAGGTTTTATTTCAAAAATAAAGCGGCTGCTATTTACTTAGTTGGGGAGGTGTCACCTTGTGACTTTGAATCCATATTTTTCTTTCAATTTTTTCATTGTTGCAGATTAACTACTGTAAACAATTTATTAGAACAATTTCGTACCTAGGAAGCCCTATAGAACATTTAATTTTAATTATTTTAACCATTCGTCCTGGATGTGTTTGTGCAAGTTGGGTAGTGTGTGACTTTGTAAGAACAACGAACTTTATCAGTTTCGGGGGTTGGTTTTGGAAAAAAAAAGATGACCGATTTAAGACATTATGAAAGAATTCATAATTCAATTTTTAGAGCAATACTGTCATCCGTACCTCTGAATGGTTAGGTCTACATGGTACTTATTCTAAATTCATATCAAACGAAAAATATTAAATCTTCATCTTAAAAATCAAAAAAACTACATAATCTACACTGAGAAAAAGATCTAATTGGGATAACCTGAAACGAATTTATTCAATAAAAATATTTAACTTAAAGCGACCACCATCATATGTAAATCGCCGAATTAAATTATTTTATTGAACAATTGAATAAAAGTTTAATTGCCTACATTAAAATTTATTTCGGGCAAACACGTTCACATACGTTTAAAAATACATCTGGCATCCGGAACACAAACCTAAATTATTAAATAAAAAAATTGAGAAAAAGCCTCTCATACAGATTATTTATTTGATAAATTCCTACCGTCCATAGTCCGTACCTACCTCAACTAATTTTTATTACAAACATCTTATACCCTATGTATGAACTGCAAATGTAAAGCGTTGATAATAATTTTCCTATAAAAGCAATAATGGCCTCTATCCTTATCTAATATTAGGTATATAGAAAGTAATAAAACCCATAAATCACAGTATTTCTATATTGATTGTATTCATTGTTTCAAAAAAATAACATTTAAACAAAAATGCATTGTCCTATTTCTCCCACTAGCCGGGGTGCGCTGGCGATTACGAGCCAATAAGATTTAAATTTTACTGGCACGTGCCATGGCAACAAGCTAAACGGAAATTTCTAGTTGGAAGACGCGAAGGACTCGGCGGCGAAGCGCGTTGTTATAGTGTGAGTCATCTAAAATTTAAACCGGTCTTGTTTTGTTTTTAACATTGAAAATGTTTATATTATCGCACGGGCACGTAGTATGGGTACGGCATTCGAAATTCTTGTGTTGCATTTGTCCCTGACGTCACACCGAGTTAAATGATCGGGATCAGACCAAGTCGATAGTAATCGTATGGTTTCGCTGGAGCAGTCAGCGGGTGCAGCTGGCGTTTGCGATCGAGCGTAGCATCGTAGCAATCGGCCGTCGCTACAGGGTGGTTCGGCTGGCGCGGCTGAAGCGCGCTTTAGATCATATTCGTATTTCGTAGTGAAAGCGCTTATGTATGACTTATAATGAACGCCGATAACATTAGTTGCATGCTGTTGTTGGAGGAAGAAGACGAAAAGGAGATGTTAGCCCAAATTCCTCCATTTCGACAAACGTCATATTAACACTTGAATTTATACTATAGGTACCATATTTAAATCAAAGCTGCAGCATACCAAGTAACCAAATCAATTTGATTAAGAGGTCAAAGTATCAAAGCATTTTAAAATTTTTTTTCTAAAGACTAAAATTTACTTTCTAAAGACTTTTATTCCTTTGGTTCGTGATCAGGCACCAATTATTGTTATATATGATGGGCATGTCTCGCATGTGGATTGCTTATTAATTCAAGCCGCAAGAGAAGAAAATATTCATATACTTAAACTGCAGCCCATACAAGTCTTTTACTTCAACCTCTCGATTTGAGTATGTTTAGATCCTTTAAGGCAATATGGGAGAGGGAAGTAATAACATGGCAAAGACGTCATCAGGGACAATGACTACCAAAAAGGGACTTCGCCACATTGCTAGTGAAAACCTGGGCTGAAGTAGATTCCTGAATCATAAAAACAGGATTCAGAAAGGGTGGTATTGTTCCATTTAATAGACATGTTATTCCTAAAGAAAAGTATGACATCGATGCCCTAAAAAGATGGCAGGAACACTTAAAAAATCAAAGGTCTGTAACAGATTTACAATCGAGGCCAGAACGCATTGATATTGAAAGGAATGAACATGATGCTTGCTGTAGCACCGAATGTAACAGAAAAAACCGCTACTTTCAAACAGTCAATGTTAAAAACAGTAAAGCCTTCTACATCTGGCGCTTCATTTAAAAGGAAACTAGCATCTAATGCAGAATTACTTACAGCTCCTTCAGCATCTAGTGCCACCAATCTCAAAGTAATTGTCAGCTCTGACCAAAATGAAGAAATATACTAAATAATCATCAGGAGCCTATAACTGAACCTGTAGTACCAGCTACAACCGAAAATCGGCAAGAAAAGAAGGCAAGTTTTGATGATCTACTACTTGATTCGCTCCGACAGAGTCCTTCTTCTAATCCAAGGAAACGAAAGCGCTTAATTCAAGGTGGCCAAACCATTGCAGGTACTATCGCAAGTAGTCAGTCAAAAATCTCTACAAGTTCATCTACTATATCTAAACCAGCTATGAAAATTGACCGAAAGAGTAAACAAAGTCGGCCAAATCCGTATCAATTTGTATAGCTATAGTGACTCGTTTACCTGAACCGGTAGTAACACGCCGAGGAGGTTTTCATTTTAATGTAAAATTTGCGGGATACAATATTTAACAAGTTCCATAAAATTATTTGAATTTTTAAACTTTAATATTCTTTTCTGTTTTAGTTTCTCCTTAGGAATAACTCCTACTGTTTTAGAGATTAAAGCCAAACATTGGGTTTTGAACGGATAAATACGTTTATAAAAATATTATTCTTGTTATTAGGAATTTTTTGAGGGTTATTTTGGATTACTTATTATTTTTCAGAGGTACCTTTTAATTGTTCGTTTTTATGATTTGCTTGGCTAACTATTTCCCAACAATAAAAAGTTCATAACTTCCCAGATTTTTATTTTTTTTTAACTCTGTAAAAAGAAAAATTGGCATGGGAGATATAAACTTCATTTCCACTTTCCCATTACCACTTCTGCGAACATGCATGGAAATTGTATTCCGATTTTACACTTTCCCTTTTGGAGTAAGTGTAGAATTTCGGTACAAAAAAAAAATCATTCAAATCTCAAGATCTCAAAAATAATTCATAAGTGCCCTATGCAGTATGAAAAGTAAACATATTAAACTATTACTTTCTTACAAAGACACTTTTATAAATATTGTATATTTAAAGTAGGAAGGAAATAAACTTGAACTATTAAAAAGGACTTCGCAGTTGCCCCAGTCTACCCTAATTATAAGCTTTGTAATGTAATGCTGAAAAATAAACAGAATGGTTTTGTACACTTTACCGTTCTTCCCTACACTTGCTGCCACTTTTTTCATGCATTTTCTTTCGTTACAACATTTTTGTAATTTTCGTTCTCATAGTTGTATAAAGGGGGGTACTTTTGCACCTCCTCTATCAAACAGTCGTCAGCAATTGCCGAAAACGGTGGCATTCTGCTGAGCGATCACGGCTGGACTGGTCTCTCTAGCAGTCCGAACGCAGCCACTGCAATTGACGGCGAACGCTGTGTCGCTGAGCTGCGGCAGTGAAACCGTGTACATACAAATCGCATTAAACCAGTACCGAGCTACCAATCGCGAACGCCAGCCGCGGCCGCTGACTGCTCCAGCCAAACCATACCTTAGAGGCGCGTTAGAGTTTATAACCTTTATTTCACTATTTTTTTTATATTATGAATCAATAAACCTTATATCAGGTACCTAAATATAACATTCAAATCTTTTTTCGTTTTCGCAGATCACAAATCTCACAATAGTCACAAGCGTTGCACTCTGCTTCGGCATTTTCAATGTCCTCCCCGGTTGCATCTTTGTAAAGGACTGTAAATTTTTTTTATATGTCACTATTTGAATTTTCGAAAATATTCAGACCATTTAAAATTGATAGAGATTGCATTTCTCTGACCAACTCTATACGACAAGGGATACGGTTTTATCCTTCCAAATCCAATCTCCAACAGAAATTTTAAGTAGTTGTTGACATATTTGCAATATACTAGACTTTTTACTACTTACTACAACCCAAGGGCGGTTTTAGCTTTTCAACATGGGCCCCCCCCCCCCCAGGTATTCTCAAATTCCAATTTTTTTTTAAAATGGTATCAATCCATTTAGATAGGTACATTTTTTTTTAAACAAGCATGCAGTAATAAATAGAAAAGCTCCTACTAACCTAAAAGAAACCAGAAAATAAGGTCGGGGGGGCTAGAAAAAAAATAGCGGCGCAGGCGAAAAATTTTTGGGTGCCACGCCCTTTTTTCAATGATGATGCTTGGTTTTCAAGTAAAAAAATTAAAAAACAACAGAAAATTACAAAAACAGCCAGACTCGTTGTAATTTTTGTGTAATTTTACCTATCTTAGGTAGTGATGAGTATATTTTCTTGTAAACAGGTACTTAGACAACCCATGCTACCCTCGCTCGGGGGGGGGGGGGGCTGCAGCCCGGTAGCCCCCCCCCCCCCCATTGGTTGCGCCACTGCACATCACCAATCAAGCAAAAATATGAAACAAGTTTAATCGGCTATTCGCGTGTTTAAAATTCTCAATTCATGGGGGGGGGGGGGTAACTACCCCTACACTCTCACTACCACGCCAAAATTTTTTTGGCGTGGTAGTGGTGAGCACTATAACCCGATTTTATTAAACAAAAATTTTTCTAAAAGACATTTTAATTCCAACATGAATCATTATTTAACAAAACAGGGGATATTGCGTAAATGGTTAACAGTTTCGGCGGATGTACGGGCGGTTGCACCGTCCTGTTGAACATAACCAAAACGTAGTTCATCGTCAAGTAATTGATCCACAAATGGATTCAAAATATTCTCTCTATATCACTGTGCTGCAACTGTGTTATTATAAAAAATTGGACCAACAATTAATTCTTCTTCGGGAAAAAGCCAACCAGACACCAATTTTTTGAGGGTGCAATGTGGACAAAAATGGAGATTTCACATGCGTGTATTCTGAGAATGCACATAACCGGTGAGGTGAAACCAGGCTTCGTCAGAAAATAATGCCAGGTCTAATAAATCATTTATCTCCAATTAATTTTGGCTAAACCACTGACAATAATTCCTACGTCTTTCAAAATCTGCAGCTCGTATTTTTTGGAATACTTGCATTTTATCAGAAAACAAATTAAAAATTTTTTTTTACGAATAGTCCTGCACGTTCCATAAGATCCTCCCACTTCTTGAGAAAGGCATCTAACACATTTTGTTGGCGTATTTTGCATTGTTTCACGAACGTTTTCAACAAGTGCTTCTGTTCTTACAGATGGTCTTCCAGCTCCTTTTTCATGTTGTAAAGAATATGTTTCCCTAAACAGAGCCACGGTTCTTCTCAAGTAATGATAAAAGTCCCCAGCAATAAACACGACGTTAGGAACATTTACGCGAAAATCGTCCATGGATAAACGCTGAATATATTGCCACTCATTATTTACTTTAACCCCGTTTTGAAAACACGCTTTAACCATGAATTTTTTGTGCTGTTCCGTAAATCCCATTGCGTAAATTATTCAAGAAATTGGATTAATTAGCGATGAATAAAATTATTTGTAACAACTGTTAAAGATGACAGAATAACTGATTGATTAACAATGCTGGTATTCACTGACAGCCAACAAGTATTAGGCTCTACCGCTAAGCAGTACGGCCTTATATGCAAGCACTCTTTGATGATAATAGTTAAAGGGCGCAATATAGGCTTTTTTGCATATTTTGTCAATTTTATAATAAAATGCATATTTTTCCCAAATTTTTATTTTATGAGCATATTTTTATGTTCTCGGCGTTTTAAAAAAATTAAAAACGCCCGGTCATGAAAACTCGTAGACTCATAGGTTTAATGTCCAGTCCGGCCCTTGTTTCAGGGATTTTCCAATCTGAGGATAATTTTATTAATTATATAATAATTAATATTTACATTTTGGTTGTACACAAGGTATTTATTTGGGGTTTCCGGGGTTCGCAGGTATATTGTTAGGGGTGATTTATTGTCATTTAATAATGCCTTATAACTATATTTATATCGGGTTGCAATACGTACTTCTGGTTTAGTTTGTCGAAAGATTCCAGTATTTTCAGTGTGAAACTAGTGATTTTAAATTTGTGTTAAAAATGTCTAAAGTGGCGAAAACGTCTTCCTGGATTAAAAATCTCCCAGAGTTAGGGTTTGGTGAAGAAAAAGTCTTCTGTAAAGCTCGTGCAAAAATTATTGTTTGTGAAAAGAAGGTCCAAATCGATCAACATTGGAAAACACTGAGCCAGTTCAGCTCAGTGTAAAAAACGCATTCCAAAGTGTTGTAGAAAAATCGAAATCTGAAAAGGAAATTTTTCAAAAAGACTTATGCAAGGCTTTGGTCGCAGCAAACATACTCCTAAAAAATTGCAAAATTTCTAGAAGATAAAGCAATAAACCCATATTTATAGCTTCTAAGCAGTTAGGCAAAACTAATAACGTGACCGTAACTCGATTAATTCAGCAGTCCCATCGAGCTTTTCTTACCAAATCCATTCCCAGACGAGAAGTTTTTAGTGCTTTTGTCGGATGCAGCACCGTATATGGTAAAAGTAGGCTAAAACTTAAGAATCTGTTACCCCAATATGGTACATGTGACTTGTCTTTTACATGGAATAAACCGCACAACTGAATATCCTTTCGTAAAAAAATTAATTTCAAATGTAAAAAAAGTGTTTCTAAAAGCACCTCTAAGAGTGCAGATGCATAAGGAGAGATTACCAGGAGTTAGTTTACCTTGAGAACCTGTAACTACCCGGTGGGGATTTTTCTGAAACATAAGGTCTATTTAGTAGTAAATGAGTAGTATTGTATATTTGGTATTAAGTTTTTATCAATTACCATGTAGTCGTAGTAAAATATGAGTATATTCTTTGTGAGAGAAGGCACTCCTCCTCCGTATTTACCCATTGAGAGAAGGCACTCCTCCTCCGTATTTACCCATTGAGGGAAGGCACTCCTCCCTCCGTATTTACCCATTGAGAGAAGGCACTCCTCCTCCGTATTTACCCATTAAGAGAAGGCACTCCTCCCTCCGATTTCCCCATTGAGAGAACACACTCCTCCGTATTTACTACGGTGCGCAGTCGTAGCCCTCTCGTGCTATCGGTCACCCGTCAGTCACCTCCCCTTTCCCCTTTCATTTCTTCGGAGAGTGACCTTTCATTGGTATAAATTTTACCGAGTCTCCTAGTACAGATCCAAAGCAAGACAGTGCTTCGACATTATTACTATTACTATTGTTGTTTCAATCTTACTAGCGATGAATTTAGCACATATGAAAACCCTAATCACATCGATGTACGAGGACTTCTTGATGTCCGAGGCCTATTTAAGATTTTACGCTCTTACTGGTGATGACACAGATGCGCAAGACGTGGACCTCTACCTGAGAGAAACAGAACACGCTGAATTATGTAAAAAAGGGGCAGCCGCTTGTAAAGAGTTTTTACAAACAAGGAATTTATTTCAATTATTGTTACAATTTAGAATTTTAAACTTAAAAGAAAACATTGCGTTTATACGAAATTCTATGTCCGAGAAAGATTAAATGATAAATATGAAATAAAAGAATATTGTTTTTTTTATTTAAAATTATAATAGATTATATTATACTTGGGCCATTCAAGTTTTTAAATGATAAAATTTCACAATGAGACGAAATGTATGAAAATTGGTTTTAATCTTTTAATATACAATCTAACTTGACAAAGGTCTCACTAACTTGAAGTCCAGTTGAACTATTTTCTAACTAGTATACACTAGTATAGAGGTTATTGCATTTATTACATTCATGCTTTTAAAATAATAATAATATAAATAGCCTTTATTTAAAATATTCAGCAAATATACAAATATAATGTTTGATACCAGTGGCGAGATCTAGGAGAGCAGAACTCATTAAACAAAAAAACAAGTTCAACAAAAATCTATGCAGATTAGTGGGGAAAATACTAAATAAATTATAATAAGGATAAAGATAAAATATATCAAAGCGTCAATCATGGCGACCACTGTGCTTGGTTTGGTATTAAAATATATATATAGAATGCAAGAAGAAAAGTTATGTTTGTTCTATTGATCAAATATAAGTTTTAAGTTGTTTTTTTTTTAAGTGTCAACTGTTGAGCCGCTTTTTACATTAGTTGGAGCGGGATTGAAATATTTCACGTAGGTAAATGATCGCAGTAACAAGGCTGTCCTGTGTCTGGGGACAGAAAGAAGATCGTCATGACGCGTTCGCCACCCTAACCCCTAACAAGTTTTCGAGGAAATATTAAGGCTGCTGATATTTTTGCACCTTAAATACTAAAGTACATAAATGTAAGTAATGTAACTGAAACCTTTGCTCTAACCTTAACCAATTAAAATTCAAGAAGTGCTGGGTGACATGATCAAAATCTTTTAACCCCGTAATAAAAGTTTAAGCAACTGTTCTGAAGCTATTGCAGACTACTTTTATCTTCTAGTAACAAAGCAGGACAAAAGGGTACATCACATTATAACAATGATAATAAAATAAGCGAATCGCATAGTCTTAATTTGGCCGGTGTCGACAAAAAGTTTTTAACCATGTACAATGTTCTTAATTTGATATAGCTCTTTTATAGTAAGAATGACACATGCGGCCTAAATCTCAATTTAGAATCAAAGTAAATAACTAGGTTCTTGCATGATTCGGAGGCACCGAGCTGAACACCATTATAAATTGATATTGAGGGTCCCAGAGATATCATTAGTATTGTTATCAAATAGGAGAAGCTGTGTTTTAGTTTAATTTAATGATATTCTGTGGGCAAGAAATATTTCATGGATAATTTTAAGATCTTGATTAATATTAGGATTAGCCACCTCAACATCACCAGGACCAAAACTATAGTATAGTTGAAAGTCATCAGCGTACTGATGCGAATATGAATGTTTTAAATAGCCTCCTCCAAAATCTGCCGTATACATCAAAAACAAGATGCCCAAAATACTGCCTTGGGGTACCCCACGGCTCATGGTTAACATATCAGAAAAATTGTTGGTAACTGATACTCTGTGACGTCGACTATAAAGGTAGTTTGTTAAAAATTCGACAGCAGTAACGTCGAGGCCAATATACTTAAGTTTAGTACCCAGTGTATCGTGGTTAAGGGTGTCGAATGCTTTACTGTAATCGAGAAGCAGTAAGCAGGTACACTTACTAACATCAGAAGCACGAATGATATTATCGGTAACCTTCAGTAGAGCTGTGCTTGTACTATGCCGCACCCGGAACCCTGACTGAGACACAGGAATAATTTTTGTTGTATAGAATAATTATTTAGTTGCTCAGCCATGATTTTTTCCAAAATTTTTGATAAGGTCGGCAATAAACTTATGGGCCCATAATGGGAAAACTCACTAGGATTACTTTTTTTAGCTGCGGGAAGAACATTTGCAATTTTCCACTGGCTTGGAAATTTGCTAGAAAGAATACATGAGTTAATGGTGAAAGTTATATACTGAATTAAGTGGGGGACGAACAAAAAAATATTTTTCCGGTCCAAGCCGTCAGCTCACCTGGCATTAGAACGAAATAGATATATTATTCTCTCCACCTTATCAGCATCCACCACAGAAAACTTCAAATTATAATTAATATGACCAAAAATAGAATTTTGGTAGAATACTTTCCAAGAAATGTGTATTAAATCTATTAGGAGAACTAATCCATCTAAGTGAACGCCAAAACCCCTCAGGGTCAGCCCTAAATTGTAGATCTAAATAGGCCCTTATTTCATTGCATACCGACATAGTGACAAAATTTCTCAGCTGTTTGTACTCGTTCCAAGTTATCTCGGTTTTTAGCCTTTTATACTTGGAATGAGCTTTATTTCTCAAGCCCATCATAAACTTTATGTTAGGTGTAATCCAGGGTGCAGGAGGTTTAGTTAGGCGTGACGTCTTGTAAGGCGCATGCCTATTAAATAGCTTATTAAAAGGATTTGTGAAAAAGTCAACCATATCATCGTCATTATTTAATGAATACAAATAGTCCCGTTTGTAACTATACCTACCTGCAAGGAAAGCATCATGATTAAAATTAACGAAATCGCGACAAGTTATAAATTTAACAGAAGATGTGCACTGAACTGAACAGTGATCAGAAATGGCGTCCATTCTAACCACTTCGGGATTCTGCACACAATCCAGGGAAGAGGTAATTATAATATCCAAGAGTGTGCTAGAAGTGTTTGTAATGCGCGTCGGTTAATTAATTATTTGACTTATTGACTAAGTCCATATTTATTTAAGAGAGTATTCAGCATCATAGCCCAATTGTTGATTATAATTCAGATCAACATTAAAGTCACTACCAAACAAGACAAGATAATGAACAGGAAGAATAGACAACAAAGTGTTTTCTAGTACTCTCATACAATTAACTAAATTTGAGTTATGAGGACGATATATTGAATCCAAGCAAATCTTTTTGCTACTAATTTTTGTACTTACCCGAGAACTCTAAACTCAAAATTGTGATTCAAGTAGAATCCAACATCCCCCCCTCTGGCATCGCGATCACTTTGCACAAATTTGTAACCACTAATTCCAAGTGTTCAGAAGATATTTCTTTATTAAGTCACGTCTCCGACAAACCAACAATGTCAAGCCGCTCAGACATTACAGAAGCAAAAGACTCATCAAAGGAAGAACACAGTGATCGCACATTGAAGTGACAAAAACTAACAAATTCATTATTAGTGTTATTCATAACAACAATACCTCGGATGCTTTTGCTCCTTAGTAGTCTGAATAAAAAAATAGAAGAAAAATGTGGTTATTGAGTGCAAAATTACAAAGGCGACCACTCTCATTGGTGTTTATTTATTAAATAAAAATAAAATATATTACCAGGTTATATCCTAACTATATTTATTTATATATAAAACAATAAAACGACCCATCCACGTATGCACAATATAAGAATGTAGAAAAACGAGTTATCATTAGTATTTCGATTTAAAAAGTAATCAACAAAAAAATGTTAATAGTTCATTGACAAATTTATTCTATAGCCGCATGGATAATAGGGGTAATTCCATTTCTATATTCATTTTTTATTTAACATGTTTAGATGTGGAAATAAATAAACACTGCTATTGTAATTTAACAAACATTGTTAAAATGTACAGCACTTCATCAATTCACCAAAGGCCACAAAAAATAAAAAAAAATAAAATAATAAAAAAATAAGCACTTTTTATAGACCCATATTCATATTCAACTATAGTGCTACTTGATAGATGAAGTCGTGGGAACAAAGTGAGAATCATTATTTTACATGAATGATACTTTCTTGTTATTAATATGATCCCAGAAGAAAATTCTACCTCCAGCCGACCAAGCCTTATTTTTGCCGTAATTTTTTTTGGCTCGCTCTAATAAATTTATACCGCTTGGGAGTTCAGTCCTCAAAGACAACAAATGGGTGTGCCCTTTAGAACCTTTCTTGCTCCAAAATACTTCACTTTTTTTCCAATTACACAGAAAATTCACGATAGCAGTGCGTGGCTTGTCGGTGTTAGAAGCCGAACCAACACGGGAACAGTAGTCAAGCTGGCTATTAGCGCACTTTATTTTTAAATTAATTTTTAAAAAGTTAATAACTGATTCCATGAGAACTTCATCAACATTTTCAGGCAAACCACAGATGCGCACACAGTTATTTTTACGGTCTTGTTCAACATTATCGATTATATCTTGTAACTCCCAAGCATTTTTAGAGCTTTTTTCAATACCGGCACCAAGAACATTATTGGATTCACATGCCTGCGTAAGTTTGCTTTCCAGTTTTTGTAGCCGAATATCTAGTTTATTTTCAAACTGTACTAAAAAGTTTTTACATTCTTTTGTTATTAATTTTTCCATGTTTTCCTCCTGAAGGGTAGCTGAGGATGATCCTTTATTGGAGATAGTCGAACCAGCCATTTAGTTGACTACTACTAAATCACCGTGGAACACACTTAAATCAATCCGAGACACGCTTGTGAACTAATTTCCACTTAACATGGAATGTTATATGAATGAATAAAATGTAATACGTATTGAGTGAAGATAAACACTACTAATAGAATAGAATATGCAGGCGGAAAAACAGCAATTTGTCCTGAGATTAGCCAACACTATTCGCAGATAAAGGAGGAGCAACACAAACACATCTACTCTCTACTACTCTCCAAATGAAGAAATCGATTGGGTTTAAATCTGAGAGCCCACGGTACAAATTCACCGTGTCCTGTCCATATTTCAGAAAAAGATTAATTATGAAATTCAAGCCATTGTTTGTCACTAGATGTACATCTTCCAAAAAAATGGGCAACGGATATCTTAAAAAATGCAATTTAATCTCACCATTAAGGCTTTGTGGAAAAAAATGTGGCCCAATAAAGTGGTCTCCTATAATACCGTCACACACATTAACCGAAAACTTGTTTTGAGCAGCGCGTTCTATCACCAAGTGACAATTCGTCGGCTTTATGACGAAAAGGCGTATCTCAATATTTGGCCAAAATGAGTTTTGTCTATTTTTAAACCCGTGATAGCTCATATTTTGTTGTTACGAAGGGGCGTACCTCAAAGTCAAACCGTTTGTATTGTACAGACAAAAAAAAAAGCCCTATCTCAAATACTGCAACATTTTATTATGACAAATAGGCGTACCTCAAGTTACGCCTATTAGTCATATTCTTTTTTTAAATAGGCAGCGTGTTTCTCGACATAGGCCCTTGCGGTCTAATCTGCTAATCGGTACATTTGGCGTCACTGCAATATTTATACAGACGCCTAATTAATACTTAATACTATGCGTTCCAAATCAGTCGGCCGTTAGCACTGGCAAGGAGTGTGCGTGCGTGCGTAAGTCGTTTTCGTGTCATTTTACACGTGTTACGAGTGTACTGAGAATAATAAAACCGTAAGGTAAGGAAGAGATTTAATATTATTACATTTAGAAAGTTTATTTTGTATATCTTTTTTAGATATCTACCTTTAAAATGGATGTGCTGGTCAAGTGGAAGGATCAAACTTTGAACTGTGTTGATACTAGCCTATTAAAAACTATTAAAAAAAATAATGAATTTAAAGTGGGAACTCGAGTCAAAATGCTTTTTGGTAAGAAGTGGTATTATGGTAAGATCACTATGGTCGAAAAGAAATTCACACTTACAACGAATGACTTCGATTCATCAGATGACGAACCGCTTTGCAAGAAACTTCTTCAGAAAATTGAAGTTAATGGCTCGCCCACTGTTGCCAAGAGTATCGGACAAACTACAGGCGAATATTTAAAACATTCTGATATTCAATTAGTAAATAAGGACAAAAATTCTGATGACGACGTACCGATGGTTGAGTTATTAGATAAGTCAGTTTTTGACAAAACTTATGCAGTTGGCGAAGCTACTGAAAAATCCACTAAAGAACCTAATTTGGAGTTGGTGAAGGAAGCTACAGAAACGTTAAAAAAAAAGGTTAATTATGATATAAGTGACGATGAGCCGTATGCCAATATAGACTGATGATATAGAGTGATATTGATGATCCGACCTATATACAAACATGTGAAGTCCCTCGATGTAAAAAATAAGTGTTTAGTTCGTGTGTCCGTTGTTACATACTTATGTGTTGGGATCATTTTAAGGAGGAATATGAAACCTGTGACTGGCATCGCAATAAGGATCGTGATGATGATTTAGCAGTAGTAAATGTGCGCGTTAAAAGAAATGTTAAAAATAATAACAAAACAGAAAAGTTAATTCCTGAACAGTTTATAGTAGAAGGTGCTCCGAGGGAATATAATAAAGAGGAAACTGTTAAGGTAAATAAAAAAAAAATGCTAAAAACTTACGAAACAGTGGCCAAGAGTACGTTTCCGTCCACAGTAACAAATTATTGAATAAGCGGACTCTAGGCCCAAAGTGTAATTCAGCATGGTGCCAGAAAGGTGGCAGAGACTGTAAAAAATTTACAGAAGAAATAAGACAAGGTATTTTAAACGATTTTTACAAACTTTGCGACGTACAATTGCAGCGCGAATATATCGCCCGTTTTACACAACAAAAACCAAAGAATTCTAGTACCACAGAGCACACTTCGCGACGTGTAAATACGAATTTATTTTATCTTCCATTCGAAGGTGAGAAAATCCAAGTTTGCCGAAAAATATTGATGAATACACTTAGTATAAGCGAAAAGGTATTACGCACCACATTTAAGAAAATAGAAATTACCGGGGTAGTTGACAAAGATCACCGTGGTGGCCGCGTTCAGTCAGCAATTTTAAAAGATAAAACATTAAGAGATATTATAACTAACCAAATAAACCGTTTTCCCCGTCTCGAGTCGCATTATTGCCGTAAGGACAGTTCCCGCGAATATTTGCATGGTGACTTATCCCTAATGAAAATGTACAACATGTTGTTAAATGAATTGGGACCTAGCATAGAAAAACCTTCTTTCTCATTATATCGGGTAATTTTCAAGAGTATGAATATATCCTTCCACCGACCAAAAAAAGATCAGTGTGGATTGTGTCGAACGTACCATGAAGGATCTGCGGACGAAAAAATAAAGTTAATAGATAATTATGAAAAGCATACCAAGGAAAAAGAAGCAGTGCGGAAGATAAAACAAAATTACAAAACTTCTGCTCAAGCAGATTCTAAATTATTCTGCGGTTGTTTTGATCTTCAGCAAGTAATATCTCTCCCTATATCAAACGATAGTGCCGTATACTACAAAAGAAGGTTTTCAGTATATAATTTTACCGTGTACGATCTTGCCTCCAAAGACTGCTTTTGTTTTACGTGGCACGAATGTGTTAGTGCAAGAGGATCTTCCGAAATTGCAACTGCTGTTGTTAGGGTTTTGCAAAAGTACGACGAAGAAAAAAGTATAAATTCCGCCCATTTATTTGCTGATGGTTGTCCAGGGCAAAATAAAAATTCCATTATGGCCGCCGCCCTTCTATACACGGTTGCCAAGTCAAAAAATTTAAAAGAAATCAGTCTTCGTTTTTTTGCTACGAATCATGGCCAAAGTGAAGGGGACTCGGCACATAGTGCAATTTCATATGCCCTAAAAAAGACAGGCGAACTGTTTACTCCGAACCAGCTCGTACCTGTATTCCGCCTAGCAAGGCAAAAGCATCCTTATCAAGTATTTTCTTTAAACTTCGACGATTTTTCGGATTACAAAAAATTTTCCGAAGACGTACGACTAAGGTCACTTAAAACCATTGATGATGATGGAAAATCTTTTAAGTGGCCCGAAATATACGAGATTTTAGTAAAAAAGGAAAGCCTTGATAAGATGTTCTTTAAAACCAGCCACTTGGGTGAATATAGGACAATAACTTTAAAACGGCAATTAGTACCTTCCATGCCTCTTTTTAAATTAAATAATGGCCCAAAACCAATTTCACTAGTAAAATACCAAGACCTACTATCGCTTTGCTCTGGTGACAAACCTGTAATCAGATCACCAGAGGACCTTCTATTTTTTAAATCTTTGCCGCACTTCACAGAATAACTAAAAATATTGTAATATTAATCTTCTTTATTGTTTGTTCTTCCTTGTTGATGTTATATTAAAATATTATTTTCTTACAAAGTCTAAACATTTATTTTGTTGCCTATTTTGTGTTGAATAATAAATGAGTTAATACGGATCTTTGTCCCAAAAACCATTTTTGATTTGTGTTTACTTTAGATAAAGTCTTATTTTGTAAATTAAAGATATTCGCATTGGTAAACTTGCCGAATTGTTAATTACTTGTTGGTTGACTTTAAGTTACTTAATTAGATGAGTGTAAAAATAACAATGTGTAAACTTTTATTTTAAAATAATAAAAAGTTCTTACTATTATTACCTACCCAGCTACTCACTTTAATCTTTTTTGTATTTATTTTCTTGATTTTTTGTATGTTTAGTTTATAAGTACCTACGTTGTAGTAAAATAACAATACTAATAAACGTTTTTTCAATTAAATAGCACCTTATTAGTACTTTCTGATTGATACTATTAGGGCGTATCTCGAGGCGTATCTATTCCATACCAATTATTAATATTATGACGAAAGGGCGTATCTGAATAAATAATTAATATTACTAATATTTAGAGTATATACATCAAATAAGTAACATAGGGTTCTAGTTTTACTTCAACTCCAACATATCGCTCCAAAAAAACCTCAAAAAAACTTAAAACTTAGTGCCAGCCTCAGATAAAAAGTCGTCATTTTTTTAAAATTGCTCTCCTGTAAAGTTGTAAATATTGAGTTACGCCTTTTCGTCATAAGGCCGACGAATTCTCACCAAACCAATAATTTTTCCAAGTAAAAAGGATAGAAAAATCTATTTTTAATGCTTAAAAACTTATGACTTCTCAAAAGAGTATAAAGACTGTAGGTGGCGCTTTCTACAAGTGGGAGTCATACTACCATCAAATTCGAATTTCGCATTTTAAAAAACCTCAACATATTAATTTTAGTTTAAATATCGACATAATTTCAATTATTATTTAGAAGAAACAAAAATAGAAACAAAACTTTAAGAAGCATTTCTGAAGGTTTATAGGAACTTTTTTTCTTATTTTTAAGTAGAAAAACTTATCCTGAATTTTTTCGCAATATGAATGAAACACCCTGTATACTCGTGGCTACCTATAATAATTATATTTTATGTAAGTATATTTTTTACCCTAAACAATGACAGGCGTCTCCTTAAATTTTAAAGAAACGGAAAATTTGTGTACAGATTTCCTTAATCTGAAACGACTCCTTTTTTTTCCCCTCGCAAAATATATTCTTAAATTTTTAAACGAAGTTTATTATTAAAAAATGCAGGGTAACGTATAAAATATTCATTGTTTCTTGCTTTTAGAATATGTTTGCAGGTTTTATTTCAAAAATAAAGCGGCTGCTATTTACTTAGTTGGGGAGGTGTCACCTTGTGACTTTGAATCCATATTTTTCTTTCAATTTTTTCATTGTTGCAGATTAACTACTGTAAACAATTTATTAGAACAATTTCGTACCTAGGAAGCCCTATAGAACATTTAATTTTAATTATTTTAACCATTCGTCCTGGATGTGTTTGTGCAAGTTGGGTAGTGTGTGACTTTGTAAGAACAACGAACTTTATCAGTTTCGGGGGTTGGTTTTGGAAAAAAAAAGATGACCGATTTAAGACATTATGAAAGAATTCATAATTCAATTTTTAGAGCAATACTGTCATCCGTACCTCTGAATGGTTAGGTCTACATGGTACTTATTCTAAATTCATATCAAACGAAAAATATTAAATCTTCATCTTAAAAATCAAAAAAACTACATAATCTACACTGAGAAAAAGATCTAATTGGGATAACCTGAAACGAATTTATTCAATAAAAATATTTAACTTAAAGCGACCACCATCATATGTAAATCGCCGAATTAAATTATTTTATTGAACAATTGAATAAAAGTTTAATTGCCTACATTAAAATTTATTTCGGGCAAACACGTTCACATACGTTTAAAAATACATCTGGCATCCGGAACACAAACCTAAATTATTAAATAAAAAAATTGAGAAAAAGCCTCTCATACAGATTATTTATTTGATAAATTCCTACCGTCCATAGTCCGTACCTACCTCAACTAATTTTTATTACAAACATCTTATACCCTATGTATGAACTGCAAATGTAAAGCGTTGATAATAATTTTCCTATAAAAGCAATAATGGCCTCTATCCTTATCTAATATTAGGTATATAGAAAGTAATAAAACCCATAAATCACAGTATTTCTATATTGATTGTATTCATTGTTTCAAAAAAATAACATTTAAACAAAAATGCATTGTCCTATTTCTCCCACTAGCCGGGGTGCGCTGGCGATTACGAGCCAATAAGATTTAAATTTTACTGGCACGTGCCATGGCAACAAGCTAAACGGAAATTTCTAGTTGGAAGACGCGAAGGACTCGGCGGCGAAGCGCGTTGTTATAGTGTGAGTCATCTAAAATTTAAACCGGTCTTGTTTTGTTTTTAACATTGAAAATGTTTATATTATCGCACGGGCACGTAGTATGGGTACGGCATTCGAAATTCTTGTGTTGCATTTGTCCCTGACGTCACACCGAGTTAAATGATCGGGATCAGACCAAGTCGATAGTAATCGTATGGTTTCGCTGGAGCAGTCAGCGGGTGCAGCTGGCGTTTGCGATCGAGCGTAGCATCGTAGCAATCGGCCGTCGCTACAGGGTGGTTCGGCTGGCGCGGCTGAAGCGCGCTTTAGATCATATTCGTATTTCGTAGTGAAAGCGCTTATGTATGACTTATAATGAACGCCGATAACATTAGTTGCATGCTGTTGTTGGAGGAAGAAGACGAAAAGGAGATGTTAGCCCAAATTCCTCCATTTCGACAAACGTCATATTAACACTTGAATTTATACTATAGGTACCATATTTAAATCAAAGCTGCAGCATACCAAGTAACCAAATCAATTTGATTAAGAGGTCAAAGTATCAAAGCATTTTAAAATTTTTTTTCTAAAGACTAAAATTTACTTTCTAAAGACTTTTATTCCTTTGGTTCGTGATCAGGCACCAATTATTGTTATATATGATGGGCATGTCTCGCATGTGGATTGCTTATTAATTCAAGCCGCAAGAGAAGAAAATATTCATATACTTAAACTGCAGCCCATACAAGTCTTTTACTTCAACCTCTCGATTTGAGTATGTTTAGATCCTTTAAGGCAATATGGGAGAGGGAAGTAATAACATGGCAAAGACGTCATCAGGGACAATGACTACCAAAAAGGGACTTCGCCACATTGCTAGTGAAAACCTGGGCTGAAGTAGATTCCTGAATCATAAAAACAGGATTCAGAAAGGGTGGTATTGTTCCATTTAATAGACATGTTATTCCTAAAGAAAAGTATGACATCGATGCCCTAAAAAGATGGCAGGAACACTTAAAAAATCAAAGGTCTGTAACAGATTTACAATCGAGGCCAGAACGCATTGATATTGAAAGGAATGAACATGATGCTTGCTGTAGCACCGAATGTAACAGAAAAAACCGCTACTTTCAAACAGTCAATGTTAAAAACAGTAAAGCCTTCTACATCTGGCGCTTCATTTAAAAGGAAACTAGCATCTAATGCAGAATTACTTACAGCTCCTTCAGCATCTAGTGCCACCAATCTCAAAGTAATTGTCAGCTCTGACCAAAATGAAGAAATATACTAAATAATCATCAGGAGCCTATAACTGAACCTGTAGTACCAGCTACAACCGAAAATCGGCAAGAAAAGAAGGCAAGTTTTGATGATCTACTACTTGATTCGCTCCGACAGAGTCCTTCTTCTAATCCAAGGAAACGAAAGCGCTTAATTCAAGGTGGCCAAACCATTGCAGGTACTATCGCAAGTAGTCAGTCAAAAATCTCTACAAGTTCATCTACTATATCTAAACCAGCTATGAAAATTGACCGAAAGAGTAAACAAAGTCGGCCAAATCCGTATCAATTTGTATAGCTATAGTGACTCGTTTACCTGAACCGGTAGTAACACGCCGAGGAGGTTTTCATTTTAATGTAAAATTTGCGGGATACAATATTTAACAAGTTCCATAAAATTATTTGAATTTTTAAACTTTAATATTCTTTTCTGTTTTAGTTTCTCCTTAGGAATAACTCCTACTGTTTTAGAGATTAAAGCCAAACATTGGGTTTTGAACGGATAAATACGTTTATAAAAATATTATTCTTGTTATTAGGAATTTTTTGAGGGTTATTTTGGATTACTTATTATTTTTCAGAGGTACCTTTTAATTGTTCGTTTTTATGATTTGCTTGGCTAACTATTTCCCAACAATAAAAAGTTCATAACTTCCCAGATTTTTATTTTTTTTTAACTCTGTAAAAAGAAAAATTGGCATGGGAGATATAAACTTCATTTCCACTTTCCCATTACCACTTCTGCGAACATGCATGGAAATTGTATTCCGATTTTACACTTTCCCTTTTGGAGTAAGTGTAGAATTTCGGTACAAAAAAAAAATCATTCAAATCTCAAGATCTCAAAAATAATTCATAAGTGCCCTATGCAGTATGAAAAGTAAACATATTAAACTATTACTTTCTTACAAAGACACTTTTATAAATATTGTATATTTAAAGTAGGAAGGAAATAAACTTGAACTATTAAAAAGGACTTCGCAGTTGCCCCAGTCTACCCTAATTATAAGCTTTGTAATGTAATGCTGAAAAATAAACAGAATGGTTTTGTACACTTTACCGTTCTTCCCTACACTTGCTGCCACTTTTTTCATGCATTTTCTTTCGTTACAACATTTTTGTAATTTTCGTTCTCATAGTTGTATAAAGGGGGGTACTTTTGCACCTCCTCTATCAAACAGTCGTCAGCAATTGCCGAAAACGGTGGCATTCTGCTGAGCGATCACGGCTGGACTGGTCTCTCTAGCAGTCCGAACGCAGCCACTGCAATTGACGGCGAACGCTGTGTCGCTGAGCTGCGGCAGTGAAACCGTGTACATACAAATCGCATTAAACCAGTACCGAGCTACCAATCGCGAACGCCAGCCGCGGCCGCTGACTGCTCCAGCCAAACCATACCTTAGAGGCGCGTTAGAGTTTATAACCTTTATTTCACTATTTTTTTTATATTATGAATCAATAAACCTTATATCAGGTACCTAAATATAACATTCAAATCTTTTTTCGTTTTCGCAGATCACAAATCTCACAATAGTCACAAGCGTTGCACTCTGCTTCGGCATTTTCAATGTCCTCCCCGGTTGCATCTTTGTAAAGGACTGTAAATTTTTTTTATATGTCACTATTTGAATTTTCGAAAATATTCAGACCATTTAAAATTGATAGAGATTGCATTTCTCTGACCAACTCTATACGACAAGGGATACGGTTTTATCCTTCCAAATCCAATCTCCAACAGAAATTTTAAGTAGTTGTTGACATATTTGCAATATACTAGACTTTTTACTACTTACTACAACCCAAGGGCGGTTTTAGCTTTTCAACATGGGCCCCCCCCCCCCCAGGTATTCTCAAATTCCAATTTTTTTTTAAAATGGTATCAATCCATTTAGATAGGTACATTTTTTTTTAAACAAGCATGCAGTAATAAATAGAAAAGCTCCTACTAACCTAAAAGAAACCAGAAAATAAGGTCGGGGGGGCTAGAAAAAAAATAGCGGCGCAGGCGAAAAATTTTTGGGTGCCACGCCCTTTTTTCAATGATGATGCTTGGTTTTCAAGTAAAAAAATTAAAAAACAACAGAAAATTACAAAAACAGCCAGACTCGTTGTAATTTTTGTGTAATTTTACCTATCTTAGGTAGTGATGAGTATATTTTCTTGTAAACAGGTACTTAGACAACCCATGCTACCCTCGCTCGGGGGGGGGGGGGGCTGCAGCCCGGTAGCCCCCCCCCCCCCCATTGGTTGCGCCACTGCACATCACCAATCAAGCAAAAATATGAAACAAGTTTAATCGGCTATTCGCGTGTTTAAAATTCTCAATTCATGGGGGGGGGGGGGTAACTACCCCTACACTCTCACTACCACGCCAAAATTTTTTTGGCGTGGTAGTGGTGAGCACTATAACCCGATTTTATTAAACAAAAATTTTTCTAAAAGACATTTTAATTCCAACATGAATCATTATTTAACAAAACAGGGGATGGGCCCCCTCTCCCAACTTAAATTTAAAAAACATTTATCTGAAATTTAAAAATTTAAAAATTTATTTATAAAGAAATTTTTTTGAAGATTCCTTTTTGAGGGAAAACATATCTTTAACTAATTAAGATGAAAAACTATTTTTCTTTTCTTTTTTGATTTCTCCACACTATACTACCTACTTAAAAAACTTTCCTTATAACAACCCATAAATCCAAATTAAAATCATGGTACATATAACCATATTTTATTACGTGTATTCTGAGAATGCACATAACCGGTGAGGTGAAACCAGGCTTCGTCAGAAAATAATGCCAGGTCTAATAAATCATTTATCTCCAATTAATTTTGGCTAAACCACTGACAATAATTCCTACGTCTTTCAAAATCTGCAGCTCGTATTTTTTGGAATACTTGCATTTTATCAGAAAACAAATTAAAAATTTTTTTTTACGAATAGTCCTGCACGTTCCATAAGATCCTCCCACTTCTTGAGAAAGGCATCTAACACATTTTGTTGGCGTATTTTGCATTGTTTCACGAACGTTTTCAACAAGTGCTTCTGTTCTTACAGATGGTCTTCCAGCTCCTTTTTCATGTTGTAAAGAATATGTTTCCCTAAACAGAGCCACGGTTCTTCTCAAGTAATGATAAAAGTCCCCAGCAATAAACACGACGTTAGGAACATTTACGCGAAAATCGTCCATGGATAAACGCTGAATATATTGCCACTCATTATTTACTTTAACCCCGTTTTGAAAACACGCTTTAACCATGAATTTTTTGTGCTGTTCCGTAAATCCCATTGCGTAAATTATTCAAGAAATTGGATTAATTAGCGATGAATAAAATTATTTGTAACAACTGTTAAAGATGACAGAATAACTGATTGATTAACAATGCTGGTATTCACTGACAGCCAACAAGTATTAGGCTCTACCGCTAAGCAGTACGGCCTTATATGCAAGCACTCTTTGATGATAATAGTTAAAGGGCGCAATATAGGCTTTTTTGCATATTTTGTCAATTTTATAATAAAATGCATATTTTTCCCAAATTTTTATTTTATGAGCATATTTTTATGTTCTCGGCGTTTTAAAAAAATTAAAAACGCCCGGTCATGAAAACTCGTAGACTCATAGGTTTAATGTCCAGTCCGGCCCTTGTTTCAGGGATTTTCCAATCTGAGGATAATTTTATTAATTATATAATAATTAATATTTACATTTTGGTTGTACACAAGGTATTTATTTGGGGTTTCCGGGGTTCGCAGGTATATTGTTAGGGGTGATTTATTGTCATTTAATAATGCCTTATAACTATATTTATATCGGGTTGCAATACGTACTTCTGGTTTAGTTTGTCGAAAGATTCCAGTATTTTCAGTGTGAAACTAGTGATTTTAAATTTGTGTTAAAAATGTCTAAAGTGGCGAAAACGTCTTCCTGGATTAAAAATCTCCCAGAGTTAGGGTTTGGTGAAGAAAAAGTCTTCTGTAAAGCTCGTGCAAAAATTATTGTTTGTGAAAAGAAGGTCCAAATCGATCAACATTGGAAAACACTGAGCCAGTTCAGCTCAGTGTAAAAAACGCATTCCAAAGTGTTGTAGAAAAATCGAAATCTGAAAAGGAAATTTTTCAAAAAGACTTATGCAAGGCTTTGGTCGCAGCAAACATACTCCTAAAAAATTGCAAAATTTCTAGAAGATAAAGCAATAAACCCATATTTATAGCTTCTAAGCAGTTAGGCAAAACTAATAACGTGACCGTAACTCGATTAATTCAGCAGTCCCATCGAGCTTTTCTTACCAAATCCATTCCCAGACGAGAAGTTTTTAGTGCTTTTGTCGGATGCAGCACCGTATATGGTAAAAGTAGGCTAAAACTTAAGAATCTGTTACCCCAATATGGTACATGTGACTTGTCTTTTACATGGAATAAACCGCACAACTGAATATCCTTTCGTAAAAAAATTAATTTCAAATGTAAAAAAAGTGTTTCTAAAAGCACCTCTAAGAGTGCAGATGCATAAGGAGAGATTACCAGGAGTTAGTTTACCTTGAGAACCTGTAACTACCCGGTGGGGATTTTTCTGAAACATAAGGTCTATTTAGTAGTAAATGAGTAGTATTGTATATTTGGTATTAAGTTTTTATCAATTACCATGTAGTCGTAGTAAAATATGAGTATATTCTTTGTGAGAGAAGGCACTCCTCCTCCGTATTTACCCATTGAGAGAAGGCACTCCTCCTCCGTATTTACCCATTGAGGGAAGGCACTCCTCCCTCCGTATTTACCCATTGAGAGAAGGCACTCCTCCTCCGTATTTACCCATTAAGAGAAGGCACTCCTCCCTCCGATTTCCCCATTGAGAGAACACACTCCTCCGTATTTACTACGGTGCGCAGTCGTAGCCCTCTCGTGCTATCGGTCACCCGTCAGTCACCTCCCCTTTCCCCTTTCATTTCTTCGGAGAGTGACCTTTCATTGGTATAAATTTTACCGAGTCTCCTAGTACAGATCCAAAGCAAGACAGTGCTTCGACATTATTACTATTACTATTGTTGTTTCAATCTTACTAGCGATGAATTTAGCACATATGAAAACCCTAATCACATCGATGTACGAGGACTTCTTGATGTCCGAGGCCTATTTAAGATTTTACGCTCTTACTGGTGATGACACAGATGCGCAAGACGTGGACCTCTACCTGAGAGAAACAGAACACGCTGAATTATGTAAAAAAGGGGCAGCCGCTTGTAAAGAGTTTTTACAAACAAGGAATTTATTTCAATTATTGTTACAATTTAGAATTTTAAACTTAAAAGAAAACATTGCGTTTATACGAAATTCTATGTCCGAGAAAGATTAAATGATAAATATGAAATAAAAGAATATTGTTTTTTTTATTTAAAATTATAATAGATTATATTATACTTGGGCCATTCAAGTTTTTAAATGATAAAATTTCACAATGAGACGAAATGTATGAAAATTGGTTTTAATCTTTTAATATACAATCTAACTTGACAAAGGTCTCACTAACTTGAAGTCCAGTTGAACTATTTTCTAACTAGTATACACTAGTATAGAGGTTATTGCATTTATTACATTCATGCTTTTAAAATAATAATAATATAAATAGCCTTTATTTAAAATATTCAGCAAATATACAAATATAATGTTTGATACCAGTGGCGAGATCTAGGAGAGCAGAACTCATTAAACAAAAAAACAAGTTCAACAAAAATCTATGCAGATTAGTGGGGAAAATACTAAATAAATTATAATAAGGATAAAGATAAAATATATCAAAGCGTCAATCATGGCGACCACTGTGCTTGGTTTGGTATTAAAATATATATATAGAATGCAAGAAGAAAAGTTATGTTTGTTCTATTGATCAAATATAAGTTTTAAGTTGTTTTTTTTTTAAGTGTCAACTGTTGAGCCGCTTTTTACATTAGTTGGAGCGGGATTGAAATATTTCACGTAGGTAAATGATCGCAGTAACAAGGCTGTCCTGTGTCTGGGGACAGAAAGAAGATCGTCATGACGCGTTCGCCACCCTAACCCCTAACAAGTTTTCGAGGAAATATTAAGGCTGCTGATATTTTTGCACCTTAAATACTAAAGTACATAAATGTAAGTAATGTAACTGAAACCTTTGCTCTAACCTTAACCAATTAAAATTCAAGAAGTGCTGGGTGACATGATCAAAATCTTTTAACCCCGTAATAAAAGTTTAAGCAACTGTTCTGAAGCTATTGCAGACTACTTTTATCTTCTAGTAACAAAGCAGGACAAAAGGGTACATCACATTATAACAATGATAATAAAATAAGCGAATCGCATAGTCTTAATTTGGCCGGTGTCGACAAAAAGTTTTTAACCATGTACAATGTTCTTAATTTGATATAGCTCTTTTATAGTAAGAATGACACATGCGGCCTAAATCTCAATTTAGAATCAAAGTAAATAACTAGGTTCTTGCATGATTCGGAGGCACCGAGCTGAACACCATTATAAATTGATATTGAGGGTCCCAGAGATATCATTAGTATTGTTATCAAATAGGAGAAGCTGTGTTTTAGTTTAATTTAATGATATTCTGTGGGCAAGAAATATTTCATGGATAATTTTAAGATCTTGATTAATATTAGGATTAGCCACCTCAACATCACCAGGACCAAAACTATAGTATAGTTGAAAGTCATCAGCGTACTGATGCGAATATGAATGTTTTAAATAGCCTCCTCCAAAATCTGCCGTATACATCAAAAACAAGATGCCCAAAATACTGCCTTGGGGTACCCCACGGCTCATGGTTAACATATCAGAAAAATTGTTGGTAACTGATACTCTGTGACGTCGACTATAAAGGTAGTTTGTTAAAAATTCGACAGCAGTAACGTCGAGGCCAATATACTTAAGTTTAGTACCCAGTGTATCGTGGTTAAGGGTGTCGAATGCTTTACTGTAATCGAGAAGCAGTAAGCAGGTACACTTACTAACATCAGAAGCACGAATGATATTATCGGTAACCTTCAGTAGAGCTGTGCTTGTACTATGCCGCACCCGGAACCCTGACTGAGACACAGGAATAATTTTTGTTGTATAGAATAATTATTTAGTTGCTCAGCCATGATTTTTTCCAAAATTTTTGATAAGGTCGGCAATAAACTTATGGGCCCATAATGGGAAAACTCACTAGGATTACTTTTTTTAGCTGCGGGAAGAACATTTGCAATTTTCCACTGGCTTGGAAATTTGCTAGAAAGAATACATGAGTTAATGGTGAAAGTTATATACTGAATTAAGTGGGGGACGAACAAAAAAATATTTTTCCGGTCCAAGCCGTCAGCTCACCTGGCATTAGAACGAAATAGATATATTATTCTCTCCACCTTATCAGCATCCACCACAGGAAACTTCAAATTATAATTAATATGACCAAAAATAGAATTTTGGTAGAATACTTTCCAAGAAATGTGTATTAAATCTATTAGGAGAACTAATCCATCTAAGTGAACGCCAAAACCCCTCAGGGTCAGCCCTAAATTGTAGATCTAAATAGGCCCTTATTTCATTGCATACCGACATAGTGACAAAATTTCTCAGCTGTTTGTACTCGTTCCAAGTTATCTCGGTTTTTAGCCTTTTATACTTGGAATGAGCTTTATTTCTCAAGCCCATCATAAACTTTATGTTAGGTGTAATCCAGGGTGCAGGAGGTTTAGTTAGGCGTGACGTCTTGTAAGGCGCATGCCTATTAAATAGCTTATTAAAAGGATTTGTGAAAAAGTCAACCATATCATCGTCATTATTTAATGAATACAAATAGTCCCGTTTGTAACTATACCTACCTGCAAGGAAAGCATCATGATTAAAATTAACGAAATCGCGACAAGTTATAAATTTAACAGAAGATGTGCACTGAACTGAACAGTGATCAGAAATGGCGTCCATTCTAACCACTTCGGGATTCTGCACACAATCCAGGGAAGAGGTAATTATAATATCCAAGAGTGTGCTAGAAGTGTTTGTAATGCGCGTCGGTTAATTAATTATTTGACTTATTGACTAAGTCCATATTTATTTAAGAGAGTATTCAGCATCATAGCCCAATTGTTGATTATAATTCAGATCAACATTAAAGTCACTACCAAACAAGACAAGATAATGAACAGGAAGAATAGACAACAAAGTGTTTTCTAGTACTCTCATACAATTAACTAAATTTGAGTTATGAGGACGATATATTGAATCCAAGCAAATCTTTTTGCTACTAATTTTTGTACTTACCCGAGAACTCTAAACTCAAAATTGTGATTCAAGTAGAATCCAACATCCCCCCCTCTGGCATCGCGATCACTTTGCACAAATTTGTAACCACTAATTCCAAGTGTTCAGAAGATATTTCTTTATTAAGTCACGTCTCCGACAAACCAACAATGTCAAGCCGCTCAGACATTACAGAAGCAAAAGACTCATCAAAGGAAGAACACAGTGATCGCACATTGAAGTGACAAAAACTAACAAATTCATTATTAGTGTTATTCATAACAACAATACCTCGGATGCTTTTGCTCCTTAGTAGTCTGAATAAAAAAATAGAAGAAAAATGTGGTTATTGAGTGCAAAATTACAAAGGCGACCACTCTCATTGGTGTTTATTTATTAAATAAAAATAAAATATATTACCAGGTTATATCCTAACTATATTTATTTATATATAAAACAATAAAACGACCCATCCACGTATGCACAATATAAGAATGTAGAAAAACGAGTTATCATTAGTATTTCGATTTAAAAAGTAATCAACAAAAAAATGTTAATAGTTCATTGACAAATTTATTCTATAGCCGCATGGATAATAGGGGTAATTCCATTTCTATATTCATTTTTTATTTAACATGTTTAGATGTGGAAATAAATAAACACTGCTATTGTAATTTAACAAACATTGTTAAAATGTACAGCACTTCATCAATTCACCAAAGGCCACAAAAAATAAAAAAAAATAAAATAATAAAAAAATAAGCACTTTTTATAGACCCATATTCATATTCAACTATAGTGCTACTTGATAGATGAAGTCGTGGGAACAAAGTGAGAATCATTATTTTACATGAATGATACTTTCTTGTTATTAATATGATCCCAGAAGAAAATTCTACCTCCAGCCGACCAAGCCTTATTTTTGCCGTAATTTTTTTTGGCTCGCTCTAATAAATTTATACCGCTTGGGAGTTCAGTCCTCAAAGACAACAAATGGGTGTGCCCTTTAGAACCTTTCTTGCTCCAAAATACTTCACTTTTTTTCCAATTACACAGAAAATTCACGATAGCAGTGCGTGGCTTGTCGGTGTTAGAAGCCGAACCAACACGGGAACAGTAGTCAAGCTGGCTATTAGCGCACTTTATTTTTAAATTAATTTTTAAAAAGTTAATAACTGATTCCATGAGAACTTCATCAACATTTTCAGGCAAACCACAGATGCGCACACAGTTATTTTTACGGTCTTGTTCAACATTATCGATTATATCTTGTAACTCCCAAGCATTTTTAGAGCTTTTTTCAATACCGGCACCAAGAACATTATTGGATTCACATGCCTGCGTAAGTTTGCTTTCCAGTTTTTGTAGCCGAATATCTAGTTTATTTTCAAACTGTACTAAAAAGTTTTTACATTCTTTTGTTATTAATTTTTCCATGTTTTCCTCCTGAAGGGTAGCTGAGGATGATCCTTTATTGGAGATAGTCGAACCAGCCATTTAGTTGACTACTACTAAATCACCGTGGAACACACTTAAATCAATCCGAGACACGCTTGTGAACTAATTTCCACTTAACATGGAATGTTATATGAATGAATAAAATGTAATACGTATTGAGTGAAGATAAACACTACTAATAGAATAGAATATGCAGGCGGAAAAACAGCAATTTGTCCTGAGATTAGCCAACACTATTCGCAGATAAAGGAGGAGCAACACAAACACATCTACTCTCTACTACTCTCCAAATGAAGAAATCGATTGGGTTTAAATCTGAGAGCCCACGGTACAAATTCACCGTGTCCTGTCCATATTTCAGAAAAAGATTAATTATGAAATTCAAGCCATTGTTTGTCACTAGATGTACATCTTCCAAAAAAATGGGCAACGGATATCTTAAAAAATGCAATTTAATCTCACCATTAAGGCTTTGTGGAAAAAAATGTGGCCCAATAAAGTGGTCTCCTATAATACCGTCACACACATTAACCGAAAACTTGTTTTGAGCAGCGCGTTCTATCACCAAGTGACAATTCGTCGGCTTTATGACGAAAAGGCGTATCTCAATATTTGGCCAAAATGAGTTTTGTCTATTTTTAAACCCGTGATAGCTCATATTTTGTTGTTACGAAGGGGCGTACCTCAAAGTCAAACCGTTTGTATTGTACAGACAAAAAAAAAAGCCCTATCTCAAATACTGCAACATTTTATTATGACAAATAGGCGTACCTCAAGTTACGCCTATTAGTCATATTCTTTTTTTAAATAGGCAGCGTGTTTCTCGACATAGGCCCTTGCGGTCTAATCTGCTAATCGGTACATTTGGCGTCACTGCAATATTTATACAGACGCCTAATTAATACTTAATACTATGCGTTCCAAATCAGTCGGCCGTTAGCACTGGCAAGGAGTGTGCGTGCGTGCGTAAGTCGTTTTCGTGTCATTTTACACGTGTTACGAGTGTACTGAGAATAATAAAACCGTAAGGTAAGGAAGAGATTTAATATTATTACATTTAGAAAGTTTATTTTGTATATCTTTTTTAGATATCTACCTTTAAAATGGATGTGCTGGTCAAGTGGAAGGATCAAACTTTGAACTGTGTTGATACTAGCCTATTAAAAACTATTAAAAAAAATAATGAATTTAAAGTGGGAACTCGAGTCAAAATGCTTTTTGGTAAGAAGTGGTATTATGGTAAGATCACTATGGTCGAAAAGAAATTCACACTTACAACGAATGACTTCGATTCATCAGATGACGAACCGCTTTGCAAGAAACTTCTTCAGAAAATTGAAGTTAATGGCTCGCCCACTGTTGCCAAGAGTATCGGACAAACTACAGGCGAATATTTAAAACATTCTGATATTCAATTAGTAAATAAGGACAAAAATTCTGATGACGACGTACCGATGGTTGAGTTATTAGATAAGTCAGTTTTTGACAAAACTTATGCAGTTGGCGAAGCTACTGAAAAATCCACTAAAGAACCTAATTTGGAGTTGGTGAAGGAAGCTACAGAAACGTTAAAAAAAAAGGTTAATTATGATATAAGTGACGATGAGCCGTATGCCAATATAGACTGATGATATAGAGTGATATTGATGATCCGACCTATATACAACCATGTGAAGTCCCTCGATGTAAAAAATAAGTGTTTAGTTCGTGTGTCCGTTGTTACATACTTATGTGTTGGGATCATTTTAAGGAGGAATATGAAACCTGTGACTGGCATCGCAATAAGGATCGTGATGATGATTTAGCAGTAGTAAATGTGCGCGTTAAAAGAAATGTTAAAAATAATAACAAAACAGAAAAGTTAATTCCTGAACAGTTTATAGTAGAAGGTGCTCCGAGGGAATATAATAAAGAGGAAACTGTTAAGGTAAATAAAAAAAAAATGCTAAAAACTTACGAAACAGTGGCCAAGAGTACGTTTCCGTCCACAGTAACAAATTATTGAATAAGCGGACTCTAGGCCCAAAGTGTAATTCAGCATGGTGCCAGAAAGGTGGCAGAGACTGTAAAAAATTTACAGAAGAAATAAGACAAGGTATTTTAAACGATTTTTACAAACTTTGCGACGTACAATTGCAGCGCGAATATATCGCCCGTTTTACACAACAAAAACCAAAGAATTCTAGTACCACAGAGCACACTTCGCGACGTGTAAATACGAATTTATTTTATCTTCCATTCGAAGGTGAGAAAATCCAAGTTTGCCGAAAAATATTGATGAATACACTTAGTATAAGCGAAAAGGTATTACGCACCACATTTAAGAAAATAGAAATTACCGGGGTAGTTGACAAAGATCACCGTGGTGGCCGCGTTCAGTCAGCAATTTTAAAAGATAAAACATTAAGAGATATTATAACTAACCAAATAAACCGTTTTCCCCGTCTCGAGTCGCATTATTGCCGTAAGGACAGTTCCCGCGAATATTTGCATGGTGACTTATCCCTAATGAAAATGTACAACATGTTGTTAAATGAATTGGGACCTAGCATAGAAAAACCTTCTTTCTCATTATATCGGGTAATTTTCAAGAGTATGAATATATCCTTCCACCGACCAAAAAAAGATCAGTGTGGATTGTGTCGAACGTACCATGAAGGATCTGCGGACGAAAAAATAAAGTTAATAGATAATTATGAAAAGCATACCAAGGAAAAAGAAGCAGTGCGGAAGATAAAACAAAATTACAAAACTTCTGCTCAAGCAGATTCTAAATTATTCTGCGGTTGTTTTGATCTTCAGCAAGTAATATCTCTCCCTATATCAAACGATAGTGCCGTATACTACAAAAGAAGGTTTTCAGTATATAATTTTACCGTGTACGATCTTGCCTCCAAAGACTGCTTTTGTTTTACGTGGCACGAATGTGTTAGTGCAAGAGGATCTTCCGAAATTGCAACTGCTGTTGTTAGGGTTTTGCAAAAGTACGACGAAGAAAAAAGTATAAATTCCGCCCATTTATTTGCTGATGGTTGTCCAGGGCAAAATAAAAATTCCATTATGGCCGCCGCCCTTCTATACACGGTTGCCAAGTCAAAAAATTTAAAAGAAATCAGTCTTCGTTTTTTTGCTACGAATCATGGCCAAAGTGAAGGGGACTCGGCACATAGTGCAATTTCATATGCCCTAAAAAAGACAGGCGAACTGTTTACTCCGAACCAGCTCGTACCTGTATTCCGCCTAGCAAGGCAAAAGCATCCTTATCAAGTATTTTCTTTAAACTTCGACGATTTTTCGGATTACAAAAAATTTTCCGAAGACGTACGACTAAGGTCACTTAAAACCATTGATGATGATGGAAAATCTTTTAAGTGGCCCGAAATATACGAGATTTTAGTAAAAAAGGAAAGCCTTGATAAGATGTTCTTTAAAACCAGCCACTTGGGTGAATATAGGACAATAACTTTAAAACGGCAATTAGTACCTTCCATGCCTCTTTTTAAATTAAATAATGGCCCAAAACCAATTTCACTAGTAAAATACCAAGACCTACTATCGCTTTGCTCTGGTGACAAACCTGTAATCAGATCACCAGAGGACCTTCTATTTTTTAAATCTTTGCCGCACTTCACAGAATAACTAAAAATATTGTAATATTAATCTTCTTTATTGTTTGTTCTTCCTTGTTGATGTTATATTAAAATATTATTTTCTTACAAAGTCTAAACATTTATTTTGTTGCCTATTTTGTGTTGAATAATAAATGAGTTAATACGGATCTTTGTCCCAAAAACCATTTTTGATTTGTGTTTACTTTAGATAAAGTCTTATTTTGTAAATTAAAGATATTCGCATTGGTAAACTTGCCGAATTGTTAATTACTTGTTGGTTGACTTTAAGTTACTTAATTAGATGAGTGTAAAAATAACAATGTGTAAACTTTTATTTTAAAATAATAAAAAGTTCTTACTATTATTACCTACCCAGCTACTCACTTTAATCTTTTTTGTATTTATTTTCTTGATTTTTTGTATGTTTAGTTTATAAGTACCTACGTTGTAGTAAAATAACAATACTAATAAACGTTTTTTCAATTAAATAGCACCTTATTAGTACTTTCTGATTGATACTATTAGGGCGTATCTCGAGGCGTATCTATTCCATACCAATTATTAATATTATGACGAAAGGGCGTATCTGAATAAATAATTAATATTACTAATATTTAGAGTATATACATCAAATAAGTAACATAGGGTTCTAGTTTTACTTCAACTCCAACATATCGCTCCAAAAAAACCTCAAAAAAACTTAAAACTTAGTGCCAGCCTCAAATAAAAAGTCGTCATTTTTTTAAAATTGCTCTCCTGTAAAGTTGTAAATATTGAGTTACGCCTTTTCGTCATAAGGCCGACGAATTCTCACCAAACCAATAATTTTTCCAAGTAAAAAGGATAGAAAAATCTATTTTTAATGCTTAAAAACTTATGACTTCTCAAAAGAGTATAAAGACTGTAGGTGGCGCTTTCTACAAGTGGGAGTCATACTACCATCAAATTCGAATTTCGCATTTTAAAAAACCTCAACATATTAATTTTAGTTTAAATATCGACATAATTTCAATTATTATTTAGAAGAAACAAAAATAGAAACAAAACTTTAAGAAGCATTTCTGAAGGTTTATAGGAACTTTTTTTCTTATTTTTAAGTAGAAAAACTTATCCTGAATTTTTTCGCAATATGAATGAAACACCCTGTATACTCGTGGCTACCTATAATAATTATATTTTATGTAAGTATATTTTTTACCCTAAACAATGACAGGCGTCTCCTTAAATTTTAAAGAAACGGAAAATTTGTGTACAGATTTCCTTAATCTGAAACGACTCCTTTTTTTTCCCCTCGCAAAATATATTCTTAAATTTTTAAACGAAGTTTATTATTAAAAAATGCAGGGTAACGTATAAAATATTCATTGTTTCTTGCTTTTAGAATATGTTTGCAGGTTTTATTTCAAAAATAAAGCGGCTGCTATTTACTTAGTTGGGGAGGTGTCACCTTGTGACTTTGAATCCATATTTTTCTTTCAATTTTTTCATTGTTGCAGATTAACTACTGTAAACAATTTATTAGAACAATTTCGTACCTAGGAAGCCCTATAGAACATTTAATTTTAATTATTTTAACCATTCGTCCTGGATGTGTTTGTGCAAGTTGGGTAGTGTGTGACTTTGTAAGAACAACGAACTTTATCAGTTTCGGGGGTTGGTTTTGGAAAAAAAAAGATGACCGATTTAAGACATTATGAAAGAATTCATAATTCAATTTTTAGAGCAATACTGTCATCCGTACCTCTGAATGGTTAGGTCTACATGGTACTTATTCTAAATTCATATCAAACGAAAAATATTAAATCTTCATCTTAAAAATCAAAAAAACTACATAATCTACACTGAGAAAAAGATCTAATTGGGATAACCTGAAACGAATTTATTCAATAAAAATATTTAACTTAAAGCGACCACCATCATATGTAAATCGCCGAATTAAATTATTTTATTGAACAATTGAATAAAAGTTTAATTGCCTACATTAAAATTTATTTCGGGCAAACACGTTCACATACGTTTAAAAATACATCTGGCATCCGGAACACAAACCTAAATTATTAAATAAAAAAATTGAGAAAAAGCCTCTCATACAGATTATTTATTTGATAAATTCCTACCGTCCATAGTCCGTA
The DNA here is from genome assembly GCA_963920685.1 of Polydrusus tereticollis. Taxonomy (NCBI): domain Eukaryota; kingdom Metazoa; phylum Arthropoda; class Insecta; order Coleoptera; family Curculionidae; genus Polydrusus; species Polydrusus tereticollis. Next base: position 59,327,869 of record OY987329.1, read on the forward strand.
CCTACCTCAACTAATTTTTATTACAAACATCTTATACCCTATGTATGAACTGCAAATGTAAAGCGTTGATAATAATTTTCCTATAAAAGCAATAATGGCCTCTATCCTTATCTAATATTAGGTATATAGAAAGTAATAAAACCCATAAATCACAGTATTTCTATATTGATTGTATTCATTGTTTCAAAAAAATAACATTTAAACAAAAATGCATTGTCCTATTTCTCCCACTAGCCGGGGTGCGCTGGCGATTACGAGCCAATAAGATTTAAATTTTACTGGCACGTGCCATGGCAACAAGCTAAACGGAAATTTCTAGTTGGAAGACGCGAAGGACTCGGCGGCGAAGCGCGTTGTTATAGTGTGAGTCATCTAAAATTTAAACCGGTCTTGTTTTGTTTTTAACATTGAAAATGTTTATATTATCGCACGGGCACGTAGTATGGGTACGGCATTCGAAATTCTTGTGTTGCATTTGTCCCTGACGTCACACCGAGTTAAATGATCGGGATCAGACCAAGTCGATAGTAATCGTATGGTTTCGCTGGAGCAGTCAGCGGGTGCAGCTGGCGTTTGCGATCGAGCGTAGCATCGTAGCAATCGGCCGTCGCTACAGGGTGGTTCGGCTGGCGCGGCTGAAGCGCGCTTTAGATCATATTCGTATTTCGTAGTGAAAGCGCTTATGTATGACTTATAATGAACGCCGATAACATTAGTTGCATGCTGTTGTTGGAGGAAGAAGACGAAAAGGAGATGTTAGCCCAAATTCCTCCATTTCGACAAACGTCATATTAACACTTGAATTTATACTATAGGTACCATATTTAAATCAAAGCTGCAGCATACCAAGTAACCAAATCAATTTGATTAAGAGGTCAAAGTATCAAAGCATTTTAAAATTTTTTTTCTAAAGACTAAAATTTACTTTCTAAAGACTTTTATTCCTTTGGTTCGTGATCAGGCACCAATTATTGTTATATATGATGGGCATGTCTCGCATGTGGATTGCTTATTAATTCAAGCCGCAAGAGAAGAAAATATTCATATACTTAAACTGCAGCCCATACAAGTCTTTTACTTCAACCTCTCGATTTGAGTATGTTTAGATCCTTTAAGGCAATATGGGAGAGGGAAGTAATAACATGGCAAAGACGTCATCAGGGACAATGACTACCAAAAAGGGACTTCGCCACATTGCTAGTGAAAACCTGGGCTGAAGTAGATTCCTGAATCATAAAAACAGGATTCAGAAAGGGTGGTATTGTTCCATTTAATAGACATGTTATTCCTAAAGAAAAGTATGACATCGATGCCCTAAAAAGATGGCAGGAACACTTAAAAAATCAAAGGTCTGTAACAGATTTACAATCGAGGCCAGAACGCATTGATATTGAAAGGAATGAACATGATGCTTGCTGTAGCACCGAATGTAACAGAAAAAACCGCTACTTTCAAACAGTCAATGTTAAAAACAGTAAAGCCTTCTACATCTGGCGCTTCATTTAAAAGGAAACTAGCATCTAATGCAGAATTACTTACAGCTCCTTCAGCATCTAGTGCCACCAATCTCAAAGTAATTGTCAGCTCTGACCAAAATGAAGAAATATACTAAATAATCATCAGGAGCCTATAACTGAACCTGTAGTACCAGCTACAACCGAAAATCGGCAAGAAAAGAAGGCAAGTTTTGATGATCTACTACTTGATTCGCTCCGACAGAGTCCTTCTTCTAATCCAAGGAAACGAAAGCGCTTAATTCAAGGTGGCCAAACCATTGCAGGTACTATCGCAAGTAGTCAGTCAAAAATCTCTACAAGTTCATCTACTATATCTAAACCAGCTATGAAAATTGACCGAAAGAGTAAACAAAGTCGGCCAAATCCGTATCAATTTGTATAGCTATAGTGACTCGTTTACCTGAACCGGTAGTAACACGCCGAGGAGGTTTTCATTTTAATGTAAAATTTGCGGGATACAATATTTAACAAGTTCCATAAAATTATTTGAATTTTTAAACTTTAATATTCTTTTCTGTTTTAGTTTCTCCTTAGGAATAACTCCTACTGTTTTAGAGATTAAAGCCAAACATTGGGTTTTGAACGGATAAATACGTTTATAAAAATATTATTCTTGTTATTAGGAATTTTTTGAGGGTTATTTTGGATTACTTATTATTTTTCAGAGGTACCTTTTAATTGTTCGTTTTTATGATTTGCTTGGCTAACTATTTCCCAACAATAAAAAGTTCATAACTTCCCAGATTTTTATTTTTTTTTAACTCTGTAAAAAGAAAAATTGGCATGGGAGATATAAACTTCATTTCCACTTTCCCATTACCACTTCTGCGAACATGCATGGAAATTGTATTCCGATTTTACACTTTCCCTTTTGGAGTAAGTGTAGAATTTCGGTACAAAAAAAAAATCATTCAAATCTCAAGATCTCAAAAATAATTCATAAGTGCCCTATGCAGTATGAAAAGTAAACATATTAAACTATTACTTTCTTACAAAGACACTTTTATAAATATTGTATATTTAAAGTAGGAAGGAAATAAACTTGAACTATTAAAAAGGACTTCGCAGTTGCCCCAGTCTACCCTAATTATAAGCTTTGTAATGTAATGCTGAAAAATAAACAGAATGGTTTTGTACACTTTACCGTTCTTCCCTACACTTGCTGCCACTTTTTTCATGCATTTTCTTTCGTTACAACATTTTTGTAATTTTCGTTCTCATAGTTGTATAAAGGGGGGTACTTTTGCACCTCCTCTATCAAACAGTCGTCAGCAATTGCCGAAAACGGTGGCATTCTGCTGAGCGATCACGGCTGGACTGGTCTCTCTAGCAGTCCGAACGCAGCCACTGCAATTGACGGCGAACGCTGTGTCGCTGAGCTGCGGCAGTGAAACCGTGTACATACAAATCGCATTAAACCAGTACCGAGCTACCAATCGCGAACGCCAGCCGCGGCCGCTGACTGCTCCAGCCAAACCATACCTTAGAGGCGCGTTAGAGTTTATAACCTTTATTTCACTATTTTTTTTATATTATGAATCAATAAACCTTATATCAGGTACCTAAATATAACATTCAAATCTTTTTTCGTTTTCGCAGATCACAAATCTCACAATAGTCACAAGCGTTGCACTCTGCTTCGGCATTTTCAATGTCCTCCCCGGTTGCATCTTTGTAAAGGACTGTAAATTTTTTTTATATGTCACTATTTGAATTTTCGAAAATATTCAGACCATTTAAAATTGATAGAGATTGCATTTCTCTGACCAACTCTATACGACAAGGGATACGGTTTTATCCTTCCAAATCCAATCTCCAACAGAAATTTTAAGTAGTTGTTGACATATTTGCAATATACTAGACTTTTTACTACTTACTACAACCCAAGGGCGGTTTTAGCTTTTCAACATGGGCCCCCCCCCCCCCCAGGTATTCTCAAATTCCAATTTTTTTTTAAAATGGTATCAATCCATTTAGATAGGTACATTTTTTTTTAAACAAGCATGCAGTAATAAATAGAAAAGCTCCTACTAACCTAAAAGAAACCAGAAAATAAGGTCGGGGGGGCTAGAAAAAAAATAGCGGCGCAGGCGAAAAATTTTTGGGTGCCACGCCCTTTTTTCAATGATGATGCTTGGTTTTCAAGTAAAAAAATTAAAAAACAACAGAAAATTACAAAAACAGCCAGACTCGTTGTAATTTTTGTGTAATTTTACCTATCTTAGGTAGTGATGAGTATATTTTCTTGTAAACAGGTACTTAGACAACCCATGCTACCCTCGCTCGGGGGGGGGGGGGGGCTGCAGCCCGGTAGCCCCCCCCCCCCCATTGGTTGCGCCACTGCACATCACCAATCAAGCAAAAATATGAAACAAGTTTAATCGGCTATTCGCTTGTTTAAAATTCTCAATTCATGGGGGGGGGGGTAACTACCCCTACACTCTCACTACCACGCCAAAATTTTTTTGGCGTGGTAGTGGTGAGCACTATAACCCGATTTTATTAAACAAAAATTTTTCTAAAAGACATTTTAATTCCAACATGAATCATTATTTAACAAAACAGGGGATGGGCCCCCTCTCCCAACTTAAATTTAAAAAACATTTATCTGAAATTTAAAAATTTAAAAATTTATTTATAAAGAAATTTTTTTGAAGATTCCTTTTTGAGGGAAAACATATCTTTAACTAATTAAGATGAAAAACTATTTTTCTTTTCTTTTTTGATTTCTCCACACTATACTACCTACTTAAAAAACTTTCCTTATAACAACCCATAAATCCAAATTAAAATCATGGTACATATAACCATATTTTATTACTTTTACCAATTGATACAATATTAAAATGAATATTTTTAAACTCTCCTCATCTATTTATCCATCACGTTCAGCCAAACCAGTCTTCAACAAACAAAATTTCACTTGCTTAAAAATCTTAAAATAGTTGTACCCATTTATTTGAGGCAACTTCTAAAACCGAAACCAAACTCGATTTAGTTCCCCTGAAGATGACTGTATGTACAGTCAAAACATGTAGGGACAATCGCTATAAAGAAATTTGATTTTTAAATATATATCATTTGTGGAGCAAGACAGAAGTTTGTTTTTGAAGATTAGTTTGAACACCGACTTCTTAAAAATATACCCAAAAATAGCGTTGTTATAATGGACAATGCTAGTTACCATAGTCGTCAAGTAGAATTATTTCCTAGTTCTAATAGTACAAAAGCAGTAATCCAAAATTGTATGATAGATAGTAAAATATATTTTGAAAAAACGGGATCTTTTAGAAGTATTACAGACTTTTAAAATTTATAAAGAATAGGTACGTGTGTCATAAACTTCCAACCGAAAATGGACATACAGTGTTGCGTCTTCCGTAAAATCGAATAATGGAAGGAATAATACTCCCCACATTAAATAAATTTGTAGTAGAATTAATAAACTACATAGTATGTAACATTTCTGCAGACAGTTGGAAAAACTATATATAACATGTAACTAAGGTGAAAAATTTTTATATGTGTATGTATCAGTACTAAACGTTCAACCATTATAATAAGTTTAAAGGAAGATAGTGATAGTAGCACAGAACTAAATTTAGAGTAAAGTAAAATTAAGTTGCCAAAATTGACTAGTGTACAACTTTTCTGTGTACATACATTATACTGTATTTATATCTTAAACTTAATTTTAATATTGTATTAGTGTGTAGTCTAAATCCTAACATTGAATATCTTAATCATAATAACTTCTAAAAATATTTTTCATATACCTAGTGACTTTGTTGACGACTGTAAAAAACTAATTTTTATTGAAACGAATAAATCTGTATTTCAGTATTTCATTGTTCATTTCAAGTTTTTATTATACTTACATTGTCTTAAAATATTATTATTATAATAATTGATCTTTACTTTCATTCGGTTCAAAGTTTAAAGTACTACCGTCGCCATCGGTACGTAGTGCTGTATTTTAGAATCAGCTTGTGTAAATGTAATAAATACAGGGTGTCCGGTAAGTAAAGTCTGTTCAGAGATATAAGAAAGTGACTAACTGATTCCTTATAGGAAAGACCCGGGCCAGCTGTAAAATTGAAATATGGCCGAGTAGGTCAGTATTTTGCTTAGAATTTAATCATGGTTTGTAATAAAAATAAGTAAGACATTAAATAATATTTTATTTATGTTTAAATGTGAAATTACAAGTTATTTTATTATTAAAAATTATATTTATGATTACAATAATATACAAATTATTCGGTACTTATAATAATTATTCACTTAATATATCAATATGAGTATCGACATCATCATCTGTTCTAATTAATATTTGTGCTATTTTGTTTATATGGATATAGGATTTTTCCACTTTTTTTAACATGAGTAACAGAATTTGCGCAACTTTGTGAAGGGATGTTAAAAACTTTAGTTTCTATAAGCTTAAGTACACTGGAGTTAATAGTACGGCAAATATTGTTACGACGAATGGCTGTTAATTAAATTATCTAATGTAGGCACGCTTTGTTCCTCGTATAACTTGTAAATTTTACGCCGTATTATATCTTCCATCTACCTTCGAAAAAATGCCAGTATCGGTTCTTTCTTTCCTCGCTAAAATGGGATTAATCGCAATTTTCCATACAGTTGATGTTAGAATTTTTGTTAATGTGGCCGTTTCTTCTAACGTTGCTTGCTTGCTGACCGCACGTTCAATGGGAGTTGAATAAACATTGTTTATAACTTCCTTAGTTTCCACAGAAAAGTGTTTTCTGCTTTTCGACGGGGTTATCTCCTGAGATACATTAGGCTCGCACATATTTTCCATGACTCACACGATTAAACCAACGATGTATTACACACGAAGTAAGAATAATTACAAAGCTTAAAACTAACTAGAGTGGCTATATATACAGTCTTTAGAACATAATTTGTTTTATGGAATTAACCCTCTCATTTTGAATCAGGTAAAAATCGGTTTAAAATCACCAAACTATTACTTTAATAATAAAATTACGTCTTCCGGATTTGCAGTTTACTTTAAGACATTTTTAAGTACCGACCATAATTTACCTGCATTCATTCATTCATTCATTCATTCATTCATTGTTTGTTTATAGCCACCCTTGGATAATCCCATTCAAAGGCAAAGTGTAACTTTCTTATATCTCTGAACAGGCTTTACCTTCTAATTTCTGGGGAGCATACAGAGGAGGTCAAAATAACCCTATTTTGTCATAGAAAAATATTCCTAAAGTGACCCTTAACAGAGCCCCAAAGGGGTATCCCGCGTTTTGCTTTTTTGGCTCTAACTTAGGTACCAACTTGTATAATTTAATGAAATTTTATTATTTTATAGAGGCCATAGAGTCATTAAACCATACTATAGTAGATGTTTTATATTTATATATATGCCACCACACTCATTGGTCCAAAATCTTGCAGGTGTCATTTGACAGAGCTGAAAACCGATTTTTTAAATACTCTGGTCATTCCTCTTCAAAAAATATACTCTTAATTTATTTCAATAAAACTGGCGATTTTTGAGAAAAATCGGTTTTTATGCGAAACACTCAAAAGTTACTAAATGCTAATCACAAGCAGGTAAAAATAAAATACGCAGGATATGCTGATGTGCATTTAATTTTTGAGAAGTGCTTTCCAACTCTTCGAAGGCCAGAAGACTTTATGCTGAAAGATTTCCATTAATTCAAAACAAACATCAACGATAATTTTTGCAGCAAAATTTGAATAATTTATTGGAAGACGTGCCTCTTGATAGAAGAATGCAAATATGTTTCTTGCCCTCGATGTATAGGTCGAGGTGGGCATGTTTTATGGCCACCAAGGTCTTCAGACCTAAATCCTTTCGACTTTTACTTCTGGGGACATCTAAAAGAACTAATTTATTTAACATCAGTAAATACTAGAGAAGAATTACTAGTGAAAATAAGACAGCTTTCTAACAAAGTCCGAATAATGCCGGAATATTATTTGAAGTGCAGCAGGAAAATATTCGAAGACTACGAAAATGTATTGAAGTACGTGGAGCTCATATTGAACATTGGTCAAAATATCATTTAAATATTTTCTTTATTTTTTTTTAATAACATTGTAAATTAATTAAGTTCTGATCAACCATTTGAAAGGTTTATGGGCTTGACAATTTCTGAGCTGAAAATCTTTCAGCGTAAAATCTTCTCGCCTTCAAAGAGTTGGAAAGCGCTTCCCAAAAATTAAATACACAACATCAGCATACCCTGCATATTTTATTATTACCTGTTTGTGTTTAGCATAGTAATTTTTGAGTGTTTCGCATAAAAACCGATTTATCTCGAAAACCGCCACTTTCATCGAAATAAATTAAGAGTATCTTTTTGGAAGAGAAATGACCAGAGTATTTAAAAAATCAGTTTTTAGCTATGTCAAATATCGGACCAACGAGTGGGGTGGCAAGTCCGTTCCTGACTTCCCTGACGATGTAAAACATCTACTGTAGTATGATTTAGTGACTCTCTATGGCCTCTATAAATAATACCAAAAGCACTTTTCTATACAAACGGCTTGCCTGGGGCCTCTTAACCGAAGAAAATGGGTCAGATTAGTTAAATAGTAATTTAACACCCAGATAAATTATTCACAATGGAACAATACGGGACTTGGCAACTCTTCAAAACCGGGACACCAATAAAGGCACTGATAGTGTGTCGCAAAGATCTTGCAGAGATTACTTTCCCCAAGGTGAGGTTAAACGAAATTAATGTCCTTCGCGTGTGGAAATGAATGTATTCGGGACGCGACTCCGAACTGCATGCAATTATCGGGGTTTATTTGCATTTACTGTCGGCGAATGCTGTTCCACTGGGTCAACGAATAATTGGTGAATTATAGCGTTAATCATAATTATACATTTCCCCTTTTGTTAATATCTTAAATTTGCCGCCGGCTTGAATGAATTAAATAAATAGGCGATTTTAAACCGTATCTGGTAAATCAAAAATCATTTCCACACTGAAACAACAACTCTATACTTGCTTCAAAAGATTTAGAGGAATTAAGAGCAAATTTATCATATTAACCGAATTGAAAATTTGAAATCTTATTCAAATTTAATATATGCAACATATTATGGGATCCCAGAGATACAATGTAGGAAACGATTTGTTAATTCGCTTTAAACTCGTCGTTTTGACGAGTTAAATTAAATACCGTGTTAGGATTTTAGCTGAAAGATTAAAACGCGGTGGACAAAAATTTTTGAGTTAATCCTTGAATTAGTGTTATCCCTGGGTTAAAATGGTTGGTACACTTGACTTTTAAAAAACAATTGTTAAAGTAATTCCAATTCCAATAAAAAATATTCTCGCCTGGAGCTCTCGGATACGGATCTGTTTGAGTTGTTGGATGTTGTTCGGGAAATCAGATACAGAAACCTGCCATATAATGCAGTACATTGCTTCGTTCAGTACATAAATGAGAGCTTTCTAAAAAGATATTATCCAGATTGTTTCAAGAATGCATTAGTGATCCCAATACATAAAGGAGGCGATGCGGACTGTCTCTCAAACTTTCACCCCATCTCTCTATTACCAACAAAATCAAAAATAATTGTTAAAAGGCGTATAATTGCACATTTAAATAAGCACAAGCTGCTGAGCCTAAGTCCGTTTAGTTTTCAGGAGCCTCTGGGCCGAAAGTAGTTATCATAGAGAAGCTACAAAGGCGTTCCCGCAAAAAAAAATGGAGTAGGGGTTCGACCGGATAGCTGTCAGACACCTCTCGCCGGTTACGTTGTAATGCCTATGTTAATCAGGTAGTCGATGTTATTATTTCGTATCGAGTGCTACCACCAACGTGTTATTGTTTGCGTTTAAATATTAATTTTAGCTTTGTGCATAGTGCATAAAACGTTTAAGGATATGCCTGGAAATTGCTGTACACTTCGTAAATGTGATACAAAAGAAGGAAAAGGAAAAAGCACGTTTAAATTTCCGAAGAATTTTGAACAGTGCAACATATGCAGACTTGCTAATATTTACATATTTTTAAATATATTGTATAGGTATTATATATTATTAATTTATTTTCCCAACTGAATACAAATAAATATATAATAGGGATTGGTTACTTCTATTTTATTTTTTATAAAAATAGCAATGCACTGAAAAAATTAGTTATTTGGAACAAAATTATTTTCTAACCTATACAAATCTTTAATCAAGGCAGTTTATGTCTGTCTTTGTTGGTCTACGGACAATCAATAATTTGAAGAACATTGAGGGGTGGCTATTTTAAAAATATATCTAAAAACTAACCTCTAACTTAAAAATTTTAAGCAACTTTCTGTAATGTATTAATAATTTAGTTGTTCTTGCATAAACTAGGCTGTACTTTATGAGTGCTTCTGTTTAAAACTTTAAATATATAATTTCTAGTTCAAAGTACTATAGGTACTGTTATCAAAACCGAAATTCGCTAAGTGCGACTGTATAATAAATTAAATATAATAATGAAGGTATAAATTTAGTTAGTATGTACTTTACATTTTTTTATTTATTATACAGCCAAGCTCTGGGTTGAGGCTTGTTAAAAAATTAAAGTAGTTTCCCAATATAAACCATAGACTGTGTGAGCTTCATATTGAAGAAAAATTATTTTCGAAAGGAATCACTTCGAGAAAAATGTTATTGCCTCATGCTATACCAACCATATTCCCATGCACAGTGGCACCATTAAAAAATTCAGAAGATACCTTGGAAGAATTACCCAAGAAAGTCACAGTATTATCAGGTCTGTATTAGGTAAATATTTATTTAGTTACAGTAAAGCTTGTATTAACCGCGACCCATTTAAAGCGTCTACCTGGGGTTTCAGTTTAAATTTTTCCCCAAACTTATTTTAGGGAATTCCATACACAAGAAACCATTAAACTTTAGACAACCTCATGAAAATCAAATTTTAATGAAGTCTACTTTGTAGACCCAATGTTTTGGGTTCATATTGTTATTTAATTTGTTGTGAAGTTTTTATGGTAATTGGTAAGGGTAGTAAATTACTTTACCATAACGATTTATATTGTTTAAGTGGACTTTATTGGCAAGTTATACTGTACTAAATTTTCAAAATTCGGAGACAGTTACCAACCTTTTTTTTAATCCTAATGGTAAACATTAGGGATGACGCTTGAGAGGATCTGTTTTTTTTTAACAGGTTTTAATATGGAACAGGTTAAAACAGGTATGAATGGTGTAAATTAATTTCACACTGGGGTACTTTTATTTCGAATTGTTAAACTTTTTATTAAACTCATTATACAATTCATTTAAGAAAAAAAACTGTTGTACTTGCTTAGTTACTTAAATCGGGGACAATAATATAGACAGTCGACACAACACGATTTGCTACGTACGACGTATAGAACATAAATAGTAAATATAACAAACAAATAGGAAACAGCGGGGAAGTCCCTAAAAGCGAATATTTTAATTAAACCCTAAACGTTCTCTGCTATTGGAGAGAAATCGGTAGTTCCAATAGCGTCATCCGCAACTAGCGGAAACCGTCTAACGTATGCGCGATTCGATTTGATAGCGCCGCAACGTTAATAACGATACCGCCTGGAGTTATTTGCAAGAAGATTACTCCGGACCGTATTAGAAATAACGTAACAAATTGGCATGCGCACATGGTATAAAAGCAAAACTTGAGGTTAGATAGTTTAATTTCAGTGTTCATTTTGCTTTGATTTTTTAGGTAAGTATTCTTGAAAAGCTTCTTGATTATATAAATATAATTGCAGAACATAAATAACATAAATATATTATTATATACATGTTTGTTTTGTAATGTACCTATATTACTTATTTGATAATAATAAAACCACGAATCATTTGAAATTTTAGTTTTTAATTCAGGGGTATAGAAAAAAGGTGTATAATAGCAAACGTTCTGTTAGCATATTGTCCTACCTTATCTACATTTGGTAACCTAGGAAATGTCCGAGGGCCTACACTAGGGATCTAGGGATATACCTGGGTTGCCAATGAGTGGTCATGTTTGATGGACTGAAATATTTGTCTGAATAAGTTATTTACATTCAAGTAAAGAGTTATAAAACTGCAGACACGTGTGCCTATAAAACAACCCTAACAATACCCTATAAAATTTACAGAACACGATGATTTAGTGCTTCTTAAAGAATTAAGTTAACAAAATACGGACCCGAACTAACCTTATATTTGCAATTCAACTCTATTATAAGATATAGATTTTATTTTTCAAAATTTCATACTTGTTTCTCATAAAATATTGAAATCTAAATTTTAGGTTAAAAATTGTGTTTTGGTTTTGTGATTGATATTGATAACGTTCTTACTGAGCACACACGACGCTATCGCTGGTTCCGATATCTCTAAAATAAAACATAATACCGCACATACGTTATTCAGATAGCACCTAGAGTAATTTACGCTAGTATATGTTATTGGATTTACCGATATCTCTCTAATAACGCGACAACCGGCAACCTTGTCTTGAACAACGGACACCGCTTGATCGCAACAGGATAAGAGCAGCGTCAGCCGCCAGCGCGAAACAGGTAGAGCCTGTCCAGAGATATAGGAAAGTTGAAGACCTTGGTGCAAAAACCGGACAAGTCCATTTTTGATCGAAATAACGGTTTCCGTTAAAATGTATGTATTAAAATATCGCCGATCGATTGGTACAAGAATTAGCCAAGTCCAAAGGAATGCAACGTCAATATATATCTTAAGGACTTGGCCTCTGGCATACTTGGGTGCAAGAAACAGCCAAGTCCGGACTTGTCCGGTATTTGCACAACAGCATCACAAAGCGTCGGGACTTGGCTGGGTGGGGGAATATGCGGAACAGGCAGGGTCTCGCTGGAAATCGGTTTATTTATTCAGTTCAGTGGCTGCTGTGGTTCATTGAGAGTAGGTGCGTGTTCCAAGATACGATGTCGTCTTCCGAGACCGATGTTTCTGAACCGTTTCAATCTTCTGGCAGTGAGTACGTACCTAGTGATGAAAATGTTCCAAGTACTAGTGGTTTACAAAGAAAGAAGAAATTTCCAATGCAAATACCATCAAACTAAAGTAAAAGTGTGCCAATAAATCTGACTCATAATAACAATAATAAAAAACAAAAGGGTAAAAAAAGGACGAGGAATGATAAAACGTGGCAAAGAAATGTTAGAAAGGCAAAAATGGTCAAGGGGGAAGAGTATGTGACAGCAAAAAGCAGCAAAGTGGTACCTAAAAGAGAAGTGGGAAAAGATTGTAAGTGCCGACGCAGATGTTTTTTAAACGTAAGTGAACAACAGAGAAATCCGATTCTGCATCAATTTAATGGTTTAGCTGACAAGGAGAAACAAGATATTTATTTAGCTGGCTTGATTACTGTAAAAGATGTTGCAAGAAAGAGAATAAGATCTGGAACTGGTAAAGAAAAGTCGGTTACTTTTTTCTATAAGGTAAGATTTTTAAGTTTTCTTTACGCTCACTTATTTTATTGCTATTAATTTCTTTACAGGTTCGTGTCGATGGCAGTGAATTTATGGTATGTAGGGCAGCACTTTGTGCGATACATGGTGTGACAAGCATCGACTAGTCCGTTTAGCCACTGCTCCAAGAAACAAAACTTCAGCCCCACCAGATATGAGGGGTAAACACTCATCTAGGCCGAACAAAATACCAAATAATATATTGTGTACTATTGACAATCACATTAAAAGTTTTCCGCGGCGCCCTTCACACTACAGCAGAGAAAAAAACGAAGGAAGAACCTACTTATTGTCTGAACTTAATGTTTCGAAAATGCACTCGTTATAAGTACCTACAGAAGTATGAAACAGATATTTTTGAAAAATTAAAACGGAATGAGGAATGTAAACCACGAGTTACATGTGATTTTTATTTTCGTCGCTTTTGCACAAATCATAACATTAGTTTCGGATCGCCTCGGTCAGATACCTGCCAAATATGTGACAGGCTACAGAATGCCATTCAAGCTGAACAGGACGCTCATGTAAAAACAGCTTTACAAACAGAGAAAAAACTTCATATAAGAAAATCTGAGTCATTTTACACTGCTTTAAAAGAAAAAACAGCGCTAGCTAAAACAGATAACTCTATAGAAGTGCTTTGTTTTGATTTCCAGCAAAATCTACCGTTGCCGCACGTTCCTGCCGGGGATGTATTTTATAAACGCCAGTTATGGCTGTACAACTTCTGTGTATTCTCTGGACAATTAGGTTGTTCTACGTTTTACATGTATGATGAGGTAACATCGAAGAAAAGCAGCAACGAGGTAATTAGTTTCCTAGAACATTATATTGAAAACTTTTTGCCAGATACTGTGACGAGGTTGTACTTGTTTTCTGATAATGCCTTTGCACAGAATAAGAATCACACAATGGTCAATTATCTTTATACGTTAGTTAATACGAGCAATAGGATTATAGAAGTGGTTCACCGATACCCAGAGCCCGGTCACAGTTTCTTGCCATGTGACCGTGCTTTCGGTTTGATCGAAAAGGAGAAGAGAAAAAAGGAGAGAGTACACGTCCCAGAAGAATGGATGGATTTAGTGCGCAAAACATCCAAATTATTTCGCGTAGTAGAAGTTAATCAGGAGATGGTTAGAGATTTCAACAAACATTTTAAACCAATGTTTAAAGCGGCCTTTTCCAGCACAGACAAGTCCAAATTTCTTATTTCAACTCACCGTATATTTAAATATGAAAAGGGATCTAATTTTGTTGAATGCAGTCTTGCTACAGGGATGCCATTATTCACTAAATTTTCGGCATTGAAATCTGGAACTACTCTGTTTTCACTACCAACATATAAAATGACCCAAGCGTATCCTTTACCTATTAACGAAAAAAAGGTCAAAGATGTCAAAACCCTCGTGAAAAAATATGTTCCAGCCGCAGATCAATGGTATCACAAACAAATTTTTGGCGAAGAGCCTGTTGAGACTGTTGAACCGCCACGCGAAGACGAAACAGTTGAAGATACAGTTTATGACTCTGATTCATCATTTTTTTAGATTTAGTTGTTTATTTTACATTTAGCTGTACCCATTTTATAAAATAAAGCTCATCAAAGTGATCATTTACTTTGTTACTTATTTTTTTATAGTATCTGGTGCAACAACCGGACAAGTCCAAATTTTCAAAAAATTCTAGCTCTTATGTTTTTTTATAACATTGTTTTTTAATGTTTCCCTATCAATTTTATTCTATATACCTACAAAAAAAAAGTGTATGCTATCTGTTCCTTATAAATATACAAAAATAGAAAGTTTTTTTCAATTTTCCAAAACTTATAAAATATGGACTTGTCCGGTTTTGGCACCAAGGTCTTCAGTTACACTTTGCCTTTGAATGGGATTATCCAAGGGTGGCCATAAACAAACAATGAATGAATGAATAAATGCAGATAAATTATGGTCCGTACTTAAAAATGTCTTAAAGTAAACTGCAAATCCGGAAGACATAATTTCATTATTAAAGTAATAGTTTGGTGATTTTAAACCGATTTTTAACAGATTAAAAATGAGAGGGTTAATCCCATAAAACAAATTATATTCTAAAGTATGTTTTTTGGAAATGTAAAGACTTTTACACACTTTTTTCCAGTTATTTATTAACACATATCACATAACATGTTTCTGAAGAAGCTACCGTGTAGCGAAACATGTTATGTGATATGTGTTAATAAATAACTGGAAAAAAGTGTGTAAAAGTCTTTACATTTCCAAAAAACATACTAGTTATGGATTTCCAGCAAGTATCGGCCAAGTCAATAAAATTATATTCTAAAGACTGTATATATAGCTACTCTAATTAGTTGTAAGCTTAGTAATTATTCTTACTTCGTGTGTGATACAGCGTGTGTTTAATCGTGTGCGAGTCATGGAAAATATGTGCGAGCCCAATGTATCTCAGGAGATAACCCCGTCGAAAAGCAGAAAACACTTTTCTGTGGAAACTAAGGAAGTTATAAACAATGTTGATTCAACTCTCGTTGAACGTGCGGTCAGCAAGCAAGCAGTGTTAAAAGAAACGGCCACATTAACAAAAATTCCAACATCAACTGTATGGTAAATTGTGAATAATCCCATAAAAAAAGAACCGATTCTGGCATTTTCTCGAAGGTATTGGTCAAGATATAATACTGCGTAAAATTTACAAGTTATACGAGGAACAAAGCGTGCCTACATTAGATAATTTAATTAAGATGCTTGAAAAAGATGAATCCAGCGTTAAATGTGGCAGAACAACGTTATGAAAGTGTATCCAACACATGGGTTTTAGATTTAAAGAGACAAGTTTTAATGGAATCCAGTAGAATTCGGGAATGGCGATCCGAATATCTACAAAAAATTAGGATTTACAGAAATCAGCAAAGGTTGATTATTTACTTGGATGAAACCTGGTTCGACACATATGATACCCTGGAAAAGGGTTGGGTTGACTCAAGCGGCAAGTGTAAAACAAGCGCGTCATCAAAAAGAGGTAAACGAATTACGATTTTGCATGCTGGATCTAAAGACGGATGGATTCCAAATAGACTTTCTCTGTCTGCAAAAAACATTAAAGATTCTTCTCTGTATTACCATGAGAACACCACTGCTGATTTATTTGAAGATTGGTTTAAAAACAAGCTAATTCCAAATATACCTCCGAATAGCGTAATTGTAATGGACAATGCAAGCTACCATAGTAGGCAGTTGACCAAGACTCCCTCCTCCAATGACACAAAAGCAACAATGCAAAACTACATGTATGATAATAACATTTATTTTCAGGAAGATTACACCAAACACCAAAAGGCAATTAGTTGAGGTTTTACAAAGTTTAAAACTACAGAAGGAATACTTCTGTGATAATTATGCAAAAAATTTAGGGCCTACAGTTTTAAGGCTTCCACTATACCATTGTATATTTAATCCCATCGAGCTTGTTTGGCACTAACTGAAATCTGCCATTCGTCGTAACAATATTTGCCCTACTAATAACTCCAGTGTACTTGAGCTTATAGAACCTGAAGTTTTTAACATCCCTTCACAAAGTTGGGCAAGTTCTGTTACACATGTTAAAAAAATTGGAACAATCCTATATCCATATAAACAATATAGCACAAATATTAATTAGAACAGATTATGATAGCGATAGTGATATTGATATATTAAGTAAATAATTATTATAAGTACTAAATAATTTGTATATTTTTGTAATCATAAATATAATTTTTAATAATAAAATAACTTGCAATTTTACATTTAAACATAAATAAGCCATATTTCAATTTTACAGCTGGCCCGGGTCTTTCTTAATAGGGATCAGTTAGTCACTTATGTCTCTGAACAGACTTTATAATAATTAATTATCTAGGTTTTGGAACAGCTTGGAACTGAAACAGGTTTCTTGAAACAGGTACTTTTTAAAACTGCACCAGGTTATACTTGTTATTATAAAAACCGTACCGTCCTTTGTTTAATGTTTAGATGGAAAAACATACCTGTTTCTTGTGTTTTTTAATTTTAAGTTTTGACTCTGGAAAACTACTTCTCGGTAAGTCCCGTAATGTTTTTCTTCTTTTTTCTGTTTTTGTTGTTTTTGTTTTGTTATAATGTTTTGATGTTAAATGGATGTTTTTAAGATACCAACATTATTAAAATTAGGGGAAAAAATTAAATCTTTATGACAAGTATCTATTTTCTGCTTATGAAACTTATTATAGTTTTTAGAAAGTAATAATAATACTTCAACTGTACTTAAAAATCAATCCTTGCTCTTATGTTAAATTTGTATGTAAACAGAACCACTTTTTGCAGAGCCTATGAAGATGCTTTAAAATAAAAGCGAAACGTCGGCATATGGGAAAAAGTTTTTCCTTCGTTTTTCTGACCCTAATTCCAACAAAGCTTTTTGGAACCATAAAATATCTTTCTTGAATATTTTAATTTATTTTGTATAAGTACTGCATATTTTACATTGAACACTGTAAATTTAGTGCATTTATATGTTAAGTCGGGTAACCAAGGAAAGACTGCCGTAATTAAGCTACCTGTACTGCTCTCTGGCATGTAGGTGCTGAACTACGTTAAGCATGCCATGGTAGTTATCAAAGCTAACCGTTCGCCTAAAAATTTAACATGGCAGGCAAAGGTCGTCTCATATGATATAATATTTACGCAAGTAAGACCACTGATTACAAACCGACGTTTTTCTTATTGAAACTTTGTAAATATGTTTGTTGTAATATAACCTAGCAGTTTCATTATTTCTTATTTGATCTCGAGACCACAGATTTCAATTTGAAAATAAAGCAGATACAAAGTTCCTGGGAGTTTACATAGATAGTAGCTTAAATTTTTATGTCACGTAACTATTTTAAAAAATTGTTGTTGTTCGAGAGAACTTGGCATTGTTGCAGCAAAAACAACTTGTTTTTAATTTATTGAGCCACATCTAACTTATGAGACAGCTTTTTGGGGTTACTGTAAGCAGCAACTGTTTAACTCAATAAATTTATTTTACAGAAAAGAGGTCTTCGTTATAATGCGTAAAGCTAGGTCACGGGAACATTGTAGACCGCTTTTCGTCAAACATAAAATGCTTACTTTAACGGGTATTTTTATTCTTATACATTAAAAGTATTCTGGTTCCACCAATGAGGATGTTTATAATACCAGCCAAGATCCTACACTACATCCCAACTAGCAAAAAATTGAATTTTTTATGAAAGAAAAACAAAGTTATAATCACCTTCCCCAATCTTTGAGAATTATTCAATTATTAAAGGCATTTAAAAAAAGGGTTAAAGGTCTACTAGCCGATAAAGCCTACTATAACTACCATGGTAGTTCTTAATTAAGGTTTTTATAATCATTACTTGTTTTGCTTACTAGTCTTGTCAGTACAATTCCAATTTGATTATATGATGAGTGAATGCTTTGATTTGTGTAGGAATATTTACTTTATTGAAGTTATTTTATGTCTGTCTGCAATAGTCTGTAGGTTTACGTTGTTAGTGAAAATGCATTCTTTCAACAATAAAGTATATTTGATTGATTTGAAGAAGATCGAGGTTATTGCTTCAACTCTTCTACACATTCAGTAGGCTTTAGCATAGTTTAAAAGTTAGGGCTTTTGCTACGAAAAGAAGAAGCGGATGGCTTAACCTACAGTTATCTTAGGGTATATTTTCTTTAGCAATTTTAGCACCGAAGTTAATACTACAAATACTCCTACAGCTAACCTCACTTTATAAAAGTGGCCGTAAGCGATGCAGTTAATCGTTTAAACCTCTGAGAGCGTTTGGCAGTCCTTAATAGTCTTTTTAAAAATATTATATGGCTAACATACATGTCACGAGAACAAAAAAAAACTATAAATCCACTATAAAATCCCAAAGCTTTACTCTTTTGTTTAGCAACTAAGCAAAGAGGTGTGTCCAACATTTACAGCGTAATATCATTAATCATTATCATAAACTGTTGCTTATGTTGCTTAGAAATTTCATCAATCTTGACATCCTATTCTCGTACATAACGAATATCATTCTCAAACTCTATTTTCATACTGTTTAAAAGCCCTTTCCATAAACATTGCGCTGTGTTAGGGCAGCTCTACCTCTCGAGCCGTTAATAGCGCCCCTCAAGGGCGCTTTAAACTTGTTATATGGATTTTTTGCTTGTCCACCCCTCCGGATAAGGAGGTCGACAGGATCTACGGGTGATTTATTACGGGTCGCTCGGGTGGCAATTAAAAAAAAGATGAAGATCCAATTTGTGGTTTATAAATTCTAATAAATTAAGTTTCGGTTTAACTTGAAGGCCCGTATCCAATGGTATATTTTTATTTTAAAATAATGTCATAATTTCAGGGTTTAATATTGTCGGAGATGAATTGGTAGTGTTAATAATATAATTTTCCAACAGGCAATTTTGTGTGGGCGGACACTCTCAGCTAATACAGTAGTGCGAACTGTAGAGACGCGTTTTGACGTATTACGACTGATCTGATAAAAGAAACGACACTTCAAGAACCTATACGTACATAAAGTAGAATACTACAGGTGAGATGTAACATAAAGCGACATCTCATGGCTCTCGGACACATCAGCCGGCTAACACCGGTTTTAACTTCTAAGTTCCAAGCTTGGAGTAAAAAAGAAAACAGCTGCAAACACCAGAGAGCTACAAATTTTTCAGATTATAGCCTCACTAACTAGCTGTGAAACGTCGAAATGCGTCTGCGGATGAATCTGCCGAAAGGAAAGACGAACCTGTAGAGTTCGAAATTATTGTTTTCAGTTTCCAACTGATGCCGACGAGAGGATTTCGGCGCTACCTAGTAGCGACTCCTGTAATTATGACTATCTGGTTTTGTAGGTGATTCCTTTCTGACTCTAAACTTATAGACGTCAGAGTACTGTCCCAGATAAAGCCATATCAGCTATGGAAGAATGTCAATTTGTTCGAACCTTTACTTTGTACTTGACGCCGAGGTTGCGGATGACCTACACCAAAAGATTTGTGCAACAGTAAAATTATTATTAAAAAATTCAAAGAGTATTATCCGCACCAATACAATAAAATCATATTAAAAAGGCTTAAAGACGTCTGTCCATTTTCTTTCCGTCAGACCGAATCCTTGGACGCGTTTCGCCGTATTACGGCTCATCGGCAAGTCTGACGAAAAGTAAAGGTACCTTACAGTGCATTTCAACACATATTGTAACGGTGCATATGCGAGATGTTGTACGTGGCGACATCTCGCGGCAATCGAGCAATCCACCCCACAATACGATATAAAAGAGGCTTAAAGAAGTTTACGGCAATCCAAATAGATCTTATTTGCATAGCTTCGATTTATCCTAAAATATCATGAACGTTTTCATATATTAACAATCATCAGGTGCTCATGTTAGTTGAAGTCATGATAGCCGCCCTTGCTGGTTGTTGCCATTTTCACTTTGGCAACTCTATTATTGGCGTCTAATTTTATGCCATACGTACAGTTTTAGTAAATAAGAATATTAAAATGAGTGATTCTGATTCCGAGAGTGTCCTTTCGAATATCGAAGGCATTGCCCACAACGTTCGATTCCCTAATCCCCAAATCAAGATAGACGTAAGAGCAAACTTATGCAGAACTTCAAGATTGGTGTAAAGGAAAAGGAATTAAGAATAGCAGCAATGAAAAGGGTCTCCTGGCATACTTCCAACATCTTTCAAAACATAGGAAGCCTTCGTCGCTTTGGGTATAATAATAATAATAATAATAATAATAATAATAAATCGTCTTTATTCAGATAGCAACAAAAAAAAAGAATACTAAATAAATAACAGTATATAGTTAATAAAAATTGAGATGTGTAATATCTGAAATGGCGAAGTGTCGTCCGGTTAACGGATGTTATTCTACTTAACCATGAAAAGCAAAAAAATATTTAACCAATAGTGTAGATACAATAAAATAAATGACAGTCACACACTTCTACAACACACACGCAACGTAACATCAACAAATTAACCACTCAAACATACTCAATTGCCAATTCTTCAGATACGCGACTAAAAAGTATACCTAGATTATGCATTAACTAAACAGCACTTCCCATAAGTTCAACCAGGAGCAATAACATTGTACAATCAGCAAATTCTATTTCCAGAGTTCAGGCCTGTGAGAGAAGCCGCATGTTAAGTTTCTTTTTAAAATTTAATATATTATAGTCATAAAATTCATTCGGGATATCATTATAATTACTACTAAACTGAAAAGTAAATGAGCACTTAAAAACTGCGGTAGAATGCCTTGGTATCACCATTAGGTTTCTATTGCGAGTGTTTAGATTATTTATGTGCATGAACTTAGTGAGCTTACGTAAAAGATAAATTGGTTGCTTGTTTTTGAGGATACGCTGGCCCAGGGTCAAAAGGTGGATATGACGAAGTTTGTCTAGTCTTAGCCGACCACTCTCTACTATTTTATTTCGTGTGCTATCATACTTACGTATTCCAAAGGCAAAACGAAAACAGCTGTTTTGGATCTTTTGAAGGCGGTTTTTATCAAAAACAGTTAAGGAGGGTCCATAAACAGAATCGCAGTATGATAGCTTTGATATTATTAGCACTTCACAAAGTTTCAGTTTTAAGGCAGAATCTAAAATCTCGCGACTATTATACAAAAATTTAAGAGTTGTATAGGAGGCTTGGCAGAGGTGATTGACGTGTCTGGTAAACCGCAGATTGCTGTCAAACCAAACTCCTAGATTTTTACACTCTGTAACAAAAGCGAGATTTTGTCCATCAACATTAATTCGAAGTTGCCCGGCGGCAATGTTCCGTAATTTTTTTGGTCCAAACAGCGTTACCGAAGACTTTAACGCATTCGGTTTAAGATTATGAGCACAAGAAATATCAACCAGTGTCTTTAAGTCACTATTAATCCGTTCGTTGACAGTGGCAGACTGTAAGCTTGTAACTTCTAAGTAGATCTGGGTGTCATCAGCGTAGTGGTGGATTTTACAGTTGTTAAGTACACTGTAGAAATCTGCTGTGTAAATTGAAAATAAGAGCGGGGAGAGTATGGATCCGTGTGGAACACCTGATTGGATGGTAAGAGGACTAGAAGACCGTGCATTGTAAACGACCCTTTGTAATCTGCCACTTAAGAAACTTTAAATTAGGGATACAGAAGAGTCCGAAAACCCAAAATAGGACAGTTTACTACATAATATGTGATGGTCGAGGGTGTCAAATGCCTTGCTATAATCTAGGAGTACCAGACAAGTAGCCATATCCTTATCGTGGTTTCTTAGAAAGTCATCGGTGATGTTGATTAAGGCAGTTGTTGTACTGTGCTGAGGTCGGAAACCAGATTGTACTGTAGGTACAATGTCATTTGAAAAGACATACTCTGACATCTGTTTATACATAATTCTTTCTAAGATCTTGGAGAGCGTTGGCAAAATACTGATGGGTCGAAGTTGACCAAAATTTTCTGGGCTTGAAACCTTAGCCAAAGACATTAGCCTTTTTCCAAGTCTCTGGGAAGACACTAGAGGTAACGACTGTGTTTATGATATGTGTTATATGTTCACTTAAATGTGGAAATATCAAGTGCAACATTGTCAGGGATATATGATCCGAACCTGTAGCAAAGCTTTTTATCAAATTTAGTTGTGTTATTATTTCATTGCTTGTTACTTGAGAGAATTGAAAATGTATATTATGTTGTAAAGTGGCCCTACTATATTTGCTTAGAATACTTAATTGGTAAAGGTAAAATGATTTATTTACTACAGGTACAGCTGTAAAATGTTTATTAATTTCATCTACATTTTCCAGGTTTGATGGTAGATCAGTGTTTGTTTTATTCTTGACTACCTGTAAAGATCTAAGGGTATTCCAAATTTCCTTTAAACTTTTGTTGCGCATGACGTATTCCATGTGGGCCCTTTTTTCGCGTTTAATTGCTCCCGCAGTATAATTCCGAAGCTCTTTATAATAGTTCTAGTGTGTTATTTGCCTCGACTTCTTAAATCTATCATATGCTTTGTCCCGAAATTTAATCATACTCCTTATGGTGTCAGTCAGCCACGGAGCTGGTGGTTTAGATACTCTTCTGGTGCATACAGGTGCAAAAATGTCAAACACTTCAATAACCTAATAATATTCGTAAGGTATTCCACCATCTTATTAGCACACGCAAGATTGTATACATGATCCTAATTAATATTTTGAAGATATATAGAGAAATTATTGCCATTAAAATTTTTGAAATCACGGAAAGTAACAAGTTTAGAAAATCTCTTGTCGTTTGTTTTGTTTATTTTGCAGGTCGTGGCGCAATGATCAGATATTTCCTCATGAAGTTTTTTACTCTAACACTATTAACCACTACATCATCTGAAATCATTGCTACGTCCAATAGGGAACTGGATGTGCTAGTAATTCTGGTAGGTTCAGAAATTATTTGATTTAGGTTGTAAGCTTTTACAAAGTCATTAAATAGTTCAATACTCCTAATATGTGGTGCTAATAAGTTGATATTTATATCCCCGGCGACTAAGATAGAGTCACAACAAAATTATAGTCTCTAAAATATTTTTTTATTGCTTAGCAGTGTTTTAGTTGATATTCGATCGGGTGGCGTACCCCGATGTTGAGGTCTTTCTGGTGCCTGGAGTTGATTTGCTTCGGAAATTCGATTTTGCGTTTATTACCACTATTTTGGTTGCTGACTATATTTGGATCCTGAGGTTTTTTGCGGGTTCAGTGGTTTGATTCTCTTTCTGATTGTTGTGAGTCTGTTGCGAATTATCGTCGCTTTCTTCTGTAGAGTCGTCGCAAATCGGGGGCTGGGAGGGAATAGACGGTATATATATGTGTGCTTCGTTCAGTGAGGAAAAATACTGATATTAGTAAATACGTTAATTTAATTGCGTTGTTGCATGCAGGCGTACTGAATTGACAAACCTGCACCTACAAAATGTTGAAGATGAAGGACAATGCATTTATAGATAAAGATGCCACGAGATTTTTTCTTATCACAAACAGGAATGTTGAAGGAATAAATATGGTGAAAATGGTTCGGAGAATATATTATAGTGATGCGATGAAGCAACATAGATCAAGCGAGATTTTCTGGTGGGTACAGAAATTAAAAATGCAACAAGCAGCCAGTTGGCATTCATATTTTGGGAAAATACCAGGCAATGTAGCATCGTTTTTGAGCCATCCAAATTCTCAACAATATACTGGACATTCTTTCAGCAGATCGTCTGAATCGTTGTTTGCAGATTTATTAACTGTTAACTTGCATGGTGGTTGGCGCTCTAACACAGTGGCAGAAAGCTATACAGGGTGTTTTAGAAGTACGGTACCTAACTTAAGAGTTGATTCTTTATGGTATTTTAAAAGAAAAAGTTCATATAAACATGTGTCTAGAGTCACATGTTCATATGAGTCCCGTTTTTAATATACAGGGTGTTAAAGTTTTAAAAAAGAGACGTTTTTTTATAATTTTTTTAAATCTCCTTCTCCCGATTTTATTGAAATTTGATACCAATATTCATAATGATAAGGGGTTTAATTAGCCCTAACTAGATTAAATTTATTAAGTCCAGTGGCGTCCCGGGGAGCAGTTTAACGAATATTATGGACAAAAAAATGTACGCCATTGACTAATTTCTTGTTCTACCAACTAATACTACAACTTTTTTGTTCCTTAAATTGCTTTCGTATCTTGCTTTGTTTTCGAGAGAATAAATAAAAGCCACTTTATTGCATGTACAAAAAAATACTGTATTTCAAAGTTAATAAAAACATTTAAATAAAAATGAAATAATTTTTTTAAATAATGATTTTAAAAAAATGCTACAGTTAATCCAAGCAAATATTGAAAATGGCCACCTTCTGATAAATCGCATTATTGCAATCGTCTCGCCATTGCATTGATTCTCTTACACGTTCAAAAATGCCTGCATTATTTTGTATCGCATTGCAACTTTCAATAATTCAAATTCTTAAGTCGTACAGTCTAGTGCAGGCGTCTTGTATACAAGAGACTTTAGGTGGTCCCATAAATAATAGTCTAGGTGATTCAAGTCGGGACTGCGAGCTGGCCAAACTTGGAGACCTGCGCGTCCAATCCAGCAATTAGGAAAAGTGTTGTCGAGGTATTGACGAGCAACTAGGCTAAATGAGCTGGGGCGCCATCGTGCATGAACCACATATTAGTTCTTATTTAAAGAGGTACGTCTTCTAACAGAACGTCAAGTTTTCCACATAGAAATAAAAATTAACCAATAAAAAACGAATCAACAATAATAAGGAACACCAAACAAGAACGATATTTTCCTACAGGAGTCATTCGGAATTTTCCCCTGTACCCAGACGACACCTTTTCTCAACAATTCTTGTCGAGCTAATTAATTAGTTCAATTGGAGTGAGAATTGGATGCAAAATCTTGCATCACCGCGACTTCTAATTCTTGTCTATTGTTCGTTGGCAATTTAAAAATAAGGTCTGTCAACCTTCCCCATAAAGACCTCGCCGGCCAGCAGTTAGGACCTTGCTTTTTGCTATTTTTTGCCGATTGGTCAAAAAATACGTTCCTCAGTCATTAGTGGCAATTCATCAACAAGGGGCTCTATTTGTTTCCTTAGAATTTGTCAATATATTGGGGATGTGAGAGCGCTATCGTAAATAAACGGACCAATCTAATGCCCACAACCGAAATCATTCCTGCCTTCTCAACTCCACAATCAGATGATGATTTTGTTGTGACCAAATGTAATAAGTGAGGAATGAAACACAAAGTCTGCTCCACTAATTTAATATAATAAATCATTTTGGTACGACTCCACCATGATGGTCGTACCCCATTACAATCTCCCAGTAAAATTTGGGTTTTTCAACAAGTTTAAAATTAAAATAAGACTAAATTCATTTAAATTATGTTTATTCATTTAATTTAAGTATATTTTTACCGAATTAAGTTACATATGGTTTCATAAAAATTTTTCTGCAACATTAGTTTATAAAAAACGTAACAATGTCATTGGTCTCTTCATAAATATCAACATCTTAATAATTACCCACTGAAGATGAAGGTTTATGCCTTTGAAACATGTTTGGGATGTTAATCTGAACCTATTTATTAAATTAGTGGAGCAGACTTTGTGTTTCATTCCTCACTTAAAATATTACTCCACTGTGAGATGGACTACTTCCATAAAACCAAATGTAATAGTTGAAGCGGTTGAAAATATCGGCACTGCTTACAGAAACTTCGTCTGTCCAAACACAATTTAACGGAAAATCGCGCACCTGGTACAATTTTCCAAGAACCATTGGGGAAAAATATATTCGGCGTTCAAAATCTCCGAGTTGAATGTGATGAACTTTTCGGGTCTGGTATGGATTGAATTTGTGCTAAATTTTTCAAATGCTAATTTCAAGCTCTATTCAATATGAAAAAATATACAGGGTCTCCCATTTAAAAAATTATTTTTCTATTGATACCTATTAAAATAGTCATTGGAAAAGTGTGTACACCATTGAATTTTACGTGGAAAAGTGCTTCGGAAATCTTTTCATGAAAATAAAAAAAAATTTAACCGGAAAAAAGTTACAGTGACTTTTCGAAAATGCGTAATTTCGAAAAATACCCTGTCTCACCGAAACGGTGCTATAGTCTATTTCAAAAAGGTGTAGAGTAATAAAAGCTCATTAGGCATGCAAAGGGACTACAGCGTGGCCCAACGAATATTAAAGCCACTTTCATAATTTGGCATTGATATCATTGCAAAATTCTTTCTTTTCATCAAGTGCAGGTAGTACCACCCGGGTTTGGGTCAATCTATGGATTTTGCCTACTGTTATCCGTTCACAAATACTGAAAATAGTGTGACAAAGGCGTGCCGGTAGGATATTCGTAAAAAGGAAAGCATTTTATTTTAACAGAATAAAATTTAGGCATTATGTGCATAGTATTAGGTACACTTATTTTTTATTACACATTATAAAAAAAATACAAAACACAAAAAATACATTATACAGAAATTAAATTATAAAAATCATAATATTTTTCGTCATCTGAGGAACTGTCATCTCCTCTTGACGTTATTATTAACGGGTCGACGGTCCGATCGATCAGGTGGTCAAGATCCAACATTTTCTCCTTAATGACATGATGATAGCAGTCAGTTCTCTGGTGTCACTTCTTTAATGGCTTGAGTAAACAGTAGCTTAACGTCTTTCGTTTTGAATGTCGTGTTGTGTCTTGCTACAAATCCTTTCACTTGCGCCCATATAAGTTTTATAGGATTTAGTTCGCAATTATATGGCGGTGTGCGCAGCACAGTTACACTATGTTTTTTTGCTATATCTTCCACGGCATATTTCATGAAGCGATGTTTGTGTAAATTTGCTATAGCTAATAGTTCCTTCTTTATCAAATTATCTTCAAATTCAATACTTTTGGTGGTTAACCAGTCGATAATTTCTTGTTTTTTCCAAGATGAAGTTGGAGTCTTCTCTGTGCGTCGTGAATGATAGCTTGCGTTATCCATAACTACTACTGAATCAGCTGGAAGATATTTTATCATTTCACCAAAATAGTCCTCAAAAACTTTCGAATTCATGTCTTCGTAGTAATCTATCGAATTGAACGACTGAAAGGTTAGCAAACCTTCTTTTAAAAATCCCATGAAAGTTTGGCGAGCACTGGTTATATTTTTGTCTTGCCACAATTTTGGTATTATATAACCTTCATTAATCCACGTCTCATCAAGATAAAAGATTTTCTTCTGCTCTCTTCTGTACTGCTTGATACTTTTAAAGTATTTTTGTCGCCAGCAAACAATTTCATCGCTTTCCAGTAAAAGTTATTTAGGGTTATGCTTTTCCCAGACAAAATCCATATTTTTAAAAGTGGTCCATAAAAGTTTTCTAGTTATAAACGGAATACTGTCATCCTGACCAAGCTCCATTAGAATCTTATCTAGGGTGGGTATTTCTTTTTTAAAATAAAAATAGTGAACTTTTCTTCGAACTACACTTTTTGTGTCTTCACCAAGGACTTTTACTGGTCTGCCTGGACTTTTCTTGGGAGGTTTCACTTGACCTGCCGTCTTTCTCTCCTGCAATAATTTAAAAACGGTAGACTTTCTAACTCCAGTCATTCGGGAACACCGGTCGACAGTTTCTTTTACAGTAAAATTCGGATAACCGTATTTTATGCAATCATGTACATTTAAAATAATAACTTTTTCACTCACTAATAGTGGAGAATTATTGTAACATCTTTTTATTGGTGTGGATGTCGCCATTTTATCACTAACCTTATAATACTGTGAACACTATATACGGCTTAACATTTAAATTAAGCCTTAGACACTGGCAGCAGCATTCATCTATAGGAGTTTTCCTTTAAAAGTGTTTAATTTGGCCCACCCTGTACATTTTAAAGAATATTTTTGTTGAAAGTAACAATTTTTTTTATTGGGTTGTTTGCATGGAAAGATGTATCAATTAGAGAGTGGAATTTAAACAAATTTACCCTGTATGTAGAGTTGTGTATACAACTACTAAATTATGTAGGTATATGAAAATCGACTTTATATCAACAGTTTTAACCCGATTAACGAAAAGATAAATGCTGATTGCAACGCATAGACAAGCCTGTTTCCAGTTGTAACACATCGGTTAACTAGCAAAAGCTTGACACTTCAAATGATTCTAACCCGATCGAGTCGAAAGATGCTCCCATAAATATGTAACGTGATACGTTCCTTAAAAGGCGCGGTTCGAGTTGAATCCATTGTAAAACATAATCGTATATAGAAGGTATAACAAAGAATTCAGGTAGCAGTGAACGACATTACAAAGTTGCTCTTTTACGATGCCATAGTTGAATATTTCCTTTGATTTATGCACTACTTAATATTTCCGACAATAATCTTTCTGGGAACGTTATACAACTGGGTGCTGGAGCAGGGACGTAACTGGAACTTTTAATATCCCCCGCTTTGCCCTGAACTAACCAACCGAAAAATATTAAGCCACTCGTTAAGAGTTCTCTAAAGCTTTTAGTAATTAACAATAATTAGCTACCAATTAAAAAGATAGACAAAGAAAGAGAAAGAAAGACAAAGAAAGACAAAGAAAGCCAAAGAAAAACAAAGAAAGACAAAGAAAGACAAAGAAAGCCAAAGAAAAACAAAGAAAGATAAAGAAAGACAAAGAAAGACAAAGAAAGACAAAGAAAGACAAAAAAAGACAAAAAAGACAAAAAACTACAAAAAAAGACAAAGAAAGACAATATTGAACTATCAGGAATTAGAATTTTTTTCAGCACAAACAAAATTTGAAGCTTCGATAACAGTTGATTAGGTTAAGGCAAGGGTCAGAGAGACTCGCCAGAGTTACTTTGCATAGTAGCTCCCAATTGCATCTAAATATGAGAGTATTAGCCAAGCTTAGCGCAAAAAGGGCATCTAGAGGGTGCGGACAAATATACCCAGCCAAGTTTTTTTTATATTAAAAAAAAATTCAGTGCAGAAAAAATGAATTGGTTATGGATTATAAAAAATGATTTATGAAAAACAGCATCGAGTAAGTGACCGCCACGACAAGACAGGCAATGGCCAACTCTACATTGAGCGCCTAGCATAACTTTCCGCAATATTTCAGCTGGAATGTGTGCACTTTCTTTACGAATATTTTCCTTTAAGTCTTTCAACGTCTAAGGGTGATTAATGTAGACTTTACTTTTGAAGTATCCCCAAAAGAAAAAAACTGGTGCCACCAAATCAAGGGTAGGAGGCGGGCACTCAATATCTCCAATTTTCAAGAGCAGCCTGGCAGGGAAAATGTCTCTAAGAAGAGCGACTGTTTCACGTGCTGTGTGGCATGTGGCCCCATCCTGCTGGAACCAAAAGTCATCTATGTCAAGTTGTTGTTGCAGAAATTCACGAATCATTGATCGATGTCATTCTCCATTAACAGTAACTGCATTGCCTCTGGCATCTTCAAGAAAGAAGGGTCCAATGATTCGTTCGGGTTATATTGCGCACCATACAACCATTTTTTGATCAAACTGCAGACACGATTTCTTGAATAAGAAAAGGGTTTTCTGTTCCCCAAAAGCGATCGTTTTTCTTGTTAATACGACCAGAAAGGCAAAAATTTGCTTCGTCGCTCATTATTAAATGTTGATAAAAATCGGTTTCTGCTTCTACTAAGTTTCTAACGATTTGTGTGTATTGAAAACGTATTTGAATATTAATTGGTGATAGTTTGAACACAGTTTGAATTTTGTATGGATACATGTTTAAGTGCAAAATTCTAACTAATAATTCATTCCTGCGATAGTCCGGTTACCGTTTTAGCTACACGAAGCGACATAGTGGGAACCATTGCAAACTAGCCAAGAACGCCGTCCTTGCAGAGCAACGATTTTCGGTTCCATAAATAAAAATAATTTCTGCATGGTCCGCAAAAATGTAAACTATTTTATGAAAGGGGTACAGCACTAACAAATCCTTCCAACTTTCGCTACTTCTTGTTCCTCCTAGGTAGGTATTTATTTTGTTGCAGTTTATTTCCCATGACTCATTTTTCTTTCGAGTTATCTTTCGTCTTACTCGGGCCTGTGATTCTTTGTATTCCATCCTATCGTGGTTCGAGTTGCTGCATAAATAGCGTTGGTATTTTTGTCTTTTGTCTTCAATATCTTGTTCTATTCCTTTGTCCCACCAATAGGGTTTATAGGGTTTTCGCTCGTCGCAATATCCCAACGCTTCCTGGGCTGCTTCGGTCAGGCACTGTTTTATGTATTCGTAATGTTCTGTTTTGTTATTGAATTGTTGTGTCTGGAGTTTTTGTTCTGGCCTTTTTTTGTATAGATCTTTAGTGCTTTCCTGTTCTAGGCTTTCCAGGTTATATCGTGGTTGTTTCATTTCATTAGGCTGGCTTTGCTTTTGCCGGAGTTCTTGGTTTTGTTTTCTATCGGACCTTTGGTGTAGGGGGATCTTGGCCTTAAGCAGGTGGTGATCACTGCCACAAGTTGCGCTTCTGTACACCCTGACATCATAAATCTTCATAGGCGTGTTTTGTCGGACTATGGTGTAATCTATGATCGATCGTAGGGTTCTTGATTTTCGTTCCCATGTGTACTTATGGATCCATGGATGCTGGTAGAATCCATTCATTATTCTAAGTTCATTTTGTTCGCACATCTGGATTAATCTGAGACCTTTGTCATTTATTATATTTTCACCAAACTTTCCCACGACCTTATCGTCTAGTTTAGTTCCAGTTTTTCCGTTTAGGTCGCCGAGTATTATCACCTCTCTCCAGCTTCCGATGCTTGATATTTCTCTGTGTAGCTGTTCAAAGAACTCGTCTTTCTTGTTAACTGGGGCGTCATCGTTGACTGCATATACTCCGAACACGGTAAGTTTAAGTCCATACAATGTCACATTCCTTTTAATGATTCTCTCACTAACGGGTTCCCATGATGTTATGAATCTTCGTAACTTTTTGTCAATGAGGATGGATACACCCTGTTGTGCCCTCTTATCTCTGGAAATTCCACTATAGAAGTGGTCGTAGTGTCCAAGATTTTCAGAACTCTGGCCTTTCTTTTTAGTTTCCATTATAATTCCCAGCTGGATTTCTGATCTTCGTAGTTCTCCGATTACTTCATTCATTTTGTTGGAGATTCCATGTGCCAAAATTCGTTATCCTTTTCCGTAGCTTGTGTCGTCGTAAGGGTTTCCGTCCATTCCGAGGCTGATGGTTGGTTTTTTTAACAGATTAAGGGTTTGGTTGGCCCGATGTCTCAACCCCCTACCAGGAGGACCGGGTGATTTATGGTTAAGGTTTTCTTCCCCTAGCCTTTGATGAGTCAACATCCAACTACAAGGCAGCAGTTTGGTTAATTTTTCTCTAATCCTGCATAAGGAATTTAACAATACCAAAAAAAGGGGGGTTGCCATTTTAGATTTTAGGGAAGGTACTCTGGGGAACAGAAGGTTGAATTTAGTATGACAACAAATACCTTTAAAGTTGTCCCTCTTCAGATCTAGATTGTCGTGTTTCACCAAATTTTCACAGTGTCATCAGCAAGTTTGATTTACGCATGAAAATAGCGACAAAAATACAAAAGGATTTTAAAAAGTTATACAAATTTTTAGTAACGGGTGATTCACTTAGACCTTTTTTTTTATTTTAAATAAAACACATAAAATGGAATTGGATGGCGGAATCTTTATTATGACCTGAAAGAACAATCTTTGACACTTATTTTTTGAAAACAATTTCATTTAAATGCTGGCCGCGACTACGCCGTACGTGGTCCATTAGGAAGGTCCAATCTTCGATCACTCTTTCTAGCATTGCGACCGGTATCTGCCCAATTACGCGAGTAATGGTGGCTTCTAAGTCCTGAATCGTAGGTGGCTTATCGACGAAGACTTTTGATTTAACATAACCCCAAAGAAAAAAGTTCAAGGGTGTGATATCACACGATCTAGGCGGCCAGTTGATACTTATCTGCTCACCAAAATGATTTGTCAATGAAGCTATTATTTCGCGCGCTGTGTGTGCCGTAGCTCCGTCTTGCTGAAACCAAATGTCGCCGACATCACGGGCTACAATTTCAGATAACAAAAAGTCTGTTATCCTGGTGCGATAACGCTCGCCATTGACGGTTACGTTCTGTCCGGCCGCATTTTTAAAAAATAGGGACCGATGATGCCACCAGCCCATAAACCACACCAAACAGTGCATTTTTGTGGATGCAACGGTAGTTCGAGAGTCTCTTTGCAATTTTGTTTATTGACTTATCCATTAAGCCAGAAATGTGCCTCGTCACTAAACAAAATGCGACGAGAAAACAGCGGATCTTCATTGAGCTATTCATTGACTGAAATTGAAGCGTAAATTCAAGTCTTGTGGCTTCAATTCTTGAACGAGTTGGATTTTGTAAGCCTTTAAACCAAGATCCTTTCGTAAAATTCGCCAAGTTGTCGAATACAATAGGCCCAAATGTTGAGATCGGCGTCGAATTGATTGCTGACGGTGTTCAGTCACAGTCTCCGCTACAGCCGCAATATTGTCCTCATTGAGGGCTGGATGTGGTCTATTCGGTCGCGTATCATCCAATAACGTACACTGTCCCTCATATTTGCGGATGGTACTGGTCTCGGAAGGTCGATGATGCACACCATATGTTGTTCGAAGTGCACGAAAAACATTTTTCACAGAACGCTGATTTTCGTAATACATCTGAACAATTTGGAGACGCTGTTGCGTTGTAAGACTTTCCATGACAAATTGTCAAGCAATACTGAATAAATCTAGGTTGCCAGTATGCCACCAGTGACGAGGAATGTGAAGTTAAAACCATATGGAAAAGGAAGGTCTAAATGAATCACCCATTATTATGTGTGAATGACTCTTGCAAATGACTGCCTTGGCTTATATGACATGACGTAATCTGCTTGGAAACATTTCCATTTATTGCACGGCAGAAACCAGGTTCTGTTGACTTTTTTACGTCTTAACTTAGAAATTGCATTATTATTTCTTTCTAAAATACTTCTACATTATTATACAATAATGCTGAGGTATTTTGATGTTAGGTGTTAATATAGTTATCTCAAATTTTTGAGACATATTTTAAATTGTCCCCCAAAGTTCGCAGCTGGATCCAATTTTATAATTTGTGCACCTATGGTCTATTGAATTGTAACGCATCACATTGTTCTTGGGAGATGCAGTGGCGTAAAAAAATACTTAGGAATGTAATGTGTAAATCCAAGATAGGTAACGAATTTTGACTGCACCGCTGCTATTTATCATAGATGGTGTTACTTTGGGACAGAATTAAAGAGATTTAAATGGAAAAAGGAAATATTTGATTAATAACTTCAACAGCCGCGACTTGTCGTCGGCCGGATGCAGCGCCACATAATCAAGCTAGAGAAATTGCTTTCGGATTGGAAGATTCATCTGAATCCCTTTAAAATGAAAGCTATTTATTTTTCGAAGAACAATGTTAGTAGGCCTGAGACAAGGCTTCGTGCCAACGGAGTCCAGGTAGACTAGTGCCAGAAGGTGACACACCTGGGACTGAACTGGAGGCGCAATTCGATAGATCGAATTGAACAGTGATGTGTAGTTCAAGATTGACAGATATAACTGAGTGAAGCAGGCTCGAGTTAATGATCAGAAATGGAAAAAATCTTTTTTCATATTAAGTAGGTATGGTTTTTGACCAACGCAAAAAGTAAAATGTAGAAAGTAAATTCTATACGGTACAGTAAGAAATATTGAAAAATTTTAAATAGACGCTACGAAACGATCTTTTAGAGATTCATTAATTGGCCATCAGTTTATCCTTATGAGGATTATCTTAGCTAGATGCCATCCATACGCAGGTTTTTGGGTCTAGCATTTTTGTATGTTTTACAGGATTTTAAAAATAGTAGTTTTAATTTATTTTAATATCCTATAACGCTCAATCAACCATTTAACGAAATACAAAAATGTTAGGTAGAAAAGTACAGGGTTATCCAACCAAGACTGAACAAGGCGATTTTTTGACTTTTCCTGTACTTTTATAAAAAAAACTGAAATAGCCATCTTAAGTCATTTTCTCCCGCGAATTCGAATATCTTCAGCAAAAAACAATTGAACATCAAACAAAAGTACTAGGGGTCACTTTGATATTTTTTTAAATGGGATGCCGTATTTTTAATGAGCTTATCCGATTTCTCATATAAATTTTGATCTAAAATGTTGGATTTTTAATTCAAAAACGCCTTTTTTCTTCAGTTTTAAATTCGGAAAATGTTCGTCTACCGTAAGATTAATACCTGATAGATGGATACCCGTTTCACCTGTTCACCCTTTAACCTGCTTTAAAGCGTGCGTCCGTCAGTTAGACAAAATAATCAAGTTTCAAATTTCTATATATTTTTCACGAATTAATTACAAATTTAGTAGTTTTTGCAAATCTATTATTGCTTACGTATAAAAAAAGTATGACATATTAGAAAAAACTATAAACTAAAGTGAATAACTTTAATCTCAATAATATAATTGTTCTATGTGTCCTCCATTATTTTCAAAACATGACCGATGCCCCCTTTTCAATCTCTCCAAAGAATCTCTTACAATATTTTGGTCCTGGTTAAGTCTATTAATTTCATTTATAATTTTTTGCTGAATGTCCTCCAGACTTCTGTTGGGTCGTTGATAAACTACATTTTTTAAATGACCCCATAAAAATGTATCCATTGGCGTGATATCGGGGCTATTTGGTGGCCAATGAATTGTTCCGTTACGGCCAATCCACTGATTGTAACGCTCGTTTAGGTATGTTACCACTTCTCGAACTGCATGAGGCGGAGCACCATCCTGCTGCCAAATGATATTGTTGTAGGCTTGCAATGGCAACCTTTCCAAGAAATCCTCGATATCGTTATGAAGAAAATGGAGGTATCTTTGGCCTGTTAAAGAGCCACGATAAAATAGTGGTCCAATAATTCGATTTTCTAACATCCCACACCAAACATTAAGTGAGCTCCAACCTTGAAACTTTATCATTTCATATCTATGAGGGTTAACTGCTGCCCAGTATCTTGTATTTTTCCGATTGTATACCCCCGATGTTGTAAATGACGCTTCGTCACTCCATAGAATTTTATTATATAAATTATAATCTTCGTCTTGCTCTCTCATCAGCATTGAAGCAACAAATCGAAATTGCAGTTCTTTTTGAAGCTGTGTTAAGTATTGAACGGGAAGGATGCAATATGGTTTTAGACCACATTTTTTTAAAGTTCTGTGAACTGTTCCATAGCTTACTCTCCGGAGCCCTGGACCATACCTTACTTCTCGTACCGCTTGCGGAATAGAACTCTTCGGATTTATAGTAAAATATTGAACAATAGCTCGATCCCTTATATTCCGTCTTTTCATCTTTCTTGGCTTATCTTTCAATGTCTTACTTTCTTCAAATAGGGTCTTAATTCTGAGAATTGTATCCACTGAAATGTGTCTCTGGAAACTCTCAAAAAATGTTCTTTGTGTTTGTCGAGCATTCTCTCCACTTTTGTAATATAATTTTATTACATTTAGCCGTTCTTCTAAAGAATATTTCATTATTTGTAATTAATTCGTGAAAAATATATAGAAATTTGAAACTTGATTATTTTGTCTAACTGACGGACGCTTTAAAGCAGGTTAAAGGGTGAACAGGTGAAACGGGTATCCATCTATCAGGTATTAATCTTACGGTAGACGAACATTTTCCGAATTTAAAACTGAAGAAAAAAGGCGTTTTTGAATTAAAAATCCAACCTTTTAGATCAAAATTTATATGAGAAATCGGATAAGCTCATTAAAAATACGGCATCCCATTTAAAAAAATATCAAAGTGACCCCTAGTACTTTTGTTTGATGTTCAATTGTTTTTTGCTGAAGATATTCGAATTCGCGGGAGAAAATGACTTAAGATGGCTATTTCAGTTTTTTTATAAAAGTACAGGAAAAGTCAAAAAATCGCCTTCTCTAGTCTTGGTTGGATAACCCTGTACACTGCTTATGGATGGCATCTAGCTAAAATAATCCTCACAATGATAAACTGATGGCCAATTAATGAATATGTAAAATATCATTTTACAGCATCTATTTTAAATATTTCAATGTTCGTGACTGTACCGTATCCAATTTACTTTCTACATTTTACTTTTTATGTTGGTCAAGAACCATAATTAGGTAATATGAAAAAAAATTTCCTTCACTTCTGATCAGTTATGCTTCACTCAGTTATGTCTGTCAATCTTCAACTACACATCACTGTTTAATTCGATCTGTTATTAACCCCTGATGATGACTATTTACACAGTCGAAACATGTAGGGATATACCTAGTCTTATCAATTATCAATTTTTATTTAACTCTTTAAGATAAAAATAAAATTTGTGGAGGAAAACTGTGTCTCCTTTACTTCATCTTATCAACACCTATGAACGCATGGACTACTTCTTCAAGTTCCATAGTAGAGAGGTACTAATAGTAGTGAGGCACTAACAATATCAGAATCAATGGAACAAGCCCAAAATTTTGCAGTACAAAATATTTTAAATCAAACAAGCATAATCAAGGCAAAAGTAAATTTCAAAATCTCTACAAATGATAAAACCTAAACACTTTAGGAGGATTGAAATGAAATCGCAGGAATATTCTTAACTTAAAAATACAGAGAGATCCCTAGTAGTTAATCAGTAAATTTGTCTTACTTATTGTACGGACGTAAATTTATAGAAATACTATAAAATCCTAGCTTAATACATTCTGCATATTCTCTCTATCTTTAGAACACCCTGTGGAACTACTCAGACGTAAAAGAACATTATGTTTCACCTACACTAAAGTCCTTTCACAAAAGTCGTTTAGAAAAGTTCGTAGAATAAGAAAAAAATCACACCAGAAAATGATGCTAATTTCAGAAGAGAATTAAAACATAAACATAACCATCATAATAACTGCATCTCTTGTAAATTTACAAGTGATTGCGCCTTACAAAGTTTGAAAAAGTTCTGCTTTTTAACAGCAAAAAGTTTAAGTTTCTTTAGCAAGTTCCGATGTTTCTTTGTTTATCGCGAAATACAATGCTCCATCCTAATTCAACGGGCGTCGTCTTAAACTCCAACAAGTAACTCACATTTTAAGTTGCTGGAAGTTCTCGGTAAATTAAGCTCTTAATTGTGGGAAAAGTTTAATACTGTTGTTAAAAGGTCAGGAGTTATTTTGATTAGTATGGGCTCAATTATTGTAGTTGGATTAATTTCTCTTTACCGTTTGTTCACATTATATTTTATTTAAGGGTATCGTAAATAAAAGCTAACCAATACTCTGGCACAATACACTAGTTTTAGACGACTAAGTTGATTTGACCAGAAAGAATTGTCGAACAAACCATGATTTCTCATTTTCCATTCTAAACTAAAAATTACTGATATCAAAACGTATAATAAGTACATATTATTATACAGTGTGTCAGGATTTCGTGGGGGTTTCGCTTAATATAAAAGCTAGAGGGACTGCGTAGTAGGCATAAAGTTCGAATTATAGTTAAATGCCAGTGGTTCTCAACTTATTTCAATGGCATACCACTAAAAATATTTAGTAGTAAAGTAAAGTTAATAGTTTTACAGAACAAGATTTTAAAAATTATTACGAATGCTCCTCGCGCATACACGACGACTGAGATACTTTACAATATCTTACGAATGCCGACTACTTTAGAACATATCGACGAACTCAGCTCTAACTACTACAAGTGGACAAACATATCATTAGATCACCTAATCACACATTCATTTCATACAACACAAACCTGATCCGACTTTTCGGGGGCTCGCTCCTACTACGACAAGGGGTGGTCTCTATCATTTACCATCCAATCATCATTTAACTACCACATTCCCCGATGACTAAAAGCAAGTGCTTCACCGCTTACCACGTCTGTCACTAAACTTCTACCAACCAGAACCAACTTTTAAAAGGATGAATGCTTAACATCGCCATAGTCAATTAATAAAGGACAGGAATTTGGCTCGAAAAGAAGCTCATAATCCGACCGATCTATCAGTAATCCAAATCATGCCTGAAGTTTTTAACCACGTCAACTTAAATATGCTGCGAAGGTGCAATAAATGTATCGAGCGTGGTGGCAGGCATTTTTAGCAACTACTAGGGTAAGCTATACAGTTATTGGCCACTTTGGAGGCTTTTTATTTTAAAATTAACTTCTTTTATATGGTTATCAGACTTATTTTCTTTGGGTTATTTGTACTATTTTTAATTGTTTTTTGCTAAAATATATTATTTTCTTTTCAATAAAATTATAGTTTATTAACAAAAAAGAAAAAATTGGGAAATGCATAGTTATTGACCACAACATTTTTATTATTGAGCAATAAAGTACCAGTGATTGGCATACCTATATTTAAAGGAAAATTATACCTCCCTAGTAATTTAAACAACTTAAATTTATTTGCTTCTACAAACAGAACAACTCTAGATACAATAGACTTATAAGAAAAATATATTTTATATGTTAGTTTTCGGCTTCAAACACGTTTTACATTTAAATAATCCTTTTGTATTAAATTTAGGGTTCATTTTTAGTATGCATTTGGTGTGAAAGGTCCTGGTGCATCCATAACATCGAATACCTTTTATGAAATTGGTAATATTGTGGGTACAAATAAAACATAGTTTACCGGCAGCAGTGGCATTTTTTGAAAATTGATCTGGTTTTTCATTTTCGTCATCACTCTCGTTTCCAAAGATATTTCTTATAACCCGAGAGTGACGTGCAAGATTTACACTTTGTAAATCGCTTGGACCCGGTGAACTTGTGTAAATGTTGTCAATTTCTTTATGTAATTATACCTTCTTGGTAGTAGGTTTTTCAGTTTCATGATCACTCTCCTGTCCAAATATATTACTTGTTACATGAGACTGACGTGTAACATTAACACTTTGTAAACTGCTGGAAACCGGTGAACTTGTGTGAATGCTCTGGACTTCTTCATGTAATAATGCTCGCTTCTGAGTTGTAGTTTTACTCTTCTTTATGCGATTTTCAGGATTTTCATTTTTTCTTTTTGCGATTTTAGTTTTTTCTTGTTTTTTCATTTCTACTGTAAGTTTTTTTAACGATCTCTCTGTTTTACGAGCCTCCTTCATTTCCTCTTCTTGCTTTTTTGATTCCAGTTTATCCATTAGGTTTTTTTTCCAAATTGTACTTGTGAGAACAAACGAGTCTATTTTGCTTCCTTTTTTTCCTTTTCTCTTCGGAGTATTTGCCCAAACGACACAATCAGAAAGTTTACCTGTATTCTTCTCAATGTTGGGGGATTCTGTTATGGTTCTTATATCTTTTGAAACATTATTTAAGATAATTTTATCATAATATACTGCTTCGGTGCCTTCTGTGTCTTGATTTCCTTTATTGCACCCTTCATCTCCTTGTAAGGTTTCTAAATGATTCATTATTTGTTCTTCACTTTCAGATACCTCAATGACTATAGACTGATTATTTTCGTTGACTCCTTGCAATTCTAGTGCATCAATAATAGGCAGTGTCTCTTGAACAACGATTTCAAAACTATCCATATCCCTAGTTGCCAGCTCGTCTATCTGCAAAAGGCTACCGTCTTGTCTTCCTGGTCCACTTGGTCTTTTAGCTGATGAATTAATAGTTTTAAACTATCTATATAATTTATACAGTAAAATAAATTCGTCATTGCTTCCTGTATCAAAATCTTTAATTCTTTCAAGTACTTCTATCTTGTCTTCCCCGACAATATCTTTAAATTGGTTAAATGAAAGACTGGTATTTAACGGAATATTCTGTTTTGTTTTAGGATCCTCTCTACTGATCTTATTTTGAGCTCCCAGGTATTTACTAAAATCTATAGCTAAAGGATCCCTGGGATATAAACCAGAAGCACGAAAACCATTTCTAACAATGTCAACTTTAGCACATTCTTCGACAACAGTCTTTAAAACGGGAGCAAATTTTCCTTGGTCGCTTCACGGGGATTTTTTCTTCAAAATTCCAATACGGCTTTTTTCCAACCATTTTTTAAAGGCTTAAATGCCGATACGTCTGCAGGCTGAATAAGCCTAGTCGCATTTGGGTATAGCACTATAAGGATTATTCCTAATTCTATACACAGTTGACTCAGTTTTAATGTTTTATGTGTGGAGTGACCATCGACAAAAAGAATTATTGGAAATGTAGTACCAATCTTTTTTAAATATGGGTACAATATATTCTTAATATATTCAAAAAACAGTTCCACTTTCATCCATCCATTATCACTGTTTCCTATTCCCCAGTCAACAGGTACTGAATTGATTATAGCCGCAGGTAGTCTTTTGTAGGAGTAAATAATCATAGGGTCAGTTACTATACCGGAAGCTGAGAAAGTAAACATCACCGTTATATTTGTTTTAGATTGGCCAGAGTCTACTTCATAGACATTTCTTGCGTCTCGAGGAGCAAAAACTTTAAAGCTTTTGGGACATAAGGAAAAGCAGGTCTCGTTTCCATTAAATATTCTTGTAGGATCTTCCAGAATATAATCTAGCCCTTTGCTCTTTAGATATATTTTTATTAAGGAAAACCATTTGCGAATAACAGCTTCAGAAATAGCTGAGCTAGTTGATGTTATTCCTTCGGGTGTTCGGTGAGTGAATACGGGATGGCGTTTAAGAAATACTCGGTACCACCCATCGTCAGGAAAATCATCATTGAATGGATTTTCGCGATGGTTAGCGTCTAAAAACTCCTTAACTGATCCTTGAATGTCCAGCTTTCTGACCGGAAAACCTTTTTATAGCCGGTGACTATCCATTCTTCTAAAGTATTCTCTTCTTCGCTGGTCAGAACAGTGTTAGGTCTCAAACTGATTTTATTTTGAAATTTTTTGCTGGTTCGAAACAGTCGAACTTAACGAATTCTGTTAAATATTTAATAAACATATGAATAAGCGAGGACGATCTGACACGATTCCCAATAATTTTTTAAGGTTATAAGATTCTATGATCTGACGCTGTACTCCGATTTAACAGTGTTGCCACTACAATTTAATATAAAGCCTAATTGGGTTTAGTTTAGGCAAAACGTTAATAAATACTAAAACATTCTGCTATGCCAATCACTATCACATGGCCAATAACTGTATAGCTTACCCTATCTTAAGTTTTTTTTTGTACTACGTACCATAATAATAACGCTGATTAATTTATCTCTTGATATCTGTACTGAACCTCATTGTCCTTTTGACCTAATTTCTTTAAGACATCAATAATTAATTTCTATATCTTAACTTGTTTTCAGCCAATTTCCATAGACACGGGGATATTTAGCGACGTTTACAGCCTTTTACTTTTTATGTGAAAGGCATGGGAAAATCATAATCCGTTGTCAAAACGGCAAGAAATTAAAGCTTTAGAGCAATGGGTCACATTTACCCTAGAACCCCTCTGGATAAAGTTAACATTGTATAATAGGCTTATGTAGATGAACTTACTAACAGTAATTTATGTCCCAAAATTGGTTGCGGTAGCTGAAGTAGTTCCAAAGCCACAAGACGAAAACTAGTTTATGAAGTCCATCTTCAAAGGGTTCTAGCTCCCGGAAGAAGCGTTTCACAAACCATGTTCATACGAACTCTATTTCTTTTCCTGTGTTCTATCTACCCTAGAAGTTTGTAACGTGAATACATTAACACCTTGTATATCGGCATTTTATATTAATTGCTTTCATTATAATTATTATAAAAATATTGACAGTTTTAAATTGCAGCGGATTTCAATGACTAAAAATAGTTATAAAAAATCATAAACTCCTAAGAGAAAATTAAAAAATCACCTATGGCTAAATTTGTCTTATAAAAGTAAATTTAAAAAAAAGGCAGCTTGTTCAGATGCCCATCCCAATATATTTTTTTATGGTGATATATTTTATCATTTTGGAATATTAACTTTAATTAAATTAACATGGGTAGAGAAAAAGTGGAATTGCAGAAAAAAAGCAAATAATTTTAAAAGTACTTAATTTAGGTATAGAGCATATACCGGGTGATGCATGGCTTAGTTGAACATAGGAAATCCCACGTAAATTTCGAAATGGCTAAATATTGGCTCCCCTGTACATTTTAGAGAAAATGGTATTATAGTTTTTTGAAGAGGCCGACATAATAAACCCAAAGATTATTTCACATTAAAAACAGGTTTTTATTTCACCAATCCGGCAATCACACATCCAAAATAAAAGACGCCATTATGTTCTTCTTACTAAGCCTTTAATTTAACACAACATACCTAAGACATTTTCCCAAAAACATTAATTAATTAAATGTTCAAACAACTCTCCATTAACAGCTAAACAATATCCTAACCGATTATAAAATTCATTTCTAACATTACCCAGTTGATATTGAGAAATTCTGTCACATTCTAACGAAATACAGTTCTTTAACTGGTCTACATTTTCAAATTTTACATCTTTATAAATAAAATTTTTTAAGTGACCCCACAGAAAGAAGTCGTTTGGCGAAATGTCAGGAGACTTGGCTGGCCAAAGGATTAGATGCCGTGAGCCAATAATATTTTCGTTAAAAATATTTTGCAAGTATTTCCTAACCATGAGAGACTTATGGGCAGGACAACCATCCATTTGATACCAGATCTCCTGATTTTCGCGAACAACTTCTTTTATTGCGGGTTCAATTCGGTTTTGTAGTAAGTCCAAATAGGTTACTGCTGTCAGGTTGCCTTCCATAAAAAATGGTCCCTATTATTATTTGCTCTTTCCATTACCTCGAAACAGAATACCATTCTCCGTTCCTCATCACCTTGCCTTAGCTCCTGCTGATTTTTATACTTGTAAGGAAAATATTTATGTTTTTTTAAAATACGCAACACTGTGGTTTGATGTTTTCCTACGGCTCGCCCAAGAATCCTCGTGCCTCAGTGCCTTTGGACTCGAACTTACTAATGATAAGTTTAATAAATGAAATAGATGGGATGGCAATTAAACTGAAAACATTTCAGACACTGCTCTTAAACTAATTCCTGTATAATATTACTTAATCATGGTTACTCTTTCCTTAATGGAATAGCTTATATTTAGCTATAATTAAAGCGCCTTCAATAGAAATATTGTCACTGACGCTGCTTTTCATTTTGTCAATGCCAAATAATAATTTGCTGGTGTTTGCTGTATTACCTAAACTATGAAAGTTACGTAAATTTGCCATCACATTTAATTGAATAAGTTAGGATTGGCTCATTAAAATTTATTCAAACAAGGCACATGAGTTTATTATATCGGCCTCTTCGAAAGATTATACTACAATTTTTCTCTAAAATGTACAGGGGAGCCAATATTTAGCCACCTCAAAATTTACATCGGATCTCTTATTTGTTTAACTAAGCGATGCATCACCCGGTATATATGAAATAATAGGAAATAAGCGCCTAAATGAAAATAAAATAAAATATTATGGTGTCTCATTTAAAAAAACTGAGATATTAGTTGAATTTTACTAAGTTGATTTACTGAGTTAGAAAACTAGCAGTTTTAGCTATGTGCTTCAAACACCCTGTATAATATTTTGCATAAAATTTTCTTATCTTTATCATTTAGATCCGCGCAACATTTGAATGTAACTTAAAGTATGTAAATTGTTGTGGGTTACAAAAATTGCGAATTTTATAGGAAGAAAAGATTATGGAAAAATTAAATTTACTGAAGAATGGTTGAGAATTTTGTAATATATGTATTAACAAAAAACACCTATAATAACGTGCTAAATTTAAAAATATAAAAATCTATAGGGTG
Organism: Polydrusus tereticollis; assembly: GCA_963920685.1. Classification (NCBI taxonomy): domain Eukaryota; kingdom Metazoa; phylum Arthropoda; class Insecta; order Coleoptera; family Curculionidae; genus Polydrusus; species Polydrusus tereticollis. The sequence continues at coordinate 59,372,375 of OY987329.1, forward strand.
TTTTATTTCATAAGCGAAAGTTGGTATCAACTATATTCAATCGCCTCAACCCTGCATACATAAAAATACAAAAAAATAAAAACTTATTTACAATCAATTTATTTTTCTTATGCACTTTTTTTCATAACTTTTACAGTTTCCGAGAAAAGATACAGAGTCATCTTACGTGGACCACCCTGTACGTCCATCAGTTTGCGCCCGTGTTATACCCCTCTAGACGGTCGTGTTGCGCTCAAACTTTAACTGCCACAAAGCACGTTAATAATATGCAAAATTTCTGTTTTATAGCAAACATTTACAAACATACGGGCTCCTTGTTTTTACTTTTCTCTTTTATGTATGTATATACAGCGCGCAAATGTGGGATCTCACCGACGTATAGTGGGAAGCACTCGAAGGCAATAACTATAAACTTTGGCTGCTTTTGTGAAGGTGTTATTTTTGCGTCTACAGTGAATTTCAATTGTATATAAGTACATACTTCGCAGAGTTGTCTGAAAAAATCATGCTTGACCTCATAGGTGAAAAGTTATTGCCATCATAACTCCTAATTAAACATGTAAATGCACATTATTGGGTTAAAAGAATGTTGTTAATATACACAAAAAATAGTCATACCTAATTATTTTGGAGGCGACTTATTTATCAACAGTCGCGTTCACGATGTTTTTCGATACATTGACAACATGAATTAATCGCGAATGGGATTAAAACATCGATCCTACTAAACATAAAAACGCAACGGTAATTTGTTGCAAAAGTTTAAAGTAACATTTTTTTAAACAAAGATCTACTGTTACATTTAATGTAATTATTACATATGAACAAAAAGTTGCAGGATTTTTCGTGATAATTTTTAATATATTAACCAGAAAAAATTATAACATGAATTTTGGAAATGGAACATCCTATATATTCTCATATCTATAAAAATCAGCTTAATTTCCACATTTCAAAAATATATAATATACCATTTCGATTAGGTACCAGATTTGCGATTACTATACAGAGTAGGTACCTACATCAAAAATACCATTTCTACTTATTTGGATTTCGATTAAAACTGCTATTTATGATTTCTTACCTAGAATATGGGGAGCCCCCGTCATGGTTCTTAAAGCTTTATTCTGAAACCTTTGAATTTTGAGAAAGTTTGTGTTCTTTATGAAAGACTGTGTTGTCGTTCCAGTTTAGCTGTTTGTTGAAGAACAGACCCAGGTATTTTATATTTTCACACCAGCTTATCCTGGTGTTTTTAACAAGCAATCTGGATGTAGGTTGAATGCCTCTGCCCTTCGAGAGATCGATAGTCTGTGTTTTGGCACTATTCAGACGAATTTTCCGTTTATCAAGCCACGCCTTGATAAGTTTAATAACGTTGCTGTTTTAAGATTACCTTTTTTTCGTTGCTTGGGCGAATTTTGGAATATCGCTGGTATAGATATTATACAGAGCCGGCACAATGGAGAAACTTTGCAGTTTTTCTGGTTCTGACGTGTCGCACAGTCGATAACGCATTTTTTCACGAAACTGCGAAAAATCGATCTGACAAGAACGAATAAATAACCTTAATTAGGTAGTTTGGCATACCTAACCTTATTAACTTTAGGAGACCTACCTAATTGCTTTGCTTATGCTGAAACAGACCGCTTCGGTACTGCATTAAAGTACATGTTCGATGCGTAAGTTGACACGCCTCTTCATGCTCACAAGAACATTTTGCAACATGTCTGGCGTTATGGTTGAATATTCTTCAATATTCCTTTGTTCCAGTTCTTGCAAAGTATGAACAGAAGTTCTTCAAGTAAGGAAAAACATAGTAATTCATAATCGTCAAACAAGGTGACCTAGAAGACAACTCGATATCGAAAAAGACCGCTCCAGTTGTACAACGACGATTGAAGCCTGTCAGTATATTTCAAGCCAATCTGTTTGTCTGGCGCACCGTGCAATGATCAGAACGAAACCCGAACTGTTCAGGTTGTAAAATATTGTTGTTAAATACTAAATAACATCGGACAATATAAAATCTTTGTTCCAATGAAAGCATTTTCTAATTTCACTATTATATAGATTTAAGAAAACTATGACAGAACTATCAACAATACAACAATTGGAAAGATGCAAAGAAACTTAAACATTTCATTTATTTAAAACATATTACTTAATTTTTTATTATTTTAATATTAGCTACAAAATTAATCACTTTGGAAAAAATATTTATCAGACTATTTTGTACAATAATTCGTGTAATAAATCGGGCTTTTAAAAATATTTACATATAATTGAAAAAAAAATCGACAATGAAATAACTATAAATGATATTTTTAATGTTCCCTGTTTAGTAATCCCCAATATGGTATTCGAAATTATAGTTCTAAACAGAAGCAGACTTTTTTTTTATAAATAATGACTTTTCCTTCTAAACGTAGGTAAGGATAAAAAAAGTTTTTTCTCTTCCAAACTCTATCTGTGGACACGCTATGTTTATTTCAACCGTTTTTGAGTTTCACTTTAAATAATTACGTCTAGTTAGCCGACTTGGCGAGTCAAATAATTGTTCAATTCTGTTAATCGTCTTTTTATGCCTGGTAAGCTAAAAATTCCTTTTGACATCGTGGTAAATATTCCCAAATCAACACAACCTAACAATACCGGCAAATAAGTATTCATATTCCGGAATAATAACTGAAAACATTTTTATAAGATGATTATGCAAATTTAAATCACCTTAAAATACTAAGTGCAAAAATCTCTATTTTTTTACGTTCCCGGATATTGAGATGGGAGTGAAAGTATAAAAACGAGTGACATAAATGCAGCGTTAGCCTGAGCATCTACCACAAAAACGTCAGTCCAGGTTTTCAAAATATGGGGTTCTGATTAATGAAATTAAACATCAAATTCAACTTAAAAATCGGTTAAAGAACAGAGCGTATCATACTAGAGATCCTCGGATCAAGGCCGAGGTCAATCGGGCGGCCCAGGTAGTCGAACGGCAATCGAACCTGTGAGATGACAGGGTCCAAGGTCGTTTTATGGTGGATAATTCCATCTATAGAATAACGAAGACCTTGACAAGGGGTGCGCAAACACCCATGTCCCACCCGAAAAATCAGGAAACAGATGTTATCCTAATCGATGCCAAGGAAAAAGCTGAATTGCTCGCAGACAAACTCTTTATCAATTCATCGACAACCCGACCTCGACGCGTTTCGAGATGAGAGGGTCTCAAGGACGACACAGATTTACAAAACAATCAGCTTTCCACCAAGTCACCTTAAACGAGGTAAAGACCCTAGTTAGCGTTCTGAATCTTAGAAAAGCCCCGGGTATTGACAATTAAAAAAACGCGACCAAGCTTTGGGAAATACAGTAAGCATATCTCAGGTTATTATCAACGAAGACCATTTACCGCGCTCCTGAAAGCATGCAAAAGTAATTTTGATTTATAAAATAGATGAAGATTCCACGGCATCGCCTAGCTATAGGCCAATCAGCCTGCTGTCAAGCCTAGGTAAGATCAACGAAAAGTTAATTTTGAGCAGATTAAATGATTTTGTAGTTTGCACGTAACGTTCTGCTTAACGAACGAAAATTCCTATAAATGAAAAAACCTAAACAGTTTACGAAAATTCAAGACAAGTCACAGGATGTATCCCAACTTAAAAGTACAGAGAAGATCCCAAATATAAGAAAACAAATTTTCCGAAACTTACTGCTGATAAGAAATACTTAAGTACTTTTATTGCCCCGACTATGGCATGCTATTATTATTAATTATTAAACAATAATTTATACTCCACTCACGAATCAAAATAAAAAGGTTTTTAATCATGCCCCTGCAGTCGTCACCAAATACTTTATCAGACTTCCACAAAGTCATATGATAATCAATAAACTTTTAGATATCATACAGACACGCATCCGGCAAGATCAATATCTCTGTATAAGATTGATTAATATGAATATTAAGTAGTTAAGTATGCAATAAAACCAATCAATCGACAGTAAAAAATAGCCTTCTTACACGCATACTAATAAATTTCGTTCGAGGTTCTGGAAGATGTGCAGCTGTCGACAGATCATTAATAAGGGCATAAATAAATTCCGTTACCTTCGAATTTCAAATTAAAGAAAAATGCTAGTACTTCGGGCAAAAATTAGACGACTATTTTGACATAAATGAATTTAAGTGAAGTGAAATAATTAGTATTAAGTAAATGAATTTCAAGCCGACTGTGCTCATGCCGCCTGTCATTTTAATAAGCTATTGGCACTTAAAAGGTCAAACGCATTAAGGCAAGATCGATTACTTAATACAAGATTGATTCACATGAATATCACTAACCTAATGAAGCTCATTAATCTTTAATAAGAAAAAATTACGCTAATGCAACCATACTAATAAAACAGAATGTCGAAAAAGAAGATGTAAATCTGTTGACAGATCATTAAGCCAACTTTGATTGAGAACGACTGGGCTTTCTACATGTTTTTACCAATCGTACGTTTTGTAAAGGCGTTTATTAGACATGTTTTTCCGCCCACTGGTTTCTGAAAAATTCCTTTGCATCCTCTCCGAGTTTTGAGTAATTAACCAGTCTTCCTGTCTAAATCTTGGTATTAAGGAAGATTGATGGCGCTTCCATGCCGAAACAAATTAATTAAAAGGGTATTTTTTTCTGTCCGATAGAAAAAAGTTAGGTAATGTAATTTGAGTATCTATTAAATTAGTATTTTTACTCCGAGATGCGCTATTTTTGAAAATGTTAAGTAAAATAATAAACAGCCTAATGAAATTAATTATCCTAATAAAATTATAAATATTGATGTTAGCTTTCAACTTTTTGGTGTCTATTTTTCGATTGTTCTCCGTTATTAGTAATTGCTACGTTTTATAAAACAAAAGATACCGCAATGTTATTTTTTCTAGACCTCCTTGTTTCTTATATTTTCGGTTTGTTACTTAGCTAATGAGGTGGTCAGAGAACACGAGCAGAACGAACCGTGGAGCACGTGTACCAATTGCCCTAGCTCGCGCCACCAGCCTTACCACAGGAAAAGCTGCCAACCGTCAAGATGACCGTGCAACCTAACACCACGTAAACACAAAAGATAAAAGTAAAAAGGTAAACAGACAAAGGGTGGGTTGTATAAATAAAACGCTGTATTAAAAAATATTGCTGGCTTTATTAAACTAAAAAGAGGGGTGTTAGTTACTTATTCTAAACTTAACTATAACTAATGATTCTGAAGATACTTGGGTAAAACTCCCAAAGCACTTCTAGAGAGAAGACGTATAAGCAGGTATTCCAAAGAAAGGAAGGCGTGATGAGATGATGTTCAGAAGACAGACAGGAGAAAGAAGAAGGCGAGAGACCATAACAGGAGCTTGTAGGGCTTTAAAGTTTAGTTATACAGGGGTCAAGTAGGGGTCGTTGGGTGCTGCAGAAGTTTCGGCCTCGTTCTGGTGTCTCTTACTTTCAAACGGCAAAAAAAATACGAAAAGAAAATCGCACCAAACTGGGCGACCCAGTACATCAGGTATCCAAAAATATTCGTAAAACGTATGGGTAACGTGGAAAATCATCTTTCTATCCAAAAACCCGCAAGGATGATTCAGAAAATCGTGGACAAAAGGCACTGACTTCTTCTTCACCGTTGAAAGTAAAGTGGCACCAAAAAGACAAAGAACCCAACCAAGAAATCTCACAAGCGTCAACTGTAAAAAAAGAACCGAAAATCACCACTTGACAAACGGTCACGTTCAAATTGATAACCCGGGATTCGAGGAATAATTAAAATATAGTACTTGATATATAGGCTATAAAAATTCTCGCAAAAAAGATTAGCTAACCTCTAAAGTTTTGAACTAAAACTGACAATTACAATTGAAAAAAAAAAACAAAACAAAGAAATTTCCATGAAAATATTGTTATACCGGGTGTTGCATCGTCGAGCGGGACATAGGAAATCCCATGTAATTATTGGCTTTCCTAATTATTTTTATTATTGGCTTCCCTAATTATTTTAGAGAAAAATTCTATTTAGGTTTATTAAAGAGCACTAAAACCCACATTCAAAAGAATAACTTTAGATATTTTTGATGAGCCCGTTTACGGGTTATCGCCGATTTCTTTTTAACTATTTCTCCTTTTTATGGCCCCGTATTTGCGGGCACCAGTCAAGGTAAAAGATGACTGTCAAATAAAGTTGTCATTTTGAGGAATATTTGAACATCTTCTTAAATCCTAAAGTTCTAACAATTTAATAGTACCTACCTATTAATTAGTAAAATATTGAAACATGTAAAATGTCATAATTAACCTTGTAATTGGATACTTTATTTTAGTTTTATTCAGATTAATTTGTACTCATAAATACACCTTTAATATTTTCGATGTACGAGTTTTTATAACAATAAAGCACACATTTCAAAATGACAACTTTATTTGACAGTCATCTTTTACCTTGACTGGTGCCCGCAAATACGGGGCCATAAAAAGGAGAAATAGTTAAAAAGAAATCGGCGATAACCCGTAAACGGGCTCATCAAAAATATCTAAAGTTATTCTTTTGAATGTGGGTTTTAGTGCTCTTTAATAAACCTAAATAGAATTTTTCTCTAAAATAATTAGGGAAGCCAATAATTAACCCCATTTAAAATTACATGGGATTTCCTATGTCCCGCTCGACGATGCAACACCCGGTATACATTGATATGGATCAAATGATATTATGGTAGTTGATACAAGGAAAATAGGGTGATTAAAGATATGAGCAAAATGTAATCCCGCTTAGCCAAAGACACCGAAAGGAAGGTCATTAACCTTAAGTGGGAAACCAAGATAAACTCGCTAAAGTTAGGTATGTAGTTTCATACAGAAAACAGAACATTGAACGTTCCAACAGTTTTAAAGATAAAATTCAAATCAAATTAATTATACAGTGACAAAATATAAAGGTAAAAAAGGTAAAAAAATGGGCGTTTTCTTACCTTTTTGATATACATCGATTTTTTATACGTTCAACAGTTTTCGAAAAGTAATCCGAACTTGCATTTTCTGAATGGACCACCCCATATATTAAATGAGACAATATGAAAGTTTATTACAGGGTTCTCAAAAATAAATAACACTCCATATGTATTATTAGGATTAAGCCTGAAATATCGTGTTTTAAGAAAGTTGCATGTTTTGTTAGTAAAAGTCATGATAGATATTAAAAAAACAAACAACAGTTAATAGTAAATACTTATTAAGAGGCCCCTAGGAAGCCGTTAGTATAGAAAAAGTGCATTGGGTATAATAAAGGTATTTATATGGGGAAACACGCCGCGGGTCGCAAGGTTCCGTTAAGTTTAATTTTTTTTTTTAATTTCCTTCTATTTACCTCGCGTCTTTACTTCTTCAATTTAGTGTTACCCCATGCAAACCGAAAATATAAAATTATGTAGACTAAATAAACGATAGATCCACTACCACCATATTTTCAATTTCGCCGGCACCGCTCTAATTCGAAGTGAAACTAGTTCTAACTGGGTAGTGGCTAGCGCGAGCACTAATCTGGGCTTTTTCGCTTAATGAGGGGCAGTGGGAAAACTATTCTGTTTGAGTGGTCGCGCCTGATGAACATAATTAATTAGAGCGCTACGCTCACTTGCTGTTTACAATTCTATCGACTGATGAATTTTTATTGAAATTTTACTGAATATCACAATGCATGATTGGTTTGATTATTGCTTTTACACAAACTCATACTAAAAGACAACACTTCGTGCAGGGGCGGCTTTTCAGGAACAAAAGGGTCGGCAGTGCTCACCCAGTGTCAGACAACAGACAGTATAATATATTATTTATCTACATCAATTTGTATTTTTACTGTGGTATTTACCCATGTAAGTTAACTCTCTATCACAGCGTCTCCCAAAACTTTTTTTGTTCTGACCCAGTAATTTTTATGCTTTACCTTCGTGACCCACCATAATTTCTTTTAACACTCCTGGTGTTAAATATATGTCCACTTATAAGTATGTATTATTCCTACTATAATAATTATAATAAAACGAAAAATTCTAATTATTATAAGATGGCCGCCAATGCAGATTACGTTAACAAAGTTTGTCAAAATCGTATCAGTCCAACTTTGTACAGCCCGAGCATTTGCAGCCATTCTTGGGAGGCGATTTTGTACAGCCAGTTTTTGCGCAGCCTAAGCATTTGAAGGAAACAATGATGTGACCCGGTATTTTATTTTCGTGGCCCGGTACCGGGTCGCAACCCACCATTTAAAAAACGCAGATTGTTAAATATTTATAAGTCAGTTAAATCATATCAGGGTATTCACCATTGAAAGTTAGGCTTTATCAGATTGTTAAAAATAACTTGTTAAATTTGGCTTGATAAATAGCTAATATAACAGACTATTAAGTTTTAATAGTTTGGTTATGCTTTGTACAGTCTTTTCACTTTTTGCTTTCTTGGGTTTAAAATTTCTTGTGTTTTAATTATTTTTCGGCACGGTATTTATTGATGAACATGGACAGAGTCGACAGAATCAATTTATTTGAGTCCTCGTCTGAATTCTCGTTCTCAGATAGTCAAGAAGAGCTTGCTGCACGTCCAAAAAATGTTAATAATATAATAGTAGCAAGAATAATAATATTTAGTCAGGATAGGTCCAGATGTTTGCAATGCATAACATTAAATTTCCAGGCCCATTTCTCCAAGCATTAAGGTTTTTGTTTGTCAAACAAAGCGCTGGTTTTCTTATTTTCTATCATAGCAATAATATACTTTTGTACCTTACCAATAATAATTTCTTTTTCTCTTTGGGTATAGTTAGAAGACCTGTTCCTTTCACACTTCTTCATTATTATCAGTTTATAATATGTTAAATTTATGTACATATCATCTTACATTACTGAATTATTGTTAACCAACAATTAACCATAACCTAAATTATTACCATATTGCCAATTCTATTTTTCACATATTTTCGTTAACAGAGGGTTTACTATCTCAATGCCATTTATTTTTGGTGAATACCATATTCTTTTAACAGACTGTTAAATATGAAGTAAACAGTTGGGTAATTTCTGGATCATGAATACGGCTGTTAATGACTCGCAAACTGCCAGCGAATAACCGTACACTACTAATTATTTGAAGACTTCAAACAGGGCAAAATTGGATTTGACGGTAAATTTAAGATTTGTTCCAACCCGACCAAAAACCGTACCAGTATACAGTCCTCAAACTGCCGTACAACTAATATACCACTGCAACAGTCGAATGTCAAGTTTAGAATTTAATTGACGGGCTGAAAATAATCGATCAGGAATAGAATAGGTTCGGGTTGGTATAAACCTTTAAAGTCAGGTAGTTAGCTGTTGTTTGTTATTATTCTTTACAGAAAAGAATTGCAGTAATAAAGAATAAGCCAATAGTGAGGGTTGTCTGTAGAAAAACAGAACTTTTGGTTTGGTTTGTAGGTTTGTTTAGAATTAGGATCTCAGATAAGTGTTTTAAAATTCAAATAAAATATCTTGTTTGAACGCACGCACCACGCAATGACATGAAAAACCAATTTATATATTTGAAGTTTAAAATGTGGATTTTCGTCTTCTCTTTCATTTGATAAACAAAGTACAATAAAAAAAAATGATGATCATGTCTAACGTATCTTGGCAAAAGACGGCTTTAAATGGCACATGATTTTATTTTCTTAAATTTGCTTGGCTTTCCACCGAGCTGTTGAAAGTATAATAAAAGGAAACAACGTAATTAATAAATGTCTCCATCTTTACGGCGCATTTAAAAAAGTAATTTTGTTCTCTACGAGTTTTTTTAGTTTGGTTAGAAGGAAGTCTGATTTTGATTTTTTGTCATGACTACCTATACAGGGTGAAGATTTTAAAGTGCTACAATGCAGAATCCGAAAGACGACTCTAAACATTTTATTCAAATTTTAGGACGCCAATAGACAGGTTGGGAGACATATTTTAAGAAATTTTTAACACCCCCCCCCCCCTTCAAATTTAATCTGGCTGTTGACAAATTTTTTCAAATATCAAACGAGGAGAACATCTAGATTAGCCAACCCGGAGTTGATGGTATCCCTAGGTGTATATTGCGTAAGTGACAATAATAATGACGTTCCAGCCTTTCCCGAAGTGATTCTTGCAAGGCTGCTAAGAAGTTTAACTTAGCGGTACACTTTAAAAGGATTGATAAAAAAACACAGTGTAGGTGAAAAGATTTATAGAGTCGGCTTTCCAGGAAAAACTCAGCAAAAACACCTGGTGTACGCATATAAGGAATGACCGAAGAACAACTTGCTAGCGCTTGAAAGAGTTGTTGATTTTGTCATGTAAGTACAATAATTATGTTGACGCTCGGTGTGCATTTTTTGTTCCTTGTTCGTTAAGTAATATCAGTTATCGTCCGTATTTAGATGCCAAAGGATTGGATTGAGGGGGGATCCTCTTAACAAACTGGCAGTGATAAGACAGAGCCGAGAATCAATAACGACACCCAAATATCTTAACTTTTTAGCTGGCCTAATTGGGACGTCGTTTTCCGTTTAAGGGAAGGTTAATGATGTCAGTAAATTTCGATGTGAGAATTAGTGCTTCACACTTGCTCTCATTGTTTCTAATTTCCACCTATTCTACCAAGGAAGAAGCGTCTGCAAATGGCATTTTATATGTGTATTGGCCACATTTGCGTAGAATAAGCTCGCATAAGCACATGGTCAGCAAACATGACCAAGTTTGTCGAGGGAAACCGGGGAATGTTAGCAGAATATAAATTAAACCGTTGTGCTGACAGAACTCGATTTTACATTTCTTAGCAAGCCTTTATAGGCAACTTAGTACCCTTTGTAACGCTAGGTGGTGCCACTTTACATTTCAAAGGCAAGAGGAAATTTTGAGAAAATTGGTATGAAGAATATGAAAGGCTTACAAAAAGTAAACCCAAAATTAAACTGTTTTGTTGGCCATAATATGCATTTTATTTTAAAATGAAAAACGGAAAAATTAAAATCCGTGGTGCGGTTGTACGACAATTTAAAAGAACTTAATTTATTTGGTAAATGAAATATTTATATTTGTCTTAACAATGACAATGAAGTAATTATAGTAGAACAATCAATCTATTTTGCGAGGATATCGTAATTTTTAAGATTTTGACCTGCGGTTGTATTATGAAATTTTTGACACACATATGATGCAAGTTAAAACACGCTTTACTAATTTTGATAGAATAATTTTTTTCAATATTTTCAATAAAAGCAGCTTTAAAGGGTTTTCAAAAAATATTCCTAAGTAGGTATTTGTTGAAAAATCTGTTGTCAATGCTATCCATCCTTTTTTAACATAGAAACCAGTTAAAAGTGGAATCTGATCTGATCCGTGTAAATTGGGAAAAACTTGTTGAAATGTATTATTATATTTAGGTATATCGTATAACCTTGTATCCCCGGTTATAGAGGTCATGACCAACCCCCCTCCCAAAAGAAAAAATGTGATATTACATAATATTAACATGATTAAAGAATATATAATTATGATTTACCTTTTCTCAGGCCTACCTTTTTGCATAAGAATAAAAAAAAAATAGACGTGAAATTAAATAATTAATTATCATACATCTGTGTAATACAAACATTAGAATAGTAGACAAAACCGAATTTTGGGCGTGGTTCGCCCATGTATCGAACTGCTGACCCTGGCTGCCAAACCACTGACCTTATAGTGTTGCTAGTACAGTAAGAGGGTCACTAACTTACTACTACTAACTAATTATTTTTTTCTTATTTTATAAGAGACGATGGAAGATACTTTATACAGGGGAGAGACTTGAGTGTCGGTTTATAAAAGAAACACTTTATTTTTTTGAGAAATCAACTTTAAACGAAAATGTTTATAAACTAATACCTAAATCCGACTTTACATTTTAAAACAGTCTTTCTTTAACAATAATTACTATATTATTGGTATACTTAAGTAAACTTTCAATACTTAATTAATTGAAAAATAATGGTAAGATTTAGAGCCAGCGGTTGCCTTAAAATTTTTTCCCTTAACTTAAAAAGTTAGCATAAGCTCTTTGGCTTTTCAAAATAAGGAGAAATTATAATACTAAAAAAAGTCAACAGAAAAATACGAAAAAAAGCTACTTTTTTAACTACGCTTGCTCAAAGAATTTAAGTTTATTGAAGGCATAGAACATCGCTGTCCTTTCATTTTTATATCGGGAGTTGGTAGTTCTTCTATAACTTGGTCCCACGTAATAAAAGAAATATCATTGTCATCAATTTTAAAATTTTGTGCAGTATCGTCAGAGATTTTATAGAATATCATTTGCAGCTCGTCTTCTGCTTTAACGCCAGTACACGTAGCTATGTAACGGTATACTATTTTTCTGTCTAAAAGTTTAACCGACACAAAATCCCCTTTCCCAGTATTCTTCTCCTAGATATTGAGGGTTGCGATTTATCTTCACATTGTCTCATCTTATTCGTTAGAGGGCTGTGGGGTTTTTGGGATTTTTCCACATTTCGCCGAGATGTTAGTGACGCCAGTGGTTCATCATCAGAATCAGATTTTGTTCCATATACGTTCTCAACATGAAGACGAGTCTTTGAATTATGACTGAATATTCCACAGTTGCAAAAGCAGATTAAAGTTTTCATTATTAGGCGATTGGAAAGAAACATGCTTCTAGTAATTTGGTGAACCTGTAGTGTGCCTGAAAAACTTTTTATGTTTTCAGCTGATCCAAGTTGTGCTCCTTTAGCTGATATGTCTGCGTCATTAATAGTCAAAATTGATGTTGTCTTTCAACAATGAAACATCAGTGCCACTTAAAACTAGCCTATCTGCAGTCCTCTTACATGTTCCACCCACCCCATCTTGAGCTCCCTTGCCGTGTCCGGATTCGTTGTAATTCCACGTTATATTTTACATATTGGGGTAAAACTCTCGTAACATTGTTGCCAATACTTAAAACATAATTTTATTACGATATCGAGTAACCGGTCCATCGCTAAAAAAATGTAGTGAGCGGGTAAATCCTCGAGTGTAGGCTACAAATGTGCCCAAATCGCCGAAAGTGAGTGTGACAAATTTTTGGCAAAGTGCAGAAACATGAGCTCTTTACTTCTCTTTTAACCTCTTTGGTATATACCACCACTGTGTGCATACTTATCTGCTACCTCAACCCTCCGAAATGGAAGGATTTAGCTTCATCGGCATACTTGGTTTCATAGTTCTCGCTAAAGTCGACGTGTATAATTACATCCTTCTGAGTAAGGGCTATCTTTTTTGATTTTAATGCCAAAAACTGGTGTACTATATTCAATTCATACCGGAGAAAATGTTCCAATTTACCCTTCAGCTCCAGAATCGTGGGTATATTTCCAATTAGTTTTTGTTTTTTTGTTACTATTATAGTGCACATCTAAACCGCATTTATATTCTCATCTGATGTATTAATTTCTCCTATGTACGCTTCGTCTCTACCCTGGTGTCTTAAGAGACAGGGAAAATATGGCAGGGGAGGGACTTTCCATTAGAAAGACAAAGATGACCTTGAAAGTACAGATTGTAAAGAAATAGCAAAGAAACATCATAACCTACGAACGTATTACAGTAAATATACGTGTATTAAATAAATATTTAGATAAATAATTACAAATCACAACTTACCAGTGGAGATATTGGGTTCACTGTTCACAACACGCACCGCCGAGTAAGGTGACCAAAATGACTGGCAATTAGAGCCCTCGGATGGCCCGCGCGACGGTTACTGCTAACTTCACGTCAACCGCCTACTATTAACAAGTTTAAATTCACAATGGTATATGTATAATGACGTGACATATATGCGAGACCAAATTTGTCCTGCATTTTTTTTATGAAAAAGGCAATGTTTAGTAATTTTACGAATTAGATTACAATTAATAATTATTCTAGTTTATAAAATTAATAATGTTGAACTATTTTAACGCATTTAGATGTACTTAAAAATATCGATTTACTGAAAATACAATGAAGGGACAGACAATGGGAGAAATTTTTAAAGGTTAAGGTGCGATTCTGAGTAAACTAAGTAAATTTAAGTAACAAAACTTACTGGCAGTAAAGTAGGTGCTATATTTTAAAAGATTATTACGCTATTTATAAAAACTGTTTAAGAATACTATTTTTTTTTTATTATTGCCGTCGATAATACCCCTTAACGCAGAAACACCCATATGTAAAAATTAACCTGACGTTTCTTATAAGTAGGTATATTAGGAACTCAAATTTTTCTCTATTATGGTTCAGACATGTTTCACACATACTCCTTAATCGCCTTCATGCATCTAAAAGAATAAAGGGTAGAGTTGGTAGTATCCCCACAACAAAAAAACCAAAACTGATAAATCGGGTGATCTTATAGGCCCTTCCAATGGCCTGGAAAACAAATGTTTAGGTAGGATCTTACAATGTGTGCATTAGGAGCAAATATTAACACATATTCTATAATCTTCGACACAATGTTTTCAAGAATTTCTAAATATTTATTTCCAGGAAGGTTGCATTCAAATAGTATTGTCTATGATTTTCCTTCTCAGTTTAACGCATGACACGTTCAACCCAAATCTGTATTGCCGCCAAAATCTAGCATTATTCCGATTCAGTATGCCGGCAATGGTAAAATGAGCCTCATCATATAAAGGGTTTTAATTTTTTTTTTCTGAAATCGATCAAAAATGTCAACGTTTTTCACACAGTTGCAGGTCCCAAAACACCCTATTCAATTATGTTAATCCGTTGCTGGGCAAGAATCAAAAAAGGGTGCAAGAAAGTTACTTTGCCGGCCTTATATTCTTGTACACAACTTCGTTTCTTTTTAAATTTTATTTTATTATTTATTACATAATATCATCACCTCGTACGAAAGTCATATCCTTGGACAAGGATGCATATTAGTAAGCGGAAAAAAATATGACCTTAAATAATCCACCACCCTTTTGTTACCACGCCACTGGCTGCAATATGGGTCACCTGATATTTTAATAAAAGTGACCTTCAATAACACTAACTCATATACCAATAACTAAAGAAAAATATTTTGATGTCATCATCTTCCATGGTCTGTAGCTTCGCAACATTTTTTTCGTATTTTTTTAAGTAGAATTTTGCGTAAAAGTTATCATCGTCATTTACAGACTGTATAACAACTACAATACTACTTTTTTTGTGTAGAATTTGACTCAGTCTTCAAAGATGGCGGCAGATGCCATTCTTAATTATTTTTCAATGGCAGTTGGGGTCGAGTGATACCTCGTTGGAAGGAATTTTTAATCTACAAGCGATTCCTAAGTTTGATATTTTAGTTGTTAAAGAGTGTACCAAAATTTCACCATCCACACAATACCAACCATCTTTAAGGCGCCCCATTTGGGAGGCTACAACTTCCTAAGGAGGGTTTATCGAAAACATCTATCTTTATAGAAAAAAATCTGATTATTTTGAAACGTACATTACACCTAAATTTGAGACACAATGTATCAAATGCAATTCAAATTATAGCCAAAGGTTAGTGTGAAAATGGTTTATATTATTTTAATTTAATTTTAAAATATTTATTGCTCCTAAAACAGACATAATACTTTCGGTAAATCGCGTGTAGGTACTTATTCGGACTATTGCAAGAAAAGCAGACTTCATGCGCCGTGAAGAAACCGGGAAACGCTAAATTGTTCACACGCAAAATGATATCCTTGTAATAAAATCTACCTCAAGAAAATAAAGTTTACAACACAACTCGGAGAACTCATGATTCGGTTTTAAAACTTATTTTCAGAGATCCGGTGTAATTGTAAAAGTATACCTTTACTGCTGTTTGGAAAAATATGTTCAATAATTTGTGTTATTAGAGCTATTTTCAGAGGTTTCATATTAGTATGTAATTGCGAAAGAAAAAAATGACGAAACAGCCATAATAGAGAACTAGTGTTTTTTTTGCTGTACCATGTAGTAGTCTTGAATGCTGTATATTACAATTTAAGATATGGAGCAACTTCTCTGGGAAAAATCGATAATTTGCACTAAATAATCTTATAAATTGTTCTTCTAGTACAGACAAGATGGTTCAAAAGTGGTGCATAAATTCCATATTTTTTCTATAAGTTAGTTAAAACAAAAACGATGAAATACGGAAATTGATTTAAATTATTGTTGATCTTTCTATAATATTTTCAGCCCCCACCCTTTAATTACCCCAACTTTTTTTTAAATGGTATCTCAGGTCACATGAGGCTCTAAGAAAATGTCTTCAAAAACTGACACCAAAAAGTAGGGGTTACATGTTCCACCCACCCCATCTTGAGCTCCCTTGCCGTGTCCGGATTCGTGGTAATTCCACGTAATATTTTACATATTGGGTAAAACTCTCGTAACATTGTTGCCAATACTTGAAACATAAACTAAACTAACGAAACAGCTACTTCTGCTGAGCAGAAACCAGCTGAGGATTACCCCAGGAATTCTGACAGGACAATTGGCCGTTAAGAAGCACCTGCACCATATTCAATTTAATGTACAACGGAGACCTAAGCTGCAGGTTATGCGGGCGAGAAAATGAAACGGTACAGCATATTATGTGCCACTGCGAGTCATTGGATCGGAAAAGGCAACAAATACTCGGGCAACCAAGACTAGAACCAGGTGATATTCCGACACTCTCCCCAGTTGACCTACATAAACTTGTGGAAGGAACTGAAATAAATGAGTCGGTGTAAGACCAAACTACTAGGTTGAGCACAATGGTTCAAGCCTGGCCGAAGTGCATCCGGAGAACGGACCCTCGGAAGAAAAAAAAAATAATACATTTAGAAAAGTATACCTTATTTAAATTGTAAAACATGTTTTATTATGGAAAAATTATTTCTTGCACCGTTTTGTTTATTATCACCTTTCATGAAGCAAATGATAGTACAGTAAAATCTCTGAATAGCGACCACCCTCAGGGAATCAAATGTTTGTCGGTTAATAGAGAAAATTTAAAACAACTGGTCTGCATTTTACAGTTTAAGTTAATTAATAAGTATCTACATAATATGGAAATAATTTTGAATATTTTTGTTTAAATTTATCACAACTAAAATTAAATGAGATGAAGCCAATTTACCAATATGTATATTTTGCACTTGCATACTAACATACTGGGTCTCCGAAAAGTCCCGCATAAAATTAATATCAATTAAAGGAAAACGATCTAGGAAAAATGCTCGGACCCGTAAATTATTATTTTCAATTGTACATATTTTGACATAAAAAATATTATACAGGGTGTCTCATAGAACAGTTGTCACGTCTTTGACAATTTTTTTAAATGAAATGCCTAATTTTTTATTGGGTTTTCAAATTTTACGAAAAATTCTAAATATTTTTTATGTAGGACTTGCTATCCCGATTTTCAGCTGTTTCCAAGATATTTACATTTAATTTTTTTATTAAAGTTAATACTTTCAGTACATATTGTATTTTATATTAGAACATGTTAAATAAATCAGGTATTTTACTGTCATCAACTGTTCTTAGTTATGTCAATACTGATTTTGACTTGAGTAATTTGTCAATTACCTAAAAATGTTAACAGAAAAGCAGCGCATCGAAATTTTAATTATGTTGGGGTGTGCGGACAAAATAAGAAGTCAAGCTGAGGTTTGTACTTTGTTTAACGAAAAGTATCCAGAAAACCAAATTACTCAGTCGACTGTAAGTAGGGTATTCCATAAATTTGAGGAGCATGGTACAGTTAGAGATTTACCCAGAAGCGGTCGACCACTCGTTCTAACAGAGGATAAAAAAATTGATTCAATGTTATCGCTTTCTGAAAACCTCCACTCTTCAGTTGTTACTTTGGCGTTAGATAATGAAGCTACTTGTAGTACAGTACATCGATTTTTTAAGAGCGAAAAATTACATCCTTATAAACCTCTCCTTGTACAGGAACTACTAGAAGATGACTATGATAGACAGCTTGAATTTTGCGAAGAAATGATGATAAGGATTGATACTAATAATGCATTTTCAAGTAATATTTTATTTTTTGATGAAGCTACATTTTGCCTGAACGGGCAAGTTAATAGACAAAATTATCGATTCTGGTCTCATGATAATCCGCGATGGTTACTTGAGACGCACTCGATATGCTGGTAAGGTTAATGTCTGGGCAGGCATAATAAATAATAGAATTTTGGGACCTTATTTTTTTTAAGAGAACCTTATCTCTGAACGTTATTTGGATTTTTTAACATTTGATTTAATTCCGGCATTAGCAGTTCCTTTTCCTAACCAGATGGATCCAGATGTTCCAAATGAGATGGTATATGGTATGGTTTCAACAAGATGGTGCCCCCCCCCCACACTTTGGCGTGGAGGTCTGAAGGTACCTAGATGGAACCTTTACAAACCGTTGGATTGGTCGTGAGTATTGAGTGGCCACCTAGGTCGCCGGATTTAACACCGCTGGACTATTTTCTTTGGGGTTATTTAAAGGAAAGAGTGTACCGAAACAGACCTAACAACATTGCAAATCTCAAAGAAAGAATAAGGACAGAAACAAATAGAATAGAAATTAGAATACCTCCTAATTTTATAAGGAATGCAGTAAACGGATTTTACCATCGCCTAGGGGCGTTTCAGGTAGAAGGCGGTGGACAGTTCCAGGATTTGTTGCGCTTTTAGAATTTTCATTATAGTAATACATAACAAATTCTTATGGTAACCTTTTTGTTTCAATTTTCAAATTAAATGTCAATATCTTGGAAACAGCTGAAAATCGGGATAGAAAGTTATACATAAAAAATATTTCGAATTTTTCGTAGAATTTGAAAACCAAATAAAAAATTAGGCATTTCATTTAAAAAAAATTCTCAAAAACGTGACAACTGTTCTATGAGACTATAATAATATAATATATATATGTATAATATTTTTTTATGTCAAAAAATGCACAATTAAAAATAATAATTTACGGGTCCAAGCATTTTTCCTAGATCGTTTTCCTTTGATATTAATTTTATGCAGGACTTTTGGGAGACCCAGTATATATTATACAATGAACTGTATGTTTGCTTTGAAATTCCTATTTTTTTAAATAATCTGAAATGAATGATTGCTTTATATTTTTATTTTATTTTTATGAAATTCAGATTCACATTTTAATATCAATTGAGAAATATTTGGAGACTTGTCAATATTGGCAACATTATCAAAAAAGTTTTCTAAGTCTCTCAAACGCGCAGGCTTCAGATAGGCTTGATATTTTCGACACTTGAGCAAGTTCAGGTTTCTCTTCCTCACTCAATTCTGCACTTTCTGTTGGCAAATCGTTATCAATAGAGGCAAACTGTTTCAAGTTCACAAATGTGTTCTTAATGTTAGGAAAGAGTTGTGCGAGCGGAATATTATTTTCTTCTTCGAAGTCGTCAATATTATCTGTATTACACATAAATCCGGCTTTCCTAAAGCATTTTTTTTTATTGTCACTGGGGACAAATTGCGCCAGGCCACCGAAATCCATATCATGGCGTTGGCTATGGTAATAATATTTTCCATATCTTAAAGAGGACAAGTATTGTCTATACAAATGATAAATGCCTCTTAATAAGGTAGCCCCTGTAATCTGTAAAGCATTTTAAAAAAAATTCTGAATAATGCTCGGTTCGGTTGGCAATGTGAGGTAGTATTGGGTGGAAGAAAAATAAGTTTGACATTATCCTGTGCAATTTTTGGATAAAACGTTGTATTATCCAGAAACAATACCACTCTTCTATTCTGCTTCTTCATCTTAATATAAAGTCTGTGAAGCCATGTTGTCATGACGTCTGCTATCATCCACGCTTTTTGTGCGAGACCCATTGGAGAGGTAACTTATAGATATGTGCGCCCCTAAAACATCGAGGATTATTGCTCTTGCCTGTTGTAAGTGTTCTTCCTTCTCACCTTCCATATTGGCACAGAACAGAATTGTAAATCGTTGTTTTGCTGTTCTTTTTTCTTTTTTCCAGTACACTTGTCATCTTTTAAAGCATATATTTTTGCTGGCAATGCACGATAGTAGAGACCTGTCTCATCTGCATTAAATAAGTCCCTTGGGGCATAATCCTTTAAAATGGTCAATAGCCTTTATTTCCAAGCACCTTCGTCTTCGATATTGATATCGGCTGATTCGCCATATACTTTCTAGAAGATAATATCGTGCCGACGACGGAATTCTTCTAACTATCCACTTAATGCCTTGAAGTTATCTAGTCCTAGACATTGAGCAGATTCGAGGGCTTTTGCTTTAATTATGGGCTCGGATATTGGTAAGTGCTTGTCTCGCGCATTACAAAACCAATTAAAAATAACTTGGTTCACTGCCAGTCTTTCGGTTTTGGGACATTTTCTTTTTGTTCACCGTTGCCACCTTCTTGAAACAAATTTCTAACTTCTGCTTTATTTTGAAGCAACATAATCACTTCGGTCTTACTAACTTTAAATTTTTCAGCCAAGTTCCTGGTACTTAAACCAGTTTTCTCACTTTCCTCGCTTATCTTAATTTTTTCGCTTAAAGAAAGACATTTCTTTTTTCCCGCCATCTTCAAATATTCACGTTAGTCCCAAAATACACAAAAACTGGTCAAAACAAAACTAATGTTAATAACCGATTTATCAGTCTTTAAGGCAAATTGAATAGATCTGCCTGCAATAAAGTAATTAGTGTATGTGCCTATATTCCCTAAGAATTGTCGGGTCGGGTTTTACTGCCACTAATGAAGAATGTTTGTAGCATTACCGTTTACTAAAAATTCCGATGATGAGTGCGCGCGGTCGTTTAACAGATGGGTCGGTGAAGTGGAATATGAAATAATGGGATTTCCATTTTTAAATATGGAGAATTCATAACCGGTCGTTTAACGCAGGTGGTCCCCTTACAGAGGTGGTAGCAAACAGAGGTTTTACTGGATTTGGGTAGTTTATTTTCCTATCGTTCTGTGTTTTTGAGTTATGGTGGTCTCAGGAAAGAAATTTTAATATTGCTCGGTTCTGAAGACGGACTCAGAATGAAGTTTGTATGTTATTTAATGAAAAGTATCCTGAAAGTCCAATTACGCTGTGAGTAGGGTATTTTACAAATTTGAAGATATTAACTGAAGATAAAAAAAACTTAATAGCGCCTAATAACGATGTCACTAGAGCTTCCGTATCGAGACCCAAAAGGCCAGGAGTATCACCCATATAAAGTGCATTTTGTACAGAAACTTCTCGAGAACGATTAGGATAGAAGATTGCAATTCTGCGAGCAAATGATGGCAAGATACGAAGAGAACAAAATTTTTTTCCAAAATATTATATTCCCTGATTTAAAATGGAATTATCAATATATAGAATGGTGGATTCTGGTCTTTGACGAAAATCTTACTGCTCAACGTTAGTTAGATTTCCTCTCACTGGATTTAATACCTGTATTAGCTGTTTTTCTAATGAGGATCATCCAGATAGTCCCTATGAAAGAATATGGTTTCAACAAGATGACGCACCTCCACACTTGGCACACTTTGGTGTAAATGTTCGACGATATTTTTCGAATCGCTGGATAGGTCGACGTGATCCAATTGAATGGCCACCAAGGTCTCCGGACCTTACGCCAATGGATTATTTTCTATGGGGGTGTTTGAAGAAGAGAGTGTATCAGAATAGACCAGACAACATTAAGGACTTAAAAGATAGAGTAAGGATGGAGATAAATAATTTACCAGTCGAAAGTGTTCGTTGTGCGGTAGATAGTATTTACCATAGACTTGGTGTATATCAGGTGGAAGGTGGAGGCCACTTTCAGCATTTGATAAAAATAAGTCGATTCAGGTGAGAGCTAAATTGAAATGTTCCTGAAAAATGTTACTTGAGCTTATTTTACAGATACGAAATGAGCAAACCCCTACTTTCTTGGTGCCATTTGATTCAGTTCTTGAAGACCTTTTCATGGAGCTCCCATGTGACCTAAATTGCCATTAAAAAAAAGGCGGGGTTGCTAGAGATTAAATGGTTGAGGGAGGGGGCTGAAAATATTACAGAAAGATTAACAACAATTTAAGTCTATTTTCGTGTTTCAGCGTTTTTCTTAAAAGTAACTTATAGAAAAAATATTAATTTTATGCAGGACTTTAGCCTCGTATTTAGTTCATGTCTTTGTAGATAAAGTCTGTGCGTTTAAGAAGTCCGATATCGGATTAAATCACCAAGGGATGTTATCGCTTTTAAAACAGTAAGTCGGTTAAGTTACAATATCTTCGCACCTTCGCTATACTTGATCACACCGAACATCCCACTAGTTTACTGTATTCTATTACTGGGCGAAATCAGAGGTTTCAAAACAAAATTATCTTAGAATTACGAGTTGAGCATAAATAATAATTAAATAGATAATTAAATTATTTTGCTATTATTATAGTTAAATCTATATAATAATCGCTATTTTCCAAGAACCAATTAAAATTTGCTCAAGTGCGGGATGGTTAAATATGTTAAAGATTTTGTCAGGTATATACTTTTCCGATAATGACATTATTTTGGGATTATTATAATTAAATCTTTATAATAATTACTATTTTCCAAGAAATAATTAAAATTTGCTGAAGTGCGGGATGGCATGTTCTACTTTATTTTAAATAAGTAGTTGTGCTTTTCACTTTTAGTTTGTTTCTCATTGTGTGTGAATTAAAATCAGTTATTAAGCAAAGTTATGGAAAATGTTCAGCAAGGTGGCACATCGCCTAGAAGGCATTTATCTCCAGGTGAACGCCGTTTGGTATTACAAGTGGAACGTTATTTTACTTTAGAAAAAGATAACTCGGGCCCGTTAGAGTCTGTTTTGGCAGTGCAAAAACGAACGTCTGATGCTTGCGGAATTTCAGAGAAGACCTTAAGAAGACTTCTTCATTTAAAAAAAAGTATGTTGTTGACGAATTAGCCCTCAAATATGGACATCAAGTTTTGAGATTGCCGCCCTACCATTGTCATTACAACGCAATTGAATTG
The DNA here is from genome assembly GCA_963920685.1 of Polydrusus tereticollis. Classification (NCBI taxonomy): domain Eukaryota; kingdom Metazoa; phylum Arthropoda; class Insecta; order Coleoptera; family Curculionidae; genus Polydrusus; species Polydrusus tereticollis. The sequence continues at coordinate 59,395,464 of OY987329.1, forward strand.
GTATGGGGTATTAGCAAGAACTATTATAACATACATGCCTGTAAAAATATCGGTAAGCCTAGCGTTATAAAGTTATGGGAGGAGGCGCCTAGCCAAGCGGGCAAAGAAGAATGGCGGAAATGCATTGAACACACAGAAAAAATTATTTTTGAATCTTATGAGACAGAACAGGTTATAGACGAAGTAAGACCGTTAATTATTACGAATGATGATGATGATGACGATGATGTTGATTCTGATGAGTCTGAAAGCATGGGTGAAATTTCAAATGCAGAGGAAGACTACTTTTAGTAGTACCTATCTACAAGTAGGTACGTTCTGTCGCAAGACTACAAAATCGGTTCTTTTTAGAACCAAAACTTTATAAAAAAGAATTCGTAAAACTAATTTGTCGGAATACTACAAAAGCTAAAAAAATATTATTTTTCTTTACCTACACTAATTTTTTATTTACTTTAAATTATTTTATTTAGAAAATGTCATCAACATCCAAAATTACCTTCAATATAATTTATTGTTTGAGAGCCACCGACATAATGCTCAAGAGGTTTTATGGCTTAGCGGACTTCTTAAAACGCACAGACTTTACTACTGATTTTGATAGGCTTATTTACTTTTATTAATAATATAATTATCATTAAAATACGCGGAGAAAATATAAAAATTGATTTACACCGTTTTTACAACATATTAATGCCACTATGCTACACGGTAAGAGTAAAGAAAAATTGTAACAAAATCTTTTTTCAAATTTTTTATGCAAATTTTTATACCGCTAGTTATATTTTTACAGAAAATATTAAATTATTTTTCCACATCGTTTCCACACGAAAAAATATTCTAAGAAAGTAGGCAGAAATATTATAAATTCCCTTTGAGCTTTCGATGAGACATCCAATATCCGAATAAAATAAAAAATATAGGAAACAATTTAGTCAATTCCGTCGGATACCCTTCTATGGAGAACACATAATATAATATCCTATCTAAAAATTGCTTTTTGCAACCCCGTCCCCGAGTGCAATCGATATGATGATCCCTGGGGGCGATTCACTTTTAATCTGATTGATTAGTCCACTTTGTTTCCCTGTCGTTTGCGATTATTCTCAAAGCTTTGTTTTTATTGTGATTTGTTAGCGGTTTTTATTATCAGGGTTGGCGTTAGAAGTATCAGGTATGGGTACGCTTTGGAATTTGTGCGACTCCACGAATATTTTTATGAAATATAAATATATAATATGCTCTCGTCAGGTAACTCATTATAGTGAATACATTGAATAGCCGTAAATTTAAAACGTAAGTAATGATAGGTTAAAGGATCTCATAGACCAACGCGGCTAGATTAGAAGACAAAAAATATTAATTAAGACTTTTTATATTAACAATAAATATAACTTCTTGTTTCTACACATCCTCTTCCATTGTTTGTACATTTGATCGTTTTTTCGTTAAATTCTTTGCTTACGTTCCTTAAAAAAGTAGGATTGATTCTAGCGATATACTCTCTAATAACATTTTGCAGAAGGTATAAATTTCTAAAAGGCCGATATTTATACACTTGGTTTTTTACGTAACCCCAGAAAAATAAGTCTAGAGGAGTAATGTCCAGTGATCTTGCAGGTCAAGGATGTTCTGAAAACCGTCCGATCCATTTGTGGGGAAATTGTTGATCTAGCCATGCCCTTACTTGTAAGGTACTATGAATAGAAGCACCATGTTGTTGAAAATGAAGATATTTCTCTTAAGTTCAAAGGCAGATCATCCAGAAAATCGCTTTATCCATTTCGCATGAATTCTAAATATCTAACACCATTTAAATTTTTCCTGAAGAAGTATGACCCATTTGGGTATTTAATTTACCACACCAAACGTTGGCCTTAAAAGAATAATAAGATTGAAGGTTTGGTCAGCACACCACCTGCAATTGTGGGAACTCACAATGTCGTTATTTGGGAAGGTTGCTTCGTCAGTAAACAATATACGATTTCAAAAATGTGGATCATCCTCTTTTTGGTCTTGGAACCAAAAGAAAAAGTTAAGCCTAACATCTAGATCCCTATCTTGAAGGTTATGCGGAAATCTGGGTTTATATGGTAGATATTTGTTATTCTTAATAATTCTCCTAATAGACTACGCAGAAATACCAACTTGTTCTTCTCTTTTAGACAACGGCATGGTAGATTGTAGGAACTTCATTTACTGATAGCAAAATATTTAAAATATTTTCTTACGTAATAACAGTTTTTTGACGTGTATACTTAAATATATTATCCACCTATTTAAATTTATTAACATTTCTAAATACAGTGGAACTATGAACATTTTTATTGTATCTATTGTTAAAAATAATTGATGTCTCGCGATACCTGCGATAATTATTGTCACCACGAATTAAAACGATTTCTATTTTTTTCTGTAAATACAACTTTTGCAACGTCCATTTTACAACAGAACTAACTAAATGTAATTAATTTAAATTCAATGCTTGACTTGTTTCCATACCTGCTTTGATCTAATTTTTGTTGATATAAAGAAAGATTCCTGTTTTTTAAATGAATAATACGAGTTTAAACAGTTGTGATTTAAAGTGTACAAAATCATTTCGTACCAAGAATTATTTTCGATTTTTAATTTTTTTCCTATGACGATCACATCAATTAAAATCTAAGTAAAAAAAACTTTGTACTTTTATGTATAAATATACCATTTAAAGGGCCGCTAAGTTACAGTATACAGGGTGTCCCAGATAAGAATGCACTCTACAGGGATCTCGTAAACCATAGGAGATACAGAGATGGTTAAATTAGAGAAAAGTTGGGCATAATTGAATCCTGTAACGTCATGTTTTCAAATTTAAAAAATTCCGAATGCTTCCGAAGATATTTGGATAAAACCGAATTTTCGCGATTTCGTTTTAATTGATTTATGATTCTATTTGAAAAGACATGTCAAAATAAATTTTACATTCTCATTGCCACTTTTTCTCCCCTACAAGATGGTCTAATTATATTTTTGATCCGACGTTTCGTTTAGTCACAACCATCATCAACTTTGTTATTTTAAATAGTCGGAAAATTTTATTTTATGCTTATTAGATTCTACGTTTTATTCTAAATCCAACGATGTATCACACTTATTAGTTATTAGACGTTTCGATACAGAAAAACACATCATCAATGAAAATAGGCACATTATCGAAAATATGTATGTTTTTATTGTTGTATTTAAACACTAGCAGGATTTTAAAACATTTTTTTATTTGAAATTATTTACAATATTATTAAATTTGTGTTCAAATGCGTAAATCTTAAGATTATGGGACAAAATTAAAGGAAACCTAATATTATCTAATAAAACTTATCTGAACAATACAACAAGTAATAATTTATTTTAATTATTAAATACAATTATTTTTATATTAAATTATTTTTTATTTTCAAAAATTCCACCCTCATTCTCCAAGCATAAACAACATCGGTAAACAATTTCTTCCATAACGTTATTTAACATTTCTGGAGTTATTTTATTTATTGCAGCTCGAACTTCAGCCTTCAACTTATCATTATTTTGAAAAGTCTTCCAGTAAACTTCATTATCAAGGAATCCCCAAGAAAAAAGTCCATTGGCGCAAGGTCTGGGGATCGCGGAGGCCAGTTTATGGGACCACGAGTGGCTATTAAATTATTTTGGAAACGGTCTCTCCGACATTCCATATTATTTCTCGAATTATGAGGAGGAGCCCCTTCTTGTTGAAACCATATATTATTGGTTACTGCTAGAGGAAGGTCGTCAAGAATATTTTCAATGTCGTTTCTTAAAATTTCTTCGTTTCTTTCTGAATTTAGTGTTCCTTCATAAATTATAGGTCCAATGATCCGGGTTCCCAAAATACCGCACCACACGTTAAATCCAAAACGATATTGATATCTAGATATATGAACTCGATTTTCATTTTGTGTTGACCAATAGTGACGATTTTTTCAATTAAAGATGTCATTTTTAGAAAAACTTTCGTCAGTCCAGAGAACATTATATGGAAAATGATGATTTTCATCGCATTGTCTAGTAAACCACTCGCAAAAAGTCATTCTGCGCTCGTAATCCCCAGGAAGCAAAGAATGACAGATGCGGAATTTATAAGGACGGTACTCTTCCCTATGGAGAATTCTTTGCGATACTGATTTAGGAACAGAATGTTCCTTTTCAATAGCACGAAGTCCTAGAGTATCGTCTTCTGCTACAGCAAGTAAAACTGTCATTACCTGTTCAGGGTCATAATTTTTTTTGCGATGTAACACAGGTTTTTCAAACGCGCCATTCTCTTTTAAATTTGTAACTAGCCTCTTAAAAATTGATCGATTTGGTTGACGCCGATCGGGATATTTTTGAAAATATTGCATCTCTGCTTGCGCACAATTCTTATGACTCTCGATGTAACAGCAAATTATGTCAAACTTTTCTTCGTTAGAATAATGTTCCATTATTTTAAATTTTACTTCACAATGCAACAGTTTAAAATTTAAAAAAACATAATAATAATTACCAAATTTAAAGCTAACAAGTCTCTGTAACTAAGTGACAGATCTAAAGAAACTACATATTTAAACAATTGCGACCGTCAATCAATTTCATAGCCACCCATATGATGCCGAATTTAAATGCTACGTTATGTTTGAATATTATGATGGATTTTTTTTAAATAAAAAATAATTGTATTTAATAATTAAAATTAATTATTACCTACTTGTTGCACTTTTCAGATAAGTTTTATTAGATATTATGTTTTGTTATAAGTTTCTTTTAAAAAAAAATGTTTTAAAATCCTACTAGTGTTTAATTACAACAATAAAAACATACATATTTTCGATAATGTGCCTATTTTCATTGATGATGTGTTTTTCTATATCGAAACGTCTAATAACTAACAAGTGTGATACACCGTTGGATTTAGAATAAAACGTAGAATCTACTAAGCATAAAATAAAATTTTCCGACTATTTAAAATAACAAAGTTGATGATGGTTGTGACTAAACGAAACGTCGGATCAAAAATGTAATTAAACCGTCTTGTAGGGGAGAAAAAGTGGCAATGAGAATGTAAAATTTATTTTGACATGTCTTTTTAAATAGAATCATAAATCAATTAAAACGAAATCGCGAAAATTCGGTTTTATCCAAATATCTTCGGAAGCATTCGGAATTTTTCAAATTTTTAAAACATGACGTTACAGGATTCAATTACGCGCAACTTTTCTCTAATTTAATTATCTCTGAATCTCCTGTGGTTTACGAGATTCCTGTAGAGAGCATTCTTATCTGGGACACCCTGTATAACAAAATATCAGTCAGATGAAATTATTTTGATTCCTCAAAACATGAAATACGGTATGCACAAAAATATTTAATATTATGTTAATAATATAATTACATAATATTATGTTTATATTTTAAAATGCCATAATATTATTATAACTAATTAATCTGACATATTATTTACGGTTATCTCTAACAAAGTCTATAGAAAATACGATTTGCGTACGGTATGGTTGCGATGTACTTTTTATACAGAGTAATTTAGAAAAAATTATTAAATAGTATTTTTTGTACAAAATAAACAAAATTTGCGATTTGAGTATATCTTTGAAACTGAAACAATATTTATTATTAAATCCTTTTTCTTAAATGAAAAATGACTCTACTCTTGGTGGAATTTCCAATTGTTGACTCTTCTTCGTAAACCATGAGATTTTTACTGGATTTTATGGGTGGTAGTTTCGCTTGAGGACATGCAAAACTTTTCTTAATTAAAATAAATTTACTAAATTCAAAGACAAACATTTTTTCCAAATGCTGCGCACTTTCTGATGGTCACTGTATAATTGATGGTTTCAGGAGCACCAAAAACATTATTTATTTCTTTTCTGACTGAATAATCGGCATCTAACTTATTTACTTTTGTTTTCTATTCTTATCTTTGACCCTCTTGCTCTCTAAACCCCTTAAACAGCGATCGAAAGAATCTCGGACCCACAAAGTTTCCAACCTAACCTCTAGCACCGTTGATCGATCTGATTAATTTGCTTCTCTTCTCGCTCTATGAATACAGCTGTCACTTGCATCCGTCTTTAATCAGACGTCACTCGAACCTGACTAGTAATATTCGTATGTGACAACGTGGTTTTATTCCGACTTATTTTACAATTTCTGAATTATCTCACAGCCTGAGACACAAATAACCAATTTTTTGCTTTTAAGGCCCCTTCTTAAAAACCTGCCATGAAAGTGTTTTCCAGTTTTATCTCATCCCAATTTACTTTAGTGACCCTGCAGATCTGTCCCTCTTTGTTTTTTGTTCTGCAACTTGTAAACATTATCTTATAACTATATTAATAATAATAATAATATTAATAAATGACTTTATTGTAATGGTAAGATTACAAACGGCGAAGTTGAAGCAAAGCTTCCTCACTTAACCACTATGATATAATATGTATATAGTAGGTAATTAATAGTCACAATACTACATAACTAATTAACCAAATAATAAAAAATTAAACTCTATAAATTCAAAGTAACGTTATAATATATACTATGGTAGGTAATATGTAAATAATAAGTACTAAGTACTTAACCTTATTAAAAACATGAAACTATATTTAAAATATAACTGAAAATATAATCAACCTGATTTGCGTTTAATTTAGAGTAAATTAAATAAAAACTGTTATACAAAATTTTGTATAATTTTTTTTACTGACAGCTTAAATTTGATGCCAGTAGCAAATTTCATGCTGGCAGGAACCTTATTATAAAGCTTGGCCACATTAAAACTGAAGGATCTTTCAAAATATGTTGTGCAATGCAGAGGTGTAGTGATTGTAGATTTATTTCGAATATCCAGATTATGTTCATCATCGCGGAATTTAATTTTTTGATATAAATACTGAGGGCGTCGATTTAAAATAATTTTGTTATAAAGAACAAGTGCATGCAAAGCTCGCCTTTCATCCATTCTCAGCCATTCAATGTCTCGTAACTTAGCAGAAACACCACGCTCTCGTCCTCTTATACCTCCAATCAGATGGACGCAACAGTTCTGGATAAGCTGGATATGGTACACATCTGCACCCACCAGACATGGCCCATAGACAGCGTCCGCGAAATTAAAGTGTGACAAAACAATCGAGTCACATAGAAGTCTTTTCATACTTTCATTTAAAATGTTCTTATGACCATAAATCAGTTTTAAGTTAGCAAAGGCTCTTTTGATACAAAGGTTAACATGCTCGGAGAACCTCAGGTTTGTATCGATAATAACACCCAGATTTCTTGCTTTGTCAACCAGTTCTAAATCTACATCGTTTATTTTAATTGATATTTTTTCCCTATGTAAATTACGCATTTGTGAGCTACCGAAAAGTAAAACTTGTGATTTTATAGGATTTATACTAAGGCAATAAGACTCTGAGGCTCTGAGGACAGCACTTAAACCAGTATTTATTATATTATTAGATTTTGCAATGTCATCAGGCTTAAAAGAAAAGTAAAGTTGCGTGTCATCCGCGTAAAAATGAGATTTGCAATGTTTTTCATAAGTTATCAACTGCGATGTATACAGAGCAAAAAGTATAGGTCCTAAAATTGATCCCTGCGGGACACCATGCAATACATTTTTTGATTTGGACAGCGTACCATGTGCCATTGTTTGCTGACTTCTATTACTTAAATATTTATTTAAAAAGTTGCAAGTATTTTTGCGAAAACCAAGATACCTCAAAATAGCTAAAAGAAGTGTATGATTTATTTTATCAAACGCCTTCGAGTAATCTAGGAGGACCAGTACTGTTAGTTTACCACGATCAGTTGCCTCAAAAACATCATCGGTTACCTTTAATAAGGCGGTATTACAACTATAGTCCTGCCTAAATCCAGATTGCACATCGGGCAGAATACTGCATTGACCTATGTAACTTTCAATCTGATTATTAAGTATTTTTTCTATAACCTTAGACAATGCTGGCAAAATACTAACCGGGCGCAGATCCTTTAAATCAATGGGTGTCGTAACTTTAGGCAGCGGAATTATATAAGACTTTTTCCAAGCATCTGGAAATGTGGAAGTTTCGTTGCAGTAGTTTACTAGGTGCGTCACAACCGGCAAGACAACCGGATAACAATACAGCAACATTTTTACACCAATGCCATCATTACCCAAAGCCTTTGATTTAATTGAAAATATTGCTTCCCCTATTTCCTCAATAGTCGCCATTCTAAAGTCAAAGCCGGTTATATTATCACGTTGGCCATTTAAGTAAAAATTTAATGTATCGGGGTCCGGATCAATTTGAGGAATGTTGACGAAATAATCATTAATCTCGTCAACTGTCCCCAGAGTATCAGGGACCACCGATTTCTCCCTACCATAAATTGCGAGTTCTTTAAGTAATCTCCAATTTTCCCTAGAAGCATTACGACGAATCCTTTTCTCTAGAAATGCTTTTCTTTCCCTGTTCACAGACGCAGTGCAAAGTTTCGCAATTGCCTATAAGACTCGCAGTTGCCATTAGATTTGTTCTTTTTGTATTTTGACAGAGCCCGATTCCTAAGTGTCATAATAAACTTCAAATTTTGGGTAATCCATGGTTTTTTTCTTTTAGTTATACGAACAGTTCGTATAGGACATGCACGTTGAAGACGTCTATTATAAAATTATTAAATAATTGAACCTTGTCATTAATATCATGCAACTGAAAGATTCTATAGAAAGGAATCTCCCTAAGTTCAGCATTAAAAACCTCTTTATTAAAATTACTGTAGTCCCTATAAGTATGATAAAATGGTTGCGGTTTATCGACTCTCAATTTCAAGTCACATTTAACAAGTAAATGATCAGATACATCCAAGGTATACTCGACACACGAGGAAGCTATATAATTTATATGAGAACATACTATGAGGTCCAGGAGGGTAGAGTCACCTAATCCATGTCTGGTGGGCTCATCAATTAACTGTTTCAAATCATATGCATATAGTACTGACAAAAAACGATCGACATAGTTGCAGTTTAGATTCATTACATTAATATTAAAGTCGCCTGTGCATACGAAGTTATCACATTCAGGTAATAAACTACAAATATTCTGCTCAAACTCTGTCCAAAAATTTAATATTTCTGAAATGGGGGGGGTTCTGTATAAAACCCCCACCACATTTCTTACGTTATTATATTTAAACTTTACCCACACTTGCTCTGCTGCGTCAACGCTCAAACTATTTATTTCATAGAATTGAATATTATTTTTTATATACAAAATTACTCCTCCCCCTCGATTTTGCTGCCGGTCCCTTCTAATAAACTTATAGCCTTTAATTTGAATCATTTCGTCCAAGATATTATTTGTTAACCATGTCTCTGAGATACCCACAATATCAAGTTGACTATTAATAACATGCATTTTAAATATATTAAATTTGGGCATTAACGATCTTATATTAATATGCGCAATAGTAATTTTATTCGCCATTGAGGGAATTAACACATATACTCTTTAATGAATAAAAACCAAAAAACAAAGTACATTCCAAAGAATATTTACCCAGAACTGATAAGACTAGTAACTTGACTAAAGGCTAGAATTCTATGAATGGGGCCGTTATCATCCTTTCTCGCAAATATACTACCATCTTTGCTCCACACATATTTATAGCCATGTTTCTTTAACTCTCTTGCCCTCTTGAAAATTTCACGTGTATTCTTAGGCAGGTCCTCATTCAGAAATATTTTTGATGGATTACCCGAAGTTATTCCACATGCCGTGGTATCAAGAGTACCGAATTTTCTCCCCTGTAATACTTCATCTCTAATATTTTTGTCTGCAAAAGTTACTAATACAGTTTTTTTCGCCATTTGACTGGGCAGGACTCTAGTTTCAAACCTATCTTCTGAAAGTTCAACTTTTAGGTGATTTAAGACTTTTTTTACTTCTTTTTTGACGTTCTCATCACCATTTAACCCAACAATCACAATTCTTTTGGTTCTTTCCTCATTCTCTTCCTTGCTTACTGGATGTTTCATTTGAATGACTTCCTGTTCCAAGTCTGTCAATCTGTTTTTTAAAACCGCTTGCTCCCTTCTTAACTATTTATTTTCTTCGGTTAACTTATTAAGGTTATCCCTTAAATCTTCAATCATTGACCCATTAAATGTTACAGACTTCTGAATCTCAAAATTATTGTTGGGATTAGGATTATCGAAAATATTCTCGGGTCTAAAGTTGCCAGATTTTCTTTGCCGTTGGCTTACCATTTGCAGTACTGCCTCTTCGGAGTCGCTTTCAGATTTATATTCGCTCTCATCATCTAAGCAGCCACCACAAATCCACTTTTCTCCAGATTTCCTTTCATAATTCTTAAACTTTTGATCTGTTAGACCACTACAAGCCTTGTGGTAATAACCCTGACATTCCCCAGTGGTAGGTCTCTCACATTTCTTGCATTTTAAACTGATCTTCTTGTTTGGCTTCATTGCACTGCAAAATGCTCAAGTCCGGGTCTGTGCGTTTATTCGACCTTCCAACAATAACAGTTTTTTACCGAATTTCAACTTATTAGGAATTTGGCTTGCTTCATTTCATTAAAGGCAATTACCATCGGACTATAAAACAAATTTGCATTTGAACAGCACCATAAAAAAATCCACACTTTGTTATACGGTATGTAGGAAAAAAAAATCAATTAAAACTCTAACAATACCCGTCAAACTTCACAAAACTGCCAAGATAAATACAACGTGACCAACAACAACATTTACTTTTTTTACTTTAGCTATTAACTTTTAACCCATTCTACCTTTATTTCTTCATTTCAATTTAACTCTAAATCTTTATCACTTTAACTCTACTATACCATACCAACATTAAATAAAAAAAACCTTGTCTTACTTCTCGATCATCAGATGCTTTTATTTCACATCAATAATCTTACTAATACAAATATCTTTCAACAATTTTCTTTATTAAGCATGGCATTATTGACTTTTTAAAAGTTCGAACCACATCATAAACTTCGACTCACTTATATCATTTTTAATTAACAAAATTATTCTGCTCGATCAGTAAGTAAACTTTACTTTTATTCTTACTTTAGCTTTCTATTGTATGATTTTCTTCTAACATCCCCTCTATCTAATCTAATGATTGTTGGGAACAATGCAGTTTTGATAACTTTTAAATATATATTGTGGACGTAGACCGTCTGTGTTTAATTTGATTGTATCGACTCCACTGCAAATATGGACTACTTCTTCAAGTACTTGTACCGTGTGTGTGTTAGAAGACGTAGTAAATATGAACACATGAATATATCTCTAAAGGAACACTGTTATTGAAATATGATTAAAGTCTTTACAGCTTGCATTTTTCTCAAGTGAGTTAGATTAAGGTTAGGTTAATACTATACTGACGAACATTGGCTTAGCATCCAGTGTTGTATTAAACATTTATTCAGCCGATGACACATTTGCCACATCTTAGTGTGCCGAACATAGGTTCAAACCTTGGACGTATCGCGTGGGACCGGCATAACAAGGCTGCAAATATACCAGTTCAGACTTCGGCGAGTGGTTTAGATTTACTCACACTGACGCGAATTTTTTTCGGCGCGACGGCGAAGCGAATGTTTCATAGCATATGTGATTTCAAGTGATTGGTCTCTTCCGGCACATCTGTACTGGTATTGATTGATGTAGTTTCGTTTAAATATTAAGATGGTCAGAAAACAAAATGTTAAGAAGAAAGGAATATTTAACCAAACCAAAATTGCTATATATTGCTCTCCCAACTCTTCTTTAAACTTTTTAGAAAGGGTTTGGCTGGGAAGGAGATGGGACTCCTTCACTGTTTGTGAGAAGGATGAGATATTTTTTGGGCAATATATCTGTGGACATGGCAATTTTAAAAGAAATTTTTATGAAATGTTTATCTGCAAATGTAAGAATTATTTTGTTATCTTTGTAAGATCAACTGTCTTTAGAAGAATTATCAGAATAAGCTCATAATATTTTAGAGGTATAGTATTCTTCGTCTTAGAAAGAAGTTACTTGAGTTTAGAATTTGATGACATATGTAACTTCCTGGTTACTAAAGAAGGCAACCTAAAAATCAAAAGAATCTATTGTTAAAAACATCCGAGTGCACTGACATGACAACTTTATGTCTTTCTTTCCCAGCAGCAATAAGCATTCCATATCTCGATCTTTATTCGCATGTTGGTGCGTTAAATCCTACTTTCCCAGTAAATTATAAGGGAAACATAATCGTATTCGGGCGTATTTCATTTATTTCGTTAATGAGGAGCAGACTTTCTATATGCATTTTGTCCATTTTTTGTAATTTCAGCAAATAAAGGAAAACTGCTATGCTTTTGGCAAGAAATTAACCGAACAATTAATATACCTAAAAAGTGGATGAAAAATCATGCAAATATTATACCTTAATGCGAAAAATCTAGTATTCATTATATCCCAAAAAACTCAAAAAAACTGTTGGACAAACTGCATTTAGATTGTCACCCTGGGACAAAATCCATTTTGATTGTCTACACAAAGCGGCATGACTGACTTGGTAGTAAGGATGTAAAAAAAACTTAAGCAGCTTTATGAAAATAGTATTTTATTTTTGAAATACAAAATAATATTTAAAAATGAAATAAAATTATAATGGCATTTTACATGTCATGAAGGTCCCCATAGTCATCATTATTGCAATCGCATAACATATCAGCTTCTTCGGTAACGTCATCATCGTCAGTTTTATCTTGGTTATCTCGTCATTTCGCTCACGATTGTCAGAGAGAATTGGCTGTAATCATGTTAGCTCAGGATCGTTGATCCAATTTGCCCCTGACAGTTCCACCAACAGTTTCGAGAGGCTCTGGAGTTTTTTTGGTTTTATTTCGTTCTGAAATGCTACAGCAGGTAACTGTAAAGTCGAAAGCTTCTTTCCGCATTTTAATAACGTTGGAAATTGTTTGGACGGATTGTCATTTCTGTCAAACAACTCGATCTTAAGCAAAATATCGGTGTTGTTTTGTGACCTTTTAATAATAGTCCGTTTGGCCGCACTGATCCCTTCAATTTTCTTTAAAGAATTTAACGCAGTTTTTATATCGTAAACAGCCCAGTATCTACCAAGTTGTCTAACGCCTCCCTTTTTGAAGTAAATCTCATAGTATTGTGTAGGTGTTTTTATTGTACTGTAGGATCGTGTAACTTCAGACAGCAACAAGTGCAACGACAAACAAATGCCAATTAGTTCACGGCGCAAGGACAAACTTCGGTTAGTTCGTCTACCATCAATGGACATACAGCACATAGAAAGTCCAAGGTATTTTTATCATTTAATTTGCATAAGAGAGAATGCATTTAGAACGCCTTTTGTGGCATAATACTGTTGCTCTGTGTATGTAGTTTGCGATGCGTGGAGTTTGGTTAAAAATTTGACAAAATGCATATAGAAAGCCTGCTCCTCGTTTGTTCTTGTTGATTGTTTGCTTTTTTCGATCCGCAGATTTTTAGGGCATTTTTTTATTGTTTTTGGTGGTTTTTTGAGACGTTTTTTTTGTGTGATATTATAGTTAGTGTGAAAATTAGAAAATTAATTATAGATTATAAATCACGATTTTTGTGTTCCCAGTATCTATGGAAGAAGAAATGAAATTACCATGGTACTTTAACCAATTAATTCTTATTTTAAAATCAGAAAGACTACAAGAACAATTAATTTTATTATCTACAACGACAAACAGAATGTTAACCTTTTAGGCCTCTCATGAGAGTCTACACTATTCGCCTCTTCAGGGTAAGAAGTTGGGCCAAGAATTTGTTCAAAATGTATATTTTTATTTTCTACAAGAACACTCTGAACTGAGTCCTATTAAAGTAAGTTAATTATAATTTATTATATTTAGAGACGGTACGGGTCAGGTAACTAAATATTAAATTGTGAAACATACGAAGTAATTTTATTTCTGCCCATAATGGGTATACGGTTTCACTAAGAATGTAGCCCAACACAAGTTATTTACGTATTTTCCATTACCTATATAAAGTTGATTTTGTTGATTAATAGACCTTATCCCAATTTACTTAATATAAAAAAAAATTAAATCTGGTCCTAAATCAACAGAAACGTACCCCTAAAATAAAAGTAACTAGAAGGTGACACATGTCATAAAAGTCTAACTTGTCTGAGCTAAGCTAAGAAGAAATATCTTGACTGAATTGCAAATAAAACGACGAATTGGGAGATTATGACAAATTGACAGTTGACACGTAAACCAGCCAAAACGAATGATCTCAGCTACAAATTCGATAATCTTAGCGTAGGTAAGGGGGGAAGAAATTTGACTGAGTTAATCTAACTTACTTGGTCAAAAAAAACGGCAACTTAGTCAGATTATGTTAGCTCAGTTCAGGCAAATGGCCAAATAATAAACGACTAATGTATCACGTCCTTAGATTATGTCAACCTAACATTAAAAAACTTCAAATTGACATAGATTGTTTGACAACAGCTTTTCTAAGATTGTCATTAAGAATGTCACAACAAAGAAACAGACGTAGTTGTCTCAGGCGTTCTCTGGAAACTGGAAGCAATTTTAGAAAAAATTATTATGAAAATAGGAATACTCCAAGTTTATGCTGGTACCATCAAAAATTTTGGAGAAAAGCAAATAAATGCGAGCAGCCCTGTTCGAGACATCAAGAATTCAATGTTAAATTATCACAGCCTTTTTCAAGATGTGTTCGTCAGCATATTATTCTGTTTTCAGGTTCAGAAATAGAAGTCAATCCGAAGCGACATACAGAAGAAATACAACATTTTGGTTTAATAAATATTTCTTCTTAACATGAAATATTAATATTAAAACTGGTATAAGTGTTGTAAAAAATGTCAACTTTCTAAAGTGGTAAAACATACAGCTAATTTCGGTCAGCCTGATGATAGATTTAGTAACATACATGTTGACATGGTGGGAGCATTAGCGCATTCAAGAGGTTTACTTATCTAGTTACTTGTATAGATAGTTTTACTAGACAGTCTGTAGCTATTCTAGTAAAAGATATGTTTAGTAAAACGGTTTCTGAGGTTATAGTTTCTAATTGGATTTCAAGGTTTGGAGTTCCTAAGATAATTAGTTTCTGAGGTTATAGTTTCTAATTGAATTTCAAGGTTTGGAGTTCCTCAGATAAGTAGAACAGATAGAGGATCTAAATTTGAATCAAAATTATTTGGAGATTTAATGTATATTCTAGGTTCTTATAGAATAAAAACCACGGCCTACGATTCCATTTCGAATGCTTTAATCGAAAGATTCACTTCCTACATCAATACCTTGAGTAATGCTTGGTTTATAAACTAATTAAAAAAAAATAACAGTGTACATCTGCAAAGTACAACCTTGAAAGTTTTTCGAAGAAGTTTAATAAAAATACAGATTTTTCACAATAATACGTACTAAACTTAAAAAATACTATGAACAAATTAAAACCGTCTTGTTCTAGCTTTAAACAACAACAATCTTTCGTCAATAAAGATTTGTTTTCGTCAAGTCATGTTTTGTTCGCATAGATTCTGTAAAAAAACGTTTATCGTTTTCTTATAATGGTCCATTTAAAGTACTAGACAGAAATAACAAATATTTTACCATCAAAGATAATAAAGATAAACCTTACACGGTCGCCATTGATAGAAATAAACCTGCATATTATAGAGAATTTGGTTTAACTCAAAAAGGAACATTTAAATTTCCAAGAAGTTTTGTTGAGATTTGGGCCAAAAAAACGAAGGAAAAAACTTTCTCCCATATGCTGGCGTTTCGCTTTTATTTTACAGCATCATCATAGGCTCTACAATAAGTTATTCTGTTTACATACAAATTTAACATAAGAGCAAGGATTGATTTTTAAGTACAGCTTAAATATTATTATTATTTTCTAAAAATTATAATAAGTTTCATAAGCAGAAAATAGATACTTGTCATAAAGTTTTCATTTTTTCCCCTAATTTTAGAAACGTTGGTATCTTAAAAACATCCATTTAACATAAAATATTGTAATAAAACAAAAACAACAAAAACAGAAAAAAGAAGAAAAACATTACGCGACTTACTGAGAAGTAGTTTTCCAGAGTCAAAACTTAAAATTAAAAAACACAAGGAACATAGATACAAAATGTTTTTCAGTCTAAACATTAAACAAAGGACGGTACACACATTAAAATAAGTTAAAAACTTCAAGTTCACTCTTAGAAAATTTAACACTGAATGCAGGATAATGTTACTGTTGGGTTCGACGGAGAATTTTTGTGTGTTATTTTTTTAATTTCTTTCCGTTCCTGTGGCCTTCTTTGCAATGAGTGTTGTTAAATATTATGACGATAGAGAATATCAATTATTTCAAGAAAAATAATAAACATAAATTTTGAAAAAGTTAATTATTACATAAATTAGAACGTTCGTTAAAACAATAAGGTAACAATTGAGTTGACAGTCCTGCAATTAAGTTAAAATAGGAAGTGCTAAGATTTTCAATATCTTGGCGTATATTGACACTATTATATTTTTTATGCAAATCATTTCTTGCAAAAGTCTTTTGCCGTAAAAGGGTTGAGTACCTACAATTTTTGTGTCGTCAAACTCAAAACTATGTCCTTGTTCTCGGCTATGTTGAACTAAGGTTGTGGGATTGTGGGATTTATAGTATTTAGTTTCCGTGAGTCTCTTTTATGTTCAGTCAATCGAGTTTTTAAGCATCGGCCAGTTTGACCGATGTAGTATTTGCTACAGTCATGGCAAGAGATTTTATTAATTACTCCAGAGAGTAGGTGTTGAGGGGTTTTTGCCTTTTGCTTAGTGAAAAAATTTTTCCCAATGTATTTTCATTTTTAAAAGCAACGCTAATTGTCTGAGTATTTAAGTCCCTCGCCAGTCTTTCTGAAAGATTTCTTGCATATGGAATTTCTCTATATTGTTTAGTGGGTTGTGGTCTGTTAGTGATAGTTTTGGTTTCGTTAAGATTTTTTTTAATAAGTGAAGGAGGATAATTGCTTTAAGCAAGAAATCTGTTATGAGTTCCAGATTATTTTCGTAAAATTGTGGATTCGCTATATTAATTTCTCTGTTTTTTAAGTTATTAATAATAGTTATTTTTGGTTTGAAACTGCGTGGTTTGAAAAGTAATTTAGAAACCTTTCAGAAAAAGTTGGCTTATGAAACCAATCTACCAAAAGTTCATTTTGTGTTTTAATTATTTTAGTATCCAAAAAAAGAAATACTGTTATGAGTTTCAGTCTCGATGGTAAACTTGAGTCTCTCGTGAAAGGAATTAAAAACTTCTAAAATTGTATGAGCCTTGTTTGCTGGAATGACAGTTAAAATGTCGTCTACATACCTTCTAAAAACCGGAACTGGATAGGTTAATTTATTGAGGCAGTACTCTTGTAGTGCTGACATCACCATGTCAGCACAAATAAGTGACATACAGTTACCCATACTGAAACCGAATATCTGTTTATAAAATACGTTGTTAAAGTTAAAATAGCTGGATTCAATACAAAAATAAAAGGTTCCAAAAAATCATTCAATGTCATGGAAGCGTAGTCTTGAATCTTGTTCCATCGTTTTTTTATAATATTTACCGTCAAGTCTATAGGTATGTTGGTAAAAAGTGAGACAACATCTAATGAAACTAGAATGTAACCTGTAGGAATTACTTGAGTTTTAATAAACTTTGAAAACTCGAAAGAGTCCTTGACGTACTTGTCATCTTTCTCAAAAGCATAGCATGGGCAGTTTGGTTTGTGAATCTTTGGAAGAAAGTACATTTTATATTTACACAAGTTTTGTCAATGATTCCCTTAGTTACCAAATTAGTAATTAATTTGTTGCTCTTGTTTTGTATTGTGGTGATTGGATCTTTAGATATTTTTTTGTAAGTGCTACTATCACTAAGCATGCTTAGGCTTATATTTAGTATGCTTAGTGATAGTAACACTGACAAAAAAATAATCAAAGATCCAACCACCACAACAAACAACAAAAGAAACAAATTAATTACTAATTTGGTAACTAAGGGAATCATTCACAAAACTTTTGCAAAACGCTTAAAATGCAACAACGGTATTTTTCCAAAAATGTGCTTTCTTCCAAAGATTCACAAACCAAACTGCCCATTGACAACACTCATTGCAAAGAAGGCCAAAAGAACGGAAAGAAGTTAAAAAAAATACCATAAAAAAATTCTCCGTCAAACCCAACAGTAACATTATTCTGCATTCAGTGTTGAATTTGGCAAGAGTGAACCTGAAGTTTTAAACTTATTTTAATGTGTGTACCGTCCTTTGTTTAATGTTTAGACGGACAAACCTATTGCACCTATGTTCCTTGTCTTTTTTAATTTTAAGTTTTGACTCTGGAAAACTACTTCTCGGTAAGTCCCGTAATGTTTTTCTTCTTTTTTCTGTTTTTGTTGGTTTTGTCTTTATATACTGTTTTGATGTTAAATTGATGTTTTTAAGATACCAACGTTTTTAAAATTAGGGGAAGAAATGAAATCTTTATGACAAGTATCTATTTTCTGCCTATGAAACTTATTATAATTTTTAGAGAGTAATAATAATATTTCAGCTGTACTTAAAAATCAATCCTTGCTCTTATGTTAAATTTGGGCATGTCCGCCGATCTAGCAGAGAATGCCGTGGCTAGGCCGCTCTGGGGTTGGTCAAAGAGGAGATAGATCGTACAGCCAAACAACTTGCAATAAGCAGATGGACAGAGCTAACAACCTGTAGCATCTCCAAGCAATTGTGGCCCCTATTTGATAACAAGAAAACCGCAGCGTTGTTACAACACAGTCGGAAGGACTTAAGAAATATTACTGCCGTGGTCACCGGACACTGTCTTTTCGGTAGACATGCAGAACGTATGCAAATACCAGCTAACGACTTCTGCAGAAGTTGCAGAGACGAAGAAGAGGAGGAAAGCATTCAACATTTTTTGTGTGAATGCCCTGGCCTTGCAAGAAGAAGGTTTAATGCCTTGGGCGAACCATTCTTTAATAATCTGGAGGAAGTAAGCAGCTTACAACTGGGTCGACTTACTAGGTTTATCAACAGTAGTGGCTGGTTTGAGTGAGCTGCCAGGATTCTTCTACGCCATACTTCGCACTAGCCATCAGGGAGCTGATGCTGATAGGTTCCGCAAAACATGTGTGGTAACCCAACGGTCCTTATAGGACTACGTGAGACTGTCTGGATAGACCAGAAGTCTGCCACTCTAACCTAACCTAACCTAACCTATGTTAAATTTATATGTATATAGAATAACTTTTTATAGAGCCTATGCAAATGCTTTACTTGTAAACTGGTAACGAAAGTTTACTGTAAAACCCCCCGTATGGGCGTTACTGTTGATGTAGTTGTTTAATAGCGCAGTTATACTAAAAACCGAATTTTGAAATCTATATTGGTATAGGTACACCGTCCTTAGAATATTAATAAAATTTATAAAGATTATACCTATATAATCTGATGTGCTTTTTACTACCCATCATCCATTAAATTATCCTGATTTCCACTTTTTTATGGTGACTGTTAAATTGTGAGTTTATTATTTAAAAAATTTTACTGTTCTGCATCTGGTTCGCTCTCACTTAACATACTTCAACATTTTTTAAAATTGTTGTTACATACTAAACAACGTAAGTTCCTGTAAAGAAACGAAACAAGCTTCGGGAAGAGGGTAAGGTATAGCTTAATGTTTTAATCTGCAGCTACGTAGTATCGGCAAGAGGGGATGAAATTAACAGGTTATATCATCTTTACAGGTGAAAATGTAAGAATACTGAAATCTACGAATATAGCTCATTACAATAATTTTCAATAAAAAGAAAAACGCAAAGAATAATTTGCTCTATTACATCTTCACTTGGTTATGCTACGACAATAAAATTATTAATGTAAAAATCAATGACAAGTAAGCGTCAGTCTCGAAATTAGTTTTTCAAGAGATAAATAATACACCTGACATTTTTTTGGTAGACACAGACTCGTCAGTGATACTGTACTGGTGTTGGTTGTTCTAGTTTCGTTTAACTGAGCCAGCCTTTTGGTAGTTTTTGTGTCGGGTTTTGTCTAGAGTCTGCGATTGGTGCGCTTGTCGATACGACTGTACGTCCATAATAGTATTTAATAATTTTAAAGAAAAAGTCGTTTATTGTCTGCATTAGAAAGTCACGGTCAAGTACTCTGTTCAGTGTATATCTAAGTACGTCCCCGATAGTTTTTAACACCCTGTTTTTAATTACCTGGAACTTATTAAGCTCTGTTCTGCTTATCTTGCATATCTTAAATAGGTTGGAAAAAGATGGCATTAAAAAATGGCAACGATGTGATCTGCCGGTCTCCTTCGCCTATTATCTAGGCCAGGGACGTGCGATTCTCCTTAGGGTATTTTTAATTTATATTGAATTTATTCTTAAGGAAAGGACAGGGCAGAAAACAACAAAATAAACTTTAATACAAACCGAGTTTCCCCTTTGGTACGTACTGTATAAAGTTCCCTTTTAGGC
The DNA here is from genome assembly GCA_963920685.1 of Polydrusus tereticollis. Lineage (NCBI taxonomy): Eukaryota > Metazoa > Arthropoda > Insecta > Coleoptera > Curculionidae > Polydrusus > Polydrusus tereticollis. Next base: position 59,416,090 of record OY987329.1, read on the forward strand.
ATGCAGAGAAAATGTTGCATACAATTTTAGCATTTTATTGATTAGATCATCAATTAAATAATTTTTTTATGCTTATGTAATAAGAGAAACATTTTTTGCGGAGTTAATATATGTCTGGAAATTTCGGTTGTAGATTCGTAGGGAACATTTGCGTTGATTTGTGGAATCCTTTATTATTAACCTTTTCTGCAGCTATTTTACTATTTTTGGATTCTAATTACAGGTTTAATAATATGGCAGTGTTTTAAATTTTTCCTTGCATACTTTTTTACCAAGATTCTGTACGTTGATTGGTTGGTTGACAAGGTGAGTTTATTAATAAACCAGTATGATAATGGATATGATTCTTCACAGCCTCACATAACCGATAAGTAATTATTAAAGATATAATTAACAGTTTTAAAAAGGATTTGTTGTTTTAGATGTTTTAAAGGTAATACAAAGTTCTTAGCAAATCATATGCAAGGTTATCTTTACCTTAGCTGTGAATAGACCGGGAAACATCGCAGGAAACTTTTGAACAACAACTTTACATCTCTAGAGGGGTATATACAGACCGGACGATAACAGCAACAAGCCAGATCCTCGAGCGTTGTTGGAAGTTATCGGCAACTATTTAAAAAGTATCCGGGAAACATCGGGTGTTGCTGTTTGGCGGCGAATTTTGCGGTCTGTACTAGGCAAACTTAATACCGTGTGCTCCGCTTCTCATGAAGTGAAAACATTTATATTAAATCTGTGGTCCAGGGGTAAAAGTGCGTGTCAAAATTTATACTTTAGAGATATTAGGCAAACTAATTTTACTCATATTTTAATCGAAAATAAAACCCCAAACATTAGACTTTCTATTCATTTTATTCTTAATAATAACCCGTTTTATGACTGTTTCCTTATTTAATTACTAATGTAGGCATAACATTCAATATTAAGCCTATTTTGACTGACTTAAGCGGAACGGCCCAACCGATTTTTTTTTGACAATATTTTAAGGATATTGAAACAATTTTTATAAGAACTTGAACTTGAACAAACATGAGTTTTCTTTTTTGACAAAACTGAACTTTGTTATTTTCTAACAAACAAAATTTAACTTTCTCTCTTAGCAAAGAAAATATAATCGAACTTTTCAATTCTCATCTTCGGAACCAGGTTCTGCTAAGAGGTAGGCAAATTCCTATAACATTCGTGGAACAATGGATCGGGTAAATGTAAAATACTTAACAAATTTTTCTTTTTTTGATGAACAATACCAATCGATCTCGTCACCTTGTAAAACGCATCCACTGCACATCGTGTGAAATAAATTTTTCGTGTTTGCAATTTTTAGTTTTTGTAGCTTTTGATTATAAACAGATTTGAAATCAAAAAAGTCTTATTGTTCCATTTCGGTAACTAAAAATTTTTCTTTTTAACCGTCAGAATAAATTGTACACAGTCGCGATGGTGATGAGTTCTCATGAAGTTCGTTTATTCTTTTTTTCGATCATAGTACGTGTCCTATCAACTCGGCTTCCTGATATCCTGCAGATACTAATGACTTTGTCACATTTCAGTCCGCGTTCAAATGACCAATTCGAATTATGTTGATAGTTGTTTGCTGTAAATTTGCGATAGTCGACCTAAGTTGTTTTACTCACAACATATTTGAGTAATTTTTATTGAGACTATTACTTAAGAAAATTTACCCACGGAATTTTCTCATGTTATTATTTTATGTATTGTTAGGATGTTCTACCCGGCGTAATAGTAACACAGTAATAGTAATAGTAACAAACACAAAGATAGCTAAGTTGTTTAATTTGAAGAACAGGTAGATGTAAAAAAGGATTTTAAATTACACATTAGCAATGCTTAATTCAGTTTCTAATAAGTAACTGTAGTCAGTTGATTTACCAAATCAGACGAAAATTAGTAAAACTATGAGTTTACCTAGGTTAAATACTCATATTATATATATATATAATATACAGCGCAAAAGTGGCAACTTTCTTACATTTCGTTTTATATGTCTGAAATAACTAAGATTAATAAGGTAAATCACTTAAAAACGTTGAATATATTGAAATATAAGTACTGCCACATTATGTCATAAATACAAAAAAAATATCATCAGGTATTTGCAGATTTACTAAAAATGAAGTGGTACTAATACGGCACACTTTGTTTTTCAATTTTTGTTTCCTGAAAAATCAGTTACTAGGTTTTTCCTTTTTTCCTAGAAGGTCACGAGACTATATGGTCCACCTATACCCATTAATTAAATAGGATAAACTTCAGTTAAACATTCCCGAGCTAAAACATTAAAATGTGCTGGGGCTTTATCACGCATGCATAAACCGCATCTGATCTCTTAAGAAGAGAGGAACATCTATAAAAAACAGGCAGCTGGGTTTCAAAAAAACTTGCGATATAAACGTCCAACTAGTCTACCGGGAAGAAAGAATGGTCCTATGAGAGGATTGTCTATAATTCCCACATATACATTTACTGGAAACGGGTATTAAATATTTGTCTTAAGTAGTGGCATGAGAATTCCCCTCAGCCAATAAATGATTGTTGTGGAAATTTTGAATTGAATTCCTAGATGCCTCATCAGTAAATAAGATTTTTTTTTATAAAAATATTGCGTCTCTCCAACGAAGTTGCCAAAAACATATACGGTTCAGAAACTCACGTGGCAGCAATGCTTTTACTGGTTAAATATGGTAAGGATAACTGCATAAGTACGGCTCTGTATAGTGTATTGATTATATCAGTTTTTTGCTTTTATAAGTGAAAAGTGTAAAACAAAGCCACTTTAAACAAAGCTGAATTTAATTTTTATGCAAACACGAATTGCTTTTAATCACACCATTTTAATTACAAAAATATCAGAGAGATTATGGAAACCTCGCACAAATTTAAATGCCAGCTTTCAAATATTTTTAGATTTAAAATAAAAAGAAAATAATATCGCTTAAACCCATTTACTTCAAAGAATCGCATTTTTTACAAATACTGTATACATTATTATGATATTAACACAAAATAATCGAAGAGAGGAGAAACGCTGTAGGTTTGATTGTCGTCAAAGGAATATGGCCAGATACTTCTGTTATTAATTATTTCAGTCCACACCTTGACTTTTTAAGAATGTTGTGTATATCCTTAACGTATCCACTGTGGATTTGATCAGACCACAATAGACAATTATTATGTCTATTGATCATCAATCTAAGCTCTATTGTAAGATCTGTACCCCTGCTGCCCCAACCGAGGTTGAGTCATTGGAGGTGGTTTCGAGTTTATGCGAATTCCACAATTTTATTTATATCAATTAAATATGATTATGAACAATTCCAATTCAATCCTTGATCTGGTGCTTTTTCAAGATGACGACTATATGGCTCGCGAGTCCGACGATTGCGTGTTGCCGCAGAAGAACTATCATCCACCATTGGACATTATTTTGCCATTTACCTCTAACAAAACTAATAGTTCTCTTTTAAATGATGGCTATTACAGAGACTTAAAGTCGGCTTATTTTAATTTAATTAGCGACTATTTAGGAGGTATGTGCTGGGATGCTCCGTTGGCTCAACTTGGCCTGGGCGATATGGTAAATATATTATATAACCTTATTTATTCAGCAATCGAAATGTATGTCCCTCTTAAACGAATTTCCTCCGGTAAATTTCCCAGGTGGTTCTCACCTGAGCTTAAGCATCACATACTAGAAAAAAAGAAGGCACATAAACGCTACAAAATACTGGGACTTCAATGTGATTACCGGGAATCCTCTAGATTACGTGTGCTTTGCAAGAGACTACTCGTAGAATCCAATAAAACTTTCATTACCTTCACGGAAAGTTGTTTAACCACCAATCCTAAACAGTTTTGGAATTTCGTTAACTCAAAAAGGAAAAATCGTGATACCCCTTGTCAGTTTCACTACAGTGGAAATTACAGCGATTCAGGATTAGATATAGCCAATATGTTTGACTATTTTTCTCAAGTTTATAGTAGCAAACCTTGTCCTAATCAACATCAAACAAACTTTAATAACAATACTACTGTCACAAATTACCGCATTTCAATCTCACATGTATACTTGCATTTACATTCATTAGACATAAACAAGGGACCCGGTCCTGACGGCTTACCTCCTTTACTGCTAAATTACTGCAGCTTTGTCTTGGCTCGCCCCTTACACATAATATTTAACCTCTCACTTACATCGGGAACTTTCCCGGAGTTCTGGAAACTGAGTTACCTTACACCAATCCACAAGTCTGGAAATAAATCCATGACCACAAATTATCGTCCAATTAGTATCTTGAGTATTATTCCCAAGGTATTTGAACATATTTTAACTAATTATGTAACCTCGGTATTGCCGGTATTGGTATTATTCTTAGACAGTTCTGATTTCAGACTGGCAAGAATACTGAGCTCAATTTGCTTGCCTATGCTGACTTCATCTCGGATGCCTTGGAAAGGGGCTCTCAGGTGCACTCGGTCTACACTGACTTCTCCAAGGCGTTTGACAGGGTTAACCACTATATTCTTTTATTCGAGTTGGAGGATGTTGGTGTGGGTGGTGCATTGCTTTGCTGGATTGAAAGTTGCTTAACGGGTCGTTCCCAGATTGTTCGGTTTAACAACTTTCAATCTAAAAATATACGGGTACCATCTGGCGTTCCCCAGGGTTGGTACTAGGGACCTCTTCTCTTCAACTTGTTTATAAACGACTTGAGATCTCGTTTTGAGCATAGTCAGTTTCTCTTCTTTGCGGACTATTTAAAACTATACATAGAAGTCTCCCCTTCAAATTACTGCCTAAAACTTCAATCCGACTTGAACCATTTAGAAGCCTAGTGTGAGAACAGTGGTATGGAATTGAATGTGTCGAAGTGTCATTTAGTTATTTTTCATAAACTCAGGACAGCGCTTGAGCAACCCTATTTGATTGGAAATACTGTACTTTCCAGTGTCACTACAACTTCTCGGTTTTGTAAAGCGAGTTACTTCTGAGTTCACTAACACAAATGCTATTAAACAGCTATATTGCTCGTTCATAAGAACTCACCTCGAATATGCTTCCAGTGTCTGGAATCCCCGTTATAATGTTCACATTCAGAATATAGAAAGAGTTCAAGATAAATTTCTAAAGCTAATTGCTTTTAAACTTAATATGCCTGAAATAACCTATTCTTAGTTGGAATCTCACATTCAGCTGAGAACCCTTGAGGAGCGTCGGGAGTCTAAGGACCTTAAAATGCTATACAATATATTAAATAATAAATAAAGCTGTCCGCTTTTGATGAATAACATAGGTTTGCACGTTCCTTCTAGGGATACACGATTAAGATACACATTCTCGATACCCGCACATAGAACTAACTATGGCCAAAATAACTTTGTCCAGGTCGGGTAGACTGGCAAATGAACATCCTACGCTCGATTTTTTCTCAAGTGAATCGGTTTTTATGAAACAGCTTTGCGTCGTAATTTAAAGTCTCTAAGTATTCAGAATCTTTAAAACTTCAAGATCCATTCCTTGTGTTTTGTTCTATCTTACTGTTGCAAATTTTCGGGATAAATCTGTTCTTTTGTTTTAATTATAGATATTAATTTGTTAATATGTAACTCTGCGTTAGAAATAGGATTAACTCCATTTTATATTTTGTGAAATTGGGCATTGCCCGTTAATAAATAAATAAATAAATAAATTACATCAGACAATATAATATTCTGGGAAAAAATGTTGTTTTCTTCGCACATTGCCTTCATTTCCTCACAGAATTAGTTGAAGAATGCGAATTTTCATTTACTGATAGGAGTATATCAAGTTTGTTTTATCTTCAGTTAAGGCGGATGGTCGGCCACCTTTAGATAAATCACGTACTCTCAGATTTGTGAAATACCCTAGTCACAGCAATATTAAAATTTCATTAAGCTGCTTTTCTGAGCGCATTATAACTCAAAAAGAGAAAACGATAGGGCACTAAACTACCCAAATACTAACATTTGCTTAAAATGAAATGTGATAAGGAACAAAACGGTGCAAAAAATAATTTTTTATTTTATTTACTAAAGACATAAAAAACATGTTTAACATTTTAAATAGGGTGTCCTTTATTAAATCCTTTTTTAAATATAATAGTCAAATAATGTAAATAATGTAGGCTTTTGCTAATTAGTAACAGATTTTTGGGAAAAACCTATTTGGGTTGGTTTTTCCACATCGAAATGAGCAAAGCCCTAGTTTTCTGGTACCATAGGATTTAGTTCTTGCAGACCTTTTCATAAAGCCCCTATGTGACATTACTTGTCATTTTCAAAAAAAAAATGGAGTAGCTAGCGGTTATGGGGTTGGAGGGAGGGACTGGAAATATTACAGTGAACAACAGTTTAAATCAATTCTCTTGCTTTAGCGTCTTTCTTAAAAATAACTGATAGAAAAGATTAAATTTTATGCCAGGACCTTTAAAAAAGACAATATATCTTTTATCATATATTTGATCAATTTATCATCAATATCACCGCAACTTCATTTCTTCAAATGAAAACATCTATTTTTTATTTCATTTTTAAATTTTGCATCGAATTCCAAGTATGCTTCATGTTCCCCGTCCTATACCTAAACTCAACTGTTATCAAAAAAATTACGATTAAACATATCAATAAGTGAGACCTGTTTATTTAAAAAGAACAGAACAACAAATCAAATTAAATGTTCAAAATGTGCCGGATTGATAATATCCAAGGCGATCAATAAACTATCTTTGCACGTTTTCAATCATTTCCGGAGTTATGGCACGCACTTCTCTTTGGATCATCTCTTTCAACTCCTGCAGATTGTTTAACCTGTCAACAAATACTTTTGATTTGAAGTAACCTCACAAAATAAAGTCCAGCGGAGTTAGGTCTGGCGACCTAGCAGAGGCTATTCCATAGGTCCCCTCCTTCCTATCCGGATATGGGCACCAGATGCTGGAACATCAATGGATTCGGAAATAAAGCCACTAATGCTGGATTTAATTCAGGTTGGAGAAATTCGAGATTTACTTATCCAATTAAAGATTGTTTAAAGGAAAATGGACCAATTACTCTTCCCAGCACTATTTCACGGCACACATTTATTTTTTCAGGATACTGGCTGTGAACCTCCATCCTCTAATGCGAATTTTCTGTTGCCCAATAACGACAATTTTCTTTGCTTACATTACCATTCAAACAAAACGTAGCTTCGTCGGAAAAAATACCATTTTTTACTAAATCATTATCTAGATTGCACATATTTGGAAGGCGATCATTACTCATTTCGCCTATCAAAATTATCTTCAAATAACTCATGCACTAAAATAACTTTGTATGGGTGATATTTGTGCTTTTGAACTATTCGGTGAACAACTAACAGATCTCCGCATGTATAATTTGGCCCCAATGTGCTACAGAGGAGTACATGGATTTCCTTCCAAGGAAAGTAAAACGACAATTTGTTCATTTTCATCTCGAGCAGGACTACCAGATTTAGGCAAATGTCTAACACGACCGAATTCTCTAAATTTAGCCACTGTTCCATTCACCACCTTTTGACATATGGGAGGACGCTCAGGATGGATTTCATTGAATAATTGGACTGATTCTATTTGAGTACATGTTCTATCACCAAACCCAACCATGCAAAAAATTTCAATTTTTTCTCGTTCCGTTAACTTTGCCATTGTGAAAACCGCAACTTTGCAACTACGCTTGACAATTACTTACTTGGAGTAAAATTCTCATATAGTTTCCATGGGACCAAACGGTGACAAGTCAACATTGAGAAATTCCAGATGGAAGAAAAAAACAAAATAAGCACACAGTGGAATATTTTGCTCGATTTACAAGTAAATCCTTAGAAATACGGTCATACTTATTGGTATGTTCAGTCGTAATTTCTTCGATAACTGTTCAGTTTAGAAATATGATATGGTATACGAAGAATACTTAGAACTCGATACAAAATTCAAAAATGAAATAAAAAATATAAGTTTTCATTTAAAGAAGTGAAGTTGAGGGTCGTAACTTATTTTTGGGCTACCCTGTATACATAAATTTAGAAAAAAAAACATATTAAGAAATAGACATCGACGGATCCGAGCGTCTTTTCAAAAACCACATCGCTGAATTTTAAATGAATTTATACATTACTTCTGGGGCTCACTGTATATTAAAAAAAACTTTTCGGCGACGTTGTGATGAACCCCACTGAATAAGCAATACCGCAAAGAACCACTGAACTATTGAAAGTAAAAGAAATTAAATTATTTATGTGGCTAAATGAGCAATGCTCAAGGCCAAAAGAAGAAGAAAAAAAAAATTATTTATAATAAATTAATGATCTAAGCAAAATAACCAGAACCAACTGTGGAGCACGCGTGCAAATTGCCCTAGCTCGCGTAGAGGAGGTTTCACGAGCGCCACTAGCTTTGCCACAGAAAAAGCTAGAAGCCTCCAAGATGGTCTTGGTGCTAGCTCTCACCATGCGACCTGACACGACTACACTTATCTGGATAACACTGAAGATGCTTAAAGTCTGAGAGGACTCGAGGGTAGTCTTCTATGTTTTAAAAGTGGCTAGACCCCTCAAAAGTCGGCTCTCAAAAAACCCAAAAGACGTGGTCAGAAGCCACCGCGAGAAAGAAGATGAGAAGATGACTTTAAACGAGAGGAAGACGAAGAGCCTAGCAGAAGCTTCTAGGGCCCTAATGCTTAGTTTGGGGGTTCAAACATTGATTTTGGGGTGCTTCTAAAGATCTTGGCTCCCTCGGTTTCAGTGAATTTTGCCTAGACTTTTAGCAGCGAAATGTGCACTTAAAAATGCACCGAAGTGATTCTTTCTACCGCCCAACGAACAACAAAGCAAAATAATTAGTCCACGACAAAGCAAACCTAAAATAAGGCCTCAAAATCCAAAATCCTGGGCAGATGACTAAATAGTCGTTGACTAAAAAGGTCCCCTTGCTTCTTCGGCTGCTAAATGCCAAGTCGGGTCCCAAAACCGGGAAACTAAAGTGTCACTTGTTAAAAATGTCAAAAAAAGCTGGAAACTAACGAAAAAGAAGATAAATCAATTGTAGAGCACATCTATTACCATGGACACTTGGACAGAGATACTGCATGAACCGAAATGCAAAAGGGATGAGTAGACTGGGTCACATACAAGAGGTACCGTTTCCTTGATCACTTAAATCAAAAATGCAGGTATTTAAAGTAAGTAAAATAAAGCAGTGGTACCCAAATTTAGTTATTGTATAATATTCATAGTAAAAATGTAACATGGCTACATATTTTTTTTAATAAGCAATATTCCCAATATCCTCGACATTCGACAAACCACAGCTCGATATACTGGCGATTAATATTCTTGATAGAGCTAACCTCTAAAGTTTTGAACTAAAGCTGACAGCAAAAAAAAAATCATCGGGAATTTCCACGAAAAGGCTATTAGACGGATCAAATGATATGGTAGCTGACACAAGGAAAAAAAGGTCATTAAAATATGAGCAAAGTGTAATCCCAAGCTTAGCCAGACACCGAACGGAAGGTCATTAACGTTAAGTAGAAAACCAAGGTAGAGCAGGTTATATACAGTAACCCAAACGTAGTACTTTTTCCCACTGCTTAAAGCTAAAATATAAGTCGAATGTGCGATATCAGGTAAAATTAATAGATACATTTTTATGACGTTATAGTGACTAAATGAAAATGTCACAAACGATGATATATTCACTCTAATATTGGCAAAGAAAATAATTTAAATCCCTGTTTTTTGTATGCTCTTCAGAATTCAGTATTTAGTTTCCAATAATAAACAGAATATAAACAATAAAAATGTTTCCCATAATATACGTAATACATTTATTTTCACAAAACTCTTCAATATCTACAGATTAACTTTAGTGAAGGTGTATCACTATATTTTATCTACTCACTTTTCAAATATAAGTGTGATAATGTAAGTACAAAGGATTAATAAAGAAGATTTAAATTAATAAATTAAATTGAGATTATTGTCAGCTATAGACTACTATAAATGCCGGTTAGCCAGATGTCTACTGTTCGATAACATAATGCGGTCTGAAAAGTGTAACTTACTGTATTTTAAGGAAAACAAAGGAAAATTAACATTTACATGATTTTAAGCTAGAATAAACTAAACGTCCGATAAGAATTTGCGTCTTCTACTCTTAATTGCATTTGGAAAGCATCCAAGACAATTCCCGAAACATATTACTCGAGGATTTGTTCAAGCGGCTCAACGTTGCCAGTTCGTTAATACTTTTTTGAATTATTTGTGGTAAATAGCTTGAGTTTAACATTAAAACTCGTTTAGGGAGATCAAAAGAAAAACGTCCTTAAAGTATGCCGTAGAATTAATCGCGTATGTTTTGAATTATCACGCTTCAATATTTACAGGTCATTTGGAATTTACTTATTCTTACACTAAAAAAAACTAGATAAGTTGATACAACATACCAAAACTTATTTGTTTGAAATATGAATGCTGCTTGCCTTAAACATTTGAGAAGGATTCAGAGATAGAGTGACGGAAAAGGTAGTGTCTGCTTTAAAAGAAAGATAAAGTCAAATTTTTAAATTAATTAACCTCATTTAATACCTATTCAATATTTTTTGTAGGCGATGTGTTTAATGTATGAAGTATATATAAAGAAAAAGCCCTCAAAAACTTGGACTGAATTAATATCAAGGAAATTGTTATTATGTTTTTAAGGTTTAGTGTAATGGATTTTGAGGGACCCACATTTAGCCCAACTGATAACCCTGCCGCCTTTACAGACAGTCTGTTTACTAGGGTAAGTAAGAAATAGGTAAAAAACTACTTGGGATATTTTAGAAACAGCATCATAACAACATAGATGAACTCCCTTGAGGCACAAGAGGTATATTTGAAAATTCGATTTTCTCTAGACATTTTACAATTTTTAGGTGTTTCACGCTAACCTAGGGAAAGGTACAGGTGAATGAAAAATAGAACTGTCAGGTTGTGAAGTTTTTATTTTTAACAAAATTGCATTATTGTCATTACTACCACTGTATAGTGAAGAATTAAAACAAAATCATATACAATAAAGAACCTAAAATTATATGTTCTCATTATTCTTTTTAGCCCATATGCCTTTTAAATTTTCGCAAGGTGTTTTGATAACTTAGTTTTTAATGTGTCACCATGAAAAAAAAACTTAAATTTGGTCAGGAACAATATCTACCTCTAGAGCCACTTGCACCAAACTATTAAGAACAATTTGAAAGTCGCTCTTACCCCTTAAGAAGTAAAATTGTCTTATATCAGCATTTAAGGAATAATCGCTAAAATTTCTTAATCGAAAGTTTTCATAGCTTTTTGCTAACTTTAATCTAACTGTAATAAATACTGATTTTTCTAACTGTAATAAATACTGATTTTTGATGTTTGGGAAAGATGGGGATAATTAACGACGACAGAATTTTTAGAATGATTTAAAAATGGATTTTCCAGAAGGCTATATAACATATGTAGGTATAGTGTAAACTTATATAACCATATGTAATATCACAGATTTTGCAATATTGTTAATAAAAGGAAACAATATAATAGTAATTTAACATAAATACTTTCCTCGAAGAATGAACTAAGTTAAAGTCTATCTTGTTTTTATTTTATAATTATATTTGTTTCGGAAACACGTTTTCTAATAATCAAAGTAATAACCATAAATTAAGCTGTCAACGTCGCAACGAGGTCTCCGAATCGGCAACGCTGCAATAAAGGAAAAACGCCGCCCGTGTTCAAGAGTCGTTCAGTCTTCAAGCATAGCAACAAGATACTTTTATTCTATTTCACTGGTAAAACCGCCAATGATTAAAAATCATTAGTGTTTTATCCCGCAGCATTAAGTAAGTAACTAACCTAAATATAAAAACGTGCTATATTCTAAACTACATAATATTAAATTCACGTCTACGAAAACCGTAAATCGGTAGCTTTGCAATTGCAAAACGTTTGAGGCTTCAAGAATATGCAAATTAGGTTCTGTAATATGTTAATCGGCAGAGGGCAATATCATTTAATGCTTCAACGGGTTCTCCAATTTTCTTACTGGCAGTAAACAAGTATGGCCGCTAGCCTGGGCGGGCGCGACCTCCGTTGGTTGGTCAAGAGTGTCCACGTGACCACATGTGAGTGGTGAGCCTACCAAACTAGAGCACTGTAGCGCCATAAACAAACAGGTGTCCTGTTAGACTTCAAAGTAGGCAGATGGTCCGCGTGGCTGAAAACAATAATATCATTCTTTGTATTTGGTTTAGACGTGCACGAAGTTGCATCTCAGTTTTCTGCAGTTTGCGTAAATACGTGAAATATTCTGTTCTCTACAGAACATGTCTTTCAAATAACACTTGTGATATTCAGACGGCATTGAGGCTATAATTAATTCGAGTTTTGATTCATCCTCTATGCGAAAAACCAATAAAATCCTAACGGTATCTCGGTGCAGTGCTATAGGTTTGTTAAGATGATGTATTCGTGTTTAACAATGTAAATAGTGTAGGGTGCTGTAAGGGTGGTAAATAGTGGAAGAATAAAAAGGCATAGCTAAATAAGTTGTGTTTAATTGATCTAGGAAAAATAAAACCAAGAAACCTTATAATGTGAGTGATATAGTGTCTATAGGAGGTCAGGGAGAACCCCCGTCTAAAACAGTATTATTCATTGAAAATAACGTATATCTAAAGTGCACAAATTTCAAGTCTGTTTTATGCATTGCCAGTAAAAACAAAAGACACCTCTTATTGCTTCTATTTCATTTAATTTAACGAAATAATGGTGTAACGTTTTTTTATTACTAAACATACCTAGGGAAAAGCAGTGGTGTCGGCTTTTTTGAGGCTTAGTTAACTTTAAAGAAAGACGTTTGTCCCTTTTCGACTAGCTCGATTGCTACGAGATGTCGCCACGTGTAACATCTCGCATATGCATTAGTTAACTTTGTTTGAAAGCTGGTTGGTGCAAAATGGAATATTTTAAGGTTATCTTCGGATTTAAGATATTCTTAAAAAAGAACTTGAAGTTAATTTTGGTGCAAGTGACCCTGGGACTGACGGAGCGAGTGACTATGTCCGCGATCTGTTTCTTTGATTGAGGAACTTTAAAAAAAAAGACGTTTATTTCTTCAAGAAAAAAATCCAGAAAATTTACAAAATTTTATTAGGATTTATCCTTTTAGTACAACATATAATATGTATACTAACATATAGAATACAATAACAAGGGGTCATTAGATTTAAACAATATTTGAAGTCAATACAGTCATATAGGTATATTTTGATTAAGCTTTTCAGATTTGTCACTTACAGTTATTATACGATGAAAACAGAATGACCTACATGAAAGAACACTTTATTATGAAACCCTTACCAACAATTAACAAAGGAAGAAATTCAAACAAGAATATCGGTATGATAATCACAAAATTTACAAGAATGTTACTCCCCATAGAGATACTTTACAAAAAGTGTGTAGTCAAATTAGGTGGAGGAAGTTTATTATACACTTGAATGCCTCTGAAATAAATACAATTTTTTCCTGTTGTTGATGAAACTCTAACCAGGTTCACATCACCCTGACGACGGGTCCCATAGGTATGTATATTATTGCGATAAGTTTTCGTAATAACTTGATGTATAAATGTTGATATTTGATATTTATAAATATTTGCAATATGCCTTATATTACAATTTAGATAGAGGTCATTGGTGCTATATCTTAGAGGAAGATTATATATATTTTATTGCTCCGTTTTGCAGAATTTTAATAGGGTCAATAAACTTTCTACTGGTAGGATACCATATGGCCGTAAGGTATTGTAAATGGCAATGTAGGAAATAATAATAAACCGATCTGAGTAACCGCTGAGGTATGGTATAGCTGAGGCGCTTTAGAATTCCCACCGGAGCTAGCAATCGCTCTCTTAATTTCAATAAGTGCTTCTCCCAGAAAAGAGTTTCATCAATATATAGGCCCAGATACTTGATCACATTGGAGTTAACTGCAGGCTATTATTACCAAATATAATGGGGTGGTTGATTATCAATTTTATGGTTTTGTATAAAAATACACGAATCACAGTTTCACAAATATGATTAAAATATGGCGTCGGTCGCCATTAAAGATTTAGCTAGAGTAGAGTTTAGAATGAATTAAAACAAGTTGCCTCACATAAAAAATGTAGTTCATATCGTCAGCATAGATTACTAAAACTTCAAACATCTAAAAAGTTTAAAATATTTTTAAGTGTTTTCTTTTTCAATTCTTTAAAATACACTCAGCTCCAAAACAAGTGATGCGCCTGATTTTTGGATTACATTCAAAGATCTATAACTTTTATACCAGTTACCCTATTTTAATATAGTACTTTATAGTTGTAGATGTAGATTATCATTGAGCAAAAATGTTAGTACCTAATGGAGATTTTCTTCACGCTTCATGGAAGTTAATGGAGAAATTTAAATGTATGTTTTCGTTTTAATTTTTTTGAAGCTACCTGGGAACTTACGTCAAAATCCTTAGTTACTCCTTAAAACGAGCTTTTCTTGGTGAGCCTTCTCCTTTTTGGCCATTGTGGTGATATCCCCATACACATACAATACACAAAATTTTGTACTACTGTCGCTTCATGAGGTCTGGCGATATCCCCAATAATTTACCAATTACCTCAGCAAAATGTAAAACATACGGCTGTAAAATGTCCCCGATATAAATCTGTACTGACATTGACTGCCTTACGGGAAAAAACATGAATCTATTGAAATTCCACCTAAAAACCATAATCGAGCCACCATTAAAGTATTGCATTCCGTTATTAAATGTTGATGGAATCTTTCTGTACGTCTCCATATTCTTTTTCCCTTATCTACCATATTAAGACAAAATCTTGATTCATTGTAAACACGACATTTGACCATTCTCGATTATTCCATTCTAGATCATTTTTACACGATATTCTGGCAATAATTATTTTGGACCATTTGCAAGTATCTTAGCTCTTAAATTTACCACCGTCTGCAAAACGTCCAACCGACTACTAACTGTAATACCTCGAAGTTGACAAAGATCTTGTTGAATATAAAATGCAGCCGTATTTGATGGATTTCATAAAATCCGCAATCTCATAAAGCGATCAATCCTATGGGATGCTTTTCGGGGACGACCAAAACCAACCTTTCGAGCAATGCTTTCTGTTTGCTCGTGCATTCCGTTATTAAATGTTGATGGAATCTTTCTGTACGTCTCCATATTCTTTTTCCCTTATCTACCATATTAAGACAAAATCTTGATTCATTGTAAACACGACATTTGACCATTCTCGATTATTCCATTCTAGATCATTTTTACACGATATTCTGGCAATAATTATTTTGGACCATTTGCAAGTATCTTAGCTCTTAAATTTACCACCGTCTGCAAAACGTCCAACCGATTACTAACTGTAATACCTCGAAGTTGACAAAGATCTTGTTGAATATAAAATGCAGCCGTATTTGATGGATTTCATAAAATCCGCAATCTCATAAAGCGATCAATCCTATGGGATGTTTTTCGGGGACGACCAAAACCAACCTTTCGAGCAATGCTTTCTGTTTGCTCGTATCTGCGAATCGCTCTAAGAGATGTTGCTTCATGATTGCATATCGTTTATTTCCCCCATCATTTACTAACGCAACTAATCTTGTCGTTTGCTCAGGAGTAATATTGGGTATATATTTTAATTACAAAAATCCTTTTATTTAGATCAAAACCACAATATTAATATGTAATAAATAACTTCATTTTTTGTTAAATGCCAATCGTAATTCAAATATTTTTAGACATAGAACAAAGATATCTAAAAAATGTCTGGAAAAAATTTACTCTTAAATAATGGGTGGATATTTTTTAATACAAATAAGCGTCTAATACAAAGGGTAATTTAAAAAAATGTAACGAAACATACATTCAAATTTTAACAATAACTACTATGAAATGTGGAAAAAGTCTCCATTATTAATATTTTAGCTTAGAGATAATGAATGAGCCTATTTTATATTACATTTTTTTTTATTAAAATCGAGTACGTAGTATAAAAGATCCCTTTGAGTTACCCCAAAAATCAGGTGCGTCACTTTTTATTTAACTCAGTGTAGTTCCCTACAGTTTTTACTTTTTGGAAAATTAAAAAAATAGTTGGGTAGATTACAAATTGTGTTACGAAAATTTGCTTGGATTTCATGTATACGCAATATCTTTTTGAAATAAAAACTTTGAATCCGCATTATTTATTTTAAATAAAGTTATCATTAGAAATGTTCTCTATATCCTAAAAGAAAGTTATTTATTATCTACTAATTTTGATAATTTTTTTACATTGAAAGATTTCTTAGGGTTCACAATTTTAAGGTCTACCAAACATACAAAAGGACTGTGCCCCAAATTAACCTAGCTCCTTCTGAAGTAAAAAACTACAAACATTTCTTATTAACGAGAAAGGAAGAGTCTAGCGTCCGTAAAAAAAGGGGAAAAATTGCGCTAATGACGCTCCTGTGCTTTCCTTACTGAATGTGTTCTGCATTTAGTAGTTGGGACGCTGAATGGTCAATTTGCAGAGTTGGTGTACCCATGGCATGGCAATCTGATAAGTGGTAATAACCATGAAATAGCTGTCATTGTTGACTGGACCCCCAGGTTGTTGATTATTGTTGTAGTTCTCGTATGTAAATGCGTATATTAATACCTTCCGTGCGATTCACCGCAACGTTTTCTGATTTAATTGTTCATTAACTTTAGGATATGTAAGAGGACAATTATTTACAGCTTCTCTAACTCTTCGTTAACTGTCTATCACCCATCCGAGGCATGTACCCGTTCCCAACTATCTGGTACCAGTACATCCCCTTTCTGTACATAAATAATACAAGACTATGGGTATATACTCTGGCAAAAGCTTTAAATATAGCTTATTTCTTCAGTAAATATCTCCCGATCATATGTTATGACCCACGAGGGGATGTGTACCTCGAACTGAGAAGTTTTCATTTATATAAGGTAAATGGAATAAATGGTTGCACCATTATAAAAGGTACAGACCTGTAGTGAAATTGCAAAAACATTAAGAAAAGTTTCAAATAAATAATTTACTATTATATTAAACCAGGCCTAGGACAAATTTTCAAGGGGAATTTTTGACATATAATGCTGATAGTATGGTTGACTTTTATGGCTATTTGAAAAAGTCTATAGATGTTATTTATGAACGTGCAAAATTTAACTTGATAAAACAACTAGAGCGGGAAACATCTGAAGAATATATTGAAGGGGTAATAATTGTAAATATGACTATATAGAAAATGAGCAAGATACGCATTGTTGTTGGAATTTTGTATGTTAATTTTTCAGAAACTTTATAGATGGATGCATTTTTAACTTTAGAAAAAGTAATTAATAAAATTAAACAATCCAAAACCATAAAAAAACTTGGAACTGCGAAAACATAACTCAAGTTGTGAAGATATTGATACTGTAAAGAAAAATATCAAATTTCCATTTCGAAGACCAGAGAAAATTCATATTAAATGTTCTAGATGCGGCTCAATTAATCAAAATTCCTTCCAAATATGCCCTGCGTATAAAATTGTTTATTTCTGACCGGTATATTATTAGCTTATAACGTCTTAGTTACGCGGGAATTATAAGGTCATAACTCCCTTGGGATATTAAGAAAAATTTGACATAAAATCAAACGATTGACATATAATGTTAATTTGATTGTCATCTATTGAAACATTTATTCCACTTTAAAAATGTACAAAATGTTACTGAAATCGGTCAGAAATAAAATTATCTATGTATCACTGGAATTATAAGGGTCTCAATTACCTCGGGCAATTGCTGTCCCTCGGGCCAAAGGCCCTCGGGACGTAAACTTTGCCCTCGGTAATTAAGACCATTATAATTCCCTAGATACATAAATAACTATTTTCTTGAGAAATCGCCATTATTTACTACATTTTTGTAATGAGAAGCAAAATTTCTCGATCCAGGGAAATAACGACAATAAATTATCACCTAGGTAATAAAAAAAACTTTCTGTGTAATGAAGTTAATTTACACACGATTTTAGCATTCTTACTCAACGCTTCTTTAATATGTTATTGGTTTTAGCCTTAACTAACCATTTTAGGCTAAAGGAAAGTATTTCAAAAGTAACCGTGATATTCAAAAATGTCATTTCTATGTATCTATGTTTTATTTGTTCCAGGCTATACTTCATTTTTAAAATATTTTAAAAATTAGACAGAAGTGGCTAATTAAAAGATCTAAAGGAATCAAATATGTAATATTTTAGTAAGTAGTAGAAAAAAATCTATGTACAGGGTGTCAATTTGAAAACTTTCAATGCAAATATCTCGAAAACTACAAAAGTTAGAATAATGCGATTTGGTATAAATGTTGTTTGGGTAGGGGGAACTAGAACCACCATACTTTAGTGAAGGTGTCAGTCACCCCCTAGGCGCCCCTTACCACCACTTTAAAATTTCAAATGGAACCACCCCTGTTATACCTCAAATGAAAGGTCTCACTGAGTAGTATCTAGCTTCACAAAAAAAATCGATAGGAAAGAAAATCTGTAATTTAAATAAAATAAAACTTTGTAATTTATAAAAATATTGAAACATTGAATCTTGCTGAAAATGTAGCAAATTTTCATCTAAGTTCCTATTTCCGGCAATATCCATATATATTTTGATTTACAAATAGATTGTACTACTGTTTACAACAAAATGAATTGCATTTTTAGCATTTAATCAAATAGAATATTATTTCATTGTTAATTTTATTCGAATTACAAATTTTCTTTTCTATCGATTTTCTTTGTGCCGCTAAATACTATTCAGTGAGACCTTTCATTTAAGGTATAGTTAAACATTGTTAAATGGAAAGATGAAAATATAATAATAGATAAAAATATTAAAATTGTAAATAATATTAATAATTTAGGTATAAAGAACTACAAGAACTACATAACTAGTTTTTTTCTAAATGTATTCAGCGGTATTGGAAGAACAAAAGACTTTGGCAAGAATAGAAGATGGAAAAGTTTTTTTTTCCAAATTGGACTATTCCAAAGGATGTCATTAAATACGAGTCTCTGAAGATTCAAAACTGCTAAGAAACATTATAAGTCCATTTGGTCGGTTTGCCTATAAGACTGGTATATTTGGAATATCATTACTCCTAGAAGTTTTAAAAAAGACGTTAAGTTAAATAATAGATACCAGTGGAGTAAAGTATGTTATTGTTTATGTAGACGATATTCTGGTTAGTGGTAAAGATAATTCGGAATACTGTTAAAGGTACTAAAATCACTATATAATTGTGGAGTTACGTACAATTTGGAGAAATGCAATTTTGGAGTAAATAAAATAAGTTGACTAGAACACATAGTGACAAAGGATTCCAAAACCTACATCTCGAACTCTTGACTTCTTCGTTTGCTTGTAGGCATTGTAGGTATATCAGGCCAACAGCATATTAAGCAGACAATCTAGAGCCCCGCTAACTCTTTATTACCTGTCCATCACTCATCCGTGATATGTACCCGTTCCAAACTATCTGGTAGCAGTACAGGATATAATTACAATAACTACTTGAAACTTAACATATCAGCAAACTTTTTAAGGCAATGATTTAAAGTTCGTTTAACAAAATCTAATACAAATACTGTTAAATCGTAAAAATCCAAACAAAGCCTAAATAAAACTCATATTTATTCCTTGGGGAGAAGAGAATCGGCAACATGGAGAACATTTCGCATTCTGTTGGTAACATAATGAATTGCACAGCCTACTGGGATTGTCAACATATTTGTTATTCTTTAAATTAAATTTATTGCCGCGTAAATATTCAAGAGGTTTGATTTACGAGTCCTTAACATCTTTAAGGAAAATACTTTTGGATTTTACATGCTGTAAAATAAAGCAGACATAAATTAATTGAAAAAAATTTTAAATGTATGAAGAAACTCAGAGGTTCAATCGTCCCTCGAGTTGCTTCGTGTATGCGCCTGCCAATAATTAAAAAAAAGAGTCTAGTTAAGATTAGTTCAACTATTTTTATTTATATGACCTATGTACCAATGCCAATGTACTACTATAATATATAAGTGTCAATTTCAGTCACATAATCTCTGCTATAATGCCTATTGAAGCGCGTCCACACCTTTTCTTGTATCAGTAGCATACAAGGTGTCAATTTGAAAACGACCAGCACGTAATCCTTCTTCGGCTGATGACGCTCTCAAATTTGATGAAAAGCGTCAAGACAGGGGGACAACTTTAGAGGTATTTGTTGCTGTAAATTCAACCCCAGACCCACAGGGCACCTAACTCTAAAATCGTAAATGTCAACCCCCACTTATTTGATCATTTTTGAATTCCCAATGTAAGTTTAGACAAGTGTCATCCTTTTTTATTTCTTTGTCAAACAATTGAGTACCTAACCGCACATTTCAATGAAAAATATAATAAAATACCAATTTCGCCTTGACATATCCCTGGGTTTTCGCATCATTGCCTCGCCTCGCGCGTTCTTCGCGGCTCGCCTTTGAATCATTCGCGCTTGTGCTCAGAGGAATACGCACCTTAATACCTTAAGGATGAATCAATCATATACCTGGCGTAGTGTTATCTAATGCCTATAGTACAGACATAGAAATAAGATATGGAAACTGTTTCTAGACTGACTATAAACAAATTATTTAAACATATGGAAAACTTTTTTGAAACCACTTGGATATAATGTTTTCTGTCCAATAAATTAATGTCGAACGGTAACGTTGCACTGGCAGGAATTTATTACATTAATTGAAATTATTGTGAGGTTTAAAAAAAAACAAGGCGTTTATTCAGTAGCAGTAACATTAAGTTCTTCGGCAAGAGTCATATTATAAGAATCAGTCTCCTTATCTCTGTTTTTATCTCTTTCGATTGTGCATATCACAAACACGGCAAAGCATGAAACGTTTCAATAAGTTTTAACGCAAGTTCCGTATTCCGCATGCTACAAACATACTGAAATAAAATCAAAAGATGCATAAATCTCCCATCTGTTTCAAAAACATGTCCAGACCTGTAAACTTTGTTTCATGTTTCCCACTCTTGACGCGAACTCAAAAACATTGAATTTTTGTTTTGGAACTGTTTTGCAATATATTGATAAACAACTAAAACAAATTGCACGAATTACATTATAAATTTACTTGTACTTACTACGCCCTAAATATCTCTTGATTTTGAGGAAACAGAAAACACGTCAATTTTATAGAATTCTACTATTGACCTTTACACCTTTCGAGTGAAACACCGTTGCAAAGGGCATTAAATTATCTATCTGACAGTGCCAAGAAAAGTGAAATCGGGTAACAGTTTACAAGGTGGGAAAATGTACCTAATAGTAATGCAACATACAACTTTTTTATTTAGTTTAAACAAATTATTATATTAAAGTATTCAAAATGTGCGCCGTTATTGGCAAGACTATAATACAGTATTGTGACAAATTTCTCTGAGAGGAAAGTTTGTCTAGTATTGCGCCTGCATTCCAGTGTTATTCTATTTTTGAGATCTTCAATTCTTTCAGGCGGGGTTTTATAAACTTAAGTTGCCCCAAAGAAAAAAATGAAGAGAAGTCAAGTCGGTAGATCTTGCTGGCCACTTCTACTCGTCTGCCAATCCATTTGTTAGGGAATCATTGGTTCAGGTTACTTTTCTTCATTGAGTCCCAGGGTGCTATTTTAGTTCACTTAGTTGCATCATAAGAGGATCAATCACATTTTCCAAAAGATTCAAATACAATAATTATTGACCGATTATAGAAATATTGGTCCAATAATTTCGTCTCCAAAAATGCCTGTCGTTTGCAATTGGCTTGCGGCTTAGCGAGAATATAAAGTAGGTTCTGTGATGTTTTGACCGATAACGGGCAAACATCACTTGAATACTTCGACGGTCACTCCTCGTTGATTGGTCAATAGAGTCCACGTGACTATATGTAGACCTAACAGATCTGAGAGCTGTAGCACCATAAATAAAGCAGTGTCCTGTTAGACTCAACGTAAGCAGATGCTCCACGTGGCTGAAAATAATAATAGCACGTGTTTTGTTCTGACACGTGTACCAGGCAAAATGATTTTCTAATGTTATAGTAATTGATATTTTGGGGACCCGTGCCCGGTAACAGAGGTTACTATTATTTTAAACGTGCAGTAGAAGTATTGTGAATTTCGCAGTTAAATAGACTACATTCTTTGTGTTTGGTTAAGACGTGCACGAAGTTGCACCTTAGTGCTTTGCAGTTCGCGTAAATTCGTAAATTATTCCGTTCTGTACAGAACATGTCTTTTAAATAACCCTCGTGATATTCAGACGGCAATAAGGCTGTAATTAATTAAGTTTTCAATTCATTCTCTACGGTAAAAACCAATGAAATCCTAACGGTATCTCGGTGCAATGCTTTAGAGTTGATAAGATGATGTATTCGTGTTTAACAATATAAATAGTGTAATATTGTAAGGGTGATCAATAGTGAAAGAACAAATAGACATAAGAAAATGAGTTGTGTTTAATTAATTAGTCTAGCACAAATAGAACGAACCAACCTTAGACTGTGGGTGATACAGTGTCTATGTGAGGCCAGGGCGAACCCCTGTCTAAAATACACTTTGCAACGATGTATCACTCCATTTGACATTTCGTAGTGAGGTTGACTAGATGTGTGGAGGGCAATAGTAAAATTGCAACAAATGTGTAATTAAACGTCCCCCTCAATATTAAAATTGACGTGTTTTTTTGTCAAATCTAGTTTTCCTCAAAATCAACATATTTAGGGGGGTTCGTTTTGAAATGAAGCCCTCTATACTAAACTAATGAAACCCTTCTTCTACAAGATTAGTCAAGTTTTCTCTATGGTAGACATAATTTTCTTTATTCTGTTTAAAATTGGCGTAGCCTTCTATGACCAAAGTTTTAAAATTATAAATATTGAACACAAATAGATAATAGGTACCGGATTAAGTATTTTGGCATATACATATTATAAGTGATTATCAGGCAAGCGTAAAAACCATAAAAAGTCATTCTGGTCACAGAATAAAGGGCTGTCGGCCACGTACAGATTGTCGAAAATTGGCGGATGCTTTAAGTGGATCCAGAAAGAATTGGGAAGAGGGTATTCACTGTCCGACCCTTTTTTTATTTTCTCGGCCCTTTGAAGAAAATATAAAAGACATCATTAAATGTATAGATAAAGCTGTAAAAACCTGCAAATGTCCACTCAGTGAAATAAAAAAAAATAAGTAATAAGTATAATAAAATGCGATTTATATTAGGAAAAAAAAAATTACTCATGTCAGTTACGACGAAGTATGACGTATACCTTCAATGTATCACTGGATTGTACCCCATCCAGGACACTTTATTAAACTTTTTTATTAATCTTAAGATTTTCTTATCCTAGGAAGTTATAATAAAGGTACTCTTATTTTTAAAATATAATGGATTTGTGATGGGCTACGTGCTTGGTGAAATGGATATTCCATGGTAAAGGAAATTAAAATTAAAGTCTTACTTGTTATATTTCACAATTTGATTCAATTTCCTGACACGTGTTTCAACCCTTGCGGTCATTATCAAAGGAATATAAGACAATATAAATTCTACATTCATTAAAATAAAATTAGGGAGATGAAGTGAATTGACAGATGATAGGTTATTTTGGTCCTTAATTTACAGGTATTGGCCAAAGGTTCAACTAAATTACAGGTGTGATTATAGAGGTATTTACATCTAAGTAATAAAATTAAGAAAATTATATTGTGTATATAATTATGGGTTTTTTTCGTTCGTAATTATTGACAGTTTATTGCATATTTATCCTAAGGTATTAGGCTATTAAGTATTAGATTGGCACCTGAAGGTATTTCAATTTGATTATTAAGTTTTATTATTATCAATCTTATCTTTAAGTTTTGAAAAACTTTTATTGACAAAGCAGCAAGCAGAGCCTGATATAAAAAATACGAATATATTTAAGAAATTGTAAAATATCTTGTCAACGAAGGTAAAAAATTTTTTACTTTGTTTTAGATTTTTGGATCAAAATAAAAATTGCTGAGTTTAGTTTTAGAATCTAGCAATATAAAATTCAGAAATAAAAGCACTTATTTGAAATTTCAACTATTTTACATACTAAACTTAAAGTAAGATTTTACATAACACCATGTTCGAGAAGTGCTTCGTATTTAGAAAATTCACAGAAAACATCAGGGGTCAGGTATAATAAACCACAACCCAATCAAAAATTGAACAATTCGCTTTGTTTGTCGTCGCCCCTATCTGTTTTATGAAAAAGTGAACAGTTCTTTAAGTGTATGTTCTACATTATGAATAAACACACACCACTGACATTTTTACCTGATTAAGAATCTTAATCGCCTATTGATAAATAAAAAGGACTTCTAGACCTTTGGGGGAAGAAAAAAAACTATGCTTTATATAATATTGAACTATATTTGAGAAAAAAAGGATGCTCCTATTTCTACTCAAGGTAAACGCTTGGTTAACGATTATGCTTGTGTCTATGGACGTACACAGTGGTCGAAGCGACAAAAACCTTTACTAGTGTTTTTTTTTCTATATCAGTAGTTATGGTAGTAGTAAATACAGTCTCAGAAGTTATGTCTAAATTCATTTTAAGTTCAGCGGTGAGCTATTTAGAAGAACGCTCGGACCCGTCGATTTTTATTTCTTAATGTGGATTTTGTGATGATTGAAAATTAAGCATTAAGCTGCAATGATTAGTCCGCCCCTGGTAAACTAAAAAAGCTAAATATGTTTCAAGGGCACTATTTTAAGAGGTCCTTACTAGGGTCCATCGCATTAAATTATATTAAGTACCGGGTGTCCCACTTAGAATGGCTGTCGGCCGTATCTCAGAAAGTGTTAGTCGTATGGCTTGCGGAAAAAAAATATATTAGGTAAAGTGGTCATGAGAAATTGCTGGAAATTATTTTCAAGTTACTTAGACTGGCGCTAGAGGGCGCAACAGTAACGGTAAATATGAATCACGAAGTTTCCTCAAAAGTCGCCTACTTAAGATATTCCGAAAATAACATTTTTGTATATTTCGAAGATTTATTAATGAAATTCACCTACAGAACGTGTTCGTCACTTTTCAAATAAAGTGGGGGAAGGTTGAACATTATTTGTAATAAATTAACATAATTTAGTAAACTTAGTTTTGTTAAAAAGGGCTTTTTTCACTCTATACATCATCTTATGAACTACGGCAATATGTGTTTTACACTAGGCGCAAGGGGGCGCTGTATTACAACTTCTCAAACATTGCGCGTTTTTTCCATTATTGTAAATATAATAGTTGTTTGGGACACACTTCATATTTCTGCCGTGAACCAGTAGGAAAGCAAAGTAAAAACGTTGAAATCAATCTTAGGGGATATAATGCAATGTAATACTAAACCAAACGGCAACGTCGCATTCGTGCTAAATTACTATGTTTTTCTTCAACAACTAAATGGTAAAAAATAGAGAAAAATACATTATATTCACATGCAACATAAATGGCAACACCGCATATTAAAGTGGTGGCAACGTTGTACAGATCCATAACATACGTTCAAGTTAAATCCTAATGTAAAAAAAACTGTCTGCTATTTTATAATATTCTTTAAAACTATCAAATAATATTAGCACCCACGTGCTTAGTAACGGACAAAGATTCTGATTGGCCGATCGACGGTGGCCTGATGTAAGACGTTGCCATCTTGGTTTCGACGTGTTAGGATCTGATTGGTCGGAGTGTTTGAGTATGGTTATATTATATTATATTGTTTGTAAACAAGTCAGTGGGTCGAGTGTGTCTGGCAGAGATCGAACGATATAAGTCGCCGCTCCATGGAGGAAGAAAGCCTTCATGTAAAAGTTTGTTATTGTTTACAAAGTGTCAGGTGGAAAGTATAAAAAGTTAAGTCACCGCTAAGTGAGTGGACAAAGCCATCACCGTGACAGTTGTTATATGTTGTAGCCCATGCTAGGGTGAGCAGAGGAGGAGTGTTATTAATCGTTTATAAAGGAGTAATGCAGTAAAATTCAAAAAGGATTTTATTTTCCAATTTTTCAACAAATTTGAACCAGTCGACTTGTGGAGATACAGGTGAAAGTTTTGTGTAGCTCATTGTTACAAACGTGAGTCCGTACAATAGTATATTCAATTTCACCTGATTACAAGGATGATTAAAAGTCTAAGAAGTCAGCCAAAACCGCAAGTTAATGTCTATTTTTAATCCGGAGATATCAACAACAATAATCATAATTACGGAACATCATGATTTTATTTTCAAGTTGCCATTGTAAAGGTTTTTTTAGGAGTCAAATAGGCCTTGGAAAAACAAAATATGAATTAAAACTGTACACGCGTGTCACCTTTCATTATTACGTCAAAATTTTTGTCGTGCCAACAGTGTTGTGTCGTATTTGATTTTCAAAATGCCTCTGTTACTTGAAGAAGCGGTTGACATCATTGCGATGTAATTGGAATGTTTGGGAAATACAACAATTGCTGAACGGGTTTACGCAGTACGATACCCTTAACGGCGCCGATACGACAGTAGATTGTTTAATCGTTTAGCTAGCGGTTTTCGTACTACTGGAAGTATTCGTCACCCTGTATATCGCAGACGCCGCCGAGGTCGAACCGAGGAAAACATTGTAAATGTTTTGGCATATGTGGAATTTAATCCACAAATTAGTATTAGATTAATTGTTAGAGACTTGGGCGTTACTCGCTCTACTGTGCCTAGGATTTTATTAGAAGAAAGGTAACTAATTATATCTATATGTTATAACCCTTAAATAGTTTAGAATAATGCCAATATTTCTCTTAATGGTTTTCAAGTCAATGTAATAAGTATTTTGTTTTTCTTTAGGCTACATCCCTACCATATTATGTTCCACCAGGCTTTGACCCCGCAAGATTATGATAGAAGATTGGATCATTGCTATTGGTTGCTTAATATGATATTGGAAGATAGAAATCTCCTTTCCAGAATTTTGTGGACTGATGAAACTACTTTCCATAGTAATGGAGGAGTAAACCGCCATAATACGCATTATTGGTCGCGGGATAATCCCCATTGGATGCGGGAGGTGCAGCATCAAGGAAGATGGATTGTCAATGTCTGGTGCGGCATTTTGGGTGGCAGAATAATTGGAACGATTGTATTTAATGAGTCGCTTACTGGGCAAAGATGTTTACACTTTTTAAATTACGAACTCCCAATTCTTCTTTAAGATGTGCCCTTGGATATTCGCAGAACTATGGTTTTCCAACACGATGGATATCCTGCACATTTTGCGGCAAACATTCGTCAATTTCTTGATGACACATTTCCTGCAAGGTGGATAGGAAGAGGGAGTATATTTCCGTGGCCTGCCAGGTAATATTATAGAATATATTGTGATACTGTTAATGAAAGTGGTAATTTCTATTTTAGATCACCTGACTTAACATGCCTAGATTTTTATCTATGGGGGAGATTGAAGGATCTTGTTTTCGTTACCAGACCCACCACAAGGGAAAACATGATAGAAAGGATAATGGACAGCAGCCGCCGTATCCCTATGACAGAGGTGGAAACTGCAGTAATATCAACCAGGAAGAGATTGGAGTCATGTATACAGAACGATGGGCGACAATTTGAACATTTAGGGCGCCACTGAGAATTATTGTCGTAACGATATATTTGCTTGAAACATACGTACCTTCATATTTTGTTTTGCAAGGCCTATTTGACTCTTAAAAAGCCTTTACAATGGCAACTTGAAAATAAAATCATAATGTTCCGTATTTATGATTATTGTTGTTGATATCTCCGGATTGAAAATAGATATTAACTTGCGGTTTTCGTTGACTTCTTAGACTTTTAATCATCCTTGTAATCAGCTAATATTGAATATACTATTTTATTTACAATTATGGGAAAAACGCGCAATGTTTGTGAAGTTGTAAGACAGCGCCCCCTAGCGCCTAGTGTAAAACACTTCATAAGATGATATATAGAGTGAAAAAAGCCCTTTTTAACAAAGCCAAGTTTACTAAATTATGTTAAGCCAGACCGGAGTTATCATCATTTATTGCAAATAATGTTCAACCTTCCCACACCACTTTATTTGAAAAGTGACGAACACGTTCTATAGATAAATTTTATTAATAAATCTTCGAAATATACAAAAATGTTATTTTCGGAATATACCTTAACTAGGCGACTTTTGAGGAAACTTCGTGATTCATATTTACCGTTACTGTTGCGCCCTCTAGCGCCGGTCTGAGAAACTTGAAAATAATTTCCAGCAATTTCTCATGACCACTTTACCTAATATATTTTTTTCCGCAAGCCATACGACTAGCACTTTCTGAGATACGGCCGACAGCCATTCTTAGTGGGACACCCGGTACTTTGAAAGTTATTCAAGAAAAACAGATTTCCAGCGGCGTCCTTCAGGAGCACATATCTTCGTAGGGAGGGCCTGTAAGAAAAAGTTTTATAGGAACTTGTCATCTTATTCTTTTACGTTACATACCCTATAATGATTTCATTCTATTAATTTCGTAAAAAGTAAAAACCAAGCTTTGTTCACTGTTGCCAAAAAGTAAAACCACCTCGACTGCCTGCGACAGCCGCGTGCAACTTTTCTGACTTTGTTTAATTTGATTAAGTCTTAAAATTTCTACCTCTATATTTGATGTTCAGTCCGTTTTACATAACAAATAAAGCCGCTAACTATTCCTTGGATCTGTCTTTAGAGCCGGACGGAGGGCAAATAAACCTGACTTCTCGCTTCTCGGAAAACATTTAAGTTTGGTAAACAGACTTTGTCCAAAGCTTGTAAATTCGTGAGGCGAATCCTGTAATGAGTTTGCTCAGGGTCCTTTGAAATTGCAATTTTTACGATAAAGCCGCGTCGGGAAACGTTTTAGAGATGGTTTTTGTGAGAAAGTAAATTTTAAGTTTGACGATCTAATCAGACGACGGCAAACTTAATTTAGGTTAAAAGTTAAAATAAAATGTTTAATGCAAGCAATGGTGAATTATGCATTATAATGAACATATGAAATGACTTCTTTATACCTCTATTGGAAAGAGCATTCACAATAAATTTTTAAAGTTGGTAACCTAACTTTTATTATTCTGTGATGCTCATAACAATCAAAGGTGGGTACCTGACATAAACGAATAACTTCAGAATATAGTACGTGACGCCACCGGCCTTGTTAAATGGGGTCTTTTAGCATTTTTTTTATTACATTTTCTGAAAGATCTTGTAATTGTAGTGCGAACTGCTGAGAATTTTAATATTCTGACGCCTATAAAGCCTTTATAATAATTTTCCTACAACCGAGCGCAAAGTACAGTTTTGCGCTTCCAAAAGAAGGCACAGAGTAGCACTTTTCTGAGGATCAAGTTCTAAGTGGACGAACTGTGGGAGGTAATGTATTTAATCCCGTATTTTTCGAAAACTATATATCGGATTGACTTCAAATTTTCAGGGCTGACCATACCTAATAAATGCTTCATAATAATAAGGTAAAGTGTGTAATTTGAGGTTTGACCAAATGACCCCATTGCAGGTAAGGCCAAATGGAAACGGAGCCCAATTTTAATCAACTTTATAAATGTATTGTGAAACCGTTTTAAGTGCTAAATAAAACCATCCAACGGCATTATGTTTGTGGCAATTATTTCTAATAAAACATTAGTTTAAATATATATACAGGGTGTTTCGGGAGGAAAGGGAAATATTTTAATGAGGTATTCTAGAGGCCAATATAAGAAAAAAAGGTCATATAAATGTGGGTCTGGAAATGCTTTCTTTTCAAGATACAGTGTGCCAAAAAAAAAAGTAATATACATTTTTCCTTCAATACCTCGAAAACGATTTAAGGTATTACACTGATCATGGGTGTGCGCTATACTGGCATGAAAATACGTTTTCTCGATTTAAAAAGTTTTTACCATTTTACCAGTGGCGTACGCGACAGCAAAAAATAAAATTGTTTTCGCGAAAAAAATTGTACGCCTCTGGTATTTTTCAAATCAGGGGTCTATTTCTTAATCTACAGTCATTTCTTAAAAGAAAAAGTATTTTGAGTTTTTTGGTAGAACAAACCATTTTCAAGTAATAGTTAGAAAGCTGTTTTACAACCGTTTCCAAAAATTACTAGTTGAAATTAATTTTTTTACAAGTTGGCTTTGATAAATTAATGTCACAATAATGTTTGGCACATTATTTGACATAAAGTACTAACAGTGTTATTTTTAATATTTTTATAAATTATTAGTACCTACTAAACCGTAAGTAAGCAGTGAAATATTTATTGTACAATGCCTAAGACGTATAGCCATAGGGAATATGCCGACAGGATATTTATCTACGGTCTAATGGTAGCGCAATCCAGGCAGTGAATGAATATCAACGTCGATTTCCAAATCGAGTCCTACCTAACAGAAAAGTGTTTCAAAAAGTATTTTTAAAAGCACAAGAAACTGGCATGTTTCCAAGTGCGAAAATTGTTTCCGAAAGACCGCAGGGCCTCGACGTAGATGTTGAAGAGAATATTCTTTATATTGCTACAGAAAATTCAAGTGAAAGTACGAGAAGGATTGCAAATGAACTTCATATACCTTCACACAAAGCCGTTTGGGAGACATTGAAAAGAAATGGTTTAAATCCGTTTCACATACAACCAGTTCAACATCTTCACGATGGTGATTATGCTCTAAGAACAGAGTTTTGTGAATGGATACGTCAAAATCGAGAACTGCATAGGTACATTTTATTTAGTGATGAAGCTCAATTTACCCGTGACGGAATTAATAACTGTCATAATGAACATAGGTGGTCAAAAGAAAATCCTTTCAACATCGATTTAGTATTAACGTATGGTGTGGTATGCTTGGGGATCAATTATTTGGTCCTTTTGTACTGGATGGACATCTTAATGGACTGGGCTATTTACGCTTCTTACAAGAAAACTTATTTAATATTTTTGATGAAGTTCCTTTAGATGTAAGGGCACGACTGTATTTCCAACATGATGGTGCCCCACATCGTTGGATTGGCAGAGGTGGTCCTTACAATTGGCCACCAAGGTCACCTGACCTTAATCCCTTGGACTATTGCTTGTGGGGGTGGATGAAATCATTGGTTTATGCAACAAGAGTAGAAACAAGGGAAGCGTTGCTTGATCGCATTAACAATGCTGCAGCTATTATCCGTAATAACCGTCTCTCAATTCGCCGTGCTACCAGAGCAATTAATAAACGAGCGAATAAATGTTTCGAAGCAGGCGGTGGTATTTTTGAAAACATTCGTTAAGATTTTTTTTATGGTTTAGTATTTAGATTTAGTTATTTGTTGTTAAAATAAACTTTATTGTAAATTTCAGAACCGATTATTTTACAAAATAAATGTCGTGAAGTCGAAATATCAGTAACGTAATAAAACAGCATTCTAACTATTACTTGAAAATGGTTTGTTCTACCAAAAAAACTCAAAATACTTTTTCTTTTAAGAAATGACTGTAGGTTAAGAAATAGACCCCTGATTTGAAAAATACCAGAGGCGTACAATTTTTTTCGCCAAAACAATTTTATTTTTTGCTGTCGAGTACGCCACTGGTAAAATGGTAAAAACTTATTAAATCGAGAAAACGTATTTTCATGCCAGTATAGCGCACACCCATGATCAGTGTAATACCTTAAATCGTTTTCAAGGTATTGAAGGAAAAATGTATATTACTTTTTTTTTTGGCACACTGTATCTCGAAAAGAAAGCATTTCCAGACCCACATTTATATGACCTTTTTTTCTTATATTGACCTCTAGAATACCTCATTAAAATATTTCCCTTTCCTCCCGAAACACCCTGTATATACATATATGAAAAAATCATATTAACATAGGTTTGCAATTTCTTCCATTCAAAATTTTAAAACATTAAACAAAGGCATACTATAACAATGTCAATTCTACCCTGACCTACCTTCATTTATCCACATTAAATTAACTTCAATTCTTCACCTCTTTAGTTCTACTATAATACCAAAAATTTAATTAAATAAAAACTTAACGGCCATCAGATGCTTTTATTCAAATCACGATAATGCATAAATCTTTAAGGAATTTTCATCACTTCTAACCACTCGTCTTTATTAAACAGGTCTTAATAACATTGACTTCGTTAAAAAGTTCGAACCTCCTGTCACAATTTAACATATGTACATTTCTCCTTACTAATATCACTTTTAATGACCGGAGCTACTCTGGTCAATCATTGGTAAGTCCACTTTACTTTTACGCTTACTTCGGTTTTTTATTGTATGATTTTTCCTCTAGTATCCTCATGATGAACATTTCTATGCCCGAAACATGTTGGGAACAATAAAGTTTATATACTTTTTGAGGTACATACTGTGGAGGTAGACCGTCTGTGTTTTATTTGATTATATCGACTCCACTGCAAGCATGGACTACTTCATCAAATTTATACCAAACGTTGAAAATGTTCCGTTCATATCACTGCATTCCTGAACTTGTTTTCTCATAGATCTTCTAGCTTTTCTAAAAATCAAATTTTATTTGAGCGAATTTTTGAATTAGGATGTTGGGGGAGATTTAATTTAATTTGATCCAAAATATCAATACGCATGGACTGGTCAAGAGATTGTGTAAAAATCTTTTTTTCATTTCAACCCCTGGTTGTCGAGTTGGGTTAAATCAGCAGCGGAATTACGAACTTTCGATACGTAGCGTAAACACGATTCAAAGTTATTTTTACTTTTACAATTGCCATCTTAAACCCTAAAACTATCAAATATCAAATTAGACCGGTTTTAATTAAAAATTTATTCGTGAATCTCCTTCTAAAAATTTATCTTGTGTATATTTTTATTTTAGCTAAGCTTTCCAATTTATGCTTCTAGGAATGCCTTTTGTTCATATAATTAATGGCTATTGTCTTAGAGACAAATAGGAGTAATAAAGTCTAATAAGTATCAAATGCCATTTCATACAAGCATGCGGGAGTGTAGGGGAATAAATATGTCTAATTAACAGATCTGTGTAATAAATTGTGTTATTCAGGTAAATGTTTCATTTGAATATTTAAATGGGGAGAAAATGGGGAAAATTGTTTGTCTTTAGGTCTTGTTAAGTTGCCGCTTAGAGATGTTTCTTTCTCAGTCAACGTATAAAGATATTTTGTATGATATGATTGATCAAAACTATTTTAAAGGCTGATAATAATACTATTTTTTTTTAAGAATAAATTTTATTAAACTATATCCACAAAGAATTATCAGATCACTAACTGACTGATTAATATCAAATACGGCGTTCTAGCCATTGAACGCTCGAATCAGCAGTTATATAATAATCCGTATGAATCGTTAATACTCCCAACGACAACATCGATTCCGTCTCACGTGACAAAAAATCACATATTGTTAACTGTCGTGTCTCGTGACGAAAGTAAATAATTGCAATTTCAGATACTTTCAGCCGCTCAAATAAATCATATTATAATACTTTAATGACTTCCAATAATTAAGTAATTATTACTCATAACAAAATATATCAATATTTTGTATACCTATATAGAATGTACTTTTTCCACTTTAATTAACGTTAAAGATGCTGGCCAGTTGGTTTAACCAGAGCCATAAAAAAAAATTACCTTAAATGCAGAAAAGAAAAATTATAATAAATATTGATATAATATATCTATTTGCCGGGTGTCACCTATTAAAACTCGTTTGCAGTTAAACGCTTGAGGTATATCATCCCGCCTATCAATCCAAATTGTTGTAACCTATTCTTGTTCTATTCGGATTCTGAAAATAATTTTAACTTTACCAATATGCCAAAATTGCAAAAATAGCCTCTTCTGAATTGTTATCAATAAAATCCAAGGAGAGATATAAGCAAATATACAAAAGTTATGAATAATTATCATCCCGCCTATCAATCCAAATTGTTGTAAACTATTCTTGGTCTATTCGGATTCTGAAAATAATTTTAACTTTACCAATATGCCAAAATTGCAAAAATAGCCTCTTCTGAATTGTTATCAATAAAATCCAAGGAGAGATATAAGCAAATATACAAAAGTTATGAATTGACGAGTGAAAAAAATAGATAAATTCATATTCAAAAAATGTGATGTTAGCGTATATTTGGACAATGCAGTTATTTACTTGTCGAAAGAAAGATGGCACAAGAAGTGGCGTAGCCACAAGGGGGCGATCGCCCCCCCCCCGCCCCCCTTGGCCTGACGCCCCTTTACTACTTAAAAAATTATTCTTAAAAAACAAGATCGGTCTTATTTTATTTTTAGTAAGAAGAGTGATAGTAATAAACTTAATAAGACCTGTTTTGAGAGCGTCTCATCACAATAAATTTATTTTTTTTATATATAGCGGATTTTAACTTTATTTGGGGCCAGACCCCTGTTCCCTAGGGAGCATAAAGGTGAATTCCTACGAAATTTGGGCGTGGTCTCAAAAATATTTTCCCTGCGGCGCTTAAGCTCCGCGATTTGCGCCCGTCCGATACTTCGCCCCCTCCGCCCAAAATGCTGGCTACGCCACTGGGCACAAGTTGCGTTCCAATTTTATCCATAATATCAATACTTTTCTGACGAATTTAATAACCAAGGTAATAATTACTATTCAGGCTGTTTTTTAATAAGTGTCCGATATTTCGCAGGGGGCGGAGACGTACCTTTGGCCCTGAAAAAGAAAAGAAAAAACCTCGCCGTGTATATTATTGTAAACAGTAATAAGGTTGTGTTCTAGATATAGTAACATTTATTGTGCCATCTGTTATTGTAATAGACAACGCCCCATACCATAGCATGCTGTTAACAAAAATACCTAATACATCATGGAATAAAGCTGCAATTCAAGAATGGTTAACTGCTAATAAAATTAGATTTGATTATACAATGTTCAAAGCCTAACTTTTACAAATCGTTATTAGGCTGGTACAATACATTTTGTATGCCCTTTTTTTCACATATTCTTGAATATTAAACTTAAATTGTTTTCAGACATAGGCCACCAAAAAAATATTTACTTGATAACCTGGCTGAGCAATATGGACATAGTTTTACGGCTTCCTCCATATCACTGTATGTTCAATCCGATTAAACATATTAATTGAGGTATTACCAAAAATTATTACAACAGACATATTGGTCGAGATGGCAGTACAGAAACTGACTGTATGAATATGTGGAAAGAATCATTGGGTAATGCTACTTCTGATGTTTGGAAAAATTCAATTCGGCACACAGAAAGCGAGATATTAAAATGGTATGAAAGAGAACATGTATTAGATAGACTGAACATTCAACCCATTATTATTAAAGTAAATTAAGCGAGCGATTCAAGTGATTTGGAGGATGATTAACGATCCATCTTTGTATTATTATTTTATTAAGAAGCCTCTTTAAGAAAACAGGCTTCAGATGGTAAAAAGATGAACTGAGGCGAGGGCTTATGGAACTTTCCCATCTAGCCTTTAAACGACTAGTATTTTTGAAAGAATATATTAAAGAAAAAGAAGCATTCTCGTACCAATTCGT
Organism: Polydrusus tereticollis; assembly: GCA_963920685.1. Classification (NCBI taxonomy): domain Eukaryota; kingdom Metazoa; phylum Arthropoda; class Insecta; order Coleoptera; family Curculionidae; genus Polydrusus; species Polydrusus tereticollis. The sequence continues at coordinate 59,451,871 of OY987329.1, forward strand.
TTTCGTGGATGAAACATGGATTTTTCAGAATGGTGCCAATGGTCGATCTTGGCAAGATGAAAATACAAGAAGTGTTGGAACTACTAAAGTTGATGGTAAAAAGTATTACGCAGTAAACAAATATATAAACTATGGAAAACTTTTGTATATTTATCTTGTTTTAATGAAAAAAAAACTGTAATTCCCTCACTTGGATATTTTGGTTACAAACTGGCAACATTGTCGATATCTGACGTCACTTAAAGGGTATGACGTGCAACGGTTTTAATTCTGCATTAAGTATACATCAATTTGTATTCTAATCGTCAACTACCACAGAATAGAATTGATTAAAATTTCAGCAAAGAACTTCAAAATTCCAGGCTATAAGATAGGCCACCAAACATATACCACTAAACTGGTGTAGTCCTGACGTCCTGGTGTAGACTGTCTACTTCCAGCACCGGAGATGGACATATGGACAAGTTAAAAGAACTGTTTCGGGCGCCCCAAAAGTATGATATTATTTCATAGTAGCGCACATACAAATTTATTTGGTAACAAAACATTTATATGGCTTAGCATTGTAGATTGAAATTGTTGACACACACGCTTGGCTAATTTCGAAAAATTATTTTTTCTTCGATATTTTTAATAAAAGCATGTTGAAAGGGTTTACCAAAGATGTTCCTCAGTAGGTATTTGTTGGAAAATCTGTTGTCAATGATATTAATCATATTTTTAAATAGAGAGCCAGTTAAAAGTGTTACATACTTATGCTGATCCGCTAATTTTTGGAAATTGGGAAAAAATGAGGAAATGTAGGTATTATTTTATTCAGGTATAACGTTCGTATTATATAATTTATTGCAAAACACCGTTCCCGAAATTTATAAATTATTTACATTTTCTTCCACGTCAGTATGAACTGTGCAAGACTTTTCGTATCTAAAGCGCGTGTAAACTCATTTTCATAATATAATTAACCAGGAGCGAATATCAAGTTTGTCACAATCGTCAATAGGGAAAAAAACTACAAAAGCATCTGAATTTTATGATGCTGTAATTTACCATTTTACAAATAGGGTTGAAAACTCCAAAATCTTCTCATAGTAGTTAATTTTTAGATAGCAAGTATACATATATATTATATAAATAAAAAAAATAAAGAATATGTGATTTACATTTTCTCAAACCTTTTTGCATAGAAATAAAAAAAATGGGATTGAAATTAAATAATTATTTATCATACGTCTGTTTAATGCAAATATTAAAATAGTATGCAAAAACAAAATTTGGGCATGGTTACCAAAAGTTTTCGCTGCATATTTTTTTATGAATCTACGCCTGTAGGTACCGAACTGATGTAATTTTCCAAATTAAAGTCGCACTTTTTTAGTTTTTTTGTTCAAATGGTCCAACGCTATATTACTTTTTATCCTCTTTTTTATATTTATTAAGACGCTTGAAGAAGAAAAGGTATCTGTCACTCGTAGTTTGCTCTGCATGTGTTTCGCCTAATGTAAAACCACGGCTTTCTACTCCTAGTACATAATATACTTCTTCTGTTTAATACACACAAATAATACAATACATACCTCACTAACTGGTGTAGTAACTATACTAAATTCACATCCTGTGCTGTAAGCTATATAGCGAGTATTCTTACCTGAAACAAAAATATATTAGTATTACAACAAAATAATTCGAAACTTTAAATAACGGTTTAGTTCAAGTAAGTCTAGTTCTGATTGGTAATTATTTAACTTACGTATGGTTCTTGCAAAGCAATTTTCGATGCATGAGGAAATTAAATTTGGGCAAAAGAATTTCGTGCAATTGAATGTACTAAAAATCGAAAGTATTCTTCTTTAATACGAACCTACTTATGGTCAATATTTTGTTCACTTAAGCTTGTACAAATTAATATAGTTCAAATTTTATTGGCCGACAGTTGGCAACAGGTCAACGGTGCGGTGGCGCCAGCTTGTTGGTTGGCCTGTTTTGACGTTTCGTTTACGTTTCGTGAAAAACTAACCTTTATTGTTATATGGTTTAGTTTTCAATTCAATTAAGTTGTTTACTATTTCTGAAAAATGCCAAAGCATTTAAATAGCTGGTGCAAAAAGCTAATAGCTTCTCTAATAAGCTATTTGTAGAACTGTGTGACACTATTTACAGAATGTACGAAACAGTAAGTTGTACCTATTATTCAAAAACTATAACATTTTACATTGGTTATGCTTAAGCCGTTTCTTTTTTTAGAACAACATGTAACTTTAACAACTTTAAGTAAGAAATTAAAAGACAGACAACTGTTTGACGGTTGTCATAACTATTTAAGTACTCTCTTAAAGGATATCGGTTTCGAATTGAAAAAAGATGAACCGAGGCGAGGGCTTATGGAACTTTCCCATGTAGCTTTCAAACGACTGGTATTTTTGAAAGAAATATAAAAAAAAAAGAAGCATCCTTGTACCAATTTGTTTTCTTGGATAAAACATGGATTTTTTACCATTGGTCGATCTTGACAGGATGAAAATAAAAGAAGTGATGATCTACTAAAGTTGACGGTAAAAGGTATTATGCAGCAAACAAATGTATAAACTATGGGAAATTTACCTAGGTAAAACATATTTCTCTAGGTACATAATACTCCATGCTGGTAGTGAAGATGGGTTTGATGAGGGCGCAAAGGCAATTTTTTCTTCTAAAACTAAGCTGAGTGACTATTATGGAGAAATGAATGAGCAAAATTTTTTACAATGGTACCAAAACCAGTTATTGAAAAATTAAACAAAGCCATCTGTGATTGTAATAGACAAAGCCTCATACCATAGCATGTTGTTAACACAAATACCTAACACGTTATGGAATAAAGCTAAAATTTAAGAATTGTTAACTACTAATAAAATTGAATTTGATTATACAATGTTTTTACAAATCGTTAATAGGTTGGTAGAAGAGATTCTATATACCCTTTTTTACATATTCTTCGATATTAAACCTAAACTTTTTTCAGATATAAGCCACCAAAAAAATATTAACCTGGCTAATAACATAAAGTTTTACGGCTTTCTCCATACTATTGTATGTTCAATCCGATTGAACATATTTAGGGGATTACCAAAAATTATTGCAACAGACACATTGGTCGGAATAGCAGCACAAGAACTAACCGTATAAATATATGGAAAGAATCATTGCGTACAGCTACTCCTCATATTTGGAAAAATTCAACTCGGTACACAGAAAGTGGGGTATTAAAATGGTATGAAAGGAAATATGTATAGACTGAACATTCAACCCATTATTATTAAAGTAAATGAAACGAGTGATTTAGTGATTTGGAGGATGATTAATGATCCATCTTTGTATTTTTATTTTTATTATTCTTAATATTGAAACCCAAAAACTAAAAAAATTATAGTATTTAAATAAGGACTACCTACGTGTGATTTTAGGTACATTTTTGCATCGCCCACTTTTATAAAAATACGGAATAATAAAATAGATTAATAACCAAAGCACATATAAAAAAAGTTATAATAAAATTACATGACTATTCAAATACAATATATATTGTCATCCTGGAAGGTTTTAAAAATAAAATAACTACATTTGTTTATTATTGTAAATTTATCTTGTTTTTATGAAAAAAAAGACAGTGTAATTCCCCCGCTCGGTTATTTTGGTTACAAGCTGGCAACACTGCCGATTACTTACGTCACTCGAAGGCTATGACATGCAACAGAAATTGTTTTGCAAAGATTATATGCATGAAGCCAATTCCGGAAAATAGTCATTTGTTAAGTGCCTTTCGTCACACATTTATGTTGGTCGAACAACGAATTGTAAATACCTAGGCAAAAATAGAAAAATCAAAATTTAGCTATCTGCATTGCATTTGCGTATTTGTGCATCAGTCTTTTGACGAATGCCGAGATTAGTTTCAGGCAGATGGTTATTTGACTAGGTAATTAATTAGTAACATGAATTTAAAACGAATATGATTTCGATATTTAACTAGGCATATACTGTTTGCCCAGCGCTGCGTTTGCATGCTGGTTAATTAAAGTGTTATCTCATATTGAATTTAAAATCCATTTTGTAACACTTAAACCAACACGCTTGCATTGTTTATCAGTGTGGTATTAAGTTTCCGTGTTTATTTTAATAATTGAGGCAGCACAAGTGTTTTAAAAACATGCACGTTATGCCTAGTGTTTACCAAACAAATGTAGTGCATATAGCACATGTAATACCAATAAACCCGTTTTCAAGTATCGTTGTTTATTTTCTACTTCTGCCGGTGTTTTGCTACTAATAGTACAACACAAACATTAGCTAATTGGTTAACGGATAATAATGATGGTATTCTTTAAGAGGTAATTTAGTCAATCATTTAGTTTAGGTTAGTGTAATAAGTAAGCGTTCTGGCAACCTTTTTTTATATTCTTACAGTACACCTACTTTATTTAGTTTTTTATGTATTTCTTTAGACTGAACGTGCAGCAGCAATATTTTAAAATCGTGAAACAAATAGAAATTTATTGTCAAAATGGTGCTGTAGATTTGTAAGGTTATCAATCAGTTAAAAACAGATCTTAAGTTGTTTAACGTATACCATGCTTAAGAAATAATTATTCAAAATGTTTGCCCTCAACTTCCAAACACATTCCACTTTTGGTCTAAATTAGTTTCGTGCTTGCTATAACATTTCAGGTGTTACTGATAAGCAGGCAGAACGGATTCGGTCTTTCATATGATCTGAAGTTGTTTATGCAGTTGCAATCACTTTGTACTTTATAAAGCCCCAGAAGAAAAAGTCAAGGGGAGTCAAATCTGGGGACTGATCAGGTCAGTTGACCGGATCAGTTTGACAAATCCATTTCCTTTCAAGTATTTCATTTAAATAGTTACGCGCCTGTACTGCATAATCGGGTGCATGGAGCCTCGTTCTGCTCAAAACTCCTGTCCTCCAAAGAATTGCGTACCAATAACTCTATACCCGATAATTTCACACCAGACATTGATTGACCAGAGATGTTGATTTGATTGATAATCTCATCCAGTGAGGATTTTTCGGCGCCCAGTAGTGCACATTGTGTGTTACCTTAAAAAAACAACCAAACAGTAATAAAAAATTAAATTTCTAATAATGAGGAATAATTTAGAATCCTACCTGCCAACAATTATGGAAAGTGGCTTCGTCAAAAAATATTACGTTCTTAAAGAACCTGTTGTTTTCTTGTATTTTGCCTTGTAACCCAATTGCAAAAAGTAACGCCATTTTCAAAGTCTTGCCCATACAGCTCTTGGTGAAGCGTAATGATTGATAAAGTACGTAAAGGTTTCGAAAAACCATCTAATTTACCCGGCAAAATTCAAAGTTTTCGTGATAAACCATTTACCCTATGACTATTTGTTGTGATATTATAGCTTAACTTTCTAAGGGCCTTTTTTTAGTTTTCATTAAAGAAAAGGTAAAAAAATATCAAGATATCCCATATTTGATATAGATAGGTAAATAGTTAAAATTATGTAAACGTAATTCCTTGATAATGGTGATATTAATTCGTTTTTATTTGGACTGTATTGGAAAATAGTATACCACGAAAATGTTTATTAGCAGTAAATACAATGAGACCTCCCTCTATTGGTTTTGGTTTAGATCGATACATTCGTTACTAATCATGTTTTAGGGATGTTCACCCCCTTTAACGCGGTCTTTCTATTGCAAATACTTCAATCATTACCTGGTAGAAGTGCAATATGGTTATAACTCATTTTTGACTCATTCCAGGATGCTTGTCAACGAACTTCTCACGATATGATCCCGTTCTCTTAAAAAAATTCCGAGAGAACATGTTCTTCTGACTCTTAATGGATGTGAATAGTCATTTTTACTTTCAAGAATACGCTTTAAACATTTCTAAGAGAACGAGCTAACAGAAGACACATCACTTCTCTTGATATGATCATTCCCCTAATTCGAGAATAGACGTCCACTAGTATGACATCTGGTTTTCAGCATTTTAAATGGCATGTAAGATTTTTTGTTAGAAAACCTCTCTGCCTACACTAGTGCAGCTTATTTTCTGTAGTTTTTTCTGCACCCTCCCAAAATTAACAACATATCAACTTGAACATTTAAATTCTCTGCCATGTTTTGAGCAATAATTTGAGAAATAATTATAAGAATTTTCTACTGACGGAAGTAAATATTACGCATTTTCATGGAAATGCATAATAATTCCGAAATAAGTTAACTTGATTTATTGGCAAAATTAATTTATTCTAAATTCAATCAAGTTCTGGTTAATAATGCCTTGTAATACATTAAAAAACTCAACCTGTATAGTCAATTCATAATTTCTTGATCTCTCATTGCCAATATTTTAACAATGGCTCTAGTGACTATGGGCAAGTTATATATTTTCGAAAAGACAATTTTAAGTTCTATTAAATACAAATGCACCCGTTCAATAATTGTTTCTTTCGGCAGCAGCAAATTCTGACGGTTTGAATAATTCCCTACAATCTTTGTTTGAAAAGTTTTTTTTTAATTTCGAATAGCAAAGTTGCTAGAAGCTGTCAAAATATGAGGAAATACCATGTTGCAAGCGCAAGCGAGCTGATTATCTAGGCAGGCACTCTATGCTCACAAAAAAGTAGAAATTTGACAAGCTCGTCGACGTTTAACTCATAATTAAAGAGTCATTCAGTAGTAACCTTTCGTGAACACATGAAGACAGTAAACAAGTAATGCACCCCTCTGCTAGTACTCTCACACTCACGAACAGTTATTAATTATTCGCTGCGGGTACTCCTCTTACCCTCCGTTACCCTATAAAAGGATTTTCCGATATAAAATTAAACTCGGTATTACAAAACGACATCACTAGTAATAAATAACTCGCTTTAAACTATTCGCTGCCAAGTCATTAAAATTAATTTTAGAAAGATATCTATAAAGTAGGGCCGTATTACCTGCGCAATATAAGTAAAAGCATTTATCCTTGTCAAATATTTTCACCCCGATCTTTCAAATACGAAATCCATCATGTTATCTGAGCCCACAATATTGTCGTACAGCAATTGAAGCTACGTACGATAGAATACTTCCGAGCAGACAATAAATCAGTTAACTACTACTAACCGGTATTACTACTCAGAATTAATAAGTCCCCAAGATTTATAGTTAGTTCGTGTTGCCTTTACCAAGTAATTATTCAATGAAGAAGCGATGCTTGATTTGAAGCAAAGTCGCCGTATAAATTTCGATTAACGCAGTGCTTTTAGGGAATAAAAACAGAAATGACCTATGGTTTTATTATTTTTCTGATTTTTATTTTATTTGATAAGTGACGACCATTCAAAATCTCGGCGGAACGTCTTATATTGCAGGGGTTTAGAATAAAAAGTTGCTTATAGTTATAACGCATGTCTCTAAATTTTCCGGAAAAATTTCCATTTTTATTTATTTATCGAAGACAGTGTTGGATCAAGTTACTATAGAAAACAAAAGTTAGCAAACAAATCAAGTATATGGGTCATTCTTTCTTTACTTGAGGACCAACTTTATCTAGCAAGGAATTTATCGGCGACTGCAACAGAGCTCAGCTGGACAGACTAGCGAGATCTGCAAAATATATCCTAAATACCGCTTACATATTGCGAGACGTTCGAAAATGTGTCGAAGGCCGGACCGATCGAATTCGACGAATTGATATACTTTTTATTCCGTCCGTACTTACCGGTAATTCGGTTTAATTTCGGGAGAGAAATAGGTATTTGGTATTGTAGGCAAAAAAAATACCTGCGCTTAAAATTAGACACAATATAATAATACCTAGTAAGTAGCTAGATATTTAGTCTACCTTCTTGTTGTTTAGTGGGAAGGTACCTAAGTATTTATTATTATTATGTTGATAAATCGAATTAAAAAACAATCATTTCCATTTGTGCGTTCGCAAAAATACAGCAGTCGCCACGACGCGAGGCGTAGGCAATTATACACATTATATGAGTAAGATAGTAAAACGAAGTTATCTTAAAAATATATTTGATACAGGTCATAATGTAATGTGTCTTCGGGTACGACTAAAACCTCGTGCTAAGGCCGCAAAACATTGCCAACGACCGACGCACATACAAACTACGTACAAGATTTTTTACATGGTCAATTCTTGCAATGAAATACCTTTATATGCCTATATAAATTTATTAAAGAAACCTCTAACGTAACGCAAATTTGTAATAGAAGAAAGCTTTCCTTAAAGCATACTTTAAAATGTCAAATAAGTTAGTGACATATATTAGACGAAGAATAAAAATACAGAAACAAATAGAACTAGGAGCCGGATTTGAACGGATAACCTGTTACAGTTTGAAAATTGCATTTTATAAGTTTAATTATCTCTGTTAAGTTTTCGGTTTTAAATTGTTAAAATACATATGTAGACTCTCACCTTAAACATTAATTGTTAATTAAGTTACCTGTAATAGCCCAAAAATTTCATTATCTTTAGTTTCAAACCTTTGTTGTTGTTTATATTTCAGGAATGTTTTGTATCTTGTACGACATAGCTAAATGGATTGATTTCTTCTGTTGATCGTTTGATACTACTTGGAGATAGGTTTGATTTCAAATCTTTCTTTTAGTTAATTGGTAATTGGTAATTTATAACTGTTTAACCTAGTATAAAAGTTGTAGGTTAATCATCTCGAATGTTGTAAGTCAGCTGTGTTTTAAGAAAATCGATAAGAGGTTACAATTTATGATTATAAAGTAAGTATTTTTGTTTCCTGGCTAAAGGTCATTTGATTCTTCTGAAATTAACACTTGTAACTTATTTAATTTCATTAATTAACATTTTAACTTATCTATGGCCGAGTGGCTAGTAGGTATGCTTATTGAGTAACCACAGGTACTCGTAAGATATTGTAATATACTCTAATAGAGATTTTATGGTAAATTTAGTTAGTTGTAAGAGGTTCTTGCACAGACCTTGCGGAAATTCCTTTTCTATGTGGCTGCCAGATCAGGCTGAACAGTCATTTTTTACAGTGTAGGTCTGACAGTTGCCGTCTTGTGCAAGACCCTGTCATACAGGGTTTGACTTTTTGCTTTCTTTTATCGATAAACTTTATAAATTTAAACCTTCAGAAATTTCATTGTCAAACCTAGTACTATCACTTTATTATTTCATTCCACTTATTTATCTTTTAACTTTAAGTATCTATTGTCCACCAAAGTAAGAGGAGCTTGCATTTATAAAACCAAGTAACCAAGGGCTTAACAACACCTTAAGAATAAATATTTGTATTGGCCTCTGCGAAAATTTGGCTTTTATTTTAAATAGAGTGACATTGAGGACTTGAGTGAATGAGAGCTTATAATAAGCTAGGGTATACCGATTGTGACATAAGTGTTTTTTTCCTAGTTTGTTATTATCTGAGGCCAAACACTAGAACATTTAAAGGCTTTTAAGTAAAATAAAACTAAGGTGGCGCCTTCAGGATCTGACTATAATTTACTTATAAGAGTGCTAAACCTCTCAAACTAGAAACAAAATAGCGAACCTACCCTGAGTTGAGCTAGCTAAGGGGTGTCTGAAGAACATCCTCCAGGGCGTAATTTGCGTTCTTTATAACACACTTAAATTGTTTGTTGTGGGTTTAATTATTTTTTTTTGTATAACACTTTATAATAATATTTATATAATATTTCTAAATTGTTTGTTGTGGGTTTAATTATTTTTTTTATAACAAACCTTCGGTTTTATACATCTACGCCCTAACCAATCGGGCCATCATAGGTCTGTCGGTTTAATCGCTTGTCAAGATCTGCTTAGTGCGGGACTTTCTGGGTATTAGTAAACCGCTGGCAGACTTGCGGTTACGAGCGGTAGGAATTTTACAGGGGGAAGGGGAACTCATCCACTATTAATGGCCATTGCAACCCTTTTTTACCCTTGGCCGAAAGCATCACCGACATTTTGCGATTACAGCCTCAGCCAGGCGAAGAATCAATGACGATTTATTTCAAAGTCAAACTAATTATAAGTACAAATACACTGCGTCCATAAAGTCTTGCACAAATTCATTTAAAATTCAGGGGCTTACTTTTTTTAAAAACGCTCGGACACGTCAATTAGTACTTTTGTTTGCGCATTTTTTAACGTAAAATGTTTTTATACAGGGTGTCGCACGTATGAGGTATGGGGTCATCAAGGATTTTTTTTAATGGAACACCCTGTATATTATATCAATTTTGAATTCTATGATGAACACTTAACACCTCTGGAAATCACGGTTTCCGAAATATTGACGTTTGAAAATTTATTTTAAACACATTTATTGATGACCTCATACCTCATACGTGCGACACCCTGTATAAAAACATTTTACGTTAAAAAATGCGCAAACAAAAGTACTAATTGACGTGTCCGAGCGTTTTTAAAAAGTAAATACCTGAATTTTAAATGAATTTGTGCAAGACTTTATGGACGCACTGTATATATTAGCGTCTGTAATAATTTTAAAATTTCGAACAAGTTAGTGACATATTAGACGAAGAATAAATATTCAGAAAAAGGGTAGATCCACGAGCCGGATTCGAACCGATCACCTTCGGTTATACAGGGTGTCCCACGACGATTTTCCCAGCATATTGCTCGGAAACGGAACCAGATAGAAAAAAAAGTTCAGGAACAAAAATTGAGGGCTTGTAAGGGAGCATCTAGAAAGGGTAATTTTAGATATACAGGGTGTTTTAAAAATAGTAATATTGCTGCAAAGTCAATTTTTTTAAATAGAACACCCTGTATATTGTTAGCTTCTCGAAAAGCTTGTTTCAAGAGAAATTCAACCATACCATACTTGTTACGTTTCTGATTTAAAATGACTGAAATATGAGCGATTAAATGATCAATTACGTAACCATGAACAGATATGCAATAATAACAATTAACCACCAGCGAAATATTGAAGAGTATGACGGGGGCTGTCATGTCACGAGTCAGAAGTAGTTTCATTGTTAATTATTTTAAGTAGTGAGAAATGCCTTCGCTTTTTACATATGACGAGTATGTCGACATGCTCCTGATATACGGAGAATGTCACAAGAATGGAAGACGTGCTCAAAATCTGTATAGTCAACGATACCCGAATCGTGAAATACCAAGCTATAGAACGTTTCGTAATGTTGAACAAAAATTAAGAAGTGGTTCCTTTCCCAGTAGTAGGGCGCAAACACCAAAAAGAAAACGAGTCCGAACAGAAGACAGCAATATTAACATCTTGGCCTATGTTCAAGTGTATCCACATGTCTCAACTCGACTCCTCGGGGAAGAATTAGGTATTGGAAAAAGTACAGTTGAAAGGACACTAAAAGATTATAAATACCACCCCTACAAAATTCATCTGGTGCAGGGCTTAACACCTGAGGATCCTGAACGCCGCCTAAATGTCATTGCTGAGATGTCAATGAAATTTGAACAAGACCGTCTTTTTTTCAACAAAATTTTATGGAGCGATGAAAGTAGGTTCCAGAACAACGGCATAGTAAATCGCCACAATTGCCACTACTGGTCATCTGTAAATCCTCACTGGATGAAGGAGACTAATTTTCAGGTAGTTTGGGGGAGTTAACGTTTGGTGCGGTTTATTTAATGGCTATCTTATAAGTCCTTACTTTTACCAAGGGACACTAAATGGAGAACGATTTTTAAATTTTCTTCAAAACGAACTTCCCTTATTACTTGAAAATATCCCAATCAATGAAAGAGCCTCTTCTATGTGGTGGCAGCAAGATGAAGCTCCCCCTCACTTTGCCAGGCAAGTTACAAATTATTTAGATACCACGTTTCCTGCGCGCTGGATTGGCCGAAATGGTGTGATCCGGTGGCCATGACGGTCACCGGATTTGACCCCTTTACATTTTTTTCTTTGGGGATGTCTTAAAGAAATTGTGTATTTTATATTTATTCGTCTGAGTGTGTATGTAAACCAACCTAGAGATGTCGAAGTTTTGCAAAACAAAATCATAGCAGCTTGTCGAACTGTTACTCCAGCTATGATTCCAGCAGCGTGTACCAGAAGTCATATAAACAGATTTGATTATTGTATTAGGGAGAGTGGTAACCAATTTGAACATATTTTGAGAAGAACTCGTAATTAATTTTGTTTAGTTATCTTCTTATTTTCGATTGATTGTTACATAATTTAATAAAGTATTATAAATCGCTCATATTTCAGTCATTTTATATTAGAAGCGTAACAAATATGGTATGGTTGAATTTCTCTTGAAACAAGTTTTTCGAAAAACTAACAATATACAGGGTGTTCTATTTAAAAAAATTGACTTGGCAGCAATATTACTATTTTTAAAACACCCTGTATATCTAAAATTATCCTTCCTAGATGCTCCCTTACAAGCCCTCAATTTTTGTTCCAGAACTTTTTTTTCTATCTGGTTCCGTTTCCGAGCAATATGCTGGGAAAATCGTCGTGGGACACCCTGTATACACCAACGCCCTAACCAATTAGGTCATCACAAATATATCGGTTTATTCTCTAGTCGAGATCTGCTTTTTGCTCACTTTTCTGAATTTTCAATCTTTCAATCTGCTCCGTTAAAATTACATAATAATAACGGAATGTATGCTCTTTGTTGGAAAACGTGGTTTAATATTAACACTCTACGTACTAGCGTAAAAGTAAAGTGACAAATTTAGTTTCTTTTCTGATTGTGCAGCAAGGACGGCACATATTTGTGGTAAAAAAGAAATTTGATTTAAAATATGAAAGAAAAACAGTTATTTAAATATTTTAAGTTTATTGCATACTAGTATTAATATCGTTTTTTTGCCATAATTGAAATTTAAGGTGCTAGTGATATTTTTCCAAACTACATATTTACATACAGGGTGGAAAGTTTAACCTGAATAAATTTTGTACACGCCAACCTTAGTCTTACCCTTTGGTTGAAACCGCCAAGGCCGACAGTCGGCGTCACAGAATGTATATTATGCTATAGCCATTTCCCACTTTTACAAAATATTACCAACGATATTAACGGTGAAATACGCATTTTATTTTTTAGATAAAAAAGTATCTTTGTATACTCTCCTCCGATCTCAAGGATTTTGTTACAACCGTTCAAATACATTTAAAAAACGTGCAAAATATTTACCGGGGAATTAAAAGGTTACAAATTTACAGAATATCATTAAAATATACAGGTTTGCTTAGAGTCGAGAATGTGCGCCTTCTGGGTCCAATATCTTAGTTAGGGGGGAACGTTATGAAAAATAATTATATGAACAATTAGTATTATTTTGACCTCCCTGTACCCTGGCGAAATATTGCCCTATACTTAACAGAGACCTTAGACAGGAATTTTGAAACTAGTGCTATCTATCTTAAGAGCAGATTGATCTACACAAAATGAAATCGCCATTTTTCTAGAAGAGAGAAACCGACCGGAATCCGAGAAGTTTATTTGTGATGAAATTGAGCTACTTGGTTGACATATTCGAGAAATTAAATATCTTGAATGTTCAATACCAAAAAGCAAACACACATACGTTGGATACTAGTGATAAAGCTAATGCTTCTTGTAGGAAACAGAAATTGTGGAGCAGAAATAAAGCAATAATAGTAAAGAAATAAAGTAAAGCAAAAAAAAACTAGAAATGTTTGCAAATGTGGAACAATATGTGAAAGTTCTTTTTGTAACCATTAACAATAATTTAACCATGCTGGCAAAAAATTTTATAAAGTATTTTCTTGCTGACTTCAACTTAATAGAAAGCTACGAGTGGGTAAGGGACCCATTTCAAAATACTCCCGAAGGTTTCTCAACTGCTGAAGAAGAAATCTAAGTAGCCAAATCAAAAGACAATTTAATAATAAATCACTCTTTGAATTTTGAGCTTGTTTCTTGTTTGGATGATGAGTTTTCTGAAATGAAATTCTTTCAGTAAATTAAATACATTTTTTATATTATTTTATTTCTAATTTTTTCTTGACATGATGCTCGCGTCCTCCATTTAGTTTTAGCACGCCCCCCTAGGGGGGCGCGCTTCACAGGTTGAGAAATGCTGGTATAGGGCGAAACTTACCACTAAGGAATCTTATTATTTGACGATAATAGTCGATCCAACGTGCGAACTAGAGGGGCATGTTTGCATTTTCTGACAATTGTGATGTTAACGCATTTGTCATAAAGTCGAGAATTAATTAATAGATACAATATCTGTAATAGTTGGCATACGCAATATTTGACACTTATCCTTAACAAGAGATGCATAAAATACAGTTTATAGGTTAATATTCAAAAAAAAATTTCAATTAAATTGAGTTTTTTATAGTGTACACAGGTGAACGGTTTCTTATTAATTTAAAACTATTTAATTGCAATAGTTACACATCACGTTTTTTCATTTATTAATCGGTATTATATAATCAACGTGATTAAAGTCAATATAATTATGGCAATTAAATTATCTATTGATCACATAATAATGTAGTATATAGCGTGGTTAAGTTAAATGTTGCACCACAATCGCAGCGTATTTAATGGATTCCGATTTTAAATTCATTAAAGGAACCTATTCAAATTTAATCATAAAATATCTCGTGATTTATTAGGTTAATTGAATATTAAAACAGCAAGTTCAATTGCAAACCGCCATAGTTAGTAGATAACAGTTGGGTTAGATAAGTTATTATGAATTTACATCCCACACTGAATTGTTAAATTGGCGCCGGATCTATTATGAAAATATGACCCATTTCGATTATAATATGCATTTCTGCACAATAATAATAATAAAACTTTGGGTTCTTTAATTGAAAACACAATGATTAAAGAAAAGGTGAATAAATTTACAAAACAATAGATACAAAACACCAGGACATACAGACGGGAATGTTGCGTTAAATATTCTTAAAAGGAGTAACAGTTTTTGTAATTAAAATTGTTTTAGCTTTGGACTCTGACTTGAAATATTTAAATCTGGAGAATCTTTAATTTCATTTTCTAGCTTATTGTAATACTGAAAGCATTATTGCAAGACAGCAGTACCCGTTCACGAGTATTAATGCATAATATCAAAGAATATTATACAAAGATAATATGCTTTGATAATATTAAAATGATCACGTTCAGTTTATTGTTTTACAAGCGAAATGTGTAGTTCAGAAATATTTAAATGGCATACATTGTTACAGTTTCTTTTTTCTTTGTAACTACTTCTGTAATATTGTTGATATATTAATTTCTCTGTAAACACCCTTTCAGTCATATCCATGTTTTATTAATTAAAATTAATAATGGTACTGATATCACAGAATACGGATCTGACTTACATTCCTTTCCATCAGAGCCACCATGTAAACTACTAATGGCAAATACATGTGCGATACTGCGATTTAAGAATAGTGCAAACATAGGTCTTCTTATACAAGGTGTTCCACTAAGGTCGGCAAGGTACGATATTATGGAAGCCATAAACCTTGCGGCTTCGGTAAAAAAGATTATTGACTAAATCGACCAAAAAAAATTGCTGAAAAACATTTTCAAGTTTCCCAAATGGCCGCTAGGGGACACAGTTACAAGGATACATCTAAAAAGTCGAATTTTAGCAGATAATCGGTCTGTTAAGATACCGCTTTAACGACTTTTCTTGTATCTCCAAAAAAATATGTAGGTGGGGGAGCTTGTCGAAAAAACACTTTTTAAGTTGCTGTATCTTCCATATGGTTTTCCCAAATTTAATTAGCTTAAGCAAGTTTATAGACACTTTTATACTTTTTAAAAAAACGACTTTGGTTGTGGTCGTTAGTACATACCGCGTCTTCAAGGTGGCGCTGTTTAAATAATATTTAGTTTTTTCAAATTTTCTTAATAAAATTAAATGGGATGATACATTTTTTTATAACTCAGCTTAAAGAGCACAAAAATAGATGCTATACATTTTTGGGAAAAACGTGACTCGATATCTTTGTTTATTTTCGAGTTATCTACAAATGAATATTTTAATTTTAAAATTTAATGTTTACCGCTAAACAAAAGGAATGTAACGATTCTCTGGTCGTAATCTTTCATCAAATTAATATCAACAATAATTATTATTAAATTAAATTATTAAAATGTTTGTCCTATTTGGTGCATTTATTGCTGCCTAAAATACAAAAAAAAATAAGTCCATTCAAAGGCAAAAACAAAAATGTAAAGATTATTTAACTAAACTGTAATAGTATAAAGTTACTTTTATTCTTAAAATTCGACAAGCCTATGGACTTGAACAACGACAATAAAACAAAAAATATTTAAAGCTACGAAGAAACACTTCAAAAAGGCAAAACGAAACGAAAAAATGAAAGGAACAAAAAGTCTTTTTAAGTAAATGTTCAAAACGCATTCCATTATTTTCAATATAACGATTTAATCTGCGTTGTGTGCTTAATCCTGCTGCTTCAATTTCAATTTCAGTTCTTGGAATGCCGACAGTCGCATCGGGATACGTTGCTTCATATCTTCAACAGTAGTAGGATGAGTTTGAAAGACAATGATCTTTTAGCCTGCCCCATAAATAAAAATCTGGGGATCTAGGCGGCCAGGAAAACAAACTTCCTCGTCCGATCCAGCGGTTCGGGTATCTTTGGTTCAAAATGCCACGGACTAAGAGAAAAATATACAGGACACACATTATACCACATGTCCTTTCTTATTACTTATGGAACCTCTTCTAATAGAGGAAACAATTGGTTTCTCAAAAAGTTGAAATAGATATTGTCATTGAACTGTTCATTAAAAAATTAGTTTACGAATAGCATTAGAATATTTTATTTTTATTTAAGGCGTACGGTTTAAAAATAAATGTGATTCGTTTTCTACAATTTTAAGAATAAAAGTAACTTAACGCTAATATAGTTTAGTTGTTAAATAATCTTTATTTTGTTTTTGCCTTTGGATCAACTTGTTTTTTCAGATTTTAGGCGAGAATAGACACAAAACAAATGCACCAAAAAGATAAATTTTTTAATAATTTCATTTAATAATTAATAATTGTTGTTGATATTAAACTAATGAAAAATTATGACAACAGAATCCTTATATTTCTTTCGCTTTACGGTAAATATTAAGGTAAACATTAATTTTATAAATAACTCAAAAACAAATAAATATATCGAATAACAGTTTTCGCTAAAATGTAGCTTTTTATGCTTTATAAGTTGAGTAATAAAAAAATGTATCATGCCATTTATTTTTATTAATACAATTTGAAAAAATTAAATCTTGTTTAAACAGCGCCACCTAAAAGACGCGGTATGTACTAGCGACTACGACCAAAGTCGCTTTATAATAAATGTAAAAGAAGCTATTAAACAAGCCTAACTGACTAAGTTTGGGTAAAGCATGTGGAAGACACAGCAAATTAAAAAGCTTTTTCCACAACCCTCCCCACCCTTATTTCCAAACATACAAAAGAGTCTTAAAAAGAAGTTTCCGCAGAAGTTAACGAACTTTTTATTTTCGTCAATAAAACAGTACCTTAATATAGCGATTATCTGATGGAAGATGAAGATCTGAATAATTTAAAAATAGGTGATTTGTGTTTAATTTCTTCAACCTTCATAGCAAGCGCAAAGCTACAAGTGTAATAGAAATGTATCAGTGATTATTTTATAATATTGACTTTTCGATCACTACAAGCCTTGACCAGATAATAGAACCCCCTTTTTTGGGTTCGAGAATGGAACCATCTATCACATATGGTTTTTACTACGAAACTTTTCGGTTTCATGTTAGATTAATAGTTTTGAATTCCCAAAAGTTAATATTGTTGTTTATATTTTAAATATTTAAATCAAGGTTAGTTATTTTCTTCTTTATATACAGGGTGATCAGTTAAGGGTACGGAGCGGCTATATCTCGAAAACTATTCATGTTTTAAAGGTAAAAAAATCATTGACAAATATTGCCAAAAGAATATGAATAAAAATACTTTAAAGTTCCTAATTTTACCGCTAGGGGTCGTATTTGCTATGGTGTCACAAAAAGTCGTTAAAATCTCCTAACATTTCATATTTAATGTTCGTAAGAAATTTACTTTTTACATTCCTTGTTCAAATATCTACAAATTTTATAATGACAATTTTTCTCTCATTACCATGGCAACGGCAGAGTGGCCGATAATAATTTAGATACTTTAAACTGATGTAACTTAGGTTTGCGGTAACCAAATATAACATACCAGGGCTTATTTTAAAGGCCTTTTAAACTTGATTAAACGTGGTTTTTAAAATAATTCTATTTATTTTAATGCTAAGCGGTAGGTGGCGCTGTTGAAAAAAATGCTATACTAGTTCCGATTACTTCATAAATGCAAATGGTACCCTACAGATTTTATTACTTCGTCTGGTAGGTTATTAGTTAAAAAAACGAAATCTGAAAACCGGGGATCGATATCTCTTGTCGTTTTAAAATTATTGCGAAGATAGTAGATGAGTGTCGAGGCCGCTTTCCTTTAATTATTGAAAAAATAAAAGTGCTCTAGCTAACTAATGTCTGTTAAAAATTTGATAGAGGCTAGAGGCCTCCATAGAAATGACTATTTTGTAGTCACTTTATTTTTTATTTATAACGAATAAGCTTTATATATTTTTTTTTAATTTAAAGAATGCATAATAATATTTATTACCCTTAAATGCTGTATTTATAGCGAGGCAGGCCATGATTTAATAAAATAAGACAAAAGAATAAAAATTCACTTACGCCGAATGATACAATGACAGTTTTACTGCTGTTCGCAATATTTATAGCAACTGCTCGATAAAAATATTTTTATTTATAAGCCGCAATAAAATTTAAAAGGATGAACCAAAACACAACAACAAATAAATTAAATAATTCAACAAAATTAAAACTTATTTAAGGTGTTCAAATTGTCTTCCATCATTTTCGATGCAGCGATTTAGCCGTTTCCCACGTGACATTACTGCCGCTTCTATTTCTGCCCTAAATATACTATATATGGCGTTTTGAATTCGACCTATCATATCTTCTTGGGTGGTTAGTCTAGTTTTATACACTAAATCTTTCATTCTGTCCCATAAATAAAAATCTAAACACGTCAAATCGGGGGACCTGGGTGGCCAGGGATACAAACTGCCTCTACCTCTCCACCGGTTAGTTCAGGTTAGGGATATTGTTCATTTAGGAAGTTTTGTACGATACGAGAAAAATGGGCTGGACACCCATCGTGCTGTAACCACATATCTCTTCTTGTTTCCAACGGTACGTTTTTCAGTAAATCCGGTAATTAAAATGTTAAAAAGTTCAAATACATTACACTTTTTAATAAATTACCTGGAAAAATATGCGGCCCAATAATCATACTATTGACAATACCACACCAGACATTAACACTCCAGCGGTGCTGGTTATCAACTTCACGCATCCAGTGTGGATTGGTATCTGACCAATAGTGCATATAATGAAGGTTAGTTAACCCGTCCATTATTGCCAAACGAAGCTTCATCTGTCCACAGTATTTGAGACAGGATATGGGGGTTTTCGTGAGACATATTTTTAAACCAATGACAATAATTCAATCTTTGATCAAAAACGGTCTCTTTGAGAGCCTGGTGTAATACGACGTGATATGGATGCATTTTATGATCAGCAAGAATAATTGTCTGTACTGTGCTAGAAGAAATTTGCAAATCTATGACAATGTGTCTAATACTTATATGAGGATCTGCATGTACATACGCCAGAACATTAACTATATTTTCTTCTGTCCTTGAACGACGATATCTTCTCACAGAAGAGAATGGTTGCACTCTTCCTGTTTGTTGTAAGCGTCGGGTTAGACGCTGAAATACCTCTCTTGAGTGGTGTGTTCTTAATGGATAACGAAAAGCATACTCTCTCGAAGCTATAACTGCATTTTCAAAACATTGAAAAAAAAATAGTTAACATATCATAAGCTTCTTCATTTGTAAAAGGCATTTTTTAGAAATACTCTTATCAAGCAGATGTTACTAGCAATGGCAACGATAGTGAAACTGTCATTGTATCATTCGGCGTAAGTAAATTTTTATTCTTTTGTCTTATTTTATTAAATCATGGCCTGCCTCACTCTAAATACCTACAGCATTTAAGGGTAATAAATATTATGATGCATTCTTTAAATTAAGAAAAATATATTAAACGTGTTTGTTATAAATAAAAAATAAAGTGACTACAAAATAGTCATTTCTATGGAGACCTCTAGCCTCTATCAAATTTTTAACAGATAATAGTTAGCTAGAACACTTTATTTATTTTTTCAATAATTAAATGAAAGCGGTCTCGACCCTCATCTACTATCTTCACAATAATTTTAAAACGACAAGAGATATTGATCCCCGGTTTTCAGATTTCGTTTTCTTAACTAAGTAAAAAAATGTGTAGGGTACCATTTGCATTTATGAAGTAATCGGAACTAGTATAGCATTTTTTTCAACAGCGCCACCTACCGCTTAGCATTAAAATGAATAGAATTTTCTTAGAAGCCATGCTTAATCAAGATTAAAATACCTTTAAAATAAGCCCTAGTTAGTTATATTCGGTTACCGCAAACCTAAGTTACATCAGTTTAAAGTATCTAAATTATCATCGGTCATCCTATGGTAATAAGTGAAAAATTGTCATTATAAAATTTGTAGATATTCGAACAAGGAATGTAAAAAGTAAATTTCTTACCTACATTAAATATGAAATGTATGAGATTTTAACGACTTGTTGTGACCCCATAGCAAATACGACCCCTAGCGGTAAAATTAGAAACTTAAAAGTATTTTTATTCAAATTGTTTTGGCAATATTTGTTAACAATTTTTTTACCTTTAAATCGTAACATGAATAGTTTTCGAGATATAGCCGCTTCGTACCCTTAACTGATCACCCTGTATACTCTCTATAACGAAATATTTAGCATTGATCTCATATATCACAATGATCAATAATATATCTGGCAAGAGTGGCTGTGTTAGCATCTTGTTAGTAGCATTTATATGAATGGAATGAATCGTCAAGCTTGATTTCCCATTATTTTATCTTAAATTAATGCTTTTAACAATAAATTGTTTAAAAACTAAAAATCTTTTAGAGACAGGTATAGGAACCCCTAATAAATTTTGAAAGACAACTTAACTTGCCATTATTCACCGTCACAATATACAGGGCGTTCCATTTAAAATAAGGTAGTGAACCTGCTTTATCTGTGATAAAAATTTTAGTTAGTTTAGTTTTTGAATCCCTGAATAACTTTTTCACCAAAACTTTATTTTGTTACATACTTCATTATCTTAGCTGATAATTGGGGTTTCAAATAAATTTTCAAAATTAATGTATCTAGTAGATATTAAATTTTAAAATGTCCTATGTAGTTCTGCATATTCGATAATATCTTAGAAACTGAAAGAGTTAGATATAGGGAATATGACAGTAACTTACCCTAACTTGGTCCGTAAAATCCAAAAAGTCATAAAATATAGGGTGTTCCATTTAAAAAAGTATAACTTTATTATTGACCTTTTTTCTGAAACATCTGGTATATTTCAAAATAGTTTTAAATTGTGCCCACAAACAATTACCCAAATAAAAAAAAATTTTAATTCAGCCGTTTTCCATTGAATGACCTCGTCGTATAGGGTGTGCCACCCTCTATAAATATAACATTGAAGGTATTTTACAGATAAAGATAATTAAAAAGTTAATTAATTATGTTATTTACAATACGTTCATACCCCCTTTATGAGGAATATTTGTTTTTATCCTTATTGTTGTATCAACTTGTTTATGCTATCATGGGGTTACATCGTATAATTATTTGTTTTCGAGAAAATAACTAATAATAAAAACAATAATAATAATTTACCTGAACTAACCTAATTAAGCAAATATATATATGTATTTGTCTATATTTTTTCATAATTAAATATTTGCGTATTTTTTGGTATAATATTTTGAGCACAACTGACTAGTTGGTAAGAAAATTTATTAATTATAAAACTCTCTTATCCGACGTAAGAAAGTAAAAAGTAGAACTCCAAAGCCTTATTAAATATAAGGAATCTAAAAGAAAAATCATATTCCTTTGATAGACTTAATAAAATTGGATCATTTTCTTTTCTATTACGCTAAATTCGTAAAATAGGATTTCTTTGCTGCTATCGTCTATTGTAATCCTCAAGTTCTTACTATTTTATATATTTTATCTTATTGGGATTTCCTAAAAGATGCATGCGGGGTGCATCATTTATTTCCTTTTCAGTAAACCTTTATCACTAAAGTAGGTTTACGTCTCGTCGTATCGATTTCACTACAAGCTTAGTGTAGCGTATATGATAAATTTTCCATTAGGGTTTTATTATTTAGGTGAAGTAGAAAGACATTTTAAAGATTTTTATTGTCTTAAAAATAATCATGGAAATAAACCGCCATGATAACGGCACGATGGTGTATGGTCGAAAAAAGCTGTGCTTTTTACTTTTGTAGTTCCAAAAGAAAACCTTTCTGTTTTTGAACATTCATTAAGGATGTAGGTGCAGCGTGTCCCATTTTTGATACCTTTGAGGGGATTGGAGGTACACACAAAAAACAGAATATTCCGTTCAAGAGGATATTTTTTCAATCGTTTTTACTAAATATAAAGATATATGTACAAGGTGATTGTTTATATTTTACTAGATGGATATCTCGGTTAATATTGGTCTTACAAATAAGTTTAAATTAGCAATTTTGAAGTGTTTTTAATGGCTATTCAGAATCCGTTATCAGAAAAAACAGAAAAACATCAGAAACTTCAAATTTTCAAGTTACCTGGTATTTTTTAAATGAAACACCCTGTATTTTATATTTTTAGTAGCGAGATATCGTTCTCCTGAGTTTAAATATATATATAGGTTATTTTGGTTATTCTTGTTAGTTTTCGAAAAAAATAGACTTTTTCGTATAAATCTAAGGCAGCAGTGGAAGGCGATACGACCATGCTGGTTTGTTTTTATCAAAGTAGCCATGGATAATAAAACAAAGAAATTTCAGATTAATTCAATTATACTACTACTACACATTAAAGTAGTTGTTCAAATTGGCCCCCATTTACATTTATACACAATTTCTTCCTGTATGTATTTTGAGTTGCATTTCTACGATAGTTAACAAATGTTTTCTTCCTAGAAGTTCTTTTGTTATGATAAATTCGTTCATATTCCTGACGCGCCAGGTGTTCATTTTGATTACTTTTAAAAAAACTGACACAATATTAACTTTGTCTATTTCAGAACATTATCATTGTATACCTATTCAAAATTTAAGACAACTCTTAAATTAAATGAAAGTTAAATAACTGTCAACGAAATAAATTTCTTTGTATTATTGTCCATGGCTACTTTGATAGAAACAAATCAGCATGGTCGTATAGGCTTCCACCGCTGCCTTAGATTTACACGAAAAAGTCTATTTTTTTTCGAGAATTGACACAACAACCATAATAACCTATATATACAGGGTGTAATTTAATTGAGTGCCGATACTTAAGGGTGATAATCTATGAATGATTCTAAGATAAAAAGTTCATATGGACATATGTCCTAAACCTCTTCATTTTTGAGCTACAGGGTGTTAACATTTTAAGAAAAATATAACCTTTTTATATAAATCACTCTTAGATATTTTTATGAAATTTTGTACATACCTTTTAATCAATAAGGAGCATTTTTTGACCTAACAGATTTATAAAAATTTTTACCAGTGACGTCCGTACGGGGTTTGAACTGAATATTTTTAAAGAAAAAATGGATACGCCACTGCTTTTTCTAAAAACGAAACTTACTTTTGAAATTCTCATTTATTTTAAAGCAAATTTCGTTTATAGACTTACTTTTGTACGACGCACCGTTTTCGCGTAAAAAATAAAAACAAAAAAAAATAAAAAATTTTATTTCAAAAATCGCGATTAATTTAAAAGGAAAAATTCCAAACCTTAAATCGAAAGCGAAATGACAAGAGAAGATAAACAGAATAAAGAACCCACATTATTTACAGTAGTTGTTCGAAGTGTCGTCCACCCACACGTATGCAAGCATGGACTCTTCTTCCCATAGACTGACGCACATTTTCGAAGATTTCCGGGGTGTTTCTTATGGTTTGGCAGCATACTAATATACGATTTCGTAACTCTTCTTCGGTATGAATCGGCACTTGGTACACTAAGCTTTTCAGATGCCCCCAGAAAAAATAGTCTAAACTGTTAAGGTCCGGAGATCTAGGTGGCCATGGCTGCGTTCCTCCGCGACCTATCCACCGATTGCGATAGGTGTGATTTAAAAATTCACGCACTCGTAAGCTAAAATGTGGAGGCGCACCATCGTGCATTAGCCACATCTGGTTTCTTAATAATAATGGAAGGTCTTCAAGCATTGGCGGCAGATCTTCTTCAAGAAAGTGTAAATATGATTGTCCATCAAGTCTTCTTGGGAGAAAAAATGGGCCTATCAAATAATCATCAATAATGCCAGCCCAAACATTTATTGAGAACTGTTCTTGATGATTTGATTCTACAATTGCATAAGGGTTTTCATCCGCCCATAAATGGTTATTATGGAAATTTCTTATTGAGTTTCGAGAAAAATTAGCTTCGTCGGTAAAAAGAATGTGCCTGTCAAATAACGGATTTTCCATCAGGTTTTGAAGAAACCACACACAGAAATTAATGCGCATCGGGAAATCTCTAGGGAGTAATGCCTGGACTCTTTGAATGTGATATGGGTATAATAAATTTTCGATGAGAATTTTCCAAACAAGAAAATGTGAAACATTAAATGTTGCCGCGATTTTCCTCGTGCTACTTTCGGGGTTCTCCTCAATTTCGTGTAAAATTCCTTCTTCAAGTTCCGGTGTTCTTACTGTTTGATGGACTCCTTTAGCACTGTGGTCTACTTTTAAAGTTCCGGTCTCGTGGAGACGTCTATGAATCCTAGAAAATGTTCTCGGATCGGGTAGTACGCGATTTGGATACCGCTCTTGGTATATCCGCCTGGCTTCGTATGCATTACCGTCTGCAAGCCCATAAATAAAATGCATGTCAGTTAATTCACTGTTTGTAAAATTTACCATTCTTTTATTATAATTTAACGTCTTACTGTAATAATAATTATTTAATAATGCAAAATCAATGCCAGGCCTTTTGTCTTTATGAAAAGAAACGTCAAAATTGATGTAGCTTTACCCAGCCTACTGATTTTTATTTGATTTGCTTTAAGAGGGCATTTAATATGGTTACCGTTTTTTTCTTTTCAAACGTTCAGTTGAATGTCACTGGTGAGTAGAAAATAAATTGTTGTCCCAAAAAAAGTGTTTCCACTCATGGTGGGTGCCAACCAAATTCAACAAAATAAATAAAAGCAGTCTCAATGAACCGAAGAAAAAAATGTTTTTTTTGTTTTTATTTTTTTACGCGAAAACGGTGCGTCGTACAAAAGTAAGTCCATAAACGAAATTTGCTTTAAAATAAATGGGAATTTCAAAAGTAAGTTTCGTTTTTAGAAAAAGCAGTGGCGTATCCATTTTTTCTTTAAAAATATTCAGTTCAAACCCCGTACGGACGTCACTGGTAAAATTTTTTATAAATCTGTTAGGTCAAAAAATGCTCCTTATTGATTAAAAGGTATGTACAAAATTTCATAAAAATATCTAAGAGTGATTTATATAAAAAGGTTATATTTTTCTTAAAATGTTAACACCCTGTAGCTCAAAAATGAAGAGGTTTAGGACATATGTCCATATGAACTTTTTATCTTAGAATCATTCATAGATTATCACCCTTAAGTATCGGCACTCAATTAAATTACACCCTGTATATATATTTGAACTCAGGAGAACGATATCTAGCGATTAAAAATATAAAATACAGGGTGTTTCATTTCAAAAATATCAGGAAACTTGAAATTTTTTTTTTGTTTGTTCTGATAACAGATTCTGAATATCAATTAAAAATACTTCAATATTGCTAATTTAAACTTATTTGTAAGACCAATATAAACCGAGATATCCATCTAGTAAAATATAAACAATCACCCTGTACAGGGACATTACATACAGGACAAGTGTTTCGCCCGATTGGCGATTTTCCTGCTGAATATAATAAAAAGCAAACTACATAGTTCGCAATGATTTTCGACAACGAAGCCAAATTTAATGTCAAAAATATATAGGTTCACAAATTTCACAGATACGACGACATTTGGAATTTTTTAAATGGCAACTCTCATAAATAACCATAGAAGTGAATTGCATTTGGCGGTCCGATTACAATAACCTATAGTTGTTGATATTTATTTTCAGCCGTTTCGGAAATACGGGGGTTCCTAAATTGCCTTCATCGATTTTGTCTTTTAAGTGTGTCACCCCTTTAATAAATATACCTTTAAGGCTGAAACCCCCAATTCTTTACACAGTAACATAATTTTCCGTGAACGGCTGAAAATAAATATTAACAACTATAGGTTTTTGAAAACGAATCGCCAAATGCAATTCACTTGTGTAGTTATTTGTGAGGGTAACCATTTAAAAAAATTTAAAATAGCATCGTATCTGTCAAATTTGAGCCTATATATTCTTTGATATTAAATTTGGCTTCGTTGTCGAAAATCATTGCGAAATATGTAATTTGTTTTTTTATTATAGTCGGCAGGAAAATCGCCAATCGAGTGAGACACTTAAAAGAATGTCTCTGTACTTGCTATTAGGAACGATATTTTGGTTGATTACAAATTTTCATTTAAAATTACTTTATGGATTACTCAATTAGCTTCCTTGATACATGGATAAAAGATAATTCTCATTTCAAGAACATAGATTTTCTTGTCAGTATTTATTTAGTTTAAATGTCACGTTTCTTTGTTCGAATAAATGTGTTTCGACCAATGCACTGACAAAATTCCGTTTAAGTATGTAATAATTTTGAAGAAAAACTCGTATTTAGAAAAAGTTAAACATAAAACGCATGCCATAATCAAAAATGGGTAAACTATATCATGAAGCAAGAAATATGTTGATTTTATTTTGAAAAACAGAAGATCTGAAAGATGACGATAGTGAAAATAGTTTAAAAAGGATGAGATTATGTGACGATTTAAGTAAGTTCATAAACAAAATATATTATTTCATTTATAGCTATAATATCTAATATTTAAGATCAACACGCAGATGATGTCTTATGATTACTGATCAATCGAGAACCTTGGGATACTGTAATGAAGAAATGGAATCAAATTTTTGATATAAGAAGAAATCGTCAAAATGAAAACCTTTGAAACTGCTGAAGATATTTATAGAATGACAAGTTTTATCTTATAGCCTTAGAGACGATGTATCGGTGAGACCACTTGCTTTAAAAGATATTGAAATATAGAGCAAAAAACTGATTCCACCCTTTACTATAACTGCTTTTATTCAATATTTAGTAATAAGTTGTAGACTGCAGAAAAGTTGACATAATTATTCATAAGAATGAACTTAATAATTTATTTTTAAAGAATAAGCAAATAATATTTATAATTTTCAGTAAGTGTTAACTAAAAATAAATCAATAGAAAGGATAACTTACAACACGTTTGCCTTACTAAACTGCACTTTAAAATATCTTCTGAATTATTTTTCAAAAACTTGTAACGATAATTTATTGTAAATCACACCTTATGGACGGTACTTTGGATATTGTTAATAGCGCAGTTATCCTAAAAACTGAATTGCTGAATGTGCTTTTTACTACCCATAATCCATTAAATGATCTTTATTTGTGCTTTTTTATGGTAACTGTTATATTGTGAGTTTAACATTTAACAAATTTCACTGTTTTGCATCTGCTTTACTATCACTTTACATATTTCAACAATTGTCGAAATGGGTTGTTATATAATAAACAGGGAATAAATCGTCCGAGGGGCTCCCAAACATTCCATCCCCTCGTTAAGTAAGCTTATAGGAATATAGCTACTCGCTTTAACAAATTACGAAATCAGTAAAGCAGTAAGGCATTATTTAAGAAAGGAATTGTTATTCGAAGCAAACATTTTCTCCAAGTTACTTTTTCGATTACGCCTATTGGCCGAAAGTTGTCGAACTTTGAAACATAACATACATTTTCTTATTTCCAATGATATATTTCTTAAATCTAAAAACATTCTAAAGTTAACTAGGGCAAAATATACTTCAATTAAGCATAAAATATCTTAAAGTAAGTCTCTTTTTATTAGGTTCAAGATTACCTATTACCTATAACAACCACTTAATATTTCGAAACATTCGTACTTATACGAACTAAAAAATAGGTGAATTTAATTATGTTATATATTTGCTCTAAGCAATTAGTATTTTAGAGTGACTTTTTCGTGTTATTTAACCGAAAAAACACGATTCTTAAACCAATATGTGTAAAAGTTAATAGAAATAAGTATGAGTGTATATGTTAAATACATGTACTACTTCTGTGTCTTTGCGCATATACAAATCAAATTTTTACTTAATTTACGTATTTTTGCCTTCGTGCAAGTATTCCTTTTTTTTTTGTGTTTGAGTAAATATTTTAGTTTTAAAAAACATATAAACTTGGTCATAGATATAAGTAGTATTTATTTTAAGTTAAACTGCAGATTTCAAACAAGGATACTATAACCTTTAAGTTAGTATTAAAATTTTAAAAGCAACAAAATAAGAACTCTGGCGATGATGTTTATTTACTTTATTTAAATACATATATTATTTGCCTATTTCTTTAAAAAGTAAAGTCATGGTATTCTTGAAAAAAAATATACTTAACGGATTTAAAAATTATTTTTTCTTAAATTGAGTATACCTATATTAAAAGTATAATTTATTTAAGTAACTATGTTATTCCTTCTAACTATCTAAATTCTCAAAATAAAGAAGAAAATAAGAATATACCGGGTGTTTCTCAAAAGACGCTCACCCCTATAACTTTTTTGTATTTATAGATATTAAAATGAAATTTTGGAATTGTGCATAAGAGATGAGTCTACATTTATTGGCATACCTTTTGATTTGTTAGCACTTCCGGTTTAACCGGAAGTCACCTTGACTTTGGTATTTTAAATTGGACACCCTGTATATTTTTACTTATTTGGATTCAGCATAATATTCTGAGTAAAATGACACCCCACTTGTCATTTCTTGACGTGTTATAACATTTTTATTCTCATTTTTTGTAGTGAATCTAGAGGGCCATGAATCAATTAAATAGGTTAATAATTTATAGTCAAGTAGTTTACGAAAAATAAAATTATGTCATATTAATTGACTTTCTAAGTTTCACAAGCGTTTAAAAAATGAAATGACGTTTACTCCATTTTTCCAAATGGAACGATAGTGGTTCACTAGGATATTTGAAACGAGCATTTTTTTCCCATCAATTTGATACCATACACTCCTATGCTATTTTAAAATTAACACGAAAAAAATTGCCTTAAATTCCAATCACATAGTATTTAAAAGCGTTATGTATGTATTATTATTGCCGCCCTGTCCTTTCTAAAGAAACGAAATATAAAGGCGGCTTAGAAAAACAATTGAATTGAATATCAAAACCAATATGGCTCTAATTAAAAGTTGTTCAAATGTCATTCGTTTATAAAACTTAGATTGTAAATCAGATAAAATGGTTAGTTTTACTAGAAATGAACAAATTGGTATGCTCTTAATTTTTGGAGAGACTAGAAAATGAGGCCGCAAGATTGTATGCAGAGAGATTCCCAGGTCGTCGACTTCCAATCCGGCATTATATTTCAAAACTGGAACAAAAAATGCGTACAGAACCCAATGAGGATGCGGTCAATAACTATGTTGTAAGTGAAGAGAAAGAAATTGACGTATTATTATTAGTTAACATAAATATTACTGCCTCAGTCAGAGAAATTGCTGTTGAATGTGATATTAGTATAATATAATATAATATCATGCATACAAATACCAGATTCATCAACAGCAATTTCTCTGACTGAGGCAGTAATATTTATGTTAACTAATGATAGTACGTCAATTTCTTTCTCTTCACTTACAACATAGTTATTGACCGCATTTACGCATTTTTTGTTCCAGTTTTGAAATATAATGCCGGATTGGAAGTCGACGACTTGGGAATCTCTCTGAATACAATCTTGCGGCCTCATTTTCTAGTCTCTCCAAAAATTAAGAGCATACCAATTTGTTCATTTCTAGTAAAACTAACCATTTTATCTGATTTACAATCTAAGTTTTATAAACGAATGACATTTGAACAACTTTTAATTAGAGCCATATTGGTTTTGATATTCAATTCAATTGTTTTTCTAAGCCGCCTTTATATTTCGTTTCTTTAGAAAGGACAGGGCGGCAATAATAATACATACATAACGCTTTTAAATAATATGTGATTGGAATTAAAGGCAATTTTTTTCGTGTTAATTTTAAAATAGCATAGGAGCGTATGGTATCAAATTGTTGGGAAAAAAATGCTCGTTTCAAATATCCTAGTGAACCACTATCGTTCCATTTGGAAAAATGGAGTAAACGTCATTTCATTTTTTAAACGCTTGTGAAACTTAGAAAGTCAATTAATATGACATAATTTTATTTTTCGTAAACTACTTGACTATAAATTATTAACCTATTTAATTGATTCATGGCCCTCTAGATTCACTACAAAAAATGAGAATAAAAATGTTATAACACGTCAAGAAATGACAAGTGGGGTGTCATTTTACTCAGAATATTATGCTGAATCCAAATAAGTAAAAATATACAGGGTGTCCAATTTAAAATACCAAAGTCAAGGTCACTTCCGGTTAAACCGGAAGTGCTAACAAATCAAAAGGTATGCCAATAAATGTAGACTCATCTCTTATGCACAATTCCAAAATTTCATTTTAATATCTATAAATACAAAAAAGTTATAGGGGTGAGCGTCTTTTGAGAAACACCCGGTATACTAATTTTAAAAATCGTCATTGCTTAATTTGCTTCTATCAAGAAAACACGCATCTCAGCCAGTCTTTCTTCATCAGTTTCAAATATTGGCCAATCGGCACTCAGATCCAGCAACAAGACTCTTTAATTTAACACATTTATACATTTAAATAAAATTTATTTTCGAAAACAGAACGTAAAAAAAACATTTGTCAGTACAAAATACCATAACAAATGGACTATCAGTCTAGAAATTGAGGTTCCACTGCATTTACTTTAGCTGTGACAAAGGGACTATAAATATTAAATATTTAAAAGTTAATTTTAATGCTCTTCTATACTTTCAATTCTGTGTAAACATTTAATTATTAGGTATTACATTTTTTGCTTTGAAGAACTATATTCTAAAGCTCAAGTATTGAAATTTGATTGCAGAGCAGCAAGAACAACATTAGATAAAAAAAATTAGGGTATCAAAATTTTAAAAGAAACCTTCAAACCAAAAACAACCATCAAGGGTTTGCAAGATGCCATCCGTTCTCTTGAATGCATTACTGGCACATTATTTGTGTTAGCCTTACAATTGCTTTTTAAAAAATAATAGGTCTACTATGAAGAGAGACCAAACCAATTGCCTGATGAAGATTCGCTAGAGAATGATGTCGTGTCTAATACACTTCATTTTCATAAAACCACATAGGCGAAGATTCAAAACAAAACGCGGGAGATCATCAATCAGAAGATTCAATAGTTATTGTTCAGAAATTACTTTAACAGCAGATAGTTGTGGCTCGGGTCATCGTCTTGTTTAAAATACACGGAATTGTAAAGGCTAATTTCACATGACTATGTCGTGTTGTATAAAATGCTAAAAATGTATTACTCATAAATATGACATATAAAGGATTGATCTTAGTTTCCACAAGCGGCAAATGCTCTATCTCCAAGTAATGCGTACGACGCAGCTCATCTGATTAGTACAAGGAGCAGTTAAGGCCTTTTGCAGCAAAAAAAATTATTAAGAGTCAGTGCACCTAATATTCTAGATATTGAAGACATTGAACATCCAAGCGACGAACGATACGTGAGAGTGACGAAATAATATAACGAGAATCAATGGTTACTGAGACGCCAAGAAAGAGAAAAGTTAGTAAATCTGTAGTAGACAGTTTTAAAAATATGGATTTCTTATCATAAGAAACAAAAAATAGAGAAATATGTACTACAAGTTCTGAAATTATTCTGCAAGTATTGAAGAGCAAAGGAGAATAACGACAGCAATTTTTCTGTCGGCGAAATAGGACACTGAACCCGACTGTACTGTTTAACTGTTAAACATCCGTCCACAAAATTAAGCAATTCTGCAAATTGATCTCTTGTGTATCTGAAACAGCCCTTGAATTCAACTTCATCATCTACCATATTTATTTATTATTTATCATTTATTCATTATCTACCATATGCTTATTAATTAGCAATTTAAATGCACCTTCATCGCATCTCCTCGCTAGTCTTGCTAGCAGAATTTCTTCCAGAAAAACACCCATATATATGCAACGTCCCTACTGACGTAGTGCGTTCTACTCGGCATAAAAAATAAGGAGCTAGGAAAACATACCTTTACTGTCATACTCCTTACCGTAAAAAATCAGATCAGTCGGTGACATGCAGCCGGCACACGACAGAGACGCACGAATTTGAAGAAGTACCTATTAGATATTGTATGAAATGCTACCTGTCTTCCTCTGTTTGGTCCCTGCTAACTGACCTAAAACACCACATGTTACCAATGGAGCAATGCTAACGGTTCTCAGCCGGAAAATGGCCGGTACACCCCTCATATGGAAATATGCCTTAATGGATCCATGGAACATTTTTCAGCAGTTCTGGAATAACTTCCTTAAGGATTTCTAGGTATCTATGCGCTGTTAGGCTCCCCATCCTACATCCTGCAGACTATGCTAAAAATAAACCCGGAAGCGCCCTTGCTGTGCCCTGTGGAAATTTGGAAAATGGTGATTTTCTTCAGACCAATGCCGCATGTTATGACGACTAAATAGTCCCGCACTTTAAAAATAATATTGATCAGACCAGCAGATGACAAATCTGCCAAAAGAAATTTGTTCTAAATTGGCGAAAAGCGAATTGGCGCTCGGCATCAGCGAAGTGTAAATGTTGCACTATTTTTAATTTATATGGATTGCGTTTATATTTTTTCAAAAGTATTTGCAGGTGTAAAGTTGCTACACCAACTTCTTCCTTTATTTTTCTACAGGATGTTGAAGCTGTTGCTTCTGCGTAAGCTATAAGATATTCAGTTCATTTCCCTCCCTGTCTTCTTTGACGGATATTTCGGCACGTGGCTGAATAACCGACCCGTGTTCTACTATATTTGTTTTCAAACGAGCAAATATTTCTGAACATGGTTGCCTTCTTTCTGGACGACTAACCTGAACTGACCATCGCAAGATATGAGAAATTATTTTAATGATATCGCTTTAAATATATTACCTATTAAAATATAAATCAGAAGTTTCTTGGGAATTTTAATTGCACTGTGGAAAATCTACTAAGAATAGTTTTCATAATTATCGGTAATTGAAATAAAATCTAAAATAAAAGACCTATTTAAAAAAATATTTCATAAAGGATAACAATCTGACCAATCTATCATGCTTTGAACATTTTCGTTTGTTTCTAATAAATTGAGGATGGCCTACTGTTACCAATAAAGTAAATAATTAGAAATATCGCATGTTACGCTTGTTCCTCAAAACAAATATAAACATATACAGGGTTTTTCACTTAATACTTCGGGCCTATGTCTCAAGACCGATAAAATATATTTCAATTTCGTAAAAAGTCGTAGTTAGGTAGGATCACTTTGCATTTTTTAAATATATCATCAATGCGACCACTTCGACGCTTCAAAAATATGAAACGATTGTGGGGACGTCAAAGGTAGATATGCTTTAAAGTTTTTTAAATTTTAAGCATTGGCAGGGTGTAACCATTTTTTCCTTATTTGCTGTTAGTAGTGAGCAACTTTCAGTAAACATTATTCATATTATAAACTATTTTTTTTAACGATTTGGTCGAGAACTTTTACCCCCTCGTATAAAAATGGCTATCTATGATTTTGCATCCATCTGCAAATTGACACAAAATTGACTGTGATAGCAACATTTCTGATTTAAATTCAGACCCACCTAGTTATCTCTAAAAAAACCTTAATGCATACATTCCTCAAATAATAAAACTTATCTACGTTTTACGACTTTCTATAATAGATCTAGTGACGCCATTTATTTAAGTGTTTATGTCCCAGCAGTAATTTACTGCTTCCAACAAAACCCTTCCATTTGATTGATGCAGCAGTTAACAAACCTTTAGATAGTTTCTTAATTAGTAAATCTAATAAACCCGTTGACATTGCGTACTGAGACCAGTAGCGCGTAAAGCAGAGGCTGTTTCTGCGGTAAGCTAAAAGCTCAAATGTAGTTTTGGACCAATTAATCAAGGTAGTAGGTAAGTTGCACTTGGATAAAATAATGCTTAAATCGTTAGGAAAAATTTTCTACTAATAATAGTTTCATTTTTTATATTAAGGAATAAAGAAGTTTTCATGTGTTTCTACGTTAAGCTTTAATAATGATTTTACACTTACACTAATTGGTGGATTTCATAATTCTTTAAAATACTACAATTATTATTGTTTTCATCCAAAAAATGCTGAAAAATTGCATCATTTTAATTGCGAGCATACTTAAAATAAGTTCAGCTTTTGCAACTTGTTTTGTGATTCCGAGAAATAGCTACGGGCCTATTTTTATTGACATTGAAAATATATCGAAATTCTGGAGGATCTTTTGTTCATTTCGGTATTACCAACATTACATACTCAAATACAAATAATCAAATACAACTAACGAGCAAGGTCGCGAAGCTAAATCCTTTGCCATCAGCTTTAACCTCCCCAACTCGTAGGTAAGCGAACTCGGATTCCAGACCGAGGGTGAGTTCGCTAGTTTATTCGATCTTTTCTTAACTTCAAACCCGGATTTGAACACTGTCACCGTGAAGCCTTCGTTACGAGCGTCTGACCATAACGTTATTTCGGCACTGAACAAACTACCAATTAGTGCTGAACGGCCTATTAAACCATGCAAGATCTGGCATTATACACCAGCTAAGTGGGATGACCTAAAGGACAATTTTCGTACCTTTCCTTGGCGGAACGTTTGTTTTACCTCTAATAATCCATTCATCTGTGCTAGAGAAGTATCGGATGTTATTCTTACTGGGATGAAGGCCTTAATCCCTTTCTTAAAAAAGTGCACTTCTAACGGTAAGCCTTAGTTCACCAAAATTTGCGAACCAGTTGTTAAATCAAAAAATTATTTCTACCGACAATAGCGTCAAAACCCTACCGGCGAAAATCGGACCATCTTTGTTAACGCTCGAAACCAATGCAAGCAAATGATAAACCAAAGCAGAGAAGCACACAACAAGAGGATCAAGGACAAACTTCAATAAAAAGCGAACCTATTATTTGGTTATGGATGATACCTGTCTAAACATTAAGTTGTTCAAGGGTACTGAGTATGTGCTTCGCCCATCCAATGAGGATGGATCGATTAACTGTGCCTTTGATCATAAAGGTTGATTCGTCAGAAAAAATCATGCTAATAAAAAATTAAAATGTTCTTCCCATTTTTGCATCAGCATATTAGGTAAATTTTGGCAATACCTCTAAACGTTTTTCTTTATCGGTAGCCCTTTTCGGTCTTCCCGAACACTGAGGATCTGTGCAAGTCCCTGTTTGATTAAATCTCTGACTGTCCTAATCACTGTAGACTTTTATAGGAGGAAGGTCTGGAAATGAACCTTTAAAAAAATTTTGCAATCTCAAAAAGCTCTAATCATAAGCCGCGTAATCCCCTCATTCATGACCTGATATTCGGCATGGCATTTGGGGCAAAAGCTGCCAAAAAACCCCATTAATTTTTTCAGGTACAATGTAGCGTCCCTTGCGACCATTGGGCGGTTAAAGCATACATAGGGTAATCCTACCTTGTTCTAAAAGTTGAACAAGTTTTAAAAATATTATTTTAATTTTTGAAAATTTGAGTTAATTTGCTTTTATTAAAGTAAATCACATTTTTTCCTAAGCCCTCTAGTAATTTAGTTTAACTTCAAATATTTCAAGAACCGTTAGAAATTCTGGAAGAGTAAATAGAATCATGTTTGCTTAAAATTAACCATTTAATTCATATACGAAGTATCTCGCGTACCTCGGCGGCCACCCTGTATATATACATACGCTTATTTTTTGTAAATTTACATTAGGATTGTTACAAAAACATTCTTAAGCCTACCACAACTCAGCCATCAATCACCTCGTCTCCGTCAATCAGGCTATTTCACTGCCTTGTTTGTTGTTTGTTTGAGGATTGGATGGATTTTATGCATTTCTTTTTGATGCCTAGGTTTTCTACGCTTCTTTTATTTTTTAAATCTGAATAAGATCGCTGTTAAATGTGTAATTATTTAATTAACTGCGTTTTGGTCACGACATGTTTTAATCTTTCAGGATATTTACCACATTCTAACTATACCATTTTCATGTCTTATTTTGGTGCATACGAGGGTACCAAATAATTATTAAACTTTTAAAATTCTTCATGTATTTTTTAGTATTTGTCAGTTTAAAGTGTTCACCCAGTATAATCGGTGTACTTACTGGTAGTGAAATTTGATAACTAGGTGTGCTTTTCCTGCGAATTTACATCAAAACATATAGTGGGTATAGTATTTCCTCATCAGCAAAATAATTGCAAATGCTGGCTCTAAATTAGTATAAAAATAGCAGGTTGAATAATAATAATATGCATCAATGCGTAGTGGCATTAGTCCGCATTAGGTATATTAGGCATTTAATTTATTTGTAACTTTAGAGTTTTTATGCCACCATTTCTCTAAATTTTGTTTTAATTTTACTCACCATTAATTTACTGATTGAATTACCGGGTACGTTGGTCAAGATGCAAACTTCTAAAGGTAGACTTTCGATTGTCCCGACCAATGCGACCCTTGCGACTGATGCAGCTATGCGGCCGGTGGTGTGGGTACCGGTTTAATGCATTTACATAAATCTCCTATAAAGGCATCCGACCACGACAAGTGCGATAGATACGACAACGCGGCCGTACGACTCGACTGCTCTAGACGCAGTCAGGTCATGTTGGTCGTGTTAATCGCACTATTTATGTATGATTGTAATTCAAAATGACTCCGTTTGCGAAGACGAAAGCAAATTAATTTTCAATTAGGATGTTGTATGAACCTTTTCGAGTACGTGGTAAAGTTCCTTAATTGCTGTTTTCTTTGTTTCAGTCAGCAATGTAAAATTAAATCGTCATCATCTCGTTCCTCCTCCAGTAATACCTTGCAGTACCTTAACTTTTTAGAATGCATTATAATATACTTTTAAAAATCAAACCCTAGAAAGTCGCAACAATAGATAACAAACTATAATCGTGTGGGTCGTGACCGCATAAAGTCGCATATCTCGGAAAGGGGGTACAGATGCGACAGATCGCATTGGTCGCAAGCCGCAGCCGCATTAGTCGCAGCCGTGTCCATCGAAAGTCTACCTTTATTGGGTACGAATCCTATTGACATATCCAATCCTTATAAGGGTTTCTATTCTTTGCCTGGAGATAAACGTATAGTAACTACATATTAAATAAACTTTATTACTTGGAAAAATTGACAGCATAATGTCATGATCTCAATACCATGGTCACTTAGGAGCAAATAAGCCTACCGAAGAAAACTACCACAATTCTCAAAGAGACACGTATAGATAAGACAAAAAGCAATTATTACACACTGTCTTACTCTCAAAATATTTCGGTTTATAACCAAAATGATTATATGTTTCGTCCGTTAAGGCATTATCAAACCTAAAAATAAAAAGAGAACATCAAACAGATAACATATTCAAACATTAAAACATACCTAATTAAACACCTAAACGCAACAAATTAAGACAGGAAAACTGAAGCGATTAGCTTGCAACTGCGCCGAAATAAGCAGTTCAAGCCAAGAGTAGAAATAAGCAATCAAATGATCGTTAGTCCGAAAGATAAAAGCCCGTTACTATGCGAATGAAAAAGAGGAAGAACAGAAACAAATTGACGTAGTACCATCCAAAGACCTGACATATTATGACAAAGTTTAAGAAATTAAATAAGGTTACTGAGCACCAAATGGGGTTTAAATGTAAACAAATCATTCACACAGGTAAGGAATCTAGTCTCTTGCCCTTATATGACATTCAGGTATAATAAATACAAAATGTGGATCATCCTATTCTTGACCTTAGAACCAAAAACAATAGTCAAGCCTAGCATCTAGACCTCTATCTTAAAAGCAGAAATTTGCGTTTATGTGGTAGATATTTGTTATTCTTAAAAATTTTTCTAATATACTTCTCTGAAATAGCAACTTATTGTTGATCTGTTTTAGACAGGAGCATCGTAGGAACATCATTTACTGATAGCAAAAGATTTAAAATATTTTCTTTCCGTACTTAGTTACAGTATTTCGATGGGCAATCTTGTGCATCTTTTTCACCAATCCATTCTGTTTAAATTTATTGATAATTCTAAATATGGTAGAATTGTGAACATTGTTGTTGTGTCTATTAGAAATAATTGCTGTCTTGCGATGACTCTGATAATTGTCACCATGAATTAAACCTATTTTAATTCTTTTCTGTAAAGGCAGCTTTTCAACTTCCATTTTTATAACATAACTAACTAAATTACATTAATTTAATTTTAATGCTCGACTTGTTTCCATGTCTGCTTCGATTTTAAATAGTCTTTGCTTATGTACGGTGGTATTGGTTATGAGAAGGAAAATTATTTGTATTATTATTACTTAGGCTAGAAATTCGGATATAAAGAAAGATTATTTTGTATTTTAAATGAAAAAGAGTTTCAAATGTTTCGATTTAAAGTGAACAAAATAAGGTTGACCCTTATTATTATATTATTAATTATCGTTGCAAATAAAATCCGTACAAAAAATATTCTTAATTTTTAATTGTTTTGAAAAAACTTTGTACTTTTATATATAAACATACCATTTGAAAGGTGCTTTGGGTTAAAGTGTATCAGTGAGATAAAATTATTTTGTTTCCTCTAAAAATAAAATAGGGTGTGCAGCAAACAAATTTAATATTTTCATGATTTTATTTTAAAAGGCCATAACTATTGTTAAAACTAACTAATCTAATATATTATTTGCAGATATCTGTAACAAAGTCTACAAAAAATACGATTTGCGTACTGTATGGTTGCTATGTACTGTTTATACAGGGTAACTCAGAAAAAAACGATTAAATCCTATCTTTCGTCCAAAATAAGCGAAATTTGGTATTTGAGTATATCTTGAAATTTAAAATAATACCCTTTCATAAAATTTTTTTCTAAAATGAAAAATTGAGTTACTTTACTCTTTAAATTATATTTTCTTATCTTTTCTTTTCAGGCAAATGGCAACCTCTCTTTAATTTCCGAATCGATAGTTAATTTAATCTGTCAGTGAATGGAATTGATAAACTCCAAGAATCTCTTCAAACGATCATCGTCACCATTCCACAAAATGCAGATATCGTCTACATATCTTTGGTAGCAACGAAGGTTGCTTGAAAAATATTCTAGATTGCCAATAAAAATCTCGCCGAGAAATCGGGTTAGGCAAGAGTACATTGCTAAGCCGGAGTTCTGCTGAAAGAA
This sequence comes from Polydrusus tereticollis, assembly GCA_963920685.1. NCBI lineage: Eukaryota > Metazoa > Arthropoda > Insecta > Coleoptera > Curculionidae > Polydrusus > Polydrusus tereticollis. Next base: position 59,491,686 of record OY987329.1, read on the forward strand.
CATGTTGTTAAATTTTAAAAAGTTTTGATTCAAAACGGTTGTGAGGAGAGTAATAAGATCGTCAATTACTACTGCAGGCAGGTTCTTTTGGTGTAAAAGTTGTCTAGTTATTCGTTATAAACAGAAAAATGTTGACTTTGTGTTTTTATTACGTTTTGTCTTAAATAAGCCTACGTTTGAAAATAACCTGCAGGTACAGTTACAGTCATTACATCTTGGACAGAACTTTTTTAGCTTGTAACTGCACCTCATTTTACTATAATAATACATACCTATAATACCTGTTGAACAAACTACCTATTTAAAATGTCATCATAGAAAAAAACAATAATACATGTTACTGTTTTAATTTTTGAAAAATGCCAAACTAACCTGGAAGTGGTCGTCCCAAACAATCCAATGAAGAACAGGGTAATAATTATTTAGTAAACGTATTAAGGGACCAACCCTTTAAATCCATTGTAAGAGCTAAAATGGAGATACATTTCCCGGGACCTGTGAAAGCATCTCGACGAAAGGTTAGACAGATATTTGAATTACGCTGTCATCGAGCATTTAAAAAGCCGTTTTTAACTGACGAAAATAAAGAACAACGGGTCGGTTTTGCATTACAGTATTACCTTCAACCTCCAGTTTTCTGGGAAAAAGTAATATTTACGGACGAGAAAGTGTTCCAGTCTTGTTATAACGGAAGACCAGAAGTATATAGGCCTCCAGGAACTCGATTCGAAGAAAGATTTACCCTGAAGAATCGAAATACTGTAACTACAGATTTACCGCCCAAGATTCAATGACTGACATTTTACCTTAAATAAAATAATACTTTTTACACTGTAGCTATGAAACTATCAACTTTATGCCTAAGTGTTTTATGTTTTTGGAATCAGCTCTTCCTGGAAATTACACATCTGAACTAAAATATGGGGATTTTCATTCAAAGAAATCGTCGATGATGTCTTATCTACTAAATAAGTTATTTTGTAGAATAAATTTCAATGTCAAAAAATGCGCAATTAAAAATTATAAATCAAAAATCGTATCTTAGGATTTTTCCCGAAATATTTTTAGATTGTTAAGTAATGAATTTGTTCTAACTTTACTTTATGTACACACTCTATACTAAAGTTTCATTCAAGCACTTTCAACCATACCCGCTGTATTCTTCTCTCAATTATTTTTCTTTACTTTAACACTGACCGAAATAATATGACTTTGCCAAGTCTCATCCTATTTTTACAAGATATTTTTTAGCGTTATAAAACAATTAATTCAAAAATGATCTTCCGAATGTTACTGTGTTTTTCTATTTATGTCGATATATCAGTCTTCGATATAAAAGAAATCCTTTTTTACAATCTTCCCCAAACTGAACCATCATTATAAACTACTCAATGAATTAATCTTCAGGCATTTAACTTGCAATGCGTCTTTTTCGACAAACCAAAAAAGGGCCGAAGAAGACGCGCCTGAAAACCCGCTGAAATCCAGACATCAATCACCGTCGTCTTTCCTTTTACGCCAATTGAACGCACCCTCGCGCGTTTGTCGATCTGTTGGTTTTTTACATGTCAGTCTATTGGATAACGCGTAGAGCTGGGAGATCAAATGTGTCGATATACTCGAAACTGGTATTTTTATCGATAATTCTGCATAATCTGCCTATACGTATACCTAACCTAGATAGAAGATATGTATTACTACACTGTTAAAAAACCTAATCATGATCAGACCATCAAAAAAATCAATTTAAAAATTCGTTCTGGCAGATCAAATTTCATTTTGATCTAGATGGTGGTTTTAAAATCTTGTCTTTTTTTTTAGAGGTAAAAATCCCATCAATTTAGATTGGGTGATCTCGGAGGCCTATTCCAATAACATCAACAACATGGCACATGAGACTGCATGAAACACTGACTAAATACTGAATCGCAAATTTGCTTCAAGCTTCAAGTGCAGTAGAGGTTGTTTCAACTTTTTACTTGCCTACAATACAACTTGACTAGTGTGAACCCTGACTGGCTAGCTCAAGCTTAAATAACAATATATCTAGAGTTTTAAAAGTGAGGTTATATTAACATACGTTACACGTTATAAAAGTCTGTGCGTTTTAAGAAGTCCGCTAAGCCATAAAACCTCTTGAGCATTATGTCGGTGGCTCTCAAACAGAAATTATATTGAAGGTAATTTTGGATGTTGATGAATTACATTTTCTAAATAAAATAATTTAAAGTAAATTAAAAATTAGTTTAGGTAAAGAAAAATAATAATTTTTTAGCTTTTGTAGTATTCAGACAAATTAGTTTTACGAATTCTTTTTTATAAAGTTTTGGTTCTAAAAAGAACCGATTTTGTAGTCTTGCGACAGAACGTACCTACTTGTAGATAGGTACTACTAAAAGTAGTCTTCCTCTGCAATTGAAATTTCACCCATGCTTTCAGACTCATCAGAATCAACATCATCGTCATCATCATCATCATTCGTAATAATTAACGGTCTTACTTTGTCTATAACCTGTTCTGTCTCATAAGATTCAAAAATAATTTTTTCTGTGTGTTCAATGCATTTCCGCCATTCTTCTTTGCCCGCTTGGCTAAGCGCTTCCTCCCATAACTTTATAACGCTAGGCTTACCGATATTTTTACAGGCATGTTTGTCATAATAGTTCTTGCTAATACCCCATACCAATTCAATTGCGTTTTATTTCTTGGAAAATAGTAATTATTATGAAAATTTAATTATAATAATCCCAAAATAATGTCATTATCGGAAAAGTATATACCTGACAAAATCTTTAACATATTTAACCATCCCGCACTTGAGCAAATTTTAATTGGTTCTTGGAAAATAGCGATTATTATATAGATTTAACTATAATAATAGCAAAATAATTTAACTATCTATTTAATTATTATTTATGCTCAACGCGTAATTCTAAGATAATTTTGTTTTGAAACCTCTGATTTCGCCCAGTAATAGAATACAGTAAACCAGTGGGATGTTCGGTGTGATCAAGTATAGCGAAGGTGCGAAGATATTGTAACTTAACCGACTTACTGTTTTAAAAGCGATAACATCCCTTGGTGATTTAATCCGATATCGGACTTCTTAAAACGCACAGACTTTATCCCTTAAAAATTAATAATTTACGAGAAATGTGATGATTTAAGGAACATTGATCGAAAATAATTAATATCGCGACAAAACTACAAGAGATGAAAATCTGAAGAAACTTATTAATTAAAATAAATGAATAATGAAGGGATAAATGCCGATATTACCTTAAACAATTAACATGATTAAAATTGTAACCAGTGAAGAGCTCAAAATAATTGAAAAAAGTAAGGTTGGTTCTATGGAGCAGATAATAAAATTAAGCTGGTCTAGGATTGCAATAAAAAGTCTTGATGGGTTTGGTATGCTTTCAGAGTCAAGGATGCACCACGATAGTTACATCTGACTCCCTCATCCATATTAACCGTTTCGCTTTACCTATATTTTCCAAAATTTTAATAAGTCACTTGACGCTATTTTAATTATATAGGTAACCATATAAGTTGACTAATCTCAACTCCGCTTTTGACATTGTTTCCAAATAGGTAGGGAAGAGGTACACTTGGACCATTTGGTACCTCGGGACATCCTATCTAATTCGCGTAATAGTTACCCGAACGTTAGATGTTTTCATATTAAACTGACAATATTGCAAAAGACCTCGAAACAACGTAACTACTGGTAATTCCCAATAGTTTGCATTTATTCCGCGGTTGTTGGTTTTTGTGGAATGGTTTGCAAATACTTGTGAGTGCAGTGATAACTTAAAAACTAAGTAGAATTTTTTAATATAACTGTACACACAGTCTGTAGACATCGCTTAATACGTGGTAAAATTTTAGAACGCAAAGCCTTTTCACCAAAATTGTAATATTCACTTTGGTGGTTGGCGGCTGCATCTCGTACCTTGGGCCAACTACTTAATTTGATCCACGGTTTAAGACTATTTTTTAAATTATTTTCTTACAAAATCTTTAGATCTAAGTCAATGTTTTTTTTTATTCAAAAGTAGGGAAGAAATCAAGCGAGCAGAAGTTAGCATTGTTCCCTTAACAAATGCAATAAATGCTGTTTTAAATGAGAATACCTGAATCTACTCGAGCTGCTGCACAACACATAACCATTTAAAGAACAAGCAAGATGATCAAGTTGTTGCTTACAAAAATTAATTTTAAAAAGTTTTTTCTGTAGCACGGGTGGATATGTTGTGTATATATTTAATTCGTTGCAGTAAGATGTTGTACGGCGATTCTATTAAAAAGGCTCGAAAACTGCCATGTAATTTTGCAAAGGCCAACAACATTAAATGTCCAGTTTCTTGGTATAACTGGGACGAGACTGGAAAAACCTGGTATTACTCGCTAATGTGTTGTCATAAAAACATTCCATTAAGAAAACCCTACCTTTCAAGAGCCACAAGCTTTAATAAATACGGTATGTCCTTTATTGACTGCTTTTCTGTCTCCAGAACTAATACGTCTCTTTCCTTAAGCTGGTTACAGACATCTATTAGGGGTAGATGCTAACCTGCAAGATCTAGAGTACTAACAGAAATACCAGAGAAAGCAGAAATTGAAGAAGAACATCAGAAACGAGTTGGCAAAAAAAAGAGCCAGGGTATAGAGAGTAACTAGAAAAATAGTAGAAGAAAGTTCCACATTCTCATCAGAGGAAGATGTGATGAGGATGATGATTGGTCTCCTGTTGTGAACAGCGCCGAAGAAAATGTTCATTTTACCACTGAAAAGATAACAAAAGGCTATTTTTTGGTTGACTAACCTAAGTAAAAGGAAAACACACTATTGGGTAGCAAAGGCAATTAAATTGATAAAGGAAAGATACAAGTAAGTTTTCGTATGAAGGAGAGAAATAGATTCGGTTTTAGAAAAAGACTTTATGAAGTTATCTAGACCCATCAGTGTGGGGGGGTTCAGCTAGACAGGTTTTGCAGTTGGCTTTTTAAATAACTTTGGTTCTTACCATGTTGAATAAAAATCGTTAATAAGTTTATTTTATTAAAGCTACTTATGTCAATGTACTTCCCTTTCAGTTTTATACAATACAGTTTTTCATCCACTTTTTGTTGTATGGCCTAAGGTTACAATATCGCCCTGCCCAAGTTACAAGATAGATTTGTACCTCGGGCCATTTGACACTTTTTTCTACTACCTTAAAAAAATACCTCAGGATATTTACGGCTTTTATACTGTCAAGATTAATAGGAAATATCTTTATACAGTAAAATCTGTCAATAGCGACCACCCTCGGGGAATCAAATATTGATCGGTTAACAGGAGTAGTTGGTTAATAGAGTAAAATTAAAACAATTGGTCTGCATTTTACAGTGTTTGTTTATTAATAAGCATCTACATATATGTAAATAATTTTAAACATTCTTATTTAAATTTATTAGAATAAAATCAAATGAGATGAAGCCAGTTTACCAATATGTATATGTTACGCCCCAAAATCGAAAACGCTCAGTGAGCGAAAAAAATTACCATAACGCGTTGTGGGCAAAGCTAAACGACCAAACACCGAAATCAAATTATTTTTCGCTTTATAGTCATCAATAATCAACCACAACGCGTGGTGTGCTTTTAGGGAACGACTAGAACGCATTTTGGATGATTTAAGTCGCCCATACACAGAATTTTTTCAGTTCTAACTTGTCTTGTCCATTGCTTCGATGTATTACTGGTATTCAGTTTAATTTAGCTTGATTTTGAGCATTGTTGTAGCAGGTAACACGTTGCTTTTAAGCTTAAGTAGGCATATTTTATTTATTATGTCTACCAGCGTTATTGAGAATAATACAAATAAAGTCATGAAAGGCATGTTAATGAAAAATTGAAGGGGTAAGATTTGTTCGGAGCAAAAAGAATCGCTCCTTACACGAAGCAATTAAAACATGAGGCAATGTTTGGCAGGAAACAAAGAATTGGACTAGCAGATTCTACATTGGAGAAGGAAATATATGAAAACCTGGCAACAGAAGAAGATTTGGAGCAAGTATTAAATGACATAAAGGAGGTAGATGAAGAAGCTGACGAGAACAGTACAATAGTATGTGCCATAGGTGAAGATAATGAAATTCTTAAAATCTGTGGAAAATGTAATCTAAACGTTCACATGAAGTGTAGTATTGAAACAGAACATCAAGTTATATGTAACCGCTATAGCAGATCCGAATATATTAAAGATCAACGCGGAATAGCCAAATCCGGATTGGAAAAATAAGCAAAAAAGATGTGAGCGTCCTCTGTGCAAAAACTACGTCCTGCTGAAGTAGGTCAAAGTGTTCTAGTTAGAGTCCCAGATGTTGACAGAGGTAGGCTAGCACCAAAAAATGTTTTGGCTATGGTTTTAAGTATACATGAATCTGGCATGTATCAGCTGGGCACTAAAGAATGTATACTAGAACTAATGTATGGTCGAAATAAATTTACTTTTGCGGATTCAAACTTCATGGACCGTTCGGAAGTCCAAACCACTTCACTAAGTTTAAGAAAAGCTTCAGCTTTAACGTCGGGATCCAAGCAAGGGTTTGTGTCGTGTCACTGCAAGCGCTACTGTAACACTAAAAAGTGCACTTGCCGCTATAAGCAAGTAATCTGCAACTCCAAGTGTCACAACAGTAGCTATTGCAAGAACAAATAATTTTTTATATTACCTTTTAAAGTATATATCACATTTCTATTAAAAGAAGAGTTCTTATTTTATTTGTTTAAAAATTAGAAGTATTAGTTGATGTTCTTTATATTGTAGGTTACATTTTGGTGCCATGGTTGTATCTAAAGTAATATATCTTTGTCAGTTCTTAAGTTTTACGTTTCTTTTCGTAACTACAAAAAATATAAAGTGTTTTTGTGATATTCCAAATTTGCCATACGTGTTGCCATTTTGTAATAAGTAAACATAACGCATGATGGCCGTTTTTCAAATGACATAATGCGTTCTCGTCGTTTCTTAAAAGCACACGACGCGTTGTTGATGACCATAAAGCGAAAATAATTTGATTTCGGTGTTTGGTCGTTTAGCTTCGCCGACAACGCGTTGTGGTCATTTTTTTCGCTCACTGAGCGTTTTCGATTTTGGGGCGTAACATATATACTGCACGCGCATACTAACATAAATATTATACAATGTACTCTATGTTTGCTTTGCTGTTCTTGTTTCTTAAAATAATCAGAAATTAATGATTGCTTCATATTTTTTATTTTATTTTTATAAAATTCAGATTTACATTTTAACAGCAATTCAGAAATATTTGTTGCATTGCATTGACTTGTCAAAATTGTTAACATTAATAAAAAAAGTTTTCTCGTCTCTCAAACTTGCACAGGCTTCAGATAGGCTTGATATTTTCGACTCTTGAAGCAAGTTCAGGTTCCTCTTTCTCTATCTAAGAGTTGGGAGTAGTTTCATCCGTTTCTTGAATCCCTTCAATACACTCGATGATAGTCAATTCTGCACTTTCTGTTGGCAAATCGTTATCAATGGAGCCAAATTGTTTCAAGTTCACAAATGTGTCCTTAATGTTCGGAAAAATTATCTTCTTCTTCGAAGTCGTCAAAATTATCTGTATTATACATAAATTTGGCTTTCATAAAGAATTTTTTTATTGTCACTGGGGACAAATTGCGCCAGGCCACCAAAACAAATATCAAGGTGCTGGTTATGGTAATATTATTTTCGATTTCTTGATGAGGACAACCACTGCCTAAACATGTTAAAAGCCTTAATAAGGTAGCTTCTGTGTAGAGCATTTTAAAATTCTGAATAATGCCTTGGTCCAAAGGTTGGTAATGTGAGGTAGTATTGGGTGGAAGAAAAATTAGATTGACATTATCCAGTGTAGTTTTGGGATGAGACGTTGCATTATCCTAAAACAATACCACTCTTTCATTCTGCTTCTCCATCTTGGTATCAAGTCTGTAAAGCCATATTGTCATGATGTCTGCTGTCATCCACGCTTCTTTGTTCGAGTCCCATTAGATAGGTAACTTATCGATATGTGCGCCGTTAAAACATCGAGGATTTTTGCTTTTGCCTATATATTATACCCACCTTCCATATTTGCACAGAATAGAATAGAAAAATTTGACTGGTTCGCCATAAAGGTGTAATATTCTCTCCGACGTGAACTACACTATATAAAGAACTTTCTTTGGAATCGCCACTTAACTTAATACGTCAACTAGCAATAAGTCAAAAGAGTAGGATGGAAGAATCATATTAAACCAGTTTATTTACGTGTTTTTTATGGCAGCTCATTAACTCAAATTATTTTCGGTTTTTCTGTTTATTTGTTTTATATATTGTTTATTCAATTCGTATAAATCATTTATTGAGTACGTATAAATAAAGTGAGGCCAATTATAATTCTGTATTAATCTTTATTTTATCTAGTTCGGTTAAAAGTGTACGCTGCCAAATAATAGCATCAGTTTAAACTCTATACACTATTGGCAAGCATTTATCTTACATGCGGAGGTTTTCAGTGTGATAAAACGGTATAGGCAAAGGCTCGAGAGAAATAAAGAGAGACAAAATCATGCTCTAGCCGATTCCCCTTCCACCGACCAATACGCTTTTATGGTAGAGGGGAATACTAGCTGGCACGGTAGGTGGGCGACGGGCGACGGCAGTATCGTATCAGCCAGATATTGGAGCAGTAGTGATTGGCAATCGCATTTTGTGCGATGTTTTACGACGTCGTTTTTTTGCGGTCATGTTTATCACTGGTAGTTCTATTAATATATACAACTAACAGTAATTTTAAGGTGTTTAAATTGTTATCGGCCTTAAGCATAAAAGTAAAATAAAACCTGTTATTCTAAAAAAAAATAAACTCATGAACATTCTTAAAAAGAAATAAAATTATTGGTAATTGTAATTAAAAAATAACTTTAAACAATAAGTATTCTTAAAATGGTATAAAACTAAAAAAGTCATTTTAATAAATGCTCGAAGACATTGCCTTGCTGGGCTTCGCAATACCCGAGCCGATCATAAAACTCCGTCCTAACATTCGACAATACCTCCAGTGTTATGGAATTAGTAATGTCGAATATTTTTGCTCTTAAGTCAACTAAATTTACAGCCCCTCTCATGTTGATACCTGTAAATTAGTTGAGTTAAGTGGCCCCACAAAAAAAAGTCGAGGGGAGTCAAATCCGGTGACCTTGACGGCCATGGTATGGTACCTCTGCCACAAATAAGCCGTTCAGGAAATGTCATACTCAAAAACTCCTGAACTCGCCTTGCATTGTGAGCAGGGCAACCATCCTGCTGAAACCAAATTTCTTCGAAATTAACATTCAAGGAACGCACAGCTGGTATTATTTCCTCTTGCAGCATCTGCAAATATTTTTCCCCATTTAAGTTGCCGTCAATGACAAAAGGTCCTACAATATTGTCGCCCAAAATACCCGCCCAACAGTTTAATTTTTGGGGATATTGTGTCCGCAAAGGCGCACTTAAATGTTTATTTTCCCGTGACCAATATCTGGCGACTGCAGGATTATGATAACCACGAAGAGAAAATGATGATTCATCCGTAAACAGAATATTTTTTAAAAAATCTTCATTTTCATCAATTTGCCTTCTCATGGTCTCACAAAACTCCATTCGCCTCATAAAATCATCTGGAAAAATTTCTTGGGTAGTTTTAATTTTATAGGATTTATACCCATGCTTTTTTAAAACATGTCTAACTGTGCGGTCTGGAATGCCAATTTCTTGAGAAATATGGGTGCTGGAACATGGCTCACTTGCTTCCACAAAAGCGCATACATTTTCGTCCCTCTCGACTCTTTCTTCAGGAATAGGACGGGCTTGTTGATCCTCGTGATAGCATTTACAACATTGGTTAATGCACCCGGATTTTTTAAAACGATTATAAATATTAATAATCGTTTGGCGGGAAGGAACCTGTTGATCAGGGTACGCAAATGCAAATTGCCCAACAACACCTTTCACTTTGGAATACCATAAAACTATATTAAATTTCTGTTCACGCGAATACATTTTTTTTTAATATTAATTTACTCCTTTCTATGCAAAAGACTCTGTGAATATGAGCCTTGCCGTAGCCGCCCCCACCAGTCCTTACAAGTCTTGCATAGTACCGCCACCCGCGAAAGCAAAGGGCAGGGTTTCGTAAAAATGAAATTATTTATGTTGTCTTCCCCAATAAAATATTAAAAACTTAGGTTCGAAAAGTCTACGTGACAACGTCGCAAAATCCAGCAGTTCCGAGGCCGCGCGAAAGGAATACTCTCGTTTGTTCTCGTCGTATTGGAAGGGGAATAGGGGAAATCGCTGTCGTTCTCTTTTTAATCTTAGGCATTTTATAACCATACTATCCTATTGCATTAAAATTGGCCTGCAAAGTTTTACTTTGCCGATAGTGTATATTTAAAAAAAAACACTAGGAAATATGCAACCACTCTATAAGTATATACAATCGGCAAAGTAAAACTTTGCAGGCCAATTTTAATGCAATAGAATAGTATGGTTATAAAATACCTACGATTAAAAAGAGAACAACAGCGATTTCCCCTATTCCCCTTCCAATACGACGAGAACAAACGAGAGTATTCCTTTCGCGCGGCCTCGGAACTGCTGGATTTTGCGACGTTGTCACGTAGACTTTTCGAACCTAAGTTTTTAGTATTTTATTGGGGAAGACAACATAAATAATTTCATTTTTACTGGTTGATCGAAACCCTGCCCTTTGCTTTCGCGGGTGGCGGTACTATGCAAGACTTGTAAGGACTGGTGGGGGCGGCTACGGCAAGGCTCATATTCACAGAGTCTTTTGCATAGAAAGGAGTAAATTAATATTTAAAAAAAATGTATTCGCGTGAACAGAAAATTAATATAGTTCCAAAGCTGAAAGTGCCGAAGGTGTTGTTGGGCAATTTGCATTAGCGTACCCTGATCAACAGGTTCCTTCCCGCCAAACGATTATTAATATTTATAATCGTTTTAAAAAATCCGGGTGTATTAACCAATGTGGTAAATGCTATCACGAGGATCAACAAGCCCGTCCTATTCCTGAAGAAAGAGTCGAGAGGGACGAAAATGTATGCGCTTTTGTGGAAGCAAGTGAGCCATGTTCCAGCACCCATATTTCTCAAGAAATTGGCATTCCAGACCGCACAGTTAGACATGTTTTAAAAAAGCATGGGTATATATCCTATAAAATTAAAACTACCCAAGAAATTTTTCCAGATGATTTTATGAGGCAAATGGAGTTTTGTGAGACCATGAGAAGGCAAATTGATGAAAATGAAGATTTTTTAAAAAATATTCTGTTTACGGATGAATCATCATTTTCTCTTCATAGTTATCATAATCCTGCAGTCGCCAGATATTGGTCACGGGAAAATAAACATTTAAGTGCGCCTTTGCGGACACAATATCCCCAAAAATTAAACTGTTGGGCGGGTATTTTGGGCGACAATATTGTAGGACCTTTTGTCATTGACGGCAACTTAAATGGGGAAAAATATTTGCAGATGCTGCAAGAGGAAATAATACCAGCTGTGCGTGCCTTGAATGTTAATTTCGAAGAAATTTGGTTTCAGCAGGATGGTTGCCCTGCTCACAATGCAAGGCGAGTTCAGGAGTTTTTGAGTATGACATTTCCTGAACACTTATTTGTGGCAGAGGTACCATACCATGGCCGTCAAGGTCACCGGATTTGACTCCCCTCGACTTTTTTTTGTGGGGCCACTTAACTCAACTAATTTACAGGTATCCACATGAGAGGGCTGTAAATTTAGTTGACTTAAGAGCACAAATATTCGACATTACTAATTCCATAACACCGGAGGTATTGTCGAATGTTAGGACGGAGTTTTATGATCGGCTCGGGTATTGCGAAGCCCAGCAAGGCAATGTCTTCGAGCATTTATTAAAATGACTTTTTTAGTTTTATACCATTTTAAGAATACTTATTGTTTAAGGTTATTTTTTAATTACAATTACCATTAATTTTATTTCTTTTTAAGAATGTTCATGAGTTTATTTTTTTTTAGAATAACAGGTTTTATTTTACTTTTATGCTTAAGGCCGACAAAAATTTAAACATCTTAAAATTACTGTCGTAAAACATCGCACAAAATGCGATTGACAATCACTACTGCTCCAATATCTGGCTGATACGATACTGCCGTCGCCCGTCGCCCGCCTACCGTGCCAGCTAGTATTCCCCTCTACCATAAAAGCGTATTGGTCGGTGGAAGGGGAATCGGCTAGAGCATGATTTTGTCTCTCTTTATTTCTCTCGATCCTTTGCCTATACCGTTTTATCACACTGAAAACCTCCGCATGTAAGATAAATGCTTGCCAATAGTGTATATAAATGATTAAGAACAATGTCTTTTTATCCTTTGTTAATCTTCTATATTTATATTTTATTTTTTTCGGCCCCAAATTTCTCTATATTGACGAATAAAGACAAATTTATGAATAAATTGGACCTTTTATTATTTGCTACAATGTATAATACCTCACACGGGTGAATATTTCAAATTCATCTTTTTTAAATACTTTCGGCATTTCTCTTTAAAAAGGGTATTCTTCATTTGTTTTACAAAAATCCATGATTTTTAGAAAAAATCGATTTGTTTTCATTAAATATTCAAATAAGTTGGAATACTGTAATAAAAGCAACAATGGTTTGTTGTCCTGGATATCAATGGGTCAGGGTGGCAAAATTTGTCAAAGTCATCATCTGAATATTCCATTCCTATGCCGAATGTGCTGATATGCATTTAATTTGACAAGCACTTTGCAATTCTATGGAAGCAAGAAGAGTTTATGCTAAGAGATTTCCAAATCGAAATTTATCGGCTCGAAAAAAATTTGAACGGAATAATTCTAGCCTAAGAGAAAGGTAAGAAATTAAGTTAAATAAAAGTAAATAAACCAATGATTTTAAAATTCATGTTTGCTTTTTCCCGCCTTGTAGTGGAGAAGGTTCCCCAAAAAGAGCAAGAAACCCAGAGTTAGAGGAACAAGTTGTGGGTGACATTACTGATAATCCATATAGTAAAGAAGCTCGCGACTCAACTAAACACAACAAAATGGGTGGTTCGTTAAACTCTTAACGAACAATTGCTTCATCTCCACTATAATCAAAAGGTAAACGCAATGTCCCCAGATGATTATCCTGCCAGATTAAATTATGCAAACTGGTTTTTACAACACTTTAAAGAAAATCCCTATGTAGTAAGATACAGCAAGCATCACCCAGGGTTTATGACTAATGTGTGGGCAGGGTTCACTTATTGTCGTTTTATTGGGCCCTTCGGTTTAGAAGAAAGGTTAAGTGGTGTTTTGTATTTGTATTTGTAATTCTTGCAACATAATATTGAATGATTTATTGGAAAATGTATCCCTGCAAGCACAAATGTGGTTGGTACACGATGATGCGCCGCCACATTTTAGCAACGTAGCGCATCGTTATTTGTCTGATAATTTTGGTAAGCGTTGGACAGGTCGCAGCGGAGCTATTCTATAGCCACCTAAATCTACAGACCTAAATCCTTTGGATTTCTTTTTTTGAGGTCATCTGGAAAAGCTTGTTAAGTTAACTCCAGTAAATACCAGAGAAAAGATACTTTACTAATATCTAATAAAATAAGTAATTAGAACAAAACTTATTTACTAGCAATTTTTATACTTACTTCCAAATTTTTATCAAGAAAAATGCTTCACATTTATTTTTCTTTCTTTCAGTTTTTCTGCTCCTATTAAGCTAGGATTCAGTCCTTATAAATGTTTTTGATACGGCAAATTTCGATCACTTGAATCACTCGCTTCATTTACTTCAATAATAAATGGGTTGAATGTTCAGTCTATCTAATACATGTTCCCTTTCATATCATTCTAAAGTTTATGGTAAATTTAATATCGCATAAAGTTTTAATACTTTTTGCCCAAATTTAATTTCCTCGTATTTTCTTACAGACTGACAATAATTATCAACTGGTTGATGACGTACAACGGTTTTAAATCTGATTGAACTATAGCTAGTTATTGTTATTATACGCAAATCTCTTAGCATAAATTCTTACTTCCAGAGAATTATTATTGAATTGTGCTTGTCCATAAATTAAATGCAGTTGAAATGTTAAATTATTAAGTTTATTTGTTTATAATATTAACTGTTAATACTCAGTATATAAAAATAAAAGGTTAGTTGTTATTGTGTTTTTAAAAATTGACGGTAAATAAATTAATGTTTAGTAATTAGTTATCTTGAAAATGGTTAACTCTTTTTAAACACATGAAGAGTACCTTTTTTAAAAATAAATACCCAAAGTATTTAAAAATCTGTTTGTTGCTTTTCCAAAAATAGCACCCATCAAAACTTTGACCCTATGAGTGTAATGCCTGGCTTCCCTGGCTATGCACAAGACTGATTGTAGTATAAGTTTAAAATTATAATCCAAAATGTAAATCTTCAGAAGCGTCTTTGGGTTATGTTATGATATGGGCTTGTTAATCAATAAATAATTATACATGCTCACTTTATTGAGTAAAGTTCATAAAATAGAAAAATCTATTATCACTAAAAATCTTTTATTATTTCAGTTCAGAGCGCTATCGCAATTAATTAAAATAAACTATTGGCAGATGCACTGCAAAGCAATACCTCTTGACCTTCAAATGCATCACCCGGTAATAGGAACTTGTATAAGTTCAGAAGTTAAGACCAAATAGCCAGTCATAATTGAAGAACAAATTGCAAGAATAACTGTTCAATTATACTTTTTGTTAGTGCAAATTCATTTCTTTCCTAAAATTACACTTTCCATAGCAAATCTTCTAAACCTTTTAGGATACGTACTAAAATACTAATGTTCACCGTTACCATACCAAAATAGCTCCCTTGCCCATTTACTTAGTGCAAATGCATCTGGGTGGCCACAGCATTTCAAACATCCAGGCAACTTCTTTGTTAAGAAGTCCTTCTTAAAAGGGAAGATAACAATGAAAGACATGTAATAAGATCCCAGATAAAACTAGCCGAACAATACAGCGATGCATTTAATGTTTATTAGAGGATGTTATTCCAAGTGTATATCATTAAGTAAGTGTGTTGTTAGTTTAAATTATTTAAACCAGTGCAGTAAATAAAAATATAAATAGGCAAATGTCTGATGCGATTCTTTGTCATGTTCTTTGTACACCAGATTTCCTAATTAAGTAACAAAGACTTATTCCTATAATATCTTTAAAATATAAAAATTGCACTGTTTCAAAGTTGTCTAAAGCGGGCTTTTCATAACTATAAGCCATGAATTATTTCAAAATATATTCATTTTACAACCTCTGGCTACCGCCAAAGTTTAACCCTAACCTCTGATGAAACACTAGTTAAACTAAATGCGGTGGAAAAAATTGTAGGGTTTATATAATCACTGCGGTTTTAATTTTCCTTGAGAAGGATTTTTTTATATTCATCGTTATTTTTACATAATTTTAATATTATATTTTAAGCTATTTGTAACCAGATGTTACAACTTTTTTTCTATCCCTTGTAACTTACAATCCTTGCCTAAATAAATGACAGTTTGTTGCTAAAAACGTTTGCAGTAAACATACTTTCGAATAAATATTAAAGTAACTATCAGGAACCCTAGACAGCGTAGTATAATAATACTGCCTGTATAAAATATTCCTTTAAATCTAATTTAATATTTTATGTCGGGTGTACCCACTCAGGGGTCTGCATCAGCAATCTGAATATCTTGGCTTATGAATACAGATTGTGGTCAAGTTAGGGAATTTTGTGTATGCGTGGCTTTATTGGGATAATGCCATATTGATTTTGAAATAATGATAAATCGTCGGTGAAACCAGAAAATAGTATAACTCCAAAAATAAAAAAAATGTGCTATAGGGTTATAAATTAGGGTTGAATAATTTTGAAAAGGGACAAATAAATATCTTTTAAAATTTAGATAGGTAACATTGAAACAAATTATCACCATTTTGCGTTTCGTCATTCTTCAAAATGGAGCTACACTTTTTTTATTTTCATGTTTGCTTTTTTTTTTGATATACACATATTTCAATGTAAGAAAAACACTGCATAATTAAATACAAAGGAAATAAATTTATTAAGAGGAAAAGTTATAAAACACAACTGCTTACCTTAATGATGGAAAATATTATCATAAAAATAATGAAAGTGTTGTTTTAGGCTCTTTTTAGTGGTTGTAAGTGATCGAGCTTCACCGATTTAATTTTCTTTGCAATAAATGTATCGAGCGTGGTGGCAGGCATTTTTAGCAACTACTATTTTAAGTTTCTTTTTGTACTGTACTACCTACCATAATAACAACGCTGATTAATTTATCGCTATATATCTGTAATGACTCTCATTGTTCTTTTTGACCTAATTTCTTTAAGACTTCAATGTGTCGGTGTAAAGAACCATTTCATGTTAGCAACCCGTTAAACTTTCCTTCTTTTTAAAAATTCTTCTTTTGAATCTTTTTAAATATTCTTCTTTTAATTTTTAAATTTAGTTTTAGGCTAAGAGCATTATATTAAAATGTCATAAATTATATTATATTTTTCTACATTATATACGATTATTGTATTAATAAAAAATTGTATTTGTTTATAATAGCATTTATGCTAAAATAAAAACATTTTCAAAACATTTTCATTTCATTTCAATAATTGATTTCTGTATCTTAACTTGTTTTCAGCCAATTTCCGAAGAAACGGCGACATTTAGAGACTTTTACAAAGAGTACCCTTTTTATGTAGAAGGTATAGAGAAATTATAATCTAATGTCAAACCGCCAGGAAATTGAAATCTTAGAGGAATGGGGTCAAATTTCCCCTAATACCCCCCTGGTTCGCACGCCCCTGGTTAAAGTTAGCATTGCCCAATAGGCTCAAATAGATTAACTTACTAACAGTAATTTATGTCCCAAGATTGGATGCGGTAGCTGCAGTAGTTCCGGGGCCACAAAACAAAAACTAGTTTTTGAAGGTCACCTTCAAAGGGCTCTAGCTCCTTGAGTATCTCAGGGTTTCCGGACCCACCTTCATATAAACTCTATTTTTTCTTCCTTCCTACTATCTACCCTAGAAGGAGGAGGAGGAGAAGGAGGAGGAGGAGGAGGTGTGGCTTCACAGGTGCACAGGAACTGCAGTGGCATATATTCATCCCTCAAGCGTCCTGGACAAATTGGGTATTCCTCCACGCTCATCGTATGCAGGTGCTTCCTTAATTTGCAGCGTCCTGTTGGCCCTACCAGAGAATTCAGGGAACACCTACTTCTGTTAAGAATCCTCTCCAACTGAGCCTTATCACGCCAGGTTATAAAACTTTTGGCCTGGCTGCAGCCGTGGTCTGCTGCCATTTCTCATTGGAGAGGCTAATAGCCCATTCCCTCAGAAGAACAGTTGAAAGTAGAAGTTTAAATAAAGAGGGAGTTTACGAGAAATAGGGTGTCGGGGAAACGTGTATCAACACGTCAAAGAGAATAGGTTGGTAAATGCTGTGTGCGCGCGATTCCAATCTCTGATATTTTTGTTAACGTCAATATTGGGACGCTAGCTTCCTATTGGGCGAAATAATATGTGGTCAAGTCGTATCGTGCGGTGGTAGAGAGACGAGACGGCTTGGCGCAACGGTGAAGACAGAGCAGTCTTCCACGATGGCTGTGTGAAGCAAGTGATTTTAGGTAGATTCCGCACTTTTAAGGCCTTTTTTTGGCAATAAATTAGTACATTCCAAGATGGCTCCGTCAAGCATGTGCTCTTACGTACGCTTCACGATTTTAAGGTTTTCCTTTTGGGCAATTAATGGTTGCAGATAAGCGATTCCGCGTTATCTGAGGTACGAAATTGTACTCCCTACGATACCGGGGCGTTGTTGTGATGTACTTTCCAGTGATAATTAGAGAAAAAATGTAAAAAAAGAGCTAGTATTGTGAACGTTAGGTATCGACCAGTGTCCTTGTCGTGAATCCTTGTAATATGCCACCATAACCTGCATTAAAGAATAAAAACACAAGTGTTTAAGTAAACAATTGCTTTAAACAAAGGTAGCAGAAAAATAACGAACCAGTGAGCAATCTTATACGCCACGCAGTAGAAATTAATGTAACCACTAGGGAATTAACGCAGTGCGCCATCATGGGGGCATGAGTACATTTTCCGAATTTTCCAAAATTCACGTTAATTTAAATGAATTATTTAAGGTTCAGTGATTTTCTTTATGACAGGTAATACGATGTATTTCGGCAACTTACATTTGGCGTTACAGAATAGGAAATTTGAATTTACTGTGAGTTGGATCCTTACATCCTGCTATAACTTTATAGTGATGTACTGTGACAGCGCTATAGAGCGAGGGCACAGAACAGCACCATTAGTTAAATTTGTACATATCCTCTGTGTTGATTGCACCAAACACAAACAATTTCTTATTATATTTTCCCTATTTTAATAAATTTCCCGTCATAACTAAGAAACTTGTTACAAGATATACTATACAAAGTCATATTTCTCTGTCAGCTCCCTTCCTAACAGTGCCGAAACCGGATTTGTCAATTTGCAAGCAGGCTTGCGAGTTCCGCGTCCCGCGCTAAAAATGCCTTTGATTGTCACATCCGGGATGCTTCCTCCCTCTGGGCCCCTCTTTTTAAAAAGAGAATTTATCGTTTTAGATCAGGAAAATTATAATATTTAAGAAAAATGTCGGGGAAGTAAGCGATGATTCAAAACTATTGGTTTTACATATTAAAAATACAAAAAAACAGAGTTAAATAGAGCGTGTCTAGAAACGAGTTCTCCATATATGAGAATCTTTTTTATCTCTGACTTTACGAAAAAGTCGCTGTGTATACAGGGTGTTAACAAATGTCACGTAGATATTCAAGTGCTTATCAAAATGAGAAAAAAATGCTTATAAACATGCGGTCAACGCTTGCCTTATCTGGATATGTCAACATTCTTGTATATTTTTAGAATCCTTTTTACCACTGAATATTTCGTCCACATGGACGAAAGTGCCATTTTCTTTTCAAGATTCGAAAAATGTCCCAATAAAACATCTTCCTTTACCACGCAGGCTCATCTTCTTTCACACCAGTCGATGAATTCTTTAAAGGCTTTATCATAACTATCTTTTGACTTGTGGGGAATAATAAATGAACACCCCAGGTTCGCTTGTTTTTAAATTTCGGCTGAAGTTTCTTCCATATTTTGAAAAACTACCCTGGAAAAAAACAATTCCATAACAGTGTTATCAGCCTACTTTTACGTGTCAAAGTGGTCATTCAAGAATGTCAATGAAATATAATACAGGGTTTTCCAGTTTACATTGAAACAATATAATTTGCTATTTTTATTAATATCTATCAAGTGTTGGATAATAGCTATTTATGCCATCAGTTACGAAATGCCTAATTTTGTGTAACGCGTGAGATTTTTGTGTAACGCGTGAGATTTTTGCGGAACGAACGAAGTGAGTTTCGCAAAAACTCACAAGTTACACAAAATTTCATTTCGTAACGTATTGCATACAAGATTTTTTCTAATTTTGAAGAAAGTAATAAAAAAATAAAATTTAATATAATTGATAAAAATTTGGAAAACATAAATTTAGTTTTTCTAATTTTGACATATAACTGATGGCATAAATAGCTATTGTTGCTGTTACTTCATGTTAGTTGTCGGTTTGACATTTTGTAAAAAAGTCTAGACGGAAGGTTTTTATCGAGATTGATATATTTTTAGTTGTATTTTTAAAAAATTAGTCATTCAAGTTCTGAAGAGCTACCAAGCGATATTTAAAAAATTTATTTAAAAAATATGTCGTCGGGAATTAATTTGAATAATTGCAATAATTGTGTTATCAATATTTATAATAATTAATTAATTTATAATTTATGTTTTTAACTTGTATTATAACAGTTTAATAAATAGAATAATTCTTTTTGTCACTAATTTTGAAATACATTTTTCGTCACCAATTGCATAAAATTTTACTTTATGCAACTAGTTACAAAAAGTAAGACATTTCATAATGTCAATCAGTTTTAAAAAGTGTCACTTTATATGTCAAAATTAGAAAAAGTTTTGTATGGCACTCGTGTGTTAAGTAATATAAGTCACTTGGGATTTATCCCTTCTGGCCTACAGTCTCAAGGGCTAAACACTTTCCAGCGTGACTTATATATAACATAATTAACGGATTAAACCGGTAATACTATTGTCAATTTTTAGAAGAGGAACTCCCGGTGCTGTTAGAAGAGGTACCACTTGATCTAAGAAACCAATGGTGGTTTAGGCATGATGGTACACCGTCACATTTCAGTTTGGTGGTGGGGTTGCTTTTAAATCAATACTACAACTGTTTGATAGGTCTAGGTGAACTTCAACCATGGTACCCTTTGTCCCTTTGTGATTTAAATTGTCTAGACTTTTTTTTCTGCGGACATTTAAAATCGTTGGTGTATCAAATTCCCATTCAGACAGAGGAAGATTAGAGGAACAGAAGTATAGTTTGATGTGAAATAATTCGCAACACTCCTGAGATATTCGAGAGAGTTCACCAGTCTATGAGCCGAAGAGTTGATTCCTGCATATTAGAAAGATGAGGTAATTTTCAGTAGTTCTCATAATTTTTTTAGTTTGTCATGTAACTTCAGCATTAAGGCGGCGTATATTTCCCTATTTGTAGGAAAATTTTGATATAACAACATCGGGAAATCGTCAAATATTTGTCATGGCGAGATAATTCACACAATAAAAGCAATTTAATCATTATGAATTAAAAATTTATTAAAAATTGCTGAAAAGATAATCTGTATTATTTCTTAAGGTACGTCCACACTGGAGCAACTTGCTTCTTTAATAGATTGGCACCCAACAGCTGAACAAACTGCATTATCATTTTTTGATTCTCTGTATTAATATTTCAAACATGCAGTAAAAAAGGCAACAATTTTTGTTGAACTGCAACACAGCACAAGATATTCCAATAAAGGTAAACTTTCTGCGTTGGAATGAGTTGTTGGTGCATTATGTTGTGTTTTATGTTGCTCCAGTGTGGACGCGACTTTAGGTTACAATAAATTTCTCAACACTCAGTGTTGCCTTTCAATTAATGAACCTAAATTTAGACACAATTTAGTTTACTTCGCTTTGAATAATTTTTTTTGAAGTTTTAGAAAAAGAGTGATAGAAACAGTCATACATATTTTAAATAGTTCTGAATACTAATAGATTGTATACCTACTTAACGTTAATTAACAGCTTCTTTTTGTTTATTGGATAGTTTTATAATCTGGATTACTTAACACTGCCCGCAGCAAGGCAATGAAGACAATTTTCCCGGGCTATTGAAACATGCCATGTTACAGAGGGAACAATAGGTTCATTTTCCTGTCGCTACTTTTAGAAACGAATCCGCTTTTCTGGCATTATTTAAAATCGCTTTACTGACAGTTTTTTTGATAACTCCTCGTTGCACTTTCTCAGGTTCGTTATAGAATACTCGTTTCGAGACGCAAGATAAAGTTTTCAATAATTGAAGGTGACGTTTAATTTTAGTTTGTAAGAGATATTTTACTCGGACACTTTTGATTGGAAAAATGAATAAAATTAATTAAATTCAATAATATTAAAGTGGTTGATCGATTTGAGATTAACGCAGCATAACTATCCACGGATTGCACCGTGCCTAATAATAATAATAATAATAATAATAAACAATTTTTATTTACCATAACAGTGTTACAATTAAAAATATTATGCGGCAACAATATGGTAAATAAAGGTCTGTTGATAGGTAACAAGGTACCGATTCTTCCTCAACAGCCAGAAACTTCTTAATAGTAGTTAACACTAAACTATAAATTTAATAATATGATTGCCCAAAAGGAAAAAAATAGAAAATCAAAAGCAGTCTTAAAACTACAAAAAAAAAATCATCAAAAAATTAATAGCATGGCTCAGTGTACCCAAATTTCAAAAGCACACACATGTACTATGTATATATACACATACAAAAAAAGCACAACACGAAGTATGCCAGACCTAGTTAAGAAATTTACATATATGATATACAATAATACGATAATCAACAATACAACAATTCCAGATCAATTTTGCTCAATGCTAAACGCTCTGCCAACCGAGCAATACTTATCTATAATTTCTTTTAAAGACACTGCACGAAGCTACAAGATTTGGATCATCCATTATATCATTAAACGTTGCAATATTGTGTGAAAAGGATCGTTTAAATATTTCTTTCTTATGTTTAGCAACGAACATTAACAAGAACAATGTTCGTTGTGTTTAGGTAATAGCAAGAATATTCTTATGTTTCAAGTTTAAATTATGGATGTCTGTTCGAAATGTAGGTCTGTTATAAAGGTATTCAGGCCTTTTAAATTTTAGTATTTTGTAAAAAAAAACATCCTTGGTGCAACTTTCGTCGATAGAACATATTTAGCCAATTGATATCCTTTAGCTTTTGCACCCTTGATCCATCTACACTGTCTAGACAAGGTCCATACACACAATCCCCATAATTAAAGTTAGACAGTACCAATCACTCACACAACAGTGCTTTGATCTTCTGATCTAAACAGTGCCGTTGACCATAAATTAGTTTTAAGGATGCGTATGCTTTTTGAAGAAGCGACGTTACATGCTCCTTAAATCGCAATTTATTGTCCAGCACTAAGCCAAGATTTTTACAATTATTATTTATAGGGGTGGGTTTCTCATCTATTTCCAGCTGAGGAATATTATTGGTCAAATATTCGTCACCAAATAGAACTGCCACCGATTTACTAGCATCAGTTTTTAACGCATGGTCTTCTGATGCTTTTAAAATGCTCTTCAAATCTACATTAATAATATTTACAGCATCATTACTATTAGTGGGACTAAAGGAATAGTATAGCTGCGTGTCATCGGCATACAGGTGATAACTGCAGTTTTTAAGAAATGAATGAAAATTACATGTGTATATAGTGTATAGTAATGGACCCAAAATACTCCCCTGTGGAAAACCCGGTTCTAATATTAATTTATTTGACACGCAGTTGTTCAATCTTACCTGCTGATACCTGTCTGATAGAAAGAAAGCGTAGCTTTTGTAAAAGTTTTATATTATCCGTTACCCAGGGAGCATAAAACCCCTTTTTCTTTGGTGTAAATTCCTTGACGGGTGCATTATCTATAATATCCAATATATATTTATTCAAAAAATCAACCTTACTATCAATATCTTATATATTATCCCAAGGCACCTGTAGTGTTTGGTTAAACTTTTCGATATCTATACTCTTTAACTCCTTCGCAAATACAGAACTCTGAGTAATCCTGTCTCTATCTAGCTGTATTCCACAATGAACGAGGCAATGATCAGACACATCTGCATCGACTACACCCGAGTTCACTGTATCAAAATTTACAAAGACATTCATCATAAAAATCTATATGGGCGTTTCTTTCATTACCAAGAGTTTCTACATATCTTTATTTTTTTTGTTGACGCAAATATTGAGAATGTCCATATTAATTCATTGTTTTGAACTTAACTAATGTGAAGCGAAAACCCATTAAAAAGCATCGGCTGCTGCAGTATTATCAGACACGGCTGGTCTATAAGGTCACTTGGTCAATGACCCAGCTACTAATTTCTAATCTAATTTATCTTTTTAACCTAAAATTACTTATTCTAAAAAAAGTGCATTTACATACAAAAACTCCAATAGAGAATCGAGCTAACCGAATCACCAATAATTATTATTCCTATGCTTATTCCGCGGGCTCGGCCGCATTTTAAACTCATCGTATAGGTATGGCAGTAGAAAACTATATAAATGCATTGAAATCAAAGACAGAAATAAAAATACGCACTTCCAGGAAGTTAAAAAGGGCCAAATATTAGTACGAAATCGTCGACGACCTGCCTATTAAAATATTCTAGAGCTCTCGCGTGTTCGTGAACGTCGCCGGCTTTCGGGTTGGGTGCCGGTCCTATGCAAATACACTTCAACCGCACGGTGAAATAATATATAAAACATTGGGATAGAAGAAGAAAAATTAACTACGCAGGTGTACGAAGAATTTGTGATTAGACAATTTTTGTTTTTTTAAGTAAGTTTCGACATACTAATAACCAAATTAATCGTCGTTTGTTTCCATCACGTACAGATTTTCTTCCACTAAAATTGTCATATTTTTATTATAGAAATATATATATATACTACAATATTAATAGTTAAAGTACCGTATAATCGGAATAATTTATAAACCAGACGGGGAAAAAGCCGACGAGCGACGGGGAATCCCTGAATTTTAAGGAACACTTACATAAATCAGAGCTTCGAATAGTCTACACTTAGTTTAATAGGTAGCACTTAAATGATAACTTCAGTTTTTGTTTCGGTAAAGTAATTCGTTGCAAAAATGTTGCGTCGAAGTTGCAAAAATAAGCTTTCGTTACATTTGCGGTAACTTTATTGTGACAAAGTACAAGAGAAGTATTACTGACTTTGTCATAAAGGCGTATTTTGCAAAAATCTCTAAATATTTAATGACACCAGCAATTTACTTATTGGTTTAAATTTAGGATGTTTCAGCTTTCTTAATTTTCTTTTTTTTTGAGATTATATGTGTACTTTGTGTAGTAGTGTAGTACTTAAAGCTCGTAGTACCTACTCGAGTACTTGTATTACCTATCTTTAGCTGACTGCAGCAGTAGTAGGGAAGGTACCAATCCTGGTAATATAATATTATATATATATAATATAGCAAAAACTCTAAAATCCCATCAAAACTACGAAAAAATATGAAAAATAAGGAACACAAAACAAGGTTAAAAAATTAGTGAAGCATGAGTAAAAAATTAGTTAAAAAATAGACAAAATTAGCTCAAAAAGACAAAAATATCCCAAAAAGGCCTAACAAAATTTTCCACTTTTTGAAAAAGCAAGAAGTTTACTCAAAAGTGTTTAAAATACTCTAAAATACACAACAATATCGCTTAATCTATACAACAAAAAAATTAATTGAATAAATAACATTTATTAATAAATTGTTTCTATATAAATAGAGATGGAGTTCCTTAATGATATTAGACCATGAATTCAAAGAAACGAAAAGTGTAAAAGAATTGGAGAAAACCCGAGAGAAAACATTATAAAATTTAAAAGTTTGAAAAACCAGATATGGGTTAGTTGGACTGTTTGTGTGAAATTGGAAGAATTTAAAATATATATTTACCCAAGAGATTTAATTCAAAAATTGATAAACAAAAGATTGAATAACTGAATAAAGAAGATTGTAGTTTTATATTAAAAGGTTGAAAAGATGAACAATTTCCTCTACCTACTTGAATTTAGAAATAATGAAATTTTTCGTGCCTTCGGGAGTCAAATGGCCAGCATCCTTTTGTTTACCGTTCTATCCATTAATTAATATTATTATCATTTTACGCTAAACGAAATTTACTGGCTGTGTCTTTTAACAATAAATAATTTTTTTTAAAACTTATCTAAAAACAATTTCTTTTTCTTTTTTTGCCGAATCTAAGTAACTATATATATATGCTTTTAAATATTGTTTTAATTTTTTTCCTCTTATGTTTTTTTATCTTCCTTTGTTAATTTTTATACTTATTTATTCTAATCAGGCGAGTATTCTGTAAATTAGTGGTTCTTTATATTTTAATCTTTGTGTCTCTATTATTTACTGATATAAGAGATTATAAATACTGATATTATTTAGGGAATAAGGTGGTTGGGATTAAAAGATTGTTCTACTTATTTATTTAAATTATTAATTAATGTATTTTGATAAATCGCTAGTCTGGAGCAATTTAAGAAATGGTGTTCCAAGTCTCCCATTTCGCCAGAGTCACAATTTTCGTGAGTTTGTAAACCTATTTTTTTTTCTGTGTTATATCACTAAGTATATTGAGGAACTGAGAGGTAATCTATAACTCGTAGATATCTTTGTATTCTCATTGTATATGACGCATCCGGTTTAGTTATCCACCGTCTGTACAAATTTGTTCATAATTCGCCCACTTAGTACTTAGATTTTCCAGAAATTGATTTTTTAGGAGACTAGGATTATCTGAATTCATGTCAGGTATAATCATTTTTTGAATACTGATTTATATATGCGTAATTAAGGTGGAAATATAGTGACAAATTAGAAGAGTAGATAGGATCTTCCGTCCGAGTTATCCATGCGTACCTTTCTACGAGTACAGGAAGTTTTTAAGTTTCCAATACGGGTGTGTAAAAGAGAGAACTGTGAGACTATTTATTTTGTTAATTAGTATATATTATATTAAGTGGTGATTCAGTAGCAGTGTGTTTCCACAGCGGATCCATTCAATGTACTTGAGTAGTCTAGATCTGATGTATGATTTGTAGAATAGAAGATAAACATCTTCTATGACTAAGGATATTTTGAAAATATCATACTAAAACATACAAAGCAAACATTGAACTGAACTGTTGTGCTGCTCAAAAGTATCGGTAAAAACTCCAATTAAATTACGATTTGTTTCTTGTTCTTCATCCCGAAAGGCCTATAATTTCGTTCCCAAAATCTTAAGGTTTTCTATAGAGCTAATCGTTTGTGACTTATTTAATTGACTTTTAGATTATCTCAATTATAAAAACAACATTATTTACACAAAATGAAAATTTAATATTTACATAACAATTATTTGTTGAACTAAGTTTACTCTGTTTAAAGTAATATTTTAAATTAACAAATCAAATTAACTTAACTAGGTAAACGCCTAGCTTTACTTAATATTGATCGCATTAAAACTGAACAAACAAACTGATGGGTCGTGCAGAATTCGTAATTGATCCAATATGCTCGAAACTGGTCATCCCTTAGTCTAGACGATTTCCTTTACCGGGATAAAATGGCCGTTTATTGGATGTCCCTTATTTTAATCTCACAAACGAGCTTACAAAGGTTCATCTGTATATTAGAACTCGAACGGCTGCCTGTGGATTAGTTTTGTCAGTGTCAGCTTATGCGTAATGTAAAGAGGAAAACCAACTAAATTGGTCGATATCGTTGTAGTAGTGTTACAAGGGGTGTTTTTATATTGTGTATTTTATGTTCATAAAATTGAAGAAAAAATAAGATTGTATGTTATTTTTGAAACATATTTGACAACGTGAAAACCTGATTAAGCAGCAGTAATTATGTCGTACCATATATACATAGAGAAAAATCGCTTTGTTTATACCTATAGCATTATCAAATAAGACAATAATGTGTGGGATGTTTATATACAGCGTTTTTATGGGAATAAATTACATCGCGGCGCCTGTAATTAATCCACCAAGAAATTGCTTTTTAATAGGGAGTGTCTTGACATAGGCTTAATAATAAATACCTAGCGGTTAGGTCGCGGGTAAAGTTCATTCGAACTCACAACCTCTCGAGATGAAGATGAAACCCTTATAGCTTTACTATTAAAATAAATATACCTAACTATACAGGGTGTCAATTTGAAACGAACAGCATGTAATATTGCTGATGACACTCTATAAATTTGGTGAAATACGTCAATTTAGATCTGAAGGGGAAAACTTTAGAGGAATACTCCCTGGCCCCCAGGGCATTTAGTAATCCTTTAATTTCCTACGTAATTTTAGAAGTAATCTTTATTTATTTTTATAATAGCTATAAAAATGCATTCCTATTGTTGTCGAAACGTGTCAATTTACGCATTTGATGTATTGGTTCGATTAGTGAAAATAAGTTCTGGCGGGTGTGTGCGATTGTAATAGTTTTCGATTTGTTAGTGCTGTCTCCCTTTCCCAAAATGGTTTACACTATTACTGACCGTGTAGAAACGATTTTTATTTAAGGAGCCGAAATTCGTTTCTTTGCAAGAAACCGGATATGTTTCCAATATTAAAAGGAATTAACCAAGATTGCTCGATGAAGCCACTCAGATTGAAATTCTTGACCAGCTTCCGAGCCGTAGCACTGGACATTTCCAAGGCCTTTGACCGAGTATGGCATGAAAGGCGCCTAACTAAAATAAGAGCATACGGAATGCCGGTTCAATTTTGTTCATGGCTGTCAAGCTTTCTTAAAGACCGTTCTCTGAGAGTGGCGATGGACGGATTTGTTCAGACACATTTAACATCAATGCCGTCCCTCAAGGTTCTATAAATGTCGCCCACCCTCTCTTTACTATACATTAACGATCTTTTGAAAAAAACTGAAAATCCTATATATAGCTTCGCTGATGACAGCACACTTGCTTCATCTTTTACTTTGGATGCTCGAACATCGACTGCCAATGCACATCTCTATAGGCAGCAAGGGGTCTCACATCTCAACAAAGCTCTGGAAGAAATTTTGTCTTGAGGTGAAAGTAAACAAGTAGAATTTAACGCTAAAAAACCCAGGCGGAAGTATTTTCTACAAAAGTTAATGTTGAAGAACCGAATATAGTCATGGCGGTACACTCTATTCCCTTGACTTTATCAATTCATTTATTGGGCATCAATTTGGATAGTCATATTTCTTGGCATAGTCATGTTGCGGTTATTCCTAAGGCAGCCTCGCAGAAGCTTGGAATACTTTCCCGAACTAAGAACCTCTAAAGCCCAAATTCGACCATGGCTGGAGTACTGTTCGTATATTTGGGGCTCTGCTCCCAAACATACCCTGAATTCCATTCAAAGAAGAGCCATTCGCTTGATCGGTGACCATGATCTAACATACAACCTGGAAAGTCTTGAACATCGAAAGCAGATTGGCGACTTGGGTCTATTTTATAAATATTTTCATTGGAAGTGCTCAACTGAGGTTGCCCGCTTGATTCCACCCAGAGCGGTGCATGGTAAAAATACACAACGAGCCACTGCAGCTCACCCGTAAGTGGTTTAGCTTAGTGTCCCTCGAACGACACTGTTTAAAATTTCTGTCATCTGGAGAACGTCATTACTCTGGAACGACCTCTCTAAGGCTGTGCTCCCCAACGAGTATAAACTCTAAAGATTCAAGACCAATGTGAATTCATGTGCACACGTAGCGCTCGCAGAACG
Source organism: Polydrusus tereticollis (assembly GCA_963920685.1). NCBI lineage: Eukaryota > Metazoa > Arthropoda > Insecta > Coleoptera > Curculionidae > Polydrusus > Polydrusus tereticollis. Next base: position 59,520,855 of record OY987329.1, read on the forward strand.
CCATAAAGGATTAATCCTGCAGTGCTGTGCCTTACCATAACAAAAAAAAAAAGTTTGCAATGGCTCCTACAGCTACGGTGTCCCCTCGTGTAGCTAAAACGGTAACCGGGCTACCGCAGGAATCAGTTAGAAAAGTATTAAATCTTCACCAATTTTATCCATACAAGCTACAGATTACTTAAAAATTAGGTGATAAAGATCCGCTCAGACGGATTGAGTTTTGTGAAATTATGAGTAATAGGATTATTGCTCAGCCCCAGTTAATAAAAAACATCATCGCCGGGTGCAACGAAAACTATAGTAACTCACTTTTTGGTCATTTTGAGATACCTACATGTGCTAAACATTATCCTTATATTTTATCTTCCAATGAATAAAGTCATAAATCACATTATCCTCAAAGCATGCAACCAATAAAACATCTAAGATAATGCAGCAACTCTAACCTGACCAACGCCTCCTACAAAAACAGAAGTATATCGAGTTACGATAATTTTCGTAGGAATAAATTACGGAGAGGACCATAGTAACTTACGTTACTATGGCTTCGTTGTTTTATATGCAGTGTAGTTTGCTCTATTCTAACCTAAGTTTTCTTTACCGTTTTGGTGTAAGCAGAAAATTACTTTGAACAATGAGTAAAAGAACTGGATTAAAGTTAAAAAGACCTATACATACATAATATTTGAGGCAAGTCAAGGTATGTAATACTATAAAATCGCATTGCATTGTATGATCTGAAAGTTCCCAAAATTTTTTGAAAAATTGATTTTCTCGTTACTTCGTTAATTTTTTTTTGACACTGAATTCCACTCTTTTCTTTGCATGTTGCACCCATTTTTATTTTTTGCATTATATTTTCTTCCCTATTCTTATGCTCCATACCCAAGTTTAATAATATTTTTGATTTCGTATCTATCCAATCTGATGCATTTCTGAACCTTTTTCTTACATTGACTCTGGCAACACTCTTTCTTTTTATTCTAATTGTTGAATTCTAGTCGGTCCTTTCATTTAGTTCACTTGAAGCAGTTGGTTCGTAATTGCTATCTTCGGACTGCTCATACTCTGCTTCAGTAGGCTCAAAATTTGGATCAGAATCAGAGTTACCATTGAATGGATTTTCATCGCCCTCCTATTATTACCAAATTAGTGTTTGGATCAGGTTCAGGTTCGATTTCGGCATTATCGTTGAAAATGGTAGAATTTATTTTAGAAGTACTTTCCCCTGCGTGCAACCGTTTTTGAGGTATATATTCCAAACCTAAGAAACAATAATATAATAAAAGAAAGAAGTGTGTCCCTTTTCTTTCCGTCACACCAAATCTTTGGACGCGTTTTGCCGTATTACGGCTCCTTGGCAAGGCTATAGAGCCTGACGAAAAGAAAAGAGACCTTACAGTGTTTCCAACACATAATGTATACATACATATGCGAGATATTGCACGTGGCGACATCTCGAGCTATCCACCCAACCAGATCAGCGAGGTCTTAGAGAAGACCAAACGCTGGAATGGAACCCGCATAAGCAGGTATCTAATGTCAGGTGGCGCTAAAAGCCAATCGTCAGTTTCTGTGAACCGAAAACGTGATATAAAAGGAAGATCATCTTTCTGGTCTGGTTGGGTGGATAGCTCGATTGCTACGAGATGTCGCCACGTGCAACATCTCCCATATGTATATAATCTTAATATAATAACCTAATCTGCCTAAAATTTCACTAATTTTACAACATACCTTGACTTGCCTCAAAAATATGTATGTATAGGTATTTTTAACTTTAATTCAGTTCATTTACTCATTGTTGAAATTAATTTTCTGCTTACACCAAAACAGTAAAAAAAAACTTAGGTTAGAATAGAGCAAACTACACTGCATATAAAACAACGAAGCCATAGTAACTTAAGTTACTATGGTCCTCTCCGTATCCTACGAAAATTATCGTAACTCGATATACTGCCGTTTTTGTAGGAGGCGTTGGTCAGGTTAAAGTTACTGCATTATATCTTAGATGATTTATTGGTTGCATGCTTTGAGGATAATAAGATACGTTAAAGAAATTCAGAGAAAAGCAGGTTACTGTTAGTGCGGATTCATTGTCAAGACGATCAAACTCAATAAAATAAAAAATACTGTGTCAGAAACTTGGGTGACAACCGCTCTCTTAAAAATAAAAGGTTCAAAGACAATAATTGCCGACCAGCGTGGAAAACATAATAATATACTAGAAATAATTAAAGAAGCTATTAAGGACAGTGTCATATAATGTTGATCCCAGCTGTTGTACCTTCCCACTACGTACGCAAGGATTCGAAGAAAATGTATTATGAAGCGTACAAAAAATGTACAGTCTCTACGATGAATATTATACAGAAGGTCAAATTGGTGAAAAAGCAACAGTAAGAGAATATCGCGATATATTCAAAGGGAGTTTAATATCCAATAAACGGAACGCTTAAAAAGGAATTTTAGTTAGAAAGCTGCTTTTTTGATTGAAGGTACATTTTAATGTATGAAAAGACACTTCAGTGTTATTTTGTGTCCAGTCCTTGCACGAGAGCTAAAAAACCCTTCAATTGGGGTTGAAAATATATTTTTGGGTTATAACTTTTAAATGAAAAATAATATAAAAAAAAGTTTTTCCTAAATGTTGTAGAGCATTAAAATTTACACAAAAAAGGTTATTACTACTTTTTTCTAATCTATAAATCTAAAAGCCATAAGAGGTTTGCAAATTTCAAAAACAATTTTTGGTCAGGTCTTTAATAAAATGGGACCTAAATATCGATATGGCATCACTGTCGCCTTTGGAAAAGAGTTGGAGCGTCTAGTGCAGTATTTATCGGGTTTTTAGATGCAGAATGATTTTTTGCGGATACAGGGTGCGCAAATAACATTTATATCTATATTTTAGGTGTATGTGAAATTTGGTTAGTAGATAGCCAATACCTCGGAACAGCACATAGGGTAGTTTTCATTTCGAAAATTTTAAAAACAAAAAATATTACTTTACTTTAGAAAGACAATGTAAGAGAAAATATCCAAATCTGAGTAAGTGATAAATTTCACTGCACAGTTATTAAGTACTTCATACTATTTTTCATATAGGTGATACCTATTATAGGAGTGTATATTAAATTGACACACCATCAATTATTGGCACCCAAAAAGTTGCTGTAAAAAAACTGTTTAAAACTGATTTTTTGCTTTACTCTTTTAACCTACAAAAATCGTTTAACCTTAATATCTTCACAGTTGACTGGCAATGGGCAATATTATTATTCAAGATACCTACTTACACCCTCAATAAAAATATCATAGGTATTAGGGTATATAAAATAATTATAAACCACTCAAAATTTTTGGCTTAGTTTCATACATACCTTTCACAGGGTTATTCAAACAATATTTCACAAAAATGTTTCACTCATAAAAACCTCAAAACAGTACAAAAATAACATACTCTAATAAATTAACGTACCTACCTACCAAAAAACTTTTTTTTCAGACACCCGTATAGAGTCTCAGCCAGACGATGGGCAGTGTTGCCAAGTTGAAAATTTAATGCGTTTGTGAAATTTCGAAGACGCCGACCAACCCTCAAAGTTCACATGATTCTAAGGCCACAACCATTAGAGATATCGTAAAAATGATCATAAACGTTTTTATTCAGATTTAAATGCTCTACAACTTTTGTCTGAAACCTTTTTTTCTAGTGTTTTTTGTTTTAAAGCCACGGGTCAAAAAAACATTTTAAAGTAATTTTCCATCCCTTATGCAAGGGTTGAATACAAAATAATACCGAAGTGTCTTTTCAAACATTAAAATGTACCTTCCACCAAAAAAGCAGCTTTCTAACCAAAATTCCTTTTTAAGCGTTCCGTTTATTGGACTATAAGTTTTTTTAAACCAAAAAAAAGACCAGTGCGACTTTTGTTCGGTTTAAAGTCTTATCTGATAAAACCAAAAAATTTGAAATACAAAATGAATACGACCTCCACATATAATAAAATATTAGCTACAGAATTAAAAGATGCTGATAAAATTACTGCTATTGATGACAAAACGTTGTGTGTGGCATGTTTTGATTCACAAAGAATACTGGCTACCCCTCAGTCCAATGTCAGCGACTTTTACTACAAAAGGATATTTTCAACCTACAATTTTACGGTTTACAATATAGGGACTAATCATGTTTTTTGTTATGTGTGGCAGTGTGGCACGACAAAATATCGAAAGAAGGGTGTCAAACATATTATTTTTTACTCGGGTAATTGTGGAGGTCAAAACCGAAATAAATTTATATTTTCTATGTTATCAATGGCATCTACTACCTATTTAGCAGAGTAATATTGTCAACAGGTTCCTTGAAAAGGGGCATACCCAGAATGGGGGTTAGTTCAGGTTAGTTTAGACCAAAATAAAGATGCTTTCAAAATAAGCAAGTCAAGGAAAGTTTTGGTAAAATATTTAGACTCTAGGACTATTTTCTTTAAATACGATTATGATGCCGACAATAGTCAAATTTTAAAGATAAACATCCTGGAATCAGAGAAAAAAGGGGAAGACCACTAAAAACTGATAATAGCAATATTCTAGCGAAAAAACCTAAAAAAGACTTTACAACGCTGAACTTTCAGCGGACGAAAAAGTATTAAAAGGACTACTGTGGCTCTGCGTTAAAAATAAAATTGCTAAGATGTATCATCAATTTTATTAAAGTCTAAAATGTAAAACCACAAGAAACAGTGGAAAATTGCGAAGATGAAGAGAATAACGAATAAATGAATATATTTAAGAACAAAAAAGTGTGTATTTTATTGTGCTCATGTTACTCATACTTCCTTAATTTTTTTATTTAATAAAATGTATAACAACTTATGTAACCATTTAGTAAGTTGGGATTTGTAATGAAATTTAAACAGTTTGGTCAAAGTAAAGAATAAACACAATTTACTTAGGTCGTAAGTCATTTAATTTTGTAAATTTTCCCATGAAAACTGTAGTAACTCACTAAGAAATTAGTTTGGCTACTTGAACACAAAGAACTGTTTGTCAATTAATTCTTTGACTAGCTTAGCGCAAAACTTCTAATAATGACTTACTGTAAGTTTTGTTGCACCCGTCGAATTTTGTTTAAACAGTCAACCTTCCAATGGCAAGGTCAACAAACAAAACTGCCGTTACCGGAGCGAAGTCAATCCTCACATCATATCGCGAAAATTTTCCTAACGTCGCTTTTACTTGGATTTTATGGATTTTTATCATTGCCTGAGAAGAACCGTGGATCTGTTTAGGGAAACATGCAACATAAAGAAGGAGCTGGAAGACCATCTGTAAGAACAGAAGAACTTATGGAACATGCAGGCCTATTCTTAAAAAACAGTTAAATTTGTTTTTTTATAAAGCGCAAATATTCCAACAAATACAAGCTGCAGATTTTAAAACACACGGGCAATACTGTCAAAGAAATAATACATCCGATCGCTTTCCAATTGAAATCTCGTATAAACGGATGGTTATCGGTTTAAGATATTACTAGAAATTAAAGGTTAGTTTGAGGTTAGTTTAGGATCTGCCACAACGAGTACAGTCAACAAGCGCCTTTTGTTGGTATTTGTTTCATTTTAATAGCTCAATAAGCAATAATATATAAAACTGCTAAAATGATTAAGGCCATATTAAAATTGATATTGAAATACTGGCCATACACTTTCAAACACTTCAACATGGGCTTGTTAAATGCACTCCTCGTGGTAGATCTAAGTTCCTTTGGTCCTCAATCACGAAATGCTCGGTTGGCCCGATGTAGTAACTTACTTCACTTACTAGGTAAAAATCTAATGTATTAAGTTCAGGTGATCTCGGATAATAACAGTAGCAGAATACAGAACCCATTCATGCAACTGCACTATACATATTTTACATAAATGAAAAACAATTTTCATTAGCTTTCAAATCAGTAAAAATATCCAAATTACTGGCCATACACTTTCAAACACTTCAATATGGGCTTGTTAAATGCACTCCTCGTGGTAGATCTAAGTTCCTTTGGTCCTCAATCACGAAATGCTCGGTTGGCCCGATGTAGTAACTTACTTCACTTACTAGGTAAAAATCTAATGTATTAAGTTCAGGTGATCTCGGATAATAACAGTAGCAGAATACAGAACCCATTCATGCAACTGCACTATACATATTTTACATAAATGAAAAACAATTTTCATTAGCTTTCAAATCAGTAAAAATATCCAAATTACCTTTGAAAAAAAACTACTTTTAGGCGTATATTATTGCAACTAAGAAATTTCAGTGCTTTAGTATTCTAATTAATTTTAGAACAAAATAACCCTCGGGGATTCGTTCATACTCCCCAAAGTCAAAGGTAAGCCAATATATTCATAGTCACTCAAAAAACCTCGTGGCTCGAGAAAGGTGGCTAGTATAATTTTGACGGCATCGTGTTCCCCGCCCTGGAAAACCGGGGAGGAAATGGCATGCGGCCCGATCCCCAAGGTCAAAGGTAAGCCAATATATTCATAGTCACTCAAAAAACCTCGTGGCTCGAGAAAGGTGGCTAGTATAATTTTGACGGCATCGTGTTCCCCGCCCTGGAAAACCGGGGAGGAAATGGCATGCGGCCCGATCGCAAAACTTTTGGGATTTTTGTAATTTTTGCAAGCTGAACTAATCTGAACTAAAATGGATTTGCCGACTCGATTTTTTACCTGCGGTAAAATAATAGGTACGTCTTCCAGAAATTTAGAAAATTGTCAAAAATGGCAGTGGTTTTGAAATGGAAAAATATTAAACTGCCAATAATTTAGGAACTAACTGGCACTTTTCGAAATAGACAACACTGCAAATTTACCCTTATATTATATGCCGAACAAAAGAAAATAATAAAAATTCGCAGTTTCTATTCGAAAAAATGGACTTTTGACAGTTTTTTCAATTTCATTTTTATTTTTGCTCTTTGAATGTATAAATAATTATCAAAATATTACACGAAGTCTGGTAAAGTAGGTCCATTTCTACAAAGGAATCAACCAAAATTAAATAATAAAATCTTCCATACAGGAATAATGTATAATCATTTTTCGGTTACATTTAGGTATAGAACATTACACATAAAATGTAATTCGAATTTTACTTAGATTTCAAAAATGAGATAATATATAGGTTGCTCTATTTAAAATAAGCAAGTTGACATCTACTTGCGGTATAACCGGAAGTGCCAGATTTTTGAAAATATTGTAGACGAATGACCCCCATCGACGTTTGTAAGCAACCAAATTTTAAAATTTTTCCTAATTATAGATTTTTTTGAGTGTGGTTTAGTGGGTTTAGGACAGAAAAACAATTCCTTTTATTATGAAATTGCCGACGTTTCGACCTATATTGGGTCTTTTTCAAGGCTAAAAACAAACATACATTTCCAGTTAATCCTTAAGGAAGAACACTATTATGGTAAAAATATGTTGACAATCAAACAAAAAAAAAAACTATATAAATTTATACCCATTTTAGGGCATTCACAATACATCAAAGAAATAGATTTTCCTTAATCGGTCGATGGAGTTCCCGGTGGGACACCCAGTATATCTTCATTCTTTAAATTGGATATGTATTAATATTATTTTAAATACAAATTTTGCACGGTTAATAATAGCCATTTTCATCTACGGATAGCGCTATTCGTCGAATAATATTCTATGGAAACCATTGACGATACAACTGAAACTATAGGAATTATTCTGAGAAAAAGATATTCGGAAGTAAAAGTACCAAAAGCGGATGTCCATGGAAACATGTTCATTCCAAACTTCACGCTTGGTTGTTGCGTATTTGCTGTTAAATCTTACTTCAAATTAAAACAAATAAAGACATTAATTTATTATTTAATACAAAAACTACGCAGGGAGTGCAAAAATATCCATTTACATACAAATATTATCTATCTCAGTATCCTAGAACAGATGTTAGAGACACCTTATAACATTATGTAAAGGTAGATCACCATGTATAAAATTGAATATAAAAAAGAGTTGGTAAGAGTAAATATTGGAATAGTTATGGATTTCGCACCATTATGGCCAAACAGTTTGTTTGTTCAGTTACAAAGCGTGCATGACTTAGTAAAGGTTGTAATTTGCCTGCAACTCTACTGCACAGCCTAATTAATGAATAAATTTTAATCGGTATCACAGCTGTTTGGGCACTTATTTCAAAAATATGTTTGGAATGAAATTGGGATATATAGGCCAGTTAGAGATAAATTCCTTAAATGCGTGATACCTTTTGCATAAAAACAATAGAATTTATTATTGTTTACATCTTTGTGAAATCCTCTATAAAAAATACACTTTCGGGTTTTGCATCTTTTTGGACCGTCTTTTATCTTTTAGATTGTTTTTACACTCGACAGAACCCCAACGGCCTTCTTTTTTTCTAGACATTTTATAACCCTGATGGCGCATCTATTTATCCGTCTGGTTTTTGTTTTATTTATTTTAGCAAGTATTACACTTGGAGTTCTCCCAGGAATAAGAAAGGACAAAAAGCACTTTCTAAGTTATTGCGTTTGGGAAAGGAGGGACCAAAAAGAGTAGGTTTGCGGTTTTCTTAAGATGAATATCAAACTTCTCTCATTGGTAGTTGCTTAGAATATTCGAAACTATCACCAGACGCAGTACATCTTAAATTAAATAAATTCCAATCAAGGGATTGTTCGCACAAGAGTGAGATTCGTATATTCAGAGGCTATGAATGACTTGATCAGTTAAGTAGCAGTTAACCAGCAAAGGGGCAGAAAATAGCAAAACAATATGTCCCCCTGACAACTAGCGTTTACCTGTTTGAGCGTATTTTGATTTATTCATTTGCAAGACTATAAACCTGGGTAGAAAGTTTTCAATTCGCCACTGTGTGTAATATATTACGAACTACTAATAATATATTACAAACTACTAATAATAACTAATACAGTAATAACCATTCTTCTTATTACTTAATCCAGCCGCGGCAGGGCAGGGGTTAATTTCGAGTTTAGAAAGTCATAAAAGAAACTAGTTAGGTCAATTACAATAAAATAAAGCAATAAAACAATGCTATAATGTCTTTTCTTGGTTAGATTATTTATTTCAGTAACATTTTTTTCCATGATCTGTTAAATTTTTTGCCTTCTTTGTTGGTATGCCACGTTGTTTACATAACCCCCAAAGAAATGTATTCAAAAGTGAGAGCTCAGGCTATTGGGTGGCCAAAAAATAGTTTCAATACGTTCAATCCAATCATGATATCATTGGTTCAAAAATTCAACGACAACACGCACGGCATGCTGCCAAATTAAATTAATTAACTAAGATATTGTTATAAGGCTAATTCATCTAACAAGCCTATAATATCGTTAAAAATGAACTCATCACATCGTCGTCCATTTAGTGACCCGTTATCAAATAGCGGACCCAAAATTTCGTTATTTATGACACCACAACCAAAATAGTAGTTGATATTTTTGAAATTTGATGGTTAGAAATATATCCTTAAATACCATTTTATGGATAAAACACCTATTTCCAAAAAATGAATCAATCTCCACATGAGAAAGAAAGAAATTCACAAATAAAAAGAAATCGAATCCAAGCCAATTTAAATTATTTTGAGTGAATTCCACCAAATGAATTTCAGCAGCAGTTCGGGACATTCAATACGGGCATGAAATTACATCAAATAGATAGCTTAAATTACCTACAGAAATTTTAAAAGTAATAAGTTTAAATCTTTTAATATACTACCACTTCATCATTTAATAGTTGCACAGAAAGAACTTAACTTTCAGTTTGTTTGCCGAATTGTAATACGTCAACAAAATAACGAACCCAATTTATTTAAAAAAATTGGATTGACACATCAGGCAATATTTACCACATCTGGCTTCTCTAATTGACAGCACCCATCACTTGGCTGTAGAAAATGCCAAACAATTAAATATCACGGAAGCAGTTCGATTCATTGGAGAAATAGTCCATACTTTCAGTGGAGTTAAAGTAATGTAAATGAAACAATGCAGTCGTCCTCCACAGTTTAATAATTGTAAAAACAAATAAATAGTTCCCTACATGTTTTAAACGCTTAAGCGTTCATCTTCAGGGGATACTAAAAAGAAAGTAAATTGAAGTGATCATGGAAAAAAATGTTGCCGAAATAAATAACATATCCAAAGAAACGACATTATTATAAGAGCAAATTTAGGAAGGCTACCTAGAGGATGCCGAAAACAACGGAGTTATATACGGAACATGGTCTACCAACAAAGAACTCAAAGAGGTAATGGAGAAAGTTGTTACAACATGCTTTGGTAATTATGGAGTTTCCACTGACATTGACAAAGTTACGGGTAATTACCAAAGTAGGTAACTGTATAAGTACACAAAAGAAGAGTGTGCAGTTTCCTACCTTATTTCCTGTTCATACATATTATACGATTGCTTTTAACAGAAGTAATCATTTGTTCAACTATTTCCATTATAAAGCTAGGTAAATAATAGATTTATTTCTAAAGGCTTCTGGCAAGAAGTAAATAAGTAGTACATTGTAGTAGGAAAAGCTAAACATTCCCAGACGACTGTAAAGATTACCTGTCGAGGCGCAAGCCGAGATCAGCAATATGTGGCTTTTCCTGCGAGGTATACATAATATTTCTCCGAAAATCGAAAATGATTCAAAACACATAAATTATTACAGTTAATTTGCTAAAATTTGAAAATTAGCGTTATTAACTTTATTCACAAATAAGGCATGCCATAAAATATGTGTTTTGTAACTATGGAAATCAAGTAAACTAAAGAAATAATATTTCCTTACCGTACAAAAACAAATATTTCCTAACAGATATTTTCCGTAGCCTAGCAACGACTTAGTGCAAGGATATATTATGGTTCTCGCACGAAAACAAGACTTATCAACTTTTCGGTATCAACACCAGGACCTCCTTGCACTATGGTCGATGGTTCAAAAATACTAAGCTCGGTTCGGGAGTCGGAAGCCCGGCATGCGTACCTGGCATGGAGCGAGGATCGAAGCTCGGTTATGACCAGCTTCATTTAAATTAATGCATTTATCACTTGTGGTGTGCTGAGCTTGGGTCGAAGCGTGGGAATGAGCGCTGGTCGGAGTTCCGTTATGTCCGCCCACTAAGAAAGGTGGACCTGCACATCGCTCTTTCTACGTCGCTGGGTAACGGAGTTAACGTCGACAAGAGAGAAAAAATTAGTTTCAATAATTTATTTTTCTTTTTTTTTTAATAATGTTAGCGAAAGTATAGTCGAGAACTCGTATGAAATGATATTTACTACTGATTAAGGAATATACTATTACTGGAATATCGTAAGCATATCCAAGGCTATCATCAGAGAAGGTCATTTCCCGTGTGTGTGGAAGCACGCCAAAGTAATTTTAATTTACAAAAAGGGCGAGGACCCTACGACGCCATCGAGCTACAGGCCTATCAGCCTGTTGTTAAGCCTGGAAAAAATTGCTAAAAAGCTTATTCTCAACCGACTAAATGATTTTGTGTTTTAACGTAACATTCTGTCTAACGAACAGTTCAATTTTCATGTCAAACATTGCACAGTTAGGCAGACGACAAGGTTAACGTCCAATATAATGAAGGGATGAGTGCTTCCATTGACTAAACGCATCAGGGCGGGAGTGCCGCAAGGCTCACCTCTCTCTCCAATGTTGTACAACATATGCACTCAGGACAAACCGAAAGATAGACAAAATGAGCTCTATTTATTTGCCGACGACACTGCAATTACTGCGAAATCCAAACAACCGTGGTTGGTTGTCTCGAGGTTGCAGCGCCATATTAATCTCATAGAAAAATGGCTTTCGGCTTGGAAGATTCATTTGAATATCTGAATCCGTCCAAGACGAAGGCCATATTCTTCTCAAAGGGTAATGTTAAACAACCTGAGACCAGGCTCAGAGTCAATGGAGTCCCAGTGAACTAGTGCCAGGTAGTGAAATACCTAGGACTTATCTTTGATCGAAGACTAAACTGGAGGCTTAATTCAATTAACAGAGTCAAGTTAGCATTGCAACAATTAGGCTCCATCTATTCCCTGCTTTTCAGGCGAAGTAGACTTAGAAACAGAATAAAAGTTAACCTCTACAAGGTCCTGGTCAGGCCAGTTCTGACTCATGGTGCGCCCTCGTGGTGTAACATAAGCAGGGCGGGCGGAGCTAAATAAGTTTCAGGTGATTCAAAATAGGGCGCTGAAGCTAATCGCAGATGTCACCAGGTACACAATGAACCGCGTGCTACATTAGGAATTTCACTCGACGTACCAACAATTAACGAATTCTTTTTTAAAACTATCACGGACTATTACAAACATACGGACGTATCGACAAACCAGCTAATAACGGACTCACACACGGGAGCTGGACAAGACGCAACCTATAAACTACCTAAAGACTGCCTCCCTAGTGGTCCCAACTAATAGTAGAGAGGCACTAAATTTACTAACAACAAAACATTATTGAGAAAAGGCGCCAAATTATGTTGCACCTAAAAACTTTAAATTAACCTCGGCACACCGCACTCCTTAATCAAGGCAAGAAGCCGATATAAAATTTCCACTTAAATGAAATAATAAGTTTTCGAAAACCCAACAGATGTCAAAGGTTTTACCTAATATGAAAACCCAAACAAGGTCCCGTATAATGATTTAGTAATATTAAGCTTCTGCTTTAACTGAACAAAGAAACAGTAAGCGCATCTCCCTTGTATATGTATGTACAGAAAGACCGTTTCACAAGTTCAGAGCGGACGAACAGCTGTGGGAGGTAATGACGTCACCGTCTCGAGATGATTTGATTTAATTTTGATCTCGTATATTTCAGGGTTGACAATACCTTGTAAATACTTTATCAAAATTAGGCAAAGAGTGTAATTTGAGGTTTGACCAAATGAGCCCATTGAAGGTTAAAGATTACAATACTTTATTACTTACAATGCGAATCATTACTGCAATTAAAACATTTAAGTTTAAATTAAAATAACTCTTTCTTACATAGGCTTATTTTAATAATTTGATAATTAAGCGAACATCCCAATATAAAATATTATATGAAAAGCGGATAAATTTTGGAACTTAGTTCTGTAGTATCCTAAGGTTGTAAATAAATTAACAACTAAAAAATACTTTTTAGGCATCCTTTTCCATAGAAGTTTGCTAACTCTTCAATAACAAGTATATGAGCGATCTGCCCTTCCGGTTAAGTCACGTTATTTCCGAACACTCTGTATAGTTTTATATTTTGACTAGTCCGTAGTTAAAAATTTACCATGAATAATGAATTCTCAAAAATCTCGAACAAACGGTAAGTTAATCTGAAAAACACACCCAATAATTTAAAATGATTTATAAGAATAATACAAAAGACGGAAGAACAATGGAAAAGGATTTAAATTTTTAGGATATTTTTTGTAACCTGATGCGAAAGCTGCGAAATTGAGATAAAACATTCACATTGTAACAAAGTTTCATAATACCGTTTAATCCATTGAATATAGAATCCATACCGAAAAGAGGGAATACATATAATGGAATTTATAAGTGCTCACAATTTTTTGCATGATGTATACAAGGAGTTAGATACAGGGTCTCTTATATATTTTGATCTATCCATACCTACAACTAGAGTATTTTAAGAAATATGCTATTAATTACGAAAAATATCTAAAAGTTTTTTTCTACGAGCGTGTGAAAGGTAACTACTTTTCGCATTCATATGCGTGCTGAAAGGTGCACAAGGGCCGAATTTTTTTTTTCAAAATAACGAGGAAAACGACACATCAACAAACATATATCTACCCAATAAATACATATTATAGTAACACCTAGTTCTACAATAAAGTTAAAGAAAGTATACAGTCAGAGCGTAAAAGTTGGAACAAATTCATTTAAAATTCATTTGGTTTTTTTTCGAAACAATGCTCGGACCCGTCAATCTTTTATTATTGTTTTGCATTTTTTTAAGCTTATTTCATGGATACAGGTTGTCCCAAAAACAAGTTATTACGGAATACTTTATTTTTTTAAATGGATACCCCTATTTTATAATATGCTTTTGGATTCTATATAAAATTATAAACAAATTTCATGAAATATATCATATACTTAAATCCAGCCGTTGCGTTGGCGAGAAAATTAATATTCGGATGTAAATAAAGCCTTTGGATGTTAGGTTGTTACACTGACAGTGACGGTTGTCCCATGAAATGAGTAGTTTTGTGTAAAGTCAAAGTGTCTGGCAAAAGTTATTTTGATAATCTTGTAATTTTAAAAAATGGTACGCTTAAGTGAAAGAGAGCGAATAGAAATATTAATAATGATTGGTTATGGAGATAGAATGCGCACACAAATGGAAGTTTGCTAACTCTTCAATAACAAGTATCCTTGCAGAGAACCGATATCGCGATCTACTGTCAGTAAAATAGAAAAAAAATATAGAGATTTAGGGCACGTTAGGGACAAATTATACGAAAGGTGGACCTGCGGTACAATTAAATGTGTTATTGTCGATTCAAGAAGACCACCATAAGGTGAGTAGTACTATTGCTTTGGAAAATCATAGCTGCAAAACATCCGTCCTAAAGTATTTAGACAAAAATAAATTACATCCTTACAAAGTCCAATTGATTTATGAACTCATAATGAAGATGATCCAGACAGAAAAGTCCAATTTTGCGCGATAATGATGAATATGTGTAATAATCATCCACAGTTTTCGAAACGAATTGTATTTTCGGAAGAAGCAAGGTTTTGCTTAAATGGAAACGTAAACAAATAAACCTGTCGGTATTGGGCTATAGAAAATCAACGCTGGATTATGAAATGTCACAACCAATGTCCTCAAAAAGTCAATGTTTGGGCCGGCATTGTTGAAAATATAATTTTGGGACCCTTTCTTATTGACGGAAATTTGACAGGTGAAACATATTTAGAATTTCTAGAAAATAATCTAGGACCGTGTCTTGCCATATTGTACCCTAATCAAGAAGATCTTGATATACGGAACAGTTTTTTGTGGTATCAGCAACACGGAGCTCCGGCCCATTTTACCTGCCGTGTGCAAGAGTACCTTAATCCAGTTTTGCCGAACGATGGATTGTTCGACGAGGTTCAATTAAATGGCCGACCAGATCTCCAGATTTAACTTCTTTGTGGGGTTATCTTAAGTCTAAGGTATATATTAACCGACCAAACAATATTGAAGATTTTAAGAACAAAATAAGAGGCGAAATAGGATTGATAAAACCTTACGTCGTTAATAATGCTCTGCAAGAATTTGAAGATCGCCTCGGGTATTACCAACATTTGATAAAGTGACTTTTAGTTTCTATTGAATTGCTTTTCTTTTCGCTAATAAATAATGTGTTGTTGTTTTAAGTTAAAACCAGAATCCAAGAAAATATTATAAAATAGGGGTATCCATTTAAGAAAATAAAAGTAAACCGTCACAACCTGTATACATGAAATAAGCTTAAAAAAATGCACAACAGAAATAAAAGATTGACGGGTCCGAGCGTTTTTTTGCAAAAGAACAAATTTAATGCAATTTAAATGAATTTGTTCCAACCTTTCCGTTCTCACTGTATAACTTTATGCATATAGGTTTGCGAGTTTTGTTATTTGGTCCCTTAGGAAACCTGTATATATTACGATTCTATAAGAGTACTGTGCGTTGTAGATCTTTTCAGGTTATACATACAGGGTGTTAATGAATATCACGTAGATATTTATGGAAGTGATAGTGATGGTCAAAATAGAAAAAATACTCATAAACATGCCGACAAAAAGGCTTTATTTTTGATATTTAGTGTTTCAAAACATTATTTTTTTTTTAGTTTTTTCGTTTTTCGATAATTATTTTAAATTTGGAACACTTAGTAGTTAAAATGTTTAAATTGTCAGACGTAGCATACAGAGTTAGTAAAAGGGACTGAGACACACTTTTTGCGCTACCGAAACTTTCACACTCCTCAACTTTTTTTTGGAATACCCTTGTATAAACACTTAGATCATATTTTGACTCCCCGTTCTGTTGCTATTATTTTTGTATATGTCGTCGTTTCTAGTTTTTTTCTTAGTGTAGAAACAAATAAAAATATTGCAAATTTAAGACATGAGGACTCCTGTAAATAAAAAAATTAACACGTGTGCCAAGTTTTAGTCAATGTGCAATTTTTTTATCTCAATTTTTAAAAGGACAGATTTCTCGGTGTTCTCAGATCAAAATTTCCCTAAAAATAGGGAAATATACGCCGCCTCAATTCTGACGTTACACGACAAACTAAAAAAATTATGAAAACTCCTGAACATGGCCTCCTCTTGCTAATATGGAGGAATCAACTCTTCATCTCATAGATTGGCGAACATTCTCGAATATTCCAGAAGTATTGCGAATTGTTCCACATGAAACTATAACAATTCTGTTACTTAAATCATCCTCTGTCTGATTCACAAACGATTTTAATTTAAAAGTCCCCAGGAAGAATATTCTAAACAATTTAAATCGAAGGACCTAGGGGACCATGGCTGAGGTCCACCTCGACCCATTCAATAATTGTAGTGTTGATTTAAAAACTTTCTTACCACCAAACTCAAATATAGCGGTGCACCATCGTGCACAAACCACAACTGGGTTCTTAGTTTAAGTGGCACATCTTCTAACAGCACCGAGAGTTCCTCTTCTAAAAATTGACGACAATATGACTGATCTATCTTCTTGACATCACATGAGGATTCCCTGATGATTACTATGTAAATTTCTGATGGCATTTTTCGAAAAACTTGCTCCATCACTAAATAAAATGTTATTTCGATTTTGGGCCAACATTTGAATGAGCCACTGGCAAAAATTTAATCGGGGTGGAAAATCGCGTGAGAGAAGAGCTTGAACTGTCTAAATATAGTAAGGATACATTAAATTATCCATCAACATTTTCCAAACTAACACAAATGAAATGCTTAAAGTTACCGCAGTTTTTCTTGTACTTGTACCTGGTGCGTTTTCTACAGCACTCAGAAGTGACAATGAGTAGATTTCTAGAGAAAACTCCATTCTCGCACAGTCAGATGTGCAACTGCGCATTAGTTCGTGAATCAGTCTGTCTTCGATAATGCTGCCGATAGAGTCGTTTAGCTTCAAAGGAATTTCCATCGGCAAGACCGCAAATAAAATGCATATCGGCATATTCTTGGTTTGTGAACTCAACCATTATTACGCAGCTTTAACTAACTTTGGAAACAGCAACTAACAAAATCATTTGACACTAAACGTCAAACAAGTTAACAAACGGAAATTAAAATATGAGCTGTCCTCTACTTTTTCTTTTAGTTTTGTTACTTGGTTTACATCGACGCCTATTTCCGCCAATAACTAGAAAACGATAGATAATGGAACGATAAAAAATATGAGGGACTAAAGAATGAGAAAAAACCGGACCGTCAAATTATGATATTAGTACTTATACAGGGTATCCCAAAAAAAAGTTCATGAGAATGAATGTTGGTAGCGCAAAAAATGTAACATTCTGTATACTGCCTCTGACAAGTCAGACATTTTATTATAGAGATTCCAAATACTAATAAGTGTACCAAATTTAAAATAATTATCTCGGAAAACATGGGAGAAAAACAAAGAAAAAAAAATTAAAGTTTTGGTTCAGGTTAGGATGTTCAGGGTATCCCTGTATATAAAAAATGAAGCCTTTTGGACCGCATGGTTCATAAGTATTTTTTTTCTATTACTCCCCTAAATATCAACGTGACAATCATTAACACCCTGTATAACTAATATAGCTTCAGTTATAAGTGACCATATGGCCACATATGGGAAAAAATTTTATTGATGGAATATTGACAAAGCTTTTTGTGCCGATTATCTTTACATAATGGGTAACCTGAAAATTCATTTTGACATTTGGATAATTGAAAAAAAAATATTTTATCATTAAAAGTGGTATTAAATGACGAGATATCGAATAAAGTTATTTGAAAAAAATGGTTATGCAATGTTTGAATCAAAAATTATAAAAGTATATATTTTCTTTAATTTCTTAAAAAAAATATCCATTACCTACTATAAACTTCCCATGAGTTTAATAAAAATGCGTTAAATGATCGAAAATCCAGGTACTAAACTGTTAGTTAAATATTTTTGTTGTTTTCGAAAGATCTTATTAGTTAAAATTTAAAATTAAACTTTTGACAATGTATTTATACAACCATATTTACCATTTATAATTATTTTTGAAACTTTCTTAAGGACCTTCTTAAAATAAATAATTATAAGGCAGAAACTAAGACTAGTTAGATAGGTGTAGGTAAATTTCAGTAACTTTTCAGATCAGTAAAAATAGACAAGACCAAAATAATTGTATTTTTAAACCACACTGTATACTGCAACTAAGAATTAAGTAAAAAGCCCCCGGGTCTAACTCTCAACGGAATTTCAGTACCGTATCTCGATCATAGTTCAAAAATATCAGCATTTAAAAACGGTAACAGGCAGGTATAGAGAAATAATACGTAAGGTTGTCAAGAAACTACTAGAGATTGTAAAAAAATATGAATATAAAAGGTGCTTCATTAAAAATATCAAAGTTGTTAACTACTTCCTAGAAGAAGCAGCAATACCAATCTCTCTCTTTCTTTAAAACAAATTCTATTAAGTAAAGCATAATGCCCTACAAAATACAAGTCGTTTCAATAATATTATTTAACTTGGATTTTCCAGCCCATACAAAATATTTCAGGTGAGACTAAAAGTTATATTAATTTGGTGTTAATGTCAAGAATCCAAGCAAAATACCCTAGTCAAAATAATAAACTTTATAATCTCTTTGCACTTCCACAAAGGGAATACTAGCCCGTATTTTCGGGTTGGAAAATATTGAAGTAATGCCAGTCGTGGGAGTCGTGAAAAACCCAAAAGTTTTGAAAATAAAAACATTTATTTAGCAGATGTACAGACTCTCTTAGTTATAATTTATATACAGTGCGTTATTTCACAGCCCAACAACTAAAAAAAAAAAAAAAATTTGGTGCCTGAAACGTCACAGCTGATTTTGGATATTGCTGATTTCAAAAATATTTCGCTCTTTTTCGTAACAGCTCTAGTTTTGGAGATAAGCCCTACCTAGAAATATACAACATTTATTAATAAAAGTTGAATATTAAATTGCAATAATATGATTTGTAAGCTGCAATTAGGAGCCATTAAGCTAATTTTTTAGATTCTGGAGATTTCCAATGACTGTACCTAATATTCAGGACTGCTACCTGTTAAATCTCACCCTTCATTATACCTCCATCTTATTCAAATCCATGGACTGGTTGAGCACTTCCAGCCCTTCACACGATTTAGTTTTTACTTTGATCTTAAGTTTCGGTTGACTTTTTGACGAGCGTTATCAACAAGTGATGACTTCTACAAGCAGACGTGCGTGTGTGCATCATTCGGATGATTTTTGATACATATGTGGTGAGTACAGTTTAAAAGAACGTAGAAAACCCATTTCGCACCTTGTAAGGAGAGCATATCCTGCCTAGTTTGGCGTCCATTTTGGAGATCAGGATAAACATTTTGTGTGTAAACCATATGTTGAGCATCTGCGACAGTGAATAAATAAAAAAAGAAAATGCTTACATTTTGATAGTTTAATGGTATGGAGACAGCTAAAAACCCATTTTGAGAAAAACCATTTTGACCAATTATATTTTCGTCTTGTGAAGATTAGTCGTAACAATCTTCATAAGTAAACATATCCTGACCTGGAATCAACAAGAAGACCTTCCGAAGAAGTGCCTATTCCAACATTCAGCAGCCTTCCCATTCTTCCTGAGGATGATGTGGAAACATCAACATCAAATGAACTGCAGTGTAACAAATCTGAAAGAAGCGACAGTGATTTTGAAGGAATTGCAGCCAATCCTCAATAATTTAATCAACAAGGGTTAAATAACCTTATAAAAGAGTTAAATGTCCCAAGGGAGTCATCAGAATTGCTTGCCTCCATATTAAATGAAAAAAAAACTTGCTTCATCCATACACTAAGATCAGATTAGAGAGTACATACCAGGCGAATGGTGTTAAAATTTGTCCTTCTACATAATGGCAATAAATGTGGCTCGATATCAATTGGATTTTTAACTAAAATGAAAGATAAGTATGTGAGAATATTATTCCTGCTCAAAAAAATTAGGTATGCAGAATATCAGTGGGTAATCCGTGTTGAGCTAAGAATGGTAAGGTTTCTTTTAGGGTAGCAAATTAGATATACAAAATATCCTTGTTTCCTATGCTTTTGGGACAGTAGAGCTAAAAATCACCACTTAGATTAGGCAACTTATAAAATATTTGTATTTCATAAAGTCAATAAATAAGCGGCAGAGCTTAATACCTGTTGAGTGTCAGTTATTACCCGCATTATCAATTAATCAGTTATTCTGTTATCTTTAACAATCGTTACAAGTAATTTAATTTATTGCCACTTTCTTGAATAATTCTCGCAATGGGCTTTATGGAACAGCACAAAAACTTCATGTTTAAAGTGTATTTTCGAAGCGGGGTAAGAGTTTATGATGAGTAGCAATACAATCAGCGTTTGTACATACACGATTTTTGCGAGAATTTTCCTAACGTCTCATTTACCTACTGCTGGGGATTGTTATCATTGTCTGAGAAGAAGAGCTCTGTTTAGGGAAACAGGTTCTATACAATATCAAAAATGAGCTGGAATGCCATCTGTAAGAACAGAAGAACTTGTTGCAAACGTTCGTGAAGTAATGCAAAATACGCCAACAAAATGTGTAAAACGCCTGTCTAAGAAGTGGGAAGATCTTATGGAACATGCAGAACTATTCTTAAAAAAACAGTTAAATGTGTGCTCTTGTAAAGTGTAAGTATTCCAAGGAATACGAGCTGCAGATTTTGAAAGACGCAGAAATTACTGTCAGTCGTTTACCCAAGACTTATTGGAAATAAATGACTTATTAGACCTGATATTTTTTTCTGATAAAGCCTGGTATCACCTCACCGGTTATGTGAATTCTCAAAATACACGCATGCGGAGTAGTGCAAATCCCCATTTTTGTATAGAATCCACATTACATCCTCAAAAAGTTAGTGTCTGGTTGACTGTTTCCCGAGGAAGGATTGTTGGTTCTATTTTTTTTCATGACATAGTTACAACACAGCGGTGCAGAGACAATATTTTGAATCCATTTGTGGAGCAACAACTTGACGATGAACTGCGATTTGGTTGTTTTCTACAGGGCGGGGCAACCGCCCATATATTCGCCGAAACTATAAACTACTTACGCAATTTTCTCGACGACAGATTGATCAGATTTCGAACAGACATTGAATTCCCACCCAGATCACTAGTTTGATTGTTATGGGTTACTTCATTTTTCCTCATTTAAAGAACTATATTTTTAAAACACCACTTGAAAATTTAAAATAGTTACAAGAAAGGATTATCCAAAAATGTGGTAACAATTCTCTAGAAATGCTGGTCAACGCTTTCGAAAATTTACAGAGACGTGTGGATTTATTCTCGTAGCACGGCGGTGACCAATTTCAGACATTTCGATAATTTCTATTTTCCTTTCTCTATATTCTTTTTATTTTTTTAAACAAAAATAAATGTTTATTTGTTTACTCTTTTTAATATTCGTCAGTTTGGCATATCATGTCACAATATGAATTTGACACATTTTAGTCTAGATTTGGTTCGATATTATATCGTCTCCTTATAATTGTGATCTAAACCAAGCCCTACGTTATTCAGTCCAAATAAAAATTAGATGAATACAATTTTTGCTCGCGCAGTAGAAGAGATGACCACAAACTTGGTTGACACATGAGTATATTAAGGTCCACTATCTTCACAGCCACTTTACAGATTAACAGAAAGTCGAGGCGGTTTTAGTGAAGAACAAGGAGAACAATTCAACCAGGAATTAAAAATTGTGGAAGAGATACCAGGGACGATGGGATACCCACATGATGACTGATTACTATTTGATCATTAAACGAGACCATCCTTGCAAATCTTATATGAGAAAATCTTATAAAAGAAAGTGATGACGGTTGATGTATATACAGTGCGTCCATAAAGTCTTGCACAAATTCATTTAAAATTCAGGTATTTACTTTTTAAAAACGCTCCGACACGTCAATTAGTACTTTTGTTTGCGCATTTTTTAACGTAAAATGTTTTTATACAGGGTGTCGCACGTATGAGGTATGAGGTCATCAATAAATATGTTTAAAATAAATTTTCAAACGTCAATATTTCGGAAACCGTGATTTCCAGAGGTGTTAAGTGTTCATCATAGAATTCAAAATTGATATAATATACAAGGTGTTCCATTAAAAAAAATCCTTGATGACCTCATACCTCATACGTGCGACACCCTGTATAAAAACATTTTACGTTAAAAAATGCGCAAACAAAAGTACTAATTGACGTGTCCGAGCGTTTTTAAAAAAAGTAAGCCCCTGAATTTTAAATGAATTTGTGCAAGACTTTATGGACGCAGTGTATATATAAGTATACTACGTTTTGGCGCACTGCTTTTTTAAATATTTGATCTATAAAACAAATACTCCTATGTACTCAATTTTGTTTACATGACACGTAGCTAAAATATGATTTCTATTATATTTATTATGTACAATAAATACCTTGTCTACTATACTTTTGGGTTTTGTTTCTTTATCACATATTAGTAGTAAATACCATAAAATAGGTATATCCCAAAAGAAGGCTCTTTATACCATATCCCGAAACCGACCTAGTAGACCAAATCTGAAAATACTTTTGAGTCCTGCCAAAATTACCTATAAACATCCAGAAAATCGCAAGCACCAAAATGTGTGTTGACCAGTATTATCGTTACAACACGGCATTCCGATCAGCGGCGCCGACGTCTTTAATAGATAACCCCTTATTCTAACCTATATAAATTTAGATTGACATTTCAATACGATTTAAATTTCCAGTTAAAAATATTGGCGGGCCAAATCTTGAACCAATCGTAAAGCAAGATTGGTTAAATCGGGTTTCCGCCGACGAATTTTATTCAAACACTTGCCTGATAAATGTAATTTGGATAGAGAATCCAGACACTGGCGAGAATATATGGCGATATTTATCATCCTTTGACAGACGACACGAATGTGGGAAAGATCTGGATAATTCAAGTATTTTTTCGCATGATAAATCGGTGTTTTAAAGTGAAAAAAGACTTTATTTAACGGTAGTAAGAGTTTCCAAGTTTTTCGGGCATTGAAAAGTAGTTTGGGGTTTCTTTTGTCCGTTTTGATAAAAAAAGAAAAGGAAAATAATCCTGTAGTAATACAAATAATAGATCGCAACGGATACAACGAAAACGGAAAAGAAATAGCGATAATGTATAGTGTATAGAGGATATTAAATATCAGATTTTTCGAAGTCCTTGTATTGGCAAATATTTCAGCGATTGTTGATAAAGTTACCAAATTTTAGATGTTTCTTATTACCCAACAAATCTACTTTTTCATAAATAGAAAAATGTGCGACATTTGATTTCTCAGCAAAAGAGGTAAGTCTTTGAGTAATAAAGGTATTTCTTGTTGCAAAAAATGTCTCTATAACCAACTAACCATTAAGTCGAGCAGGCAAAAAGAAAGAACCAATCCAATGATCCCCAATTATACCACCTCATATATTTAATGAGAACGGCTCCAGAAAATGCGTTTCTACAGTTCCATGTAGACATTTTTCAGCCCATATGTGGTTGTTGTGAAAATTTAAAATTCAATTCCTTGAAAAGATAGCCTCGTCGGTAAAACGGGTTTTACAATCAAAATTAGGGTTTACCGCTAACCTATTAAGGTACCACTGGCAGAAATTAATCCTTAAACGGATATCTCAAAAAAACAAAAGATTATTCAAATAAAGCCAGAAGACCATTTTAAAACTTTTAATTTCATCTAGCGAAATTCTTCTTTTTAAAACGGTGGCAGATACGAAAAAACTACAAGGGACTAAAAAGGTTTTAAAGAAAATAACCATTATTTCATATTTTAGACTCTACCATCGGCGCACCGCAAAAAAGTTCCGGGGAGAAAAGAAGGCATGGCCCCGGAAAAAATATCTACATGTAAATTCTTACAACCATTTGGCATGCCCAAGAATGTAAGTCCTACAGCGTAACCTTTATTCCAAATTTGAGCTAATTATCTCAAGAACTGCAGGAGCTATAAACAAGAAACTAAAAACATTGCAGTGTATCTCGGTAACTTGTAAAGATAGAGACTTGCGGTTTTACATTGCTGCGCTACGTTATCGTGAAACAAAAGGTGCCGCAAACAGAATTGTCATAGCTTTCTTAGATTTTAAACTACATGGTTTTTTCGAAAATGTTTGTCTTTTGACCAGCCCTTGTATTTCGGTTATCTTTTAACTTATTAATAAATTGAAAACTGTCTCTAAGAGGGTTTTTTAAGTAGAATTCAGTGGCGTACTTACTTTTTTCTGGGAACATTTTTCTTAGAGATTTAAGTCAAACATATGTTGGTTCACCCTGTATATTTTATACTTTTTGATTGGGCTATTTTTACGCTTTTCAAAAGTATCTACTACTCTGTAACTTATCAAAAAATTGTAAATTGTTTCTGAGACAGTTTCCTAAGTAGAATTCAGGGGCGTGCTTACTTTTCTGGGAGTCTTACTTATTGAGATTTAAAGCAAACATATAATTTTCTAAATGGGCCACCCTATATATTATTCTCTTGTTTGGTTGGGCTATTTTCAAGCTTATTAGGCAAGATTTTATTCCTACGAGATCTTTTTCTATGACTTTACGCAAACTTCCTAGGGTCTGTACAAAAGTCATAACGTTCATTTCGCCCCTTTCGCGATTCTCTTTTATTATACATATATGATTTAGGACATTTAGGTTTTGGTTTTATAAATGATTGATTCCTAATTAAATTAATTTAAATTTGAGAATGTAACTTGATTGGGCTGCCTTCTCTTTGGGTATCTATGAAAGTAAGAACTCTTATAGGTTAGATATTTAAATTACAAGATTGTAAGTTTACCTATTGTCATAGCATTGTATAAAGCAAACTTAATATGTATTTTTCCAAATTTTCATACTAATACATTTTCGCCATTTTTTTAAAACTTTAGTGAAATAATGACATGCATTTTAACAAAACGTTATTTTTGCCTATACGTTTTGACAAATAGACATGTCAGATAGATATTCTTTTGTTTGTTTCAATGGTTTCATGGCGTATACTACCCTAATTCTCTAAATTTTTCGTTTTGTGCGTTTATTGTTAATAGTAACTATTGAGTAGTAGATACTTTTGAAAAGCGTAAAAATAGCCCAATCAAAAAGTATAAAATATACAGGGTGAACCAACATATGTTTGACTTAAATCTCTAAGAAAAATATTCCCAGAAAAAAGTAAGTACGCCACTGAATTCTACTTAAAAAACCCTCTTAGAGACAGTTTTCAATTTATTAATAAGTTAAAAGATAACCGAAATACAAGGGCTGGTCAAAAGACAAACATTTTCGAAAAAACCATGTAGTTTAAAATCTAAGAAAGCTATGACAATTCTGTTTGCGGCACCTTTTGTTTCACGATAACGTAGCGCAGCAATGTAAAACCGCAAGTCTCTATCTTTACTAGTTACCGAGATGCCCTGCAATTACATCGAAAAATGGACACCCTGTATATGATATTTAGAAACAAGCTGTATGGGTAGTGATGGTATAATGCAGTCTGATATAGCAACCTAAAGATATATTTTATTTCTTATTGCAGAATTTTAGAAATAAATTATAGTAAAAGGGACGAATAAAAACGGAGATTATAAAAATGTGCTTATATTTAAAAATGGATCAGCCTAACGCCTAAACTCAATGGCCCTCGTTCCTGAAAATTGATTGATATGTTATTACCTTCATTACTTTAACAATCTCGGATTAGCATTAATAAGGCAAATTTCATTGCGACGGAAAATATGTATGTGGCAAAAAAAAGGTTCGCTTTAGTTTTGTTCACGTTTGCTTTTTAATTAAAGAATATACATTATTTTTTAAATTATTATTATCGTTAGAGAATAGTCTTATTCCTCAAAAATTTGAACCCGAGGCATCTACAATAAATATTACGAGATAAGTAAAAAATTTCTTTCGGTAAAATATATTTTCTTACAAGGATACTTTTAACATTTTTAAAATTTTTTATTGACTTTAGTTTAAAGATTAGTTAGTTGACGTTGTATTTAGGATTTCGAAGCAATATTTACACAATATATTAAAACAATATACAGCATAATTAAACGTCGCTACAGAATATGGTTGTCCTATAATGCATTGATATGTGCACCATCCAATCTTTTTGCTCTATAACGTTTTAATCAACTTCATAATCGGATAAATTTATACTTAACCTAAAATAAAATATTTATAAAAGAGGAATTATTTATCTGGATTAAACGTAGGCATAAAACGATTGTATAAATAATAAGCCAATATCTACGCAAAAAATATTTTTAATATTTCCCTTATATAACCATGATAAAACACGTATATACAAGTAACTTATACGGCTCTACTTAAGAAACCATTTGTACATAATACGACTGTTTCACAGTATGGTTGCAATCCTTATAAATATATTTTTTTAAAGGTTGTATATCGTTATATAATATTTTTATAAAATTCTTGAACAAGCAAGAAATGTTTGTTCTATAATGCTAGTTCTAAAAGTCGTTAAAAACACAAATTTATGGAAGTATCCTGCTGATTTTCCTCCACGGTCTGCACTCTGTCAATGGCTTTTGCACACACTGCATTGATTCAAATCCCTCAACTACTGACGCTGATTCTTTATACCGATGAATCGAATTTCTCAGGAAATTCAATAGGGAGTTTTCAAAACAACCATGTGTTGGCTGAAGAAAATCCAAATAAGTTACTTAAAGATAATTTTCAACATCAGTTCTGGATGAACGTTTGGGTTGGAATTGTGGGTGACTGGTTAATTGAACCGGTATTTCTACCAGGAAAATTTAACGGCGAGGTGTATCGTGTATTGGATGGAACAAACGCTACCTAAGTTTCTGGAGGATGTACCATTGGCAACAAGAAATGCAATGTGGTTTATGTACAGTGGTGCACCAGCGCATTTTAGTGTGGATGCTCGCGAGCTTTTAACAGTATTAATATATGGAAATCGCTGGATTGGTCGAGGTTGGCCTCAGTTATGGCCTGCTCGATCCCCGGACTTAAACCGCCTGGATAATTTACTATGAATCATCTAAAGTCATTAGTTTATACTACTTCACTGGAGAATGTGGAAGACTTAAGAAATCGGATAATTGCTGTATGTAACTCAATAAGAAACAACCCTGGTGTATTTGAAATAGTTTGGCAGTTACTGAGGAGAGGAGAAGATTGGATTCTTGCATACTAGCTGGAGGTAGTCAATTTCAACAGTTCTTGTAGATTAAGAAACTTTATATGTAATTTTTGGTAATAAAATATTGTTACCAATCCACTAATTACAAGTTCACATATACAATCACCGCCGAATTCCACCTACAAGTTTCCTAAGAATTGGTTGCCTCCAGCAATAGTGGAGAGGCACTAACAATGGAAGCCTAGACAAATCAAGCGTTTATTTAAGCTGAAAGAAGAATAAGTCCAAAAAGACGCTCATACCCCCCTTTTAATCGATGCAGGGCTTCGCTCAACCCCATTTTCTTATTTGAAGTTTAGCCAACAAAGGTCTCAATGAATAAAGAAGTTAAAAGCAATGCCTGACTTGAAAGAGAGAGAGATCCAGAATTGTTATTGTCGAGAATATTCCTCGCCCTGGATCTTCGAAACAAAGCGGCTTTTCAAAAATAATTAAAGGACAATATTGTGAAAATAGTTCAGGGAACCTTTAATTTTTACCGTATGTTTAATAAACACCCTATACAGAGTGGCAAAAAAGTCGCGCATAATGCCTGTAACTTTTGAATTACCTCGTATACGAAAAAGTGACGTTCTTTGTGAAAGTTGTTCAGTAAATAATTCCCCACATTTCTACCTGCATGAATTTTTTCTGTCATTTCTGATTTGGTTGCCATAGAGACCAACTTACTTTTTTAAAATGGAACAACCTGCATATAATTATTGCATATTTGGATTCTACTGAGAAAACTCTGAATTTATTGTATTTCAAATTTATATTTATTTGAAATTGTAACAAACTTTATAATAACAAAATAAATAGCCTAGAAAACTGAACAACTTAACATCGGAATAGTAAACAAGTGAAACCTTTTCAGTGGATCAGGTCTAAAAATGACCACCATTTTCAAGCAGAGCGCCAGTCGATCCCTGAACCCGTCTATAACGTTTAAAAAGAACTCCTCTGGAATGGCCCGAATTTCAGCACTAACTCTGACTTTTAAAGATTCTAAGTCATTTGGACGGTTAACGTAGACTTTGTTCTTTAAGTGTCCCCGCAAAAGAAGTCGATCGTAGATAAGTCCGGGAATCGCGCTGGCCAGTCAATAGCATATTTTCTGCCTATCCGACGTCCTGTAGATTGTTCGCTTATGTATTGTCTGACATTGGCCGCATAATACGCAGGTGATCCATCTTGCTGGAACCATACCTATTCGTTTATGCCATTATTTACACCCGGTAAAACATTCAAATTGCCATCTATGAAAAAAGGTCCCACAATATGTCTACCAACTGTGCCCGCCCAAACATTAGCTTTTTCGGGCCTCTGAGTATGACCTTCCTGGAACCAGTGAGTCTTCTCAGCAGACCAGTAACGATAATTGTGTCTATTAACAATGCTATTTAAATGGAAAGTAGACTCATCCGAGAAAGTGATATTTGTTGCGAACTTATTATCGTTATTACTTCTTTGGGGGAGAGTTATTATTAAGTATTTTATATTTAAAAAACATTATGAGACATACATAAAAAAGTAATATGAAAAATACTCAATTCTGCATAACTGCAACAGAACTTAATTTTTGCCACTTTGTCATTTTTAGTTTTTGTAAGTTGAACTGTAGCTTTATTTACTAAAATATTTAATTATTTACATATTTATTTATTTATTAATTTATTTGTTTATTAATTTATTGATACATCCTTGCTTTATTTACCGAAATATTTAATTTCTTACTTATTTATTTCTTTATTAATTCATCCTTAACAATTGGAAATGTTACCTATGAAAAGTATAATTCAGGCATAACCGAAAATTTTGTATTTTTCTTTTACATGTAAACAACCAATCGCCAATGGACCACTGTAGCTGACTTTTACGCCAAGGACGGCCTGTCACCTCCTGACGCATCGCAAGCCGCGAAGTCACCAATCATCAGTATGATGATCAAAGCAAACCTACATCGACAGCGCATACAACAAAACTTAATTTAAAACAACCCACCACACCATGCATTCCATAGGAAGCACATCAGCATTCAATTCCAGGAAAATGGCTGGTAACTATAGAGCTTCAGGTGTTCAGGTGCCCATGCTGGTATCTGTCCAAAACACTGGTCCTCGCCAAGAACCAGAAGATTGTGCAAGGTCATAATGTAGGTACTATACATTGTAACGACAGGTCCGTACTAAGGCAGTTATGTCACTCAGCGTATCGCAGTGCAGTTCCTACCGATTGTGATGGTTGTAATAATTTATAACGTATAATTTTGTATATCACTGAATATTAATGGAAACTTTTAAAAATATTTTTTTCATGATATTTTTATTGAAATTTTTATGATTTTACTGTTATTATAAAGTGTTTCACATACTTTGGTAATTCTCTCATCGACCTTTGCCTACTTTTTTTAGACTTTGATTAAAATTTTTATATGCATTGATAATTTTCTCATTGACTCTTGGATATTTTTCATTTTTGTTTTCTTTTTAAGATTTTGACTAGATTTTTATAAAATTATCATTATTGTAAAGTGCTTTGTATTCACTGGTAATTTTCTCATTGACCTTTTTGCTTTATCGCTGGGGTCCAGCTCTTCTACGTGAGGGGAATGTCACGAATATGCTATTTAATGTTATTAAGTCTACTAAATATTTCTCGCCCTGTATGATGGTTGATCGTACAGTTAGCATTTGCTGACTAATCATAAATGATATACGGTGAGAGTTTGGTTTTGCTACGATCGGGGAGTCGAGTCCGGGACTTGACGGTGTGTGTGTGATACTGGGTGGTCGCCCTAAAGAGCTGAGCCCCACGGCAATGTAATAATGTAAGTATCACTTAATTCTTTTAACTGTAAGCAAGGTCTTCTAGCAATTCATTTAACTTCTTCAATTCATGTTCAACTTATTTAACTATCAATAAATATGTATTTGTTTTATACTTGTGCCTATTATTTAAACTCATCTGTTCTACCCCTCAAATAACGGCAATTCAACTTAACTAACTCTTATTAGTAACAAACGCTAAGTCGAAACATGGTGGAGGCGATAAACGCTAAGCCGTGACACCATCATCAGCTCACAAAATTCAGGTTTTCTATCAAAATCTTCCTCGTTTAACTCGTGCACCAACTTTAACTTGTAGGGATGCAACTTCTTCTGCTTAAACAAATTTTTCACTGACTGATGAGACACATTAAAATTCATTGCCATTGGCCTGGATGATTGTGTTGGATATTCATGTATTAAGAGCATGATATCTAAAGCTTTGTCTCCCGCGGTTGCTGCGGCAAAAACTTATTTAAAAATTGATAATAATCAGCCATCTGCCAGTGAAGATACTGCAAATCACTGATATTCACCAATTTTTAAATAATTGGTTTATTTTTTGTTTTTCAACAGTTCCTCTATCTTCAATATAATACTTACATTACATAACCCTAGAAAACAACCCTAAAAAACACCCTATTCTTTCTAACATCTTTATTATGATTCAACAAAAGCGCAGTTTAATGTAATACTGATGCAGTGACTTTCTTGTAAATTCGATATATTTACAGCTTGTTGGTAGTGCATACTGGCATATAAAATCGAGCTGTTATGACTCGAAAATAAACTGCACTGCTTAACGTCTCCTAGGGTTACGTGCTCGAAATTTTAAATGAAATATTGTCCATATAAGCATTTCCCCGTTTTAATACACTTTCGGGAATATCTACATCGCTTTTGTACTCCTGTTTAAATGTACAAAACCTCTTATTGCAGTGATGACAAAAGATAAAAATAATACAAAACATAGCCGCGAGCTACTTTTTTTAGGGTACTACATTTTTAAAACTCTTAAGGTTAAATGAATTGAAAACGAATAATGACGAAAGACCCAACATATTATATTTAGTATCTATTTCTGTTTATAAAAAAATTTGTGGCGGTTTCCATTTAGTTTTGAACTCGATGTCTACAGGGTGAGGATTTTAAAGTGTTACAGTGCAAAATCCGAAAAACGGCTGCAAAAATATTTTAATTAAATTTTAGGACACCAATAGTTAAAATGGGAGACAAATTGTAAAATATTTTTGACATTAAAGCCAGATGGCTCCATCTCGTGGTGCTGGTAAAGAACAGCAATTCTTAAAGCATACCTGCGCCCTCTGACATAGACTTACAAAGCCACAAATATCAGAGGATCTCCTACAAAGACATTAAGTCGCAATTGCAGGAGTCCTCGCTAGGCAGCGCTATACCCGAGCTGGGCGTCGGTTTAGTAATCGAAAAACTTAACAAAAAATCAAGGGTTTGCTTTTTCCTTCTGCCAGAACCATCCACAGACGCGTTTCGCTGTATTACAGCTCGTCAGTGAGACTATAGGTTCTGACAAAAGGAAAAAGCATAGGTGTCTGTTTTAAAACAGAAAAAGCGTGATGAGACGGAGAATGAAGCCAGATGGCTCCATCTCGTGGTGCTGGTAAAGAACACCAATTCTTAAAGCATACCTGCGCCCTCTGACTGGCTTTATTCTCCGTCTCATCCCGTTTTTTCTGTTTTAAAATAGACACCTATGCTTTTTCCTTTTGTCAGAACCTATAGTCTCACTGACGAGCTGTAATACAGCGAAACGCGTCTGAGGATGGTTCTGGCAGAAGAAAAAAGCAAACCCCTGATTAATTCTTTTGTTGCCACGCGTAGCGCACGCGATTTGATATTTGAAAAGTTACATGTGGGTCGAATACGATCTTTCATGTCTTCTGGTGTGGTCGGTGCGGTAAAGTCATATATTTATCTTCTATAAAACCCCACAAGAAAAAATCCAATCAGGTTAAATCAGGTGACCTTGCAGGTCAGCTCACAAGACCACCACGACTAATCCATCTGTTTAGAAATATCTTATTTAGTGTATTGTTGCTTCTCACGCAAAGTGTGGCGGGCCCCATCTTGTTGAAACCATAGTTCTTGCTAATTTGATTAATATCCAGAAGGTGTGGCAAATGGTCTCTTAATAAAATATTGTAAATTTTTTTATTAAGGTGACGGTCAATAAAATATGGTCCAATGACTCTATCTTTAAGTATAACACACTAGGTATTAACCGACAAAGGATGTTGATTCGGTATAATTCTCATTCAGTGAGAATTTTTAGGTGCCCAATAGTATAAATTGTGTCGGTTAACCTTAAATTAATAAAAGCAAAATTGATTCACTCAGTTCAAAATTCAAACTCAAAATAATCCAAATTAATTTAAATAGTTACCTGGCCACAACTATTGGTAAAGGTTGCTTTGTGAGAAAAGAGAATATTTCTTAAAAAGCTGATTTTTGGCATATTGCTGATTCACGAGCAAGTTTCCTTGATCCAGCATCTTCATTGGTTTTGGTAGTCTTCTAACTCTAGTCTTATTTCGAAGGTTTCCGGTACTGCGTCCTCAATCTTTTAATCGCTTAAATATCATATGAGATATTTGAAAGGCGGTAAACCTAATAGCCCAAAATTGTACATCTTCTCGGTAACTCCTTCTCCATTCTCTCAGAATTAATAACATGTCTATTTCAACGTAGCATAATTGTTTCATAATTGCACTGAACAAGAAACTATATCTAAAGCTAGTATTACACCAACAATTTATTCGCCAAATTGATTCAAGAATTTGCCCGGGAATTTCTTAAAGGCCGCACGTTTTTTTTTTGTTGGTTTTAGATTTGTTACGGACATCATGAATTTTTTGATAATTTAAGGGTCAGATGTCGCTCCTGCCAACCAAAAGTAATTTCAACATTTTGAGGTTACAATTTCCATGTGTTTCTACACAGCAGAAAGTTTTAAGTTCTGTAGCAAAAAGTTTTTAAGATGAAAATTAACTTTAATAATTATACTTTACGTCAAGGAAATAATAAAGGTAATAAAAAAAAGCTGCCCTTTCCAATGGCTGCTGCTCTGTTACTGGCTAAACCAGAACAGGAGAAAATGCAACGAAGATGTTGAGTATGGTCCTGACTAGAAGACAAGCACAAAGGAGGGCTAAAACTAATTGAACTACAAACTAGCAGAAAAAAATGTGTAAACACAAATTCAAATTGACATAATAATAAACAAATCAAATCCCATGACTTCAATTCCTTGCATTTCTTTTCAGTTTGCACTTCTAAATTCACATAAAAATTGCCGGAGAATTAGAACACGTCCTAACATCGTAAAAACTTGACCAAGTTCTTGATCAATTTATTTGACGTCAAAGTTTTAGAATTGCATTTGCCAATTTGCTTCACGAAGCGACTTGACGAACTCCATCGCAAAGAAATTGTTGGTGTAATATTGCAATACTAGCTTAACTCAAAAAATATCTTCGAATCAAATTACTACTTTGTCAACGTGAAAGTGCCTAGGATGCCACGATAATTAAATGTTTTGATAAATAATTATCAGTGGAGGTAGGTATCCTAGTTTGTAATATGTAGTTTTAAGTGTTCTAATTTTGTTTATTTAAAAATTCGTAACTGAGAAACCAGTAGAGTAAATTTAACAATTTTTGGCTTACTTACGTAGTTGTTGATAAAGAATCGAATTATTGTCACGAGCCAGATAAAATATGGTGAGGGGTAAATGTTAAAAATGTTTTAAGCTATGTCCCCCAACCTCCCAATTGGCGTCCTAAAATTTAAATAAACTAATTCCAACTGTTTCTCGGATTTTGCATTGTAAGACTTTAAAATTCTCACCTTGTATATTTAAAGGTAGTACTGGAACCACGAAATTTTTCATTAATTTTTGACGTTCGCTCTATTCTAAGGTCGCCGATCGTTAATCTGAAGTTTTTTTCTGTGGTCTCTGATACTTTTTGAGAAGAAAATTATTTATTTATTTTTCTAACTCTATTTCATGGCTGCAATCCAATAATCCACAAATTTTACAGGTTCGGCTTTTCTCACTATCAACAGATCAACTTGAACCAATCTTTTATATAATCGATGCTTAAAACAGGCACAACCTTTAATATTTAATTCATGAGGACCTTAAATTTGATCCAGCTTTATAAGACTGTATTTTGGTTATAGATAATGTTATGTGCCTGCGCAATTATTCTTATATTACAGGCTGCTGTCTTTTATATTTTAAAAACATTGAGTGCCCTTAGATTAAACCTAAAATAATTATTTATAATGTTACTGTTAGGTGTCATTTTATTTTGTGAAAAGGATAACGAGCCTAGCAAGTGATCCAACCCTTCCAACAAAATAAAAATACTTTTAACCCGTTCATCATACAATATTTTATCCACACACTCTATTAACCAAGACACTAAAATGAACAAGAAAACTTATGCATATAAGAGAATTGCCAAAAAGCCTTCTTACGACGTCGTCGTCTCTTCCCAGTACTATTGTTTCCATTCCCTCCACGAGTATAAAAAATGACAACAAGATCCTGATCAGCGGACCAAAAAAAAAACGATTTTTGGAAATCGTGTTTCTCAAAATCAATTCCATTATTTAATAGAACCATAATATTCTTTTATAGGACGTTTTGTTAGCAATATTCCCGTCGTCACTTGGTGGAATTCTGTCTTTACTATGAAGCATTTAACATTAAAAGACGGCTTAAATGTCTTATTTTCAAAAGGAACAGGTTAGTAGGTATTCCCTTACTTGAGACCGTATCTCCTAAAACACATGTATTTTCTTATGGAGAAATTTCCATTATTCAGCCATGCGCATTCCGTTATGATGGCATCCATTTCAACACAAACATTATAATGTACTTTTTTCCTTTTTGTGACATGCGTAATTGATATAGTAATTGTAGATATGCTTTAAAGTTCCTGTACAAACCTGTTTAGGACTCTGTTGACTGATGCAGTGTGGATTAAAAATATTATTATTTTAAAATTATTTATTAAATTTAAGGCACAAAACTTTGTTTATAAGTAATTGGTATAATTAATCGGTGTTATAATCATAAGCCTCTTGATTAAGAACGACCATTTTAATTTAATTGTATATTATGTTGTTAATGTTACATGGTATATTTTACGTAGAATAATAGTTTTAGATTTAGGATTAGACAATCTCCTTGTATTTACATTAAATCATTAAACAAGTTACATAAAAAGGGGGGGTTTTACGTTTTAATATTTAAGTTAAACATACGTGTATGTCAAGGATAAAGCTAGATCAAAAGGATGGAACGAAATCGAGAAAAGTATTCAAGTAGTTGGGATAATTTTAGGGTTTTTCACAGGGAACCGACCTAGATGTCTAGGTAGATTAAATAGCAGTTGCTTGTACCTGATCGCAAAATGTGTTTACCAATCAAGTTGTAGTTAGTTAAAAAAAGGCATTGGTTTTATCTGGATTAAACCGTTCTGATTTAAAAATAATTATTATATCAATGAAATATTCTTATGAAATATATAGTGTAACATACACAAACCTTTATATTATATTCATCGAATTGAATGATTTTCACACTTACCTAGAGTGGACCTTCTATTGGATGGCCGAAGGCAACATAGATTTTTTTCTCTTCAATAAATAAAAAAAAGAACCACATGCGGACGCTGAACTCTAATCAGCATATTTTACTAGTAAATGGACCTATTATTGTTGTGTACAATGATTCGATGATTTATCATAGTTTTGTATGCGATCTACGAGGGTTCCACCCATATGCTATTAACGACTCACTTTTTTCAAATATCACTCGATGTCAGTGTTGTAGTTCTGGTTGCGATAACACAGAGTAATTGGCTGTTGACAGTGTTTATAAAATAAAAATAGACTAACCTTTTCTGCAAACGTTCTTAGGGACCGTTGTCTTCTTTTTTTTTTTTATAACGGATATTGACACAAAAACGGCAGTATAGTGGTCTTTTGTTAATTTCGGATTTATTTGATGTGTTGATTGACGAGGCAAATATCATTGATGATCAGTGGTGATGATTGATATTTACGTTTTACCTGTTAGCCTGACTTTGT
This sequence comes from Polydrusus tereticollis, assembly GCA_963920685.1. Lineage (NCBI taxonomy): Eukaryota > Metazoa > Arthropoda > Insecta > Coleoptera > Curculionidae > Polydrusus > Polydrusus tereticollis. The sequence continues at coordinate 59,557,379 of OY987329.1, forward strand.
AATCGTTTTCAAAATTTCTTCACATTACGACCCTGATGATGAGCTCGCAAACGCATAGACAAAAAGTTTTTTAAATATAAAAGGTTTAAGGAGAACGTTTGCCCTTAAACATTATACGCTTATTTAAGACAATATTAATTTAAACTACAAAAAAGTATATTGTTTTTATTAAAATTGTACTATTTATACTTTAAGTATGTATAGATATTTTTATTATTTTGTAACTATGGTGAGTTCTTTGTATTCCAAAAAAGTGGATTTTCTGAATTATTTTATTTTACTATTATTATACAGTATTAGTATTTGTCTATCATTAGTTTGCTATAGCGTTAAATAAGGCCACTGCATTTTATGCATTTTTAATTATGAATTCAAGACATATTTCAATTCAACTAACAATTTGCATGTTTAAACATGTGACTGTTTAAAATAACCACCTGAAAAGTAATAACATGTAAGAACTAGGTCCAGTAAAAAATACTACAAAAACTAAGATTAGGGTAAAAATCACCTTCTAACCAAGTATGGCTGATTCCAAGAAGATATCACTTCAATGACCCTACACTCCCAGTATAATTTACTTTTAGTTCATTACCTCATTAATTCAATCTCGCGAATTAATTATCCCCTCCCGCTTCATTTTTGAGTAACCCAATAAGTTCTTTTCCCCCACCCCTACAATTCACTACCCCCACTCCAATCTCGACAGATCCTACATTATAACTAGGCGTCTGCAGAAAGACCTTGTCATATCTACTTTAGACAGGCAACCGGACAGACACATCTTGTAGAAATTTACAGAAAGATGGAGAAGTTTATTATTGTTAAAGACGTTGTTAAAAAGTTACGAGAATTTAACCTTACAGGACGCACTCTAGAGTTTAAGTTAAAACCTGTTCCACAGGGAGTTGAACCAGTTGGTTGGGTGGAAAAAGGAATTAATCAAATTATTCAAAACGCTACAGTAGGCCTACAACCCTTAGATCGTGTGGGTTTTAGTTTTTGCTCTAAAGACTTCAACCGAGGAGAAGGTTGGATTCGCTTCAAAGCAGCTAAAGACATAACCTTTCAAGATGTTTGGAGTGTTATAAGTGGCATTTATCAGTCAAACTCAGCAGGTCTTAATACAGAATCATTTTGTCTTAGTGTGACAACTGTTAGATTACCTGTTGGTGGGGGCAGAGGAAAAAATTATAACAGCTTTCACGAGGAATGTGACAAGCGACGAGGTATTATAAGTATTAAAAATACCGATAACCTGTGTTTACCACGTGCTTTGGTAGTCGCCATTGCCCATAATAAAAGAGATCCCGAATTCAGTAAGGTTAGAAGAGATATTAGTAAAATTCAAACCGAAAGAACAAGATCATTGTTGGAGAGAGCTAAAATTAGCATTCCTGAGGCAGGAGGTGGAATTTCAGAGTTAATACAATTTCAAAATCATCTAAAAGAATATAAATTAGTTGTTTATAGCTATGGATCAAAAGGACGAAATATTATATTTGAAGGTTCAACTGAAAGCAATAAACGGCTGAATTTATTACATTACAAAAGCCATTTTAATGTAATTACATCGCTGACAGCAGCTTTTTGTTCTAACTATTTTTGTGAAAAGTGTTACGTCCCATATGATCACAAAAATGAGCACCGATGTGGTGGAACCTGTCAGGCATGTCAGCAAGCCCCTGCTTATGAAATAGCAATAAAAATTAAATGCCAGGACTGTCTACGATTTTTTAGAAGTCAAAACTGTTACGAAAATCATAAAAAGGATTATTCGTCAGGCAAATTTACAGTATGCGAACAAATTAAACTATGTTCTATTTGTTTAAAAACCATTAAAGCCAAAAGAGCACATGTATGTGGTGAAATTTATTGTAAAATTTGTAATAAACATGCACCCGAGGATCATCTATGTTATATTCGGCCTGATAAGGGAAAACCTAAGATTAAAGATGGTCTTTTTGTATTCTACGATTTAGAGACGAGCCAAGACAAACTATTGGAAAATTCAACGTTTTTACATGAAGTCAATCTCTGTGTTTTCAAACAATACTGCGATGAGTGCATGGATTCTGAAGCAGATACTTGTAAAAAATGCGGTCTAAAGTTACAAAAAGTCAGAGGTATAGACCCAGCGGGGACATTTACTAACCATTTGTTACAAATGAGGAAAAACTTTAAAGAAATTATTGTAATAGCCCATAATGGTCAGGCTTTTGATCACCAGTTTATATTAAACTACATTATGACAAAGACAGATTTTACACCTTAGTTAATCATGAGAGGTACCAAAATAATTACGATGCAACTTGAAAATGTAAAATTTATCGACTCACTTAACTATTTCCCTATGCCTTTAGCCAAACTACCAAAGGCATTTGGACTTGATGATATTTTTAAAAAAGGCTACTTCCCGCACCTATTTAATACAAAGGCAAATGAAAACTATATAGGACCTCTACCATCAATTGAATATTACTCCCCAGATAGTATGAAAGAAGAAGACAGAGCCAAATTTCTTAAATGGTTTGTAGAGCATGAAAATGATGGTTTCGATATGCAAAGAGATCTGGTAGACTACTGCGTATCGGATGTCGAAATTCTTGCGCAATCATGTTTAAAGTTTAGAGAACAACTTATACAAACTACCAATGTATGTCCATTTACTGAAGCTACAACTATTGCTTCAGCATGCAATAAAATTTTTAGAAGAAATTTTTTGAAGCCTAATACTATAGGAATCATACCAAAAAATGGATACCGATGGAGAAACAGGCAGAGCAAAATTGCCATAGATTGGTTACTTTGGACCGAGAATCACAGAAAAATCAACATCTTACATGCTGCTAATGGTAAAGAAGCTGTTTTAAATGGTGTAAAAGTCGATGGTTACTGCTCCGAAACAAATGAGGTATTTGAATTTCAAGAATGTTATTTCCATGGATGTACTGTATGCTACAAGTTCGGCAGGAACGATCCTCTTTCCGAGGACCCCTCAGAAACGCTAAATTTAAGATATGAAACCACAAAGGCAAAAATTATTAGACTAAAAGATTTCGGTTTTTTAGTTAATGAAATGTGGGAGTGTGATTTTAGAAATTTATTAAAAAATAATCCAGAGATAAAATCCTATACTAATACCCATTACAATAAAATTTTGACAAAACTAAATCCAAGAGATGCTTTTTATGGAGGACGAACAGGAAATACATGCGAATACTATGAAATAAAAGATACGGAAAAAATTAAATACGCCGATGTTTGTTCCCTCTATCCGTACATCTGTAAGAGTTCTAAATTTCCACTATCACATCCAGAAGTGTATGTAGGAGATGCGTGTAACAAATTAAACCTAAATAATATAGATGGTTTAATTAAATGCACAATTCTCCCACCAGAACAGTTGTACCATCCAGTACTCCCTCAAAAAATAAACAATAAATTGATGTTTATTCTTTGTCGAACATGTGGTCAAGACATGAATTACAACGAATGTAAGCATACCAGCGAAGAAAGGGTACTTGAAGGAACATGGGTTCTGGACGAGGTACTTAAAGCCCTAGAAAAAGGATATAAAATACAAAAAATACATGAAATCTGGAAATATAACGTACGAAAGTTTAATAAAGAAAACGGTGAGGAAGGATTATTCACATCCATGATGAATAAATTCATTAAAATCAAACAGGAAGCATCAGGCTGGCCTAAAGATTGTGAAATAGAGGAAGACAAAGTTAAATACATTGACCAGTTCTTTGAAAAGGAAGATGTTAAACTAGAGTATACCAAAATTATTGAAAATCCAGGGCTAAGATCACTGGCGAAATTAATACTTAACTCGTTTTGGGGAAAATTCGGTCAAAGAGAGAATCAACCAAAGACGAAAATTGTAAATAAACCAGCAGATTTATTTGCAATGTTTATTAACCCTGCAATTTATATCAATGGGGTTATACCCGTCAACGATAAAACATTACTTGTCAATTATGAATATATAGAAGAAGCCAGCGATCCGTTGCCGACTGTTAATGTTGTTATAGCGGCTTACGTAACAGCGCAAGCGCGCCTTAAATTATACTCCTATCTTGAAGCTCTTGATAAAAGAGTCTTATACTATGATACAGATTCCGTGATTTATGTTTCAAAAAATAATGACCCCGATATACCAACGGGGCAATTTATTGGAGACATGACAGACGAGTTGGAGAGTTATGGCTCTAACTCATACATAACTAAGTTTGTTTCTGGAGGCCCCAAGAATTATGCATTTAAGGTTCACTCGACGAAAAGTAATTTAGAAGAAACGGTCTGTAAAGTTAAAGGTATAACTCTCAACTATGCCGCATCACAAGTAATAAATTTTGATGCAATCAAACACATGATTCTTCAAAAATCCGAACCGATCCCCATCATATCCAGAAGCATACGGCGTAGCAAGGAGCACATTGTGACAACTTGTACTGAAGTCAAACTCTATAGACCTATTTCAACAAAGAGAAAATTTCTATCGGATGGAAGCTCCGAACCATATGGATATAGAAAAAGAAAAACCCATTGAAAATAAAATATATTGTATATTTTGTATGTATTGTATATAAAATATATTATAAATATTGTATATCTAGAACCGCTATGGAGTTTAAAAATGTAAATTAAGTAATAAACAATTTAAAATATCCATTTTGGTTTTATTTTTTTCTTTAACAGTAAGAGTTTTCAAAAAGTATTTAAATAAGTAATTATGTACATATTAAAAAAATATGTTTTTATTTTTACAAAGACACTTATAATTTAAATAGTTTGAAAATATTATCCAGTCATTTAAGTACTACACTTAAACTTAAAGAAAAGTTCTCCGAAGCCACAAAAAAAACACTAAGGGAATTGGTTCTTTTCAGCTATTTTTCTGTTATTCTTATAGTAATCCATAATCGTTTCAAATTTGAACGACCCACATGATAGTCTTTTTTTTTTTGTAATTTATGCATATTTTAATTACAAGGTTTCATACAACTTTAACAAATAAAAGTTGTTTTTTTCTTTTATTTTTTTCTTTTCTGTTTTCTTTTTCGGTTCTTAAGAAATGCTAAAGAATCTGTACAAAACAAGTCACGAATTAACTAAATAGCCACCATTTCACTAAATACTTAACACTCAGTATACAATTTTCAGAAATGTCATGATTAAGAACGGTTCTAGTCATTTTATACAAGATTTCACATGATTTAACAAATTTAAAACATTTTTTTTAATTTTTACTAAATTCTAAACACTCAGTATACACTTTTAAGAAAATAGGACGATTTGCGACTGTTTTAGTCATTTTTTACAAAGTTTCACAGGGCTTAATAACGTTAAAACATTTTTTTAATTTTTTACTAAATTCTAAACACTCAGTATACAATTTTCAGAAATGCCATGATTAAGAACGGTTCTAGTCATTTTATACAAGATTTCACATGATTTAACAAATTTAAAACATTTTTTTTAATTTTTACTAAATTCTAAACACTCAGTATACACTTTTAAGAAAATAGGACGATTTGCGACTGTTTTAGTCATTTTTTACAAAGTTTCACAGGGCTTAATAACGTTAAAAACATTTTTTTTAATTTTTTTACTAAATTCTAAACACTCAGTATACAATTTTCAGAAATGACATGATTAAGAACGGTTCTAGTCATTTTATACAAGATTTCACATGATTTAACAAATTTAAAACATTTTTTTTAATTTTTACTAAATTCTAAACACTCAGTATACACTTTTAAGAAAATAGGACGATTTGCGACTGTTTTAGTCATTTTTTACAAAGTTTCACAGGGCTTAATAACGTTAAAAACATTTTTTTTAATTTTTTTACTAAATTCTAAACACTCAGTATACAATTTTCAGAAATGACATGATTAAGAACGGTTCTAGTCATTTTATACAAGATTTCACATGATTTAACAAATTTAAAACATTTTTTTTAATTTTTACTAAATTCCAAACACTCAGTATACACTTTTAAGAAAATAGGACGATTTGCGACTGTTTTAGTCATTTTTTACAAAGTTTCACAGGACTTAATAACGTTAAAACATTTTTTTAATTTTTTTACTAAATTCTAAACACTCAGTATACAATTTTCAGAAATGCCATGATTAAGAACGGTTCTAGTCATTTTATACAAGATTTGACATGATTTAACAAATTTAAAACATTTTTTTAATTTTTACTAAATTCTAAACACTCAGTATACACTTTTTAAGAAAATAGGACGATTTGCGACTGTTTTAGTCATTTTTTACAAAGTTTCACAGGGCTTAATAACGTTAAAACATTTTTTTAATTTTTTACTAAATTCTAAACACTCAGTATACAATTTTCAGAAATGCCATGATTAAGAACGGTTCTAGTCATTTTATACAAGATTTGACATGATTTAACAAATTTAAAACATTTTTTTAATTTTTACTAAATTCTAAACACTCAGTATACACTTTTTAAGAAAATAGGACGATTTGCGACTGTTTTAGTCATTTTTTACAAAGTTTCACAGGGCTTAATAACGTTAAAACATTTTTTTTAATTTTTTACTAAATTCTAAACACTCAGTATACAATTTTCAGAAATGACATGATTAAGAACGGTTCTAGTCATTTTATACAAGATTTCACATGATTTAACAAATTTAAAACATTTTTTTTAATTTTTACTAAATTCTAAACACTCAGTATACACTTTTAAGAAAATAGGACGATTTGCGACTGTTTTAGTCATTTTTTACAAAGTTTCACAGGGCTTAACAAATTTAAAACATTTTTTTTAATTTTTTACTAAATTCTAAACACTCAGTATACAATTTTCAGAAATGACATGATTAAGAACGGTTCTAGTCATTTTATACAAGATTTCACATGATTTAACAAATTTAAAACATTTTTTTAATTTTTACTAAATTCTAAACACTCAGTATATCATTTTCAGAAAATAATACAATTCTGTACAGTTTTACAAATTTTCACAGGTCTTAATAACATTAAAACATTTTTTTAATTTTTTACTAAATTCTAATCACTCAGTATACAATTTTCAGAAATGACACGATTTAGAACAGTTTTTACAGATATTTACAAAGTCTTAATAACATTATATTAATAATTATCTAACATAATGTATACAATTTCAAGAAATAGTAGATTTTTAATCCATGTACAAAATTCAAGAATCTAAAATACAATTAAATGTAGGCTTTTTTAATTGGCATCTCAGGCAAATTATTTCCCCCAAAATTATCTAAAAAAGATATACCAAAAACATTCTAAAGCGGTTTTTTACCTCTATAAGTATGCAGGCCGATCCGACCCTTGTCGGTTTTATTACCCGCATAAATTAACACAGTAGAGAGAAACTGAGAGAGCCGCCTCACGAAAGCACCCGGGTTAGCTCTTAAACAGCACCACCGAACCACCCGGGTTAGCTCATAAACAGCACCACCGAACCACCCGGGTTAGGTCATAAACAGCACCACCGAACCACCCGGGTTAGGTCGTAAAACAGCACCACCAGCACCACTGGTCTCGTTCTCTCCGTTTCTCTCTACTGTGTTAATTTATGCGGGTAATAAAACCGACAAGGGTCGGATCGGCCTGCATACTTATAGAGGTAAAAAACCGCTTTAGAATGTTTTTGGTATATCTTTTTTAGATAATTTTGGGGGAAATAATTTGCCTGAGATGCCAATTAAAAAAGCCTACATTTAATTGTATTTTAGATTCTTGAATTTTGTACATGGATTAAAAATCTACTATTTCTTGAAATTGTATACATTATGTTAGATAATTATTAATATAATGTTATTAAGACTTTGTAAATATCTGTAAAAACTGTTCTAAATCGTGTCATTTCTGAAAATTGTATACTGAGTGATTAGAATTTAGTAAAAAATTAAAAAAATGTTTTAATGTTATTAAGACCTGTGAAAATTTGTAAAACTGTACAGAATTGTATTATTTTCTGAAAATGATATACTGAGTGTTTAGAATTTAGTAAAAATTAAAAAAATGTTTTAAATTTGTTAAATCATGTGAAATCTTGTATAAAATGACTAGAACCGTTCTTAATCATGTCATTTCTGAAAATTGTATACTGAGTGTTTAGAATTTAGTAAAAAATTAAAAAAAATGTTTTAAATTTGTTAAGCCCTGTGAAACTTTGTAAAAAATGACTAAAACAGTCGCAAATCGTCCTATTTTCTTAAAAGTGTATACTGAGTGTTTAGAATTTAGTAAAAATTAAAAAAAATGTTTTAAATTTGTTAAATCATGTGAAATCTTGTATAAAATGACTAGAACCGTTCTTAATCATGTCATTTCTGAAAATTGTATACTGAGTGTTTAGAATTTAGTAAAAAATTAAAAAAAATGTTTTAACGTTATTAAGCCCTGTGAAACTTTGTAAAAAATGACTAAAACAGTCGCAAATCGTCCTATTTTCTTAAAAAGTGTATACTGAGTGTTTAGAATTTAGTAAAAATTAAAAAAATGTTTTAAATTTGTTAAATCATGTCAAATCTTGTATAAAATGACTAGAACCGTTCTTAATCATGGCATTTCTGAAAATTGTATACTGAGTGTTTAGAATTTAGTAAAAAATTAAAAAAATGTTTTAACGTTATTAAGCCCTGTGAAACTTTGTAAAAAATGACTAAAACAGTCGCAAATCGTCCTATTTTCTTAAAAAGTGTATACTGAGTGTTTAGAATTTAGTAAAAATTAAAAAAATGTTTTAAATTTGTTAAATCATGTGAAATCTTGTATAAAATGACTAGAACCGTTCTTAATCATGGCATTTCTGAAAATTGTATACTGAGTGTTTAGAATTTAGTAAAAAAATTAAAAAAATGTTTTAACGTTATTAAGTCCTGTGAAACTTTGTAAAAAATGACTAAAACAGTCGCAAATCGTCCTATTTTCTTAAAAGTGTATACTGAGTGTTTGGAATTTAGTAAAAATTAAAAAAAATGTTTTAAATTTGTTAAATCATGTGAAATCTTGTATAAAATGACTAGAACCGTTCTTAATCATGTCATTTCTGAAAATTGTATACTGAGTGTTTAGAATTTAGTAAAAAAATTAAAAAAAATGTTTTTAACGTTATTAAGCCCTGTGAAACTTTGTAAAAAATGACTAAAACAGTCGCAAATCGTCCTATTTTCTTAAAAGTGTATACTGAGTGTTTAGAATTTAGTAAAAATTAAAAAAAATGTTTTAAATTTGTTAAATCATGTGAAATCTTGTATAAAATGACTAGAACCGTTCTTAATCATGTCATTTCTGAAAATTGTATACTGAGTGTTTAGAATTTAGTAAAAAAATTAAAAAAAATGTTTTTAACGTTATTAAGCCCTGTGAAACTTTGTAAAAAATGACTAAAACAGTCGCAAATCGTCCTATTTTCTTAAAAGTGTATACTGAGTGTTTAGAATTTAGTAAAAATTAAAAAAAATGTTTTAAATTTGTTAAATCATGTGAAATCTTGTATAAAATGACTAGAACCGTTCTTAATCATGGCATTTCTGAAAATTGTATACTGAGTGTTTAGAATTTAGTAAAAAATTAAAAAAATGTTTTAACGTTATTAAGCCCTGTGAAACTTTGTAAAAAATGACTAAAACAGTCGCAAATCGTCCTATTTTCTTAAAAGTGTATACTGAGTGTTTAGAATTTAGTAAAAATTAAAAAAAATGTTTTAAATTTGTTAAATCATGTGAAATCTTGTATAAAATGACTAGAACCGTTCTTAATCATGACATTTCTGAAAATTGTATACTGAGTGTTAAGTATTTAGTGAAATGGTGGCTATTTAGTTAATTCGTGACTTGTTTTGTACAGATTCTTTAGCATTTCTTAAGAACCGAAAAAGAAAACAGAAAAGAAAAAAATAAAAGAAAAAAACAACTTTTATTTGTTAAAGTTGTATGAAACCTTGTAATTAAAATATGCATAAATTACAAAAAAAAAAAGACTATCATGTGGGTCGTTCAAATTTGAAACGATTATGGATTACTATAAGAATAACAGAAAAATAGCTGAAAAGAACCAATTCCCTTAGTGTTTTTTTTGTGGCTTCGGAGAACTTTTCTTTAAGTTTAAGTGTAGTACTTAAATGACTGGATAATATTTTCAAACTATTTAAATTATAAGTGTCTTTGTAAAAATAAAAACATATTTTTTTAATATGTACATAATTACTTATTTAAATACTTTTTGAAAACTCTTACTGTTAAAGAAAAAAATAAAACCAAAATGGATATTTTAAATTGTTTATTACTTAATTTACATTTTTAAACTCCATAGCGGTTCTAGATATACAATATTTATAATATATTTTATATACAATACATACAAAATATACAATATATTTTATTTTCAATGGGTTTTTCTTTTTCTATATCCATATGGTTCGGAGCTTCCATCCGATAGAAATTTTCTCTTTGTTGAAATAGGTCTATAGAGTTTGACTTCAGTACAAGTTGTCACAATGTGCTCCTTGCTACGCCGTATGCTTCTGGATATGATGGGGATCGGTTCGGATTTTTGAAGAATCATGTGTTTGATTGCATCAAAATTTATTACTTGTGATGCGGCATAGTTGAGAGTTATACCTTTAACTTTACAGACCGTTTCTTCTAAATTACTTTTCGTCGAGTGAACCTTAAATGCATAATTCTTGGGGCCTCCAGAAACAAACTTAGTTATGTATGAGTTAGAGCCATAACTCTCCAACTCGTCTGTCATGTCTCCAATAAATTGCCCCGTTGGTATATCGGGGTCATTATTTTTTGAAACATAAATCACGGAATCTGTATCATAGTATAAGACTCTTTTATCAAGAGCTTCAAGATAGGAGTATAATTTAAGGCGCGCTTGCGCTGTTACGTAAGCCGCTATAACAACATTAACAGTCGGCAACGGATCGCTGGCTTCTTCTATATATTCATAATTGACAAGTAATGTTTTATCGTTGACGGGTATAACCCCATTGATATAAATTGCAGGGTTAATAAACATTGCAAATAAATCTGCTGGTTTATTTACAATTTTCGTCTTTGGTTGATTCTCTCTTTGACCGAATTTTCCCCAAAACGAGTTAAGTATTAATTTCGCCAGTGATCTTAGCCCTGGATTTTCAATAATTTTGGTATACTCTAGTTTAACATCTTCCTTTTCAAAGAACTGGTCAATGTATTTAACTTTGTCTTCCTCTATTTCACAATCTTTAGGCCAGCCTGATGCTTCCTGTTTGATTTTAATGAATTTATTCATCATGGATGTGAATAATCCTTCCTCACCGTTTTCTTTATTAAACTTTCGTACGTTATATTTCCAGATTTCATGTATTTTTTGTATTTTATATCCTTTTTCTAGGGCTTTAAGTACCTCGTCCAGAACCCATGTTCCTTCAAGTACCCTTTCTTCGCTGGTATGCTTACATTCGTTGTAATTCATGTCTTGACCACATGTTCGACAAAGAATAAACATCAATTTATTGTTTATTTTTTGAGGGAGTACTGGATGGTACAACTGTTCTGGTGGGAGAATTGTGCATTTAATTAAACCATCTATATTATTTAGGTTTAATTTGTTACACGCATCTCCTACATACACTTCTGGATGTGATAGTGGAAATTTAGAACTCTTACAGATGTACGGATAGAGGGAACAAACATCGGCGTATTTAATTTTTTCCGTATCTTTTATTTCATAGTATTCGCATGTATTTCCTGTTCGTCCTCCATAAAAAGCATCTCTTGGATTTAGTTTTGTCAAAATTTTATTGTAATGGGTATTAGTATAGGATTTTATCTCTGGATTATTTTTTAATAAATTTCTAAAATCACACTCCCACATTTCATTAACTAAAAAACCGAAATCTTTTAGTCTAATAATTTTTGCCTTTGTGGTTTCATATCTTAAATTTAGCGTTTCTGAGGGGTCCTCGGAAAGAGGATCGTTCCTGCCGAACTTGTAGCATACAGTACATCCATGGAAATAACATTCTTGAAATTCAAATACCTCATTTGTTTCGGAGCAGTAACCATCGACTTTTACACCATTTAAAACAGCTTCTTTACCATTAGCAGCATGTAAGATGTTGATTTTTCTGTGATTCTCGGTCCAAAGTAACCAATCTATGGCAATTTTGCTCTGCCTGTTTCTCCATCGGTATCCATTTTTTGGTATGATTCCTATAGTATTAGGCTTCAAAAAATTTCTTCTAAAAATTTTATTGCATGCTGAAGCAATAGTTGTAGCTTCAGTAAATGGACATACATTGGTAGTTTGTATAAGTTGTTCTCTAAACTTTAAACATGATTGCGCAAGAATTTCGACATCCGATACGCAGTAGTCTACCAGATCTCTTTGCATATCGAAACCATCATTTTCATGCTCTACAAACCATTTAAGAAATTTGGCTCTGTCTTCTTCTTTCATACTATCTGGGGAGTAATATTCAATTGATGGTAGAGGTCCTATATAGTTTTCATTTGCCTTTGTATTAAATAGGTGCGGGAAGTAGCCTTTTTTAAAAATATCATCAAGTCCAAATGCCTTTGGTAGTTTGGCTAAAGGCATAGGGAAATAGTTAAGTGAGTCGATAAATTTTACATTTTCAAGTTGCATCGTAATTATTTTGGTACCTCTCATGATTAACTAAGGTGTAAAATCTGTCTTTGTCATAATGTAGTTTAATATAAACTGGTGATCAAAAGCCTGACCATTATGGGCTATTACAATAATTTCTTTAAAGTTTTTCCTCATTTGTAACAAATGGTTAGTAAATGTCCCCGCTGGGTCTATACCTCTGACTTTTTGTAACTTTAGACCGCATTTTTTACAAGTATCTGCTTCAGAATCCATGCACTCATCGCAGTATTGTTTGAAAACACAGAGATTGACTTCATGTAAAAACGTTGAATTTTCCAATAGTTTGTCTTGGCTCGTCTCTAAATCGTAGAATACAAAAAGACCATCTTTAATCTTAGGTTTTCCCTTATCAGGCCGAATATAACATAGATGATCCTCGGGTGCATGTTTATTACAAATTTTACAATAAATTTCACCACATACATGTGCTCTTTTGGCTTTAATGGTTTTTAAACAAATAGAACATAGTTTAATTTGTTCGCATACTGTAAATTTGCCTGACGAATAATCCTTTTTATGATTTTCGTAACAGTTTTGACTTCTAAAAAATCGTAGACAGTCCTGGCATTTAATTTTTATTGCTATTTCATAAGCAGGGGCTTGCTGACATGCCTGACAGGTTCCACCACATCGGTGCTCATTTTTGTGATCATATGGGACGTAACACTTTTCACAAAAATAGTTAGAACAAAAAGCTGCTGTCAGCGATGTAATTACATTAAAATGGCTTTTGTAATGTAATAAATTCAGCCGTTTATTGCTTTCAGTTGAACCTTCAAATATAATATTTCGTCCTTTTGATCCATAGCTATAAACAACTAATTTATATTCTTTTAGATGATTTTGAAATTGTATTAACTCTGAAATTCCACCTCCTGCCTCAGGAATGCTAATTTTAGCTCTCTCCAACAATGATCTTGTTCTTTCGGTTTGAATTTTACTAATATCTCTTCTAACCTTACTGAATTCGGGATCTCTTTTATTATGGGCAATGGCGACTACCAAAGCACGTGGTAAACACAGGTTATCGGTATTTTTAATACTTATAATACCTCGTCGCTTGTCACATTCCTCGTGAAAGCTGTTATAATTTTTTCCTCTGCCCCCACCAACAGGTAATCTAACAGTTGTCACACTAAGACAAAATGATTCTGTATTAAGACCTGCTGAGTTTGACTGATAAATGCCACTTATAACACTCCAAACATCTTGAAAGGTTATGTCTTTAGCTGCTTTGAAGCGAATCCAACCTTCTCCTCGGTTGAAGTCTTTAGAGCAAAAACTAAAACCCACACGATCTAAGGGTTGTAGGCCTACTGTAGCGTTTTGAATAATTTGATTAATTCCTTTTTCCACCCAACCAACTGGTTCAACTCCCTGTGGAACAGGTTTTAACTTAAACTCTAGAGTGCGTCCTGTAAGGTTAAATTCTCGTAACTTTTTAACAACGTCTTTAACAATAATAAACTTCTCCATCTTTCTGTAAATTTCTACAAGATGTGTCTGTCCGGTTGCCTGTCTAAAGTAGATATGACAAGGTCTTTCTGCAGACGCCTAGTTATAATGTAGGATCTGTCGAGATTGGAGTGGGGGTAGTGAATTGTAGGGGTGGGGGAAAAGAACTTATTGGGTTACTCAAAAATGAAGCGGGAGGGGATAATTAATTCGCGAGATTGAATTAATGAGGTAATGAACTAAAAGTAAATTATACTGGGAGTGTAGGGTCATTGAAGTGATATCTTCTTGGAATCAGCCATACTTGGTTAGAAGGTGATTTTTACCCTAATCTTAGTTTTTGTAGTATTTTTTACTGGACCTAGTTCTTACATGTTATTACTTTTCAGGTGGTTATTTTAAACAGTCACATGTTTAAACATGCAAATTGTTAGTTGAATTGAAATATGTCTTGAATTCATAATTAAAAATGCATAAAATGCAGTGGCCTTATTTAACGCTATAGCAAACTAATGATAGACAAATACTAATACTGTATAATAATAGTAAAATAAAATAATTCAGAAAATCCACTTTTTTGGAATACAAAGAACTCACCATAGTTACAAAATAATAAAAATATCTATACATACTTAAAGTATAAATAGTACAATTTTAATAAAAACAATATACTTTTTTGTAGTTTAAATTAATATTGTCTTAAATAAGCGTATAATGTTTAAGGGCAAACGTTCTCCTTAAACCTTTTATATTTAAAAAACTTTTTGTCTATGCGTTTGCGAGCTCATCATCAGGGTCGTAATGTGAAGAAATTTTGAAAACGATTACAAAGTCAGGCTAACAGGTAAAACGTAAATATCAATCATCACCACTGATCATCAATGATATTTGCCTCGTCAATCAACACATCAAATAAATCCGAAATTAACAAAAGACCACTATACTGCCGTTTTTGTGTCAATATCCGTTATAAAAAAAAAAAGAAGACAACGGTCCCTAAGAACGTTTGCAGAAAAGGTTAGTCTATTTTTATTTTATAAACACTGTCAACAGCCAATTACTCTGTGTTATCGCAACCAGAACTACAACACTGACATCGAGTGATATTTGAAAAAAGTGAGTCGTTAATAGCATATGGGTGGAACCCTCGTAGATCGCATACAAAACTATGATAAATCATCGAATCATTGTACACAACAATAATAGGTCCATTTACTAGTAAAATATGCTGATTAGAGTTCAGCGTCCGCATGTGGTTCTTTTTTTTATTTATTGAAGAGAAAAAAATCTATGTTGCCTTCGGCCATCCAATAGAAGGTCCACTCTAGGTAAGTGTGAAAATCATTCAATTCGATGAATATAATATAAAGGTTTGTGTATGTTACACTATATATTTCATAAGAATATTTCATTGATATAATAATTATTTTTAAATCAGAACGGTTTAATCCAGATAAAACCAATGCCTTTTTTTAACTAACTACAACTTGATTGGTAAACACATTTTGCGATCAGGTACAAGCAACTGCTATTTAATCTACCTAGACATCTAGGTCGGTTCCCTGTGAAAAACCCTAAAATTATCCCAACTACTTGAATACTTTTCTCGATTTCGTTCCATCCTTTTGATCTAGCTTTATCCTTGACATACACGTATGTTTAACTTAAATATTAAAACGTAAAACCCCCCCCTTTTTATGTAACTTGTTTAATGATTTAATGTAAATACAAGGAGATTGTCTAATCCTAAATCTAAAACTATTATTCTACGTAAAATATACCATGTAACATTAACAACATAATATACAATTAAATTAAAATGGTCGTTCTTAATCAAGAGGCTTATGATTATAACACCGATTAATTATACCAATTACTTATAAACAAAGTTTTGTGCCTTAAATTTAATAAATAATTTTAAAATAATAATATTTTTAATCCACACTGCATCAGTCAACAGAGTCCTAAACAGGTTTGTACAGGAACTTTAAAGCATATCTACAATTACTATATCAATTACGCATGTCACAAAAAGGAAAAAAGTACATTATAATGTTTGTGTTGAAATGGATGCCATCATAACGGAATGCGCATGGCTGAATAATGGAAATTTCTCCATAAGAAAATACATGTGTTTTAGGAGATACGGTCTCAAGTAAGGGAATACCTACTCAGGTTTACCTTTCATGTGGAAGCCAGATACAGTTATCTTTGCCGAGCATCTGTAAAAAAAATATTAAAACTGGAGTAGCCGGAGCGACCTGCACACTAAGGCCTTTATAATCCACCGACCCTCACACAAAAGAAAACACCTCGTAAATTTTCCTGCGAACTTGCTCGTTTCATCGCCAATATTCACACTGTCTCCTTGTGCTTTTTGGGTCATAAAAGGAATAAAGACTGCCTTTTATGCGTGCGACTGAAATATTTTAAGAATACCAACTCCGTTTATAATTAAAAGTTGTGTAACATATTTTGCAAGCTAAATTTTCAATATTATCAATTTTAATGTGTAAATATGGCATTACCTAATATGAGAAGGGCTCACAAATGACAAGTTCTAAATGTGAAGCTAATTTATTTATCAAGTTTTTGGTCGTTGATTTAAGGAGTTCAATGTCTTACGAGTACGGCTTTTAAATTTTCACCCAAGGGCTCTGTTAAAAGTCCTTTAGATGCGTATGAACTCTGCCTCCATGGGCAACTAGAAGCGCACGCAAAATTGGTAACTATTGCTAATTTCTGTTAATTTAAAATTATTTCCTGCGTTTATATAAATTTTAGAAAACCTGCACGCATGATAAAACCAAAAATATTCAATCGCAAGCAAATCACTTCTCCTTCTTATTCTCTATGTAAGTACACCAGGTTTTTCCATTGCATTATTCGTGGAAAGTCTTTTTTTCTGAGTTAGGTTTTCCTTTTTTTCATGGTTTTACCAGATATCTTAAAATTCAAATTACACACTGTGAATGCACGCCAAAACGCCTGCCTCTATGGGACGTCAATAAGCAGTAGTTACGGATATTGCCAAATTTGCGGTTTGTACAATTTTGCTATTATAGTACAACATTGATATAACTAAAAAATTGTATGCCCCGAGGGCGTGCAAGCGGTAGAATCACCTTTAGCAACATCAAAGTATTTTATTTTGGGATAACAAATCACTATAGAAACTTTTACTTCCTGACAAAATCAGGACTTTTAAAAGCAACAGCTACGTATATACCGGGAGTCGGGAGTACCAAATATTTGGTTCGCAGACTAAATGACGACATGTGGATTTTTCGGTAGGTGTAAACTCGCAGGAACTA
Source organism: Polydrusus tereticollis (assembly GCA_963920685.1). NCBI lineage: Eukaryota > Metazoa > Arthropoda > Insecta > Coleoptera > Curculionidae > Polydrusus > Polydrusus tereticollis. The sequence goes on from OY987329.1 coordinate 59,574,846, forward strand.
AAATATGATTGATATAGAAGTTTGACCCAAACCAACCAGGTTAGGTCAAGTGTCGTTTTGATTAATATAAACATATCGGACATTATTTGTGGATAAATTTTGACATATTATTATGTTGTTAAATTGCGTTCGTTACATCTGAACACATTTTCTTGCAGTATATTTATATATGCCTATGCGCTCGATATATATTCATCTTGGCTTCTTGATTTTATCCAAGATCTGATTTTAATACCTGACATTATTCCAGCTAGGGATGGGCTAAAAACATCGATGTTCCATCTCCAACATCGATGTTTTTTTGTTAACATCAATGTTTATTTTAAACATCGAAATAAAATCCCAACCTTAAACTGTACGTGTAGTGTCAAGTCTCGAGGCAAATCTAAAAATGGCGCTATGAGTTCAGTCAGTGTCAGTATTCTTATTCGTTATTGTGCAGGGTTTCCCCTGTCAACCTGTTCTATTTTTAAAATTGGCAAGTGACAGTGAACTGTTAAACAGTAGTTGAGCGGTTGAAACGTCACACGAATTACAAAATACGAATAATACGCACCATTATAATAAGTTTATGAAGTTGTGGGTTGTGGCGTGGGTTGTTTGTTTGTGGCGTAGTGGCTGGTGGTGAACTAGTGAGTGCAGGTAATTTGTTTTGTTTTATTAATACCTATCGTGTTTCTTTCAAATTGTGAAAAATTTTAAAGATGTCTTAGCATTCCTATTTGTTGTGTAAAAGTAAAAGAAACAAGGTTTAAAGTTTGCTTCAAAAATTGGTATTTGATTAGTTAATATTTATTTTGAAAATCTATTCAAGTCGACCAAATTTACCACCAGGTTTTTTTTACAGTGAGATTGCACCTTAATAGTTGAGACTACATTGATTAGCTAGTATAGAACCTAAAAATGTTCCCAGATTCACACACAGAGGAGAATTATAGCTCACGCTTTACTGACTTGGCATCTTTTTCCTTACACCTAATACTGAAGAAGCAATGTTCATTTCGTGATGTGATTTATCTTCTGCATATGGTCTTGGAGAGAGCATTTAATTTAATATTATTAAAAAACAACGTAGAGTGTGCCACTATACATATTTTATACTGGGCTAGTGTTTTAGTATTTGTACAGAAAAGTTCAAAATAATGATTTTCAAAATAAATATCACTAAAATCTTAATTAAGAAAAAGCATCGATATTTTGAACTCGATGTTTTTTCAGCATCGATGATTAGTTTCGATGTTGTCATCGATGTTTTTATTCGATGTGCCTATCCCTACTTCCAGTTATATTTACCACTACTTAACAGAAATTAAGGCAATTTAGGCCTTTAATTTGGTTTTTCTGTCAACTATAATTCAAGTTTCTTTACTTATTTTATTATTAAATCTTTTTACAGTTTTTAAGTACGTAAGTAGGTACGTCCTGTATAATTTCTAAAACAACAATATTTTGCTTTTTTAACAGAAAGTTTAGAAAAACCCAGTAACATTAAAAAACGATCTACAATAATAATACAAACACCAGTTAAAATTCAGAGGTTAAGTTTGCTATTTGTCAAATTGTGCTGAAAGAATCAAAATCTGTATTTTGTTGATCCACAATACGAATAATGGAACTTTCGTATTTATACAAAAACAAATAAATTAAAAGTACACTTAACCACTTACTTAAACACACAAAACTTGAATTACCCATTGTTGAATTACTTATTTATTGTAAAATATTTTGGATATTTCAAATTTTACTACATATTATATTCACATTTAAGGGCAACTTAATATTTTAAATTTTAGGATACGATATCTTTTATACTGAAATATTACAACTGTATGAAAGAAAATATAAAATATTTGGCAACCACACAATGATATACACAACACGTGTTTCTTTCTTCAATATTCAGCGTCCACTGATCGCACGGGCGGTACGCATCGCACGGGCGGTAAGCATCACACGGATATGATTTTTTTAGTGCACTGCATTCACTGGTACGGATCATCGGAATCCGTATCATATACATCGGTATTATTCTTCAACTGTTACCTCGCTATTGTTGATAGAAACAGGCGTTATGTCATTGCTTAAACAAGATGTCATTATAATTTGCTTATTGTCAGAGGAAGATGAGAATGAAAAGAAGAAGAAAAACGGAAATGCTGGGTTTTGATATAAATATAAAAAGGCCAAAATTCGAAGAGCCTTAAAGTTTATTTCGTGATTTAATTTGAGATGATGATATGAATTTCTTTCAATATTTTTGCATCTAAGAGGAATTTCAAAATATACTTTATTATTATCTTGCCAATAGCGGCGGACATTTTGAACACCTAATAAAATAATTTGTTCAAACTAGATAAATTAGTTGCATTGCCATTACATTTTTCCACCCAACCCGCAAACCGATGACCCGATTTCAGTTTTCTTGACACAGTTGGACAAACCATTTAATGTCCTTTGCAACGAGGTTGACCTTAGGTGTGAAAGTCAATATTAAATTCTATAAAATGTGTAATTAAAGTTCCGTCTCGATATTATAATGAACGTGTTTTTTGTAAAATTTGTAAAATCCTGAAACGAAAATACCGATACCCGCGTTATTACCAACGGCAGTGTTGGTACGCAACGGATTTTGATTTCTACTTCGGAATCCTGACCGGAAATACCGACATGCGATCCATTCGGTATCGATAGGTGAACGCAGTCTTATTTAAAACTATGTAGGTAATTAAAAAATCAGATTCGTGCGATGCTAACTAGTGGACGCTTACCTTTCAGACAAATCTTTTGTTCACCTGATCAATAATTTGCGTTTACTATTGGAATTTACTGTAATCGTGGTTATTTAAATTTCGTGCACGCAACCTATTCCATGTCCGTATTTCATTGGATCATAAATAAATTGTGTGCAAATTCGATTTGTAAAAAAAAGTACCTTAAAAATTTAATTAATTTGTACAATGTTTAGTATAGTTGTTGGTAACTTGGAAGTTTTCATTCCTTTAAAGTTAGATTAGTTAAATTTAGTTATTGCAGAAGATAGTTTATATTATGAAAAACTATATACAGAGTTATCTAAAAATTATCTTGCTAAAAGGCGAATATGAAATGGTGTCTGATGTCTAGCCGATTCAATTAAGTTTTGCTGTTGTGTTATCTTCAGCTGGTCTTTTATAATTATTATTTTTACAACTGAGCACAAGATTTACATGGTTGAAGCCTATTTTCGAACTGGTGTGCTAGTTGATGGAATGTGGGTATACAAGTAGCGTTAATGTTAGAACGAGCTTCGAGAGTACTTCCCAGGTTTAGCAGTATTTCCAAAGAATTTTTATGCATTTTATATATTGCAGAAAATGGAGATGAATGTTTAAGTTAAAGCGAGCAGGCAGCAAGTGAACTATTAGATTCTCTCCAAGAATACCAGCCGACATGTTCACAGAAAATTGTTGCTGGTGTCTTCTTGAGACCAAAGGGTGAGGATTTTCATCATGCCAAATGTGGCTGTTCCTTCTATTAAAATAACCATCGTGCATAAAACATGCCTCATCAAAAAACAAGACTATTCTCCCGAAGTGAGTGTTCCAGAACTGGTTTGATCAGTTTCCAAATCATAAAAAGCGGAGCATGACCATTAATCTTGCCTTACTGCACTCCACCACTGATTCTAGTAAAAATTAAAGGGGGATCCAAGCGAACAATCAAAACACTAATCTTTCAAACTAGATAGAGTATATTTAGTGCAATAAAGAAATATAAACCTTAAGATCTAACAAAATACGTGATGCTCATAGAGCCGTTAATTAAACACGACCTATAGTTTTAACTATACGCAACAGAACATTAAAAACTAAAACTAACTATGGGCACAATTTAGCGAGCGGCAATAATTCTCACCGGGGTGCAAATAAAACACTTTCTTAGTGTTGCTTCTATAGTATAATGTGAACAACCTTACTTGTTTAGTCCTACTGGTTACTTTTCTAGGAAGTTTGTCGGGAACTAGCTGGTATCAAGGGGGGAACTCTTAATTGGGGCCTTGTAACCAAGGAATTTCTTGCGTCAAATAAATGTTAACAATGAGTATTTGTTTAGAGAACACTTATCTTATAAAGGGACATCAACTTTTTTATATTGTCATGGCACCGTATTATGTCACAGCGGCTTGATTAATCTGAAAAACTAGTTACCTTTAGAGGTCAACAAGGAGAATGTGATTTTAATAATTGTACAAGGGGAGATGAAATTATGCTAAATAGTTTCTTGTTGAAGGATGTTTCTTCAACAGTGAGGTTTTATTAAATTGTGACCCAAAAACCATTGAAAAAGCTAATCGATCTGGATAATGTTCAGGATTTGAAGCTTGTACCCGTTGTACATGGTAGGGTTAGAGAAGTTGTTCACATAAGACACGCTGTACCGTCGACTTGGAGGATTATGCTGTGCAATTGGACAAGCACTTGTGAATTGATTTTCCTACACACGGTGTATAACTCCTTCTTCAAGTTCAACCATAAGCATCTATCTTATCCAGCCAAGAGGTTAGGAATTCCCGAAACTCTATTTCTCTGTCTCGTCGGAGCTACACTTCTTAACCGGAGGAACCACAAGCGCCCTTTTCATGCATTGTCTTATACATGAGTTGATTATTTTTGTGAGGGTTACCAGAATTGATCGGAATTTTTACGTAAAAACCATATTTGTCGCGGCTATTTTTGTTTTTGAGTTGATTTATCATAACTCTACTTCCTTAAAGCTTACTTCTGAAATGGTGGAAGCACTCCGATTCTTAATATTTTCGAGATTTTCTAAAGGATCAGTATCCAACTCTGGCATACCCTGTACAAGTTTATTTGCTATATTCAAAAAGTAGTCGTTGAAGGCTTCAGAGGTAAGGTTATTTGATTCAATGCTTTTTTTTTGCGTTTCCCATGATTTTATTAATAATTTGGTACATGAAGGGTTATTAGCGTAATTTATACGACTATCATTTGCCGCAATTTTATAACTATTTTAAAAAAGAAAAGATTAATAGGATTTTCCATCCGTAAAATTGTTCTAAAGTTTTATAAAATCCCCATAACAATATTTGATCTTTCTCAATGGCAATATCAAATTATGCTATCAGTTCTTTTAAAATTGGCATACTACTAATAGCACTAATCAATTTTTCAGCAAAATTAAAGTAAATAATAAATTTAAATAAACTATCTGATAAATTCTTGTGCGCGCCAATGAGAAGGAAATGTTGGAATAAATACGTAATTCATTATATAACTAACGTCACATTTAAACTGATCAAGACTTGAACCATTTAATTGTTTAAGTAGCTTTCCAGTAAGGTACCTAATTTTCCATTTTGATGAATTTATGTCAACTTCACTACTTTATTAAAATTAGAGTACTATTATAGTAATATTTAAATTGTGTAATGAAAGTATGTCATCGTGAGGGAAATGAAAAAACAAGCTCTTAATGTTTTTGAAATTTATTTTTTCTGCATATTCTTTCCATTTGAAACAAATTATTCAATTCTATCACGTCCACAAAACAAAAGAAATACTCAAGCCGACTTAAATAAACTAGTTGCCTTTTAAATTAGTTCCAAGCACAAAGAAATGGGTCCCCAAGCCTTTTATCAAAAATCAGGAGAAGGCGATATACGAAATGTAAATTCGTTTCTGTGGCATCTCTGTGGATTCAATATTCTAGGACAAGTTTGTCGTGCACCACGGCGTGAAATGAAGTCGGTGTGACTCGAAAAGAAAGCATGTCATAAAGTTACGTGCTTAGTATTCTAAGTACATACAATACAAATGTTTTTTTAGGAACTTGACTTCTTTTTAGATATTGTAAATAAAACATACACATTATACGGAATCTACACAGAGGAGCTGAAAACTGATAAAGTGATACCGGTGTACAAAGAAGGGTTCCATGAGGATGCAAATAATTATGGACCAATCTCCTTGCTTAGTGATTAGTTCGTTTTCCAATCTCGTTGAAAAATTTATTAAATCCAGGATGATAAAGTTTATCGATTGCACCTTCAAATTTGATATAACCCAATATGAATTTCAAAAACAAGTCATCCACTGGGAGCAACTGCAGATCTATTGAACTATACAACCTGTGAACTATATAAAAACAAATATGTGACTTGAGTATTCATCGACCTACAATACCTTTGATAAACACACTTATTGATGCAACAAGAAAACTGGGCATTAGAAGAATATATGAAAATCACTTCAAAGGTATTCAACAAACAGAAAATAACATGAAGTAGTACACAAAAGTACCAGCAAACAACGAAGTAATACGTATAGTCCAGAGGTCTCTGCTAGGACTACTACAGTATTTTTTCTATGTACAATAATGTACACAGTTTAAAACTTCTATAGTAAAAATGTAAAGACTTTTTGTTTGCTGATAATACTATGTTGATGTGTTAAGAAAGTGGCCCGTAAGAGCTAGAGAAATCTGAAACTATACCATGACTGGTTATGCTATAAAAAAATAACTGTAAACACAAATAAAGCCATTTTATATGATTACTTGTTAAACAGAAAGAAAAGAAGACGTATAACCTAAATATAAAATTAAAAAATCATTAGGAAGTATAAAACTAATAACTATATTAAGGATTGGAAAGCTACTTTCGTATTCCAATCCCGACAAATAATCGAATTATATTCAGTTTTCTAGAATTAGAACCATCAGAAATTATAAAACAATTAATTATCAAGTCTAGTTTAGCAATGTCTCAGCTGACTCCACAACAGATGCAAAAGAATCTCAATTTGCCAGCACGCTTAAGCTGGAAACCCACTAGGTACACTCCATGCCACGATACGCTACACGATGTCAGTTAACGTGTCTCACGTTTCGATCTACATTCGCATATTATATTTAACACGTTACACCACGGTGACGACATTTTCGGTATTAAGAAAAATTTACTTTTTTGGGTCTAACTTTTGAACCTACTTGTATAATTTAATGAAATTTCAATACTGTATAGAAGCTATAAAGAGTAACTAAACCATACTACAGCAAATGTTTACATCGTCAGGGAAATCAGGAACGGAATTACCGCCACACTCGTTGGTCCAAAATTTTGACCGGTGTCATTTCACAGAGCTGAAAACAGATTTTTTAAATATTTTGGTCACTCCTCTTTAAAAAAGTACTCTTAGTTTATTTTGATAAAACCGGCGGTTTGCGAGATAAATCTTTTTTTATGCGAAACACTCAAAAGTTACTAATGATAAACACAAACAGCTAAAAATAAAATGCGCAGGGTATGCTAATGTGCATTTAATTTTTAGTAAGCGCTTTCCAACTTTTCAAAGGCAAGACGACATTATGCTAAAAGATTTCCAGCTCAGACATTGTCAAGTGCAAAGACCTATTAAAGGGTTGATCGGAGCGTGTTTAATTTATAACGTTATTAAAATACAAAAATAATGGAAAAGGTTTGAATGTTATTTTGGCAAGTGTTCAATGTGGGCCTAACGTACTTCAATACATTTTTTTAGTCCTTGAATATTTTCCCACTGCACTGAGAATAATATTCAGGCATTATTACGGACTTCGCTAGAATGCTTTGTTATTTTTGCCAGTAGTTTTTCTCTAGTATTAGCTGGTGTTGAATATTCTAGTTCCTTTAGATGCACCCATAAGTAAAAGTCTACGGGATTTAGGTCTGTAGACCTTGGTGGTCATAAAACAGGTCCACCTCGACCCATTCATCGAGGGCCAAAAACGCTTATTGTATGTATTTTACGGTTAAAATGAGGTGGAGCACCATTATGTATGTACTACACTTGCATTCCGATCAACCCAAAACTCCAAGTCTTTTAACCTTTGAAGAGTTGGAAAGTGCTTCCCAAAAATTAAATACACATCATCTTTTGTCTGTTTGTGTTTAGCATTAGTAACTTTTGAGTGTTTCGCATAAAAACCAATTAATCTCGAAAACCGCCCGTTTTATCGAAATAAATTACGAATACCTTTTTTGAAGAGGAATGACCAGAGTTTTTAAAAAATCTGTTTTTAGCTCTGTCAAACGACACTGGTCAAAATTTTGGACAAACGAGTGTGGTGGCAAGTCCGTTCCTGACTTCTGTGATGATGTTAAACATCTACTGTAGGACGATTTAATGACTCTTTATGGCCTCTATAAAATATTAAAATTTGATTAAATTTTACAAGTCGGTTGAAAAGTTGGAGCCAAAAAAGCAAATCGCTGGGTATCCCTTTGGGGCTCTGTATCTCCCGTTAACCGGCACTTTAGGAATTTTTTTCTATGACATATTAGGTTATTGTGACCTCCTCTATATGCTCCCGAGAAATTAGTATATCGTCTTAAATTTAGGCCTAGGCCCATATTTCATTAGCACGGGTTTGGGTGCTTGGATTCGTTATCGCTTGTCGTTAACACGCTTATACGCTACTATAAAAACAACAAGGGCATACAATTCTTATTTTGTCAGGCGCTTTCATTATATTCTTATAGAATCCCACAACCGGTACTGATAAATTTGTTGTTGTCAATGCTAAAGCTCAATACATAGTTCTTTAATTGGTAGCTAGTACCTAAGCTTTATTGATCTGTGGCTAGTACTTACTTATTTGATAAAGTTTTGAATATACCCGTACCCATTCCTGCTCTTGTATTTACCTGAAAAGAAAAAGAAAATATTAATAAACAATATCATAGGAAAAAATAAAATAACATGAACTAATCAGAAAAGACCGAAGCTTAAAAAAAAACAAAAAGTGTTAAAAAAAAAACAAAAAGTTAAAACATTTTTTTTACATAATTTTTTTTATTTGCACACAGATTATATAATATTGGGTTTCACAAAATAAGTAATAGGTGAATACCTGCATACTGCACCATTTATCTATTTATAATAGCATTTATATGAATAATATTTACCATCAACTATAACAGAACTAAGGATGCACGATGTTGTTCGATTCGATCGGGTCAAAACATCGATGTTTTAATATAGATGGATTCTGACTCGATGTTTTATGACATCGATGGTAGGTTAGATCGATGTATAGAAATATCGATTTGTTAGTCGTTTTCGAAAATATATCGAATAAATAAAAATAAAAAAACAAGTCAAATTATATTTTTAGTTTAAAGCATTATCCTTTTGATAAGCCTTTAAATATTTGATGTTATGCTGCAAACGTCAAGCACGCCTGGGGCCAGTTCATTGTTTTTTACTTGGATATTATCGTACGACATACTACATAGACGACCGGAAAGAGGTATACGGCCTACTTGAAGATGATCGTAAAGAGTAAGAGAAATATGACAACCAAATTATATCTCTTTCTGCAAAGTGCACCACGAGCTTAGAAGAAAGGCAGCAATTGTATTTCTTCTATTTTTAATGACCACTTTATTATACTTGGGTATCTTAGGTCTGTTCTCGAGAGTCCAGTAGGCTTTTGAGGGTCATCACTATTTGTCGGGCACCTTCTGCGACCTGAGTAAAGCCTTCGGTTGCGTATCGCGCGAGATAGTACTAAAGAAACTCCGAAACTATAGATTTAGCGACAGCAGCATTGTAACTGGCTCACATACCCTCTTTGCTAATGATACTACTATGACCTGCGGAGATCGGGATCTCATTGGAGCAACGGAGGCATCGTATAAGGCGCTGGTGAAGACAGAATGATGGTTTATAGCCAATAAACTGTTTTTAAATATTGACAAAACCCACAAAATGGTCTCTTGGACAAGACCGCTTCCTCCTGGCGTAAGAAATAATACCACAAAGTTCCTGGGGGTCCATCTAGATACAGGACTACATTTGACTACCCGTACGACTGCCCTTAAAAACAAATTGGGATCTACCATCTTTTTTTTGCGAAGACTTTCTGAATGTGTCTCGCAGCTCACCCTGAGGCAGGCACATTTTGCACTCTACTACTCACACATCAGCTTTGCTATTCTGGCTTGGGGCCACAGCACTGGCGCTAAGGAGGTCTTCCGCATGCAGATGAGGATGGTAAAAGTAATTGCTGGTCTATCCTATTGGGTGGATTGTCGACAGGCTTGTGTCCTTTGGTATTCTAACCTTGTCTACCCTGTTTGTCCTGGAAAGTATCTTATTTATCAAGCAACATCGGAGAGACGAAGAGATACATAGCTATAACACCCGCAACAAACGGGACCTAGTGCCTTCATATAAGCGACTCCAGAAAAGTCGAGATGGCCCAAACTCTGTTGGCATAGCTTTTTTTAAAAAATTACCTAGCTCAAGACAGAACTTACTATTAACTCTGTTTAAGAAAAGAGTCAAGGCATAAGGGATTCCTCGACAGTCGGATTTTTATGGTATTGATGAATTTTTGAAGTGTGCTGTTGGAATTTGTAATCCCTGTTGGACCTTGAGCGTTTTAAACAGTATTGTTGGACTTTGAATTTTTTAACTTTGGCGTTGGACTTTGATTATAATTTTAATAGTTACTTAGATTTTCTCAGTGAGGGACTTTTGAATTATGTTAGGTAACTTAATATTTTAGCTCGACTTTTAAACCTATTTGTACTGTCGAATAAATATTAAAAAAATAAAATAAATAAATGTCATTAAGTGTTATATGCATACAGTCAAAAATATAAATACATATTTTGCAATAAACAATATACCAATAAATTGAAAAAATAGTCCATAGTTTTAGTGGAGTCAAAGTAATGTAAATGAAACAATGCAGTCTTCCTTCACATCCACAGGATGATAAATGTAAAAGTTGAAGATTATTTATCATCGTGTGAGTTGTACTAATTAATTTGAGACAACTTATATTTCCGCTAAACTCGATGTTAGGTGAGTCCTACTTAAACTTTATTTTATATTCATTGTTCAATCCTAACTTTGCACTATCCTTTTTTTTATCCCCTGATGATGAGTGCTTAAGCACTCGAAACATGTAGGGAGCTTTTTTATTTACTGTGTTAATCATTAAACTGTGGAGGAAGACTGTATTGTTTCATTTACAATACACCAATAATTTCGATGTATATCGATGCTTTTTAATGCTATCAACATCGATATATTAAGGTCGATGTTTCTACAACATCGATGTGTTTTGCATTTTATGCATCCCTACCTATAACCAACAAAATTTACCATAAGCGGAAAATCTTCTTTCTTCGCGTTATCAAATAAATGTTTGATAATTAAATAAAACATAATTTAAATTTATTATTAAGTCGTTATTAATTAAATCCACTTTGAGCTTTATCCATGTAGAATGGCAATACATATTTTCAGCTAGATTATGGATAAATTTCAAAAACACGACTAAATTAAACGATTCAATTTATATTGCAAATTGCTTCTATTATGTAAATTGACCGAAACGTGCGGATGCATGATCCCAACTTAGTTAATGTAACTCGAGGTTAGTTCAGGTTAGTTTTAAAATAATAAATTGCTTGTTTAGTCCAACAAATGTATAATACATTTCTTGTATTTATGTATTTATTAACTACGTTTTATATTAGAATATACTTGTAGCAAGTCAGAAAATTATTAAGCTACAATACATAATACTGAATATAATTCAATATATAGCATAAAAAGCTCAAAATAGAACATTTTTCACAAACAGTCACATACCATGTATTTTCAAAAGGAGAAGTTTAGATATTCCTCTTTGCTGTAAATACCTATTTTAACTATCATATTTAAAGTATTTAAATCAAGAAATTTAATCGTATTTGGTAAATGATTATAAGGGTGAAATTGAATATGAATTCTTCTTAGACTTATTCAAACGGTAACGATTTTGAAGCAAGGCGTTCGAGATCCTAGTATAATAGGAGTGCTTATTACTGCATATCCGAAAGTAAAAGAAATTTTGACTAAGACTCGTATTAAATAACAAAGTATAAAAAACAAGAACGCTTGGCAACAGCATGATGCGCAAATTCAAAAAAAGGTCCCACTAGAGTCTCTAGAGCTCAGACCCAGAAGCGTTCTTATCGCCCTCCCTTGAACCCGGAAAACTCTAAGCGCATGGCTCGAATTTCCTAAACCGTTATGCCATATTACAGTTTCGAGTGGAACAGGGCAAAATAAACATGTTTGAAAAATATGTAAATTCAATACCTATTTTAAATTACGCAATAAAAATACTACCGATGAAAGCAAATATGTTTTGATCAGCTTAATTATTTCCGTGGTGTCGGGGAAAAAGGAGATAAGTTCATTTCTTAAAGTTTTCAGTAGATTCAGTTAAAGTTTAGCTTAGTACTACCAATCGGGCGAAGGAGTTTGGAAAGCGATATTTTTAAAGTAAAATCATTGTTACCTTATGTTTAAATTTATTTAGGACATGTTATGGTGTTTGTGATATTTTAGAAGAAAAATGTACTTATCCCTTTACGAACCAACAAAAACTACACTTATCTCATTTTTAACATTATATTTAATTAATTCACAAAAATAAAACATAATCAAAACTAAAAACAGACGCTCAAAACTAAAGTTTTAATTTTGTAATGGCAAAAATAAGGTAAGAAGTACTCTTCTGTCTAACTGTCTTCTTCATCTGATGAAATCAAGTCGGGATGGGATTCTTTAACATCCTCCAGAGTGTGAAGGTTTTGGTAGAAATCCCAGAATATATCCGAAATGTAAGGAAGTAGTTGCAGTAGGTTATCCTTTTTCTTTTTAGAAATTGGTACAGGACCATGATATTGTGATTTAGGAGCTAAATTTGCTGAGGCGCCGCCGCGTCTTCTAAATGACAAGCTTTTAAAGTTCCTGCTGATGTTCGTCTTAAAATACATTATACCTATATCGTTTTTATTTACGCTTATTTCTCGAACGTTACGCCAATAAAATGGATTTCCTGATTCATCCTTTTTCTTAATCTGAAGTTCCTTTTTCAATAGTTCCGCGAAATCAAAAAAATTTAACTGGGTCATTTCAATAACCTTGAAGGGATGTTTTTTTCCAGTGCATCGAACCAGCTGGTACCAGTCATGTGGATGGTGAATTGGTGATTCTGTGCGCTTCTTAGTTTTTTCAATAAGAGCGTGATCTCCGTCACACTCCATATGGGTATGTCCCGGAACTAAAAATTTATGATTAATTACTTTAAGGGTTGGGTGGACTTTCATAAGGACGAAGTACATTGCAATAACGTGGGAATTCTTATTTTGCCCCGCACAAGAATCTGAATAAAGTGTAATTTCTTCGATGTTTCTAGGAATGTCCATTAAAAAACGATATAAGCATGATGCTATTTGGTTTGCTCCTCTAGCAGCTATAGCCTCATGCCACATAAAGCAATAGGCCTGATTATTATCACAGTCGTGGACAGTTAAATTAAAAGTCCACAACTGTCTTAAGTAAAATGTTATTCCAGCTGACAGTTGTGGGGTCGGCAAACACTGCTGTAGATCAAACGTTACAGTTTTCTTGGTAGGGTCAGTTTTTGATAATAGTTTATCCTAGGATTTTAGGTTGTAATAGTCGTCGGCTTCTTTCAGATGTAAATTTAACTCTTCTTGGTATTTTAGTTTTTCTTCTTCACTTGCCAAATTTATTTTCATTTTTAATTTATCGCATTTCCCGCACGTATCCTTGCTTGGACGTTTTATCCCAATGTTTAGTGAGTGAAAAATTTCCTCAAATTTTGTACGATTAATAGTAATTCTGCCGGGCTCAGTTAGATATTGATTGTAGAGTTTTGTAATGGTATAATGTGGCGGCAAGTATTTTTTATTGGTATCACGCCGACTATAATGACTTTCATACAGTGGAACTTTTTCGATGAACTCAGTTACTTTCTTAATATCATCGTCAGAATACTTATTTTTTGGAGGCTGCTTTCCCCGACGATCACTTTCATAAATTCCGGAAAGGTTTGAACTAACTTTGTAACTGCATAACTCTAAAAACTTATTTGTTTCTCCCAATGTTTTGCGAAAACATTCCTTACAAATTTTATTTTCAATCCCATTAATTCGTAAGTAATACTCGTGTGTAAATTCTCGATTTTTGATCTTCTTTTTTACATCCTTTTGCCTGCTTATTAACTTCTTGTGTTTTCTTATCAAACTACTGACGAAATTTACACGTTTATCATGAGAACCGCATCCCCAGTATTCATCAAAAATCTTTTTCCTGTCCTCATCCCTAAAGTTTTCTTGGCATTTCATGCGACAGTTTGATAGACTTTGACACACTCGAGCTTTTTTAACCTTCCCAGATTCGGTCATATATTCCCCACCATGGTTTCGCTTATATTTCCTTTCTGCTTTAGCAACTCTTGTTCTTCCTTTTAAAGATTTTCTTAATTTCCTCTTTTTTGGTAAATTTTTAGATTCAGTAATAATGGCGACATTAAGATTAACAGGCATAGTTTTTTTTTGTATTTTTTTTTAGATTTCAAAAGCTCTAAAGGGACATCGCTATCATCAGAGTCTATTTCAGAAGGAAAATATTCGTCGTCGGTATTAAGAGAATTAAATATTTCTTTATACTCATCCGGCAATGATGGAGGAATACTTGAATCAGAATCTGAAATAAAAACAAGAATACTTTTTCTGTATGTCGTTATTAGTCATTATGCAGGATTCATAATGCAGGGCGGATTTAAATCGACATCGTATTTTATAGTTAAAATATGCAGTGCTTTTTTAAAGCAATCAAATAAATGTTTGATAATTAAATAAAACATAATTTAAATTTATTATTAAGTCGTTATTAATTAAATCCACTTTGAGCTTTATCCATGTAGAATGGCAATACATATTTTCAGCTAGATTATGGATAAATTTCAAAAACACGACTAAATTAAACGATTCAATTTATATTGCAAATTGCTTCTATTATGTAAATTGACCGAAACGTGCGGATGCATGATCCCAACTTAGTTAATGTAACTCGAGGTTAGTTCAGGTTAGTTTTAAAATAATAAATTGCTTGTTTAGTCCAACAAATGTATAATACATTTCTTGTATTTATGTATTTATTAACTACGTTTTATATTAGAATATACTTGTAGCAAGTCAGAAAATTATTAAGCTACAATACATAATACTGAATATAATTCAATATATAGCATAAAAAGCTCAAAATAGAACATTTTTCACAAACAGTCACATACCATGTATTTTCAAAAGGAGAAGTTTAGATATTCCTCTTTGCTGTAAATACCTATTTTAACTATCATATTTAAAGTATTTAAATCAAGAAATTTAATCGTATTTGGTAAATGATTATAAGGGTGAAATTGAATATGAATTCTTCTTAGACTTATTCAAACGGTAACGATTTTGAAGCAAGGCGTTCGAGATCCTAGTATAATAGGAGTGCTTATTACTGCATATCCGAAAGTAAAAGAAATTTTGACTAAGACTCGTATTAAATAACAAAGTATAAAAAACAAGAACGCTTGGCAACAGCATGATGCGCAAATTCAAAAAAAGGTCCCACTAGAGTCTCTAGAGCTCAGACCCAGAAGCGTTCTTATCGCCCTCCCTTGAACCCGGAAAACTCTAAGCGCATGGCTCGAATTTCCTAAACCGTTATGCCATATTACAGTTTCGAGTGGAACAGGGCAAAATAAACATGTTTGAAAAATATGTAAATTCAATACCTATTTTAAATTACGCAATAAAAATACTACCGATGAAAGCAAATATGTTTTGATCAGCTTAATTATTTCCGTGGTGTCGGGGAAAAAGGAGATAAGTTCATTTCTTAAAGTTTTCAGTAGATTCAGTTAAAGTTTAGCTTAGTACTACCAATCGGGCGAAGGAGTTTGGAAAGCGATATTTTTAAAGTAAAATCATTGTTACCTTATGTTTAAATTTATTTAGGACATGTTATGGTGTTTGTGATATTTTAGAAGAAAAATGTACTTATCCCTTTACGAACCAACAAAAACTACACTTATCTCATTTTTAACATTATATTTAATTAATTCACAAAAATAAAACATAATCAAAACTAAAAACAGACGCTCAAAACTAAAGTTTTAATTTTGTAATGGCAAAAATAAGGTAAGAAGTACTCTTCTGTCTAACTGTCTTCTTCATCTGATGAAACCAAGTCGGGATGGGATTCTTTAACATCCTCCAGAGTGTGAAGGTTTTGGTAGAAATCCCAGAATATATCCGAAATGTAAGGAAGTAGTTGCAGTAGGTTATCCTTTTTCTTTTTAGAAATTGGTACAGGACCATGATATTGTGATTTAGGAGCTAAATTTGCTGAGGCGCCGCCGCGTCTTCTAAATGACAAGCTTTTAAAGTTCCTGCTGATGTTCGTCTTAAAATACATTATACCTATATCGTTTTTATTTACGCTTATTTCTCGAACGTTACGCCAATAAAATGGATTTCCTGATTCATCCTTTTTCTTAATCTGAAGTTCCTTTTTCAATAGTTCCGCGAAATCAAAAAAATTTAACTGGGTCATTTCAATAACCTTGAAGGGATGTTTTTTTCCAGTGCATCGAACCAGCTGGTACCAGTCATGTGGATGGTGAATTGGTGATTCTGTGCGCTTCTTAGTTTTTTCAATAAGAGCGTGATCTCCGTCACACTCCATATGGGTATGTCCCGGAACTAAAAATTTATGATTAATTACTTTAAGGGTTGGGTGGACTTTCATAAGGACGAAGTACATTGCAATAACGTGGGAATTCTTATTTTGCCCCGCACAAGAATCTGAATAAAGTGTAATTTCTTCGATGTTTCTAGGAATGTCCATTAAAAAACGATATAAGCATGATGCTATTTGGTTTGCTCCTCTAGCAGCTATAGCCTCATGCCACATAAAGCAATAGGCCTGATTATTATCACAGTCGTGGACAGTTAAATTAAAAGTCCACAACTGTCTTAAGTAAAATGTTATTCCAGCTGACAGTTGTGGGGTCGGCAAACACTGCTGTAGATCAAACGTTACAGTTTTCTTGGTAGGGTCAGTTTTTGATAATAGTTTATCCTAGGATTTTAGGTTGTAATAGTCGTCGGCTTCTTTCAGATGTAAATTTAACTCTTCTTGGTATTTTAGTTTTTCTTCTTCACTTGCCAAATTTATTTTCATTTTTAATTTATCGCATTTCCCGCACGTATCCTTGCTTGGACGTTTTATCCCAATGTTTAGTGAGTGAAAAATTTCCTCAAATTTTGTACGATTAATAGTAATTCTGCCGGGCTCAGTTAGATATTGATTGTAGAGTTTTGTAATGGTATAATGTGGCGGCAAGTATTTTTTATTGGTATCACGCCGACTATAATGACTTTCATACAGTGGAACTTTTTCGATGAACTCAGTTACTTTCTTAATATCATCGTCAGAATACTTATTTTTTGGAGGCTGCTTTCCCCGACGATCACTTTCATAAATTCCGGAAAGGTTTGAACTAACTTTGTAACTGCATAACTCTAAAAACTTATTTGTTTCTCCCAATGTTTTGCGAAAACATTCCTTACAAATTTTATTTTCAATCCCATTAATTCGTAAGTAATACTCGTGTGTAAATTCTCGATTTTTGATCTTCTTTTTTACATCCTTTTGCCTGCTTATTAACTTCTTGTGTTTTCTTATCAAACTACTGACGAAATTTACACGTTTATCATGAGAACCGCATCCCCAGTATTCATCAAAAATCTTTTTCCTGTCCTCATCCCTAAAGTTTTCTTGGCATTTCATGCGACAGTTTGATAGACTTTGACACACTCGAGCTTTTTTAACCTTCCCAGATTCGGTCATATATTCCCCACCATGGTTTCGCTTATATTTCCTTTCTGCTTTAGCAACTCTTGTTCTTCCTTTTAAAGATTTTCTTAATTTCCTCTTTTTTGGTAAATTTTTAGATTCAGTAATAATGGCGACATTAAGATTAACAGGCATAGTTTTTTTTTGTATTTTTTTTTAGATTTCAAAAGCTCTAAAGGGACATCGCTATCATCAGAGTCTATTTCAGAAGGAAAATATTCGTCGTCGGTATTAAGAGAATTAAATATTTCTTTATACTCATCCGGCAATGATGGAGGAATACTTGAATCAGAATCTGAAATAAAAACAAGAATACTTTTTCTGTATGTCGTTATTAGTCATTATGCAGGATTCATAATGCAGGGCGGATTTAAATCGACATCGTATTTTATAGTTAAAATATGCAGTGCTTTTTTAAAGCAACGTACTACGAGATTTGAGAATTGTAACACGAGGTCTTCCACGTATGTTCATTATTAAAAAGAACCCACTATATAGCATAATACTATTTTGGTTATTCCAGGTCAGACAGTTTATTCATTTTAGACTAAATATTATTTCAACTCTGTTCACTCATTGTAAACGCACGATTTTAAATTTTAATTTCAGATTTGAGGTTATGATTTCTAAATGCACATTTTACTTCTGAAACCTTGTTAAAATTACTTACCATTATCCTGTTCATGATATTTCAAACACATAGACACCAGTCTTTTACCTCTCGGCTCCATTTGAATAATTTAAGAAGCACTATTAATAATAGAACTTGACTGCAAGAATTTTTAACACAGAATAACGAATAAATTGTAAAACGTAGTGCGAACAAATAGAAAGCTGAGGGACTTAACGAGGTATGTAAACTTATCCCTTTGGGTACAATTTTTATTTACGGATTCAGTTACGTGCGAAATGGAATAAGTGTACTTATCTCTTTAAGTGCTTTTGGAGCGCCAACTTATAACATACCTCCAAATGAACATTGCTTTAATAATTTTATTTACAAGAATTAACTTATCTCCTTTTGCACGAAGGTAGATCTCGCTATTCAAAACTTATACCTCGTTATATCTCAATATGGAAAAATTTGAACTTATCTCCTTTTTCCCCGGGACCACGGATTTGTCGTCAATCGTTATACCCAGCAAGGTGACGCTATCACCAGTTAATCACATCATTATGAAAAGAAATTGTCAATTTTTGAGTCTTGCCATGATTCAATAAAATATTAGTATATGAAAACTAATCCTGCGCCCGCTGTTCAGTCTTAGAACTCAAGAGATTGAGGTCTAAGAGTGACGTGCTTGAACAGATTAAGGTAGTCTGCGAATAATGAATATTTTATTTGTAAAATAAAGGTTGGAGAGTTATTGATATAGATAAGGAAAAACAACGGACCCAGGACTGATCCCTGTGGCACTCCATGATTTAGAGTTCAAACCGACAAATTTTGGTTATTTCAATTAACACACTGGCTCCTGTTTTTAAAATAAGACGCAAGAAAAGCAATTCTCATTTCTAAACCAGATAATTTGAGCAGAAGCAAGTTGCGACAAGTCAATTTTGTCACTGTATAAAACTGGTGTCGAGTACAATGTTTTGTTTTTGTATGAAACTACATACCTAACTTTAGCGACTTTATCTTGGTTTTCCACTTAAGGTTAATGACCTTCCTTTCGATGTCTCTGGCTAAAGCTGGGATCTAGAGGGGCGAGGTACTGTAGGGGCACCCCGACATCATTGATCGAACCCCCAAACTTACATTAGGGCCCGAGAAGCTTCGACTAGGGTCTATTATCTCTTCTTTCCATTACATCTTCTCTACCCCTTTTCCGTCTTCCCCTTGAGAAGTCGTATAAGCCACGCCTAATTTTTTTTTTAAGTCTCTTTGGAAGTTCTTCCCAAATATCATCGTCATTACAGGTAATTTTAGACATAAGCAACTAACAACCTTTTTGCCTTAATAAAGCCATCAATAATATTTTTAATAAAGCATTTTATTTATACAGCTTAGCCCTTGCCTTATTTTTTCTTTTGTTTACCTGGTGTCAGGTCACTCGGTCAGAGCTAGCTCCACGATCATTTTGGAGGGTTCCAGCTTTTCTTGTGGTTAAGCTAGTGGCGCTTGTTAAACCCCCTCTACTCGAGGGCAATTTGTACGCGTGCTCCACAGTTGGTTCTGTTCGTGTGCTCTGACAACTACTTACATTTTTTTTATTATAGCTTAAATCACTCCTTTGTTTTATTTAATTGAATTATTTTTTTTCTTTTATTACTTTCAATAGTCCTGCGGCTTTACTTATTCAGCGGTTGTCTTCACAGAATCGCTGGAAACTACAATTTTTTTAAAAAAAGAAGGAAAAATGAATAAATAATTTTTTTTTATTTTTCTAATTTCTTCCCTCATTTCATTCAACAACAAAAAAAACTCTAGCGCGCGTTGCAAAGTCATAAGTATATGCACAGTAAATCAAATGCAGTATTCTATTTTGGAAAAATTTTCGAACAAGTACATTTTAAAATCATTGTTAATTCCGAATTTCTTGACATGCAAACTTAATGATTCATGTAGTAGATACGATCCATGATTTTTTTTAAAACCCCTTATATCTTGTCAGATTTTTGAACTCCAAGAAAGCTAATTTCAAAAACATAAAACACCTACATTATACAAGGTTTTGTTGGCACAAGCAGTTTATCAATAAAATTTGCGGCACAATAAAATTTGGGATATCAACGCAAAACCGAAATTGTTAAAATAATAAAGGAAATATAATATCTACCATTTTCAGGAACGAACCCCATTATTGAGTTTAGGCTGATCCCTTTCTTAATGTAAGTACATAAAGTGCTGAACAATATAAACGCCTCATAGGAAATCTTGCATCAACTTTGAAGCCGTGTAATTTGAAAAATGTTTCATAGATTTTTTGAAGCGAGACAGTTGTGGGTAGGTGTGACCTCTTTTTTATATGTCTATGGGTGTGACTATAAATTAATATACAGGGGTAGAGCCGTAAGCTTAGCCTAGGCAGGTGGCATAATACAGAATGGATAAGAAGATGTATCCTAAATTATTTGATTTCACGCCCATTTTTTTTTTATTTCTATGCAAAAAGCAGGTAGGATTGAGATAATTTAAATTTCTTTATTCATGGTAATGGTATTATTGACTATCACATTTTTTTGATCATGACGTTTGGCTTACTTTGAGTAATCTTCTTTCAGTTATTTTAGTAATATTCGTACGATTTATTTGGGGACATAGAAAATGCAAACAATGCAAATCAACTTAAATTAGAGAAAAACTTGCAATACTAAGTTCATTATATGTGTATGAAAACGCAGCCCGGGTTACTTGAAAAGTAAAACAATTTATTTTATGGCGGCTGTAGGTTGCGAGTATGAAGTTCAGGGTAACACAGACGATTTAAAAAGTAAAGCGGTAATTCGTGGCAGTTTGAGAGTCATTAAAATGCAAATTAATGTAGATAATATAATATATATTGTCTGCTGTCTGATTGACACTGGGTCGGCACTGCCGGCCCTGCCGCCCCTAAAAAGCTGCCACTGAATTGTTGTCAATTTTGTTACCTCGCCAATTGCTGGAAAAAAGAAACAAAACTTTTTCTAACCCCCGTTGTAAAGAGTAATGTACTGCTTTGGAACGTTTTGGAAATCTTGAAATATTTGGAGTCGTTCCAGGATAATTGTCAATTTTCTGAAAAACTGCGATTTTCATGACATTGAGGCATCAAATTGCCCACATCGACTGGCAATTATTGTTACTAACTTGCTGAGGGAATGCAACGTAGAAAGAATGATATGGATTGCCACATTATCAGACGTAAATCCATTGAGCATGTCCGGAGTAATTTAAAATTACGTTTGAAACAGGAAGGTAATGAATTCAATATTATTTTTTTTCTCGGTTTCTGGAATCCAATAGAACGCCAGAAATGAATAAAAAAATAATGAAATTATTTTTAAATTAATATTGAAGCAAAATTTCGCATGGGTCCTTTAAACTGTTGACTAGTTTATTTATAATAAACCCCTTTTACAATAATTTGGTTCTAATATTTTACACTAAAAATAGCTCTTTAAATTGATATATCAGATTGCATTATACAATTACTATGCGACATTTAAAAGTGTTGATACAATATTGTTAAATAAAAATATCAGTAAATACCAGTGGCGGCTCCTGTATAAGGGATGCAGAGCTGCAAAACCACCAAACTTTTAAACGAAATAACTGAAACCATGAGTTAATATCGGTTAATACATTTTAAATCGTATTACAAATATAATTTCGATATCGATACATGATCTATACTAAATCTACACCAAAGGCCCGAAGTATTCAACCAAGTATGACGCAATAAACCGTATGCACGATCGAGCCATTCCCCCATTCCTATTCTATGCATCCGCCGAGTACCTACTGACATCGCAATAAAACTTAAAAGAGGTTGACAGCGCATTTTCTCCTGTAAATAGCCAACGGCGAAGTGAACCGGACATACAGGGTGGCGCATCGAAAACGAAACAGAGACATTTACTGGCAGCTCAGTCCTTTTTTGGAAAAACACTCAGACCCGTCGATTTTGTTATCGAGGGGGACACAAAATTGGCAAAAAATAACGTTAACAAGTGCAGCCCCCTGGGCCCCTAAAATCTTAAATGGAAATGGGAGTCGAGTGACACCTTATTTTAAAGGTCTTTCAATTCCCTTTATAATGATGTAAAATTCATGTACTTTAGTTCAGTAGTTTTGGAGATTTATTGATTTAAAACTTAAAGTAGACTTTAACAGGTACATCAGATTAGTTTGCACTACTTTCAGAAGAAATTTGAGTAAAAGCATTAACTTAATAAGTAAATACTTTTCTTCACTACGCCCATGGTTTGTTTATCATTTTGGTGTTGAAAATAGCGATTGGAGCGTTTTTTGTGGCAAAAAAAGTTGTTTCTTGAAGAAAGATAAGAAGGGAATGTCTCTTACTTATTTTAAATAGGAATTTAGAACATAGTTTGCGATTGATTCGACCAAACTTTGTTAAAATACCTTTTAACGCTTTATACATAAATTAACCATGGTATAATCCACGGCAGAAAGGGTTGAAATTATCGAAATATTTTTCGGAAATAATCAGTGCGCTAATAGAACAGTACAAATATTTAATGAGCGACATGAGAACAGTAACGTGCATCAAAAATATGTTCTAGAACTTGTAGCTAAATTTCGGGAAACTGGATCAGTCGCCAATAAAAAACGCAACATTGAAAATCTCGTAAGGAACGAAGCAATGGGGTTTTAGGGCAAGTTTATGTAGATCCTACGTTAATTACCCGCAAATTGTATACTATGTGTGGTGTTAGTCGACGTAGTATCCAACGGATTCTAAAGGCCTATAGTTTTCATCCGTATAAAATTCACCTTGTACAAGAACTTAATGAAGACGATTTTGATCGGCGATTACAATTTTGTGAAGATATGAGTGAACCAATTATAAACGATTAACATTTTCTATTCAACACTTGCTTTTCCGACGAATGTTCCTTTTTCTTAAATGGCGTAGTAAATCGTCATAACTACCGATATTGGTCCGATTCTAATCCCAGAATTTATCGGGAGGTACACACACAGCAGCCACAAAAATTAAATGTTTGGGCTGGTATTTTTGGCAATCATTTAGTTGGTCCTTTTTCCTTACCTGGAAATTTGACCGGTGAAATGTATTTGGAATTACTGCAAGACGCCATAGATCCTGCATTAACAGCCATAATTGAAAATCAGAATGATCGGCGGTTCATTGCGAATAGGTTGATGTTCCAACAGGATGGTGCCCCACACATTACGCATTACGTGTTCGACAATACTTAGATCAGACGTTTCCAGGTCGATGGATTGGTAGAAGAGGAAAAAGTTTTTCCCTTTCATTTAGCTACACCATTTTTATGAAATCGGACTTGTAAACTAATTATTTTAGAATGTATGAAGACCTACAAGACATTATTATAGCCGGGGGTAATAACCAAGACATTGACTCAGCCATAATAATAAATTTATTAGGCAATGAAGCCGAATCAGCCAACAATGAACCCCTTAACTGAATGTGCGCATGACCATTTGTTTCGTTATTTCGATGCGGTAACATTATTAACGTAGCTACCAAAGACATTAGAACTAATAGACGAAATAATTAATAATTATAATTGTTAAAATAATTCCCATAAAAGTATCGACTATTATTGTTTTAAAATAATTGGCGAGTGCGAGAGAGAAAGGCAGATCTCTTAGACCCCATCGGCAACATTGCAAACTGACCCTTGATTTTACTCGCCAGTGGTGTAGGGGTTAAAACCTAACAACAATGTATGAAAATAATACAATAATTTTTTAATTTTTTTAAGTTATTTATCAATATCTACTCTTAATTGTTTCTAAGTATAACAAAACTTTCTTCATTGTGCATAAAAGTTTTAATAAAAATGGTGCTACCACGGCATTACTAAACGAACCCATACACTACACAAATGCTTTCTATAAAACAATAACCTAATCATACTTACCGACGAAATGATAAATTTGGATTAAAATGATCCACTTTTTACACACTACACAGACATAAACCATAAACCATGTTTATTTCTACACTAACGTTTTGACAAATACACAAAGAAATCAAAAAGGAACTTCAAAAAGGGCACAAAAACACGAACTAGTTGTTGGGACAGACTGTCAACGTCGCAATCGCTATCGTCGTTCTTAAAATCTCTCCGGTTGTAAAATCGTATTGCAATGTTGCCGTAGTGCCTGAGATATATAAGAATAATGGTAATACTTTTTAAGTTTTTAACACTTTTTAATAAAATATCCGCATAACATGAAAAGCATGAATGCATAATTTGATACGCACACCTTAACTTTTTTGTATATTAGGTTCTGGACGTTACTGCAATTACTAACTCAATCTTTTAAAAACAATTTCTCCTAATATTTCTAACAGACAGATAAAGCCGGCTAAGGCAGAATTTTGAGTGGCAGCGATGAATAATAAAGAGGGAATGATGATTTGCCGCAAACAAATGTAAACAATTTGATCTATTAGTTATAATGTCTTTGGTAGCGACGCTATCAAATCGAATCGCGCATATAGCTCTTGCAAAACAATTTCCGATGCACGTCATCAATCAGCTGATAATTGTAAATCCGTAAGAAAACATTTGAAAATTAAATTCGCAAAAAATATTAAAATTTCATGCGATATTGAATGTACTATAAACTTAAAGTGTTCTTCTTTGATACGAACTCACTTATAGCAAATATTTTGTTTATTTAAGCTTATAAGAAATAATATAATTTGAATTTTATTGACCTTTATTGTTCTGTGGTTTCGTGTTGTTGTGAATCTATTTTTTTAACAAAAACTGTTTTTATAAATTGCATTAAATAACTGTTTTTTTAAGAACAACAAAAGTGCACATGCATATCTCTGTCGATTACGTTGTATATACTATTTCTGAAAAATGCCGAAGCATTTAAATAGCCGCTGCAAGGAGCTGATAGCTTCTTTAATAAGCTATTCTCAGGACAAACTTAACAACAATGGCCCATTGTTACCATTGACAGCAGTTAGATAAGTAACTTTATAGCGTATGTTAAGGTCTACATATTTTATTTCTACTTTACTATAATTTTTAGCGTGAGCAGCTGCTCTAAATTTGAATGTATCCACTGTAAGCGCACTTTCAACAATAGTAAAGGAAAATAAATCATTAGAATCACCTAAAAAGAAACGTTTTCATTCAAAGAGAGTTGTAAATGTATCAAGATTGGATATAAGTTCAGTCCGAGACACTATTTATGGAATGTATGAAACAAGTAAGTTGTATTATTCAAAAACTATAATACTTGACATTGGTTATGCTTAAGATGTAACTTTTTTTAGAACACCATGTAACTTTGACAAGCTTAAGAAGGAATTAAAAGACAGAAAACTGTTTTCTGGTTGCCTTAACTCTTTAAGAAGCCTCTTAAAGGAAATAGGTTTCGGATGGAAAAGAGATGAACTGAGGCGAGGGCTTATGGAACTTTCCCATGCAGCTTTCAAATGACTGGTATTTTTGAAAGAATATATGAAAGAAAAAGAAGTAGCCTTGTACCAATTCGCTTTCTTGGATGAAACGTGAATTTTTCAGAATGGCACCATTGGTCGATCTGGGCAAGATGAAAATAAAAGAAGTGTTAGATCTACTAAAGTTGATGGTAAAAGGTATTATGCAGTAAACAAATATATAAACTATAGGAAATTTACGTAGGTAAAATATATTTTTCTAGGTACATAATACCTTATGCTGATAGTAAAGATAGTTTTGTTTAGGACGCGGAGGAACTAAGCTGAGTAACCACCATGGAGAAATGGATCAGCAAAATTTTTTACAATTATTCGAAAACCAATTATTGAAAAATTTAACAAAGCCATCTGTGATTGTAATAGACAACGCCCCATACCGTAGCATGTTGTTAACAAAAATACCTAACAAGGCATGGAATAAAGCTGCAATTCAAGAATGGTTAACTACTAATAAAATCTAATTTGATTATACAATGTAAAAACTTTTAGAAATTGTTAATAGGTTGGTATAGAAGGATTTGTATGCCCTCTTTTTTAACATATTCTTAAATATTAAACTTAAATTCTTTTCCGACATAAGCAACCCAAAAAATATTTAGTTGATGACCTGGCTGAGCGATATAGACATAAAGTTTTACGGCATTCTCCATACCACTGTATTTTTAATCCGATTGAACATATTTGGGAGAATACCAAAAATTACTATAACAGACATACTGGTCAAGATGGCAGTACATAAACTGACTGTATGAATATATGGAAATAATCATTGCGTACTGCTAGTCCTGATGTTTGGAAAAATTCAATTCGGCACACAGAAAAGAGATATTAAAATGGTACGAAAAAGAACATGTATTAAATAGACTGAACATTCGACCCATTATTATTGAAGCAAATGAAACCAGTGATTCAAGTGATTTGGAGGATGATTGATGATCCATCATTGTATAATTATTATTGTTATTCTTAATATTAAAACCCAAAAACTAAAAAAATTATAGTCTTATAAGAACTACCTACCTGTAATTTTAGGTATATTTTTGCTTCGCCTACTTTTATAAAAATAAGGAATAACAAAATAGATTAAACCAAAGTATATATCGCACCTTTGAAGAAATAATGCCACCAAGTGTAAATTGATGAATTGTCGAGGAAACGCATTTAAGGTTTTTAAAATTATTTTTGGCAAAAAGGGAAGACATAATTAAAGGAAGTAACAATAAAATTACATGACTATTCCAATAGAATTTAGGTATATGTTGCCATCCTGGAAGATTTTAAAAATAAAATAAATAAATTTGTGTTTCTTTTTGTAAATTTATTTTCTTTTTATAAAAAAACCAATGTAATTCCCTCACTCGGTTATTTTGGTTACAAGCTGACAAGACTGCCGATAACTGACGTCACTCGAAGGGTATGACGTGCAACGGAAATTGTTTTGCAAAGAGTATGGGTTAAACGTCAATATAGTGTTGCCGCTAGTTGCGGACGACACTATTGAAAGTACCGATTTCTCTATTTTATAAAAAGTTATTGACTGCGTTAAGTTTTGCGAAGCGTTTGGGCTTACGATGCGGGGACATGAAACAGAAATATCCGAAATCCTGACATTTTTCGTGGCTTAATAAATTAGGGCAGTATTTGACCATACCCTTAAAGAACATCTAGAAAGTGCATCGGTTTTTATAGGTACTTCTAAAACTATACTAAATGACATTTAAGATTGCATACTAAAAGTCTATAATGAAGAAATATTGCATGACCGACGCATTCCACTGCAGTTTAAGAAAAGTAAATAAATTTTAAGGCAAGCTTTTTTAATTCTATTTGATTCTTTATGGTTTATACTAATGTTTAGTTACTGTAGTACCCGTGGCGATCCGTGGCATGAGGCAGGTGAGGCCGGGCCTCTATATTTATTTAAATAGGAATAAAATAAAAATAATTTTTAAACATTCTTAGACTCCGGAGCGGGTAGGGGGGTGGAGGGTTATGTGCAATTTGGGCGTGGTGATTTCGACTGCGGCGCTATTTCCTTATTTATCTGTACAGCATAATATACACACTACAAAACAATTTAATAGTTAGAAATCTAAAGGTTAGTTGCTTTCCTTCGCCGAATTCATCCCCAGACGCGTTTCGCTGTATAACAGCTCGTCAGTAGAGCTATAGAATCCGACGAAAGAAAGCAACACTAAAGAGTCTACTTGACCCTAAAAGATGGATAAATAATGGCAGATGTAGCCGTTAAGCGACATGTCGTGGCAATCAAATGCATCACCTGGCCCGTCTAACAAGAATCAGTCAGAAACGGAAAAAACTCCTGCAAAAACCCGGCAAGCCGGTATTCTCACAGGAGTCGCCGCCAGGAGCGCAGCATTAAAAGCCAATTTGATATACGGACCGAGTACCAACAATTAGAAATCTAAAGGTTAGTTGCTTTCCTTTCTGACTGATTCTTGTTAGACGGGTCAGGTGATACATTTGATTGCCACGAGATGTCGCTTAAAGGCTACATCTGCCATTATTCAATTTTATAGTTGCTGCATAAAACTGTTTTAAAAGTGTTGTATACACTTTCCATAGAACTCTTATGGTGCAAAAATGTTTTATTAAAGTGGTCTCATTTGAACCTATGAGTATCGTATAAGGATGTCTAACTAAGGCATAATATAGATAATTTCTAAACTTCTATAAAATTTATTGTAGAACAGTTTATGCATGCAACCAACCTATATAAAATGAATTTAACTAGTTGGGTAGCAGGCAAAATCCCCATGACCCACACTGCATACTAGCATTGGTAATACTGATATTTCGTTTACGGTAATGACCTCTTAATAAAAATTAAAATTAAATTAATAAAACTACAATCCCGGTATGTTACAAATAAATTGGTTCTGTCTTCGTAACATAATTTTATTTCATCCGACGTGAAATTAATTTTACACGGAGCTTTCAAAGCCAATCATTCTAAAATCGACTTTACACACCTTTCTAACGCAATTACGAGAGCCTATAACAATAAAGTACGGTTAGTCTTTCGAGCTGACACGTTCAATTATTTTGAAACACTCCGGTCCCGTCCGTCCAATAGAGATCTTTGCTAGATAAAATTCTTATCTTTTCATTTTAATTTTAATAGTTGCGTAACTCTTTTTTTGTAAATTTATATGTCAGGATGGATGATATGAGAATAGATGAATAGATAAGTAGGAACCTGGTTAGGCAAAAATTCCGCGTCGGTTTGAAATTTAAAAATTATTTTAAATATCTGTGATCCTATTGTATAATTTCAGGCTTGGCTTATGAGTTGTTACGATCAGGGAGCAAATGAGAACAAGTTTTAATTCGCCGACGCTTCGGAAAATATATGTCCTTCATCAAGGCTAGTTATAGTAGGCCCCACGAGTCAACACTGAAACAGCACAAAACGAACATTACCAGATATTGGGATAAAATTAATATAGCACATCTGCAGCACTGACAAATTTATTCTTCAGCCAATTTTTTTTAAACAAAAGCATTTCGTGCATAGCACCAAAGAAAAAATCCGTCACCCTGCGGGTTCGGGATTTTTTCAGGTGCTATTCACTCGCCCTGGCCTCACATTGATACTGTATCACTTACAATATAAGGCTGATTCGTAGTTTTGGTCGAAGATTTTAATGTGTTTCTTCTTCTTTTGTTCCTTCCCCTAGATATTTACGATATTTCATTGTTTAAACGACATATAGCTTCATTAGAAAACACACGCTTTTCTTGTTAAGTATTCCTACTTAACTTTTTTTTGCGCAATTTATAAGTTTCGCTTTTGTTAAGCATCTTTCTGTTTCTGTTCTGTTAAAAGAAAAGCTCACTTCAAAGCTTTAACAGAAACATTGATTATTATTGTTAGTCATCACTAAATAATTACCTGACATAAAGTAAAAGTATTTATAGTCTGACCGGTTTAAACCATAAAAAAGAACATGGACCGGTGAGTCAAAAGCATAAAGTTCTTTTATATGACTTAATAAATTTTTTTATCAACAACAAGTTGATGAGGGCAGCAGCAACTCTTTTATCGGATGCAATGGTTATCTTGCTGCATTTTCGGGTTAAATGGGAAAATAAATGTAAGAAATAAATTACCCTGCCATTTTCTTATCGCCTTACTTTTTGCCCTATTCTTTTAAAGGGATTTCTTCGATCTGGGAATAGGATCTAATGTGGATGGGTTTTTCGACTTAGGTAAAACTTTCCCAAAGATAAAATCAGCAATTACGTTGGTATCAGTTTTCAATTAAAAGTCTACAGGATTTTTGGTATTTGGTATGGTGAAAAAATCTCTTTGCATAACTATTGAATAGGATACTCATAATAATATGCTGGTTCTATTTTGTTTACTCTTGCCGATACTGTATCGCTACACATGGTGCTGTAAGTTCGCTCAATAGCGCTATAATAGTACATCGCTCTAAAGCTAGAGCTGGATATAAGGACCAAACTTACAATGTAACGCCAGGAAGTCTATTCTCCCACTTAATAGAAGTGAGTGCTACCTCGCGAGACGTGACTTCTCACATAATACGTTTTTTTTTTTTAACTAAACACGCATGATTGACAACGCATCCCGTTCTCTTAGAAAATTCCGAGAGAACGCATTCTCCTAACTTTTGATGGAAGTGAATAGTCATTTTCACTTTCAAGAATACAGTTTAAATATTTTTGAAAAATTAGAAATAATTGACAGAAGACAGATCACTTCTCTTGATACGATCATTACCCTGATTCGAGAATAAACGTCCAGAAATAAGTTGCCGAAATACATTGTATTTATTACCTATCTTGAAGCAAATTTTGTACGATAACCGATTAACTTTAAAAGAAGAAGACAGTCACTCAACCTAAAATTATTTCTTTAATTATTATCAAATCAAATCAAAAAACATTTATTTTGTCTACTAAAATAAATTAATAACATGTTACATAAAATATATATAATTATTATGACAAAATTGGACTGTACCGCGATTAATAAAACCGATATTTCTGCACTCACATAACATGAGTGCAGAATGGCACAGCCCATTTTAAAACGAAAGTTTTTCATAGAAATTAACAGTAAACTTATCCTAAGCACTAAAAAATGTGAAAAATTATATTAAAATTAAATTTTTAAAAATTCGGAAAGTGTTAAACTGCTGCCCCATTTCTCGTACAATCCTTCATTAGGGGCCGTCCATGAAGGACGTCACGGTTTTTCAGAAGATTTTTGACCCCCCCCCCTCCCCCCATGTCACAAATGGTCACATTTTTTCAGACCCCCCCCCCCCTAAGTCACGTCACAAAATTAAAATCGAAAATTATATATTGTTGCGGTTAATAATGTCAATGTGGTAAATAAATAGCAACTCGAGTTGTCAAACTAAACGATTTGTATCGTTTCTATCGAAAGTAGATTGCACGCACTCCGTAAAGTGCTGCCGTCTCGCGTAGCGCTGGAAGACTATGTAGGGTATGAATTAAAATTATTACTCAACTGGAATTATTATTCCGGACGTCACATTTTCATGACCCCCCCCCCCCCGTGTCACAAATGGTCACATTTTGCTAGACCCCCCCCCTCCGCTCAAGCCGTGACGTCCTTTATGGATGGCCCCTTATTTGCATTTCTACTTTCAACTATTCTTGGAATTTTACCCAAGTATTCAGTATAGGCTGACTAATCAGCATAACATACTTTTATACAGGGTGTTATTTAATTAGTTTCGGATATACAGGACGATTCTTCAGTTATCTATTAGGTGAAAAGTTCATATAAACATGGGTCCGGAAGCACTTCACTTTGAGATACAGGGTGTTAAAAATTTATTTTTATTTTTGTTTTTCAACAGTAATATACCGATAGAGGAGGCGTCTTATCGGTAATACCGATGTTTTTAACAAGAAATCGATTTTCTGACAAATTTTTAAGAAATGTAATTTTTACTTATAATCTGATATGATCCCGAGAGCTTTAGCTATGAAGATAAGAAACCGCCTCTAGAGGTGTATTTTATTGGATAATTTACTGAACATAAAAATGAAGGCCGTCTGATAAAGGTAAATATACAAGTTAGAGGTGTTACTAATTTTTTATTTAAGTAAAAAAGCTACAAGCGTCTTTTCGAAAGCGTCTTTTCGAGCTAGCGGTAGTCTTATCGGGTAAGACGACCGTTACCAAGGTGGTTGCTATGAAAATGAGCGTTTTGATTGGCTCAATAAAAGTGAGGTGAATTATCGTATTTAAATAATTTATAATTATATTAATATATTAAATAATTTTTGAAATAATGTCTATATTTGGACGAAAACTGGTATGTAGGGGTTTTTTGAAATGTGAAATTCGAATTTGATGTTAGTATGGCTCTTACTGGTGGAGGGCGCCACCTACGTGTCTTTTTTTACTTTTTTGAGGAGTCATAACTTTTTAATACGTGCTTGTATTACATTTTTAAGCAAAACAATGGACATCTTCATCATTTTTAAATGAAAAAGGCATACTTGGTAGAAGTCGCTACGAGCAATCGTTCTCGAGAAAAAGAATAATAAAAAATAAATGGCATTTATTTGCATATCGCTATGCCATATCAGAGTTTAATAAAATAGCATTTATCTCCTAAACAAAGCCGAAGTCAAAAAGTTATGAAAATCTACCTTGCATTAACCAATAAAATGTCTACATAACAATGTTATCAAAAGAGAAAACGGCATTGGCGTACATATTTTTCGTACCTGTTAAAAATTGTAGCACCCTGTATCTCAAAAATGAAGGGCTTGCGTACACATGCTTATATGAACTTTCCACCTTAGCAATACTGAAAATAGGTTGGCTTATTAATGTCCGAAATGATAATATTCTATAGCAGCTTCTTCAAATTATCCCTAAACTAAAAGATGTATGGGTTCCAAACATTTTACATGAAAAAGAGTAGCTCTTGTCTTCTCTCAACTAAATATATACTGTTAACTGTTTAGTTTAATAATTTGGTGAATAAAAAAAATTTGGCTGTTGTAAATTTTAATAAACTGGCAGTTATTTTAGAGTTGCCTGGAAACACAAAACAACATTAATTTTTTCTTGATAATAAGAATTAGAATTTTCTTTACGTGCTAAAGTCAAAATATAAACAGAAGTATCACATTTTCAAAGACATTTCAGATTTTTACATTCGTTATAGCTGTTGTAACGATTTACAACGCCCAAATCGGGTCTCTATACATTTATAGTGGACGTAGGAAATATCTACAGCGCTTTATATGGTACAGAATCGCAGTATTTCATATTGGATGTAATATACCAAGGTCATAGACTTATGTCGCTATTATATTCAAAAAATGAAATATAGAATAGCATAAAACGACGAACTATATTTTACCATTTCCTCTAAGAATAAACTGAATGTGAACAAGGTGACTTTTTAAAGTGTTACAAGACAATATCTCGAGAACGGTTTTAAATATTTTCATGAACTTTTGGTAAGGTAATAGAGATATGGGGGACATTTTTAACCATATCTTCTTCATTTGACCCCTTCCTTAATTTTGAAGCATGGGGGACTACTTTAGAATTTTATATGAGATAATATATTTTTGTTCCCAAAACTCGAATCTATCTGAAAAACTACGTATTTTACCAAAAAATTTTCTAACCAGATGTTTGAAGACGATCCCACGAGTTCGGAGTAGAAATCAAACGAACAAAAACATGGCAGTTGGTGTTTTAGGAGCGGTAGCTATTGACCCTCATGTAGGTTCCAAGAGGCTTGCTGGATATGCTGGAATGAGTCAAAAATCAGTTATAACCATGTTGTACTTGTACAAGTTTTATCCATACCACGTTACGATGTATGGGCAAGACTTTGAAAACCGCATTACCTCTTGCAACTGGGTCATAAGGGTTCTTGAAAAATATAATATTTTATGACGAAGCCACTTTCCATAATTGTGGACAGGTAGGATTTTAAGTTATTGCTCATTATTAGAAATTTACTTTCTTATTTTTGTTTGGTTGTGGTTAAGGTAAACAGACACAATATGCACTACTGGACATCGGAAAATCTCCACTGACACAATGACGAATTACGCTAACTACTAAATTCCAATTCAACATCCCTGGCCAATCAATGTATGGCGTGGAATTATCAGGGATAGTGTTATTCGACCGCATGTCTTTGAAGGATATTTAAATGGAGAAAGGTACACCTATCTTTTAAGAAACTAATTAATCCAACACACAAATCTTGACATGTGATTTCAGCAGGAGAGGGCTCCACCCCATTATGCAGTACAGACCCGTAACTATTTAAATTAAATATTTGAAAATAAGTAGATTGGTCGAGCTGGTCCGGTCAACTGGCCTACTCGGTCCCCAGATTTGACTCCCCTGGACTTTTTCTTGTGTGGGTTTCATAAAGGACAAAGTGATGGTGACTGCACCTACAACTTCAAATGATATGAAAGACCGAATCCGTTCTGCCTGCTTATTCGTGAAATGTTAGAGCGGGTACGAAATTCATTTAGACAAAGAGTGAGGAAAGTGTTTGGAAATTGATCAAGGACATTTTGAACAACTTCTCAAGTATGGTAGACGTTAAATAATTCGAAATTTGGTTGTAAACTATTTCTTTATTGCAATACCATAATACATTATAATTCCATAGTTGATAACTAACATACGTAGTTTTTTATTTATATTAGAATTTTAGCAACAAAAATAGATCACTCATATAAATATTTAAACTTACCCCCCATCCCTAAAAATAAAGAAAGGGGTAAAATGTAAAAAAATGATGGTTCCATATCCAACACTTCGATATGGGTCTGCTAATCATAGGTTGGCTCAAGCTACAGCAGCTACTTAAACTTACCCATGAACTAAAAAGTGTATGTATGTGTGCCAAAAATCGATTTTGTTTCTAAAAAGATATTCAGAAACGAAAATTGCACAATTTCATATAAAGTTTCCTCGAAATACAAAACAATATACATCTTTTCTATATACATCTAATATTAAATATTTTTTTACGTGTCAAAATATCAACAGAAAGTGCTATATTTTTATCAAAATTTTAGGTTGTGTCATTCGTTATTTGCGCCGTAATGACTTCAAGTCGCTGAAACCCGGTCTATAAATTTATAGCAATATTTACAGTGCTTTTTAAGGTACAGAACAGCAATATTTTATATTGGATGTTATATGTGAAGTATTGTGAAGGTCAAAGGCTTATGTTGAGGAAACGTGTATCAAAACGTCAAAGAGAATAGGCTGGTAAATGCTGTGTGCGTGCGATTTCAGTATCTGCTATTTTTGGGTTGTAAACTATAAAAAACGTCATTGGGATGCGAGCTTCCTATTGGACAAAAAAATAGATAGGGTCGCATCGCGCGCCGGTCTATCGAGAGACAAGAAGCACGGCCCAAAGGGGAAGAGAGTCAGTCTACTACGATGGCTCCGTGAAGCAAGTGCTTCTACGCACGCTTCACGATTTTAAGGCCTATTTGGGCAAAAATTGTAAAAATAAAGGACTTTTTTTTTTAATTTGATTTAAATATTGCAAAAAGAAATTGGGTCCCTGAGACCCATTAATAGTAATTAAGTCACAACCAAAATTGGGTACTAGTATATAGTTACGGATTAAGTAGAACTAAGCAGATAGCGATTTCGCTTTATCTGACGTACGAAATTGAACTCCCTACGATACCGGGGCGTTTTTGTGATGTACTTTCAAGTGATAGTTAGAAAAGAAATATACAAAAGCAGTTAGTAATGTGACCGTTGAGTAACGACCAGTGCATTTGTCGTGAATCCTTATAATATGATACCATAACCTGCATTAAGGAATAAAAACATAAGCATTTAAGTAAACAATTGTTTTAATCAAAGGTAGCAGAAAATTAACGAACCACTGAGCAACTCTATAGGCCACGCAGTAAAAATGAATGTAACCACCAGTGCGCCATCAGCTTATATTGCTTATATATTCACAAAATAACTTATATAGAAAAGCATAATAAGTTTTTATCATATCAAATTAATATTTAACTTTTCCGATTTAAAAGTTATAGCGCCTTGGTTTACCATTAACATTATGGTGAACTTTCGGTTTGGATTGACAGCCTTTTATTATACCTGTCGGTCTGAATTCTCATTCGGTTGAATTCGATAAATGTTTGTGTTTAAATAGGTACAATTTATTGTCGATACGAATTGCGATGGATTTAGATGCCAACATAAATATTGAATTAATAAAATCTTAAGTAATACAGTGGATAATGAATAGTTTTTATGTAACAAGTCAGGGAAGTAACGTTTTACGGGACGAGTAGTTCAGTTCTTGCGAGTCTTGGATCATACCTCGCTAACATGTTGGCAACTCCAACTGTATTGTATTAATTATTTCCTTGAAAACTGCAATAAAGTAACAAAAATGTTATTACATTTAAGAATAAGAATAACAAAACTGCAATGGTATAATAATTTATACTCAATCATAAATACTTCTACCAGAATCTATAACAGTCAAGAGGGTATTATAAGTCGCACTGCCATACACTACATGATAACTAACATTTGGAATGTTCAGGAATCGTTTAATTAAGACTGTGAGATATCAGACTATAATTTGATTGGCATAATGTAGCAATTTTAAAATTGCCACTATTTAATTTGTGGGGAAGGTAGAAGGTAGGAAGCATTGGATTTATACAGATATGTTTCCACAAAGTGCATTCCTTTTTATTTGCTGTTAAAAATTGTTCATTAGGTTGTATCATCTTTGGTTGCATAACGTTAGCCAAAATATGGGGCGAACGCACTACTTTTGCTGTTCTGTAGGTTGATGGCGCTAGCCACCGCCGCGTAAGGTTGAATCACGTATCTGCGTTTCTGGTTCCCGTGAAAGCGCAGAACGCCCATTTGTACTTTTGGCAACTTTTAGTGTAAACAAAGTTGTTTGGAATTATTTGATTTATTTCCCTATGTAATTTAGGTTCTGGTAGAAGCCCAGACTCTTGTTCGTTCTGATCGTTTGGATCCTTTATGGTGTTTCTCTGTTCTCTTCTTCTTCTTATTTTCCTTGTTGGGGTTTAGGTTCAGTTGGCAACATTGAGTCAGCCGATTTTGTTGGAAGAGAAGGGGAGGGTCTTCAGAGTTCTCGTGGCCTTTAATTTCACTTTCTAAAAATCCTTCAGCCAAGAAGGTACAGCCAGCCGCCATTAGACCATTTATTTCTGGCAAAAGGCCACGAGGTCTCAACCCCCTCTTAGAGGTAAGCTATTTTCTTTTCTTTTGTTTCTTGGTCATCGTTTTGTGGGTATTCAGTGGGTAATTTTCCTTTTTATTATTTTTAGGGGTTTTGTTGGTGGTTTTGTTGGTTTTCGGCCGATTTAGCCGTTTTGCTGCCGTTCGGCATTTACGTAGCATAAACCAAAAACCACATGGAATTTTAAGGCCCACGTAGCAGTCTAACAGCTTGGGGTTTAGTCGTCCTGCGATAGATCGATTCCGCCTGGCCAATGAGGGCCTCCTGATTGATTGACGTAGCTGCATAGCAGTATTCATCGTGGACTCTCAGGACAGTATGAAGTAACCTGGATAAGTTGTTATAATTTAATTAATTTTTATCATTCGCCAAGGTTCAGCACATTTTTTAAGCATTTCAATTTCATTACCTTTTTATTGACGCTAACAAAAATTAAACTAATAATGTAAAGCTATCTAGGCAAGGGATAACACTTTTTAACCATCCACTAGTAAAAGATTTCCAAGGTTCTAGAATCTTCCCTGACGTTATACCCAATATTTACTTTGAATCCTTGCGCCCGGAAAGGCTGTTTTTTCTTTTTTAATAATAATTCTGTAATTAGAATAGTACAGGTCAATGCAAAATTTGAATTTTCCTTTAAGATTTAAAACAATCAACCCCTTTTGTTATTGAGTAACCTTTTAGTATTTAATAAAAAAAAAACTTTATTATTTGTGTGGGAAACCTTTGGTTTTATTTATTGCATAGATTTTTCAATAGAACTGATATACGGTATATTTTTCCTGGTTTGGACTTCTGTCAAACCAGGTGGCGCCCAAGGCAACCAAAGACGAAGGGAAGGTGTAAGTATATGGACCACGACCTAGTGCCTCCACAAAAAGAGCTACCGTACAGATAGTGACAGCCGGTTGTCCATGACAAAAGGTTGCCATTGTCATAATATGTTGGTCAGCCCCTAAAAAGGTTAAAAGTAGTGTTGTGCAATTTGTTCGCAAATATACACAATTTAGCTACTGTAATTGTAAAAAACATTTTAGAGATGGCTACGATGGTCTTTCTAACGACGACTTTATTCATATTTATAATATAAATTATATGTCCTAACGATTTTGAAATTATTATGAGTATGCGTTTCATATAGCCTTTCCAAAACAGAAAAAATTTAAACCAAGTCAAGGTACTATTGAATAATCGGATGAACTAAAAAATTAAATTAGTTACATAAAGAGAAATAGTAAGGAATTGAATGATCTTTACAGGGGAAAAAAGGATGTTGCTGTATAGTATTTCTAATGAAAAAAAGGTTTTTAATGATCAGTTAATCCTCGATTCAAAAAATAAATCTAAAACAGTATGGAGACTAAACAAAACAAAAAACGCCTGTTCAAATAGGTCTAATATTACCCTTGATGTTGACGGAAGGGTTGTTTCTGGGGATATAGAGGTTGCGGAATAATTTTCCCGATATTTTTCCAATGTAGTGGAGGATCACCTTAACTCTAATTTGTCAAACGGTAGACCAGTTCAATGCACCACCGGTGTTTCTGATAAAAAAAAGTTTTGTCATTTGTTTGAACTTTCCTTATCACCGATAATTAATAAATCAATTTTTTAAAAAACTAGATAACAAAATAATGGAGAACCATCGACCTGTCGCCGCTTAGTTCTATTTTCTAAATATTCGAAAGAGTACTATTTGATCAATTAGCTTTATTTTTAAATAAATATAACTTGTTGTCTAGCGCACAGCACGGATTTAGACAGAACTATTCTACCGTATCTGCCAGTAGGCAGTTTATACAAATAATTTTTAACCATATGGATAGCGGTCGATACACGGCTAGAGTGTTCTTTGATCTATGTGGGGCGTTTAATACCGTGGATTGTTGCTAACAAGATATATAACCTGGGCATTAGGGAACCATGTGGATTGTATCCTTCTTATACTACAGAAGTTTCGTTATCAAATCTAGATCGGAACTTTCGGATACATAGAGTCTTGCCTTGTGGACACCTCAGGGAAGTATTCTTGGTCCCCTGATATTTTTATGGTATATTATTCACTTGCCAGAACATGTAATTACAGACACTAGTGTCATTGTGGGTGATCAGGAACAAGATGTTTTGCGTCGAAGGGTATACGATGTTGTTTCAGAGGGTAGTTGAAGGTGCAACAATAACAACTTAATTATTAATATCCCATTCCCGATTTTAA
This sequence comes from Polydrusus tereticollis, assembly GCA_963920685.1. Classification (NCBI taxonomy): domain Eukaryota; kingdom Metazoa; phylum Arthropoda; class Insecta; order Coleoptera; family Curculionidae; genus Polydrusus; species Polydrusus tereticollis. The sequence continues at coordinate 59,614,261 of OY987329.1, forward strand.
AATCTTTATTTTCGTATTTCTTTTATAATATTAAGCCTATGTCTAGGTAGTCTTATCTAGCTAAAACTAACCAAAACTAACATGTTTTGGGCGCATAATATGAGCCGTAAGCATACGGCCCAAAATGCGCCCAAGAAACCGAGCAAGCACGGCGGCCGATATTTTGGCCTAAGGACACACTTAACATTTAAATCACTAGCGCATTTTACTCGCGTCCTGGCAGTGCCTTAACGGGTATTAACGAGTTTTTATTACCCCAAGGGGCGTAATCGTTACGTTCGCAAAAAGTTTCGATGAATTGACTTGGAAAACCAATGGCAAGCATTCTGGGAAAAGCTCAAAAAAACCAGTAAAATCAATTCAGGTACTGAAATTTTGTGCCCGCCCGCAGCAGACAATCGCAATGCAGTGGAAATGACTATTCAACCGCCATGCACGGCGGAGAGAGGCCTTTTATTCGGTGGGCGTGTCTAGTGTCTAGTCCAGTGTGGAGTCTCCTCCCACTGGCGTTGTCACTGTTTGTGAGTGTGCATTCCTATACTGGGCGCTCTTCGATCTCAGTGCGAAATCAGGGAGCTCCCAGCACAGGAATGCACTTTGTTTGTTATTATGTCATGTTAAAATAATTTAATTGTCTTTTGTATGTTCGTCTACTCATGTGAAAAAATGTATTTATTTTTAAATAATGAAGCTGTTTATTATTATATTGTTAATATGAAAAAGACGATAAATATTGAATTTTACTTCAAGCACAGAATATTGGGCCTAAGTAATATAGTACATGATGGTAATGTGATATATATACTTTGATTTTAAAGTTAAGTTCTTGGGACTACATCTTAATAATAACTTTGAATGTTCAATTCAAGTCAATGAGGTGTCCTCGAGGCTTAATAAAAGTTTGCAGCTATTATGTCGACCTACTATGGTATGGTGTTCCCAGTTTTATCTTATCATATTTTAACATGGGGATAGGCAGTAGATGTAGGTAGAGTTTTTGTTGCCCAAAAGCGAATTTTAAGGTCACTATTTAATTTAGGTGATAGAGACACATGCAGAGATATATTCCGCGCACATAATATAATGACGGTTGTCAACATTTACTTATTTAAGCTCCTAAGTTATGTTTATCACAATGAATCTTATTTTGCAAATACCTACAATACACGAGGAAAAGAAAAATTTGGGATACAGGAATTTAATAACCTTCACTATAGAAATTTACCTAAATTCGCTCTAATTATTTAGGTTCATTAAGCAGGCAGGAACTCTAGGCAAGTTTAAGTCCTTGCTTTAGCAGTTTTTGAATAAGCATAGCTTTTACAACCTTAATGAATTCGTGAATCTAAATCCCGACTGAATTTTGTCAGGTATAATTATTGTTCTTGGCGTTAAATATATTTGTTATCTATTTCTATTTTTGTGACGTGTCCTATCTGTTTATTGTAAGAGCCTAAAGGAAACAATAAAGTTCTTATTCTTATTCTTATTACATTTAATGTTAGAAGTTCAAACGATATTACTGTCTTTAATATCCTTTTGCAAAAAAACCAAACGGATAATGTTAAATAATCAAAATACTCCGCAATAGGACTTTCCTGCATGGACAGGAAAGAAGTTGTTCATAATATACAGGGTGTTTATTAAACATCCGGTAAAAATTAAAGGGGTAATTCCCTGGACTATTCTAAGAATATTTTGTGCTTTGATTACTAATGTAGTCGAAATGAAAGTATGACGTACTACAATGGGCTAACCAAGTATACATTTTTTTTAAATGCGTTGTTATCTTTTAAGCAATCAGTTTAAACGTCTTTATGAAACAGGCACATTGAAACGAAGTGGGAGACCAGGAGGGCCAATGACAGTAAGAACGGTAGAAGTGGAAGAAAATGTGCTGTTTAGTTTATATGTAAGTAATGGGACTGTTTGGAAAATCCTAGTGGCTATTTTGTTGTGCCCACATACAACGCTTTCAGGCACTTCTTCCTGCTAATTTCCTCTACGCATTGCATTCTGTCAACGACTTTTGTACACATTGCTTCAAATCCCTTAACTACTGACTCTGCTTTTTTTACCGATGAATCGAATTTCTCAAGAAATGCAATAAGCAATTTTCGGAACAACCATGCGTGGGCGGAAGAAAATCCACATGAGGTTCTTGAGGATCGTTTTCAACATCAGTTCTCGTTGAACGTTTGGGTTGGAATTGTGGGTGACTGGCTAATTGAACCGGTATTTCTACCAAGAAGACTTACCGGCGAGGTGTATCGCAACTTTTTGGAACAAACGCTATCTCAGTTTCTGGAGGATGTATTATTGGCAACAAGAAAGGCAATGTGGTTTAGGCATGCTGGTGCACCAGCGCATTGTAGTGTGGTTACTCGTTAGTTTTAACAGTAAAATACGAAGATCGTTGGATTGGTCGAGGTGAACCTCACTTATGGCCTGCTCGGTCCCAGGACTAAGGCCCCCTGAATTATTGTCTATGGGGCCATATAAAGTCATTAGTTCATACTACGGCAGTAAAGGATGTGAAAGATTTAAAACTGCTAGTTGTTGCTCAATAAGAAACGACCCTGGTGTTTTTGAAAGAGTTCGGCGGTTAATGAGGAGAAGATTGGATTCTTGCATCCTAGCTGCAGGTAGTTATTTTCAACAATTCTTGTAGAATAAGAAACTTTACATCTACCTGATTTTTGGTAACAAAATGTTGTTATTTATGAAATTTTTTCTCGTCCTATATCTTCGAAACAAAGCGGCTTTTCAAAAATCAGCAGAGGATTATATATTGTTAGAATAGTTCGAGGAATAACCCCTTCAATTTTGGCCGTACTTATGTAAAATAAACACCCTGCATAACCTGGACTAATCTTTAGTTATAAAAATAAACACAAATAGGGTCTTCTTTTTTTAAAATATCAAAAACTTTTCGAGCTCACAATAATATGCAATTTCTTTCATCTAAAAGTACATTTAATTTAAAATGCCGTTTTATATTAGCCCTGGCTTGAATCTTCAAGCTTTTGTTTGCATTTTCTCTGCTTTTTCATTTAAAGTTTCGCCGTTAAATGAAAAGTTTTACCTCTGCAGCCTGACTTTTGTATAACAATAAAATGTTTTGGAAACCATCGATATTAAAGTGTAATTGGGATAGGGCATATAAATAAATAAATAAATAAGTAATTAGTAGGGCTGCACCGAGGACTCTTTTTTCGCTTTAACGAGTACCGAGTACTCGGTATTATACATTGACGAGAACCTCAGACGAACAAATAAGAACCGACCACTCGGCCACTGAGTAGTGAAACGTTCTAGAACATCGGCGGATGACAAACATGTGTCATGCTCACCTGAGTTAGAAAGCAATTTGACTTTTATAATAACCTAACCATCACACTAGTACCTCATTCGACAACGTTCTCGAACACGGTTTACTGGTGGTTCCCCCAACGACCAATGACAGATGAATAACAGCTTTTTAGTGTTCTGTGAATAGGAGTTTAATATTGGGTTTGGTTTTTACGGGCTTCTATAAAGTTGGTGTCGGTACGTAGGTTATATCCATTTAAAAACATATACCTACAGTAAGTTCCAGAAGTAATGCCTAAATTAATTTAAAATTCAACGGCGTACTTTTTGGAAAAACGGTCGGACCCGTCAATTTTTACTTCTTAATATGGTTTTTTAATGATAAATTCATGTTACAAGGTAGCCTAAAAATAAGTAACGACCATCAACTTCATTTTTTCAAATGAAAACATCTATTTTTTGTTTCATTTTTAAATTTTGCATCGAATTCTAAGTATGTTTCATGTACCATGCTAAACTGTTAAACCTAAACTCAGTTGTCGAACAAATTACGATTGAACATAAGAAGTAAGACCTCTTTACCTTAAAGGAACAGAACAGCAAATCGAATAAAATGTTGAAAATGTGCGCCATTTACGGCTTGACGATATCCAAGGCGATCAATAAATGATTGTATTGGTGATATTTCTGCTTTTGAACTATTCGGTGAACAACAGATTTCCGCATGTGTAAATTGGCCCCAATGTGCGACAGAGGAGTACATGGATTTTCTTGCAAGGAGAGCAAAACGTCAAGTTGTTCATTTTCATCTCGAGCGGACGACCAGATTTAGGCAAATCTCCAGCATGACCGAATTTTCTCAATTTAGCCTCTATCCCACTCACCACCTTTTGACATATAGAAAGACAATCAGGATGGATTTCATTAACTAATTGAGCTGTTTCTATTTGAGTACCTGTTCTATCGCCAAACCCAACGATGCATAGAATTTCAATTTTTTCTCGTGCCGGTAACTTCACCATTGTAAAAACCGCAACTTTGTCACTACGCTTGACAATTATTTATTTGAAGTAAAATTGTTATACAGTTTCTATGGGACTAAACGGTGACAAGTCAACAATCAGAAATACCAAAAAACAAAATAAACACGCAATGGAATATGTGTGTATGTGTCGATTTACAAATAAATCCTCAGAAATACGGTGTTACTTATTGATATGTTCAATCGTAATTTTTTCGATAACTGTTGACCTTAGGTATAGGACATGGTATATAGAACATACTTAGAATTCGATGCAAAATTCAAAAATGGAATAAAAAATATATATTTTTATTTGAAAAAATGAAGTTGATGGTCGTAACTTATTTTTAGGCTACCCTGTATACATGAATTTACCGTAAAAAAAAACACATTAAGAAATTGAAATTGACGTATCCGAGCGTTTTTCCAGTTTTTTAGGTGCCTAATCATTATAAATTCTCATAATTTTTGTAACCTACCACATTCAGATCTGAAGAAGCCACAGTGTTGGCGAAACAATCATTACGCTGTATTAATTAAGTGTCAGTTAAGTTACTATTAAATGACTGTCAAAATGAGAAGGAAAGTTTGGAAATAGTTTTATATTTTGGATGATGATGAAAGAGTAGCAGTGTGAGATTTATGTATGAATTGGGAAAAATTATTTTCTTCGCAGAAAATAATGAAAATGCAATTACATTAAAGCTGATCACATCTATTTTAAAATTATAATGATAATGATGTTCATTTAGAAGAATTAGATGTAGAAAGGATGTAATAAATGTTGAAGAAAATAGTTTATAAGACTCTAGCGATGACAATATACCTTTAAATACTTCCACCGACAAAAAAGATGAAGTCAGAAATTTCTATTTTCGATATATTTTTTTTTATTGCATCAACCTCAAGTTTAAGCTCTTCAAGTCACATCCTATTAACTAAAAAATTTCTGGAGACTGAAGTTAATTCTGATTTAAAGTTACCTATAATTGATGGGACCATTTGAAGTGGCGGGTTATAGTCTGTTCTTAATGAGAGAGAGTAATAAATCATTATTGAACTATAAAACCCAAAACCCAGTGGTTTTCGCCGTATTACATAGGCGTAGTCCAATTATTATTTTTAAATATGTTTATTGATGGGAGTCCCGAGATCGGGTAGGTAGAGGCACAGGTAGTTTACCTACCTGTGCCTCACTGTTTCAAAAATTTGAAATGTTCAGTTAATTTCCGGCAGTTGTTGAAAATGGCTAGCGTTTCTGAATTTGTTGCTGAGAAACGGATTAGTAAAACTGCGCTTTCTAAAAATTAGAAAATTATTATTCTCAATGTGTTCAACGCTCCTCGCCAACAAAATTCAACATTCGGAGTTGCAAAAATAGTTTAAATGTGTTCTAATATGACTGGAGTCGGACATTCAACGATATACCGACTTGTGCACGAGGATAAACGCGGCCCTATCAGGTCACCCAAGAGAAGTACACGAAGGAAAGAAACTGTAATAAATGAGAATGAAAAGACTGCCATCAGAAGAATCATACACTCGTTTTACTTAAAAAAAGAAATACCTACCTTGAACCAAATAATGTCTGAAATAAAAAAGATGATTTCATTCCACCCATGGGTAAGAAGAAACTATGGAAAACTTTGCAACTTTTAAAAAAATAGTCCATACTTCCAGTGGATTCAATGTAATGTAAATGAAACAATGCAGCTTTCCTCCACACTTAAACTGTGGAGAAATACTGCATTGTTTCATTTAAAAATCAATTCTTGTTATGAAAAAATGCAAAACAGAAAATCACTTTTAATAGAGAAAGACGAAATCATCTGCTAGCGACGAGGATATTTGAGGGCAGTTAGACAGTTTCCAAGGGGAAACAGGAATATCTATTATATGGACGAAACTTGGTAAAATGAAGGATATACCGTTGGTAGAACATGGCATGGTCCACTGGTATAAAAGCACCCTAGGGAAAAGGTAAAAGATTAATAATTACTCACAATGGTAGCAAAAATGGATTTGTCGATGTCGGCTTACTAGCATTTAAATCAAAACGGACTGGAGACTATCATGAAGACTTGAACGCTGAGGTCTTTAAAGAATACTTTCAGCAAATACTAGATCTTATTCCTCCTGGGTCTGTTATAGTCATGGATAATGCCAGCTACCACTCAAGAAAATCCTAAAAAATACCAACGTCTTCTTGAAAAAGAAATGACATCATTTATTGGCTTACTGTAAATAAGAAGCCATTTCATAAAGATACGTTGAAAAAGGAGCTACTGAAGTTGAATAAACCTCCTTGTACGAAATTTGTTTTCGACGAAGTCGCTTCAAAACGAAATATAACGGTACTTCGCCTTCCGCCATATCACTGTGAATTAAACCCCATAGAAACGCCGCTGTCACCTTACTTTGATTCACTAAATTCGTCTTTCTATTCTGTGTAAATTAGGGTGGCCCTAATTTAGGGCGGATTCGGGGCGTGTAGGTGTTAAATATCTAAAATACGGAATTTTTAAAAACTATCATTGCAATTAGCTGAGTAGTAAATATTAAACCGAGTTCCGAGTACTCGTTACTTGGTACAAATTTGACCAAGCGCCTACTCGATGCAGCTCTAGTAATTAATTAAATAGAAATGTTTTTCTATTACAGAAATATATAAACTTTAAATAATGAAGTTAATGAACAACACCCTTTTTGCAATGGTAAATTGCGCTATTTGGCATTTGTCGATTTATTAATTTCGAAGTCGTCTATTACCCCTTACGCACATATTTTTATTAGTAGGGTACAAATTCCAGATGTTGAAATACATAAATATTTGCTCACGCTTTGTCGAATTTTATTCTTGAATGCAATGTAAAGGAAAGCAATTTCCTTTTTTTTTAAACGCTGCCTCTAAATAGCTTTTCTCTAAATACATCGTTTGTAAACATCATCTCTCGTCCCTGAAGTATCTGCATTAGCAAATTGTCGTGGCATCACGCATCAGTAAGTTGTAATTCTCGACCACCGCAGGCGGACAAGTTGAGCATACTGCCTATAAAAATTCATGAGGAGAACCGTCGAAATGATCGCCTTTGGTTGTAATTTTTTTTTTGTAGTAAAATCTAATTGCGTCATTGGATTTTAATAGGGAACTAAAGTCGCCTAGCTTGAACTAGTTGACGTTTACCGACGAAGTGTCTTTATTGCATAAATTTTACAGAGAACTGATATAAAAACGAGCAGAAGGCCTAAGCACCGCTTTTTGTACATCTGTTTATTCTCATACGTCTATTTATTAAATAGTAAATATAAAAGATTTGCTTGTTCGCTTAATTTATTCCATTGTCTGAGTTGTTACTCCACGTAATTTTGGGTAGAAAAGAAGTCCCAGGTATTTGGCTTCCCGGCACCCAGTGTATCTCAATGTTACTGACTTCTATCCTTGATTCTAGTGTTTTAGACCAACTTTTTCTGAAGAAATAGAAGTCATAGAGGAGTCTGACGAATTTTCCAATCTGAAAGTCATTATTTGTTTACTCGAGTTGACAATCTGCTAGCAAAAAGATTGACATAAAATTAGATGAATGCGTGTTCGTAATTTAAAATATCGCATGCAATTTGAGTGCAATCTGAGACGCCCATCCATCCGTTTGTCTCTAATTTATCGGCGATAACATTCCGTTTTCAAAAAAAAAGCAAACTGCGTAAATGAACAGTTGCGAATTTTTTGTGTTATTTCTTAGTAATTTCTATTACCTAACAATATTCTAAATTTTAATACAGTAACTATTTAAATATGTAAATTATTGAAGCAATTGTTCTAAATAATATCCGTTTTCTACTTGACAGTATCCCAACCTGTTATTGTTGACCGTTTCTTATTTTATTACTGGAGAAATATTTCTAATTTTTTTTTCATGCAAATTTTTAAATCTTTAATATTATGTGGTCTCATATAAACTTTACATTTTAAACAACCCCATCAAAAATAATACATGTGTAATCAATAATTTACCATAATTTCCTTATCCCTTAACTTCTCATCGATTCATATAATTCCCTATTTTCTGTACAGTTCCTCTCCTGCTATTTGAAATTTCTTTCAGGTCAGATGCTGAATGTCCCTTAATATACACCCACGAATTTTAATACAGTTAATATTGTAAACTTAAGCAGTAGCAATTTCCACATTTCAAAACAGTTTTCTCTCAATTGTATATTCTCAACTAACTATTATTATTATAGTTAGTTTATTGCAAGGAATATTATACAAACTTATAGAATACTACTGAGACAATACATAAAATAACTAAAAATATTAATTTCATAATAAAATACCTATATCACAAACTTTTAACAACATCGTTATTCCAGAATTTGGAAAATCTAGTGGACCTCGATGAACTCATAAAAGCAGGTAAGATATAATCTGTGATTTCCACCGTTTATAGAGTACAATGATACAAGACAGGAGTAATTTTAAGTCAAAGTAATATAACATGTTTTACTCTTTCACGCGGATTACTATTACTATACTATACTAACCTAAACTAGCACTATACTATACTAACCTACTAACCTGAACTAGCACGATCCTATCTGTAATATAGGCAACCTAATATACATAATATGTACGTTTATCACATACTTTTAAATTCTTTTAGTACTTGGATATCTTAAGAAACGTTGGTAATTGATTCGACATATTAATTCCTTCATGTAAAATTGATAGAAAAGAGATAAATATGGAGTTTTACGTCTCGTGTCATGGACGTGCGTGAATATGATTTATTCTTAATTATATATTTAGTTTATATTAAAAGAAAATACAGAATTATATGAAAATAAAATAAACTAAACGCAACAGCTCGCTTGCAGGCAATCTTTAACACCCCCTAGAAGCCTAAAAGTTTTTACATTAATGCACTAGTGCCTTAATAGTATATTAAAACATAGGTTTCATAATACACAATTATAGAGCACGCGTAGCAGGGAGTGTTCTAATGAGACGAGTGCTCTAAAATGTCTTATGAAACGAATATTTTCTAATACTTTTTCTATTTGGGTAATTTTTAAGGAAATAAAAAAAAAATATAGTTAATAATTTTCAGTCAAAATTTTTATTTTTTTTTAGGTTAGCAACAGTATGTTACAGAAAAAATAATTGCGCACCCCAGCCGCCATTGTTTGAAAAATACTATATATCTTTAATAAATTTTTATTTTTTACTGTATTAGATCATTAAATATTATTTAATAATTTAGTAGTAAAAACGAATAAAAATGAGCCAAGACGGAAGACATACCCCACCAGAACTACCAGAAATCGCGAAAAATAATTTAAATAATCTCTTACCGAAGAAATCTCGCAATGTCTATCAAAAAGAATATGCAGATTTTGAGCAATGGTGTGAGCAAAATAGTGTAAAAGATATTTCAGAAAATGTCAGCATTTTTTAACAAAGAAAGTAAAATTATTGATGTGGTCCAAATACTCAATGTAAGAAGTTGTTTAAATATATGTATATAGAAATATTGATATATCGAAATATAAAAAATTACTGAGTAGCTGAATATGGAGAGAGCTGACTCAGTGGTGCTAGTGGTGCGTTTTATGATCTAACCCAGGTGATGCAGGTGGTGCGTTTTATAACCTAACCCGGGTGGTTCGGTGGTGCTGTTTACAACCTAACCCGAAATTAAACCCGACTTTTTACGATCTAACCCAAGTGCTTTCGTGAGGCGGCTTCTTATCTAACCCTAATTTGAACCTGAATATTTATGAACTGACCCGAGATAAAACCCGACTTTTTATGACCTAACCCGGGTGCTTTCGTGAGACGGCTTCTCATCTAACCCTAATTTGAACCTGAATATTTATGAACTGACCCGAGATAAAACCCGACTTTTTATGATTTAACCTTAGTGGAAACGCTGCTGCTAAAGCGGGATAATTAAATCCCAATTTTTATAAGCCATCCTTAAACCCGACTTTTTAGGATCCAACCTGAGCCATCCTTAAACCAGACTTTTTATGATTTAACCTTAGTTGAAACGCCGCTGTTAAAGCGGTATAGTAAAAAAACATTATTTATATTTTCTAACTTAGTGAAACGCCGCTGGCGGGTAGTAAAGCGAAATAAAACCTTAATTTATATGGTCTAACAAGATAAGTATAATAAGGCGGCACATTTGTCACCGCAATAATTATTTATACCTAAATGACCCTCTCAAACCCTCTGCCGACTCGATTTAAAAGAAAGGGACATAAACCTTTATTTATTATTCCGAAGGACCCTCATTAAAATTCAGTAGCATATCTAATAATTGTTTTCAATTTTGCACCACTTATAAAAAATACAATAAAATAATTACCATCTAGAACCATTAACTAGCGATTTCTTTGTACTGGAAATGGATAAATTATAGGACTATCTTGTAATGAGAACAGAGTAGACAATAAATAAAACTTAAATACGTATATGGCTCTATATTATTCGACCTTTACTTAAAATACCAACTAGGTATAGGTACTATACAACTTGTGTTCGCCATCAGGTAAAAGCCCTCATAATGCTTTTATAAAAATTTTGGATAATATCATAATATAAGTAAATAGGCTACAATTTCAGGAAAAAAGTAAAAAAAATTAATTCACAGTGTAAAATTGTAGTTAAATGGATTGTAAATACGAAATAATATAAAAAGCTATCTTTTGTTTGCGATGATGTATGCACAATAACTCTATATTATTCGGCCCTTAAACTGAAAATACCCGATAGATAGGTATCATAAGCTGTATTTGTCATCAGGTAGAACCCCCAATAAAATTATGAATATCAGGCATAGGCAACAAAGTAGCAATCTTAACTTATTTTCAACACGAGCATAAAAATATGGGATTGTTAAATATTTTATAACCTTAATTCTCAATGGCAACAATAAGCAAATCACGTTGGTTTTTTAATTTATTATTAATCTGGCTAACTTAAGAAACTGACAATATAACGACCATCCAAAAAAATCATAATACATTACTGGGTGTGAAAGCAATTGCGCTGCAAAATATAGTGTATACCGACTCTGAGGTAGTTAATTAAAATCCCAATTAGCGCTAAAAAAAAAAATCAATTAGATATTTACTTTAGATATTTTAATAAAAAAATTCAATATTATTAGCGTCACCTACGCATATGGTTAAAAAGTATGAGAAACTTTGCGAATATCATTTTCCATAGTTCTCTCGACCACCACATCGATGTCACATTACAATATTCTCGCCAACATTTAACTTTTGAAATTAGCATAATAACAAATCCTTTACAATGAATTAAACAAACGCATACATAATTTTAAAATCTTATAATGCGTAACAGCTCCAAAATCTAACAAGTTTGGACTAGTCGAATGACGTCAGTTTACATCTGTAGAGAATACCCAACTCTCAAATCATAAAAAATGGTCAAACTTTGTCGGTAAATACCCTTCTATGATGCAGGGGAAGGACAGGTAACTCGAGATGCTTATAAAGAACATTATTTGCTTATTTCTAGACTCTTAAAAATTAGATGCAATCGAACAATAAATGTTTTCATCATGTGTATTTATCAGTAACACATTACCTTCGACATACGTAAATTCAAATTGATAATTACTTGCCTTAGTACTTTTTTAGAAGCTTGAATCATTGCATATAACCGTCTGAGGGTACCCAAACTTCCCCTAACATATTTCTCCGTAACCGGGGGAAAAGAGGTAAAAAGGCAAAATAACAGCTCCAAGTGTCTTTGCGAACAATCGGCAATAAAATAGAGTATTTCAGTTTTTAATTTTTCGTAAATAAAAGTTGGTTAGATTAATAGTCTCTGTGAATATAATAACATAAGCAAAGTGATATGCCGTAAATTTAGGAGTACAGTATAAATTATCCCTCTATTAAAATATACCGCAATAACTAACTAGCAAAGGATTTTTGATATTTTGAATATATTTGATGCTCATAGCATTATCACATTTCCAAAGGCTATAAATTTTAGAAAAATGCTCTAATAGAATATGTTTTTTTAAAAAATACGACCTACAACAGTCTCTGCTACAGCATGGCTGACTCTGTAGGAATTTCTGTGAGACCATAATAATTATATCAATAATCGAGTCGTCCTTATGATAATATTTTCTTCCAATATCCGACTCCACTATCCATAAAAGTTATGTTAGAAAATTCATAATTATTGAGCGCATTGTAATTTTTAAAAAGAAATTCACTTCACACACAAAGATGTAGCCAATCAATTCATGAAAATAATGCAAGTCAGTATGCGTATGTTATGGCTAACTGTTTAAATGTCTATTCCTTCCACGTTTGTCGGAAGAAATACTTTTTTTATACTAGTATTTTAGTTGAAAATAAGATCGTAAATCGTCTGTACAAAACAAGCGTCCCTTATGGATTTGAACGAAAATCATAGATTCGACTATTTTCATGAAAAATAAATCTAAGTACGGAATAATGCAGGGAGATTATCTATTTTCTTGGTTTAGAAAGTGATGTAGTTAAGATTTATAACTTAGGAATAAATAAATTATTATTAATCTTTTCGACCTATTTCTCTTGCATATTTAATTTCTTTGATAGTAAGAACTAATCTTTTTATTTTACAAAGGTAAAAAAAGCTAAAGATCGGCGTTGTCAGTCAGGTATAAGAACTGATTTAACACGATGGTTTTTGTACAAACGTTCACATACAATTGTATGCTTTTTAACCGATTGTGTCGGAAAAAATGACGTTTTATAGATTAGATATTTAGACGAAGAGCTAACCTTCTCAACAAAGTATTGATTATTGCCCTGCTAGCTAGACAACACTTTTTATGTTAGTCAAAAAAAAATTTTTTTTCGGACGCTATTACAGATTTTATCGTTAACTAACAAACATTAAGACCAAAAAATTAGCGTGCAAGATGAAATGTATAGGTTCACTTCATTTCTACATTATTTTACAACTCTCAATCGCATTAAAAACAAGATCGAATAAAAAATAACTTATGACATATGGACGAAAAATGTTTTTCGGGCTATTTAGGTTAGCGGCCGCATTACGTCTGAAACACTACATTTTTCGAGCTTATAACATAATTTACTATTTTAACGTTAAAATAGGGGAAATGATGTATCGAAATGGGTACTTTTTTTTTGTCGGTCACGAGATTATAGTTTCTTTTAAAATGAACTCTAATATTTACAACACAAATTATCCTTTAAGCCACATTAGTTTAAAACTCGTCTGTCGCTTTCCCTCTATTGTGAGTTTGATTAAAGTATAGCGTAGTATATATTTAGATGAATTTCGTAAATGTTGAATACTTTCAAAACTGAAAAAGCCGCCCTTTGCAATAAATATCTCCGTAGAGTTAGGTACCCTGCAGATTAAGGGTATTTCAGCGGATAATCATATACAAATTCAAAGATTTTGTCTATTTTAATGGATTAATAAACAATATCTATAGGATAACTTTACTGATAAAAAAAAAAGAACAAAAATCCATAAAGTCTAGGCTCACATGAAATTCCATAAAGAGCAGCTGCATAGCCTTATCACATCAAACTATATTTTTATTTCGTTCTATTGTCAAAAGTCTGTGTTTAGGAGATTATCGTTCATTTTAAAATGAACTCTAATATGTACATCACCATAAACTACCTCTTAAGCCGTCTTAAAAATACACTTTTCGATTTGCCTCTATATTGATTTTCTAATATTAAATATCTACAATAGTCGAAATTCGCTCGCTAATACCTATGTATGCAAGGTTTCTTCAAAAAATGACAATTTTGTTGTTTAATAGCTTGAAAAAAATGGAAAAAGGAGGTTTTTGCATTCATTTATTTCCAGATGAGTGTTAAAAATACTTATAAAACTCGGTATACCGAAGATCAAGCATTAATGAGAGGGTTGAGTCCTGTTTGCCAAATCCTGATTTTTAATTTGACGTTGGCAACGGTACAATTTTTTAACATTTATCATAAGAGGCGTATATTTTTGGGGCTTAGATCTACCAGTTTATCCACGTCCCATTTATTGTTAGTGCTTTAGTAATTTTACTTTCCAATTATTTTTTACCAAAACGCGTAGTTGAAACAGTGTCTATATCAGACGATATAATAAATTTTAAGGATTAATTTGCTTACAAATACACTTCAATTTATTTAGGCTAAAGCAGCCAGACATATACTGGAACTACGAAAACCCTATTACAATTTGGTTGCCTAGAGAAAATTTTGTAAAAAACATAGCTTTCTACACAAATGCTTGCACATTATGTACCTATCATTTCAAGATACCTGGCGACATCAATGTAAGCATTGACATAATGACGCAAGATATAGGTAGGTAGTAGAATATTCAAGATTTCTATTAACGATACACTTCAGCATACATGCGAGATGTCATTAATGTCTACGGAAGGCAACAGACATACCAGCTATTTTTACATGGGATTCCATAGACTTGGACGCTTCTTGTTTAGAAATATTTGATGTCATCTTGAGGAGTTCCGCATTGAAGCATCAAACCTACCTGCCAAATAATTGACGAAATATGGGATATCATAAAATATGTCCCCCATCGAACTAAATGATCCTATAAACCAGCTTCACAGACCGTAATTTGTGATGCTAACACGATTAATACGCAATAGAACAAGATTAAGAAACAAAATTTAAAGTAGCTCTTTATCACACGAAAATAATTAAATAATTTACGGTTACAGAACAATAATTATTTTAAAAAGCTGTATAACTAAATATATTATGTTATTAGGAATATTCTGTCTAAAGTAACAGCTGATCTTAGTCGAAAATGAGATCGTATTATTGATTGTTGAATTCGTTAGGTATGAAATAAAATTAGAGATTTCGTCTATTTTTTCACGATTAAAAAGAATACCTCTATTTAGCTAAAAATGAAACGATTACAGTGGTAGATTAATTCACTTTACCAAGCATGTAAACTACTAATTTTGCAATAAATATCTTCTATATTTCTAGGTAGGTTTACTCGAAAATGTTGGACTATTTTCATCAAATATCCCGATACGAAATTGAAAAATTTGCCTATTTTTGTCGGTTTACAAAGTGATAGTGGAATATTGGTTTGATCAAAGAACAATAATTATTTTAAAAATGTTGTATAATTAACTAAATGTCGGTGTTATCAGGCAGGCAAGAAGTTATTTATCTGAATCTTATTTGTACCAATAGCGTTTATATACAAATGCTAGTGGTTTTCAAAAATTGATATCTCGGAAATTATTAGGTTTAGACTTATAATACGCTTATTAAAAAATAATGACTACTTTATGCAAAATTCAAAAATATTATAAGATGTAGGGTATCCCAGTAACTTAACCAAAGATTTTCGGTCTTCGTAAAGCTTTATACGTTACTTCAGCGTACCAAACATTCACTTTTTTTAAATATTGACATCGGGTTAGGATTCTGAACATAGGATTAACATCACTCCAATAGTGAACATGTTGCGTTGTCGCAGTTCCATTCGTCGAAAAGTAAACAAAACCGTTTGAGCTCCGTGGGGAATAAATAAAGCTGGCTTGTTGAAAAATTTTAATATTTATTAAGGTAAAAGACTATAAATATATCGATACAACACTTTGGCATTTCTAACACTACAAACATTAATATCTAAAATATGATATTTACAACCATCAACATCTCCCTTCTCTAATTTTGGTACATCAATGTTGTCTTCTAAGTTTATAATATATGGTGCCCTGCAGTTTAATTCTGAAAATGTTTTAACTAAAAATTCCTCTTTGACACGTCCTTTAACGTAAATGATGTTTACGTCTATCAGATTGTTGGATATGATATTATGTAGCTCCTTATAATCGGTATCACCATAATTATAAAGGATACCATGGTGATTTCCAAATAGATATTTGACTTGTTTCTTGCAAGCCTTAGTTAAGGTGTCGAATGGTTTAACTGGTTTAAAAAAGTAACTTTTCATACTATTCCCATCGTAAATAGCCAATTCTTTGGCGCAAAATTCAGGTATGTTAAATCCTTGAATATCGACTACAACGAACTTCATTGTCTGAAGGCTCAAATCAAACTGATTACTGTTTTTTTTGTTGTTTTATAGTCTACTATTGTAGTATATAGATAGGAACTTAACTTATATATATTAAAGATGTTGGTACAACTGACCTTTTACGGTACGAGACACGCATGTGTCAAGAATAGTATTTAAGATGAACTGTCAATTGTAACCCCCTCTTGTATCATAAACGTTGTTGGAAGTAAAACTAGTTCGTGATTTTATAATCGTCTTTTATTTCCCGCACATTGTGCAATCGAGCTTAAGTAGTGCTCACAGTACCACGTGAAAGGACATTACAATTGGCGACGAGGATTTTCTTTTCCCGGACCCTGATCATAATGGCAGAAAACATTGGTCATCTCCGCGAGTTTTCCCTAAAAAACTCAGACTGGACGATTTTTAAAGCAAGATTGGAAAACTACTTTACGGCCAACGGCATCAAGTCAGCCTCGCACGCTGAGAAAATGCGAGCAGTTTTTCTGAACATTCTCGATGAGGACGCGTACCAGCTAATTTTTGATATGGTTAGCCCTGCGAAACCAGAAGACAAAAAGTACGAGGAGCTCACCCAAGTGTTCGACACCTATTTTAAGCCGCAGCAAAATCCACTAGCCGCCAGATTCAGATTTTATAGTGCACGCAAGGAACCGACCGAGTCAGCCAGCGAATGGGGAGCACGTCTCAGAGGCTTGGCGGTCGGATGTGAATTTGGCAGTGAGCTAAAAATGTGTCTACGGGACAGGTTTATCTTTGGATTCGAAAAAGGGCCGATACTAGACCGCATGATGGAGGAGGACGTCAAAACGGATCTAGAAAAAATGATGGCAATAGCTGCAAACAAGATGGCGGCGCGAGAAATCCACGACGTGATCGTAAAAACAGAACCTATTCACCACATTCGAGGACAAAGGGGGCCCAAGCAAGCACCACGTGACGGCGCACAATCCACAGGGCAGTCTTGGCGCGGGAAGAGTTGTCAGCAGCAAAACCAACATGGCGCCCAGAGCAATGGATGTGACGTTTGTGGGAAATACAATCACCAAAAAGATAAGTGTTTTTTCAGAAATTATATATGCAATTTTTGTAAGAAAATAGGTCATTTATCAAATGTTTGTAAACAAAAATTTAATAATTCCAATCATAAATTTCGACATAATTTTTTGCAGGAATTTGATAATGTAAACAATCCAGATGATGATTGCATTTTTAGTATTTCTAGCAATAATATTTTAAATTTTGAGCAGGCATCTGATATAACAAAGGATTGGTTTACGTTAAAAATTTTTATTGAGAATATTTATTTAGTTTTTCAAATCGACACAGGTAGCAGTGTCTCTTGTTTATCGTTGGATGTTTATAAACAATTTTTTTCTAGTTTAAAGATTAAAGCCACAAATAAACATTTTATTTTTTATAATGGGTCACAGGTAAAACCCATCGGGGTGGTATCATTAAAAATTACGTATAATAATAAAGAAAATTATTTGGATTTTTATATAATGGAAAATGGGGGTCAACCTTTGTTAGGTAGAGATTTTCTAAGTTTATATAATGTAAGTCTATCAATTGTAAATAATATAAATTTAAACACAAAAATAGTTGACCCATTAATTAAGAAATTTAACGAAGTATTTTCTGAAGGTATAGGGTTATTTAAAAATGGGGTTGTAAAAATTAATATTAAAAAAAACATAGTGCCAAAATTTTTTAAAGCAAGGCCAATTCCCTTTGCTATTAAGAATCAGGTTGAAGAGGAACTAAAACGCCTTTTATCCGTAGGTATCATCTCGCCAGTTGATTACAGCCCTTGGGCCACTCCAATTGTACCAGTTTTTAAGAAAAATGGGAAGTTACGCATCTGCGGGGACTTCAAAGTAACCATCAATCCCGGAATCGAAATCGATCAACACTACATGCCGAGAATTGACGAGTTGTTTGCAAGACTTCAGGGAGGCAAGGAGTTTACAAAACTGGACCTATCGCAAGCATTCCAACAAATAGGATTAGATGAGGATAGTAAGATGTTGCTAACTATTTCTACTCATTTAGGATTATATAAATATAATAGGTTAGCATTTGGAGTTGCTTGCGCCCCGGCAAAGTTTCAAAAAATCATGGATGCATTATTTAATGGGATTGAGGGTTGCGCAGTTTTTCAGGACGACATTTTGGTAACAGGAAAGGATAGAAATGCTCATTTACATAATTTGGAAAAAGTTTTATTAATTTTGCAAAAGGCCGGATTCAAATTAAATTTAGACAAATGTGTATTTTTTGCCAAAAGTGTAGAATATTTGGGATTTGTCATTGATTCTGAGGGCCTGCATCCGTCTAAAAGTAAAACTTTGGCCATAGAAAAGGCGCCGCAACCCACAAATGTTAAAGAATTACAAGCTTTTTTGGGTAGTATTAATTTTTATGGGAGATTTATTAAAAATTTGTCAACCATTTTAAATCCTTTATATAAATTATTGCAAAAAGGTATAACTTGGTCATGGGATAGTAGGTGCGAACATGCTTTTACAAAAATAAAAGAAATTTTAGTATCGCCACAGGTTTTGGTACATTTTAATCCCGATTTAGAACTAAGGCTTACTGTTGACGCTTCTAAAGAAGGGATCGGCGCAGTATTGAGTCATAAATTTCCTAATTCCGAGGAAAAACCTATAGCATTCGCGTCTAGAACTTTATCAAAATCCGAGCAAAATTATTCTCAAATTGAAAAAGAAGGTCTAGCAATCATTTTTGGAATTTTAAAATTCACACAATATCTTTATAATAAAAAATTTACTCTCGTAACTGATATGAGACCCCTGGTCACTATTTTTAATCCTAATAAGGCTATACCACAATTTTCGGCAAATCGTTTAAGACGATGGGCCATAATTTTGTCAGGTTATCAATACGACATTGAATATGTAGCAAGTAACAAAAATTCAGCTGACTGGTTATCAAGATTACCTTTAAAAAATTCAAATGATCACTTTAATGACGAAATTGATTTTGAATATTGCAATTTTTTGGCTACGACTTCGAATATTAAATTATGTTTTGAAACTATCAAAAAGGCTACTCTAGAGGATAATTTGTTAAAAAAGGTAAAGTTTGTTATTCTTAAAGGCTGGCCTAAAAAATTAAATGATATAAATTTAAAACAATATTTTGCAAAAAGATATGAATTTTTTATTAAGGATGAATGTGTTTTCTGGAACCATCGAATTGTTATTCCTAACAGTTTACAAAATTCTATTTTAGAACAATTGCATAGCACCCACATGGGAATAGTTAAAATGAAAAGTTTAGCACGTACCTATTTTTGGTTTCCAGAGTTAGATAAATATATTGAAAATATAGCAAAAACTTGTGAAGCATGTTTGACACATTCAAATAACCCACCTAAGGCACAAATAGTTCCTTGGCCTGTTCCTAACGGACCATGGGAAATAATTCACGTAGACTTTTTTGATTTTAAAAGAAAAAATTACTTAGTAATTGTAGACGCATTTTCCAAATGGTTAGAGGTTTTTGAAATGTCAAATATCAATTCACACTCGACTATTAAAGTTCTTAGATCTTTATTTGCGAGATTTGGTCTTCCTATTACTCTAGTATCAGATAATGGCAGTTCTTTAGTATCGGAGGAATTCGAAGAATTTTTATCAAGAAATAATGTACAACATCTTACTAGTCCTCCGTACTCTCCTTCCTCAAATGGAGCTGCGAAAAACTCGGTTAAAACGGTCAAATATGCGTTAATAAAAACATTGCAAGCTTGCAGTAGTTCTGATAACAATTTAATTTTAAATAGATTTCTTTTTGACTATCGTAACACACCGCATATTACAACTGGAGTGAGCCCAGCGATTTTAATGTTTGGCAGACAATTACGAACCAGATTTTCAACCTTATTGCCTAAATCAATGTCAACAAATGAACAGAAAGCAGTCAACACAAACGATGTACGCAAAAGGGTTGAAAATGTTCAAAAAATGCAAATTAACTATAAGGGCGGAAAAGATAAAATTACTTTTGATATAGGAGAAATAGTTCTTGTCAAAGATTATAGAAATGTTAATCATCCAACTTATATCAAGGGTAAAATTGTTAAGATAATAGGTAAACGTTCATATTTAGTGGAAGTAACAGATTTAAATAAAACCTGGAAAAGACACTCAAATCAAATTAAAAAAATTACTAACGTTTGCAAGGCTCCTCACATTCCAATAAAAACTGATACTTCCATAAAACTCTGTTTGGAAAGCAATGGTGAACAGGCAAATATTAATAAAAATCATGACACAATGGTGAACGATTCAGAAAGTAATTTGGAAAACGAATCACCTGTTTTACAAACAGAAGTCCCTTTTTCATTTAGTAATACAGCACATATCGAAAATAAAAATTCAACTCCTAAATTAAGAAGATCTAAGCGTATTAATAGCAACAAACAATAATTTGTTACCTATGTGGATAGAAATTATTAATTGCATTTAGTTGTTTAGTTTATTTATAATTAGTATGGATTTAGTAACATTGCCTAATTAATGTATCTTTATATTCAAAAATTTTTTTTTTCTCTCGATTATGTAAAATTTTATCAATTTTTTTTTTAAGGGGGGGCATGATGTAGTATATAGATAGGAACTTAACTTATATATATTTAAGATGTTGGTACAACTGACCTTTTACGGTACGAGACACGCATGTGTCAAGAATAGTATTTAAGATGAACTGTCAATTGTAACCCCCTCTTGTATCATAAACGTTGTTGGAAGTAAAACTAGTTCGTGATTTTATAATCGTCTTTTATTTCCCGCACATTGTGCAATCGAGCTTAAGTAGTGCTCACAGTACCACGTGAAAGGACATTACAACTATCTACCTAAATAAAAAAAAAAAACAAGTATATTTTCATATTTTTATCGCTCTTTAGTTCGATTTCAAAAGCACACTCCCACTTTTTGATAATTTCACAGTCTAAGCACAAAGATCTTATATTTTTATTTACGATCAATTCATCTTTATTCGCCAATCGTCTCAAACGAGTCTGCTTTTGAAAGTAATATAGCCTTAGTATTCAGTAAATATTAATGATATCGGAGCCTAAAACATCCTTGACACTAAAAAAAAATCGTCGTGTTTCCTCACAAAACCCATCATCTTGTCTATTTAGCTTGCTTTCCTATTGTTTAGCAGGTTAAATAAAATTATTATTTCGCTCTTTTTGTCTGTACTGAATCGTTAGGGGAATACGATTCTAGTCCTATAAGAGAGACAGTTAAAATTTATGTAAGCAATCAGAAATCCTACACTATGAGCTACTTAGTTAAAATTTCATATTTCCTTCCTGGCTCAGGCAAAATTTGTGTTGTGTCTGTCAAAATTTATAAAATACGAAAAAAATGCTAGATGCATTTTTATCATGACTTTCTATCTAATATCATCTTATTTCAAGGTATAATTCGGTTGTCAAAATGAGAATAAAATAATTTTCCCATGGTTTATGTCATCTTAAAAAGTCAAATGGTTATATTCTGTAGAGGGTCAGATACATTCAAATTTAAATATTTTCTCCAAGAAGAATTTTAAGATAGTATTATAGTAAATAAAAATTCTATGCCTCCAATATTTCTTGGAAACATATCGTGTTCTAGCAACATAACCCAAAAGTATCTCTATTCAGAAACGCATCGTACTTTTCTTGTCAAACTTGACTTTGTTGTAATGTTGTATGCAGGACACTTTAAAAACAAAAATTAGATTAGAAACCGCCGCCTCTCAAGGTATACTTTTTTAGGTCTTACATAGGGTACACTGGTATACAGAGCAAATGTCGTCTTTAATTGCCCCATCCATTACATACATTATTTCAATCATCTTAAAGCACCTGTTACCAGCATTACCTGTTTTTTATGGTTTTCATAAAACATAGCGATTACCGATGAAAATTATACGAAAACTTGATAAATAACTTTTTTTTTTTCAACTGGAATATACTGGTTTTCGCTGGAAAAATGTTACTTTTTAACTAAAAATGAATATAAGACATATACGCAATGATATTTACAATAAACCAATCTTTTCTAAAATTACTATGAAATATTCACAAGATCGTTTCGTTTTAACCAAAGTAGCAAGGCTTGCAGATTTCGTATAGAGTTCAAACGCGATACCGAGATGATCTTTTTTTTTATATTTTTGTAGGATAATTCACCACTACGTTGTACTTGAGAGAGGACTTTCTTGAAAAATCCTCAAATTTCTCCGCAATTTTGTTCCTTCTAGAGTTAAATTCACACAGAAAACCCCGTATTCTTATCTTTCAGGTTGGTATATTAAAAACGGCTTATTAGTATGGTTTAGAAAACAAGCAATATTAATTAACGGATGTTTTTTCGTCATATGAAGAGTTGAAATTTTTTTCCACTCCAATGGTTGCGATGCAGAGAGTCGGGTTTCATCATAATCTTTCAGGGTAGCTCAGGTTTGATTGCATGTACTAAGGTTAGTTCTCCTTGCAATCGGTTTCAGGTTTGACGCGCCCCCCTCAGGTTTGTTCAGGTTTCTCAAACACTTGACACGCGTCAAACCTGAAACCGATTGCAAGGAGCACTAACCTTAGTACATGCAATCAAACCTGAGCTACCCTGAAAGATTATGATGAAACCCGACTCTCTGCATCGCAACCATTGGAGTGGAAAAAAATTTCAACTCTTCATATGACGAAAAAACATCCGTTAATTAATATTGCTTGTTTTCTAAACCATACTAATAAGCCGTTTTTAATATACCAACCTGAAAGATAAGAATACGGGGTTTTCTGTGTGAATTTAACTCTAGAAGGAACAAAATTGCGGAGAAATTTGAGGATTTTTCAAGAAAGTCCTCTCTCAAGTACAACGTAGTGGTGAATTATCCTACAAAAATATAAAAAAAAAGATCATCTCGGTATCGCGTTTGAACTCTATACGAAATCTGCAAGCCTTGCTACTTTGGTTAAAACGAAACGATCTTGTGAATATTTCATAGTAATTTTAGAAAAGATTGGTTTATTGTAAATATCATTGCGTATATGTCTTATATTCATTTTTAGTTAAAAAGTAACATTTTTCCAGCGAAAACCAGTATATTCCAGTTGAAAAAAAAAAAGTTATTTATCAAGTTTTCGTATAATTTTCATCGGTCATCGCTATGTTTTATGAAAACCATAAAAAACAGATAATGCTGGTAACAGGTGCTTTAAGATGATTGAAATAATGTATGTAATGGATGGGGCAATTAAAGACGACATTTGCTCTGTATACCAGTGTACCCTATGTAAGACCTAAAAAAGTATACCTTGAGAGGCGGCGGTTTCTAATCTAATTTTTGTTTTCAAAGTGTCCTGCATACAACATTACAACAAAGTCAAGTTTGACAAGAAAAGTACGATGCGTTTCTGAATAGAGATACTTTTGGGTTATGTTGCTAGAACACGATATGTTTCCAAGAAATATTGGAGGCATAGAATTTTTATTTACTATAATACTATCTTAAAATTCTTCTTGGAGAAAATATTTAAATTTGAATGTATCTGACCCTCTACAGAATATAATCAATTGACTTTTTAAGATGACATAAACCAAGGGAAAATTATTTTATTCTCATTTTGACAACCGAATTATACCTTGAAATAAGATGATATTAGATAGAAAGTCATGATAAAAATGCATCTAGCATTTTTTTCGTATTTTATAAATTTTGACAGACACAACACAAATTTTGCCTGAGCCAGGAAGGAAATATGAAATTTTAACTAAGTAGCTCATAGTGTAGGATTTCTGATTGCTTACATAAATTTTAACTGTCTCTCTTATAGGACTAGAATCGTATTCCCCTAACGACTCAGTACAGACAAAAAGAGCGAAATAATAATTTTATTTAACCTGCTAAACAATAGGAAAGCAAGCTAAATAGACAAGATGATGGGTTTTGTGAGGAAACACGACGATTTTTTTTTTAGTGTCAAGGATGTTTTAGGCTCCGATATCATTAATATTTTCTGAATACTAAGGCTATATTACTTTCAAAAGCAGACTCGTTTGAGACGATTGGCGAATAAAGATTAATTGATCGTAAATAAAAATATAAGATCTATGTGCTTAGACTGTGAAATTATCAAAAAGTGGGAGTGTGCTTTTGAAATCGAACTTAAGAGCGATAAAAATATGAAAATATACTTGTTTTTTTTTTTTTATTTAGGTAGATAGTAGACTATAAAACAACAAAATAAACAGTAATCAGTTTGATTTGAGCCTTCAGACAATGAAGTTCGTTGTAGTCGATATTCAAGGATTTAACATACCTGAATTTTGCGCCAAAGAATTGGCTATTTACGATGGGAATAGTATGAAAAGTTACTTTTTTAAACCAGTTAAACCATTCGACACCTTAACTAAGGCATGCAAGAAACAAGTCAAATATCTATTTGGAAATCACCATGGTATCCTTTATAAATATGGTGATACCGATTATAAGGAGCTACATAATATCATATCCAACAATCTGATAGACGTAAACATCATTTACGTTAAAGGACGTGTCAAAGAGGAATTTTTAGTTAAAACATTTTCAGAATTAAACTGCAGGGCACCATATATTATAAACTTAGAAGACAACATTGATGTACCAAAATTAGAGAAGGGAGATGTTGATGGTTGTAAATATCATATTTTAGATATTAATGTTTGTAGTGTTAGAAATGCCAAAGTGTTGTATCGATATATTTATAGTCTTTTACCTTAACAAATATTAAAATTTTTCAACAAGCCAGCTTTATTTATTCCCCACGGAGCTCAAACGGTTTTGTTTACTTTTCGACGAATGGAACTGCGACAACGCAACATGTTCACTATTGGAGTGATGTTAATCCTATGTTCAGAATCCTAACCCGATGTCAATATTTAAAAAAAGTGAATGTTTGGTACGCTGAAGAAACGTATAAAGCTTTACGAAGACCGAAAATCTTTGGTTAAGTTACTAGGATACCCTACATCTTATAATATTTTTGAATTTTGCATAAAGTAGTCATTATTTTTTAATAAGCGTATTATAAGTCTAAACCTAATAATTTCCGAGATATCAATTTTTGAAAACCACTAGCATTTGTATATAAACGCTATTGGTACAAATAAGATTCAGATAAATAACTTCTTGCCTGCCTGATAACACCGACATTTAGTTAATTATACAACATTTTTAAAATAATTATTGTTCTTTGATCAAACCAATATTCCACTATCACTTTGTAAACCGACAAAAATAGGCAAATTTTTCAATTTCGTATCGGGATTTTTGATGAAAATAGTCCAACATTTTCGAGTAAACCTACCTAGAAATATAGAAGATATTTATTGCAAAATTAGTAGTTTACATGCTTGGTAAAGTGAATTAATCTACCACTGTAATCGTTTCATTTTTAGCTAAATAGAGGTATTCTTTTTAATCGTGAAAAAATAGACGAAATCTCTAATTTTATTTCATACCTAACGAATTCAACAATCAATAATACGATCTCATTTTCGACTAAGATCAGCTGTTACTTTAGACAGAATATTCCTAATAACATAATATATTTAGTTATACAGCTTTTTAAAATAATTATTGTTCTGTAACCGTAAATTATTTAATTATTTTCGTGTGATAAAGAGCTACTTTAAATTTTGTTTCTTAATCTTGTTCTATTGCGTATTAATCGTGTTAGCATCACAAATTACGGTCTGTGAAGCTGGTTTATAGGATCATTTAGTTCGATGGGGGACATATTTTATGATATCCCATATTTCGTCAATTATTTGGCAGGTAGGTTTGATGCTTCAATACGGAACTCCTCAAGATGACATCAAATATTTCTAAACAAGAAGCGTCCAAGTCTATGGAATCCCATGTAAAAATAGCTGGTATGTCTGTTGCCTTCCGTAGACATTAATGACATCTCGCATGTATGCTGAAGTGTATCGTTAATAGAAATCTTGAATATTCTACTACCTACCTATATCTTGCGTCATTATGTCAATGCTTACATTGATGTCGCCAGGTATCTTAAAATGATAGGTACATAATGTGCAAGCATTTGTGTAGAAAGCTATGTTTTTTACAAAATTTTCTCTAGGCAACCAAATTGTAATAGGGTTTTCGTAGTTCCAGTATATGTCTGGCTGCTTTAGCCTAAATAAATTGAAGTGTATTTGTAAGCAAATTAATCCTTAAAATTTATTATATCGTCTGATATAGACACTGTTACAACTACGCGTTTTGGTAAAAAATAATTGGAAAGTAAAATTACTAAAGCACTAACAATAAATGGGACGTGGATAAACTGGTAGATCTAAGCCCCAAAAATATACGCCTCTTATGATAAATGTTAAAAAATTGTACCGTTGCCAACGTCAAATTAAAAATCAGGATTTGGCAAACAGGACTCAACCCTCTCATTAATGCTTGATCTTCGGTATACCGAGTTTTATAAGTATTTTTAACACTCATCTGGAAATAAATGAATGCAAAAACCTCCTTTTTCCATTTTTTTCAAGCTATTAAACAACAAAATTGTCATTTTTTGAAGAAACCTTGCATACATAGGTATTAGCGAGCGAATTTCGACTATTGTAGATATTTAATATTAGAAAATCAATATAGAGGCAAATCGAAAAGTGTATTTTTAAGACGGCTTAAGAGGTAGTTTATGGTGATGTACATATTAGAGTTCATTTTAAAATGAACGATAATCTCCTAAACACAGACTTTTGACAATAGAACGAAATAAAAATATAGTTTGATGTGATAAGGCTATGCAGCTGCTCTTTATGGAATTTCATGTGAGCCTAGACTTTATGGATTTTTGTTCTTTTTTTTTTTATCAGTAAAGTTATCCTATAGATATTGTTTGTTAATCCATTAAAATAGACAAAATCTTTGAATTTGTATATGATTATCCGCTGAAATACCCTTAATCTGCAGGGTACCTAACTCTACGGAGATATTTATTGCAAAGGGCGGCTTTTTCAGTTTTGAAAGTATTCAACATTTACGAAATTCATCTAAATATATACTACGCTATACTTTAATCAAACTCACAATAGAGGGAAAGCGACAGACGAGTTTTAAACTAATGTGGCTTAAAGGATTATTTGTGTTGTAAATATTAGAGTTCATTTTAAAAGAAACTATAATCTCGTGACCGACAAAAAAAAAGTACCCATTTCGATACATCATTTCCCCTATTTTAACGTTAAAATAGTAAATTATGTTATAAGCTCGAAAAATGTAGTATTTCAGACGTAATGCGGCCGCTAACCTAAATAGCCCGAAAAACATTTTTCGTCCATATGTCATAAGTTATTTTTTATTCGATCTTGTTTTTAATGCGATTGAGAGTTGTAAAATAATGTAGGAATGAAGTGAACCTATACATTTCATCTTGCACGCTAATTTTTTGGTCTTAATGTTTGTTAGTTAACGATGAAATCTGTAATAGCGTCCGAAAAAAAATTTTTTTTTGACTAACATAAAAAGTGTTGTCTAGCTAGCAGGGCAATAATCAATACTTTATTGAGAAGGTTAGCTCTTCGTCTAAATATCTAATCTATAAAACGTCATTTTTTCCGACACAATCGGTTAAAAAGCATACAATTGTATGTGAACGTTTGTACAAAAACCATCGTGTTAAATCAGTTCTTATACCTGACTGACAACGCCGATCTTTAGCTTTTTTTACCTTTGTAAAATAAAAAGATTAGTTCTTACTATCAAAGAAATTAAATATGCAAGAGAAATAGGTCGAAAAGATTAATAATAATTTATTTATTCCTAAGTTATAAATCTTAACTACATCACTTTCTAAACCAAGAAAATAGATAATCTCCCTGCATTATTCCGTACTTAGATTTATTTTTCATGAAAATAGTCGAATCTATGATTTTCGTTCAAATCCATAAGGGACGCTTGTTTTGTACAGACGATTTACGATCTTATTTTCAACTAAAATACTAGTATAAAAAAAGTATTTCTTCCGACAAACGTGGAAGGAATAGACATTTAAACAGTTAGCCATAACATACGCATACTGACTTGCATTATTTTCATGAATTGATTGGCTACATCTTTGTGTGTGAAGTGAATTTCTTTTTAAAAATTACAATGCGCTCAATAATTATGAATTTTCTAACATAACTTTTATGGATAGTGGAGTCGGATATTGGAAGAAAATATTATCATAAGGACGACTCGATTATTGATATAATTATTATGGTCTCACAGAAATTCCTACAGAGTCAGCCATGCTGTAGCAGAGACTGTTGTAGGTCGTATTTTTTAAAAAAACATATTCTATTAGAGCATTTTTCTAAAATTTATAGCCTTTGGAAATGTGATAATGCTATGAGCATCAAATATATTCAAAATATCAAAAATCCTTTGCTAGTTAGTTATTGCGGTATATTTTAATAGAGGGATAATTTATACTGTACTCCTAAATTTACGGCATATCACTTTGCTTATGTTATTATATTCACAGAGACTATTAATCTAACCAACTTTTATTTACGAAAAATTAAAAACTGAAATACTCTATTTTATTGCCGATTGTTCGCAAAGACACTTGGAGCTGTTATTTTGCCTTTTTACCTCTTTTCCCCCGGTTACGGAGAAATATGTTAGGGGAAGTTTGGGTACCCTCAGACGGTTATATGCAATGATTCAAGCTTCTAAAAAAGTACTAAGGCAAGTAATTATCAATTTGAATTTACGTATGTCGAAGGTAATGTGTTACTGATAAATACACATGATGAAAACATTTATTGTTCGATTGCATCTAATTTTTAAGAGTCTAGAAATAGGCAAATAATGTTCTTTATAAGCATCTCGAGTTACCTGTCCTTCCCCTGCATCATAGAAGGGTATTTACCGACAAAGTTTGACCATTTTTTATGATTTGAGAGTTGGGTATTCTCTACAGATGTAAACTGACGTCATTCGACTAGTCCAAACTTGTTAGATTTTGGAGCTGTTACGCATTATAAGATTTTAAAATTATGTATGCGTTTGTTTAATTCATTGTAAAGGATTTGTTATTATGCTAATTTCAAAAGTTAAATGTTGGCGAGAATATTGTAATGTGACATCGATGTGGTGGTCGAGAGAACTATGGAAAATGATATTCGCAAAGTTTCTCATACTTTTTAACCCTATGCGTAGGTGACGCTAATAATATTGAATTTTTTTATTAAAATATCTAAAGTAAATATCTAATTGATTTTTTTTTTAGCGCTAATTGGGATTTTAATTAACTACCTCAGAGTCGGTATACACTATATTTTGCAGCGCAATTGCTTTCACACCCAGTAATGTATTATGATTTTTTTGGATGGTCGTTATATTGTCAGTTTCTTAAGTTAGCCAGATTAATAATAAATTAAAAAACCAACGTGATTTGCTTATTGTTGCCATTGAGAATTAAGGTTATAAAATATTTAACAATCCCATATTTTTATGCTCGTGTTGAAAATAAGTTAAGATTGCTACTTTGTTGCCTATGCCTGATATTCATAATTTTATTGGGGGTTCTACCTGATGACAAATACAGCTTATGATACCTATCTATCGGGTATTTTCAGTTTAAGGGCCGAATAATATAGAGTTATTGTGCATACATCATCGCAAACAAAAGATAGCTTTTTATATTATTTCGTATTTACAATCCATTTAACTACAATTTTACACTGTGAATTAATTTTTTTTACTTTTTTCCTGAAATTGTAGCCTATTTACTTATATTATGATATTATCCAAAATTTTTATAAAAGCATTATGAGGGCTTTTACCTGATGGCGAACACAAGTTGTATAGTACCTATACCTAGTTGGTATTTTAAGTAAAGGTCGAATAATATAGAGCCATATACGTATTTAAGTTTTATTTATTGTCTACTCTGTTCTCATTACAAGATAGTCCTATAATTTATCCATTTCCAGTACAAAGAAATCGCTAGTTAATGGTTCTAGATGGTAATTATTTTATTGTATTTTTTATAAGTGGTGCAAAATTGAAAACAATTATTAGATATGCTACTGAATTTTAATGAGGGTCCTTCGGAATAATAAATAAAGGTTTATGTCCCTTTCTTTTTAAATCGAGTCGGCAGAGGGTTTGAGAGGGTCATTTAGGTATAAATAATTATTGCGGTGACAAATGTGCCGCCTTATTATACTTATCTTGTTAGACCATATAAATTAGGGTTTTATTTCGCTTTACTACCCGCCAGCGGCGTTTCACTAAGTTAGAAAATATAAATAATGTTTTTTTACTATACCGCTTTAACAGCGGCGTTTCAACTAAGGTTAAATCATAAAAAGTCTGGTTTAAGGATGGCTCAGGTTGGATCCTAAAAAGTCGGGTTTAAGGATGGCTTATAAAAATTGGGATTTAATTATCCCGCTTTAGCAGCAGCGTTTCCACTAAGGTTAAATCATAAAAAGTCGGGTTTTATCTCGGGTCAGTTCATAAATATTCAGGTTCAAATTAGGGTTAGATGAGAAGCCGTCTCACGAAAGCACCCGGGTTAGGTCATAAAAAGTCGGGTTTTATCTCGGGTCAGTTCATAAATATTCAGGTTCAAATTAGGGTTAGATAAGAAGCCGCCTCACGAAAGCACTTGGGTTAGATCGTAAAAAGTCGGGTTCAATTTCGGGTTAGGTTGTAAACAGCACCACCGAACCACCCGGGTTAGGTTATAAAACGCACCACCTGCACCACCTGGGTTAGATCATAAAACGCACCACTAGCACCACTGAGTCAGCTCTCTCCATATTCAGCTACTTTACTGGCATATTTAAAAAGGCTCTCGAAGGGTTACACGCCAAAAAAATCAAAAATTTTAGAGATTGAGCAATTTAATCGCTTCACTGAACAAGCTGATGATAAAATATATCTAGCAAACAAAGTAAGTATAGCATTAAATAAGAATGTTGTTAACAAGACTGGAATGATTCCTAAAATTTTTCCTTCAAAATAACTTTCTCAGCATTAGCAACGGTATACGTTTATCTCAAACAAAAATACAATAGGTATCGACAAAAAAAAAACTTACCCATAATAAATGTAGTTGATCTTGAATATAAATTTTAGGTTATACTTATAATGGGCTATAATGGTGTCTGCCGCAGAGAAGAAATTACAAATGTCAGTAGATGGTATTAAATTTAGAGACTATATTATTATAATCATTGTACATGTGCCCAAAACTAAAAATTACATAACCAGGCAGTTTATAATTACAAATAGTGACTGGGTACAAATGGTAACACAGTATTTTAGTCCCAGACCAAATCACGTGACAAGTCGCAGATTTTTCTTGACTTATAGAAATGAACACTGCATTAACACTCCTATTAGTCTTAACACAATTGGCACAGCTCCTCTTCTTATTGCTTCTTACTTAAAATTACCAAATCCCTTGTTATTTACAGGCCGTTGTTTTAGACGGTCCAGTGTTACACACATAGCGAGGGTGACTTAAACATTATTAAGAAGCATGGTGGCTGAATGTTTTCAGCAGTGGCCGAAGGTTACATAGAAACTTCGATGAAAAGCAAGGTTGAAGCAAATATTTTGTTCACACAATCTTCACATGGTGTATCTCCACCTTGTCTATCACGTACATCTCAAAATACCACAGCTTTAGCATCTGTAACTTCAACTAGATGAATTATAAATGAACAAGGTCTCACACAATATATTGTGTCTACCCAGAATATTTCAGGGATAACCATTAACGCCACCGAACATTCAACAGTAACAGTAAATATTTACAATAATCACTCATCTCTTCCCAAGTCTGTTTCTTTAGAGAAACAAAATTGAGGAAAATACCACAGTATTTATAATTGTAACTAAATAAACTAAATAAGCACTATTTAACTTTTGTCTCGCTATTGTTTTAATAGTCTAATATTATAGTGTTTTGTGTTGTTCAAATAAATAGGTAAATATACGTAAACCACAGTCGCATATTTTCTAGGCTATGTTGTTTGTGGATGTATGTAAAGTAGCGTGAGCATGATCCTAGTAAAGATATACCTACGAATATTTTGTATTATACAACCAGTAAAACAACATTTCAATTTAAATAATTTAAGTATTTAATTTCTTGTAATTGAAATTTTTTATAAGATATGTCTCTAAAGATAGTCCCATCAATAGGTATAAAACAGATAATTTAAGTTTACCACTACCGAAATATTTCTTAAACCAAAAAGTAGGTGTTCCATGAAATTTCAAAACAGTCATGTTGTGTTGTTACCAACAGGAAGAAAATAAAACATGCGTGTTTAAAATGATTGCTTATGCAACCCAATTGAAACCCAAAATGAAGACTTTATGATTCCCAAATAGAAAAAGTACTTTAAGGCACTACAGTTAAAAGTGAAATGTCAAATTTTGAAAATAAACGTAAAAAAATTGTGTTTTATACTGACAAATGTCAACTTCGATTTTTCTATTCGAATTTTATATACGATGCTATTTGAAACTATCTGCTTCCAATTTAATAAGCATTCTAAAAATTCAATTCGTAACTGTGTTATTGCCGCTTGTAGAAAAGATATTGTATGATATTTGTATTAAAAGCAAACTTTCGTATGCGTGCCTTAAAAATGTACTTTTAACACTTATATCATAAATAACTATTAAAGGAGCAAAATGTCTTATTTTATATAAAATTCCTATTAATGGGGATGTACAGTCGCCATGGTGGATCTTTGCCGGTGCGTCATACCTGCATGTGACTAAAACCATATGAATCTAATCAAATTTACAAACGTTTAAAAACAAATTAAAGTCGGCAGATCAAAACGATGACTTTAAAATCAATAGACAACTCTCCAAATATCTTTTGTCTCTGCCCAACACGCTACTTTGAATTCGAGACGGATTCCGCAACCCCGGAGACGCTCTTATGTTTTTATTCACCTTTAAGGTTATACTAAATAAAGATGTAAATTACGTTGTCTCTTGTTCGTTTATCTATGAGGCACCGGTAAAGATCCACCGTTCCGACTTTATTAGTTTTTAGGTTTTGAATGTGGTACTTCAAATTAGGATTTTCATCTAAATATAAACTTAAAAATTCAGTTGATTTTGTATACTTGATAATTTGGTTGTTAAAAATTTAATTTTAAAATAAGTTCTTTATTTGAATTGTTCTTAGTTATCAGCATGTAAGACGATTTGTTAAAATTTAAAGTAAATTTATATGAATCCATTTAAAAGCAATATTTAAAACATGCTTCATATCATTTTCCAGTTGGGAAATATTATCTGAAAAATATATTATAGTCGTATATCTGCAAATAGTTTAATGTTTCCTCTTAAATTTAAATTTTCTATTGAATTTATGTAAATTAAAAAGAGAATCGGTCCTAATACAGAGCCTTGTGGTACCCCATAGCTATAGCTTTATATGGGTTTTATTATTTTCAGTTTGAACGAATTGGTTACGATTATAAAGATAGTTTTCAAACCAACCGTCAACCATCCCTCTCACACCGACATAATGCAGACATTGCATTAATTTTTGATGATTAACAGTAGGTATGGAAAGATTTGCATAAGTAGTAATAACAGACAATGTTTTATTATTGTCTGCAATTTTAGTGTCTGTAGATTGACAAAAATCGTATTATCCGGAAAAATAAATTTTTATTTCCTAAATGGTCTGATTATTTGTTACGTTATTTTTTAGTTTACAAACAAGTTGATGTTAGACTTTCATGTCATATGTTACTTTCTAGCAATGATATGACGAATAGTGGTTTTGGTTAGTTAACCGAATAACGAATATTCGGCCAAATTGAAACCGAATATTCGGCCGCATTGAATAATATAGGTTTGATTGATCTGAAGGCTTACTCGCCAAGATTTATTTGAGTTTTGCATATAGACCTACGGCCGGGAAGCAAATAAGTTGCCTCATCGGGTACAAAAGGTTTGAGATATTTGAATAAAAGGGCTTTATATGGGTATCCTAATTCCGGCCGTCTGCCGGGGCCAAGCGATCAACTAAGCAAATGACAGAGAGGCGAAAAAGTGGGGTTAAGTTGCCCCATGGGTACATGGACGAAGATTTTACAGAGTATAGGAAAAGACACCTTGTTTACTATTTATATACCCTGTCAGAGCATGAAAAGCGGGTAGAGCTCTACATGTATTAGATCCTAAACTATTAAAGATGTCATTTACGTGAACAAATCTGCAGGTATTTTTGGATGCGATTCCAACTTCCATCCATACATTTACAGATCTATCAAGTTTGTGAAGGTTTTCCAAAAGGATATAACTAGTATGTCGGTGTCAGCAGCACGAATTACGACATTGGTGTTTTCTCGAATTTTAGATAGATGGTAAATTATTCGGGTGTCAGCTTCTTCATGGTAACACATAAGTGTATCAATAACTTCTTTTGTATATGTCCTTCAACAACAGTAAATTTGTAATATTCGTCACTGTCATTGGAATATATAGCTTTATTATTTACTGTTTCAGCAAACATATCAATTTGCAAAATTCACAAAAAAATTTAATCAGTGCCTGCTTAAAATTGTCATTGCGCGTTGCTTTCATAAAATCCGAGGGGTGTTGTTGATCGGGACCCTGGATTAGAAACTGCGCACCTCTTTCATATAAGTTTGCTCGTTTATCGCGCTCAATATCTTTTATAGATGGGCTAAAAAACTTATCAAACACTATGTGGATAGTATTTCCTTGTATCATGTCATTTGGAAAATTAGCTGCACATGTACTAAAAAAAAATTGTCAACATAAAGGAAAACCTTCACAAACTTGATAGATCTGTAAATGTATGGATGGAAGTTGGAATCGCCTCCAAAAATACCTGCAGATGGGTTCACCTAAATGACATCTTTAATAGATTAGGATCTAGTACATGTAGAGCTCTACCCGCTTCTCATGCTCTGACAGGGTGCGACTATACCGCATCATTTTCAAGGAAAGGCAAACTAAAACCGTTTACTTTACTCAAAAAGGATAAAAAAATACAAGAAGTGTTTGGTACATTTGGTTATAACGAACGCATCTCTGAGGAACAAATTCGGGCTGTAGAAAGATTGGTCTGTGCTATGTACGCAAAACCCAATTTAAAAGATATTAGGTAATGAGGCACCATTTGATATATTTTATGATCACTGCAAAGCAAAACCCAATCAAAGCCATTTTAAAAATCTAAAAAATTTTGATAGTGCCATGATACCGCCATGCAAAAAGGTGTTACTTTTCAAAATTAGGAGAGTTAATTAAATTTGTTCCATAGGGAACAATGCCACAGAAAGACAGGCAACATTTTATGATCCATTAGAAAATGGGTGGACCTTAAAAA
Source organism: Polydrusus tereticollis (assembly GCA_963920685.1). Classification (NCBI taxonomy): domain Eukaryota; kingdom Metazoa; phylum Arthropoda; class Insecta; order Coleoptera; family Curculionidae; genus Polydrusus; species Polydrusus tereticollis. The sequence goes on from OY987329.1 coordinate 59,650,138, forward strand.
ATAATAAGTTTTCTCCCATCTAGTTTGATGGTCCCCAAGTACCTGCTTGTCTGGATGACATACTTTTGCCTACAACCGAGGAGAATAAAGATGAGGAGGAATCATTGCATGATTCATCTGATGATGAACAATAGTTCTATTTTTATACAAGTTTTTTAAAACAAATAGTTCCCAAAAATTTTTTTTGTTAATTATTATACTATAAGTTTTGCTGTATTCATGTGTTCTTTATTAGTATTAGTAGAAGTTAAGCGTGTTACTTATAATTATTGTTTTAGTATAAGTTTCAGTTATTCTTTTGATTGCTTTTTGTTTTGTTACGGTAATATATTTTTTCTTGTTGTTAAATATCTGTGAGTTTGATTATTTCGTTTTTTATATTTTTTAATTGTTTTGTGAGTTCCTAATTTATGTTTATAAAGTTTAACATCTACCTCGCTAATATTATCTTTTTCTCTTGGTTAGGTTTTATGTCTATATACGCCGCTTTAACTTTGTTTTATTTAGAATAAAAGTAAAGTTGGAACAGCGTATACCTATACGATGGGATGTGCTTAGGTAGGTAAGATTTTCAATTTAAGTTTATTTTATTTTTTTTGCTGTTTCTTGAAGTTTCTATAAGTAGATTTACATTCTTAGTAAGTTCTTAGTTTAAATGAAAATTATGTCCTATAAGATAACTTGCTTGTTGATTTATATTTTGAATACATTTGTATTTCTATTTGAAAATTTTTATTTTACCTCTTATAATAATATAGAGCTCGAAATAGTCTACAGCGTCTGCTGTTTGTTATTGACCGTCTGCGGAATTTTGAAAAATATATGTGTGCTCTACACTAAAAAACCTTTCATTAAGCCCAAATTTGCATATGAACCTCATAAGGCAACTTAGGTCGGATTTTGTAGGGGTCGCGGGGGCGTCTGCTGAACGGAGGCGTTCAAATATCGGCGTCTGCAGTCGAAAATAATAAACAAGGTGTCTCTCCCTATGCCCTGTAAAATTTTCATCCATGTACCCATGAGGCAACTTAACTCCACTTTTTCGCCTCTTTGGCAGGCTGTCATTTGTTTAGTTGATCGCTGGGCCCCGGCAGACGGTCGGTTTTAGGATACCCATATAAAGCCCATTTACTCAAATATCTCAAACCTTTTGTACCCGATGAGGCAACTTATTTGGTTCCCGGCAGTAGGTCTAGTATTGTGTACACGCGTATGTAAATGTATTTATTTCTGTTAGTTGTTCTTCTAGACTATACTCTATTACTATTAAGTAAATGTAATATAAATTAATATTTTGTTTCGTTGTTCTTGTAACGTAAAACGTTTCGAAAATAAAAAATCATAAAAAATGGCCTTCTTCCATTTAATTCCAACCTTGCATAAAATCGAATATTCGGTGTCTTACACCGAATGTTCGACCGAATGCCGAATAGTCAAAGAGTGGTTTCTAGTTACTTCTCCTTTAGGTGTACGGTTATGTTGATTCAGGACCGTATTTGATATTTTTTATATTAATTAAAGTGCGGGAAGGTCTGCAAATCAGCAAAATAAACTTTCAATAGGTAACGGAAAATAGGTACCTAATTAAATTGCGTTGGGCTACATTCTTGTTGAAACCGTATATCCATAATGGGTAAAAATAAAATTCCTTGTTATGTTTCGCAATTAAATGTTCAGTTACGTGACTGGTCCGTCTCTCAATATTATAAATTATAATTATCTTACTTGAATAGGACTTAGTCATGGTGTCCCTATGGAAAATAGGAATATACATTTTAGACAGATTCTGGGGCCGACTTATTTCCCTGAAAAAACGAATAGTTAGGGCCGTAAAAATATGACATTAAAAAATGGGGTCCCTAAAGATTAAAATGCTGTGAGTCCTTGTAGATAATAAAAATGTAGTTTCGCTGATTTTACAATTAAAATTGTGCAGGCCTAAAATATTAATTTTACCAGGTTTACTTTAATTCTTATTCTAGAGGTACTGGCAACACAGTAATCGTGATTCATAATAAATTGTCTAATTTTCACACTGACTATAATATCACACGCAGAAAGTAGGAATCAATGCACCGACATGTAAATAAAGATCGAAATATGGAATGGTTAATGCTGTAGAGACAGAAACAGATTTTTTTGTTTTTTGGTTTGGCTTCTTCAGTAACTAGAAAGTGACATATATTATGAAATTCTAACCTCAACTAACGTCTTCATAAACTGAAAAATACTATATTTATAATTTTTTCTTTTACCTTCGAAATGACCGGCAGTACAGAAATAGGTCGGTAATTGTTACAGTTATATTATTAATCAATGTTATACAAAAGTGCTACTTTTGTAATTTTTAATTTACCTGGAAAACTTCCCGCGTTAAGAGAAAGTTTTGTTAAATAATAAAGTAAAATAAAATAATTTCATTTTTAACACCTGAATCCTCCTATAAGTAAAAACAATATTTTAAAATCTAAATAATAAAACTTTTCTTAAGTTAGTTTGACAGTACTTTTCTTTTACGATTTTTGCCAAACCAATCCGTGATTGGTAACTTTCCGACGCATTTATAGTCAATGCAAAAACAAAGCTTTTAAATCTTTTAAAACCGTTTATAAACCTCAAGATTTATTACTATGGAGTTATGCAGGTTAAAAGGCATTGCGATAACGAACAGTACCTACCGTTTATTATTATTTTATCTTATCAAGCTATACGCCATCACAAAAAAAGTGCATACTTTCCTCAAGCACGTATCTGATACTCTTGAGCACAAACACCGCAGCCGCCAATGCCGTTCATGAAAGGTGGTCGAAATTATTCCCTCGGTTTGCTTCATGAATTTTGATAGTCCGGTGTGCTTCAATTGGCCAGACGGTTGGGGATTACGGTTTAGCGGTGCGTGATGGGACGACGCTTGCCCAACAAATTTGCTACTTAACTTAACCGCATACATAAATATGCGGTTCTTATGTGACTGGGCATTTTCTTACAACTTTTAATATTTGATGTTCCGATGCGATATTTTATTGTATAGAAAGGGTTGGACCAGTGAAAATAAAATTAGCTCGATTTTTAATAATATTATCGTCACATCCACGTGCATTTTTTTTTAAATTATTGTCAGGGAGGTACAATAACGGAGATTAAAATATGTACTTATTTAAAAATTCATCAACCTAAACTTAATTGCGCTCGATCGTGTGAAAAATGATTGTTATTATATTACCTCTATCATTTTAATAATCTCAGATTAGGGTGAATAGGTACCGCAAATTTTATTGCGCTGGAAATTTTATTAGTAAACTATGTGGTACAGGGACATTTTTTTAAGTGTGACATATTTCTTAATTTACTATATAATTTATAAATTTCGACAACGAAGCCAAATTTAATGTCAAAAAATATATAGGTTCACAAAGTTGACAGCTGCGACGCCATTTTGAATTTTTTTAGATGGCAACCCTCATAAATAGCCACACGAGTGAATGCATTTGGCGATCCGATTTGAAAAACATATAGTTGTTGATATTTATTTTCAGTCGTTTCGGAAATACGGAGGTTTCTAAATTGCCTTCATCAATTTTGTCTTTTAGGTATCTCACCCCTTTAATAAACAGAAATTTTAGGCTTAAAACCCCAATGTTATTCACAGAGACATAGTATCCCGTGACCAAGCTATCTACGCCATAATCAAACCCGACAGAGATGTTAAAAAGTGACACATCGCCAAATGCAATTCACTCGTGTGGTTATTTATGGGGGTTGACATTTAAAAAAATTCAAAATGGCGTCGAGTCTGCGTAGATAGCTTGGTCATGGGAAATTATGTCTTTGTGAAAAAATTTGGGTTTTCAGCTTAAAAGGTATATTTATTAAAGGGGTAAGACACTTAAAAGACAAAATGGATGAAGGCAATTTAGGAACCCCCGTATTAAGCAAGCCAAGTGTTGTTATTTAACTTGCGTCAACAGTTCATGAGGCTTTTATGTTCCTCGATTGTAGGTTAATTTCACTGATTCTTTTATTTACTGAGTGAAGGAATTAAACAAGCTTTTCACTGTGGTAATTTGGCGTTTATTTCTCCAAATCACACAAAACTTCTTTAGTACAAGATTTTACAATAACATACTATAACATAAATATTCACTACTGATTTTAAAACCACATAACTAGTCACTACATTTGTTTAGTACATTTGCTGGGTGCCTTTTTTAGGCACTGATATTTGTTTCAATCCGACGGAGAGGAACCACGTGTGTTTGTTGACATACGACCTTGCTTTACCTTAGCCAAAAGTGTAGTGAAGTAGAGAAAGGAAAACTATATTATCTGACAGCAAGGTTACGCCCCGCTGTCACGACGACTAACCAACAATGCATTCTGATAGGCTACACAACCGCCATGTTTTCTCCTAACCAATCGGACGGCAATCAACAAAATGCACCATGCCGTGTCACCCCTCTAAAGCGCGATAACACCGTCAAAGGGTTTTCGGATATACTAGATTCTGAAAATATACTCTTAACATCTAAACGTGGTACATTGCTTTTTCCTGGAATAACGGTTGACTAGCCTATATGTATTTTTAAAGATGATATTTGCAAGTTTTATGTTTATCCCGGCGATAACACTATATTCGTTCAGCAAACATTGATACATTTTGCTCCTTTATTAAAATAATATTGAAATCGGATATTTAACAGTAGTATTGATTCTAAAAACATTTGTTGCATTTAATTATATTATTTTTAATGTATTTGGATGATCGTTTCCCCAACACCCCGTATTTTCGAAACGGCTGAAAATAACTAAATAAAGTAACTATATGTTTTGAAATCGAATTTTTATCTATATTTATTATTTAAAATAAATATTTTATTTTTATTTTAAATGTTTTAATTAACTTTCAAATACATTAGATATTCTTTTTGTACATGCAATAAAGTGGTTTTTATTTTTTCTTTCGAAAACAAAGCAAGATACGAAACAATTCGCGGAATAAAAAAGTTGTATTATTAGTTGGTAAATCCTAGAAAAATATCAAAATTAGATAAAAATTAGTGGCGTACATTTTTTGTCAGTAGTATTCGTTAAGGTGCTTCGCGGGACGCCACTGGACGTAATAAATTTAATCTAGTGAGGGCTAATTAAGCCCCTTATCATTATGAATAACATTACCAAATTTTAATAAAATCGGGAGAAGGATATGTAAAAAAATGATGGAAATTCAATTTTGTTTAAAAAAAACTTTAACACCCTGTATAACAAAAATAACTCCGGACAAATGTTCATATGAACCTTTTCTCTTTGAATATCATAACGAATCACTCCCTTAAGTTACGTACCGTATTTCTGAAACACCTTGTATATTTGTGGCCAAAAAAAGATACGCTTTAGTTTTGGCCACGACGTGTGCTTAATTAATTAAAATAAAATATATATTACATATTTTTTATTTATACTATTGAGTTATTATTTTATTTATACATAGCGTTAGAGAATAGTCCTCCAAAAATAATAATATATCGTTAAAATTCGATTTTTACGACTCCGATTTAATTTTACATGATGGCAATATTTGCAAATCCAGCAAATTATTATTTAAATATAGCGCATTATAATACAACCATATCATGTCAAATAAAAACATTTAAGAATATTTTAGTGCCAATTAGAACTGTATACTGTATACGGTGTTGCACTGCTTTAGAAGTTGCCAGATTTCGTAAGGGTTGTAATATAATAATCGTTATTATATTCTTATTAATAGTTATCCCTATATACACCGGAGCCCTAAGTGACCAAACATGCCAGTGGTGAGCAAAAACGCCTCCAGGCACTCAAAATATTTCGTGTATTATCATATTGACATTATTAACTATGTGGTTCGTAAGCCTGTCCATGACACAGGAAGCCAAACTATTTTCATCGATTTCGGAGGGTTATTTTATTTATTTTTATTGTAATAGGATTATACTTCAAAAATTTGACTTCGAGGTGTGTGCAATAAATATTGCATGACAACACCAGTGCTTGAGTGAGAGATTTCTTTTGGTACCTACCTACCTAAAATTTCATACAATTTACATTTTTAAAACTTTGATAAAACTATGTAACCAATAATTAAACTTAGTTACAGAAATGGTTGTCCAATTTGGAATGGATATGCGCTGCGCACAATACAATATTTCTATTCTATAACGTTTCAATCCACTTCATAATAAAAAAAAATTTAAACCTAATCTGAAATAACATATTTATAAAAGATTATGTCTTTTACCATTAATTTAAAATGGCACATAGAATTAGGGATGACGGAGAATTTGCTTTTAGGTAAACCAACCAAGAGCTTGCTTCTACCAACACATATCATCAAAAACCAGCTATTTGCTATGTTTACAAAACATTTACTAACTGTCATTCCATTTTATACATAACATAAAATGTGATGGTTATATTAGTTATTTTGGTTTCAAGTCACACTTCATAGCATTAAAGTGCCTTTAATGTATAATGACAGCCTTAAAGTCATTTTTCTTTACCGTATGGTAATTAACATGTTCGTTATATCAAGTTTCAAAGTAAGCAAAACGTTTATGTTTGGGTGGTCTTAAGCCAAGAACAACATCTTTAATAATAATTTTAAAGGAATACATATTAAAATGCACAGCATTACAGACTGCGTGTTTATTTTTATTGTAAGTTTGAATAGGTGATTTCCAATTATTTATAATTTGTTTTTAATAATCGGTGAAATTAATCGAAATTCCAATAAGTGCTTAAATAATAAATTTTAATAATGTTCAATCACAAAATAGTAGTACATTATACATATACCTATATTGTCCTATATATATACAGTCAGAGCGTAAAGGTTGGAACAAATTCATTTAAAATTCATTTTTTTTTTCGAAGAAACGCTCAGACCCATATGATAGACACTCGGACTCGTAAATTTTTTGTTGTGCATTTTTTGACGCTTATTTCATGTATACAGGTTGTCCTAAAAACAAGTTATGACGGTTTACTTTATTTTTTTAAATAGATACCCCTATTTTATAATATTTTTTTGGATTCTGCATAAAATTCTAAACATATATCATGAAATATGTCATATACTTAAATTCAATAATTTGCGAGAAAATCGATATTCGGATTTTAACAGATGATTTTCTTATTATTACTTAAATCATGAACACTGTTGTAAATAAAGCCTTTGGTTGTAGGTTGTCACACTGACAGTGACGGTTGTCCCCTGATTTGAGTAATTTTGCCTCAAGTCAAAGTGTATGGCAAAAGTTATTTTGATAATCTTATAATTTCAATAAATGGTACGTTTAAGTGAAAGAGAGCGAATAGAAATATTAATAATGATTGGTTATGGAGATAGAATGCGCACACAAATAGAAGTTTGCGAACTCTTCAATAACAAGTATCCTCGCAGAGATCCGATATCTCGATTTACTGTCAGTAAAATAGAAAAAAATATAGAGATTTGGGTCACGTTAGGGACAATTATTTGAAAGGTCGACCTGCGGTATTAGAAAATACACAATTAAATGTTAGGGAAAGGAAAAAAAGTCAAAAAGTATTTCTCCACTAATTATCGATCCTCATCATCATCTTTAATTTGGAAAAGCGCTTGTAGAGCGAGCAAGATTATTAGACTCACCCAACGACAAGGAATTCTGTATTCATTGAAAGACGGATCTCGTTGCGCTCAGTACGTGAGAGTGAAGAAACTTTTTGACTTTCTTTTCTTTCCCTATGATTTCAACTCCACTTTAAGAATGGGCTATTTCTTTAAATTACAATTAAATGTGTTATTGTCGGTTCATGAAGGCCACCATAAGGCGAGTAGTACTATTGCTTTGGAAAATTAAATCTGCAAAATATCCTTCCTAAAGTAGGTATTCAGACAAAAATAACTTACATCCTAACAAAGTCCAATTGGTTCATGAACTTAATGAAGATGATCCAGACAGAAGAGTTCAATTTTGTGAGATAATGATTAATATGTGCAATAATCGTCCACAGCTTTCGAAACGAATTGTATATTCGGATGAGGCAACGTTTTGTTTGAATGAAAGTGTCAACAAACAAAGCTGTCGGTATTGGGCTACAGAAAATCCAGCGCTGGATTATATAATGTTACATCCAATATCCTCAAAAAGTTAATGTTTGTTGAAAATGGAATTTTGGGACCCATTTTTATTGACGGAAATTTGACAGATGAAACATATTTACAATTTTTAGAAAATGATCTAGAACCGTGCCTTGCCACATTATACCCTAGTTCAGAAGATCCTGATGCACCGAACAATTTCTTGTGGTATCAGCAAGACGGAGCTCCGGCCCATTACACTCGCCGTGTGCGTGATTACCTTAATACAGTTTTTTCCAAACAATAGATTGGTCGACGAGGTCCAATTGAATGGCCGAGTAGATCTCCAGATTTAACCCTGTTAATTCTTTTTGTGGTGTTATCTTAAGTCTTAAGTCTAAGGTATATGTTAACCGACCAACTAATATTAAAGATTTAAAGAACAGAATATTAGACGAAATAAGATTGATAGAACCTTAGGTCGCTAATAACGTTCTCCAAGAATTTGAAGATCCCCTTGGGTACTGCCAGACTGTTGGTGGAGGTCATGTCCAACATTTGACAAAGTAACTTTTAGTTTATTTTCTTTTCGCTAATAAATAAAGTGTTGTTGTTTTAAGTTAAAACGAAGTTTTCTCGCTAACGGCTGAATTTAAGTACATGACATAATTCATGAAACATGTTTAGAATTTTATACAGAATCCAAAAAAATATTATAAAATTGGGATCCATTTAAAAAAATAAAGTGACGCGTCATCACTTGTTTTTGGGACAACCTGTGTACATGAAATATAAGCTTCAAAAAATGTGCAACAAAAATAAAAAATTGACGGGTCCGAGCGGAACACATGAATTTTAAATAAATTTGTCCAACCTTTACGTTCTCACTGTATAATAGCTTTCTCAACTGAGATACATATAGATTTTTTTCTACTACCACCACTAAAATATTACATATTTAGTTCGTTAGGATCTTTATACTATAGAAATAATTTTTTTACCTCTCTAATGTCAATGGCTAATATAAAAACAGTTATAGAAAGTATATTTATTAATTACATTAAACTGTCCAGATTCAAAGTATAATTTAATATACCTAAAAATTCCCTACACAGTCCTTGTTTATCCTTATATGGTTTTTTTTTCCTTTTTGAGTAGTCTTTACTGTCCCGTGTAAACCAAGAGTCGTCCTGATAGGCCCCAGTGGCGTGAAGCGAGTGTCCCCGTGCATATTCCTATGGCATGTACCCTTAGCTACTTTATTTCAATATAAGCATTTCAATAATTACATTTTAACTTGAATATAACAATACATTCTGCTGTGAGACTAAATCAGCTATGCTCAAGGTCGAAAGAAGTAAAAAAAAAAAAAAATAAATTGCAGGTTAACGGGAACTTATGCAATCCGGCATTTTACCGATAAAAGACGCAAATTTGGCAACCTTGTAAGAGTTGTTAGATTGTAACGGATAGGAAAAGACGAGGAGCGGTAAGATTGCATACACTCCAACGTTGCAAATACAAAACTAGGTAATATTTTCATTAATTCGGGTGAGGTTATACAGTGGAAAAATTCAGATGAAGACCTCGCCTTTAAAAAAAATACACTAAAAGCAGGAAACACTTAGGACAGCGAAACACCTGTTTTGAAAGATCTTGTTTACGTTGGGTTATATGCGGTTTTAGCCGCTCCTCAAAAGACGATTCTATATTCTTTCAAATTTATGCTCGTCTTAGTGTCAGCGTGTCAGTCGTGTTGACATTTTTGAATCTGACTTATGGCAGTTTCCTTTCGATATAATATGCTTGTTCCAACACTGCCAAATAACCGTCCCCAAACCATAATTTCCAGTCTGTGAATTATATTTTGAATCTGGATTGCTTCAGTGGTAAATTAGTTGAGCGACTGTTCGGGGACGGTCCTTGTACGGTTTTTGCTCTGGTTGAAACAAGCCAATTTATGATGAAAATTCCTGTTTTATTAAAATTTGGTACTGTTTTCCGGAATTCCGATATTCAAAATGGTAACTATGCAGTATACCGTTTTCCGTCAATATTGCGAATTTTAAAAAACTGCTTGGGTAATATGTTGGTAATGTGTTAAGGATAGAGATGGTCATTTTTCAATTTTTACTTTTCACTTTTTTTTTTATAAAATATTGAAAAAAAAAATAAAATAAACATAAAATTTTGTTTTTAAATTCGCCGGTGTTAATAAGTAACGTCTTAACAGGTTTGTAAAAAATTACTATACTGCATAATTATCTTTAACATGGTTAGTCAAGGCTTAAAACCAATAACATGTTAAAGAAACGGTGAGTAAGATTGCTAAAATCGTGAGTAACTTAACCTCATTACACAGAAAGTTTTTTATTATTTACCTAAGTGATTATTTATTATCTTTATTTACTTAAACACACGACAGTTGCATTTCTGTATGAAATGCACGCTTTCGTCAGACCCGAAGCCTTGCTGATGAGCCGTATCCGGCGAAACGCGTCCAAGGATTGGGTCTGACGGAAGGATAAGGGACAACTCCGTACACGAACTTATCTTAAGTTTGCGTTTTATAATATTTATTTACCTTGGTGGGAGAGACATCTTACTTCTTATCAGAGGATTGGAGTAAATTATGGAGATTTCTTAAGTTAGTAGTAGATACATTTTTATATTGCTGTGTAGTATTAAGAAGACCTATAGAGTTTTACAGTTTTACTTTTATACTTTTTTAATTTGCAACTATATTGTTTGGTTATTTATATGTCTTTCTGTCTCTGTAGTTAGATTATTCTCTTGCAGACCCTTAGCCCTGAAGATGATCTAGCATTAGGCCGAAATCACTAGACTAAAAGTGCAAATTATACACTGAATATTATTAAAACAGTTTTATTTATAAAGGATTACGTTGCTTTTGCAGCTCACAACCGCATTAACTCACAAGGAACTGTGGAGGAATGGAACAGCATTCCTCAAGACATTTGTTAACCATTTAATTGTTCCAATACCAAGGAACTCAATTACTTGCATAGATAATAGGAGACGAATAGTAATAATGGGTATAGTTTTTCCGGCACAAATGTCCGACAGGCAACACTATAAAACAAAAATTGTTATTCCTAAACATGTACAAATTATTTATTTTCCATTAAACTTGAAATATTTAAAAAAAAAACACTCTCAGTCAGTGAAAAAAATTGAATCCAGATCTCGCTTTAGCATGTGCCCTATAATTAAGGTTGCGTCAATGGAAGACATGTATGATTTATTAATTTAACACCAACCAATAAATCTTACGAGTCATAAATATGCCTGACCCTAATTAAGCCATTCCCATTTCCATCTGTTATTGATTTTTTATTCGTATATTTTCTTATTAATTTTTAAATTGGGTTTGCTAAAACCGTCAGAAGTACCAGAACCAGACAATCTGTGGACTTAAATTTCCAAATTATAATATTCTCACTAATAAGTAGGTATCTGTGATCCGTTTTTAGTAGACAATAATAAGTAGATAATTGTAGCAGTATACATTGGTGGTTTTATTTGTAGTAACTTGCAAAACAATAGTATGTAGGTATTCGTTTATAAGGAAACTAAAATAATATGTGTGTATAACGTGCTCAGGAGTATTCGATAGAAAAAGTGTCCAATAGCACTGGTAATCTGTTATAGCACTTTCGCGATTATCTTGTCCCTTATATTTTGCTATTTCATATCTGAGTGTGATTAAGCATTCTCAAATTCTTTCATATGCATACTATAGTACTATACAGTGAGAACGTAAACAAACACGGAACAAATTCACGTGTTTTTTTTTTCGATGAAACGCTCGAACCCGTCAATTTTTTATTTTTGTTGAGAATTTTTCGAAGCTTATGTCATGTATACTGGTTGTCCCAATAACAAATTATGACGGTATACATACTTTTTTAAATGGAGACCCCTATTTAAGAGATTTAGGTCACGTCAGGGCGAATTATACAAAAGGTCGACGTGCGGTATTAGAAGATACACAACTAAATGTGTTATTATCGGTTCAAGAAGACCACCATAAGGCAAGTAATACTATTGCTTTGGAAAATCATATCTGCAAAACAACAACGATGGATTGGCCGACGAGGTCCAATTGAATGGCCGGCCAGACCTCCAGATTTAACCCCTTTAGATTTTTTTTGTGGGGTTATCTTAAGTCTAAGGTAAATGTTAACCGACCAAACAATATTGAAGATTTAAAGAACAGAATAAGAGGCGAAATAGGATTGATAGAACCTTACGTCGTTAATAACGTTCTGCAAGAATTTGAAGATCGTCTCAAGTACTGCCAGACTGTTGTTGAAGGTCATTTCCAACATTTGATAAAGTGACTTTTAGTTTCTTTTGAATTATCTTTTCTTTTCGCTAATAAATAATGTGTTGTAGTTTTAAGTTAAAACGCAAACGGGCGATTTTAAGTATATGACGTATTTCATGAAATATGTTTACAATTTTATGCGGAATTGCGGAATCCAAAAAAAAATGTTATAAAATAGGGGTATTCATTTAAAAAAAATAAAGTATTCCGTCATAACTTGTTTTTGGGACAACCTATATAGGTACATTATATAAGCTTAAAAAAATGCAGAACAATAATAAAAAATTAATGGGTCGCAACGTTTTTTCGAAACAAAAACACATGCATTTTAAATGAATTTGTTCCAACCTTTATGTTTTCACTGTATATATATATATACGCTTTTATGCTATTCGTATTATAAATATTATTTTGCAAAGTGTACTTGTCTCAAAACTGTTTATAATTAAGTAAAGTATTGTCAAATTTTCTGATGCTGTTCAACATCCCCTGGGGTTTGTTTATTGTAAACATTTGAGCAAATAAATATTCATTGATTCATTCATTCGTTTAGTTCTGAATTTCTTATTCTATATCTAATCAAATGAAGCAGTGGGGGAGGGCATTCTATTTGTTTTAAAAATATTGATAACTCCGGAGTTATCAATATTTTGGCTTAACAAAATTTTAATATTTTGGTCTCGTTGTAAAGTGCATTTTTTTCATTATTATCTGTAATATAAAAACACGTGGTTTAAGTTTTTGCTGAGGAAAATAGAGGGCGCTGGTTAAAATGTCAGCATATTTTGCAGTTTTCCTTAAAAATTTTAAATAGAACGGTGTAATTATTTTTATCCAACATTTTCCTATTATGCATACGTTATTGATGCGATTTTAAAGGTATAAAGCTAGTCATAACACATTATTAAGTCATAACCATAAGTCCCTAGTAAGTTATGACAATAATAAGTTGGGATTCACTTTCAAGGTTACAGTTGAGAATTGACCACTAACCTGTCCAATTGAAGATTGAAGTTAACCGTAATCCAAACCGTAACTACATATAACACCAGTAATCTCAGTGTATTGTTGAAGCGAGTACCTACGGTTGTTAATTTTAATTTTGTGAATTTTAATATAACGCTATTATCAGAAATTGTTGAAACAAACTTTGTATGGCAATGCTGTGTTATATTTTATACATCCCTTGAAAAACAGTGTGTTTACATAAAGGAACAAATTCATTGTTCAACAATCCAAGGATATTTCAGAAAATCCTCGGACACGTGTATATTAATTTGAAATTGCACATTATCTGGTATTACACAGAATAACTCATGGAGCAGATTATGACTACATCGACGATTTGTTTTATTGGAACTCATATATTTTAGTTGAGATCTGAAATCTTCAAGAAGAGATGATTCCAAAATCATAACACACTTACGGCAAGGAAATGATAGTTTCGTAACTACAGGGTAAAAAAAAATATTTTTTCCACTACTGACCTATAACGTCGCCATTATTGACCGATTATTAACGTTAGAAATCGTTTTTCTCTACCTTATAAGTTATTATTGACCATGGTCAATAATAAGGCATTGAAATCCATTATTGACCGATTTTCAAGAATCTATTTGAACGCAGGTAACTTGATTTTTTGATTCTACAACTTACTTGCGGTTAGGCAACTAGATAATTATCAATACATATTAGATTATTAGAGATGACTGATATTGTAAAATATAGATACAATCAACATTTTTTCTGCTTCCATCCTTAATTGTGGAGGTGTACTTACACATAATAATATCAATAACATTTTCTTCGCTCATTTTTAAAAAAAAACGGAAAACTCGTGATATTTGATGACATAAATGAACAAAAATTGACATCAACAAAGCCACCTGACAAAACAACAAAATATTTTGCCAATTCCAAAGCGCAAGTAACTTGATTAAAAAATATACTTATACCTACCTATAATTTTCTATACTTATTAATACTATAAAGATAAATGTCTTATAAAAGTTTGTAGTAGTGGAAAAAATATTATATTAACCACGGTTTAGACGGCTTATAGCTCGGGCAATAATGATGGCTGTCTAAACCTTGGTTAATAATATACTATTATTAGTACAGCATCTTTTAAATTTACAAAGTAAAAATATGAAATAAGATATTTAATTAAGTGTTGAAACTATAATCCTTCTTGTGCATGAGATTTACCCAAGCGATCAATAAACTCTTGTTGGAGTTTTCTTATCAGGCGCGGATACAGGGGAAGAGGGAAATTGGTGCAATTGCCCCTTCCCCCTCCCTGAGCGTTGACCGAGCTTTTTATTGTTTACAAGAAAAGGCAAAAATCGTTATCTAATATGGCTGCCCTACTTCTACTCTTTTTGGCTAAAATTTTTTCGTGTCTTATTTCGCTGTTTTAATTTAAAACCTCTAATTTAATAAACAAAAATGCGTTTATTGGCCATCAAAAAATGTAGGATTTTCTGAACGGTAGAACGATCCTCATGAGCACTTTGAGATGTGTTTTATAAATTGTTGTCAAATATTACTGTATTTGTTTGATTTTGTAAGTTTATGTTCTATTTCTGTTCCACATGGCACAAAATAATAAATATGAAAAACACGATATGTATGTTTGTTTCATCTAAGCTAATGAAGACGCGAACTCAGTCTCCGGAGCTGTATTTTAATAGGTAGGTTTTAAAATAATTTGTTGGGTGCCAGTAACATTCATAATAAAAAAAAAAGTTTTAATCATGATTGTTATCTATTATTAGCTTATTGTTACATATTTAAATTATTCGTAGACCTCCAGAAAGACAACAACCCAATAAAAGCAAGTTTCAAAAAATCGAAGCCAACCTCATTGAGCACGGATCTTTCTAAAAACCAAAGCCTAATTTTTATAACTAAGAAAACAGGAAAGGAGAAATAAATATTTTGGCCTCTGTCACGGTACAACCATCCATATCATGCAGAAAAGTGCATGATGAAGTTGGGATTAAAAAAATCTAGATTGCAGTTAATACTAAAAAAATATAAATTTAAACCATGCAAATACCACCTCGTCCAACATTTGCATCCCGATGACGCAGAACGTAGGATAGTTTTTTTGCATCTGGTGCCTACAAATGTTGCAGAAAAACGCAAATTTTGAAAAAAAGAGTGGTATGGTCCGACGAGGTAACTTAAACTGAAACGTACTGATCCCAATAGAACCAACACGTAATATTTCCATGAGAACGTCAAGGTCGTTTTGGATTTAGCATGTCATGCTTCATTTTTGGCACTGAAATTAAGTATTTTATCTATAAAAGAATTTTAACCCAAAATAGACACATACATATAATGCGAGATGCACTAATGAAAATATTAGAGGATGTTCCTATGGCCGATTTAAATAATATTTATTACCAGCAAGATGGCGCTCCGAGTCACAATTCTCATATAGTGAGAGAATATTTAGAAACCACATTTCCCGATAAATGAATTGGTACCAATGGACCTAACTGTCAGGTGACCTTCAATATCACCTGATCTTTCTGTGTTGGGTTTTTTTATGGGATAAATAAAAATAAAAAATAAAAATCAGTTATATAAGAGATAATACCACAATAATGATCAACTTCGAGAAGCTACCCATGAAACCATTAGGCGGGAAGGTCAATTATTTTATTAAATACATTGCGAAGAATAGAAACGGCGCGGCGTGTTAAAAGTGTTTAGAACACAACTTAGCCCAATTTGAGCAATTTTTGTAATTTATTAAAATAATATATTTGTTTTATTGTTGGTTAATAATATAAAGTTTTATAATAAAAATAATCTTGTTAATTTAGTTTTTTATTTGCGGGCATAGCTTTCCATACGAAAAATGATTAATTTTACAAAAAATTATCCCTTTTTAAAAGATACAAATATTGAATATTACATACTTTTGAAAAGCTCTTAAAAAAAGGAATAAGACAAAAAAATAATGTATAGTGTCTCATTTAAAAACAAAACACAAGTTTGGGTCATAACTCAAAAACAAAACATTTTAGAAAAAAAACTAAATACGCCACTGAATTCTACATAAATGACTCTATCATAACCCATTATTACCTTATTGATAAGTTATCAAATAATCGAGTTACAGGGGAGCGTCAATATTGACAAATTTTCAAAACCGCCCTGTATGTCGGAAACTGATAGGGCTATGGAAATCTCGTTTGCGGCAATAAAAGTCATAAAATAATAGAACATTAAGCCGCAAATGCCATCTTTCTATCTTTTATAATAAGGTATATTATAATACGCTGGTAAATAAAAACACAAGAAAAACTGGACACCCTGTAGTGTCCCTCGCCCAGTTTCTGAATAAAGTACTGCAGAAGATAGCGCTTGATCTTAATGGCGCTACTATTCCAGTGAATAACACAATTTCCATTCTTGCCAGTCGTCGGGAAAATTTGGAAGCTACTTTTAAAAAATCCTGGCAGCGTGCAGAAGATCTAGCAAATCAGCTGGGTCTCGAGCTGGTAATACCTCGGATCCCTCGTGATGGTGGACGTCAGATTTATAAATAAATAATAAAAATCTTTATTGTAGCACAAAAAAAAGAATTTTTTTGATTACAAAGGTGGAGAGTACCGCATAGCGTATTTTAATATCCACCAGACAAAAAATATGTCGAAAAGACAACAACTCTTAAAACTAGAGAAACAATAAATTATCACAAACAAATTTTTTGATTTTAAATTTAAACGTAGGCATACTTAACAATTTGAAGTTACGTGGCAACGAATTGAATACAACTGCTGACAAATATAAAAAGCATGATTTAAAAAATTCCGTTCTATGACGGGGTATAGAGACTGCGTCCCTGAACCGTGTGTTCACCTGATGAATGTCTCTTCTTACTACCATCAGTTCAGTTAAATAAAGAGGCTCATTAGTTTTTATAACTTTATAAATAAGACTACTCAGGTGAACATACCGCCTCTGTGCCATATTACATTGGTAAGTGCTAACAACATGTTGACTGACATGATCCCTCCTGGACAAGCCCTGTACATACCTAACGCAGGAGTTCTGTACCTTTTGTATTCTATACTTATTGTAATTTGTAAGAAAAGGCCCATAAACAATATCAAGGTAGTTTGGTATGGAAAGAATCAAGCTTTCAGTTAATATTTTTTTCGTCTTACAAGGAAGGGTGTTCCGATATTCATAAATGGATTTAAGTTTGAAATATGATTTTTGACAGATGTTATTTATATGAGTGTTGAAGGACAATTTTGAATCCATATATAAGCCAAGGTTTTTTACCTCACTGGTCCATTCCACGATTTCCCCTCCGATTCTAACGTGTAAGTGAGAGAGATCAATGTCAGACCGAGAATACAAAATGGCCTGTGATTTAACTGGATTTATGAATAGTGAGTTACTCGAAGCCCAACGTGAGATCCTAGTGAGATCCTCATTAATTAAGTAAATTGTATCATTGAGGCAAATGACCGGTGAGGGCAAATAAATTTGTAGATCATCAGCGTACATATGGTATTTAGTATTTTTAATATGTTTTACAAGATCAGCCGCAAAGATATTAAAGAGAAGTGGCCCAAGGATAGATCCCTGCGGAACTCCACTACCGGCAACCCCCCATTGCGATATCAACACCTCACCATTTTCCGTGAGCCTGACAGCCTGTTGTCTATTGTGAAGATACTCAGCGAACCAACCATCTGCATCAATTCTATAATGTCGCAACTTGGCCAACAACAGTTCTATGTTTAGACTATCAAACGCCTTTGTCATATCTATCAAAACAGCGGGGCAAGAGTGACCCTCATCAAATGCTTGAGTAATATCGCTAGTAATTTTTAGAAGTGCTGTAGCGCAACTATGGTTTGGCCTGAAACCTGATTGAAACTTAGGTATAACATTTTTATCCATTAAGAAATCCAGAATTTGGCCTTTTACTATTTTTTCAAGGATTTTTGATGCAGCAGGAAGAATACTTATAGGTCTGAGTTCACTTAGACTCGCTGGGTTACTCACTTTAGGCAAGGGCGTTATAAGAGCCATCTTCCATAGGTCGGGTACAGAGCTTGTCTCTAAAGAACTATTTACAATATTTATTAATGGTTTTAAACAGTATGGAAGACAAGCTTTTATCATATTAATAGTAATACCGTCATTTCCCACTGCGCCACTTCTAATACTAAGAATACAGTTTAACAGATCTTCCTCGGTTACCAACCTGAACTTAAATGGTTCCCAAACAGCAGCTGTATTGAGAAAATCATCGATTATCCCTGGTTCAATGTCTATTGTTGGGATATTATTCAAAAAATAGTTATTTATTAGGTTGGGGTCTTTTAAATTATTTGGAATTTCTTTTGTTGGTTTATTAACTACTTTCCAGCTAGACATTTTATCCCAGAGAGTCTTGCTTTGATTTTGTCTAGCACAATTATTAATTTCCATTGTAAAATAAGCCCTCTTCTCTGCTTTTACTGCTGATGATACATAATTCTTTAATTGAATATAATAGCCTCTGCTTTCTGGTGATTTTTTTGATTTAAATTTATAAAATGCTTTATTTTTAAGTTCTATCATCTTTTTTAAATTATAAGTTAACCAGGGGGGCTTTGATTTTCTCAATTTTATTTTTTTTGCAGGACAGTGACAATCGAAAAGTGACAAAAGTGTGTCATTGAAAAATTTTACTTTAGTATTGACATTATTACTAATAAAAAGGCCATGCCAGTCAGTACCCTGCAAATCATCTTGAAACTGTGCAGAATGTGCCATTTTTAGGCTTCTACTAATTACTATAGTTTCCTGCAACGAAGGGCTTTCACATTTTAATTTACAGTAAACTACTTCATGATCAGTCTTTATAATATCACAGGGCAAGACACCACTATCTAAAACTAAGTCGTTCCTGTTTACCAAAATTAGATCGATAAGAGATTCACCATTGGGCGTGATTCTAGTAGGGCTGTTGATAACCTGATACAAATTAAACGTGTTGACAACATCACGGAAAAATCTATATTCAGCAGTACATTGATTTAAGAAATTAATATTAAAATCCCCGGTACAAACAAAAATATCACAGTTGCACATAAGTTCAGGAATCACATCATACAAGAGCATTAAATTAGAATAAGGAACTGCAGGCGGACGATATACAACCCCAACCACAATAGAGAGCTTGTTGCACTTTATGGTAAGCCACAATTGATAAATTCCATTATTAGCTTCTGGCACATTAGCTTCACGGGCATTAAGTTTGTCAGCAACGTAAATCGCAACTCCGCCCCCTCTATCAACACGATCCTTTCGATACATTTTAAAACCCTGAACTGCAAAGTCTTCAGAGGACATTGAACAAGTCAACCAAGTTTCTGAGATTGTAATTATGTGAAAGTCTGATGTTTCGATATAGTTTCTTATATCTGAGAATTTATTACAAATTGACCATGGATTCAGATGCCCAATTTTAAGCGCGTTTGCAACACTTGGCACATATTCACAATCTACTTCCTGTAACGCCGAAACGGTGGCTTTGGAAAATTTTTGTTTTTATTATAATTTGTTGATTCAGTATCACTTCTGCTTTTGGGCTTGTACAAATCCACATAACAGCCATCAGGCCAAAAGCTGTTTGATAGATATTTGTCTTTTATATCCTCCGGAACCCCCAGTCTGAAAGCAGCACTATGCGGATTCTCAAACTTAGAGGGTAGCCTCTGACATTGATAAACACCAGCGAACTTTGGATCGAGCACAGCTATGATGTCATCAGGCTTGGTGTTGACATCCAGGTTGGACAGGTATATCCAACACAGTTTCGTTATTCTACCTCCTATATTTTTATTGGCAACTCTCAGGCCAGGGTGTTCCGGACCAGTGCAAATTTTGCCTGAAGCGAATAAATTGTTACCCGAGACTTCAGCTGATCCCTTTAGCTTACCCGAATATTGATTGTTGGTTCCCAGGTTTCTTCCTTGATTAACATCAGGGATACTTTCCACAATATTCTGCTCGACGTGCTTCCTCCGATCGCCCTGGTTATCCATCAACAAACCCACAAGTTCTTTGTTTGTGTCCTTAATAGCACCAACCACTGAGTCTAATTTATTAGCAATTTGTTTTGTTTGTTCCTCCAAGTGTTGCTGAATGATTGTAATTACACCATTGCTGCCCATAGACTGTGCAGGTTCAGTTTCTTTATTTTCTTTGGAGCTTTTCCTAGCCGATTTAAGCTCTCCCACTTCTTTTTCAATGACATTTATTTTCTTGCATATCTCCTCTTGCCTAGATTTAGAATGTGCCGTGGATTCAAACTTGGAGAACCTGTTTTTTAGAGAGGTGACCTCATCTCTCAAAACTTCCAGTTGTTTCAAGATGTCCGGTAGAGACTTGAAATCTGTTAAACAATCTGGGCACAGGTGAACCATTGTTCTTGATGAGCTGGGAATGACTCTAATCTCCTGAGCTTGAGTTTTATTGCATTCCTGACAGATAACTCGCTTACACAGGTCACACGGGTAACCAAATAGGTTTGACTTATCCTCTTTAGTCACACAAATTGAATTGCATTTATAGCATTTAATTGTCATGGTGTCACAGCGGTAAACTCGTCCAGGACCAAAAGTGAATTAAATGCTCCTATCAATTTCCTGCTAGATCCCAGAACTGTTGTATTGTCCTAGATATAATGGAAGCACTATACTCTTGAAATTTCGACTTCAAGAAAAACGTCGAGTTGGATGTGGCAACACTGTACCAGGCCTGGAGTGTTATGGCGGCGACAGAACAAGATTTGATGGATTATCTAACTACTATAGTACTTTCCAGGCCAATTCACAGTTTACCACACTTTCCCGGTTAGCAGAACTTTATGATGGCAAATATTTGACTAATTTTTACGCCAAGAAAACATCCAAAAACATCACCAAACAACCGAAAGTAAACAAACATCCACGCGCCGTTGCCACTAATATTAAAAATGCATCGTGCAAACTATGAAATAAACTCAGCCACTTCGAACTGCTGCTTGATGTCAATCAAGGTGTTGCTTCTTTTCTGTTGAGAGATTAAATTTCGTTGTGGCGAGAGAGATGGATATGAGAAAAGGAGCGGGGAGAATATTCACCAAAAACTGCTGTAGACATCTGGGCTAGGTGCGATAAGGATACACTTCCCATTATAAATGAACCATGCACGACAGCCACCTCTTCGGTCTTGCCATTATGCATATCTATAGAAATATTCCAAGTCATATTGAAAAGAAGATGATGCAGCGGATTTGCAAAAAATTGAAATTCAGTAGGTACTAGTATAACTAATTTCTTTCAGACACATTTAACATCAACGCCGGAGTCCCTCAAGGTTCTATATTGTCGCCCACCCTTTTCTTACTATACATTAACGATATTTTGGAAAAAACTAAAAATCCTATATATAGCTTCGCTGATGACAGCACACTTGTTTCAACTTTTACTTTGGATGCTCGGACATCGGCTGCTAATGCACATCTCTATAGGCAGCAAGAGGTCTCACATCTCAACAAAGACCTGGAAGAAATTTTGTCTTGGGGTGACAGTAACCAAGTAGAATTTAACGCTAAAAAGACCCAGGCGGCAGTTTTTTCTAAAAAAGTTAATGTTGAAGAACCAGATATAGTTATGGCGGGACACTCAATTCCCTTGGCTTCATCAATTCATTTATTGGGCGTTAATCTGGATAGTCATATGTCTTGGCATGGCCACGTTGCGGCCATTGCTAGGGCAGCCTCGCAAAAGCTTGGAGTACTTTTCCGAACAAAGAACCTCTATACACCCCAACAACTTTTGATGCTCTATAAAGCCCAAATTCGACCATCACTGGAGTACTGTTCGCATATTTGGGGCTCTGCTCCTAAACATACCCTGAGATTGCTAGATTCCATTCAAAGAAGAGCCATTCGCTTGATCGGTGACCATAGTCTGACAAACAACCTGGAAAGCCTTGAACATCGAAGGCAGGTTGGCGACTTGAGTCTATTTTACAAATATTTTCATGGCAAGTGTTTAACTGAGGTTGCCCGCTTAATACCACCCAGAGCGGTGCATGGTAGAAATACACGACGAGCCACTGCAGCCCACCAGTACGTGGTTCAGCTTAGTGTCCCTCGAACGACACTGTTTCAAAATTCTTTCATCTGGAGAACGTCATCACTCTGGAACGACCTCCCTGAGATCGTCTTCCCCAACGAGTATAGTCTCCAAAGATTCAAGACCAACGTGAATCGTTTCCTGCGCACGCGCACCGCTCCTAGAGCGCCATAAAGGATTTATCATGTAGTGCTGTGCCTTATCATAAAAAAAAAAAAAAAAAAAAAAATCAGCTAAACATAGAAAATCAAAAAATATAAAAGAGGCCAATTGATGAAAAGATTTGAACGTGGTCCAAATTAATTACCCTTCGAGCCCTAGCAACACGAAAGATCACGAAAGTAAACCTTAGAGTTACCTGAATATTATACGTTGCTAGCTACGAAAGTAGTATATTCCTAGCTACGAAAGTACTACTTTCGGTGCCAGAACAAAAAAATACGAATACTCATAGGAAATTTTTATTGTATTTATTCAAGCGAATTTTGGAAAAAAACTTAATAACAAAATGCTTATATAAAATAGTCTATTCAAAAATAATAACTTATTTTCTGAATAGCAACGTTTTGGTCTTGGGAGAACATTTTAGACTAGCGAAATTAAAAAATTCGAACTGACAGACTCTGACAGTACTCAAATAACTAGTTGTCATGGATTATTTTACAGGGTGGGAAAACGTTATTATAATTTGAATAAAAGCAAAGCTCATTACTTAATAATATATTGGTCAGAGAACAGTAGTAGAAAAAATTTAATACATCACACGATGCGAAAGCCTTTTTTGATGTTCGGAGGTATTGAATCACCTCGGCTTCGCCTCGGCTATTCAAAAACCTCCTCACACCAAAAAATTAACTTTCGCATCTAGTAATTTAAATAACTATTTCTGAGAATATAAGGTATGATGCTCACGCATTCACTTGGGATTATCTTTTGTCAAATACTTTAATTTTAACGGTTTACTTCATCAATTCATTTAAAAGTAGATTCATCCAGAAACAGTACATTTTTAACAAACAAAGGATTTTCGTTACATCCTCCCATTAATATTTGACAGAACTCCATCCTACGACCTGGATCATCTTCATTCAACCCGTGAATCAGTCGGATTTTAAACGGGTGCTATTTTCCTATGGTTCAAAAGTTGTGAACGGTCATAGCAACAGCTCCATGATTTATGCCAATCTGGCAGCCGCTGTTATAGGGATAAACCATACCCAATAAACTTTTAATTTCTTATCCTCCAAAGAAATAGCTGGATCGGCTTTCCTGGGAATATCTTTTACAGAACCCATTTCTCGAAATTTTGTTTCAAGTTTACTGACAGTTGCTCTAGTGATTGACCTTTCTGGATACTTAGCATTAAACAAAATTCAAGCTTCTTCTTGTGTATGATTTACCATATCCAATCATCATAAGGATTTCTATTATTTGTTTGGAAGATAAACGCCTAGCAACTAAATATTATAATGAACTTTAATTCAGAAAAATTTCAATATAATGACAGCATAATGTTATTATCTAAATACCATGGTTACATAACAGCAAATTAGCCTATCTTTTTAAAAAAAGCTGTAGGTACCGACCGTAAAAAAAATATTTTTTTTACCTATACCTACAAAACTATCAACTTTATGCTCTAAGACCCAATTATCGTATAAGTTCGAATTAATATAAAGATTTTTAGAATTAAGATATTTAGAATTAACATTGCTACAGAAGCCTTTGATATTCTAAACCTTGCAGTGAATTCTGCAAATTCAGGTGTAAGTTGTAAAAGAAACCGACAGGGTAGAATCTTTAGTAAGGGAAATTATAATAGATTTAAGGAATCATGTAATATTGAATTATGGAACAGTGTTTTTAGGTCGGAAAAGCCATTTGAGTGTTTTCATAATATTTTAATAAATGTTTTCAATAAGGCTTTCTCACCTAGCTTACTTCTGGCATTAAAACATCGGCAAGGAATCTAAGATCGCTACATACCATACGAAAGTTTTATAGTGAACATGACTTTTTTATAAAATATTTTAGTAAGTATAAGCAAATTTATAGAAAACTTGTCATTTGAAAGCTAAGGATCTCTATTATAAAAAAAACTTTAAAAATGCAAAGAACAAAGCTAGAAAAACCTGGGAAATCGTTAATAATTTAAGGGGCAAAAAGAACATATTACGGAAAAATGTAGAAATAGATCCTAATATTTTAAATGATTTTTACTGTACAATAATTGGGGAAAAATTAACTTCACACTTAAGACCTAAAAAAGCGCCTCTTGAGTATGTAAGAGGTGTTTATATTAGTGATGGATTCTTAATTGATAATACTGATGCAAATGAGGTGAAGCAAGATTTTAAGGAATTAAAGAATAAGTGTTCTGCAGGATATGATGGAATTTCTGTAAAAATAATGGAGAGTTTGCCTGAGACGTCCTTACATGCGCTTGCACACTCCATCAACAAATCATTCAGGACGGCCGAGTTTCCATCATGTTTTAAACGAGCAGTTGTTATTCCATTGTTTAAGGGAGGTGATTTTACTGATCCTTCCAGTTTCCGACCGATTTCTTTCTTGTCAACACTCTCAAAAGTAATTGAAAAACTAGTCAAAAAAAGAGTAATGAGATTTTTGGAGGATCAGGGCATTCTGAGCCCTGTTCAATTTGGCGTTGTATAGGGTAGAAGTACAGATGACGCTATATTTTCCTTGCTCCACGATATTTACCTTAACATTAATAGTGGTGAGGCGGTTGCGGCTATATTTTCTGATTTTTTGAAAGCTATCGATTGTGTGGACCATGAAATATTGCTGCAAAAGTTACATTGCTATGGTTTTGATCAGCTGACAGTTAAGTGGTTTTCTTCCTATCTCCATAAAAGAAGGCAAGTGGTAAGGGTAGGCTCAGCATGCTCTGATACCTCCATCGTTACAAGAAGAGTGCCTCAGGGCTCGGTGTTGGGACCGGTCTTGTTTCTCCTATATTTGAACGATTTAGCATTTTTGGATATTTAGTCTCCTGTGTCATGGTGAAAATAAAAACGATTTAAGGTTGTAATCTACGTGAGGTTAAAAAATGGTGCGATACAAACCTATTATGTTTTAATATTAACAAAACAAATATAATGACTTTTGGTTTTAGTTTTAGTGAGATAAATCTTGATGATCAACAAATTCAAAATAAAGCACTTACAAAGTTTTCGGGTCTAACGTTAGATAATAAACTGAAACTTGAGGAGCACATAAATGTATTAAGCAAAAAATTGGCAGCTGGCT
This sequence comes from Polydrusus tereticollis, assembly GCA_963920685.1. Lineage (NCBI taxonomy): Eukaryota > Metazoa > Arthropoda > Insecta > Coleoptera > Curculionidae > Polydrusus > Polydrusus tereticollis. The sequence continues at coordinate 59,676,014 of OY987329.1, forward strand.
GTTATGCAATAAGGATAGTCTGTAATGAACTTAGTAACTCAAGCGCTCAAATGGTATATTATTCCTTGTTTGAATCGCACTTGCGTTATTGAATTGTTTTTTGGGGATATGCAAACGCAGGCAGTTGCTAAACTCCATATTTGTGTTGCAGAAAAGAGCAATTCGACATTTGTACAGAGCAAGTAACCGTGAACACTGTCAGCCTTTATTAAGAGCAGAAAAAATTTTAACTGTACCGTCTTTATTCATTTTGGAAACTGTTTGTCTTTTGCATAAAAGATGTTCTAGATGTTGAGGAATTTAGCTACAGTACTAGAAACAGCATACGAAATTTTCGACCACCCATTCCTAAGACCACTCTTGTGAAACAGTCGATCTTCTATGAGAGTAAAAAGATTTTTAATCATTTAAGTAATGAGCTGAAATCAATTTTAAACTTCGGCCAGTTTCGGAAAAACGTCAAAGACATCTTATTGCAGAAAGTCTACTACAGTCTGGATAAATAGTACAGTGACGTTTTATAGTTGGTTTGCGTTAATTTTATTGTTGTTGACAATACATTTTATGTTTGTATGGGTGTATGTGCATACATGTATGTATGTGTTGTGGTTATACATACAGGGTCGTTGGTATGTATGGAAACGGTCGATTATTTCTTAAAGTAAAACAGTCAGCAAAAAATATTTTAGATAAAAGTTTTAGAGTTTTTTAAGGCGTATTAGAATTAAAAAAAGATAAGTATACAGGTTAAGTCAGAAAGCCGTAGAGAAACAAAGTTACTTTTTTTTAAATGGAACACCCTATATCTTCGAATATTTTTGAATTTTACATAAAATAACAATTATTTTTCAATACGTGCATTATAAGTCTAAACTTATTAGTTTCCGAGATATCGACTTTTGAAGTATGACATTTTTGAAATTTGACAGCTTCTAGCTTTCAAACGGTACCTTTTAGAATAAAACGGCTTACATGTCCCTATCTTACTTTTTTATTATCTTCCCAAAAACATCAACTTCCGGTTAAACCGGATGTAACTCAAAAGCCGGAAATACATTACTTCCGGTTTAACCGGAAGTTGATGTTTTTGGAAAGATCATAAAAAAGTAAGATAGGGACATGTAAGCCGTTTTACTCTAAAGCGTACCGTTATAAAGCTAGAAGCTGTCAAAGTTGAAAAATGTAATTTTTCAAAAGTCGATATCTCGGAAACTATTAGGTTTAGACTTATAATGCACTTATTAAAAAATAATTGCTATTTCATGTTAAATCGAAAAATATTTGAAGATATAGGGTGTTCCATTTAAAAAAAGGTAACTCTGCTTCCCTACGGTTTTCTGACTCATCCTGTATACTTATTTTTTTAAAGTTCTAATACACCTTAAAAAACCCTAAAACTTGTATCTAAAATATTTTTTGCTAACTGTTATACTTTAAGAAATAATCGACTTTCCATACATACCAACGACCCTGTATATATGTTTTTGCTTTTATTTTATTTTTACCTATATTTTAAGGAATTTTTATACTCGCTTTGTTTATAGGAATTCAGTTTTCTTTAACAATAAAGCATATATTAATTGATTGATTGAACTCTGGATCTATCCAATAGTCCATATTCTCAATTCGAGGCTTACAAACCCGAGGTCCTGCATATTCTCAACTACGTTAATAATCTCCAAATCTTCTTCGTCATCTGGGAGAAGATAATTTACAACATCGAAAACATCCATATAGGGTTAATATATTAATACGCAGCAGTCGAGTTTCAATAGGTAAAAATGATAAAATAGGTTAAAAAAAAAACATGTGTTAAAAATGCAACAATTTTATCCTTTGCATCCCAAGATTACGAGTTAACTCATACCCAATCCACGAGTTAAGAGTTAATCCTAGGGTCGGAGGTAACCTCTGATTATACAATATATTTTACTACTAACTCCTGGAGTAACCTCCACTTTTGAGTTAATCCCAACCTATAAAATTGGGCTTAAGTGTGTTATGTTTTTAGAATCAGCTCTTCTTGGAGATTACAGATCTGAACTAAAATGTAGGAGCTGCCATTTACAAAAATCGTCCATAGTGGCATATCTACTACATGAGTATAGTGTACGTGTCTGAGGATTTTTCCGGAGTACTTTTGGATTGTTAAGTACCTAATAAATTTGCTCCTCATTTTATATAGACAGATAATTCACTAGTAACGTAAAAAAAAACACGTCCTCAAAGTATGTCGCGGAATCAGTTATGCTTGTCTCGAATTACTATACTCTTAAAAGGTAAGCTTTAAGAAATAACCGCGGTTTCTTAAATTAAATATTAGTGACACGCCCTCCCAAAAATATTTTCTTTCCACAACTGTACGCTTAACGGTTTTTACAGCCGGCGTCCTTCCTTAGTGGGCCACCCGGATAGGAATTTTTCAACAATTTTTCAAAAAATCAACATTGTAGAAAGTTAAGATATAGCGAAGATCAGTTTTTTTTTCAATTTCCAAAACACGCCATTTAAGGAAAAACAATACGACTTAAATATGACTCGGTAACAACCCAGGATTCATCCCTTATGCCATCCGACGAAATATTATTATTATCAAGTACGCTTTGCCTCCAAGGTTATACTGCTTAGCGGTAGAGCTTATACCTGCTGGGTGTCGGTACATACCAGCATTATCAAAAAGTAATTTGATTCATAGCTAATTTATCCACTTTCTTGAATAATTCACGCAATGGGTTTTACGGAACAGCACAAAAAATTTATGATTAAATTAAATTTTCGAAACAAGGTTACAGTAAATGGTGAGTGGCAATAGAGTCAGCGTTTGTGCATGGACGATTTTCGCGAAAATTTTCCTAACGTCGCTTTTACTGCTAGGGATTTTTATCATCGCCTGATAAGAACCGTGGCTCTGTTTAGGGCAGCAGGTTCTATACAATATAAAAAAAGAGCTGGAAGATCACCAGTAAGAACAAAAAAACTTGTTTTAAACGTTCGTCAAATAATGCAACATACGCCAACAAAATGTGTAAGAAGTGGGAAGATATCGTGGAATATGCAGGACTATTCTTCAAAAACAGTTGAATTTGTTTCCTTATATAGTGCAAGTATTCCAACAAATACAAGCTGCAGACTTAGAAAGACGCAGGAATTACTGTCAGTGGTTTACTCAAAATTTATTGGAAAAAAATTATTTATTAGACATGACATATTTTTCTGATAAAGCGTGGTTCCACCTCACCGGTTATGTGAATTCTCAGAATACATGCCTGTGGTGTAGTAAGAATCCCTGTTCATTTGTAGAGTCCACATTGCATTCTCAAAAAAAGTGGCATCTGGTTAACTGTTTCCCGAAGTGGTACAATTTCTTTCTATGACACAGTTACAGCACAGCGGTATAGGGACAATATCTTCAATCCATTTTTGTGAAGCAATTACTTGCCGATGAACTATGTTTTGGTCGAGGTTTTGGTTATTTTCAACAGGACGGTGCAACCGCCCATACATCCGCCGAAATTATTAACTACTTACGCAATTCTTTCGACGACAGATTGATCAGTTTTCGAACAGACATTGAATTTCTACCCAGATCACCTTGTTTGGCGGTTATGGATTACTTCATTTTTCCTCATTTGGAGAACAATATTTTTAAAATACCAGTTGAACATTTAGAACTGTTACAAGAAAGTATTATCCAAGAATGTTGTAACATTTCTCCAGAGATGCTGGTCAACGGTTTCGAAAATATGAAGAGACGTGTAAATTTATGCTTGGAGCATGGCGGTGACCATTTTCAGCAATTTCTATAATTTTTATTTTCCTATCCCTATGTCCAATTTGTTAATTTTGCAAACAACAAAAGTAAATTTGTACTTGTTTACTTATTTTAACATTCATCAGTTTGGCATACTATCATGTCATAATACGAATTTGACACAATTTTAACCTCGATTTCACTAGATATTATATCGTCTCCTTATAATTGTGATCTACATTAAAATTAAAATTGTACTCCAGATACTCCTTGTAGTCATAGAAGGCCTGACTAACAAGGAAGCTCTTTAATTGAGACTTAAACTCCCTGTCCGACAACCTCCTGAAACTTTCTGTCAGTTTATTATAAAGATGGATAGCCAAACAGCCCGGTCCCTTTCTGCATCTTTCAAGTCGTTGGTAGCTTGAAATCAAGTTTTGTCTGTGTCTCGTCTCATAATTATGCATGTGTTTGATATTTTGTTTTGTTGTTTTTGGTGTATACAAGGTTTTCGTATATAAATATTGAGGGAAGGGTCAAGATCTTTAGGTTGGTAAACGCATGCCTACAGTCAGCTCTGTAAGGTAGGCCAGCCAATATGCGGACTGCCCTTCGTTGCATACTGAAAACCCACATTTACCCCGAGCTGTGCCCCCACATAGAAATTGCATAAGTCATGATGGGGTGAGAGAGAAATATGCTTACCTAATTATTCGTGCAGAGACACAAGCAGCCAGCCCTCGGAGCAAAAATACGCTTGTGTCCAGTCTCCTGCAACATGCATCGGTGTGGGCGTCCCAACGCCATCCAGGTGTATCCCTAGGAACTGGACACATGAGTCTAGGCTGTCATCCTCCCCTTAAGCTGCTTGAATTGAGAAGACTATAACCTGAATTTCGAATGTGACGGTTGGACCTACGTTTCTTATTCCAAGCCCTTTCCGTCAAAATAATTTTTGCTCGCAAGGTAGGTACAATTATAATAAATAATAATTTTCATTATACATCTTAGATATTTCCCCACTTAATGCGATTTTCCCTACAGTAACCAACCTCCAACCTTAATTTGAACACCAACCAATAAATCTTTTAGCCCATAAATATTCCCGATACTAATTAAGCTATCCCCATCTTTTATCGAATTTTTATTCATGCATTGTCTGTAATTTTGAAATTAGGCCACCGTTCGCTCTAAAAAACTTGACTTAATTTGGTACCCAATCTCGGTAGCCTATTATTTATACCCGCCATTATTATACGTTCGGGTTGATTTTAAAATTATGGCCTTATGATAAATCGTAAGAATTAATTAGAATATTTACACAGCATTATTTTATATCGGTTCTCATTTACATTTAAAAACAGTAAATTTAATTTTAAAAATTCAGAGCGGGTAAAATTATTGCAATTTGCAGTAATGAATTGTTCACCTTTAAGTACAATACCGAGATATCAAAAATTATTGCTCGTGATGAAATGAAAAACGGACGTCTTCTGAAATAACTCTATAAAGTTTAGTTTAGTTTAGATGTCAATTATTGTTTCACTGTAAAAATTTGTCAATTAGGCAAACCAGGTGATATTTGCCTACCACGGTCATATTGTAATCACAATGTACTTCCAATATGGCCATCGACGGCAAACGTCAGAAAAACTAAGCTATATTGTTGTGTGAATGTCAGTTTGACGTGTAAACAGCGATTTTGGTTTTGCGTATTTAATTAAGCTATTGTTGTTCAATATGCTTTTTTGTCTGTTATTTATATTTAATAACAATTAAAGTTGGCGATGTTAACAATGGCAAGTATATACCTACAAAATCTAAATTTATTAAGGGAAATCCGTGAAGTTGGTGAAAGGTAATTTGAAAGTGTTTATGGTATTTATTTTAAAATCCTCAGTGTTTAAACTGACTAAAATGTGACTTGTGTATTTATATTGGATGTTAGTTAGGTGTTTCGAGATTCTAGGTGCCTACAGAAGGCGAGCATTATTGGGAACTCACTGTTCATGCATGGCAGGAAACAGTGAAGTTTGTAGTCATGTTGGAGCTATACTGTTTGCTGCAGGGTATGCCCACAAAATTAGGGAGGATATAGTTTGTTCAGACATAAAGACTGCCTGGCCAAGACCATCTCCGGTGAATGTTCCTATTGTTCCAGTTAGTGGCATGGACTAGAAAAACCACTGTACAAAAAGTAAAAGAAATTCCAGCAAAGTCTAGTATAGAATTAGACAGTATGTTAAAGAGAATTGGAGAGCCTGGTTACAGCTCTGCAGTAATGAGAAGTGTGGATCCTTCTGCTTCCAAAATATTAGCATAAACTGTTAAAAGTTTACCTTTGGTGTTAGACATATATCAAGAGAGTTATTAATGAAATTTTTTCCCGATGAAATGTGAAATTGCCTTAAAATTTCATTCTAAAGTAATTATGCTAGAACTGTTGTAAAGATACTTTACTAGAAAAGCTGGGGATGCAAAAGTATATTATGAGTGCATCTGTAAAGGTGTTAACGGTGGAAGGCCTATTAAAAACTGTGATCGGGATGAGTGTGAAATCGAATGGTTTCATATTACATGTGTTGGGTTAAAAACACTTGTAGGAAATGACAATGTAATTTTGTTTAAAAATGTTGTTAACTTATCATTATTCATGTCGAGACAGATTTACACACTGTAAAGACCTCATGACAAACGTAACAGTAACACAAATTGGACAATACAAACGAAAGGTATTATGAGTGTATTTGCTAGAGAAGCGGGGGCTATTTTGTAGTTTAAATTATTAGGCTTTAGTAAATAAGTGTAAACTTTGCTTTTATTTTTCATAAACACATTTAATTTTAGTTACTCAATAAACACAGTAGAAGCCATGCTATCGAGTTTTAGGCAATGTGTTATAGGTATGCATACAATTCATTTTCTGAATTATTTTTTTAATTATAAATTTAGGTCGTATTCAAAGAAAATGCTGAATTATATTAAAACGAAATAAACTTCCATAGTACTAGTCTCGTGGCACCTCCATCAATTTTGATCTGTATTGATTCCTCCTGACTAGATGTAAATGTATATCCCATAATTTGTGAAGTAACGTAATCGGGTTTATTTTCTTCCTCTAAGCTAGCAGGATTTTCTAAAGTTACATTGCATGATTATAAATTCAATTTATTGGTGCCAAATGCTTTTACCTGTTATGAAATGCTGGCTGTAAACTCTGATTTTTCAATATGGTGTCTGTGAGATCTACTTTATTTAGAGCAGCCTCCCATCCATTCCTCTGCTTTGTGGATAAATCATTCAGGCGTATTAAGTCGTAGGCATATTGTTTGAGAATTAAACACTCAGACTACATGGTCAAAGACAACCTCTTTCGATAAAAACAGTGTTAAACAGACACAGAAAAACTGTTAGACAAGAGAGATGCGACCAAACGGTCTAACCAACTATTTGATCAATTTGCCGGCTAATTTATTCTTAGGATTTTGAAGCGCACATGACTCGACTGTAAACTAAGCATTGAATCCGTGTATATTTGACACATATTTGCCTTTTACAGCCATATTGAATTGTTCGTTGAGTGTTTTTAAATTCTGTGGACGATTTTCGAGGTAGTTCCCAGATTTTGCATCAGTACGTCCAAAAGGATTTTTTGAGGTGCCTTATAAATTGCCATATTATCGTTCGCGCCACTGGCCTTATTACTCATAAAATAGATACTGGTTGGGCAACCGTTCGTATAGAAGAAGTTGTGAATGACGTTGGTCAACGCAGTATGGAACTAGAGCCTACAAAACCTTTGAAACGACTGGTTCAAGACACTCCACATTAAAAAATGCATTTATATCACGCATTTTTGCCGACAGAGCACCCCAGACGACTTGCGTACTTTGCGTAGCTATATAGATCTGTGGTCCACTAGGTTGTCACAAATTTAATTTAATAACCTGTTAAGCATATTATTTTTTCAGGCGAAGCGTGGTTTCGTTTTTCGGGAAAGTGACAATTTGCATAATTTTGTTGAACCTACACTACATGATAATGAACTTTACCATTAATATTTTCAGCAGGATGGTGCAACAGCACATACAATACATGACACACTGATTTTTTTTTTCCTACAGTTATTTGATGAACAGTTAATAAGTTCACATATAGACCGCTGCACGGCTCTCGAGCTACAACGCCTGAAGAGGTAGGGTGATAAAACGAATCAAAACATTGTTTCGACAATAGTTTAACCAAATATCAGCATAATTTTTGGTATAGACATGCCTTACAATTTTTGGGATTTACATTTTTAATGTTTACTTTCATTGAAAATTACCCTCATACATTTAGCTAGAGGTGTTGTTTTCGATTGATTACATCGAAAACAATGGCCCTAGCTATCGAAAACAACCCCTCTAGCTATTGAACACAAAACCATAGTAGCCTCCTTACAACGCCATTATTGGAATAATATGTCAGTCTAACATTCTCATTGTTCCGAGTTTAGTTTAAAAAATGTCACGTTTTGGAATTAACTAATAATTAATAATTAATTATTATTACAACTGCGTTATCATTAATTATTAAAGTAAAATATATAATACATTATTGCATTTAACTTTTGTTAATTCGAGTAATTTTCTCCCTAAATTACACTCCTGCATAAAAATTTTCAGAAAATTTTTAAACACTCGTGTAATTACCCCCGAAAAGCATTCCGCACGGTAATCTGACCTAGACGAAACCGCCTTCTTTCAATTAATTGCGTAGCTCTAGACTTCCCTAATTAAAATGCATATATTGAGGGCGCACGTTGAGAATTTTAAAACGCTGGAAAATTTTTGATACAGGCACACGAGAACGTCTAAAACTATTTGTGGTGAATCGCCTAGCATACATAGTATGTACTTATGTGCAAAAATATATGGTTTACAAAGTCATTTTTTATAAATCCGGGAAAATGTGGGAAATCTCTCGGATTTAGGTTTGAATTTTTGAACTCACTTGTTATTGCTATTTATGATTTAAAAAAAAAATTCATTTAAAAAAATTGAAGATGGCGTCGTATCTGTCATGTTTTGACATCTGTCGGATTTGAATATAGCGTAAATAGCTTGATCACGGGAAACTATGTCACTCTGAAAGAAATTGGGGTGTTCGGCTTAGAAGATCTATTAATTAAAGGGGTGAGACACTTAAAAGACAAAATCGATGAAGCCAAATTATGAACCCTCGTATTTCCAAAACGGCTGAAAGTAAATATTAACAACTATAGGTTTTTAAAATCGGATCGCCAAGTGTAATTTACTCGCGTGATTATTTATGAGGGTTGCCATTTAAAAAAATATAAAGATGGCGTCGTATCTGTCACTTTTTGACACCTGTCGGATTTGATTATAGCGTAAATAGCTTGCTCACGGGAAATTATGTTACTCTGAAAGAAATTGAGGTGTTAAGCTTAGAATGTCTATTTATTAGAGGGGTGAGACACTTAAAATACAAAATCGATGAAGGCCGATTAGGAACCCCCGTATTTCCGAAACGGCTGAAAATAAATACTAACAATTATAGGTTTTTGAAATCGGGTCGCCAAGTGCAATTTACGCGTCTGATTATTTATGAGGGTGCCATTTAAAAAAATTGAAAATGGCGTCGAATCTGCCAAATTTGTGAACCCATATATTTTTTGACATTAAATTTGACTTCCTTGTCGAAAGTCATTGAGAAATACGTGATTTGTCAAGTCAGTAGGAAAATCGCCAATCGGGTGAGACACTTTTTGCTAGTATTAGATATTAAAAAAGAAAGTTTTACACCTATTTTAAACTAAAGGCACAGATAAAGTCACATCAGATGCGAGAGAATGTCAGTTTGCTCGCACGCTTACTTTGTCCTTGACACGGAAGTTGCGGATGGCCTAGACTGTGTGCAACAATAATATTATTATTAAAAAAATTCGAAAAGTATTATCCCCACCAATACAATTTAATCATATTTAAAATATACAGGGTGTTTCAGAAGTACGGTATAGAACTTAGGGGTGATTCCTCATGATATTCTTAGATAAAAAGTTCATATGAACATGTGTCCTGAGTTTTTGATATACAGGGTGTGAAAGTTTAAAAAAAAATTAAATTTTTTTAAATATTTGATATTTTTTTCGGATTTACCAACTAATAATACAACTGTTTTGGTCCTTGAATTCTTGTCGTATCTCGCTTCGTTTTCGAGAGAAAAAATAAAAACCACTTTATTGCATGTACAAAAAAATACCTATGTATTTCAAAGTTGATTAAAACATTTAAATTAAAAATAAAATAATTTTTTAAATAATGATAAAAAAAATGCAACAGTTAATCAAAGCAAATGTTGAAAATGGTCACCTTCTGATAAAAGGCACGATTGCAACCGATTTTTTTTTAAAAGCCTTAACACCCCGTATATCAAAAACGGGGCAACTCCGGACACATGTTCATATGAACTTTTTCTCTTAGAATATTATAAGGAATCACCCCCTTAAGTTATGTACCGTACTTTTGAAACACCTTCTGTATATTTTTAAATACTGTTGTAGTAAAAACTTTATTGGCAGCCATATCTCGGAAACGATACGTTACGATTACATTAGGAAACTTGTGACAACTCCTGAATCATTTTTTTAAACTCCGAGGAATTCCCTTTTAGAAAAATCTAAGTTCGGGAAAATCCATTGAAAGATAACGACATAATGAGAGTTCTTTTGTTAATGTCCTAAATGCTTCCCCACTATAAACGATTAGGAGAGATTCAAAAAAATACCAATGATATAAGTTGTAGTGAACGATCTAGTGATTTTAATTAATTATTTGTTTTTTTACGGTTATGCGGCATTTTCCGCAGGAAAATGAACTTTCAAAAATAAACTAGCCATCTTGCGGCAGTTTTGGAAACTTGAAATTATTTGCATAATTTTTATGGTAGTTGTTTTTCAAATCTGTGAGACGTATCGTTTCCGAGATATAGCCGCTCCGCCGTATCTTTATCCGAATACCCTGTATTTTTAAAAAATATATTAAATGGCTTCCTGTAAATGGTTACCAACATATATATTTTTCCTGTTCCTGCGTGTCACCTTTCTAAACTCAGAATGCAACGTTTTGAACACATTAAAAAACAATTTTTTTTTATTGTGAGATATATCAATTGCATTTTCATTTTTATGACGTGTATCAGAAACTTTATTACAGTAAAATTGCTCAATAGCGACCACCCTCGAGGAATCAAATGTTGGTCGATTAACAGAGGTGGTTGGTTAATAGAGAAAAATTAAAACAACTGGTCTGCAGTATACAGTGTTTGTTTCTTAATAAGTATCTACCTATATATGTAAATAATTTTAAATATTTTTGTTTAAATTTATTAGAACTAAAATTAAATGAGATGAAGTCAAAATCTCTCAAACATGCGCAGGCTTCAGATATGCTTGATATTTTCGACACTGGAGCAAGTTCAGGTTCCTCTTCCTCTGTCTCAGAGTTAAGAGTAGTTTCATCCGTTTCTTGGATCTGTTTAATACACTCGATGATAGTCAATTCTGCACTTTGTGTTGGCAAATCGTTATTAATAGAGGCAAATTGTTTCAAGTACACAAATGTATCCTTAATGTTAGGAAACAGTTGTGCGAGCGGAATATTACCTTCTTCTTCGAAGTCTGATTCGCCACTTATTTTCTTGAAAGTAATATTGGCCGACAAAGGAATTTTTCTAAGCATCCATTTGATGCCTTGAAGTTATCTAGTCCTAGACATTGAGCAGATTCGAGGACTTCTGCTTGAATTATGGGCCCGGATATTAATTGTGCTTGTTTCGCGCCTTACAAAATCACTTAAAAGTAACTTATTATCATTAGGGTTTTCTTAAGTATAGTCAATGACTTTAACTTCTTTTTGTTTATATTATTGCTTCATCAGCGGGTCTTCCATGGGGGTTAAAAGTAACTTGGTCCACTATCAGTCCTTCGGTTTTGGGAAATTTTCTCTTTTGCTCACCGTTGCGGTTCTTGACACAAATTTCTAACTTAGTCACTTGAGTCTTACCCACTTTGGATTTTTCAGCGAATTTCCTGCTACTTAATTCAGTTTTTTTACTCCCCCCAATTATTTTAATTTTTTCGCTTAAAGAAAAACATTTTCCTTTTCCCGCAATCTTCAAATATTCACGTTAGTCCCAAAACACACAAAAACTGATTAAAACAAAACTAATGTTAACAACCGATTTACTTACAGCCTTCAAAGCAAACTGAATGGATTCACCTGCAATAAAGTAATTAGTGTAGGTATGTAGGTACCTATATTTCTTAGAAATTCTCGGGCCTCTACTGGAGGGTATTTTTAGCATTAATGTTTACTAAAAATTCCGATGATGATCGTTCAACAGATGAATCGATAAAGAGGAGTATAAAATAATGGGATTCACTTCTAAGTATGGAGAATTCATACCCGGTCGTTTAACACTGACCACCTGTGTTAAACGACCTTTATAGAGACGGTCGCAAACAGAGGTTTTAATGTAATACTTTTTTACCAGCTGCTGAAATGTTTATAACATTGTATTGTAAAGGTATCTAAAGGCTCTACAAAATATGAACTGGAAATACAGTATTTTATAATACGATGTTAATTTTACATGTATATCTATTATACTAAAAACATTTTAGGTTATTGATTTTATAAACTTTGCGTAAACACTTTCACAACTATAATAAAATATAAAATTGCTAGTTGGATAATAGCTCCAGAGTAAAATTTTCTCTACTTTATCACTCAGCATTTTATCTTATGTGTTTACAAAAAGAAGTTTAGGTTTTAGCCATAAAATGTATAGACCAAACTTGAACAAATCGATGTTCTCTCGACTTAGTTTCAGAAAGGACCTTAGTTTAGCAAAACCTTAAATCAGCATTTTGCCCTTAATAAAAGTAAAACTTTGATACTCTTATATCAAGATGGTTTAAAAAAAGTACATTCTGAACTTTTCGCATAAACGTCAACAAGTTTATGGCGCGTAGCGCAATAGCCAGGTGATGAAACGCAAAATAAAGATTTTTATGTGTTACAAGACGAAAAATATTATTACAGGCTGAAGAAATACAAATTGGTACAGTTTGTTGTATGTCAATACCGAGCTATGTAATTATTTTCCAAAATACAGACAACAGAGATCCTATTAAACAAAACTGAAACATAACCCGTAATAATACGAAATTAATATTTAGAGACACAATTAAAAACTTTGGAATCATTTTGGAGAAAAAAGAAGAAAATGGTTGCGTTTTAATGAGCATCTCAAATCAATATTTTAAAAGGTGTACTAAAATTTAAGACTTATTTATTACAATAGAACAAAAAAATAAAAAACAGTAGGGAATTTGCCGATATTTTTTTATGGCATGTTCAGCCACATCAAAAAATAACATATGCAAAATGTTTCGTCTTAAATATCATTCCGTTATTTTTTATAAATAATTAAAGTTCGCGCGCCTATCCTAATATTCAAAACGAGGTGTAACATCAAATAGTGTGTTTGTCAGGGAACGACAAACTGCAGCGCCTTGACAGTCTTGACTCTGTCTTGACGCGTCTGTCACTTTCGAGTCGTCACACAGTTTGACGGCAGAACCAATCATATCAAGAAAGTTAAAACTATTGAAGCTTTAATAGCTTACATTTAGCTCAGGGTATTAAAAAAATATTTTTTTTTGTGAACTATGAGTTTTTTGATGATGTTAGCTTACACTTAAGATAATTAATTTTCAAATGAAATTTTCGTGCAAGTTTCCTTTTGTGTAAGTTTAGTTCTACCATAGTTTACTTATTGTCATTTGATCTACGGGCTTTGTCTGACACAAATTGATAAAGATGAAATACAAAAATACAGAAATCGTGTTTTAGACCAACATATGGTATTAAAAAATTTCAAACAATTACGAAGATTAAAGAGGATAAATGTATGTTTATGGAAAATACGAGATTGCAACATTTAGATATCTTTACACGTAAAATTATTACTAACGATGCGGCTCCACCATTTCTAAAAGAGAAAATTTAGCGTCAAAATAATTTTTACTTAACGAAAACTAGATTTACTAAAAACTTTGTATTGCGTCAACACAAAACTGCCATGTTTACAACAAGTTTTTCTATCAGTCAAGTACAGGGATATTTGGTTCACAAGATTTGGCAGATACGACGCCATTTTGAATTTTTTGAAATGGCAACCCTTATCCATAACTAAACGAGTGAATTTAATTTCGCGATCCGATTTCAAAAACATGTAGTTGTTGATATTTATTATATAGGTAACAGATTCGACGCCATTTTGAATTTTTTTGTTACCCTATTTTCGGAACGATTAAAAATAAATATCAACAACTATAATGTTGAAACAGAGAATGACACCAGATGGCTCCATCTCGTGGTGCTGGCATAGAACACTAATTTTTAAGCATACCTGCGCCGTCTGACATAAACTTAAAAAGCCACAAATATCAAAGGAAATCCTGCAATGACAGCATATCACAATTGCAGGAGTCCTCGCTAGGCAGCGCTATGCCCGAGCTGGGCACCTTGTCGATTTAGTAACCGAAAACTTAACAAAATGACAAGGGTTTGCTTTTTCCTTCTGCCAGAACCATCCCCAGATGCGTTTCGCTTTATAACAGCTCAGTGAGGCTATAAGTTCTGACAAAAGGAAAAAGCATAGGCGCCTGTTTCCCGCTTCTTCTGTTTTAAAAAAGTACGATCGTACAATTGTCTTTTTGAATTAAATCAAGTGCATTTAGGTTTTAGTTATGCTAACAGACTTTAAGCATTATGTTTAATAGGTATAATAAAAACCAATTTAGCTATATCAATATAAACTCCATTGTGATGTTCTTCGCAAACATTCCCGTGAATCACATGAACACCTCTAACGTGCCTGGAGTGCTGAACTAACAGCAGCTTTTGCTATGTGATTGTTTCGAAGATACTTATGACCTTATACCTAGTAGATGGTACACAACTCCTTCAACATTTAAGTATTTTGCAAGTAGGTTTAATAAATGGGCTGAGCAAATTTTGAATTTATTCTTGACATTTTTGAAAAAGGCACTTGATATAATTCACGGATTAAATTACTGACTTAATTCATGTGAATTAATTCGTGCCAACTCCGAAATAAATCAATTTCTTTTATAAATAATATGCAAGGAAATATTTAGTTGTGAATCTAGAACTACTTCCAAATATTTTATTTCTCTTGTACCCATATTCAATTTGCATGTTGTCAATAAAAAAAAATTGAAAGGGATCCCTACATACATAAAAATGTAATTTTTATTTAACCTATTTAAAAAGTTGGTTTTATAACATATCATTTTTTTAATAGGTTATAGACAGGGTCGAGTAACGACGCGTAGATAATTCATTTCCTACATACGTATAGAAAATAGCGTCGAAAATGTAGAAAATAACGTAGAAAATGGAGAAAATGTATACCATAGAATTCTGTTATAACTTATTCTTTTCCGTTAAAATGAACCGTTTTTTTATTTAATTGTTGTGTAATTCAGCCAGGCAAGATTTAAAATAGTAGATTATAGAGCTAGGTTGAGAAGTGAGCTATTATATAGGAATAATATGTCAAAAGTTGACAATTAACACCTTTACATTTGTTATACATTTTTTAACGATATTCTATTATATATTTATAATTTTAATTTAAAATTTATATAAGAGTACAATTAAATTATCCCTTTACAACATATATTGGAGTAGCTGTTGGATATGGTTCTTAACTTAAGAAAAAATAGTGGTACTAAAACAGCAAGAAATGTCAAAAATGCAGTGTCAAAAAATATAAAGGTAAAAACACCAGAATCGATTGAAGTGAAGAATACAACAAAATTGGAACAAGCAAAAGGAAACTTCGGAGAGTGAAGATGAGTACTTGCCTCCAAAATACCCACAAGATAATAAGTTTAAGGATTATGTTAAAACATTCAAAATTCTAAGTCAGGATTTAAAGTCAGCAGGTATTTCTACTTCATTAGAAGATAAAGGATTAAATTCAACTAAGGATTCTAAATCAATTATAAATTCAAAAAATATTCACGCTAAACACAGAGATAATGAAAAAATTTTAAACAATAACCCAGTGTGTTCTGTTTGTAATAAGATTATTAAAAGTAACCATAATAGCCTAACATGTAATGGTCTCTGTAACAAAACATTTCATATGTCATGTGCTAACCTAACAAAACGTAAATTTGATCTACTCAAGAAGGTTCAAACTATTGCACATTGGTTTTGCAGTACTTGTAATGAAATTTTGAAGAGAAATGGTAATATTGATTCAATTACTTGTAAAATTCAAGATATTCAAGAGCAATTAGATTTTATAAAATTACAATTATTTAATATAAAATCTACCATTAATCCAGAAAAAATAATCAAAAATAGAAATAATGAAGAAGATGCTGTTTCAAATGTTAATACAAGGATCATTAAAAAGAAGATAAACGAAGTACCAAACAATGAAAGTGCAATACATATTATTCAAGCAGTCAAACCAGATTTAGAGAATATCTTCAACAAAATAGAAAGTTTGTCCAATAAACCTGTAGAAAAAAATTATACCATGGATGGAATAAATACGAAAAATTGATTTAAGTCCGATAATAAAAGAAAATTATTAATTTTATGTGATGATTATGGCAGGTATATTCAAGATCATCTTAAGCTAAATTCAAAATTTAAAAAGTTTAAAGTAAAAACGATAATTAAACCAGGAGCTTTTTTCAATAACATTATTAAAAATATTAATGTGTCTATAAAAAACTTTAATCAAAATGATTTTGTTGTTGTTATAGCAGATTCTAATGATTCTAAAAATCAACAAATTCCAGATATAAAAAACATATGGAATAATATTAAATTATCGTTAAATACAAATTTTATTTTTTTGTCCTGTCCAATAATTTCTAAATATAAACAAAATATTATTTCTTGCTTTAATCTTAACCTTAATAAATTTTTAGAAAAAATAAATAATTGTGTTGAGAATTCAATTTCATTTATAAACATTGATTATTTCAATTATATAAATTTAAAGAATAATTTTTTAATTAATATTTTAGCAAATGAAGTAAGTTTTAATAAAACAAATTTTAACACGCTGTCTTTTATAAAACCTAATATAAATGTGTTTCCAAAAATCAATGTTGCAATAAGTAATGAACAGTCAAATGTTTCATTGGATCATTTTTTTTTAGACAAAACTCTTCAGAAAGTAACTTTTCCTTGATATTACTAAACATACAATCTCTTAGAAATAAAATTAATGAACTATATTTATTTTTAAATAATCATAACTACCCAGATTTAGTTATATTAACAGAACACTGGTTAAATATCCAAGAACCTGTTTTTCTGCCAAATTATATTGTTGTTTCTAAATTTTGTAGAGCTAGTTCTTTACATGGCGGCACAATGATTTTTATTAAAAGAGAATCTATTAAATATATGGAATTTTCTAATTTGACTAAATTTGATTGTTTCTTGGTTGAAATAGATTTTGAATTTTCTATAATATTCTCCAAAAAAAGCAATTTATATATAATTTGTTTATACCGGTCACCATTATCTAATACTAACATTTTTCTTATAAGACTTGAAAATCTTTTATCACAACTTCCCCCCTTATCATATTGTATTGTGTGTGGAGATTTTTGTATTAATTTTGAAGATTTAAATAACTGTTACACTATAAATTTGAAAAATTTACTACAATCATTTAATCTTAAAATGCATGTTAATTCACCAACAAGATTTTCTCAATATTCATCTTCTATAATTATATATATGTTTGTTCTAATAAAAATAATGTTAAATGTGAAGTAATAAATAATTTTTTATCGGACCATGAAGCCATATTATGTGAATTTAACGGTGAGATAGGGAAAATACAGAAAAATAAACATAAGGGACGCATTTACAGTAAAAATAATTTTAACAAATTTAATAATGCTATAAAAAATTATTCATGGGATAGTATTTTTCTTAATAAAGAGCCTTTAAGTAATTTTCATGCCACAATTTTAGACACATTTACTAAAGCTTTTCCAATTACAATTATTAAAAAAAATAATAGAAAATGTTGGATTTCAAAGGGTATAAAAATAAGTTCTAAGAATTTACGTTCACTTCATTATATTAGAAAATTTTTTCCATCAAACAATTCATTCATTTCATATTTTAATATATATAAAAACATTTATAGAAAACTAATTAAAAAAGCCAAGGAAAATTATTTTGAAAATCGTATTAGTAAATCATTAAATCCACGAAAAGAATATTGGAAAATTATTAATGATTTGAAAGGGAAAAACAACATAATACCTATAAATACCTCATTATCTTCTGACAAGCTGAACGATTTTTACTGTTCGATTACTTTAGATCTTTCTAAAAATATTGATCCATGCATTGATCCACTTTCGTACATGAAGAATTTTAAAATTAATGACACATTTTTCTTTAGTCCAACCGATGTTCAAGAAATAAAATTAATCATTTTGGAAATAAAAAATAAAAATTCTGCTGGATGGGATAATTTATCAATAAAGATTTTTTCACAATTGTCTATTCCTGCTTTAGAAGCTTTAGCGAAAGCAATAAATGTTTCTTTTGATAATGGAATATTTCCACAATGCCTTAAATCAGCTATTGTTATTCCAATTCATAAAGGAGGTGATTGTGAATCTGCTTCTAATTTTCGACCAATTTCTTTACTTCCAACACTTTCTAAAATTATTGAAAAACTTGTTAAAAATAGAATGATTTCTTTTTTAAATAAAAACAATATTTTAAATACAAACGAATTTGCATTTCAAATAAAAATACTAGTGATGCTATTTTTTCATTTCTTGAACATCTTTATGTTAAATTAAATGAAGGAGATTTTGCTGCAGCGATATTTTGTGATATTTCTAAAGCTTTTGATTGTGTTAACCATAATAATCAAACTCTGTTCCAGGGTGAAGTGTATACATAATTGCAAGACGAAAAATCATCCAATTCTTCACTGAATATCTTTATTTAAACTCTACGCGTTTCGGCGTTTCGCCATTGTCAAGAGTTAAAACCTTATTAATCTAAAAATTTTTTTTTGATTTTTAACTAATTATTATTAAGACAGAATAATAAACTTACATGTCACATTTACAAAGATTTCAGTCTACTAGGACACACAATTATTACGATTAAAACCATCCAAAAATTTTCACAACAACAATTATTCTACATATTAAAATAACCTAACTTGCACACAAATATTTTGAAATTTTAAACCACGGCTGTTTGACTAGTGGTAGTGGTTAATGGTACCGACGGATCACAGAATAAGCGTAGGACGTGCAAAGAATGGAATGTAAAGAATTGGATTATTTTTTCGTCTTGCAATTAACCATAATATATAAATAAGCTTGAGCTTTATGGCTTTAGAGGTATGCGTCAATTTTTATAAATGGTAAATTTACAATATTTGCTGATGATACAACAATACTTTGGCATAGTAAATATTCTAATGAATTAATTACAATAATTAATGAAGATTTAATAAATGTTAAAAAGTGGTGTGACTCTAATCTACTCTCATTTAATATTACTAAAACAAATATATTAACTTTTAAGTGTACACTTAATAATATAATTTTTGACAATCTAATAATTAATAACCCCAAATTTATAAAGTTTTTAGGAATCTATATTACTCAAAATCTTTCTTTTAATGAACATATCAAAAAGTTATGTAGAAAATTAGCTTCAAGATGTTATGCCCTGAGAGTACTTTCTCATGAAATGAATATGGCGGTTCTTCGAAATGTTTATTTTGCTTTAATAGAATCTCTTTTGAGATATGGAATTTGTTTCTGGGGAAATTTAAACCAGTACCTTCTAAATTCAATTTTTATTTTACAAAAAAGAGCTATCAGATATTTGTGCAAAGCTAGATCTAGAGATTTTTGTAAAACTCTATTTATCTCACAAAAAATTTTAACACTAACTTCAATTTTTATATTGGAAACAGTTTGTTTAATTCATAAAAAGCATAGAAATAGTATTAATTCACATACTTATAATACAAGAGAAACCTTTAATATATGTTTACCTATTCCTTCTTCAAGTCTTGTAAAAAATCCATAATTTATGATTCTAAAAAATTTTTTAATTTTCTTCCAGTTTTTATTAAAACAATGTAAAATTTTAAAATGTTTAAAAAAAATGTTAAAAATATATTATTGGAAAAAGCTTATTATACTCTAGATGAATATTTTGGTGATACTCTGTCATAATTATTTGCATTTTTTTTGTTTATTCCGATATTTTTAGTTTTATTATATTATTATATTTTATTGTTAATTTAATTTTAAAAAAAGGCTTTGTCGATAAAAATATTTTTTTTTAACAATAAAGCATATTTTGATTTGATTTGATTTGAATATCATGAAGCGCGAATACAGAAATTTACGCCGTCTGCTCAGACAATACAAGCAACATGGAAAAAATGGGTGCACAGATAAATATGTGGTATACAAATTGCAACAGCCATACAGCAAATCTACTTGCAAAATAATTGGTTTCTAAATATATCACAGGAAAAGTTCGACCAGTATTAAAACAGTTTTCGTAACCTGACCTTGAGAATAGCCTATTAAAATTAGGTGGTAAACGAGTGATCCTAGCTGGTGAAACACGTTGGTGCTCTTTTCGCGACTCATTTGTCAATTGTTTGGAGAATTTGAATCTAGTGCAAACAATAACTGCTGAACCCACCTTATTGAAGCCCAATATAACAAAACTGGTATTCGACGAAAATCTAAAAAAGCAAATTGAAGACAGTGTTAAATTGTTTGACCCAGTTCGAAAAACTATTAACCCATTAAAAAGTATTCAGGCTTCTATTGCAGATGCAGCTGAAGAACGGATGAACTCGCAACTGCCAGTAGGTTTTGACGAATACATTCCATATGTACAAAACGCCAAAAGAACTCTTTAAATATCTTTTCCGTGGTCGCTAACTTCTTGCATGCTTTTAATCGAGGCAGAATATTAAGCGAAGATCAAATAAGAGATGCCAATGATTTCTTAATAAATTTGATTTGATTTTAGAATGTACAGTCTTCAAGATTTTAAGCATGATCGCAATACATTTCACAAACTCAACGACAAAAAAACTACAAAAGTTCGAACTTTTTGGGAAATAATTAGAAGCTTCCTCCTATATTATCCCGTCTAGCAATTAAGCTAAACACAATTCCTGCCTCATTAGGCCAACTAGAAAGGCTATTTTCAAATTGATCGTTTGTTCATTCCCCTATCCGTAATAGGCTCACTTCTGAAAATTCAAAGATGCTGACTTATATCTATTATCACTTGAAGATTAGAGACCATAATAAATCCGACGAATACTACCTTGCTTGGTCTGTTCTTATTATTTTTATTTTACTTAACAGTTACTTAATGAGTATTTTCTTAATTGTTACTTAAACAATGATTTTATTGTTTCAATTCAGGTTAGGTCATTTATTATTTTTGACACTGTATATGGTTAGTTATTTCAGTAAACATTTAAACAAAAATAATTGTTTATAAAATAAATCATTTTCTACATCTCAAGATGTAGAAAATGTAGAAAATTGGTGAGTGTACAAAAATAATTTTCTACACGTAAAATATATAGTAGATTATGTTGAATTTTCTACCTACCCATCCCTGGTTATGGATCGAACCTAATACATACTTTTTAATACTACCAGTAACATGTTGTTATTATTATTATCTTCTCAAAAGGCAGAAGTCTTTATAGAACTCAAACACACTTTATAATTGGTACAAAGTACATACAGCTTTCAACATACACGGTGCAAAAGTTTTAATCTTTAAAATTCCTAATTTACTTCTTCCGCCGTTCTCGACCTACATGTCGCGGTCTGATTTAAAAACATTATAGTTGACAAGGTTTTGCTCTTTCCTTCTGCCAAAACCATCCCCAGGCGCGTCTCGCTGTATAAAACAGCTCGTCGGGGAGGCTATAGGTTCTGACAAAAGGAAAAATTTTATGGAAGAAGTCCGTCTCTCAGTGGAGTGATATTTTAACGTAAAGTAAAACACACAATCTGCTCCACTAGTTTAATGTAAAATTGTCAAACCATACATGTTTCGGAGGAATAAACCTCCATCATCAGTGGGATTAAATTAAGTTAAGTTGAAGAGAAAAGGACCAGAAACATTGTAAGAACTAATGTCGCCGAAAAAACTTCATCATTTTGCCTTAAGTATAGTTATAAAAATAAAATAGAAAATAGAAAAAGTTGTTAATTTAAAATTTTATTTTTTCATATATTGAATGGAGGTTTATGCCTCCGAAACATGTATGGTTTGACAATTTTACATTAAACTAGTGGAGCAGATTGTGTGTTTTACTTTACGTTTAAAGGAAAAAGTATAGGAGACTGTTTTAAAACAGAAAAAGTGGGAACAGACGCCTATGCGTTTTGAATTTATATCGATTCTGCAGTCAAATGTAGGTAACAAAAATCAACTTTGAATGAACTGCAAAATCTTCATATACCTGACTATGCCTTTTTTGTATCTTTTGATGTTACCAACTTGTTTCCCAGTATCCCTACAAATGAATGTATCCCACTTATTAGAACACTACTCACAGATTCTACCAATCTTCTTCTCTTTAATGATAAATTCTTCAAACAAAACTCAGGCTTGGCTATGGGATCTGCCCTCTCTCCCCTCTTGGCTGATCTTTTCGTGTCTAACCTTGAAACTAAAATTGAATTGAACCCTCCTTTTTTACAAGTTGTGGTCATTAAAAATATGTAGATGACATCTTTGCTATTTTCAATGGTACTCAACCATTTTCTCAATTCCCTACACCCTTCTATTATATTTGCCACTGAACTAGAATTAAACAGTTCACTTTCCTTCTTAGATTTGAAACTTACCAGATCTAACAATCAAATAGAATTTAGCATATATCGTAAACCTACTAACACTGACTCTATAATCCCATACACCTCCAACCACCAACATACTCAAAAGTTTGCAGCCTTTCACTCTTTATTTTCACGTCTCTTTTCCATACCACTTAATCAAACTAACTTCAAATCTGAATTAAACATAATAAACCAGATTGGTATTAAGAATGACTATCCCAAAAGATTTAATTAACAAAATTTATTATAAACATCTAAATAAATACATTAACGAACAGCTTATATATAAAGAACCAACAAAAAATAAATTCTATTCACTTTCTTTCTGGGGCCCCATCTCATATAAATTGAAAAATATTTTCCAATCCTTTAATTTCAACATCAGTTTTAAAACTAAACATTCACTAGGCTCATTCATTTGTAACTCCGAGGATCATATCTCTCCCTCTGATAGGTCCGGTGTACTACATGAGGTGAGCTGTTCGACTGAAGGTTGTTCTACCCCTTTTGTTGGACAAACAGGGAAAAAATTCAAAGTCCGCATCAATGAACATTGTAAAGAGATAGCAAGATTTCCAATCTTAATTCTAATCTTAATTTATACTCTTTTAAAATCAAATCCAATTTTTCTAGACATGTATCTACAAATAAACATAATTTTAACCCAGATGCAAACACTAAATTTTTGCATTTTTGTAACAAAAGTAATAAGTTAGACCTTCTGGAAATAATGGAAATAAACAGAATAATTAAAAATCCAAACATAGATTGTGTTAATGACCAAATCATCCATAACAGCACTAATTTTTTCAATGCGTTGAATCTGGGTAGTTTATAATCACAATTTAGTCTCTTTTACAAAATACATACCTCTTCCTATCTCTGCTCAGTACTTTTAGCTCCCCTGACATATTTTGATTGTATCCAACCACTGTTTAAAGCTGGATTTATAAACTCGAAAAGTTGGCGAGGTTGAGGTTCAGTTGGTGTTGGAAATAGGAGTTCAATTTAAACTAAAGGGAACACTAAGTTCCATTTATACACTCGTTCATGTTGTTCATGTAAAGCTCATGTAAGGTTTGAAAACTTCCCGGGTAGTTCGAGATTATATGCTCGAAGTTCGAATTATCTAACCTCACAAACTTGATCATAACTTCAACCTCACCAACTCTTCGAGTTTATAAATCCAGCTTTAGGTTTGGGATGTTTTAATCATGTTACTACATTCTTTTATAAAGAGTTTTTGGGATGTCTGGATCTCCTACATTCACAGTGTCGGCTAGTGTTGGTGTCGTTACCAACCCTCGCAAGTGTATTTTCCAGTGCAGCGCTTTATCTCCCTCCGATAGACATTTATAACCCCCCTTTAGAACATAACCATATATCTTGGCCATTCGTTGGCAGATGTCGGTGTTCTGCCAATTCTCAAATACTTTATACGTCCAGTGATGACAACCACTAAATATTAATCGATATTGTATGGATTTTATAAACCTAATATCGAGTTATTTAAATCTTCTCTTTGCATTTCAACAATCACTTTTTATTTTAATATTTCTAATAATGGGTCCTGGTTTCATGTCTTTATTGTTACTTTTCTCTTGGTATTAACCTCACAACTAACCTAAGCCTTCATTGAACCTCACTTCAACTTCCACGTTGCGGGCGAGTAGGTACCGTGGTTGTGTTTTAGCACAGGTTATATTTAATTATTTTATAACCAATTTTTTTTTTGAATTTATAAGAATTTTTAAATAATTTTTTTAGAAACTAATACACCATAATGCTGATATTTTACAAGTGTTCTAGAACCTTCACCATGTCAGCTAAGACTAATTTCACACAAATTATATAATTTTAATTTTTAAACAGTTAAACTCGCATAATTAAATAAATAAAATAAATAAGAAAACCTTTCTCCTTTAGATGATATAAATCTATTTATTGTCTTATCAAAAATGTTTCTTGAGTAATCCAATGTCACAATGTAATCAAAACTTCATTTATATATCAATTTCAATATAATTAACCAGTTCGTACACCAAGTCTTAAACCTTTACATGTATGAGTTGTACTCATTAATTTGAGAGAAGAACTTACATTTCTGCTAAACTCGGTGTTAGGTAAGTCCTTCTCAAACTTTATTTTATATTTACTGTTCGTTCTCAACTTTGTACTATCCTTTTCCCCTGATGATGAGTGCTTAAGCACTTGAAACATGTCGGGAGCTTATAATTTACTTTAATCATTAAACTGTGGAGGAAGACTGCGTTGTTTCATTTACATAAATCAACTTGATGTCATGATAGCCGTAGCTCTTTCTGTAGGTGTCGAAACAATTTTTCCTCATTTGGACTAGAGTATTCTGATTTACAGATTAGGTGTGGAAGAAGCAGGAAAATTAACATTTTTAATGAAAATATGTATAAATCATAGGCATTTCCCGAGGGGAAGGTCACTCGCCAGAATTTGTATACCTATTTATAAATACAAAATGTATTTATTGTATTTACAAATATATTTAAGTGATATTCGCAAATATTTGTCACAATTTTAATTTGACATGTGTGTCGATTTCCTGTAGCATTAAACCAGTAAAATATCGGGTAAAACCCTTCTGCAGAGATGCGAAAATAATGCTTGTGTGTTGTTTTCTTGCCTGCATCAATAGTTTTAGAGTTATTATGAGACTTAATTTTCAACATTTTTTATATTTTCCTAATATTTAAGAAATTGAAAACAATTTGACAACATTGTAAACACTTTAACCTTCAAACAATTTATTGGTGGCAGTTACGATAGTTATAGATACGATTTAAACAGGTGAAAGGTTCAATACGTACTATTAAATTAAAACCTAAAATAAAACTGTACCTGTAACTGTATGAATGGTCATAAAAAAAAAAGCACATGTATTCTTATTTAACTGATCTCGTGAACATATCGAAGAAAAAATTTACGGGAACACTACATACAATTATGTTACTTAAACTAAATAAGAAACTTACTTACCAACTCTATTTTGCAAATAATGTACCCTCGAAATCACTTTATTTCTAATTTATAAAATACAATATATCCTGTAAAAAAACCTGTTCTAACTTCGATAGCCTAATGCGTTGTTAATATTTCGCTTGGTAACGTTCATTGTTATTATTATTATTATTATTATCATTATAATTTTGCGACTTATTTCTATTTATTTGTATTTGATTTTATTTAAAAATATTTATGTATGTGTATTTGATTTTATTTCAATATATTCATTTGTAGTTAATTTTATTTAAATATTTTTATTTTTATTTCAATATATTTATTTTCGTTTAAATGTATTTAAGCGTATACTTTCGTATTTATTTGTATTTAAGTAAATGCCTTTTTGAGACTTGCATACCTATTTATGACCTTCCCTTCGGTATTTCAGGAGGTATTTCCTCTACAGAAAATGTGTGTTTGATTATTAAGTATGTTATTTGAGAAATTCTTATATTGTAGTTTTCTGTAAAAGAAAACAAATGTGTCGTTTACTAGATGTAGCGTAGGATAATTAAATAAACAAAAAGAAATTAAAAAAAAGTGAATAGCATACTTCCAAAAAAGTCTGAATTAATTCTTCAAAGTCAAATGTTTTATCTATAAAATTCATGACTTATTCCAACCCTGGTTTATTTAGAAGAGTCTCCCATAATCTCAGTCACTGGTCTATATATGCGTCTAACACCCTGTATACTCACAAAACCTAAACAAACACATACTATAACGTTTAATTTCAATTCTTTTTTTACATAGGAATCTCTAATATAGTATACAAAGCATAAAAAATAAAGTTAATTGAAAATGAATATGTAAGTATTTCGTAATATTCCAAATGACAATAGAGTTACTGCATAGCAGGTTATTAATATATTTATTACAAATTTAAATAAAATACATGTTCGATCACATGCATTTAATATGGAATTTAAATACCAATATCAATTATTTACTTGTTTATTTAGTTTATTGATGTGTAAGTGGTCACAGTTTGCCAGTAAACTCTTCAGCAATGCAAATATGAACTGAACATTACGGTCCGGTTTATGAGCGGATACCTAATTATTTACGGTGCTCCGTTCGTATTAGCAATATTAGCTTGCGGGGACCTTTAAAGATACAGGGTGATTTACCACAATGTCCCATTCCCTTAACTTTTTTACTTTTGATGATGGGTAAAAATAAAAAACATTAGAATGTTGGGTATTTGAAATACGTTTTGCAGGGGTGTCCACAAATTCAGGATATCGTATATTTTTTTTAGTTATATTTTCTTCAACGGAACACCCTATACGGGGTGATTCTTAAACTTGCGGCAAAAAATTGAAGGGGTTATTCCCTGGACTATTCTAAGAATTTTGTCCTTTAATGATTTTTGAAAAGCCGCTTTCTTTCGAAGATACAGGTCGACAAAATTTTTCGACAATAACAACATTTTCCTACCAAAAATTGCATGTAAAATTTTTTAATCTACAAGAACTGTTGAAGTGACTACCTATACAGCTAGGATGCAAGAATCCAATCTTCTCCTCATTGACTGCCGAACTCTTTCAAACACACCAAGGTCGTTTCTTATTGAGTTACACCTAGCAATTATCCGATTTCTTAAATCTTCCACATTCTCCACTGGAGTAGTACAAACTAATGACTTTAGATGGCCCCTATAGGCAATAATCCAGGGGGATTAGGTCTGGGGATCGAGCTGGCCATAAGTCACCTCGACCAATCCAAACGGGAAAATATCTCCATTAATTTGGTACCAAATTACTGAAAATACTTCTCCGTTTAAATGTGAATATTATGAAATCCGTTGGGTTAAGGTATTACTTATGTTACATGAAATACGGTTACAATTTTAAGTAAAATCCAAAAACTGGATAATATTGATAACCTGAACTAACATCTGCAATACCCCGATTAGGAAAAGATATTATGTAAAGGAGCTATTTTTCCCGTGTGAATATCGCATCCGCTTAGCGCCGATACGAAAAAAATCGAGCGACGTACGATATTATAAAAAGTCATAAACCTTACAGTTTCGAGAGAAAAAATATATATTTACTAAATTGACCAATAGAAATTGATGTAAATAAGTTTTTAATTTTAAAAATAACCGCTAGGGAATACAATAACTATGATGTAGTTAAAAATTCGATTTTTCTCAAATAATCGCTATATTATACAGGGTGTTACTTAATAATACGCCGTAATTCCAAGGGCCCACTACTTAACCAAACAAATGAACAGTAATAACAAATTAACAGAATATTCACAAAAAATGTTGGAAATGACCAACTCCCGCTTCCATGCAGGCTTCTGCTATTCTTCTCATCGAGTGACGAACTCTTTCGAGAATTCCACTAGTGTTACGTATGGTTTCACATCCGTCAATAATTATATTCCTTAATTATTGTCCCGATTGGTGTAACATAAACTAATGACTTTAGGTGCCCCCACAAATAAAAATCTAGGCTGTTTAAGTCAGGCGATCTAGATGGCCAGAGTTGTGGTCCTTCACGACATATTCAACGATTTTGGTAAGCAACCAATGCGATTATCGTAACTGAAGAGGAGCATCTTCAAGGAGTAAAGGCAAATCGTTTTGTAGAAAATTACAGTAAGATTGTCCGTTAAGGCGTTCTGGTAAAAAAAATTATCCAATCAAATAGTCACCTATGATACCAATCCAAACGTTGGTAGAAAACTGTTCCTGAAAATGAGTTTCTGTAATGGCACGAGGATTTTCATAGGCCCAGTTATGACTATTATGAAAATTAAATATTTCATTTATGGAAAAATGCGCTTCGTCTATAAACATAATGATGGAATCAAAGTGAGGATTTTCTTTAAAGATACTGTTTTAGCACTCAAATTGCCTATAAATAGCCGACAATTTTAGTTTACATTCAGTCATTCACGGGGGTTCAAACTGATAAGATCAAATTAGCTGCAGTCATCATATGACGTCATAACTCGAGATGATGAGTTATTTTCACAAGATTTAAATATTGTAATACGCATTTAGTTAAAAGTTCCTAAAGCATAAACTGGGACTTTTATGGGAGTTGTCATATCCATTGTCGGACAAATAAAAAGTTATTAAAAGTTACAAAGTCGTTTCTTTTGTGTTTTAAGTTAGAATAAATACTTAGGCATAAAAAGTGTTATTAGTTAGATATTATATAGAGTCAGAATAAGACTTATATAATATACAGAGTTCGAATAAAAGTTTTGAAATATTTTTATTACGTTTTAACAAAGCTGTTGTGAGTCAGACACATGGCCTTAAATTACGCAGCAGTCTTTGACAGAATGCAAGACGTGCTGCTACCGTCTTCGCCGAGCGGCTTCCTGGAGGCCTGGATCAATGATGCCATGGCCGCATACTCGCCCAATGGACAAACAGAGCTCCAGGAAGTCAGCTACGACTTTTCCGTCAACGTTACGGAGGTGGCGAAGGGCCCAGACCGAGATGCCAACTCATCAATTGGTGTCCAGGACCTGTTAGGGTTCTCTAAACCTCCGACCAACTGCCGGCCGAGTGGCAAAGAAGTGGCAAGCGACCCAAACCCCGTGGGTGACTCACCGCAGGCAATAACAACTAAGCCTGAAGAAGAGGATCTCTGGTCGTGGTGTGAAGATGTACAGCCGTGGGGAATGTTGGGTGAAAAGGATGAAAAAGAAGTCTACATTGAACTAGCTGATCGTCAGCATATTAGAAACTGTGGTGTTCATGCGTCAGAGCTACCTGGGAACGTAGGCGTATTAGAACACCTCATGGCGCCCGAGCAAAAGACCGTTGAAGGCAAGGAAGACTTAAAACCCTTCGATGCGCCTAGGTCAAAGACCCATTTTCAAGAAGTTAAAGAAGTTTTAAAGTTTAAAGAAGTTAAAGAAGTTGAAGAAGTTGTGAAGTTTAAAGAATTTAAGGAAGTTGATGGAGTTTTGAAGAAATACGACGTGCCTGAAGTGGTGTCACATCAAAAAGAAATAGATGGTGAAACCGTGTTGTGGCTACATGGCAAGTTGAAGGCTGAGGCCCCAGTAGATGGGCGATGGATCACCGCACTCCTAGGGATCGTTGGAACGCAAGCAATGGACCCGGCTGCCAGGGACCTACGTGAAAGTATCCAAGGAGGAGCTGAGGTGCCGCTGGTAGACCGTTTTGGAGTTGTGGGGCGTCAGGAGGACGACGGAGCAGTAGCGGTTTGGTGTCCAAGGAACTACAGAAGTAATATTCTCAACTTAGCACATGGAGTTCGCCACAACACTCGTGAGGGAATGGCAGATATTATCAAAAGATGGTTATGGTGGCCGACGATAGATAAGGATGTGGACACGTACTTCAGCCAATGTGTGTTATGCCAACACTTTAAAGAGGATGACCTGTGCCACGGAATGTTAAAACCGTGGGGCACAGTTGTAATTACCATTATTAAAGATTTACCTAGGACCAGACACAGTAGATTTACAACATTATACTGTGCTGTTGACGTATACAGTGGATTTGTCGAAGCCAGACCACATAGGAATATTCACCCAGCTTCCCTGATAGAATTCGTACAAGCCGAGGTGATTAGCAGATGGGGAACACCCAGTTTATTGATGCTAGCGCCAGATGTGGCAAAGTACAGAGAAAAAATAGCCCATGCAACCAACATTACAACGGTTGGCACGGCAGAGAAATTAGTAGCTTCCACGATGATACCATTCGAACGAATGAAGACCAGAATTTTAATGATGACCAGAGAAGAATGGCCTCTACAGTTGCAGTCCTTGCTGAACCAAGCCAGGAGCCGCAGAGATGCCTTCAGCGGAGCCACAGCCAGAGAATTGGTGACGAACATCAGGACGATCCTCCAGAACCACACGTTCTAAAGCGTGGCATAGAGTAGCGATGGAGCCACGGCCAGAGGGATGGCGATCAACACCAGGACAATCCTCTAAGAAACAGATGAAGAAAAGTGTATATATAGGAAAGTAATATTGTAACTGTAAATATTTGTTGTTGTTAATTCGACAACAGCCAATTTGATCTCTAAGGGGGGGGGGGGGGGGTGTTTTAGCACTCAAATTGCCTATAAATAGCCGACAATTTTAGTTTACATTCAGTCATTCACGGGGGTTCAAACTGATAAGATCAAATTAGCTGCAGTCATCATATGACGTCATAACTCGAGATGATGAGTTATTTTCACAAGATTTAAATATTGTAATACGCATTTAGTTAAAAGTTCCTAAAGCATAAACTGGGACTTTTATGGGAGTTGTCATATCCATTGTCGGACAAATAAAAAGTTATTAAAAGTTACAAAGTCGTTTCTTTTGTGTTTTAAGTTAGAATAAATACTTAGGCATAAAAAGTGTTATTAGTTAGATATTATATAGAGTCAGAATAAGACTTATATAATATACAGAGTTCGAATAAAAGTTTTGAAATATTTTTATTACGTTTTAACAAAGCTGTTGTGAGTCAGACACATGGCCTTAAATTACGCAGCAGTCTTTGACAGAATGCAAGACGTGCTGCTACCGTCTTCGCCGAGCGGCTTCCTGGAGGCCTGGATCAATGATGCCATGGCCGCATACTCGCCCAATGGACAAACAGAGCTCCAGGAAGTCAGCTACGACTTTTCCGTCAACGTTACGGAGGTGGCGAAGGGCCCAGACCGAGATGCCAACTCATCAATTGGTGTCCAGGACCTGTTAGGGTTCTCTAAACCTCCGACCAACTGCCGGCCGAGTGGCAAAGAAGTGGCAAGCGACCCAAACCCCGTGGGTGACTCACCGCAGGCAATAACAACTAAGCCTGAAGAAGAGGATCTCTGGTCGTGGTGTGAAGATGTACAGCCGTGGGGAATGTTGGGTGAAAAGGATGAAAAAGAAGTCTACATTGAACTAGCTGATCGTCAGCATATAAGAAACTGTGGTGTTCATGCGTCAGAGCTACCTGGGAACGTAGGCGTATTAGAACACCTCAATACCATCTACAAAATTGCGTACGGAGTTCAAAATCTTTTAGAAGAAGTGCCTGAACTCTTTGTAGATGGTAAGGATACAACAGATTCTTTTAAAATTTCTCATACCATTTTATAGCCACTATTTAGTTCCCTACCAATTTTTCTCGTACTAGTTGCTGGATTGTCTTCGACCGCATATAGGACAGCCTCCTCAACTGCCGGAGTACAAATTGTACGAGGTCCTCCCCCGAAGGTATCACGTTTGAAGCTGCCAGACGACGATGAATGTTTATGAATATTTTTCGTTACTGTTCTCATGTCGCTCATTAAATATTTCTGCTGTTCTATAAGCGCACTGATTATTTTAGAAAAATATTTCGATAATTTCAACCCTTTCTGCCGTGGAATAATACCATGGTTAATTTATGTATAAAGCGTTAAAAGTTATTTTAACGACAAAGTTTGATCGAATCAATCGCAAACTATGTACTAAATTTCTATTTAAAATAAGTACGAGACATTCCCTTCTTATCTTTCTTCAAGAACCAACTTTTTTTGCCACAAAAAAAATTACTTATCAAGTAAATGCTTTTACTCGAATTTCTTCTAAAAGTAGTACAAACTAATCTGGTGTACCTATTAGAGTCCACAGCTTTAAATCAATAAATCTCCAAAACTACTGAACTGAAGTACATGAATTTTACATCATTATAAAGGGAATTGAAAGACCTTTAAATTAACGTATCACTCGACCCTCATTTCCATTTAAGATTTTAGGGGTGGTGCCACCCCCGCCCAGGGGGCTGCGCGTGTTAACGCGATTTTTTGCCAATTTTGTGTCCCCCTCGAAAACAAAATCGACGGGTCTGAGCGTTTTTCCAAAAAAGAACTGAGCTGCCAGTAAATGTCTCTGTTTCGTTTTCGATGCGCCACCCTGTATGTTAACCAATAATAGATCTAATTTAAATTGAGTAATTAAAAATTGTTTATAATTTTTTTTATTGCAGAGTGTACCTACTCGTCATGAGAATTATGGGGGCTGGCATGAGAGATGAGATGTACAAAATGAAAATCTACGATTTTAGAGATTTAGGTGCCGCAATTTTGGTTCACATTCCGAACACTAAAACGACGAAAACTTCTCGAAAATAACTAACTAGATGATAATTATGAGTTCCAGTGGCGTCCCGGGGGGCAGTCTCACGAACAATATTGACAAAAAGAAAGTACGCCACTGACTTATTTAAAAAATTTATATTGTTTTCAGATTAAGCAGCTAAAAATATAACTTTTTGTCTGTTGATATCTTTTAATATCTCACTTCGTTTTCGAGAAAAAAAATAAAAGCCATTTCATTGCATGTCGAAATTTTTTTTTTCTCGAAAACGAAGTAAGATACGAAAAAATATCAAGAGACAAAAAAAGTTGTATTTTTAGCTGCTTAACCCAAAAACAATATAAAATTTTTAAACAAGTCAGTGACGTATGTACAATTATTTGTAAATATTATTCGTGGGACTGCCCCCCGGGACGCCACTGGGACTCAAAATTATCATCTAGATAGTGCAAACTTAGCGTCTTATCACAACGAACAATACTGCCAAATTTCACCAAAATCGGCAAAAGGACCTTTGAGATATTAATAACAAACCGATTTCTTTTTTAAACTTTGACACCCTGTATCTTGAAAACTAGATTAGAACTTTTCTACTTGAATTTGGTTCACGAATGTGTTCCTTAAAATTACGGCCTGTCATTAAGTAACACATACGAAAACGGCATGGTGGCTGGCGCTCTACGACAGCAGCTAAGGGTTACATCGAGGAGTTAAGTTGTTAGACCTTCCATCGACATCAGATGTAGAAAATGAAAATAATGCCAACGTATCCCTTAAAAAAACGGGTTCTTAATTTATTAATTGATTCTTAATTGTGCAATTGTCATTTGTAGAAAAAGTATAGTGTGAATCTCGCACGGAATGACATATTCCTACTTGTTATATAATATACTACTTTTTAACCTGCTATGCATCTCCCATATTGTCCGTCATCCTAATTTAATATCCATGGTGCGCTTTTTTATACTGATATCTGATTAAACTTTTGAAGCATCAGTTAATTTAGTTAGAAAACTGTGAAACATTTTCATAAATGTTATAACGTTACTATATACAGGGTAAGTCGGGAGAAACCCACAAATTCTATGAGTGTATTCTACACGGAAACATAGCTAAGTCGAATATAAAGTCTAGGCCAGCTAAGTCTTTAATGGCGGCCGACACCATATTATATCATTTCTCGTAAGTCAGGACCAAAATCCATCTGGAGAGCCACTTGCATCCACCTTTTAAGAACTACTTAAGTCGCTCTTAACCCTTAAGAAGTAAAATTGTCTTACACCAGTATTTAAGAAAGACTTAACCTCGCTAGAGAGTTCTTAAATGTAAGTTGTCCTTTTCGAGCCCTTAAAGTTTTCTGTGCTTATTCCTAACCCCAATCTTACTGTAATACTAATTTTTGATGTTTGGGAAAGGAGAGAATTTAGCGACGACAGAATTTTTAAAATTAATTGAAAATTGATTTCTTAGAAATAGGTAGGTACAGGGAATACTTATAATGCCTATATTATGTATTATGATAAATGTTGCAATATTGTTAATGAAAGAGAACAATATAATAGTAATTTAAAATAAATATTTTCCTCCTAAGATGAACTACCTTAAAGCTATGTCTGCCGGTTAGTTGCTATGAAAGCTGGTTGGGGTTGGCGCAAACCAGAATATTTTAAGGATAACTTAGGATTTAAGATATATATATATATATATATTATATATATTTACCTACCTACTAAGAAGAACTTAAAATTAATTTTGGTGGAGTTTACCCAAAAGTTGTTTTCTAATCCTATTTTTATTTAACTTGAAATTACAAGATGCTTAAAATAGTATATTAAAGTACATGTTTTATAAAGCATCATCTTATAGCACGCGTCGATGTTAAAAAACGAGCCGCTTGCGGCGAGTTTTTTAACGGGACAAGTGCTCTAACTGCTTTATAAAACACGTACTTTATACTATTTTTTCTATTTTGTATTTTTTTCAATAAGAAAATACATATTTAAAAAGAAAATCAACCCTTAAAATTTTGTAAATTTGTATGTCTAAATTCTATGTTGATAATACTATAAATTTACTTTTATCATAGTAGCCTTGACAATAAATAATATATTCTTTGTGTCATTGTCACGAAATTTGTGTTTTAATATTTCATAGAGTTGTTCATAATTATAATTAAAAAAATATGAAGCATGATAATCTAAGTACAACTCCCCCTGAGTTAAGGGATATTGCTAATAAAACGATTAATCAACTTTTACCAGAGAAATCCCGAAAACTTTCTTTCCTCATGGATCACAATAACAGGAAACGTCAGACGTCAACAGAATACAACATTTAAATATTACCAATGCCAACTTTTAAAAAATAAAACGGTATCGTAATAGGTCTGTTTCGATACTGAAAACGGTATCGTAATAGATTTCTTATGAAACAAAATTAGAAAATAGTAGATTCTGTAACGAGGTTGGAATGAAAATTGGAACCACGAGTATCGAATTTTCATTCTAACCGAGTAGCAGACTATATTTTCTCCACGACCAAAAAGTACGAATAAAAACAAATAAAATCTGTACAAAGCAATTAAGTTATTTATTCCCAATATTCGTAATTTCAGGTGGAGTATTATCCAGTTCCATATCTGATTCATCCGATTTTTCACTCATTTTTTGACTTGCACTAAAATTTGTCTGAAAATAATTATTACAACGCGGCCATTTTCATCTGACACTGACAGTTTCGAAATTCATGGCAACCTATGTCGTTTAGATCAATTACAGAATATTCATTCCGTATCTAGTTATGGAATGAAAATACACGAAAAACGCATAAGAAGCAAGTGTTTCAGAATAAATATTCCAACTCAAGAGCGAGAATTTTTACATTCTATTATCAAAAATGATTTTGGAATTATTGCATTCAGTAATGGTCGTGGAGAAAATATTTTACATAATTTGTTTTATTACAATTTTAAAACAAAACTTAAAGACTACTCCGCGGTCTTTAAATCGCTCGCCTACGGACAACGACTAAATTTTAAAATTTTCTTTTTATTTAGTTAAATGCAGGATGTTTGTGGGCACAATTTAAAAATATTTTCAAATATACCGGATAACTTAAAAAGAGAGATCCACATGAAAGTCATATTTTTTAAATGGAATCGTACGAACGAACGAATAAAAAATACGAATAGTTGTGGCGTCGATGAAATTCCAACTAATATCGTAAAACTCTCCATTAATGCGTGTAAAGATGTATTGTGCCATATTATTAATAATTCCTTTTAACATGGAATATTCCCTGAACACTTAAAGGTCGCTCTTGTGAAACCTCTGCTTAAAAAAGGTGATCCAAAACTGATGGATAATTATAGACCTGTTAGTCTACGGACAGGTTTCTCAAAGCTGTTAAAGCTGGCAATGTGCTCAAGAGTAGTCAACTTCTTAACCAGCTGTGATGTATTTAGTGAAAATCAACATGGGTACATTAAAGGAAGATCTACTCAAACTGCAATATTCCAATTTACTAAATCAATAGAAAATATACAAAATGTATAAATCTTCACTTATATTATTTATTGCACACTATAACAATTGTTTCGACACACAGTGTCTTCGTCGGATAGTAGAAACTGAATTGTATTTTTTCCTATCAAGTTTCTATAATGGATCTTCATCAAGTAACGGCTACATCTATTGAATATTTACCAAATCAATTGTAGAGCACCTTGAGAATGGCAACGTAGTTGTGGGAATGTTTTTGGACTTGTTCACGGCATACGATGGTTTGAATAGAGAATTACTTAACAGGAAGCTTGAAATGTATGGGGTAAGAGGAAATGCCTATAACTGGGTAAAATCATATCTTAATAATAGAAAACAGAGAGTATCTATTCTAAAAAATGGGAAATCTTACAACTCCGCAATTTTAATCAACGATGTAGGCATAGCTCAGGGAAGTATATTAGGACCCGTCTTGTATATTGTTTTAATTAACGACCTTAATAACATAATAAAAGCCAATCAGAATATAGTGAATTACGCCGATGACACCAACTTAATTATAGGGGGCAAAAAGATTGATCAACTTATTAATGAATCCAGAAGCTTTTTGGATACAGTTACAAATTGGTTCTCAAGAAACAAACTTATTATAACTAAAAATAAAACAAATGTAGCTTTCTTTAGAACAAGGGCATCAAATGTACAAAAATACAGTTTAATAATGACGATGATATTAGCTTTTCTGAAAATACTAAGTTCTTGGGTGTACAAATTAATGAATTTCTGGATTGGTCCTATCATGTCAAGTGTATTTTGCAAAAGCTGAATGCGACTTGTTATGGTATTCGTGTCACTGCCAATTATATGAACGAGAAAACGTTTAAAATCCTGTGTTTTGCTAACTTTGAAGCGCGCGTTAAATACGAAATCATATTTTGGGGAAGAGATAATCAAATTCAGAATGTATTTGTAGTTCAAAAGCGACTACTTAGAATAATTAAAAAAATGAAATATAACGGAACGTGTAGGTCTGTCTTTAAAAGTACAGGACTGTTAACTATATATGCATTATACATTTACGAGTGCCTGATGTTTTTCTATAAAAATAAAAATTGTTTTCAAGACCCAATAAATCATCAGCGGAACACTAGAACTCTTAATGTTAATTATCCAATACATAGGCTTACTTTAACAGAAAATTCACCTCATTATATGTGCTTAAGGTTGTACAATAAATTACCTGACAGAATTAAAAGAATGGATAGGGAAAACAATTTTAAAGCTGAGATAAAGAAATTATTACTGGATTTACAACCCTATAATCTGGATGATTTTAGAAATATGTAAAGTTAGTTATTAGGTTTTCGGCTTTAGTTAATAGGTATATAATTAAGTAGGTAATAATATGTATGGAATTGAATAGGTCTAGATTTTTGTGCTGTATGACGTCATTTCATTTTGTATCTGTAGTTAGTAATTAATAATAATTGTAATTGCCGCATAATTTGAAATAAAGAAATTAAGTAAGTAAGTAAGTAAGTAAGTGCAATATTTTGGATTTTACATAAAATTAAAATTATATAAAATTAAACACAGTCTAGGATCCAATATCCCAAAATATTTATTTATTTTTAAAAAGACGACTAGTTTCGAGGTTTATTACATTTCTTAACTCATTATCGAGTCTAAGCTACAAGCTTAGAAAAAAATTTGGTTATAAAAAGGTTCACTGTGGTATATAAAATGTATTACTTACATATATAAAAAACGAAAGGGTGTGTCATAAAATTCTGGTTAAAAACATTTGTGTAAAAGAGGGACGTACGACAGAAAAGTATAAAATTATATGAACATTTAAAAATATTTAGAAATTCTACATAAACGGACAAAGTTACAGAGCTATTGCCATTGGCTAACATACAAATATGTATTCTACCTTATTTTCTGTTTTTTTTTTGTTCTTTTATATGTCCAAATTAAATATTGGTTTTATGATATAAGTATCGACATGTATAAAATATGAAGCTAAAAGCAATGTATGAGGGATGGCTCACTCGGGACATAGGACCCTAGACTGTGTTTATTTTATATAATGAAATACCCACACTTATCCACCATTCAATCTAAAATTAAAATTATTTTTGCATTATAAGTCTAAACTTAATAGTTTCCGAGATATCGACTTATAGAAAATGACATTTTTGAACTTTAACAGCTTCTAGTTTTCTAACGGTACGAGAAAAACGGCATACATGTCTCTAATTAAAGACCGATCCGCAGATATGCATTTTCACTTTGCATTTTTAATCCTGCGTTAAAATTGAATGGAATTTGGGATTCACATTTATGATGTCTGTGAAGTTGGCCCCCAAATGTAAAATATGCTAAAAAATGAATGAGTTCCGGGTTCTAAATAAAGAGTTCTAGAGTTCTTTCTACTTTTTATTAATAGTTCCGACTATACAAAGAAATTAAACATGTTTTTCAAATGGGGGGCCAACTTCACGCGCATTTATTTCGAAAAAAATGTTTAACTACAGTTCCAGGTAGACCTAAAGGAGTTTTACAGTTCTTTACCATTTTAAAAGTCAGAACTCCTAAAAATGCCCAGGGATACGACTTTCTATTTTGTTAAAATATATAAACTAAGTTCTAAATGGAATAAAATATTTCTGTTTAGGTAGCCGTGTAGAACTATTGCAGAACTAACGGGAACTCATGAGTTCT
Organism: Polydrusus tereticollis; assembly: GCA_963920685.1. NCBI lineage: Eukaryota > Metazoa > Arthropoda > Insecta > Coleoptera > Curculionidae > Polydrusus > Polydrusus tereticollis. The sequence goes on from OY987329.1 coordinate 59,715,123, forward strand.
AACCCATAACTTCCACTTTAATGGTGAAATTCGTCTATGGGCCATCCGGGGACCAATTTTAGTCAGCCCCCCATTTTAATCCAAACAAAATTTTAACTACAGTTCCAGGTAGACCTAAAGGAGTTCTACAGTTCTTTGCCATTTTAAAAACCAGAACTCTTAAAAATGCCCAGTTACACGACTTTCTATTTTGTTAAAATATATAAACTAAGTTCTAAATGGAATAAATTATTTCTGTTTTGGTAGCCGTGTAGAACTATTGCAGAACTAACGGGAACTCATGAGTTCTAACCCATAATTTCCACTTTAATGGTGAAATTCGTCTATGGGCCATCCGGGGACCAATTTTAGTCAGCCCCCCATTTAATTCCAAACAAAATTCTAACTACAGTTCCAGGTAAACCTAAAGTCAGAACTCCTAAAAATGCCCAGTTGCCGTTGCAGAACCAACGAAACCTCCCACCCTATTGCCTTAATGGTCATATCCTTGAATAAATAAATAAAGAATAAATAAAATTGGTCCCCGGATGGCCCATAGACGAATTTCACCATTATAGTGGAAGTTCTGGGTTAGAACTCATGAGTTCCCGTTAGTTTTGCAATGGTTCTATACGGCTACCTAAACAGAAATATTTTATTCCATTTAGAACTTAGTTTATATATTTTAACAAAATAGAAAGTCGTACCCCTGGGCATTTTTAAGAGTTCTGACTTTTAAAATGATAAAGAACTGTAGAACTCCTTTAGGTCTACCTGGAACTGTAGTTAAACATTTTTTTCGAAATAAATGGGGGGCGCGTGAAGTTGGCCCCCCATTTGAAAAACATGTTTAATTTCTTTGTATAACCAGAACTATTAATAAAAAGTAGAAAGAACTCTAGAACTCTTTATTTAGAACCCGGAACTCATTCATTTTTTAGCATATTTTACATTTGGGGGGCCAACTTCACAGACATCATTTATGCATGTCAGCGCGAGTGAAAGTTGCAGGATTTCTCACCCATAAAATAAAAGATGCAATTTTGCGAAAATTTCCTACAAATTTCTGTTGGTGGAATTGATTTATAAATATAACCTCTCATTTAACAAAAAAAAATTAACACGGCATCCGTCAAATTTCAGTTTTAACTACATTTTTCTGCCGCATTAGGGGTTTGGGGATTGATGATTTGGATATAGCTACAAAAAGCAAACGATTTATCTGAAGCAAAAGACTCCGTCATCGCACTTATAGAACTGTATCAGAAGCAAGCGATTTTGTGTTCTGTTACGTACTTCGAATACAAAAAGAAATGCAGCTTTACAAAAAACACAGCGAGAATGACTTAAATTCGAAATTTGCAAGCATATTCTATATTGTACCAATATAAAATAAAAAATGACCAAAAATCAAATTTTAAATAAAGAAAATCATAAATGTGGCATATTATTGTCAGGATTTTTGATGCATATGCGTTAAAAATCATAATATTAGTTGATGCACGCATGATTCAAAATTGCAGAGCAAGCATAGTGCGGATCGGACTTTTTTATATGTTTCCAAAGTTGACACATTTGGAAAGATAATAAAAAGGAATGCCCGATCCGCACCTATGCATGTTCATTGTTCACCCTGCATTTCTAACCCTGCGTTAAAATTGAATGCAATTTGGGATTCAAGTTTTAATTGTTTACACACCCCCGTGCAGTTTTGTAACAATTCCCTGGAAATTTCTGGTGGTGGAATTTATTTATAAATAAAACCTCTTATTTGACAAAAAATAAACAGAAATCAATAATAGGTCTTCTGCATCCATTTTTTTAATTAGCAATAAACTTCAACTGACCTGGGTTAAAAAAATTCAAACTTCACTATCAAGTGTCAATTCGCTGTCGGTTTACGCCATGTTAAATTGCACCAATATTATAACAAAAAACTACCAAAAACCAAATTTCAAATAAAGAAAATCATAAATGTGATCATATCAGGACTCTTCATGCGCATGCGTTAAAAATCATAATATCAGCTCATGCAACCATCATTCAAAATTGCAGGGTGGCCTTAAGATAGGGGCATGTAAACCGTTTTTCTCTAAGGCGTACCGTTCGACAGCTAGAAGCTGTCAAATTTCAAAAATGTAATTTTTCGATAGTCGATATCTCAGAAACTATTAAGTTTAGACTTATAATGCACATTAAAAAAAAATTGGAATTTCAAGTAGGATCCAAAAATATTGTAAGATATAGGGTATTCAATTTAATAATTCCGTAAGTCTAGATCAACGGGAGACCTTCTCGCTTATGTTACTCACGTTTTGAACAACGCAATGGAATATCATGGGGAGTCCCAGGTGGTAGCACTGGACAATTCCAAGGCCTTTGATCGAGTATGGCATAAGGGACTCCTAAACGTGGGAGCATACGGACTGACGGTTCAATTTTGTTCATTGCTGTCAAGCTTTCTTAAAGATCGCTTTCTGCAAGTGGCGATGGACGGATTTCTTTCAAACACATATAACATCAACGCCAGAGTCCTCAAGGTTCTATATTGTCGCCCATTCTCTTTTTACTATAAATTAACGATCTTTCGGAAGAAACTAAAAATTCTATATATAGCTTCGCTGATGACAGCACACTTGTTTCATCTTTTACTTTGGATGCTCGAACATCGATTGAAAATGCACATCTCCATAGGCAGTAAGAGTTGTCAACTTTAATTTGTTTACACGAATCAAAGTTTAACTCATTTGGTAGGAGAGTTTCTATATCTGCCTTTTTTGGCAAGAAGGCTGTGATAATAAATTACTACTGGACTGACTTTTTTTATATTCAACCAACTTCCTTTGATGTCTTTGGGCAATTTTTTTTTATTTCCTTTACGTCCACAAATCCAATATTAGTTCAATCATGGGTATCTTTTTTGCTTTTCCACAGTTACAAATAATAGACACAGGATGCTAGCAAACCTTAGTAACCTTTTGGCAATTGCAGTCTAATGCTATTTTGCACTTACATGCAGAGACATCAAACAGTAACAAAATTCTTTTTTTCAAATCTTCAACTCTCGTTTTAAACTTTCCCTTTTTCTTATCGCGCTTAAAGGACTTCATAAAATTACGATAACTGTCATGATATGCGTTTATTAACTGAACAATTCTATAATTCGTTACTGTTGGAAATGAAGCTTTATCAAACACAGATTTAATTTGTTGTGCCACAATATTTGAAACTTGAGAAAAACTAACAGACCTGTGTGTATTTTTATATTTTTATATATTTTTAACCTCACTTTTCTTACTCGTAGAGCCTAGAGATCCTCTTGTATATTAGGTTTTTAATTATTTTAGGTCTGATGATGCCCGAGAAGGCGAAACATGTAACCTACACAAACTTATCGACAGTATAATAAAAAACTTTTATAAAAATTTGAGACCAAGACTTTGGGTTTTTTAACTCCTAATATTTATATCAGGTCTCTTTGGGAACTATGGACCGACTCTTTATTCTAACAGACCTGTTGTTTGTTTTTAAAGCTAAGATATAATGTTCATGGAAACAACACTTCAGAACGTCTTCGTAAGTTGGAAATTTACTAACAGGTAACTCTTCTGGGTGACCAAATAACGGGCAATTCAACTCGCTGCGAGTACATTTTTTGGAAGCAGCCATGGCAAAGTGGTTAATATAATCAAATTACTAATCCGTTTCAAACAAAACCTATATTTAACTTACAGAAACAACAAACCGCCCGAGTCATTATCTGGTTGAACACGCATTACATTGTGGGGCCAGTCCATTGGCATAGAATTGAAAAAGCGGTGTGGGGGAGACTACAGGAATTGACGGGCTCCAACACGCAACAAGGATCGTCGCGCGGGTTCGCTGCTCGGGTACATCTTAAATGCGTTAAATTAAGGATTTTTAAATGCTTTGCGCTACCTTAAATTAGTGAATTTTGGTTGTTTTCATATTCCAACGTATTTCTTTGACTTTCTTTTAAAACTTTTTCACCATAGCAGTTTTTTATCTTATTCGTCTATCACTCTAAAAGAAACGAATAAAAACTCTATTTTTTCAATAAATTTCAAATATTTAAGAGCGATGCGCTACCGCCAGATGCAATTTTTGGCCAGTTTTCCGCACTAAAGCGAAAAAGAAAAATCAAAAAAAAAAAATTCGCCCTACCCTAATGCGTATATCCAAGATTTTAGTAAATAGGTCGCATTTTGCAGAACATCATTCACATAGTGAGAAGCTACCAATATGTTCGTGATAATGGTAGCCAAAAAAATTTTGAAATTATGGATGTAAAGACTCCGTCAAATAGAGAGCGGGTTGTATTACGTTGTTTAATGGTGGTCTACCAGCTCCATTACATAAACAACGAAGCCTTTACGAAGCCCACTATTTGCCTAATTCAGACCAAAAAGGTTAATTATGTAACATGTATTCAACTTAAACCCGGTTTGAAAAAATCAGCTATAAACCATAAAATGCAATAAACCTGAAAGATGAAGAAAAACGTACCCAACGTAATATTGTCGAAAGCAACTATGTAACCATGATTTATAAATACCTGGCAACATTTTTCTAAAAAGATTTTGTGTTCGAAATTTCAAATTAGGTATTACAAGTATCTTTTCTTTGCCTCTTATCTTACTTTTTTAACTCGTTTCATGCGTAACTAAAATATTCAAATATAGTTTCCTACCTTGAAAAGTATCTAACATATGGGATATACCCCTCGATATACCCCAATCTTCTAAATAATTATTATTCATATTACGTTTATTCCCCATATCTTCGTTTTAATTTTTGATGGAACCACTAACTTCTATGCCACTAACAAAGATGATTTCACACTCACTCATAAATTTCTACAAGACAAAATCGAACCCCAATAACCAAAAACGTGATGATCAGGCCACTTTTGTATAACCAATCAAATTACTCAAAGCCCAAAGTAGGCGACAGGAGTTCATTTAACTACTTAATTATTAGTTTGGATGACCAAATTATTTGAAAAGTTTGGCAATGGATGATTTAAATTAAAGTCAAAGGTATTTAGTTCTTAACTTGAAATGTGCTTCGATTAAATAATTAGTTATTTGTAAATATTTGGTTGTTTTATATTAAGGATTTAATGTAAATATATAATTATTTATATTAAATGACCTAGACATTTAAATAGTTCTCTATTGGGTGATTTAACTAGCGATTAACGGGATTTAGTTCCTAAATAAAAATTAGTTCGATTAAATAATTAATTATTTAGATTTTGTTATTTTAGTGTTTTTTTTAGTAAGATATTTGTTTGAAGGGTTCTATTATTTGACACAAATCCACCAACAGTCAAATAATTTTGCAAATAAAACGAAATACTCTCATTTATTTCAGTTAAATAAAATTTAGTTAATTAAAGTCACATTTATTTATTACCAATAATTATTCACGAAATAAATCAGATTATTTGATTAAGGGAGCACAGTTTTATCAGTGTAGCACTAATAAAAAAATGTGCCACTATCCATATACATCCGGAAACCGAGTAAAATAATATATTTTCGGAACATTTCAATATAAACACCCGCGCGGACCCTAACTCGATTATTAAAATTAAAAAATCTCTTCTGCGTCGAGCTTGTGATATAAAAAAAAACTTATATTTAAAAAACAATCGTATACTACACAGGGTGTTTCTTGATGACGTGCTAGTATTTCAGGGTGTCATTCATCAGGTCATTTTATGAAGAACAGTTAGGATATACAGGGTGTTTCAGAATAAGATGCTGATCCTTAACGGTGTGAATCCTTAGGTGATTTTAAGAAGAAAAGTTCAAATTAACATATATCCTTAACCTATCAACTTTCGAACTACAGGGCGTTAAAGTTTTAAGAAAAAAATCGTTTTTCTATCATAACTTTAACAACTTTCTAGCTATTTTTATGAATTTTTCACACATGCCCTCTAAGAATCAATAGCCATTTTTTGGTGTAGAAAAATTTAAAAAATTTTTAACCAGTGGCGTCCTGAAAGGGTTTTGACTAGATATTTTGGAAAAATATTATGTGTCACTGCTTTTTCTCAAGATAAAAATTATTTTTAAAATACTCATTCATTTTAGGCCAAATTTAATATCTTTTTATCGTCCGACAAACAGTTTCCGAGAAAAAAAATAAAAAGCATTAAATGCGCATTCGCTATGTGCCTATGGTTTCTGACAAGTAGGCTATGAACTTTGTTAAGGAAACAATGACAATAACGAAATATTTAATGCCAAATAGTTTTGACAGCTATTTATTTATGTACACGGCTTTCCACTTAACTTAAATTTTAAAAACGTAATACTTTTTAAACGTATAAGTATCATGGTAAATTTCCCAAATGTCGAGTTTGCGGATATGCATTACCTGTATGAGCTTGCTGACGGCAATGCATTCGAAACCAGACGATTATACCAAGAGCGTTATCCAAATAAAATCGTTCCGGATGCACGAACGATTTCAGGTACTCACAGAAAGTTATGTGAAACAGGATCTTTTGAAACAAAAAACTACTTAAAAGGGGCACACCAAACTACACGAACACCGGAAACCGAAGAAGCTGTTTTAAATTTAGTGGAACAAATCCCTAATATAAGTACCAGAAAAATTGGGAATATTTTAAATATTACTCATCTGTCTCAGTCTGGAGAATTCTTCAAAGTTATTTGTTATATCCGTACCATATTCAACGGGTCCAGGCCCTACTTCCTAGGGATTTTCCATTACGCATCAATTTCTGCCAATGGTTTATTCAAATGGTTACCGAAAATCCCCAATTTGATGCCAGAATTTTGTTTACGGACGAAGCTAATTTTTCCAGGAACGCCATACAAAATTTTCATAACAATCACTTCTGGGCAGAAGAAAACCCACATGCCATTACGGAATCCCATCACCAAGAGCAATTTTCTGTAAATGTTTGGGCTGGAATTATTGGTGATTATTTAATTGGGCCTTATTTTTTACCAGCCAGATTGAACGGAATCAATTATGGCCAATTTCTTGAACACACTTTACCAAATTTGCTAGACGACGTCCCTATTTTAACCCGACATCGTATGTGGTTTATGCACGATGGTGCACCTGCCCATTTCAGTCTCTTAGCACGAGAGTTTTTAAATCAACATTATAGTAATCGATGGATAGGGCACAGAGGAACACAATCGTGGCCACCTAGATTCCCTGATCTAAACAGTCTAGATTTCTTTCTGTGGGAACATCTAAAAACGTTGGTTTACAGCATCCCAATAAATACTGAAGAGGAGTTGAGAAACCGCATAATAGTTTGTTTCGACACTATCAGGAATACTCCAGGAATTTTTCAAAGGGTACGAGACTCAATGAGGAGAAGAGCTGAAGCATGCATTCTTGTAGGTGGTGGCCACTTTCAACAGCTAATCTAAATTATTTTCGTTTTTATTCACACGTTATTTAATGTTAGTTGTTTTAATTTAATGTTAAAAAATAAACCATGGGCACATAGCGAATGCGCATTTAATGCTTTTTATTTTTTTTGTCGGAAACTGTTTGTCGGACAATAAATAGACAAGATATTAAATTTGGCCTAAAATGAATGAGTATTTTAAAAATAATTTTTATCTTGAGAAAAAGCAGTGGCGTACATAATATTTTTCCAAAATGTCTAGTCCAAACCCTTTCAGGACGCCACTGGTTAAAAAATTTTAAAATTTTTCTACGCCAAAAAATGACTATTGATGCTTAGAGGGCATATGTGAAAAATTCATAAAAATAGCTAGAAAGTTGTTAAAGTCATGATAGAAAAACGATTTTTTTCTTAAAACTTTACGCCCTGTAGTTCGAAAGTTGCTAGGTTAAGGATATGTTAATTTGAACTTTTCTCCTTAAAATCACCCAAGGATTCACACCGTTAAGAATCAGCATCTTATTCTGAAACACCCTGTATGTCCGCAACCGCTTAAATTTTATTATAGTATCTTCAAAAGCACTTTAGATATTATTTTCAATTTTGGTATGTAATAGGATATAAAACCATATATTTTTATCTGAAAAGTTATCCTATTGCTCCACCAGTGGCGTTCCTGCAAACGCGTCCTCAGACAAATACATACAATACAATCTCAATATGGAATAAGTCCTGATGCATCATTAAATGCGTTTTAATTCATTAAGGTTAATGTTAATTATATCAATTATGACACTATTTAATAGCATGCTGTTATACAGGGTGTCCGGGATAATGTGGGAAATCTCTCTTTCCTAATATTATGAAGAAAGTCAATAATTTAATTATTTACTGGAATCGCCCACCATTCTCCCTTAGACGTTGGTCAACTCGTTAAAATATCTCCTGGTTTGGCATAGTGCGATTAGGAAAAATTCGTGATGTAACGTTTTTTTGATGCCGATAAATAAATAAAACGCATATTTTTTGAGAACATAGATCTTCTACAACCATTCGTTTATTATTCTTTTTCTCAAAAACGGTTCATTTTATCGACAATAAGCAGTGCCTTTTTTTAGTCTAAGATGGAGGCTATCCGGATTTTTTTTTAAGTATTTATCGTACAGAGTGTTAGAGATTTAAGCATTAAGTTGTAAAGCTTTCCCTGATAAACTAAAGAAGCTAAATATATTTTAAGGACACTATTTTAAGAGGTCCTTACTAGTGTCCATCACACTAAATTTTTATTAAATTATATTAAGTAGTTTGAAAGTTATTCAAGACAAACTGCTTTACAGCGGCGTCTTTCAGGGGTACATATCTCCGTAGGGTGGGACTGTAAAAAAAATTTTACAGACACTTATCATCTTATTCTTTCATGATTTTTTTTTTTAAATACATTTGTTAGTTTTAAATACATTGTTTACAAACTTAATATATACTCTATTCCTAAATAAGTGTTAGAACACTGGTATCAAGGAAAATTAAGAAACTTAATATTACGTACAAACAATGGTTGATGCAGTCATATAAATCATGTCATTAATTCACACTGAACATTCATTGATTATCATCTTTCAAAAAATCTGTGCAACTTTTTGTTAAATATATTTAAGTTATTGGAATTCTTAATATTCATTGGTAGATTGTTATATATGTCCTAGACGACGAATTAAAAGGACAATTCAAACCAACATTTATTCTGCAATTCGAAATGTAGACATTGCTCTCTGACCTTGTACTATAATTATATAATTGATTTAAATGCATGAAATAGATATTACATTTCTGTAAATTATTCACAATTTTATACATTAGCTTGCTCTGTTCTAACTTTAATATTTGCTCTACTTCATAAACACCCAGCTCTCTATATAATGATTGTCAGGAAGTCGTAATTAAATAATACTTTTAAAATTTTATTTTGTCTTACCTGAACCTCATTCTATCTGAATCCAAGAGATTTCTCACATTTGCCCGGACACCCTGTATAGGCTAACAAGGGGCAATTGGTTTTTATTATCACCATAAAAAAGATCATATTATAATAAGCTCAAATTAATTTTTGGCACCTTGAATTTAATACTCGATTTAATACTATAAATTAAACTACAATCAGAGTATTTCAAATTATTGTCCATAATATAGATACATAATATTATCAATCACAGCCTGAGTTTTCCTGCTAGCACATGATGTACACAAATTAAAGCTTCCTGGCATCGATCTGAAACTCATAGAAAACGATTTGGATTTAAACGAACAAAATTTGGATTTGACTACAAGTTCTGTAGAAAACTTTAGACGACCATTGAAGAAAATGGTGGCCTAGTTAAACATCTATATATAAAAATTACCTTTTTACTATATTGTTGTAATATTAAATATTGTTAAAATGTTATTAAATTATTTTGAAATTTCTGTACTGCTTTCGAATTGCAATTACCTATTCTTAGTGTATAAAATGAAAATAATCTGTTTAAGAGAGCCCTATTTAAGAAAATACAGGTTTATACGATATTTTCAATAAAATGGCGGGCTCCACATTATTATTATATTTTTTACACCTCTAGACCACTGTGCGTTGAAGTCGCGAACCACTGTGCCACCCAATTTCAAGATCAATTAAACAATAATCAGCACTTTCGGCGTATAAATACCCGATTGGTGGACACGGTACCTTCGTCTTTCCGACTGGTCACACCCTTTACAACCAGGAGCGCTTCCACGTCTTGTAGACTCAAAGCCTCTCTCCTGGGTCCTTTAACCGTCCACCTTCCCCGAAGACGAAAAACAAAAAAGTTAAAGGGGTGGGTCATTATGGTAAATCACCCTGTATATTATGAAAAAATTTTAATTAAAATTAAAGAATGCAGTACATAATTCTTGTTCTCTTTTCACCATGAACAATACATGGAAATAAAAATTAAAATACACTAATAACGCAAGGCTTTCTATATAATATGTGAAATGTGAAACATTTATTGAAAATTAATAAATTACATGGCATCTGACAGTTGCGTTCCTGCATAACAATTATCCCATTAAAATAAATAAATGTACCTATTCGGTGAAATGCATTCAATATTGACAAACAATAAAAACCAATATTTATTACTTCGAAATTTATCGTATTTATGCCTGGCGCAATAAACATTGTTTATCCGCGCATAAAAGCATAGGTGAACAGGGCCGTTCAGCTTCTTCGTGATCTGCTCTAAGCTCAAGAATCCTTTTTGTGGAAGAATAGAATAGCTGGTCCCAGTACTGAACACAACAGTATATAAAAATTGACAAAACTACTGACAAAGGGGGCAAGAAGCCAATGACATTTATCAGAAAGTCTTCAAACAACTCTCTAGTCTCCGACCTCAGGGAAAAAAGTGAAGTGTCCGCGGATAGCTTCCGCGAACATAGTTCAATTATAATCCGACGACGGATCCAGCAAGGGATGCGCAGCTCTCAAGAACAATACCAATGTGTGGGTCGATCGACCACCATTTAAAATATTCGCAATATTCAAATGGACGAAGTCAAAGACGATATCAAAGCTATAGTAAACCTAAAAAGACTTGCCACATAATGTGATAGCGGATGTGGTAAACATTGCATAGGCTATTATCGAAGAGGGCCGTTTTCCCCAGGATTGGAAGTGGTTCCCATTCCAAAGCCTAAGCAAGATCAATCACTAATGACCAGTTACAGGCCCATAAGCCTACTGTCTTATCTTGATAAGGTTATTGAGAAACTTATACTTCATCGTATTAACGAGTTCGTACCTGACAACAACATTTTATCTGCTTATTGGACGGTGCGCCAAACAACAAGGGGTTTAGTGACCGCTACAACATAGGAGAACGTCAGCAAAGCATTTGACAATGTCTAGCATGACGGACTTATTCTAGAGTTAGTATCAGGTGTGCCAAACTACCTAATAAAGGTGATTCACTCATTTTTGAGAATGCGATAGCGACTGTGCGACACGTCAGTGAGACTCCTGCCCAGCCTCCCGTCCCCCCTCCACCACCATCAAATGACCGAGAATGACCACCAAATGATTTAAAATAAACACTTCCCTGCTGTTGTTTACCACCCCTACCTCAACAAGTTACGAATTTAAAGATTCAGTATTCAACCTATGTCAAGTCCCGCTGAGAAGCTAACCTGTTTAGAAATAGAAATTAATAGTCCCAGAATTATTTCAAAAACCAACATGGTCCTATAAACATTGTATAAGGGTAAAGGAAAAGCAAAATTTTATGTTTTACCGCTGAAATATTTACGAGTTAAAATCGGTAACAAGCATCCGTAAAAATAACGATTCTGAAAGCCCAAGGCAAAATTCAACAGTAAAACGTATTTTTACACAAGTAGAAAAAACGCTTAAGTGTTAAGCAGCAACATTAGATCTCGCTTTAGACATTAAATAAATAAAAATTATTTTTAGGTCAAAAGCAAATTGCTGCTTTACTACGTGTACTACTTCCTGGCAACGCTAGTCATAGGCATGCACTACACAAGACTCTCATTATTGAAGTTATACTTTTAAAAAATACTTAAGATTTAACCACTGAACTCTAACCAAGAGAAAAACAAAGCTAATGGCCGAGCAATCTAAAAATGTCCACCTGGAAAATTCCTTTCGCGGAAGTTTTACTCATGCGCAGTGCGTTGGACTTATACGATTTCTCTATATTCCCCAAAAATTGACATTTATCTTGTCCAAAGTCGGTCGTTTCATTATTTGCACAGTGTTTGGCGTTTATATTTATATTGTGAAATTTGTGGGCGTTATTTTCAGTTCCTTATTTTATTATATTTTATGAAAATTTCATTAAAAACTGCTTACTAGGTTAGACTTATATAGTTACGGTTTATTTAGGTTATAGTACAGGGTGTCCCAGTTTCGACACTTTTATAGAGTATGTGCCTAATAAAATTGTTAGTGCTATCAAAAAAGTAATATAGGTGTCATGTGTTCTTTTTGGGTCAAACTTAAAATGGTAAAATCAAAATTTAAAAATTTTCGCTCGCTTAAGAAATACGGGGGTAAATCAATAGATTGACAATTTCAGAATTACCCTATATTTTCTTAGTTAAAAGAGATACAGAAAAATGTTTTATACAAAAGTTTCTTTATAATGATTGCTGAATAATGTGCCGTTTTCAGAATAAGTATACAGGGTCAGGTAAAAAAGTTATCGGACTTAACCTAATTTTTTTTAATGGAATACCCTGTATATTTTTTTTCTTAAAAGATAGCATTCTAAATTCTCTTTTCAAATATATATAACACACCATGGATGATATTGGTTTCCTAGGCGATTTATTTAAACTTTATTACTTTAAAACGAAATAAAATATTCAGATTACGGTAAAAAATAACGGGAATCATCGCAAATGTTCGAAAGCTCCTCCGTTGTTTTCAATACACTCTTGACATCTTTTTCTAATGGATTTTAAGGCATTCATGTGTAATGTTTTTATTTCTGCAAAGGCCTCATGAATTCTTTTATCAAGTTGTTCCCGGGTTAAAATGACTTCTTTATAAATTTTATTTTCAAACACCCCCAAAGAAAAAAATCTGGAGGTGTTAGATCCGGAGATCGTGGTGGCCACCTTATAGGTCCATGTGTTCATATCCAACGGTTTCTAAAGTGAGTATTTAAATACTCTCTTATTCGAAGAGCGTTATGGGTAGGGGCGCCATCTTGTTGAAAGTAAATCTTTATTAGTTCATTTAAAGAAACATCATCAAGGATATCGAAAAGGTTTGATTGGAGTATGTCCAGATATCTATCTGCATTTAAATTTTCTTCAAAAAAGCGATACACCAGTTTGTTTTAAACCAAAAAACAACTTATACTTACCCCAAATCAAACTTGTTGGCGAACAGGTCGTACCATGTGGGGATTTGTGGAGTTCCAATGTCTTTCATTATGTCGGTTATGAATACCGCAACTTGTAATTCGACATTCATCTGACCAAAATTTTTTGGTGAAAAGAACGATCCTCGTTAGATTTATTTAAAAACCAGTGGCAAAATTCCAATCGTCTCACATCATCATCAGGATGCAAATATTGGCTAATTTTAACAACATAGAGAAAATATTTATTGGACGTCAAAATTCTTTGCGCCTTATATTTTATAATTCCAGTTGCAGTTTCCACGTTTCTGACGGACGTAGATTTTTGTTCCTAAAATTACAAAGTGATTTTAGAGAATACAATTAGGATGTGTGCTTAAGACCACAAGACAGAAGTGAAAACCTCACCAAGACGAGATTCTCTATTAACCTTTAACAATCTAACATCCGCAAATCTCAAATTCAAGACATTAAAAGAATCGATCCATAAAAAGCAAATACACTATCCATTTGGTCATATTTTAGTATCTTGCTTTTTTCTCCGACTGCATCATGAGCGTTGCATAGCCGAATCTGACTGCTCAGTCTCATTCACGCGCCTAAAGAAGTTTTCACTTCAATAAAAGTTGAGCTTGACAAACACGCTTATTTCTTCATTTTCCTTGTTTTCTTTATTATAAGTTTTTGATCTCGGCATCATTAAAGAGCCGTATGTTTTTAAAGTATGTTCCAGTCGTCGGAATATGTCCTTAAATGGTTGCCGTCTTTCTGGATAGCGAACAAAATATAAATTTTGCGCCATTTCTTCGTTATTTCCACTTTCAATATAAACTGATCATATCAAATTTTTCAAAATGTTGATAAGTCATTTTCACAAACGAATATGTAAAAATAAAATTGACGTTAAATGTTAATAATAACTAGAATGTCAACATAGTTGTTTCTCGGATATTAGCTTTTGTTTCATGGCCTACTGTGGTTTAAAGTAATAAAGTTTTAATAAATCGCCTAGGACACCAATATCATCCATGGTGTGTTACATATTTGAAAGAAAATTTAAAATTCTATCTTTTTAGATTAAAATATACAGGGTGTTCCATTTAAAAAAATGAGGTTATGTCCGATAACTTTTTTACCTGACTTATTCTGAAAACGGCAGATTATTTAACAATCATTATAAAGAAACTTGTAAAAACTGTATGAAACATTTTTCTGTAACTCTTTTAACTAAGAAAATATAGGGTAATTTTGAAATTGTCAATTTTTTGATTTTCCTCCGAATCTCTTAAGCGAGCGATAATTTTCAAATTTTAATTTTACCATTTTAAGTTTGACCCAAAAAGAGCACATGACTCCTATTCTACTTTTTTGATAGCACTAGCAATTACAGAGATACCCTATAAAAATATCGAGAATGGGACACCCTGTACAGTGCCTTTTAGTCTAAATTCGTAATGAGAGTTGCTTGGCAACTATTATTGTTGGTCAACGACCAAATTTTTTTTTCGGGTAAGCTGGGTAGCTATCCAAGCTCGTTAAAATAGTTTTAAAATTGTATCCCCCTATGGCGTCTACATTGCTGCTAACCTAAATGATTTTTCTGTTATCCCTTTCAACCGAGTTTTCAACACAACCATGTATTTATTTAAGTAAGAATGTTATTTTAAATGCTTAAGCTATTGATTGTTGTGATACCTACTTTACCGTTGAAATACTTAATAATTTACCCAATTTGAAACTCAACAGAACAGAGTTTAAATTACGGATAATAATATATTATTTGTGTTCAACCTGTTTGATAATTTTTGACAAATTCGACATAACATATAAACCTGTTAAATTGCTTTTAGTGGTAAATGTTAGTTAAGATTATTTTGTAAGAGATTTGATCCCTTCAGAGGATCAAATATTATATTATCGAAGTATTGCGTGGTTTATCGTGATATAGTAAAAAATGCGTTATTGCTCAAAAACAAAATATATGCCTGCCTTCCTAAACATTACTGCTTGTCAAAGCTAGATAATTTTAATATTTCTCCTAAATTTAAAGGTAGAAACTTAAATAATATGTATATAATATATACTTATGTACCTCTGTAGCTAAATAAAGATATATTTGTAGATTGACCGCAACACGACGTTATGCACGGTTAAGAGCTCTAGGAGAAATCCCTAATATGGGTTAATGCCACAATAATGAGCAATTTTGGTTCAAATTCCCTCTTATATAAAAATATTGAAAATAAAATATAATTATGTGCTTAAAAGATGCAATGGAAGTTTAACAGACACACATCATATCATAACATGTTCAGTTACGTCAATTTATTCATTATTTACAATTGTTGAAAATAGCAAAACACGGATCTGGCAGATTGAAACACGGAACTAACAAAAGGTACAAACAAACAAAATAGTGCTAGTTTTCAAAACATTTTATTAGGAAAGTTTAAGGTTATTTCAACACGAGCTACCAAATCCTAGGCACAGACTGAAACGTACTTTTAAGACAGCTTTATGCAGAA
The DNA here is from genome assembly GCA_963920685.1 of Polydrusus tereticollis. Taxonomy (NCBI): domain Eukaryota; kingdom Metazoa; phylum Arthropoda; class Insecta; order Coleoptera; family Curculionidae; genus Polydrusus; species Polydrusus tereticollis. The sequence continues at coordinate 59,730,962 of OY987329.1, forward strand.
ATCAACAAAAGATATCAAATATATAGATATATGTATCATATAATATTAATCAAAAGTGCTTTTTTTCACACACAAAATAGGAAAAATATAATTTAAAAACGTCTCTCATAATTTCAAATATAATAAATTAACTTTGAAACATTGAACTTAGACAGACTCAACTACGTCCACTATTTCTGGAAATCTGTAAAATGCTCCTTTTAGCAATAAACTTGGTTGAGGTAAAACACAATTTAAAAAGTGGCTGGTTCTTATCATGAATCAGTTTGAGAAAACTAACCGTTATTTCACAGTCATCGTCTATTTCGCTCTGGGAAACTCCGACGTCAATTATAGAGGGCGTCATAGGCATCATCAGTATACACATCTACATATGTTAGTTTTGCTTTGGCACCGCAATTTTTTTGAAAAGGAAGCAATTCTGGCAATTCTTTATCACTTATTGACTAACTTGAAAATAGGAGTACCAACGAAGTTGACGTAATCTTTATGCCATCCAAATATTTTTTTCTTCAGTCTGGTTTTGTAAACGCTGAAAGCGCTTCTTGCACATTTGTACTTTTGTACGTAAGGATTCAACTAGTTGTCTTCATTATCGGAAGATGGCGGGGTATTTTCTTCAAATTGTTTAACATTTGCATCTTTAATCCTTTTTCTCTGTCTGTAATCTTGGTACTCTTTGCGTTTTTGACGTTGCTTATAGGGGGTCAAATCAGTAATACTTTTCCTTATTTTCTGCTTCTTCTGCTCGAGATATTTTTGCTTTTCCATTTACGGATTGGCAATATTCAAGGCAATCCATAAACTCTCTTTGCACGTTTTCAACCATTTCCGGGGTTATGGCACGCACTTCTCTTCGGATCCTCTCTTTCAACTCCTGCAGATTTTTTGGCATGTCAACAAATACTTTCGATTTGAGGTAACCCCACAAAAAGAAGTCCAGCGGAGTTAGGTCTGGCGACCTAGCAGGCCATTCGATGGATCCTCTCCTTTTTTTTTTTTCGAAGGTCCATCCAAGTGGCGGATGCACTTCGGCCAGGTTTGGCCCATTGTCACACACTTATTGATTCCAGTTCCTTGCACTAGTTTGTGATGACTCGCAGTGGCAAATAATATGCTGTACCGTTTCACTTTCTCGCCCGCATAGCCTGCAGCTTAGGTCTTCGTTGTACAGTTGCATATGGTGCAGGTGCTTCTTGGCGGCCATGTGTCCTGTCAAAATTCCTGTGGTAATTCTCAGCTGGTCCTCTCCTTCCTATTCACCGATTGGGAAAGGTTTCATCCAAAAATGTACGCACAGTGGCAGCATGGTGCGGAGGAGCACCATCTTGCTAGAACATCAGTTCTTCGTCAGGGAAATCTGGGTTTAATGGATTCGAAAATAAAGCCACTAATGCTGGAATTAATTAAAGTTGGAGAAATTCGATATATACTTGTCCAGTTAAAGACTGTTCAAAGAAAAATGGGCCAATCACTCTTCCGCGTACTTATTCCACACCACACATCTGTTTCTTGAGGGTACTGGCTGTGAACCTCCATCATCCAATGCGGATTTTTGTTGCCCAATAACGACAATTTTGTCTGTTCACATCACCATTCAATCAGAACGTAGCTTTATCGAAAAAAATAATATTTATTACTAAATTATTATCTAGATTGCACGAAATCATCCTCAAATAACTCATGCACTGGAATAACTTTATATGGGTGATATTTGTACTTTTAAACTAATCGGTGAACAACAGATTTCCGTATGTGTAAAAATGAACACCAATGTGCGACATAGGAGTACATTAACTTTCTTCCAAGGAAAGCATGACGTCAATTTGTTTACTTTCATCTCGAGCAGGATGACTAGATTTAGGCAAATCTCTAACAAGACCGAATTCTACTATTCTACTCGCCACCTTTATACATATGGAAGGACGATCAGGATGGATTTCATTGAATAATTGAGCTGTTTCTATTTGAGTACGTGTTCTATCACCAAACCCAACTATGCATAGAATTTCAATTTTTTCTCGTTCCGTTAACTTCACCATTGTGAAAACCGCAACTTTGCAGCTACCCTTGACAATTACTTATTTGAAGTAAAATTGTCATACAGTTTTCATGGAACTAAACGGTGACAAGTCAACATTCAAAAATGCCAGAATTGAAAAAAAAAACAAAATAAACACACAATGAAATGTTTTTCTCGATTTACAAATAAATCCTTAGAAAAACGGTCTTACTTATTGATATTTTCAATCGTAATTTTTTCTATAACTATTGAGTTTAGGTATAGGACATGGTACATGAAACATACTTAGAATTAAATTCAAAATTTAAAAATTAAATAAAAAATATATGTTTTCATTTGAAAAAATTAAGTCGATAGTCGTAACTTATTTTTGGGCTACCCTGTATACACGAAATTACTATCAAATAAACCACATTAAGGAGTAAAAATCGACAGGTCCGAGCGTTTTTCAAAAAAACACACCGTTGAATTGTAAATGAATTAAGACATTACTTGGGCTCACTGTATAGTTGTTACAGTTGTATAAAAAATTGACTGACTTAATAGATATTTACGTTATAAGTCCGGTAAATCAACTTTTACAGCATGAGTGAAATGTTTCGAGACGAGGCGACGAAGGAGCCGAGTCTGGAATTTTGAAACGAATACTGTAAAGGATTTGCCGAATGACGTACAATATTTTATTTCATACTGTTTTGTTGAAAATTATAATTATGTTTTGAAATTATAATAAAGTTTTATTCTGCGTCGTATATTTGAAAAGTGCTTATATTTACTGGTGGAAACATTGTGTATTTGACATTGATTAAACTAAAACTTACAAATTTCAGTCCGGTAAAGAAATTTTACAGGACTAGTACGGTAAAAAAATTTTACCGGACTTATTGCTGTAAAACCTTATGTTCTGGACTAAATTCAAATATGTAAAGGTGTGTTTTACAATACAGTATGAAATAAATAAAAATGCCAGTTCCGTGACTTTATTTTGACACTGAACTGACAATTTTCATGTTAATTAGCACTAACAAAAAACAGGCACCAATAAATAAAAATTGTAATCATAAATTGTTAATAGCAACATTTGAATATTCTCACAAAAAAAACATCTTTCTATTAAGCACCCGGGTCGCATATTCGTAAATACGCGACGCGTTAGCCACTTGGGTATTTTCAGCTGCCGCTCGTATTTAAGTGACCTGTCGTGACGACCCATTGCGTATTTACGACACGTTAGTCAATATTGTTTTCAAATTTTCTGATTTTGAACTTCAAACGGTTGTGATTAAATAAAATAACCATAAAAGTAGAAATGTACGAATTTAAAATTTTAACAGCTTTTTGTACGTTTGTATTCCTACAAGAACCGGTTCGAAGAATAAATGTCGTCGGCGAGAAAATCTATCCCAGTACAGCCGACGTTGTGGTGTTAGGAAGGCTGCTGTAGGCAGAACACCAACAGGTGTGAAAAAACGTTTCCGAAACTAATAAAGATGCAACCCTGAAATTTAGGCAATCTAGTAAGCCAAGTAAGTATACACCGAACCTAACTATTGTAGTAAACATTTCAATATTCTAAAAGTGGCGCCAAAGCCGGTATCAAAATATACCTCATTTTTCTTTTAGTTTTCTAATTTAACCTAAAAAAGTATAAAAATCAATATGATAAAAAGTTAGGTATATTTTAACTTCGACCTTCCCTATTTCTGACGCTGCTTTTAAATAGTCGATATTTTAACGACAATAATAGTTCTACTCTGAAAAAAATATCTTCAGGGTATACTCTTGGCCAGGCAGACAAAATATTATATGTCCTTCAGACCCTATTTTGACCCAATCTAGCCGATTTCTAATTATTGACTATACCTTTCGAGTTATATCCAGTTTAACCGGAAGCTGACATTTTGGGAAGATAATAAAAAAGTTAGATAGGGACATGTATGCCGTTTCGGTCTAAGACGTACCGTAAGAAAGAGAAGCTGTCAAATTTTAAAAATGTAATTTTTCAAAAGTCGATATTTCGGAAATTATTAAGTTTAGACTTATGCCCCTATTTAAAAATAGTTATGATTTTATGTAGAATCCAGATTAAAATATATCATAATATATAATATCAAAAACGGGGCAATGGTCGTATGAACTTTCTCACTTAGAATATCATAAGAAATCACCCCCTTTAGTTACGTACCGTACTTCTGAAACACCCTGTATACGTTTGCATTTTTTTTACAGTTTTTCGATATTGCTAAACCTAAATTTCACAAAGATGGGACAGACAGATGAAATTTGACTTTATAAGTTCAACAAAACCAACCATTATTTTTGGTAATCTTATCCACTGAAATCAGAACCCACTTAATACCGATATTTCAAAAACAAGCGTATCATTTATCACCCTAGCAACAGCCAGCCAGCATTCAAACTTTTTCCAATTTCTTAGACGTAAATAATTTATGGGACCGTGTTCATCCGTGCGAAAAGTGATAGTATATCATCCGTGCGAAAAGTGATAGTATATTATTACCATTATCTCGGCTACATATTTTCCGAAGATCATATCGAGAAATATCAGTTATAACTAATGGTGGAGTAATGGGGGATTCCGCCGTTCGCTGTCAATAAGGTTCTTTGTTAACATCTTGTTTAGCTCAGGAATCTTATAATGGTATAATAATTGTTTGCTTCCAACAAAATTACTGGCTGCTGTGTTAAACCGTTTTTTGTTCTAGTTTGTTTTTATTCACTATAAAGAAGATAAAGGGATGTACCTTGCAGCGAAGCTGGTTGGTTAAAAGACAATGATATCGTTGGATTGTGTCGGAACTAAGGAAATACAAGAATTTATACCTTGATTCCCTGACAGTTGCAATTAATGGATTTCACGATTATTCCGCTTTTCTTTGTTTAGAAGTGGAAACATAGCAGTTCGCACGGTCATCATTTTATTTATTTATTTTTTTTTTGATACAGACCATAACGTATTTAGTTTATTCTTCAAATAATGACAGCCGATGAAACTATGGCATGTAACTAGCTCATGATGCAAGTGCTTTGAAGTCAATGAGAAGTAAAGGAGGCATATTTGCTCATGTCCTTCGTAAAATAAAGCCTTATATTTTTTTCGACCTACACTCATCAGCAAAAAAAACCGGACAAGGAAAATTATTACCAACTTTGATATTAAATAACTTTTCTGATTTTAAAATATCTTTAATGAAATTTTCGGAAGATGGTAGCCACATGTCTTAAGATTATTACCCGCTTTTCGATTTAAGAAAAATGTTGACATGTGTGATATTATACCGAGGGCAACAAATGATACTTTTTTTGCCTTACGTTCTTAACACCCTGTGGAAAAAGTAGGCGGTGCGATGATATTGCAGTGCATTTCATATGGAAGTCGCATGTTTTCTTAACGTTTTGTTTTTTGATTCGTCCCAATAACTCTTCTTTTTAAAAAGATATAATCTTTTTAAAAAATACTTGAAAATAAAATATAATTTTTTTAATAAATACACAAACAAAATTTAACAAAATAAGTAACAGAAATTAATAGCGTGTATTGCCCCCACGAGCTCGAATTACATCTCTCATACGGCGTGGTAAACTTTGAACACAGTTAGCAATTTTTTCTTGAGAAATATTGTTCCATTCTTCCAAAAGAGCAATTTGCAAGCTAGGGATGGTTTCGGGAGCTGGTTCCCGTTTTCGAATTCGTCTCCCCAATATATCCCAAACATGCTCAATGGGATTAAGATCCGGGCTACGGGCTGGCCACTGAAACCGCTGAATGTTAACTTCGTTCAGATATTCGTTTACCACCCGTGCCACATGTGGTGTTGCATTGTCATGCATTAGACAAAAGTTGGCTCCAATATAGTGAGCAAATGGAACGACATGTTCTGCTAAACACTCATTAATATAGCGGTCAGCAGTCATAGCACCATTTAGGATTAGAACGAGCTCGGTACGTTCGTTAGATGATACTCCAGCCCATACCATTATACTTCCACCTCCATATGGTACTCGTGGAGAGATGCAGCATTGCGCAAATCGTTCCCCTTGTCTTCTCCATACACGCTCGCGTCCGTCTGGTGAACGTAAGGAAAAACGGGATTCATCTGTAAACAGTACTCGGCCCCATTGTTCGACTGTCCAATTAATATGTTCGCGAGCGAAATGCAAACGGGCAGTACGGTGGGCTGGGGAAAGAGCTGGACATGCAGCTGGTCTCCTTGAGTTCAATGCTTGTTCACCCAGTCTACGGCGGATGGTATCTGAGGAAATATAAGTGCCACGAATATTTCTTAATTGACGACTAATGGCTGAAGATGGTAAACCGCGATCGCGTAGTGCCGTTAACGCCATGAAACGATCATCATGCATATTTGTCTTACGTTTTCTTCCTGATCCTTGACGCCTAGAATACTCCCCAGTTTGTCGAAAGCGGCTGATTGCATCGTGTACGGTACTCTTAGCCTCACCCAAGACGTTAGCGATATATCGTATGTTTCGGCCATCGTCGTTTAGTGCCACAGCACGGACAACATCTTCTGTGCGCATGTTTCGACAATATTTCAAGCTTGACACTGACAATGAAATAAAACGCTAGTTGCTAGGCAACTTATCACGTTAATTTTTTGGTTTTTCATTAACATTGGAAAATTTAAAATGATTTTTTAAAAAGATTATATCTTTTTAAAAAGAAGAGTTATTGGGACGAATCAAAAAACAAAACGTTAAGAAAACATGCGACTTCCATATGAAATGCACTGCAATATCATCGCACCGCCTACTTTTTCCACAGGGTGTTAAGAACGTAAGGCAAAAAAAGTATCATTTGTTGCCCTCGGTATAATATCACACATGTCAACATTTTTCTTAAATCGAAAAGCGGGTAATAATCTTAAGACATGTGGCTACCATCTTCCGAAAATTTCATTAAAGATATTTTAAAATCAGAAAAGTTATTTAATATCAAAGTTGGTAATAATTTTCCTTGTCCGGTTTTTTTTGCTGATGAGTGTATTAAGTTTGACCATTAATTGAAAGACTCTCAATTTCAATCAACGATTTGAGTTTATCGATGCGCTCTCTTCAATTAAAATATGGGCACGTTTCTGTTACTTCAGGTTAAACCGGAACTCTAGCCGTCAACTTTATTTCCTAAATTCATTTTTGGATTTTCCATTAAATTCTAAGCAAATTCTCGTAGGTATGTAGGCTGGATTACTAATATCTAATATATACACTTTATGACTTAGAACTAGTCCAAACTACGTAAAGGACAAGTTTTGGAATATCTTTAAAGGTTAACGGGGCATAACAATAGTAATAAAATATTTATGAAAAACTTTTTAAGGAAACAATCGAAGCATAATAATCAAGAAAAAGTTTTTAAGGAAACAATTAAAAGACTGTATAAATGTTTTGCAAAATACAACTATTAATTCTTGCTCTAGAACTAGAAATAGCTGTTGCAATTTCAGCTCGTGAAACCGAATTTATTGCATTTTCAATTCGCAACGTTGTCCCGTATGGTTGGCCGCGTTTTATAAGCAATGGCCTTTAGTCGTCCCCACAAGTAAAAATCTAGCACAGTTAAATCCTGGGATCTAGATAACCTCAGAAACAAACTACCCCTCCAATTTGAGTATCTAACATAACCAAAACCACTGACCCTTTGCGAGAAGTGTGCCGGATATCCATCACGTTAATTAAAGAGCCCAATAAAATGTTGGAGGTTACTAAGGGCAAAGTTAAATATCTTAAAACAGAAATACAGCGAGCTAAAGAAAACACTCTAAGCGTTTTATAGCAGAAATTTCCGACTTAAATAACATTCGCACTAGTATGTCAACGTCAATAAAGGTACTAACTGAGGACAACAAGTCTTATGTTCATCAAATTCAGGATTTTAAAGACCAAGTCATTGGCTTCCAAGATTCAAATGTGGTAACGGAGGATAAACTTACAGACAGACATCAGCGATTATTGTATCTCTAATAATAAGAACAGGGAAGTGCTTAAAATGAATAAGAAGGTGTTGGTTCTAACGGACACCTATGGAAAATTTATTTACGGGCCGTTAAGGAAGCAGTTTGGTCAACAAGTAGGTTTGTAGGTCGTTTCCAAGCCTGGGGCATCATTTAGGGACTTAATTATTGACACTGACTATTACATTAATTTAGTTGTTCAACCTAGACGTGTATGGCGCTATTGTAGGGATTTTGTTTTATAAGGTTGTTCATATCTTAACGTTGGTAGCGACAATACATGTATTTAGAATGAGCGTCGTGAACGTTCTGTATCTTTCTCTCTCTGCATTCAACCTTACCAGCTAAGGTGCGATAAAGATAAAAATATAACTTATGCCCTGATCTATAATAAAAATATCTTCCGGAGTCGGACCCAACTGACATTGACATTTTAAAATTAAATTTTTAAACGAAGCGGTGCGACGTACAAGTTTAATAATACTAATGTGCTGGCAGAATTGCCCCTCAGGGCAGAGCCAATAACAAAAAGAAAGAAAGAAAGAAGTTTATTAAGTTTATTCTGCTAAAATGGTGATTTATTGTTGCGTTCCCGGATGTAAAGTACAAAGTGGGAAACGTGTGAAACTGCACAGGTTTCCAAAAAGCGACCAGGTAAGTTTTTTGTTGTTTTAGATGAATTAATAAAAAGGGTGTATCGTGAAGAGCCAAAAGGCACCTTGCACCTATTCTGTATACAAAATATTGTTGCTATCTAAAAAAAATGTATGCAGGACACCTTTTGATCCTGAATAATCATAAACATTACTTGTATACTGATTTTCTTAGAGTTATGACAGTTTACGATCTTAGTATAATGTCCGTATATTTTTAGACGCATAAACTTTGTGTAAATGCTATTCAAAATCCATTACTTTGTGGCAGAGACAACATTGGCATTCAAAGAACTTATAGAGTTTATCACACACATTTTGGATATGACCAGAAAATTGAGCATGGCAGAAGAGGGTCGTGTTCCAAGCTGAACGCTGTTCCTATGTTAAATCTTTACAGCACAATCCTAGGTATAAAACTTGCCTTGTTATTATATTAATTCATGTAAATATTTAATATTAATTAAGCTTGTCATCATATCAGAAACGTTGCTACAACTTCCTTATATTCTTCCAAAATATATAGACTTTAATTCAAAAGGTTCGCGCTTCTAACTTTTCCTTCAGAATTAGAAGCGCGAATATTTGAATTTAAAGTTGTAAAATTTAAATTTTCATGCGTGGCGCCGACCCCCCATCCTTCACCATCATTGCTACATTTAATTCTTCAACCAGACACGAATGGCGCTATTAGGGAACCAAGTTAGTATGTTAAGTTGCCTATCTATCCCTATCATAAGCGCATCTCCCTTTTCTATGGTCGTGGTTCTAGTAGGATTTTCCGAGAGTGTGACGCTGGATGACTTAACTACTTTAAAACACCAATGAACTGTTGCTTTTTTATAATCGTTGAATTATCCTAGTATTGTAGTTCTTATTGAGCATTAATTACGACCGTCGGAATTTTATGAATTGCCTGATTATGTCGCGTTCAGTGTATACATAGCGGTACTCTATTTTTGGTACAAAAAAAAACTGTTTCTTAGAATAAAATAATATTTCGAGGCACTAAAATGTATAAAAACGAATTGAAGTTGACAAATTAAAACATCAAAACATAAATGCATTGTGAAGCAAAGCCTGGCCTGCCCTGTTATCCTATGATGGTTCCGTTTTAGTGTATCACCAATATGTGTCTCTCTCTCTCTCTCTAACATGTATTTAACTTAACACGAGAAAACATGACATATATAGTTAGTCAGAGTCAAACAACCTTATGACTGACCAATGGCTAAACAATATCAATAAAGACATACTTAGCATTGGAATGGTTTATCGTTTAGCAACCCTAGTAAATGCTCAGATCTCTTTCAGCAACCGTAAATACGTATGTTCCAACTGGCATATAGATAGATAGATTCTTAAAAGGCCTAGAATATTTTTCGCTTACTTATCCAATTTTTAAATTAACTGCTGATCGGGGACTTTTAAACACATTTTTGTCTTGTCAATCTTTATTAAAAATTTAACCAAGTTACTTGCATTAGTTATCCAAAACATTGTATTCCCTTAGGGAAAGGGGGATATTGTTCAAGCCATTTTAATAAAAGTTAAATCGGAATTTCAAAACTTCGTCCCTTTAAATGTAAAACAGCAAAACTTCTTTTATTAAGTTTATAGAAGCGAGTTCACTACACCCCCAGATATTATCATAAATATCCCTAAGTTCCTACGATGCGACGCAGACGTCTCAACCGAACTAATTTTGTTTTGGCATAGACAAGCTCAGTTTATAACTTAAGTGAAAAATCGAGTAAAAAACTATAAAATAAAAATTCAATTTTTAAAAATATTCTTATCAGACAATGTTTGAAGGATAAGTTCTAGTTTAATATTGATATTTGATGCACCGTGTGTTCCCGAGAGGAGTACCTACTGCACTTTAGTAAAGTTAAAATCAGTTATTAAACTACCTAACGATAAAGCATACAGGGTTTTTAATCTTAATTAATTTAATCTTAGTAGTAAAGTAAAGTATAAAAAATTATTTAACATGGTCGTTTTAAATTAGAAGCATTAAACGAATTTCTATTAAAAAAGTTTATAATTTACTGCTAATTATTAAAAGTAAAAAATTTGGATGATCAAATTTATAATCTAAACAATTCGTCCATTATTCTCAAATCGGCCTGGTTACAAATTATAAGTAATAAATATCGGCCTCAAACTAATTTTCATATATTTTCAATATTTCGCTCCAGAAGGAGTATCCTTCATGCCCTACTATAACAACGACATTTGAAGAAAAATCAAACAGCACAAAACTAATAATTGTAAGATTCCTTTTTAACTTGTAAGACCCTGCAGTGCGGATACAATATATAGGGTGTAAACAAAATTACCGAGAATTGATTAATATCGCTGTTGGATCATCTTATATAGAAGTATGTCTTAAATACGCTGCTATATATAAAATCGAATACGTATTCGAAATATTCCGTTCTGGATTTTAAACATGGTAAAATACTGTCCATCTCCATAGGCAGCAAGAGGTCTCACACAAACTCTATCTTGGGGTGACAGTAACCAAGTAGAATTTAAGTTAAAAGAAAAACCCGGGCCGAAGTTTTTTCTAAAAGCTTTAATGTTAAAGGACCGGCTATAGTTTGTTTTCTGATTGTGTATCGCATTTGATCCTGAAAACGGTATATCATGTATTTTTTCACTCAGTAATGGCTCATGCAATACATGTCTGGGGACATGCGCCACAATTAAGTAGACTATTCGGTCTCCAGAGAAAGGCCATCAGGATCGTGGCACGATTGGGTTACAGGAAGGACTGCAGGCGATGCTTTAGGGCTATAGCGGTGTTCACTTTTCCCTCTTAGCTGATCCTTGAATGCCTACTGTACATCAAGTGCGCAGTGAGGTTTACAGTTACGACACTAGACTCTGCAACATGCTGCACGACTGGAGAGGTATCATGATGGTCCGCGGTACCTGTCTACGAAATTTCATAATATTCTTCCAACTAACTATAAAGCATTACCTCCTAAAAGGTTTAAAGAAACTATATAGGGCTTTCTAATTGAAAACGCATTTTATAGTTTGGAAGAGTTCTTAAAGCATAAATTTTAGTCATTTATAGTAATTGTAAATTTTTATTTATTCCTGATCTCCAAATTATTTGTTAATTGTAGCGAGTATTATATTTATATCGTATCTTTTTTACCATTTTTGATTAAATATTTTTAAATGTGACGAGTGTAACTAAGAGCCTCTATACACTCCAAGAACTATTGATGCTCTAAAAAGCCCAAATTCGACCATCGCTGGAATACTGTTCACATATTTGGGGCTCTGCTTCTAAACATACCCTGATATTGCTGAATCGAATTCAAAGAAGAGTCCTAAGAAGAATCCTTCGCTGGATCGGTCACCATGATTTGATAAACAACCTGGAAAGCCTTGAAAATCGAATGCAGGCTGGCGACTTGCTATTTTATAAATATTCTCAACGCAAGTGCTCTACTGATGTTGCCCGCTTAATTCCACCCAGAGTGGTACATGGTAGAAATACACGATGAGCCACTACAGCCCACCCGTATGTGGCTCAGCTTAGTGTCCCTCGAACGACACTGTTTCAAAATTCTTTCATCTGGAGAACGTCATTACTCTGAAACGACCTCGCTGAGGCCGTGTTTCCCAACGAGTATGATCTCCAAAGATTCGAGATCAACGTGAATTGTTTCCTGCGCACACGTACCGTTCGCAGGGTGCCCTAAAGGATTCATCCTGCAGTGCTGTGCCTTATCATATAGTAAAAAGTTGCAAAGATTTTTGTATTATATTAATGCGAAACAAAAGTATATGATAAAAAAAGAGAGGTTTAGATTTTGTTGCAGTATAGTAGAATTAAAGTGGTAAAGAATAATTTATTGAATTAATGTTGTGAAATGAAGGTAGAAAGTGGTGGATTTGACATTGTTAAAGGATTACTGTATTAGTATTAGTATTATTAAGATTATTGATGTGAAATGAAACTCATGATCGGGAAGAAATTTTTGTAATGTTGGTATGATATTGTACAGAAGACATGAAGATCTAAAGCCAAATTGTAGTGAAGAAATGAAGGTAGAATAGGGTGAAAGTTAAAATAGTTATAAAATAAATACTGCAGGGTTACTGGTGTAAATAGGGGCGAAACTGGAAACACTTAGATTGCAGAAGGTATATTGCTGAGGAGCTTTAAAGGCTAAACACTAGTCATTGGTGCCTCATAATGTGAGATTATTCAAAAAATGTTGAAACCATTTGAGAAAGACCACGTCGTCATATAAGTGTCCGGTTAGAGTGTCACGCGAAGAACAATAATGTTCAAAATATGTTGGGAACAATGAAGTGATAACTTTAAATATATATTGTGGACCGCCTGTGTTTTATTTCATTGAATCGACTCCACTCTAAGCATGGACTACGTTTTTAAGTTTAGAGTCAATAATATTTGGAGATAAACCATGTCGACCGTATGGAATGGCCGGCAAAATATCCCGACCTTAACACTATTGAACATGTTTGGGCTTACCTAAAATTGTTAGTTTGATCCCGTCATAGTGCCCCCGAAACATTAGGAGAACTGGATTGGGGCAATTCAGGAGGAATGGGAAAATATTCCTCAGAATTACATCAACACATTAGTTAGCACCAAGTATGCCCAATTGATGCAGAGAAATTTTAAATGTTAGAGGTGGACCAACTCCATTTGAATTATACAATTTAACAAAATTTATGTTTTCCATTTTACAAGTCGTTGTGTTAGAACGACTCGTTCGCATTTGATAAAGTCATTATTATGATTTCTTGAACTTTGTGTTCTATTTGTTTGAACAACACTTCTGAATAATAGCCTTTATTTCCATGGAACGAGTTTTCTTTAACTTAACACCGTCTTGTTTAAAGTTTTTTATTTCTTTAATTTCTTAAACCCACTTCATCATGATTTTTCTTAAAGAAATTTAGTTTTTAATGTGAAGATTTTTATTTTAGAATACGTTTCCCTTTTAAATAACATTGTGATTTTTCAAGTTTTGATTTTTGTGATCTGCTTTTTAAACCGTTTACCCAAAATTATTGCAGTTACAAAACTTCTGTACATTAGTTTACATTATATTTTCTTCTATTCCTAATTTATCAAATCATTCGTTGCTTTTGACAAACCTGTATTTTGAATAATCATAGTGTTAGAGATCAAAAACTGAAAAACCAATTACACATTACAATTTTGGACTGGATTTTTAAACAAGGGGCAACTGTTTAAAAATCCAATCCAAAATTTGTCAAATTCGTATTCGTTTTTATGTAGCAGCGTATTTAAGACATGCCTCTACACACGGCCCTGCAATAGTGCGTCAGGCATCAGCTTCTATATCAATTAAGTCAGGAATTTCGTTTGAACGCAGACCTCCACTGTAAATATGAGTGTATGTCGGAAAAATATTTTCGCATACAACAACAAGAAGTAAACAAAAAAGTATGGCAACAAAAAAAAAAAATTTAATGGTACACCCTATACAGGGTGATTCACGTTGAGTGTCCTATTAAAAGTTCTGGCGAACTAAAAAAGATAGCTTTTTCAAATTCGGTGTGCCGCCTTAATAGGACATAGTCTATCTTTTAAAAATATTTTCACAGTTGCTGCGTTGCCTGTTCTACCCGAAACCAATGGCAACATTGGAATTTCAAATGGAACACCCTATATATTATTGCATTTTTGAATTCTATGCAAAATTGTAAGAAACTTTTGTTAATATTTCCCTATACTTATCTCTTGCCGTTTTTGAAAAAAAAAAAATAATTAATAATTTTTGATAGAAAACCACCGTTTCAATAAAGTTGAGTATTTTCGTGCGTAAACGAGCTAGCTATTTGAAATTTACACACAGGTTAGATAATACATGTGTTTAAGAATATGAATATGAAATATTGGCGATACTTTATACAGGGTATCTCAAACATGTATATTTTTTAAAGCAATTTAGAAATAATAAAAAAAATGTTTTTTTAAATGCAACTCCCCGTATTTCATTGTAACATCAAATAGGCAAATAACTTACCTACAACATTGCCATACATCTTCCTATACCTATCTCCCTCCGTTTTTTAAATACAAGCGGAGAAAAATAAATCCTTATTTTCAAGAACTACCCATAAGAAATATACCCGCTTAACCAATGATTTAGCTAGGTAGGCCATGGCAAGTTTTTTGTTTTAACTCGTCTTGACGACTATTTGACATGGCAAACAATTTTTAAATTAAGCATATGATAACGAAATGTACCTATATATTTTATAGCATTAAGCATACAAAAATTAATAAACAAACAAATACGTTATCGTTAATTTAACACAAAAATACAGAAATTAATAATTAAAATGCTTAAAATGTCCACCATTTGCATTTAGGCATTCGTTCAAACACGTCACTTGATTTGTCGTAGTTGCCCTTCGTATTTCTTCAGGAGCTAACTCTTCAAAAGCTCGACGTACCCGGTTTTCCAAATCTTGGCGATTTTCTATTGGGGTTCCTACATACACCCGTTCTTTCATAGTTCCCCAAAGATATGAATCTAGGAGAGTAAGATATGGGGACCGAGGGGGCCAGTCCCACGGTCCCAAGCGTCTTATCCACCTATCCTCGAACATTCCGTTTAACTCTTGACTCACCCCGTTGCTACAATGAGCAGGAGCCCCATCTAATTGGTACCAGCAAGACATAATTAATTGTAGTGACAACCCATCCAGAAACTCGCTAACTGTCATTCTTAAAATGTCCAAATACTTATCCGAATTTAGATTTTCTTCGTAGATACAATAAGCAAATTTATTATCCATCAATAAGCAAAAAACGTTAAAACCAAATTGAAATTGAAACCCCCGTTCTTTAACAAATTTCGGATTTTCAACTGCCCAAAAATGATTATTTCGTCGGTTGAATATTCCCTCCCTCGTAAATTTCGATTCATCTGTCCAAATGATTTTGCTTAAAAATAATGGGTCTTCATGAATTCTAATTAAAACCATTTCACAAAATTCAACACGCCTCTGGGCATCTCCTGGTAAAAGAGCTAGTTGGGTGATAAATTTAAATGGATAAATTTTATGTTTTTCTAAAATGCGTTGAATAGTTGAATATGAAAGTCCTAAATCTATTTTTGCATTTCGAATTGATGCGTGGGGGTAAACATTAAAATACGCAAGAACATTTATTTCATTATCTTCATTTTCAGTTTGGGGTTTTGCGTATTTTCGAGGTTTTCTAATTACACCCTGATTTTTAAAATTTACTTCATATCTGAAATATCAACACAAAACAAATACGTTTTTAAGATAATCTAAGAAGGGTATAAAAATATTAAAATAGTTACCTTCTAAATTTTTTTTCGTTCATGGGAGGTAAATGGGGATATAATTCATTAAATCTTCTACAGGTTCTTGAAATAACTTTGTTGCACTCCCCGTGCATGTAAAATAAATTTAAAATATCAAGATGTGAATATTTATTTACATTTGCCATTTTTTACGTCATTGTTATCATATGCTTAATTTAAAAATTGTTTGCCATGTCAAATAGTCGTCAAGACGAGTTAAAACAAAAAACTTGCCATGGCCTACCTAGCTAAATCATTGGTTAAGCGGGTATATTTCTTATGGGTAGTTCTTGAAAATAGGAATTTATTTTTCTCCGCTTGTATTTAAAAAACGGAGGGAGATAGGTATAGGAAGATGTATGGCAATGTTGTAGATAAGTTATTTGCCTATTTGATGTTACAATGAAATACATTTAAAAAAACATTTTTTTTATTATTTCTAAATTGCTTTAAAAAATATACATTTTTGAGATGCCCTGTATAAAGTATCGCCAATATTTCATATGAAATTCTTAAACACATGTATTATCTAACCCGTGTGAAAATTTCAAATAGCTAGCTCGTTTACGCACGAAAATACTCAACTTTATTGAACGGTGGTTTTCTATCAAAAATTATTAATTATTTTTTTTTTTCAAAAACGGCAAGAGATAAGTATAGGGAAATATTAACAAAAGTTTCTTACAATTTTGGGTAGAATTCAAAAATGCAATAATATATAGGGTGTTCCATTTGAAATTCCAATGTTGCCATGTCCTATTAAGGCGGCACACCGAATTTGAAAAAGCTATCTTTTTTAGTTCGCCAGAACTTTTAATAGGACACTCAACGTGAATCACCCTGTATATTTATGCATATTTTGGTTATTTTTAGGGTTCTCTCTTATTTCCCAAAATTTTTTTAATTGCTTTAGTCATTTACGTGTAACAAATTAAAAATAATAAAAAATCGTTTTGCACGCCTTGAAAAAATTATTAAAAAAACGGCCTTAAATCTGTTTTGTCCGAGCTACATAGTGTGAACTTGAGTACAAAAGGTCTAACGATACTCTGACTTAGAATAGTTTTATCTTATTTTATACACGGTGACCAAAATTTGGTTCCAAAAATGACAACTTTCAAAGTAGTCTTTCTTAAAATTTTTAGGATAGTATTATTATTTTACCATCTAATGTAGAATTGAAATACAAATATTGTTTTTGTATTACAAGTGTATCAAGATTCTGGACCGCTTTCAAGATATTTACCAAAAACCATAAATATGCCCATTGCCTTAGTAAAGTAATACAAAAAAGATCTAGGCAGCCATGGAAGCAGAACAATGTTTATTTAAGAAATAGATTTCGACATTACCCTTGCGACAGATATAAGTATACTTTATCGGATAGCATTTTATTTTAAGAAATTAATTTTTCAAAGCAAGAGCTCATTGACATGATTTTTGTATTGGGGAACAGTGATCAAAATTGTTATCTAACAAGTAGAATGTATGCGACTTAGTTTCCCGAAAGGCACGATCCAGAACCAATAGGCTTTAGCAGACTACTTGAGCGTTTTCTTGAACCAGGAAGCGTAGATTACAAAAAGGAAGAAAGGATAAAAACGATTACAAATGAGGAAAATCAATTAGCAGTTTTGTTGAGAGATACAGAAAATCCAAACAGTAGTCCGGCACGTGTGGGAGAAGAAGTTGAAATAAGTGAGAGGTCAGTTTAGAGAATTTTAAAAATACATCATTTTCATGCATACCACATTCAACTGCACCAGGCTCTGAGTAAAAATGACTTTCGGTGTAGAGTTGAGTTTTGTGAGTGGGCTCGATTCCGCCTTCAAGAAAATCCATTATTTTTTATGAAAGTCTTATTTTCGGATGAAGCTACATTCCACAACAATGGATGCGTCAATAAGCATAATTTTCACTATTACGCTACCGAAAATCCAAGAGTCATACGACAAATGGACTATCAACATTGTTGGTCAATAAATGATTGGCGAGGAATTATTGGAGAACATGTGGTAGGCCCTTACTTTTTTAACAGCCATCTGATCGGTCAAATGTATTTACAATTTTTAACAAATGATTTACCTGTATTACTTTAAAATTTGCCACCAAATATGCAGACACAAAATATGTGGTTACAACAGGATGGAGCTCCAGCCCATTTATCGCGACAGGTCAGAGCTTTGCTAGATAACACTTACGAAAATCGCTGGATTGGAAGAGGTGGACCAGTTAGAAGGCCTGTAAGGTCGCCCGATTTAACCAAACTTGACTTTCTATGGGGGTATGTAAAATGTAAAAGACCTTGTTTATACAGAACATCCAATAACTGAGCAGAACATGCGACAAAGAATAATCAACGCGTTTGCAACAATTACACTCGTAATGCTCCAAGATGTGTAAAGGTCCTTTCAAGCAAGAATAGACAGATGCCTTAAACAAAAGGGAAGATATTTTAAACATCTTATAAGATAAATGCGTTACTTTAAAAATATAATTTAAAATAAACATGGTTGTGTTTCCATGGCTGCATAGATCTTTTTTGTAATAATTTACTAATAAAATGGGCATATTTATGGTTTTTGGTAAATCTTGTAATCGGTCCAGAATTTTGATATACTTGTAATACAAAAAAATGTTTGTATTTAAATTCTCCATTAGATAATAAAATAATATAGAGGGTACTTCATTTGAAAATCTTAAGAAAAACTAGTTTGAAAGTTGTCATTTTTGGAACCAAATTTGGGACACCCTGTATAAAATAAGATAAAACTATTTAATGTCAGAGTATCGTTAGACCTCTTGTATTTAAGTTAACACTATGTAGCTCGGACAGAACAGATCTAAGGCCGTTTTTTTAATAATTTTTTCAAGGCGTGCGAAACGATTTTTTATTGTTTTTAATTGTTCGTAAACAACTAAAGCAAAATAAAATTTTGGGAAATAAGAAAGAACACTAAAGAGAACCAAAACATGCAAAAACATACAGGGTGTACAATTAAAAAAAATTATCGTCATACTTTTTTGGTCCAGTCTGTATATGCGAAAATATTTTCTCGAAATACACTAATATATACAGTGTAGGTCTGCGTTCGAACAAAATTCCAAACTTAATTGGTATAGAAGCTATGGATGCCTGACCCACTATTACAGGACCCTGTATAAGATGATCCAACCGAGATATTAATAAATTTTGGGTAATTTTCTGCACAGTCTGTATATTGCACTGGGGCTATATCAGGAGTTAAAAAGGGATCTGATAAACCAATTCTGAGCATGAAAAGTTTTACAAAGTTTCTTGTCAAGATAATCCATGGCAAATTGAAAACAAGTGCTCTATTAAAACAACAAAAATTTTGCAATTAGTCTAGTGTTCGTTTGTGTGTGGTGAACCAATCCCTAAAAAAATGTTTTCGGAAGCAATGAGGTTTTTTTAAAATTGTAATAGGTTTAATAAACACCTTGTATGCAATACTTCCCATTTTATTTAGATCTCATGATCGACACAAACACTTATTGCTCCAATTTGAAAGAACCTTTCAAAACCCGTAAGCATCTATCTCTATTACTTTAGAAAATATTTCACTTCGAAATGTATCTAAAAATGTGAAGTATTTGTTTCATCTGTACAGCAGTTTAGTAGAATATTAGTTTTCGGGATCAGTGGTTTGGCCGTATTGGAACCAACGGCATAGCCGACTCGATACCCTGACCTAACGCTATTAAATTATTTTTCATGCGGTTACAGGTCTACGACAATAATTTAAATATGTGCAATTATTCCCTGTATTATTTTCCGCATAAATATTTTTTTTAAATATTGTTGGTTGCTTCGATAACTAATAGGATTGCTTGTATGGCTATTATAGACATTAAGAAAAAGTGAGCAACTAGCCAATTTTAAACACCCTGTGCCGGATAGCATGCTCCACGAGTATGTGATTTTTTTTATATTTTTAAAAGTACGGCCTAGACTAAACTAATATGCCTTATTTTTGTGACATATTCTATTTTATTAATGCGGTACAAATTTCATCTTGACGACCAGTTCGACGATCTTCTACCAGTAGAATACAAGTAAATAAATTCGATTTAAAAATCCCTACACCACTTAAATATGTCCTTATAAATAACCCTTATCATGGCACTCAACCTACATCCGTCATGGGCATGCATCAAAGCATATTATATATTTTTCAGCTGGTTTTGGCAGAATCGATTATACAATCATTCAGCGATTACTTCCGTTGTTAGACTTTAAAGGGGTTAAATTAATTAGTTTATTTTCAGATAAATATAACTGACAGCTTAATTTTTTTGTTTAGATGGCGTTATCATCATTAATTATAATTATTATTTTTACCCCTAAAGTGAAAAGAAAATTAGTACCTGCATACACATGAATATTTTAGTTGTGTAGGACTTCGTAAATTCTTGTGCATCTCAGTTTCTGATGGTAACTACCAAAAAGCTTTTTCCTACATGGTGCCAAGCTATTAAAACTTTATTATAAATTATAAACCAATCGAACATATAATTTATGGTTTGTACTAACTTAGTCAAGCCTGGTTCTCAGAGCTTCCTACTGTGGTCAGCATCAGTCATCTGACCAATCAGAAGCGACTGACGGAATACCCCTAACCTCTTCCCAAGTGTAGTGGACTGTCGTAGGAGCACCCTCATTAAAGTTAACCAACTACACCAAAACAAGAATTATAACCACAAGAACTAATAATATTGACTATTATTGACTTTACCAGTTCCCGGCTTGACCGACTTGTTTAGGAATATTTGGTGCTTGTCGCAGAGAAGAGCTGTGCCATTTGACAACCGACAACGTCAAGAATTTGTAATCTACATTAGTGGTGAACATTCTAAATACAAAACCTAAGGTTCCGCGAACTTTCACTGTAGTTGTTGAGCTATTTTATTTGAATTTGTATAGAAAATACAGAGCTCGTCGGTCAACACATATCGGACATCGTCGAATTTTTTACAAATATATAAATAATGAATTTATTGTGCCAAAAATCCAGTTGATATCAATAGTTTCGGTAAAATGCCTGCTATTATATCAGAATTCTTGAATCCCCTAAATCACTGTTTTCGTCGGTCGTCGGTGCGAGCCTAAGAACTATCAAAAGACATGGAGTCCTCAACAGGGGCAGAAGGATATATTGAAAAATCACTGGGAAATAAGAAGAGAATTGCCAAAAGCCTTCTTACAACGTGATCGTCCAGTACTATTATTTCCATTTCCACCACAAGCATACAAAATGACAACAAAATACTGATTAGTGAAACTGCAAAAGGATATTTATGGTTGCTCAAATTGTACAATAATGTACAGTAATGTTAACATTAAAAGTTAAGAAGATCCTTGCATTTATTTTTTAACACTAGTGTCATAAAATGACATTTTAAACAATGACAACAAGCGTTAATTCTTCTTTTAATAGTGTTTGTAGATACAAATTCTTTTAAACCTAATACGTTGTCTTCGCGGTATTGATTTGGTTACATAAGAATGTGTCTAGACGTTACTTTAATAGCAATTATACTAAGAAATTTACAACAGTTAATTATTTGCCTAAAATAAAACATGATTGCGCTAGCATTATAACCTACGAACTGTACCATACAGGTCGTCCGGAAATTCCGCTCGCATATTTCACGAGAATATTCTACATAGATATGAAAACATGAAAAAATTTCATAAGAATGTAGGTCTTTAAATGTCATGTCAAAGCATGTCATGTCAAAGCTATGGTCATCCAAAGGTGCCCTCCAAAGACTAGTTTCCATTTTAGTTCTTTACAGGGACAGTATTTTATACAAAACAGTTTTGTGGTTTTAATTTATTTCAACATGTTATTTATGGTTAAAAACAAGCAACATTTGTGTGTTAAAAAATGGGACCTTCAAAAATTTATTACGAACATTTTTATCTTAATGTACTTATTTTTAGCTGAAAATAATCCTCAATATTTTTGCTCATTTTGTAAAAGAATCTTCCTATTTATAGCAACTGTAATTAATTAAATATTTTTTAAATTAAACTCGGTTACAGGGCGGCAATCATAATTAGCATTGATTCTATTAGGATTATTAATTATGAATTTATTAATTACGGCCTATAGCCACGACTATTAAGATATCAATTAGATATCTAGTATTGCTATATTACATAATATAGATTTGGGATTAATTTGAAGGCTGAGTGCGAATGGGGCATAGCGTATTTTATGTATATACAGGGTGTTACTTAATGTTAGGTACTTATTTTAGTGGATGATTTCTAGACCAATTTTAATCTGAAGAGTTTATTAAAACTAGGGAAATTGTAACTCAAAGTCACAATACAATTTCCCTAGTTTTAATTTAAAACAGGTCGTCGAGAATATGGACAGTTTCTTTGAATTTAAAAAGTTTATATAAGCAGGTCCGCAACCGCTTTATTTTTGAGTTAGAGTGTATCGATTTTTCCCGAATATGCTTGATACCGCTTTAGATATTATTTTGAATTTTAGTAGGTACAAACTAAGCATAAAACACATTTTTTTTATTAGAAAGATTTTGTCTACTTCTACCAGTGGCGTCCGCGCATACATATCTAATATTTTTAATGTAAAAAATGATAAGCCACTGTTTTTTTTTAAACAAATATTATCTCGAGGGGTCAACCCCTAGTGGGAATCAATCTACATTTTTGTGGGAATCACCTGGGAATTACCTAGGAATCCATGGAAATCACCTATTGGAATCCATAGGAATCCTTGGGAATCACATAAGAATCTATGTGAATCGGGTGGGAATCAGGTGACACTCCTTGGGAATCATATGGAAATTAGTAGCCAATAACCTAAGATTCTTGGTCATTCTTATTATGCATACAAGCGCGTTAACCTCCAATCTGTCCGCTTAGATTTTTTGTCTTGAGGATTTCTCATATAGTTTTGAGACGAGTTGGCGCGTTGACCCTTCTAATAATTAATTGTTACGCACTAAATATCTCGGAGACATATAAAAAAGAGCTCTCATATTGATCATAATATCTCAGATATTTCTGTTTGTTTTGATTTAAGTTTGTATGAAATAGTAAGAAGTTTATAAATTTTTAGGTATTTTTGGTCTTTTCAATCTGTTTGGTGCACACGTCAGTTGTTAATTATGCCAAAGCCTGTGACGTTTTTCTGTTGAAATGAGTTTTTCAATATCGATAATCGTAGTATCGATTATTTGAAGCAATTTCACAAATCATTTTTATCAACTGGTTTATAGTAATGTAGTTAAGACGTGGATAAGACAGTGAGAAATTAGGCCTATTTTTACGTACCAATGATTTTTGTTTAAATAGGAAGAACAGTATGACACTAAATTGTACCAATCCAAAATTTCATAATCGATTTCTTTATATAATGCTCGAGTGGACGATTCAGCTCAGCATTCCGTGAGAAACATAACCTTATATATACAGGGTGTCAATTTGAAAACTTCTCACCCTTAATATCTTTCTTGTAGTTAAAAATATGAAAAATCGGAAAGACACGTCAATTTTATTTGTAAGGGGGACACTTTAAATGAATAGTTTTAGCTTTCTTGTGAACCCCCTAGGAGAGGTAGATGTCACCCTTAGAATCTTAAACGGGAATGGGGGTCAAGTGGCATATCGTTTTAAAGGGTGTTCAAGTCTCTTTTCAGTGGTATCCTACTTTCTTGCTTTTTGTCTAGGGGTTTCCGAATAATCGCGTTTCAAAGTTGCAGAAACAATTAAACTTGCCTGCATTGAGATTTTGGTTTTCAGGTTAGTGTTTACACAAAAATTACTGCATTGGGTCTCCTTGTAGTACAAATGATTACAAGATTAGGTGGCACCATGGGGGTAGCCAGACATTTTTCTAGGGGGGCCATATACTATTAAACACAAAACATCATAAACATTAACGTTTTTTTTTTATCAAATTCCAATAAGTGGCAACTTTCAGGGGGGGACATGGCCCTCTTCTGCCTCCCCCTCGCTACGCCCATGAGTGACACCGTTTCAAACTTTATTTGGGGATTGGCAAAGTAACCTCGAAAAATTTACACAAAAAGTAATCTAATAAAATTTCGATGGTACTACGAGTACCTAGTTAATTTGTGTTCATTCGATGACTAATCAAGGAAATTCCACAAAAGCCTTGCTATTTCTATCAACAAATTCTAAAAATACGTTGTTTTTGAAAAAAAAAACATGGGCAGCAAATTTAAAAGATGTAGCCAAAACAGGAATATTATTGTTAATTCGCTTTTGCTTGTTGGGCTGTTCAGTGATAACTTTTATCAAGCGCATAAAGTGTGCGAATAGTTTATTCTCTTCAAATAGGAACTGAAATTATTTTCATTTATGGAGAGGTTGGAAAGTGCGCACAAAGGACGGCACTGGTTTTCAATGAAAGAGATCGAAATCGTGAAGTAAGTCACAGATATGTGCTGGATTTGGTGGCAAAGTTCTCCGAAACTGGTTTGGTGATAATAAAAAAATAAATAACCTACGAGTGATGAATGAAGAAGCTCAAATTGAGGTTTTGGGATTATTTGCTGCAGAGCCCACCAGCTACTTGCGGACAGTAGCAGAACAGACAGAAATGTCACACGAGACTGTAAGAAAAGCACTGAAAATGCATAAACTCCATCCATACAAAATGCAGATACTTCAAGAACTCTATGACGATGATTTCGATAGAAGAATAGGGTTTTGTGAATTCATGAGTCGTCAAGTCAACGCCATCCGTAATATTCTGCCGAATATCTGTTTCAGCGATGAATGTTCATTTTTTCTAAATGGAAATGTTGACAAACAAAATTGTCGATATTGGAGTGACGAAAACCCGCATTTTTTCGAGAAGGATATACACAATATCCCCAAAAAGTTAATGTTTGGGCTGGTGTTCTTGGAAATGCCATTATTGGTCCTTTATTTATTAAAGGAAACTTGACAGGTGATCTGTACCTTAATATGCTTGAAGAGACTATTGATCCTCTTATCACCCATAAGCTAGAAACTTAAATTGATGCAGAGGGTAATTCAGTTTTACAGGAGGATTTGATAACATTCCAGCAGGACGGTGCTCCACCTCATTATTTTCTTCCGGTCCGACAGTGGTTAAACGAGAGATTCCCAGATAGATGGATTGGCAGAAGGGGACCAATTGAATGGCCTCAAAGATTACCGGTTTTAACACCCTTAGACTTCTTTCTTTGGGGACATCTTAAATCCATTGTTTATAAAACACAACCTGCTGATATTGATGATCTTAAAAGGCGAATTGCAGCAGAATGCAGGTCAATTCCCGGTGAAGTTTTCCGAAATGTTAGGGAGAAGTTCGAAAACAGACTTTGTTATTGTTTACAGGAAAATGGACAACAATTTGAACAACTTATAAGACAGTGCGTAAGTAGATCACATGTGTTTTATTGTAGAAATTTCTCTTCCGCAATAAAAAGTTATTTTTGTCGAAGTAAAATAATCAATAAATAAGAAATCAATTGTTTAAACTAGATTTTCTTCGTGTTATTCAACGATTTTAACGGTACCGCCTAATCTTCTAATCATTTGTACTTCAAGGAGACCCAATGCAATAATTTTTGTGTAAACACTAACCTGAAAACCAAAATCTTAATGCAGACAAGCTTAATTGTTTCTGCAACTTTGAAACGCGATTATTCGGACACCTCTGGACAAAAAGCAACAAAGTAGGATACCACTGAAAAGAGAATTGAACGCCCTTTAAAACGATGTGCCACTTGACCCCCATTCCCATTTAAGATTCTAAGGGTGACATCTATCCCTTCTAGGGGGTTGAAACAAAAAGGCCAAAACTATTCATTTAAAGTGACCCCCTTATAAATGAAATTGACGTGTCTTTCCGATTTTTCATATTTTTAACTGCAAGAGAGATAGTAAGGGTGGGAAGTTTCCAAATTGACAACCTGTATATTATTCGAATGGCGTCGTTTCACCTTGGTTTACTTGCTGCTTGCTGCATTTAACATAATTAAATTCTGCCTTTTTAAAATTTTGAGTATTGAAGATGAGTGATCTAGCTGGTCGTTATAACCAGTGTTCGTTATATCAAAGTTCGTTGTATTACTAATAGTTCATTTTCTCCTGAAAAATACTATTTTTCAATTAGGACAATGTTGAACAAAGTGCAAAAAAACTGAAACAACAAAATTTCTTGAATCTAATAAAAGTGAAAAGTCTGAACACGGATAAGCATAACTTTTTTTTTCATTTTGAATAAATAATATTATGATTGGTCGTTGAAAGTGAAATAACATACAACTGAAAAATATTTGCGCGGAGCGTGAGTTGAGTATGCTTCAACCGTGAGCGTCCCTATAATGCGAATCGGCCTTTAATAGTTAATATACTTTTTAGGGGATTTCTACACGGTATACAGTTTTATTTTGGAACAATAAACAAGCATTTTTAAACTAATGTTGGTGAAGCTTTTTTGTTTAGTTCGTGTAATTTTTTATATTTAGGATTTCTAATTAAACTCAAACCAATTTATTTTGAAACCCATAAGAGTTTAGGTTAGATTATACTGTTGTGGATCTAGCCACGAGCGTTGTGACTAAATTCACAAGAACCTTAAGTTTTAAACTAAGAAATAAAACTAACTCTTTTATACGAAGAAAAAGAAAACACTTTCGTTTATTTGTAAGAAATACGATTTTAAAATATTTTGGGAGCACAAGTTGTTCTTACAAATGTTCAGAAGTAACTTTCCTTCTCAAATTTCTAAGAGCTAACCTAAGGACTAATTTGGGCGTGCCTTTGAAAATGGGCGGTCTTAAATCAACTCAAAGCAAATCAAATAAAGCTTTCTTGTTATTTAGCAAGAATATGTTTTTAACAAAGAGTGATAAAGCCCATTTGCAAAGTTTACAATGTGATACAATAAACTAATTTAATGAAATGAGTAATTTCTCTAAAATGGAAAGTTTTGTTATGGTTAAATATTTCGATACCTGGCGTCTATCATAGAAATTAGTCTGTTCTGTTTGAAAAGGTTTTTAAATAAACAGTAATTAAAATTTAGAAGAAATAATAATAAACTTACAATAGAAGGGTCTGTCGCCGTTTTACTATCGTCTGGTATAATATCTAAGATAATTAGGTATCT
Organism: Polydrusus tereticollis; assembly: GCA_963920685.1. Classification (NCBI taxonomy): domain Eukaryota; kingdom Metazoa; phylum Arthropoda; class Insecta; order Coleoptera; family Curculionidae; genus Polydrusus; species Polydrusus tereticollis. Next base: position 59,758,172 of record OY987329.1, read on the forward strand.
ATAAAAATAAGGTTGAATGACGTATTCTTACTAAAAATAAAGTATTGTACCTATACATATAAACTTATATACACATGTGGAAACATAGGGTTACAACACCTCCCACCTTAATGAGAGATTTTATGTAATCTAAATGGAGTAAAATCTCAAAACTTGACTTAAATACAATAATGAAATTTAAACTAAATTATTTCGTTAATAACCCTAATAATATGGTTCTTGACTAAGCTACATGTTGATAAGATCAATAAAGCTATTTAAATTAATATACCTAGTTACTCGTTACTAATTTAATGCACTTAAAAATAAATGGCGATATATAAAATCAGTATTTTTATCCTATATAGATATTATACATTTTAAATTTGTTTGGTTGGTCGCCTCGTGGGTGTATAACCAATGCTTTTACGTGGATGAACTTGTAAAGCAATACTTTCTTCCTCTGAATCGTCAGCATTGTTTATATTCTCCGAGGTTCTATTTCTATGAACATAACGTGTTACATATCTATCGTCGGCGAAAGATGGTTCTACATTTTGATTGACTCTAATGCAAAAATTTGGTATTATGCCACAACATGAATTTTTATTTTTTGGACAGCAACATTTTTTATATATCTTATAAACTATAAACAAAACAGTAATTATTGCTAAAATATATGCTAGAGTTGAAGTAAAAGTTGTGTAATGAGAAATTTCTTTCTTTTTTTGAATGTTATCTGCCAGCCTTTCTATGTCGTCCAGCTTATGACTAGCAATATTTAATTCTGGTATGTGTTTACTTAAGATTTTATAGTTTTCACTTAACAAAATTTCAGAAAAATTCATTTGGTTTGTTTTACCTTTTTCACAACACTCATCACTTATATCAACTGATGGAACAATTTCACTATACATCTCGGACTGATATGTGTTGTCGTGGGGCACCAACATTGCCGATGGACTGTAGGCCTTACATTGTTTCGCTAGTGTGACGCTACCACAATTTTTTAACATTAAATCTATCGGTTTATTTTTATTTACACAAGAAATAGTTAAAGTTTCTGTTTGAGGTACTGCAAATAACCAAGTGTTGCTTGTTAATAATTGAATAAAAATTCCTCTATCTGACATAACAATGCGTTTATCGCAATTTTCTGGTATTTTACTTGTACCTTGTAACAATTTTATCTCACAATTGTCTACGAGATGGGCAAGAGATACAGGTTTTTGTTGCTTACAAATAATTTTATTTTCTAGTAATTTAAGACAAGAAGTGTATTCGATATCTGAAATTTGTATAAACTGTTGTTTGCTTTCGTCAATTGCTATAAATTTAGATGAAGGGTGGATCAAAATAAATTCGTTTAATGCTATTAGTTTGGGAAATGGTGTTATTTTATATAAGTAAAATAATTGTGTTTCTACTAGTGGTATATTTATAATATATACCAAACGTTTATTTTCAAAGAAAACTTGTAACTCAACTATATTTAGGAACATATTTGCATTTGCTAAATCTAAAGGTGCGGGGAATTCCAGCCCATGAGGTAGAGATTCAGTTACTTGTCTTAATTCTTTTGTTAATTGAACAGGTGTGATAATAGCAGGGTGTAGTATACCTTTCTTTGAAACAAGGATTGCGTTAGTGAGTGACATAATTTCTAGTTGTAATTGATTTAGGATTATATTTGTTACTACTACATGATCTTCCAATACTGTTTTTAACGTTAAGAATTGTATATCTTTTTGGGTTTTGTTTAATTGTTTACCAATTTTTTCTATATTGCCCTTTAGGATGCTTTCATTAAAGTCTAAGGTGCCTATGGTATTGTTAAAATTCACTAGGGTGGATTGTACTATTTTTGTTTGTTCTTTTAATAGATGAAGTACCGAGGATTCATCTTTTGAAAATTCCGAAATTTTTTGGTCGTAATACTTTGCGTCGTCACTATCTAGAACTCCAAATAAAACTTTTGTAGCTTTACCTATTATATCAAACCATCCTCTTTTGTTTCTAGCAACAATTTTATGCCCTATTAGCTCATGCAAAACTTGTAATTCTCTATCAATTTTTTGTAGACTATACTTAGAGTGTTTTATAAAAGATTCACATATGTAATAGTGATATTGTGCATTTTCGTGGCCGCACAAATCTAAGGTTTTCCTATAATAATTATTTAAGCTTAAAAACTTATCGCTAAGATTATCTATATTTACAAAAGTTATTATTTTCCACTTGTTGTTGTAAAGCCGCATTTCTCCCAATTTCTCAAAATGGATGCCAGGGTTGTGGTCATAGTACGTTACGTTAAACTCAGGTTGAGCCATCGTTAAAACGAAAATATTAATGAAAAGGACAAATCTGAAAAGAGAAAAAGTATTGTTAGACATTTTTTTTTTTTATTATTTTTTTTTTCTTTTTATTTTTTTTATCTTGTTTTATAAAAATATATTTTTTTTTTTTTTAGTCATAAAAGTGCTTTAATCTGTTTGCATGAATTGTTTGTTTATTTTTTCCTTTTTGAATAACATAATTTAGGTCAGAAATTTTATCTGAAATTATATATGGTCCTATCCATAATGAGGAAAGTTTTTTACTTCTGCCTCTACGGACAGACTCATCATATAGTAGTACCTTATCTCCTATTGTGAAATTTCTGGGAAAACTATGTTTGTCGTAATTATTTTTTGAAATATGTTTACTGTGAAGTAAATTTTCTCTGGCAATTTGCCTGGAATACTGCATTTTTTGTTTTAGATTTTCTATAAAGTCATCATATGTATAAGACATTTTTAAAGGTTGATTAATTGACGTTGGTAAAGTAGGACTAAAACCGAATAAAAGTTCAAAAGGTGAAAATTTTGTGGCTGTGTGTGTAGTTGTATTATAGGTAAATGTAGCAAATGGAATCCAGTTATCCCAATCTTGTTGCGTATCTGATATGAAATGTCGCAAATATTCCTCCAAAACCCTATGAGACCTCTCTAATGCCCCATTTGATTCTGGATGATAACTAGTTGTTTGAATTTTTTTTTATTTTTAGCATTTTACACATATTTTTAAAAAGTTCACTTAAAAAATTTGTTCCTTGATCGGTAATTAATATTTCCGGTATTCCATAGAGACAAATTATATTTTTTACAAAATGATCTGCTACAGTAAGTGATTCTTGATTTATCATTGGAATGTTAATGTTATATTTTGTTAAGTCATCCTGGAAGGTAAGTATGTATTTATTGCCCGATTCCGTTTCAGGTAAAGGACCGACTACGTCAAGAAAACACCTTTCAAAAGGTTTAGATGCGGTAGTAGTTATTACCATTGGCATTTTAGTTTTTCGCGATAATTTATTTTTTTGACAAAATTTGCATTTTTTTATAAACCTTTTTACGTCTTTTTTCATACCTCTCCAGTTGTATAATTGTGCGAGTTTTTTATATGTACGAGATACTCCTTGGTGACCTGCTAACGGAGAATTATGGTATTCTTCTAGAATAGTGGTTTTATTTGACTCGGTAGGGTTTATTAAATTATTATTGTATATTGTTATTTCGACATCTATATTTGCGAAAAGGTATCTAAGCATTGGGTAGATTATTTCCCATTTGATTAACGGATTATAGTGGTGTTTAATTATTGAAAGTTTAGTTTTAGTGTTACTTACAATATTTCTGAGGTCAATTAAGCAGGACCAGATGTTTTCATAATTAGCGTCACTAAAAGTATTTTCATTATCGATTAGCAAAAACATATTGAGTTCCTGATAATGGAGAGCAGACGGGATATTAAGTTCGGTATTTTTATTAAAGCATTCAAAAAAAATTTTTACTTGTTGGTTATTTTCTAAGACTTTAAATTTTTCTTTGTCAAAATTTTTGGGTAAAAATAATACTATTGGGTCTGTTTCATTGGTTTGAAAATATGTCGTATTTTTTTCTTTTATTTTAGAGTTTAAAACAATATGATTTTTAAGATAACTTTGAAATTCGGTATAATCCGTAATTAGGTTTCTGTTAACAATATTAATTGTTCTACTTAATGCGTCGGCGTTTGTATTTTTCTTTCCGGCCTTATAAATTACTTCATAGTTATATTCTTCTAATTTTAATCTAAAACGTGTAAGTCGCGAGCCTGGGTCTTTTATGTTAAAAACATAAAGTAACGGTTTGTGATCTGTGACTATTTTAAATTTAGTGCCGAATACATATGGCCGAAAATGCTTTACTGCCCAGACTATTGCTGCTAACTCCTTTTCAGTGGTCGAGTAATTTTGTTCAGCCGCATTTAATGTTCTACTGGCGAATGCTATTGGTCGATCACTGTTAATTTTACCCTGGGACAAAATGGCGCCTATTGCATAATTACTAGCGTCTGTAGTAATTATGAATTCTTTAGAAAAATCGGGGTATTGAAGTACAGGTGGCGAGATTATACTTTGTTTGAGTGTTTGAAATGAAATACTGCATTCGTTATCCCATATAAATTTTTCATCTTTTTTTAATAGTTTGGTAAGAGGTTTAGCGATTTTTGCGAAATCTTGAATAAATTTCCTATAGTAGCCAACTAAACCTAAAAATGATTTTATATCTTTTGAAGTTTTGGGTTGAGGAAATTTTGAGACGCATTCTACTTTTGCAGGATCGGGTTTAATGCCGTCCTCTGTGATAATATGTCCTAAATATAAACATTCTTTACGTAAAAATGAGCATTTTGATGGTTGAATTTTTAAGTTATGTTGCCTAAATCTTTGAAATATTTCGGTTAATCTCTGGTTATGTTCTGTTAAATTATTGGCATAAATTACTACATCGTCTAAATAAATGAAACATTTTAAACCATTAAGACCGCTTAAAACCGCATTCATTAATCGTTGAAAGGTTGCAGGAGCCCCCTTTAATCCGAATGGCATTCGATTGTATACGTAATGTCCGGTTGAAGTGCTAAATGCAGTTTTTAATTTATCTTTTTCATCCATTGGTACTTGGTGAAAACCATTAGCCAAGTCTAGGGTAGTAAAATAATTAGCTTTTCCGAGTTGATCAAGAATATCTGTAATGTTAGGGAGGGGAAACGCATCTGTACCTATCGTAATATCGTTAATTTTTCTGAAATCTACACATACGCGATATTTTGGTTCGCCCGACGGATCGGTTTTTTTAGGTACAACTAATAGAGGACTATTCCATGGGCTACAAGAAGGTGAAATTATATCATCTTTTAACATTTGATCGGTCTGATTTTTTATTACTTCGCGATGTTTAAATGGTAATCTATAAGGTCTAATGTTAATTGGTCCTTTGGCGGAATCTGTTTGTATATTGTGTTTAACTGTGTTTGTGTGAGAGAGTTTATCACCTTCTAAATAAAAAATGTCGCTAAACTGACTACAAGTTTCCAATAATGAGGTAGTTTCTTCAGTATTTAAGCCTTCAAGATTAATAGCGTTTCTTAATTTATTTAAACGCTCGATATGATTAATATTATTTGTTTCGATAACATTATAATCATTAGAAATAAATGGTTCAATATTAACTCTTGGCATTGCTATTGTTAAAGTTTCGTCCGAAATATTTAGAATACTGACAAAACATTTATGGTTTTTCACTTTTGTTAAAGTAGACCCTAAATAAAGTTTATCAGAAATTTGTTTTAATTCTACTATTCCCTCAGTATTTGAAATATTTGCTAATGCAGGAATTATTGTTTCGCATCGCGCAGGAATAAAAATTTTACACGGTTCGGATGGTAAAATTTTAAAATAATTACCATTAAAGAACAACGTTTCTTTTTCATAATCGATTTTGGCTCTATATTTTTGCAAAAAGTCACGCCCTAAAAGACCGTCGTTTTTGATTGGTAAATTATCCGAAACAATGTGAAATGAATGTGTTACGGTTTTATTGTTTTCTAATTTGATTAAAATACAACAGGTACCTAAGGTGTAAATTGGTTGTTCGCTAATACCTTTTAATTCTACGATTATTTCTTTATTTATAATGGAGTGGTCCTTTAATTTACCTGCTTTTAAAAGAGAGACATCGGCACCCGTATCTAATAAAAGTTGCACTGTAGAATTATTTGTATCAGAAGTATTTATTTCAATTATATCTAGTTGTTTATGGTTTTCGGAAAGTAAAATTGTTTTGCACGAAATATTTGATTTTATGTTATTATTCAAAATATTTTTATTAGGCGTATCTGGAGAATAAAATGTATTATTATTATTTTTTGAACAGCTATTATAAGAAACCATTGTCGGCTGTTCGCGGCTATGGTTTACAATTCGTTTCCCGAACAATTTTCGCGAGGCGCGCTAGTTAGTGTGGTAGAATTGACGGGATTGTTTTGGGTTGACATTTGTGCTTGAACAGTTTGTACTTGTGGAATAAAAGATTCACTAGAATTTTGTTGATTGGGGTGATATTGATGTGAATGATTTTGTTCGTTAAAAGTTCTTTGTTGCATGGGGTATTTTTGATAATTGGCGTTCTCAAAAGAAAAATTTTGTTGATTAGAAAATCGATGCCTGTGGTCATTATGATTATTAGAACTACGATTATTATAATTTTGTTGATTATTATAATTGCGAGGATAATTGCTATTATTATTTGGAATTGAACGACTCATATTATTATTTGGCGTATAAGAATTATTTTCCCTAAAATAATCACGGCGGTTGTTATGTATTCCAGAATTACTAAATTTTCTTTGTTGTGAATAGAAATTTTGATGATTATTATTTGAATTAAAATTACTATTATTTTGATTATTTTCGAAGCGGTAAAGTTGTCTACACTGTGATGTAAAATGATTATTTTTGTGACAAAACATACACGAGCTTTGACTTTGGGGGGTCATAACATTTTGATTTCTACTTGGGCGATTTTGTGTGACATTAATATTTCTAAAATTTTGACTAGTTTTATATTTATCATTTTGCTCAAGTTCGAGTTCTATTGCCACTGAGATTGCCCTATCTAAATCGACGGTGTTTTCTGCTATTATTCGCATCTGCACTTTTTCGTCATGTAAACCCTTTCTAAAATTGCTTACTAACACAGACTGTAAACTATTTATAAGCACTTTAGCTTCATTTAAGTTATGATTTAAATTACAAGTTTCTTTGTACTTATTAAAAAGAGCTTGAATACGCTCTCCGTATTCTTTTATACTTTCCCTATAGTTTTGTTTAATGTTCATTAATAAATTTAAAAAATGTGAAGGAGGTCTCTTATCTGTAAAATGTTCAAGTAAAAAGTCTTTTATTGTTTCCCAGTTTTCAAATTCGTGATATTGAGTTACTTCTTGTGCTTTCCCTTTTAATTTCATTGCAAAAATTAACTCAGCTAACTTATTTTTTTCTGTTTCCTTAACAATTTTCATCATAGCGTCACAACTTTTAAGAAAGAAATTTAGTGAATTTGTATCGCCATGCCCATCAAAAGAGTCTATTTGGTTTAAAACGTCAAATGCATTTTTATCACTCATTTTTTTTTTTTTTTGATTACTTAACTTAATGTAATAATAATAAATTGATAATTTGTCAGTATAATTTTAGTTGATTTGATAATTTTTTATAATAATAATTTGTTATTTGCAGTATCACAAAAGAAAAATATATTTTTATGTTGAAATCAAATACCTATCCTTAACCTAACACTAAAAAAGGTTACAAAGAAAATAGCGTCACACAGAAAACAAAGAAGGGACTTACTTGTTCATCCTGCACTACGTCTCCGATTTTCCAAAGCCTTGGCTAACCTGGATTCGTACTCCGCGTCGGGAATCTGCAGATGGTTGTGAACTAAGGTCGACTTCCGGCTGTAAAAGTCTGCTGCGTCTTGGCGCTCCTTCAAACTAATTCAGTTGATTTCTGTTTCCTTGGGGTCTTTGCTGCGTCTTGGCGCACCTTCAAATTGCCTCTGGACTTTCTTGCTTCCTTCTCTGAGATTTCTTGGATATTTGCTGCGTCTTGGCGCTCCTTCAAAAATCCGAAAAGTTTTCCGCTGCCACCAATGTTGTGGATCTAGCCACGAGCGTTGTGACTAAATTCACAAGAACCTTAAGTTTTAAACTAAGAAATAAAACTAACTCTTTTATACGAAGAAAAAGAAAACACTTTCGTTTATTTGTAAGAAATACGATTTTAAAATATTTTGGGAGCACAAGTTGTTCTTACAAATGTTCAGAAGTAACTTTCCTTCTCAAATTTCTAAGAGCTAACCTAAGGACTAATTTGGGCGTGCCTTTGAAAATGGGCGGTCTTAAATCAACTCAAAGCAAATCAAATAAAGCTTTCTTGTTATTTAGCAAGAATATGTTTTTAACAAAGAGTGATAAAGCCCATTTGCAAAGTTTACAATGTGATACAATAAACTAATTTAATGAAATGAGTAATTTCTCTAAAATGGAAAGTTTTGTTATGGTTAAATATTTCGATACCTGGCGTCTATCATAGAAATTAGTCTGTTCTGTTTGAAAAGGTTTTTAAATAAACAGTAATTAAAATTTAGAAGAAATAATAATAAACTTACAATAGAAGGGTCTGTCGCCGTTTTACTATCGTCTGGTATAATATCTAAGATAATTAGGTATCTATAAAAATAAGGTTGAATGACGTATTCTTACTAAAAATAAAGTATTGTACCTATACATATAAACTTATATACACATGTGGAAACATAGGGTTACAACAATACGACGTACAGCTAAATCGCAACACAGGCAACCGATGAGAATTTTTATCCAATCCGTGAACATTCAAGAGTAAACCAATTTAGATTTTTGCAGCTACTCGCCAATTTATTACATATTGTCAACTTATCGCATGTTGCAAAATGTTGCATGCATAAAGTTGTATGGGAAGCAATACTACTTTCCGACATGACAAACAGTAAAGATAATAAGTAATAAATAATCGATATTGTGGATGCACGTCACATGCTTTGACAATTTATATTTCATATTTACATATCCTACCCCAACAAAATTGTCGATAAACGACGAATAACCTTATGAATAAATAATTTCTCATGTGGATTAGAGTGCTCTTATAATCTACTTCCATCGCCCTTTGCTTTCTACCATATTTATTCTGATTTTTGTTATACAGAGTGGTACGCGATGAATTAATCATGGAGCAACTAAGACTTGAAAATAAATGTGTTATTGTTGTGGTGTACGTATAAAAGTACGATATCCGGGCCTCTGTCTATAAAACAAACAAGGACCTTAGCTCCTTAGCTCAATCTGAACATACGTTGATGATGATATTCTTCTTCTGCTTCGAATGTTGCGGACTCAGCATGAATATCCTAACGTTATCGGCTAATGCGCTAAATAACCCTGTAGGTGTTAAGGAAAATCAACTTCTTAGATATTGCAGAGTTCGTCTACCCAGGAGATTTTCAGTGTTCGTCTATATAACACCATAATTGGAAGACTTGACGCCTCTTCATGGATGCCACAGAGAGCGTCCAAGATTCCACTCCATATAAGGGGTGATTTACCTTAGGCTTCCACAGGAACGTATTAAAGAAAACACCTTACATTTTCCAAATTCCTTGAATTTTGTGTTCGGTATTTTAGGTTAATTCATTACAATTGCACATGAAAGATAATATTGTTCAAATGACCGCCTCTGCTTCTAAGTCCGTGAAGCACACCTGAAACGCACGTCATCTGTACAATATGTGTGCTTGAAATACGGGCATATCCAAACAGTGTACGAATTGTATTCAGTGCGTAGAGGACCAAAGGTTAATTGCCATTGTCAAAATGTCATCGTCCGATGATGAAGATGTTTTAGCATTCTACATGCTTCTATATGCTGCACGAATTCAATATTAAATTGTTGATCATCACGCATTTTTATTGAGATTTTAACCCCAAAAATATTTATCGAGAGGTAAACCGCGCTGGAAATCTCAATGTCAATCAATACGGAACACTGCAAGATATAACCTGAAAATCTGAAAAGCTCTAATAATTCGGGGCGCGTCAAGTAAAAACAGAACAGGTATTATTTTTCAGCACACATACCGTCCGGCATTGCATAGTGAGGCAACTCACTTCTTTCACACGGCCGCTGTGAGGCTTCTGTGTGCGTCATTGCCTATAAAGTCGTGGTAAGCTGCACTTCATGCCAACCTCTTGCGCACCTCAGATCTCTTCACTTGAAGTACACAGCTTTGGTGGGCGCTCTCCCTAAAGCTGCCCATACACACTGCAACATGTGGTGATGCGTCGTTTCAAAACTCATGCTGCATGCTGTGTAGACTGGAGTCGAACGATTTGTATCAGTTGCAGCAAGCTGCACCGCAGCATCTAGGGTCTCGTACTGGATGTTGAGCAGAGATGCGGAATTAGTGACGCAGATGCAGGTTTCAGCATGTGTATTTCAGTTATACCCCTTATAAATCCTTTATCTATGGTTCAGTTTAAGTTTAAGTCCTACCAATGATATCATTACGACCATAGACAACATAAATTTCAGTTTTTCAAAAAAGAAAACCTTGTCACAAAGAAACATCGACATGGACTGAAGATTTTTCAAGAATCATACTTCTTGAGAATCGATGCGTGCTTCGCCATATTCTTGTGTGTAGGCAGACCGATGCTGATGCCTAGTTTCATGATTCCCGGAGTCGACGCATGCATCGCAGTATATTGCAGTATGCAGACTTTACCCAATTCGCTTTTCATCATTTACTGTAAAATCGCAGGTTGAATGTCAGCAAAAAGAGTGATATCGCATGATCTTGACCTAAATGATTTCAGCATTCCTTGACATTACATAGCCTGGAAATTTCCTGCTCAATATCATTCCTGCAGTTGTGTAACAGATAACACTGTCTTATTAAAACCAAAGCTCATCGATATCCATATTATTCAACTGCAGGTCCCATAAATAGTCAGATATAACCATGCTCGGATAGCGAACTACATTGACTGTAACAACATTTCCAGATCATTAAGGCACGCCATACAGTCGCTTTTGGAAGATGCATTTTCTTCTTAAAGATCTCCGTTGGATTTTCCGGCTGCCAAATACGGTGGTTCTGCTGGTTTACACAGCTGCTGATATGAAAATTCGTCTCATCACTAAAAATGCTTTTCTATGAAATTTCGTTTACTTACACGGCGCTGTAAGTGATCTCTACGCTAAGTTCTTTTGTTAATTGGAATTTGTAAGGATGTTGTTGTAAATCTTTGTTTAAAATTCGTTGTGTAGTGGAGCACGTGAGCCATAATTGCTTTGATCAATGAGCCTGGTTTTTCGGTTACACTTTTTTTGGCAATATTCTATTCTGGGCGACCTCTAGGAGCACGTTGAGGTGGTTTGACGTTGGCTACGGACCCTCAAATTTCTAGACTCAATCGAAATTGTGCGCTCAAACAGTCGATTTTGAGTATTAAAATATTCACGTAAAGCGCGGAATTCATTTTCATATAATATGTATAATAGACTTGGATAATTTTAACGCGTTGTTCTGTCGTGTATTCTGCCATGACCAATTTTGTATATGTTTGTAGGCATTAAAACCCAGATTGACACTCACAGGTACCTTGTACTTTTGAAATTATTAATCTATATTATCATGTCGAAACTCAACTTGAATCACCTATTTGAAGGATCGAAAATCCATAATAGCATATAAGTAGACGAATATAAGTTTTCTAGACTAAATATCTGGTATTAAAGATCATACTATTATTCAATATTAACAATTTGAGCTCTAGCTTCTTCTATACTCTATACTATACTGTACGCTACAATACAGCGCTATTTTATTTCTACGGAGTGGTCTCATTGATGATCGTCGATATTGGTACCCTAAACAGGGAAGATTTTGGACAGGCCGAGCAAATTCGGGTATCGCGACACTGAAGGCAATTAAAAATATGGTGGTGTAAAGAGATAAAGCATTCTATTCAGAAACATGTCTAAATAGTTCGTCTAGTCATTCAGCAAGTTAGCAGCGTTTAGCGGAAAGTGTCCCGTCTGCACGTATGATTTTGCTACGAAGCAGTTTTTTCAACTTTATTAACAGTGGAAAAAGTAACTAGCTCACAACCAAAACTATTTATGATAGAACCAAACTGATTCCACATTTTAATAGCCCTATATCTTTTTTAATATTTGCTATTAATTTTGATTAATTTGCAAAAGGGGGAGCGGCATAACCTGTCTAATTTTAAGGAGCAACTTCGGAAATGGTAAGAACATATAAAAGGCATTTTGGGAATCGCTCTTATCCAAATTATTCTATAGAAAAGTTAGCAAGGGCTGTACTGTAGATCTTCAGCAATGCAAAATGCCTTATAGAAAGGCTTCGGAACTGTATGAAGTTTCAATAGCTCTATTAACGATAAACTTAAAGAATTTGATGCCAATGTCTGACCATGAAAGCGTCCTTTATTCAGTGAAATTTTTAAGAAGGGAAAGGCTAAAAAAACTACTTACTATTACTTTTCAAATGTCCCTGACCAAAATATTTCTGAAAATGGCGATATATTACAGATCCTAAAGCGAGTCCTAAAGCCAGTGCCTTTAAGAAGAGAACGATATAGGTTTTCTATATCATGCCAAAGATTAATTTATAATAATAAGTTTTTCTTGGTTAGGTTTCTTTTACTTGTTTTTCAAATATGTTTTTTGATTTTTGGTTTTGTGTTGAGTTTTTAGTATTATGTAAAATAAATATGATTATGACGTATCATTTTTTTGTTTAAAATATCAAAATACATGTTAGCGCTACGCCAATGGTAGAATTAGAGCAAATTTTATTAATAAAGATGTGTTTCTTTGCCTAGTTAGTACCTACTAAAATTAATAATAATATCTACAGCGGCCTCAAAAATATTAAGGCAAAAACGTTTTTTTTTTCAACACCCTGTACCAGTACCTCACAATTTAAGCGGCTGCGGACCTATATTAACTTTTGTCTTAAAGTCTTACACGGATTAAAACTCTCAAGGATCAGCATTCAATTATAGAACCCTCTGTATAAAATGACCCTAAATAAGCCTTTTGCTTTTTAATATTATTAACTTCTATGCTAAACTTTTGTAATATTACTTTTTTAAAACTTTAATAAAACCACTGTCCAAAATACCTACAGAAACACATATACTTCAATTTTAAACACTTTAAGACAGGTGAAGTCGCCCCACCTGTTTGGCTAAATTGAGACAATTCTTATACCCAACATAATATATGTATACCTACTTGAGAAGAAAAAATAACTTTTTTCTACGATCATGCAAAAAGGGACAACTTTTGTAGTCACCATCTTATGGCAAAAGTTAGCTTTTATTGCACGCGTGCAATAAAAATACATTATTGCACGCGTGCAATAAAGTGTTTTCTTGGTTGCCTATATTCACCACAACCCACCGAAACGACACTTATCCACAGCCTACTTAACTTGGCGTTGGGGCCGTTGGTTGCCTATTCCTCAGTCAATTAGAATAAGTTCCTCAAAACTTTTACCCTTATTTATTGCTTATTTATTATTACTAAAAGAAAAATGTTAAGAGACATTTAGCAACATAATATCCAACGACAAACGAAGACTGTAACAAAAGACCGTTTAATCAAAAACATTTAATAGTACTTTTAAACCCTGACAATGGAACATTATGCTGAATAAAGCTCCAAGAAACCTAACCAAACTTATTTCTAAATTTTATTTTGCTTGAAAATATAAACAAACCCTAAATTCGGCAAAACTTGTTTTATTTAATATTATTAAGTTACAAAATGAAAAGACGAAGTATACAAAAATTACACTTGTACAACATTAGAAAGTGGTTATTTATTGGAATGTGTGTTTATGGTTATGTGACAATAAGTGCAATTGCTAATATTAATTGGAGATGGAACGGGCATTGATGATAAATAGTTTATATAAAATAGGTTCGATCATAGAAAAAATATTGTATGTAACATGTGCAAAAAGGCTGTTTAGTGCACACGGCACACTTATTCACCTCGACTACGTCTCGGTGAATAAATGTATGCCTTTGTGCAATAAACAGCTACTTTTTGCACTAGTTGCATAAATAACTATTTCTTCTATAAATCATTCTATAGGAAGGATGCAGTATAAAACATAAAACAAATTGATTAGTTTTACGGCTTAAAAAATTCGAGCTGTTAAATCAAAAAATTATTTCTACCGACAATGGCGTAAAAATCCTACCGCCGAAAATCGTACCATCTTTATTAACGCTCGAACCCAATGCAAGCAAATGATAAACCAAAGCAAAGAAGCACACAACCAGAGGATCAAAGACAAACTTCTTGAATGTCCTAACGGCTCAAGATCATTTTGGTCGGTAGCTAAGGCCGTCAGTCAGAACTTTACCAAGTCAACCATTCCACCTCTAACACGTTCTGATGGCATCATTGCGACCAAAGCACAGGAAAAAGCAAACTTACTGGCGGAACTATTCTCTTCACATTCAACGGTAAATTATTAGGAAAGTACTCCACCGAACATTACCCCTTTAGAATCGAGAATGCCCGAGATTGTTTTTCGCCACCAAAGTTATGGAGAAGGCTATCAACGAAAAATTATTAAAATACCTGGAAGGCTTCAACATTATTAGTGACCGCCAGTATGGATTCCGTAAGTCTAGATCAACAGGAGACCTTCTCGCTTATGTTACTCATGTTTGGAACAACGCAATAGAACATCATGGGGCGGTAGCACTGGACATTTCCAAGGCTTTTGACCGAGTATGGCATGAGGGAATCCTAACTAAAGTGAGAGCATATGGAATGCCGGTTCAATTTTGTTCATGGCTATCGGGCTTTCTTAAAGACCGTTCTCTGCGAGTGGTAATGGACGGATTTCTTTCAGACACATTTAACATCAACGCCGGAGTCCCCCAAGGTTCTATATTGTCGCCCACCCTCTTCTTACTATACATTAACGATCTTTTGGAAAAAACTAAAAATCCTATATATAACTTCACTGATGACAGCACACTTGTTTCATCTTTTACTTTGGATGCTCGGACATCTGCTGCTAATGCACATCTCTATAGGCAGCAAGAGGTCTCACATCTCAACATAGACCTGGAAGAAATTCTGTCTTGGGGTGACAGTAACCAAGTAGAATTTAACGCTAAAAAGACCCAGGCGGCAGTCTTTTCTAAAAAAAGTTAATGTTGAAGAACCGGATATAGTTATGGCGGGACACTCGATTCCCTTGGCTTCATCAATTCATTTATTGGCCGTCAATTTGGATAGTCATATGTCTTGGCATAGTCACGTTGCGGCCATTGCTAAGGCAGCCTCGCAGAAGCTTGGAGTACTTTTCCGAACAAAGAACCTCTATACACCCCAACAACTTTTGATGCTATATAAAGCCCAAATTCGACCATCGCTGGAGTACTGTTCGCATATTTGGGGCTCTGCTCCTAAACATACCCTGAGATTGTTAGATTCCATTCAAAGAAGAGCCATTCGCTTGATCGGTAACCATAGTCTGACAAACAACCTAGAAAGCCTTGAACATCGAAGGCAGGTTGGCGACTTGAGTCTATTTTACAAATATTTTCATGGTAAGTGTTCAACTGAGGTTGCCCGCTTGATACCACCCAGAGCGGTGCATGGTAGAAATACACGATGAGCCACTGCAGCCCACCAGTACGTGGTTCAGCTTAGTGTCCCTCGAACGACACTGTCTCAAAATTCTTTCATCTGGAGAACGTCATCACTCTGGAACGACCTCCCTGATATCGTGTTCCCCAACGAGTATAATCTCCAAAGATTCAAGACCAACGTGAATCGTTTCCTGTGCACACGCACCGCTCCCAGAGCGCCATAAAGAATTTAACCTGCAGTGCTGTACCTTCTCAAAAAAAAAACTTTTATTTTATGCTTATGTGAAAATGGAGATGCGCATGTCCGATCTGATTTGATTGTCAGTTTTTTAGGTTTTTGTGGTTAGAGTTGTAAAATATTATTATCTTTTATAAGAATATTATTAACCTTTGTTTTCCTTGGTATAATTGGATTTGAAAGCGTTTATTTTCTTAAATTTCAACTTCTAAAATTTGCAAAAATGCCTAGAAGCCGATGTGTTGACAGTCTTTATTTTACTCTTATTTTATTTCCTGTATAAATGGTAACTAACCCCGCTATTTCTTATGTTATTTCTTATTTGTCTGTATAAATCCAGCAGGAAAATCATATCATATTGCCGTACTATTAACTCCAGGGTACTTGAGCGTATAAAAACTCAAATTTTTAACATCCCTTTACAAAGTTGGGCAAATTCTGTTACACATGTTAAAAAAGTGAACAAATGATGATAGCGATAGGGGTATTGATATATTAAGTGAATAATTATTATAAGTACCGAATAATTTGTATATTTTTGTAATCATAAATATAATTTTTAATAATAAAATAACTTGTAATTTCACATTTAAACATAAATAAAATATTATTTAATGTCTTACTTATTTTTATTACAAACCATGATTAAATTCTAAGCAAAATACAGACCTGTTCGGCCATATTTTAATTTTACAGCTGGCTCGGGTTTTTCCTAATAGGGATCAGTTAGTCACTTTCTTATATCTCTGAACAGACTTTACCTTTTAAATATGTCGTCGGTACACTATTTTGGCATTTTTTTTTTGAATGGCATGCGGGGTCAAATTAAACTACATTAGATAACTTTCTTAAATCTTCTTCAGGCAGTCCCCAAGATATAGAACATTTTATCAATTACTTTCAAAATGACACTTACGTGTATTCAGTATTAGCATAGCCGTTTCCAATTATATTTCATGCATAAAAAGAATGTCTTAATAATTTGTCGACAAGACGCCACATAGGTTTTTTTCTAATTTAAAAGCTTTTTGCAATTCCCAAATTATCGGCAATTTTAACAATGATTATTTGAATTGAAATTAATTTTCTGTTATGGTTACTTATGAGATGCTAATCAACATTCATTATATCATTAGATCAGTTACATAATAATATTGACATTTTTAATAAATAAATCACAGATATACACAACTTGTTTTAAAATGTCTTCTCGCCGCCATCTTTAAATATGAAGTTACAAATTGCTATGTATACCTAACAAAATTTTAGCTGTTCAAAAGTGCTAGATTAATAATTACGAGAAGTAAGTGACTTTTGCCGGACACCGTATATGGCCAACACCTAGAATGTCTTATTCACGATTTCACCCCATATAAGAACCAGTTTAAAACACTCACCCTCGCCTTCTTATCACCAAACACAAAAAGAATTTCAAGTTTGGTTATTTCAATTTGTACCCATCTTGACACTTTTTTATGGTCGGATAATCTCTGTCCATTGTCATTTTAGTTGGGTCAACAACGAAGAAGGTAAAATATTTACCTGGCCAGACGAACTACGGAATTGGGGAGTCCGTTATGTCTTTCTCAAATATTTATTCGGTGGCATGCTATTTATAGTAAATAAGTAAATATTTTATGTAACAGAAAATACAACTTTACATTTTTATTATTCATCGAAAAAAATGTTTCTTTTTAGGTTGACTAGGTATTTACTATTAAATTTATTAAATCAATTCTTAATGCAAATTTTAACTCGTTGGAATGGCTCAAGTAAACTTACAAGTATTTAGCATGTCCTAGTAAAATCTGACACTATACTCTGTTGCTTAATACGACACAGTAATAAAATGTAAATTTTCAATGACAGAACCCATTAAGCAGGGTGGACAACTTAAAGGTTGCATTGTAAATTTCAGGTAAATTGCAATGATAGTTTTTAAAATCCCGTATTTTAGATATTTAAGACCTACACACTCCGAATCGGTCATAAATTGGGGTCACCCTAATTTGCATACAATCGAAATGCGAGTATGGTGAAAGAAAGTAAGGTGACAACGGAGTTACTTCAGGTAGTTTATTAGTATAATAAGTATAATAATAATTATACTTGATTATAATTATAGAAATAAGAATAATATGAAAATAGATAAATTGGAATAAATATTATTATTTATAAAAAAAATCTACTATGTACAATACAACGACTTTATTTTTTAATTTTAATCATCATGTTCCGAGTAGTCCGATGAACTATCGTCGTTGGGGTCCAGAGAAATAATAAGGGGCTCTACACTGCTTTCTAGCATGTTATCAGCTTCCCACATTCCTTCTTCTATTTCAATCACATGTTCGACGCACTTACTCCATTTCTCACAATCCATCTGTTTCAAATTTTTTTATAACAAAAATTCATGTCCTTCAAAGTTTCCATAGTTTCTTCTTACCCATCGTTGAAATGAAATCATCCTTTTTCATTTCAAACCTTATTTTGTTCAAGGTAGGTATTTTTTTTTTAAGTAAAACGAGTGTATGATTTTTCTAATGGCAGTTTTTTTATCCTCATTTATTACAGTTTCTTTTTTTCCTGTAGTTCTTTTTGGTGACCTAATGGGGCCGCGTTTATCCTTATGCACAAGTCGATATATTGTTGACTGTTCGACTCCAGTCATATTCGAACACATTTCAACTATTTTTGCACCTCCGAATATTGAGTTTTGGTGGCGAGGAGCGTTAAACACATTGAGATTAATAAGTTTCATTTTTAGAAAGCGCAGTTTCACTAATCCGTCTCTCAGCAAATCTCAGCAAGCAAAAAATTCAGAAACACTAGCCTATTTCAAGAACGAAGTATTCCAACAACTGCCGGAAAGTAACTAAACATTTCAAATTTTTGAAACAGCGAGGCACGGGTAGGTAAACTACCTGTGCCTCTACCTACCCGATCTCTGGACACCTGACAATAAACATAATTAAATAATAATAATTGTACTACACCTATGGAATACGGCGAAGACCATTGGGTTTTATAGTTCAATAATGATTTATTACTCTCTCGCATTAAGCAACAGAGTGTACACCTAAATTTTTTAAAAACCCCCTAAATGAGTTTACAAAAAATATAATTGTAACAACATAATTATAATGCAATCCACTTAATATTTGAAATTTTTGGATTTTTAATTTCCCAAAAATAACTGTACTACTAAAAACATGCTGGAATACATTTCATGCAGAGCTGTACTTCATTACTTTTGAAATGTTCTGGTTTAAGTTTCTTGTTTACTTAGCTTAATGTAATGTATGTTTAATTAATAGGTTTAGTTTAAGAGTTTATAAATAAAATTAAATTTTAGGTTCTTTGCTACCTTTTCTATTTTGTTTAAAATTCATATTAACATGTTTGTAAAATGTGTTTGTATTGTTTAAACCCATTCGCTATAATGTGTTCTTATGTAATAATAATTTACGTCTTAATTTAATACATTTTTACAAGCATAACAAAACAACAATAGAACGAAATTTAACAGAGATATTGAAATTTTGATGAAACCCTAATATATGGTTGTTTGTTACTGCGTTTTACACTAATAGTTGAGGAATCGCGCTAAAAAATTTAAAATCGACCAAGTAAAATCAGATATCTTTTATCATTGGGATGTTATATATAACTACATTGCCCGAGAAACTACCCAAGAATATACAAGTTTTATTATAAAGGGGTAATTAGAAATAAGAAATATTTAATTTATGTATAATAAATTTGTATAATATGTTATACAAAGTTAAAAAAAATATCAATTTCTGTTAGTTCATCGTTCACCTTAAATTTTAAGAAAATAATGGGCAGTATAACTAAAGTTAAGTAAACAGACTAACGTACTACCCTACCCTGCCTTGTAAAAATCATTAATATTTTTAATAAAATATATTCATAAGTACTTAGTAGCAGTAAATATTTTGTTAGAAACTAGTTACTTGTTTATGTAACTTGAAAATAATGTTTTCACTTCCTTCCACTTGATAAATTTTTGGTATCTATAGTTACTTCCAAGGTATTTTAGTTGCAATAACTAGTTACTTTAACCAAGTAACTAAGAACTAAGTTACCTTTTGTTAAAAAGTAACTATTCCTTATAAGTATCTAGATACATATACGGGAAAGTATGTATAAAGTAACTTATTACTTTTCTGAAGTGTCTTTCACAACTCTGATTTCATGTCTTTCTTTCAGTATTGTTAACAGTTGTTGCCGTCATTCAGGTGAAGTTTAAGAAAAATTCCTTACGTCAATTTTTCTTTTAAAATATCGAAAAGCGATTCCTTGTTTGTTCAAGGTTTTATCAAAAAACTTAATAGGGCCTAAATTTATGTAGAGTTGAGGTAAATATTCTTGCCAACTACTTTAGTACTAAATAATGCATTAATTATGCACTAATTTATAAATGTTATAATGTTTGAACAATATGTCCGCCCTCTCCCTCAAAACTGGTGCATGACAATAATATAAGATTCGTTTTAGTTCAAGTTGCAAAACAGAGCTTGAAGGCTAATTGGTTAGTTCATGAAGGAAGTGACCACCAAATATTGCATGCATCGTGAGTAGTGGAGTCACCGGTAGTTGGTTGTTCGAAATCATAGAGGTTTGGAGTACTTTGTAATATTTATCTATGTTTTCCATTTTTCGAAACTTCCCTCAAGTTGTATAACGCTATGAAATTTTTAGGTTTCATTCAATCAACGCTAAAACGTGCATTATCCTAATGTAATTGGATGAAAAAAGGATGGACTATAACAGCTTGATTCAAGAATATGTATGCAATTATTTGTTCTTCTATTCATCTCCTTCAATCTTTTTGTCAATGGATAATATAATAAATTAATCCACCCACCACACTTTGACAACTCGATCAAATCTTGATTTCCCGTGACAATATAGGAAATTTACTCGAAAATTTATCTTTGTCATCCCCCTAGCCCTCGAAAATTCTGTAAAAAAAAGAGCTTACCTGATAGACGAATGCACTGAGGAACATCTCTTGATATCCTGTTTCTATCTGTTTTGGCTGTCAGACTCCCCTAGAGATTATTCACCGTCTCCGTTTTAAACCTATTAACTAAAACGTCCATGTTTTCCACTAATTTCCCCCTAGATAAACTACGCTATCCTCGTAAATGTTAATTTTCAACATTAATTTGCTTTATTTATAACCGTTGAAGCCTCGACATTGATGAAAAAAGTATTAGGTATTATGATAAAAATTTATAAAAGAATAGTGATATTGATATTTTGTTTAATTTGAAGATAGCTTGCGACGTTCAAAATTACCTTTCCAATAAACTTTTGCCATTGACAAGCTATAGCCCACGCTGTCATCGATCAATTTGCTTTTAGGGAATGTAATGTGATATGCACATGTGCAAATAATAACTTTATTTTGAAATACAGTAAAACCTCTGTTTGCGACCGCCTCTATAATATAACCAACTGCGAGAAACGACCGGTTATGAATTCCTCTTGTTTAGAAATGGAAATCCCATTACTTTATACTCCTCCTTACCTAACCATCTGTTAAACTACCGCGGGCATTCATCATCGGAATTTTTAGTAAACATTAATGCTAAAAACACCCTTTATTAGGGGCAGTAAAACCCGACCCGACAATTCTTAAGAAATATAGGTACATTGTTAACCCTACTTCAACAATCACGTTGCGTCATACCACGGTTGTGATTAAGCACGGGTATATTTAATCTTTTATAATCACATTTAAAATTTTCTAACATAAAACAATTTTACACTTTTTCTAAAATATGGGGAATAGCAATATAGTAATATTTTATTATTTTTAATATTTATATTAAAGTTAAAATTTAATAACTTCCAAAAAGTCTAAAAACTCTCATAATAAAAAACCTTTTTCCTTTAAATGTTATAGCTCAATTTATTATCTTTATCCACACTGTTTCTTCACTAATCAAAATTTCACATTTATAATCAAAACTTTATTTATATCTGAATCTCAATACAATTAAGATGTCAATATGACCTATTCGTACACCAAGTCTTCAACTTTACATTTCTCATCCTGTAGAGTTGCACTCATTAATTTGAGACAACTTACATCACAGTTCCGCTAAACTCGATGTTGGGTAAGTCCTACTTAAACTTTTATTTTATATTCATTGTTCGAAGTTAACTTTGTACTATCCCTTTTCAGTATCCCCTGATGATGAGTGCATAAGTATTTGAAACATGTAGGGAGCTTTTTATTTACTTTTGCAATTATTAAACTGTGGAGGAAGAATGCATTGTTTCATTTACACATTTGTTCGTAGTTTGCGTTCATACTGTTGCGTAAACATTCCCTAGCTATACTTACAAATGAGGTCCAAGCTCTGAACTCTTGCGTGGTGAGCTTTTCAAAAAATTAACAACGTCCCAATAAAAATCACTTATTTTAATGTGGCGTCACTTAACCGGGGAAAGACTTGTCTTGGGTATTTAAATCCTTCACGCTCTTTATTCATCGCCTTCAAAAAGTTTTTCATTAGTCCAAGTTAGATGTGCAGACGAGGCAAAAGAACATTTTTTGGATCTACAAGGAACACATACTTAACACCTCGAGATCCCGGTTGAAATTCACTTGTTTTCGGCCGGATTTTCGTTACAGAATATTCATTCACTACACGACTCACAAACAAAGAAACCAGCAATATTTTGTAAATCCTCCCTGAAGTCCCATAAAAATTGCTATAACTTTTAAATCACCACATATACTTTATCTAAAAGGATGCGCATATTTTCATAGGTTTCGTTCATTGTCACTTAATGGGCAACTCGTATACATAGATAGTTTTAAATTTCCAGTATGTAATAACACAGTTTGTAAACTATATTTCGATGAGTCTATAAACAAGCGCCACTCACAAGGAGAATGCTCGATATTGATTTCCCGCATTAAATCATCGATATCAGGACATACACATAATGAATTTTTCATATTGTAAAATGCAGAAAACGTAATGCTAAAACTCGTAATTTTTGTTTCTTTGGCTACTAAGTTCCACTCCTTAAGACCGGAACCAAGAGGTTCTGACTATTGCTTTGACAACCCCAAATCACATACTAAATCATTTAACTCACTTTGAACAATGAAATTACCTGGAGAAAAAGTGGGGTTGGTGCACTGCTCTCCGGAGCTACCTGATGTTGCGTTATTATCTCCATTATCTCCCAAAACAAGATCTTGCCAATCTAAAGGCGCAGTAGAACTGGTAAGTCTGCATTGTAAGGACTAGGTCTTATGGCAGGGGGAAAATTCGGATATTCGATCTTGCCCTTATCTTCCTTGGAATAACCTTCAGTCTTTGTCATGTCATTAGAAAGGTATTAACTGAGTAGTATTGTGAAACTAATGGACTGAATCGTGTCGGCCAGTGTAATTAATTGTAAATGAGGATTTATATTACTAAATTTATCGCAGATGCTAGTTTGTTATCCAATGGGAATCGTACAGTTGGTTGTTCTTACTGTACTGGGATAGTGATTTCAGCCGACTGCAGTTCAATTTCGTTCTCTTGTTCAGAGTATTTGTCACGTCTATGTCATTTAATACTACCCTAACTTTGCAATTTTTTTTTATTTCATATTTTTGATTTCTGAGTTGCGAATACATTAATGTCTTTGGTGAATCGTTACCACATTTGGAGGATCAATACGTGGCTTTTGATATTCTAAACCTTGCGATAAATTCTGGATACATTTATATAGAGGGTGTCTCTAAAAGGTCTGTACAAAATCTGAGCACATATTCCTGAGGCCAAAATAAGGTGATTTAAAGCAGTTTACCTTAGTCCAAAATTGCTCCGTTTCCGAGATACAGGGTGGTAAAGTTAAAAAATTAAAATAGAATTTTTTGAAATTAATGAACATTTTTTAACGTATTACTTTACTTGTTTTGTAAAGGAACTAATTTTTGAACATTTTGAAACAAAAAACGTACTCTTGTGAAAATCCGCTAAAGTAAGCCGTTTTTGAGATATTTCGGTTTTCAGTGTTCGATGCCGCACCGGAATATTTAATATTCTGAATAAAAAAATGTTTGCTGTTATCTTTAATGATGAATTGTGGTCAGTGAATTAGCAGTGGGAAGTGTATTTTTTTAGATACTTTTGTGGAGTCAGATCCAAAAATCCTCGGATTTTTTACCTGTTTGATGAACACCTTTAAATTTTTTTTGCAACAGACTATTTAAATGTAAACATTTTTCGTATTTTAAGAATTTTGGCTATCAGTCTATGTTGTCTACAGTAAGTGTTTCAGTAAGAATTTGTCAATGCGAGAACAAATAAGGTGTTTGAAAGGTGTTAGTTAAATTTTAAATTGACTGTAAAGATGGATGAAGGATACAGTTCTGCAGAAATGACGGATATGCTATTGGTTTTTGGGTATTGTGTAGGAAATGGCCGCGAAAGTGTTAGGGTATACAGGGAAAGATATCCAAATCGGCGCATACCAAAGCATCAAACATTTGCTGCTATTGAGAGACGCCTTCGCGAAACCGGTAGCTTAACTCCTCTAACTGTCAATTATGGACGGCAACTTGCAATAAGGACTCCTGAGGTTGAGGAACAAATTTTTGAAAGAATTGCTGAAGATTCAAAATTAAGCACCAGACGCTTAGGTTTAGAGGTAGGAGTATCCAAGGATGTAGTTCATAGAACATTAAAAGAAACAGCTTCATCCATATCGGCTTAGCGTTTAGCGCCTCCGCCATGTCTCGACTTAGCGCTTGTTACTAATAAGAATTTATAAGTTGTATTGCCGTTAATTGAGGGGTAGAACAGATCAATTTAGATAATAGGCACAAGTGCAAAACAAATACATATTTATTATTGGTTGAATTAGTCGAACAAGCTAAATACAGAAATATAAAAAGAAAGAATTGAAGAAGTTAAATAAATTGCTAGAGAACCTTGCTTACAGTTAAAAGAAATAAGTGATACTTACATTATGACATTGCCGTGGGGCTCAGCTCTTTAGGGCGACCACCCAGTATCACACACACACGGTCACGGCCCGGACTTGACTCCCTGATCGTAGCAAAACCAAACTCTCACCGTATATCATTTATGATTAGTCAGCAAATGCTAACTGTACGATCAACCATCATACAGGGCGAGAAATATTTAGTATACCTAATAATAATAAATAGCATATTCGTGACAATATCCAAAAGGTACAAGCCCTTTAGGCTCCGGATTTCGATCAACGATTGGACTTCTGTCGATTCATTACCGAACAAAGACAACAGGATGTGAATTTTGCTAATCACATTTTATTTACTGACGAAGCATGTTTTACAAGAAGTGGTGTTAACCAACTTACATAACGAACATTTTTATGCTGATGAAAACCCGCATGCCACGAAAGTGAAACATGAGTTTAGAATTAATATGTGGGCAGGAATTATTGGCAATTTCATTATTGGTCCATTTTACCGCCACGACCAAATGGTGTGGATTATTTAGACCATTTAGAAAATACGCTGCCACATTTATTAGAAGATTTGCCATTACAACTTAGACGAGATATGTGGCTTATGCATGAAGGTGCTCCACCACATTTTAGTTTAAATGTCGGCAATTATTTGCATCGACAGTATCCAAACAGATGGATCGGTAGCGAAAATGGCGCTCCTGTAAAGTGGCCGCCACGCTCACCGGATATGACTCCGTTGGATTATTTTTTATGGGGGTCTTTAAAAGCGATGGTATACTCCAGACTGATTAATAATGAAGATGAATTGTGGGGAAGAATTCAAAATGCAGTCAACATATTAAAGGACGATGCGGAATTGATGCAAAGAGTAAATTAAAAGTTTTTACGTCGTATTAATCTTTGTACTTATGTTACCGCAGGTTATTTTGAACAATTACTAAAAGTTTATGCTAATTAAATTTACTTTTATAATAACACTGTTCCTCATTTAATTAAAAAAAAATCCATACTCAAATTCTTCCTGCAAAACTTGCTGTAACTAACCCAAGCTAAACATTTTTTCCTGCCGAAAATTTACTGATAGCGGAATCTTTTATTCAAAATAATTTAAATGTTCCGGTGCGGCATCAAACATTAAATACCGAAATATCTCAAAAACGGCTTACTTTAGCGGATTTTCACGAGAGTACCTTTTTTGTTTCAAAATGTTTAAGAAATTAGTTCCTTAACAAAAAAAGGAAAAAACTACACTGATAAAAAAGTTATGGCCATTCTAAACCATAAGAAGCGCATTGTGAAGCGCCCTCTAATCGCCACAGTGAAGAGCTGTCCGTATTCGGGTTTCGCATCCCAAAAATCCCCCGGATACCAAGTTTTATAGTAATACGTTAAAAAATGTTCATTAATTTTAAAAAATTCGATTTTAATTTTTTAACTTTACCACCCTGTATCTCGGAAACGGAGTAATTTCGGACAAAGGTAAGTTGCTTTAAATCGCCTTATTTTGGCCCCAGGAATATGTGCTCAGATTTTGTACAGACCTATTAGAGACACCCTGTATATTACATTACTTAAATTTATCGCAGATGCTAGTTTATTGTCCAATGGGAATCGTGCAGTTGGTTGTTTTTACTGTAATAGGATAGGATAGTGATTTCAGCCGACTGCAGTTTAATTTCGTACTCTTGTTCAGAGTATTTGTAACGGGTAATTGTTCCTGGTTGTGTTTCAGTGGAGACGATAGAGTTAGTGCTAGTAAGCGATGACGATTTTATAACCTCCCTTGCTATATATTTTTTATTCTCCCTAGGTTCATCTAAATATCCTTCCGCGACTTTTGTTGATTACCATCCGCCATGACGTTTTTAGATGCGTGATACCCACTTCAGCATCTTCAGGTGCAGTCGCAGAAGATCGACCATAGCAGTGTCTAGTATACTGCTCTGGATTCGGAATATTCAAACATGTCGCTACGTCGGAGGGCGTTTTTCCAAATTTATTGATACCAGCGCAATGGACACTGCCTTCTCCCCAGCGATACTGGACGAGAAATCTTTGGTGAGGAGTATGTATATGTAGGTCGTAACGAAGCATATTTTCTTACATAATTTAGGCTTTTCCCTCCAGTAATCACAAAAGTTCTACTGGTGTGCATTTTATTGTTGGATAATTTGATGAAAATCATAGATTTCCTCTTGACCGTTTTCGATTAACAAATTTGTCAATTCTTCTTACCTAGACGCTCCTGCTATGTATACCGGGTAATGCATGGCTCAGTTGAACATAGGAAATCCCATGTAAATATTGACTCTCCTTGTATATTTTAGAATTAAATTGTATTACAATTTTTTGAAGAGGCCGATAAAATAAATCCATGTGCCAAGTTTGAATAAATTTTATTGAGCCAATCCTCACTTATTCAATTAAATGTGATGGCAAAATTACGAAATTTTCATAGTATAGGTAATACAGCAAACACCAGCAAATTATTATTTGGCATTGACAAAACGGTAAGTAGCGTCAGTGACAACATTTTCATTGAAGGTGCTTTAATTATAGCTAAATATGAGCTATTCCATTAAGAAAAAAGCAACTATGGTTAAGTGGTATCATACAGGAGATAGTTTAAGAGCATTGTCTGAAATATTTTCAGTTTAAATCCCTGAGTCCAAAGGCACTGTAATAAATAACTGTAAATGCTCAACTCTGAATGGCAATAGAGCTGAATAAAGGTAAAATAGAGATCTTGATATTTTACTGCACGTGGAGGAAAATAAAATGATTAGCACGAAGATTATTAGGCAAGCCGTAAAAAAACATCAAATCACAGTGAGAAACAACAGTAAACATAAAAACATCAAGAGCTACGTCAAAGTGATGGAGAACGGATAATGGTATTCTGTTTTGAGGTAATGGAGAGAGCAAATAATAATAGGGATTTTTTGAGAAATACTTGTTTTACCCATAAACGTACATTTACCCTCAATAAAGAACCAAATGTTTAAAACTGCCGGTATTGGAGCCAAGAAAATGAATATCGTCTTGTTCTTACTCGGACGCAATATCTACGAAAAATAAATGTTTGGGCGGGAATTGTAGGACATATTATTAGACCATTTTTTATGGAAAGTAACCTTACAGCAGTAGCCCATTTGAACTTACTACACAATCAAATTGAACCCGCAGTAGAAGAAGTTGTACGCGAAAATCAGGAGATCTGGTATCAAATGGATGGTTCTCCTGCCCATAATTCTCTCATGGTTAAGGAATACTTGCAAAATATTTTTAACGGAAATATTATTGGACACGGCATCTTATCCTTTAGCCAGTCAGGTCTTCTGACCTTTCGCCAAACGACTTCTTTTTGTGGGGTCACTTAACAAATTTTATTTAAGTATAAAGATGTAAAATTTGAAAATCTAGACCAGCTAAAAACTGTATTTTGTTAGAATGTAACAGAATTTCTCAATATCAACTCAGTAATGTTAGAAATTAATTTTACGATCGGTTGGGATATTGTTTAGCTGTTAATGGAGGGTTGCTTGAACATTTAATTAATTAACGTTTTCGTGAAAATTTGTAGTCTTAGGTATGTTATGTTAAATTAAAGGCTTCGTAAGAAAAACATAATGTTGTCTTTAATTTTGGATCTGTGATTGCCGGATTGGTGAAACAAAAATGTGTTTTAATGTGAAATAATCTTTATTCGTTATGCCCAGCTTAGCGTCAATTTTTGACGATAACGTCAAAGAAATTATTTGCTGGTGCTTGCTGTATTACATCACATTTGATTTAATAAGTTAGGATTGGCTTATTAAAATTTATTCTTGGCACATGGGTTTATTATATCGGCCGCTTCAAAAAATTATAATCCAATTTTTCTCTAAAATGTACAGGGGAGCCAATATTTAGCCACCCTAAAATTAACATGGGATTTCCTATGTTCAACTAAGCCATGCATCACCCGGTATATATAATTATGGCTACTTTAATATGCAAGTAGACGTCATCAGAAGCAGTAATTAGAAGCTCTATACATCATTCGGACTTGAAATCTTTAATTTTATTGGTTTGAAAGAAACATTTTTATTTTCAGAAAAGCGATCAGCTTCAAATGTCTGCTACTGTCAACATTTTTTTTTTTGACGTAAGCATTGTTTTCATCATTCAATACCTTGACCATAGTGTAAATGCTTGGCAAGTTGCAGATAAGAAAAGTAGGTACCTAAACCAAAAAAACATTCCTTTTCAAAATTAGTGTAATTTACTGGTCGTATCCTTTTTCATACCTTTTTTTTAACTTATCTGACAATCAATCGGTTTGGCCATATTGTGCAGCAATGAGAACTTGATCCGGAAATCCATCATTCATAAATTCTTCCATATCCGCATTCTTCTTTAGAGGTGAATTTACCGTAATCAAAATATAAAAACTTTTAGGAAAGTAATAACGCTCGTAGAAGAATAAAATTTTAGCGGCTCTTGCGCTCTGTATTACAGACAATAAAAGAAAAAGTTAGTCAACCAACACGATCAAATAACCGATCCTACCAGCATTGTTGTGCTGCTGCTGACTGACAGGTTTGTTTGCCGTCAAATCTCGCCCACTTGATCGGATTGCCACCACTCACATTAATTACGTTCGATTTGGTCGCGTTCAACAAATTCGTACTGCGGCATTGTTTCGTGATGATAAGTTGGGCTAGATCGTCATATTAAAGAGTTTTAAAGCCACCAAAATTTTCAGCGCTTTACGTTGCAGTTTAAGCCGCGGTTTCCTCGAAAGCGGCACCGTCATATTATAGCAGCACTCAAAATCCGGTGAATTGCGTCACAACAAAAGCTGCTATGCGATTTAAGTACAAGTGGTTTCCAACAGAGCGTTACTTAACACCGTAACGGCTCGCGTTTTTTAATCTACGTTGAGGCAAATTCATATGCGCCTTCTTCTGTATGATTTTTATATAACTATGATTCTTGCTCCCTCCTTTTTTTTATCTTCTTCTTCTAAAATAAATACAATCGCAAGATCGATGTCATCAATATTATTATGTTTAAAAAAAACGGCTCCGTTTCATAACTTTCGTCGCTCTCCTGACTTTACAACGGACCCCACCGACTATGCTTGCCGCATTTTCTCACCGCTGTATGATGTAGTTCACCGGATTTTGACGACCGCTATAATATGACGGTGCCGCTTTCGAGGGAAAGGCTTTAGCAGTGAAATTTTAAACCCTTATAATGTCAACTCCAGCTTTTTTAAAACTTGTCTTAAAGCCTAAAAGGCATCTACCTGTTTTAGCAGCCTAATAGTAGTTTAAAAATAATGCGACGGTTCCATTTGCATTTAAAATGGTGTCAGAAAAAGTTGCGGTCTTGCGCATTTTTGCCCATAAAGGATAAATGGATGCCAAGGATGAATTGAATGAAACTGACGTAACAAATAAGATTGTGACGTTTAATACATTTAATGGCGCATCATGATCTCATTTTGTTAACTTGAAAGATTTTTTTGTTCGAAGAAAACAATATCAGCGGAAGCTACTGTACAACAAAATTTTCATAGCCCTCTCAGTTTCTGACATACAAAAATTTGTCATTTTTGACGCTCCCCTGTATCTCGATTCTTTGATAACTTATAAAATGGTAAAAATGGGTAATTATGGGGTTTTTTATTTAGAATTCAGTGGCGTAGTTAGAAATTCTGTTGCTGTTCTTGTACGGTTGCAGTTAAAAATCTTGTGGTTTATATCGCCGAGAGATTGATTATCACAAGAGCAGTGAGGTGATTCATTTAGTTTTAGTGTATAGAGATGCTTGTTAAAGTTGCCATCGAAAATATGCTGTAAAACAAGATCTTAATAGCTGCATTATTTTTATTGGTGGATTGATTGAAAAATTTAAATGAATGGAGGTGTAGAGGTTTTTATTATTTATAACGTAGCTCTGATACGTTGCCTTCCATGATGTCAGCAGATCTGCCTTTAGTAAGGTAAATAGATCACTTGTAGGTACTTTGGCTAAAATTTCACCATTTTCTACTGCTTCCTTTGCAGCTCTAGGAAATTACATTATGTCCTTTAGCTATTATGCTGTTTCATAGATGTTTCCTATGTATTTAGACCAAAATATTTCAAACATAAAATTTACGTACTGAGATTATTTTTTTTTGTCTTCATAACTGCATGATTTTAACGGCGCACGTGTTTTTTTTGTCTATCTTACACAGATTTGACAGTACAGGGTGTCCAGTTTTCGTGTGTTTTCATATACCAGCTCCCTTATTATAAAAGATAATAAGATGAGGTTTGCGGCTTACTGTTATATTATTTTATGAAACTTTCATAGCCCTCTCAGATTCTGGCATACAGGGCGATTTTGAAAATTTGTCATTCTTGACGCTCCCCTGTATCTCGATTGTTTGATTATCAATAAGGTAGAAATGGGTTGTTAGAGTTTTCTATGTAGAATTCAGTGGCGCAGTTAGTTTTTTTCTAAAACGTTTTGTTTTTGAGTTATGACCCAAATTTCTGTTTTTTTTTTTTTAAATAGGACACGCTATATATTATTTCTTTATTTTATCCCTTCTTTTAAGAGCTTTTCAAAAATATATAATAGTCCATATTTATTTCTTTTAAAAAGGGATAATTTTAGCGCATACGGGTCTCACAACCTAGGCGCTAAAAAAAAAACCTGTATTATATAAAATATATTGTACAACTTACTTATAATTGTATTATGTACTATTTGTGTGTGAATAAATTGAAATTGAAATTTAATATTTTTTGCAAAATTAATCATTTTTCGTATAAGGCTATGCCATGGTCAATCACGGATAGCCATGATAGAAAACCAAATTTTATTTGATTTTGTAAATTTATTTTTTATTTCTGTGAGAAATTGTCAACATGACACAAAATAATAAATACTAAAATTATGAAGAACACGGTATGTACTTATGTCTGTTTTATCCAAGCTAATGAAGATGCGAACAAAGCCTCGGAGCTGTATTTTAATAGGTAAGTTTTAAAATCATTTGTTAGGTACCATTAATATTCATAATAAAATTAAAGAAGTTTTAATCACTATTATTATCTATTTTCAGCTTTTTGTTACATATTCAAATTTTTCGTGGATAATCAGAAAGGCAACAACCTGATAAAAAAATATTTCAAAAAATTCAAGCAAATCTCATCGAGCAGGGATCTTTAAAAAAATCAAGGCCGATTTAAATAATAAATAATAAAAACCTCCACACCTCCATTCATTTAAAACTTTCAATCAATCCACTAATAAAAATAATGCAGCTATCTAGACCTTGTTTCACAGCATATTTTTGATGGCAACTTCAACAAGCATCTCAATACACTAAAACTAAATAAATCACCTCACTGCTCTTGTGATAATCAATCTATCAATCATATAAACCACAAGATTTTTACTGCAGCCTTGAAAGAACAGCAATATAATTTTTCTGTTTAGAATTCGCCAAGCATAATTTATTGCCTCTCAATTTTACCTCTAGCTCTAATGTCGATGGCTAATATAAACACAGTTATATAATGCATATTTATTAATTATATTAAATTGTCCAGATTTAAAGTATATATAAATTAATATACTTCAGAAATCCCCTACATAGTCCTTGCTTATCCTTACATGTTTGTTTATTTTTTAAGTGGTCTGTCCCGTGTAAACCATAAGTCACCCTGATAGGCCCCAGTGGCGTAAAGCGAGTGTCCCGCGTATATTCCTATGCCATGTAGGTACCCTTAACAATTTTATGTCAATTTAAGCATTTCAGTAGGTAACCATATTTTACCTCTAATATTATAATAATAATATAACCTGCTGTGACTAAATGAGCTATGCTCAAGGTCGAAAGAAGAGGGAAAAAATGTAATTTCTAAGATTGCGTAGCAATTTTCCTAAAAATTTCAAATATTTATTCTCTCCCTATAATGGCTTGTGTATTTCTGCAACATATATGGAAGATATGAGATAAAACAATGCAGTCTTTCTCCACAGTTTAATTGTTAAAATAAAAAAGTTTTTTAAGCTCCCGACATTTAACATCGAAATAAGTTGTCTCAAATAAATGAGTACAACAGAAAGGCTCGAGACTTGGTGTATTAGATGGAAGAATTGGTATAAAACCTACTGCAATCTATGGAATAACGCATAAAGCCAACCACTTTATATTAGCTCGTATTGCATTCAAAATAGCATTTAAAATCCCAAAAGATTCATTAAAACTTTAGTCTTTCAGCGTGCCGCCAATAATTTTTGGTCAGAAGTCAATATTTCTAACCTCAGATTTTAAGATAATTTTAGCAAGGTGATGAAAATGCTAAAACATTAAGTTACACATGCATTTACGTAAGAAACATGTCATTGTGTTAATATAACCTAATCTTCTTGGAGTCAATATTTTGAAAATATCTATTAAACAAATTTATACAGGGTTCTTATTAAACATACGGCGGAAATTGAACGGGTTATTCCCTGGACTATTTTAGGAATATTTTGTCCTTTGATGATTTTTGAAAAGCCGCTTTGTTTCGAAGTTAAAGGTCGAGAAACATTTTCGACAAAACCAATTTTGATATTTTTCAAATTATTTATGTGGTCGAAATAAAAGTATGACGTGCTACACTGGGCCACAGTGGCGCAACCAAGGGGGGGGGGGCTACCGGGCTGCAGCCCTTTCCAAGCGAGCATAGCTCGGGTCGTCTAACTACCTATTGACAAGAAAATAAACTCGTCACTACCTAAGATAGGTAAAATTACACAAAAATTGAAACGAGCTGTTTTTGTGACTTTTTGTAGTGTTTTTTATTTTTCTTACTTGAAAACCAATTTCATCATTAAAGAAAGGGCGTGGCACAAAACAATTTTTTTTTAGCTCCCCCTGAACTTATTTTCTGGTTGCGCCACTGCTGGGCTTACTGAGTATACATTTTTTTTTAAAGTGCATTGTTATCTTTTAAGCAAATCAGTTTAAAAGTGATTTCATTAGAATACGTCTTCTAGTTGATCATTATGTATGTGTCGACTTTGTTGAGACTGATTAACGTTTTGTGGTTTGACGTGTATTTTCTGTCTTTAATAGTTAAACTTTTGTTAATGAAGTCCTCTATCATGCTATACGAATGCCGAGATGACTCACATTCATTTCATTTACGGACTTGCTAATGGCAATTCATTACAATCTAGG
Source organism: Polydrusus tereticollis (assembly GCA_963920685.1). NCBI lineage: Eukaryota > Metazoa > Arthropoda > Insecta > Coleoptera > Curculionidae > Polydrusus > Polydrusus tereticollis. The sequence continues at coordinate 59,792,230 of OY987329.1, forward strand.
CGGTTGTATATTGAATAATTTCCTGACCGCAATGTTTCTGACTGTAATGTTCCTGATAGAAAAACCTTCCTCAGCGTCTTCATGAAACAGGCACAATGAAACGAAGTGGGAAACCAGGAGGGCCAATGACAGTAAGAATGGTAGAAGTAGAAAGATACCAGGTACTTCTACTCGAAAAACTGCAAATACTTTGAATGTAAGTAATGGGACTGTTTGGAAAATCCTTAGTGATTATTTGTTGTACCCATACCATATACAACGCGTTCAGGCACTTCTTCCTGCTGATTTTTTTCTATGGATTGCATTCTGTTAATAGCTTTTGCACACATTGGTTCAAATCCCTTAACTACTGAAGCTGATCTTTTTATTTTTACCGGTGAATCGAATTTTTCAAGAAATGCCATAAGGAGTTTTCACAACTACCATGTGTGGGCTGAAAAAAATCCACAAGAGGTACTGGAAGATCGTCTTCAACATCAGTTCTCGTTAAACGTTTTGATTGGAATTGTGGATGACTAGCTAATTGGACTGATATTTCTACCGGAGATCGCTGGATCGATCGAGGTGGGCCTCACTTATGGCCTGCTCTTAAACTCCCTAAATTATTTCCAATGGGCCATCTAAAGTCATTCGTTTATACTACTCCAGTGGAGAATGTGCAATATTTAGGAAATTGGATAATTGCTGCGTGTAACTGAATAAGAAACGACCCTGGTGTTATTGAAATAGTTCGGCAGTCAATTAGGAAAAGATTAGATTCTTGCATCCTGGGTGGAGGTAGTCATTTTTAACAGTTCTTGTAGATTAAGAAACTTTACATACAATTTTTGGTAATAAAATAAACCCTTCAATTTTTGCCGCATGTTAAATAAACACCCTGTATATCATACACAAATATAGCTACGGAAAAAACACATTTCTGTTAAACCTCATTCCTTTGAAAGTATGCACGCCTAATAAAACGCATCAGCTTTATCCTACCTACGGAAATATGTATGCATACTTTTCAGCCACGTTAAAGCCTCGGATAAAGCTCTACATCTATAAAGTCCCTGACAAAGTAATTAAGGTTCAATTATACGTTTTATTTTCTCTCTAAAAGGTGTATTAAGAGTATCAGTTAGCTAATTCGCTTTATCTTTTGGTTGTTACGGCGCTGTTATAACTTATCTTAAAGTCTTTGCAGCTTTAAAACTGAAATTTTATTTTTCGCCATTATAAACCCAATATATAACTAGAATAAAACTAACCGGAATTTATAATGATTCTTGGAAAGTGTTTATTCACATCGTATGGTTATCATCGTATGTTTTTGTTAACAAAACACGGATGCTTGTCAAAACACTTCTTATGATATGATTTCGTTCTCTTTGAAAAGTCCGAGAGAATACCTTCTCCTAATTGCTGATGGAAGAAAACAGTAACTTTTAAGAATATGGTTTACAAGACTTTAAGTGAAATAATTGACAGAGGACAGATCACTTCTCCTGATTTGATCATCCCTAATTCGAGGATAGACGGTCTGAAGTACAGTCGAGAATAATTAAGTCAACTTTTGTTTGCGTAGGAGATCTAGCTAAACACTATATTATGCAAGAAAATAAATTAAATATTAAAGTTCATTTTTTATATTAACAAGGTGGCTGTCAAAAATTTTTAAATGATAAATTTATCGCTGTATTCCCATTATCTCCCTGTACTTACGTATTCATTGCGGCATTATGACAGAGAAATATACGACGATATTAACGAATCAATCGCTAAATAACAGAATATGAGACAATAGAGATGAATATTATAGGCATTGAAATGTCAATTACATTATTTAAAACTTTTCCGTTAAGGGAATATAGGATCTAAATAACTGAATTATTTACTTAACAGAAATACAAAACAAGAGATTGCAGAAAAAGAAGTGGTTCTACAGATAGGTAAGTAAAGCTGGCAATGCCGCTTACTTTTCCAAGAAAATGAAGACGTACGTTGTTTTATATAATGACTTATTATTTAGTTAAGTAGTTTTGCCTTTAAAACAATTTAAGTTCTTCTTATAGACTGTATTAAGTACGTACTTTGCTGTCAAACCTAAATCACTGACTAGAGCACGCATTAAATAAGATATACACTTGCATTGTCTTTACGAAAAAAATTTTAAAACTATTGGAGGAACTTAGTTATTAATAGACCTAGTAAACCTATATTGCTTTTATGAACCCTTAGACTATCAATCTGGCGCCCAACCGGGGCCTCTGTTAGGTAATGATTGACTCTGAGACTAGACTTAATTTAATACATTATTGAGTCTACATAGGAATCGACACATTGAGAAGGACAAGATGAGTGCTGGTCTTACCAGATGGTAAAGTTTCTTTAGATAGGTAGGGGTACTTATATTTTTAAGATATTTTTTTCTATAAAAGTTTAGTATTGTTGGGCGAAAAATCACAGAGTTCTTTTATTGATGGAATCTATTATTATTCGTTAGTAGGTAAGTATGTAGGTATTTTGATACCTAAATTTTATTTTAATCATGAAAAAATATTTAATTTCTATGATGATTTTCAGTCTAAACCTTTCAACTAACCTGAACTAATCGAGTAATTAACGCTCAATTAATCTTAATACAAAATTTATTATTATTAATGTAGGTACTATCGTGAGGTATATTTTAGTATTATTGTCACAGCGCTCTTCCCCTTGTGCCATCATCGTTTTCCGAAAAATAAAGAAAATTTAGTCGATATACCGATGAAAATAGCTCACCTGCTGGACAAATGCATTCCGGAGCATCCCTCAATATCCTGTCCGCTTCCGCTTTGGCTGCCAAATCCCTGGTTACTCGTCCCCTGAGATTATTCATAGTCTCCCTTTTCAGCCTTTCAACTAAAACATCCATGTTCTCGACCGATTTTTCTTCCAGATAAGTTACCCTATCCTCGAGAAAGCTCATTCGCGCTTTCATTTCGTACTCTTTCCAACTGTTAAATCCACTTGAAATAACACTCACCAAACACAAAACACACATCACTAAATTAATACCGGAAAAAGGATATTTTTTGCTGTCCGAGTCCTGTCTTTTCGTATTTTTTGCCCTGCCGGGGCTGGTAAGGGGATCCGAATCCATTTTATCCCCTAGTTTTGGAAAGTTTCTAACAATATCGCTCGTTAGTACATCGTCGTTTCGAATTCGACATGTGCATTAAACTGTTTTCATCCCCCTTTGTACATGTTTACGAACAGTATTTGTTTTTAATTTAAACCCCCCACAGGCAGTGCTTTTAAATGACAAAGTTTAGAAAAAGCTTACGAAAATTATAAAAGCGCGCCGCGTTCGATATATTCCAATCTACACTGACGCGAACCGTAACATCTAGCAAGCCTAACATGGCTTAACTGATCGTCGCTCCAACTTTTGGTAGAGATCGTGGATGAAGCAGGTTTAAGTTTGGCGGAAAGAGACGAGCGTGCATCGAGAAGGGACGAATAAAGCCCAATTGTCACACAAAATTTTAGTTTAATTGGTTGAGGAGACTATAATAGAAACACATTTTATGTAACACAACGGTAATAAAAATATGCTGGCTTAAACAGCATTCTGAGCTTAAAGTAGGTACGTGAAAGAAAAATTTTTAAAAAAATCTGTCTTTTTGATGTAATGTAAAAAAAAACTCTTACTTTTTCTAATACAAAAACAATAAACAGATTTTATTTAAAAAGTCAAGAGATTTTTTTAATACCTAGAGCTCTTTTATTTAAGTACCTATTTATGTTTGAAGCTTAATTAAATATAGACTTTAATGTGTAGTAGTTAACAAATTATAAGGAATATTAAATAAAAAATAATACTTGTTAGCAGAAACGGAGAAGAAACTACAATATAATCCCTATGTATTAGATAATGTAATGTTCTAGAAAAAAATATGGAAATAAATAATGAGAAAACCAAAAGTATGATAATGACGCCGATAACAAAACACACAATATAATTATACACGGAAAATAAACAAAACAGGTTAAAAGTTTTAACTCCATAATATAATAATATATGATCTGTAATAATTGAAGAAAATGGTAAACTGGATAAAGAAATCCCAAAAACCGAAGTTGTAATACCGACAATAATCTACAACAGTGAAGCGAAGAATTTTTTTGGCAAAATTATTTAATTAGTGCTGAAATAATAAGATTCCTGAGGAAGATAGGAGGAAAAACGAGAGGCGAGATAATAGTAAATGAAGATTTAGAGAAAAATTAAAGATAAAAACCATCAAAGCTTCATCAGGAAATGTTCTATGTACATCTATGACTGGTTTGATCAAAAATTTTTAAAACTTTTTAAGATCTTTGAAGTGTGGTCTATCGACTATGTGAAATCCGCATATAATGTATAGTGCCGTATGGTTAATTCAAACTGAATTGTTAAGATTTATCCTTGTGGGAATGTTTTTTAGTTTAATATTTTTATTTTATTGTATTACGTAAATTGAATTATTAAGGGCCTTTTACAAAGGTCACGCTTAACCAAAGTTAGGTGACACTTAATGTAAAGTGGCACTTACCGGTTTGCACAGTAGCCAAAAATGTTTTTAAGCGCCACTTAACAATAAATAAGATAGGCCTAGGCTGGCTTCGGCTTAAAGTCACGCTTTAGAAAAACGTCAAATTTTTAAGAGAGGTTAGACTTTGGTCTGTGCTTTAAAAAACTAAAATGGATATTTTAAATCAACTCCACGATGATGATGATCTAGATGACCTAAATTTTTTAGGTGGTGAAGATGCAGAAATCTTTCGGAACCGAAAAGGTTTCTTTTCAATAAATGTTCAAGCTATTTCAGATGCCGATCTAAAAATTTCTAATTTAGTTGTGAGGTGGCCTGGGTCCACGCATGACAGCACTATTTTTAATAACAGTACAGTAAAACTGGAATTTGAAAACAATTTGTATCCTAATTGCCTTTTGTTAAGTATGAAATATGAAATATACTGCATGCAACAAAGATATTTATTTGTAAGTTGTTAATTGCTTTTAGGTGATAGTGGATATTTTCAGCGCTCTTATTAACTTACTCCACTTGTAAATCCAGCAAATAGAGCCGAGCATCTCTATAACGAGGCACATATCAGGACTAGAAATATAGTAGAAAGGCTATTTGGAGTTTGGAAGCGCAGATTTCCTGTATTAGCGTATGGCATCAGATTGAAATTAGACACCATCTTAATTGTTATAGTAGCTGTAGCAGTATTGCATAATATTTGCAGACAAAATAATGAAGCAGAACCACCAGATCCTGAAGATCTAGAACTCTTTTTAGAAATAATGCAAGAAGATGACGTTCCAAATATACCTGCTGTGGGTCCAGGGTCTGCTCAAGAAGTTGCGATAAGACAAGAACTTTTAAATTACTTTGCCACATTAGATGAATAAGTAGTGCACTGAATTTTTACACAAAGCTTACCTTGATACCTATAATACAAAAAAGAAATACAGGTTTAGATACCTACCTTAACAAACGAAAACTGTAGTGTATCATACATATCTAATTCTTGACACACCTTGTATTATTGTAAATAATTTCTGATAAGTACTCTAGTACAGGAGGTACTGTTAAATTTTTGGTAGTATTTTTATACCAATTGATTTTCAGCGTTAGTAATAAATTAGGTCTAAACAATCAGTGAAATGAGCCAGTTGATGACTGCCATTTGCAACAATACCTTCTGTACTATATACCTACACATAGGTACCTATAAGTAATTTGAAACAAAAATATATTCCAAAACATCTAACTTTATTTTTTATTTGCTTCTTTACACCTGACCTCAAATTGACTTATTGAAAATAACTAAACTTACTTAACTTAAAAAAAAATTCTCAAAAACAAACTTTTAAACAAAATCACTTTTGGCTTAGGTAAAAAACATTCTTACTTTTCAATCCACTTTTTTCATTTTTTTGATTTCTAATTCGGTTTTTCCAATTTCTAATAATATTTTCCGTTTTTGTAATTCATGCATTTCTTTATTTCTTTCTTCTAGTCTTCTACTATTGTCTTGTTCCTCTTTATATAGTGATGTTTTCAATTTTGCCAATTCTGAGTATTCTTCAGCTAGTCTACTGGAATGCTGCTGCTGAATTGCAGGCCTTCTTCTGCTTGTCCATTTGTGTGTTAATGCAGTATCTTTGGGTTCTCTTAATTGGGCAGTGTTCCTACAAGTAAAATATATAAAAAAAAAGCGAAGTCAATTTTGTTAAATAAAAAAAGAATATTTGGGATTATTTCTGAGCAACTTATATTTTTATGGACTATTGCAGGGGTAGGTCCTTCATTGTCCAGTTCAATGCAATAGGTATGTTCCTGGTTTGCATTATGATCTGTTTCCTTCTCAAACGTAGTAGCTGAGCTTTCTGACAATTCAGGTTTGTTAACACTTTGTGAATCTCCATCATACAGATTGCTTAAACCATAAACCGTTTTATGGTTGGTAATACCTAAGACAAGTTCTGTGCATTCATCATAACTACCTTTAGGTAGTACACCACCACCAGTACGGTATATTTCTTTCTTTTCTTCTACGACCTGTTTCCTTACGTTTTTTTTTACATTTTCGTAGAGACTCCTTTGTTCGGTATATTATGTTCTCGGTGGAACGAGAATTAAATATCTTGGCAATTGAATCCCACCCTTCGTCCTTATTTTTCCAAGTTACAAAATCTGTTTTTTTATTTTCTACTATCTCTTTGAATTCCGACACAGTTCCTAGCAGGAGGCTCTTCTCGCGGTTCGAGTAATTCGGGGATCTTTTCTTTTTGTCCGGTATCTCGTTGTCGGTCATAGTTTATAGAAAATTATAATATTATTATAATAAAGAGCGAAGTACGTGAAACTGTGAAACAGATAACCTCAATAAATAATTAAATATTAAATAAAACGTCAAAAATTGCCAAAAGCTATAATACAAAAATAAAATCCCTAGCCGAAGGCGACGTTGCCACTCATTTCCGTATCTTAGCTAAGTTTTGTTTAAGCCGAACATTAGCAAGCAACTTAACTTTAGGGGTAACCCTAACCCTAATATTAAGTGCCACTTCGTTAAGAGGCAGAAATAACTGGAACGTGAGCAAACGGGCCTAAGACATACGGATATTAGGTTATCTAGGTGTTATTATTTGAGAAGCTCACGTAATAAAAGTATACATTTTACGGAAAAAGTTGCTCTTTGTAAAAACTTGAATAGTGTGCAATGATAATAACGATAATGATGATAATAACGATAATGTTACTTTAATTAGATTTTACAACTTGATCAGGAATAGATATTATGTATGTATACTCTTCATTAAATAAACAAACAAATAAATAAATCAACCAAAAGATAGTAGAGAAACAGCTAAGATGGTTTGGACATAGGTGTGTCATCTCGAATGCCAAATAAAAGACTATGTAATCGAGAATTTGAGGCAAGAACGATAGGAACGAATAAAGGGGAAAGATCAAGAATGACCTGTGAGCAATTAATGATAGAACACAGAACACGGGTATGAAATGGGTAAACATTAAGAGGTTATCAATGGACAGCAAAAATTTAAGAAAAAATCAAGGAAAAAAAGTAACTTGACTTTAAGCAGCCTTACACTTTTTAACAGTAAAAATGCACAGTAGGTACTTACTAAGAACAGGAAGAATCAAAATAATTATTTTTGAATTAAAAAATTTGCAGTAACAAGTAAATACAGTTAATGTAAAACAAAAATCGATGCACGTCATTAATCAGCTGGTAATTGTAAATCCGTAAGAAAACACGAGGAAATTAAATTTGGGCAGAAAGTATTAAAACTTTATGCGATATTAAATTTACTACAAACTTAAAGTATTCTTCTTTGATACGAACCCCCTTATATAATATTTTGTTTATTTAAGCTTGTGAAAATTAATATAATTTGAATATTACTGGTCGACAATACAACTGTAAACGGTGCGGTGGCGCCAGCTCGTTCGTTGGTTCGGTTTCATGCAATACTAACCTTAATTGTTCGTGGTTCCGTGTTGCTTTGCGTCTATTCTTTAACAAAAACTCCAGATCTTTTCACAAATAGCATTAAAAAACTGTTCTATTAAGAGAAAGAAGTGCACATACATATCTCTGTCGATTACGTTGTTTACTATTTGTGAAAAATTCCCAAGCATTTAAATAGTCAGTGCAAAGAGCTGATAGCTTCTTTACGGAGCCATTTTCAGAAAGAACTTTACAACAATGGCCTTTTGTTACCCTTGATAGCGGTACAGAGAAGCAAATTTAAAGAGTATGTTAAGGTCTAGATATTTTATTTCTACTTTACTAATTTTTAGCGTGTAGCAGAGCTGCACTAAATTTGAAAATCTCCACTGTAAGCGCAATTTCAACAACAGCTAAGAAAAATAAATTATTAGAGTTACCTTAAAACAAACGTTCTAATTCAAAGAGAGTTGTAAATGTGTGAAGTTTGGATATAGGTTCTATCCGTGACACTATTTATGGAATATACGAAACAAGTAAGTTGTATTATTTAAAAATTATAATATTCTACGTCGGTTATTCATAATCTGTAACTTTTTTTACATCATATAACTTCGACAACTTTAAGTAAGAAATAAAAAGAGAGAGAACTGTTTGAGGGTTGTCTTAACTCTTTAAGAAAAGAAAGAAAATTGGCTTCGGATGGTAAAAAGATGAACTGAGGCGAGGGCTTATGGAACTTTCCCATGTAGCTCTCAAACGACTGGTATTTTTGAAAGAATATATTAAAGAAAAGAAGCATTCTTGTACCAATTTATCTTCTTGGATGGATTTTTCAGAATGGTACCGTTGGTTGATCTTGGCAAGACGAAAATAACAGAAGTGTTAGATCTACTAAAGCTGATGGTAAAAGGTATTGTGCAGTAAACAAATATATAAACTATGGGAAATTTTTATATATTTATCTTGTTTTCATGAAAGAAAAGCTATGTAATTCCCCCACTCGGATTTTTTGGTTACAAGCTGGCAACACTGTCGATATCTGACGTCACTCGAAGGGTATGACGTGCATCGGTTTTTGTTTTGCATCAACTATATCTAATTACGTGTTAAATAGTATATATGGCATCCAAAACCTAATATCTATATTTTAACGCTACAGCAATCTTTAACCGAGTTTCAATATTTCATGGCGTGCTACAAGATGATTTTGTTACTGATAATCTATGTGTTGACTAGTCGCATACCCGTGTGAAAATATGTTCATCCCAACATAATAGTGCAATAATGAATATGAGTACTTTTCAAAACACGGTAGGAAAATTAAATTGGTATGGAATAATTTTGGAGAAAACTTGTTAATGAAAATTGCCTTTATCTGTCAAATCTGGCGTTTCGACACTAAAGTGCCTACTTTCTATTGTTGTTACCATTCCATCATGTCAAAATGACGTGATAATTTTTATCTAGTACAATTATCGATAATTTGCACTGTGATTAAATTATCAGCATTTTAAAAGCATTAGGAACTGTTTAATGTTTATTTTATCTTTCGACAGTAAAATATTTACTTTCTAGTGTTGTGTTCAGCCAATCATGTTAAATTACAAGATAATTTTACACTACAGCAAATACCTATAATTATCACTAGGTACTTATAGTGACTAAATCCTCAGAATTTTATTAAGTACCTAAAAAAATATGAAAAGGTTTATCTTCATTTATATACCTATGTCAACATGTCAAGTGATAGTGGCATTAACAGACTCAACAATTGTGATGGTTACCTACATTATAAAGAGTTACTGTTTTGTCGCTTTGATGATTCTTATTAAAGAGATGTAATTTCTACAACACGAATAATTTTCAACAAATATTAACTCTTGAAAGTTAAACCTGAATTATTACCACTCGAGCACTACGTGCTTTTATGAAACGTAGCTTGCATTCGTGAATATGGAAATGATGAATAATTTTTGCTGCACTCATTTTATACCGAGACATCAAAAATTATCTTGATCCAAGGTTGCCTTTTGAAATAATTCTATTAAGTTGAAGATAGTTTGGATGCAAATCATTCTTTGATTGTTTGTCAAACAACTCTTGAATAATTATGGGTTTCACAACTGAGCATACGAATGCAGAGACACGTACAGGACAACATTTTGAGTGAACTATTGAACCCTGTTCATAATTTTGATTGATTGTTGAAGCATGCCAACTCATGCATCGAACAAGGTTGGAAACATTTCCAACCGTTAGCCTTTTTCTTGTCGAAAACCGAATTATAAACGGGATTTGTCCTTCATTTCATTTTTTAAATTTATACTTAGTTCATTATATTTTACCTCCATATAATTACCAATATATTTGCGCATTATATTGTTAATGTCAGTAGGGTATCCAAACTTGTTCAAACCAACTGTTATGTTTCCAGGTTAAAATTACGCGATAATTTTGGTCTAGTGCAATGCTCGAAAACATAACAATATAGGTATCATAACAATTTTAAATAGTATTTATAAGAAACTTCTCAATATTTATTTTTCATTTAGATATTAATTAGCATTGGACTTAATTATTACATATGATTTTAATAATTTAAGTAATGTTAAAAGCTTTAATGCATAAAATTTTCTTCTAAAATACAGGGCGTTTCCTAACTACGGTACGAAACTTCAGAGTAGAGGGTGATACGTAAGGTCGATTTAAGAAAAAAAGTTCTTATGAACATATGTCCGGAGTTACTTCGTTTCAGAGATACAGGGCGTTGAAGTTTAAAAAAAAAACGTCATAAATATCCTTCAACACAATTGGTTGAAATTTTGTTTAGTTATTTGAAGTAATAAGGCGCTTATTTTGCCCTAACTAGATTGAAATTATTAGGTCCAGTGGCGTCTTAGTGGGCATCACAGTCAATTATTATTGAGAAGAAAAAGTAAGATATGAAAAAAACACAAGAGACAAAAAAGTTGTATTTGTAGTTACTTAATCTAAACAAATAATATGCGTCTTTCAGGGCTGATATTATTTTATTATTTTTTAATAATTTTATTTGAATACTTAATATCTACAATATAAATTTTATACAAACTCTAATCAGTGTTTGAAACACTGGCCTCAAAAATAACATTTCGCACTTAAATAACTAACAGAATGGACTATTTCAGTATAGTTACTAAGTATCTAGTGTACCATTTTTACAAACTTCAAACAATTTGTAATCTGGCAATTACAGTTTAATCGAGTAGTCATTTTAATTTTTTAACAAATTAATTAGGTATAGGATCTTATCTTATTGCTTATTGCTCAAGCTCGCTAAGGTGGTACCCATTTATAAGATGAGCAATCCTAATGACATTGTTAATTATAGAGCAGTATCGCTATTGTAAGTTTTTTGCAAAATTTTTGAAAGGGTATTCTATGTTAGGCTGTTGGATTACTTTATAAAGAACAACCTATTCTACGTTGGACAACATGGTTTTCTCGCCCAGCTTCAACTATACCGGCAATTTTTCAATCTCTAAACTATATAATTGAGCAAATAGACAAAGGAATGATGGTGTCTGGTTTGTATTTTGACCTTAGTAACGCTATTGACTTGACAGGCCATGGCATGTTAATGCAAAAATTAGAGTATACCTACTATGGTGTACGCGGTGTGCCCAGCAAGTTTAAAAGATCATACTCGACAAATCGAAAGATGACTATGTGTCGGTTCTGGTCACGGATCAACTTTTTCTAATGTTATCGCGGTAAACAGAGGTGTACCTCAGGATTCCATACTACTGGGTCCGATTTTATTTTTAAAATTTGCAAATGACTTAAATAGGACAATAAATATTACATGTTTATGTTTGCCAGATTCTAGTTAGGCGTTCGAAACTATAAATCACAAAATCTTGTTAGCTAAACTTCACTACTTCGGACCATCATAAAATGGAGTAAAACTTTTTGAATCATATCTGAATGATCGAATTCACTGTGTTATTCTTAAGTAAGAATCCACTACACAAAAGTCCAGTTACATACCAATGAGAACAGGAGTACCACAGGGCCTTTGTTATTTTCTTTATATGTTAAGGATATGATTGACATTTTAAAATACAGAAAACTACTGGTGAGTGTCAACCCTATGCAAAAGAACAGAGGTTGATTGCTGCCAAGTCTTATTTCTTTCAGTAATTATAGCAATGCTCTTCCTTTCATCTCCGATAATTTTCGCATAAGTATTAGTAATGACCCCTTACCAGTGGTCAAGGAGGCAGGGAGTTTGGGTTTTTATGTTGATAGTGGCCTCACATTTCAGGCACATGTAAAGAACAAACTTAAAATTGCCTACGTCCGCTTGAAAGAATTGTACTATCTCAAACATTTTTTGCTCTATAAGTCTAAATATTACCTGTGCAATAAACTTCTTTTGTCTTTATTTAATAATGGAGATGTAGTATATGGCGACTCGTTAATAGAAAAAGTACTTAACTCTATGCAAAGATTCAGAATTCTTGTATGCGATATTTATTTAATATTCCTTATAGGAATCATATACCTCCTTATCTAAATGACAACTCTATTTTAAATATGAAAAACCGCAGAAAATACCATACGTATCAATTTGTGTATCGACTGTTAGAAAATGGAGAACTTTCCTATTTGAGAATGCATCTTCAGTCAGTGTTCTTGCTCCAGTAATTAGAAGAAATGGAAAGCGAAGCAGAAGACATGACATTTGAGGTAGAATTTACTTAATCAGAATAAATCGTGAATTAACTATTGGAACGGCGATATTTCATGAATGAACGGTTTTTGTAAATAATTGTATGATCTACAAACGTCTAAGAGAAAGAAGAACAAGAAAACGATATTTTTGACCTTTCACATTGACTAAAATCTTTAGCCGAAGTGGCGACTTTTGGCATTTCATTTGTAACAGTGTATTCGAAGTCTGTACCAAATTTTAGCTATATGTGAATTATTCCCAAGTTAAATGTCTATTTTGACTGGACTATTAGGAAAAGATCCAACAAACTAATACAATCACCATCTCGGTCGAGAATCCGAGTTGGTTCGCCTAGGAGTTAAATGATGGCAAAGGAGTCAGCTTCGCGACCTTGCTCGTCGCTTGTGTTTGAGTATTTGAGCCAGTTGACCTTATTAACGTTAAAGTCGCCAAAGATGATAACTTCGAAATGATGGTCGGATTGCCAAAAATGAATAGCATTATTAAGTCATAAGAACAACAAACTCTTCATAATGGGTATGCGCCCGCCAATCGCGTTATGAAAGAGAATAGGCTAACTTTGTAATTCTTTGCGTTGATAATTTAAACCACAATACATAACATAAAAATTGATTATTGATGATTATAATTTCTTAATTTACTACTACTATACATTAATCCACAGACCCAACCCAAAGATTTTGTAGTTTAGCAAAGCTGAACTTAATTATATAAGGTTCCTGAAATCAATGTACAAGTCATCAAACGAATAAACATGTTATGTAATTTATTTTTCTTTGCTGTATACTTACATCCGCCGTGTTGAAGTATTACATGCAATAATTCATTCACTATCATTTAATTAATCACATTTTATATCATTGATCTGAATAAATTTGTTGATAATTCACATAGCTATAAGTATTGTATTTCTCTCTCAATTGTTTATTCTCAATTAACTATTGTAGTTCGTTACATTTAATGTAAGACGCCAAAAATGAAAATCTGTCGGTGCTAAGCAATGCCGAGCGTCTCAAGAAAAATTATGCGAGATAAAAACTAGTAGAGAAAAAAGTCATGAGCTGATTTAAAAACCTTTTAAGTAGCTCATAAATTTTCCCTTCCCAATACCTTTTTTTGTACGCGACTCCTTATGCTGCTTTCACACTATCAGGTTTGTCGGTCAGGTTTTAAACCTGAAGAAAACCGGAGAAATAATAGTACATTGGTTTAAATGTGGCGTTTCACATTATCAGGTTCAGGCTCGGCGACCGGATGCAGCCGGATGGGTCGACTGAAGCATCCGGCTGCCTGACGCCGAAAAAGTGGTAGTGGGTATGCACAGCAACGTGCGCTTTCATACTTGTCCGGTTCTTGCCGTCCGGTTTAGTAAAGGGTCTTGGTTTAGTATTTGCTGTAACGTTATTGTGAAAGGTGCGACAGTAAATTTATAAAGAATGACCAGCGATATAGACATCCAATGGGTCCTTTTACGATTACATCGCTTTCTACGCTTTCTGTAAAATAACCACAAAGTTATAATATCATTACGATCCATCACTGATGACATCGACGAGTAGACTCAATTTATAAAACCGGACCATCTGAAAACCTGATTGCGTTCGGATAATGCATTTTTACTTCAGGTTTCTGTCAGGTTTAAAACCTGACCGGCGAACCTGATAGTGTGAAAGCAGCGTAACGGTGCTTTCACACTATCAGGTTTGCCGGTCAGGTTTTAAACCTGAAGAAAACTGGAGAAGTAACGCTGCATTCACACTATCAGGTTCGCCGGACAGGTTTTAAACCTGACAGAAACCTGAAGTAAAAATTTATTATCCGGACGCAATCAGGTTTTCAGACGGTCCGGTTTTATAAATTTAGTCTTCTCGTCGATGTCATCAATGATGGATCGTAATGATATTATGACTTTGTGGTTATTTTACAGAAAGCGTAAAAAGTGATGTAATCGTAAAAGGATCCATTTGATGTCTATATCGCTGGTCATTCTTTATAAATTTACTGTCGCACCTTCCACAATAACGTTGCAGGGTAAACGGCCTGGCAATCGTTTGAGGTGTCGGATGCATCCAAAGTGAACCCACGGAGGATTGCAGCTAGTATCCGAGATTAGCCAGGGTGCAGACCACACGACGTTTACCCCTTAAAACTGGCCGCATGAACGTGCTTACGACTCCAGACCTTACCCTGGGAAAAGTTCGCAGTCTCGTCCAGTACAAGATGTGTGGTAGTTCGAGAGTGAATCCCCGGTTTGCTCTTGAACGTCCCGTGACTAGTCAAGGGAGGGCGACCTGATGGCAACATCTTGGAAGCCTAACACGAGTACTGCGGGAAGGGGGGAAGCCCATCTGGCATGCTACAGATGCCCCCCTGACGGGTTGGCCTCGCAGGGGCCGTGTGTTGGCGCTAGTGTGTTCACCTCGGGGGCGACATGTGGGGACGCCGATAACTCACCATGTGCAGTGCCCTTAAGACGGGTAACCAATCCCGGCCGGCGACTGCGAAGCCGTAGACGCCTTGGCGTGACATGTGGGTGTCGCGCATCGTGTTGTTTCTGCGAGTGGAGTCGTCGGCGCCATCACAGAGGGCTTAAACTCTGTACAAGGAGTCTGCAAGCAGTGTCGATTCGGCTCATGTACGGAGAGAGGGCAAGCCTACACCGGGGCCTCTTGTCTATGACAGTGGGATTAAACCTGTAACTGGGAATCCAGCGGTGGCTCGGCCTAGGATCCCGCGACTAAACACTGCTTACTCTCGTTGCTGCCCAACGGGAGGTTGCCGCCGTTTGAGGTGTCGGACCATGGGGTCTAGTATCCGAGGCCAGCAACCTATGAAATACGCAAACGTTTGACGCGGTAGAACGGTTAAAGTTTCTCAACATTTCGACAATTACGCAAGGTAAAAATATGGTGCGATAGAATTGAAATATATAGGGTGATTTGGTAAAACAAAATTAGACGTCAAAGTTCAAATTTAAAAGTGACACAATGTCATTCGATACAGATGGCAAAAGTCAATTAAATCGATTGAAGCTCTCTGATCTTGTTAGGAACCTTAGTTTTTGGAACTGTATAGTTTTTAGACAAGATTGGAAAATAGCAAGATTTTTTTTTTATTTTTGAAAATTCAGAAGTGCCTATTTTAAAAATTAATAGCTCGCAAGCAAAAAGTCGGAAATGCGAATTGGACCGTTGGATAGACCATCTGTACTTAAAATATTTAAAAATTGTAGATTTCCGAAAAAAACTAAAAATGACAATTTGATTTTTTGAGGTTAAAAAAAATGTTGATCTAAATTTTGAATGCGGCATCGGAAAGTGCTCCCCAAAATACGTAAAATGTATATTCTGAATTTTGAAAATTCTTATACAGTGTGCAAGAAAGTAAATAAATAAGAATATTAGGTCATAATAAAAATTGGAAAACATTAAAATTGTTATTGTTAGAGAAAGGCCAATGTTGTAGAAATACAAAAATTGACATACTTATACAAGATGTCCTAGTCATTTTTTAATTAATGTGACTTGTCTTGATTTGTTTAAAAAAGGTAATTATAGATAAAAAAAAATAATGAAAGATTTTCATTTAACATTATGTAACCTTTTTAAGTTTTTAAGTGACTTTGGTATACCAGGTGTCCCAAATTATATTGGAGTTTAGCAAATTTCACCATATAAATCGAAAAATAAATGAAGAACTGTTCTTTACATATTTTATAACAAAAATAAAGATTTCTTGGTAGACATAGATAAATTCTGTTTTACTACGAACATTGGCATACCGGATCACCCAAGAAGGCGTTTCTTGTAGCTCAAGGTTTTCGGGTTTGGAAAGTTTATTTTTCTTACATTTCTTTTGTCTTTGTGTCTCGTTTCTGTATGTTGATTTTATACAAGGTTGACAAAAGTCATGTAAATAATAAATTTTAGGCCACTTTTTCATAATAATGAAACAATGTTACTTTAATATGTAGCGGGTTTGTGATTTGAGTATAGATACCTAGTTTTCATATTTTTTTAGTTGTTATTAAATAGTTGTTAAAATTCAAGATTGTTTAAAATAGGATTTGCTACATGAGAAATTACGCGATGAAAATTTTTTGTTGTGTAGGGTTTTTCATAGACTTCCTTAATCTTTTTTACTTCTTACTGTGTTGATTTCGTACAGGGTGTAAAAGAGAGTCATGTAAAAACAAAACACTATATTTTGTCATCTTAAACTATGGAATGATGCCACTTAATATTGTTTAACGTTTTTGCCAGTTTTTAGTCTAAATGGTGTCCATAATAAGGGTCGAGTTGAGCTAAATTACTACTTATTAAAATTAGAAAAAATGAATAACTGTTTTCTTGATAACTTTTTAAAACATAAAATTACAGAGTGTTGTCAATAGCTTTAAGTATTGTCCGTAAAAGTTTTTGACAATTTCTACCTTAATGGGGATTTCAAAAAATAGCCATAAATAAGAAGAAATGTGTTTTTAGATGAAATGGAATGTTTTTATCTAAAATATTTCAAAACATTCTTGGCCGCTTTTACCGTACCAGGCGTACCAAATGATTAGATAATTGAACTATTTAGAAAAAAAGATTTAATATTTTCCAAATAAATATTGAATTATCTCTTTTTTATAATCAATGGTTACGATGCATTTGTTTATGTATATAAATATTTTATACTACTTGTTGGCGATAAAAAATTTTTAAGACTTTATCATATATTTTGATTACTTCGGGTTTTTTCAGGTAAAGTGATATATTGATGGTACCTAGCTAAGATTTATTGTTTATTCGATATCTTCCACAAAAACGATATCTTACCTAAAAAAATTACAATTGGGCATAAATAGGAACATAAAACAAAACTCGCTCTTATAGATCAAAAACATATAAGTTAAGCACATATTGAAATGAAATTAGATGAATATTTGCCGTCTATACTTACAATAATTATATATTTAAATTGAGCGTGGCCGTAGGCCTCGCACAATCAATCAAGTAGTTCAGCGAAAAATGTAAAATTTATTTTTAATTAATTTAAAATAAGAATATTGACTATAATGAAATATTAATAACTCTTTTAGTCTTAATTCATTTAGAACAATTCGAGAAATATAGGCGCCTAAGGATAACCATTAAAGTGCTTGGCCAGTGACCTCGCACAGTTACGTCAAATAATTAACAATAGACCACCCACTAAAATAGTCCGTACGAGTATGGACAAAAAAAGAATGACCTTTATCTTAGTAATATTTTACTGAATTAACAATATTTATTCGATTTATTTTTTGTTAAATTAACAATCGTTATTTTACTTAAATTTTGAATTTTTGAATGCATCTCATGTTTGGTCGAAAGGGAACCCGATTGCATCTAGCTAGTTATTATAGGCACCACAACTTGTCAGCAATTCAAATTTAAAGAAGCAACTGCGTCAAACAATTTTCAAACTACTCGTATTATAACAGACGAAATCATATTTGGTTTAATATTAAATATTTAATTAGCTAGTGTACCATCATGTTATACCCTTCTGCTATCAAGCAAATTGTTTCCCTGTTAATAATTCCAATCATTATCCATCTACGTTTCTACTCAATCAAGCTCTCTTGTCAGTAAACCCTAATACGGGTATTATCTCAGTTAATCTAGTTATATGGTCGTGTAATCAGCTGCTGAATAAAGCATGCCTAATGAAAGAAAGTATTTTTTGTTTGATTAAGATTAAGATTAAGGGCTGTGATTGTCCTTTTTAACGTATTTTGCAACAATTGATTTTAGTTTGACGATTTGAGGACTGATAGATAATGTAAGAGCTATCAAAATAGTAATGTTGTCCTTTTTCTTCGATTTTTTTAACATTGAAGAGTTATTTAGTAAAATGAATAAATAACCTCAAAAACTCAATTATCGACATACATTATATTTGTTACCTTGTACTTGTACTTCGTTATCCCATTGCAGA
Organism: Polydrusus tereticollis; assembly: GCA_963920685.1. Classification (NCBI taxonomy): domain Eukaryota; kingdom Metazoa; phylum Arthropoda; class Insecta; order Coleoptera; family Curculionidae; genus Polydrusus; species Polydrusus tereticollis. Next base: position 59,810,930 of record OY987329.1, read on the forward strand.
CATGTTATTGGCCTGTAATAAACCATGGCTTAAAATTTCAAAATTTACTGCTAAAAGCACACATGTCTACATAAAAAGATATTATCTTAACGAGCATGAAGGACAACAGCTATGTAAATATTTTTTGATCTTGATTTGAGCGTGTAAATTATATGTCTCATTTAAATACCAAAACACTTCTTATCTGCAACTGCATCATTGATATACAGACAAGAAAAATGTTTTAATTATCACGAATATAAGTGAATAAAGGATTGAGTTAAAACGAAAAAATATGTGTTAATAAATTTTTATAACTGTAGAAATAAATTTCAATCCCCGTGGAGTAATAATTGTGATTGGCGCCTTCTCAGTGTTTTAATACCGGCATCGACAAATAGTAATGACAAATGATACTTGCCATCCAAAGAATTGCTCCCCAACATTTTTCCATTGATTTCCTTTAAGAACTCGAAACGTAGCCCAATAAAGGACATTCGCAAAAAAAGGTATGGATAGGCAAACGTACAGGGTTTTTGACTTGAAACCCCGAGGGCCTATATCTTGAAAAGCAATGGATATACAGTGAAATCTCTATTTACGACCGCCTCTATACCACCTACGTTAAGTGACCGGTTATGAATTCCCCATATTCAGAAATGGAAATCCCATCATCTAATCTACTGATCTACCGACCTATATGTTAAACGACCGCAAGCACTCATCATCGGAATTTTTAGTAAACAACAATGCTAAAAACACCCTCTATTAGAGAGATTTAGATTACTTCAGGCGGATCCCTTCAATTTGTTTTAAAGGCTGATAAATAGGTTATTAACATTAGTTTTGCTTTGTACAGTTCTTGTGTGTTTTGGGACTAACGTGAATATTCAAAGATGGCGGAAAAAAGGAAATGTCTTTCTTTAAGCGGAAAAATTGAAATAATCGAGGATAGTGAAAAAACTGGTTTAAGGTCCAGGAAATTGGGTGAAAAATTTAAAATGGGTAAGACCAAAGTGACTATGTTGCTTCAAAATAAAGCAGAAGTCAGAAATTTGTTTCAAGAAGGTGGCAGCGATGAACAAAACAGAAAATTTCCCAAAACCGAAGGACTGGCAGTGGACCAAGTTATTTTTAACTGGTTTTGTAAGGCGCAAGACAAGCACTTTACCAATATCCGGGCCCATAATTTAAGCAAAAGCGCTTGAATCTGCTCAATGTCTAGGACTACATACCTTCAAGGCATCAGATGGATGGTTAGCAAAATTCCGTCGTCGGCACGATATTACCTTCAAGAAAATATGTGGCGGATTAGCCGATATCAGTATCGAGGACGTAACTGCTTGGAAAGAAAGGCTATTGACCATTTTAAAGGAATATGCCCCAAGGGACGTATTTAATGCAGAAGAGACAGGTCTCTACTATCGTGCATTGCCAATAAAAACATATGCATAAAAAGATGACAAGCACTGAAAAAAAAAACAGCAAAACAACGATTTACAATAAATTCTGTTCTGTGCAAATATAGAAGGTGAGAAGGAAGAACCACTTATAATGGGCAAAAGCAAAAATTCCCGATGTTATAAGGGCGCACCGCACATATCGATAAGTTCTTCCAATGGGTCTCGAACAAAAAAGCGTGGATGACAGCAGACATCATGACATGGCTTCACAGATTTGTTACCAAGATGAACAAGCAGACTAGAAGAGTGGTATTGTTTCTGGATAATGCAACGTCTCATCCTAAAATTATATTGGATAATGTCAAATTTATTTTTCTTCCATCCAATACTATCTTACATTGCCAACCTTTGGACCAAGGCGTCATTCAGAATTTTAAAAGGCTCTACAGGAGCTACGTTATTAAGAGGGTTTTATCATGTATCGACAGTGGCTATCCTCTTTAAGAAATCGAAAATAATATTACCATAACCATAATAACCAACGCCTTGATACAACTTTTTTAGTAATGTTAACAATTTTGACAAGTCTACAAATATTTCTCAATTGCTATTAAAATGTGAATCTAAATTTTACAAAAATAAAATAAAATAATATGAAGCAATCATTATTTTCTGATTATTTTAAAAAATAAGAATTTCAAGTAAACATACAGTACATTGTGTAATATATATATATATATATATGAAATAAAACAATGCAGTCTTCCTCCACAGTTTAATTTTTTTAACATAAAAATTATTAGATTCCCGACATGTTTCGAGCACTTAAGTACTCATCTTCAGGGGATACCAACATCGAGTTTAACTTCGAAATAATAAGTTGTCTCAAATAAATGAGTACAACAGAAAGGCTGGAGACTTGGTGCATTAAATGGTTAAATAAATTGAATGAGAAGTAAAGTTAAGATTAAGTTTCGTAATATAAATAAGTGTAACATATTTAAGTATGATAATAGAAGATTATGACATCTGAAGGTAATTAAAGGAAAGTTTGTTTAAAAATTAAGAATCATGAGCTTGAATGGTTAAGTTTAGAGGAGTAACACATATTATGTTAAGTTAAATAAAGAAGTAATGTGGACTCTCTTACTCATATTACATTGACTCCACTGAAAGTATGGACTATTTTTTCAATATATATATATGTTAGTATGCGCGTGCAGTATATTCATATATTAGTAAATTGGCCTCATCTCATTTAATTTTAGTTCTGATAAATTTAAACAAAAATATTTAAAACTATTTACATATATGTAGATACTTATTAATAAACAAACCCTGTGAAATGCAGCCCAGTTGCTTTAATTTTTTTCTATTAACCGACCACCCCCTGTTAACCGACCTACATTTGATTCCCCGAGGGTGGTTGCTATTGAGAGATTTTACTGTATTTTAATTTCGCAAAAAGCCGTAATTAGGCAGAAGCACAGTGAATTATTTAAAGATGTCGTCAATAAGAAAAGTATGCTGGGGTAACTTTGAAAAGGATTTCTTGAATTAGCAGTAGAGCAAAGAGAAAAATCGATGGGTGTTATATCTGGTAACCTTGCTGGTCCATCTTATTGATCGGTTGGTGGTTCCAAACCTTGATTGGGATACACTGTCTGCTGCCACATATTCATTCTATACTGAAGGAGTACCTCTGTTAGAAGTTTTGCAAGTGTAACTTAAAAAAAAATGTAAACATCGTTCTCCAGTGCATTCGTAAAAATAAGGTTTAATGAGATATCCATTCCATAAATCGCAACAAACTATAATTCCAAAGACGCGTTGATCTCCGTTTTCTCTAATCCAATGAGAGTCATTCTGGGACCAATAGCGATTATTATCGGGGCAGAGACTTAATGAAAATTTTGCGTGCCACTACTCATAAACTTGAGTCTGACTGTCTTTGTAAACGTTCTCGCTGTTTTGCTGCTATTCCTGGACCTGAAGGTCACAGAATCCTTCGGGAATTTAATTAATTAGCATCACTAACGAACAAAACTCGTATCTAAGTGGCCTTATTACTGTTCTTCCTGTCATGCGTAGGCGTCCTCGGAAAAATGAAGCAGAATCAAGACTCAATATGGCCTCATTTAGTTATCGTATTGGACTGGTTGAGGAGGGAATTACTTGTGACCATAGACTTAAAAACAATATAGACTGAGGATTCCATTCACAAACGTCCCGCCAAAGACTCAGTTATTGTTTAAATTTCTAATGGGTGCGACGAAGACCTGTACCGCGTACCAAAAAAATTGCAACATCGTGTGATATTTTATAGTTTTACTTTTAAACTTACATACCGACGAAAAGTTGCCCCAAGACTTAAACAGCCCGATTTTTTAAAAATCTGGCACTGCCGAATCATTTTTAAATCTCCAAAAATTTAAATTAAATGCACGAAATCCAACCGCCCACATAAAAACCGCTCAAACCTTCAGGTCAATTTTTGGCAGAAACCTTTTACTACGAAGCAAAATAAATCGCCTGTCGAAAATACGTGTGACCAACGTTGTCCATTTTCCAATCATTTTTTTTTATTGTACTACGTATTGTACAGACTATAGTAAAGTTCTCAAAGGTTAATGTTTATCGTATTTCAATGTAAGTAATACAGTCTCTATTTTTTTTAAGTCTATGCTTGTGATGCTCCAGTTTATTTTAATGCTTTTAGTCTTTCCACGGAATCACACAGCATCGAGCTAGATACGTAAGGGAGTCCTTATTATTAACTGAGAAACCTTTTGACATGCGTGGAAACACATCACGTGACCTCACAAACTTACAGAAGATACGAAACAATAGGTGGTTGAGTTTATTAAAGGTCCTAATTATTCCTTGGCAGACTCGAAGAAAATTTACTTATCCGAATATCTGAAAATTGTTAAATTAAACAAAATGTATTTTGATTAAAATGCTGATCTCAAAGTTTTCTACAAACCTTTCCGCGGAACCTTTGAAAACAACTTCAACACCTGTGATTCCCTAAAAGCCGAGATATTTTTGCTTACTGAAACATCGAAATTAATATGGAATGACGAAGCCAGGAACAGCACGCTCAATAATTTAGGAAAAAATTGAGTGAATTTACATATTACACCTAAAAAAAGAGAGCGATTTTACACTCTGAAGAGAAATTACCGCAAACGTGTAGTCGCCGACTATGGAAGCTGTCACCATGAACTACCACAAAAAATTTAACATGCCTAAATATCACCACCATTGACGTTTACTATAAACGTCTGGTAAATTTCATCAGTTTTAACGTCCGTATTCTGTCCAATTCAAGATCTGCATTTTCCACCTATGACGAGGCTGTTGCTAAGTAAGGAGCCGGCGTTAAAGATCTCGCAATTTTTTATGATTACGGGACAAAATAAAAACTTTACTGTTATCCGATTTCTGCATTACTTGGTTATAAAAAAACGATTTATGAAAGTGATTTTTACTATCAGAGGGCACTCATACCTCGAGTGCAACCGATACATGTGTCTTGTAAACCAAAAAGCTCAGTGTATGCCGGATAACTGGAGAAATAAATTGAGGCAGTGCCATGTGAAACCTACACCATTTAAAGTGATAAAAAAAAGTGAAACAATTTTGATTTCAAAATTAGATATGTTCCTATCGACGCTATATCCAACGAAGTGCCCGTTTTCGACCAGGTCAGTCAGGAAGCTTAGATTTTGCCTTGAGAATAGCCGCTTTTTTTTTTTTTATTTTACTTTTTTACGGTTCGTCGGCGTATCTGAGGCCATCTAGAACCGGTCATCGACCGTACGGTTTTTAATCGTGCGGTCTACCGACTGGGGAGTGTGAAACGGCACCTTCATCCTACGAGATATCCGATCTCATCCGGCCTGTCCGGCGTGAATAGGATGGTTTTGATGTCGATTCATTTTACACTCTTCCCTAAGACAAGAGCACGCGGTGTTTCCCAAGCGGTCACCCATCCAAGTACTAGCCGCGCTCGACACCGCTTAACTTCGGTGATCTGACGGGAACCGGTGCTTTAGGTGTCGCTAGGCCCTTGCCCCAATTAATAATATGAAAAGTTTTCCACAAATCCACTTTTATGAGTCTATACACAAGTTCTTATTTCGAGAAGAAAACTCTTAAAAGAAACCTAAGAAAGAGGTAGAAAAGAAAAGAGGAACCGTTGAGAACTCTTTACCAGAACCCAATCCTCATCAAAATGGCCAAATAGAAGGATTTACAATATCTGACCGCATTCCTCGAGAGAGCAGAAGACAGGGCATTTCATAAAAAAATAATTGCCGATCAACCTGAAGCCAGCGATGATGAATATGTCGATGACCCACCAACTGACGCTTAATCCGGGGGAATACTGGCATAACTCCAGTGTTAAACATTACTTTTTTCTGTTACTGTCGTGTTTTTTCGAAATTCCTCTGGATGGACTATTGTCGTTTTCAACTCTATCTTAAAACGAATACTAAATCTTTGTTTCATATCTGTTCCCCACAAATATTGTGAATAAACTATCTTGCAAGTGCAAGTAGACCAGATAATATAGAATGGGGTATGGTCATTTATTCTAGGTCAAAGAAGTGAAACAAAAATGAGTATTGGTACCATAGATAAAGCAGTTACAGGAAAACTTAAAATCACAATTGAGAGGAAAGCAAAGCAAAAGAGCTTTTGCAATGTGTGCTATAATTATAGTCCCTCCTGTATAAGTTTGTATTGTTCACCTTAATTGTATGGTACTTGTACTTTTGGTATATTGTCACTTACTGACATAGTATTTCTTTTATGTATTCAATTCTGTTAATTAAAGCCTAAAGTATAGACAAAGGTTATTTCATTACAATTTAATTAACAGAAATATAAATGGACAAGTTTTTGAGGCCTGAACGATTTGAAGCAGATCCACATGAAGACTCAGCGGCTAAAGAATGGAAACACTGGTTCAAGACTTTTAAAAATTTTTTAGAAGCAAGCGATAAAGAAAATAAACTTGATGATAGTGCAAAACTAAGGCTTCTTACTAATTTTGTGTCTCATACCGTCTACGAACATATTAGCGAATGTGAGAAGTTTGAACAAGCTACAAAGATTTTAGAAGATCTATATGTGAAACATGTTAATGAGGTATTTGCTAGACACCTATTATCTACAAGAAAGCAACAGCCCACAGAAAGTATTGATCAATATATTCAAGCTCTAAAACTACTAAGCAAAAATTGTGATTTTAAATTAGTAACTGCAGAACAAAATAAAAATGATTTTATTCGCGATGCTTTCATAGGTGGACTGTTAGTTAATGAAATCCGTCAGCGTTTATTAGAAAGTAATAAACTAAATTTAGAAGAAGTAATTATACAATCACGTTCTTTAGAAGAAGCTCGGAAACAATCAAGCGTCTATTTTAGCCACAATTCAATAAATACAGTTCATTTAAAAGAAATCCCCAATGAATCACAAATACAATATACATCTGCAGCTGCCTCCTCTCAGCGTTGTTATTTTTGTGGAAATACTAGACATCCACGCAGTATATGCCCAGCCAGGAATGTTACCTGCAGTAACTGTCAAAAACTAGGACATTTTGCAAAGGTATGCATGAAACCTAAACTTTCTAGACAAAAGTCAACTTCAGCTTCTACATCCCTCATTGCTTCCGTATCAAGGCCGATACCATACTGTTTATCACAGGCAGTAGTCAAAGCTAAAGTTAACAATATACCTGCACATGCTCTAATAGACACTGGAAGCTCTGATAGTTTTTTGGACTATGATTTTGTAGCATCAAATATTTTAAAAATCTATCCAACTCAGGGCGTAGTTTCTATGGCAAATACTTCATGTGTTTCAAATGTAAAAGGTTACTGGATAATAAATTTACATTTACCAAACGAAAAGTATGAAAATTTTAAGATATCTGTCCTTCCTAAACTATGCACAGATATTATTATTGGTCACGACATAATGAAACAACATACAAGTGTTACTATGAATTTTGGTGGCACTAAACAACCGTTATCAATTTGCTGTCTTACCGAAGCTAAAATAGAGCCACCTGAATTATTTCCAAATTTATCCAATGAATGTAAACCTAAAGCTACTAAGTCACGTCGGCATTCAGATGAAGATGAACAGTTTATTAAGCAAGAAGTAATCAAACTTTTACAAGAAAACATTATTGAAGAAAGTAACTCACCATGGCGAGCTCAAGTATTAGTTACTCATAGTGAAAACCATAAACGTCGCTTGGTTGTAGATTACTCCCAGACGGTCAATAAATTTACGAAATTAGATGCGTATCCTCTACCGAACATTGAAAGCATTGTCTCAAAAGTCGCAAAATATAAAGTATTTAGCACTATAGATTTAAAAAGTGCTTATCATCAAATACCAATTAGCGATAATGATAAACCATTTACGGCTTTTGAAGCAGGTGGGCGTCTCTATCAATTCCGAAGAATACCTTTTGGTGTAACAAATGGTGTGTCCTGTTTTCAAAGAACAATCGACTCGATCATATTAAAAGAAAATTTAAATGGAGTCTTCGCTTACCTTGATGACGTGACTGTTTGTGGAGAGAATCAAGAAATTCATAATAATAATCTAGAAAAATTCCTAAATGCTGTTAAGGAATTCAATTTAACACTAAATCAAAATAAATGCACTTTTAACAAGACGTCTATTAAATTATTGGGATATATAATTGAAAACGGAACCCTGAAACCAGATCCTGATAGACTACAACCTCTCTTAGATTTACCAGTACCACGCAATACTGGTGAACTTCGTAGAATAGTAGGTATGTTTTCTCACTATTCTAAATGGATTTACAAATTTTCCGACAAAATCAAAAGTTTGGTGAATTGTAAAATTTTTCCATTGACGCAAACTGAAATTAAAGACTTTGAAAACTTAAAAACAGATATTTCAAATTCTCTGCTGTGGACTATTGATTATAAAATACCTCTAATTGTAGAAACAGATGCCTCAGACTACTGTATAGCTGCTACGTTAAGTCAGTCTGGAAGACCGGTAGCCTTCTTTTCAAGGACATTGTCAGAAACAGAGCGACGACACTCTTCAGTCGAAAAAGAAGCATATGCATGTGTTGAGGCACTAAGGAAATGGAGACATTTTCTGATGGGACGCCACTTTAAATTAGTGACTGACCAAGAAGCTGTATCTTTTATGTTTGATACTAAACAATCCAGTAAAATTAAGAATGAAAAAATATTACGATGGCGTTTAGAGTTATCTTGCTACAACTACGATATTGTTTATAGACCTGGAAAAGAAAATATAGTTGCTGATGCTTTATCCAGAATTTGTGGAGCTAGTACAAATACTAAACTATATGAACTTCATCAGTCCCTCTGCCATCCTGGTATTACAAGAATGTACCATTTTGTTCGAACTCGCAACTTACCATTTTCTATGGAAGATGTCAAGAAAATGACTACAGCATGCCCGATATGTGCTGAGATGAAGCCAAAATTTTGTAAAAATTCAATGGGACATCTAATTAAAGCTACCTCCGCATTTGAGCGTCTTAATATTGATTTTAAAGGACCTTTAACTAGCTCTACTAATCATAAATATCTGTTAACGATAGTAGATGAATACTCTAGGTTTCCTTTTGCTTTTCCTTGTTCAGATATGACTAGTTCCACAGTCATAGGATGCCTAGATCTTCTATTTACTATTTTTGGTATGCCAGCATATATTCACTCCGATCGAGGAACTTCTTTTATGTCCCGAGAAATAATATCATATCTTCAATCACGTGGAATAGCTCATAGTCGTACTACACCATACAACCCAGAAGGCAATGGGCAAGTAGAAAGATACAATGGTATAATTTGGAAGGCTGTTAATTTAGCACTAAAATCTAGAAATCTAAAGGTGACTCAGTGGGAACTTGTTTTACATGACGCATTACATTCTACCCGTTCCTTACTGTGTACATCAACCAACTGCACGCCGCATGAAAGAATGTTTAATTATCAAAGACGATCAACCAGCGGCACCTCAATACCCTCTTGGCTAATTCCTTCAACAACAGTTTTTCTTAAAAAATATGTACGGCAAAGTAAAAATGACCCTCTCGTCGACGAAGTGGAATTGGTAGAGGCAAACCCTGAATATGCATTAATCCGACATAAGAATGGAAAAGAGTCAACGGTTTCTATAAAACATCTCGCCCCAAGAGGAGATTTAAGCTTAATAAACTCTAATCAAAATACTACAATTCCTGATACTGATTCTGAAGCTGAAACTAATCTATTATTCAATACAGAAACTACTTCTAGTTCAATGCCAAATAACTTAGATCCTGTTGGACCTAGTATTCAAGATGATGAAAATAATGAAGACAGTGCAACTAATTCCCATGATCAGACTATCCAGATCCAGGAAGAAAAGGCTAACAAAATTATTCGTCACTCGCTGAGAAAACGCAATCCTCCTGCATATTTTAAAGATTATGAATAAAATAAACCAGGGGAGAATGTGCTATAATTAAAGTCCCTCCTGTATAAGTTTGTATTGTTCACCTTAATTGTATGGTACTTGTACTTTTGGTATATTGTCACTTACTGACATAGTATTTCTTTTATGTATTCAATTCTGTTAATTAAAGCCTAAAGTATAGACAAAGGTTATTTCATTACACAATGTAATTATAGATTGCCTGTATCACGTCTAGTATAAGTGACAGTAATAATTCAAGTACAAACACAATAATTATTAGTTATAAAGATTGTGGTTGGCCCTATCCTATCTAAAAAGCCACAAATAAATCTTATAAAGCAATAACCTGACAGATTGACTTGATACTTACCGCAAAGACAATGAAACAAAATTCGTAGACAAAAATAAAACTTAAAAAAAACTCAATAAAAATTGAACTCGACGTCAAGCTAGAATAGTTGTTGGAAAGGTGTAATGATTCAACTATCAGAAACTCATTTAAACACACCGTTACGATGGATGTATATCTTCATAAAAATGCGTTACCACTGCGGCAATTGTTACAAAAACTAGATGGCCACACCCACAGCTATCTTTACATCAAGTTGCCTGTGCCACACTCAAGGTTCTTATGTTCTTATACCCACACAGGTTGTTTCGTAAAAAAATAGCAACTGTTAACTTTTAAGCTATTGAAACCGGTTTACCCAATGTCGAGGGAAACGACTTAACCACTGATCATGATCAACAGTATTTTTCAAGCGATCAGAGAGGGTATATAACCCACAAATTTAGCGGAGAGAACTCCCCGTCAAATGGCATATTCTTGGTGGTTAAATACCGCATACCGACTGTTAGTTATGATTATATGGGACAATAAAAGACCCATCTAGACATTTGCCAATATTGCAAAACCATTTTAATATTGAGTTTGATTGAACTATTTTATCTTAGTACTGAATTAAGAGAAGCCCTTTACAAAGTGTACAAGAACATGTTGTTAATTGGCTCACCCGATTAGCGACTTTCCTGCTATAACTATAATGAAAAATAAATCATACTTTCCGCAATGATTTTAGGCAAGAAAGCCAAATTTATTGTCAAAAAGTATATAGGTTGACAAATTTGACAAATGGTAACCCTCATCATTAACCACACAAGTGAATTGCATTTCGCTATCCGATTTCAAAAACATAATATTATACTCGTTGATATTAATTTTTAACCGTTTCGCAAATACGGGGTTCTTAAATTACATTAATCAATTATGTATTTTAAGTCTTTCACCCCCTTAATAAATAGAACTTTTAAGTTAAAAACCCCAATTTTACATAAATAATATTCATTAAAAAAAAGGAGCGGTGTATCATTTTTTTCGTCAAGAATATCAAAAGCGCAGACGCCAATGATTAAAGTATCAAAATGCTTTCTATGAAAAAAATGTGTTGGTTATGTTTATGTAAACTTTCTTTCTTAAAATTAGGCTAGGAATCACCCATTAACATAAGCTTATAACATTAGGTAACACTCTGTATATTCATTTTACTACCTGACCATCACTAATTAGTTTTTAAAAATTATATTTTTTTAAATTTTGAACCCTCAGAAACCAGAAGTATTTTTTAAAATTTGGATATTTTTAGGTAGAATGTAGGGGACACAAGTCACAACTTCTTCACTGTAGTTCATCTTCAACCTCATTGAACTCCCGTCTGTAGAGAAACAAATGTAATGGCCGAATAATCTAAATGTGCCCTCAGTATGAGAATTCCCGAGAGAAATCCGTTCGCGGAAGCTTCACACCTGCGCAGTACGTCAGACTTTTACGATTTTTTGATATTCCCCTTAAATTGACATGTTTCTTGTCCAGGGCCGGTCGTCTCTTTATTCTTTATTTACACAGTGGTTAGCGTGTATGTTGTGAGATTTGTTGGCAGCATTTTTAGTTCTTTATTATATTTTGTAGAACTCTCGTTAAAAACTGGTTACTAGATTAGACTATTATAGTTTAGTTTTATTTACGTTACAGTGCAATGTCTTTTAGTGTAAGTTCGTAAGGGAGAATAATATTATGTTATTTGAGTCTGTTTACTAATTTTTAAGAAATCATTGAAATTTTTTAAAGACGCTTTTCTCTTCTTGCCACACAAATAACATAATTCACAGTGTATCCAGTTATGCATCAATATTATATGTTTCATCAATACGGCTGCTATTTTACTGTTGCCTCCATATTTCAACTTTCTTTTGTTTAAAGATCACATACTATATTCAAATATTACTTTCATTACCGCTGTTTTGTGTTTTCTTCACTGTGTTTCAACATTTTTCCTGACTAATACATCTAAATGTAGTTTTATATTATAATATTAATAATTATATTAATAACATAACTGGTTCTTTTACTGCCTTACCATTTTATATGCGCTGCATTAAGGCTTTCCACAATTATATGCTTTCTAACATATTCATTTTCTGTCCTACAAAGTGCCAATGCGAGACAAATGCACATATTTCTCAAGTCTACTATAAACATTCAAAACCTCCGCTCTAGCTTGCTTTGAATCGGTTTAAAAAAAAAACAGTAATTTTTCTGCAACTTTCGCCGTATGTTGTATAGAAAATGATAGAAAGAAGCCAGACAACAAAGGGCACTTGTTACGGAGTTAAGAACAACCATTGTTACTTACGAAACTATGCCGGAAACTAAACTTTAATTTAAAATTTCAATTTCCATATCTGCACCCCCAATTGTCCTGAAATATTTATAATATCTTGAGGTGATTGAGAAAATTGATGCCTCACATCTTATATTTCATAGTATTCCAAGATTTACTCTACTTGCTTTTTTTATGAATCAATACCGATTCAAACAAATTAAGTTAAATAAGTTTAAAGCTGGACCTGACGTACACGCATCCATTCATAGAGCAACCCGAACTATTCATCAGAGAGCTGACTTGTATCTAGAAGTAAACGGTGGCATTTTTGAAAACTGTAAAACCTAGCCGACTTGTAATAAATAATTTAATAAAAATTTTAATTTGAATATTATTTACCCCTGTATTTCGGTACCGACCTCTGACGATTCTATTTGTTCGTCTGAGGTACCGACCGGGAATAGGACCCATGTTTATTGGAACTTTTATGTTTATTTTGGGTCCACGAATACATACCTAAAATATTGGTATTCCCTCCTGAATCACCCTGTATATAATTGTTCAGGTTAGTTGCCATTCTCGACCCACCCTATTAAACATCCCAGTCAGAATAGGCATGGGCTAATTATTACTATCATTGGAAGTGATAAGGTTTTTTAAGCGGTAGTTTACTTGAATACGTATTAAAATCACTTAAAGATTATCACGACAAAATGACTGGCGCTGTGATTGAGGAGTATTTCTATCGAATATAATTAACCTGAATTACTGCCAAATAATTCTTGTAGTTATGGACAATAGACCTCCCGCAGCTGAGAAGCCAGTAATAATATTTATTAAACATTTAGTAAGGATTTTGTTATTTTTACAGTGTTCCCATTTAAGGAGAATAAAATTAGAATATCACAATACATAAATAAAAAGGAAAATAACGAAACTGTTAAGTGAAATTAAAGTGGACGGTCACGCGATATTCACCTGCGGTAGACACGTTTACGACCTAAATACTGCCCTACGATATGATTCAACATTTACCTCATAAATTCTTCTAGGTGGTGACTAATCCACCCTAATAGGTATAAGGTTAATGTGGCTTTTAAATTTTGAGCGTATAAATTTCCGGAACGGGTGACTTCATAAATTTTCCCTAATGTAAGATTTTAAAACAATTAGAAAGAGGGTAAGAGTTACATTTTTCGAAACGAAATAATAAATTTACTGATTATGACGTAGGTTTGGCATAAAGTATATAGACTACCTTGCCTAGAAAATATAATCAGTATATTTGTACGCACTTAATTTATTGCAGTTGTCTTATAACCAAAATCTTACTCACTAGTGTTCCTTAGGTTCTAGCTAATTAATTATACTTAAAATTATTCATTATTACCCTATACCTATATAATATGTTCAAGAATACCTACCATTAGCCGTGTGCTTTAAATGCAGTAGATTCTGTCATGTTGCTAAATATTGCAAGAAAAAGTAAGGCTGTCACAAACGTGGTAATTAGCACTCTGGTAAGGACTGTGACGCTAGAACTCTATCATGTCCAAACTATAAGCAAATGGGGTATATAGAACTAACACACGCTGCTAAAGGCCCAAATTGTCCAACTTATAAGAAAAAATGGCAAACAGCTAAGATTTTATGTCGATTACAATAAAAATGAAAATTTTTAAATACATCAGATAATACTAAGACTAAAATTGAAGTGAATAAGGTTAAAGAGCAAATCATTATAAATAAGTAGAATCTTCAGTCCATCGGTAAGTCTGTGGATCTATTAGAGGACTTTTTAGTTGATCAAAGTGACTGTAATATACTTTGTGCCACCGAACATTGGAAAAAATACTCGCAATTAGAAAACTATGGTATTAATGGTTATCGACTGATCACAAGTTTTTGCAGAAAGTTAGAAGATGCGCATGGTGGTAGTGCTATTAATATAAAAAAATGACCTGCGCTGATGAGATGATATTAACAAAATGGGTCAAGAAAATCTATTTGAGTGCAGTATATGTGAATTTAAGGTAAAAAATAACAATACCAATATTCTTATCATTTCATTATATCGACCACCTAATGCTAATTTAAACTTTTCTTGGACAAAATGGAACAACCTTTATCGCTTTGTGAAAGTAAAACTATTTTCGTTATAGCTAGAGAATTTAACATAGATTTTAAATATTCATTTAATAAAAATACAGGGGACCTAATATCACTAATCAATTATTTTAATGTATCGTATACGATAACAAACTACACGCGCATTACTAACACAAGTAAAAGATGCATTAAAAAATTTCGAGGGTAAGAAAAATCCCTTATTTTCTTGCATTCTCTCATCTCAGATCACACATTATAAAATTTCACATTGCATATGGGTAAAGAAAATAATGCTTTAGTAGGACATACAATTTTTTTATTTATTTAACACCTTACCAAACTATTTAAAATCAATTAATAATAAAAATGCATTTAAAAACAAATATGTCTAGTGTTAACCACTCGTTACTGTAGGAGTTACCGATAATGTTCCAATATTCCTATCCTCTAGTTTAGGCAAATTTAATTATTTTTAATATCACATAATCTGTTTAATAAACTAATAACAATCAGATTAATATATATTATTTAGTTATTTCAATAATATTGTATATTTTTTGATTAAATTTGTAAGATATTTCAAGTTGGGCCTAAGCAGATTGGGGCTGAGCCCCGCCTTAATAAAGACTTTTTGAATTTGAATTTTAGTGAAAGAAATAAACATAGGTTTAAGAGTGTTCTTCGTTAAACAAACTGGAAGCTTGTATTTTCTTTAGATACATTTTTAGTAAACAAGCAATGGGACATATTTATGGAATTCATCCAAAAAAGTATTAATAAGCGTTTCCCCCTCTAAAAGATGCCAAGGAAGCTAAGTATATTTAAGATACTGAGATAAGGGAATGCAAGAAACATCTATATATTTTGTATGTATTAAAAACCAAAAGGAGCAAGTTTAAAAACTTGTATAATGCTAAAAAGAAAGAATATAAATTGATAGTTGAATGTAAAGAAAGATATTTTGCAAATAAAATTAAAAATTCAAAAAGACAACAAAGCATAAACTACATGGTCTGTTGATAACCAGATTAAAGGCAAAAATATATCAATACCATCAATGAAAGTAAATTGAGATATACGTTGTTTACCAGATGAGTTTAAAATTTTTTTACTAGAGCTGCCCCAAATGTGCTTGATATTCTAGATCGTGTAGATTTTACTTTAGGAATAAACTATAACAAAAATTCACTGAAGACGAGGCTTTCAGATGTTAGTGAGGTTTTCGAAATATTTAGGAAACTAAAAAAATAAACACAGTAGCGGACATCTTAAAAAAGCAGTTGTAGTACCGGTTCATAAAAAAGAAGATGAATCAATAATTTACAATTACGGAAAAACAAGTTTGCGTCCATCATTTTACAAAATATAATATCTGTACGTCTGATTGAATTTTTTATATCGAATGAATTGTTTACTGCTGTTCAGCATGGTGATATAAAAGGAAACTCTTCACAAACTGCAGTATTCCAATTGATCCAATACATTTTAAAATCATAAGAGGAAGGTACAGTTCCGCTAGGACTATTTTTGGACTTATCAAAAGCATGTGACACACTAAGTTTTAACATATTTTTTTAAAAGTATACTTATATGGAGTTAGATATAAAGCATTAGATCTAATCAAATCCTATCTTTAAGAAAGAAAACTAAGTGTATTAATTTACTAATAACAACAGAACCTTGCAATGTTTGTGAATATTTTGATTCTGTGAGAAATTTATAGAAATGTTACTATTGTTATGATCTTGTTTCTTTTGACGCTGTTTCATTATAATATGTTGTAACAGTGTTTTAGCGTACTTTTAAAATAAATATAAGTATTTATTTATTTGATTATTTACCTGTTCCGTTTTCCACTAACTGAAAGGATTACGGTTTTTTAAGCCTGATTATTCATTCGCGGCAGAATGAGAGGACTGGGCTAATGAGTAGACAGACTATGTGTGGATAGATGGGCATTAAATTTATGCACTTGATGCCACGCTGGAAAAGAAGTAGTATAAGTGAACCTCAGAAGAGATAGTTAAGAATAGCAGGGGTAGGAGGCAGATGATATCATGTGGCACAAGACACAGCATGGAAACAATTGAAAGAGATCTTTATTAAGGAGTGGAAAATAGTGACTGATAAAAAAGACCTACTATACCCAATGTACACAAATTCTATCAGTGAGTCATTTAATAACAATCACCAAATATAAAAAGCAGCAGAATAAGAATATTGTACAAATCAATGTTGATTATGCATAGGTATATTAATTCTTGTCGCTAGGATTGTCATATCAACCGCAATCAGCTAAATGAATTTTAAATAGCATGGCCATTTCGATACTGGGATTCTGTTCGAGGCGAAAATAAATGTGGCAACACACAGAGGCCGAATTCACAACTTCAAAAATTTAAAAATGAGCGTACCGGCAGTGTTTTCGCACTACTTTAATAATTTGTATTTTTATTATGAATTTATGGATATATTTTATGACTTTTCTTAAGCTTTCGTAGCATATAGGTCATTTACTAGATATAATTTTGTGTAAATTTGTAGTTACTAAACTTTGCTTAGTGTTGTAAACTGCTTTTAATTGAGTAAACTACATATATAGATATAGAACCTTTAACTAGTTGTCCGCTTACAAAAAACAACTGAAGTAACATCAAAAGAACGAATAATGGTATAAAACGTATATCATGAAATTCCGGAACGCGTCTTTTGGAAAAAAGGGGCATAATTATATTTTACCAACAAAACATGGCTCAATGAAGGGCACACAGTTGAGAAGGTATGGCAAGATCTAAATATTAAAAGTTCAAGGCAGGCATTTATGGATAGATTTATCTATGAATTGACTAAGAAATCATAGTGGAAAAGGTCGTCGCCTTATAGAATCCGGTTTTAAGAGTCAATGAAATAAATTTAATTTATAAAAAGTTAGGTAGGTATATGATGTTCCGACGAAATCTCATCATTTATAATTTTTTGAAATGTACACGCAAATTACGTCGCACAACCCGGAGCTCTGTAATTGCTAGTAATAAGTCACCGACACAAATTTTGGACTTGGAGTACAGGTTTATTTAATTCAGAGCATGGTGAGTATTTTTAATTGGTCAAACGTTCAATACGCGGTAAGATGGATTTAAACCAATTTTCAAACACTCCCGAGTTCATATCCTCATGATAATCACCGGTTTTACGAGATTCAAACACGTTTAACCCACCTTCAAGAAAACCAGAATCACTCCCGATGTGGGTCATAATGAACTGACGACCTTTTCCTGAACGAGCTTTCAATCCAGTGGATAGTCCATTGATAAAGGCGTTACGTGCATCTTTAATGTTGAGATCTTTCTAAATGTAATTTACAGTACGTCCATCATCTAACCATGTCTCGTCCGTAAAGTAAATTATTTTCCCTGCACAGCGATATTGTTGTATTTCTTTTAGATACTTTCTATGCCACAATACGATTTCTTCCTTTTCCACCGCAAGACTTTTGCGATTTCGTTTTAAGGATCGAAAATTCAATTCTCGTAGTGTACGCGTTAGAACTCTTCGTAAAATTTTTTGCATATTTTCATCCCTTTTAATTTCGGCAGGAATTTTTTTTTTATTCGGAAATTCATTTCGAAAAAACAATGCATGCACTTTCCGTCAAATAGTTAACTTTGTTTGCTGGCCAATAAAAATCTTTTTCCGTCCTCTTGTTTCCTACTGATCGGACACTTTAGTATTCCTATTGTCTTGATAGACAGGGTGTTAATTAATGTCATGCAGATATTTCAGAGGGTGATAGTCCTCGTCAAAATAAGAAAAAAATTCAAATATATGCATGGTCTAAAACGCGTTATTTTCGTTATACAGGGTGGCAAAGTTTCAATTTTTTTTCTCGTATTTTGCGTTTTCTCTCCTATATTCTGTGATAATTGTTTTAAATTTGAAACATCAACCATATTTTAGAATCTCTACAATAATCAAAATTGTCGGTCGCAGTATACAGGGTGTTACATTTTCTTGAATCGGCTGCAATTTTTATCTTTCAGAACTTTTTTTTGGAGCTCCCTGTATGAATTCCGGTATGAAATTTGAACTCTCTGTTCCTTTGTTTAGTGTTCTAGTCTCTTGCACTATTTTCGTATCTGTGACCGTTTTCGATTTATTTGCAAAAATAGCCATCGATGGAAATTAAGTGTAGGCGAAATAGTGCAATAATAAATATGAGAAAAAAAAATAGTGGGCTAAGATAGGCAATTGTTAGTTCTATTTCTTGTCCTTCGGACATTTTGTAACAAATATTTTTTTTTTGTTTGACGTTTCCGGAGTTGTTTTGAACTGGTTAATGATGGTTGAATTCACAAATCAAGAATTTGCAGAAATGCATTTGATCTATGGACTTGCCGATGGCAATTGTTATGAAGCCAGACGACTGTATGCACAAAGGTATCCAAATCGAATACTGCCTGACCCACGGACATTCGCAAATCTACTTAATCGACTATGTAAAAATGGATCGTTCAAGAAATCCACTCATTTAGGAGAAGCAAACAGAACGGTTAGGACTCCTGAAGTCGAGGAAGCACTCCTGAATGTAGTAGAAAATGATCCTGTTACTGGTACGAGAAAAATTGCCGCAACACTTAACATTTCATTTGTGCTTGTCTGGAAAATTTTAATAGACAACTTAATGTATCCTTACCACATCCAAAGGGTTCAAGCTCTTCTCCCGCGTGACTTTCCACTACGTTTTAATTTTTGACAATGGTTCCTACAAATGCTAGCCCAAAATCCGTTAATTCAAAATACGATTTTATTTAGCGATGAAAGCAAATTTCTCAAGGAATGCCATAAACAATTTTCACAACAACCATTTTTGGGCAGAAGAGAATCCGCATTCGATACGCGAAAATAATTTCCAATAACAGTTTCCAGTAAATGTGTGGGCCGGCAATATTGGAGATTATTTGATAGGAACATTTTTCCTACCAGCAAGGCTAAACGGACAATATTATCGTTAATTTCTTGAAGAGGAACTCCCAGGGCTGCTAGAAGAGGCACCAATTCTTGTCAGAAACCAAATGTGGTTCATGCCCGATGGTGCACCACCGCACTTCAGCATAGAGGTGAGAAGCTTTCTTAATCAAATTTTTAACAACTGTTGGATAGGTCGAGGGGGACCTCAGCCATGGCCCCCTAGTTCGCCAGACCTGATTAGCCTGGATTTCTTATTCTGGGGACACCTGAAAGCATTAGTGTATCAGACCCCAGTCCAGACAGAAGAGGATTTAAGAAACAGAATAATAGCTTCATGCGACATCATTTGCAATACTCCTGGAATATTTGGCAGAGTCCGTCAGTCCATGAGGCGAAGACTTGATTCGTGCATTTTAGCAAGAGGCGCACATATTCAACAGTTTTTATAATTTTGTTTTATTTTTATTTGATTAACTAATAAACTGTTTGGTTTTAATTTATTTTTAATTTGTACTGTTTTTATCTGATTGCTGATAACCCTGTCGGTTGATCTAAAATAAATATGAAAATAATTACTTACAATACACACAAATAAAAACAGCTTTTTACTCTGCTTTATTTCGCCTACAATTAATTTCCATCGATGGCTATTTTTGCAAATAAATCGAAAACGGTCACAAATACGAGAATAGTGCAAGAGACCAGAACGCTTAGCAAAGAAACAGAGAGTTCAATTTCATACCGGAATTCATACAGGGAGCTCCAAAAAAAAGTTCTGAAAGATAAAATTGTAGCCGATTCAAGAAAATGTAACACCCTGTCTACTGCGACCGACAATTTTGATACATTATTGTAAAAATTAAAAAAAATGGTTCATGTTCAAAATTTGAAACAATTATCACAGAATATAAGAGAGAACGCAAAATACGAGAAAAATAATTGAAACTTTGCCACCCTGTATAACGAAAATAACGCGTTTTAGACCATGCATATATTTGAATTTTTTTCTTATTTTAACGAGTACCTACTATTACACCCTTAAATATCTACATTAATTAACACCTGTATAAACATTACGGCAAGATGTCTTAGTCAATGTGGCACAAGGTTCTGCTGCATCAGTGAATGATATTCCACTGTGTGTACTTAGAATTCCCTCATACACATTTTTTATCATTGTAGGCTCCCCAGGTTTTAAATTACGTCGTTTTGTAACTTGTTGGTTACTATCACTTGAAGAACTCGCCTGCATTATAATATTTGCTGTTTTGAATAACCACCAAAATAATAAAACTGAATTGCTAATATCCTCTTGATTGAAACTTGTCTACGACATTAAACGTTGGTTAGAGGCGCTAAGAAAGCGTGCAAGCGCCTTTAGACATGGGTTCTTCCTACCCCGTTGCCAAATTAAGTAAAGCAGGTACCGTAGGCTAAAAAGGCCCTTAATGACATGCCGATTTCGGTAAATTTTATGGAAACTTCAGTGAAATCTATTAGAACTTGGCAACATGTAATGAACTATTTATGCACAATCTTCTGGATTGCAACATTGATTCGCCCACTTTTAAGTTAAATCATTTTTCCGCACACCGTTAATGGTTATATGAACAGTTTTGCCAATTATTTTGAGACCGTAGTATAATTTATTGTTACTCGACTTTATTCAAAACTATGAAATATTTTAATTATTTCTATTGGACACGAACTTCAACCAATGAAACAACAACTTTTCGAACTTCGCTACTAACTTTATAAATACCATTTTCTGAACTGTCGAATATCGAACCTCACCAATTTGAACATAACTTCAACCTCACCAACTTTTCGAGTTTATAAATCCAGCTTTATTTCCAACGCCAACTGAACCTCAGCTTTGCGAGCTTTTTGAGTTTATAAATCCAGCTTAAGCCTTGTATTTTATGTTTTATGAGTTAGTATGTATTAAGTTTCTATCTAAGACATTTATGTTTTTCCTGACAACATGGTGAATGAATAAATTAGTCGCCTGAGAACCTAAGACTATTCTATATCAATTTTTCTAAATTTTATAGAAACAAAATTTGAAAGTGTAGGAATTAAAATAGTCAGTGATATTTCGTGTAATTAAATTTTTATTAAACTTATAAATTAGTCGCTTGAATAAATGTAATTTAAAACAAAAAATTAACTCTGTGTCATTTTACCCAAGTATGCTTGGATAAAATGACATTCACTTGTGTGATTCATCAACACAATTCACAAGTGTATTATTTACATGATCTGCAAGTACCAGCAAAATCACAATGGGCCCATTTAAGGCACTTTAAACTGGGAGTACAAACTGTTGCAATGTAAACATGTATGATCATTATATCATGGCAGTCAGAGTCTTCATTGCACGCTTTGCAGCTCGGCGAGTTTCTGTTGCACACTTTTTAATCTCTTTGACTTTCAGCTCTTCCAAAATAGAGGTGCTTGTAAGAACTTTTATTCCTTCGGCCTCCCTTTTCCTAGTTACGATTAAACACCTGAAGGAATAGGAGAAATATCATGAGGGCAGATGATAGGGGAATTCATAACGATTAATGCGTTACTCTCTTGCTCCTACAGGGTTAAATAAGTAATCCTGGAATATATTCGGGTTAAAAGGTCAAATTTCTGTATTTTAAGATCCACTAACATCATTCTTATTTGTTGCTAGCTTTTTCATTTACTGCAGCAAACAATTTGCCAACTTGGTATGGAGTTACAGTTCTGTCTGGGTGACACTTCAATAATTTGGCGACCTCCTGATCATAGTACGTTCTCAATAGACCAAAGAAGCGTACGTCTAGTGGCTGTAGTCTATGGGTACACTGTGGTGGAAAATATAGCATCACTCTTTCATTATCTTTAGCATACGTTAAGACATCTATATTTTTATGACTGGCATGTCCATCCAACAAAAGAAGAACTTTATTTTCCTTGAAGGGATTGGAGTATTCCTTAAAGTGCTGCATCCATTTGAGAAACACCTCTCCTGTCACCAGACCTGTCTCCTATGCTATGTCTAGGGCTATTGCCAAAGGTGCTTCGGCAGCTAATACCTTTCTCCAGTTTTTCCCCGGCATACTAAGTCATTATACCGAGTAACTAGTATGTCATCTTACCCAAGTGTGAACAATAACACATTTTTAAACAGAGCCCCTCCAACTATTTGAAAAAAGACCAATACTATATTTTTTTTTATAAAATATAAAGGATAAATAATACCTAGAGTACCAAGTCCGTTCGTTAAAAAATTTAACTGACAAATATTTTTTTTACGCAGAAATATTTGGAACTCTGATAACGCACTAACAGGCTCCAATGAAGTTTGTCGCTTGTCGTTTGTCGACTAATCGCTACTGACTTGGAAACAATTACTGCTCAGCAGGTGACTCGTTAGAATTTAATATCGCTTTGGATACTATATAACGTTGCTAAATTAGAAAAATATGCAATATGTCATTTTAGGCCAGGCTTCCCTATTATAGTTAATAAAAATTATGAAAAAATATATAAATAAAAAATTATGTCTTGAACATAGGGTATTTTAGACTAAAACGTACGTACATTAGTTGGAATACCTTGTAAAAATTATTTTGGATTAATTTTGCCTGTTACTGCATTTTAAAAAACTGATAGCGAGTGATGCAACATACGAGCACTGCAATAATGTAGACCATATTGGTTTTCTGGGAGCATAGTTTAATCATAATAACGATTTGCACCAATTTATTTTATGTTATTCTCAGAACGCCAGATTAAAAATTAATTTATGAAAATTAAAACATTGTACAAGACAACAACAAAAATATTAGCAATGCATGTATTTAAATCAATGCAAATGCAACAAAATTTTTATTTTGTAGAAGTTAAGTTAAATGCACCTATCTTTTAATAACGAAAATTTATTTAATTTTAGGTACTAAAATCTGATGTCCCATTAGGTTTAAAGTAACTTCATGACGTACCATCACTCTTTTTATTTTAAATCAGTCAACGAACCTTTTCACAATAGAAAAGTAAACACCCTTCAGAAAACTAATATTTACGGCAATTTCCCGAAACCCTCCGAAGCTAATATTTCGGGGACGACAGCCCAAGTGACAGCACGGGCAAATATCTGCCAGACTGTGTGCAGAGTTATTTGCAACGTTTCCTGAAATTTACTAAACATGTGCGCTTCCTAGATAACACGATGCGTAAATTAAAAAAAAAGGAAAGAGTTTTACAATAAAGGCTAGAATAGCAATAGAAGGAAAATTCATAAAACAAATTTCTACTACTAGCTTGAGAAATTTCTCTAATGAGAAATAAAATTTCTCTGCCCAGGGAAATAACAATAATAAAGAATAACCTAGGTAAATAATACAAAAGAATCTGTATAATGAGGTTAAATTGCACACGATTTTAGCATTCTTTCTAACCGTTTCCTTAACATGTTATTGATTTTGAGCCTTGACTGACCATTTTAAATGAAGGCATTCCGGAAAATAGTATCAATTTTTTATTAAGGAATTTTATTATTATTATTATTATTAGGAATTTTCATCATAAATTGAAAGATATTTCAAAGGAAACTGCTATATTCAAAAATGTCAACAGTGTCACAAATTTTCTACAAACTGATATTTAAAATCGCATTTCATTAGTTTTGTTTTTTAGTTTGACCAGTGAAATCCCACTACTTGATTTTCAAAATATTTTAAAAATTAGATGGAAATGCCTAACATAAAAATCTAAACGAATGAGATGAGAAGGAATGAGGCCCGGAAACGAAGGTCACGTTAGGGACAATTATACAAAAGGTCGACCTGCGGTATTAGAAGATACACAATTAAACGTGTTATTGTCAATTCAAGAAGACCACCATAAGGCGAGTAGTAATATTGCTTTGAAAAATCATATCTGCAAAACATCCATCCTAAAGTATTTAGAGAAAAATAAATTTCATCCTTACAAAGTCCAATTGGTTTATGAACTCAATGAAGTTGATCCAGAAAAGTCCTATTTTGCGAGATAATGATTAATTTGTGCAATAATCATCCACAGATTTCGAAACGAATTGTATTTTCGGATAAGGCAAGGTTTTGATTGAATGGAAGTGTTAACAAACAAACCTGTCGGTATTGTGCTACAGAAAATCCACGCTGGATTATGGAATGTCACACCCAATATCCTAAAAAAGTTAATGTTTGTGCCGGCATTGTTGAAAATAGAATTTTGGGACCCTTTTTTATTGACGGAAATTTGACAGGTGAAACATATCTAAAATTTTTAGAAAATGATCTAGTACCATGCCTTGCCACATTATACCCTAATCCGGAAGATCCTGATGCACCGAACAATTTTTTGTGGTATGAGCAAGATGGAGCTCCGGCCCATTACACCCGCCGTGTGCGTGAGTGCCTTAATACAGTTTTTCCCGAACGATGGCCGACGTGGTCCAATTGAATGGCCGGCCATATCTCCAGATTTAACCCCTTTAAATTTTTTCTAAATCTAAGGTATATGGTAACTGACCAAACAATATTGAAGACAGAATAAGAGGCGAAATAAGATTGATATGACCTTACGTCGTTAATAACGTTCTGCAAGAATTTGAAAATCGTCTCGGGTAGGTACTGCCAGACTGTTGGTGGAGGTCACTTTCAACATTTCATGAAGTGACTTTTACTTTCTTTTGAATTCTTTTTTTGTTTTCACTACTAAATAATGTGTTGTTTTAAGTTAAATCGCAGTTTTCTCGCAAACGGCTGAATTCAAGTATATGACATATTTCACGAAATATGTTTAGAATCTTATGCAGAATCCAAAAAAGTATTATAAAATAGGGATATCAATTTAAAAAAATAAAGTAAACCTTCAAATCTTGTTTTTGAGACAATCTGTATATATGAAATAAACTTCAAAAATGCACAACAAAAATAAATAATTGATGGGTCCAAGCATGAATTTTAAATGAATTTTTTCCAACCTTCACCTTCTCACTGTATAATATCACAGTATAAACGTGTAGAGCTACTGCACTTTAATCTGCTGTGTACTCAAAATTATTCCACTGATTCAAAGGATTTTGCCCATTCGAGTCTTCTTTGTCAACCCTTATTATCAAGAAGCTGGATAGAGCCTCGATATTAACGTAATAGAAGAGTTGTT
Source organism: Polydrusus tereticollis (assembly GCA_963920685.1). Classification (NCBI taxonomy): domain Eukaryota; kingdom Metazoa; phylum Arthropoda; class Insecta; order Coleoptera; family Curculionidae; genus Polydrusus; species Polydrusus tereticollis. The sequence goes on from OY987329.1 coordinate 59,836,716, forward strand.
CTTCGTTACTCCTAGCAAACACTATATCCCTTGGTACTTTATTCTGAAAGCGCTGAATTATATCAACGTTGTTCTTACTTGCACACCCTCAGAGCTAATCATAACGTAAACATCTCTCGCCAGGCGTCTAACAAGTCACATAAACCCACAAAGCGGGAAATAAAAGTAATACATTATAAACCACTGTCAGGAACCAAACTCATACAAGTTATGAATAATGACGCCCCTCGCAACATCTCGCGGACTCACTGATTGCCAACAACAATTGCATCATTAAACTTTTATTCGGGCAACCACATTGATAATATTGGCAAATGTAAGAAGAGGAATTACACGGGGAGGACGAGTTTGATAATATTTTTTTTTGCAGCTAATGCTTCATGGAAGTAATAAGTACTTTATTCTTATAGTAGTAAAGTTTTAATAAAAGAAAATCCAAAAAAAAAAAAATTAGCCGAATTTAATTGACCCAATATTCGGTTAAGTTAAGAAAATATTCGGCAATTAAATAATTTTAATAAATCAACTAAATTCTTTTTCGGAAAATATCCTACCAGCAATATATTTCACTTGAAACAATGGCTGTATTGCCACAATTAACAAAAATCAATCATGCGTTTTTTTTTTTCGTTTACAGAGTGACCCATATAAAGTATGTAAACTTTTTAATAAGCACTACATTACAGTCAACGAAAAATTAACTTCTACAATACAGCAAAATCAGTTAATAAAGTTAAACTAAAATAACTTTATAGAGCAACAAAACAATTCTTGTATGCCCCACTAAACACAAACACCTTCATAGCACATGCTAAGAACATTACTCTAGTAGGTTGGAACATTCTAAGAGTATTCTATAAAAGGTCTATGCACATTCATAGAACATGCTATAGTTAGATTACCGCACGGTGTTTTCACGTGATATGAATGTGCTTGGAATATGAAATCGTATATTCTTAGTAAGCGCTTATCATATTTTTTGGAGAAATTCCTGGCATATTCCTCATATGTACTAGATAATGTTTTAATGAACGTACCAAAGAATATTCTAGGAACATCCCTCAGAACCAGTAGGGATCCTTACAGGAACAAAAATATTCCTACTGCATTTTAAGGGCAATATTCTGGGGAAGAATCAGGAATATTCATAGAATAGTCTATGAATATTTAGGCTTATGTTTTAATAAGAGCATTCCTCAGATGTGCTACAGAGTGTTAACGATCCCAAATAACATGGAACGCGAAACAGGCGGAATGTGAGAAGAATCGATTAGTTATAAGAACACAAAAAATATATTAAAATACAATAAAGTTTAGGTACATTAACTATAAACATTCTTTAGCACATATGAGTTAAATGATAAATCTTTTTTTTGTAATTAAAGCAGCTATAAAAATACAACGAAATAAGGCAAAAACATATTTATTTTTAAAATTGAGACAAATGACATTGAAGCTTTCAATCCCACTAAGCAAGGTAAGGTTGTATTAAGTTTGCAACTTTCCTTGCATCAAGTTTCCTGCAAGTATGTTGCAAACAGCAAATCTTCCCCTAATCGTCGTTTTGTTTGCAAGTCTAATACATAGTACCTAACTATAATGTTAACTTAGGTACAGCAAACACCAATTAACAACAAGTGAATTTATAAAAGTTTATTTAAAGATTGTGGTGACTTGCAATACAGTTGTTAATATTACCTTGTCAGATGCAAGCATTTAAAAGTGTCTATCTGATTGATGCAAACATGAGTAACTTACCGCGAGGGTTTAGTGAGATAGGTAACAAAAAATTATATTCACAAATATGATTATAATAAGTGACATTTCAACTTCATTTCACTTGTGGTTCTGGCATTGTGCCGACAAACTGATCGTCAGGTAATTTTGACTTCCTCATTTTTCTTTCCTTCGCTTTTACAAGCCACAATTTTAAAACTGTAATTATATCATTTTCCATTGCCTGATGAAAGTGCATCTTAACTGCATCTAAAAATACCTATTAAAAATAAAGAGAATTTTGTAGTACTCACAAGTTTTTGTCAGTAGAGTAGAACAAGATCGAGTGGATGGTAAACAAAACTTTTAGGAAAATATTGACACACTGAGGGAGTGAGAGCATCATTGGAGCACTTAAAGGTTATCAAGTAAACAAATATAAGGGTTGACAGGGTCAATGCCTCTTTCATATCACATCACCATAGCTCATATTTTAAGCATTACAAATTCCAAGTCCGAGGAAATGGTTTTCTCGATTGATAACCCTACGACTTCTGGTGACACTGCTGTAAAACCGGACTTACTCAAATTTAGGTTAGGTTTGTTTCCTCTTTGATACTATGTACGTAGATGGTTTTTTTACCCATTATTTGCTTCTGGGTATTTTCAACGTATGCTTGGCACTTTAAAAATATACATTTTAACAAGAGAAAACAGGCGAATATGGAAACAGTGGGTAAAATTGTATTTTTAGAAAGTTCATGCATATATACTTTTAGCTTTTAAACTTACCCCTTAACAGTCACTTTAAACCAATTCACAAAAATTTCGCAATCTATTCAATGTAACAAGAAATTCGGAAATCGACGTTTCCCAGCAAAATCACGAAGCACAGGTTCCACGCCTAACACGCCAAACAAAACAAACCAAAATGGTGGCATTGGAGAACGCCAAACTGTCAAAATGCAAATGACATACGTTAAAATAAGTTGCGCGCCAAATTCAAATGTGAGCAAGATATTATGGTAACTCCGTTCTTAGTTCCTGCACAGCTTATAAAGTAATAGTTTATAAGCTGTGGTTCCTGACTTGTAAGGGAGCACGATTACACAAAAAAAAAACAAGAAAAAAATACATTCCGGTATTGCGTCGTACGACTAGCCAAAATTGACATTGACACATTTTGCGCGCCAAATTCAAATCAGGATGCGTTTCGCGATTTAGGCAAGAGGTCTGATTTATTCGTTTATGGAATATGCTAATAGATTGATTCCAAGAATATTCCGCAAGGACATTTTCAAGGATATTCTATTTAGATACTATGAAAGTATATTTATTTTGAACATTCCTAGAATATTCTAAGAACATTTTCAAAAATAATATTCATGCAATAGATGTATAAAGAATATTCTAATATAAATATTCCAAGAATATTCCACAAGAACAGTTTCAAGGATATTCTATTTATATACTGCGAAAGTACATTTAATTTGAACATTTCTAGAATATTCTAAGAATATCATGAAAAGAATATGCGTGCTCTGAATATACTTAGAATGTTTATCACTTTATGGACATATTAGAGAACATTCTAAGAATGTGAATGTTCTCCTTGTGTTTACTGGGTGATAATATATCAAATACAACCTTAAAAAGCATCACTTCGTTTAGAGTTCATCAGAGGCTGCTGTCAGGATTGGAGAACGTGGATCAGCACTGGCCATCTTTAGTAGTTACCTCCTTCATCGAAAACAAAAGGTCGACATTCAAGAAGCATCAAGTACTATAAGAGAAATTAAGTGTGGCGTGCCTCAGGGTACAGTGCTCGGACCTCTACTGGTTATAATATAAATTAATAATTTATTAATTCAAAGTTATTCAGGTGATAGGATATCTTTTGCAGACACAGTTTTATTTGTAGATGATGATTCATGGGGTTCATGTCAAATGTAAAATCAATGAAAATATGAAAATAATTATTAAATGGTTGGATGTTAACTTACTAACGATAAGGTTAAGTAAAACTAAGTACTTACTATTTACAAATATTGTCTCAGCCCTACCTGTCAATACTGAAATAACGATCGATTTGCCATTAGGAAAAATAAAACATGGACGCTAGAAAATACCGACTGTGTAAATTACTTGGAAGTATTGTCCGATAAATATTTAAAATGGAATTTTTATATAGAGCAGTTAACAAAAAAACTCAGGTCCTTGCTATACATGTTCAAGCGGGTTAAAAGAATTTCTGATATAGAATGTATGCGTACTATGCATTATGCCCTAGTATAGGCACTTCTGAGCTATGGCATAATTGTATGGTGTGGAGCCTATGAGAATATATTGAGACCACTGGAGGTCGCACAAAAAAGAATAATCAAACCTATATTGGATATCAGAGTTTCCCACCGATAAGTTATTTGAATACACATATTTTCTAAATGTCTGACTAAAAAAAATAATTTCGACACGACTGCCTCACCAAATTATCAAACTAGATTTGAGGCAAGTGATGAAAAAAAGACTACCCAAAATGACAAAATCAGTGGGCCAAAGAAGTTATTTATATTATGTTGGAAATAAGTTATTTAACATAATTCTCCGAGCTCTTAAAAGTAAAATCCGCCCGGTACGATTTAAGATCTGTCTATCGGGATGGAATATTGCAATCTCGCCTGTAATCCTTTAATTGGGTTGTAGATTTGTGTATTTTTGGTTTTGGGATATGCCCAATTGCCCATGGCATTTGGGATATGCTCACAGTAATTGATTCCCTCATAGAATAAAACTGAATGGAACAATATTATACTAGGTAGATGATATATTTTTGCATATTTTAATATAAACACTTTATCGAATCTTGAAGCTGTAATATATAAATTGTGGATAATTCATCATTTTCTTCTGACTTGACTGTAGAAAAGCGTAACACCGTTAGTTGACAAGACACATTCAGAATGCAGTCAAACGTCAAGTTTTACAAATCTGTATTGTGTACTTTCTTTTGCTTTATTTTTTGCTAGACACCTTAATATTATATTTATTTTATATAAGCAGTTATTTAAAAATATAATCAAAACATTCTTAACTGGTAAGAAATGAATATATTTTTGAATGAATTTGAATTTAAGCTCGCGCAAGAAAAATTTTATTTGCAACCTACGAATTTTTGTTTGCAAAAAATGCATTTTTGTCTCATATCTTAGTAACAAAAGCTAATTTCTGGGGAGAATGGTGGACATTTTTGCACTTTCGGCTTTTTCTAGGGTAAATTGACCCTATAGAAAAAACCTTGTTTATATGGCAAAAAGAAAATGTAGACCATAAATAATAAATTCTGAACCACCCTGTACAGAATATAAAATTTTTTTTTATAATTAAGTTCTGGAATATCCGTAGGTAAGATCCTCCAAAGGGTCATGTCTCGATCTGTTTGCTTTAGCTGGCCCTTACTCAGGGTCAAACGCCTACATGAATAATAAATTATACCCTTTAACCCAGTGCCTGCTTTCAGAGGGGCCTTCCTACGGGACAATTTCCCTACTTTCGTTCTACGGCAATAAGATTCTGATTCATATTCCGGATCCCACGTACCGCAACGAGACCCTAAACCGTCGATTAAATTTTTTGGAATAATAATACGATAGCCGGGACAAATGCTCGAAATTCGGGTGGCTCTCGAATGGATTGTAAATATTTTACGGCTGGAGTAAAACCAACATCCACTTATAAGTTAAATATTGTTCTCCAATGGATGAAATTAGTAATAGTACACAATTCCTATTTGATGTATCGTCGCTTGAGAACAATATTGTGTTAACAGGAAATATGGGGCGAAATGGGGATTTAGGTCACTTTAAGATTTTAACATCATGTTGTTCTAACATAGTACGATTTGTGTATTTATCGTGCTTACATTGTAAAGTAACACAAAGTTTTTGTTCTTATATTTGCTAAATTTAAAATCAGAATAAAAGTGTAATGTTCTACAAACATCAACCAATGAGCTAGAAGTTTGGGAGTTGTTCGACCATTACCACATTATAAGAGTATATAAGTAAGTAAATAATGAATAGCGCAGTGGCGGCTTTTCGGGGGCGGCAGAGTCGGCAATGCCGACCCAGTGTCAAGCAAACAGCAGAGATGATATTATATTAATCAATCAACTTGCATTTTAATCACTATTTTTAAACCGCCCTTGTAACCCCGGACGTCATACTTGCAAAGTACAGCAGCCATAAAATAAATTGTTTTACTTTTCAAGTAATTCGGGCTGGGGTCGGCATGCCTACCCTGTCTAAAGAAAATCACCAAACGAAGGCTAGACCTTACTTGAAGATAAGCAACCAAACATATACCATGTATTGTAGTTAAAACCCAAGGTCGGCAACTACGTATCTACCGCTAAATTTAAATTGAGGTTATGGTTATGTCTAATACTTATTATCGGCAGGAAGGATTTTGTATATCGATCTGTTGCTTTTGAATTGAAACTGAGGTGAAAAGTGATCTTATATATTATATTTTATGTTATTTTATATGTTAGTTTACATCCCTTTCTTTTTGCGTAGAAATAAAAAGAATGGACGTAAAAATTAAATAATTGATCATGCATCTTTTGCTTTTAACTTTATCATGCTGCTTTTAATTCTTACTTGTTACAACACCAAATTCCTGGGCGCCACATACAGGGCCAAAATAAAACACAGAAATGATTAAAAGTTATTCAATTAAGGAAAATGTCACCGTAAAAGCTAAGTAATTTTTAAAGGCAATCTCATTACACTTAATTCTACAGCTCATGTAGATATGTAGTCAGTTGATTTAAATAATATTGAAATATACTGTTAGAATTATTTAAAATAGCTTAAGGCTCTGATTGGAATAAAAAAAACAGAAATTACATTATTTTAGGTAGGAGGAGAAAAACACATTTTACCGTGATCAATACCAGAATTACTAGGATGTTTGCAGATAATTAAAAGAAGGTACTTATCGCTAGGGTTCTCCTGAAGGTCGTTGATTATGTTAAGGAATGGCCTCTTATTACCTGCTAATACTGCCGATGGTTCTCAAGTAGGCTTCACAAACGCCTCAAGAAAAATGAAAAAAATAAACCAAGAGTCAAGTCTGACCTAGTTAATCGGAAAACGACAACGTGAAGAACGGAAACGGCAGTGTGGTACAGAGAGGCTACAAGTAGTAGAGAAATGGTTTTATATATGCCTCAATTAAGATAGGTCTGAAAAATACAAAGATGGGCAAGGATTATATACCCTTATTTATCCACTGAGGCTAAGGTCTCACCAGTCGATCGAATGACATAGATGACAGATTTCCGTCAAACTCAAAAACCCTCAGAAAAAGTCATAGAGAATAAATAAATGAAGAGCGGTTTCACGCAAGGAGGTAGATCTACGGACTTGCGGTTCTACAATAGACCATAAAATATAACCAGAACAACCTGAAAGTAACAACGTTGCAATATTAAGTTTACAATATCTAAAAAAGCATGTGCAACACCTGGAAAACATATTTTTAATCTATTTTGTAGAGTTGCTTATTACATTAAACGGTTAGTATCAAAATATTGGTATTATTAATTCTAGTCTGCCTAGTACTGTTCCATCCCATACAGCAAACTTCCCTTCAGAATTTTAATAATTTTAGGTTAGGTTCATATTATGATTTTCCCCGCTTTGGTTTATTTATTAAACTTGGGTTGTTACAGTTGTGAATTAGAATATTGAACAGTAAAGGGACAGAAGAAGAATGAAAGATTTTTAAATTACAGAAACATTAACAGAATAATAAAAGATGCAGTAAGGCATCATCTCCCTCCGGGACAGAACTAGAGGTACAAAAAATTGTTGCACTGTGGCTGTCGCAATGCAAACTTCGTTTGTCTCGTCAATTGTAAGAACTTTAACAAATTTTGGCTAAACTTTCCTGTCTTTATAATGGAATATGTAATTTTAGGTGTTCATGAATCAAACATTAATATACGCAGTATCCTTGATATATGAGAGATTCGCCGCCAGAGTTCTTAGGGTATTAATAAAATACGAACTACACCGTTGTAAATTCGCGAAAGCGGTAACGTATTTTAAGGTTAAAATATTAATTTTCTTTGAAAAAGTGGATAATGTGACCAGTATTTTATATTATTAAACTATGAAATTAGTTAGGCCCTGTGTATTGTCTATAAATGCTGAAATCGCAGGAATATGGAAAATATTTATATACAGGGTGTCCCACGACGATTTTCCCAGCATATTGCTCGGAAACGGAACCAGATAGAAAAAAAAGTTCAGGAACAAAAATTGAGGGCTTGTAAGTGAGCATCTAGGAAGGGTAATTTTAGATGTACAGGGTGTTTTAAAAATAGTAATATTGCTGCCAAGTCAATTTTTTTAAATAGAACACCCTGTATATTGTTAGTTTTTCTAAAAGCTTGTTTCAAGAGAAATTCAACCATACCATACTTGTTACGTTTCTAATTTAAAATGACAAAAATATGAGCGATTAAATGATCAATTACGTAAGTATGAACAGATATGCAATAATAACAATAACCACCAGCGAAATATTGAAGAGTATGACGGGGGCTGTCATGTCACGAGTTAGAAGTAGTTTCATTGTTAATTATTTTAAGTACTGAGAAATGCCTTCGCTTTTTACATATGACGAGTATGTCGAAATGTCCTGATATACGGAGAATGTCACAAGAATGGAAGACGTGCTCAAAATCTATATAGTCAACGATACCCGAATCGTGAAATACCAGGCTATAGAATGTTTCGTAATGTTGAACAAAAATTAAGAAGTGGTTCCTTTCCCAGTGGTAGGGCGCAAACACCAAGAAGAATACGAGTCCGAACAGAAGACAACAATATTAACATCTTGGCCCATGTTCAAGTGTATCCACATGTCTCAAATCGACTCCTCGGGGAAGAATTAGGTAATGGAAAAAGTACAGTTGAAAGGACACTAAAAGATTATAAATACCACCCCTACAAAATTCATCTGGTGCAGGGCTTAACACCTGAAGATCCTGAACGCCGCCTAAATTTCATTGCTGAGATGTCAATGAAATTTGAACAAGCCCGTCTTTTTTTCAACAAAATTTTATGGAGCGATGAAAGTAGGTTCCACAACAACGGCATAGTAAATCGCCACAATTGCCACTACTGGTCATCTGTAAATCCTCACTGGATGAAAGAGACTAATTTTCAGGTAGTTTGGGGGTTAACGTTTGGTGCGGTTTATTTAATGTCCATCTTATAGGTCCTTACTTTTACCAAGGGACACTAAATGGAGAACGATTTTTAAATTTTCTTCAAAACGAACTTCCCTTATTACTTAAAAATATCCCAATCAATGAAAGAGCCTCTATGTGGTGGCAGCAAGATGGAGCTCCCCCTCACTTTGCCAGGCAAGTTACAAATTATTTAGATACCACGTTTCCTGCGCGCTGGATTGGCCGAAATTGTGTGATCCGGTGGCCACCACGGTCACCGGATTTGACCCCTTTAGATTTTTTCTTTGGGGATATCTTAAAGAAATTGTGTATGTAAACCAACCTAGAGATGTCGAAGATTTGCAAAACAAAATCATAGCAGCTTGTCGAACTGTTACTCTAGCTATGATTAGAGCAGCGTGTACCAGAAATCTTATAAGCAAATTTGAATATTGTATTAGTGAGAGTGGTAACCAATTTGAACATATTTTGAGAAGAAGTCGTAATTAATTTTGTTTAGTTATCTTCTTGTTTTCGATTGATTGTTACATAATTTAATAAAGTGTTATAAATCGCTCATATTTTAGTAATTTTAAATTAGAAACGTAACAAGTATGGTAAGGTTGACTTTCTCTTGAAACAAGCTTTTCGAAAAACTAACTATATACAGGGTGTTCCATTTAAAAAAATTGACTTGGCAGCAATGTTACCATTTTTAAAACACCCTGTATATCTAAAATTACCCTTCCTAGATGCTCCTTTACAAGCCCTCAATTTTTGTTCCTGAACTTTTTTTTCTATCTGGTTCCGTTTCCGAGCAATATGTTGGGAAAATCGTCGTGGGACACCCTGTTTTTTTTTTTGTCAAATGTATCAAATTTCTTTCTTCCTATTTGCTGAGTCACGAAGAACGAACAGCACAAGGTCAGCGAGATAAAAATTGGTCATGTTGGAACTACGAATGGCGGCTTTTATAAATGCAGACATTAGGTAGGACCTTTATTAAGTTGCTACGGTAACGGTGGCGACGAGCGGGAGCGGTGACGAAAAGTTTTATAAATGCACCTTTATACCCACAAAATATTATTATGATTCATACTTAAAATTATTAATTTTTAAATCTCTACATTCAGGACCCCATAGAAAGAAGAATTTCAGAGATAAATGAGCATCCTATTTTGTATATTCATATTAAAATTTATTACTTAATAATAATTTATATGGTTTTTTAATAAATATATTCTTGATATTGAATGATATATTATTCCATTTTGTATAATTTCAGAAATATTACAAGAAATTTGCTTGAAATATTTCAGAAATGCAATCATGTAATGTTTCAGAAACATAAAATGAAATATTACTTTTATGAGACATTTTTGGGTCTGGACCAACAGAAAGTGCAGAATTGACTATCATCAAGTATATTGAAAAGATCCAAGAGACTGATGAAACTACTCCCAACTCTGAGACAGAAGAAGAGAACCTGAACTTGCTCCAGTGTCGAAAATATCAAGTATATCTGAAGCCTGCGCAAGTTTCAATAATGTTAAAAATTTTGAGAAGTCTCCAAATATTTCTCAATTGTTATTAAAATATGAATCTGAATTTTATAGAAATAAAATAAGAGATATGAAGCAGTAGTTAATTTCGGATTATTTTAAAAAATAAGAATTTCTAATTAAACATACAGTACATTGTATAATATACAGGGTCGTTGGTATGTATGGAAACGGTCTATTATTTCTTAAAGTAAAACAGTCAGCAAAAAATATTTTAGATAAAAGTTTTAGGGTTTTTTAAGGTGTATTAGAATTAAAAAAAGATAAGTATACAGGTTGAGTCAGAAAGTCGTAGAGACACAAAGTTACTTTTTTTTAAATAGAATACCCTATATCTTCGAATATTTTTGAATTTTACATAAAATAGCAATTATTTTTTAATACATGCATTATAAGTCTAAACTTAATAGTTTCCGAGATATCGACTTTTGAAATATGATATTTTTGAACTTAGACAGCTTCTAGCTTTCTAACGGTAACTTTTAGAATAAAACGGCTTACATGTCCCTATCTTACTTTTTTACTATCTTCCCAAAAACGTCAACTTCCGGTTAAACCGGATGTAACACAAAAGCCGGAAATACAGTACTTCCGGTTTAACCGGAAGTTGATGTATTTGGAAAGATCATAAAAAAGTAAGATAGGGACATGTAAGCAGTTTTACTCTAAAGCGTACCGTTAGAAAGCTAGAAGCTGTCATAGTTGAGAAATATCATTTTTCAAAAGTCGATATCTCGGAAACTATTAGGATTAGACTTATAACGCACTTAATAAAAAATAATTGGTATTTCATGCTAAATCCAAAAATATTCGAAGATATAGGGTGTTCCATTTAAAAAAAGGTAACTTTGCTTCCCTACGGTTTTCTGACTCATCCTGTATAATTATTTTTTTAAAGTTCTAATACACCTTAAAAACCCCCAAAACTTTTATCTAAAATATTTTTTGCTAACTGTTATACTTTAAGAAATATTCCACCGTTTCCATACATACCAACGACCCTGTATATTTTAGTATGCACGATTGATAAATTGGCTTCATTCATCTTATTTAATTTTATTTTTGATAAATTTAAGCAAAGATATTGAAAATTATTGACATATATGTAGATTGTAGATACTTATCAGTAAACAAACACTGTTAAATGCAGACCAGCTGAGGGTGGTCGCTATTGAGAGATTTAGTGTAGTATAAAAATAAGGAGGTTTACAGTGAAACATTCAAAAAAAAAAAACAAGAAAGAAAAACCGTCTCTATCTTTCTAAAGGTGGTTATGGCTTATATACTTTAAAATATACCTAGTACCTGTATTTTTTATTTAACGGAAAACTTGTGATTGCTCCATTGTTTTCCATATTTATAGAACAAACAATTTGTTCCATCAGCAAAAAATTGAAAAATTGTAAAATTTTTTTTTCCTAAATTATGCAGATTGGGGCAAAAGTGAAATTGATAATTCAATAACAAAGGTATAAGCAATTGGTTATATAGTTCTGGTTATGTATCAGATGTAAAAATAAAAATAAAAGAAGTATTGAAATTGACTTGCCTCGGAATTATTACAATCAGTTTTTTGTTTGATTGGTTCTGACGGTATGTTAGGGGAAAAGTAAGAAAATTGACCATTTTAAAGCTCGAATTAACATTAAATTTCGGGCTTTTACTGTATCAAAATAATCAAACCTAGGATTGTGTAATAACGAAACATCGAAAACTTAAAATACCTGTAATTTCGGTTTGTTTTTCGACAAGAATAAGCGGATTTGGCACAAGAGATGTTTTATCTTATACTGATTATGTTATATTTTTTGCCAATTTCATTAAAAAAACTTTAAATTTATAAGTCTAATAGGCACGATATTGCATCTTATATTCAAATTGTAATAAATAAATAGTTATTATGAATAGTTATTCAAGTATAATGTTATATAAATATTTTACGGTGTGATTTCTTAGGTCATTTTATGAAGAAAAGTTCATATTATTGTCATAATATGTCTGCAACGGCTTAATTTTTTTATTACAGGAAGGTGGAATCCCTGCAAACATGTTTACTATTATTAGATAAAAAGTGGAACGTCACTGCCATTTTTCCATGTGTAAATTTTTTTCTGATTATCTAACCTACCGGAACTAACATAATTAGCAACTACGTGCACTACCCTCTATGTTCAATTATTTTGTACAGAATTAAAATACGGACTGCTTATTTATTACGATTTAATCCCAGTAACGATATTGACTAACAAGTTTACGTTTTAATCAGCTTATATTTAGATTAACACTTACCCATCCAAATTCTACTTATATACCCTGCGCTATTATCAGGAAAATTTGCTATTAATGGAACCTTTAATCTCTGCTAACACAGGAATAATCTTTATTGTATTACATTAAAATAAGCAACCCTAACGCGTCTTTGCCAGGGTTCACCAGCAAGATTACCATTACACATCCTTTATTTAGTACTTTATGCTATAAAAACATTCTAATGGCGAAACCCTTAAATAAGCAAATCTGAAAAAGTTCCATTCCTACAAACAATAATAATTATCTATCTACAAACATAATTAAAGTAAACTTTTTAACGCTTGTTTTCAGTGTTTAAAATGTATTTTTTGTGGATTCAGTGGATTACTTTTAATACTAGTGTTAAAAATAAATACAAGGATCTTTTTAACTTCTATTGTTAATATTTACATTTATTGTACAATTTAAGCAACTATAGAAATATAAATTTCTTCTGCAGTTCCACTCATCAGGGTTTTGTTGTTATTTTGTATGCTGGTGGAGGGAACAGAAATAATAGTACTGCAGGACGACGTCGTAAGAAGGCTTTTGGCAATCATCTTCTTATTTTTCAGTGAGTCCTCAATATATCCTTCTGTTACTGTTGAGGACTTTCCTTCACCGTGTCTCTTGATAGTTCTCAGGCTTGCACCAGAGTCTGACAGTAAAGTGACCAAAGACCGATGGAAATAGTGACCAGTGTAAAGCTTTGGGTCTGGTAGCTTCAAGTATTCTGCTATAACAGCAGGCATTTTACCGAAATTATTAATACCAACTGGATTTTCAGAACATTTGTTATTCATATCATTCGACGACTGTATTTTCCGCACAAATTTAAATAAAATGGCTCAACTACTGAAAAAGTGGCGGAACCTTAGATTCTGTATTTGGAATGTTCACCACTAATGTAGTATCCAAATCCTTGATGTTGTCGATTGTCAAATGGCACAGCTCTTCTCTGCGACGAGCACCCAATGTTGTGGCTATTATGAGGTGTTCATCGTTTGTTGAATTTGTTAAGAACTGCTCAATTTGATCTCTTATCAAAATCATAATCTTCTTAGGTTGATTGGTTGATATCCTTCTCCTTCTGCTTCAAAATAACGACAAACTTATAATATTTACTAATATCTATATATTGCAATTTAATTTCAAAATTAGTTTAATCATTAAGTAGTGAGACCAACGCGATGACTTTCGTAACTTCGAAATATGCGAAAAGTACATTTTAATTGTATCTTCCAGAATGCCTTTTAAATCGCACCACTACACCAATTTTCCATAAGCAAATTCGTACTATTCCTTGACTTTTTTGGTAACAAAGGTAGCTTTATTAGCTGCTTTATTCATTTACAGATCGTTCTCTTCCAGATTATCCATCGAAAATGTTCTGAAAAAGCATTTTTACCGGACAAGAATTACTTTTGAAACCTTGAGTGAGAGATCAGTAAAATCATTTTCGGACAGTGTTACGTATGCTATTCTTTTCTACAACTGATCTCTACAGTGGACATTATTGGAAATATCTTAAGATCAAACAACTTGGATGAGGATTGTTTATCCCAAAATTATTTTTGCTTCAATAATAAATTTTACCAACAACCCGACGGACTTGCCATAAGAAGTTATTTGTCTCCCTTTTTTCTTTGGAAAGCGATCACATAATGTCAGAAAACAATCCTGAGATCCTTCACTGGTATAGGTATGTAGACGATTGTTTGTGTTTTTTAAATTGTAACAACGAAGGAGCCTTAGAATTACTCAATTAACTTAATAACATACACCCCAATATATCCTTCACACTTGACACAGAAAACAACAAAACAATCAACTTTTTAGACCTTACCATGAAGAAATCCAGAAACAACTTACAATTTCAAATCTATAGAAAAACCCACTCAAACAGACCATGTCATCCCTTACAATTCAAATCATCCTCAACAACATAAACCAGCATCGTTTCATTGTTACATAAATAGACTACTTAATATTCCCATGACAAAAGAAAACTACCAGAACGAAGTAAATATATTAAAACAAATAGCTTTCAATAACAACTACGACCCACATATGATAGATTCCTTAATTTCAAGAACAAAATGCAGAAGAATTAGAAACGAGATATACCCTCTTCCCACTAGGATTGACAAAAAATACGTTACTATACCTTTCCTCGATCAAAACACCAATTATAACATTAAACAAATACTTACACAATCAATCCCAAATCTCAGTGTTTTCTTCAAAACCAAAAACAGTCTAGCAACACACATTGTAAATTCCAAAGATAAAATTGAACATCTTTCTAAGAGTGGTATCTACAAATTAAATTGTAATTCTTACAACAGTACCTATATAGGTCGTACTTGTAGACCATTAAGGACCCGTATAAAAGAACACCTTTCGAGATCCTCTTCTGCTTTTGGCCAATACCTCAGAATTTCTAATCATGCTTTTAGTTCCTCCTCTAATTCAAAGATTATTCATGATAAATCTTCCAAAAATTTCAACAGACTTGATTTTATGGAGGACATAGAGATTAATAAGGAATTACTGGACAATTAGCTTTGTTTAAATACACAAGTTAATCTAAACAGAAAACATTCCCCTACAGAGACGCCTTCTGAGTTAACATTTAAAATTTCAATATTCTCCAACATTAACAATTTTCAAATTGCCCGCTTTTTACTCTCGACAATGTCATTTCAATGACAAGACAAATTTAATTTAAGTTTAAATAACTATCAAATTTCGACTCAATACCACGTTCCACGTGGAGGAAAGGAAAACATATGGAAAAAGAAAAGGAAAACGATGGTTAATTAACCGAAATTTAGAAAGTGGTTCGTCCCAGTTGTTCGTCTTTTACAAATTTACGTGTTAATTGTTTTTACATAATAAGTTTTTTACATTGTGCTGTTGATGGCCCACTAGAGAAAAGAGTTAATTTTGTCAATGAAGTTTCCTGTTTCCTGACAAAGTGAGTAAAAACCAAAAAAATACATTTTATATTATTTCTTCAATAATTTTTCTACAAATTGGATATTCCTCGCATTTTTACTAAGCACTAAAGATGGCCTAAGGCCGAAAGCGCTCGGCTCTTTGTAAATTAATTTTCAAGATTATACACTTAATACAAAAAACGACTGTGGTGCCCTCTTAAAAATACTAGAGGTGTATGGTGATAGATTTAATTCCGGTTGGAATAGCGAAAAAACTTCAAATACTTGTCGTACGTATGGTACATGACAAGGATTTAAGATCAGTTGATAAATTCGAATACGATGCGTCATAAGGAAGCGATTTATATTAATACTGAATCTTTGTAGGTTAATTACATTGTGAAAAGCGATCTTAGGAGGAACATTTCAGGGTGATGACGCTCGCCAAATTAAATATATTTTAAACAGGAGTAGTGAATAATGACGTATGGATGAGGAGCAGTAAGTCATTGGTGTGTATTTCTACCGCTGAACATTTAGGATGAAAACATCTCAAAAAGAGGCAAGAGGCTGCCAGCGTTGTTTACTCTTTGGGTCGAGATTCAGTATACTTGGGAGAAAAGCCCCATATGCATTTTTTCGGAGATATCGAGTTTGCACTTTATTGAGTATCAAAAATTGTTGCAGTGTATGAAGGTTCTTGGAGAGAGGACTATTCGAAATCATATTACTACCAAAATTGGTACTCAATAAATGAACTATTGAAGCAAAGGAAATCGAATATCCTGTTATCACAATCCCGTCCAAGGTTGCTAGTCCCTCATCGGGCGCCTTCCCAGGTGGCTTCCCAGCTGTGGTCTGGTAGATGCGGGAAAATTAAATACCCGAGGCGGACCAAGACTAGCAACTGATGGGTGTGGGAAGCAGCTGTCATGTAGGCTGAAAATGATTAACATTGAAAGACCCATGAACATGTCAGCGGATTTGTGTAACAACAAGAAGGTCAGGATACTAATATACAAAGCAATGGCCAACTGTATTAATTACCCCAGGATTTTAATCGTGGTTGAAAAGCGAAACGGACCTTAGTACCAAGACAACCTTAAATCAACAGTGGGTGAGAAGAATATCTCGCGACCAACCTTGAAGATACGTACCTGGAAAGCTAGAAGTTTGTTCGAAGGAGGAAAAATTACACATTTATACAATAAATATTTATTTATCGACATATTTTAGATGTTAGATGATCACTGAAATGCGATGCCCGTACGAGAATACCTTGTTGACTGACCATGTTACAAACCATGAAATGCTGAATATAATGCGTTGTCAACCACAATTAAGGAGAGAAAGATAAGAAGATAGAGAAAATTTGAGTCTTTTGGTTACATTATAGTGAGAAACCGACCAAATTATCGTATAATGCAGAACATGAAGTAAAAAGCTAAAAAGTACTCAGTAGAAAACAAATGGTCACCTCCATGGAACTATTTAAATCTAGGGGGCAACAATTTTCATTTTCCACGGTCCCAAAAAACACAGGACTGACCTTCAGACTTACACAGAACACTATTTTCATCTTCTCTATAATAAATACCGCCTTATCAAAGACCTTAAGTAATTTTATTACCCGGCAAATTAAAGTTATTTTAGCACTTCCAAACAAGAGCAGAAAAGGTCATTGAATCCCTAACAACGTCTAATTGAGAACGGAGTACGTGAAGCCACGTATTACGTACGTATCGAGTGGTCCTGCCGACCGCGGCGCACTTGATCATTGAAAACGACAGTTCAAATTATAAACTTCCTGCAGTTCCTGCTGTGACCTCCGCACCTAGCTAGCAGCGTAAATGTTGTTGCAGGAGAAGTTATATAAAATTATGTAATACTTAGAGTACGGAGTAGGCTCATTATAAATCTTACAAGAAGAGATGGTGAGCTTTGCAATCAATATTTTATGAACGAATATCGTTAGATATGTACAGTGCGATTATTTTTTAAGTCGGTGCATGGGATTTCTCGTGCCAAGTTTTCAACCAGGTGGGAAGCCTTCTTCTATATCCATACAGCTGGAACAATGAAAAGGAATGCAAAGAACTTCTTATTCGAAAATAAAATACTGTAAAGCGATCATGCAAATACAATGAAAACAATAAACAAGAAAATATCCTTCATCCAGGGCCGTCTTTAACTTATTGGAGGCCCTGGGCACTAAAATGATGATGGGGCTCTTATGAATATAACAGAGGACTTTTTTTTTATTAAAGCTGACAAAAGGAGTATATTAGCAAAATTCTAGATTTATTCACCAGTTATTTTTATTTCTTTACAGTCACATTAGATGAATTATAATATAATCCGGAAAAGTAACTCTTTTAGCATTCACTATACGTAGGTTAGTGTTTAAAAATCTATGTTGATTGATGCTTTTAGCTTTGAAATAAGCAAAGTCGTCAATCACTTCTTCAAAATCTATGTCTTTGAGTACATCACATTCTATGGACATCAGCGATAAATTCGTCAATCTTTCTTAAATCAAATTAAATTATTTTATTTTTCTCAATTTGGAGAAGGAACGTCCCCCACTATAATTAGTTACTATCATGCATAAAAAGATTTTCAATCAATTTGTAGTACATTTGAAAATGTGCCTTCAATTTTGTTTTCTTTCAAAATATGGTATGTTCCTGAATCCTATTAGTTTTTTAATTTTTGACATATCAAAACTTAAGATATCATGTACAGGGCGGCAAAATAATATAGAAACACAGAAGTTCGTTAAGAGGGAAGTACCCTCAATTATAATTTTAGAGCAAATTGTTATCAGAAAACTTTACTAGGGACTACAAAACGTGGTTAGATACTATTATTCGTTGAAATATTTTAATTTACAGGGTATCATCAAAAAGCCTTTGGAAAATATTTTTTTATTTGATTTCTTTAACAGTTAGGTACCTGCAATAATTTTGCAACAACTATCTGCAATACTATAGTAACGAATATTGACATATTAGTCAAAAATCATTTAAGTACTATTTTTCGACTTGTTAACAACAGTTCTCCGTTAGTTTCTTCATGGTTGTAAAGTTAACACTGCAGGAGAAAATAGAAAAACCTATTAGGGAAGCCGCACTCATATTTAATACTAGACACCCTGAGAAAATGGTATGTAGTGCCACTATAGCAAACGTACTGAATAAATGTTAAGCTACTGGTTCCGTCGAAAATGTACAAGACATTCCATTTGCAATTTCTTTGTCTCAACTATTCAGATTCAGAGTTTTCAAGCAAAAAAATAAACCAAACCGATGATTACTGTCTTTTGCTGTTTTAGATGTACAGGGTGTCCATTTTTGATGTGATTGCAGGGTCGGTGACTAGTAAATATATGCGGTTCTTACATTACTTCACTACTTTTTCGTAAAACAAAAGACGCCATAAACAGAATTATCATAGCTTTCTTAGTTATTTAGCTACAAGGTGTTTTCCAAAATGTTTGCTTTCTAACCACCCCCTGTATTTCGGTGATCCTTTATGGTATTAAAAAACTAAAAACTATTCCTTAGCGAGTTTTTAAAGTAGAATTCAGTGGCGTGCTAACTTTATCATACGATTTTTTAAATAGGACACTCTGTATATTTTTCTCTTGTTTCATTGTGCTATTTTTAAGCTTTTCAAAAATATATGATCGTTGATAGTCACTAGTAACAGTAACCGCAGAAAACAAAAAATTTAGAGAATTAGGGTAGTATAAGCATGAAATCATTGAAACAAACAACAGAATATATATCTGGCACGTCTATTGTCAAAATGTATAGGCAAAAATAACGGTTTGTTAAAATACCTGTCACAATTGCACTATCGTTTAGAGGAATTGTGATAGCGTAGTAGCATGAAAATTTTGAAGAATACGACATGTGTAACAACTTAACCCCATAAATAAGCAGCCGTCTTTGCCAGCGCCTAGTTCCTCGCCGCACCGCTACTACGCTCTTTCAACGCCACCGGTATTACTACAGCAGCCCCCACCCCTGGCCCTTCGGATCAGCGCGCCAGCAGCCCCGCCAGACCCGTTAAAAGGCACCCCAGCGCTAGAGCCAGGAGAGTTTGCCGCCGACCAGGGTTGCCAGACCTAGGGAAATTTCCCTAGTTCTAGGGAATTTTGCGGCTTATAGGGAAAAAAGGAATTATATTCAGTTTAATGCCAAATCTAGGGATTTTTTGAATTAGATAAAATAATTCTTAATTATTATAATAATATTATATAAATACTAATTATTACATAAAAAATAGCAAATAATGTATCTTTTTTACGTTTTGAGATATAAAACAGCATACAGATCTAGTACGCAATTGTTTATGTATCGGGAAATTTCGGAGATTCTCCGGGCTCCGGCTTCCTGACTATTAGTCTCGGAGCGCTTTGTGTATCGTGCAGTTTCGGTATTTCGGTGATTCCCCTGCGGTGAACTACTGGGAATCCCAGAGCGGAGTAAGATTTACATTTGCGATTTTTACAATACATTGTCGTTATTTCTATCTATAAGAAAGACCTAAAGAAGAAATCAAAAATTATTAAAAAGTTATAGTGTCCTGGATACAAAATAAAGAAATAGAACTGTAAGTTAAGTATATATTTTTAAAGGGCAATTATTTTGTTTATTTGACGGTGCTGTATAAATAATTATTTTTTTGGGACTGTTAAGCATTAATTTATTCTTTTAGAATATACAAAAATGAGCTCCCCTCAAGCTTCCACATCTAAAGATTATGACGATCCGATGATTTCGTCACCATCTTCCTCAGAAGAAAGCCAACATACTGTGGCAATAAAAAAAAGAAAGAAGAACACAATTTACACCCAAAAGTACAATGGTCAATGGGAGGAAGTACCAGAATTCAAAGGATGGCTGGAAAGCAGCAAAAAAGGGATTACGTTTGCTCATTGCAAAGCATGCAATAAGGACTTTGTTTGCGGTAAATCCGAAATAGTAAAACATTCCAAGGGAAAACAACATCTAAAGCTATGTAAAACTGTAAGTAAATAAACCACTTTAACCGACATGACATATTTGAAAGAAAAAAAATCTTTAGAGACAAAAATAAAATCTGCCGAAATAAGATTTGCTGCTTTTGCTGCAGAGCACAACATCGCTTCAATACTTTTGATCATTTATCACAGGTTATTCGTGAAAGTTTTACTGACTCTGAAATCGCAAAAAACTTTTCAGCAAATCGCACAAAGACTACTGCTATAATAAAAAATGTTTTAGGAGCCTATAGTTTTGAAAAAACAGTGAAACTTCTACAATTAAACCATTTTTCTTTAATTGTAGATGAATCGACTGATAGGGGGACAATAAAAAGTTTAGCTATGGTGGCGAGGGTTTTTGACAAAAATGGCGTAAACGATATTTTTCTAGGTTTGCTGCCGGTACCAGATGGTACCGCCGAAGGGTTATATAATTCAATTAAACATTTTTTCGCGACGTTTTCTATTGAATATAAAAAAAATATGATTGGGTTTGCGTCCGACGGTGCAAGTACCATGATGGGTATTCATAATTCTCTTTCAACTAAGCTGAAAGCCGACATTCCAGATTTGTTTTTAATGAAGTGTGTATGCCATACATTTAGTTTGTGCGCTAATTATGCTTGCTTTAAAATACCCGATGCAGTTGAACAACTCTGCAGAGAACTCCACACTTATTTACAATATAGTTTTAAAAGACAAACGGAGTTTTGTGAATTTCAGGAATTTGTAAAAGTTAAGCCTCATAAAATTTTACAGCTTTCCCAAACCAGGTGGCTTTCTCTTCTAAGCGTTGTAAAGAGAATTATTGAACAATATGACGCTTTAAAACTATATTTCACCCATGAAGCTTTAGCACAAAAAATTGTGTCAGCACAGAATATATTAAATAAACTTCATGATCCTTCAGTAAAACTATATTTATATTTTTTGGAAGTTGTGCTGCCTTTTTTTGTTGATTTAAACGTGGAAATGCAGTCTGAAACCGTTAAAATTCATAAACTGTATAAAAAGGTTGAAACTGTTTTAAGGTCACTTCTCGATTGCTATTTAAAAAAAGATTATTTGGATAAAACTGAAATAGAAAAAATAGAATACAGAAATCCGCGTTTTTTCCTTGAAATTGAAAACATTTATTTAGGTGCACATGTTACTAGCGCCGTAGCGAATAACACACATGGGCTAAATACTGAAGAGCTTGTTCAATTTAGAAAGTGTTGTTTAGAATTTCTTATCGAGGGTTGTTCTCAAATTGTTAAAAGATTTGACAATAAAAATAAAGCTACTGAAATTTTGAAACAGCTTTCAATAATCTCAGCAGATGAAGTCATGTCAAAAAAATGTAGTTCAATTGCTCCATTGGCCTCAAATTTCTCATTTGGAAGAAGTCACTTAAATCAAATAGATCAAGAATGGCGTTTATTAAGAAATTTTGATTTCGATAAATTTTCAGATACTGAGCCAATACAAGAATTTTGGTTAAAAATATCTAAATTAAAATTGGGCAATGATAATCCTTTTTGCCCAAATTTGTGTTCTTTTATTTTTTCAATTTTGTCTCTGCCACACTCAAGTGCTACCGTTGAAAGAATTTTTTCAGAGATAAATTTAAATAAAACAAAAATACGTAACAGGCTGTCGCCGGACACATTGTGTGGAATTTTACACACTAAAAGTTTGTTAGCGACAAGCAATTGTTTTAATTTAACGATTAACCCAGAAATGTTTCAGAAATTTAAATCAGAAAATTTGTATGGGAAAAAAGAAAACCAATAAATTAAAAAAAAAGTGGTTTGTTTAATTTATTTAGAATATGTATATGTTTATTGTATAGTTTTTTGTTACTTTTTTAAAGAGAAAATTTGTTAGGTATTTAAAGATAATAAAGCTAAAAAAAACAAAAATGACTTAACTAAAATTCATTATCCCCTCCTCCCTAAAATATAAAAAAAAATTGCCTAGGGAAATCTAGGGAATTTTTGGTCAAAAATCTAGGGAAATAAAAAAAAAATCATTTGGCAACGCTGCCGCCGACTCTCAAACGCTTTTCTTGCTCTGCCTTGACTGCTTCCTTAGGGGACTATCATCATAGACAAGATAAGCCGAGAGAGCCCGAGTACCGAGTGCTTCCGACAAGGGACGCTTGACGCTATTGTTCGCGACCTTGACATAACGACATATCCTTAGTTAAAAATTGTACATATTTTATATAGTAACGTAAAATAAAGGCTTTGGCAACCACTACACGTCTTATTTCATTAACACGAGAAGTCGTCATATTAAAGTGGCAGCCCAACGTGTGGCCGAAGCAAGTGTATCATAAAGTGCAATTGCGAAAAACTTATATATGTTTATTTTTGTAACAGTTGTCAGTGCCGTTATCATAATTGGACTTATAGCAGTGTGACGCTACCTGTGTGAAACCACATCAACAGACACGAACAACGACATACCACTAGACCTACTTGTACGAGTGGAACACGCAAACCAGTGGGGATAACAGAACCAATCATACCACGAACAAGGAGTAAAGCTCGTACCATTGCGTTATCAACCGACGATCTGGAAGCCATCCTAAAATCCTAGCAGCTTTCTACCATGTGCCTGAACTAGTCTCACCGTTGAAGGACACCCCGGCCAGACCAATGGACTGCGACTACATCTCAGACATAATCGACGGATATGGACCCGATTTAGCACCGAGAAGTCCCAAAAAACGTAAACTGGAGAGAGAATCCAGCGGATCGCCACCGTTAGAACAAGTAAACCCCTTTTCCCGACAAGACTACATAATGCAAGACGCTCTGAATCAAGTAGCAGAAATGTGGGACGAAATGGACGAGACCTCATCCGACTTCCCAGACGTGATCTTTGCCACCATGGATCTACAACTACGACAAGAGGACGAGGGAGCCATGCTAACAGAAGCTGAGCGGGAAAAGTTTAACAACCTCCTACGCCTTACCCCGAACACATCATTGACACCGCCAAACACGCGCCAGTGAGTAGTCCCCCGTATCGGTTGACGCCAACCCGACGAGACGCCCTTACAAAGGAAGTGAATGCCTTGCTAGCAGAGAACGTAATAGAGGAGTGCGAAAGCGCATGGTCAACTAACCTGAACTAACTCGTGGTACTTGTACCAAAGCGAGACGGAGGTGTACGACTGTGCATCGACTATAGGAAGCTAAACGCCATCACGCTCCCCGACGCTTACCCGCTTCCGCGCCTGGACTACTTGCTCCAGCTAACAGGGGGTACCTCGTACATCTTCACAATGGACCTGAAGACAGGCTACCACCAGATCCAGGTACGAGCCAGCGACCGAGACAAGACCAGTTTTGTGACGCCCATGGGAATATACGGATTTAATCGCTTACCATTCGGATTACGGAACGCACCTGCAAATTTCCAGAGGCTGATCGATCGAGTTAGACATGGACTAGGAGATATAAACCTCCTCGCCTACTTGGACGACCTGATCCTGCTATCAAAAATCTTCACGCAGCATATACATGACCTAGAGGCCGTCTTTCAGCGCCTCCACCAGTTCCGATTACGCGTAAACCGAAGCAAATGCCATTTCGGCTGTCAACAAGTGACTTACCTGGGACATCTCATAACTCCTCAAGGAATCCACACCAATCCCTCAAAAATCGAGGCCATCTTGAAAATACCACCACCACATAATGTTAAACACTTGATATCATTTCTGCAAACATGCAGCTCGTATAGGAAGTTCGCCGAAGTAGCCAGACCGCTAAGTCAGCTGACAAGGAAGAAAGCATGCTGGAAATGGAGCCACAACGAGGAACAAGCTTTTCAGACACTAAAAAGGTCGCTGACTAAAGCACCCGTTCTGAGACAAGCCGATCATACGAAACCATTCATCCTACGAACCGACGCCAACGCTTACGCTTTGGGAGCTGTGTTACTTCAGGGGGAGGGGCCGGAAGAACGACCCATCGAATACGCCAGCCGTCTTTTGGCCCGTCCGAAGCAGAATTACTCAACTACAGAACGAAAAGCATTAGCAGTAGCCTGGGACGTAGACAAGTTCAGAGGATACATTGAGAAAACAGCGGTAATGATTTTGACCGATGATTAGTCCCTTAAATGGCTAATGTCTCTAAAAACCCCTAGCGGCCGATTGGCCAGATGGGCCTAGCAGCTACAACCTTTCAACTTGCAGATAAACTATATCCCCGGGAAAGCAAACATCGTAGCAGATATGCTTTCTCGTGCACCGTACACCAGCGACAGTACCACCAATTGCGAGCTTCGCACCATAACAGTGGACATGCCCACACGTGGACCAAAAGCCATCCGAGAAGCCCAGTTAGCCGGACATACAGAAAATTATAGACGCTTTTGATAACGACAACCCTGAAGAAACTAACCAGTGGACGCAGAGGGGCTATCTGCTTTCCAAAGGAGTCCTATACCGCTACTCGCCAATGGACGACAATAAAAAAGCACAATACGTAGTCCCAATCAAGGAACGAAGCTCCCTGTTACAGCAGTTTCATAACGCTCTCACTGCCGGACACTATGGGGTAGACCGCACCCTCGAGAAGTTAACCCGGAAATTCTATTGGCCTGGCATACGACGCAGCGTTAGGCAGTCGCCAATTGCACCGAATGTCAGCGTTATAAACCGAGCAACCTGAAGCCCGCCGGATTATTGCAAACCCCGGTTATGAACCAAAGATTTGAGGTACTAGCCATCGACCTATTTGGATCACTCCCGGAATCACCAGACAGCAAGAAATGGATACTGATCATCGAAGATACCGCTACTCGCTGGGTCGAACTCTTTGCCCTAGAAGGAGCTACTGCCGAAAGCTGCGCCTGGACACTGGTAAATGAGGTAACGAGTGATTTTTAATTATTTTGCTCAAGGGAGGCCATGCATTTTAAAAGCATCATGGCCGTACTGCGTAGATAAGATGACATGATTGTTTTATGACATTTACGTCTTATTTGAATTTGTGTATTTGTAAAGTTTAAAAATTGGAGAAATTTTGTAATTTTTGCAGTTATTTGAAGGTAGGTTACTATTGCTTTAACTAATATTTCTCCGGTGAGTCGTCTTTTGACTATTATAAAGTGCTATTTGCAGGATATGATTTAATTTTTTATTTTTTTTTTATTTTTCAGCGTATCAAGTTTTGGTGAAGCTTTGTTGCCGGATTGAAAGTTCTACAGTAAAAATGTTTAGTGAAGCACAAAAAATTTTTATTGTTGAAAGTTTTTTTAGAAATGGAAACAAAATAGGCGGTGTGTGGAATTACTCTATGCATGACTGCTTTGATGAATTTCGAACCGAGTTTCCTGATGTTGCGGTGACCTTTCATAATTTTCGTACTGGGTCACAATACCTAATTGATAAATTTCGTCAGACTGGTTCTGTTCAACATAAAAAGGGGGCTGGAAGACCAACGAAACGATCGAATGAGGTTATTGAAGAAGCGCGACAAATTATGGAAAATAATCCTTCAACTTCTATTAGGCATTTATCTCAACAAATTCAGCAAACGGATTTATGCTACAGTACATGTCAAACACTTTTGAAAAAGGATCTGCATCTATACCCTTATCGTGTTACGGCTATTCATGAACTCCTTCCCAATGACGTTCCCCAAAGACATAATTTTTGTGAGTGGTTTTTAAACAATTTTCAAGAAGAAAATAGTGGTGCTTTTGAAAAAACATTTTTTACCGATGAGGCTTATTTTTATTTATCAGGCTATGTTAATTCACAAAATATGCGAATGTGGAATACGCAAAATCCGCATGTTTTTGTAGAAAGACCTCTTCATCCTCAAAAAGTTGGTGTGTGGGCAGCAATTAGTTCTAGAAGAATAGTAGGCCCAATTTACTTTGATGGCACAATTACAGCTGAGAGATATCGGATCGAAATTCTGACAACATTTATTAATGAGCTTCACGATGATGAATTGCGGGAAGGTTACTTCCAACAAGATGGCGCTACACCTCATGTAACCAGAGAAAATTTAAATTTTTTAAGTGAATTTTTTGAAAACAGAGTTATAAGCCGAAATACGCAACAAATATGGCCACCTCGTTCCTGCGATTTCTTCTTGTGGCCTTTTATAAAAAACTCCATTTATCGAACACCAATTGAGGATATAAGTGATCTTAAACGAAGGATTTCAGAAAAAATTGCCGAAATTAATAATTCTCCAAACGTATTGGTTAATGTGTCTCTGAGGGTAAGAAGAAACATCAGAAGGTGTCTAGAAGTAGGAGGCGGCCATATAAAGTAGGCTTTCAAAGTAAGATAGCTCAGGATTTTATATTACGTACCGTCAAAAAACATTATTTTAGGTTTTCAACGTGACAACGCTGCTTTCTTGCAAATTCGCCCTATGATTTAATCTACGCGCTGCTGCTACACTATGTATACTGGGTCACAGCCGCCCTTGAGCAAAATAATTAATAATCACTCGTTATGTCTACGCTTCGGAATACCGAGCAGACTTATCAGTGACAACGGAACCCAGTTTATCAGCGCAGTGATGCAACAAGTCACCTTCTGTCTAGGGATCGAGCAGAAGTTCACCCCAGTTTATCATCCAGCAGCTAATCCCGTGGAAAAAAAAATCGAGATCTGAAAACTCAGCTAGCTATCCAGTTAAGGAATCAACACGACCAGTGGCCCGAAAAACTGCCGAGCATTCGCTTCGCTATGAACTCAACTCGATGCCAATCCACAGGATATTCCCCCGCCTACATCGTCCTAGGATAGGAGCTACGAACACCAACGGAAGTACACCATGACTTGAAAACAGTAATCCAGTCAGAAAACTTCGTGCCTGAAGTCACTCCTCGCCTGCTACGTATGGCCACCACGCTGGAGACCGCCCGAGAGACCCATGAGACAGAACAGGATCGTCGGAAGACGTATGCGGACAACCACGCGCAAACCAGCCCCACCTTCAACCCTGGAGACCGCGTATGGGTAGAAACACACCCACTGAGTAGTTCCACCAAAAAACGTTCCAGCAAGTTCGCCCCACGACGAGATGGGCCGTATACAGTGTGGCCCAAATTGGGCCTACATGTATGGGGATCTTGGAAACTATAGAAGATAGAGAAACGGTTAAATGGGGAAAGTTTTTGACAATTATATTTCTAACTGACAACCGTTTAGTACGCGGCCCTATCTTTTTTGGTTTTTGAAATATGTTGAAAAAACCAAAAGATGTATTTTCGAAAATATGCTGTAGATTTCTTATTATTCACTATTTTGGCAATCTGTAAAAACATTTTTAAAGCAACTTTTTAAGTAGATTTCAGTTCTGCAATTTAATTTTGATCACGACGTTTCATTTATTTTATACCATCATCAGGTTCATTTTTTCTTATGGGCGCCATATTGTATTTTATACTTAAAAGGTAGCTTATGACGTCAGCTTTTCAACGATGTAATATTTGTTGGAAAATAAATGAAATTGACTTGAAAAATGAAGAAAATTAATTTTCGCAACACGTCAAATTTGAGAAGAACACATTAGGCAGGGTTAAATTTGTTTAAAATATCATAATATTATAATACATTATTTTATTTTTTCCTTATGGTTAAAAATCTCATATTAACATTTCAAATAAAGAAAACTAAAAACGCAATGAATAATAATTATTGTTTTGAAAAGAAAATAAGAAAAAATATCTAACTTACTATACTTATTTGAAATGTTGGCCGTTTTTATTAATACATTTTTGACACTTTTTTAACACAGTATTGATGACCCTGCGAAGCGTGTTGCCCTTTATGCTCGTAAACACATTCCTCACTCTCTCTTCTAATTCTTGTACAGATTCCGGGGGTTCAAACTCATATACTTCATTTTTTACATAACCCCATAAATAAAAATCGAGAGGAGTTATATCAGGGGATCTAACAGGCCAATTAACTGGTCCGCCGTTTGAAATTAATTTGTCATCAAATATCTGTCTTAAGAGAGTTTGAACTTCCCGAACATTATGTGCGGGACAACCGTCTTGTTAAAACCAAATATTATTCAATTGATCTTGAGGAACTCTTGCTCTAATTGCCGGTAATATTTGATCTTCTAACAGCTCCAAGTATCTTTGTCCATTTAACGTATGATTATAAAAGAATGGTCCTATAAGTCTGTTGTCTAAAATGTAAGGAGAAAATTAAAGCTGGGTTACTTAATACCTGCTATGTATTTAGCAAGCTAGGTGACATTACTTACCATACATACCACACCCTACATTAAAACCAAATCGGGTTTGCAGTCTTCGTTGAGCCAATTGGTGAGGGTTTTCTGTTGCCCAAAAATGATGGTTATGTCTATTAAATACCCCGCAGTTGGTAATATGTGATTCATCGGTCCAAATTACAAGACGACTGAAATCATGATTTTGTTCGCATTGATTCACATACCAATTTGAAAACTGCATTCTTCTTGGATAATCCGTTTCTCGTAAACCCTGAACTATAGTTGGCTTGTATGGTCGATATTTATTTTCTTTAAGGACTCTTTGTATGGTACTTCGCGGGGTTGGTAAGTCTCTTGCCGACGCTCTTGTAGATGATGTCGGAGCGGCATTAAAATAGGCTCTAACATTTTCGTCACGCTCGTTATTACCTGCTTTTTCGTAACTCTTGGGCCGCGGTTTTTCAAAACTTCCATGGTTTCTCAGGTTCATAACAATTTTTGGAAAAAGTCTGACACTTGGCTGCGGTCTTTCAGGAAAATTTTCAAAATACCTTTCTAATGCAAGGTTTGCATTTCTGTTGCAATGAATGTAACATTCTAGCAAATCAAATTTTTCTTCGTGAGAAAAACGCAATGCCATTTTCTTTTAAATTCAGAATACACAAATAAATCGTTATTATTAGATAATAATAATAAAAACTATTATACTTTTACTCGTTCTGACAAGTAATATTTTTGCTTCATTTTCAAACGGTAGTGGTTGGTCATAGGCTACTGGATTTTATTTTTGATTCATAGGTTATTGTAAGGTCATAGGCTACTGGATTTTATTTTTGATTCATAGGTTTTTGTAATATTGTTGATTGAAACAATGCAAGCAGTGTTTTGTGAATACTACAAAATGTAAACCTTTTAATTGGTATTCAATTTAGGGAGTTATAGTGCAGTTGTCAAAATTGACGTGTTGCGAAAATTAATTTTCTTTATTTTTCAAGTCAATTTCATTTATTTTCCAACAAATAATACATCGTAGAAAATCTGACGTCATAAGCTACCTTTTAAGTATAAAATACAATATGGCGCCCATAAGAAAAAATGAACCTGATGATGGTATAAAATAAATGAAACGTCGTGTTCAAAATTAAATTGCAGAACTGAAATCTACTTAAAAAGTTGATTTAAAAATGTTTTTACAGATTGCCAAGATAGTGAATAATAAGAAATCCACAGCATATTTTCGAAAATACATCTTTTTGGTTTTTTCAACATATTTCAAAAACCAAAAAAGATAGGGCCGCGTACTAAACGGTTTTCAGTTAGAAATATAATTGTCAAAAACTTTCCCCATTTAACCGTTTCTCTATCTTCTATAGTTTCCAAGATCCCCATACATGTAGGCCCAATTTGGGCCACACTGTATAGTGCTGACCAGAAGGGGCCTCAAACGAAGACCCGAGAAACCGGTCGCCACCTACCACGTCTTAGCTTTGAGACACTGCACTACCAGCGGACAAGACGAAGACATAGCACCAATACAGCCGTTGCGCCGCCGAGGACGTCCCAGAAAGATCCAGAACCACCAGCCGAGGCGTCTTGGGAGTTCTGAGGGGAGATTGTAACAACTTAACCCCATAAGCAGCCGTCTTTGCCAGCGCCTAGTTGTGTGACTACCTATTTTTTGCAAGTCGACAGGCAGTTTGCTACAAAAGTCATATGGTCTGACGGATCTTATTTTATGAACTCTGCACAGGCATTATCTATCGCCATAATACAATATATGAGTCCCCAGTTGTAAATATAATAATGGTGTCTTTTTACATAATATTTATTTTAGCAGTTATGACATATCCTGTTGTGTCAGTTTCAATGGTACCATAGTCTACTACGCTAATTTTCTAAGTTCAGGTTAGTTTGATCTGTGTGTTTATTGTTAACAATAACTATCAACTATTATATATTTTTGAAAAGCCTAAAAATAGCCTAATAAAATATAGAGAAAAATATACAGTGTGTTTCATTTAAAAAATCATATGTTTGCTTTAAATCTCAAAAAGTAAGGCTCCAAAGAAGGTAAGTATGCCACTGAATTCTATTTAAAAAAACTCCCTTAAAAACAGTTTTTAATTCTTTAGTAAGTTAAAAAGTAACTGATATACAAGGGGTGATTAAAAAGCAAACATTTTCGAAATTTCGAAAATACCCTGTAGCTTAAAAACTAACAAAGCGTTGACAATAATTCTGTTTACGGCATCTGTTGTTTTACGAGAAAGTAGCGCAGTAAAGTAAAAACCGCAAGTCCCTATCTTTACTAGTTACCGAGGTACCCTGTAGTTACATCGAAAAATGGACACCCTGTACGCTTAGGGTATCAATTACGGGAAGAAAGAGAAAAAATGTATGCTCTGTATCCTCTGCGATAGACATCAAAGCTCCTATAATTTGTTTATGACCTTTATGCAAGGTACTTACTGCATTAGCTCGCGCAGGACTATCTGGTTTGTGAAATACTTTTAAGAACTTTATTTGAACCTAAACGTTCTGTCAATATATTCCATGGGTGGGCGAAGGCCGAAAAAAAAGTTGTACAATTTCTTAACGTTTTCAAAATAAGGTGTTGCCTCTGAACCGCACCCAGTGGCGTGGACTCTGCAATCTTGTATGGAAATATCATGATTCTCTAAAAAATTCAAGATGATTTCCACTAAATACTCAGATTTATCCTGTTTGATAGGTATAAATTTCAGAAACCTTTCAACGGGAACACGGTCTTTTACATATGGAATAACCTAAAAATGTTAGCTGGTCAACATGAGACAGATCGAGCGTGCTGTCAACTTTCAAGAAATGTTTTCTTTTTCAGGTTTCCCAAATATTTTAAAGTGATCTGCAAGAAATGGATTTAATTCGCTTAATAACTTCACACATCTCAAATAATTTTTATTGCTGGGAGATCCAAGGATTTCATTGTCACCGCGAAATGGAAGTCCATCCAGTCCATTCCAATATATCGGAAGGGTTAAACAAGAAGTATGAAAAACAAAATACTGATTTCTTCGAAGGCAAATACAGCAACCATTTTCTTTCGACGCTTTCATTGTTCTTCAGTTTACGATTAAACAATGCTTTATTGAAATACCTAGTTACTGGTTTGCCATCTGCTTCTTTTTCTTTTTTTTTTCTTCTGTAAAATCTTCATGAAAATAATCGGCTGGGTCGTGTGAACTGTTTTCTAGATTGGAAAACTGTTCTTGTTCAACTGAAATAGTTGTCTGTGAAGTCAACGAAATTGTTGCAATTTCGCCATAGGGACGGCCGCTTTCTGCACAATCTGATTCAATCTATTTCCTAAATTAACAGAAGTTAGCGTAGGACAAGAAGATTCTGAAGTAATATCGGTTATCGGTTGGTGATCTGGCAAAAGCTAGGGGGGCCCAGCAATCGCGGGACCCTGGGCACTTGCCCAAAGTACCCAATGGAAAAAAGGGGGCTGCCTTCATCAAATGAGGCTCAAGCCAAACCGATCCGCCTTCACGATTTTTATTATGTCCACTCATTATTGGGCCCCCTGAAATAGCACTACAGCCTTTAGACTTTTTATTAAACAACTGAAATTACGTTTTTGTGGTTACCCTTTGGGTCATCGCCTACATTTTCAAAACAAATGACAATATAAATACGCGCGTCAGACACCACCTAATACAATTTTACACTTGTGGCCTACCATGACCCCACGAGACCAGTTAAGGTTAGTTTAGGTTAGTACGATTTCGGGACGTTCAATAGTATTTGATATTTTTAGGTAACTCTGGAAAAAACTCGTCAAGTGTCAAATCAAAATTAAGTTTAATTTCTTTTACACTCTCATTACGAGAGCTAGCATTCGCTTACTTTTAAAAGAAATTGGTTGCCTTGCACTGTATTAATTAAAGAGGTGCTAGTGGAAAAAATCGTACAGGTGAGCTCTGTTCAAGAAAGTTCAGGAACGCGATGAATAACGCCGAGGGTGATCGGCCACCCGACCCCGGTGGTAGTGCAACAAATCGGTCGCAACTTAACGACCCCCGGAAATTAAGCGATGCGAGCAAATCCTTCAGAAAAGTTAAACTCTCAATTAGCGCACTGCAACCAAGAAAGAGATCTGCAATGGCAGAATAAAATCGAAATAATCCTAGAGGAGAACAGACGACAGACCGAGCTAATCGAAAAGCTGCTAAACATCATCGCAACTCAAAAGCAACAACTCGACGAACTAAAATCGGTAAGTCAGTTGCTAGGCACACATAACCAGCCCCTCTCAGACATTTCCCCCAGTCAGCTAACCTACCCAGTGACTCCGACATGGACACTGACGATGCCTACTCTGACAAAGAGGACTTTCAAATTCAAAGTCGCAGAAAACGCAAGAACACTATTAAAAAACAAGAAACAAGCGAACAGACAGACGATGCTTCATTCCCCAAACTCCCCAAGACAAACAACAAAAAACTACAAGAACATTTGAATCGAAAATCCCAGAACAACCAAATAACCTGAAGCTACTTAAAAACCCTATTAATGTCTTAGCGTCAAACAGAACAAAACAAATAACAAACAAGACAATTCAACCGACGATATCTCAAAGAAGATCAGAGTCCCCCCCCCCTATAATTTTACGTGAAAAACAAAAATACAATGAAATTACAGCCCACCTAAAGAACGGATAATAGATTTTGGTAACGCGATCACAATTAGCGAGGGCGTAAAGCTCCATCCTCCAACTCCCCTTGAATTCAGGAAAATTCTAAAATTTTTCGAAACAAATCAAAGTCGAAGCACAAAAATCGACACGATACACAACACAGTGCCATCGATGTCAATTATACGGACATTCGCAATTCAGATGTGTAATCAAATATTTCAGATGCACACAAAATCATTTCTCACACGAATGTCCGCATAAGGGTCAACAAGAGCATATAAAATGTGCCAACTGCGGAGAAAATCACCCCGCGGCTGCTGGACGCACAAAAAAGTAATATTATTCCCCAAAAAAGTCAAGACACTACGCTAATCAATATCTACAGACAAATCAGCTTGCTTTCTTGTTTAGCCAGAAGGCCACCACCAGTGATCGAAAAATTGCAACATCACGTCAATCTCATAGGCAAATGGTTGGGCAACTGGAGAATTCGACTAAACGACGCCAAAACTCAGGACATCTTTTTGTCAAAGGCTAGAACAAACCTCACAAATACTTGGGTCAAAGTCAAAAACACCACCCACAAAATGAAGTGACAATATTAATTATCTAGGCTTACATTTTGAAGAAAGATGAACTGGAGTCTGAATGCTACAGACCTCTTAAACAACGCCCTAATCACACAACCCCATACATGCTCCCTCTTCCCTCATATATACAAATTGCAACACGACTGGCTTACACGGTAAATATTACTTTTCTCAAAAAAAGGAATCATCGACAGGATCTCAAACTAATTTCATTTAATTAAAGCGAAAGATATACTATAAACAAATGAGAGTAAGAGGTCCTGCCTATACTCAGAAGCACTAATAGATACAAGATATTTTTAGGGACAGACCAAACAGGAAGAACTTTGCAACAGAATAAAATAATTTAGGATTTGCCACTACTAATCATTCATTTCTGGTCAGCTCCTCATTGTCAAAGATATTTCTATGACTACCTGGGTTTATGCTTGGCTCAATTTTAAGGCTACTAACTCGTTAAGGATATTTACTCTAACACTAATTGGAATTTGCAATTAACTTTAATATATTTATTAATATCAATTTAAGTTAAATACATATTTTCATTTTGAAACATAACCATCCTTTGATTATGTTTGTAAATTTATTTTGAATGCGGTTTAATTACATGGGTCAATTTAATGTGCAAACGAACAATTCGGATTCAAAAACATTTGGATATGGAAGTAAAATAAAAAAATAAAACGCATTTATACTCAACACACAAAATGTATTTTTACTAATTGGGTCAACGCGGGATAAATACATTTTAATACATTAATACATAACTACAAAAAAAAAACCGTCTCGTTCCAATATATTTAAAGTTCGTTATAAATGAAACTTTATATTAAAAGCAAATTCAGTTTACCAGAATAATCGAATATTGAATTTGTTTTAAATTCCATAAAGTATTTGAAAATTAAAAGAACGAACAAATTAGTGATACATAGGTACTTATAATATTAAGTTTCATTTGAAAGATCTTTTTGCAATACCTTCTGTTTTTAATTTATTTTATGCAAGAACTCATCGATTCAGCTAAAGATACCGCATTCTCAAAAATTTGCTTCGGTTTCCCACGTCTGCGGTGAGTGTCACTCGATCGCATTCGGAAAACAATAGACCGCTAATATGTCCAAGGTATTTAGTAGTTGTAGTAGTACTTTGGGGAGGGGGGGGGGGCAGAAGCCCGGCGAGTAGGCCTAATAGTCCCTATTCGCCTTCCCCGATCGACCCCTTAGCAACTGCACTTCCCCTAAGCTAAGCCGCTCTGTCTTTCTTAGAAAGGCTATCAGCCTCTTCGAGTTCACGGTACTTAACTTCTCTCGTGTCATCTACGGGGGGACTTGGGGGGCTCAAGCCCCCTCCCTCCATTGACCGGCTAACAACAACATAATTGGATAATTTAAAACATATTAAGGACTCTTAACTTCTGGCAAAGCAATGACTTTTGTGCCACTATTAGAAGAAGTGATTTCATAATTGCCCTGGTAGTCACCTCATTTTATCTTATACTTTAAACTTAAGCAAATTATTAGAAAATCCTGAACAGGATCTTTCTGCATCTCTATCAGAAATAGATTTAGTCAAGAAAACTCTAAAACGTTTTAGGAAAAGCAAGGACATAATTTTAACATCATATACTCTGAGTCTTGTGAAACTGCAACAAAAATTGGTTGCACTATAACCATGCCCAGAGTATGACAAAAACAAACACAGAGAAGCAACATTCCCGTTTGTAACGAAAAAGAGTATTTTATACAAACAATATTTTTACCTTTTTTTGGATCATGTTAATACTCAATTGGCAGAAAGATTTGATGAAGTATGTGAAGTATTACTACTCGAAGGAATAGTTCCATTTTATTTAGATAAACATACAGACGACGAAATTATAAGAACTGCCAAAAAATACGAACAAGATTTGCCGGGTTCTGTTTTAGAATTAAAGGCAAGATTGGGCCTTTGAAGAGAAAAATGAATCGATTCTAGTACCAAATCCGAAACTTGCACCAATGCCCTGAACAATTGTTCCAGCATGTGTTTTCCAAATATACAAACTTTTGCCACATTACCTGTCACAACCGCCACTGGTGAAACAAGCTTTTCTGCTTTAAAAGTTTTAAAATTTTACATCCGGTCTACAATGGTACAAGAGAGATTAAATATACTAGATTTAGCCTACATCCATAAAACAAAAGAAGTGAACATTGATGACGTTATTACTTTATGTTGCCTAATACGACCACGGAGGTTACTAACGTCGGACTGGACAGCTTAGATTTTTAGTTTTTGTTTCGTCAATAAATAGATAGTTCGTACCATAATAATTAATTACTCAAACCTAGCCCGAGGCGCGGATTCATTGTGCGCTAACCACGGCATGTGTTTGATATATTATTTCATAAGCTTTCCAGGCAAATAAACATAAAAAAAAAAGTTATACTTTCGTGCAAAAACTACCTTTAATTTGATAAGGGACCTACTTAAAACATGAAACACCAAAACTCTTTATCGTGAATGGAATCGCCGAAGCTAAATATTGGAATAGTAGACAAAAACGAAATTTGGGTGTGGTCAAAAAAATTTTTGTCTGCGGCGCTATTTTTGCGCCGTCGGCACTCCTTGTTCCCCTAAATTCATTTTTGGATTTGCGCCTGCTAGCCGCTCCCGTTCCTAAGTCCTGGATCCGCCCCTGCGTGCCAATGTTGTTGCACCAAGGATGTGCCTTCTAGCGTGACCCCACCTGTAATACACTCCTACCAAATGATGCGAGGTCTTCTCTCATGCTCCGCAGTTGGGGCAGAGTGGAGTCCCGATTCCTAGAAGGTGTCTATTCAGCCTACAATGACCGGTTAGAATGCCCACTAGGTCTGCTAGAGCTGCCAGCCCCTTTGACAATAAGCCCGGGAAGTCTACAGGTTCCGTTTCCTGTCCAGTTAGCGTACAACTACATACTAAAACAAATATTTTTTGCGTCAAAAATTAACACGGGGTTCAAATTGACCCTGTCAACCATTTTCTGCAATATCAGTTAAAGGTTTTAAATAAATAATATGTACTTATGAAATTTGTAATTTTTATTTTGCAGTAAATACATTTTATCAAACACTTTTACGAAAATACTGATTGTAGAACAAATCATGTGTGTAATTTGAGCGCAAAGTGACATTGCCGTTCTCGCGAGATAGTCGCGCGTCAAACTTCTCGCTTAGAGCGGCAATGTATCACTTAGCGCTCTTAATACACAAAATAGCTATTTTTCAGTGTAGGAATCGATTTCCAGAATTTCAATTCCAATATTAGGATTCTGATCGCGGAGAAAATAAATGTGGCAACACACAGAGACCGAATTCACATCTTTAAAGATTTGAGAATAGGCGTGCCGGCAGGGTTTTCGCACTGCTTGATTAATTTTTATTTTTGTTATTAATTTATTGATTGATTTTGTGGGTTTCGTTTACTTTTCGTAGTATTGGCATGGGTCGTTCACTTAGATATTGTTGTTTGTAAATATATAGTTATTAAACTTTATTTAGTGTTATTAACGAAGCTTCAACTAGTTCTGTTGTTGGCCTACAAAAAAAATTTCAACTATTAACATTAAAGAAACGAATAATAGTTAAAAATGTATATCATGAATGAATGAATCAGCTGAAATTAAGAAGGTCACATCTTTACCTAAAATACTATTAAGGGTTTTTAAACAAACTTTAAAAGATATTAATTTTATTTATCATAAAGAAAATCGAAAAAGTCTATTACTTGAAAAAAGTAAATTATTGTTGGCGGCGAAAATATTTTGAAAAAATACGGGAAATTCGGAAAAATAGAATGGCTTAATGAAGGGCACACAGTTAAGAAGGTATGGCGATATCTAAACATTAATAGTTTAAGACAAGCATCTATGAGTTGACTTTCGCAAGGACTAAGAAATCCTAGTGGAGTCGTTTTATAGGATCAGGTTTTAAGGGTTTATGACATGAATTTAATTTATAAAAAATTATATGACGGTCCGACGAAATTTCATCATTTCTTATGCACACGCCACTGAAATTTATTCCCCTAACGTCGCACAACCTGGAGCTCTCTATATGCTAGTTATGAGCCACTGACAGAGATTTTGTACTTGGAGTAAAATTATTACTAGATTTTAGACTAAGTATCAGTTAGGTATTATTGCTCAATTTATTTTTAAACTTACATAAAGAAATGTTCAGCTTGTCTTTTGAAAGCAAATCCTTAAATTCGTCATTGAATTGAAAAAATCCGCGAAGCGTCGTAGACGAAAACCTTGCTAAGGCGTTGTGCATTTGTTATGCATGATTTTGTTATGTAGATGTTGTATATAAGGATTGTTATAAAAGCTGTTCACGTTTCGAGAGGATTACGGGGCTTCGGCAAAATTTTAAAGTTTGAATTTACTTTCTGTGGCTGTGTCGTAAATACACGTATAGAAAATCGAAAATATTTATTATAATAAAAAAGTCTTACAAAGTTGTAAAAACAGAGAAAATGTATACATACTTAATATAATATGTAAAACTATACAAGTTCGATCGAATCCAGTGGCGATACAATTTTATTTCCCATTAACTGCCAGAGATAAATGTAATTAATTATTTAAAAAAATATAATTTACTTAAATTTGAGAGCAATCATGTTAAAATACCTGTTAATGGCTTAAGGGTCTACTTTGTTCAGCAAGGAATTTATCGGCGACTGCGACAGACCTAAGCTGAACAGTCAAGCAAGATCACAAAGTACTGCAAAATACACTCTAAGGGGTCGCTTATACACTGGGAGACGTTCGAAAGTGTGTCGAAGGCCGGACCGATCGAATTCGGCGAATTAATATACTTTTATTACCGTTCGTGGCTCGCGTCTCGGGTTTTATTCGCCGGTAATTTGGTTTAATTTCGGAACAAAAATAGGTATTCTATGCAAAAAAATACCTTTGCGCCTGGAACAAATTCAGCAGCCGCCGCGCCGCGAGGCGTAGATAATGGAATAGGATTATACATATTATATAAGTTAGTGGCATATCAGAAGAAAAATTAAAATTCAGAAAAAAGTAGATGTACAAGACAGATTCGAACTGATAACCCATTGATTTTGTACACCAACGCCCTAACCAATCCATCATAAATATATCGCTTTATTTGCTGGTCGAGATCTGCTTTTTGCTTGCACCCGGATGTCACATACTTATCGCTACTTCCAGTTGCCATAAAGCTATAGGATATTTCAGTTTGAAGTTGATAATGCAATTTATTCCCATTGGAACAAGTTTGAATTAATTCGTAACTTAAAAAAAAAGTCATTTGAATTAATTCACGTATTAAATCACTGACTTAATTTATATGAATTAATTTCGTGCCCACCATGCTACTAAGTATACCATTTTTGAACAAAAGATGCTTTGGAATAACAATTTGTTATTAGAAATTTAATACACCGAGATACAAAAAAATTATGCTGATTTAGATTTATGCGAAGCGCCGCAAGGTGCATCAAACCTATTATCAGATCATGGGTAACCCAAAAAAACCTTAGATACTACCCAATTTCGTGCAAATACTATCCTATTATTAAGATAAATATTGGGAAGAAAGTTTAAAGAATGAAATAATTTTCTATTTCGGAAAAAACATCAACTTTTGGACTAAGATATGTTGGGTTAGATCGTCATATTTTAGCCACACGAATTGATGAGCTAGCATTTTGTACATCTTCTCGAGACATCCGGTATAAGCGTCGCGTCATTTATCTCCAAGAAGGCGAAATACTACCAGAGAACTAGGACCAACAAGAAGCGACAATATCTGTCAGTCCCTTTGATATCGATTGGCCAGTGGCGGCTCGTGGGTGTATAAGGGAGGGAGGATATAAAATAGCGCCGCAGGCGAAAATTTTTCGCGATTTCAAGGTCATTGGCTTAAAATGAATAGTTAGGAATTCAACCAGCAATATAGTTACTTTGAAATACTAGGTTTCACGAGAAAAATATTTAATTTGCAAGGTCAGGGTCAACTTCTCTCAGTGCATCCGCTATATTGTGTCTCTATTTTGCTCTACTCTCGTAAGCGCCACAGAATTCTTAATAATATTATGTTCTTTGAAACTTTCGTGTGATTTTACCGCCAGTGAATTTTTTTTTAAATCAGAATACCCACCCCCTGAACTCCAATTGTTTTTTACGCTGCCTAATAAAATACAAGGCCAACAATATAAGCTTTCCTTATAAATACTTCCGCACAGCCACTTATAGGTTTCGCACCAAGTTACCTGAAAAGCTCTTGAATATTGCTTACCCTGTCTCTTATCGTTAAATATTGCCGAAATTTTTGGTGTCGGACGACTACATAATATCCATCGACCTAACACTGTGTTAAGTCGTTGATAATATCTGTCTTTTTTCCGTTTCGTTTCTCCTTAAAAATAGGTATGAGAGAATAATATCATGAACAGGATTTATATTTTTTTAAAACAATAAAATTTAGCGTTTAATAATTAATAACATAATAAAGAAATCTTAAAACTTACCGGATCTTGAAAATATAACCTTAATTTCACTCTAAGTCTTTTATAAACAATTTATCGTCGTAAGACAGTCGACTAAATCTATATTTTATCAAGTATTCGACGATATCTTTGCAATTTCGAACATTTATTTCATCATTATTAGCATTAGAGCTTCTACTATATTCGCCAATTTCAGTTACCTCCATTTTTATAATAATATAGAGATAAAATTAATAAATAAACGATAAAATAATAATAACTTACATAAAAGTATGATTTGTACACAAAAAAAATCGCTAAAACTCCACACACCCAAATAAACAAATAGTTCCGTATACTGTGCCGGCACACACTACGGAGCTTCCCGCGAAATATTATTTGTGGGCGTTTCTGCCTCCTGGCTATCAGTTTTTCACGTGACAAAAACAACTCGCGTTGTGGTGACGCTCGGTTCTTGCATTAAAACAAGTGGACAATTATATGTGTTATCCGTGCTGAACAATTAAACCGTCGGAAGCTTGCCTCCGTTGATAATAGTCTAGGCGCATATTCGCTGATGCGGGCAGACACCACCTAATAGTACTAAAGCTGAGCGGTAATAACAAAAATATTATATTATAAAGAAAGTGTTTTTCTGGAAGTAGCTAATTCAGAATTTTTGATACACTGAGAATATAAGAATATGAAAGTATCATTTTCAAAAATGAATAAAGTTATCTTTAAAAAAATAAAATGTTATTTCGTAAGTTTTTGTTGGGGAGGCACTGCCTTCCCTGCCTCCCCTGACGAGCCGCTACTGCCGATTGGCCCGTTTTCAGAGAACGAATTCTAGAAATACACAACTTAATACGCAGAGAGAACCTTCTTATTTTTTACACTGAGTGAACTATCTTGGTAAATATATTAAAATGCTGTTATAGTGCAAGGGCAAATGTTATAACGTCATATATTTGTTATAATATCAAACCATTTTTAAAAAAAGTGTTTAGAACGTAAGTTCGATAGTCTTGGGAATTAATAATGTGACTGAAGTAAAAAATACGATATGCCGATTAAAAAAATTATTAATTCTAACGCGTTATAGAGATTTGTTTGATTTTCCTTTCATTAATGGGTAACGGAACTGACCAAACTTCAGGAGTATTGTACACGTGAAAATAATGTGAAAAAGAAAACCATATGTTCTGATCCGATTTGCGTCTGTTTTTAGGTTATAGCGTAATTAAAAATTGTTATTCTAGCGTTCCACTTGTATCCAAATCTTTGCATAATCAGAGTATGCCAAGTCAGTGTACACTGTACAGGGTGTTCTATTTTTGATAGTTTTATAGGGTATCTCGAAAATCATAAGGAATTTCATAAATCTGATATAGATATTATGTGTTCTTTTTTTGAGGAAACAATTGCTGCGAAAACAGATCATGGCTACCTTGTTCCCCTGGACAGCTACAGGGTGATTTTCAAATTTTGACGGTTATTAAAATTCCATGTAACTTCTTTGTTATTATAGATACGAAAAAACTGTAAATTGATAAAATATGCAGTTTTTTCCGTAAAGTTCAGTGGCGTAGCCAGTTTTTTTCTATCTTGTTTAATTTTTAAGAAATTGACCCAACTTATATTTTTTCTTATGGGACACCCTGTATATTTTCAATTACGTTTATTCTGCTTACCATTAGCTTTTCAAATATATATATTTGTAATCAGTTTTTTGATAAAATAATTCGATAATAAGCGATTTTCATAAATTTTCCTCATTTTTCGTAGCGGGCGATGGCAGGTAGGAGCAAAACAAAAGAGTAAGTCTTATTTCACCATTTCTAAAATGTCATATCTCAATTTTAGTACATGCAATACAAAATTCTAAAAACTATTAATTTTTTATTATCAACACTATGCCCAAGGCTCGACCAATTTTCTGTAGTTTGTTAAAATAGCTTTCTTCCAAAATTATGTTTAAAAGAAATAAAAATAATAATTTTTTTAATTGTTCATATAATTATTTAATTCTTTTTATATTTTTTGTATTAAAAGTGAAATTTTCTATAAATGCATGATGACTTTTTATCTACTAATTTCTTTGCATTTGCAAATTTTACATTTTACCAGATAATAATTTTAAAATCTCTTAGTAAGCCATGGATAACAAAATCATTTTTTTAAATTATTTATAGACATGTCAGTCTGTCTTTAATTTGTCATAAAGCAAAGTTAATATACGCGGTTAAGAATGGAAAAGTTCCAAAATTTTGAAAAATATAATATGCTAGAGTGTTTTCTTGAGTGTCAAAAAAATAGTCGGGCAGCATCTGATTTGTATTTTGAAAGATATCCGGAGCGGTAGCAACCTGATTTAAGAATTTTTCAAAGGCTTGAAAGTAACCTTATTAATTATGGATCGTTTTCAAAAGCAAGACCAAAGACCTATCAGAAGGAAAATAAAGCAAATGAAACCATTAATGTATTGGCATGCGGCGGCGGATCCGACCACTTCACTTAGAAATATTGAGAAAGATATTGGCGTGGTACCCTCAAAATCATCCCGTCTGTTAAAAACTAACAAATTTAAATGTTACAGACCTCGAAAAACTCATCATTTGCATCCTGGTGATTCAGAGAGGAGACTTCAGTTTTGCAATTTGTATTTAAATATGTTGCGTGAAGATGAATTATTTTTTACCAAAATAATCTGGACCGACGAAACACGAGTAACAAGCGACGGAATATTTAATCGCCACAACAATCATCTGTGGGCCGATCATAATCCTCATCAGCAAGTAAATAGAGTATATCAGGGTCGATTTGGATTTAATGTGTGGCTGGCTCTATTGGGAAATAGAGTTCTAGCCTATGAAATATTTGAAGGAAATCTAAATTCCGAGATTTACTTGAATATTTTGGAAAGACATATCATCAGTTATTTAGACAATATACCATTACAAGAGAGGGAAAAGCTTTTTTTTCAGCATGACGGTGCACCATCCCACAACGCAGCCATTGTGGTAAATTGCCTAAACACCAATTTTGGAAAAAAATGGCTTGCAAATAATGGACCTATTAGGTGGCCAGCCCGTTCACCTGATATCACCCCATTAGATTTTTATTTTTGGGGATTTTTAAAAAATAAAATTTACAGCGTCAGAAGTAATACGGTTGAAGAACTAAGACAAAATTTTGAAGCCGCTTTAAGAAGCATAAAACACCTGAATATTCGGAACTCCCTGAATGGTGTTCGTAGAAGATGCCAGCTATGTATCGATGCCAATGGGCTCCAATTTGAGCATTTGTTGTAATTGTTATGTATATTTTTTTGTTGTTTATTTAAAATAAAAATGGTTTTGTAGATCTATATTTCTATGCTTTGTCTTTTATTTAAAAAATACAAAATCGATGTATTTCCAAAGTCGGTGACACTAAATGATGAGGTAAATATTTTCAGAGTTTTAAACATATAAAAAAATAATTAGTCATACATATTCTTTTGTCCTTTTCTTACTAACGGGGCTTGCTATGTGCAAAATAGGCCTATCTAAAGTAATTTGCAAATTACTCAGCTATTTCTTTAGAAAACTGCAAAATTGTATATATATTTGGAAAGCTAATGGTAAGCAGAATAAACGTAATTGAAAATATACAGGGTGTCCCATAAGAAAAAATATAAGTTGGGTCAATTTCTTAA
The DNA here is from genome assembly GCA_963920685.1 of Polydrusus tereticollis. Lineage (NCBI taxonomy): Eukaryota > Metazoa > Arthropoda > Insecta > Coleoptera > Curculionidae > Polydrusus > Polydrusus tereticollis. The sequence goes on from OY987329.1 coordinate 59,881,167, forward strand.
AAATTAAACAAGATAGAAAAAAACTGGCTACGCCACTGAACTTTACGGCAAAAACTACATATTTTATCAATTTACAGTTTTTTCGTATCTATAATAACAAAGAAGTTACATGGAATTTTAATAACCGTCAAAATTTGAAAATCACCCTGTAGCTGTCCAGGGGAACAAGGTAGCCATGATCTGTTTTCGCAGCAATTGTTTCCTTAAAAAAAGAACTCATAACATCTATATCAGATTTATGAAATTCCTTATGATTTTCGAGATACCTACCCTATAAAACTATCAAAAATAGAACACCCTGTACAGGCTGTCCAGTTTTCGTGTGTTCTCATATACCAGCTCCCTTTTTATAAAAGATAGAAAGATGGGATTTGCGGTTCGCTGTTCAATTATTTTATGAAACATTGCTGCAAACGAAATTTTCATAGCCCTCTCAGTTTCTGACATACAAAGCGATTTTAAAAAATTGTCATTTTGGACGCTACCCCGTATACTGATAAAACTGTGCTCCCTTAATCAAATAATCTCATTTATTTGGTGAATAATTATTGGTAATAAATAAATGTGATTTTAATTAACTAAGTTTTATTTAACTGAAATAAATGAGAGTATTTCGTTTTATTTGTAAAATTATTTGACTGTTGCTGGATTTGTGTCAAATCGTGGAACCTTTTAAACAAATATCTTACCAAAAAACAACTAATACAACAAAATCTAAATAACTAATTATTTAGTCGAACTAATTTTCAATTGGGAAGTAAATTCTGTTAATCGCTAATTAAATCACCCAATAGAGAACTATTTAAATGTCAAGGTCATTTAAACTAAATAATTATGTATTTACATTAAATCCTTAATATAAAACAACCAAGTATTTACAAATAACTAATTATTTAATCCAAATACATTTCAAGTTAAGAAGTAAATACTTTAACCCTAATTTAAATCATTCAATGCCGAACATTTCATGTGGCTTTGAGTAATTTGATTGGTTATACAAAAGTGGCCTGATAAATCATCATCGCGTTTTTGGTTTTGGTGTTCGATCTTTTCTTGTAGAAATGAGTGAAAGTGAAATATTCTTTGTTAGTGGCACAGAAGTTAGTGGTTCCAGTAAAAATTAAAAGTTAGATATGGGGGATAAACGTAATATGAATCATTATTTAGAAGATTGGGGTATATCGAGGGGTATATCCCATCTGTTAGGTACTTTTCTAGGGAGGAAACCATATTTGAATATTTTAGTTACGCATGAAACGAGTTAAAAAGATAAGATAAGAGGCAAAGAAAAGATACTTGTAATACCTAATTTAGAAATTTAAACACAAAATCTTTTTAAAAAAATGTATCCAGGTATTTATAAATCATAGCTACCTAGGTGTATTTTTTTGAATTATTTTACAAATAAGACAGTTTTTCTCAATTTTCACCATATTTCAATACCTATCAAACCTAACGTAATATAATTAATATAATATTATTAATTATTGTACCTATTATTTGCAAATTTGCCTTTATTTAATTTTTTATCAAAGTTATTAACTTCTCTATAATGTTTTGTTGACGCATATTTTAAGGGGGACAACAACAAATGGTGGGTTTATACAGCAAAATAACATGACATAAAAATAAAATAAGAGTTGAATCTACAGATCTGCCATAAGACGTTTATAGAACCAAATAACATAACATAAAAATATGAAATAAAATAAGAGATCTTTTAACTTTTATGTTATTTTTGTGTGAAAATCGTGGTGCGCGTGCGCGTAATTTGTCATAACCTTTATTTTTGGCAATAGTGTGTTTTTTCTGTTGGTTTGCCTTATTGTTTGAGCACTATAAACAATTTGATAAGGTTTGTGATTACTATGGTATAGGTACTAATTAAACCATATTCAATAGCAATAGGAAATTTGATCTGCTTATTTCTTATTTTAATGTGACGTCTATATAAACACATACTTGGATAAAATAAGAACTGATTTGAATGAACTTTCTGATCTATTTAAAATAAAAATAGCAATTTAAACTAAATAAAATGATACTTGGTCTAAATAAATATAAAAGGCAAGTTAAACAATTATGTACTTGAATTAAAAAAAAAAACGACTTTGATGGAAGTTACCGGTTTATATAAATCCAATCACTTAAATTGTTTAATTAAATAACGTTGTTGTTACGGCAAATACATGTAAAACAAAAGTAAAACAAATATATTCTTGATAAAATATATGTAAATATCAATCAAATAAACATTTTGTTAACTTAACTTTTAACCTATTTACTTTAAGTCATTGAAGCGGCTTATTTAAGTTAGGTTAGTATTAAGGAAATAAATATTTGCTTAAACTTTGTATCCAGTGATTAATTCCAAATAAAAAGTAATTTGTATCAAATCAGATAATACTAATTGAAGCAAATAATCTCTTGGTATTTTTGAAATACATATTTGTTTAGCTAATAGGGAAGAAATATTTATTTCAGTCAATTGAAAATTTTTTTAATTCAAATAATTAATTTTATCAGTGTATCTCGATTATTTGATAACTTATCAATAAGGTAAAATTGGGTTATTATAGAGTTTTTTATGCAGAATTTATTGACCTAGTTAGTTTTTTTCTGAAATGTTTTATTTTTGAGTTATGACCCAAACTTTTGTTTTTTTAAACGGGACACCCTATATGTTATTTCTTTATCTTATCCCTCTTTTTAGAAGCTTGTTAAAAAAAAGATAGTTCCTATTTATTTCTTTTAAAAAGGGATAATTTAAACATTTTTTATAAAAGTAATCATTTTTGCGTATAGAAGGTTATGCCCGCAAATAAAAAATAAAATTAACAACAATATTTTAATTATACAACTTTGCATTATTACAATACTTTGAACCAACAATAAAGCAAATTATTACTTTATTAAATTACAAAAATTGCTTAAATTGGGCTCTAAACACTTTCGACACACCGTTTCGAATCTTCGCAATGCATTTAATACAATAATTGGCCTTCCTTGCAAAAGCCTAAAGGTTTAATGGATATCGTCTCGAAGTTGATCAATATTGTGGTATTGTCTCTTATATAACTGATTTCCTGTATACTTCCATAAAAAAAAATCCAACACAGAAAGATCGGGTCATCTTGGAAGCAACCTGACAGGTTCATTGGTACCAATCCATTTAGCGGGAAATATGGTTTCTAAATATTCTCTCACTATATGAGAATTCTGATTCGGAGCGTCATCTTGCTGGTAATAAATATTATTTAAATCGGTGAAAAGAGCATCCTCTACTATTTCCATTAGTGCATCTTGCATGATATCTAGGTGTCTATTTCCTTGGCACGCTAAATCCAAACCGACCTTGACGTTCTTGTGGAATTATTACATGTTGGTTTTCTTGGGACCAGTACCCTGAATTGTTTCGGTTTAAGATACCAGAACTTGTAAAATAAGCCTCGTCGGACCATACCACCCTTCTTTCAACACACACATTTGTAGGTATCAGTTGCAAAAAACCATCCTACGTTCTGCATCACCGGGATGCAAATGTTGGACGAGATGGTATTTGTATGACCTAAATTTATATTTTTTTAGTATTAACTGCGTTCTTGATTGTTTAACCACAACTTCATCATACACTTTTTTGTTGATATGGATAGATATACCGTAAGAAAGGTCAAAACATTTATTTCTTTTTCTTTCCTGTTTTTCTTGTTATAAAAATTAGGCCTTGTTTTTTAAAAGATCCGTACTCGATGAGATTGGCTTGGATTTTTTTAAATATTCTTTTATCAGTTTGTTGTTTTTCTGGATAACTACGAAAATTTTAAATATGTAACAAAAAAGCTAGTAGGTAATACATAGATAACAATAATGATTAAAACTTTTTTATTTTTACTAAAAATACTAATGTCCCAACAAATGATTTTAAAACTTACCTAATAAAATACAGCTTTGAGGCTGCGTTCGCGTCTTCATTAGCTTGGATAAATAATAAACACACAAATGTGTTTTTGATAATTTTCATATTGTTTTGTTAAACAATTTTTTAAGAAATAAAAAATAAACTTCCAAAATCAAACAAATACTCAACATCCAGTTTAGTAGAAAAGTACGTTGTCTCAAATTAATGGGTACAACTCATAATATAATAATAATATGATTAATTTGAGACAACGTACTTTTCTACTAAACTCGATGTTAGATAAGTCCTTCTTAAACTTTGTTTTATATTCATTGGTCGCTTTTAACTTTGTGCTATCCTTTCTAGTATCCCCTGATGATGAGTGCTTGAGGGAGCCTTATATTTACCGTAATCATTATACTGTAGAGGAAGACTGCATTGTTTTATTTACATTACATTAACTTCACTAAAATTATGGACTACTTTTTCAATTGAATATTTATTTTCAAGTTTGAATGATTAAAGTGTTACAAAATGCCAAAGACCTATTCAAATTTAGAATATGCAAATATGGTGTTTGTTTATGGTTTATGTAACGTAAAACAAATTACAAGGACTACTAGAGAATGTTCCTGTAAATATCAGAATGCAAATGTACTATCAGCACGACGGAGCTCCTGCACATTTCTATCTCATCAGATCAAGCAGCATTTGGACGAAATATTTCCAGGGCGTTAGATTGGTCGCGGTAGTCCTATTAATTGGCCTTCAAAATCTCCAAAATTCACAGCGCTAGATAATTGTTTATGGGGCTAGTTTAAAAGTGAAGTATTAAAAGTAAAAGTGAATATTCGACGAATTAGAAATACTGCAGCCAATATTAAATAAGGGCATGAAGCAATTAGGAGAGCAACAGCCGCTCTCCATAGGCGAAGCAGAAAATGGTGGCATTCTTGAACATTTATAAAAATACGCCACCGTGATTTGTACGCGGTGCCCAGGCATACCCATTCTTTTTCAGCGTTCGTTTAGTTACATCGCAGTAACTTTTTTTAATTCTCTGCTTCATAGCTAGCAATATTTATTTATGTCTAGCAGGTATTAGTTAAGGCCTTCATTATGTATATTATTACATTTTTATAATAGTTTCAGTTTTAATATTTATTTTAAATCTTGCTTTAATGGGGTGGTTGTATGTTGTATTATATATATAGTTGCTGACTTCTAATAAAGGTATTATTATTATTATTATTATTATTATTATTATTATTATTATTATTATTATTATTATTATTATTATTATTATTATTATTATTATTATTATTATTATTATTATTATTATTATTATTATTATTATTATTATTATTATTATTATTATTATTATTATTATTATTATTATTATTATTATTATTATTATTTTTTTTTTTTTTTTTTTTTTTTGTGATAGGTGGGAAAACCTTCAAAAGGCGCTTGGCGGGATAGTTATTGGATGCCAAACAGTGTGGGATTTCTACCGCACTAAAAACTCACCTATGATGAGCATCGACTGCTAGGGTCATTAGCTCTTAGGGACTTACAGGTAAGTACAATCTATATACACTTAAATTTTGTCAAATAATTTGATACATTTCATATATTCTAATGTTTTCTTTATGTTTTCTTTTTTCAGATTTTCTTCGGTGACTGGCTCTAAGTTGTATCTGTGTCTTTGTACATTAAACGCAGGACATTCACAAATAACATGTGCCACTGAAAGAGTAACTTCGCATTGATCACATAATGGTGCTGGTTCGCCTTTAAGGAGATGCTGATGCGTAAAACTTGTGTGTCCTGTACGAAGTCTAAATGCTTTTGTGGTTTCTAGTCTACTTAGCCCTGTGGAATCGTAGTTCCTTTTAATCGTTGGTTCTATTCTACGAAGTAATGTGTTGGTCCTATCCCATATCGCTTGCCATTCATCAATAATTTTCTGTTTTACGTTGTTTGTAAAATCTATTCTTCTAATGAGTCTATTATTTGCCTCTTGGTCAACATTTTGATCATCTACCAAACGATCAGGGAGTTCTACGTCGATATTTCTTAAGTATTCTAAATATCTTATTGCTAGAGGACGAGTAATGATGTTTCTATTGGCGTAATTGTTTTCATTTGGAAATAAGAAATTATTGTTGGGATTCTTGGGGTAAGATTTGACGCTCGTTAGGTATGATGTTTGTAGAATTTTTCTTCGTTGTTCTAGCGGCATTATAGCAGATTCACAATATAGACTTTGAACAGGAGTCGTTGGAAATGCATTTAGACAATAGCGTATACCTAAATTTTGAATTTTATCAAGTCTATAAAGAAGACTTTTTCTTGCTGAGGAATATACAATGCTGCCATAGTCTATTTTAGACAATATTAATGCTTTGTATATCATAAGAAGACTTTTCGGATCAGCCCCCCATTTTGTGTGTGCTAACACTTTGAGAATATTGAGACTTTGTCTGCATTTTGTGTTGATGAGCTCAATGTGTTCATGCCAGGTAAGTTTCTTATCGAATATTAAACCCAAGAACTTAATAGTATCAACGCACTCCATAGCATTTTCTTTAAGATATAGTAATGGATCATAATGGGGTTTTCTTAGTCGGCAGAAGTGTACGCATTTTGTTTTCTCTTCGGAGAATCTAAATCCGACTTTTTCTCCATTGTCGATGATTTTGTTAATTGCAGGCTGCAGTATTCTCGTGATGTCCCCGACTTTCTTACCACTGAATAGAATTGCTACGTCATCGACGTAGAGACACTTTTTAATTTGTGGGTTAACATCTTTGCAGATTTCGTTTATAGCAATTGCAAATAGAGTACAACTGAGTGTTGATCCTTGCGGGACGCCATTCCCTAGTATTTGAGTTTTTGAAAATTCATTCGCAACTCTTACTTTGAAACGTCTATTCTCTAGAAATGATTTGACAAACAACGGTAGTTTTCCTTTTAGTCCGAATTTCGATAATTTGTCCAGTATTCCATACCGCCACGTCATGTCAAAGGCGCCTTTTATGTCAAAGAAAACAGCTATTAGGTGTTCTCTTTTTCGAAACGCTTCTTGAATTGAATGTTCCAATAACACTAAGTGATCTATTGTTGACCGCTTTTTTCTATACCCAGCTTGGTAGGAAACGAGCAGTCTATTTTTTTCAAGGTAGTCTTGAAGTCTATTATTTACCATCCTCTCTAATAATTTTCCTATACAGCAGGTGAGACTAATTGGGCGAAATCCTTATGGTAACAATTTGTTTTTATTAGGTTTAGGTATAGGAACTATCAGTGCTTCTTTCCAGGATTCTGGGTAAGTATTTTCATTCCACAGCTTGTTATAAAGTTTTAAAATTATTTCTTTCATTTCAGGTGTTATGTTTTTAAGCATATCGTTTGAAATTGTATCTGTTCCTGGAGCACCGATTTTGGACTGCTGAAGTGCTTCATTTAGTTCTTTTAGATCGAAAGGTAAATTATAATCTATGTTATTTTCTGTGGTAAAATCTATATTTGCTTCTATATTATTTTTTGCTTGTAGGAAGTTTGGATCGTAGTTATCATTGTTGCTGACTCTTTCAAAATGGGTGGCTATTGTATTCGCGATTTCTACTGGATCTTCAGTTATGAGTCCACTTTCTGTTTGTATGGAGGTTATTGTGTTGCCTGTGTTAATGCCTGCTACTGATTTCACTTTTTTCCACACTGTGTTTATTTCCGTATCTGGTGTGATTGTTGCTGTGTATTGATTCCAGGTATCCCTCTTGTTTTTTAGTATAATTTTTCGGGCTTTTGCTCTAGCTATTTTAAATAGTATTAGGTTATCAATGGTGGGACTCCTTTTAAATTTATTGAAGGCTGCTTTTTTTAGTTTAATTATATTTTTTGTCTCCTCGTTCCACCATGGTACGGCTCTCTTGATTGATTTACCACCGGATTTTGGTATACTGCTGTTTGCTGCTACAAGTATGCGGTTTGTGATTTGTTCAACATTTAGGTCTATTGGTGGTTTTAATAAACTTTTAAACTTTTTCCAGTTAGCTTTGGTTGTATTCCATTTAATAGGTACGGGTCGTATGGTTCTTTGTTTATCTAGTTGGATGTATATCGGGAAGTGATCACTGTTATGTAGATCGTCATCTACACTCCAGGTTAGTTTTGATATTAAATCACTAGACGCTATTGTTAAGTCTATGGCAGAGAAGTTATTTGATTTAGTATTAAAGTGAGTTTTGGATCCTGTGTTTATTATAGCCAGATCATCTCTTTCTAACCATCTTTCTAGAATGCGACCTTTTGCATCTGTTTTTATTGCGCCCCAGAGTGTATTATGTGTGTTGAAATCTCCCATTATTATATATGGGAAAGATAGCTGCTCAATGATATGGTTTAGTTGTTCTATTTTCCAAGTTGTGTCAGGTAGGTATATATTGCATAATGTTATATTTACAGGGCTGATTACTTTAATGGCAATAACTTGTAGTTCGCTAATAATATTTATCTGTGAGAATATAACATCTATTCTTGTGAAGATGGCTACGCCACCATGCGATCTGTGATTATTAGCAACTTCACGTCTTACAACAGAATATCCTTTGAGGGAGTATGGTTGGTTTGGTTTGAGATGTGTTTCTTAAATAACGAGGCACATGGGATCGTGTTCTTGCAATAATTGTTTTATGTAGCAATAGTTATTGATACAGCCTCTACAGTTCCATTGTATTAGTTTGTCCATTTTATAGTTGTCTATGATAAATTAACTGTGGTAATTAATTTAGTATTTTCAGAGGTAGGTTTCCTTGATGACTAGATGAGTTGGGTGGTTTACGGGGTTTACCTTTCGGCCACCATTTTGGTTTTTTCTGGACGGTGGAGTTGTCAGTTTCTTCAGCTGATTCTTCTTCTGCGTCTGTTGAGCCGTTAAGGCATCTTAGTTCTTTCCTTTTCCTTTTTTCGGACCCTGCTTCGGAGAGTATGGATGAGGCAGATCCTCTTCGAGTGTCAGTCTGTAAAAATACTTCCTGTTTTGTAACGAAAAATGATTTAAGGTTTTGAACTATAGCAGGTAATAATTCTTTGATAAGCTTTTCCACGTCGATATTATTTTCTGGTTTGGGGTTTATTTTCTTTGGCACCTCTGTAGCTTGTGCGTAAGATATGTTTTTCGGTGTTTGGATAACAACTTTTCTCTTTGCTTCAATATATGAAATTTTTTCTCTGGTTTTAATTTCTTGTATGGCTACTTCTGTTTTATAGACAGGGCAGTTGCGCGACCGGGCATTGTGTTCGCCTTTACAATTTACACAAACAACATTTGGCTCGCATTTTTTCCCTTCGTGCAATGGGTTACCACATATGCATATTTGTGGTTTTGTGCAGTTTGCTGCATTATGACCAAAATGTTGACATCTATAGCATCTTAATGGTGCGGGTATATATGGTCGGACTGATAGATGATGAAAGGCGACTTTAATTGAACTGGGGAGCTTGGGAGTATTAAACGTAAGTATATGGGAGGGGCTGTCTTGTAACTGTTCATTGATTCTTGTTTTAATTCTTTTTACTTCTGTTACACCTTTCGGTGCCAATTCTTCGAGTATCTCTTGTTCCGTACAATTTAGGAGATCTTTGCAGGTAATTACACCTTTGGAGGTGTTTAATGCGACATGGGGTTCGACTGTTATTTGAAGGTTGATCATCATTTTCAGTTGAAGTGTTCTGTTTGACTGTGCTGCTGATACTGTTTCTACTAGAAGTCCATGCTTTATTTTCTTTATTTGTTTAAGTTCGCCTATTAATCCAAACAGTGACTTTTGAATTGCAAACGGACTGATCTTATAGAAGTCCTGTCAGTCTTGCCTTTTAATGATCAGGAACCGGGCTTGTGGGTCCTTTTCCTGATTCATCGAGTATTTTGTTATTGCAGTTTCATTTCGAGAGATCTTGGTAAACTGCTTTCCTCTTGGTGGCGCTCTAGATAACGAATCTCGCCTTTGAAAGGGACTTTGTTCCTCTCGTATTAAATTTGGATTTATATTATCTACTTTTGAGGAAGTAGATGACTCTGAAATTTTATTAGTATAGGAGTTATCATTCATATTGTTCCCACGAGTAGCCTAGGAAGTGAACAGTCGCTAGTAGTAGAGCCTGGATGCTACCAGAAGGCTAATTACGACCGAAGGGCGCCCAGTTTTCGGAAGGTTACCAGCGAGCATCCCCCATTCGCAGGGGGCCGCGCCCGATAGAGGATCCAGCAACCCCCACGGGTATTATTATTATTATTATTATTATTATTATTATTATTATTATTATTATTATTATTATTATTATTATTATTATTATTATTATTATTATTATTATTATTATTATTATTATTATTATTATTATTATTATTATTATTATTATTATTATTATTATTATTATTATTATTATTATTATTATTATTATTATTATTATTATTATTATTTTTTTTTTTTGTGATAGGTGGGAAAACCTTCAAAAGGCGCTTGGCGGGATAGTTATTGGATGCCAAACAGTGTGGGATTTCTACCGCACTAAAAACCCACCTATGATGAGCATCGACTGCTAGGGTCATTAGCTCTTAGGGACTTACAGGTAAGTACAATCTATATACACTTAAATTTTGTCAAATAATTTGATACATTTCATATATTCTAATGTTTTCTTTATGTTTTCTTTTTTCAGATTTTCTTCGGTGACTGGCTCTAAGTTGTATCTGTGTCTTTGTACATTAAACGCAGGACATTCACAAATAACATGTGCCACTGAAAGAGTAACTTCGCATTGATCACATAATGGTGCTGGTTCGCCTTTAAGGAGATGCTGATGCGTAAAACTTGTGTGTCCTGTACGAAGTCTAAATGCTTTTGTGGTTTCTAGTCTACTTAGCCCTGTGGAATCGTAGTTCCTTTTAATCGTTGGTTCTATTCTACGAAGTAATGTGTTGGTCCTATCCCATATCGCTTGCCATTCATCAATAATTTTCTGTTTTACGTTGTTTGTAAAATCTATTCTTCTAATGAGTCTATTATTTGCCTCTTGGTCAACATTTTGATCATCTACCAAACGATCAGGGAGTTCTACGTCGATATTTCTTAAGTATTCTAAATATCTTATTGCTAGAGGACGAGTAATGGTGTTTCTATTGGCGTAATTGTTTTCATTTGGAAATAAGAAATTATTGTTGGGATTCTTGGGGTAAGATTTGACGCTCGTTAGGTATGATGTTTGTAGAATTTTTCTTCGTTGTTCTAGCGGCATTATAGCAGATTCACAATATAGACTTTGAACAGGAGTCGTTGGAAATGCATTTAGACAATAGCGTATACCTAAATTTTGAATTTTATCAAGTCTATAAAGAAGACTTTTTCTTGCTGAGGAATATACAACGCTGCCATAGTCTATTTTAGACAATATTAATGCTTTGTATATCATAAGAAGACTTTTCGGATCAGCCCCCCATTTTGTGTGTGCTAACACTTTGAGAATATTGAGACTTTGTCTGCATTTTGTGTTGATGAGCTCAATGTGTTCATGCCAGGTAAGTTTCTTATCGAATATTAAACCCAAGAACTTAATAGTATCAACGCACTCTATAGCATTTTCTTTAAGATATAGTAATGGATCATAATGGGGTTTTCTTAGTCGGCAGAAGTGTACGCATTTTGTTTTCTCTTCGGAGAATCTAAATCCGACTTTTTCTCCATTGTCGATGATTTTGTTAATTGCAGGCTGCAGTATTCTCGTGATGTCCCCGACTTTCTTACCACTGAATAGAATTGCTACGTCATCGACGTACAGACACTTTTTAATTTGTGGGTTAACATCTTTGCAGATTTCGTTTATAGCAATTGCAAATAGAGTACAACTGAGTGTTGATCCTTGCGGGACGCCATTCCCTAGTATTTGAGTTTTTGAAAATTCATTCGCAACTCTTACTTTGAAACGTCTATTCTCTAGAAATGATTTGACAAACAACGGTAGTTTTCCTTTTAGTCCGAATTTCGATAATTTGTCCAGTATTCCATACCGCCACGTCATGTCAAAGGCGCCTTTTATGTCAAAGAAAACAGCTATTAGGTGTTCTCTTTTTCGAAACGCTTCTTGAATTGAATGTTCCAATAACACTAAGTGATCTATTGTTGACCGCTTTTTTCTATACCCAGCTTGGTAGGAAACGAGCAGTCTATTTTTTTCAAGGTAGTCTTGAAGTCTATTATTTACCATCCTCTCTAATAATTTTCCTATACAGCAGGTGAGACTAATTGGGCGAAATCCTGATGGTAACAATTTGTTTTTATTAGGTTTAGGTATAGGAACTATCAGTGCTTCTTTCCAGGATTCTGGGTAAGTATTTTCATTCCACAGCTTGTTATAAAGTTTTAAAATTATTTCTTTCATTTCAGGTGTCAAGTTTTTAAGCATATCGTTTGAAATTGTATCTGTTCCTGGAGCACCGATTTTGGACTGCTGAAGTGCTTCATTTAGTTCTTTTAGATCGAAAGGTAAATTATAATCTATGTTATTTTCTGTGGTAAAATCTATATTTGCTTCTATATTATTTTTTGCTTGTAGGAAGTTTGGATCGTAGTTATCATTGTTGCTGACTCTTTCAAAATGGGTGGCTATTGTATTCGCGATTTCTACTGGATCTTCAGTTATGAGTCCACTTTCTGTTTGTATGGAGGTTATTGTGTTGCCTGTGTTAATGCCTGCTACTGATTTCACTTTTTTCCACACTGTGTTTATTTCCGTATCTGGTGTGATTGTTGCTGTGTATTGATTCCAGGTATCCCTCTTGTTTTTTAGTATAATTTTTCGGGCTTTTGCTCTAGCTATTTTAAATAGTATTAGGTTATCAATGGTGGGACTCCTTTTAAATTTATTGAAGGCTGCTTTTTTTAGTTTAATTATATTTTTTGTCTCCTCGTTCCACCATGGTACGGCTCTCTTGATTGATTTACCACCGGATTTTGGTATACTGCTGTTTGCTGCTACAAGTATGCGGTTTGTGATTTGTTCAACATTTAGGTCTATTGGTGGTTTTAATAAACTTTTAAACTTTTCCCAGTTAGCTTTGGTTGTATTCCATTTAATAGGTACGGGTCGTATGGTTCTTTGTTTATCTAGTTGGATGTATATCGGGAAGTGATCACTGTTATGTAGATCGTCATCTACACTCCAGGTTAGTTTTGATATTAAATCACTAGACGCTATTGTTAAGTCTATGGCAGAGAAGTTATTTGATTTAGTATTAAAGTGAGTTTTGGATCCTGTGTTTATTATAGCCAGATCATCTCTTTCTAACCATCTTTCTAGAATGCGACCTTTTGCATCTGTTTTTAGGTATATATTGCATAATGTTATATTTACAGGGCTGATTACTTTAATGGCAATAACTTGTAGTTCGCTAATAATATTTATCTGTGAGAATATAACATCTATTCTTGTGAAGATGGCTACGCCACCATGCGATCTGTGATTATTAGCAACTTTACGTCTTACAACAGAATATCCTTTGAGGGAGTATGGTTGGTTTGGTTTGAGATGTGTTTCTTGAATAACGAGGCACATGGGATCGTGTTCTTGCAATAATTGTTTTATGTAGCAATAGTTATTGATACAGCCTCTACAGTTCCATTGTATTAGTTTGTCCATTTTATAGTTGTCTATGATAAATTAACTGTGGTAATTAATTTATATTATTATTATTATTATTATTATTATAATTATTATTATTATTATTATTATTATTATTATTATTATTCCCAGAGTTCACACTTCTTTCCATCGAAGTGGCATAAAAGCACTGACACATCGGTCTCAATCAGACAAGATGGCCGGCTTTACTGATGTATTAAAAATACTTGTGGCTATCGCCAATTACCCTTCTCACTATGCTACAAGTGTCTAGTAGGACGGATTTTTGCATCGGTATGTACAGTTCCCGTTTTAGTCCCAATTGACCAAGACTGTTTTCTAGGGTTTTAGGTATTTCTCCTGTTGCACCGATGACAATAGGTACGATGATTACCGTTTCCATTTTCCACATCCGGAGGATCTCATCTCTTAGTGGTAAGTACTTGCTTATTTTTTCGGAGTGTGTCTTATTGACATTAGCAGAAAGAGGTACCGCAAAATCTACTATCAGTGTTTTTCTTTGATTCTTGAAGGTTATTACAAGATCCGGAATATTATTTGGGATTGGCTTATCCGTTTGGATTTTTCTATTCCAATAAAGACGAGCTTGGTCTGTTTCGCATACAGGCGGTGGCTCGTATTGGTAGTACGGTATTGTGTTGTCTAATCCCATGTAAGTTTCTCGCAGCTTTTGGTGTATGATCTTGCCAACTCTATCATGTCGCTCTAGATAAGCTTTAGGGGCTAGTGCAGTACACCCTGAGATAATATGATCGAGTGATTCCTCTTTGGTGTTGCACATGCGGCATTTTGTATTGTCGAGTTGTTCGCCAACTATCCGCTTCCTGTATGCCTTCGTTGGTATTACCTGGTCCTGAATTGCAGCAATGAATCCCTCTGTCTCGACGAAAAGATTACCAGTGCGCAGGTAGGATGTAGTACTAGCGGTATCTATAGTATCTCCTTCGATCATGGCTAGGTATTTTCCGTGCAGCGGTTTGCTTCGCCATTGCTGAAGTTGCTGTTGGGGTGTTGCACCTTCGGGTATAGGATTGTAGGTTCGGTCCGCAAGTCTCAGCGGTGTAGCTTTTTTATCAGCTTGAGTTACTGCCATATGTAAGTTGCTGGTCTCCGATTTTTTATAAAAGTATTGCCTAAGGTTGTCTAGCTGCTTATGATGTCTGATCGCTACATCAGGGATTCCTCTCCCTCCGAGTTTTCGTGGTAAGTGGAATCTTTCGATAGAAGATTTTGGATGATGAGCGCGATGTTTTCGGAATTCCTTTCGGGTTTTTATGTTAAGTTCGCCCAGTTCAGTGTTTGTCCACTTGATGATACCGAAACTGTAAGAAATAGCTGACGTGACGTAGGTATTGACAGCTTTTGCCATGTTTCTTGCTGACAGTTTTGTTCTGAGGATTAAGCGCAACCTCTTGAGGTAAGTGTCGGTTGCTAGCTGTTTTGCCTGTTGATGGTCTATATCTCTAGCTTGCAGGTATCCCAAATATTTATATTTTTCTTCTTCCTCCATTCCTGCTATCGTCCCCTGATCACCGCTCACCTCATACCCATCGTGTCGCACCCATTTTCCTCTCTCCATGCTACTCACCTTGCACTTATCAAGACCAAATTTCATTTGGATGTCCGTGCTAAATCTTCCAACACAAGATAAGAGATCATGAAGGTGTTTCTTGGTTTGGGCGTAGATTTTCAAGTCGTCCATGTACCATAAGTGACTAATTGGTCTATTTGACTGTGGTAAAAGATATCCTTTGTTTTGATTGTTTAGCATTCTCGTGAGTGGGCGGAGGGCTAAGCAGAACCACAGGGGGCTGAGGGCATCTCCTTGAAATATTCCCCTCTTGATGCTAATCATGCCTGCATCTAACACTATGTCTGGCGTACTTATCATCAGCTTCGTCTTCCACTGACCCATGGCACATTTTAGGAAGGTACGTATGTGCGGTTCTATGCCATAAAGCTTTAATGTTTCTGATAGCCAAGAATGAGGGATGCTATCGAAGGCCTTTTGGTAATCGATGTATGCCGTATATAAGGAGTTCTTGGTTTTCTTTGCCGAAGCCATGATGGTAGCATCTATGATAAGTTGTTCCTTACACCCCTTGGAGCCTTTGCGGCACCCTTTTTGTTCTTCGTCCAACAGTTTATTTTCCTCAAGATGACTGTAAACCTTCTCAGTGAGTATGGAGGTAAGTATTTTATAGACTGTGGGTAAGCACGTAATCGGTCTATATTTGGAGGGGTCCTCCGTATGCTGAGCTGTTTTTGGCAATAAATAAGTAACACCGCTGGTCATAAAATCCGGCATTGATCCTGGTTCCTCAAGAATTTTGGTGTAGCAGTTAGCTAGCTGTCTATATACCGATTTGAACTGCTTAAACCAGAAGTTTTGCAGTTTGTCCAACCCTGGTGCTTTCCAGCTGAGGGTTTTACTGACAGCCTTCTTTACATCTTCCTTCGTTACTTTCCAGGTCAACATGGTGCGCAGGTTCGTAGTAGTTTTCCTTTCGTCGAATAGCCATTTTGTTGTTTTATGCTCGACAGGTGTGCCCCAAATACCTTTCCAGAAGCTTTGGACACTCTCTATGGTGGGCATCTTTGGCTCGTCATTTGGGACATTGGCATTGTTGAGGTTCCGGTAAAAAACGCGCTCCTTCGTGACGAACTGCGTGTTATGTGTTCGCCTGGCGTTGCTTTCCTTGAAGCGTCGAAGTCGCTTTGCCGTCGCTGCAAGTTTTTGTTTCAGCAGGTCTAGCACCTCAGCTGCCGTTGGGTTTTCAGCTGTTCTTTCTCTATTGATTATTGTTGTCGCTGCTTTAGTGACCTTTTCGCTGGGGTTTGGTTTCTGACTTTGAGTAATGAGCCCTATTTCCTGTCTCAATTTGCAGATTTTATTGTTAAGACGTTGTTCCCATGGTGCCTGCTTGGTAATTTTGATTTTTGGGGGCAAGTCACCCACATCTTGTTTGTTTAGCTGTAAAGCCGCGGCGGCTCCAGAATATATAAGACTATGGATTTCATTAATTGATACTTCGTCTGTTAATTTTGCAGCTATTATATTGTCCACTTTGTTAATTATTTCATTTGTGCCAGTCCTGAAGATGACTTTTGGCAATCTAGGTTTGTCCAATGGGCTTATTCCATTGTATTTAAGGTGGATCCTCTCAAACACCTCTAGTTCAGGGGGTTCGCTCGTTTCTTCCATATCTTCCACTGCTTGTGGCTCATCGGTAAGCAATTCTAGTCCAAGTTCTATTGCAACTTCGTGTTTAATTCTGTTAATAGTTTCAGCTGGCATTCTGTTGTGTGTGAATATGGATCTGCGTTGGTCTATTATGTTTTGAACTGTTTTGCGTCGTAAAGCGGGGTACTGTTCTGTGACTTGTTTATGTAGTTCCTTGCTAAAAGGGTTCTTGGCCATTTCTAACTTGGTTATTCGGTAGTAGCAGCGTACTATGAACTTATTGATTTCATCTGTCCACATAGTCCGCTGTCTTAGTCTGCCCTGTGATGTTGTGGGCTGAGGCGCATCCTCAGCAACTTCTTCATCTTGGGTGGCCACTATTTGTTGTTGGGCGTGGTCTTGAGTCAAATTTCGTTGTCCTTGTCCTTGGCTTAGGTCGTTTGCAGGCCTATCCTCCCGACGGATCCGACCCGGGTCCTGCAGCCCCGGTCCGCCTGAATATCTCTTATGCCTCGTATTCACAGCAACTGTATCTCAAAAAGCGGGGTGCTAACCCACTTATCGGTTCATCACCATTGAACCTTGGTGACTAGGTAACTGGGTCCCGTGGGGTCGTCACTCCCCAAGTAGTCCGATCATGACCGAACTACCCCCCTGCGGGGTTATTATTATTATTATTATTATTATTATTATTATTATTATTATTATTATTATTATTATTATTATTATTATTATTATTATTATTATTATTATTATTATTATTATTATTATTATTATTATTATTATTATTATTATTATTATTATTATTATTATTATTATTATTATTATTATTATTATTATTATGCATGTTATAGTTAATTCATTATCATTATATTTACCGTTCGTACTCCTTTGAAAAAGTAAATAAACTTAATCCTTAGCCGGGTTTGGATGAACAAGCGCGGTATGTACAAAAATATCATTTTACACCTATAGCTTGGCTTAACGTCAGTTCGCGGACTAACACAACTTAGAGGGACGAATAGTTTTGAGTGATACACCACTTATTTTGGGACATGCGCGTACGAAAATGGTACATGCAAAATGTCTTGCTATCGCTTCTCGTTGGTCGTAGTTCTCGAACACTATATTGCACTAGTTAACCGTATAATATTGTCTCGTCAATTACCAGGCATTTTATTGTTTCTATTTCCCAACGGAAGGGGTTTATATTATAGAAGGGTGGGGTGATATTATTTTCTAAAACGTAATCGGTTTTAGAGGATTCAACCCGAACGTAGTTATTGAGTTTAAAATATCCATTTTAGGTCACAAAGCTTCGAGACGCTTTTGTATTTGTTATGCATGATCTGTTTGGGTAGAATGTCGCGTAAGGTTTCTTATAAATTTAGTCACGTTTCATACGAATTACAAGAGTAAATTGTAGCACATTTCCTGAAACTTTAGATTTACTACACACAGCAGCAAGCAAAACTCTTTCTAATTTATATCATAAAAGCCTATCGAGTTTCTTATTGGATTTGTGAAAAATTAATCATTCAAACGAATTAAACATTAAATCCCACATAGTAATAATATATTATTTAATGAGCATGCAGTAGCCATTAAAATCATGGTAAATTACTACTGTACTCCACTAAAAAAGAGATCATTTGTAATTATTGAATCTGACATTTTCCTATATGAATAATTCTTTTGATATACTTACTGAAATGCCAAATGAATGGTACATTTGATTTACCTAAGGGCAACATTTACTTAATCGAAATTTAAAATATTTTATTGGTTCAAAGAAATCTAAGTTTACATGAACTACCTAATCATAGCTTTGAGGGGAGGGAGTACGGTCTTGTGACAAGTTAATTAAAACTCGACTGGCGCCACAAAACAGATACGAGGTAAAAAATGCGAACTACGTAGATAACGTAGATAACCAGTAAAACAAAGATGTAAGTGGGCCGGCTTACCACCCAGCGCTGCTTGAAAATCTATAGCGCGTAAATCAAATATTTATTTTTTAAATTATTGGTTTATTTTTTTAACAATTTTTGAGATTCTTAAAGACGGATTATTACCTTTTGGGTTAGTAGACTCGAAACCTTGCTGAAGAGCCGTAAACGGCGAAACGCGTCCAAGGATTGGGTCTGACTGAAAGGATAAGGGACAAATCTGTACACGAACTTATTTTAAGTTTGTGTTTTTCAATATTTAGCTTTCGGTAGGCTGAATCGTTGTATTAATAATAAATATGAATACATAATATACAAAATAAGATGCTTATCTATCTCTGAAATTCTTTTTTATGGGGGCCTTAAAATAGAAATTTAAAAATGAATAATTTTAAGTATGACTCATAAGAATATTATGTGGGTATTATATTATAGGTCCCTGATAGCAAAATACTAATCCTTAATAGTTGAAAAAATAGTCCATACTTTCAGTGGAGTCAATGTAATGTAAATAAATCAATGCAGTCTTTCTCCACAGTTTAATGATTGACATAAAATTCTAAGTTCCCGACATGTTTCGAGCACTTAAGTACTCATCTTCAGGGGATACTAAATGGACAGTACAAATTTGAGAATGAAAAATGCATATAAATCAAAGATTAAGAAGGACTTACCCAACATCGAGTTCAACATAAAAGTAAGTTGCCTCAAATTAATGAGTACCGGGTGTCCTACTAAGAATGGCTGTCGGCCGTATCTCAGAAAGTGTTAGTCGTATGGCTTGCGGAAAAAAATATATTAGGTAAAGTGGTCATGAGAAATTGCTGGAAATTATTTTCAAGTTTGTCAGACTGACGCTAGAGGGCGCAACAGTAACGGTAAATAAGAATAACGAAGTTTCCTCAAAAGTCGCCTAGTTAAGGGATCCCGAAAAGAACATTTTTGTATATTTCAAAGATGTATTAATAAAATTCACCTATAGAACGTGTTCGTCACTTTTCAAATAAAGTGGTGGGGGAAGGTTGAACATTATTCGTAATAAATGCTGATAACTCTGGTCTGGCTTAACATAATTTAGTAAACTTAGTTTTGTTAAAAAGAGCATTTCTCACTCTATATATAATCTTATGAACTACGGCAATATGTGTTTTACACTAGGCGCCAGGAAGCGCTATCTTACAATTTCACAAACATTGCGCGTTTTTTCCATAATTATAAATATAATAGTATATTCAATTTTACCTTCTTGGGATCTTCTCTGGGTTTTTAAGTCAGGAACGCTCCTTTGACTTCTATTGGTTTGTCGAAAACTGTTTAGGTCTTGTCACTTCTAGAATTTTGAAATCGGTTCTTGCCTTGATTATTGTGGTTCGTGTGTATTGGATTTAAGAATTTTGTTCTGCATAATTTTGGCGCCTTTTCCATTAATTTTGTTATTGATAGTGCCTCTCTACCATTGGTGCCTCACAACTATGGGTTTGGACCGACAGGGAGCCAGTCTTTCGGTAGTTTGTATGTAGCGTTTTGTCTAGATCTCGTATGTGAGTCTGTAATTAGTGGGTTTGTCGATACGTCCGTGCGTCTGTAATAGTCTGTTATAATTTTTAAGAAAAATTCATTTATCGTTTGCATATGAAAGTCCTGATGAAGTACGCGGTTCATTATATATCTAGGGGCGTCAGCAATAATTTTCAACGCCCTGTTTTGAATTACTTGGAACTTATTAAGCTCCGTTTTGCTTATGTTGCACCACGAAGGTGCACCATAAGTGAGAACCGGCCTGACCAATACCTTGTAGAGGTTGACCTTTGTCCTATTACCAAGTCTACTTCGCCTGTGAAGCAGGGGGTAGATAGAGCCTAATTGACGCAATGCAAACTTTACCCTATTCATTGAATTAAGCCTCCAGTTCAGTCTTTGGTCAAATATAAGTCCCAGGTATTTCACCTCCTGGCACCAATTCACTTGGACTCCATTGACCCGAAGCCTTGTTTCAGGCCTGCGAACGGTGCTTTTTGAAAAAAAAAACCTTCGTCTTGGCAGGATTAAGGCAAATCTTCCAAGCCGACAGCCATTTTTCCAGCTCGATTACGTGACGCTGCATCCGGCTGACGACAATGCGCGGTGATTTGGCAGTCGAAGTAATTGCTGTATCGTCAGCGAAAGGATAGAGCTGCGTAAATCTATCTCGCGGAATATCATGAGTATAAATGTTATACAACTTCGGAGAAAGAGGTGAGCCTTGCGGCACTCCCGCACTGATGCGTTTATTTAAAGAGAGTGCATTCTCTGACGAGACCGCAAAACTTTTATTCTCCAAAAAAGAAGCTACCACCTTGATTAAGTAGTTCGGAGTTCCGATCCTTATCAATTTTAACAAGAGACCATTGTGCCAGAACTTGTCGAATGCTTTGCTCACGTCAAAGAAAACCGCTCCTGTGTGTGCATTTTTATTAAAACCTTTGACTATATTCGAAGTCAGTCGCGTAGTCTACCTGACTGTACAATATTCGGGCCGGAACCCAAACTGTTGGGGAGGCAGAACGTTTCGTCTAAACACAAAGTCATTCAGTCGACTCAAGATTAATTTTTCTACGATTTTCCTCAGGCTCGACAGCAGGTTGATCGGCCTATAGCTTGCCGGCGCCATAGGGTCCTCACCTTTTTTGAATATAAGTATGACTTTTGCATGTTTCCAGACACACGGAAAATGACCTTCTTTTATTATCGCCTGGGATATGCTTACTATGTTCCCCAAAGCTTTGTCTGGTAGATTTCGCAACGCCGCATTCTTTAGTCCGTCAAAACCCGGAGCTTTTCTAATATTCAACACGCTAATTAGGGACTTTACCTCGTTTAAGGTGACTTGAGGAAAGTCCTGAAACGGGTGATTAATTGTTTTATAAATTTGTATCGTCCTTGAAACCCCCTCATCTCGTAACGCGTCATTGGTCGGGTTTTCGCTGAATTGATCGCAAAGTTTCTCTGCAAGCAATTCAGCTTTATCTTTGGCATCGATCAAAACAACACCTGTTTCCTGATTCTTTAGGTGGGACATAGGTGCTCGCGCGCCCTTGATCAAGGTTCTAGTCATTCTATAGATAGAGTTGTCTTCTATAGATAGACTTTGAACCTTGTCGTCCCACAGGTTCGACTGCCGTTCTATCAACAATTCCCTGATTACCTCGGATTCCCGATTGGCCTCCGCCTTGATGCGAGGATCTCCAGTACGATACGCCCTGTTTTTTAACCGATTTTTGATTCTGATATGATTTTTAATTTCATCTGTTAAAGCCCCGTATTTTGAATACTCGGACACTCTTGTGACAGATGCTTGGGCCAACGCTACGTTCATGTCATCTGTGATCTTGCTTACCGCATTGTCGATGTCCAATAAGCTACGCAAAGGTTGCAACGCCTCTACATTTTTCATAATGTTGTTGTACCTTGGCCAATTCGTTGAGGCGCGGGTAACAAAACCTCTACCTTTTTCTAGTGGATTACCCACTTCTATAATGACCGGTACATGATCCGAGCTCAGATCATAGATGACCGATGGCTGTGATATTTGAACAGCAATCTTGATCACAAAAATGTCCAAGATATCCGAAAGACCCCGCGCAAAGCAGTGCGTGGGTTCTTCCGGCGGTAGAATGTGGTAGTTTAAAGTTTCAGAGAATTAAAATAGGGTGCGACCACTTTGGTTTGTAGCTCTACATCCCCAAATCCTATTTTTCGCGTTGAGGTCGCCCCCTATAATCGTTCTGTTATTGTTATCAAAAATTTTTTGTAAGCAGTTGCCTCTGAAATTTACCGACGGACTACAGTAAACAGATCCCAGGTATACGCGTTGATTATTTTTAAAACGTATGGAAATGAAAGTCCCTTCAATGTGGGCACAATTATTAGGACCTGGCACAACTTGAGCTGAAATATGTTTTTTAACCCGAATCATGGTTCCGCCCCCGTGTCTACTTAGGCGATCGTTCCTAAATATGGTATAATTTGGGAATAAAAACCTTTCTCCCTTTAACCATGTCTCCTGGATCAGAAACACATCTATCTCATTTCTCTCGACGAAATCGATAAGTTCAAGTCTCCGTTGCTTGATAGAGTTTACGTTAAAAGTAGCGAGTTTAATCTATGCCGTCTCCGGTTGCGCCGCCATTTAACCTGCGGTTTTCTGGAAAGCACTTACTATTGTTTTTAATTGAGTCTCCATTATTTTAGAGAACTGCGCCAGGAAGCTCTGCATTGTAGTTTGCAATGCTGCTTCCATTGCGTTTGGCGTTGATTTTTGCTCTTGTGATGGATTCGTTTTATTCACATTGCTATCGCTGGCCAGTTTATTATTGTCCTGCTGTCCCCAGCGAAAGTTTTCTTTGGCGTGATATTATTGGTATTTTTCACGACCTTATTGCTCAAATTGTTCGGGTGCCGTGGACAACCCATATATTTTGCGGGGTGGTCGCCCTCGCAATTTGAGCACTTAGCTTTTTCCTCGCGTGGCTTGGTACACTGGTAAGAAAAGTGGTCAGCAGCACATTTCAGGCATTTTACTGGTGCGGTGCACCGAAAATGAGAATGCCCGTACAACTGGCAGCGATGGCACTGTGATATAGTGGCGCGAGCACGCTGCGCTTCAACTTTAATCGACATTGCATCCAAATTTCGGAGTTCATAAATTGATTTTTCGGACCGTGGCAAGAAAACCAACACCAAAGGCAACGGGGCCCCGCTGCGGCTGTGCCAGCGGATTACTCTTGTAGGATTGTAATCTAGTTCTTTTAGGTCACCCTTAATCTTTTCCTCGGTCCAAGTTTCCAGGACGCCTCTGAGCACTACATGGAGCTCCTTTTCGTCCTGGAACCGGAACGAGTGGTGGTACAGATTAATCGCGATTAAAAACTTGATAATTTTGTGATAATCCACCGGTGTAGGCGGATGTATCTTGACTCCGTCTGGCACAGTAAGAGCGCGACTATAGTCCACCTTTACTGATCGCAGGTGAGCAGAAATTTCGTTGTACCTGTGCTTGTCCCTGATAATGATCGGAGGGACTCGCAATTTCCGCGGGCCGGTCTCCGATGCATCAGCTGTGACAGCTTGGCTTTTGGTTTGAGCCGGTACCTCTGTTTGGCTACCTGAAGGTATTTGACTATTTGATTGTGACGCTTTATGCGAGAAGTGGTTGCTGAGTACCTTATTACTAGTTTTAGGTAGATTTGGCCAAGCAGAAGTACCGGCCACCTTTTCATTGCTTGTAATATTGTCATTTTCAGGGTTTTTTTGTGTCCTTTTACGTGTCCTCCTAGTCGTTTGACTAGACCACTGTTTACTGTTATCATCTGACTCAGATACAGAGTCGATTTCCATATCTGAACTTGGATGTGAGATTTCAATAGCATCTACATTAATTTGCTTACTATTAAATTTACGAACAATACTCGCGTCTTTGTTGTCTGTTAACGTACTTGTCTTGTCAAAAATTGAATCTATTTTAGCATTTAAATTTAAGTTTGAATCTTGAGTAATAGTAATGTCAGAATTGTCAGAGTCTTTTGACTTGTACCTACCGATCTCGGCTTTCAACTCCGTTATGGTGCTTTTTAATTCTTTCATCTCAATGGATTTTTTAATACCATCCTCCTTCATCCCTTGTATTTTATTAAGCCATTCTATATTATTATCGTTCAACATTTTTTTTCCATTTTGCCTCCAAACGTCTTTCACATTCTTCAATCCTTTCGTCTGTGGAAACCTGGACCTCGGCTGGGGCCATTACTTCATCGTCCGATGTTGGTAACTTAACGTTGATGGGGCGGGAGGCATCCCCCCGCTACGTAGTTCCATAAAAATCGAAAAACTAATTAATTAAATTGACTTTTCCTTGACAGTTGTAATAAAAATTCCGATATTTCAAACTTTTATGAATATCGAGAGAGAAAATTAGTATCACTGTCAGTGACTGCACACTTCGACGGTTGAAATGCGACTCCAATTTTACCTATTTACAAGGATGATTAATATCTATTTTCAATCCGGAGATATCAACAACAATAATCATAATTACAGAACATTATGATTTTATTTTCAAGTTGCCATTGTAAAGGTTTTTTAAGAGTCAAATAGGCCTTGGAAAAACAAAATATGAATTGAAACTGTGCATGCGTGTCACCTTTCATTATTACGTCAAAATTTTTGTCGTACCAACAGTGTTGTGCCGTATTTGATTTTCAAAATGCCTTTGCTACTTGAAGAAGCGGTTGACATCATTGCGGCGTATTTTGAATGTTTGGGAAATGCAACAATTGCTGAACGGGTTTACGCAGTACGATACCCTCAAAGGCGCCGATACGACAGTAGAATGTTTAATCGTTTAGCTAGCCGTTTTCGTACTACTGGAAGTATTCGTCACACTGTATATCGCAGACGCCGCCGAGGTCGAATCGAGGAAAACATCGTAAATGTTTTGGCATATGTGGAATTTAATCCACAAATTAGTATTAGATTAATTGTTAGAGACTTGGGCGTTACTCGCTCTACTGTGCATAGGATTTTATTAGAAGAAATTTAAGTAATTATATCTATATGTTATAACTCTTAAATAGTTTAGAATAATGCCAATATTTCTCTTAATAGTTTTTAAGTCAAAGTAATAAGTATTTTGTTTTTCTTTAGGCTAGATCCCTACCATAATGTGCTCCACCAGGCTTTGATCCCGCAAGATTATGATAGAAAATTGGATCATTGCTATTGGTTGCTCAATATGATATTGGAAGATAGAAATCTCCTCTCCAGAATTTTGTGGACTGATGAAGCTACTTTCCATAGTATGGAATGGAGTAAACCGCCATAATATGCATTATTGGTCGCGGGATAATGCCCATTGGATGCGGGAGGTGCAGCATCAAAGAAGATGGAGTGTCAATGTCTGGTGCGGCGTTTTGGGTGGCAGAATAATTGGACCGTTTGTATTTAATGAGTCGTTTACTGAGCAAAGATATTTGCATTTTTTAAATTACAAACTCCCAATTCTTTTCGAAGATGTGCCCTTGGATATTCGCAGAACTATGGATTTCCAACACGATGGATGTCCTGCACATTTTGCGACAAACGTTCGTCAATTTCTTGACGATACATTTCCTGCAAGGTGGATAGGAAGAGGGAGCATATTTCCGTGGCCTGCCAGGTAATATTATAGGATATATTGTGATACTGTTAATGAAAGTGGTAATTTCTATTTTGGATCACCTGACTTAACATGCCTAGATTTTTATCTATGGGTGAGATTGAAGGATCTTGTTTTCGTTGCCAGGCCCACCACAAGGGAAAACATGATAAAAAGGATAATGGACAGCAGCCGCCGTATCCCTATGGCAGAGGTGGAAACTGCAGTATTATCAACCAGGGAGAAATTGGAGTCGTATATACAGAACGATGGGCGACAATTTGAACATTTAGGGCGCCACTGAGAATTATTGTCGTAACGATATATTTGCTTGAAACATACGTACCTTCATATTTTGTTTTTCCAAGGCCTATTTGACTCTTGAAAAAACGTTTACAATGGCAACTTGAAAATAAAATCATAATGTTCCGTAATTATGATTATTGTTGTTGATATCTCCGGATTGAAAATAGATATTAACTTGCGGTTTCCGCTGACTTCTTAGACTTTTAATCATCCTTGTAATCAGGTGAAATTGAATATACTATTATATTTACAATTATGGAAAAAACGCGCAATGTTTGTGAAGTTGTAAGACAGCGCCCCCTAGCGCCTAGTGTAAAACACATATTGCCGTAGCTCATAAGATAGAGTGAGAAAGGCCCTTTTTAACAAAACTAAGTTTAAATACATATGCGAGATGTTACACGTGGCGACATCTCGTAGCAAACGAGCTATCCACCCAACCAGACCAGCGAGGTCTTAGAGAAGGAAGAAGAGAGGAAAGAAAAGGGACAAACATCTTTCTTTAAAACTAAGTTTACTAAATTATGTTAAGCCAGACCGGAGTTATCAGCATTTACTACAAATAATGTTCGACCTTTCCCCACCACTTTATTTGAAAAGTGACGAACACGTTCTATAGGTGAATTTTATTAATAAATCTTTGAAATATACAAAAATGTTATTTTCGGGATACCTTAACAAGGCGACTTTTGAGGAAACTTCGTGATTCATATTTACCGTTACTGTTGCACCCTCGAACGCCAGTCTGAGAAACTTGAAAATAATTTTCAGCAATTTCTCATGACCACTTTACCTAATATATTTTTTTTCCGCAAGCCATACGACTAACACTTTCTGAGATACGGCCGACAGCCATTCTTAGTGGAACACCCGGTACAACTCAAAGGTTAAAGACTTGGTGTATGAAATGGTTAATTGTGTTTAAATATAAGTTCAGTTTAGATTAAGTTTTGAAATTTAGAATAGTGAAAAACATTTTTAGAGAAGATAATAAGCTGATTATAACATCTGGAGGAGAAAAGTTTTCTTTTATTTTATGTTGAGCTGTTAAAGCTTAATGTCTATTTATTAAAAGAATTAAAAGAAAAATTGAGAAATATTACCTAGTAGTAGTAGTAGAAAAATTGTAGAAAAATATCATTTTATTAAATTATTTTTGAACTGGAGCAGTCCTGATTCGGGTCTAAAGGCCGTCGTCGGTTGGAATTGCTTCCTAACGTCTCGCTAGCACGAGTGGCGAGCTTCTTCGGAGGTCCTTCCATCTCCGGTGTTGGAAGTAGACTGACAAATTCACACACACACACACCCACCATCACGCGGAGAGGTGTGCCCATCTGGCGGAAGTCCTTGTGGCCCTGAGCTTATTTGCTCAGAGTCTCAATGACTCCTTCCAGACTTCCTTCCACGCCCCCCTGCGGTCCAGTTCCGCAGGGTCTCACCAAAAAGTACTTAAGGTACTTTTACTCTGGAATCTAAGCGAGAAGAGTATTATTGGTTTTGTGAGGTGTATCTGGGAAGGGCTTTGGTGGGTGGGTGTTGCTGCTTGGCGCACCTGTAGAAGTTGGTGACGGGGACGTTTATGACGATACGGGGCATCGATGTCATAATTGGAAGCTTGTCTGATGAGGGGGTTTGGGTGTTCGGGGGCCGAAGTTAGAATCTTCGTGTTTCTCTCGTGGAAAAACTGGGAAAGGGGTGTGTGTTTGATATCGCGGTGTGTAGGTCTACGTTACGGATGAACCATGGGATGTCCATGGCGGTGCAAATGTAACGATTTTCAAGGGATTGGAGGCGGTTAATGTGGGTGGGGGCTGCGTGACCCCACGCCGCTGAACCGTATGTGAGGGCGGGTCTGATGATGGCTTTGATGAGGTGGATTTTGTTTTTGTGGCTTAGGGTGCTGTGGCGGTTGAGGAGTGAGTATAGAAGAGCATTCTGGCTTTATTGAGATTGCCTTGGATATGGGGCTGCCAGCGGAGGGTTTTGTCTAGGGTGATACCGAGATATTTCACTGAGTCTAACCAGGGAACATCGCGACCATCCAGATTGACCACGTCGAAGGGTGGTTGCCTTTTGCGGCCTAACTGGATGGTTTGGGTTAAGGCGAAGTTTCCAATTCACGCAGTAATTGGAAAATTCGTTAGCTGCTGTTTGCAGCTTTCTGATGACTAGTCGGGGACTCAGTGACCTTACGATGAAGGCGGTATCATCAGCGTAAAGGGCCAGGGTGCTATCGGGGGGTTTGGGGATGTCGTGAGTGAAAATATTAAACAGATGGCGGATAGGACTGCTTCTTGTGGGACTTCCGCTTCGAGGGTGCAGGGGGTGGATAGTGACTGTCCGATGCGGACTCTGATTTTGCGGCAGGCGAGATAGGATTGAATGAGGCGGGCCATGTTTGAGGGGTAACCCAGGGCTATCATCTTGTGAATTAGTCCATCGTGCCATACGGTGTCGAAGGCCTTTTCGATGTCGAATGAGATCATCCCGACGAACTGATTCCAATTGAAGCCCTGAGTTATAAACTCAGTGATTCGAAGGGCTTGAAGTTCGCAATTGAGGTTTTCCCGAAAGCCGAACTGTTCGTCCGGGAGGACTTCCAGTTCGGTGGACTTAGCTTTGAGGTGGGTTAGAATTATAACTTTAATGATTTTGGCCATTGAGTTGAGGAGGGATATGCGGCGATAGTTTTGGGGGAAGGTGTGGTCTTTCCCGGGTTTGGGGATCATGATGATAGTGGCTTCTTTCCATTTTTTAGGAAAGTGGGCTAGCCTGAGGGTGGCGTTGGCAATGTTAGACAGTGTGGCCATGCCTTTACGTGGAAGGAATTTTAAGCTTTTGTTGGATATGTTGTCGGGGTCAGGGGTTTTTTTGGTTTTGCGCGAGAGAATGATTTCTGCGACTTCGCGGGGGGAAACTGGTCTGAGGATTTTCTCAATTTCGTCGGAGCGTCTGACTGCTCTGGCGGTGCGTTCCACCAGTTCTTCATGATCTGGGTCGATATCATGATTGTCGTTTAGTCTGCTGTGCCTTTCGTATGTGTCTGCAAAGGCTTCGGCCTTATCTGCTTCTACATACTTGAGACCGTGGGCAGAGTGAATGGGGGGAAGTTTGCGGGGTGTTGAGAGACGGAGGGTTTTTGCATTCGCCAGATGCTTTTGTCTTCGGGGTTTAGTTCGCGGAGTCTATCTGACCATTGTGATTGTCTGAAGTTGAAGAGGGCGGTTTTGAGTTGTCTGCATGACGTTGTATGCGTTTATGTCTGGGGGGTATCGTGTGTATTGGGATAGTCTGCGGGCTCTGCGTTTGTCACGGTAGAGTTGTTTGATGTCGTCAGGTAGGGTGGTGTGTGGAGGGGTGGGTCGGTGAGGGGGGATTTGAGAGGAGCTGGCTTGGATGGCCTGGGTGAGGTCGTTTTCCAGTCTGGATACGGCCTCATCCAGTTCATGCTTGGAGGTGATGGGGGGTAATGGGCTAGAGGTGGTGTTGGATTTGTCTGTTCAGTTGGGACCAGTCTAGTTTGTTACGAGGGGGAATGTCGGGGGGAGGGTTGTTGCCTAGTTTTAGAATAATAAGGTTGTGATTTGTGGTGCCTTCCTGCAGGGAGGCGATGTCATAGGGCATGTTGATGTTTTGGAGGAGGGCGATGTCGATAGTGCTGGGGGTGTGTTAGGGATTACCAGGGTAGAACGTTGGTATTAGGCAGGCCGCTATGACCGCTCCTAGGACCTCAGTCGCAGGCAGCAGAGTGTTGCCACCTGCTAGGCTCCGAATGCAGCATTTAGGTCTCGAATAGCCACCGTGCTATTACCGGGCGGGATGATGGTTGATATATCGAGTTGGGTGATTGGGCGTAGGGGGCTTTTGAAGCAGGCATGAATGGTAATTGATCCGTTGTGTCTAGTATGGACTAGGATGCTAGACAGCGTGAAGTTGTTGGTCTGAGGGGGTGTGAGAATGTCGTGAGCTAAAGATTTACGTACTAGGAGGGCTGTGCCCCCCTGGAGGGGGGTTGGCCCATCTGTTCTGTAGGTGAAGTAGCCTGGGAATGTGTGGCGTTTGTCAGGGGTAGTTTTTGTTTCCTGGAGCGCAAGGATATCAACCTCATGCCTGGATAGGAATATTCCTATTTCAGGCTTACGGGCTGATATACTATCAACGTTTCAGGAGGCCAGGACGAGGTTGGTGGGTTTATAAGTTTATGAGGCCATTGAGGAGGCTTATGAGGTGTGGCTAAGCAGCTATGGCCTTAAAGAAGGGTGTTAACGCTTCAAATGTGGATTGCTGCTTTGCAGCTGGGGGGGCTCTTGGAGGAGCTTGGGGTTTGTTGGCCGTTTTGGCCGCACCGGCGTAGGAGGTGGGTGGAGGGGCGTTGCCACGGGGGGCTTGGGTCTGGGGGGGGGCGGAAGTTGGTTTGCGCGGTTTGGGGAATTTGGTGCACTCTCTGTAGCTGGCCGCATGGGCCTCGCCGCAGTTGGCGCAAGTAACTGGGGTTTCGGGGCATTTGCGGGTGGCATTGGGTTGTGCGCATTTGACACATTTGTATTCTGCAGAGCAGTTGTGTTGGGTGTGCCAGAAGAGTTGGCAGCGGTGGCATTGCGAAACCCTATTGGATTTGCGCTGAGGCTCTACTTTGATTGAGAGGTAGCAGACGTATTTTACGTCGAAGATGGCGGTTTCGGATTTGGGGAGTGTAACAAGGAGCAATGGCATGGGGTTTTTCGTAACGCGGCTCTTCATGCGAGCTACGAATGTAATAGTGAGGTTTTGAGCTGCGAGATCGGCAGCTACAACCTCGGAGGGGAGGTCTATCGGGAGACCGCAAAGTACAACGTGGAGGAGTTTGTCCTCCTCCAGGGTGTAGGAGTGGGCTTAGATGTTGTTAGCCACTAGAAATTTGGTTAGGGCACGGTGGTCGTTGGGGGTATCAGGGAAGATTCTGATACCACCTTGGGAGAGGGAGGCTTTATTAAATTTGATGCCTGCTGCTTCGATTGCAGCAGACTTTTGGTCCCAGTTGTCTGATGAGTGTAGGACAACGGGGGGGGGGGCTTGGTGGGGTAGGTTGGTAGCCGCATTGGGGTCCGCGGGGGGGGGGGCTACTGGCAAATTCTCGGGCGCAGGTTGTATTTATAATGGTTGGTAGGGGGCGGAGCTTGTTCCGCTTCGGTTGACTTCGGAATATTGATCGGCATTACTCTGGAGTGTCTGAAGATAGGATTCCAGATCTGGTTGAGCCTGAGGGTCTCCTCTTTTCTGTTGAAATTATAAGGATGTTTGTGGATCTCGATGGCTTCTCTGACGAGCCTGTGGTGATAGCCATTGACTGAAGCTAGCAGCCTACAGTTCTCAAAGTGTATCCTGTGATCCCCGTTGCTCAGTGTGTGTTCGGCTACTGCAGACTTCTCAGTTTGTCCTAGTCGACAGCTTGCGTTATGCTCCTTGAGTCTCGTTTCCATTGATCTTTTAGTGGTTCCAGTGTAGACCAGGGTATGCGGTAGACTCCTGCAGCTGAAAGTGGGTCTTTCTTGTCCTTGGCTGATCTAATGGTCTGCTGGATCTTCCTTGTTGGCCTGAAGATTGTCCCGATGTCATGTCTCTTCAAAACTTTGCCAATCCTGTCCGTGACTCTCGGAACATATGGCAGATATGCCCGAGAGATGGTGGATCGCCGTTCGGTTTCCCGTGGCCTAGATGACCTCAAGCCCAATGATCTCTCGGTGTCTCTCTTGCTGTAGCCATTTGCCTCGAACGCAGATTTTAGGTGTTCGAGTTCCGCCTGGAGGTTCTCAGGTTCGCAAAACCTTCGAGCTCGTTCCGTCAGGGTTCTGATGACTCCATACTTTTGACTCGGGTAATCGTTGGAAAGAGCGTGTAGGTATCTGTCCGTGTGTGTTGGTTTCCGGTACACTGTATGGCCCAGCTTGTCTCCTCGCTTTTTCACTAGCACATCTAAGAATGCCAGTTGTTGGTCCTTCTCAGTTTCCATGGTAAACATGCTGGGATGCTGACTGTTAAGGTGCTGCAGAAACACGTTGAGCTTGTCCATGCCATGCCCGCAAATCACGAATGTGTCATCCACGTACCGGAACCATGTTGTTGGCTTGTACTGCGCGGTCTTGATCGCCTTTTCCTCAAAACCTTCCATGAGGAGGTTGGCTATAACTGGGCTCAGCGGACTTCCCATTGCCACTCCGTCTACTTGCTCGAAGAAGTTTCCTCTCCATACGAAGTAGCTTCCGGTGAGGCAGATCTCAAAGAGCTTGCAGATGTCGGCCGGGAAGAACTTGGTCACCAGGTCCAGGCACTCTTTTAGGGGTACCTTGGTGAAGAGCGAGACGATGTCGAAGCTCACCAGGATGTCGTCGGGTCCAACGTTGATATCCTGAATCTTGCGCACGAAGTCGGCGGAGTCTTTTATGTAGCTAATACTCTCCCCAAGTGTGAAGCAATTGAAACCGACGACGGCCTTTAGACTCGAATCAGGACTACACCAGTTCATAAGAAAATTTTTGTTAAAAACAGGAAGACTGCATTGGTTTATTTACATAATCCTTAAGGACGCTGCGTATAATAATATCAATGTTTGATACATAAGCACTATTAAAAATACATATTTCATTATAAAGACAGAAAACTTTAGCCAAAATATATAGGTAATCATGCTAAAACAGCTATTCTCTGAGCTTTATACCCCAACAAGTGCTGAGTTACAAAGCAAAATCTGCCGTATCTTGTCTCGGTGGCAGCTGAAAGATTGGCAGCCAGGGTAGGCTATTTTAATATTTCATGATAATGATATTATGTAGTATCTCTTGATAAAATAATTACAAAATATTACGCACAGACGGACGTTTCGGACAGTATACTTATCACTCAGTCACACACTCACGCATCACACCAAGCTGCATAGAGACTCCAACACGATTGGCTCCCACCTTAAGAAAGATAAGCTGCATTAGAAAATGACGAAAATAACATTAAAAAATAAGAACAGCAGCAGCTATACAAACAACAATGCAACCAAAACAATAAAATTGTCAGCACGCAAGAAGTTTTATGAACAGAAGTACAAAAAAGGAGTCAAAAATGAAGATCTAACTCACTATCCAAATTTAAGTCAATATATGTAGTATCACAATTTTGTTTGGTCATGACCTCTCCTGGATTCGCGCCTGGTTCGGTATGTTATTTTTATTTCTTTAACATAACATAACTACTAAGGGCTACGTGATTCATCACAGATTTTTTTTTAGATTAAATATCGGAAAACAAATTTAATGTTTATTAATTCCATACGGCAATCTAGATGTTGCAAATTGGCGACAAAATGGTGTATTTCAACATAACATTCAGATGTTTTTTGCAGATCTTTTTAGAATTTTTTAATTAAGTACCTACTTACTAATTGTTATTATGACAAACTTGACAGTCGTTCCTGGTAAATTGAAATTGTCTTACGAGAATAAGTTTTAACTCGCTTAGACACCAGAATCCTTGCTCATTTGACACAGACGTGAGTGACAATCGGGTCGAATAGGTAAATGCTATATTTACTAAATAAAATAAATCAAGTTTTAGTTGCCTGCGGTTTATGCTCCTTGGAGGATATATCATGCTTTTGGAGGGCCCGAAACATTTACAAATTTTGATTTTTTCCTTTCTCATTTGAAAAAAAAAACAGTTTAATTTTGGTTTTACTACAGATCTATATAGCTACATAGATCTGTGATTAGTTATTTTCAATTTTCTGAAAATGACTTTTTACTCCACTTTGCTCTCTCCTGGGTTCATTAAATTCAATATCCTATGGGTAGGCCGACCATACATTTGTTAATTTAAGTTGATCATCCAATGACAAAAATATAAGTTCACTTTTACACAGTTTTAACTTGATTTTCCATGTCGTTGCGTGCGTTACCCTCAATTTTTTGGAATGTCCAAATAGGATAGTTTACTTATATTTTAAAATACTTACTGTTGGGGAAAGGTCCGTTATCTAGTGCATAATCCAATAACAAAAAACAAGTATTAATTCAAAGTAGAAAAAGTACGACAGCGCCGCTGTCTGCAGTCTTTCCGAGAATATTCGCCGTCTACAAAAACAACGTGGTTCAGCGTACGCGACAAAAAGCAAGGTTTGAAACAGATGTACATTTTCCAGTTGAGTAGCACAACCGCGGTAAAGAAAGGTTATATTGGTAGGCAACTAGATATACTTATGTGTAAATTGAAACAGCGTTCCCTTCCGACGTTCTCAAACGCTCTAGACCGGAAAACGGATAGGGGTTCGAGATTACTGAATTCGGTTTCATAGCTACATTTCCTTTGTTTTAGACAGAATAGTGTTTTAATCCTACGTGACTGGAAGCAGTCAACAGAGCTCCGTATCAAGCCTTATGAGAAGCGGACGGTGTCTCTAGCGGTGTTTAGAGCGAAATTCGTTGATTTTATGGTATCCAAGCCATGAAATAAGTTGGTAAATTCGCGGAGTTCTATCCCGAAGGTGTTATAATGTGATTACTACATCCCAATTCGAGTCCCGTTTATCTGTTGAAGTAAGTTTGGTCAATCCGCGGAGGTACATCCCGGAGATATAATAATGTAATTGTTATATCACGACACAATTCCCATTTATCTATTGTAAATAGCAGTCGAAAAGTCCTGAATTTGTGCGATAAATTCGTGAAGGTGGAAGAAAGTAGTATTGAATCCCGATAATATAGTTTGTAAATAGTGATGTAGAATATGTAGCTGATTTAATAAAGTAAGTAGTTATCTTACTAAAAAGTAACAGTATAACAGTATTTGCTGCAACGCAGACCAATAACAGAAGTAAATAGATATATTTTATGTGAGAAAAATCCCTTTATTTCAACTGACATATTTTGAACCACGCAACTTTTGGAAATACAGTAAACAATTTATGTTTGGCCAACGCAAACAAAGGCAGCGGCCAACACTTACCTACCTGAGATCCTAATCTAAACAAAAGCAAACCAATAGTTTCGTTTTTTAACAGATACCACTTACTCACTCCTATTTTACACTAATTTAGTTTTATCTATTTTAAGAATAATCACGAAAACTTCAAGAATAACAAAATATTTCCTGTCGATAATGAGTATTAGACATAACCACAACCTCACTTTAAATTTAGCGGCAGGTACGAAAAACTCTGGAGCGGTTATTCGCTGGGCATTTTTCAGATATATGTTACAGTTCGAAAATTGCATTTTATAAGTTTGATTATCTCTGTTAAGTTTTCGGTTTTAAATTTTTAAAATACATATCGCGGGTGACCTGGCAATACCTCCTAAGTGAGTTAATCCACTTTTTAAGGGAGAGACAAAAAACTTTCAGGAAGTATAAAAATATGGTTTATTGTTTCTGTTTTAAATAATTATCTATTAAATAAAGGTTTACTGGGTTTTGGCACCCATTATGAAATTTTTGTATTATGATTGTTTTTATTTTAGATAGGAGGTATTGCTTTTAAAATTTAACTCTTAGGACATATTGTAGATAGAAAACTAGCAGATAGGAGAAAATGCAGCTTAACAAAATAAGAGAATTAAAAAAAAAATTATTATAAAAACCAAAAAAAACTAAAATAATAGTTAAGAACGTAGAGAAGAACTCTA
This sequence comes from Polydrusus tereticollis, assembly GCA_963920685.1. Taxonomy (NCBI): domain Eukaryota; kingdom Metazoa; phylum Arthropoda; class Insecta; order Coleoptera; family Curculionidae; genus Polydrusus; species Polydrusus tereticollis. Next base: position 59,917,018 of record OY987329.1, read on the forward strand.
AAATTAAACTTTGTAGCACTTACTAAAACCGTGGTGAATGTTTTTATGTTTAGTAGAACATACAAACAAAAAAAGAAAGAAACTAATTAAATATTCAATCATGTAAAATACTATCATAAAATGCATGAGTGTCTTTTGGGAGAACAGATTTGAGTTCTTGCAGATGATGCCACTTATCTGCCTTAATTTTCGGACGACTTTGTAATAGTTGGGGATAGCTTAAAATAGGAGGCATAACTTTGGGTCTGCAAGGAAGCTGAATGTAGTCTTCATTATAGTCGAGTTTAACTTCTATTTCACTACTCGGATCATATCTAATACATTTAATATTATTTATGACTGGGTCAGCAGGTTTTCTTCCTGGTCTTATTGAAGAGTACCTCAAATGCTGGGACGAGGAGTAATCCTTGAAAAATTAGTAGTCCAATATTTTAGTTTCATATGGAGCCGGCGTTTTTCGAGCCTTCTTTGTCACCGATACATAATCACTAGGCAAGTGAATTTCTCTGAATTTCAGCTGTCTTTCAATTACACTGTGAACCGAGTCACACTCCATTTGAGTATGGCCCGGTTCGAGGAATTTCTGAAAGATTGTAAGTTTGTGTTCAATTGCAAAATTTAGCAACGCATTGGCCAGTACATTATTGCGGTTTTGGTAACCGCAACCACCAGAATACATGACAACAGGAGTTTTTAATGGAGTTACGCAATTGTCTTCTAAATAGTTTATAATGCATGAAGTGAATGTAGACGCCTTTAATAGATTATTGTCATTTTCAGAAAACCAATAACACATAACATCCCGAGATTTTAAGTCATACACGGTGAAGTTGTGGCAACATAGCTTGGTTTTAAAATATATTTTGTTGGCCGGAAGATAGGGACACAACTTAACAGCTTGCAAGTCTATTGTCAATACTATGAGTTCTCCTTTTTCTGCCTTCAATTTGTCATTAATTTTAGCTTCCCTAGCATCATCTTTTCTTTTTATGTGGGCTCTGTACACTTCTTCTGTAATATTTCCATATTTAAAAGAAAAACATACATTACACTGATCTTTTTTGGGAGTATATAGTGACAAGTTCTTCTCTTTAAATGTTTTTGAGAAAACGTTGCGGCCTATTGGAGTTAAGTTACTAACCTTACAAAATCCATTTACATAAAGTCCGTACAATTGGTTCATATTTTGAAAAGTGTACTCCAAATACAACTTAGTAGTATCACGACGACAGTAGTGTGAAGGAAGTTTTGGAAGACTTGCAAAAAAGTCATCTAAATATTTGTAGTTCTCAGCGTATCTTTTCTTTACAATTTCTTTGGTCGAAATGCGCGCTGAAGAGTCTACAGCCATACCGTATGAACTATTGTCTATCCAGTGCTGAATTGTTTTGTAACCGATATCTAATGTATTGATGAACATGGAACGACACACTTGCAAGTTTTCATTTCCATCATTCAGGTGATAAGTATAAGTGCCAATTCGTCTTGAGTGTTCCTTGGTCTTTTTAAAAGTCGGTGTTTTAAATACATGGGATGCTATAAACACTTTTCTTTGGTCCCAAGTCATGTTCCAAAACATTTTAAATATCTGTTGTCTACATTCTCGAGTAAATTCGTGACAATACCTTACTTTAGAGTTTCTACATTTCTTTGAAGTACACGTATTTTTTAAACTTCTTGCCCCTCTCGGACAATTTTGCTTAATTTTTTCACCACTTTTGTTAGTAAATCCCAAAAACGCTTTACCCTTCATTCTAAGCGTTTTATTTTTATTTCTCGCCCAATTATTTTTATCAGGTTTTCGTTTTCGTTTTCTCACACCTTCTGTTTGATTTTCATTATATATATCATCTCCTTGAATTTGCACTGTTTCCTTTGCAAATTCGCTACTACCACCAGAACTATTAAGGCCGACATCTGAAGGCTCATAATTTTCGTCTTCACTTTCACTAGACAATTCGTAAGAAACAAGGGGCTTTGGTTCTTCATTTTGTTTGGTATTTAAAATCATTTTTTCGCTTGTTATAATGCTATCATTTAGAGGAGAAATATTCACTGAGTCAAATCTATTACACTCATTATTATTCTTTAAAAGAGATCCTTCATCGCAAGCGTCATTGCTTGTACTAATAAATATCACATTATCATTTAGTAAGGAGTGTTCGGTTTCGCAGTCGTCATTGTTGATTTGAGATAAGGACTCAAGGGTATTTAATTCTTCTATTAAGTTTATGGATGAAATATTGACATTAGTTTCCGCCATAACGTCGTCAAACAAATATACAATCGGTACATTCTCTAAATCTAAAATATCACTTTCCTCGTGACAATTTTTAATTATTGTGACAGATCCTGAGGTCTTACCTGGACTGGTGGAGGATTGTCATTGTCAAATAATTATAAAAGATTGATGTATATAAAGTTATTAATAAATAGTTATTATCATAATTTATAAACATAACATGGCGCAGTCGGTAGTTTGAGAATCATAAATATATTTATTATGTCGCGACCAAAGAAGTCGAGAGGAAAAACTAATGTAGTAATCCACAAAAGTGTGGAACCTCCTGAAGACTTCATGAATGTCGCACAACGATTGGAAAATACAGAGAAAGCTCTCAAGAATATAGAAAGAAACTTTACTTCACAAATTGAGGAGCTACAAGGTACGATAATTACCTTATTAAATAAAAACTTACAAAATAACACTGGATTGGTGGAAAAATCTACAGACAGTAACAATATAAGCAGTACCAATGAAAATACTATTTTTAATAAAGCAAATGGAAGGATACAGTTAGTAGGTGGAATACCTGGACCAGAAAAACTTACTGAAGAATTAACTATAGGCCAATTTAAAGACTGGAGACAAAAATTTGAAAATTACTTATTTTTTCAAGATTTAGAAGCAGACAATAAAGGTCAAGTAACAGCTCTTCTAAGCACATATTTTAGTCAAGAAATTTCTGATATCGTTAGATTAGTTTTAAAAGTTAATGATTTAAAACTTGTTAAAACTAGTGAAGTATTAGACAAACTGGAAGGATATTTTAAACAAAAGGAAAATGGAAGGATTCTACGTAGCAAATTTATAAACCGAAAACAAGACGAAGGTGAGACATTTACTCATTTTTATCGAGAAAAGTTAAAATTATTTCAACTGACTGAACCTTGTTCTCATTGCTACGATCAGTGTTTAACAGATCATATAATAGAGTCATTGTATGATGCAGATTTAAGAAGAAAATGTAGAACACTTCCAGATACTGCCAGTGTAGATGATATTAGAAGACTATGTGAAAATGAAGAGACAGCAGCTAAAGAAGAACAACAATACGTTAACAAAAGAAACTATTATGTGTGATCCAATACCGACATACCCATTCCAAGATGTATCTGCAGATCTATTCTGTTATAGCGGAAAACATTTCCTGGTATATGTAGATAGATTCTCCGGATGGCCAATTGTTTGTCGTTTCGAACGAAGGGATCCAAGAAGCAATCAAATTATAGACTGCTTAAGAAGAATATTTTCCGATACTGGTGTCCCGATTAGGTTTCGTTCTGATAATGGCCCCCAATTTAGTTCATTTGATTTTAAAAGTTTTCTTAAAGCATGGAACGTAACATTTGCTCCATCCACTCCATATTACCCACAAAGTAACGGCCACGCAGAAGCTGCTGTAAAAGCAATGAAGCTTTTGATTGCAAAATGTACAGACAATGAACATTTTGATGAAAATAAATATTATGCTGGACTACTAGAATGGAGAAACACGCCTAAAGCAGATGGCAGTTCCCCTTCACAAATTTTATATGGTCATTCCTTAAGATCGTTGGTGCCTGCACATTTAAACTCTTTTACAAAAGTATGGAAAGAAGCCGCAAGTATAAGAGATAGAAAAGTTAGCCAACAAATGAAGATGAAATATTATTACAACCGTGCATCTAAAGATCTAAAACCAATTCCAGTAGGAAGTAGGGTATGGATACAAGACCGTATTAAGAAAACATGGGATAAAATTGGCGAAGTAATAGAAATTGGGAAAAACAGAAACTATACTGTTAAAATGCCGAGTGGAAGAATCTATGCCAGAAATAGAAAATTTCTTCGACAAGCGGTCCCAAAAGGGGAGAAGGATTGACATAATTATGAGGGGGAGATGTGACAGATCCTGAGGTCTTACCTGGACTGGTGGAGGATTGTCATTGTCAAATAAATATAAAAGATTGATGTATATAAAGTTATTAATAAATAGTTATTATTATAATTTATAAACATAACAATTATCTGGGTTTCATTCTCTTCGTCTTTTCTATTTGCAGTGTTTTTTTCTACATTTACTTTATTTTCTTGTGGTGAAACCATGGAGAGCATTCGTAAAGTTCTGTTGGACGCCATGTTAACTAAAATCTGAAAACAAACGACTGTTTTTTTTATTGTTTAATATTATTATAAAATAATTTGGGCAAAAATAGAGTTCAGGCTATAGTCTACTATTTTTTTTCAAATTACTTTAGGTTCATTTATAATTTTTTTAATAGTTTAACAAAATAGTGGTATCTAAAAGAAAATAATATACTTTTTACCTTAAAAGTTCTTTCGAGTATGGGGCAAGGAGCAGGTAAACCCACACAATAATATCTCCTAACTGTATTTTTACTTTGCAAAATTAAATGCAATTTCTCCTATCTAAAAGAAAAAATTAAATTAGGGTATTTTACTATTCTATTGTCATTTTAATTTATTTAACGTATTTAGTACTGCGTATATATGTCTTATAAATACAATGTAACTTAAAGAATCGCAAAAACTTACCAAAAAGTATACTTTTTCCGATACAAAAGGGAACAGTGATTAACGAAGGTTTATCTCATAGAGCGGCACCATGCTAACTGACGAGATAGGACTTGCTGCATCAATATTTTTCATAATCATTTAGGTGGGAGAAATTACAACTCGCGTTTAATAATACTTACGATTTTTTTAACGTTAGGATATTTTGCAGGACTATGCTTAAATATACGTCGATTTCAAATCCATCATTAACTCATTTTCGCTAAAAATGGCAGATAGGAGGTATTGCCAGGTCACCCACGATATGTAGACTCTCACCTTAAACATTAATTGTTAATTAAGTTACCTGTAATAGCCGAAATTTTCATTATGTTTAGTTTCAAACCTTTGTTGATGTTTATATTTCAGGAATGTTTTTATCTTGTAAGATATAGCTAAGTGGATTAATTTCTTCTGTTCATCGTTTGATACTACTTGCAGACAGGTTTGATTTCAAATCTTTGTTCTAATTGATTACTTATTAGTTATCAATAAAAATAACTTCTTCTATTTGAGATGTAGGTTAAATGTCTCGGATTTTGTAAATCAGCTGTGTTTTAAGAAAATCGATAATAGGTCAGTGTCAGACTGACAGTTTCTGTGCGTTTTCACAGCGACTTCTGGTTAATTTTTGCTTGGTCGCGTGGGTCGACTTCGGTCGCCATTAGTTTTCTATGATATTTAAGAGAGGTTAGTTTCCATAGATAGGGTGACTATTTCTTGTCATTGTTTTGTTTTGGTATCTATGTACGTTGGAGAAAAATAATAATCGTCCCTTTCGACCATGGACACTGGAAGTTAGAGCACGTTTGTGGAAGTAGCTCCCCAAATTTAGTTTTTTCGGGCAGTGCAGGCTAATGTAGTGCCGTTAAAGCATCCACAAATGCATTAAAAAGGGTATGGCTTTGTAATTTGCCTATTCCTTTTGGCGGAATGACGATTTAAAATGCTTTAATGAACTTCAACAGCGGTTATAGACGCCATCTGGTAAATTGGGAACCCTCGTTAGTTATTTGAGGTAGGTTTTAATTTTAGTATCTGAATTACCCTCGATGGGTGTTATGAAAGATTTCTCTTTCATGTTTGTACATCTAAAATTTGATTTTAGGGTTGATTTTTTTGGTAGGGGCTAAAAGTCCGAGTACAAACTGGAGTACTAGTTTATTTTGTTGGGAATGCCTGGACGCGGGACGTGCCAGTTGCAATGTACCATTAAAATTCTTGGAGACTAGCTGTGTAGCAGTATCCACGTTAGCTGTTTGAGAGACCATGGGTAGCACGTAAAGTTGCAGCTAAGTATCATTACCCTGTGTTCATTTTTCTCTAAAAAGTAGTCAACTTAAAATCTTAATATTCTGCATTTACGGATTGTTTGATATACAGTGTTTTGATAAAGTTTTGCGCCCATGTTATGTACAGAGCTTGTGCAATGTAAACGTGTAGCGTATGTCGACATAGCGTTAAGACGTCACAAGAGTCTCTAGTAGTTCCGAACGTTAGGTAGTCTGTTACAGCTACTTTTGTTGTAAATATAGTTACAATTTATGATTGTAAAGTAAATATTTTTGTTTCCCGGCTAAAGGCCATTTGATTCTTATAAATTTAACACTTGTAACTTCGACATTTTAATTTATCTATGCCAAGTGGCTAGTATATTTATCGAGTAACCACAGGTACTCGTAAGATTCTGTATTGTACTTTAAGAATGCTCTAATGGTAGATTTAGTTAGTTGTCAGAGGTACTTGCACAGACCTTGCGGAAATTCCTAGTCAGAGGCAATGTCCTGGATGTAGGTCTATGTGGCTGCCAGATCAGACTGAACAGTCATTTTCACAGTGTAGGTCTGACAGTTGCCGTCTTGTGCAAGACCCTGTCGAACAGGGTTTGACTTTTTGCTTTCTTTTATCAATAACTTTATAAATTTAAACCTTCAGAAATTTTATTGTCAAACCTAGTACTATCACTTTAATATTTCATTTCACTTATTCATCTTTTAACTTTAAGTATCTATTGTCCACCAAAGTAAGAGGAGCTTGTATTTATAAAACCAAGTAACCAAAGGCTTAACACCACCTTAAGAATAAATATTTGTATTGGCCTCTGCGAGAATTTGGCTTTTATCTTAAATAGAGTGACATTGAGGGCTTTAGTGAATGAGAGCTTATAATAAGCTAGGGTATACCGATTGTGACATAAGTGTTTTTTTCCTCGTTTGTTTTTATCTGAGGCCAAACACTAGAACATTTAAAGGCTTTTAAGTAAAATAATACTAAGGCGGCGCCCTCGGGATTTCACTATAACTTACTTATAAGAGTGCTAAACCTCTTATACTAGAAACAAAATAGCGAACCTACCCTGAGTTAAGCTAGCTAAGGGGTGTCTGAAGAACATCCTCCAGGGCGTAATTTGGGTTTTTTATAACACAATAAATTGTTTGTAAGGGTTCTTTTTTTTTATAACATATATTTATTTATTTATTTTATTTGTTCATTACATATTACAATATTACCTTCACTACACTACATGGTACCAATTATAAGGCAGTTAGAAATACTTTAAATCCTATGTGTGCCCTATGGACTAAAGTCTGTGTGTGCACACAGTCACTGAATTACACCACGTCTATGTGCGTGTTTAAGTCACTAATGTTAAATTGATGTAGCAGTGGCGGCTTTTCAGAGGCGGCAGAGTCAGCAGTACCGACTCAGTGTCAAAGAGATAACAGATAGTATAATATTATTATTTATCTACATTAGTATACATTTTTAATGACTTGCAAACTGCCAGCGAATCACCGTTCCACTTATTCATCGCCCTTTTAAGCCCGGACCTCATACTCCCATTCTACGCCGAGCCGCCTTAAAATAAATTGTTTTACTTTTCAAGTAACCCAGGCTAGGGTCGGCAGGCCTCCCTTGACCCATTACAATGAACGATTTTAAGATAGGCAACCAAACATACATATACAATATATATATATAGTAATATATTTAAAAACTTCACACAACGTCAGAAACGGCAAAAATGGATTTGCCAGTAAATTTAAGGTTTGTTCCAACCCGACCAAAAACTATATCAGTAGGGCCCCCGAACGGTCGCACTGCAACAGTCGTTTGCCAAGTTCAAAGTTTAATTGGCAGGCTGGAAATGATCATTCCAGCATAGAATAGCGGGTTGGAACAAACCTTTAAAGAAAGTAAGGTTAGTTAGTTATTGTTATTTTTTGCTGGTTGTTATACTGGTTAATGATCGGTTGTTTGTTATTTTTCTTGAAAGAAAAGGACTGAATTAGTGTAAAGTAAGTCAGAGTGAGTGTGGTCTGCTGAAAAACAAAACTTTCGGTTTGGTTTATGGGTGTGTTTAGGATTGAGGCCTCAGGTTAAGTGTTCTACAATTTAAATAAAATAACTTGTTTGGACGTACGCCCCACGCAATGACATGAAGAACCAAGTTAAAACTGAGGTAAAAAAGGATCCTAATGATCCTATTCATTGTATTTTCGTCTTCTCTTTTATTTGATGAACAAAGTAAAATAAGTGGTGTCCAACGACGACTGAAATGTTGAAAATGTTTTGTTAAATGTCAATAACATGCATTTTATTTTCAAATCAAAAATGGAAAAAATTAAAATCTGTCGTGCGGCTGTACGACGATTTAAAAGAAGTTGATTTATTTCATAAACAAAAATCGGTTATACATGATAAGTAGGTATTTGTTGCAAAATCTGTTGTCAAAGCTATCAATAATTTTTTTAACATAGAGAACCAGTTAGAAATGCAAGGCTGATCCGCTAATTTTTGTAAATTAGAAAAAATGTATTATTTTATTTAGGTTTAACATTTAACCCTTTATTGTAAAACACCATTACGGAATTTTAAAAATTATTGTCATGCTCACCCACAATCTGTGTCAAATGAGCGAGGCTTTCCTCTAAAGTTTTAATGCGCTTTAGAATATAAAGCTGATTAATATATCACTTAACTCCATATTTATGTTATTAGTAGTTATGTTATCTAAAGGAATAAAATAATATACATTTTCTCAAACATAATATAATCTTAATAATAAAAAAAAATGTAAGTGAAATTAAATAATTTATTATACATTTGTTCAATGCAAATATTAGAATAGTAGACAAAACCGAAATTTGAGCGTGGTCTCTACAAATTCTCGCCTGCAGCGCTCCTTAACCCTCCCTAACATTTTTTCCTGGATCCACGCCTGTACCGAACTACCGACCCTGGCTGGCAACTCGAGAGCCGCCACTGTGATGTAGATATACAGGGTCCTGCAATAGTGCGTCAGTCATCCATAGCTTCTATACCAGTCAAGTTAAGAATTTCGTTCGAACGCACATTTACACTGTATATATGAGGGTATTTCGGGAAAATATTTTTGCATGTACAGAATGGTCCAAAAAAGTATTACGACAATTTTCTTTTTTTAAATAGTGCACCCTATATTTTTTACATATTTTGGTTCTTTTTAGGGTTCTTTCTTATTTTCCAAAATTTTAATTGATTTGCTTTAGTCGTTTACGGGCAATAAATTAAAAACGATAAAAAATCGTTTTGCACGCCTTAAAAAAACGGCCTTAGATCTGTTTTGTCCGAGTTACATAGTGTGAACCTGAATACAAGAGGTCTAACGATACTCTGACATTTAATAGTTTTATCTTATTTTATACAGGGTGTCCAAAATTTGGTTCCAAAAATGACAACTTTGAAAATAGTTTTCCTTAAGGTTTTCAAATGGAGCATACTATCTAATATTTTACTGTTTAGTGCAGAATTTAAATGCAAATATTTCTTTGTATTACAAATATATCTAAATTCTGAACCGTTTTCAAGATATTTACCAAGAACCATCAATATGCCCATTCCATTAACAAAGTATTACAAAAAGATCTAGGCATGGACACACAATCATGTTTATTCAAGAAATAGATTTTTACAGTACACCGAAACTCCGCTATATTTTTTAAATATTTTTGAAGCTATACAATAATTTAATTTTTTTCAATTAGTAAGCTTTCTCGATTTCGTTTACAATGTACCTTAATTAATTATTATTCTAAGTTAGTTTGAAAACTTTTAATGATATTTTAGGTAAAGATTCTGATGTGTCCTTTTAAATTTGAGCCATAATTTTACCTAATTGTGGATATTTCATTTTGAAAAAAAAATCCATGGATTTTGCGACGAATAGCGTATTTAGTGGAATCATCCAGGATTATTTTTTTCCATCCTCTTGTCAGAGCTCCTCCACTATTTTCTTTTTCGTCATTTTCTTGATGAAACCCTGAACACAGCGAGAAAAGTTTCGTTAAAGTACCACATATTTCTGCAGCATCCAAATGTGGTTAGTCCAGGATCTCGTTCCCGAACTCCATGGTATACATTTTTAATGATTATTCGTTCTGTTAATGTTAATTGATTTTTTTTTGTAGAAGGACAACTAGTTGAAGGTTCGTTAATATCCATAGTTTACTTAATTAATAACTATACATTTACTCAAAACAATAGCTTATGTGACCGACCGATATACTACGAAAACTGAAAAAGTTCCCAAAATCTATGGATAAATTAATATTAAAAACACAAATTAATCAAGCAGTGCGAAAACCCTGCCGGCATGCTTCTTTCCAAATCTTTGAAGTTGTGAATTCGGTATCGGTGTATTGCCACATTTATTTTCTTGGCGATCACAATCCCAATATCGTAATGGTGTGCTATTTTAAATCAATTTAGCTGATTGCGGCTTATATGACAACGGCGCCTCTTATGTTTACTGTAATTGCACGGCAACGCTCTTTATATGCATAAAAACATTCACTTGTGCAATATTTTTATTCTGCCACTTCCTAGACTGGTGATTGGTATTAAATGAGTCACTGACAGAATTTGTGGATTTTTGGTATATGTGGGTGAATAAAATGAAAACGGAATCATTTGAAAATGGCACTAAAAACATACTATTACACTGTAACTATACTTGGCAACACTGCTGTGTCATCTGGGCTGACAGACTGCGAAGAGCAGAGCCCTGGAATCTGCGCTTCTCAACAATTTAGTCCTCTGTTAACAACAAATTTGCACAAAACCCGAGAAGATTGTGTTTTAATTAACTTTTTTTTACTGCTTTAATTTCTTTTAATTTTTCTAAAAATACAAACATTTCTATAAAAATTTTAATCATTGTACTTATTTGGACCTACAATTCATATTTCCCCCATCCGCTTTTTCACGTTGCCCCCCGCCCCCCTGGTCCATTGACTGGCGACGCCCTTACCACCGCCACTGCTTTCACTCGCTCAGCCAATAATAGTATAGTCTGATTTACCAAGAAAAAGATTATCATAATGATTTTTTCTCTGCTGTTTACATCCACGTACGTTTTAATGCCTAGGTAGATATTTGCCCCAGCGCCTATCTAAATATTTAGCATACACAAAAAACAAATAGACTCTCATGCAATATTGTTGTTTTAGTACAGCGCAAAACGAAAGGCTACAGTTAACTAAGAAAGAAAATTGACTTTTTTACGAGTAATTTTAACCTGAACAAACATCGCATAAATGTTTAAGTATCTACGGACCGCGTCTGTGCTAATTAAAAAAATCTTATACTTATTATTCTCTTGTGTTAAAAGTGAGAAGCGATTTTAACTAAGCAAATTATAAAATATTAATAATAAAATTAAAGAATATCAGAATATATTAAGAAAGATGGTAAGGTGTTTTGACAAAGCCAAAAAATTATAAAATGATTATTTTTGATTTAATACTATATTCGATTACTTTCAAAATAGATACGACAAAAATATGTCAATGTCATTGGCGTAAAAATCGAACAGTGCCGCACTTAATTATTATCGAAAATTTATTTTCTCAATAAGTGTGTTAAATTTATACTTGCAAAACAATATGTAAATCAAACGACAAAGTCGAAAGTACAATAATAACAGCGGCATAAACTGATTCCGATCTTGTCAAAAATTCTTGACGTGCACCTGCCAAAGGCGTATACAGGGTATTTCAGAAGTACGGTACGTAACTTAAGGGGATGTGAGAAAGTTCATATGAACATGTGTCCGGAGTTGGCCCGTTTTTGATATACAGGACGCTAAAGTTTAAAAAAAAAACGGTTGCAATCGTGCGTTTTATCAGAAAGTGGTCATTTTCAAAATTTGCCTTGATTTTTTTATCATTATTTAAAAAAAATTATTTTATTTTTAATAATTTAAATGTTTTAATTAACTTTGAAATGCATAGGTATTTTTTCTTGTGCATGCAATAAAGTGACTTTTATTTTTTCGAAAACAAAGCAAAAAGTTGTATTATTAGTTGGTAAGTCCGAAAAAAATATCAAGACTAGAAAAAAGTCAGTGGCGTACCTTTTTTTGTCAATAATATTCGTGAAGGTGCTCCCCGGGACGCCACTGGACTTAATAAATTTAATCTAGTTGGGGCTAATTAAGCTCCTTTTTATGATGAATAACGGTACCAAATTTTAATAAAATCCGGAAAAGGATATTTAAAAAAATGATAGAAAACCGATTTTTTTTTTTTATTTAATACCCTGTATATCAAAAATGGGGCAACTCCGGATACATGTTCATATGAACTTTTTCCCTAAGAATATCGGGGGGAGGCTTGGCTCCCTTCCCTAGAAATTTCGATGCAAACACATTTTAAATATCTACTTACCTATTTCAGTTCAGGTCAGATTAATTTAATCTTGTTTATTATTATTATATCTACATTTTTCAACATATCGGTACATTCTCGTCATCATAATATACTTTAGGGAGTACAAATAAACAGAACGGTTGTTACCAATTTGCCGAGCTTATTCAAGCAACATATGAACGAGGCGGGGAAAAGGTTTTCTAAAATTTTCTCGAGGTAATGACTGTATCTGATAAAATAGAGTTCTAAGTCAAGTCGCCAGGTGTTACCGCACGATAGCAACATCGGTCCAACTACTCTTCTCCTTCTTAAACTACCGAGAGGTATTATAGAAAAGCTATTTACATACCATATTTGGATACCTTTATTAGCTCATTGGAAACTGGACGGTATGGAGCAAAGTTTATTGCAGATTCCGCACTGATTTTACCCATAGCTTAATTAAAAAGTCTTTTTAAATCCACCATTTTATAAGTCGTTTTTTTTTCTGGTGACATCTCTCTTTACTTGAGCCCATATAAGTTCGATCGGGTTTAATTAGCACTGGTAAGGAGAAAGTCTGTCTAGCACCAATAGTTCTTTTCTTGAGGAATCTAATGGAAATTCTATTTGTCTTAAACTTAGCCATTCTGTTATTTCACTTTTAGGTCACGCACTTGTCGGTAATTTTTCTGTCAGCCTAGAGTCATAACTTGCATTATCCAATACAATTATTGCATCTTTTGGTATTAGATCCAACTTTTGCTCGAACCATTCTTCAAAGACATCGGCATTTATATCTTCGTGATAGTCTCCTGTTTTTTTAGATTGGAACATCAGTAGACCAATTAAAATCCTTTAGAACTTCCAATATGGGTTATGATAAGTCGACGTCCTTTTCCAGATGGCGGTCTTAATCTTGTGGACAATCCTTCCAAAAAAGCTTGCCTTGAACTTTTAATATTTTCATCCTGCCAAAGTTTAGTCACAGTGTGGCCTTCATTTAGCCATGTTTCGTCTAGATAAAATATTTTTTTGTTTTCTTCTCTGGCCTTTCGGACGCTTCTTAAGTAATTTCTTCTCCAACAGACGATATCGATTCTGTTTATTAATATCGATTACCTATTATGTCTTTTCCACCGAGAACCCATTTTTTGTAATAATTACCAAAGCGTATTTCTACACATAAATGGGTAGTCCTGGTCTTCTCGGATTGAGGACAAAATTTTGTCCAGCATGTGAATTTCTTTTTTTAAAAAACTGTTCTCTTTATTTTCTTCATTAAAACGTCATCCAGCTCAAGTTTTGTTCGTCCTGGAGAAGTTTTTGGAGATTTGACGCCAACACTTTTTCTTCTTTTAAAAGTTACATATTGTTGTTTTCCCAACGTTAAGCATAATATCTTCTGTAAATTGCACTGCATTGTCAACACTCAAATCCTCATTCTTACTTTTAATAGAATCGTAACAGTTAAGATTTTTTTTCATTTACTGTTCATGGACCGACTCTGGGGCGTTTAGACAATTGTTTGTTGAAAATTCTCCATATTTAATTAAAAAAACACTGACGCGTCACACTTTGACTAGTTTCACTGAGAAACAAGCACCCAAGGTAGGTATAATTAGCAAACAGGTAACCAGGATTAGGTACAAAAAAAAAGGAATAAAATGATTAGAGCAGAAACGAAATAAGTACATAGACTCTAATTAGTTTTGATAAAATTGCTTTCTAAAATTCCAGGTAAAGGCTGTACATAATTTTAAGCTTAAAAAATTTTATTTTTAAATATATATTTGAAGACAAATCTTGAATTTAATGTCGATTCTTGTACTAATTTTGCACAAATTTAAGAATTGATGCTTATTTAAATCTATACATGCCGACAAATCTTGCACACCCATGAAGAAGACGGCTTTGAGCGATTTATTACTTCGCATCATTTAAAGATGCTAGACTATAAAGTGGTGGCAGCATTATTGGAAAGAAAAGATACTACTGATGTTTCATACTTTGATCTATTTTTGGAAAACACATTTTTTTTCGAATATGCTAACTCTGATTCAAATCTTGCTAATTCTTCCGTCAACAACATGTTCCACTGAAAAGTCATTCTCCATTTTAAGAAGGGTTAAACGTGGTTGAGGGCTACAACATCTGAGAGCCGACTCAACGGACTGTGTATGCTGAGTTTACATCGAGAACATGTCGCTTAAGATGCGCAATTTGCTGAGAAAGTTCAACCGGCAAAACCCTCGCAAATTACAATTTGCATTTAAAGATTTACTAATAACTTTATTAAATATAAATCTCCGTGTTACTTGCTACTCGATCATTCTTGCTGTTTAGAATACCTATAATATGTATAACGAATATTAATAAATATTTTTTTTTTATTTGGCCCCCCCCCCACTCCCCGCCCTGAAAAATTATCTATATGTATACGCCCTTGGCACCTGTTAGCACATTTGATTTTTATTAGCGAACAGCCAATAAGAATAGAAAGCGGGGCGATGCGCGATGACCCGTCTATTTTGTCACGTGGTAATGTTTACATTGTGTCTATTCGGAAAGTAAAGTGCAGAACATTAGCTTGTACATTGTACGCCATTACTTTTTCTTGAAATCAAAATAATTTTGGAATCTTCGTTAATTTCTGAGGCATATGAAATATATATGAAAGTAAAAACCTGGCAGACTTACCCCGGAGTGATCCAACCCTTAAATTCTTTTTAGTGCAAAAAAAGATTAGTTAAGGTGCGCCAAGCGACTATACAGTTGTTCAGTGTAGGGAATATGTTTAATATGTTAAGAAATTATAAGCTCTTAAGTTTGTGTAAGCCCAAAATGCTTACAGCAGCTATTTCTATATACAGGGTGTCCGGGAAAATCTCGGATTCAGATAGAATATGAAAAAATAGGATGACAAGTTGCTATGAAATTTTTTCTGACGGGCCCTCCCTACGGAGATATTATGTGCTATATGAATTAATACAATTTTTAGACATTTAGAATTAAGCTATGTTTAAAATTCAATTTTTCCTAATGTTCTAGTTTCTAATTTAAAATTGCATATCTATTTACAGTGGAGATACTACTGTTATTTAGAGCAGTGGTTCTCGAACTTATTTCGCCCACCGCCCACTAATTTTTTTTCTAGAGCCCCCAAATTTTTTTTTTACTTACCATTTGTCGAGCATCTATTACAACTATTTTTTTTAAACGTGCATTATGTATGATAGAACATGGCCCCTATCCTATTTTTGCGTTTAAAGAAAAATGTTTCAATGAGAGCAATTAAAACACATACTTAATCATAACTAGAAGAATTTTTATTAACATTAAAAACATATTGAATTTAAAACTTATCTGATATGAAGGATGAATCTGAGGTATTTCAAGAAGTTTGGTAATATCAGGCTCGAGCTTACTTAAATACAGCCGATAGCCGCCACGTTCAGTAACATGTTGTCGATTTCTCTTTTTAGTTAGCAACGTTGCTACAGCACTTAATCCACGTTCAAATAATGCGACAATGGAAATACTATCAGAAATCGATGAACAATCGATTATAATCCTGGGTACAGTAAGTTGCAAGATTGGCTTCTGCAGCAAAATTGCTTGGTAGCCACTCTTGAGTTTAATTTTTAGTTCCTCATTTGTTGTCAGTTCCATAAGCTGCTCTTCTAACTGAGATTATCCTGGCATGTTGACATTTGAAAAACGATCCAACACCCAGTCTTGTACGCCCATGTTTAAAATGTCCTCGAATCGTTCCTTGAAATCACCGTAGAGGGTTTCCAAGTATTGACAGTAAACAAGCAAGTCGTCGTTATTGAATGATACTGCTGATAAATTAGGGAATTGAATTCTCGTCTGCCGATATTTCTCTTGGATAATAGCAGTTTGGCTACAAAAGCAGCAACGGTATTTTTTGTTTTAATCAAGTTTAAGAAGCTGCAGATTCACATCATTAAATATGCAGGTCTGTCATCTAAGTAATATCATTCTTTGATGAGACGAGGTTGTCGCGCAACTTTGTGTCTTTATTTTCCAGGAACTCTACCACAGAGCCAACCAGATTATAGAAGCTAGTCAAGCAAATATCTTTTGATAGCCAGCGCACCTCTGTGTGAAGCAGCAAGCGGGTCAAATCTTCATCAGTGACAATGCAAAGTTGACTAAATAATCTGTCATTGAGTGAATTATTTCTGATTTTATTAACTGCTCTGATAACAGATTGCAGTGATGTATCAAGGCGTTCACTCAGATTTTTCGTAACCGAATGCTGGCGATGAATGATGCAATGTACAACATGCAAGGAACTTTATTTTCTAAGCGTGTTGTGAAGCCTTTGCGACGCCCTATCATAGCCGGAGCGCCATGCGTAGCAGCTGGCATAATATTATTTAAAGGAATTACCATTTCGTGACAAAGCTTTTTCAGGGTATCAAATATTATTTCTCCTTTTGTATCTGTTTCTTAATTTGTAGCGAACAATAGTTCTTGACATACTTTCTCATCTCTGATAAACCTCTAATTCTTCATTGGTTGGCAAAGTGGACTCACCCAACTGAATTGAAAATTGGCAAGCTTGCAGATGATTGCACAATAATTCTAAATATATTCAGCCCTCTCATCAACTCGTCTTTGCACAGAACTTTTGCTCAAGGAATTTCTCGGATAGTATCTGCCGCTGGTTTATGGAGCATAGTGGTTATCACTTCATTTACTGCCGGATAAATTAAATATTCCCCAATGGTATGTGGCTTCCCTGTTTTACTAATCAACATTGCACGAAGCTCGAAGTCCATCATCGTCTTGCTTAGAAGCTGCTTGTTACTCATTGCCACCAAATACGGCCAATTGTACCGCCAAATACGGCATAATCGAAGGACCAGGAATAAATTCCATTTAGGTACTCCAAAAAATATCCGAAATTATAAAGTAGTCGCTTGCCAACCAAACTAAAGTTTCCACCTACCTTGTGGCTTTTTTGTGGCATCTACTGCTTTGGATCGAAATAATACCAAATTTATCATAAATTCCGGGATCGGTTTTTTAAAACTACAATTCGAACTCGCCCGATATCTATTTCTCTCTCTCCGAAAGTCGTTCTTCTTGTTTCTTAGCCACCTATTATGTGGAATAGCAAGGTTGACAATTCCACGGCAAATTCAAATAATAACGCGGGAAATTTGAAATTAAACCAATGCGTAACACTGCTGAAAAAAGTTTTGATACAGATGGCTGAACTTCGTACTTCTTTTTCATGTCTTAAAAATAGGTCACGTCTTTGTCTATCTTATCCGTGTGTACTTTATTAAAATGATCTTGAAGCCCAAAAGGCTTCATCGCTTCATTCGAAAATGTTTTTATGACAAATAAATGCAAATTGGCAATGATGGACTTGTGGGATTTTCGATAAATCCGAATTTAATATATTCCGCATTATACTGCCGTCTCTCCCATTTTGCTTCCGACATAATTTTGACTTCACAGATACGTGAGTAAAACATTAGCTTTTAAAAACCTAATATCAATTTTGCGCGATAATACCAATGAAAGTGAAATGAACAATCACTGCCTTAATATAGGTTGAAGATATATAACACGCATCGAAAGGAATAAGATAAACATGCAATGACTTTTTTATAATACCCAGCGCGGAAGTTGAGCGTTAGGGGTGAGAGGGGTGACGCAGGAGCAGAGTGCGGGTCGGGAATTGCGAGCTCAGTCCTGTCGACGCGTGCATGCGCGCTCGCTGCCTCGCGAATGCCCACTATTGCCCACGAATGTGCCACTGACTGTGTAGACAATCAGCAAGTTAGAACAGATACAAATAATCCTGTCAATTCTTGCAGTATTGAAAAAATCGCTTTATTTAAAAATAACTAGTTAGAACTTAATTGCTACAAACATGTATTTTGCTATTTTTAATTAACACGCTTTTATTAGCTTCACCTCTATGTACGTACGTAGGTATGAATGTAATGGAATTTTTCAATTTAATTGTCATCCACTTACCGACGACAGTAATATTTGAAAATTCGCACACGTTATAGGAACCGATGTGTGTTTTTTTAGTCATTTGTTTAATCTGCCCTCATCCCCCTAGACCGCGTTAACGCCTAATTGTCTTTGAGCCTTCTACTGCCCCCTGAAAGCCTCTAGGGCCCACAAGGGGGCGTTATCGCCCACTTTGAAAAAGACTGATTTAGAGCAAATTTTGACATTAAGCATATTATGAAATAAAACAATGCAGTCTTCCTCCACAGTTTAATTGTTACCATAAAAGTTATTAGATTTCCGACATGTTTCGAGCACTTAAGTACTCATCTTCAGGGGATACCAACATCGAGTTTAACTTCGAAATAATAAGTTGTCTCAAATAAATGAGTACAACAGAAAGGCTGGAGACTTGATGCATTAAATGGTTAAATAGATTGAATGAGAAGTAAAGTTAAAAATAAGTTTTGTAATATAGATAAGTGGAACATATTTAAGTATGATAATAGAAGATAATGACATCTGAAGGTAATTAAAGAAAAGTTTGTTTAAAAATTAAGAATCAAGAGCTTGCATGGTTAAGTTTAGAGGAGTAGCACATGTGTTAAGTTAAATAAAGAAATAATGTGAACTCTGGAGGAGAGAAGTTTTCTTTTAATTTTTTAAATCATAGGTTTTATTTAAAAAAAAAACATTTTTTTAAATTATGAGAATTTTGTAGAAACTACTGAAAGATTTTTAAATGTATAAATACATAAGCTAAATTGAGACATTTAAAAATCTTTCAGTAGTTTCTACAAAATTCTCATATTAAAAAAAAATTTTTCTTTTAAAATAAAACCTATGATTTAAAAAATTAAAAAAAAACTTCTCTCCTCCATAGTTCACATTATTTCTTTATTTAACTTAACACATGTGCTACTCCTCTAAACTTAACCATGCAAGCTCTTGATTCTTAATTTTTAAACAAACTTTTCTTTAATTACCTTCAGATGTCATTATCTTCTATTATCATACTTAAATATGTTACAAAACTTATTTTTAACTTTACTTCTCATTCAATCTATTTAACCATTTAATGCACCAAGTCTTCAGCCTTTCTGTTGTACTCATTTATTTGAGACAACTTATTATTTCGAAGTTAAACTCGATGTTGGTATCCCCTGAAGATGAGTACTTAAGTGCTCGAAACATGTCGGGAATCTAATAACTTTTATGGTAACAATTAAACTGTGGAGGAAGACTGCATTGTTTTATTTCATATTACATTGGCTCCACTGAAAGTATGGACTATTTTTTCAACATTAAGCATATTGTTATGGCATCTTTTTTTGATAAGACAACACACCCTGTATATGTTTACGGCTAATCCTTTGCGGCTTGGCATGCTAGAATTACTTTATTAAGAAGAAAACAGAGAATGTGATATTTCTAAATAAATCCTCTAGCTTATTTCGCTTGGATAAAGCTGGGGCGTGGGTTTTTAAGGAACAATGGAAAATATAATCGTTAAGCGAAAATAAAAGGTGTGAGAAACAGCAGCGTTTAGACATTTCCAAGTGATAATGGAATTTTACACAAAACGTTACAAGAAAAAAAGGATCTTAAGTATTTTTATAGTACTTTGATGTGATCTATCATTTTTATAAAAATGTCACCAGCATTCTTTTAAAATTTTGTCAGTGGATGAGATTGCTTAATATGGGTATTTTTAGAATTTGTTTTGATGGTCCTTTCAACGGTGTATTTTAACCATTAGAATATAATTAATTATATAATATACAATTGCTACAAATATTCCTAACAGATAAAGGCTACGTGGGAGACTGAGAGTTGTACTTGAGGGCCGCACAGATATCTTTAAGGGGGCTAAAAATTAAGATGCTCGCACAAATATACTTTTATAATGCTAACAATCTGTAGCACCATGGTTCTTACTTATCGATAAATCACTTGAAATTGGCATAATATACCAATTTAGAAATTCTGTTCACTTTAAATGACCAGTGATGACATTTTAAAAATTATAAATTTAATATACATGTTGTCCGGTAAGTATTTGGCATACTTTTTTTCCTAAAGTGCCCCTTAACGGAAATACAGAGCCCCAAAGGGGTACCCAGCGACTTACCCTTTCGGCTCTAACTTTTGAACCGATATGTATAATTTAATGAAATATTAATATGTTATGTAGGCCATAAAGGCTCATAAAACCATATTACAGTAGATGTTTTACATCGTCAGGTAAGTCAGAAAAGGACTTACCAGCACACTCGTTGTAAGTGAAATGAACAATCATCAAGAAAGGACTTACCACCACACTCGTTGGGCCGAAATTTTCACGGGTGTCATTTTACAGAGCTGAAATCTGATTTTTTTAAATACTCTGGTTATCCTTTTTTAAAAAAGGTGCTCTACATTTGTTTAAATACAATTAGCCCTTCTCGTAGCAAATACATTTTTGGTATAACACGTTTAAGCATCGACTTTTGAAATTTATTTAATAATCAAGTTTATTTACATAACTTATTTAAACACAGTAACTAATCGAATAACAACAAAAGTAATAATTCGCAATAAAATAATACATTTTGTCATTATCTCATTAATGCTGACATACATTTAACTTTCGAACAAGCACTCGGCAATTCTGTAGATACAAGAAGAATTTATTCTGATACACTTCCAAATCCAAGTGTGCCGCATAAAGAAACCATTGAAAGGGTTGATATTTTGGAAATCACTTAAACGTAAGAATGCTAAAAATGTGAAACATTTGTTTCTTCTTGTTTACCTCAGCAGATTTTCGAAATGGGCGCCCTATACCTCTGTACATTTTCTTAGCCGACGGATATTTTCTCGTTGTACTTGAAACACCATTCCAGGATTGTTTCAAATTTCGTTGAAATGGTGTAGTACCTATTCTTTCTATCAGATCTTCCCTGTTGGGACCTGGCGTCGAATATACAAGCCTCTTTAAATTTCGTCATAAAAAGAAATCCAATGGAGTCATGTCGGGCGACCTCGGTGGCCATAAAATAGGCCCACCTCGATCTATAAAAGCATTGGATAAGTGCTAACGACCTAAATTGCTGCGGGCGATGCATCATAGTGCATATACCAGATCTGATTTCAAATCGCTAAGGGCACATCTCTAAAAAATCGTTTAAGTTTTGTTGTAAGAATTGCAAATGCTTGGCACCATTTTATCTGCCTTTAATAAAGAACGGTCCAATGAGATGATTCCCAATAATCCCTGCCCACATGTTAACCATGAACCTTTGTTGGTGCTTTATCTGTACTGTTGCATGGGTATTTTCTTTATACCAGATATGCAAAATATGGCAATTTATTAATCCGTCTCGTCTCGGTTGAAACCGGTTTCGTCCGTGGACAAAATAATACATACTAGTAAAATTATGATTTTGCCTAAATAAACATTTTGGACATGATGCGGATGTAGAAGTTGGATCTAATCAACAACGTACTTTGTCGCATGAACTTGAACCGACAGTTTCCTTACACTATGAGGAATTTTCAGCAATCTCATCCTATATTTCCTGCCCTAACTGAGGGTTCCTTCGTTCATGTAGGCCATTCTCCACCACGATGGACACTTTTAGCATTTTTTTTTTCATTTCACTTGACTTTTTACCTGGCTACCATCAACCCTCTCAAAAATACTCCGAGTTCGGTGTGGTAGACGTCGATATGGAAATGTGTCAGAATAAATTCTTCTAGCCTCCACACAATTGTTGAGTGCTTATCTATAAATTAGATGAATGTCAACACATAAACTATCGGAATAATCCTCTAATACTTAAGTCTTATGTTCTTAATCAATGAAAATATTTAGAAAAAGTGTTGTCAATAACACATTGACAACAAAATAAAAAACGACTGGTGTTTAAGTGTAGCATTCTGATTTATTATTTCGATAACGTGTTATACAAAAAAATTATTTCCCTCGAAAATGGCTAATTTTCTTAAAGGAATGACCAGAGCATTAAAAAAATTAGATTTCAACTCTCTAAAATAACACCTGTCAAAATTTTGGCCCAACGAGTGTGGTTGCAAGTCCATTCCTGACTTCCCTAACGATGTAAAACGTCTACTGTAGTATGGTTTTATGAGCCTTTATGGCCTACATAAAATATTAAAATTTTATTAAATTAGTCATGTTGGTTCAAAAGAGCCGAAAAGGTAAGTCGCTGAGTGCCCGTTTGGGGCTCTGTATCTCCGTTAAGGGGTATTTTAAGACTTCTTCTTCTTTTTCACTTCAAATTAGGGTTATTTTGACCTCCCTTATGCGCTCTCCAGAGTATGCCATATACTTACCTACACTCACTGTGTATCTGTAGGAAAAATAATAATAAAAATAATATTTATGAAATAAAACATAGAATCCACAGAACATTAGAACCATATTAGAACGAAGTAAATATATAGGAATAATATGCAAAAAAAAATTTGTAATAACCTTATTCTTCTAATTTTATTATATTTTTGGAAAAATTGCATCATGTTAATTTAAGTTCTGCATAAACACTTACTTTGCCAGCCTTTGATATACCACTGAAACCCATTGGGGTCGATTAATTCTAGTTAAAACCGACAAAGTTGATTCACAAACTGCTGTGCTACATGCAAATGTTCGAACTGATGCTTACACGAGCATATTGTACAGTGACGGAAATAAAATTTCGTACACTGAGTTTAACATTTTATGCCATTTTTGAATATTTTGGTAAACTGGGCTTTTTACAATTATCTCACCTCTATACCTTGCGTTTCTTATTTCAGTAATGATAGAAGTTGAGCAAGTTGGGAAACCAAGAAGCACAATACAAAGCCTCAGAACTAAATGCCAAAATACAGGATCATTGGATAGAAGGACTGGAAGTGGCAGAAGAAAAATTTCAGATCAAGATAATAATATACATACATGGAAATTAAATATAAAGCAGATTATTCAAATATTATAAAAAAAAAACATTGGTTTAATATTTTAAAGCGGCACCATTTTTTCCACTAATAAGTTTAAACGTCTGTGCATTGATGCCACCAGCATTTGGGCGTGATGAGAATTGTAGGTATTTCAGGTTTCTTCAATTTTATTCCACAAATCATTACTGTTTTGAAGATGGAAATCATTGTTCTTGTTAATTTCTTTAACGATATATCCCCAAACGTTTTCGATTGGATTGATATCAGGGCTTCTTGAGGGTCAAGGTAACAATGAAATGTTATTTTCCCGTATCCAGTCCGAAACTCTCCTTGCTGTATGGACGGGGCAGTTATCATGCTGGTATATAAAATTTTCTTGTTGAAATATATTGTTTACCGATGGCAACATAATATTTTCAAGGATGTGTATATAAGCTTGAGTATTAAATCTTCGTCGAATTCGGTGGCATATTCCTAGAGGGCTAGGAAGTCATATACCCCCATACATTAACTGAAAATCTTCCACTTGTTTTAACATGATGGGTATATTTTTCTTTGTACCGTGTATAAGGCGGCCTATACACTCTAATCTGCCGTTATAATAAGATTAAAAAGTCTTCTCGTCGGTAAATACTACCTTTTCCCAAAAATTCATACCTTGCGGTAAATATTCCAGCGCAAACCCCATTCTTTGCTCTTTATTCATATCGGACAAAAACGGTTTTTTAGCAGCTGCCTTATTTCTCAAATCCGAATTTTTCCTTATATGATTTCTCGCCGTTCTTACTGTCTCAGGAAAATTAGTTTGGTTGTGTGCTTCTACAGCCGTCTGAAATGGATTGTTTCGCAAAAAATCTATTAGATCATTATTTAGATTTTCGTTTGAAATTTTTCTTCTGCCACTTCCAGCCCTTCTTTCCAATGATCCTGTATTTTCGCATTTAGTTCTGAGGCTTTGTATAGTGCTTCTTGGTTTCCCAAATTGCTCAGCTATTCTTCGTAGAGAAACACCGCCTTCGAATAAAGCAATAATTAATCTCGCCTTCTCGAGTTGATTCATGTTCACAAAATTTGTTAAAATGAAATAATATGATTTTCAAATCTGATGACACCGATAACAATTTGTCAAAAAGTGAGGTGCATTTCCAGGTGATGTAGGTATACAAAAGCCGACATCACATCAGGAAATAATAAGTGTACGAAATTTTATTTCTGTCACTGTACGTGTTTTTAAATGCAATTTTTTGCTTATGCAGTTCTTTAAAAACATTTGTATTCTCAACTTCTTTCAAATAATTTTTGGGCACAATCAGCCCTTCTTTACTAGAAAGTGATATTCCAAGTGAAGAGAGAGCCCATGCATTCAAAATTAAAATCTTCAGCAGCTTGATTGATTTGTTGTTAATCTTTTTTCAAATTACAACAAATTTAACACTTGAAATGAATTAGAAATTGTTTGAAGTTACTGTCGAATGCCGATCCAGCAGTTCCAATACAAATTATTAAACAAAGTGACCGTTATAGTGAAAACGAGTTGATATTTCAACAGTTAGTTGAATCTGGATGTAACTTATCCTGTCAGATGGATTGGCAGACAAGGGACAATAGAGTGGTCAGTAAGATCACCAGATCTAAGTTCATTAGATTTTTTTTTATGGAGTCACCTAAAAACTTAAATTTATAGAACTCAATCCTAAATGATCTACGTCAGAGGATCATGAAGCAATGTCGGCAAATTATTACAGATATGCTTCATAACGTCAGAAACCGATTTGAACACAATCTGTACTACTGTATGGAAGCGGCAGGTCAACATTTGGAATACTTATTAATGTAAGAAAGGTATATTATCTTTTTTAAGTTTTCCCATGTTTAAAATGCATCTTCTGAAAAACAACTAAACCAAATTAAAAAAATTTAGCAGTCTTAAAAGAGAATTTAATTGCCTTTAAAATGGGTGATCACCTAACTTCTATTTCTATTTAAAATTTTAGCGGTGAAGCTGCTAGAAAGTTGACATTAAAGGGTTGAAAATATAAACAAAACGTTTCTTTCTTCGAAATAAAAGATACGTGTCCAAGTGCTTACTTTTTTAAGTAACGATAAATATGAAAATCTGGCTTCTTTATACATACAGTTATATATTATACATACCGAATTAATCACGATTTTTTTTAACGTTTGCATCATTATCTGCTTAAGCTTAATGAATCAAGAGAAAATGGTCTCTTTTCGTGTTTCCTTTGTTGTATTTTTTTTTATCTTATCGGTTTTTTTATGTATTTTATGGCTTCTTTTCATTTTAGCCGAAAACCGACTAGCGTAAAGAAGATAAAGCGGACAACAACAATGATGTGAATGTAAAATGCATACATTTTATGGCTCGCTGCATACCTACACTAAAACGTGATATTCCTAATATTATAGTTTAAAGTCATAAGGAACTTTGGAAATTTTCTATTTTATATAAAAGCAATTATTACAGGCTAGAGTAATTTAAAAGGGAGGCATACGACTATTTACCCACTATAAAAGCAAAATTTTCTCTATACGTTTTTTTATAATTATACTATGATTGTTTATTGAAAGAAAACAAATGCCCTCACATAAAGTACTTTTTGTAATTATATTAACGACTTTGTCGGGGGTTGCGATTGCAAAGATATGCTGATGACACGCAACTGCGCACCAGTTTTAGTAGGGCCGGAGTTGTTGAGGCAAGGAATAATTTGAAATAGTGTTTGAAATCGATTTATGACTACTCCCAAAAAAATAGTTTAAAGTTAAATCCTAAAAAATCATTTATCTGCCACCTGATAGTCAATAGGCAGCTGAAAATATTAATGTGATTATGGTTGGATATAGTACAGCATTGTGCAGGAATATAAAGATTGGATTACTTTTGATTCAAATTGTCGGTTTAGAAGTCAGGTAGGTAAAGTTATTCAAAAATCGTATTTCTCTTTTAGAAACGTATGTAATAATAAATACATCTTAAGTATTGGCACTGTGTGAAACTCTTGTTCTCTCTCACTCCAATTACTGTAGTTATGTATAGGGGCCTTGTTTGGACCAATGCAAGACGAGACTACGAAGGGTTCAGAAATCTTGTGCTCGTTTTATTTATGGCCTGCGAGCAAGAGACCACGTCAGCTAGAAGTTACCTGAGCTAAAATGACTTAAAGTAGTTGACCGACAAAAACTGCATTTTGTATGCTTCTTATATCGTCTACTCGTGGGTGATATAACCCAAAACCTCTATTCTCATACTCCCTACATCCTCTATACCTGATTCTACCCATAAGCGTACAACCTGTTACAGCTTTCTTTAATATGCCAAACACCAAGCCACCCTTTTCAATATAGTGTCTTTTATACAGGGTGTCCCAGAATCTCCCAGATTTAGATTGAATATATAAAAATAATTCGACAAGTTCCTATACAGTTTTTCTCCTACGGTCCCCCATACGGAGTTACGGGCCCATCGCCCCTGGAAATTGTTTTTTTTTTAATAACTTTTGTGTATTAGGTGTAATTTTATTAATATAATAGTTACTAGGTAAGTGTCCTTCAAATGGGCCCTTGTAATCACATTTGGCTTATTTAGTTTGCCATGGACGGATTAGCTCTAACACAGTATTGCTATTTTTTACACCCTGTACGATAGAGGCACAGCAAACATATTTTTAGATAGCTTAAACCTTAAACTAAAAAAGAATACCGTAGAATGGGGATATTTTGAGCATCGGGGATACATTGATCAAAACTTCGCGGTATTTTTAATGTAGAATATCTACGAAAATATTTGCAAGCGACGCATGACCTTGGTGCGGGTGCCATCTTGTACGTTCAGAATAGTTAGTACAGCTGATGGGCTCTTAGAGGCTGGACGTGTGTCGACTATTTTTCGCCGTCTTTTACGACATTGTTTTAATACAAATATTGTAATTTGCAAAACTTCAACACCACAAAAGTGCTAATAATATATCACGTGTCTGGATGTACATGGTTTAATTAGATAGGTATTTGTGTTTATTACTAAAATTATCAAATTACAAATTTCCTAGAACTCGATTTTTGAGAGCACTTTAAAGGTTATAGTTCAACTTTGATCACCTTGCAGGCTAACATTGATCACATGATCAATGTTGCCCCCTTGATCAATGTTGCCCATTTTGTTTTTTTTTTGTCGTGTAGGACTTTTGCATTTGCAGAAATAATAGCTATTATTATTTATTATTGCTCTATATTTTTTCCAGAAGATGCCACGTCATCATAAACGTTTATTAGGAAGCCGTTCCTATGTAAACTACACCCCGGAAAAATTGGAAGAAGCTTTACAAAAAGTTGTAGATGGCACAATGAAAATTAGAGAAGCGTCTAGGACCTACAAAATACCTTTCGGCACATTATATAATAAATATAAAGGCCTACATGGAAAACCTCCTGGTCGCTCCACAGTTTTTAGTAGTAATGAGGAAGTCGCAATATTAGAAAGTGCGGCTAAATGTTCTGACTGGGGCTTTCCCCTTAATATCTTAGACATCAGAATGTTTGCAAAATATTATTTAGACCGTCGGGGCAAAACCATTGCAATGTTCAAAAATAATTTGCCAGGAGTAGACTGGGCCTATAGCCTTCTTCAAAGGCATAAGGATTCTTTTGGTCAAAGGATAGCCACCAATATTAAGAAATCTCGGGCATCCGTATCAAAAGAGACCATTGGCGAATTCTTTGATAACTTAGAAACGGCATTGGAAGGTTTACCAAACACTAACATCTTTAACTATGACGAATCAAACGTCAGCGATGATCCAGGCAAGATGCGGGGCATCTACAGGAGGGGTGTGAAGTACCCTGAAAAAATTATGAATCATTCGAAGAGTGCAACGACAATAATGGTGTGTGGTTCAGCCGACGGCACCTTATTACCTCCGTACGTAATATATAAAAGCCTACACTTGTATGATACGTGGAAGGAGGGTGGTCCACAAGGACCTCCATGTTGTAATAAGCCATGCTGCAACTTGGGTTCCAGATTTAATAGAACGGCTAGTGGCTGGCTTGATGGGGTAACATTTAGAGACTGGTTTTCCAATTGTTTTTTACCCCACGCAAAACGTTTGCCAGGAGAAAAGGCTATAATAGGAGACAATCTATCAACGCACATGGATAATGATGTCTTAAATATGTGTGCGGAAAACAATATTCGATTTATTTGTTTAGTGCCGAATTCCACACATCTATGCCAACCCCTTGATGTGGGTTTTTTCCGTGCCATGAAACAGGCCTGGCGGTCAGTATTAACTGAGTGGAAAAGCCAAAATCCTCGGTTTGGCACGGTTCCCAAAGCCAGTTTCCCTACACTGTTGAAGAAATGCCTAGAAAGAATGGATGCAGTTCCTCCAATAGCTGGAAGTGAGGTTTCCAATGAGACGAGCGCAATTAAACGCAACTTAATCAGCGCTTTTAGATCAGCAGGGATTTTCCCCCTCGACCGTTCTCAAGTATTTAAAAGATTTCCTCAGGAGGATATCGAAGAAGAAAATGTACGTTGAGGACGTCGAAAGTGCTTTAGTTGCACTATTAAAAGAAAAACGATTTGGTGACGCGACTTCAGAAAAACCTACAAGAAAAAAAAGACTCGATATTTTGCCTGGACGTAGTGTTACAACCTCGTCCACTCCTCAACCTTGTTCTTTAGGGTCATCAATACAGGCCTCCGCCTCTACGTCAGTAGCAAATATGATAGATCCTTTAGATTCCGAGACACCTGGAAGAATACCGGAGGAAGACCGCGAAATCCGTGTTAATGTGGGACAGTACATTCTAGCTAAGTTTTTTACAAAAAGGGGGAAAAAACCTATAAATATGTATGTAAAGTCATAGAATTGGCTCCTCAGATAGTGGTAATGGGGATGAAATCCATTTGTAGAAGCAAAACACAGTTTAAACTTATGGTTGATGATATCAGTGAAATCAATCAAGATGATATCCTTGAACTTTTGCCTAATCCCTTAATGGAACGTGATGAAGACGGCAACAGTTTATATACTTTTGAAAGTGAAATCAAAATAGTTGAGGTTTAGATGTTGTTAATTTATTCTAAAGTATTTTCTGATAATGTGGTTTGTAGTTTAAGAGCTAATGTTAAGTTTTTCACAGTTCAAAGACTAATTATAAAGTGTGTTTTCTATTTCAAATAAAAGATTTTTAAAAAGAAGTATTAATTTTGCCCTTATTTATCTTTAAATCAGCGAATAAAAATGGCTTAAGGTTGCCAGATAGGCTTGCCTAATTTTTTAAAAACATTTTTAATGTCTTACGTGGGGATACTTTAATATTTCATCCAAAAACCAAGGCTGATCAAAGTATCCCCAAAATAGGTATAACATTGATCAAGTGTTTTTTATTTTTTTTTTTACAAAATACTGGTTTAAAAGACATCAAAATTTTAGGATCGGTAGAGAAGTGTATTCCGATATTAGTATATTTTCATTTTTAAATTTGGTTCTAAAAGAAAAATGCTATTCAACATTATATTGAAAATTTGATCAATGTATCCTCAATCTACGGTACTCTTGATCGACATCGATAAAATGAACTTTTTTGCATTGGTTGTCATTTTTATACAATTCTTTCTTCTACGGTTGTTATAAAAATCGACTCTTTTTTCACCATTATAAATGCATAAAGCACATTTCTTTTTACATGTTAAAAAAAGTAGATCAGAATGAAAAAAAAAATTGAACAAGGTCGGGTTTCTGGGACAAATCTGTCATTATTACAAATTTATAGTACGTATTTTTGAACACCGCGCTCTTGCCATAAATAGTTCCTAATATTTAAAATAGGCCCATAAACTAACTTGAACCACCATTTGTTCGTCATTCGTTTACGATCGTAGAAAAAATATTGTATGAAACTCGTGCACAAAGCGTCTTTTTTTCACTCCTGGGTGTTGCGGTATTCGTTTTCGGCACAAGCACGCAAACTTCCCAATCGTGAAAAAAAGTACTACTTTATGCTCTCCTTGCATAAAATACTATTTTTATTACTATGGTTTTTTGACATAAATAAGGATGTTTATTCCAGTGTTAGTTGAAAATAGAATGTTTTAAAATGTTCGATCTTTTTTCTTCTTTTTCTTCTTGGTTAGTTAATTAGTAATGGAATTTACGCTTGCTGAATATGCCGACATGCATTTAATATATAGGCATGCATCATGTAATGCCTTAGAAGCCAGAAGGCTTTATGAAGAATGATTTCCAAATAAAGGAATTGCTGATAGGAAAACCTTTGAACGAGTGGATCGTCGTTTGAAAGAGACAGGTAAAATCTACGATGCCTAATTTTTTACTTATACTTATACTTATCGAATGATAGAGATTTAATGTAAAGTGTCGTAAATATTTTTAGGAAAGTTCAACAAAGCCAGCCACAATTGTGGAAATAAAATCCATCGGGGTGAGGGTGTTGAAGAAAACATCCTAAATGCCGTAAAAGCAGACCCATCTACGAGTGTCCGAAAATTAGCCGTTGAGTTTGATTGTCCATAATCAATGGTCTCTTGAATCCTTAGAATTGCATCTGTACCATCTTCAAGAAGTCCATGCGCTTCTTCCTCAAGACTTTTCACGGACGATGTAGTTTTCTAACTGGGTTTTAGATCGGCACAGAAATGATGCATATTTCATTGGTTCACTTCAGTTCTCTATACGGACGAAGCTGGATTTTCTCAAAACGGAATCATGAACTCCCATAATTTGCAATATATGGGCAGAGAAAAATCCCCATGCTTCTATTGTAACGCAACATCAGCATCAATTTGTGTGCCGGAGTCATCGGGCAACATTTATTTGGCTCATTTGTATTGCCAAGAGGGTTAACTGCAAAACTTTATTTGGAATTTCTTCGAAACAAAAGAACTTTTCGAAGATCTACCCCTGCTAATATGACGTGACATGTGGTTCATGCATGATGGGGCCCCGCCATCTTTTAGTCTAGTAGTTCAAGAACACTAAACAGGAACTTCGAAAATCCATGGATAGGAAGAGGAGGACCAGTGGCTTGGCCTCCTCAACTACCTGACCTAAATCCATTATGTTTTTTTTTACGGGGCTACGGTTAAGCAAACAGCTAGCTGATCTCCGCCGAGTCAAAAATAAAGACGTTTCTATCTGTCTATCTATCTATATAGCTATATATCATCGATCTATTCCATACGATTTTCGGTTTTTGTAGAGAACTAACAAAAATAGCGTGTTAAATATTTCTTTGGGCATAAAGTAAAATTACTTTCAGAACTCGCTGGTGTAATTAAGATATTTAATGAATAATAAAACATTCCAGATTCACTATTTGCCAATGGTAAGTAAACACAACATTTTAACCTATTCTTTTTCGAAGCATTCGCATTGGTGATCTTCATTTATGGGGTAAGAAATGTGTATGTTTATTTATATTTCAGAATATATATTACTTTTCCCAAAAGCAGGTAAGATTGTAAATTGAAATTCAAGACGAGACAAAAATCTTGGAATGTAAAAACCTATTATGCTATGAACAGTGTTATTATTGTTATTCTTTTGCTTTTATTTGAATGAGCTTGGTTTGACATTTCTTGGAAAAATCATTCCATCCTTTTCTTGCAGTGTCATGTGTATAGAACCATGTTTAATCAAGGTAGATAATTGGTCGATTTTATGCTCTATGTTGTTTAATAGCCGATAAATATTTATAACGCCATTGCCGTAAACATTGAGATTCTATTAAGGCTTGTCTTTTATCAATTGTGTGATATTTACAACCCATTTTAAGCAACGTTTTTCATAGGCTTGAAATGCTAAATGTTTTATCGTTGGTAAGCCTCTTTTTTAGGGAAACCAGGGTCGGTACAGATTATTCTTCATATATAGGGTGTCTCAAAACTCAGTATCAAGATTTTAGGGGCGTATTTGCCAGGTCAAAATAAGCCTTTTTTTTCCTATAAGCATGTGTCCGCAAACGCTTCGTCACCGATCTACAGAGTGTTAAATTTTCAAAAAAATTTTATTTTTTCCTTCATAGCTCTTTTAGTTTTTGAGATATTAAGATAAAATTTAAAACATAGATTACACTTTAGGGCTTACATCATCTAGTATACCGAGTGATTGTAAGAATCTACAGGGAGATATTTTTTCAGGGGTCATGCTCCCTTTTCTCCGCATAAACTTTTTTATAGTGCGCTGCTGGCGGATTCTGAAATATGCAGTACATTCTTTGTTTTGTTTATAAACTTTTTTATCTCTTATAATTTTTATGCATCTAAGATCGTTATCGAGAAAAAAATTTAAACAAATTTTTGTAATTAGCTACATTTAATTAACATTTATAACAACAGGGGGGAATAAATACCACAATGAAAACAAAAGACGCTATACTTATTTGTTATAAGATTATTTAAACATTACCTCAAAAATAAGAAACTTAATCAACTTTGACTTTTTATAAAAGATGCTGGAAATGCCCTCCTCTTTCTGCGATACAACCCTCTACTCTTCTTCTCATAGACTGCCGTACGCGTTCTAATATTCCGGGATTATTTCTTACCGTTTAAAAGGCATCCATAATTCGTCCAGTTAGAACTTCGATGGAAGGCACTGGTCCTGCATCATAAACTAGACTCTTTACATGCCCCCATAAAAAGAAGTCCAGCGAGTTGCAATCTGGGGACCGTGGGGGCCAAGCAATTGGACCTGCTCTGCCAATCCACCGATTGGGAAACACTGTGTCTAAATAATCGCGGACGGTGACTCGAAAATGAGGGGGGGCCCCATCGTGCATAAACCACATTTGTTGACGAACGTGTAAAGGCACATCCTCCATTAATGCAGGCAATTCATTCTGTAGGAAGTTTAAATATGTGTCACCATTTAAAATTCGCGGTAAAATAAAAGGACCAATTAAAGTATCTCCTACTATTCCTGCCCATATGTTTACGCTAAACTGTTCCTGGTGTCGAGATTCTCTGATCATGTGTGGATTTTCTAGTGCCCAAATATGAACATTGTGGTAATTCACTACTCCGTCGCGTGTAAATTGAGCCTCGTCGGTAAAAAGGATACGAGATAAAAATTCAGGATCCACAGTACACTTGCGCAGTATCCATGTGGAGAACTGCAAGCGCTGTGGAAAGTCTCGAGGAAGCAAACCTTGGACGCGCTGAATATGATATGGGTATAGCATGTTTTCGTGTAAAACCCTCCAGACAGTTGAACGGGAAACATCCAAATGCCGTGCTATTTGTCGAGTACTCATACCAGGGTTTTCGTCGATAACATTTAAAATCTCTTCATCAACTGCTGGGTTGCGTGCTTGTCTTGGTCTACCAGTATCGTGCATTGGAGTCTGAAATCTGCCGTATTCCCGAAGGTGTTGATGGGAATTTATAAAAGTTCTGTAGTTGGGAAGCCGGCGATTAGGAAATCTTAGCGCGTACAACCTCTGAGCATTAAGCCCGTTACCATTAGCCAGACCTTAAACGAAATGGATGTCAGCCAGATGTTCAAATGAATATGGTCCATTTTCCATTTTAATGTTAAACAAATCAAAAAATATACGATAAGTTATAAACCAACTTTTAAATAATGTCAAATGCATAAACCAACTTTTAAATAATGTCAAATGCTTCAAAATAAGCGTAAACGTCAAAATGAAAATAGCAGTCAAAGCCCACTAATTGTTTGTTTTATTGTTTCATTGAAAAATTTCAATTAAATATGGCGAATTACAAAAATTTGTTTAAATTTTTTTCTCGATAACGATCTTAGATGCATAAAAATTATAAGAGATAAAAAAGTTTATAAACAAACCAAAGAATGTACTGCATATTTCAGAATCCGCCAGCAGCGCACTATAAAAAAGTTTATGCGGAGAAAAGGGAGCATGACCCCTGAAAAAATATCTCCCTGTAGATTCTTACAATCACTCGGTATACTAGATGATGTAAGCCCTAAAGCGTAATCTATGTTTTAAATTTTATCTTAATATCTCAAAAACTAAAAGAGCTATAAAGGAAAAAATAAAATTTTTTTGAAAATTTAACACTCTGTAGATCGGTGACGAAGCGTTTGCGGACACATGCTTATTGGAAAAAAAAAAGGCTTATTTTGACCTGGCAAATACGCCCCTAAAATCTTGATACTGAGTTTTGAGACACCCTGTATGCATTTGATAAATTCTCCTTCTTAATAAATCTAAATCATTCTCGTCAATACTTCTAAATGTCCCACAATCACTTCGCTTCTTTCTGGGAATGATAGGTTTCAGTACTATATCTTTTGCCGAACATAAAGAAGTACTTGTTAAAGCAGACATTTCGGCTAAAGCATCGCTTGAAATAAAATCTGTTTTCAGTAAAGATTGATACGCATTTCTAATTATTTCTTTACCTTCGGGAAGTAAATGCTTTCATCTGAAAGTGACACTACGAGATGTCCCACTCTCAACACAAGCCCATGGACGCCACATTCTAACACTAATACAACGAAACATATCACGCGCCAGTAAATCAAACACTAATATAAGAAAATTCGTCGGAACCTAAAATTAATAAAAATCAATTTGCTATTTATATATTATTAGGTACCTATTTAAAATGGTATAGCAATTAGGGATGTCAGTAATTTGTACTCGGAGAAGATGAAAGTTTGGGGCATTTTGTGGCTACAGGGATAATTAGGGTTTTATGGCAGTCAAGAGATCAACGGTATAATATAAACTTTACTATAGCACAATTTATCCATATTATATAAGAAGTATAAAGTACTAGGTATATGTATCACATCCAGATTGGATTGAAATTCTTCACCAACAAACCGTAATTTGATTTGAATTATGTATGCACTTCCAGAGGTGCAATCGCTTTAACACACATCACATCACATAACTTTAATAAAATATACACATCGATGTGTTTTCCAAAAACATTATATTTAATTAAGTTATCGTGTTTTATTACTTTGGCTATTACTGGACTAATGCCCAAGCCGTAACGTTTTATAAAGGATAAAAAATTATTAAAAAAAAAATTCCTTTTTAAAATATTTCCACTAAGCTTTCCGTCAGGCAAAATCAATTTTTTCTCTATAAGGCTTATCTTGCCCCGAGCGGTTAGAAATTTTCTGCTACCAACTTATGAATTTAAATATTAAATTTTAAATCCCTTTTGTACAGGGTTATAATATATGGTTCTGATTTGAATTAACTGAACCCTGTTAAGACTTATAATAGAATGAAAATTATATCCAATAAAGTGGTTAAAAATTAAGTAAGTAAATTTAGTATTTCCATGTGTAGTTAATTCGTAGGTTATTTCGTGGTTTAAACCAAAAGTTAATCTTTGGTTGATCCGCCTTTTCCGAAATATCTTACAATATACTGTTATACTTTTTCCAAAGTCAGTTTGATGAGATAAAAAAGCTTCGACCGGGCTTCAAAGGGAACTGGCATCATAATTGAGGTTATCAGATCTTTTTTAAAAAATTCTTTAAGTTTTTATTATTGAAAATATTCTTTATATCAGTATTTAATTGATAGTCAGTAACTCTCTTTGAAAGCTAGTTTGCAAATCTACTTCGAATCAAGAAATATTCAATGCCAAAGAAAGAAGGAACAAGCCATTCATGAATATTATAATTTTCTTTTTATTACTTCAGAAATAGTATTTATACAAAAATAGGAAAAACTAAAAAGAAATTTCACTGTTGTTAAACAAGAAAAATAAACAATTAACAATCCCTTATGTTCCTCCTATACTAACGAAAACTTTGCAGAACTGTCAACACCCTAGCGATAGACCGTCGGGGCTCACCAGCAATTTAAAGTCCGAACTATTTTTCCTACTGGCAAAATTAGTAGAGCAGCATATAAATACCAATGTATATGCTCTAGACAAGAACAGCAAATAGGTAAAGGTTCTGCCAATTGCGTGATCCCTTATCGGCTTTAAAATCAGTTGATGTTTGAGGTATGCGATATTGGGAATCGGACAGCGGCGTGACTGGTTGAAACGATTTACTGTAATTTACATATATAATTTTCTGCTATAACTGTGTAGTTTTAGACAAGTAAGGTTTCACTCGGTACCTTTATTTTATTATATAAGTATGGCTTTTTGGCGACAATTTGAAACCGAAGGTTAAGGTGAATTATCGCAGGAATATAATGAGCCGGTGCCAGTGTCGGCCATCGAAAGCGAAATAAGTCCGGAATTACGAAACAAAGATTTACATAAAAATTCAAGGGCTTGCTTTTTCTTTCTGCCAGAACCATCCTCGGACTATGGGTTCTGACAAAAGGATTGTCAGAACCCATAGTCTCACTGACGAGCTGTAATACCGCGAAACGCGTCTGAGGATGGTTCTGGCAGAAGGAAAAAGCAAACCCTTGAATTTTTGTTAAGTTTTTCGGTTACTAAACCGACGCCCAACTCGGGTATAGCGCTGCCTAGCGAGGACTCTTGCAATTGTGACTTAATGTCTTTGCAGAAGATCCTCTGATATTTGTGGCTTTGTAAGTCCATGTCAGAGGGCGCAGGTATGCTTAAGAATTGGTGTTCTTTACCAGCACCACGAGATGGAGCCATCTGGCTTCATTCTCCGTCTCAAAGATTTACATGTTCAATGTCAACGCACTATTTTAAATATGTAGGTACGCGTGTTTAACACGTTCACTGCCATGTGGGTCACCGGTGACCTACAGTGAGCTGTGCCGGGGGCGCCGCGTGGGTCACCGGTGACCTGCAGTGAATAACCACGCTAAATGTGTCGACGGTCATCGTTAAATGGATTTTGAAATTGGTATTGTGACCTACAGCCAATTGCTTAGTTTGGCCATATAGAATTTTTGAGGTATTGTGTGCTGCCTAACAGTGAAGTTTAAATTTATATTATTAACGTATTTTTGTCGTAGGTCACTACCATATGGAAAAAAATAGATAGAAGGTAACCTACGGGTTAAAAAGAAAAGAATTTGTTTGGAAATAAGTTCTTTACTAATAAAAAAAGGTAAAACATATAATAGGTATGCAAAAAATACGCCTACTTATGCAAGGAATTAAAGCATTCCAAACATAAATAATGGGGGGCTTCTGAACAAGTTGGGCAATACGTGGTGACTTTCTTTGTGGTATTTTGAGCAATTTTTCTATCTCGAAGTGCTGATATCTTCTTATAGTAAGTTTTACAAAATCTACGCTTTTCTCTGGCTTGGCCCTCTTTGGTTAGTAATTTGTGACGCGAAGAACGGTTGTCATTGTTTGTTTGTGCTTATGTGGAAACAAGATATTCCACCACTTTTTCTCGAAAATTAGTTATAGACATCTTCTTTGGTTCTATACAATTATATATAAAATGAGCATTTACTATAGATGTATTGAGAAGTAATTCAAACGCTAATTCTCGGTACCACTTGATACTCTTGCGCAGTGGACTACTATAATATGATGCCATCTGATCCGAAAGATCAACCGAACTTTTTGCGGCATTATAATCTACAATTATTTTTGGCTTCTGGACTAAACCTTCTCTTGTATTAATGTCTGCCATTTCTTTGGAATGTTTAGTAGAATTTCCACTATTCCAGCTGCGCCGTGTAGGTCACCGGTGACCTACAAAATACGCTGCGCCGCGTTGGTCGCGGGTGACCTACGACAAAAAAAAAGATTTCCGGCTTAGGAAGAACAAGAACAAAAAAATATGAGTAGGAATATTTATTTAATACTTCCAACTAACCAAAAACTCAAATGGCCTGGAGGGACAAAATAGTGGATTTTAGCTTGGCAGTTAACGTGTTAAGAAAAAATCCGGGAAAAACTGAAAATACGCTTTGTACAAGAATGTACTTGTAATGACTTAACCCAACTTGGATTTTATAAGAATTTATGACGTTATTAATTTGGGGACTCTAACCGGTCAATCCATAAAACGCAAACCAATAAATCAAACATTCAAGACGGCTGACAATACTACAAGGGATTTTATTCTGCGAACTATTTACAACTTTTACGCGGATAATAAAGGAGTACTATTAATCTGATGAAGTATGATTTATTTAAATAAAACTTGGTTTGATACTCATGATGTTGTTAAGTACTGTTGGGTAGACAGTACAAATTGTACTTTTGGTACACCGTGTTCGAGAGGAAAACGCGTTATAATGCCGGAAGTAAAGATTGCTTTGTACTTATATTTGTTCGTCTGAGCTTTGGACCTAATGTGTTGCTCTTGTCAGCAAAGAATATCACTCATTAATCAATTTTCAACTTTAAGCGCAGTTATCCTTGAAAATATTCGGTAGGTAATAACGAAATGAATAGCGATGTATGGAAAAATTGCGTAGCTCATGTTATAAAAATAAAAAATGGATATTCTGTTTCACCACCTACAGCTCAGTAGTAATCTAACCTGAAAATGATTTTACTTCTGAAAGTTCTGACAATTGCAGTCATTAAATTGTTTATGAATTTTAAATTAATTATGTTCATTTAACACGTATCTTAAGAACTTCTTATATTACAGAACGTTTACTGTGATTCTGCTGATGCGATTAATTTGTTGCTAAAATATATATCGCTCATCCGGAGCAACACTGACACAACTGCAAATATGTAAATTTTACAATACGCCAGTTTTAAGAAAATTTTGAAACACTTCTAGAGATTCCTAACTTTTATTAGGACCTATGATTACCTTTATAGTTTAATAATATAGTTTGAACTATTGTGTTTAACGGAGACCTAATAGTTTTTATATATCTTTTTTTATTTACATTTTGAAAACAGCATTTTTGTTTTAGTGTCCTCAATTGTGTCATTGTGGTTCTAGAATTTTTTTTTCTTGTAGTTATGCCCTTTGTCTCCCCAACCAGACAAGATTGTTTAATGAGCAGAAGTTTGTTTTAGGCTGTTGCTACATTAGCAGAATTTTACAAATAGTCGCATTGTCAGTGAGTGGTGTGATATCTATTCACTAGTAACGTTAACTATACATCGAATTCTTCTAATCACCCGTATTAGTGCCGACTTTTGTTGTAGTTGCACTATTGCACAAAATAAGAAACTTTCAATGGTCAATTAGTTAAAGAATGTATAAAATTATCTCTTATAACTGAAATACAGTAAGTTGCCAAAAAAATACAGATTATTTACTACATGCAGTATTTTTAGAAACAAAATTTCAGATTGACTTATTTAGTAAACCAAAAACAATCTTAATCATAGTGTTTATTTATGTACTACAACGAATACAATAACAACTTAAGATTATGTCAGTCCTATAATTATTAAGTCTTTAGTTGGGGTATAACGTAACGTTATTAAATCAAGTTTTAACATACTTATTAAAAATACAACAACTAAAATTTAGTACAAAACCTTAAAACAAACTTTGGTAAAAACCAGAATAGTATCTGGGAACAATATTTTTATCTAACAATGCCTTCAAATCCTGCTTTTTTGGATCAGAAATACTGAGCTTGGAGTTATAAGCCGGTCTTAAACTTATTTCAGTCATATCAAAATTATTATCTGAACGAGTTTTACGTGTGTTTTTAGGAATGATTTTAGTTTTCACTGTTACCCACTTACTGGCATAGGAGTATTTTAGATCGTAAGACTCACTATTTTTAACAAAGCGTACAACTTTGATTTCAGATAACTTAATTGGTTCGCCTGGAAGATCTTTAATAGTATTTAGTGCAATATCATCAAAAAGCTTTTTAAAATCGTAAAAATCATCATAGTTCAACTCGTTAACGATAAAAGCATTACCAGTTTTCTTAGCACCACGTATAAGTTGGACATACTGGTCCGGCACATAGATGGGACCGCTCTTCTTTGCTCTTTTAATGGCCTTTTCAATGAGCGAATGAGCATTGTCACCCTCATTTTGAGTGTGGCCGCGAATTAAGTATTTATGCGTTATTGATTTTAATTCAAGAGTCTCAACAGCATAGTAGTACATACCAAGCAAGAATCTAGAAAAATAAAATAAAGAGGGTTAACATAACTATTAACATTAATTTGATAATTATTTGTTTGTTAAAATAATATCAACATTAATTACCTGTTTTTCTGCTGGCCACAGCAATTGTCGGAATAAAATATAACATTGCAATTAGGATGACGCTTTAAAGTTTCTACTAAAAATTTCAATACGCAGGAGCCAATTTCGTTTGCTCCTCGGTTGCCAAGCCCTTCATGCCAAAAATAGCAATTTGTTGTATTGTTTTTTAAATCTGAAACCTGTAAATAAAAATTAGAGTTCTAAATTTCTAGAATTATCGATTTAATTGTTGGAAATAAAAATACTAACCGTAAAATTCAAACAATTCAACTTTGATTTGTAGAAAAAAGCTGAACTATTACCAATAGGGACAGGCATAACTGCCTGTAAATCGTATGTTGCAACAACAGTTTCGCCATCTCCTTTTTTGCATAACTCTATATCTTGAGCTTTTTCTTTTCTACTTAAATCTTTTTGTTTTTGATGCTCTTCATAAGGTGTCTCTAACTTGAGTTTTTCTTCACCAATAGCGTTTTTGTATGACTCGCATAGGTCACATTGATCTTTCTTCGGTATGAAAAAAGAAATATTAAATTCAGTATTAAAAATCCTGGCATAAGTGTCATAACTCGCTGATTGGATTAGTTCTCTGTTAGATGTGTAATATCGATGTAGTTCCTTAATGGTTAAGCCACCATCAATAAATTCCCGACTGCTGTGAGCGCGAGTATAGTGGCTTTCAATTCGTGGGATCGCGCTTATGTGGTCGCGAACGGATTGTAAAATTTCGGGACTTATTTGGTTATGGTGAGCATGTTTGCCACGCTTGTCCTCAGGAATCATACCAGTATTACAACTTTTAGCGTCAATAACCGTTCGCATTGTTCTCTCTGATATTCCCAAAGTATTTAAATAAAAAGTTTTGCAAACTCTCTTGCTTTCGCCATTAACCGTTAAATGAAAAGCGCAGTTTTGGTTTCTATTTTTGGCAGTTCCCTCTTTTATTCGACGGTAGGCAACTTTTACTTTGGTTAAGCAGGAGCTTAAAAAATCACGCTGTCTCTGTAATGTTCCCAAGCTCCAATAACTATTGAAAATCTCTCGCCTTTGTTCCTCCTGTATGGTATTACTACATTTTAATCTACATTTATCCGTACAAGGTTGTTTCATAGATCTTTCTGGAACAGTTTTACCAGTTCTAGATAGGTATTGTTTTCCACAATTCTTTTGTTTTTTCCTGACATTTTTTATCCATGCAGATTCATTTCGAACCCTCTTTTTTCCTTTTTTGGCCACACTAGTTTCGGTTGTAGTTTCTGGAGGTAGCACTAAATCTTGGCTGGTGTTTTGTAAATTTGAGTTTTTGGTAGTATCATTATTAATCGACGTTGATGATGAGCTTGTGGAAGAACTGGATGAGGAACTAGACGATGAGGAACTAGACGATGTAGAATTAATACGACGCCGACGGCGCCGGCGTTTAACAGGTTTTTCTGGCTTATATTCATCAGCACTGTCATCTGCCGAAAAGTCTTCAAAGCTTGTCTCATCGTCTGTCACAGTTGATGCTAAAATGAAAAAAAAATGTTATTATGTTAATATAGATAGACAGCAAACCTAGCAAAATGTTAGAGTTAAAGTTACGAAATCTAAATTTTTGCTGTATGTTTAAATAGGTACCTATGTAATTTAAGTTATCTGACTTACCCAATTTAACGTCGGTAGCAATATTTTTTTCATCGTTATTTTTCTCAGGTCCTTCAGATTCTAAATTCTCTAAAACACAAAAGAAGATGTAACGAAATATTATACTTTGGCAAATAAATGATGTCAATTCTCTTTATTCGCAACTAAGGTAATTTTAAACTATTGCTCTCCTTTACTCATCGTAGGTATAAAAAAAGAGCAAGAAATTAAGAGCTGTCAATTTAACGTATTCATAACAAATATGAAGCAACGCATCACGTAAACTAATTTGACAGGTTTTAATATGGTAAGTGAATACGAGAAACACCTTGTATTATTTTTTTTATAAAAGAGGGCAATAGTTTAAAACTTTCTTTGTAGACTAAGATTTACTTGCGACTGATTAAACAAAATTAATAGAAATGTAATATTTTGTTTACCATTTATACTTGTAGATCCTTTCATATTTTCATCAGGCTCTAAACAAAGTTTCTCATCGTCTGCCACATTTGATGCTAAAATGAAAAGATAGCAAATTAAAATTATTCGGTTTTATTATGTTAATATAGATAGACAGAAAACCTAGCAAAATATTAAAGTATTAAACAGCAAACTTAAAAGTACTAAAGTTACGAAATTTAAATGTTTTCATCATGTTTAAGAGTTTAGGTAGGTACCTATGTAATCTAAGTAAACTAACTTACCCAATTTAACTTCGCTATCGGTAGCAATATTTTTTCCATCGTTATTTTTCTCAGGTCCTTCAGATTCTAATATTTCTAAAACACAAAAAAGAATATGTAACGGAATATTATACTTTGGCAAATAAATGGTGCTAATTCCCTGTTTTCGCAACTTAAGTAATTTCAATCTATTGCTCTCCTTTACTTATCGTGAGTATAAAAAGAGATAGCAAGAAATTAAGAGTTTTCAATTTAACGTGTTGATAATAAATATGAAGCAACGCATAACGTAAACTAATTTAATAGGTTTTAGTTTGGTAAGTGAATACAAAAAAGATTTTGTATTATTTTTTTTATAAAAGAGCGCAATAGTTTAAAACTTTATTTGTAGACCAAGATTTAGTTGCGACCGATAAAACAAAACTAATAGAAATGTAATGTTTTATTTACCATTTACACTAGTAGATCCTCTCATAGTTCTATTAGACTCTAAACAAAGTTCTACTAGCATTCGTGCTCGGCTTCCCATTTTAAAAGCTAATGGAACAAAAATAGAAAATAAGACTAACAAATAAAAATGTCTAACACCAGGCTGAAATAAGTTGTAATCAGTCATAATTGTAAAATATCAGTTGAACATTTCAGAATAATAATGACATAAAATTACACTTATTTCACCAAAAATAAACAAAACCATAAAAAAGTTTGAAGCAACAACGACGTAACTGTTTAATATGTTATTGTTTCCCTAGAAATATTTAATTGTAGGTCAAT
This sequence comes from Polydrusus tereticollis, assembly GCA_963920685.1. Taxonomy (NCBI): domain Eukaryota; kingdom Metazoa; phylum Arthropoda; class Insecta; order Coleoptera; family Curculionidae; genus Polydrusus; species Polydrusus tereticollis. Next base: position 59,960,666 of record OY987329.1, read on the forward strand.
AATGTCATAAAATACATTTACGTCGTTGTTGCACCAAAAGTTATAAAATTAATTTGTCATAATTACCTTTGCGTCGATGTAGCTCCCAAACACTTCCACTCACTACGAGATACTTCGCGCAACTGGCTTTTCGGGCGTTTTCGCCCGGCAATTGCGCGCCAAATTGCGATTATGTCAACAACGACTTTTCGCCCTCTAGAGGAAAGTTTTTGCACTTACAAATATGGCATTTTCACTCCAAACGTAGAATAATTATATGAATAATTTGTTGTAATTAGGTCAATTTGACATATTTTTGCAGTTGTGTCAGTGTTGCTCCGGATGAGCGATATAGTGAATTCTAACTACGGCATATTCCAACTAACATAGTACCTGCCCCTATCCTTTCTTGGCGGGGAAAACTCATACCTCCTCGCGGTCCTGGCTGGACAAAGACAACTTTTTTAAATTGTTTTCAGCAAAATGAGCATATTTTTCTACATTTTAAAAATATTAAATGCATGTGTTTTGCAGGCGAAGTCACGGGAAAAAACCTTATCGGTATTAACTATATTTTTAAATTATTTTTGGCAAAATGAACATTTTTCTTTACAGAAAGACCATTTTAGAAATATTTTCTGCAGGCGAACTCACGGGTACAAATCTTTTATCCATGTAAATGACAACAATGAATAAGCTATAATATATACTATTTAATCATATTAAAAATGTACAGCAATCCGCATTTTAATTATTTGGTAGAAGCGACGCCTATGGTAAGGAGGAACGCTTTTTTATGTCATCAAATTAAGCTTGGAACAACTATACCGGAGTAGTTTATTCCCAACTAACTATTATAGTTCATTACAGGGAATTTAATACGAATTATAATAACTAAAACAATAGGTTAAATAATATTAAAATAAAAAATTTGCAATAGAGTATCTATTTCACAAACTTTTAACAAAATCAATCTTCCAGAATTGTTTTCGTTAGGTCATTTTTATTTTTTTTTTATTACTTGAATATCTCTAAGAATCGGTGGTAATTGAAAATAAATATTAATTACTTCATGTAAAATTGATCGTAATCCAAAATTTGATCCGATTTGGGTAATTTAAAAATCATTACATTGTCTTGTATAATGTTGCTGATAAAAGCTAACTGATTTTGATAATTTTAGTTTTATGTTTGTTGTTATATTTATTTGAATTTTCTTATAAAAAAAAACATTATATATATTTGTCAATATTGTCAACGCCATTGTAACAGATTTGTTCCTAATTTCTGGTATTGCTTGGTTTATTTAACTCCCCTCACCCTCAGTAACTATTTCTTCACGCGTATATCGCAAATGTCGTTCAAAAAATCCATTTCCACCTAATAATGGGGCAAAGTTGTCAGAATTTGTAGTTTGAACCATATATTGTGGTTCAACGAGTAATTCAACCACAGGTTAGGTTAAACCTAGGCTTACGCCGGCTATAGTTTGTTGCTTAATGCGAGAGAGTAATATATTATTATTAAACTATAAAATAAATGTCACCGTACTTTCATTCCTCAAACTCGTCTTTCTCTTATATACAAAATAGGGTGAGACTAATTTAGGACCGATTCGGAGTGTGTAGGTTTTAAATCTCTAAAATACGGAATTTTCAAAAACTATCTTTGCAATTTACCTAAAATTTACAATGCAACCTTTAAGTTGTCCACTCTGCTTAATGGGTCCTGTAATTGCAATTTTACAATTTATTACTCTCTCACATTAAGCAACAGAGTATAGTGGTAATCAATGGTCGTAAAATGGAATGGATTTTGGAATAATCTATATATGGCCTATAGTTAATTATACCGCCCTAAGGGCAGCAATTCGAAAATTCATCAATTTTACAACCTCTGGTTAGATACCATTAAACTGCCTAAACTTAAGATGAACAGTAACCTGTGGACGAAGCTCTAGTTAAATCACAATCTATGGGTTAAACTAGAATTTGTGACAATTTTGGCGAATTATTGGGTGGAAATGGATTTTTTGGACGACATTCGCGATATATTTAAGAAAACACAGGAGGACTTCTTCAACAAGTCCATATATTAGGAATAAATCTGAACAATGACAATAACAAATATTTACAAAAGGTCTGCGATTAACAGAATGTTGTAAAATGGACATTTTTTTTACAGAAGGTTGATAAACCAAAGCTGAACCTCTGGTTTAAACCACAATATAATCTATAAATTAATTTAACATTGAACAAGTCGCCTTAAGTGTGACTTACCTAAGGGATAGGTCGCCACAATTAGTTTAGTAAAACAGCCCACATAGGTATACTCATAAGAATCATTGTAATGTAACAACTTAGGTTATGTACTTACGTTCTGTCGTTCTATCGTTCTGTCTTTACTTCTTTTTCTATAGATCTGGTATAACTAAGTTTAGTAAATTATTAACGTTGTAGAAGAGTCGCTTTCCGTTACTTTTATAGCAAACACCATGTTCCTTAGTACTTTATTCTGGAAGCGCTGAATTATTTCAATGTTGCTCTTATGGCACACCCTCACAGCTAATCATATTGTACTTGAACACTCTTCCTCAGTCTTCTAACAAATCACTTAAACACATAATGCAGAAAATATAACTAATACACTATACACTATGCGTCCTCCATTGCCAGGATCAAAACTTGTACAAATGTACAACACATGAATAGCTAGTCCGCGCAACACCTCGACGACTTATTACTGAATGCAAACGAGGAAGAAGATGGTCACATGACCACTGCATTAAATCTTTTATTCGGGCAACCACATTTTTAATATGGCAATTAAATTTATAATATTATTTTTGCATCTAAGTAGATTAGCAACATTTAATTGACTCCATAAGATTTTGTTTAAGTTAAGAAAATATTCGTCAAATATAGTATTTTACGTTACAAGTCCGGTAGGTGACTTATCGTCCACTTAGAATGATAAAGTTGTATCTGGACATTCAGCCATTTTGAGAAATCAAGGGTTAAAGTTTGCATTTACGGGTAATCGCCGTAAAATTAATAATATTAAATCGGGATAATTTTTATATTTTAAATTATTTTTATTATAAAATTTAATTCTAAACTCATAGGGATAGAACTTTATCTAATACTCTAATTTGCAAGTAATAAATGAAGATACAACCTTGTTAAATTACCTTTTTGGAAATATTTAATCACACACAGTTCTAACTGTCACTTACAACTTTGTTAAATTAGAGAGTCTATGTATAATTAATCATTGTAATAAAACAGAGTTCTATGTGAAATTACTTAAAGGTTTTATTTAATTTACTAAATCAAAACAAATGAAATACAAAAAAAAATAGTCAAATCATAAATGTAACAGTGCCTTATAAAATTCTTGGTCCACGTGCGGCATTGATGGCATCATTTTTTTGATTGCGGTTATTTTTTCCTTGGAAATTTCTTTTTTGGTTAATAGAACTTTTGGTATTAAATTTTTAATTTCAGGTGGAGCTTTTACTTCTGCATTTTTATTGCTTCGACGGCGTGGAAGAGCTGGAATAGTAGGACTAATCGAAACTTCAACAAATTCATTATCTGTGTGACTTCTTTTAAAACATATTTCAGTCAAATCTGATTGAGCAAATTGCATAGCACAGACTTTCGTAAATGGTACATTATCATACTTCAGTTGTTTTGAACACTCCTCATAGTTCATAAAGTCTGATTCTTTCATCTGAATGATAATAAACGGATTTTTCTTATTCACCTGCTTAAGTTCCTTTATAAACCCCAGAGGTGAAAAAAATTCTATTTGTGACATGTGTCGCTCAATTTGACTATGAATATTGTCTACCTCCTGCACAGCACCATGTCCAGGAATTGAGTATTTCATAGTTAACCGGTAAAGATCTGGGTGATTTCTTAGTAAATCTAAAACGCAAAAAGATATGTGGGAATTGCGATTTTGGGGGACGCAGCTGTCACTCCAAGTAATAAGTTCATTGAAATGGTTATCTTCTAAAACCTTCTCAATAATTTTTCTAAAGGCACTAGCCAGGCAATTCCCACTTCGGCCTTGGAGAGTTTCAATCCACAATACACAATATGCTCTATTTGTTGTGGATAAATGACCTGTTAAATTATACATAGTCAACTTTTGCAAATAAAAGTAATTTCCAATAAACGACCTTGGACAAGTTATGACATTTTCCAGGTCGAAACATAAAACAGGAATTTCACTATTCTTATCATTTTCCTTTTCTTGTCTCATAGCTGCCTTTTCTGTACTATGCCTTTCCATAGCTTCCCCTTCAGTGTCGCCTAGACTGTTTTCCTTTTTCTTCAAATAGTAGGTGGCGCAGATCTCACAAACATCCTTTTTAGGCTTATGAAAGCTATAGTTAAAATTGGTACAAAATATGTACCTGTACATTGAGAGTATAACTGGATTTTCTATGTTATGTTCTTCACAATATTTAAGATATAAATCATACATTTTTGGAATAGTTAATGTTGCTTCTAAATAGTTTTTCTTGCTATTATGTCTACAGTAATGAGACTCGACCACATTAAATTTTTTAATGTGGTCAATAACAATCTGCCTTTTCTCGTCACTTAATTTCCTAGTGCCAATCTTTCCTCTCATATCTTTTTTCGGAAGTTCGTGATCAGTAGAATGTACAGTATATACGGGTTTTTGAGAAATATTCAGTGTGCCTAAAAAAAATTTTTTGCATACTTGTATTTTCTCCTCTTGAACTTTAAAGAAGTATTTGAATGAATAGGCACGACGAGACATACTTTTTGTAGTTTTGCGCCCTTTAACATATTTTTCTGTTACTTGCCTAAGGAACACATACTTTTCATTTTGACTTAATTCATAGTAGTATTGAAACAAATTGTATCTAGCATTCTCCCCAATTTTTTTGGCGCACTGGAACTTGCAGTGATTTAGACAATCTTTTTTATTTACTATCGTTTTAGCGCTAACCTGCTGTCCTCTCCTGCTGATATATTCTTTACCCGTTTGGCAGAGGTTTTTTCGAATATTGTTTTTCCATGTTGCTGGGTTCGATACTTTTTTTCTTACGAGTACTTTTTTTTCTTTTTTTGGCATATTAATTTTGCCCTCTTTCTCATCTCCTGACCCTAAAACTTCCATACCGTTTTTGGATCTCTTATTTTGTGCCGTATTTTGAATTTCATTGTGCTAAAAATAAAAAAATATGATTATTTTAAATTTCATTATGAAAATGTAGGTTCTTATTACCTGACTTATTATGTTTGTTTCAATATCGACTGCTTGAGGTATCTCTTCTAAATGTAAAGATTGTTGGTCATGTTGGTCTGGAAGTTCAGAATTTTGCATGATTTTAGGAGGAGAGTCCAATAATGTAATTTCTTCAATATTGTGAATTTCCAATTCGTTAAGCTAGAAATAAAAAAATTGTAATTTTTGGTTTTATGTTTGAGATTTATTTTATTACTTCTTGCACTATATTCGTTTCTATAACAATTTCCCGCTCTAGAGGTTTAGAAACAATGAACGTAGAGGCAGCAGCTTCGCCAAAGTCCATAATTATTTCCGCGTTTGCTATCATATCTTGTGTGGACGTATCGGTTTCGATTACATTACCCGTAGTGATTTCTGGCGTCCGAGATATAGGTAAAATTTCACAATCATCATTGTCTTTGCCGGGAACTGGGATCTCGTTACGACATTTCTCACGAGCTAAAAATAATGAAACTAATATAACCAGATCTCTCAAATTTTATAAAGCCCTTGTTAGCCATATTTTAAAGCAGTTAATACTTACCCAATTTTAATATTAAAGTTGTTCTTTTCATTATAACTTCACAATTTTGGCAGCCAATTATAATGATTAATTTTAAGGTTATAACAGAACTGACAGGAAACACGTAGCCGATTGCCGTATTACTATAACAAGGGTGTAACTGCTGTGGTCAGAATAACAAAGTTCTATATGCCTGTACATACAACTATGTGAAATAACATAACGAATATTTACTGTAGATAGAACTCTGTACTTTTTCTAAATCATCCTACGATGGTCAGATGTCGCCACTTTGTTAATATTAGACAGAAAATAGCAGTGCAAGCATATTATGCTAAAACATCGAATTTGGGAAAAAGTGTAGTTAGAACCTTGTTATTCTAAGTGGACGTTATTACAGTACGAGTTGTTTTACGGACGAGGCGACGTAGGAGCCGAGTCTGGAATATAAACGAGTGCTGTAATAACACCTAACGGACGTGTATCGTATGGTATTTTATTTCATCCTGTCATTATATCCCTTTTCAAAAAAATAAATAGGTATATTAAAATTTTAAAAAATACTTCGCAATATTATATCATGCTACCTACCCTAAATGCAATTGAGCCATTGGTTTCCATAGTTAATTATAAATTTTGTTTGCTTGTCACTGTCAAATAGATAAAGTCATAATATTCGTGTGGGCAATTATGGAGGTTTCGGGTATAATTTTAAATAAGGCTGCCGAAGCAACAGAAAAATTAATCCCGACAAAATCATCAAATAGATATAGCAAAGAATATGGATTATTTTGCCAATGGAAGCAATTTCATAAAGTGACAAACATACAAGAAGATGTTCTTTTAGCTTATTTTCTAGATGAAGTAAGTATGACCTACAGGATTTTTTAAATATATTTTATATATGAGCAATATTTATTAATTTATTTTAATTTTATAGTCAAAGAGAATAAATGGCAATTCCTTATGGGCAAAATATTCGATGCTAAAGGCAATGTTACTTGTCAAAGAAAACGTCAACATCAGTAAGTTTCCGAAAATTATCGCATTCTTAAAGAAATGTAGTGTTGGACATCAACCGACGCAGTCAAAGGTATTGACAAGAGAAGAAGTAAATTTATTTCTCAAGAAAGCATCCGATGATAACTATTTGTTGGTTAAAGTTATTACAATGATTGGGATTGCAGGAGGTTGTCGGCGGGAAGAATTGTATTCTATGACTCTCAATGACATTCAAGACACAGGAACACAACTGGTAATCACGATTCCGCAAACGAAAACTAATATAAAACGTGTTTTTACTGTCATTAATGAAATAGAAGGAATTAATTTTCTTGAAATATACCGGAAATATCTTGCTCCACGACCTAAAAATTTTGAAGAAAGTTTTTTATTTCTCGGGTACCGAAATGGTAAATGCATCCAACAAAGAGTAGGAATTCACACTGTAGGTTCAATGCCCAAAAAAATTGCAGAATATTTGAAACTTGAAAATCCTGAAAAGTATACCGGTCACTGTTTCAGACGGACCTCGGCGACTCTTCTTGCAAATGCAGGTGTAGACTCATCTGTATTAAAACGGCATGGTGGTTGGAAAAGTTCTGCGGTAGCAGAAAAATATGTTGAAGATGCACTTGAAGGAAAAACCAAAATTGCAAGAATGATTCAAGGAGGTGAGAATTTTGTACAAGTGTTGCAACAAACTAAGAACACAGAAATAAATAACATTATTTCTGATGGGAATGTTCCTTGCACATCAGGAATAAATATTAGTAATAATACAAATTGTACTATAACGGTGAATTTTAACAAATAGATTGAACTTTCTTATATAAATAATAAATAGGTGTAAATGTTTTGTTCATTACTTACTTTTATTACTTAGTTAGCTCTTAATATATTTTTATTGTACTAAATTATAGTGTTTATTTAATTAAATTAATATAAACTAACTTTTAAGAAATACATGCAGGCTTGTAGGTCCAAATAAAATAAAAATTACTAATTTTAGTTAAATAAAATTTTTCAAAAATTGTAACAGGAAATCTATTTTATAGTTGTGTAATATTTTACATTTACTAAAGTTGGTAGAAAATAATATCTACTATTACAAGTAGAAGCATTCAAACAGTATTAATTGGTATCGCTAGATATAGGTCCAAGTAAAATAAAATCTACCAATTTTAGTTAAATAAAATATTTAAAGAATTGTAACAGGGAATATATTCTATGGTTGTGTAATATTTTACAATTACTAAAGTTGGTAGAAAAAAATACTATTACAAGTAGAAGCACCCAAACAGTTTTAATTGGTATCACTAAATATAGACCATATAAAATAAAAATTACTAATTTTAGTTAAGCAAAACCTTTAAAACAATGTAATTAAATGCCTATATTATAGTTACATAACATTTTTCATTTACTAAAGTCGGTTAAAGAGTATAATTTATGCTACATGCTACCTACCTATATATAGCAGTGAACGATTCTCTAATAAATACTTGTCGGGTGGCGGAACGCATTTTTATAGTAGGCCATGACTTTTTATTTTCTTTGAATTATGACAGTTACCTACTTTTATTATAACCCTTAAAAAACCTATATAGTTATCATATTCTTAGTGCTGATGAATATGGCAAAAATAGTGTACTCTGCTTGTACATTTTGTACGGAGTTTAAAGATATTAGTAATTGTCATCGTCAGTTAACCTACTTAGTTGATTTACTTCGTAATTGCACTTTAGACGCGGATGATAAAATGTTGTTTCGAAAAATTCAGGAGGCTCTTTTGGACCTTTTTATTAAATTTCGGTTCCTTCCTAACAAGAAGAAAAATCAAATAGTTTCAAAATATTATATATATTATATGAAACATTTGCATTTGCTAGACAATGAATTCCATCCAAGATATTCACCATTAAGAAGAGAAGAATTTCTCAAAGAATTTGAAGAGCATTTGAAAATTGTGGTAATAAATAATAATTGATTTATTTCATTTAAAAAAGTGTTTTTGATGTATTAAATAATTGCTAAATATGTGTATTTAAATATTTTATTTCTTATAATTTTAAGTGACAACTTGTCAAAAATCGAAAGTAAAAAGTCGTAGTTTCCAAAAACAAAGCATGGTTGCTAGGCAACACATTACAGTATCTGATACTGTAATGTTCCATTTACCGGCCGCATATGAGTACAGGGTAAGTAGATTTACTGGACAGGATGAAATAAAATAATTTTATTGAATCAATGAAAAAATTTTCGGTTCATAAGCTTAAAATAAATAGTTAGGTACAATGCACATAAAGGTTTATACCTTTTAGGTTCTGCAACATTGTTCTCCCACAAGGAGATGTAAAAAGATTTAAGGAATTAAATTAAAAATAACGCAATACAATAGAAAAGACCATAAATAAAGGGGAACCCGGTGGCTGGCTCTGGATAAAGTGAAATGCCAAATTTGGAGACAATTTTAAAATCACCATAGTTTCGCTGTACTTTCTATAACTGTAACTTATAGGTATCAGGAAAGTGTTCCTTTGCAGGACGAGCAAGGGAAAAAGTCTGAGGGCCCTATAAGGACGTGTATGTACAAAAAATTTTTTGCATTTCCATATCAAACAATTTTCAGTAACCATGGACTTAAAGCCTATTCGAAAATAATATAATCAAATAATATCGTCGCGTTGCCATGGTACCTACGCTGCACAGAAGTATGCTGTGCAGCGTGCAACGTGCAAGCCCAGTAAAGATTAATTTTTCCATTTAAATATTAATCAAAAATGGGCAGCTTTCTGAACGCAAAGGAGTTTTAAAGCTCCAAGCTGTGGACGTTTTCAGATTGGTCTGCCATTATCTGTGTTTTTCTACTGGGTGGATTTTAACAGGTTTAACTCTACCTAAAATTTTATACCTCCAAACCATTTTTTACGGCAACTAGGATAAATTATGTATATTTTTTTAATAATGTTATGCCTTGTTTACGGAATTTTATTATTAACTTAATACTTTGGGTTTCGACGCCGCCAGAGTTGACACATATTAAATTCAGAGTGAATTTTGAAACTCTTGTATGCCTGGCGTTTACGACATTTTTATTAGATTTATAGACCGACAGTGCTGGAAATGGTGCTTTCGAATAAAAAAAGGCAAAATAACAATACTTAAATGTCACGTGGCTTCAAGAAACAATTTTAATTAAAATGAATAATTTGCTAATGGAATCCAAAAAATATTTTATCAAACATGTTTTACACAATAGGTGCATTTACAGGGTGTTCCTTAAAGACGTGCTAATATTTCAGGGTGTAATTTCTCAGGTCATTTTGTGAAGACAAGTTAATATGAACATATGTTCGCAACGGCTTACATTTTGTCACACAGATGTAGATTTTTTTTAAGCGTTCTTTTAAAATATCTCCGAATCTACCTTTGATATTAAAAATAAACTTAAAATAAGTTCGCGTTCCCTTGTCCTTTCGATCAGACCCAATCCTTGCACCCGTATTGCCGTTTGACGGCTTATCATCAAGGCTCAGGGTCAGACGAAAATGGAAGGAAGCTTAAAGTGCTATAGCAATAGAGAAGTGTAGATAAACAGACGAAAGTTACAGCACGTGGCAAAATCTTGTGGCGATCACATGTTCGTCAGACCCTGAGCCTAGCTGATGAATTGTCAAACGTTGGCTTTCAGCGCCACCCAATGGGCTGCCTCCCAGCGTTTGAACCAATATAGATTCTCGCTGTTCTTAGATTGATGCGTGTGATCGCCACGAGATGTGGCTACGTGCTGTTTACTTTAGATATTGATTTCAATTTTGGTATGTATTAATAGGATATAAAAGCACAAAATTTAGTTAGAAAATTTATTTCATTACTTCACCAATGGCCTGCCTGCAAGCATATCCTATGATATTTTTTACAAAAAAAGTGGTAGGTCACTCCATGTGGATATTTTATTCTGGTTAGCCAGGTCAATTCTACATGAAAATGGTATCGTTTTTCTCGACAGACGCAGAGTTTTTAATTAAAACAATTAAATTAAGATTGCTTCATTTAGCAGGTTAGTTCAGGTTAGTTGAGGAATTGTTGAATAATTTTTGAACACATAAACATTTCTCTAACGTTCTTACAAACATCATTTTAAAAACAATACTTGTTGGAACAAATTCATTTAAAATTCATGTGTTTCTTTTCGAAAAAAACGCTCGGACCCGTCAATTCTTTATTTCTGTTGTGCATTTTTTAAAACTTATTTCAGATATACAAGCAGTGGCGCAACCAAGAGGGCTGCAGTCCCCCCCCCCCTTCCAAGCGTGCGTAGCTCAGTTCGTCTAACTACCTACAAGAAATGTTAACTCATCACTACCTAAGATATGTGAAATTACACAAAAATTGAAACGAGCCTACGAGCCTGACTTTTTTGTGATTTTCTGTTGTGTTTTTTATTTTTAGTATTTGAGAACCAAGCACCATCATTGGAAAAAGGGCATAGCCCCAAAATTTTTTTGCCTGCGCCGCTATTTTTTACCCAGCTTATTTTCTGGTTGCGCCACTGTATACAGGTTATCCCAAAAACAAGTTATGATGGTTTACTTTATTTTTTTAATTGGATACTCCTATTTTATAATACTTTTTTGAATTCTGCATAAACTTCTAAACATATTTCATGAAATATGTCATATACTTAAATTCGGCCGTTTGCGAGAAAATCGATATTCGGATTTAACAGATGATTTTTTTATTATTACTTAAATCATAAACACTGCTATAGATAAAGCCTTTCGTTGTTAAATTGTCACACTGACAGTGACGGTTGTCCCCTGATTTGAGTAGTTTTGCCTCAAGTCAAAGTGTCTGGCAAAACTTATTTTGATAATCTTGTAATTTTAAAAAATGGTACGCTTGAATGAAAGAGAGCGAATAGAAATATCAATAATGATTGGTTATGGAGATAGAATGCGCACACAAATGAAAGTTTCCGAACTCCTCAATAACAAGTATCCTCGCAGAGAACCGATACATCGGTCTACTGTCAATAAAATAGAAAAAAAAATTATAAATAAATATTATATTATACATGTATAGATATTTAGGTCACGTTAGGGACAATTATTCAAAAGGTTGACCTGCGTTATTAGAAGATACACAATTAAATGTGTTATTGTCGGTTCAAGAACACCACCATAAGGCGAGTTGTACTGGTGCTTTGGAAAATCATGTCTGCAAAGCATCTGTCACATTTTAAAGTTAATTTTAAGTTCTATTGTATATATTTTAAAAATGCGTCATTTTTGTAAAGTTGTCATGACAGTCGTTGTTAATAAAAAAAAAAAAAAAAGGTAATTGTCAGAAAAAATAGAAAGAAGAAGTTTTATTTTATATCTACAAAATCGAGTCCATTCGACCCGATCTAACATATTACTTTTAGGTAACTATAATCTAACAAATAGTCCATTCGACCCGATCTAACATATTACTTTTAGGTAACTATAATCTAACAAATGGTCCATCGTAGCCTTTAGAACTAACCTATGGTAATGTCACTAAATCTAAATGTTAGACGGAGCGAACGCTTGCGAGAAAAGGCTGGTGCAAAGACTGATCCTCGTCCTATTCATATGGGTCCCAGTAAAGGTGTTGATATGTCTACAATGAATTGTCCTGAAACTATGAATCCACATGGTTCAAAATGTAGCGTATCGAACATATCCAAGGGAAAAACGAAGGTATCAAGTAAAGAATCCAGGCGATGTCAGGCAGAGCTAGAAAATGAACTCAAGAAAAAAGAAATCGAACAAGAACTTCTTCAGAAGAAACATGAGATGCTAGATTTGGAACTTAAATTGAAGCTGGTAGAATTGGATGCAGAATCGGATGAATCCAGGAAAAGTGAGTTTAGTGAGTCGACATATCCAGATGTCGAAGAATGGGTTAATGGAAGAAATCCTTGGGAAAAGAGAAGTCAGTGGTGTTCCGGTAAAAATAAAAATAATTCAGAAGTAATAAGTAATAAAACTACTAAAAAGGTTAGTAATATTAATTCTTTAACCTTGAAATCTGATCCAAATCAACTTATACATCCCAGTCAGTTTGCTAAAATTTTAACCAGGCAATCTATGCCTAAAGATTTGCCCATTTTTACCGGAAATCCATTAGATTGGCCAAATTGGGTTTTTCAGTATAAAAATTCAACAAATATTTGTGGATTTTCACAGGAGGAAAATCATTGGAGATTACAGAAATGTTTAAAAGGGAATGCTTTAAAAATTGTCGAAAGTCTGTTAATTATGCCCCAAAATGTAGACAAAATTATTCGCATTTTAGAAAGTAGATTTGGACAGATTCAACATATTATTTTTATGCTTCTCGAAAAGGTGAGAAGTTTTCCTTTCGTGAAGGACGAACGTTAAGACCTTCTTATAAAGTTTTCTGACGAAGTTAAAAATCTTGTGGGAACATTGGAGTCACCGAATGACGAAGATAATTTAAGAAATCCTACATTACTTCATGATTTGTTAAACAAACTTCCAAATTCCTATATGATGATGTGGGTAGAATACATTTCTAATAAAAAGACCAGAAATCCTAAACTTGTCGAATTAATTTTATGGTTAGATACAAAATCAATGGCAGCTTGTCAAATCGAAATGCCAAAATTTGATTATTCACCTGTTAGTCGACCAAACCACCAGAAATCAATTTTAACTACATCAGAAAAGAAATGTATATCTTGCCACAAGGAAATGCATTATTTAAACACCTGTCCTACCTTTAAGAACCTTTCTTTAAACGAAAAATGGGATTTTATTACTGTCAATCACATTTGTATATCTTGTTTGGTACCATACCATTCTATAAGGGAGTGTAAGAGAAAACGGATATGTGGTATAAACAATTGCCAAAAATATCACAATAGATTATTACATAAAACCGAAAATTTTAATATACAGTCCACACAACAAACACAAATTAATCCTATCGAAGACAAATCTATTGAGACTTCAACTATTTCACAAAGAATATCAAATGGATCAGAAAGGAACTGTCACATTTCCACAAATAAATGTACTCTACTTAAAATTTTACCTGTTAATGTTATTTGTAATGATAAAAATATTAGCACATACGCTCTTTTAGATGATGCATCTACTGTTACCTTAATAGATGAAGAATTAGCTGACTGCTTAGACTTGCAAGGACCAATTCATCCCTTATGTCTGCAATGGACAAATGAAAGTCAAGTTCAAGAACAAAATAACTCAAAGGTTGTAAGTTTCTCTATAAAGGCAGAAGGCGAGGGAAAAGTATTTCAAATTAGACGTGCCCGAACAGTTAAAGGACTCTCACTTTCAGGCCAAACAGTGAATTCAGGTGAGCTGTCAAAAAAATATACGTATAAAAACAATAGAGGCCATTCATTTATAGACGGTAGGCCCCAAATCATCATTGGGCAGGATAACTGGCCTTTACTTGTTAGCAGGAGAATAATATCAGGACCATGGGACGGACCCGCACTAAGTAAAACCTTACTAGGGTGGGTAATACACGGGAATATTTCTTATAGTTGAAATTCAAATAATCAACTAGATTCTAAATTAGTTTGTTATACTAACAACAACGAAAAAGATGATTTAGATTTACTTCATAATCTCGTAAAAGAGCAATGGCACATTGAATCAATTGGGTTAGACAATATTTCTAAATCTATGTCAAAGGAGGATATTAGGGCTCAAAATATATTAGAAAATACTATGAAAAGAATAGGAAATAAGTTCGAAACAGGGTTACTTTGGAAAAATGATGATATATCATTTCCAAATAGTAAATATAATGCGTTAAGAAGACTAAATTTCATAGAAAACAAAATGGATAAAAATCTCGATTATGGGAAGGTATATTGCGAAAAAATGGATGATCTTTTAAAAGGGATATATTCGAGAGATATCTGAAGAAGAGAAACAAGAATCAAGTTCTAAAATTTGGTATTTACCTCATTTTAGCGTAGTAAATCCAAACAAACCAAATAAATTACGTATAGTATTTGATGCAGCAAGTCGTACCAACGGAGTTTGTTTAAACGACTTTCTATTGACAGGTCCCGTTTTATATAATAGTCTGGTGACAATATTACTAAATTTTCGCATTAAAAAATTTGCTTTTACAGCAGACATAAAAGAAATGTTCCTACAAGTTTAAGTACGAAATCAAGATTGTAAGGCACAGCGTTTTTTATGGAGAGGATTGGAGAGAAATCAACCACCAGCGGTTTATGAAATTAATGTGGTATTTTTTGGATCCAAAAATGGACCTTGTTTGGCACAAGAAGCGAAAAATAGAAACGCCAGAGAATTTGAAAAGGATTATCCTTTAGCAGTTGATGCCATTATCAAGAATCACTACATGGACGACTACCTAGGTAATTCAGACGCCATAGAAGAAGGTAAAACTTTAATTAATGGTATTATTTACATTCACTCTCGAGGAGGTTTTAACATATGTAATTGGATTTCAAATTCTCAAGAGATTTTAGATAATATTAAACCTAGTCTGAAGGCTTATCCAGGAAAGGATCATAAGGAGGATCGTGAAAATTCAACAGAAAGAGTTTTAGGGGTCTATTGGAACCATATTAAAGATAATTTTATTTTTGAAACAAAATTTCATAAAATCAATATAGATGTTTTTGAAACTACTAGACGACCTTCTAAAAGAGAAATTCTAAAAGTTGTCATGTCAGTTTTCGATCCTTATGGATTTTTGTCAAATTTTATAATACAGGGAAAAATACTTTTAAAAGAAGTCTGGAGAAGTCAACTTGGCTGGGATGATGAAATTCCAGAAACTTTATTTGAAAAATGGCAAGTTTGGCTACACGATTTGAAATGTATAAACAAGTTTACAGTTCCTCGAATATATTTTACTCTTTCTAGAGAGAAATCTGATTTACAATTACATATATTTTGCGATGCATCAGAAAGAGCATACGCTTCAGTAGCATATTTGCGATGTGAAGAAAACACTACAGTACAAACAGCCTTTGTAATATCAAAGATTAGAGTCAGCCCATTAAAACCTACTTCAATACCACGCTTAGAACTACAAGCATCTCTTATGGGTGCACGATTGGGTTGTTACCTGATAAAAAATCTGAGAATTAATATAAATAATGTAATTTATTGGACTGATTCCAAGACTGTTTTATACTGGCTAAGGTCAGAAGCACTTCGCTTTAAAGTATTTGTTGCTCAACGAATAGGTGAAATACAATCTCTTACGAATGTTGCAAACTGGCATTATATTAATACAACTGAGAATGTTGCCGATGAAGCAACAAAAAGAAAACACAATTTGGATTTTTCGGAGAATAGTAGATGGTTGTTTGGTCCTAAATTTCTACATTTGTCTCCAGAAAACTGGCCTATAGAAAAGAACGATAATCTAAATTTAGATACAGACATTCTAGAGGAGAGAAAAGAATTCGTTTACTTATCTGTAGAAAAGCCAAATATACCAATACCGTCTCCAGAAAATATATCAAAATGGACTATACTTTTGCGATCAACCGCCTGGATGAAGAGGTTTATAACAAACTGTCAAAAATCAGTTTCTAGCAAGAAAAAGGAGGAATTAGAAGTAGAGGAAATGTTAGAGGCAGAAAGATTACTGTACAGAAAGATTCAGCAGGATAGTTTTTACGAAGAAATACGTTGTCTGCAAAAGAATATTCCAATTAAAAAAGAGAGTAGGCTTTATACTTTATCACCGATGCTGGATCGAGATGGTATAATACGTTTGAATGGTCGCTTACAAAATTTACCAAAGGACTGCGAAAATATTAAATTACCAATTATTTTAGATCCAGCTCACAAAATTACTTTTCTCATTATAAAACATTATCACGAACAAGTATATAATCATGGTCAGGAAACAGTAATAAATAATTTAAGACAGAAATTTTGGATTCTAAGAATGAGACAAGCAGTGAAAACAATTTGGGCAAAATGTCAAATATGTAAAAATAGAACCACAGTACCTACAGTTACAATAATGGGTCAGTTACCCATCTGTAGAATTGAACCAACTGTTCGACCTTTTATTAAAACTGGTGTCGATTATTTTGGACCCATTTTAGTTACGGTAAAAAGAAGTCACGAGAAACGTTATGAAGTAATATTTACCTGCATGGTAACACGAGCCGTTCATTTAGAAATTGCTAATGACCTAAGCACGGATGGATTTATTCATGTGCTGAGGCAGTTTTCATGTAGAAGAGGTAATCCAGAAGAAATTTATAGCGATAATGGAACTTGTTTTAAGAGTGCAAATAAAGAACTTCGTATAGCATTACTAGAATTAAAACAAACAGATATTATAAAATGGTGCTCATTAAGAAATATTAAATGGCATTTTAATCCACCATCGGCCCCTTTCATGGGAGGAGCATGGGAAAGACTTATTCAAACAATTAAAAAAGTTATGAAGGAAATTTTACAAAGCAGATATCCTCAAGAATACGTCCTTAGAACTATATTTGCCGAAGCAGAAAACATTCTAAATAGTCGACCACTAACTCATGTATCCTGTGATTCAGACGATATGGAAGCCCTAACCCCCAATCATTTTTTAATTGGACCAAGTTATGCTGCTCTTCCGTGTATAAAATCAACTGAAAAAGATTTAAATTTATTAAATAAATGGAAGGCAGCACAAAAAATTCCCGACATTTTTTGGAAACGTTGGACACAAGAATATATGCCTTCCCTTATTAAAAGGTCAAAATGGCACGACGAAGCACTAATGCTAGAAGTAGGCAACATAGTATTAATTGTAGATCCTAACGGAGCTAGGAACACGTGGCCAAAAGGAAAAATAATCCAAATCTTTCCAGCACGAGATGGAAAAATTCGGACTGTCGATGTCAAACTAGCCAATGGCATGGTGTTAAGAAGACCCACTTCCAAACTTTGTGTCTTAGATGTGACAAGTCAGAAGTAATTGTTCTTCCGAACAATACTACGGGGAAGAAATGTCACATTTTAAAGTTAATTTTAAGTTCTATTGTATATATTTTAAAAATACGTCACTTTTGTAAAGTTGTCATGACAGTCGTTGTTAATAAAAAAAAAAAAAAGGTAATTGTCAGAAAAAATAGAAAGAAGAAGTTTTATTTTATATCTACAAAATCGAGTCCATTCGACCCGATCTAACATATTACTTTTAGGTAACTATAATCTAACAGCATCTATCCGAAAGTATTTGGATAAAAATAAATTTCATCCTTCCAAAGTCCAATTGGTTTATGAACTCAATGAAGATGATCCAGACAGAAAAGTCCAATTTTGCGAGATAATGATGAATATGTGCAATAATCATCCACAGTTTTCGAAAGAAATTGTATTTTCGGATGAGGCAACGTTTTGTTTGAATGGAAGTGTAAACAAACAAAACTGTCGGTATTGGGCTACAGATAATTCACGCTGGATTATGGAATTTCATACCCAATATTGTAACGAAGGGAGTTACGGGGGTTTTAATACCCCCTTTTACGATAAATCAAACTCTCCTCTTTCGAGTAAAAATAATGTCTATTTCTGATATCAAAAATGTACCCATTACAGAAGTGCTTATTTTACTTGTTATACTAATTATGAAATCAATAACCTTAATTACCTTAATTACCTTAGGTCTACATGTTAGGTTTAATAATAATAAATATACTGAGTGTACGAATACGACAAGAAACTAATAAATATATTTATATAATAATAGGATATATTTTGTTCTTACACTACAATATCCTTACAAAGTTAATGCTTGGACCGGCATTGTTAAAAATAGAATTTTAGAACCCTATTTATTGACAGAAATTTGACAGGTGAAACATATTTAAAATTTTTAGAAAATAATCTAGTACCATGCCTTACCACATTATACCCTATTCCAGAAGATCCTGATGCACCGAACAATTTTCTGTGATATCAGCAAGACGGAGCTCCGGCCCATTACACCCGCCGCGCCGTGTGGGTGAGTACCTTAATAAAGTTTTTCACGAACGATGGATTGGCCGACGAGGTCTAATTGAATGGCCGGCCAGATATCCAGATTTAACCCCTTTTGATTTTTTTTGTAGGGTTATCTTAAGTCTAAGGTATATGTTGACCGACCAAACAATATTGAAGAATATAAGAACAGAATAAGAGGCGAAATAAGATTGATAGAACCTTACGTCGTTAATAACGTTCTGCAAGAATTTGAAGATCATCTCGGGTACTGCCAGACTGTTGGTGGAGGTCATTTCCAACATTTGATAAAGTGACTTTTAGTTTCTTTTCTTTTCGCTAATAAATAATGTGTTGCTGTTTTAAGTTAAAATGCAGTTTTCTCGCAAACGGCTGAATTTACGTGCACGACATGTTTCATAAAATATATTTATAATTTTATGCAGAATCCAAAGAAATATTATAGAATAGGGGTATCCATTTAAAAAAATAAAGTAAACCGTCATAACTTCTGATAGAGCTTGTGCACATGATATAAGCTTCAAAAAATGCACAAGAAAAACAAAAAATTGACGGGTCCGAGCCGCACACAGTAACTTGCTTTTTGGCGTGGTTACGCAGTGTGGTTAGGTGATTGTAGGTTATGATCATTGTTTTGGTTTGAAAAAATGCCGTTTATATTATTTTGGCTTTGAAAATAGACGATATGTCAACAATTTCAAGAATAACCAGTATTGTTGTAAGTAACCAAATATTTATCATAAACGACGCGTTCAGATACATTTGTATGTTTCAAATATCATTAAGAATTTTTAAGTAAATGCTTTTATTCAATCTAAATAAGAACAACGGAAGCAGGCAAGAAAAGTAAACAAATTAATAGCAATATTAACATGTAACATCACAAACACTTCTTCTACAACCTTCTCTTCATCTGTCAATATTGAAATTTTACCGTTAACCTGTAGTAAGATTCGGAAAGCTGTTCAAAACTTACCTCTCCGATTCTTAGTGCTTCAGTGAATTTATTTTATTTCTTCGCTGCTCTTATTCGAATATCTCAGTAAATATGACGAATTATACGATTGCGGAAATTACGGTAATGCATTACGTACAGTCTGTATGGTGGTAAGCAATGGAAGCTTGTAGAAAAAGAAGTTAAGGTATCCATAGTAGGAAAAGACAAGTAATAATAACATAACTTTTTGCAATTTTTGCAATGTGAGATGAATAACTATTGGTGTATTGTCACGGTACACCCTATTTAATGACAGAACTTAGCTAACCATTTACAACAGATTAATGTCGGCTATTTATTGATTTCCCTAAAACAAGTTTGAAAGCTGTATTACTTTTTAATGGCACCGAATTATTAGTCCCTATAAGTCACTCAGCAAATATGAAAGAGACATATTATATGACCAGTGGAATATTATATAGGGTATTCCATATTCCACTAAGGTCGGCAAGGTACGATATTATGGAAGACATAAACCTTACGGCTGCGGGGAAAATTTTTTATTAACTACATCAGCTAAAAGAAATTATTTTCAAGTTTCCAAAATGACCGCTAGGAGGCACAGTTACTACTTACTACTAAAAAGTAAAATTTTATCAGATAATCGCTCTGTTAAGGTACTGTTTTAATGACGGAAAAAAATATTCGTTAATTTTTGCGGAAACTTGCTTCTAAGACGCTTATTAAACCTTTATAAATTAGACTAAATTAGACTACTATTAAAAAACCGACTTTCGTCGTGGTTGCTAATACATACCGCTTCTTCTAGGTGGCGCTGTTTAGGCACGATTTAGTTTTTTCAGATTCTCTTAATAAAAATTCATGGCATGATACATTCTGTTATTACTCAGCTTAAAGAGCATAAAGATAGCTACATTCTGGTGAAAACCGTAATTCGATATCGTTATTTGTTTTCGAGTGGTTTACAAATTGATATTTCAATTTTAAAAAATTAATATTTAAAGTTAAAGAAATGTAACCATTCTGTTGCCATAATTTTTCATTAATTTACTATCAAAAATAATTACAGTAAAATCTCTCAATAGTGACCACCCTCGGAGAATCAAATGTTGGTCGGTTAATAGAGAAAAATTAAAACAACTGGTCTGCATTTTACAGTATTTGTTTATTAATAAGTATCTACAAATATATGTATAAATAATCTTAAATATTTTTGTCCAAATTTATTAGAACTAAAATTAAATGAGATGAAGCCAATTTACCAATATGTATATACTGCACATGGTTACTAACATATATATTATACAATGTACTGTATGTTTGCTTTGAAATTATTATTATTTTTTTAAATAAACAGAAGTTAATGATTGCTTCATATTTTTTATTTCATTTTTATAAAATTCAGATTCACATTTTAATAGCAATAATTGAGAAATATTTATAGATTTGTCAAAATTGTTAACATTATTGAAAAAGTTTTCTAAGTCTCTCAAACTTACGCAGGCTTCACATATGCTTGCTATTTTGGACACTGGAGCAAGTTCAGGTTCCTCTTCCTCTGTCTCAGAGTTGGGAGTAGTTTCATCCGTTTCTTGGATCTCATCAATACACAATATACGGCACCAATAGAGGTAAATTGTTTCAAGTTCACAAATGTGTCATTAATGTAAGGAAACAGTTGTGCCAGCGGAATATTATTTCGTATAAGTCATCAATATTATACACATAAATCCGACTATCATAAAGCATTTCTTTATTGTCACTGGGGATAAATTATTGCGTCAGGTCACCGAAACCCATATCAAGGCGTTGGTTATGGTAATATTATTTTCGATTTCTTGAGGACGACAGCCATTGTCAATACATGTTAAAAGCCTCTTAATAAGGTAGCCTCTGTAGAGCATTTTAATATTCTGAACAATGCCTTGGTTCAAAGGTTGGCAAGGTAATTTTGGGATGAGACATTGCGTTATCCAGAAACAATACTACTCTTATATCCTGCTTCTTCATGTTGATATCAAATCGATGAAGCCATGTTGTTATGATGTCTGCCGTCATCCACGCTTTTTTATTTGAGACCGATTGGAGAGGTAACTTATCGATATATGCGCCCTTTAAATATTGAGGATTTTTGTTTTTGCCTATTATACGTGGTTCTTCCTTCTCACCATCCATATTTAGAACAGAATTGTAAATCGTTGTTTTGCAGTACACTTGTCATCTTTCAATGTATATGTTTTTGTTGGCAATGCACGATTGTAGAGACCTATCTCATCTGAATTAAATACGTCCCTTGGGGCACAATCCTTTAAAATGGTCAATAGCCTCTCTTTCCAAGCAGCTACGTCTTCGATATTGATATCGGCTGATTCGCCACATATTTTCTTGAAGATAATATCGTGCCTAACCATCCATTTAATGCCTTGAATCTCTCTATTTCTTAACATAGCGATTTGATGATGACATGATAAAATTAGACTTTTTAAATAAATCCTAGTAACTGTGCCCCATAGCGGTCATTTTGGAAACTTGAAAATACTTTGCAGCAATTTCTTTTGGCCGATTTATTCAATAAGAAAATGTCCTCGAAGCCGCAAGGTTTATGACTTCCATAATTTCGTACCTTGCCGACTTAGTAGGACACCCTGTATGTGCAGATTTAAAAAGGGTAGTAGCATTATTAACAGGGCTGCAGTCAGGATATACAAAATACTGCTGCTTTTTAAGTGAGAGCCGCAGAAAAGATAATCATTAAGAATTTAAAAACTGAGTTTGGTGTTAAAAATATGGCACGAAAAGCATTAGTTTAGAAGGAAAGATATATTTACCCCCTCACTTCATATTAAGCTAAGACTCATCAAAATATTTTGTTAAGGCACTGAACAAAGAAGGAGACGCTTTCTTATTTCTAAAAGAGAAATGTCCACGTAACGTAAGGCAAATGTTAAACTATTTCAAGATGAGAACTTTAGAACAACTTTAAATGATACTGAAACGTTCGCCACAATTTTCATGGGAGCAATAAATTAGAGAACTACCACGAAGACGTGAAAGAACTGCACTCTGCCTACCACATTTTGCGATGCAACATGTCACTAATAATCCATTTTCTATATTCTTATTCGGATTTCTTTTCATAAAATTTGAGAGCAGTATCAGATTAGCATGGAGAAAGATTTCACCAAGACATATCATCAATTGAAAAACGGTACGCCGGAGACTGAAGCCCAAACACGTTGAACGACTATTGTTGGAATTTAATATGGTGGTTCTTATAAAAGAAAGATGAAAGGAAGTAAATATTTGAAAGATTAAATTGAAATGTATGTATTAGCCATATACTTACTGTTAATAAAATGTATTGTATGTTTGTAATAAAATTGTTTAACGCCAATAAATTGAATAATGGCGTTTTTATTGAATTTTCCTTAATGTCTAAAAGATATCCGCTTTCCTTATCATTTCAGATCGATATCCAAATTATAAGGTCAGAACTAGATTCAGCAGACCAAAATATATAAAAAATTACATATATACATGTGTGTTGTGTAAATTGGTGATACTATTTTTGGCAAACCTTGCTTTATACTTGAAAAGAATAATGCTACACTGATAAAACTGTGCTCCCTTAATCAAATAATCTGATTTATTTGGTGAATAATTATTGGTAATAAATAAATGTGATTTTAATTAACTAAATTTGATTTAACTGAAGTAAATGAGAGTATTTCGTTTTATTTGCAAAGTTTTTGACTGTTGGTTGATTTGTGTCAAATCATAGAACCCTTCAAACAAATATCTTACCAAAAAAAACTAAAATAACAAAATCTAAATAACTAATTATTTAATCGAACTAATTTTTATTTTGGAACTAAATCCCGTTAATCGCTAGTTAAATCACCCAATAGAAAACTATTTAAATGTCTAGGTCATTTAAACTAAATAATTATGTATTTACATTAAATCGTTAATATAAAACAACCAAATATTTACAAATAACTAATTATTTAATCGAAGTACATTTCAAGTTAAGAACTAAATACCTTTAGCTTTAATTTAAATCATTCATTGCCGAACTTTTTAAATAATTTGCTCATCCAAACTAATAATTAAGTATTTAAATGAACTCCTGTCGCCAACTTTGGGCTTTGAGTAATTTGATTGGTTATACAAAAGTGGCCTGATCATCGCGTTTTGGTCATTGGTGTTCGATTTTGTCTTGTAGAAATTTATGAGTGAGAGTGAAATCTTCTTTGTTAGTGGCACAGAAGTTAGTGGTTCCATCAAAAATTAAAACGAAGATATGGGGAATAAACGTAATATGAATAATTATTTAGAAGATTGGGGTACCTATATCGAGGGGTATATCCCATATGTTAGATACTTCTCAAGGTAGGAAACTATATTTGAATATTTTAGTTACGCATGAAACGAGTTAAAAAAGTAAGATAAGAGGCAAAGAAAAGTTACTTGTAATACCTAATTTGAAATTTCGAACACAAAATCTTTTTAGAAAAATGTAGCCAGGTATTTATAAATCATGGCTACCTAGGTTACAAATAAGACAGTTTTTCTCAATTTTCACCATAATTCAATACCTATCAAACCTCCCAACGTAAAAAATATAATATAATTAATATAATATTATTAATTATTTGACTTTATTTAATTTTTTATCAAAGTTATTAACTTCTCTATAATGTTTTATTGACGTATATTTTAAGGGGAACAACAACTAATGGTCGGTTTATACAGCAAGATAACATAACATAAAAATAAAATAAGAGTTGAATCTACAGATCTGCCATAAGACGTTTATAGAAACACATACCATAACATAAAAATAAGAAATAAAATAAGAGATGGTTATCTTTTAAATTTTATGTTATTTTTATGTAAAAATAGTTGTGCGCGTGCGCGTAATTTGTCATAACTTTTATTTTCGGCAAAAATGTGTTTTTTTCTGTTGGTTTGCCTTATTATTTGAACACTATAAACAATTTGATAAGGTTTGTGATTATTATGGTATAGGTACTGATTAAACCATATTCAATAGCAACATTTCAATATTTCTTATTTTTATGTGACGTCTGTATAAACACGTACTTGGATTAAATAAGAACTGATTTGAATGAACATTCTGATCTATTGAAAATTAAAAAAAGGTATTTAAATCAAATATAAAAGACAAGTTAAACAATTATGTAGTTGAATAAAAAAACAATCACTTTGATGGAAATTACCGGTTTATTTGAATGAAATCACTTAAATGGTTTAATTAAATAACGTTGTTGTTATGGCAAATACATGTAAAATGAAAGTAAAATTAATATATACTTGATAAAATATATATAAATGTCAATCAAATAAACATTTTGTTCCATCAAAAATTAAAACGAAGATATGGGGAATAAACGTAATATGAATAATTATTTAGAAGATTGGTTTATATCGAGGGGTATATCCCATATTATGTTAGATACTTTTCAAGGGAGGAAACTATATTTGAATATTTTAGTTACGCATGAAAAGAGGCAAAGAAAAGATACTTGTAATACCTAATTTGAAATTTCGAACACAAAATCTTTTTAGAAAAATGTAGCCAGGTATTTACAAATCATGGCTACCTAGGTTACAAATAAGACAGTTTTTCTCAATTTTCACCATAATTCAATACCTATCAAACCTCCTAACGTAAAAAATATAATATAATATTAATAATAATTATTGTACCTAATATTTGCAAATTTGACTTTATTTAATTTTTTATCAAAGTTATTAACTTCTCTATAATGTTTTATTGACGTATATTTTAAGGGGAACAACAACTAATGGTCGGTTTATACAGCAAGATAACATAACATAAAAATAAAATAAGAGTTGAATCTACAGATCTGCCATAAGACGTTTATAGAAACACATAACATAACATAAAAATAAGAAATAAAATAAGAGATGGTTATCTTTTAAATTTTATGTTATTTTTATGTAAAAATAGTTGTGCGCGTGCGCGTAATTTGTCATAACCTTTATTTTCGGCAAAAATGTGTTTTTTTTCTGTTGGTTTGCCTTATTATTTGAACACTATAAACAATTTGATAAGGTTTGTGATTATTATGGTATAGGTACTGATTAAACCATATTCAATAGCAACATTTCAATATTTCCTATTTTTATGTGACGTCTGTATAAACACGTACTGGGATAAAATAAGAACTGATTTGAATGAACATTCTGATCTATTGAAAATTAAAAAAAGGTATTTAAACCAAATAAATTTATATTTGATCTAAATAAATATAAAAGACAAGTTAAACAATTATGTACTTGAATAAAAAAACAATCACTTTGATGGAAATTTCCGGTTTGATTTAAATCAAATCAATTAAATTGTTTAATTAAATAACGTTGTTGTTACGGCAAATACATGTAAAACAAAAGTAAAATAAATATGTACTTGATAAAATATATATAAATATCAATCAAATAAACATTTTGTTAACTTATCTTTTAACCTATTTACCTTAAGTCATTGAAACGGCTTATTTAAGTTAGGTTAGTGTTAAGGAAATAAATATTTGCTTGAATTTTATATTTAGTGATTAGTTACAAATAAAAAGTAATTTGTATCAAATCAGATGATACAAATTGAGGTAAATAATCCCTTGGTATTTTTCAAATACATATTTGTTTGGCTAATAGGAAACAAATATTTATTTGAGTCAACGGTAAATTTTTTTAACTCAAATAATTAATTTTATCAGTGTACATAAAATAGTAATTAAAATTGGACATACAATAGAGCTGAAATGTGCCTGGTCAGATTAAATGTATTTTTATGGTTTATCCTAATCCATTAAAAAAGCGTTATCCTGTTAAAAAACTTTATTAACTATTATTATAGTGAATTTGACAAATTATAATAATAAGAAAAATAATAATCTCTATTTCTAAAAATGTCACATACATCATCTGTACAAGCAAGAAGACAGAAAACAGAAAAAGTAGTAACAATAATTGTCTAAAACTACAATGTAACACTAATACTCATTCAATATAATCTTGTATAGAATAGAGTTCCAAGTAACAAGCAATTTTTTAGTCTTGATTTTGAATAACTTAAGACTGTTAATACGTTTTACATAGTTGGTAAATTGTTAAACACATTTAAGCACATATAATACGAGCTTTTCTCTGTTAAGGTTAATTTGTGTCTTGAATAGTTTACATTTAAAGTTCTTGTACTATAATTGTGAAAAGTTTGTAGCTGAAAAACGTCTCTATTTAAAAAAAAAATAGGAGACATTCATAAATATACAGTCTATAAACTGTCAAGATACCACATCCCTTAAAAACATTTCCACAACTTTCATTAAAACACATTTTTTTCAATACCCTTACCGTTCGTCTTTGTGCTACAAATACTTTTCCTAATTAATTTTAATGACTTAAATACGTAACAACTAGACTAGGTAGACAACTGTCAAAACTGTTTTATGTTTACAAAACAAAATCTGCTTCTTACCTACTAGATACGTTTATAATCCTTGATAATACCCAATATCATAACAACGTGCAAATGAATGAATTTTATTTTTTTATCCGAAAACCCTATGTCAAACGAAACAAAATGAAGAAAACAGATTTGCTTAGAAAGGAATGGCGATTTCAAAAATAATTTTTACTTTAAGAGAAAGCAGTGGCGTATCACGTTCTCTTTAAAATGATTCAGTGCGAATCCCGCACGAACGCCACTGGCAAGAATAAAAAATCATGTTGTACAGCAGACAATGTCTTTTGATGCACGTTTCACAAAAATATATACGGTCATACCAAAGTTATCATAAAAAAAAAGTTGTTTTCTCAAAACTTTAGCACCCTGTAGTCCAACAGTTAAGACTTTTAGGACATATGTTCATATGAAGTTCTTTTCTCAGAATGGACCCAAGCATAACCTCCTTAAATATTAGCATGTTAATAAGAAACACCCTGTATATGGACAATAAGCAGTCATACTGATCCAGTATTTTTTCAGGATTACCTTTAATACCTACCTATATCACAATTTTTGTCATCATTTCCTGTTATTTTCTTACATATATTCTACATACATTTAGTTTTGTTTTCTGCTTTACTTAATCTTCTTTCGTATTCTTTTAACCTTACTGCCCATAACAAATTATCATATTCTTTTTTGTTTTTCCTTTTATACTATTTAAATTTATTAAATCTGGATAGAGTTAAAAATATACACAATCTGTTTCTGCACTCTAAGATATCTGGGTTATCTACCACTCTACGTTTCTTATTTGTGTTAATTGAAACGGAAAACAATGATTAAAAATGTTAGTTGGTCATGAAAATATTCCATTGTTTATTCACATTTTATCTCTCAGCCTTGTATATTTCAACCCAGTCCTGTCCTTTGAGGAGATTAAAAAATATTAATTTATTTTGACCTGAAAATATTCTCTTATATTTTTATCTATTCTTATTAGGTTGCTCTAATTGAAAAATGACTTTTTGTGCAGTATGGTCAGAAATAAACGTGTCCAGAATTTTATTCTCCTTATAATCTAAATTTAAAAAATGTTATCATTACAGGAAGCTGAATTACGTACAATTCTAATATTTTAAATATTAATTATTTCGAGTCAAATGACTTGATCAGAGATTCCAAATTGGTTTTATGACTATTTTCTTTTAGTATTTCTATATTGAAGTCACCTGCAAATATAATTTTTTTATTCTTACTAATTACTGTTGATAATATCTGTTCCATACTGACTAAAAGATTGTTTATATTACCAGAAGAGGGTCTATATACAGATATTACAATTATATTAGACCCATCCAAGTCACATTCTATTGCCGCATACTTAAATTCATTGCTTACTGCTTGTTAATTTTGCTTCTGGGTCGAAAGTTAAGTTTTTGTGTACATATAGTGCACATCCCCCCCCCCCCACTCCCATGCTGGCTACCTTCGCGGCAGTAATGAGCTCCTAGTTTAAAATTTTTTATAGATAGATATTTTAATTCCTCCGTAGACTTCCAATGCTCTGTTATGCATAAAAATTTACATACACTGGTACTTTTAATTAGACCGTTGATTCCATCTACAGCATTGCCAAGTAAGTGACTGTGCATTCTGATGAATAACACTTACATTTATAAAGTTCTTTTTTAAAGCTTCTGGTTTTTCTTATTGAAATTGGTCGGTCGGTTGCAGTTGACTATCTATAAAAAATTTTCGTTATAGTTGATAATATTTCTGGACCTCAGGATTTGCTGCATAGTAGGTACAAGTTTAAGATGAGTGACAAGACTGCCGAGTGACCATTTTAAATGACATAATGACGAGTTCCCGACAGCCCGGTAATAAAATTAAAATAAAATAAATCACATGGATACACATTATGAAGATTACACAGTACTATATTAGTCTTTGTTAAGCGACCATTAAAAGATGCAGCTTAACATAACAAAAGAACACTTATTGAGTGTCATTGTACGTTAACAATCATAATGACTCTATTTCTTTCATAGTTATGCACTTCGACCTTATTTGGAATACAACAAGGGATTTATAATGTTCGTTTCATATTGTTTGAATGTTGTGTTAAGTCCATCTATAAATTAAAAACTGATAGATATAAGTTTTCCGACATAAATAAGCATGGCACACTAAATTAAACTTCGTTTATAGTCAGTTTACAACCTTATAAACTAAACTCAAATAATACCAGTGATACCTAGGGGTAATTTTTGGTCAACATACTTTATTTTCTTCCTACAGTCGAAACGGTCGTTCTTTGCCGGTGCATCACGCATAAACGATCAAGAGACAACGTGATTTACAATACCCCATCTTTACTTATTATAGCGTTAAAAGTGAACAAAAACATAATAGAACGTCTCCGGGGTTGCGCAATACGTTTCGAATTATTTAAAGTAACGTGCTAGACAGAGACAAAGATAAAAGAAAGAAGCTTGTCCTTTTTCTTTCCGCCAGACCCAGTCCCTGGACGCGTTTCTTCGTATTACGGCTCTTCGATAAGGCTAGAGAGTCTGACGAGAAGCAAAGGGACCTTACAGTGAACTTCATCACATAATGCATGGATACATATGCAAGATGTTGCACGTGGCGATTCAGTCTGGTTGGGTGGATAGCTCGATTGCCATGAGATGTCGCCACGTGCAACGTCTCGCATATGTATCTAGAGACAAAGATATTTGGAAAGTTGTTCATTGATGTCAAAGTCATCATTTGGATATGTCAACTTTAATTTGTTCTTAAACGTTTTTGTGCCTTGAAATTCAATTTAAATCCTATAGACTCTTTTTTTCAGAGCCATTTTTATCGTACTTTCGTATTGGCGGTAAGCAATTATGGATATTTGTTATTATTATTAAGTCCGAACGCTATATGGACACGAACATTTTGACGTTTATGAACTTGGACTTTGTTTTGACTTTTTGAACCCCGTAATTTTCAGATTCATTCATATTGTTTTTGTCAGGTGGAAGTAATGACGCACCGGCAAGGAGCCAGGGTACAGACTGTAGTACCTATACCTTTTTTCATTATGCTTTGCAAAAGCTAAGAGAGCTAAGACGCATTGGCGACTTTCAAATGCAGGCAATTTCTAATTTCGTATTATTAGGTATTTTCTTAATAATTCTTAAGTTTAATTACCTACATACATTACCATTACCATAAGTAACATCACTAACGACGTTTTGTAATTTTTTGGCATTCTTAGCGTTCTTTTGACACAGTGACATTTTTTAAGCTTTACACCCAAATGCTTATTTTCCTATTACCTATACAGTGTGTATTATCAGCCAAATGGAATAAATTCGATAATAAATACATGGGGGCGTGTCCGAAAAAACGCTCGGACACGTCGATTGATATTTCTAGTTGCGCATTTTTATACAGGGTGTGTCATGTAACAGCGGCCAATACTAACTTTCTTATTTTAAATGCAACACCCTGTATATTATTCAATTTTTGGATTCTACAGAAAATTATAGACATATTTCATGTATAATATCCTATACCTATCTTTAACTGTTTCGGAAATATTAAGTGTTTTCAGATTTATTGCAAAAATTAACAACACACTAAAAATCTAATAAGTAATACTCTTTATTTCTTCATAATGTAAAAAATAAAAAAAAATACATTAATGTAGGAGATGCTGAAAATTGATGTTATAGTTATTTATGTATCTAGGGAATTATAATGGTCTTAATTACCGAGGGCAAAGTTTACGTCCCGAGGGCCTTTGGCCCGAGGGACAGCAATTGCCCGAGGTAATTGAGACCCTTATAATTCCAGTGATACATAGATAATTTTATTTCTGACCGATTTTAGTAACATTTTGTTCATTTTTAAAGTGGAATAAATGTTTCAATAGATGACAATCAAATTGACATTAGATGTCAATCGTTTGATTTTAAGTCAAATTTTTCTTAATATCCCAAGGGAGTTATGACCCTTATAATTCCCGCGTAACTAAGACGTTATAAGCTAATAATATACCGGTCAGAAATAAATAGTTATTTATGTATCTAGGGAATTATAATGGTCTTAATTACCGAGGGCAAAGTGTACGTCCCGAGGGCCGTTGGCCCGAGGGACAGCAATTGCCCGAGGTAATTGAGACCCTTATAATTCCAGTGATACATAGATAATTTTATTTCTGACCGATTTTAGTAACATTTTGTTCATTTTTAAAGTGGAATAAATGTTTCAATAGATGACAATCAAATTGACATTAGATGTCAATCGTTTGATTTTATGTCAAATTTTTCTTAATATCCCAAGGGAGTTATGACCCTTATAATTCCCGCGTAACTAAGACGTTATAAGCTAATAATATACCGGTCAGAAATAACAATGTTTTTACCGAGGTTTTTACTGATATGAAATAACAAAAAAGATATAAATAGTTTTGTTTACTTTTGTTTAAAACGCCTGACCTTAGCAAATTGTTGTCTGTCTGCATGACAGTAGTTGTCAGTGTTATAGTCGTTTGAATTTCGTTAACTGCATATCAGAAAAATGGTTTATTTAACAGAAATGCACAAAATAAAAATTCTACAGATGATTGGTCATGGAGATAAAACACGGACACAAATTGAAGTTGCTCGCTTATTTCATGAAAAATTTCCAAATTTTCCGCATATAACTCAAGGGACATTTAGTAAAATAGAAAAGCAGTTTCGCCAGCTTGGACATGTAAAGCAGATAAAAAAAAGTAGTTGCCAATGCAATAAGTGATGATACCAAATTAGATATTTAGCTTGAGTTTTAGGAAACCCCACATACTTCTAGTCGAAAAACAGCCCCAATGTTCGATGTTTGCCATTCAACGGTTATTCGAACATTACAAGAAAATAAAATGTATCTCTATAAAATGATACCTACTCATGAGCTCATGGAAGACGATTATGATAGGAGAACGTATTTTTGTGAACAAATGATGGCAATGTTTGATAAAAATGTGATCCAATTAGAACATGTTTTGTTTTCTGATGAGTGCACCTGTACACTTCACGGTCATGCTAATCGTCAGAATTTCCGCTATTGGTCTAGGGAAAATCCTCACTGGATGAGAGAAGAACATACGCAATATCCTGAAAAGGTTAATGTTTGGGCAGGAATTGTTGGAGATCATATCCTAGGTCCCTTTTTCATTAATGGCAATTTAAATGACGATAATTATTTAGCACTGCTCCAAAATAATGTCTTGCCAACTTTGACAAACTTATAACCTGATCCAGCAAACCCACAACTTCCAGGGAATATGATATGGTTTCAGCAAGATGGAGCACCGCCCCATTACCAAATCAATGTCCGGCAGTACCTCAACCGAGTATTTTCAAATCGGTGGATAATGAGGCGTGGATCGATGGAATGGCCAGCACGATCCCCTGATCTGACGCCATTAGACTTCTTATGGGGTTATGTCAAAAATGTTGTATACAAAACTAAACCCCTCTACTTAGCTGACTTAAGAAGACGAATAACGCTTGCGATTAGATCGGTCACGCCTAAGATATTCAGTAACGTTAGAAGAAATTTTGTAACGCGTCTTTCGCAGTAGTTTTTTTTTATTGAGGAGAAAAAGAAATAAATAATTACAAAAAAAATTATTTATTTCATATATAAAAAAAGAATGAGGAGATGGTACTCTTCAGCGATGCTGTGATGTGCACCGCTGAATAAGCCGAACCGCAATTTTAAAATTGACAACAAAAAAAATTAGAGTAATTAAATTTAATTAAATTAATTATTGAGGGAAAAACTGATAAGGGGTGGTCAGAGAGCACGAGCAGCACTAGCTGTGAAGCACGCGTGTCAATTGCCCTAGCTCGTGGAAGGGCGTTTAACAAGCGCCACCAGCTTTGCCACAGGAAAAGCTGGAAACCTCCAAGATGGTCGTGGAGCTAGCCCTGACGGTGCAAAATGACACCACGCAAACACAAGTTAAAAACAAAAAAAAAAAACAAAGAGAACTAAGGGTAGGGCTGCATAAATAAAACAAAGAGAATTAATGCTGGCTTTTATTCAATAAATAAAGAAATATATGGGGGTTAGTATTTAAGCCTGAACTTATCTGTACGCCAATAAGGTTGATAAACTTTTCGCTCCGAAGAACAGATGGTGCTGGCTATGGACTTCTTCCGATGGGGAAGTAAGACCAGACAATAAAAAGGAAGAAAAGAAGAGCAGAAAAAGAAGAAGAATGGAGAAGACCCTATTAAAAAAAAGAAAAGCATTAGCTGAGGGCTTATTAATAAAAAATGACCTAGTTCCTTTTCCCTTTGTACAATAAATTTATAATAAAGTAATAAAATATTAAAATGGCAAAACCAACTAAATGAAACTAAACAAAAAGGGAAAAGGAACTATAAAAAAGTTAAAGTAACTATAAAAAAAGTTAAAGTAACTATAAAACAGTTAAATTATAAATGAGAACTAAATTTAAATTTAATTTCAATTAAATTAATTTTGAAAAATGTAAATAGAAGGAATTGACGTCATAAGTCAAGTTTCGGTTTGAGATAAAAAAAAAAATAAATTTATAAAATTAAATTCAGGGACGTTAGTATAGTGATCAAATATTTTAATTAAGCTTGAAGGGCAAAAACTTTAAATAAAATTAATTTATTAAGCCAGCACCTACGCCTATGTAATAAGGTTACATCATAAATTAAAAAAAATTAATATTATATACACACACAAGGGAAATATACAACTCTATAAAATTTAGCACAAGTAATGTCAACATAATAGTTATCAAACAGCAAACCAATCAAAAATTTATTTAAGCTAAGACATAATAAAAAAAGGAATTACATCAGACTCTAGGGTTACTATTCAAAATAAAGCAATACGAATTAGAAATGTCCATTCAAGGACCATCTTGATAAATTGGTGGATTTATAATAATTATAATCAAATAAGGCCCCATTATACAAAATAAAAGAAATGATTAACACTAAATATCTGAAACTAAATCATCTCAAATTTGATCAAAATAATTTATTCGATGAGGAGTAAATGCTGTATATCTACATTGTTTAAGTTACTTTACGTCTGTGAACATTAAAATATTTACAATGTAATCGGCAATAGCCTGAAAGTCTGCTTTGTTAATCTCAACGATATAAGTATATGTGATTTGATTTTGACACACTTAATAATATTTTATATTTCGGGCACACCCTGTACTGTATGCATTAAGATACCATGTCACACTAGCCTTCAAGCCAACTTGTGCTATATAAAACAAAGAAAACGTACCAAAATAAAGCAGTAAGTTGGACCCCTTTATAAAAATATTGTAGAATTTAAATAAAGTTAAATAAATTTCAAGATTGACAGTAGACAGGTAATAAAAAAAAAGGAAGAACATCCTTGATAATAGATAAAATGGGTCCCACTTATCAATAGGTGCCAAGTGGCTTCCTATAGGAATCGTAAAACAATAAGGGACATTAATTACTTAGCTAACGAGGCCAACTATACTCGGTCATATGTACAAAAAGTACATTTTTCTGAACAAAGCATGTGGTGTTAAATTATGGCGATTTGGAAGCAATATACAGGGAAAATGATGAAAGAACATGCCTTCACTTACCTATTCGGAGCTTTAGGGTCTTTAAAATTAATATAGGGGTCTCAACAGTGATGGGTGCTCCAGATGCTCGGCCCCTTACAGTCCTGGTGACCCGACTTAACTAAAAGAGAGCCCCAGAAGGCATTTTGGGAGAAAAGTTGAAAAATTGACAAAGAAACGGCATGGTATATAAAAAAAAACTCACCTTCGACAGCGAACAACTGCGACAAAAAAATCCCACAATCTGGCTTTCTGCCGCCCCGCAAACCAAAAATGAACAAATCAAACAAACGGGGCACAGAAAATAACGTTTCTAGATCCAAAATCCTGGAAAGATGGCTTGAATAGCCCTGGGTCTAGAAACGCTTGCTGCTTCGTCGATCGCTGGAAGTTAAGTAAGTTCCAGAGGTCACTGAAAAATTTCAGGTTAAAAGTTAAAAAATGTGCGGTTAACAGGATGTGAGAGAGAAAAAAACGACAGAGAGAGGTGGAGAGGGATAAAGCGAATTTGGGGCGACCCACTTCCGGCCAGATCTACCGTTCGAGCCGAAAAGAGAGGCCAGTTCACACACTGGCGGCGACATAGAATGAAGTCCTTAGAGCCATGCCCATTCAATTGCAGACATTCCAAGCCAAGAGAAATGAAAC
Source organism: Polydrusus tereticollis (assembly GCA_963920685.1). Lineage (NCBI taxonomy): Eukaryota > Metazoa > Arthropoda > Insecta > Coleoptera > Curculionidae > Polydrusus > Polydrusus tereticollis. Next base: position 59,996,207 of record OY987329.1, read on the forward strand.
AGATGTACCCAAATTTCGTTCTACATAAGAAGTCAATTCGCAATCCATGCAATCCACTATAAATCATTTAAAAAAAAACCCAAGTCCCAAAATATCCCTGCCATTCGAGAAACGGTCGTTGAAGTTTGGTGGAAGAGTATTATGGCCCAAACATATTTCAGAAGAAGAATATTAACCTAGAAAATTCATTAGTCGATCTGACAGGTGTAAATGAAAATTGTAGACAAAGAAATATATCTGAAATACATAATGAAACACTAGTATAAGTCTCGGATAGTATATTCCAGGGAGATATGTGATTTAAAATAGGAGGATAATGTAGCCCTGCTTGGTCAAAGACAACGAAAACAGAGGCCGTTGGCCTTAGGTACGTATTTACTTTTATACAGGGAACCAATCATTGTTTTAAAAAGGCAAAATACAATTTTTAAAAGACACAATACAAGTCAGACATGTGATATGAGGTATAAGATTGTAATAATTCATTTGTGACAAAATCGGATTGTCACAATTTGTATTTAAGATTAGGATGTTGCCAAGACGTTCGCGGCGAGCATTTTCAACATCTCCTACATTAATTTTTTTTTTGTGTTTTTTACATTATCAATAAAAAGAAATTATAAGAAAACACTTAATATTTCCGAAACAGTTGAAGATAGGTATAGGATATTGTACATGAAATATGTCTAAAATTTTCTGAACAATCCAAAAATTGGATAATATACAGGGTGTTACATTTAAAATAAGAAAGTTAGTATTGGCCACTGTTACATGACACACCCTGTATAAAGAGTTTTTATTGAAAAAAATGCGAAACTAGAAATACCAATCGCCGTGTCCGAGCGTTTTTTCGGGGTTGCGCAATACGTCTCGAATTTAAAGTATCGTTCTAGACAGAGACAAACTACAAAAACAACTATACGGTGTGTTTGTTTACTATTGGGATGCAATGCGACTCTTCACTTGGATGAAGCGGCGCGTCGCGTCGCGAAGCGTATTTCTTCCGCATAAGAAAGTTACATATAAGTAAATATATACTCGCTCACTTGCGCGGCGCGAAGCGTCAGTTGACGCGGAAGAAGTCCAGTCAAAGTTTTACGCGACGCGACGCTTCGCGCCGCGCTAATGAGTGATGCGAAGAGAAGAGAAGATCCGACATATTTGTTATTCGTTGCCTATCGCTGTCGATCCTAACCCAACTGTACAGTGTGTTTGTTTACTATTGGGCTGCAATGCGACTCTTCGCTACGCTTCTCTAAGTGTGCGGACAATACCTAAGCGACGCTTCTCTTCACCACGCTTCGCCCAAGTGGGCGCGCACCTTTAATGTTACAAACAACGGCAACGGCAACTTACGGCAAGGAACCACCGGTGCCAACTGTATGCAAACCACCAACGACAACACAGCATTTTGGCAGTTTCTATGGATATTTGCCGGTGTGTCACTACTTGCACGTGACTATAACCCAAGATTCAAGATGTCAAAGCAAAGCCTCAATTCATAAACGTGAAAATATTTGCTGCTAGTGTTTAAAATGAATAAATAATAACACAAATTACCATAAATACTTACTGTTAGCACGGAAAAGCGGTAAAAAAGCTATGAAAAGAACAGCTTTTAGGATTAAATTGAATTTCAAGGCACAGAAACGTTTAAAAACAGTAAAACAAATTAAAGTTGACAGATCAAAACGATGACTTTGAAATCAATTGGCAACTAAAAACTTTTGTCTCTTTCAATGCACGTTACTTTGAATTCTAGACGTATTGCGCAAGCGAGGATTAAAAAATGCTTGTCATGGAAATGGCATCATATATCTATTTTAATGAGCATCTAATCGGGTGGTCTTGAGACACACTAGGATATATTACAACGAGCCCTGCTCTACTTGTCAATAAATTGGGCGGGAAATATTAGGAGAAGTGAATTTCCTGCAATGTTGGATTCTATTAAAAATTTAGATTTAAATTGTAACTAATCAAATAATATTTTCTGGCGCGCTGTAGTTGATGTGGAGTTCAAGGTTGTTATAAGTGAAACATACCTACTTTAAACGATTAGATGGATATTGTCTTTAAAGATAGGTATCTACCTTTTAAGTTTAGGATTTAGTAAAATAACACCTAATTACCGGATATGGTTCTATTTTGAGTTTATTTATATGGCATACCCCCAGTATATTTATAAACTTTTTCTCTTTCATTTAAACAGTATACAATGTGGTCGAATAAGTGTGCAACAAATGAAAAACTTCTTCATTACTGGTTTCTCAGAAAATTTTATTCTTGATAAAAGTTGGTGCATATCCGATAATAATTACTTCAGGTGTACTTAGAATAGCTTCAAGTCAAATAGGATACAGAGTAGGGCGAAAACTATAAAAATCGTTGTCCAAGAATAAAGTAGGTACCCTTATATCGAAAAATAGAGAAAAACGTTATTAAGAAAAGTTGTTTTGAATTAAAAAATCTGTCTAAGTACAAAGGCATATCTTACAAAAAAAAAAAATTATTTTTGAAAACTTTAAATTAATATTTCTATTTTGTTATCATTTTATACAGGATCGACTTCTATTGTCTTTAGTTTTTTGCTATGTAGATACAATATTATTAGAAAAGTGTTTATCTTAATTTTAGGAATATATGCGAAATCTTTGCAACATACATGGTTACTTAAAACATATAAATTTAAACAAATTTTACAAATTTGCTTCAATTTGAAAGCTGTCCAGAAGTGACTTGATTGTAGTTAATTTAAAAAGGTATTATGCCTAAATATAAAAAAAAAGATCATTATACGGGGTTAATTTAAAGTTTTCAAAAAAAATATATTTTTTTAGACATATTTTTAATTCTAGGCGCCGTTTCTTAACAACGTTTTCTCTATTTTTCGACACAAGGATACTTTAGTATTGAACGATTTTCATATTTTTTGTCCTACACTGTATCCTATTTAAATTAAAGCGATTTTAAGTACACCTGAAGTGATTATCGAACATGCACCAACTTTTATCAAGAATAAAATTTTCTGAGAAACTAATAATAATGACGTTTCCCATTTGTTGCACACCTATTAATCGGCCATACTGTACATAAGAGATATTATTTGTAGATATGATTTATTTTCAGTCATTTTAGAGATTGGGGTGGTACCCAAAAATTTTTCGCTTGCGGCGCTATTTTTTATTTTGCCCCCCCCCCCCCTCCTCCGTGTCCTTTAAGATTTGAAAACAGATTTTTTATGGTCATTATACAAAAATTGGCAAAATTACATAAATAAGTCCCGAAATAGTAATAAAAAAAATTTTGGGTGTTGTAGGTAACATACCATTGCGCATATATTATTGGTAGTCTTGGCGAAGTTGGCATACTTACAGCGTTTTCAGAACTCTTAAGACATTTTTTTTTTAAAACGGAACACCCTGTATATTTTTCCTTTTTTGAGAGCTGTCGGAAAAACTTTTTTAACGATGCCATATTTGATTATTTATTTTTATTGTTTCGAGACATTCACGATACAATTTTTAAAAAAATTTTGCTACCATTTTGCTAATAGTACCTGCTTTGATTTAACTGGTATTATTTTAAAACCTTGTGTATACCCAAGTCAGTTTTAATTTAGAATGCACTAAGAAAGATACACTTGCGATATTAATGATAGTAAGTTATAGCGATAGAAAAAGAAGCCATTGCGATATTGCCAATTTATTTAACATGCATGCAAACAGAAACAGTATTAAACTTAATAAACTATTTCCAAAATTGTGAAAAGATTCCAAGTTCATGGAACATTAAAGGATTTAGCACGTAGTGGTCGTCCAACACTTACAAGAAAAGAAATCACATGAGAAAATAAATAAACAGAAATATGCTAATAAATGAAACGTCCAAAATTTTCACTCTCCTGCCCGCTCTGGACCAGAACATGAATAGGATATATACATCTGCAGTAATCTGCACAGTTGCTGATACTAATGGTCAGAGTTCTGAAGACACTACACAAAAGCAACTACAGTAAAATCTCTCAATAGCGACCACCCTCGGGGATCAAATGCTGGTCGGTTAACAGGAGTGATCGGTTAATAGAGAAAAATTAAAATAACCGGTGTGCATTTTACAGTGTTTGTTTATTGACGAATGAGAGTTGCAGCACGTGGCTACATCTCGTGGCAACCACACGTATCAACCCAACCAGGACAGCGAGAATCCATATAGGTTCAAACGCTGGCAAGGCGGCCCATTGCGGGCAAACTACGTTGGATGTCGCTGGAAGCCAGTGTATCGGTTCAGCCTACCGAAAGCATGTTTAAATTAAAAAACACAAACTTAAAATAAGTTTGTGTATAGAGTTGTCCCTTATCCTTTCCGTCAGACCCAATCCTTGGACGCGTTTAAGGGACAACTCTATACACAAACTTATTTTAAGTTTGTGTTTTTTAATTTAAACATGCTTTCGGTAGGCTGAACCGATACACTGGCTTCCAGCGACACCCAACGTAGTTTGCCCGCAATGGGCCGCCTTGCCAGCGTTTGAACCTATATGGATTCTCGCTGTCCTGGTTGGGTTGATACGTGTGGTTGCCACGAGATGTAGCCACGTGCTGCAACTCTCATTCGTCAACTTGCATTTCTGTGTTAAAGCACTTTGAGGTCCCTTACCTTTTCGTCAGACCCGGAGCCTTGCTGAGGAGCCGTAAACGGCGAAACGCGTCCAAGGATTGGGTCTGACGGAAAGGATAAGGGACAACTCTATACACAAACTTATTTTAAGTTTGTGTTTTTTAATTTAAACATGCTTTCGGTAGGCTGAACCGATACACTGGCTTCCAGCGACACCCAACGTAGTTTGCCCGCAATGGGCCGCCTTGCCAGCGTTTGAACCTATATGGATTCTCGCTGTCCTGGTTGGGTTGATACGTGTGGTTGCCACGAGATGTAGCCACGTGCTGCAACTCTCATTCGTCAACTTGCATTTCTGTGTTAAAGCACTTTGAGGTCCCTTACCTTTTCGTCAGACCCGGAGCCTTGCTGAGGAGCCGTAAACGGCGAAACGCGTCCAAGGATTGGGTCTGACGGAAAGGATAAGGGACAACTCTATACACAAACTTATTTTAAGTTTGTGTTTTTTAATTTAAACATGCTTTCGGTAGGCTGAACCGATACACTGGCTTCCAGCGACACCCAACGTAGTTTGCCCGCAATGGGCCGCCTTGCCAGCGTTTGAACCTATATGGATTCTCGCTGTCCTGGTTGGGTTGATACGTGTGGTTGCCACGAGATGTAGCCACGTGCTGCAACTCTCATTCGTCAACTTGCATTTCTGTGTTAAAGCACTTTGAGGTCCCTTACCTTTTCGTCAGACCCGGAGCCTTGCTGAGGAGCCGTAAACGGCGAAACGCGTCCAAGGATTGGGTCTGACGGAAAGGATAAGGGACAACTCTATACACAAACTTATTTTAAGTTTGTGTTTTTTAATTTAAACATGCTTTCGGTAGGCTGAACCGATACACTGGCTTCCAGCGACACCCAACGTAGTTTGCCCGCAATGGGCCGCCTTGCCAGCGTTTGAACCTATATGGATTCTCGCTGTCCTGGTTGGGTTGATACGTGTGGTTGCCACGAGATGTAGCCACGTGCTGCAACTCTCATTCGTCAACTTGCATTTCTGTGTTAAAGCACTTTGAGGTCCCTTACCTTTTCGTCAGACCCGGAGCCTTGCTGAGGAGCCGTAAACGGCGAAACGCGTCCAAGGATTGGGTCTGACGGAAAGGATAAGGGACAACTCTATACACAAACTTATTTTAAGTTTGTGTTTTTTTTAAGTGTTTGTTTATTATTAAATATTTACATATTATATAATATAACAGTATATTTCATATTCCATATTCATAAAGCTTACAATATTACTATGCATATGAATAAATCAACCAATTATACAAACTTAGTTATAATGAAATATTAATAATAATGTATGCTTAATTTGCAAATATGCCATACACTAATAAACACCATACACTAATAAACATAAAGGTACATAACTTATTCACAGTTAATTATCAAGAAAAAAAATAGCGAGTGAACAGCTGTATGTGCTGGGAGCAGAGTGGGTATAACTACAAGCCACAATTCCTTTTTTTTTGCTCGAAGCCAAAGAAAAGGAATAAACAATAACAATTACAAAATATTGCAGGTATCTAATCAAAAATCTTCTCTAAATGTTTATTTGTAATGGTAAACTTCCTACACTTGTCTTTAAACGTCTTTTTACGATTACAGTTTCTAACATCAATCGGCAATACATTATAAATCTTAGGACCTATATAATTTATATATTTTAAATTTACATTATTAAATCTTAGTGGTATTTGTAACTCCTGGTTCACCTGAGCCCGTGTGGTATAATCATGATGTATATAGGTTTGTAATTCCTTGTGAGATGATGGAGAAAGGAGCATATAGTGAACATATATATTGTTCTGATATTTACTATTTCTTTTGTAAAAAGCAAATTCGTAGGTTATAGTCTATTATTTTTAGGATATATTTTTGTATGACATTTAATTTGTATAAGCTCTTATTGAATAGACCACCCCATACTAGAATTCCATATCTAATTATTGACTCAACGAGGGCTTTATAAACAGTTATCAGTGTTTTTCTATCTAAAAATTCTCTTAGTAAGTACATAAAATTTATGAATAAGTTTGCAAATCCTACTCGAGAGATATTCAGTATGAGGCTTCCATTTAACAAACTGATCTATAATAATGCCAAGGTACTTAGTATGTGGAACCTCTTTCAGTGAATGACCATCTACCACGATGTTATTAAATGTTGGCCTGTTCGCTCCAGTGAGCGAAAAAGCGATGTACCTAATTTGTTTTTGTTAAATTTAAAGATAATGTGTTTGTGTTTAGCCAGTTTTTTTACTGTTATCAGGTTATTTACAGTTTTAGTTCTTAGACTCTCCCAGCTGCTGCTCCAGAATATAATTGCAGTATCATCCGCATATTTTATGAGATGCTTGGTCCATCCATATTCAGTCCCAACAAGGAGTTGATGTACGAGATAAATAGCAGCGGGCCAGAACCGTACCCTGGGAAATGCCAATTTTAATTTCTTGTTTCTCACTTACGACTGAATTAAGTTTTACCATTTGATATCTACCCGACAAATAACTTTTTAATAATTCAAATGCACACCCTCTTGTGCCATAAGTGTATAAAACATTCAGAAGTCTGTCATGGGGTACAGTATCGAACGCTTTTGCCAGGTCCAAAAATACCGCTACACATTTTTTATTTATATTCAAATTATTAACCACTTCTGTTATGAGTCTATGCATAGCGTCCGAAGTACTATACCCCTCAACAAACCCATACGCATATGTAAATAATTTTAAATATTTTGTTTGAATTTTTCAGAACTAAAATTAAACAGGATGAGGCCAATTTACCAATATGCACGTGCATTCTAACATATATAATATACAATGTTGGTTGCTTTGAAATTCTTATTTTTACTGAAGAAATTAATGATTGCTTCATATTTTTTTATTTTATTTTTATAAAATTTAGACTCACATTTTAATATCAATTGAGAAATATTTGTAGATTTGTCAAAATCGTTAAAAAAGTTTTATAAGTCTCTCAAACTTGCGCAGGCTTCAGATAGGCTTGATATTTTTGATACAGGAGCAAGTTCAGGTTCCTCTTCCTCTATATCAGAGTTAGGAGTAGTTTCATCCGTTTCTTGAATCTCTTCAATACACTCGATGATAGTCAATTCTGCACTTTCTGTTGGCAAATCGTTGTCGATAGAGGCCAATTGTTTCAAATTCACAAGTGAATCCTTAATGTCAGTAAACAGTTGTGCGGAATATAATCGTCTTCTTCGAACTCGTCAATATTATCTGTATTACACATAAATCCGGTTTTCATAAAGCATTTCAAGGCGTTGGTTATGGTAATATTATTTTCGGTTTCTTGAAGAGAATAACCACTAAGTTTGACATTATCCAGTGTAATTTTGGAATGAGACGTTGCATCCAGGAACAGTACCACTCTTTTATTCTGCTTTTTTATCTTGATATAAAATACGTGAAGCCATGTTGTCATGAAGAGGTAACCTATCGATTTGTGCGCCCTTAAAGCATCGAGGATTATTTCTTTTGCCTTATATAAGTGGTTCTTCCTTCTCGCCTTCCATATTTGCAGAGAACAGAATTGTAAATCGTTGTTTTGCTGTTTTTTTTCCAGTACACTTATCATCTTTCAATGAATATGTTTTTGCTGGCAATTTACGATAGTAGAGACCTCTCTCATCTGCATTAAATACGTCCCTTGGGGCAAAATCCTGTAAAATGCTACCTTCTTGAAACGAATTTCTTACTTCTACTTTATTTTGAAGCGACATAGCCACTTGAGTCGTAACCACTTTAAATTTTTCAGCCAGTTTCCTGGTACTTAAATCAATTTTTTCACCTTCCTCGATTTCAAGTCTTCCGCTTAAAGAAAGACATTTCTTTTTTCCCGCCTTCTTCGAATATTTACGTTAGTCCCAAAACACACAAAAACTGTTCAAAACAAAAGTAATGTTAACAACCGATTTACCAGCCTTTACAGCAAATTGAATGGATCCGCCTGCAATAAAGTAGTTAGTGTATGTAGGTAGGTACCTATATTTCTTAAGAATTGTCGGGTCGGGATTTACTGCCCCTAGTGGAGAGTGTTTTTAGCATTAATGTTTACTAAAAATTCGGATGATGAGTGCCCGCGGTCGTTTAATATATGGGTCGGTAGAGAGGAGCATAAAATAATGGGATTTCCATTTTTAAATATGGGGAATTCATAACCGGTCGTTTAACGCAGGTGGTCACTTTAGAAATTGATAATTTTTGTAACTTTTTATAACGGAAACAAATTTATTATACATGCATTAAATATTTCTTATTTCCTATTACGCCTTTATAATAAAACTTTTATCTGGGTAGTTTATTTATACTATGCGCCATCTCAATGATTAAAACATAACTGATTTTACTTGGTAGATTTTAAATTTTTAAACAAGATTTCTTAATTATTACTGTTTTATTGGTATGTTTGCAAAAATGTATTTATTAATATTTATTATAGTAAATATGGATGGGTTTAAACAATGAAAATACATTATATAAACATATTAATATGAACAAAAAATAAATAAAAGGTAACAATCAACCTAAAATGTAATTTTATTTAAAAACTGTTAAACTGAACCTAGCGAATAACCATAAATAAAGTAGTAAAGCTAAATAAATGTGAAACTTTAATAAGGAGCCAAAAAAAAACGGCACATGTGCATTTTTGGGTCATCAAATCTCTTAAAGTATCTTATTTATTACTTTTAAAGTAAGTAGGTAGTTACTTTTAAGTGTATAGTTACTCCCTAAAAGTAACTAAAAACAAGATACTTTTGAAACGTAACGAAGTTGTAGTTACATTGGCATAATTAAAAATCATCTTAGTTACTATAAGTATCTTTTTTATTAAATTACTCACAGGTTTGCTTTTGGTCCATCAAGAACCTCCACTTGGAACCTCCAATACCATTAACACTACAGAGAAAAAGTAAATTTTTAGGTGGAAATAATAATTGAAGGAAATTTGATAAGGTTAGACTTTTATTGACAATAAGTTAACTTCGCTAAAATATTTGCAACTCATACAAACGCGAGTCATTTCTGCCCCAGTTAATTTGTTTCCGAACGGAAATAGTGGTTTTAGTGGAAGCGTTTGGTTTCAGCAGGATGGAGCGCCCCCGCATTTTGCTTAACCAGTTAGACAAAACTGAATATCTGCGACACCGTCGCCTCGATCTCAAGTAAATGTGCAATGGTCAGTTGGTCACACCACCCAACTTGTGTACTATTTGTAATTTTCTAGGTAGTTCGGACGTTTTTTGGCAAAGTTCAGACTTTCACTCACTTCTAAATATATTTTTATAGCTGATCCAACTATGCTATATTAACAAAAACATCAAACGTGAATAATTTGTAAGACACTTCTTTTTTTTTCTTATTTCTACATAGGTAGGTCCCTATCTCCTATTTATAAATCATGCACCTATCGATATTGATCAACTTTTTGAGATGGTTTGTACAGAGTGGCCCACTAAGAATGCGAGGTACTGTATCTGGGAAACTATCCATCGTAGTGGCTTGCGGCAAAAAAAATTATGACTAAAATGGCCAAGAGAAAAACCTGAAAAATATTTTCAAGTTTCTGAAATGGCCGCTGGGGGGCGTAACTGCAATCTTGAATCTAAAAAAGTGATGTTTCTGTAAATTCCGCTATATTAACGTAATAAAAAAATCCTGATCTTTAAAGTCGAGGATAATCTGAACCTTTTTTGTTTGACACTTTTTGCAGTATCTCTAGAAATAAAGTGGTGGTGGGTATTCAAACGTTTCCGTAAATAACATCCTGTATCTTCGAAACAGCTAAGCCGATTTGAACACACTTGGGCTCATTCAAAGGAGCTATTATTGGGCTACAAACACCATTATATTTGAAGTTTTCTAAGTTTCACATATCGCCGCTAGAGGGCTTTTTTCGACATTCCAACAGAAATGGTTAATTTTCTCAACAAAATAAAATGCATAGGTATGATTTTTTTTTCATGAAAAAGTAGCTAAGTGATGCCTAAACTAGCTCGTGAAAACCGCATCTCGATATCTTGTTCCTAACCCAAAATATCGGCAATAGAAAATTTTATACGAAAATCCCTTAAATTTTCATTTTATTGTAACTATAATTTTCTGGAATTCTTTCTATTATGTAAGTTGTGGAACTAAAAAGGACCGATTTATAAATGGAAGATTTTTAATGCCCCCGCAAATGCTCGAAATGCTGACCATCACGTTCTATGCATTGCTGAAGCCTCTCATGGGTAGACAAAACTACACTTTCAATTTCGGCTCTCGGTATGTTACGTATTGCATTACGAATCCAGTTTTTCAAATCTTCTCTGGTCATAGGTTGAGTCTGAAACACGATGTCCTTTAACCGCCCCCATAAATAAAAATCCAGGCAAGTTAGGTATGGTGATCGCGGAGGCCATGGAAACAGACCTTCCCCGCAAATGCTCGAAATGCTGACCATCACGTTCTATGCACAAAAAAGACAATTAATAGAAGCAGGCCATGGAAACAAAACAAATACCTAATCAAAACATAAACAATCCAGATTGTCAATAGTTGTCAAAGTTCTGCGTTACTTTGAGTAATTTTTGTGTTTACAAAATGCATTTTACGAATGATGAATGCTTGCGGTTTATTTTGAATGTCTTCAGAATGCCGCAGTAGCTAAAAGAGTTTACGCCGCTCGATATCCAAATAGGCGGTCCTTGCGATGTGAGACTTTTTCCCCGATTGGTGGCGAGTTTACGAGCCAATGGTTGTTTTCGGCCCAAGCTTCAACGGCAAAGAATTGGAAGAACACAAGAAAATATTAACTACGTACTGGGGATATTGAAGGAAATCCTCGTGTTGGCACAAGAGCATTATCCGTTGAGTTGGACATATCACGAACAACGGTTTAAAATATTTTGAAGGACCATAGGTAAGTTCTAATGGCCATTAAAGTTAGGTATTCGTTTAAACTTTTTTTAATTACTTTTAGAATGCACCCATATCATGTCGTTTTGCATCAGACCTTGAAAGGGGAAGATTTTGATCGGAGGTTGGACTATTGCCATTGGATGTTAGGTATGATACGCCAAAATAGAGAATTTTTATTTCAAATTCTTTGGACCGATGAAGCCACCTTTAGTAGTGACGGGAGAGTCAACCTACATAATATGCACTATTGATCTGCAGAAAATCCGCATTGGTTGCGTGAAGTTCAGCACCAAGGACGTTGGAGTTTAAATGTGTGGTGTGGCATACTGAAAGGCAGAATTATTGGGCTATATTTTTTTGAGCAATCCCTAAATGGCAATGTCTTTCTTGACTTTTTGGCCAATCAATTACCGTTGTTGTTGGAAGATGTGCCTTTGGAAACAAGGCAACACTTGTTTTTGCAGTTGGATGGTTGCCTAGCACATTTTGCCGTTAATGTGCGAGAGCATATTAATGCAGTATTTCAACAGCGGTAGATTGGAAGAGGAAGTCTGTTTCCATGGCCTCCGCGATCACCAGACCTAACTTGCCTGGATTTTTATTTATGGGGGAGGTTAAAGGACATCGTGTTTCAGACTCAACCTACGACCAGAGAAGATTTGAAAAACCGGATTGGTAATGCAATACGTAACATACCGAGAGCCGAAATTGACAGTGCAGTTTTGTCTACCGATGAGAGGCTTCAGCAATGCATAGAACGTGATGGTCAGCATTTCGAGCATTTGCGGGGGCATTAAAAATCTTCCATTTATAAATCGGTCATTTTTAGGGCCACAACTCACATAATAAAAAAAATTCCAGAAAAATATATTTGCAATAAAATTTTCTATTGCCGATATTTTGGGTTAGGAACAAGATATCGAGATGCGGTTTTCACGAGCTAGTTTAGGCATCATTTAGCTACTTTTTCATGAAAGAAAAATCATACTAATCAATGCATTTTATTTTGTTGAGAAAATTAACCATTTCTGTTGGAATGTCGAAAAAAGCCCTCTAGCGGCGATATGTGAAACTTACAAAACTTCAAATATAATGATGTTTGTAGCCCAAAAATAGCTCCTTTTAACGAGCCCTAGTTTGTTCAAATCGGCTTAGCCGTTTCGAATATACAAAATGTTATTTACGGAAACGTTTGAATAGCCCCCACCATTTTATTTTTAGAGATACTGCAAAAAGTGTCAAACAAAAAACGTTCAGATTATCCTTGACTTTAAAGATCAGGTTTTTTTTTATTAGGTTAATGCAGCTGAATTTACAGAAACATCACTTTTTTAAATTCAAAATTGCAGTTACGCCCCCTAGCGGCCATTTCAGGAACTTGAAAATATTTTCCAGGTTTTTTTCTTGCCCGTTTTAGTAATAATTTTTTTTGCCGCAAGCCTCTACGATGGATAGTTTCCCAGATACATCAGTACCTCGCATTCTTAGTTGGCCACCCTGTACAGGCGACAGGCCTCCAGCTAGAGAAATAAGTTTGGACAAGAATGACCGTTATTAGCGAAAACAGGAAAATAATAATTAAATATTAATTTTAAAAACCTTGATTTTAAACGACATTTTTCATCGTTTTTTTCAAACCTATATTCAAACTATTACGTTTTGTTAACCGGTGAATGCGCTGGAATAGGGTTTAATAATCGGAATTGTTCCTGAAATTGTATAATACAGACTGGATCTAAAATGAATAGTTGAATTAATTAATTTTTTTTTACCATTATTTGGAAATGTCACTACCATTTTTTAAAATAAAAAAGTCCAAGATTTGTTTTTAGTAGCATAAGGATAGGATAAATCAGGGAAATGCAACCTAAGCGAATTAAAATATTTTTGTACCCTATAGAATAAATTTCGGTAATTACTCGGAAAGCTGGATAGTTGTTTAGATTTTAAGTAAAATTTCCGATTTCAGTTATTTTTTTTTTACAAAATGTTATTAGGTACGTAGCGAGATAGTTTAGTATAGGTTTCACCAGTGATATTTAAGAGAAAACAGCAAAACCCATGTATTTAGAAGGAAAAAGGAACCTCACTTTCAATCACAAAGTTCTTTTTTCTCTTCAGCCCGTTCCACCAGTTTTACAGAATTTTTTTTACATTACTGTAGGTACTGACTGTACATATAATTTAATTTTTTTAATAAGTGCATTATAAGTCTAAACTTAATAGTTATTAGTTTCTAAGATATCGAGTCTTTAAAAATGACATTTTTGAACTTTGACAGCTTCTAGCTTTCTAACGGTACGTCTTAGAGCAATACGGCTTGCATGTCCCTATCTTACTTTTTTATTATCTCCCCAAAAATGTAAACTTTTGTTAAACCGGATATGACTCGAATGCCCGAAATATGGTACTTACTTCCGGTTTACACGAAAATTTGTATTTTTAGAAAGACAATGAAGAAGTAAGATGGGGACTTATAAGCCGTCTTGCTCTAAGACATACCGTTAAAAAGCTAGAAGCTGTCAAAGTTTAAAAATGCCATTTTTCAAAAGTCGATACCTCGGAAACTATTAAGTTTCGACTCATAATGCACTTATTAAAAAATAATTGCTATTTTATGTAGAATTTAAAAGTAATGTAAGATATTGGGTGTTCCGTTTAAAAAAAAGTATGATTGATATGCCCTAACTATTTGGGAGGCCCTGTATAATTTAAAGTAATTTTAAATTGTAGGCCCAATGCCTCCATATGATTCTGTTATTAAAAAGTATTAAGAAGTTGAGTAGTTTAGATGCTATGGAAGCCTGCGTTGAGAGTGGGCCACCCTGTATTATATGTACGAGTATATGTATTATAAAATCCGATCAAAAAATTATTTTGCAAAATCTTTCTAGAGGTCAATAATCCTAATCACACTTAGGGTTAGCTACCAAATATATATGAAACTATTTCATAAACAGAATTTTATGTTAGTGAATAGAGGAAAGTAAACTAAGACAGTACGCTTCTTATTCAACTTCTTTTGTATTTTTAATGAAGTATTATAGCTTCTTTGGCAAATGGTATTTTACAGAATTGTACAAATATTTTCTTAGATTAATTTTTTTAATATAAATGAAACAGTGCAGTTTAATAATTGCAAAAACAAATCAATAGTTCTCTACATGTTTCGAACGCTTAAGCGTTTATCCTCAGGGGATACTAATATCGAGTTGAGCGAAACTGTTTACGTAAGTTGTCTCAAATTAATAAGCACAACTTAACAGGATGAGGAATGTAAAATTGAAGACCTAATATACTAACTAGTCATATTAACATATTAATTGTATTAAGATTCGAATAAAGGTAAAGTTTTAATTATTATAAATGTGAAATTTTAATTAGTGGAGAAACATTATGGATTAAAGATAATAAATTGAAATATGACAATATTGGAGGAGAATGGTTTTTTTATTTATAAAAGTTTTTCTATATTTTTATATGGAGATTAAGATATTAGTATGAAAAAAAACTTTTTATATTAGTGTTGTTAACTAACATGTAGATATGTGGCCATGCCCCATATTTTTGGTAAAGAATAAAGGTATTTTATTTTTAGGAGAAGTTTTTGTTAGAAAAGGGTAGCTGGTTATAGAAAAACTGAATATAACCTGTGCTACCCACAACCGTGTTAACTACTGCATTATACTCATTAACTTTAGACAACTTACATCGACAGTTTTGCTCAACTTGATGTTAGTATCCCCTAAAGATTGAACGCTTAAGCGAGAAACCCGAACTATTTATGTTTTTACAATTATTATTAAACTGTTGAAGAAGACTGCATTGTTTCATTGACATTACCTTCACTCCACTGAAAGTATGAACTATTTCTTTTATTTATTTTAAATTTTTAAGGAGTTTTCGTTATGTTTACCCGTAGCCACAATGAGACAGAAGGGGGGCATGCGAGAAAACTTATTACAGAGAGAGAGAGAGAAATTATAACTAACAAAGTAAAACAGACTTCTCAGAACTTTTAGATTTATGTGAAAAAAATTGAGATGTAAAATTCAACTATTATTCTATTGATATTAATATTAACATAAAATCTATTTAGCTGTGTCTTTCGGATCGCTTGGTGCCAGTACTTGTACTGACTAGAGGCCAGAAATAAATGTTAAAAAAATAAAAAATATTGAGACCGTGACTTTGAGCTGTGTTTTCCTGATTAACTAGAAATTATGCTTTGTTAATTATATAAAGTAAATATTCATATTCACTATATAGGCGATATTCGAACAATTAGAATCACAATCGGATGGCCGATGATTGACGGAAAATTTGGTTGCTTGTTCGTAATTCAAGTTATTATATGTGATTGCCGGTACCCAGTGACTAAAAAAAATTACCAGCAATTTAGTTACAACCGATGAGATTAACAATCTGGTTGCTTGAATCGCCTGGTGAATGGGCCCCTTTGCGAACAAGCCCGTTTTAGGTTACTCTCCCCTATATCTGATAATATCTGTACGACTTCATCGGCCTGCCAGTTTCTCGAACTCTGTCTCTGAAATCCTGTTGTTAAGCGTTTCTTGTCGTACCTACGCGGATACCTAATTCCTAATTTGTTTATTAATTCTTATCTCTATAGTTATAAATAAGGAAAAGTGTTAAACGAAGGAAAATAGTCTATTTTAAGTGAGATTGTGTGAAGTAAGAAGCAGGAAGATCTCTAATAAAACTATAATGTGGATTATAATATTTGTGTTGGCGGCAACAACAGTGGCTATAGTGGGATATTTTAAATACTCTTTTATGTATTGGAAGAATAAAGGGGTGCCTTATTTGGAGCCCACCTTTCCTTATGGTAAGTTTCAGAACTATAATTTTAACGGATGCGCCAAAAGTTTTCGGAAGTAATTACACAAGTGCATTATGGTTAAGAAGCTCGACTCCGAAGGTAAAGGGCTCTTGTAACAAATTATGACAATGGCCAATTTTAACAATCGTTACTATTTTTACAGGGTGTCACTTAATGATAGGCCGTAATTCCAAGGGCGCATTCCTGAACCAAATTCAAGTAGAAAAGTTCATATAAACATGTTATTCTGTCCTAATAAGTTTGGTTTTCAAGATACAGGGTGTCAAAATTAAAAAAAAAACGGTTTTTTAATAATATCTCAAAGATCCTTTTGCTGATTTTGGTAAAATTTGGCAGTGTTGTTCGTTGTGATAAGACGCTAAGTTAGCACTGACTAGGTGATAATTATGAGTTCCAGTGACGTCCCGAGGGGCAGTCTCACGAATAATAGTGTGAAAAAAAATGTGCGCCACTGACTTGTTTCAAAATTTTATATTGTTTTCGGGTTAGGCAGCTAGAAATACAATTTTTTTGTCTTTTGATATTATTTCGTATCTTTTTGAGAAAAAAAATCTTTCAACAAGCAATGAAGTAAGATACGAAAAAATATCAAGAAACGAAACAGTTGTATTTTTAGCTGCTTAACTCAAGAACAATATAAAATTTGTAAACAAGTCAGTGGCGTACATTTTTTTGTCAATATTAATCGTGATACTGCCCCCCGGGATGCCACTGGAACTCATAGTTAGAAACATTATTTGGTTAATTTGAAAGTACGAACGGTAGTTTAGAATATTTCTCGAATAAAAATTCTTATGTTGGTATTGACTTCAACGCTTCTAATTTTCAATACAAACAACCGTTTTTTGTATTAAACCAGCCACAGCAAACTAGAATATTTATGAACAATATTTTGACGATGCATGATCCGTATCTCTTGGTGTTGCAATATGATATTTACTGGTAATGTTGGTTGTCATAACAACGGAATAAATTTCCACTGTAATTTTTTTAATTTCCACTAAACTTATTAATTCGGAACCTGTTACATGGTTACACAATGTATCAGTGGAATATTCGCTGCAATACCGTAACTTATTCGAAAATTTCCCTCCTGTATAAAAAACCCATAAGAGGTATGGAATTTTCACTCAATTAGAGTGGAAATTTCCCCTGTGCAAATTGAGTAGTAAATTTTACCCCAAAATTTTAAAAAATTAATAAGTTGAAATTTTTTGAAATATCCCCGGGAATTGTTCAGAATTGTCATCTTTTGGCATTAACGGGTTTATAACAATAAAAGCGTACACCTATCAAAATTTTGCATATACATAACGTGGTTGGTTACTTAATAATTAATTTGCATTGGGAAAATTTGTTATAACTTAATAAACTTCTTCACAACTTAATAAACTTCTTTAAACTTGGGAAATGTCCTAACAAATCAGAACACGTGCATAAAATATTTTTTAATGGAAATTTATTCTTCAGCCAATTTTTTTGAACCAAAAGCATTCATGCTTTTGTTATAAAATTGTCTTCAGACAAAATTTTCACAAATTTCCGGTAGTATTTTATGCACTAGTTATATTTCTAGTGGAAATTCCATGTTGGAACTTCAACACTGGAAATTCCACTGTTATGACGCGTATTTTCATTTTGATATTTAAATCACATACATAAATAAAAACACTCAAAACCATAACAACTAACGCAATGAACAACAAAAAAGTAACTTTAGACGTTTTATTTGAAAGATATTTTTAAAAACGTGTTTTTTACAATGAGGCGTTTTGGTGAATTAAGCAAACACGTTATTGATCATAATATAGAAAAAATTATCGCAGGCAATAGAAATAAAAGCCGGTCGTTCGAATGGAAACAATTTATGGAGTTTTGTGTTGTTAGAAACTACAAACTGGAGTGGGAAAAATCTGCAACTCCTTCACAAGAACTCAGCAACGTTAAAAAGGTCCTTAACATAAATTGCATCAATGCAACTCATTCGACGCCCTGGGCGTCGGCGTCGCGATGCATCAAAAATATAAATCAATTGCATGCACTTGGAAAGCAGATGCATTTAAATGTATTTTAAATTTGTAATATCGGAGGAAAATTATTGCTACAAATGATGAAAATACAGTCAAAGTTTTACAGCAAGTGGATGACAATAATTCTAAAACTTCACTAGCCAAAATCAATGATTCTGCACAACAAGACTGGAATTCTTAGCAAAATTTGCCGAATTGTATTGCCAAAATGTAAATATCTAGTCCAACATTTTATGAAGCGACGAGATTCGCTTTCATAATAATGGAATCTTGAACCGACATAAATATCGTTATTAGTCGCAGAATATTCTTCGTTCATATATCATTAGAGATAGAGAAAATCAACGCGTTGTTGGAATTAATGTTTGGTGCGGTTTATTATATGAATATGTCATTGGACCTCACTTTAACTGGAGAGCGTTATTTCCAGTTTCTTCAAGTTACACTTGCAGAACTGTTGCTCGAGGTATACCGTTTGAATACAAACTGAAAATGTGGCTACAGCAGGATGGGATTCCTGCTCATAATGCTTAAATTGTTACAACAGACCAATAAGATGGCCAACAAGGTAACACCCTTACATTATTTTCTTTGGGGGTCACTTAAAGGATACTCTCATCGAAATACCAGCTGAAGATATAGCCGATCTAATCAACAGAGTTACAGCGGCATGTACTGCTATTACAAGAAGAACGCTTTTAAAAGTAATCCACAGGAAACTTTTAAAAAATTTTGTTATGCTCGAGCAGAAGGAATGGAATTTAAACAAAATTGAATGAATTATTATTATATTTTAGTTTTACTACTGACTCTTTTTCAAATTATAAAATAATTAGAATAAGAGCCTGTATTACTTAACGAATAAAATAAGCGAATTATGGTAAATGACAAAAAGTCTTAAAATATAAAGTACCTTCAAATGTACTTACTTTCGAAGTCCCTGCAATCGAATTATATTTTTAAAGCGTCGAAGAGGTAGTATTGATTTTTATCTTTAAAAATTGCAAAATTATCCTACCTAATGACAGCTTTTTACAAAATGAAAATATATCTATTCGTTTTCAAAGATATAGATCCTCAAAGTTTTAAGTGGAAAACCCTAAATGCAGTGCCCACGATAAAGTAGCATAGTTTTTGTCACGATCTTCTTTTAAAAGATAATATTGTAGCAATTTTAAAATTGCCCCTATTGACTTTTCCATAGCATCTCAACGACTCAACTTTTTAATATTTTTCAAAAACAGAGTCATAGGGAGGAAAATAATAGAACATAACTTAATTGAACCGTTTCTCCTTGAAAATACTTTTACCGGAACAGACTTTTTAAGATTCTTTCAGGAAAACCTTTGGGATCTTTCAGATAAAGTTCCTTTTAATATAATTAGAAAAATGTGGATGCCAGCTGGATGGGGCACCCGCTCATTTTGAAAGGGGTATAAAGGCACACACAGACAATAAGTTTCCAAATGAGCGGATCGATAGAGGCGGACCGCAGAGATGGTCACCACGTAGTCCCGATCTGACAAGTTTGGACCATTTTTGTGGGGTTATGTAAAATCTACCGCTCGTGACATTTCTCCAATAACCGAAGAAGGTATGAAAAATAGAAAAAAAAATACTTTCTTCAGTGTTCCTAGAGAAATGCGGAATAACGTAAGACTGGCATTTGAAAACCGACTGAAGAAATGTATTCAATGCGGCGGCGGATTATTGGAACAACAACTAATATTATTAGTTTCTAATTTTCTTATGTTCTACCTACCTACTTTGAGACTAACTTTTGTTTAATAAAAAAATTATTTATTTTAGTTGTTTTAAGTAATCGGATTAATTTTTTTCTCTAAACAATAACTTAATTCACAAAAGCTTTATTAAGTCACTTGGAATGATTTATTAGTAATAAAATCAACAATTCCATAAATTTTGCGTCTATGGCACTCTATGAGAAATTTAGCATTATGTTTAATTATGTGGTAAAGGGAAAATTAGCTATTTTAGGGGAAACTGTAAAATTTAGGTTTAGGTATAGAAAACCCTAGTATAATTAAAATTGCATCAAAATGCCCTTCGATTAGACGTAAAAAATAAAAGGGCGTATTTAAAATAACAGACTTTTGGGACTTTTAAAGTTTTTAATATTGTTATATTTAGAAAGTCATTTTAAAGGCTCCGGTAAATATTTTCATTTTTTAATGTATGCTTTTGTCGCTACTTAACAATCATATTACATAACCCAAATTTCATGATTTCATGTATTACTGTTTCTCTGTAATACCGACTGGTGCATGTTTTTTAAGTGTTTTTAAAAACACCAAGTTTTTAAAAAATCGTTAATAACTTAAAAACTATTAAATTTAAGCATATGATATGTTATACAAAATATTCTTAGAGCTGATAAAGCAATCAAAAAATATCATAATATACAGGATGTTTTATTTAAAAAAAAGTATGTTTGATATGCCCCGACTATTTTGGAAACTCTGCATAATTTAAAATAATTTTAAATTGTAGGCCTAGTGCCTACCTATAATTCTGTTTTTGAAAAGTATTAAAAGTTGAGTAGTTTCTGCATTGAGAGTGGCGATGGACGGATTTTTTTCAGACAAATTTAACATCAACGCTGGAGTCCCTCAAGGTTCTATATTGGTCGCCCACCCTTCTTTTACTACACATTAACGATCGTTTGGAAAAAACTAAAAATCCTATATATATCCTCGCTGATGACAGCACACTTGTCTCATCTTTTACTTTGAATGCTCGGACATCGGTTGCCAATGCACATCTCTATAGGCAGCGAGAGGTCTCAAATCTCAATGAAGACCTGGAAGAAATTCTGTCTTGGGGTGATAGTAACCAAGTAGAATTTAACGCTAAAAAACCCAGGCGGCAGTTTTTTCTAAAAAAGTTAATGTCGAAGAACCGGATATAGTCATGGCGGAACATTCGATTCCATTGGCTTCATCAATTCATGTATTGGGCGTCAATTTGGATACTCACATGTCTCGGCATAGTCACGTTGCGGTCATTGCTAAGGCAGCCTCGCAGAAGCTTGGAATGCTTTTCCGAACTAAAAACCTCTATACACCTCAACAACTTTTGATGCTCTATAAAGCTCAAATTCAACAATCCCTGAAGCACCGTTCGCATATTTGGGGCTCTGCTCCTAAACATACCCTGAGGTTCCATTCAAAGAAGAGCCATTCGCTTGATCGGTGACCATGATCTGACAAGCAATCTGGAAAGCCTTGAACATCGAAGACAGGTTGGCGACTTTAGTCTATTTCACAAATATTTTCATAGCAAGTGCTCAACTTAAGTTGTCCGCTTGATTCCACCCAGAGCGGTGCATGGTAGAAGTACACGACGAGCCACTGCAGCACACCCATACGTGGTTCAGCTTAGTGTCCCTGGAACGACACTGTTTCAAAATTCCTTCATCTGGTGAACGTCATCACTTTGGAACGACCTCCCTGAGAGCGTGTTTTCCAACGGGTATAATCTCCAAAGATTCAAGACCAGCGTGAATCGTTTCCTGTGGACACGCACTGCCATACCGCCATAAAGGAAAAAAGTGATATGCCTTATCATACAAGAAAAAAAGAGTGGGCCACCCTGTATGTGATAACAGGTATGTTCCAACCATCAGAACCTGTTCTAAACTGTCAAATACAATCAACCAGTTGTAGGAGTTAACAAGGCATCCTGGGGTCTGCCTGCAATATTTATCTGGTAGACTCTATTTCTGATTAAAAACTAGCCCCGGACTGCGGGTTGGAACAAGCCTAACAAAGGTATTTGGAATTATTTTCTTTATTTGATTATTTAATTTATGTTCTGGTAAAACCCAGACTCTCGTATCGTCCTAATCTTTTGTGGGGTACCTCTTGTTCTCTTCCTTTTTTTTTGGGTTATGTTAAGTTGGCAACAGTAAGCTGTTTGATTAGGGGTTTCTCGGAATTCGCGTGGCTTTTGATCCCGTCGGCAAGAAGGTCGAGCCACCTGCTGTTCGAAAATTATTTTCGAGAAAAAAACCACGAGATCTACCCTCCCATTTTAGAAGGGTTTGTTTAAGTTTTGACGGTTTGTAAGGTTAAGGAACCACATGTGCTTTACCCAGTGACGTTAAGTCAACGAGCTACCAGATGGGTGCTACTAAAGTTTTTTTTTTAAACCAAGTTAAACTTCACCTGACCACATCAGAAGGCACAGCTGAAGTAACTGCCGCAGCAGAAGCCTGAGGGAATTACAGGCTGGTATAGAGT
Source organism: Polydrusus tereticollis (assembly GCA_963920685.1). Classification (NCBI taxonomy): domain Eukaryota; kingdom Metazoa; phylum Arthropoda; class Insecta; order Coleoptera; family Curculionidae; genus Polydrusus; species Polydrusus tereticollis. Next base: position 60,018,962 of record OY987329.1, read on the forward strand.
CATCTGGACTATTTTTCGATAATTTAATCAGTTTATAATTCATTATTATTTTTAATGTCATTATTCATTATTTTAGTCATTCAAGATCAATTTAAGTACCCCTTTATAAAAATATATACAATTTAAAGTTTAACATATAAATCAACATTGTAAGTCTATCTTGGCAAAACGTCACATTATTTTATAATCGTACATCATAGAAGATAACAAGTTTCTAGAATCTTCCCCGAGATTATACCTAATTTTTTATCTTAAATCCTTGCGCCCGGAAAAACTGTTTTTTTAATCATTCGTTAACCTAAATAATTCGAAACCGATCCTAATTTTAATTGATAATAAAATAGCATAAATCATTTATTTAAATTCAGAGTTGAATACTGATGTGATGTGGTGAAGTATTTTTTTAGTAAAAACCTTGTTGTTTGTGTGTAATAATTCTGGTTTTATTATTATATAAATTTCCTAGTGTTTTCCCAATAAGAGCTACAGTATGCACTGAGTCGCAACCTACTATCCACGACAAAAGGTTGCCACAGTCATAATAGGGCATGTGATTTTTTTTTAAGTCAGTCAAGGACTTTGACTTCTTTTTTTATTCAGTGTTGCTTTCCAGCGAGGCTTGACTTAGAAGTTGATTATAGGGATTTATCCATAGTTAATTTAGGTACCTAGCAGTGGGTAAGTAGGTATAACTTTTGTCACTTGTGGGACGTGGCGGCGTGATTTATCATGGTGGACAAAGAGGAGATGGAAGAGGGACAGGAGTAAGCCAGTCTTAAGATAGTCTGTGTCTGTAAGACTTTGTTGGGGTAAAGTGAATGTGTCAGCGGGTTTAAGCATACGTCCGTCCATTTGTAGTAGTCAGTAATAAGTTTGTCTAACCATAACTTTTTTTTTTATCATAAAGCCAGTGAAATAAATATGTTTGCTTGTAGGAAACTATATTCATGGCTTTCCACGGAACACGACCGTTGCTGGAGAAGTTAAAGTTTGGTATGAGCAACTCAAAGAACAAGGGCATAGATTTGGTGGGGCCTGGGTTTTTGCAAGACCAGTTTTGGTTTTAGTCGATCCAAATTATATTAAAGATATATTAACAAAGGTAAGTTACTCAGTTATCCAGTTAAACGATGTCAAAGTATAATAATACCGACGATGAAGAAAAAAATGCAGGAATTGATACCTACTAAAGCTACTAATAACAATTAAATTACCTGTACGCGACAAGTTTCCGTCATCGATAAACAAGAATACATTTCCTATAGGCGGTCACTCGGGTTGTGGTGGACCTGTGAGATACACCTATATGCAGGTTGATCGGAGGTCTAAACAATCCACATATACTACAATAAAATTACAACGATTTTCTCAGTTCAGTTGGATGGCATCGGAAGATGCTTCTTAAATTATTTTTTTTTATAACCGCGTCCTTCTAGCACAGCAACGTGTACTTCCTTTAATTTCTTTAGCAATTTTTATAAGCAGCCTTCCTTTTTCCATGATCATTACATTCTTTGCATTTAATATGCCACCGAAAAGGCTAAAATTTATAGATTTCTATGCACTTTTTCACGGAGGTATTCATAATATTTAACGCCATAGCATTCGATATTTCTTCCGTCGCCTGTGAGATTTTTTATTTGTTTATCCCCTAGGGGGCGTTTTTTAAAACTACCCAAACTTTTTGGAAATGATTTTAATATGGCAAGAACAAATCCGATATCAAAAAATAATTTGCAAGTCACTTTGTGCTTTTCTCTTTAACATTTATTCTGTTAAAAATACAAAAACTCCAAGCTGATCGTCTATGGTGTCATTTCCGAATACATTGAGGTCGTTGACTAAGAGATGCAGTAAAATAAAAGTTTTAGAGGTTATTTGTAGCAAATTTATTAAATAGTAATAATAAAACAACATATTCCAGCGGTTTTTGTTAATTGACTGTTCTGTAAAACTTTCCTAATCTTCCTCTGGTGATGGGATCTGAAAAAGTGTATTACATTTTACTGATTTGAAGTAGAGGTGCGGTCTTCCACATAAATGTATCATTTAAATACGCACTCCTTGTTGATGCATTTTCGTGGCATCCAGTACAACTGGGGAAGCATGGAAAACCAGCTCTCTGGCACACAGACACCTCATCGTTTCGCATCCACATTTGGAATCAAGCTCCCTACATGCTTCCCTAATCTACGATAGATCAGTCGAGTCGGGTGTCCAAGACCCATCATCAGTCTTCTTTCAGCCTCACTTCTGTGGAGAAGGCACGCCGGACTCAAAGCTGGACCCTACGCGTCCCCATATTTAAGCTGCCTGGGATGATGCTCGCAACTCGTGCTTACGTGGGACAGCCTCAGTGGATGGAAGAAGATATTGTAGCATGTGCTTTTGGTCAAATAGTTTACGTCGAACTTTGTGTGGGCATACTGGACCAGCCATTTGATGCAGCTCTAGCTGAGAAGCAAAGATACTTGCAACTTACTCCTGGAGTAGTTGATGGACGTGCTCGGGCACTCTATCATAAACTTCACCCAAAATTGTAAAAGCTTCAGTTGTTTAAGAAAGGGCCTGCCGCGTCCTCCAGTGTGATCTTTTACCTATGGTAGCGAAAAGGACACCTAATCGCAACCACTAAACGCATGAAAGCCCCATAGTGCAGCAGCCTCCTTTTCACCCAGTGCAGTAGCAATTGTTTTGCTTTGACCGCAGAACATCCACAATTCATGTAGACCCAGATCCTGAAGAGTGAAAAAATGGGAGATGGCAAGCAAGACGTCCGTATCCGAGGCACGGATCAGCACACATTTAGCGCCATGCAAAGTCGCATCTCGAACATGCCAAATGAGTCTTTTATCTCCCTCCTCCATTTTTCCGCGTGGACCTTCTGTCAAAGAAGAATCAAGGGTGTTAGATTGAATTATGGATTCTTTGTTTGTTACTATCTGTAGGTTCCTGGCTTGTTCAAGAAGTGCGTCAGCAAAGTAATTAAACAATTTCTTTTTATTTTCTGAATTTCTAAGGTAGTCTTTCCAGTTAGAGGGCAGTTTGCCTAAAAATTATAAGGGTAATTTAATATATAAATGGAATAACTTTACTAAAACATCTTCTTACTCTTTGATAGCAATTATTTTCTACGCACTCTATCTCCCCGTCCCTCACGAGTAGCTGTCTTAGTACTGTCGGAAAAATACAGATCCCAAACACCATCTAGTCGCTTGATAAAGAGATATTCCGCCTCAGTATGTAAGTGCTGAAAAAATAGTTGATTAAAGTACTCTTCAAAAGTTGCTAGAATTTTTGGAAATCGAAAATGCACAAAAGCAGCACCATCTATAACAACGCTGTCACAGTGATCTGGCCTTTTCTCCTTGTCACCCAGGTTTTTAAGAATTCCGATCAAAGCATCCTTCTTTCCAGTACGCATTTTTCAGTTTCTAGCCAGTGATGGTGGGCATTTCTGTTCTCATAACCAGGCAATTTAGTGATATTAATAGAAACTGCAATAAGATTAATGTAAAATATGTAGAAATTAAGGTCGCTTACCTGATTTTCATATTTAAAGAAGAAGTCCATATCGAGCTTTTGAATACTTGACAACGCCAACCCTATCAAAACTGTTGGGTTTTAGTGCAGCAGAGTAAATGAACAAAATAAATCGTAAAATTTTATTAATAAAAAACAATTGTTTAGTTGGATTAATTAATTATAATAATGTCACATGTTAATCCCCCCAATGAAGGAGAATTTTATTCGCTTGCCGAATTGGAGAAAATCCTCACACAAAGTGATTCCGAACCTAACCTAAACTAATTATTTGTTGTCAAAGAAGGCCCAGTAGGTAGATTAATAATTTAAATAAATGCATAAATTAAAATTAAATTAAATAAAGACACAATTCGATTGTAACCTCTAAAAAATTATTTTGCCTGCCAAGGTGCGTCGCAGCGAAAGGTGAGAAAACGGCTCGTATAGTATTTTAGCATAATCGCACTAAGGGAAATGGATTATGATGGGTAAATAATTAGTAGTAATAATTGGAGAGTTCACCATCATAGGGCCCTCCAATGTTAATTTTCGGAGGGATTTTTGACCTATGCTGATCCTTCAAACAGGTTTCGCTGTGTTGTGTTGACGTTGTGATCCTGTTGTGTTAACGTTGTGATCCTGTTGTGTTCAGCGGACCCTGTTGACCTGAACAGCCCTGTTCAACAGACCCTGTTCAACGGACCCTGTTGACCTGAACAGCCCTGTTTAACAGACCCTGTTTAACGGACCCTGTTGACCTGAACAGACCCTGTTCAACGGATCCTGTTATCCAAAACAGAGTCCGTTCAACAGAGTCCGTTGAACAGGGTCTGTTAAACAGGGCTGTTCAGGTCAACAGGGTCCGTTGAACACAACAGGATCACAACGTCAACACAACACAGCGAAACCTGTTTGAAGGATCAGCATAGGTCAAAAATCACTCCGACAATTAACATTGGAGGGCCCTATGATGGTGAACTCTCCAATTATTACTACTGTAGTAGTAGGAAGTAGTAATAATTGGAGAGTTCACCATCATAGGACCCTCCAATGTTAATTTTCGGAGGGATTTTTGACCTACGCTGATTCTTCAAACAGGTTTCGCTGTGATGTGTTGACGTTGTGATCCTGTTGTGTTCAACAGACCCTGTTCAACGGACCCTGTTGACTTGAACAGACCCTGTTCAACGGACCCTGTTGACCTGAACAGCCCTGTTCAACAGACCCTGTTCAAGTCAACAGGGTCCGTTGAACAGGGTCTGTTGAATAGGGCTGTTCAGGTCAACAGGGTCCGTTGAACAGGGTTTGTTGAACAGGGCTGTTCAGGTCAACAGGGTCCGTTGAACAGGGTCTGTTCAAGTCAACAGGGTCCGTTGAACAGGGTCTGTTGAACACAACAGGATCACAACGTCAACACAACACAGCGAAACCTGTTTGAAGAATCAGCGTAGGTCAAAAATCCCTCCGAAAATTAACATTGGAGGGTCCTATGATGGTGAACTCTCCAAATATTACTACTAGTAGAATACCAATGTGACTCTCAACCCAAAACTCCATAAGAAATAACATGGAGCTGAAATCTGCAGTTTTATCACCATTTTAGGGCGTGGCACTTTTCCTGGAAGCCACCATCCTCTATTAACCTAAGCGGACCCCAGCTACTATCGCCACCTAGCGAGCGACATCATAACTGTTCGATGTCGGTAATATAGGGCCCTATTGACCTGTGTGGAACCCTCCACTGCTGCCACCTAACCCCCCACACATTATTCTAACCTAACTTTTGTCCCAACGGAACCCAGATCACGTATTACCCCGATTATATAGTAATATCATTGTAGGGGTGCCACCTAACGGGGAGAGATGTACGTTCCTGTTATCTTGAGACCTGTAGCGCCACCTGCTTTTCATATCTTGTTTACCGCGATGGTAGGTATGACGTTGTAAATCAGTTAAAATATTTTAAAATATAATAATACCATAAAAAAGTTTTTGTCCTCGGTGGGATTTGAACCATAATCCTCTGGGGCCGAACCTCAAAGCCTTGCAAAATACGCTACGAGAGCATATACATTAAAAGAGTTGATCAATGTTGACAAACTAAAAATATGGGGGACCTGTCAATTATAACGTATAGGCGGAACAAAGGACCCAAGTGTGGAGACGATGGGCAAATGGCGGTAACGTGTTTTTGTCTACATAATATTGCTACATCTGTTGCAGTATGCATGCGCCCTAACATGTCATCAATGAACATTGTTAGAGACCGCGTGGCATGTAATTAGACAACCGGGGATCTAGTATGTCCTTTTGGCAAGCAGCATTTTCAGGTGTCATCTATAATTACGTTCGCGCACACTCCCGCTATCTGGGTACTACCTGAACTTATGCAACCAGAAGCCCCTATCAGCAAATATTGCCTTCACCAATTTATTAACAAACCTAAGTGCGGCGATGATGACAAAATGGCGGTAAACCTAGCTTTTATAATGCACTCACCATTTTATCGACAAACCAGTACTAATGACGTCGCCAAACCAATATTTCCCCTTATTCAACATAAAAATTGTCGAAACGGCAACACCGCCGTTCCAATACTGAAAATTTAAGAAAATACGCTTAGGCCATCTTGCAATAGCCGTTCGCAACAGTACCATTCATGAGTGTATAATTAAATAAAAATCAATCAATTTAAAACTTTTTATTTACAACATAACAATATCACTTACTATCACCCTGGTATATTACATTAAAGGAATAAAAAATCGGCGTAAAATAAAAAGACATCTGGAATCATTTAACAACGTTTTATGCCAGAAATATATGCAGTTTTCAAGTCAAATGCACTATCATGGTAATATATAAAGGTCATATCGGAGAAAATAAGATATTTTTCGAATTTTATTATGTTTAAGGATATGTTTACCGAATCGTGCAATAAAAACAGAATACATAATTAATTATCATTCAATAAAATGCTTATATAACATCGAGTCACAACACGAGGTAGAATTGGTTTTATATGCAAATTTTATCAACATTGTTGGCCTATTACATATGCAATTTTGCATTGAAAGTAATTATCCTTTTAATAAATAATTACTGCATAATGTGGGCGAATAAAAGCAAGCATATATTACTACTAATGGGATCTGTATACAGGGGGTATGAAACACTTTTAACCGTTAAATTACGCCTTTAAATTACAAATTATATCTATAAAACTGCCATAACATTCGACCTAAATGGTATATTTTAGTACAATGACGTAGCTGAAGACCAACTACATTTTAACTGATTGTACGTATTTGGGGGATATATTTAAAATTAATCTTGGAAGAGAACATATAATAATTATTTTCCGTTTCCCTCAAGCCCCGGCTAGGCGGATCAATCTCCCGTTAAGCTGTCTAATCCACCATTAACCCCGTTTAAAATATCCCAACAGAGTAGTTATTACCAGCCTCGTATATGTATTTAAAATCAGTGTAAAGAATAAACAAGCCCATTATCTACATTTTCAAAATACCCTGTATATGATGAGATTATATTAGTGTTTGAATTAATTAGTACGTACTCCAATCGACATATATTTATGCATCATAAAAATTAATTCTTTAATAGTAGCGTCACTCTAGAAGGGGCTTATAAATAGTGCAGAAATGGTGAGAGCACTTAATTGTTTCTGTTATAAGTTTGCAACAGGTAAGTTTTTGAATTTTATTATGGTGTCGGGGGGTTTTTAAACCGACTTGGTATTTTTATTCAAAGTGTTTGTATCTTTTGGTTTTCTTTTTGCATACGTTTAAAGCGCGATGCTCAAAATTGTTTGCCTATATGTAAAATCTGTATTAAAACGCTCGAAAGTTAAGGTAATCTTTTTTATTTTGAATAAAATTTTTTATAATATTGATCATTCATATTTATGGCATTTATTTCCCTAAAACGATATCAGTATACCTAGGTAATTTTTTAAAATGCGTCTCATATGGACACGCACCCACATAAGCTATTGTTTTTATTACGAATTCACGAACCCTTCTTCGTTATTATGTAGAATACAACTACTTTATATAGGCATTTGCACCAAGTAGTTTGGGTATTAGTTTTTCAAAACAGCCCTAAAAGAAATGAAAATTGTTTTTAATTTTTTTTCATACCTGTATAATAGTTTGTTTTAACATTTTATCTACAAGTGGGTTTTTATCAGTATAATATCAGACACATTTAATATTATATTGTTTTTTATATCTTTTTTAAATATTATAACTCAATTCTTGTAACTTGAGTATGTACGTCACAATATCTGTGCAATCAAACTAGCAGTTAAATAAGGCATTATTTAATAGGGTCATAGACCAAATAATCCTGCAAATATAATTAATTTTAAAACAGCTGTTCTACGTCACTGTGTCGTAAAAGTTAATTTAACAAGTGATAGCAAGCTAGTAAATTACAATGACCATAACACTCCGTTTGCATCGAAAAAGATATAGGGAAAGTAATTTATTTTACAACTTGTATAGGACTTGGAACATAGGCTGATTAAAGAAAACGGGTTTGGCATAGGTTGATTAAAGAAAACGAGGACTCTAATAATAATAATATATTTTTATTGGGTTTATAATAATATACATTTTATTTATTTTTACATAACTAAAATTTTATATTACGAGATACAATCTTATGTAATAAATCTTTAAGCTGCGCCAAAACGCCTACATTAGGGCAAGATATACCAAAAAATGAAAGATCCATTTTACCGATGCGAATTAAGCTCATGGTAAATTCATTATATTCAAAAAACATGTCGTTTTGAATAAAATAAAGGCGGCCGTCGGTGTAACGAAATACACTGTCTATCTTTGCGGGAATTCCGTTAAATAATTCTGACGTTATATGATAATTGTCTGGCCTAAACATGCACTCATTTATACCCCATACTAGAATATCATTGAAAAATAAATAGGTTTTTCCCTTGTTTGTGTTCACGACAGCTTGAACTCTGGTTTTTACATTTGTGGCAGCGAGACTATCTATTGATTCCGTTTTTATTAATGCGAACGTGCTGTACTCTACAAAGTAAATCAGATCACCGACAAACAATACAATGTCTCCATTAGGACGTTCATATATAGCAGTTATTTTCTTAAAATTTTTTGGCAAAAATTTAAAACCAAAAAATTTAAAATAATCTGTTAATAGAAACGGGGTATTAGAAATTTGCTTCGTCTCTAAATTCAACATCCAAACAAATGTCTCATAAAAAATAAATAATTTGTTTTTAACGATTAAATAAGCTTTATTTGTTTTCGAGTCCAAGTCACATAGAGTCGGAAACTGTGCCACATCGGGTACCGAGGGCGCGTCAGGGGTCGGGGGTACGCTGGGGATTGTTGTTGCAGCGTTTGTCTGTATAGTTGTGGTTCTTGTCTGTGGGGTGGTTGTAACTTTTATTGGTATAGTTGTGGTTTTTATCTGTGGAGTGGTTATAACTTTTGTAGGTATTGTCGTGGTTTTGTCTGTGGGGTTGTATTCGGTGACGTGGGTATTTTTGTTTTGGCCAAAGATTTTTTGCCATAAAGGTACTCGATACCATAAATATCGTCCTGAGTTATTTTCACATTTTCCGCTTTGTAATACGGGTACATGATCGCGCTCTCGTCAGCTGTGTGGGCTAAACCTAGAGTATGCCCAATCTCATGTATTAAAACGCTTAGTAAATTTGTCCCACCATTTTTGGAGGAAAGACTCCATGACTCTTTTGAATGCATGTGAATCTCTACATTAGCACTTCCATCTGGAAAAAATGCGTGCGCTAAAGTAGGTTTATCTAATTTGTAGGGACACCAGGTGAGGTCATTTTTCATTTTATGCCGTTGGTCGGCAAACGAAATTGTAATATTATGGATGTTTCTATCATATTTAAAGCGGAAATTAGAAACATCCTCCCATGCTTGAAAAGCTCTTTCAGCAACTGTTCTATATGGATATACTGAATAATTTGGGGGGTAGATAGACCAGGATAGCTTTAAATCTTTCCATAAGTAGTTAGAGCCTCTTCTCCAATCTGCAATATCTTTGACGCCACAGCGGGGTCTTTGCATTAGAGCAATAGTTTCGTTATTTAAGGTTCCATCTTCAGGGAGACCATAAGTTTCTTGAAATGCCCGTAACCCATCTGATATCGACACTAAGGCATTATCTGTAGCATTTTCTTCCAAGTAACCATAGTCTGTTAAATATTGGCGTGCAGCTGTTTCGTCTGTTGCCTGTACAGCTGTAGAAGTAACAGTGAGAAATAAAATGAGGTAAATTAACACACCCATTCTGCTCGAGGGGTAGATATATACTGAGATCATAAATAAGGGGTAGTGTATTTATTTTTAAAATTCGATTATACCAAGTTTTTCCAGTTCTAGTAATATAGACCATATTTTATCGTCGTTTTTATGATTAAAATTGTCGCTCTCTAACTGTTTAAACATTTCCACTAGCTTGTTAACATCATTATCGTAATCAAGTTCTAAATCATTCAAAGTAGGAGGAATAGTACTGTTCAATTTAAGGTTTTTCTTTATCATGCTCACTCTGCTTTTCTTTAAATAAGTCCTTTTTGGTGGAAAAAGCTTAGAAATAATGTTTGTATACTTCCAGCTTCTGCTAGAATTTATGTGATTTTTACTATTAAACCCCCTTCGGTGTGCGCTTGATAAAAGAAGGATTTCTTTATATTTATCCAGCTCTGTATTGGAATAGCCCATAGGGCGTTCTTTTGTCAATAAATTCAGAAGTCCTACAGTTAAAGTATATTTCTCATTATCAATCACTAGGGTGTTATTTTCAAATTCTACGGGCTTATTCCCAATAAAGCAGCCATTTTCAACCATTTTAAAACCAAAATCTAGACCGTTCGGTAAAGACAAAAGCGCTAATTTAATTTTTCGGTTCGCCATCTTATCTCGCAGAACTCTGACATTCGAATGACGTACTCATCAACGGAACGGGTGTTTAAAACACTACCTAAAACACAACACTAACATAACAATATCTTAACTGAAACAAAACAGTGTCTTAACGGAAACAAAACAAACATATAACGCTTATATATCAATCACAACGTCAACACTGAAAAAACAAAACAGGTCTTATATACCTATAATATTGTTTCAGATCATCTGAACACAAACAAAAACACTAATATAACACTGATACGTCAATCATAATGATGACGCTGTATACCCATAAACAGGGTGTAGTTCTGAGAAGCCCTAATATATTTTCTAGTAAAACACTGTTTCTTTTAGGTAAAAAATGATACATATGTAATAATATTAATACGATTGTAAATACGCATAATCTTTATTAAATACATCTAGATACACTTCTATGAATAATGTTCCTAATCGTTTTAAGTTTATCTGGAGCTTTTGAAAAATAAAAGTGAGTTGATTTTGTTTCTAGGAACTGATTGAAAATATTTAACATTTCTATTGAATCCAGGTCTGCACCCAATTTATATTCTTTATATTGGAACTTGCTAACGTCGATAGAAGGCATCATATGTTTCATCACTTTAAGGGTAGGATCATAAGGTTTTTCTTTAAACACGTTCCAAAAATGAATGTTGCTTCCCATTTCATCATACAAGAGTTGTCCACATTTCGGTTGACATTATATTTTTTAGCAAGCTCCCAAACTATTAAGGTAGCCGGTAGACAGGATGCGTAATATTTGTTCTGTATAAATACTCTTTCAACATTGTCGAGAATAATGTTTAATGTTTCTACCATGTTTAACACCACGCTGTCGACTATGCAATGAATCCATTATCCTAGCTGCAGCCTTTTAACGGACTCGTTATATTAATGTTTTCGGCAAGTAATATATTCAAAAACGTGTAAAACTGCTTGTTGTATGTACATCTGCTGCATACTAAACCTTGAATATTAATTCTGAACGCACCTTATTTTTTCAAAGGCATGCTACTTTTCTGAACGCACCCCAACCGAGGTTATAAATAGGGGTGCATTATAGGCAGAACGCAGGAGCTCCAGAGCCCATTCTGTCTTTGTACGTTAGAGAGAGCAGACGTATTTTGAGCCATATTTATTTTGTTACAGAGTAAAAAAATGCCGTTCCCAAGTGAGTACGTCGAGTTAATTAGGGCCCAGATGGATACCCCTAACTTAACAACGATTACCTGTGGTAAGATATTGCGGGACTGTACTCGCGCTCTTTGGAACTTGAATAATGTTCTGAAACGCGCTGAGTCTGTGGCTGAAAAGTCTCATATAATAGCGTGTTTAGCCCAAATTAAGGGGTTTCAGTCATTACTAAAGGACCGTAAAGTGGGCGGGGGTAGTGGGACACGTCGTGCAGAAACAGCTTCTTGTAGAGTAAAGTGGGAAGATTTACATTCGGCATTCCAATCGAGAATCAGGACGGGTGTTATTATTAACAAACGTCATACTGATGTACGGTCATTTTTAGAGGACTGTTGATATGACATGAAGATTGATATATTACCTGTAAATAAAGAAAATTATATCTCATTTACGAAGCATATAATGGATAGTACTGTTCATTTTCGATTTATAGATAGTTTTCGCTTTCTTGCTAGCGGTCTGGATAAGCTTGCATCATACTTATGTGAATATCCTAACCTAAAAGCAGAGTTTGAACACCTGGGGGAAGAACTGAACTTACTTACCCGAAAGGGTGTTTTCCCTTATGATTATATGAACGCTTGGGAAAGATTGAATGAGACTGAACTCCCTCCTAAAGAGGCGGTTTATAACAGCCTAGAAGATGTAGCTATAAGTGACGCGCAATATTTAAATGCGCAGAAAGTTTGGCAAACTTTTAATTGCCGTACCATGCAAGATTACTCTGACTTATATCTTAAAACGGATGTAATGCTTTTAACGGATGTATTTGAAGCATTTAGGGATATATCGCATAGGACATATGGCCTTGATCCTGCATGGTCGTATACCCTACCTGGTTATGCTTGGCAATGTTTATCCCTCTTAATTCATGGAGAAGATATGATGAAACTTGAGCTGCTTACTGATTTGGAGATGCTAACATTCATAGAAAAGGGAGTCCGCGGGGGGCTAAGTCAGTGTTCGAAGAGGTATGCAGAAGCCAACAACAAGTACATGCCAAATTATGACCCAACTAAAGAAGACATGTACTTTGATGTCAATAATCAATACGGCTGGGCAATGTCGCAATATCTACCTTATGGCGGCTTTAGATGGCTTTCAGAAAACGAGATATCTCACTTAAACATTAGTGAAATTTCAGATAAATCTGCCGAAGGGTTTATTTTGGAAGTGGACCTGGAAATACCTGAGAATTTGCATGATAAGTTTTCCGATTTTCCATTATGCCCTGACCATGAAAAACCGCCCGGGGCAAAGAATGAGAAACTTTTGGCTACGCTACACAATAAAACAGAATACGTAATACACTATAGAAACTTAAAGCAAGCTCTAACTTTGGGTGCAAAATTGGGCAAAATACACCGAATATTAGCATTTAAACAATCTCCATGGCTAAAATCATATATCGACCTCAACACGGGGCTGCGCCAAAATGCCAAGAATGAGTTTGAAAAGAATTTTTTTAAACTTATGAACAATGCCGTATTTGGAAAGACAATGGAGAATATCCGGAACCACTCGGACGTCAAACTTATAACGAAATGGGATGGCCGCTATGGTGCCGAAGCCTTAATATCCCGGCCAGAATTTAAAAGCAGCACAATTGTTTCCGAAAATTTAGTAATTGTCGAGCTTGCAAAAACACAAATTTATTTTAATAAGCCGATTTATGTCGGCATGTGTATTCTTGATTTGGCAAAGACTACGATTTATGGCTTTCACTACGAGTACATGGTTCCACGTTTTGACACCTGTAGTGTATTGTATACAGACACTGATAGTCTTATTTACGAAATTAAAAACCACGATGTGTATCAGATAATGAAACGAGACTGTAACGATTATTTTGATACCTCAGATTATGCCCGTGATAACGTTTATACGATTCCACAAGTGAACAAAAAGGTGCTGGGAATGATGAAAGATGAGAACAATGGCCGCATTATGACCCATTTTGTTGGTCTTAGGTCTAAAATGTATGCTATTAAACTGCTTTATACTCCAGACGAGATTGAGCAAGAACGGGTAAAACTAGAGAATTTAAACAAAGAGCGGGCGGAAATTGATAAGGTTTTATCTAACTTGGGCGTTACCAAAAAGATAAAGGGCATTAAAAGGTCTGTTATTAAAAATAAAATCACATTTGAAGATTACGTCACCTGCCTTGAAACTTGGTTGGAAAAGCCTATTTCACAGCGTCTAATTAGGTCCCAAAAACATGAGCTACATACTATAAAACAAACTAAAATCGGTCTCAGCCCTTATGATGATAAGCGGCAAATATCGAAATCTTCACCCGGCACATTACCATGGGGGCATTGCTCACTTATGCATGTGGATGACTAAGTTCAACAGGGTCTGTTCAACAGGTCAACAGGCCAACAGGGCCTGTTCAACAGGTTAACAGGCCAACAGGGCAGTTCAACAGGGTCTGTTGATCAGGGTCTGTTCAGTTCAACATATTATATCCTAACCTGTATAACTTTCAAAAGAGCCCATATTGGTTGTACAGTAAAAGAAGGCCAAAATACTAACGCACACATATTATATCCTAACCTGTATAACTTTCAAAAGAGCCCATATTGGTTGTACAGTAAAAGAAGGCCAAAATACTAACGCACACATATTATATCCTAACCTGTATAACTTTCAAAAGAGCCCATATTGGTTGTACAGTAAAAGAAGGCCAAAATACTAACGCACACATATTATATCCTAACCTGTATAACTTTAAAAAGAGCCCATATTGGTTATACAGTAAAAAGAAGGCCAAAATTCCCCCTGTATAACTTTAAAAAGAGCCGTATATTATGTTATATATAGAACCATTTGTGGTATAATTTGGTTTTGCTTTGAAAATTCGTTTTTCCATAAAAATCGAATGGGGACAATATGGGCCACGTTCACGTCGTGTCCCTGTTTAAACTGAGTGCCCTCTGGTAAGTGTAGTGTTGTTCAGGTATTTTTGCTCTTGCCCTCGTTTCAAGTTGTATGTATAAGTTAAGGATAATATTCTATCTATAAGCGAATATTGCACATTACTCCTACTCTGTTCAAATGCCCATACCCGCCAATGCCTTTTTCCATTCATTTTTTTTTTTTGTTAGTTTTTAAGTTTGTATGTAGATATGCCTTCTTGCACGGTAAATGTTCCTAATATAAATGTTTCTAGTCCTAGTTTTTTAATTGTATGTAGATATACCTATTCTTGCACGGTAAATGTTTCTAATCCTTAGTTTTAACTGTAAATATTTTTCACTAAATTTTGAACTCATAATATATTGTACCTATATACAAGATTGGCGATAAGTGTCTTGTGCCAAATTTTTATTTCGTTCACGTATTATTTTTGATGCAAGATACTTGTCTTATTTAAATATTTTTGTTAACTAGTGCTGTAATAGTGCATTTGACTTGAAAACTGCATATATTTCTGGCATAAAACGTTGTTAAATGATTACAAATATGTCTTTTTATTTACGCCGATTTTTTATTCCTTTAATGTAATATACCAGGGTGGTAGTATGTGATATTGTTATGTTGTAAATGTAAAAAGTTTTAAAATTTTTATTTACGCCGATTTTTTTTATTCCTTTAATGTAATATACCAGGGTGGTAGTAAGTGATATTGTTATGTTATAAATAAAAAAGTTTTAAAATTGATTGATTTTTATTTAATTATGCAATCCTGAATGGCATTCCGATAGGGTATTTATATGGGTATTTTTATCAATGCGATATGGGGTGAATGCTGTTGGAAGGTTTAAGATTTGTTAATAAATTGACATCGATAATAATATATCCCTATAACCACACTTAAGGTTCTTTGTTTTACCTAGTTACTGTTGCGAACGGCTATTGCAAGATGGCCTAAGCGTATTTTCTTAAATTTTCAGTATTGGAACGGCGGTGTTGCCGTTTTGACAATTTTTATGTTGAATAACGGGAAATATTGGTTTGGCAACGCCATTAGTATTGGTTTGTCGATAAAATGGTGAAGGCATTATAAAAGCTAGGTTTACCGCCATTTTGTCATCATCGCCACACTTAGGTTTGTTAATAAATTGGTGAAGGCAATATTTGCTGATAGGGGCTTCTGGTTGCATAAGTTCAGGTAGTACCCAGATGGCGGGGGTGTGCGCGAACGTAATTATAGATGGCGCCTGAAAATGCTGCTTGCCAAAAGGACATACTAGATCCCCGGTTGTCTAATTACATGCCACGCGGTCTCTAACAATGTTCATTGATGACATGTTAGGGCGCATGCATACTGCAACAGATGTAGCAATATTATGTAGACAAAAACATGTTGCCGCCATTTGCCCATCGTCTCCACACTTGGGTCCTTTGTTCCACCTATACGTTATAATTGGCGGGTTCCCCATATTTTTAGCTTATCAACATTGATCAACTCTTTTAATGTATATGCTCTCGTAGCGTATTTTGCAAGGCTTTGAGGTTCGGCCCCAGAGGATTATGGTTCAAATCCCACCGAGGACAAAAACTTTTTTTCTGTTATTATTATATTTTAAAATATTTTAACTGATTTACAACGTCATACCTACCATCGCGGTAAACAAGATATGAAAAGCAGGTGGCGCTACAGGTCTCAAGATTACAGGTACGTACATCTCTCCCCGTTAGGTGGCACCCCTACAATGATGTTACTATATAATCGGGGTAACGCGTGATCTGGGTTCCGTTGGGACAAAAGTTAGGTTAGAATAATGTGTGGGGGGTTAGGTGACAGCAGTGGAGGGTTCCACACAGGTCAATAGGGCCCTATATTACCGACATCGAACAGTTATGACGTCGCTCACTAGGTGGCGATAGTAGCTGGGTTCGACTTAGGTTAATAGAAGATGGTGGCTTCCAGGAAAAGTGCCACGCCCTAAAATGGTGATAAAACTGCAGATTTCAGGGCAATGTTATTTCTTATGGGGTTTTGGGTTGAGGGTCACATAGCTTAACTACTATAATTTTAACGTTTTTCTAGTTGAACAAAAAAAAACAGTACATGTAAATGTGCTTGTGACGTAGCTCACATTTTTTTTATAGGAGCTTGTTGAAAAGTGGGCGAAATAGAACACACGAGTATTGATTCATTAAACAGCGGTTTTGACACTGTACTCGTTTTTGGCATGTCAAAATGATCCGAGAACGACTACTTGTGCATTAAATAAATTTTTCAAAAATATTAGGGTAGTCTTGACAAAACGCCCCCTAGGGGATGAAAGAATCATAAATCTCAAGAGTCCTGCTGGTCAAATCACTCAATTGGGCCTCCAGAGCAATCATACTAAAGGAAAAACTTGTATCACAAAATGCTACGTTTTGCCACTTATCGTTGTGTACCGCCCCACTATTATAACTATGCATACTTATTCTCACACACGGTTGGGCTGTACAGGTGACCATGTTTTATGAAAGGGTAGAAACATAGTGGAGTAGTTCATCTCGCCGCAATGCTCGCCGCGATGCATGCCGTACTGCTATTAATAAACAATACCACAGAAACGACTAAACAGAAACATACTGGAGTAGTGCACCTAGCCTCGCACCTCGCCGCGCATCTCGCCGTAACTCGATAAACAAAATGATTTGCTTATAGCAGGCAGCTGCAATTGCTTCATTCCGTTAACTTCATTCGTTCGTCGCTACGCCAGTATTTTAGTATTTTTACGTCAGATTGACAATAGCAGTGACTTTCTAAATAGTGCTTTGAAATGCTGGCTATTACTCTCCAAAAAGAGAAATCGGAGATGGAATGTGCACCCAGTAAATAAAGAACGCACTAAACTTGGTAAATTCTATAATTTTATCAGCTAAAAATTACCAACAAAGGCTTGTTTACAACTGCTTGTTTCTTTTGCTGGTGGGGTGAGCAAATCCGCATATTGTGATTTATCACCGTTAACGAACCTGGACTGCTATATTTTTACGATTAAAAAGCGGGAGGTTAGGCAAAAAGCAGACCTGCAGGGTCACCGAAGGAAAACCGCCCTATGAGCGAAAAATTTTTGGATGCCACTCTCTTTTTGTTGATGCATCTTGCTTTTCAAGTCGAAAAAATAATTATAGTTAAAAAGATTAAAATTTTTATTATACGGTACCTACTTAACAGTGTAAAAATACAAATAAACCTGAAGATAATCGTTGGAAAAATGTTATTGTTTGGCCTCAGTGTCTTTGGGAAATAAATAAAAACTAGGTATAGACCTCAACAATTCTGATCACAACTAACGTCGCAGCTCGAAAATTTGTTAATAAATTAACATACTTAATAAACAAATTTACCAAAAAAATTACTAAAACCGCGAGAAAAAGAATGAATAATCCTTGGATAACTGCAAATATTATAAATCTGATTAAATCCCGTGATAATTTAAAAAACAATCACTAAGAAACCCTAATAATTTGCAACTTAAAAAAAACATACAAAATATATAGGAATTCAGTAACAAAACAAATTAAACAAACAAAAAATGACTACTATAAAAACAAAATTTATGAAGCGAATCATGATCAGAAACAAATTTGGAACATCTTAAACGAATCTACTAACTCAATTAGGACTAAAAGAACTATTAATCAGATTAAAATAAATAACGGTATAGAGACAAATACTAAAATTATTTGTGACCATTTTAATGCACATTTCTCAGAAATAGGTCAAAAAATGGCAAATGTAATTATAGATGAAAATGAAATCCTAACAAACGACAATAAAAATCAAGTTTTTAAAAATTATTTTAATCAAACGATTTTTTTAATCCCAGTTACTAAAAGCGAAATTTTAAATTATTTAACAGGTCTTAAAAATACTGCCTCACCAGGTATTGATGGTATAAAAACTGAAACACTTAAAATAATAAAAAATTATATTGTTAAACCAATAATGCATATTATAAATCTTATGTTTTTACAAGGAAAATTTCCTTCAATATTTAAAAAGACGATAATTAAACCAATATTTAAAACAGGGGATCCCCTTGAAATTATAAATTACCGTCCTATATCATTAATTAGTAACTTAGCGAAAATTTTAGAAAAAGCATTAAGGAACGAATTACATCTCATCTAAATAAACATAATGTTATAAATAAGGAGCAATTTGGCTTTAGATCAGGCATCTCAACGGTAAATGCGATGTATGCGGTAATAAAAATGATACATGAATCGGTTAACAATGGAAGAAGGCCCCTGGCAGTCTTTCTAGACTTGGCAAAGGCCTTCGACACAGTACACCATAAAACCTTAATAAATAAAATGTGGAATTATGGTATTAGAGGTGTAGCGGGCGAGATTATCCGGGATTATTTGTCTGGGAGGTATCAGGTCGTGTCGATTGGCAATGAAACGAGTGGCGAATCTGTGGTCACGTTTGGCGTGCCACAGGGAACGGTTCTAGGTCCCTTGTTGTTTTAGATCTACCTGAATGAAATGTTCCATTCGGGTGTCCCGGGGAAAATCGTGGCTTATGCTGATGGTACGGTATTGATTTTTGAAGGTAATGATTGGGATGAAACAAAAGAAAAATCGGAAAAGGGTTAATATAAAATAGGTAGATGGTTGGAAACCAACCTTTTAACTCTAAATACAATAAAAACTAAATTTCTCACTTTTTCACTCACTCAATCCGGACAACCTAATTTTACAAATTTAACTTTTCATCACTATAATAATATAAATCAGTGTTCTGATTGTACGGAACAAATAGAACAAGCAAAAACTATTAAATATTTGGGGTTGATGGTGGATAATTTACTCAAATGGGATGCTCATATTCAAATGATTGTAAACAAGTTACGTAGACTTATTTATAAATTTTATTAACTTCGTCAATTTCTAAATCTTAACCATCTTAAGTCTATATATCTAGCTCTAGTAGAATCAGTTTTAAGTTATGGTATTCCGGTGTGGGGTGGCGCTTATGCCTCCACATTAAATCCATTATCTATTGTCCAGAAACAAATCTTAAAAATTATATATAATAAACCAAGACAGTTTCCTTCAGAACGGCTATTTAGGGACTTAAACTTGTTTTATCTTAAAAGTCGTTATATTTACTCAGTATTATGCTTCATTAAAACTTCAAAAATCAGCCATGAGCCAATTATTCACAACTATTTAACTAGATCAAATGTTAGCGTTAATTTTACTTTAATAATTGCAAATAGCTCCTCCTATTTAAATTTTATAAATTATGCAGGAGTGAAATTATATAATCATTTACCTGTGGAGATACGTCAGATTGTATGTGTAAAAAAATTAAAAAAAAAAAAACCAAAGAATTTGTCCGTTTAAACATAAATGTTTTAAAAAACCTTCTAAACTGAGATGCTCTGTATGGCAGCGTCTGGGGACTTTTCATTAATTTAGAATTGTATTGTTTCGGTAATTTTCTCACTTGCAATAGTGTGTTTGAATGTATGATTACTTTTCTATTTTCTCTATAACATCTATATTCTTCTCTCTCTGTACCTACATGTCGGTTTATAATTTGAATTGAGTATTATCACACTTACAAGCTCCTTAGGGCTTAGGTGTATCTAATTTAGTATTAGAAATGTACTGTACCGATTTCTAGTTTAAATAAAAATCTTTTTGATTTAAAAAAAAAAATTATGAAGATTTTAGGGACGATTCGTTACTTTTGGTATTAGCAGTTTCGTAGCCACGGGGGGCGAAGGGGGCATCACAAACGATGTAACAAAAAAGCGAGAATAACGAGTCCTTTATAAAATTAGGACTCGTAACTTTTAGTGATCACTTAGTAGCGCTTACTTTGTAACGATTAGTTACTTTTTAACATCACTGCCAAAAATACTTTTTCCATATTGTTCTAAAAATTTAACAAATTCTTGACTTGCCTCCAAGGAATTTATTGCTAGACAACTTATGTCCTTTCTCACCGCTATAAAGATCAAACTGAAAATTATCTCGCTCATCGCATTGGAGCGAGGAAGAAAAAAAATAAGGATAAATTTGAAGAATTATTTGTTTTAAAATATAAACCATCAGTTCATTAATTTTAAAATTTGTAAAATCTCCGGGTAGCTTCCAAAAAAAGATAAAGGTATCTTTTCTGAAATAAATGAGATAAGTAGGAAATGTATGATTTACTACATAATTTACTTTAATTATTGCTATATTAAAATCCATGGTTCCTAGGCGCTTTCACATTACACCAAATATAATGAACGCAGGAGGTTCAAATGAAAATCAGGAGTTTGTATATTTTGTTTTAAAGGCAGGAGGGTATAATATGAACAATCTGGAGGTCTAGCAGCCTCACAGAATGAACCAATCGCGGAGCTATTTTCAGGCAGCTGCCTGCTAAAAACAAATAATTTTGTTTACGAGTCACAACGATGTGCGAGGCTAGATTCACGACTCCAGTATGTTTCTGTTCAGTCGTTTCTGTGTTATCGTTTATTCATCGCTATGCGGCGAGATGAACTACTTCACTATGTTCTTATACTAACGTTGGTAAAATAGCTTAACTCTGCTATATTTAATACACCTTTGTTTGTCGCCATAGACAAGGGAGAGGTTAGTTTTGATTCGTTTTGTCATGCTTTGTTCTAGTTAAATGAAGTCTATTCTCGAAAGGTAAAAGTATTCATTACAATTTATTTAACTAGAATGGATAAACTTCTATGACTTGAAACATTTGACACTGTTCAGAATTCTCCCACTGCTGCTCAAGAATGGACCCAGACAAGTAATATAGTATGACTATTTAATATCATCTATCAAAAACATAGACGATGATGGTGTGCTCAAACTTTTAATTAATTTTATCAGTTATAAAAACTACGATTCTATTGTCTATTGTAAAACGAATAAAGCAGCTGTTAAAATTTTGGACTCTATTTTTTTCAAGCCTAAAAAGGAGGTATTTGCCAGACACCGTTTAACTACTAGAAAACAACAGCCTGTTGAACCAAAAAGTAAATGTTTGTAAGAATTAAAACAAATTAGTAAGGACTGCAATTTTAAGGCTGTAACTGCTGATGACAGCTGCACTGATTATTTAAGAGATTTTTTTATCAGTGGATTGAGTTTAAATCATATTCGACGTTTACTAGAAAATAATATATTGCAACTCCAAGACGTCGCGAACCAAGTCCAATCATTAGAAGCTGGATAGAAAAATTCAGAAGCTTATATATTACCGTCAAGTTTTAGAAATTCAGTGGCCTCCGGAAGAACAGAAACACGGGAAAAACCTCAAAAAGATAAAAAAATCTATAAATGTTACTTCTGTAGATCAATTAAAAGCATTGACCTAGTTTATGCCCTGCAAGAGATTCCAGTTTCAATGAGCGTGGTAAACTTTTCAAAAGTATGCCTGAAGTAAAAAAGAACATAAAGCTTCTTCAGCCTTAATTTTACCTATTACGAATAAACTACTTACAGCTGTTCCACAGAGTTGAAGCATCTAATCAAAGTTAAAATAGGTAATACTATTAATAAACTATAAATTTTAGTTCTTCCGCCCTTTTCCTGTTTACTCTGTGAACTTATTGTTGTATAATTTAGGTTTCAAAGAGATAATTATTATCTCTTTGCTGTTTTTTATTTAATAGTATATTATAAACCAAGGGACTAAAGTGACTCATTTAAGGCACTTTAGTCCCATGGTTTATACACTATTTTTTGTACTTTCAGAAACAGTATTTCTAAAATTAGGTAATATGTAGTAATAAATATAGAAACACCTGATAATGTTACAATTTAATGCAAGTACCAGTTGAGTATTTTATTAGTCTACTTCTTAACACTTAAACTTAAAAATAAGGTTAAAGGAATAGCTGCTCGGTCGGATACAAAGGCGCATGCTCGTAAGAAAATCGCAGTAATATTCTCAAAATATTGAAAGTCATTTAAGATTCCCGCCCTTTAGATTTTAAATCTCATACTTTTACCGCCAAAAAATATTTGAAATTGACCAATCGGAGCATTATTCGCAATTCGTGATTCGCATCTATATAAACTTTACTTAAGCGAGTATTAGAAGTTAAGTCGGCTTTATTTAAGCCAGCCTTACGACGCGACGTAACGAAGGAAACGGCATACGCCCATAAGTGCTCTTCATTTTCTTTTTGTTATCCGATCCTAGCCTTATTGACGAGTCGTGATAAGGCGAAACGCGTGGATGGAACTGCAGAAGAAGACTAACCTTTACATTTCTAAGAAACTACACCTTGTGTTCGACAATAATAAAATATAAAAAAATGAAACGCAAAGTCTGCTCCACTAATTTATTGTCACCATTGGTTAGATGTTAAGAAACAAAAAGGGACATGTTTCGAGAGCAGTAGCTCTCATCTTCAGCCTTTCAATTGCTCAGTAGGTGACATAATTTGTGTAAAAGGAAATCATGTAGCAGAAAAAAGGTTTTAATAACAAATTATATTGTACATAAATATTGATCAGTTAAATTGTTAATCACATAAAATTAAATTAAACACTAATGCTAAGCAGCAAGCAGCCATGTTTTGTAAAAGTTCACTCTTTTATAGTTTCGTTAAAAAATTAAAAAGAAAAAAGTATTTCGTTTAAAATCCATCTCACTTAGTGTTTAATTTAATTTTATGTGATTAACAATTTAACTGATCAATATTTATGTACAATATAATTTGTTATTAAAACCTTTTTTCTGCTACATGATTTCCTTTTACACAAATTATGTCACCTACTGAGCAATTGAAAGGCTGAAGATGAGAGCTACTGCTCTCGAAACATGTCCCTTTTTGTTTCTTAACATCTAACCAATGGTGACAATAAATTAGTGGAGCAGACTTTGCGTTTCATTTATTTATAAATATTCACTCCACTTCGAGATATGGACTACTTCTTCAAAAATAATAAAATAACTAAACAGTGTCAAAGTTATTGCTTATTTTGAATATATTTATTTACGAGCAAGTTGCAGAGTAGAACAAAAATATCCGCTATGAGGGAGGAAAAGTGCTATTTGCCTCCTGCAAATGGGAATAGAAAACGCAGCTTTCTATACAGGGTGTAACAAATTCCGACGAAAGGAAGCAATACAGGAGAGTCTACTTGACCCTGAAAGCTGCATCTTCCATCGTCCATCCACATTTCTGGGTCAAGTAGACTCTCCGGTAGTGCTTCCTTTCGTCGG
This sequence comes from Polydrusus tereticollis, assembly GCA_963920685.1. Classification (NCBI taxonomy): domain Eukaryota; kingdom Metazoa; phylum Arthropoda; class Insecta; order Coleoptera; family Curculionidae; genus Polydrusus; species Polydrusus tereticollis. Next base: position 60,042,815 of record OY987329.1, read on the forward strand.
ATTTCTATAACCTCACTGACGAGCCGTTATACAGCAAAACGCATCTGGAGATGAATCCGGCGAAAGGAAGCAACTAACCTTTAGATTCCTTATTGTTGATACTTGGTCGGGAAACCGAAATGGCTTTTAATGCTGCGCGCCTGGCGGCGTCTCCTGTAATAATGACCGGCTTGCCTGGTCATTGAAGGAGTTCTCTTCTCCATTTCCGACTGATTCTTGTTAGATGGGCCAGGTGATACATTTGATTACCACAAGATGTCGCTCGAAAACTCCATCTGCCATTGTCTAAATTTAAGTTGTTTCCGGATCACGGTTTTTCAAAGGATTTTTCATGCTCCAAATAATATGGTCATTTCATCTGTTCAATATTCCACATTTGGTATTGGTAAATTAAGTCTCGTCTGACCAAATGATACAGTTTAAAAAATCGGGATGTAAACTTATTTGATCTTGTAGCCACATACAAAAAGTTCATTCGTCTTTCTGGGTCGCCTGGATGGAGTTTCTGTAAGATAGTTATTTTGGTTTACGGATGGAAGATTAACGGTTCTTTTGGTTCGCCTAGTAGGATGAAAAAGGATTATTGTATACCTATAACGGGAAGAACTAATTTATAAAAAAGATTAAACATTTTTTAGCTTAATTTACCTCATTTATTATACATTTCTTGCTTAGTTACCCGACTTTCGTATCCATTTCGGGGTTTTAGAATTGACCCATAATAGCTTATGTTATAATCGAGTTTTTGAAACTGACAACGATGTGGTCGGGGACATTCTGGGTAAGTTTCAAAGTATATTTCCGCAGCTCTTGCACTATTTCTTTGACAAATGTAATGAATTTTTAGCATATTTCTCTTTTCTTCCAAAGAAAACTTCATATTTTCTATAGCTTCTTGAAATGAAGTGACAGGTAACTAAGAATTCCGGATAAGAATTATGAATGATAGGCAGGTTTTATTTTTTTTTCTTTTCACAGCATTCCTCTAAATTATTCTGTGAAATTTGTTTAGTTATCCATCAGTGGCGTAGCGCTAATACTGCAAGCGTCTGCCACTGCGGGGGGCCCGGGTCTCATGTGGGGCCCAGGCTTCTCTCCTTTTTCGTCAAAATACTAGACGCTGACGCTACTTATTTCTGAGTTAAGTAGTGGTTGAAATCGGAGCGGGTTCTTGGTTGTAACTGCTTCTGATTATTTTATAATTTACCTTAGTAGGGAAAGTTTGGGAGAAGCTCTTCACCTCCACTCCTTGACCTTGAATGACCTTGGTTGCAAACGTATGCAGGTGTTTATTTGACCTTGAATGACCTTGGTCGCAAACGTATGCAGGTATAATTTGATCTTGAATGACCTTGGTCGCAAATGTATGCAGGTGTTCATTTGACCTTGAATGACCTTGGTTGCAAACGTATGCAGGTGTTAATTTAACCTTGAATGACCTTGACCGCAATTTGACCTTGAATGACCTTGGTCGCAAACGTATGCAGGTGTCCTTTTGACCTTGAACCATAACACTTGTGAACACATGTTCTTATAGCCTTGAACGACCTTGACAATTTCTATTGGCATATACTCTTAAATTACATTGACAGAGCATGGGTTCTTATGTCCTTGAAAATGGATATAAATGTGTGTGCTGGGGTGGTGTTTGAACATTCAGTTCTGAAATCATCCTCACAAGACGTTTTAAGTATAGTAACCTAATATCGAAATGGAATCATCTTATGTGTGTGAAAACTGTGGGGTGTCTTTTACTCGCAATTTTTCCTTAGTGCGTCTTAAAAGGGAATCTTGTGTAAGTAGATTCGAAAGTGTTTATGGGGGAAAGCGACGCAGGGTTAATGATGGATCTGCATCAAAGTCTGCTGCTACAGTAGATACATGTGTTTTATGTGATGTAACTGTGCCCCCTAATTAGATGTTGATACATCGAAGAACATTAGCTCATAAAAGAAATTCATGTGTTCCCGTGTCTCATGAAGTTCAATTTGAACAGAGCGCATTTAAAAACAGGCTCGCGACATATCAAATAAGCAGTGATGTGGAATATGTGGATTATTCAATATTTTTTGAAGATATTAAAGTCAAGGTGTTGTGTTTAATGAATGAAATCGTGCAGGTGCAAAAATCAGTCTAAATAAACACGGTAGTTGTAGGACGATATTTTTTACCGTCGCAGGAGACATTCAGTGATAAGTCTTTTAATACAGCAAATCAAATAGCCACTATTTGGAAGTAATGTGGATGATGTTTATAAATCGTTTGTAGAGGCAATGAAAGCTCAATCAACTGAGTTTCAGGAGAAGGATTCAGGTATGTTAAAAACGTTTAAATCTTTTTTAAATGGATATTAATTTTGTTCTTTATGTTTTAGGATGAACATTGAAAAAATTTTATATCTGGACGTTAATATGAATAAGTTCTCACCTCTGGGCGGTTTATCGTACATAAAGTTGCCTAGGATGATCGAATCTAGAGAGGCAGTAGTCAATGTTATACACCAAGATGAGTGCTGCTTTGCTTGGGCTGTAACATCGGGGATGGGACTATTCGCCGTCGCCGTTTCGCCGTCGCCGTTTCGCCGTCGCGACAATTCGCCGGCAGCCGATTCGCCGTGGGCCGTTTCGCCGTCAAATAGAATATAAGTCTATAATTATTACAATTTTTTTATATCTAGCATATACCGAATTGGACCCAAAAAGGTGGATTAGATGCCGTGTTAGCGCTGTTTAACCAATATAAGTCTATAATTATTACAATTTTTTTTATATCTAGCATATACCGAATTGGACCCAAAAAGGTGGATTAGATGCCGTGTTAGCGCTGTTTAACCAATATAAGTCTATAATTATTACAATTTTTTTTATATCTAGCATATACCGAATTGGACCCAAAAAGGTGGATTAGATTAGAAACGAATAATATGACAGAATATCTCAGAGGTTTAGCGCATAATTATGAAATGTAATAATTTTGTTGTATATAATAATTATAGTATAATATTTGAGAACTTTATTATTGACTTGCCTATGTAAGTATATTTTTATCAAACAATTTTGTTAAAATTTAGCAATATATATTATAACCTTTTTTACGTATTTTATTAATTTCTATTTGACGGCGAAACGGCCCACGGCGAATCGGCTGCCGGCGAATTGTCGCGACGGCGAAACGGCGACGGCGAAACGGCGACGGCGAAACGGCGACGGCTAAATGTCCTAGACCCTGTAACATCCGCATTGTTTCCAATAACCAGAATGTCAAGTCAAATATCATCCCATCCACATTACTCGACAGTATTAAATCTAACAGGTATCAGTTTTCCAGTTAAATTGCGTGACATTTCAAAATTCGAGGAGTCAAATAACATTTCGATTAATGTTTACGGTTTAGAATCCAAATATAAAAATAATGTAATAAAATGTGAGGTTGTTGGTCCATTGAGATATGCTTCCAAAAAACTACTTAGACATGTAAATGTGTTGCTTATAACGAAAGATTGTAATATAAAAGATGATGGTTGTAATAATAATTGTTTAAAAGTCAGTACTGTTGGATTAGTAACTTATCACGTTTAGTTTTGCCCAAATTTCAAAATATCATGGTAAATTGTACTTTTGTGATGGTTGTCTACTCCACTTTAGCACACCATCATCTTTATTGTTACATCAAAAAAACGATTGTAAGCATATTTCAGCTAGTACACTAACAACCAAGTTAAAAGTAGATAAATTTGGTAACAGTGTCCCAGAAAATATCTTGAAATTCGAAAGTTTGGAAAACAAATGAGAGTTCCATTTGTGGTTTATGCAGACTTTGAATCAGTTCTAAAACCAGTTGCAACACTAGAACCAAACCCCCAAAATTCTTACACAACTAAAAGTTTAAAACATGAACCATATTCTTTTGCCTATCTCATAAAATGTTCTTTTGATGATTCTATTTCTAAATTTGAGCTAGATCGAGGTGAAGACGCAGCAAAAATTTTTGTTGATCGTGTTGAGACAGATTTAAGGCATTTGTATAATACATATTTGAGAGATATTGTACCAATAGCTAAATTGACTTGCGATGAGAAAACGACTTTTAAAAATGCCGATAGTTGTAACATTTGTGAGCGTCCTTTTGATGATATCAAGGACAAAGTAAAAGATCATTGCCACATAACTGAAAAAAAAAAGATTTGGTGCTGCACATTCGATATGTAATTTAAGGGTCTAGTACATTTCGCCGCGGCCCTTTCGCCGCCAAATAAATGATAGGTATTAAATTATTTAAACAATGGGTGTAATTACAAAACCAAAAGACAATTATGTTGGTATTCCAGGGCGAAGAGGGAAAATCAGAAGTCCTCCATTATTTCCCGTAAGAATGTGGAATGTACACAACAGAGTTATACAAGGAATTAACCGAACTAACAAAAACGCAGAAGCTGCAAACAGAAGATTGCAAAATGAATTAGGAATGGACCATCCATCAATATGGAAGTTTATTGAAGCATTAAAAATAATACAAAGAGGCAGAGATATGTACTTAGAACAAATAGTCGCAGGACATGAACCGCAAAAAAAATTAAAAAAATATATACAAGCAGATGAAAGAATTTTAGGATTGGTGAAGGAGTTTCACGCAAGAGATATGCTAGACTTCTTGAGGGGAATTGCACAAAATTTCGAAAAAAAAAATCAATCAAATGTTATTATGTTTTTATGTTAAATGTTTCTAAATAATAAATAAAGAAAAAAAAATAATATATTTGTAAATTTGTTTAAATTACATACCTATCATTTTATTATTTGGCGGCGAAATGGTCCTCGCGACAAAAGTACCGCGGCGAAACGACCGCGGCGAAATGGCCGCGGCGAAACGGCAGCGGCGAAATATCCCTTTCCCGTAATTTAAATTATGATGTACACAATTTTATACTAATAATATTTCATAATCTAAGCGGTTATGATAGCCATATGTTTATTAAGGAATTATGTAGATATGGGGATAAAATTGATGTTATCGCTCAAAGTAAAGAGAAGTATACTTCATTTACAAAGAGCATTTACGTGCATGATTATGTTGATAGTAGAACTGGTGAAAAAATTAGAAAATCGCTTTAACACACCACGATGATATACGTTATGTAATTCCATCGTCCACTAAAACTTTACCTTGGGGTCATGCCGACAATGATTTTTTCGAATCTGTGTTAAAATCATTTATGTAACTTATTAGCTGGAAAATATACCTGAAATAGTCATATTTTATAATTTAAATTTATGTATAGTACTTATAATACGCATCTTCATCGTCGTCCAGCCGCACCGCAAAAAATCAACATAACTTAGTTTGTCACCGTCCATTCAAAATTGGTCTGTTATTTTACACTTGAGACATTCTACGTAGTACCCCATTCGGTGACACCTCGTAAGTTGCAACCGAAAACTTTGGTTGTTCATCTTCTGGCAACATTATATACTAGTGGATAATAATATTTTTTTTTAAACACACAGAATATTTTAAAATGCACAGCCAACGGATTGTGTTTTGATATGGATAGGATATATATAGAAAAATGTATATTCTCTCTTATGACCTTCAACTCATCAATGGTAAATCCATATGACATTGAATAATTGTCCATGTTACGGTGATCCCTAGGATTTGAAAGTCACAAGCATCACGATACACAGTAGGCCGCTTGAGAAAGGGAGACGAGGCAGATGACTGTTAGGTTGAGAGAGAGGAGGAATTGGTGTTGGTGGGGATAAGGATTATTTAAGCGAGCGCTCCGCATATTATACTTCTTCAGTATTACGGCAGCAGCAGTAGCAGTTCTTCAAGTTGATTATTAGTTTTTGTGCTTGTGAGTTTGTTGGAAGAAGTAAAAAATGTCGGGAAGAAGTGAGATTTTGTCACTTGCCAGTGTCGACAATGGATTGATCGACCAGGCGTTGGAGGTGAATGCTGGCGAGTCAAACATGGCTGACTTTGACGAGGCGCTGTTCGACGACCTCTTCAACCACGACGATGGGACGGATTAAAAATTGTACACTGCAATGGCCGATTACTACCGGTACATTAAAGACGGCCGGGATAAACGTGTGCAAATTATTAGCAATGTCCAGGTGAGACCACCTCCAAGCAAGCTGGAAACATTGCTGAGCACACCCGTGGTGGAGATATCATCTGCATATGATAGGTTGCGGAACCATCATCCGCAACCAACCATCTCCACCACCTGTGACATAACCAAGCCGGTCCCGGTAGTAAAGAAGAAGTTTTAATTTAAGCGGCCTCCAGTACCATTCCCCGGCGGCAAATTTGAGCTAGCACAACCACCAACAACAGCGGTGGTGATTCCAGAGCCAATAGTTCCGTTGGTAGAGAATAGGACACCATCACCACCTCCAGAATCACAGCAGCCACCACCACCCACTACCGCAGATTCACCATTGTCACCTGTCCTTAATGGGAAGGAGAGGAACAGCAAAGGAGCCCATCGAAAGCGCATCGTTATGAAGAAGAAAAATCTTAAGCGGTCTTTCGATGAGGCAAGTGGTGTGGTGGTGGCGAGTGGGACATCGTCGTCGTCGGGGTCATCGCCATCGTCGTTGTCGTCGTCGTCGTCGTTATTTAGTCAGGAGGAAGAAAAGGACAGAGTGTTGTGAGTTTTGGGAAAGAGGGATGAGTGGAGGAAAAGCATTAGTGAGTGCGATATTGAGGCGGAACAATTAAATAGACAAATTTTAAGACTGATGGAACGTTTAAGTGTTGTATATAGAAATAGAGAAAAATATAGTGCTAGGTTCAAATTGTTAGAATAGGTAAATGTAAAGTTAGAATAAGTTTTATAATAATAATAGTTTTTTATTTAGTAAAGTTGTGTGGTGATGGTATAGGCTTAGTAGTTCTAAATTCCGGAGGCCTACTGCACGAGTCCTGGAGTCAAGGACTAATCGGCTGAACCATCTTCGTCCTCAGAGTTGGTCACCCACCAACTTGACGAATCGGCTGGTCCTTGCCAATTCTCCGGCGTTGGAGATGGCGCTGTTGTCACAACCCAATCTGATGATGAGTCAAGCTCATCATCAGCTGGTGGCAAGAGCGGCATCTCCTCCGGTTCTTCATCCACGAAGTCATTTAAATTCGCAATATCATTACGAACGTTCTTGGTTTCGTCACTAAACAGGGACGAGCCTATGCTTGGTGGTCTTTCCATTTTGAGGAGAGACCGAGCAGTGTTGTTACAATCGGAGTGTTCGTCTATTTATTACCTAAACCACGCCTCCTAGGGTGGGGATTATACTTTTAAAGTAAATTTTAAAATATCCTTATCTGTTCTTCTAACATCCCCGAGTCAGCAACGATGGTTGAATACTTCTAATATAACAGTATCGTTACATTTTCTGTGGACGTGTGTAAACTACTATTTAGTATTAAATCTAAAGTTATATCATACACAGTACTTGAGAACACTAAATTTTTGATTAGTTCACTATCTGTTTAATGATTACTAAATTATATGCCTTTACCAATTATACATCAGGAGTTATGTGACAAACAAGATGTGGATGGTTTCGAACTATATATACTATGGTATTTTTTAAAACTTTCTGCAATTTCATGTTAAAAAATATGCCAAACAACAAGTGGTCGAAAAAAATTCGATTTACGATGAATTATGTACTGCAGAAAATCCCTTGAAGTTTTTCTATATGCGATGATAACAAATACCACATGTTGGTATTGTATCATCCCAAAAATTGGACTTCTACCTAACTAACTAACTACGCTTAAAGTATAAGTGTGGTCCTGAAAAGGACCGTTTTTTTGTTGGTTGAGGGAAACCAGCTAATTCGGTTGTTTCCCTCTGGCGACCTGCACAGATAGCGGTGTCGCTCGACGACGACGAAGCCGACGTGGTGGTTCGGGCACCCCAACTCTTTCTTCCTCGTCGTCGTCTATCACCACTACCACAGGTGGTGATGTTCGAACGGTAGGCTTCACCACCGCTACTAGTTTATCTTCAAATTTTTTCTTTGATGCCAGCCAACATTCATCAATCTTCCGCTTCCTGGTGGTCTGCGTCATAAGTCGACTCGTGTCCATGGCTGGATGAGAAATGATACATTCTGATATGCGCACACATATTTATAACCATATTATAGGGGGTGGGGGTGTAAATTTTACTATATCCTCCAAATTTCCCTAGAGTTCAGTTTTGATTTTGTTTGCATATATTATCCTCGGATAAAGTATTTCGAAATAAATTTTTAAAGGTCTGAAGGAACTATTCAAATGGTCTATCTTAATATTTCATTGTCCCGCACTTTTTGCGTTATGGGTGTATTTGTGCCTTGAAATAAAAAAAATAAATTAGTTTGCTCCCAGCTTTGCTGAGATGAAGTTTGTTATAGTCAACGTTCAAGGATTCTGCGTTCCACAATTTCAACCTAATGAGTTGGTTTTTTATGATGGAACGAAGATGAAAAGTTACTTCTTTAAACCCGCAATACCGTTTCAAGAACGGTCGCATAAATGTCAGAAGCAGGCGTTGTATTTATATAGAAACCGACATGGCCTTTGCTGCAGTTATCGTGAAATGGATCTCGAACAACTTTTCCCGATTCTCTACGACGCTCTGCACGATGTCGACACTATTTATGTCAAGGGACAAGTCAAGAAGGATTTTTAATAAACACTTTTTCCGATATGAACCTTAAAACTCCTTCTATTGTTAATTTAGAATTCACTACTGATTCTATTAATGTACCAAAATTAACAATGGATACTACGTATTGCTCCTATCATAGTTTACATATTTGTTCTTGTAGCGTAACAAATGCTAGAATATTGTATGACTATATAAGTATATAACTTTTTACCTAAATAAATAATACAAAATGTCTAAAGTGTTTTATTAACGGTCACCATACCGTAGTTAATTTTTTTTTAATATGTTTACGGTGGTAGGCTTTCAATAATAATAATAATAATAATAATAATAATATCGTACCACAATCAAGTGATCCACTACGCTCAAGTCTTAATTTGCCATTCAAAAAGGACCTGGGAGGTGTAAGAGTTCGGATGGTCGCATAGAAGAGAGTAGGACTTATCGTAGTTCTTTTACGGAGTCGTTAAGTCCGCTAAACCGACGTCCACATCGTCTTCAAAATCCCACCAAGATGTGGAATCCGCCGAACCGCTAAAGTCATCACTGATTTCTACCCATGGTAGCACAATCGAAAAATTATTTCTCGAAAAGTATTGTGCTACCCTGGGTGTGTGACATTAAACAACTAACTACGCTCAAGTCTTTATGTGGCCCTCCGAAGAGGACCTGGGAAGGGGGTTAGAATGAAATTAACATAATTCAAACCCTCAAATCTAGTTATGTAGCAATGCATACATAAATTGACGTGAAGGCCCCATTTTACATAGAATTGGACTATGCAAAATCTAGCTCTGAACCTACCGCCCCTACGTACCGCTCTATGTTGAACTTTTGCTACAACTGTTCGGTCTTCATCGCTTGAATATTCAGCATCTGAACTTGATGACATTTTGGGATAGTATGAGTTTCCATGTCAATATCGGTCATTATATATACTTTATTTTGCCCCACCTCTACCTCCCTCTCTCTTCTCTCTCGTAAAAACGCATCTCGAGTGGTTTTGCATCCGATCGCCACCTTGCGGACCCATGGTACAATGGGTCGAAACAAAATTGATGTCTTCCACCACGCCATTGAATCGTGTGGTGCAGTAGTGCAGCAACCACCCTCTATTTTTAGGCTATTCTTTGACCGTAACCATTCATGTAAACATTCAGAGCCACAAAATTAAACACAAAATATCTTATTTAAAACTTTGTTTCTAGATTACGTGAATAAATAAAATTAATACATTAATTTGGTAGTAGGACAAGAAAAAGTTACTATATCGTTAAAAATGACAAAACAAAAAATATACTTATAACTAATACATTGATTTATTGCTAACAGAACCATTGAGCATATTGTAGCTGAAAAATGCGTCATGAATAATTTAATGCGTAAACTTTTGTGTTGTTGGGAAATTTGTTCTTGCGTGTTTGAAACTCCAATTTGACATCAACAGTGAATGATTTAACCCTTTCCGGTTGGTGGCTGCAATCTATAACGAATAATGGATTGTTGAGATAATCGGCATTCATCATAGGATCATTCATTTCTCGTTGGTAGTAGCTGGCTTGAAAATTCTCATAATTGTAATATGCTTGTGCGTACAATTTCTTCGTAAAATCCAAATTCCATCTTTCATAAGGAAACACCGTAGAATTAAGATAAAGTCTAATGTCGCTAATATCGGCAGCAGTAAATTTTGTTGCATCCTTTTTCCTATTGTCTGAAAACGTGTTTGATTGGAATTCGATAATCAAATATCTTGGTTTTTCAAGGCTCGTACTAGTTCTTAAGGCCCAAACATCTGATGATGTTTGCCACAAAGCGGGTAATTCGTAAAGATCCCATTTACGATATACCATTGGAACGTTTGCATTGTTACCACCTTTATTGCTGCGGGATAAAATTTTTAATTTTTGACGATCATCAGGAATAATGTCACGAATTTTCCATTCTATTTTTTCAATTGCAATGTCAGCATCAATTTCACTCATAGAGCAATTGGTAAAAGTACGACTGATAATTAAAATTAGCTCTTGCTTAACGTTAAAAACACCTTTGGAATAATCTTCAGCTGAACCCATCAGATATTATAGAGGTAGCTTTCCGGAGAACACATTACTCGTAGAGTCTAAAATACATTGATTTGTCTCATTCAACCCCCATGCCATAATCGTTCGTTGTTGGGAGACCCGCAATGAAGCCATGGTTTTAAACAACGGCAACTTGTTCACCACTTATTTCGTAGCGGATTTCATCGAATAGAAATGCGATTGCATTATTCGATAAATATAATTTTTTTGTAGCATCTTTAGGTTTAAATGTTCACTCGATGTATATGTAACTGTCTGATATGTCCAATATTAAATCTTGAAAGTGTACTGGAATACGAATTTCATTAGAGTTGCTAAACGTTGGAGAACCATGCGGTTTATACGTATGCTCCTGCAAGCTAATTGTGGAATTATCAAAAATGGGTTCGGTAAAGACCTCGATTTTATCACTAGTAGTAGCAGCCATAATCATTTACGCACTTTTCGAATTTTTAAACCGATAGATTGGAGAGCTGTTTACGATACGAATGTCTTTCCAACCGCGTGTCTGGATTGCGAATGATCCTGGAACGTGTAATATGTTTCCTTTTAAGTTATCTGGTTAAATTGTGAGTGACAGCGCTTGATAACATATTCAGTTGAGGATTGTAACAAAAACCCATAATTATTATATTTCTTTCAACTCTACTTTCACAATAATTTTTTCACCTCGGAAATTTATTAGATCACCGTTGTCATCCAAGATGCGCAGAGTAATGTTGTCTATTGATTGGCGTCCCTAGGGCATTATCGGCATAAATATTATTTTGTGGTTCTCTTGAAATTTTATATCCTGGTTCAACATCAATATCGAATTCGAATAATGTTACAATGCACTCTTATAATGCGCACTTTCATTATGTCCACATTATTGCTTGATTCATGTCGCTTTCCACATTTTAGCAATACCGAACCGAATCCCAATAATTCACCAATATTGTTTTTTCCTCTGAAATCAATGCTGTATGTAGACTTGAGTTCACATTTTAATGTATTATTATTTGCCACCAGTGAAAATAATGAATTACATTCTTCCCCGCCACACGATTTTTTAAAGCTCTCTTGCATGGCTTTAGCTATTTTATTAACTTCATATGCTCCCGGTAGAATCATCAAACGTGTCGGTTTTTCACCATCTTTTTTCATGTATCCAAACAAATTGTTACTTTCATCAACATTAAAAATTGAATTGTACGTATAAAAACCCAACAGTGCAAGCCCATACTTACACGTTGATTTCAATTCGATGGGTGGATAAAAATTTGCGCTTAAGACACTTGAGTGTCCTGTTAGCGTGAATGTATAAGACATGACTGACGGCAAAACAATGTATAAAAGTATTTTATTGTTGTTTGCACCAACTTAGGGGGTTCGGTAAGCTTCGAATTCCTTTATTTCCTTCTGCAGTTTCACTGTTTATTTTCACATCATTGATATTACAGTAGCACCAAAAGATTTTTTTAGGGATTGGTCCATCACCTTCATCTTCGTCGAAATTGTTTTTGTTATAATGTTCATCGCAGTACTGATACTTTAACATGTGGATGTCACTCTTCATATGACCAGGTAACTTATCCCAAACATGTGCGATTTCATTGGGAGCTAAAGCGATCATTACTTCCTTAGGCATGTTTTCTAGTTGTTCTGCAGTCATTTTTCTCAATTCACCGACTTGACGATATGCTTTAAGTGATAATAGCATTTTCGTATTTTCGTATCACGATCCATTTTTTGTGTTGTCATCATTTCGATTTTCAGAGAGAAACTTCAAACACAAATGTCCACACCAGACTGTCCCAAATTCTTGTTGCCGATCATATGTATAGTAAATTGATTTTGATGCCTCAAGGCCCATTTGTAGATAGCGCACCAATTCAGTTGGTGGGGGTAAATCAACAAAACTATCATAATACGTCACATTGGAATTGTTTTTTCTATATGCTACCCAATGAGTCCTACCACCCAGTATACTATCCAAATTAATAATTGCAGCTTCATAACGTCGAGGCCCACGCGCTGGTAGTAAGTCTCTCATATAGACCTTTTTAAAATGTGCTATTTTCATCATCTTTGCATACTTTTCTAAATCAATATTGGATTGCGCTCTTCGGGGGAGGAATTTAATTAGTTTTTTAATTTGCACTTGCTTACGAATAAACCCATGCCTGTTCTGTATGGTTTAAGAAACAGTCCATCTCCTTTCGAACGCAGATGCAAGGTTGCACCTGTCTTCTCGGCACTCGCATTTTCTACTGTCTTTATAGCACGCACAATACCAGCTGCCCCACCAGCTAAGGATCCTAAAGCTGATAGTCCTGCAAAGATTGGTATTAATGGCAACAGTCCACCAGTTTTCGGGATTGGAATAATTCTAGGGGTTCGAATTTTCCGTTTACCACCAGCAGTTTTTAAAGTTTTTCGTGCAGCTACAATACCTATTTTTGATGCTTTCATTAGATTTGTTTCTTGGACTCCTCCAGCTTGTAATAACGCCGATCGAATTGGTTGCCTAATAGCTGATCCAAAGGCTTTTTCTGTTGCCGCCGACACTTATTGAGCCCTTTTCCTTTTAAAACTATCGCATGACGGCGACGTTTGCTTCGCTTGGTTCTTTTCTTAACTGCTGTTGCAGCTGGTACACCCATACCGAAACGTTGTTTGGTTTTCATGATATTCGTTACTAACAAAGCTGCAGCCCGCTCTTTTGCACTGGCCTCCCTAGATTTTACTCTTTTCCAAGCACTTTGCTCGAGTTCGTAATCTGCTTGATGCCGTACACTTAAACCTTCACTGTTATTTAGATAAGCTAAGTCGTGTTTTCTGCAAGCGGAATCCAATGGATCTATTCCTTTATCACCCCTTAAAACACGTTTTATTACTTTGGTTCCTGGTCCACAATACTGATAACCGGGAATATGCAACTCAAGCGGTAACCTATTAATTAGTGTATTAACAATACCAGCTCCAGTCTTACTGGATAAACGAGAGTGTCCACTTCGCTTGACGGATGACATTTGAATTAGTGCACGCGTAAAACAACTTCAATATATATATATATAAAATGAAAATTGTGGAACTTTAACATAAGCTACCAGTCGATAATCTTGATGAGAAGATTGGATCCGGACATGAAAAGAAAATACTAAAGAGACATGGTCCGTTGCTTCCACAATCTCGGGTTGCTAATTGGACCGTCGAATTTTGGAAAACAAACGTTATGATATCACTACTTACCCATCCGTTAGGGTTGCGTTTTGAAAACGTGTGTATTTACTCAAAGTCACTGTATCAACCAAAATATGAATATTTAAAGAAAATATTATCACCAATTAATGGTCTTGGCTACTACACTTTTAGTGATGGGAATAATATTGTGGAACCATCCGAAGCAAAACCAAACTCTGTATTCATTTTTGATGATGTTATGTGTAAGAAACAAGATGTTATAAGATTGTATTTTAGTATGGGACTCATAAAAATGTGGATGCCTTTTACTTGGCCCAGACGTACTCGCGTGTTCCTAAACAACTTGTACGAGATAATGCAAATTTCATTATAATGTTTAAACAGGATGAGATAATTATGCGTCACATATTCTCCGACCACGTTTCACCAGATCTAACTTTTCCACAATTTTAACAAATGTGCTCGAAATGTTGGGACATCAAATATGGTTTTTTAGTTATCGATAAGGATAGTGATGTTAATTCAGGGAGATATCGCAAGGGATTCGATACCTATATATTTCTATAGAAGTGACATCAACACCTCATTTCATCGCTGTCCGGTAATTTGATAACATCATGGATGAGAATATCGCTTTAAAGCGTTGGAAACGACCGATGCAGTGAGAAACAAATTTAAACAAATTAAAGCAGCTAAAGTACAAAATAATGCTGATTTGGAAAGGTTTTAGGAACCGATTACTAAACCGTTAACATCCATTTCAGATGTAGTGAAACAGAAGCAGCGGCCCCCGAAAACACTTCATAGAACTAAAACGCAACGTCATAGTTCAAGCGAAAGTCAAGAATTAGAAGATGCATCAAGAATGGAATCACCAGAAATTTCAACAGCGATGGAGTCAGTTCAAACATTTACACCAAAGCATAACGTTTATGAGTCGTTTTTATCAGCACCATCGCCATCAAATCAATTTATACGAACATCATCTGGGTCGTTCCATAAACACATTCAGACCTATCAAATTGGATTGAAAAAGCATCCCTCCCATTATGATACCGTTTACGGAGTCCATTATGGATCAAAAAATAATAATAAAAGCAAAACATATATTGGTAACGCAGAAGTGCGTTTCAACGATGGAAAGCTGTTGTTATATTAAAACGAGAGGAATATTGTTCTATTCGATGGTACAAATGAACTTTATGATCTGATATTTCTAAAAGCTCCACCTGTGATTGGAAAAGAAAGTGAATTGTGGACGAAGACACGCTTTAAGAATACAAAGATATTTTGGAATTAACAAATGCTACATGCGTTAATTATGACACTAATAAAGGCGTAAGACAAACTGGATGGTTAAAATATATACAAATCATAAAACCGTTAATGGTGGGAACTAAACTTGGTGCTGGTATGAGGGGAAGAAAGACAATTCGATTGCCAAGAAAGAAGGCTGTATCATCGAAACTATCCCAATATGTCTATTGGAATAAACCCAGTGAGTTAGTGGATCGATTATGATTATTGTAGAGTTCAAAATTAGCTGGACATACGACATGATAATGAAATTATGTCAATTATTGAGGAATTTCGAGAGAAGGGTATAATATATTAACTATTACAACAACGTGTAGTCATCAGTGTTGAGTAAGACACGTATCCATAATATACTATGGATCCTAGCCCCGAAAAACTTAAAGTTGTAAAATAAATGAACTACATAGAAATGCAAGAAAAAATTTTAATAGAAGACACACTATAACAAAAGGATATAAAGATTTGTGGCAAATTGACTTGACTGAAATGCAACAATATGCAGACGAAAACGATGGCTATCGATAGATTGTCGTATGTATCAATTGTTACTCAAAATTTGTGTACACTAGAGCTGTTAAAAATAAGACAGGCATTAAAGTCACTAATGCGATGAAAAGCATCCTTGAAGAGGCATCATATTCTCCAACTAATTTGCAAAGTGATTAAGGAAAATAATTTTATAATAGTAACTTTCAATCCCTTATGACAAAATATAACATTAACCATTATTCCACATACAGCACGAAGAAAGCATCCATTGTTGAACGCGTTACCTTATCCATAGCGTAACTCTTTTGTTTCTGGTTCAAATAAATTTTTGTTTTCATTTTTGAATTCTGCAGGAAAAAGTACATCGATTGGCTATTTTGGATTTTTCTTTAAATACAAGGAAGCTCAAAAATGAGCCCCTGTTCAGTCCTCGTTGGAAGACCCTGTACACTATTTCCCTTTTTAATTGGCGATATACCCTAATTTTACGTAAATATTCTTGCCGCCATGCTACGATACGAGACGATTCCATTTTATCATTCTTTTGTTCAATTTTTTGAGGCCACAATCTAGCAAAATACTACGTAAGGTTTCCAGAGATTTATATTCATAATCAGAATAATCCCGTAACTTATCCCGAATCATTTCTACACGTTTAAATAAACCATAACGAGTTAAAATATTCCATTTTTTTATTATTCATTTTTTAGGATTTCCACCATTTCATCGAAAGAGACGTTTATGTTAACGAAATAGATAAAAGGGGGACCCATCTCTTTAATATTAGAAGCGACGGATGGAAACCCTTAAGACAGAAACTGACACCGACTTTCACCTCTGGAAAAATGAAAATGATGTTCAACAGTGTTTTAAATTGTAGCAATTTTATGATAGAATATTTGGAGAATTGCGAAAAGATGGGAGAAAATATTGATATTAAAGAGGTAGGTATATAAAAGTGTGCATTGATTGAAGAAACCATAATTTTAGATCTTTGACGACGTCAATTATTTCGAGAAAGCTTCGGTTTCATCTACACATAGTAAGTTTACTGGTAAAAAGTACATGCCGCCAGTAAATTTGCTTCATGTCGCTTTGATATATATTTTCAAGTGAGGGATAAACCGCAGAAAAACTTTGTACACTAATTCCCAAGATTATTACTAATACTTCTAATTTCCTACTAATTTTGATTATTACTATATTACCTATTATATACTAATTCCCTAATTTTTTTCAATATTCCCTTGTAATTCTTCTAATTACCTAATAATTTCTCTAATTTTTTTTACAATTTTTTTGATTTTGTTGATAGATAGATAGATAAATAGATAGATAGGTTTTATTTCTAATAATATCACATAAGTGCTTTTACTCGTCAAGTCAAAGAAAAAAAAATTTTTAAACCCACGTCAATAAACAGTACCTACATTACAAATCACAATTATTAAACCATTAAAAATAACACTAAAATAGATTAACATTTCACAAGTAACACATTAAAATATAACATCTCAATTAGTCTAAAATTTAACAGGCCATATCAGAAAGTCATTTCATTAAAATTATTTTGTAAGTATTAGTTCAGTAGAATGTTTTAGAGATTAAAAATGTTTTTATTTTTATTTTAAAATTCTTCAATTCCAACTCCCTAATGACAATAGGAAATACATTAAAAAATGCTACATACATGTACCCAGTACAGTCCTTGGCTTTCGAGAGTCTGTGGAAAAGCGCAATAACATTTTTATTGTTCCGAGTGCAGTAACTATGGATATTTTCATTCCTTGCAAATTTGTCAATGTTTGATCTGATGTAAACAAGGCACTGATAGATGTAAACACACGGAAAAGTGAGAATCCCTAGCCTCACAAAGCATTGGCGGCAGCAGTTACTATAACCGATACCCATCAGAATCCTTACACACCTGCGTTGGACTCCAAAGATCCTCGATGCATGGGCAGAGTGACCCCAGCTTAAGATTGCATAGGACATAGTGAAACTGAAATACCCATAATAAGCCATAAGAAGGACATGGCGCGCAACCTTTCCTGACAGGCTACGAATGAGAAAAGTTACCCTAGATAGCTTCTTGTTGATCTGCACTACATGCCACTCCCATGAGAGTTTAGGATTCAGAACTATTCCTAAAAACTTCACCAAGCCGTTCTGATGGTTGTCTTCAATCACTCCTCGCAGAGTTAAGAGTCTGAGTTTTGGTGTTATCTAAACTTAATTTATTTGCCAGGAATCATTCCCGAAGACAACTCTGCACATCATCCGCAAATTCCGACACTACTTGGAAATGGTGAAACTTAAAATAGCTCGATGGGTCATCTGCAAAAAGGCCGAGCTCAGTTGAAACAGCCATATTGGTCTGAAAATTTTTTAGATCGTTTATGTAAATTGTAAATTATTTACAGCACGGGCCCCAGTACAGAGCCCTGTGAAACCCCGTGTACCACACTGATTCTCGAAGAGACATTCCTGTTGTAGCTGACATACCGGCATCTATAAGAAAGGTATGACCTGATTAATGCTTGACCTATACTGCCAAAATTGTAATGGGCAAGCTTTGATATAAGGATGTCATGTGACACACAATCAATAGCCTTAATAATGTCATAAAAAGAGGCATGTGTATCGAGGGAATCATTAAAACTATCCAGTGTATACCGGGTTAGTTGATTTATAGCCATGGTCGTCGATCTTTTTCCCAGAAGCCAAACTGACATTTACCAAACAATTAGGTCCCCTCAAAGTAATTATTTATTTAGTGTTTTGAAACTGATTCATATATTTTTGAAAAAATAGGCAAAATTGAGATAGGTGGGTAGTTTGTGGGGCATCCGCAGAACCCTTGTTCTTAAAAATAGGAACCACCCTCCCTGTCTTAAGGACAGAGGGAAATATTTCGTGACTAATACACTTATTTATTAATTTTGTAAGTGGATAGACAAGAAGGTTTTTTAAGGTTTTAATTAATTTTGGGTTGATGTCATAACAGCCCTTACTATCACTATTTTTTACGTTACTTAGTATTTGCCTTACTTCGTTGTAGGTTACCTCGGTAAAATTAAAAGGTGATGTGCTAGGTGGTTCGAGAAGGTAATCCTCAAAGTTCCTGCTAGGGACAGGAAGTTCATCAACAATACCACCTGCAATGCTAATTAGTGTTCTCTGGAAATCATCAGAGTCTTCGAGTTCTATTACAACCTCGTCCAAGCCAGTCTCGAAGTCGGTGCTTCTGCCAGTAGCTTGATCCCTGGGTAGCTTTTGTTGAGTCCTTTTTAAAGTCGAGGCCGGCTTGCTATGAAATTTCGGAAGGTATTTTGCTTGTACTGTCTTTAAATATTTTTAATCGGTCAGTACTTACTCTGCCGTTGGACTTATCTGAAAGCCAGCAGTACGATGAATTTTATTAATCGAAGTTCTTTTAGGGACAATTAGTTTTATATACGGTGATTTTTCCGATACACTATGCACTATTTCAGAAAATTATTTTAAACTTACGCTGCGCGGCCCGTTTCCAAATTATCACGCTCCCTATTTTCATTCGAAATATCGTCCGAAGTTAAGTCCATACCTATATCATCCTTATTACTAATATTATTTAATTTTGGAATATCTTGGTCGATTTCATTTCCTTCAGGAACCTCTTTAACTTCAGTGTCGTCTTCGTTCTTATTCGTAACTTCAATGTTTTGTGTCCGTCGTATTGATGGACCTTGCATGTGCTTTCAGTCGTTGTCTTTTACATGGATTCCTCCACTTTCTCTATGACGATTCGAAGGGCTTCTTCAACTGTGGCTTTTATTTCCAAATTGTAAATTTCTTCTTCATTTGGTATATCTTGTTTTTTTAGTTAGTTTTTTAATTTTTTGTCTTCCCTTCGAAATGTAAAAGTCTCCCTAAGATAATGAATGGTATCGTTTGTTGTCTTAATTCTCTAGACTCGGTTCAGCGTATCCTCAACTAAAATATATTACTGTTAAATGTGTTATTGTTGAATACGTAGAAGTCATAAACCTGGCAGCTCGAAATAAGAATTAACATGCTTGGCTACCAAAGATGCCGATGCTAAACATCTCTGGTTTCAACTTTTTGAGCTCTAATATCAGTTTAATCAGAGCATTTCATCTCCATGCAAAGGTAAGGTGGTCAAGAAATTTTCTGTTTTGTGATATTATTTTCTTTTTCTTTAATTCAGGCTCTCCAGATTATAGTAAAAATACGGCATACCAAATGCGATATAGCTAGTACTAGTGGTGCTGGAATCCAGAAACGGCGATTCAACGTTATGCATAAGTTGTTGTATTTTTTGTTTAAATTCGTGTGGTAAACGAGATATTATATCAGTATTTAAATGCACAGCTCTGAGCCACGAGTCTCAAATTTTTAAGCTTCCTCCTTTATCCACTTCCATCTCAAAGTGACCTACTTAGTTTCTCTTACTTATTTCTACCCTGCTTCTTCTGATTCCCGTCTAATTTCCAACAATTATTCTATTTCTCCTAATTTCCCATTATGTCCTCAATATTGTACTAAAATTCCCCTGCGGTTTACCCCTCGTTTTCAAATGTGCTTGTTTAGTAGTAATAAACAATATGGATTCACTGCTGTTGTTCGAGTTACACAGGCTTTATAATATCACGACAATAATTAAAAATATGAAAGTATTCGATATTAATTAATTTATAATGGATGCGGGCTTATATTGTCGTTATTTCTGAATTAATTCTTTGTGGATATTAGTATGTTTACGTACGACACTAGGGCGCACATTTCTATTGCTTAAAATTTTAGTTAACCGTATGGTTTTTTAGAGGTTTTAAAATAATAATTTAAAGAGTAAGGTACATTTAGCGATCATTTCAAAACTAATATCAGAAATCGATTTCGCATGCCTTATAGCGGCAAAATTTAAAATTTTAATGAACGTAATTTTATTTTTATTTCTTGTTAAAAATATTTACATATCTAAATGCGCGCGATAAGAAATTTGAAAACAACAATAACAATCTGATAATTACCAAAAGCAAAATTAATATAAACTAAACTAAACATGATTGAGTCTGCAACTCTGAACCAATAGCTATGACACACATGAAAAGTTAATATCTTCGACAAAATTACTCTAATTTCGAATGAATTTTTCATAAATTTCTCTAACCCTAAACAAACTTTTCGAACTTCTTGACGGGAAATTTCTGCACATGCTTATCTCATACGATCGTTCAAAGCTTGTATAGTCGCCGAACGAGTTTTTTAAACTTTATTATCTATAATCCAGCGGGTCAAGTCTGAACCCCTACAAAAGGAATATTGGGACAAATCTATTTATTTTCGAAATTTTCATTGAGCCTTTCTCTAACAGGAGCAAAATAATGAACTAGAGCGCCATTTAACTGAACATACAAATTCTCCCTATATTCTAACGGCAAACCGTGAATATCATCCCGAAATTCAGGCTGCAAGAACTCCAGAAATCTCATAGCATTTAAAGTTGTATTAAAGAAAAAGTGATCAATAATACGATATTTTTTTTACACGCTCAGAGGATTGACTTTTGAATTGAATTGAATTGAATTGAATTGTTTATTTCAACAGATATTACATATTATATACAAAAATACAGAAATACAGCTTTCCTATACATACAAAATATTACTGCTTAAGTTTATTGGATTAATAATAATTAATTAATAACCCAGTGTAAATTTTCCTCACTACAAAATCTAATAACTTGAGATGACATGGTCCCTATTGTAGAAAATCTTACCTAGTGGGTGAACAAAATCTCGCCAAAAATAACATTGTCTTCACTGTTAGGCAGTACTCCATTCGTCTTTCGTCATCACCTGGTTGAGTATGTAAAAATCTTGGTTTAAATTATTTAATACCTTTTTTTTTAACATCTAGACGCAGAACTTCTCCGCCTAATATCAAAGCTTCTTATGCTTGTTTTGAATTGACGCGGAAATTATTTAAAATTATTTCATGCTGTGGATGAATTCTCGGATGTTTTACTTTTTCTTGCACTACTGAACCGCGTTGATTGAACATTTGATTGGCTTTAGAAATTGTACTGTGCCATATAAAGCGATTAGGGTGTCTTCGATTGAATTCTTGGGCGACTCTCTACAATCTCGCGCATTATCTCCTACTAATCTCACTATTTCTACTTTTTTAGCTAAAGTCAAACGCATATCTGCTATTTTGTATACAGCACAAATTGTAAAAATTTATCATTGACATAACAATGATTTTCTCGCTGACGTGTAAATGATATTTTTTCCAAAAACTTCATATACAGGGTCCGGCAATAGTGCGTCAGACATCTACAGCTTCTATACCAATTAAGTTAGGAATTTTGTTCGCACGCAGGCCTACACTGTATATATGAGTGTATTTTGCAAAAATATTTTCGCATAATCAGAATGGTCCAAGAACTTTCAAACTAGATTTTCTTAAGGTTTTCAAATGAAGCACCCTATATATTATTTTACTATCTAATGCAGAATTTAAATACAAATACTTTTTTGTATTACAAGTGTATTCAAATTCTGAGCCGTTCTCAAGATATTTACCGGAAATCATAAATATGTTCATTTTATCAGTAAAGTATTACAAAAAAATCTAGGCAGCCATGGAAACACAACCACGTTTATTTAAGAAATAGATTTTGACATTACCCTTACAAAGGACATAAGGTGGAGTGGGGTATGTGCGTAACTGGGGCAAGTGCATTTAGCGATTAAATTTACTAATATATTGCTCAAAAAATTAAAATGTTGTTTGTGTAGGAAACTACTAGAAGTTACTGTACGCATTTGTAACATAGATGGCGCAGTAAAATAAAAAGAGGGCGTCTTTAAACCACCAGTCTAAAACAGTGTTGCAAATGTCATGAGGGTTAAAGTTGTGTGTGTTGCAATAATACCTTTATAGTTATATTTTTATGATGTTAGTGAGATATAATTATTAAAGACCTGATTATATGCAACCAAAAACCTTAAGAATATGCGCATATATATGCACATATTTTTTAAAATTTATGCAGGATATATGCAAAAAAGACGTACGTATGCAATGAATATGCGGTAATAAAACAACTAAATTTTGATATTCTAAATTAAATTTTCATTTAATTAGGGGATTGAGTATTGAATAAAGATAAATTCCAGTTATAATATACTTTATTAAATCAGTTAACACCTAATACAGTTTTTTTTTATATCAAACTTATACTGATATTAATTTAAAAAATTATAAAACGCACCAGTTATTACGTGTGCTTCAAGGTTTTGAACTAAAAAATTGTAGCGTCTATCACTAAGGACATGTTTGTAAAAAGAAAACGATCTTTCTACATCTACTGAAGTTATAGGGCAAAATTTTAATTTCAGAACTAAGGCAGGTTCAATAGCTAAATTATTTACAGTTTTCCCTGACATTATGTTTACGACCTGCCTTAAAATCTTAAAACCTGTGTTTTTTTCTATTAAATTTTCTAATTTTGACACCACTGTTTTTCCTACCTCACCTCGTATTTGTTT
Organism: Polydrusus tereticollis; assembly: GCA_963920685.1. Taxonomy (NCBI): domain Eukaryota; kingdom Metazoa; phylum Arthropoda; class Insecta; order Coleoptera; family Curculionidae; genus Polydrusus; species Polydrusus tereticollis. Next base: position 60,066,118 of record OY987329.1, read on the forward strand.
GCAATTTTGTACACGTGTTTCTATTATATCCATTGACTCTGGTAGACCTGTACACGATTCCTCTAGTTGCAAAATGCTGTCTGCTATAAATGCATGGTTACACAATATACATTAACTGTTGTTCCACTTTAGCACTTTGAAATATTTCTTTAGACTTTAGGATGCACTGTGAATCATTACCAGACATTTCCATACCGTAGTTCAATAGTGTAACATGTTCAAAAATGTAATTGCTGGAAAATGAATAAAATAAAAAATTGTGTCATTAATTTTTGAATTAATATCTTAACTGTTAAATAAATGTGAATATTCTCTAAACATAATTTCTTACGACGCGTTAGTAATAAAACGGTCATCTTGTTTTTAATTTTAAACTTTAGACTTTGAATTTTGAAATTTGATTAAGTTGTTACACTATTGAATTCAATTTTTGGAAATTTCCGAAATACATTTTGAAATAAATCGAGTTATTACATTATTGAATTACATTTTTGGAAATTTGTGAATTAAATAAAGCTCTAACAAATTTCAGAACCCTTTGATTTCTTAAATATATTTTTATAAGCGGGTACAAGCTCAAAATTAAATAATGTTTGCTCTTGGTTCCTGAGACGCTTGGCGTATTGTCTCACGTCAATTGACTTAAAATCACTTTGCGCGTAAGATGTTTTATAAAATATTATGTTGGGCTGCGTTTTTTTCTACTTTCACAATCTTAACATCATTCCAAACAACTTTTTCATTATTTGTATTTTTCACAAAATTTTTTCCTATTTGAGTACATAACGCTTTCAAATCAAAAATATCATTTGTACTTATTTCTGTAAGTTTATAGGGAGCACCAGTTTTTTTTGCCAATCTTATAATGCTTGCCCAATGGGCAGGAGTATATATAGGGCCACTCTTGAGCATGCGATTTTTTTCTTTTTCAATCGTAGCATGCATACTGTCTCCCTCATTTTGGGTATGCCCTTTTATTAAAAACTTATGGGTTATAGTTTTGATTTTGTCAATATTCTGTACACAAAACAAATAGGAAGTAAATATAAACTTGTTTTTGTTTTGTCCTGTACAGTTGTCAGAGTAAAAAATTATGTCTTCGCTTTTGCACTCTTCGCTTAACAAATATTGGTATAGACAACTTCCAATTTCATTGGCCCCTCTCTTGGCAATCCCTTCATGCCAGAGGAAGCAAGAGCCCAAATTTTTTTTAATGTTGTAAATGGTAAAATTGTAGGTTGCCAATCGTCTTTTTTAATAGAAGCTACTTATTTGCCCGCAGGGAGTAGTGAGAACTGCCTGTAAATCAAAACAACACACCAGAACGTTGTCGGTCCTATGTGAATCAAAATGTTTTTCTTGTCTGCTCAACTCCTTTTCTTGTAAGTGTTTTTCATACTTATCTCTAATTTTTTCTTTATCTTCTTCACTACCATTCTCATAATTGGCACATAGTGGACATTGGTCATTTTTTGGGTCATGAAATGCTATATTGTACTCCGTATTAAATATTTTTTTGTACATAGAGAATTTTGCATACTCTTCGTTATTTTCAGTGCATTTCTCCACATACAGGCGATACATTGTAGCGATATTAAGACTGCCATCTAGGTATTCCTTTTTTGCCCTTGCTCGACAATAATGAGACGTTTTTTTAGGGAAGGAGTCAATGTGCCTTTTAATCCCATTAATGACCTCTGCCTTAGCCCTTTTCTGTTTTCCCCGCGTCTGTCTGCTTCTAGAAAGCCATGCTCGGTTTTCTTTTTAGTTATTGTGAAAATAGTTCTGTTGGTAATATCCAAAGTGTTCTTGAAGAATGTTTTACATACCTGAATTACTTGTTCTCCGATTTGAAATGAATATTTTAAATTTTTTGACCGATTACTTCCAGGTTTCGTGTTTCTGTATTGTGGAGAAATTTTAGATATTATATTTTTATCAATAAAATTTCTTTGTTCATCTATTGACCCCAGCTTCCAGTATGTCTCAAAAATACTGCTTCTTTGATTTTCTGTAAATTTTGAAAAACATTTAAGTCTACATTTCTCTTTACAAGGCTTTTTTATTTTTCTTTTTTCGATCTTTTTCTTGGCAGCATTTACGTATTCTCGGCCTAAATTCCTATTTATTTTCTTGACGTTTTTATCCCAGGTGTCTGGTTTCCTTAATCTTTTTTTTGTTAGTTTCTTAGATTTAATTTGGGTAGTTTCATTTGGCATTGGTACTGGTTCGGGTTCATCTTCAGCTGGTTCTGTTTTATCTTCGCTATTCCCTGAATATGATGATGGTTCATAATTTCTGTCTGCCACGCTGTCGTCACTATCAAAATCTGAATAATCAAAAATTGTTGAGGGATTCTGAGAAATAAAAAATAAAAATATTTCTTTATGATCAAACAGAAAAATTAATTATGACATTTTGCACAAAAAGGTATGCATGGTAATTATTACCAGTAACGTACCAAAGTTAACCCCTTGGACTCATGTATCTCTGATGAATTCTTAGAATTACAAGGATTCTCTTCGGTTCTTAGCAAATTGTAGTTTCTGTCTGCCACAGTGTCATATAAAATGCTGGAATTGGCAGATGTGGGAGGCGAGTCCTAAAGGAATATTATTTTTTTATGGCTAAAATAGCTATGTTTACGAATTGCATTATTGGTTTAAGTGTAACTTGTACTAATACAATACGTACTTAAATCGAAAATTATTTCAATTTAAATGTATTTTAGAAACCAACAGAAAATAAAATTTATTAGAAATTGAGGTTATGTCTTAGTAGAATAACTAAAACAAAACTTACCATAACATTAATACTTGTTTTCTGCACATCAGCTTTCGCCAGTCGCAATAGAAAATTGCTACGCGTCTCACCAATATTTTTACTTGGTTTATTAAAACAAAAATCACTCATTATTGTTGATTAATTACAGAGAAGTCGGCGTAACAATCACAACACGCCAGAGCATAAACAACTGAAGACGAAGTTCAATACTGTAACAACTCTATTTGTTACACTGTAGAACTATCATGCTTTTCTATTTCAGGATATTTCTATAGTGTAACTAGTGACATCTAGCGGCTAGATTTGCAAGTTAGAGTTGTTTCTTTATGGAACTCGGTAAAAGTCAATGTTTGCTTTTATGCTATGGGTTTAACTCAAAAGTGACAAATTTTGAGTTGTTACACTATTGAACTAATTTGTGAAATTAAGTAAATTATCTGCATAAAATATTGCCGCACGAATCCAGGTGCCCCATCTGGTCACGACAGGCTCAGGTGGTAATGTTACTCCGGGAAGATTCTCCTTGTAAAATTGTACTCTTAACGGGGCCTTTATGAATATTTTTTTTACATTTGCTATTAGGTCATTGACCAACGAAAAGGAAACTCTAATAGTTTTCGCAACCCTATTTAATCTGGTTGCTAGGCAAGTTATATGAATAAAATTTTCATAAAATATTTTTAAATTCTGTCCTGCCTTTATCATATACGGCGCAGCATCGGACAACAGGACAAGAATTTTATCTGTAGGAACTAAATTCGGCAAAAAAAATGTGTTAAGGTTTCTTGAATAAAACGTGTAACTGTGAGGTTGTTTGTTTTTTCCACTTCTTTTATAGCAATATGGTAAGCTTTTCCAGATTCTCCTCCTGTGAGTTTTCCGATCATTAAATTAACTATATAACGACCACACGAATCAGTTGTTTTGTCGACGACAATATACATATAGTTACCTCCAATTTCTTTCTTTAATTCATCTAGCACGGTACGGAATTTTGGACACCCTGTAAAAAATAAGATATAAGTTTTAATGTCAGAGTATCGTTAGACCTCTTGTATTCCAATTCATACTATATAGCTCGGAAGAAACAGATCTAAGGCTGTATTTCTAATAATTCTTTCAAGGCGTACAAAACGATTTATTATTGTTTTTAATTTACTGCTCGTAAACGACTAAAGCAAACCAAATAAAATTTTGATAATAAGAAAGAACACTAAAAGGAAACAAAATATGCAAAAAAATAGAGGGTGTTCTTTGACCATTCTGTACTTATATGCGAAAATATTTTCCCGAAATACAATATATATAGAGGTCTGCGTTTGAACGAAATTTCTAACTTAATTGGTATAAAAGTCATGGATGCCTGACGCACTATTGTAGGACCCTGTACCTCAAATTTTGTGATCTTGTCAATTTTTTTTGATTAAACATGTATTTAGTTTTAAAATTAATTGTTTAAAATAATAATAAATGTACATGAAGCAAAATTGCAACGTTTGCATTTTATTTTATTAAATCATACATCACAAACGTAAAAAGCAACTCCAATGAATATAATGAGTAAAACTAGAAATACCAGAACTTAAAAAAATCATGTGCTTTATGTTTTACTGAATTTTAGGTATTAGCCTCTTTTACGAGTGATGTGATATTCTGTGTAGCTTTCGGAATAGATTCAAATAGTTTCGACGGAACTCAAACAGAAATTCGTGAACAGGGAAAAATTATATTTAAAGTCGAGTGGTCCATTCTTCCAAAACTGCTTATGATACGTAGTTTCCCGGACCTTTCAAGAAAATTGGGAATAAAACGTAAGCATAATTGTTTAAATTTAATTAATTCTTGTATACAGGGTGTCTCTAAAAGGTGCGGAGAAAATGCTACCACAAATTCCTGAGGCATAAATATAACGATCTAATCCAACTTAGCTATGTCCAAAAGTGGATGATTTCGGAGATATAGAGTGTCAAAAGTTTAATTTTTATTGGTTTAGTCTCTAATAAATATTTTTTTTAATAATTGGTGTATTGTCACAATATTCGGCTAGGGGGACTTTAAGGGGTGAATAATTGAAATCTGCTCTCATTTTTATTGTAAAATTTAATAATAACGCAATAACTTTTTTGAGCCACCCTCTATTTAACTTTTAAATAAAAATTCTTATTCTCCAACGTATTTTACCTAAAAGAGGTATGCGTAGTAAGAGTTAAGTTGAGCAGCCGTTTTTGAGATATTTAGATTTAAAAAACTCACTTCGTGTATGGCCAGGTCTAAATTATTGTAATAACTGAACAGAATTTGAAGCGAAGGCGTTAAGTTAAAATAACTGTCACCAAAAACAAAAGAAAGACAATTACACAAAAGTGTCGTTAAATTAGTTATGCCACTCTGCGTGAAACAGGCTTCATCTGTGAAAGGTAAAAGATCTTGTACCCATTGAATATAAAAAGGGCGCAGTAGTTGTTTTCTTGGTCTGCTGCTGAGTTTAGGATTTTCTTTAATCCGATTTAGAATATCTTCCTCAACCTCTGGAGTTCTTACCGTACGTGCACGACCATAATTAATAGAAACAGGCGCAAACCTACCTGTTTCACGAAGACGTCTTTCAACTGCCGCGAAGGTTTCATGGTTTGATAAGCGACGATTCGGAAATCTTTCACTGTATACTCTGCAAGATTCTAAACCATTTCCTTGGCAATATCCAAAAACCAATAACATATCGGTCCTTTCTTCGTTGGTATACGGCCATGACGAAAGGAAACTTGAAATTGTTTGACAATTCAAATGTATGCTTGAATTATTTTTTGGATTCGATTTGACACCAGTCAGCTTTTAGTGACAGTTCTTGCAATTTAACGCTTTCGCTTCAAATTGTGTTCAATTATTACAATAACTTAATTAATTAATTAGGTCATACACGAAGTAAATTTTTTAAATCCAGATATCTCAAAAACGGCTCCTCAAATCAACTCTAACAACGTTTACCTTTAGTAGGTAAAATTAGTTGGAGAATAAGAATTTTTATTTAATACTTATATACAAGGTGTACAGTAAAAATGAGAGCAGATTTTAATTTTTTACCCCACAATACCCTCACTAGCCGAATATTGTGACAATACGCCAATTATTAAAAAAATTATTTATGAAAAATTGAAACCAAATTGAACTTTTTACACTCTGTATCTCCGAAATCATCCACTTTTAAACTGAGGTAAGTTGGCTTAGATCGTCATATTTAAGTCTCAGGAATTTGTGGTAGAATTTTTCCGCACCTTTTAGAGACACCCTGTATAATTAGTTGTCTAATTTATAATATAAAACTATGTGAATGTGAATGTGTACATTTAATGAATGTATGAGTAATATCTATTTTAGCCGGAAAAGAAGTTACCAAACAGTTTTTCGGAGATATAGTAAAAAATACGATAGCGTATAGGAAAAAAAATAATGTAAAGAGGCCTGACTTCTTGCAACTATTAATAGACATGAACGAAAATACCCGAGTAGACGAGGAACAATTTAGTCTAGATGAAATTGTAGCTAACACTATATTATTCTTTATAGCAGGTATGTAAAGCTAAATACTACTGTAGGCATTGCACATCTTTGTTTTATGCTTGCCATGTATGATTATTATTGACAAACGTACAAGAGCTACCTTTGCCAAGCCTAAAATTAACTAATTCCTAGATGAGAAACAAGACTCTTTAGATACATATATTCATGTCGCTTTATAAAGTTCAACGTCTTACCATACCCAATCGCCATTCCTGTATCTTCATGCGCTTTCTTCCAAACCCCTTATCTCGTAATCCATTCCACTTTACCAGCTCTTTCTGGGGCTTCATCGTTTCCTTCTTCCACCTGGTCTCCATCCATTAAAGAATTTGTTTTTTAAGAATTTAGATCCTCTTACCAAACCATGCTTGTCTTATTCTTATTATTCTTGATCGGCCAGCTGCGGCATTATTTTATTTTATTCATTAATTCTTACTAAATTTATAAAATAAACATATTTATAGGTTTTGATACTTCATCATCTCTAATGAATTTTACGCTGTATCAATTGGCTAGACATCCAGATATACAGGAAAAAGCTAGAGAGGAAATCAACAATGTTTTAAAGAAGTACAATTGGGAAATAACCTACGAAGCTCTTAAGGACATGACTTATTTAATGCAGGTTATGGATGGTAAGTAAATTATTGATACTTTTTACTCTTATCTTGCGTAACTATGTTATTACATTTATAAAGTGATGAGTTGATGACTCTAGTCTCGATCAATGTCCAAGGGAAAATGCTCAAAGGCAATAAACAAACAAAGATTTTAATCATAAAAAAACAAAACAAGACTTGTGTCGAATTAAATGCACATTCACTGATTAATATTATCATATACAGGGTGTTACCTAAATTCAATATTCAAATAAACAAATTCAAGTAGAAAAGTTCATATAAACATGTATCCTAAAAAGTCTGGTTTTCAAGATACAGGGTGTCAAATTTGAAGAAGGTCCATATGTCCGAGTCTCTACTGATTATATTTCAAAAACCATTAGAAAATCTCTGCTGGCTTCTGGAGAAAACTAATAGTATGGTTAGTACAGACAGATTAAAATGCTATGTTACCAAAACTACAGAAAGACTCAAGACTGGGGCACTATTCAACAGAAGAATCTACAAATATTAATAAAATCCAAAAGAAAAATGCGAGAGTTCGGATAGTTTTGTAGATATCATAATAGTTAAATATGACGAGAGTACTGATACGGAAACGTTCTCAGAAGATGACATTGACTCGAATATTGACATGGAAATTAAAAATCAAGCAAATTAAATGCATAGATCCTAATAGGTTATCGTTGACAATTTCAGTATAGATAAAAATTTTTTATTCAGTTTATTATGACGAAGGCTGGTTTGTTAAGAACTTGACCCAAGGCTAGTCTAAACTGTTAATGATACTCTAATATATATGTATAATGATAATCTAACATTCGAAATGACATTTTTGAGACAACCAAAAAAAATAGATGCTAATTTTAATGACCTGGGAAACAAGACACATGTTGTCTTTTATGAACCTATGCTACAGGAGAATTAACAGAATATTTTTAATATTAGTGAAGATGTATTAACTCAGATTTATATTGCTTATACCAATAAAAAGTTAAAATATAATTATTTTATGTTTATGTTGAAGTAATGTAGGCGTTGGTTACCTCTTGTAATCTTCCTCTCTTAATAAAAAAAAATTAAATCTTTGACCACATCGTATTATCATTATTAATAGCCGTTCCCCAACTATTGGTTAAATTTCTGGGTAAATTGGTAATGATCTATATCTTACGCTGAATACAATGACAATGAGCGACAGAAATGCACAAACTAAGATTCGAGCATAGGTATAAAGTATAAACGGGTTAATTATTTATACACCCAATGATGTATGAATATTTACAAGGATTTATGAGGAGTTATAGAAATGTATGCTTATTTATAGTGATTCATGAGGATGCATTGCTAAAAAGGATTTATGGTGTACAAAATTTTGGGCAGATACCACTCGAATTTTATACCTAAAAAAAAAGAAAAGAGAAGCTGCGATAGGAAAACAAGTGATTAAAATCTTAAAAAATGTTTTTCTTAAAAGTCTTGAATGAGTGATGAAATATATCTTAGTCCAGAAAATTGGAGTTATATTTTACTAATTTACCCACGCAGCTCTAAAACCCATAATTAATTCGGTGAGGTGGTTCTTGAAAGAGGTGACTTCGGGACTACTGTGGGGCGCGAAAAGCAATATTGTAAAGAAGCTCGGCACAGTCTACCTTACTATTAGGAATTAAGAATTAAGATCGTTCATCCTGATAACATTTTGGAGACTTTCCCCGTTCAGAAAATATTGGTTTCTTTCGACGATAAAAATTCATGATTTTACACTTACCCACGTTAAGGTTAAGACAGTTTTCAGCGCACGAGTTGACCAACTTGTTAATCTCGGACTGAATCAACTCACAATCCTTCGTGGAATTTACGACATAAAAGAATTTAAGATCATCCGCGTAGAAAAGTTCATATGGCCTCAAAAAATTTGGGTACTATAGACACAAAGGAAAGCCCGACTTAAAAATGGGAAACAAGTTAGACTTTCTCGTTGTGTAAGAAAGTGGGCGGCATCCAAGGACTTTTGGAAGAAAATACACAAAGACCCGACCAGTGATACCGTGTACCCCTTTACGAAGACAGGAGGAAAGTCATCCGGTCCCGACCTATTGTTTGCATCCCCAGAATTAATTTTTGTTAAGATCTTTTCCTCGGTGAAATCATGCCGTGTAAGTGTAACATCCGAGCGTCCAAGGTGCCTTGAAGATATTTGGCTATTCCGGTGATCAGTATAACCTGATTCAAAGTATTGGACAAAGCCATCTACGATGGAATCAGGTGTATTTTTTGTCATACCACTATACTCCATAGTTTTTGGTATTACTCGATTATTTTTTAGGGAGTTAACACATGCCTAAAAATATTTGTCCAGTGATAGTGTCACAACTTGGGGAGGGGGGTTGTTTCCCTAACGGGGCGTGAATGAAACACTGGCTAGAAAAAACGCAGATCTTTATATTGATACTTATTACTTGTTTACCAGGTAGTCTGGAGCAAGCCCAGCATGTCTCGTTGGGGGCTGTCAGACTAAAGGCACTATTAGCCTGGTAGGGTTTAGGGGAATGTGGCCTGAAGGGCTTTACTTAAACTCCGGTGGATCAGTGGACGGATAAGGACCCAGGAGAGAGGCTTTGAGTCTATAAGTCGTAGAAGCGCTCCTGATGGTAAGGGAGGTGACCAGTCGGAAAAACCAAGGTGCTGGGTCCACCCAATATTCAGATATTTATACAACGAAAGTGCTGAGTATTGTTTCAATGATCTTGACCTTGAGTGGCACAGCGGTCCGCGACCTCAACACACAGTGGCCTAGAGGTGTGAGAAATATAATTGTAATGTGAAGCCCGCCATTCAGTTGACAATAGTGATAGCGATGATAAGTACCTACGGACCTTAGCTTGTTGAATGGTATCAGACTCTTTAAATCTATATACCATTGATAGTGGTGTAATATTTTTTATCTACTTTCATTTAGTAATATGAATTTTACAGTTCTGTAAATCGTTTTGTAAGGGCATCTATTACAGCACTAGTGCTGTAATAGATGCCATTACAGCACTAGTGCTGTAATAGATGCCCTTACAAAACGATTTTTAATAGCAGGTGCATTTTTATTTTTAAAAATGCCTTTTGCCAAATATTTTTATTCATAGATGAAAGTAGATAAAATTTTGTACAATATTCTTGTTGTAAATTCATATAACTACACTCGATGTTTGATTAAACTCGGCTGACGCCTCGTTTAACAACTTTACCATCTCGTGTTGTAATATGAATCTTTACAACACTTATATCGTAAATATCTATTATGCACTTGGTTATAGTTTCAGTTGCATTCCTGAGCAACACTTCTTTTACTGATGTAATTCGCTACTATTCGTTACCTAAATCGTCCTGCATCGGTAATGTTCTGCCATAGTATAGTAGGCAAGCGATAGCGCATTTGTTTTATGTTTTATTGATTATTATATTATTTATTCTTCACACCCCCAAGTTACAAAAAGTCCAGTAACATTATATTGACTGATCGTGAGATTAGAAGTTCCCAAACAATCCTTAATAATAATAATAAAGGTATACTTTTTTTCTAATCATAATCACTCTTTTCTTGTAATGTTTGTAGTTATAGCGACGGTAACTTCTCTTAAAAGCCTCTTAGCCAAATACATTTTTTAGAAACTATGAGACAATATCCTCCGTTAATAGCACTGGCCAGAGTTTGCACGAAAGACTACAAACTCAGAGATACTGATATTGTTATTGAGAAGGGGACATCCATAGCTATATCGACTATTGGTTTAGGCAATGATCCAGAATATTACCCAGATCCAGAGAAGTTCGACCCTGAAAGATTCAGTCCAGAAAATAAGGCTAAATTGCCTCCGTATGTTCATATCCCTTTTGGGGACGGTCCAAGGAATTGTATAGGTAAATAATATTTATTTATTTATTTATTATGTCTTTATTGTAATTAAAGAAGAAAAAAGATTACAAAAGGCGAAGTTGAAACAAAGCTTCCTCACTTAACCTAATATTCCAAGCTATGACGTGAGTAGTAATCACTAAGGGAACAACAATAAATTAATTAAATCAATAAGATATAAACTAAAAAAAGGTACAATTAATTTGCAATAGCACGTAATTTACCTAATTGAAATAATATAAGTAAGTATAAGTTAACTATGGCTGGCAAGCTGGAGGGCACTGAGAGGCAGCAACATACAAACTGTTTATTGTGTATCGGATAATAATATGTGATCCAGGGGCGTGCGGTGAGTTATGAAAAAGGGGAAGCACAGCCGGTAGGCCCGCCGGAGGCCAGTCGCCGCAGACGAAACATTTTTTGAGGACCACGCCCAAATATTGGCAATTTTTCGACGTTTAAATACAGGTAGAATACTGTCATGTAGGTACTGTCGAAAATGTGAGATTATGTACCTATGATTTTTTAATATTTCTTCTATTTTCTAAATGGCTACCTATGTTTTTTTATTAATTTTTACGTAATTTGCCCGTCGAAAACCAATTCTTTAGTGACCCAACCCTGCCTAAGAGTCGTTAAAAACAAGTTAACAAAATTTCATAACAGAAACTAATACAGAAAACTATCTATACATTTTTACTTTGAATTCACAGTTTGATTTAATTTTAAACGGATACTGGGTGTGTAATTATTATGTGGTAAATTTACATTGTTTATGAACAAAGAAACTGAATTTACAATATATATGTATATTACGGCACCTGATAGATGGTATCATTTTAGAGCTTATAGTTTGGATATCACGACGTGGTCTTTCGTGTTTCAGGTAAAAAAAGGAATGTAGGCACCGCCAGATTTTTTTTTTTAATTTGAGGTTTTTATGAAAATTGTTTAGGTCCGAAAAACCACAAGAGTTCCAAGGACTTTTCTCACTAGCGCTCGTATTAACGAAGAGTAAACAAGGCCAACAAAACAATTTTAATAAGGTGCTGCATGCAGTAAGCCATTTATATTCATCGTACATAATATTCTTTATTAAAATGCCTTGTAAATTTTTTAGCCGCCTTCACTTCTGTCTTTAAATTACATCTGGTGTAGGCCTACCTGTTGCAATAATATTCCTTTTTTCATCAAAGAAAAGCGTTGAAAATCCTTTTTCCAATAACTTGCATACAGAACAGATACACTTTACATTTCCCGAACTCGATGGGCCGGTAATTGGTTGCTCCATGACAAAATAAATCAAGAAGTAAGATAAACAAAGTCAAGTCAGACAGATCCTCTACCGTGTACCGCGTATTCCTGGCGAAAAATCGCGACAAACAATCGTAAAATTCGTAAACCGCCGACTACAAACACGTGGAAACTAAATATTTTACCGGCTTCGTTACCGGCGTCGCGTCGCGGCGAAGGAAATACCGAGATCTAACGATTTACCCTTTACTTGGCACGGCAGACCATATTAAATATTACTCGTATACGCGTATACGCGTATACAGCGTATTGAGATCACTTCGATAAATTTTATATTGCGTTGGTCAGGGATGCATACAGGGCCGGATTTGGTTTGGAAATTAGATAGAAATAAATACTTGGGTATTTTAATTGTATGGATAGGTATAGATTAATACAAAATTTGTTTTGTCTTATGAAAGCGGTAGGGGAAGCAGTGCTTCCATCGCTTCCATGGACCGCACGCCCCTGAATGTGATCCTAACATACTTGTCTGTTAAAAGGATGAATTTTAAATAAATTAGTTGGGGCAGATTTTAAACTAACGGGAACCTTGTTGAGCCATGATAACTGAATGATCTTTTAAACAACTCTATACAACAGCATGAAAAATGTATTAGTATAGTAAAAATACTTTATGTAACTATAGCATTGTTTATTGCGGTTCGTTAATAAATAAACCTGTAACTTATATTAAACTGAGGACGTTAAATAATATTATGTTGAAATAATAACACTCATATGACAAAATGGTAAACAATTAAAATGTTGTGCCACATTGATAACAGTAATAGGTTTTAACAAGTCAATTGTAAAATGCGATTTTCGATATAAACTGCTGGTCAGATGAAATTGATACTACAAATTTTTGGATACATTTCGAAGTAAAATATTTTTTTATGCTAATAAAGATAGACGCTTACGGTTTTTAAGAGATTCCTTCAAATTTTATCGACAATAGTTTGTGTCGATCTTGAGGTCTAAATAAAATAGAAACTGTTGCATACAAGGTGATTATTAAACCATTTACAATTTTACAAAACTTAATTACTTTCGACAACTTTTTTTTAGGAATTGGTTCACCACTCACAAATAATTACTAGAGAAGCTGCAAAAAACAATTTGAGTGGTTTTAACGTATCTGTGATATTAGGAAAATAAATTAATTTTTTTGAAAAACAGCACTTGTTTTTCATTGTCCTGTATTATCTTTACTAAAAACTGTATAAAACTTTTTATGCTCAGCATTAGTTTATCAGATCCCTTTTTAACTTCTAAGGCACCTGCAGTGCAGATGAAATATAGAGAATGTACAGAAAACTACTGAGAATTGATTAATATCAAGGTTGGATCATCCTATACAGGGTGAGTCGGGAGGAACGGACCAAACACCAGGAGTGTATTATATATACGAAAACAATGTGGAGAAAACCATAGATACTATAATCTTATTCGATTTCCATTTGCTTTTAAGTTATAGCTTAATTAAAAATTATTATCTAGCGTTCCACTTCTATCCGAATTTTCGCATAATTAGAGTATGCGATGTTCGAGACATTTGATGACTTTGTTATTTTGACTGTGCATACTGTGACAGTAATTGAACGTTAATTTTCGAGCTTGAATGATTGAAGTGTTACAGAATGCCAAACAACTATTCAAATTTAGAATATGCAAATATGTTGTTTGTTTATGGTTTCTGTAACTAACCTAAACTGCTACAGCTACTGTTGAAGAATATCGTCAACTGTCTCCACATGAGAGATATCCTAATAAAGACGTAGGTATTTATCAGAACTTTTAACAAATTGTGCGAAACCGGTAAGCTTCCCAGTGCTCACATAACATCTAAACGAGCTACTCGACAAGGCTTAGAAGATGTAGAAATTATTGTGGATTAAGTAGAAGAAGATGCAACGACCATCTCACGAATAATTGGTACTTAATTAGGCATTCAACAAGAGTAATAAACACACTCCACGAGCAAGGCCTATTTATATACTATGTAAAGAGAGTAAATCACCTGAAACCCGAAAGTTATGCTAAACCTATGAAATTTTGTCAGGGGATAAATAATAATTATCGGGTTGTATCGCATATACTTTTACTTATAAAGCAAGATTCACCCGTGACGGTATTAATAATAATCGTAACTCTCATGTATGGTCAATCGAAGAATCCGCGCAACAGTCAAAAGTAAAAGTCGATAGTTATTTAATTGGCTCTTTCATGTTGGGGAATGGCCTCACAAGAGACAACGACCCCAATTTTTACAAAATGAATTACAGGGACTACTACAGCATGTTTATGTAAATATCAGAATGCAAGTGTACCATTAGCACGATGGAGCTCCGGCACATTTCGCTCGTCACGTCAAACAACATTTCGGTCGTCACGTCAAACAACATTTGTACGAAAGATTTCCAGGGCGCTGGATTGGTGGCGATAGTCCAATTAATTGGCGCCCAAGATCTCCAGACCTCACAGCACTAGTTATTGTTCATAGGGCTGGTTTAAAAATGAAGTGTATTAAGTAAAAATCGACACTCGGGATGCACTAAGTCGACGTATCAGAAATACTGCAGCCAATATTAAAGAATAAAGACACGAAGCAATTAGGAAAGCAACAGGCGGTCTTCAATGTTGATATTTTTGAACATTTATTAAAAGAACGATATAGTTAGGAAAATGTTGATGTATGAAATGTTGTTTATTCGTTATTTGGCAATAACTTGAAAACAAATGAAAACTGGGTGAGAACATAATATGGGTTTTCTTACATTGTTGTCGCGTGTATAATACACTTCTGATGTTTGGTCCGTTGCGTCCGACTCACCCTGTATAGAGGCATGTCTGGAATATGCTGCTACATAAAAACGAATTCAAATTTGACAGATTTGGATTATAATAAAACATGAGGCAATACTGTCGAAACGTTTTGTCAGTTTATACTGTATTTAATTTGAAGTAAATGTAAATTTTATGTTAAATGTATATGAGTCTTGTAACCACAGTTTTGCCTAAGCAGTAGGTGTTTTTTAAAATGTATTAAGATATTCGTCTCCCTTCAATTTCTTGACTTTTATTGATTTTTATGATCTGTTTTTTCAACTATATCCTTAAAGCGATCGAATAAAGCAATTTCAGTCACCCTATATAGAGTCGCCATAAGTAATCTTAAAAAATAAAGAAAAGCAACTACTGTTTAACCAAAATTCGTTGCGTCTAACAAACCTGTATTTTGAATAGTCATAGCATTAGAGTAAAAACTGAAAAACAATTGTCCCCGTATTCGTTTCTATGTAGCAGCGTATTTAAGACATACCTGTAGGTATATAGGCCTACACAGCACAATCATGTTCAATTCAACATTTATGATATATTGGTGAAATGTTTCAGAACCACAAAAATGTCCCATAAAGGTAATATTTCAATATATGTCTTATGAAACATTTCATAATTGAAATTCTAAAATATTTCAAACTAGCAGCACATACTTTTCAGAAATATTTCTAAAAATTTTTTGTAATATTTCTGAAATTATATAAAATGGAATAATATCAAGAACATATTAATTATAAAAAACATATAAACGATTATTAATAAATAATTTGAATAACTGAATATAGAGAATAGGATTCTCATTTATCTTTGAAATTCTTTTATATGAGGTTCTGAAAACATAATTTAAAAATTAATAATTTCCGAATCATAATAATATTATGTGGGTATTATATTGTAGGCCCCTGATAGAAAAATAGCAATGCCTTATTTGTCAAGGACGCTGCCTATATCAATGTTTGATACATAAAATCATTAAAAATAAATATTCCATTATAAATCCGGGAAAGTTTAGCCAAAATTTGTTATCAACTGTATATCTTACATTTCACGGAGCAAACGAAGTTTGTACTGCCACAGCCACATTAGTGGGACTTTTAGTATATTTATCTTTTATTGATCTATTAATGTTAATGTAATTTAAAAATGTTTCCTTCCTCTTCTGTCCCTTTACTGTTCCATATTCCAATTCACAACATTAACAACTCAAGTATAATAAATCAACTAAAGCGGGAAAAATCATAATGTGCCTAACCTACAATAAAGTTATTATTATACCTAATATAAAAAAGAGACTTACCTTAGTTTCATTATCCATAATGCAATCATTCGGTAGTAGCATATTTCACCCATAAGTAATAATGTCTAATAAAACTAATTGTAAACTGAACATTCCAAAAGCCATAAAATAAGAGAAACCGCAGGACGTCTATTCTCCAACTTAAGAGAAGTGAATGCTCTCTCGGGAGAAGTGCCTATTCACATCATATGGTAACGTCAAATGTTTTTGTTAACTAAACATGGATGTTTGTCAACGCACTTCTCACGATATGATTCCGTTCTCTTAGAAAATTCCTAGAGAACGCGTTCTCCTAACTCCTAATGAATATGAGTAGTAATTTTCACTTTTAAGAATACGGTTTAAATATTTTTAAGAGAAAGCGTTGACAGAAGACAGATCACTTCTCTTGATATGATCATTCCCCCAATTCGAGAATAGACGTCCTGAGGGGAACAGGTTAGTTTTTCTGCATCTGGTCCGTCGTCTGTTAAGCGTCAAAGGCAGGGTGTGTCAACTGTCAAGTGAATTGCTTTGCTTTTGTAGAAAGTCGTTCTATGAAAAATCATCCCCCACCCAACAGAATTTCCACTTCATGAAATTACGGGTATGATAAATTAACGCCTATATACTTACATATTATTATGTATTTTCCAAAAATAATTTAAAATAACGACCATTATAAAAAATAATAATATAGCTACGATTTTGGGTTTAATGAATCTGAAATATTTTGGAAACGTTTGTATATTATATATTACATGTAAAAGTTCATAATTATTTCGTGATATCAAATGTTCTGTTTTTAAGACATTTGAAATATATCGGAAATATTTCTGAAAAGAGGTGTGTTGTGTGGGAGATGATCCGACCGCGATATTAATCAATTCTCGGTAGCTTTCTGCACAGTCTGTATGCACCCGCACTGCAGGTAAGTTAAAAAGAGACCTGATAAACTAATGCTGAGCAATAAAAGTTTTATATAGTTTCTTGTAAAGATAATACAAGACAATATGAGAAGCAAGTGCTCTTAAAAAAAAAATAAGTTATTTTTCCTAATATCACAGATTTGGCAAAACCACTCAAATTGGTTTTTGCAAATTGTCTAGTGTTCATTTGTGTGTGGTGAAACAATTCCTAAAAAAATGTTTGGAAATTTTTAAGAAGCAACGAAATTTTTCAAAATTGTATTGGGTTCAATATACACCCTGTATGCAACAGTTTCTATTTTGCTTGGATCACGCGATCAACGCAAACTCTTATTGATAAAATTTGGAAGAATTTCTTAACACCGTAGGCGTCTAACTTAATTACTGTAAAAAATATTTCACTTTGCAATATACTATCTAAAAATTTATAGAATCTGTTCCATTTAGCCAGCAGTTTATTTTGAATTTGTTATTTAGCATTATTCTAGATTTCATTTTATTGTACACTGTGGTGTATATTGATTAGATTTACTAAACGAAAATCATTTTTAAACTAAAATTGTAGAATTAACATTAAACTGGATCAAAACCTCAAGTTTTCTGAAAGAAACACCAGTTTTTTATAAAAATATCAGGATGGAAGTAAGTTTGTTTATTTTACAGTTAATCTAGGTACAGTTGAGGAATGCGTTATGAATATCCAATCCATTTCACTTCTACACTAATAGAGAAAAATAAATAATTCCATATATTATGAACTTAGTTTGAAAAATGATGATGATATTTCCATTTGTTCCAGGTCTTAGATTTGGCGTCATGCAGTCCAAAATTGGCCTTGTCCAGATTCTAAAGAAGTTTAGATTGAGCATAAGTCCAAAAACCAAAATGCCTCTTACCATCGACCCTACAAGGTTTCTTTTGAAATCCAGGGAAACATTATATTTAAAGGCTGAAAAAATTACAGCAGACTAAAATAAAATCGCCGCCACACGGCAGCAGCCGAAATTTCCTGAATACATTTTAAATTGTTGTCGATAACATTCCAATATCCCTCGCAAGTATCTGGCGACAAAAGTTAAACAATGTTAAATTTGAACGAATTCTTTTCAATCAACTCCTTTTTCGTTTTTGACTTTAAGATCCATTAATTATTATAATAAAAGCGACACTTAAGCTGGATTTATAGTTTGACGGTGGGTGGTACTGGTCGACGTTTGACGGTCTGTTGACGGTGGCCGGTGAAAAATAGGATTTACCGTTGGGCATAGGAGGTTGTTTTAAGGTTAATATTTTTAAATGTGCTTTTTATTTCAATTGCAAATTTGTTAAAAAATTTTACAAGTTAAACTAACATGGATTATGGATCAGAAGTCGCTGAGTGTTTAAACCACAAATACAAGTCCAAAAAAGTATCCTAATGTGACGTACGTCCAGCTGTTGAGCCACGTGACAGCATTCTACGACACGATTGGTTATATTCCCATCAGCGAACAGAAAAAGTTAAAAGATGACCATCTCGACCGTCACGCTGCATCATCAAACTGAGCAATTTGTTTATCTCTACCTGCCACCATCAGACGTCGATCAGTACCACCGTATACGAACATTGTTCCCAGATTTCATTAATTTCTCCTGAAAGTTAGAAAAGTTTTAAATAGCGCACATTCTGTGAAAAGTTCATCTCCTGAGTACCGCTTGTTTAGCCATGAAATTACGTATTCAATATGACTTATATGTATGTTTTTGTACTACAGTAGAATCTCTTAATAGCGACCACCCTCGGGGAATCAAATGTTGGTCGGTTAACAGGGGTGGTCGGTTGATAGAGATAAATTGAAACAACTGGTCTGCATTTTACAGGGTGTGTTTATTAATAAGTATCTATATATATCTAAGTAATTTTAAATATTTTTGTTTAATTCTATCAGAACTAAAATTAAATGAGATAAACCCAATTTACCATCATGCATATATACTACACGTGCATACTAACATATATATTATACAATGTTCTGTATATTTTGTTAATATAATTAGAAATTGCTTCATAGTTTTTATTTAATTTTTATAAAATTTAAATTCACATTTTAATAGCAATCAAGAAATATTTCTAGATTTGTTTTAATTGTAATTAAGTTTTAATAATTAACATTATTAAAACTTGCGTAGGCTTCAGCTAGGCTTGATATTTTCGATACTGAAGCAAGTTTTCTCAAGATTCCTCTTCCTCTGTCCCAGAGTTGTGAGTAGTTTCATCCGTTCCTTGGATCTCTTCAATACACTCGTTGATAGTTAATTCTGCACTTTCTGTTGACAAATCGTTATAAATAGAGGCAAATTGTTACAAGTTCAGAAACGTGTCCTTAATGTTAGGAAGCATTATCTTCTTCTTCGAAGTCGTCAATTTTATCTGTATTACACATAAATCCGGCTTTCATAAAGCATTTTTTATTGTCACTGGGGTCAAATTGCGCCAGGCCACCGAAATCCATATCAAGGCGCAGTGACGTAACTAAGGGCATGTGCGCCCCCCACCCCCCGCAAAATTTTGCTATTTTGCACCTGTCTGAATCCTTTACACTTACGCTTTAGTAAAAAATATTGTCATTTGTAAGCGTTGTTTAATATACAAGGATATAAAGTATTGTAGAGAACAAAGAACAATTCTTTGTTGTAAAAATAATGAAATTTTAAAATAATGTACTGCAATGATAATGAAATTATTATTTTCGTCGATTTTCATTTGATTTATTATTTTCATCAGGGGACTCGAGGGCGGCCCTGGCTTTGCTGCGCCCCCCCCCCCCCCGCAATACGGGGCCTGCGGGGGCGGTTTTTACGCCACTGTCAAGGCGTTGTTGGTTATGGTAATATTATTTTAGATTTCTTGGAGAGGAAAACCACTGTCTATACATGTTAAAAGCCTCTTAATATGGTAGCTTCTGTAGAGCATTTAAAAATTCTGAATAATGCTTTGAAAAGGTTGGCAATGTGAGGTAGTATTGGGTGGAAAAAAAATATATTTGACATATTCAGTGTAATTTTGGGATGAGGCGTTGCATTATCCAAAAACAATACCATGCCTCTATTCTGCTGCTTCATCTTGATATCAGATCTGTGAAGCCATGTTGTCATGATGTCTGCTGTCATCCACGCTTTTTTGTTCGAGACCCATTGGAGAGGTAACTTATCGATATGTGCGTCCTTAAAACATCGAGCATTTTTGCTTTTGCCTATTATAAGTGGTTCTTCCTTCTCACCTTCCATATTTGCACAGAACATAATGTAAATCGTTGTTTTGCGGTTTTCTTTTCCAGTACACTTGTTATCTTTTAATGCATATATTTTTGGTGGCAATGCACGATAGTAGAGACCTGTCTCATTTGAATTAAATACGTCCCTTGGGGCATAATCCTTTAAAATGGTCAATAGCCTTCATAGTAAGGGCGGAAACCTCTGATAATAGTCTTGAAAAGTTCATAACGAATACCAATGAGAATACTATTATCATTTAATATTGTAATTGTTAAAATAATCTTAATGTTAGAAAATAAATATATTTCTTTATAACCTATTAAAATAAACTAGATAGCCCTAACAACTAAAATATGTTTTCTTTTATCATGTTTCATTTTATGAGCTAAAGAGGGCGGTTGTTTGAGAAAATTCAAATATTTTTCTCCTGGCCCTGAAAAAGTTCTTATACAGGGTATCTCATAATTGCATGCGAATACATCAGGGACATAATCATTAAATGATCTTAAGAAAAAAGTTCATATCAATAAGAACCGCAACCGCGTTATTTTTGAGATACAGTGTGTTGAAAAATTGAAAAAAAAAGTTTTTTCCTTAATATGTTTGAGGCCGCTTTAAATATTATTTTGAAACACATTTGAGAATTTTACCTACATCTATTAGGTGTATACACGAGCCTTACTTATCGGTAAGGGAAAGCACTATATTTTAAAACATGGCGTGGTCATGTGCGTGCTACACCGATATGTTTTAAATACAATAAAAATAGAAAATTATATTTCGGCATGAAGAAAAAAAATAGCTTTCTGATTGAGTCAGAGATTTTTTAGTTTTGGTCGTATTAATATCAAACACGCATGAATTAAGATTTGGCGACACGGCACCGACGTATTTATAAAAACTGAATACCTCTCGCCCGTTGTATCACTAGTCCACGACACAAATATCGGCCGCTTGTTTTTTCCAGCGGCACGTGACCCGTGTTAACCAAATAAATTAACAAAACCACATATTATTACCTTTAATAGTGCACTATGTTCCCATATTTCCATGCCATTACAAAATCAAAAGTAATAGGATAAAAAGAAATTTTGAATAATATAAAATACTCTTAGTTTCTTAAATACATTATTATTTATTTTCAATAAATATGCGATCTAGAATATATCTTTTTCGAATGCAGAAAATATTCTACTTATGTAAGCATACCTTACAATTACCCAAGATAGGTGTGTAAAATTGAATGCCCCTTCAATGGGGTCTTTTACCATTTCTTTTATTACATTTTCTGAAAGATCTTGTAACTTTAGTGCAAACTACAAAAATTTTCATTTTCTGACGCCTCTAGACCCATTAAATTAATTTACGAACATTGACTCGCCGAAACCACTGTGTGACGTCACTATGTCCTATAGTAAGTCGGGTCGCGCTCGCTGCCGTTGTGGTTATGCACTTCGCCCTTTTTCCGTTCCTGGGTAACAGAGTTGACATCGACAAGAGAGAAAAAAATAATTTTAAATAATATCTTTTTCTTTTTTGTAAAATAGGGTTAGAGAAAGTATAGTCTAGAACTCGTATGAAATGGCATTTTCTATTTGTTATAGAATACATTATTAAAAGCTAATAATAATAATAAGTGTTGACCGCTGCCTTTATTTGCGTTGGCCACACATAAATTGTTTACTGTAAATTCCATAGGTTGCGTGGTCCAAAATATGTCATTTGAAATAAAAGGCGTTTTCTCACACAAAATATATTTAATAACTTCTTTATTCAGTTACTCACCGTCACATTTGGTCTGCGTAGCAGCAAGTACGGTTTTACTGTTACAACTTAGCATGGTAACTACTTACTTCATTAAATCAGCTACACATTCTACTTCACTATTTACAAACTCTAATATTTTGATAAAATACTACTTCTTAATCCTTCGAGAATTTATCGCAAAATCCATGAGACTGCTTTTTACAATGGATAAACGAGAGTCTTGTCGTGATATAACAATTACTTTAATATATCTCCGAGATGTACCTCCGTGGATTGACCGTACTTACTTCAACAGATAAACGGGACTCAAGTTGGGATGTAGTAATCACATTATTACACCTTCGGGATAGAACTTCGCGAAGTTACCAACTTATTTCATGGCTTGGATACCATAAAATCAACGAACTTCGATCTAAACATCCCGAGAGAAACCGTCTGCTTCCCATAAGGCTTGATACGGAACTCTCCTGACTGTTTCCAGTAACGTAGGCTTAAAACACTATTCTGTCTAAAACAAAGGAAATGTAGCTGTTTTCCGGTCTAGAGCTTTTAAGAACGTCGGAAGGGGACGCTGTTTCAATTTACACGTAAGAATATCTTGTTGCCTACCAATAAAACCTTTTTTTACCGCTACTAAACTAGAAAATGTACATCTGTCTCAAACCTTGCTTTTTGTCACGTACGCTGAACCACGTTGTTCTTGCAGACGGCGAATATTCTCGGAAAGACTGCAGACAGCGGCGTTGCCGTACTTTTTCTACTTTGAACTGATACTTTTTTTTAAATTGGATTATGCACTAGATAACGGACCTTCCCCCAACAATAAGCTTCTGTCTTAACTGAACGAAGAGACAGTAAGCGCATCGCCCTAGTGTATTAACAGAAAGACCGTTGCACACGTTCAGAGCGGACGAACTGTGGAACTTAATGACGTCACCGCCTTGCGAGGGCTTTATTTGATTTTGATCTCCCATATTTCGAAAACTAGGTACTTATCAGATTGACTTCAAATTTTCAGGGTTGACTATGCCTAATAAATGCTTCGTAAAAATAAGGGAGAGAGAAGGAGAGAGAGAGAGTGCAATTTTAGGTTTTACCAAATAAGCCCATTGTGACCTTAGCAGGACATTTGACTGTGTGGACCATCGGCGCTTGTGGAAGAAGTATGTCTCGGTTTCGCAGACCGGTTCTGTGGAACAGTTTGCCTCTGGCATGACCACCGTGGATTTCGTCCCGCAGGGATCGGTCTTGGCGCCCATTTTGTTTATTTCCTATATAAAAGATCTCATTGCGTCTTTGGATCCCGAATGGACAGTGGTCCTATTTGAGGATGACTCCTTCTTCATAGTTCATAGATTGGTGCACCATTCGATTAGAATTACTGTTGAATTGGTTTAATAGTAATTCCCTATAACGTACAAAAACCACGTATATCAGATTTCATACTGCGCAGGGTCAACGTCATTTTAATTCCGATCAGGGGCGCGTTCATAGTTTTCACCAAATTGGTAAATATTACCCAGGTAAAATTTAAGCGACGTCCATCCAGTTGCTATCTACGAAACAAAAAGATCTACTCACTGTGAACGGCTCGGGCATGCGCCGAGAGCAACCCGAACAAACGTCAAATTATATTTTGCCATTTTGAAATGCGACAGCAACAAAACTCTTTTGAGCAAATTGTGGGTATCTTTTCAAATCGACATTCTCAAAAAGTTTTGGCCCGCCCAAAAAACTTTTATTTTAAAAACAACCTAACTTTTAACTTTCAGGTGTTTTACCATAAACAATAAACAATAGATTTGCGCATGCCGGACAAACTTTATCCGTCTCCCGACTTGGTTAAAAAGTTGTTTCGTTCGGTAAAAGTTATCCACAACCGTGAACGAGTATAAATGTTACCCGGTACAACCGTGAACGAATTTTCCTATCGCCGTGTGCAATCGGTGCGCACCCGACGAACGTCCGACGTCAATCGTGAATGCGCCCCTGGATCTAAGAGTGGAAAATGAGAACATCACACGTTCAAATTTTTTAACATTTCTGGGCTTAACAATGGATCAGAACCTTAACTGGAAAGAGCACTGTCGATTACTCTCATCTAAGCTTTGTAGCCTTTGCTATATGATAAAAAAAACTTATCATATCATTGGTTTTCGCCTACATCACGTTGCAAATTTTTGAGGTGCGTCCCCTTTAGCAAAGGATGTATTCGTGACACAAAAGAGGGAGGTGAGGTGCATTCTTGACATCCAACACAGTACGATTTGTAGAGTAAATCGCAGTTAAAAAAGCTGGAGATTCTATCTTGCACGAGTATTTTACTTTGCGAGCACGGCAAAGTGATTCCTTTGAACAAATCAAAATTTGTACAGAATTGTGATATTCATGATCATTTCACCCGTGGCAGAGACAATTTACACACTGCATTAACAGACTGAATGTAAGCAGAAATTCAACTCATAACCTAAAACTGGTTGTCTTCAACACACTACCTCAGCAAATAAAAGAGGAAACTAACTTTTACACGTTTAGGAAACAACTAAAATAATTTCGACTTAATCGTGACCTATACATTATTGAAGAATATTTGACAGAAGTAAGATAGTTCGCTTCTTCCTTTTTCTTCTTCTGTTTAGATATCATGAGGCTGTGATTTTTACAATATAAGTAGTCTAAAATATTTCAAGTAGCTATTCATCAAGCCTTTTTATGAAAAAAAAAATCGTATTAACATAGGTCCAAAAATGTCTAGTTCCTAAATTACAGGGTGTTAAAATTTTAATTTTGTTTTTGTTAATTATCTTAAAAACGGAATGTCTTCCTTTTATCAAACTTTCATCGATTATACTGCTTATCAGAGGAAATGTTTTAATGCGAACTAAAATTTAATCGCTTCACCAGGGGCACGCGTGCAGGCATTGCTATCCATAATTCTTTTTTTTTCTAATATATACGCCACTGATATTTTCAATTTTCCGACTGTTTTTTGTAATCCCCATTTAATAATACCTAATATAAGATGTCTATTGGCATTTTTTACGTTTCCACTTAGTTTAGGAGAAAAATGCTATTTTATTAAAAAAAAAACCGCCATATTTATTGTAAAATTTTTAATTTTTCTTTAATAAATTAATAACATGGTAGAACCCCAGAGAGCCGCTTTTCGAATGAACAATTTTATTATTAAAATGCTAACACTAAATTAACTGCTGATTGGCTATGATGCAACCATCTACTCGTCGCTTCATTGATCCTCCAACCCGCCTTAAAACTCCAAGAGTATTACGAATAATGTTACGCTATAACTTGAAAAAAATTAAAATCGGATAAGAACATATGAGCTTTTTCACATTGTTTTCGCGTGTATAATACACTCCTGGAGTTGGGTCCGTTAATACGACGTTAAACGACAAAGGCTCGACATTTGGTAATTTTGGTAACGTAAATAATTTTCAGAGCCTTATCATGACTTACTGGTTGATCATCTTCTTCTTAGAGTACCGTCTTCATTTCATTGAAGGTTGGCAACAATCGCGGAGAACGTCTGACGATCTTGGGCAGTTCGAAACAGGGAGTGAGCATCCATACCTGTCCAGTCTCTGATGTTTTTCAACCAGGAATGTTTCTTTCTACCTATGCCTCTCTTGCCCTCGATTTTACCTTCCATTATCAATCTTAAGAGGTCATATTTACTTCCACGCATTACATGACCCAGATAGGCCGTCTTTCGTTTTTTGATCACGTGTAGCAATTCTCTCTCGCACTGCGCTCGCCCCAACACCTCCTCGTTTGTGACATGAGCCGTCCAAGGTATCTTGAGAAGCCTGCGAATTGCCCACATCTCAAAGGCCTCTATCTTGTTAATGGTGTTGACCTTTAAAGTCCATGCCTCGCAACCATACAACAAGACTGAGTGTACATAGCACTTCACAAATCGACATCTAAGACTCATATTTAGGGTGGAATTACACAGGAGTGACCGCATCAGGTTGAACGTGGCTCTTGCTTGCTCGATCCTGGATCTAATTTCTACATCTGGGTCCAGGTTGTTGTTGATCCAAGTGCCCAGATATTTGAATTTGTCTACCACTTCTATTCGTTTCCCATAAATACTAATATCTATTGGCGGTTCTGGGTTTCTTGATATTATAAGTATTTTTGTTTTGGTGGCATTAATTTTAAGGCCATAGCGATCTCCGACTGCAGTGAGTTGACTTAGCAAGCGTTGTAGGACTTCTGGACTATCCGCCATTATCGCAGTGTCGTCGGCGTATCTAAGGTTATTAAGCACTCTACGGTTGATCATAGGTTATCTTATTATTTTTAATACATTTTTAATAAAATAGCATTTTTCTCCTAAACCAAGCGGCAACTTAAAAAACAAGAAATAGCCACAAAATTAAAAATATCAGTGGCGCACAGTTTTTTCAAAAAAAGTTATGGATAGTATTGCCTGCACTGGCGTCCCTGGTAAAGCGATTATATTTTTGTTTACACTTAAACGTTCACTCTGATAAGCAGTGTAATCGCCGACAATTTGATGAAAGGAAAACGTTACATTTTTAAGATAATAAACAACAACAAAATTAAAATTTCAACACCTTGTATTTCAGGAACTAGACAGTTTTGAACCTATGTTATTATGAAGTTTTTTTATAAAAAGCTCTAAGGAATTAATCAAGATCTTGAAATATTTTAGATTACTTAAGAAATACCCTGTAATAATAAGGTTTTTGTTGAGTAACTATTTACATTTATAAGGTTAAAACGTTAGAGCAATTACTATCCGTATCTTTCCTTTATGTGATTTCTTCCCCATTTAAGTAATCTTTGCCCTGACAAACCCCTGTGGTGTGAAGCGTGTGTCCCAGTTTATATGTTTTATTTGTTATATAAATATTGCTTCAAATATTAGATTAGTTTGTGGTGATAAGTTACCATTAAGAAACATTGTAATTTGAGGGTAATAGTCGATCCAGATTATAACCAATGGCGGGCGAACTAGGGGAGTATGCAAAGTGGCAATTTCTTAGCAGAGTAGTTTTTAGGACATTCAATATTACAAGGCGATTATTTAGACAAAAAACTTGAATCAATCGTTTTCAATACAAATCACATTAAAAATGTAACACAAGTTTAAACCCCTTTTATAATAAATAAAAAAGGCCGGCCTCGGGCTCGGAGGGGCCTTACACGATTATACCACGAATCAATAATGACAGCTATTATTCCCGAAGAATATTTACGAAAAATAAATAAATAAGTAAATGAATTATTCCCGATTTAATAATCAGGTAAAGCGTACCTACATCAGTGCCTCTACCGGGTGACCGGGTCAAGACTGCAGCAGCTAATTAATCGCGAGTCGCATGACGCATTCTGCACAAGACATTCTATTGTCTATGGCCAAAATGACATTCGCTCGCTGCTCGCTGCTCATTTAATTTTCTATCCAGAAATCTAGTGATTTAGGAAACAAATAACGCTTTTCTCACAGAGACGTCCAAACAGTAAGTACCTACCTACATTATGTTTTATTGTTATAAATTGTACATAAAAAATATTACTAAAAAAGAGGCTACTACCTATAAGTACAAAATATTATGTTTAGTTATATGGAACGGACAAGATACAATTTTTATGTGAATGGTGTTGTTAAATATGTAGTATGTAGTAGGTATGTATCTAATGACAGTAAATAAAAAATCAATCTACTTTATTCATAAACTTATTAATAAACAAGAAATACATAATAAATGATTGAAAAATAAATTTCTAGCGAAAGCCCGAAGCCCGTAAAAACAAAAACAACCGCCTAACCGCCAATTTTCCCGTCAGTGACGCCAACCGTAAACCGTAAATATGGCAGTGTCTAGGGTCTCGTGCATTGCTTTATCAAATAAAGGTGGTGCCACACGAAACGTATTGATGTTCATGTAACACCAAATTTTTTTTCTTAATATTAAATAAATAACTTAATATGCATACAAGTAACAAGTAAGCTAGGATTAAATTATTGTAATATAACAAGTTACTTTTTATACATTTTTACGATAAATAGTTAATTAGTAAACAGTTAAAAATATTAGATTAGATCAGATATTTTGCCTTGATTAATTTATTCTTTAAATACGGTATGAAGAATTAATTTCTTTTCAGTGAAGAGAGTTCACCCATCGGGATCTCAAAAACGCCAGCAAAAAAAAAGCGAGGGCTGAAGAAGCAAAGTCTCTTGCTGTATCATTATCCAAATTTCTTGTTACCCATGAGCAAAACAAAGATGTCGAAAAAAACACTGAGCAAGTAATGGTTGAGCCGGGCGACGCAGACAGAGCAGAGATATTAAAAACTAAAAACAATTCTGGTTTGTCTCCTTTAAATCAAAATTCCGATGTAGATGAAACAGAGAAATATCAAGAACATGGTAATAATGATATTGCTGAAAACGAGCCCATTTGTGATATTTCTGTTCATTCTGCCATTGATTTTTACTCATCTGATGATACTGCAAGCTGGTCAATTCCTGTTCCTCAACACATAAGAATTGCAATAATTGAAAAAGGTAGTGAAATATATCAGCATAGGGAGGGACCTTTTGAATCCATAGAACGGCCAGGCCAAAATAAGAAGGGAACGAAACGTTGTCTAACTGCGTCATGGTTTTACTCACATTTAAACGAGACTAAGTATTTAAGAAAATGGATGCTATACTCACCATCAACAAAGAAATTGTATTGTTTTTGCTGTTGATTATTTGCACTTAAAGATGATGTAAATAAATTCGTTTCTGGTTTTTATCAATGGTGGAAATTAAATCCAAAAATATCACAGCATGAATCATATCCAGAACATCTCTCAAATTTAGAAAAATGGAAAACTCTTTCTATAAGCCTAAAGCTTAATAAAACCATTGATAAAGATTTTCAAAAGATTATTAACGATGAGAGAAAGAGATGGAGAAATGTTTTACATCGTCTTCTTGACATAACATTATTCTTAGCCCAACAGAACCTGGCATTTCGCAGTCATCGTGAAGACCTTCTATCTGACAATCGAGGAAATTTTTTAGAATTAGTTCAACTGATGGCAAAATATGATCCGGTATTAAAGGAACATTGTTTAAAACTAGAAAAGTCCGCCGGTGGTTCAAAAAGACTACCTTCTTATTTATCTAAAGGAATACAAAATGAATTTATTATTGCTTTAGGTGAACATGTTAAGCAAAAGATCATTGCAGACATAAAAAAGGGAAAGTATTATGGAATTATATTAAACAGTACTCTTGATGAGAATAGAATGGATCAAATGAGCCAAACAATAAGATACGTACATGTGGAAGCCGATATTGTTGAAGTTCGAGAATCGTTCCTGGGATTTTTTTTGATGTCGGGAAAAACTGCTGATGATATCTCAACAGATATTCAACAGCAGCTGGAAAAAGATGGGTTGGACATTGCATTGTGTAGAGCCCAGGGGTATGATAATGCTGCTACAATGTCAGATGTTCATGGTGGAGTACAAAAAAAAATTCAAGAAGTTAATCCAAAAGCCCTATTTACTCCGTGCGCCAACCATTCTTTGAATCTTTGCGGGGTTCATGCTTTTTCGTGTGTTCCCTCTAGTGTTACATTTTTTGGAACAATAGAAAAACTGTATTCCTTTTTTTCTTCGTCCACAAGTCGATGGGAACTACTACTGGAAAAGACAGGAAAGAGCTTGAAACGCTTATCTGACACCCGTTGGAGCGCTCATTTTGATTCCGTTAAAACGGTTAAAGAAAACGTGGAAACAATAATATCGGCCTTAGAAGAAATGCAAGATCCTACCAAAGCGAACATTGATACCAGATCAGCAGCTGGGCTGCTCCTTCCTGCTTTATGTGATTTTACTTTTTTAACATACCTTCATTTCTGACTCTCTATACTGGAGGAAGTTAATTTAGTTCAAAAATATTTACAGTCTCCAAAAATGTCTTTAGATAAAGGACTTGTTAAACTAGAAGCCCTTTATGAGCTTCTAACTACGGAAAGAGTTAGCATAGTGGATAATGCTATACATTTTGGTACCAAATCCTGTGGTGATATGGGAATTGATATCAACCGACGAGGCAGAAGAAGAATAAAAAAAACATTGCCTGGTGAATTAGCTCAAGATGTTGGGCTATAACAATTCAAGAAGAAGTGCGCCGGTCAATGTTTCAATGCATTGACCGGTTTATTACAGAATTATCCCAGAGATCTAAAGCAATGAAGAAGATCTACAATACTTTTCAAGTTGTTGAGCCCAAGTTTATGCTTCAATCTTCTGATGAAAATATGGTTGAAGCAGAAAATAATCTCATTTGTATTTTTGATGAGTTTAATAAAGAGCAAGTGCTTCTAGAAATTAAAAGGTATCGGAGACATCTGAAGGCTACAAATACAGATGAAGACATCGGTGCTAGCTGGACGGCTGAAGAAGCCTTACAATTTATTGTAAAATGGGATTTTAGTGAATCATTGCCAAATGTCTCTCTTATATTACAACATTTTTTAACAATATGTGTTTCTGTGGCATCGTGTGAAAGAAGTTTTTTGAAACTTAAATTAATAAAAAACTATCTGCGTACCACCATGCACCAAGAACGTTTGGTTAATTTATCAATTTTATCGATAGAAAGAAAGGTTACCAAAGAAATGGACTTTAATGAAGTTATTGAGAACTTCAGCAAAATGAAGGCCAGAAAACATAATTGGTAATTGGCAGTTAGATAATATTAAGTTTAATTTTTATTCTATAATCAAGCAATAAAGGTTTTTTACTGTATCTGAGTCATTATTTCGATGCCTAAAAATAAAATACTCTTTAAGTATTATTTGCGGTACGGTGCTGCGATACACATATCTTTGTTTTCTTTTACCTTCACGCAAGGCTTGTAAGTACCCAAAGTAAGAACATTAACTACATTTACGATATATTTTTGGGACGGACTCTTGGCGTACAACTTACTCATTTTTCACTTTAATACGCCAAAACCGTTTTTTTTTTAAACGATTTTCACGACTTTTGGGTAAAAATTGGGCGTGGCACCCCAAAAATTTTTCGCCTCCGGCGCCGCCTTCGGCAAAATGTTTCTGCTAAGGGCCTCATTTACTTTTGCCGCCCCGGGCCTCTTAACACCTTAGTCCGCCACTGTTACCCTATAATTATCTGTAAATTTTTATTTTCTTTAACGAAAACATGACTTCTAATAAATCTGATTTTCTCCAAACTCTAAATTATTACTAACCTGAAATCTTGCGTACGGTTAAAGATGCCTTTAGATATTTGATATTTTGGTCATATCTTAAAAATAAATTTTTGTATGTTATTTGAGAAAATGGCCGAAAATCTATTTTTTTAAATAAGACACCCTGCATTTAGATACTGATTTGAAAGGCGATGAAAGTAACTTTTTAACAATCTATACGTTGTTTATACTTAACTCTTTAAGTTTTCGATTTATAAGCATTTATTTACGAAATTTCGTACAACATGTAATTTTCAACGAGTTTAGTAGTAAGTCCAGTGGCGGCTTTAGGGGGGGGGGGCCCCCCAAGGGCTCTTCTTCTCCAGTCTCGCTGCAGAAACCCGAGCCACGGGCCTTACTACTAAACATATTTAACATAATACATTGGGTATTAATTATACTTGTTGTTGTTTTTTAGTTCTCTAAGTTTGGAAGAAAAATTAGAATTAGGTATTTTACCCAAAAAAAGGGCGTGGCACCCAAAAAATTTTCGTCTGCGGCGCAACAAACCATTTTTGCGCCCCCCCCCAGAGCAAATTCTAAAGCCGCCACTGAGTAGGTCAAGGAAACAATAATTTTATTGTTATGCTCCATGGCAATCATTTTTTTAAAAATAAGTGACATTCCTTCGTTTATGATTTTAGGTTCGCGGTACAATGGAAGATCATAATAGTTGGTATGATAGGTGTACAAAGTTACAAAGCCTGGGTTTTAAAATCCCAGTCTCAGCAACATAAAGTACTATTTTTCCATTGGGTGATTCACTGATTATTTTATTTTAATTTCACTCTCAAGAAAACACTTTTCTCCACAAAAGCATTTCTTTATTCTACCAAACTATGCTATTTGAACAGACAATGACAGGTGTAAATTGTAAAATCGTACTACCACTTCACATGACTTATTAACGATTAACTAATCAATGGTCACATTGACTAATCACACTTAAGAGGGTTCGTGTAACCCGCAACAAACTATTATACGTTTACTTTAACAATCTTTGCAAAATAATGTTTTGTGGGAAGAAGACGTTTCACCATGAAAATAATCTGTAACTCGACTCACTGTTTAGAAACACTTGGCGCTGCTGGCCAAGCACACCGCGGGGAGGAGACGTTCCACCACGGACAGAATCTTTAAACCTACTCACTTTTTGAAAACACTTGGCGCTGATGGCCTAAATATTACGTGGCGATTTCAAGCACGGCAGACGTACACCACGGAGTGAAGTATAAAACCTACTCGAAAACACTTGGCGCTGATGTCCCGAAAATACGTGAGGAGATGCCGTTCCGTCACGGAGTGAAGTGTAAAACCTACTGTAAAAATGAAAACATTCGCTTTGTTGATCGCTCTCCCCACGCGAAAACCATTTGCAACACCGCATCCCCTTAAACACTCTTTCCACTGCATCCCATAACAACTAACCTATCTAGAACGTACGCATCGTCTTCAACGCCCGTCGGCCGCCTTTTGTGATATTTGGAAAAGCTTCGCCGAACCCTGATGTTTTCCGGCCGTCAACCGAATCGAATAGCCCTACACGTCGAGGAAAACTTACTTATCAGATGGCTCACGACTCTCGACAGTTATTAATTATTGTCAAAGTTTATATTTCAATATAAACATAATTGAAGTTCTGCAGAAGTGAACCAAGAATAGAAATTTAATTAACAATGGTATATCAATATTGTATTTATTAAATATACGCATATCGATATGTAGTTTTTAAGTATCGTTATTCGATAAAAATATCGATATATCGAATTTTTGCCCACCCCTAGTTTTAGGGCCGTGGAATTGGCCGCCAAGATCACCAGATATTACTCCTTATCACACTGTCATGTAGAATAAATAAATTCATTATAACTGCATTTGAATAACTATTATGATCTTCTATTGTACCGCCAACATAAAATCACAAACGAAAGAAGGCCACCTAACAATAAAATTATTGTTTTCATGACCTCGTTGAAAATTACATGTTTACGAAATTTCGTAAAGAAATGCTTATAAATAAAAAACATGAAAAGTTCAGTATAAACAACGCATACATTGTTAAAAAGCTACTTTTATCGGCTCTTATTTAAATACAGGGTGTCTCATTTGAAAAAAGAGATTTTCGGCCATTTCTTCAAGTAACCTACACAATTTATTCTTGAACCACTCTGTACGCTTGACCTAAGATATGACCTGTATGACCAAAATATCAAATACCTAAAGGTTTTTTTTTAACACTACGTAAAATTTCACCTTTGTAATGTTTTAGAGCTTCCAGAAAATCAGATTTATTAGAACTCATGTTTTCGTTATCAAAAAAATTAACATTAATTAATACCTAAAAAACGGCTACAGATGAGTTGAGTATATAGTAGTATTTAGAAAAGTTGCTTAGAAATGCATGTAGAATCTGAAAATTTGAAAATATACAGGGTACTCCATTTGAAGTAACGATGTTGACACCTGTTTTGGGCAGAAGCGGCAACGCCGCATTGCTGAAAATATTTTGAAACGATAGACCATGGTCGTTTATCTATTTAAAAAAGCATATCGTTTCCGTAGACGTCTAACGTTCCATCCACCGTGAAACACCTTATATAAGAAATCTCAGTAGAGAACCATTTTTTCTTCAAAAATATTCAGCTCAAATCTCAAACACACACCACTGGTAGAAATACAAAAAAAAAGTATATCAGAAAATGCTTATGGATGCACAGAAGGTTCATTCCAAATTTCACCAAAATGTCTAGGGTGATATCAAAGATATTAATTGAAAAACTTTTTTTTTAAAACTTTCACACCCTGTACGTCAAAAGTTAAGATACTTAGAACATATTATGTTCATATGTTTTTTTCTTAAACTATCTGCATATCATTAAGCAACAACCTGTACACTTTTTAATTTTTTCTACTCACTTTTGTCAACCATCATCCATGATCTTATTTTGAACCGAAAAAAACTTCCTGTTAATTAAAGCTTTCCAAATACATACGGGTTTAGATTAGGCTAAAGATATTAGACTCATGTATATTATTTATGAGCGTTGATTGAAGATACTAATAAGATGCGTAAAAATAATGCTCAGTGCGAAGATGGCGTTACTGTCACGATGCAAAAGAATCTTTAGTCGAAGTCGGTGTCTCAGTTCTCAGTCAAGCTCATCTCCCTTGTCTATGGCTATGGCATGGCTCACTCGTCGACTCGAGCTTCGAGAGTCGTAAGGTTTCTGCTGTAGTCTACTGCAAAATTTCGGCTGTTTTATGCAGTTTTACTTACAGTTATAATATAAGGCAATAAGAATAAAAATCTTACTCAGGAATTACATTTTTATATATCTTATACACAATGACAAAAGTATATTAGTAAAATATACAACATTATTTATAATAGAGACTAATCTGAATGATAATGTATTTCACAAGCTTTTATATACCTGCCTAAAGAAATTTAAAGCCTGATGATATCGGGGGTACCTGATGGAATACAAAGGGATTCTAATTATTCCAGAAACAAAGGCATGAAAGGAATAATATGCAAGTAATAAAGAAGTAATAAGAATTATCCGTAAACCGTTATCAAATTATATTAGCAAAGAAAATTATAGCTACGATATTAAGCAGATCAAGATCAGCCTATAGACCGCATACTATAGTGGCACCCCTAATTTCCTTTAATTGCTAAAGAAACCAAAACCGATTGATAATAACATTTTTCCACTACTAACCTATAACATCGCCATTATTGACCGATTATTAACATTAGAAATCGTTTTTCTCTACCTTATAAGTTATTATTGACCATGGTCAATAATAACGCATTGAAATCCATTATCGACCGATCTTCAAGAATCTATTTGAACGCAGGTAACTTGATTTTTTGATTTGACAACATGAATTCATATACCTACATTTTAAACAGTTAGGCAACCAAATAATTATCAATACATATTAGATGATTAGAGATGCTCGATATGTAAAATATCGATACAATCAACATTTTTTCTGCTTCCATCCTTAATTCTGAAGGTGTACAAATAATAATATCACTAACATTTTCTTCGCTTATTTTTTAAAAGAACGGAAAACTCGTGAAATCTGATGACATAAATGAACAAAAATTGACATTCACAAAGCCACCTGACAAAACAACAAAATATTTTGCCAATTCCAAAGCGCAGGTAACTTGATTAAAAAATATACTTATACCTACCTATAATTTTTTATAATTAATAATACTATAAAGATAAATGTCTTATAAAAGTTTGTAGTAGTGGAAAAAATATTATATTAACCACGGTTTAGACACCTTATAGCCCTCGCGTCTTAAATCCCTCGTCGCTTCGCTCCTCGTGATTTAAACTTGCCGCTCGGGCAATAATGATGGCTGTCTAAACCTTGGTTAATAATATACTATTTTGTTGTATCTACTAACAATGTCAGACAATACTAGAAAGTGTGCGTGTGTATAGTTCGTTTGTTTAAACAAAAGGCAAGCCAAGCACAATGAGATACTAAGCTTCTTTAAATTTCCTGTTTCAAAGTCAGTGATTTTAAAGCAGTGGATTGAGAACTGCGGTGATTCTAATATTTTTGGATCAGAAGAGAAATATTTAAAGAATAGGTACATTTGTGAAAAACATTTTAATAAAAACTTATTTTATGTGTCTGGTGGACGAAAAAAACTACAAAAAGAGGCAATTCCAATATTCGGGGAAGGTAATAAAAATAATCTTAATGTTTTGCAGTTTCTTCTTTTCTAATAAAATTATTATCCGTCAAAGATAAGCAGGGTCAAAAATGTGTTTGTTTTTTTATGTAATTCAGAACCTCTTATTTATCTATACAGGGGGTTACTTAATGATATGTTAATATTTACGGCGGTGATTCTTGGGACTATTTTAAGCAAAAAACGTTATATGAAAATATGTCCTAAGCATTCTAATTTTTAAACTCCAGGGTGTTAAAGTTAAAAAAAAAATGATGATAAAATACTGCAATTGTTTGTTTTAATTTGGAGACTGAGTTTGAAAATCCGTTTATCCTAAGGAGGGTAAACATATTTTACTCGAAAAAACTTTGAAATCTCCCACTATTTTATTTTTTATAAGATAGAGTGAAATATGTAGAATAGAATAGATTCAGCATAACCAAAGGATTAAAATGCTATACATTTTTAAATCTTTTAATTGGGCAATAAAAGGAGAAAAACCTAATTTTCTACTTGATCAAAACTGTTACGCCCCCTAGCGGACAATGTAGAAGCTGAAAAATATTTTCTAACAGTCTCTGAGATACGGCCGGTGACCATTCTTATTTGACCACCCGCTACATAATTCAATGCAACTTTAACGCTTCTAAATTCCAAATGTTGTTTTTCAAAATCTCACCCATTTACAGGGTGTCCCATAACTAATGGTACACAGTAAAACTGCAGTTTTCTGGGGTAAAAATATTGCGATTTGGCCAAACTTAGCTTAGTTCAAAAGTTGATAATAACCGAGATACAGGATGTTCAAGTGAAAATTGTATTTTCGATTTTCCTAATTAACTTTTTTTTTAAAAAATATTTTAACATAAAAGTTCGTGATTGGGGGTTTTTCGGGACGAGAAATTAAAATTTGTTAAGAATTTTAATGTAGATTGTAGAGGGCGCTCTCTGCGGCACTCTAGGTACATAGAAACAAGTGTAGCTTTTTTGCGCCTTAGTGTATTTATGTTTTTATTAAAAATATCAATGTTTCCACTAATTTTACGCAAAAAAGGTGTACTTTGTAAATGTCGCTTCGAGTAACGGTTTTTGAGATTTATACATTTACAATTTCTAATGCATCCTTTTAAATTTTGATTTGCAAGTGTGAATTTTTTTAAAGTAGTCTTTGATAAAAATAAATGCAATGAAAGCGCTTTGAAACTTCATTTCTGTCAAACTCCCTTGTGATTTGTTAGCATTGTGGGTGTTTTGAAAGAGTTTTTAAAGAAATTGTTATTAAAAGTTAAGTTAAAAATGCCACGACATAATTTGTTTTCTAACAAAGAAATGCAGAGCACATCGACGATATTTGGAAATGTATCCAAATCGAAGGCAGCCAGATTTTAAAATTTTTAGATATCTTCACGACAGACTGGGAGGCACCCTGTACTGTAAAGGTTATAAAATCGAGTAGCCTGCTTAAGTGAAACAACCTCTATACGGGTGAGTCGGAAGGAATGGGCCTAACTCTAAGGGTGTAATCTATGCATCATAATAATAAGAAAAAACTCAAATGTTATTATCCAATATTCATTTGTTTTCAAGCTAAAAGGCAAAAACAAATTATTGCACTAATGTAGCTTTCCTGTAATAAATCTTATTATTGTTTGCTTTTGATTGTTGTGCTGCCACTATCCTATTAGTGTCAGTATAAAGTGTTACATTGATTCACCGTTAACTTTCGGATTTGTGTCATTTTAATTTTATAAAATGCCACACATTTATTCACATCTCGAATAAGGCAATATGGTTTTTATTTATGGTTTGTGTAATGGGAATGCTACAGCGGCTGCTGAAGAATATCGTGAACGATTTCCACATGAAAGAACACCGAACAGAAAGGCCTTTATCAGAGTTTCAACAAACTCTGCGAGACCGGAACGCTTCCAAGTGCTAATGTCACATCCGAGCGAGCCATTCAACAGGATTTAGAAGAAATAGAAAATGTTCTAGCTTTAGTAGAAGAAGATGCGACGACGAGCTCATGAAGAATTGGAATTCAGTTGGGGAAAAAGAGTGATCAATACGCTTTACGAGCAAGGCTTATACCCGTACCATGTACAGCATGTACAGAATCTTCAACCTGGAGACTACGCCAAGCGGATGCAATTTTGTGAGTGGATAATTAATAATCGTCATCTTTTACCGCACATACTTTTTACTGACGAAGCTACATACACCCGCGACGGCCTCAATAATAATCGAAACTCCCATGTATGGTCGGACGAAAATCATCACGCAATAGTCGAAAGTAATTTTCAACACAGGTTTTCAGTAAACGTGTGGTGCGGCATAATCGATAATAATTTAATTGGCCCTTTTCTTTTGGAAAACCGCCTTACAGGGGATCACCACTTAAGTTTTTTACAAAATGAATTGCAAGTACTACTGGAGGAGATTCCTTTAAACATCAGAATTGAAATGTATTATCAACACGACGGAGCGCCTGCCCATTTCGATCGTCGGGTCAAGCAATATTTAGACCAAAGGTTTCCAGGAGTTTGGATTGGTCGCGGTGGTCCTATTAGTTGGCCTCCTAGATCGCCAGACCTCACGCCGTTGGACTACAATTTATGGGGTTGGTTAAAAACTGAGGTTTACAAAGTAAAAGTAGATACTAGGGATGCATTAATTAGACGCATTAGAAATGCTGTACTCAATATTAAAGAAAAAGGCACGAATCAGTTAGAAGATCCACGCGCGCCCTTCGTAAACAAAGCAGGAAATGTTTGGAAGTCAATGGCTGTATTTTTGAAAATTTACTAAACCAATGATTTATTTAAAACAAAGTTAATGTTGGATATTTTGATTTAACAATATTATTATTTTATTTAACGCTGTTACTTGAAAACAAATGAATATTGGATAACAACATTTGATTTTTTTTTTTTACTATTTTGATGCATAGATTACACCCTTAGAGTTAGGACCATTCCTCCCGACTCACCCTGTATACCTATATTTTCGCTTAAAGACGAGATTTTTGTATATGTTTGTTTTACCGGGTGTTCCTCAAAAGTGGCGCACCCCTATAAATAGTTTATAATTTTCAGTTTTTAAGTGATTATCAAACTGTCTTCGAAGAACTTAAACCCAATTTAAATATTTTTAAAACTGTAGGATTCTTTTGAATCAACTAGATATGAATGCGATTAATCTATGTCCACAGCATATTGAACGTTTTGTTAAACTTTTAAGAAAGACATTTTTGTATAAAGAAATTAAATGAAAAACGTTTAAAAAAATCAAATGAATCGAATCTGAAAATAAACCCCATCGAAAAATCAGAATTTTATCAAATTAAAAATAACGGCTACGTTTTAAGGCTGGTTGTACAGTGGTTTAAATCTACTTTTAATTTCTGAAATGCTAGAATAATTTAAAATTTACATACACAGTGGGCAAGTTCTCTACTTAAGGGAAACTCTTTAATTATTAAGTTTATGACAGTAACATTGTATATTCCTTTAATTTATTTGTAAAATACAAAGTTATTTTATACAATGTGTAAAATTAAGACTTAGTTTAGCTTTACCAATGTTCATTTAAATTGTCCTCTTTTAAATTAATCATAATATTTTCATTAACTAACCCATAATTAAACAAGATAAATAAGAATAAAAACATATTATTGTTTTATTTGCCACTAGAAAAGTTTACAGATGACATTAACGCAGCGTTGGCACAAACTTCTGTTTCAAAAGTGTCCGGGTATTCAAAATACGGGACTTTATCTGATGAAATTAAAAATCACATAAGAATTAAAAATCGCTTGAAGAATAGAGCGTATCGTACTGAAGATCCTCGCATCAAGGCGGAGGCTAATCGGGAAGCCCAGGTATAGTCAGGGATTTGTTGACTGAACGGCAATCGAACAGGTGGGACGATAGGGTCCAAAGTCTTTCTATGGCGGATAATTCCATCTATAGAATGATTAGGACCTTGATCAGAGGCGCACGAGCACCTATGTCCCACCTGAAAAATCAGGAGACAGGTATGGTTTTAATCGATGCCAAAGATAAAGCTGAATTGGTCGCAGACAAACTTTGCGATCAGTTTAGCGAAAACCCGACCAATGACGCGTTACGAGATGAGAGGGTGTCAAGGACGATACATATTTATAAAACAAATAATCACCCGTTTCAGGCCTTTCCCCAAGTCACCTTAAACGGGGTTAAGTCCCTAATAAGCGTTTTGAATATTAAAAAAGCCTCGGGTTTTGACGGTTTAAAAAATGCGGCTATCTACCTGACAAAGCTTTGGGGAACATAATAAGCATATCCCAGGCTATAATCAAAGAAGGCCACTTCCCGGCTGCATGGAAACACGCAAAGGTTATTTTGATTTATAAGAAAGGTGAGGACCCTAAGGCGCTGGCTAGCTATAGGCCGATTAGCCTGCTGTCGAGCCTAGGGAAAATCGCTGAAAAGCTAATTTCAAGTAGAATCAATAACTTTGTACTTACACGAAACGTTCTGCCTGCCGAACAGTTTGGGTTCCGGTCCGAACATTGCACAGTCAGGCAGACGACGCGACTGACATCGAATATAGTCAAAGGTTTCAATAAAAGGGCGCACACGGGAGCGGTTTTCTTTGACGTGAGCAAAGCATTCGACAAGGTCTGGCACAATGGTTTCTTGTTAAAATTGATAAGGCTCGGAACTCCGAACTACTTAATTAAGGTGGTAGCTTCTTTTCTGGAGAATAGAAGTTTTACAGTCTCGTCAGAGAACGCACTTTCTTCGAATAAACGCATCAGGGCGGGAGTGCCGCAAGGCTCACCTCTCTCTCCGATGTTGTATAATATTTATACTCATGATATTCCGCGAGATAGATTTACGCAGCTCTATCTTTTCGCTGACGATACAGCAATTACTTCGACTTCTAAGTCACCGCGCATTGTCGTTAGTCGGATGCAGCGTCACATAATCAAGCTGGAAAAATGGCTTTTGGCTTGGAAGATTCACCTGAATCCCGCCAAGACGAAAGTGATCTTTTTTTCAAAGAGCACAGTGCGCAGGCCTGAAACAAGGCTTCGAGTTAATGGAGTCCAAGTGAACTGGTGCCAGGAGGTGAAATACATGGGACTTATATTTGACCAAAGGCTTAACTGGAGGCTCAATTCAGTTAATTGAGTAAAGCTTGCATTGCGTCAATTAGGCTCTATCTACCCCCTGCTTCACAGGCGGAGTAGACTTTCAAATAGGACTAAGGTCAACCTCTACAAGGTATTGGTCAGGCCGGTTCTCACTTATGGTGCACCTTCGTGGTGTAACATAAGCAAGACGGAGCCTAATAAGTTCCAGGTAATTCAAAACAAGGTGTTAAAAACTATCGCAGACGTACCTAGATATACATCCAACAGAGTACTTCACCGTGACTTTCAAATGCAGACGATAAACGAGTTTTTCTTGAAAATTATTAAAGACTATTACCGACGCACAGACGTATCGACAAACCCACTAATCACAGACTCACATACGAGATCTAGACAAGACATGACATACAAACTACCAAAAGACTGGCTCCCTGTTGGTCCAAATCCAAATCCATAGTAGAGAGGCACTATATGATATATAATAGAAAAAGGCG
The DNA here is from genome assembly GCA_963920685.1 of Polydrusus tereticollis. Taxonomy (NCBI): domain Eukaryota; kingdom Metazoa; phylum Arthropoda; class Insecta; order Coleoptera; family Curculionidae; genus Polydrusus; species Polydrusus tereticollis. Next base: position 60,107,967 of record OY987329.1, read on the forward strand.
CCAAAACTTTGCAGACAAAAACTTTTAAAAGAAAACGCACGAACCAAAATTAATTAAGGCAAAAGCCGATATCAAAATTTCTATAAACGACAATACTTAAACCGTCCGCAATAAGTAACAGATGTCAAAGGATAAAATCCTGACGTAAAAATACCTTCAAGAACCCGAATACTAGAAAAGTTTAGTTTTATTAAATAAAATCATATTTTTAGTAAAAAGTTTTTATCATAAAGTAATATGTATTATAAATGTTTTATACGATAGAAAAAAAAAATATTTCCTTTTAAACACTAAGGAAAAAAGGAATAATTTCACAACGTACGCAGGTACTTAAACTTAATTTATTGATATCCATATTACTATTTTAAAGCTTGTACAGTTCATTTTCTTTGCAACCTGCTCGTTTTCCCCTACTAACTACTACTACAACTAACCTGAACTAACCTACACACACCATCCCCCACTGGCCCGATGTGTGGTTCGGTTTTGACTATGCCGCACACAAACCAGATGAGAGGTTTGAAATGCAAACTACGTAGAAAACCAGCGAATCGAAGATTCCCGAGCGCTACGGTAGGAAATTTATGGCGGGTAGTTCAAATAACTCGTTTTTAAATTACTGGTTTACTATTTAAACAATGTTTGAGATTTTTAAAGACGTTCTATCGCTTTTTGAGTTAATTCACTATAAAATACCATATGTTTACTAAATTTCAGAATTTAATGAATGTACAGGGACATTTTTTTAAGTGTCTCACCCAATTGGCGATTTTCCTGCTGACTATCATAAAAAACAAATTACATATTTCGGAATGATTTTCGATAAGGAAGCCGAATTTAATGTCAAAAAATACATAGATTTACAAATTTGACAGATGAGACGCCATTTTGAATTTTCTTAAACGGCAACCACCATAAATAACCGCACGATTGGATTGCATTTGGCGATCCGATTCTAAAACTATATAGTTGTTGACACTTATTTTCAGCCGTTTCGGAAATACGGGCGTTCCTAATTTGCCTCCATCGATTTTGTCTTTTAAGTGTCTCACCCCTTTAATAAATAGACCTTCTAAGCTGAACTCCCTAATTTTTTTTACAGTGACATAATTTCCCGTGAGCAAGCGATTTACGCTATAGGCAAATCCGGCAGATGTCAAAAAGTGACAGATACGACGCCATTTTGAATTTTTTTAAATGGCAGCCCTCATAAATAACCAGACGATTGAATTGCATTTGGCGATCCGATTCTAAAACTATATATAGTTGTTGATACTTATTGTCAGCCGTTTCGGAAATACGGGCGTTCCTAATTTGCCTCCATCGATTTTGTCTTTTAAGTGTCTCACCCCTTTAATAAATAGACTTTCTAAGCTGAAAACCCCAATCTTTTTTCTGGTAAGTTGTATCTTAATGAAAATGTTATCTCACATATAATTTAATTTAAACAAGAAGAAACAGTACATGTTTTTTTAAAAAAATTTATTAAATTTCTATTATCAAGCTCTAACAAGTAAAGTGAATTATTATTGATTATTATAGTGAGTGGCTTTAAACAAAAGGTTTTATTTTTACCCCTACCGCCACTTAAAATGGCAAAATGTTTTAGTATTTTCTTTAACATATTTTATGCACTTTAGTTTATTATATATTATACAGGGTGTCCCACGGTGGATGGCGTATTAGACGTTTATGGAGAACTAAATAACGGATCATTTTGAAAATTTGGCAACCGGGATACAAGATCATGATCTACAGTTTAAAAATATTTTTGACTATGCTGTGTTGCCGCTTCTACTCTAAACCGGTGACAACATTACTATTTTAAATAGAACACCCTGTATATTCTTCAATTTTCAAATTCCGAATATAATTATGAGCAACTTCTCTTAATATTTTCCTATACCTATCTGTAGCCGTTTTTCGGGAATAAATTAATTTCAATTTTTTTTTACGAAAAAAGGACTTCCAATAAATTTTAATATCTCCCTCCTATTAAAAAAATTTGAGTTGAAATTATGGTCATACCTGAACAATGCATCTAGGCATTTGATCTTTTGGTCACATCTTAGTCTAAGTATACAGGGCGGTACAGAAATTAATTTATGTCGGTAACTTACAAAAATGCCAGAAAAATTATTTTTTAAATGGAACACCCTGTATAATAATACGGATTTGAAAAGCCAATAAAACTAGCTTTCAGAGTATGTATACTTTGCCTAATACCTAAGTTCAAGTTTCCGATTTATTAGCGTTTATTCATAAAACTTCATAAATCGACAAACTTTTAACGGTTATAATAATAGTAGTGGGCTATGGAAACAAATTTTTTGTTACATAGTCACCATGGCAACTTATTTTATAGAAATGTAATTTTTTAAATAATTGTGATTTGAGTACCTACGATGGCGGAAAATAATAATTACTCTAATACAGTTTTAATGAATTCACTTATTTTCCATGGACAGTGTGATAAAATAATTAGCAGAACCTGCAGAAAATTTAATGAAATGTATCCGAATTTACCGCAGATGAATAACAAAAAAATTGTTCGGCTTCAGAACAATTTTAGACTAGGGTGTTCAGCTTAGAAGATCTATTTATTAAAGGGGTGAGACACTTAAAAGACAAAATCGATGGAGGCTAATTAGGAACGCCCGTATTTCCGAAACGGCTGAAAATAAGTGTCAACAACTATATAGTTTTAGAATCGGATCGCCAAATGCAATCCAATCGTGTGGTTATTTATGGGGGTTGCCATTTAAGAAAATTCAAAATGGCGTCTCATCTGTCAAATTTGTAAATCTATGTATTTTTTGACATTAAATTCGGCTTCCTTATCGAAAATCATTGAGAAATATGTAATTTGTTTTTTATGATAGTCAGCAGGAAAATCGCCAATCGGGCGAGACACTTAAAAAAATGTCCCTGTACCTACCATGTAGTTTATATAAAATTATACCAAAAAAGCGATAAATGTCATTATATAAACCAAATATTGTTGTTATTTATGAATGCCGATGTAAATAACAAACAAAGCTGATGAAAATAAAATCATTTAAAATTTATTTAAACTTAACCATAAAAAATAGTGCCAACAAATTCTGACAAACATTGGTATCGAAACAATAGAAATAGTTTATAGCTACAAACAAAAAATGTTCTCTATAAAATAAACCAAAAATGTAACTAATAATAGTGACGTAACTAAAATGGTTCCAAGTGTTTCATGAATCGGGCTTGCTTGAGACAATAGGTGAATTCTTGATATTTGGGCATTGCTCCAAAAAAATGTTTGCTTTATCTCAAACCCAGGTCTTATAGTTACCTTACTGGTCAGTTTTGACCAATTTACATAAAAATCTTACTTCCTCTCTTGCTTTTCTCTTGAACTTAGCTCAGTCAAGTGGTAAAGGTGTAAACAGTTACAGCCTCTGGTAGAAGGAAAATAAACTATTGACAAACAAAAAGTAAATTAAAACAATTGACAGAAAAACGAACATAACCGTACAGATACCTACTTGAAAGGGTACACTCAGGTGAAAAATGTCTTGGTCAGGTGTAACATGTTGCCTTCAGGTCTAAAAAAAGAGAGACAGAGATTATTATAAATATCCAAAATGTTTCTATTTTTATTTCTTAATATAATATGCTGATAAATATTGCGTCGATGAAAACTCCATATTATTTTTTCCGCGTCGTCGGTCGTTGTGTAAGATTAGCCTAACAGCGGCTGCCCAGACTACCGCAATGCTATGCCGCCTGGCTTTTCTTCGTACGCTACTTGACTTATATTTACTTGATATTCCCAAAATTATCACAAAATCCGAAACTAAAATATGGTACCAACATTCCAATAAATGCTCAGAAATAAGAAAAAAAAAACAAACGTCAGGCGCTAGCTTGTTTAGAAGTTTGTAGTCAACATGCCTACCCGAACGTTCACAAATTCCTAAAAACAAATTGTGCATTGCCAGTATCCACAGCGACACCGCAGAGAACGTTTTCAATATTAAAACGTATAAAAGCATATTTAAGAAATACTACCGCCCAAGTGAGGCTTGGTGGACATACCATTATGTTAGTCCATAGAGAAGAAGTGTTATAGACTAGCGAATATTGGGGAGTGCAGCAAATAAAAGAATACTCCTTAAAGTTATTCCAAGCTTTCGGAAATCATTTATTTCATTTCCATCCCCAGGGAGACTACAAGTTTATATAAAAATTGAGATTAGGAGAATTGTTGTGATTAATAATCGTAGTGTTTACTTACAACTTTCTTGAGATTGTTCATAAAGATGTTCGTATAAAATAAGAGACATGTGAGAAGAAAATGTGTTGAAAATCAAAGTCAATTGCAATTAAAGCCGACGTCTGCAGATACTATTAAAACCATTGTATATGGACGAAGAAGCACACAATTTAAAATAAAAATCGAATTTAACTGATTACATTTTTGAAAAAATTGTTATATAATTCAAAAGTCTATGCGAATATTACGCGGGAAACCTTGTCCTGCGTGCAGCAATTTTTATGTTACTGAATAGGTTAGGAAATACTGTCATTGTCATCTATCATTCTGTATGTCATAAATTTTTAATGCGGATTTCAGTAAAGTTAGTATTAAACTGAGGTTTGTTTGATTTAAGTGTTAGCATGCAGCAAACCTGAACCATCGAATTATATGAGGTTCCTATGTTATCGATGGAATTGATTGTAAGTAAATTATTACCTAAGTGAACACGATATGAATAAATTACACTTAAATGTTAAGATTGTTCATACAATTGGGTTCTTGAGCAATAAATGCCATTTCCAAAAACAACCTTTTTTTTTATAATTAGTTCGTGTGGTTAGAATCTCAGCTACTCAGCTGAATTAAAGTTAATGTTGTGATCAAAATTATAAGCATGTTCAGCAAGGGCACATCTCTCTGGATGGTGTCTACAATCACTCCTGTGGTTCGTGATTCTACTAGATAAGGATCTAGAAGTTTGACCTATGTATACTTTATCGCAGTCTGCACAGGGGATTTTGTAGACAACGTCCAACAGTTGATTCGGTTGTGTTTTATCTTTGAGTTTTGAATGTCTAGAGTTTATTGTAAGTACTGGTCTATAAGCAATCTTTATATTATCTATTTCTCTGAAAAGTCTAGATAGTTTGGGGGTGACTTCCCTTATGTATGGCAATGAGGTGAATTTAATGTTTACAGTCGCTTCAGTTATATTTCTGTTATTGTTGTTACTATTAATATTATCCACATTGGGTACTTATGTTAAAGTGGAAGACGTGCTGAATAGTATCTTCTTTACCAATGGGAGAGGGTATGACTTATCGGTAAAAAGTTAAAGAATAATATTAAGGTTCTTCTTTGGGAAAGATGGGTGTGAAATTTTCGAAACTCTCATTTTCATTTGTTTTATTAAGTTCACTTTAATGCTATGTTTGTGGCAGGAATGGTAGTTTAGATATCTACCCGTACTACAAGGTTTTTGGAAGCAGTCTATGGCAATTATGCTGTCTACATTGCGTATAAATCTGGTATCTAGTAACGGAACTGAATTAGACTCATCCTTCGTTTCTATTGTGAACCGGATATATTGATCGTTGACATTGAGAGTCTCTACTATTTCAGTTATAAGATTTTATACGAACATCTTTATGAACAATCTCAAGAAAGTTGTAAGTAAACACTATGATTATTAATCACAACAATTTTCCTAATCTCAATTTTCATATATTATATTCAGGACTGGGTACGCCACTGATCTCTGCCTATATTTACTGTCTTCAATCAACGCTAGGAGCCTTGAAACGAAGGTTTATACAATTAAAACAATTCGCTCGCCACCCGTAATAAAAGTATGCTCATCTGTGGACTTTGAACTATCTATAAACATGTGATGTGAAATATATTACACTGATGATTTCAATGATTTTTTTCTGTATATCATATTTATCTCGAATAAGCAGAATCAATATTAGCAGTGTTTTTGTTTTTTTAGATAGATACCTACTTCTTAAAAACTAGCCTGTCATATATTTTTGTTTATCGTGCAAATTCACGGCGATACTCTTTTTTTAGTTAAGTATAAAAATATTAGTATTTTTTTTTTTAATTTTATTATGAGCTCTTAACAGAAATATTGCGCAGGTTCTGGCTATTTCTGTTTTTTTTACGATAAGGCAGAGCACTACAGGATTTATCCCTTATGGCGCTCTCCGAGCGGTGCAAGTACGCAAGAAACGATTCACGTTGGTCTTGAATCTTTGTAGATTATACTCATTGCCTATTAGGAAACAGGGCCCCAGGGAGGTCGTTCCAGAGTGATGACGTTTTCCAGATAAAAGAGTTTTTAAATAGTGTTGCTCGACGGACACTAAGTTGAACCACGTACGGGTGGGCTGCAGTGGCTCGTCATGTACCATGAACCGCTCTGGGTGAAATTAAGCGGGCAACCTCAGTTGAACACTTACCATGAGAATATTTGTAAAATAGACTCCAGGCTTTCCAGATTGTTTGTCAGATCATGGTCACGGATCAAGCAAATGGCTTTTCTTTCAATGGAATTCTGAAATCTCAGGGTATGTTTAGGAACAGAGCCCCAAACATGCGAACAGTACTCCAGCGATGGTTGAATTTGGGCTTTATAGAACATCATATAAAGGATCTTGAGGGGGTTTTTATGTCAGGTAAAACTTTTGAAATGTTTCTTTCTTCGCTTGCTTATTCAGCAATTCCATTGGAATTTAGAATTTTTAGCCCGACAAAAGCTTTGTTGGTCGTGTGTCGTGTGTGTTTCTTTGGATTTTTTTTTTATGGGGCTGCTAGCTTTGCCTCCTTTAACCGTCTTTTAGGCGGTGTTGGATAGTGTCTCTCCACTGTTTCCGGTGCCTCTTTACTGATAATTGGGCTCTCAAATAGGAAGCCAGTCTCTAGGTTGAGTCTGATCTGGCCCTTGTATGTGGGTCTGTTATTAGTATGTTCGTCGAAATAATTTTTAAGAAATATTGGTTTAATGTCTGTATTCTAAAATCTTGTATATCTTGGCGCACCTGCGATCAATTTCAATGCTTTATTTTAAATCACCTAAAACTTATTCAGCTCCGCTCTGCTTATGTTGCACCATGATGGCGCACCATAAGTCAAAACCGGCCTGACCAAGACTTTATAGAGGCTTTAGTCCTGTTAGTTAGTCTACTCCGCCTGTGAAGCAGGGGATAAATAGATTTTAATTGACGCAGAGCGAGCTTAACTCTATTGATTCAACTCAGCCTCCAGTTTAGCCTTTGATCAAAGATAAGTCCCAGATATTTTACTTCCGGGCACTAATTCACCTGAAGCCTGTTGACTTTGAGCCTAGTCTCAGGTCGTTTTACGTTAGCTTTCGGGAAAAGATGGCCTTCGTCTTGGCGGTATTCAAACAAATCCTCCAAGCTGAAAACCACTTTTCAAGCTCATTTACGTGACGTTAAAAACAAAAACAAACGCAGTATCATCAGCAAACAGATAGAGCTTCGTCTGTCTATCTCGCGGTATATCGTGTATGTACATATTATTCAACACCGGGGACAGAGGTAAGGCTTGCGGCACCTCGGCCTCGGTACGTTTTGTCACGGAAAGTGAGTTCTCTAATAATACTGCGAAACTTTTATTCCCTAAAAAGCACCCCACTACCTTGAAGAGGTAATTTGGAGCACCGATTCTTATTAATTTTAGTAGAAGGCCATCATGCCAGACCTTGCCGAAAGTCTTGCAAACGCCAAAGAAGACCGCTCCCGTGTGCGCCCTTCTATTGATCCCTGAGTGATTTGCGATGTTAGTCTCGTCGTTTGCCTAAGTGTGCAGTGCTTGGGCCGGAACCCGAACTGTTCGTTAGGTAAAACATTTTGCGTAAGAACAAAATCATTTATATGAGACAAAATCGTTTTTTCTGCTATCTTGTCTAGACTTGATAGCAAGCTGATAGGTGTGATTCTGGCGTGTTTCCAGACGCACGCAAAATAGCCTTCTTTGATAATAGCCTAGGATAAGCTTGCTATGTTCCCCAAAGCTCTGTCTGGCAGGTTTCGCAACGCCGCATTTTTTATTCTGTCGAAACCCGAGGCTTCTCTTATGCATAGGGTATTTATAAGAGATTTAATTTCATTAAAAGTTACTTCAGAAACAATTTGAAGAGGATGTTGAATTATTTTTTAAAATCGACCGTTCTGGAAACCCTCCCATCTCAAATCGGATCCGTAGTGGGATTTTTTTATCACAAAATTGTCCAAGGTATCTGGAAGACCACGCCCGAGCACGTGAGTGTGATCTTTCGGCGGTAAATTATGATAATTTAGGATTTCGGAAAACTCATAAAGGGCACGACCTCTCTGGTTGGTATATCTGCATTCCCAAACCAAACGTTTGGCATTTAAATCGCCCCCTATAATCGTTCACTGATTGTTTCCAAATATTATACCTAAGCAGTTGCCTGTTGAACCTACCGACGGGCTATAGTAAACCGATCCCAAGTGAATGCGTTCAATGCCTTTGAATTTAATGTTATTGTCCCTTCAATATGGGCGCATGCCTTTTAACCAGGATCATGGTGCTCCTCCCCCTCGTCTGTTTAGGCGAACGTTCCTAAAAATAGTGAAATTTGGAAACGAAAACCCCTCTCCCTTCAGCCACGTCTCCTGGAGAAGCACATCCATCTCACTTCTTTCTACAAAATCAATAAGTTCGTTTCTCCGCCCTTTAATACTGTTCACATTAAATGCGGCTAATTTAAAGTATGCCGTCTCCGTTTGTGCCACCACCAAACCGCGATTTTCTCAAAAGTATTGACGATGTTTTAAGCTGGGCTTCCATTATTTTAGTAAATCAGGCGAGGAAGTTTTGCATTGTATGCCGCCTCAAGTACATTTGTTGCTGAATTAATACCTTGCGGGGGGATATTATTATTCACATTGTCATTGCTGGGCAACTTGCTTATGTCTTGCTGACCCCAGCGGAAATTTGGGCTCGCTTTTAGCACGTTGTTATTGCAAGCTATGTTTTTCGCAAATTGTTGGGGTGACGTGGGCAACCTATATAATTTGCCGGGTGTCCCCCCCCCCCCCCCCCCCGCAATTTGCACAATTGGCCTTTTCCTTGCGGAATTTCGGGTATTCGTACGAAAAATGGTTCAAAGCGCATTTTAGGCATTTTATTGGGGCATTGTATCTAAATTGCGAATGCACGTATAGCTGGCAGCGATAACATTGCGAAAAAGAAGCACACGCTCTTTGGGTTTCAACTTTAATTGACATCAAGTTCAATGCTCTAAGCTCATAAATATTTTTCTCCGTGCGTGGTAAAAATACCAGCACCAATGGCAAAGGGCTATTGCTGCGATTAGTTCAGCGGATTACCCTGGCCGGATGGAATCCCAATTCAATTAGGTCTTCTTCGATCTTATTTTCAGACCATGTCTCCAGGACGCCACGGAGCACCACGTGTCCTATTTTATTATAATACGCGATCGGTATCTTTTGATTCACTTTTGTTGTCCTTACTTGGAACGACTCTTTTCAGAGGCGACGTTCCAGCTTGGTTGACTGCTTGAGAATTATTATGACTTCAACTTCCTTGAGTCACTTTTCGTACTAGATATGTATTTAAAGCACTATAATTAGTTTTTAAAAAGTTCGACCAAGCGAAACCGCTAGCTATCTTTTTGGAATTTGCATTCTGTCGCTTTCGACTTCTAAGCCTCTACGTGGACCACTTATTCTCATCCCCAAATTCAAACATAGACTCGTAGTCTATGCCTGAACCAGCTTTATCTATTTTAATCACATTCACATCTATTTGCAAGTCGTTTTGTTTGTGCGTATATATTATCAGTATTGTCCGAGCAAATAGCTGCCGTTTGATTGTTTGAATTTAGGTCTAAATTTAATTTTTGATTTGATATAATATTGTCATTCGTATTGTTTCTGTCACGGTATCTACCTGTTTCTACTTGTAGCTTCCTGTGGGATTCCTGCAGTTCTTGCAGAACCCTCGCCTTTGCTATTCCAGCCTCTCTTACCTGATGTAGCTTGTTCATCCGCTCGTTTTCTTTTCCTGCCTTATCTTCCTCCAGCACGCCTCCACACGCTGTTCGATTTCTTCAATTCTCTGTTCTACAGTTGAGGCAGTAGACTACATCTGTTCATCGTCTAATATAGGTTGGGCAGAGGAGCATCGGTTGGCCGGGGGCATCCCCCCGCTCTGGACCTCCATATTGCAAATATATATAAATTATTCAAATATTTTTTACTTCGACAGAAATTATTTTCTAAAATTTTCAAAAATACAAAACTGACAGGAGCGAACTTACCGTCAATATCAGTCGATTGCTCACTTCAACGGTTGAAACGAGACTAATATAGCGCATCAAAAGTTGTTGGGGTGTATAGAGGTTCTTAGTTCGGAAAAGTATTTCAAGCTTCTTCGAAGCTGCCTTAGCAATGGCCGTAACGTGACTATGTCAAGACATGTGACTATCCAAATTGACGGGCAATAAATTAATTGATGAAATCAGGGAAATCGAGTGTTCCGCCATGATTATATCCGGTTCTTCAACATTAACTTTTTTAGAAAAAACTGCCTCCGGGGTTTTTTTTATCATTAAATTCTACTTGATTACTATCACCCCAACACAGAATTTCTTTTAGGTTTTTGTTAAGATGTGGGACCTCTTGCTGCCTATAGAGATGTGCATTGGCAGTCGAGGTTCAAGTATCCAAAGTAAATGATGAAACAAGTGTGCTGTCATCAGCGAAGCTATATATCCCATTTTTAGTTTTTTCCAAAAGATCGTTAATGTATAGCAAAAAGAGGGTGGGCAATAATATAGAACCTTTAGGGACTCCGGCATTGATGTTAAATGTATTTGAAAGAAATCCGTCCATCGCCACTCGTAGAGAACGGTCTTTAAGAAAGCTTGACAGCCATGAACAATAAATTATTTTTATGTGTCCCATCTGAATCCGGGAAATTGCAAACTGTAAATGCTAGGTAGAAATGTTAATTTTTTGTATCAGTTTCTATTATTAAATTTTAGCAACTTGCTTTTAATGACTCTTAGGCAGGTTTGGGTCAGTAGAAGACTTTAAGTAATCTACCTAGGTAAAGAACAGTAGAGAACTGGTTTTTGACACAGGCAAATTACGTAAGAATGTGTCAAAAAACAAGGCCTTATTTAGAAAACCGAGGAGAGATAGAAAAATCATAATCTCACATTTCTGAGACCTACATGACAGTATTCTTTTTTGGGCATTCGATTAAAACCTAATTATATACTACAGAATGACTTCAGGTTAGTTGAGGTTAGACTGTCGAGAAACCATTTCTACATGTTAAAAACGAAAATATAGGTATAGATCATAGAAATAAGTGTCCCTCCTATTCTATGGTATAGATACCCAAATCTGCTTTTAAGAAGGGCTGGGCGATTATGAATTTTTACAATCGATTGTTAAATAAATAATCAATTAATTCGCTTAAATCGTTTAATCGAAAAACAATCGATTAATCAAAAAATAATCGATTAATCGAAAAACAATCGATTAATCAAAAAACATTCGAGAGAACTTTCATGTTCTTTAATTAAGTTTATCACAACGTTTAAACTGAAATCTTTAGTCGTCAACAAAAAGAATTTACCTAGGACATTTAATACATTTTTAAATTCACCTGTGGATTCCACAATTATCTCAAAAATTTCATCTAAAAATGTACCTATCGCATAACCAAGCATTTCACAATAAATTATAGTTTTGGCTCAATTCATGCTGTAACTATTAATTTTTTTTTTCTTACTCTACTATATTTACATTTCAAAACAGGTATAATGATAATGAGGTAAAGGTAAAATAGTACCTTAAACAAAGCAAACTAATACATTCTGTGCCCTAGTAATTGCTGTCATTAATTTAATCAATTACTTCCATAATTTTAGCCCCAAGTCTAGTCCGCACAATTTCGAAAAAGTCCCTCGAGACGTTTGTACGTCTACCATTCTTATTCTCTGGTCATTACTTAGGTATACTTTAATTATTTTGCCCATTGGCCAAGTGTTCCTGTGTTCACTTGTGAGAACAATATTTCCTGGTCTCACATTTTTTTCTTCTTTATGCCATTTTTGTCGCCTGATTATTGATGGCAAATATTTATTTGACCATCTATCAAAATATATCGGCGATTTTTTATGCGGCTCCAGTTTTTATAAACGGTCTTACGGTAGGCTGAACTCTACAGTGAGAAAGTTGTCCATGGTATTTTCTCAGTTGCTTTTCTATCACAGCATGTTTGGCAATTTGCCCAACAACTTCTGTCGCATGCGTTGTATCCAGAATGTTTGTCGTAACTTGTTTACTACGATTTCTTGTCCATGGTTATTGACTTGGTTATGACAATGTCTGATAATTAATTTAGTTATAGTTTAAGGTCCAAATAAATAGGTTTTTGCAATCTTCGTCCAAATTGTTTGCATTATGTAATCTTCCTCTCAAATGTAAGAGGCCCTCTTGTCTTAAAATACAGTCTGTAGCACCCCTTAGTTCCGCCGCGCTCCGCACTACCGCTCTCGATGGCGCCACCCGTATTCATCGCCGAGTGCCGCGCCGTACTACCCTTAGCAGCTTCACCCCCACCTGTGACGTCAGCCGCCAGCGCCTTGATAAGCAGCCACCAGCCCTTAGGACGGCAGTTCTTCTCGAGCTCGCTCTCTCGCCTCTACCTTGGCATCCTGGTTGGGATCCTTGACGTGCAGAAGCTACGCTTGAAAGACAACGCGACGCTGCTACTCGAGCGCTCTAGGTGTGAGCCTTGATAGTGGTACTCTGACGGATTATAGACATTCGTGCGAAATTCTCAACAGTGCTATTTACTTGTTATCATACCTTTGTACATATATTCTTGTTTAATAAACTATTAAAACCAACCCGTGTCTTAAATAAAATACATAACACTCCCATCGGTGTTAAAGTGGCCTCCCAACGTGTGGCACGAGAAAGTGAATACCTATGTACGTGTATATGATATTAAGCGCGCTCGTGATAATCATTCTGATAGTGTTTACGTGCAAATATATCTGCAGTTCCACACACCAGGAGAGAGGAAATCACCCACAGATCCAAGAAGTATTCGATCCCGTCATCATTTACAGTCCATATTAGCATCATTCCCGTTACACGACGTCAAGCAGCTATGGCAATTACCGCTGAAAATTTGCAACAACTCATCCAGCAATTACAACCACCGCCGTTGCCAGCAAAACATTTTACGCACTGCCACGCTCGATTCAATGGGACCCGCAGCAAAGATGCAGTAGATGACTTCCTTGACAGCATCGAGTTCTACAAACAAAGTGAAGGAATATCGGACGAAAACGCGTTTCGAGGCCTAGCACTTTTACTAGAAGGTTTCGCACACCTTTGGTGGACCGGAATAAAAAATTCAGCAACGACATGGGAGAATGCCAAGCTACTGCTCCGCAACGAATTTGCTCCAAGACCTCCGGCCTATAAAATATATCAGGATGTTTTTGCTTCTAGACAGGACGAAAATACACCAACAGGCCAATTCATCGCTGAAAAACGATCATTCTTAGCACAGCTCGAAACTCCGCTTGAAGAAATCATGCAGCTTGACATGCTCTACGGCTTACTCACCCTCGCAGTTCGTGACAGAGTTCCACGAGAATCAGTTAACAGTTTTGCAGATCTGTTGACCAAAGCCAGACTAGTCAACACAGCCTGTACTAGTCCAGTTATTCAAGAAATCACTCCGCATCAGACTAAACGCACCAAGAACCGTTGTCAGTTTTGTAAAAATATAGGTCATGATGTCTCAGTATGTCGGAAAAAAGCCGCAAGCCTGCGCAGTACCGCAAATAAGGAAAATACCCCGCTCACCAGTGTACCCAGAAACAACACAATCAAGTGCTATGGATGTCAACGCCCTGGATTTATTAGAAGAAACTGCCCCAGCTGCAATCCAACTCCCGACCGTCAACCAGCCTTAGCTTTTTCCTTCGTGTCTCTATCAAAACAGACACGCCCCGCGGTCCACATTCAAGTAGATGGCATCCCAGGATCAGCCTTCCTAGATACAGGAGCCCGCGCTTCGCTTGCTGGAACGTCTCTCTACCATCTACAACGACAAAGAGGTTACAAGTTCAACACCCGAACCATGGACGTCACCTTAGCCGACGGCAAACCTTGAAAACAGCTCGTACAAATAGTCACCGTACCAGTCACCCTCCAAGGTCGCATAGTGCCAACTACCTTCTGTGCTTTTCCTGATGCTCATTTTGCACAAACTCTGCTAGGGATTGATTTTATATTCGCCGCAGGACTTGTCCTCAACTTTAGCAGCAACCAATGGCATTTTGACAATGACGTCAGCACTCAGCACCCCTTTTCTCCAAAGGACGAAGATTCGTCACCACCTGTTCTCCAAAGCATGGATACCGATGACTGCATAACCCTAGACAGTATCGCCAACGAATATAGGCTTCCTGCCATGCTGTCGCCCCTACCCGCTACACCAGCTCGTCCAGTTACGCCAGTTTCCATAATGCTGTCACCTATGCCAGTTACACCAACTCGTCCAATCACGCCAGGTCTAGCAAGCGCGCCGCCTCCGCCGCCCACTTACCTAGCAGAGCTAGATACTATGTTTATCAGCGACCATCAGTCCGGTCTAGCCGACCACTATGGCCCCTGCATACAACAAACCGCCGCCAGTCAGCCCTTAGCTACTACCGTTTCCGCCCTTCAGCAGAATCCCTTCTCGCGCCATGGTTATATGCTTCAAGATGCTTACGATACCATCAACGCCATGTGGGACGACTCAATTGCAGATACCTCACTTATCTTCGCATCCTTGGACCTTCGCGAAGATGAAGCCAGCGAATTCACCTCCAAACAACGTCAGACAATGACGCAACTCCTTCATGACTACAGCTCCGTGTTCGCCCTCCATGGACCAGCCACGCCGTTTGCTGAGCACCGGATCGCCACTGGAGACCACGCTCCACTCAGTGCTCCGCCTTACCGAGTAACGCCCCAGAAGAGTGAACGCTTGAGACAAGCCATTCAAGAATTACTGGACCACGACATCATCGAAGAATGCGAGAGCGCTTGGGCAGCTCCGACCGTCCTGGTGCCCAAACCTGGAGGAGGGATCCGTCTATGCATTGATTTCCGCCGGTTGAACGCCGTCACCATTGCTGACCAGTATCCCCTACCCAACCTAGACGACCTGCTCCATTCAACTGGCAACATCGGATGCATTAGCACCATGGACCTTCGCGCCGGCTACCACCAAATCCGAATAAAGGAAGAAGACAAGGACAAGACCTGTTTCGTCACCCCTTTTTGCACTTACCGGTTCAACCGCATGCCATTTGGACTCCGCAACGCCCCCGCTACGTTCCAGAGACTAATGGATCGTTTCCGAAGACGACTCCCAGACCTACGCCTCTTAGCCTACCTAGATGACCTAATCCTTCTCTCCGATCACATCGACGACCACCTTTACGCTTTACGCCATGTTTTCGACATGCTTCAGGAATTCCAGCTCCGCCTCCATCGCCCGAAGTGCCGCTTTGGCTGCCGCGAGACACGTTACCTGGGCCATGTCATCAGCACACAAGGAATACACACCGATCCTGCAAAGATCAGCGCCATTCAAAACTTTCAGGCACCACGCAACGCAAAACAAGTGATAACCTTTCTACAAACGTGCAGTTGGTACCGAAAATTCATTCCCTAGTTCGCAAAACTATCACAACCACTCAGTAAATTAACCCGTCAAAAGGAACCCTGGGAATGGGGCTCTGAACAGGACCAGTCTTTTAACAAGCTAAAGTCTGCCCTAACTTCTGCTCCAATCCTACGGCCCGCTGACCATGGACAACCGTTCACACTCCGCACAGATGCCAGCGCTTACGCAATTGGTGTAGCATTACTCCAGGGGGAGGGAGTGGATGAACGACCCGTTGAATACGCCAGTCGCCTGTTGACCGCCCCGGAACGGAATTACTCAACAACCGAGCGAGAAGCCTTAGCTATCGTTTGGGCTGTCAATCGTTTCCGAGGATACCTAGAGGAAACTTCTGCCATCATCATTACTGATCACCAGCCGTTGAAGTGGCTGATGTCCCTACGATCTCCCAGTGGACGACTCGCCCGATGGGCCTTGCAGCTCCAGCCTTACAACCTACAGATACACTACACGCCCGGAAAAGCTAACGTCGTAACGGATACGCTATCCAGACCTCCCCAGGCAAACAGTGAAGACCCCGCAACAGACTTTAAGTTCATCAGTCTAGACTTGCCAACAATCGACGCCTCCTCCCTAAGGGAAGCTCAACAAGCCGACCCCGAACTAAAGAAAATACTAGATGCTTTCGACGCAGGAGACCAGGAGATTACCGCTCCCTGGACCTCCCGAGGCTACCTTTGCTCCCAAGGAATCCTGTATCGGTACTCCCCCGATGACGACGTCGAAGAAGCCCAGCTCGTCATTCCTAACGACCTGAAAACTAAGATACTCCACGATCATCACGATGCCTCTACCGCAGGACATTATGGTGCCGAACGAACTCTTCATAAGATACTACAAAAATTCTATTGGCCCGGAATCAGACGCGATGTTACCAAGTATGTAAAAACTTGCCCTGAATGCCAGAAATATAAACCCTCCAACCAAGTGCCCGCTGGCCTGTTACAAACCCCAGTGATAAACCAGCGATTCGAAGTTCTCGCCATAGATCTGTTCGGACCCCTACCAGAAAGCATCAACCAGAAGAAATGGATACTGACCCTAGAAGATACCGCCTCCCGGTGGATAGAGCTTTTTCCCCTGTCCAAAGCCACTTCCGAAGAATGCGCTTGGACCCTGGTTAACGAGGTATGCTTACGATATGGTTTACCACGCCGTGTAATCAGTGACAATGGACCCCAGTTTATCAGCTCAGTCATGCAATGTCTTACTTACTGCCTAGGAATTGACCAGTGCCTAACCCCCGTATATCACCCTGCTGCCAACCCTATAGAGCGCAGACACCGAGACCTAAAAACTCAACTAGCCATCCAAGTAGGAACCGATCAGACTTCATGGGATGAGAAGCTACCAGCCATCCGTTTCGCCATGAACACCGCTCGCTGCCAGTCAACCGGTTACTCTCCCGCCTACTTAACCTTTGGTCGTGAACTACGGACCCCAACCGGTGTCAATCACGACCTACGCACCATCGTAACTCAGGAGAACTTCGTACCAGAAGTTACCCCCCGCTTGTTACGTCTGGCCGACACTCTAGACCAAGCCCGAGAAACACACGAAAAAGAGCAGAACCGACGTAAGGCCCAAGCCGACTCTCGTCGCCGCCCTTCACCAGGACTCAGCCCCGGAGATTACGTATACGTCACCTCTCATACGTTGAGCAGCTCTGCACACCATCGTTCCTCAAAACTGACCCCCAAGCGCGATGGACCGTACCTGATCCTCCGTCAGCAAGGACCCTGTAGCTACCAGATTGCCCACTCCAACCAACCAACCGAGCCCATTGGTGTATACCATGTGTCAGCCCTCACTCCATACCGACCTACCGAGGATTCCAGCGACGTACCAGCTCCACTTCCCGCGCCGCTGTTACCTATTAGACGTCGAGGACGCCCCAGGAAGGTGACCACTCCTACGACTACAGAGCCTAGTACGAGGACGACTCCCAGGCTCTGAGGGGGAGAATTGTAGCACCCCTTAGTTCCGCCACGCTCCGCACTACCGCTCTCGATGGCGCCACCCGTATTCATCGCCGAGTGCCGCGCCGTACTACCCTTAGCAGCTTCACCCCCACCTGTGACGTCAGCCGCCAGCGCCTTGATAAGCAGCCACCAGCCCTTAGGACGGCAGTTCTTCTCGAGCTCGCTCTCTCGCCTCTACCTTGGCATCCTGGTTGGGATCCTTGACGTGCAGAAGCTACGCTTGAAAGACAACGCGACGCTGCTACTCGAGCGCTCTAGGTGTGAGCCTTGATAGTGGTACTCTGACGGATTATAGACATTCGTGCGAAATTCTTAACAGTGCTATTTACTTGTTATCATACCTTTGTACATATATTCTTGTTTAATAAACTATTAAAACCAACCCGTGTCTTAAATAAAATACATAACACTCCCATCGGTGTTAAAAGTCCAAATTATACAGTTTACTTAAAGCAGTCAAACTTTGCTTTTTTTGTAAATACTTGATTTCTTCCGTAAATTTGAATTTTTATCAAAATAAGTCTTTTTGCTTTATTTATTTCATCTATGCTTAATTCCCCTTTTCTTTTTTCTTGGTTTCGACAATTGTAAACATATCAAAGAAACCATCCTGTCGATCTACGTAACCTTAACCATTTTGAAAATCGTAAAGGATCAGTTGTGATTATTTTATTTTGAACAATATTATGTACCAATACTTGTTCTGTTCCGTCTTTAGTATCTGTGTTGTTAGCCTTTGGATTTAGTTTGTTAGATGTCCAATCTTCCGGACTATTGTACAGAAAAGATGGTCCATTAATCCATCCTTCATTTGTAGGGAAGTCTATGTTAAAGTGTGCCTTCATTGCCTCATCGGATACGTTTTTCTTTGAAAGTACGTATCTCCAATCACAGGTGTTTGTAATTTCCTGAATCTCACCTATTCTTTGTGCCACAAAAACTTTGAATCGTCGAGCTTCTTAATAGATCCAGTGCAATACTGTTACTGAATCATCCAATCCAATTTGGTGATTTCGCCAGATGTTTTGTAGTAAAATCTTTACAATAAATAAAAAAATTGGGCAATGTCAAATAAATGAACATCAAGTATTCTACTCGGGCAACGACAACAACCAACACTACAACGGTGTGGGTATCATAATGGACAAAGAAACCAGCAAGTCAGTAAAGTCGTTTGTCCCAGTATCGGACAGGGTACTTTTTATGAAACTCCACTCGCAACCGTTTGACGTCAACATCATCCAGATTTATGCACCAACTTTTGACTACCCTGACGAAGAGAAGAATAAGAATTTTACGAACAAATTACAGACACCCTCAAGTTAGCGAAAAAATCAGAGGTGACAATTATTATGGGCGATTTTAATGCCAAAATAGGAAGTACTCCACGAGAGGATATTACTGGTAAATACGGTTTAGGAACAGCAAGTTCTGCCGGGAACAAGACTTCATTATATCAAACACCTTCTTTAAACTTCCAACCAGAAGGCTCTATACGTGGACATCTAGCGCCCATACCCCCGAAAGGATTATTCGCAATCAAATAGACTTCATAATTATTAAAAAGCGATTCAGAAACTGCAGTCCGCAAAAACATACCCAGGGGCAGACATAAACTCCGACCATAATCCAGTCGTTGCAACAGTAAGACTTACGCTCAAAAGATGTTTGCAAAAACCCAGACAAAGTAGGCTAGATAATTCAAAACTAAAGGACCTAAACATAACGAGCACACTAAAACAAGAACTAAATTCCAGACTGAATGCGATACCCATAACGGAGTCAGCGGAGACTGACCAACTGTGGACCAATATAAGAAACGCGATCACACAGAGTACCAACAAAATCCTTAAACCTCAACGAAACGTCAAGAAGAAACCATTTATGTCGGGGGAAATTCTTGAACTGATGTCAGCTAAAAAAAAATGGACACACAAGGGCAGGAACAACGAATATGGAGCGCTAAACCGCATAATTAAAAACAAGATAAGGGAAGCAAAGGAGATGTGGCTCTCTGAGCAATGTCAAGAAATAGAAACAATGGAAGCAAAGCACGACACTCTAAACATGCACAAGAAGGTAAAAGAAGCAGCAGGTATCTGTAGAAACAGAAGCGTGGCGACATTGCAGAACGCACAGGGCAGGCTGATGCTGGACACTTCAGAGAGACTAAAGGAATGGTGCAATTACATCGAGCAGCTATTTCACGATACTCGACCAGAACTCCAGGTATAATTCTCTGACCAAGGCCAAGGCTTGGACATAACGAGGGCAGAAATTCTATGCGCCCTGTCAAATTCAAAAAATGGAAAAGCCAGCGGTTCTGATGACGTCTATATCGAGGTTATAAAAATATTAAAGAACGAAGAATCACTTGACATCTTGGTAAAACTTCAACCTTATATACCGAAACGGCAGCATACCTTCTGATTGGTTGAAATCCACTTTTGTCCCGCTCCCCAAAAAAGCGAAAGCCAAGAACTGTAGCGATTATCGTCTCATTAGCTTGATGAGCCATGTGCTTAAACTCTTCCTAAAAATAATACACAAGAGAATGTATGCGAGGTGCGAAACAGCGATGGGTGATTCTCAGTTTGGTTTTCGCAATGGCTTTGGAACAAGGGAGGCATTATTCAGCATACAGGTGTTAATTCAAAGATGTTGGGACATATCGGTGACCGTTTACGCATGTTTCATCGACTACGAAAAAGCCTTTGATAAAGTTAAACATGAAAAACTGTTCAATATACTCAAAGAAATAGGACTAGACGAGCGAGACCTCAGAATAATAGCCAACCTTTACTGGAATCAAACTGCCCATATGAGAATCGATAACTGCGCGTCCGACGAGATTAAAATCGTGAGAGGCGTCCGTCAAGGATGCATTTTGTCGCCACTGTTATTTAATTTGTATTCCGATAGGATATTTCACGAAGCTTTAGACGAATGCCACGAGGGGATCACTGTCAATGGGATTAATATCAATAACCTGAGGTATGCGGATGACACTGTTCTTGTTGCCGACTCCCTGGAAGGCCTGCAGGAACTGGCTAGCCGCGTGACGGCTGCAAGCTCGGAGGCCGGTCTAAGCCTGAACGTGAAAAAGACAAAGTGGCTAGCAGTTAGCAAGTCAAACAACGTGGATGGACTGCTGGAAATCAACGGCTAACGAATCGAGCGAGTGGAAACTTTTAAATATCTTGGGTGTCAGCTAAACGAAAAATGGGATGGTATGCAGGAGATTCGTGCAAGAATAGAACAAGCTCGTGCTTCGTTCCTGAGGATGCGTCAGATACTTTGCAATAGATATTTAAGCTTGCCTTTGCGCGTCCGATTGCTTCGCTGTTACGTTTTCAGCATACCGTTCTATGGAATGGAAGCTTGGACCTTAACAGATGCGATGTGCAAAAAATTGGCGGCCTTTGAAATGTGGTCGTACAGAAAGATCCTAAGAATTTCCTGGGTAGAAAGAGTGCGTAACACCGAGGTGCTTCAACGCCTCGATAAACAGCCGGACGTTCTGTTCACACTAAAAAAGCGCAAATTGGAATATTTTAGCCACATCTTAAGGAATGACAAGTATCGACTTTTAAAACTCATTATAGAAGGGAAGATCGAGGGACGGAGAGGCCCGGGTAGAAGAAGAGTATCCTGGCTAAAAAACCTAAGACAATGGTATGGAGTGAGCACCACCACATTGGTCCGTCGAGCCATAGACAAAGTACAGATAGCGCTGATGATTGCCAACGTCCGAGGCGGACAGGGCACCTAAAGGAGAAGAAGAAAAAAATTGCAGGAAAGCCTAGGGGATCAAAGACTGATATAAGTATTTTCAGTACTTCTCTCTCGGTGGGCTTTATTTTTAGTTCAAATAGATCTTGATCAATTGTCTTTAATTTTGTTTTAAAACGAAATATATTTTCATTTGGATCCCACCACACTCCTAAAATCCTGTAGAATTATCCAGCTGATCCCTCAGATCCTTTTGGCTTTCTGCAAAGTAACGATAGAGACTTGCGGCTTTTACATTACTACGCTACTTTTCGTGAAACAAAAGATGCAACAGAATTGTTATAGATTTCTTAGTTTTTAAGCACACGGCGTATTCAAAAATGCTTGCATTTTGACCATCCCCTGTACTTCGGTTTCCCTTTAACTTATCGAAAAATTGAAAAAAGAGAGTTTTTTAAGTACCCTTATTTTCTAAATTTTTCGTACTGTATGTTTATTGTTAATAGTAACTATCAACTCTTATATATATTTGGAAAGCTTAAAAATATACCAATCAAACAAGAGAAAAATATACAAGCTTAAAAAATCATATGTTTGCTCCAAATCTCAAGAAGTAAGAGTCCCAGAAAAAAAGTAAGCACGCCGCTAAATTCTACTTAAAAAACTCCCTTAGAAACAGTTTTCAATTTCTGCATAAGTTAATGGTCAAAAAGCAAACATTCTCGAAAACACCTTGTAGCTTAAAAACTAAGAAAGCTATGACAATTCTGTTTGCGATATCTTTTGTTTCACGAAAAAGTAGCGAAATAGTGTAAAAACCGCAAGTCTCTATGTTTACTAGTTATCGAGATACCCTGCAACTACATCGAAAAATGCTCGCTTCAGTAAGCAATCATTAATACTTACTCCATTGGATTTTGCTGAGGCATCCAGTACTATTCTTATTTTTCTGGTTTATTGGGATTTATAACTCCAAAGTGTGGTAAAACCAGCATTTTTTGTTCTGCAACATAGCTTCTACTTTAGTAACCTTACTTAAATATTGTTACTTTTCTGCCAGTATTTTTGTCCATATACTAAGTCTTTATCCATTTCTCGTTCAGTACATTTAAGTCGTTTTAATGCGTTCTCTTTACTGTCTGGTAAAATAATATTTTTGTCTATCCATAATAATCCTGTTTCCATTTTATTGCTATTCCTTTTCATAGTATCATATAAGATTTCATGAGCTCTCACATCTTCTCTTGACATGTTCCGCTTGTTCTCGGAAGTGGCATAACATTCCATTTCCATTGTTCCTTTAGAAGATCATGCAAGAGATCTAAATCGTATTTTTCTTTAATATCTACGTGACATAAAAATTGCTTTTGTAAATTTTGCTTACCATTTCTGTCACAGTTTTTATGAATACCCAGCCCAGGGGTGTTTTGGAAGATGCAGGTTCATTCCAGAATCCATTTATTACCTGTATGCTTACCAGAAGTGGCCAATTATCATGGCCAATCAAAATTTTGAGTTGAGCCATATTCATACAACTCATTCCCGTGTTAAGATATGGATATTTCTTTAAAAATTCCTCCATTATTAGTGTTTGTGAGGGTAATTCCAATCCTTTTTATCGTCCTAATATGTCTGAAATTATTGTGTTTGTTCACATTTTTGAATGATATTTTAACACTTACCTCTTAAATTCTTTTGCTCGTTTATTTGACTATTGGTCCACTGCACTGTAACCACAATGATCTTTCCGGACCAGTTAAGTTTAATCTGTCAGCTTGGTCAACTAAAGTTACAGTGAACGCATCATCTAGAAGAACATATGTTTCAACTTTATCCTGTCCGTATAACAAAGGAACAGGCAATATTTTTAACAAAAATTCTTTATTTGACATAACATGACAATTTTTCTCTACGTCTTGCACATTTACTACGTTATCGCATTTATTTTTTGTATAAGTAGAATGTAACAGTTCGTTGTGTTTTTATCGCTCTTTTTATTGTAATTGTAATTTTTGTAACATTCTTTAAATAAAAGTCGATTTATTATTAGATATTATTATGTGGTCGTTTGTAGCCTTCCACGGTGCATATTTGTTTCTTCTTACAAGTATTCCTATTATGAAAAGGTATCAAACAAGGAAAACAGATTTTATTTGTTATTACAAAGGACCACCTCTCAGTTGTCAGAATATTAAATTTCGGGCATGGCGACAGGTAATGCACTTGCTTTTTACGGCAAATATAATAATATGACTTTCAAATTTCCTGGTTGTCAGTATCACATTTCTTTAGTTAGTATATGAGTTTTGACTTTTGTGTCAAAATCTGAAATTTGTGACTCCAATATGACCGTGTCAGGCAAACATAACCTGGTTTGGATTGCCTAATTGTGAAAATAAAACTAATTTTAATTTGTTTTTAGTGAGGTTTTTTTGCCGAAATATATTCTATCCAATTAAGTTAATATGATTGTGGCAGTTTTTTCGCAAGCTCTTGCAAAAGTACGGGATTTCGCTAATGGTTTTCTTCTTGTAAAACACCTAAAGTAGCGATTACGTTATTAACCTCGTCAGAAAATTTGATCAGAGTATCTAATTTTTCCAATTTAATAAAAAGTATTTATTATTGTTATTACTTTATCCAGTTGAATTTGAATTATATACTCAGCTCTACCAAACCTACTTTCCAAAATGCTAATTATTTTATTTACATTTTCGGTAATATTAAAAGAGAACTGACGGTCTTTCTGGAGCTCAATTTTAAGCAATTTTGTAGTCTACACATATTCTCTTCATCTGAATATTCACAAAGCGAAGTAGAATTCCGAAAATTATAAATGAATTTGTGCCACTCACATGGATACCAAGGTGCTTTCCCATTCATCCATGTTTCTAAATTCGATTATTCCGTTGCCCCTGACTCAGTACCAGATAACCCACTACGAGTTTCCACGCTACACTCATCATCGTCTTCAAATTGAGCCAGTTTCATAGCCAGTTGTAAGTCTAGTAGTTCTTGTTGCCTTTTTATAGCCTTCTGTTCAAATTCTTGCTGTTGCTTTATAGCTTCTTGTTCAAATTCTTGTTGTTTTTTCACAGCTTCCTGTTGAAGTAGATTCTTTTGGATTTTCACTTCAATTCTTGCTTGATTTTGCTTTTATCGATGTAGAACCGCTTTTCTTTGTAGTTGTTCCTAATATTCTCGTTCTTGGCGATGCACAAGTGGCGAAGATTTCCCTGCTGTGAGCCATTGAATCACCGGTTGGTGATTCGGGGAAATTTCTTTTTGGGCGAGAATTGAAAAGCATGTATTGGCTCCCTTTCTCTTTACCGCTAATTTTATACTCTGCCGAACGTTGGCATCATTTTCGGACACTGTACCGGGTGATCCATTATAAGTGTCACCCCCCATTAACTCTTTTACTTCAGGTTTTAGAAATAAGTGTTAAATTCAAAAGTTGTAGGATATTTTCCGGAGAATTTTCTACGCCCATCGAAACTTATACAGGATGTCCGAAATAAGTATGGCGCAATAAAGTTATGTACTTTAAAATGGGACACCCCGTATATTATACCATTATGATGAAGTCCTTTTAATGCTGATTTCAAAAATATACGATACCTTATAGTTATGTTTAATATTTGGCCCAAAATACGCCAAAAACTAAATTTTGACTTAGTTGGCTGTGCATCGCCATCTTGTTATGAATCGTCTTGTCTTTTGTTTAATTATGACATTAAGGATATCTTTAATACTTGATTTCGGCAAGAATTAAATAGTAAAACTATAAAATAAAATTTTTCAGACAAAACGGCAATAGTAATATAATTAAAAAGAAATTAGGAAAGAAATAAACAATATAAATAAAGGTTTAGATAAATAAAAGAAGGGTTATCGACTATGTAATCAAATAAATGGTGGTCACTTTCAACATTTAGCCGATAACACGAACTAAATAGATAGATAATTTTTTGTGTTATATTATTATTACCTATTGTTATTATAGAGTTATGTATATCTATAGGGTTATATAGTTCAAGTTAAGTGTTATAAATTTGTCATTGAACTTGTGTTTTATCATATTTGCCGTGAAGTATGAAACAAAAAAAAAATAAGACAGATGTAAAAACAAAAGACAAGACGATTCGGACAAGATGGCGATGCACGGGCAACTAAGTCAAAATTTAGTTTTTGGCGTATTCTGGGCCAAATATTTAACATAACTATAATGTGTCATATATTTTTGAAATCAGCATTTAAAGGGCTTCCTCATAATGGTATGTTATACAGGGTGTCCGGAAACTTTGTTCGTATATTTTATGGGGATATTCTACATAATAGGTACATACCTATGAAAATATGAAAAAAAGTTCATATGAATGTAGGTCCTTAAACGTCTTATAAGGAAGCTATGGCCGTCCAAGGGTGACCTCTAAAGATTAGTTTCTTTTTTATATTTTTGCGACCGCTTGAGGTATCGATGTGCTTTTTGGCACACAAACTAATATTAACAATTATTGCTAATTTATGATATTGAGAGTAAGTATGAAATTTAGTCAGGGACGTTCTTACGGGGGGGGGGGGGGGGGGGGGAGGGGTGTGGCTTAAAAAATTTTACCCAAAAATTATAATTCCAGTAATTTTTCTATACAAGAAAGGTATTCTTAAAAAAAATTATTGGGGCAAAGATTTAGGAGAAAAATCGATTTATTTAAATCATTGCATTAAGTATTATCGAATTGTGTTTAAAGTAAAACATCAAAGTAGTCTTATGACAAATACAAATTTGAAGTCAAAAAAACATCAAGAAGCCCATGGTTAGGGTTAAAATAAATTGACAATGACAATAATTAAGTCAAAACGTTGTTTTATTGTAATTTTTAAACAAAACAAATTAGGAATTGTTCGTTTAACAATAATAAACTGAAAAAAGTAGAAAAGTTACAACATAAAAATGATTTCCATTCATATCAATACAACCAACTAAACGATTTCTCATTGATGTTCGTACTCTTGCGAAAACTCCTTCCTTATTACGAATTTCCTCGCAACAATAAATAACACGTTGTTCCAATTGTTGTACATTTTCGACAGGTACTGAATATACCAGAGACTTCAGATATCCCCAAAGAAAGTAATCCAATGGATTGAGATCAGGTGAACGGGGAGGCCAGGTAATGGGCCCACCTCGGCCTATCCATCGGTCTGGATATGTTTGATTTAAATAATCTCGAACCAATCTACTAAAATGTGGTGGAGCCCCATCATGCATAAATTATAGTTTGTAAGTCTTTGTTGGTACAGCACATCTTCAAGTAGAACAGGCAAAGAGTCTCGTAAAAAATCTAAATATGCAGGCCCATCTAAACGTTGAGGCATAATGTGTGGTCCTATTAATCGATCGCCCAATATACCTGCCGAAACATTAATTGAAAGTTTATTTTGAAATCGACTTTCGAAAATTGCATGGGGATTTTCTTCTGCCCATACATGGTTATGATGGAAATTTACGATGCCTTCACGGGTAAACCCTGCTTCGTCGGTAAACAAGACCTTATGTAGAAAGAAACGGTCTTGATGACATTTTCTCTGCATCCACTGACAAAACTGTGCACTAGGAAGTAGGTCTTGAGGCTTAAGCGCCTGAACTCTTTGTATATGGTATGGATAAAGAAGTTTTTCATGCAAAATTTCCCATGTTGTACTCTTAGGGATACCCTCTTCTAAGGCAATTCTTCTTGTGCTTATAACCGGATTGGCTGCAACGCATTCGAGCACACTTTCTTCTGCTTGTGGAGTCCTAGTAGTACGGCTTCTCCCAGTTTTATTTATATTAGGCCTAAAAGTTCCGGGTTCTCTTAATCGTTGATGTAAATAATAAATAATATTTTTTTAAAAGGAATTTGACGGTTTGGAAAATATTCTTGATACAACCTGCGAGCTTCTCGAGCACAACCATTAGCTTTGCCATACATAAAATGCATATCAGCTAACTCAGCAAATGAATAATCTGCCATCTTTTAAAATTTGCACCTTAATTAATCAAAAACACTTTGCACTTGATCAATGATCACTACAATAAATCGCAAAAACGTCATTGTCAATATATTTTAACGCTAACCATGGGCTTCTTGATGTTTTTTTGACTTCAAATTTGTATTTGTCATAAGACTACTTTGATGTTTTAGTTTAAACACAATTCGATAATAGGATTTTTCTCCTAAATCATTGGGACAATAATTTTTTTTAAGAATACCTTTTTTGTGTAGAAAAATCACTGGAATTATAATTTTTGCGTAAAATTTTTTAAATGTGTCGTGTACACAAATTAAGTAAGAACGTCCCTGACTAAATTTCATACTAACTCTCAATATCATAAATTAGCAATTGTTAATATTAGTTTGTGTGCCAAAAAGCACATCGGTACCGCAAGCGGTTGCAAAGATATAAAAGAGAAACTAATCTTTAGAGGTCACCTTTGGACGGCCATAGCTTCCTTATAAGACATTTAAGGACCTACATTCATATGAACTTTTTTTCATATTTTCGTATGTAGAATATTCCCTTAAAATATACGACCGAAGTTTCCGGACACCCTGTATAAGGTATCCCATTTTAAGAAACAAAACTTTATTTCGCCACACTATTTGGGACACCCTGTATAAATTTCAATAGGCGTAGAAAATTCTCACTTATAATATCACAAGAGCTTAAATTATTTCCAGGAATAATTTA
Organism: Polydrusus tereticollis; assembly: GCA_963920685.1. Lineage (NCBI taxonomy): Eukaryota > Metazoa > Arthropoda > Insecta > Coleoptera > Curculionidae > Polydrusus > Polydrusus tereticollis. Next base: position 60,136,224 of record OY987329.1, read on the forward strand.
AGCTTGCGTGGGATTCGGTAAGAAAATTTCACACCACTTCACACCATAATTTGGAAAAACATTATTAATCCAACCTGACATTTTAAATTAATTTCACTGCTTGTCAAGTTGGCCAGAGTATTGTTGTTTTTATCATATGTTGATTTGTCATTTTTGTTTAACCGGTTCTGTCACAAAGCTTAACAATTTCCAGCTTAAAACGTCTGTACGTTGAGTTTAATAAGCGTATAGCGAAATGTCGCGATTTGGTAAAGAAAATCAACAAGTAATTAGACAAGAAATTCAAAATATAACACCAGATAACACCCGAAAATCAAAATCAATATGTTTATATTTATATCATATGTTTACCTTTTTAACTGTCAAAAAATTTTCGTAACTAATTACATAAGTGCATCAAAATTACCGATAATTTTTTATGAACGGACAAAACGTTCGAGGACTTCGAACTAAATTGCATGACTTTAAACTGAATACCCTTTCTTTGGGTGCAGATCTGTACCTTATAACGGAAACAAATCTTAATAGTGATGTGTATAATTCGAAGGTGTTTGACTCAGCTCAATTTCAGGTATTTCGGCGCGACCGTGAAAGTCTGGCAATAAAAAGAAAACCGGGGGTGGTGTTCTTATCGGAGTTTGTAAAAAATTCTGTGTAGTGCATCAACCTCAGATGCAAAGTGACGCCGAGGACCTATGGATTACTCTCTATACTAATGACAATCCCAGGAAGGTCCACGTGTGTTGTGTCTACCTGCCTCCTGGAGATGACGCTGCCAGAGCCCTCTTTGCATCAAAACCTCAAGGTAATATTAATAAACTGTCCGGTGATCCCATAATAATCTACGGTGATTTTAATTTTCCGCATGTTTCCTGGGTGCAAAGTGAGTGCAATTTAGTTTATTTTCCTACCAACACTGACAAAAATAATGCCCCATTAATTGACCTTTTATCGATGGGGGAATTTGTTCAACATAACTATGTAAGAAACTCTTTAGACAGAACCTTGGACCTGGTTTTTAGCAGTAACGTACAAATTAACAATTTGGTTCAATGTGATAACCCGTTGGTCGAAGTGGACAAATTTCACCCACCAGTCGAATTTTATGTGCAATGTCCTAAGATTAAATCTCTTGATTACAGAAGCACTGAGTTTTATAACTATAAAAAATCAAATTACGTAGAAATTAACAACTTTATTCGAAACCATTCTTGGACGGATCTCTTAGCTCCCCTCGAATTGGAAGAGGCCATCGAGTTATTTTATAATATTTTAGATGAAGCAGTTAGATTGCATGTTCCAAAAGTTGTTATTAAATTTAAACAATTTCCTCGCTACTTCTCCTTATCTACGATAAAATGCATTAAGCAAAAAAACCGGTTACACAAAAAGTGGAAGAAATTTAATAACCTTCAATATTATACTGAATTTAGGGCTTTAAGACGTAGATGCAAGAGTATGATTTTGCAAGATTACAAAAAATTTATACAAGAAGTAGAAGACGATATTATCACTAATCCGAATAAATTTTGGCACTTTGCCTCGAACTCCCGGCGTGCGGAGGGCTTTCCTAAGAGTATTGTTTATAATGATTACAAGGCTGATCAGGGGGACGCAATATGCAATCTTTTCGCGAATTACTTTCAGAGTGTCTACGAACCTTACCATCAAACCATATTGCATAACCAATACATCTCCGACAATTCTTTCGTTCAAACAATTATTGCAACGGAAAAAGACGTGCTGAAGAAATTATGCGCGCTAGATTAAAGGAAGGGGGCGGGGTCAGACGGTTTTTCGGCTGGTTTTGTAAAAAGGTGTGCTAACACACTGCATATCCCTTTAACTATCATTTTTAACAAAAGCCTTCAATCAGGTTACTTCCCAAAACGGTGGAAAACTAGACTCTTAGTACCAATATTTAAAAATTCCGGTAATAAAAATAACGTTATAAACTATCAAGGCATAAGTAAGTTGTGTATTTTCAGTAAGATACTAGAAAGCCTGGTATATGACCATCTTTTTAATTCTCTAAAAACATCAATCATTGAGCAACAACACGGCTTCTTCTCTAAACGGTCCATTGAAACCAACTTGGTAATCTATTCTCATTATATTCTAAATGCTATGGACAGTAGAATACAGGTGGACTCCGTGTATACTGACTTCAGCAAGGCATTCGACAAGGTTGACCATAACCTGCTAGTGTCGAGGCTTGCCGGAGTGGGTATTCAGGAGAACCTTCTGAAATGGCTTACCTCATACTTGTTCAACAGAAACCAGGTTGTAACGGTTAATGGATTCCAATCAGAACCTTTCCTCGCCACATCAGGTGTACCCCAGGGTTCTCACCTTGGACCTCTTCTTTTCTTGATTTTTATCAATGATATAAAACACTGTTTCAAACACTCACAATTTCTAGTATACGCTGATGATCTTAAGGTGTTTAGCAAAGTATCCACTGTGGAAGACTGTTTGAATGTACAAGCAGATCTTGACAGATTCTCATTGTATTGCGCCAAAAACAAATTACACCTTAATATCGACAAATGTGCTTTTATAACATTTACAAAAAATATTAACGTGATTGATTTTAATTATTCTCTCAAGGGCTATAACATTAAAAAGGTGAACAGTATAAAGGATCTGGGAGTGATGTTCGACACTAAAATGAGCTTTGGGTTGCATATTGATTACCTCATTAATAAATGTAATCGAACACTAGGCTTTTGCAAACGGTTATGCAAAAATTTCAAAAATGAGAAATCCATTAAATCTGTATATTATGCTTTTATCTACAGCAAACTCAGTTTTGCCAGTATTATATGGAATCCTTTCTATATCAGACTCGAAAGACTTCAAAACCGGTTTATAAGATTTTTACATTTCAAAGTATCGGGCGTGTATGCTATCACCAATATTAATGAAATTCGACGTCGATATGAGATACAATTGTTGGAGCATAGACGACTGATTGCTGATTTAGTCTTCATTTATAAAGTTGTCTTGAACTACTATGATGCAACCTCTCTCGTGGCGGAAATTCCTTTTCATGTACCGTCTCGCAGGACTAGAATCAAATACCGGTTCTCCTGTAATCAATTTAACACTACTTTAGGTAGAAATTCTTCAATAATTAGAATGTGTTATTCTTTCAACAAATTTTGTTCAGGCATTGACATCTTCTGTACCAGTTTATATTCTTATAAAAATTCACTAAATGGCATATTTATTACTTAATTAGGACTATTTAAGTTATTTACCTGTAACTATACAAGTTATCTATAAATAAATCGACGCACTGATTAGTTTTAAGCTATGTACATAATGTATTAGTGGATACTTCATTGGATATTATATCCGTCTGTATCCCAAACACAAATAAATAAATAAATAAATAAAAAATAAATGAAAGCATGTTGTCTAAAAACTGGATGAGTTTATTTTCATATTTTGGCAAAAGAGCCCGACACCGAAGATTTTTTTATACCAAATAACTCAACTGGTAGACGTATCACTTAAACTGTGGTTTAAGTTCAAACTTGTTAATTTTGTCTATGATTTTGAGTTTTATGGTATTACGATGCTGTTATATGGAGTTTGGCGGATTTATCAGCAGAATGGAATCTGGAAGACTTAGGTTCGATCAAGAAAAAAAAAACAAATAAATTTCATTATACCCTGTGTAAAAGCAAATAAAAAATGTTACAAAAATATTTAATTAGTAAAACAAAAGTTCGTGGTAAGTAATCCATCTAAAATTAATAGAATTTACTAAAAAATATTAGAAGTTTTGCAGTATCCATTAGTAAAATGTTCAAACATGGTTAGTAGTTTTTGCAAATAATTATTGCAATCGTAACAATAGAAGCTAGAAAAAACAACAACATATTATTATATTTTTTGCACTTTTGTTTAATAATTTTTATTGTAATACATTTTTTTATTACTATATATTTTTGTAGTAACTATTAAAAAAATTAACTTGTTTTTACTATCATTTAGCTTTCCTTAATAAACCATATAGTTGCCCTATATATACCGGGTGATGCATAGCTTAGTTGAACAAAGGAACTCCCATGTAAAGTTGTGTCAAGTTTAAATAAATTTTAATAAGCCAATCCCAACTCATTCAATCAAAATGTGATGGCAAAATTACGAAATTCTCATAGTTTAGGTAATACAGTAAACACCAGCAATTATTACTTGTCATTGACAAAACAAAAGGTAGCGTCAGTGACAACATTTTCATTGAAGGCGCTTTAATTATAGCTAAAAATAAGCTATTCCATTAAGGAAACAGTAACTATGATTAAGTGGTATTGTAGAGGAAACAGTTTAACAGCAGTGTGTGAAATGTTTTCAGTTCAATTCCCGGATAAGCCTATCCCTTCCATTTCATTAATTAAACTTATCATTAGTAAATTTGAGTCCAAAGGCACTGTAATAAATAACTGTAAATTCTCAACTCAGAATGTCAATAGCGCTGAAGAAAGGTATAATAGAGATCTTGATATTTTACTGCACGTGAAGGAAAATAAAATTGTTAGCACGAGGAGTCTTGGACAAGCCGTAGGGAAACATCAAACCACAGTGTTGCGCACTTTAAAAAAACAAATATTTTCCTTACAAGTATGAAAAACATCAAGAACTACGTCAATGGAAAGAGCAAATAATAATAGAGATTTTTTAAGAAATGTTCCTTTTACCGATGAATGTACATTCACACTCAACAACGAACCAAATAAGCAGTAACCTTTTTGAACTTGCTACACAAAATCGAATTGCACTCAAACTAACAGAAGTTGTACGCGATAATCAGGAGATGATCTGGTATCAAATGGATGGTTGCCCTGCTCATAATTTTCTCATGGTTAGGGAATACTTGGAAAATATTTTTAACGCAAATATAATTGGCCCACGGCATCTAATCCTTTGGCCAGCCAGGTATCCTGTCCTTTCGCGAAACGAGTTCTTTCTGTGGGGTCACTTAAAAATATTTATAAAGTGTAAAATTTGAAAATCTTGACCAGCTAAAAAACTGTATTTCGTTAGAATGCGACAGAATTTCTCAATATCAACTCAGTAATGTTAGAAATTAATTTTATGATCGGTTAGGATATTGTTTAGCTATTAATGGAGGGTTGTTTAAACATTTAATTAAATAATGTTTTCGTGAAAATCTGTAGTCTTATGTTATGGCAAATTGAAGGCTTAACAAGGAAAACATAATGGTGTCTTTTATTTTGGATGTGTGGTTGCCGGATTGGTGAAACGAAAATGTGTTTTTAATATGAAATAATCTTTATTCATTAAGTCCAGCTTTACGTCAATTTTTTGCAATAGCGTCATAGAAATTATTTGATGGTGCTTGCTGTATTACTTAAACTATGAAAATTTCGTAATTTTGCCATCACATTTAATTGAATAAGTTAGGCTTGACTTATTAAAATTTATTCAAACTTGGCACATGGGTTTATTATATCGGCCTCTTCAAAAAATTATAATACAATTTTTCTCTAAAATGTACAAGGGAGCCAGTATTTAGCCACCTCAAAATTTACATGCGACTTTCTGTGTTCAACTAAGCCATGCATCACCCGGTATATATTTTTTTTTTTTGGTTTTTGGTCGCATAGTTAACTTTGTCATCGAGCGTAATATTCTCCCCAATGAGCAATCTAGCTTTAGGAGAGTGACAGTGAGGCAAAGGACGAAACTACCGACCAAAATTTTCCAAGTATTCAATATAAGAGCACACACGGGAGCAATTATTTTCTTCGGCGTCTCGAAAGCTTTTGATAAGGTCGGGCACTGTGGCTTGGCCTTAAAATTGATAAGACTGGGGGCTCCCAATTATTTTCTTAAGATTAACGAGCTGTTCTTATTTGCTGACGAAACTGCAATTACTTCACTTTCAGATCAACCGCGGCTAGATTGCAGAGGCACATACGGGCTTTGGACAAGTAGTTTTCGAGGTGGAGGATTCGCCTGAATGCTGCCAAGACCCGAGACTCTTGGTTGACGGCATTCAGGTGAACTGGGTACAGGAAGTCGAGTACTAGGGACTTGTTATTGATGAGAGACTAAATTGGAGAAAGAACTCCAAATTGAGATTAAAGAAAGCTGCCAATCAGCTTCGTTCTATATACTACCTGTTGAATAATAGAAGCAAGCTAGGTTATAGAACTAAAGTTAATTTATAAAAAACTGTCGTCAGGCCGGTCCTGACTTATGGAGTGCTAACATGGTGCATAATAAGCAGATAAGAAGTTACTGGTGCTACAAAATACAGCAGAGAGTTGAAAATAATTGCGGACGCCCCGAGATATACTGTAAATAGAGTACTATTATACAGAGACTTTTAAAAACCGACACGGACGAAATATTATGACAAAATAATAACGAACTACTTACTATATAAACGTACAGACATATCCACTAACCCACTAACGATAATTTTACATGTGCAATGATCACCGGATTCCACATACAAAAATTGGCTGCCTCCAGCCATTGAAGAGAGGCGCTAACGATGGAAGCCTCTACACACCCAGCCGTTTCGAGTAATGTGAAAACATTTGCGGACCTATGTTAAAATTACCTTTTTTTCATATTTTTTTTGGTATAACCATATTCAGAAATTTGTCATCGTCATTGCAACGTACATTTTGAACAATAAAATATTCATAACATCTAGTACCTTGTGTAAGTCAGTGGCTTTTAGGGGGAGAGGCTTTAGCCCCTCTAGCCCCCTTAGATCCGCCACTGCAGTAAATGTATCTTTATTCCAACAAATGTAGAACGTAGATAGTAGTGCCATGACTATATTTTTGCAACAATACGTAGCGGTTCCTTGTCGGTTATCAGCAGAATGTATGTTAATTCAATAAAGCCCGGTAGGTACGGTGCAATGTTGACCACAAATTGTGCATGGAAACCTAGCATAGTACATTTATTCATAAATGAGCATTAAATATGTTGTTGCTAATGATATTTAATGAGTTAATGACAGAGACACAGAAAAATACAAATTGTAATAGACGAACTATTCGGCTTTTCGCCTCACTGAATTTTTTCAGCATCAGCTCATAATTTAAACTATTCATTATTTTATTAAAAAACCTTGCTCTGTTTTGCATTTTAAGGAATTGTATAGATTCATCAGTATATTCATTGTTCATAGCCGAACATTCATTTCATCTGCTAATCTTTTCTGATGGAAGTTCATAAATACTTTTTTTTACAAAAGAACGAGTTTTTGAAATGCTTTTATCAAATCCTCTATTACAATATTCTTAGGTCCAGTTGCAAAAAGAACGCAAGGAATCAATAGCGACCTTTAGAATAACTTAAACCGATTGCCAGATTTTACTTATATTGTTCACACGTAGTAAAATCTCGTATTACACGTGGTCTACAACAATAAATTCAAAAGTGAGCATTTCATTTAAAACAGTTTCACAGACTTAAAAGTTTCTGCATCTTGAGTTTGATTTTTTAGGTCATTCACACATTCGATGACACAATCAAATTTTAAAAATATCGCTCTTACTGCTCCGATCCTACACTCCCATTTTATCATATTAAGAATTCTTGTTGTAAGGCCTTTATTTATGCGGATTGTGTGTAATGAATTTTTAATTTAATGACGTGGGGCGTCAATTGTAATGAAAATTTGGCTCTCAAACCAGAAAAGTTGTAATGAAAATTTATTGTTGTAATTGTAATGAAAGTTTATTTAGTCGTTGAGTGCCAATTTCTTACCTTTTGTTGCTTTGCTAGCTCAGGCAGGGCGTGGTAAGTTCGAGTTTAAATTTTAACAGTCCCTTCCAGTATGAAATAAAAACACATTCAGTTCAACTTAACAATTAGTCTATTTACATAAGTATTTCTATGACAAAGATTTTTGACAAAAGGAAAATTTTAAAGATAAGTAGTTTGAATGAATTAACAATTATTTTTGCAAAGGAAAAATAAAATAATAGTTTCAATGATGATATATCCAATCAGATAAAAAAAAATTAACAAAAGTTAAATAAAGATTTTTGACAGGTTTTTGATTTATTTTATGGTGAATCACACACAAGGCGTCAGTTACCTTTACCCCTTTTTCTTCAATAGTGGTTTCGGATCCCTGTAGAGATATAACCAGTTTATGTCAGAGCTTCAGGTGAAGCTTAGGAATCGACTCTCTACAGGTATAGGAGAGTAGAGCTCAACAGACTTTGGGCCCCTGTCGTGACGTCACGTCAGCTGCGTTGTCCGGCTCCAATAATGAAGTTCCGAAGTTGGGTACCGAGAAAAGACCAGGTGTTAAGACTCACCAAATAAAACCTTATAAATTCCCTTGCTCTGCTTGAAAAGGAATATTTACAGAACAAAAAGAAAGGAATATATTTGAATTTTAATTAATTAATTAATGTAATAATAAACTGAATTGTGAAATTGCAGTGATACTCCTTTTCAACAGAACTAGGTTTAAATAAAATGATCAATAACTTGACAATGATAGTAATTTTATAAAATAGATAAAAGCTATAAGAGCATAAAATAAGGTAGTTTTCTGGTGCAAACTATTTCGACAGAACCAGGTTTAAATAAAAATAATTAATGGTAATTTTATAAAAACAGATAGTAGCTATACAATTTATAGAAACACAAAATGAAATTGTGCTCTAGGAGAAAGCCCTGCACAGAACCAGGTTTAGATAAAAATATTCAATGGTAATATTATAAAAAAAAATTGTAGCTATACAAGCATAAAATAAAAAAAAATAGGTAATGAACCTCTAATATTCAAGAAAGGGGTGCCCATGTGCCTATGCACAAAATGGCGACCAGGTACAATTTATGTCTTTTAAGATAAGATAAGTAGGTAATAGTAATTTTATAAAAAAAATATAATAGTGCTCTAGGATAAACTACTGCACAGAACCAGGTTTAGGTAAAAATAATCAATAGTAAATTGTGCTCTAGGAGACTTCTGCACAGGCAAGGCAGGTAATAAGTACTAAATTAGCAAGAGATAAATGAAAATTTAAAGAGATATGCAGTGAGATTTCATCATAGAACCCCCGAGACAAATCTTCAGATATTAACACATCAGAAAAAAAACTCAGTACCCAGTGATCAATCACCAAAGATAGCGTAATGTATAATGGCAACTTAAAACTTATGCTCGGTTCTCTAAATTAGAATTATTGGGCAGAAACTACATAAGGTGGCGTAAGCCGACTCTACATTAGAGCAATTTTATTAGTCTCTTTTCCAAAATCTATAAAAAAAAATAAAAACCAGGGCAGTGAAGTTTTTCTTTAAGTTGTCCAAAATAAGAAATAGGTAATGAACCTCTAAAATTCAAAACCAAAGATAGGGGTGCCCATGTGCCTATGCACAAAATGGCGACCAGGTAAGCCTTTAAAGAAACAATTTATGTCCTTTAAAACAAGATAAGTAGGTAAAATGATTAATCAATCTTTAGGGTAACATTAAAAGATAATTTTAAAATAAATAAAACAACTGAGCTCGGGGTTCTATGATGAAACTCAAAAAAAAAATAAAAAAATTAAGAGAGAAGAATTTTAGTACTTGCCTGTGCAAAAGCCTGAACACTAGAGTTCCCAGAAAAATTACCTTTTCGTCCTCCTGCTGAAGAAAAATCCCCTCTACATATCCCTGCGACCTCACTTGAACCAATCAGAGATCACTTTATAGGTCGCGCACTCACCACAAAAAAGTCTACACCTTGCTCGATTCGCTCGCGGGTAAAACATCCAATTTAATCATCAATTCATTAATCAAAAATAATTAAGACTCAATCTTCACATTAGATAGACATTTTATTAAATTAAAACAGGTTATGTACATATAAACGTGGTTATAAAACCCACTAAAGGCACGATAAACTGTATAAATTTTAACAGTGCCAAAAAAGAGACGAAAAATGCTAAACATGAATACTTTAATGTTAGAAGGAGACAGTCATGACCCGGACTAAAAATAAGATCACCCTGGTTGACCAGTGCCATCTTAATTAAAAAGAAATAAAACCGGTACCGCCATATCTACCTTAGCCAGGTTGCAGATACCCTAGTTGAAATTTAATCCTGTCCCAAGAGGTGGCGATAGTATTACTGAATTTGAGATTAATATTTCAATTTAAGGATGTTTCGGTAAATGTGAGATTTACCGTAACACACCCCCAATAGTCGGCAAAAAAAAAATAAGTTTACTTATTTTTTTTTTTTTTTTTAAATGATGTTTCACCGCAAAACGAAGCAAACAAAGCACTCCAGTGTGATTCAGAGATATAGACAATTTTGTCGAGGCAATAATTTTATAGAGGCAGGAAAACAAACAGGCAATAGTTTACGATAAGTTACAAATATTGGGCGCCATGTACATTCCAAATGTACAAAATAATTAATAATAGTTGCCCACCCCAGAAACTGCTCCGCAATACGCAAACCTAGGACACCCCCAATAGCAGATGAATGCCACCCCGAATCGCTTGCATGAAATAAAGATCCTTAATAAAAATGCATCAAACAAAACTATGATGGAAAACGGACTTAAGTTAGCATTGCATTACACCAAATGTGACTTGGTGAATCTCGTGTACTAACCTCATACCAGCAAATTCAAAGCCCTACCTCATACTACCAAGAGAACCCATGCAAACCGTCCACACAACAGCACCCGGAAGGTGGAAGACTAATTAACCATTAGAAAAAATAGAAAAGATAAGATAAATCATTGTAACCCAAATGTTACACTGGTCGAAATAAAGTGTATTCTAGTACACACAAAACTAAAAGATACATCAGTGTTTGAATCATCTAAATGCACCACAGCCTTTTAATGAGAAACTAAATAGGGTGTTCCGAGAAGCGTAATCGCCTCCGGCCTGTATATAACAAAGAGAAGGCTGCAAATAAATAAGACACAATCGGTAAAAACAAGTTCTAGTTGAACTCGAGCTAGGACAAAATCGGTAAATCCAGACGTCCAAAAGACGAAGTAATAATATATACCTTTATAAAATTACGACAAGAAGGAACAGGTAAATAAGAAAGAGATAGACTTATTTTAATAGGTCACAATAAATTGTGCGGATCAAACGCCTATTACAAATAAGGGGTTCATTAAACAGAAATTTAATGAGATTTAAGAGGAAGAAAGATATTTCAACGTCGCTTCTATAGTTACTACATTCTTAAATTTGTTAGATCATTTCCAAAGAAATGCACTCCTAAGTCTAACACAAACTAAGATGTACTCACTAACCAAATAGTATTAGCGCTCAAAATCAAGTCAGCAAAAGACAATTCCTCGATTTTGGCTAGAAGAAACGAGATATTGCATAAATTAGGGGAAATAATATCAACTGCCTAACTTTGCAAATGTCACTGATGTTGTGTGAAAAATATTCCGGGGTTTAGAGTTACACGGAATATTCTAAAATCATCTGTCTCTCTGTTCATAGTATGGTGATGAAATCACAAGTAAATTAAAAAAATTAATATTCAAAAAAAATTTAAAATATTGAGGTAATGAAAAAGGTATATTAAATCAGAGCTAACATAAAAAAAAGGATAATTAATACATCAGCAAAAATTGAGAGACGAGAAGATGATAGATAAAGAATGAGAGAGAGCGCCCACCACTAACCCATAGCATCGTTAACTACAAAGGGGTGTAGGGTGCAAGATAACGATACCACCAAATAAAAAACAGTATAAAAAAAACAAGCAGGCATCAGCATGATACCTCAGATTCAGGTTCTGATTGATCGTCGGAATCCAAATCATTAGTTACGTCAGGTTTAATGTCAGAAATGTGCCAATTACCAAGGTCATTACCCTGCCTATCCTTTAAACTATAAACAAGCTTTGAATGTTTTTTACTGATTACACAAGGTATAAATTTAGGAGCCAATTTCGCACAGAAATTGTTTCCAGCATTAGACAATACATAGTTCTTTTTCCAAACATAATCACCCACATGATATTCTACGTCTCTTTTACGTAAGTCATAACGTTCTTTACTTTTTAAATATGATTTATAAAGTTTTTTTCGTACATCCTCATAGATTTGTGGGAGTTCTTGAATAGTTTGTGGATTATGAACGTTGGGCGCCAATTGTAATGAATTTTTAATTTAATGACGTGGGGCGTCAATTGTAATGAAAATTTATTGTTGTAATTGTAATGAAAGTTTATTTAGTCGTTGAGTGCCAATTTCTTACCTTTTGTTGCTTTGCTAGCTCAGGCAGGGCGTGGTAAGTTCGAGTTTAAATTTTAACAGTCCCTTCCAGTATGAAATAAAAACACATTCAGTTCAACTTAACAATTAGTCTATTTACATGAGTATTTCTATGACAAAGATTTTTGACAAAAGGAAAATTTTAAAGATAAGTAGTTTGAATGAATTAACAATTATTTTTGCAAAGGAAAAATAAAATAATAGTTTCAATGATGATATATCCAATCAGATAAAAAAAAATTAACAAAAGTTAAATAAAGATTTTTGACAGGTTTTTGATTTATTTTATGGTGAATCACACACAAGGCGTCAGTTACCTTTACCCCTTTTTCTTCAATAGTGGTTTCGGATCCCTGTAGAGATATAACCAGTTTATGTCAGAGCTTCAGGTGAAGCTTAGGAATCGACTCTCTACAGGTATAGGAGAGTAGAGCTCAACAGACTTTGGGCCCCTGTCGTGACGTCACGTCAGCTGCGTTGTCCGGCTCCAATAATGAAGTTCCGAAGTTGGGTACCGAGAAAAGACCAGGTGTTAAGACTCACCAAATAAAACCTTATAAATTCCCTTGCTCTGCTTGAAAAGGAATATTTACAGAACAAAAAGAAAGGAATATATTTGAATTTTAATTAATTAATTAATGTAATAATAAACTGAATTGTGAAATTGCAGTGATACTCCTTTTCAACAGAACTAGGTTTAAATAAAATGATCAATAACTTGACAATGATAGTAATTTTATAAAATAGATAAAAGCTATAAGAGCATAAAATAAGGTAGTTTTCTGGTGCAAACTATTTCGACAGAACCAGGTTTAAATGAAAATAATTAATGGTAATTTTATAAAAACAGATAGTAGCTATACAATTTATAGAAACACAAAATGAAATTGTGCTCTAGGAGAAAGCCCTGCACAGAACCAGGTTTAGATACAAATATTCAATGGTAATATTATAAAAAAAAATTGTAGCTATACAAGCATAAAATAAAAAAAATAGGTAATGAACCTCTAATATTCAAGATAGGGGTGCCCATGTGCCTATGCACAAAATGGCGACCAGGTACAATTTATGTCTTTTAAGATAAGATAAGTAGGTAATAGTAATTTTATAAAAAAAATATAATAGTGCTCTAGGATAAACTACTGCACAGAACCAGGTTTAGGTAAAAATAATCAATAGTAAATTGTGCTCTAGGAGACTTCTGCACAGGCAAGGCAGGTAATAAGTACTAAATTAGCAAGAGATAAATGAAAATTTAAAGAGATATGCAGTGAGATTTCATCATAGAACCCCCGAGACAAATCTTCAGATATTAACACATCAGAAAAAAAACTCAGTACCCAGTGATCAATCACCAAAGATAGCGTAATGTATAATGGCAACTTAAAACTTATGCTCGGTTCTCTAAATTAGAATTATTGGGCAGAAACTACATAAGGTGGCGTAAGCCGACTCTACATTAGAGCAATTTTATTAGTCTCTTTTCCAAAATCTATAAAAAAAAATAAAAACCAGGGCAGTGAAGTTTTTCTTTAAGTTGTCCAAAATAAGAAATAGGTAATGAACCTCTAAAATTCAAAACCAAAGATAGGGGTGCCCATGTGCCTATGCACAAAATGGCGACCAGGTAAGCCTTTAAAGAAACAATTTATGTCCTTTAAAACAAGATAAGTAGGTAAAATGATTAATCAATCTTTAGGGTAACATTAAAAGATAATTTTAAAATAAATAAAACAACTGAGCTCGGGGTTCTATGATGAAACTCAAAAAAAAAATAAAAAAATTAAGAGAGAAGAATTTTAGTACTTGCCTGTGCAAAAGCCTGAACACTAGAGTTCCCAGAAAAATTACCTTTTCGTCCTCCTGCTGAAGAAAAATCCCCTCTACATATCCCTGCGACCTCACTTGAACCAATCAGAGATCACTTTATAGGTCGCGCACTCACCACAAAAAAGTCTACACCTTGCTCGATTCGCTCGCGGGTAAAACATCAAATTTAATCATCAATTCATTAATCAAAAATAATTAAGACTCAATCTTCACATTAGATAGACATTTCATTAAATTAAAACAGGTTATGTACATATAAACGTGGTTATAAAACCCACTAAAGGCACGATAAACTGTATAAATTTTAACAGTGCCAAAAAAGAGACGAAAAATGCTAAACATGAATACTTTTAATGTTAGAAGGAGACAGTCATGACCCGGACTAAAAATAAGATCACCCTGGTTGACCAGTGCCATCTTAATTAAAAAGAAATAAAACCGGTACCGCCATATCTACCTTAGCCAGGTTGCAGATACCCTAGTTGAAATTTAATCCTGTCCCAAGAGGTGGCGATAGTATTACTGAATTTGAGATTAATATTTCAATTTAAGGATGTTTCGGTAAATGTGAGATTTACCGTAACATGTGTTGGTGCCATCATCATATCCCTATCTTTTACAGTTTTGGATCATCCAACCATTAAGATCCAGTTTCTGTAATGCTGTGTTTGCTAAATATTCCTCTGTCGTTTCTGCGACAGCAATAAACCCAACAAAGTGCTCCTCTATCGCTCCAGCTTGGGTACTGCAAAATCTTAAAATGATAGACATTTATCTATTCGACATGGCTTACATATTTGGTGCAGTCAAGAATAAAAGTGTAGGATTTTGCTTGTTTTACTCCTTGTATTACTCCTTGAATAACTGATTTAGACATGTAATTGCTCAATAAATATTAAGTAAGTTATTTTTGCAGGTGTCTTCTTAAGGTCAGGTTTATTACGATTTGTATTTGTCTGTGTTTCTGTGTCATTAATTATCATTAGCAACAATATATTTAATGCTCATTTGTGAATAAATGTACTATGCTAGGTTTCCATGCACATATGTGGTCAACATTGCACCGTACCTACCGGGCTTTATTGAACAAACATACATTCTGCTGATAACCGACAAAGAACCGTTAGGTATTGTTGCATTAGATATTTTTGCAGGTGTCCTCTTAGGTTCAGGTCATATTTGGATAACAATTTAAATAAGTCAATAAAATTACCACAGTTTCCCCCATTCAACTTAAGGGATTCTCGATGGTCTTTAAGTGACAGATTATGTGAGGCTTTAAACGCAATAATTATTTACAGTAATAGAACTTATTTTTTGTTGTTTGTTGAAAAATCGAAAGGTCTTTACCGAGGCTTGTTATTGTGAGGCCCATGGCAATGAAAATTGTCAATCGCTTTACAGCATGCATTTATTGACCATTCTTTTTTTGATTTTGCACACGCTGCCAACTAAATAAAATAAAATAGCAGATAACCTAACTTTTTCGTACTGTTTTGAGTATGCACGGTTCGTTATTTATAGGAACTAAAATCGATGAATACATATGCGAGATGTTATACGTGGCGACATCTCGTAGCAATCGAGCTATCCACCCAACCAGACCAGCGAGGTCTTAGAGAAGACCAAACCACAAAAAAAAAAAAAAAAAATTGGTTTTGCATTTTTCCCAGAGTGCTTGCTTTGGCGTTTCAGTTCTTCATGATTATATGTGTGTTAAAAGTTTGAGAAAATGTTATTGAGCCGTGAGGCAATGCATCGTATCAACACCGGTAAAGGCACTTGCCGGGACGGGTGTAAATAAAAAATTATATTTAAATACTAAGCTGTATCCTAGGCCATTCTAACGGCCTCAGAGCCTATGGCTCTGTCTTTTGGGCGCATTTTGGGTCGTATTTATACGGCCCATATGCGCCCAACACTGTTAAAATTGAATACTTAAGGGACTTTGTAATTACGCAATCATTAATTTAGTTGTGTGAGGGCAATAGGCTCCAGGTAGATTAATTTGGATATTAAGCTTAGTATTATACCTAATAGGAAATAAAAGACTTTAAAAAGAAAAGAAAAAGAAAATTGGTAATTTCTGTGACCAAACGCTGGAATGGAACCCGCGCAAGCAGGTATCTAATGTCAGGTGGCGCTGAAAGCCAATCGTCGGTTTCTGTGAACCGAAAACATGATATAAAGAAAGGGACAAACATCTTTCTTTAAAATGGATGAACCTAATGTAAATGGCGAGAATATCAACAAAAACAAACCAAAATATAAAAATTATAGAAATCTAGATTTGAATGGTAGAACCAAAAATAATCATACTTTTTCAGGTTAGTGGCACCGAAATTACCAAATAATTTTTCAGACTTGCGCTTGCAACTGCAATAAAAATAGGTCCGTAGCTATTTCTCGCAATCGCAATAAAAATGGCAATATCTGATTACTAAACTCGCTTTGCGCATGCTTGCAATAAAAATCGCGCAATTATTTATTGCAACAATAAAAAATTCCCAACTGTAATCCGGCCTTATAGGCGCGAGGCCGCCGGCAGTCGCCTATATCGCCTACGCCTAACGCCGCCACTGGCTTTGCGTAAGGTCAGGATGAGAACATTATGAAAAGAAATGAGTTTGGCGATGAAAGTCTAGGTTTGTGGGTATTTTTTTTTAGTTTGGTAAATTTATTTTATATACAACAGTCATATAATGACTATGATTTGACATCTTTGAAATATTACAATAACTTTATTACCCCACTAGTGCTTTTTTGAATTTATTACCGGAATGGTGTGTTAATAACATCTTAAATGAAATGAACCTAAAGGTAGAAATTTTTAGAATAAAACACACGCCATATACAATTATATGAAAACACATTTATTGTAAATATTATCTGGAACAAGATTCAAAACACCATTGAAAGATTCGTTCTCAATATTAGATGGCAGATCATCATTTTTTTTAGACACAACTCTGACAATAATTAAAAGAATCAATTCAGTGACAATGTTACCGAACCTATGCATCTTGCTAAGGTAATACAAATTCTTTTTACCTGTATTCTGTATTCAATTTTTAAACTAATTATTTTTACCCAAATAAACATTATAATAATAACAGTTATAGTTGTATACAACCGGCCTCGTCGTGCAAATTTTCACATGCATGCGTTAATAGTATACATATCTTACTTGTTACTTAAATAGCTATTTCGGCTTATGTATTGTCAAGGAGTTCACGAAGCTCATGACTAGTGTAAAGCCAATGCAAATTAGTAAGGAAATTCACGAATGCATGTCATATAACAATGGTCATACCTAAATTCAGTTTTGTTATGTCACATTACACGTCCTATACAGGGTGTCCGGTAAGTACCTCCTTATTTCTTGGGAGCATATAGAGGAGGTAAAATTAACCCTAAAGAGAACACCCTAAAGTGCCCCTTAACGGAGAAAAAGAGCCCAAGAGGTTACCCAACGATTTACTTTTTTGACTCTTATTTTTAAAAAGTATAACTTAATGAAATTTTAATATCTTATAGAGGCCTTAAGGAGTAATTGAACTGTACTACAATAGATGTTTTACATCGTCAGGGAAGTCAGTAACGGACTTACCACGACACTCGTTCGCCTAAAATTTTGACTGGCGTCATTTGACAGAGTTAAAAACTGATCTTTAAATACTCTGGTCATTCTTCGTCAAAAAGGTACTATTAATTTATTTCGATAAAACTGGCGGTTTTCGAAATAAATCGGTTTTTATGCGAAATACTCAAAAGTTACTAATGCTAAACACAAACAGGTAATAATAAAATACGCAGGGTATTTAATGTTTGGGAAGCGATTTCCAACTCTTTGAAGGCAATACGACTTTATGCTGAAAGATTTCCAGCTCAGACATTGTCAAATCCAAGAACCCTTCAAAGGTTTGATCGAAGATTAATTAATTTACAATGTTATTAAAATGCAAAAATAATGAAAACGTTTAAATTTTATTTTGGCAAATGTTCAATATGGGCTCCACGTACTTCAATACATTTTCTTAGTCTTTGAATACTATCCGACTGCACTGAATTTTCTTTCCATGATAAATTAGAGTCATTTAAACCTCCTGTGTATGCTCCTGAGAAACTACGGGGTACTTATCGGACACCCTTGAGATTTGGGTTTGGGTCACGTGTAAAACAAACTATCCACTATATGGACTTGCAAAGTTGGTACTGTTTTGTTTAAAAAATTGTTAGCTTGCGTTGAAGCAAACATAAAAGTTAAATATTTAATCAAGTTCAGTCTACATTCTAATTATATTATCTTACAAAGTATTATAAACTTAATGTAAGGAAACCCAAACTTTGTTTGTGCATATTGCAATATGTAAAAAACATTTTTTTTTAATTTGAACAAAGTAAGTACCAACCCACTTCTAAATCTGACTGAGATAAAAATATTATCATTATACTAGATAACTACTTAGAGTTAAAAATGCATTTTACAAGTACAACTGGAAATAAAGAAAACAACATTGGTTTTAAAACGCTACTTACTCCACGTCGCAACCAGTTGGGAAATACATTGTTCGTTTTTGTTGTAACACGTTTTAACCCAATGACTTATCGTCATTGTATTAACCCATCATCCCATTAAATCGCGTCACATCGCCGGCATCGCGTCGGCGCGGGCGGTTTTTGTCAGGTTGCAGGAAAAGACTCATTTATGCCCTGAGCCTATAAATACACGCGCTGGAATAATTTGCACTATATTAATTTTGAACGTGTCAATCTCAGCAACTGAAAACTATGAATGTGAAGATGAGGCTCCAAAAGACTGATTCAAAATAATTTTTACTTTGTAATATTGGACACTGCATTATCAGAAATAGACGAAAGGTTCGAACAAATAAAACAACATCACACACTATTCAATTTTCTCAACGTCCCAAATAATTTCCTTAAAACAGATAAATCAAATAGGTCTACAAAATGTAAATCTGTGGAAAGTATGTTATATTATCCATCTGCAAATAAAAAAGATATTATAGCTGAAGACTTAAGCGATGAAATTGACAACGTTGCACCCTATATTTCCCCTGAAATGAACGCGTTAAATATAAGTAAGTAATTCAATATCTATTTACAAATAACCTCGTCTGTTTCTAAATTTAGTGATTGCCATACGATTTTTTTTAACATTACCTGGGACTGTGGCTAGCGGGGAAAGAAGCTTCTCAAAACCTAAACTAATAAAAAGATTATTTGTGATAACAATGTGACAAGATAGGCTTTCAGACTTATCTATTATTAGTATCGAAAAGGACATTTCGGAAGATATAGATGTATCAGATATTATAACAGAAGTTGCAATAAAAAACGCAAGAAAAGCAAAGATAATTTAAGCTTTTTGACTGACCTAATAAATAAATATGTATGTATGTATGTATTTAATATAACGTATTAATTTCGTTATTATATCAATAATTATTATGTTAGGTTGTAAAATTAAAAATAAACTGAATTTATTATATTTTCTGTAATTCCTTGTTTCATTTAAGGTAAAAATATTTCAGAGATATTTCAATTAATCCATATGGTATGAGGGGGGGCAAGATTATTCTCGTACACGGGCGGCACCCACCCTAGGAACGGCCCTAATTTTAAGGCCACGCTTTGCTATATTAAAGTATTTATTAAACTCACAATTTTACCCAAGTGTTTTGCAATTTGTAGGCTCTGGTTGATGGTTGTCGGTCGAGGTTGTAGGTATTTACATAATACATTGGACTTTGTCACCTAAATCCTACTCTTGGCTTTCTTTCCCATCCTTCGTACCAAAGTTTAAAAAATATTTGTCAAGCAAACTTTGACCGTATGCTGTTTAACTCATTTCTTATCTATAGGTAGCTATAAAACAAAACATTTACATTGAGGCGAGATTGTGTGAATTCAGAAGCAGAAACAGAAACAGCTACACACATTTTTTGCATTTAAAGGTATAATGTGGTTAATAATATTTGTGTCGATGTTAATAGCAGTGTCTTTAGTGGGATATTTCAAGTATGCTTACACATATTGGAGGAAACGAGGTGTACCTTACTTGAAGCCTTCTTTTCCCTATGGTAAGTAAGACAAGATCTGATGAGACATTATATAACATAACTTTTTTTTTACACGAATCCGATATCCCGGTTTCCCATACCCTAGGATACCCTAGGATCAATTCCAAGAAAACAAGCTCTAAAGTTGGAACCCAATTAAAAATGTACGCCAAAAGCTCGAAAAATATCTTTAAAATATATTTCTCCGATGAAAGAAAACGGTAGGGGAAAGACGGGCAAATTTTACCAATATTTTAAATATTAAAAAAAGCAATCAATTTTATAGAAACAACGTATAATTTTCTGTGAAGTATAAACTTCAATAAAACACAAAAATAAAATGTTTTGCTTAACCCGTAACCGGTGACGTGGAGTCTACGAGACTCCTTCCATATAATGTTTCACTAAAATTCTTTAACTGGTAAATCAATAGCCGCGCGGCGCCATCTACCTTTCTGAAAGTGGAAGACGTATGTGTGGATGCTAAGAGCGCTAGTGCTAATTTAGACGTAGTCAAGTAAACCGCCTCTTGGAGTCCGTCAGACTCCACGTCACCGTTAATGTAATTAAATAGGGCTGTGCATATTGACTCTAAGTGGGTTACTTTACACTTGATAATGGCTAGTAAGGCAAGTACGTCATGCACTGTTCGTGGCATAGATCCTGACCTTGACAGGAAAGTTACTAAATGGTATATAACTCCTCGATTCTGACAATAGTGATGTAGACTATGTAGATAATGAAATAAGGAGCGACCATGATTCGGTTGAAAGTTACTAAATGGTATATAACTCCTCGATTCTGACAACAGTGATGTAGACCATGTAGATAATTAAATAAGGAGCGACCATGATTCGGTTACTATTGGGGTTCTCCGTCTATTAAAGATAATTCATTTTTGCTAGAAATGAGTTATTTATTTGTTGTTCTAATTAGGTAAATTATCATCTCCGTTTTTGATATAATTTTTTAGAACTTTTGTACATTATACATTCTTTACGGCAAAATTTTGTCTTTGTTCATTTACTTCCACTTGCAATATTCTGTACAAACATCAAAAAACTTGATATTTTAAAACTATATATATCTTTGCTTGTTAGTAATGACTTACACAATTGATTTACAATTGCTACTTGTAGTAGAAAAAAAGCTGGTTTAGTAAAACAAAAATATTTTAAAGGAGTCTCTAAGACTCCACATCACCGGTTGTGTAACAGAAATTAGACGTCACCGGTTACGGGTTAAATAGGTAAACACTTAATTAAAAAAACAAAAAATGCCCAAAAATATAAATTAACCCGTTTTACCTGCACCGGAGGGCCAAATAGGGTATTAATAATTTTAACCAGTGACCTACTAACCATAGATAGCACAAGGTATTCATAAATCCTATAAAGATATGCTGAGAAAATCGTTTGTAGGCGAGACGACGTAAGAAGTTAGATGGAGACGGAAGTGGGGATTACGCTGCATTAAGAATGTAACAGTGCTAAACCTAACCTATAACCCAACTTTCTGTTTATTCACTCATGAAAAGTAACTGCAGGATTATTATACTCCGATTTGTTCCATACTTGGTACTTGCGACTAATTTTAATTAGTCTCGAAATAAAAATATCACACAATACTAAAGATACAGCAATAATTTCAGAAAACCGGTAAACACTCGAAACTCCAGAAAAACCAAAAGAAAAACGCTGTCAAAAATGAATGGAACATCGTCATGCCGAGTATTGCCGAATCAATGCGGATGGCCACGAAAATGATGGATCTGGGCGGATCCTTTATCGCTGCGTTGCCATACTGCAAACGTTTCCCAAGGATTTAGACAATGTTATAATTTTCCCACATCATGTCATTCATCATAATACTTTTAACAGCGTAAGTTTGGCAAACTAAGTGGAGGGGCGCAACTTGTTGATTTACTTTAGACTGAAATACGTTGATGTTAATACTTTTATCTGTTATTGTTGTATCTATAGTTGTTAGGTCATTGGTTTTAACTAAAGAATAACTATTTACACAATTCACATATTAATATTATGGCTTCGTCGCCGACTCCGGCACATAAATTGTGTGCCCATCGTAAGCACGTGGCACAAGCGATCCATCCTTTGGAAGATATGAAATAAAGGCCTTCGCAATAAAGGCATTCCACGTCACTGCCATTGCTAATTTTGCTATCACTTGAATCATGTTTCCGGGCGAGTTTTGTTTTTTTTATGTTTTTGTTCTTCGTCTTTTTTGAACCGCCTCGATCATCTATTTTTCTCTTTACAGCCATCTGCCTAGGTGATTTCTTATTTTTGATTTCAAACGAGTGCTCAAGCTCATCCTTGTAGGGGTAGAGGTCTAAACAACAACGGTTTTGCTTCTTTTCGTGACGTTCGTTTAATAGTCTGATCAGCATGTGGAGTCGGAAAAATAGCTGTTGGACTAGAAGGTGGAAAGGTAGAATCCTTTATTTAAGATATGATTGGCTGAGCATGGACAACGGGAATGGTCTTAGTTTCTTCTGGGGTCTTTTCATTTACGGAAATATCATCTTTTGAAGTTATTGGTATGGGAGAAGTATTATTGTTTATTCTGTGCAGCTGAATCGTAGTTCAAGAATTATGGTTAGAATCTGCTTTAGGGCATCACTAATTTTGGATATTCCAGCTTGACTGAAAGACCCTTGGATTTTTCTGGATATGTTGTCTCTTTTTTTCAGTAGCAGCAGATGGTTAAAAATCGGCATCAGAAAAAACATTTGCATCCACAGGCCGTTTTTCTAAAGTCATTTATAGCAGTTGCATTATAGCTGCTCCTATGAAAGCAGCGGTGAAAAGTAACTAAGCGGCCAGGGTTGGTCCTAAGCCACTTTCTTACTTCGTCCTCGAAATATTTACTTAAAGGCTTCATATTGTCATATTGTCAACTAAACGTCGTGCGCAACACTTTTACAAACCTAAACTATTGTATATCGAAATGCTAGAACACTGGGTTAGTCAATGTCAAGTTTATACGAATAGACATCAGCACTTGTCTTGTACAAAAACTCCAGCAAATGCGAAAAACGATACCTTCAACTGCATAAGCTGGGTCACACCCTGCGTACTAACTTGATACCGTTTCGGCACGACCCTCTCCGCTGCCCTTGAGACACGCTGGACTACCTTATCCGATAATGTAACGTTTATGGAATATATGGTGCTAATGTTTTGTAGCCTCTTGTTTGATTATTCCCCCTTGGAAGATAGGCAATAAGAACACGTCAAGGAGCTAAGCGGAAGCAAACCCCGTTCCTTTTCATACATGACCATATATGCTACGTCTAAGGACTGTAAGCAGTGCGTAGTGTAAGGCGGGAAATACAATAGAACTACGCCATTATCTCTTGTATAATTTATTAGGTTCAAGTTTTTGGTATGTGAAAAGTATTCGTTTAAAAGAAGAAGCAAGGGTGAATTTTTTGAGGCTTCGGAAAAACAACAAGTCTTTTAAACCATTTAAAAAATATTTCCATATCTATCCATCCCTTTTTCTTGAGCTCCACCTAAGTTCCAGATACTAGACTATATCTCTATTACATTTTCTTACGTGGATAAATCAACATGAAAGAAATGTAGAAACCTGCCGCAGAGAAACATACAGCGTGTAACAGAAGTATGGAACGCTTTAAATATCTTTTATACCGCTTATCCGATTTAGCTAAAATTCGGTATCCGTATATAAGAGGTTATAGCGGAGCTGCTGGTGACATTTGCAATGTTGTCAAATTTACTGACTGCACTCGATTATTTCTTGTGGGGACATTTAAAAAATGTGGTCTTCAAGACAAAGCCACATGATATAGAAGACCTAAAACAAAGAATTGAAGTTGAGTGCCGACGAATCGAAGAAACAGATATTCTCTCTAATGTTTTAAATACTTTTCCGCAATATTTAGCATGTTGTCAAGAAGTAAATGGAAGGCACTTTAAACATCTGATTTAATTTCTTTATTCTGTAATAAGTAAGTTTAAACAATAATTACCTTAAAATAATGTTTCAATAAATTGTCAATTTTCGAGCTCGAATATCAAAAAAATGGCTAGATTTAGACATTAAGTAACTTATATAAATCATTTTTTTGAATAATATACAGGGTGTTCCATTTAAAAAAAAATATTTTAAATTGCTAAAAAACTGTAAATTTGGCAACATTGCAAATGCCACTAGCAGCTCCGCGACAACCTCTTATATACGGATACCGAATTTTAACTAAATCGGACAAATGGTATTAAAGATATTTAAAGCGTTCCATACTTCTGTTACACGCTGTATGTCTGCAGTTACCAATTCGTATCTAATTGCTGATGTCAAAACACCTACTTGACGTTTACCTATATTTGATATAATTCTAGAAGCTCCTTTGGGAATCACTGTGAGGCCAGTTTCATCGACGTTGTATATTTGTTGTGTTGTAAAATGACGTTTTTCAATCAATTCTTCCAGAAGGGTAAAAAATTTTAACAGCAACCTCCCCTTTCTGCGCGCATTTCTGAAGTAGCATTTGGTTTTCTTATTGATTATTTCGGATATCTTCTCAGAAAGCCCTGCACCTAACCTTGTCCAACAATTTCGGCAGTCTTACTAGAAGGATGATCAATATTGTTTAATTCCGCTAACTGAAAGGCGAGCTTTCTGCATTCAATAATAGCTGGTCCGAATAATCGCTCCTCCATATGTTTTAAGTAACTTGCAATTTCTTGTTCTTGTAGCGGTGTAAAAACGGCTTTACATCTACACAAAGTTGTTGAAAGAGTCTCCTCATTTGGATTACTTCTTCGAACGTACCATTCCAGAGTCGTTTGCGAAACATTAAGTTAAATAGATGCACGCTGAAAGCCCATTTTACCCTTAACTACAGCTTTAACGACTTCCTCCATACTTATTTTGGACCAAATCTGCCCACTAGTGGACCGTTTGTATTTATACACCGTCCAAAAATATGAAAAGACTATTTTATTAAGGATGACAAGAGGTAGAACTTAAAAAAAAAAGTAGGACAAAAGGGGTTACCCTATTTTGGCGTGCCACATTTTGCCCGGCTTTTATACTTTTACGATAATTACATAATACAAACTAGTAATTTAATGTATTTTCAATAAAAGTCATGACAAGTTAAGCCTAGAATAGTGTACTTTACGAATATTATCGCAAAATTGCGTTAAAATACATATGCAGAAACTTACCTTTCCAGCCGAGGGTATATTTACGCAACAAAATAAGACACTGCAATCAATTCGGTAGATCTGTTTGTACTGGCAGCTGAGTTAAAGCAAAGAAACTTATAGCTACGCAATAGAAGTGGAATCTTAACGAGCAGCTTAAATCCGCGAGATGCCGCTTTACAGCGTTAATAAACAGACGATTTTCCATCGAATTTGAATTGGCGCGTCCCGTGCCCAGCTTGATGGAGAGCTACGTTGCCAATAGTTGTATACTTTCTTAAAAGGTTGCAATTAAAAATAAAAGTGAGAGTTATTGCATCTTTTACTAGGTTAATCTTAATAATAAGAGCTAAAATTGGCTACAGTCAGTGAAACAACAATCACGCGAAACTACGTTTTAAGTTTTCTCATGGACGCGAGAAGGATCACTAATCTATTTCACGACATTTAAACCTGCCGTGGCGCAAAGATTAGGGTGGCGACTTTAAGATAGTCATCGTTTTACCAGTTGCGAGTTCGATTCTACTTCCCAGTGTTTTTTTTTTTAATTATTTTTTGTTGCTTTAAATATTTTGTAACTTTATTTCTACTATAACACTGGTGGATTTATACAGTATGTCCACGGATGGGGTTTACAAGAGGACAAATGGACTAAAAATTGAAAGATACGAAAAAAAGTCACTCTTAATAAACGTTTTTGCTTGTCTAGAAAATACGATTAATCATAAGAAACTTAATTTTTTTTTATACAGGGTGGGCAAAAACTGCAAAAATGTTATTTTGCTTAAGAGTAAACATACTTTATTTTGAAAGATACGAAAAAAAGTCACTCTTAATAAACGTTTTTACTTGAATAATGAATAGGTGATACTTGTTGTCAATGACTTTATTTAATGAAGTAATTATAATAATAATAATAATAATACGAACATTTTTATTAACATGAAAAGAATACGATAACGATTTCATAATTCAAAAGCTCCACCCCCATACTCGACACATTTTTCTAATTGCTTTCTCAAATAAGTGAAAGAATTTCTGATTTCTTCCTGAGATATCGATTGGACAGCCTGGATAATTCTGCCCTTCAGCACTTCAATATCATTTGGTACTGCGGTAGCAAAAACAATTTGTTTTAAACGGCCCCATAAAAACATATCCGCCAAGGTTAAGTCGGGGCTTCTTGAGGGCCACCAAATCTGCGGTCAAGCCATTCTCTAACCTCACGAGCGAAATGGGCTGGACTTGCTGAAAATACATATTTTGTCGAAAATTTAATGGTAAATTTTCGAGTTCATCATTGAAAAATGTATCCAGCATTTCTAAATATGATAATCTATTGCACGTGTTATCAAAAAAATATGGCCCCATGATGCCATGGATGGATATCGCGCACCACACGTTCACTCTTGTGAAATATTGTCTTCTCGTCATAATTCTGAATTCGGGATTTTCTAAAGACCAGTACCTAACGTGCTGGGTTGCAACGGTTCCATTGGTAGAAAATCT
The DNA here is from genome assembly GCA_963920685.1 of Polydrusus tereticollis. Taxonomy (NCBI): domain Eukaryota; kingdom Metazoa; phylum Arthropoda; class Insecta; order Coleoptera; family Curculionidae; genus Polydrusus; species Polydrusus tereticollis. The sequence continues at coordinate 60,163,114 of OY987329.1, forward strand.
ACTTTCATCAGAAAACATGATACATTTATAAAAATCAACATTTCCACTTAAAATTTTGTCTCCTATCCACAAGCAAAAATCAAGTCGTTTCGCGTCATCTCCCTCTTCCAATGTTTGATTAAAGTGCGGTTTATACGGATATAATTTATTTGCTTTAAGGATCTTCTGAATTTGACTTTTTTTCACAACTTCCAACTGAGTAACACGATTTCTAAGGGACGTCATAGGATTTTCTTCAACAGATTGAAGAACTAAGACTGTAGCAGCATCATCATGGTCGTATTTCTTCTTTTTTTTTTTGAGATCCAAAACCGAACCAGTTCTCTGGAACTTTTTTATTAACTTGCAGATTGTCATCCTAGTTATTGGGATTCCTACAAATTTCTCGGTAAATTGTTCCATTACGTAGCGGTATGAAACTTGACCATCCCCATAACATTGTATTATAAAAACTCTTTGTTCGGTAGATAGCATTTCTACTTAAATAATAACTTCATTAAATAAAGACATTGACAACAGTAAGAGGTGTGCCAGCGAATACTTTTTGGGAAATAATTTTTACATAGGTAAACCTTTTAATGAATTGTTCTATTTCGGTTTGTTGTGTAGAAAACACATTCATTAAGAGTGGATTTTTTTCGTATCTTTCGAAATAAAGTATGTTTACTCTTAAGCAAAATAACATTTTTGCAGTTTTTACCCACCCTGCATAAAAAAATTGAAGTTTCTTATGATGAATCGTATTTTCTAGACAAGCAAAAACGTTTATTAAGAGTGACTTTTTTCGTATCTTTCAATTTTTAGTCCATTTGTCCTCTTGTAAACCCCATCCTTGGACATACTGTAGATTAATAGTATATTATTGACTAGCGTGCCATAGCTTTATTACTTGCGAGTGAAATGCTGTAGTTTTTCTACGATCATAAGCGCATTTTGAGGAATATATTTATCACAAAAAAACTGTACCTACTTGTGAGAGTGAACAAAACAGTCCAGTTAACTTGGCAGGAAAATGCCTTATAACACACGCGTGTTAAAAAGTATATTTGAAATCTAGGAGTCAATCTATATGATTTGAACAGATGCATATGGTGCCCATATTTTCTTTTCATTACACAATATTAAACATTTTAAAGATATGAAAGCTTTTGTATAAATATGTACAATGATAATGTTTACAAAAATCATGGTAAAAATAATGTTTACTGAACTGTATATCCTGTACATATCTACAAATTAAAAGAAATTTGTACATAAGTGTATAGGAACTTTTTTACATTCTTTTGATATCCTGTAGCGTGTGGTACTATGCACTTTTTTAAGGTCACCCTGCATAACAGGGTACCTACCTTAATAGGGTGTTCGTCTTTGATAGCACCCAGAATACAAGGGATACAAAAAAAAGTTTTATATGAAAGCTGTTGGGTTTACCAAAAGGCATAACGCAAAAATATTTAACAGCATACTGAGCGGCCAAAAAATAAATTACATACTTAAACATATACAGTAATGTTCGCTTATAACGAACCCACTTATTGCGAACTTTCGTTTATAACGAACATATTTGTAAGGTAGAGCTTTAGTAGGTAGGTATTAGTATTTACCGTTTATTGCGAACTTCGCTTATAGCGAACCGTTTCTTTCGGTCCCTGGAGGTTCGTTATAAGCGGGCATTACTTATTTTTAAGGAAGTTTTTAAATTTTCTTTTGGCGTTGCTAAATAATTATTTTTGTTTCGGGAATTTTCAGTGACTCGATAAAAAAATCATAACATGGGGCATTCAGCTTAGTTAAACAAAATTTTTACCATTAGTACCTTAAGATACGCGGTACATTACCCATAATACTGTTTTTGAGGTTTTGATATAGGGTGTACAGTACTGTACAGGATGGTCCACGTAAGACGACGCACTACCTTTTTTGGAAACCGTAAGAGTTATAAAAAAAAAGTGAATAGAAAAATTAATTGATTGTAAAGACATTTTTATTATTATGTTTTTGTGTATACAGGGTAAGTCGCTTTTCTGGAGTTGATATCAATTTTCGATCTTTAAATAGAAAACCCTATATCTTACAATACTTTTGGATTTTACATAAAATATTAATCATTCTTTAATAATTGCACCATAAGTCTAAACCTTATAATCTTCGAGATATCGACTTTTAAAAAATCTCATTTTTTAACTTTGACAGTTTCTAGCTCTCTAACGGTACATCTTGGACCAAACCGGCCTACATGTCCCTTTCTTACTTTTTTATTATCTTCCTAAAACTATTAATTTCAGGTTAAACCGAAAGTACTATATTTTCAGATTTCGAGTTACATCCGGTTTAACCGGAAGTTTACACTTTTGGAAAGACAATAAAAAAGTAAGATAGGGATATGTAAGCCGTTTTCACCTAAGATGTACCGTTAGAAAGCTATAGAAGCTGTCAAAGTTCAAAAATGTCAGTCGATATCTCGGAAACTATTAAGTTTAGACTTATAGTGCACTTATTAAATAATAATTGTTATTTCATGTAGAATCAAAAAGTATTGTAAAATATAAGATGCTCTATTTAAAAAACCAAGAGTTGGTATCAACTCCAGCCAAACGACTTACCCTGTGTACATAATACAATTGCGTACAATTTTAGGTAGAATTCATAGATTGGATAATATATTTTTCCCTTGTTGTTTAGGACTTATAACCAAAAAGGTTTAATAATTCATACTTTCCTGTCGAAACTAAATACGACTCTAATTAAAACAAATTATTTCAATGTTAGGTCATTTTGTGGCAACAAGAAAGACTTCAATTTTTTTGTTCTGGTCGTTTTAGACCTATGACCAAAAACGTTTATTACGTACGTCTTGGTGCCGTAAAATAAAATAATTTCGGCAGATACAAAAAAAAGTGTAAAGATTGTTAGATTTACAATCAGATATTTTTTGAACCACCTTATATGCAGATAAACGTACATTTTATATCCCTTTTTATGTTGTTAATACAGTTTTTCTAGATCTTTTATTTTGTTTTTCCGTCACTGGACTAAATTAATAACTTATCAGTATTAGCAGTAGGTACATATTTCAAAAATGCTAGAATTCGTCAAGAGAGTATGCCAAAAGATTTCGTATAAGTTTAAAGGAATATATTTCGTGAACACTTTGTACAAAAAAATCGATTGAAGTAGTAAAATTATAGATTACAATAAACTCCTAGATTTAATCATTTTTATATTAACCTCTTTGGTAAACCCGAAAATGAGAACATTGGTTTACGCCGCCGGCCGCGCCGTATTGTTTTATTGGGTTTAGTAATCTTAATAACCAGTCTACAAAATTCAGTTAATAATCCTAAAGACTGTATAACTTATTATATCGCACCCGAAAAGACGACAACTCTGAACGTGCATTCGGCAAAGCCCGACCGCTTAACGAAGAAGGATCCCCGTTTTGAAAACCGGGATCCATCGAGCGATCGAATTATTAACATTACGTCGGTTTTCTATTGCGTAGCTATGCAAACATTGGCGCTGTAAGGAATGTAATTAACCCAATAACGAGTAGATATCGATAGATGGCTTGGTATTACATGCGAAAAACCGTTTTGCCCGTCTACCCGGTCTTGCCCGTCTTTCTCCTATTTTGTTGGCTCGTAATCTTTGCTTCTCCACTTCAGACGAGTATAGATGTGACAAAATAATAAAATAATGTATAAATAGGTATAAACCATTTTTTTAATGCCTTATACTTATCATTTTATTTTCAACTATCATTTATTGCAGGAAACTATACATATGGCTTTCCAAGAAACATTACCTCTGCTGGCGAAGTTAAAGTTTGGTATGACGAATTTAAAAAACAAGGTCATAAATTTGGCGGAGCCTGGATTTTTGCCAGACCAGTTTTGGTTTTGGTCGATCCCACCTACATAAGAGATATTTTAACAAAGGTAATAAAAACTGTAAAATAATTTTTTTAACTTCCAGGTACTAACGTCAAATTTGAATTTCGGATTTTAAAGAACCCCCAGATACCAATTTTAGTTCAAATATCGACATTATTTCAAAAAGTATTTAGAAAAAATAAAATACAAAATAAGATTTTAACACCCTGTATCTCCGAAACGAAGCATTTTCGGACATAGATTTATGGAAACTTTTTTCGCAATATTAATGAAACACCCTGTATATTCTGGCTATAAGGAGAGAGTATTATCTTTGGTTGCTATTTATAAAGAAGTGTGAATGGCCCGCCCGTAAATGTCCTTTTCACTTTGGTATAATCTGTCCCTAAAGAATATGTTTAGATAAATCAGACAGGGAACTATTTATTTGTTCGACTCTATGTTAATAATAATGAAGATTTAATTTTGATTTTTACTGTCTTATACAAAAATAATTAATTAAACTTATTTTAAAATAAGGCTGCAATTTTGGCGTTATTCCTGGCATGTTCCGAATAAGACCAATGACAACTAAGTCAAAAAATTAACAAAAAAAAACATATTTACATGTTGCCGGACAGCCAAAATAAAAATCAATTTTGGTACTGCATTTAGATCGTTTTATGCATTAGTTGATAATATGGTCTTAAAATAAAATTTAAAAATATCTATATCTATTTAAATAGATCTTTAAGGTGGCTTACGCCTAACAGCAAAATACTTTACATTGTTCAGGTGTTTTATTCGCCTCATAAAGGGGAAACGTATTAACAATGTATTCAACTTGGATAATAGACAAATAGTAGTAAAAATTTTGGTCTCTTCCTCTTTTCTCTAAATATAATTTATCAGTGGAAGACACATACATTTATTTATTTTGTAGGATTTCCACCATTTTATCGAAAGAGACTTTTATGTTAACGAAGTAGATAAAAGAGGAATGCACCTCTTTAATATAAGAAGCGATGGATGGAGAAATTTGAGACAAAAACTGACACCGACTTTCACCTCAGGAAAAATGAAAATGATGTTTAACAGTCTCGTAAACTGTAGCAACTTTATGATAGATTACTTGGAAAAATCTGAAAAGATTGGAGAAGATATCGATATAAGAGAGGTATAAAAATCTTCTAAGCCATAAATGAGTTTTGATTCTTTCAAAAGCGGCGAGATAAAGGAAGCATGAGGCTATGCCCCATATTTTTAAAAAAGAATAACGTTTATTTATTTTTAGGAAAAGTGTTTTTAAAAAAAGGGGTAGGTGGTTATAAACAAATTGAATATAACCTGTGCTAACCACAACCGTGTTAACTACTGTAGTAGTTCTACAATAATGTTATAACTCAATTTATTATCTTTTATCCATAATGTTTCTTTACTAATAAAAGTTCACATTTATAATTAAAACTTCACTTTTATACAATTAAATATAATACAGTTATACAATTAATATGTTAATATGACTAGTTAGTACACTAGGTCTTCAACTTTACATTCCTCATCCTATTAAGTTGTACTTATTGATTTAAGACAACTTACATTAACAGTTTCGCTCAACTAGATGTTAGTATCCCCTGAGGATGAACGCTTAAGCGTTCGAAACATGTAGGGAACTATTTATTTATTTTTACAATTATTAGACGGTGGAGGAAGACTGCATGGTTTCATTTACATAAAACTATTATATTTACTTTTAAATGTTCACTTAATAATATTATTTTTGACAATCTAATAATTAGCAACCTCAAATTTATAAAATTTTTAGGAATTAACATTACGAAAAATCTTCCTTTAAATGAACATATCGAAAAATGATATAGAAACTTAGGTTCAGGTGCCCTGAGATTAGTTTTTCATGAAGCAATTTACTTACAGCTCTTCGAAATGTTTATTGTGCTTTAATAGAATCTCCTTTAAGATAGGGAATTTGCTTCTGGTGAAATTCATGTCAATATCTTCATAATTCTATTTTCACTTTACAAAAAGGAGTTATCAGGTATTTGTGCAAAGCAAGATCTAGAGCTTCTTGTAAACCTTTACTTATCTCGCCAAATATTTAAACACTTTTAACTAACTAACTAACTTTAAACTTCAATTTTTGTATTGGAAACAGTTTGTTCGATTTAAAAGAACATAGAAATAATATTAATTTACCCAGGTAGATAATGTTAGACAAGACTTAAATATAATTATGTTACATTTTCAAGTCTTGTAAAGAAATCTATAATTTATGATTCTAAAAAAGTTTTTAATTATCTTCCAATTTTAATTAAAAAAATGTCAAATTTTAAAATGTTTAAAAGAAACTGTGAACATTTTATTATTGAAATAAGCTTATTATACCTACCATAAATAAATACTTATGCAGCCACCCCCTCACAATTATGATGATAAAAGAAGATAAATTTTGCAATCTTTATCTGTGTGTTACTTTATGAATTGTTCAAAATGGTTATCATTGTTTTATGAGCACAAGTACAGGGTGTCCATTTTTCGATGTAATTGCAGGGTATCTCGGTAACTAGTAATTAAACAGACTTGCGGTTTTCACATTACTGCGCTACTTTTTCGTGACACAAAAGATGCCGCAAATAGAATTGTTATTGCTTTCATAGGTTTTAAGCCGCGGGGGGTTTTCGATAATGTTTGCTTTTTGACCATCCCCTGTATTTTCTAAGTTAGTTTTTTAAGCAGAATTCAGTGGCGTGCACAATCAAAAAAAAAAAACGAAATAAACGATACAGCACCAGAAGTTCGTGCAAAGTCATAGAAAAAAAATCTCGGAGCGATAAAATCTCGTGTCTAAAAAATTATTAAACTAATGTCATTTTAAACCCTATGAAGTAAAGATTGTGCACAATTTACGTACTGGGAATACAGTGCGACGATTTATTTTTTGCAAATGTATCTAAATCGAATACGAGTCGACAGGCAATTTGCTACAAAATTAATATGGTCTGACGAATCTTATTTTTCCCATCCTCAGCTGTAAATGTAATATCAATGTATTTTTACCTAATTTATAAATTATATAGTAGACGCGATTTCTTAATTATTATTATAAAGCGCGATAACAAATAACCACCAATTAGGGTTTCATCAAAATTCGATTATCGAAAACTTCGCCCGTATATTTTTACATAATATTTATTCTACCAGTAATGACATATTCTTTTGTTTGTTTCAATGGTTTAATGGTCTATACTACCCGAATTTTCTAAACTATTGAATTTGTACGATTATTGTTAATAGTAACTATCAACTATTATATAGTTCTCAAAAGCTTAAAAATAGCCTAATAAAATAAGAAAAAACTATACAGGGTATCCCATTTAAAAAATTATATGTTTGCCTTTAATCTCAAAAAGTAAGACACCCAGAAAAAAATAAGTACACCTCTGAATTCTGCTTAAGAAACTCTCTTGGAAACAGTTTTCAATTTTTTAAGAAGTTAAATGATAACCGAAATTCAGGGGGTGGTCAAAAAGCAAATATTTTCGAGAACACCCTATTGCTTAAAAACTAAAAAAGCTATGATAATTCCGTTTAGGGCATCTTTTGTTTTACGAAAAAGTAGCGCAGTGATGTGAAAACCGCAAGTCTCTATCTTTACTGGTTATCGAGATACGCTGCAATTACATCGAAGAATGGACACTCTGTATATAAAGGAAAACTCTATTGGGAGAGTTTTTTTATGCGTGCGAGCGAGGCTATAAAATGACGAGATCAATAGAGCTTTCCTTTATGTACCATTGCGCCCAAAAGAAACTAGGGCACGCAATTTAACTTCTATCTCCTAGGCTATTACAAAACTTTCAGCGTTGATATTTAAATCAGTTAAAGTGGTAACAATAAATATAAAGTGGTAAAAATGCCTACGTTAAGTGTAGAACAAAAATCTATTATATTTACGCGAGTGAGAGAATATATATATTTATAAGTGATATTGCTGAACAATTAAATATAAGTGAGAATACCGTGCTTTTGTGTAAAAGTAAAGTAGCAGAAAAAAAAGTGGAGCTATTGAGAGAAAGCAAGGTCCCGGCCGTCCAAAAATCTCAACAGAAGTGCAAGATAGGGCAGTTGTTAACTATTTGCGCGACAATCCCTTTGAAACAGCAATAAAAGCTTCTCACGAAACCAATTTTCCTCATTCAGTCAACACTGCTCGTCTACGGATTCGGGGCTCAGATATCAGGGGCCATTGCTCTATCCATAAAATTTCCTTAACAGAGGTAAATAAATACAGAAGATTAGATTTTGTACGTAACTATGTCAATCAAACTAATATATGGGAAACAGTAATTTTTTCCGATGACAAGACATTTCAGTTTAGTAACAATGGAAAAATCCGTATATGTAGATTCACAGAAGCGATGTATGCTGAGCAATTTACTTTTTTTTATGATAAGGCACAGCACTGTAGGACTAATCCTTTATAGCGCTCTGTGAGCGGTGCGTGTGAAACGATTCGCGTTAGTCTTAAATCTTTGGAAGTTATTTATACTCGTTGGAGAACACGACCTTAGGCAGGTCGTTCCAGAGTGATGACGTTCTTCAGATAAAAGAATATTTAAACACTGTCGCTCGAGCGATACTAAGCTCGACTACGTACGTACGATTGGGCTGCAGTGGCTCGTCCTGCATTTCTACCATGCACCGCTCTGGGTGGAATCAAGCGGGAAACTTCAGTTGAGCACTTGCCATGAAGATATTTGTAAGATAGACTCAAATCACCAACCTGCCTTCGATGTTCGAGGCTTTCCAGGTTGTTTGTCAGATCATGGTCACCGATCAAGCGAATTGCTTTTCTTTGAATGGAATCAGCAATCTAAGGGTATGTATGGAGGCATATATGCGAGCAGTACTCCAGCAATGGTCGAATTTGGGCTTTATAGAGCATCAAGAGTTGTTGGGGTCTATCGAGGTTCTTTTAGTTCGGAAAAGTATTTCAAGCTTCTGCGAGGCTGCCTTAGCATTGATCACAACTATGCCAAGACATATGACTATCTAAACTGACGCCCAATAGATGAATTGATGAAGCCAAGTGAATCGAGTGTCACGCCATGACTATATCCGGTTCTTCAATTAACTTTTTAGAAGAAACTGCCGCCTGGGTTTTTTAGCGTTAAATTCTACTTGGTTACTGTCACCCCAAGACAGAAATTCTTCCAGGTCTTTGTTGAGATGTGAGAGCTCTTGTTGCCTATAGAGATGTGCATTGGCACTCGATGCTCGAGCATCCAAAATACTAGATGAAACAAGTGTGCTGTCATCAGCGAAGCTATATATAGGATTTTTATTTATTTTTCCAAAAGATCGTTAATGCATAGTAAAAACAGGGTGGGCGACAATATAGAACCTTGAGGGACTCGGGCGTTGATGTTAAATGTGTCTGAAAGAAATCCGTCCATCGCGACAGTTATGAACAAAATTGAACCGGCATTCCGTATGCTCTCACTTTTGTTAGGAGCCCCTCATGCCATACTCAGTCAAGGGCCTTGGAAATGTCCAGTGCTACCGGCCGGGACTCCCCATGATGTCCTATTGCGTTGTTCCAAACGTGAGTAACATCAGCAAAAAGGTCTCCTGTTGTTCTAAACTTTCGGAATCCATACTGGCGGTCACTAATAATGTTGAAGCCCTCCAGGTACTTTAATACTTAATAATAATGGCTCTATGACTAAATTTTGAAATGTAAAAAATAATTATGGCTTTTAGTTAAGTTAAAGATTTGTATAAAAAATTAAAGTTTTTAAAAAGTCAACAAATCATTTTTAGCAGTAAGTTATTTGATGCCTTCTTTAGACAGACACACTTTAAAAATATTTTTGTAACATACAGGGTCCGCCAACGAAGCGGGGACGGAAGATTACATCCTTATCGAAGAACTTATCAAAAATACTGAAACAGCACAGGTTTAGAATTAAAAGTGGCATATTTTAAAAATATTTTACATTATACAGGGTGGCTCAAAAAAGTGAGGCGAACAAAACTTGTATTTTTTTAAATGGAACACTCTACATATTACACTATTTTTTAATTCTACATAAAATAGTAATTATTTTTTAATAAGTGCATTATGAGTCTAAACATAATAGTCTCTGGGATATAGACTTTTGAAAAATGGCATTTTTAAACTTTTACAGCTTCTAGCTTTTTAACGGTATGTCTTAGAGCAAGAGGCTTGCATGTCCCTGTCTTACTTTTTTATTATGTCCCCAAAAATGTAAACTTTTGTTAAACCGGATATAACTCGAAAGCCGGAAATATGGTACTTCCGGTTTAATGATAATATTGTTATTTTATTATATCTGAAAGAATTAGTTTAGACTACCCCGAACAGGAATCGTATAATTGCATCGTGTGATGGCGTATGGATTCAATGATGCGTACGATAAATGCGTGTATTACATCGCAGGACAGGCATTTCCAACACTTGCTATAAAAAAATCTAGTCGCTTTCGCGTAGGACGTTGTGTTTATATTTAAGTTGCATTATTTATATATATTTTTTTTAGAAAACGATTTAATTTATTTTATGGAAGTAGTCCATCATGACAGACTTTGTGTTTCATTCCTCACGATTTAATTTATGTTTGGGTCTTTAAAAAAAAATACAAGAAATGAAAAAGTTTCTAAATAAACCAGGCTATCCAAATTTATGTTTTTCCAAGTCGTTGCGTAATATTTTCTTTAAATTTAGTTAACAAAAATGATAGGGGTAGTCTATTTCAAGCCCTTCCACTAATTTTAAAAAAGTGAAAAAATATGCAGAAATTGTGTTCCATAATAGTAATATCTCCTTATTGGTTGACTTTTGATCCAACGTTTATATGTCATGTCAAACCATCCTTTGGACTTCCATTCACAAAACTATCCTTTATTTTAAACAAAGAATCCCCCCTTAAGTTTTTCGCGTTTATTTTGAAACATCCCGTAGATCAAATACCCTTTTAGTAGATATAGGTAAGTCAGAATAAGACTAACTTTAAAAATTTATTCGGTTTCAGGTATTATCGTCTTTTACAACTGATGTGATATTTTCTGTTGCTTTTGGAATTGACTCGAACAGTTTCGATGGAACTCATACAGAATTTCGTAAACAGGGAAAAACTATATTTGAGGTCTACTGGTACCTTCTACCAAAAATCCTTATGATACGTAGTTTTCCCGACTTCTCAAGAAAACTGGGAATAAGGCGTAAGCATGAGTTTTTAAATCCAATATTGTAACTTACTTACAGTTCTCAAAACATATTTTATGCACAAGTTGTTTGTAAATACTTCAACTGTAAAAGAATGGAAGATATACTATAAGAAATCAACATTTTTAAAGATAATCATAGAAAAATATTACATATATTTTAGCTGGAAAAGAAATAACTAAACAGTTTTTCGGAGACGTCGTGAAAAATACAATCGAGTACAGAAAAACAAACAATGTAAGGAGGCCTGACTTTTTGCAACTGTTAATAGACATGAACGAAAGTACTAAGGAAAGCGAGGAAAAATTTAGTCTAGATGAAATTGTGGCTAATACAATATTATTTTTTATAGCAGGTATGTAAGACTAAAACTGGGATTATAGCTTGACGGTGGCTGGTACTGGTCGACGTTTGACGGTCTGTTGATGGTGGCCGGTGAAAAATAGGATTTATAATTTAACGGTCGCATCACCGTTGGGCATAGAAGTTAGGTTAATATTTTTAAATGTGTTTTTTTATTCCAATTGCTAATTTGTTAAAAGATTTTACAAGTTAAATTAACATGGGTTATGAATGAGAAGTCGCTGTCTGTTTAAACCACAAATACTAGTCCAAAAAATTATGCTAATATGACGCACGTCCAGCTGTTGGACCACATGACATCATTCTACGACATGATTGCTAATGTTCCTAACCGCAAACAGGAAAAGTTAAAAGATGACCATCTTGACCGTCAAGCTACCGTCAAACAGCACCGAAACAGAAATCTAGAAATCGGAAAACAGTAAAGCAATTTGTTAATCTCTACCTGCCACTGTCAAACGTCGAATAGTACTAGCCACCATCAGACCATAAATCTAGCTTAATGCTACAGCTAAGGCCCTGATTATGTTTTTTGCCTGTCGTCTAGCTGTTTAAAATGATGTCATGATGTTTGTCATGTCATCTGTTTTGTCTTGTCTTGGGGCTGAAATTAGCAAATTATTGGTACTAATTTTTTTAAATTATTGTTTCTAATCTAAGTTTTAAAGTATACGTATAGATTTATAATAGCATATGCATAAGATGACCGGAAAAATTTGAGTCCCATATGGTAAATTTTTATAATATTAATTTCTCAGAAAATGTTCTTAATAAAAGTTGAGGCACTTGCTGAAACTAAGAGACCTATAAAAAGTTTTAAAAAATTAGTATGTATACAAGGATATTCCTTAATGATATGCGAATTTAAGGGTGTGAATTTACATGACAAATTAATGATAGTTTGCTTTATAAACTATGGTCCAAAAATGTTCCGGTACGAAAGTACGGGGTGTAAAGTTTTAGGAAAAAAATGGAAACTATAATTAATATTTTCGAAACTCCTAGAGATAATTCAGTGATATTTAGTGCGACAGTTAATAAAGGTGCCTATTTTTTAATATAAAAATAATTTTCAACTAACCTGACTTCGATATTTTTGAGGAAAAGAATGGTACGCCAATGGTTCTTTCCCAAATAAAAAATATTTGAAAGTTCACCGTTCAATTTGAAACATAAGATCTCTTCTTTTTATCATTATAATTTATTATTAATTTAATAGGAAGAATTGAACACATTACGGGTTGTCATCTGGGTGTAATGAACAACTGACAACTTACAACATTAGTTCAGGTTAGTGTAACCTAAACTAACATGAAGCGATTATTACAAAAATTGTTGAAAATGGCCCTCGCATCGCCTGCAACTTTCCGCCCTTAATCCTTCTCAGGGAATTGCACACTCGTTAAAATACTCCCGGAGTATTTCTTATTCTATCAGACCCTAACAATACAGAAACCTTTGCAGAAATGATTTGTCGTCCTAATATTTCATATGATTTATTCGTTCACGATATGTTCGAGGTTTTCTTTCAATGTCAACTACGTTGAAGAAGTATTCCTCTTCATCACGGACTATTTCCTCAAATATATCGGGAGTGTCGTTAAAAAACTCCATTATTTGCATTGAGCAAAATTCAAAAACTTAAGCATGTTGACATTTTTGACAATAATTCTCATAATTTCCAGTTTAAACCATAGATTGTGGCTATCCAGTACTTTATCGGGGTTTAACTTATGTTAAGGCGGTTTGGTGTTAACTATGTATATATTTAGGAATAATCCATGGTTAATAGTTGCATTACATACATTAAAAAGTCGAACAAAGTGACCATTCATTTTTAACCGGAACTAACCCGGTACGCTTCTACCTTTACGGTGGCGAAATTACTAACATCCATAAAAACATATCTATACTGGGTATTTGTTTATTTTTTACACCCTACCTGAAATCTTTTTGATAAGAGAAAAATCCAATTATTAAATTGTATATTGAATAATGATACGACATACAAGATGTTCCATTAGAAGAATATAAGTTGCTTATGTTTCTCAACATTTTATTGTCTGTTCGACTCTTCTTTTTTTTCGCACACAAAAAATAATAGAGCAAATGTTATATTTATTTTGGGTATTTAAAGTTTATCTCTTTTATTAGGTAAGCGTTATTGCAAAATATTGTTGTTTAATTTAAGCTCTGCAAGGTACTAATATTGTTTAATACAAGTTGACAAAAATTAAATCATTCTGGCAGTATTTTTGGATTTTATACGTGCTTTTATATCAGTATGGTTTAAGGGGTACTGTATATAAATGGTTTAAAAATTATTTAAATTTTCGACAACAAATAACTAAAATAAATGAAACATTTTTAAAAAGAGAATTTAATAATATCGGTGTACCACAAGGAAGTATTTTAGGTCTTTTATTATTTATTTTATATATAAATGATATGCCAAATATTTTGTCAAATACTAATATTCAAATGTTTGCTGATGATACTTTAATATTCGTAAAAGGTAAAAATATTTTAAGTTGCATAGATAGTCTAAATTCTGAATTAAAATTGGTATCAAATTGGCTAAAAGTAAATAAATTAAAATTAAATATTTCTAAAACGAAATTTATGGCAATAGGAAATAACATAAATTATGAAAAAAATATAAATATTTTTATAGATGACCAAAAATTAGAAATAGTTCAGTCTTTTAAATATTTAGGGATAATAATGGATTCTAAATTAAAATTTGATGCTCATTTTGAAAACACTATATATAAATTTGGAAAAAAAATTAATTATTTCAAAAGAGTAAGTAAAAATTTAGGTTTATTTAAAAAAAAAAATATATAACACAAAAATTTTACCTCATTATTTGTATTGCGCTACAATTTTATATACTGCAAATGAAGGAATTTTTAGTAGACTTCAAATTTTACAAAATAAGGCGATGAGAATAATATTAAATGTTGATAAATACACAAAGATAAATTATATGCTTAATAAACGTAAATGGTTGAATATAAGAAATTTAATATTTTTCCTAGTTTGTATTTTTATTTAAAAAATTCAAAATAATTTATTACCATCTCATTTAAAAGACTTAATAACGCAAAACTTTGAAAATCATAACTATCAAACCTGAAGCAATCAAAATTTTTGTTTAGGGAAAGTGACAAAAAATTTGACATATAAATCAATCTTTTTTAAAGGACTTCACGAATATAATAATTTAGATTCTTTAATTAAGAAACAAAATTCCTTAAGTAAATTTTAAAAATCCTTAAAAATATCATTACTTAGAAAACAGAATATCTAATAAAATTTATTTAAAAATATTTTTGGTGCATAAAATTGTAATTTTAAATGTTTTAATTATTGTTAAAAAAACTAGAATTTATAATATTGTAGCAGTATTGCTAAAATAAATCTTGTTACTACTACTACTACTACTATATTAAAAAGTAGTTAATTTTCAATAACTCTTTTTCCTAGTGTTTTCTGTACCTACTTTAAAATTTTTGGTTTAAGACTGCCCATTTGTGTGATTTCTGCTTTCATCGTTACCGAGACAATATATGGCAAACTTTATTTTATAGCAAACACCTATTTATATATTTATTCAGTTTGTAAGTTTTGGCCGTAATAAATTGAGCCATTGCGACTGTAAAACGTCAGTTGTATTGGACGGGTCATACTTTTAGGAAGTTGACCATTTAATTTACAACGAATCGAAATGAAATAGAAAAACTATCTAAAAGCTTCAAAAGAGCATAAATTCTGTGTGAAATTTATGCTTTTCTAAATATAGGCAGATATTAAAATATAGGCGTTTGCAATAAAATACAGTTTGCCATATATTTGTTTCGGTGACGAACCAAGTAGAAATCATAGATTTAGTTCGAAAAAATAAAAGTGAGGCAGTCTTAAACCAGAAAATTTTAAAGTACCTACAGAAAACACTTGTAAATATATTTGTTAATACCTAACCAATTTTTAAGAGCTTTGTATTTAATAATATTGGTACCGCATAGTTTAATTCAAACAACAATATTTTGCCTTAAAGCATAAAAAAAAGAGATATACTTTAAATATAAAAAATAAATATAATACTTGGTGTATTATTTTCTGCGTGTGCCAAAAAAGAAGAAACAAATAAATTAATATAAAAATGTCGAGAAACAAAAGCAAATTATATCATTCTTAATAGAACATCTTGTATGTCGTATCAGCATTCAATACCTATACATTATAATAATTGAATTTTTCACTATTTAAAAAGGTTTCAAGGGTGCAAAAATAAACAAAGACCCAGTAGGTAGGTAAGTTCGGGTCAGTTGTTGATATGTTTTTATTTATAACAAATTTAAAAAAAATTTTAATTACATCTTCTGATTTCTAGTATTTTTCTTATTGACATTAATAGTCTAGATATTTTAAAATAGTCGAAGTACCGTGAAATACCTTTAATTACCGCGATATACCTCTAATTGCCGCCAAATACTTGAAATTACTTGCGAAATGTCGAAAAGCGGTCAAGAGACAACGTGATTTACCACATCCTATCTTTATTTATTTTAGGGTTAAAAGTGAATATAAATATAAAATAGCGTCTCCGGGGTTGCGCAATACGTCTGGAAATTAAAGTAACGTGCTAGACAGAGAGAAAATATATTTGTAGAGTAGTTCATTGATGTCAAAGTAATCGTTCCGATCTTTCAACTTTAATTTGTTTTTAAACGTTTTTGTGTCCTGAAATTAAATATATAAACTGATCTTTTCAGAGCCATCTTTATCTTACTATCGTGTTGGCGGTAAGTAATTATGGATATTTGTTATTGTTATTAAGTTAGAATTTGACGTCTAAGTTCACAAACGTCAAAAATTTCATGGCTAGCGTTCGGACTTAATAATAATAGCAAATATCCATAATTATTTACCGCCAACACAAAAGTACGATCAAAATGGCTATGAAAAGAACAGTTTACAAGATAAAATTGAATTTCAAGGCACAGAAACGTTTAAAAGCAAATTATAGTTGACAGATCGAAATTGACAACTCTCTAAATATCTTGTGTCTTTGTCTAGCACGTTGCATTGAATTCGAGACGTATTGCGCAACCCCCGAGATGCTCTGTTATGTTTTTATTCACTTTTAAGGCTATAAGAAATAAAGATAAGGATTCTAAATCACGTTTTCTGTTGATCGCTGATCCATGACGCACCGGTAAAGATCCACTGTGCACTGTACATATTGTCAGATTGATTACCCCCTCGAGCATAATATTTAACTACAGATAGGTGCTTAAAACACTGGTCATTCTTCCAAGCAACATACGAGCGAAATACAATTTTTGGAGTAGTCAGTTCTAGATTAACTCATTTTTCTCTGCAGATTGACCTTATTTGTAATAAAATAGGTGCGTCTCAGTCACTGGTCTCGAATTCGTATCTGCAATATTATAGTGTACCCCCATTTTAAATTTAGCAATAAAATTGGCTGCTAATATCTTGCAGAAATATTTATATACAAAGATTACAAGTGTAGAAAGCATATAAATATAATAATAATATAAATTATTAGGTTTTGATACTTCGTCATCTGTAATGAATTTTACGCTTTATCAATTGGCTAGACATCCAGATATACAAGAAAAAGTCAGAACGGAGATTATTAATGTCTTAAAGAATCATAATGGAGAAATAACTTACGAGGCTCTTAAGGACATGACCTATTTAATGCAGGTTATGGATGGTAAGCATTATTTAATTTTTAGCTAACAAATTTGCTGTTTAAGTAATTTAAATACTTACATTCTTTTATATTCTTGGCTAAAGCATTATTCTGATAGCTTTATTTTGGACCTTGTCGCAAATGAGGCACACAAGTGCAGTAAAGTAATCCAACGCCTATGAGTCAAGTTCCAATTAAGGAGCACAAGGAAAAAAAGGGCAAAAGGGCCAAAACATAGAAAATGTTTAGAAATTAGTTTTCTAATTTTTCACAACAAGTTAGTTGTGAATTAATTCAGAAACTATAATAAATAACGTCCTAATCTGAAACATTTGCATAGTAGTTGCGTTGGTAATTATTATTATTTGTTTTAACTCTTGTTTTGTGTAGTAAAATTTAAAAAAATGGAACATTGTTCTGACGGAGATAAACTTTACATGATTAGTTGGATAAGTCGGGCTCAGACGACTCGTGAACTTGGCGAATATGTAAACAATTAAACATTTGACAAGTGTCCAAGTAAGCAAGTTAATTCGTTTTACAGGATTTACTGACAGTCGATGGAAAAAGAAGTGCCGAATATAGTCTTCTGAGCCCAGCTTTACATAAAAAGTCATAAGAATTGTGCGCAAACAAAGATGAAATATTTCCAAAAATATCCCGAACGGCGTCAACCAAATCGATCAATTTTTAAGAGGTTAGTTACAAATTTAAGAGAACATGGCGCGTTTGTAAATCAGTGTTAAATTATGACCCTAAAGAGGTAATGACCGTTGCTGTACAAGAAGATGATAGTGTAGGACTTTGGACAATCGAAAAAAAACAAACAGTTCCAAAATCAGTATCCTCATACAGAGAAATACCGTCCCTATGCTTCCAGGCTATTACGAGAGCAGAATGACTTTTTGGGAGTGGTTTACTAGGCCATGCCATGAAAATCGTCATTTCCCAATAATGTTCTCTGGACAGACGAAAGTTATTTTAGTAATAATGTCATCTTTAACAGAAAAAATCGTGATTATTGGTCAACCATATGAGAATCGAGTTCATACATCAAGACATATCGTTGTGGATTTTTAGTAACTGGGTTTACTGAAATACTGCTTGACTTGTGTTATCCTTTTTAGTCAACATAACGCGTAATGGTCAGTAATCATTATTATATTTCATTCATATAAAGAATGACGGTATTTTAATAAACTCCAAACAACACACAAAGCCTCAAGTTGGCTTGATGAATAATCTGTTTCAGGTTTTGACAAAGTTCGTGAAATACAGAGTGTTTCAGAAGCACGGTACGTAACTTAAGGGGGTGATTCCTTATGATATTCTAAGAGAAAAAGTTCATATGGACATATGCCCGAAGTTGCCCCGTTTTTGATAAACAGGGTGTTTTTAAAAAAAAAATCGGTTTCTTACCATTTATATAAATATCCTTTTCCCGATTTTATTGATATTTGGTACTGTTATTCATAATGAAAGGGAATTAATTAGCCCTAACTAGATTAAATTAATTAAGTCCAGTGGCGTCCCGGGGAGCACCTTAACGAATATTATTGCCAACAAAATGTACGTCACTGACTTTTTTTAATTTAGAAATTTTCTTTCGAATTTACCAACTAATAATAAAACTTTTTTTTCCTTCAGTTGTTTTTATATCTTGCTTCGTTTTAGAGAAAATAAATAAAAACCACTTTATTGCATGTACAAGAAAAATACCCATGTGTTTCAAAGTTAATTAAAACATTTAAATTAAAAATAAAGTTATTTCTTTAAATAATGATACAAAGAAATGCAACAGTTAATCAAAGCAAATGTTAAAAATAGTCACCTTCTGATAGAACTGACGATTGCAATCGTCTCACCATTGATTCTCTTACACGCTCAAAAATGCCTGCTTTATTTTGTATCGAATTGCAACTTTCAATAATTCGAAGTCGTTTTCATCTAGTACAGGCGTCTTATATACAGGGTTGGGCAAATGTTCCGGAACGGCTTAATTACAAGCGAACGAAAAGTGATATCGAATCGGGGTTTTGGGCAATCTATAGGACAAAAATTTTACTATTTGACTGGTATACCATATGTCAGTAATGTCACCAACTGTCAAGTGTCGACGATATTTTTTTATTTTTTTAAATGGAACACCCTGTATATTATCAGATATTCTAGATCTTCAATAAATTACAAATATTTTTCATATAGCATACCATATGATTAAATTCAACTGTTTCGGAAATACGGGCAAATGAATGTAGTACATTTTATTTAAACAAAACCAAGGTAATAACTTTAAAACACAATAATATAAAATAATGGTTATTTAATTAAATGTTCAAAATGTCGTCCTTCAGCCACCTGACAGTGTCCAATCCTGTCGGAAAATTCAGAACGCACGTTTTGCAAATGGTCACGAGAAATAACATGCACAGCACCTAAAATTCTGTATTGAAGATCCTCCAAAGTCTTAGGTTGTGTACGATATACGACAGTCTTTAAATGACCCCAGAGGTAGAAATCTAGAGGTGTTAAATCTGGAGATCTAGGAGGCCATTCAATGGACCCTCTCCTACCTATCCACCTTCCAGGAAAAGTTTGATCTAAATAATTTCTGACATGTATACCAAAATGAGCTGGCGCCCCATCTTGCTGAAACCAAATGTCATTCGCTAGTATTTGATCGTTAACCTGATCATGATATAAATTAATCAAATTTGGTATAATTCTATTTCGAAGCAGATCTAAGTAGTAAATAGATGTCAAGTTTCCATCAAGGAAGAAAGGCCCAATAATATGGTTTCCAATTATACCTGCCCACACATTTAATTTTTGGGGGTGTTGCGTACGGTGCTCAATCATCCAATGGGGATTATGGTCTGACCAGTATCGACAGTTGTGCCTATTGACGAAACTATTAAGACAGAATGTAGCCTCGTCAGAAAATAAAATACGACTTACAAAGTTAGGTTGTAGGTCTATGTATTCCATTATTTCTTGACAAAATTGCATACGCCTATCAGGATCGTCCTCTGATAGTTCTTGAAGCAAGCTGACTTTATAAGGAAACATTTTATTTTTTTTGAGGATTCTTCTAATTGATTTTTCGCTGTTTTCATGTGCAAGAGCAAGCTTTGGAACTGACGTCTGTGGTTCTTCTTGCAGGGCAAGCAAAACATCCAGGGATTTCTCGTCATTTGTAGCAGTTTTCGGACGTCCTGTTTTTGGCAAGTTTTTTACCGTACCCGTATGCTCAAAGTTATGGAATATTCTATTAGCAGTTGATTTAGAAATGGGATCTCGAACAGGAAAACTTTGATTGAAAAGGTCGGTTGCTTCTTGAAAAGATCTCCGTCTATCCCCATATCCTATCATCATAAGCAGAGTAATCCGTTCTTGTTCAGTTAGCTGAACCATAGTTTTATCAGTTATATCAGAGGTTTAGTCGATAAATAAAAAACTCGCACAACTCACTTAATACAAATATATAAAAATTAAATAGGAAATGTGTCAGAGTGACACTTGGGAGTCATGGAAACTAAGACTTTTATTTGGAATGTCATAATAAAAGAAATATGTTGCTTGATTTTTAAACAAAATGTAATATGGGCTTTCTAGATTCATTTGCCCGTATTTCCGAAACAGTTGAATTTAATCATATGGTATGCTATATGAAAAATATTTGTAATTTATTGAAGATCTAGAATATCTGATAATATACAGGGTGTTCCATTTAAAAAAATAAAAAAATATCGTCGACACCTGACAGTTGGTGACATTACTGACATATGGTATACCAGTCAAATAGTAAAATTTTTGTCCTATAGATTGCCCAAAACCCCGATTCGATATCACTTTTCGTTCGCTTGTAATTAAGCCGTTCCGGAACATTTGCCCAACCCTGTATAAGAGACTTTAGGTGACGCCATAAATATTAGTCTAGATTAGATTTAGATTAGATTAGAATTCAAGTCGGGACTATGAGCTGGCCAACCTTGGGGATCTGCGCGTCCAATCCAGCACTTACGAAAAGTGTTGTCGAGCTACTAAGCTAAAATGAGCTGTCGCTGTCGTGCATGAACCACATATAAGTTCTTATTTGTAGAGGCACGTCTTCTAACAGAACGTCAACTTCTTCAGATAGAAACTGTGTATAGGAGTTTCCATTCAATCGAGGTGGTATAGAGTATGGTCCAATAAGATAGTAGCCAATGACCCCTGCCCATAAATTCACCGAAAATTGTTGCTGAAAACGACCTTCTCTAATTTTATGAGGATTATCGTCCGCCCAAAAATGTTCGTTATGAAAATTCATAATGGTTTCTCTTGAGAAAGGGGCCTCATCAATAAATAAAATGTTTGGTAAAGAATTGTTGTTATGTGTTACTGTATGCAGCAACCACATACTACGGGGAAGCAGAGCTTGCACACATTAAATATGGTATAGGTATAGTTAATAAAGATGCAGAACTCTCCAAACAGTTGATGCAGTTGTTTGAAGTTGCACTGCTACCTTCGTGGCACTAGTTGAAGGATCATCTTCTATCTCTCAAAGTATAGCATCTTCTAACTCATGCGCGGTTATTGTTCCAGGTCTGCCAGGAAGTTCCGCACTACGTTTAAAACTCCCAGTCTCACTCAATCTTGAATGGTGTGTGTGTGTATCTGAGTTTTTTGGCACTGGTTTAAACTAACTGGCCAGCTTTGAATCTTGAATGGAGTTGTCTAAATGTCTTGGCTTATGGCAGCAATAAATTCGTCGAGCTTCGATCGCATTTCCATAACAAATGAAAGCCAGGACATAGTTTAAATGCATCTGCGCCATTTCAGCGTTAGTAAAGTTATTCATCATTAACTTGTTATTGACCAAAAAGGTAAATTATACATCAAAACTTACCTTTACATGCAATAAGATGGTTTTTATTTTGTCTCTCGAAAACGAAGCAAGATACGAAAACAATTGAAGGAACAAAAAAGTTATTGTTGTTAGGCGGTAAATCCGAAAAAAAATATCAATATTAGAAAAAAGTCAGTAGCGTATATTTTTTTGTCAATAATATTCGTTAAGGTGCCTCCTGGAACGCCACTGGACTTAATAAGTTTAATCTAGTCAGGGCTAATTAAGCCTCTTATCATTGTGAATAACGATACCAAATTTCGATCAAATCCGAGGAAGAAATTATAAAAAACCGTTTTTTCTAAAAAAACTTTAACACCCTGTATATCAAAAACGGGGCAACTACAGACACATGTTCATATGAACTTTTTCTCTTAGAATATTATAAGGAATTACCCCCTTACGTACGTACCGTACTTCTGAAACACCCTGTATATTATGCAATAGGGTGGCCTAGTTCATCTTTTTGTAAGAGAATCGCTCCTAAACCTTAAGTAGACGCATCAATTCGTAACTCACAATTTTTTTTAGAGTCGTAATGTGCTAAAATCTGTGGTTATATTAATTAAATTTTTATAGTGTTTATTTCTTCTGTCCATTTAAATTCCACTTTTCTACTTGTTAATTTATGGAGTGTCTGGCAAGTTGTGCAAAATTCGAAATAAGTTTTCGGTAAAAATCACATAATCCTAAAAAGTTTTTAATTCTTTACCAGTTGTGGAAGTAGGAACATTTATAGTGTTAATGAATATGTATAATACCAGAATAATTTTTTTTAGAAACTATGAGACAGTATCCACCATTAATAGCGCTGGCAAGAATTTGTACAAAAGACTACAAACTCCGAGATACTGATTGTGTTATTGAGAAGGGAACATCTATAGCTATTTCGACACTTGGCTTAGGCAATGATCCAGAATATTACCCAGATCCTGAGAAATTCGACCCCGAAAGGTTTAATCCAGAAAATAGGGCTAAATTGCCTCCGTATGTTCATATCCCTTTTGGGGACGGTCCAAGGAATTGTATAGGTAAATAATAACTCAACAACATTAAAAATGCTAAAAATAGTTAAAGTAACATTGTACGTTCACCTTCTTTTGTTGTTGTATGTATTGTAATTATTATTGTATAGGTATAAAGGTTGTTAATTAATGTCACATCGATATTTAAGGGAGTAAGAGTCCTCGTCAAAATAGAAAAAAAATACTCATAAGTATGGGGTTAAATAGGCTTCATTTTTGATATACGGGGTGTCGAAACTTTAATTTTTTTTTAGTTTTTTTCGTTTTTCTCCCACATTTAATAATTAGTTAAAATTTGGTACACTTACTAGTGTTTAGAATTTCTACAATAATATGTTTAAATTATAGAGGCAGTATACAGAGTTTTACATTTCTTGCGCTACCAACACTTTCACTCTCCTGAATGTTTTTTTTTGGGATACCCTGTATAAATACTGATATCATATGCTGACTCCCCGTTCTTTTCTCATTCTTTTTAATCCCTTGCATTTTTATGGTATCTGTAATTGTTCTCTAGTTTATTTTTTTTTAGTTTAAAAAGAAACAAGAATATTTCAAATTTAAAACAGGAGGAGAGAGTGAGGACACCTGTAAATACAAAAATGACCATGTGTGCCAATTTTTATTCAATACTTATTTGTAATTTTTATTTCAATTTTTAAAAGGACAGCTTTCTAGATATTGTCAGATCAAAATTTCTCAATAAATAGAGAAATATACGCCGCCCTAATTCTGACGTTACACGACAAACTAAAAAAATATTAAGAACTGCTGAAAACTACCTCCTTTTGCTAATAGGCAGGAGTCAGCTCTTTGTCTCACTGGTGGATTTTCTCGAATATCCCAGGAGTACTGCGAATTGTTTCACATGAAGCTAGAATTCTGATTCGTTTCTGTTTATTATTTGAATTCTGTCTGGATAGGAGTATGTTACACCAACGATTTTAAATGTTCCCAGAAAAAATAATCTAGACAATTTAAATCGGGAGAGTTTGGGGCCATGACTGAGGTCCACCTCGACCTGTCCAACGGTTGTAGTGTTGATTTAAAAACTCCCTTACCACCAAGCTGGAACCACAATTGGTTTATTAGTTTAAGTGGTACTTTTTCTAACAGAACCGGTAGTTCTTGTTTTAAAAATTGACGATAATAGTGCGCGGTTAATCTTCTTGGCAGGAGAAATTGCCCCACCAAATAGTCTGCAATAATTCCAGACTATGAACTATCGCACAAGGATTCTCTTTTATCCAAAAATGATTGTTATAAAAAGTTCTGATGGTATTTTTCGAAAAACTTGCTTCATCACTAAATAAAATTTTATTTCCGAACCAAGGATTTCGGACCAACAATTGCGAAAACCACTGGCGAAAATTTAACCGGGATGGAAAATCGCGTGGGAGAAGAGCTTGGGCTATCTTAGTTTGAAAAGGATACATCAAATTTCCCATTAAAGTTTTCCCGGCTAGCACAGATGAAATGTTTAAAGTTACCGAAATTTTTCTTGTACTTGTACCTGGTTCGTTTTCTACAGCATTCACGACGGCTTCCTCAATTTCGACAGTTCCTATATTGCGATGTGTCCCTGAGTGAATATCTTGAAAGTTCTATTTTCGCACAGTCGAATATGTACCTGTCCAAAAGTTCGTGAATCAGGCTGTCTTCGATTTGGATAATGCTGCCGATAAAGCCGTTTAGCTTCAAAGGAATTACCATTGGCAAGACCATAAATAAAATGCATATCGGCATATTCTTGGTTTATGAACTCAACCATCATTAAATAGCTCTAACTAACTTTGGAAATATTAAATAACAAAAATGTTTGACCCTTAGGCCCGGTACTTTCATCTACGAATAGGGTTATTTGTCGAGTAATGTCTATGGAAACAATTGGCGACACAATTGAAACTATATTATATTCTAAGAATAAAGATATTGTCCCAGCCAACTACTTTTTCTTAAATTTTGTTACTTGCATAATACTTGGTTTGTATCAACAGCTATGATATTAGTATTTATACAGGGTATTTCAAAAAAAAATTTCAGGATAATAAAACTGTTGGTAGCGTAAAAAAGATTTTGTGCTGCCTCTAACAATTTAGACCTTTTATTGTAACGATTTTAAAAACTAATAGGTGTACCAAATATAAAATACAGTTGTAATTAATGAACGGCTTTATCACTCCACCGAGGTCGTTCACTAGTTAGAGGTTAGAGTGCAGATACAACTTACAACACGGATACTAACAACGAGTTTATTACTGAATAACTGAATATTTTGACCTCTACAGGGTGTTATTTATTAAGTGTCCGATATTTTACAGGACGATTCCTCAGTTACATATAAGGTGAAAAGTTCATATAAGCATGGGTCCGCAAACCCCTCATTTTTCAGATACAGGGTGCCATTTTTATTTTTGTTTTTCGTAAATAATTTTTGAAATAATGTCTATATTTGGACGAAAGATGATATCTAGGAGTTTTTGAAATGTAAAATCCGAATTTGAAGTTAGTATGGCTGCCACTTGTAGAGGGCGCCACCTACTTGTCTTTTTACTCTTTTGAGGAGTCATAACTTTTTTATACGTGCTTGTATTACATTTTTAGGCAAAAAAATGGATTTCTTTATCACTTTTATATGAAAAAGGCATACTTGGTAGAAGTCGCTACGAGCAATCGTTCTCGAGAAAAAGAATAATAAAAAATAAATGGCATTTATTTGCATATAGGAGTTTGATAAAATAGCATTTATCTCCTAAACAAAGCCGAAATCAAAAAATGATAAAAATGTGCTTTGCATTAGCCTAT
Source organism: Polydrusus tereticollis (assembly GCA_963920685.1). Classification (NCBI taxonomy): domain Eukaryota; kingdom Metazoa; phylum Arthropoda; class Insecta; order Coleoptera; family Curculionidae; genus Polydrusus; species Polydrusus tereticollis. Next base: position 60,189,068 of record OY987329.1, read on the forward strand.
AAAGTGCCTACATATCAGTGTTATCAAAAGAGAAAACGGCAGTGGCGTACATATTTTTTATTCCTGTTAAAAATTGTAACACCCTGTATCTCAAAAATGAAGGGCTTGCGGACCCATGCTTATATGAACTTTTCACCTTACAAATAACTGAGGAATCGTCCTGTAAAATATCGGACACTTATTAAATAACACTCTGTATAGTCGGTACATACCTATTTTAGTAATAAAATCAAATTAAACTATCTATGTAATACAAATATGCACATTGTACATATGTAAATATATATGTACAAACGTGTATATATATGTAATAGAAAATAGAAAAAACGTAAAAAAAAATTAGTTTGTAGGATGAAAAAAATCTGTTAATTCATTTTGCCTTGTTGGGATATTACTTTTTCCCAGAATATTGGAGGTTCATGGTAATATTGTAACGCAAAACCGGTTGTTCTTTATTTTTGTCAGTTAAAAACGGTTTTTTAGCTGCTAGATGACAGGGCAATTCAGATATTTGTCTAATTTGTTACAATTATTTGAAATATTTTTTTCTTCTTCTCCCATTTTTTACATTTTTCGTGGAATAATAAAAAAAGGTATCACCTATAAATTGTCAGTACCTCAATAAAGAATATTAGTATTTCAATTGTATGAAAATTACGAAAGCAACTCTTGATAGACATTTTTTGAAGTTAATATTCTATAGGCTATAAATCGAAGGTAATGAAGTCAATGAGATTTCGTCTTGAATGGATCATGGGAGATCAAGAAACGCTAAATTTTCCCCCATTTAACGGGTTAATAGCGATAATTATTAAAAAATTGTTTTTAAATACATGACCTATGCCATATACCGGGTGTTGCATCGTCGAGCGGGACATAGGAAATCCCATGTAATTTTAAATGGGGTCAATTATTGGCTTCCCTAATTATTTTAGAGAAAAATTCTATTTAGGTTTATTAAAGAGCACTAGAACCCACATTCAAAAGAATAACTTTAGATATTTTTGATGAGCCCGTTTACGGGTTATCGCCGATTTCTTTTTAACTATTTCTCCTTTTTATGGCCCCGTATTTGCGGACACCAGTCAAGGTAAAAGATGACTGTCAAATAAAGTTGTCATTTTGAAATGTGTGCTTTTATTGTTATAAAAACTCGTACATCGAAAATATTAAAGGTGTATTTATGAGTACAAATTAATCTGAATAAAACTAACATAAAGTATCCAATTACAAGGTTAATTATGACATTTTACATGTTTCAATATTTTACTAATTAATAGGTAATTAATAATTCTTGCATCTCTTCTTTGTTCCTGCCTTTCTTCACATCTGCAGTTATTTATTACAGTGCCTTTTGTCTCAAATTTCTTGATAGTACTTTCGACTGTAGATTTTGCAGGTATCGGTCTATTCGGATACAGAGCAGCAAACATGTCTGACACATTTTGATAACTATTTCCTTGATAATACTATTTAATCATCAATATTTTTTCTTCAGAAGTGTAATAATTCATGGCTAATATTTTCGATGTACGAGTTTTTATAACAATAAAGCACACATTTTAAAATGACAACTTTATTTGACAGTCATCTTTTACCTTGACTGGTGCCCGCAAATACGGGGCCATAAAAAGGAGAAATAGTTAAAAAGAAATCGGCGATAACCCGTAAACGGGCTCATCAAAAATATCTAAAGTTATTCTTTTGAATGTGGGTTTTAGTGCTCTTTAATAAACCTAAATAGAATTTTTCTCTAAAATAATTAGGGAAGCCAATAATTTACCCCATTTAAAATTACATGGGATTTCCTATGTCCCGCTCGACGATGCAACACCCGGTATAGCTTTGTAATTTAAAAAGAAAAGTGCCTATATCAGGTGAGAAGATGAAAATGTGCCTACCTTGCCACTGCCGTTTGACGGTTGCTTGTTAGTAATAAAAAACACCTCTCTGGACGCGGCAAAGTGGAGTTCTACAGCAAAGGGGGCTGGCAAAGTTTACACTTCTATTTCTCCAAAAAAAATTTAATTTGAAAAACTTTTACCTAATTGCGATGACATAATATGGCTTCATTATTAGCGGGTCTCGTACTATTAGAAAGAAACTTCAACTCGGCTATAGCACCTCCTCATCCTGTTTCTTCTTTTGCATTTCAGGTCTTAGATTTGGTGTTATGCAATCAAAAATTGGACTTGTACGAATACTAAGCAACTTCAAACTAAGCATAAGCCCTAAAACCGGAATGCCTCTGACCATCGACCCTACAATGTTTCTTCTGAAATCCAATGAAACACTGTATTTAAGAGCTGAAAAAGTTACGTCGAAATAAGCATTTATTCCAGAGTTAGACACTCTCGAGGTTGTAAAAAGAAATACAGTTGAATTGGAAATTTACAAAAATGCATGTTCAATTTGGATATGAACACTTTCGAAAAAAACAACAGTTTATTAATCATTATTGGAAAGTTTAATACACGCCTGTACAAAACCAGATACAGAAAATAGTCAATCTTCAGTACCTACATTAACTTTCTTATTTTTGTACAGATTTTAATAAAATTTATTGCAAATGATAAATTGATTTATTGAGTTTGCCCTTAATTTTGTCATGTTAGTAAAGTGACCAGGAGAGGGTGGTGTTATACATGAAGAAACAAAAGCATGTTTATCCCCCAAATTTTAAACATTCTGTGGAGAAATGACAATGATTAGATGAAATACGAGGCGACATCTCGTGGTATTCAAACCCATCATCCGGCCCAATCTAACAGGAGCTTAATAACTTCAGAATTCAAAAACCATAGTGCCTGTCCCATTTACAGGAGTCGCCGACAAGGAGCATTTTGCTTGTTTGTTTTTTGGCTCTAGTTGAATCAACTCGCTTTGTACACAAATATAGTAACAGGATTTATTATTATACAGTTGTTTCAGAAGTACGCTCCGTAACTTAAAGGGGTGGTTCTTTATGATATTCTAAAGGAAAAAGTTCATATGAACGTATGTCCGGAGTTGCCCTGTTTTTGATATACAGGGTTTTAAAGTTTTTTTTTAAGAATCGCTTTTCTATAATATCTTTAAATATCCTTTTCCCGATTTTATTGAAACTTGGTACCGTTATTCACAATGATAAACGGCTTAATTAGCCCTAACTAGATTAAATTTATTAAGTCCAGTGGCGTCCCGTGGAGCACCTTAACGAATATTATTAACAATAAAATGTACGCCACTGACTTTTTTCTGTTTAATATTTTTTTCGGATTTACTTTTTTGTTCCTTAAAATGTTTCGTATTCGTTTTCGAGAGAAAAAATAAAACCACCTTATTGCATGTATAAGAAAAATAACTATGTATTTCAAAGTTAATTAAAACATTAAAAATAAAATTATCTTCTTAAATATTGATACAAGAAAAAAATGCAACAGTTAATCAAGGCAAATGTTGAAAATTGCCACCTTCTGATAAAACGCACGATTGCAATCATCTCACCATTGATTCTCTTATACGTTCAAAAATACCTGCATTATTTTTTATCTCATTACAGCTTTCAAGAATTCGAATTCTTAAGTCATCTAATACAGGCGTCTTGTATACAATGGTGACCCCATAAATAATAGTCTGGAGGATTCAAGTCGGGAATGAGAGCTGGCCAACTTGAACACCTGCGCATCCAATCCAGCAATTAGGAAAAGTGTTCTCGAGGTATTGACAAGCAACTAGGCTAAGATGAGCTGGGACGCCGTCGTGCATGAACTGCATATTGGTTCTTTTTTGTAAAGATGCGTCTCCTAACATCACGTCAAGTTCTTCAGATATAAACTGGGCATAGGAGTTTCCATTCAATAAGACAGTCGCCAATGATCCCTGCCCATACATTCACCGAAAATTGTTGCTGTAAACGACCTGCTCAAATTTTATTAGGATTATCGTCCGCCCAAAATGTTCGTTATGAAAATTCATATTGGCTTCACTTGAAAACGAGGCCTCATCAGTAAATATAATGTTTGGTAAAAAATTCTTGTTATGTGCTACTGCATGCAGTAACCACCTACTAAAATAAAACATTGGCTGAAAATCACGGGGAAGCAAAGCTTGCACACATTAAATATGGTATAGGTATAGTTGATACAGATGCAAAACTCTCCAAACAGTTTATACACTTGTTTGAAGTTGCACTCCTACCTTCCTGGCACTAGTTGAAGGATCATATTCTATCTCTCGCAGTATAGCCTCTGCTAACTCAGGCGTGGTTGCTATTGCAGGTCTGCCAGGAAGTTCCGTACTACGTTTAAAATTCCGTCTCATTCAATCTTGCATGGAGCTGTCTAAATATTTTAGCACATGGCAGTACCCTGTTTGGATAAATTTCGTGATAAATTCGCTGAGCTTCTCGAGTATTTGCATTGGCTGCATCTGAGCTATTTCAGCGTTAGTAAAGTTAATGATCTTTGACTTGTTATTGGCACAACAGGTAATTTAGACATCAAAACTTACCTTTACCTCATATTTTAATTAACTTTGAAATTAATAGGTATTTTTTTTGTACATGCAATGAAGTGGCTTTAATTTTTTCTCTTGAAAACAAAGCACTAAACATACGAAAACAATTTAAGGAACAAAAAAGTTGTATTATTAGTTGATAAGTCCGAAAAAAAGATATCAAAATTAGTCAGTAGTAGAAAAAGTCAGTGGCGTACATTTTTTGTCAATAATATTCGTTAAGGTGCTCCCGGGACACCACTGGACTTAATAAATTTAAATCTAGATAGGGCTAAGCCCCTTATTATTATGAATAACGGTACCAAATTTTAATAAAATCAGGAAGAGGAGATTTAAAAGAATTATAAAAAACGATTTTTTTTTAAACTGTAACACCCTGTATATCAAAAACGGGCAACTCCGAACACATGTTCATATAAACTTTTTCTCTTAGAATATTATAAGGAATCACCCCTTTAAGTCAGTTACTGTACTTCTGAAAACCCTGTATATATTTTTTTTTTAATAGTTCATAATAATATACTGACATTCAATTTATAATCAACTTCTAATCCTAAGTACTTTAGTCTATTGTTACTATTGTAATGCTATACATTTTTGAGTGATATATTTTTTTTTTCTATTCAGGTATCTAGATATAAGTACATATTATTTATCTTTTATTTATTTTTTTTCATGCCAATTTTTCTTTCTTTAATTTATAGTGTCATTATTTATTTTTTTCATTTTTTTAAGCATAACTTTTTTTAATTGAATCAAACTACTTATTTTACTTAAATATATGTAGTTATGTTGGTTTTATTAACATTAAAAAGCATTTTTAAGGGCTTTAAAATAAAGTATCGATCAGTAAATGCTTTCAATTTAAATATCTAGACTCTAGAACGCTATTTCTATTTAAGAATATGCGGTTGCTGAAGATTTGTTGTTGCTGAAGTATAATCCATTGCTGTGCAAGTGTTTACTAGTGTGGTATTTATTTTGACGATCTTTGAACTTTTCGTCTCTATCTTAATATTAACCCGTGCCGACTTGCAATATAAGTCTATTGATTGCACGGCACACAGATAAAATATCATGGGATTTTCGGCATTCAATAATCCATTTTGTTTTCAGCCAAAGGGACAGTCGGAGGTTGCTGCAAATATATTTTTTAGGTCAAATACGGCTCTTAATATCAATTCCAAGATATGATACTTACACGGTAAGTATAATAGATTCTTTTTCAGTAACTATTTCAATTTCTCCAAAAGGCATTATATGCGAATAAAGGTTAATTTATTATTAGTTTTTAAACAAATTAGGGACGAAAATGAAAAAAAAAATTTTTCATCTATAGGTAGCTGAAACTAAAATTATAACAGCTAAAAATCTGTAAAAAATCTAAAGAATAGCTACAATTATAAAGTCAGTCGAGCTTCAAATTTTTTGAACAGTTTCTTTGGCCGGAATAAATATTTATTATTGAATGCCGGAAACCCCCCATTATTCAGATAGGAAACTTACAATTTAGCAGGACTTAATTTTAAGATAGAGACTTGAAACTTACTAGAATATTTGTTTAGTTTTATTTCGAACCCTATGGGCCCCTGGGACCATCAAAATTTAAAGATTGTCAATATAAGGACCACCCTAGTGTTCACTTCATCAGTGTTTACAGAATATTACTTTAGTCTGTAAACCTTGACCTCGTATAGGGCAACCAATAACTGACATCATATATTATGTTTAGTGGCCACTCACCGCGAGCAAACAGGTAATTAATTAATTTGATTGATTGAGTAGGTATACTGATTGTTTTTGTCATTAGCATAAAGATAAGAGTCTATTCATGATTAAAAACAATTCTGGATTGCGTCTGGTATAATAGGGTTATTGTCAAGTACAAAATACTGAAAATACCATTACATATTTTGATACCTACTTGCAGGACGAGAAAATGTCTTGAACTTGCAATGACTGTGACACCCAAGGAGGTAGGCGTTCGTCGGTGTTTATCTCATCGCCTAGAAATGATGGAGATGATATGGCCGAACTTAAAAATCTGGTAAGGGAATTGCAGAGTGAAGTAAGAAAGGTAAAGGGGTCTATGAACTATATCAGTGAAAATACGAAGAAGAAAGAAAACGTAGTAAGACAATGTCTGAGATGTTCGCCGAAATATCCAAGAATAATCCGATTTTGACGGAAAAAGTTCAAAAATTGGAGAGTGTGCTTAAGAATTAAAATTTAAGTAAAATTAAGCAAAATATGTGCATGTCTGGATTTCCACTGAATGGAGATAATAATAAGGCATCTCCGGACGATATTGTAAAACTCTGTACTTCCTTGAATGGTCCTGTGACGGTATATGACTTTGACAATATACGCCAATTTAATACAGAAAATAGCATTCAAGTCACCATTACATTGAGCACACTTCGGAGTTCGGATCGCTCTATTTTTATTAAGTTAGAAATGCTCCTGCGATTTCATTTGATTCCTCGAAAACTCTTTAGGTCTTATCACTTGCAGAAATTTTGAAATTGACTTTTGCCTTGATTATTCTTGTTTGTATTTGTTTGATTGAGAAAGTTTTTGTTCTGCAAAGTATTGGCGAATATTCTATTAATTCTGATATTGATAGTGCCTCACTAATATTAGTGCCTCTCAACTATGGGATTGGACCAACAGGGAGCCAGTCTTTCGGTAGTTTGTACGTACTGTTCGGTCTAGATCTCGTGTGTGACTCCGTGATTAATGAGTTTGTCGATACGTCCGTGCGTCTGTATAATAGTCCGTAATAATTTTTGTGAAAAATTTATTTATTGTCTGCATACGAAAGTATTGATGAACTATGCGATTCATCGTGTACCTGGGTACATCCGCAATAATTTTTAGTGTCCTATTTTATATTACCTGCAACTTATTAAGCTTCGTTCTGCTTATGTTGAACCACGAAGGTGAGAGCCGGTCTGACCAACACCGCCTGTGAAGCAGGGGGTAGATAGATAATTGATGCAATGCTAGCTTTACTCCATTAATTGAAAGCTATCACCTTGATTAGGTAGTTCGGAGTTCCGAGTCTTATCAATTTTAACAAGAGACCATCATGCCAGACCTTGTCGAATGCTTTGCTTGCATCAAAGAAAACCGCTCTCGTGTGTTCTCTCCTGTTAAAGCCTTTAATTATGTTTGAAGTTAGTCGGGTCGTCTGCCTGACTGTGCAATGTTCAGGCCGAAACCCAAATTGTTAAACAGGCAGATCGTTACGCACAAGCACAAAGTCTTTTAATCTATTCAAAATTAATTTTTCTGTGATTTTTCTCTAGACTCGACAGGAGGCTGATCGGTCTGTAGCTAGCCGGCGTCGTAGGGTCCTCACCTTTTTGATATATTAGGATAACTTTTGCATGCTTCCAGGAAGACGGAAAGTGGCCCCGTTTGATTATTGTCTGGGATATGCTATGTTTTCCAAAGCTTTGTCAAATAGATTTCGCAACGCCGCATTCTTTAAACCGTCAAGATCCGGCGCCTTTCTAATATTCAATACGCTTAATAGGGACTTTACCTCGTCTAAGGTGACTTGTGGAAAGACCTGAAACGGGAAATTCAGTGATTTATAAATTGGTATCGTCCTTGAGACCCTCTCATCTCTAAACGCGTCATTGGTCGTGTTTTCGCTGAATTGATCGCGAAGTTTGTCCACGAGCAATTCAGCTTTATCTTTGGCATCGATTAAAACAACATCCGTTTCCTGGATTATAAGGTGAGACATGGGTGCTCGTACGGCCCTGGTCAAAGTTTTGGAATTATCCTCTATAGATAGACTTTGGATCTTGTCGTCCCAGAGGTTCGACTGCCGTTCGATCAACAATTCCCTGACTACCCCAGCCTCCCGCTTGGTATCCGCCTTGATGTAAGGATCACCAGTGTGATTCACCCTATTCTTTAACCGGTTTTTAATATTGATTTGATTTTTAATTTCATCTGTCAAAGTCCCATATTTTGAATACCTGGACGTCTCTGTAACAGAAGCTTGGGCCAGCGCTGGTTAATGTCATCTGTGATCTGTGTAACCGCATTGTCAATGTCTAATGAGCTTTGCAGAGGTTGTAACACCTCTACATTTTTCGTTATGCTGCTGTAGCTGTGTGAATTTGTTTAGGTGTGGGTAACAAAACCTCTACCTTTCTCAAGTCGATTACCCACTTCCAAGATGACCGGTATGTGATCAGAGCTCAGATCACATGACCGATGGTTGTGAAAATTGAACGGCATTCTTTACCACAAAGACGTCCAAGACATCCGGAGGGCCCTGCGTAAAGTAATGCGTGGGCTCCTTCGGCGGTAGAATGTGGTATTTTAAAGCTTTAGAGAATTCATATAGGGTGTGCGACCTTGGTTTATATCTCTACATCCCCAAATCCTATTTCTCGCATTTAGGTCACCCCCTATAATCATTCGGTTGTTATTACTAAAATTTTTTGTAAGCAGTTACCTGTGAAATCTACCAACGGGCTACAGTAAACCGATCCCAACTGTATGCGTTGATTACTTTTAAATCGTATAGATATGAAAGTCTCTTCAATATGGGCACAATTGATAGGACCTGGCATAACTTGAGCTAAAATATGTTCCTTAACCAGGATTTATTTCCGCCCCCGCTTCTACCGAGGCGATCGTTCCTAAATAGAGTAAAATTCGGGAACGAAAATCTATCTCCCTTTAACCACGTTTCGTGGATAAGAAACACATCAGAATCTATACCATTTCTCTCGATGAACTTCCGTTGCTTGATGGAATTGGCATTCAATGTAGCCAGTTTAATATATGCCGTCTCCGGTTGCGCCGCCATTTAACCTGCAGATTAACCATAGATTTTAGTTGAGTCTCCATAATTTTGAAGAACTGGACTAAGCAGTTTTGCATTGTGGCTTGCATAGCTTCGCGTTCGTCTAGTCTTTTGACGGGACCATTGCTCGCTATTATCATCAGAGTCAGATACGGAGTCTACCTCCATATCTGAACCTGGTTTTGATATTTCAATTGAGTTTATATTGAGTTATTTGCTATTTAATTGGCGAACAATGGCGGCGTCTTTGTTGGTTGTTGGTAAAGTGTGTCAAATTAAATTTGATTTTTGTTAAGTTGTGTCATTGCCATTGTTTTTTTGTGATTTGTATCTGTCGACATCGGCTTTTAGCTCCCTTATGGTATTCTTTAGCTTATTCATTTCAACAGATTTCCTACTACCTTCCATCCATCGCCTTCCTCCATTTGGCCTCCAAACGTTTTTTACATTCTGCAAATATTTCCTCTGTAGACAGCAGAACCTTGGCTGGTGCCATAACCTCATCGTCTGAAGCTGGTAACTTGGTATTGATGGGGCGGAAGGCATCCCTCCCGCTACGTAACTCCATAAATTGAAAAATTAAATTAAATTTGACTTTTCTTGACAGCCGTGGGGTGAATACCTACATATTCGATACTTCAAACTTGCCAAAAATATCGAAAGACAATATAAATGTCACTGTCAGCGACTGCACACAACAAAAGTTGAGGTGCAACCCGTTACCTTGAAAAATTTGGAAATTAAAAATCGCATTTTAACTGCAGGCTCTAAAAGGGAAAAATTACCCACATAAAATGTGGTTTGGGAACGTCTGAGGTTCCAATTTTTATCGACGAAGAACTAACAAAGGATATTTATAATCTCTTCAAAAAAGCGAAGGCCTTAATAGAGTTAGACTACAAGTATGTGTGGCATCACAACGGCAAAGTGTTAATTCGCAAAAACGATGGCGATAACGCTCTTCTTATAAAAAATCAAGTCGCTTTGAATGAACTTTTAGCGTAAGTTTTTATTTACGGTAATATGTAAATTTTTTTATTTGCTTTTTTGCTTCCTTTGTCTAAATATAATGGCTAATGCAAATAATTTAATTATCGGTTAACTTTTACCCAGTATAAATAGTTTAAGAAATATCATTTTTAAATTACAATTGGACATTTTGAGTGTTTTGAGTATCGAAAATGTGGCGTTATATGATTATCAACTGTTTATAGATGGTTATAAATTCCTTAGAGCTGATCGAGGCTCACGATGAGGGGGAGGAGTCGTAATCCATATTAGGAATGATCTACCTGTAAGTGTGGGATAATGAGGATAAAAGCGATTGTATTGAGCAACTTTGGCTGACAGTAAGGGTAGGTGGCATGAATTTTGGATTGGGTGTTCTTTACCACCCACCTAAAGGTAATTTGGTAAATGGGCTTGATTTGTTGGAGACTGTTGTTTCCACTATAATTCCCCTCTTCGATTAAATAATAATTATGGGTGACCTAAATATTAATCTATTAGTTGGGTTACTCTTTGCTTTTATATGATACTAGTTCGATCAGCGTATTCGACGCTTTTCTTGCTTCCTATTCACTGTGTCAGGTGGTTAAAACTCCTTCACGATTCTTGAGTAGATACAGTAGCCTGATTCATTTGATTATCTTATCCAGTGAAAATTTATTAGATAAAGATTTTATACATCTTGATATGCATGATGTTACAGCTTACGTATTGCAAAATTAAGGGCAAGGTGTCTTCCAGGGCACCAAAAATTGTAGAGTTTAGAAACTTTAAATACTTTGACATTGATCTATTTAATGCTGATGTAATAAATTTTTGCTGGGGTGAAATTTATGACACCTAATGCCTTCATAAGAAGGTAGATTTACTCACTTATCAAATATTATAATTTTATTGTTTGATAGTCACACGTCTCTATGTAAAGTGCGTGTGACGAGGCCGAAGGCACCCTGGTGTACAGACGTCTTAAAAATCACAAAAAAAAGAGCGTAACAATTAATGTCTAGGTATAAGAGAACCAAGGCTGGGAGGCATATAAAGCGATGAAAAATTTATTCGCTCAGGCTGTTCGTAATGAAAGAAAAGCGTATGCCAATTTTGTTGCACAAAGTAATAATAAAAAAGACCTGTGGGCGCTCTAAATAATTTAAATGTTTACAACAAAAGCAAAATTAATATAAGCTTACCTAGCAATTTGAACAAGCTAGATCATATAAATAATTACTTTATCGAATCCGTAAAGAGTATCGCACCACCTGTCAATGACGAGCTGTATCAACTAGCATTTTTAAACTAAAATATGTTACGGATAATAAAGTTTTAAAGGCCATATCAGAATTGAAATCGAACGCATCGGGGGCGGATGGACTGTCTCTCCAGATGAATAAATTGTATTGTCCGTCGATTTTACCCTTTTTGGTTCACATGTCTAATGTCTGTATCACGAAATCTTTGTTTCAGTCTAGGGTTGCCATGGTAGTACCCCTACCTAAAGTAAACCACCCAAAGGACGTCTCCGACTTGTGGCTTATTAGTTTGTTGTGTATTTTATCCAAGGTGTTTAAAAAGATTATTTACCTTCAGGTAACTGAGTATCTCAATACAAGAAAGTCTGGATTTCGTAGAAGTTACAGCACGGCAACGGCTCTGTTAAAGGTTTTGGATGATCTTATTGAAGCTGCCGATAGTGTTAAAACTTCGGCGCTGATATTACTTCATTATAGTAAAGCGTTTCATACGCTTTATCATATGGTCTTATGTGCTAAACTTCGCTCCCTCGGCTTCGATGAGTCTTCGGTGAAGTTCTATGGAGAATATTTAGCAGATAGGTCTCAGCTCGTCTTCTTGGAAGGCAAACGTTCTAGCTTTAGGGTTGTAGGAAGCAAGGGCCAATTCTGGGGCCCTTACTTCTTGTAGTGTATACGATTGACATGAACCAACATGTGAAGGATTGTGATATGCAAAGGTATGCCGATGATATACAATTACGCATAAGTTTTAATCAATCCAGTGCTATTGAGGCAAGAGAAACTCACCCAATATCTAAAATCAGTTTATGACAATTCTCTAAACAGCGGCATAAAATTGAATACCAACAAATCAGCAGTTATTTTTTTTTGTTCCAATAATGAGGGGGCAATGGAAAATATGTAAGTGGATATGGCTGGAAGCGTGATACCTGTTGTGCAAGAATATAAAAATTTGGGTGTTATATTTGATACCAAAGTTAGGTTTAGAAGTCAAGTGAGTAAAGTTATTCAAAAGTCATATCTCTTAAAAATCTCTATAAAAGTAAAAATATCTTGAGAGTCTATTTAAGAAAAACACTATGTAAAACACTTGTTCTTTCTCATGTTAATTATTGTAACTTTGTATATGGATCGTGTCTAGATTGGCAATACAAGAATAGATTACAGCGAACTCAGAATTCCTGTGTTCGATTTATTTACGGACTGCGAGCAAGGGATCATATTATCAGCTTTAAACTGCCCGAGCTTGTTTCTTACATCGGCATCGGTTACTTGCAAATGGACTTCCTTAGTATCTACGTCAACAGCTTCATTTCCAACATTCTACGCATAATCGCACAACGCGTTTCAATAATTTATTAAATCTACCAAAGCACTGAACTGCCCTTTTTCAACGTAGCTTTTTTTTCCGTAATGAATTATTTGTCCTAAATGCTGTTTTTATGTTCTTTGTTAGAAGAAATTTTTTAATCTGTATTGTTGGGTTAACATAATATGCTTTTGAAAAACGGCCTGTTTGCCCTATATACGTTTTTGGGCAAGTACCACAATTAATTTGGTAAATGCCAGACTTGTTATTTTTATCTGTTTTTGATTTTGCATTTTTTAGCCATTTTTCTAAAGAATTATTTGTCCTAAATTCTGTTTTTATGTTTTTTGTTAGAAGAAATTTTTTAATCTGTATTGTTGGGTTACCAAAATATGATATGATTTTGAAGAATGTATCTTTTTGTTTATATTTGTAGGGTATATTTCTGACCTACCTCTATTTAGTAGTTTTTTTGATAAAATTTTTTCTATAATAGTAGTTGAGTAACCAATAATTGACTGCTATTTGTTTTATAATATTAAGTTTTTTTTGAAATGCAAAGTCGGATAAAGGAACGTTTGTTAATCTATGTATCATACTATAATAAGCGGCCATTTTGTGTTGCTCTGGATGACAAGATGTTTTATGTATTGTTTTGTCAGTATGAGACGGTTTGTGATAAATTAAAAATTCATGTTTATTTAAAGTTCTAGTTATTGTTACATCTAAGAAATTGATAGAATTCTCAACCTCCTCTTCCATAGTAAATTTTATGCTGGGGTGAAGTGTATTAAGTAATTGTAACGTTTAAAACTAGAATCAACGAACATAAAAATAGTTTCATTAACCAAAAAAACAATTCAAATTATGCAAACCATATTTTAAACGAGGAACATACATTTCAAGATAATTTTAAAATTTTATATATAGAAAATTAGGGTAAAAAACTCAACTATTTGGAAAGCTTGGAAATTAACCGACTTAAAAATACAGGTAATCTCCTAAATGACCAGACAGATTTAAATAATTCACCACTACTAAACCTTTTTAATTAGTATCAATACCATAAAAGTTCAGTGTGGAATTCCCAAAGGGCGTTTCCATCATAAATATTGTAAACATTATTTAGAATTAAGTTACCTACCATCTACCTCTTAGCATATAATTATCTTAAACTGCGGTGTTTATTCGCTCACCTACCTTAAACAGAGTAATAATAATGTAAATTTCAGTTAAAGTTTTTTAAAAAAAAATCCTATCCGATGAAGCTGCTGTGTTAGCGAAACGCGTCATAGGTAATTTGTAATATAGTGGAAATCAGACTGTATTTTGTCTTTCATTTGAGTTGATAATAATCTAAGCTTACTTTCAAATATATACATACATACATACCAAATTAGTTAAAATAGTATTATATTATTATATAGGGATCTTCCTTGTCTTCTAAGTCAGGCTTAATGCCTTTAACTTCTATTCAATGATCTGTAGCGTTATGGGCCGAACTTCACATATATATTATTATATATATGCTAGAATTTTAGATGTCAACTCTTATTGTCATATTTCTTAATTATTGCTAGATAATATAGTAAATGTAGTTAGAATAATTTCTAATCATAATATGTAGGTATTTTACAAATTTGTTAAGTTTTGTAAATTTATAATGTATGCTCGGTTAAGTAAACAGCTCTGCTGACCTTCGCCGAGGTTAAAATAAAGATGTTTCTATCAATATATCTATCTATCTATTTTATTTCTAAAAACAGAACGGTATTGATTATTCCATCTTAAAGGGCCTGTTGCTCCGTATAGAAGCATTTGACCCATTTGCACCTATGTTAATATAAACTTTTTTTTTTATCCGAACAGTCTGTATAATAAATAATACATTGAAGCTATAATCCAACATTTGTACTTCCAATCACGCATGTTCGAAAACATTAATTTGTTAATGTTAGGTAGGTACCTAGTTACATCGAAATTATTGGGAGCTGAAACGCTCTGTTAACTATTTAATGATATAATCATCATCAACAAATATTTTAAATTTAATTTAAATATAAACATACTATTTCAACAAAAACAAAACAATATCAGTTGTAATTTTGTTGACTTTAGCATTACCAAGGCTGAAACCTGGGAAACTTTGTTTGTTAATATTACATATATAATAATTATTAGTAGAACGGCAAATTGCAGTTTAAAGGTCGCAGCCGGTAATTTCGTTTTAATCTCCCACTTTTTTTTAGTGTACTTATCTACACACTACACGGATTGAATAAATTATGTTTATTTAAAAATTCTCTCAGAAATAACAATTCAACTTCAATTCAAAATATTAGGGTGAACTTGAAATAAACAATGGAACCCAAGAGAGAGTTTCCAATGACCAAACAGTGTGTGCGCCCGTGTTGAGTTTTATTATCGAATCGTACCGAATAATTACAGAAGTTCAGGATCGAAAAGAAGATGGACAAATTGAACACCGAAATGAGATACAGACTATTAGTACCGAGAAACATGTCAACGATAACAAAAAAGAAAGCCAAGTAAATATAGAAGACAATCGAAAAGTAGTTAATTAAGTGCTAATAGGAGAAAGTACCTATTGCGATTGATCAAAACGAATCGGACATTAGATTCCTCTCTTGATTTTTGCCATCAACTTCTAAGATAAATGAATATAAGCTATCCAGCCCCCAAAAGTCAAATACTTTAAAAAGCTTGAAATAAAAATGCATTTTCACCAAGTAAAGGCCGCTACGATTAAAATTTTCAAATACTTTAAGTGCTCCAAATAACTTTCCCTTAGATGTTTCATCTCCTTTTAAAGAGGCACTATTTTGGCCAGATACACTAAATAATCTGGAAAAAAAATCAAGGATAAAATTTCCTTAGTAGTAACCTGAACAGCCTGGCAACCCACATAACACATAACATCCCCAGGATATTCATAGAAAGTCCGAATATCCCACTACAAGATTATTCTGCTAGGGATATCCACAGGATATCCTCTGGACATCCTTAAATCCTGTAGATGTCTTAGAACAGGATATCCTATAGATATCTTAGCTGGTTGTCTTATGTATATCCAGCTAGGATGAAATATCCTAACGACATCGTCTGGATATTTAAGAATAACTAATAATTTATTACTTTTTATGTTTATCTTTAACATGTATAACCATATTTTGTATATCTCTATTTTAAAATCTAATATTTTAATTTTTTTTCATTAATTTCCACTCAAAATAACAAGATATCCTATAAATATCTTCTGGATTTTTCTTGGCTTAGCCCTTTAGGGCGCTTTCAAATCAAACACCCGATGTCGTCAGACAACTTGTTTTCCTTCAATAACAAGTGTATGATAATGATATGAGTGTCCGACGTCGTTGGATGTTGGATCTGATCTAATCTAAACTGATGTAATATAATATAGAATTTAAATTACCCGCGCCGATTGATTTTGACAGTTCAGCGTTGGCGTTGACAAATGACATTGTGTGACGGAACGAAGTTCCTGCTAGCAAATTATACTAGTAACAATAAACCAAAACTTTAATTATAAAATTGAATCTGATCACAATTGCAGTATAAGTCGGGAGCTAGCCGAAATTAAGTTCCTGAACCATTGTCTAAAAATAATGTAGAATTAGCCAAAGTGCGCATCTCTTGAAAACGCCCAGCGACCGCTCTTTCTTTAAATCAACAGCCCACCTTTCACTAAAGAAGGATAAGCTTAACTCTTATTGGTTTCATCTCACGAAGTGAACGTACGTGACCCAAAGGTATACGCCTATAGAAACCGACGTAATTATTACATCATCTTCTTAGAACTGAAAACAAAACCATTAAAATAATCGTTTTACCGAGAATTCTTTAGCTTCGAAGAAAATTTTATAGTTTTAAACGCTTTTTACGCCACGATATCCGGTAGGTAAACCGTTTGGAATGCGGGGAATGCGAGGTCAACACACTAGTTCAAGGAAACGTAAGCTTGGATAACCCTTCTCTTTTTACACTGCCATGTTAACTTTAGGCGGGTCTTATACACCAGTACCAATCTCTTGTGTCCAAGTAGGCTGGACAACACCTACGCGAAACCCTAGCAAGGACATAAAAACTCAAGCAGAGCTCCGAAAATGAGTATCAGTATCAGTACCTCAGATCACCTAAGATCAATCCATCGATCAGTAAATCGATCAGTGAATCAGTCAGTCCTCAGAAAGAGTTCCAGTAAATTAACAAGTAAAGACTAACCGACAGTCTGTTTAAAGAAAATACTCTTACGTGAAAATTATCCTAAGTAAAAAAGGGCAAGTTAAATTAAAATTATTAAAATAAATTATTCTAATTTATTTTTAAGTAAATAGGTTAAAGAACCCGGAATTAACCTCTTAATACCAAATAAAGTCAAAATAGTTCTCTTAGGCAAAGTACAGTGATTTCGTAACGAAATAGCTTACAAGGTTAATTGTTTACCCAAAATTTCAATAAGAAGTTGTAGGAAAAATCGTGTGAACTAGTGGTGAATATAAACTTAAACTTTCGAGTGCTTAAATCAACAAATCCGCCTTTTAATTATCAAGAAAAGGGAATTCCGTCCCCCGAGTAACTACGGGTGACGTATCAACCCATTCCGATCTAAAAATAGATGTCTAGACGTTAGACATCGCGGCTACTAATTACGTATCAGTGAGCGGAAAAGAGATGCAAGCTTCAATAATCATTATTGGCCTTTGTAAGTAGAAAAATTATTGAAACTATTATTTACATACCACCGTATATTACCGTATAAACTGTGCAGAAATTTATAAACCTAACTATAGTGAACCACATTTATTGATCCATTTGGAAGAAGAATTGTACATATTTTTTGCCATAACATTGTCTACCCTATTGTAAACTATTTACCTTTTTGTTTGTACTTTTTTAAAAATAGAAAAACTTATAAAAAGCACATCTAGAACTGTTTACTTTATTTCAACCCAACCACTTTTTATCGAATTCTAGGAAACCACGAACCTAGCTTATAAGGGGCTACTTTTGCATTGTTTACTAAAAAAATTAGTCTCCCTTTCGAAACCAACCTTACCATCTAATAAACAATAAAGTAGTACCTCAACAATTGGCCTTTGCTGCATGCGGCCAAAATAGCCGGAAATACCGCAAAGTAAGCGTCTTTTTCTTTCCTTAGTTTCGTTTGATTAAGTGAGTTGATTTTTGCTTTTGCCATTTTTGGTTGGCTTGCGCTCTCATAACTAGGTATATATAATAATCTGTGATTGAAATCCAGATCGACTAGAGCCAGACGGAATAGAAACCAGCAGTACTTTGTCGATTATAATAACAGGCAAGTATGTATTCAATTTAATTATAAATATCGAAATAAATATACTTTTTATTGGGTTTACAAGAATTAATAACTTCAAGCAGAGCTATCTGTTTTTATTTGTATACTGTCGAAGTAGAGCATACTTTTACAATGCCCAAATTTAAGAAAAGTAAATCTACTCTTTACCGGTCCCTAAAGTAAGATTCCCTAAATGTGACTGCCAGTACTTCTAAATTTAATAGTTAATTCTGTAGTGCCAACAGTAATTCCAGGTCCAGGAAATGCTCAGTCCCCGGCACAGTCAGTAGGTACATTTAGAAAATCCTGCTCAGGCTCCATGCTCTGATGATTGTTGCCCCCATCCAGTAGTTTCACTATCAATATCAGACCCTTGCTTGACCCTTCCCGTATGTAATGAGGCCAATCTTGCATGACCTCCCAAAATAAAAATAGTGATATGTCACAGCAATTACAGCAATGGGCAATGTTAAATAAAAATATTGCTTTTTTTAGGTAACTTTCATATCACGTAGGGGGAGAGTCTCCGTACGAATTTGTTAAAAGAAATATGGAGCATTTAGTAACTGACGAGGTGGCTGCCAAGTACAGTTTTACTGGCCATAAAGGCAAAATGGCAATAGGTCAATTTTTAATGGCCAAGGCATTAAAAGGTAAGCAAATGTTTTACTTTATTTTTGTGTTATTTTATACCTCATATCTTTAAGTGTATAACAACAACACTGCGTTTTGTGTTAAATTAGATTATTTTCATATTCAAATTTTAAATGAAATGTTTGATATACCTACACAATTATTAAGAAACATTTTAGTATATTAAAACTTTATAAATAACATAAGTTTAGTTTAAACTTTGACATTTACAACCTACATTTCAAAATGGTCCTATTTATTATTGTTTTAATTTTCAGTCACATAACTATTGTTTCTGAAAACTAGCCTTAAGCCTCAAGCTTAATAAAATCATAAAAGCTTTGTACATCAATTTAAAAAAAAATGAAGATAAGAAAATTAAATTAAAGTTTTAGATGCTTCTAGAAATGTCAGATTAGATCCTTAAAATAATATACAGAACATGACATCAAAAAAAAAATAAAGAGTGACTGAGACATGCCCCAGCCAGATCTAAAAAACAGGATAAACCGGAAGAGGAAGCTAAAGGATAATAATTTTTAATTTCATTAATCACATAAATGTAACAGACATTATGTATGTAATAAAATATAAAAAGCATGTTATTTGGTCCTTATTGAAACACCCCTTGTACACATAATACATATAGTATTAAATTTAAACAAAAATCACCCCCCAATAAATTCTATAAAATTTTGAGATTAGTTGCCACCTGAATATCTAAACCTATATAAGTCTAGAAATAAATTTCCAACGTCATCACTATAATATCCTGGAAATATCCCAAATGAGCCTAAAAAGCGTATCAAAATGTCCTAAAAATATCCTATTAAGTAATACCAAAACCATCCGCATAATATCCTAGAGATATCCCAATAATCCTAAAAAGCTTGTCTAGGGATGTCATGAAGATAACTTTTTTAGTCCCATCGGGATATCCCATAAATATCCCTCTCTGGTTTTTGGATATCCCTTAGATATTTATAAGTAATATATTGGTGGATATCTTCAGGATATCTATAGGATTGCATTGTGTTATGTGGGAAGAGTATCACAGAAAAAAATATATGGCAAAGAAGAAGTATCTAAAAAATCTTCTGAACAATTAAGAAAAAAGGTTAAGAAAAGTAGAGATACTGATTCTGAAACATCAGCTGATGAATAGGTTGAAAGCAGAGATAGCCTTGATGATGTTGATATTATTGGATATACTCCTGAAAATGATTTTTGCGATCTTGAAGCACTTGACAATTTTACCGTTGCAGATTATCTACTGATTAAGTTTGCTGGGAGCAAGAGAAATGCAACTAATTATAGATATGTCTGTGTGTTTCAATAAATCTACAATAGAAACAATTTAGAAGTTATGTCGATGAGAGTTTTAAATAGAGAAAAAATACTTCTCTTAGACGAAGAAAATGACGTCTCATGTGTAATGAAAACTGCGGTGACAGGCTTAAATAGCAATTTCACAAGCCGATTGATGTGTTTGAATCCTAATTTTAGGTTTTCATTATTTGAGTAGATTCCTAGATGAAATTTGATGATACAATTTGAGTATATTGTTTGTTCTTTTGTATTTTAAGTTCTTACGTTAATTTGTTTGCTATTAAACAATATTAATTACTGGGTTATCAATTATTTAACTTAGAAGATCAATATCTGGACTCCAAAACATGATAAAAAAAATATTTTATAGGTATTAAAACTAATTATTTTATTAATCTTAAAGCTAAATTTATTAAAGGATACATGCAAAAGTCCCTTTTTAAAGTTGGTTGATTTTTTTTCCAATTAAAATTAAAGAAACATTAATATGATTTATCTAAAATTGTCCCGAAAGCTATAGTTGGGGTCAAGCAAATATTTGACGCGTGACACTTCCATATTGTCATGGGTGTCAAATACGGCAGGCCACTCATAATATAAAAGTTACTAATGGCTAAATTTATATTATAATAATTACCACACACTCGAAGTATTTGTATCTTTATCCTTTTATATGACTAAAAAGAGATATACATAAACCGAGTTACCTTCTCGTCGATTTGGTCAAATCATATGGGCTGCAGATCCGCATTTTATTAATTAATATAATCGTTATACACTACTAATCGTTATACACTACTAAGATTGCTTTTGTTAAGACCTGTTTTTTTTTTTTTTTTTTATGACAAGGCACAGCACTACAGGATAAATCCTTTATGGCGCTCTAGGAGCGGTGCGTGTGCGCAGGAAACGATTCACGTTGGTCTTGAATCTTTGGAGACTATACTCGTTGGGGAAGACGATCTCAGGGAGGTCGTTCCAGAGTGATGACGTTCTCCAGAACCCCTGTCATCACTATAATATCCTGGAAATATCCCAAATGAGCCTAAAAAGCGTATCAAAATGTCCTAAAAATATCCCTGTGATATTAATGGTCAATCCTGAATCCCACCATTACAATGCACAGAATTTATCAAAACAAATTTATTTATATTATAATTCATATTCTTAGACCAATTTCCCAGCAATCATTTTCTGCAAAGGTTTATAAATAACAATATTCGTCAGTCCGGCCCTGACTAAGTATCAGCTGTAATAAAGTTGGTGAAATCGAAATAACCTAGTATTGGACAAATATGACAAGATGGAAGTGTCACGCGTCAAATATTTGCTTGGCTCCAACTATATCAATAACTGGTCGTTTTACCTTATGTTTTTTCATTTTAAAAATACTAAATTCTTCAAAGTACATGCAAAATATCATTGAAACATTTAGGTTCGATCCTGTCATCTACGAATATGTCTACGGAAACAATTTTCGACACAACTGAAACTACAGCAGTTACTCTGAGAATAAAGATATTCGAAGGTGAAAGTACCGGGTTATAGTAATATTAACATTTATCGTTATAAGCCAAAAAAAAAAATCTGTAGTATAAAAGTAAACAAGAGACAAATCCGTAATATAATATTAAACAAGCCGCAAAAACATTATGTTTCTAAGGTTTGTAGGTATAGGAACTATTTATTTGACTGGTATTTATAAAACATTTTCAATATTTGACTGATATTTAACTCTGTCATTTTAAAAGTAATAAAATGGTAGATACTCTAACTGAGCGAACAGAAGTTAGTAATCTTCTTTGCGGGGCTAAAAATCGTTGTGCACGTAGAACCGCCATAGTATTCAATGAGAGGCATCTAGACAAGAACATGTCATAGACTTTTTGCGTAAGTTTAAATAAACTGGATCTGTAGGCAATAAGAAAAATGTACAAGCTAGGGTTTTGGATGAAGCTTGCTAGGTTGAGTTACTCGGCTAATTAACGGTCGAACCATTCTCTTTTATTCCGAAAGTCGCCAAGGTGACAAATATTGCTACTGGTTCCGGGTACTTTAAAAAAGAGGTAATTCTTCCCTTACAAAATACAAATTTTACATGAGCTTAACGAAGACGATTACGATAGAAGGGTCGAATTTTGTGAATTAATATGCTTAAGGACTGACAAAGACCGCACCTTAAAAAAAAATATATATTGGGAGGCTAAAAAACTTATGCTTAATCGGGTGACTGATTTTGTATTAGACAACGACGCTCTACCATCGGAGCAGTTCGGATTTCGAGCTGCTCATTGCACGGTGCGCCAAACTACTACCAAAGAGGATAGGACAAACTACTACTCACTACTGCTACTGGCAACCATTGTGCTGAGAGGGTTCAATCGCCGTGTGTCGACGGGTGCAGTCTTTTTTGATGTCTTCAAGGCGTTCGACAAAGTCTGGCATGATGGCCTTATACTTAAACTGATAAGATTAGACATGCGGAACTGGCTAGTCCATACTCTTATTTCATTCCTTGAGGACAGAAAGTTCGCAGTGTCATCGGAACATTCATTGTTTTCCACAAGATCGGTGAGGGCGGGGATACCGCAAGGGTATATCCGATTGCATCGATTTTTTACAATACTTGCACTTCAGATATTCCGCGGTATCGATCCACGGAACTGTATTTCTTTGCGGCTGGCACTGTGATCCCTGCCACCTCAAGGAAACCCGAACTCGCAATCTCGAGCTTGCACGCCATGTTGTTATACTCCAAGAGTGGCTAGATGTATGGAAATTTCACCTCAATAAGGAAAAGACCCAAGCCATCTTTTTCTTAAAATCGGGAGTTACTTTACCAAGATCGCAAGTCAGAGTTAACAATAGACAGATATTGTGAAGCGACAACATTTAATATCTTGGCCTCACCTTTAATAAAGAGATGGCGTAGAATGAATGCGTTACGGAGCCCCTAACAGAGACACAAAAGCAGTTATGCGCAGTTTACACGCTACTTTGCAGAATTAGCACAATAAACTATCATACAAAAACAGCAATATACACAACCATAATCAGACCTGTCATGCGTTACAGTGTACCTCCTTGGTGCATGGCCAACTACACTAGGCGTAAAAAGGTACAACCATTTCAAACCAGAGTATTGCACATATTCACTAATCATAACTGATCCATCTTGGTGACAAAACATATATAGTAGAATAGCTATTTTATGAATTAGCTATGTAAAATGTACGTTCTTGTGCTAAATCTTATCTATCATTGCCACAGTGATTAAACATAATATGCAGGTCGTCAAAAAAGTCTGGAATATTGAAAATATTTCAAAAACTACTAAACATATTTTCATGGAAATTTACACGTCGATATAAGTAGTTAAGAAACTGTTTTATCGTTCCAAGGTATGCGTTTTTAATTATGTCGACTTGCTATTTTCCGAAACAATATTTTCAGTAGTTTTTGAAATACCTATTATTCAAGACTTTTTTGACACTGTATAATTTTAGCAGCATTTTTGTTTTTGAATCGTTTGATTCAGGTTATAAAAAATTTAGTAAATGTACAGGTCACTTATTATATTTCGACATGTCAAAATTGACCAAATTTCAAGGAAAAAAACATTTATATATATATATATATATAGTGGGAAGGTAGTCTTGATCGACTAGTTAAACAGAAAATCCTAATATTGGGGGATCGATCTGGGTTTGGACGGTTTGAAGAAAAACTCTTTTCTACTACGCCGAGCTTTCGGAATTATTTTATTCCTTTTTCAAGGCTGCAATACAGAACAAGATCTTATTTTTTAAATTTATTTTACACATGGTGTTATCCCATAGTTATTAAAATTAAAAATATGTAACGGGCAGAACAAACAAATCTCAAAGTTTCCTTCGATGACACCTACTTACGACGAATTAAAAATGCCAGTTTTCTTTACAAATAACTCACTTTGCACGTAAGTCTTTAAAATTGTATAAAATAAATTTAAAAAATAAGATCTTGTTCTGTATTGCAGCCTTGAAAAAGGAATAAAATAATTCCGAAAGCTCGGCGTAGTAGAAAAGAGTTTTTCTTCAAACCGTCCAAACCCAGATCGATTCCCCAATATTAGGATTTTCTATATATATATAGGTATATATAAAATTCTCAATTCTATTTTTCACAAATAAATTACTACAAAAAAAAAATATATAGAAATGTAGGGTTAATTTACTGTTCAGTTTAAAAAATTAAATTGGGTTCACAAAAATATAATTTGCAAGCACTTATACAGGGTCCTTCATCTCGTCCCTACATTCTATAGCTTAGTTATTAATAATTGTTAGAATTTTAACATTTCCAGTGTCCAAAATATGTTTCTATTTTTTAGGTTAGTTCAGGTTAGGTGTCCCAAAAAAGTGTGACATCATGATGGTATATTTTTTTAGATTATATACCATTTATTATATATTGTTGCTTATTTGAGTGCCTCTTATGGTTACCTACCTACAGATAAAGTCTGCAAAATATCAAAATCCTAACTTAATTAATAACTGAGCAATAAAAGACGAAAGATGCTGAACCCTGTATATAGAATATAATACAAAAATATGTATTATGCAGCAAGTAACAAAAATAGTAAGCAATAAAAATGATTGTAACATTACATAAAAGGTAGCATTCTCTAGGAGTTCTTCCTGTACATATACTCGTCTAATTTAACATTAAATCTAAAAGGCCTAATATACAAACATCTCTCATAATTAATTTATTGTAGACGCAATTTTTTTGAATTATTATTCTATAATATCTATATATCTAAATATTTGTATCCTTTTTATTATTTGGAACAATATATTATTTCTTTACAGGGTCGGAAAGAACGGATTGCACTCCAGAAGTATATTGTAATAATGTACAGAAACTCATGTTAATGTGTACAATTTTGTGTATTTGTAATAATTACGCTCTAACTTGAAAGCAAATGAAAATTCGATAAAACATTTCAGTTTTTTACATTATTTTTACGTTTACAATACACTTTGGAGATTAGTCCAATCCTCCAAACTCACTTTGTATAATTGGATAATTATTTTTTAATGAAATGAAAAGAAAGAATGAAGGAGAAACGTTTTCGTATAATTATTATCATATATAAAAAAGAATTGCACCTATTTAACTTTGTTCTTAACCTATCTTAGTCTTAATGTTCCAATAATGTCGCTGCTTCCCCTATATAATAACACATTTATATAACACCGGTTCCTTATTTAATCTCTTATTAAGATATCACAATGATGGGAGTCATCATCTAGGGCATATCCTTAAATCCATTAATTATAAACTCACCCATATAAGAAAGATAGATGTAGGTACCCTAAATACTGGATCCTGCGGTCCTGCCCTAACACCACAGCTTATAAAATATAATAGTTTATAAGCTATGCTAACACCGTGCAAAACAAGATAGAAGCAATTCTAAGAAAATCAGTATCTTCTTAACAACCCAAAAATATCCAATTAACATCGCATGAGAAAAGTAATTTAATAAGAGTGACAGTTTTATTAAAACTATTTTAAGAAGCGATCCATACAAGGTATTGGGGTAATGAAAATTCTCGAGTTTTTCGGGAAGGTCACAATCAATTCTCGAAGAATATGAACATTTGGGCAGGCATTCTCGCAAAAAAAATTATTGGGCTAATATTTCTAGAAGAAAATTTAACCGGTCAGTAGTATTTGAAAATTTTGAAAAATGTGATAGATCCGCTTATTGTACAGGGTGTCCAGTTTTCGATGGTTTTACGAGGCATCTCCGTTATTAGTAAAGATAGAACGATACGGTTTTCGCAGTACTGTGCTACCTTTTTGTGAAACAAAACATGCCGCAATCAGAGTTTTTTTAGTCCTCCTTATTTTTGATATACCGGATGATTTTGAAAATTTTACATTTTGAGACAGCCCCCATATTTACGTTACCCTGTAGCTTATCAAAGAGGAAATAAATGATCTTTTTGTAGTTTTTTACCTAGAATACAGCGACATACTCAGATATTTTCTACGTTCAATAGATTCCGAGAAAAAGAACAAACTTGCTTTCTTTTAAATGGGTCACCCGATATATTTTTTAATAATATAATTTAGTTTATAACAAGCTTCTCAGAAATATATAATACCTTATTTTTATTTTTATCATTAAGCACATCAATCTACGTTTTAAAAAAAAAGAAAAGAACACAGCCATTTATGTCATATTAAAAACTTCTTTACTTTCTGTCAGAGTACTCAGGTTCTCTACGTTGTTTTAAAATATTTAATTAATAGTAAAAAATCAGTTTATCCTAATTATGGCAGAAAATGTAAACTTTGAAAATAATGAAAAATACGACATGCTCGTTTGTTATGTCCATTGTAATGAAAATGCAGGTGAAGTATTAGCCCTTAGCGGGTCTCAATAACTTGAATCTGCAACAATATGTAGCACCCGCTCACAATGCCCTAATTATGAGGGCCTACTTAACAAAATAATTTCCCAGTACTTGTCGGTTTTGGATTTCATCTTGTGGGGATATCTTGAAAATAAAATTTATTCCATTCAATACCAAACAATTATTGTAGACTTAAGAAATGCCATTGAAAGACCATTTAGGGAGTTACAAACGCGACCTTATATTATTTTAAATTCATTAAGGCTAATAAGAACTATGTGTGAAACAAGTCTAAAGGCATACTGGAGAACAATTTAAGCAATATTTATGAGAAAGTTCTATAAATTCTCAGCGTTTGTTTCTAATGTTTAAATACCCGTCATGGCCTACTAACAATTAATGTATGTTTTTTAATAAAGCGTAAATTTCGTGCTTATAATATTAAAAATTAAAATAAGCTATTGCAATTTTTGAGAAGCCTGTTATCAACTAAATTACATTATTAATAAATATATAGGGTGGCCCATTTAAAAAAAAAACAAGTTTGTTTCTTTTCTCGGAAACTATTGAACGTAGAAAAAATCTTAGTACGTTACTGGATTCTACGTAAAAAACTACAAAAAGAAGATTTGTTTTCTATTTAAGAAGCTACAGGGTAACCTAAATATGGGGAGGTGTCCCAAAATGTACAATTTTAAAAAACATCCCGTATATCAAAGACAAGGAGGACCAGGAAAATTCTGATTGGGGCATCCTTTGTTTCACAGGAAAGTAGTACAGTGCT
The DNA here is from genome assembly GCA_963920685.1 of Polydrusus tereticollis. NCBI lineage: Eukaryota > Metazoa > Arthropoda > Insecta > Coleoptera > Curculionidae > Polydrusus > Polydrusus tereticollis. Next base: position 60,216,478 of record OY987329.1, read on the forward strand.
GCGAAAACCGTATCCTTCTATCTTTACTAATAACGGAGATACCCCGTAAAACCATCGAAAACTGAAGACCGGATGCGGATGAAAATGGCATCCTGGAAGTCAATGAAGAAAATTTGCTTTCACTTTAAGTCGCATGGTAGGTAGGCAATTTAATTCTCTTTGCAATGATGCCGATGTATCACTCGATAGATAGTGCCATTTGATATTTCAAATTGAGGCTGGCTGGTGGTGTGAAGGTCAATAGTAAAATTGTAGCGAAAGTGTAATTCAACTTCCTCCCCGATTATAAAATTGACGTGTTCTTTGTCAAATCTCATTTCCCTCAAAATCAAGAGATATTTCGGGTAGTTCAATTTGAAATGAAAACTATGCAAACCTGTTTTTTCTTAATATGCCCTACTTATTATCCGAAAAAATGCATTAATTACTACATTAATATATTATAAAAATTAAGAGTACTGTGTCTATACAGGGTCTTCCAACGAGGACTGAACAGGGGCTCATTTTTGAGCTTCCTTGTATTTAAAGAAAAATCCAAAATAGCCAATCGATGTACTTTTTCCTGCAGAATTCAAAAATGAAACCAAAAATTTATTTGAACCAGAAGCAAAAGAGTTACGCTATGGATAAGGTGTTTTTTAAATGGAACATAGCTTTTTTTATACGATTTTTGGAACGAGTGATTTTTTTTTGTCCGTTCTGATTAAAATATTTAATATTGTGACAGCTATTTTTATTAAATTTTAATGTTTTATCCAGTATAATTTAACTTTAACCTGTTTGAAACATACACTAGGTAATAAAGGTATAATCACCTTTGAATCCTTCAAAGTCAAAAAATTTGACAAATTTACTATAATATTGCCGAAATGAAATATTCATTAGATGAGAGATTGCAGATTGTTATCTTGTTCTACAAATGCCAAGAAAATGCGAGAGAAGCAAGGAGAAGATTTATTGCAAATTTTCACAGAAATATATCCGTCAATACTATTCTAAGGATAAAGAACCTATTTGAGGAAAATAAAACATTACATGACAGAAAAAGAAATCCAACTCTATACTAATTTAAAAAAAAAAAACATTAATAATTTAATTGTTCAATGTGACCTCCGTTGTTCTCGAAACATGTGCGATAACCTCTTTGTAGCCTTTCCAAACTTGCTGTTATACTGTGATTTTCCTGGTTAAGGCGATTTATTTCATTCACAATTTTCTGCATGATCTCTTCAATATCGTAGTTTCGCTGCTTGTATACCACGTTCTTTAAATGGCCCCAAAGAAATGTGTCTAATATTGACAAATCGGGACTATTGGGTGGCCAAGCATAGGTTCCATTTCTACCAATCCATTCTTCATGGCGTCCGTTTAAATATTGAGTAACCTCACGCACGGCATGCGGAGGGGCCCCATCATGTTGCCAAATTAAATTTTGATATTCTTCCAATGGTAAATCTTCCAAAAAGTTCTCAATTTCGTTTTCTAAGAACTCGTAGTATCTCTGTCCATTTAAAGTCCCGTTAAAAAATATTGGGCCCAAAATTCTATTATTTTTTATGCCACACCAAACATGGATTGAAGTCCTTCCTTGAAATTTAATTGTCTGGAATTTTCTTGGATTTCCAACGGCCCAGTGATGATTATTATGTCTATTGAAAACCCCCGATGTTGTGAATGTGGCTTTGTCAGTCCATAAGATATTTCTGAATAAATTAGGGTCTTCGTTTTCTTTCCGAATCACAATTTGGGAAACAAATTGGAAGCGAAGTTCTTTTTGTGCCGGTATTAGATGTTGAAGTGGAAGGATATGATAAGACTTAAATTTATGATTTCTTAAAGTTCTGTGAACAGTTCCTTGGGTAACTCTTCTGCGTCTTACACCACCGCCGTATTGAACGTCCCAAACTGCGTCCGAAATTGATTTGGTTGGATTCAGTCGAAAATAATTCACAATGGCACGGTCTCGATTTCTATTCCTTTCTGGATTTCTTTTTCTGTCATGTAATGTTTTATTTTCCTCAAATAGGTTCTTTATCCTTAGAATAGTATTGACGGATATATTTCTGTGAAAATTTGCAATAAATCTTCTCCTTGCTTCTCTTGCATTTTCTTGGCATTTGTAGAACAAGATAACAATCTGCAATCTCTCATCTAATGAATATTTCATTTCGGCAATATTATAGTAAATTTGTCAAATGTTTTGACTTTAAAGGATTCAAAGGTGATTATACCTTTATTACCTAGTGTATGTTTCAAACAGGTTAAAGTTAAATTATACTGGATAAAACATTAAAATTTAATAAAAATAGCTGTCACAATATTAAATATTTTTATCAGAACCGACAAAAAAAAATCACTCGTTCGAAAAATCGTATAAAAAAAGCTGTTATGTTCCATTTAAAAAACACCTTATCCATAGCGTAACTCTTTTGTTTCTGGTTCAAATAAATTTTTGAATTCTGCAGGAAAAAGTACATCGATTGGCTATTTTGGATTTTTCTTTAAATACAAGGAAGCTCAAAAATGAGCCCCTGTTCAGTCCTCGTTGGAAGACCCTGTACAGTGTCTATTTTTATTATAAAGGTACATTTCGGTATATATGCATTCTAAACCGGAAAGTTGTTTCTTAAGAAGAATTATTGAAAAACGAAATTTAAACCAGAATTCACCTTTGTATCTCGATTCGTCGTGAAAAACAATTAAATGTAAACACGCGATTCATCCTCTATCAAAACAGAAGGAAGGTCAGATTTAAAATGTAGCTTTCCCACTCAATTTTTTCAACAAGTTGTTAATAATATTCTGATGGACTCGATACGATAGCACATATTATGTCTTTGTTTAACTAATTTAGTAAGATAGAGATAACCTGAAGTCGAGCAGTTATACGGGCGAAGCATCCATAGATGACCGAAGAATTAAAATAATAAAACACTTCCACCAGATTAGATATACATCGGCAGATGTACCGGTACTTTTATCACGTATAGATAATATATTGTTTATAAAAGTTGTGTTTTGTATACGAATTGAATATTTAAACAACAAATCGTTTGTCTGTGTAGTAGGTAAGTACCTTCTTATCGTGGTAAGACGCAGATTGATTTAAATAATAATAATATAGTAAAATGTTTATTATTGCATCCAAAAGTTAAATAATATAAAAAAAGATACATTTGGACGGGATGTCGGCCAACTGAAATCAGATAAAGCTGTTGGGGCGCGATTTTATGAACCCACTTATTATATAACTCTTTATTGTATTATTGTGCAATATTAACTAATTTTTTAGAATATTTTTTAATAATAATATGTAACAACGTAATAAGATGCAAAGATAAATACCATAAAATGGAGATACTTGGGACATATTTTTCCTTTTAACTTTCACCTAAACCACGTATCCCTCATATCTAATAAATAGGAAATGCATATTACATAAGCGTCACTCATGTATATAAGGAGTATTTTATGCATATTGTTTGGTTCTCAAGTTCCAAGAAGTATAGGAAAAAAAATATGATTTATTTTGTCCCAAGTATCCCTCTGCTGGAATAAAATAGGAGAGACACGATATTTTAAGCGATAGTACCTAATTGTTACACATTAGCTGGCATGTATACTATTTACAGAATATATTGTTTGGAATAATTTGGCTTCTAACGGCCCTAAACGGGATCAAGTTTTGTTTTAAAACTTGATTTTAGGTGAACTAAATAGCCATTTTTTTTTTCTCTTAAGATTTACTTTTTACAAAAGTATGAACATACCTACACCTAAGTTATTAACGAAAAAAAAATTTTCTATAAAATAAGGAACTAAACAAAAAACGAAAATACATTCTTCAATTCTAAAAATTAAAAATTGCAAACAGCGCTTAGTTTAAAATTTTTTAATGCAGCCAGTCAGTACGATTTTCTAATTTCTTAAAAAAGTAGCGGCTTCTAGAAACCTGAACATCTTTATGTACTTTAACAAATTGTTTTCTCATCAACCTCGCACTTATCGACTATGTTTTGATAGATAAAAAACTTATTATTTTTGTGTTTTTGCTTAAAAAATTACACTAGAACTTTCCAGGTTCACAACCAATGGCTCCAAGACATATTAAATATTTGTTGACAGTTTTTTTCTTTGAGGCATCAAACAAAAATCTACAGACAATAAAATCTTCTATTTTAACGCCCATGTTTCCTTTTACTTCTGGTTCTTTAATGATGCAACTTTTCTTGTTTTTACTTTCTGTAAGGTGTTTATATACTTTCTCTGTGGCTTTGTAGCTCGTTTCGGTTTTTTAAATTATCAGGATTCTACGAGTGTTCAAAATCTTGTATTTTTCCACTGTTTTCAAAGTCCTAACTGTCAGTTCGTATAGCGAGAAACGATTATTTTCATGCTCACTACTCGCATTTAACTTCTTTTTTGTTCTTTTATCAATGTTGCTGTTTGTCCTTTTTTCAGATAACATACTCGCAAAGGTTTTACCCGAGGTTTTACCCCATATTGGATATGTATAGGTACCCGGTGGTTGATTATTTTCACCTTTCCGAGGAATGCGTTTTAATACTTCCCCTGATTGAGGGGGCAGATCCCTGTTGCTCTAAACCCAGGTATTAAGTTCTGCTCAATTCTTTTAAAATTAATTTCTCCAGTGTTTGGTTCAATAGACTTGAAAAGGTATCCTTTGGAATGCATCCTTTGTGTGTTATTTTTCAAGTCAATAAAACTTACTGCCAGTATATTTTTAGTGTGCGGATCACTGCCACATCTAGGGGCTGGCAAGGGTGCATGCTGTTTGGAAGAAACAGCACAAATTTAATGTTATATTCCTTGCAAACAATTATGCCATTTACATGCATATGCGAAGACAAATTATCGCCAATTAAGATTTTCGGCTGCTCTTTATCAATCCGTTGAAAATATTTGAAGGCAACAGTCCTAAACCAATCCTCAAATGTGAATCCATTAAACCAACCGCTTTTCGAGCAATTATATCGTGTTCCTCTTGGTCTGATTTCTTTCCAAGTATTATAGAGATGCTCGGCTTTATAATCCACATAGCAAGGTAGGAGAACGTCTGAAGCAGTTCCAGCAAACATCATCGATGTGCTACTTTTGCTTGTGTCTTTATTCTTTCAGGTCGTTTAAAACCTCTCCTTACGATGGCCTTTAAACGTCCTGGATCATCAGTAAGATAAGTCTCGTCAAAATTTATGATTAAATGAGGTGATATTCCCTGAACTGACTTTTTAAGATATTTTCACTTTTTACTTATTAATATATTCTCTTAAAGTGTTTTCGTCTACCTCAGAGCTCTGGACCGTTTTACACAGAGTCCAGTTGATAAAACGCCCTTATGCCTTTGTATGAAAGATTGTATCCAATCTGGACCAGGCAGGTTATTTCTGAATCAAGCCTCGATAACTTCTTTCTGCTCCTTTAACTATACATCTAATATCAAATGCTGTATGCTGTTAGTGGAAAACTCCACTCCGCTGCTATTGTTAAATCATTTATTAATTCTTGTTCGTCATCGCTTCCTAAAACTGTTGGTCTTCCATGATTGCCTGACTGAATATTTAGCTTTAATGCAGAGTGGAATTGTACCTTCCACCTTGAAATTCTTAAATCTGTTCCTGATCTCACATCATTGATGGCCCGTGTTTTTTTTTCAATAAAGTAATGATATTTCCCAGAGCCTACTTTCCTCTTATGCGTTCTAGGCATGGTTATCTCCTGGAACAAGTAGAAAATGAAGAAATTTGTTATTTTGTGTTGTATTTAAGGCCTATTCTATGTAAAAGATATCACAGTAATAACTTGAGATGATAAAACTTGTTTATTTTCCGTTCCGTGTTTCCCAGTTAAAGTTATTTGCACTATATTTTAAACAGTTTTTAATTGTACCTTTAAATATTTTTTCTTGTGAGCCCAATTAGTCTTAATCAAACAAATTATGCGCTTTAATTGTTAACACAATGTTTTTAGTTAGATGTAATAAAATTTTAAGGTTACGGGCGGAACAAAAGTGACTACAGCACCGGCAACGTGACCGTGAATGTTGTGTTCTAAGTTATCCCTTAGTCCAGCGTTCCTCAACCTGTGGGCGCGCTCTCCTAGGGGGGCGTGACAAAACTAAATGGGGAACACGAGCATTATATCTTCTTCTATATTTAGCTAAGACCTATGTTTTGTCTTCAAAGTAGCTACCGCAGAAAATCAGGTTTCGCAAAGGTAAGATGTTGAAAATGGTAATAGTATACGAGATGCTCTTGTTTTTAGCTCATCATCCAACCCTGACCATAATTCAAAGAGTGGTTTAATACTAAATTGTCTTTTGATTTCCCCATTTGTCGTGAGGTCTATAAAGATTTCTTCTTCAGCAGTTGAGAGACCTTTGGGAGTGTGACAATCCGATTTTGTCACAAATGAAATTATTATAATCTAATGCCTCATATCACATGTCTGACTTGTCTTTTAAAAATTGTATTTTGCCTTTTTAAAGCGATGTTTGGTTCGCTGTATAAAGTAAATACGTACCCAAGGTCAACGCTCTCTGTTATCGTTGTCTTTGACGAAGCAGGCTACATTATCCTCCTATTTTAAATAACATATCTCCCTGGAATACACTATCTGAGACCTATACGCAGGCCCGTTCCTGGGGTGTCTGGCGCCTACGTGCAGGTTTCTTTGGTACGCCCCTAGTTAAAAAAAATGGTCCTATTTTTTTTAATATATTTCGCGAAAAACTAGCAATGATTTGAAATGTAAGAAAACTGATAAAAAATAATTAGAAAAAATATTTATTAAATTACCAAAACAAACAAAATCACAAAAACATTTGGTAAGTATATCAAAAGAAAAATATACCCTAAAGAAACAAAAAAAACGGTATAAACAGTACTTATAATCAATATATCATTAAGATTATGTACTCGATTGTTTATGAAATATAACAAATAGTGGGAACTAAAAGCAGTACATTCACAAGAAAATTAAAGGAGAATAAAATTAATCTAAATAAAACAAACAACGACAAAAACACAAAACAATATTATACCTAGTACTTATATGGTAGGTTACAGAAATATTTTAATGATAAAAAACTAAACGTTTCAAAAATGAAAAAATACTATTTTGGTAATGAACAAAACAAAAGAGAAATGATATACCTAAAACAAAACACGTCTGGCTTTCACGGATGCAAGCTCGTTGATCATCTGATTATGATCAAGAGCCTCAGAAATATTATTTTCAATCGAAATAATGGCCAAATCTGATAGGCGTTCATGACTCATGGATGTCCTTAAATAATTCTTTATTAGTTTTATCTTAGAAAAACTTCTTTTACCTGAAGCTACTGAAATGGGTAATGTAAGGTATATCCTTAAGACTATAAATAAATTTGGAAAAAGACACTGTAGATTTTTTTTAGTTATATAATTTAAAATGTCTATGGGAAATGATGAATCAGTAGTATTTTTAGGATTAAGAATTTTATATTGTTGAAATTTCATTATGTAAATCTAAGCCGTCAATGTCTTTAGATATTACTCCATTAATCTCAACTTGCAATGCGGTATCTAAATTTACACATGATTCTTTAATTAAGTCAGAATCTAAATTTTCAAAATTACATAAGAAACCAAATAAATTTTGAAATTTGTTTATACCCTCAAACCGCTTTTGTGAAGACTAAATGGTTGTATCTAAAATTAGAAAATAAAAATCGATTTTAAATTTTTGCTTTGGATCTGCTACAGATTCATCCTTACTTTCATATGAAAATTGTTGCTTAATTTTTCGTTGCCGTACTATTGGGAATATCTGCTCTACATCGTTTTTTTCTGCTTCTTTTTTAGCTTTATTGATGAGCAAATCAAAATTTTTTCCTGACCGTTTTTCGTTAAAATAAAGATTTAGATTTTCGATTTCTTTATGGCAGTCATTTAAGTTTCTATTCGGATCTTGTAGTATTCTACTTACTATATTAATTTTTCCTAAAATATCATGCCAGATTAAAATCGAACAAATAAATTTAAAAGTCGGGGCATGTAGTGTCCAACAAGGAAACTACGGAGAGGGCACATTTGTGCTATTATTAAGGCAAACGCTTAGTAAAATTTTTAGACATATTGAAATGATAAAATAAGAGAATTTTTTGTAATAAAGAAAACTGAATGTCCGTCAATTTTGCGCCTGCGTGCATGCACGTGCTGCACGCTCGCCAGGAACGGCCCTGCCTATACGGGTGTTTCATTATGTAATCCAAATATATTTCTTTGTTTTCAATTCTTATGATAACCTGTCAAATCGACTAATGAATTTTCTAGGTTAATATTCTTCTTCTTCTTCTCTTCTTCTTCTCTTCTCCATTTTCTTCTTCTTCCTCTACTTCTCTTCAGATCTTCAGATCTGATTGATCTTTTGACGTCTTCCTTTTTTGGGACGTTCTTTGTCATCGTCATCTCCACCAGCTTCCTTCCCCTTTGGAAGAAGCCCACGAACAGCAGCAGTGTACTGCTTAACAGGTTTATTTTTACGTACTAACCCCCATATATTTTTTTTTTTATTTTGAGTTAATAAAGCCAGCAAAAATTTTAATTCTTTGTGGTTTTATTTATACAGCTCCCCCTGTGGTTTTCTTTTTCTTTTTTTTTAACCTAAAGTGTGAAGTCCAGCCGAGAGTGAGGCCCCAGCACGATCTTGAAGGTTTCCGTTTTGACCTGGCTGCAAAACGGTGGCGCCCTATTTAAAACCCGCTCTTACTCTCTGGCAAAAGAGCTGGGGCATTTGCACGCGGTCCCTCAGCCTCTCACCTCAGCTTGGCTTCACTTAACTTTAATTTAAATTAAATAAATTTTCTAATTTAAAAAAAATAAATAAATAAATAAATAATTTTTATTAACAGCGAAAGACGCGTTGCATGAGTATTTTTAAATGGATTCCTAACCTATTCGTAACTTGCTATCAAGTTGAAGTCAGCAAGAAAATACTTTCAAATCTTGCCAGCATGGTTAAATGATTTTCAATGGTTACAAAAACAACTTTCAGATGTTGTCCTTGTAAGTTTTAACACATTCATCCACATTTGCAAACATTTCTAGGCTTTCTTGCTTTACATTTCTGCTCTACAATTCCAGTGTTCTACAAAAAGCATTAACTTTATTATTCGTATCCAACATATGTGTGCTTGCTCCTTCATCATCATCATTATCAATCAACCCTCTCTTGTATCCACTGCTGGATATAGGTCTCCCTTAATCTGTTCCATGTATTCAGATCTTGCGCCGCCTGCATCCAGTTTCCCTGGCAACGTTTTAGATCATCGGTCCATCTCGTTGGCGGACGGCCCCTATTTCGATAGGCCTCCTGTCTCGGCCTCCACTCCAATATTCGTTTGGTCCATCTGTTGTCTGTTAGCCTGGCAACATGTCCAGCCCAGTTCCACTTTAGAGTTGCTATTCTCTCTATCGCATCCACTACTTTCGTTCTTTGTCGTATTACGCGGTTTGGGACTCTGTCTTTGAGAGAGATACCCAGCATTGCGCGTTCCATTGCCCTTTAAGCTACACGGATTTTGTCTATGGTTTTTCTGGTCAGAGTCAATGTCTCCGCTCCGTAAGTCAGAACTGGTAGTATACACTGATTAAAAGTCTTCCTTTTAAGGCACAATGGAAGCTCTGATTTGAATACGTAGTTTAGTTTTCCAAAGGCTACCCAGGTCATTCTTATGCGGCGGTTAAGTTCAGTAGTTTGATTGTCTCTTCCTATGCTAATCTCGTGTCCCAGATATTTGTATGATGTGGTTTGGTCAATTGTTTTCCCAGCTACTGATATGCTTTCGCTGAGCACGAGGTTTGTCATAGTTTGTGTTTTGGCCATGTTAATTTTCAGTCCGACTTCCAGGGAGGAACTATGGAGCCTCTCTATTAAATCCTTTGCTTCGTCTACTTGGTCAGCTATCAAGACTATATCGTCAGCGAACCTCAGGTGGCTAAGCCGTTCTCCATTTATATTTATGCCTTTCTCATCTAAGTTCGCTCTTTTACATGCATATTCCAGCAGTGTAGTAAATAGCCTTGGCGATATGGTGTCGCCTTGTCGTACTCCACGTCTTATTGGGAATTTATTTGTTTGTTGATCTCCGACTCTTACACTCGCTGTAGCATTTTGGTATATGTGTTTAATTATATTTGTGTAGCGGTAGTCTATTCGACATTCCGTTAGAGCTTCTAACATTTTTTGTTGATTTATTGTGTCAAAGGCTTTTTCATAATCGACAAATATTAACACCAAGGGTTTATTGTATTCGGTACATTTCTCAATTAGATTTTTTATTACCAGTAGGTGATCGTTTGTGCCATATCCAGACCTAAAACCTGCCTGTTCTCGTGGCTGGTAGAGCTCTAATTTATTTATTAGTCTCTTCGTGATGATCTTTGTAAAGAGCTTATAGACATGAGAGAGTAGGCTTATAGGGCGATAGTTTGAAAGATCAGTAATATCCCCTTTTTTGTGCAGCAAAATTACCTCTGCGTTGCTCCACTGAGTTGGCGTTGTCGCTTCGCTTAAACATTTATTAAATAGTCTAACTAGGGCTCTCAGAAGTCTTTTCCCAGCCCATTTTATAGCCTCTATCGCTATTCCATCACTTCCCGGGGATTTATTGTTTTTCATTTCTTGTATGGCCTTTTTTACTTCCTGAAGTGTTACGTCCGGCATCTCTTCAGAACCCTGGTTTATTACCTTTGTCAGCGGTCGGTTTTCATTTTGTATTGGTTCTTTATACAATTCGCGGTAAAAACTCTCTACAACCTCTAAAATTTTCTCTCTGTCATTGACAACTTGACCTTGTTTGTCTTTCAGTATACGTATGTTCTTTTTCCCCGTTGACATATTTCGCCTCAGAACTTTCAAACTTTTGTTTTCCTCTATTACTTTGGATATCTCTCTCGTATTGTGTTGTCTAATGTCCTTTCGAATTCCCTTCTGGATCTCCTTGTTCAAGCTTCTCAGCATTGCCAGGTTTGTATCATATTTGTTCCTCAGTTTTCTTCTTTCGTCCAAAAGGTTTTTCGTATTTTGGCTTAATTTCTCGCTATTTTTCTTGTTTTCTGGGCATAATTTCTCAGCCTCTTTTAGGGCTGTTACTATGTTGGTGTTCATTTGTTCTATATCCATTTCTTCGTGGGTATTTAAGTTGTTATTGATGGAGTCCTTGTATAGTCTGATATTTTCCGGAGGATGTCGCTTCATATTCTTGATCTTGTGTATCATTTTTGCTCTTTCCTTTTTCACGTCAAAGCATACCCTTGCTCGGACCATTCTATGATCACTTCCAATCGAGAACTTATTCAGAACTGTTATGTCTTGAATGATCTCTTTTCTGTTTGTCGTTATAAAGTCTATTTCATTTTTTGTTGTTCCGTTTGGGCTTATCCATGTCCATTTACGTTGGGGTTTTTTATCAAAGAATGAGTTCATTGCATAAAGACCTTCCTGATGCAAAAAGTCAATGAGTTGATTTCCTCTCTCATTTCTTTCGCCATATCCAAAATTTCCCACAGCTAATTCTGAGTGATCTCTCTTGAATCCCAGTTTGGCATTAAAGTCACCTATTATCATAATATAATGTGTTTGTGTGTTTCGTAGGGCAGTTCTGACTTCTTCATAGAATTCCTCGACTTCCTCATCTGAGTGGCTAGTTGTTGGTGCATATACCTGTATAATTTTAAGTTTAAATCTTGAGTTTAGCCTCAGAACTAGATAGATAACTCTCGGACTTATGCTTTCAATCTTTATTATGTCTGGTATATGTCTTTTATTTACAAAGAAACCGACTCCGCCATTTGATGAGCCTTCTTCTCCCCTGTAATGAAGCATATGGCCGGATTTAAGTATTATTTGATCTTCTCCCCTGCGTCTCATCTCGCTGATACCGACTATATCCCATTTTATTTCTTTTAGTTCCTCCTCCATCTCCAATAATCTTGCTTCCGATAGGAGGGTTTGGACATTATAAGAACCGATATGCATCTGTCGTTTTTCGTGGTAGCCTGATCTCTTCCGGTGATTCTTAGCACCCTCTGCTCCAACTCTGTTCCGGCCGCCACCTTGGCCGGGGATATTGGAGCTGCCGGGGACTGAGGGCCGTGTTCTAGATGTGTCTGTCATGGATAAATGTAGGGGTATTTTAGCCGTTTCACTACCACGCTGGCTAGTGCGAGTTGGTAGTGGGTCGTTTGAGAGCTCATTTCCTTGACTCTCGGTGTGAACGGTTATACCGCCGTGACTCGGTCGCCAGAGCCTCTTTTGTTTTCCAGCAGGGTGCACCGGATGACTACAGTCATCTCTCGAGCAGGCGAGGTTGGCATTTGGGTTGGTATGACTACTTTGACCATTTTGACCATCACCCCTTGCACCCCTTGCACCCCTTGCTCCTTAGAGTTGATAATTCTAGGTATTTAATTTCTCGAATGTCGACCTAGTAGCTCAATTTCATCACAAATAAATCATGTCGAAATTTCTCGGCTTCCGGTCGGTTTTCCGGCGATTTCATCTTTTACTTATTAAACACGTTGCAAAAATGTCCTCCGTGATAGCCACCTTGCCTCGCAAAAAATAGTAACGCTGAATGTACTGCACCCATGTACAAAGTTTAGTGCAGAAAAGATTTTTGATTTTTAGGGTCTCATTTTTATAAAATTTACTACGGTTTTACCACCATCGCCGCGTCGTTAGCACAATATTCAGACCAGGACTCAATTCTTTGGAAGTCGGAGCTTCTCTGCGGATAATACAATGTGTCCAGGTACACTGTGGAGATTTTTGTTTTCGATTCAATTTTTCGACTCTGTTTAATAATAATAAATAATGCAAGTGTTGTTGCTTTCAGTTCTATTGGTTTGCAGAATAGTAGTTCTTCTACTGCTGACATACCATTATAAAATCGAACATAAGTAATTAAATGAGCATCTGCTTCCTCATTAGGCTAGTTGAAAAAAATTTGTCACGCAACTTCTCGGAAAGCTGGTGTTGTACATCTTCAGTTATATCACCAATTTCACGGGCAACAGTATCATTTGATAGAGGTATGGACTGAATTTTTTTAGCAAAATTATCTCCAAACATAGTTTGTACAAATGTACAATCTCAATAATTGCAGCTGGCAAAATAGGCTCTTCGCCAATGGAGTGAGGCTATTTACTTCTGGTTATCTGATTTGAAACTTTGTAAGAGGCAAGTAAGGCTTTTTCATTCACAGCCATAGTTTTTTTAGAAAATTATTTTTGCTTTAATTCGAAGAATTCTCGGGATTGATGAGAATTGTGATTGAAAATTGGGTCGCGAATTCTAAAATGTTGAGAAACGTTGCCTTAATCCCTAGTATCCCCATTTTTCGGAACTTATTTTTGTTTTATTTTTACTGTTGTGTCAAAATGATTATTATTTTCACTTTCCTTAATAAACATGTAACTGCTGTCAATGAAAAAAAAATTAAATTGGTTAATAAGAGTAGGGTCTGATATGAGGATTTTCTAAAACTCTTTCGACACCCATGAACAATACCACGTTATCTAATTATAATTGTAACATATTATGTAGTGTACATTTTAATTGTTAAAGTTTGTTGTACTTTTTTGCACCCTTTTTTTTATCATGATGGTACTACTTCTTCTTCTTTGAGTGCCATATCAGATCCGCCTGACATTGGCAATTACATTCAAATTAAAAATATATTTATTCACCATTAAAGTTTGCAGAAAGTACTTATTTTACTCTTATGAGGCTAGTCAGTAAAGTAGGTACCTATAATGTTGTACAGGGTGGTCCTTAAGTACGTTTAAATATTTAAGGGGGTGGTTCCCTGGGACGTTCTAAGAAAAAAAGTTCCAATAAACCTATGTCCGCAAATACCCCAATACAGATACATTCTTAAAAAAAAAACAATTTTTGATAATATTTTAAAAATCTTTAAATATTAATTTTTTGATATTTGCTAAAACTAAAAAGTGATTCCTATAATAACCCAACATGCTTACCCGTATCTACGCCCATGGCAAAATCAAAACGTTTTAAATAGCCCTGAATTGTATTGACATTTCTGACGGAACTAATTGTATTTAGGCTATAGATATTGTAACTGTATTCATTATATTCGGCACACTAAAGATGCAAGCCAAAAAAAGAGGGGAAAATAGGGCTGACCACAATGGTAACAAAACATGGACACATATATTTTTTCCAGAAGTAAAGTGAAATTTCAGTTATTTTTCTGTACTAATTGCTATTGTGAAAATGAAAAACTTCCTTTCTCAACAAAGTTGATTTAAGTAAAGTTTTTCCTACATGTCCTACATACTACTTTGTCAATAAAAAGGGGAAAACATATTATAAAAAACACAAAAATTATATTTCTAAAAATATAAAGAAAGCACTCAAATGTACCTACTAAAAATACATAAAATAAGCAAACACATTTTTTAAAAGTATAGGTATAGTTAAAAAAGTATTTGTAAAAATCGCAGTTATAATCTAGACCTTATACCTCTTTATATGGCCTTCCTGCAAGCTTCTAAGTGAAGCCGCCTGAGACACCAGTCACATCCCACATTCTCATCACCTTCTGCTTCTGCATCGCTATCTAGTTCATATTCACATTTAGCACAATATTTGTTTTAAAGCATTCCTCTAAAATTTCGCTTCTTTCGTTGGGTCTTTCTTTTTCCTTATTAGTATTATTAACTATTTCGCCTTTTTTTCGTTCTAACTCATCGCTTTTCCTTCTCTTTGCTTCTTCTTTCTCATTTTGTACTGTATCCTTCAACATGTAATATGGTTCTCCAAACATTGGATGAAATGGCACTTGTAGAAGGGTCCAGCTTTTGGACGTTTTGTTTTTGGAATTGACTTAGGGTATCTAAGATATAGGTATTTTTCGGTTGGCGAGGTGGACGTCGGCATCGGCTCCATTGCATGTAAGATTATTTATGACTGCTTATGTGCATATAAATGGATCTGGTACCCATTCATCGAGGCTTATTGCTTGCGACACGACCTGCGAGCCGATCTTGTAGAGTTGCACGTGGTACACTATAGTTTCGGCAAGTTTCTTGAATTTTAGCTCCATTTCTCATAGAATCTAAAGCCTTTTCTAAGGACTCTTAAGAATATCTATGAAACTTTCCTTTTGGCCTGCTTGGTATCGTCTATAATGTAAAGAAAACATTTCTCCGTAATACTAAAGCGCTTATGTTATGGAAAACTCTTTAGGTAGTATAGAAAAATATTTTAAAATTTGGAGTTTTTGGGGGAAAATAATAGAAAAATATGTTTAAGGTTTATAATACGAAAATCTTGCTTACCAATATCAGACATTTTTATAGATTATACTGAAGTAAAAACATAAAAAAAAAACAATATTAAATTCTCGAAAAATTTATAGGTTAGGATATCTGGGCATGTCAGCATCAAAAAGTCGTTAAGTCCATGAACTTTTGACAATCAATTGAGATTACTACATAAGCGTTTTCACGCAGTATGTAAGACGCTCCTTGTCGCAAATCTGATCTAACTAAAGTGTAGGTTGGGCAAATTTATTTAGATGACGACACTTAACTGAATAAATATGAACTTAACCACTTTTTGCCCTGGCCCCTTCAATTGGAAAGTTTGCTGGGTAGTTGACTTTTTCTGTGGTACACACTATTGCCATAGGTATATTGGCAGATCCTACTACCAACTTTTACGTTGTAACATAAATATAGTGTTTCAGGATTAAAGCATGGCTGCCATTGTGTCAACTGGATCTTTAATTGCCGACATCCTCGTTGTCTTGGCAGGCGCATTTTTGGCTGTGTTTATATATTTTAAACATGCACATCAGTATTGGAAGAAGAAAGGAATACCATATTTGGAACCTACTTTTCCTAAAGGTAAGGGAACATTCTTACGATTTAGACAGCAGAGAAGAAGTTTATTTGTTGGCAGACCTTTTTAAGATTAACGCCACGATATATTTCTAACACGATCAGGGTTAAAGAACATTTTAACAATCTCATTTCCGGGCGTAAATCACATATTTAATGTCTCAGGGCCTTTTTGGGACCCTAACCGATTGATGATTTTATCGCCCCGTCGTATATTTTTTTGCTATTCAGTCATTGTTGTTGATATTTAGATTCAAAGAAACTTATAGAAGCTATAAACGTAAAAATGTTCCACTATTGGAGCAGGTCATGTCAGCGTCTATTTACGAGTACATGCAGATGATGCGGATAATAGGGGAGAGCGGGATGTGTTGGCGGGAGGGAGAGTTGGCCGAGTTGAATTTTCAGGCTTAAGCTAAGCAGTTGGCAACGTGTAAATATCATCACGTGGTGCATCTGTGTAGGTCATTATGAGACAAATAAGCTGAAAGCGAAATTAGTTCCAATTTGTCTTTTGTGGAATGTGAAGAAAAGTTCTTTTTTTTAAACTACATCTTTGTATTAGATTAGTTGTAGGTAAGTACTTTTAATCTTATACTTTAACCAATCCTTAAGAACGATGTAGTTTTTAATTTATATTAATATTAATTAAAATAAAATGAAAAATATTTGGAGTGACGGGAGTGGCGGGAGAAACATGCGTCGAATTGGCGGGTTAAAAATAGTAGGTACTTTTTTCTTTAGAACAACATCATGCCTACAAAGTACGCAAGAAAAACTACTAGCGATAATATTTCCGATGATATTATTACATGAGCGGCCAAAGAAGTATTGTTAAATAATGGAACCAAAGTGTTAGGTTAGTGTCTGAAATTGTGAATCTGATTAAAAGTTGTGTTATTTTTTTCTGATTGATGTTCCTTTCAATATATTATAATGGATTATATAAGTGTACAACTTTTATGACCTTAAAAAATAAATATGTTAAGTCTATTTACATAAATGGTGTAGTTTTATTTCCCCGCCAACTTGCCTCTTCCTGGGGCGTGTTGGCGGTAATGACAGGTAAATATATTTTTCTTAATACAAACATAAATGCCTATTTTAAAAAATACCTTAAAGTCAATTTAAGTACCAGAGAATTTAATATGCCAATTACAGTTCTAGGAAATCGCAATTAAATAAAGATCTTCAGACAAAAAAAAATAAATCCAAAAACCCCGCCAACATACGCCGCTCTCCCCTATGTTTTAACTTTTTTCAATAATTTATATTATTTTTAATATTGGTGTAAAAATATTAGATCATATCGTTACCATAATTACATAAGGTCGTATGTTCAAATTAGTAGTTTTGAGATAAATATAGACTTGTAAAATTGGAAAGTTTCACTGTACAATATCTTCGCATTAATGTAAAATATAACTGACTTGATTTTGGATTCATTACCAAGAGTTATATTTTTTACGTTACCGTTGTCAACAAACTAATTTATTCAAGAAATTTTGAAAAATTAATTCACATACGACCTTTTATAAGCAAAAGTGAAATTAAGTTGTTATTTACGACTTTATGCCTCATGTGCAAGGTTTTGTTTTATTCCAAAAAATAATACAAATTCGAAAAAAAAAAAACATGAAAAATAAATAACTAATCCCTACGAAACTTTTGATAGTATAATGACTAATATTTTCAAGGTAAAAGTGAATATATTCTAGCGGTGATCTTGATAGATACTTTGCTAGGCGTAGTATATACCTAATATTAATATTATTATTATTATTATTATTATTATTGATAATAATGGTAATAATAATAATAATAATAGTAATAGAAGAAGCAACGCCAAGGAGTCAAACAAGAACCAGTACTTCGACCGCCGAAGGTGCTGCGCAAGAGCTACAGCCAGTGCTCGCCCACGCGGGACGTCCTACACCGCGCATGAAGTGGACAACAGCCATTAATAAAACTATAATGCGTACTTTTTACAGGATGACGCAACTAAGACAAGATACGACCGGATACCGTCAAAGATTGCACGCTGGTTTCTGCAATACATACCAACAACTCCAAGTCTCAGAGCAAAGAGTAGCCGATCAGTACAGAGTAATACTCAGACCAATAAAATGAATAAGCTGAATTACAACCTGAAGATCGGGACCAGCAAGAAGAGCAGCTGATCGAAAACCCACGAGAAAACTTACAGCTCGTCGAAAAGCTGGCTATGGACATGAGAAGAGCTGAAATGAAATACGAAGGCACAGATCCACTGTGTAGACCACCACTACCTAAGCTAAACTCCTCGAAAAAACTAGTAGCCACACTAGAGGTAATGAACAACAGAATCCTGCCAGAGTTTGTTACAAGAGCAACACCATTGGAAGCAATACACACAGTAATATACTGGGTAGCATTAGCAGTAGCCAAATCAACTGGAGCGAAAATAAAGCAAAATGACCACCAGGCAAGAGCCGAAGTCCGAATTCCCGCATGGCAGCAAAGAATCCAGAGGAAAATAGAAGCGCTCAGAAGAAGTATTGAACAACTTCAATCTTACATAAGTGCAGTCAGATCAGAAACAGTACTACGATCTGTAGAAGCTACAAGGATTACTTGAGACAAGATAAAGAGAATATCTTCCCAGCGAATGTGTAATATGTATGCACATTGCACATGCGACTTTATGTGATACTCATATGACTAATGTGCTACTGATTCTCGTATATTATGTTCACCTGACTGTACATACGACCATCGTCCATATTGTAAAACTTATTTTGGCACATACGTGATTTAAGTATTGGTAGTTTTTAGATCTTTCCGTTAAAAGTCACTTACAACCTTCAGTCATATTGTACAATGGACCATTTTTATATATGTTGCTGTTAATATCTCAAAACATGAAAAATTTCACATATGACCTTATGTTATTATGATAGCGATATGTAAGGTACTGTATATTATAGGACTATTTCTATGGTCTCGGCGCCTTATACTGGGGTGTTCAAAAGTCCTGCATAAAATTCATATTTTTTTCTATAAGTTCTTTTAAAAAAAAAACGCTGAAACACGGAAATTAATTTAAATTGTTGTTCATCTTTCTGTAATATTCCTCCCTTTAACCCCTTCCCATTTAGCACAATCATTGCTTTTTCGGGGCATTTTTGGGTTTCTGAAAGATTTCATCAATATATCATAAATGTTTTGAAATATTTATGGAATATTTAAAACCTTTTGGAGAAACTAATATAAAATATTTCTGAGACACGATTGTGCTGTGTGGGATAACTCAAAAACACAGAAAAATAGGGAACTAATTTACCCAAAGACTAATATTTGCTTACAGTAAAAGGTGATTCGGAACGAAATAGTGCAAAAAAGATTTTTTTATTTTATTTACTAAAGACATTAGAAAACATGTTTTACTATTATTTAAATAAGGTATTAGTACAGCCAATCTGTAAAATTTGCGAGAAAAAATACCATGAGCGATTTTATTTCATTAATGGTTAGGGGGGCATGTGATTAGCTTAAAACCAAATTGTCGCCCCCCCCCCCCCCCTTGGGCGCTTGTGGGAAACTCAAAAAGGATTTTGACTTGATTTTCCGCAAAAACGGTAAGTCGCAGAGAAATATTTTTTAAACAAATATTGTGGAAAAAATATTCTCCACAATTTATATCATGCAGTCACTGGAGTTTTTTGCTCAATCACATAAATACAAAAGTTGTAGGGCCCAAAAAATCCTATAAATTGAGTCCGCGCTTTTTCTACAATGCACGGTTACCGGAGATATAGCGCCTGGAAGTACCAACGGAATGAATGCAGCGTCTTAGCATTCTATTAATATTGACCCTTGTCTGGCACACGAATCACAGGAAACTGTTACGAAATAAAACAAATGAATATGGCAAATTAGTTTAACATGCAACCTTGGGTAACTTTAAGTAGAGCATCCATTATATTTTAGAAATATGTAATGCACTTTTTTTTTAATATTAAAAATATAATAATATTATGGTGTTATTTGCTCCAGCCGTTTTCGAGATATTTCAATTTAAAAATGCTGATTAAGTATACCACTGTTATATCAAATCACAGTTGCCATGAATGAACATACGGTACGAATAATCCGGTTGTCATTTATTGTTTGATTTTTTACTGATTATTGTATTGTTTTACCAAATCGCTTTAAAAATATCAACAAATTTTCAATCAAAATATTACTGATAATGTATGGTCATAAAATCAATTTAGTACACTTAACTCTATACAAATATACTATTGTACTAGAGTAATCAAATTGCAAAAACAGCATATTTGATAACATCGGTAACTACAGATTATTGACGTCACAGGAAGGCAGGCGTTTTGACCCACATTCAAAATGTTAATGGTAATTTTATTGTAATCTCGTAACACAATTATTAGAATTAGTTATTAACAATACTTGTATAAGGCCATTATACTGTTATTCTAACGTCGATTTAAAAATATTACTCCATTACACGAGTTCTTATTACTCCATATCAAGATATATCCCCTAATTGCTTTAAAATATCAAGGGCATGTAACATTTTTTTAAATTTACACTTTCCTATCAATAATTTCTGTTCACTGTTGAGGTCGATTTGAAGCTAAGTAAATAAATCGCCCATAGTCGATGATTCACAGGGTGGAACCGTTTTGTCAATTCGCCTTAATGTATGTATATTGATTATTCTATTCTATAACTATAATAAACTTGTGGAGAAAGACTTTGACTTTCCTTTCCCCTATAAAGTATTTTTAGTTGTGGCGTAGTGGTCATATTAGACGTGAGGATCTGTAACAATAGAATGCTACGATCACAGGACATAAAACAAATGATGCTGCATTCGGTTGGTACTTCCAGGCGCTATATCTCCGTAACCGTGCATTGTAAAAAAAAAAACCCGGACTCAATTTATAGGATTTTTTGGGCTCTACAACTTTTGTATTTATGCGATTGAGCAAAAAAATATTTTTCGCGTCGAACATAAGGAAAAACTGATTTTTGGCGATTTTGGCGCCCTCTGCTTTCTGCACTTTTAGTCGTAGCGCAGTGACTCTATAAGATAAATTGTGGAGAATATTGTTTTCTACAATATTTGTTTACAAAATATTTCTCTGCGACTTACCGTTTTTGCGGAAAATCAAGTCAAAATTCTTTTTGAGTTTCCCACAAGCGCCCAAGGGGAGGGGGCCGACAATTTGGTTTTAAGCTAATCACATGCCCCACTAACCATTTATGAAATAAAATCGCTTATGGTATTT
This sequence comes from Polydrusus tereticollis, assembly GCA_963920685.1. Lineage (NCBI taxonomy): Eukaryota > Metazoa > Arthropoda > Insecta > Coleoptera > Curculionidae > Polydrusus > Polydrusus tereticollis. The sequence continues at coordinate 60,237,704 of OY987329.1, forward strand.
TTTTCCCGTAAACCCGCTTTTCCATAACATATTGATTGTACTATATCCTCTTTTTAAATGTAGTGGTCAAATGTAAATAATGTAGGCTTTTGGTAATTAATAACAGCTTTTTGAGAAATATTGGGTTGGCTTTACAGGTGGGAAATGAGTATAAACATTTACCTTTTTGGCACCACGGGATTCAGTTTTTGAAGACTTTTTCATAGAGCCCCCATGTGACCTAGGTTTTAAAATTAAAAAAAAAGCAGCTACAGGTTAAGGGGTTAAAGGAAGGGGGCTGAAAATATTACAGAAAGATGAACAACAATTTAAATCGATTGCCCTGTTTCAGCGTTTTTCTTGAAAATATATAAATATATAAAAAAACATGAATTTTATGCAGGACTTTTAAACACCCCAGTATAAGAGGCCGAGGCCGTAGAAGTAGTCTTATAATATACAGTACTTTACGTATGATCAAATATTTTTACACCAATATTAAAAATAATATATTTTATTGAAAAAAGTTAAAACATAGGGGAGAGCGGGGTTTTTGGATTTATTTTATTTGTGTGAAGATCTTAATTTAAATGCGATTTTCTAGAACTGTAATTGACATATTAAATCCTCTAGTACTTAAATATTTATTAAGGTAGTTTTTAAAATAGACATTAGAAAAAATATGAATTTTATGCAGGACTTTTCAACCACTTTGTATTTACGTTGCGGACGTTAACGTACGTAATAAATTAGAATTAAAAAGACACATATATCTTTTTTATTTCTTATCGTAGAACATTTAACCATTATATGTAGATTGGCATATTGTCAATGCTAAAGTATGAAAATATAAAAAAAATAATGATATATCTTATCGATTGTTTCCTCAAAATCCTAGTTGTTACAGCTGTAGTTATAGGAGGGCAAAACAAGTTCAGTTCTTTTTGGTTAAGGTTGGTTCATGATAGTAATGATAAAAAAACAAAGTTGCAGGTATCAACCTTGGAATACTAAAATTAGCGTTACTCACATTGTTTGTTGTAGGTAGAATTTAAATTCATATTTAAATTAAACGTAAGATATTCGATAATTATGATTGTTATTAAATAGTTAATAGAGAGTTTCAGCTCCGAAAAATTTTGATGTAGGTTACCAGGTACCTACCTAACCTACCTAACATTACCTCTACCAAATTAATATTTTGAAACATGCGTGAATGCAAATGCAAATGTTGGATTCTAACCTAAATTAATTATTTATTATGCGGTGTCCGAAAATGACGATAACAAACTTTAACGTTTGACTCTACATAACAATATACGGGGTGTCAATTTGAAAACTTCCCACCCTTAATATCTTTCTTGCAGTTAAAAATATGAAAAATCGGAAAGACACGTCAATTTTATTTGTAAGGGGGGCACTTTAAATGAATAGTTTTAGCCTTCTTGTTTCAACCCCCTAATAAGGTAGATGTCACCCTAAGAATCTTATATGGGAATGGGGGTCAGGTGGCACATCGTTTTAAAGAGCGTTCAATTCTCTTTTCAGTGGTATCCTACTTCCTTGCTTTTTGTCCAGATGTTTCCGAATAATCAAGTTTCAAAGTTGCAGAAACAATTAAACTTGCCTGCATTGAGATTTTGGTTTTCAGGTTAGTGTTTGCACAAAAATTACTGCAATGTAGTACAAATAATTAGAAGATTAGGTGGCACCATGGGCGTAGCCAGACATCTTTCTAGGGGGGCCAAATACTAATAAACACAAAACATCATAAACATTAATGTTTTCTTTATCAAATTCCAATAAGTGGCAACTTCCAGGGGGGGGGGGGGGGCATGGCACTCCCCTGCCTCCCCCTTGCTACGCCCATGGGTGACACCGTATCAAACTTTATTTAGGAATTGGCAAAGTAACCTCGAAAAATTTACACAAAAAGTAATCTAATAAAATTTCGATGGTACTACAAGTACCTAGTTAATTTGCGTTCATTCGATGACTTATCACTGAAATTCCACAAAAAGCCTTGCTATTCTATCAACAAATCCTAAAAATATGTTGGTTTTTAACAAAAAAAAAACATGGTCAGCAAATTTAAAAGATGTAACCAAAACAGGAATATTGTTGTTAATTCGCTTTTGCTTGTTGGGCTGTTCACTGATAACTTTTATTAAGCGCATAAAGTGTGAGAATGATTTATTCTCTTCAAGAAAGAACTGAAATTATTTTCATTTATGGAGAGGTTGGAAAGTGCGCACGAAGGACGGCATTGGTTTTCAATGAAAGAAATCGAAATCGTGAAGTAAGTCACAGATATGTGCTGGATTTGGTGGCAAAGTTCTTCGAAACTGGTTCGGTGAGTAATAGAAAAATAAATCCCCTACGAGTGATGAATGAAGGAGCTCAAATTGAGGTTTTGAGATTATTTGCTGCAGAGCCCACCAGCTCCTTGCGGATAGTAGCAGAACAGACAGGAATATCACACGAGACTGTAAGAAAAGCACTGAAAATTCATAAACTTCATCTATACAAAATGCAAATACTGCAAGAACTCTATGACGATGATTTTGATGCTCTTATCACCCATTAGCTACAAACTCAAATTGATGCAAAGGGCAATTCAGTTTTACAGGAGGATTTGATAACATTCCAGCAGGACGGTGCTCCCCCTCATTATTTTCTTCCGGTCCGACAGTGGTTAAACGAGAGGTTCCCGGATAGATGGATTGGCAGAAGGGGACCAATTGAATGGCCTCCAAGATCACACATATTTTTAACTGCAAGAAAGATATTAAGGGTGGGAAGTTGTCAAATTGACACCCTGTATATGAAGAAGGCTATATGAACATAGGTCCGCAAATGCTTCCATACGGAACTACAGGCCTTTGAATATAGTGTCATCCGTGTTCTTTTTTTAATTTTTAGGGTCTTTGGGGCAAATGGAAGCATTTGCGGACCTATGTTAATAATATGAACGTTTTGTCATATTTCTTCTATATGTAGAATCATATCCTAAAATTGGTCATCGTCATTTCCGGACACTTTGTATATGCATATTTATTATAAGTGAATGTATTTCTTGAATTAGAATTGATGCCTTACTGAATGTAGGTATTTTCTTTTGTTTCTGTGATTCTGTCAGTCGCGGCTTTTCAGGGTCGGCAGTGCCAACCCACTGTCAAACAGACAACAGACAGTATAATATTATTAACATATCTACATTAATATGAATTTTTAATGACTCGCAAACTGCCAGCGAATAACCGTTTCACTTTCAAAAATCACCCTTGTAAGCCCGAACCTTCTACCCCCATACTACGCCGAGCCGTCTTAAAATAAATTGCTTCACTTTTCAAGTAACCCAGGCTGGGGTCGGCAAGCCTACCCTGCCCTATTACGACGAACGGCTTTAGGATAGGCAACCAAACATACATATATAACATAGCACCAGCTAGAAATGCAAGGCTGATCCGCTAATTTTGATAAATTGGGAAAAAATTATAATTTCATTAGGTATTTATAAACTATAAGGTCATATTAACTCACAATTTGTGCCAAATGAGAGGGGTTCTTCGTGTCTACAGTTTTAATACGCTTTAGATAAAGCTCATTAAAATATCACATAGCTTATGACCCCCACCCTCCCTTTAAAAATACGATACTACATAATATTATCATGAATAAGGAATGTTTGATTTACATTTTCGTAAACCTACCCTTTTGAATAGAAATAAAAAAAAATGAAAGTGAAATAAAACAATTTATCATACATCTGTTCAATGCAAATATTCGCTTGCGGCGCTCCTTAACCCTCCCTAACATTTTTTCCACGCTCCACGCCTGTACAGAACTGCCGACCCTGACTGGCAACTCACGCGCCGCCACTGGATTGTGTGTTTATGACCAAGGTCCCTGTTATTATCGCGCGGGAACTTAATTTTGTTAAAAATACAAAAGAAGTACATGTATAATATATTTTGTCCTGTTTGTATTGAAACGCAAGATCACGCGATAGACTATTTTAATATACTTAATGTTAAAAAGTAAACCCTATTTAGTAGTTATTAACAGATTATTTGCAAATGTCATATATATATTCCGCTTTATATCTAAGAGAATTAAAACTGGTTAGGTAGGTACGTCATAGGTATACCTGTTACTCTATTTATTTTCAAAAGTGCATGTGGTTTATAAAATGTTTCTTAAAATAATAATTTTTTTGTAATCATTAATGTAACAGTCGATTCTTTGCATCGTATTAACTAAAAGATTTATTACAACTGTATCTGACAGATGATCGTCGGAAATGTGTTACTCAATCTGGGTTTAAGAAAATGTTTAAAAGGGGATTTACAAAAACCGTTGTCGAAGGACCACCAAATATGATTTCTATCACGATTTTTTTCCATTCAGATACCCAACTTGGTCTTGGCAATATTCAGACGTGGTCTCCCAAAAAATAATTCGCATGGGGTGCTCTGCCTCCGGCGAGCCTACCGGTGCCCACACGGCACAGCCATGTTTTAGAAATATTTAATATTAGTTTCTCCGAAAGGTTTTAAATATTACTATTGCATAAATATGTCAAAACATTTATGATATATTGTATGATATATTGATGACATCTTTTAGAAAACCAAAAATGTCCCATAGAAGTAATGTTTCATTTTATGTTTCTGAAACATTACATAATTGCATTTCTGAAATATTTCAAATTAGAAAAAAATACTTTTCAGAAATATTTCAAAAAACACAAAATAGGACGCTAATTTATCTTTGAGTTTTCTCTTTCTATGGGGCATTGAAAGTAGAAATTTAAAAACTAATAATTTTAAATATGAATCATTGTGTAATATTATATGGGTATAAAGGTGCAATAACAAAACTTTTCTTCGCCGCTCCCGCTCGTCGCCAACGTTCACGTCGCAACTTAACCTAAAGGGGAATAATGTATGAATTTATAAAAGCCGCCACCAAAGACCTGGTAACTATTAGACCGAACAATAACAAATAAACGTGATGTCATCATTGTATTCCAGTGTAAAGTAAATCAACATACAAGCTGCTCCCCTCCACTTGGTTTGCCAGACTTACGCCACAGAAAACGTAGTTTTCTGGGCTTACTCTGTTAAAAGTATTAACTTCTATGATTAACTAGATTAACATGATGTGGGAAATATATAACATTGCCTTAAAACCTTGTAAAAAATCTGTAATATGGCAACGCAGCATAAAAGGATCCGCCCCACCATTTTCGTAGCCATCCGCATCGACTCGGCATAACGGATGCTCCATTTCATTTGTGACAGCGGTTTTCTGTGGGTTTTTCTGGAGTCTTATCAACCTAACCTTTATTGTTCTGTGGTTTTGTCGCATGCATGTGTAAAGACAGCGTAATCCCCACTCCCGACCCCACCAAGCTCCTCACAGCGTCTCGCCACGAAACGATTTTGACATCACAATTTTATAGCATTTATGAATGGCTTGTCGGATCTATAGTTACCAGGTCTTTGGCCGCCACCGCTCCTAAAAAACATAGAAATATTTTCCATGTTCCTACGATTTCAGCATTTATAGACAATACACAGGGCTTAACTTATCTCATAGTTTAATAATATTAAACACTGGCCACATTATCCACTTTCGCTAAGAAAATTAATATTTTAACCTCAAAATACATAACTGCTCTCGCAGTTTGTGTTTCATAAGTACCCTAACAACGGTGGCGACGAGCGAAAACGGTGACAACGAGCAGGATAGGTCCCTGACAGAAAAATACCAATCTCTAATATATTAAGGACGCTGCGTATATCAATGTTTGATACACAAACACTATTAAAACTACATATTCCATTATAGAGACAGGAAAGTTTAGCCAAAATTTGTTATCAACTTATATAGGTAGGTATTCAAAGTTCTTACAATTCACCGGATATATGATGAGGGAGTATCCCTAATTTACATACAGCTCTGTAATTGCCAACTTGTATGGTGTGTGTATGTTGCTCGCAAAATCTCTACAGTGATAACTTACAAAACTAATCATTTTATTACAAAATATGTTATGTACCTTACTTAGTTCTTACAATTCACGGGACAAACGAAGTTTGCACTGCGTCAGCCACAGTGCAAAAAATTTTTGTACCTGTAGTTCTGTCCCGAAGGGAGATGCTGCATCTTTTATTATTCTATTATTGTTTTTGTGATTTAAAAATTTTTCATTCTTCTTTCTGCCCCTTTACTGTTCAATATTCTAATTCACAATAGTAACAACTCAAGTTTAATAAATGAACTAAAGCGGGGAAAATCATAAAATTACCCTAACCTAAAGTTATTAATATATCTATTATTAAAATAGAGACTTACCTTAGTTTTATCATCCATAATATAATTGTTCGGTAGTAGCACAGTTCACCCACAAATAACAATACCTACCTAATAATAAGTATTGTTAATTGAACATTACACAAACAAAACATAAAATAAGGGGAACCCGTAAGGGGAAGAGGCTGGTTTTTCTGCATCTGGTCCGTCAAGTGTCAAAGCGTGTGTCAACCACAGAACAATAAAGGTTAGAGAAATGTTACAACAATGTTAAAGTTTCGAAACATGGGCCATCTATGAACCAACTGCATGGCTAACCCACCGGCAAAATAGAATTATATTTTACCGATGTCATGATGGCATTATAGAAATCTGACATACCGACTGAAGAAATGCGCGGGAATATTTGAAAATATATTAGAAATTTTTAAATAAATTTTAGTTTTGATTCGATTTGACTGTAACATTACAGTTGGATTTCAAAAGATATATGTTTGGCAGGAATACACAAGCTGCTCGCCTTATAAGTAAATGTGAGCAGCTTGTGATAATTTCTAACCAATTTAAAAATATATCTTCTCGAATACAATTATATAGTAATTTTACAACCAAATTGAATCAAAACCTTAAAATTTATTACACATTAATTGTTTTTATTACTGTTTTTTTAATTATAAAACAATGTCTAGTGAATTATCATAATAAAAGAAAATATGATCAAAATATATTTATTTAGAATATTTAAATTAAAAAGATACCTACATATGATTTAAGAATACAATATACAACACTAAAGTCATGATATTTTGAAGAAATTAGATTTTCTCACTGATAATTATTACCATAGACCTGATTATTACAGCTAAGGAAGCCCAGGAGTGTGGTTAGACTGAAACAGAAAAAAAAATTCTTTTCAATTAGGATATAAGGTACAATAGGTACGAAAACTTTTATATTTTGCCCAATTAGAGTGAGGAGAGAAACATTGGCCAGTTAAATTGCATAGCAGATGCAATGTAGTAATGCTGGTATCAGCTGTATACGCTCCCGGAGACACGTGTAAAAGCTTACACTCTCAAGGACTGCATTCGAGGACACTGTATATTCTACTGTATAACCCCATACTGTACGAAAACAAGTAAAACCCAATTAAAGAAACATATTCCAGTAAATACTCTTCATACCTATCACTAAATTTGCAAACAAATCCATGGAAAAAATATAATACCTATGTTATTCTTCCTATATTGGATTTTAATTTATTAAATGTCATTTTTTTATTAACTCATTAATGCCCAGGTTTATAGGTTATAGTTAACTTCATTCTCCAGTTCATCTCAGGCTAAACTGTATTTTTGAAAATAAACCGAACTAACCTAAACATAAGTAGACTAAAGAATATCAATAACGGTATACATATATTCAATGTTTAACTACTAACAAAATGTTTGTCCTGTACCTAGACACAGACTAATTTAATAGTATTTATACCAAAAACATTTTCTAAACTTGTATTTTATAGAAGGCAATGCAGTAAGTACTTAAGTGAGATACATACCTATAAGTATTTATTTCAGTTAGTGGCCGACTATATTATGCAAGTGATATCAGTATATTGATACATTCACAGACAGTTATTAGTAACTACAAGCTACAGAAAAATAAAGATTACTACAAGCTGTTAAACATAAGGGATGGTGTAGGTATATGTAAAAATATTCATAATTTAACTACAAGGAAGGTAGGTAAACAGAAGTGATTCACTAGTTTTGAAAAATAAGGAAGGAACTAATTATTAACATTTTTACCCAGACACACTTCAAAAGATCATTATAAGAAAGTTGTGAATCTAAAACTATACTTATCACCTTACTTTAGTATAATACTTACAATAAATACTTCCAAAAATCATCAATCCCAAAGCATGGTTAACAGCGAAGTTTCAGCTAAAAAATATCCCAAGAAGAAACTTACTTGCTCATGAAAAAATAAACTAAGGACTTAGATATCACTATAAACTTACCAAAAAGCCCCACTAGTTCATTCCAAGATTAAATTAAACCCATTTTATAAGGAAAAAAGTCGTGGAAAAAATCACAAACGCGTCAGAAGACCAAACGAGAAGTAAACTGTCATCGTCATAAAATAAATCAGTGTTGCAAAAAAAAAAAACACTAGCTTTTAAATGTTTTTGTAAGATTTTAACCGAAAATGATGATAGTATGAACTTAAATTAATAACAAATCCAATTAAATCATTAAAACTTATTAAAAATATTCGATTAGCGAAGATTATTAATGAAATCTTAACTTAAAATAAGAAAACCAAAAGTTACTAGCAGATATGTCAAACCCTCCCGCCCCCCTGACATGAACTGCCCATAAATTGCTTGTTGCCCTACTCTCCTATTTTAGTGACACCCCCCTGGTGTCAACCATATTCTGGCGTTTGGCAGAAAAAGGGCCAATATCCAAAAATTGCATATAGCAGCTAATGATTCTGATTAACTACTTAGATTACATACTATGTTAATCACAAAAAAGGTCAATTATTATACTATGTGATCTTATTTATCTTAGTTCAATAGAAAAAGGGCCAATGTCTGCATGTACATTGGGCCTTTTACTACCAAACTCCAGATATACAGGGTCGTTGGTATGTATGGAAACGGTCGATTATTTCTTAAAGTAAAACAGCTAGCAAAAAATAATTAAGACAAAGGTTTTAGGGTTTTTTAAAGTCTATAAAAATTTTAAAAGAATAAGTATACAGGATGAGTCAGAAAGCCGTACGAGAACAATGTTACCTTTTTTTAATGAAACACCCTCTGTCTTAGAATATTTTTGGATTTAGCATTAAATTACAATTATTTTTTAATAAATACATTATAAGTCTAAACCTAATAGTTTCCGAGATATCGACTATTGAAAAATTACATTTTTGAACTTTGACAGCCTCTAGCTTTTTAACAGCACGTCTCAGAGTAAAACGGCTTACATATCCCTATCTTAGTTTCTTATTATTTTTATACCGGTGTCAACTTCCGGTTAAACCGGATGTAACTCAAAAGCCGGAAATATAGTACTTTCGGTTTAACCGGAAGTTAAAATTTTTGGGAAGATAATAAAAAAGTAAGATAGGGACAAGCCATTTTGCTCTATGGCATAACATTAGAAAGCTAGAATCTGTCAAAGTTCAAAAATGTTATTTTTCAAAAGTCGACATCTCGGAAACTATTAGGTTTAGACTTATAATACACTTATTACAAAATAATTGTAAGTTTATGTACAATCCAAAAACATTCTAAGATATCGAGTGTTCCATTAAAAAAAAATTAACTTTGTTTCTCTACGGCTTTTCGACTCATCCTGTATACTTATTATTTTTAAATTCTAATACACGTCAGAAAACCCTAAAACTTTTGTCTTAAATATTTTTTGCTAGCTGTTTTACTTTAAGAAATATTCGACGACCCTGTATATTAGCAAAGAGTAACCCAACTAATTGGTTATATTACTCTTTGGTGTGGATGGTAGCGCTCGTGTATCGTTGCCTTGCCAAATGTCTCGGCAATGGGCAAGATATTCGGCCAGAGTGTGGAGGTCTGAGAAAAGCAAGCAACGAAAAATGACGATATGACATTTGGCGAAATCATTGAAGTGGAAAGTAACCCGGCCAACTGTCATGACTTTAAGCCGGCCGTGTTTCAGCCGTTAATTCGGGTGTCAATGAGTTATCGAGTTAGTTGTCGCTTTCGTTGAGAGAAGTATGTTGTTTAAGTATTTGTTTTTGTAAGTGCTGTGCCATTATATATTAACCTAAACCTTTTAAATTACTAAACGAGTTGAAGAAATTCCCTACTATTTATAGATTAAATTATGTCCCTTATTTGTTACGTAAATTTAGGGAACAACAGACCTAGATATAACATTATTTATTTTAGTTATATGATTGTTGATTAAAAACGTAAAGGAAGGCAAGTTTAGTTAGTTCAATATTTAAAAGAAATAAAGGGATACCTACATAAGAAAATACTGTTTTTCTACTTCTATATTAGTAACAACCTACTTAAGCACTGTCTACTTTATCCGTAAAACTCTTATTACACGCACTATATTGTTAGAACAAGCCAAACTGTGCGTAAGAGCAGATACGTAATATTATAATGTCTGCATTAATAAGGGCAATTTTCGCTAACGCTCGTACAGTAATTTTCGAAATTGTGTGTATAATAGGCTTCTTACCACTCTTAATCTATAATATACTATTTCATTTATTTTCTAAAATGTACTATCACTAAGTAACGCACAATCAATAAAACATTTCATAAATATTTTTTTTATATTTTATTTCATTTTACTATGATTTTACGAAATTTGCTGAAAAGCCAATTACACGAAACACAGAAGTTATTCATGAAAAAGGTACTTCTTACTAGGTACCCACAGTTTTTACTTCAGTGTAAAGCATTTACTTCTTTTTTTAGTGTAATAACCCGGCCAACTGTCAAGATTTCAAGGATGAAGGATATATAATTTGGTCCCCATTATATCAATGCTAAATTCGGGTTTTGTCGCTGTGCTTTTCTCGAGTGGAGGTAGCATTATAGTCATCTCCGAATTAAGTTCTAGCCAACATTCGATAAAGCATCCGAGCAAAAAAGTACAAAACGTTCTAAACCACATTATACGTTGATATTTTCAAGGCATATTCTCTTTTTGCAAAACAACAATCAAAGGAAAGCAACTAATACATTTCAAATTTTGCTAAAACTCACTTTAATATTTTTGTAACGAGAACGTTAGCATTAATGATGTCTATGTATGCTGCAATAGTTAACTTCTTATATTACGATGAAAAAATATAAAAACTATTTTTTTAAAAGGCGTATTTTCTACAGGAGTTACATTATGTTAATTCTTCTAAAACTACCAGGTGTCCGGTCAGTATATGGAATACTCTCGGGCATAGGGAAGGTCAAAATAACCCTAATTTGTCATACAAAAAAATCCTAAATCCCACGATGCAGCAAAATTCTTTGGTGCGGTAAACGTCGATTTGGGAATGTGTCAGAATAAATTCTTCTCGCTTCCGCACAATTACCGAGTGCTTCTCAATAAACTAGATGCATGTCAGCATATTCACTAAATGAATAATCCTCCTTTACTTAAGTCTTATGTACACACACAATCAATCAGATAATCAGAAAAATGTTGTGAATTACACATTGTTAACAAAATAAAAAACACTTGTGTTTTATTCTAGTATTCTGATTTATTATTTAAATTGCGCTTTATACAAAAAATGTATTTTCTTCGAAAACGGTTAATTTTATCAAAACAAATGTACAGTACCTTTTTTTAAAGAGGGCTGACCAGATAGTTTTTAAAAAATGACTTTTGAGCTCTTCAAAATGACATCTGTCACAATTTTGGCCCAACGAGTGTGGTGGCAAACTGCGGGGGCTCTGTATCTCCGTTAAGGTATGGTTTCGCTGGAGCAGTCAGCGGCCGCGGCTGGCGTTCGCGATTGGTAGCTGGGTACTGGTTTAATGCGATTTGTATGTACATGGTTTCACTGCCGCAGCTCAGCGACACAGCGTTCGCCGTCAATTGCAGCGGCTGCGTTCGGACTGCTACAGAGACCAGTCTAGCCGCGATCGCCCAGCAGAATAGCACCGTTTTCGGCAATTGATGACGAGTGTTTAATAGAGGGGGTGCAAAAGTACCCCCCTTTATACAACTATGAGAACGAAAATTACAAAAATGTTTTAATGAAAGAAAATGCACGGAAAGAAGTGGCAGCAAGTGTAGGAAAGAACGGTAAAGTGTACAAAATCATTCTGTTTATTTTTCAGCATATACATTACAAAGCTTATAATTATACCATATTCAAATCCAAGACGCATACGAAGGAAACATTGATCAGTAGGTTATGACAACCGTATTTGAATGTATACAGGGTGTTTCAGAAGTACGGTACGTAACTTAGAGTGGTGATTTTTTATGATATTCAAAGAGAAAAAGTTCATATGAACATGTGTCCGGAGTTGCCCCGTTCTTGATGTACAGGGTGTTAAAGTTTTTTTTTTTAAAATCGATCTTTTATTATTTCTTTAAGTATCCTTTTCCCGATTTTATTGAAATTTGGTACCGTCATTCATAATGATAAGGGGCTTAATTAGCTCTAACTAGATTAAATTTATTAAGTCCAGTGGCATCCCGGGGAACACTTCAACGGATATTAGTGACAAAAAAATGTACGCCACTGACTTTTTCTAATATTGATATTTTTTTCGGATTTACCAACTAATGATACAATTTTAAAATGTTTTGATTCTTTGACGTCTTAATCAAATTGATTTGTTTACTTGGTATGCTGCAGCTTTGATTTAAATATGGTATAGTATAAATTCAAGTGTTAATATGACGTTTGTCGGAATCGAGGAGTTTATATACTTTGACAATCCCTTTTTTGATGCAGTGCTGCTCTACTTATTTTTAGAGACATGTACGTTTTGCCAAGGCACAGCTCATTCTTGGTTGAAGAAATTCGTAAAAGCGTCCCTTATCTAAAAGCCATCGGCATCCTGAAAACCCCCGCTCTGGTTAAATTCTGAAATATATCTGTTTGCTTTTCTTTTGGATTATACACGTAATATGCACGTCCGTGTTTTTTTTCAAGGTATCCTTCTCTCAAAATATTATGTAAACAGCATGCAGATATTATAAAATCATGGCCAGCTTCAGGTTTCACAGCTATATGCGTGTAAAATATTCTAAATACCTGACATAACAACCCAAAACTATTTTCAGTGACTCTTCGTGCCCGGCTCAGTCTATAAATTGTAGATGGCTTTTGCTTTATCAGAACTTGCTGATGCTTTATTAAAGGGTTTCACAATTTGGGCTAACATCTCCTCTTCGTCTTCTTCCTCCAACAACAGCATGCAACTAATGTTATCGGTGTTCATTATAAACCATACATAAGCGCGTTCACTACGAAATACGAATATGAACTCAAGCGCGCTGCTCCAGCCGCGCCAACCAAACCACCCTGTGGCGACGGCCGATAGCTACGCTCGATCGCGAACGCCAGCCGCGGCCGCTGACTGCTCCAGCGAAACCATACCTTTAAAGGTATGGTTTCGCTGGAGCAGTCAGCGGCCGCGGCTGGCGTTCGCGATTGGTAGCTGGGTACTGGTTTAATGCGATTTGTATGTACATGGTTTCACTGCCGCAGCTCAGCGACACAGCGTTCGCCGTCAATTGCAGCGGCTGCGTTCGGACTGCTACAGAGACCAGTCTAGCCGCGATCGCCCAGCAGAATAGCACCGTTTTCGGCAATTGATGACGAGTGTTTAATAGAGGGGGTGCAAAAGTACCCCCCTTTATACAACTATGAGAACGAAAATTACAAAAATGTTTTAATGAAAGAAAATGCACGGAAAGAAGTGGCAGCAAGTGTAGGAAAGAACGGTAAAGTGTACAAAATCATTCTGTTTATTTTTCAGCATATACATTACAAAGCTTATAATTATACCATATTCAAATCCAAGACGCATACGAAGGAAACATTGATCAGTAGGTTATGACAACCGTATTTGAATGTATACAGGGTGTTTCAGAAGTACGGTACGTAACTTAGAGTGGTGATTTTTTATGATATTCAAAGAGAAAAAGTTCATATGAACATGTGTCCGGAGTTGCCCCGTTCTTGATGTACAGGGTGTTAAAGTTTTTTTTTTTAAAATCGATCTTTTATTATTTCTTTAAGTATCCTTTTCCCGATTTTATTGAAATTTGGTACCGTCATTCATAATGATAAGGGGCTTAATTAGCTCTAACTAGATTAAATTTATTAAGTCCAGTGGCATCCCGGGGAACACTTCAACGGATATTAGTGACAAAAAAATGTACGCCACTGACTTTTTCTAATATTGATATTTTTTTCGGATTTACCAACTAATGATACAATTTTAAAATGTTTTGATTCTTTGACGTCTTAATCAAATTGATTTGTTTACTTGGTATGCTGCAGCTTTGATTTAAATATGGTATAGTATAAATTCAAGTGTTAATATGACGTTTGTCGGAATCGAGGAGTTTATATACTTTGACAATCCCTTTTTTGATGCAGTGCTGCTCTACTTATTTTTAGAGACATGTACGTTTTGCCAAGGCACAGCTCATTCTTGGTTGAAGAAATTCGTAAAAGCGTCCCTTATCTAAAAGCCATCGGCATCCTGAAAACCCCCGCTCTGGTTAAATTCTGAAATATATCTGTTTGCTTTTCTTTTGGATTATACACGTAATATGCACGTCCGTGTTTTTTTTCAAGGTATCCTTCTCTCAAAATATTATGTAAACAGCATGCAGATATTATAAAATCATGGCCAGCTTCAGGTTTCACAGCTATATGCGTGTAAAATATTCTAAATACCTGACATAACAACCCAAAACTATTTTCAGTGACTCTTCGTGCCCGGCTCAGTCTATAAATTGTAGATGGCTTTTGCTTTATCAGAACTTGCTGATGCTTTATTAAAGGGTTTCACAATTTGGGCTAACATCTCCTCTTCGTCTTCTTCCTCCAACAACAGCATGCAACTAATGTTATCGGTGTTCATTATAAACCATACATAAGCGCGTTCACTACGAAATACGAATATGAACTCAAGCGCGCTGCTCCAGCCGCGCCAACCAAACCACCCTGTGGCGACGGCCGATAGCTACGCTCGATCGCGAACGCCAGCCGCGGCCGCTGACTGCTCCAGCGAAACCATACCTTTAAGGTATAGTTTCGCTGGCGCAATCGACTGCCGCGGCTGGCGATTGCGACGGACTACTCTTGACTGGTTTAATGGAATTTATATGTGTACGGGTTCGCTGAAGCAACTCTGCGACGGAGCGCTTGCGGCCCGCCGCCGCAGCTGCGATCCGACTGCTCTCAGACCAGTCCAGTCGCGATCGCCTGTTCCGGGCTTGATGGCCGTGGTCTGTTTATATTTCTTACTGACGTTTCGTCTATAACTGCGATAGACATTCTCAAAGTTTAGTCGCGATCGCCTGTTCCGGGCTTGATGGCCGTGGTCTGTTTATATTTCTTACTGACGTTTCGTCTATAACTGCGATAGACATTCTCAAAGTTTCCGATGTGGTAGTGGACGAAGTGTTCTTAACGTTGGCTTGTCGGCTACTATCGGATCGGATATATAGTAGCCGACAAGCCAACGTTAAGAACACTTCGTCCACTACCACATCGGAAACTTTGAGAATGTCTATCGCAGTTATAGACGAAACGTCAGTAAGAAATATGAACAGACCACGGCCATCAAGCCCGGAAACCAATACTGAACCTATACGATCCCGAGAGTATGCCATATACTTACCGGACACCCTGTATAATTATTAAGTTTACCGTTTGTATCCCAAATACATAAATAAATAAATATGGGTTATCGTACATACCGCCAAAGAGAACTTAGCAAATTAATAACAGAACAACATTTTTTTAAATGTAACACATAACTTTTTCAAATTTAAATGGTTTAGTTTGTTTAAAGATTGTTTATGATTTTAGGAAATAACACATTTTTTCTGCCTAAATCTGCAACTTTTGCGGGAGAATCAAAAGTGTGGTATGACGAATTAAAAAAAAGAGGTCACAAATTCGGAGGCGCATATTCGTTTTCCCAAAAAGTTTTGGTTCTCGTTGATCCAGAATATATTAAAGATGTTCTATCTAGGGTAAGTGCATATGAAAACTGTTAAAATAATACTGTTAAAACCGAAACGTTGTACCTACATATTCAAAACAATATTCTCATTTTGATAATTCTACAATCTACATTGCCTAACACCTTGAAACATAGCAAAAACATGCTATGAAAAATCCAACGATTAAAGAAAAAGTGTTTTGGATTTCTATTTACCTAAATATTATATTTTTAGGACTTTCATTATTTTGCTGATCGTGCCTTTTACGTCAATGAAAAATCTGATCCAATGGGCACACAACTTTTCAATATAAAAAGTCAAAACTGGAAGCCTTTAAGACAAAAATTTACCCCCGCATTTACATCGGGAAAAATGAGGGATATGTTCCACAATATTATAAGCAGTAGCAATAATATGATGGAATATTTGGAAAAAAGTGATAAAATGGGAGATGATATTAATATTAGAGAGGTAGGTTGCATGGGCATCAAAAGTGGGGGTAGGGGAAAGGAGTCCCACTTGCCTCCATTCCCCTCTAGAAGTTTAACTCAAACGACTCTAGTAGCAAGCTTATTTCGGAAAAGTTCTGCATATCTTCAAACCAAAATAACACTTGCCAAAATCCGATAAAAGTCTTATGGTATACGAGAGAGAGTCAAAAATTTGAAATTCCGATAAGAGTATAGTAGATACCTCCATTTTTCATTTTAGACAAAATTTGTATTAAGAAATATTGGTTTGATTTCAAAGATTTACTGAAATAGGTACCATGTTTCGCTTATTTTGAAAAAAAAATAGGATTTAATCGTTTCTTTCTGAATTACTCTGTATAAAAAGTACATCGCAACCATACAGTACGCAAATTGTATTTTCTGTACACTTTGTTAGAGGTAACCGTAAATAGTATGAGTATGTCAGGTTAGTTAGTTATGAACAGAAGCAGCATCTTGTTAAAAACAATTGCTGCCTCGCGATAATTATCACCATGAATTAAAACTGTTCCGTACAATAACGTCGGTCATGCAAAACCTAGACAGTGTGATTATTCTCCGTTACCCGCATTCCCAGACAGTCTACAGCGCGCCTAGCAGCACGCTCTCTCCCCCGCCCCGATGGCTTGAAAGTGACGCGTCACAGCGCGACGGCAGAGCCCCGCCATAACTCAAGCAGTCGCAATTCGAACGTGAGTAGAGTTGTTCCTCAGACAGTCGTCACCTGTTTTTCGCGATCGATGTGAATATCAGAGACTGTCGCTGTCAAACGTGGGTGCAGGCGCTCGTAAAGCGGTAGCACAATAATTGTCTATTTAATTAGTTTATAAACTTCCTATGTTTTCTAATGCATCAAAGTTGTATTTGTTCAATAAATCTTGGTTTGAATGAATAAATGGTCGTGTGGTTATTTGCGTAAGAAGTTTCCGAACCAGGCGATATAAATATACAGTCCACTCATCAAGTAACCACTAACCCACAACATGGTCCTTCGAGCCGGATGGTATGGTAGAAAAAGACGAGTTTTTAGCACAGAAGACGTCGTAAAGGTGGGTCCGTTCCATAATTGCTTTGTTGAGAGAGGTTCGGTCAAGGCGAAGTTAACAATTTTTGAAAAGTATATTGCAGATTTAGAAAAAACTTATCCAGAGTTTACGATCGATGATCCAAACGCATTTTTAGAGCTCAAACAAAGGGCAGAAAGGTTTCAAAATGTTTTTGACGAATTTGAGGACCTGCAAGGTCAGATTAAAGCTCTTAGTGATAATCCCGAGAATCAGTATACAGATCGTGAAGCATTTGAGACGGCTTTTTACAAAATCGTAGCGAAAAAGATTTTTAATTACAAATAGCTCGTCAAGCAGTGGCGTAGCTAGTCAGGTGTCGTCGCGGGGTTTAGTCTTGTACAACAACATTAACGCGCCGGTAAACGATGGCGGCGGCGGTGTAAAGTTGGCAGTAATCGAAATAAAGAAATATGAT
The DNA here is from genome assembly GCA_963920685.1 of Polydrusus tereticollis. NCBI lineage: Eukaryota > Metazoa > Arthropoda > Insecta > Coleoptera > Curculionidae > Polydrusus > Polydrusus tereticollis. The sequence goes on from OY987329.1 coordinate 60,255,696, forward strand.
GGCAATTATGATAAGTGGCTAGAGTTCACGTATGAGTCGCTTATTCATCAAAATAACAAACTTACGGATATTCGGAAATATCACTATTTAAGAGCATATATCGGTTCTAGTGTTCTAAAAATAATAGCAAGCTTAGAGTTTACAGGTTCTAATTATCAAAGTGCGTAGCACTTAATCTGCGACCGGTTTAATAACAACAGAATTTTAGTCCAAAGTCACGTGAAGGCTCTTTTTAATATGAGTAAGATACAGAATGAGTCATCCAGCGTGCTTAGAGGTTTGGTCGACAGTGTTGCCAAACATCTTAGAGCACTTAAAACGCTAAATGAACCCAACGATAATTGGGATACGTTGGTAATATTAACAAGTATAACAACAAAATTGGACGACATTACTCTTAGAAAGTGGGAACAAGTAAAGGCTTCTCATAAAACACCCGCGTTGGATAAATTGACAACCTTTTTAAAAGAACGAGCAGATCTTCTTCAATCTTTATAGCAAAGAAAACCGAATTAAAAGCAAAATATAGGCAGGCATAACAGACGAACAAATTCGTTTTTATCTTGCGGTTCTTCTGTTAAACCGAGGTGTTTCTTTTGTAATAAGGGGCATTACATTCAAGCTTGTTCTGATTTTATAAAGTTAAGTGTATATGATCGTGCAGAACAAGCTAAGAAAAAACGACTCTGTTTAAATTGTTTAAAGTCGGGACATATCTATAGGCAGTGTTTTTCAGGTCCTTGCAAAACGTGTAAAGTGAGACATCATACTTTACTGCATACAGAAAAAAGTGATATGTCAAATCACAACAATAATGAATCTGGATAATACTAGAGTCGTTCAGCAAGAAAGCGTAAACTTATCGTTACGTAATGTATGAAACAATCAACAAGTGCTCCTTGCTACCGTTTTAATGCGTGTCTTTGATAATAATAATAAGCCGTATGTAGCGCGAGCTTTGCTAGACGTGGGGTCTCAAAGCATTTTTATAACTCGGGAGTTTTGTAACAAATTACAACTCACTTGCATGTAATCTAATTTAAAGGCCAGCGGACTTAACGAAACGAAATCAAATGTTATTGGCAATACAATGCTGCAAGTTCAGTCACAGATAAACAATTTTTCGTATAACGTTTCATGCTTAATTATACCTACTATCACAAGCAATCTCCCAATTTTTAAAATTGATAAGCAAAGTTTAAAAATACCTAATAACATAAAGCTTGCTGATGAGAACTTTCATTTGCCTATAGTAAAATCGATATGCTTTTAGGAGCTGATTGCTTCTGGAATGTTATGTGCGTTGGTCAAGTCAAATAAAGCGATAACGGTCCGTTTTTACAAAAAACTAAGTTTGGTTGGATCGTGTCAGGTCAAATGTATTCGAATAATTCTCAGCCTCCAAGCGTGCAATGCAATTTCCTAAAAAATTCAGATATAGATAACCAGTTAACGCGTTTTTGGGAAGTAGAAGAAATTTTGAATTCAAAATTATTCTCTCGTGACGAAAAATTGTGTGAAGAGCACTTTTTGGAAACGGTTAAGCGTGAAGAATATGGACAGTTTATAGTTACTATACCGTTAAAAGATAAAGTTCAAAATTTAGGTGAGTTATATGACGCTACAGAGAAACGACTTTTAAGTTTACAATTCAAATTACAGAATAGTAAGTTTATTCACGAATATCAGACCCTAGGGTATATGTCTAAAATCTAGCAACCTCACAATGCTCAACATGCTTATTACATGGCTCATCACGGCGTGCTCAAGGAAAGCAGTTTAACAACTAAGTTACGCGTGGTTTTTGACGCTTGTTGCCCAAGCAGTAGTGGTTATTCGTTTAACGATTTACAGATGGTTGGACCGACCATTCAATCTGATCATTTCTCGATCCTTTTACGTCATCGAAAACATAATTACGTCATAGCCGCGGATGTCGAAAAGATGTCTCGAATGTGTCAAGTAAAGCCCGAACAAACTTATTTACAACGAATTTTATGGCGTGATAATCCTAAACAACCGATTGAAGTCTATGAATTACTGACAGCTACGTACGGTACCAAATCGGCCGCGTACCTAGCAATCAGATGTCTTTATCAGCTTGGGGTAGAATGTGAAATTTATTTTTCGGTGGCTTCGCGAGTCATCAAAGAGGATTTTTACGTGGATGACATGTTAACAGGTGCGAACACTCGAACAGTATAGAAGAGACTGTGTCTCTGCAAACGAAGTTTCATTCATTCTTAGTAAAGCGGGATTTCATCTTAGAAAATGGGTATCTAATAGCCCCGCGGTTTTAAAGGGCATAAAATCATCTGATGAAGCGGATTTAATCGACTTAGGCGCAAATGAAAATACTAAGACTTTAGGTCTCATTTGGAATGGGCGAAAGGATTATTTTTTGTATAAAATAGGAACAAGTTTTAATAAGCGCATTACAAAACGCACAGTTTTATCGGATATATCTCAGATTTTTGATCCTCTAGGTCTTTTAAGCGGAACGATAATTCTAGCGAAAATAATCTTGCGGGATATTTGGCTAGAAAAATTAGGATGGGATAGTTCTTTGTCGCATACATTGCATACAAGATGGCTTCAATTTCGTGACAAGCTAACAGCGTTAAACGATCTCAACATAGAACGACATGTAACATGTAAAAATGCTGTTCGAGTAGAAATTCATGGATTTTCTGATGCGTCCGCGCACGCGTACAGTGCTTGTGTGTACATGAAATCGCAAAATAATAGGGGTGACATTGCCATTAAGTAAGTATGCGCAAAATCAAAGGTCGCGCCTTTAAAAATTCAAACTATTCCGCGCCTAGCATTAACAGCTGCTTTATTGCTCGCTAAGTTAGTAAATAAAGTAAAATCCTCACTGAACATGAAAATCGAAAGAACTCCGTATTGGTGTGACTCTACCATTGTGCTAGGGTGGTTAAACATGGCTCCAAATATTTTACAGGTATTTGTTGCAAATCGGGTTTCATATATTCAAGAATTATCAGAAATTGAAGATTGGAGACATGTGCCAACCTCAGATAACCCGGCAGATTATGTTTCCCGCGGTGTTAGGTAGTTTATTGTCTCTTAAACCTTATTGGTTTGGTCCAAGTTGGTTGATGCAAGAAGAAAATTGTTGGCCAAGGCCTCAGTGTCCAAACAATGATCTACCCGAATTGTGCAAAAATATAGCGCTGCTTAAGGTTTCTGTAGAAATACCATTAATCGACTTTGAAAAATATTCTACTTTAATAAGGATATAGCGTATAATTGCATACTGCAAACGTTTTATTGTCGTAAAACTAAAGATAAACGAAATGTTGCTTCTGTAAATGCCGAGGAAATTAATCGTGCATCATTCTTATCTTTAATAAAAATAATGCAACGGCAAAGTTACTCAAACGAAATAACAGCCTTAAAAGGTAATGATAGAATTGATGGTAAAAGTAAGTTATTAAGGCTTACTCCTTTTTTGGATAATAATAAAATTCTTCGCGTAGGCGGCAGATTATCAAATTCACCTTTTAATTACGATAAGAAGCACCCGATATTGTTATGTTCTAAGCATAGGTTTTCTAAATTATTGTTTTTGCAGAAACATATCCGTTTATTTCACGCCGGACCGCAACATTTGTTGTCGTCAATTCGTAAGCAGTATTGGCCTTTAGCAGGGCGCAACTTAGCGAGAAAAACATTACATGAATGTGTACGTTGTTTTAAGGTAAATTCGAAACCAATTAATATGATTATGGGAAACTTACCTGAACGAAGGCTGAACCCTGCGCCTTCCTTTTATACAACGAACGTAGATTACGCAGGACCTTTTTTGGTCAAAGATAGGCAAGGCCGTGGTTGTAAAACTACAAAGGCCTATATTAGCTTATTTGTTTGCTTTGTAACCAAAGCCATTCATCTCAAGCTTGTTTCCGATTTAAGTAAAGAAGCGTTTATGGCCGCTTTCAAACGTTTCACATCGCGTCGTGGAAAGCCAGCTCAAATGTATTCAGATAATGGAACCAATTTTGTTAGTGCTAATTTGGAGCTGAAACAATTTGGAACCTTTTTGCAAGAAAATTCTCAAGCGTTGACCGAGTCAAAGTTGTATTTGTTCAATAAATCTTGTTTTGAATAAATAAATAGTCGTGTGGTTATTTGCGTAAGTTTCCGAACCAGGCGATATAAATATACAGTCCACTCATCAATGAACCACTAACCCACAACAAAAACTATTTATATTTTTTTCGGTAAAAACAACTTTTTAATTTCCATTTTGACAACAAAACTAACGAAATGACATTAGTTTAATTCAAATGCTTGACTTGTTTCCATGGCTGCTTCGATCGATTTTTTCGTTTATGTACCTATATTATTATTTAGGCTGCAAATTCGGATATAAAGAAAGATTCCTTTGTATTTTAAATGAAGTATATGAGTTTGAAATATTTCAATTTAAAGTACCTATATAAAATTATATTGAAACTTATTATTATTTATTAATTATCGTGGTAAATAAAATCCGTAAAAAAATTATTTTCAATTTTTAATTTTTTAATGTTTTTCTTTGACGATCACAATTAAAATCGAAATAAAAAAAAAACTTTGTACTTTACAATTTGAATATATAATCTATTCATTTCAAAATTCGGGAATTTCTCTAGCTAAAAATCACTCGATCTTTTTTTTAAGATCGGATAAACTTTTATTTTTAAACTCAAACTAGAGCACTTTTTAGCAATTTAAACTCGAACAAACAGTAATAATAATAATTAATTATTAATACATTTATGTATAAACATCGGGCTAATCAATGATGATTGACCATATTCCTTATAATAGGTATCTTAATTTAGTATAAAATCTTGAAATATTGTCACGAGGTACTTTTTTCCTACACGCACGACACTGTCTCTGCAACTTCAGAGAGCCCATGGTAGGGCGGAAGTGGGGTGCAGCGGTCGTGCGTGTTGACCGGCCTACGGAGTCGGCAGGAACTTGGGTCATTAACATATAAGTTGGACCGATTTGATCCGTTCGGATTTGGTCTGCGAGCTAGGCTCGGCACGTGCCAAAACTCTAGTCATTTTTGGGCAGCCGAATCTGGCTCGCCGACTTAATAAGCCGATTAGATTCGCCCGATTAAATCTTCTCGTTAATGGGTCAAAACTCACGTTTTATAACAGTTTTGGCTTGGCTCGCGATCTTTTGGAATTCCCGAAAGATTTAACCAGTGGTTTTAGAATATTTTAGATCGACTCGGATATATTTTTGTACTCGGTGAGTTGTAAAAATTAATACCAATCGTAGAAGACGAGCTATAGCTTGTGCCATAGCGTATGTATTTATTGTCAATAAAGAAAAATCAAAAAAACCAAGCAAGTGGGTAAAAAAATGGATTTCTCGTAGAGATGAACTGAGTCATTTGTTACTCTTGAAAGAACTTCAACAAGACAAGCCAAATGATTTCCGTAACTATTTAAGGATGGATAATGATACTTTCAGACATTTGTTAAGTATGGTGGAAGTACACTTGAAAAAAAAGATACCATAATGCGAGAATCTATCTCTCCAGAACAGCGCCTCGTTGCCACTCTTAGATTTTTGGCAACTGGACGATCTTACGAAGATTTAAAATTTTCAACACGTATTGCTGCTCAAAACAGAACAACAAGGGAGGCTCAAACCAAGTTGGTAGACTTGATCCGCGTTGCAAATTATTTCTAGACGAGTTAAAACCTGCAGATTTCATCCGTGGCAGATATTTCACGGCCCGATGAAGCTCGGCTCGCCACATACACGCAAAGTATTATCGGCGTATTTGGCTCGTGCCATATCAAATCCGTTAAGTTATCCGCTGGTGTATGGGGAGCTATTGAACGTCAAGAACGACGGAAGACTAAGAGCAGCCAGCGAAGTAGCCCCCAAATTTAACCGACGCCTCGAGACACTTCACCCGTGACGGCAAGGGAACCTCAATAAAGTAGGACTGGGTTATTCTATTAGTTTTAATTGTTTTTAATTATTTTAACACAAATAAAAAGCTGCAATAATTCTGATGACTATCTTTTAATCAAGGCCCCGGTGCCCCTCGTGGCAATATTAACTATGACATATATCGACAATTACTATCTGACAGTCTATTAAAAAGCGAATTTAAGAATGTCTTAAATTAAAGTGTATAACAAAATATCAGTTAAATTAAATTATTTTGTTTCCTTATAAAATAAAATACGGTGTACAGCAAAAATATTTAAAATTTGTATGTTTTTATTTCAAAAGGCGATAATATTGCTAAATCTAACTAATCTCACATACTATTGACGGTTATCTCTAACAAAGTGTACAGAAAATACAATTTGCATACTGTATGGTTGCGAATGTACTTTTTATACAGGGTAATTTAGAAAAAATGATCCTATTTTTTGTCCAAAATAAGCGAAATTTGGTATTCAGTATATCTTAAAAATTGAAGCAATATTTCTTAATAAAATTTTTTTTGAATTTAAAAATGAAGGTACTTTACTCTTAGCGGAAATTCCAATTATTGACTCTCCCTTGTATACCATAAAACTTTTACTGGATTTGATGGGTGTTATTTTGCTTTTCTGAAATAAAATAAATTTACTAAATTCATAGATAAAAAATTTTCCCATATGCTGCGCACTTTCTGCCGGTCACTGTTTATGTATTTTTGAATATTGTTGTAGTACAGGCTTTATTGTTGGTTTTATCATACGTAAAACCACAAGAGCTTTTTCTTATCGGATAAACTTTTATTTTTTACGAACACTAGATTGCTTAGAAATTTAACGAGAACAAACGAAATGATAAAACCTACCTATTACCGTTTGTTCGAGTTTAAATTGCTAAAAAGTGATCTAGTTTGAGTATAAAAAATAAAAGTTTTCTTAAAAAAAAATCGAGTGATTTTTAGCTAGAGAAATTCACGAATTTTGGCATGAATAGATACTAAAAAAATCATACTTCACTAAAAAAATGTTTGACAGCATCAAATTAATGTGTAAGAATATGTCAGTTTACAATGAAAAAGAAAAGCTACTCGATTTTGAGCTGTAGGGGTTTTTACCATTTAATTTTTAGCTGGAGAGGGTTTTATCGCGATAAAAAAGGATGCACCTTTTTTTATCGATGTCAAAGTGATAAAAATGCAAATGTCAAATGGACATTTTCTTACTGTACTGTTGGCTTCTTAAGTTAGCCTTTCTTGGCTTTTACTTCTATTTGCTGCAGACTTTTCTTTTCGAATACTTTTTTGAAGCTTTTTTGTTTGTTTTTTTTTTTCATTGCTGTTTTCTTTTTTCAGTCTTTCTTCTCTTGAGAGTCGTTGTTCTTTCCAGTTTTTTTTATGTTAGTTTTTTGATATTTTTCATGATAATTTAGCATTCAGGGTGGGAGCCAGTCTTTCGGCATTTTGTATGTGTGCTGTGGCTGTGATCTTATGTGTGAATTTGTTATTAGATTATTTGTTGATACGTCTGTCCGTCTGTGGTAGTTCGTAATTGTCTTTGTTATGTATTGTTCAATCATTTCAATTTTCATTTCGTCATGTAGTATTCTGACTGGTACGTGTCTTTGTACGTTTAGTGCGATTCTAATTGTCCTGTTTTGTAAGATTTGTAGTTTTTTGAGTCTTGTCTTGTTTGCTCTACACCATGATGGTATTCCGTATGTCAGTACTGGTCTGATAATTGTCCTGTATATTGACATTTTCGTCTTGTTTGTGATATTGCTGTTTTTACAAATTAACGGGTACACTGCACTCAATTGTCTCTGAGCCTTTGCGACTCTTTCGTCAACGTTTTCGTTCCAGGTAAGTTTCTTATCGAAGACAAGACCAAGATACTTTACTTTGTTTGACCATATAATTGGCTTATTATTAACTCTAACGCTTGTTTCAGGTAGTCTTAGCCTTGCCTTCGAGAAGAATATTGCCTGCGTTTTCTCCTCATTGAGCCTTAATCTCCAGGCTTCAAGCCATTTTTGCAGCACATGTACATGCTGTTGCAAACTTTCGACCACTCTCCAGGGCACTCCTGAGGTAGCAGTTATTGCAGTATCGTCCGCAAACAAATATAGTTCTGTCTGATTGCTGTGCGGAATGTCTGCTGTGTAAATATTATACAGAATCGCCGCTAGGGGTGACCCTTGTGGGACCCCTGCTTTGATTTTTCTAATCGTTGAAATTGTATTTTCAGACGATACTGCAAAGGTCCTGTCCTCAAGGTATGATATAATTAGCCTGATAAGGTAATCAGGCATGCCTGCCCTTATTAATTTTAGTACCAGTCCGTCGTGCCAGACTTTGTCAAAAGCTTTAGCAACGTCAAAAAAGACTGCTCCTGTTGACATGCGACGATTAAATCCTCTTAGGATGTTGGAGGCCAGTCGTGTTGTCTGGCGCACCGTGCAATGAGCAGCTCGAAAACCGAACTGCTCTGGTGGTAATACGTCGTTGTTTAATACAAAATCGGTTATCCGATTTAATATCAATTTTTCAACAACCTTGCCTAAACATGATAGCAGACTTATTGGTCTGTAGCTGGCAGCCAACGTCAGATCTTTCCCAGTTTTCGGAATTAATACCACCTTGGCCCTTTTCCAAGTGTCTGGAAAGCAACCTCTTTCGAGTGTAGCTTGGGCTATGTTTACCAGGTCCATTGCTGTTTTCTCTGGCAAATTTTTGAACGTCTTGTTCCTTATGCCGTCGAAGCCGGGTGCCTTTTTTGCACCAATATCGTGCAGTACGGAGCGAACTTCCTCAACGGATATACGTGGAAAATCCATCACGTTTCTAGGTGTGTTTTTATAGATTTCTATTGTCCTGGAGACTCGCGCATCCCTTTCAGGGTCCGTTGACGGAAACAAGCTGAACTGTTCACTTAGACTATCAGCAAACAGTTCAGCTTTTATCCTAGGATCTGTTGCAGGTTGATTGGTTTGCGGATCTCTGATGTATGACATAGATTTACGTCCTCCCTTTGTCAGGGATCTTGTAAACTTAAAAATTGTGTTATCCTCAACTTTCAGGTTTTCAGTCTTTCTCTGCCATACATCAGATTCCTTTTGTTTCAATAAAGCCCTTATTTCGGCGGTTGCCCTATTTGCCTGAACTTTGATGCGCGGGTCGGCAGTCCTGTATGCTTGCCTTAGTAGCTTATTTTTATCTTTGATTCGTTGAGCGAGTTCGCCTCCAATGACGCCCCACTTCGAAAATCTGGATGTAGTTGTCATCGAGGATTCAGTCATTGCCGAGTCTATATTCTCAGTGACTTTTCTAACGGCTTCTTTCACTTCTAAGTCAGACTGAATTGGCGCTATGCTTTCGCATTCTTCGAGCTTTCGCCTAAAGACCAACCAGTTTGTTCTGGTCTTAGAAGTGAAGCCATGGCTTCTTTCGGCCTGATTACCGTACTCAACAATAACTGGCCTGTGATCAGAGGTCAACTCTGACAGCACAATTGGCTGTGAGAGCTGACCTGTGTTCTTAATGACAAAAATATCCAGTAATTCCGGCAATGAACCTGTTTGATGGTGTGTAGGTTCCTCCGGCGGCAAAATATGGTACTTTAAATTAAGTGAATTGTTAAATAGGTGGAGACCTCTTTTATTTTGAGCCCGACAGCCCCAAATTTTATGTTTCGCGTTGAGGTCTCCCCCTATTATTATTGGATCATTACGCTCAAAAATTTTTGCCAGACAGCCTTGATCAAAATTGACTGCTGGACCGCAGTAAACAGAACCCAATTTTATCCAACTATGCCTGGTTTTAATTCTTATGAATGTACCTTCTATGTGAGTACAACCTGACAGGCCTGGCACGGCTTGTGCAATGATATTTTTCTTGACAAGAACCATGGTTCCGCCTAAATTTCGGCCTTGTCGATCATCTCTAAAGATGTTGTAGTTAGGGAATGTAAGCCGTTCTCCTTTGAGCCATGTTTCTTGAACAAGAAGTATATCAATGTTATACCTTTGTACAAAATCAATAATTTCAAGCTTTTTGCCTTTAATCCCGTTTATATTGATTGTCGCCAAGCTGAAGAAAGCGATTTCAGTTTGCGTCGTCATTAATGAATAATATTATTCATTAAAGTCGACATCATGTTTTGTACCTGTTCCTGCATTCTAACTTGAAACTCAGAGAGCAAGGACTGCATTGATTTCTGCATTATTGTTTGCCATGCCTCTGTACCTTTCATGTTTAAATTCGAATTTTGATTTTGATTGTTATTTTGGTTTTTATTTTTAATAGAATTGTTATTTTGGGTGCCCCATGTAAAAGTTGATTTGGGTGCTTCTATAAAATTGATTTTATTATTAAATTTTGCTTTAATTTGATCTGGATGATCCTTGCATTCCCTTGAGTTGGAGGCGTGGGCTTCGCCGCAGTTAGAACATTTAAGAGCCTGCGGGTTCGGGCACTCTGGCGACATATGATTTTTCGCGCATTTCATACACTTAAAGGGTGCATTACATTTATGCTGGGAGTGCCCGAACAGCTGGCACCTATGGCATTGTGTTACTTGAGGTTTAGTCCTCTGTGCTTCTACTTTAATACGAATATGATCAATTGATTTTAAGTCGTAAATTATCTTTTCTTCCCTAGGCAGAATGACGAGTACCAAAGGCATGGCAGACCCGTCTGCACGTTTCCATCTGATTACCCTCGAGGGAGTGAGGCCCAACTCTTCCAGGTCGGCTTTAACTTTGTCCTCAGACCAGGTCTCAAGTACCCCTCTGAGGACGACATGGAGTTCTTTCTCCTCTGCAAACTTAAACGAATAGTGCAGGATATTTTGCTCCTTAAAGAAGGCAATAATTTTCCTATAGTCATTTGGTGTTGGAGGGTGGAGCTTCACTCCCTCTTTAATTGTTAATGCATTACCGAAATCGATTTTCCTTTCTTTTAAATGTTTAGAGACTTTTGTATATAGTTCTTTATTGCGGAGTACAATTGGTGGTACTCTTATTTTGTATATGTCCCTTGTCTCTTTATTTTGTTCAGTGTCCTTTGTCTGTTCTGTATTTATTTCGTTTTGTATTGTCTGTTTTGTTTTTGGCTTTCGTCTAATTACTTCAAGAAATTCGCTCTCATGAATTTCATTTACTGCCGGCAGTGCCGGAAATTCATCGTTTTGTTTTGTGTTTTGCCTTTTGGCGTCTGAGTTAGTGAGCTTGTTAGTCGACTGTCGCTTTCTTTGCTCGTTTATTGTTTTGTAGGTTTGTTGGTCATCGTCTTCTCTGTCCACATTGATTTCTTGTCTCGTTTCAGTCATTTCTATGTCTTCACAAATGTCTATTTTGTCTAAATCTGCTTGTCTTTTGTTGTTAGTATTTTTTGTTTGTTTTATAATTGTTTTTGTCGCGTTTGTCATATCTGTAATACTGTTGTCGTGTATTAAAGCATTTGTAAAGGTGTCACTGAGTTTTGGTTGTGCTGTTTGTATGTTTGTGTGTGTTTTAGACTGGCTCTCATACCTTCGTATTATCTCTGCCAGCTTCTCATTCCGTTCCATTAATTCTGCCATTGCAGCATGTTTCTCAGCATTTAGTTTAACAATAGTGTCATCCAATCTCTTAGACCATACATCATGCTGCTCCTTGAGGGCTGCTGCCCACTTCAGCTCTTGATTTGATGCGCGTTCTTCCATTTCCCGCCTTAGATCACTGGGTAGTGGAGGATTTGCCAGGTGAATGTCATCCTCGTCAGAGGAGAAGTCGTGAATTTCGCAGTCTTCCGGGGGGATAGGTGGTTTGGCCGGCTTCGTAGGTAAAGGATTCATCCTTCCTACTATAAACTACTTCTCTAAAACTTATTTTCTGTTTTATCACAATTTTCTTACGTACGTTGTCACTCCTGTCAGGGTGACGTTATGGACATTTTATAGTAGGAGTGAATTTATCATATTATATAATATCATCAAGAAAGACCATTTTGTCGGCAGAATTTTGAATTGTTATAAAAGTTTATTGCTAGGTAGTTTAGTAAATGACATTAAAACTATGAACCGTCAAAAATGTCATTCACGAACATGCCAGGTAGCAGAACAAAAACAAAAGCAAAAGAAACATTTGCGAGGCATAATTTCCTCTCGAATGATATTCGAAAAACGAACAATATAGGCTAAAGCATATTACATATGTCCGGTAAGTACCTACCTCCTAATTTCGCGGGAGCATACAGAGGAGGTCAGAATAACCCTAATTTGTCACAGATAACAAATTCTAAAGTGACCCTTAACGGAGATACAGAGCCCCAAAGGGGACCCAGCGATTTACTTTTTTGGCTCTAAATTTTGAACCGACTTGTATAACTTAATGAAATTTTAATATTTTATAGAGGCCATAAAGAGTCGTTAAAATATACTATAGTAGATGTTTTACATCGTCAGGAACAGACTTGCCACCGCACTCGTTAATCCAAAATTTTGACGGGTATCATTTGACAGAGCTGAAAACTGATTCTTTAGATACTCTGGTCATCCATCTTCAAAAAGGGTACTCTTAATTTATTTCGATAAAACTGACGGTTTTCGAGAAAAATAACACTCAAGAGTTACTAATGCCAAACGCAAACAGGTAAAAATCAGGTTGTCATTGTTAACACCTACATAGGCTGGCATTATCGAAAATAACCTTATAGGTCCATTTGTTTTGGAAGAAAGGCTTAATGGTGAGATTTATTTACAGTTTTTGCAGCAAAATTTCAATAATTCATTGAAAGACGTGCCTCTTGATATGCATGATAGTGCTCCACCTCATTATAACCGTGTAGTACGTCAACCCTTAACAAGCGTTTTTAGCCCTCGATGGATAGGCCGAGGTGGGCCTGTTTTATGGCCACCAAAGTCTCCAGGCCTAAATCCCTTAGACTTTTATTTCTGCGGACTTCTAAAAGAACTAGTTTATTCAACACCAGTAAATACTAGAGAAGAACTACTAGCGAGAACAACACAGCATTCTAACGAAGTCCGTAATCATGCCGGATTATTATTTGCAGCGCAGCGGCAAAATATTCGAAGAATAAGAAAATGTATTGAAGTACGCGGAGCCCATATTGAACATTTGCCAAAATAACATTTAAACGTTTTCATTATTTTTGTATTTTAATAACAATGTAAATTAATTAAGCTCTTATCAACCCTTTGAAAGGATTTTGGACTTGACAATGTCTGAGCTGGAAAACTCAGCATAAAGTATTTTTGCCTGCGAAAGAGAAATGATTCCAGTCAGTCAGAGATATTACCACGTATTCCCAGAGCATGCAACTTTCTGAGTAAGATGGCAGTGTCGATGCAGTCGAACGCTCGAGTTAAATCGAAAAATAGAGCTATAGTATAGTAATTAGAATCTATTTTTTTTTTAAATGTATTCCAGGAGATCGTAGGCAGCTGTGCTAGTAGAGAGGTTTTTTCGAAACCCGTGTCGTGCGTTAATAATCTTTCGCTTAAGAGAAACGACTCAATGTGGCTTGTAACCACCTTTTCAAAAACTTTTAAGAAGGAAGCAAACATTGTTATGGCTCTGTAATTTTCAGCTGACTCTGGGTCGCTGGTTTCACCCAGTTTTAGAGCATCGGGAAAAATACCTGCAGTATGTAATGGAGAGACTGAAAATGTAAGAAAGGGGATATTTCACATATTTCCAAATAGCAATCAAAGCAAAAATTGGAACGTCGGCGTCGTCTAAACTACTACATGCCTTTTTATTTTTTAAGTTCAACAGAAATGTAAAAAGTTCGTCCGTATCAGCTGGTCTTAAGTACATATTATATATATTATTATGTGTTGGTGCAGTTGTGGACTTGAGCGGAAAGATCGTAAAATTAGGCTTCTTATGCTGGAAACAAAGAATGAACAGAAATTATTGCAGATTTCTCTAGGAACAGTAATGTACAGGGTGTCCAAGTTTTGATGGTTTTACGGGGTATCTCCGTTATTAGTAAAGATAGAAGGATATGGTTTTCGCAGCACTGTGCTACTTTTTTGTGAAACAAAAGCAATCAAAATTTTTCTAGTCCTTCTTGTTTTCATATACGGGATGTTTTTGAAAATTTTACATTTTGGGACACCCCCCATATTTAGGTTACCCTGTAGCTTATTAAAAAGAAAAAAAATGTTCTTTTTGTAGTTTTTTACGTGGAATCCGGTGACATGCTCAGATTTTTTTTCTATGTTCAATAGTTTCCGAGAAAAAAAAACATTTTCTTTTAATAATATAATTTAGTTTATAACAAGCTTCTCAGAAATATATTACTTATTTTTATTTTTAATATTAAGCACGAAATTTACGTTTTATTGAAAATATACATTTTTTGCTAGTAGGCCATGAGGTGCATTTAAAAAAAAAAGAACGCAGTCATTTATGTCATATTAAAAACTTATTTAGCTTCTGTCAGAGTATTTAGGTTCTCTAAGTTGTTTTAAAATATCTTATTTATAGTAAAAAATCAGTTTGTCCCAATTAAGGCGGAAAATCTAAACTTTGAAAATAATGAAAAATACGACATGCTCGTTTGTTATGTCCATTGTAATGAAAATGCAGATGAAGCATTAGAAGTGTATTTCAATAGGTTACGCCTTTACGTACATACGCCTTTTTGTAGTATCTCTATTAAATTTATTAAATTTCTTAAATTACCTGTAGATATCCCGAAAGACGACAGCCGGGTAAAAGAATTGTTCCAAGGATAAAAAAAAATTTCCAGTGATAAAAGAATTTTTCCAAGGATAAAAGAATTTTTCCAAGGATGAAATTAAATTTAATTGAACACGGTTCATTTTCTAAACCTCGGCCTAAAATTTACAACAAGGAAAACCGAGAAACTGATGAAGCTTCATTGAAACAAATCCAACTAGTTCTTGCAGAACGGTTGAAGGTTCGGTAGAAGTAGCTAAATCAAAAGTTCAAACAATCCTAAAAAAAAACACAATTTTAAGCCATATAAATTCCACCTAGTACAGAACTTACATCCTGGTGATGCACAGCGCCGTATAGAGTTCTGTAATTGGTATTTATAAAATATCAACAGGGAAAATAATTTTGAAAGAACCGGTATATTGTCCGATGAGGCTCATTTTCCTAGTGCTGATATATTTAATCGGCACAATACCAAAACCAGCATGTAATATTTCCCCTCGAACAGCAAGGCAGGTTTGCTTTAACGTTTCATGTTTTATACTAGGAAGCAAAATAAATTATAATATATTTAAAGTCAACCTTAATGCAAATAACTATTTGGAAATTCTGGAAAACGTTGTGTCGGAAATAATAGAAGACGTGCCCTTAGCGGGTCTCAATAACTTGCATCTACAACAAGATGGAGCACCCGCTCACAATGCCCTAATTATCAGGACCTACTTAAACAATAATTTCTCAGGCCACTGGACTGGAACTAATGGACCTGTAAGATGGCCACCAAGGTCACCCGACTTGTCGGTTTTGGATTTCTTCTTGTGGGGATACTTTGAAAATAAAATTTATTCTATTCAATACCAAACAATTGCAGATTTAAGAAATGTCACTGAAAGAGCATTCAGAGAGTTACAAACGCGGCCTTTACTTATTTTAAATTCATTAAGGCGAATAGGAACTATTTGTGAAACATATAATATAAGTTCAAATCAACAACTACTTGTCAAATCAATTTAAAGTAACATCAGGGGTACCGCAGGGCTCCCATTCCGGCCCCTTACTATTTCTTTTATTCACTAATGATACTAACCTTGGTTCCCCTCAACTCCGATTTGCTGACGACCTAAAAATATACCGAGTTATAAGGAATATTCAAGACTCCATGGCACTTCAGCGTGATTTGAATGAGCTGTCTAAATGGTCTTGTGAAAATGGACTTCATCTCAACATTTCTAAGTGTTCTGTGATCACGTTTTCCAGAAATAAAAACTTTCAAAGATTTGTTTATGACATGAACGATGAATGCCTAACAAGGAATTCAGAATTTAGGGATTTAGGGATTATATTTGATAGCGAACTAAATTTTAGAAGTCATTTTATAGCTATTAATATAACGAGATTATTATGCGATTTATAATAGTCAAGGACCCGCAATGTCCGAGACGGTGTTAAATCGCTAATAATCGAGTTATATTCAAAGCTTTATCGTATCATTGACAACGGCGATGCGAAAATAAAAACAAGGTGTTTTGTCATTTCATTTTGGCATTTCAAAAAGTCATTAAAATCATGCCTCAGACAAGAAGTTTTTAATGATGAAAGTGGCTTTTTTAATTGGAATTGGAGGAGCCTGTCGAACTAATGAATTAGCGAAGATGACCACGGAAGATGTTGACGTTTTAGAGGACAAGCTGATTGTTACTATTCCCGACTCAAAAACCCACAAGAAACGTATTTTCGCTGTGATATTTGACGGCGAAGTCAATCCTGTGCTTTTATTTAAAAAGTACGCAATGTTAAGGCCAGACCATGTCACTTACCAAAGATTGTTTGTATCATATAGAAGAGGGAAATGTACGGTACAGCCCTGCGGCATTCATTTCTTCTCTAAAATACCTCAAAAAATAGCTGAGTATCTCTCACTTGAAAATCCTAATTTGTATACTGGTCACTGCGTTAGAAGATCTTCGGCAAATTTTCTTGTTAATGCTGGAGGAGATATATTAGACCTACAAGAACTTGGTGGATGGGAATCGGCGAAGGTTGCAAGAGGGTATTTAGAAGAAAGTGTGACCAAGAAAGTTTCCATTGCTCGCAAAATTCAAATCGGCGATGTTTCCGGCAGTGGATTAGGCACTGGGGAACCGCACGAAATCGAAAGGAGTGCTTTCTCGGTCATTAATCAGTCTTCAGAGGGCATACCTAAGATCGTGGACGTTAAAGACAAAGGTGTATCCATCAAATTTGAAAACTGTCAAAACATTGTTTTACATGTTCATGAAAAATAGTTCTAATATTATTTGGTATCTAACGTATTATGCTTTCGTAACTAACGTATTAAATTATGGTAACTAATGTATTATGAGTAACTAAGGTTTTATGTAGGTTTTAGTACGTTTATGATGTTAATAATTATTAATAAAGATATCATATAAAAATGACTTAATCTTCAATGATACGATAAACTCCATAACCGGCAAGGCTTTTAAACAACTTGTATTTATCCTTCGCAATAGTAGAGGGTTTTCTCCAAACACTCTAAAACTTTTATATTGCACATACGTCCGCCCATGTTTGGAGTATGGATCGATCGTCTGGTCCCCCTATTACCAAACTCATATTTCCTCTATTGAACGAGTTCAGGCTAAGTTCTTGAAGTCATATGCCTTTAGAACCGGAACAAATGTCTCTGAACTGGGATATCTTGAGAGGTGCGAGACATTGGGTTTTCAGACTTTAGAAGCGCGTAGGCATTGCCAGGAACTCATGTTCCTCTATAAGATTATCAATGGCTTAATCGATGCACCGAATTTACTGGAGCTTCTTAATTTTAATGCACCCTGCCACGTTCACCAACCACGTAACCGCGACCTATTCAGGCCTTCTTTCCACCGAATAAACTATGGAATTAACAATCCCATGTCCAGAATACAGAGGAGATTTAACATAAATGCTAGTGTCTTGGATTTGTCAAGACCAGTGAGATCTTACAAGAGAACATGCTTTAATTTATATAGATAGGGCCTAACCAGAGTTAAGTCAAATTTTCTTTTTAAACTATATTTTTCTTTTTTCGTCTTCTCGTAATGTGTTATTTTTTTTTGTAATTTTGTAACTTTATTGTAATAATTTAGTGATTTTGTACCTTTACTGTAAAAATGTAGTTTTTTTCCTCTATAAATAAATAAATAAAGATATAATGGAGAACAATTTGAGCAATATTTATGAGAAAGTTCTATAAATTTTCAGCTTTTGTTTCTAATGTTTTACGTAGTAAAACACAACTCGATTTATGCATTGTTATTATTTTTACTGAAATATAACTGATATGTAGTTAAATTAAGGAGTCCAAAATATATTTCTTCTGCAGTAATTATCATACCAGTAATAGTTTTTTTAAATACTCGTCATGGCCTACTAACAAAAAAATGTATATTTTTTAATAAAACGTAAATTTCGTGCTTAATAATAAAAATAAAGTATTATATATTTCTGAGAAGCTTGTTATAAACTAAATTATATTATTACAGAATATAGGGTGATCCATTTAAAAAAAAAGCAAGTTAATTTTTTTTTCGAGAGAAATATTGAACGTAGAAAAAATCTAAGTACGTCACTGGATTCTACGTAAACACTACAAAAAGAATATTTGTTTCCCCTTTGATAAGCTTCAGGGTAACCTAAATATGAGGGATGTCCCAAAATGTAAAATTTTCAAAACACACAAAAAAGTAGCACAGTGTTGCGAGAACCGTATCCTTCTATCTTTACTAATAACGGAGAAACCCCGTAAAACCATCGAAATGTGGACACCCTGTATGTAGGTACTCATCATTTATGTTAAGACCTTTAACATTGTTACGTTTGTTAACGCAACCTAATTTATTATTTACAACTTGCCAGTCAGAATTTATTCTTCTTTGATTGAAAAAATTGCTTTTTTCTAGTTTTATTTTGTGTGTATACTATTTTCTTGCATGTTGATATTGTTCCTTACTTTCATTAATATTTAGAGCTTTGTGAAGCCAATGTAGATTTCTTAGATGTTCACTTCCTTCGATATGTCAATATTTGCCCAATTCATGCCAGAGGGGTTTGTTTTAGTTTTGATTTTTAGTATAGGACAAGTAAGTCCAAACAGTATTTAAAATTTTGCCAAAAATAGTTCCAAGCCTCATTGACATCGTTTTTTTTTGTACAATTCACTTAAATCTGAAACCGAGAGCTGGAGGTTGAGGTTAAATATCGACATGCAAATAAGGGCTTGTTACTGACGTACACTAATAAAAATGGGTCATTCTAGGTTTTAGCATCCTTTACAACAGATGTAATAGGTTCGGTGGCTTTTGGGATAGACTGCAACAGTTTCACTAACTCGCATGCAGAATTCAGGAAGCAAGGACGAGAGTTTTTTGATATGACCCTTACCCAATAC
Organism: Polydrusus tereticollis; assembly: GCA_963920685.1. NCBI lineage: Eukaryota > Metazoa > Arthropoda > Insecta > Coleoptera > Curculionidae > Polydrusus > Polydrusus tereticollis. The sequence continues at coordinate 60,274,786 of OY987329.1, forward strand.
TTCAAGGCACTTTTAAGCATGAATTTTCCCGATCTCGCAGCAAACTTAGGAATGCAACGTAAGATAACTTTTGTTAGTATAGATACTTACTGTACCCATCTAATGTTAAAAACTATGGGCATTTAAGCACTTCTTGGGGCTATTTATCAACAGTTAATACAATGCGAGCCAATAAGTGGTCGTCTTCAATAGTATGGGTGGGTCGTAATTTTACAAGGGATATAAAAAGAGTTGTGGCGTTTATCAAAGGGCATACCGTAAAAATATTTTACAGCATAGGTACTAAGAGGCTGAAAATAATGTTTGATATTAATAAATATTAGATATGCTGTTTTTTTATGAAACGCCCTATATATTTTCTGGCTATTTGATTCAGTAAACATTGATTTTTTAGAGTAAGACGAAACCATCCCCAAGTTTGATAAGATTCTATCGAACTTTTCAATTCATTCCTATATCATATACATATACCTATATATATTTACTTGTTCTACAACGTACCAAGTTTCATTATTCTCGCATTTGTTAATCAAATGATTACAAGACGAGGGGAGGGGGCAGGAGACATTATATAAATTAGGTAGTTAGGAACTTTCCCTCTATTTTTATTTTGTTTTAGTGGGAAAACCAGAGCCGAAAAAATTCTTTGCCAGTGCAATAAAAACTAGTGTTGAATACAGGGAGAAAAACAACATAAAAAGAAATGATTTTTTGCAAATATTAATTGATATCAATAAAGAAACTAAGGACAGTACCAAACAATTCAGTTTTGAGGAAATGGTTGCTAATTCAATCTTGTTCTTTATAGCAGGTAATATTTTGTCAAGTGCATTTTAACTTTTCAATAGTAGGTATTGTTTGTTTTTAATAATTTCGAAGTTTTATGTTAGTTGCAATACTTAATTACCAAGTTTACACAAAAGCTTAATGCGCTTTAATTCAAATGCGATTTAGTGGAAATATACCTTAAATTATGTTTATACGACGGGTTCGAAAAGGGGTTTTTACGATGACATTAAACAGCTGTTTGCCGTTACAAACATGAAAATATCGGATTTGACGTTTAAAGCAAATACTCGGCATGCGGTTAGTAGCATTGAGAGATAATGCGCATTTGCATTTACACGAAGAGACAATAAAGATAACAGAAAGGGAGTAGGAAAGAAACAACATTGTAAAAGTTGTTGAAAATATTTACTTGACCTCTAAGGGAGGGGGGAGGGTTAACCCCAGCGCCACTGACACCACATAATTTAAACGTTATTCTATTGCTCCACTAGTGGCGTCCCTGCAAACATGCCATCTGATATTTTTTACAAAAAAGTCGTACGCCACTGTTGTACATAAAAACGGTCTCTTCCTTTTTCTCGCACCGTTTTAAGTAAAATAATTAAATTAAAATTTCTTCATTTATAGCAGTATTGACGAATAATTTTTGAAAACATAACTCTATAGTTATCGTTGTTACAAACATCAATTTTGAAAGAATACTACTTTTCGACATAAAGTAAGTGCTTGATGTTCAAAACCATCTTATCGTATTATTTCTTCGATTTTTAGTATTGGCGCTAGATCTCTAAATATTTGTTATCAAATTGTTTGGCAAATTTATTGAGTATTTGTTATATCCATACCATATTCTAAGAATACAGGCACTACTTCCAAGTGATTATCCATAGCGTAAGAAATTCTGTCAGTGGTATCCTGGTACCTTCCACAGTTTGAGCCACAGATTATGTTCACAGACGCATCAAATTTTTTTATTCGAAATTTTCACAATAATCATATGTGGGCGGACAAAAACTCTCATGCCATAACCGAACCCGATATCCAAGAGCTATTTTCGGTTAACCAATGGGCATAAATTGGTGGTAATAATCAAATATACCCATTTGGTATGCTTTAAAGGACAGTCTTACCTGCATTTCCTCTGACTACCTATGTTACTTGAAGGTGTCCCAGTACCCCAGTACCATATGCGTTAAGGAATCAAATGTGGTACATGCCCTGCTCATGTCAGTGTAATTGTTTATGACCATTTACATCCAGTTTGTCCTAATCGTTGGATAGGTGGCAGGGGATCTCAGCAATGGCCAGCGCAAGATTCCCCGATCTCAATAGTCTGGATTTCATCTTATCTAATATCTCTGAACTTTCATCTTAAAACCCTGGTGTATAGAACTCCTACTTGGGTTCTGCTTATTTTCAGTTGTGAATCCGGTCCCATGGGGGGGGGGGGGGGCATCGACGTGCCCCGTCTAGCGAGTTCATCGGCCTGAGTAGATGTATATATCTTCCTCGTCTCGTTTTAACCTTCTCTCTGGTTGCAACCACAACGATTGTAATACCGATACTATCTCTGATCGTTCATCTCAAAAACCTAGTGTATAAAACTCCCATTAACATTGTAGAAGAAGACCGAATAGTTGCCTCGTGTGAAACAATACAGCCCCATAAGTTGAGCTAGACCGTAATATTTCAGCATTAGAAATTTATGCTAGCATTTTATACAGACCTTTTAGTAGATAAACAGGGGCTAGGCACTGGGGTTAAACCGATATATTTTTTTTTTAAGTGTAATAGTACTTTCCGCAAATATAAAAAAGACAGACACACTTTATGTGAACAGATATACTGTTAGATTTCTGATACAAATCTCACAATATCACTTTTAACTATAAATAAATAGGTACACAGAGTTTTAGTTTTGTAAGTAGTGTCATAATATGACACATAATATGTTCTCATATTATGTGCGCGACAAAAGGCTCTTAGTTTAACAACATCTTTCACAATACAAAATAAACTGTTTTTTAGGTTTTGACACTTCATCCACTCTAATGACATATACATTATATGAACTGGCAAGAAATTTAGAAGTGCAAGAAAAACTGCGTCAAGAAATAAACAATGTTTTGAAAAAACACAACGATGAAATTACGTATGATGCCATTCAAGAAATGCCCTATCTACAACAATGTATAGAGGGTTAGTATAATTATTTACTTATTTCAACTATTTATGTTTTCATGCCAGAAGGCATTTTCAAAGGTAATTTTTTGGTAAAACTAACCTGAACTAACTAAAATATTTGCGAAAAAAGTACAAAAAAGGTAAAACTTCAGAAGACGCAGTAGGACAACAATTCGCCCGTCAAAATGACTCGTTTAGCACCATCGGATATTGGAGGTAGGTGTTTCAGGTGATTCAAAAGAGGGCGCGAATACTAATCACAGATGTCCCCGTGCAGGCACATAATGAACCGCGAGCTACATCAGGACTTTCAACGTACCGACAACTAAGGAATTATTTTTAAAAATTATTACGGGCTATTACGGACGTATCAAGAAACCAACTCATAACGGACTCACACACGAGAGCTAGACAAGACGCAACCTATAAACTACCTAGTGACTGGCTCCCTTATGGTCCAAACTAATAGTAGAGAGGCAAATCACCAACATCGAAATCATCGTTGAGAAAAAGGCACCAAATTATTTTGCACCGCTAAAGAATTGTTCTTCTCACTTGCTAATACTATCGACTTTTTACAAACCCGAAATTGTTATCCTTGGCGACTTTAACGTTCATAATGTCAAACAAACTAAAAGTGCCCTTCTAAAAATTCGAGCTGTTAAATCAAAAAATTATTTCTACCGACAATGGCGCCAAAACCCTACCGCCGAAAATCGTACCATCTTTGTTAACGCTCGAAACAAATGCAATCAAACAATAAACCAAAGCAAAGAAGCACACAACTAGAGGATCAAAGACAAACTTCTTGAATCTCCAACGGATCAAAACCATTTTGATCGATAATCAAAACTTTACCAAGTCAACCATTTCACACGTTCTGATGGCACCATTGCATGGTGGCAATGGAAGATAAGAGGTTTAAGTTTAAAATTTAGATTAAACCAACTTAATTACTACAAAAAACCTCTTGAACAGTTTTCTTATCATCTGCTTTTTGTTCGTACCGTATTTTTCAGGTATGTACAACACGACCTTTCACATCACAAACGATTGTTATTGTTGGTTATTATTAGTTTCATCTGACAACATAAGATTATTGTCAAATTTGTAACATTTAATATTGTTGCTAACGTTCAATCATTCTATCTGCTTGCATTAATTATTAGAAAACTTTAATTGTCGTGAATTATCATGGCGATGCAATACACTAATGCAGAATATACCGATATGATATTGGTATTTGGGTATTGCCAAAGAAATGGTCGAGAATGTGCCAGAGTCTACTTCGAAAGATTTCCAAATCGTCGTATACCAGGCCACCCGACGTTTGCTGCTGTTGAAAGACCTACGGGAAAACGGTCAATTTACTCCTAAAGCCATTGATAATGGAAGATAGCGTTTTGTAAGGGTTCCTGAAGTCGAGGAAGACATTTTAGAACGTGTTGCAGAAGATCCAGAAATAAGCACCAGGAGGCTAGGTAGGGAAATTGGAGTGTCCAAAGATATTGTTCATGAAGCACTTCAAGAACAGTTGATATGCACAGCAAGAAGCAAGCTTACTTGTAGAATTATTCTCTTCAGATTCAACGGTTAATTTTCAGGGGAAAACTGAACTGAACATTCCCCCTGTAGAATCGAGAATGCCCAAGATTGTTTTCCGGCAGCGCTTTGTTAAACGAATCTTGAGGAGTCTTGACACCAAAAGTCCTGACAAAATTCCAGTAATCGTGATTAGGATATGCTCTGATGATTTGACACCGATATTTTGTAAGCTTTTTAACTTATCTTACAAAAAATGAATATTTCCTTCTTGCTGGAAAACTGCGCGACCCCAGCCCATACCCAAAAAAAGGCAAGAAGACCTTGCCAAGCAACTATCGTCCAGTCGCATTGCTTTTGGTTAAATCAAAAGTTATGGAGAAGGCTATCAACGAAAAATGATTAAAGTACTGGAAGGCTTCAATATTATCAGTGACCGCCATGCAGTACGGATCTCATAAGTCTAGATCAACAGAAGACCTTCTCGCTTATGTTACTCGCTTTTGGAACAACGCAATAGAGCATCATGAGGAGTCCCAAGACTCCCAGGCGGTAGCACTAGACATTTCCAATGCCTCCCACCGAATATATGGCATGAGAGGCTCCTAACTAAAGTGAGAGCATACGGAAAGCCGGTTTAAATAATCAAGGTTCTATATTGTCGCCCACCTTCTTTTTACTATACATTATCGGTTTTTTGGGAAAAATCCTAGCAGACTGCCAATGCATATCTCTATAGGCAGCAAGAGGTCTCACATCTCAACAAAGACCTGAAAGAAATTCTCTCTTGGGGTGACAGTAACCAAGTAGAATTTAACGCTTAAAAAACCCAGGCGGCAGTTCTTTCTAAAAAAGTTAATGTTGAAGAAATATAGTCATGGCGGGACACTCGATTTCCTTGGCTTTATCAATTCACTTATTGGGCGTCAATTTGCGTTGTGGCCATGCTAATGCAGCGTCGCAGAAGCTTGGAATACTTTTCCGAACAAAGAACCTGTATACTAGTGTATACACCCCAACAGTTTTGATGTTCTATAAAGCCCAAATTCGACCATCGCTGGAATACTGTTGACATATTTGGGGCTCCGCTCCTAAACATACCCTGATATTGCTGGATTCCAATCAAAAACGCGCCATTCGCTTGACCTGTGACCATGATCTGACAAACAATCTGGAGAGCGTTGAACATCGAAGGCAGATTGGCGACTTGAGTATATTTTATAAATATTCTCATGGCAAGTGCTCAACCGAGAAGTAACCTGAACCAACCTAAATCATTTCCTGTGCACACGCACTGCTCGCAGAGCGCCATAAAGAATTTATCCTGCAGTGATGTGCCTTATTATAAGAAAAACGGCGGCACAACGCACACATCAATCAAGGCAAGAAGCCGATATCAATTTACTACCTAAATGACAAGACCCAATAAGATTTCAAACACCCAATAGATGTTAAAGGTTTTACCCAACATATAAACCCAAACAAGATCCTGTTGGAGGTAGAAGTACTTATTCCTCAGATGAATAAAAATCATTAGGAATCAGAAGACGTTTGATTTTAATTTTAAAGGGGTAGACACAGGGAAGTGTGAAAATGCCGAGATCGGTAAAAGGCAAGCAATCCCGATACCCAAGTCCATCAAGAAGAGCAAAATTCCTAACAGAGTGGGAAGAATCCCCCAATTAATGAAGAAGTAAGAAATACTTGAATAACAATATCCAAAGTATGCAGTTCTGAGAGTTCTCCACCGTGTCAAACTATCAGAAGAACGATCTACACTTGTGAGAGAAGAGAAAGTTATGGGCCTTTTATCGTTCACACACATTCTATTTGACAGAAACCATTCCTCAATGCTGATCCGAAAGCATTCAACCTTAGCAGATGGTAAACTATTATCATCTGCATATTATATATGTCGTAGGCTGATAGTGAAATCCGTCATTTCATGAAAAGCCTAGTCACTATCAGCCTACGACATATATATTGTTACAATTAAAACAGAAGATATATAGACTTATATTGGTTAAACAGCGCTAACACGGCATCTAATCCACCTTTTTGGTTCCAATTTTGGTATTTCAAGGAAGAGGATTAAGTAATTATGGTACTCATGAAAAATATAGAAGAATTTGCGATGAATTGACGTGTTTTTACACAATCTGCCGACGCTTCATGACGTGACTAGGCTTTTCATGAAATGACGGATTTCACTATCAGCCTACGACATATACACAGAAATAGCAAAGTTACATCGAGAAAGGCTATTTTCATGCAAAAAGCGAATAAGTAATGGCATACTTAAAAGTAAATTTTTGTCATTTATTTATTAGGTAAATAGGTACCAACTTATTTTATTATTTTACCCCTATAATGTCCCATGAACTTGTTGCTCGATGAATTAGACGACGACATTTAGGAAATCTTTATTTCTAATGTAGTTTTTAAAATTGCTTTTATGTTAGGATATCATAAATAATTGATCAACATGGCGCCTACAGTTGCACTTTTCACATCTCCTTCAGAGGCGGTGTAAAAACTGCATGCACTTTTTACACTCAGTGCAGCTACACTGATGGTCCACTGTATACGTGCAATGTCAACGAATAGACTAAATGTAACAGGATGTTAATGCTATTCTGGTGTTATGCTAGGCTCGCCATTGCTAATGTGTTTTTAAAACGTTACAGAAACCATGAGAATCCATCCGCCAGTAATATCGTTAGCAAGAATATGTACTAAAGACTATCAACTTAGAGACACCAATTTTACTATCGAAAAAGGAACTCATGTGGTTATTTCCACGCTAGGATTAGGACGAGATTCAGAATATTATCCTGATCCTATGAAATTTGATCCAAAAAGGTTTAGCCACGAAGAACTGGCTAAACGGCACCCATACATTCATGTTCCGTTCGGGGAAGGACCCAGAAATTGTATAGGTATGTCAATTTTAATAATAGAAGTTTTTTTACTAAAACTAAACCTAAAATCTACAGTGTTGGCGAAAAGTTTACAATACCTGTAAAAAAACAACGTCTACAAAACCAGTGATTAGAGTATTTTTGGCTTTCAGGTCTTAGGTTTGGTAAGATGCAATCAGAAATTGGTCTAATAAGAATCTTGAAGGATTTTGAAGTGACAGTCAGTCCCAAAACCAAGGTACCATTGCAATATGTAGAAGAACTCTTTCTTCTTAAGGAAACCGAAACTCTGTACCTTAGACTTAAGAAAATTTAGTTTATATATTGTTTAGGTTTGTATGTGTGTTTGTAGATTCGTTAAGCCACTAACAAAAGTGTTATGTACTTTATTTTTTGAATTAAACAAAATTAATTTACCTCGTTATTTTACAATAGGTACCTATACCGACCTAGCTAACAGTAACATATAAACATACCTAACACGCTAGGTACCTATGGTAGGTACCTGCTTGGTTATTGACGTAGCCAGGTTCTAAGGCAAAGAAGTCAGATGGATGATTTTAAAAAGGTGCATTTTGGGGACAGCAATAAGACACGTACATTACGTGAATTTGTTTGTCCACGACTACTATATAACATGATCATTATACATGTGTTTCCTTAATAATAATAATATCCAATATACACCAGTGTATAATGAAATCATATAATTTCAATATATTTTGTACGTACAATAAAAAACAGAGCATGCCATTAACGTCAAGTCGCAGCGCTTGTTGCTATGGCAACACCATGGCACCTTGTTTTTATTTTGACAATTGCGCTTCGGTTTTTAATTTTAATTTGAAGCGTCAAAAGGTTATTATTTCTTCCAAAATATCAATGTAGATTTAAGTTCGATTCCTACGTTTAACTTAACACACTGTTTAAATACAAGCATTAATATTAATGTTAACAAATAATTTTTCTTGCTAGTTAGTGAGAAGTTCAATATATTGTTTCAATGTTATTAATTCAATGTTAGTTATTTAAAAATAAAGATATGTGGTACTTAATTGTAGCTAAAATTATTTGGTAGTCCCCGACAAAGTATTGTATTCTACTCGCATATAATGGCTGTTATTATATGCTTGTTGAATAATGTACTATTAATCAATAAGCAAGGTTTTTATTCCATTTATCACACTTTGTAAATGAAGCGAAAAAAAGTAAAAAATAGGGCTGGAATAATTAATAACTGGAGCAGCAAAGGATCGCTAATGATAGAAAATAAAGAAAAGGTTTGAGAATTGTTAATTCTTTACGTGCAAATTATGACTCATCAAGGAATTAGACAGTTTGGGCGCAAACATATTGAATTCATTTTATTGTATCACTGCTGCAAGTGTTACTTCAACAGTGTCTTACCAAACTTATCCTTGGTGATGTTTCTGTGGTTGAATATTATATTTGATTCATACTGATATTAATGAAATTAAAGATATCTTTAAAGAAATAAAAAAACACAAGGTAATCATGAAAGAGACCGCACCACACATTTACCCTCCAGACGTTTTGGAAATAATGAGTTTCCCGAACCCAATGTGGATTTTCCACCGACCAGTAAAGAATGTAATGACAATTCAGGATTCCTTTATTGTGGAATCGTGATTCCACAATAAATAATGTTTCCTATAAACTTGTATATTTAAAAAGGTGATGGATTCCAATGGTCTTTCATAATCATTAGGCGGTAGCGCTTGCACCAGATGAATTTTAAACGGGTGGTATCCGTTGTTAATTAGAACTCGCTGCACTGAAGTCTTGCTAATACCCGTTTTTTGTGAGATGCGTCTTACTGACACATGAGTGTTAATTACTATGAGCGCCAAGACATTTATTGTGTTAGTTTCGTTCTTACTGGTCGAGCATATTGTGAGATCCTTGAGTTAGGAAAAGAACCCGTTCGCATTCTTCTTTCCACATTTGCAGACTTGCAAAAGTGCATAGCGATGGTGTTGGGAACCCCCTCCTTGTATACTTAACTATTGTGCATCCCGCGATTTTTTCTTCTATTCGCCGTAGATTAGCAGCATGTCAACATATAGTTGGCAGTAAAAAGTGACGGCATCTCAACATTTTTGAGACACTGCCTGGACACGGTCTGCAAACACTTGTTAAAGCAATGAATTTGTCCTTTGATCTTGTAAGATTCTCTTCAATTCTAAAAACCGCCGTCAATATTCCTATATTTAAGGGAAGAGATCATAAAAATCCGGCTTTCGTCCAATCTTACTACTTCCAACTCTCTCAAAAATGATTAAAAACGAATGGATATCAATTCAGATCGCTAGGAGTTTTAACGATGCTATGTTCCACCTGAAAATGTCTATGTGGGCTTGAATGAGAGTAGTGCGGCTGAGGCAGTATTCTGCGATGTTTCAAGGGCATTTGACTGTGTGAATTATGAAATACTGGTGCGGAAGCTTTATGGGTATAGTTTTAGAGGACTTGCGTATGACTGGTCTCTTTCTTATTTATCAGATTGTGTGTTCTAGAGACAATGTTTCTGACGTAATGAATTCCTCATGTCTCAGTTTTGGACCCTATTCTGTTTCTATTGTATCGCAATGACCTCGCCGTGCTAGAAATCTGAGGCCGTTGTACTATCTTTTATTTATTTATTTACGGGATCAACCCCATTACAAAGAAAATAATAATACAATAATTAATACAATACTTAAACCTAACCACTAATTACTACTTCAGGAGCTAATGAATAATACAATTTTTAGCAATTAATACCCCAAACAGAAAATATATTTATTTTATTTCACTAATTTGTCTCTTAAATTTAAATAAGAAAATACCCAATATTTCAACACCTCTATTATTTACAACACTTAACGTTCTCTCAACAGGTCAGGTGAGTGAGCTGCATAATGTGTGCTATGAATCGGCAATGAAAAGATGCGATTTTGTCTAAGGTTTCGGGAGGGAACATTAAAAGACACTGTACCAAGGAGTTCAGGACACAGTATTTGGCCATTTAATAATTTAAATAGAAAAATTAGATCCAGAATTATACGTCTTTGCCTTAGTGTTTTCATTCCCAGCAATTCTAAAGCAGTATCATAAACATGGTCCTCCGGGATCCTAATATTAAGTTTGAACAAGCAGAACCTAATGAATTTATTCTGAACCCTTTCCAAAGCTAAGCAACCATACATATACAAAGGAGACCAAACCATTGACCCATATTCTAACAATGATACGACAAGTGACATATCTAATATTCTCTTATCTATAGAGAATTCTCTGCAATTTCGCAGAACAAACCCCAGTACTTTTGAAGACTTGAATACAATATCGTTTATATGTGTGTTAAAGTTCAGATTCTCATCAAACCATATCCCAAGGTCCTTAATTGTGTCGCAATAGTGAAGTGTATTACCCTCGATATTATAAGATAAACGAACCCTTTTATTTTTCCTATGAAAACTATCATAATTACACTTATTTACGTTTAAAAATAGATTATTATTATAACACCACTCACTCAGCCTATTCAAGTCATCCTGCAATAAACTCTGATCAGTATTGGACAAAACTCTTCTAAAAAATTTAAGATCGTCCGCAAACGACAAAACGTTGCTGTTTTCAAAACAAGTATCAATATCGTTTATAAATATGTTAAAGAGTAAAGGAGAGCAGTGACCACCTTGCGGAACCCCAGAGGATACATAAATATAATTAGATAAAGCGTTTCCTATTCGTGCCTGTTGTGTTCTGCCTGACAGGGAGTCAGCAAAACAAGCCACCATACGATTCGAGAAACCAAAGTGATCCAACTTTTTCACCAAAATATCATGATCGACCCTGTCAAATGCCTTGGAGAAGTCAGTGTACACGACATCCATCTGATATCCCTCCTCCAAGGCAGTTAACAGTTTCTGTTGAAATATCAATAAGTTTGTCAAAGTGGACTTTCCAGAGCTAAAGCCATGCTGCTCACCGATTAGTAACTCTTTACAATAGAAATATAATTGATCATAGATAAGACTGTCTAGCAATTTCGGCATGGCTGATTGTATGCATACACTTCTATAATTTTCAATCTTGTTACTGTCCCCGTTTTTAAATATCGGCACTACATAACTATGTTTCCATCTAGATGGAAACACTGCCGAGTCAAGAGACCTTTTAAAAATAATAAAAAGAGGGCGTGATAGAGTATATACACAATTTACTAAAAAATAATTTGGAACACCATCAGGACCCGAGCTAACCTTGAGTGGCAGTCTGGAGATTTTATCAAAAATCAGACCGATTGACAATATAGGATTTGGAATGTTCGCACTCCCTCTCACCCGTTGATTATTAATATACGCATAATTACAATTGTTATTCTGAGAAAAAATAGTAGAGAAAAACTGGGCAAAACCGTCAGCTATCTGATCACAGCCCTCAAATTCATTATCCCTATAGTACATCGAACTAGACATTTTATTAATGGCTTTTTTATTGTTGAAACTATACCAAAAACTCTTAGGGTCAGTAAAGAGCAGCGGATCTAGGTCAGAGATATAGTTGTGATAACAAATGTCTGTCAAAGCTTTACATCTGGCTCTAAGATTTGAAAAAGTGAGATAATCATTCACACTACGACTACCCTGCAGCACTTGTGAGCAATTTTTTTCTGCCTAACCAATGATCTTAGTTCAGCTGAGAACCATTTAGGGAACTGAGAGGTTCTGTATCTTTTCAAGGGAACAAACAGAGCTATAGCCATTTGCAAATGACATTACCATTTTATGGTTTAGAAAAGAACCTACAGCACTAAGTCTCGGACTAAGTAATGTGACCTCTCCGAGGACCTTCAATGTGTGAAGGATTGACGCAAGGTAAACCTACTCTGTTTCAACGCTGAAAATACTAACCTTTTATCGCTTAAGTCTACTTTACAGGAAGTAAATATAGAACACTATTCTATAGAAAATAAACCATGTCTTAAATTTCCGGGCTTATACAGGGTGTCAATTTGAAAACTTTCAATGCAAATATCTCGAATACTACAAAAGTTAGAACAACACGATTTGGCATAAATTTTATTTAGGTAGGAGGAACTAGAACCACCATACTTAAGTCAAGGGGTCAATCACCCCCTAGGCGCCCCACACCACCGCTTTAAAATTTGAAATGGCACCACTCCCTTGTTATAACTCAAAAGAAAGGTCTCACTGAGTAGTATTTAGCTGCACAAAAAAAATCGATAGAAAAGAAAATTTATAATTTGAATGAAACAAAACTTTGTAATTTATAAAAATATTAAATATTTTCACCTAAGTTATTTCCGGCAATATCCTGCTGATTTTGATTTGAAAATAGGTTGTACTATTGTTTACAACAAAATGGAATGCATTTTGAGCATTTAATCAAATAAAACAATATTTCATTTTTTTCATATTCAATTTTATTCAAATTACAAATTTTCTTTTTTATCAATTTTTCTTGTGCAGCTAAATACTACTCAGTAAGACCCTTCATTTGAGGTAGAACAAAAGAGGTAGTGCCATTTGAAATTTTAAAGTGGTGGTGTGGGGCGCCTAAGGGGTGACTGACCCCTTGACTAAAGCATGGTGGCTCTAGTTGCCCCTACCCAAATAACATTTATGCCAAATGGCGTTGTTCTAACTTTTATAGTATTCGAGATATTTGCATTAAAAGTTTTCGAATTGACACCCATGTATGTATAAGCTCAAATTGAAAATTCAAAGAACATATTCCATTAATAAATAAACAGATATCCACCAGATGTTATGCTGTGCGAGTGGTAAGAAATGAACTAGGTACTAGGTCTATCTATGGCAAGGACTCCATATTTTTGCTTATTGAGTCGCATTGGAATACGGGACTGCTTTTTAAAGTTTCTGATGCACACAACTCTTTGAACAATGGCAGATGTAGCCTTTAAGCGACAAGCAACTAACCTTTAGAACACAACTCTTTAATTCAGTATGTATATTGCAAAAGAGAGATGTAAGATCTTTATGAAGGGCAAGAGTTATGATCGTGGTTAATCATTCTTCTTTTAATAAAGCATTTTTGACTTGACAAAGGCGAAGGCTAAGTATTGTCAACTATACAGGGTGTCCGGATAAGGATACGGAGCGGCCATATCTCGGAAACGATTTGAAAAAAAAGCTACCATTATAAAAATAGCCAAGAGAAATTCATTAAAAATAATTTTAAGTCTCGGAAATTGCTGCAAGAGGGTGTAACGGCTCATTTATTTTCGAAAGTTTTTTTTCCTTGCCATTAGGATATTTTTAAAAAACTGTCATTATGTTGGTTTCCTTCAACGGATTTTCTTGAACTTGGAGTTGGCTAAAAGGGAATTCCCTAGAGTTTAAATAAATGATTCAGGAATTGTCACAAGTTTCCTAAGAAAGTTTTAGGGTGGCGCTGTTATTAAATTATTTCTTGATTTTTCTCGGTATTTTGAAATTGGATAGTATACTTTTTTTTTTTAGTATCGGAGACAATTTACATTGAAAACGACTTCGTCCAAACCGCAAATAAATATATCACCAACGATTTAAGAATTATTTTGATTTTTCTTAAAAATATTATTCAGGTATATTAAGTATACCCGCAATAAGCAAGATAACGACTAATTTCATGACAGCTACTATGTAATAAACTTTAAAAGGTATAATAAAAGGCGAAGGGGCCAAGGAAACATAAATAACACTGAATAAAATATAAAAATATGCACAAATCTTAGAACTAGAAATAATAAGCAGTTAAGTAAGAAAAAAAATCCGAAATGTTCAAAATATTTTCGATCATTTTCCAAGCACTAGTATGGCTATTCTTCTCTCAGTAAAATAAATAAATAAAGTTTTTATTTCTACAGAGTGTTACAGAAGTCTGAGAGACAGGTCACAAAGAAAATGCGGTTTACAAGCAAATTAAAAAATTAAAATTTAGATTAAAATACTTAGACAAGGTAACATGAAATATTAAAGATAAAAGAAAACACCTAACTAAAAAAAGACAAACAAAACTTGCGGCTTAATGTCCTCGAGTTACATTTGAAACTAACTAAAAACCTCTGGCGACTGACCGTCTGTGGGATTAGAGCCTCCCTTCGTTATTAGATTGTTGCAGGAACTCATTTGTTGTGTATGGTTCAATACTACAAAGGTACTGACTCAGTAGAAAACACGGCTGCCTCAATTTCAGTCATGGGTAAGCTTCTAATAGCATTTATTATCCTTTCCATAATGTTTTCCCTGGTTGTTGGTCTCTCTTGGAAAACAAATCTTTTAACCTACCCCGTAGGTAAAAATCCAGACAAGTAAGATCGGATGAACGAGCCGGCCAGGGAAACAAAATTGCTTACCATTTATAATTTATTACACAGTAGGTCATTTTATTAAATTAGGTTATCTTAATTATTGCGGGTATAATAAACTGAATAATTTTTTTAAGAAAAATCAAAATAACTCTTAAACCGTTGGTGATATTCATTTGTGGTTTGGAACAGTTGTTTTCTATACTGCCAAAAAAAAGTTACACCATTCAATGTAAAACTACCAAAAAAAATAAAGAAATAAGTTAGATTGAATAACAGCGTACCTACCTTAAAATATTACAGTAAAGTGGGGTTACTTTGCACAACATTTTTGGTTTTTTGAAAATATCTGTGGTTCTGTTTGGAATTATAGAGCTGCCTCTAACTATATGAAAATTTGATCCTTGGCTACATAGTTTCGTAATTAGAAGGCATAAGATTAACAGGAACTACATTTTTTAAAAATTCAAAAAGTTGGCAAAGTTACCTCGGCTTTGGGGTTACTTTGCCAAGTGGCTTGTTTGCACGTCTTTGAAGCGTACAGGCCAAGCTAAGACTACCGACGGGTTACTTTGCCCCTCTTTAATGTATGTTAAAAAACATTTTATTAAAAATATTAAAATAAGTACACATTTTGACATTAAAAACGTATATTGCTAAGGAAGCGGAGGAAAATTTACCTATTTGCAAATTAACAAACAACTTTTTCTTAAAATAATAATTAACTCTTAGGTTACAAAAATGGTAAAAACATAATTCTTAATTCCAAGTAGGTAGGTATAGCTACCAATCACAAATGAAACTTAATAAATGTTTTAAAATAAACATTTATATTTTTACGAAACAAGAAACTAAACCATGTTATATTTGGTAAAATCAAGACGCCGTGCACCAATATGTCTCATATATTCGACCCATTTTCTGAAAAAAAAAACTGTTAAATATGTGGGGTAACTTTGCCAACCGCAAAAACTATATTAAATTAAGCATCTAGAGAAATGTTAATATCATAAATAGAACCCATATATGCACCGGTATGGGTGATGTTAAAACCAGAATTAAACTTTCATTAGTTTTTATTAGACAACCCTTAGCATAGCAACATGATTTCACGAGGTTAAAATAAAATTTTACTTACAAGTTTATCACTTATGTAACACCGCTTCGCCAAACTCCAGACTCGTATGATGCCGTGTTCCCCCTATAAACCTTTATCTATGATGCCGTGATAGATTGCGCCGTCTGGTGGAAAGGGTACAACTAAATAATGAAACTCGAGCGGCTAATTTGAAGTGCGCAGACCATGATACTGCCAAATACTCGTTGGTCGCCTAGTATTTTACCGCCAACTGCATTAGAGCAGCGTTTCCAGATTGCAGATAATTAATTTTTTATTTTTTTAGGCAAAGTTGCCCCGGCTGGCAAAGTAACCCCAGTTTACGGTATTAGGAAACTTCAGTTCCTTAATCATTTATTTAAACTCCAAGGAATTCCCTTTTAAACCAGTCAAAGTACAAGAAAATCCGTTGAAGAATAACGACATAATGACAGTTCTTTTTAAATATCCTATAGGCTTTCCCCCCTTGTAGTAAACAATCTACTGATTTTAATTATTTATTTGCTTTTCTACGGTTAAGTGCCATTTTTTGCCGTAAAATTAACTTTTAAAAATAAATTAGCCGTTTTTGTTGCGGTAATTTCCGAAACCTCAACTTATTTTTAATGAATTTCTCTTGGCAATTTTTATAATGGTACGTTTCTTTTGAAATCTGTGAGACGTATCGTTTCCAAGATATGGCCGCTCCGTCTCCTTATCCGGACACTGTATAGTATTTACCTTACAAAAATGTATGTCAAATTAGTGTCTCTAGAGAAAAAAAGAACAATTTAATCACATTATTTCACCAAAGTGTTGAGAAACATGGGACAAGACAAACCAAAATGACTTATCCCTATCCCGTTCGCAAGGTGCCACTCGAGGGGCCATCCACTGGTCGCATTACTGGTACAAATTGGCCCGCATTACTTTGCATTACTGTGCATTACACTGCATTACTCTGCATTACACAGCATTACTCCGCACTACATCGCATTACCCTGCATTACCTCGAATTATCCTGCATTAAACCCACATTACTCTAAATACGTTATGCTTATGACTGACAAAAGTAACGTTTTCAATAGTTTGTATCGCAGGGGATCAAAATACCTTTTAACTTCAACACGTAAGTAAAATTTTTAACATCTTAAAATATATGGGAAATACAAGCGGATAACAAAATTCGGTTAAAATGAATAAGATGACTAATTTGCCAACGTCCCAAAATCGTTGGCCATCGTCTTCGCGGCTTATTATTATTATGTTATGTTTTATTTAACTTCTGTGCAGCTTTCCTAGGATGGATTCCCGCATTTGTATGTGAATTAATTATGTTCATTTGATAATTAAGGATATTTCCAAAATATGAAGTAAATAGTACATGCTAGATGTAATAAGGATATTCCTATACCTATCTTAAAATTTTAAATAAAAGACAAAAAGAAATGCTGTTTTTTTTTTTAAGTTCAAGGGATATTCATTTGAAGTTTATTTTGGCATTCGCCGTAAAAATTTTACTTAATTACTATAATTAAAAGAAAATAACTTTTAAGTTTAATCAACTGTATGCTCGACTTTATGGTAACCGTGGAAGATAAAAAATAGCGAGAAAAGCATTGTACAGTGTTATGCTTTTAGTTTGTCCCACTTTTAAGAGCCTGTAACTTTTTTGTTTTTTAAGTTAGCGCGTTCATTCAAAAAACAGGATGTAGCATTGTTAGCCAAGTTTTTATGGGTTTTGTCAAAAATGACAGTAGGTGTCACATGTCAAATTTAAAAGCAAAAATTTTATTTTTTTACATGGGGCACCCTGTATATTAGAAGCGCATTAGATGGTTCATTTTCTTCCCCTTTCAATAAGACACAAATGCGTTCTTCTCTTAATTCTATCAAATATTGACAAAAATATGTAAAAATAATACTTATCTCATGTTAGCTGATTTTTACAAAAAGGCTTTGCTACAAGATTCAGAACGAGTAATAACAATAAAAATGACAGACTGAGATATAAATTAAGACAAAATCCATAGCAACAAAACGGTTGCATAGCCATCTTAATGCTTTTTAACAATATTATTTTTATATATTTTTGTCAATGTTTGATGTAATTAAGAAAATAATGCATATGTGTGTTATATATTTGAAAAGGAAAGAAAAGGGACAATCTAATGCACTTCTAATATACAGAGTGTCCCATTTAAATAAAATAATTTTTTGTATCTAAATGTGACATAGTTATGATACTTAGGTACTGTCATTTTTGATAAAACCCATAAAAACTCGGCTAACAATTCTACATCCTGTTTTTGGAATGAACGCGCTAACTCAAAAAACAAAAAAGTTACAGGCTTTTAAAAGTGGGACAAACTAAAATGATGTACACTCTACACTGTAACACTACACTGAACACTGAAAAAAATATTTTATACACTTAAAAAAAGTTACGACGACATCGACAACGATTTTACACAGATAGGTAAATTTGAAGGTTAATTAAAAAAAATTATATTTTTGCTGATATTTTTGCATTTTTCTTTTACATCAAGCTTTAACGTTGGCGTAAATATTTAAAGTAAACGTACAACGTAACACATAATGTGGAATAGGAGGTGGAAATATTTTAAAAGAATTAAAATATACTAAAAATAAGAAAAATACATTAAAAATAATGACGTATTTAGGTACCGAAGCATTTTGAAAAAATATAGCTTATTAGAAACAGATTTTAAAAATTTTATTTCTGACCGGTATATTATTAGCTTATAACGTCTTAGTTACGCGGGAATTATAAGGGTCATAACTCCCTTGCGATATTAAGAAAAATTTGACATAAAATCAAACGATTGACATCTAATGTCAATTTGATTGTCATCTATTGAAACATTTATTCCACTTTAAAAATGAACAAAATGTTACTAAAATCGGTCAGAAATAAAATTATCTATGTATCACTGGAATTATAAGGGTCTCAATTACCTCGGGCAATTGCTGTACGTAAACGTAAACTTTGCCCTCGGTAATTAAGACCATTATAATTCCCTAGATACATAAATAACTATAAGAAAACGTTTATGGGCGTTACTCTCCATTACTCCGCATTAATCTGCATTACTCCGCATTACTCTGCATTACGCAAAATTTAGAGAAAACTGCATTACTGGTACACATTTTCAAGTAGCGGATGGCCCCTCGGTGCCACCATTTAAAAAAAAAAACGTTTAAAATATATTTCATAATATTAATAATATGTACTAATAATAATTATTATTATTATAAGTATTATATTATATTAGAACGTTTTCTACTACTTACAGGTATCAACTTTTTTTGGAAATAGAACATTTATCGCCATTGCTGCGATACCGTGTAAAGTGGGTACATTGGATCTTTGCCGGGGCGTCATGGATCAACGATCAAGAAACAACTCCCCATTTTATTTATTATAGCCTTAAAAGTGAATAAAAACATAATAGAGCGTCTCCGAAGTTGAGCAATACGTCTCGAATGCAAAGTAATCAAATCAAATCAAATCAAAAATCTCTATATTTAAAAAAATACATCAGTGTAATACTTAAGTATTTAGTAAATGGCGTCACAATACATGGATATAATAATATAAAATTTCTTAAAAAAAAAGTTTGCCTAATTTATTAAATAAATTAATAAAAAATTAATACAAATACAGTACAACATATTAAAAATATGGAATATTTAAAACTTTAAAAATCTTTAAAAAAAAAATAAAAATCACACCGAGATAAAAACAAAGAGAAGAGAGAAAATATATTCACGCTGGTGATGATAGAAACTCGGCAACACTGTAGAGTTCTAACTGGACAATGTATTTAAAAGCATCCTTCTCAAAACTATCAGACTGCCTTAAGGGCGGTGGAAGCTGATTATAGTACTTTATGCACGAATAGGCAGGACTGCGCTCAGAAAGAGTCAACCTGTGCATAGGTATGTAGTAATCAAAAGATCTGGTGTTATGATCATGGTGTGGTAAATATTGCAAAAAGAGGTGTCTATTCCTATTAAAAAACACCACACACTCATAGACATGTAAACCAGCCAGAGTTAGCAAATTGTGTCTTCTAAACATACCCCGACAAGACTCAAGTCTGTTCATTCCCAACATTACTCGTAATGCTCTCTTCTGAATAAGAAAGACCCTCCATGCATTTACACTGTTCCCCCAAAAAAGAACTCCAAATCTAAGGATAGAATTAAAATCTGCATGATATGTTATTAATAAGGTCCTGAGGTCGATATAGTTCTTCAGAACTCTCAGCAAATAACAACAGCTATTAAGCCTGCCCGAGACATACTCAATCTCTCTGTCCCAACCTAGGTTACAGTCCACATAGATGCCCAAAAACTTAACGTCCGACGCAAGGGTCACATCCCGGGACAACAACTGCACTGAGTCCGGAGAGACAACTGTCGACTGCTTGGTTTTAAACAAAATAAAGCTCGACTTGTCTGCATTCAAAATAAGATTATTTTCATTGAACCACTCCTCAGCGGAAGCAAGACCTTCGCCCATACTGTGCAGAACCCGCTCTACAGTGCTTGCCCCTGCCAATATGTTTGTGTCATCAGCATAATTTACCACAGAGACATTCTCAGATGCTACCGCAGAACCTAAATCGTTTATGTAACAAATGAAAAGAAAGGGTCCAATGACACTGCCCTGCGGTACACCCATTGTCAGCGGTCTGTCCTCGGACAAAAAATCCCTACCATTCCTCTGGATGATCACTCTCTGTGTACGACCCAGCAAGTAAGACTGTACCCATCTCAGTGGCGCACCCCTGACTCCATAACGCTCTAGTTTTTCAAAAAGAATACCATAATTCAGGCAGTCAAAGGCCTTTGAGAGGTCCAGAAACGAACCAAGCGCTATGTCTTTGTTTTCAAAACAGTCCACAATCCCACCAACAAAATCATACACAGCAGTATTTATTGATTTTCCAGTTAAAAATCCATGCTGGCCTCGGCTCAACAACCCCTGTTCAGAAAAAAAGCACATTAATCGAGCACACATTGCCTTCTCAAATATCTTTGAGAAAGAAGATAGAAGACTGATCGGTCTGTAGTTCTCTGAGAGGGCATAGTGGTCGAACCAGTGCTAATTTAAGTCCCCTGGGAAATATTCCACATGTAAAAGAATTGTTCAAAATGTAGCACAGGGGGACAGACAACTCTTCGGCACAGCCCTTTATGATGTTGTTGGATATTTCATCAAAACCTGAACTTTTTTTATTTTTTAACCTGTTTATTATATTAATTATTTCCACGACAGTGACTGGAGTCAAGAACATAGAATTGTGGTGCAGAGCTATTTTACAGTTATAGTTGTTATTGATCTGGTTTCCCACGAGGCGTGTCGCTGCATTTACCATGTACTCATTCAAAATATTACTGACCTCATGGGGGTGCCCTGGAATACCAATTTCCTTTTTCCCCCTGCTGCCACCCTTTATCTTATGCACAATTTGCCAAGTACATTTCGACTTATTATCACTATTAATGATTTTTCTGCCATAGAAATCGCTTCTTGCTTCCTGTAATACACCGTTGTATTTACGTTTAGCCGCATTATATGCAGCCACACATCCATCATCATACCTACTCAAGACTAGGAAAACATCAAACTCATTCTTACATTCAGCCACACGTGGGGAGTCATAATGTGAAACTTTTTGTTCCCTAAGCTTTATGCTTCTTACCGGAAATAAAGATTTAAAAATCGGCATCAAAGTATTCATAAATGCCCTCCACTGACTCTCCACATCCAATTCATCCACCTGAAAGACCAATTGCCAATCCTGCTGTGCCAACATGCCTTTAAAAAGCGGTCTATTATGAGTATTAAATATTCTCCTGTTCAGAAGCTCGGAAGCTGCCAAACCAGGCAATTTAAATGTAACGTGCTAGACCGAGACGAAAGATATTTGGAGAGTTGTGGATTGATTTCTAAGTCAACGTTTCCATCCTGTCAACTTTATTATGTTTTTAAACGTTCTTGTGCTCTGAAGCTTAATTTAAACTAAATCCTGTAAACTGTTCCTTTTAGAGCCATTTGTATCGTACTTTTGGCGGTAAGTAATTATGGATATTTGTTATTTTTATTAAGTCCCAACGCTAACCGTAAAAATTTTTACATTTATGAACTTAGACTTTGTTTTGACTTTTTGGATCTCACAATTTTGATTAGATTTATATGGTTTTAGTCACGTGGAAGATCCGGCAAGGATCCTCCGTGCCGACTGTAGTTGACATTTCGCACGGTAGTGGCACCCAAATTACCAAAAACATGTTTCCCCCCATTTGCTTCCCTTGGGAGTCGGTTCTTTCGGATCACTGTAAATGTAAAAGTGGTAGAACTTAAACAAAATGTACAAAAATCCGATTCAGTCATGTGATTACTGCAGATTCTCTCGGAGTTACAGCGCTTGTTGAGTTCAAAATGGCGGGCGACAATGACGCGGATGAAACGGCGGAGTCTAAAAGATTCGTCTGTTGTAAAACGCGAGCTAGTTCTGCTATTGTGTGTGTAAATTGTGGTAACATATGGCATAAATCGTGCATGGAAAGAGACTTTTCTCATCTAATATGCGAAAAAGGTGACACTAGAACCAAATGTTGCAAACTAATAAAGATATATGTCCGGAACCTTATTTTCAAATATTTCATTTTAAAAATACTGGACATTACTGAACAAAATACTTAACTTAAAGTAGGTAAATTATAAATACTGATTTATGGAACGCCGTTTTACTACATATTTATTCTTTAATTTGTGTGTATTATGTGTAACATTATAGGTACACAATATTTCTTTTAAAAACAATTGCAATGTTTCTTGAATATCCTTTGCATTATTAGAGTGTTTGTTTTACAAATTTTGCAAATATAAAATGTTTGTTGAATAAAATTGATTAATTTATAAAATAATGTTTCTTTCAAACATATAAATAAAACAAATTAAAATGGATGTCTTAGCATTTTTACCAAATCTATTAAGCAACGTTTTAAATTATTAAGCATAAAAATGGAAAACACTTGGATTCAAATAATAAAGTAATTACTCAGCATTGGTAAATTATATTGGAAATACAAATTATCAACAATCATCAACGTTTCAAACTGATATGTTTTTCCATCAATTTATTTGCTAGGTATTTAAAGTATGTACAGGGTTATCCAACCAAGACTAGACAATGCGATTTTTTGACTTTTCCTGTACTTTTATAAAAAAACTGAAATAGCCATCTTAAGTCATTTTCTCCCGCGAATTCGAATATCTTCAGCAAAAAACAATTGAACATCAAACAAAAGTACTAGGGGTCACTTTGATATTTTTTTAAATGGGATGCCGTATTTTTAATGAGCTTATCCGATTTCTCATATAAATTTTGATCTAAAATGTTGGATTTTTAGATTTATTTTTTTTTTTTTTTTTTTGTAGACGAACATTTTCCGAATTTAAAACTGAAGAAAAAAGGCGTTTTCGAATTAAAAATCCAACATTTTGAACAACAACAAAAATCAACAATGAATAATATAATACATATAGAAAATGACATTACTAGGGATGCGTATCATGGGACGGAAGGCACTGACAATGAAGATGGTTTTCAAAAAATTAAACGGCGACCTACTAAGAAGAGAATGGGCACTAAGGAAATTGCACAGGACGAGGAAGAAACAGGTTTCGTTGGAGCAGAAAGGAAAGCCTGGATATACCTCTACCGTATAAAAAGACATGTAACCACAGACCAAATTAGTCAATACATTAAGAAACAACCGGGGTTTGAAAAAGAAAATATTCACCTCAAGGAACTGCCAAGTGAAACTGACAAACTAAAATGTTTCGTACTAACGGCACCACTAAATAGAAAAGATGAACTCTATAATCCTGATTTTTGGCCACAAAATGTGGGAATCCGAAGATTTAATTACGGGCTCTTTCAAAAATACAAGCCTGGCAGGGATTTTTTATAATAAATAGCCAACAATCAGGAAATCATGACGCTAATCATTATCCAGATTTTTCTAGCAACAGTGCAAATTACATGTCTACTACTATCCATGAGACAAACCGTAAACCTACAAATAATACTGCTGACAATAAATACATAAGCTTGGCCCATCAGAATATCCAATCTTTTAGGAATAAAATTGATGAAATTGAAGTGTTTCTCAATAACGAAAAGTTGGACATTTTATGTATATCTGAGACCTGGTGCATCGATGAAGAGATGGCATCACTAGCTGTAAATGGCTACAGTATTGGTTCCTTTTTCAACAGACACATAAACGCACATGGTGGTGTTCTTATTCTCATAAAAAAAACAATGAATTATGTGACAGTGCCTGAAGTATCACAGTTTTGTATAGAGATGATTTTTGAATGCTGCTGTCTTCAAGTAAAAATAGACAATATCAAAACATTTATCTTGTGTATATACCGATCCCCATTATCGTCCAAAGATATTTTCTTAAGTCAGTTGGAACATTGTTTAGATTATATATATAACAAATTCCCTTTCTGCAGATTTATTGTTACCGGCGATTTAAACATTAACTATTTAGTTGAGAGTGTATACAAAAATGTTTTAACTGATATATTTGACTCTTTTAAGTTATATCCAATTTTCAATCAACCAACAAGAATATCCGCAAATTCTGCTACTGCTATAGACTACATTTGTACGAATATTAATCACTCTCTACTCAGTCATTATATCGCAGAAAATGGCCTCTCCGATCATACTTTCCAAAAGATAAACCTTTCACATGTCAATGAACCCATAAATAGTACCTATTCCTCCAGATCTTTCTCTAGGAAAAACAAGGATACTTTCAAAAATCTTCTTGGTTCTGAAACTTGGGTCGACTTGTATAGTGACAATGGTAATATAGATGACAAATTTGCACTTTTTATTGGAACACTAGATTACTATTATAACATAAGTTTTCCGGTTATAACGAAAAAACAGACACACTTTCATAAAAATAAACAATGGTTAACACTTGGTTTAAAAACATCCTCAAAAACACTTAAAAAATTACACTTACAAATGAGACAGGGTTTGGTCACTTTAGAATTCTACAAAAAATACAAATATTTATACAGGCGCTTACTAAGACTTGCAAAAAGAAAATACTATGACAACAAAGTATTCTACGCTAAAAACAAATCAAAAACTATCTGGAATATAATAAATTCCACTGTAAAAAATGAAACAAATTTAAAGATCGAGAGTATTCAAAAGGAAAATGTTGAATATCACAATCCACAAGACATAGCGGAACAATTTAATTCCTATTTCATTAATATTCCAAAACAACTTCAAGATGGGCATGCAACTTCTACAAATCTCAATCAATATAATTACGTTTTAAATACCCCATTAATTAATAAATCAATATATCTGTATGAAGTGTCTGACAAAGAGGTGACGGAAACTATCAATGAACTAAAAAACTGAAACTCTTGTGGCCCTGATGAATTTTCATCGACGCTCGTTAAGTCTTGTTCAAGTCAGTTTATTCCTCCACTAACATACCTAATCAACATGTGTTTTTCAGAATCTGTCTTTCCTAGCTTTCTAAAAATATCAAAAGTCATGTTTATTTAAAAAAGGAAATCATAAAGATATCGGAAGCTATCGTCCCATTTCACTGTTATCTGTCTTCTCAAAAATATTCGAAAAAATACTATTAAAACGCATTGTAAGCTTTCTTGACTTGCACAACCTTATATCAAATACTCAGCACGGTTTTCGTAGTAAAAAATCGACAATTACAGCACTCTCCTCAATCTTGGACAACATTTATAGACATATAGATATGTGTGATAAGGTGATGGCTCTGTTCGTGGACCTATCTAAGGCATTCGACTGCGTAGACCATGAACTCCTTTTAGAGAAGGTGCAATTGTATGGCATTTGAGGGAATTGTTACCACTTATTAAAATCCTATTTAGAAAATCGCAAACAATATGTCCTGTTTGGTGGAGCGAAATCTGCGCAGGCGTGTGTCGAGGTTGGTGTTCCACAGGGAAGTGTTCTTGGCCCATTGCTGTTCCTCATGTATACAAATGATATTTCATGTTACTTGTCAGCATATCACTGTGAGTTTGCTGATGACATAACCTTGTTGTCATTTCACAGCAACGAGTTGGAAATGATAAATAAACTGACACATAATTTAAATATGTTAAAATATTACTTTTCTCATAACAAATTAGTCCTTAATCAAAACAAAACTTTTACTTTACAATTTCATCCATATAGCGCATATGCTACAAAGAGTCAGCTTATTTATCTGAATCATACATCCATTGAACAGGTTTCATCTTTTAAATTACTGGGTATTCACATTGATCAATCATTAAATTGGAAAGAGCATGTTAGTTATGTGTGTAAAAAATGTGCTAGCAATTGTTTTGCACTATATCGCTTGAGGCAGATTTTAAGTAAGAGCATTGTTAAGACCTTTTACTTCACTAATTTTGAGTCCATCATTAGATATGGTATCATTCTCTGGGGTGGTTCATCTGCCGCACAACGGGCATTCTCAATGCAAAAAAGAGCGATTAGGTCTATGTTTGGTCTTGGTTTTAGGAAATCATGTAAACAAACATTCATCAATGAATCTATCATGACCTTACCTTCTATTTTCGTTTTTGAAATTCTGAAATTTGTTAGACTAAATATTTCCGAATTTTAGAACTCAAAATATATACCATTGCTATGAGACAAGATTTGGGAGTGATTTGCAGTATGACCTTCATAGACTTGAGTTATATAAATCAAATCCCTATTATATAGGCGCAGTATTCTATAACAAAATTCCTATTAATATTAGAGAGTTAGGTAATGGGAAGTTCAATTGTAAAATAAAAGCAATACTACTGGAAAATGCTTTCTACTCAGTGGATGAATTTCTAAGGTATGTTTTCACTGTAAAGTAATTTAATTTATTTAGTTTAAGTATATATTATGTACTATGTTAAATAATATGTTGACTTGTCCTACATCCTATTTGTGATCTGTTTCGGATTAATAAATTCATTTCATTTCATTAAAGTCCAGTCGACATAATACACTGGCTAAAAACCGAATGACAATAACTTTTTCAAGAAACTTCTACAAATAAATGCTTATAAGTCAGAAACTTGACAGATTTCAGCAGCTTTTTAAATAATTTCTTTTAACCACTTTATATATTGCAAGTAAGATTTAACTTTCTAGAAGCGACAACACCGCATCGTCGAAAATATTTTAGCTGGGTAGAGCATGTGGCTTAATAAAAAAAAACAAATTTTTAATTTCATTATTGGCTACCTTTTTCAACATTGCTTAGTATCATTCGTATTGCACTAGGCCTATATTAAAAAGTTTGTAGCTCCAATATAAAAAATATATTTATGTACAATTTAGTACTTATAAAAAAATCCCAACAAACCTACTAAATCCTTAAATGTAGTTCTGCAAGTATATAATCCTGCTTGGCACAACCTCCTCTCTGCACACAGGACATGCTTTTTGATAACTTAAACTATCTTGAATACAGCCCCAGCAGAAAATGTGTCCACATGGTGTAGCACTGGCATTTTTTAAATTTTCTGCACATAAAATACAGCCTTTTGTTGATTCATTTGCTGAGCTTGTCAAAGTATTTGAATTACTTAAACTCAAATCTTGAGTAAGTAATGTTTGAACTACATTAAATAATATGTAGAAAAGGGATATCTTTCCTAATAGGCTGAAGCTGCCAGAGAAAGAGTCGTCTTGCATCCACTGCCGAAGTAAAGCCTAGACAAAAATATTAGTTAGACTTACTAATCTTACCATATTCCTCCACCCAAAGATCTTATAACTATAATTACTAAGAAACAAAAAATTAATCTGAAATCTTTAAAACATTTCTTTAATGTAGGTGTAGTAGAGAATCCTCTAGACATGAATTAAATTGAAAGCTCAATTGAAACTATCCACATACTGGTAGATGTCTCTTATTCTCATTAAAAATAAAGAAACAATATTAAGGTAGATAGGTATTTAAGTAAGTGTTAATCAATTTTGTACTTACATATTGTATACCAGTAAATCTGTTCGATATATTATAATATTTGCCATTCATATAAAATACTGACTGATGAATTCGTTTTATCAACAGTTTTTGTTCTTTAAAACATTGGATACATTTTAATAACACATCTTTTGCTTGCTGGGTTAAGGAAGGGGAGTTTTTGACTTTACGTTCTGTGACAATTAACAATCTATCTAACAGTGGTTCTCCCCCAATGTACAGTATCAGCCATACTGATTGTCTCTAAAAAATAAATCATAATTTTTCACAATCAAAGATTATCTCCCTTCGAAGTAGTTAAATTCGTGTCCCATTATTGTATTTGTTATATACTCAGTTTCAGAGGATAACTAATTCACATTTTGTACCTACACCTACTACAGAACCTAGGTATATAGGTAATGTACAAGTCCTGCAGTATAACGTGCAATGATTTTGGTACATTTGAACCTTACCAGATTTGAAGGTATCCTCTTCTCATCGGATAGCCTAATGGTCCCTGTATATTCTTCACCTAGAGTTTGCAAATTGCCCAGCGAAGTCATTAAATAGTACCACCCATTTGCTATTATAGGGACTGACCTTCTTACTTTGTGATAAGTCCTTGCACTTAAATGTTTGAGAAAAGAATGAAGCTGACTTTCTAAATCGCTTACAAAAGCCTCGTCTCTTTGATGACATCTGAGGATATCTGCAACTTTCGCTTCGTGAAAGTTCATATTACTTTTATTTATCACTGACTAATTGATAAACTCATTTAAGTGTGTTTCAAGTGATACAAATTTGCCTTATAACATTCAATAAACACGAACAGACAAAAAAAAAGTAGTAAAAGGATTTAAAATTTTTTACAAGAAAAGTTGGGTTAGGATTAGGAATACATTCCAGCTGACTTTGACATTAATCGGTGTTTGGGCAGCGACGATCTACACCTACGTAACGAACTAACCTTTTATTGTTCTGTGCGCCTACTCTGTTGTAAGGATTATTAGCATGAAGCATCATAAAGCCTGGCTCCAACGACTCGTATACTTGCCAATTATTTATCACCTGGAGATACTTGTCAATTTATTGTTCTGTGCTTGTTAAGTCATGTGAGCGATCTACTTGGACAATTATTCGATTATTCGGCACTTGCTTTTTCTCATCGGCTGTTGATAGATCGCGTGAAACGAATTTACTTGCTTATCGGAATACTTCTCCAATGTACAATTATTTGCATATTCGCTAAGTAGGTGCCCGAGTCCCCTGAGCCCAGCTTAAGACGCAGCAAACAAAAACTCTCTCAGCGGGGTATGGAAAGTAGAGGAAAGGGGTGTCGTGGCAGTGCTGTTAAGGAGACGGTTTCGGAGGACTAGTATAGCGCGGGTGTGATTCCTGAAAAAACGTATTGGTATCCCCCATTCAAAAGCTATTTAGAAACTGGGATATTTCGTGGTGGACAGGAGACGCAGAGTCTTTAGCCCATCTGATTCTGGGACTCTTTAATGTAAATGGTTTGACGTGCGTACGGGCAATAACTCCTACAGTACAAGGACAAAGCGCTTTATTTGTGCCGTCATCGCAGGAGGCCTACGAATAAACAAATACGATATAATATTATATGATCGATGAACATCGATCAGCAAGGAGTGGAATTAATATTGGGGTGCCCCAATTAGGCTCAATTTTGAGACCCATACTGTTCTTAATATACATAAATGACCTTCCAACTCATACTATATTGTGACGAAGTCACTTTTTAACCGTTTAAATTCGTGTATAAATAATTAAATTACGCACCGTGTCAATTAATTGAGCTAACAAGCCAGTTAATTAGGCAGCAGGCAGCTATGCGCCTACGCGCAGCCAACCGCAGGCTTCTTTTCCCCGGAGTAGGATAGTACTAGTGGGGGAATCGAAGCCCAGCTCGAACTCAAAGAGCGAATCGAAAGGAACTTGGCGCTTGACCTCCAGCCGAAACAGTTAGCTAGAAAGACCGAACAAGTAAGTAGTCCTGCCTGAGTGTCTTGGGAGTAGCAAGTGTATTAAAAGCCGAGATCGATAATAAAAAAGGGGGACATACAGGGTGATGTGTTTTGACGCGGACCCTGTGTTAACCTAAAAAACGAATTATCCGTCCCGGACCATGTGTGTGTAGGTTGAATGAATGAAACCGCCGACGAAGGGAGACCTACAGGGTGATGTGTTCTGACGCGGACCCTGTAACAACCCAATAACGTTGTGTTTTTCCCAAAGAAAACTCTTTTGGAAAAACCGACGAGTGCACGAAAGAGGTGTGACCGAGTTAGTGACCGAGGGGACCTACCGGGTGATGTGTTCTGACGCGGACCCGGTAACAACCTAAGTAGGTTTTGCGAATAAAGCACGCTGCATTCTTCGCAAAACTAGTGCTGACAATGTATGAACCTACCGAATGAATGTTGTAAAGAAAACCGAAGATACTCCCACGGCAGCCACCAGGTTTTTGTTAAAATTGCTTACTTGCACTTACCGCTTGCTTGCTTACCGCTGTAGAGTGACCGCTGGAGCTGTTTCTTATTACCGTATTGCTTTACCCGCTGTAAATCATAATCCGTACTTTCCAACCGCTTTCTGCTTAACTTAAAAAACCCGCTTCTCTGGCCAAATTACTTTTGCTTCGTCGCATGCCGCCCCGGTGCTCCGCACCCCCTAACTCCGCAATTTACCACCGTTCATAATATATCAGTATGCTTTCCCGTATAAATTAGAGATAGGAAAAATTAATATTAAGACTGGCCATATCACCTCTATACCCGTTGTTCTTTATTTATAAATAGAAGTATTTAACTGAAACTTTCTTGTTTTATTCCGAACGGAACGTTTCGGAATCCTCCAAAATAGGGAACCCGACTACACATGAGCAAGTACGACCCCTGGCATTATTTTCTCCTCTGTATAAAAGCTACCCGTAGGTCAAGGTGATTCTCTGTTACACCCCGAACAACAGAGTGGCGCTCGAGAAAACCGTTAAACACCGTGATCAGGCCGAAAACAAGGCACGACCAGAGGATTCAAGACACCCCGTATAAAGAGCGTTACAAAAATGGCGCCCGAGCAAATTCCTTTTTGCGCATGCGTAGTATAAGTAATTAAAAAAAAAAAACCGTACAAAAATCATTTTCCGTTAAACAGATTTTTTTTTAGTACCTTTTTCATATCCACCTCTTTAAATTTTCCATTGAACAGATTTTTTTTTATCCCATTTTTCATTTCTCTAGATTCCCCGTTAAAACAGAATTTTTAATACAAATTTTTCATACCCATTCCTCTAAAAACCCGAAAAATAGGAAGCTAGATTTTAAAAATAAACCGATATTTTAAATAAGCAGCAGGGAAATAAAATTTTGAAATAAATAATATTCGTAAAAGCAGCATTTTAGTGATAACGATTTAGTGGCCCAGAAGATAAGGCCGATAAGGACAAGTTTTTTTTGGATAAAAAAAAAACCGAAACCCGTACAAACAAATAATTATCATTCCGATAATTGAGAAACGTGTATATAAATAGATAGTTTATTTAGGGGTACCGTGCACATGGATGTTGCTTATATGGTTAAATTTTAAATAAAATTTAAATAATCCGGTAAAACTAGGCTGAAGTTTTTAATAAATTTTCCGAATGTATAAATACATATTAGATAGGTTAGGCCGTAGTAAAGATTAGTTAATTAAATAAATATCCCGAAGGTCTAAAGTACCTATTAGTTAGGTTAGGCCGTAGTAAAGATTAGTTAATCAAATAAACATCCCGAAGGTCTAAGTACCTATTAGTTAGGTTAGGCCGTAGTAAAGATTAGTTAATCAAATAAACATCCCGAAGGTCTAAGTACCTATTAGTTAGGTTAGGCCGTAGTAAAGATTAGTTAATCAAATAAACATCCCGAAGGTCTAAGTACCTATTAGTTAGGTTAGGCCGTAGTAAAGATTAGTTAATCAAATAAACATGCCGAAGGTCTAAGTACCTATTAGTTAAGTTAGGCCGTAGTAAAGATTAGTTAATTAAATAAATATCCCGAAGGTCTAAGTACCTATTAGTTAGGTTAGGCCGTAGTAAAGATTAGTTAATCAAATAAACATCCCGAAGGTCTAAGTACCTATTAGTTAAGTTAGGCCGTAGTAAAGATTAGTTAATAAAATAAATATCCCGAAGGTTTAAGTACCAAATAGTTATGTTAGGCCGTAGTAAATATATAGTAGGTATTTAAGTAAATATTCCTGAGGTTTAAATACTTATTAGTGAAAACAGACCGTAGTAAAACCTCAGAGTTATAGTTGTTAGAGAACCGGATAAAGAGCGTTACAAAAATGGCGACCATAACTGCTAATAGTCCAGTAAGCACGTGTGTAACACAGACTACAGGAAGTCTAGTAGTACCACCTGCACCGCCTTTACCCCCGCCCCCTCCCGTAGGACGTGTGGATGCCAGAACAAGCTGGATCTACCTTCTAAAGAAAGCAGAATTAACCGATGAATTACAAAAGTTCGGCTTAATGGCCACCGGACCTGTGGACGCATTGCGGAAGCGCCTAATAGGCTTTATTCGAAATGGACATGCCACCCCACAACCGTCAACACAACCCTTTGTGTTTCCGATAACGCTGTCAACCAGCATATGCAGCACAACGACGACAGCCCAGTCAATACCGACATCCGTGGTGTTTGCAGCCAATACCAGACCCACCCCAACGATAATTTGTACCCCTGCTATACCCCTGCAACCCCGTAGTCCCGGCTAATACCACGACACCCTGTGTATATAACACCCCTACTACCCCCTGTGTATATAACGCCACTACTACTATGCCCTGTGTATATAACACCCCTACTACCCCCTGTGTATATAATGCCCCTACTACTACACCCTGTGTATATACCACCCCTACCACCACCGCCTATAGTTATTACCAGGCACCGACTAGCAATACCCAAGCACCGCCGATTACAATAAACCCCATACCGCATGGAGTAGAACCCATGACAGGACAGGGAGGTACATTACCCCCTACCGCTAATAACACCGTACGATATGAAAATCCCTCCGAACTACATGTGCATAAGTGGAATATACACTTCGACGATAGAAACGACCCCGCAACTTTCTTAGAAAGAATAGATGAAATCTGCATAGCTAACCGAATAAATCCCGACTTGCTGTTACTGCACCTACCCGAGTTGCTACGAGGAAATGCGGCATTGTGGTGCCGCAATAATAAACATAATTGGCAAAACTGGGACGACTTCAGGAGAGCCTTCCGAATATTTTTCTTCCCAGTAAATTATGAGGTAGACTTGGAAGCCGAGATCAGCCGAAGGGTGCAACGACGTAACGAATCCGTTAACCATTACGTAACCGAATTACAAACTTTAGTACGCCGGCATGGGAAAATGAGCCAAGAGCAAGAACTACAATGGCTTTACCGCAACTTACTTCCCGAATACCGACAAAACATCCGAAGAACCGAATTTCACGACGTACTATCGTTTTCCGCAGCTGTCAGGGAGTACGAAATTTTGTTACAAGAATTAGAGAGAGACAAACCAAAAGAAACGGTGACACGCCAAACGACGCCCACCCGTTACGTCACACAAACCGAAGGATGGCGCAGGGTGACAACACCACCGGCACTAGCTCCGACACAACAAAGAAGACCACCGACCGGACAAAACCAAACAACCCGACCACAGAACTCGACCGAAGTAAATCATCGCAGAGCTGGAATAACGCCCCCGGCCGTCACCTGCTGGCGTTGTGGACAAACCGGACACATGCGCAGTGAATGCAATGGACCAGCTAAAATATTTTGCTCAAGATGTGGCAAGACGGATGTCATGTCCCGAGACTGCCCTTGTTCAAGGGAGGAAAACTGGAACGGCGCTGCCCGGAGACGAGGCGGACAGTACCGCGACACAACCGCCTCGACCGCAGTAAATATCACCGACTCAAATGAAAACCGACCACATGTGACCGTGCACATTAATGGACAACCCGTGTTAGCCTTGATCGATACCGGAGCCGCTAAATCCTACATCGGAGACCGAATAGCAAAACGAAAACGGTTCTATGCCCTGGCATCTGTAGAAAAGCCTAAGAACCTAGCCCGATTAGCAAACGGAGAACTAATGGAAGTCCCCGAAGCCTACCGAATAACATTCCGAATAGGCCCAAAGGAATTCACCGAAGTACTGAATTACCTACCGGGCCTCTCTACAGATATGGTATTAGGAATAGACATACTACAAACCGGAAAGTTTAAATTAGAACTAAGTACAGGTACCGTTCTGATTGATGACTATCTATTACCCGCTAACATTATAGGGGCGCCTTGCAGCCCAATAGGGAAAATTAGCACCCAGCCACCGCTAACACTGTCGCCCGTGGAAGAAACCCGCCTGCAGGCATTTTTGAGCCAGGAACTACCGTCGTTCCAACAAATTGAAGGAACAACGTCGCTTATAACGCACGAAATTCGATTAATAAACGCCGAGCCCATTAAACAACGATACCGACCTCAAAATCCCCGTATGCAGGAAATCATTAACATTGAGGTGAACCAGATGTTGGAAGATGGAATTATAGAGCCATCGAGTAGCGCATGGAGCTCACCAGTTGTGATTGTCCGGAAAAAGGATGGGAAGCCAAGATTCTGTATAGACTTCCAGAAAATAAATGACATATCCCGAAAAGACGCGTATCCGTTACCGTTCATAAATGCAATACTGGACAAACTTAGAAAAGCGAAGTACATCTCAAGCATCGATCTCAAACAAGGGTACTGGCAGGTGCCACTATCCGAAGAAAGCAAACAAATCACTGCATTTACCGTGCCCGGCAGAGGTTTGTTTCACTTCAAAGTAATGCCTTTTGGATTACATTCGGCACCTGCTACGTTCCAAAGGCTGATGGACCGCATCATCGGACCCGAACTGGATCCGTTTTGTTTTGCTTATCTCGATGACATCATAATCCTAGGAGAAACTTTCGAGGAACACCTACAAAACCTCAAACTCGTTTTTCAAAAGCTTAGGGCCGCAAACCTCCGAATTAATCCCGATAAGTGTCAGTTTGGCCGTAGATCCCTAAAATATTTGGGGCACATGGTCACAGCAGAAGGCATACATACCGACCCAGAAAAGGTGGCGTCCATAACTCAGTACGCAGCACCGACAAACGTAAGAGGAGTGCGACGATTCCTAGGAATGGTCTCCTGGTATCGACGCTTTGTACCTGGATTTTCACAAATTGCAGCACCATTAAACCTGTTATTAAAGAAGGGCCGACGGTGGAACTGGGGACCCGAGCAACAGCTCGCTTTCGAAAAATTGAAAGCCACCCTAACCATCGCCCCCGTACTGGCATGTCCTGACTTTACCCGAAAATTTACGCTACAAACCGACGCCGCAGACAATGGACTAGGAGTAGCCCTTACACAAAACAATGACGACGGAGGAGACCATATTATTGCCTATGCTAGCCGCACCCTGACAGGAGTCGAGAAAGCCTACTCTACCACCGAAAAAGAATGCTTGGCCATAGTATATGGCATTGAAAAAATGAGACCATACCTCGAAGGTTATCAGTTTACCGTCTTAACCGATCACCAATCATTACGCTGGCTACAGTCACTCAAATCATCATCCGGACGTCTAGCCCGATGGCAAATGTACCTCCAACAATTCGACTTTGACATAAAATACCGACGAGGAGTATTGAACCGCGTGGCCGACGCACTATCGCGACAACCGATACCCGGTTCTTACGACGATACAGAAACCGACGAACTCGCTGAGTTAACACTCATAACAGAAGACGAACAGTGCCCCTGGTATGCTAAGAAATTAAAGGATGTGCGAAGTCACCCCGAAGCAAACCCGACGTACTGCGTACGAGAAGGGAACTTGTATCGACACTTCTGGACTTCGTCGGACATGACCGAACCTGAGATGATAGACCCGTGGAAACTTTGTGTTCCTAAGAAGTCAAGGACCAAAGTACTGGAGGAAAACCACGATTTTCCGACTGCCGGACACATGGGAATATCAAAAACCACCGCCCGTATCACGTTGAGGTACTATTGGCCTGGCATGTTCCGCGACATAGCCCGTTATGTGCGCCAATGCACCTGCTGCCAACAGTACAAACCGTCTCAACAACAGGTACCGGGAAAAATGCAACCATCTAAAAACTATGCACCATGGGAAGCCGTTAGTACTGATCTAATAGGACCACTACCGAGGTCCTCTAAGGGTAATTCGTATGTGGTGATGTTCCAGGACCGCTTTACTAAGTGGGTCCAGTGCCGTGCAATACGGAAAGCAACATCACGCGCCGTCAGTCAAGCCCTGTACGAATTAGTACTAACACAATTTGGCCGCCCGAAAACCGTAATTTCCGACAATGGAACGCAATATACCGGAAAAATTTTTAGAGACATTCTAAAAGAGTACGGCATAAACCACCGATTAACACCGCCATACACCCCGCAAACAAACCCCGTAGAAAGAGCAAACCGAACCATGAAAACCATGATTGCTCAGTTTTGTGGAGATAACCATAGAACGTGGGATGCGAACTTACCCGACCTGACTTTTGCCTTTAATACCACCCGTAGCGACTCAACCGGATTTACCCCTGCATTTTTAAATTTTGGACGAGAGTTGGAACCACCAAAGTCTTGTTATCAGGACCAACAACCGCAACCAGGTGGATCTACCGAACCGAACGACGAACAACTTATTCAGCGGACCGACCGTGTAAATAAGTTGAATGACGTATATGAGCTAGTCAGAGTCAATCTGGCCAAAGCTTTCACTACACAAAGTCACCACTACAACCTGCGTCGTAGGGAATGGCAATGCCATGTTGGCGAGAGTGTAATGAAACGAGAACACGTCCTGTCTTCGGCCGAAAAAGGTTTCGCCGCCAAACTAGCCCCAAAGTATTCCGGCCCGTATACCGTAATCAAAGTAATTTCACCCGTGGTTTATGATTTAAAAAGCAGTAATGGGAACAAGCTCCACCGGATTCACATCAAGGACCTTAAACCAGCACATGACTCCGACCCCGTTTATACCGTTAATCTTTTGTAATTTCAGAAACCCGAACAAATACCCGATCCGAAAACCGACTAAAATGCCGAGATTAGCAGGAGAACCGCCGCTGGGAGCGAAAGCTCTGGAGGTGACCCGTCCCACCATAGACTACCAGTATAGGATCACGCTAACACAGCAGAGGTTGGCAGAAGTTAAAAGATTGCTGCCGAAGTTTCAGCAACGCCCCAACGAAACCCGTAAACCCACGCCAAAAATCATAATATTACAAAATATTGTTATAGTTCCGGCCTACTTACCTCCCCCCCCCCCCGCCCCCCAAAAGCACACGCTGCGCCGAAAAACGACCCCGACCTTTTCCGCTGGTTGGACGCGGGAAGAGCAGTCCAGGAATTAGGCACAACAAAGCCAGTGGAACTGGGTCCCAGCTATAACCCCACGGCCGCCCGACGATGGCCAGAAGGCTCATTGGCGGAGAAGTTATTGCTGGAACGCCGTTCAGAAAAGTGGAGCACCGAAGTTCGCCGGGCTCTCATCACTTACCGACCGGACAATACACCCGACAATCTTCGCGTCCGTCGCACTTTCAGGACCGCCGATGGACGGAAGATCACCATTAACATTCCCCCGTTATCTAAACTTATGAAGTAAGAAAAGAATAGAGAATAGAGGCCGGCCGTTAAATAAAAACTAGCATTATAGTTTAATTGTAAATATGTAAATAAGTAGCTTTAACATTAGTAAGTAAGATAACTACTACCGACCAGAAAACAAACGAAGAAAATGCCAATTACCGTATAGGGAGGCGCCTATACAAAGCATGATCAATCCCGTATGTAGCAATTAAGTACCGCCCTATATACTATGATATAAAATCAGAAAAAGCCCACCACGACCCGGTCACTCTATTTTGGTTCAGCCAACCTAAGGTACATACGCTAATGTATTCTTTATTTTAGACAATGGCAAGTCCGGTACTACAAATTGATACCTCGCCATTAGAAACCAGCTCCGACGAACCAGAAGTGGACCAGTCAGCAAGACAAAATACGGCCGGAAGAGAAATTCCGAGTCACACTCCGTTCGATGGAGAATTTGTGCCACCCTATACCGGCCCGACGCCACAAACCATTTTAAGGGCACGTGCACAAGAAACCCGAGCGGCCCAGGTAATGACTGATCCGGCCAGAAAAATCGTCCGATTCACAGCTGAACATATACTGATCGCGAACGATCTATGCTGGCGGTGCGGCCACCAGGGGCACCGAAGAGCCGCCTGCATGCGACGGCCAATATTATTCTGTTCCCGCTGCGGAAAAATCGGAACATTGTCAAGGGACTGCCACTGCCGAAACCCCTTTTCCCGCACCACCGGTGACACCGAAAGAATAATATCAACACACCACCAGTGCTGTTGCACCAGGGTCGGCCGGCCAGGAACCCGCCGTAATTAACAAACCCGAAGATAATAATCGGCGTAGGCGGTTATCCCCTACGCGCAACGAGGGACCGGAGATTTTATAGAATGGACCGTTACCACATAACACCGAAGTGGATAGAAGAAGACCTTGTGTTTCATCATTCCATTAATTTTTTATTTTTCTTTAGGATCTGTTTAGGTTTAAGTTTGTATAGGGTATAACTTTAGGGTAAACTATAGTGTACTATTTCAAGTATAGATATAAAAAAAAATCTAGCTATGCTTAGATTTTTTTTTCCGTAAGTAGGTGGGGTGTGTGACGAAGTCACTTTTTAACCGTTTAAATTCGTGTATAAATAATTAAATTACGCACCGTGTCAATTAATTGAGCTAACAAGCCAGTTAATTAGGCAGCAGGCAGCTATGCGCCTACGCGCAGCCAACCGCAGGCTTCTTTTCCCCGGAGTAGGATAGTACTAGTGGGGGAATCGAAGCCCAGCTCGAACTCAAAGAGCGAATCGAAAGGAACTTGGCGCTTGACCTCCAGCCGAAACAGTTAGCTAGAAAGACCGAACAAGTAAGTAGTCCTGCCTGAGTGTCTTGGGAGTAGCAAGTGTATTAAAAGCCGAGATCGATAATAAAAAAGGGGGACATACAGGGTGATGTGTTTTGACGCGGACCCTGTGTTAACCTAAAAAACGAATTATCCGTCCCGGACCATGTGTGTGTAGGTTGAATGAATGAAACCGCCGACGAAGGGAGACCTACAGGGTGATGTGTTCTGACGCGGACCCTGTAACAACCCAATAACGTTGTGTTTTTCCCAAAGAAAACTCTTTTGGAAAAACCGACGAGTGCACGAAAGAGGTGTGACCGAGTTAGTGACCGAGGGGACCTACCGGGTGATGTGTTCTGACGCGGACCCGGTAACAACCTAAGTAGGTTTTGCGAATAAAGCACGCTGCATTCTTCGCAAAACTAGTGCTGACAATGTATGAACCTACCGAATGAATGTTGTAAAGAAAACCGAAGATACTCCCACGGCAGCCACCAGGTTTTTGTTAAAATTGCTTACTTGCACTTACCGCTTGCTTGCTTACCGCTGTAGAGTGACCGCTGGAGCTGTTTCTTATTACCGTATTGCTTTACCCGCTGTAAATCATAATCCGCACTTTCCAACCGCTTTCTGCTTAACTTAAAAAACCCGCTTCTCTGGCCAAATTACTTTTGCTTCGTCGCATGCCGCCCCGGTGCTCCGCACCCCCTAACTCCGCAATTTACCACCGTTCATAATATATCAGTATGCTTTCCCGTATAAATTAGAGATAGGAAAAATTAATATTAAGACTGGCCATATCACCTCTATACCCGTTGTTCTTTATTTATAAATAGAAGTATTTAACTGAAACTTTCTTGTTTTATTCCGAACGGAACGTTTCGGAATCCTCCAAAATAGGGAACCCGACTACACATGAGCAAATACGACCCCTGGCATTATTTTCTCCTCTGTATAAAAGCTACCCGTAGGTCAAGGTGATTCTCTGTTACACCCCGAACAACAGAGTGGCGCTCGAGAAAACCGTTAAACACCGTGATCAGGCCGAAAACAAGGCACGACCAGAGGATTCAAGACACCCCGTATAAAGAGCGTTACAATATAATAACGAAAAATACACACTCTTTGCTGATGACACAACGGTGGACTTCTCTGCTGATTCCCTGGAGTCGTAAATAAGGGGTTCCATGGTTGCGCAGAAGAGAGCTGAAGGCTGGTTCTGCTCGAACAGACTTGTTGAATGTGGAAAAAACAAACCGGATCGTCTTCACAATGCGCGAACTGAGTGCACCCAATCCCGATGAGGTAAAGTTCTTGGGGGTTGTGTTGGATCCAAAGCTGCAATGGGGTAAACACATAGAGACACTGTCAAAAAAGCTTAATAAGTCCATATATGTATTAAGAAACATCTCTCAGTGTGTCTCCGCCAGTGTATTAAAAACAGCATATTTTGCTATATTCCATTTACATATCGCATATGCAATTTTGGCTTGGGGGCACTCGACGGATACGCACAGGATATTCGGACTGCAGAGGAGAGTAGTGAGAATCATGAGCGGATTGCGTTATGGGGAAGACTGCCGGCGTGTGTTTGTGAGTATAAGTCTATTAACTGTACCGTCCTTGTACATTTTGGAGTGCCTGCTGTATGTTAGGGGGAATGTTGGGGGACTCAAGACTCACGCTGATGTTCATGACTATGACACTCGAGGTAGGGGGTGCCTGATTCCGGATTTCTTGCGCTTGGGAAGGTGTCAGGATGGCCCGAGGTACTATGGGCCCTAAAAATGTTTAATGTACTATTACCAGTATACCTACATATAAAAATCTTACCAGTTCGGACTTTCAAAAATGAACTGAAGGAATTTTTAATAAATGAGGCTTTTTATACTATGACAGATTATTTTAATTCAAATTTTAATATGTTGTAACTCGTCTTCCGAGTGCTATGGGGTATTCTCTCAAGTCAGAGCAAAGCTCTATTTCTTCCGTTTCTAAATTATGGTTTGACAATAGTTGAATCTTCTTTGCTGTTGTTTATTTGAATTGCTTTGTTTGGATTATTTTATTGAGAAAGATTTTTTATTTAAATTTTGAAAATTTTAAAAATTTTGAGAATTTTTTGATTTTGATTTTTCTTTTATTTTTAATGAGTGAAATCTTTTACTAAGGAGGCAACCAATCTTTCGGGTAATGAGATCTCTCATTCTGTCTTGATCTAATATGCGAGTTTATTATCAGCGGGTTTGTGGAAATGTCCGTTCGTTTAAAATAATTTTTTATAATTTTGTCGTAGTATTGTCTTAGGGTGTCTATTTTCATGTCTCTGTGAAGCAGGTCTACAGGGAAGTGTTTTTGTACGTCAGTAATGATTCTTAGTGCCATGTTTTGAAATCTCTGGTGCTTCAGATGCTGGGTAGCACAGAGAGTAGACCACGTTGGTATCCCATATGTAAGTATTGGTCTAACTAAAATTTTGTACAAATTTGTTTTTGTCTTTAGAGTGATTTTGTTTCTCTTGTTTATAAGTGGATAGATGGCGAAGAGCTGCTTCCTAGCTTTCAGAAGCCTCTCCTCAGCCGTGAACCTCCAAGTCATTCTTCTGTCGAAGGATAGGCCGAGATATTTCACCTTGTTTGACCAAGGGATTTGCTGATTCATAACTCTAATTTTCTCTCTTGGGAGTTTAAGCCTAGCCTTCGAGAAATAAATAGCTTGGGTTTTCTCTGGACTGAGGCGAAGCTTCCACTCCGCCAACCACTGCGAGAAGAGAGCTATGTGTCGCTGCAGCCTCAAAATTACACACAAGGGCGATCTCGAGGTGGCAGTGATCGCCGTGTCGTCTGCAAACAGATATAGCGATGTTTGTACGTGTTTAGGTACGTCAGAAGTGTATATATTATAGAGTATGGCCGCTAAGGGGGATCCCTGCGGCACACCTGCTTTAATTTCGACTGCTGTCGATAGCATACCTTCAGATGACACTACGCAGGACCTTGCCTCGAAATATGACTGGATTATTTTTATTAAAATGTTTGGCATACCCAACCTAATTAATTTTAGTACAAGACCATCATGCCAGACCTTGTCGAAAGCTTTCGCGATATCAAAAAAGACCGCTCCTGTTGACTGTCGTTTGTTGAATCCTCTTAGTATATTTGTCGCCAACCTCGTTGTCTGGCGCACCGTGCAATGAGCAGCTCTGAAACCGAACTGCTCTGGTGGTAAAATGTCATTGTTCGATACAAAATCAGTTACCCGATTAAGTATCAATTTTTCAATGACCTTGCCTAGACATGATAAGAGACTTATCGGCCGATAGTTGACTGCAAATTGAAGATCTTTACCAGTGTTTGGAATCACCACGACCTTGGCCCTTTTCCAAGTGTCTGGGAAGCGACCCTTTCTGATTATTGCATTGGCTATGTCTACAATCGCCAATACTGCATTTTCTGGCAAATTTTTCAATGCCTTATTCCTTATACCGTCAAAACCAGGGGCTTTTTTGGCATTGATAGATCTCAATATGCTCCAGACTTCTTCGGCTGATACTTCGGCTATTGCGCCGGCATCCGCTGGAGAAGCTTTAAAGATCTGAACAGTCCTGGCAATCCGCAGATCACGCTGATGATCCTCCGTCGGAAAAAGGCTAAACTGCTCGCGAAGACTTGTCGCAAACAGCTCAGCCTTCTCCCCCGGATTTGAAATGATCGTATTTTTGGCCGGGTCTCTGAGAGGAGGGACAGGCTTTTTGCCCCCCCTGATCAGAGACCTCGTGAACCTGTAAATTGAGGCATCTTCTATTCTCAGGTCTTTTGTCCTGTGATCCCAGAGTTCAGACTCTTTTTTAATTAGTAATCTTCTTATTTCTGCGGATTTCCTATTTGCCTCA
This sequence comes from Polydrusus tereticollis, assembly GCA_963920685.1. NCBI lineage: Eukaryota > Metazoa > Arthropoda > Insecta > Coleoptera > Curculionidae > Polydrusus > Polydrusus tereticollis. The sequence continues at coordinate 60,317,709 of OY987329.1, forward strand.
GCTTTGATCTGCGGATCACCAGTTCGGTATGCTAAACGCATTACTTTATTTTTGACTTTTATCAGCCGAATCAGTTCTGGACCCAAATCCCCTTTTTTTGAAAATTTGGACACTTTTGTTTCAGATGAGCCGGCCATAGCTTTATCTATTTCCAGGGTCAGTTTTTTCACCGCCGTTTCTAAATCCTCGTCAGTAACGATCGGGTGCAGTCTTTCATTATTTTCTAACTGGTGCTTGAAGAGCCTCCAGTTAGGTTTCGTAACAGAGACGTAGCCCTGCCCCCTTTCCGCAGGATCTCCATATTCCACCATGACCGGCCTATGATCTGATGTCATTTCATTCATGACCACTGGTTGCGTCATGCGCCCAGTGTTTTTAACAACAAAAATGTCCAATATCTCCGGAAGAGAACCCGACTGATGGTGGGTGTGCTCCTCCGGTGGTATAATGAAATAATTTAGGTCACTCGATGCATTATAAAGGGCGGTCCCACGCGAGTTCTGCGACCTGCAGCCCCACGCTTTGTGAGTCGCATTGAGATCGCCCCCCACAATGATCGTCTCTTGTACATCGAAAATTTCTGCCAGGCAGGCCTCGTTTACTTTAACTGAGGGGCTAATGTAGACAGAACCAAGTTTTATCCACCCATTTTTGGTTTTAATCTTGATGAAGGTACCCTCTATATGAGTACCATTCGCAAGACCAGGCATTGATTGAGCGATGATATTTTTCTTCACCAAGATCATGGTTCCCCCTTTTGGCCGACCTTCTCGATCGACTCTGTAGATGGTATAGTTAGAGATGGTAAACCTCTCACCTTTCAACCATGTTTCTTGGATCATTAAAATATCAATGTCGTATCTTTGTACAAAATCCATTATTTCAAGTTTTTTACCTTTGATACCATTTATGTTGAATGTTGCCAAGCTAAAATATGCAACTTCTATCCGCAGCGCCATTAACGACACGATGATGTAAGTGTCGTCATCATAGCTTTCATTTCGCTCTGCATTCTCTCCTGGAACTCTGCCAGAAGAGAATGCATGGAATGCTGAATAATAGCTTCCCAGCCACGTGCCGGTCCTGCTTCCTGATTGTCACGTTGTTTGTTGCTGTTGTTTTGCTGACTTTGTTGGGGATTACTCTGAAGATCAGAATTCTTTTGTGATCCCCATTTAAAGGTGGGCGGTGGGATGTTTGCTTGGCTCTTTTGGGCTAGTTTTCTGTTTGCAACCTCTCTGACTCTTTCGGGGTGCTTCGCGCACACCCTATCGTTAGCCGCATGCGCCTCACCGCAATTACAACACTTTAGGTTATCTCTATTTGGACACTCGCCAACACGGTGACCTCCTGCACATCGCAGGCATCTTACTAGGGCCGTGCATTTGTGTTGGGAGTGCCCAAACATTTGACAACGATGACATTGCGTTGTGGTCGGCTTTGTCCTTTGGGATTCCACCTTTACTCTTAGATTATCCAAATATCTAAGATCATATATCCTTTTTTCATCGATGGGAAGAAGGACCAGCACTATTGGCATGGGTGACAAATCAGCTCTCTTCCACCTAACCACTTTTGATGGGTGAAGCCCTAATTTTTCGAGGTCTTGCTTGATCTTTTCTTCGGACCATGCCTCCAATACGCCCCTCACGACCACATGGAGCTCCTTCTCATCAGCAAAGGGGAACGAATGATAAATAATCTCCTTTGAGATTAGGAATTTGCGAATCTCCTTGTAGTCGCGAGGGGTAGGAGGGTTAATCCTTACACCTTCTGCAGTTGTCACTCCCCTGCCGCAATCAACATTTTTTGTTCTTAAATATGAGACTACCTTCGAGTACATATTTTTATTATGTATGACTATCGGTGGTACCCGCACCCTCTTCACCAGATCGTCCTCAGTTATGGTTGTTTCGTTTGGTCTTTTGTTTTCAGTTTGTTTGTTTGTCTTTGTCAGCTCCGCTGAGGAGTCGCTCCTCCCAGCAGCACTTAACTTGCTTGACTCATTGAACACTTCAAGTTTTTTGTTGTCAACCGCTGCTAGGGGGGGAAACTCCTCCGCGGTGTTCTTTCGTTTGTTCATTGAATTACTAGAGTCCGTCAGTCTAGTTCCTGCACGTTTACGTCTTTGTCGATTTATCTTAACGTAACCTTCGTCAATATTGTTTTTGTTCAACTCCTTCTCAGACTCAGACTCCGAGAGGGACCGCATCTCTGCATCCTCAGTGTCGATCTTGCCTTTTTTTGATTGATTCCGATGATCGGCCCTCTCAGGGTCTGTGTCTGAGGAGGAGTCATCAAAGTTCACATCATTTGGGTAATCGGTCATAGTCTTTACCTCATTTACTTTTTTTATTGTTATTTTTGGTTTCGATTTTTGAAACATTTTAGTTTCAACATTATTTTTGGTTTCATTATTTTTTAGATTATTTTTTAGAGTGCCTGAAGGGCCTGGCAAATCATTTTTATTTTTGTTACTATTGTCTTTGTTGTCTGAAGGACCTATCTTTATGTCAGATGGACTTTTGACTTTTTCCAAATTTATATCTGTAGAAGTGTCAAGTGTACCTATCAATTTTAAATTTTTTCCAGAATGAGAGATCTCTTTACCGTCAATGTAGGCCTCATACTTACTAATTAAGCTCAGAAGGTCTTCATTCTGTTTGATCAGCGTATTGATTTGCTCAGTGCAATCCGCAACTTTTTTCTCCCATTTTGAGTTCATTCGTTCGAACTCCCTCTCCCACTTCTCTTCCATACGAGCACACTTTTCCTCTGATGTTTCCCTTGCCTCTCGACTCGCTCTGCTTGCGGATAGTTGGCGTTTACCACTTTTAACACTTTTGCTGCTTTTCTCACTACCATTGTTACACTGAATAAGCGCGATTTTGTTTTGATTTGCGCCGGCCACCTCATCCGGCGGTATCGGCTGGATGTTATTCACTACTAGTTCTTCCATCTGAAGACTAGCTTTTTTTATTTTCCACTTTTAAATAAACTCAATAGAAACTCTATTTGCTAAAAACTGACACACGCTGTCAGTTTTTTTTTTTTCGTATGTAAATCGTCTTCTTAATTAATGATTAGTTTAGTTTAAATAATATAATATGTCTGTAAACTGTCTTCTTAATTGGAGACTATTTTAATTATTCAAATCTTAATATGTTGTAAATTGTCCTAATATTCATTATACTTTGGAAGTAGTTTAGCTATAACAAAAATTTTATTATATTTTTATATACAGGGTGTTCATTTGAAAACTTCCCACCACGGATTTATCGAAAACCACTGGTTAAAAGAAAAAACGCCGAGATACGTCAAAAGATTTGCCAAAGGGGACAACTTTTTAACCAAAAACTACTTCACCCCCTTTTACCCTCTGCTCCCCGGGGTCATCCCCTTAAAAATTTTAAATGACAAGGGGTATCAAGTAATAGCTTGTTTGAAAGGTCTTTCAAAGTGCTTTATTCTGACGTTTGATTTTTTAAAATCGGTCGATTCGTTTTCGAGAAAATTAGAAAAATCTTTATTTATCTTAATTTGTTCAGATAGAAAAAAAAACACACGAAAATATCACTTTTTATTTCAATAAGTGTTCAAAAACCAACATAAACAGCAATTCGGAAGATTAGACGTGGCAGCAACCAAATAACAACCCGACTTTTTTTCAGCCATCTATTTATAAACACAGATAACATGGGCGAACTGTATTTATTCTTATACCTGTTTAGTTTTTTATAGTTGCTAAGGAAAAGGAAGAATTTCATTTGCTGTCAGTTACCTTTGTGACAATCTTGGAATAGTGAAAATTAATTTATTGATTCAGATTTTACTTCCAAAATGGTTTACACACTAGCCGAAAGAGTGGAAATGATTCTAATTTATGGTGCCCAAAATCAATGTGCTCGGCAAACTGCCGTCACATTTAACGCCAGACATCCGGAAAAGATAACTTCGCATAGGTATGTTTTGGACCTTGTTACTACTAAATAGGCTTTGTACACACAGTTACTAAATTACATAAATTTCACCCATTCAAAATGAAAATATTGCAAGAGCTAACCGAAAATGATTTCGATGGGCGAGTTAGGTTTTGTGAACAAATGACTGCAGCGATTAATGATAATACCATTCATGTAAAAAATATCTGCTTCAGTGATGAATGCACATTTTATCTAAATGGATTTGTTAATAATCATTACTGCAGGTATAGGAGCAATGAAAATCCTCATGCTTTTGTAGAAGGGCATACTCAGTACCCCTAAAAAATTATTGTATGGGCAGGCATTTTAGGAAACAAAGTGATTGGGCCATTGTTTATTAATGGGAATTTAAATGGAGGCATTTATTTAGATATATGTTGGAAAATACCATCAATCCGCTTATCACTGAAACCATTGAAAACCAAATCGAAGACGATGGAAACCCTATACTTGATGAGGCTGAAATATATTTCCAGCAAGACGGCGCTCCTCCTCACTATGTTCTTCCGGTTCGGCAATGGCTAGACGACGAGTTTCCAGATAAATGGATAGGGCGAAGAGGGCCTATAGAATGGCCTGCTAGGTCTCCTGACTTGACGCCATTAGACTTTTTCTATGGGGCTATTTGAAATCTATTGTCTTCACTCCCCAACCTGAAAGTTTGGATGAACTTCGTCAACGCATCATCGAAAGCTGCTATGATCTCCCACAACATGTTTTTGAAAATGTCCGTCAGGAATTTGAACATCGCCTATATCATTGTTTGGCCAATAACGGGCAACATTTTGAACACTCATTGAAATAAAAAGTGATATTTTCGTGTGCTTTTTTTTCTATCTGAACAAATTAAGATAAATAAAGATTTTTCTAATTTTCGCGAAAACGAATCGACCGGTTTTAAAAAATCAAACGTCAAAATAAAGCACTTTGAAAGACCTTTCAAACAAGCTATTACTTGATACCCCTTGTCATTTAAAATTTTTAAGGGGATGACCCCGGGGGGCAGAGGGTAAAAGGGGGTGAAGTAGTTTTTGGTTAAAAAGTTGGCCCCTTTGGCAAATCTTTTGAAGTGTCTCGGCGTTTTTTCTTTTAATCAGTGCATGGTTTTCGATAAATCCGTGGTGGGAAGTTTTCAAATGAACACCCTGTATATATTGTATCTGTTGACGTGTGTAACACATTTCTTTTGTGACTTGGCATTAATAAATTATTGATTGATTGAATTCATGATTTTGTATGATTTCCGAATCTACCTATGCACTTTAGACCATTGTTATTGAAGTATTAAACTTGTATTTAAGCAAATAATGCGCCAATATGGCTAAAAACCTGAATGAGGACAACTATAAAGTGTAGGTATTATTTTTAAAATCATTATCTATACTGCCGTGCTAGGACAAAAGGTCGTAACTGATAAAAATAAAATTCGGAGATATTATAGGTAATGATTTCAAAAATAACGATTCTAACTAGGTATATGACCTCTAAAATATTACAAGGCGTCTCTGGTCATGTTAGCTATGACTGTTATGAGATTAAAATAGATGGACAGAAACAAACAAGTAAAATAACAGTATACCCAGCAAACATTGAGCGTCGATTAAACGTCGGCCGATTGGTTTCGGATTATCGGGCCAATGCCGGACGCCAACGTCGATCCGGACCGTATATGACCGCCTGGCCGATAGCAGAGCCAGCAATCGGCCAATTGGGGGTCCCGATATCTTGCCGATATTCCTTTACAACTCGATCCTCATTTAGATGCATATTCTTTACACAAAATTTGTTGGTACAATATCTAAATATTGCGTTTTATTTTATGTTACGTCATATATTCCTTTTCATTTAAATGAGGTATATTCAAAGTATGGATACATTTTATTTATCGGTTATCAGTTTTTCAAAAATTTTAAAAAAAATTTAGATTTTATATTTTTTACTTTTAAAAATCCCTACACTCGCAAATTACAGCTTGGCATAGGGATTTTTTTGAATGTAAAAAATATAAAATCCAAAAAATTTTTAAAAATTTTTTAAAAACTGATAATTGAAACTTATTGTTATTACTTGGTCCCTTTTATAAGTAACTAAAATAAAAAAAAAATTAAAGATATAGATAAAATAGGATGATGACTATATAATTTTAGAGTGATCATACATTAAATTAGATACATTCATTTTTAGTCTTTTCACTTTTGGTACAGATAATAGGGATTAATATAACATAACTCAAAGCCCTCTCAAATAGAATAATTAAAACAGTTGATATTTAAATATGAAACGTTTTTTTATTACACATCTTTCCCAGAACATAAAAATATTGGAAAACCTCTAACAGACAAAATATTTACAGTATAATATAACGTTATATGTTTAAGTTAAATAGGAACATAAATTATCATCAAAGCCTCTTGAGACATTATTTTAATTTTAGAAGGCACAATGATCACAATCGTACAACCTACAAACAAAAAATATATGTCAGTGAATTGCCAGTAAAATAAATGAAATTTAAAAACCGTAAACCACGAATTACCTAACAATAATTTACTGAACTTATACTTGGCAATAAAAATACCTAAATGAAAAGACAAAAAACTTACCTGAAATTTGGAAATATGAAAATGTAACGAAACAGCAAATCACTCTAATCGTATGCAACGCCGAAAAACACAAAAACACACCGACCGAAGCCAAAGAACTAAAGAACGCCATTTGCATTTGACGTCATCGTCACATGCAGTGGTCGGTAATGCAGGATACGATACTACCGTGAAATGGCGCTAAAATTTGAATTCCCAACTAATTTTTATTGCATTACCTATTCCGTTGGCTCTCGCCGTCTAAAATTAACATTTTCGATGACGAAAGAAAGAGCGTCGGTTAATATAAAATAATCGACATATAATAGATCGTGTTCAACCGACAATCGAAATATCAATGTTTTTTCGATTCAGATCCGATTACTATTCCCGATTGTCGGGAACGGGGCGTAAATTAAATGGTTTACCGTTCCAAGTAAACCGATCCCGATCAAAAATAGATCTGCGCACAGTCGGCCGACTTAAAACCAATCATAAATGTTTGCTGGGTATTGTATGACAAGCACAGGAAATGGTCATTCTGTGCGAGTTTTACACTGTACTTTTCCAACGACTGTTAAAATAATAATGTAATAAAAAAATCAAAGTTTACTTGAGAGAAAATAAAGTAAAATCGGGTTCTTTCAACGAAATAATTTGAATTGGCATTTATGTTTGTATTGTCTGCGTGGTTACAGTGATTCTTGTTTAACTACACCACCTATATATGTCATACCTGTGCGCTTATCAAACATTGTGCATTAGTTGCTAGGCAACAAAAAGAGTATTACAATGCACCTACCATGCGAGCAAGAAGTATTATCATCAAATAAGTATGCTTTGCATCTAATAAGGCCGTACACTCTTAGCGGCAGGGCTTAATACCTATTGGGTGTCAGTGTCGTATCGTCCCCTTATAATTGTAATCTAAATCAAGCCCTACGTTTTTCAGTCCAAGCCCTCTTGGATGAAAATAATTCTTGCTCGCACGGTAACTTTAGGTACTACATTTCAGTGGCGGCTCGCCAGGGGCGGCAGGGTCGGCAGTGCCGACCCATCAAAATAGGAGAATAGAACGTAATAAATTTGAAATCTCTCATTCAATACTAAAAATGTCTATATTTTTAATTTTAACGATTTTTTAAAGCGAATGTTCTTTTAAACTTAACAAAAACAGTTTGCTCCTATTATTTATTATTATTTGTAAACGTATTTACCCTTGCACCGGTCGGTCATCTCCATATTAGACCATAAAAACGGCCGAAAGTCATATTAGTAGGCCTCAGGCCCCAGTTAATTCGAGAAAAGTTTTCTCACGTATACCTTCTGATAAAATTCTCTTTACGTATCCCCAGCGCCGAGCAATTCCGAGACGCAGTCGGACGACTACACTTTCGGGTGAATTGGCGAGTCGGGCGAATGAACTTTCGGGTGACTGAAGCCATCTCGTTAATTCATTGCGGCGCCGGCGGCTAGCCGATCGAAAAAGATAATTTAATAGGCAACCAAATACTGTGGTACGAATAAAAGTTTTCTCACGTATACCTTCTGATAAAATTCTCTTTACGTATCCCCAGCGCCGAGCAATTCCGAGACGCAGTCGGACGACTACACTTTCGGGTGAATTGGCGAGTCGGGCGAATGAACTTTCGGGTGACTGAAGCCATCTCGTTAATTCATTGCGGCGCCGGCGGCTAGCCGATCGAAAAAGATAGTTTAATAGGCAACCAAACATATAATCATACTCTAATCTCTCTCTCTCTATATATAATATGCGAATATCCTTATTAGGAGCACACCGGCATATTTGAATTTGCCTTATGTTGCCGATATGACCACTATTTTATTATATTTGAAGAATAATGACAAATATTAAATATTAATTAAAATGTAATACCTCCATATTTATGTAATGCGTAGTGTATGGTAGACATAACTTAATTATTTGTTGTAAAATGGTCAATGGTTTTAATTTTTAATGTTTTTTTTTTTCAAATTATGTTTTCAAAGATCAACGTAAATGAACCAGGCGATACTGGCAACCGCGGAGATTCTCGACCGACAGTGTAAAGTACCGGAACCTTTAGATTATCCCTGGTTTTACTTAGTGCTTGTGACAGTTGTGGCAATTTGCATTATTTTTCTGGCCTAAGTACCTAAGTAGTTTAGTTTTTTTGTCTTGTGTACTTGTGCTGTGACGTTGATTGTGCAATTTACACTTAAGGGATATTTTTTGTGGTGTTTTGCCGGCTCCAGGCTTTAAAAAGTGGGCAAAATATTAGGCGTAAGTAGCGAAAGTAAAAAAATGGAGGGAAACGCTTCCAATCCAGCTCAAATTGTAAGTACCTATTACTAAGAGTAATGATATTGTTAATGACTTTTTATTTCAAAATTTTGCATCGCTGCCGCATGATGAAAAAATGATTATAAAAAACAATGGCCGTCCTATGCCAAAAACGGCTTCCTTAATTCTTTCTTTAGCTCCAACATCGGCATCAAATGAGCGCGATTTTTCTTGTTTAAAACGAATTAAAATTTATGCACGTAATACTATGAAGCAAGAACGGTTAACCAATTTGTCGTTAATTGCAATAGAAACATCTCTATTAAAAGAAATACAAAAAACACCAACATTTTACGACGATGTTATTTATCATTTTGCTACGTCAAAAAATCGACGAATTGAACTAATTTATAAACATTCATAAAGTTTCAAACGTTCTGTAATGAAAATAGAGTTCTTAATTTAAGATCACTTAAATACCTATTGCTCTTATTATGATGATACGCATGAAAATTTTTATATATTTTTAAATTTTTTCATATTTTCTGAGGGGCACAGCAAATCATTGAGTTTTTGATTAAAATTTTTCCGAGAATTTGGCCGACCCTGTTGAATAGCTCACGAGCCGCCACTGCACATTTACAAATTATTATTGAATATAGGTACCTAATATAATACAAGCATTCGTAGAAAAAGGTCTTTTAGCATGGACAGGATGTTGGTACACCATATTATAAGTTCCTTGTTTGTTAAAAAATTTGACATAGCTTTTCCATTAATTGCATTATTCTCACTGACGAGTACAGAAAAGTTTATATCCGATCATGGTTAGTATATAAGATATATTAATTAGTAACAATCATCATCAGTTAAAGCAATATTACAGACACACTTGATAGTTGCAGGATGGGGTGAAATGATTGGCTAGTTATTTCTTATATATATGTAGACACGAGAACTGATGTATATACAGTAGAGTGTGGAGTGAAAATGAAGCAAAAATTTTTTTTTTGCAAAATGATTTCGCCTGTATGCGAAAAAGTGGTCTCATGTGGAGTGTAAGTAGCTTGCAAAGAATTAAATTTATTAGACAATTTCTTCCGCTGCCCCAAGCCAACTGAAAATTAAGATAAGGTGAATTTTTTTTTGCAACTCTTCGCTTGTTTTCCGTGAAAACAGCCCAGAACTCACCACGAGGAGGTGGCTGCAATTTGAGTTCCACCCGCCCACCCACCTTAAAATTTTTTATGCTTTACTTGAGATTAGCTAAAAATTCAACTTTTGTGTTAAATTTAGGCAATGCTTGTCGAGAAGCTATTCGGGACCTTATGAACCCATCTCTTGCTTTAGGCCCACATAATTTTAACGATGCCTCTGTTACCAACTTCACGCAGCGTTCTACAGCTTGAGAGTGACAGGGAAAACGTAGTATTTCCATTTTTTCAGGAACATATTTAATCATCTGCGTCAGATCTTCTGTTGTAATTTTTTTTGTCATTGGAGGTTCGGTTATCGTAGATGTTGGCCAATTAATCATTTCACTGTAGTCATTGGCGTTAAAGTTGATTTTGGGTACTTTAAATTTTCTTAATTTGTCAGAGTTTCCGGACTTCAAGATTCGTCGCAAACCCAATTCTTTGATATGCTACCGTTGATCACAAAGCATTGCTATCAACAAATTTTCAGGATGTGCATAAAATCCATTAATTTGTATTATTCTGTCCACTATTTCTCGCAATTCAAGTGCCAAATATCTGGTCCTTTTTATTAAATTGAATAAATGTACTAGTCCATCACTACAAAACGGCCTTGCTTTAATCTCGAACCACAGTGGAACATATACGTTTTGTATATATAGCATACCAAAGATTTTAGATTTTCCGAAGGACAAACTGTTGCTACGTAAAGTCGGAGAATTCTGTTGGCAGTTGTAAGCCATCTAGCATATGAAATTTTTCCCGGCTGCATGTCTGCTCGCTAAGTGACTGGAAATTTCACCGTTCGATATGGATTTACTAATTTCATACAGATATTTCTGATCGGTGCTAAGCTGATCGATATCTTTTGCATTATATTTGGGTAATTCGGATGGGATTTGTTAAAATGCAACTACAGGAAGATGCTCGCAGTTTTGTAGGTCTTTTATTCCAATCTTCCCTAAAAACTGACGTGCTCCTGTAGTTTCTCCATCCAAGTGCTTTATTAAATGTCGTAGAGGTAATTCATTTGTATGTAATATGCAAATAAACCATTGCATTGATCGACCAATTGCTAGTCCTATTTTACGGATCACACCATTGTAAATACCCGTATTGACGGCAGTTCCGTCACATCCAACGGCTACTAAATTGTCAAGGTCCACATTTTTATTCAGAAAGTCCAACACTTTGTTGCTGATTTCTTCTGCGTTACCCGACGATACACTAATATGTCGTATATATTTTGACTTGGGCTCGGACACTAAGACAATATGTTCCTCAGATACAGTGGTTTTATAGTATTTCTTATTCTTATCATTTCGTTTTGTAGAGTTTTATCTTTTCTACCATCGAAATAAATCCCATGAAGAAATTGTACATTGTCTGTTTCATCAATTCTAATCTGGTTTCGCCTTTTTTTTCTCTCCCGCCTAATGATTTTGCTATAACTTTGAGTTTGTTATTATAGATGCTGCTCTATCAGATACTCCCGTGCGATCGCATGCTTGAGCTAACTTAGGCAAACTTATTCGCATTTGTTTTGTTTTCTTGTTTCCGGTGAATCTTCTTTAGGTCCGTTTTTTGTATTTTTCTCGTAGACACTTGTGACACTTTCATCTGATGACTCTATGTTTGAATTTGAATCACTTGAAATATTTTGGTAAACTGGAAGATGTGTGACGAATCTTGACGAAGAAGTTGAAGCAATTGGAGATTTTGTTTCCACAATTTTCCGGTACATAGAATGTTCTAGCTTTTTGTTAATTATTTTATCCACCGAACCAATTACCATTTTTCTATCATTCCTCTGATCTTTAATAAAGTCATGCTCTTGAGTCGGTATTTTATTTTTGCATTTAAACAAGGAATATTCAGAACATTTGCATGATGCAATATCAAACAATTTCTTTTCGAATGAATCTCTAAAATCTTCAACTTTTCTTTTCATACTGTTGGAGTTTCTACTTTTCATAGGTTTTTTAATATTTCTGTATTTTTGGTGTAATTCCTTTAATTTAGATTTAATTTGTTGATCTGATATTATCGAAATGGATGCTTTAACTCACAGCAATTTTATTTCACCAAGAAGAATTTCATTAATGTTGCCAACAGTTGGCTCAGAATTATTTGCTGCAGCGTCTTTCATAAACTAACGAATACACAAAAAGTTTCTGATAGCATCAGCACAAGTCGGTGACATATTGTCTTTAAACTTCCTTGGTGCTCCAAAAACACAACAATCAACGTCTTTTCTCGTTTTAGGCATTTTGTCTTTTTCGACGGATTCACAAACACAATTTAACACCACAGAGTAGAACAACGGTTCACTGTATTGGATCTAAATTTCTACTAATAGAAGAAACACACTTTTGCAGCAGAACTACCATCGTTAGCCGTCACATCGAAATAAATCGAATATTTACGAATGCGAGCGCTTTGCTAAGTGGGGGGGTCGATAAACTCAAAGTTCGGAGTAGCGGGGGCACCGCTAAACGAAGTCCGATCGATTTAAAACTTCGCAGGGATTTGTAACAATAATGTAGACCACTTTTCCGCATACAGGCATTTTAAATTTTGAAAGTCGATTTTTTCGCTCCACCCAAATATACAGGGTGGTCCAACGAAAACTTTTCCTGCTTTAAAATGAAAATGTGGAAAATCGCTCGGACCCGTCGATTTCTGATTGGAGGGGGAATAACTTTTCCGCTTTTTTCGTCTCCGTAACTTCAACCCCCTAACGGGGGTGAGCACAACCCCCTGATTTTGAATAGGGATGAGGGGTGTTGTGATACCTCATTTTGAAGATCTTATCGAGTACTATCTGACACTAAAATTTCGCTTCAAAATTATCATCTTTAACGAAATGACAGCTAAAATAGTGGAAGACTACTTACTTTTGTGATTAGTTTATTAAATGCTGAAAATGGCCACCATTCACTTCCATGCAGTAAAATAAATTTTGCTCAAAACGTTCACGTACATTACTCAACATTTCTGGTGTAATTTGACGGCATTCATTAATGATCCGAATTCGCAAATCATCCATGCAGTGACTCAGGCGGGGTAGCGTAAATCTTAGATTTCAGGTGACCCCATAGAAAAAGTCCAGTGGAGCCAGATCAGGTGATCTGCGTGACCACTCAATATGTCCCCTTCTTCCAATCCAGGCTTGAGGAAAATTTTTATCTAAGAATAACTGACGCACAGGTTGAGCGAAATGAAGTGGTGCGCCATCTTGTTGAAAAATGATCGTAACATGGTCTTCTTCATTCTCCAATACTTGAACGAGGGCTGGATAAATTGCGTTCTCTAATAGTTCTAAATAAATTTGGCCAGTGAGATTACCGGGTATAAAAAAAGGGCCGATTATGTGATTTCCATAAATACCCTCCCAAATATTTAACTTTTGGGGATGCTGAGTATGCACTTCACGAAATAATCTTGGATTTTCATCTGACCAATACCGACAGTTATGCCTGTTTACAATGCCATTAAGGTAAAATGAACACTCATCCGAGAAACAGATATTGAACATGTAGTTATAGGATTATTGTTAATAATTCCACTGACCACTTCACAGAACTAGAGTCGGCGATCGAAATCATCCTCATTCAGTTCTCATGATTGTTGTGCGTGAAACACCAGATACATCGGACAATTTCTTAGTACTAAGGGTCGGATCCATTGCTACTAAGACAGCCACTTCCCTTGCTTCGTCTCTTTCATACACCCTCCTTTTGTTTCCGACTGAACCAGTATAGCGTCAAATTTGGCAACCAGTTGCACAACGTAAGCAGCGGATACATTTTTTTTTGGATGCCGTTCATTAAATAAAACCGCTGTTACTCGCGCAGAGTCGTTATTTCTAAAAAATAATTTTATCATTTCCACCCTTTCTTCTACGGAATACACCATTTTAATTCTACTACAAAGTTACAATCGCTGTGACACAGTTTTAACGTTATTAAAAATTCACGATAGACTAAGGTAAATCAAAAACATGATCCGTCTAGTTTTTTGGACAAAAAAATTAACAAATAAATAAATAATTCAAATGCGTCTGATAAGAGTAATATCCTCGATGTAAATTCCACATTCTCTACTCATACACCAGCGTTCTTTACTGCATGCAAGTGAATGGTGGCCATTTTCAGCATTTAATAAACTAATCACAAAATTAAGTAGTCTTCCACTATAAGATCTTCAAAATGAGGTATCGCAACACCCCTCATCCCTATTCAAAATCAGGGGGTTGTGCTCACCCCCGTTAGGGGGTTGAAGTTATGGAGACGAAAAAAGCGGAAAAGTTATTCCCTTCGAATCAGAAATCGACGGGTCCGAGCGATTTTCCACATTTTCATTTTAAAGCAGGAAAATCGAGGTGTTAAATTTTCGTTGGACCACCCGGTATAATTGAACAAAAGACCATCATTGTAGTAAAATGTCTGTATCGTTATTTTGCCAAAGTTCTTTATTTTATTTGTTCGGAGATAAATTACAGTTTTTGTGCTAAAATATCATTGTTTATTTTTAAGTTTTTTAACAACTTTACCGAAATGATCTCATATCCGCTTTCGTGTTTTGTTGGGAAATCTGTCAGATAAAATCCTCCTCTGTAAAATCAGTAAAATGAGACCGACTCTGCTATTCTCTCCTAGGATAAAATTATCACGATGGATCGCATTTGTCACTTTTTGCAAAACGAAACACGCGCACTGTTGGATTACTTAGGTAATTACGGCATTTTAAAATAATGTATAACACTATTTAAACCGATAATTCTCTGTACTTTTACGCTAAAATACAAAGACATATGCCGGAAATTATTTATCACACTATTTAAACCAATAATGCACTGTAGTTTTCGGCTTCTTTACCTTAAAACACAAACAAATCTGTCAAAAATGATTGATCACACTATTTAAACCGATAATGGACTGTATTTTTACACTAAAACAGAAACAAATTCCCACCAAAAATGCCGGTAAATTAACAAAAATAATAGTGTCAGCTGGTGCGACGTTGCCAGTTCGCCTTTAGCGTTTCGCCGCAGTACTTAGTTTTCTAAAAATTGTTAAATTGATATTGTCACGACTTAGGGTCGTGTAGTCTTGTGCTATAGGGGTTATTACCTTTGGGGGTGAATAAAACTCAGGCGCTGTAAAAAGGTCAAATATTATAGGATCTCAGGCTCGACTCCATGACGGACAGAACAAATCCTAAGAATAATGTACGTAGGGGGGAGTACTCAGGCTCACCGTACAGGGGTTGAGAAGAGTGAAAATCGTAGGTTGAATTATATGAGATAACATCTTGTTGACTTGAAAATAATCCAAATAAAATAATGTCGTGAAATTATATTAGACCTGTGAATAACTAAGTTAACGTAGTTATAAATCAATGACCTAACTAGAAATTTATGGATAATCTTATATTCCACTTCAACGACAAGGCTCTAAAGCCGGCCATCCATAAACACTGGTTGACCGCGATCGGCCGCCGGACCGTGACGTCACTCGCAAAATTTGCTTGAGCGCTTTGCTCTTGTATTATCGTGTCCAGGCAGGTTAAGACTCTTAAATGGTCAGATCCCGTAAATCTTAATTGAGTAGCTTTCTCTGGCTATAGCAACAGAAACTGATTTGTAAAATAGTCTTTGTGAAGTAATAATAGCCGGTGATGATGAATTGTGATTAAACAGAAACGGTTTATTAGTTTTTTAGTACAAAATAAATTATATTTATAAGTCAAACGTAATACTACCCTATTTAACACCAAAAGTCCCCTGAAAGCATAGCATTAATATCTTTTTAATTACTTTTATACCTATTGCATGTGATTCAATTCCAATAACAAATAAAACTCCATCAATTTTTAATACTTATTACTTTAACTTTAATGACGGACCTATTTTCATAAATCACAATTTAAGTTTAAACACCATACATTTTGTATGGCGTGGTCAATGACTTTAATTATTGAAATCATTGGGTATGCTCAGAAATGCAATATTTATTCAATTTAGTACGCAAACAGAAGATCCTTATTATGTCCCAGTTTTTCTAGGTTAGGCGTGCAAGCAAAATTTATCATTGGTGGCGGTCCGCACATTAATGTTATCGTATCATTAGAAGCAGGGAAAAGATGATCACGAAGCATGTCTTCATTGATAAATCCAGAACTGTATTTCCATCCTAAAAGTAACAGAAGTATTTTATTTTTCATTGTGGGCAAACAAACTTGGATGCTTTTATATGAGTGAGACAGACAAAGACTATAAGAGGCATCAATTTATTTTTAGTGTATCAGTATTATTTTAATTACCTGCTGAGGGTCTATCTAAAGTATACCAAAATTTAAACTGATTGGGGTATTTGTTGCTAACTTCTTCAAGTTCACCTCTTAGTAGAATGTCATCTTCAGTTTGGTTGGCAAACAAAATGGCAGCTTCTGTGTTGTCGTTTGGATCTTTCGCGATTTGTCTAAGTAACTGAAGTAGCGGTGTAATACCTGCAAACGCCAAATAAATAAAAAAAAAGGGTATGTGAGTAACATTAGTGAACTAAATTCGCGGTCGCATCCACATTATATTTATTTTATAGAATAAACAATTTGTATTTAATACATATGTGAGATGTTGCACCTGGCGACATCTCGTGGCAATCGAGCTATCCATCCAACCAGACCCGCGAAGACTTAGAGAAGACCAAACGCTGGAATGAAACCTGCATAAGCAGGTACCTAAGGTCAGGTGGCGCTGAGAGTCAATTGTCGGTTTTTGCGAACCGAAAACGCGATGTAAAAGAAAGAAGTTTGTCCCTTTCCTTTTCGTCAGACTCTATAGCCTTGCCGATGAGCCGTAATACGGCGAAACGCGTCCAAGGATTTGGTCTGAGGAAAAGAAAAGGGATAAACTTCTTTCTTTTAATGTATTAAATGACTAACTTAAAAAATTGAAAAAAAAAACAGTTTCTTTATTAATAATAAATAATTTTTTGCTAAAAATAGCTGTTCCTAATAAATACCAAATTGCCAAACTCTCTTAGACTTAACTGTAAATAAATCATGCTCAATTAACATGTATATAAATAGTATTAATTTGAAGAAATAGTCGATGCTCAAAATAGAGTTGAAAGTATAGTTAAAAAGAAATAGTCTTCCTCGAGAAGTTTAATAAAATATTAATCATTTATACTGTCTACATGTTTGGAACGCCGAAACGTTCATCATCAGGAGACACAAAACCGCAACTAAGTGGCTGTTGGTATTACCAAAAGAGAGTATAAACAGAAGAAAAATTTAGATTGGCTCAATAAGGGTAGTCATGACAAACTGAATTAGGAGTGGAAGAAAATATTAATGGGATAAAGGTTATTCAGGTGAAAAGGTCTACTAAACTTTGTAAGAATTTATCGAAAATTTCGATGCCTGTAGAAAATTAAAGCGAAACAATATAGATATAGGCATAAGAAAAGCAAGACAAATGAAAAACTTTTTAAAAAAATCAAGGAAATTAATATAACGCAAATGTTCCAGCCCTGGTTCAAGTATTAACTCATCCAACAAATTGACAATGGAAAACCCCAAAATAGAATTTTTTTTCTTTTATCACCTAAATAGAACAGCAGCTGCTGCTGTCCCTGCCAACAGCCGTGGTCGATTCATGGCGGCGGCTCCAGCAGCTGATCCTAGCACTGAAGCAGTGTTGCTAATTGCATCAATAAATAACACTCCTATTATTTGGATTTAAATGATACTTGCCCAAACGTTGAGTTTTTCAGGGCTCGACTCATTTATCTGTAGCTACCGAAAGAAGGCGGAGAAAAAACGTTCCGTGGTTTATGATGTTGCCACATGCCGATACTTAAATATAATAAAATTAAATATATTTGTTATCAAGAATACCCTGGAATGAAATGTATTCATTGAAAATAAATAATAATATATTTAAGAAACTAAGAGTATTTTACTATAATTTCAACATTACTGAAAATTTCTTATCTTATCCTATAAACTTTGATATTGAAATTGCATGGAAATATGGCGACGTGGTTAGTTTTGGCTTTTGTTAACTTAATTGGTTGACATAGGTCGCGTGCCGCTTGCAAGAACATCTGATCGATATTTGTGCGTGTTAGTGGAGTAGTGATACAACGGACCAAAGTTATTCAGCCTTTATAAATACATCGGCGCCGTGTCGCAAAACTAATTAATGCTGTGGCATTAATACGATGAAAACTAAAAAAGCATTATCACTGAATTAATCTTAAAGCTCTGTTGCTTTCATGCCGAAATATAATTTCCTATTTTTATTGCATTTTAAACATAGCGGTGTAGCATGCCCATATTTAGAAAGATTATTCTTTCCATTACCGATACGCCCAAGTAACATTTTTGAATTTAAGAAAGTAGTTATAGAACCATATATAAATTCTCATGATAATGCTAGTTAGTTGAAAAAACTGCTATTAAACTCTTTTAAACCATTCATAAAACGAAAAGGGCCCACCCTTAAAATGTCTGTTACAGCCTTTTTTAAAACTTATCTTAAAGCCTAACGGGTATCTAAGAAAAGGATTTGTGGCTATTTAAAAGACATTCATATAACCGTTTCTTAAATCCTGTTTAAATCTATGTACCTACTTCTGCAGCCTAATAGCAGTTTTAAAAGAATGTATTGTGTTTATTCCATTTGCATTTAAAATGGTAACAGAAAAAGTATTTTCGAGACTAATAGATACTGTGGTGGATGCCAAGGAGGAATTGAATAAAACGAACTTTAAAAATCATACGGGTTTCTGTTTTATAAATTTAATGGCGCAATAGCTATGATCTGATTTCATTATTATTAAAGCTTTTTGGTTCAGTAAAAAAGCGTAAACGAAGGCCATTTTATTGTTTAAAATGCCGAAGATAGGCCCAAAAATCACGCACGCCTTTAAAATTACGCAATTTGTGATGCAAAAAATAAATAGCCTTGATATTAAAATTTTATATTTGAAGTATTTTTGGTCCAAGTACACAGAAAACGTCATTTGAATCAGTACATTAATTAAAAGAATAATGGAATTTTCAAGATTACCAAGTAATTTTCCTAAAAATATTTATTGTCTCCCCAAAATGGCCGATATACTACTTCTGTAACCAATATGGAGGAGTTTGTATAAAACTTAATGCTCTATGGAATACCGAATAGAGCCAATAACATACTTCATGTTAGAACATATGGCCTTTAACATAGGATTTATAAACCTACTAAGTTTTAAAACGGTAATTAAAGTTTCTTTGGGTGAAATAAAAATATTCATTAAAACTTTAATAAAACCCTATGCCCTTAAACGAGCCGCCAATGATTCTTGAAAGCTGTAGACTATCAAAAGTCAATATTTCTAACTTCACACGTTTGAGACAATCTGATTTGGGGTAGTTGGTAGATCAACGTTAACGGGCATGGGCAAATTAGTCGTTCCTGGTTGAACTGGTACTGGATGTCATTAGTAAGCTGATGTCTATAGGGGCCTGCAGACAAGTATTAATACAAGTACGCGCGGTGATGTACAGTGTGTCCATTTTAACTAGTAAAGATAAAGACTTGCGGTTTTTACATTACGGTGCTACTTCTTCGTGAAACAAAAGATTCTGCAAACAGAAATGTCATAGCTTTCTTAACTCTTAAGCTACAGATACCAAAATGTTTGCTTTTTGACCACTTCCTGTATTTCGGTTATCCATTAACTTATCAAAAAATTGAAAGCTGTTTCTAAGAGTAGAATTCAGTGGTGTGCTTACTTTTCTTCTGGGAGTCTTACTTTTCGAGATTTAAAGCAAACATATGATTTTTAAAATATGATACCCTGTTAATTTTTCTATTATTTGATTGGGCTATTTTTAAACTTTTTAAAAATATACAGGGTGTTATGGAAATGACTTATTATTTTTTAACCCGTAAATATATAGGTCGAGACGAATTGGGGAAAAATTGCTATAAATGGCGCTCGAAGCTAGAAATTCGAGAAAAATGCCTTCAAAAATTTAGGTCCAAAACACCTACGCGCCAATGACCCAAACAGCTGATTTGGGTAATTGTTTACTTTAGTGCAAATGTTGAATTTTTCGCTAAAATTTCGTATATAGGCTAATTAAGGGTAGCTGATCACAATTTTCCTTTTGCGTTTAGGCGGCAAATGCACTGGTTTTGAGAAAAAAAATGTTAAAGTTTTTCTAACTCACCGGTATGTTATTTGGCATGTAATCCTAAAATGTTGATATTTCCAATAAAATATTACTTGTCGGAGTCATAGTATACACTTCTGAGTTGAAATAAACGAAATATGCCACAAGGAAACTCTGAAAAACGGGATAACTTGTAAGCGAACAGAAAACTCTACGTTATCTGGAAAAAGACGGGAGACAGCTCACTGACAGCTGGCCAAAAAAGCAGAAGCAAACTGCACCCATGTTGTCAGATTGTTAGTGTATTATAAATTGCCTATACTCTTCAATACATTTTTATTAATTGAATGAATCCTATTGGCTCGAGCTAGCATATCATTCTCCTGGATGGAAGCCATTAATAATTACAAGAAAAAGAAGAACAATCTGGCAACGTGAGTGCAATGAATCTGAAAACAGACGCTTTTACTTTGTCGGCGTATTAACAACGAATTTAATTAAATTTGTGCCTTTTCCATTGTTTTTTTGCTAAAATGTTGTTCTTATTTTATGAACAGATAGTTTGGTGAAAGTTTTATCACATATTTTGAAGGGAAAACCATAAAATCTAGGAAATTGAAGACATCCTTACAAAAGAATACCCTAACCTGTAAGTGAAAAACTTTAACATTTTTTTTTCTCAAAACCAGTGCATTTGCCGTAAAAACGCAAAAGGAAAATTGTGATCAGCTACCCTCAATTAGTCTATATACGAAATTTTAGCACAAAATTCAACATTAATTGCACTAAACTAAACAATTACCATTCCAGCAGTTTGTCTTGTCAAAAACACATGTGTTCAGGGGCATTGAACTATCATGGAAGGCGCACATAGTCCGGTTTTAAGGTATTTTACATAATTCAAAATACTTCCGATTTTAGAAAAAAAAACTATCAAGTGTAACTCTAGGCCACCTCAGGAGTGGCCCCTTAAAATATAATAAGTCATTTCCATAACACCCTGTATAATAGTTGAAACGCACAATACGAACCACGCCCACTTTTTTGCGGTAGATCGCTAAAAAGCTATAAAATAGTTAAGATTTAAAAATACATATACAAATTCTTTTACTAACCTACACCTCCAGCAATCATATTAATTTTCTTCATTTTCACAATAGTTGGAGGATCTTTTCGCAGCTTCTTGATAGAAAATGTGCCTGGATTAATATACTGAAGTCTGCCAGAAGGACCCCTAACATCGATAGTGTCGCCGATTTTTAATGCTTCGATATACTGGGTCAGGGCACCTCCATCCGGGAATTTGGGGTGGACATTTTTAAAGTATACCTTAAATATAAAATATTGCTTAAACAGGGTGTCCGGTAAGTACCCCGTAATTTATGGAGAGCATACAAAGGAGGTCAAAATAACCCTACTTTGTCTTATAATGTTTTCCATAGTCAGGGAAGTCGGGAAAGGACTTGCCACCACACCTATTGGTCCAAAATTTTAACCGGTGCCATTTGACAGACCTGAAAACTAATTTTTTTAATACTCTGGTCATTCCTCTTCAATTAAGGTACTCTTAATTTATTTCGATAAAACTGGCGGTTTTCGAGATAAATCGGTTTTTATGCGAAACACATGTTAAACACAAACAGGTAAAAATAAAATACGCAGTGTATGCTGATGTGCATTTAATTTTTGGGAAGCGCTTTCCAACTCTTCGAAGGCAAGAAGACATTATGCTGAAAGATTTCCAGCTCAGACATTGTCAAGTATTGTTTCAGAAGAAGAATATTAACCTAGAAAATTCATTAGTCAATTTGACAGGTTATCATAAGAATTGAAAACAAACAAATATATTAGGAATACATAATAAAATACTAGTATAACTCTCGGATAGTGTATTCCAGGGAGATATGTGATTTAAAATATGAGGATAATGTAGCCCTGGTTTGTCAAAGACAACGAAAACAGAGGCCGTTGACCTTAGGTACGTATTACACTTTTATACAGGGTCATTTGTTAAAAGACACAATACACGTCAGACATGTTTCTAAAAGTTCATTTGTGACAAAATCGGATTGTCACAGTATAAAAACCTTTCAAAGGGTTAATCACAGTTTAATTAATTTACAATGTTATTAAAATACAAAAACAATGAAAACGTTTAACTGTTATTTTGGCAAATGTTCAATATGGGATCCACGGTACTTCAATATATTTTCTTAGTCTTCTAATATTTTCCTGCTGCACTGCAGATAGTTATTTCCTAGTATTTACTGGTATTGAGTAAACTAGTTCTTTTAGATGTCCCCAGAAATAAAAGTCTAAGGGATTTAGGTCTGGAGATGGTGGCCATAAAACAGGCCCACCTCGACCTATCCATCAAGGGCCAAAAACGCTTGTTAAGTGTTGACGTACTATACGGTTATAATGAGGTGGAGCACCATGATGCATGTACCACATTTGCATTCTTCTATCAAGAGGCACGCCTTTCAATAAATTATTCAAATTTTGCTGCAAAAATTGTAAATAAATCTCACCATTTAGTCTTGCTTCCAAAACAAATGGACCTATGCGGTTATTTCCTATAATGCCAGCCCACATATTTGCCATAAACCTTTGTTGGTGTTTGTTTGGAATTATGGCGTGCGGACTTTCAGCCCAAAAATGTAAATTGTGCGAGTCTATTATGCCACCTCTTGTAAAACCGGTTTAATCGGTAAACAAAATAAGGTTAGAAAAATTGACGTTATGTTGCTGTATAAACCAGTTGAAATATTAAAATCTTGCTGGATAATCATCCCGAGACATAGCGTATACTTTTTGAATATAGCGTACGGGTAAGTAACTGGTCTTTTAGAGATTCATGTACAACCCATTTTGTAACATTGTTTTGTGTCTTTCTTATGCTGTTTGAAGGGTTGTCAGCAATATTTTGCTTGATTACTTTCTAATAATCTTTTACCTGTTTCTCTTAGGCTCCGATTAACCCTTTTAAAGGTTCTTTGACTTGGCAATGTTCCGGCTGGAAATCTTTCAGAATAAAGTCTTCTTGCCTATGAAGAGTTGGACAGTGCTTCACCATAAATTAAATTTATAACAGCATATTCTGCGGAAGAATATTCTTCCATTTTTTAAAATTATTTTTACTTGAAGGCGGTTTTGACAACTTTTGTCAATAGTAATTATTGCTAACAATAACAATCTGACTTTTACCGGTTTGTGTTTGGCATTAGTAACTTTTGAGTGTTTCGCGCATAAAAACCGATTTATCTCGAAAACCGCAATTTTATCGAAACCAATTCAGAGTACCTTTTTTGAAGGGAAATGACCAGAGTATTTAAAAAATCAGTTTTCTGCTCTGTCAAATGACACAGGTCAAAACAACGAGTGTGGTGGCAAGTCCGTTCCTGACTTCCCTGATGATGTAAAACATCTACTGTAGTATGGTTTAATGACTATGGCCTGTATAAAATATTAAAATTTCATTAAATTATACGAGTCTGTTCAAAAGCCAAAAAAGAAAATCGCTGGGTACCCCTTTGAGGCTCTGTATCTCCGTTAAGGGGCACTTTTTACATTTTTTTTAATTACGGTTATTTTGACCTCCTCTGTATACTCCCGAGAAATTAGGAGGTACTCGCCGGACACCCTGTATATGCTGACACTAGTAAGGGTTTCCTATGTAACACCGTAACACCAATGGAAACCCATATGAATGCGTTGCACGTAAGCAAATAGGTATGTCTCCAAATATAATTTTTCATGCTTAGTATTTAAAAATATTAAGGTATAGGTACTTTCAAATTATTTATACGTTTACATTTAGCCTTTAAATTAACGCGACTTACTTCTAAATAAATCACGCAAATTTCATTAAAAATGCTTCATTACTAGCTAAATAATGAAATACACATGTTACAGTGGCGGCTCGTGATATTAGAACCAGGCAGTGCTGCATACAAATCCAGTCAGAAGTAAACTTTTTTTTTCAAGTCATAAAGCAACATTTATGTTTTGTAAATACCTACATAAGCTGGAACTAGATAAAATAAAACGGTATTTACTTACCAAACTAATTAAATCGCGAAAATTTATATTTTTATATTATAATATAATTAACGTCGATTTTTAATTTTTTAACAAGGCAAATTGAAAATTCTTGCATTTTGCACTTTAATTCGTCTCTCATTCATAAGACCTATGTAAAACTATTTTTGGGGGTGTATTCTTAACTTGACAAAATTATTCCTGGGCAAACTATTTTTATCAAAAATAGTAATCTCGGTTCAAGAATACATCCACCCGGCGCGAACAAGTACAGTACGAATCTGAAGAAATGATGGCATTCTGATTGATCAGCTCAAGGCCAAGTTCTCATACCGCCGCAGAGTTTTGTTAGGGATGATGTTGAAGTGTCGGCTGCGAACCATCTGATGAACTCCCACCAGTAGAAAACCAAAGCAAATGGTCCAGCACTCTAAAAATGTCCCCAGTATGCACCTTGAAAATTCCTTTCGCGGAATCTAAGTATACGTGCGCACTAGGTACGTCGGATTTCTACGATTTTTTTAATATTTCCCTGAAATTTATGTTTACTAATGTGCTGGCAGAATTGCCCCTCAGGGCAGAGCCAATATTAAAAAGAAAGAAAGAAAGAAATTTATGTTTATCTTGTTTAGAGCCGGTCGTTTCTTCATTCTTTATCTACAAAGTGTTTGGCATGTGTAATGTGAGATTTGTGGGCGTTATTTTTAGTTCTTTATTGTATTTTGTGGAACTTTATAGTTTAGATTCATTTAGGTTATAGAGCAGTGCCTTTTAGTTTAAGTTCGTAATGATAAACAAGCGCAAGGTGTTGCTTTGCAGCAATTGGTTGCCAACGACCATAATTCAGTTCTTTAGGTAAGTACCTAGCTACTTAAAATAATTTTAACATTGTATTCCATATCATTTACCTTGCTACTCTAACCTACATGGTTTTCCTGTTATCCCTTTCAACAGAGCTATCAACGCAATCATGAGTTTATTTAGGTAAGTTTTTTTTAATATTTAAGCTGCTGATTGTTGTGATAGGTACACCTACTATAACGTTTAAGTACTTTACAATAATTTGCCCAATTTGAAACTCAACAGAGAGTTTAAACTAGGGATAATAATATGTCATTTGTGTCGCACTTGTTTACTGATATACAAAATATGTATGTCAAACTAGTGAAATATTTTAAAAATGCTTCTTGCCACCCTAACAAAATAATTCACAGTACCTATATTCATTTATTTATTTCTTTATTTATTATTATCTTTAAGTTGCAGACAGGATATGTTCTCATTAGAGCAACCACTATTTACAATTGACGCAACTGTTCCATGACATCAAAATCACTATTATCCCTAAATACCAAACACTTGAGGAATCTATTCTGGACAGATTCTATACGCGATTTATATATATTATACAGGGAGTTCCAAACGGTCGAGGCAAAATTGAGCCGGCTAAAAGCATAGGCACAGTAAAGTGTAATTAATGTTTTCTGTTGTCTGAAATAGTTTCCTTGTCTATTTACAAATCCAAGCATTCTGTATGCATTAGCCACCATGTTTTCTATATGAAGGCCAAACTTTAGCTTTCCATCAAATATAACTCCCAGATCTCTAGCCCGGCATTCCCTTTTCAGAAATTGACACCAAGTTTATAATGATTTATTATGTTATTGTGATTTCGTGTAAAGATAATGTAGAAATATTTTTTTAGATTAACAAAATAAATAGGTAATTTTTAGTACAGTAATCACGAAACCTATCAAGGTCATCCTGTATGTTATCACAGTCGTTAGTTTCAGTTACTTATTTTTAAATTTTGGGGTCATCTGCATAAAATAGAAATTTACAATGTCAGAAACAGAACTGGATGTCATTGATATATATAAGAATTAGCAGTGGTCCCAGGTGGTTACTCTGGGGTACCCCTGACGTAAAGATAAAGATGTATGAGTAACAGCAGGCAACTGAGACGAGCTGCTCTCTATCAGTTAAGTAGGACTTGAACCTATCCAGAACAACGCCACCTACCCTGACCTGATATAGCTTTTCCAGGAGTAAAATATGGTCAATTTTATCAAACGCATTACTAAAGTCGGTATAAATAGAGTCAACCTGGATTCGGTTATCCATACTCCTTATAATGAATTCCGAGTAGCATATAAGATTGGACTCCATTGACCTTTTGGGGTAGAATCCATGTTAATGGATACCGATTTTATTTTTAATTAAAAACAGTTAAGTGTTGATACATGACTTTTTCAAAAACTTTAGCAAATGTACAGAGCTTGGTTATAGGCCGGGAGTTATTGATGTCGCTTCTATCGCTCGACTTGAAAATCGGTACAATTAAAGATGTTTTCATGAATTGGGGAACGATCCTGTACGTAATGATTGGTTAAAAAACAGGGACAAAGGGTACTGGCACTCCCTTTTTCCCAAATGCCAAATAATACTGGAATGTTGTCTGTGCCAGCGCCTTTTCTTGTATCTAGGCTCATAATATATATCAATATTATGTGTTTCGTCAGTACGGCTGCCATTTTACTGTCGCCCTGTGTCTTTTTCAGTGTGCTGACCATTAACATTTTTTCTGATGAGTACACCTTAACTGTAGTGTTATAATAAAAAAAAATATACAGGGTGTCCGGAAATGAAAAATTTTAAAGTATGATTCTACATAAAAATATATGAAAAAAAGTTCATATTAACATAGGTCCGGAAATGCTTCCAGAGGGAGCTACAGGCCCTTGAAAATGGTGTCATAAAAGTGATTTTAATTAAATTTATTACGATCTACTAACAATACAGGAATTAACTTCTACGCATAAGTTAGAGTGATTGGAGGTCACTTTTTGAAAATATTAGGTGACCCATATTGCAACCAGTGGCGTGGGAACAAAGGGGTGGTTAGTTATTTAGGGTCATATTTTTTTTCGCCGAGTGTATTTTCGCTATCTTTTAAATAAATTATCATTCTTTGAACATTTTTACATAAAAAAGGTTCCCTTGGTATAAAGTTGTATAGTCGACCGTTTTCGAGATAAACGGACTTAAAAGGACGACTGCAGTGCGTAAATACAGTAAACAGACTATGTAATAAAAATAAGAAGATGCTTGAATACTAAAATTATTTTAAAATGTAGTTATTCTTTTACACCCATTGCCAAAAAGAAAAACGAATTTACTGGTAAGTTCTTACCTCCTTGTACAGAATTTTATTTGCGAGAGTAAGGTGTTCGTTAAGACAGAGATTTTCCGACAGGCCCTCAACTTTCATTCGAGGGGTACAGTTTTCTTTTTGCAATCTTTTTGTTTTTGCAGCAGATTGGGTACATTTTTAAATTCCCTGTGGATTCCACCAAAAACTTCACTTAAAAATGTAACGCATAGGATACCAAGCGCTTCGCAACAAATCATAGTTGGCTTAATTCAAATGCATTTGAACTTGTGTAATAAGCAACTTCACTTTGTCCCTTTTTGAAGTTTTAGTTGAACAACACGTTATTGTGACTTGTGTGATTTTACTATTTAAGAATTTCACTAAAAAGCTAAAAAATGAATAATTACTCATTTCAAGAAATTGCACAAATGCATTTTCTGTATGGAAAAGCAAATGGTAACGCTCTCGAAGCGTGGACATTATATCAAGAGACGTACCCTGACAGGCAAGTTCCATGCATTCAATTTTTCATTAATGTACATAGAAGACTTTGTGAAAAGGATCTTTTAAACCAGATTACTCAACTGGTAGACCACGTACCACTCGAACTGTCGAAGCTGAAGAGAGAGTTCTTAAAATAGTCGCAGGTAATCCAGGGATAAGCATTAGAAGGCTACGCAAGAAGGCATTCCAAAGAGCTCGGCTTTAGAAATTTTGCATGAACAGTGTCTCTACCCATACCACATTCAAAGAGTTCAGGCTCTAAAACCCAAAGATCTTGAACCCAGGATGCTATTCTGTCGATGGCTAAGACAAAAATGGCACCGAGATCCCGACATTATAAGTAAAATATTTTTCACTGATGAGGCCGGATTTACTAGAGACGGAATTATCAATTTCCATAGTAACCACGTATGGGCAGACGAAAACCCACATGCGATTTTTGAATCAAGGCACCAAGAAAAATTTTCCATTAATGCCTGGGCGGGAATATTTGGGGACTATTTAGTAGGGCCCTACATTTTACCAAATAGATTAAACGGTGAATCATACTTAGAGTTTCTACGAAATGTGCTACAAGACCTGCTTGATGATGTGCCTTATGCTCTAAGGACAGATATGTACTTCATGCAAGACGGGGGCTCCACCACATTTCAGTCTTAATATGAGGGCACATTTAAATGAAGTTTATCCTGAGCGATGGATAGGACGAGGGGGCCCTGTAGCTAGGCCACCTCGTTCCCCAGATCTAAATCCATTAGATTATTTTTTATGGGGTTACCTAAAATCCTTAGTATACGAAGTACCAGTTCGCAGCGTTGAAGAATTAGAGCAGCGGGTGTTTGCTTGTTGTGAAGTTATAAGAAATAAACCTGGTATTTTTAGAAAAGTTAGATCTATGAGAAAACGAGTTCGAGGATGCATTGAAATGAACGGAAATCATTTTCAACACTTATTATAAAATTTATAATAACATTGAAAAGGATTTAAAAATTTAGGGACAGCGTTGTTTATTATTTTATGTACTTTAGGGATTTAAAGTACCCTTTAAATCCCTATTTTCAGGGAAAAAAGTGGTGCTTTAAATCCCTAGGGATTTAAAGTAAATTTATTTGCAATAAAAGCTAAATTTCGAAATTTATTTTCAATAATTTTATTAGAAAATATAACATGACATGGATGCAACAAAAGTGTAACGTGTTTAGAACAATATTAAACTATAAAAAATAACTTAATTTCTATTAACATTAACAGTTATGTTTACCCCACTGCAATTAGCCAAGTGAAAAAAAGGTAAATTATCATTATTGCAGCTGTTATTTTTATTAATTAAAGTGTTTTTGAAAATTGTAGCCGTTGTCGTCGTCGGTGGCACCGACGATGTCGTTGGTGTTTCATTTTGTACAATAGGAATCGAAATATCTAAAGACGTTTCGGTGGAAGTACCAGTAAAAAGTTGATCTGCCATACTTTTTTTCTGGTATAAGGAATTTTCCACATATCCCTCAGCGACGGTGCTACTCTTCCAGCCGCCATGTCTTTTAAGCTGATCTATCGTTACTCCAGAGTCGGCTAGTAGCGATGCTGACGTCCTTCTAAAACAATGACCAGTGTACAATTTTGCATCTGGAAGCTTTAAATATTCGGCAATTTTGGTTGGCAGTTGTCCAATCGTATTCTTGCCCATTGGCTGAGACGTGCATTTTCCATTTCTGTACCCAACGAAAAATCTTGTATGGCCTTGTATTGATGGAGATCTTAAGGCAATATACTTCTTCACCAATCGTGCTACATCTGTGGAGTTTTCCTTTGACCGTTTTATAACAAAATATCGGTCTTTTTCTGTCTTGGTATCTCGTAAATTGACTAAAAAGAACGTTTCATAGTCTAGGACACTCTAGGACATCGGTTTTGTCAAGCTGGCAGAGCTCCTTGCCTCGACAGGCTCCTGACACGCCCATGACTAGAACTACCTGGAACAAAGTATAAATAAAATAAATAGGTACCTACTTTATTTTCCAAAAAGCGTCTAAATAACATAGATATAGGTATAGACTGGGACAAAATATCGGTTGAAAAAAAATGTGTATCTTACCTTTTGCCCCAAAAATTCATGGTCGGGTGCTTTTTCCAGGAACTCTTTAATGTTGTCAACATCGAGTGTCTTCGACTTTTTTGGTTTGTTGCCCTCATTTTGTCGTTTCAAAAAAGCGGTTAGTTTGCAGAATTTGCTAATGTCGACGCCCATGTCTGTTGCGATTGTGGCTTTTATCATCGAATATACACTCCACAGTGACGATGCTTTAAGCTTTTTTGACTTTTCTAAGAAATATGCTAATAGTACCTTTTCTTCTGTAAATTCTTCTACGTTCCGTTCTTTGCACCATTTGATATACTCAGATAACTGTTTTTTATATTGTTCTCCAGATTTTCTTGGTAATAATTGGCCTCTTGAGCTGCCTTTTCGATTTGTTTCATCGCGATAAACGTCTTTCAGTGGATGTAGCGTGTTTGACTAATATTTATCGAGTGACTTTTGTTTTACTTAGTTACTTGTCATAACTTGTCATTTGGTCGTTGATATGGTAACATCAGCCGCTTCGATGATTTTTTAGAAATAGAGTACCTACCGTTTAGTGGCATTTAATTTTTTTTTTTTTTTTAACGTTTTACCTATCCTAAAGTACATAAAATAGTATATACACCTCAGGACCAAAATGTTTTTAAATCCCTTGACAAATTGGTCGGGCTATAAACTTTTTGTCTCGGGATTTAAAATACCACTTTAGTCCCTAGGTGTATAATGTACTATTGTTTTGATTTGTTGGTATTTTTATTAATAAAATTATTATTCAAAAAAAAAAAAATCTGAGCATTAAAGTCCGCTTATCTCGAAAACGGTCGACTATACGACTTTATACCAATGGAACCTTTTTTACGTAAAAATGTTCAAAGAATCATAATTTATTTAAAAGATAGCGAAAATACACTCGGCGAAAAAAAATATGACCCTAAATAACTAACCACCCCTTTGTTCCCACGCCACTGGTTGCAATATGGGTCACCTGATATTTTCAAAAAGTGACCTCCAATCACTCTATAAGACGTAGAAGTTAATTCCTGTGTTGTAAGTAGATCCTAATAAATTAAATAAAAACCACTTTTATGACACCATCTTCAAGGGCCTGTAGCTCCCTCTGGAAGCATTTCCGGACCTATGTTAATATGAACTTTTTTTCATCTTTTTATGTAGAATCAAACATTAAAATTTTTCATCGTCATTTCCGGACACCCTGTATTAATAACATAACAGTTTGTTAGCTTGTTTAACTGTTTTAACGTTTTTATAAGGTGCTGCATTGAGGCTTTCTACGATTGTAACTGCGCAGACGCAAAGCTTCCGCAAACCACCGCATACTGTTATACTGGGGACATTTCTGTAACACATTAATATATGGGCTATACATATGGATGACGCGCATATGACGGTGCATTTCAACAGCGACAACGAGGTGGGAATTAACATAGCCGACGAGTTCGTACGTAAAGTATTAAAAATATATGTTATTGCAAAATGTCAATTTAAAAAATAGAATAATCATTATTTTAGGCAGTGCTGCAGCTCTTTTTGAAAATATATTTTATAACGTAGGTATGTGCGATGTATTAAAACTTTCTGTGTTACAAAACCTTTCCATTTTAATAAGAAAAGTTGAGAAGAGAAAAAACAGTACATCTCTGTTTTGCCATATGTTTTTCATTTATATCTATAGTTGACAATTTTTAATGTTCCTTCTATTTGAACAAGAAGACCCGATTTTCCGTAGTTTAGAATTTTATTATTATATTTTGTTTAAAGGATAATAGAAGCATTGGGTCTAATAGTTAAAAATACGAAAAATATCAGATTTTCAAATTCACCTTTCACAACCCATTTGTAAAAATAGAGTTCAAGTTCATATTTTAACATATGTACAATCATTGAAATTATTATAATTTACGGAGCCGCCAGGACGTAGTATAAATATGTATGCTTGTTTTTTATATTGTTATCAATATCATCTTTTTGAAAGCTTGAATATTTTGTCTATTCCAATATCTAGCAAGTTATTCCAAATCTATTAGATAAGAAATATATTTGAAGCACTTAGAAAATGAGAACACAGATCTAAAATAATCAATCCCTTTAAGACAAATATGATGATGACAATATAATTGAAGATAAGTCAATTAAATCTTGCAAAATTGAGATCGTAGAAAAAATACACTGATAAAACATGCAGAAACAAGTAGAATAACGTCCGTTAACCGGACGACACTTCGCCATTTCAGATATTGCACATTTCAATTTTTATTAACTATATACTGTTATTTATTTAGTATTCTTTTTTTTTTTTTGCTATCTGAATAAAGACGATTTATTATTATTATTATTATTATTATATTATTATTAGAATTAATTAAACTGAATTGAATCTACTTGTCGTTCTAAATTTTCTAAATCTGTAATTATTTTTTCTTTATTTGCGAAAAATAAAGTTTCATACAATACACATTTTCAAAACATTTTTTTATTATGGTTTCTATGTTCATTTGAAAGTACTAGTGCAATTTGGGAAAATTTACCTTTATTACTAAATCCACATAGCCATGATCATCATCTGACGAAACAGGTGTGTATGATCTAATCACTAGGTCGTCTCCTATTCTGGCAGATAAATGTATGTGCTGTCCAACTGGCAGCCCTATTATAAAATAGTACAGTAAAATCGTCTCAACAAAAATTGGACAGAAGACAAATAATTATTAGCAGTTAGAAATAGAACTATAATATATTAACTATGAATGTGAACTATAAATATAATTCAGTTGGTTTCTTGAATTTGACCGACTCGACTTCAAGTGGTTGGAGGTGATAAAAACGCAAAAAATCAAAAATAGAAATAACTTAATTCACAATTAAACCGAAACAAAGAATGTAAAACTTAAAATACTTACCAAGAACATGGTCTTTCGAGGGTAAACCAAACCTATAGTTTCTAGTATCATGACTAATAATAGTTTTTTCTATAAGAGGTAGTTTGTATTTAACCTGAGGATCTTCTAGCAATATTTTCTTACCCTTTCCTAAAATAAATATAAGAATGTTAAGACTTTAGTAACTTGACATAGACTAGCTATACTAATCAAATGAAAATAGTATTACAATATAGCCATTTACCTAAGTGCAGAAAGTGATACTTTTCCGCATGCGACAGACGACAACAGTCGGGTGCGGAAAGTGCCACTTTCAGCAAGGATATAAATGCATATTCGTAGAAAAACACTAAATAGTTACTTTTCCACACGCCGAATGACGGGAAGCGGAGTTTTTGTCAGCAACCGAGCGCGGAAAAGACACGTTCGGCTGTAGCGCCCTTTTCTTCAGGCCACGAAGTAGAAACAACGGCAACGCTGGATAAAGATCGGATAGTCACGTGACTTGACACTTCTTGGTTAGCTTTGAGTGTGCAAATTATGTAACAGAGTGTTTACCTTTCGGTTGTCCTAATTATTTAGCATTTTTTATCCGATTTTCATTGATCTCACAAAAAGTTTAAGTGCAGTGATTGCTAAGAACCCGTACGAGATACTAGTGATTATTTTTGGTGCGGATTTTCTGTAATATCATTAATAAAGTGATAAATCTAGTGAAAGCCCGGTGCCCGCCTGCCGTCTATTTATCGTTCTCTTAAAATGGCGCCAGAATTTTGGATGTTGTTTTTTTATTTAAACGTTGTATTTTTCAGATCTTGTGGCCCTTTGTGATAAACTCTGTGCCAACAGAATTCATTAATTCTACGTATGAGTTGTTTATTTAGTTCGAAGGTATAAGTGAATTAGTTTAAAAATTCCTGGGTGCAATTCGATTTGTATTTCTTTAGTGGCTGAAAGTAAGGGGCATTTTATCCAACACGAGTATTTCGATTGCGATTGCCTGCGACGTTGCGCCTCAAGTGTCCCAACAGACATTAATAAAGGACGATCAAGGAATGATTTTTCATATTTGGGCTTAAAAAAAAATATTAATGACGTTTCCTATTTTAACCGATGTAACTCTAAAAAGCATAGAACAGGATGAATCTTCGGTGATTCTTTTTTCTACATGTGTTTGTGGTAGGGTGTATAAAACGCATCTTATAATGCATGGCTTCTTGAATATTTATAAATATTTTGCTGAACGACTATGTTAAGAAAAAAAATAACCAATATGATGATTGGAAATGAGTACACAAAAGAAGAAATTAAAAAGTCAAAAACGAAGTCATTAGCCTAAGGAAAATATTGCAAAGAGATTATGCAAAGAGTCAACTTCAAGAAGCAAAGGGTAATATTAAAAAAACTTGGAATGTCTTAAACAGCTTACGTAATAGAACCACAAACAGGACCAAAGATATTAACAATATATTGGACAAGACCGGTCAACATACAGAGGATGACTTGAAAATAGCCACGAGTTTAATGATCATTTTTCGAGTGTGGGTAAAATGTTGGCCTCTTACATACAGCACCCAGTAAACTCAAGTTTTATTGAGAAGAACGTAAACAGTATCTTCGTCCTAGAGATTCTGCTGAAATAAATGAAATCATCAATAATTTAGAGAATAACTGTACTCCAGGATAGATAAAATAAATAAATAAAAAAGACCTCACAATATTATACCATGTAATATAAAATATTGTTGATATCGTAAATAATGTATTAGAAAGTGGTGTTTACACTGTTTACCCAAAAGAGCTCAAAACCGCAAAAATTATCCCAATCCATAAAAAAGGAGCACATATCAATAACTATAGACCAATCTCCATTTTCAACACACATGCAAGCACGAATGATAAGCCTCGTAAATTCAACTTTCAAGTTTTATTCACGACAATATGGCTTCCAAAAGAAGAGCAACACCTTAGGGCAAATGCGGATGTAGTACTGGATTATACAGTGTGTTACTTAATGATATGTCATAATTCCAAGGGCGCATTCCTGAACCAAATTCAAGTAGAAAAGTGCATATAAACATGTGCCCTAAAAAGTCTGGTTTTCAAGATACAGGGTGTCAAATTCTAAAAAAAAATCGTTTTTCTATTAATATCTCAAAAATGCTTTTGCCGATTTTGGTGAAATTTGGCAGTCTTGTTTGTTGTGATGAGGCGCTAAGTTAGCACTAACTAGATCATAATTATGAGTTCCAGTGACGTCCCGGGGGCAGCCTCACGAATAATATTGACAAAAAAATGTTTAAAAATTTTGTATTGTTTTCGGCTTAAGCATCTAAAAACGCAATTTTTTTGTCTCCTGATATTTTTTCGTATCTTACTTCGTTTTCGAGAAAGAAAAATCAAAGCAACTTCATTGCATAACGAAAAATTAGACAACGAACAACACTGCCAAATTTCACCAAAATCGGCAAAAGGTTCTTTGAGAAATTGATAAAACACCGAAAAACACCCTGTATTTTGAAAACCAAACTTTTTAGGACACATGTTTATATGAACTTTTTTACTTGAATTTGGTTCAGGACTACGCCCTTGGAATTACGGCCTATCATTAAGTAACACCCTGTATAATGAGTATTTCTTGAAAATTCACCTGACACTGACGTCGGTTTCCATGACTTTTAAACTAATCGAATCAAATTAATATTCGATGTTATGTATGGTCGCAAGCCGTTGGATTATGAAGTCGTAACTTAACGCGTATAATATGCACTGTGGATAATGAATAACATAACTTGATAAAAATTAAAATTGTAATACCTGCATTATTCGCGTGCACGAAATTTCTTTATCGGTCTTGAATAATAAAAGTTTCTTTCTCGACCAACAAAGTAGAAGTTGGTGGAAGAAAGGTGGCTTCTTTAGAACATCACACGGTTTTATTTATGCTAGTTTTTTAAAAATGTACTCTGAAAATATCTCATTAGTTACGATAAGTACCTATAAAGTCGGCATAATGGATCTTTGCCGGTACTTCATGGATCAACGATTAAGAGATAACGTGATTTACATCACCCCATTTTTATGTATTATAGCCAAAGACATTAGAACCAATAGCTCTAATGTCTTTGATTATAGCGTTAAAAGTGAATAAAAACATAATAGAGCGTCTCCTGAGTTGCGCAATACGTCTCGAATTCAAAGTGACGTGCTAGGCAGAGACAAATCAAATCAAATCAAATCAATTTATTTATGTTCCAATCTTACGATTTACATACGTCATAAAGTTTTAATTAATAAAAAAGTAAGTATACGTTTACAGTTACAGAATTAAAATCACACAATTAAAAAACTCATCAATGTTGTACAACACACTATCCAAAAGTATAGCCTTAATCCTACCCTTGAATGTATTAAAAGGCATTTCTTTAAAAACAACAGGCAACATATTAAAAAATTTTATTCCCCAGTATCTAGGACCACTCTGACACCTTCTTATTCTCGAGTATGACGGTACAAGATTGTTGTTATTTCTTGTATTGTAGTTGTGGATATTATTATGGGCGTCAAAATCAGTTAAGTTTTTTTTAACATAGAGGAGGCATTCCAGAACAAATAAGGATGGCATTGAAAGTATTCCCAACTGCCTGAACGCGTCCCTACAATCATCCCTGAAGCGCAACCCAGCGACCACTCGTATAGCCTTTCTCTGTAGCCCAAATACACGCTGAGCAACAGGTGCGTGACCCCAGATTAAAATGCCATAGGACAGGCGGGAGTGGAAGTCGGCAAAATATGCCGTTCGTAGTATATTCTGTGAGACACAGCTACTGAGGTTACGCAAAAGGTACAATGAGCTGCCGAGCTTACCAGCTAAGGAATCCATATGACTGCCCCAATGCAGTCTACGATCCAGAGTGACCCCAAGGAAATTCATAGTGGAATTGTCTGCTTCCTCGTCCCCGAGATTCCTCATTGTAAAGGTCAATTCGTTCGTTTTGGCGTTATTTAGTAGAAGTTTATTAGTGTCAAACCATCGTTTGGCCCCCGACCGTCCGCCCAACGAGCCCTCTCGTGATCGAGCGAGGGAGTCCGCAGAGAAGGAAAATAATGTGTCGTCAGCAAATAGTACGAATTTAGCATTTGATTCAATAGATGGTAGGTCATTTAAATATATGAGAAATAATATAGGCCCCAGAATGGAACCCTGGGGCACCCCGATATTTATTGCACCCTCTGCCGACTCCACACTACCAACCCTAACGGTCTGCAGTCTCCCCTCAAGATATGATTTTATCAATGTAATACTCTCCGGAGAGATATGGTATTTAAAGAGCTTTTGGAGAAGGACACCATGATCGACGCAGTCGAAGGCTTTACTTAGGTCACACGATACCACAGTGTTATATTCCTGATAGTGGAAACTATTTAAAATGTCCTCAACCAATGCCTCTATGCCCTGCACTGTGTTTTTTCCCCTTCTGAAACCAAACTGGGAGGAGCTGAAATAGTTGTTCGACTCGAAATGGTTTACAAGTTGCTGAGACAAAAGATATTTGGAGAGTTGTCCATTGAGGTCAAAGTCATCGTTTCGATGTGTCAACTTTAATTTGTTTTTAAACGTTTTTGTGCCTTTAAATTCAATTTAATCCTATAAATTGTTCTTTTCAGAACCATTTTTATCGTACTTTCGTGTTAACAGTAATTATGGATATTTGTTTTATATTATTGAGTCTGAACGCTAGCCACGAAAATTTTGACGTTAATGAACTTAAAATTTTGTTTCGACTTTATGAACCTCGTAATTTTGATTAGATTCATATGGTTTTAGTCACGTGGAAGTAATGACGCACCGGCAAAGAACCATCATGCCGACTGAAGGTATAATTCAAAAAACATCGTTTATTATTGCCATGGAAACCCATTGCAACTTTGACTTTACTCATAATGTCTTTAAGTCACTTGCAAATTAGGACTATCACGTATGAACGTTCACAAGGGGAAACAGAACAAAAAAGCTACAACACAAAGATAAACGAAAAAGAGGAAGACCACAAATGCGATGAGATTATTTAAAGAAATACGATGGGCCAAGATGGATGGAAATCACCACAATCGAAAAACATGGAGGAAAGATGGGGATGCCCCAGGTTGGGGCTGATTAGAAAGAAATAAATAGTTGTGTAAACTTACCTTTGGATTTAGATTCACTTGAGAAATAGAATCTATAAATTACAAAAGATGTCACAACAATTCCTACTCCTAAAGCTATGGGAAGCACCTGAAAAGTAAATGTTTCTTAGTTTTTCGATTAAACAATACGCTAACTGCGTACAGCTAGAGTTTGGTGACTGCGCCATCTGAACAGCGAAATAAAGCAACTCTAGGGTTCCATTAATGACAGTGACTGTGGCATGCTTTAAGGAAAAAGTAATCTTTAGGGTGTTGTTGAATTGAAAATGAGAATAGAGACGCTAATACACTATGTAATCTGGTTATCTAATACGCACACGTCTCTCTAATGTCGGCGCCTGTCTTATGCCGACGCCTGTCAAATAGAACCATAGAGTTGCATTTTTCAACCAATAGGCGACAATACATGTTCAAATAAATCTAAATAAACAAAAACTAATTTTAAAAGGACACTGTATAAGACAAATCAATTTATTAATATTTATTTAATAAACAGTCACATAAATTTACATTGTAAACGGTTGACAACGTCGACAAGATTTCAGGAGTACATCTACAGTGATGGTATTCACGTATGTCGTAAAAAAATTTTTTAAGAAGATATCACTTAACTTTTTTACTTGAGAAATTTCTCTAAAAGATTCTGGCAGTGCATTATATAATCTGCTACGAAAGTAGAAAGGGCTTTCCCAATATGTTTTGTAGCCTGAAATATAGATTGTGTTTGAGTTTCTAGTGTTACGGTATATTGAAACTTGTAGGAGTGTTTTTTAACAAACATCAGTGCACTAAGAATCTTATGCTATTGAAAGGCCTACATGACTCAAGTGGGTTTAAGGAACATATTTTACCAATAATTATTTTTAGAAAAGCACAAGAAAGCTTAAGTGGCTGTAGGTCAGAGCATAATATACATACCGGGTGATGCCTTAGTTAAACATAGGAAATCCTATGTAAATTTTGAGGTGACTAAATATTGGCTCCCCTGTACATTTTAGAGAAAAATCGTATCATAATTTTTTGAAGAGGCCGATATAATAAACCCATGTGCCATAAGCCAATCCTAACTTATTCAATTGAATGTGATGGCAAAATTACGAAATTTTCATAGTTTAGGTAATACAGATTTCCAGATAGCAAAAAAATGGGAACATCGTCCAAACTAATACAGGTCTTTTTATTTTTGAAGGTTAGCAATGAAGAACTTGGAGAAAATTCTATAGGAATAAATCATATTTTACAGTTTAATCGTCTACTTAAGCTCAGTTCATAGTATAGTACGCGTCCACTTAACAGCGTATCCCACCTTGTGATTTTGAAAAAATACTTTTTGTTGCATTTTTTTGGGAAACTTGCTTCGGATTTTATTAATGATCAAATGGTCGGCCAGCCGTGAATTTAGACTGTGTGCCTTGAGCTGACAATTCTCAGGCATCCCTCTTGACTAGGCTGTCTGCATTATGGAGGCTGTTTCTAAATATGTGGCAAAATTTGTAACTGGTTACTCTTGAACTAACTTTTAGTATAAAAGGTGATATAAACTTAGTTTTTAAGGTACAGGGTGTAAAAATGAATATCTTTTTACTATTTTAAATTTATATTATTAGTTTAAGAATACCTTAGTAGAAGTTGGCTCACGTAACAATTATTTCATAAGCCACAAAACAATTTAATTATTATATGAAATAATATATTGTTTTATCTATATATAAATAATAATCTTCTAAGGGGGGTTCCGTGTGCAAAAACTATAAAACTTTTATAGGAGAACTCCAAAGACAAAAAAGTTTCACCATAGATTACTGAAAAAATAACTTGGGCAATTTATTAAAAAAATTAACCCAAGAATAGGTTGGACCTCCTTCCGTTGCAGTAAGTCTGTGTGCTGGTACATTGCATTGTGTCGACCTCTGGTGTTGAATGTATGCGTATATTCGTATTCCGAGAACTTCTCTTTGTTGTTAAAAATATATATCAAGGCTTCATACACATACAGACCCGGCAAAGTCAGAATACTCAATATTTTGAATTTTCCCCTACAGGAATCTCTTTCCCTCACCCCCAACAAGATGCGCACTGCTCGTTTTAGCCTCACAAAAGCCCGTTTTATTCCTGTAACTCCTCCCCAGAATATAATTCCGAAGCGTAGTATAAGAATATATATTGGCAAAATACACTATATTTAGATTATTGAGATCTAGATATTTAGACACAATTCTTAGTGAGTAGCACCAAAGAATGTAGCACGCCGAGTTGACTTTCTGGCATACCTCGAAAATTTGAGTACCCCAGTCCAAGTTTTCGTTTATATAGATACCCAGAAATTCTGTGCTTTCATTCAGGACAACTTGCCGCAACTGAATTTGCTGTGGAATCTCATTGTGTCTGGGTTTAGGTCGACAACAAAGATAATGTTTTTTTTTCTGGATTTAGAGCTACTCTGTTATCCAGTAACCATTTTTCAGCCATTACTAAGCGATCGTTTGTAATTTTCAGCAGGTCGTTTAAAGACTTACCAACAGAGTATGTTGGTATCATCTGCAAAGTTGACCAAGTGGGTGTTCTGAGTTACCACTTTTGCTGCCAGGTCATTGATGTAGAAAACAAACAACAAGGGGCCCAGTACACTTCCCTGCGGAATTCCCATTTGTATGTGACCCTCATCTGAGCAGTGCCGTTCTCTATTATTTTTAATAATTACCCTTCGCGTTCGACCATACACGTAAGAGCGTTAAGACGCGTCCACACCGAGTCGACGCTGTCGATCGACTCTGTCTATCGACGTTGTC
Source organism: Polydrusus tereticollis (assembly GCA_963920685.1). Taxonomy (NCBI): domain Eukaryota; kingdom Metazoa; phylum Arthropoda; class Insecta; order Coleoptera; family Curculionidae; genus Polydrusus; species Polydrusus tereticollis. The sequence continues at coordinate 60,358,582 of OY987329.1, forward strand.
GACTTGGTGTGTACGTGGCAATCGACGGTGTCGATCGACAAAATAAATCGATCGACATGTCGATTTGTTTTCCATCGGTGTCTTCTTTATAAATTTTTGGCTCGATTTTTTGTAATAAATATTCAAATTCACTTTCCGACATTCGAAAAAAATTTTTAAAACCACCGTTACACCTGTATTCAAGGCTCAATATGTTGACGTCATCTTTTCTTAAATCTTCTATCAAATTACTGGCACTATATCTAATTCTACTTTGAAGACTTGGTCGAACCCAAAATCTTCTTTTGCGTGCAATTTTTCTTTTTTTAGTCGCGATAATAATATATGCGGCACAAGCAACTACGTCATTTTCGTCAGACATGTTGATTTCGACTGATCGACAACCATTTCTGTCAACTCTGGTGTGGACAGATGCAGTTTTGTCGACTTGTTGATCAACAATCTCGATAGACAGAGTCGATCGACAGTGTCGACTCGGTGAGGACACGCCTTTAGATACGTTAAGCCGTTCACAGACCTCGTGATTTTTTATCGGTCATCGGTGATCGTGACAAGCCATCGTGATAAAAACCGGAGTGTGTGGGGCGATAACTGTCACGATGGCTATCTGCGATGCTTGATTTTCATCGCGACAGTGCGTCGTGCGGTGTGATAACACCGAGGTGTGTGGGGACTTCCTTCCAACTTGACAGTTTAAATTCAATTTGGGGTGCCGTCGTGCATGAACAACATATTAGTTCTTATTTGTAGAGGTATGACTTCTAACAGAACGTCAAGTTCTTCAGATAGAAACTGCGTATAGGAGTTTCCATTTAATCGAGGTGGTAAAAAGTATGGTGCAATAAGATAGTCGCCAATGATCCCTGCCCAGACATTCTCCGAAAATTGTTGCGGAAAACGAACTTCTCTAATTTTATGAGGATTAGGTACCATCCGCCCAAAAATGTTCGATATGAAAATTCATAATGGCTTCTCTTGAAAAAGAGGCCTCATCAGTAAATAAAATGTTCGGTAAAAAGTTGTTGTTATGTGCTACTGTATGCAACAATCACCTACCAAAATCACGGAGAAGCAGAGCTTGCACACGTGGAATATGGTATGGGTAGTTGATAAACATGCAAAACCCTCCAAACAGTTGATGCACTTACTTGAAGTTGCACTGCTACCTTCCTGGCACTAGTTGAAGGATAATCTTCTAGCTCACGAAGTATAGCCTCTTCTAACTTAGGCGTGGTTACTGTTGCAGGTCTGCCAGGAAGTTCTGTACTACGATTAAAACTTCCAGTCTCACTCAATCTTGCATGGAGCTGTCTAAATGTTTTGGCACATGGCAGTACTCTGTTTGGATAACGTTCCCGATATATTCGCCGAGCTTCTTCAGCATTGCCATTTGCTAGGCCATAATTATTGAAATGCATCGGGGCCATTTCAGCGTTAGTAAAGTTATTCATTATTGACTTGTTATTGACAAAACAGGTAAATTAGACATCAAAACCTACCTTTACCTCATATTTTAATTAACTTTGAAATACATAGGTATCTCGAAAACGAAGCAAGATACGAAACAGTTCAGGGAACAAAAAAGTTGTATTATTAGTTGGTAAATCCGAAAAAAAATACCAAAATTAGAAAAAAGTCAGTGGCGTACATTTTTTTGTCAATAATATTCGTTAAGGTGCTCCCCGGGACGCCATTTGACTTAATATATTTAATCTAGTTAGGGCTAATTAACCACTTTATTATTATGAATAACGATACCAAATTTCAATCAAATCGAAAAAGGGATATTTAAAAAAATTATAATAAAACGATTTTTTTTTTAAACCTTTTACACCCTGTATATCAAAATCGGGGCAACTCTGGACACATGTTCATATGAACTTTTTCTTTTAGAATATCATAAGGAATTACCCTCTTAAGTTACGTACCGTACTTCTGAAATACCCTGTATATTAGGAATATACAGGGTGTCAATTTGAAAACTTCGAATGCAAATATGTCGAATACTACAAAAGTTAGAACAATTAAGGTAAACAATACCGGTTAGTCATTCGAAGTAGTTGGCACTGCAAAGTCGAAAAACGTCAAACAGCGTAATAGTGTTTAAAGAAACATAAATTTTTAAGATTTTTAATCAAGAATGGTTTACACGTTGCCTAAAAGAATTCAGATAGTTTTTCTTTATGGATCTGAGAACCGTTGTGCTTTAAGAACTGCTGCAACATTTAATGAAATGAACCCCGATAAAAATGTCAGTCATCCTTATGTCATATAACTTATTCTGAAATTCGAAGAAACGGGATCAGTGTCAAGCAAAAAAAGGGTTTTAGGAAGAGTAAGAAATAATGAAGAGGCCCAGGTGGAAGTGTTAGGACACTTTGCTATGAATCCTGCAATGTCCCTACGCCAAGCTAAAGCGGTTACAGGAATTTGTCATGAAACTATTCGTCAGGTACTTAAATTGAATCATTTTCATCCGTATAAAATGTAAATTCTCCAGGAGTTGCGCGAGGATGATCCCGACCAAAGAATTCAATTCTGTGAGGAAATGACAGAATTGCCGCGTATTAGTTCACAATTAATAAAAAATATTTGCTTTAGCGACGAATGCACTTTTTATTCAAATGGGTCTGTGAATAAACATAATTGTAGGTATGGGAGTGACGAAAACCCATATGTTTACAGGGAAGGACACACCCAGTATCCGGAAAAAATAAATGTCTGAGCGAGAATATAAGGTAATATTGTTGTTGGGTCATTTTTTATAAATGGCAATCTAAATGGCGGCACCTACTTAGAAATGCTGGAAACCACCATTCAGCCTCGTATTGTTGAAAAACTAGAAAATCAGCTGGATTTTGCCGGAAATAAGAACTTAGATGAAAATGTATCCCATTATGTTCTACCTGCCAGGCAATTTTTCAATAACGCTTTTCCAGATCATTGGATTGCACAGAGAGGTCCAATGGCATGGCCGCCAAGATCTCCCGATCTAACGCCGCTAGATTTTTTCTCTTTGGAGTCATTTGAAAACTGTGGTTCCTAAATCAAAACCCAACTCAATAGACGATCTTCGGCAACGTATTATTACAGAATGCAGAGCTATTCCCAGACATGTGTTTCAAAATGTCAGAACAGAATTTGAAAATAGGTTGTACTATTGTTTACAACAAAATGGAATGCATTTTGAGCATTTATTTGAATAAAATAATATTTTTATAAATTGTTTTATTCAAATTACAAATTTTCTTTTCTATCGATTTTTTTTGTGCAGCTAAATACTACTCAGTGAGACCTTTCATTTGAGGTATAACGAAGGAGGTGGTTCCATTTCAAATTTTAAAGTGGTGGTGTGGGGCGCCTAGGGGGTGACTGACTCCTTGACCAAAGTATGGTGTTTCTAGTTTCCCCCTACCCAAATAACATTTATACCAAAGAGTTGTTCTAACTTTTGTAGTTTCCGAGATATTTGCATTGAAATTTTTCAAATTGACACCCTGTATATACCTCATATAAATTGTTAAAGTTTTTAGAAGTTTTGTATAAATTTATTGAATTGAACCCTATTTAATAAAGTCTGTATGATGAGGCATATATGTACATTTAGTAGACTTAGTCAAGACCAAATCCTAAAGGCCCAACTGGGTAGAAGATTTGAAAAATATTATAATAAAAATTTTTTTTACTTATTTTGTGTTTTTTTTGGTGTACTAATATTCTAATAATAAAATAATTATATATTAATAGTAGCAGTTAAGTTGCTTACTTCTCGAAAACAAAGTTCTTTGTAGTAGAATGTTTAATACTGCGTCATTGGAACTACATACAGGCCGAATTTTCCCATAAGTATGAAGCTCTAAATTCATATAAAAGTCGTTATTTGTTCCCCAAAGAACTAATTGAAATAAAAATAATTATCGCGCCCACTAATGTCTTTGCGCGCCCATAAGAAGCCATGTATTTGTAGCATCACTTGGAACACTTGCACAATTCGGCCCCGACAACAAAAACCGTAAATTTAAGGGTTCTTACGATCACACTTAGCAACCATTTTATTGCAGTCATAAAATCAGAACCATTTTTCGTGAAAACAACTTTATCAGGACTAATATCAGATTAGCAGCCAAATTGTTATTATCTTTCAACAAAATTATCTGTCACTGTTAGGAATTAGGAAAATATAATTATTACATTATTAACACTATAGATAAAATTATTAATATTTTATCTTAATAGTTAATCCATAAACACTTTAGCGGATTTCAAGGCCAACATGAAAGTTAGGTTATTTTTAGATTTAAAATAAAGTTGGTTAGTTACAAAAATATTCAAACAAAGGACATAAACAACACCTCCAAAAATTAAAAATCATAGTTAAATAAGTACTATACGTTTTTAAAATGAACCCAAGAATGGTAAAGTATAGATTTGTCAAAATAGGTATGGGTAGAACCTGACTTACCTCTGCTACCACTGACTGCAAGAGTGGGTCAATAAAAGTACCCTTAAAACCTACAAACTTTCTATAATATAGTGCTTACAATCTCATATTTATTGAGGTTTAACAAAAAAATGTTAATGGCCACATACCTAATTAATCAATTTCAAATATAATGATCACACTGTCAATACCAATCAAAACAACACAATACTAATAAACAAAAAAACACTCATTTTTATATTTACCAGAAAGAAAGTTGACACTTTTGCAGTGTTCATTTTAAAAATGGGTTTAATTCTCCATTTAAATTCTATAAAAAAAATATTTGCCTATAAAATTACTTAAGTATTATGGAAAAGTAGGTATTTGGTAGAGGTAAATTATTGTAAAATGGTTTTATCAAGGCTTTCATGTATTAGGTAATTCAAAAAATTTAATAATAACATTTCAATAGATAAATCCCCAGGAAATGAACCTACCTAATACTCATGGAAAGCAAACGATTTCTTTCACGCTCTAATTTAAATTTAAACCCAAACATTTTCAACACATTAGCTCCCATTAAACAATCATTTCTTTAATTCTGGTATTTTATTTTTAACTTTCTTTAAATATTTAAATTACGCTTGGCACCTTCCCTACTAATTAACATATTCTATTTTCATTAACGTGCCAAAATTAAATTGGAAGCAGGTTATTGATCTCATTTCAATAACATTTGTATAAATCATTAGGGCCTATATCATTATAAATATTTACTAAATAGGTAGATCCTAAAGGGTTTTAATTACTTTTTTTATAATTTGCAAGACTTTTTAAACAGTCATCAGATATACCTACTGGTTTCATTAGGTACAGGTATTCTGAGATGTTAGCCGCCAAACTAAATAAGCTAAAATTTGAGATATCATTGAAGTACAGGAAACATTCTTTGCATTAGGCATCAGTTACGAAAGAATATTTATAACTAATGAGAGTTGTCATATAAAGTAAGTTAAGCACATTCATAATGGTTTAATTGAAACGATTTTTAACTGACATTCAAGGAAAATTAAACATATCCTTAAGGATAAACAGATAAGTTGGGAACCTAAAATTCTCAACTTCAATAACATTTTCTATGAGAAAAGAAAAAATCATTAATGTTTTAAAATGTGAATTAAAAAAAAATATATTTATTATTTTTTGGAAAATGGATGTAAGTACGAACCTACCTACCATACACCATACAGTCACAAATATTTTTCACATGAAAGATATAAGTAGCCTTCTTCATTATTAATTATCAGCTAAATTATTTCTTCCTGAATTACATGATCCCAACAAAATGAGACTACCTAATAATTAGAAATTAATATATCAAACCTAATTGTGTATCAGAAAACACTGCTATCCTATTGCTTTTTATTAAAAAAAGAAACTACCTATTCCATATATAGGTACCTATAGGTAGTTGCTGCTCTTCCAAACTTTAATAAAGCTGGGTTCGGGTTCACATTGTTCAATTAATCATTTATACAATTATTTATGAGGCATCAATAGGGATGGATAATTAATGTAAATTAACCATGGCCAATACATAAGCAATTAATTACTGTGCAATTTAAATATCTATACCAGATAGAAGTATAAATAAATATCATTACACTGCAGATTATATAGAAGCATTAGTATAATGACTGTAATGATAAGGGCATGAGTACAAAAGTCTTTACCTGGCTGTTGCTAGCGTCTGAAGACATTTTTTGCACGTATTATTTCTGTAGCGAGCTTATGAACAAGGAATAAAAATCTGATTTCACTTGACCTCTACACACTAAACAAACATGATAAATAACCTAACCAAACATTATGTCACTACATGACTGGATAAACAAAATATTTGTTATCTTTTGTCATTGAAAATTGAACTTACTCCTCCAAATGCGTTAACCATTTTTGATTACGTAGTTTGGCTCGAAGCAGTTAAAGTACCAAACACTGACATTACAACAAAATTTACAAACAAACGAGATACATAACCCCTCAAATTCTTCTTCTTCTGTTAGGCCTTCGTTTCCTTTTTTTTGGGGCTTACCCAAGGTTTCTAGAAGGATAGTTACCCTTCAAATTATAGCGTTGAAACCACTGAACTATATGGTTGAAACAACAGAAATACTCAGGGCTTAATGTTGTAGTAAGCAATTAAACTTGACGTACAGCGCCAGAAATCTAACTAAGCTTAGTTCTAATGTATTTTAATTAAACAAACTATAACCGTAACAACAATATATGTCCATAATGTATGGTTCTCACACGCAAAAGTACATCCACCACTGATTAGAACCTCGGAACAGCTGAGTCTGACTAAAGTATAGTTCATATAGATGCGAATCACGAATCAATCAATTTATTTGAAATATTTGAAATTGACCAATCAGAGCATTATTCGCAATTTATGATTCGCAATAATTCGCATCTATATGAACTAAGCTTAAGACAGTGCGTAGCGTGGATAGAGCGCCGACCTACACCGGCTACTCTAAGCCGTTCTGTGGTAATGTATATTTTCATGAGTTTCATTTATATTCGATTTTAATACCAGGAAAACAAGGATTAATAGATCCATCTAAATTAAAACTTATTTATATGAAATCCCACCAAATACATTAACGCATCAGAAACTATTGGATCGGTATCACACGTGCTCTTGAAGAACCTACAAAAAATTCTTTTGACCTCAATTGAAACTGCAACGCAACATTAAAAATGTATACTGAATTTAGCAAAACTGTGGTTTTTATACCACCCCTTTTTAGGACTAAATTCAGTTTAACTTCGAATGTTGTCTTGCAATACCTTTTAAACATAGTTTATCGCATTTTAATTTTGGACTAACTTAAACCCCCATAGTTGATGGTTTAACTTTAAATATCAGGGTTAAATCTTGTTTTACGTCTACAATTAGGGTTTATTATCTTCTTTTTATTTTGCTTTTGCTTTGTGAAGTCACTTTATATTTAATATACAATATTGAATATAAAGATAATAATATAAGTATTCGACGATGATTTGGAAATCTTGGAGGTTATTGAACAGGATTTCCCCCAGGCGCGTATTTCAACACCAAAATTATTTTGAAGGAATGGATGATTATAGGTTTTAGAAAATTTCGTTTATACAAAGAAACTGTTTTATTGGTATGGAAGACCATTGGACACCTTTTTAGGCATTCTGTATTTCTGCGGCAGGAAGGGCCAGAACTGTTATTAAATTTTAAAGCTATTTTTTCCCAATATTCACATTTTTCTTTAGCAATAATACAGCACCTGTTATTTTCAGTTACATGTTTCTACTTTGACACAATATTTATCAATAAAATTATATCAACTTACAACTTATCGTTATGTACCTACCTGTAAGATTTGAAGACTTATTTCTTTTATTTTCCGATTCCATAATTATTATCAAGGGCCTTTATTTAAAAAGTAAAACACTTCTGCAAATAAAAAACGCGGAACCGGAACAGCAAAAACGAAACTTAACGTAACCTTTAATTCATAAAAATTAGTTGACACGATAATCCCTAAATTTTGGGGTTTAACAACTAATCTGCTATTAACTGCAAGTGATATACAACATAATCAAATTGAACGAACGTTTATGGTTATATCTGCTGTTTATATTTTCAATAAAACTATTAAACTGTTGGTCACTTGTTTATTATCTAATATCACAGCATTTAACAGATTTACATTTATGAGAGGCACACGGAAAAACGGTAAAGGAACAAAGGACTCGAGCGCTCGGTGACAGACAAACAACATCAAACAACTGACTCTGTGTACACACACACACACACACACACACCCACACACACACGCGGAGAGGTGAGCCCATCTGGCGGAAGTCCTTGTGGCCCTGAGCTCATTTGCTCAGAGTCTCAATGACTCCTTCCAGACTTCCTTCCACGCCCCCCTGCGGTGCAGTTCCGCAGGGTCTCACCAAAAAGTACTAAAGGTACTTTTACTCTGGAATCTAAGAGAGGGGTGTATTATTGGTTTTGTGAAGTGTATCGGGGGAGGGCTTTGGTGGGTGGGTGGTGCTGCTTGGCGCACCTAGAGAAGTTGGTGACGGGGACGTTTATGACGATACGGGGCATCGATGTCATAATTGGAAGCTTGTCTGGATGAGGGGGTTTGGGTGTTCGGGGGCCGAAGTTAGAATCTTCGTATTTCTCTCGTGGAGAAACTGGGAAAGGGGTGTGTGTTTGATGTCGCGGTGTAGGTCTACGTCACGGATGAACCATGGGATATTCATGGCGGTGCGAATGTAACGATTTTCAGGGATTTGGAGGCGGTTAATGTGGGAGGGGGCTGCGAAACCCCACGCCACTGAACCGTATGTCAGGGCGGGTCTGATGATGGCTTTGATGAGGTGGATTTTATTTTTGTGGCTTAGGGTGCTGTGGCGGTTGAGGAGGGAGTATAGAAGAGAGTATGTCATTCTGGCTTTATTGAGGTTGCCTTGGATTTGGGACTGCCAGCGGAGGGTTTTGTCTAGGGTGATACCGAGATATTTCACTGAGTCTGACCAGGGAACATCGCGACCATCCAGGTTGACCGCATCGAAGGGTGGTTGCCTTCTGCGGCCAAACTGGATGGTTTGGGTTTTGTCGGGATTGAGGCGAAGTTTCCAATTCACGCAGTAATTGGAAAATTCGTTAGCTACTGTTTGCAGTTTTCTGGTGACTACTCGGGGACTCAGTGACCTTATGATGAAGGCGGTATCATCAGCGTAAAGGGCCAGGGTGCTGTCGGGGGGTTTGGGGATGTCGTGTGTGAAAATATTAAACAGATGGGGGGATAGAACTGCTCCTTGTGGGACTCCCGCTTCGAGGGTGCGGGGGGTGGATAGTGACTGTCCTATGCGGACTCTGATTTTGCGGCGGGCGAGATAGGATTGAATGAGGCGGACCATGTTTGAGGGGTAACCCAGGGCTATCATCTTGTGAATCAGTCTGTCGTGCCATACGGTGTCGAAGGCCTTTTCGATGTCGAATGAGATCACCCCGACGAACTGATTCCAGCTGAAGCCCTGAGTTATAAACTCAGTGATTCGTAGGACTTGGAGTTCGCAATTGAGGTTTTCCCGAAAGCCGAACTGTTCGTCCGGGAGGACTTCCAGTTCGGTGGACTTAGCTTTGAGGCGGGTGAGAATTATAACTTCAATGATTTTGGCCATTGAGTTGAGGAGGGATATGGGGCGATAGTTTTGGGGGAAGGTGTGGTCCTTCCCGGGTTTGGGGATCATTATGACAGTGGCTTCTTTCCATTTTTTAGGAAAGTAGGCTAGCCTGAGGGTGGCGTTTGCAATGTTGGACAGGGTGGCCATGCCTTTACGTGGGAGGAATTTGAGGATTTTGTTTGATATGTTATCGGGGCCAGGGGCTTTTTTGGTTTTGCGCGAGAGAATGATTTCCGCGAATTCGCGGGGGGAAACTGGTCTGATGATTTCCTCAATTTCGTCGGACCGTCTGACTGTTCTGGCGGTGCGCTCCACCAGTTCTTCATGATCTGGGTCGATATCATGGTTGTCTTTTAGTCTGCTGTGCCTTTCGTATGTATCTGCAAAGGCTCCGCCTTATCTGCTTCTACATACTTGAGGCCGTGGGCAGAGTGAATGGGGGGAAGTTTGCGGGGTGTTGAGAGACGGAGGGTTTTTTGCATTTGCCAGATGCTTTTGTCTTGGGGGTTTAGTTCGCGGAGTCTATCTGACCATTGTGATTGTCTGAAGTTAAAGAGGGCGGTTTTGAGTTGTCTGCATAAGACGTTGTATGCGTTTATGTCTGGGGGGTATCGTGTGTATCGGGATAGTCTGCGGGCTCTGCGTTTGTCATGGTAGAGTTGTTTGATGTCGTCGGGTAGGGTGGTGTGTTGAGGGGTGGGTCGTTGAGGGGGGATTTGGGAGGTGCTGGCTTGGATGGCCTGGGTGAGGTCGTTTTCCAGTTTGGATACGGCCTCATCCAGTTCATGCTTGGAGGTGATGGGGGTAAAGGGGGGGGAGGTGGTGTTGGATTTGTCTGTTCAGTTGGGACCAGTCTAGTTTGTTACGAGGAGGGATGTTGGGGGGGTGGGTTGTTGCCTAGTTTTAGAATGATGGGGTTGTGATTTGTGGTGCCTTCCTGCAGGGAGGCGATGTCATAGGGCATGTTGATGTTTTGGAGGAGGGCGATGTCGATAGTGCTGGGGGTGTGTTGGGGATTGCCAGGGTAGAACGTTGGCGTTAGGGGGGCCGCTATGACCGCTCCTAGGACCTCAGTCGTAGCCAGCAGAGTGTTGCCATCTGCTAGGCTCCGAATGCAGCCCCAGGCGCGGTGTTTAGCATTTAGGTCCCAATAGCCACCGTGCTATTACCGGGCGGGATGATGTTTGATATATCGAGTTGGGTGATTGGGCGTAGGGGGCTTTTGTAGCAGGAGTGAATGGTAATTGATTCGTTGTGTCTAGTATGGACTAGGATGCGTGAAGTTGTTGGTCTGAGGGGGTGTGAGAATGTCGTGAGCTAAAGATTTACGTACTAGGAGGGCTGTGCCCCCCTGGAGGGGGGTTGGCCCATCTGTTCTGTAAGTGAAGTAGCCTGGGAATGTGTGGCGTTTGTCAGGGGTAGTTTTTGTTTCCTGGAGCGCAAGGATATCGACCTCATGCCTGGATAGAAATATTCCTATTTCAGGCTTGCGGGCTGATATACCATCAACGTTCCAGGAGGCGAGGACGAGGTTGGTGGGTTTATAGGTTTGTGAGGCCATTAAGGAGGCTTATGAGATGTGGCTGGGCAACTATGGCCATGAAGAAGGGTGTTTACCCTTCAAATGTGGATTGCTGCTTTGCAGCTGGGGGGGCTCTTGGAGGAGCTTGGGGTTTGTTGGCCGTTTTGGCCGCACCGGCGTAGGAGGTGAGTGGAGGGGCGTTGCCACGGGGGGGCCTGGATCTGGGGGGGAGTTGGTCTGCGCGGTTTGGGGAATTTGGTGCACCCTCTGTAGCTGGCCGCATAGGCTGTAATGGTCTGGATTTGTTGACTGTATTAGTGGGCAAGCATACCTTTTATTTCGGTCATTCCTTACTAAATTTTTAGGTACTCAATTATGGCTAATTATTTCAGATATCCATCGTGGAATTGCACTCTAAGCTAGTAAACATCTAAGGCTTGATTCTGTGGCGAACTTCTTGTCAATCTACTTTTGACACTCCCTCGTTTTTCTTAAACCTTTTTAGGGTCTCCATTTTACTTTTTGTCCAAACGTGAGAGAAGCCAGACCAACGGACGAATTTTTTCGGAAAATTCACGCTGTGTAGCGGATATGTTGGCTGGACTACAATTTTAATTAATCCTATTTGGCCTATATGTAGGTTTTGTTTGTATGGATTAATTAGCGAGTTTCTCGGACTTTACTCACGTTAGAGCCTACTGAACATCGGCTCTTTGCGACACGTTTTTCTTTGGCCCTCCATGTTATTGAGAGGTAAGTTTGGCTATTTTTTTTTGCATTTTTCTATGATTAAATTTTTGGTGAAAATTGATACTTTGGGGAAAATTAACCTTAATTTCATGTAGATATATTGGTTTAACCATGTGTCGACCTTGAGTTTTTTTTTAAGGATTTTTAAGGTTAAAAAAAAGGGCAGCACATGGCTTTTATTTTAAAGGGTAAACTTTGCCTTCTGAGTTTTCTGGTTTAGATTATTTACTAATGGAAACAATGTTTTCCTTAGGGTTTTTAGTTTTGGTACATTTTTTGGCTTAAAAGCCAATCCAAGGTATTTCGGGACATGTTGGACGTTTCCTTTGAAGTCACCTAAAACTATGGGATTTTGGACCCGTTATAGATAGTTTGGTTTACCAGCCTATAACCGATTATCATGCTTTGCTAGCAGATCCAACCTGCAGTTTCCTTGGCCTGGTAGCAGTTGATTAAGTACATGGACCTTTTTGTTTTCATCGACAGATAAGTTTTTAAAATAGTACCAATGATATCACTTTTACAGTCTGAGACAGACTAGTCTAAGCGTTTGCCAAGGCCTTTTACTTCCTTAATTTTCACATCTCTTGGTGGAGATACCTTGTATGCTTTTTTGTGACTGAAGGCAAGCTTAACCTAGACTGCTGAAACCTCTTTAACTATTATATGAATCTCTAAATCGTTACTTTTATTCATGTCTGTTTTTTTTTCTTAATTATCATGCTTTTATAATGCTGTAATGTACCAGCATTTTGTAAGGTAATGTCGACATCACTGCGCTGAGTATACCAGGTTGAACTATTTATTTTAATAATTTATTGAAACTTTCCTTGAAATATTGCTCATTTCTGTTATTTTGGAATTAAGAATTCCTGGTTATATTTTGCCTTATTAGTCTTATGACCCTCTAAATCACACCCTATTATTTAAGGGCTTCACCCAATTACAAGGTAGTTTTTTATAAATATAAACCAGTCAAGCTTATCTTGTGTTTGATTTGCCTACTTGTGGTCTTTGGCTATATATTTTATATTCTTTTTGGCAGTTTTGCTTATAGAAAAAACTGTCTGGCGCCCTTCATATGTTGTAACTTGATGTTCCATGGTCTGTAAGGAGTAAGTATGGTAGTAATACCTTTTGGTAGCATCGTGGTATTGGACAGGACCGGATATGAAATCCAGTGAACCCACCCTGATGAGTTAGCTTGGGTAATTAAAAGGGTAAAGTTGGTAAACACATTTTAAAGTCTTATTTTATCTTACCATCCCTTTAGGTTAATACCGACCCCCGTTTTAATCTTAACAAGGCCTCGCCGCAGTTGGCGCAAGTGGCTGGGGTTTCGGGGGTTTTGGGGCGGGTGGCATGGGGTTGTGCGCATTTGACACATTTGTTTTCTGCAGAGCAGTTGTGTTGGGTGTGCCAGAAGAGTTGGCAGCGGTGGCATTGCGAAACCCTATTGGATTTGCGCTGGGGCTCTACTTTGATTGATAGGTAACAGACGTATTTTACGTCGAAGATGGCGGTTTCGGATTTGGGGAGTGTGACAAGGAGCAGTGGCATGGGGTTTTTGGTAACGCGGCTCTTCATGCAAGCTACAGATGTAATAGTGAGGTTTTGAGCTGCGAGATCGGCAGCTACTACCTCGGAGGGGAGGTCTATCGGGAGACCGCGAAGTACAACATGGAGGAGTTTGTCCTCCTCCAGGGTGTAGGAGTGGGCTGAGATGTTGTTAGCCGCTAGAAATTTGATCAGGGCACGGTGGTCGTTGGGGGTATCAGGGAAGATTCTGATACCACCTTGGGAGAGGGAGTCTTTATTAAATTTGATGTCTGCTGCTTGGATTGCAGCAGACTTTTGGTCTCAGTTGTCAGAAGAGTGTAGGACAACTGGGGGGGGGGCTTGGTGGGGGCATTGGTGTCCGCAGGGGAGGAGGGCGGCTTAGCTACTGACAGATGTGCCAGTGGCGTAGCGAGGGGGGTTGCACTTGTGGAGGCAAGTGCGGGGAATTGGGGGCCAGTTTTAGTTGGCTGAGTTGTTGGGGAGGGATTTTTGGTTGTGGTGAGGTAGAGGTGGTGGTGGGTGCCTTGGAGGCAGATGAAGTGGAGCGGGGATCTTTTGAGATTTTAGGCAGAGATGATTGCCGGAGGGCCATGTTGGGGGCTGGGGGTTTTTTGCGGGGGTCCGAGTTGGAGATCTCGTGTTTTTTGGCTTTGGAGGCCGTGCCTATCAGAGTAGGGTCTGATAGTTGACGTTTTTTGAGGGCGGAGGAGGAGGATTGTTGCATTTCTGCAAGAGTTTTGTTGAGAGCAGCAATTTCGCTGACGAGGGCAGCATTTTGCTGGGTTAGATCAGTTAGCGGTTTAGCCTGGGATTCGGGCTGCTTGGATTGGGCTTCAAGCTGCTTCGAAAGAGATTTATTTTGAGCGATTAAGTGCTCTGAGAGATCTGGGGAGGGGGGGGTCAATGTCCATTTTGGAAGTCTTGGGCTGTTTAGATGAAGACATGGTTGGGGGGGTATGCAAGCTTGGATGCTTTCAGCGTATTAAAATACACTGAATTTGCAGCCTTAGCTTTGCCAAGGTCTAGAAAGCTGAAAAGGGCTAAATTTTTTAATTAGTAAATACTCACAATTATTTCAGCTGGGCTGAAGCCACGCCGATTCGATATACAGGAGCCCCTGTGTAGGGGGCACCAAGTCAGTCGCACCGCTGCAGTAATGCAATAGCATTAATGCATCGGCTTGCCTTGCTTCCTGTATTACGAATCGTAGTCAATGGCTATCTCCGATGATCTGGCGTGATGGCTGCTACCTGAAAAATAAACAGTGTAATTAGTAAATATCTAGCCGAAATAGTGCAAACACTATTTCAGAAAAACGAATTTCACGAATTTCAGCAGTCTTTATGTTGAGAAACACAAAGACTGCATCCCAACAAACACCCTACGTACTAAAGACGTACTTATTGTGTTCGTTTTATGTCCCGTACGTACAGTAAGTAAAATGCACATTTTAAGTACGTATTTTCTCTGACATATTGTGTATGTACAACGATCATTCTTGATTGTACGTACAATGTATCATCCTTAAATGTACCAACGTCTAAAAACCGGTTGGGATGATACGTTGTTATGTAGGTATGTTTTATTACATAATGTAACAATGTTTTACCTTATGTAAAACTAAATTACTAATAAAAAATAATTAAATTAGACCTTTTTCAAACTTGGACATTTTTTTGTTCTGTGATTGTAAGGTTAATTATTATTATCCGCTACCGATTTAAATTTCGCGCTTGCTTACGTCGTAAAAATCCGACACTATTCGGGTATTCGGACGTCTTTCTGTGCAGTTAAATTAACTTAACCAAACTTTTGAGTTTGTAAGTGTGGCTTCTTTTTGTTGTATTGCCGATGTTTCTCAACGAATTGGCGAATTTTACCAGGACGTTTTCCTCTAAATGCGTTAAGTTTTATTACTTTGTTCGTTAATTTATTATTTGATATACAATTTACAGGTAAATAGTAACTTGAGTGGTAGAAATGCCTCTTAAACAGTTTCGAAGCTTAAAAAACCTTAAATGTACTTAGCTATGTCGAACTAACTACTAACTATGTCGAACTAACCTGAACTAACCTGAATTCAATGCTGAAATTTTAAGACAGCATTTTTTCTGAGAGGCTTGACATTCCAAGTAAAAAACTTTAAGGTATCAAATACTGAAACTATTAGTCCTGGGGCGCTTAGTCAAGTAAAAGTTACTTGTAATCGAGCTTGTAATAGTGAAGCAGATCTATACTGGCACTTGAAGATTTCTTAAATCTACCAGAACATTTCAGAAAGTTGGTAAGATTTGACCACCCATTCTATTTAAAAAGTAGTATAGTAAAACTTGATATACAGATACCTATATGTATTTTAAGGTAAAATTCAATTAACAATTGAATAAGACCTTAACAGCCCTTTACGTTAGGTATTAATACAGTAAGAATGTTTATTTTTGATAATGTTTAAGTACATTTACCATTTTAGGAGTCTAAAATGTGCATATTGGCACAAAATAATTTGCAAGCTTTATTAAACGAAGCATGGGAGCATTTATTTGGAATCACCAGGCTAAAAAGATACCAGAAAAAAAGATTTTCGCAGTTTTTAATTGCAAAAGTTATAATAAGTAAGTACTAATTTAAATGATGAAACGGAAATTGGACGTTTTCAACTAGAGGTGTAGTGTATAGTAGTCAAGTAGAGTAGGATATGAGTGTATTTTGTATCTTGATATTATTTTTATTTTATCTCCCCTAATTTTTTGTTTTAATCATCTTAAAGTTTCTTTAAAATATGGCTTATTTTATTTAGTTGACTTGTATTTGTATATACTATAAAATATTATTTTTTCTGGGTTGTAATTAAAGTCTTTTCATTTAAGATGCCCTTCTGAGAACAGAAAAAAGCTGAAATAAAAAAGAGGCAGAGCAGGAAATAGCCAAATTGCTAAGGAGGACCCCCGATTGACTAAAATATAAACAAAAAGCGAAAAATAATGATAACGATGGGGAATCAAATATTAATCCCGGGGTATCAGATAGATAATAATACATTCATATATACACAATATATATAGAATGTTACTAAATATTAACCAACAAATTTATTGTAATATATTATTGTAGATACTTTATCAGTAGTTATTATTTATCCATTGTAGGTACAAACAACGTACTTCTTACGTATGTAGTACGTACATAGCACGAAGTGTGCGTACATCTTTAACACGTACAGTTAATGTACGTACATTAAATATACGTTTATCGTACGTACATAAGATGTACTTGTCGTACGTCTTACTTAAGTACAATTGTGTGGAAAATTTACGTACTAAGTTTGTAAAATGTACGTACTACGTCCAATAACGTACATGCATAAGACGTACTTTATGTCCAACTAGTACGTACTTAAAACGACTTATGTATGTATTTATGCTGGTTGGGATTAGACGTGACTCTGTACGCGCATCCTAATGCCTTTTATATTCATGACATAAAAAGAGATAGATATATTTCCGGAGATTGAATGGCGGTTCATTTGAAGTAAATACATGACAATTATGATTAAACCGACGTTTAGTTAAACCAAAGCTAAGAAAAAACTGGTGCAACTACCTAGCTAGGCAATCCAAAACACGTGATCCTTGCCTCCCACGGTCATATTGGAATCACAACGTGCTTCCAATATGGCCGCTGACGGCAAATGTCCCAAAAACTAACCTTTATTTTTGTGTAAATGTCAGTCCTCTGTCAGTTTGATGTGTTCATTCGTGTAAGTAAACACTGTAAACAGCGATTTTGATTTTATGTGTTGTTGTTCAATATGTGTTTTTTCTGTTATTTATATTCAATAACACTTAAAGTTGGTGACGTTAACAATAGCAAGTGTATATCTACACAATATATTGAGGGAAAGCCGTGAAGTTGGTGAAAGATAATTTGAAGGTGTTCATGGTATTTGTTTTAAAATCCTCAGTGTTTAATCTGATTGAAATATGGTTGTGTGTTTATCTTAGATGGTTATTAGGTGTTTCGTGATTTTAGGTACCTACAGAAGGTGAGCATTATTGGGAACAGGGATCCTTTTACTCTCAATTTAAACTAAAGGGAACACTCAGTTCCTTTTATACACTCGTTCATGTTGTTCATGTCAAACTCATGTAAGGTTCGAAAACTTTTCGGGTAGTTCGAGATAACCAATTTTTATGCTCGGAGTTCGGAATATCTAACCTCACAAACTTGATCATAACTTCAACCTCACCAACTTTTCGAGTTTATAAATCCAGCTTTGACAGTGAATTGGATTTATCTCTCAAGGGAATGTCACCAGTGTCTAATATGAATATTGTTTCATATTTTATAGTGCTAAGCCACAATTATTACACCAGGAAAGAAATGGAAGCTTTTAAGAGTCTACTATCCTATAAATATTTTCAGGCAGATTTGTTATCAAAATGGGCACAAAGTTTATTTAGGTTTTCTTTATTTTGGTTGGAGTACCTATGCCATTTTATTTTCTGGCTTTTTGGCTGACTATAATAAAGGACTTGCTCTAGGTAAAACATTCCCAGAGAGCTAATTTAAAACCCTTAACTGTGTGAACAATGAAATTATTCCAAGGGATGGAAGTATGTGTATGGCTCACTCTTCATGCATGGCAGAAAACAGTGAAGTTTGTAGTCATGTTGGAGCTATACTATTTGCTGCAGAGTATCCTAACAAAATTAGGGGGGTTACAACTTGTACAGACATAAAGTCTGCCTGCCCAAGATCATTCCCGGTGAATGTTTCTATTATTCCAGCTAGTGGTATGGACTTTGGAAAGACCACTGTACAAAAAGTGAAAGAAATTCCAGCGATGCTTAGTATAAAAATAGATAGTATGTGAGAGTTGAAGAGCTTGGTTACAGGTCTGCACTAATGAAAATTGTGGAGCCTTTTGCTTCCAAAATGTCAGCCTCAACTGTTGAAAATTTAGCTTTGGTGTTAGACATATATCAAGAGAGTTATTTATCAAATTTTTTCCTGATAAAAAGTTTTTTAAGAGGAATTGTGAAATTGCCTTAAAAATTCATTCTAAAGTAATTATGTCAGAACTATTGTGAAGATACTTTACTAGAACAGCTGGGACTGCTAGTGCGAAAGTACATTATTGGTGCATTTGTAAAGGTGTTAACGGTGAAGGCCTATGGTAAAATGTGTTGGATTAAAAGACACTTGTAGGAAATGACAATGTATTAATTTTGTATAAAAATGTTATTATTTTATCATTATTTGTCAAAGCAGATTTACACACTATGAAGACCTTATGACAAACGTAACAGTAACAAAAATTGGACAATACAAACGAAAGGTATTATGAGTGTGTATTTGCTAGAAAAGCGGGGGCTATTTTGTAGTTGAAATTATACAGCTTTAGTAAATAAGTTGTTTTTATTGTTTAAAAATTAATTTAATTTTAGTTACTCAATAAACACTCAGTACTCAATACTCAATACTCAATACTTTATTCATGTCAAGTCACAATACAATGTGTTACCCACGTCGACAATACAATTCACTTAAACCAACTAATGTATAATTTTATAATAGTATAAGAGGTAAAAACACTAAGTGGTAAAATGTAGTTAGTAGTACTCAAAATTACACCACAATTACGAATTAGGTTGACAATTTACAGCATACTAAAATTGACATTAAAATAACCACTCATTGAAAAAAAAAATACCAATAATAAATTTAAAATTTAAAACTACTACTTAAAATTCAAAATGTAAGATCTACGTGACAACATGCAAACACAGATTTAAAATTCAAAATGTAAAATTTACAATAGCAAATAGGTACATTAAACAAAAATTACGAGAAATGCGACATATACTCTTCAGGTGAATAAAATGAGTTTAAAATCAAAATTTGTTTCATTTTTTTTTAACTAAGAAACGGCAATTGTTTGATTTCTGCCGGAATAACATTAAAATATTATTTTACTGCCCAATATCCGGGACCATCCTGACATCTTTTTATGCGCCAGTAAGCTGGGTAAAAGCACCCTTATTTCTTGTATAATTATGGACTTGTTCGTGAGTGGTAAACAGGTGGATGTTCTTTTTGACATTGAAGAGGTTCTCTAGGATGTACAGAGAAGGAAAAGTAAGAATGTTCAAATCTCTGAAGGACGCTCTACAGTCTTCCTTAAGCCTAAGCCACCCATCAGTCTAATCGCCTTTCTTTGCAAACCAAACGGACGCTGAGAGCCAGGAGCGTGCCCCTATGCAAGAACGGCATAAGAAAGATAGGAGTGAAATACAGCGAAATATGCAGTTTTTAGTATAGCATGGGACACATTGTCTGCGAGACTGCGAAGCAGATATAGATTTTTGCGCAACTTCAACGCCACAGCCCCAGTGTGCACGCCCCACTGTAGTCCAGGGTCAACACTGACGCCAAGAAATATTGTCTCTCTCATATGGGTATTCACAGTACCTATATCTCTCATATAGAGAACCACCCGCTCCGTTTTGCTTGTGTTCAGCAGTAACTTTTTAGAGTTAAACCACTCTTCCGCCCCCTTCTGCGCCTCCAAAGAGCCCGACATTGACGCTTCTAATGTACTCGCCCTAACAGAAATGGTTGTGTCATCGGCAAAAAGGGTAAAATGTGATGATGTATCGTTTAATGGTAGATCATTTATGTAAATCAAGAAAAGTATGAGGCCTAGAATGGAACCTTGGGGTACCCCGATAGCTATCTCTTGTTTTGGCAAAGTCACACCATTATACTGCACGGCTTGACACCTGCCTGTGATATAGGATTTCAGTAGCTGGAGACTGTGGGTATTGAAGTTGTAGGCTTTTAGTTTTTGCAGAAGGATGTTGTGGTCGACACAGTCAAAAGCCTTGCTGAGGTCACAAAACAGAACCGTGCCATTCTTGCTCTTGAAAGGCATCCATGATATCTGAAATAAGATTAAGGATTCCTATGACACAATAGAAGTCATGCTATCGAGTTTTAAGCAGTGTGTTATAATAGGCATGCATTCAACTCATTTTCTGAATTATTTTTTTTATTATGAATTTAGGTCGTATTCAAAGAAAATACAGAATTATAATATGAAAGTGAAATAAACGTCCATGGTGCTAGCCTCGTGGCACCTTCATCAACCTTGATCGGTAGTAATTCCTCTTGACTGGATGTAACTGTATAAATCAAATCAAGCAAGCTTTATCGACAGAAAAAAAATCTAAATTTTCATTGACAAAGCAGAAATACACTAATCATACATACCTACTAGATACAAACTTATACTAAATACAAAAAATACATTTGCGTTTAATTGTGGAACCATTCAACCATACCCAACTAAAGAGAAAATAATCAACAAAATATAATATAATATATATATATATAAAAAAATTGGAAGGTTAGTCTTTTTGACTGACTAGTTGAAAAACAAAGTTTCTTAAAGTATTGGGGTATCAGTCATTGGAGGACCATATAAGTAAAACCTCTTTTTAACTACGCCGAGCTTTCGACAATCTTTATTGTCTTTTTCGAGGCTACGAAACAGAGAAGCAATTATTATGACATGAAAAGTAACAAATTTTTTTCCAATTTTTTTAAAATAAATCTTTTACCTTGGGTGCAAATTGTATATATAATATTGTAACCGCAATGGCATGTTCTCTGATTGTAGTACTAAAACTTCCACAACTTTAGTATATAATTCACTATATTTAACGGTAAAAAATACAAAGTTATACGGAGAAAATATTAAACATGACATCTAAACGAAATGTCTTTTTGGTACTCGCCGTCGGTGGTGGCGGCTCGCTTTACTGCATAGGGTTGGCGCGCGGTGTTGCCGACTCGCTTCATTCCGCCCACCTTCAATTGCTCGCTATTCAAGACTACATCGACGTTATAGGTGACAAACATACTGTCTTAAATATCTTAAAATTTACCGAACTTAACGACGTAACTTAGTCTGACAATGGTAACGCACATAATTTGCAAACAGCACGCTTAACTGTGCCCCTTGAAGTTTTAACAGTCACTACCCGTACGACTCCATCTGTGCCCGGATGAACGTCTTCCACTCTCCCGATTGCCCACTGCAACGGAGGAAGATTGTCGTCGATTAATAAGACCATTCTTCCTATGGGTACATTTTCTTCTGATGCAGCACCTTTAGATGCCCTTTGCTGGACTTCGGTCAGATAGTCCTTGGACCAGCGTTTCCAGAAATGCTGCATAATTTGAGTAAGGTGCTGGTATCTAGTGAGACGTCCAGTTCTGATCTCGCGCAGGTCCGGTTCTGGTACTGCCACCAAGGAGCTTCCAATCAGGAAATGGCCGGGGGTTATCGGATTTAGTTCATCGGGATCGGTTGATAAAGGCGAAAGAGGACGGGAATTTAAACAAGCCTCTATTTGCACTATAATAGTATTAAACTCTTCATATGTTAAAGAGGCATTGCCGATTACCCGACGAAGGTGATACTTTACGGCCTTAACTGCGGCCTCCCAAATTCCACCGAAATGTGGGGAGCGAGGTGGAATAAAGTGCCGCGTTATATTTTCCACCGCCCAAAAATCGGCAAACACGTTTTGATTTTTTGTTTGATGAAAAAATATGGCTAATTCGTAATTGGCGCCTACAAAATTGGTGCCATTGTCGGAACAAATATGTTGACATTTACCACGCCGAGCTATAAAGCGTTTAAATGCATTAAGAAATGCGTTGGTGGAGAGATCTACTGCTAATTCCAAATGTATAGCCTTGGTGAATAGGCAAACAAAGACGCATAAGTATGCTTTTACAAGCTGCTTGCTTCGTGACAATCCTACCTTAATCTGAAATGGACCCGCATAGTCGACGGCGCAGTTTAAAAAAGGTCTGGATGGAGTCGCTCTTTTTTCCGGCAATTGACCCAATAGATTACTAATCGTAGTAGGTTTTACTTTAAAACATATAACGCATTCTCTGAGCACTTTACGAACCTTATTTCTTCCTGCAGTTGGCCAAAACCGTGTGCGAATATTAGCTAGCAGTGCTTGAGGTCCTGCATGTAAGAGTTTACGATGTTCGTGAGTGATCAAAAGTTTTGTTAATACGTGACCCTTGGGTAAGATTATCGGATGTTTAAAATCATATTCGAAATTGGATCTTTTTAGCCTACCGCCCACCCTAAGCAGTCCATCATTATCGAGAAATGGATTCAAATTTTTAAGTTTACTTTTATTGTTAACATACTCTTTGGTTTTCAACGCATTTTGTTCTTCAGAAAATCTTTGAGATTGAGCAAGCTTGAGCAAACATTTCATCGATAGATCAAGTTCCTGTATTGTTAATGGACCGTTTTTAGGCGACCTATGTAAAGCATTATTTTTAAAACGTAAAACATATGCAACTACTCTTTGGAGCCTTAAAAATGACGAAAATTTAGTAAACAACGATAAATCTGGATCGGTAGCAATCATAACCTTACTGGTGACCTTCCTTTCAGGTGCTTCTGAAAGTTTGATTGGCATGCTAACTGGCCATATACTATTAGCATTTTCTAGCCATTGTGGACCATGCCACCACAGCTTGGAATCAATAAGCTCTGAAGGGTTAATACCCCTAGATATAATATCTGCTGGGTTATCTTCAGAGCGAATATGACTCCAAGTGCGTTTGTCAGTCAACTCTTGTATCTCTGCTAACCGATTTCCAACAAAGGTTTTCCATTTGTACGGTTCATCAAGGATCCATGTAAGTGTTATGCTGGAGTCAGACCAGAAAAACATTTGATCTACATGCAAGCCTAGAGCCTTCATAGCAACATTGCTTAATCTTGCAGCTAATAGGGCACCACAAAGTTCTAAACGTGGTAGCGGGTTATGAGTTTCAGCGGCGCTACTCTTGATTTAGCGCATAGCAAGTTTGTACGAATGACACCATGAGTATCCAAGGATCTGACATAAATGCATGCTCCGTATGAAGTTTCAGAAGCATCGCAGAAAGTCTGTAATTCGATCCGAATCGGACTTTTGCAAATAGCGTGGCCTGGCACAGTTATGTTTTCCAACGATTGGATTTGCTCTTGATAGGTTTTCCAACAGGAATATATTTGCAACGGAACACTTTCATCCCAGTCCAGAGATAGCTGCCATAAATGTTGAAGCATCATTTTTGCCTTTATTATTATTGGGCCCATTAAACCAAGAGGGTCAAATATTTTAGATACAAAGGACAAAACCGTTCGCTTGGTTAGGTATTTAGGTGTTACACAGATTATTTGTAAATTGTAACAAAAAGTGTCATTCTGGCTATTCCAGACCAAGCCCAGAGTTTTGGACTCTTTGTCTTCAGAAAACACCAACTGTTCAATGTCTAGATTTTCTTCTCGAATTATCGATGTATGATTTGATCTCCATTTTCGAAGTTCGAATTGTCCTTGTGACAAGATTTCCGTAATGTCCTTCTTTATCTTTAGGGCACCCTCAATGGTATTGTCACCTGAAATAAGGTCATCTACATAGAAATCTTGTTTGATTATGCCGCTTATTTGGGGGTTTCTGAACATGTTCTCTTCAGCTAGCTGATGCAAACACCTTACTGCCAAAAAGGGAGCACAAGTAGTTCCATAGGTGACAGTATTTAACGTGAAAGACTTTAATGGCTGTTTCTCGTCATTTCTCCACAAAATGGCTTGAAGATGCCCCTGGGCACTTCCAACGTTTATTTGGCGATACATTTTTGCACAATCAGCTGTTATCACGTACTGGTGTTTCCGGAACCTGAGTAAAATAGGTCTTGCTGAATGGTAGGTCCAGTCATTAGCACGTCATTTAATGACATTCCGTCTTAGCAGATGCATCGAACACCACTCTTAGTTTCGTCGTTGAAGCAGATTCCTTAAGAACACAAGTATGTGGCAGATAGTTCAGCCCAGGCGCATTAGGATCCACTTCTGACATGTGGCCAAGTTCACGGTACTCATCCATAAATTCAGTGTAATGAGTTTTTAAGCTGTGCTTGTTGTGCAGTCTTTTCTCTAAGGAACTAAATCTTTTTAACGCCATCTGCTTAGACTCACCCAATCGTGAAATTTCATGCTTTAAAGGAAGTTGAACAGAAAACCTTCCATCATCCACACGTGTATGAGTAGACACAAAGTTATCTTCACATGCCTTTTGTTCCGAAGACCACATAGGTCTTGCCTCACAATGTTCAATTTGCCAGAACCTTTCAAGCTGGTTTTGTAAAGTTTGATTTAAAGAAAGATGACACAATGTCTTACTAGGATTATGAAATACCGTAGCAACCTGACCAGACAGAATCCACCCCAATTTAGTTTTCTGTGCTATTATTTGGGTATTGGATAATTTGATCTGTCCAATGCATAGTAGATCCCAAAATATAGATGCACCTAACAAGGCGTCAATTTTGGAAGGAAAATTGCATGATGGATCTGCTAAATTTATATTATTAGGTATTTGAATATTTGAGAAATCAATATGATCTACAGGTAAGTTATCAGTTATTTGATTTACAACAAGAAACGAAAGATTAGCCTTAAAATTATTATAAACCGATTTGATTGTTGTTTCGGTTGTATGTGAAACATTTGTACAAGCTTGGCTCAAACCTGAAATAGGAATATTTACCTTTTTCTTTGATAGTTTAAGACGCTCGCAAAGGTCTTTTGTAATAAAATTACTTTGTGAGCCCGAATCAAGAAGAACTTTGCATTAATGTTGTTTACCAAGAGAGTCACAAATAAATACGATATCCGTAGATAATAATACTTGATCATCTTTAAATGTAGTATGAACAGACACTAGTGTATTCTGACTTGTGTTATCTTGCGCTCCCTGTTCCCCTGTGTTTTCATTATTAAAATGCAATAATAAATGATGTTTCTTATTACAAATTCTACAGTTATTGTCAACTGTGCATTCCTGAAAAGAGTGACCTCCACCCAGACAATTTACACATAATTTATGTTTTTGACTTCAAGATACCGCGACTTAGGTGATAAACTTAAAAATTTGTCACAAGTGGTAATCTTAAGAGCTTGTTTACAGATGACATATGTTTTAAAACAGAGATAATTGCGCGATTGATTTTTAGGAACCTGCGGAGGGGGTGCTTTAGCATCATGTTTCTTGTAGCTTATAGCTTGAAGCAAATTATAACGTTTATTCAAAAACTCTGTAAAATATCTCATGGTAAGACTAGTCAATGGTTCAGAAAATGTTTCCCATTCTCTTCTAGTCGTATTATTTAATTTTGAACAAATTAAATAGATAAGTAAAGTATCCCATTTGTCAACGGGTTCTTTTAACGATTCTAAATGCTTATTAAGATCATCTAATAATTGGCTTAGACCTATATGCGACTCTTTATTTAAGGAAGACAGCTCAAAAATTGCTCTTATACATGATTATGTATAATAAGGCGTTTATTGTCATATCTGTCTTTAAGTAATTGCCACGCTATTTGATAGTTTACCGAAGTAGTTTCAATGCCAGATATGACATGAGTAGCCTAATTTTTTAAAGAACTTCGAAGATAGTGAAACCGTTCAATGTTAGTTAAGGTAGGATTATCATTAATCAAAGCATTAAAAGAGTCATGAAAAGTCATATACTCTTCATAGTTGCCGGTAAAAATAGGCAAATCTATTTTAGGAAACTTTACACCTGGAATTGAGGATGGTCCAACATTTTGAGTAGACTGTACTGCAGGTTGATTTGACTCCATAATATTATTAGCTTCAGAAACTATTCGATAAAAAGAATCTTCAAATGCAGCCTGTTCCTCACTGTTGGCATCATCCGCAGCATCCCCTTCAAGCATTCCTATCTGCACTTGTAGTTCGTTGAAATCATGCCATAGTTTATGACATTGTTCTAATCTTGTCTTTAATTGGGCATAATCGCCTTTAAAATTATTCACGAAGGTATCGAAACGTGATAGCTGACCCTTAGCATTGGACCGCTTTTTCTTAAAAGTTTGTAATGGTGTATTAGGCATTTTAATTAGAAAAAAGATGTGTCAATTAATTATTAATTACAATACAACGGATCACGCTAAACAAACTATAAAGTATAGTGCAAATAGAAAACCTATCGAAAGAAAGGATGTACAAAAGGTAAAAAAGGAATTATACGACCTGGTGCGTCACAGCTACTCGACGATGCTTTTCTCCAAACGGCACAAAAACAGTCTTATATCGCACGAGCGTGGTTAACAGGTCCCAATTTCGAATTGCATGGAAGAAGCAGTTCCTTTGTTAAACATCAATGGTATATGCAGTACGCCTCCGCCCTTTCACGGATATCTAGCCTCGCGATAACAATCTAACGCACCCTCTCGAAGACACAGTTTCGCTAGTGTACCGAACCGCCTGGGAAAGAGGCTATATTTCGTTTTACGGGATGATGGAATATGGCTGCCGACCAAGTTTGACGAAGTTAACGAAACGACTATGTAAATTATTTAGTTTACACTAAAAATCCGGCTCGAAGGACCAATGTAACCGCAATGGCATGTTCTCTGATTGTAGTACTAAAACTTCCACAACTTTAGTATATAATTCACTATATTTAACGGTAAAAAATACAACGTTATACGGAGAAAATATTAAACATGACATCTAAACGAAATGTCTTTTTGGTACTCGTCGTCGGTGGTGGCGGCTCGCTTTACTGCATAGGGTTGGCGCGCGGTGTTGCCGACTCGCTTCAAATATATATATATATATATAAAGTGGGAAGGTAGTCTTGATCGACTAGTTAAACAGAAAATCCTAATATTGGGGGATCGATCTGGGTTTGGACGGTTTGAAGAAAAACTCTTTTCTACTACGCCGAGCTTTCGGAATTATTTTATTCCTTTTTCAAGGCTGCAATACAGAACAAGATCTTATTTTTTAAATTTATTTTATACAATTTTAAAGACTTACGTGTAAAGTGAGTTATTTTTAAAGAAAACTGGCATTTTTAATTCGTCGTAGGTGTCATCGAAGGAAAGTTTGAAATTTATTTGTTTTATTTGTTACATATTTTTGATTTTAATAACTATGGGATAACACCATGTGGCCGCGAACATGTCTGTTTGATTTTCACTTTAGAAAATGGCGGGATACCTGCCTTCGCGTTGCATGAATCTGAGGGAGACGACTGAAGGAGAGAGAGGGAATAATGTTGGCAGTGCGCTGCTTCCACCAGGTACCACCTGACTCACGTAATGCGTGCGCATATTCCAGTGGTGGCGTTGTTTATTCATGAAATTATTTGGAGTTAGGAATTAGCAATAAATATTTTATTTAATTTGATTATTTGATTGTACTGAAGTGTGTGTCTGTCTGTCACCCAGAGTCACACCAAAGTTTTTTATTTATTTTAGTTGTTAAGCTGATTTTCTTTATTACCAGTCTTTTTTGTTAGAAAGTTAAGGGATAGTGAAAATTTGTCAATGTGACCTATGGAGAAGCCGGAAAATATAGATTGAAATAATGTGAAATAACGTAAGACTTGGGAGGACAGAGAAACTCCTGTGGGGGGCGTTAGTGGCTAGCCCATATAGCACAAGATACCACCTGTCACTTGGCATCAGGAGCCATGATGGGTGCATCGCTATAGGGTGGAATATTTTAATTTTAAATTTTAATTTTTAATTTTTAAGTGTGGTCTGGTCGTCATTCCTGACCTGTCACGTAAGGGCGACAACAAGACTTTTTTAAGCTAATCATAAGCATCACAGTGCCGACATGAGCGCCTTCGCCTGTCACTCAAAGGAATACCCAGCGGAAAGGGAGTGCCATGGTAGCCGTATGTTTATATGTTGTTTTTGAAGTACAAGAGAATCTCTGAAACATCCCCACTGGCACACAGACGCCTCATCTGTCACTTGAGGGTCAGTGGGACAGTGTGTCGTCATTACGCATAGTATGAATTATTGAATGGTGATTTTGTAATAGAAAAGGATATACTTTAAGTAATTTTTAAATTTAGTTTCTTTGACTATGTAAAAAATTATTTGATGGCTGGTAGGTAATTTTAATTTATCTTTATTAGCAACTCCTATATGACACCTGTCGGGCACATACACTCGCGCCAAAGTGCATCTGTCACATGACCAGGGCAGGAGTCATAGGTGTCCACCAAGTATCAATCTGGGATCTAATGGAAGCAACGTTAGTCTCCGTCTATTGGAAGAGTGATAGTCCATCGGTGAAGGTTTTAGAAGGAGTTTTTAAAATTTGAATTGTGTTATTTGTGTTTAGACAGCCTAAGAGTATTTTTAATCAGGTCGAATCATTGTTGAGTGATATATTGTTAGAAGTTTTATTGTTATCCAGATGTAGGAGATAAGAATATATAGCACTGAGGTCATCTTTATCTTTCTTTTTGTTAATAGTTGATTTGTCAAGGTGTATCTCCACCATCTCCAAAAAAATTCTTTTATGTAAGTTCTTTTCGGTGAGAAGAACTTTTGATTCATTGAAATTGAACTCATGTCCGGTTTCACAAGTGTGTTGAGAGAGAGCACAGGTTAGTTTTTGGTTGCGGCAATCACTTTTGTGTTGCGTAATCCTATCTTTCAGTACGCGACCGGTTTGTCCGATGTAAGTTTTGTCACAGTCTAAACAAGGGATACTATACACGACCTCTGCTTTTTTTAACGTGGGGTCTTTGTCTTTTAGTTTGGTATATGTGTGACCCACAGTTTTCGAATACTTAGGTACTATCTTGATGTTGCGTTCATCTTTATAAATTTTTATTATTTGTGTTGTTACATCTTTTATGTAAGGAATTGAAAAATAAAAAGTTTGTTGATTTTGTGTCAAGAAGGCACTAATGTCTGGTGACACTATACCTCCATCGCCCCTCTGTACATTATCACGAGCTGTGGTGTTATAAATTAGTTTTTTTAAAAGGGGAGGCGGATAATAATTATCTAGGAGTGTATTGTATAGTCTTTTTATATTTTTGTCTTTATATGTGGGATGGGAAATCTTCTCTATGCTACTTTTCAATGCTAGTACCAGGTTGATCTTGATTTTCTCTGTGTGATAAGAGTGATAGTTTATGTATCTGCCCGAGTTGGTAGGTTTGACGTACCAATCGAGGATTACTTTGTTGTTGTTATCTCTTATCAATTTTGTGTCAAGAAACGGAACACTTCGTTCATGTTCTTTCTCGATCGTAAATTGTATGTACTGGTTGTAGCTGTTGAATGTGCTGAGAGTTATTTCATGTTGACCTGTCGGGATAGAACATATCAGGTCGTCAACATATTTTTTGATGAACGGGAGTTGAAAAGGAAGTTTTGGGATACACTCGTCTAAGAGGTCGTCCATAATGTACTGAGCAGCAATGGGTGATATTGTTGCTCCCATTAGTGTGCCTAGGATTTGCTTGTAGTATTTGCCTTGGAAGACACAGTATATGTTGATTCAAAAATGAATTTAGTGATGTTTAGAAAACTTACTTGTGAGAGAGTTGTATAATTATTAATGGTTTCCCATCGTTTTTTTATGCTTTTTTCTAGTAACGAATATGGTATGTTCGAGAAAAGAGAGACAACATCAAGACTGATTATTTCAAAATTATTGGGTAATTGTTTTTCATTAATAAATTCTGCAAATTCAAAGGAATCTCTGGTATAGTATCTATTGTCGTGACTGTATGCTTCTGTAAGAATGTTTGTTATAAATTGACTTAGTTTACTATTCGGTGAGTTAATTGAAGATATAATAGGTCGTACTGTTAATGTCGGTTTGTGAATTTTAGGAAGGCCATAAAATTTTGGCGCTGTTTGGTTGTAGATCGTTAATTGTTTAGCTTGGTCTACATTCAACTGACCTGTGTTTTTAAGTTGTGAAACTAGTTTATTAGCCTTTTGTTGGAGAGTGGAAGTAGGATCCTGACGCATCATACTATAGTAGGTTTGATCATTGAGGATGTCATTGGATTTTTCCACGTAGAGGTCTCTTGTCAGAATAACGGTGACATTCCCTTTGTCTGATCTGGTCACAATTAATTCGTTATGTTCTTTTAGGAATTTTTTTGTCTTATTAAAAAGAAAATTTAAATAGTTGGTTTGAACAGGTTTTTTTAAAAAGTTAGTTAATATATTAGTGAGCTTGGCTCTGAAAACGTTCTTTTTGTCCTCAGAAAAGCCAAACATTGTATTTTCAATATCTGACAAAAGTCTCCTAATGGAAACCTCCTTTGCCTCTGGTGATAAGCTGAATTTGAACCCCAGTGCTAGGAAATGTTTGATATCATTTGGAATGTTAATTCCTGACAAGTCCCTGACCCAACTCTCTTTTATTGGTATGATTTTTTCTTCCTTTTGCTTAAGGCGATTGAGTTTGTTAAGATTAGTTGTTTTAATTTTTTGGAAGGTTCGTTCATAATTCACACTTTGTCTTTGTTTGAACTCAGAAAAAGTGCGATCAGGAAGGATGTTGTTTAATTTTTCTGTGAGTTGTGTGAGGGAGTTCTCAAGAGTTTTCAGCATGTTGTGAGTGGCTGTTATTTCCAAATTGAGAATTTTGCTGTCTAACCTGTTACCAAAAGACCGAACAGTTTGTCCCATTCTTCCATCGTGATATTGGATCAGATCTGCAATATTTTTAGTATTGTTTGTTATATGGCTAGGTGTTATCCCATGTTTCCTACATGCTAGGAGGAAAATCCTACGATTCCTATAAGACGCCAATTTGGTGTTAGTATTTGTCCATTGTTTTAGAAGCCTCACAGTGTTTGCTCCATATTGCCTTGTGATGAGTGAGAAAAACCCCATTCCTAGAAAAAGTGGGAAGGTAGTCTTGATCGACTAGTTAAACAGAAAATCCTAATATTGGGGGATCGATCTGGGTTTGGACGGTTTGAAGAAAAACTCTTTTCTACTACGCCGAGCTTTCGGAATTATTTTATTCCTTTTTCAAGGCTGCAATACAGAACAAGATCTTATTTTTTAAATTTATTTTATACAATTTTAAAGACTTACGTGTAAAGTGAGTTATTTTTAAAGAAAACTGGCATTTTTAATTCGTCGTAGGTGTCATCGAAGGAAAGTTTGAAATTTATTTGTTTTATTTGTTACATATTTTTGATTTTAATAACTATGGGATAACACCATGTGGCCGCGAACATGTCTGTTTGATTTTCACTTTAGAAAATGGCGGGATACCTGCCTTCGCGTTGCATGAATCTGAGGGAGACGACTGAAGGAGAGAGAGGGAATAATGTTGGCAGTGCGCTGCTTCCACCAGGTACCACCTGACTCACGTAATGCGTGCGCATATTCCAGTGGTGGCGTTGTTTATTCATGAAATTATTTGGAGTTAGGAATTAGCAATAAATATTTTATTTAATTTGATTATTTGATTGTACTGAAGTGTGTGTCTGTCTGTCACCCAGAGTCACACCAAAGTTATTTATTTATTTTAGTTGTTAAGCTGATTTTCTTTATTACCAGTCTTTTTTGTTAGAAAGTTAAGGGATAGTGAAAATTTGTCAATGTGACCTATGGAGAAGCCGGAAAATATAGATTGAAATAATGTGAAATAACGTAAGACTTGGGAGGACAGAGAAACTCCTGTGGGGGGCGTTAGTGGCTAGCCCATATAGCACAAGATACCACCTGTCACTTGGCATCAGGAGCCATGATGGGTGCATCGCTATAGGGTGGAATATTTTAATTTTAAATTTTAATTTTTAATTTTTAAGTGTGGTCTGGTCGTCATTCCTGACCTGTCACGTAAGGGCGACAACAAGACTTTTTTAAGCTAATCATAAGCATCACAGTGCCGACATGAGCGCCTTCGCCTGTCACTCAAAGGAATACCCAGCGGAAAGGGAGTGCCATGGTAGCCGTATGTTTATATGTTGTTTTTGAAGTACAAGAGAATCTCTGAAACATCCCCACTGGCACACAGACGCCTCATCTGTCACTTGAGGGTCAGTGGGACAGTGTGTCGTCATTACGCATAGTATGAATTATTGAATGGTGATTTTGTAATAGAAAAGGATATACTTTAAGTAATTTTTAAATTTAGTTTCTTTGACTATGTAAAAAATTATTTGATGGCTGGTAATTTTAATTTATCTTTATTAGCAACTCCTATATGACACCTGTCGGGCACATACACTCGCGCCAAAGTGCATCTGTCACATGACCAGGGCAGGAGTCATAGGTTTCCACCAAGTATCAATCTGGGATCTAATGGAAGCAACGTTAGTCTCCGTCTATTGGAAGAGTGATAGTCCATCGGTGAAGGTTTTAGAAGGAGTTTTTAAAATTTGAATTGTGTTATTTGTGTTTAGACAGCCTAAGAGTATTTTTAATCAGGTCGAATCATTGTTGAGTGATATATTGTTAGAAGTTTTATTGTTATCCAGATGTAGGAGATAAGAATATATAGCACTGAGGTCATCTTTATCTTTCTTTTTGTTAATAGTTGATTTGTCAAGGTGTATCTCCACCATCTCCAAAAAAATTCTTTTATGTAAGTTCTTTTCGGTGAGAAGAACTTTTGATTCATTGAAATTGAACTCATGTCCGGTTTCACAAGTGTGTTGAGAGAGAGCACAGGTTAGTTTTTGGTTGCGGCAATCACTTTTGTGTTGCGTAATCCTATCTTTCAGTACGCGACCGGTTTGTCCGATGTAAGTTTTGTCACAGTCTAAACAAGGGATACTATACACGACCTCTGCTTTTTTTAACGTGGGGTCTTTGTCTTTTAGTTTGGTATATGTGTGACCCACAGTTTTCGAATACTTAGGTACTATCTTGATGTTGCGTTCATCTTTATAAATTTTTATTATTTGTGTTGTTACATCTTTTATGTACGGAATTGAAAAATAAAAAGTTTGTTGATTTTGTGTCAAGAAGGCACTAATGTCTGGTGACACTATACCTCCATCGCCCCTCTGTACATTATCACGAGCTGTGGTGTTATAAATTAGTTTTTTTAAAAGGGGAGGCGGATAAGAATTATGTAGGAGTGTATTGTATAGTCTTTTTATATTTTTGTCTTTATATGTGGGATGGGAAATCTTCTCTATGCGACTTTTCAATGCTAGTACCAGGTTGATCTTGATTTTCTCTGTGTGATAAGAGTGATAGTTTATGTATCTGCCCGAGTTGGTAGGTTTGACGTACCAATCGAGGATTACTTTGTTGTTGTTATCTCTTATCAATTTTGTGTCAAGAAACGGAACACTTCGTTCATGTTCTTTCTCGATCGTAAATTGTATGTACTGGTTGTAGCTGTTGAATGTGCTGAGAGTTATTTCATGTTGACCTGTCGGGATAGAACATATCAGGTCGTCAACATATTTTTTGATGAACGGGAGTTGAAAAGGAAGTTTTGGGATACACTCGTCTAAGAGGTCGTCCATAATGTACTGAGCAGCAATGGGTGATATTGTTGCTCCCATTGGTGTGCCTAGGATTTGCTTGTAGTATTTGCCTTGAAAGACACAGTATGTTGATTCAAAAATGAATTTAGTGATGTTTAGAAAACTTACTTGTGAGAGAGTTGTATAATTATTAATGGTTTCCCATCGTTTTTTTATGCTTTTTTCTAGTAACGAATATGGTATGTTCGAGAAAAGAGAGACAACATCAAGACTGATTATTTCAAAATTATTGGGTAATTGTTTTTCATTAATAAATTCTGCAAATTCAAAGGAATCTCTGGTATAGTATCTATTGTCGTGACTGTATGCTTCTGTAAGAATGTTTGTTATAAATTGACTTAGTTTACTATTCGGTGAGTTAATTGAAGATATAATAGGTCGTACTGTTAATGTCGGTTTGTGAATTTTAGGAAGGCCATAAAATTTTGGCGCTGTTTGGTTGTAGATCGTTAATTGTTTAGCTTGGTCTACATTCAACTGACCTGTGTTTTTAAGTTGTGAAACTAGTTTATTAGCCTTTTGTTGGAGAGTGGAAGTAGGATCCTGACGCATCATACTATAGTAGGTTTGATCATTGAGGATGTCATTGGATTTTTCCACGTAGAGGTCTCTTGTCAGAATAACGGTGACATTCCCTTTGTCTGATCTGGTCACAATTAATTCGTTATGTTCTTTTAGGAATTTTTTTGTCTTATTAAAAAGAAAATTTAAATAGTTGGTTTGAACAGGTTTTTTTAAAAAGTTAGTTAATATATTAGTGAGCTTGGCTCTGAAAACGTTCTTTTTGTCCTCAGAAAAGCCAAACATTGTATTTTCAATATCTGACAAAAGTCTCCTAATGGAAACCTCCTTTGCCTCTGGTGATAAGCTGAATTTGAACCCCAGTGCTAGGAAATGTTTGATATCATTTGGAATGTTAATTCCTGACAAGTCCCTGACCCAACTCTCTTTTATTGGTATGATTTTTTCTTCCTTTTGCTTAAGGCGATTGAGTTTGTTAAGATTAGTTGTTTTAATTTTTTGGAAGGTTCGTTCATAATTCACACTTTGTCTTTGTTTGAACTCAGAAAAAGTGCGATCAGGAAGGATGTTGTTTAATTTTTCTGTGAGTTGTGTGAGGGAGTTCTCAAGAGTTTTCAGCATGTTGTGAGTGGCTGTTATTTCCAAATTGAGAATTTTGCTGTCTAACCTGTTACCAAAAGACCGAACAGTTTGTCCCATTCTTCCATCGTGATATTGGATCAGATCTGCAATATTTTTAGTATTGTTTGTTATATGGCTAGGTGTTATCCCATGTTTCCTACATGCTAGGAGGAAAATCCTACGATTCCTATAAGACGCCAATTTGGTGTTAGTATTTGTCCATTGTTTTAGAAGCCTCACAGTGTTTGCTCCATATTGCCTTGTGATGAGTGAGAAAAACCCCATTCCTAGAAAAAGTGGGAAGGTAGTCTTGATCGACTAGTTAAACAGAAAATCCTAATATTGGGGGATCGATCTGGGTTTGGACGGTTTGAAGAAAAACTCTTTTCTACTACGCCGAGCTTTCGGAATTATTTTATTCCTTTTTCAAGGCTGCAATACAGAACAAGATCTTATTTTTTAAATTTATTTTATACAATTTTAAAGACTTACGTGTAAAGTGAGTTATTTTTAAAGAAAACTGGCATTTTTAATTCGTCGTAGGTGTCATCGAAGGAAAGTTTGAAATTTATTTGTTTTATTTGTTACATATTTTTGATTTTAATAACTATGGGATAACACCATGTGGCCGCGAACATGTCTGTTTGATTTTCACTTTAGAAAATGGCGGGATACCTGCCTTCGCGTTGCATGAATCTGAGGGAGACGACTGAAGGAGAGAGAGGGAATAATGTTGGCAGTGCGCTGCTTCCACCAGGTACCACCTGACTCACGTAATGCGTGCGCATATTCCAGTGGTGGCGTTGTTTATTCATGAAATTATTTGGAGTTAGGAATTAGCAATAAATATTTTATTTAATTTGATTATTTGATTGTACTGAAGTGTGTGTCTGTCTGTCACCCAGAGTCACACCAAAGTTATTTATTTATTTTAGTTGTTAAGCTGATTTTCTTTATTACCAGTCTTTTTTGTTAGAAAGTTAAGGGATAGTGAAAATTTGTCAATGTGACCTATGGAGAAGCCGGAAAATATAGATTGAAATAATGTGAAATAACGTAAGACTTGGGAGGACAGAGAAACTCCTGTGGGGGGCGTTAGTGGCTAGCCCATATAGCACAAGATACCACCTGTCACTTGGCATCAGGAGCCATGATGGGTGCATCGCTATAGGGTGGAATATTTTAATTTTAAATTTTAATTTTTAATTTTTAAGTGTGGTCTGGTCGTCATTCCTGACCTGTCACGTAAGGGCGACAACAATACTTTTTTAAGCTAATCATAAGCATCACGCACAGTGCCGACATGAGCGCCTTCGCCTGTCACTCAAAGGAATACCCAGCGGAAAGGGAGTGCCATGGTAGCCGTATGTTTATATGTTGTTTTTGAAGTACAAGAGAATCTCTGAAACATCCCCACTGGCACACAGACGCCTCATCTGTCACTTGAGGGTCAGTGGGACAGTGTGTCGTCATTACGCATAGTATGAATTATTGAATGGTGATTTTGTAATAGAAAAGGATATACTTTAAGTAATTTTTAAATTTAGTTTCTTTGACTATGTAAAAAATTATTTGATGGCTGGTAATTTTAATTTATCTTTATTAGCAACTCCTATATGACACCTGTCGGGCACATACACTCGCGCCAAAGTGCATCTGTCACATGACCAGGGCAGGACCCACTAAACACAAACACCTTCATAGCACATGCTAAGAACATTACTCTAGTAGGTTGGAACATTCTAAGAGTATTCTATAAAAGGTCTATGCACATTCATAGAACATGCTATAGTTAGATTACCGCAAGGTGTTTTCACGTGATATGAATGTGCTTGGAATATGAAATCGTATATTCTTAGTAAGCGCTAATCATATTTTTTGGAGAAATTCCTGGCATATTCCTCATATGTACGAGATAATGTTTTAATGAACTTACCAAAGAATATTCTAGGAACATCCCTCAGAACCAGTAGGTATCCTTACAGGAACAAAAATATTCCTACTGCATTTTAAGGGCAATATTCTGGGGAAGAATCAGGAATATTCATAGAATAGTCTATGAATATTTAGGCTTATGTTTTAATACGAGCATTCCTCAGATGTGCTACAGAGTGTTAACGATCCCAAATAACATGGAACGCGATACAGGCGGAATGTGAGAAGAATCGATTAGTTATAAGAACACAAAAAATATATTAAAATACAATAAAGTTTAGGTACATTAACTATAACATTCTTTAGCACATATGAGTTAAATGATAAATCTTTTTTTTTTTAATTAAAGCAGCTATAAAAATACAACGAAATAAGGTAAAAATATATTTATTTTTAAAATTGAGACAAATGACATTGAAGCTTTCAATCCCACTAAGCAAGGTAAGGTTGTATTAGGTTTGCAACTTTCCTTGCATCAAGTATGTTGCAAACAGCAAATCTTCCCCTAATCGTGGTTTTGTTTGCAAGTCTACTACATAGTACCTAACTAATGCTAACTTAGGTACAGCAAACACCAATTAAAATAACAAGTAAATTTATAAAAGTTTATTTAAAGGTTGTGGTGACTTGCAATACAGTTGTTAATATTACCTTGTCAGATGCAAGCATTTAAAAGTGTCTATCTGATTGATGCAAACATGAGTAACTTACCGCAAGGGTTTAGTGAGATAGGTAACAAAAAATTATATTCACTAATGATTATATTAAGTGACATTTCAACTTCATTTCACTTGTGGTTCTGGCATTGTGCCGACAAACTAATCGTCAGGTAATTTTGACTTCCTCATTTTTCTTTCCTTCGCTTTTACAAGCCACAACTTTAAACTGTAATTATATCATTTTCCATTGCCTGATGGAAGTGCATCTTAACTGCATCTAAAAATATTAAAAATAAAGAGAATTTTGTAGCACTCACAAGTTTTCATCAGTAGAGTAGAACAAGAGTGGATGGTAAACAAAACTTTTAGGAAAATATTGACACACTGAGGGAGTGAGAGCATCATTGGAGCACTTAAAGGTTATCAAGTAAACAAATATAAGAGTCGACAGGGTCAATGCTTCTTTCATATAACATCACCATAGCTCATATTTTAAGCATTACAAATTCCAAGTCCGAGGAAATGGTTATCTCGATTGATAACCCTACGACTTCTGGTGACACTGCTGTAAAACCGGACTTACTCAAATTTAGGTTAGGTGTGTAGATGGTTTTTTTACCCATTATTTGCTTCTGGGTATTGTCAATGTATGCTTGGCACTTTAAAAACATATATTTTAACAAAAGAAAACAGGCGAATATGGAAACGGTGGGTAAAATTGTATTTTTAGAAAGATCATGCATATATATTTTTAGCTTTTAAACTTACCCCTTAACAGTCGCTTTAAACCAATTCACAAAAATTTCGCAATCTATTCAATTTAACAAGAAATTCGGAAATCGCCGTTTCCCAGCAAAATCACGAAGCACAGGTTCCATGCCCAACACGCCAAACAAAACAAACCAAAATGGTGGCATTGGAGAACGTCATACTGTCAAAATGAAAATGACATACGTTGAAATAAGTTACGCGCCAAATTCAAATGGTAACTCCGTTGTTAGTTCGATCCCGACTTGTAAGGGAGCACGATTACACAAAAAAAAACAAGAAAAAAAATACATTCCCGTAATTGCGTCGTACGATTAGCCAAAATTAACATTGACACATTTTGCGCGGCAAATTTAAATCAGGATGCGTTACGCGATTTAGGCAAGAGGCCTGATTTATTCGTTTATGAAATATGCTAATAGAAATATTCCAAGAATATTCCGCAAGGACATTTCCAAGGATATGCTATTTAGATACTATGAAAGTATATTTATTTTGAACATTCCTAGAACATTCTAAGAACATTATCAAAAATAATAATCATGCAATAGATGTATAAAGAATATTCTAATAGAAATATTCCAAGAATATTCCACAAGAATAGTTCCAAGGATATTCTATTTATATACTGCGAAAGTACATTTAATTTGAACATTTCTAGAATATTCTAAGAATATAATGAAAAGAATATGCGTGCTCTGAATATACTTAGAATGTTTATCACTTTATGGACATATTAGAGAACATTCTAAGAATGTGAATGTTCTCCTTGTGTTTACTGGGGAGTCATAGGTGTCCACCAAGTATCAATCTGGGATCTAATGGAAGCAACGTTAGTCTCCGTCTATTGGAAGAGTGATAGTCCATCGGTGAAGGTTTTAGAAGGAGTTTTTAAAATTTGAATTGTGTTATTTGTGTTTAGACAGCCTAAGAGTATTTTTAATCAGGTCGAATCATTGTTGAGTGATATATTGTTAGAAGTTTTATTGTTATCCAGATGTAGGAGATAAGAATATATAGCACTGAGGTCATCTTTATCTTTCTTTTTGTTAATAGTTGATTTGTCAAGGTGTATCTCCACCATCTCCAAAAAAATTCTTTTATGTAAGTTCTTTTCGGTGAGAAGAACTTTTGATTCATTGAAATTGAACTCATGTCCGGTTTCACAAGTGTGTTGAGAGAGAGCACAGGTTAGTTTTTGGTTGCGGCAATCACTTTTGTGTTGCGTAATCCTATCTTTCAGTACGCGACCGGTTTGTCCGATGTAAGTTTTGTCACAGTCTAAACAAGGGATACTATACACGACCTCTGCTTTTTTTTAACGTGGGGTCTTTGTCTTTTAGTTTGGTATATGTGTGACCCACAGTTTTCGAATACTTAGGTACTATCTTGATGTTGCGTTCATCTTTATAAATTTTTATTATTTGTGTTGTTACATCTTTTATGTAAGGAATTGAAAAATAAAAAGTTTGTTGATTTTGTGTCAAGAAGGCACTAATGTCTGGTGACACTATACCTCCATCGCCCCTCTGTACATTATCACGAGCTGTGGTGTTATAAATTAGTTTTTTTAAAAGGGGAGGCGGATAAGAATTATCTAGGAGTGTATTGTATAGTCTTTTTATATTTTTGTCTTTATATGTGGGATGGGAAATCTTCTCTATGCGACTTTTCAATGCTAGTACCAGGTTGATCTTGATTTTCTCTGTGTGATAAGAGTGATAGTTTATGTATCTGCCCGAGTTGGTAGGTTTGACGTACCAATCGAGGATTACTTTGTTGTTGTTATCTCTTATCAATTTTGTGTCAAGAAACGGAACACTTCGTTCATGTTCTTTCTCGATCGTAAATTGTATGTACTGGTTGTAGCTGTTGAATGTGCTGAGAGTTATTTCATGTTGACCTGTCGGGATAGAACATATCAGGTCGTCAACATATTTTTTGATGAACGGGAGTTGAAAAGGAAGTTTTGGGATACACTCGTCTAAGGGGTCGTCCATAATGTACTGAGCAGCAATGGGTGATATTGTTGCTCCCATTGGTGTGCCTAGGATTTGCTTGTAGTATTTGCCTTGGAAGACACAGTATGTTGATTCAAAAATGAATTTAGTGATGTTTAGAAAACTTACTTGTGAGAGAGTTGTATAATTATTAATGGTTTCCCATCGTTTTTTCATGCTTTTTTCTAGTAACGAATATGGTATGTTCGAGAAAAGAGAGACAACATCAAGACTGATTATTTCAAAATTATTGGGTAATTGTTTTTCATTAATAAATTCTGCAAATTCAAAGGAATCTCTGGTATAGTATCTATTGTCGTGACTGTATGCTTCTGTAAGAATGTTTGTTATAAATTGACTTAGTTTACTATTCGGTGAGTTAATTGAAGATATAATAGGTCGTACTGTTAATGTCGGTTTGTGAATTTTAGGAAGGCCATAAAATTTTGGCGCTGTTTGGTTGTAGATCGTTAATTGTTTAGCTTGGTCTACATTCAACTGACCTGTGTTTTTAAGTTGTGAAACTAGTTTATTAGCCTTTTGTTGGAGAGTGGAAGTAGGATCCTGACGCATCATACTATAGTAGGTTTGATCATTGAGGATGTCATTGGATTTTTCCACGAAGAGGTCTCTTGTCAGAATAACGGTGACATTCCCTTTGTCTGATCTGGTCACAATTAATTCGTTATGTTCTTTTAGGAATTTTTTTGTCTTATTAAAAAGAAAATTTAAATAGTTGGTTTGAACAGGTTTTTTTATTTTATTATTTTTTTTTTATTTTAGACAGCAAATTCTCAATTTGGAAATAACAGCCACTCACAACATGCTGAAAACTCTTGAGAACTCCCTCACACAACTCACAGAAAAATTAAACAACATCCTTCCTGATCGCACTTTTTCTGAGTTCAAACAAAGACAAAGTGTGAATTATGAACGAACCTTCCAAAAAATTAAAACAACTAATCTTAACAAACTCAATCGCCTTAAGCAAAAGGAAGAAAAAATCATACCAATAAAAGAGAGTTGGGTCAGGGACTTGTCAGGAATTAACATTCCAAATGATATCAAACATTTCCTAGCACTGGGGTTCAAATTCAGCTTATCACCAGAGGCAAAGGAGGTTTCCATTAGGAGACTTTTGTCAGATATTGAAAATACAATGTTTGGCTTTTCTGAGGACAAAAAGAACGTTTTCAGAGCCAAGCTCACTAATATATTAACTAACTTTTTAAAAAAACCTGTTCAAACCAACTATTTAAATTTTCTTTTTAATAAGACAAAAAAATTCCTAAAAGAACATAACGAATTAATTGTGACCAGATCAGACAAAGGGAATGTCACCGTTATTCTGACAAGAGACCTCTACGTGGAAAAATCCAATGACATCCTCAATGATCAAACCTACTATAGTATGATGCGTCAGGATCCTACTTCCACTCTCCAACAAAAGGCTAATAAACTAGTTTCACAACTTAAAAACACAGGTCAGTTGAATGTAGACCAAGCTAAACAATTAACGATCTACAACCAAACAGCGCCAAAATTTTATGGCCTTCCTAAAATTCACAAACCGACATTAACAGTACGACCTATTATATCTTCAATTAACTCACCGAATAGTAAACTAAGTCAATTTATAACAAACATTCTTACAGAAGCATACAGTCACGACAATAGATACTATACCAGAGATTCCTTTGAATTTGCAGAATTTATTAATGAAAAACAATTACCCAATAATTTTGAAATAATCAGTCTTGATGTTGTCTCTCTTTTCTCGAACATACCATATTCGTTACTAGAAAAAAGCATAAAAAAACGATGGGAAACCATTAATAATTATACAACTCTCTCACAAGTAAGTTTTCTAAACATCACTAAATTCATTTTTGAATCAACATACTGTGTCTTCCAAAGCAAATACTACAAGCAAATCCTAGGCACACCAATGGGAGCAACAATATCACCCATTGCTGCTCAGTACATTATGGACGACCTCTTAGACGAGTGTATCCCAAAACTTCCTTTTCAACTCCCGTTCATCAAAAAATATGTTGACGACCTGATATGTTCTATCCCGACAGGTCAACATGAAATAACTCTCAGCACATTCAACAGCTACAACCAGTACATACAATTTACGATCGAGAAAGAACATGAACGAAGTGTTCCGTTTCTTGACACAAAATTGATAAGAGATAACAACAACAAAGTAATCCTCGATTGGTACGTCAAACCTACCAACTCGGGCAGATACATAAACTATCACTCTTATCACACAGAGAAAATCAAGATCAACCTGGTACTAGCATTGAAAAGTCGCATAGAGAAGATTTCCCATCCCACATATAAAGACAAAAATATAAAAAGACTATACAATACACTCCTAGATAATTCTTATCCGCCTCCCCTTTTATAAAAAAACTAATTTATAACACCACAGCTCGTGATAATGTACAGAGGGGCGATGGAGGTATAGTGTCACCAGACATTAGTGCCTTCTTGACACAAAATCAACAAACTTTTTATTTTTCAATTCCTTACATAAAAGATGTAACAACACAAATAATAAAAATTTATAAAGATGAACGCAACATCAAGATAGTACCTAAGTATTCGAAAACTGTGGGTCACACATATACCAAACTAAAAGACAAAGACCCCACGTTAAAAAAAGCAGAGGTCGTGTATAGTACCTATCCCTTGTTTAGACTGTGACAAAACTTACATCGGACAAACCGGTCGCGTACTGAAAGATAGGATTACGCAACACAAAAGTGATTGCCGCAACCAAAAACTAACCTGTGCTCTCTCTCAACACACTTGTGAAACCGGACATGAGTTCAATTTCAATGAATCAAAAGTTCTTCTCACCGAAAAGAACTTACATAAAAGAATTTTTTTGGAGATGGTGGAGATACACCTTGACAAATCAACTATTAACAAAAAGAAAGATAAAGATGACCTCAGTGCTATATATTCTTATCTCCTACATCTGGATAACAATAAAACTTCTAACAATATATCACTCAACAATGATTCGACCTGATTAAAAATACTCTTAGGCTGTCTAAACACAAATAACACAATTCAAATTTTAAAAACTCCTTCTAAAACCTTCACCGATGGACTATCACTCTTCCAATAGACGGAGACTAACGTTGCTTCCATTAGATCCCAGATTGATACTTGGTGGACACCTATATGACTCCTGCCCTGGTCATGTGACAGATGCACTTTGGCGCGAGTGTGTGTGCCCGACAGGTGTCATATAGGAGTTGCTAATAAAGATAAATTAAAATTACCAGCCATCAAATAATTTTTTACATAGTCAAAGAAACTAAATTTAAAAATTACTTAAAGTATATCCTTTTCTATTACAAAATCACCATTCAATAATTCATACTATGCGTAATGACGACACACTGTCCCACTGACCCTCAAGTGACAGATGAGGCGTCTGTGTGCCAGTGGGGATGTTTCAGAGATTCTCTTGTACTTCAAAAACAACATATAAACATACGGCTACCATGGCACTCCCTTTCCGCTGGGTATTCCTTTGAGTGACAGGCGAAGGCGCTCATGTCGGCACTGTGATGCTTATGATTAGCTTAAAAAAGTCTTGTTGTCGCCCTTACGTGACAGGTCAGGAATGACGACCAGACCACACTTAAAAATTAAAAATTAAAATTTAAAATTAAAATATTCCACCCTATAGCGATGCACCCATCATGGCTCCTGATGCCAAGTGA
Organism: Polydrusus tereticollis; assembly: GCA_963920685.1. Lineage (NCBI taxonomy): Eukaryota > Metazoa > Arthropoda > Insecta > Coleoptera > Curculionidae > Polydrusus > Polydrusus tereticollis. Next base: position 60,402,755 of record OY987329.1, read on the forward strand.
CAGGTGGTATCTTGTGCTATATGGGCTAGCCACTAACGCCCCCCACAGGAGTTTCTCTGTCCTCCCAAGTCTTACGTTATTTCACATTATTTCAATCTATATTTTCCGGCTTCTCCATAGGTCACATTGACAAATTTTCACTATCCCTTAACTTTCTAACAAAAAAGACTGGTAATAAAGAAAATCAGCTTAACAACTAAAATAAATAAAAAACTTTGGTGTGACTCTGGGTGACAGACAGACACACACTTCAGTACAATCAAATAATCAAATTAAATAAAATATTTATTGCTAATTCCTAACTCCAAATAATTTCATGAATAAACAACGCCACCACTGGAATATGCGCACGCATTACGTGAGTCAGGTGGTACCTGGTGGAAGCAGCGCACTGCCAACATTATTCCCTCTCTCTCCTTCAGTCGTCTCCCTCAGATTCATGCAACGCGAAGGCAGGTATCCCGCCATTTTCTAAAGTGAAAATCAAACAGACATGTTCGCGGCCACATGGTGTTATCCCATAGTTATTAAAATCAAAAATATGTAACAAATAAAACAAATAAATTTCAAACTTTCCTTCGATGACACCTACGACGAATTAAAAATGCCAGTTTTCTTTAAAAATAACTCACTTTACACGTAAGTCTTTAAAATTGTATAAAATAAATTTAAAAAATAAGATCTTGTTCTGTATTGCAGCCTTGAAAAAGGAATAAAATAATTCCGAAAGCTCGGCGTAGTAGAAAAGAGTTTTTCTTCAAACCGTCCAAACCCAGATCGATCCCCCAATATTAGGATTTTCTCTATATATATATATATATATATATATATATATATGTATAACCCCTACGTTCTTCCCTCCAAACTACAAATATATCATTCGTAGTTCCCTCATATATGACCAAGTTCCCTCCGATTGTGGAGGGAACTACGTTTTGCCTTGAATTTCACTTTGAACCATTGTCCAAGCTTCCTCCTAGCAACTGACGAAAAATTGCCTGGAGGGTAATTTGTGCATATTTATCTTGACAATGGATGGTCACAAATCACCGAAATAAATTTAGATACGTAAGCTGGGCGTTCCCGCCAAACATTAATATTTTGTTTGGATCGCATTTCGTAGATGGCGCCGGTAGTGGCATCGCTCAATTTGGTTTAGTTAAGCTCGTATAGAGAGCACCACGTTCACTTGCGATCGAGAAGAACCACCCTCCCAAATTTCGTTGTTGTCAAAAATTTGAAGTGTATTGTCAATTTTTTATTCTCAATATTCTTTTAAGTCGTGTTGAATTTTATTGCCGTTTGTGATCGTTCGGTCTCTATATGTACTATTAGCGTGTTTTTTGATAGTTGTTTTGACTTTTTGTTTAGTTTTAGTGTGTTTTCGGTTTGTTTAGTTAAAGTTCGCGTATTTATTTTGCGTTATGGAAGACTACGCACCTCCGTTAAAACCTAAAAAATGTTGCGTTCCAAACTGTTTAAATAAACATGGCATGCGACACCGCTTGCCAAAATAATTTTTGATCATAAAAATAATGTTTATTACCTATTTCGCTTTATTTTAGTCAGCTGTATTTTTTTAAATAGGTATGTAAGTATTGCTTGGTTTAAATTATTCCTTTTTTGCTGCTTTCTATTGGAGCTCTTAGATATACGTTACTTGTTACTTTACCAACAAGGTATTTACTCCAAACTTAAAATAAGAGTTACAAATAACGTGTATCCCTGAACTAAAAATAAAAGCAGAAAAAAATGAATATTTAAGCCAAGGAATATTTTAAATTTTAAAGCGGCACCAATACCTACCGATAAAACAGATTTTATCAAAAGTTGGTAAAACAGTATTCTTTATTTTTACCCATAGTTGCCCCAACAGATTCCTTTCTTTCTCGCGTGTTTCGGATCGCAAATACTAGGACATCAGCGCCAATTAGTTTTTGACAGTTCTAAGAGTCCAGTTGCGTATCTAAATTTATTTCGGTGATTTGTGATGGATGGTTTAGTTCGACGTATTGCCGGCGGTGCTGTAATCGTGTTTGTAGGTTACATATTTCGTTCTAAGTTTTTACCATTATAAGTAAAGGAAGATTTAACTATGTTCGAAGTCGGTATCGGTAGGGCTGCGATGTACGCGTGGGTGTTGCGCATGGTATATGACGTCGCAGCGTGAATTTCTTGTTTGTACTTTTTGTGCACAAGTATTACCGTCTCATATATAAGAATACAGGGTAAAGTCAAGATTCTGTGACGGATAAATAATGATTTGCAAGATTGTCATCGCTTTAACCCTAGCATGAACCGTAATAATGCTCTTTTCTGGAGAATAAACATGATGTTGAACAGGTAACCCGTAAAGTATATATATATATCCCATAATTTGTGAAGGAACGTAATCAGGTTGACTTTCTTCCTCTAAGCTAGCAGGATTTCCTAAAGTTACAAACTTTGCATTATTTTAAATTAAAATTATTGGTTCTAAATGCTTTTACCTAATGAAATGCTTGCTGTAAACTCTGATTTTTCAATATGGTGTCTCTCTGGATAAATCATTCGGGCGTGTTAAAAACTTATAGTTTAAGATGGCAGGTACACGATAAAACTTATGAATAGCCCTGTTGGAGCGACTTTTACGGCCTGTAAACTGTAAGACAAGGGAAATGCGTTTACGGGCCGTTAGAAAGCGGACCAAAGGATTTAACCAACAATTTGATCAATTTGGCGCCTAATCGATTTTCAGTACTTTTTGAAGCGCACAGGACTGTACTGTAAACTAAGCATTGAATCCACGGGCCTTATTCGGAACGGAACGAATTCAATATGGCCATGGGTGGCAGACATAGAATATGCCGCTCTTATTTCTATGGTGGCAGATAGGGAATTTGACACATCGTTGGATCCATAGAATTAGGCAATCCAACGACCTGTCAAATCCAATTTCGAATGACAGTGGTTGGCACACATGTATGTAAACAACCATTTAAGCTTGCGTGGAAAGGAGTATTTATATCCGTATTTTTGCTATTTTTTAGTTAATTTTGGTGTTTGTTGTTTCGTGAGTGTTTTTAGAGAGCTTTATTAATATCATGCCTGTTACTTGTATTGTTGTTAACTGCGGAAGTCGACGCGATCGCGACAATGTGTCGTTTTATAGAATTCCTAGCATACTGAATCTACCAAATAAGCCACATACAAATGAGTTGTCCAGAAAACGTAGGGCCTTGTGGATAGCTGCTATAAACCGTGCCGATTTAAGGGAATCAAAGCTAAAATATGAGAGTCTGCAGCAAACATTTTATAGCTGGTAAGTTTCTAAAACTTTATGGAAAAGTAACTTTCTTCAGGGTTATGACATAGGAAATTTTAGTGTTACTTTCTAATACATTTACGATTAATAGGTGAGCCTGCCTTATTGGAAAACCAAGAACATCCAGATTGGGTTCCTTCTCAAAATATGGGGCATGTTGCAGAAACTGTAGTAAGGAGACCTAAAGATTTGGAGAGACACGAACGTCTGGATAAAAGATGGGACAATCCTCGGGACAATCTAAAGTAAGAGGATTTTACATTTTATTGTCGATTATGTCTGAATTTAGAGGTTTAACTTTCAAAACGCCTTTGTTTTGTTTGTAATAGGTATAGATTTTCCTTGTTAAATGAATTATAACATTTACAGGTGGAGAATATGGATTTGGATCAAGGTAACAACAATGACACTGCCTCTGAAGCAGAAGATGGAGGAATTGCAATTCAGACTGACATAACGATGGAAGAACTATTTTATTTACTTATTTAATTGTAGTATAGGATTTATTCTTCTCAAACCATATTATTATGTTTTAGTTTTAATTAACTTTAACAAATATGATTTTATATCATTATAAAAAGAAGCGAATTGGATGTTAGTTATATTATTACTATAACTACTAGTAAGACTAATGTATAGGGTGAGATATAATTTGAAATAAAATTATTAAACAATTATTGACTTAAATATTTTCTCACCTTCAGAAGATATTTACTATACCTATGAACAAAACTGTGAAAATGAATATTGATTAGTCTGTTTCTTTTTCTTTAAATTCCTGTAGGTAATCATATTTTATTAAAACAGTACATTTTTTCATTTGATAGGTATTTATTGAAAATAGGTATAAAAATACAGTCAAAGGTAAAAAAGATTTCATCATTACGTTCTCAACTTACAAATATTATTCTTCACAAAACCATAAGAAATTGGGAACTGCTATTAAGACTTAGCTTATTACAGATTGGATATACATACTTGATGTATCAGTAGAAGTACCTACCTAGCAAAAAGTTAAAATAGTGACTTTGTTATGGTAGTTTTAAAGATAATATTTGTTAAATAAACTATAACATTTACAAGGAAAAATAGATTTTAATATTTTTTACATTCCTCGCAAAACCATATGAGATTGGGAACATCATCGAGTCCCACACACTGACTATGAAACCACTGCGTTTCACATTCATCTCCATCACATTTTATCATTGGTCTCCCATCATCATATACACATACTTGGCATTGGCCACGATGCCTGAATGTCTCTGCAAGACAATGCTTGTTTCCTGGAGTAAGCATACTCCGCAGCAAAAAGTAATGTGCCTGCATGACTGCAGACCTCACTGTTCCCTGCCATGCAAGTACGGTGGGCAGTGCACACGCTTCCATCTTTGGCAACAATTACCCAGGCATCTAAAGGTTTCAAAGTGGTTCTCTGAGAATGTTTGACCTAAAATTGAAAAGCTAATATGTAGTAAAATTGTAACTCATTTCACAACATTATAAGAACATGATGCTGAAAAAAAATCACAAAATTAGTAATAAATGAACAAAAATCTTACTTTTTCAATTAGAATGTAAACACCATCAACTATTTTAGTTCCAGTTTGTAAAACAAACCCAGACTCAAAATATTTATATGCCTGCAAACTTTTAAATGCCTTCATTTGTTCCTTGGAATAAAAACTATGGGAAACACCAAATATGAAATAATATCCATGTTTGAAATAGGTGGAACGCCATTAATACTGTAGTCAAGGTCCTAAGAATTAATAACAAACGGGTCCAAGCCGCTTATTAACTTTAATTTCAGTCGATACCTAAAAAGAAAACAATGGTTACACAGGTAAACAAGAAAATATATTGCATTTAAACCTACCTTTCTCCAACATCTGGATTCTCCGCTGATAATTTTTGAATATATTCACTGTCCATCATACAAAAATTCACTTTATTTAAAAGAAAAATCAAACAAAACACTTAAAAACACGATCCAAACACTTAAACGTCACAAAAATCAATGCTTATGTTATGGAGCCAGTCGCCATGTGTGCCAACCAACGTCAATTGTGTTGACATTTCTACCGCGTGGTTTGGATTGCCTAATAGGAGGGGACCTTATTTCTATGGTTGGATCATGCAAATGAGGTTAGAAGGAATTCCTTTCTTCATTGATTTCAAACTGGTGTTAGGCCAGCACACTATCGCCAGTTGCATTGTTAGACTAACGCGCATGTGTAGAAGAGGCCGATCATTAAAATCGAGACATAATCATCTCATCATTCTCATCTGTGATTCTCATTCATCAGTTCTAAAAATAAAAAAATAAATAAATGGTTTGCCCCTAACAAAATTATTTAAAACTTTTTAGTGTTAATTAATTTATTCGTGGGGTTTGTTTGTTTTCTTATGCGATCATTTTGTACCAGTAAAGTTGTAGAACGTAGAGTAAAAGCATTTTAGGTTGGTTTTCATTTTTTTTAAATATTAGGGAATCCCGAAAAATTATAATAACGTAGTATCTATTCTGTTATAATAGGGAAGCAATGCCAGAACCTGTTAGAATAGGTAAGTGTATGATTTGTGTCTTATATTATTATATCTATCCTATACATAATATATCCACATAATATATTTTTTGCCACAGAACCATCCATGTTTCCGTGTAGAATTCCTAGGTATTTGTAAATTATTGTTTACTAATTGATCCCTTTAGGAGCATCTAATATTATGCAATATTATTTGTGATTCATGGATTTCCCAGAACATCAACATCTTATATTGGTACATAATTAAAAAGTGAAATATTTACCGACTTTTAAATAGGCACTTATTACCTGTATTGCTATTTTTGAAAATAGTTTCAGCATATCCCAAGGATGTAAAGATTACCATTGTATTATAATAATATAATAATATTAGGCAATTAAATGAGGTTACAAATCAGATAAGAGTCAGATACCTACTACCTATGTAGGTACAAGTATGGAGCACTTCAAGTCCTCCATAGGTACAAGAAATTTGGATGACAACTTGATTTCTTCCTATAATTTCATTTTCTATAAGTTTGTATCTGTGTATAGTAAGTCTGAATAATATGAACTTGTTTAATTCTTGGTAGCTCCCAACCAGCTAAACTTTACACATTTAATTAAAAATTTCTTTTTTTTTTTTAGTACTCAATGCCACTAGTGACCGAATCTACAAGTGTATAAAACATAAACATGAATATATCCAGTTTAAAGTAAGAGCCTGGGGATCTGGATTAGACATAGGCCTATTTACAATAGGTGACAATCCTGAAGAAAATCATCCTACATATAACATTAGTGTTGGCCATCAACCTTTGACAGAAAGCTCAGTAGTAAGTATTTATCCTCGTATTTGTATTTACCGAGGGGCGGTTAACTCCTAAAAATCCGTGTACAATTTTTTTAAAATCCGATAAAATCCCATGAAATCCCCTTGAAATCGCATAAAATCTTTTGGTATTTTGAAAATCTTTTAAAATCCCGTAAAATCTTAAAAAATCCCAGAAAATCTTGCAAAATCCGAGAAAATCTTGCGCAAAATCTCGTGAAATCTCTTAAAATCCCGTACAACTTTCTGAAATCTTCTTAAATCTTAGGTTAGAATTAAAATATTCCCGCCGAATTATGCTGATGGTGGATGCGTCGCCAGCGCCAGCGATTTCGATAAGTTCGAACGTGTCTGTTAGTTTTCAACTGTCTGCGCCGCACGCTGTGTTTAAGACTTTGATATCTTGTGACAAGTAGTGTGTACTATAAAACTAGTTTACAAGCTGTGTTTTTTAGGTAAATATATATACAAAACGCCTCGCAAAAAGCATAATTAAATGGGAAATATTTAAATCATGGAAAATCCTTAAAAAAAAAATTCTTAGATTTCACAATTATGTATTTATATATATTATCTTTACCGTTTAGAAAATTGTAAACAATTCTTTCTCTCGGTCTGTCTGTAACCAATGCCTATCTCAAAAAGTACTGAAGGAAATTTGATAAAATTTGGAATGCAGAGGTGGTGGCTCCCTATTATTTTAAGATGACAAATTTTATTAACCAGTGACGGAGAGATAGGAGTTATTTATTTTATTTCCAAATAGATACTTTCGTAGATATCCGGAAACAAAATTTTGCAGAATAATTTTCATTTTTCCCCAAGTTTACAAGGGATATCTAAAAATAAGTAATCGCAATTTCCTAAATTTCTTAATAGCGTAGCACCATGTTCCAGCTCTTTGCATGCTCATCATGTATTGATCATTGTTTCAGAATGTCTGAAATCGATTTGGAGATCCGTACAGAGAGTATTGAAGATATTTTTATTATCTTTCGAAGAAAATACAATATAGGTCTGCCGGAGTACATGGAAAACTTTCTTAGATTTGTAGGGTTTGACAATTTCATGTCTTTTGCTAACATCAATGAGAATGATATAAAACAAGTTGAAGAATTTGCCAGAAACCAAATTGCGAATTTATTCCCGGAAAACAAGGAACATTACCTGGGTTGTTTTAAGTCAAATCCTGAGCATTTCTGTATTCTGCCTGGCCATAAAAAATTAATTAAAAAAATACAGGAATTCTGTAAGCAGCTAGAAGAGAGTAAAGAAAAATCTATCAAGAACGCCTTGGCGGACAAGCACACAAACGCGAATGTTACTGTCAACCGTGGAAAAAGACCCTCTTCATCGTTGAACCCTAAGTTAAAAATTGCTAGAATTAATGTAATCGCCGACAATGCACTGAGCGAACCAAATAAGCTTCCAAATGAAATAAGCAATTTGTCTTAAATTCCTTCGTTGGCATCAGCATTACAGTCCTCCACCCAAGATTCTACCCAAGACATACCAAAAACCGATATTATAAAAAAAGCCATCAGATGGATTCAAGAATATGTACAGTCCAAAGTACCAAACCCAGACACCATTTTACCAAAATTGCTTAAAGGTGCTGACAAACTAAGACTTGACGTTGGTCTAGAAGACCCTCGAGAAGATGTGTGTTTTTTGAAGTGCTTTATTTGTTCACTTAATATACGTATTTTTAAAAGCGCTGGTGGTAGTAGTAACAAACCGGATTCAATATTGTCCAAAAAATAACCAGCTAATTGGGTTCACCCCAAAACTAGACAAAAATGGGATGCCAGTTCTAAACAGCTTTCCCTTTGAATCATTGGAACAAATTGAAACTTATTTTAAGCAAGAATCCAGGTCTAATTATATAAATATAGTAATTGCTCAACCTTTAACACATGACGCATCTAGCTTTTGCTTATGTGTTTACGGGACCAATAATAAATTCACCGCTGAAGATGTAGACAGAAGATGGAGCAAAATTATAGCCCTGGCGAATGCGGTGGGTATTAGCATTGAAGGATTATCTACAGATGGCGATTGCCGGATGCTTAAACTTATGAAACAACGGATTAGACTGCCGATTACTGATTCCGAGGCTAGCTCAGATTGGTACTTCATTAAAGATTTAAGTAATGATGAACCTTTATATATCCAAGACACGGTCCACATAGGAACGAAGCTCAAAACAGTGTTTTTAAAAGAAAGAGTGATACTGACATTGGGAGAATATATTATTTCTTGCGACCACTTAAAACTTTTAACCGAAACAGTCTCCAAAGATAAACACTCTTTGACCCATTCCATGTTAAATCCTGCCGACAAAATGAATTACCCAAGAAAAGGTTGTTGATGCATTAATGGAATACGTGCCGAACACTAAAGCTACTGCTATATTTTTGAAAATGTCGAAATACATACTAGATGTTTTTCTGGACAAGGAGTTATCCCCAATAGAAAGGATATTCAAAATGTGGTCTGCAACGTTTTTCTTTCGAATCTGGCGGTATATGATTTTAAAGAGCAATGAACATACAATGACCAAGAACTTTATAACTCTAAATTGCTACACTTGTATAGAAATGAATGCACATTGTCTCATTGCATACATAAAAAGATGTAGAGAAGATCCAGCCAGTGTATTTTGTCCGTGGCTGCTCAGCAGTCAACCGTGTTAAAGCTCTAAAAAAAACTTCATTGTAATATAGGTACTGAAAACATTATTATTTAAATAAAATTTACAGGTTACAATGGTTCATTACTTTTTTTTGTAGTATTTTTTAATATGAATATGACTGAATATAATGGTTATAAAAAATATATTTAAAAAGAAGTTTTCCATTGGCTATAATAAATACCTAGCACCCCAAAACGATAAAAACAAAGTAGTGTCTGTGTTTTAAATGGTTTGAAATTGCTCTCGTAAAATCTCTCAAAATCTTGAAATCCCCAAAAATTCCTGAAAATCTCTTAAAATCCCTAAAATTTGTATAAAATCTTCAAAAATCTCTAAAAATCTTATAAAATTTACAGAAATCTCTAAAAATCTTTTGATATTCTAAAATCTTCAAAAATCTTGTGAAATCCCAAAATTCCATAAAATCTATAAAGATTTGAAATCCGTGTACACATTTTAGAGAAGTTAACCGCCCCTCGGTATTTACCATTAGCTCTTCTTAAGAAGTCTGCTATAGGCCATCTGAGGTCAATCAGTTAATTTTTAAAATTACAAAATTTTACACATGCAATTTATTAATGGCTCATATTTTGTTTCATTTCGGAAAACTAAAAGAATTGTAAGTACCAAGAAGGGTGTATTCTCCCATTCAGGAAATACATTTTTCCATAAAACCTCATTATGTTGTTTTTAGGCATTAGACAGAGTTGGCCTACCACCAAATTTAATAGTTGCCAACACACCCCATATACTAAGTATTAATGAATGGAAAGGATTTTGGATATGGACTGCAAATGGAACAATTTCATTTGGGAAAGAAAATGAACAAGAACCTGTTATAAGTTGGCCAGATAGAGAATTTAAACCCATCCATAAGGTATTTTTATTTTATTTTTCTCTGATTTGTTCCATGTTCCGTTGTATAGGTTTCCTTTGAACACTAGACAAAAAGACTATTTTTAGACTTAAGGTAACTTGAAAATATAAACTTTATTGTATAAATACCTAATAATCATTAAGTATTTGATATTTTTGTAGATTGGGTTTAGAGTTCACCCATATCTGTTTATTGATATCAGAGATAATTTGTTTGATGATCCTGAATCAGAGGATGAAGCCATGGTTAGAGCAGGCGAGGCAGATATTGTTATTGATACTCCAAAAAGTAAGTACATACCTAAGTTAATAATTCTGTGACAAGTTGTTGCAAGATTCTACCTATATAAGGCCACAATTCTTTAGGCCTGGAAACTTCTGAAAGGAGTGTCTGGTAGTGGTGGTTTCCCTCGGATAATGTAGGTGCATGCGAGCATGAGGTGATTAGCCTAGTTTTATGACAATGACATACCTACCTGTCAAAATTTAAAATTTGGTTGACAGAATTTGTCATGAGGTTTCCTAATTTTTGTCATGAAAATTAAGATAATATTTTCGTGTTGTGGAGTTAGAAAATACTCTTAAATATTAAATACTGCTATAATACATACTTTAATGGAACCATTAGTAATAAGGAGATGGCTTCATGCGGTCTAAAGTCCGTCGGGTCTAATCTGATGTATTCGGCTTCGCTCGGTGGGGCAGGCCAATGAGATGCCCCGAACAGAATAAACTGGAGATCATTGGTGAATTAACAGGGTATTATTGACGTGCAGAGAATTTTTGTATGCAGAAACACGCTGACGTTCTCAGGCATCCATAAAAACCAATGACGTACGGAACTGGACAGCGCAGGACAATTCAAATTTATTAAACAAGCCAATAAAATTAACAATAATACAAATAATGTGTTAATAATGGTCTTATGTACCATTTAGAATTGATTTCTGTAGTGTTTTAAAATAAGTAAATACTTTTTCGCCATTTGATCAAACCCGTCAGATACGGAAGGCGCTGTCCCATTCTCTATATGTCTATGGTTATACCCGACCAAGGAATTTTGAAAATGTACGAAATGTATGGCCTTATTCAAACATTAATTGAATGGTCCTTTCAATTAAAAGCAGTTCCTCAGTATACTTACACGGAAGCAGCTATTTGTAACTAATTTAAAAAAATTTTGAAGGTTATGTTAAAGAAGCCTATTTTTTTGTTCAAGCCGATTGCTGAAATTGACTCTAGTCGTCATGAATGCCTTTTTAAGAACATTCTACTCCTGTTTGATGGGTCTACGATGTCGGTAGACCGTTTCAATGCTGAAAAATGTTCATTTGAAATTCCGGTTTTCTAACGATTTTTTATTGACATGTTGAACCTTTCAGATTTACGTTACTTGAAATTACCTTAGTCTTATTGGCTATAAAGTTTCCAAAGCATAAAAATAGTATCGCAAAAGTGTAAAAAAATATTAGTGGGTACTTAACACATTAGGAAAAATAAATAAAACAAAAACATTGTTTTAACAAAAAATATAATTAAATTTACCAATAGGGGCATGTGCTTAACTATGCACAGAAAAAAAGGAAACAAATTACCATGCATACCTATAATTAGAGAAAAAAGCTTTAAAAAAGAAATATACTTAGGCGAAAATATAATAAATAACCTACTTAAATCAATGCTAAAATTGCTAAACCGAACAAATAGTAACTGCAGGTATTGTCACATACAATATTATTGGTAATACAATAATACAAACACTCACAGCAAATTATTAAAATTAGTACCCTCACTGTATATTCAATTAACAAAAATATGTTCGAAAGGTACACTCAATACAATTAGCCACCGAGCAATAAAAGGTATGGCCAATAATTAAGGATCAAGTAGATTGGATCAAAATAGGGTCAAAAGGTCATGAAATATCCTGTCATATATCACCCATTATTGAGCTACAGTCTTCAAAAGAAAAGCCATAATTTGGCAGGCTGTAGCTCAGTAATAAGAGGACAGCAGACAAAATATGTCATGTCCTTGTGACCCTATATTTTCATCCAATCTACACGCTCCTTAATTATTAGCCATACCTCTTAGAATATCATGTATATAAGTGATAAAAACTTATAATTAATGGTTGTTATAATTCTGTAAAAAAAAATAGCACAACCGTTACGAATGGTAATAAAGAGTCACTGGGTTGGTGTTCGGGCAGCTAGGAATCTGCAAGAAGTGTGTTCGCCTTGAAACAGCCCTAAAAGTACCTTCAATGAACTTTAACTGTGACTTAACTGTGACTATCCCCAATATTGCAGTGCTTCATGCCTCATGCCCAAACTTTACCCGTATTTATACAGAACCTGAAAAAATAAACAATCCATTAGGACCTGATAATACCTATCCTATTCCATTGGCACAATTTTAGAATATTATCGAGGCCACTCACCTGATTACTGAATATAAAATTGCTTCCAAATTCTCTAAATTTGCAAGGATATTTGATATTGTTGCCTGGCTCCACATACATTTTTGCACTCTCTGAGTTTCTAGAACAAAAAATTCATTTTAGTTTCACCGAGAAAAGTTTTCAAAGAAAAAAACTTTACTGCAAGTAGGAATTTTAAAACGATTTATTACCTTTTGTAGCAGTCTGCTTATAAATATTTTTTAAAGGGCTCCTCTCTTTGACAGAGTTTTATTCAGCTGCCCGAATATTCTTTTTTGTCTTCCCTGGGATGGTTGTGCGACAAACATTACATCCAAGTCAGATTCTGTAAAGTTCTTCCGTTTTCTCTGATATCCATTACGTACACTAACTTTTAAAAAGTCAACAATAACAAATAAACAAATTAAAAAAGTAGTTCCTACTAAAAAATCACAATACACAATATAAGAAGTTAGGTTAGCAATGCTTAACTGTCCCGAATAGTTTTTTCTTAAGGACAACGGATCACACCACGAATGGAGGAAAAAAGACAGCATGGGTCTTCGGTCTTTGTTTGCCTGCTTCCCGCGGTCTGCCATCACAACAAAACGAGATTTCCGATTACACCCGAAGAGACGTTCGTGCGGTAGGCCTTTTCAAATTTAGACCTCGTGTGGCGATCCCAGTAATAAGTATAATAAGGTCAAATGTTACTAGACATTTTATTTTTTATTACTTTCAGCATCTTAACGAAATAAATAAATTACTTTTAAGTGGCTTATTAGAAAATTATAAAATTTGGTGTGCGAGTCCATGATACAAGCACCTTCAAGAAAGTCTCATAGAATTTTGATGTAAAATAAATAGGGGAGCTGTAAGGGTAGGCAACCCATAAATATTATATAGGTTAAGTGTGTTGAATGCCTTAGCTTGGTGTAGCAGGGTTGTACCTTCTTTAGATTTTGCAGTGGCAACACGCAACACTGACAGTGATTTAATAGATAGTTAAAATGGTTGACGTCTTTATTATTCGCTCACATGATTAATTACACGAAACCAACTTACAGGAGCCAATATATGAGGACAGCACAAATTACATGGGATTTTCTATGGTTACTCTACATCTACAACTAATATTGTTTTATTACCAGAATTTAGAATAGAAGCTTCACTAGAATTATTAAAAACCTCATAAATTTCTGGTTACTACAACCCATTTATCATCATAATTTTTTGTTTGAAGCATTACCAATTTAGTCCACCCACAAATTTCTTAATTAATTATGTACCTAATTAACAAAATGTATTATCTATGTATATGCAGGGTGGCCGCCGAGGGATGCGACGAACTTTGTATACGAATTATATGACTAATTATAAGCAAAAATAATTCGATTTACTTTTCCCGAATTCCCAACGATTCTTGGTGGTGGTCCCATTGCTTGGCCACTGCGATCTCCAGATCTCAACCCACTAGACCTTTTCATATGGAGACATGTGGAGATACTAACCTATTCAATGGGAAAGCCTAATAACAGGGACCAACTCATCCAGAATTTTCATGCAGCGTTTTATTAGGTGAATAACAATATGGAGATATGGAGTCTTACAACTGAGAGCGAGAACTCCGATACTAACAGATTGTATCTCAATGCTGATAAAACAACACGAGTAGTATTTTCGATGAGGGAGTTGGCGGATGTGAACTCTGATACTGGTGATACTAGGTTCCTGGGGGTGTATGTCGATTCCAAGCTGAAATGGGACACGCATATAAACCATATAGCATCCAAACTTTTGAAGGACCTGTACTTGATTCGTAACCTAGTCGGCAGGGTGTCTGTCCCGATTCTCAGGACAACATACTATGCAACTTTCAATGCCCACCTTTCCTATGCAATACTTGCGTGGGGACATGCCACTGGAACCCAGCGTTTGTTTGGGATACAAAGAAGGGTAATTAGAGTCATGAGTGGTTTGAGATTTCGGGAGGATTGCAGGATGGCGTTCGGGAGTTTGGGGGTGCTTACTCTTCCGTCTCTCTTTATTTTGGAGAATCTTTTATATGTCAGGAGAAATATCAGTGCATATACAACTCACCGGGAAGTGCACAGTTATGAAACAAGAAATTGTATTAATATTGCTCCCATTTACTGTAGGCTGAATAGGTGTCAGGGTTTTTTTTTTATTTGGCAAAGCATTGAAGAACCTTAAGAACATGTAGTGCGGACACTTTTCTGTTAATGATATTGGGCAATAAAATTTTTTAATGTTCTACCAGAACACATTAAAGTGTTACCTCTACCATTATTTAAAAACAAGGTTAAAAGATGTTTAATAGTCAATAGTTTTTATAGTTTTAATGAATACTTGTCTTTTAATTTTGACTTGTACTTTGAAGCATAGATTAGCATATTTGTAATTGTACTATTCTATTTTATTTTTTACTTGACCTGTGTAAGTTGCTATTGCAATGATAACATTAATAAAATATTTGTATTTGTATTTGTATAGTGGTGGTCACATTAAGCAGCTTTAATAATAATAATAATAATAAATTACTTTATTTCAAATCATGCACAATGTACATAAAAGAAATGACGTCAAACAAAATATTTAAGCTAAGTGCGAAAATCAGTTATACTATATGGTTCTAAATTAATTAACAGTCTCTTAATTTCTAGTTTAAATCTATTTTGCGAATTTAGTGTTTAATTTTATTTGGCAAAGCATTGAAGAACCTTAAGAACATGTAGTGCGGACACTTTTCTGTTAATGTTAGTCGGTGTACCGGATATGGAACATCCATCGTCCTGGTCTTATACTCATAAGCCACTGTTAGTTTAAACATTCCTTTATGCTTAAAGAAAAATATTAGACATTCGTATATATAAATCGCGTATACAGTCATTATGCCTAAATTTCTAAAAACGCCTCTACAACTTTCCCTGTATTCCATGTTTTTTAAAGTTCTCACTACTCGCTTTTGAGCCACAAAGATGTCCTGTGTCGAGCTGTGCTTTCCCTAGAAGACAATCCCATATCTTAAAGCCGACTAAAAATTTGCAAAATATAGCATTCTAAGCGTTTTCTCCCATATATTTGCCAACGACCCTTAAACTGTAGCATATTGAATTTAATTTTTTTCCCACGATATTTATATGGTATGTCGAATCAACGAATTCATTGATATAGATACCTAAAAATTTTACGTCGTGTGAAAAATTTATTTTGGTACTTTCTAGTTCTATAGTTGTTGGTTTTTCTGTGGTTGACTGTTTCGTTCTAAATAACATTATGTTTGTTTTATCTTTATTTAAAACAAGTTTATTCCTTGTATTATAAACCAATCTGTTACAATATCGAAAAAGGTTTTGGCTTTCGTGAACGGATCCTCGACATCCTGGCTACTTACAATAAGGTTAGTATCATCCGCATATTTGACTATTTGTTCATAAGTTTTATCTGTCATACACGCAAGATCGTTGACAAATATTATAAAGAGAATTGGCCCCAATATGCTTCCTTGTGCTATACCAATGTTATTATACAAACTGTCGGAGTTACAAGTTTTCCCATTTTTTGTAACTAATACTGTCTGTCTTCTGTTATGCACATAGGACTCAAACCATTTTTTTGCAATCCCCCTGATACCATACATTTCTAGTTTTTTAATTAGCATTTCTCTATTTAGACAATTATATGCTTTTGAGAGATCCAAAAAAATGCCCATTGTTATTTCACCCCCTTCAAGATGGTCCATGATAAATTGGAGGAACTGAAATATGGCTGTGTGTGTGGACCTTTCCTTTATGAAACCATGCTGAAACTTGCTAAAAGAATTCGATTCCTTTAAGAAATTAATTATTCTCATGCTCATGGTTAATTTGAATATTTTAGAAAATGAATTTAACAAGCTTATAGGTCTATAGTTGTTTATATTTTCGGGGTCACCTTTCTTATATAAGGGTTTGATCTTAGCTATTTTTAAATTATCAGGAAATATGCCAAATTGAAAGTAGTTATTTATAAGGTAACACAAGACATCCTATAACTCAATCGCAGTGCGCTTTACGATGCTTATTGGGATATCATCAATGCCACTACTATGCTTATTTTTGATTTTCTTTGCTATTTCACAAATCTCTTATCGGCGTTATGCCAAAACATGGAATCTTCATTCTCTTTTATACTGCAGACAAAAGGTAAGGAAGCCAAATCGTTTAAAAGGTTTGGAATTATAGATAATAAATGTTCATTATATTTTTTTGCAATGACCTCAGGTTCACCCTCCAATGCAATATCTGCAGAGTTTATACCTTTTCCATTGATCTCCTTACAAATTGTCCACATGCATTTTGTTTTATTGTCACATTTTTAACCTTGTCCTCATAGACTTTGGAACGAGATTTAACTAACGTTTGATCATATTTTCGTTTTTCTTCATTATATAACTCTTTATACAATTGGTTATGTTTTGATAACGTTAGAAGAATGTCCAATCTGCGTTTGCATTCCATTAGTTCAGGGTTTTTTGCGTCGAATTGTGTTTGTTTTTTTCCAGTTAATTTTAAAGGAAAATGTTGATTAAATAATAACTTAAAATTGTTCATGAGTACATTCCACTGCTTATTAACATCACACTCTCCTACGCTATATACCTCCAACCAGTTTTGATCTTTTAGAGAAGATAGAAAATTATTTTTGTTTTCTTCTAAAAATGTTCTCTTGTATTGCATCTCTTTCTTTTTATGACATTCAATGCTAAAGCAAACCTTCTGTGCAGTGTGATCTGACACAAAGCTTTCAAATGCCGATGCCTCTAAGTATTTTAATCAAAATTGGTGAATATGTTATCTATACAACTAGCGGTATTTTTTGACATGCGCGTATTTTCAAAAATGGTTGGTTTAAAATTAAAAGAGTGCAATAGCGAAAACAAATCAGTTTTTTGGTTATTTGGTTTTATCATTTCAATGTTGAAATTCCCTACTATCGAAATTAGTTTGTTCTCATTAAATATATTTACAAGGAGGCACTCAATTTTGTCCATAAAAATATTTAATTGTACTTTGGTTGTTTTTGGGTGTTATAAAAAATGGTCTGAATAGTTTATTTGGTTCTTGTAGTTGTTGAGTCGTCTCTGATAAATTTGGCAGTTTGTGTCACGTGCCGAGTGTAGGCTGTCTTCTTCTTTGTGCTTCATTTTTACACAATTTATGTATTTTAACTTTACGGAATTACATTCTGTTTCCACGTGGTCCCTTGCACTACATTTATGACAACAAGCATTTTCATTACAGTACTTGATGACATGCCCAAACCCACAACATTTAAAACACTGTGCCATGTTGAAATATTCTTAAACGTAGACTTTCAAGAGATCGAAATTGACAGTTTGTTTTTTAAAAATCATTTGGCAATATTTGGCGGTGCTTGTAAGATCCAGTTTTCTTTGGACGGGTTTCGGCATGTTTTTTTTTGCAATGACTTTAATGTTATCCTGCCTATTTATTGTGCCTAGGTCGGTTTCTATTTCATCATTCATTCTAACTAATTCTTCAATAAATTCCGTGTCTGAATATCCTTTTACTTTCAATTATTATAGCCCCACTTTTTAATTGTTTTATGTTTTTAAACCCTCCATCAGTATCTGCTCTTCCAATTTCATTTTTTAGTAGACGTATCGTTTCTCTAGGGTCTGATATATCGTCAATTTGAATTAATGTTTCTAATTTTTTTGACGCCTTATCAGGTGTTGTCCATGTCACATGTTCTTTTTCTTTATTGGTTTTTGTATAAGGCATTTGTTGTCACAGGTGCATACGTTTTTTGCTGGGTAACATCTAAATATAATGGGTTTGTTTTCTGGGTGTTTTTATGTGTATTATTTATTTCCAAGTTTTTTATTTGCAATTTGTGTTCCAATGTAATTTTTTTTTGCTGCAATTGTCCATATTTATAGGTAATCAGTTTTAGGTTCTTGTGTATTTCAGTGGTAGCACTTCTTATTATATCCTGGTCTTGTTTTTCAAAAACTGATATTCCGTTTACGTCTTTATTTGCATGAGTTTGTATTCTGTCCAACGCTCCAAAAATTCCAAGAAGTAGATTCTGCATATCTGTCTTTTGTTCATCGTCTTCTTGATGTGATTCATCCATGTTTTCTGGTAATTTCTGTCCTTTTAGATTTGCGTTATTTGTTTTTAAGTCATCACGGTTTTTTTTTTATTGTAGTTTTCTTCTCCCGGGGAAACATCACACCTGGGTCGTTTACCATTATTTTCAGGCCCGATTGGTGGAGGTGAATGAGTAATGGAAATTTTTGGTTTGAACACTAAGTTAGGATCATCAGGCTCTATTGTCAACTTATCGATATCCCCCGGTAGTTTCGATCCATTATCCTTGGTGTCCGACACCTTGCTGTTGTTATCTTTAAGTTTACATTTATGTTTGTCTTAGTGGGTTTTTATCTGATTTACCGTCGTTTTTTCATCGGACCCATGAATAATTTTATTTATATCCGACTTACTGAAATCCATTGAACTAAGGGAATGAGATCTAGTTTTTCGCGATATTACTTTACTTATCCTTACAATTTTTGCATCTTTAGGTTTGCCGCCTCCACTTGTTTCTGCCATGCTAATCACAAGTTTTAACTATATTTATTTCCACCAATAAAACACACTTAAAAAGAGAGCAAATAAACGTGTAACTATGGTTTGAAATATATCATTACTTGTTGGGGATTATTCAGAAATCGAAGGACCAGTTCTTACTTAGAACAACATTTAACATTTATTTTTTCTTGTTAACACTTTTAACATAACATAACTCAAAGAAAACAGTTACTTTTTATTAAAACACCTTTTAAAAGCCGTCGAGCTTGGCTTCCATCTTGGTTGAGAGAGACGGCGAGAGCGAGAGAGAACCTCCCGCATGCTCCGTGCTGCTCGATCGCATCGACCCATGACGCTGCATTCTGCGACAGGACCGGACTTCACATATTGTGGGAGTCACGTAAACTTAACATAGCCGTCCGCCTTAAAAGGTCCCAAGCTTTTAAAAATCACAAACAAGTCTTATTTTACATCTTGAACGGAATACTTAGTCTTTGATCGGAAATAGGCAAATTTTGGTAATTGCACGTTTAATAACCGTTCCATTTGGGATGCGGATAGACACAACACGCACTACCTTGTCCATACCGGGATGTGTCTCAGTAATGCGCCCGATTAACCATTTTAAGGGCGGTAAATTATCGTCCTTGACAACGACAAGTGTTCCTGGCTGCAACGTTTCTTCTTGGACTCGTTTCCATTTATTACGGATTTGTAATTGAGACAAATATTCTCGTGACCAGCGCATCCAGAAGTGCTGGAGTGATACTTGAATCCGCTGATACTGGTTAAGCCTCGATTCATTAATTTGCATCATATTTGGTTCAGGTATCGCTGAGAGTGAATCGCCAATAAGGAAGTGACCCGGAGTAAGGCAGGAAAAATCGTTAGGATCATTGGGTATTGGGGTTAAGGGTCTAGAGTTTAAGCAAGCCTCAACTTGAACCAAAATTGTATACATTTGCTCAAATGTAAAAAAACAGTTTGAAATAATGCGCTTCAAATGATATTTTGCTGATTTAACTGCGGCTTCCCAGAGCCCACCCATATGAGGCGACCTAGCAGGTATAAAGTGCCAGGATATGCTATCTTTGCTTAGAAAACGTGAAATTTTATCATTATGCACTTGACTATTCACTAGCGTATACAGTTCTTTTAATTCATTTGAGGCACCCTGGAAATTAGTTCCATTATCAGAATATATCTCGCATGGTTTACCTCGGCGCGCAATAAATCGCTTAAGTGCATTAAGAAAGGCTTCCGTAGACAAATCTGGGACCAATTCCATGTGAATTGCCTTTGTGGAAAAACATACGAATATACAAAGATACGCTTTAATACGCTTAGACTTTCTTAATCTACCATCTTTAATCATATATGGACCGGCATAATCTACGCCGCATTTATAAAAAGCCCTTAGTGTAGCAAATCTTGCAGAGGGTAAGTCACCCATTATCTGATTTAGTGGTACAGGATTTGCCCTAAAACATCTTACACATTTTCGAAGTACTCGTTTTACCGCGTTTTTACCAGAAAGTGGCCAATATTGTAATCGGATTATTGCAAGAAGACATTGTGTACCAGCATGTAAATTGTCATGATGAAAATGTAGTATAATAAGTTCAGTTAAAATATGCTTTTGGGGAAGAATAATCGGATTTTTCTGTTCATCTGAACATTCAGAATTATTTATTCGACCGCCAACCCGAATTAGATCCTCGCGCAAAAAGGGATTTAAATTCAATAACTTGCTAGCAGATTTTAAAGGTTTCTGGGTTTCTAATGCATAACGTTCATCGGAAAAGTCTTGAATTTGTGCAAGTCTTATTAAACACTTCATTGAATTGTCCAGTTCAACAACAGTCAAGGCACCTATTTGTTGGTTACTATTTTCGCGCTTAGAAAGGCAATTTGATTTGAACCGTAACACAAAGGCCACAACACGTTGTAATTTTATCAATGAAGAGTATTTGTCAAAAATAGCAAAGTCATGTCCATTACTTACAAATGTGAAAGTCTTTTGTTTTACATCAGGTATTGTTACTGTATTCTTAGTTTGATTGAGTGTAGGAAATTCATCAATAGGTCTTTGTAAAAACTCGGGACCATGCCACCACAATTGACTAGCCTGGAGCATGTCCGGATTTAGACCTCGAGAAATAACATCGGCAGGGTTTTCAACGGTGTTTACATACCGCCAATCGTGGATATTCGTAAGCTCGGAAATCTCAGTTACACGATTCGCCACAAAACTTTTTAGATAACATGGTTCTGTCGAGAGCCACGAGAGAACGATTGTGGAGTCAGTCCACAGAAATACTTGATCAGATTTCAAAGTTAATGCATTTTTAATCTTATCGTACAACTTAGACAACAGTAATGCTCCGCAAAGCTCCAACCTTGGAATTGTAATCTTTTTTAAGGGCGCTACCCTGGACTTAGCACATAATAAATTGACTGAAATGCGGTCTGCGCTAATACATCGTATATAAATACAGCATCCATAAGCTACTTCAGACGCGTCACAGTAACCGAGAATTTCTACACGACCCTTCGGTTCTAAGAGCGCAAATCGTGGAATTGTTATCGAATTCAGAGAATGAATTTGTTTTAAAAATGCTTGCCAACCAGATAAGAATTCTTCAGGAATACTGTCTTCCCAATTAAGTTTACTTTGCCATAATTTTTGCATCAAAATTTTGGCTTTGATAACTGTTGGGCCAATCAACCCCAACGGATCGAATATTTGCGATATGACGGATAACACTTGCCTTTTAGTATACTTTTCATGAAAGGCAATGTTGATTGAATATTGTAAAGTATCACTTTCGGAGTTCCATACCAAACCTAAAGTTTTAAGTTCCTTGTCAAAGGCCACCGAGATTTCAGAACTCTGATCGAGAATTTTTGAGTTGTTTGATGCTCACTTACGTAACTCAAAACCACAAGTTTTTAAAATAGAAGAAATATAATTTTTTAATTGAATCGCATTGTCAACTTAATCTGCACCTGTCATTAGGTCATCTACATAGAAGTCTTCCAATATTATTTTACACGCTGCGGGAAATTTGCCCATATTTTGGTATGCTGCCTCATGCAGACACCGTATAGCCAAAAAAGGGGCTGTACTGGTTCCATATGTGACTGTATTTAAATTATATTCCTCAACCGGTTCATCTTTATTACCACGCCAAAAGATTTTTTGAAACCTTCTATCATCTACTACTAGTACTATAAATCAGGTAACTAATCAATTTGTAGAAAAAAAATCCATTAAAAGCATCATAAACGACCAAAGTAGTGAAATTACAGAGCCTCGCTTAATAGCTGAAAATCTAAATGAATTTTTTAGTAAAGTAGGAACAAATTTGGCTAAACATATACAAATCCCTAATAGCAAAATAGCAGATACTAGACAAAGCGAAAATTCCATTTTTTTTCATCCTATATCTAAGAATGAAATAATAAAACAAATAAACTCTTTAAAAAATGGAGCAGCAGGGGGTGAAGATGGAATATCGGTGGATGTTATAAAAAATAATCACATATATTTAATCAAGCCTCTCATACATCTGGTAAATAGTATCTTCAGTACTGGCATCTTTCCTTCTGGTTTTAAAAATGCAGTTATAGTTCCTGTGTATAAGTCGGGTAATCGAAAAGAAAAAACAAATTATAGACCCATTGCTCTTATGAGCACATTAAGTAAAGTTGTGGAAAAATGTGTTAAGTCTAGACTTTGGGAATTTTTTAAACAGGAGAAACTTCTATCGGAATGTCAATTTGGATTCCAGGAGGAGGTCAGTACTGAGGATGCTATAATTGAAGTTTCAAATTTCATAGTAAAAAATTTTAATGAAGGTTTGAAGACACTTGCAGTCTTCTTGGATCTGTCAAAGGCATTTGATACTGTGGAGCACGGCATTTTACTGACAAAGCTCGAAAACTGTGGCATTAGAGGAACAGCTTTGAACCTGTTTGAATCGTATCTGAGTGGAAGGAGTCAGGTGGTAAAGCTTGATAAATACAAAAGTAACTCAAAACCTGTGGAGTGCGGTGTTCCGCAAGGGACAGTCCTGGGTCCGGTCCTTTTTCTGATTTATGTCAATTCACTTACTGAGGCATGCAATGATGCTAAGGTTGTGTGCTTTGCTGACGACACTGTGGTGCTGGTGAGGGATCATACATGGGCGGGTGCCTTTGACAGAGCTGAGAGGAATATGTCGAAAATTAAACACTGGCTAGATTCAAATTTACTAACACTTAATATCGATAAAACGCACTTTCTGTGTTTTTCAAAGACTCGTAGAGATTTGCCTGTTGCTCAGACCATAACGTTACACCAACTAGATTGCCATATAAATAACCTTCCTTGTACATGTAGTCAAGTAATAAATAGAAAAGATAATATCAAATATTTAGGCATATATTTTGATCAGTGCATGACATGGCATAATCATATAGAATTCGCTAATAAAAAACTAAGGAATTTGCTTTACAAATTTTATGACCTACGCCATGTGGTTCCTTTGGGAATACTCAAGATTATATATCAAGCTCTAGTTGAATCTGTCCTGTCTTACGGCATCATCGTTTGGGGTGCACTGTGTAACAACACTCTCTACCCGCTAACTATAACGCAAAGGTATATTTTGAAGATCATGCTCTTTAAGACCAGAATGTATCCCTCAGAAAAACTGTTTAAAGAAGTAAACGTATTAAGCATCAGGCAACTTTATATTAAGAATGTTAGGGCCAATCAACCCCAACGGATCGAATATTTGCGATATGACGGATAACACTTGCCTTTTAGTATACTTTTCATGAAAGGCAATGTTGATTGAATATTGTAAAGTATCACTTTCGGAGTTCCATACCAAACCTAAAGTTTTAAGTTCCTTGTCAAAGGCCACCGAGATTTCAGAACTCTGATCGAGAATTTTTGAGTTGTTTGATGCTCACTTACGTAACTCAAAACCACAAGTTTTTAAAATAGAAGAAATATAATTTTTTAATTGAATCGCATTGTCAACTTAATCTGCACCTGTCATTAGGTCATCTACATAGAAGTCTTCCAATATTATTTTACACGCTGCGGGAAATTTGCCCATATTTTGGTATGCTGCCTCATGCAGACACCGTATAGCCAAAAAAGGGGCTGTACTGGTTCCATATGTGACTGTATTTAAATTATATTCCTCAACCGGTTCATCTTTATTACCACGCCAAAAGATTTTTTGAAACCTTCTATCATCTACTACTAGTACTATAAATCAGGTAACTAATCAATTTGTAGAAAAAAAATCCATTAAAAGCATCATAAACGACCAAAGTAGTGAAATTACAGAGCCTCGCTTAATAGCTGAAAATCTAAATGAATTTTTTAGTAAAGTAGGAACAAATTTGGCTAAACATATACAAATCCCTAATAGCAAAATAGCAGATACTAGACAAAGCGAAAATTCCATTTTTTTTCATCCTATATCTAAGAATGAAATAATAAAACAAATAAACTCTTTAAAAAATGGAGCAGCAGGGGGTGAAGATGGAATATCGGTGGATGTTATAAAAAATAATCACATATATTTAATCAAGCCTCTCATACATCTGGTAAATAGTATCTTCAGTACTGGCATCTTTCCTTCTGGTTTTAAAAATGCAGTTATAGTTCCTGTGTATAAGTCGGGTAATCGAAAAGAAAAAACAAATTATAGACCCATTGCTCTTATGAGCACATTAAGTAAAGTTGTGGAAAAATGTGTTAAGTCTAGACTTTGGGAATTTTTTAAACAGGAGAAACTTCTATCGGAATGTCAATTTGGATTCCAGGAGGAGGTCAGTACTGAGGATGCTATAATTGAAGTTTCAAATTTCATAGTAAAAAATTTTAATGAAGGTTTGAAGACACTTGCAGTCTTCTTGGATCTGTCAAAGGCATTTGATACTGTGGAGCACGGCATTTTACTGACAAAGCTCGAAAACTGTGGCATTAGAGGAACAGCTTTGAACCTGTTTGAATCGTATCTGAGTGGAAGGAGTCAGGTGGTAAAGCTTGATAAATACAAAAGTAACTCAAAACCTGTGGAGTGCGGTGTTCCGCAAGGGACAGTCCTGGGTCCGGTCCTTTTTCTGATTTATGTCAATTCACTTACTGAGGCATGCAATGATGCTAAGGTTGTGTGCTTTGCTGACGACACTGTGGTGCTGGTGAGGGATCATACATGGGCGGGTGCCTTTGACAGAGCTGAGAGGAATATGTCGAAAATTAAACACTGGCTAGATTCAAATTTACTAACACTTAATATCGATAAAACGCACTTTCTGTGTTTTTCAAAGACTCGTAGAGATTTGCCTGTTGCTCAGACCATAACGTTACACCAACTAGATTGCCATATAAATAACCTTCCTTGTACATGTAGTCAAGTAATAAATAGAAAAGATAATATCAAATATTTAGGCATATATTTTGATCAGTGCATGACATGGCATAATCATATAGAATTCGCTAATAAAAAACTAAGGAATTTGCTTTACAAATTTTATGACCTACGCCATGTGGTTCCTTTGGGAATACTCAAGATTATATATCAAGCTCTAGTTGAATCTGTCCTGTCTTACGGCATCATCGTTTGGGGTGCACTGTGTAACAACACTCTCTACCCGCTAACTATAACGCAAAGGTATATTTTGAAGATCATGCTCTTTAAGACCAGAATGTATCCCTCAGAAAAACTGTTTAAAGAAGTAAACGTATTAAGCATCAGGCAACTTTATATTAAGAATGTTATACGTTTTGGTTGTAAGAATAGGACCTTAAAAAACTATGTCAACCACCCTATACATACAAGGTCTATTACACACAATGATTTATACTTACCACCCACTTTATCTTCCTCTACCCAGAGACACATCTCGTATGTTATGCCTAAAATAATAAACCTTATGCCGCCACACTTGAAAAAGGACAGGTATCCAAAAATAAAGCACAAAATAAATGATTGGATTATTTCTAACTTTCATAAGATCTGTGAAAAAATACCATGGTTTATGTAAAATCTCTGTGTAATACTATACTATACAGTTTTATTATAGATCCAGTTTAGCGTTAAAATTGGTACATCTCAAGAATAAATATATTCTATGATACTGTAAAATGAATTCATGTAAAAATGTTACAAGTATTGTCTGAGGTATTAATACACTACAAAGCTGTTGCTAAATAAAGATTAGATTTAGATATATACTTATTTAAGGTATTTAGTGCACACACAAATGGATATATTGTGCTCTAGAACATTGTAAAAAAGTTTTGTAACCATTATTGTAAAGTATCTTGGCAAAATAAATTTGATTTGAAATTTGATTTTGATCTGGATGAACAACTATCATCCTGTACATCTTTGCAATATCTGCAGTCATGACAAATGGAAAAGAACGAAATCGTAAAACTATATCAAAAATATCGTCGTGAATGGTTGGTCCTACCCTTAAGCAATCATTCAACGATATACCACTCGTACTGGCAGCACTACCATCGAACACAACCCTTATCTTCGTTGTAGTACTTGCCTCCTTCTGAACAGCATGATGTGGGAGATAAAAACTCACTGTTTCATCATGATTGTCGATCACCTTAGACATATGCCCCATATTTATATACTCCGAAATAAACTCAGTGTATGCTTCCTTGTACTCATCAGACCTCTCAAATCTACATTCCACGGACTCGTATCTTCGTTGAGCGGTAACCTTGGAATCACCTAAATTATTAATCGAATCATTGAAAGGCAACCTAACTATAAACCTTCCATCCTTGTCTTGCCTGGTAGTTTCCTTAAAAAATGTTTCACAATACTGCTCGTCCAAAGAGAATTGACGTTTGTTAGGAATCTCTTCCAGTTCCCAAAATCTTGCAAGCTGCTTATTTAGACTAAAGTTACACATTTCTCTGGTACTCTTTTTTGCACAATTAATTTTAATTGGACCCGACAAAATCCACCCAAATTTTGTGTTTTGCAGGATTGGCTTACCTGGTCCTAAAATAACTTGATCTGGCATCAACAAACTATAAAATATTTGTGCCCCTACCAAAACGTCTATAGGTCCTGACTTATTAAACTGCGTGTCTGCCAAAGCTAAATTGTCAGGTATAGAGATGTTGCTTAAATTAAATGACTCATAGGGAATATTTTCTGTAATGGTAGACAAAATTAAGAATGACAAGTTACTTTTGAATTCATTTTGAATTGATTTAATTGTACTAGTTATCTTAGAAATTCCTGTCTGACCCTGACCTATACCAATAACTGAAATACTTGTATCCCTTGTTGCCAATTGCAACCTATCCGCTAAGTCCTTAGTTATAAAGTTGCTTTGACTCCCTGAATCCAGTAGTGCTCGACACCTGTGAGGCTGGTTAAATCTATCATAGATTAAAATACTAGCAGTAGATAACAGGACCATATTATTATTGTAAACCGCATGAGCAGAAATCTCTGTCAAACCTGTAGGCTGCTGCTCTCCCCTCGAACCACCTTGCGTTTGACCTGCGTTAACTTTAGGATTAACATGTAAAAGTGTATTATGCTTCAGATTACATATTCTACAACCACTGTGCGTGCAATCATTTCTAAAATGATTAGATTGTAAACAATTTAAACATAGTTTTCTTTTTTGAATCTCGTATGTTCTTTCCTGTACAGACAACTCTAAAAACTCTGCACAATTATAGATAACATGATTTTTACTACAAAAGTAACACGAAACCGAATAACCTCCGAATTGCCTTCTTTGTTGGTTATTATTTTGTACTTGTTTAAACTGTCCTCTTGGACTATCTCCCTTATTTTGATTCCTAAAACCACCATTACCTTGACTACTTACATGATAACTATTTTGTTGCTCGGACTCCACGAGTGCTTTCTTGAAATACCGGAAACGAATTACTTCTATTTTGTATAACGTTTGGTTTAGGTTGTTTATTGACTTCGATTGCTTCTAGCAACAAACACCGTTCTTTTAAAAAGTTTAGAAATTGATCTAATTTCGGCATAGTATTACCCTTAATGCTACCCTCCCACTCTCGTTTAGTTAAATTGTCAATTTTTGATGACATTAAATAAATTAAAATCGTATCCCAATGCTCGGTGGGCTCACCCAAAGAATGCAGTGATCTAATGTGTTTTAATATATTGTCTACGACTCCCCTTAACGCCGTTACAGACTCTTTGTTCAATGGAATTATATCAAATAGGGCTTTAATATGCCCTTGAATAATTAGCCGTTTATTCTCAAACCTTTCAATAAAACCCACGCATTCATATAATTTGCTGTCGTTACTTCTAAAGAATCGATAACTTGCGCGGCTTCACCTCTTAGACATGTTTTTAAATAGTGAAATTTTTGGACTTCGTCCAGTGATTGATTGGAATGCACCAATGATTTAAACGTATCATAAAAGTTGGTCCATTTTTCGTAATTTTCGGTAACTCTATAGGCTGTAATCGCGCAAAATTATTGGACGGACCCTGTACACTGACTTGAAATACTGTAGGTGGTGCCATACCATCTGCAATTAACATCTTTGCCTTACTAATATTTTTAAAAAAACTTTCCTCAATAGACTCGCGTTCGTCAAACTCCAAATCATCCAAAATTTCCAGATTTGACTGGACTATATCAAATTCTTGAAATTGAAATTGTATATTTTCAAGCCTCGTTTGAATCTCAATTATACTTGTACTATTTACCTCCTCAGAAATAAATTTGCAAAATATTTTTAAACTTGTCTCGATTTGTCTACGTCTTGCTTTCAAAGCATCCTTATCAAATTGTTTATCCATCTTGCATGAATAAATATCCGCCTTTTTTTTCCAATAAATAATTAGCCTCAAACAAATGCAAAAGAATCGCTACGCTAGTCTCTTAAATAACCATCGCACCTCAACGGCTTGATTTGACCAAGTAAACTTCAATTAATAATAATCTATGGTATTGTCTCGTCATACAATCATTATTACCCTCGTAACACGCTAAAATCTTAGAGAATCGTAAAAATATTTTCTTAAATATTTTCCCTTGAACTATTACCTACTAGAAATAGAAATCGCTATTTTACTTCGTGTACAACACTTGTTGCCACGCAGCAAACCATCGAAATATCACTCGAATTAAACATGTCCCATCGCTAAATTATCGTTAAATAAACTCTATGAACATCAAACTAACAATTACTTATAGTCACTAACTTAATTCAAATAAGTGCATGCTAGGAAAATAAAGGGATTAAAAATATCAACAAGGAACAGGCTCACTAGTTTTAAAATGGACTCGTCCAACTTCCATAGTCATCGTCGCTGTACCATCCAAATCCGTCTCGTAGGACCAATGTTGGGGATTATTCAGAAATCGAAGGACCAGTTCTTACTTAGAACAACATTTAACATTTATTTTTCCTTGTTAACACTTTTAACATAACATAACTCAAAGAAAACAGTTACTTTTTATTAAAACACCTTTTAAAAGCCGTCGAGCTTGGCTTCCATCTTGGTTGAGAGAGACGGCGAGAGCGAGAGAGAAACTCCCGCATGCTCCGTGCTTCGTGCTGCTCGATCGCATCGACCCATGACGCGGCATTCTGCGACAGGACCGGACTTCACATATTGTGGGAGTCACGTAAACTTAACATTACTTTTAATAAAATAAACCACATTCTTTCTTAAGCTCTTTAGTAATTTAGTTCAACTTTAAACCCCGATATTTTAAGAACCGTTAGGAATTCGGGAAAAATGAACAGAATTGTTTTTGCTTAAAATTAGTCATATAATTTATATACGAAGTATCTCGCATACCTCGGCGGTCATAGGTTAGTTGTTTTGTCGTATGTATAGTTTCACGGTAAAAATCAGCGAAAGTAAAGAGTAAAGGTCCCTTAAACTCCCCAAGCCTTGTGTTATTCCATCCTAACCAGCCCACCCACTTGCTGCCGAAAAGAGTCCAATTGGTTTCTTCGAAAATAAAGTTAATTATTTTGTATTTTTAAGTGCTTGACTTATTGTCAACAGAGAAATACAATATTAATATTATATTTATTTATTGACAAGTCTCCTAATAAGTACTATTATAGTTATATCATTAAAATTGTATACACAACGGCGGCCTAGAACATTCAACGTTCAAAACAAACATTAACAACGTTGCGTGCAACAGACAATAAAATTTCAAGCTTTCTGACCCACAAGATGGCAAATTACATAAAAAGCAAAAAGTAATAAAGTAAGCTAAAAGTTGTTGTGGTAATATTCTTCCAGGCTATAATATGCTCTACCAGCCTTTCACGGTTCCGCAAAACTGTGTGTATTGATATACAGTTTGTGCTGGAGTGGTTGTAAATTTTAATGCTTTCACAAATAATAGAGCGCTTGGTTAAAGCTAATCTGGGGATTGGAAGACGGATATCAAAACTTTGTCTGGTAATATAGACATGAATGTTATTTTGACTACCAGAGTATTTACGATGGATCAAGCCTTTTCCAAAAGAAACGAACACACTACAGCTAATATTCTGAACCTAATAAACAGTGATTTACAATGATCCCTATATTTTGCTCTACACATATATCTAAGAGCTTTTTTCTGAATAACAAATACAGAATTCAGCCGTTGCTAATTACAAAAGCCCCAGAACACTATGCCGTATCTCAGATGGGATTCAAATAAAGAGTGGTATACCATATTCGCTACTATACAACCAGGTTCCAGAGACACCAACCTTATTGCAAAGCGACTGACTGACTTGGCAGAAATATGTGGCATTTTAACGAAACTTTCCTCGCGCACTGTGTTCAAGGTTTGGAAAGGTCTCAAGAAAAGGACGAAAAAGAAAATAGTCGAGGAGTCTAGATAAGAGGATGATAAAACAAATCCTGGATGATGCCACAAAATACACCATTCGTCGCAAGATCCATGGATTTTTTCTCCTAAATGTCCAATAAAAATCCACAATAAAAAATATTGTGGCTGAAATTAAGGACACATTTTTACCTAAAATATCATTAAGAGTTTTTGAACGAGCTTTAAAAGAAATTAATTTTAGGTATATTAAACGAAATCGACAAAGTGTCTACTAACTGAAAAAAATGAAATTATTGTATGGCGGCGGAAATATTTGAAAAAAATACCGGAGTTTCGGGATAAAATTGTATTACACCGACGAAATAACTAGATAATTATTCAGTATTCAAACTGAATAGTTGACATGTGTCTAATAATAATCCCCAAGACGAGAAAAATAAAGAACTAAAACAGAATCTTCTATAAAATGCTATAAATGCATATAGCATTATTAATAAACCGGTCAACAAAAAGATCGCCAAAAGCAATTTTTAGCATAATTTTAATTCTTCTTTTAAAAGTTGACTTTTTATGCTGTCTGCACTGCGCAAGAGCCGATTTGATCCAGATTATGTAGGTCAGAAAAGTTAAAAATTTCGTATTATACTGGATGTAAAACAAAGCCGTGCAAAAATTGCAAATTTTTCGTTGTCCGCCATTTTGTTTAGAAAAAAAATTTCGTTTCACATTATAGATGGCGAGGGAGATAATATCAATATCTCCAGACGTTTTCGCCAATTTTTTTGATTAAGACCTTTTGGCATTTTATAGAGGGCGAGGCAAAGAAATTGTGAACATCTTGTTAGCGATATTTTAAAAGCACTGTAATTTGGAAACCCGTTGACGGATTTTGTTGGGCCTCGCGCAGTTTGAAAGCTTGCTTACTGTAGTTCCAACCTGACCAGACAATTTTTTTGTCCGAATGAGATTTTTAACGTTGATATGACAACTCCTGTCAATTAAATCATTACTCTCGAAAAGTTTTGAAAATTAAAATGGTTAGATTAAAGCTGGATTTATAAAGTCGAAAAGTTGGTGAGGTTGAAGTTATGATCAAGTTTGTGAGGTTAGATATTCCGAACTCCGAGCATAAAAATTGGTTATCTCGAACTACCCGGGAAGTTTTCGAACCTTACATGAGCTTTACATGAGCAACATGAACGAGTGTATAAATGGAACTGAGTGTTCCCTATAGTTTAAATTGAACTCCTATTTCCAACACCAACTGAACCTCAACCTCGCCAACTTTTTGAGTTTATAAATCCAGCTTTAGTGGAAACGAATTGAGAAATGTAGTAAGGTAAGCTTCAACATTAATAAAATGTATTGAAAAGAATAATGAAATGCAATTTTAAAAACAGGTTGCGCCAACAAGGCCGAACTTTAGAGAATTTTGCCTAGATAATCGGATCAACAAGTGTTACGAGACGTTGCTTAAATAAACGAACTCGCACATTTAAATTATACTGCTTTTCCAATCGGTGTTTCGCTGGTTAGTTTTTGTACTTTAAGACTCAATAAAACAGTTTACTTTTTTTACTAAACCGTATATTCACCACAGAAGTGAAACTTTACATTACAACAGTAGATGATGTGCTTTTCGTGGTGAGCGGCTTCACTGTTTTTCCCTTGTTTATTGGGTTTGGAGTTGTCGAAAAATTCCGTTCTTTCGCGTGTGTTGAGTGCAGAGTATCCCTTAATGAATGGGAGAAAATTGTCTCTAAATTTACTTTTTAAGTGTCTAAAAGAATCAAAGAAAGTGGACCAAAAACATTTTTTAATAAAAATGAAAAATCTGTGCCTCCGCGACAAATGTATCAATTAAACCATGTATATATTTTTTTCCCTCTCTGAGGAATTAATTTGTGCGAACTTGAATAATGAACAATCTTATCAGCCTTTTGTGGAGTTTTAGCGTTCCCATACGTTAATATTAGGCAGATTTGCCTCAGTTGAATGTTGGCAATCTTTGAGTTGGGGAATTTGTCCGCTGAGTTGGAGTTGTTAAATTGGCCTCGATGGTATTTTGAATCATGAATGAATCATTGTGTTGCAAATGCCAAAAGCAATGCGTTTTCAAGCCTAGACCTAAAGAAGATGAAATTTTCGGAGCATCTTGTGATTCATGTGAAAATTTTATTTGCAAAAATTGTGCGGAAATCAGCACAACAGAAGCACATGCAATATCGTTGAATCAGAGGAAGCTATTATTTTACTGCTCTGACTGCATAGAATGCCTGTTAAAAGAACTACCAAAATTAAAAAGTATAATAAAGCAACTCGAAAAGACAAAATATGACCACTCAATACAAACTGCTTATATTTCAAAAATCGAAAGTGACTGTTATGAGAAGGCCAGAGCACAGCAGGAGGTGATTGATGAGCTTAAACTTCAAATACAGGAAAAGGACAAATATATAAAAAGGTTGAAAAGGCGAACGCAGGACTTTGAAGATTCAGTGTTTTCTGCTGAAAATAGATATGTTGATCAAATTAGCCAACAAAAAAATCAAATACTAGGCCTCAACAAGGAAATTCAAAAAATTCTGGAAAAAAAAGGCACTTTCATCCAAGATTAATGAGCTTAAAGAGGATGCTAGGCAGTTGGCTGACAGTAACAATGAATTTGAAGCTATTAAGAAGAATATGCTAACCAGCATTGAGGTCCTGACTGCAGATAATGAATGCCATATGATGCATCTGAAGAAGGCTAACCATGAGGTGTGCTTGCTAAATGAAACCCTTAGTCGAAAAGTACTTACCAACAATGCATTCACTCAGACTGTGACACTGAGTAACGTTACTAATGAAAAGGAGACCAGTTCAAAGAAGACAAATAGGAAAAACACAGATGATTTAAAGACTGTAAAAAATTGTAACCTTTCTGAAAACTACTCTTATGCTACTAAGCAATCGTCAATACAGGAAACTACTACTTTACATTCTTTAAAAAATATGCCAAATTTGGTTAAATTATTTATTTTGGGTGATGATACAGGCAAGAATATGAATGCATCTCTTAGATCATATCTTACTTCGCAGCAAATGAACGCAAAAATAGAGGTTTGAATGCTTCTGAGCTAATAAAAAACTATAGATTTGACGATTTCTTACTGGTTTTTGGTGGTTCAAATGACTTATTAAACAATAGGTATCCTTCTTTTAAATTTTTAGTGAATATTATCCGCAAATGTGCTTTTACTAATATAATTCTGTGTTCTGTGCCCTATATTAACAATAGCTATAAGGTAAATTGTAAGATTCACAAGTATAATGGTAAGCCGAGAGAATTTTGCGCTAGGGTTAATAGGGTGGCTGAGGGTTTTGTGTACTTTGTAGATGTAAATTCCGAAAGAGGTAATAGACCGAGTAATTTTAACTTGTGTAAAAAAATTGTCGATATTATAAAGTGTAATCGTTCAAATAGTGGTAGTAAAAATCTGGTCTTTATAAAAACGGTTGAAAATAATACGGCGTTGGGGGACTTGGACCGCGTCAGTGTCAATAGTTTGACCATTTGTTGGAGGAAACCGTGTTTGAATTGTCTGTTGTGCACTGTAGAGAGCTGAATATTTATATTGTTGGTATAATTTATACAGATCTCCATCCTCTAGCACAGGAGTATTTCTTGAAAAATTGGAAATTTTATTGTCGCAAATATCAGTAAATTCAATTATAATTTTGACTGGTGACCTAAATATAGATTTCTTAGATAAGTCAAGTCATAATGCTCAATTGCTGGATAATCTTCTGAGATCGTTTAATCTTCTGATGCACGTTGATCAACCAACCCGGTTTTCTGCATCTTCATCTTCCACTCTGGATTATGTTTGTACAAATCTTACTCAGCGTCATGTAAATTGTTCAACTCAGAATGCCGGATTGTCTGATCATGAGGCTCTCGTCGCCGCTTGTATGATAGGAAACAAAAAAAAAGAGAAAATGTCACTCTAGGATGGGTAGGCTTTATACACTCATCAGCAAAAAAAACCGGACAAGGAAAATTATTACCAACTTTGATATTAAATAACTTTTCTGATTTTAAAATATGTTTAATGAAATTTTCGGAAGATGGTAGCCACATGTCTTAAGATTATTACCCGCTTTTCGATTTAAGAAAAATGTTGACATGTGTGATATTATACCGAGGGCAACAAATGATACTTTTTTTGCCTTACGTTCTTAACACCCTATGGAAAAAGTAGGCGGTGCGATGATATTGCAGTGCATTTCATATGGAAGTCGCATGTTTTCTTAACGTTTTGTTTTTTGATTCGTCCCAATAACTCTTCTTTTTAAAAAGATATAATCTTTTTAAAAAATACTTGAAAATAAAATATAATTTTTTTAATAAATACACAAACAAAATTTAACAAAATAAGTAACAGAAATTAATAGCGTGTATTGCCCCCACGAGCTCGAATTACATCTCTCATACGGCGTGGTAAACTTTGAACACAGTTAGCAATTTTTTCTTGAGAAATATTGTTCCATTCTTCCAAAAGAGCAATTTGCAAGCTAGGGATGGTTTCGGGAGCTGGTTCCCGTTTTCGAATTCGTCTCCCCAATATATCCCAAACATGCTCAATGGGATTAAGATCCGGGCTACGGGCTGGCCACTGAAACCGCTGAATGTTAACTTCGTTCAGATATTCGTTTACCACCCGTGCCACATGTGGTGTTGCATTGTCATGCATTAGACAAAAGTTGGCTCCAATATAGTGAGCAAATGGAACGACATGTTCTGCTAAACACTCATTAATATAGCGGTCAGCAGTCATAGCACCATTTAGGATTAGAACGAGCTCGGTACGTTCGTTAGATGATACTCCAGCCCATACCATTATACTTCCACCTCCATATGGTACTCGTGGAGAGATGCAGCATTGCGCAAATCGTTCCCCTTGTCTTCTCCATACACGCTCGCGTCCGTCTGGTGAACGTAAGGAAAAACGGGATTCATCTGTAAACAGTACTCGGCCCCATTGTTCGACTGTCCAATTAATATGTTCGCGAGCGAAATGCAAACGGGCAGTACGGTGGGCTGGGGAAAGAGCTGGACATGCAGCTGGTCTCCTTGAGTTCAATGCTTGTTCACCCAGTCTACGGCGGATGGTATCTGAGGAAATATAAGTGCCACGAATATTTCTTAATTGACGACTAATGGCTGAAGATGGTAAACCGCGATCGCGTAGTGCCGTTAACGCCATGAAACGATCATCATGCATATTTGTCTTACGTTTTCTTCCTGATCCTTGACGCCTAGAATACTCCCCAGTTTGTCGAAAGCGGCTGATTGCATCGTGTACGGTACTCTTAGCCTCACCCAAGACGTTAGCGATATATCGTATGTTTCGGCCATCGTCGTTTAGTGCCACAGCACGGACAACATCTTCTGTGCGCATGTTTCGACAATATTTCAAGCTTGACACTGACAATGAAATAAAACGCTAGTTGCTAGGCAACTTATCACGTTAATTTTTTGGTTTTTCATTAACATTGGAAAATTTAAAATGATTTTTTAAAAAGATTATATCTTTTTAAAAAGAAGAGTTATTGGGACGAATCAAAAAACAAAACGTTAAGAAAACATGCGACTTCCATATGAAATGCACTGCAATATCATCGCACCGCCTACTTTTTCCACAGGGTGTTAAGAACGTAAGGCAAAAAAAGTATCATTTGTTGCCCTCGGTATAATATCACACATGTCAACATTTTTCTTAAATCGAAAAGCGGGTAATAATCTTAAGACATGTGGCTACCATCTTCCGAAAATTTCATTAAACATATTTTAAAATCAGAAAAGTTATTTAATATCAAAGTTGGTAATAATTTTCCTTGTCCGGTTTTTTTTGCTGATGAGTGTATAAAGAAAAATTTTAGCAAGTTCACATTGTTATGTAACCAAGCGACTTGGAGTGCTCTTGATACGGATGAACCATTGCAGCAGTTTTATAGTGTTCTGGTTGAGTTATTTAATAGGGCTTTTCTACTTATCAGAATAAAAAATAGGAAAAAGAAACCGTGGTATACAGGAGCTTTGAGGGTTTCCGGAAAAAATCTTCGTTCTCTGTGTTACATACGAAAGTTTTCAGGTAATAATGTTGGATTCGTGAACTATTTCAATAAGTATCGTGGAATTTATAGAAATACTTTAAAGCTTTCTAAGAAAATGTTTTTTCAGAGAAGAATAGCACATTCCACCAATAAAGCAAAAGAATCATGGAAAATTGTCAATAAGTTAAGGGGAAAAAATAACATCGCTCCTATAGCTAGTACTCTTAATGCAAATGACATGAATTCTTTTTATTGCACAGTTGCTGACGGTTTAGCTCGAGGGATCTCTTCTGGGACTGATGCTAGATCTTACTTAGGGCATTTATCCGTTTCTGGCACATTTTTCCTCCTGCCTACTTGCTTTGAGGAAATTAGAGGCATAATTTAGCCAAGTAAATAACAGGAATGCTTCTGGTTGGGATGAGATGTCCTTAAGGATTTTTCTGGCACTACCAGCCAACGCATTAATGGCCTTGGCTGAGGCAATAAATTCCTCCTTCCTTCCTGACTGGCACTTTTCCTTCTTGCCTTAAAAGAGCCGTGGTTGTTCCGCTTTTTAAGAACGGTGACCGTGCTCTACCTTTCGATCTATTGCACTGCTCCCCACTTTGTCCAAATAGTGGAAAAACTTGTTAAGTCTAGAATGATTGCTTTTTTAAATAGACACAACCTTATGAGCATGCAACAGTTTGGATTTCAGGCTGGGAGGAGTACGAGCGATGCCATCTTCGGGTTCCTCGAACGACTATATGTCTCCTTAAACTCTGGAGAGTCTGCTGCAGCGGTGTTCTGTGACTTATCAAAAGCCTTTGACTGTGTGAATCACAGAATACTGCTGTGGAAGTTGGAGGCTTATGGTTTTAGAGGTGTGGCCTTGGAGTGGTTTCGGTCGTATTTGGCGAGTCGTGTTCAGACGGTTGTCTTTAATAACAGTAGCTCTGGAGAATTGAGCCTAGATATAGGCGTTCCTCAGGGATCCGTACTTGGCCCTCTCCTTTTCCTTATCTATATTAACGATATGCCCCATCTTGATATAGCGGGGACGTTTACCATGTTCGCCGATGACACGACCATCCTCTGGCATGACACGGTTGCCGATAGGCTTTCTTTGATTGTAAAGAATGATTTGTGCAAGGTCAAGGAGTGGTGCGATGCGAATTTTGCTATCCTTTAATATTTCAAAGACTAACATATTGGGATTTCGCTGTGGTCTGGATAATGTTTATCTGGAGGACGAGGCGATCTCTATGCCTGATGTTAGTAAATTTTTGGGACTGTGCATGGACACCAATCTCAAATTTGAGAACCACATAGTTAATTTGTGCCAAAAGCTATCTTCTGGTTACTATGCCATTAGGATTATCGCAAACAATCTGGGTTTTCCTTTGGCAAAAGACTCATATTATGCTCTGATTAAATCTCATCTTCGTTATGGTATTTGTTTTTGGGGATCTTGTGCGCAGTACTTGTTCGAATCTGTGTTTGTGTTGCAAAAAAGGGCAGTCAGATATGTGTGTGGCGCTAAGGTTCGTGATTCTTGTCGCCCTTTGTTTCTTAATAACTCAATTTTACCTCTTTGCTGTATATTTATCCTTGAAACCGTCTGCTTAATGTTTAAAAAATCTCAAAATGAGCTGTATATCCCCACCCATTATAATACAAGTCAATAATTTCTCCTAAACTTACCAATTCCACGATCTAGCCTAATTAAAAAATCTTTAATTTATGGCGGAAAAAAAATCTTTAATCACTTACCACTTCATTTGAGAAGGCAACAGTGCCTGGGGAGGTTTAGGAGACTAACCAAAAAACTATTACTAGAAAAAGTATATTACACTCTTGATGAGTATTTTGACGACATCTTGAGATGAAAAATGATCAGGTAAGCTAACTCAACTATTTAAATTTTGAAATTTTTTCTTTACTTGTTTTCTAATATATTTATTAATTTTATGTTGTTTTGACTTTAACGATTTAACCATGTCTCATTTCATTTAATGTTGTTGTACTGTTTGTTATCACCTTGCTACCCTTGTACATTATACCTTTGTCAACAAGATAGATATTCTTTGGACAATAAAGGATTTTTTGATTTGATTTGATTTGATTTCAAACTTTAAGAAAATAGGACTTTTCGGCTACATATATGCCTCAATCATCTTACAGTGCACAAGACTGCAAAATGACATGAAAAACTTTCTCTACTGGTGGTGTCAATCGACTTGTCGCTCAAAAAGCTGCTTCGCAAGTTTCGGAGCGTTGTCCTCGCAAGTTGCACGGCTCCCTTCCGTGTCACACATGGACCAATAGAAAACGACATAGAGGGCGCGAAAAGCGACAGCTCGATTGATCCCCAATTAAAATATGATACACAAACACATGACACCCTGTCGATACTCATCGATAACCCTGACCATCCCCACTATCAGCCAATCACAGCATGCTAATAGAAAATTTTGTCGCAACGGACAAATTGACCGGTAAAATAGAGGTGGGTTTTTTATGCTGTTTTAGGCAGCCATCATAGGATTAAAGTTCTAAAAATAGATTATTTGTCTTAGTATTAGGGGTTTTTATACACTAATTTACCGATATATTTTGTTTGTCGGCATCTTGTTACTGGAGACCAACAGTTTGAAGTCTGCATAGCAACAACGTTTTAACTTGTATTTAATTTTAAATAGAATTGGAGGATAATATTTTTATGAAGTGAATAAAATATAAATTTGCAAAATGGTTTTAGATTATGAATGCATGTTTCCCCAACAACAATAATAAAAAGACCATTGGGAAGAAATAGAGATTATGGGGATCCCCAATACAGATGTCGGGTCCGCATGCAGAATCGATATTTAAATCCATTGTCGGGATTTTTATTGGTAAAAATCATTATCCAATTACAAAAACGTTAGGAGAAAGTAAATATTAAAAATTAGGTATATGCAAAAGATGTTCAAACGGTCGTCAACTCTGCAAACAGACTTTTATGTCATACCTTTTTCAAATAAAAACACGATCAGCCAAAACCTAAACAGAAAATTATTTTACTGTAAACTCTCAAACGCAAATAATGGTTATTACCGCGTCCCCTGAGTGGTGGTACTTGCTCATAAGAATTGTGATTGCCCTTCTGACTTTAACCCTTATTGGCCACGCCGGTAGATGGCTCACCTAATCCACGGAAAGGATATAATTGAAAACTTTGATTTCCTCTCACAGAATATTACTTAATCCTATAATTTATAAAAAGTAAAAAGTTCTTATCTAGTTATACCTAAAAAGAGCCAGAAATGTTTTAAACAAACTGACAACGTAACTCAGGTCTCAGGTAGGAAAAAAAACAAATCTAAAACTTTTGTACAAGAAGTATAATATATAGGGTACAGGTTTTAAGTTTTAGAGCCGCACCTTTATCTTTTTTTTTTATATTAACCTATATGATTCAAATTATCACGCATTCTTTGGTGGAGAATCGTTCTTTCTGAAAAAAATCTCATGTGTATGAGTATTCTTTAGATCTAAAACTTTATTATTAACTTCTTAAAAGACAATAAAATCTTTGCTTTCTTAGGCATCGACATGAGCCACATGTTGACCAAGAGCGTATTTATGGGAGGGGGGGGGGGGTGTGTGAATTGGGGTAATTACCCCCTCCAGTATTTGATAAATTAGAAAAATATAATACAAAGAAATTTAATTTTTGCCAAAAATTAATTTTTAAGCCCGTCTATTGATACGACTGACCAGTATTTACTATAAATTATTGACCAAATTTGGGCGTGGTCCAAAAAAATGTTTGCCTAAGGCGAGCTTTTCACCTTTGTTTGTTAACCGATTTACGCCAAGCAAGAAGGCCAGTTTAGACCCTTCTTGCTGACACCGTTTTAACGTGTGGCTAATGTCAACCAGATGAGGCTTTTACAGTTTAACGTGGGTTCCGAACCACAATATAACCGAGAGATGTTATTCTCAGCACAGTATTTTTACGGTTTTGTTATTGTTAATGTCTCTTTGGTCATCACAAACCCCGACGAGCCAACCCTTTAACGTCCTTGTGTGCAACTAAGAGAGTTATGTATGTCGCGGGGACCCTCGAACCATCCGGAACAGCATCAGACCCGTGTACTCAACACTCCGTCGCCAATTCTCTGATCAAGGTTGTTACCTCTACCATACAAATATCAGACAGTATTTGAGATCCACCTTCCGCACCACTCTCAATCTTTCATTTGGCTCAAGGGTCCCACCCTCTACAACATGCCGTTTTTAGAGGTACAGCCTTTGATCGCCCTCCAGTAGCAACGATCACCGGCCAGGTATCTTGAAGGCCTCTTCGCTACTACATCGATTACTGGTGAGAAGTTGCCGGTGTGTGTTGCATGCGCAACACGACCTAGTATGGCGACCTAGGCTCTTCAAACTGAAAAAGTCTGCTGGGTCAGTCCAGGTTTGAACCGGGTACCTGTAGCATGGGAAGCGAGAATGCTGCCACGCGACCAGGCCGTCACCCCCAAGCGCGGATCCAGGGGGAGGGTCATGACCCCCCCCCCCCCCCAAACAAACAGAGAAACACAAAAAAAAGTATATAATCACAATTGGGTATAACCAACGATGTGTGCAGTGTTGCGCCTTTTGTCTCATCGCAGTTTGAGTCCAGCTTCTAAGAGTAGAAGCCGCAGTAAATACCCCTCACCCCCCTTTCCTGATGATTGTTTCAGACAGACGATAGACCTTTTTATGAATGACTGGCTACGTCCATCTTGGGTTAAGTCGATGGGTATAACTTTTTAATAGAAAATCTCAAAACTTCATCTATTTATTGACATGATTTACTCAAAATTAAAAAGCAAGTTACAAAAATTTTCAATTCTCACCGAGTTTTCAAGGATTTTTTAAAAATTCTTGAAGAATTTCGTCTTCAGTAAGTTCAATGTGGGCATAGACCCCCCCCCCCCCCCCCTGACCATATTCTGGATCCGCCACTGTTTACTTTGTTGTGTTGAACTGTTGAAGTCGTTTTAGTCC
Source organism: Polydrusus tereticollis (assembly GCA_963920685.1). Taxonomy (NCBI): domain Eukaryota; kingdom Metazoa; phylum Arthropoda; class Insecta; order Coleoptera; family Curculionidae; genus Polydrusus; species Polydrusus tereticollis. The sequence continues at coordinate 60,445,009 of OY987329.1, forward strand.
TTTGTTTAATTATTGTCTTTCGGCGGATAGGGAATAGTAAAATGTCATGTAGTTTGGTATTAAGCCGTAAAGCATAAAGCATTTAGAAATTTTGTGGTAAATTACTCTATAATTTTCAATAAACTCAGAGGAATGCTTTCAGCGGATCTAATAACCTATTATTAAAAAAAAATAAAAAACAACAGTTTTTTGTAAATTAAACCAATACTTATATTGTCTACTGTGTACGGCAGCTTATAGTCCACATTTTATTAAAATTGGCATTATGATATGATATTTTCGCTGAAAGCGCGAGCGTATGTCAACGTTGGTTAATAATAATAATACCTATATAATAGAATTTAGAATAGAAGTAACAAAGCATCTGTGAAATAAAATAAAGATACTTATATTTTGAGGCGCATGTATTTGTATACCTACCTGTAGGTGTATGTCATGTATGTAAGTGTTTGCATGACTGTCTGGATTTCACATGGTTTGCCACTTTATTGAGAATATTTTTAATTAAGGGTGTTAAGTAAGTAGAGGATCATATTATTTTTCAATGCATGATAAAATTTAATTATATTGATGCGTAAAATGTATTTATGGAAACTTCTTTTATTATTTTTGAGATTTATTATATTATAATAATAGCATTAATACACAAAAGTGAAATATATTACTTTTCTGTGAATGACCCTCCCCCAAACGAGGTTTTGGATCCGCTCCTGGTCACCCCCCTAACAAACTTTCCTATATACGCCTTTGATGTTGACGTATTCCCTGAGAAAGTTTCTTCTAGTCAAACCTATTTTCTAAGTAAAATTAAAATAAAGTAGAATATTATATCCTGTTCATGTATTCGGTCGGCGTACATCCTTCGGGAAACTCAATGTCAACTCGAGCGTTATTATCCTTATAATACTATTGGTGCCTTAATGTCTATAAAATTGGTGCTTTGGTTTCTAATACTTACAAAGGAAATAAAGTTCATGTATTTTTCCAACGACCTAAGGTCTTTGTGTTTTTCTATTTTTCAAAATTATAGAGTTTACCCAGTATAATTTCTCCTTATTCAGGTTCCCACCATGGTTCGATAATCTCAAAACCCACTGGCGCCCGCTGGATGCGGTGCGATCTGGGTGAAATACCGGAAAATGCGGTTGTAGGCGGCCACGATAATGGGAACGCCCTGTATATCGTAAGAGCATTGATACATCATGCGTTAACACCAGGAAAACTGATGCATGGGAAACATTATTGTGAAGTTAGCTGGGACGGTCGGGAAAATACCCTTGAGAGGTATGAAGTCTTGGCTGATTTTGATGGTGATTGGGTTAAAAGTAAGTAAACTAATAAAGTTATGTTCAGTTCAGGTTAGTTGTATAACTTAGGGCAGCTTTTTCCACATGTAGTTAAATACAAACTATGGATTATTCCCACATATATAACCAATATATTGCTAATACCGTGTTACAGAAATGTCCCCAGCATGCGACGTTTTCCGGAAGCGTCGCGACTGCGCAGTTCGCGTGTACGTTAGGTCCGGCTTTAAACATTTAATTTCATAATATGAAATATAAAAAGATGTAAGGCAGTAATTTTCTCGAAGAAATAATTAATTATGACATGTTCAAGACTTGCGTATTTTGGGGTCTATATATGGAAATTTCGAATTACAATTTAGTTGATGGCATAGTACCGTAAGTAATAATGATTGTTCTTAACACCGTAACAGGTGCCCTTTGTCGCCTAGGCTCCTTCTATCATTTTCCATACAACATACGACGAAAGTTCAAGAATTACTGTTTTTTTTACAGCTTAAAAGCCAATCAGAACGGAGGTTTTAAATGTTTATAGTAGATTTAAGAAACATGTGCATTTGTCTTGCCTTGGTACTTTGTAGGAAAGAGAATGAATATGTTAGATAGCATATATTTGTGGAAAGTCTCAATGTCGATCAATATAAAAACTGTAAAAGAGTAAAACAAACAATTTTGTTATTAATATACACTGCTCAAAAAAATTAAAGGAACACTTTTGGATAACCATATAACTTCTTGGCGTGCTGTTATTAACAAATGAAAATTATATTTTCATAATCGATTTGCATCTTATTTTAGTGATGTGTTAAAAAATAAACGTGATTATGCTCATTTATTCGAGATAAGTTTAATTTTCCACAGCAAGTACAAAAAATAAAGTGATTATGAAAATATTCACATTTAGGTTTTTTGTTGAGGCAGGCTTAGAGAGCTTCACCGGGCAACGGCATGACAGTTTGTAGTTGTTGAATTCATTATCTGTCAAAACGAGAGATCTTAGCGAGATAGAAGTCGCTCGTGCCATAGCTTTAATTGAAAATGGTGTAAAAATTCGACAAGTAGCATCAAACGTGTGTATGATCGCTATAGAGAGACTGGACGATATAAAAGACAAACCGGACAAGGTCGAAAGCGAAAAACTACACAAATTCAGGACCGATATTTAGTAGTTTCTTCTTTGCGAAAACGAATAGCGACAGCAAAGGACCTTCAAAGTACACTTTTGATGGCTCATCAGGTAACCATTTCTGACCAGACTGTCAGAAACAGGTTACGAGAAGCAGATTTAAAACCTAGAAGACCGGTACGAAAACCTGTTTTAACTCGACATCATAAAACTATGCGATTAAACTTTGCTCGTGATCGTTTGGGATGGCAACTTCGACAATGGAAACCAGTACTTTTTACAGACGAATCAAGATTTCGTCTCACTCGTTGTGATGGTAGGGTGCGTGTATACAGACGTCCCAATGAACGATACTCCGCTGCTACTGTACAAGAGGTATCCAGATTTGGAGATGGTTCGGTAATGGTCTGGGGTGGAATAAGTTTGGAGGAAAAAACCGATCTTGTAGTGATACCAGGAAGTCTTACAGCTGCAAGATATATTGATATCATTCTGTCAGATCACGTTATTCCTGCAGCATATGGTATAGGTCCTGATTTTCTTTTCATGCAGGATAATGCAAGGCCTCATAAACTGCTGCGATTTCTATAGATTTTCTTAACGAGCATGAAATTCGTAAAATGGATTGGCCAGCGATAAGCCCTGACCTTAATCCAATTAAACACTTATGGGATATATTGGATAGACGTATTCGACGTCGTCCAAATCCACCTCAAACCCTTCAGCAACTAACAGAAGCCCTAGTCGAAGAGTGGGACAGTATACCACAGGAAGACATTCGAAGGCTCGTGAGAAGTATGCCAAGAAGATGCCAAGAAGTAATTCGTGCTGCTGGAGGGCATACGCGATACTAAAACACATTGGTTTTCAGATAGCGGAACATTGCCTTTAAAAAAATTTTTCTTTTCATTTTGTTATTGGCACTTTTTTTATAATTGTTAATCTTAGTTTACGAATAAAGGATTAGTTTAAAGTTCTATTAATCGATTTATTAGAAGAAAGTATGTGTCTTTCAGAATATAAATGTTCATCTGTATATAACTATCACTTAATAAGTTACAGGGTTATCCAAAAGTGTTCCTTTAATTTTTTTGAGCAGTGTATTTATTTATATTACAAAACTACAGTTAAGGTTTTAGTACAAAAAATATTTATTTAGCACACTGAAAAATAAACAAAACAGCAGTAATGAAAGTAGTATTTTGATGTAATATGGGATCTGTAAACAAAAAGAACGTTTTTTTATGTTACAATATGTAGGCAACAGTAAAATAGCACCGTATTGACGAAACACATAATATTGATATACTGTGAATTATTTTGTTAGGGTGGCAAGAAGAGAAAAACATTTTTAAATATTTGACTAATTTGGCAAAAGTCTGTAAACAAGTTGGAGAAAAATTACATATTATTATCCCTAGTTTAGATTATCTGTCGAGTTTTAAATTGGATAGATTCTTATAAAGTGCTTTAACGGTATAGTCGGTATACCTATCAAAACAATCAACATCTTAAACATTCAAAAAAAGATACTTACTTAAATAAATACATGACTGTGTTGAATGCAAGGTAAATGCTATGCGGGGATACAATTTTAAAATAATTTTAAGTAGCTAGGTACTTACTTGAAGAAGTGAATTTGGGTCGTTGGCAAACAATTGTTACAAAGTAACACCATACACTTGTTTGTCATCACGAACTTGCACTTTACACACGCCAAACACTCTGTAAATAACTAATCAAAAGAAGACCGGTTCTGGACAACATAAGCGTCAAATATCAAAAAATCTTAGAAATCCGACGTACGGCGCATAAGTTACGCTTCCGCGAAAAGGTACATGCTGCTATGCAATTTCGTAAATTACGTTTTTTACGACAAAACTATGAGCCATCAAAACGATCATGCACGAAATTGCCAGATAGAACACTACAAATACGTATGTCTTTGCAGCTAGTGAAGACAAAATTCCACCCCACGCCCTCTTAGCGGGCAGATCTGAAGATGATTTTCCTCTTTACATTGGACGAACTGAATATAGAGGCACTCTGACAGTAGGAAAAGTGCAACCAAACCACAACACTTTATATATTCCGTATGGTGGCCAAGAATTAGCGTTTAAGAATTATGAAATATTGTGCTATAAACCTCCAGGTTTGTAATTATTAATTGAGCCATGATTAGTGCTATATTTGTATTGTATAGGGTTAGGCATCAGGTATCATTTTCAAAAATATGCGATGTGGTTAAAAAATGATTTATCGAACTAAATATGCGGTAGGTAAATAACTAGCAATGTATTTATTGAAAATTATATCTTTCAATTGACCCTGAGCCTTTATACATTTTTGTAATCTGTCTAAAGTTTTGCATAAAGCATTCCAACATTTCTGCTCCAATATTATGTATCTCTTCCAAAATACGAATTTTTAGTTCCTGGATCGTATGGGGACGCCTCTTGTAAACTTTTGCCTTTAGATATCCTCAGAGGAAAAAATCAGGAGCCGTCAAATCGGGAGAAGTAGTAGGCCATGTAACGTCACCTTGATATCGAGCGACCTAGAAACATTTCTTGCAGTACAATTCGAGTTTGCCGTGCCGTATGTACATGGCACCGTCTTGCTGAAACCAAATTTGGTTTTGTCCGAATCTGCTTAATTCTGGTCCTAAAAATGTCTCTAACATGTGATTGTAACGTTCGGAGTTTACTGTGACAGTTTAATTATTTTCCTCGGTCGAAACACCGCACCATACGGTGACTTCTTGATCATAATGGGGTCTTTTATGAAGCTGCAACGATAATTTTGCTTGTTGACATACTCGGTTAAATAGAAGTGAGCTTCGTCTGACATCAAAAAGTTTAATTGGTTTTCATCGTTTTCCAATACTTGCAGATATTCAGCACAATGATCAAACACACAAGTTAGACTCTAGACGCTAACTTCAAAATTAACTGTTTTTCAACCACAGTGAAAAATTAACAAGTAGACTTTTTTTGTTTGTTGTCATGGAAACGGTACGTAAAAGCTAACTTGTGTGTTTGATCATAGGGCTGATTGTCTATTTTGTCTACAGAAAGTAACACGAACAGGTTTATCTGCATCGTTTAACTTCTAAACTACTTAAATTTTTGTGAAGTTCTATTGCCAATGTGCAAAGCAAGTGATTGCCTTGATGCAAATCGTTTCGGACTTCTCAGTACAGCTTTCGATATTTTTGGTTCTTCTGACTGTACGTGCACCGCCACTAAAATTTGATGCAACGTTCCCTCTATTTGAAAAATCTCTGTCCTACCTCATTACGGTTTGTTTTGTTGGAATTGTTCCGTATCTTTCCACTTTAAAGTCGCGACGAAAGTTTCTTTGCGCCTGTACAACTGAATCACTTCGTATTAACTGTTTTACGACAAAAATACGTTGATTAATCGGAAATATGTTTATGATTAAGTAAATTGCAAATATTGATGCAGACAAATGTGTCAGTAGAACTGTCAAAAACAAAATATTATTTCCATAGCAACCTACTAAACATAGGTGATACCAAATGCCTTCATAATATCGGTATGGTTATGGTTGACCACCTAATGCAAATTTAGTTATATTGCCACAGATTATTGGCAAAAAGTTTTACTTGAATAAAATACCTAGGTCCTTCTATGATGCCACATCCTCCAATTTTACATACGTACAAGGAAAAGCAACCTGAATTAAAATGGGTCTACTCTTGTCACGGTAGAGCTCCTAGAAACGCCTTTGTAGCTGGTGATTTCATGGGTAAGATTTTATTTAACTTAAACTACGATACATATTACATTACTGCTCTAGTGTATGAAATTTAACAATTATTGTTTGTCAGGTAGGTCACTAGGACCCTTTGTTGTGTTTGATATTTATCAATGATATCAGTTAGGTAGCAGTGATAAATATTATCTAATTTTTAAGGTGTGTGAAAGTTAAGATTTTAAAATTGATGAGATATCGCTGTCATGTGCCTTAGTCGTTAGTTTTTTTTTTATTATGAAGTAGATCAACAACACCGACAATACAAGGACTCGGTGCTCGTGACGCAGGTGGCGCGTTGAGTCTGCAGCCCATGCTGCTTTATTATGTGTTTTTCGCTGTTTTAGCATTACAAAATTGGTATTTTAATTTTGTTTAACTGACCTTTGGTTAAATGAGGGTGCCAGTCCAGTTCAGTTCTAAAGTAAAAACCAAAACAAATCTTTAACAAAACGGCCTATTTAGTAACAGTTTTTGATTTACGGCTTTTAGATGAGTTAGCCAATCGGTCGTTAGTTTTACTTAATGCAATTTTTTAGAAGAGTGTTTACTGTGCATGTTATTACAATTGTTGCTTTACGAACAATCGTATGAATAGTACATTTATGATCGACATACAGATGTCCGTTTTCTAGAATAGATTTGAAAATATATTAGGTTAGAAATGCAGGCTAATCAGCTGTAAAAAAAGTTTTTTCTAATGTATTCAAAATTTTGTTAAATATTACATATTATCAAAGAGTAACTCAAGGTTGCTCTTTGATATTATACCTAAAAAACTGTTCGTACCTCTTGGGGATAAAGCAATTTTTCCCGGCTTAAACTTTTAACTAGGATGAAATTATCTTCAACAATAAATTCGCCATTATAAATTATATTTTCTTTACATATTTTGCACTGAATTTTCTTTAGCGTAATGTAACAATAGTAACCTGCTAAGTAAGTGATTACGGGCATGCCATCACTGACATTGTCTATTTTAATTAATTTAATTAAATGTTTTCTTCAATTTCGTCAGAGATATCAATATTTTCGCAAAGCTGGTTAATTTGAATGTTGGCAAAGGTACGCGATTTAGAGTTAGTAATTTGTGACTACAAATTGAGGAAACTTGAAGCTTTTCCAAAAAGTAGCACTCGCTGACGGCAGCTTTTCACCGGAGAGCGGTGTTGGTCCTGGGTTAGGAATACTTACACTTTTTTGTAGGGCGCCACCCAGTTTTTTTTTTTTTGTTAATAGAGTAGATAGAGCTTCAAACTGGGAAATGAGCTCTATAAGGTGAGGTGGTGAAAATTAAAATAAATCTTAAACATTGGGATAGCTTTCAATCAGTCTTTAATAGTAATTAAATTAGTGATGTTAAGGGGGTTAATTATGTACAAGAAAAAAGGCGAACATAATATTATCATTATCCTGAGACTATTGCGGTTTAAGTATGATTATTAAGTATTTCTGTATTAATTGAGATTTAAAAATGCAACGTATTCTGATGTAAAAGTAACTTAAAAGTTATGCACTGAAGCTAAAAAAATTCGACGCTAAGTACCTAGTATATTCTTTGGCCAAAGATATATCCCTTTTATGTACATTTATATACAATCATATTACCGAAAAAATTAAAAAAACGTAGGTAATGAGGAACGATCAGAAGACTTGCTTACATTGCTAGATTATTAAATGAAAAATGATTACTTCGAGATGTCGACACGGGCAACATCCCACTTATGCACCCTTATAAAAAATGATTAAGTAAGTGAAGTAAAATGGTTACGGTGTATTGTAAAATCGTTAATAAATAATAACGGAAAGAACTGGCCTTAGGTCCATTGATGATTTGGCTGGAACAACAGCTTCTGGACGGCAACGGTGTTGGTAGCCTTACCACATGACTCCGTCTAGGAACCGGGTCTTGCAACGCAGCTGATTGCAGACCTATGGGAGTCCATTGATGGAACTGAAGGGAGCTTTATTAAGTTCTTGGATTGAACTAGTCCCTGAGATGAACAATTCTAAATGGGTCCAAAACCACAGGCACAATAACGCCTAGTTATTAAACCTAGCGTGAAACCCTGCAAGTAACAACGAAAATAACCAAAAAGTTCTAAAAACTCAAACATTAGGACATCTTACCTCTATACTGAGGGTGCACTACCACCATTTCGGATTCACAACACGGCAAAAACAATATCTGGACATTTATACTAAAAATCCACTTAAAATTATGGGAAGTGTTCCCGAAAGTACCTTTACATGGTGCCAAAAAAAACTCTCAAAAAAACTTCGAGCATTAAAAATGAACGTGATTCTCCGATGCTCGACAAAGAAAATCCACACCAATTCCGCGGGGAGCTAAATCGTACCTTCCCATGGTACTGCGCGAACGTCCACCCGTCACTTATTATCTGCAACGCCCATAACTGGTACTACCTATTAAACTATTGTAGGGTGAATGCGCTGGACTTTGGGAATATGAATAATTGTTAATAATTTAGCATTTAAAAATTGAAAATGCTACAAATTCTTAGCTTTTTTTCTGATTCATATAATTCAGTGTCATTTGGGTACTTGTATTTTGCAGTCATACATAGATGTTTCTACTTTTAAATCAGAATTTATTATTACATAGTATGTTATTACAGGAAGAATATTTTAACTTAAGCAATGCAATTCTTTGCAGAAATATGAGGGACAGTTGGGGAATTAAGTAGGTTTTGGTATAGGAATTTTTAAAGTTACAGTTATGGTTTCGCCGGTTTTTAAATCCGTTGCCGTAGAACAATTTAATATGTTTTCTTTAGCTAAATGTAACTCACTGAACTTGCATGGAGTATAATTTTCCCTGTTAATAGCCCTTACCCAATTATCAGACATGGTTGCATTCGTTCGAGAACGAAATGCGTGTGCTTCGGTCCATTTCTATAATTTTCCCAACATCCCCACACACAACAGAAATACGGCATTTTAAGTATACCGGTACCAACGGTAAAATACACCACAACACAAGAATATCACACACTTTATTACTTTTTAATTAAAACTCGAACAAGAAGGGAAGAAGTTAGTTCAGGCTTCATTCGGCGATCAGGCGACACGTACAGCTCGCTGTGTCATGCGGGTCTGACGTCAGAGCACCGAGTTCTTGTATTCTCCTTGTTATTGGGTAGATGCAGCCTTTATATACAGTTTATTTATAACCCTTTATAGGGACGGCGGTAATTTTAATCCGTGGAAAGTATCAAGGCGTTTGGTATCCAGGATGGATGCGTTGTGAAGAGGATGTGGGACATATTATTGGGCATCATTATTACGAAGCAGTTGAAGAGTTTGAAGTTTTGTGTGATTTTAATGGATTTTGGGAACAGCCAAGTAAGTATTTTCCGTATATTTGTATTTATTGTTTAACATTATCAATCGTATGTGGTATTATGTTGACAATTTCTACGGAAATGAAAGTCTTTTTGTGAAGAAATTTTCTAATATAAAACGGTACTTTCACCTCACGTTATTTTCCACGAAACGAGCGCATGTTCTAATTTTCCGTGATGGGCTTTTTAGTTTACACTATATTTGCTAGATGCCCCTCTACCATTTGTTCGACATGGTCTCTCCACTCTCGACGTCTACCTTTAGTCCATCTCGCAACATCCTGGATTCCTCATTCATTCCCGATCGCTTCACTTCGTCTTTAGTCAAAGAGTGTTTTTTCTTTAATGGATCTTACAGTTCTCATTTCTGTAGTGCGAAGGAGGCGTTTAGTGTAGGTGGTATCTGTTCGTATTTTGTTGGAATAGGTCATTACTAGTCTGACACCGGTTTTGTAGATTACAACTTTGCTCTGTATGCTCAAGTGCTTGTTTCCAAATGATGCCCCTCAGGTAGCCGGATATCATACAACTATTAGATTTAGGTATACAGTATGTTTCATAAAATATCACTCGAATTAACTGGAGGATCAAAAAATCAAAAAATATATAGGGTGCCCCATTTAAAAAAACCTAGTTTTGGTCTGTATCTCTCTTTTTGGCCACTCTGTATATTTAAAAATATTTTTAAAATATACACCTCAAGTGCCCGCATAACTCTTGCATAATTTTTTTTCCTATTGTTTGAAATAGATGAGATATTGGACTTTAATGCACTAATGGACCACCATATACAGTGTGTCTACTTAAGTTCGCACCATATGGAAAACTTTTTTATTATTAATTTTACGAAAAAAAGTTATTCTTCATAAAAAGTTCTGCTTAGTCCAAAACCTAAAATGCAACCATCAGATATTTAATTTTTTCAGTCGTATACGAGGTATATCAGAAAATATAATTTTGCTCAAGAATAAAGTACCTTCATTTTTGACAATATCAAAAATTGTTATTAAGAAAAGTTGATCAGAACTAAAAACTACGTTCAAATGTGCAATTTACATCCAATTATATGAAAAAAATCTTTTTTTCTTTTTTAACTACAATAACAATGCAAATTTAACTGTAGGGACGTGAAATCTAGGATGCACTGATAAACAGATGATTTCTTCATAGCAAGAATTTGTGATACTAAGTGTGGAAGAAAAAATAGAAATTGTGTTAATCGTTGGGGATAATTATAAAACTTATCGTGAAGCAGCTGAAATATTTAACAACAGACATCCAGGGAAAAATATACACCATACATCAGTAATGAGAATTATGGAAAAATTCAAATCATGTGGAGACGTTAATAATAAATTCACAAACAAGCGTAAAAAAATTGTTGCAAGTGAAGAGATGAAGTTAAATGTAATGCTATCTGCAGTGGAAAATCCTAAATTATCCCTGCGAATAAGGGCATCTTCGCTTCCAGATAAAATTGGTAAAGACACACTATCAAAAATCTTTAAAGAGAACAAGTTTCATCCATATAAACCACAATTTATCCATACTTTAAAACCTGGAGACTACGACAGACGACTAGAATTTCAAGGAAAGCTAGAAGACGATCCTTTTTTGGCTAGGAAAATAATTTTCTGTGACGAAGCTACATTTACGTCTAATGGAACAGTGTCTTCGCAAAATTGTCGATGGTGGACTGACTCCAATCCTCACTTTACGATTAAAACTCGCGATCAATATTATTTTAAAACTAACGTTTGTTGTGGCATTTACAAGGATAAAATCATTGGCTCTCTTTTTTTTCGACAATCTATGACTTCTCAACGCTATCTAAATTTTTTACAAAATCAGTTGCATGATTTTCTTCGTGACCTTCCAAGACATGAACGGCAACAAGTATGGTACCAGCAGGATGGCGCTAGATGTCATAGTACGATGGAAGTAAGGCATACCTTGAAAATATCTTTAATGGAAGGTTAATTCATAGATATTGAGATATTTTTTGGCCGGCTAGGTCGCCAGATTTAACCCCATTAGATTTTTTCTTATGGGGTTACTAAGAAAAGGTATATCAACACCGGCCATTCACGAACGTAGAACATTTGGAAACAATTATTACGGAAATAATTCAGAGTATAACTCCGAATATAATTAGAAATGTATTGAGGGAATTTTCTTCTAGCACGGAAACCTGTATTGTAAGAGAAGGCGGATACGTTGAAGCAATAGTGAATTGATGATAAATTATTACACGCTTCTTACGCAATTAACAATATTAGCATTGTATTCATGTAGTTGATAATTATTGTAAAATAAATAATTTTGTTATTTATCAATTTTTTAATGCATCATCAAAATAATGCAATATAGAGGTTAAGAGACATAAAGGTTATCAAATGTTTAACGAATAAACTGATTAAATTTTTCGATATTTTCAAAAATAAATTTACTTTACTATTGGGCAAAATTCATATTTTCTGATATACCTCGTATACGACTGAAAAAATTTAATATCTGATGGTTGCATTTTAGGTTTTGGACTAAGCAGAACTTTTTATGAAGAATAACTTTTTTTCGTAAAATTAATAATAAAAAAGTTTTCCATATGGTGCGAACTTAAGTAGACACACTGTTTATGCTGGTTTGTTTAATTCTATGCATTTTTCTGTGATTTAACGTAGGATAAAGATTGTGTCGATCGTGGGACTATCGGACCTAAATCCTTGTTCTTGGTTCTTTCCGGTACTCGCTACTTTCTCAGAAAATATCTTAGTTGTGTTTTACGCCTTTTCTAAAACTTGGTATGGTAATGCGTTCCTTCCATTAGGCAGGGATTTGCTTGAGAGTATGAGGATTTTTGTTTCAGCAAAGTTCTCCAAGTTACTGCGAGGCTACCTTGGCTATGGTGGTAACGCGACTGTGCCAAAACATTACCAACCACATTGACGTTCGGTAAACTAAAACAGAATACTTTTTTACGTACCTGTACATCTGTTACTTAAAAATATGACGATTAACGAAATCCTTTACTTCCCCTTGATTTCAAAATAATCAGAAACAAACAGCCTATGAGTTTATTAAGGCAAACACTCTTTTACGAGCATCGTAGCAAGTTTTCTCTGTTACGTTGCTTATAATAAATATAGCGAACGCCCTGGAACGCTTTCTAAACGCATATAATATTGTCAAAAGTAAATTGGACGAGAAGCTCCCCATAAATAGTGCAGTATTCGTCAAGGCAGGCATTTGCTCTTCTCTGTGTGTAGTCGAACCGAAGGACGGGGCGTTATCAAAATAGCTTTATTTTTTTCGGGGTTTGCTGATGTAATGATGTACAGGGTCAATTATTTTGAAGAGTACGTGTAGTTCTTCGAGTAAGTTTCTTTCCATGTCTATGCGACAATCTTTAACACCGAGTGTCTGAAATAGATCGAAATTGGAGTTACACGTAGAATTCATCGTCAAATCGGGTTGCCATGATATGCATAGGATCGGTTTAATTTACAGATTGAATTTTAAAGGTAATGCTAATAGTATCAAATAACCTATTGCACTGAATATAGTGCGTTCTGGTAATGCGTCTACAACGTTTGATAGGCTCCGAAAATGAAGAAAAAATTGCTCAAAAACGTGTTAATTAATTGTCACGATTTTTCGTGTATGGATGGTTTAACACTATAAAATGACGTGGTATCAGGCTAGGAGATATTAACGGTTTTGACAAAAACAAATATACAGTTTGGCTCAAAAGTAATGGGGCCCAGTGAAACAGCAGATTCCTTAAGATGATATACTGCGATTTATTCAAACTTGCATAATCTCAAAGTACAATAATCAATATACAGGGTGTCAAAGTTTTAATTTTGTTTTCGATTTTACCCTGGTTGGGAACGCGCATGAAAATAGAAATCCACAGGATAACAAAGTTCCTATAAACCTATGTCCGGAAATGCGTCGTTTCGGAGACACAGGGTGTTACAATTTTCAAGCAGAACAAAAAATATGTACGCCACTACCGTTTTCTCTTTTGATAACAGTGTTATGTAGACAATTTATTGGCAATGCGAAAATGCGAAGTACATTTTGATAATTTTTTTATTTCGGCTTTGTTTAGGAGATAAATGCAATTTTTTCAAACTGATATGGGTATAGTGATACGCAAATAAATGTCATTTATTTTTTATTATTCTTCTCTCGAGAACGGTTGCTCGTAGCGACTTCTACCAAGTATGCCTTTTTCACGTAAGAATAATGGAAAAATCCATTTTTTTTGCCTTCAAATGTAATACAAGCACTTATAAAAAAGTCATGACTCCTAAAAAGAGTAAAAGGACACGTAGGTGGCGCCCTCTACAAGTGGGAGTCATACTAATATCAAATTCGAGTTTCGCATTTCAAGAAACCTCTAGATACCAATTTTAATTCAAATCTCGACATTATTTCAAAAATTATTTAGAAATAACAAAAATAAAAATAAAACTTTAACACCGTCCGAAACGAAGCATTTTGGGGCATAGGTTTATAGGAACTTTTTTTCATATTTTTAAGCAAAAAACTCATCCTGAATTTTTTCGCCATATTAATGATACACCCTGTAAAGGTTGCTACATACCGTTAATTAGTGGACGCCCTGTAAAACTGGAACAGATTTAATTTTAAAGCAGTTTTGAATTGAACGTTCTATACAGATTTCTGGACTAAAAAAATATATATACAGGGTGTTTCAATAAAAACTCCCAGGCCAATTATTTCGAAAACTATATGTGACATGTAAATTCTGTAAACGCCAGTTTTTAGCCTCTATGATTGGCTTCACAACTGTGTAAAAAATGTGTTTAAATAATACAAGATGTAGGTGGCGCCATGGTGCAAAGAATTTTCTCGATGACAGGAACTTTTAAATGTTGTGGTTCTTAAAGATAATTAATTTTTGATCAAATTATGTCTCTCATAAAAATTTTTGATAAATCCAACATGAACGGAGATATTTGGGGTTAAGTTTTTTATTAAAATAATTTCAACGAGTATTTTAATTATAAATATTTTTAATATCCTTTAGTAGATTTTAATTTAATTTTGGTAATGATAATTTTAGTGATTATTTACCTCATCCATTATAAAAGCGGGTTGATTTTCACCTGATTATTCAGCGATAATCTCCCGCTCTCCGGTGAAAATCACCCTTGTCAAAAGTGAAAATCTCACCCGTCAGAAATCCAGCGATAATCTCCCGCTCTCCGGTGAAAATCACCCTTGTCAAAAGTGAAAATCTCACCCGTCAGAAATCGTTAGTTTTTTATTTGGTAAATAATCTTCAAAATACATTTCGGGATTGGGAAATAATCAGAAAATTATTCTCAGATTTTTTGCCATTAGGAAATCGCTCTCGGGCAAGCCCTCGAGCGATTTCCACGGCAAAAAATCTTCGGAATGATTTTCGATAATTTCCCTATCCCTTAATATATTACTACAGATAAAACGCTCGTGTAACGCTAAATTATTACCTCCAGTGACGTCTCAGGGGACGCCTTAACAAATAATATTGGCAAAAAATAAGACGCCACTGAGTTTTTGGTAATTTTTATATTTTTTTCGGATTAAGCAACTAAAATTATCCTTTTATTGCCTGTTAAATTGTTTTCATATCTTGCTTCGTTTTTAAAAATGCATATCTCTGGAAAACAAAAATCATTAAATAATTAACATTATTAACACTCAGTGTCAGTGTCAGAATTTGCAATTTCTACATTTTTAAAATAAAAATGGTTCACCATACAAATCAAGACAAATTGAACATGGTTTTAGTTTATGGAGAATGCCATCAAAATGCTTCAAAAGCTGTGCGCTGCTATCGAGCTCGTTTTCCAGATAGACCAACGCCCGATCGCAAATCTTTTGTAGCTTTGTGTACCAACTTAGCTACATATGGTAGCTTTAAAAAGGGAAAGGTTCCAAGAAGGAAGAGAGTTACGAATGACAATGTAGCTATAGTCCTACAAAAAGTAGAAAATAGGCCACAAACGTCATTACAAAAGTTAAAAGATGAAACTAGTATTACAGTAAGTTCGTGTCGCAGACTCCTAAAAGGAAATGGGGTTTTTCCATACAAGATTCATTTAGTGCATCATCTACAACCAGATGATTACCAGCGCAGATTAAACTTTTTGGCACATTTTCATATTCTTTTTGAAGAAAATCCAAATTTATTAAACTAAATTATGTGGTGTGACGAATCCCGGTTTCACAATAATGGAGTAATTAGCAGACATAATTGTCGCTACTGGTCCCGGGAAAATCCTAACTGGATGCGACAGACTAAATTTCAAACACGATTTGGGGTAAATGTTTTGTGCGGTATTGTAAATGGTTACATAATCGGGCCCTATTTGTACCATGAACATTTAACTTCAGTTCGTTATTTAGAATTTCTGCAAAACGATCTCCCTTTGCTGTTACAAAATCTAGGAATTGACGTAAATATTATGTGGTTTCATCAAGACGGTGCCCCAGTACACAATAGCAATATCGTTATGAATCATCTAAATGTGACGTTTCCAGGAAAAGTGATCAGCACAAATGGGGATCTTAGATGGCCAGCAAGGTCCCCGGATCTCACCCCGATGGACTTTTATTTATGGGGCTACTTACAAAATGAAATCTACAAGGAACCAATAGAAGACATGGCTGACCTTTACAACAAAATTTATGCTACTATAGCCGCTATTAATCGAAATATACTATTGAGAGTTTGCAGAACCGAATTATTATATCGATTTGCTATGTGTGTGTATGAAAGCGGCAATAATTTTGAACACCTTATTCGACCCCATTAGTTAGTTTTTGGTATTGTTCTAATTATAATTTTGTATAATTTCTCATCAGTTCTTTCATAAAATTTAAAATATCTTTTAATTTTATTTTATTATGCTTTAATGTTTTAACTTTGCTTTTAAACAACAAAAAATACAACGTATTTGTAATTTATGGTTTTGTTTTTTAATGCATATGCAATCAAATTGTTTTTATTTTTATTTCTCGAAAGCGAAGCAAGATATGAAAACAATTTAACAGACAATAAAAGGATATTTTTAGTTGCTTAATCCGTAAAAATATAAAAACTACCAAAAACTCAAAGGCGTCTTATTTTTTGCCAATATTATTTGTTAAGGCGTCCCCTGAGACGTCACTGGACGTAATAATTTAGCGCTACACGAGCGTTTTATCACTAAAATTATCATTACCAAAATTACATTAAAATCTGCTAAAGGATATTAAAAATATTTATAATTAAAATACTCGTTAAAATTATTTTAATAAAAAACTTAACCCCAAATATTTCCGTTCATGTTGGATTTATCAAAAATTTTTATGAGACATAATTTGATCAAAAATTAATTATCTTTAAGAACCACAACATTTAAAAGTACCTGCCATCGAAAAAATTCTTTGCACCATATATTGTCACATTTTTTACACAGTTGTGAAGCAATCATAGAGGCTAAAAACTGGCGTTTACAGAATTTACATGTCACATATAGTTTTCGAAATACATGGCCTGGAAGTTTTTATTGAAACACCCTGTATATACAGGGTTTTACTAAATGATACCCCGTAATTCCAAGGGCGCATTCCTGGACCAAATTCAAGTAGAAAAGTTCATATAAACAAGTGTTCTACGTTTTTCGTATCTTACTTCGTTCTCAAGAAAAAAAACTAAAAGCCCTCCATTGTATGTCGAAATTTTTTTTTCTCGAATACGAAGTAAGATATGAAAAAATATCAACAGACAAAAAAGTTGTATTTTTAGCTGCTTAACCCGAAATCAATACAAAATATTCAAACAAGTCAGTGGCGTACATTTTTTCTATCAATATTATTCGGAAGACTGCCCCCCGGGACACCACTGGAATTCATAATTATCATCTAGTTAGTGCTAACTTAGCGTCTTATCACAAATGCCAAATTTCACCAAAATCGGCATAACAAAAGAATCTTTAAGATATTAACAAAGAACAGATTTTTTTTTAATTTTGACACCCTGTATCTTAAAAATTTAACTTTCTAGGATACATGTTTATATGAACTTTTCTACTTGCATTTGGCTCAGGAATGCGCCCTTGGCGGCCTATCATTAAGTAATACCCTGTGTATGCATATTATTTGTGTCCGTTGTTTTGCTGTTATTACTTATCTTTTTTTTTTATTTAGGCAATTCGAAACTCCCAGCAAACGCACTAGTAATAGGTAGAAACCCCGAGCACAATAATATTTACGTGGGAAGGGCGAGTCATTTGGGCAACGTTTTATGTGGTCCTGTTGATATAAGGAACATGAGGTGTAAAATTCCCTATCAGAAAGAAGAACTTTGGAAAGGTTCTTTTGAGATTTTGTGTTATCCCAACCCCGTTGAATCAATAACGAAAAAAGGACTTCAGTATGTAAAAAAGTGGGATTTATAAATCAGTTAATGAATCCAAAAATTAGCAGTTTCTTAAATTAATGTTTTTTTCTACCGAGTCTAATCTGATGAAGCTGGGAGACCATCTAAAGTATGCAAGTATATTTTAAAAACAGCTGGAAAAATTGAACTTTTGTTACTTAATTACTTCAACTAGAAAAACGACGACTTCTGTATACGTTTATACAACAAAGTTCAGGGGGTATTTACTGGCATTCATTTAATTGGTGCTGAGATTTAAGAAAAAATAATAATGATTTCTAAACGCGTTGACACTATTTTTTAAATACGATTTGGCGGATAAAAAAGATGCAGCCATTTAATGCCAGCAATTACCTTCCGAAGCTTGTCAAAGTATTTTATCAGATCGGTGTAAGGTAATCTCATTAGGTAGTATGATTGCAACGCTGACCGTTAAAAATAGTTATCTTTGCTTACAGTGGTGAAAATAGGATGGTTTTTTAGCTAAAATCCACAAGACAATATGTGAACAATGGATTTAATGCCATCAACGGGGTGAAAAACTTTGCATAATATGACATTATCTGGCAATTTTATCAGAATCGAATACTATTTTTTAAATCCTTTGTTCATTGATGTCTATAATGGTGCTCCAGTAATTTTGTGATCACTTGTTTCATAGGAAAAAATAACATTTGTGATATCTTTATTCATACAACTTAGTGTACTTCTGTCATATTGACAATATGTATTTAGGACAATTCGGCTAGTTCAAATTGGATTTGTAAAATAATTTGTTTAATTAATGTATGTTATTTAATTTTATCCCCTGCAAATAATTAGTTCTAAGGAAAGTTTACATTACGTTGAGGTATAGTACAGCGGCCGTCTCACTTTATTTCCTTGATATGTCAAATCTCTTACCAAATTATAGTTTTCTAAACGATTAGATGACTACCAAAGTATAATATTAAGGTGTGACCCGTGAAAGGATGACTGAAAACTGTCAAATTATTATCTAGCTTTCTTGTTACTGTTGTCATTTAATTTTATGCTTATATGACAACCTGGTGATTGCGATATGGGATTTTTTTATTAATATTTTTTCTGCATACTGATACAAAAATATTTATTCATCAATCAAAGTTTACATAAATAATAATGTTATTATCAGACTAGTCATATAATAATAACAATAACACAAAGAACGTTTGTTTAATAATAATAATAAAACGTTTATTGTAAAAAAAAAATCAAAGTAACAATTGTCAAAGCTGACGTATATAAATACTGGTTTGCCATTGTTTTATCGTTCCAATACATTTAAGGCCTTGTCAGACAGAAAGCGATCTGCCGTTGAATTAGGTCGCTTTCAGACGAAGCGGGTATAACCTGAGCCCGCATCTTTGCGCGGGCCTGTTTATACTAAATACCACTACTTCCATTGAAACCTTATGTATACACAATAGTCGTATTTATGGGTGGTTGCACTATCTTTCTCTTAACTAAAGTCTAATAACTAATACTAAACGTCCGTTTTAATCATAAACGTTAGTTAAATTTGCTTGTGTTGAACTGCTTGCAGTTAACAGCAGATCAGTTATGCCACAAAATTTAGGGATTCTTGTATTGTATAGCTAACTTTCGGGCAATTAATAATTCAAATTTCTTGAACAAACCTGGATTATTCATTTTTATATGAGTACCATCAACAATGGCTACAGTTTTTCTGACTTTTGCTATATCATAAAATTTTACTTGTTCATTTAACTGTTATTCAAACATTTTTATGTACCTACAACCTTGCCATTGCCTCAGATACCCTTACTATTATTCTACACAGTAAGGGCGGATCTAGGCAACTTTTCTGGGGGGGAGGGGAGACAGTATCTTTGTTACAATGTTATAGTAAGAAAAGGGACAAAAAATACAAACATTGTAGTATATAATATGTAGCTAGATGACAAACTCAGTTTTGCGTTTCTTTGAATTTGCAAAACAAAAGCAAGATGTACATACTAAGCGTTCCTCAGTCATGTTCGACCTGAGCCATGTTTTTAAATGCTTTAATGCAGAAAACTACCTTTTTGCAGAAGCTAAACTACAGGACAAAGTTAGCAAAAGTTGTAAAATTAATTTTACATAAATGGAAACAAATCTAAATTTCAATTTTTGAACAATTCAAATGGACTTAAATCTAGATGGTTTTCGTTTTTACATTTATTTTACCACAATTTTAGCTCTGATTCTATTTTTAAGTTCATCATTGCGGAATTTGCATTGTCAGAGAAAATATTTTTTAGATAGGAAATTAACTAATTAAATTTAGCTTTCACTTCCAATTTTGAAAATTCGTTGGCCAATGAGTTTAGGTGACCACCAGTTCCATTATATCTGAGCGCTAATAAAATCTGATTTATGGGGGACACTATTATTTCTAGAAAACGTAATTTAACTTTTATAAATAATATTCACTACTCGTATTAACACATTATTTGAATATTCTACTTCCTGTTCTATGCTCTCCAGCTAAAACAGTTTCTTTGTATAAACGAAAATTTCTAAAAATGTAAGTTTTTTTATCCATTTCCTTAAAATAATTTTGGCGTTGAAATAAACGCGTAAGGATACCCTGTTCAATAACCTCCAAGATTTCTAAATCATCGTCGAATATATCTTCATATTTAATATTCATTATATTAAATATTAATAGAGGTCACAGAGCAAAAGCAAAATTTAAAAAAAATATAAAACACTAATTGTGAACGTAAAACAAGGTTTAACGTGTTTGTTTAAAATGTTTGAACTTAAACCATCGACCATGGGGGGTTTAAGTTAGTCCAGGATTAAAATGAAATCAACTAATTTTAAAAAGTGGTGCAAGACAATTTTCGAAGTTAAACTGAGTTTAGTCTTAAACTTAGGTTAACTAAGCTTGGTAGTTGCACCATCCATTAGCTATTAAACAGACCCGCGCAAAGATGCTGACGCATGATAGATCGTTCGTCACACAAGAAGAGTCTAGGGACAATATGTTTGCTCAGTGCTAAGGCGTCATTATGAAAATAATATTTATTTTGAAAAAAACAGTGGCGTATCATTATCTTCGTTAAAAATATCAAAAGACGCGGGCACCGTTAGTAGAAGTAGATCGAATCTTGTTTTAATGCATAAATATAGTATCTACTAAAATTCAAAATAATATCTGAAGCGGTTTCAAACATATTAAGGAAAAACCGTTTTTTTTTCAAATTTACAATATCTTAAAAATTGTGTGGTTGCAGACCTATATTAAAATATGAGCTTTTTCTCGTAATATACTCCAATACACCCTGTACAAACGACAGGCTGCCTGAAGTGGGCTACTGACATACGGACATTTAAAAATATCAATCCGCTGACCGCGTCGGGCTTTCTGTCTGACAAAACCTTTAACAAACCTACGATGTGCTTCGTATCGTTCTGTGTGCAGCTTGCTTATTCGCGATATTTATTTCTAGTTCGGTAGTAAAATAAAGTAAAGTTCATACATGGAAAAAGATATTGTTCGGTTGGCGTAACTGAAATATAATATCATGGCATTGTCGCTGATTAGTCTATTTAGTATTGTTTCTAAGCACCATCTATTTAATTTAGGTATTTTGTTATTTGCGTATATTGTTTTAAGAACAGACCTGTTGAGGAATAAATGTTGAGATGTCTGCGCGCGGCTGTGATTGGCTATATTTTAATCGGGTTTAAATATGGTAAAAATTAAACTTTTGTTTGTTGACGTATTTATTTGTGTTTTAATTGATTTTTTCCGTCGATGTTAGTGAACATTAGTTTCATAAATTGACAAGGTTTTTGATATTCGATTAAGTAAAAATTATGTCTAAACTCCTATATTATATTCATATTTATCCAGCGTAGTGTCGTCCTTGGACATTTGACAGACCCGTATATAATATATATACGTGTTAGTACTATATGGCTATTATCCTGAATAAGCAGCAACAGAGATAGAACATTCAGGGTCATGTTGACTTCTGCGGATGCTCCGTAAGGGCATTGCCAAATGTACTTTTATTTCTTTAGAACAGGGCACAAGAGTGAGCAATGATAAAATTAGCAAGAGTCTTGCTAGAAAATTGCAAAAAAAGCATTGAGTCGGTAATTACAAGTGTTTTCAAATAATTTGTTTCCATTTGTAAACTAAATTTCCTCTGCTGCTGTTGATATAAGTAGAGTATGTTTACGGAAAATTGCATGTAATCCAAAGAGACCTACAAAAATCTATATTTTACCTGTTGAACTCTAAAAATAATTGTTAATTATCTAATAAAAGTTTCATTAATATATTTGCCTGCGCTCTTTTTCTTTTCTCAATCGAAATATACAGAATCTTAAACAAACCAAGAACTTTAATGTTTGTTTAGAAATTCCTGTCCTGTTGTCAAAGTCAAATGTAACTGAAAATCAGCATAACCTCATTTCTACTCGCGCATGCACACTGTGCGAAATGACCCTGACGAGACAAGGAACCTCGGCTTCACTACGCTTTACATTGGTTAAATGGGCAAGGCGCCATATAGTACTAATACATATATGATCTAATTAGACACTAGTAAGTATCGAAATCCTTCTTTGAAATTATTGATCTTGGCAAATCAAAAAGCAACGTTGCCAGAATGTTATAAACAACGTGTTTCTTTTTCAATATTGAATTATAATAATTAGAGTTGGCCCATTTTTATTGCGTCCAGTGGCTTTACCATTGTTTGCCGCATCGCAGAAATTAAATTCACTACAAAACTACTCACCTATTCGTGTGCATTTGTGTTGGTATCCATTAATGGCTGTTGCTGGTTTTCGGCGTACATTTGCATCATTAATAAACATACTTTAGTATCGGCAGGTAACTTTTTCTTTTCGGAGAAAAAGCCGAGGTGTATTTGGAAAACAAACGTTCTGAATCTAAGGAAGCAATATTTGCACATGCAAAGTACCGCTCATAATCACTTGCTCGTCCGTTACGCAAACACTTGCTAATAGCACGGAATTTTTTATAATCCGGGGTTTTACTTAACACGTGATTTAATTTTTTTGCAGCATATACAGGGTGTTATGGAAATGACTTATTATATTTTAAGGGGCCACTCCTGAGGTGGTCTAGAGTTACACTTGATAGTTTTTTTTTCTAAAATCGGAAGTATTTTGAATTTTGTAAAATACCTTAAAACCGGACTATGTGCGCCTTCCATGATAGTTCAATGCCCCTGAACACATGTGTTTTTGACAAGACAAACTGCTGGAATGGTAATTGTTTAGTTTAGTGCAAAGTAGTATATTATTGGGGAAAGAGGAGTGAATGAGGAGTAAAATAAAGCACGGGGTACACAATGAGGTCCTCCAAATAGGACGGGGCAAAATCCTCCTCCTCCGCCTCATTTTAAAATTATAGCAAATACCACATTTTAACATACTGGAAGAACACACAGCAACTATACTCAATTAACAAGGACAGAAATTCCCACTAGACAGTGGTAAAGATGTATAAAAGATATTAGAAATCTTTAAGGTTAGTTTAGAATAATGACAGATCCTATGCGTGAGAGGTTATTTGAAACCCTTAAAAAAATTGAACAAGATTTTTATGATCTAGTTAATGAATGTGTAGAAAATGCAATGCAGTGCAATCCAGAATCCTGTCATATGTACGAAAGTGATGCTGATTATTTTAGACGTGGTGTGGAAATGATACAGAACTACTATGAAACAGAAGATATGCTCAAGCTCGTTGAAGATTGTAGAACATATGGTTTTATTGAAGAGTTGTTCGAGTTTAAAGAATTTGTGTCACCAAATGATACGGCTGCATATAAACTAATATTAAGTGTTGTGGAAGAGGCGAGACTTGCTGAGATGGGTCCCAGTCCGTTATTTCATTATGTGTAATTAGTGAAGTGAAAATATTAAACATGGAGACAATAGTTACTGAAATGTATGAAAACTTTATTATGTCAGAAGCTTGTTCGCGTTATTATGCTCTAGTGGGTGATGATGATGATGCTGAAGCACAAAATTTTCCATGGTACATAGATTATATGGAGCACGTTGCCCTTTGTAAAAAAGCTGCCAAGGCTTGCTTAAACTTTTTAAAGACAAAGAACTTAATAAAATTAGTGATAGAACTTAAGAAGTTAAAATTGTATGAAGATATAAATATTATAAAAACGAAATATGATGAAATAAAACAATAAATACAATTTGATTTTTTATTCATTCATGAAAAAATTATTATACATATAAAATACATTATAAAGTGCACACATAGCTGGTGACTTAGAATGAAAAAAACATTTAGGTGTTGATAAATGTAGAATTGGTTGTTCATTTATTTCCACTATTGGCTTGGTACAGTATTTCTTAATATAGTCAACTTTTTCGCTTCCTTTAACATAAACGAACTCTACATCTTTGGTCAACTCCTCGATAATAGTAGAAAAATAATGAAGAGGGGAAAATCCAACATTCCAGTTTATGCAATGAAAATTTTTCATTAACCACACAGCTTGCCTGTGTAAATCGGGTGAGAGTAAACTTAATGGAAATGGCTGTTTAAACACATAGTGACTAATTCTATTTCCATCATATGCTGCCAACTCTTTTGGAATAAACTTGTTATGCTCATCTTTAAATCCTTGCACATCCAAAACTAATCGCATATTTTCAAAGAAGAAAATTTCTTTAAGATAAATTTTTTAGATGTATATTCTTGAATTTGATTTTTTAAAATCTGTAATTTTTGAATAAAAATTTCAATGTGTTGCATGTTAGGCGAAGACATGCTTATGACTACACAAGTACTAGTTAAGAAACTTAAATAAGCTTAGTATATAAGAGAGGGGATTATAGTTGTTTAACAATTTTTGTGAGTGGATTATAGCTAAAAATTTTATCATGTATTATGAGACAATAGGCTGCTGTTTTAGCAGCAATTTTTTCTTTTGTTTCAAATTCAATCCTCATTGTTACAGGACCCGTTTGCAACAAGTCTCTTTGATGTGAACAATTAATGTATGTAAGAGGTGCATTGTTTTTAAATTCTGCTGGAGTAAAAATTGGCTCTATTGGTGAGTTATAATAGACCTGACGAAAATTTGAAAACATTTCATACAATGTAGCAAACTTATTGTTTTTGAAATCAAGTTGTAGATCATTGTAAGGATATCTTTCAGAGTTTAAAAATACATTTATATTTCTTAATTCACAATGATCAAATTTACTCATATCCGATTTTAGATTAGCACGTCGATTCTTCTGAAAAGCAATTAAAACATGACGAGGTGTCTCAACCTTTGTAGAAGTTTTTACAGGCCAGTTATGTCTGGTGGTTTCTAATAACTCAGGATACTGTAAGATGAGGAACTCGCCAGCAAATTCTCGATATTACAATTTTTGATGTTTCAGCTTCATCGCTAGTGCACAATAATGAATCGATAGCATCATTACTTCTAATTAGAATAAGCTCTTGTTGTGAATTTAAAATAATTTTATTATAATCTTCAAAAAATCCAGAATACATCTTTAATGGAATACATAAAGATACATTTCCTTTATCATCGGTCATAATTTTCTCTCCCACTTTTGATTTTGGATACCATCCAGCATTTTCCAATTTTGCACTCTCGTTTTGATTGATAGAGGTATACCCCTTAAGTGTAGAAGTGATACCGATATCTCTAACAGAATCAATAGTTACTCCATTTAAAATATAGCGCATTTCTTTAAATAAGAATGCTGGTGCATTGTTGACTAATTGGGTGTTTCTTAAGGGTGTACCATCATCTTTAGTAACTTGCATTTCTAAATAAATTTCACTCTTACAAGGTAATGGATATTTTCCTGTTTGTTGCAAAGCAATTCTAATTTCATCATTTGGTCCAAGTTTGGTAGGATTAAAGGGGTCAAAGGAAAATACTTCCCAACTTAATATTGAATCATCGACAAAAACATTTTCTTTAACGTTTAAAAATTCCATTTTTAATTTTGAAACCCAAACTTAAAAGAAATTGACGATTTGAAGGTGTTAGCCTTTGGGGGTTTGGTTTATTACTAAATAAGTTATGATTATTCGTATTCTTATTAAGCTTTTCGCTGAAGTATTTTTTGTTATAAATAATCACCATCGCGCATCTAAATTTTTTAAATGTAGTCTTAACGTGATGGTCTCTTCTCTAAAATTAACAAGATTCCCTTCTTGATCCAATATTTTAATGGTTATTTTATCTATTACCTTAGCAGTCACTGGAAAATATATAACGTTTTGGGGTGATTCTATAATTTTATATCTGGGAGCCACACTCGGAAAAAACTGATGTATTATGTGAACAGGATTACCATTTAAGTATGAGCCTTCAGCAATACTACAGTCAATATTTATTGAGTTCACTTTTATTATTTCTGCCGGTCGTTCAGAAATATGAATGAGTCCCGAATCCAGTATTTGATTTTGAAATCCCAGCAATGCACCTATAGATCCATCTCTAATAATAATATTTTCAGAGCATTTCATTACTGAACGCAATGTATTATTATTAGCTTGAAGATAAAACGAAATATCTTTTTCTTCTAATTTTTCTTGTAAAACCTTGTTGATATTATCAATCTCATAACTTCCAGGTGGGATTGTTATAAATTTTCCAGTTTCACCATAAAAGAAACGATTATTGCTTTCATCAATATTGGGAATTGCATTAAATGTTTCAAAATTTACAAGTCCAATAACATGATCTATATTTTCATCTAAATATATGGGCGGGTGAAATTCTACTGTCAAAATGGCAGAATTGCCGCTAACTACAAAACTATACGACATGTCACGATAATATTTCGATAAAGAATAAAAATTTATTGTATTTCATGTATTATTATAAAGAAATCTTATACATAATTGACCACAGTTTGTTGTGTTAAAAGTTTGATAATTTGTATAATTGTAAGCTATAACATTTCTATTATTATCGCTTAGAAAATATGAAATTAATTCAGCTGGAGGTCGCAGATTACCATAACTGTCGAAGTATGTTATTTCATTTTCTTTTTTTATATATGCCGTCCAATGTGTTCCATCCCCATTATGCTTATCTAGATTAATAATACCACATTCAGTTTTCTTAATTTTTTTAGGTAGCCTATCCCTCATGAATATACCTCTAAAATTGGGAATTTGCAGCAATTTAACATATTTAATTAGATCATAATTAGTGAGGGTTCTAAGAGGTATATGTTTTAACAGTTTTTTGAATATGGTTTTAAATATAAGCCACACCCTGTCTTATATGGTTTTAAATAGAGACCACTTCCTTTTTTTCCCACTGCTATAGATTCCATCGTTTGATTGTGTCTTTTATCTTCTTCTAATTTTTGTTTAGCAGCTTTAGCATCATTTACAGCTTTTGCAATGCCCGCCGCTCCACCTCCCAGAGCACCTAAAGCCGACAAACCGGCAAATAATGGTATCAGTGGTAAGAATCCACCACTCTTTGGAATAGGTATTACTCTTTTCTTTATCGGTGAAAATACACCTTTCTTTCTTATAGACTTAACAGCTGTTTTAATACTCTCAGTTAAACTTTTAAATGGTTTTCCTTTTATTCCTTTTCTAGCTTGTGAAATGGCTTGAGACAATGAAAGTCCACGACCCTTGCGTGTCTTTTTTTTTCTCAGCCCCATGCCAAACTTTCGCTTAATTTTCATAGCACCACTAATTCCTAGCGCAGCAGCTTTTTCTCCAAAACTAGAGTGTTTAGCTCTAAACCTCTCGAATGCTTTTTCACCCAATAGTTTATCGGCAGCGTGTCTGCTTTTTATATCGTTTGATTGAGAATATGCAATGTCGTGCTCTTTACAAGCCTCATCTAATAAATTTATTCCCTTATCACCTCTCACTAATCTTTTTTCCAACTTTGTGCCAGGCCCACCAAAATTGTAACCAGGAAGATGCAATTCAAATGGTAATTTATTGATAAGAGTGTTTAGGATGCCACACCCTATTTTCTTGTCGCTCGATTTGTAAGTAACACGTTTGGTGTGTGATTGAATCATTATATAGCTAAAATCTCAACACAAAATGACCAGTTTTACTTTGACAGCCAACTTAAATATTATTATGAGAGTTGAAAAACAACCATACTCTATAATAATTAAGGATCATGATACATCAACAAATACATTTAGAAAACATGGTCAATTGTTTGAAGGAAATAGCAAAAGAAGTTTAATTATTGGTCCATCGGGTTGTGGTAAAACTAATATTATTGTAAGTTTGATTGAAGATCCTAATGGTTTACGATTTGAAAATGTGTACGTTTATTCAAAGTCTTTATATCAACCCAAGTATGAATATTTAAGGACGCTTTTTAAGTCAATAAAAGAAATTGGTTATTATGAATCAGAAGACGAAGAAAATATAATTTCACCTCAAGAAGTGATGCCAAACGCTATAATGATTTTTGACGACATAGTTTGTTGTAATCAGACTATCGTAAAGGACTACTTTTGTTTTGGAAGACATAGAAACACCGATTGCTTTTATTTGTGTCAAACATATTCTTCTATTCCTAAACAGCTTATTCGCGACAACGCAAATTTAATTGTTATTTTTCAACAAGACAATACAAATTTAAAACATGTTTATGATGATCATGTTAATGTTGATATGACGTTTAATCAGTTTAAAGAAATGTGTTTACTGTGTTGGCAAGATAAATTTGGATTCTTGGTAATAGATAAAGATTCCACTATAAATTCTGGCAGATATCGAAAAGGATTTGATTCATACATTTACTTATAAAAACAGCATCATTAGATGAAAACAGCTATTTTAAAATAATCTGTCATGAATGAACAATTAGCAAAACAACTTGTTAAATCAAGGAGTGCAGTTAAGAAAAAATATCAAGCTTTAAAAAATGCCGAATTTGAGTCTCATTCGAAACTGGAAGAAACTTATAAGCCAATAACACAACCTTTGCAAGAATTAATTTCTACCATTGGTAAAATTGAACCCGCTGCCATAAAAGAAGAGGATCCGTCATTTACAAGATTTTATAAAACTTCAACCCCCCAAAGAACAAAAAACATAAGAAAAACTGGGAAAACTCCACTTCTCCCGACAGAAATACCATCATTTTTTGATACTAGTCTCGCATCAGTAAGTCATATCCCAACCATACAAGAAACGAGCGTTATAGCCGAAACATCACCCACATCATCATCATCATCATCATCAGATTCAACAATAGGGAATCTTTCAGATCTATTGGAACAAACTAGACAAACAGTCCAGACTTATGTTGGTATGCCTGCATATCAACAATGGCTAAACGACTTTCACGAATTACCTCGTAAATACATTGATGAAGGTGTCAAAGATTTAGATCATACGTTTGATCACCATTATGGTGTAGTTCATGATTTGGAAACTGAAAAATTTTTCTTGGGACTAACACAGCAACCTGTTGAGATTAATGGGAAAGATATTAAAGTAAAAGAGATTACTTATTTGGGCACTCCCGGTTTATACGAACTGCTATTTAAAAAGGATCCAAAAGGTTATAGTGCTAAAGACTTGGATAATTATATGGATATTCTAGCAAGAACTAATGCATATCGTAGGAACAACAGTCCCGATGAACAAGTTCAAGGAAATGGTTCACGTAAATATATTACAATAATAGGACCATATTTACAGAAGAAGGGAATAACAAAAACAAGAGGCTTAAACCCTTCAGCCTTAAACTTAATTTCAGCATTCACACGACGTAAGGCTCCATATAGAGTTCAAAGAACAACTTCAACTACCCAAGGATCTGGTTTAACTTTAAAAGTTAATAAAAATAATACAGATTATGTATATTGGGATAATGTTAACGAGCTTGTTGACAGACTTCGTTTATTGGTGGCCTCCATGAATGCCGGTCACACAGGTCATAATAATGAAGTTATCTCCATTATAGAAGAACTGCGAGAATCAAACATTATCATATAAGAGAATGTAACACTTGTTTCAGAACATTTACAAAATGACTATCGACAAATTTGGTTGCCACATTTCAAGTCGATACAAAATAAATAGTGTAGATATTAAAGATCTTGTCAAAAAAGTTGAAAATGAAGTAACAAATAATATTTCAAAAAATTTAAACTTTATTGAAAATAAAGTAGTTGAACACTTTAAATATGAATTGCAACAAAATCACTTGGAAACTTCAAATTTTAAAAAAGAATTAATGATACAAAATAAACGATCACTTGAAAATGTTGAAAATATTAGCAATGTGACGAAAAAGTTAAAATTTTGTGAAGACCAAGTACTAACATTAGAGCAAAAATATACACAGGAAGAAAATTCCGGCAAGGAAACTATAAAAAATATCAACAAGAGAATATTAAATAATACAAGTGAAAATATAACCTTGAAAGCGGATATTGAAAAAATAAACGAAATAATGAACACAAAAATTAAAGAAGTAGTATTTTTCAATGCAAAGGAAAAAATTAAAGCCTTTAGAGCAAATGTTGAAAATTTAAATACAACTAAAGCAGAAATAGTGGATAGTTTTCTTAATGGTCGACAAATTTATGAGCTGCCTTTATCAGAAAGGCGGATTGTAATTAGTATTAATTCTGTCTTGCAAAGCATTGTTAAGAAATTACATGAAGAAATAAATAAGATAGATGACAGGATGGGTAAACTAGACACAATACTTAATCCTACATCACTAAAATATCTAAACACTAAAATTAAAGATAATCTTGATGATGTAAGCAAAAATATTGATAAAATTGTCGAATATTTTAAAGAAGATACAGTAATTTTAAGTGAAAAGCTTAAAGAATGGGATGATACGTATAAAAGCTATTGGGATAATTATTTTGTTAAATCATTTTATTAATCGTAATGTCTATCGCTAAGGAAACAGTTGTCGACGAATTACATAAACCTGCTAGGAGAAATTACAAAAGGAGAAGGGTGGTTATTAGGGGCTTGAACGACTTGTGGCAGGCTGATTTGGTAGAAATGCTTCCCTATGCTAAATTAAACAGGGGATATAGATATATTTTGATAGTAATAAACACATTTTCAAAATACGTCTGGGCTCAACCCCTTAAAAGTAAGCAAGGAAAAGAGGTTACTCGAGCTATGAAAACAATATTAGACCAAACCAGTAAACCCACAAATTTACAAACTGATTTAGGCAAGGAGTTTTACAATAAAGATTTTCAACAGCTTAGGAACGAGTTTAAAATCAATCATTACAGCACTTTTTCCAACCTGAAAGCAAGTATAGTTGAACGCGTTAATCGAACTCTTAAAAATATTATGTGGAAATATTTTAGTAATCAAGGTAGTTATAAATGGTATACAGCGTTGCCAAGTATTGTTGAAAAATATAATAATACCACTCATAGCACTACTGGTTATAAACCGGTTGATGTTAACCCAGGAAATGAAAAAACAATATTACAAAATTCTTTCACTTTTAAAAAAATAGTCGACTTGGATCGTAGAAAGTTTAAGGTTAATGACTTTGTTCGCATTTCGAAGCAAAGGGAGTTGTTCGCAAAAGGCTATACACCCAATTGGTCGACTGAAATTTTTCAAATAAGAAAAGTGAAACTTACAAATCCAACAACATATCTTCTAAAAGATGATAAAAATGAAAATATTGAAGGTGGTTTTTACCAAGAGGAGTTGCAGAAAGTGAAGCACCCCAATGTCTACTTAGTTGAAAAAATATTAAGAAAGAAAGGAAATATGGTACAAGTTAAATGGTTAGGATTTGACAAATCTCACAATTCATGGATTTTAAAAAAGGATGTATTGTAATAATATAATATTCCAACAAACAATACTCATATAGTATTATGCATATTAAAAATAAAGCAACAAAACTATTTTAACACATTTTTATTTTTAAACCTTTGATTATAAATTATATTTCTATGATTTATATCTAATATTGCACTGATTGTATTTTCACATCGTTTAATCCTTTCCTCAAAACGAAGTTTGTCCAGGTAGCAGCTTTGATAATCACCTTTTCGTGCATGTCTAGAAGCATAGTTCCAAACAATTAGTAAATACATTTTGTTTTTAGCTTCATTAAAATTCACCGATTTCTTCATAGTATTTTCTTTTTGGTGCTGTTTTTCTTAATTTCATCTCCAAGCTGTTTGGGTACATCATAAGCATTTCCAACATCGTACTCACATTTTCACTATTAGAAAGTTGTCTATGATTTAATCCATCATAGACACTCGTTAACAAGTCTGTGGAACCATTCAGGCCAGTTTGAAACACATTGATATATTTTTCAAATTCTTGTTTTATAAGGATTTGCAACCTATAATCAATTAATTCTTGTATTTCAAACAATTTATCTATAGTATCTTTAGCTAGATATAGATAATCTCCAACACCTTTTTGAATTTTAATAACACAACATTGATTAAGTTGTTCGAAATTTATTGTAATATCACCAAATTTGAGTGGAAATGGACAACTATTTGATGAATAAAAATAGTTGACTATAACTCCTTGATACTTTAGAAAATTTTTACAATCATCTTCACATAGAATAATGTTAAATCCTTGTTGACTACCAATATAAATTTTTGGAGAAAAATCATGTAAGCTAATTCCAACACACACATATTTCGAAACTGAATTATTCAAACTGTAGAACTTACTATTTAAAAGCTTTTCTTTAGTAATTTTTGTTAAGTTATTCTTGGAATCACCACTAATATATGACATGGTTTGAATGCTTGACATCTTACAGAACTAAAACTGCTAAGGTTACACACACATTTTATATAACTCCCCCCCACCCAAAATGGAAAATCGTAAACATGCAAGTTTAACTAAATTGAGGAGGAGTAGTTTTCATACATTCTAATTATAGCATTTATTAAACAAAATTGATATTATTGTTAAGGTGGTAAATATAAGTGTAGATAATAACAAATTTAAAATACCAAAAACCTTACAATGTGAAGTTTGTTCATATTTAGTTTTAGTGATATTTTCATATCTACTCCTATTAAATAATTGATTTTCCACTATTTTATTACTATTTCTTATCCAATTAGTATCCAAAATAGTTCGGTTAGGATAGTAATATAATATTTTAAAATATTCACTGTCAATTTCACCTTTTCTTAATAAATGTGAGAAAGTTGGTGTGCTATTGTTATTAATTCGTTCATACATCATATACTTACAATTTTGATCTATATCTGAATTATTCGCAAAGCACACCATAGCACGAATTACTCTATGTGGTTCATAGACATATAACATACTGTTGGCAATGTAATATAACAGAATATAATGGGTTAAGATCATGATTAAAACACAATTATACACTCGATATGAATTTATTAACGAAAACAGAAGTATAATTTTGAGTATATTTACTAGATGTGTGGCAACCCTACAATTTTTAATGACTAACAATTATACTAATCAACATCAATTTAAATACTTGCAAATAAATGATTTAAAATACAGTCTTAATAATGGCCAACACAATAAAAAATACACCAATTGTCGTCAGATATTTATCAACTTTAAGAATGCCTGGAGGATCATCACAATTAACAAGTTGTACACTACTTTTATATTTGTTGTACCACAAACATTCGGCAAATTCGCAGTTTTTGGACAATCTATAATGTTCAATAATAGGACAATCATAACTAGTCCACTCAAATACTTCAACACCACAGTAAAAACATTTGCAAACATCTTCAATGGATGTATAATAAAAACCAGAACTTGCCAACATATCTGGAGATAGCTTTCCTGTCCATTTTTTAAATGAAGTTAATCTGGTTTGATACTTCTTAAATGAACAGTTCTCAATTTCTCTATCAAACGATTCTAAACACATGATATATTTGAGTAAATATTCTTTACAAATGATAAAATTTACTACTGATTTTCATATTTATGCTACAACCTTAAGTGGAAGGGGTAATATTCACATCACTTTCATGTTCCATAAACCACAAATAAAATGGAATATCCTGGTGTCCCCACGCTAAAGTATCAAAACTATTTGGTATTTTAAATCTTTTATCGTCAGATGAAGTTAGCGCTAATTTGTTTACCATTTCTGTATATATATTGTGTGTAGCGAGATCTAAACATGTACATTGAGCAAAAAGTTTTCGAATTTTTTTCTACAACATCTTTATAATGTATAAGATTTAGCTGCTTATTAATACTGCTCTTTTTAATTCCTTTAGCCTTTTTAAGTAGACAAGTTTCGGTCTTAATACAATAAGCTTTCGCCCCAGTACCATAAAAGCATTCAATTGGTTCACCAGCATATTCATCTTTAAATTTACCAACAACAGACTTAGTTATAGGCATATTATGAATATTAATATCTTTATAATTTGATGTGTCATACATATGAATATTATTTTTTATGTCTTCATATACATTGTCAGTTTCAATTTCTAAAATGAGGGAGTCAGTATCAGTATATAGTAATTTAACTTTACCTTTATAGAGTTGTTTCAAAACACCATAAAAAAAATCATACATAACATTTTTAGATATATCTAAAATAGAAAATCCAACATAAATGGGTTTATTATATTTAACTAGTACTTTTTGCATTTGAATAGCAACTAAATGTTCCGAAAATATGGTGTGATCTTTAAAGTATGGTTTCGCTATAAGATTTTCAGCACCATCTCTATTTTTATTTTTAGCCCAAGTAGTCACCAACCTAACATCTGTCCTAGTATCAATATTTTCCATGGTTTTACCATATATGCTATTATTTGCCAATTTATATGTGCTTCTTTCAAATTCATTTTTAGATTCGTTTCTTAGTTTAGTGTTAAAGTCAATATATTTTTTTAACCATGGAGATTGTGTGAAGCGAATTACTCTATGCACTTTGGTTAGTTTCATACCATAATTTATGCATTGTTTTAAAGATGTATAATGAATTATATATTTTTCTTTATTGTTTAAATTTGGAATTAACTTAAAACTTTTCGAGTCTTGAGGTTTTAGATTTTCAGGACAAAATGGATATTCGTTATGAGATTCGTGTAAATTCTGAGGGTATTCTAGATCAACCTCCAACACATAACCTCTTTCGGATGTGTCAGAAATGCTCATTATATTTAAACTTTCAATTTCTTGTTCTGTAAGCCAAGCAAAATTGCTTTGTGGTAGATATTGGGACATTGCATATCCGTATAGGTTGGTGGCATCAAGGTACATAATATATTTAGTTGGTTTTGAATTATCATAGCCTGATAGGAATTTGTTATTTGCTACAGACTTTCTACTTATAAAAGTACTAACTCCACCCCTTATAATATTTTTAAAAAAATGCAACATATCTGGATCGGTTAACAATTCTAGCTCTACATTAGTCATGCGTAAACATGCGTCAAGGCTAAATCCTGGATAGCTATAATAATTGACAACTTCCAGTTTATACTTGTTCAAACATGTTTTTCTAAAATTTTGAAATATATCAGCCAATAGTAATACATCAGATTTAAGATAGATGTCTGAATAATCACCTATTGTAGCACAATGAAAAATATTCCAAACACGTTTTGCCCGCTCATATTCTTCAACACTAATATGTTCATCTGTTAAGTTATTGTAAAATTGTTCTTTTTCTGGTAGGTTATAGACATCTAATTTAGAAAAATCATCAATGTAGTCGTAAGGAAATACACCCTTTTGACGAATATATTTAAATTGTTCATCATCTGTAAAATATTTCCTAATTTCGCTACATTGACAATCACTAAGTGTATCAGATAATTTTCCTAAAGAATATGGTAAGAATTGAAAAGAATCTATAAACCTAAGTCTAATATACTTCTTTTTTGATGAGTTTGTTTTTTTATCAAAATATGTGTCAACTTCTATACACTTTTCAAAGGAGATATATTTTTCCTTGTTTTGTGCGATTACTGAGAGTTGTTCTTTGTTCTGACATAAATTTTTTATAAATAGGTGTGAATCATAATTTCTTAAGTTATGAAATACAATTGGAATAAGATTTGGTTGTTTATAATTTAAATTGCATACAGAATGAGCTGGACCCCTATACTTGCCAGTAATGTGACAATGGTCTGC
This sequence comes from Polydrusus tereticollis, assembly GCA_963920685.1. Taxonomy (NCBI): domain Eukaryota; kingdom Metazoa; phylum Arthropoda; class Insecta; order Coleoptera; family Curculionidae; genus Polydrusus; species Polydrusus tereticollis. Next base: position 60,481,178 of record OY987329.1, read on the forward strand.
AACTTTAATATGATTGTTCAAAATTGGTTTTTCACAAATATGACAATCATTGGCATAATTGTAAGATAATTTTTCCATACTATTTAATTCTTGCATTGGGGTAATTGTTTTTAAATATTTATTATATAATATATGAACATCTCTTTCCAGAAAATTTATGAAAGTTTGCTCACATTTAGAACCTCTAAAGAATTCATATTTCGATACACTATCATCAAATGAGCACTTAATGTAGTATGCAAACGAGTGTGGAATATGTTCAACTTTTTTTATTGTGTAAGAGCCACTAGGATTTAAATTAATTTTATCGTCATTATTGATTGGTTTTAGAATGCATTCAAAATCTGCATATATTACAAATGGAGCTTCCATTTGTTTTTGAATGTTTTCAAACTTGAGAATATTTTCTGGAATGTTATTGCCAAATTTGTCCATTTTTAATTCCCTTGATGGTAAGGTTATTCTAACAAAATCACAATCATAAGTGTTGTGTCTAACTAATAATTCTTCCGAACCAAAATGTTGCAAACAACCATCACAAAGAAATTTTTTTCCTTTATGTCTAGATAATTGTTTATCGAGCAGTTTCGATAAATCTGAAATATAACAATAATGAAAATTTCCTAAGTCGTCACCAATTAGCAGTAAATTGACGTGATGATATAGTTTAGTTTTCGTATAATGTAATGGACCAATTATTTCATACTGTTTTTTAAAAGCTGTTTGAACTTTTTCTAATGTATAAACATTTACTGAAATATTATTTTGTTTTTCAAATTTTGGGATATCTTTAATAGTTATAGGAAAGTTAATACCTGTCAAATTTAAAATTGTTGAGTAGTGTGGATATGATGTTGTCTTGAAGTTTGCTCCGGTTGATGGAAAGAGTGAGGCTACAATTGCCCACGCAAAGCAGTATTCATCATTATTTTGAATATTGACTACGCCCATGTTCATTTTGAATTCTTTTGGCAATGGTATATATGATGTGGCTCTTAAGGGGTTGAATTTATTAATGTTTACTTCCACATGCAATAATTGGATTAACATCCAACCTAAAAAAATAAAAATTGATATACTCTTAATTCTAAAAATGCTATTGGAGTGTTATACTTTCTTTTATAGTATTAAAAATCGTTTACCTGAATCTTTTTCCGCAAACTCGCTCGACTTTCCATCAATTATTTTAATAATTTCATCCAATTCGACTGTTATATCTGAGCTATCGCACAACACTCTGTATGGGGTATTGAATGATTTTATATGCTTAGTTTCATCTCTTGGATTCATGTATAGACCAAATAATTCCATATTTAATTTAATGCATGTGTGTCTTCGAATCTCATTCTCCATAATTTTTTTAATTTTTAGTGACAGTTCCATAAAAAAATCTTTAATGTTTAAATAATGGGTGGTGGGGGTAATCTTGTAGGAAATGATTCTTTCTTGAAAAGCTGATTTAATTTTTTCTACTTGGTTTTCTAATGTGCTTTCACTAGAATTTGATTTGTGTGAATTTGTTCTCATGTGATAAGACCATAACTTCTTTATGATACATTTCCTACATTTTTGACAATATTTGCGATCTAGAAAATAATTTTATAAATTACTACTTGAAGTTAAATGTCACATCATAAAATTACAACACCCTCAAATATTTTAGTAGATTGATTTAAAAAATTCTATAGAAACTTACCAAACTTTGGATTTGTTGTGTGGTTTCGAACAGTGGTTTTAATTTGTGGTTTTTCTTCAGCCTTTTTACAAACAGTTTTCACATGACGCTTTAAATTATCTCTCCTTGAAAACGTTTTCTCACAAAATGGACACTCAATGGTCATTTTCACTACCTTCTAGTAAACGATGCAATGAAATAAAATTAAAACTAGCATAGGTTAAATACATAGTATGATGTGAAGAGGGGGGAAAGTTAAAATGAATTAACAAACTCATCGAAAAGCTGGTTTAGGCGCATAAAATTTTGCTGTTGTCGGTTTGCTGCCGAACTTTCGATGTAATCCAAATAAAAACGAAGTGATTTTAATTTTGCCAAACTTTTTAATGAAATATTATTAGACTTACTTTTGTTAAATTTAGGTTCAGCTGATGGCTGTGGTGGTGTTTTTGGAACATCAGAGTCATCGTCACTTGAAATATCTTCGTATGTTGATAAATTTTGAGTTGGACTATTTATTGGGGAAATTATGAGATTATTTGAATATATTCCCAAATAATCGTTAATTATAGGCAAATTATTGTCTTGAGTGTAAACCGTGTCGCTATTGTCTGGTTCGTCATCTGTAAAAAGTGAGTCTATGTTCATGTTGTCCAAATTTGTCTCGCATATGGGAGAATAATCTTGCAATAAGTTTGTGTCAATTAAATTAAAGTCGATTGGATCTGTTGGTATTTCACCAAAGGCTTCAGAAAATGTTATTTTTGTGAGGTCTGTATTGTCAGTATCACTTTTTGGAAAAACTAAGTATTCTTCTAAAATATTTCTGATAGAACTTAAATTTTGTTCACTATTTTGCTCCATTTTAGTAAATTTTTATATTCACTTAGTTTGAGATTCAGTTTTCGATAAGTTGGTTGCACACTAGAGTTTTTGCCACTAACGTATTTGTTCTCACACTTACTACTATTCACAAAGACGACTCAACAAAAATTAGAAATCATAGGGAAATGTTGGTAGGATGGCTTTTATAGAAACAAGAGTGGTCTTGGTTGGGTGTGACTAGTCTCTGTAACGCCCTGCTCTTCTGTCCCTGCCCAGTTCTTCGATCTCTACCCACCAAAGTAAGATAAAAGCATGCAGTTTAGCAACTGTTGTCGAAAATTTGAGTTTGCTGAGTCAAAGTTAGAGAATATTAAAGTAAAGTGTGTTAAAATGGAAAATGTACCGATGGATATCGAGTTAATAGCGCCACAATTTGACTATTCCGAGTTCAGTGAAGACAATTTTGAAGCATCATTTCACCACATGCAAAGAGAAGATGTGAATAATGTTGCGATAGTTGAAGTTGAGTCAGGAGACGAACATATAGAGCTTGACGTTGAAGACGATACAGCTAGCATTAATATGGCTATGGTTAGTTCACCACAACAAACTAATTACTTGGAAAAAGTGTTTTGTGTTAGTCAAAGTTACATTATCGTGCGAACATCAAGGGTAAATACGTTGTGTCATTTTTGTTATTACATTCACCAATACTTCTTAGATTCTATGTCAACACACACGCATGTAAATACACATATTAAACGGAAAATGGGAAATTCCAACCTTGATCTACATTGCTCAATGTGTTCTAGGTCGTTGTATCAGCTTGTTTTACCAGAAATATGTTTACAGTGTAATAATGGTAATGAACACATTGAAGCTGATTGGGATACTAACATTCCCATAATCCCCTAAGAATATTTTTGTTTATAATATTTATGTCTTAATTGAATTGTCTACCTAACTTTAATTAGTATTTGTACCATTTAAATAATATAAGTCATAGTATAGTATTTTAAATTAATGTGTAGTTTTTTTGTTTTTCACAATGTGACACTTTTGTGGTGTATTTTATATAATTTTACTTGTTAACTCTAAAATAAATAAACTTACCAAATATAATTTTTAAGAGGGGTGGGGGAGCACAAGCCATCGGTGTAAGTCCTCTACTTCGTTTCAAATAAACACATAAAATGATATTTTTTTGTTTTAATTGACTTCATTTGGTATGTATTTAAGTAACTGTGTACAATGTGACACTATTGTATAGTTTTGAGCAACTGCAAAATATATAGATAGTTTTTTTAAATTAAAAATTTGTATATTAATATTTCTGCTTATAAGCTTCAACTTAAGCTGTGACATTTTTAATAAAATATAATCTGACGTGTTACTACAGCAGTATAAATAATTACTATTCTATAAACTAGGTGTCGAAACACCCTTACTTTTGTCTTGCTGTTGCTAGCATAAAAAAATGTAGAATGAATCTTCACTACTCTAGTTTTAAGATTTTATTATAGGTAAGGTTTGCCAATAACTTTTATTTGTAAATTAAACCACAAATCTAAATTAAATATTTTTTATTATACAATTTACATATATACAAATTAAAAAGTAACCTTCATTTGTGTATAGAAACAATAAGGAAACTCAAATATAAGGGGGAAAAAACCAGTTTATTCCTATAAAGAATGTTAGTGGCATAAATTTTCTTTAATAACACTGAAATATACTTTATACAAATTTAAACAATTAATACTATCTATGTGCAAAAAATGTGTTTAAGGAAAGGAAACTGAAATATAAGAAAAAAAAACAGTTTATTCCTATAAATTAGTTAGTGTTAATAACACTGAAATGTACTTTACAAATAAATTTAAATAATAATAATATCTATGTGCTAAAATAACAAAGAAATTATTTATTACATGGCTTACATACTAAGTCAAGTTATTCTCAGAATATAGACAATTATTAGATATAACGAATAACCTAAATGTACAAAAATTAAACTGTATGTTAGCTATTGCTCTTTTTTAGGTATAAATATAAATCTAACACCAACAGCGCGCTACTGTCGCAGACATTAATTGGCGATTATAAATTGGTGATAATCCATATTCGATGTCTATTATAAATGATATGCAATTCGAAATATAATGTGTCACTAGTTTTAATGCATAAAAATAATCTTAAAACTATAAAATCAGTTTACTACTAATGTTTGGTTGTACAATTCATGCTTAAGTTTGAGTTGAGATCTAAAAGCACTAATTAAATTCATTCGGCGTTCTATGTAGAAACTTGGGCATAAGTTTAATTTTAGAAATTCCTCATAATATTTGTTAGATTATTTAAATATATTTTAAATTTTCACTTTTAAACTTAATTCATAATTGTACAACATTTTAAGCTAGCTTATATACATTTGTTTTTAACCCTAACTTATATCTTGTTTGCACAATTGGACATTAATAGATCAAAGGTACGTATATCGAGTGCAAGGACAAGAATTCTTTAAAGTTATTACTTACTAGATCTGAATAAACATGCACAAATTGGTCTCACGAACAAAATCACATAGATTTAAATGCACAAATTGGTCTCACGAACAAAATCACATAGATTTAAATGCACATAACACACAAACACTTAGTTGTTCTATGATGAATGGTATGGACGTATAGTGATGTTTCCTAGAGAGCTTCACTCTGTGGAGGATATGGTACAGTCCTGCTCAGGACCTACATTCTGTTCCGCCCCTGGGTTTTCCATTTGTTGTTGTGGTGGGTCGTCAGGGTGCGGAACAGTTGTACTTATGGTGTTGTCTTGCACCATATCCTCTGGAACATGCCGCCATCCAGCTTGAAATTGGCGGCGATGTTCATTCACATTCCGGGCGCAAACCGCTATTTGAATGCGATTATTTACAAGTCGAATTCGGCGCCCGTTCCACTCTCTAGGTTGCGGCACTGCTGCGTCTGGATTCATTTTATCTTTGCTTCTCGGTGGTACTTTAGAAAATGAATTCGCAAACTCGAGTCTCTAAACAATTAGGGTGTGTGTATGGTACCAGCTTCCCAGGGCGGAGCCAAAAGCTGCTTCAACCTATAAGAATATGGTGGATGGCAACAGTTCGAGAACTGGAATGAATTGTAAGATGTAATGTAAATATAATATGTTTTTGCGATGTCTGGCCCTTAATGATCTTGAAATTCCCTATATGCCTCGAATAAATTCCCTATATGTCTCGAATAAATTCTTCTGCTACAATGTTACGCATGAAATGCATCTTTATTAATGATCCTTTGTGGTCTCGTGAAGAAATTTACAAACAATGGGTTTGCAAAAATGGCCTAACGAACAATGGTTCATTATAATTGCAAATTTCGAATAAATTCTTCTGCTACAATGTTACACATGAAATGCATCTTTATTAATGATCCTTTGTGGTCTCGTGAAGAAATTTACAAACAATGGGTTTGCAAAAATGGCCTAACGAACAATGGTTCATTATAATTGCAAATTAATTCAGCGGGCAAGTAAGATTTAAGAAAGATTAAAATACAATGTTAGTCTCTAGACGCTGTTATATATTCTAAGGCTAACTTTGCTTTAAAGTATAATATGTTGCTTTCAAAGGTGGATTCTGTAGTACATAGGCTTATGTTCAGTAAAGGTGATATTTGCTATAGTTTCGGAGGAGGAGGAGGTTTTTGCCCCGTCTTATTTGGAGGACCTCTGTGTGTTCCCCGTGCTTTATTTTACTCCTCATTCACTCCTCTTTCCCCAATAATATACTACTGTGCAATTAATGTTGAATTTTGTGCTAAAATTTCGTATATAGACTAATTGAGGGTAGCTGATCACAATTTTCCTTTTGCGTTTTTACGGCAAATGCACTGGTTTTGAGAAAAAAAAATGTTAAAGTTTTTCACTTACAGGTTTGTTTATTTCGATATCTTTGGGTGTCGCGTTTCACTTTCCTTTCAATTTCCTAGATTTTATGGTTTTCCCTTCAAAATATGTGATAAAACTTTCACCAAACTATCTGTTCATAAAATAAGAACAACATTTTAGCAAAAAAACAATGGAAAAGGCACAAATTTAATTAAATTCGTTGTTAATACGCCGACAAAGTAGAAGCGTCTCTTTTCAGATTCATTGCACTCACGTTGCCAGATTGTTCTTCTTTTTCTTGTAATTATTAATGGCTTCCATCCAGGAGAATGATATGCTAGCTCGAGCCAATAGGATTCATTCAATTAATAAAAATGAATTGAAAAGTATAGGCAATTTATAATACACTAACAATCTGACAACATGGGTGCAGTTTGCTTCTGCTTTTTTGGCCAGCTGTCAGTGAGCTGTCTCCCGTCTTTTTCCAGATAACGTAGAGTTTTCTGTTCGCTTACAAGTTATCCCGTTTTTCAGAGTTTCCTTGTGGCATATTTCGTTTATTTCAACTCAGAAGTGTATACTATGACTCCGACAAGTAATATTTTATTGGAAATAGCAACATTTTAGGATTACATGCAAAATAACATACCGGTGAGTTAGAAAAACTTTAACATTTTTTTTCTCAAAACCAGTGCATTTGCCGCCTAAACGCAAAAGGAAAATTGTGATCAGCTACCCTTAATTAGCCTATATACGAAATTTTAGCGAAAAATTCAACATTTGCACTAAAGTAAACAATTACCCAAATCAGCTGTTTGGGCCATTGGCGCTTAGGTGTTTTGGACCTAAATTTTTGAAGGCATTTTTCTCGAATTTCTAGCTTCGAGCGCCATTTATAGCAATTTTTCCCCAATTCGTCTCGACCTATATATTTACGGGTTAAAAAATAATAAGTCATTTCCATAACACCCTGTATAATCCTGGGGCATCTGTTAATGTCTGTAAGCGCACATATAATATTCGCCTAATAATAGAGCGCCATTTTGAAAACTAGCATTTAACAAAATAGTATAATTGTTGCATATTGTCACCAAATCTTTTTTAACTTGCACATTATTAAATAGAACCTGACACTTTAATAGAAGTGGCTTCCTTAGGATATAGAGTTTGTCTATAACAGGTTTCATACATTCAAAATACTGCCGTCCTAAGGAAGAAGGTCCTATCTGCTGTAAATTCAAAGTACGTTTACTAGTTTTAATTTTGTAATAGCCATATGATTTAAACACACATTTTAATTATGTATGGCAAATTTAAACCTTTACAAGTAAATATACAGGGAAAGGCTTTCAAAAATAGGTGAAAGTCGAATTATCTCAAAACCAATATTTTGCAGATAGGACCTTCTTCCTTAGGGCGGCAGAATAGGGGGGTAATAAAAAGCGGCTTCTATAGCTATGTTCCCCATCGGGTTATAACCGGTTGCGGTGGTTCACCAATTTTCGGGCATGCTATGCGAAACGCTTACAGGCGTTTTCCTGATTTTAGAAAGATGGAGCAGGCATATATGTAGTACCTTCTGATATGTGATTTTTAGAGATGAACCTAATTTGAGCATACTTGCTGCTTTGTCTGTTACTAGTATTAGTACATTCTCCTCCTACATTCTGAATTTTTTAATAGCATCTGTTACTATAGGTTTCTATGGCTGCAGCAGTTGTATTTTGTAATCTAGTACTAGCAACCAAATAAGATTTTGTTGATTGCGCACAGTCTAATACACTCACTAAAACATTTCCCAGTATATTTATTCTTTCATGAACAGTCACCCAGTCCGATTTAACAGGTAACTGCTCCCTGATCTGTTCTGGCCAACGACGATAGTTGGTCTATCGTCGTTGGTTCTAGTTATGTTTTGATATATGAAAATTTCCTTCTTACTTGTTTTATGCTTGGCAGTGGCCATTGGGGGACATATTTCTTCCAGGACATTTGAAACTGTTTTGAAATTTGACATAAATATTAAATCAGAAATAAAAATTCCGAACGAAAACCCCAGGTCTCTATTTTTTTTATGATGTGCACTTTCTATATTATTTCTACAGTTTAGGTTAGTTAGTATTGTAGTATATTTTCGTGCTAGCACACATGTTAATTCCGGAAAACAAGAAATTACTTTTTTCAGTTATAATAAGGTAAACTTTTTCGACACGCCGTTTTTCCTTAAAACAAAATGACTGGATATTGATGCGGAGAAGACCATCTGATCATCCCTTCGCACCGCCGAGCCGACCGGTTCGATGCAGTCGTACTGAGCCGCAGTCGAGGTCAGGTATGTCGCGCGGCGCGATAATTCCCTTTAATCCGTCTTAAGGCGGCGCTCACAGAATCGGCCATTTAATAATTAAAAAGGGCCAACTCTACTAATAATTATATTTATAGAAAGAAAAGAAATAAAACAACCATGTAAAGAAAATACATAAATATGTTTTTTTGAATTGCAGAAATTCGTTCAAAAAAATAATTCTGGTCGCAACCAGATGTTTTCGTTCGCATAAAATTTTGCGTCCGTAAACGGTCTTGAATTTGCACCCCATAGATTTAAGAATTTTATAAAGGTTGTCCCACTAAGGTCAGCAAGGTACGATATTATGGAAGCCATAAACCTTACGGCTTCGGGAAAAAAAATTTATGGACTAAATCGACCAAAAAAAAATGCTGTAAAATATTTTCAAAATGAACGCTAAGAGGCACGGTTCCTAGGATATAACTTAACAGTCAAATTTTATCAGATAATCGCTATGTTAAGGTACTGTTTTAATTACGGAAATCAAAATTTCGTTAATTTTTGCGGAAACTTCTTTCTAAGACTTTTTGCATCTTCGATAATATGGGTGGGGGAAGCTTGTGGAAAAAATACTTTTCAAATTGCTGTATCTTCCATATGCTTTACCCAAATTTAATCAGCTTAGGTTCGTTTAATAGACACTTTTACAGTTATTAGAAAAACGACTTTGGTCGTCATCGCTAGCCATAGGTATCGTAACTATAGATCCGACACGCCATTCATAAATGCTATAAAATTGTGATGCCAAAATCGTTTGTGGGCGAGACGCTGTGAGGAGCTAGGTGGGGCCTAGAGTGGGGATTACGCTGACTTTACATATGCATGCGAGAAAACTTCAGGAAAACAACATCCGCTATGCCGAGTATTGTCGAGTCGATGCGGATGGCCACGAAAATTATGAAATCTGGGCGGATCCGTTATTGCTGCGTTGCCATACAACCGATTTTTTACAAGGTTTTAGGCAATGTTATATATTTCCCACATCATGTTAATCTAGTTAATCATAGAAGTTAATACTTTTAACAGAGTAAGCCCAGAAAACTACGTTTTCTGTGGCGTAAGTCTGGCAAACCAAGTGGAGGGGAGCAGCTTGTATGTTGATTTACTTTTTTACACTGGAATACAATGATGACATCACGTTTATTTGTTATTGTTCGGTCTAATAGTTAGGATGTCTATGTCGCTAGCGCATACCGCGTCTTCTAGGTGGCGCTGTTTAAACAAGATTTAATTTTTTAAATTTTCTTAATAAAATTAAATGGCATGATACATTTTTTTATTACTCAGCTTATAGAGCATAAGAGTAGCTACATTTGGGCGAAAACCGTGATTCGATATCTAAGTATATTTGTTTTCGAGTTATTTACAAATTTCTATTTTAACTTAAAAAATTAATGTTTACCGCTAAACGAAACGAATGTAAACATTCTCGTGTCATAATATAATATCAACAAGAATTATTAAATGAAATTATTAAAATGTTTATCCTTTTAGTGCATTTATTTTGTGTCTATCCTCGCCTACATTCCAAAAAAAATAAGTTCATCCAGAGGCAAAAACAAAAATGTGAAGATTATTTAAGAACTAAACTGTAATAGCGTAAAGTTACTTTTATTCTTAAAATTGGAGAGGCTAATGAACTCTAGCAACGACAATAAAACAAAAACTATTTGAAGCTACAAAAAAAAACACTTAAGTTTAAAAAACGAAACGAAGAAATGAAAAGAACAAAAAGTCTTTATTAATATTCAAAACGCATTACATTTTTTTCAATACAACGATTTAATCTTCGCTGCGTGCTTATTACCGCTGCTTCAATTTCAGCCCTTGGAACGCTGGCAATAGCATCGTGGATACGTTGCCTCATGTTTTCAGCGGTAGTAGGACGAGTCTGAAAGACAATGTCTTCTAGCCTGCTCCATAAATAAAAATCAAGCACAGTGAGATCTGGGGTTTGGTATAAAAAATCACGAACTATCAGAGAAAAGTGTGCAGAACACCCATGAAACCACATGCCCCTTCTCGTTACTAATGGAACCTCTTCTAATAAAGGCGGCAAATGGTTCCTTTAAAATTCAATAAATATTACCATTGGAATGTTCATTAAACGAATAACATTAAATTATTCTATTTTTGTTTCAGGCATACGATTTAAACTGTGATTCGTTTTATAGAATTTTAATTCATTTTAAATAATCTTTATATACATACTTCTTTCTGTTTTTGCTCAACTTGTTTTTTAGATTTTAGGCGAGCATAGAGGCAAAATAAATGCAATAAAAGGCTAAACATTTTAATAATTTAATTTAATAATTATTGTTGATATTAAATTGATGAAAAATTATGACAACAGAATTCCAATTCCTTTCGTTTAACGGTAAACATTAATTCTTTAAATTAAAGCAGTACTTAATTTGTAAATAACTCGAAAACAAATAAAGATATCAATCACGTTTTTTACCAAAATGTATTTTTATGCTCTATAAGCTAAGTAATCAAAAAATGTATGATATCATTTGATTTTTTTCAGAAAATTTGAAAAAACTAAATCTTGCTTAAACCGCGCCACCTAGAAGACGCGGTATGCACTAGCGACCACGACCAAAGTCGGTTTTTTATTAAGTGTAAAAGTGTCTATTAAACGAGCCTAAGCTGATTACATTTGGGCAAAGCACATGGAAGATTAAAAGATATTTAAAAAGTTTTTCTTCCACAAGCTTCCTTCACCCATATTAATTGATCCTCGTTTTTTTTTTTTTCTTTGCTTAAAACCGCAACCGCCGCTGCCAAGAAGTGCTTCATCTTCATAACGTATAGTACGAGTTGTGTTTTGAGCGTAGGACGAACAGAAATTAACTCTCAGGATTACTAGTAGTGTGTGGGCAAAAAAGTTCAGCGATTCAACGCGATGTTCCGAATCGCGGCGATACGAGCTGATGAACAATAACGAAGTCTGTGCGGAGCTTAAGAATGAATAATACAGGGTGTCGCCAGGTGGCTTATGAGGCTTTTCCTTTCTACCTTTCTACCAGAAGGACATACTAAATGTGATCATCTTTTTAGATCTATCCCAGAACTTCACATTTTTTCTCTTAAAACTCACATCAGTTACACGTTGATCAGTTTTTTTCAGATTTAATAAATATTACCTTTTATGAGGAAATGGGATTCCCCACCCATATATTGTGTTATTGTATTTTTTTTATTTAACGGTATATTTATGTTTTCTATTTTAACTAGAGGTGAATTTCGCCAAAAAGTCACTTACTTTATTTTACTTATCTTTTTAACTTGTACGGCTGAACGGTGTCGGTTATTTTCCCATTTTATAGGTTTTTTGTAGGTCGGCCACATAATATTCGCATTTTATTTTTACCTGGAGCAATTGACCAAGTATTTTACCATGCTCAGTTTAGACCGCGGGCTTGGTCAAATTGCTCCATTTAGAAATAAAATTGATATGCGTGGCTGACAAGGAATAACCGACATCGTTCTACCGTACAAGTTAAGAAAAATACTTTTGGTGAAAAGTACATTTTTACCGGGGTCAAATTGAACAATTAATTGACGCAAAGCACACAATTCTATTGAACTATTCCTTAGCACAATCGTTCTTTTCCCAGTTTTGTATGTATTATTTATTTGTATTTGTTTATCGATTTAATTATGTGAAAATATAAAAACCTATTATTTCAAATAAAGTGTTTTAATAATAATTTATTTTGTTTAAAAAAAAATGCAGTACTAGGCAGGTTTAAAAACATGTCAGAAACTAAGGGTTAACCTGAACACAGCAGATATGGTGAGAAAAGAAAATTACCCCGCAGCAGTAACTTTTGAGAATCTTCTCTGTGTCGTTGATTAATTCATTTTATATGTCGAATTTTTAATAGCAATAATTTGACATATACTGAATTAATCAAGAACACGGTGAATTTTTTTTTGCCTCTTACGTAAATGTTTTAAAACTGTCAAACCACTTAGTCAATTTTCCAACCCATTATCCAAATATACCCGTAAAGAGTTAGTAGAGGCCTTTAATATTAAAAACTCTGGTCTTCAAAGCTATGATGTTGGTAGACAATGGACTCTATGCTACTCAGTTTGGGATTGCAATGCCATAAGGCATGTTTTATTATTTATAACATACAATGATGTAGATTAAGTATGTGACCAAATTCGACGGTGTTATCAATAACTCCTACTGTAGAAGTTGTTGGTGTTATTCCTTATTAAATTTTAACACAAAAAGTTCATATAAACATGAGGCTCCGCAACCGCTTTATTTTTGGGATATTCATGAAATAATGTGCCTACTAAAGTTCAAAATAATATAATGGCTTTGTTAAAAACATTGTATGTTCATAACAATAAAGCTATGTTTTGACTTGACTTTGACTATCTAAAGTAATCTGAAATATGTAAGGAAAAACAGTTTGTTTGGTGGGTGTTGAAAATTTGAAAAACAAACTGTTTTTCCTTGCATATTTCAGATTACTTTAGATAGTCAAAGTCAAGTCAAAACATAGCTTTATTGTTATGAACATACAATGTTTTTAACAAAGCCATTATATTATTTTGAACTTTAGTAGGCACATTATTTCATGAAAAAAGAGTAGGTCTAGTTTGAAGTTAAGGTTCCTTTCGCAGCGTAGCAATAATGCCCGGTTGTACAATTCGTATACTCAAGTCCGAGTTCAGCTAAACTGAAGTGCGTCTTAAATTCATCGAGCGTTGTACAGGTTTACTTGAACTTGGCTTTCTTGAATAAAGTTTAGTGCTCAAATTGGCAACGTTGGACTAAAAGTACCGACCTACTACATTATCAAGTAACTCTAGAAACTCCTCATCGTCAGTAATATTTTTGAAATGATCCAAATCCATTTTAAATAAATGCAAACTTTTTATCATAAACGTCAAACTTGATTTTTCAGGTTATTTGACAGAAGATCTGTATAATAATTTTAGTTTTACCACTAAGCCATAATTGTACAACAGTATAAACTAGCTTAAGGTTATTTAAATTTTGTTTGTACAGCCAGGCAGTGGTATGATATTCAAACAAAGACATACATGAGGCATCCGGCGTAATATGGAACCAGAGTCTGTATAAGGACACTTTTTAAAGCTAGTTGAAATATCGATCAGTAACCTATAAAGGGTTAAATTTAGTAATAATTAATAATGAAGTTAAATCTCGAAAATTTCTCTGGATGGCAATCCCTATTCGGTAGATTATTGAAGATTCTGCGATGATGAGCAACCTCTGTGTTGAAGATTTTCTTGAACAGGTTAGTATTGGTCTTTCACAAAAGGCAAAAGTTAATAATCAGTGTTCTGTACAGAATTATTTACACGACTATCTCTTTCTAAGATTAAACATCAGTCTTATCAGGTTTCTGTGAAATTAATATTCACCGCGCAGATCCACACGGGACGATGTTTTGTTAGATATTTTAATTCGTTTGAAATAGTGCCATATAAGTTCAAGAAGGACTTTGTAAGAAACTGGGCAACACTGGTAATCAAAAGTCAAAGTCAAAATATACTTTTTATTGTCTGAAAGAAATATGTTTATCGACCAAGCTTTTAGAAATTTTAATTAACAATGAAATATAATTTACTAAAATTTGAAATATTTATTTATTTATTTATTAGGTCTTTATTGTAATTAAAGAAAAAAAAATTACAAAAGGCGAAGTTGAAGCAAAGCTTCCTCATTTAACCTCATATTCTAAACTATGACGTAAGTAGTAATCACTAAAGGAACAATAAATTGAATGAATCTATAAGATATATACTAACAATAAATGTGCAATTAATGTGCAATAACACGTAATTTACCTAATTGAAATAAAATAAATAACTATAAGTTAACTAAAGCTGGCAAGGTGGAGGGCACTGCGAAGGGCAGCAACATATATGTGGACTGTTTATTTGCGTATCGGAACATATTTGTCTGATAAGAGGACAAATTGCATTTTTAAATAAATTAGTTGGGGCAGATTTTAAACTAACGGGAACTGTGTTGTAGATTAAGGAGACTTGATAACTGAATCATCTCTCGAACAGAGTGGTTTTGCGCAAAGGAGGAGTGATAGTAGATTTATGCCGAAGGTCCAAGGCATGAGAGTCATAAATAAATTTTATTTTTTGATATAAATAATCCGCACATTTTTTAACGATTAAGTACTTATTTTATTAAACACACAACAAATATTAGAATAAAAAATTCCAAGAATTATGACGGATTATCATCAAAATATTCATTTATATATATATACAGGGTGGTCCAACGAAAATTTAACACCTCGATTTTCCTGCTTTAAAATGAAAATGTGGAAAATCGCTCGGACCCGTCGATTTCTGATTCGAGGGGGAATGACTTTTCCGCTTTTTTCGTCTCCGTAACTTCAACCCCCTGATTTTAAATAGGGATGAGGGGTGTTGCGATACCTCATTTTGAAGACCTTATCGAGTACTATCTGACCCTAAAATTTCGCTTCAAAATTTTTATCTTTAACGAAATGACAGCTAAAATAGTGGAAGACTACTTACTTTTGTGATTAGTTTATTAAATGCTGAAAATGGCCACCATTCACTTCCATGCAGTAAAATAAATTTTGCTCAAAACGTTCACGTACATTACTCAACGTTTCTGGTGTAATTTGACGGCATTCATTAATGGGCTGGATAAATAGCGTTCTCTAATAGTTCTAAATAAATTTGGCCCGTGAGATTACCGGGTATAAAAAAAGGGCCGATTATGTTATTTCCATAAATACCCGCCCAAACATTTAACTTTTGGGGATGCTGAGTATGCACTTCACGAAATAATCTTGGATTTTCATCTGACCAATACCGACAGTTATGCCTGTTTACAATGCCATTAAGGTAAAATGAACACTCATCCGAGAAACAGATATTGAACATGTAGTTAGGATTATTGTTAATAATTCCACTGACCACTTCACGGAACTGGAGTCGGCGATCGAAATCATCCTCATTCAGTTCCTGAACCAGTCGTATCTTAAAAGGATGGAACTTATGTTGTTTAAGGATTCTCATGATTGTTGTGCGTGAAACACCAGATTCGGACAATTTCCTAGTACTAAGGGTCAGATCCATTGCTACTTGACCTAAGATAGCCACTTCCCTCGCTTCGTTTCTTTCATACACCCTCTTTTTGTTTCCGACTGAACCAGTAGCGTCAAATTTGGCATCCAGTTGCACAACGTAAGCAGCGGATACATTTTTTGATGTCGTTCATTAAATAAAGCCGCTGTTACTCGCGCAGAGTCGTTATTTCTAAAAAATAATTTTATCATTTCCACCCTTTCTTCTACGGAATACACCATTTAAATTCTACTACAAAGTTACAATCGCTTTGGCACAGTTTTAACGTTCTTAAAAATTCACGATAGACTAAGGTAAATCAAAAACATGGTCCGTCTACTTTTTTGGACAAAAAAATTAACACAAATAAATAATTCAAATGCGTCTGATAAGAGTAATATCCTCGAGGTAAATTACACATTCTCTACTCATACACCAGCGTTCTTTACTGCATGCAAGTGAATGGTGGCCATTTTCAGCTTTAATAAACTAATCACAAAAGTAAGTAGTCTTCCACTATTTTAGCTGTCATTTCGTTAAAGATGAAAATTTTGAAGCGAAATTTTAGAGTCAAATAGTACTCGATAAGATCTTCAAAATGAGGTATCGCAACACCCCTCATCCCTATTCAAAATCAGGGGGTTGTGCTCACCCTTGTTAGGGGGTTGAAGTTACGGAGATGA
The DNA here is from genome assembly GCA_963920685.1 of Polydrusus tereticollis. Lineage (NCBI taxonomy): Eukaryota > Metazoa > Arthropoda > Insecta > Coleoptera > Curculionidae > Polydrusus > Polydrusus tereticollis. The sequence continues at coordinate 60,497,727 of OY987329.1, forward strand.
AAAAAGCGGAAAAATTATTCTCCCTCGAATCAGAAATCGACGGGTCCGAGCGATTTTCCACATTTTCATTTTAAAGCAGGAAAATCGAGGTGTTAATTTTTCGTTGGACCACCCTGTATGTATATACCTTATCGAATAATAAATTTTCAACAGTTTTTTTAAACATTTTAAAATTTTACAGTTTTTTAATACAAACTGGAATATATTTCAATTTCTTTTTAGAATCATAAGTTGATTAATTGACTTGAAGAAGGAGTAGGTAAATATATATTAAAATCTCGTTTTGTATTATAAGTAAATTGATATTATTTCTATGTTTTTTTTTTTGAATCAAACAAATGGGTTCCAATATAAAAATTGAAGTTAGTGTAAAATATTTTTGTGAGATAAACAAAGGCCTATATTAGCTCTTTCGTAAAATGAAAATATAATTAGGAAGATATTGACATGAATTTCCCCAGAAGCAAATTCCATATCTTTAAAGGGATTTTATTAAAGCATTAAAATAAAAATTTTGAAGAACTGTATCATTTACTTCATAATAAAGTACTCTCAGGACATAACAACCTGAAGCCTACCTTTTTACATGAGTTTTCAATATGTTCATTAAAAGAAATATTTTCAGTAATGTAAATTCCAAAAATTTTATAAATTTAGGCAGTGGCGGCTCGTCCATTAGGGCACTGGGGCACGTGCCCCATCTAGAAAAATCACCCACCTAGAAAATTCCCGAGGTATAAAGGTATAACTATTATTAAGTAAACTCTTGATATTTCGCACTACATATTATTTGTTGAACGGGCAACATACTATGAACGAACGGCAACCGGGTGAACCGGGCAACGTACAACGAACGAACATAGGCACCTGGGCACACTATTATGAGCCCCTGCATGCTTCTTTGTTTTAAATCGTATGCGAAATAAGGACAGAGTACTGGATAATAGTAAATTACTGTGGCCTGTGGCTATTCGTTCAGCATTATACGGCAAGTCTGGGCACAGCCCATGATACAACTACAGAAGATATGATATCGCGCAGGTGGGCGTGTCTTTCGTGACGTCAGGCAGTGAGACAAGGCGGCCATATTCCTGTTGTTTACATACGGTTTTGGTGTACGAGTCGGTCTTTTTTAAATTATAAGTGTCCTTTAATTATAAAAAATGAGATGTGCGGTATTTGGTTGTAAGGTTGATAATCAGTGTAAGAGTTTTACGCCTGGTATAAAGTTTTTTAGTTTCCCAAAGGACAAGGAATTGCAAACTGTTTGAAAGCATGTGTGTAAACGCAAGGATAAGTTTATTATTAAAAATGCCCGTGTTTGCTCGAAACATTTCAGTGACGATGATTTTAATTTTTAATGTAAACAGAATAAAAACTTTTTTAAGAAATACTATGTCCCAAGAAAGACTTTCCGCGTTGGCTATGTTGTCCATAGAAAAACAGTTGATTAACAACATTCCAAACTTTAACGAAAAAGTGATAGACAAGTTTGCTTGTCAAAAATCGAGAAGAATAGAGTTGCAGTTCAAATAGTAAATTTAGGTGAGTCTATATTCTTTAAATTATTCGCACAATTTTTTCACGGTATTAGGTACACCCGTGCACCGGACAAAGTATTTTTTTTTTATTATTTTGTTTAAGGCTCAAGAGGCGAATTTTATTTTTTGGGTCCTCAAAATAGCCATATTTGGGCGCGGCCCCCGAAAAATTTTTGAATTTAGGGTTGATAAGTATTAGATTGTCAAAAATAATATTATTTAGTGAACATTTTAAAGTTAATATGTTGGTTTTATTGATGTTAAAATAAAGTAGATTAGAGTCGCACTACATTTTAACTTTTATTTAATCTTCATTAATTACTTATTTAAATTAATTTAATACAATATTTAATATGCCAAAGTATTGTTATATCATCAGCAAATATGGTAAATTATATAGATTAAAAATAGAAAAGGATCAATAACTGAAACTTGAGGTACTCCACAATCAATTTTATAGTTTTTTGATTTCTTACCATTTAACAATACTACTTGAGGTTAAGGTTAACACAATCAAAGGCTTTAGAAATACCACAAAATATTGCTGCGGCAAAATCTCCTTAATATTAAGCTTAAAATAGAGAAGTTCGAGAAATGAAAAGATAGCATCATTAGTATTTTTATTTTTTTTGAAATGTATATATTGGTTTAGATTCAAAATTTTATTTTTATTTAAAGAGAAATTATTCTATTTTTAACAATTTTTTCAATAGTTTTAGAAAGTTTGAAAGTAGAGAAATTGGCCGAAAATTAGAAGCAGATTCATAGTCACCTCCTTTATGAATTGGAATATCAATAGCTGATTTAAATTTGTGGAAATATTCCGTTTTTAAAAGAAATATTTATTGCTTTGGCTTGAGCCAAAGTGAGTGTCTTTATTGATTAAACACAACCCAAAAGCTTAAGATAGCACCATATTATATTTGATTTATATTATCCAATATTTACTCTACATACATTTATGGGTACCTCTAAATTATTCTTATGTGCAACAATACATACATTTTCTAATGTAATACTTTTTTCAACGTAAAGATGCAAAAAACACTGGAAGTTATGCTTTTCTAAGAAATTCAGCCGGCCCCAATTTAGGACGTTTTTACATTTTCGTCCAACCTCTTCTCTTTCTTCTCTACTCAAACCATAATCATGATCCCTAAAATACAAAATCAGTTTTAATTCAGATACTTACCTTTTGCACCTAAAGGTAGGATTTAAATTTAAGCAAATAATTTTTAAACACTCGGTACGCATACAGAAAATGTCACTAATACAAGAAATAAAATATTTTTATATATATAATATTATATTTTTTTTTTCACAGTTACGGTTCAAGCCTTGAAAGAGTAAACGCGTCTGCAGTTATTGAGTTGATTTATTTTGGTGTAGTGTCGATTTTTTTTTCCATTGTGATGTCGTCGGAGAGCGATGGTGTATCGTCGGATAATGAAGGGTTTACAGAAGTGTTGAAAAAAAGAAAAACAAAGGACAGAAAAACAAATAACCCACCAAAAAAAACCAAACAACTTTCTGAATTAGAGGTCACTAGAATTATTTTGGGAGATAACCCAACAAGCACACCAACGAAACCAACAAATGTCAATAAAGGTAATCCCACACTATTTACTGTAAACAGCCAACAAAAAAGTAAACGCATACAAATGATAAGAAGGTACTCGTGCATGTTTTACCTGACTACAGAACCGGACTACAATAGAATGGACTTTATTAATATTTGGGAAAAATATTAATAATAATAATAATAATAATAATCTTTATTTCATATCACTGTTACAAGTGCAACACAAAAATGAAATGACGTCATACATACAAATACATGGGGTACAGGTACATTAAGTTATAAGTTTCTACAAAATTCTCTTAAATTATAGGGTTCTAGGTCAACTAACAATTTCCTAATTTCTTTTTTGAATACTTTTTGTGATTGTATTTTTTTCATATTGTCTGGCAGAGCATTAAATAATTTTAAGCTTATATACTGAGGACATTTTTCTGTCAATGTAAGCCTATGTGATGGGTAGTTGATTTCCAAGGTTCGTGTGCTGTAGCTACCTTGTCTTCGAATATTAAAATTATTTTTGCATTTAAAAAAGAACATTAGACATTCATAAATATAGATTCCATATACAGTCATTATTCCTAGTTCTTTAAATTTTGTTTTACAACTCTCTAAATACCCATTGTGAGGAAATGCAGCAAACCTACAAGGATAAAATAATTAACTTTGAACGCGATCTTGAAGATCTCAATGAGCTAAATAGAAGCATGGTTGAGTCTATTAGGGTACTTGAAATGGAAAATAAGGTACATAACAATGAAATATTACTCTTGAGATCTTAGCTAGTTAAGGAGAAAAAAATGGATCAGGATACCTCTTCAAATATTCCTGGTCAGGAACGGGCTAACATTGCTGATTCCAAGCTGGAAAATGTCATCATTGAGAAGTCGAAATAACTTATACTTGGTGACCAGACTGTTAAATTTCTGGACAAGTTCCTGCGACGTGACCTAGGAGAAACTGCACAAATTCTAACTTTCACAAAACCTAACGCCTCCTACAAGAGCGTTCTTGACAGTCTAGATGGTTTAGTGGGGGGATTTACCAACAGTGATTTTGTTATTATAAGTGTAGGTTCTAACGGTCTTAGGAAGGGTATATACCCTAGTATGCGCTTTATAAATTATGCATTGAAATCCTGTCTACACACTAACATTATATTTCTGTCTTCTTCTGTCTTGCTAAATAAGTTTACTCATAAGGTTTTACTTTTTAATTCTAAGTTAAGGAGTTATGTTGAACATGTTGATAGGTATATTGAAAACCACATACTGATGGTGGATGCATGTGATGAAAACGGCTTTAAATTGCAAAACAACGTAGTCTCCCAGTCATTGCTGAGTATTGTTAAGACAAGAAGAGTAAAATGTTCCAATTTAATACATCTTAAATGTTCCTTAGAAAATGATGGAAAAGGTCACGGCATTCATGACAACCATGACATTGTTGTGAACTCGGACCTGACCAGTGACTCGGAGACTGCTTGTGATGATGTTAAAACAGACGAAGAGTTGGAGAATGGATCTGGTTCTTTTTTAGGCATAGTTTTAGATTAAGTACAATTCTACTGAATGTTCAATTGTTAAGACCTAAAATTGATGAATTTGAATTGCTTCTGGACGAATTAAATTACCCTTCAGTCCTTTTAATTACTGAACATTGGTTAAGGCCTCAAGAGCCGATTCACATTACTAATTATAGGGTCCTCTCAAAATTCTGCAGAACCACCCGCTTACATGGGGGCACCATGATACTTGTTCATGATGATTGTATTACTAATAAGTTTAATTTTAGGGAGCTGGTAGAGTATAATAGATTTTTTTGTGACATGTGTTTTGAATGTTCAATTATATATTCTGAGGTTTTCAACTTGTTCATGATCTGTATATACCGCTCTTCTTCCTCCTGTAGTGACACATTTTTTTCTAGCTTGGAATCGGTATTAAGAGCTATACCTCCAAGTGCATCTCTTATTGTCGCTGGCGACCTTAACATAAACTATGCTGATAAAAACTTACGACTGGTTAAATCGCCTGATGACACTTGATAATCTCATTTGGCTTAAAGATGCATGTTGATTCCTTCACCAGAATCTCAAAGGACTCTGCCTCCATTTTGGATTATGTATGTTCTAACATTGGTGAAAACGCATCTTGCTCTGTGGTGAGGGCTGGCTTGTCGGACCATGAAGCTGTTGTTTCCCAGTTTTACTTCAGGAAAACAGTACGTACTTCCTGCAAGAGACGTGGTCGCCTCCTTTGTAGTCATAACTTTGTCAGGTTCCTTGAGGCATGTTTGGATATTGATTGGAGTTGTTTGGGTGATGGGGGTGATGCATTGACTAATTTTCATACTTCTATTGTAGAGGTCTTTGAAAAAATATTCCCCCTTGTAACATTAAGATCTAAGTCTAAAAAGTCCTGGATGACCAAAGGTCTGAGGATAGCTGCCAAAAATATGAGATGTTTGCACTCCATGCGAAAGTTTGCTCTGCATAGCCCTAGTTTCTTAAATTATTTTAATAGTTACCGTAATATTTACAGAAAATTAATCAAACTCGCCAAATTTAAGTATTTTGAGCGTAGGTTACAATCTGCCCCCAACAGGCAAAAGGAAGTATGGAAGATTGTAAACTCATTACGAGGTAAAAACCTTTCAAATAAAAATCACTCTAAATTGGACGCGAACATAATTAATTCTTTTCTTTTTATTGCTCAATTGCCTCTCGGATGGCCAGTAGTATTCCATCCTCTAGAGTTGATCCTTTGAAATTCTTACAAAATATGTCAGTCTGTGAAACTTTTTACTTTACCCCTGTAACTGCTAAAGAAATTGTAAATGTGCTAACGGAAATAAAAAATAAGAATTCTTCCGGCTGGGACGGTATTTCTGTCAAGATACTTTTAAACCTTCCTGAAACCGCACTGACATCTTTGGCTAATTGTATTAATAATTCAATTTTGAACGGCAACTTTCCTGATTTCTTGAAGAGGGCTATTGTTATTCCCATATTCAAGCAGGGTGAGGACATTGCTTCAAATTATAGGCCAATCTCATTACTGCCTTCTTTGACTAAGATTGTGGAGAAGGTTCTAAAGAAAAGAATGATTGCTTTCTTGGAGGCTAATAGTGTATTAAGTGGCTCTCAATTTGGTTTCCGGTCTTCTAAAAATACAAATGATGCGATTTTCTATATGTTGGAAAGACTCTACCTTGGGCTTAATGATGGAGAGGCTGCTGCTGTGGTGTTTTGCGATATGGCAAAGGCCTTTGACTGTGTGTCACACGAAGTACTACTGCGGAAGCTTGAAATCTATGGGTTTAGGGGGTGTATATTGCAATGGTTTGAGTCGTATCTCTCAAACAGAAGTCAGAGGGTGATCTTTGGTAGCAGTGTCTCTGATGAGATGAGTGTGTCGGCAGGAGTACCACAGGGCTCTGTTCTTGGTCCGCTTCTTTTTCTTCTCTACGTTAATGATCTACCATCAATAATCAGGAATGGACAGTGTACCTCTTTTGCCGATGACACCACTTTGCTGTGGCATAATGAGGACGTGCAGGCTCTTAAAGCACAGATAAACGAAGACCTAGGTAACATAAAAATGTGGTGTGATGCTAACTGTTTGTCTTTTAACGTGTCTAAAACAAATATATTGAATTTTAAATGTAGGCTTGACAATGTACTCTTAAATGAGGAACCCATTTCGACAGCAAATTCTAATAAATTTTTGGGACTGGTGATTGATGACAGGTTAAAGTTTCATGGGCACATTGAGCAGTTGTCGTCAAGACTTGCATCAGGATGTTTTGCAATAAGAACCATTAAAAATCAGCTAAATAAACAAATAGCAAAAAGTGCTTATTTCTCTTTAATTGACTCCCACCCCAACAAACATTTTAAGTTAAATTTACCTTTATTCGACCTCTAAACGGGTCAAATATTTTGCACGACCAATTATATATAGGGATAATTTACCTACATTTGTTTTCCTATTGCCCAATGTGGGGAAAGAAACTAAAGTAAATTGAAGGTCGAAAATAGGTTGATAGGGTTTTTCTGTCCAATAAGTTGAAACGAAGTGAAATAAATATAGACCTATTTTACGTCTAAATGTGGAAAGTGAGACCAACCTTTTGACCTAAATATAACCTAAATAGGAGCAATAAGACACTAGACAAAAATACAGAGAAAACATATTATATCTGGTGTTAGAAAGAAAAGACAACAACTTATGCCAACACTTCCAACAGGACAAAATAAATTATAAAATGGAGTTCGACTTAAGTAGATATTTGGAATGGCCGCATATTATAACTTCAACAATATGATATAATTAAGTTTTATCATTTTTCTGGATCGAAATTTGGATGCGAAAGAAATGTGTTTGTGAATTATGGTGATGATACTTCGAAAAACTAAACGCGCCCTTAAAATATGCATTTTTTTATGTATTATTACGATAATTTAAAATATTTTTACCATTATAACCTAAAAACAGAGTGCCTTCATTATAAACATTATATGTACCTAAAGTTTTAAAAAAACTTTCGTTGACGAAAGATATCGTAGTCTAATGGATTTTCCACTCACCTTATGTAATTCTTAAAATTTTAATTATTGTTTTTTTATAGTTGTCGATAAACAGGAAAACTAATAATTATTAAATATGGCCGCCTTTATATTTTTAACCTTAAAGTTATTTTTTTCTTTATTATTAACTGTACAAGCAATGTTAGCCTTTGAGGTTAATCAGAAAGTTATGAAGTAGCTCAATTTTTAACCACAAAAGATCTATAACTTTAGGAACAATTTATAGGGCAAAATTATCCAAAATATTACCTGTTTCTAAAACTACATGGTCAGTAAATTATTTGGACTTTTTGTAGGCAATAATTGGGTAATATTTACCTAGCGTAATAGCCAAAAAATTCCTTAATTTTGAACACATATATTAAGTAACAATTAAGTAAATTATTACTTAATCATATTCCTTATTAGGATTAAATATTTTTAATGTCTAAGAGAGGTAATTTATTTGTAATTTTTAACTAGGTAAATTGAACTACAAGTAGACTTCCCTATAACAAATTATTTAAGTTCTAGATATCCAAGTTTTGACTTAGATTTTAGAGTTCGAATCTTTTGTGACTTTTAAGAAAACATTTAAGGCAAAAATAAACAAATATTTGACAATTTAGGATTATTTTCCTTCCGTTCTGGTCTACATTACTTAATATGTTTGTTGGGACCTGCGATATGGTATTAGCTTTTGGGGAAGCTGTTCTGGGTACCTGTTTCAGTCTGTCTTCACCCTGCAAAAGCGGGCATTACGATACCTGTGTAATATTGGGTTTAGAGAATCTTGTAGAGCTCATTTTACTGCGGAAAAAATTTTAACTCTGCCGTGAATTTTCATTCTTGAAACAGTGTGTTTGATGCACAGGAAATACTCCTCTGTGATCGCCTCCATTAACAATAATAATACACGCTCTTCATTTCAGATAAATCTACCTATACCTACATCAGCGATGACTTACAACTCTATTTTTTATGTTAGTAAAAAATTGTTTAACCATCTCCCAATTTCAGTGAGGAAATTATTGAATTCTAAATCGCTGTAAAATGTTGGTTGGAAAGGCCTATTATAGTATCGAGGAGTATTTCTCAGATCTTAGTAACTAAGTTTGCGAGCATGTAGATATGTATTTGTACTTTTTTTGTCTCTTTGTTTTAAGTCTTTTATGATTTTTTAGAACTTTTGTTAGTTTTAATAATTTGACTGTGTTATTCTATGATTTCAATGCTAAAATTTTTATATACTAAGTTTTTTCCCCTTGCTTTGTCAATAAGAATGTAATGTTCTTCAGACAATAAAGCATATTTTGACTTTGACTTTGACTAGTGATTACTCTTATCAACCTTTTCTGAACTACAAAAACGCTTTGCATTAGACCATCCCGTCCCCAAAACATAATACCATACTTTAAAACCGACTCAAAATTTGCAAGGTACAGCATTCTAAGTGTCTTCTTGTTCACATATTTGCCAATGACCCTTATCCCATAGCAGATTGAGTCCAGTTTTTTTTATTAGAATATTGATATGGCATGGCATTATCCACAAGTAAATGATGAAATTATTAAAACAAAAATGGGATTTCTTTTAAAAACAAACACCGAAAAACAAAATATTTTAAATGTATTAACGGATATGCTAAATAAAAAAATAATTAAAAACTTTAATGAGACGTTGGAAAATGCACATGGAGCACCCTCTGAACCAGTCGCAACATATTCCGTCGTCATATCAAATGTGGAATTGGAAATAGATGATACCGCAATTAGCAACCACCTTAAACTTCTCAATTTAGATCATCGTTTTTGCAAAAGGATTAATTCAAAAGCCACCCAAAAACCGACCTATTTAATAAGGATTATTACCGAAACCGAGAAAACGTTTGAAACCCTTTTAAATCGAAGCTTCTACTTTAAGTATAAGCACTACCGAGTACATCCTAGCAAACCCCCACCACCGGTACCTAAATCCTGCAACAAATGTTTTTCCTTTGAACATGCCGCGGAACAGTGTACAGTTCCCAAAAAATGTCCAAAGTGTTTTGGACCACATGCAGTAAATAAATGTACTTCCACGCTTCCACCAAAGTGTACCAGCTGTGGATATGAAGAACATCAAGCTTGGTCGTTTAAGTGTCTGAACCGACCCACGAAGCCAATTGTAGGAGTCCCAAATGTAGAAATTAAATCACTTAACAAAAAATCAATGGAAATCAACAATGACAAAAAGAAATCTAGACTTCATACAGCTCTAACCATCCACGACACTATAATAAATACATACATCAATGATTTGAATGACCCACAAAATAACAATCGACAAGAATTGTTGGAAAAGCTAAGAAAAAGATTCGTCACAAATTTCAACGTAGACACAAAGGCAGTCTTCTCGGGTAACAGGGTATACATTGTCATGTTTGACTTAGAACGGAAACAAGATTCAGTGTCGCCTACAGAACCTACTGCAAGTAAGCACAATGCACAGGTAGTTATTGATGGCAGAACTTAATTTTTTATATGCAAACATTAATAGCTATACAAAAAAAAAGTACATAATAAATAATTTTATCGAAAAAAACCAAATAAATTGTACAATGTTTGTGGAAAGCAAAACGTATGATAATAGTAATGTTGCTTACAGAAACTGGGACAGATTGCAGCATATTGGCAACATATTAATCAATGTTAGAGGAGGAAGTCTAATTCAAGCAGATCCAGTACTGAATATTCGTAAAGAAAATGCCCCAAGGCTAAATGAGTGCCTTCACTTTTCTATTCCTGCGTTTAATGACAGATTACACATTTTTCTAGTATATATCCACCCAAATAGCAGAATAGAGGACACCATTTTTACCAAGGCCCTTCTGTACGAATATGCATTAATTATTGGCGATTTCAATCCGGCCAGCAAAGTGGAGAAAAAGGCGCAACTTAACGACTTTCTCAGGTCTACAAATTTTAAGAAACACATTACCCCACCGACGTTCCTGATGCCCCATAATGAAGACTCCACTCCAGATTTGTTACTCTACACAGATAATATTCAACATTGCATAGGAAACGTTGATGTTATACCAGACCTAGGCTCAGATCACCTGGCTATTAAATTCTCCATACAGGGTGTTTCATTAAGGTCGAAGAGCGGCCATATCTCGGAAACTATTGGGCATAGAAATTCAGGAAAAAAAAATTTATAACTAAAGTGGCCATGGGAAAATCCTGGAAATAATTTTTAAGTTCCGCATTTTGCCGCAAGGGGGCGCAATTGAAAAGTAAATTTTTAAATTTTAGATATCTCCGAAAATTGCACGTTAAGGTATATTTTTGATAACACCATTAAAAAGCTTGGACAATTTTGCATAACTTTGGTCCTATGCTTATTGGCGTACCGACTTTAGTAAGAGTGGGGGAAGCTGTTGAATGTGTAATCATTTAAATCGCTGTAACTTATCAACGACTTTCCGATTTTAGCAAACTAAAACTTGTTTGGAAGAGAAATGTAAGTACTTTTAACTATCGTCTTGAGTGGTCCATGATACTTCTCAATAAAAATACAAGAGGGCGCAATTTGCAATAATAACACATTTCTTAACTTTATCCATTTATTTCAAATCATACGGTATAATTATGATACCATAATCAAAAAGTAGATGAAATTTGCTACAAAAAATGTCAAAACCGCAGTTCGATATCTCCATCCGTTTCAGAGTTATTGCCAATAGAATAATTTTTAAAACTTTAAATAAAGAAGCGGTTGTTTTCATAGTTTTGTGATCAAGCATTCCATGACAAAAAATATTTTTAAACTTTATGGTTAGGTAGGTTTGTTTCTCATTATTCCAATGTCAAACTCCGTGCCTTCCTTCACACTTTATCTAGGCTTAGGACTAGTCCAAATCATGTAAAATACAAAATTTGGAGCGTGTTTCAAGGCCAACGGGCCATAAAACAGTATTGAAATAATTATCGGAAACTATTGAAGGAAACAATATTCATGGAAAGTTTCTTAGGAAAACAATTGAGAAACTTTATAAATGTTCAAAATGACCTCCGTTGTGCAAAATACAACGATTAATTCTTTTTCTAGAACTAGAGACAGCTGTTTCAATTTCAGCTCGTGAAATCGAATTTAGTGCATTTTCAATTCGCTCAATCATGTTGTCTCGTGTGGTTGGTCGCGTTTTATATGAAATGTCTTTTATACGCCCCCACAAGTAAAAATCTAACACAGTTAAATCCGGGGATCTAGGTGGCCAAGCAAACAAACTACCCCTTCCAATCCAGCGATTTGGGTATCCAATATCTAAAAAATCACGGACCATATGCGAAAAGTGTGCCGGGCATCCATCATGTTGATACCACATGGATGTTCTTAGGCCAATAGGAACATCTTCTAAAAGGATAGGCAAGTCATTTTGTAAAAAGTTTAAATAAGATTCACCATTTAGATAATCATTAAAAATAAACGGTCCGATAATTCTGTGTCCTAATACTCCGCACCACACGTTAACACTCCATCTGTTTTGGTGATCCACTTCGCGCATCCAGTGAGGATTTGTCTGTGACCAATAGTGCATATTGTGTAAATTAACTTTGCCACAGCTACTGAAAGTGGCTTCATCAGTCCATAACACGTGGGAGAGGAATTGAGGATTCTCGTTACACATCTCTCTTAGCCAATAGCAATAGTCGAGCCGTCTGTCATAATCACTTTCTGATAGCGCCTGATGTAAAACTATATGATAGGGATGCAGCTTAAAATCCCTTAGAATTCGGAACACTGCAGTACAACTTATACCTAGGTCTAAAGAAATTGCTCTTATGCTTAAATGCGGATCGGCCTCTACGTACGCAAGAACGTTTGTAATGTTGACTTCATTTCTTACTGGACGTCTTCTAAAAGCAACTGAAATGCGTCGTACACTTCCCGTTTGCCTTACGCATATTGCCAGTCGCTGAAATACTGCTCTGCCATAGTGCCTTCGTTCAGGATATCTGAGAGCATATTCGCGTTCCGCTATAGGCGCATTTTGAAAACATTCAAAATATACGGCCAGCATATCGTAAGCTTCGGCATTGGTATAAGCCATTTTTGAAAGGTACGTATCACAATTTTCTATCAAGAAGTTTAAGATGAATTACGGATAAACTTTTGTCAACACCTTTCAAAATGAAACTAGTTGACAACTATTTGCATTATTTGTCTTATCTCCATGGAAACTTTCAGATTTTATTTCACAGCTATCTACTTTTATTTTTTAAAACACATCATATTGTTAGAGTTACGCCTAAATGACACGTTTTCCATGATTGCCATTAATTCTAGAGTGGTTTCTGGGCCATTGGAATAATGAGAAACAAACCTACCTAACCATAAAGTTTAAAAATATTTTTTGTCATGGAATGCTTGATCACAAAACTATGAAAACAACCGCTTCTTCATTTAAAGTTTTAAAAATTTTTCTATTGGCAATAACTCTGAAACGGATGGAGATATCGAACTGCGGTTTTGACATTTTTTGTAGCAAATTTCATCTACTTTTTGATTATGGTATCATAATTATACCGTATGATTTGAAATAAATGGATAAAGTTAAGAAATGTGTTATTATTGCAAATTGCGCCCTCTTGTATTTTTATTGAGAAGTATCATGAACCACTCAAGACGATAGTTAAAAGTACTTACATTTCTCTTCCAAACAAGTTTTAGTTTGCTAAAATCGGATAAGTCGTTGATAAGTTACAGCGATTTAAATGATTACACATTCAACAGCTTCCCCCACTCTTACTAAAGTCGGTACGTCAATAAGCATGGGACCAAAATTATGCAAAATTAACCGGGCTTTTTAATGGTGTTATCAAAAATATACCTTAACGTGCAATTTTCGGAGATATCTAAAATTTAAAAATTTACTTTTCAATTGCGCCCCCTTGCGGCAAAATGCGGAACTTAAAAATTATTTCCAGGATTTTCTCATGGCCACTTAAGTCATTAATTTTTTTTTCCTGAATTTCTATGCCCAATAGTTTCCGACATATGGCCGCTCTTCGACCTTAATGAAACACCCTGTACAGCTTGGTAGTCCCGTTATTGGGCAAATTATTGTGAAACCCAACTTTCATAAGGCTGATATCAACAAAGTCAATCAAGAAATGGAAAAGTTTGTTAGTGAAGAAGGAAACTCTTACCTGTCACAGCAGAAAATATCAAAATTTAGTTTAACCCTAAGTCAAGTTATAGAGCAGAATTCGCCGAAATACAGCAATCAATTTTACACTCATGAACTTCCTCCATTCATTGTGCAGTTGATTCGGAGAAAAATACGAATGTATAGAGAATATTTGCAGCATCAAAACCCCCAAGCTAAAAGAGAAATTAATAAATTTAACAAAAACATTCAATTTTTAATTAACCAATTTAGAAACTACACTTGGATATCTGCATGTGAAAAAATAAATGAAAAAAGAGGTCGAAATTACTGGGGTGAAATAAAGAAACTATCCAGATACAAAAACACACATCGCAACATTCCTACGCTGGAGGATGGAGGTAGAATGTACGAGACCGACGAAGAGAAGACCAGGCTGTTTGCTGACTACTTCAGAAGAGCGTTCCAACCCGTTGAAGACATAAATTTTGAACTAATTAACGACCAAACAGTCCAAAACTGGTTTCAAACTTACTTTGCCACAAATCCGCCGACAGAAGACATCACGATAGAGGAGAGAGAATATCTTGAACTAGTCAGTGCTGGAAAACTACTGTACCGGGCATAGATTCTGGTTCAAAAGGAATTCTTAAGCAACTTAACCTAAGAATACACCAATATATTTTAAAAATGTATAATTTTTGTTTGAAACAAGGTTATTTTCCTCCGGAGTGGAAAAAGGGCATAATAGTCACTATTCCTAAAACTAATACAAACTCTTCATACCCATACCGACCTATCACGCTTCTACCTGTACTTGGAAAAAATCTTGAAATCATCATAAAGAAAAAACTAGAAAGGGTAATTGGAGCAGTTATCCCCGGTTATCAATTTGGCTTCAAAAATCAAAACTCCACTGTCCATCCCCTGCAGCCGAATTACGAACACTCGACATCGACAAAACTCCCTTGCTTCTCTCCTCGTCTTGCCGTAGTCCGGTTTAAATCGACAAGATGGGAATTACAGACAATCTATTAGTTAAAACATGTCGATTTTCTCGACACGACAATAATAAGCGACTAGTTTTATGGACCCGATAGCCATATCGAGCCAAAAGATAACCTCAATTTTTAGCAAGAAAGAGTAATCTTTAGTGCCGATGTTTTGATTTATCCATTTTTCATTTTTAAATTAAATTCAAATTTGTTATTAATTCCAAAAATTAGTCTTGTGCAAGTTAAATGCTGTACAATATTATTTATCATTTAACTGTGAGTAAATTAAACGCAATATTGCCTGTACTATATATATCAATAATTATTCAATATTATTTATTGAAAATCCTCATTATATAATATACATACCATTTATACAACCATGTAAAGGAACTTTACGAAACTGCGTAGTATTAGATGAGGTTTTTTACTGGCATCAAGTCATTTATATTTGTATTTAAAGAAAATAGGTAGTTCGTTTGCTCGTCTGAGGTAGTTACCGTCCTACTGCAGCCGAATTACGAACACTCGACATCGACAAAACTCCCTTGCTTCTCTCCTCGTCTTGCCGTAGTCCGGTTTAAATCGACAAGATGGGAATTACAGACAATCTATTAGTTAAAACATGTCGATTTTCTCGACACGACAATAAGCGACTAGTTTTATGGACCCGATAGCCATATCGAGCCAAAAGATAACCTCAATTTTTAGCAAGAAAGAGTAATCTTTAATGCCGATGTTTTGATTTATCCATTTTTCATTTTTAAATTAAATTCAAATTTGTTATTAATTCCAAAAATTAGTCTTTTGCAAGTTAAATGCTGTACAATATTTATCATTTAACTGTGAGTAAATTAAACGTAATATTGCCTGTACTATATATATCAATAATTATTCAATATTATTTATTGAAAATCCTCATTATATAATATACATAATACATACCATTTATACAACCATGTAAAGGAACTTTACGAAACTGCGTAGTATTAGATGAGGTTTTTTACTGGCATCAAGTCATTTATATTTGTATTTAAAGAAAATAGGTAGTTCGTTTGCTCGTCTGAGGTAGTTACCGTCCTACTGGTGCTACTCCAAAGTCAATGTTTTTAGGAATAGCTAGATGTCCACTGTCGATTGACCGAAAGTAACCGAGCACATATCGATAATTACCAAGCGATTGGTCGTAGTCGCAAATGTATTCCGATTCGAGATGTCACTGATCGCCTTCGATATCTCGATCGACAATTAATAGAGTGTTTGTAATTCGGCTGCTGGTGCTACTCCAAAGTCAATGTTTTTAGGAATAGCTAGATGTCCACTGTCGATTGACCGAAAGTAACCGAGCACATATCGATAATTACCAAGCGATTGGTCGTAGTCGCAAATGTATTCCGATTCGAGATGTCACTGATCGCCTTCGATATCTCGATCGACAATTAATAGAGTGTTTGTAATTCGGCTGCTGATCATTTTAAAGAACAATGTAGAGACTAGCAAGGTTAACAGACAGAAATCTATAGCCCTCTTTATGGATATTAATAAAGCATTCGACAGTGTTTGGCATATGGGTCTGCTATAAATTACATCAAGTAAACTGTCCAAAACAGCTTATACACCTCATCCAAAAATCGTTGTTTGATCGCAAACTGGTCGTCAGGGTCAACGAGAGCATTTCGGAAGAGTTTTCGCCGGGGCAGGGTCTTCCACAGGGATCTCCTCTCTCCCCCTTCCTTTACAACATCTATTGTTCAGATATGTATAACTTTAACCAGGATGGCACAGACTATTTCTCCCCCACAACATATATCCTACAGTATGCAGACGATACAGCTCTTGTTTCCCATGGCAACACAGTTCAGCAGGCAAGTGATAGATTACAAGAGTTATTAAATAACACCTTTCTCTGGTTCAACAAATGGAAATTAAAACCAAACCCGGCTAAATCACAATTTATTATTTTTAATCATATACCTAACATCAATATAAACAGTCCCACAGTTAATATGTATAACCAACAAATCCACCCTATTTCAAACGCTAAATACCTTGGAATTAATATTGATAACAAACTGAACCTGAATGGACACACGGCTCTGGTCAAAAAAGCAATAATAATCAGAGCAAAGCATTTCTCAAGCCTAATATTCAAGAACCAGGGAATTACCATAGATACTGCCAGTAAAATTTACAAACTTATTTGTCGTCCGATGATTGAATATGGGCATCAAATTCTTCTTACCTGTAAAGCACAAGCTCTTAGAAATCTCAAAGTTGGCGAAACTACTGCATTACGCAAAATCACCAAGATCCGTCACCCTAATAACCACATACACAATCCACCTAACCAGTATTTGTATGAACTTTGCAAAGTAGAACCCATTGAAGAGAGGCTTACCGAATTAGCAAAAAAATTTGCTGAAAACCAACATAATCTCGAACTCATCCAACCATACTGTCTACAGAGAGTATGTTTTGCTGCCAACCAACCCCAATCCAGCACAATGGAAAAACTCAGACAGTTCAATCAATGAGCGCTGCTTCGTTGTCTTAGATCTTTTATATATTCTTTAAATTTTAACTTGTTTTAAAGTGTTAAAGTGTTTTGTTTCAAATTTTATAAAAATTTTAGAATTTTTTTTTAATTACCCTAAGTAACTATGTTAGGTTTTTAGTATTTTGTATTACCAAGTATTTTCTTTTAAACTAAGGCTGAAGGACCTCGGTCAATGGCCATTTGAATTGTATGTGTGTAATAATACATATAGTTTAATAAATTTCGTTAAGTAAGTAAGTAAAATATTTTTGGTTTTGCTTACTTACTTTTCATTATCTTTAATATCACTGTTTTTTACTTTCTCTCTATGCTCTCTACTCAATCCTGTACCACAAGTAGCCCAACTTGATAATCCGCACATTATGTTAAAATCTTCCCGAGTCAAATCATTTTCCTACAAATTAAATTTAGAGAACATATATTATTTGTACCATTTATAAATCATGCAAAAGTATCATAAACATATTACCTTAAAAAATTCTTTCCCTGTATATGGTGTCCAGCGACACCTGTGATGACAACAAAATGTCAAAACAGCACCATAAACTTTATCCTTATTTATTTCTGGATTTGTCATACATCTAATGGCTAAATCTAAAAGTAAACAGAAAGAAAATAAATTATTAAAATATAAAAAAGTTGCTTAAGTAAAATTTGCCCTAATTGGTATTGTAAGCACCTACCTACTTATTAACTATAATTATGTAAGCAAATAAATGAGAAAAAATATTTATTTTTTAGAGATATAGAACTGACCTGTAGCTTCTCCACATAAATGTTTAGTAACCCCGACAATATTTTTCACCTCATTTATCATATCCAACTTATTCAATACCAAGTCGCTAATATCTGCTCGAATTCTTTGTATCTTATCTGTTGTTTTAGATAACTTATTATCTCTTTTGTGTTTTGGTGATGCCCTCTCTATTAAGAGGATTCTAGAATTTGTAAATGCATCTGTTGCTTGAGCTATCCACCAGCTAAGTTGGCCTACAAAGAAAAGAAAATTTTAAGACATAAAGGTTATACTCTCAGGTTAAGTATATCCTTCTTTTATGAAATAGTCATTAGACAAAAGAAAAAAAATGAGACACCTATGTAGGTACCATAAGAGTTAACTAAAATGAAAATTCCTATGTAGGTATCTAGAAATATGTAAAGACCTTAAATACAAACCCCTTCCTGCCCCAAATTCAATGTAACAGGTGTTATTTGTCAACATCTTGTATTCATCCAATAATCCTAATATTGCAGATGCCTGCTTTAGGTGTTTTTTGGTTTTATCACCATATTCTGGTTTCTTCATTTCCTCTTCAACTATTTTACAGGATGGCATATTTTCTGATAGCTTTACATATCCTAAAATCCAAAGAAATTAGATAAACACCCTTAGCTACTAATAATTTTGAGAATTTTTGTCCAAAAAATATTACAACAGGTGTAGGTATGTAAGTAAAACCTAACAAACTTACTGTTATAAACATCATTTAGCTTTTTAATGACATCAACAATTGTGTCCTTGGAAAATGAGCATAAAAACTGAAACGAATCGTTTGTATCATCAGAAGATACTTCTAGTTTGCCAGAATTTACACCTTTACTTATGTAGGGTTCTAAATCAGTAGGCCGAGCATTGCAAATTTTTAAATGCTTGTCCAAGTTGTGGACAAATACAGTGCTGCAAAAGAAGAGTGAGTATAACTTGACTGTAAGTACACAGAAAACTTAACCCATGGTTTTCTGGGGTAAGTAGGTAGGTACAAAATGAAAGTTTTTTTTGTTTTTGTTGAATATGGGATATTATCAGAAAAGTTGGATGAACAGGAAAATCAGGTGTAACTTTACTTACTGCTTTCTATCCAAAGGACACACTATTCTAATTTTGCTACCATCATCTTTATATTCTCCGTCTGGGTGCTCAGT
Source organism: Polydrusus tereticollis (assembly GCA_963920685.1). Lineage (NCBI taxonomy): Eukaryota > Metazoa > Arthropoda > Insecta > Coleoptera > Curculionidae > Polydrusus > Polydrusus tereticollis. The sequence continues at coordinate 60,517,046 of OY987329.1, forward strand.
AGGTTTTTGATGTTCTCCACAAAATTCATGTCCAGGCTTAACCAACATTTTGCAATTTCTTTTTTTGCGTTGAACGAAAAATTTGCAGTGTTCTTGAAGTTTTAATTCAGACATTTTAAATTTAAAAAGATAATCCTAATCCTTAACTACTTTTGAAATTGGGTCCTATTTTTCTGGAAAACAATTTTTATTTTTTTATGGTCATTGGTCAAATGTCACAAGGTTATGTTTACTAATCCTCCTCTTTTCTTTTCCATTTAACGGCCTCAGCTGACAGAATATAGCTGGCTGGATGCTAAGAGGCCATTGCAACGATTGCAACCTAACCTGTTCTGTGATTGCAACCCGGTAGAATTGAATGTTGGGTTACTCTTTGATAGAACCACATTTGTCCAATATCATCTGATTTTTGACAGTGTTAGGTCACTTTTGAAAATACAGAAATGAAAGGTTTCGTCCTGGTGCAGTCGTAATGAACAAAATAATCTTTAGTCTTATTTAATTATCTAGTATTAAATGTTGAAATGGCCCTTACATTAAAATACATTAGTAAGCTATCAGGCTATTTAAGTGCAACTAAACCTTTCGGCGTGTTTCAACAAAAGTTCTTGGTTAGTCAATGTGAACAGGTAAAGTTTTGATCCTACTAAAATAGAAACAATTAAAAAAAAACTAACAAATACAGCAAGAAATGCTAAGATTCGTTAATATTTAATTAAAGCATATACTCTTTACAGTATTTTCGGGATAAATTTAACATTCTAACCCTCCTTTCTTAAATATTTTGTTTAATTTTGTTTAATTGTACTATGGAGGACTTGAGGGTAATAGTACATAACTAGGTGCTTTTTTACTTCTGATAATTCTTTATCTTAACAATTTTTAACAGGGTATTGTACACGATTGAATAATCCTGATTAAATCGAAAGGAAGGGTACCTATGTCATAATATGTGTACATGACTGATATGAAGACTTTAAATATCTGCAATTTTATGGATTATTAGTGTGAAAATAATATTAACATTTTGTTTAATTTAAGTCTTACCACAAAGTGGAGAGTAGAGACATTGCCATCTTCAGAGGATGGCGATGGCAGTGGTAGGTAGAGATAAAGTTTGACAAAGGATATTTATCCATCTATAGATTTAAAAATAGGTAAATAGATAACTAACGTGAACTCACCCAAACCGTAGGTATAAAATAAGTACCTATTTCTTTAAACTTAAATAACACATATTTCTCTTTATGTTCGTAGAAACAGGCACTATTAAATCAACTGAAACTTATAAATCTAGATTTAAGAAGTAGTCCATGGTCTGTGGTTATGTATTTTAAAGCGAAATGAAAGTCTGTCTTTACCACCAAAATTTTTTTAATATATTAACTACACTACACCCTAGATTTGGGTATCGAGGGCATTATGGGAGGGATTCACCATATGAGTTAGATGTTCAATATACATTTAAGTTTGAAAATTGAGTCTGACTAGTTTCGACCTTAGAAAAGATCATCATCAGCAACTCTATATAATTATAATGTATACAAGGTAAAACACAGTAGTGGATAGTTCAATGAATGTGTGTGCCTGCCCATGGACTTGACTGGGAACGTCCCTTTGGCTACACAAATAGGTTAAGAATAAGGGGTTAATTGGAACACTTGTTGAGTATTGAGTGTATAGGTTTTATATTTATTTGACGTAAGCTAATAACTGTAAATAGTAGGAGGAATAGGTCTTAGTTTTTTCTCTTGACCCATGCTAGTAGGGAAATAATTTTATTTATTTTCATTAAATATATTATTGAGAGAAAAGGATTTTGAATTAGTGGTGGTATTCTTTATGGAATAGACTTTTTAAATTAAGGTGGGTTTTTTATTTTTTAATATAACATTTTTAGACGTCAGATAGAAGTAAAGGTTTGTTTTATGTTAAATTTAGGTACCTTTTAGTTCGTTTTTTTATCTGCAAATCAATCAATCAATCAATCAAAAACATGCTTTATTGTCAAAGAACACAAAATTTCTTATTGACAAAGTGTATTATATTCTAGATCCTACCTAAAATAGAGGTGAGAACAGAAGGGGACAAACACATCCATAAAAATCACAAGTAGTAATAAAGTCAACAAACTTAAAAATATAATAAATGCAAGTATTACAAACAGTTCACCAATGCAAATAAAACATTGGGAAATACACAACACAAAAAAGAGAAAAAAAACAAAAAAAAACAAAAAACAAAACAGTTAAAATCTGTCATCAAAAAACTCTTCCACAGAGTAATAAGCCTTAGATAAAAAATGTTGTTTGACTTTTCTTTTAAAAGTATTAAAGTTATTAGTGTTTTTAATTGGGACCGGCAGATGGTTATACATTTTTTTTGCATTGTAAATTAAGGATTTTTTTATTTGACTTGTAGATGGAATTGGTAGTGGAATGTTACGGCCCTGCCTAGTATCATAAATAATATTATAGTCTGAATTTCTATACTTTTTGAACACAATACACACACTTTCCAGAATATATATAGAGGGAAGAGTTAACAACTTTTGATTAAGAAATAGCGGCCGGCAAGAATCTCTTCTATTCATACCATACATAAACCTGATTGCCCTTTTTTGCATTAAAAATATGGTAGAAAACAAATATAGGCTACAACTTCCCCAAAAAGGAATGCCATATCTCAAATGACTTTCGATCAGTGCAAAGTACGCCATTCTAACCGCACCCGGCTCCAATTCCCTTGATACCGATCTCAACGCAAAGCAACCCGATGAAAGTTTTTTGACAAGTTTCTCAGTGTGACCATCAAAAGAAAGCCTACTATCTATGTGTACTCCTAAGAATTTACTCACACCTAAATTATTTATTTCCACATTATCAAGATATACGCTATCCATATTACACTTGAAAGTCAGGATATTAGTTTTGGTCACATTAAAGGTCAGCAAATTACTATCACACCACATTTTAATCTTTTCTAAGTCCCTATTTATGGTTGAATTCAAGCTTGATACCTCTGAACTGTGCCAAAGTATGGTGGTGTCATCTGCAAACAAGGTAATCTGTCCATCAATCTCAACCTGTGCCAGATCATTAATGAACAATAAGAACAGGATTGGACCCAGCACTGAACCCTGGGGCACGCCACAACTCACCACACGCTCTTCAGACATCTTACCCCCCAACGAAACTCTCTGCACTCTACCACCCAGATAAGATCTAAACCAATCCAGTGAAGTACCACGAAAGCCGTAAACTTGAAGCTTCTGAAGCAATATGTCATGACTCACGCAGTCGAACGCTTTAGTTAAGTCACAAAAGACCGCCGCAGCGGCCTCCCCCCCGTTCAAACTAATATATAAGCGTTCTAGAAACGCGAAAAGAGCATCACTGGTGCCTACGTCACTACTAAATCCAAATTGATTTGAAACCAATATTCTATGTTTTTGTAAGAATGACATCATTCTGCTTTTAAGTAGTTTTTCGATTATTTTTGACAGCGTCGGTAGAAGTGATATGGGCCTGAAATTGGACGGATCATCAATTTCTCCTCCCTTATATATTGGTATGATAATACCTTGCTTTAAGAAGTCTGGAAATACTCCATCCGAAAACGATATATTTATAGCATCAACCAGGAAATTCATTGCCGCATCATCTAGCTCTAAGAAAATTTTAGCTGATAGGTTATCATAGCCTGAAGAGTTTTTATTTTTTATTTCTAAAATCGTCCTCTTTAGTTCGGGCAAATTAGTGGGAACAAAAAAAAAGGTTTCTGGTACCAATACTTTATGTAAATAACTTGAACAACCCCCATGCGATTTTGTCTTGGCAGATAGGTTCCTCCCAATTGAGCAGTAGAACTCGTTAAGATCGTCTGGAGACAACAGTGGATCACTATTAACTTTGGTGCTTGTCTGCCGAAGGTCATTAATTATTGACCATATTTCCCTAGACTTATTATTAGAGTTATTTAATTTCTCACTATAGTATAGTTTCTTTGCAGATTTCACCGTCCTTCTGTAGATCGTCCTGTAGCGACTGAAGTACCCAACAAAAAATTGGTTATCTAAAAAATACTTCCTGAGGTAGTGCAATGAGCGCATGTTCCTTGCTGATATTTTCAAAGCCTTAGTTAGCCAGTTTTTTTTAGATTTCTTTCTTACCTGAACGATGGGAAAGGCCTTATTAAAAATGTCCACCAGGGTGGAGTGAAAGTAACCAATTGGATTATTTCTCGGAGATTCCCAGGAGGTGTCAGCACAATGGCGGCGGAAAGAGTGGAAATTTTTTTTGGAAAAGATTCTTCCTTTCCTCTTTGTTGGTTTTGAGGCAGGCAAATTAAATTTAAACTCCGCTAGGACTGCCTCATGGTCCGATAAAGCGGCATTATGGACATTGCATAAAACGTTTGTTACATTAGAACATACATAATCCAGTAAAGTTGATGTATATTTAGAGAATCTGGTCGGTTCAGACACATGCATACTCAGATTAAAGCACGACAACAAGCTTTTCAGTGAACTGCTCACTTCACCAAAATAGTCAATATTAAAATCACCAGTCAAAATTATCTGAGAACGAGGCGGAAATTGGCTTAAGAGCATTTCTAAGCCATCGATAAAATCTGTCTGACATGCACTAGGCGACCTATATATGCACACAATATACAAATGAAGCTCACAGCAGAAAACAACGGAAAACTCAAAACCCCTCTCCACAATGAGGTGGTTATATTTGCATACATCAACACATTTTATTTTATTACCAAAGGTATCACTGATTAAAATTAAGGTACCTCCATGGATGCAGTTCGATCTACAAAACTTAGACAATACACTATAGCCCGGTATATAAATTATTTCGTCATCCCTTAACCAGTGTTCTGTTAAACAAACAACACCTGGAAACTGAAAACTTTCCAGGAGAATAAACAGTTCGTCAATCTTATTTCTGATGGATTGAATATTAAGCAGCATTAGGGAAACTGAACCCTTTGCATTCACTCCCCTAAAAAACTGACCTGAGCCTCATTACCGGCGCTGCAGGGTACATTCACTCCACCACCACAATCCTCCACAGGATCCAATTGACAGACCACACTACAATCTTTAATTACATTTGAGGTGCAATCAATAAGTGGCACTTGCACCAAATTAGACTGCTAATGTTTCCCATCAACTAGATCATAATAGATTTTACCCAAGTGGTTCTTCCTTAACATAAACCCATTCCAATTATTAACATCAACACAAGTAACTAAGCCAAAGTGGTATTCTTTCAATGAAGCAGAATATGAAAACATTCGACTATTAAAATTAAAAATTGAATGATTAAGGCTTTTGACATAGGAGTACGGGACAGTATTTAATATTATATTTGTATTACAGCACTTTTTTAGCTGTATGTCAATATCATTGAAGTTTACATGTTTTTTGTCAATTAAATCATTAAACCCGGCACTTATTATTACATAATCATTCAATGTAAAATGTTCAGTTAACATAACTATATTGTCAATCACATTGTGAAAATATGCTTGGGGTTTAAAAATTCCCATTACCTTATAGTCTATAAATCTTTTTCTAATTACCTCGATCATATGGGAGAATTTGTTGCAGCACAGAATAAGTATTTTTGGTTTCTCCTCAGCTCCTGCTTGCTTGACAGTGTTTTCCCCTGCCACTGTATTTGGACTTGTTATCCCCTTTAGACATTGCTCAAGTTCTTCTTGGATATTTTTAGTGGGGGTACGGTGATGGATTTCTTTCTCCTTACTGTCCAATGGGTGCTTTACTTCACTGCCAAGTTCCTTCAATTGCAACCTTAGACTTATCTCTTCCTCTGCATACAACTTGTTGGAGATTTCCAATGTTCGAATACTGGAGATCATTTGTTTTGAGGCTTGGTTTAATTCGTCTACCTTTTTCTCCAACATCTGACTTTTTTCTCTACACGATTCCAGTTCAACTAGCAGATTAGCATTATGTGCCTTAATCTCTAATATTTCAGCATTCAGAAGATCAATTGTGGCTTTTTGTTGTTGCAGTTCTGTTTCGTACTGCTGCTCACACTCAACCGCTGAATTTTCAAAATCTCTTGTCCGTCGATTCAATCGCCTAATATGTATATCCTTCTCACGAATAGTTATCTTTAGCTGTTCAATCTCCGATGTCAGAACATTCATCTGAGATTCTTGTTTTAGAGCCTCTTCTTGACAATCTCTACTGCAGTGAATCTTGCATCCACCCAGTCGAATAACCTCTGATTTACGTCCGAGGCAACTGGTATGATACACATTGGAACATATAATACAAAAAAGGTTAGCGACATCCTTTTTGGCACAGCACTTGAATTTAGTCTCCATTCCCAAAGAAGACCAATTCAAGGTCTAAGATACTTATGATGGTATCAAAATAATCAGACAATTTGCCTGAGTCAGGTCCTGCTTCTCCACAAATTTGGTCTATAGGTCAATACTCTCCACGATAAATAAACGAATTTCAAGTTCAAGCGATATGTAAATTAGACTGATAAGGAAAAGTTTTTTTTTAATTTAGATTTATTTATAATTTTTTTTTTATTTTTTATAATATCACCATGAATAAACTGTTTGTAGTATGGAGATTAGTTGTTAATTTTGCGCAATAATCAAACCATAGTACTTTAACTTTACTAATCACTGTAAAGAGGGAAATTTACACTTTAGAATGATGTTAGACACAACTTTTATTTCCCGTTTTAACACACAATAAAATCGATAAAATCCTTAACACCACGTCTTACTGTTACTATCACACACCATATTTTAAGAGAGAGAAAGAATATTTTAGTGTTGAGTATTTTAGGAACACGTGTAAGAGCTGTACTACAGAATCAATAAAATGTAGATAAAATGGTACTCACTTGTATTTCTCAGTCACTCAATAAAGATGAGGCTTTTCTCTTTTTTCTTTTGAGAAGAAGAAAGAAAAATAAAATTTACTTCAAATTCTTAAATAAATTTATAAACAAAAACTTAATTTCCAGTATCGAAAACAATAAACCAAAATATTATAGCAGCTTACCTTATTTTTGATCTATATCTCACAGCATCAAAAATTCTTTACTCAAATATAACAGCGACCTTAAAATCTTTTTTAAAACTCAAAACACATTAAAACAATATATTAATAATAACAAAGATAAGATTGATATACTACAAAAGTAGGGCGTACAGGGCGGAAGTTTAACATACGAATTAAAGACCATCTTTCCTTGGTTCAAAGAAATGTGGGCAGACAGCCACCGGTGGACACAAAGTCAAACTTCGCCGACCACATATTAAATTCCAAGCACAGTTTTAATCCGGATACTGACATTCAAATTCTCCATGTTGTAGATGAGGGTAGGACTTCTAATTTGCTCGAGATCTACGAAATTAACAAAGCAGTAAGGGCCCCCAATTTAAATGTTTTAAATGAACAAATTACCTTCGATTGTCTTCCATTCTTTAATTCACTCGCAATTGACCATTAACCCATACTAAAGAACTTTCGCAGAAACATCACATACCATCCTCGGTTTTGTTTTAATTATAAATAACAATAAGCTATAAAATTCTAAGTATTTATAATATTTATTGCTTGCTTGTATATTTATGGCTCTGCTCCATGAGGGCAATTTGCCAGCACATTTGGGGGTGAGGGCGACTTCGTCTGGTCCTGTACCATACCGCCCTCACTTCTTCATTCGAAACCGTTTCGTGTATTATGCAGGGTCTTTACGTAGACTCTGTTTATAGTACTGTGGTGTGTGGACTTATAAACGTTAGAGCTGTATTGGTCGTTAATGACGGAGAGTTTAGTAAAGCCGAACACAAACACAGGAAGACATCAGATAGGGTGTTTATCTGGAAAGGGCAGGTTGTTATTTGTTAAGCTGAACCTCCTTATAGTTTAATCCTATTATAGTTTAGAAACTTTAAAATTAATTTTATTGTTTTGCTATTTAATTTAGTTAAGACCACTTTCAAATTCAGAGGGAGGGAGAATCCTATTTTTCTAAATTCCTGATACATACAAAAACCCGGTATGATATTAATTGGGCACTCCAAAAAAATATGTTCAAGATCCTCAACTTGCCCACATTCGCACCTTGGGTTTTCTTTTATTCCTATTTTATACAAATGACTAGCAGTCAAACAATGACTCGTTCGCATTCTTATGATAGTAGTTATATGCCGGCGATCAATAAACTGAAGATCCCTATACCAAGGCTCAGCGGGGAACTCCCCGACAATTTCCGCATAAGCTCTACCTTTAAATTTCAGGGACTCTTTCCAAGAGGCCTGAAACTCTTTAAGAATTATTTCCTTTACGAGAGGGAGGGTGTCCTGTTTGTCAGTATCAATCTTTTTGGGGATATTTAAATCTTTGCCTATTTTGGCTAAAATATCAACCGCTTCATTGCCCTTGATATCAGCGTGTCCAGGTATCCACGACAAGCTTATGTCCAACCCCTGTTCCCGTGCTAATATTATTAGCCTTTTGGTTCTTACACTAATATAATTATTCCAGGGATCTATCTTAGATCTGTTTATTTTTTGAATTGCACTTAATGAATCTGAAAAAATTATAGACTTAGCAATATTCCTACTAATAACGACTTTAACTGCTTCGTGTATGGCTACTACTTCAGCCGTACAGATGCTAAATGTGGCTGGTAGTCTAGAGGAAAAGTTGTAGTGAATGTTCGGAATATGTATTCCAAAACCCACCCTACTTCCTCTTTTTGATGCATCTGTGTAGATAAAAACGTGTGTGCTTCTGAACTTTTCTGTTTTATCAAGGAACAGAGGATTGAGATTCGCGCCCTCCTTCTTTAATCCAAGATCTAAGATTTTGATGTTTTTGATTTGAATGAAGAAATCGATGTCAAATATAGGGAAATTTTCAGACGTATACAGCCCCTTAATGAACGGCAGAAAATAATTATAGGCCTGTATTAGGTACGGTGAGGATCGATTTCTCCAAAAATTTGCATTTTTCATGGCCAATCTTCTGGAGTCAACAATGATGGTTGTAAGTGGGTGATTATTGATGCTTAAAATTTTTGCTAAGAACTTTGTTGCGAGGAGCTTACGTCGGTGTTCCATGTCTATTAATGAGGCTTCTGCTAAAAGAGTATTTGTGGGAGTTGAACGCATACATCCCAAAACCACTCTTAATCCCGAGAATTGAGTTGTATCAATCTTTTTCAGGCTCTTTTTATGATTTGGGTTAAGAAATATCGATCCATAGTCCAGGTGTGACACAACTATAGCATTTAAAACCGAGCGTAGAGTCTTAGGATCAGCCCCCCACCACACTCTACAAATCATTTTCATGGTATTGATCCCTTTGCGGGCTTTATTAATTGAATATTCTGTGTGTTTAGTCCAGTTTAGGTTTTTTTGTAAAATCATACCTAAATATTTGGTCTCATTCACAAAACTTATGTTTTGGTTGTTAAGTTGGATAGGCAGTATACCCATATGCTTCCTATTCTTTGTGAAAAGCATTGCTTCGCATTTATTACCAGACAAAAATAAATTGTGCTCCAGGAGCCATTCATCCATGTTTCTCAGCATTTGGGTTAGTCTATTCCTCATAATGTCTATATTCTTCCCTGACATGAACAGAACCAAGTCATCAGCATATCCCACTATTTTGACTTGCGGAAAAAGACTAAAAATTTCACAAATATATATATTAAATAAGAGGGTGCTTAGGGGCGATCCTTGTGGGATTCCCAGGCTTGTTGACCCCGGGCCCAAAATTTCACCCGATTCATTCTTGGAGTACAGAATCCTGTCCTTCAATATCATAAAGATTATGTTACACAATTCTGTAGGGATCTTCATTTCTATCATTGTATTATATAGCATATATATGTCAATATGATCGTAGGCTGCTTTATCATCATGTATTTCCAATAGCAGGCGGTGAAACCGATTAAGCTATTGTTTCTTCCTTGAGCATGTTTGTTTGTTGTTCCTCAAGCACTGTAGTGTATTGTTCTGTCAGCATTTGGTTTCAGCTCTTTGTCTACTCTGTTTTTAAATGCATTTGTATTTGGCGCAGTCACTGTCTCTTCCTCTAAAGCATTCCACGAATACACAATCCGGTTACATAGAAAATTTCTCCTTTGCAGTTTTGCTGTTCTTTCTTTCTCAAGCTTTTTTGAGTGCCCGCGTAGATGTTGGTTATGGTTTTGGTGGAAAATGTTGTGAATGTTACACTTGTAATAATTACTCGTTATTTTGTAAGTCTCTATCAAATCTCCCCTGTGTCTTCTCTCCTTGAGGGTGGTTAGGTTTAGCCTTGCCAGTCTCTCTGGGTACGTCAGATCTCGTAGCTCTGGTGGTATTTTGCTTGTTCGCCTTTGTACTTTTTCTAGAAGCTCAATATCTTTGATGAAGTACGGGTTCCACACTGCAAAAGCGTATTCTAACTTTGGTCTGATAAAGCTCTTGTAGATTTGACCTATCATTTCTGATGAGTGATCTTTGAAAGCTCGCTTTATTAGGTAAATAAATGAGTTTGCTTTTTTCACTATTATTGCTATGTGGTTTTCCCATTTTAAGTCAGACGTAACTATGATCCCCAGGTCATTCTGTGCTGAGACGGTAGCTAATGCTTTATTATTTAGCATGTAGGGTTCGTTTGGATTATTTGGTCCGATTCTTAGCACCGTGCATTTTGAGTCATTCAGCCTCATGCCCCATTTGCCTGACCAATCTTCCACTGTATGTAGGTCTGCTTTAAGCTGGTTGGTATTGAGAAGTGGATTTGCATAGATCTTTGCATCATCTGCAAAGCATTTTATTTTGGTTTCGATCTGGGTAGCAAGGTCAAACAGGTAAGACGTGAAGAGCAGTGGACCCAACACAGATCCCTGGATAACCCCACTTTTAACATGGTGTTGACTTGAAAGTATCCCGTTAACTCGCACCTGATAGTACCTCTGGTGTAATGTGTCAGATATCAAAGCCAGCAGCTGTCCTCGCAGACCAAAGTGTTCAAGCTTTCTTAACAGCAGGTTATGCGGTACTTTGTCGAATGCCTTCTCATAGTCGAGGTAGACTATGTCTGTTGGTTGTGAATTGTCGTGATTTTCAGTCCAGTCGTTAAGGCATTCAAGCAGGTTGGTGGTAGTAGAGCGTCCGGGAAGAAATCCATGCTGAGATGGTGGTATAAGGCCGTTAGCACTAAAGAATTGAGTCACCTCTTTTACTATTATTTTTTCCATACATTTTAATGGGTTACACGTTAAACTTATTGGTCGATAGTTCTCTGTTCTGTGACGATCACCCTTTTTGAAGAGAGGCGGCACTATGGACATTTTCCATTGTTCTGGAATCCTTCCAAGACTCATACACTCCTGCATGGCCCCAGAACGAAGAGAACTCACTGAGTCGCTGCATCTCTGGAGCATGATGGTCGGTATTTCATCTGGCCCTGGGCTAGATTCTTTCTTCATACTTCCAAGAGCTTCTTTAACCTTCTCCACAGTAAAAGAGATAGACTCGATGGTGTTCCCGACCCTGGTAGACGCAGGCATTACTGGTAGAGTAGGTGATTGTTGCGGAGAGAAGGACTTATCAAAGTTCTCAGCAAATGTTTCAGCCATTGATTTGTTGTCCAGCAATTCTTGAGTGACGGGATCCTTTAGTGTGACCGTTGTGAGTTTTGAGTTAAGGTTTCTCTGTATATACTTGAAAAGTCTTTTGTTTGATTCTGCAGTGGCCAGGTCATGTTCAAAGGATCTTCTAGCATTATCTAGTTTAAGTTTCAAGGCATTATTCTGCGTCATATATGTGTGGTAATTTTCCTCAGTTCTATTGCCTCTATACCTGTCCCACAGTTTTCGTTTTTTGTTAATTTCCTTGAACAACGCTTGACCAATCCACGGCTTTTGCTGATTCACCCTTACAGCCCTCATTGGAATGTATCGGTCTATTGCTTTCTTTATAGGTTTCTCAAAGCTTTCAAATTTGGTATCATTTGGATTGTGTTGCTGCTGTTTAATAAAAGTGTTTATCTCATCGTACTTTGCGCTATAGAAATTTCTTCGTAGAACTTTATGGGTCGGTTTTGGCGGCAGCTTTAGTTGTGTTTTTGCAGTAATAACAATATGGTCACTACGACCGATTGGCGCTTCTGATTTAAGGTCAAAGATGGATTTGTCATCACTGCACAAGAATAAGTCCAATAGAGAGCTCTGATCATTTCTAAATCGTGTTGGAAACGTAACTACTTGATGTGCATTTGTTTCTTGATACATATCCATGAAATCTTGGGTTTTTTTGTCTGGTGGGGATACTGTTAGATTATCCCAGTTAATGTATGGGTAGTTGAAATCTCCTAGGATGAATGTAAGGTTTTAGTCCGTGAAAGCATTATTTACTGCACTTATCATCTGAGTGTTGACTTCCTCATTTGTTGTGTTACCTGGTCTGTAAATGCATGCCGCCAGTATCTTTATATTGCCTATTTGTAAATCCAGCCACACAGAATCTACTGGTGCTACTGTTGAGTACTTTTCAGACAGACTGCAGCGTAAATGGTGACCATTTGTTTGGTTCTTAACAAGAATACATACTCCTCCTCCTTTCTGATTTGGACGATCACTTCTGAAAATGCTATAGCCGTTTAAGCTTAATAAACTGCTGTCCAAGTCATCTCTTAGCCAGGATTCTGTTAACATTATGATTGTTGGTTCTACTGTCATTACTCTTACCTTCCATTCATCTATTTTATTAACTATTGAACTGAGATTACTGTACCAAAATGAGATTTCAACTACCTCTTCTTTATTTAGTTTTTTTCTGTTATTCTAGGAATCCCATTTACATACTTTATGATGAGATTCAGCTTTCCTTCGTTCTTCCTTTGTTCCAGATCAGCCAGAACCTGCCTAAGGTACTTTCTTTGGTTCTCAGTTTGATCACACTTTAGATACACACCAGGTGCGTTTTCTTCAAGAATCTTTCTTTTCTTAAGTGCTTCAAGGGCCTCGTGTCTGGAGGAAAGTAGCACTTTGATTGGTCTTTTTTTGTTTGGTGCCTCGCTTCCCAGCCTGAACACTCTGGCATTCTCAGATTCATCTTGGTATACAGCCGAGCAATGGCCTCTTTTTCATCCACCTGTTGAGGTCCGTTTGGCTCATCCACTCCGAAAAACAAAATGTTGTTGGCCCGGCGTTCCCTTTCTTTAAGTTCAAAAAGGGTGGGCTCTATTCCAGTATCAGCAACGCCTTCCTCTGAGGTTTTAATTGTGTCCACTCTCTTCTCCAGTTTTTTTAATGCGTCCGCATAACTTACTCCAGGGATTTTCCCGTCTACTTTTATAATTTCTTTTTTGATGTTTGTGATGTCCTCTTTTATTGTTTCATTTTCTCTTTTCCTTCTTTCCATAGAACTTTTCAAGGATTCTACATCAGTTTTCAGCTTCGCTAGACTTTTTGCAGTTTCGTCTCCCTGCTTTTTGGTCTTCTTAAGATCCTTTTGTGATTCTTCCATAGCCTTTTTAATTTCAGGAAGCCTTTTAATGGCCTCCTTGCAACTGGGGCAAAAGTAGAGAGTGGCTCTGGATTGGCTAGGAATCACTCTTATTTCGCCTGCCATTGCTCCTGTGCACTCACTGCATATATTTTTCCTGCAACAGTCACAAGGAAAAGCGAAAAGTTTCCCCTTCTCCTCCCTTAAAACACAGGGCTTTTTGCACCTGTAGCAGTCGGCCATCCTATCCACGATCCCCAATCCACCACTATGTTTTATCAGTGCTCTTTTATTGTTCTGTGGTTATGTAGCAAAGGCCAGCAATCCTGCTCACAACCTTAAATTGGTAAAACGTAGAACTGTCAATCTATGGCGGGAAAAAAATATTTATCTTATTTTTTGTTAATTAGTATTAGAGCAAAATAACACACGAAACTATTATTTCTATCGGCAGCTGAGATATTCTGCTACACTTTGCACAACCGTACTTTTTTCTTTTCGCGCTCCGCTCGAGAAAATCACTCGAAGAATCCGGAACGTCAACATAAACAACCACGACCTTCGAACGAACTTTGTAACTTTTGCTTTAACATCTAGAAATAGAGCCATTACTGACAGATTTTGTTCAAAGGCTAGTGATATTTGAGATATTAACATGGCCTGACCATTGGCGGTTCCTTGCCCTTTTCTAAAACCTGTCTGGTACCAAGAAACCCTTAGATTCTTTTCCAACTGCCACTCTATTCTATTTTTTATCATAATCTCCAGGGTTTTCAAAAAACAAGATGATAAGGTGATCGGTCTATAGCTTTCTGCTTGTTTTGGATCTTTATTGGGTTTCAGGAGGAATATCATATTGTATTTTTTTCAAGAATCTGGTATTGGTGAACCCGAAAGAATGTTATTATATATTATTAATAATTGTTTCTGTATTCCGATTGGGGCTTTTTTAATCATTAAATAAGATATTTCATCCAATCCAGGGGCGGTTCCTTTTTTATTTTGTATCGCTAGGTTAAGCTCATCTATCGAGAAAGGTTTTAGCTCGGCATTAGTCATAGGCCTCACTGCAAAGTCAGGGATAGTAGCGACCACAGACATTTTTTTGATCATCTCTAATCTTAAGTTATCTGCTATTATTGACCAATTTGAAGGTGATCTGTTGCCTGAGAAAGCCTTGATTTTTCCCCAGATATATCTAATATCTGAATCTCTATTTAGTGAGGTGCAAAATTCCCTGAATTTACTTTTCTTTTTGTTTTTGAGGAGTCTTTTTGATTGGGCTATGATTTTTTTTGCCTGAATATAATTATCTGTATTAGGCATATCTTTAAATGTTTTAATTGCTACCTTCCTTTTATTAATTATGGCCGAACAGTCATTATCCCACCATGGGTTGCTTAGGACCCCTGGATTATTTTTTGTTTTGTTTGGGATTGCCCTATCTGCGGCCCGGTTTATCATTAGTATGAGGTCATCATAATTCTTAAAATCGCAATTCAATAATGAATCTACTAATAGGGTATCATGCAATAAATTCCAATCAGCTTCATGAAAATTTCTAACTTTGTAAGTTGATAAAAATACGTTGTTGTTTTCAGACCCATTTATTTCACACACTGTTGGAAAATGATCGCTGTTTCCACAGTCTTCTAGAACCCTCCAAGAACAGTGAGTGCTCAAGGCTGGCTCAGTAATTGCTATATCCAGCGGGCTAGCTGAAGAGAGATGAAGGCTAGTAGGGGTGCCGTTGCTCAACAATATATATTCGTTTTCGTCTAAAAATTCGGTCAGCGCCTTACCATTTTGATTGTTTACTTTACTTCCCCATGCTCCATGCAATGTATTAAGGTCCCCCATCAAAATACTCGCCCCCTGAAGGTCCTGAAACAGACTCTCCATTTTTCCTTTATTAAAATTGCCCTGTGTACAAGAATAAACGTTTATAATATTTAAATTACCTACCCTTATGGTTAAATACTGTAATGAGTTTACGTTATTAGGAGCTATATTTTTTACTATAGAAAACTTTATATCATTCCTGATACAAGTGGCAATACCTCCATACCCATCCGTTCTATCCTGTCTGATTATTTTAAAATTATTCAATTTGAAATTGTGCGTTTCTTTTAACCAGGTTTCATTTAGAAGTATAACGTTGGGTTTTTCCTTTCTTATGAAAGAAATTAAGTTGCCCCTATTTGAGTTGACATATCTAAGGTTCCATTGTAGAATTTTAATTTTTTTGGGGTTTTTATTGTTACTGTTTCTTTGGGTTCTTATTGTTGTTGGATCCATTTTAATTTGAGTCATAGTCGTAGTCCATTTGAGAATAACTTTGAACACTTGGGTGTGTATGGGTTAAAATAAGGTCCTTAATTCTAAGTTGTTGTTCATTTGACATTTTGGAAAAAATATTATATAAATTTTTAATTGGGTCATCTACCATTGTACTATTTATTCTATGAAAGGCACTATGAGGGTTAGTTGTACTTTGAAAATCGTTTATATAGGGGTTATTGTGGGAAGTACTTGGTTGTGTTTGTGGGTATGTTATCTGTGTAGATTGTGTATTAGAATTTGAGGTTCTTCCATTAGGGGTGTACAGCGCTTCATCATGGGCTCTGCGATCAAAAGATTTTTGTATGACTCTTTTTTTGGGAGCCTCGGAAACCACTTGTTGAAAAGAGCGTTTAGGTCTATACGATGATTCTACCTGCCTTCTCTGGGCTGTGGGAATCATGCTGTTATCATATTCATTATTTTTGTTATTGTTTCTCATTGCTGGGAAATCTGAAGGATGAAAAATGTTTTCATCATTGTGTACGTCAATATGGGGGCCATAGGTTTTTTTGCATAGGTTGTTTGCGTCAAAAAAGGTTAGATTCTCGAAGGCCATGAGTTTTTTAATATTTTTTTGCCTCTCGTATTCTGGGCATTTTTTAAAGTTACTTTTATGCTCATCGGATTTACAATAATCACATTTGGTAGAACAGGTGAATTGACGGTCATCTGTTTCGTGGCTTTCCGAGTCCCCCCAGTTGAAGCATTTTTTTTACCTTTGCAGTTTTTATTAGTATGACCAAACAACAAACAATTGAAACACTGGGTGACCGGTGCCACATAGGGAACTATTGGTTTAATTAATCCGTAAAGTCGTATACATTTAGGTAAAACAACCCCTTCGAATGTAATTAGTATAGTATTGGTTTCTTCGAAAGTAGGGTTATCATTTCCAGCAATATAAAGTTTACGTTTTAGTCTGACGACTTCTATGATTTTGACTGGCGAAGAGGAATTTTCGAGGATTTCCTCAACGGAGAATGACTTATGGACACCTCTCACTATCCCCTTACTCGAGACGAAATTGTAGGGAATAAAAATATTGTACCCTTTATCTAGTAAAGTTTTATTTTTTGTAAAATCATTTGCTGCAGAAAAATTAACAAATTCAACCCCAATCCGGTTTGTCCCTTTGTTATTTATTTTTTTGATGTCTCTTAAGTTAAGATTTAAGAGTTCCCTAGCTATTTTTAAATCGTTAAACCTTCCAATGTTATTTCCCGATTTTTCTGTTGATTCAATATAGACAATGAAGGGGCCAATATCTAAATTAGTATAGTTTCTGGGCATTTTATTTCTCCGATTCTCATTATTCAAAGTACGATCGAGGTCGTTGTTTGAGTTTTTTACCTGCATATTTTGCTTATCATTATTTACATTTTGCTGACTATTTTTTTGGGGATTTTGAACAGATTGTGAAACGCCTATAATATCATTTATTAATTCGACATTGATCGAGCTTTTCCCCCCTCCGGGGTCATCGGGTTCCATCCCGTAAACCAATTATTAAACTGAAATTCTAACGACTATCTATAATAAGGTTGAGCTTACCAAAAATTCGAGCGAGTTGAAAAAAAAAAAATAAACACACTTGGTAAAGGTTTGGTTAGTATTTGCGCGGGGCGAAAATACTGTACACAGCTGCTTCAACCACGGTTGCCACAGCACTGATAATATTTATTAATGAAAAGACCAAATGATTGACAGAGAATATATGTCACCACTGAGAAAGATGGGTTATTTCAGACAGGCCCAATAAATATTTTGTTTTGTCTCTGTGGTGGTTGCCTGCCTTCATTTTAGATAATTAAGGTTACTTGCCTGTTGACTCTTTGAGGTACTACCACTGTCATTGCCCCCCGCTCAGCCGTGCTCGGGTAAAGATATCTACTTTTTCAATTGTTAATAATACACAGGATATTAAAATACTAAACGATAAAATCCAAACTTAATTTTATCGATTTATTTTCAAATTTCGTTTATATAACTTTTAACTAAATTTAACTTAAATAAACATGTATACACCCCGAATAGGGGATGTTAATTAGTGCTGGGATGACCTCTTTGCGGTTTGAGATTGTCTCTAAATTTAACATTTAGGTAACTTTAATTCCTTTCAAATATTGCCGCCAATGGACTTGACGGTTTACCCCGGAAACTAAAATTGTAGGAGGGAAAAACTTTGAATTATTGTACCATCTTTCCGGTATCTCCATTTTCTGAATTCCTCTGCTATTACTTAGAGTGATTTAAACTGATGATTAAATATTACCGAATTAATATGTTCTACCTTCTCAAAAGAAAAAAGAGAAAAGCCTCATCTTTATTGAGTGACTGAGAAATACAAGTGAGTACCATTTTATCTACATTTTATTGATTCTGTAGTACAGCTCTTACACGTGTTCCTAAAATACTCAACACTAAAATATTCTTTCTCTCTCTTTGCAGATAAAAAAACGAACTAAAAGGTACCTAAATTTAACATAAAACAAACCTTTAGTTCTATCTGACGTCTAAAAATGTTATATTAAAAAATAAAAAACCCACCTTAATTTAAAAAGTATATTCCATAAAGAATACCACCACTAATTCAAAATCCTTTTCTCTCAATAATATATTTAATGAAAATAAATAAAATCATTTCCCTACTAGCATGGGTCAAGAGAAAAAACAAACTTGTTTAAGACCTATTTCTCCTACTATTTACAGTTATTAGCTTACGTCAAATAAATATAAAACCTATACACTCAATACTCAACAAGTGTTCCAATTAACCCCTTATTAACCTATTTGTGTAGCCAAAGGGACGTTCCCAGTCAAGTCCATGGGCAGGCACACACATTCATTGAACTATCCACTACTGCGTTTTACCTTGTATACATTATAATTATATAGAGTTGCTGATGATGATCTTTTCTAAGGTCGAAACTAGTCCCACTCAATTTTCAAACTTAAATGTATATTGAACATCTAACTCATATGGTGAATCCCTCCCATATATATGCCCTCGATACCCAAATCTAGGGTGTAGTGTAGTTAATATATTAAAAAAATTTTGGTGGTAAAGACAGACTTTCATTTCCCTTATAAATCTAGCCTGAAAAGAGCCTTAAGAGATCAACCGAAAGATGTCATTTTGTTCTTACATTCTGAACCCTCTTTAGAATCCAATGGCGGATTCACCAACATGCTGAGTAGGCTGGAGCCTAGGACGGCAAATTTGAGGCCAACATTTCTTTTTATGTCTTACAGAAATTAAAAAGATTTATATTGGCACATCAATACCCCAGTTCACAATCATACTAATTACGGGAAAAGTGGTGTACCTAATTAGAACGATAGTGCACGAATCATAAAGTTACAATTTCATTGATAAAAAATTGTAATTACTATGATTGTGAACAAGAGTATCGAATTGTAGAGGTCGGTAGGGGCGGCAAAACTTGAATAGCCTACTGGCGGCAAATGTGTAAATCCGCCACTGAAGCTGAAGCTATTTCTTTACTTCTTTTATCTTGCACAATATTTACCTCTCTATCCATTCCTATTGTTTCAGTATATTTCCTTATTATTATTTCTACCATCTTCATTTAGTAGATCACTTCCTTTATATATTTTTTCTTTGTGATTAACAATATTGCCCCTGTATGCATGTTTCAGTAAGAATTGATTCTCTATTACATAGAAAATTATTAAGTGTGGGTTTTTTTAATTTTTTGTTCCTGAGAAGCTCTGAACCTTTATACATTTGTATTTTTAAGACCTGTCCCTTAATTTCTCTATAACAATTAGGTTGACCAATTTAAAATTGGGTATTTAGTTTGAACATACACTGTGCTACCAATCTAATGTCCTTAAATTTCAAGTTGTTAGCCTTTTTTTATTTTTACAATTGTAGGATTTATCTGTAAACTTGTTTTAAAAAAACATAGTTTGGAGATGCCTAGTTTTATCTAATAGTTTTATCCTTATAGTATTCCAGATTGGTTCAGGTGCAGTATAAAATACCCGAAAATGTAATCAGCAGACATTCTAAAGAAAATATATCTGACAATAGAGAATCAGTTAGTGATACTGTGACTAAAGTTAATCTCTATAGGTTGGACAAGTTCGAACAAGTATATAAAGATTATAGTTGTATAAGGTAAACAGTATTTATTTATGTATAGCTAGATACATAGGCGATACCTATGTATTTGGTTTTTAATAAGATTAATTTATTGGGTGAAATTTTTTAGTTGTACAAAAGTTTCAAAAGAAGCTGATACCATAGTTTTAAGTAGCAAACAGTCGGAAGGTACACCAGAAGGAAGGCCATCACCAGAAAAACTACTTCATATATACACAGTTCTAGCAGAGACACTACCAAAGTTATTCATCCAGCCTATGGATTATTCTATATACCATGAAAATATAGTTTTTGAGAATCATATTAGGAATACCAGAACTGTGTACGTTATTACTTTAACATTTTACTCCTACCAGATGCGGATCTCTTGATAAATCTTTTTATGCGAGTTGCTTGGAGCGTCGATGCCAATAATGGAATTTTCCATCATTAGTATTGTTTAATTATGGGGAAGTTGGCGGGTTGCAATTTATACAAATTATTATTCAAATTACAAGAAACCGTAGAACATGAGCGATCCGAGTGAGGCTTTTCCCCCCTAAAAAGGCAAAAAGCAACCTATTTAGGGGCTCTTTTCAGCTAATAATTGCTTAAGAGTAGGAGTAATCTATGATTTACATAAAAATTGTAGAACATTTAAAAACTGAGTCTTGTTGTGTTTGAAAGGAAGAATTAAAGAATTTTGGGCTTGCGAGCTTGTGGTTAATTAAATACTATATGAAAATTCTCCGGGAATATAGCCAGGAGATCGTGACACCATTTATGGGAAAGCATTACATCATTTTATCATAATTTTTTAGAGGTTTGATGCAATATGTAAGGCAAATAGCCTGGCTAAGAACAGTTGGCCATATAAAGTTTGCTTATGTTAAGTTTGAAATCCTAAAAATAACCAAGCATCCAGAAGATGGCACAGTTAAAGTTCGATGGCGGATCAGAGGAATACCTGCCCTTAAAGTAATGTTTCAGTTCTGGAAATATAAGTTATGGGAATGGCATGAAATGTTTGAAAAAAGTGATAAGTAAGTATAAACCTTGGAATAACAGTTTTTTGTAATGCTAACTTTTTATCCAATCAAGATACTAAAATTAATAATAATTATAATAGTAATGCCTTTTATTTCTCCAATGCAAAGCATAATAATTCAACAAAACGTCATAGAACTTAAAGTTACAAGAAACAGATTACAACAAGATTTCATTAAGACTATAACAGTTCTTCAATTTTTAGCCTATTCTTAAAAATGTTGATGTTAGGTGCTACTTTTATAGTATTTTCTAGGGCATTGAAAAATCTAAAACAATTAAAATAAAACCTCCTTTGATAGGTTGCTGTTCGATGAGGCTGTGGCATCAATCTAGTGTCTTCTCTGGTGTTATACGCATGTTTAAGTTAGTATCTCTCAAATAGGTGTCTATATTTATACATAACATAGCACACACACCTCCAGTATGTATATATCAAAACCTGTTAGAAGTATTTTGCCTGAAAGCTCCCCTACATGGTTCTCATCATTGAAGTTTGCATATAATTCTAATGTCAAATTTCTGAACAAGAAATACCCTGTTTACCTGACTACAATTACCCCTCGAATTACCCCAATACGGTTAGTGACATTACAGTGAATATTACCAACCGAATATTCTCATAAATTCCGTAACGTACGGTAATATTCGCTCACCCTCAAAGGAATATTCGTTTTTGGGTAACATATTAAGGTTATATTACCGAGAACATTCCCGGTAATATTACCCGAATACATTCGCGTTAGATTCTGTGTAGTTTCCCGGCGTTCTCGTGTACTTCCCTGGCTTTCTTTGCTGAAAATCACACAAGCACACAGGCAGGAATGATATATGGAGTGTTAATTTTGTGTGGAAAAGTGCCAAAAAGTCTGACTGTATTACTTGGTGGAAAGTAATGAAGTAACGTAATAAAACCAAACTTAAAAATGTATCTGTTACGATTCTAGGGTTATAGTTGTTCGAAGCTTAATTTGATCTCCTGACCATAGGCGTCGCTTCTATTAAATAATTAAAATGCGGTTGTACATTTTTAATATGATTAAATAGTATATGTTACAGCTTGTTCATTATAGTTTATATCAATAAGAGGTTTGTACCCGTTGCTTCGCCTGCAGAGAACACATGCATTTAATATTTTAAAAATGGTTTTTTGATCGCAGCAGAATCACAGTAAACGTTCCGTAATACAACAAGTTTTTAAGGTACGTGTTAAACGAACATAGTTAATTTAAAATTCATAAACAATTTAATGACTGGAATCGTCAGAACTTTCAGAAGTAGAATCGTTTCCAGGTTGGATTACTACTGGCGCTATAGGCGGTAAAACAGAATATCCACTTTCTGTATTTATAACATAAGCTTTGCAATTTTTCCATACATCGCTACTCATTTCGCTAATTACCTGCCGAATATTATCAAGGACAACTGCGCTTAAAGTTGGTAATAGATTATATTTTTGGAAACGTGTGTTTATTGTATCCCAAGCCATTTCCATAGGATTAAAGATGCAATAGTAGGAGGGTAATCGCAAAAGGGTATGGCCGCGCCTAGTGCAAAGAGTATCGATTACATATTCATTTTTAAAGTTTCGTCTTTTGATAATCTTAATTAATTCCTTTTTTACTGGAGTCCGTCCAGGAATATTCATATCTTTATTTCTACTAAATGTTAGAATATCTTCTTTTTTAGTGTTCATGTTAGGTAATATTTAATATTCGCGAACAACGAATTAACAAAACACCACGCAATATTTTTAAAAATTGGTAATAATAATCAGTGTAACCTCGCAATTTATCACGAACCAGTTCTTAAGTTGGCATTATAATTATAAATCCTTGTAAAAGTTGTAAATAGTTCGCCTAATAAAATCCCTTGTAGTATTGTCAATCGTTTTGAAATTTTGATTTATTCGTTTGCGCTTTATGGAATGATCGGTTACAATCCCAATTACGTTATAAATGCTCGTAAACCCAAGTTGAGTTACTTCATTAATAATTCTTGTACAAAGCGCATTTTCAGTTTTTCTCGGATTTTCTTTTTGTAAAAACGCGTATATGTTTCTAATAATACGTTGACATTGAACAGTAAATCTTTGTTTCCTAATTCCGGACTTGTTTCGCTTTCGACTCACTCATTATATTCTTGCGATAATTCACCTTGACCTTCTGTTTCAAATGGTCGCCAAAAAGCCATACTGATATAATAAAATATAGATATACCAAGTAAAAACTTACTTGTCTAAAGCACAAAATGAAATAATATGTACATTACGCAAATCGTTTCAACCAGTCACGCCACTGTCCGATTCCCAATATCGCACATCTCAAAAATGAAGTCATTTTAAAGCTGATAAGTGATAACTCAATTGACAGAACTATTTTTTGTTCTTCTCTACAGCATATAAATTTGCATAAAAATGCTACTATATTAATTGTCCCACACAAACCAAACAGTTCGCTCTTTAGGCTGCGAGCGGGCCTCGGCGGTCTGTCCCCAGGGTGTTGCCAGTTCTACAAAGTTTTCGCAAGTGTGGCAGGAAGATAAGGGTTTGTTAATTTTTTATTTTTTTTTGTTTAACAACTGAAAATCCCTTTTATTTTGATGTCAATTATTTTTATATAAATAATATTTCTTAAGTACTAAAAATATTATTTAATATTCATGAATTGCTTGATATATTTTTCTTTGACATTGAAAATTTCTTGATTCAAAGTACATTTGCAAACTAGCTTTCAAGAGAATTACTGACTATGAATTGAATACTGATATAAAAGAACATTTTTAATAATAAAAACTTAAAAGAATTTAAAAGAAAAGATCTGACAACCCCGATTATGTTACCAGTCCCTTTGAAGCCAAGACTGACTTTGGATAAGGTATACCACTATTAACAGCTGCTACAGAAAGGTCGTTTGGTATCTATTATTTTATTCATTGTAAAACAAGAAATATGTTGACTATAGAAACAGCTGGAAAATGTGTATATATTGCTCATAACTTAAATATTTTAGATCAAAACAAGCCTGTCAGTTCATATTTTACTAAAAATATTATAGGAGAGGTACGTATTGAATTAAATAAAACTACAAATAATGATAGCCTTCAATAACAGTCTAAGGTCAGCAAAACAGACAATAAAGAGGTAAAGGCAAATTGAACATAAGTGATAGTTCTTCTGACTCAGATATGGCAGAAGAGTTTTTAGTTCACGATACTAACTCAAGTATTGGAGAAGAAGATTTTTCCAGTTTGGAAACAGGGACGTCTTAAGACTTCTTGAGGCCCTGGGCCCATATGTAAAAGGAGGCCCTCTGTTGCACGGAGTATGAAAGGGCGCAAAACTTTTTTTGAAACCAAGCCCAAATTTCGTTTTTGTCTACTATTACAATATTTTGCATAGAAAAGATATATGTTGAACAATTATTTTCATGTGAAATAAGATATAAAACTTCCATTACAAACTTGTACGCTATTAATCATTACATAAGAAAAATTAAGTTATTAAAAGTCTGTTTTTTTCCATCGGCTGTCGGATCACCCCGGCTCACTTTTAATAATATGACCAAGTAAAGCGAGGCCCCATTGACGCCGATGCCCCAGGGCCTGGGCCCATGCCTTATTTAGGTTACCTATCTTATGCTTTATGTCCATTAGTTGTCACTCGTCAGACTGTTACTTTTAAAAATGTTTTTATTTTTTTACTTTTATCTGATTCGATTTGTAGGTACTAAAGAAAATACATTATGTTATTTAGGTTAAAATTGTTTTCCCATCATCGTATTATACAATAAGTTAATACAAAATAATTCATTCTGGGCTCAATTTTAAAGATAAAATATTGAAATTTTGCTTAATAGTATATTTTTGAACAAGGATAACAAATTACCGACTAAAAAAAAGTAAAATTTCGTAAAATTCTCATAAATTACTGTAAGTTATCGTAATTTAACGAATATTACTGACCAAAAATAAATAACGGTAATTTTTACATCACTACGCACGCCCAGCATCTTAGTATTCTTCTCACAGTTAAGCTCATTCACAGCACCCCCAAAAAGACCAAAACCTTGCGTCCAGACAGTGCAAAGCATAAACATCTTTTAATATTGTCCTTATTCAGTAGAAAGTTTTTTTTTCCATCCATAGGGGTGTCTCCTTATAGACATTTTCACATTCAGTTCAAATCAAGAAATCCTTTATTGTCCTAAGAATATCTTATCTTGTTGACCAAGGAATAATATAGAAGGGTAACGAGGTGATAACAAACAACACAAGAGTACAACAATATTAAATGAAATAAGACAGGGTTAAATCGTTAAAAGTCAAAACAACATAAAATTATATAAATATTAGAAAACAAGTTGTTAAGAATAATAATTCAAAATTTAAATAGTAGAGTTAGCGTACGTGATAATTTTTGATCTCAACATGTCAAAATATTCATTAAAAGTGTAATATAATTTTTGTAGGAATAGAGGAATAGTTTTTTGGTTAGTCTTCTAAACCTCCCTAGCTTGCTTTCTCAAATGAAGTGAAAAGTTATTAAAGATTTTCTTTCCGCCATAAATAAAAGATTTTTTTAATTAGGCTGGATCGTGGAATTGGTGAGTTTACGAGAAATGATTGACGTGTGTTATAATGGGCGGGGATATACAGCTCACTTTGATATTTTTTAAACACTAAGCAAACAGTTTCCAGGATAAAGATGCAACAATGAGGAAAAATTGAGTTGTTAAGAAACAAAGGACGACAAGAATCACGAAACGAACCTTATCACCACACACATATCTGACGTCCCTTTTCTGCAACACAAAAACAGATTGGAAAAGTATTGCGCACAAGATCTCCAAAAACAAATACCATAACGAAGATGGGACTTAAATTAAAGCATAAAACGAGTATTTTTGCCAAAGGAAAGCCCAGATTATTTGAGATAATCTAATGGCATAGCAACCAGAAGATAGCTGTTGGCACAAATTTACTATGCGGTTCTCAAATTTAAGATTTGTGTCCATGTGCAGTTCCAAAAATTTACTAACATCAGGCATAGAGATCGCTTCGTCCTCCAGATAAACATTATCCAGACCACAGCGAAATCCCCATATGTTAGTCTTTGAAATATTAAAGGATAGCAAATTCGCATCGTACCACTTCTTGATTTTGCACAAATCATTAATTTTATTTAAAGAGAGCCTATCGGCAAGCATGTCATGCCAAAGGATGGTCGTGGCATCGGCGAAAATGGTGAACGTACCCGTTATATCAAAATGGGGCATATCGTTAATGTGGGTGAGGAAAAGGAGAGGGCCAAGTACGGATCCCTGAGGAACGCCTATATTTAGGCTCAATTCTCCAAAGCTACTGTTATTAAAGACAACCGTCTGAACATGACTCGCCAAATACGATCGAACACACTCCATGGCCACACCTCTAAATCCATAAGCCTCCAACTTCCACAGCAGTATTCTGTGATTCACGCAGTCAAAGGCTTCTGATAAGTCACAGAACAACGCTGCAGCAGACTCACCAGAGCTTAAGGAAGACATATAATCGTTTGAGGAACCCGAAGATGGCATCGGTTCTAAGCGCAGATGGATTTACCGCAGTTACAAGGATGTGAGTTAATATCGTCTGCATAGCAAACGACCTTAACATTCACTGCGCTAATTAAGGTCATTGACTCATTGGCAAAAATAAGATGTAATAACGGGCTCAAGATTGACTCTTGTGGCACTCCTTAGGTTATTCGCTTAGTGTTTTCTCCTCTAGCTTTATTAATTTTTACAAATTGATACCGATTATCAAGTCAAGACTTTTATTAGATTGAAGGGAGTGCCCCTGATTCTGTAATGATACAATTTCTCCAACAACAGAGCATATGGTTCACGCAGTAAAAAGCCCTGGAAAAATCTATAAATAGACCAGCCACAAATAAGCCTTTATCTAGAGTATTAATAATTGTTCTGACGAAAGAACAGAGGGCGATTCGGTATTCCTGTTTTGGGTAAATCCATGCTGGCAGGGTGATAGCAGCTCATGGCTATTAAAGAAATTTGTTAGTTGCTCATTCATGGCTAGCTCAAAAATTTTAGAAATGCTAGACAAGACACTAACAGGACTATAATTATTATACTCGTTTGCATCTTCTTTCTTGTAAACCGGTGCTATGCATCCTAGTTTAAGCTTATCTGGAAAACCCCACTGGCAAACATGAGGTTTTAGTAAGAAAGTCAAGACAGGTGTCAATTCTGCCTTGCATTTTTTCAGTAGAACAATATTTATGCCATCAATACCAGCAGAAATAAAGTTGTTAAGCTTATCAATTAACCTCTCAATATCATATATTATTACTGGATTGAGAAGAAATGAGATATTATTATTATTATTATTATTATTATTATTATTACATTTTTTCATTATTGTCCCCCTAATGGTAAATCTTTGCTTACTTACTTATATATGATTTGTTGTCTGAAATTACATGAATTCATCGACAAAGCGATGGTATTACAGATAATTAATACTTATTAATAATTCAGAAATCAATTACAACTATAATATAGTAATTTTATAATTATAATTATCCTGGGCATGACAGTATATGAACATGTAATCAAAAACATGTATTGTTAATACACTACAGACTGGGTAATAAAAATATAAAATAACAGGACAGACAAGTTAAAAACGCACTTATCAAGTTAAAGAACACAAACAGTACAAAATACCCACTGAGCTGAAATAAAATAAAGTAGAAATAGCATAAAATTAAAATAAATGATTGATGAAAAATAAAATTGTAAAAAGTAAGAAAGAAAAACAATAACGTAAGTCAGAAATATTTGATTAAAAAACATTAAGTCTTTAAAAGTCATCATTGTAAAATTCGTCCAAGCTGTAATACGCCCTCTGAAGTAAAACACTCTTCGCCCTTTTGTGGAACTGGAGTTATGGCAATTGTCTACACTCGATACTCAAGTGGTTGTGGATCCTAAAACTCATAGATTAGTGACCGTTTCGTCAAAGTGAGCCTAGGTATAGGAAGGAGTATATTTTGGTTTTGTCGCGTGTTATATGTGTGCGGTGTTGATGCGTTTTCAAGTTGATGAAAGTTTTTTTTGTGTAGTAGAGATGCCATGCCTAATAAATAATTGGTCTACAGTGGTCTCAGCTTCTCACCCTGTACCTAATAGGTATTTTTTGCAACACAAGGATGCTATTAAAAAGTTGCTAGTTACGAAAGCTTTAAAATACTATACCATATCGAATGTAGGATTCAAACAGAGAAAAATATACCATTCTTGTGGAGCAAGTATCCAGGTCAGCTGACATCACCCTAATTGTAAAAGATCCAGATGATAACCTGATACTCGGCCGAAAATGTGCTCCTTAAACCTCAACCTATTGTCGATAGAGATACCCAAGAAGTTACCTACAGCTTTGTGTTCAACTTTTCTAATGCCTAATAACGCAGGTAGAACACCAGATAGAATATTCATTTCCAAATACATCATAAATAACATTAAATATACAGAGCTAATCCCGGATATAGGTTGAGACCATCTGGCAATAACGCTAAAAATCAATAATCCATCACAACAAATAAGATATGGAATTACAACAAATGCAATGTGGAAAAAGTTAACAAAGATTTGAAATCATTTATAATGGACAACAGCGACTCACCAATCCATATCCCAACAAATCCAAATGTTCAACCACAAATTCCAGGATACTATAGATAACAATTCGCCAGAAATAAACCGCCGATTCTACTTATTCCGACTTCCACCTTATATAATCAAGCTGATAAAACAAAAAAGAAAGATGCTAAAGGAATACCAGGCCAATCCAGATGACTAATCGAAAAAAATACTGAACAGTTGGAACAAAAATATTCAAAAAATGATATCCCAGTTTAGACAGAACAGCTGGCTGAAGACTTGTCAAGAAATCAATGAAGTACAAGGGAGAAACGTTTACCAAAAGTAAACTGGCTAACCAAATACCGCACCAAAGCTGTGCTTGCAGAAATCAAAGAGAACGGCATAACCTACTTCACTGATGAAGAAAAAACCGCAGCATTTCTACAACACTACAGACTGCATTACACAGAAGAAAAGAACCCCAATTTCGACGCCAACAACCAAGCAGCGGTTAAGGACTGGTATCTGGATTATTTCAGAGAAGAAAACAGACCAATTCAAGTAAGAACTTGATTGAGGAAGATGAATACTTCAAAACCTTACACACCAAAAGAACACTGCACCCGGCATAAATAATATCTCTTGGATTATACTTAAGCAGCTAAAACTGATTATCCACAAATACATAATAAAATGTTACAACTTTTGTCTGCAAGAACAACTATTCCCTAGCATATATAAGGGAGTCATTATCAACATACCCAAACCTAATACAAATCACCACCTTACAAAAATTTATCGTCCAATTACACTCCTCCTAGTGTTGAGAAAACTATTCGAAAAATTATTAAGGAACAAACTGCAGAATGAAGTAAGAAACAAAATACCCACACATCAATATGGAATGAAATCAAAAAGCTCAACTTTGCATCTGCTATTCTCCCTGGTATCTAATATACAAACCGAGAAAATTAAAAATTACAAATCGGCAGCAGTCCGCCTAGATGTGAAAAAAGCTTTGGACATTGGCGTATTATACAAAAAAAAAACTAGACATTTTCGATAACATTATATGGATAACCAAACAATTTTTAGAACTCAAAAAGTTAAAGGGTAAGATCAACAATTAATTCTCCGAAAAATTTCAACCAGAACAGGGAGTTCCCCGGGATCAGCATTATCTCCTTTACTATATAACATCTACTGCTCCGACCTTAAACCTGAGGAAAACATCAACTCATACATACTACAATTTGCTGACGATACAGCACTGCATGATATCTCATGGAAAATTAATTAGAAGTAGTAGCAACGTTGCAAAAACAGATCAACCATATCCTTGACTGGTTTAAAGAATGGAAACTAATGGTAAACCCAATCAAATCACAATTCTTAATTTTCAACCATACACCATCTGCAATGTCACCACAACTACTAACTATAGACAATGTAAATATTCGACCAATATTAACAGCGAAATACCTCTGAATGGCCTTGGATTCGAAACGTAATTTCAACCAACAACAGCAATTGCCAAAAAGAAAATTATATCCAGGGCCAAGCACTCCCGCTCTCTAACTTTTAAAACCCAAGGTATTTCAACGCCCAAAGCTGTTCAAATCTATAAAACAATATGCAGACCAGTTATAGAATACGGTTCCATTTTACTTACAAATTCAAGGCAGCCAGCACGGAAGAACTTATCAACTGGAGAAACAATTGCATTAAGAAGTTTGACATCAGACATCCAAACCATCCAATGCACAATCCATCAAACAATTATTTATACACGGAAACGGGAATACAATAAATCTTCAATAGAACACAAACATTAAGCCTTAGATTTGCTTAAAATAAACATAAAAACCAAGAACACGGAACAGAAAAGTTTATAAATATCCAGCGACAACGCTTTGGGAATGGTTTCTAGCAAACGGGCCCCAAGCAAAGAAACAAACTACTGACTTATTTGTATTATCTAATTTAAAAATCTATATACAAACAGTTTAATCATTTATATAGGTTTTATTTAATTTTTTTTGTCTATAATATATGATATATTTGTTATCCTACTTACGAAACTAAAACATAGGCTAAGATATATTATAAATATGATAGGCTGAAGGACCACGGTCAATGTCCTTGTGGGAAACCAATAAAGTACTTGTAAATAATGTTAATAATTATTAATATTGAGGCAGAGAGAATGTGAGTCACACCATTCTCTAACCCTACACAGATAATCATTTATGGTCCTCTCCAGAGGTTTGCCACTACTTGAACGCCACAACAGCCTCCAGGAATGTTCAAATATGTTATATCATTCAAATATAAGAGAAATAAAATGGGACCGACTACAGACCCTTGAGGAATGCCATAACCAACACTCAAAGGTTCAACAAAATTATTAGCCACTGTCTCATCGGAGAGCTTAACACCTTCTATGGATATAGTAATATTTTTCTTTTGTCTTCTTAATACTATTTATTACAGACCACAGCCTTTGATTTATTATGTGCATCTTTTACCATGTTATCATGGTATCCTATCCTAGCCACCTTAAGTGTTTAAAAAATTATAAATGTTTTGTCTTCTTCATCAAATTAAAAATTTTAATTTTCGTTTTCTTTCAGTTGGTACGACGGGTTTTCAACGTTTTTTATAGATGCAGAAGGCAAAGTGGTTAAACATGTGGCAGACAAGGTAAGAGCGATTAAAATAACTCTAAGACAACCAGGTAATTTTTCTTAACTAAAGCTTAAAAAATGGTAATATAAAACTTTCCGTACCTATTCATTTTTTTTTAATGATATATTGATAGATGATTCAATTTATGATATACCCAGAGCTAATAAAGCATTTTTTAATACAGATGATGCCTGATTCTGATACAGTGACAGCGGCCTCTCCATCCAATTTAAATACTGCGAAATTAGCTTTGATAATAGGCATTATTCCCAGATTCACGGATATAAGTATATTTATGTAACACTTTACTTTAATGACAAGCATTTTAAACTTATTTGAAAATACCAAATGAATAAGGTTCCAAGAGAAAATGATGATTTTTTTGTTTTTGAGATTATTTGTTATCCGTGTAATGTCTCAAGCTTTAAATTCCATATCTTGAATATAACTGCTAACTGTTTGAAATAAGTCAATCGAAAATGATAGTCAATGTAAAATAACTACATCTAAAATATCAGTCACCAGTGTATCAGTGATTTCAAAATAACCTCTAAGACCAACTGTACTTTCTTCTAATATTTAATTAAAATACACGGCGCGATAACACATACACACACTGTATTATTTATGAAATACCGATATATTATAAAAGTATAAAAGGTACCTCTGTAAAAATTATTCATTTCAACTTTTTTAAAAGTTTTTTCCGTGTCTCGTTTATTATCAAGAAGCTCAATTTGTATCACTGAACACACCCAAAAATTACATTCCATAAGTTACAATTCTGCCCACTGCAAGCGCTTGTATCGGATTTAGTGGTAACTCCGCCTCTTTGCATGTCACGATTAATTATTCTATATAATATAATTCATTTTTTATTATTGTTTTACCGCTACGAGCGCGTGCGGCCCATAGATAGAGTTTTACATAGTAATTGTGGTCTACTGAAGTCACAAGTAAAGTATTTTTTCGGATATTTGGTTATAGCTTATTAAATGCAATAAAACAACCAGGTCTGAATCTTCAAAATATATGTTATTCGCTGACATGTAGTGTTGAATGTACAATTTCGATGTAATGATTTTATTCTTATTTTTATTTGTGTCTACCTGTCACAGAGGAAATTACCTAGAATTTATTAGGAATCCGGCCTGCTCAGCTAATACTGTCAATGTTATGTCATGGGAATGCGGTTTGATGCCATACTAAAGTGCAGGAAAATACAATCCAATATTTTAAAGCATTTGCGAAACATTTTAGAAAATAGTCTCAAAAAATTTAGTTTAGACACTTTGTATTTCGACAAGGAAATGTTTACAGGCCTATTTTTATACGGCATTTTTTCCTTCAAAATGCCCTAGAAATATCGGCGTGCAATTATTATAAAATACTCTGTATAGAACAAGCGGACAAAATCCTACTGCCACATAATATAACTTCTAAAAGGATAATAAATTCTTCGGAAACACTAGGATATCTTTTTCTCTTTCTATCCTTTGGCAAGCTATTTATTTATAATTCTTAAATATAAGCAGATAAATAATTTGTGACTGTCAGCTCTTTTGTAATTAAGTTATTTTAATTATTGCTTAAAGTGTAAAATTTTTTGTTGATCCTCTAAAAATGTTAAAATAAAACGATGTTAAACTAATTTTTGCTTTATTTTCATCAATTTCAATATACGCCATACGTCTAAGGGATGGTTGGCATTAATGGATTAAACGGATTGAATATAACGTACATGTTTCCTTTCTCCAAAAATAATGTTATAATAAATTGTTGTATGTAATAATCGAACCATTTCAAAACAAAATACTATACTAAATACTTATATTACACTATGATAAAAAAAGCAATCCCTGCAACACTATCTAACTAACCTAAACAATAGTTGTAAGGCTTGATTGATTTTCTGTATTTTATTTTCACGTTCAGAGTTTATTTAAAAACTAGAGTCTTGCGCCTTTAATGAATATTTATTTAAAAAGGCATTATATTTGGTCTCGTCTTTGTACTTGTCTCTTTATGTAACCATTCAAAACCGACATTTTTGGCAACATGTGTAGTTCCGTCAGACTTTAAGAATTTCCATTTTCTGCTACTGTTCTTACTGTATAGGCTGCAGTAATGTTTTTATTCTGGGGATCTAAAATATATCCTGGTTATTATCTAGACAACTACATATAACCAAATAAAAATGTATGTTCTTGCATGGAAAAATATAAATATTCAATAAATAAATAACAACATGCACTTGTCCAGGCGCGGTCATACGGGGGGGGGGGGGGGGCATGGGGGCCATGGCCCCCCCCCTTGGCGTCGATTTACATTATAAAAGCCCTGCCTCCATAAATTGAAATCGTGTCAAACCCTTAATTTTTTAAAAATATTAATAAAAATAATTAAGTAAGTAGGTATAATATACATAATATAGGTATCTATAATTTTCTTAAAATTTACCTAGCCGTTATTTGCGTATTTTTCCTACTTGAAAACCAAGAATCATCAACAAAAAAGGGCGTGGCACCCAAAAATTTTTCGCCTGCGGCGCTAAGACTTTTCCTGCCACCGCCTCTCTAAATTGGCATGAGCCGCCACTGCATGGCCCCCCCCCCCTCAAAATGTTGATATGACCGCCCCTGCACTTGTCTTCCTATGTTAGATAGATATATAGGTTTATGCACGCCATGGTTATTCACTTTAGGCACAGAAAATATAGCTCTACCAACCTTTATTACGAAGTAGAATTTTTTCCAAACCATGTATTGGGGACTCAAAACATATGCACAGGAGAAACGCAGAAAGGAATATTAAAACAAGATGTCCTAGAAGTGTGTAGCTCTGAAAAACAAATGCGCGTTAGGATATTTTTATGTCGAACTATCAAAAAAAATACATACGTGTTAAAATACAGGGTGTCCGGTAAGTATAGGGCAATATTTCGCCAGCGTACAGGGTAGGTCACAGTAATACTAGCAGTTATAATCACTTTTTCTAGTGTCCCGCCCAACAAAGATATCGGGCCCTAAAGACGCATCTTAAGATTTACATTTTTAATTATAACTTAAGCAACCCTATATATTTTAACGAAATTTCGTAACTTTGTACAGCCCATATGGACTAAGGAACTCATACCAGAATCATCCTAGAACATAGCTACGGACTTGGCTCCGTACTCGTAGGGTCAAAATTTTGATTGGTGTAATCTTTGGAAAACTATAAAATAGTTTTTTAAATACTCAAACATTTTCAAAAAAAATCGATTTGTTGCCATTAATTATTCAGATAAGTTCGAATACTACAATAAAAGCCTCAATGGTTTGTTGTCCCGGATACCACCATACGCACGTTGCAATTCTCTGGAAGAAGAAGAGTTTATGCTGAGAGATTTCCAAATCGAAATTTACCTGCTCGAAAAAGATTCGAAAGGATTGATCGCGGCCTAAGAAAAACAGGTCAGAAATAAAGTTAAATCAAAAGTGCATAAATCAATAATTTTTTGGATGACATTGCTGATAGTCCATTTAACAGCATAAGGAAGCTCGGTGCTCCACTAGACACAACAAAGTGGGTTGTTCATTGAACTCTTAAAGAACATAACATTAATAATAATAATTAATAACATTCATAGAAGCAACATTTAAGATTGATCATCAACAATATGGATTTCAAAAAAAAAGTAGTACCCAAGGGGCAACAGTGGACCTACTAGAACATATAACGAGTGAAATGGACAAAAACAAATATGTACTAGCAGTATTTGTTGATCTACAGAAGGCATTTGACACAGTGAATATTGAACTTTAGATGAACAAGCTATACAAAATGGGCTTTCGAGGTACATGCCATAGACTACTGAAAACATACTCAAGCGGTAGAAAATACTACACTGCAATAAATGGTGAACATAGCGAAGAACAGATACTAAATACAGGTGTCCCACAGGGATCTGTTCTCGGACCACTGTTATACTTGTTATACGTGCACAATCTGAAATTCACCAACCTGACAGCAAAATATTTCAAATTTGCAGATGACACAGTGCTAATATATTCTGGAGAAAGTGAAAAACAACTTGAAGAAACTGTCAACAGTGATCTAGTAAAGTATTTTAACTGGCTGTGTTACAATAAACTTTCTTTAAACGTCCAGAAAACAGTATTTATGGTTATTAGGCAGAAAAGTAAACCACCGTGCAATCCCCAAATCAAAATTAATGAAACAAATATCAAAAGAGTTACTGAATATAAATACCTTGGACTAACTATCACAGATAATCTATCCTGGAAAAACCACATAAATGGTGTGATAAACAAAATAGTTCCTATGTTGGGCTCTATTAGAAGATGTGCTCACCAACTCAATAAAAAATCTGGACAGCTTCTCTACAACAGTTTTATAGAGCCACATATGCGATACCTAATGCCCTGCTGGGGAAATACATGTACTAGACAGTTGAATCAGCTCCAAAGACTATAAAAACAAAGCGATTAAAGTGATATTCGGGATGAATTACTACACGCCCAGTGAGGAAATATATAAGAAAGTGACATACCTGAAAATAAATCAATTGAAAGTATTTGAACAAACCAAACTAATACATGATATACAAAATAATAAACTTAAAACCAGTGTAAAACTACAAAATAACAGACAATTCTACACATACAACACAAGAACAAACCATGAATTAAGAAATTCATATGCTAGAACTAAAAATGGACAGGACTCACCAATATATAGAAGTATACAGGAATATAATAGGATTCCACAAAGAATACTCCATGGAAATACCAAGAAACTGACGTGCAATATTAAGAAATATATAAAGGAAAATAGAGTATAGACATTTAAGTGGCAGGATAAAGAAATATAAACTACATTTTTTTGCCTTTCGGAATAACTTTATTTGAATGTTAATAATTATACCATACAATTTGTAGGCCTCGGTGCCAGTTTTATTGTAAACTGTTTTGAGGTCAATAATAAATTATTATTAAAAAAAACAAACAAAAACAATTGCTTCATCCCTTCCATATTTAAAAGGTACACGCAATGTCTTTAGATGATTATCCTACAACAGCGTTTCCCAAATGTTGGATCGCGACGCGGTACCGGGTCACGAAAATTAAATACCGGGTCACAGCATTTTCTCTTTCAAATGCTTAGGCTGCGTAAAAACTGGCTGTACAAAATCGCCTCCTAAGACTGACCGCAAATGCTCGGGCTGAACAAAATCGGACTGATACGTTTTTGAGAAAATTTTGTTAACTTAATCGCCATTGGCGGCCATCTTATAATAATTAGAATTTTTTATTTTATTATAATTATTATAGTAGATAGAATACACACACACATATAACGCAATGACCTACGTGAGCGGCAACAGGAGGGTGCGATCGGAGTGGTATCGGGGAGTTTGCGGTGAACGCGGACGGAATGTTCTACGTGGATTTCGAAGAAATTTTTGTTTCATTTACTAAGATATCGTGGACGAATAAACGCACAATTCTTCTAACTGAGAGCATGTACATAAAAATTCATCAAATGCGTGAAAAAAACAAAAGGAGAGAAGAGTCGTGTGCTTGTAGAAGGATTTAAATACGGAGAATTTCACCATTTGTATGAAAGACTGAGATCTTTTTCAAGAAGTCCAGCTTTATTTCGAGGCTATAGCAGAATGTTGCCCAAAGCATTCGACTACATTGTAAAAGCAATCGCCCCAGAAATGAAATGTTCAGGTTAGTACACCACGTCCATACCTAATACTTACGCAAATTCCATCATCCTAAAACTTATTATTTAATAGTACCTATACCCAGTTTTAAATTCTTATAATTTTTACAATTCATAGAAAGGTAACAGCATTTTTAATTATTTGAGTGTTATTCATAATCCATATATTTAGGTCCCTTTTTATGTGCTGAAATTGTTTTCTCTCAAAATGCTCTGATAATAAGCTTAAAATTTATGTATAATCGGCACAGTTAAATCAGTGGCGCACACAGCCTTGGTCTGTGGGGGGGCGGTTTTGAGAAAAAACAGCGCCGCAGACAAAAATTTTTTTGGTGCCACGCCCTTTTTTTTTATGATGAAACCCTTGTGGCTGTGTTTTTCAGCTTATAACCAAAAAATTCTACCCCCTTCTGTAGAGGGGAGTAAAAAAATTAAAATAATAAGAAATATTTCATTCAATCATAACTAATAAATACCTAAAATTATAATAAAATGTCTAAACGACGGGGTTTTAGAGCCAACTGGTTTAAGACATCTTCATTTACTACAGTGTCAGATATAAACACAGCTAGCACATTGTCAGGATTTAGGAATATCAGTCAGGTATGGGTTGAGAGTCTCTGGGGGGGGGGGTTAACCCCCAAACCCCCCCCCCCCCTGGGTGCGCCACTGAGTTGTTACGATTTGCACTTGCTCTCGTCAAGATATCATGACTAATGTAAATGTGAAAGATATTTGTAGTAAGCGAAAATCTAAGCACATTTTTTATATATATCTGAATAATTGTGAAGACACCAGACTGTTAAAATAAAAGTTCAGAGGAAAAACATCTAGATTTAAACTGAATTATTTTTAAAATATATTTTTGGGTAATAGTGGTATTGCTCAAGATATTCCTATGAGCAGAGCCCCAACAGATTATTTCATAACTGAGCCAAGATTCAGCTAAGGATTTATAGACAATAATTATAACCGTCCTGTTTAGAATGTTCCGCAATTCGTAGAATTTATATACAAGCTTTTTCATTTATTCTTTACATATTCTGCGTGAGCAGACCATTTCAAAAACTGATCAAAATAATCGATTATAATCCATCCAAATTTTTACATAGGTAGCAGTTCTCTCTGCTCTCTCAAAAACATTGTGCTATGTTTACCCCTTAATCAGAAGAACCGTGTCGTCGACAAAACAAATAGTTCTTACATTAGATATAGACAATAGAATCGGGCCAAGCACTGTACCCTGAGGAACACCAAACTGGACCACTTTAGAAGAGTTACAAAGTGTATTTAGTTTAACTGTTTGTGTTCTATTACTTAAATATGTCTTAAACAGTTGAAGAACTTTACCCCTTATTCCTATTAATTTCAATTTGTTTACTGGTAATGTGATGATCGACTGTATCAAGGGCTTTAGATAAATCTAGGGAAATTGCCAGAGGTTTATAGTTATTATTAAAACAATTTGTATTCAGAAAGCTACACAGTCTCCTTTTTATACATTTTTCTATGATTTTACAAACGGGACTCGTAAGGAAAATAGGACTGTAGTTATTAATATCAATTTTTTTTTTCTCCCTTATACAGCGGTATGATCACAGTTTTTTTTTAAGATATGAGGAAAAACTTCAGTTTCAAAAATCCGTTTAACAACATAAACCAAGGGTGCAAGTAAATATTTATAGTTAGATTTTATAGTTTATATATTTAATAGTTCGTGTGTGTGAAGACATGATATTATACACCTCGTGGTTAAACACCATAGAAAAAAGAAACAAAGTTTTCTTTTTTCTATGTTAAACACAGACTGGCGGCAGAGGCGGAATATATCAAAATATTTGATCGCTTCGGCCGCCTCAAGACCGCGCACGCAGAATAAGAAAGTTTTTGGACGTTCAAGGTGCTCATTTAGAACATATTTTTTTTTATATTAATAATATAATATTAAGTTTATTTTAAATAGTTTCAATATAATAAACATGTTAATATGTTATTTTTCAATAAACTTATTAATAAATTCCCCAGAAGACGTGCTTGTTGATGACATAAGCAATTTAGAAGGAAACTTATTTTACGAGCAATTTAGAAGGAAACTTATTTTACGAGCAATTTTTATACTGACTTAAACACTTTTATCAAGAGAAATGCTTCACATTTTTTTTTTATTTTTCGAGTTTTCTGTTCCTTTTAAGCTCTTAAGATCAATCCTTACAAATGTTTTTCGATCCGGTAAACTTCGATTTCGAAATCTTTCAGCATAAATTTCTCTTGCTTTCAGAGAATTGCATTGTGCTTATCCATAAATTGAATACATGTTAGCATTACTCCATATTAAATTCTTAAGTTTATTTGTTTATAATAATAACTGGTAATAATTAGTATGTGAAAGTAATAGGTTAGTTATTATTGTGTTTTTATGAATTGACGGTAAACTCCATTCCACAATAATTCGTTGATTTCTCGACCGCAATAAAATTTAAATGACAACCCTCAGTCGTAATCCCAACCATAAATAAGTTGCCTGACAAATATCTATTGTGTAGGCACCGGACCTGTTGAAAGGGTACAGGTCCTGATTACCTACTAATTTCAATAGTTTAGGTTAGCTATTTTCAACAAAACAACAAATATAAAAGAATAGGTAAGTATCTTTATTTTAATCATGTAATTAAATAGCTATTAATATTTATACAAAAATACAAACACAATATTTAACTGAACCTACTCTATATTTAGCTCTGTTTCACTATCACTATCGTCTTCATCTATGCATAAACTAATTATTAAGGGCCTTACGTTACTATTAATTATGTTATAGGAATCTTCGACTTGGATCACGTGTCTCACAGAATTTTTCCAACTTTCTACTGGGATATTATTTACACATTTTTTAATTAATTCTATAACAGAACTACTTAGTGTAGGGGATGTGTTTTCTCTTCTAATCATCGTCTTTAACTGGCTTTTTAGAAAAAGATGAATATAGCCGTGTTTTTCCAGGCAAAAAGGACGTGATCACAAGGAAAAAATTAAGAAACAAAGAAGACTTTTAAATGATTCGTTACTTAATTTACATAAGAAGTTCCGAGCTGAGAATCCAAGATATATGTCACTGAGTTACACTACGTTTTGTCGCTATAGACCATTTTGGATTTTAGCACCCAGTGCACAAACTCGTGAAACTTGTCTTTGTGTTATGCATGAAAATGTATCGCTAATAGTGAGGAAGCTACGAATATTGAATATTATAAATCACAGTTTTTCGGATGAACTTTGCAAATCCTTATGCTGTGATGGGCAGTTAAAGGAAGACTGTTTATCAAGAATCTGTGAAAAATGCAAAATCTTCGAAATTTGTGTTAACACATATGAACCAGAACAAAAAGTTACTTATAAAACTTGGAAGATTAAGAAAGAAACAATTACAATAAAAAATAAGGAAAAAATTATTAAAAAAACAGTAAAGGAAGAGATTGAAATAACTTGCGGAAAATTGATTCAACTTCTTAAAGAGAGTATTCCGAAATATATGATCCACCTAAGAAATATATTTCACCAGTACAAAGTATTAAGTGAATTGAAACGTAATTTATCAAATGTTACCCTAATAATTCATATGGATTATATATATATAAACTGACGTAGTTTAGCTTGTCGACAGCAGTATGTATTGTATTTTTATTAATAAATTGTTTAAAATGTAGAAAACAACTTTTTTGTCAACTCCGTTATCATGTGTGTCACCTCCGTTATAATAGGTTTTTATTTTTTGTCAAAATTTTAAAAATGAAATAAAATTAAGCTCAGCAGGTTTTTGAAATAAACATATTATCAACTTAGTTATAGGCCT
Source organism: Polydrusus tereticollis (assembly GCA_963920685.1). Taxonomy (NCBI): domain Eukaryota; kingdom Metazoa; phylum Arthropoda; class Insecta; order Coleoptera; family Curculionidae; genus Polydrusus; species Polydrusus tereticollis. The sequence goes on from OY987329.1 coordinate 60,557,991, forward strand.
TCAAAGATTTCAATTTAACATGTACATATTTTTCTTTTAATTGCGGGTTTAAAAAGTTCCCGTATTTTGATAATGGCCCATATAACTGCTACGGTAGATGGTAGATGTTGGCTCACCCGACATCGCCCGGTGAAATACCATCGCATTGGCTTAGGTGGTATAAAGTTTCTCTTCGAGCGAACGTTTTGTCGCTGTGCCGACTTATCCGGTTTCCAGGGTGGGAAATATATGAAAAATGCTATGATGATGGTTCCAAAATCAAAATGCTCCGGAGTTAAACTCGCTTCCCGATCGGACCTCCGGGTGGCGGCTGGTCCTGGCGCCTCATCAAGCGAAGTTTCCCAACATCCACCATTTCCAATAGCCAGACGGATCCGTCGAATAACATTTAAAACGGAAATGGTGTGACAACTGTAGCTGTTAAAAGACCCAAAATTAGCAGGTTCCAAATTGACTTCAGCAGTATAAGAGGACTGAACTCGAACATCAATGCAGTCCATCAACATCTACAATCTACTAAACCTCATGTATTCGCACTAACCGAAACAAAGGTCAGATCATCGACTAGTACGATCAGCTATTTATATCCTGGGTACGACTTTCATCACCGATTTAGACGCAATTTTGGCTTTTGTCTCTTTGTCAAGCGTGATATTTCTTGTCAACGAGAGGAGACACTCGCTACACAAATACACGACGAGCCACTGTAGCCCACCCGTACGTGGTTTAACTTAGTGTCCCTCGAACGAGACTGTTAAAAAATTATTTTATCTGGAGAACGGTCATCACTCTGGAACGACCTCCCTGAGGCCGTGTTCCTCAATGTGTATAATCTCCAAAGATTCTAGACCAACGTGAATCATTTCCTGCGCACACGCACCGCTCGCAGAGCGCCATAAAGGGTTAATCCTGCAGTACTGTTGCCTCATAAATAAACAAAAAAAAGATACTAGATTGCATACGAATTTGATTATTTTAGAAATGGTTCATTTTTTTGAAACAAATGAAAAGTACCTTTTTTAAAGTGAAATGCCAAAAGTATATTTTAGTTTTCCAAAAATGACACCTATCAAAATGTTGACCCTATGAGTGCGGTGCCAAGTCCGTTTCTGGCTATGTATAAGAATGATTCTAGTATGAGTTTCTTAGTCCATATGGGCTGCACAAAGTTACAAAATTTTGTTAAAATATACAGGGTTGTTTAAAAGTTATAAAATGTATAATAATAAAATGTAATCTTTAGGTGCTTCGTTGGGACCGATATCTTTGTCAGGAGGGACATTAGGAAAAATGATTATATGATTACTAGAATATTTTTTTGAGCTCCCCTGTATGTTGGCGAAATATTGCCCCATACTTACCAGATACCCTGTACATTGGAAGGACGAAGGATCTTAGTAATATTATAAATTAAATTAGTAATCAAAAATCATTAGACATTAAGAAGCGAATACTTTTCATGTCAAATTTAGCTGAACTTGAAAGGAAATTTTATAAGAGTATAATTTTATATTAGGTAATTTATTACAAGGTAGAAATGATAAATTTCTTACCAATTGGAATATGCTTAAAGATACAGCTTCTCGAATCGTCCCTTTATGATAAATAATCACCAGTCCATTCACCAAATAAGCACAATAGGTTAATCTACTAAGTGGTACGAAAAACTTCCATGATAGAAATTTATTAACCGTAACTAAAAAGGGAAATTAATTATTATAAAGCGTTTATGTTATAATAGTTATTTATATTGTTAGTGTTAAAAGTGTAATATTATTCCATGAGAAGGGAAAAACACGCGCATCATACAATATTTTATCTCCCAAACACTATTAAACCAGACACTGAAATAAACCAAAAATGAATACCTATTAATTGTACCAAATTCAAAAAAGTCATCAAATCGAAAATCAATTGACTTACCTTATTTCTTTGTTGTTAGTTACGGAAAAACTCGCTGTTAATAATTTGTAAAAAGCGATATTTTTTTTTGAATTTGTGCGATTTTCGATGGATATTCTGGAAGAAAACGATCCAAATGTGGAAAGAAATGAAGCAACTACCTTTTGAGTTGCTGCTCATGAAAAATGTCTGCAATGGTGCGATTTGAAAGGCGTTTCTTGAAAATACAGTAAAACCTCTGTTTGCAACCGCCTCTATAAAGTGATCACCTGCGTTAAGCGAACGGTTATGAATTCCCCATGTAAAAATGGAAATTGCATTACTTTATACTCCTCTTTACTGACCCATCTGTTAAACAACCGCGGGCACTCATTATCGGAATTTTTAGTAAACATTAATGCTAAAAGCACCCTCCATTAGGAGCAGTCAAACCCGACCCGGCAATTCTCAAGAAATATAGCTACATACACTAATTACTTTATTGCAGGCGAATCCATTCAATTTGCTTTAAAGGCCGATAAATCGGTTGTTAACATTAGTTTTGTTTCAAACAGTTTTTGTGTGTTTTGGGACTAACGTGAATATTTGAAGGTGGCGGGAAGAAGAAATGTCTTTCTTTAAGCGAAAAAATTGAAATAATCGCGGAAAGTGAAAAAATTGGTTTAAGTACCAGGAAATTGATTGAAAAATTTGAAGTGGGTAAGACCCAAGTGACTATGTTGCTTAAAGATAAAGCAGAAGTTAGAAATTTGTTTCAAGAAGGTGGCAATGGTGAACAAAAAACAAAATTTCCCATAACCGAAAGACTGGCAGTGGACCAAGTTGTTTTTAACTGGTTTTGTACACAACAAGCACTGTTCGGTGGCCTGTCGCAATTGGTCCGCAGTGACAATAAAAAATTAAAGAAGATAATATTCCGCTTGCACAACTGTTTCCTAACATTAAGGACACATTTGTGAACTTGAAACAATTTGCCTCTATTGATAACGATTTGCCAATAGAAAGTGCAGAATTGACTATCATCGAGTGTATTAACGAGATCGAAGATACGGATGAAGCTACTCCCAACTCTGAGACAGAGGAAGAGAAACCTGAACTTGCGCCAGTGTCGAAAATACCAAGCCTATCTGAAGCCTGCGCAAGTTCGAAGGACTTTTTTTATATAATTAATAATGTTAACAATTTTGGCAAGTCTACAAATATTTAAAAAAATAAGAATTTCAAAGCAAACATACAGTACATTGTATAATATATATGTTAGTATGCACGTGAAGTAGATCGGTAAATTGGATTCATCTCATTTAATTTTAGTTCTGATAAATTTAAACAAAAATATTTAAAATTATTTACATACTTATATGTAGATACTTATTAGTAAACAAACACTGTAAAATGCAGACCAGTTGTTTTAATTTTTCTGTATTAATCGACCAACATTTGATTCCCCGAGAGTGGTCGCTATTGACAGATTTTACTGTAATTAAAGTTAAAAATATCATCTTATTTATTTTTTAACACTATGGTCATAAAAAGGCATTTTAGACACTGACAACAAGCGTTAAAAAGTATACTTTTAATAGTGTTTGTAGATAAATAAATTATTAGCTGAATTATAACTCGCATATTATCAAAAAAGATCATGGCGAATGCGAATATACCGGGTGGTGCACCGCCAGACTGGCCATAGGAAATCTCATGTAAATTTTGTTACCCTCAAATATAGGCGTTCCTATTAATTTTATATCAAAATTGTATCAGACTTTTTTGAAGGTCCTTGTATGATTGTACTTCTAATAGGCCAATTAAAAGTTATTTCTTTATTTCGTTTTAAGTACTTGCGTTTATTATATTAGTACAATAATAATTTTTTGTTGAATACTGTAAAACATGTTAAAACTAATAAAAAATGAAACGTCTATAGTAAAGTTAAATAAGGCTGGTTTCATCAGGAAGCACGAGTGCGCGCGTACACGTGATTAAAATTTTCGCCGGGGCCGCATTCAGACATAATGCTTTGTAACTATTTAAAAATATACCAGGAGAAATATGAAAATGTCCATATGTTTCAATGTAAAGATAGCCGCATAGTGTTTCTAAAGTATGTATACATAGTGCTACAAATTTGAGTGTAGGGTTCATACTTCCGATAAATGGAGACAATGCCAAAATTAACTTTTGTGTAATTTACAAATGTACAAAATAAAAAACTATCATTCTTAATTATCCCATTAAATAAAAATAATAAACGGATTTTTTAAAAATTTCTATTTGAGGTACCTACTTATATTAATTAGTAAACATTGATTTAACGCTAATTAAGTCAAAACACATAAATTCGATGCGTTTTTTCTAAAAAAATGCGACCCATTTAGAACCACTATACTTAATAGACGCATCCCAAGAATAAAACTAGAAAACCCATTTAATCTTCTCTATTTCTGTAAAGACGCCTAAAACAAGCGACGCAATGTCAGTAGAGGATTAATACACTTTCCTTGTCACCCCACACTCCTCTGACGTCACATGGCCTTGAACGCAAACGTATGCAGGTGTTTATTTGACCTTGAATAACCCGAACGACCTTGACCTTGGATGACCTTGAGTTGAACTTGACCTTGACTAACCCGGGTTTGACCTTGAACTTGACCTTGAGTAATCCAGCCTTGACCTTGAGTCCTATGCAGGTGTTAATTTGACCTCGAATGACCTTGACCGTAATTTGTACCTTGAATGACCTAGGTCGCAAACGTATGCAGGTGTAAATTTAACCTTGAATGACCTTGTCCACAAACGTATGTAGTTGTTAAATTTGACCTTGAAATGACTTTGGTTGCGAACGTATTTAGTTGTTAATTTGACCTTGAATGCCCTTGGCAGCAAACCTATGCAGTTGTTTAAATTGACTTTCAAATGATTTTGGGTGCAAAGACGTGCTAGCCTCAATGTCAGGTCTTGAAAGCAGGTGTGCTAAACTCGACGTGTGACGTCAAAACCCGTAGCCTTTAATGCAGGTATGCTAACATTGGCTTGACTTTGACCTTGAATACCCTTGGTATCAAACCTATGCAAGTGTTAAATTGACTTTCAAATGATTTTGGGTGCGAGAACATGCTAGCCTCAACGTCAGGTCTTGCAAGCAGGTGTGCTAAACTCGTCGTGTGACGTTAAAAGCCATAGCCTTTAATGCAGGTGTGTTAACATTGACGTGACTTACCTTGAATACCTTTGGTCAATTGAGTCAAACTCGCCTTATCCATATTTCGCGAAAATTGAGTGAAATATGGAATTTAATACAGTTTTGATTACCTACTATAAAAAAACCGAACACTTGGCATGTCAATGTCAATTATAAAAGGTGTTTAACCAATACACGAAGGTAATTTACTTATCCCGTCATTTTAGGTTAAAAATGAAAAAAGTTCCTGTGTAGGTATAAATTTTTAGGTAGATACTACGATGCTGTCATAAACGACGGCGAATTTTCTCCACCATTTAATTATTCTAGGTACCTACGTTAAATCTATGGAGATCTTGAGGTTAGGAGCCCGAACGCAATTCATTGGTTTCGGTCCCAGTTTTGCATCGGAGATTCAGCTTTACAAATTGGCCGTAAGCAGCGCAGCGCTAGCCTAGAGCTTGAAAATGCATTGGCTCTTATGGGAGCGATACCTATTTTTATTAAAATTACTTCTTTGGAGAACAAATAACGACTTTTATATGAATTTATAGTTACTTTGACATACTTATTTTAAAATTCAGCCTCTATGAACTTCCAACGACGCGTGGTTTTTAAAATACAGTGTATTAAAGGTTCGAAGACAAAGAAATTTCTATAATGTATTTAAAGTTGCCTATACTATACAACGATAATCTATTACCGTCAAGTGCAAAATTTATAACAGTAGGTAGTAAATGTAGGGAAAACAGTATTTATAAAATCGACACCATATTTTCATGAGTTTGATATCCTTTACTTAATTATTATGGTTTATAAGCTAACTTTAACTTACGTTTGGAGCTATGAAACGGTTTTCATTGTCTTGACCTAGTTCTTTCTTAAGCTTTGTAGCGGAAGATTATACTGTTTTATACCCAGGCACACAGCAAACTCTACTCTTATATGATTTACGCTTACTAATTATCAACAATATTAGGAAAAAGTTAATAATAAAGTCATTTGAACGACTAAAACGTGAAAAACGATATGTTTTCTATACACAAGTCAATTCTACCACAGAGAGAGCGCCACTATGGCAACAAAGCAAACTACCAAAAAAAAACAGGGACAGAAATTTAAAATACTGCCATTTTCGATCTGGCTCCTACCTCAAGATCTCCATAGTTAAATTAAATAAAGTGGACAAATTAATTTTAGATACCCCGATATTTTATTTTGAACACATGGCATGACAATGTCAATTATTGACTTCTCTAATTATTTTAGAAAAAAATGTATTAGGGTTTATTAAAACGCGCGAAAAGCTGTAATAAAAGGATTAACCTTAACCCATTCCGGTCAACCAGTTAGGAATTAATGGCTAAACTCTTCTTCCAAATTTGTAATTTATTAGGAACCCTGTATTTGTGAGCAATAATAAAAACAACAGAAGTTTTAAGAATGAGAGTTCAAATGAATAATTTACAATGTCACTGTCAAATTTGGTATTTTTATGGATTAGTAATAGGAAGGGGGTTAACAAGGACTCATTACTTTTACTAAGATTATGGAGATCTTGAGGTTAGGAGCCCAAACGAGGGCATTGGTTGCGGTCCCAATTTTGCATCGGTAATTCAGCTTTACAAATTGGCCGCCAGGGGTTGCAGCGGTCCCGACGATTGAAAAATGCATTGCTTCTTATGGGCGCGATACCTATTTTTATTAAAATTAGTTCTTTGGAGAACAAATAACGACTTTGATATGAATTTAGGGTCACTTTGACACACTTATTTTAAAATTCAGCCTCTATGTAGTTTCAACGACGCTTGGTTTTTAAAATACAGAGTATTAAAAATTCTACCATCCGGTTTTACAAAGCAAGTTCTACTTCTATAAGACCTACCGTTACTCATTATCAACAATATTAGGAAAAAAGTTAATAACAAAGTGATTTGGATGAATAAAACGAGAAAAACGCAATGCTTGTTTTAGAAAAATGAACGCTAACGAAGACAGGCCCTCTATCGCAACCCAGCGAACTAACCAAAAATAGTGATAGAAATTTTAAATACTGCCATTGCCGATCGGCCTCCTATCTCAAGATCTCCATAATTAAGATGTACGTCTCGCAGCCTTGATGCGAATTTACCAATTATTCCCTTTGTGACGCCAAACTGTTGTAGGCCCTTCTGACGTCACACGTCGAGGTAGCCTTCAATGCAGGTGTGCTAGCCTTGACATTGAATGTGCGACGACGACCTACAATGACATTGAAATGTATTCTTAAGGTTGTTAGCATGTTCAAAACTTCACGATCATCTGGCAACACTGCAAGACTTGCACGTTGACCAAATCAGTACAAAATCTTAAACCGTGCTAGCAGGATACACCTTGCAACACACGCATCCGTTCGACCGCCTTGTCGATGTTGCCGAATGTTTACGATTGTAGAAAATGGTCAGATTTTTTTGTTATGCCATCCGTATTACATAATTGGAGATTGAGCATATTAAATATTTGGGTTTAATAATCGACAAAAACTTAATTTTAAATACTGCCATTGCCGATCGGTCTCCTACCTCAAGATCTCCATAATTAAGATATAGGTCTCGCAGCCTTGATTTAAAAAAAAAATTAACTGTTTAGCAAAAATTTATTATGAAACTGATATAAATCACAAAATTGTAAAGGTGAGATTTGAGGGCGTATATAGGTTTGAATAAATTCTTTGCCAAGAAGTAATAAAAATAAATGATTTTATGTTGTTTTTTGAACACAATTATTTATAACTTAAAAAGCACTTACCCCCACTACATTTATCTGCTTGCCTGCTTATTTCCTTAATACAAATAACATGTATATCGAGGGAATCACACTTGCGACTTTTTTTTTTAGCACTATACACCAATTAAAACTTAAATGAGACAAAAGTTTTGTGTATGGGAACTTTCCTAAAATAATTAGGGAAGCCAATAATGTATCACTTCAAAATTTACATGGCAATTCCTATGTCCTGCCTCACGGTGCAACACCCGGTATACCACAAAACATTGCTTTTTATCATTAACGACTATAGATATTCACGACTCATTTTTAAGTTATAATATATTTAATGGCTCAGTTTAACCTATATGTACACAAACACGCTGAAATATTATCGAATACTAAAGTCCAAGATGGTAGCAGGTAGTTCCCTTCAAACGGTGTGATAAAACTAAACGATCGATCTCAGTAGACAGGTATTATTCGTCAGTGCTGGCGTTACTCCAGTAAATATGTATAAAATTTAAAAATTCTGTTTAAATTTACTACATTTTTTACAACAAAATGAGATAAATATTGTATCATGTAGACCTCGATCATCTCTCTATAAAATCCCATGCCCCGTTTTTACCAAAAGTACACAAATCCTTGTATAATGGTGTGGTGAAATCAGGAATTTCAACCAAAGAGTAACAAATCCGTGAACTATTAATTTTCTTCAATTTCAGCGGAATTTCTCTCAAAAAGCAACAAATCCATGCAGAAAATACGAGCGCAGTGTTATAACCCATGCAAAAGTGAACAAATCCAGAGGTATTTCAGAACTTTCCCAAGTTGGATTACTGATAAAATAGGTTTTTGTTTATTTGTAATTTTTTCTAAGTTGATTTAATAAATATTATAGTATAGTATCAGTTTTCCATGTCTCTAAGTGTAGATACATTGTTAATAAATTATTGTCAGCAACCCTGTGATAAAAAATATCGTCGCACACCACTGTGAAGCCATAAGCTGAAAGCGTCAAAGTTTTATTTTTACCCTGAGCCAAGCTTTTGTGTGTATCCATAAACATAAGATGAGTGTGACAGAGATGGTATGAAAATAAGATAGGTGCGATAGAGATAAATGATTTCGCACAAAAATAACAAGAAGGTAGGTAGAAGGTTTAACCCGAATTTTATTGTACGGTCTTGGGATATAGCAGTCTTTTCTCTCGAAAATTATTTGTATTTACAGAAAAAATATTTCTTTAACCTATAGAATGAGATACCACAAACAAATACCAATCAAAGATTTTTAATTTAAGAGCCATGAAAATTACATAATTATTATTATTAAATATACATGGATGATTGGCTATGATATTTTATAGATTGAATTAATGGATTTTAAAAATTCATTGTAAAAGATACGTTTTATACTGGGTGTTGCACCGTAGGACGGAACATAGGAATTCCCGTGTTTCATAATTCGTTTTATAAGTCTATTGCAGTGTGAAAATATTTATTAGGGAACCAATAAAACTTTATTGGGAAAATTTTGACTACATCTTGAAGCGTAAAAGCGGGCATACATACACAATTTAAGTTGATGGCCTTTTTCAAAAAATACTTTTTTGCCATTTTAAATAACACGTACAAAAATTCGAACGTTAACTGTCGAACAGACAACAACAAATGATGTATGATTTAAAAATATCTAACTGCTAGACATCCAATACGGTTCATATAGTAATAAAATGGTTTCCAAGAGAGAAAAAGGGTTTATTTTATTATAACCTAAGCCGTCAAATTTCTCTCTTGGTAAAGTAAAATTATAATTTTTATATTAGGTAAATACCCGGTCCTGCTTTGAACTATACTTAAAGTTGATCTTTTACGATCTTAAAAAAATTGTCAACATTTAATATACAGCATCAATACAAGGCCTATTTCTGTTTAATTTAACACAATATACAGAACTATTATTTTTATGACTTTAACTCTTCAAGCAGTAGTTAAAATTATTCAAATAAAATTTTATTGGTTCACTAATAAATATTTTCAGACATCATTGCACAGCAATAGGCTTACAAAACTAAGGTTTTTTTTTCTAAACAGGGTATATTTCTCTCTCGGTAATGGCTAAACTCTTTTTGCAAATTTATAATTTATTAGGAACCCTGTACTGTAACAATAATTTATCACTTTTATTAAGATATAGATAGGTCTCGCAGCTTTGATTTTAGTGCGAATTTGCCAATTACGCAAAAAATTAATCGTTTAGCAAAAAAAATGTGTTATGACACTGACATAAATCACAAAATTGTATAGGTGAGATACTGGTGTTTTGTATCGCTCACGAATACAGGAAGCTATATAGCGTCAACTACGCCATTATCCTACCCTGTCTATTCTTAGAAAAAAATTATATTTTATTTTTCTCTCTTTCGGTAAAGTAAAATGCATGCGGGTATACCAAACTATTATTTATACATTGTGTACATAAAGTAAGGAACAAATTCATTATTTAGTAATCAAAAAACCATTTCGTAACAATCCTCGGACACGTATATAATTATTTTTTTAGTGGTGCATATCCACTGCACAATGTCCCTATGTACGCCGTTCATGAACCAGTCGGATTTTAAACGGGTGCTATTTTTCTACCGTTAATAGGTTATGAATGGTCATAGCAGTCGCCTTATGATCTATGCCAATTTGGCGGACGCTGTTATGGGGATCTTCTTCTATAGTCAATAAAATATTTAATTTTTATCATCCGTAATATTCGTGCCGTTAATGTCATATCTACTACATGAGTTGCCCTGTATAATAAAGTTATATGTCAAATTATGTGCAATTAAAAATTATTATACAGTGTGTCCGCGGATGGGGGTACCCAATAGGGAAGAATTCTTTATTATTCATTTTACGACCAAAAGTCATTCTTTATAAAAAGTTCTGCTTGTTTAGAAAATGAATTTACGATAAAAAAAAATTTAGATCACATGTACAGGGTGTTAATAAATTAGGAAAATATGAAAACGCTTCAAGAGAGAAGTACCATTATTTATTATTTTTAACAAAAATTTTATAAAACAAAGTTGTTTATAAACTAACGTAAAGTCTAAATACAAATTTTGAAATAAAAATTCCAATTTTTTAAAATAAAATGGGTTTTATGTAATTATTTGCATTTTACAAAAAAATCAAGATAGCCGATTTTGTATACGTTCATGTTACGTCATCATCTTATTTACATGTGTCAGTATTCTGCTTTCGTGTAGGCATTTTCGAAAATGTTAACCAAAGAAGAGCGTATTTATTTAATAAAATGTTACGGTATTGGAAATGTGTCTTATCAATACGCTATAGATGTTTTTCATGAAAAATTTCCTAATACGCCGGTGTCAAAAAAAGCATTGCGAAGATTGTTTAAAAAATTCAATGAAACTGGGTCGGTGATGAATGTAAAGAAATCAAAGAAAAATTACGATCAAAATGATGCAGCTACATTATTAGCAATAGGGTCAGTTTTAGATAACCCGAAATTATCTTTAAGGAAGCGTGCACAAACAGTGGATTTAAGCAAAAGTGAATTACATACAATTTTTAAGGAAAACAAAATTATACCGTTTAAGCCAAAGATCCGGCATACACTTGAACTTGGAGATGAAGAGAGACGTTTAGAGTTTTGTTTATGGATAGGTGAAAAGTACCTTGAGAAGCAACGATTTCATAGATTTATTTTTTTTTACCGATGAATCTACATTTTACACAAACGGGCACGTATCTTCACAAAATAGTCGTCATTGGGCTTACGAAAATCCTAACTATGTAATAAACAAACGAAGTCAACGTTACAGAAAAGTTAATGTATGGTGTGGAATTTTTTATGATCGGATCATTGGCCCATATTTTATAGAGGGAAATTTAAACCAGCTCGTGTATTTGAACATTTTGGAACATTTCGTCTTACCATTTCTTAATACGTTAGAGCCAGAAGTACGTAATAATATGTTTTGGCAACAAGACGGTTGTCCTGCTCATTGCACAGCCTTGGTCAGACAATGGTTAAATGATCATTTTGGCGCAAGGTGGATAGGGAGGTTTGGCCCAAACCATTATCCAGCTAGGTCGCCTGACCTTTCATTGCTAGATTTCTTTTTGTGAGGTGCCTTAAAACAAAAGGTTTATTCAGATAATCTTCCACATGATAGGGAAATATTAAAACAACGAATAGAAGAAGCGATCCATGATCTAAATGTGCCGCGAATCATTCGTAAAGTGTACGGTAAATTTATTAAGTTAGCGGAAAAGTGCGTCATGTTGGGAGGTAGCTATGTTGAATAATTTTTAAAAATTTGAATTTTTATTTTAAAATTTGTAATTAGACTTTACGTTAGTTTATAAACAAATTTGTTTTATAAAATGTTTGTTAAAAATAATAAATAATGGTACTTCTCTCTTAAAGCGTTTTCATCTTTTCCTAATTTATTAACACCCTGTACATGTGCTCTAAATTTCTTTAATCGTAAATTTATTTTCTTAATAAGCAGAACTTTTTATAAAGAATGACTTCTGGTCGTAAAATGAATAATAAAGAATTCTTCCCTATTGGGTACCGCCATCCGCGGACACACTGTATATGTGTCCAAGGATTTTTACGAAATGTTTTTAGATTATTAAATAATCAATTTGTTCCTTACACTGTATGCCCGCTTTTACGCTTCAAGATGTAGTCAAAATTTTCCCAATAAAGTTTTATTGGTTCCCTAATAAATATTTTCACACTGCAATAGACTTATAAAACGAATTATGAAACACGGGAATTCCTATGTCCCGTCCTACGGTGCAACACCCAGTATAGAACGTATCTTTTACAATGAATTTTTAAAATCCATTAATTCAATCTATTAAATATCATAGCCAATCATCCATGTATATTTAATAATAATAATTATGTAATTTTCATGGCTCTTAAATTAAAAATCTTTGATTGATATTTGTTTGTGGTATCTCATTCTATAGGTTAAAGAAATATTTTTTCTGTAAATACGAATAATTTTCGAGAGAAAAGACTGCTATATCCCAAGACCGTACAATAAAATTCGGGTTAAACCTTCTACCTACCTTCTTGTTATTTTTCTGCGAAATCATTTATCTCTATCGCACCTATCTTATTTTCATACCATCTCTGTCACACTCATCTTATGTTTATGGATACATACAAAAGCTTGGTTCAGGGTAAAAATAAAACTTTGACGCTTTCAGCTTATGGCTTCACAGTGGTGTGCGACGATATTTTTTATCACAGGGTGCTAACAATAATTTATTAACAATGTATCTACACTTAGAGACATGGAAAACTGATACTATACTATAATATTTATTAAATCAACTTAGAAAAAATTACAAATAAACAAAAACCTATTTTATCAGTAATCCAACTTGGAAAAGTTCTGAAATACCTCTGGATTTGTTCACTTTTGCATGGGTTATAACACTGCGCTTGTATTTTCTGCATGGATTTGTTGCTTTTTGAGAGAAATTCCGCTAAAATTGACGAAAATTAATAGTTCACGGATTTGTTACTCTTTGGTTGAAATTCCTGATTTCACCACACCATTATACAAGGATTTGTGTACTTTTGGTAAAAACGGGGCATGGGATTTTATAGAGAGATGATCGAGGTCTACATGATACAATATTTATCTCATTTTGTTGTAAAAAATGTAGTAAATTTAAACAGAATTTTTAAATTTTATACATATTTACTGGAGTAACGCCAGCACTGACGAATAATACCTGTCTACTGAGATCGATCGTTTAGTTTTATCACACCGTTTGAAGGGAACTACCTGCTACCTGCTACCATCTTGGACTTTAGTATTCGATAATTTTTCAGCGTGTTTGTGTACATACAGGGTGTAATTTAATTGAGTGCCGATACTTAAGGGTGATAATCTATGAATGATTCTAAGATAAAAAGTTCATATGGACATATGTCCTAAACCTCTTCATTTTTGAGCTACAGGGTGTTAACATTTTAAGAAAAATATAACCTTTTTATATAAATCACTCTTAGATATTTTTATGAAATTTTGTACATACCTTTTAATCAATAAGGAGCATTTTTTGACCTAACAGATTTATAAAAATTTTTACCAGTGACGTCCGTACGGGGTTTGAACTGAATATTTTTAAAGAAAAAATGGATACGCCACTGCTTTTTCTAAAAACGAAACTTACTTTTGAAATTCCCATTTATTTTAAAGCAAATTTCGTTTATGGACTTACTTTTGTACGACGCACCGTTTTCGCGTAAAAAAATAAAAACAAAAAAAACATTTTTTTCTTCGGTTCATTGAGACTGCTTTTATTTATTTTGTTGAATTTGGTTGGCACCCACCATGAGTGGAAACACTTTTTTTGGGACAACAATTTATTTTCTACTTACCAGTGACATTCAACTGAACGTTTGAAAAGAAAAAAACGGTAACCATATTAAATGCCCTCTTAAAGCAAATCAAATAAAAATCAGTAGGCTGGGTAAAGCTACATCAATTTTGACGTTTCTTTTCATAAAGACAAAAGGCCTGGCATTGATTTTGCATTATTAAATAATTATTATTACAGTAAGACGTTAAATTATAATAAAAGAATGGTAAATTTTACAAACAGTGAATTAACTGACATGCATTTTATTTATGGGCTTGCAGACGGTAATGCATACGAAGCCAGGCGGATATACCAAGAGCGGTATCCAAATCGCGTAGTACCCGATCCGAGAACATTTTCTAGGATTCATAGACGTCTCCACGAGACCGGAACTTTAAGAGTAGACCACAGTGCTAAAGGAGTCCATCAAACAGTAAGAACACCGGAACTTGAAGAAGGAATTTTACACGAAATTGAGGAGAACCCCGAAAGTAGCACGAGGAAAATCGCGGCAACATTTAATGTTTCACATTTTCTTGTTTGGAAAATTCTCATCGAAAATTTATTATACCCATATCACATTCAAAGAGTCCAGGCATTACTCCCTAGAGATTTCCCGATGCGCATTAATTTCTGTGTGTGGTTTCTTCAAAACCTGATGGAAAATCCGTTATTTGACAGGCACATTCTTTTTACCGACGAAGCTAATTTTTCTCGAAACTCAATAAGAAATTTCCATAATAACCATTTATGGGCGGATGAAAACCCTTATGCAATTGTAGAATCAAATCATCAAGAACAGTTCTCAATAAATGTTTGGGCTGGCATTATTGATGATTATTTGATAGGCCCATTTTTTCTCCCAAGAAGACTTGATGGACAATCATATTTACACTTTCTTGAAGAAGATCTGCCGCCAATGCTTGAAGACCTTCCATTATTATTAAGAAACCAGATGTGGCTAATGCACGATGGTGCGCCTCCACATCTTAGCTTACGAGTGCGTGAATTTTTAAATCACACCTATCGCAATCGGTGGATAGGTCGCGGAGGAACGCAGCCATGGCCACCTAGATCTCCGGACCTTAACAGTTTAGACTATTTTTTCTGGGGGCATCTGAAAAGCTTAGTGTACCAAGTGCCGATTCATACCGAAGAAGAGTTACGAAATCGTATATTAGTATGCTGCCAAACCATAAGAAACACCCCGGAAATCTTCGAAAATGTGCGTCAGTCTATGGGAAGAAGAGTCCATGCTTGCATACGTGTGGGTGGACGACACTTCGAACAACTACTGTAAATAATGTGGGTTCTTTATTCTGTTTATCTTCTCTTGTCATTTCGCTTTCGATTTAAGGTTTGGAATTTTTCCTTTTAAATTAATCGCGATTTTTGAAATAAAATTTTTTATTTTTTTTTGTTTTTATTTTTTACGCGAAAACGGTGCGTCGTACAAAAGTAAGTCTATAAACGAAATTTGCTTTAAAATAAATGAGAATTTCAAAAGTTAGTTTCGTTTTTAGAAAAAGCAGTGGCGTATCCATTTTTTCTTTAAAAATATTCAGTTCAAACCCCGTACGGACGTCTTTGGTAAAAATTTTTATAAATCTGTTAGGTCAAAAAATGCTCCATATTGATTAAAAGGTATGTACAAAATTTCATAAAAATATCTAAGAGTGATTTATATAAAAAGGTTATATTTTTCTTAAAATGTTAACACCCTGTAGCTCAAAAATGAAGAGGTTTAGGACATATGTCCATATGAACTTTTTATCTTAGAATCATTCATAGATTATCACCCTTAAGTATCGGCACTCAATTAAATTACACCCTGTATAGGTTAAACTGAGCCATTAAATATATTATAACTTAAAAATGAGTCGTGAATATCTATAGTCGTTAATGATAAAAAGCAATGTTTTGTGGTATACCGGGTGTTGCACCGTGAGGCAGGACATAGGAATTGCCATGTAAATTTTGAAGTGATACATTATTGGCTTCCCTAATTATTTTAGGAAAGTTCCCATACACAAAACTTTTGTCTCATTTGAGTTTTAATTGGTGTACTTAGTGCTAAAAAAAAAGTCGCAAGTGTGATTCCCTCGATATACAAGTTATTTGTATTAAGGAAATAAGCAGGCAAGCAGATAAATGTAGTGGGGGTAAGTGCTTTTTAAGTTATAAATAATTGTGTTCAAAAAACAACATAAAATCATTTATTTTTATTACTTCTTGGCAAAGAATTTATTTAAACCTATATACGCCCTCAAATCTCACCTTTACAATTTTGTGATTTATGTCAGTTTCATAATAAATTTTTGCTAAACAGTTAATTTTTTTTTTTAAATCAAAGCTGTAAGACCTATATCTTAATTATGGAGGTCTTGAGGTAGGAGACCGATCGGCAATGGCAGTATTTAAAATTAAGTTTTTGTCGATTATTAAACCCAAATATTTAATATGCTCAATCTCCAATTATGTAAGACGGATGACATAACAAAAAAATCTGATCATTTTCTACAATCGTAAACATTCGGCAACATCGACAAGGCGGTCGAACGGATGCGTGTGTTGCAAGGTGCATCCTGCTAGCACGGTTTAAGATTTTGTATTGATTTGGTCAACGTGAAAGTCTTGCAGTGTTGCCAGATGATCGTGAAGTTTTGAACATGCTAACAACCTTAAGAATACATTTCAATGTCATTGTAGGTCGTCGTCGCACATTCAATGTCGAGGCTAGCACACCTGCATTGAAGGCTACCTCGACGTGTGACGTCATAAGGGCATACAACAGTTTGGCGTCACAAAGGGAATTCGAGATGAATACCTGACACGGGGTGCCTTCTTTAAAAATACATTTTTGATTCCAAGAATGTCGAGTGCCAGTTGAAAAGAACCCAAGCGACCTGTGTATATCTATATTATGTTAACTACGATTTACTGTATTTTTTTTTGTAATCCTTTGTGTTGCCGGTGTTTTCAATTCATTCTGTTATGCCATTGGGAAATAAAGATATTTTTTATGTTTATTTTAACCATGTTTTGAATTACTTGGTAATTACTCTAAAGCCGTATTTTGCAGAATATTGTAAATCTCATTCTTCTTCCTATACATTATTTATCTTTTTAGGTTAGCACGTTTGCAACCAAAAAAGCAAAAATAACACCTGCATAGGTTTGAGACCAAAGGCATTCAAGGTAAAAGTCACGTCAATGTTAACACACCTGCATTAAAGGCTATGGCTTTTGACGTCACACGACGAGTTTAGCACACCTGCTGGCAAGACCTGACGTTGAGGCTAGCATGTTCTCGCACCCAAAAACATTTGAAAGTCAATTTAACACTTGCATAGGTTTGATACCAAGGGTATTCAAGGTCAAAGTCAAGCCAATGTTAGCATACCTGCATTAAAGGCTACGGGTTTTGACGTCACACGTAGAGTTTAGCACACCTGCTTTCAAGACCTGACATTGAGGCTAGCACGTCTTTGCACCCAAAATCATTTGAAAGTCAATTTAAACAACTGCATAGGTTTGCTGCCAAGGGCATTCAAGGTCAAATTAACAACTAAATACGTTCGCAACCAAAGTCATTTCAAGGTCAAATTTAACAACTACATACGTTTGTGGACAAGGTCATTTAAGGTTAAATTTACACCTGCATACGTTTGCGACCAAGATCATTCAAGGTACAAGTTACGGTCAAGGTCATTCGAGGTCAAATTAACACCTGCATAGGACTCAAGGTCAAGGCTGGATTACTCAAGGTCAAGTTCAAGGTCAAATCCGGGTTAGCCAAGGTCAAGTTCAACTCAAGGTCATCCAAGGTCAAGGTCGTTCGGGTTATTCAAGGTCAAATAAACACCGGCATACGTTTGCGCTCAAGGTCATGTGACGTCAGAGGAGTGGGGGGTGACAAGGAAAGTGTATTAATCCTTCACTAATGTCCTAAATTGCATTGATATTGTACGACTTTTCGAATCACAAAATGTGATAGCGCACGTCTTCTTTTTTTCCGTCTGGGACTACGATAATCCAGCAAACAGTATTGAAATCACTTTCAGCTGCACTAGACATTTTCCCGCTTTTCGTGGTCGTGCCTTATTATAAATTGTCAAATATTTTCAAAAACTCATATTTATGTTCCTAGTGACCATTTTACTAGTAGTAAAACGCACACCACCTGTTAAATGTTTTTCGTAACATGGTTTTTTCCTGACCCATATTAGTTTCACTGCGTTTAACTGCGGCAATGATACCGCGCAAAACCTTATAATGCTCACGCAATATTTCATCTACTGCGTCTACTGTCGATTCTTAAAGAGATTCTGTCATTAATAGAAGTTCCGATTTCAGTTTATTTATTAAAGAATTTTGATTTTGTTTTTAAGCCGCTCATAAATATCACTTTTTTGCCATGATTGTTTATTTAAAATTTTTAAGTGATAATACGCATTGTCTATTACAATTAGAGAAGGATCGCCCAAATTTTGTATCAACCGTTCCTTTAGTAATTTTTCATATTCAAACTTTAACTTTGACGAACAAATCCCGTTGAAGAACCAGCATGCAAAATAATGTACCTTTTTCGCGGATCACGTCCTTTTTTTACCGCTTTTTAGATATTCATCTTGCCAAGATTTTCATTTGTAAATAGAAAATTGATTCATCTAAAAATTCCACCTCTTTAAATTTCGACCTGTAATTTTCTGTATAATTCTTTAAAATCTGGAGACGTTAACTTACTATTGTGGCTGTGGCTGATCACATAATAATATGTAAGTACCTTTTGTTACAATCCTTCTTAGACCGAAAACCCATGTTGTCCCGATTTTTTACAGAATGTAATTTAAAACTGGAAGGGTCACATTCGAATAATAAATCGAATTTCGTATTTTTATACTATTAGCAAATCTTCAGTATTTGGCTTTCTTCGTTTCAATCTTTTTGATTTCTTAGATATTAGTATTTATGCTTTCTTTCGTAGACAACTTTCTGCCTAGTCCTTGCACTGACGCCCAATGCTGTTACCTGAATATTGACCGGTGATTTTTCATTCTCAAAATAATCTATGATATTAAGTATTATTTTGAGGGTGTAAAAAACCAGAGAATGGGGTCATTTTGCATTTTTTTTTATTACAATTTCTAAAAGATTTTGTAATTTTAGTGCAAAATGCAAAAATCTTAATCTTCTGACGCCACCAAAATAATTCACAAACATCGACTCGCGGAACCCCCTGTGCGGCGTCACTGTCTCCTTTAGCAAGTCGGGTCGTGCTCGCTGTCGCAGTTACTTGCGGTTTACGATTAAGAATACAGGTGGTCATTCACATTTTCATATCGCCCTTTCTCCGTTGCTGGGTAACGAACGTGGCATCGACAGGAGAGAAGAAAATAATTTTTAACAATTCCTTTTTCATTTTTCTAAAATAGTGTAAGAGAAAGTGTAGTCTAGAACTCGTATGGAATGGCATTTCCTACTTGTTACTATTATAAGTAGTGATAATAAGCTTCTGCTTTAACTGAACAAAGAAACAGTAAGCGCATCCCTTTGTATATGCACAGAAAGACCGTTGCACAAGTTCAAAGCGTACAAACTGTGGGAGGTAATGACATCACCGCCTTGCGAGCGTTTTATTTGATTTTGATCTCGTATATTTGGGAAACTACTTATCGGATTGACTTCAAATTTTCAGGGCTGCCATACTTTACTTTGACACACATTAAAACAAGCCCAATATACACCGAGTGCGTCCCTGATCGACTGAGCAATCGCATTACTTCACGGGTAAATTTCGGCGAAGTGTTTTTGTTTAACTTAGACATCAGGCTTATTTGGTTTTACTATAGTAACATTTGACATCATAATTATTACTGGCGGGCTTATTGAGGTATGTATCACAGTCGTATTTAGATTTTAGGAATTTTTACGAAGAGTTTTTTTTTTAAAATAACTTTTAATTGCCTTATTAGAAAATAATAAAATTTGGTGTGCGAGTCCATCATACAAGGACCTTAAAAAAGTCTAAAACAATTTTGATGTAAAATTCATAGGGGAGCCAATATTTGAGGGTGACGAAATTTACATAGCATTTCCTATGACCAGTCTGGCCGGTATTCTTACCTGCATTTTCAGTAACGCACATAACTATGACCCATCCTACTGCTAAACACCAGGCTACTCGATGGAGTGAAGCGTAAATAGCAGACTCCATACTATTGTGAACGTAATTTGGCTCAAAAAATACTACTATGGAAAACATACCGCATAAGCCAGAGAATACTGCCAAGATCCAACCAATCCAGATGGCTAAATTTGGTATTTTAGTTCTAAAAATGAAAGAATTTTTTCCTACGGCCACATTTGAACAGAAGAAGATTTTTCAAGTAAGAAGAGGCCACGTCGTTATCATCCTGCAAGCGTAAAACGTGTTCCATCTCACGTTGACTTTAAAATGATCCTGTCTCGTGTCGCTCGAGATCGATAATCCGTGACGTAAGCTGATGACGAGGTAGCTTCTTCTTATTTGACGCGGATTCTACTAGTGCGAAAATGAGTTTCGCACACTCATGGGATTATCGTACTCGTCTGGAAAGTGTAGCTTTCTGCACTTGTTACGTAATATACTAGTTTAGATTTCAATTCATAGGTAGTGACTCTGTAAGGTATCACTTGCTAGAATATATTGAAAATGTTACAGCCTCCACTGGAGCACCTACTTATGCAGAATGTCTCGTTTTTTTATCATTAAAATTGGACTGAGGTTGATTTTCAATTTTGCCGTATTCAACAGAATCTTAATGCACTTATAAATTTAATAATGTTTAATTTTACTTACCCACTACTTTGAATTTTATGCACCATGTACCCATAAACTAACCCCAAGAAATAGGAACCTGCTCTCATATGGGTCTTTATGTAGGCGCTGACAAAGTAAAAGTTTGTAGATAAGTCTTGAATTTCCCTAAAATAGTGAATTTTTGTGTTTCTTGACTCAACATCCAAAATTGAAAAGATAGTCCAGTGAGTATACATATGAAGGGTCTCGGGAAAGCCATGGATGTCACAAAATTATTGAAATTAGTTAAGCGCGCCATCTTGTAGATCTCAGTAAATATTAGTTATTAAGATTTTTAAATATGATGTGTTTGGAAAAAACCGTGGATGTCCGCGCGTAAACGGCCGAAACAATGAATGTCCACTCGGCTGTATTCGATTCAGCCATAAGTAATAGTGTTTGTTTTTGCACCCGCCAGCTTTAGTGTAGTGCGTGGTAAACAAGTTGGTAATTTGGTATGGTTAGTTTTGTTTGTGTAGTTCTGATTAATGCTGGGAAGTTTGGTTCACTTTGCCGATTTCAATCTTTCGATCTCGTTCAATAAAGTGAATAGTACATAAGACTAGTTCGTTTGGTTCATTGATTTCACTGATTTACTCGCACATGCACAGTGAAGCAAAAGAAATATATAAGGGAAATATATGTCAAAGTAAAATTATAAATATCGAAGAAACCTACTAAATAAATAAAAGGGAAGCATAGTGCTTCGTGGATAGTACAGTACAACTATACCGTTCTTTACAGTATGAAAATCTCGATAAATATGACAAATTTTGTCTCTAGCCACGGCGCATCGAATGAGCGGTACATGCACACACGCTATTTTGGACGAGTTGTACGACGTGAAGCAGCCATCCATCCTCTGAACTCAATCCACCTGTCCGACAGCCGGCACCATCGGTCTGTCTCCGAGCTCCGGGTAGTTCAGGATCTGCTTCACGGTCGTTTCGCTCTCGTTCGTGTTTTGCGTATAGTAGAAGCACGGCAGATACGTACAAGGCTTTAGATTGCGTTGATTCGATCTTTAAAGAATTACTAATTGAATCTTTTAGTTCAGTTCTCAGATTCGATCTTTTGAACTAGTTCGTTTGCGAACTACACACCTCCAGTTCTGTTGGGCCTTGGAATTGTTATTTATTTAGTTTAATAATGGCTGAAACGGAAACATTAGTATTATTTACTACAAAGAAGAAGCAATTAACTGGGCAGGTTAGGTATACGAAGTAATGAAAAAAATAGGGTAACAGTCTCACGAGTTGGGTGAATTCTGCAAATGCAAACTTCTAAAGTGCAATGATAACATAAGTGAGAATAACCAATAACGAATTTTAGAATATTTCAATTCGTTATTATCCCATAATGAACAAATTGCATGTCTACTTGTGTTCGCTAATACGCTTAGTAAGTGTTCAAATGCGACAATCTAGTGCCAAACATAAGAATGATGCAATATTTCATGATCCCTCATGAGAACGAGAATCAAACCAGATACGAGGGAAGATGAGGAGGCAAAGTTCGAAGACGTACAAGTTTGTGCTATTAAGCAAAAAATTAAAGCACGCCAAAGTCATTATAGTCTACACGATAATAGCGCCAAAATCGACAAATTCGAAACTTTAAAGATATCTAAATTTATCTGGAGATTGCCGTTTCTTATAAGACATACTATCAGCTCCCAGCAATTCAGCTAGGAAGACCTGAAGCAGTAAACAACGCCTCTTAAAGTTAAAGTAAGCTACTACTGTTTAATAATGTTTAACACTATAACTTACTATTGTACCTTGTTTCCAAGTAAAGAAAAAAGTAAACAAAAAAGAGGACATCCATGGACAAAACCATAGACATCCACAATAGACAGTGGACATCCATTGTTTTTACCATTAAAAACATGGCGTCAGATGGATTTGTTTTTTAAATTTTCATGAAAACTATGATACTTACATGTTTAACCAATAATGATTTTTCTTATCATCATGTATTCCTACGGTTTTTACTGTTTTTGCATTTCCTAACTTAGTTGTTGTAAATATATAAAATATGAAACTTTAAAATCCATTTTTCTCAAAAATAAGTTTTTGTGACTTGTATAGTTTTCTCCCGGAAACCCTTCATATACAGTAAAAACATTTAACATGGAATAAATTCTGTATTGTCGCTTTGGTAGATTTTTGTAAAAATCGCTCGAACACGTGAAGTATTGTTTTTTTTTTTGCGCAATTTATGATCTAAAAAACTAAAGTATTGGTGCCGTGTTTAACTTTTCCATCTTTAACTTTATTTATACAGAGCGAGTAAATGATTTGTTAGAATTCAAAAATATATTTAATAAAATGTATTTAGATATTAGATAAGCTAAATCGAGTTTTTAGGACGTAAATGGGTTCCAATAAATAATCAATCAAATAATAATTATCAAAAAAAAATTGAGATAGAAATAGCTCATCGACTTTTAGAAAAAGGCCATACCCAAAACGAAGGGGATAGCACGCAGTTACTGAAAATAGCATTTTTTTACCCAATGAATCTGCAGTTTTACTCTGTACCATTAATTATGGGACACCCTGCAAATAAATTATTAAAAATGAAATAAGTAATTAGACATACCTAGGCATACAACTTTTGGTTAATTTAGTGGATAACTTACGGTGAAAAAGCTAGAAAGGTGGGATCCAGATTATCCTTGAATGTAAAATAGGCTGGTATTATTGCCACACAAATCGTTGATATAGCCAATAAGATGGAGCCTATTTTCTTCCATTTCCATAAGGGATATATTATTATTGGAGCAGCGATAAATAGATGATAGTCAACTGCTAAGTACCAAGCTTGGAACATACACTGTGATGAAGGCAAAAATAAAAGAGATAAGTAATTTTTTGGAATTTTAGGACAAGTGAAAAATTAGATTAATCGATTCCAATATGTTTTCAAAATGGAGGGTAGTAGGGATACGCCATTTTCGGTTTTCACTTGTCTGATGTCCCCTCACATGCACAAAGTTTTGATTTTTGCAAGGTACCTAATAGGTATGATAAATTTACTATTAAAAAGTGACGGGGTTTGTGTGATCTTTACTTACCAATGAATCAGTTCTCACATAATTATTTACGTAAAGTAGGTTTGTCCACCAGGAATTCTGGCATCTTTCATTGTCAGTGAATACGACTTCTTTCCAAAGGGGACCGTCTCCAAGTTTAGGCAACCAGGTTAGATAAAATCCAATTATAACCAGGTAAGCTGGCGTTAACCTATCGAGAACCAAAAGTTTACATTTGCACCAGTAAGTATAACGTCTCTGTCAAATCCAGATTGCAAATAGGATCAGATATTATGTTCGAACCTGGTTTTTAGTTTAGTCAGCTATTATAGTGCAATTTAGTGAAAAAAAAAATGTACAGGGACATTTTTTTAAGTGTCTCACTTGATTAGCGATTTTCCTGCTGACTATAATAAAAAAACAAATCACACATTTCTTAATGATTCTCGACAAGGAAGCCGAATTTAATATCAAAAAATATATAGGTTCACAAATTTGACAGATACGTACGACGCTATTTTGAAGCTTTTAAATGGCAACCCTCATAAATAACCACACGAGTAAATTGCACTTGGCGATCCGATCACAAAAACCTATATATAGTTCTTAATATTTATTTGCAGCCGTTTCGGAAATACGGGGGTTCCTAATTTGCCTTCATCGATTTTGTCTTTTAAGTGTCTCGATCACCCCTTTAATAAATAGACCTTCTGAGCTGAACACCTTAATTTTTTTCACAGGTACATAATTTTCCGTGACCAAGCTGTCTTCGCTTTAATCAAATCCGACAGATGTCAAAAAGTGACAGATACGACGCCATTTTGAATTTTTTTAAATGGCATCCTCATAAATAACCAAACAAGTGAATTGCATATGACATCCTCATAAATAACCAAACAAGTGAATTGCATTTGGCGATCTGATTTCAAAACATATAGTTGTTGATATTTATTTTCAGCCATTCGATCTTTATGGAAAACATGAAAAAAAGATTAATGTAAATATGCAGACAACTTATGAGCACAATTTGAATCCATCTTGAAGCTTACAGGTTGTTACAAAAAAAAGGAGTCATGATTAAGGGAATGAGAAATTTAATAATAGGATCGCAAAATACAATTCACTATTGTGGTTATTTATGAGGGTTGCCATTTAAAAAAAATTCAAAATGGCGTCGTATCTGTCAAATTTGTGAACCTATATATTTTTTTACATTAAATTTGGCTTCATCGTCGAGAATCATTGAGAAATGTGTTATTTGTTTTTTATTATAGTCAGCAGGAAAATCGTCAATCGGGTGAGACACTTAAAAAAATGTCCCTATGTACAGGGACATTTTTTTAAGATACTTAAAAAATGTCCCTGTACATACGCTGATTAAATTGCCACTAACTATTTGTTGATAATAATTTTTTCTCGCACGGTACAATTGTACTAAATACAATACATCTTCCCATGAAAGAGAAAAATCCGTTTATTTTTATCACTCTAGTGCAATTGTCAATTTCCTCTTCTTGAGCACACGACAAGTACTAAGTTACCCCTCCACCTCGCTGCCCTCTTCTGATGTAGCACATTTTACTCTAGTCCCTAACACATAATGTTCCAATGTGCTTCTGGGGATATTGTAGTGAGCTGCTGCACCTCTAATGGCATTAGCCAGTATTAACTGAACCTTTTTCAGCTTTTTGAACAAATTATGTCCTAACAATATCTCTCACCCGCAAAAGAAAAGAAGGAACAATATATGGAATAGTATTCTGTACTAGCATTTGAGAAGGTCTGCCACTGTGGTCTGATATTAAAACTCATAAGGTTGGGTGCCCCCAATTATCTCACTAAAGTCATTGTCTCCTTTTTGGAGAACAGAAGTTTTGTAGTTTCATCAGAAGGCGCGATTTCAGACCCGAAACAAATCAGGGCGGTAGTTTCGCAAGGATCCCCTCTCGCTCCGATGCTGTATAACATTTATGTTCATGATATTCCGAGAGACAGATTTAAGGAGTTGTTTTTGTTTGCTGATGATACTGCAATTACTTCTGTTTCAAAGTCACCGCTAGATTGCAAAGACACATTAAATCATTAGAAAAATGGCTTTCGGACTGGAAGATTCGTCTGAATCCCGCCAAGACGAAAGCCATTTTCTTTTCGAAAAGCACGGTGAGAAGGCCCGAGACCCTTCTAAGGGTGAACGGCATACAAGTAAATTGGGTTCAAGAAGTCAAGTATCTGGGTCTAATTTTTGATCAAAGATTGAACTGGAAGAAAAAAAAACTGGAAAGCAGCCAGGTTCTATTTACTGTATTTTAAATAAAAAGAGTAAAATAGGATATAGAACTAAAGTAAACTTATACAAGACTTTGGTCAGGCCGGTGCTGACTTATGGTGTGCCAACATGGTGCATGATAAGCAGGACCGAGCATAACAGATTTCAGATATTTCAGAACAAAGCTTTAAAAATCATTGCGGACGCTCCGAGGTATGCTGTGAATAGGGTGTTACATAGAGATTTTGAGATTCCCACTTTAATGGAATTTTACAATAAAATTATTACAAACTACTACAGACGTACGGACATTGCCACTAACACACTTATTAGACAAACACACATACATTTTCCGCCAGGCTCCACTTATAAGTACCCTAAGAATTGGCTACCTCCAGTTGTAGTTGCGAGGCACTGAGCTGGAGGGCTCGACGAAATATAATAATATTTTAAACAAGGAAACCAATTTCGAGAAGAAATAGTGTGATAACATTAGGCAAAATTAACGCACTCTCAAACAACAATAAATAGGGCATTGCCCAAACCAAATATTTATGTGAAGTTCGGCCCATAACGCTACAGATCATTGAATAGAAGTTAAAGGCATAAAGCCTGACTTAGAAGACAAGAAAGATCCCTATTAGTATTCTATACTTCCATAAAGTAATATAATGTATTTTAGATGGTAGCCGGATCAGGGAAGGATTCAGTTGCCGTAGACACATAGTCCAGTGACCCCGTTTTCCAAAAATTTTCGGGGCAACTGAGCGACCAATGCTTGATTAAATGCGCGACTAGCACACGGTCTAAAACACTTATAAGTCGTTCGTCTTGTACGTAATTTTTAATAAGAACTTCAAATAATTTCAAAAATACTTACAGTGTTTAAACAAACATAATTAAATTGCACAAGAGCAACATGTTGTTAATAAAAAGAAAGAGTCAAAAAATGCATGAACATTAATCAAGGCATACGGGAAAATATGTTTGGAATCGTTGTTCTGTCAAGTAAACGGATTAATACTGCGTTGCCAGTTGTTTCACAATGGATTTCAAGCACGCATGAAATACAGAAGGCCCAGTTACCCCCCCCCCCCCCCTACCTTAACCCCTGCATAATAAAGAAGCACTAAGATCAATGAAACAATATACCAACGAACAAAGTTGAAAAGACACGATTGGCACAGCGCAAGTAAAGTAAACACACGACCCAAACGAAAAGGACATATTCCAACCATCAAATCTAAAGAAAATAGCTGAAAATGCAACAAAATAAAGAAGAAAAGTAAAAGGTGTTGAACCTGACTTGAAGTTCCCATAATCCCATATATGAGTCATTCTTTTACAAACCGCACACCTTTTTGAACTTGACATTTTTGATTCAGCTGAAATATTGTTTACAGACGATATAAGAAAAATTAATTTACACGTATTTCAGGATTTGGCCGAAAAATTTTTTTTTCAAAATAATCCACGTTCGATTTTTCGACAAATTTTTCAATTATTTTGAACTTCTTATACTTAAAATTCGATATCTCCACTTATACTGGTCCAATTGATGTGGTTTTTTTTTTTATTTTATAGGTAATTGTGTTAGCTTACAGATGGTGTTTTTGAAAATCGCTTATTGTTATCATTTTTAATAATAAACAATAATAACAAGTTTTTCTTCCAATTAGTTTTTGAATTCCTTCCCCCAAGTCAAATTTATTTATACTGTTATCATTTTGTTCGTTATTCTGTTATCTACAAAACTCATTAAACGAAAAAGTGGTATCTCTTTTAGATCAGAAAATATGAAATTTTTCCGAAAGCAAGTCACGCAGCGTTCTTTGCAAGCGTCAGTGATCTCGGACGGCAGCATAATTTTTACGCCGATGGAAATAAATATTAGAATTTCAAGTTCCTAAAAAACTACCAAACTAAGCCATGAAATATCGTGCAACACCAAAATATTTAACGAATAGTATCGAGTATAAATAAACACAAAAATAAAACTAGGTAAGAAAATCGCAAGTATTCAATTTATTAAATTCTATTCAAGTATAAGAAATTTCGTTCAGGTCGATGAATCGCAAAGTATACATTTTATTGCATGACTTTTATTTCGAAAGAGTCGTTTGCTTTTTGCAAAGAAAAGTGCTTGGCTCGCAATTTTTTTATTCCAACAGGAGTGAAGCAATGAAATTTCAACGTTCCTTTTACAGTTATTGCTTTTTTGAATCTCGACTCTAATTGTCGTTCTCCTTCATGATGTTCTTCATTGGTTACATATTTTGATGAGATATTCGGAAGAGATTAACTTGCCTATTCATATATAACTGTTTCGTCGTTAGAATTGGATTGGACATTCTTTTGAAGACTAGCTCTTGCAGCTAATCCAAATCAAATCCCTGATTTAACGAATCAATTGCTGCAGAAAAGACTTCTTTATCGCTCTCGAATAATGCACCAGGATCGTCAAAAAACGATTTGATGTTGTTATCATCATTTTTCAACGCATCAAAATCATTATCAGGAATATCCTCATTCTGAAAAAATGTGATGTACCGTAACTACAGTGACCTCATCTTTCAACAGTTCATTTAAATGTTTTTAGAATCTCAGAACCCGCGTTTTACTCTAATAAAGTGTAGGCAAAAAATCCATTTTTCGAAGTATTGCATTGACAGTGAAATTTACTTTTTTTTCGGTATCCTTGTGTAATTGAAGAACTCTAATACGGCAAGAATTGCAAATTTTTTGTTTCAGAGATTTTTCAGTAACTGATAAATTTAGAATCTTCAAATGTTCCTCCGAGATGCGTCGAAGATTTTTCAGTTTTCGATGAGACGGTAGATCGAAAGGATTCAATCATCGATCATCCCGAATTTTCGGAGCACTCAAAACTTTGGGAGATTTGGGCATATTACGAAAAATTCACACATTCCACAAACTTTTAATTAAAAGGATAAGGACCCGAAGACATGAGTCTGCCACGATTTCGAACAAGGCACTGAAAAAATTCTTTACTTTGCAGCGTGCTAGACTGCAAGTTTAGACACGATTTGACTTGTTGCACGCCGTGCGCTTCGACTCCTCACGCGCTGCGTGACTTGCGCTCGAAAAAATTTCGTATTTACCGATCCACGAAAGATACCACTTTTCTGTAAAATGTGTTTGGAACATAAAGAGATGTTAAACAATATGATATTTTTCATAATCGATTTGAGGTGGGGGTAGAGCATGTTAAATGTATTTAAACAATTAAATTGTTATTAACAATTAATTGTTAATAGTAAAAATTTCGTTTGCAGTATACGGTGAAAGCTGACGTAATAACGCTTAAAACAAAACAAGACTGACATTGATCTGATCAGTACAACTGGAGATAACGAATTTTAAGTAGCAAAGGATTTGAGAAATTCTGGTCACATAATCGAATATTCGTGTGTGGATATTATCGAGAAAAATTTTTTTTAAGCAAAACCATGAAATACGTGTTAAGTTATTTTATGTGTATAAACGGTAATAAAAGTTTCAGGCAAATCCAAAGTGTTAAGTTTTTTTTTCCTAAAATCCGTGCGGTTTGTAAAAGAATGACCCATATACATGGTGCGGCATCGAACACTAAAAACCGAAATATCTTAAAAACCGCTTACTTTAGCGGATTTTCACAAGA
Organism: Polydrusus tereticollis; assembly: GCA_963920685.1. NCBI lineage: Eukaryota > Metazoa > Arthropoda > Insecta > Coleoptera > Curculionidae > Polydrusus > Polydrusus tereticollis. The sequence continues at coordinate 60,588,040 of OY987329.1, forward strand.
GTGCCTTTTTTGTTTCAAAATGTTCAAAAAATTAGTCCCTTAACAAAAAAAGGAAAAAACTACACTGATAAAAAGTTATGGCCATTCTAAACCATAAGAAGTGCATTGTGAAGCGCCCTCCAATGGCCACAGTGAAAAGGTGTCCGTATTCGGGTTTCGCATCCCAAAAAATCCCCGGGTACCCAGTTTTAAAGTAATACGTTAAAAAATGTTCATTAATTTTAAGAAATTCGATTTTTATTTCTTAACTTTACCACTCTGTATCTCGGAAACGGAGCAATTTCGGACTAAGGTAAGTTGCTTTAAATCACCTTATTTTGGCCTCAGGAATATGTGCTCAGACTTTGTACTGACCTTTTAGAGACACCCTATATACAGGGTGTCCGGAAACTTCGTTCGTATATTTTAAGGGGATATTCTACATATGAAAATATGAAAAAAAGTTCATATGAATGTAGGTCTTTAAATGTTTTATAAGGAAGCTATGGCCGTCCAAAGGTGACCTCTAAAGATTAGTTTCTCATTTATATCTTTGCAACCGCTTGAGGTATCGATGTGCTTTTTGGCACACAAACTAATATTAACAATGGCTAATTTATGATATTGAGAGTTAGTATGAAATTTAGTCAGGTACGTTCTGGTGGCTTAGTTTATTTATTCCTAACTTTTGTACACGACACATTAAAAAAATTTTACCCAAAAATTATGATTCCAGTGATTTTTCTACACAAAAACGGTATTCTTATAAAAAATTATTGGGCCAATGATTTAGAGGAAAAATCGGTTTATTTAAATCATTGCATAACTATTATCTATTGTAGTGATCATTGATCAAGTGCAAAGTGTTTTTGATTAATTAAGGTGCAAATTTTAAAAGGTGGCAGATTATTCATTTGCTGAGTTAGCTGATATGCATTTTATGTATGGCAAAGCTAATGGTTGTGCTCGAGAAGCTCGCAGGTTGTATCAAGAATATTTTCCAAACCGTCAAATTCCTTGTGAGAAATTATTCATTAATTTACATCAACGATTAAGAGAAACCGGAACTTTTAGGCCAAATATGAATGAAACTGGGAGAAGTCGTACTACTAGGACTCCACAAGCAGAAGAAAGAGTACTGGAATGCGTTGCAGCCAATCCGGGTATAAGCACAAGAAGAATTGCCTTACAAGAGGGTATCCCTAAAAGTACAACATGGGAAATTGTGCATGAACAACTTTTTTATCCATGCCATATACAACGAGTTCAGGCGCTTAAGCCTCAAGACCTACTTCCTCGTGCACAGTTTTGTCAGTGGATGCAGAGAAAATGTCATCAAGACCGTTTTTTTCTACGTAAAGTCTTGTTTACTGACGAAGCAGGGTTTACCCGTGAAGGCATCGTAAATTTCTATAATAACCATGTATGGGCAGAAGAAAATCCCCATGCAATTTTCGAAAGTCGATTTCAAAGTAAATTTTCAATTAATGATTGGGCAGGTATATTGGGCGATCGATTAATAGGACCATACATTATGCCTCAACGTTTAGATGGGCCTGCATATTTAGACTTTTTATAAGACTCTTTGCCTGTTCTACTTGCAGATGTGCCGTGCCAACAAAGACGTACAAACTATTTTATGCATGATGGGGCTCCACCTCATTTTAGTAGATTGGTTCGAGATTATTTAAATCAAACATATCCAGGCCGATGGATAGGCCGAGGTGGGCCCATTGCCTGGCCTCCCCGTTCACCTGATCTCAATCCATTGGATTACTTTCTTTGGGGATATCTGAAGTCTCTGGAATATTCAGTACCGGTCGAAAATGTACAACAATTGAAACAACGTGTTATTTATTGTTGCCAGGAAATTCGTAATAAGGAAAGAGTTTTCGCAAGAGTACGAACATCAATGAGAAATCGTTGAGTTGGTTGTATTGATATGAATGGAACTTTTTTCAGTTTATTATTGTTAAACCAACAACTCTTAATTTGTTTTGTTTAAAAATTGCAATAAAACAACGTTTTGACTTAATTATTGTCATTGTCAATTTATTTTAACCCTAACCATGGGCTTCTTGATGTTTTTTTGACTTCAAATTTGTATTTGTCATAAGACTATTTTGATGTTTTAGTTTAAACACAATTCGATAATACTTTATGCAATGATTTAAATAAATCGATTTTTCTTCTAAATCATTGGCCCAATATTTTTTTTAAGAATACCTTTATTGTGTAGAAAAATCACTGGAATTATAACTTTTGGGTAAAATTTTTTAAATGTGTCGTGTACAAAAATTAAAAATAAATAAACTAAGCCACCATGAAAAGAAGAAAAAAGAACGTCCCTGACTAAATTTCATACTAACTCTCAATATCATAAATTAGCAATAGTTTGTGTGCCAAGAAGCACATGGATACCTCAAGCGGTCGCAAAGATATAAAAGAGAAACTAATCTTTAGAGGTCACCTTTGGACGGCCATAGCTTCCTTATAATACATTTAAGGACCTACATTCGTATGAACCTTTTTTCATATTTTCATATGTAGAATATCCCCATAAAATATACGAACGAAGTTTCCGGACACCCTTTATATATATATGTATACAGGGTCTCCCAAAAGTCCCGCATAAAATTAATATCAATTAAAGGAAAACTATCTAGGAAAAATGCTCGAACCCGTAAATTGTTATTTTTAATTGTGCATTTATAAAAAAATATTATATAGGGTGTCTCATAGAACAGTTGTCACCTCTTTGACAAGTTTTTTAAATGAAATGCCTAATTTTTTATTAGGTTTTCAAATTCTACGAAAAATTCTAAATATTTTTTATGTAGGGCTTGCTATCCCGATTTTCAGCTGTTTCCATGCAAGATATTGACATTTAATTTGAAAATTGAAACAAAAGGTTATCCATAAAAATTATGTAAGTTAAGTTAGTATTTAGTTAAGTTAAGTTAATAAGTAATAAGGTAGTATTACTAAAATGAAAATTCTAAAAGCACAACAAATGCTGAAAATGTCCACCCCCTTCTACCTGACCACTCAATAGTACCCCTACGACCAATCCAACGGTTTGTAAAGGTTTCATCTAGGTATCTTCAGACCTCCACGCCAAAGTGTGGAAGGGCATCATCTTGTTGAAACCATACCATCTTATTTGGAATATCTGGATCCATCTGGTTAGGAGAAAGAACTGCTAATGCCGGAATTAAATCAAATGTTAAAAAATCCAAATAACGTTCAGCGGTAAGGTTCTCTTGAAAAAATAAGGTTCCAAAATTATATTATTTATTATGCCTGCCCAGACATTAACCTTACCAGCATATTAAGTGTGCGTCTCAAGTAACCATCGCGGATTATCATGAGACCAGAACCGATAATTTTGTCTATTAACTTGCCCGTTCAGGCAAAATGTAGCTTCATCAGAAAATAAAATATTACTTGAAAAGGCATTATTAGTATCAATCCTTATCATCATTTCTTCGCAAAATTCAAACCGTCTATCATAGTCATCTTCTAGTAGTTCCTGTACAAGAAGAGGTTTATAAGGATGTAATTTTTTGCTCTTAAAAAATCGATGTACTGTACTACAAGTAGCTTCATTATCTAACGCCAAAGTAACAACTGAAGAGTGGGGGTTTTCAGTAAGCGATAACATTAAATCGATTTTTTTATCCTCGGTTAGAACGAGTGGTCGACCGCTTCTAGGTAAATATCTAACTGTACCATGCTCCTCAAATTTATGGAATACCCTACTTACAGTCGACTGAGTAATTTGGTATTCTGGATACTTTTCGTTATACAAAGTACAAACCTCAGCTTGGCTTCTTATTTTGTCCCCACACCCCAACATAATTAAAACTTCGATGCGCTGCTTTTCTGTTAACATTTTTAGGTAATTGACAAATTACTTAAGTCAAAGTCAGTATTGACATAATTAAGGACAGTTGATGACAGTAAGATACCTGATTTATTTAACATGTTCTAATACAAAATACAATATGTACTAAAAGTATTACCTATTAAAAAAAAAATTAAATGTCAATATCTTGGAAACAGCTGAAAATCGGGATAGCAAGTCCTACATAAAAAATATTTAGAATTTTTCCTAGAATTTGAAAACCTAATAAAAAATTAGGCATTTCATTTAAAAAAATTGTCAAAGACGTGACAACTGTTCTATGAGACACCCTTGTATAATAAAGGGTGATTTTTTTAAGAGTGTCCGAACTTCTATCCGAGAAGGTTGTGAAATGAACAGTCACTTTTCGCGCTTGTAGTGTCAGAATTATTCAGTATAGTCTGGCAAATCATTATGGAAAGAATAACACCAGAGCAACGCTTGAAAATTGATCAAATTTATTATCAAAACCAGTGTTCTGTGCGCCAAACTTATCGAGCACTTCGTGAATTCTATGGTGCCCATAATCGCCCAACCGAACGATGTATTCGCCGAATTATAGACAAATTTCGAACGCAATTTACATTACTCGATATTAAAACAAAAACCAGACAAAAATCTGTGCGTTCCTAAGAAAATATCGCCGCTATAGCTGCCAGTGTTGATGAAGACCCAAATTTGTCAATTCGTAGACGTTCGCAAGAAGTTGGGCTTTGTTATTCGACTACGTGGACAATTTTGACTAAAGATCTTGGTCTGGTGCCTTACAAGATCCAGCTTACCCAAGAACTTAAGCTGCAAGATCATCGTTTGCGTCGTACGTTTACTGAATGGTCTCTTAGTCAATTGCAACTTGATCCAGAATTTAACCGCAAAATTTTGTTCAGCGACGAAGCTCATTTTTGGTTAAACGGTTACGTCAATAAACAGAATTGCCGCATTTGGAGTGAAAATAATCCCAAAATGATTAAACAATTGTCGTTGCATCCAGAGAAATGCACGGTATGGTGTGGATTATACGCCGGTGGCATTATTGGGCCGTATTTTTTTAAAAATGAAGCTGGAAACCGCGTGTCAGTTAATGGGGATCATTACAGAGCGATGATTATTGACTATTTAATTCCAAATTTGAATGGTATTGATTTGGAGGGCATGTGGTTCCACCAGGACGGAGCCACGTGTCATACAGCCAACGCAACACTGGATTTATTGAGGGAAGAATTCGGCGAGAAAATTATTTCGAGGAATGGACCTGTCAACTGGCCCCCAAGGTCGTGTGATTTAACGCCATTAGATTATTTTCTGTGGGGTTACGTTAAATCATTGGTCTATGCCGATAAACCGGCAAATATTGACGCATTAGAACATAACATAACGCGGACAATTGCAGACATAAGTCCCCAATTGCTTAAAAAAGTGGTCGGAAATTGGATTGACAGAATGCGCTTTGTTAGAAGAAGCCGCGGCGGACATTTGACCGAAATTATTTTCAAACATTAATGCCATTAAATGTTATTTCACATAAAATAAATAGTTTAGAGATATTTAATATGGTTGTTGTTTAATTTAAATTTAAAGTTCAGACACTCTTAAAAAATCACCCTTTATTTTTTTATGTCAAAAAATGCACAATTAAAAATAATAATTTACGGCGGGTCCGAGCATTTTTCCTAGATCGTTTTCGTTTAATTGATATTAATTTTATGCGGGACTTTTGGGAGACCCAGGATAAGAATTATGAAAGGAATACCCCAATTTTTTGAATTAAGATTAGTGTCTCAACATAATGAACACATTTTTTAAAACCTATCGGGGCGTAATACTATGCAGTATTAAAGGGGCAGTGTACCTAAATTTCATGATGTCTAAAAATAGTTTAAAAATATCTAATATAAAAACCGCAAGCCGCTTCGTTTTTAAATAGCGGGACAACAAAGTAAAATATCTATTGTTAGAAATTTATAATAATAAAATAAATACTGGACACATATACGTTAAATAACATTTAGGTACGCCTGATTTATCTACAGGCCCTGTAAAATGCACCAAATCTCTTATCGTCACGTATACGTCGTCAGCTGAAAATCCCCTTTGACCGGCAGCGGCTTTGAAAATAAAGATTGGAAAATAAGCAGCAAATACTTTTAACTGTTCGCCGGCTGATTTCTAACACGGCCCTGCAACAAGTATTATGTACATCACTGCCAAATATCAATATATAATTTCAAATCTCGGGAAGTCCGCAGTCTTCCACCAGGCTTTACTATTACCAAGACAAAGACCAAGAACAAAAATTAATTTAGAACATATTTGTGAAGACCGCAGCCTTTCACCTGGCTTTGCTGCTTGCGAGACAAAGACCAAGAACAAGAACTAATTTAGAACATGTTTGTGAAGACCGCAGCCTTTCACCTGGCTTTGCTGCTTACGAGACAAAGACCAAGAACAAAAATTAATTTAGAACATATTTGTGAAGACCGCAGCCGTACACCTGGCTTTGCTGCTTACCAGACAAAGACCAAGAACAAAAATTAATTTAGAACATGTTTGTGAAGACCGCAGCCTTTCACCTGGCTTTGCTGCTTACGAGACAAAGACCAAGAACAAGAACTAATTTAGAACATGTTTGTGAAGACCGCAGCCTTTCACCTGGCTTTGCTGCTTACGAGACAAAGACCAAGAACAAAATATAATTTAGAACATATTTGTGAAGACCGCAGCCTTACACCTGGCTTTACTGCTTCCGAGACAAAGACCAAGAACAACAAAAACTTCTAAAAAAATAATCACAAATTAACTGACTTTCATTGGAATCATTTTCATCATTTTTTTCCATGAATTCCAGAATCCCTTGCATATCACAAGATTGAGTCCATTGTAGGGGCCATGCTCTAAGTTGCTCCTTTGCAGCCTTGGTTATAACATTTGTACTAAGCTTCTTAATTTCATACCGTCTATTTTCTAGACACTGCAAAACTTCATACGGTCCCAAAAACTCGTAATTGCTTTTGCTGATATGCATCTGCGAATCCCTGTGCATCAGGACGAAATCACCTGGGAAATATGTAACATTATTCTGACGCTTTTGCTTTCTGGTACCCACAATGGGAGTTGAAGCAAGCTTCTCAGCTACACGCTGTCTGTCCAAACTACGATTGCGAACTGATGTCAAGTATTTCAATAAGTTTTTCAATAAGGCTTGAATCAAAGGTGTTGATCGTCGAATCCCCAACAAAAGTTGCAATGGAGTCATATTTGTAGATTTTTGCGTTGTAGTATTCAGAACCAGCTGTATTTTCCATAGGCCGATCGACCATTCTGACTTAATCTGTGTTTCGATCCTAAGGAGGTTTCTGATGGTCCTCATATAACGCTCTGCTTGGCCATTTCTAAGCTGCTGTATTAGGTTTTGGATTTCTTCGCTGCCTTTTTGTTCCATGTATGCCCAATCTTGATTCGTGACTCTCCGGACAATGGGATTTCTACTAAAGTAGTCAACATGGGGTAAACTGCTGCCTTTACGGTAGACTATCTCAAAATTAGTCCTGTAAGTACACTCACCATCGGGCGATTCGGGGCAATAAATCTTTTTTGATCATTGTCGCCTTAATGGAATTACAATCGGTAATTATCACAAATTTCACGCCAAGCAAGGAAGTGCGAAAATGTTTGACAGCTTGAACTATCGCTAAGGTTTCCAGTTCGTAAGAATGGTATTTGGATTCACACTCTGTAGTCCTTTTACTAAAATAGGAAACCACCCTGGGCTGATCTTCAAGTTTCTGGATAAGAATTGCGCCATTTTTCTTTCTCAACAATAGAATGGGACTGGCAAATGGGGATTCACTAGGTCGTACAATGTTATTTTCCAACAAATCATCAATAAAAGAAAACAAGGTCTGTCTATACCACCAAAATAAAATATATTCGTCCTTTTAGGGTGAAATAAGGGTTAAAGAGTGTACATAATTTAATTTGACATTAGTTTGTACTAGTTTCGACTTTAATCAAAGTCATCTTCAGCAACCAAGTAATTAAGAATTATGTTTTTTAGGATGTACCTAAATAAACAAACTAAAACAAATTATAAGAGGGGACGAAGTGGTTCAACAATACATGGTCATGTCATAACATGTACCTTGTGCAGCCAATGGATTCAACAGAAGATAATCACGAACATGATGCTACTTTAAGCAATGAAGGAGATTAGATGTAAAAAATTGTAGAGGCCAAAATTCTTAATGGAATCATTTATAGTTATGATATGATGTATAGATGTCAATAACGAAAATTCAATAAAATCATCGTTACATGAATCAACTCAGTGAGGGGACATGATTTATATTTTGGTGGGTCAGAATTTTAATAAGAAAAAGTAAAAAGAGGGGGGGGGGGGAGAAGGAAATTAAAATGAGTTAAAAACCATTTACGTCATTGAGTAAAATTGGGGTCATCAAATTGTCAATATTCAAAGCTTAAATTTCTCGATGGATTTATTTTAGAATTATATAAATTTAATGAAGCCTATGTTGCGAATTTTCTTTTTTTCTTTTTGGCAAAGAGGCACAAATTAGGAACATGACTCAAGATTGATGATGTTCAAAGCAAATATTGAAATAAAATTATTATTTTTCTTATTAAAATTCTGACCCACCAAAATATAGATCATGTCCCCTCACTGAGTTGATTCATGTAACGATGATTTTATTGAATTTTCGTTATTGACATCTATACATCATATCATAACTATAAATGATTCCATTAAGAATTTTGGCCTCTATTACAATTTTTTACATCTAATCTCCTTTATTGCTTAAAGTAGCATCATGTTCGTGATTATCTTCTGTTGAATCCATTGGCTGCACAAGGTACACGTTATGACATGACCATGTATTGTTGAACCACTTCGTCCCCTCTTATAATTTGTTTTAGTTTGTTTATTTAGGTTCATCCTAAAAAACATAATTCTTAATTACTTGGTTGCTGAAGATGACTTTGACTAAAGTCGAAACTAGTACAACCTGATGTCAAATTAAATTATGTACACTCTTTAACCCTTATTTCACCCTAAAAGGACAAATATATTTTATTTTGGTGGTATAGACAGACCTTGTTTTCTTTCATAATCTCGCCACAGAAAATGGACTACTTCTTAAATCATCAATATATTTATATCAATCAATCATCATATATATTCATGATATATTGGCTACAATAATTAAAAAATTATAACGTGACGCTGGCGCTATATAGCTTTCCAAGACGTCGATAGGAGCCGCGGCGCTATAACGTCTGAAAAAAATTGAATAAACCGGGAACATTTTCAGCCCGATCATAACTACGTCGTTTGTAGTGTACATCTTAAAGACGATGATTTTGTTGGAATATACAAGAAGGGTCTTATGCCTCAGCATAAAGTTTTAAGAAGATTATCAAAAACTGCGATTCCTTCTGCTGATGCCGCGTAGTCTGTGGTGCTACCCGCGGCGATGTCGAGATGAGGTCATGCGTATCGCCGCTCAAACTTCCGTCGCTAATAATTCAAAAACTACTATCGCAGTAAACTGGGGTTTAAAAATCTGTTATTAGCGTTTTGTGTACAATTTTTTTGCTTTCAGGTATACTACCCCTTTAACGGCAACTCGAATTTTAGGTAAGCTTGACGTTTTCTCTCAGCTTATTAGTTGTCGTACACATGAAAAATGTTAGGTTTCATATTATTCCGTATATCGAGCACTGGCTTTGACTCTAGAATGCACGATATTAAATTAAAATAAATCTAGGTCAGCCAAAAATTTACCAACTTGATATAGCTTAAAATACCTAAGGTACCTACCTACCCAACGAGATTGGTGTTTGACGTGAAAATCTATCAAATTTATGTGACATTAATAGGTTCCCGAGGATAATATATTTTTCTGCCTAAACGATTACTTAGTTTAAACAATCGGGATATTTTTGTTTTAAATGCTAGTGTAAATTTATCACAGACAATTATTCTATCCAGAGTTTAAAACCATGAGGCTACCACACATAATAGATGAAAATACTAGAATTATCTTCACTCCCTCGCCACAGACTCTAGCCCTTATAGGCGAAAATGAAAGAAAACTAGTTGCAGAAAATTTCGACTGGGACAAGAACTTCTGCCCTTCATTAGAGAACCTTTGCGTTAAAGCCATTGCAAAATATTTTAAAGAGTTACCTCTTCTTGATGAGCTGCCATGTGCTGATAAAGTGTATCTGTTAGAAATTTTGCCTAAAGATCTACCACTTGAGTTAATTATTCCCTTGATTAATTGCGAGTACTATTGGCAGCACAGATATAACGAAAATTTTGGATGTGTAATTAGAACCAAACCAAAAGGTTGGACATGGAAAAGTCTGTACTTAGAACGCCATTGTCAAAAATTATGTGAAGAAGCACAACCGCAATATAGCGATGAAGATACGTTTGACGAAATATTAAATCTATGTCATCCATACGTTACTAGGCTGTTTATTGAGGAGTTGAAAGCTTGGAAACCTCCTCTAACAATGGAAAAAGATGATATACCCGAAATATGGCCGATAGACCACATAAATTTAGCACCAATTTTTAGAAGACTTAACAATCTAATTGAGTTTGACTTAAGTTACGGCGTGAAGAATGTGGGTGAAGAGTTTAAATGGGACATGTTCAAAATATCAGTCACAGATTGCCAAAGACTCGGTCGAGCATTACTGGAATTAAAAAATCTTAAAATTGTCAGAATTCATCATAGCAACCTGGAGTACATGCACTGTCAAGGTCTTTTGCAAGGTCTTGTTAAACATAAACATTTGGAAGAATTGAATTTGTCGCACTGTGAACTGGGAGATGCTGGAGCACTTTGCGTGGCGTATTTTTTACAGGACGGTACAAATTTAAAGATTTTGAAGCTCGCTAGTAACAAAATTAGTAAAATCGGTTCTGAAGGTATAGGATTTGCCTTGTTAAGTGGCAATTGTCAATCTTTAACCGTACTAAATTTAGAATTGAATCCTTTGGGCACAGAAGGAGCGATGGGCATAATGCGTGCCATGGTACGCTGCATAATTCCCAAGAAATTATCTTTGGCAGCGTGCATGTTCGAAGAAGATACCCCCTTAAAGGTTTGTCAAATGCTTAAACTAAATGAATCATTGAAGAAACTCGATATTAGCTCAAACTGGTTTGGAGAAGATGGAGGAGAACAGTTAGTAGATGCAATGTCCTGTAATGCATGTATTGAATGGTTGGATACTCGGGATACTAATATTTCAGAGTTACAACAGGAAAGAATTAACCAGTATTGTCTAAGAAATAAGAGAGTTATATCTATTGACTTATCTGTAAAAGAAGATGGAGAATATATTGATTCGGCCAACAGCAGCTTTGTGTATCAGTAATAAATAAATAAGTTATGGCTTGTTTCTTCTCATTTGTAATTTTTTCGTTTTGGGTGGTCACCGGTAGTGCCCGGTCGAATGCCTTTACTCTATTTAGGTTAGAAAAGAAAATTTAAGAAGTAGTCCATATTCTGTGGCGAGATTGTAAATAGAAATAAAGGTCTGTCTTTACCACCAAATAACTTTATTGGCCCCTCTAAGGTAGAAAACAAGGGTTATAGAAAATACATAAAATGACGATGAAATAAATTAAATTTCTTAACGTATGTGTTGTACTAGTTTCGACTTTAGAAAAAGTCATCCTTAGCAACTAACCATTTAAGAGATTTTAATATGAAAAGAAGTTAAAATAGTGATTCAATAATATAATATAATATAATGCAGATTATGCAACCATTGGAATCGACAGGAGTTTAGTATAAGAACGGTGTATCTCCATGTAAAGGTAGGAGTTGATTTAAACGCAAGTAGAATAAATTACCTTAATCATAGTAGAGTGATTTAAGCAATGTTGAAGTCAAAACATGTTGTAAAAGAAGAATTTTAACATATCAATAATTCATTCTTTTTTCTAATGAAACCGACTTAGTGAGGGGACATGTTTAATGTTATGGTGGATAAGATTATTTGCGAATGAAACTAAATGAACTTGATATTCTTTAAAAAAGTCTCATTTTTACAATTTTTTAAAGAATTGACAATTAGTCTCATTTTGACAATTTTTTAAAGAATAGCAAGTTCATTTAGTTTCATTCACAAATAATCTAATCCACCATAACATTAAACATGTCCCCTCACTAAGTCGGTTTCATTAGAAAAAAAAATGAATTGATAAGTTAAAATTCTTCTTTTACAACATGTTTCGACTTCAATATTGCTTAAATCACTCTACTATGATTAAGGTCCTTTATTTTACTTGCGTATAAATCAACTCCTACCTTTTCATGGAGATACACCGTTCTTATACTAAACTCCTGTCGATTCCAATGGTTGCATAATCTGCATTATATTATATTATATTATTGAATCACCTCTCTGCTCCCCCAACTGATTTAACTTTTTTTCATATTAAAATCTCTTAAATGGTTAGTTGCTGAGGATTACTTTCTCTAAAGTCGAAACTAGTACAACACATACGTTAAGAAATTTAATTTAATTCATCGTCATTTTATGTATTTTCTATAACCCTTGTTTTCTACCCTAGAGGGTCAAATAAAGTTATTTGGTGGTAAAGACAGACCTTTATTTCTATAGAAAAGAAAAAATGCATTCCAGATAATTTAAAAGTATTAGTAGGTTCACCTAAAAGGACCCAAGACGATCAATAAAACTTGTCAATGTCAGTACCTATTGCCAATATTATTGAACGTGTGAGGGAATATATTGACGTATTAACAATAATAGGCTGGATTGATAAAAGTCAAAATATTTATAGTATTGACAATAAATATTGATATTCGATGTATTAGCAATAAATGACCAAGCAAATGCAGTTTTTTAATGTTCATTGCCGGTATTGATAATACTTATTGGTAGTCTGAGGAGCGCTTAAAGATGTTTAAGTTGAAACCCAAATTCAGTTAGATCCCGTTTTTCCTAGTTAAAACTAGTTTTGGTTGGTTTTTTCAACCCGACCAAGACCCGCACCAGTACCATCCTCGAGCGGTCGCTCAACTAATTTTCTACTGCAACAATCGATTGCTAAGTTCAAAATTTAATTGCCTGGCTGGAAATGAACGTTCAGGGACGGCACTACGTACAGTTTTTGACTGGATCGGAACAAACCTACAACTGATTATTTTAGTTAAAACTAGTTTTAACTATCAGAGGAAATAGAAATAAAAAGAGGAATAAGGCAGCGATGTGTCCTATTACAAATGTATACTCCGAAGAAATCATATGAAGACGATACGGTGGTCTTGAAGGAAAATATCGAAGACCTGCAGAGACTGATGATTGATTGGTTGAATGCAGCGAGGAATATGAACTGACGCTGAACATCAAGACTTAAACTAAATTCATGAAAATCTCAAAAGTTCAGCTTGACAAAGAAAATCTGATAGTGAAAGTTGAGAACTACATGTACCTCTAAGCCTTGATAACCTCAACAAATTACTATACCAAGGGAATTGAGAGACGCATAGTAAATAGTGCGATCAAATTTCATCAGGATGAGAAAGGTGTTCAGCGCCAGAGACGTAGCATTGAACTTGAGGGTCAGAATTGTGAAAATTTGACTGAGTACGTAACAAACACTGACATGATGAACAGAATGAACAAGGAGATGGATATCATAGAGACCATTAAGAACCAAAAGTTACAATACCTTGGACATATCATACGAGGGGAAAAATATGCTATGCTGCAATAATTGATTATGCAGGGAAAGAGAAACGTAGGAAGGAGGAGAATATCCTGACTGCGAAACTTGAGGGAATAGTTTGGATACACCTCGGGTGAACTCTTCAGAGCAGCAGCTTTCAAACGCAGGATAGCCATGATGATTTTCAACCTCCCTCGCGGAGATGGCACTTGCATCTTAACCAAGAAAATCGGGTTTAAACTGAATTATGGTTTTAACTGGATCATATTATCGAAAATCATAATCTTACCTTATATATCTAGTGATATATAGAATTAATACGTTGATGTTTCCTTTTCTTTTATCGAGCTCCAATAATAATAGTCGGCACATTAAAAATCCGCTTACAAGTAAAAACGTGTCAACCATTAAAGGGCTGTTTAGAAACATTCCATTTTGTATTTGCAGAGTAACCTAAAAATATATTAAAGGTTTGACTCAAGGACCTAACACTAATGCACACAGCTAGTCATTCCTAAAAAGATCTATCATAATATCTCGCCTTAGGGTGGTCCAAAAAAGAAACAAATAAATATTTTGTCTACACAACTTTATTTTTATTCCCTAATGCATACAGAAATAGGTAGTACACAAAAGCGAAAGCTAACAAATCTAATTTAGGGTCGCCCATAATAAAAACATTTTAAATACAAATTTTTTATATTCAAAAAAAAAATAACAAGTTACTTAACAAGAGAGGTCTTTGATGGAGTAGGAACTTGTTTTATATGATCTGCCACCTTGCAAAGAATATACTGCTTATGCTCTTCGCTCTAAGTAACCGACTGATTATACTTTTGAATTAAACTGATTCCACGTTCAGCAGTATCGTTGACAACTCTCATTCGACTAGAACGTTCACAAAATTCAATGTAAAGCGGACCATCTTTCCATTCTTGAATCGAATTTTGTAAAAACGCTTCAAACTTATTATTTCCTTCGAGGAGAAGACTATCAAAAAAGCTGCCTGTCCGTTCAGTTCCGTTAATCCTTTTTGTCAGGTATTTGTATGTCGCGGAAAATTAGTCTTGCTTGACAATTTTAGACTATCTATCATTTATTCTTTAGTTTTCAAGGATACTCTGCCATCAAAAAAGGCCAACACTACCAACTGCTTAGAAAGTAACTGCTGGATTAGCTTTTTAGTTGATGCAGAAACTGGACTTCGTTATATGGAGCTCTAGTTGCGAGAAGAGCTTCATTCCAAAATCTTACATCTCCAGGACTGTAAAACAAAGCCAAGTTTGACGTATTTTTTTTATTCTTCAGGTGTTTAATTAATTAATTTGTTTAATTAATTAATAAGTCAGTGTGATTAATAGTTGACTACAGTTTCTTAAATCGGTTAAACAGCGCAGTCTCTGAACCACCAGTAGAGCCAAATATACATACATAACATGATGGCGGTATGCGATCCAGACAAGCTCACTTTTCAAGGTTTTTTTCTATTGTAAGATACGCTTGCGTGAAGCCCAGTATTACTGACTGGTGTATCAAATATACCAATCCTTTGATTTGAGTTTTAACGTTTTACTGCTTAATTGCTTTAATACATGCTTGTGTCCGAGATTTTCCTATTCCTCTGTCTATTTTCGGACTTCCCAAAATCTTTTCTTTGCCATTTCAAAGCTTGCAGTTCTAGCGCAAAAGAAAAGGTCTCTCGAGAGACGACTCTTTTCCTAAATGCAACTCCTCTGTCTGGAAGAGTAACACGATCTAAAGTGTCGACGACTTCGGGTGATTTGAATATGTTTTTAGGTCGTTCCGATGGTAAAGGACTGGACGTTACTGCAGAAGTTGGCCCTATAGGTTGATATTCTTCGTCAGTTCCGGAACTGTCTGAGGATGACAAGGAAATTAATATTGTTTGCTCAGAAACATATTTTCTTTCCTTTTTTTCATATTGTTCCTTCGGCTTGGCATCTTTTTCATGCTTTTTTTGTTTTCTGTTGTGTTTAAATCAGACCCACTCATGCTACATGAGAAAACATCTTTCTGTTTTTACTTTTATTATAGAATGTTTATCGGCGATATCAAACAATTCCTCCAGGTTACCTAAAAACGCACTCTGTCATGTTCCCCTTGACGAGTACGATGCGTCTTGAGATATTCTCATGTCAAAGTTATGCCTTTTTCTAAATGATAAAACTGCACCATTCGGAGGACGTCTGGACTACGGGGAAGTCTAGCTGTTGACAGCCCGGAGACTGGATTTCCAAGAAGCCAAGGTTAATTATTAAATATCATACTTCTGGGTGACCTCTAAACTTTAACGTATGAAGCTCAGATTTTGCACACAAATTTCTACAACAAAGTGGGCAAAACTAGGCTATTTTGACGCTTGATAGAAACAACTTAATTTCATTTTTTTCAATATAAATTGGACCACCCTATGTCGCTTACATCGAACGGGTCAGCGGAAGTAAGGGATTTACTGCAGCTTCTAATTAGAATTCTAATTCTAATTCATTCTAATTAGAAGCTGGATCCAAACTGTCCGATGAGCCTGAACGCCAAGGGTTGCAAGGAAACAGGTGTAGTTCAAAGTGTAAGATAAATAGCAAAAGTCAACAGACTATTAGTGAATTCAAAGTTAAATGTATAAAGCTTTGCTGCCAGATACTCAAATATTTTAAGCGATTCGGGAAAACCAGTTTTTAGATTTACAACGTGTTGTTGCTAATTGCCAAAATCTAGTTAATAAAGTATTTTAAAGAATAAATATCGTCATTCGTTTATTACATTTTGCATAGAACATAATATGATTGTAAGGTGATGTTGGCGACACCTCAAATGTAAACAAACGATGCCTATCTGTCATACTTTCACATAAAAATACTACAACAAATAATGAGCTTTTAAACGATTTTTTTATATTTATCTATTGGATAGAGGTATGTCTAACTTTAATAACACCGTACGATTTATTTGTCTAGCACCTAAAACGGCTTCACAACAAACTTTTAAGGTTGATTAAAA
This sequence comes from Polydrusus tereticollis, assembly GCA_963920685.1. Lineage (NCBI taxonomy): Eukaryota > Metazoa > Arthropoda > Insecta > Coleoptera > Curculionidae > Polydrusus > Polydrusus tereticollis. The sequence goes on from OY987329.1 coordinate 60,604,677, forward strand.
CATGCCACGCCCTCATTTTTTCTTATAAGCCGCTGACGTCATATAATCACTACCCAATGCTCAACTAACCTATCCTCTATTGTTTTGTAACGTTCACAATAATGAGGGGTGACCTGATACGAACTTATAACCTAGGAATATTGTTAGTGGCGTTATCGGCCCGTTGAATTGCGGGGAAGACGGTTGTAACCAATTTTGTATAACTTTAAAGATGTATTTTGAAGCCGTTTTAAGTGCCAGGTCAATTATTTCTAATAGAAGAAGATATAGATATTTATTTTATATTTTACATTTTGTATCATTTAAACATATGCCATTACAGTTCGATCATTACTGATCAAAAAATATTTTTATACAATCTAAGTAGCTAGGTGATTAGTGAATCCAACAAAGTGCCTTTAAATACTAGGGGAGAGCGGGGCTAGTTGTCGCATTTACATTTAGAGAAAAACGGTTAACTTTGGCAGCGCCGCACCCTTACCGTATACTCTCCTGTTATTCCTTTGCCTTGCGATACCTTCTATAGTGCCATATTGGTAATTACTTCTGTGTGTGTGTGATCTTATTTAATATATTTTAAGTTTAAAATGTAGATTTTCGCCATTGAATGAATAAATTAAATTAAAAAACAATGGTCGACCGACCCATAAAATGTTGAATTTAATTAACACTGGAGAGAAAAATAAAGGGATTTTCAGAAAAATGGTATCAGAAATTATGCATGGCTTACAGAGAGTGAATCCACAGATCGATGTAGCCATATAGATCTGTGGTGAAACCAAAATTACACTGTCTTGTTGGCCAAGTATTTTTTTTTTAATTAAAAAGGAAAAAATCGAAATCCGTAGTGCGAACTGTTTCGGACTCTCCAAAAGCATGATAAGAAGCATATACCTCAGTCACCTAAAACTTGATTTATTTTATTTAGTAAACAAGACATTTACCTAAAGGAAAGGCTCTATTTATATTTTATTAGTAGTTATGTTATCTAAAGAAATTTAAAAAAACTAAACCGAACCGGGGGGGGGGGGGGGGCAAAAAAAATGTGATACTACATAATATCATTATCATGAATTAAGAATATGTGATTTACATATTCTCAAACCTACCGTTTTGCGTAGCATACAAAAAATTGGCGTCAAATTAAATAAAATAATTTATCATACATCTGTTCAGTGCAAACATTAGAGTAATAGACAAAAACGAAATTTAGGTGTGCTCTCCAAAAATTTTCGCAGCGTTTCTGCCCATCCTGGTTGCCAGCCCACGAGCCGTCACTGAGAAATTCGTCTATTTTATTATATGACAATCTACCCAATCATATGAGGCAATTAACCCCGCAGTGGGGCATGTTTCCGCAATGTAAGTAAAGTTCTTTACTCAATAAATGGTTTTGACCTTTTAACTGCAATTAAATTTAAGAGTCGATACCATTTTGTGGACAATAAATATGTAAAGTATAAAGCTGCAGTAGGGTCGGACTAAGGAAATTAAGTAATTGTACTCGTAAGAAGTGTTTATATTAATTTAATGAAATGGAGAAAAAACTAAATATTATAGATTTTTAAATACTGCTTATATTTGTTTACATGTAGGTATAATGTTATTCTATTTACTGTTTCTGTTCTGTTTGTCTCTGTTGCTACCCTCATTAAAATTGAATATAATCGGTTTAATTGTGTCATGCGGAGCCATATACAAATTTTCTACAATAATTACATGATGGATTCAATTTTTCCATTTACCTTAAGGAATATTATTAACACATTTTTTTTTATTAATTCTACAACACTATAGCTTAAAGTCGGAGAAATATTTTCTGACCCTTGATTTTAATTGGGGCCACATGTGCTCAAAGGCATTAAAAATGTTCATGTTAGCAAAGTTATAGTGAGACTTACCTAATATCAAGTTGATTGAAAAATACAAAGATGTCTCAAATTAATGGGTACAACTTATAAAAGTGAGGACAAAATTGAAGATGATGTGTAACAATTCAATTTTTTCCTCACTTTTTTGCCTCACTTTTATAAGTTGTAGTCCTTAATTTAAGACATCTTTGTATTTTCAATCAACTTGATATTGGCTAGGTGTCACTTTAACTTAGGTGTTTCCTTTAATGGTATTTTTCTAACAATATGTACTGTCCTTTCTAGTATCCCTTGAGGATGAACGTTTAAACGTTCGAAACATGTAGGAAATTAAAAAATAATTTTCATATTAAATTGTGGAGGAGAGATTGTTGATTATCGTTATTGATTGTTATTTCCATTATACTTTAACTTTACTGCAAGTATAATATAATATTTCGTAAAATGATATTGCAGTACAACTGAACACTTTCCGTGAGAAATAAAAACTGACATTCAATATCTCAAAATACCTGCTATAGGGGGATTTCTAAACACTTACAATTATCTTATTTTAATTTATCCTTACCTACAAATAATTATTAATCCGGCCCCGAGAATGAATACTGGAAATTTACGGCTATTTACGAACGCACTTGGCACCCGTTTTATTGCAGTCATTAAATCAGAACCATTTTTCGTGAAAAGAACTTTACATCTTTTTTGCAATATCATAAAGATCTAAAAGGTTGTCATGAAAACTGTCTACTGTGTGTAAGCATGATTAGTAACCTATTTTACACTGATACTTTTTTTCCTGATTCCGCAATCTTTATTAGATTTTTTTGTAAAAATGCGATTATCCTGCTCTCCGTTACCTACGCATATAATTTCATGGAGAAGTTTAAGTTTGTACAGCCTAACCAATAAGAAGACAATTTTTGCTTACCTTTGCGGAAAAACTCGCATTAGCCACTGGCCCTCCAAAAATAAACAATAAAGAGTGGCCCACGATAATAAAGGTCATTGACAAAAACTTTATCCCACAAATACATTCCAAATTTAACTCATTCGGTTTGGTTTTAAGCAGCTTCTTGACCGTTTGAATAAGTGAAAAAGACATTACTACTTCCTTGGTAATTGATGTTTGATTATTGCTTCTTATAGTGTCTACTGTATAAGTTATACATTTTTTTCTTTTCTTAATGTGGACAATATGTAAAATTGTCGCGAACAGAATGAACGAAAGAAACACTGCAATAATGCATCTAAAAAGGCAAACAAATGGTTAACTTGTAGTCGACAAGTTTTGATCTGGTCTTAACAAATTAGTTAATTTTGAAATATTTACTTAACCCAATATCTACTCACCCAAAAATCACTTCTCCCATTGATGTTTCTTGGGCTTCTTCAAAATAGCAGTTTTTATCTTGAATATTAACCTCCAATGTTTTAAAATCAGCAATTAGCGAAGTGAATATTTCTCTTACCAGAATCATTCCATCTTCTGGTTTGCAGGTTGCTGGTAAGCATATTGCCCAGTGGATTAAACTTGTATTAAATTTAGATCTGCTATGCTAAAATGTAAGAAGCCATATCTTAAGACAAAAAAAAAATCGTACTCAAAGTATGCAGTGGAATGAAGCACGCATGCAGGTGAAGGTGAAAAAATTAAACTGTCAAGTTCTGAAGATTATATCTTGAATAAAATTAAATATGGTAATCACGGCAGAACAAATTGCTTTTATTTATCGAAAGTTGCCTTAGAAATGGTAGAAGAGTTGATGACCAGTGTTTTTGTTCAACTCGGACCGCCACTCAGGATTTTCAAACATGTAGTCATTGATTTTGATCAGTTTCGGAAAGTTTTGACTAGATCTAGGGCTTTATTTAGAGCAGGGCTGCCCAACATGAGGCCCGCTACAACATTGTTTGCGAGCTGAAAAACGAAAATAACAAGCGAGTCTTTCCTACATCAGCGATGAAATAAAATAACACATACATAGGCTATCTGACGCCACTGGCGAAGAATGGAAGGCCGCAACGAAGTTAGTGGAACATTGGAGATCTCGATTCTCGCTGAACCGCTCTCGAACATTCGAGTGACCATTCGCGCGCATATATGAAGATTGAGTCAAGCGGAACGGGCAGAGTAATAGTTAATAGTGTGGAATAGAGACTCACAGACAGAAATACGTTGAATACGGTTCGCGAAGTTTATTGTTACGGTCAAGTGTTTATTTGAAGTATGTATTTTCCTATACAGGCCGTGCCGGCCCATAGCTAAAAATAATTAAATACATAACTGTTATTCTATTAAGGTTAGTTTGTTTGACATTTTACCAATTTTCTTGGAGCACCCATTCCACTGTCCCTCGCTACATCCTTCTGTTCGTTGCTATATCTTTCAATATTTTGAAATTCGCTTCCACACTGTCATATCCATCTCTCCCTTGGTCCATCCCTTCCTTCTTTTTCTATTGGTCTTCTGCTTAAAACTAATTTTGGCTCTCCCGACACATTTGCAAAATGTAAATATTTTTCACTCTGCCTGGATGAAAGCACTGCCCTATCCGACATCAGCCAACTTGTAATTTTTGTTCGAACTATTCAAGAGGACTTTAGTGTAGCAGAGGAGCTTGATCTTATTCCTCTTCATGGTACAACCAAAGGCTGGTAAACTCAGTCATATAACCGCCAAGGACTTCAGACCGATTAGCCTATCTTCGTTTTTTATTAAAACGCTGAAGCTGCTATTGGATCTATATATGAAAAACTCGATACCAGAAGGAGAGCTGAGCTCGTCTTAACACGCCTATACTAGGGGCAAATCAGTGGAAACAGCGCTGCACGAGGTGGTAGGCGCCATTGAAAAATCACTTAAAAATAAAGAGTGCACTCTAGAAACTTTCCTAGACGTCGATGGAGCACTGACAAAAATGGATTTACCAATGTCGTGGGTTGAAGAATTAGAGCTACTTTAACGCACGATTATATGTTGTTCAAACTGAGCCTACGAATTTTCTTGGAGCACCCATTCCACTGTCCCTCGCTACATCCTTCTGTTCGTTGCTATATCTTTCAATATTTTGAAATTCGCTTCCACACTGTCATATCCATCTCTCCCTTGGTCCATCCCTTCCTTCTTTTTCTATTGGTCTTCTGCTTATAACTAATTTTGGCTCTCCCTAATCAGTTTTTCTACAGGTCCCAACCATTTTATCCTCTGTGCTTTGACAAAACTGCAGTGTTACTGAGGTTATTAATTCTTCCAATTTTCGGTTTGTTTTTATTCTCAATTTAACTTTATCATGCAGAGTAACTTAAAGAATTTTCTACAATAATTACATTTTCGCACCTTTAGGCCAGTGTGCCGCCCAATGTCAAGTTCTTTTAAATAATCATCAGCACTGTCTGTGTATAAATACCTGAGCATTGGGTGGACAAAGCACCTTCCTCTCTCCGACTTGGTTTCACCCCTGCCTATATCAGGGCTGTCCAACATGAGGCCCGCGGGTTATTAGAAATTGTGCAATCAAAATGATAAAATAATTCAATGAAATAAAAATTGCCTAAAACTTCTAAACAGTCTGTGTCGCATCAAACAAATGCAAGACGTGTAGACCACATTTATCAATTTGTATCCAAAAAATTTCACGACACATTTGCAAAATGTAAATATTTTTCACTCTGCCTGGATGAAAGCACTGACCTATCCGACATCAGCCAACTTGTAATTTTTGTTCGAACTATTCAAGAGGATTTTAGTGTAGCAGAGGAGCTTGATCTTATTCCTCTTCATGGTACAACCAAAGGCTGGTAAACTCAGTCATATAACCGCCAAGGACTTCAGACCGATTAGCCTATCTTCGTTTTTTATTAAAACGCTGAAGCTGCTATTGGATCTATATATGAAAAACTCGATACCAGAAGGAGAGCTGAGCTCATCTTAACACGCCTATACTAGGGGCAAATCAGTGGAAACAGCGCTGCACGAGGTGGTAGGCGTCATTGAAAAATCACTTAAAAATAAAGAGTGCACTCTAGAAACTTTCCTGGACGTCGATGGAGCACTGACAAAAATGGATTTACCAATGTCGTGGGTTGAAGAATTAGAGCTACTTTAACGCACGATTATATGTTGTTCAAACTGAGCCTACGAATTATCACAACTCATTTAAAAACGTTACAATAACTCAGCTTCTTGTGGTTCGCCTCAACACACAAATATCAACATTTTAAACACATTTGGGATTACCACAATCCTTCATTTTGTAACCATTTTATGGTTGTTACCTGAACTCAGTTTTTGGATTGGGAAAACTTACAAACTGATTTTAAAGTGCCGTTTTGACCAAGACGTGCATTATTTTAACTCATTACCATGTGTTAAATTATTTTGAGTTGGAATAAGTCGCAAATAGTGCTCTAAAAACTCATTTGGAGAGTAAATCATCAATCGAAAAGTCACGGAAAGTTCCGAATTCACGCTCGTGCCGATTTAGCGCGGTGACTTCGTCCCATTGTTATTAGTATCTGGTGCACGTCGCGTCATCATGGACCACATAACTGGACTTGCTATCCGCGCAATCGTTGATCGGAGGGATGTTTTTTTTATTTTTGTTCAGACTTTGTTCTCATACAGGTGCGTGATAATGAGAATAATCCAATTTTAGTGTTGGAATATATTTAAAGTACCAAATCTTATTCGTTCATAGAGTAGTTCCTTTGCACTTGACGTTTATCATATGTTGTTAGATGTCACTTATGTCAGTAATGTCAGTTACCTAGCATGTGTTTTCGTAACAAGTGTTTGTTAATTAAGGTACATATTATTAAATATTCCTTGTGTTTCTTGGCTCTATTGAGATTCCCTGCCAACATTTAGGACATATTAAATCTATAGTCGTTAAGTAAGCTAGAACTGAAAGGTCTAGTTTTGATAGCTCGAATCATGAGTTAATCTAGCCCTAGTAGTGACGCATCACAACTCCCATATTGGTGTCTGGCAGCTTAAATAATGAATTCCTTCAGCCCACGTCGCATGTGTTCGTCAAACCCAGTTACGATTAGCTAAGCTAGCTAAAACAACCCATCTTCAGGGCTATTATAACTCATAAACAGTGATTTGATGCAATCTCTTCGGTTTAGTTGCCGTAACTCAGAGGTCTGAGCTGTCCCCTATTAGCAACACGCGTCGGTCTGGAATAACCCATATTTGAGTTATGTCAACTCGATATTTCGCTCAGCGAGCCTTTAATAATGTCACGACCGACGCAGTGTGCGATGCTCTAATAGAATCAGGGGTTGACAACTACATTTGCCGTTGGATTTATAAGATGTTAAAGGGCCTCCAAATCTACTCCAGTTCGGGTAGCAGTGAGATGGTCAGATTTTTCGGAAAAGAAACTCCGTAAGGCAGGGTGCTGTCACCAACACCAACTTTTAATAAAGCTCTTATAACATTAGAAAGAGCTGGAATTAAAGTGGTTGCATATGCTGACGATTTAGTTATACTGGTGTCAGGCAAATTTCTAAACACCATCAGCGATCTAACAGGAACAGCGCTACAAAATCTTCAACGCTGGGTCTCGAATTGTGGCGTGCATTAACCAAGAAAAAATGGAGCTGAAGGGTGATCGAGAACTTCAGGCCCTCAGTCCTGGACAACAGTACCTTGGTGCTGAAAGAAAGAGCAAAGTATCTGGGACTGATACTTGACTCCAAGCTAAGCTGGGGCGTGAACTCGCAAGAAACAAAAAAAAATTAAATTGGAAAAAGCAGTACAAACAAAGATACAACGGGAGGTTGTTTAGGAGTAACTGGTGCCCTTCACTTCACACCGACGGCGGCTTTAGAAGTGAAGTTACATCTGCTGCTCGTGGACATTTTTGAAAAAGGGATTTACAACTAAAAGAGTCGAAGTGCTAGAAAGACACCAACTACGGGCACAGCAGCATACTAAGGACATATCCAGTCCAAAATTTGCAAGAGCCGGCTGATTACATCGTCCCACTAACAGACTTCGGATTTTCTGTGCTTGTTCCGACTAGGAAAGAGTGGAAGGGCAATCAGTTAACAATGGAGACGGATCACTCGATATTCACATACAGTTCAAAAATTAACGTCGTAGTGGGAGCTGGTATCTTCTCTGAGAGCATAATACAGAGGTTATATAGACTTCCGGACTACTGCAGCATTTTTTAAGCAGAAGTGGTGGCAGTAGATAAAGCAGTAAAATTCCTGCAGGAACGTCAAGACCTGAGAGCAGCTGCGTCAATAGCTATCTATATAGATAGTTAAGCAGCGATAAAGGCAATTCGTTCCAACAATATTAAATCAAAACTAGTAAGGCGATGTCGCAACAATTTTCGCATACTTGGTGCCCGGCATCGAGTCACTCTGTTGGGTTCCTGGTCATCACAGCATAGATGGCAATGAGTCTGCTGATGCGCTAGATAAGGAGGGTGAGGGCATGTCCGCCGATCTAGCAGATAATACCGTGGCTAGACCACTGGGATCGGTCAAAGAGGAGATAGATCGTACAGCCAAACAACTTGCAATAAGCAGATGGACAGAGCTAACAGCCTGTAGAATCTCCAACCTAACCTAACCTATAGTATAACCAAGGGTACGGATATCTTGAAGCTTTAAATAAGGTGGTATCAGACTATGGGATTCGATAAATGTTCCTGTATTTTCACTGTTGCAGGACTTAAACAAAACAATATCAACTGTCATGTGATACACTGCATTGTTACGTCAAATGAATGTCATGAAAGTGGTTGTTAAAATTGCTTATATTATAAGAGTGCTTTTACTCAAAGAAAGTTTCGTAATTCTTGGACGAAGTAGATACTACATGATGGGGCCATTTACTTCATATCGATATTCGTTGGTTAAGCGCCGGAAACTGGTTGCAAAGTTTCTTCGCTCTACGCAAGGAGGTTCCCATTTTCCTTGAAAATTAAGTGATGTCCGTATTGTAGATGCAAAACTTCTATCAGACCTTGCATTTTCAACCGACCTGATATCTCACCTTAACGAACTAAATTTGAAGCTACAAGGAGAACAGCAGAATATTGAACATTTATATGGTTACATAAGACAATTTACAAATAAAATTAAACATGATTTTTCATTATTTATAAGTTAATATGTAACTCACATAAAATACATTGGCACAATTGCAGAAGAATTCAAAAACTAATCAAAAATTGAAGGAGAAATTTAAGTTTTTACTCAGCCACTTACTATTTTTATATATCTATATTATTTTAAGAACGTAAGCAGGGCAGACCGTCAACTGAAATTGTGTGATTTGCAGTCAAGCTTGTTTTACCAGGGAAGGACCGAAATAGGATTAAACTTTTTTAAGTTACTCCCATGAGAACTTAGGCCTTATAATGGGCTTAATGCTGGGAAGCACGTATCTTTACGACAGCAGCTTTTCCAACCTGAAATTTATAAAGACAAAATATAGGTGTTCCCTGTCTGATAAGTCATCATCTATTATAGATCATCATCTCATCATTATCATCTAATTTTTCTAGAAATACCAGCTTTATTTCTATTACTTATGTAGCCTGTCTATTTTTTACACGGAATACCTTCTTTACTTAAAAAAAAATCGAGGAACCATAATTGATTTAAAAAATAGCGAGAATATACTCGTCGAATAAAAATATGACCTTTTGTAAAACTTTGTAAAATTTTGTAAACACGTTAGAACTTGAAGAGCTGCGGCTAATTTTAAGGTTCTTTGTAGCATATTTTTTTAAATTTCTGTATTATGCAATGGCGACGGCAATAATGTAATTTTAGTAAAAATAAAAACTTCAGAACTTGGAAGTTCTGTTTTTCATCGCCTTAACCTTTAACCTAGGCTACCTTTAAGAGTAATAATTTAAGCCATGCGTGATTGATTCCACGGCCTCCTTTGAGGACGTTTTATTTTGACCTTACGATATAAGTATAAAAGAAGCTATACTCATCGGCGTAACTCTTGCCCCACCCTATTATTTCTGTTGCGAAACATAATATTACTTTTTGTGGAGCAGTTGGACGTGTTGACGAGAAAAAAGTCATTACAAATTTGGGTGATGATTTTTCCAAATTATAGAAAAAACGCCTAACAACGAAATCCAGTTTTGATAATCATATGAAAAAAGAAGAAAACTCATAATAACTTTAGATTATTAGGACATGGTGTGGCCACCTCTACTCTTCTTATCAATTCATCAACCCGCAGGGGCATCGCCACTATCAGACGGTTGTTGGTTTCCTGAGACAAGTCCGTCCATTCCCCTTAGATGGCAATAATAAACGATTGACCATTTCTGGGGGTGATATTTCGACGAAGTATGGCTCTGGAGATATAGTCCCGAAGATGTTCAATAAAATTATATCGGACGATAAGGCCCTAGTTGTCGTCTACGTCTTAATCCAATATTGGAAAGTATTCCTGAAACTGTTGGGGTTGATATAAATCTGTGGCGCGTACGTTGGAACTGCGATCGTAGCTCTCGAATCGGAATTGAGCTGTTTCTTCTAGCAAATTTAGCAAGATAGCGATCCTGTCTCTCATTTATTACTCTTCTTCTGCTAGGTCTAGAACGAGAGCCACACCGCCGGCTTCTTCATACTGTTGTATTGTCCAACTGCCAGTACTTTACACTATAGTCAAATTGTTAGCAAATTTGATTCCTTGAAACATCTTCTCGATACAATGTGTAAAACTTTTTGCTATCATTCATTACGTTGAATGTAAGTTTACTAAAATGATGTATACACTAACTGTAAATGCACTACAACAAAGAACGTATTAAAATTTCACTAACGGTGGTCTTCGTCTTAGGGTATACAGGGTGAGTCGGGAGGAATGGGCCTAACTCTAAGGGTGTAATCTATGCATCAAAATAATAAGAAAAAACTAAAATGTTGTTATCCAATATTCATTTGTTTTCAAGTTATAAGGTAAAAACAAAATATTGCATTAATTTAGCCTTCCTGTAATAAATGTTGTTATTGTTTGCTTCTGATTGTTGTGCTGTCACTATACTATTAGTGTCAGTATAAAATGTTACATTGATTCACCGTTAACTTTTGGATTTGTATCATTTTAATTTTATAAAATGCCACACATTGATTCACATCTCGAATACGCCAATATGGTTTTTATTTATGGTTTGTGTAATGGGAATGCTATAGCGGCTGCTGAAGAATATTGTAAACGATTTCCACATGAAAGAACACCGAACAGAAAGGCCTTTATCAGAGTTTTCAACAAGCTCTGCGAGACCGAAACGCTTCCAAGTGCTAATGTAAGATCCGAACGAGCCATTCAACAGGATTTAGAAGAAATAGAAAATGTTCTAGCTTTAGAATTGGAATTCAGTGGAGGATTCCCCAAAAAAGAGTGATCAATACGCTTCACGAGCAAGGCTTATACCCATACCATGTACAGCGTGTACAGAACCTTCAACCTGGAGACTACGCCAAGCGTATGCAATTTTGTGAGTGGATAATTAATAATCGTTATCTTTTACCGCACATACTTTTTACTGACGAAGCTACATTCACCCGTGACGGCATCAATAATAATCGAAACCCCCATGTATGGTCGGACGAAAATTCTTACGCAATAGTCGAAAGTAATTTTCAACACAGGTTTTCAGTAAACGTGTGGTGCGGCATGATCGATAATAATTTAATTGTCCCTTTTCTTTTGAAAAATCGTCTTACAGGGGATCACTACTTAAGTTTTTTACAAAATGAATTGCAAGAACTACTGGAGGAGATTCCTTTAAACATCAGAATTGAAATGTATTATCCACCCGACGGAGCGCCTGCTCATTTCGATCGTCGGGTCAAGCATTTAGACCAAAGGTTTCCAGGGGTTTGGATTGGTCGCGGTGGTCCTATTAGTTGGCCTCCTAGATCGCCAGACCTCACGCCGTTGGACTACAATTTATGGGGTTGGTTAAAAACTTGGGTTTACAAAGTAAAAGTAGATACTAGGGATGCATTAATTAGACGCATTAGAAATGCTGTACTCAATATTAAAGAAAGGCACGAATCAATTAGAAGATCCACGCGCGCCCTTCGTAAACGAAGAAGGAAATGTTTGGAAGTCAATGGCGGTATTTTTGAAAATTTACTGAACCAATGATTTATTTAAAACAATGTTAATGTTGGATATGTTGGTTTAACAATATAACTATTTTATTTAACGCTGTAACTTGAAAACAAATAAATATATTGGATAACAACATTTGAGTTTTTTCTTATTATTTTGATGCATAGATTACACCCTTAGAGTTAGGCCCATTCCTCCCGACTCACCCTGTATATGTAGAAATAATATTATTTGGAGGTGCAAGACTTTTGCCGATGAGTGTCTTAAATAAAATTATCACAGAACATCCATGCATTATAAAGGGTGTCCTAAAGGCTCTAGAGCAACGGGCAATATTAAAGACAAAGGTAGGAGGATTGAACCATAATATTGGTGATTAGTGAGATATCTTTTAAATGTAGCAATAATTTGAAAACTATTCACCATCGGTAATTTCAAATTAGTAGAACAGTGTTTTTTAGAAATGAGAAAAATTTTGAGATTCCTCCTAGTGGTTAACCTTTAAATTTTCATAAATGTAATCATTTTTATTTCTATTTATTGATAGTTTTTGTGTTTCATTATAAATTGCTGTATATTCAAGGTTTAGAATTTTTTACTTTTTGTTTTATAAATGAGCCTGATTTAAATGGACAACGGTATTAAACCTATTTTATAATAGTTTGGGATCTAAGCATTTATAATCAATGAAATAATTTCAAAAATGCTCAGCGATTTTTCCGAAATGTCAGGGCCCCGTATTCGGAGTTTTAAAAATGTTTACAGAATTTAATTTTTTACGTTAAAAAACATAATTCCACCAATTTTGATTTGAACATGTTGAATGTTTTTAATTTTTAATTATCAACAATAAATTTTGCAATTGGAAGATTAAATCATAATTTTATTTATATCCTCGAAGTACTAAAGTTTGTTAGGCTTAATTACAATATTAATAATAAAATGCATTTTACACCTACAAAACAAGATGTTGCAATGAGCTTCAGTAAGATCTTTGTACTATGTTACCATATTAAACAAGCTCTATCTCATTAACTATCAACATTTTACAAAGGCCTAGGACATATTTTACTCAATATTCCTCTTTTTGATCTGTACAGGGTGTCCCACTAAGGTTCGCGAGGTACGATATTATGGAAGTCGTAATATTACGACTTCGAAAAAAAAAAAAAAAATGTATTGACTAAATCGGCCAAAAGAAATTGCTGGAAAATATTTTTAAGTTTGCAAAATGGCCGCTAGGGGGCACAGTTACTAGGACATATCTACAAAGTCAAATTTTATTAGATAATCGCTACGTTAAGGTACTGTTTTAATGGCAGAAATAAAAAGTTCGTTAATTTTTGCGGAAACTTATTTCAAAGACTTTTTTTGTATCTTCGACAATATGTATGGGGAAGCTTGCGGAAAAAAAGGCTTTTTAAATTGCCATATCTTTAATATGCTTTACTCAAATTTAAGCTTAGGCTCGTTTAATAGACACTTTTACACTTATTAAAAAAAAACGACTTTGGTCGTGGTCGCTAGTGCATACCGCGTCATCTAGGTGGCGCTGTTTAAATAACGTTTAATTTTTTCAAATTTTATTAATAAAATTAAATGGCGTAATACATTTTTTTACACTTCAGCTTAAACACATTTTGGCGAAAACCGTGATTCGATATCTTTATTTGTCTTCAAGTTATTTACAAATGACTATTTTAATTTTAAAAATGAATGTTTAACGCTAATCTAAAGGAATATAAAGATTCTCTTGTCATAATTATTCATCAATTTAATATCTATAATAATTATTAAATTAAATGATTAAAATGTTTATCTAAGCATTATAAAAGCAAAAACAAAAGTGTCAAGATTATTTAACAACTAAACTGTGATAGCGTAAAGCAACTTGAACAACAACAATAAAACAAAAACTAATAAAAGCTATGAAAAAACCTTTAAGTAAGACGAGACGAAAAAATGAAAAGAACAAAAAGTCTTTATAAACGCATTCCATTAATCTGCGTTGCGTCCTTAATATTGCTGCTTCAATTTCAGTTCTTGGAATGCTGGCAATAATAGCATCGTGGATACATTGCTTCATGTTTTCAGCAGTAGTAGGCCGAGTTTGAAAGCCAATGTCTTTTAGGCTGCCCCATAAATAAAAATCGACCACAGTGAGATCTGGGGAGCTAGGCAGAAATAAAAACAAACTTCCTCGTCCGATCCAGCGGCTTGCGTATCTTTGGTTCAAAAAGTCACGAACTATCAGAGAAAAGTGTGCAGGACAATCATTATCATGCTGAAACCACATGTCCCTTCTCGTTTCTAATGGAACCTCTTCTAATAGAGACGGCAATTGGTTGCATGAAAAAATTACTTTACGAATAGCATTAAATTATTTTATTTTTGTTTAAGGCGTACAATTTAAAATGTGATTCGTTCCCTAGAACTTTAAGCATATAAAAGTAACTTTACGCTATTACAGTTTAGTTGTTAAATAATCTTTTCATTTTTGTTTTTGCCTTAATTAATTAACAGCTATTGTTGATATTAAATTGGTGAAAAATTATGACAACAGAATCCTTACATTCCTTTCGTTTATTTAACATTAATTTTTTAAAATTAAAGTAGTAATTTATAAATAACTTGAATGCGCGATGTACTAAAAATGAAAACAATGTCTACTGGAACAGCAGACAGGGACTTAATTATAGCAAGAGAGTTATGGGGAGCATCAGTCCTAAATTCTCAAAACAGTTGCTCAACCTTAGCAGGAACCAACTAAGAACAACAACGTGAATCCTAACAGGACATATGGCTGTCAAGGATCACCTGAACAAAATGAAGATATACAATGGAGATCTTAGCTGCAGGCTCTGCGGCAAGGATAGGGAAACTGTTTATCATGTTGTCTGTCAATGCGAATCCTTGGATCACAGACGCTATGGCATATTCGGGAGAGTAAAACTGGAACTGAATGAAATAACCACTAAATCAGCAGTTGACGTGTATAAACTAATACACGGAACCAAGATAACCGAGTGGATACAATAAAACGAATGTTTGCATAATAGGCCTACTTATTGCCGCAGTGCTCCGGATAAGGACGGGCCTAAGGAGAAAAAAAAATGACTTGAATACAAATAAGGATATCAAATCACGGTTTTCTGCAGTTATGCTTGTGCTCTATAAGCTAAGTGATAAAAAAATGTATCATGCCATTTAATTTTATTAAGAAAATTTGAAAAAACGAAATCTTGTTTAAACAGTGCCACCTAGAAGACGTGGTATACATTAGCGACCACGACTAATGCCTAAAAAATTCTTATATCAACTTTCCGCAAAAATTAACGAACTTTTTATTTCGGTCATTAAAACATATCTTGACAGCGATTATCTGATAAAATTTGACTTTTGAGATATATCCTAGCAACTGTGCCCCCTAGCGGCCATTTTCGAAACTTGAAAATATTTTCCAGCAATTTCTTTTGGTCGATTGAGTCAATAATTTTTTTTTCTCGAAGACGTAAGGTTTATGGCTTTCATAATATTGTACCTTTCCGACATTAGTGGGACACCCTGTATATGGCGGAGTGCTCTATGACCAATTAATAATCTAACTTTACTGTTTCGGTAGTTAAACCACAAGCAGATGAAAATGAAGCAAAAGTGAAAATATATACAGCCACAATGCGTCAACTTTGAGCTAAAAATATATACATACTTGATTTAGATTATCATTTTCAAAGGAATCTGATAATCCGCTACTGTTTGTTTTTAGTTTAAATGCTATATCAGCCAGACAGTACTGTCCCAAGATGTTGGTGTTGTCGCTTGTCAAATAGCGTATGGTGGTGCATTCATCAAAATTTCCTAACTGGTAAAGATTTCCATATAGAAGGCCTAATGGGAATTTGGGAAATGCATCGAACACTGTAAACAAAGAAAGTAAATATTTCAAGCACCATTTGGATAATGAAATTAAATTTTGCTTTTGTAGAACACCCAAGGTATTGACGTCACTAGCCACCACTAATTAATTAATCATTTAAATGGGTCTTCGACAGAAATAAATATACGGTCTCCATCTCAATCTCGATCTCAATCGCCTCTTTATGCAGTCCATTTCTGAAGATAGGGTGATTGCGCCAGTAGTCGGTCTTTTTTGATCATTCTATTTTTGTTTTTTTAAATAAATTTGTTTATTTAATACCTAAAATTATAATATATTTGTCCTTGCCAAGAATAAACATTAGATAAGCGATTGAAAAAGATAGAAATACTCGAGAAAGTACGTAAATATTTTATTTTTAGGTTGGTCTGAAAAATATCAGTTTTTTCAGAAGTCGCCACTTATTGCTTAGTACTCGGCCATGCCTATACCAGAAGTCGGCCGTCATATATGTACGAAACGAAATAAACAAACAAGCGATAAGCACCAGCACCGAGAACCGCTGGTTCAGCAGAAACCGTCACGACGTGGTCGAGGTGGAAAAGATACGAAGACAGTTGAATAGTATTCGCGACACACTTTAAACGTACCAATTATTATTTTTTATATTCTTAATTTTTATTTTAATAAAGCGTTTTAAACTGACTAATAGATTTATCTCTTACAAAGTCAGAAGTGGGATAGATACAAGTGTCTCTATTTAATCAAAATGAGCACACCTCCGCCCAGAAGTCGGTCTGAGTCAAAAAAGGGATCAAAGAAGCGTTCGCACTCATCCGATGACAAAGATGAAAAGTGGAAGAGAAAGTACAAGCAACTACGTAAGGAATATAACCAGTTTTTAAAAATGCGACCTTCATCTGTGGATAGACTTAGTGATAACGTGCAAGTCGAGAGTAGTTCTTCTAATCAAGTGGAGTCAACAGTGCAAGTTAAGTCAACATCCTACTTAAGGCCCCACGTAGGAGACGAAAAGCTCATTCCTTTTTATGATCCGGATTGTGAAAAAGATATCATAGAAGAGTGGGTAAAAAAAGTGGACGAAATTGCTAATAGATATTGTTGGGATGACAGTGACACTTTACGGTTAGCGACGCATCGTTTACGTGGACATGCTCGGGAGTGGTTTGAAGGACAAGACTTTATAGACATGACGTGGGTGACCTTAAAACAAGCGTTACAAAAGAAGTTTAAGACTGTAATTCGTTTTTCGAATCTGCTAAAACGTGCTGCTAACTACGAAGCTCGCCCAGGGCAGCTTTTAGGTGATTACTGCTTTCAAAAGTTGCAAAAACTGCAAGCATTACGGTGTGGCATTAGTGACGAGTGTATGTTCGATGCAGTAATTGGAGGTATAAAAGATGACAATATTGTTCGTACATTAAGCTCCATGAGATATACAGACACAGATGACATGTATTCCAGAATGCGAGCAATGGGAAGTGTACCCCTTGCCCCGGCAGTAAGAAGACGCGTACCAGAATCCACAGTTACGAGTAGTAAAGGGGGCAACGAAAATACAATAAGTTCAAATACCAACAGTGCCCTGTTAACAAAAGAATTCCAAAGTTTCTCAGTGTGCTATAATTGTAGCCAGGCTGGGCACGTGGCTAGAAATTGTCCCAGGCCCAAACTGGAATGCAGAAAGTGTCATAAACTAGGACATTTAGCTGACAAATGTCGAAAGTTTCCAAGAAATGTGGCGAATGTAAACGAAGCCAGTGTTCTTGAAGCAGACTAAGGACAGAAACACAATATGTTTATTGTATCAGCGAAGATAAACGGCTTCAAGATAAAATGTTTAATCGATTCTGGGAGTTCGGCTACACTCATGAAGCTTACCATTGCAAAAAGATTAAATCTAAAATTAGAGGGTGGGACGAGAAATGTGATACGCAGTTTCATGGGTACGACAACAGCGAGTGATTCTAAAGCGACAATAAATGTTCACATAATGGAAGTTGTGGCGACAATAACAGTGATTATCTTGAATGATGACGAACTTCTGCACGATATGATTATCGGTCGAGACTTCTTAGATCAGCAACACGTGCTTTTGCTCAAGCGAGAGAACTATATAATTTTGCGAGCATTGCCAGAATGGAAGGACAGTGATACACAAGAGATTGAAAATGTTGTTACTAGCGATGTGTTTACACACGATGATATCTCGATCGGAGACATGAAAGAAACCGATAAGATTAAATGTTTAAAGTTATTAAATGAATTTGCAGATTGTGTGGCGTTGTCAACAAGTAACTTAGGAAAAACAAACGCGGTGACTCTGAAAATTAAATGTATCACTGAGGAACCCATTGTTTATCAACCTTATTGTATGCCGGAAATAGAAAAGTCTATTGCACGTAATATGATTAAGATACTACTGGACAATAAAATAATTCAAGAGTCGTGTTCACCTTACGCAAGTCCCATGATGCTAGTGAAGAAAAAACCGGCGACTACCGATTAGTTGTAGACTATCGGCGATTAAATGCAATTACAATTAAAGACAGATATCCATTGCCTAGAATCGAAGATCAAATTAATAAATTAGGAGGCAATAAGTATTTCACTGGATTAGACCTAGCCCAGGGATTTTATCAAGTGCCTATGGATAAAGCCTCTGTGGAGAAAACTGCGTTTGTGACTCCAGAAGGTCATTACGAGTTTCTCCGTATGCCTTTTGGACTTACTAACTCACCGGCTGTATTTTAAAGACTTATTAATAGTGTATTGGGGGACTTGAAAAATTCCATAGCCTACCCTTATATAGACGACATAATTATTCCATCAGTGACTGTCGAAGAAGGACTTAGACATTGAAAGTTGGTGTTGATGAAGTTGAGAGAAAACAATTTAACGCTTAAATTGAGTAAGTGCACATTTTTCAAACTTCGTGTGTATATTCTGGGACTAGACATTAAAGTGGTGACCGATTGTGGTGCGCTCCGAATCACTTTTTCTAAGAAAGATTTATTGCCAGGAGTGGCCAGGTGGTGGTTAGAGGTACAGGAGTATACGTTCCCGTTCCATATTGAATATCGATAAGGGGCAAAAATGGCTCACGTGGACGCTCTTAGCCGAAATCCCGCCTGCATTGTAGAAGTAAATCATATAGATGTAACAGAGGAAGACTGGATACTAGCGGCTCAAGATCAAGATGACGACATAACCAGATTAAGGAAGATTTTGAGCGAAGCCAAAAGGAATAGTGAAACAAAACAATATTTTGTGGATTATGAACTCAGAAGGGGTACCGTATATCGGAAACTCGATGCAAAAAAAAGGTGTGGGTGGTACCTAAAATGGCACGCATGCAAATCTGTCGATTATGTCACGACGATAATGGTCACTTTGGCTTAGAAAAAACACTGGACAAGATAAAAACCAACTACTGGTTCGCCGGCATGCGCAGATTTGTACAAAAATATGTGAACGCCTGTTTAAATTGTATGTATTACAAAAACAACGCAACTCAGAAACAAGGAAAACTGCACGTTATCGAAAAGAAGCCGATACCTTTTCATACAGTCCACATGGACCATGTGGGACCCTTTGAGACGAGCCCAAGAAATAACAAGTATCTACTCGTGCTACTGGACGCTTTTACTAAATTCACCATAATCGAACCTGTCACGAGACACAAAAACCAAGTCTGTTGTAAAGATTTTAACTAATATAATACATCTGTTTGGAGTTCCTGTGAGGCTAATTAGTGATCGTGGAAGTGCCTTCACTTCACAAAACTTCAAAGTATTCTGCAACACTTATGGCATTAAGCACGTCCTTAGCGCAGTTGCCACACCACGCGCTAACGGACAATGTGAGCGCTATAATAAGACAATAGTGTCCGCTTTAACCGCTACGTCAGCCGGAGGACTCGAAGAAGATTGCGATCTATACGTCAAAAAGGTGCAAAGTGCTTTTAATACCACACTAAATAAAGCAATAAATACCACGCCAACAGAAGCTTTAATGGGTTACCGTCCAGTCTATACCACCGAATCAGTAATACTAAGATATATACAGACCGAAATAGAAAGATTAGATTTGGAAGAACTACGTCATGAAATAAGTAAGCACATAACCGAAGAACAAAAAAGACAAAAAGAACGCTATGATCGAAAGCGACAACAGCGAAACGTTATAAAGAAGGTGATATAGTAATGGTTCAGATAACCAGTGAAGTCGCAAATGGCTCCAGTCGTAAGCTAAGACCAAAATACAAGGGACCCTTCAAAATTAATAAAGTGTTAATCAACGACCGTTATGAAGTGCAAGATTTACGAGAATCAAGTAAACGTGCTCTGACAGTAATGGCATCAGAACGATTGAAGTTGTGGGAAGGTGTAATTAACGAGAAAAACAAAAGGGAAAGTTAAAAATTAGAGTTGCGTACTCTAAGGACTAAAAGACAATTAAGAACAGTTAATATGTTTATTTTAAGGGAGTCGTGTACTCTATATGAACTTATTTATAATTGTTACAAAGTTACGTTAAATTAAGAGTTGCGTACTCTTGCATCTAATAAACCAATTAGCGCTGCGTACGCTAATAAAGTTTCGTTTGATTTAAGTGAGTCGTGTACTCCTAAAACTGCTAAAGTATTACGAATATAGAAAGAGTTGCGTACTCTTAATTTAAGTTGCAAAAGTTACGAAAAGAGAGTCGAGTACTCTTACATCTAATAGGATCGGTAGGAACGAGTATCCTAACTGACCTTCTCAAGGAAAATCATCTTACGTAATAGCAAGGTTGCGACCTTCGTCAACAACGTTTGTTTATCCAGACGATGTCTGAGGGCAGACAAGTAGAGTCGGATGGCCGAATGTACGAAACGAAATAAACAAACAAGCGATAAGCACCAGCACCGAGAACCGCTGGTTCAGCAGATACCGTCACGACGTGGTCGAGGTGGAAAAGATACGAAGGCAGTTGAATAGTATTCGCGACACACTTTAAACGTACCAATTATTATTTTTTATATTCTTAATTTTTATTTTAATAAAGCGTTTTAAACTGACTAATAGATTTATCTCTTACATATATTAATGGTTATTTAGCGCAGGCCCGTGGTTACATTTTTTACTTTGTCAATAGAAACATTAGAAATAAACACAAAAAATATATTTCTAAAAATATAAAAAAAAACACTTCAATGTACCTCTAAAAATACATAAAATGTACAAACGCATTTTTTACAAATATAGGTAAACTTAAAAAAGTATTCGCAAATATCGCAGTTATAATCTAGACCTTGTACCTCTTTATATGGCCTTCCTGCAAGCTTCTAAGTAAAACCACCTGGGACACCAGTCACATCCCACATTCTTATCGCCTTCTGCTTCTGCATCGTTATCTAGTTCATCTTCACATTTAGCACAATATTTGTTTCAAAGCATTCTTCTAAAAGCTCGCTTCTTTTGTTGGGTCTTTTATCCTTCTTCATGTAATATGTTTTCCAAACATTGGACGAAATGGCACTTGTGAAAGGGTCCAGCTTTCGGACGTTTTGTTTTTGGAATTGACTTAGGGTATTTAAGATATTTTTTAAAAGCATCGGTTGGGAAGGTGGACGTCGGTATCGGCGCGGCTCTTCCGTAAGTGCTGCGTCACCCCAGCACAACGAACAAACGACGGGAATATAAAATGTACATCCCTATTTATAAATATATTAGTTATTTCAGATATTTTGATTTAACTCGGTTGTTTTATATTTGTAACAACCATAATTTGGAAGTGCGTCCCTGGCGACCACTCTACGTTGGCGATTTTTGCAACGTAATGATGCCTTATGAGGGCTCAACTTATTTCGGCCGTTAATTTACACGTAACAAGTGCCAAATCGTGCGGTATCGGTCACGCTCGCTCTAAGCAATTTTAATGCTACTGAGGGCTGCGGCAATTTTAGCCGGCAGTCGACTTGAAAAGATAAGGGCTGTGTGTGTCGGTCGTTTGTTACGCGCTATTTACGTATAGTAATGGTAGTATATTATTGAACATTTCGTTTCGGTAAAAAATAGAAGACTGGAGCTTACATAAAAAAAATTAGTAAGTACCTACCCCTAAGTTACGTAGTTAGGTACCTACTTAGTAAAATAAAAGAAGATAAATATTATAGATAAAGAAGAAAATAATTATAAAAAGAAACAACGGGAATTAATGCAATGCGCAAATATGACATTTTTCATTATCAAGTTAAAATATACCTAATTATTACAAAAATGCGTCGCAAAAATACTTGGGTAAGTTTTAAAAAAGTTAATATGCCTATCTCATCGACATCCCAAAAATATCCTCCGGTAGCCCTCCTGTAGAATACGCCACGAGCCGCCACTGGCTCTATTGCATGTAAGATTATTGATGACTTTATGACAATTTATGACTTTGCCAGTAGTCGGCCACTAACTTTACTATCCCCTAGGAACTTTATCATTCATTTTAGACCCTGCCGACTACTGATATATACGTTTTGGATACATTACATTACGTGATGGCAAAGATAGAATTTGTTTTTTTATGTACTTATTTGTAAGCCTGATATAGACAAAATATATTTTTTTTAAATAAAAATGAATATATTTGCAACTTGTTACTAGTTATTTAAACATATGATCTTTCAAAAAATCTTACTCCAGTAAGTAAACATATCAAGTATAGAATTAGTTTAACTTACCTTTAAAATTGCTCTGTTTGATCTTCACTGGCTTTTGGAAATTGTTTTTGAAGACACAATGATTAACACCTAATTTCTCGCGCCAATTTACGGAAGTAAGGTTCGACTTATAATAAAAAAATATTAATATATGTGTTCTTGGAAAGTAAAAGAAGATAGCAAATGTAAGAAATAGAGCTCAACTCGCGCAAAATTCAAATTATAGGTGATTAAAGTAATTTTTGGCCGACTACTACAGTTGGCCGGCTTACTAGCGCAACCACCCTAGGCGTTCTTCATAATTTTCTTTATTTTCCGCTTCCTTTATCCAGTTAAATATCGCTGTTAATTTTATGTCATTGTCCTCTATTTCATATTTCTTGATGTGACCTCCAGTAAATTAGTTGGTTGTCAGTTCGTAATGGCGAATCAAGCGAATGGTTCCTTGATCCAAACAACATGTAAATATTGTAAATATTTTAAGAGAATAAACGAAATACCATAAAGAATCCTAACACCTAATTGAAATTTTATAGACAGCTGTTGGCGAAATGCAATCAGAGTTAAAATTGATTTTATTTAAAAAGGGCATGTCTCAGTACCACAACACTAAGATCAATTTTTATGTAAAAAACTGCAAAATTTCAAATGCTATTAATGCTGGAAAAAAATCGTCACACAAAAAAATATTTACCTCGCATACTCAAAGAAACCCATCTTCACAGTTCAACTTTTAACACCTTGTACAGAGGGTGTCCAGTTTTCGTGTGTTTTCATATACCAGCTCTTATAGAAGATAGAAAGATGAGGTTTGCGGCATACTGTTCTAATATTTTATGAAACTTTCACTGCCGCAAACGAAATTTTCATAGCTCTCTCAGTTTCTGACATACATTTTGGTAAATTTGTCAGTTTTGATACTCCCCTGTATCTTGATTATTTGATAATTTATCAATAGATAGATAGATAGATAGATAGATAACTTTTATTTGACAACTTTACATTTACAATGCTTGTTGCAAGTCAAAAAAAGAAAATACAATTTAATTTACCTATTACCTAATAAGATAATATACATATATCTAAAATACATACTACAAGACAACATAAGCATATAATACAAACAAACATATAATTAAAGTATAGAATCATTACAATAATCACAGATATTTTCTAAGATAATATTAAACAAACAATTCAGAAAAGTCTAAAAATAAAAAATAGGAATGTAACAAAAAAAAAACTCATACTACGGATGGCGCCTCCATATATTCATTCACTGAGTAGAAGCAGTTATGTATTAAATAGAGCTTAATTTTTGTTTTAAACTGTGAATAATCTAGGCACTTTATGGTGTTGTCAATTTTATTGTATAGTGACACATTCAAACAATTTCGGGACGCATTCACAAGTCGATGCCTTGGCGGCAATAAACGGTTGGAATGTCTTGTATTGTAATTATGCTGATCTGATAAGCTATCAAATTTATGAATGTTCTTGTGTATTTCTAAAAGACTTTGATATACATAAATACATGGGAGTGACATTACATTAAATTTTTTAAATAGTGGTCTACAAGACGTTAAAGGTCCCACCCCTTCAACTGTTCTAATAGCCCTTTTTTGGAGCTTGAAAGCCTTACTGGCGTTTGTGTACCCCAAAGGATCGCACCATAGCTCAACAGCGAATGAAAGTTAGCGAAATATACCATTTTTGCTATTTCAATGTCAAAAGACTTTTTAACTTGTTTGATCAAATATATCTGGCTGCTTAACCTAGAACATAGTTCATTTACGTGAGGAGACCACCTAAGTCCATCGTCCAAGAGTACACCCAATAGTTTAACATGGGAGCCCTCAATATGAATATGATTAAAGCTGAAAGAAATGTTTTGAGTCTTATCACTGTTAAGTTTAAGGCTATTACTTGTGAACCAATCTTCCGCATTTTTTAGAGCAAGCTCAGTGTTATTGATAAGAGAACTCTGATCTTCGCCAGAAGTGATTATCGTCGCATCATCAGCATATAGCACACAGCTGCTCGGAGTAACAGCTGCACTGAAGTCATTAATATAAATAATGAATAATAAGGGCCCCAAGATTGAACCCTGGGGTACCCCCGTTTTAATGTGTTCGTGATCAGAGAGATCACCATTAAGTGCGACAGCCTGCTTCCGTGCAGTTAGATATGACTTGAAAAGCAAATGAGGTATCCCATTTACTCCATAATATTTCAGTTTATCCAGAAGTATTGGATGGGAGACACAATCGAAGGCTCGACTGAGGTCGCACAGAGCAGCAGCTCGCAGTTCGCCCTCATCCAAGCCCTCCACAATGTCGTTAACTACTTTTAGAATTCCGTGAATGGTGGAGCGACCACCCCTGAAGCCAAATTGATTGTCAACTAACATTTTGTATTTTTTAAAATAAGATACAAGCTTATGCTTTAATATAGACTCGATAACTTTTCCCAGTAACGGTAAGATTGAAATAGGTCGGTAATTCTCTGGCCGGTCTGGGTCACCTTTTTTGAAGATTGGCAACACCTTAGCAATTTTTAGTGCATCCGGATAATTACCCTCGGCAAAGCATTTATTTATTATTATAGTCAGATAAGGAACAATTGTACATTTGCAGTGCTTAAACATTTTGGTGTGAATATCATATATATCATAGCAATTTGAATTTTTTAAATTATTTATTGCAGTTTCAACGACACGTTCTGATACAGGTGATAAAAAGAATGATGAATTGGGCCGATTTAATTTATGCAGGTATTCAGAATATGTTTTACTTGGTGTTGCTAAAGAGTTGGTTATTGTACTAGAAATAGTACAGAAAAAATCATTGAATTCATTAGAGCTAATTTTACTTTCTGATGTTTTACGAGTTTTATTGCATTCTTGACGAATCAATTTCCAGGAATCTTTAGGTTTATTCACCGAATTAGTTAGAAAGCTCTTATAGGCTGCGGCCTTAGCCTCATTTATTTCTTTTCTATATCTGTTTTTAAAAGTTTTATATGCACCATAGTCTTCTGGTGACTTTGATGCGTCAGCGATAATCCTTATGGCGGAAAGAGTATCTCTCATATTACGTAAATCATCATTGAACCATCCACTCGGTTTGAAACTATTATATTTAAGTTTTTTGTATGGAAAATGCTTGTTACTAAGATTGGTAAAAATATTTAAAAAATTACTAGTTAAGGTATTCGAATCCACACTAGGATCAGAAAAACAGTCCCAGTTTGAACTTCGTAATGACTCGTTAAACTTGTTCAAATTTTTTACACTTAGGTTACGAACAAATATAGGGGAACTTTGTGACAAAGCGGTCCCACTCACGCAAATTACCTGCCCCTTATGATCAGACAGACAAGGGTCTACCACTTCTGTTTCATAATTATCATCCTCGATATTAGTGAGGATATTGTCAATACAAGTTTGTGAGGTAGAGCTTACTCTAGTAAATTCTGATATACTTACTTTTAAGCCGTAAGAACTAATTAAGTGTGTAAGTTCTATTAGGTTATTGTTGGGGGTGACCATTCTAAAATTTATGTTAAAATCCCCTAAAATATTAATTTTTTCAGATATTGTAATAAGGTAATCCAGGAGTTCCTCAAATTTTTTCATAAAATTATTAAAATCGCCAAGACATGACCTGTAAAGGCAAATAACGGCAGTCTGAGATTTTGGAAATAAAATACCGCTAAACTCTGCATCCACTTCCTGGCAGTAATTGGTTAAGTCTAATGATTTTACACTAATACTATCCCTAACATATATGGAGGTTCCTCCGTGTATTGTACTGGTCCTACAAAAAAAATTAGTTAAATTATATCCAAGAATATTTATTAGTTTTAAGTTAGATTCGTTAGCCCAATGTTCTGAAAAGCACAAAATATCGTAGTTATTCTTTTCTAAAAATAATAGCAGTTGTTCCACCTTTGGAGCCAAACTTTGTACATTGAGGTGCATTATACTAGTACAATTCGAGTAGGGGTCAATAGTTTCGGCAGTGTTTTTCGTCTTATCGGTTAATGTGTTGTCTAGGATATCTGTTGACCCTGGTCGGAATTCTGAAAATTTGTTTTCATAAATTTAAATCGGCGTACTGCTACTCCCTCCGGCCAGATGTCTGTATCGTACACCTCTCCAACATATTTAATAGGAAAAGAAATTTGGAAAGAGGCAGTGTTCTCTTTTTTGTTCCACAATTTACATTTAAAGTCGATATCAGGTTTATGAGACTTCAAATGCCTCTCCAAATCTTCAGCTGTGGTCGCTGCATCAAATCTATATGCATGTAAATATCCTTGTTTTGGTATTGTCTTAACTGACGTGTTATTTGTTGTTATCTGTCCAGTACCGATCAATGGTTTATTTTTGTTGTTTGTTGGGTTTTTGTTCTGGTACCTGTGCTTATTTTGGTTAGAGTTCATTGCACTCTCAACACTTTTGTTTACTTGGGACAATGTAAACATCGTTCTTTGATTTTGTACTTGAAGGACACGTGCGTTATTTGGGTCAGGCTTAGATTGAACGGAACCCGGAGGCGGAGTTATCTGTTTATCACGTGGATTCTTTGGGTCAGTTTTGGATTGAACGGAACCCGGGGGCGGACTTATCTGTTTATTATCTTTTTTACCGGCTGAGCCAGTCGTTGGTGCTGTATTTGGCGGGAAATTATCGTTCAGGTTATTACATTTTAATAATCTAATTATTTCTTCCTGATTATTTATTCTTGATTCAAGCTGGGCAACCAATTTATTTAAAGTTAGAAACTCACTCTGCTTTGCTTCCAATAATGTCTTTTGTCGTATACAGTTGTGCAAATGACAATCTGACTCGGCTATTGTATCCACAGCATCAGCAAAGAAATCGTTGTTTGCATTAGTTTCACCACATTTGTCACACTTTATAGATAAAAACTTGAGCAAAAGACCGTCTGTTATGTTTTCGGGCATTTTTTTATATATTATGATCTCTATTAGATCATTTTTATTTAATCTATTTAGCTTCGACACTATCGATTGTATATCACTCGGCGCCATCTTGGAATGTATATCCAATAAGGTAAAAATGGGTTATTATAGAGTTTTCTATGTAAAATTCAGTGGCGTAGTTAGTCTTTTCCTAAAAACATTTGTTCTTGAGTTATGACCCAAACTTTTGTTTTTTTAACATTGAAAATGTTTATATTATCGCACAGGCACGTAAGTATGGGTACCGAAGTCGAAATTCTTGTGCTGCATTTGTCCCTGACGTCACACCGCATTAAAATGATCGGGATCAGACCAAGTCGGGAGTAAACGTATGGTTTCGCTGGAGCAGTCAGCGGGTGCGGTTGGCGTTCGCGATCGAGCGTAGAGCGTAGCAATCGGCCGTCGTCGCAGGGTGGTTTGGCTGGCGCGGGTGGATCAGCGCGCTTCAGATCATATTCGTATTTCGTAGTGCAAGCGCTTATGTATGATTTATAATGAACGCCGATAACATTAGTTGCATGCTGTTGTTGGAGAAAGAAGATGAAGAGGAGATGTTAGCCCAAATTCCTACATTTCGACAAGCGTCATATTAACACTTGAATTTATACTATAGGTACCATATTTAAATAAGAGCTGCGCCATACCAAGTAAACAAATCAATTTGGATAAAACGTCAAAGTATCAAAACATTTTGAAATTGTATCATCAGTTGGTATATTCGGAAAAATATATCTAAATTAGAAAAAAGTCAGTGGCGTACATTTTTTGTCAATAATATCTGTTGAATGTTTTCCGGGACGCCACTGGACTTAATAAATTTCATCTAGTTAGGGCTAATTAAGCCTCTTATCATTATGAATGACGGTACCAAATTGCAATAAAATCGGGAAAAGGATATTTACAAAAATAATAAAAAAAACGATTTTTTTAAAAATTATACGCACCCTGTACATCAAAAACGGGGCAACTCCGGACACATGTTTAGGTTAGTTCAGGTTAGTACTTCTGAAACACCCTGTATACATTCAAATACAACGGTCAAAGACACAAATATTTATATCAGAATATTGACAACAAACAATAACACCAAACGATACAATGCAATAATGCGAAAATCACCGGTAAACTAATTACAACCCTGTCGCCAAGGGCCTTTTAGTTTTATTGCCGCTTGACCAATCGAAATAGAGTTACGGTTGTCATTAAGTACTGATCAATGTGTCCTTCGTATGCATAATGTTGGATTTGAATATGGTATAGGGTAGACTGGCGCAAGTGTAAAACTGGGGTAAGTGGAAAATCAGAGCGCCAATCAGGCAATATTGAAAGTTTACTTGTCTGTGTGGTCCGAGGCAACTAACTATACATTAGCGATGTTGAATTATCCACTCCCGGCGAGTAACCAGGTGTTTTTTTCTTTCTGAGTAGTCATTTGTAACATAATCTCCGAATCGGTCCGTTGAATAGTGTGTGATATCTCCACAAAAAATTGGTCAAAGGTAAAAACTTATAATATACTTTTAGTTTTATTGCATTTTCTTATGTTTAGTCAATTGTTGTAGCTTTAAAATCCTATATACCGACCAAATCTAAAAGCGGTTTTTACTCACGAACAGGTTTGCACTTCCCCCATAAAAAACATAATGTGGGGCATGTGTGAAAATTGTAATGGGGCAAGTGTAAAGGTTAGTTTACACTTGCCCCATTTTCCTGGGAATGCTAAAGTTCGTTGGCACTGACACTTAAAGCTTTTATTCTTTACAGAGAGTTGGCGTCATGGTACGAAATTATAAAAGAAAGTCCGATAGGGCTGCCTATGGGGAGGAGCAATTAAATGCTGCAGTAAATGCCGTCAATCAAGGTCAATTAACCATGTCGATGGCTAGTACCGAATTGAGAATCCCATACATTACAATCTACTGTAGAGTAACTGGCCGCCGTGGCGAAAAAAGCAAGACACAGGGCCGACCTCCTATACTTTCTTGGCAAGATGACTTTGTAACTTTAAATAATATTTCCAATCCTTTTAAGAACAATATGCCAGGCACAGACTGGCTAATAAAGTTTAAACAACGGCACTTTTTGAGTATGAAAAAAACCACAAAGCTTAGAGTACTGCAGAAAGAAATCTACGGACCCATTCATAATAGACCAATATTTTGTTTTATTGGAAAAGGCTATATTGGAGGTGGGTCTTCAGGATCGTCCTGAATGGATTTACAATTTAAATGAGACTTCACTGTGTAGAGATCCTTCTCGTCTTAAAATTGTTGGCGCGAAAGGCAAACCCTCTTCAAGAATTATTGCTGGATCGGGCAGAGAATATATAACCGTCCTGGCAGGAGCAAGTGCTAGTGGTAGAAAATTGCCACCATTGATAATATTTAAAGGCAATACTGTATAGAGTTCCTGGCATTCAGAAAGAAATGAAGACCTCTTCAAAGACACCGTATATGCAGCCAGCGCCAATGGATGAATGACCTCCGAAATATTTAGAAATTACTTTCTAAAGACTTTTATTCCTTTGGTTCGTGATCAGGCACCAATTATTGTTATATATGATGGGCATGTCTCGCATGTGGATTGCTTATTAATTCAAGCCGCAAGAGAAGAAAATATTCATATACTTAAACTGCCAGCCCATACAAGTCATTCACTTCAACCTCTCGATTTGAGTGTGTGTAGATCCTTTAAGGCAATAGGGGAGAGGGAAGTAATAACATGGCAAAGACGTCATCAGGGACAACGACAACCAAAAAGGGAATTCGCCACATTGCTAGTGAAAACCTGGGCTGAAGTAGATTCCGGAATCATAAAAACAGGATTCAGAAAGGGTGGTATTGTTCCATTTAATAGACATGCTATTCCTAAAGAGAAGTATGACATCGATGCCCTAAAAAGATGGGAGGAACACTTGAAAAACCAAGGATCTGTAACAGATTTACAACCGAGGCCAGGACGCAGTGATATTGAAAGGAATGCTGTAGAACCGAACGTAACAGAAAAAACCGCTACTTTCGAACAGTCAATGTTAAAAACAGTAAAGCCTTCTTCATCTGGCGCCTCACTTAAAAGGAAACTAGCATATAATGCAGAATTACTTACAGCTCCTTCATCAGCATCTAATAGTGCCACCAATCTCAAAGTAATTGTCAGCTCTGATCAAAATGAACAAAATATACTCAATAATCATCAGGATCCTATAACTGAAGCTGTATTACCAGCTACAACCGAAAATCGGCAAGAAAAAACACAAGTTTTGATGATCTACTACTTGATTCGCTCCGACAGAGTCCTTCTTCTAATCCAAGGAAACGAAAGCGCTTAATTCAAGGTAGCCAAACCATTGCAGGTACTATCGCAGTAGTCAATAAAAACTCTCTACAAGTTCATCTACTATATCTAAACCAGCTATGAAAATTGACCGAAAGACTAAACAAAGTCCGCCAAGTCCGTATCAATTTGAATCCAGCTCCAGTGAATCAGATAATGAAAGTGTACCTTTTATGGAATCGGATCAAAGTTTCACTTTGGAATCGCATTGCGAAGATCAGATTCCTGAAATAAACAAAGACAATATTTCCATTGGAGACTGGGTCCTGGTTAAATACACATTACCAAAAGCAAACAAACATTTCATTGGCCAGGTAAATACTGTTGACAACGGCTTTGAAATCAAGTTTACTAGAAAATTAAAAGACAATTTTTTATGGCCACTCACCAATTATGTCAATGTAGTACAGCTAGACGATATAGTGACTCGTTTACCTGAACCGGTAGTAACACGCCGAGGAGGTTTTCATTTTAATGTGAAATTTGCGGGATACAATATTTAACAAGTTCCATAAAATTATTCGAATTTTTAAACTTAAAGTTTCTTTTCTGTTTTAGTTTCTCCTTGGGAATAATTCCTACTGTTTTAGAGATTAAAGCCAAACATTGGGTTTTAAACGGATAAATACGTTTATAAAAATATTATTTTTGTTATTAGGACTTTTTTGAGTGTCATTTTGGATTACTTATTATTTTTCAGAATAAATAATCAAAAAAAAATAATCATTCAAATCTCAAGATCTCAAAAATAATTGTTAATTGTTAATTGTATAAAGGGGACTACTTTTGCACCTCCTCTATCAAACACTCGTCAGCAATTGCCGAGAACGGTGGCATTCTGCTGAACGATCGGTGCTGGACTGGTCTCTCTAGCAGTCCGAACGCAGCCGCTGCAATTGACGGCGAACGCTGTGTCGCTTGAGCTGCGGCAGTGAAACCGTGTACATACAAATCGCATTAAACCAGTAACGAGCTACCAATCGCGAACGCCAGCCGCGGCCGCTGACTGCTCCAGCGAAACCATACCTTAGAGGCGCGTTAGAGTTTATAACCTTTATTTTACTATTTTTTATATTATGAATCAATAAAACTTATATCAACTACCTAAATATTACATTCAATTCGCAGATCTCAAATCTCACAATAGTCACAAGCGTTGCACTCTGCTTCGGCATTTTCAATGTCTTCCCCGGTTGCATCTTTGTAAAGGACTGTACATTTTTTTGTAAATAGGACACCCCATATATTATTTCTTTATCTTATCTCTCTTTTTAAGAGCTTTGCAGTACAATATAATATAATAGTCCATATTTATTTCTTTTAAAAATGGATAATTTTAACATTTCTTGTAAAATTAATCCATTTTTCGTATAGAAGGCTACGCGCGCAAATAAAAAACAGAATTAACAACATTATTTTTATTATACAACTTTATATTATTACACAACTTTAAACCAACAATAAAACAAATATATGATTTTATTGAATTACAAAAATTGCTCGAATTGGGCTCCGTTGTGTTCTAAACACTTTGGACAATGCATAAAATAATTGGCCTTCCCTGCAAAAGCCTAAAGGTTTGATGAGTAGCTTCTCGAAGTTGATCAATATTGTGGTAGTGTCTGTTATATAACTGGTTTTCTATATACCCCATAAAAAGAAATCCAACACAGAAAGATCAGGTAATCTTGGAGGCCACCTAACAGGTCCATTGGTACCAATCTATTTATCGAGAAATGTGGTTTCTAAATATTCTCTCACTATATGAGAGCTGTGACTCGGAGCACCATCTTGCTGGTGATAAATATTATTTAAATCAGCCAAAGGAACATCCTCTAATATTTCCATTAGTGCATCTCGCATTATATCTAGGTGTCTATTTCCGGTTAAAGTTCGTTCATACATAAAATACTTGATTTTAGTGCCAAAAATAAAGCATGGCACGCTAAATCCAAACCGACCTTGACGTTTTCCTGGAAATATTACGTGTTGGTTCTCTTGGGACCAGTACCTTGAATTGTTTCCGTTTAAGATACCAGAACTCATAAAATAAGTCTCGTCGGACCATATCACCGTTCTTTTAAAATTTGCGTTTTCCTGCAACGTTTGTAGGTACCAGTTGCAAAAAACTATCTTACGTCCTGCGTCACCGGGATGCAAATGTTGGACGAGATGGTATTTGTATGGTTTAATTTTTCAATTAATTTAATTTTTCAATTAATCATTTTTCGTATAGAAGGCTATGCCATGGTCAATCACGGATAGCCATCACTAACAAAAATGGATTTACCGATGTCGTGGGTTGCAGAATTAGAGCTACATTAACGCACGTTTCTATGTTGTTCAAACTGAGCCTACGAATTATCACAAATTATTTAAAAACCCTACAATAACTCAGTTTCTTTTGGTTCGCCTCAACACAGAAAGAGATTTTTTATCAATATTTTAAACACATTTGGGATAACCACAATCCTTAATTTTGTAACTATTTTATGAGTTACCTGAACTCAGTTTTTGGATTGGGAAAACTTACCAATTGATTTTAAAGTGCCGTTTTGACCCGGACGTGCATTATTTTAACTCATTACCACGTGCAAATTATTTTGAGTTGGAATAAGTCATAAAGAGTGCTCTAAAAACCCATGTCGAGGGTAAATCACTGATCGAAAGATCACGGAAAAATCCGAATTCGCGCTCGTGCCGATTTGGCGCGGTAACTTCATATCATTGTTATTAGTACCTCATGCACGTCACGTCGTCATGAACCACATAACTGGACAGACTGGACTGGCTATCCTCGCAATCGTTGGGATTTTTTATCTTTGTTCAGAGTTTGTTCTCCTTATAGGTGTGTGAAAATGAGGATACTCCAACTTTAGGACAGATTAAGTCTAGTCGTTAAGTTAATCATCGTAAGCTAGAACAACTGGAAGGTCAAGTTTTGATAGCGCGAATCATGAATTTATCTAGCCCGAGTAGTAACGCATCACAATTCCCATATTAATCTCTGGCAGCTTAAACAATGAATTGCTGCAGCCCACGTCGCATGTGTTCGTCAAACCTAGTTACGAGTAGCTACGGTAGCCTTAAATTACCAAAATTTTAAGTCGGGTCCAGTGCATAAAATAACCCATCTTCAGGGCTATTATAACTTATGTACTTACAGTGATTTCATGCAATTTCTTCGATTTAGTTGCCGTAATTCAGAGGTCTGAGCTGTCCCCTATTAGCAACACGCGTCGATCTAGGACAACTCATATTTGAGTTATATCAACTCGATATTTCGCTCAGTGCATGACAGAAACCAAATTCTGTAAATGCTTTATTACGGATTGTTGTCAAATATTACTGGTATTCCGTCAGACCCTATAGCTCTGCTGATGAGCTGTTATACAGCGAAACGCGTCCAAAGATTGGGTCTGATGGAAAGGATAAGGGACAAACATTTGTTTGTTGTAATCTTAAGGTCTCGGTAACCTGAACCGAAGAAATGGTTTTCGGCGCCACCGAGGTTAGATGCCTGTTACTATGGGCTCCGTGCTGGTGTATGGATCTTTATAGAACCTCACCGGCTCGCTCGGTGGTACGCTCGATTACTATGGGATGTCGCCGTTGTGCTTCATTCCTATATTGTTTTTTACTGGTATTTGTTTGATTTTGCAAGTTTATTTTTTATTTTTGTGAAAATTGTTTAACATGGCACAAAATAATAAATATGAAAATTATTAAAAACATGATATATGTATGTTTGTTTTATCCAAGCTAATAAAGACGCGAACGCAGTCTCGGAACTCGGAGCTGTATTTTGTTGAATATTAAAATTATCCCTTTTTAAAAGAAATGAATATGGGTTCTTATATATTTTTGAAAAGCTCTTAAAAAGAGGGATAAGAAAAATA
The DNA here is from genome assembly GCA_963920685.1 of Polydrusus tereticollis. Classification (NCBI taxonomy): domain Eukaryota; kingdom Metazoa; phylum Arthropoda; class Insecta; order Coleoptera; family Curculionidae; genus Polydrusus; species Polydrusus tereticollis. The sequence continues at coordinate 60,639,478 of OY987329.1, forward strand.
AATAATATAATATAGGGTATCCCATTTAAAAAACACAAGTTTGAGTCATAACTCAAAAACAAAACTTTTTAGAAAAAAATAACTACGCCACTGAATTCTACATAAAAAACTCTATAATTTACCCATTATCACCTTACTGATAAGTTGCTAAATAATCGAGATACAGGGGAGCGTCAACAATGACAAATTTTCAAAATATCGGCAATGAAAGTTTCATAAAATAATGTTCTATTATTTTATGAAACTTTCATTGCCGATAAACAGTAAGCCGCAAACCCCATATTTCTATCTTTTAGAATAAGAGAGCTGGCATATGAAAATACACGAAAACTGAACACCCTGTACATTAAAAAACCAAACCTTTTAGGCCACATGTGTATATGAAATTTTCCTAATAAATTCATGTCTGTAAAATATCTACATGTCATTTTGGAACACACTGTTTATTATAGGAGTAGAGCTCTAAAGGTTTGGGCACTATTATACCGACGGTTTATTTTAATTTAATTTAGAGAAATAATTACATCTAAAATATTTTTTTACTACTGTTCAAGGAACAATCATTATATTGAACCCAAGCTATCTGCTCCTCGAGAGCCAGAAGCAAATTTCCACTAACCAGACTGAAAGTCTGGGTCTGAGCTTCAATAAGCGGCTGGCTTAAACTGACAACGCAGACCAACGCTTGTCATAGATTGCATAGCCAAACAACTTGCACAAAGCAGATAGAGCTAACAATCTGTAGCATCTCTAATCAACTGTGGCCCCTACTTGATAATAATAAAATCGCAGCGTAATTACAACAGAGTCGGAAAGACCTGAGAAATATCAATGCCATAGGTACCGGACATTGCCTTTTCGGTAGACATCAAAAAGATGTCCTGGCGTGGCCGTCGCAAGAAGAAGGCTTAATTCCTTGGGCGAACAATACTTGATTAATCTGGAAGATATAAGTAACTTACAACTGAGATAATAGGACTATGTGAGACCGTTTGGACAGTACCAGAAGACTGCTACCCTAACCAACCAACGTTTGAGAAAAGCAAATGGGCAACTCGGCGCCATCTACTTACTCATCAACAGTAGGCTAAACGTACGTACAAAGACATTACTTCACAAGTTGATTGTCGCCTCCTGGTGCACCTTAAATAAGTAAGTTTTTCGTAAAATTCAAACTTTTCAGAACATAGTGTTTAGAATCATTACAGGTACACTACGATTCACGTTGGTGCATATTCTACACAACGACTTACAAATGCCGACAATCACTAAACAGATAGACAGACTTGTTACCGATTACTACAAACGGACGGACGTTTCCCTGGACCCTCTCATTACAGGATCACACACCCACTCCAATTCCAACCAATCATACCGACTACCAAGAGACTGACTCACTCCTCTGCCTCCTTCCTCTGCCATGAGTTAATACAACACCGAACCAAAAGTGATTTAAAAGTAAGTACCGACTTCCCGGCTGCCCCCCTCCAAATTAACTATGAAGCTATCTTCTGCATCAACCGCCAAATTATATCCCGCTGAGTAGCAACCTGCATACGTCTGTCAATTGCAATAAACACGAATATGGAGGACTTCAGAATCAGATAGTCCTCCATAAACACAAAATAAAATACTTAGTTATGCAGCTGAATATTTTTCTTTTGTAGAGGCAGTTGCCTACTCGAGTAATTAATTAAAGTTTGTCAATGTTAGTGTCAAAGCACATTAGGTTACTTGATTGATGAGAAAATGAGATTAAAATGTTAAAAAAAAAAAACATTATTAATGCATAGAAAATCAAATAGAGTATTATATTAAAACGTTAGTAGAAACATATTATATTTACCACGGTTTAGACTTCTTGATTTAAAATTGATGCTTGGGCCATAATGGCGTCTGTCTAAACCTTGGTTCATAATTATCTATTATGCACTACAGTCGTAGACAAAGACAAGTGTGTTCCATATCAATTTTAAGCCGTATACCATTAATTTATTGTACCATAAACATTATTTAAAAGCTTAAGCACGCCACTGCTCCCAAGGAATACGGAAAATCGTAGTTTTTTTTACGAGCCAAGCTAACATGCAGAGTAGGTAGTCCAGGCCGTTTTAGTATTCAGGAGATTCGTAAATAAAAGTACGTAAAAACAATTTTTATAGACATTGAACTGCCTCTTTTTATGTAAAACATCTTTTATGAACAAACTTCATTGTAACCTTATTTAATTCAATGCCAATTTTATTATAGTTGAGAAATCTCGTATTTATTAGTATTACTAGACAGGGCAGGACAGTGGGCCCAGGTCTGTCTTGACATAATAAAATTAGGATAATATATTAACAAACTGTTTTTATAGGTAGCGGTCGTTTCAAAAAACGTTAGCCAAAAATTATTATATAATATTTTATAAAATTAAATATATGTGCAGGGTCGTTGGTATGTATGGAAACGGTCGATTATTTCTTAAAATACAACAGCTAGCAAAAAATACTCAAGACAAAAGTTTTAGGGTTTTTTTATATTCTACTAGAATTTTAGAAAGTTAAGTATACAGGATGAGTCAGAAAGCCGTAGAGAAATAAAGTTACTTTTTTTTCAATGGAATACCCTATATCTTACAATATTTTTGGATTTTGCATAATATTACAATTATTTTTTATTAAGTACATTATAAGTCTAAACCTAATAGTTTCCGAGAAATTGAGTTTTGAAAAATGACATTTTTGAATTTTGACAGCTTCTAGCTTTTAACGGTATGTCTTAGAGTAAAACGGCTTACATGTCCCTATCTTAGTTTTTAACTATCTTTCTAAAAGTGTCAACTTCCGGTTAAACCGGATGTAGGTCAAAAGCCGGAAATATTGTACTTCCGGCTTAACCGAAAGTTGGTATTTTCGGGAAGATAATAAAAAAGTAAGATAGGGACATGTAAGCCGTTTTGCTCTATAGCGTACCGTTAGAAAGCTAGAAGCTGTTAAAGTTCAAAAATGTAATTTTTCAAAAGTCGATATCTCGGAAGCTATTATGTTTAGACTTATAATGCAGTTAATAAAAAATAATTGTAATTTTATGTAAAATCCAAAAATATTCTAAGATATAGGGTGTTTCTATTAAAAAAAAAAGGTAACTTTATTCCTCTACGGCTTTCTGACTCATCCTGTATACTTATCTTTTTTATTTTTAGTAGGCTTCACAAAACCATAAAACTTTTGTTTTCAATATTTTTTGCTAGCTGTTATACTTTAAGAAATAATCGACCGTTTCCATACATACCAACGACCCTGTATATACAGCCTATACATCTATATGCCCTATACGGCTTATAGTTTTTGTTGTTTAGAGTGTGGAAAATTTCTTAAGAAATCAAAAATAAGGAAATACTGTCCAAAAAAATTAACAAAATCTAAACGTCGCTTTTAATTACTTTTGATTTGGACTTCAAGGAACACAGGTAGCTCTTCTTGGAAGAAATGCAGGTATAGTCAAGTTCACATTAGACCATTAATCTTTTGACTGTCAGAAAACCCTAGTTATCCTCCTGGTCATAAAATACACCAAATTTACATCCTATCGGGCCGAGCCGAGCAGAGTACAAATTACACGCATGCCTAATTACTATACCATTTTAACTAGGTGTAAATACCTAATAATATATAAATAGCAAATTGATTTTTATGAATTTTAGTTCCAATTGGTTTTCCGACGAGTGAATTTTGTTATATAAGTGTTTGGTTTACCGGCGCGTAAAATTTTTTGTTCAATGTTTGTTGTTACAATGTGGCATTCATGGGCTTGTGCTGAGAGTAGAGTATCTTGTAGTGTCACTTCCAGAAGAAAGCACTTATCTCCCGATGCTAAAGAAATAATTAAAAATGTGTACCAATCTTCGCTGAAAAGAGATTTTCATTCAAGTGATGCTTTAGCCGATACGTCTGCTTTAACAAGTACCTACTTCTTTATCTTCGGTGAAGGATATAGTCCTGAAACCTATCATTCCTAGAAAGAAGTATTGACGAGAATGTTTTGGATTTATTAAGAAGGAAAACTTATCAAATGTATATAATATACAATCTGCACCTACCCTGGTTTCCCTAACAAGAGGCTTACCAACGACGAAACAAACATTTCAGGTCTAAGGAAAATATTGCTTAAAATGGGTTTTAAATATCACAGAATTGATATTAGACAAACCATAATAAAATCTCAACATTTACGGGAATGGCGTTATAAATATTTAACTGCTAATAAATAATATAGAGCAGATAATCGACCAATTATCTATCTTGCCGAAACATGGTTCGCTATACATGACACCGCAAGAAAAGGGTGGATTGATTTTTCAAAAATATGTCAAACTAAGGCTCCTTCAAATAAAGGCAAAGAAATTAGAATAATACACGAAGATTCACAAAATGAATTTCTTCCGAACTGTCCGTTGCTTTCAGCTAAAAATATAGCAGATTCTTCTCTAGATTACCACCAAGACACTGATGTACAACTTGGTTTGAACATCGACTTCTTAATAATATACCCAAACATAGCGTTTCCTAGTTCTAACAGTACAAAAGCAGAAATCCATAAGTTTATGATTAATAGTAATATATATTTTGAAGAAACTTACAAAAAACGGGATTTTTACAGGCTTTAAAATTATTAAAGAATACGTGTGCGATAAACTTGCTACAGAACATGGACATACAGTGTTGTGTCTTCCCCTACTATTATGTATTTAATCCAATCGAACTAATATGGCACCAAGTAAAATCAAATATTAGAAGGAATAATACGTCCCCCACATTAAACACATCTGTAGTAGTTGTAAAAGAAACAAAAATCAACGTCTCGGTCTCTCTATTTTTTAGGTAAATATTGTGTTGTAACACAACACCCCCCGTAGTATCTAAACTCGCCGTACTACCCCTCTCAGTGCCGCCACCGTCGCCACGGCCCGCTCGAGCCCGTACCAGCCAGCACCCCCACCCTCTATCGTCACGGACCCAGCCGCCGGAGCGATCAAAAAGGCAGCCCCGAGCCCTGAGACGGCAGTTCCTCACGAGCTCCTCTTCTCTGCTTCTGCCTTGGCATCCTCGCATGGATCCTTGCTCTTACGGAGAAGTAACGCTCTGCGAACCAACTCGGCTACTTTGGCACCCTTGTGTGGGTCCTGATAGCCAGCACTGCTACTTAGGCATCCTTGCGTGGATCCTAATAGCCAACTACACCGGCATCCTTGCGTGGATCCGGCTCGACGCTTTCACTGTGTTACCGACATATAGTACACCGGCATCCTTGTGTGGATCCGGTCTGACTTACACCATTTACTGTAATTGTATATATTGTGCATTAATAAAGACCTTACCATCATAGGTGTATCTTCGACCCACAATCCAACCTTACAGTGGCAGCCCAACGTGTGGGGCTTGAGGATAAATAGACAATTTCTTCAAGTGAATGGAAATAGTGTACATAGTGTTAGCTACTAGTGGAATACTCGGCTGCGTGTGTAATTTTCTCTGCACTCCTGTGGAACAGCCAGACGACCACCGAATCCATCAGGAACCCCTGGATCTCATCGCCGTCTACACCACACATTGTTGCCCCTTGAAAGTTGTCAGCTGGGTCAAGTGTAAATTAAATTATTTACACTTCGCTCTTGTTTTCGCAGGACAAGTGTAAACGATGGTCAGAAACTACAAACGAACTACGAATCGAGCTGCATATGGGCAAGATGCCATTAGGAGAGCTCTAAATGATAGAGAAGGCGGACGTCTAAACATTTCAAGAGCTAGTGACGAGTACAAAATCCCTTATATAACTTTGTATAAAAGGGCGGAACGTCTTTGAGGACAAAAAGGTGAGACCCAAGGACGACCAGTCCTTCATGCTGACATCGAGATCAAAATAGCCCGCAACCTAAAAACAATGGAAAAATCGGGCTATGGCTTATCAACCTCTAAATTTAAAGAAAAGGTCAGAAATTTTGTTACAATAAACAATATCCCTAACCCTTTCAAAAACAATTTACCAGGCGATGATTGGATGGCTATAGTTTTAAAAAGCGTCATTCTCTATCTGTAAAAAAGCCTCAATCTCTGGAATATTGCAGAAAAAATCAACAGATCCATTTCTTGTTAATAAGTATTTCGACAAAACATTGAAAAGAGCCCACCCCCAACTCCCATGCAAAAAAAGAACCAGTGTGGTCTTTGTAGCATACAAAATGGATCCCCGCAACTGTCATACTTTATGTTTCCAAAAGACGACAGAACAGAACGTGGCTTCAAGCATGTAGAAAAGCCCACAAATTAAACAGCTTACGATAGATACCAATTTTATAGATTCGATGACTAAGGTTGAATTAAATGGTTGTTCAACTTTTGTGTTAGCTTTTGTTAATAAGTGAACCTGCTTCCAAGTATTTATATAATGACATTGTAAGAACAGCGACACTTCAGTACAACAGCCCTTATTGTGGTTGGTTGTGATGGCACTGATGTTAATACTGGGTCAAAGAATGACGTTATCCGTTTATTAGAAAAAGAGGTGGACGTCCACTTCAGTGGTTGATATGCCTGTTCCATTTTAACAAACTCCCTTTACGACATTTAGTCAAAGGACTAGATAGCGAAACCTTCGGTCCACGAGGACTTAAAGAAATTATTGGACAACAACTGGAACAGTGTGAAACTCTTCCTGTTACAGAATTTAAAACCATTGGAAGTAATTAACCCAAAATGGATGCCACAAAATATGATCTCAGTACAAATCAGAATTATCTTTCTGAAATAGTGAACTCTATTGAACGTAGAGACATCTCACCTACTGCAGCCTCGAAAAATCCTGGAAAGCTTTCCCATGCAAGGTGGCTCACTACAGCCAACAGAATCCTGCGGCTCTACGTCGTCACGGAAGCTCCATCAGAACATCTCTACATCTTAACGCTCTACATCATGGAAGTCTATACTTCTTGGTTCCGTGTTAAACTGTAGCTTTCATGTATTGGGGGCTAGATACTTATTTAAATTCATAGTCTTGCACTCCTCGAGATTAGACGTATTCGGAAAGCTCGGGCCAATAAACGAACTGAAGTTCGTGAATTTACTGTACCTCGCATAAATGTTTACTCTTAGTTGATTTTTTGATACAAGGTCAATATCACTGAACCCCCAGTAACAACTAATATAGAAATGTCCTTATCAGAAAACGCCAGATTTAAACTTCACAACCTTCCAGATTTCCCTTGCAGCACTCAAGCGGTCGAGCGTTGCGTACGTCTTGTTACGGAAGCGTCCCTTGAAGTGTGTGGCCATCAGGACCGTGAAGGGTTTATCCAAACCCGTATAGTATCGAGAAAAAATTTGAAAGCATTTGAAAAAATGGCAGATTATGTTTAGTAAATTAGATTTTTATATTATTGTATGCTCTTTCAGAAACTTAAGTTACTTTCGTTTTTTTTTTAAGGTCCTGTATCCGATATATTCTTTATTCGACATCTTCTTCTTAAAGACAAGGTTGGTTTGCTTCCGATTTTTGCAGTGTGTCGTGCAACTGATGCACAATGTACATTTTGACAATGGCGAGAGTAAATAAAACAAAAAAAAATTTTTCGTTCTATCCTACTGTCCAGTTTTCGTTTTCTAAAAGGTTTTATTTTTGAGTTATGACCTAAACTTGTGTGTTTTTAAATAGGACACATATTATTTCTGTATCTTATCCCTCCTTTTTAAGAGCTTTTCGAAAATACATAATAGTCCATATTTGTTTCTTTTAAAAAGGGATAATTTTAACATTTTTTATAAAATTAATCATTTTTCGTATAGTAGGCTATGCTATGGTCAATCACGGATAGCCATGACAGAAAACCAAATTCTGTAAATGCGCCATTACGGATTGTTGTCAAATATTACTGGTATTTGTCTGATTTGGTAAGTTCATATTTATTTCTGTGAAAAATTGTTCAACATGACACAAAATAATAAATATGAAAATTATTAAAAACACGATATGTGTGTTTGTTTAATCCAAGCTAATGAAGACGCGAACGCAGCCTCGGAGCTAAGTAAGTTTTAAAGTAATTTGTTAGATATCATTAATATTCATAATAAAAATAAAAAAGTTTTAATCATTATTGGTATTTATTATTAGCTTTTTGTTACATATTTAAATTTTTCGAGATATCCAGAAAGACAACAACCTGATAAAAAAAATACTTCAAAAAATCAAAGCCACTCTCATTGAGCACGGATCTTTTAAAAATCCAAGAAGAAATAAATGTTTTGGCCTCTTATCTGTCACGGTACAACCATCCATATCATGCAGAAAAGTGAAGTGAAAGTTGGGATTAAAAAGTCAAAAACGCAGTTAATACTAAAAAAATATGAATTTAAACCATACAATTTCCATCCCGTCCAATATTTGCATCCCGGTGACGCAGAACGTAGAATAATTTTTTGCAACTGGTACCTACAAATGGTGCAGGAAAACGGAAATTTTAAAAGAATGGTGGTATGGTCCGACGAGGCTTATTTTACGAGTTCTGGTATCTTTAACCGAAACAATTCAAGGTATTGGTCCCAAGAGAACCAACACGTAATAATATATCCACGAGAACGTCAAGGTCAAGGTTTAGCGTGTCATGCTTTACTTTTGGCATTAAAATTAAGTATTTCATCTATGAAGGAACTTCAACCGGAAATAGACAACTAAATATTATGCGAGATGCACTAATGAAAATATTAAAGGATGTTCCTTTGACCGATTTAAATAATATTTATTACTAGCTAGTTGGCGTTCTGAGTCTCATATAGTGAGAGAATATTTAGAAACTACATTGCCCGATAAATGGATTGGTACCAATGGACCTGTCAGGTGGCCTCCAAGATCACCTGATCTTTCTGTCTTGGAATTTCTTTTATGGGGGTACATAGAAAACCAGTTGTTTTTATTGTACTATTTGGGATATTTGCCTTTAACGTATATTTGTGAAATAAATGAAAAATAAGATTATAAAAGTTATATCAATTTAGAAAGCCATTTTAAAAGGTCTCGATAAGATTTTTTATTTTTTAAAATAGGGTTAGTCTCTAGTAAACAATAATAATCAATTTCTGAAAAATCGTTACTAACTCAAAAACTATTTAATTTAGACACAGGATATGCTGTACAAACTTGATTCGAATTGATCAAAAAATCCAAAAATACCACAATATTGATCAACTTCGAGAAGCTACCCATCAAACCTTTAGGCTTTTGCAGGGAAGGCCAACTATTTTATTAAATCATAGACCAACCTGGTCTATGATTAAGTGCATTGTGAGGAATCGAATCGAAATGGTGTGTCGAAAGTGGTTGTAACACAACGAAGCCCAATTCGAGCAGTTTCTGTAATTTAATAAAATAATATATTTGTCTTATCGTTGGTTTAAAGTTATGCAATAATATAAAGCTGTATAATAAATATAATGTTGTTAATCCTGTTTTTTTATGTGCGGGGGCATAGCCTTATATACGAAAAATGATGGACAAGATGGTATTTGTATGGTTTAAATTTACATTATTTTAGTATTAACTTCGTTCTTGATTTTTTAATCCCAACTTCATCATACACTTTTCTGCATAATATGGATGGTTGTACCGCGACAGACGCCAAAGCATTTATTTCTTCTTCTTCCCTGTCTTCATTGTTGTAAAAATTAGGCCTTGGTTTTTTAAAAGATTCGTGCTTAGTGAGATTGGCTTGGCCTTTTTCAAATATTCTTTTATCAGGTTGTTGTCTTTCTGGATATCTACGGAAAATTTAAATATGTAACAAAAAGCCAATAATAGATAACAATGATTATTAAAACTTTTTTTATTTTTATTATGAATATTAATGGTACCTAACAAATGATTTTAAAACTTACCTATTAAAGTTAAGCTCCGACACTGCGTTCGCGTCTTTATTAGCTTTCATATTTATTATTTTGTGCCATGTTGAACAATTTTTTACAGACATAAAAAATAAACTTACAAAATCAAACAAATATCAATAATATTTAACAACAATTCGTAATGGCGCATTTACAGAATTTGGTTTTCTGTCATGGCTATCCGTCATTGACCATGGCATAGCCTTCTATACGAAAAATGATTAATTTTACAAAAAATGTTAAAATTATCCCTTATTAAAAGAAATAAATATGGACTACACATTTTCGAAAAGCTTTTAAGAAAAGGAATAAGACAAAGAAATAATATATAGGGTGCCTCATTTAAGAAAAAAACACCAGTTTGGGTCATAACTCAAAAACAAAACTTTTTAGAAAAACAACTGACTACGCCAACTCTATAATAACTCATGTTTACCTTACTGATAAGTTACCAAATAGTCGAGATTTCATGACTACTGTCGAGATACAGGGGAGCGTCAAAAATAACAAATTTTCAAAATCGCCCTGTATGTCAGAAACTGAAAGGGGCTATGAAAACCAAGACCCAAATCATATATAATAAAGGGAATCGCGAAAGGGATGAAATGAACGTTTTAGCTTTTGTAGAGGCACTAGAAGTTCATGGAAAGTTATAGAAAAAATCTGGGAGTGATAAAATCTTCTGGTTCAAAAAATATTAAATAAATATAATTTTAAACCCTAATATAGTTTTAAATTTTTTGATGAGTCAAATGTTCACGAAATGTACACGAAAAAGTAGCGCAGTAATGTTAAAGCCGCAGTAACGTAAAAACTGCAAGTCTCCATCTTTACTAGTCACCGAGATACATACATACACATGCAATTACATCGAAAAATGGACACCCTGTATAGTTTTTAGGTTTATAGGTAACACTTAAAAATATTGTCTTTTAAACAAAGAACGGTTTTGCCAGCAAAATAAGTACATTGTTGTATTGTTGTATTGAATTTGCTTGCGCTGAACTGAGTTTTTTGTGATAAAATTATGAAATTGTTTCATAATTTTCATTCATAATTCATGCTTCCGGGTTGCGCATATGTTTGCTTATTGATGGCATTGTTATTCCTCAATAATAATAATTAGATAGAAAATGAACGCTGAAATGTTATTTAATAAGCGCAAATTTAATATTTGCAAAAACAAATTAATAATATTGTTAATTAGATACATTGAGCTTGACGTTTATTATTTAAATGATGGGCTGAACATATAAAATAATAATTTATTAAACCAATATGGTTTTTAATTATAAAGGTTGACGCCTGTTTTGCTAGTTTATCCAGTTATAAATAAACTAAATATATTTTAAAAATTAGTTTAATATTCGCATATCAAACTGAATAATTTAGTAAACTTTGCCTTAATTTAGGTCCTGCATGGACTAATCTAAACTAGCCTTTGGTTTCCTCCAGCCTGTGGTGGTAATGGACCTGTATATTTTTTTTATGCTCATCATAAGCTCTACAGGAAAAAAAATCTTTAGGCATTAATTCGTCTTGGCCTAAAGTATTTTGTGGTTAGTCTCACGTCCTTTATAAGCATATTTAATAATTTCTAATAATTAGTTCATATACCTAGTATTTTTCAGCTAAGAAAAATGTTAGTTGAGGTTAGGTTTTTATGACACGTGTCACTTTCTGGTTACTAAAGAATGCTCAAAATAATCTGTTGTTAAAAACATCCCAGTCAGCTTACATGACTTGACTTTATGCTTTTCATTCTCTACATCATTAACTATGCTATATCTCGATCTTTATTCGCATATAGGTGCGCTAAGCTAAATCCATATAGTGTATTAAACTACTATATGGCTATTACCCAGAATAAGTTAAAGCACCAACTGAGATAGAACATTCAGACCGACTTTTGCGAATGCTCCGTAAGGGCATTGCCAAATGTACTTTTATCTCTTTAGAACAGGGCATAAGAGTGTGCCGTAGAAAATGAAAGCACCTGGCGGATCCAGAAATAAATTGGGGGGGGGGGGGGGGGGGGCACCGAACAAAAATTACAGAAATATATTTAGGTGCACAGCAAAGCAATGACAATGAGAAAATGACCCGCATCTTCTGTGACATTTCGGTTTAATAAATTATGGGGTTTTTCTGCGTTGTTTTTTGTTTGTCAACCATGATTTGCTGCCTGCAAATAAAAAAAAAAACGTTTTTTTTACAAAAATTAAGACCAATTTACTTTTATCCATCCATAAAATAAAATTATTCAGGGGAAACCCACACAATAAATGGTTATAACCTACAACTCGTTATCCTATTTTCAACCTGTAGTGTAGGTACTAATAGCTGTTTGAAACCTGTTTAAAAGAAAGTGAACGGACGACGGATTGCTTTTTAAAGAATCTTAGAAGTTTTCTTTCATTGAATGCATCAGATCATCAATAATCATCATTAATATATTTCCCACTTGAATACTTTTAAAAAATATGTAGGTATTTGCTTGATACTTACTTGCAATAGCCCAGTTCAGAAGCTAAAGATTAATGATTTAAATATTATGTTATGCACAATCTAACGTTAAGATGTTAAAAAACCGCAATCATAGTTTTCATTTTTCTATGACCGCAATATAAAAAAAGCCCTATTATAGAGCGTCGGTCACCACTGCTCGTCGGAGTCGTTACTGAAATTCTGGCTTAGCGGAAGTACGAAAGTAAATTGCACTGGAAAAATATAATTAAGTTTAATGGCGCATTTCCGCGTCTTTTGTATTTTTTTAAATCTTAAATCTTGAAGCAATTATTTTGGTCATGGGGGGGGGGTCCCTTCGGCCCCCCTGGATCCGCCAGTGATTAGAGCAATGATAAAATTAGCAAGAATCACGCTAGAAAATTGTCAAGAAGGCATTGAGTCGGTAGTTACAAGTGTTTTCAAATTATTTATATATATATATTATTTGCTGATATGGCGATGAGCTTTATTACTATCAGATATTTACATGAATAGGTTTTATATAAAAAACAGCAAAGATATAATAATTATCCCTTCGAGACCTGAACTATACCAAAATGACTTTATGAAGTAAACAAAAGTTTAAGAACTAAAATTTATAGCTTATTAATAGTATTATTTATTTTAACTTTGATTAGACACTTACTTTAGTTTTATGTTCTTTTTTAGGTACTAGAGTGTCCACGTTTACCACATCCATTGTAATAATGGAACCTCTAGCAGAGCATAAACTACATAAATGCTTTTTAGTCTTTCCGCAGAAGTATATTTATGAGCAGAAGAAACTTGATCATAAAGCTTTCATCAGCGGCCTTAAAATTGCAATCCTTACTCAGTTGTTTTAATTCTTGCAAACTTATTGTCTTACCAGGCTGTTGTTTTGTAATAGTCCAACAGTGTCTGGAAAATGTCTCGTTTTTAGGCTTGATAAAAATATAATCCAGAGTTTTAACAGCTTCTTCATACGTTTTACAATCGATAATAAAATCATAGTTTCCAATGGGTCCATTCTTGAGCAGCTTTAGGAGAGTTCTGATAAGTGTCAAATCTTTCAGGTCGTGAAAGTTTATCCATTCCAGTTAAATAGATTGTAATTAATGTTTCTACCTTTCGAAAATATGCCTTTACTAGAACACAGCACGACATTAAATAATAAATTTTGACAACTAAACAAACAGGTGTATAAAACTAAATCCCTACAGTGTAGCGCTATCAGAAATTGGTTGAAACATTAAACGAACGGGGTAGGAACTTCGCCATTTAAGTTATCCCAGCCTGGACATAACGAATAAAGATTATTTTACATTAAAAACACATTTTTGTGTCACCAATCCGGCAATAAGAGTGTGCCGTAGAAAATGAAAGCCACTGGCGGATCCAGAAATAAATTGGGGGGGGGGGGGGGGGCACCGAACAAAAATTACAGAAATATATTTAGGTGCACAGCAAAGCAATGACAATGAGAAAATGACCCGCATCTTCTGTGACATTTCGGTTTAATAAATTATGGGGTTTTTCTGCGTTGTTTTTTGTTTGTCAACCATGATTTGCTGCCTGCAAATAAAAAAAAAAACGTTTTTTTTACAAAAATTAAGACTAATTTACTTTTATCCATCCATAAAATAAAATTATTCAGGGGAAACCCCCACAATAAATGGTTATAACCTACAACTCGTTATCCTATTTTCAACCTGTAGTGTAGGTACTAATAGCTGTTTGAAACCTGTTTAAAAGAAAGTGAACGGACGACGGATTGCTTTTTAAAGAATCTTAGAAGTTTTCTTTCATTGAATGCATCAGATCATCAATAATCATCATTAATATATTTCCCACTTGAATACTTTTAAAAAATATGTAGGTATTTGCTTGATACTTACTTGCAATAGCCCAGTTCAGAAGCTAAAGATTAATGATTTAAATATTATGTTATGCACAATCTAACGTTAAGATGTTAAAAAACCGCAATCATAGTTTTCATTTTTCTATGACAGCAATATAAAAAAAGCCCTATTATAGAGCGTCGGTCACCACTGCTCGTCGGAGTCGTTACTGAAATTCTGGCTTAGCGGAAGTACGAAAGTAAATTGCACTGGAAAAATATAATTAAGTTTAATGGCGCATTTCCGCGTCTTTTGTATTTTTTTAAATCTTAAATCTTGAAGCAATTATTTTGGTCATGGGGGGGGGGGTCCCTTCGGCCCCCCTGGATCCGCCAGTGATTAGAGCAATGATAAAATTAGCAAGAATCACGCTAGAAAATTGTCAAGAAGGCATTGAGTCGGTAGTTACAAGTGTTTTCAAATTATTTATATATATATATATTATTTGCTGATATGGCGATGAGCTTTATTACTATCAGATATTTACATGAATAGGTTTTATATAAAAAAACAGCAAAGATAATAATTATCCCTTCGAGACCTGAACTATACCAAAATGACTTTATGAAGTAAACAAAAGTTTAAGAACTAAAATTTATAGCTTATTAATAGTATTATTTATTTTAACTTTGATTAGACACTTACTTTAGTTTTATGTTCTTTTTTAGGTACTAAAGTGTCCACGTTTACCACATCCATTGTAATAATGGAACCTCTAGCAGAGCATAAACTACATAAATGTATCCGCAGAAGTATTTTTTTTTTTTTTTTTATATTTATGAGCAGAAGAAACTTGATCTTAAAGCTTTCATCAGCGGCCTTAAAATTGCAATCCTTACTCAGTTGTTTTAATTCTTGCAAACTTATTGTCTTACCATGCTGTTGTTTTGTAATAGTCCAACAGTGTCTGGAAAATTCCTCGTTTTTAGGCTTGATAAAAATATAATCCAGAGTTTTAACAGACTCTTCATACGTTTTACAATCGATAATAAAATCATAGTTTCCAATGGGTCCATTCTTGAGCAGCTTTAGGAGAGTTCTGATAAGTGTCAAATCTTTCAGGTCGTGAAAGTTTATCCATTACAATTAAATAGATTGTAATTAATGTTTCTACCTTTCGAAAATATGCCTTTACTAGAACACAGCACGACCTTAAATAATACATTTTGACAACTAAACAAACAGGTGTATCAAACTAAATCCCTACAGTGTAGCGCCATCAGCAATTGGTTGAAACATTAAACGAACGGGGAACGAACTTCGCTATTTAAGTTATCCCAGCCTGGACATAACGAATAAAGATTATTTTACATTAAAAACACATTTTTGTGTCACCAATCCGGCAATCACACATCCAAAATAAAATACACCATTACGTTTTCCATACTAAGCATTTAATTTAATATAACACACCTAAGACTACAGATTTTCACAAAAACATTAATTAATTAAATGTCCAAACAAGCCTCCATTAACAACTAAACAATATCCTAACCGATCATAAAATTCATTTCTAACATTACTGAATTGATGTTGAGAAATTCTGTTACATTCTAACGAAATACAGTTTTTTAGCTGCTCTAGATTTTCAAATTATAAATAAAAAATTTTAAGTGACCCCACAGAAAGAAGCCGTTTGGCGAAAGGCCAAGAGATCTGGCTGGCCAGAGGATTAAAGGCCGTGGGCTAATAATATTTCTGTTAAAAATATTTTGCAAGTATTTCCTAATCATGGGCAGGACAACCATCCATTTGATACCAGATCTCCTGATTTTCGCGTACAACTTCCTCTAGTGTGGGTTCAATTCGATTTTGTAGTAAGTCCAAATAGGTTACTGCTGTAAGGTTGTTTTCCATAAAGAAAGGTCCAATAATGTGATGTCCTACAATTCCTGCCCAAACATTTATTTTTTGTGGATATTGCATTCGAGTATGAACAAGACGATGTTAATTTTCTTGGCTCTAATAACGGCAATTTTGAACATTGGGTTCGTTTTTGAGGGTGAATGGTATTCATCGGTAATACAAATATTTCACAAAAAATCCCTATTATTATTTGCTCTTTCCATTACCTCAAAACAGAATACCATTCTCCGTTCTTTATCACCTTGCCGTAGCTCTTGATGTTTTTCATACTTGTAAGGAAAATATTTATGCTTTTTTAAAGTACGCAACACTGTGGTTTGATGTTTTCTTACGGCTTGCCCAAGAATCCTCGTGCTAGTCATTTTATTTTCCTTCACGTGCAGTAAAATATCAAGATCTCTATTATCCCTTTCTTCAACTTTATTGACATTCTGAGTTGAGCATTTACAGTTATTTATTACAGTGCCTTTGGGCTCAAATTCTCTAATGATAAGTTTATTTAATGAAATGGAAGGGTAAGGCTTATGAGGGAATTGAACTGAAAACATTTCAGACACTGTTCTTAAACTATTTCCTGTATAATACCACTTAATTATAGTTACTTTTTCCTTAATAGGATGGCTCATATTTAGCTATAATTAATGCACCTTCAAAGAAAATGTTGTCACTGACGCTACTTTTTGTTTTGTCAATGCCAAATAATAATTTGCTGGTGTTTGCTGTATTACCTAAACCATGAAAATTTCGTAATTTTGCCATCACATTTAATTGAATAACTTAGGATTGGCTTATTAAAGTTTATTCAAGCTTGGCACATGGGTTTATTATATCGGCCTCTTCGAAAAATTATAAACCAATTTTTCTATAAAATGGACAGGGGAGCCAATACCACCTCAAAATTTACATCGGTTTTAGCCATGTATCACCCGGTATGGCTAAATTCATATATGTATTACTACATATATGGCTAAATCCTACTTTACCGGGAATGCATTACATACCTATTTATTTGTTTGTTCTTGTTGATAGTTTCCATGTGGTAGCATTCCGCCGATTTAAATATTAAACACTACAAGAACAATTTTCTACAACAACTAACAGCATGTTAACATTTTGGGCTTCTTTCAAAGAGGTTTTTAATAATTTAAAATACGATCCTCGTTTTTGTGCCAGGGACCTAAAAATATACAGTGAGTCCCAGAAATAATGTCTAGATTCACTCAAGATTCAGCGGTGTGTTTTTTGAAAAAACGCTCGGGCCCGTCGATTTCTATTTCTTAATTTGTTTTTTTATGATGAATTCATGTATACAGGGTTGGGTTAGATAATAGAACAAGTGCTCAAATAGAAACAGCTCAATTATTCGATATTCAATGAAATTCATCCTGATCGTCCTCCCATAATATGTCAAAAGGTGATGAGTAGAATAGAGACTAAATTCAGAGAATTCGGTCATGTTAGAGATTTGCCTAAATCTGGTCGTCCTGCTCGAGATGAAATTGAACAACTTGGGGTTTGGATTTCCTTGGAAGAAAATCCATGTACTCTGTCTCAAATTGGAGCCAATTTACACATGCGGAAATCTGTTATTCACCGAATAGTTCCAAAGCACAAATATCACCAACAAAGGTATTCCAGTGCATGAGTTATTTGAAGATAATTTCGATAGGCCAAATGATTTTTGTGAACGCATGCAAAATATGTGCAATCTAGAAAATAATTTAGTAAAAAATATAAATTTTTCCCATGAAGCTACGTTCTGTTTAAATGGTAATGTTCTGTTTTAATGTAAACATAAAACGAATGTGTAGTGTGGAATAGTGCGCAGAAGAGTAATTGGTCCATTTTTCTTTGAACAGTCTTTAACTGGACAAGTATATCTCAAATTCCTCCAATATGAATTAATTTCAGCATTAGTGGCTTTATTTCCGAATCCATTGAACCCAGACTCCCCTGACGAAGAACTGATGTTTCAGCAAGATGGTGCTCCACCGCACTGTGCGTACATTTTTATATGAAACCTTTCCCCCAATCGGTGGATAGAACGGAGAGGACCTGTGGAATTGCCTGCTAGGTCGCCAGACCTAACTCGGACTTCCTTTTGTGGGGTTACCTCAAATCGAAAATATTTGTTGACAGGCTAAACAATCTGCAGAAGTTCAAAGAGAGGACCCGTAGAGAAGTGCGTGCCATAACTCCGGGAATGGTTAAAAACGTGCAAAGAGAGTTTGTTGATCGCCTTGGATATTGTCAAACCGTAAATCGTGCACATTTTAAACATTTAACTTGATTTGTTGTTCTGTTCTTTTTAAATAAAAAAATCTTACTTATTGATATGTTCAATCGTAATTTTTTCGATAACTGTGAAGTTTAGGTATAGGACATGGTAGATGAATCATACTTAGAATTCGATGGAAAATTCAAAAATGAAATAAAAAATATATATTTCCATTTGAAAAAATAAAGTTTATGGTCGTAACTTACTTTTGGGCTACCATGTATACATGAATTTATCATAAAGAAAACAATTTAAGAAATGACAATTGACGGGTCCGAGCGTTTTTCCAAAAAAAAACACACATTACATCTGGGATTCACTATATTATAATATACAGGCCCATCGAAAACGTACCAAAAGGCATTACAGGCTGGGAAAGAACTTTTCGACAAAAGCCAAAACCACGGCAAGTTTGTTTGTCAGGTGGACAACTTTTGACGCAAAAATCATAGCAAAACCTTTAGCCCCCTAAGTGGGGGTGTCATCCCCCAAATTTCTTCAAATGAGAATGGGGGGTGAAGTGACACCTCGTTCAAAAGGGCTCTTAATTCCCTAGACATCGTTGCTTACATTTTGAAAATCGATCGACTCGTTTAGAAAATACGGACCTTTGAAATACCAACAATACGTTTGACGCAAAATGCAAAAATCGACTTAAAACTTACCGTATTGTTGAAGATTGGGCCAGGTAGTTGCTAGATAGTTATCTTGTGACTTATGGTTGAAATGTCTTCAAATTATTGAACCTCGCTCTCAATTTTGCGAAATTATGACTGAACGAGCGATTAATAATGGTAATTTCCTATTTAATGCGTGTTTTTCGGACGAGTGTACCTTCTTCTTAAATTGTTTAGTGAATCGCCGCAATTGTCGTTACTGGGCCGATACCAATCCGGGGATTTTCCACGAGACACACACAACACCTCCAGAAATTGAATGTATGGGCTGGAATTTTTGGAAATTTCATTGTAGGCCCTTTGTCCTTCCTGGAAATTTAACAGGCGATATGTGCCTGGATTTACTAGAAAATGCCATCGACCCAGCTCTAACAAATATCATAGAGAACGACCCTGCACACAATGAACAGGAACTAATTTTCCAACAAGACAGAGCTCCTCTGCATTACTCGCTACATGTGCGCAATTATTTAAATGGCACGTCTCCAGGACGCTGGATAGGCCGAAGGGGTGCAACTGATTGGCCCCCTCGGTCACCCGACTTAAGTCATTTAGATTTTTTTTTGTGGGGGCGCATGAAAAGCAAAGTTTACAGCACTCCACCTGACACGGTGGAAGATCTGCGAGGACAAATCATTGACGTATGTCGCAAAGTGACACCACAAGTGCTCCAAAATGTACGGCAACGGTTTAAAGATAACCTGTATCGCACGTTGGCGGACAACAGTTTAAGCATTTACTTAACTAATACGGTAAGTTTTTAAGTAAAATTAAATCGATTTTTGCATTTTGCGTCAAACGTATTGTTGGTATTTCGAAGGTCCATATTTTCTAAACGAGTCGACCGATTTTCAAAAAGTAAGCAGCGATGTATAGGGAATTAAGGGCCCTTTCGAATGAGGTGTCACTTGACCCCCATTCTTACTTGAAAATATTTGGGGAATGACAACCCTCACCTAGGGGGTTGAAGGTTCTGCTACGATTCTTGCATCAAAAGTTGTCCCCCTGACCAACAAACATGACGTGGTTTTGGCTTTTGTCAAAAAGTCCTTTCCCAGCCTGTAATGCCTTGCGGTATGTTTTCCATGGGCCACCCTGTATAGATTTTAAGTTCCTATCTCATTTGGTTAACACGTTGATGGACATTGCTGCTATAACTGATGATGTTATGGGATACTACTGCCAATGAAGTAAAACTTTGTGGTCTTTTATGAGGCTTCTCTAATGTAGCAATAAAATTATCCATAGACGAGCATGTTAATTATACAGGGTGTTTCATTAATATTGCGAAAAAATTCAGGATACGTTTCCCTGCGCAAAATATTTTTAAAAATTCCTATAAACCTATGTGGGGAAATGCTTTGTTTCGGAGACATAGGGTGTTAAATTTTTATTTTTATTTATGTTATTTCTAAATAATTTTTGAAATAAAGTCGATATTTAAACTATAATTGGTATCTAGGGGTTTCTTGAAATCCGAAATTCTTTTTTGAGGAGTAATAACTTTTTTATACATGCCTGTATTACACTTTTAAGCAAAAAAATGGATTTCTCCATCATTTTTACGTGAAAAAGGCATACGAAGTCGCTACGAGCAACCGTTCTCGAGAAAAGAATAATAAAAAAATCAATGGCATTTACTTAGTTGCATATCACTATGCCAATATCAGAGTTTGATAAAATTGCATTTATCTCCTAAACAAAGTCAAAAAATTATCAAAAGGTACTTCGTATTAGCCATTAAACTGTCTACATAATAGTGTTTTCAAAAGAGATAACGACAGTGGCGTATATATTTGGTGTTTCGCTTAAAAATTGTAACACCCTGCTCTCCGAAAGGAGGCAATTTCGGACACAGGTTTATAGGAACTTTTTTCCATATTTTTAAGCAGGGAAATTCATCCTGAATTTTTTCGCAATATTAATGAAACTTTACTTCATGTGCTTTATTGTCCAAGAAATACAAACGTACATTCTCACAGACAAAGCTTACTAAAACTAGTTCTAATCTACATAAATTACATAAATTATATAAATTGCTAGATGACATGAATTGCTAGATATGGCATATAAAACTACAATTAAAAAAGAGAACAAAACCACTATTCTAATAGCAAAATGCAAAGAGCAACACAGTCAATAACAAAACATGTATATAAATGTACAGAGTAAAAGACTAAAAGAACAAAAGAACAATAAAGTGGGCATGTATAAACTCACATAATATACGTAACGGGCCACCATAACACAAGGACAGGAATGAAAGCCATAACCAACTTAGTATGCACAGCCTATGCAGGACATAAAACGACAATATATAAGATAAAATAAAAGTTAAACTTGTTAAATTTGTTAAAAATGGTCGAGATAAAATTCATCTAGACTATAATAAGCCCTAAGCGCAAGGTGATCCCTTACGGTTCTCCGAAACTGCACATACGCCAGCGATCTACAATCAACACTCAAATGATTATACATCTTTATACTTTCATACATTACAGAGTGCTTGGTACGAGCCAATTTAGGAATCGGGAGCCGGATGTCATGGTTTTGTCTCGTTTGGTATCTATTGGAAGGATTAATCGGACCATTGTTATTGTTGGAATATTTTCGATGCATTAAACATACTGTTTCCAAAATAAAAAGTCAAAAAACAGTTAAGATCCGAAACCTAATAAATAGTGGTCTAAAGTGATCCCGAAACCCTGACCTACACAAGTATCTAATCGCCCTTTTCTGCATGACAAACACGGACTTCAGGAGATATTGGCCACAAAATCCCCAAAATGCAATGCCATATCGTAGATGGGACTCGAATAAAGAGTGATATACCATCTTAGCCGTCGAACATCCAAGCTCCACCGCCGCCACTCTAATGGCAAAACAGCCCGATGACAATTTTTTGTTCAACTCGGAAATGTGTTTATCAAACCTCAACTTTGAGTCGATATAGAGACCAAGAAATTTAGTAGCAGGCTTATTTTCCACGAGTTGATCATTTAAATGAAGATCATTGTATGTAAAACCAAAAGTGAGAATGTTAGTTTTATTTATATTAAAACATAAGCAGTTAGCTTCGCACCATTCTTTGATTTTCTGTAAGTCTTCATTAATGACACACTTCAATATTTCGCTGCTTTTTGAGCGCCATAAGAGGGTGGTGTCGTCAGCAAAGATGGTGAACATGCCCCGAATATCCAGGCCCGCACCCTGTAAATGGCTGTCCAGTGGCATCATTTCAAATTATTACGCGTTATCTTACTACATCATAAACGCATCTTATTATAATAATATCTCCAGAGATTTGAAGGTGCTTTTCTGAGGTCACTCTAGTTTTTAGCTATGCATGCTCATCAACGTGATAAGCTATTTAATTTCGGTTAAAAAGATATTGAGAGGCAACCCTATATGCGAGGATTTTCATGGAATACATTTTTCTATATGTCTTTCATTTTCTAAATACATGCAATAATATATTTATCAATATTAGAAGTTCAACTTTATATGTATATGATTCTCTGCATAGAATAGTCCTTAACTAAAAATTGGTTGCAAAGCCAGCAAAGATTAAGGTTTTAGCTTTCCAATGATACCACATTTGTATTTCTCAAATAGAAGTTACTAAAAATATGTTGTTTTAGGTAAACCTTCGTCTTACTAAATATATAGTTTACATCACCACGCGTGCATTTTTCGTCGACTGGGCAGGAGCATAATATGAAGCACAGGGTCGGAGTTCGGTCTCAACTGAGTTTAGCGTATCAGACCAATGGCCCCAAAAAAAAATATACGAGTATTTCTGTGGCTTCAACAGTACCTACCTGATTTATAAAACCAAGAAATTTACCTATTTCTTAATTAAGTTACTTGTTTTGCTAGTTTTTGTTCTATAAAATAATTCATTAAAAATATCTTACCAAAAAAAATATACGAGTATTTCTATGGATACAACAGTACCTACCTGATTTATACAACCAAGAAATTTAACTACACCTTAATTAAGTCACTTGTTTTGCTAGTTTCTTTTCTATAAAATAATTCACTAAAAATATGGCCCCAAAAAAAATATACGAGTAATTCTATGGATGCAACAGTACCTACCTGATTTAAACAACCAAGAAATTTACCTACACCTTAATTAAGTTACTTATTATGCTAGTTTTTTGTCTATAAAATGATTTATTAAAAATAGGTACCTATGTGAAATTAATACAAACCAAAAACCCCTGGGTTTTTTTGTTTTAAATTTTTAAACTTACTTTGTAAGGCCCATCTTTCACTTTGCATAAGACCATTTAAAACATGTTGCATATCACGAACACAGTCTTTGTTTCCTAATTTTTGCAACATGTCCAAAAGTACTTCCAAATTCTGTGAGAAATTTATTTGGGAACCTAAAGTTTTATCCTTTATTGGTTTTAAGTTGGTAACTTTTTGAATGAGCCCTTTTAATGTGTGAATGTCTGAAATTTAAAAAAGAAATTGTATTTGTTAATTGTTAATTTAAAAACATCATCCAAATAAACTGTTGGAACTTTGAAACGCATAACGAAAAGTTTTAGTTTATAGTCGAAATTAAATATGCCAGGAATATTAAAGATTTGAACGCGGTTTGAAGCGTATTAGGGCTTGTTGTTTGGTCTTACGGTAGATTGATTAGTTTTGGTTAGTATGAATTGTAATTTCACAATACAGGGTGGTAAATCTAACAAAATTTCACGGAAACGTCATTCCTTTCCAAAAATATTTTTTCTATATTTCTGGATTTTAGAAGAATCACTGGTTAAATTGTAAAAAACTGCTTTCGAGGTTTTTGAATAAACGTAGTAGTTTTACAGTAGGTAATTAGAATTTATTATTATTCGAAAAAAGTCTTTCTATCTTATTGTTAGTTTCCAATTCTTGGCTTTCTTCTTGTTTTGAAAAGATTTTATACACAGAGTGAGAAAAAAGTATAATTTCAATACTCTAATAATAATTATATTTTTATTTTCTCAGTAACAGCTTTTTTCTACTAGCGTGCGGAAAAACGCATTTTCCGCACATGTTTTAGTGCGGAAAATCCACTTTTCCGCACCGTGCGGCAAAGATTTTTCCGCACTGTTATATTTTGAAATTAAATTTAATTAAATTAAATGCTGTACGATTTGAAGTCACTGTTCATCATATTAC
Organism: Polydrusus tereticollis; assembly: GCA_963920685.1. Classification (NCBI taxonomy): domain Eukaryota; kingdom Metazoa; phylum Arthropoda; class Insecta; order Coleoptera; family Curculionidae; genus Polydrusus; species Polydrusus tereticollis. The sequence continues at coordinate 60,663,770 of OY987329.1, forward strand.
CTTTGAAATATCTTAGTTGCTATGGTGTATATAACCAGTTGTTGATTTGTATGTCACTGTCAACAGAATATTATAAATTTAAACTAGTTTATCAGTTTTTCTACTGGAGTTTTGCTGAATTCTTCGGCACGCAAAATGATTTCCGATGAAGAGATGAACGAAAATTTTATAGAAGAAGTACCGGAGGAGATTCTTTTGGCGGCTGAAAATCTCAAAGAAGATTTATTGCCAGAAAAATCAAGAAAACGGTATGAAAAAGAATACACCCTTTTTTGCAAATGGAGTAAGGAGAAGAAAAATGTGAATTTTGAAAGAGAAGAAGTTTTTTTGGCCTACTTTTATGAATTATCGAAATCGTACCAGCCGTCCACACTCTGGTCAAGATACTCAATGTTGAAAACTATGCTCAAGCTGAAAAAAAATGTGGATATTGGTATGCATTTTAAGTTAAATTTCTTTTCTCAAGACAAAAAATGGTTGGCTTCAGACCAAAAAAGTCGAAAATTTTAACCACAAGTGACATGGAAAAATTTATAGACAGCGCTCCTGATGACACATACCTCCTAATTAAAGTGGCAACAATTTTTGGCCTAGCAGGGGCGTGCAGACGGGAAGAATTGACAAATTTGTTGTTTGAAAACGTACAGCTGGAAAAATGTTTCGTTTTAGTGAAAATAGCCGACAATAAAACGCACACAAGCCGAAGTTTTGTGGTCACTGGGGAGAAAAACTTGGCGTTGATAAGAAAATATGTATCACTTAGACCAAAAAATACTTCACACCAACGTTTTTTCGTACAATATCGCAAAGGGGAATGTACCATCCAATGCGTTGGCATAAATAAATTTGGAAAAATGCCATCTGAGGTAGCAGCCTATTTACGATTGCCGAATCCAGAAGAGTACACTGGCCACTGTTATAGAAGGTCTTCTGCCACTGCCCTTGCAAATGCCGGAGTGGGCATAACCAACCTGAAGCGTCATGGGGGGTGGCAATCCACAAAAGTCGCCGAAGGTTATCTAAACGAATCCTTGGAAAATAAAAAACTAATAGCAAGTAAAATATTGAAATCAACCCCAGCCAGTGCTTCCACCAGCAGCTGTGTAGCCCTTTCTTACTCCCATCCAGCAACAAGTACACAACATGAACAAACTGATGGGCTTCAGGACTCAGAAAACGAGCTGCAACCTACTGAAATATCAATTATTCCTGCACCCCAATCTTTACTGGAGAACCGCAACCAACTGGCTTCTGCTATTAATTTAAATAGTGCTAGTAATTGTACGTTTACAATTAATTACAATATAAATAAGTAAATTAATATTGTAAAATTTTGTTCATCGTAATAAAAATTAAAAAAAAAACTCCGTTTTTTAAATTATTTTCAATTTGTTTCCTCACGCTAGTAGAAAAACTATTGTTCCTAACACGTGCAGAAACCTATTTTTCCGCACTTAAATGCTTGACACCACTCCGCTACGCGTCGTGCTGTCAACGGCATTTGCGTGCGGAAAAATCGATTTTCTGCACTTGTTAGGAAAATAGCTATTTCTTGGTTTAGTTTAGTGACACAAAAGATAGAATTACGTTTCTCAAAATTCAATGTAAGTTTTTACAACTATGGATTAAAATACAAATTTTTAACTTTTTTATTTCAGTAGCTTATTTGCAGAATTAAACATTTTTAATTCAAAAAATATGATGTTTTTAGAAAACAAATTAATATTCGTAAATTAGATTAAGTAAGCAAAAAATAAACAAATAAAGTTAACAAAATTAAGATTAATATTTTTTAGACCCCCGTCTACCGCGTGTTACTTCTGCGCACCGCCGATGCATACTGTGTACTAAATTACAAATAAACTCTTCATAAATGTTTTCCCATTTTCCAATAATGGCTTGAGTTAACTCCTCAGACCTTTGTGAAGTGTTATTTCAAGATCTCACTGACAACAATTTTTAAAAAAGTTATGAGATTTGCGGGACAATTCATACAATTAATGTTATTGGCTCACAAAACCTCTGTTACTAGGGCCCGCTCAAGTTATAATTTTCACCCGGGCGAGAGGATAATTTGACGCCCCCGCTTAAAACCAAAAATGACCACGATAAAGAATTGATTAGAAAAAAATTACAATAAAATCATAACATTCTATTATAACATAACGTACAGGGTTGGAAAATGCACCATTTTCAATTTCGCCCTGTATCTCAAAAACCAAGATGGCCATGATAAATCCGTTTAGGGCATCGTTTGTTTAACAAAAAAGTGGCACAGGTTTGCGAAAACCGCATCATTCTATCTGTACTAATAACGGAGATACCCGTCGAAAGTGTCGAAAAGAAGACATCCTGTACATACATTATTACCAAAAACAACAACTAAACAAAAAAAACATATCACAGAAATTGTTATCTACAATCTACAAAAAAGAATTGTAAGCTTTTTTATCGGCAAAGTCTTTAGTTAATATATCAAGGTCTATTTCCTGTAATAGTTCATGTTCAATTGACATCACGGCTAATCTGACCAGTCGTTCTTGTGAAATCGTTGATCTCAGGCAGTACTTGACCAATTATTATGGTTTTCAAAATGTTCTCTCTGCTGATGCAACACTAACTGGAAATGTGAAAGCAATTCGTAGAGCAACGAAAATATTGGAAAAATTATCACTAAGATTTTTCGTTGTAATGTAGGATAATATGTCTCTTGGTTGATGCCCACTGGACTTAGGCAATAAAGAAAGGAGCACCAATAGTTCTTGAAGAAGTTGGTAACCTTCCATGTCAGCGTGGTCTCTGTCCGTTAGTGTTAATTGTAAATCGGAGCAGTTTTTTAACAAGGTATTTTTATCTTCAGATCTTATGTCGTCATAGATGAATCCAAAAATATCATTTTTACTGTTAAGTTGGGAAAACGTTATTTAAATGAATTGATAGCACAGTCTAGTACGTAAAAATAGACGCTACTTCTAAAAGCCTTCTTTGGGTCCGAAATTGCTTCATCTTCAGATTCATAGTCAAAATAACCTTTGATTTTTCTTCGTCTTATCACAGACTCAGTGTGAAAAGTCGGTTCCCAAATTCTCTGCAAGTTCTCTTACGTCAAACAATATCTCTTTGTAACCTTTATCAGTTCGCATTTCCTTAAAATGACGTTGCATTTTCTCAATCATCTGACTTGCTGTTAAAATATTTGTCCTTTTTTTCTGAAGTTGCTGGCTGATAAGATTTGTCCTAAAGAGTATTTTGTGCCAAATAATTAGGCAACAAATAAACTTGAAGTTTTTTATTTTACGAGCCATTCCAAGAGCAGCGTTCTTTCCACATGGATCAGTTTCTAGAATCTCAAACAATATCTCTTTGAAACCTTTATCAGTTCGCATTTCCTTAAAATGACGTTGCATTTTCTCAATCATCTGACTTGCTGTTAAAATATTTGTCCTTTTTTTCTGAAGTTGCTGGCTGATAAGATTTATCCTAAAGAGTATTTTGTGCCAAATAATTAGGCAACAAATAAACTTGAAGTTTTTTATTTTACGAGCCATTCCAAGAGCAGCGTTCTTTCCACATGGATCAGTTTCTAGAGTCTTCTGATATCTCAAGTAATGCATCGTATATTTCTCCAGCCTGATAACGAAAAGGATTGACAGCATTAATATGACTTTCCCATCTGGTGTCGCTTAAGGGCTTCAAAGTCAACGATGAAACATGTTCTTCTAACACTGACCATCTATAAGTAGACGCAGACGCTTGTAAAATGCTGAACATACTAACCGCTTCACTGCATCATTGACAACTAGGTTGAGAGAATGTGCAGTATATGTAACGAAAAATGCTCGTGGGTTCATACTTAAAATTCTGTTTTGGACTCGTGCATGTTTTCCTCGCATATTAGCCCCATTGTCGCACCCTTAACCCCGCATATCAGTCAAAGGTAATTTTAAATCTTCAAGATGTGACAAAAGGGTATCTGTCAAGGCTTTTCCTGTAGAACATAATTTATTAAATTAGAATTGTTTCATTTACCACCCTATTGTATTGTGGAATTAAAATTCATACAAACTAAAACTAATCAATCTACCGTAAGACCAAACAATAAGCCCTAATATGCTTCAAACGGCGTTCAAATATTTTTATTATTTCCTGAGCTATTTAGTTTTAAATATAGACTAAAAATTTGCCTTATGCGTTTCAAAGTTCCAGCAGTTTATTAGTCGATGTTTTCAGTTTTTTTTGTGATATTTATTTCAATCACTTTGTGTATCTTTTAAATTCTAAACAATATTTCTAAAGATTTCAACTCAATGCTGCACAGGGTATAAATAATGAAAGCGAAAATCAATAATTTTAGTGTAGTAAAGAGATATTGGCGTTTAATATAAGAATCACTAGGATAATCAATTGACATTTCACATTTATAAAATCCTCAAAGTTTAAATTTTAAAAGTCGCCAGACAAGACCGGTTTTTAAATCTCCAGGACTGGTATATTAAGCGTAGATAACTATTATAGGAACGTGTATGTAAATGTAAATGTAGCTAACGTTTTGGGAATTACTTCAAAATACATGAGTTGTGAACAAGTTCGGATTGTACAAAATTATTAGCTGTTAAAACAAATTGATTGAAAATGCAATACATAAAATAAACATGTTTAATCGAAAGCAAATAGATTTGATATAGCACACGCAAGAAGAACAATCCAAAGATTTATTAACACCGGAAATGTCCATCAGTTACCAGGAAATCCGGTATGCTGCAGAACACTGCGACAATAGTATATTTTCTATCTAGTGAGAGAATATAATTTTGCTACGAGGTGCACATACTATTTTTTTTAGATCTAAAATGAAGTAGATTAAATTGTAAGATTGTATACCGGGTGTTGCATCGTCGAGCGGGACATAGGAAATCCCATGTAATTTTAAATGGGGTCAATTATTGGCTTCCCTAATTATTTTAGAGAAAAATTCTATTTAGGTTTATTAAAGAGCACTAAAACCCACATTCAAAAGAATAACTTTAGATATTTTTGATGAGCCCGTTTACGGGTTATCGCCGATTTCTTTTTAACTATTTCTCCTTTTTATGGCCCCGTATTTGCGGGCACCAGTCAAGGTAAAAGATGACTGTCAAATAAAGTTGTCATTTTGAAATGTGTGCTTTATTGTTATAAAAACTCGTACATCGAAAATATTAAAGGTGTATTTATGAGTACAAATTAATCTGAATAAAACTAAAATAAAGTATCCAATTACAAGGTTAATTATGACATTTTACATGTTTCAATATTTTACTAATTAATAGGTAGGTACTATTAAATTGTTAGAACTTTAGGATTTAAGAAGATGTTCAAATATTCCTCAAAATGACAACTTTATTTGACAGTCATCTTTTACCTTGACTGGTGCCCGCAAATATGGGGCCATAAAAAGGAGAAATAGTTAAAAAGAAATCGGCGATAACCCGTAAACGGGCTCATCAAAAATATCTAAAGTTATTCTTTTGAATGTGGGTTTTAGTGCTCTTTAATAAACCTAAATAGAATTTTTCTCTAAAATAATTAGGGAAGCCAATAATTGACCCCATTTAAAATTACATGGGATTTCCTATGTCCCGCTCGACGATGCAACACCCGGTATATGGATGATGTGATAAAACAAAATTCTGTACGGGAGTATATATTTCATTGCCGGTCTAGTAGTACCTACAGTGTCCTAAAGCTGGAACTACTGAGAAAACATAGTGTTATAGGTTATTTTTACCACACTAGAACATAACAAAATCCACATCACCACAAGGCCTCAAATTATCAAGGTGCATATTTTTCAACTTAGATTTTATAAATATAAATCTTTAGCAGCTGGGAAGCCCCTAAATTCAAATTTTTGTTTGGTCTGTCTACCACCAGTATCAAACTCCGCAAAGAATCACTGTTCAAATTTAAGAATGGTTTGGTAACAAAAAAAAATCCTTTGGTTTGGGGCCGGATCAGGAAACATAAATTCACTGTGCCCGATAACAACATATTATACGGCTTCAGATTTAATTGTAAAAATAGTTTACTGCTCTTTATTAAGTATTTCTTTTTGTGCTGTTCAATTTTGTCCTCTTTGTATTTCTTGATATCTATCATATTTTCGAAGGTACTAGGTGATTTACTGATTTATAAAAAAAGTACCAATTTTCAAGGACCTATAACGCTACCTCTTCCCACTAGTCTCAGCTTTATGTTAATTTCTTTCGAGTCCCCGTATATGAACGACTTAGTTGTACTGGAGTATAGGCCGGGAATATATTATTCTAGTACGGTTATAATAATATGTCTCATTGCTTAGCTACGGTTAACAAAACTAGAATAAAGACTTCTGTGACGTCAAACCACGCCAGAAAGATGTCAGTTTCTGCACGATCGCAGAAAAAATATTTTTGCCAATGGCCGAGTCACCATAGTGGATGACGAAAAATATTTTACATTCAGAATGAAAGAATTTAAAAAAGTATTTTTTAGTTTTCCAAAAATTACACCTATCAAAATTTTATCATGCAGTGTGGTGCCAAGCCCGCTCCTGGCTATGTACAAAAATGATTCTAGTATGAGTATCTTAGTTCATATGAGCTGTAGCTACAAAGTCACAAAATTTCATTAAAAGATACAGGGTTGCTTCAAAGTTATAATCAAAAATGTGAACGTCTTTGGGGCCCGATATCTTTTTTTTTTATTAGGAAAAAATATTTATATGAACTACCAGTACTATTTTGACATCCCATGTACGCTGGCGAAATATTGCTCTACACTTACCAGATATACCCTGTATTTTTCATAAGCAAGAATAAAACCTAATGGCATTTTTCTATAGCGGAAAATACTGTTTAAAGTCGCGTAATCTTATATGGGGCTTTATAAGCCTAAACTTTTGTACAACAGTCATTTTAAAAATAAAATGAAAGAAAAATGAAATTATTACAATGAAATTATCACTTTAACACTGACAAAATTGAAGAGTGTCCAAGTTGCTTTCAAGTAAGGAAATATTGAAAATTCTGGTTTGAGCTGCCATTTTAGATAGGGTTATCTCCAGAACGAACGAGCTAGAGGAAAAGCAATAGATGCTAAAATTTCTGAACTTAGTTTAATTAGAATTAGATCAAATCGCACGGATTTCATTTTAAAACCAACCACCACACATATTTCTTGATTTTGAGCGAAATAAGATTTGACAAAAAACGTGTCAATTTTAATATTCAGCAAACCTCACTTTGAAATGTCAAATGGCCCTACATATCGTTGCAACAGTCAGTAAATTGTCTATCCAATACTGAGAAGAGAAGTGAAATCAGGTAATTGGTTTTAGAGTTAGGCGGAAAAGATGTGTGTTAAAACAATAAAAATTGATTTGACGTAATTGTCTTTCCATTTTAAGAGTATTAAAGTGCAAAACATTATTATAATATTTAGTAATATTAACCCATTACCACCCAGCGTTGCCATATCGTGGGTCGAGTATTATATTGTTCTATGCGTCAAAAATGAAAATGTTGGGAAATGGCGATTGAATATTCGAGGTTTAATTTTTTTACCATGGAAATATTTCAATAATTTTAAGTACTGGTTTTGGACAGACACGTAAGAATGGAAATATTTCATGGTTCCTATTTGAACTTATTTCTTCCTATAAGTTTTTAAACAAATTAAAGAATTGTTGATAGAACATTTTTTTTATTTGTCAACAAAAATTTTAAGAAATATCAGATTTTGTTCTAACAGTATATAAAATTCTGTAGAACTAAAAGTTTCAGTTCCAAAAAAGTTAAATAGTAGACAAAAATAACATGAACACATTGTATTGTACTATAAAAAATATCATTAATATTCCTAACATAAAATGGAGGTATTCTTAACTAAAAAAACAATTAACACAAATATTATATTATAAACTGAAGGTAACTATTTAAACAAAATTGAAGGTTTACACTTTTTTATTCCTTTGGTACTTTCGGTATTGGATTTTGATTTACCTTTATTTACTTTTCTATTAGTTTCTGAAGCCTTGGAATTAGCTTTTGCTTTTTGCAGTGTTCTTTGAATTAGCAAACACGGTAGTGTTATTATATTCTTTGAAAAAAGTACGAATAAAGGTAATATCCACAGCAGGCATAAACTTAAAAAGCTTTGTAGGATCTGCAACTTACGCAAATGGTAAAAGACATTTTTTAGGTTCTGGCATATCAAGACACGTATTTCAATTAAAATTTCTCAAAATTGCACCCCACAAACACGCCGTGTTATTACTACTACTTGCATACAAAAGCGAAACAGCAAAAATGATATTGTTCTAACAGCCCAAAATTCTTTGGTTGGCCTGTTAGAACATTATAATACTAAACGGTTTTTAAATATGAGTGATAGAACAATTTAATACTGGTTCTATTTAAGTCTGTGTATTAAATTATATAGGTTATTCTATACACATAGAACAGAAATTTTTTGTACTATTTTTCTACCTTAAAAATCGATTTCGCGCCAAAAGTGCTGTTAGAACAGTATAATACTAACCCACGATATGGCAACGGTATTCACGCTACATTTCAAACAGCAGTTTAGAGGGCGGGGCACCAGTTGGATTAGCGGTGAGATACCATTCCATGCACACAATATTATAATCGTAAAATGTGTAGCGGCAGTTACAGTGTTATAAACTGCAATAACTGTGGTTTGTGTATTCTAGAATATGGTGGCCCATATAGTCGAACAAATATGGACATTCGATTTACGTAAGTATATTTTTGACTAATTAAAAACAAATAAATTGTAATACCGTAGTAGCCGAGTTATTATTATACCTAGGTACAAGAAGTTATTTTATTCTGTGAATTGGCAAACGTTTAGTTAAATTACCCTTGAGTTATATATACGTAAATCTTACCGTTGCCATATAGCAACACTAGGCGCTTGGACTTCGTAAATCCTATAAAATTTATTTTCTAAATTTAGGAAAGGTTTTTCATTAGCAGAAGCTTTAGATATTGCATATAATGAGGATATCGAAGGAGATATTTACATTGAGCCCCAGAATCTAATGTTAAAACAGATGAAGACTCAGCAGACGAAGACGACGGAGGGTAAGTCATAATTAGAATATATAGGTATTTTTCTTTATATAATATGCATTACGTTTGTAGATTAGTTGATAACCTAACTTCTCGGCAATTATGCGCTGCTGCTGAAATCAAGTTGCCAAATAATGATAGAATGGGAGTAGACTATGATGCACAAAATGAATTTTCTGACGCTCAATATTCGAAGGAGTTAGAGCCTACTTCCGTGTCGGTTCTATTGGACGACAAAGAAAAATATTGGCTAAACGAGAGACGCAACCATGAACAAAATTTCAAACCTACGTGGGAGTTGGACGCAGATTTTGATATTGACCAAGCTTTCATATTTCCCCCCGCAAACTATTCCAAATATGAAGAAATGTCTGCAGTTGAAATATTTGAGCAGTTTATAGATACTGACGTTATTGAACATTTCGTGGACGAGAGCCGACGTTATGCTTTGTTTTTGAACCGACCGGATCCAAAAATATCTGGTGATTAAATCCGTTGTTTTATTGCAATTTTGTTTGTAAGTGGCTTTAACAACCTGCCTTCGAAAACAGACTACTGGGAGTCGGGAGATGATATGCACAATGCAGCAGTCTTTCAGGCAATGCATCGTAACCGTTTTCTGGATATTTGTCGATTTATTCATTGTGCGGATAACACAAAAATTGACTAAACTGACAAAGCATGGAAGATTAGGCCTTTTATGGATATGTTTAAAGAACGATGTATCAAAAATTTTGTTCCAGAGAAAAATTTATCGTATGACGAAAGCATGGTGAAATACTATGGCAGACATAGCTGCAAACAATTTATTCGGGACAAGCCAGTGAGATCGACCTCTATCAAGGAAAAAGTCCTAAAGCAAATTCTGAATATGATGTTCTGTTTGGTAAAGCCGCGAGCCCAATGCTGATAATGATGGACGAACTTCCATTGGAAAAAAAAATCTACGCTCTCATTTCTATATGGACAATTTGTTTTCGGATCCAGAACTGTTTTCTTTTTTGAGATTTCGTGGATACTCCGCTATTGGTACAATACGGGAAAACCGAATTCCAACTCAATGCCCTAACTAACAAAACTTTGTTTACAAAAAAAGTCCGCGGTACTTTTCAAACTGCCATTGAGAAAACAGATGGCCATTTATACATCAGGCGGATGGATAATGCTGTAGTGACAATGCTTTCTTCTTCCAGTGGCACTCGGGAAGTAGGACAAGTAAAAAGATTTTCCCAATAGCAAAAGCCCAATATAATGATTCCTAGGCCCTTTGCAATCGCAAAATATAATACATGTATGGGAGGGACCGATCAAATGGCTCAGAATCTTGCATGCTATCGAATAGGAATCAGGGGCAAGAAATGGTACTAGCCTTTATTTACTTGGCTTTTGGACGTTGCGATGCAAAACAGTTGGCTATTGTATAACAAATCACGGAAACAAAAGATGTCACAAAAAGACTTTAGAAGGGAAGTAGCCAACGTATACTTAAAAAAATATCAAGTCCTTCCTAAAGGACCTGGAAGACGAGCGGCTTCTCAAGGATCCTTCTCTACATGCCGAATATCCAACGATATCAGATTCGATCGTACTGATCACTTAGTCCAACATACAGAGGGACATAAAAAAAGACGGTGCACTGCAAGTACATGCAAATCAATAATAAGAACACGTTAGTATAGTATGATTGTTGTAATATAGGATTAAAAATAAATTATTTGTGTTTTTGCCTAAAAACTCGTGTTTTATTGTTTGCAACAAAACACGGACTTATAATATTACAATTTTCCTATTTTAATATTTTACTTATCATAAGTGCCCAGCGTTGCCATACGGCAACAGCAAATATCTCAAAAACAATACTGCCATATTTTTTTTAAACATTTTTTTCATCTTTATAGTGTATCTTTAAGTAACATTACCAAAGAAAAAGAACAAATATATAAAAAAAAGTATTTGGGCGCTAATTTAACGATTGCCTTTATTATAAGCAACAGGAATGAGACAAATCTGTAGTATGAAGTAAACAAGCCACAAAAACATTATGCTTTTCAGGTTTGCTTACGAACTATTTATTTGACGAGTATATACACAATAATTGGTAATATTTTACTGATATTTCCCTTTACGGGACTGAAAATCTTTGTGCGCGTAAACCCGCCATAGTATTCAATGACGGGCATCCAGACAAAAACGTCGCGCATAAGTATGTCATAGAATTAATGCGTAAGTTTAAAGAAACTGGATCTGCATGCAACAAAAAAAAATGCACAAGCAAGGGCTTTGGATGAAGCTTGCCAGGGTGAGGTACTCGGTTAATTCGTTGTTGATCCAACTTCTGTTCCTAGTCCGTAAGTCGCCAAGCTGACAAATATTTCTACTGGTTCTGTGCTCAAAATTTAAATAGAGAATAAATTCTTACCTCACAAAATACAAATTTTACACGAATCCAATAACGACGATTACGATAGAAGGATCGAATTTTGCACTAATGTGCTAAAGGATTGACGTAGGCCTTACCTTAGTAAAAAACTATATCCTTCGACGACGATTCAACTTTCTTCTTTAGTGGATTTGTTAACAAACATAATTTTAGATATTGGAATAATGAATCCGCAAGGTGGGCTGGCATTCTTGGAGATGAAATGATTGAGCCTACATTTCTAGAAAAAAATTTACCCGGTTAATTGTATTTGAATCTTTTGGCAAATGTGATCGATCCTCTTATTGTAAAATCTTTGAAAAATCAAGTGGATGAAAATGGCACCTTGGAATGAAAAAAAATTGCATTTTCAGCAAGATTGAGCTCCTCGTCACTACGCATTAGGTACTAGTTAGAGAGTAGCTTAACCAACGGTTTTCTGGCAAATGGATTGCCCAGCAAGATGTCCTGACTTAACTCCTCTTGATGTTTTCGTTTGGGGCTACTTAAAACCTTCAGTTTATAGAAGAGTATTTAATACCTAGAAAATAGAATATCACTGGAATACAGGCGCATTACCAGACAAACTTTCCTCAATGTCTAAGAGGAATTTCAAAATAGACTTTAAGACTTTATTGTTGTCTTGTTCAAATTGAATGAATCAGTTGCATTACAATTACATTTTCCCACCTAACTCAAAAACCGATTACCCGAAATGCCTTTTGCAACGATGTATCACTCGGTTGGTAGTGCCATTTGACATTTTAAAGTGAGGTTGTGTGAAGGTGTGTACGTCAATCGTGAAATTTTTCAAATGTGCAATTAAAAAAATTGAAGGATTTTTGTTGAAATCTTATTTCCCTCAAAATCAAGACATAACGACATATAACTTAAGGGGGTGATTCCTCATGATATTCTAAGAGAAAAAGTTCATATGAGTATGTGGTCGGAGTTGCCCGTTTTTGATATACAGGGTGTTAAAATTAAAAAAAAAAAAACGTTTTTTTTATAATTCTTTTAAATATCCTCTTCCCGATTTTATTAAATTTAGTACCGTTATCCATAATGATAAGGAGCTTAATTAGCCCTAACTAGATTAAATCTATTAAGTCCAGTGGCGCCCCGGGGAGCACCTTAACGAATATTATTGACAAAAAAATGTACGCCACTGACTTTATTCTAATTTCGATATTCTTTTTCGGATTTACCAATTAATTATAGAATTTTTTTGTTTCCTGAATTGTTTTCGTATCTTGCTCCGTTTTCGACAGAAAAAATAAAAACCAATGTATTTCATGTGCAAAAAAAATACCTATGTATTTCAAAGCTGATTAAAACATTTAAATTAAAAATAAAATTATTGTTTCAAATAATGATACAAAAAAAAAGCAACAGTTAATTAAAGCAAATGTTGAAAATGGCCACCTTCTGGTAAAACGCACGATTGCAACCGATTTTTTTTTGAAACCCTGTATATCAAAAACGGGGCAACTCTAAGCACATGTTTACATGATTTTTTTTTCTCTTATAATATCACAAGGAATTACCCGCTTAAGTTACGTACCGTACTTCTGAAACACCCTGTAATATATTTTTAAATGAAAACCCCTATAGGGTAAGTGGTACAGTCGTTGGCCATGCGATAGTAATTGGCCGGTCTAATATAAAATTGAATTTATTAAGAATCTCGGCTGTTTAGAAAGTATTTCGAGTTTATTTCTACATTTTGACAACAATGTTTAATGCACATCCAGAGTTTCGTGTTATTAGGTTGGTAATTGACAGTGTAAACTACATGTGCGTTTCTTGGTGCAGCTGTTTTATCCACAGACAGGTAAACCTTACACATTTCATAAGGATTGCATGCTAGTTTTTGTTGCATAAAACTCTTATGGCTGTGAATTTATATAAATATATGTATGGATACTAAATTAGAAGTCATAATTGATCATTTTCTGTGCCCTAAACTTTTAAGGTTAGTAAATTGGGCGCGAATTTAATAGGCCATTAACTGTATTAAATTTTTTACCCTTTGACAGTTATTGGCCGGCCGGCCAATTACTGTAGTAAACTTTAATATATTAATATTTAAATATTTTTGGTTTTTTATATTTATATCATTATAATGATTACTTAATTTTGTTGGTTTTTGCATTTTTAACAGTGTATACAGTTGTTGGCCGGGGGCCAATGGTTGCATGCGGATGTGGCCAATCACTATCGCAGTCTTTTTTTATTTCAGTTATAACAGTTTACAAAATGCCAAAGGTTTCTGATGGTGCTTTCTATAGAAAAAAATATAAGGAAGAGACAATTTTTAAAGCTTTAGAGTCCATCGAGAATGGAATGAGTCAAAGAGATGCTGCCAAACTATATCATATTCCCAGAGCCACTCTTCAATTCCGGTCAAGTGACAAATTTAACAAAAAGGTTTCTCTTGGACCCAAACCCATATTGACCTTGGAAGAAGAGGATCTGCTAGAAAACTGGATCCTTATATCACACAAAAAGGGTTTTCCGCGTAGAATGGAAGACATTCAAGCCTCGGTTAAGTTTTTTCTTGACGCAACTCCAAGAGAAAACCCATTTAAAGACAACGTCCCAGGAAGAGGGTGGTATCTAGCCTTTTTAAAACGTCACCCGAATATCACCCTAAGAACCTCCGAAGGAATAACATCGGCCAGCTCAGTTGTAGCCGAAGCTGACATACGAGGTTGGTTTTCCAGTGTAGAAGCTTATGTAAAGGAAAAAAATATGACACATATTTTTGAGGATCCCAGTCGAATTTACAATGGGGATGAGACATGTTTTTGGCTTTGTCCAAATAACAAAAAAGTTCTTGCCCCACGAGGAGCAAAAAACGTATATGAAATACAACACCATCCTAAGAATAATATAACAGTAATGTTCACATTTTCAGCTCGTGGAGATGTAACTCCTCCTATGATAATTTATGCCTACAAGAGACTACCATCCGAAATTCTAAAGTCAGTACCGGATACATGGGGAATCGGATGCAGCGACAATGGTTGGATGAAGAACCAACTCTTCTATGAGTACATAGGAAATGTGTTCTATCCTAGCTTAAAAAAAAATAACATTCAATTTCCAATTGTGTTGTTTGTGGACGGTCATAGCACTCATTTGACGTATGAAATTAGCGAGTTATGCTCAAAATTAGGAATCATCTTAATTTCCCTTTACCCCAATTCTACGAGAATCATGCAGCCCGCTGATGTGGCGGTATTTAAGCCATTAAAGGAAGGATGGAAAAAGGCTGTGTTAAAGTTTCAGCGAGAGCATACAAGTGAAGTTGTAACAAAAGAAAATTTTGCGCCAGTTTTACAAACTGTCGTTGATAACGTCAAATCGGAAGCAATACAACATGGTTTTCGTGCTTGCGGGCTTTATCCATGGAACCCATCTGCCATTGATTATACCAAATGTACTGGTAAGAGCAAAGAAATAAAACCTGATAAAAATGAAGCAAGTACAATTACATTAGAAACATTTAAAAAAGTTGTTGGAGAGAACAAAATTGAACAATTTAAAAATTTAAGCGAGAACGACGGGCACAGTGAAAATTTTTTAACGCTTTTTTATGTCTATAAAGAATTTTTAAAGACTAATCAGAACGAAAACCAGCACATGAAAAATTTTGAACCAGGATCAAATCTTGAGAATATTAATTCAAACGATCAGAATACAACATTGATTATTGAGGAAAATGCTGATTGTGTTAGTAATGACCAGGAATTTGATATTGAAAATATTCCTATTATAATAGAACAAAATATTGATTACGAATGTCAAATGCCAAGCACCTCATCGGCCAGCAAAGAGGAATACGTAGTAAATACATCGTCACTAGGTGATTTTGTCATTTGGCCAAAAACACCCGAAAGAAAGGGAAAAAGGAATACAGAAAAACTACCCTTTGTACTAACTTCGTCAGTTCGAAAAGATGCATTAAAGAAGAAAATAGCAATAAAAAAAGAAGCGGAGGAAGAAAAAGAAAAACGTAAATATGATAGGTTAAATAAGAAGCAAATGAAGGAAGAACTTTCGAACAAGAAAGGAAAAAAGATAAAAGGGAAGGAAACACTGGTTAAAAAAGGAAAAATGATAATTTTAAACGATGCCGAAGATATTGCCAGAAATACCATTAAAAAAACACCAAAGTTTTTTGAAAATAATCAAGAGCCAGAAGTAAATATGCCAAATACACCTGAAAGTAAAAAAAATATAAATGAAACTGTTCAATTTGAACTAGACGAGTGTGTTGGTAATGACAAAAGAAGTCAATATGAAACAGAGGAAGAATCTAAAAAAGTTGAAAGCAGTCAAGATATAGAGGAAGTCATTGAACATAATACAAAAGATTATCTAACTAAAACTGAAAACGCATATGTAAGAAAGGATGAGACGAAAATATCTAAACATAATAATGACTCTTTAACAAACATATTATTATCCCAAAATGATTGCCAGAGTGAACCTCAACAGGCTGAAAATATTATTGTAGTGCCGGAGGGAACAAAAAGAAGGCTGTTTACAGATGAGAAAGTCGAAGATGTCAAGCAAGCAGTTAACATAATAAGTATGGTTATTATTGATAAACCGTCTGCCCCTAATCCATTTCAGAATCAAACCATTTACAATGGAATATGTTTTACTTGCTTACACAATATAAGTCGAAGCCAATATGGGGTAAAATGTCCAAATTGCACAAGAACATACCACATAAAATGTATTGCCAAAAATACGATGAAAGCCTTTGGAATGAAACAATTTATATGCAATGCTTGTATAGATAAACTGAATATTATTATGTAACTTATATTAATAAAAATGTTGCTTTTCAAGCAATTGCGTTTTCCATTTAATTTTGTCGAATCTTTTTTAACTTGATCCAATTTTTTAAGGTGGCCAATGACTATCCATTTTGCCATGCCAATTACTATACGGACTTGGCCAATAACTGTAAAATCTGTACTAGTGGAAATAAAAGTAGTGTTTTTAATAGAAAACACTATATAATAAGAAAAGTGTGTATTGAGTCATAAAGAAGACTATTTTTTCATTGTACTCAGGTAATTACTTTTACAAATCTCTTAGTATTATGGGAAGTCATAATATGTTTAATAAACTATAACCCTTAAGTGGCCAATCACTGTAGCGTTTACCCTATAATAATTATTACAATATCGTTTTTTTTCACTAATTATTTTGTCATTGTTTACTTTTTCCCAAAACTTTAGAGTGCGTTACCTACATAACAATATCAAATATAGAAAAATTAGAACAATCCAGAACTCAAAAAAAAAGCTTAAAAAACTTACCTAAGTTTGGTCCACCCCAATTTTCGCCTAACGTCCTGGATTGTATATTTTCATATTCTTCATTTTTACTATTATTTTTTAATACACTGTTTTTAGGTTTAATCGCTAAGATGCCACCGTTTAAAAGTAATATAAGAAAACACGACAATAACACAGTTTTATTATTTAAACTAACCATTTTATTTATAATAACATTTAAAACAAATTTTAGTTAGCTCGTACGAGCGATATTATTTTCGCGGAATAAATTTTTCAAAACTGGCTAATAAGCAAATTTAGGAAAATGGGGAAACGTTTGCAAGGTAACGAAAAAGTGGGGAGGTCTTGACTCTATACGGTTTTATGCGGTCAGCATTTAGATTTGCTTATATTTATATGAATGACTAGGTTTGTTTCATTATTAAACACGTTGTTTGATGTATTTAATTTATATAATTAAATACCTGGTATTGTATTTATAAAAATTTTGTGACGATAACAAACATGGAAACATTCATTTAAAAAATTTACTTTCGATTAACGAACGATCCGAGTATTTATCGTTCAGGCTATGTTGCGTATGGCGAAAAATTTTAATTTTGGCAATGCAGGTAGCAGGAAAAGGTCTTTGGGGCGCTCTATACATAACTACTACGTTTTCATGAAGATTTAAAGTCGATTTGAATACACTTTTCTGTTTGAAGACCCAAGTGTTGTACAGAGTTCTTTCTTATATTTGCGCACCCATCTACAGGGGTTAATATAAGTGACAGAAAAAAACTTTTAGTACAAAAGTTGCATAATTTCTCCCGTGACATCTTTTAAACTTATCAAAAAAAAACATAGACGCATAGCAAAGTTGAGAAACAATTGCAAGTATTCTTTTTTTAAATGGGACACCCTATATATTTTTTACCAGGACGAAAGATTTTTTTCACCTGATTTTAGAAATATACAATATGTCAACATTCAATTGAGCCGTTTTTGAAATATTTGAGTTTACAATTTTGATAAATTGAAGTGATGATAACCGAGTTGTCGAGGCGTTCCGCATATTTCAAGGTGACGTATTTGTCGCTTTACTTTAAATTGAAAATTGTCTTTTATAATTTATGATAATATAAAGTGGAAGTAATATTTCTGTATATCCGCCACGACGGGAATGGGACTATTCGCCGTCGCACTTTCTTTTCGCCGTCGTCGATTTGCGGTCTCCCAGTCACCGTTTCGCCGTCGCCCTCGTCGTTTCGCCATTTCTTCGTCGTCGCCGTTTCGGGTGTCGCGCGATAATTTAATAAAATACGTAATAAATAATAAAGGTTCCTTATAATGTATATTTAAGTTGAATTCCAATAACCCTAATTACAAATTTTATTACACTAGTGTATTATAGGATAGGGTGCTATTATGAATATATTTAAGTTAAATTCCAATAGCCCTAATAAAAAAAATTATTATATGCGATAAGGTTATTAAGGTATTGCTGATGGAATAATTAAAGGTAAAGTCCGTTCACAGATTTAAGAGAATGGCTACCTGCCTTTAGTTATCACCCATCATAAAATTCCTTGTTGAAAGGGTTTCAAGGATCATAGAGATAATGATTTTATTATCCAGGTAGGGACCGTACTTGGCAGTAATTAGTTTATAAAGCCTTATTAAATAATGGGAAAAAAAATAAGTAGACAAATCAGTATTGCAAAACTAGTCATTTTATTAGTTCGTGTGAAATAAAAACGCAGCTTTGATTATCCAAATATGTGGCGTCCGTGGATTGGTGAATCTAGTATAGAACAGCCGGAGGGGGTACAGGTGCAACCACAGTGCAGAAATGAAAATGGAAGAAGAGACTTATCTTTAGATTCTAAAGAGATTATAAAAATGTATATACAACTCTCATAGAACGTGAAAAGTTAAGTAAAATGGAATGTATTGAAGAAACAGCCACATTGACTATAATTTCGGAAAAAACAGTATGGAAAATTGTGAACAAACCCATCACTGAAAGGAAAAGAAGGAAAGATTCTGAGACTTGCAAAAAATTAGATCGCAGCGATAAAGATTTAGTCCGACGCAAATTTTATAAGATGTATGAAGAGCATACGGTAGGTACCAACACTGGATAATTTTGTGAAAATACTTGTGATAGATAACACAGATATCAATTGCGGTAGGACAACGCTGTGGAAGTGTCTTCAACAAATCGGCTTTAAATTTAAAAAAGTACTACTGCGACATGCAGCTACGCTAAATGTAAGGGGCATACAGTGCTAAGGCTTCCGCCGTATCACTATATATTCAATCCCATAGAACACATATGGCATCAATTAAAATCTGCCGTTAGACGTAATAGTGTATCACCCACTATAAACGCTAGTGTACTGGATATTATTATTGCTGAAGTGGACAAAGTGCCTGTGAGTAGCTGGAAAAGTGGTGTTTCGCATATTAAAACTGTTGAAAATTCATACATTGAAATTAAGAATATTACAGAAAGATTTATTAATAATATAGGTGTTGATAAGACAGTGAAAATGAATTAAATGAGTAAACTATAGTTGCATTAATTAACTATAATATATAATTATAATGTATTCTATCTAAAATTGTTAATTATTTGTGTCAAATCATCCATGCTTGAAATACAATTTAGTGCGGGCCTGTGTAGACCCCAGTCTGGTTTTAAACAGGCGTCAACACGTCGATAAGTCATTCCCTTAAATCTGTGACGGACCCTACTTAGTGTCTTCCGTAACAAATGATCTTCTCTCTCATTATATAAATACTCACATTTTTGATAACGGCTCGCAAGAACCATGATTTTGATAATGAACGCGAAAATATTGAGTAAAAGGAGAAAAGAATCTTTTTTTTGAAAATGGTTATTATTACGTTTTCGATGCTTTAAGTAAAAGTGACGTGATGTAAAAGTTTGGAGATGTGAGCGAAGAAACATATGTAAGGCAAGACTACATACAAGTAACGACGAAGTCATCAAAAAGGTCAATATGCACAAACACGATTCTTCCGCAGTATCTATGGAAGTTGCACAAGTGGTGACCAGTACAAAGAAACGTGCTGCAAAAACGTTAGAGGGTACAGTGATAATGGCGTCCATTCCATATTTTACGCCCTGCTACCCAACAAATAATGAGCTACAGACAACCAGATGTTTAGTATGATTAAAGAACTGATACCAAACTTGGCACCTACGGAAATTCACTGCGATTTTGAACAGGCCGCTTTCGCCGCGATGAAGGAGTGCTTCTCAGATACCAAGATAAATAAATATTTTTTCCATTTGCCGCAAAATATGAAAAAGCATTTGGGTGCAATGGGTTTTATTGGGATTACAATAATAATTCCCAATTCGCGTTACAGGCAAGGATGGTCACTTCCCTGACGTTATACCTATTCAAGATTTGGATGAAGCTATTGACATTCTCGCTGAAAATTTACCTGTAGAATAATTGTAACCACTTCTCAACTGGTTTGAAGATAATTAAGTATGTTGGATGCTTGAACAGGCGAGGCAATGGTAGGCGCCCACCACTTTTTTCTCATGAAATATGGAACCTATATCAGGGGACGTTAAGTGTCCAAGATCGAACGAACAACCATGCAGAGGCGGCCTACAGAAGATTGCAGTTGGAATTAGGAATGGATTATCCAACGATATGGAAATTCATTGAAGGTATCAAGAGAGTTCGGGGAAGAAATCTCTATTACGAACAACTTGTGGTTGGTAGTCTTCCGCCCTTAAAGTTAAAAAAGTATGGAGTAGCTGATGAAAGAATTTTGTCGTTAGTCAATAATTTTAGAAACGATAATATAACAGAATATCTCAGAGGTTTAGCTCATAATTATGAAATGTAATAATTTTGGTGTATATAATTATAGTATATTATCTTAGAGGTTTATTATTGACTTGCCTATGTATATTTTTTTCAAACAATTCAGCAACCTTATTACGTATTTTATTAATTTCTACTTGATGTCGAAATGGCCCATGGTTAATTGTCCTGTCGGCGAAATGGCGCCGGCGAAACAGCGACGGCTGAAAGCCCTAGACCCGCCACGACTTCTGACACATTTTCTAATATTTGATCTATATTGAGCATAAAAATTTCTTGTTCAATCCTTTGTCTCAATTCTTGTACTTCGTGATCTGTCATAATAAATTCGATTTTTTAGAAATCCCCACAGAAAAATATCTAACCGAGTTAGGTCAGGGCTATTAGCCGGCCATTTCTTACTGAAGGTGTCAATTTAGCGTAAAGCGACAAATATGTTACGTTGAAGTATGCGGAACGCATCGACAACTCGACTATCATCACTGTAATTTTTCTTGTATACTCAAATATTTCAAAAACGGCTGAACTAAATGTTGATATGTTGTATAAGTATATTTGAAATCAGGAGTAAGAGATCTTTCGTCCTGGTGGAAATATATAGGGTGTTCCATTTAAAAAAAGAAAACTTTTGTATTTAAAGTTACTTTTCTGTTACTTGTATTAACCCGTGTGGTGGGTAATATAAAAAATAACCGTGTACAGTATCAAATTCGATTTGAAATCGTTTTTAAATCATTGATACTAGACACCTGTCAGGACGTCAGCCGTCAAAAATATGGTCTGAGAACTCATTTTCAAATTAGAAAAGAAAACACACACATTCAAAGCCACTGAAAATTTAACAGGTTTTGAGGTTTACTCAACAACAACAATAGTTAAGAGAGAGCGAGTAGAAAACGGCGCCAAAAGAAAAATTATCTGACACAAGGCAGTTTTCAATTCGGGATAGAGATGATATTCGATCTCGATACGATCCCAAAATTTGATATCTACCTTGAAACTCAAGCAATTTCAATACTGGATTTTGTGCAATATTCAACTCAGAAAGTGTATTGAAATCGATTTCAATTCCTTATAAAAACGTAAGGTAACTGTCCGAAAATCAGACAGTGTCCATTATTCCGTCACTAATTTTAAAAACTAATAAAAATAAGACATCTACTGTCAGAAACTCGAACATTATCCATTCGGTTTATGTAGAAAACTGTACTTGGTAAATTGTCATAAAATGTACTGTTTTAGGTACAACACCTATTTTTATATTTAACCTCAAATGCGCACATTTCAGTCATCTTGTTGTAAATACCAGATTATTTGATTTCTTTAGAAGGTAAGCGAATTTTCAGTCGATTTAATTGTATTGTTTTATTAAATATGTCCAATCAAATAATATTAGCTATTGATATTTAGGTTTAGTAGGCTTTAACGAGTCTAATTTTAATAAAAATGTGTGGTTTTTTCAACGAGTTTTATAAAATTTTAACGTGTCGGATTTATGTACACACTTATATATAGTTGCCATAAATCAGACATAGGATGTCGGAATTATGTACAATGTTCAATAGGCCAAATATATATTCTTTCTCATTCATTTTTAATAATAATGTATGCTCTATCCTTTATTGCATTTGATAATGCGTGTTTATTCACTTGCCATAAATCCGACAGGTGTCGGATTTATGTACACGAAGTGTCGAAATTAGGTTTAGCAGAGCTCAGTTAAATTGTTACCCAATCTATTCATAGAAAAAAGTATAAAAATAATAACAATAAATAGTATATATTTATTTTAATTAATTATAATTAACTTTTTAATGGGGACTTCTCTTTTTAGCATGTCTACTATTAAAAAATATTACAAATATTCAAAAGAAAATCTTGAACGGGCATTAGACGCTATAAAAAAAGGAATGCCTTTTGCAACTCCATCAAAAGAATTTAATGTTCCCAGAACAACTTTAATCGGAAAAATAAAAGGGAGCTTTCCTGAGAAACGCAGAAGTGAGGCCTCAAAAATTTTAACTTCAGAGGAAGAAAATTTTCTGGAGCAATGGATTATAAATATGAGTGCCAAAGGTTTTCCAGTCACTAAAGACCAGCTACTCGACAGTGTTGCTTTATTAGTAAAGCAATCACGCCGTGGAAAAAATCATGATGAAGAACTAAAAAATTTGACATTACCAAATACTAAAACAAAAAATATTTTAACACCAAAAAGTCAGTACGAAAACGAAATGACACCAGAAAAAAAAAGGGACAATAATCCATTAGAGAATCAACAAGAAAACGAAGTAACACCAGAACAAACAAAAGACTTACTAAAAAACACGAATGTTAAAACATCAAAAAATCAGTACGAAAATAAAGCAAACAAAGAAAACCCAACAAATGAACAAATAAAAAAAAATAAAGAGGGTGAAGAATGCGAAAAGGCGAAAAGAAAAAAATCATTAATTTAACCAAATGGACCACAAGAAGACAGTTTTTCCAGTATTCTTCCAGGGGTAACTATTCCTACTTCTTTTAAAAAATCGCTATTTTGGTCTGAACCATCGACAAACAAAAATACTACAGTTAAAAGGCAAACAAAAGTCCCTTCTGTAGGATCATCAGATGCTTGGATAGAATATTTCACTTATAAAGAAGAACGGCAAAAAAAATCGAAAAAATAAAAGAAGATCGAAAAAGAGAAAGAGAAGAAATTAATGCTTTACGTCAAAACGAACTAGCTCAAACATTACGAAAAAAAAATCAAACAAGATCAAGACGATCCCAAAAAAGGACGCAAGAAAATATCCAAAGAAGATGAAAGTATTAACAATTTTAAGAAAAATGATACTACCAATGATATTAGTACAAACACTATTTACAATATTGACGATTATGTTATTGTCAATTTTGAGAATGAATTGTATCCAGGAATTATTAATAATAAGATTGCCGATAACATCGTGGTTAATGCAATGACTAAATCAGGAAGAGATAACTGGAAATGGCCAAACACCAAAGATGAAATTGGATATGATTACGAGGAAATAGAACAAAAAATAAAACCTCCACGCGAAATTAATCAAAGGGGATTTTATTTTATTGAAGAGCTTGAAAATTATAAAAATGGCGAGGACTACATCATTTGAGGAGTCTGTTTTTTATATTGAAAATTTTTTTATAAGTATTCAAAATATGATTTTTTGTTTCATATTTAACCTACCTAATAAAAATAATAACACGTCATTTTAGTTTTATTTTAAAACGTATTTTTTGGTTTTTAAGTATATTAGTAAGTGAATATAGGTACGTACTTGGTACTTAGGTGAGTAAGTACATGCTTTTATTCATGTGTCAGATTATTGTTCTTAAAATGATGATTTATGGACAATTTCTTTTTTGCAATGTCGGATTTATGTTCAGATGTACAAAAAGATAAAATAATTATTTTTGTGTTTTTTTTATGTTTGGTTAAAACATTTAATGGAAATAAATTTTAAAAGGCTCAAACTTTTTGGGAAACATACCAAAGTAACTCCAAAAAGTGATTTAGGTACGATTCTGCTTAAAAACAGTACACAGTTTGCTTAAAGTGTCTGAATTTGGGTCATTTACCTTAGTACCTAAATATATGATTTTGTACCTTAACTCATATGTATGTTATTGTTGTTCATTCCGCATCGTATGAAATAAAAATATCTTGATAAACACTAATTTTCAGAACTTTTGAAATGTTTTCTTCGATTCACTTAATTTCTTTTAGAGACCTTCGTTATTGATGTAGTCTTAGGCCTGATGATGACTTCACATAGGGTGGAAAGCGCTAGGCTGAAAGCATAAATTATACGCTGAATTCTGGTTTTATTTATCATTTACGGTGTATAACCGACGACACAGATCGATTAACATTTGTCGTTAGGACTAAGCATAAAATAAACCTAGTCAATTAAGTCGTCATAAAAATTCCACCAATGTACACTATCATCTTATTGCTTATTGCCTTATTGTAATATAAAAACCATAAATTTAAGATTTAATGTAATGTAAATTAGAACTTCCATTGTTTCGTTATTGCCTACTTTGGAGAAACTTGTTTTTCTGTTGTTGGACTGGTCCTTGGTGACACAAATCAATCGGATTCTGTGGAACGTCGTGCATAATATGTGATATTCTATTCGCATCATGAAATATTCAAATTATCCATTGAAATGTGTTGTGTTGTAAATCAAGAATTCGGTTTTTGCAGGTCTCTTCCTATTGGAGTCATGCGCATTGTAACTTAACAGTGACTATATCTTTGTTGATAAGTATCGTTGTCTTTAAAATTAGGAGACGCAAATAGAACTGGATTGAAAACATAAGCCGACAAATAGTTAAATATATTTTTTAACAGAATCAATAATGTAATAATTTTTTCCGCATTCTACTCTCAAATTTAATAGTAGAATAATAATTTGGTAGGTATAGTATGTCCAAAATTTTATCGTTGCCTCAATGACTCCGGTGATCGATGATAAACGGCCGCTATTGTTAAATATGGTAAACTTATTAGAGTAATATACAGGGTCGGATAATAATCGCCAGGTATGTTATATATTTTATTTCTGACCGGTATATTATTAGCTTATAACGTCTTAGTTACGCGGGAATTATAAGGGTCATAACTCCCTTGGGATATTAAGAAAAATTTGACATGAAATCAAACGATTGACATCTAATGTCAATTTGATTGTCATCTATTGAAACATTTATTCCACTTTAAAAATGAACAAAATGTTAGTAAAATCGGTCAGAAATAAAATTATCTATGTATCACTGGAATTATAAGAGTCTCAATTACCTCGGGCAATTGCTGTCCCTCGGGCCAAAGGCCCTCGGGACGTAAACTTTGCCCTCGGTAATTAAGACCATTATAATTCCCTAGATACATAAATAACTATACATTTCTTTTCTAAATTATATCGTTATTTATAAAACATCTTATAAGATTATATAGCAGTAAATTAGAAAATACTTTCATTTCTTGGTAACGTTACGATGACTTAATGTATTTAATTAGACAAGTACCCTAATATTAGGTCAAGTGCAGCAGATACTCAAATAATGATTTTTGATAAATTTCGGTAAGTATAGATAGAATAGCTATTTATACAACAAGTTACGAAATAAGGGTCTTTTAGGCACGCCGACGTGAACACGTCAGAGTGACTAAAAGACATTGTTTCGAATGGTATACAATATTTTTTCTACGGGCGTTTTATAATAAAAAACTTAATTTATTTTACGAAACATTTTATTACCTGTGTTTCATTTACACCTTTCATGTCAAAAAAATTGACAATTCGAAAGAATTTTTTTTTCAAAAACTGCGGCAAATATTAGGTAAAAAATGAGTGATTTAGAAGACTCAGACATTGAAAATGCCGCAAATGAGGCAATGGTGAACCTTGTTCCCCAAAAATCAAGGGGTTTGTATGAGGGCACACACGAAAAATTAAAAAACTGGTGTGAAGAAAAAAAGGTAAAAAACTTATCAGAAAAGTCGTTTTGGCATATTTTTTACGATTATCCGATGCCTATAAGCCATCAACTTTCTGGAGTACTTACTCAATGCTTCGAACGATGGTTTATTTAAATAAATATGTTGATATAAAGACATTTACAAACCTAATCGCATTTTTGAAAAGGAAATCTACGGGGTATAAGCCCAAAAAGTCGAAAGTTTTTTCCAAGGAACAAATAGAAAGATTTGTCAAAGAAGCAGACGATAAGTACTATTTATTGGACAAATTCACTCTTATTGTCGGAATCTCTGGAGCATGTCGCAGAGAAGAATTCACATATTTAAAGATGAATATAATCGGAGTATTTAATTAAAATAACCATTCCAAACACTAAAACAAATGTTGCAAGAAGCTTTGTAATTAGTGAAGGCTCTATTGACGGCACCAACTTCTTGAATATTGTCCAAAAGTACGCCTAATTACCTTCAGCACACATAACCTATGAAAGATTTTTTATCACGTACAGAAACTCCAAATGTTCCAGACTTCCAGTGGGCATTAGTATCATTGGAGCAACACCAAGGAAAATTGATGAGTTTTTGGGGCTTCCAAAGGCAAATGAATATACAGACCACTGCTTTCGAAGATCTTCAGCAACTTTTTTAACCGACTCTGGAGCGGGTATATTGATGCTAAAGCGACATGAAGGTTGGCGGTCAAATGCCGTGGCTGACGGTTACATAGACGATTCTTTAGAAAATAAAAGAAAAATTTCCCAAAAAATTCTTGGTGACAAATCTTTGGACGCTAACAACAAATGTGTTAAATCTTAATGAATGAGAATGTTCTACCAGCTCTACTAGTGGCATGGGTTTAATTGATATTGCTGGTGCAGGTTCATTTTCTATTTCTAGTTCAAATTCCTCATCTATTTTACAAAGATAAATATCTCAACGTACTGCTTTAGGTTACCCAAGCATTAATTTTAGTAATATAAGTAACTGCACTTTTAATATTTATAATAAATAGATAAAATTATAGTCTGTGTTTAGTTTTTACTTGTAAATAATTACTTTTAGGCACAGCGTGCTTAAAAAACTCTTAAGCACGCTGTGCCTGAAAGGAGGTTATTTAAAAATCAAAACGACAATCAAAAAGGGGTTATTATAAAACGTCAGTAGAAAAAATATATTCTATTATGTTCTTCTAGTGCAAAGATCAGTCGAGGTGTGTAAGTTTCAATAATGATACGTGCTTCCGGTTGTGTAAAGATTACGAAAAACTATTTATCGTTGGATGGTAAACAAATAGTGAAAAATGTGTACGTTTCTCTACTAAACCGGGGACCTAATTCAAGTCATGTTCTAGCAGAAACACATTCCTTAACGAAAACAGCTCTAACCACTGTTACAGACCAATAAATAAAAGAAAAAAACGTTGCGTCTTCGGTACTTGCAGAAAATCTGATGAAGGCGATAACGACTTGACTCGAAGAAAAGCTTATTGTAAGTATGAAGTATAACAAGTGCCTACTCTCCGTTCCTAACAAGCGCGACTTATTACCGATGAAACAGATATGTCCTATTCCAGATCAAGCCTTGGGAATGTTCTAATCCAAATGATGGGGTTTGAATATCGTAATGTCAATGATATTGATGGAATCGCAGAGGTAACGACAATTGCGATATCAGTATCTACGATGAGCTATAAAAGAATATTGATCAACAACTCGTCCAATTATTTACCTCGATGAAACTTGGCTTGATACTCACGATGAGGTTAGGACGATTGATCTAATAGTTGTCAAACCGAAGCTCCATCGAATAAACGTAAAATAATTACTACTTTTTGTGCGGAGTCAGAGGCAGGCTGGGTTCCAAATGCTTTGTGACTTTCTGCCAAAAACATATATGGCTCGTGTGTAGACTACCATTATGATACAACAGCAGTTTTTTTTAGAGTTAATTCGAAAATGGACAACGCGAGTTATAAGAGCCGTCAAATTAATAAAGTTTCCAATTTAAATAACCGCAAGTCAGAAATTCAGAACTAGGTGCTATAAATTAATAATTCATTTATTAATTATCCATCTAAAACTGCCAAATGTGTATGATTTTGTTTTCGGTTTAATGAAAAAAATATGCAGATAATAAACTTTTAATTCCTTAGTTTCAATAATTATTTTTAACCTCAGACGAACAAAAAGTCTGAGTTTTTAACACTGTAGGCATATGAAGAAATAAATTAATGATACATACATTATTCCTTGAATTGTTAGTTTCTTACACATGAAATACTTGGGTTACTTTACAGTTGAGGAGAGTTCGATCATGTTTTGTATTTTACCGACCATTATGACCACGCAATGGTAATAAATCAGGTAATTGATTTATGACCCTAAAAGACAACGGTACAATTTTGGACAAACCCTACGTATAGTTTTGTTAGATATTTGGGTGAGAAATGCAGATGCAATTATTCGAAAAATTGCAAAATTTGGGATTATTTTCTGAAAGATTTTATTATTTTCGACTGTTTTTTCTACAAGCTTCGAAGAACAACTTTGATTTGTTTATTTATTTACCTGTTCAAGCTATACAATTACAAGGTAATCATACTTACGTCATTACAAAATTTATATAATACGAGTTACAATTAAAAAAATCACAATAATAAAACTTAATAAAACTATACATTAAAAGCTAAATTAAAATTAAAATAACAATTAAAAAAAGCATAAATCTTTAAAAACCGTCTGTGTCTAGGAACTCATCTAAGCCGTAGTAAGCCCTTTCAGCAAGGTGCTCTTTTAGGCGGCGAATGATAATCCTTTCTGGTAGGTTTTTCATTTCATTTGATATTTTATTATAAAACAATGGACTATAATAATTGACCGAAATTCTGGTTCGTTGTATTCTATGAAAGTCTATTCTGATATTCTCAGCCGTCCTAGTTGGGTAATTATGATATGCAGCGTTTGTGGTGTAACGGTGAGTGTTTTTATAACAATAAATAATACATTCATATATATATCTACCCGGAATTGTTAGGATTTTTAAATTTTTAAATGTTTGTTTGACAGTCATCGTCTCTATATCCCAGACCCGCCACAATGCGCACGGCCCTTCTCTGGAGTGCAAAGATTGGCCTCGCATCTGCCGAGTGCCCCCATGCCATAATGGCGTAGACAGCCACCGACTGGAATACCGCATGAAAAGTCTGCAACAGTGCACCACCACCTGGAAGTATGCGAGACAGGTTTTTTAAGAGATAAATATTTCTGGTTAGCCATGTTGTTTACATGTCTTTCAAATCTAAGTGTGGGGTCCAAGTAGACACCAAGAAACTTCACCTGTTCTATATTCTCCTCTATTTCCCTCATTCCAAATTTCATATTTACTGTCTTTGCCTCATTCAGATTAAGCTTATTTGAAACAAACCACATTCTCAGGTCATCGACCACCGCCTCCATATCACCCCGTAGCTCATTAAGGTCATCACCACCCTGAATCACAGATGTATCATCTGCAAACAGCAGAATTTTCGCACCCGGCGATGCATTATTTACATCATTTACATATATCAGGAAAGTAGAGGCCCGAGGATTGAGCCCTGGGGCACACCATGTTTTATTTTTTCCCACTTTGTAGATGTCATTCCGTTATACTCAGAATACCATCCAAATTAAAAAAAAAAAAATGTTTTACGCTCCTGGCTCATTGCTCTAAGCGTTGAACGTAAAAAAAGAGCCTGGAAAATACATTCATAGATCCAGAACCGGCAGTAGGAGCCCCAAGGTGCACAGTACGACATGCCATAAAACGATGGGCAAGGAATGAACACAAAATATACTGGAACAACAAACAGGGATTAAATCCTAACAAATCATTCATCCAAACCCGAAATTAGCGAGACAGCTACATCTGATGAGCAAAAATCAGCTAAGAATTACAACAGGAACTCTGACAGGACATATGACCGTCACCTGCACCATATGCAACTGTATAATGAAGTCCTAAGCTGCAGCTTATGCGGACAAGAAGGAGAAACGGTACAGCACGTAATCTGCTACCGCGAGTCATTGGTTTGGAAAAGGCAAAGAATATTCGGGCAACCAAGACTAGAACCAGAGGATATCCCGACACTCTCACCAGTTGACCTACACAAACTAGTACAAGTAACTGGGATCAATGAGTGGGTGTAAGACCAATCTAGGGTGAGCACAATGGGCCAAACCTGGCTGAAGAGCATCCGGCACTTGGACGGACCATCGAAAAAAAGAAGCGGCTAATGTAGCAACAAACAAATTTAGTGTCATGAGAAAATGAATTTCTTAGAAAGTTTTGCTGGAATTTTCTTTAGTATTGTTAATGAAAATGACATACCGACAGCACAATCATGTTTCAGAAATATTTCGTATTATTTAGATATTATACAGGGTGTTAGTGAATAAGTGCGACAAACTTCAGGGGGTGATTCTACATGAAAAAATAATGATAGTTTGTTATATAACTTTTGTCCGCAAATGCTTTGATTTCCGAGATACAGGGTGTTAAAGTTTTTATTAAAAAGTGACGATTTATTTATTGCTCTGAAACCCATCGAGATATGCAAATGAAATTTGGTAGGTTTTAAGAGGTAGTTATTGCGCATTTTCTGACATGCAATTAAGAATTTTATGTTTATTATTGGCGCGCATAAGGGTAATAATCTCTATTTTTTTAAAGAAAAAAATGAGATGCCACTGAGATATATCAAACTAAAAACAATTTTTGAATTTCTCATTCAATTTGTGACAAAAAATCTCTCTTGCCTTTTTTTCGTATTGGGCGCCGTTTTTATGCAAAAAAATAAAACATCTTAACGCGTATTTTTCATTTCTTTAATACATCATCTGGTAGGCTACTGTCAACATTCTGTTAAATGCGAATATTTCAACAAAATGTCAAATTATTAGAGTTTCTTCATTTTTAAGCTTTTAGTTTGGTATAGCATTAATGTTAATAAGTAATTAATTTTTCTTTTATCGAAAAGAATGGAAAATTATACAAATGCGGAATTGTCAGACATGCATTTTGTCTATGGTCGAAGTAATGGAAATGGTCGGCAAGCTCGACGATTGTATGCTGAGTTGTATCCAGGACGTAGAGTACCCCATCACAATATTTACTCGTCTGCACCAACGTTTGCGCGAAAATGGTACATTTAAGAAACAAACGGCTGACTGCGGACGCCATCGAGAAGTACGAACTGTGCAACTAGAGGAAGCAGTTCTCGAGTTAATTGCGGAGTCACCTGAAACAAGTACTCAAAAAATTGCCAACATATTGAATGTAAGCAACTTCACTGTATTTAAAATTCTTAAAGAACAGCAATTGTATCCGTTTCACATTCAACGTGTGCAAGCTCTACTACCTAGAGACTTTTTTCCGCGCCTAGTTTTTTGCCATTGGATTCTTCATCAAATCGCTCAAATTCCTAATTTTTTAAATGGCGTTTTGTTTACTGACGAGGCTAATTTTGGACGACAGTGTATACGAAATTTCCATAACAATCACTTATGGGCTGAGGAAAATCCACATGGAATCTGTGAAGCTCATTTTCAGTATCAGTTTTCAGTAAATGTATGGCTTGGGGTAATTGATGATCATTTAGTCGGTCCATATTTCCTCCCACAACGACTAACAGGCGACTCTTACCTTAATTTCCTACAGGAAGAGCTACCTGCTCTTTTAGAAGAAATCCCTCTACAGCTGAGACAACACTTCTGGTTCATGCATGATGGCGCACTAGCTCATTTTAGCATTAATGTACGTAATCACTTAGATACAGTATATCCGAATCGTTGGATATGTAGGGGAGGTACGGAAAATTGGCCTGCTCGATCGCCGGATTTAAATTCTCTAGATTTTTGCATTTGGGGTTTTCTTAAGTCGTTAGTTTATTCCACTCCCGTCGAAAATGTTGAAGACCTGAGGAATTGAATTATAGCCGGCTGTGAGACAATAAGAAATACACCAGGAATATTTGCGCGAATACGACAATCAATGAGGCGAAGAGTTGAATCTTGTATCACGTCTGAGGGAGGTCATTTTCAACATTTGTTGTAGCTTTGCGCCTATTTATTTATTAGTGTTATTTTCTGTTATTAATCTGGTTTAATGTTATTGTGTTAGATAGTTTTTAATAATGTATTAAAGAAATGAAAAATACGCGTTAAGATGTTTTATTTTTTTGCATAAAAACGGCGCCCAATACGAAAAAAAGGCAAGAGAGATTTTTTGTCACAAATTGAATGAGAAATTCAAAAATTGTTTTTAGTTTGATATATCTCAGTAGCGTATCATTTTTCTCTTTAAAAAAAAATGAGATTATTACCCTTATGCGCGCCAATGATAAACATAAAATTCTTAATTGCATGTCAGAAAATGCGCAATAACTACCTCTTAAAACCTACCAAATTTCATTTGCATATCTCGATGGGTTTAAGAGCAATAAATAAATCGTCACTTTTTAATAAAAACTTTAACACCCTGTATCTCGGAAATCAAAGCATTTGCGGATAAAAGTTATATAGCAAACTATCATTATTTTTTCATGTAGAATCACCCCCTGAAGTTTGTCGCACTTATTCACTAACACCCTGTATATCATAGACAAGAGATATTCCAGGGAGGCCTACCACAACAAGAACTTTTGCTTTGGAAGAAGCGATTCTGAATTAAACTAAACGTCAACTGGAAAGAAGCACTAGAAAATTACCAACGAGCTTGGTGTGAATCATAAATTAATATGGACAATTCTTAGAGAAAGCCAGTTGTATCCATATCGCGTGCCTGCATTATTACCCAGAAATTATCTCTCACGCTGATGGATTCAACAAAAAATTGTACACCATCCTAGATTCCTTGACAAAGTGCTTCAACGGATGAGGCTAACTTTTCTTGAAATTAAATTATGAATTTTCATAATAACCACACTTGGAGCGACATAAATCCTCATGCGATAGTTGAAACTCATTTTCAACATCAATTTTCTTTAAACGTATGCGTGAGAATAATCTTTGATTGTCTAATTGGTTTCTAATGGTGCTATATAAATCCAGATCATTTCTTGACGAAGATTTACCCACTTAAAGATGGTGCTCCTTTTAGTGCATATTTTAATTTTACTGCTAGAAAATTTTTAAATCGACAACTTGCCAACCGATGTATTGTCCGAGGTGAAGTCGTGGCCTGCAAACTACCCTGATTTATATCCATTGGATTGGCGGGTCATTTAAAAACATTAATTCACACAAAATCTAGACAATGCTAGAAACAGAATAATTCAGGGATGTGACTGAATACGAAATCCTCCAGGTATTTTTGCACCTGTACGAGGTTATAATAATATGAAGAATAAGGCTGAAGCTTGTATTATGGCTGAAGGTGATCATTTCTAGCAATTCATTTGATATGTAATATGTTTTATTAAACTATTGTAAATATTAATAAAAAAACTCGTAAACAGTTATGTGTAGCAAAAAAACACAAGAACAGGTAGGTTTCGTAGAGAAAGGCGTGATCCTTTGTTAAAAAAATAAATTCTGATGGTGTTTGTTGAGATAAGCAAGTGGCATACCAGTGTAATGTAGTTAATGGATTTAAAGTCTTATGTATGCATTCTCAATTTAAATAATTTATCTCTCTCGTAGATCTTGAAAAAAAAAGCAAATTTTTTGTAAACTCTCACACTCTCTATATTGGAAATAAAGCATATTAGACCACAAGCTTATAATGAGCTTTTTTCATAAAATTGAGTCAAGCATTTTGCTCTTAAATTTTTTGTATTTTCTTAGGAAACGCATCCCAAAAATCTTTTCCAACCAAATTTCGTGTAAATTCTGATACGACAAGTTAAAAAAATAACAATGACTTTGACAGTATATTGGAAACTCTCAACTTTTGGATTAAAGGCAATTTGGCTTATGAGTACACTTATAAATGTTTGTTTATAAAACCAAGCTTCTTAAGAGCCTTTTTCGCCATTGTTGAATGTTCACTTTAAGTCAAAAATTATGCCAGGGTTTTTAATTTAATCGACACGCTCTAATACTGTATCATTAATTGAATAGTCAACATCCAATTTTTCCTTTGAGCGTGCGAAGGTAATATAATTTATTTGGGTTTAATACAAGCTGGACTTGCACGCTGGCTGTACTCTACTTGTCCTATAAAATATAACTTTACTGGCTCATGTCATAATAACAAGATCCTTTATATCGATCTTGGTTTAAAATTACTTTTTCGCTACCTTATAGAGAAGACACTGACAATAAACAACAAACAACAAATAATATGCTTCTTAAACAACTTTATTTTCGTAAAATCATAAGGAATCAAATTACATCTTATTTTTTATTATTATATAAATTCTATATAACAGAAATCATACAATATCCTTGTTCAATTACAGTAATGAGATCTTATAAAACAATATTTAATCTCTATAAATCTACAATAAAATATCACAATTCTGTAAGTAGATATAAGTAATTTGCACTTAAAATTTATATTGCCAAAATATTTTCAGGTTAAATATAGTTTTGTAGATTACAACCTTTTTAATATTATAGTTCATAAAAATAAGTCCTACATCTATTGTTGTACGTTTCAGCAAGAAATAATACATTTTTATCTACAAACCTATATTTAAAATTTTAACATTTACTTAAAGAATACCATTTTTAGCAACGCTAACTCCTCGGGTTAAACCTAGACATATAAAATTCACAATCCGTACAGTACAAGTTTAATGAAACAACGTTCTTCTTTCGGCATAAATTACATTTTGTTTTATCGGTTGGTATACTATTATTCGCATTGTTGACAATAATAGGCGTTACGATTGCTTTTGGAATGGGGGAATCACACCCTTTCGTTTCTGGTTCAAAACTGACAGTCTTTTTCAGTATTTGTTTGGAAGGGAGTACTTGCTGATACGGGGAGTATTTACCTCCTTGCAGATGGAGGGCCTCTTCACCGTGAGGTGGGGGAACTCGCTGATACACGTCGTTTCTTTCTTGAGATGCCATATGTCGCTGATGTTGTGCATCTCCATAATTCAAAGTTTGAAGGTAATCATTTGGTGGTGGGACCCTTTGGTACACCGATTGGTTAACGTTGTTATTGTTTAATGAACCGCGATACATTGAAGGATGGTAATTGTAATTGGAATTTACTGAAGATGGCGCCGGAGATGGCGGATGATTATAAGGCGAATTAGAAAGATGATTTATGGGACTTGGAGTAGATTGGCGTATTTGAGGCTGGCTATATGGGGGTCTAGGCGAGGGCGAATAATTTTGTGTATTGTAGTCATGCCCATTCCTCGGGGGCAGGCGATTGTTCCCATAGTACGTAGGATGAATTGGGGCATTTGAAGGTACAGGCTGATAAGGGGACTGTCTGTATGGAGTTGATTGTTCCATGCGTTGTTCGATGTAGTGCCCATTCTGCTGCACCTTACTCTGGTTTGCATTATGATGCTGCGGCATAACCTCTAAAGCATAAGGGTGTTGTTGATTTGCCGAGTTATAATTTTGCTGATGTCCGTATGGCGGCGTCTGATACATTTTGTACTGTTGTTCCAGCGGCAGTGCTTGTTTAAACTGTTGTACATCATTCTGTCTATCGTATTGAGGGTGTATGCTATTAGTGGGAGTGTGGGTTCCATTCTGAAGTAAATTGTGTGAACTATAACCAGGACCAGTCTGTTTACCATAGTATACGTTATTTGTTTGTGGAGGTGAATTGTACTGATGTGCATTATCTAACGCCGGGCTATTATTTGTACTTTGTGGAGGTTGAGCCGAATAACCATCCGGACTTGGTGATATATTTGTACCACTCGCATAATATTGTTGATCAGGCATCATATCAGATTGGTTTAAACTGGGCTGGTGCTGAGGATATGGCTGAATTGTTTGTACCTGAAAATTTGAATTTTGTACTGAAGGTGCTTGTCCACCGTAACTGTAAGGTTGTGAAGAATAACGTGGCATGTCATGGACGTCTGGCATATTTTGCCTGTTTAACAAATTCTCCACAGAATTTCTTCTTATGTAGACAGGCTGCTCTACGTCATTTAATGGCACTGATAATGGATTTAGAGCTAATGGTGAAGAATTGTTACCTATTGATTCTATATGAGCAGAAGTTTGATTATTTAGTGGCTGGCTAACAATATTCTGATCTCTTAAAGACAGTATTTCCTGCCTAATAGCAACTGCTTCAGGCTTGTTAACAGCTGATCTTAAGACTCGCTCTAAAATGGGATTTGGTATATAGGTGTCATCCTCTTGTTCATCAGCTGTAGCAACTAAAATAACTTGATCACAAAATGATACACTTTTTTTCTTAACAACCTTTGGTTTCTTGTTTTCTTCATCAGATTCAGGAGCGCCTCCAAAAACCTTATTTACTGCTGATGTAATCATTTCAACTTCTCTAATCTCTTCTGCAATTTGTTCCGGTGCAATTGTAGACAATTCACTATCTCGATTCTTTATTATATTATTATTAGTATTTGCAACAGGTTTAGGAAATTCGTGAGGTTTCACTGGAGGAATGGGCTTCACACTTGTATTTGATGTATCGGAATACTCAAACTTAGATGCTAAATCTTTTACCGATTTAACTTTCGTCTCTCCTGGAAGATACCTTTGCGTATTTACTTCATCAGTTCCATTTTGCTGTGCATCTACTAGATCATTCTTTTTCATTCTTAGAGTAGCTTGCTTAGCTTGTAACTCTTTCAGCCAAACATCTCCACTTAACTTTATTGCACTAGCAGATAGAGACAATGTAGATTTTTGATAATCATTTTCTTGGGATAAAATTTGTTGCCTTTTATTTTGAAGTTGAGCTAATAGGCTATTAGGCTCCGGAGAAGCTAAAAATTGATTTTGAGGTTTTGGAAGGTATTCTTCTAAAGCTGATAAATCAATTGGAGGTGGAGGTGGGGGAAAATCTTCACTGGCTTGTCTTGAATGTATGGCGGAGCCAATGGGGCTAGGGTACGGAGGAAGCTCTAACATTGGGACTGAATGTGGAGGCATACAGTCCACTTCATCTACGCCGCTATCAGCGTTACTGATAGGTGACCTTAAAAAGCTTTGTTCCTGATGCACATCTGCTTGTGTTATCACTGTGTGAGACGAGGCATTCAAAAAAGAATCATCATCGTAGGAACTGTTTTGATTATGATAATATGGCAAAGACATAGAGGATTGTTCTTCGTGTGGCTGGTTATATGGACCTAAGTTATGATAATGATTTACTTCTCCATAGAGTTTAAAAGGCCTATCGTCACACTCTTCAATCACTTCTCCCGACGCATTTAACTTAGACTTGCTAAGTTGGGAAGTGGTTCTTAGTGGTGGAGGCGGAGGTACTTTAGCGGCTGTCAAAATTTTTCCTGCGCTACAATGGAAGCTCTTTCGCATTAACTTACTTCTTTCTAAGTTTGGATTAGCGTTGTTTCCTGCAAACTCCAGATGACCTTCTGAAAGATAACCGCACAAATTTTGATTTGGTTCAACATTACCTCTAAGTCCCAATTTACTGTCGTCGGTGGTTGTAGATGACGGAACTTGAGAGTTACTACTATCTTCAACATTAGCATCTGTTAGGTCCGGCATACTTCTGTTTTTACGTCTAATGAGACCCCCCATCAAAAGCTTTCTTCTTATTTTATG
This sequence comes from Polydrusus tereticollis, assembly GCA_963920685.1. Taxonomy (NCBI): domain Eukaryota; kingdom Metazoa; phylum Arthropoda; class Insecta; order Coleoptera; family Curculionidae; genus Polydrusus; species Polydrusus tereticollis. The sequence continues at coordinate 60,701,709 of OY987329.1, forward strand.
CTGTTTTTTCGGTTTGCCATCTTTGTCTTTTTTATCTTCCTTCTCTTTATTGTCTTTCGCTTTTTTTAATGTGTCTTTACCCGTTATTATCTCTGGAGCTATGGAAAAATCACCGCGACTTAATTTGTTCCTATCTTCACTTCTTGATCTCTTTTCCTTGTTCTTATTGTCTTTGTTTTTAGATCTTGAAAATATAGACCGCGATTCGCGTTCGGGTAGTTTATCGTATAACATATATTCTGCGTCATCAATATTAATGGGATTTATTTTTGTTTTTAATCCATCTTTCTTTTTTGGAAGTGTAGCGTAAATTTCAATGCTTTTTGTCAGTCTAGGTTTTTCCTTCTCCTGTTGAAGCAAAAGCTCTCTACTGCTTTGTCTGGAATGTTGCCCTTTCTCTCGGGAGTTTTGGCGTGAGTGGCGACCACTACCACTACTTCCTTCTCTGGTATGTCGAATTTCTAGAGGTTTGTCCTTGTTCTGATTTAGGGTTTGTGTCATCCGACGATGCAAGCTTCTAGCTCTCATAATACATGTGTTATGTTTCATTCTCGCCAAAGTCAAAGTTTGAGGGTTGTTATAGGGAGCATTCATTGCCGCTCTGGCCTTGGTAGCAGCCGCATTACATAAAGCCAATGCAAGAACAAGATCGTGTTCATCTTCTAGTTGTCTTGACTTTACCAAAAGTTCGTCAGCTTCATCGCATAGGACGTCACAGCTCTGGGAAACCTGGTTCAAATTAGGATTTGTATAATCTTCAGGGATTTTAGCTAAGTGTCCCATTTTCATTAAATGTTGTAGAGTGCTCATACTAGAACTATCATTTGAAGATAAAGAATACGAGTCATATCCAGCATCGTAAACGCCGCTGCTACCACTTGACGAGTCGCTTTTAATTCGCGTTGGGCTACTAGGAACACTTCCTCCACCATGGGGCATTTTTCCCACTAAGTATAGATAAGGATTTTCCATAGTCGTTGACGAAGCTGACGAAGCGCTGTTTCTATCCCCACTCCAGTTGCCACTGTCTCTTCTACGAGGTAGATTAAGATGGTCAGGAATACACATACCCTCAACCCCCGACGACGAACCGTTACTTAAGGTTCGATGTATTTGTGCTTTCCCAAAATCCAAACACTTTTTTGTAACGTACTCTGGCTCTTTTTTAATAATACAACCGTCTACTTGATCCTGTCCTTGGGATTCGTGAGAAGGGTAGATACTTTTTTGAATAACGGATAGATTTTGATACTCATTGTAGGGTCTAGGAAGAGGAGGTTTTTGATGTAAAAGGGAACTTTCAGGATTAGGAGTAATGGCCCGTCTGGTGTTACCGATATTTGGTTTTTCGGGACTTGGAGTGACAGAGCGTCTGAGTAGTTGTTGATTACTAACTATAGGTTTAGCTTTAGTCTTGTCGGTGTAAAAGGGTGTAATTTGTTTTGGAGCACTGTCAGTGTTAACAGGTGTTCCATCAGGTGCAGAATAAAGCAATAGCAGAGGTTGATATCTGCCTTTTCTACACTTTTCCACAACTTGTTCCCATCTAGGCCCCACTTCTCTAACTGTTGCATCGTCAAAATATATCCACACTCTTAGTTTGGTATGAAAGAAAAATGTTGAGTAGTGTTTTCCATAATAAGTCACCACTCCAACTAAATTATGTATGGACGAATCAGCGTATCTAGAATCCAGAACGTTATTAAAAAGGTCACCAAGGCGTAAAGAGGTCCCGATGGAAGAAAACACTTCCATAATATGTTCCAGTGTTGGACGTTCGGAATTCCATACCAGGCCTACAGACACGATTTCTGGATGGTTCATGAGGGTTCGGCCAATTTGGATGACGGATCCACAAGAACTCTAAAAAGAAAAATAGAGATAAAAAGGGTTTAATGCTATATGTATAGAGAAAATGATACAAACACATTCGCCATTACTAGAATGCAGGTTAATTTAGGTTAAGTTTTATCAGCACTGTAAAAACATAGACGTATTTAACAGTAGGCTGAATGTTTTGAAGAATAAAATTTAAGAAGGCTTGTAAGTAAGTTAAATAAATAAATAAAATGTGAAAGTTGGTACTTCTTTAACGTTCAAGTATATCGCGTAAAGTAAGTCATCACGCAAATTACTTACCGGACATTGCCTAATATCACCCATACTTCCAGCTTTCTGTAAAACTTTTCCAAATGGATCTGAACAGTTTTGCTTTCCTGCATTTGTCCTCACCTGGTATACTAAAGTTGAAGTGGAAACATAATGCACCATCTACAAAAAAATAACCTTTGTCATTAATGTGATTTATTAAAAGCCGTAAGTAAATAAAAAAAAGCTTTTTTGTATGATTTGATCTTTTTGATCATTTACCGAGTCCATGTATTTACTAGCTGCTAAGGCTAAGAGAGAAGGATAAGAGAACGGTAAGTAAATCACATAACCGTTTTAGTCGTAAGAATAAAGTATCAATTTTCAAAGTTATTTCATTTCATAATATAATGAGATATAAGTTCATATCAGGTCATCATGTTATCGCAATAAATATAAATTTAAGAGAGTCGTCAAAGTGTTTGCGAGAAATGTCACTTCAGCTGTGAATATGGTGCATTGGTCAAAGATTCAACCTTCCTTTGCGCTAGAAGCTTATTTTCAAAATAACAAGTATGTTTAAACCACGCAGCGTTTATTTCGTCACTTCAATTAACGCAAACTTTGGTGCAACTGAAACATTATATTTGTACTTTCGTGCTACGCTTCAAGAGTGCCAGCAGCGAGGAGGAGGTTATTTGACTGAATTTATATTTAAAAAATAAAATTTCCGTATCTCCCTATCTTTTTTCTAATTTTTGAAAAAAAAACAAGCCAAGCCAAGTATGAGCATCACGTACGGTAAAGATTCACTGGTCTCGCTACGCTCAATATTTTTCTATAATATCTTCTATTTTAATTCATCGATCGGTGGTTAGAAATCATGTTTGATTTTAGTAGTAGATCTGATATTGCGAGAATTGTGACTGCTTGAAAAAACACCAGGTATCCCAAAATCTAAACGTGTAAATTGACCCTTCATATCAGATCAATAAAAGCACACGAGCCAATAGACACCAAATGGATACGGAAGATTCTTATCTTTGTCTACAAATTCTTCTCACTTTTCCTTTCTACACTCAAGAAACATGTCATCTATTATTTAAAGTTTATGTTTTGTCATCAGTATTATTAATAATAATTCCATTACATAATAACACATAGAAAATTCCTTTCCAACATCGGCAGATAAATCGAATAGGTAATAAATACATTTTGTAGCAGAAGCTATTATTCACAGCAAATTACATGTAAATAATCAATTAACGACGTATGATGTAAAAGGTTGCTGCGTACATTAGTTTTGTTTTGAACAGTTTTTGTATGTTTTGGGACTAACGTGAATATTTGAAGGTGACGGGAAAAAGGAAATGTCTTTCTTTAAGTGAAAAAACTGAAATGATCGAGAAAAGTTAAGAAACTGGTTTAAGTACCAGGAAATTGGCTGAATAATTTAAAGTGGGTAAGACCCAAGTGACTATGTTGCTTCAAAATAAAGCAGAAGTTAGAAATTTGTTTCAAAAAGGTGACAACGGTGAACAAAAAAGAAATTTCCCAAAACCGATGGACTAGCAGTGGACCAAGTCGTTTTTAACTGGTCTTGTAAGGCGCGAAACAAGCACTTGCCAATATCCGGATCCATAATTCAAGCAATCGAATCTGCTCAATGTCTATTTAATCAATTAAATGGATGGTTACAAAAATTCCGTCGTCGGCACGATATTATCTTCAAGAAAATATGTGGAGAATCAGCCGATATCAATATCGAAGACATAACTGCTTGAAAGAAAAGGCTATTGACCATTAAAGGATTATGCCTCAAGGGACGTATTTAATGCAAATGAAACAGGTCTCTACTATCGTGTATTGCCAACAAAAATGTATGCATTGAAAGATGACAAGTGTACTGTGTACAACGATTTACAGTTCTGTTCTTTGCAAATATGGAAGGTGAGAAGGAAGAACCATTTATAATAGGCAAAAGTGAAACGCCTTGATGTTTTAAGGGCGCACATATCGATAAGTTACCTCTCCATCCATTACTACCTCACATTGCCAACCTTTGGACCACATACACATTTTATACGAACTCAACGAAGACAATTAGGATAGAAGGATCGAATTTTGTGAAGTAGTGTGCCAAATGAGTTTCAAAGCCCGCATTTAAATAAAAAATATTTGCTTTAGAGACGAGTCAACTTTCGTCAAGAATGGGTTTGTTAACAAATATAATTGTAAATAAAAAGAAAGAAATTTGTCCCTTTTCCTTTCGTCAGAACCAATATTTGGACGCCTTTAGCCGTATTACGGCTGACCAACAAGGCTATAGAGTCTGACGAAAAGGAAATGGACCTTATTCAACACACAATGTAAAGATATATGTGCGAGATATTGTACGTGGCGACATCTCATGGCAATCGAGCTATCAACCCCAACCAGACCAGCAGGTATCTAATGTCAGGTGGCGCTGAAAGCCAATTGTCGGTTTCTGCGAACCGAAAATACGATGTAAAACCTGACAACCTGCTTATGCGGATACCATTTCAGCGTTTGGTCTTCTCTAAGTCCTCGTTGGTCTGGTTGGGGGGGTGGATAGATCGATTGCCACAAGATGTCGCCACGTGCAACATCGCGCATATGTACAATTGTAGATATTGGAGCAATGAAATTCCGCAAGTTTTTCAGGAAGGCACAAAACCAACGTTTGGGCAGGAATTCTTTGAGACAAAATTATTGGGCCAATATTTTTCAAAGAAAATTTAACCGGTAAATTTTATTTGAATCGTTTGGAAAATATGATAGATCCTCATATTGTAAAACCTTTGGAAAATCATGTGGATGTAAATGGCACACTGGAACTAAATGAAAAAAAAATGCATTTTTAGCAAGATGGAGCTCCTCTTCACTACCCATTATCATCTAAGCCGTAGTAAGCCCTTTCAGCAAGGTGCTCTTTTAGGCGGCGAATGATAATCCTTTCTGGTAGGTTTTTCATTTCATTTGATATTTTATTATAAAACAATGGACTATAATAATTGACCGAAATTCTGGTTCGTTGTATTCTATGAAAGTCTATTCTGATATTCTCAGCCGTCCTAGTTGGGTAATTATGATATGCAGCGTTTGTGGTGTAACGGTGAGTGTTTTTATAACAATAAATAATACATTCATATATATATCTACCCGGAATTGTTAGGATTTTTAAATTTTTAAATGTTTGTTTGACAGTCATCGTCTCTATATCCCAGACCCGCCACAATGCGCACGGCCCTTCTCTGGAGTGCAAAGATTGGCCTCGCATCTGCCGAGTGCCCCCATGCCATAATGGCGTAGACAGCCACCGACTGGAATACCGCATGAAAAGTCTGCAACAGTGCACCACCACCTGGAAGTATGCGAGACAGGTTTTTTAAGAGATAAATATTTCTGGTTAGCCATGTTGTTTACATGTCTTTCAAATCTAAGTGTGGGGTCCAAGTAGACACCAAGAAACTTCACCTGTTCTATGTTCTCCTCTATTTCCCTCATTCCAAATTTCATATTTACTGTCTTTGCCTCATTCAGATTAAGCTTATTTGAAACAAACCACATTCTCAGGTCATCGACCACCGCCTCCATATCACCCCGTAGCTCATTAAGGTCATCACCACCCTGAATCACAGATGTATCATCTGCAAACAGCAGAATTTTCGCACCCGGCGATGCATTATTTACATCATTTACATATATCAGGAAAGTAGAGGCCCGAGGATTGAGCCCTGGGGCACACCATGTTTTATTTTTTCCCACTTTGTAGATGTCATTCCGTTATACTCAGAATACTATCCAAATTAAAAAAAAAAAAATGTTTTACGCTCCTGGCTCATTGCTCTAAGCGTTGAACGTAAAAAAAGAGCCTGGAAAATACATTCATAGATCCAGAACCGGCAGTAGGAGCCCCAAGGTGCACGGTACGACATGCCATAAAACGATGGGCAAGGAATGAACACAAAATATACTGGAACAACAAACAGGGATTAAATCCTAACAAATCATTCATCCAAACCCGAAATTAGCGAGACAGCTACATCTGATGAGCAAAAATCAGCTAAGAATTACAACAGGAACTCTGACAGGACATATGACCGTCACCTGCACCATATGCAACTGTATAATGAAGTCCTAAGCTGCAGCTTATGCGGACAAGAAGGAGAAACGGTACAGCACGTAATCTGCTACCGCGAGTCATTGGTTTGGAAAAGGCAAAGAATATTCGGGCAACCAAGACTAGAACCAGAGGATATCCCGACACTCTCACCAGTTGACCTACACAAACTAGTACAAGTAACTGGGATCAATGAGTGGGTGTAAGACCAATCTAGGGTGAGCACAATGGGCCAAACCTGGCTGAAGAGCATCCGGCACTTGGACGGACCATCGAAAAAAAGAAGCGGCTAATGTAGCAACAAACAAATTTAGTGTCATGAGAAAATGAATTTCTTAGAAAGTTTTGCTGGAATTTTCTTTAGTATTGTTAATGAAAATGACATACCGACAGCACAATCATGTTTCAGAAATATTTCGTATTATTTAGATATTATACAGGGTGTTAGTGAATAAGTGCGACAAACTTCAGGGGGTGATTCTACATGAAAAAATAATGATAGTGTTGCGGACTGGCTGGTTGAAGACCTTAGAAGTGGACTGTATATTATACGGTTTGAATAATTATTTCTTAGTAAAATTAAAACTTAGTTCAATTAAAAAAGGACCGGAAACTCCACTCACCTTATACTGGAAAAATGGCTTCTCTAGGGGCCCCTATTCTCATACACCTATATTGCTGCAAATTGGTAGTTTTTGTAGACAAAATACACACGCGTGCGGAGTATACGAAGGTACGTATCGTTCTCTCTGTACCCGTTTGGTACAGCTTGTGGAGTTTCTTTACATGCGCGGTAACTCAAAAATAAAAACAAAAAAAACAAAATCGTACTCTTGGCATCGGAAACCTTTAGTGTAAGCTATTAAATAGTTTATTCAATATTTGTAATAAACGTAAAAATGAAATTCAAAACATTCCCACCCACCTTAAATGTGCTAGCATTTAAAACAATAAAAAAATAAAGTAACAAATCCTACATAAATTTAATAATATATAATATAATATAAACGTTACTGGATTGGTAACGGACATAACTTGACCAAAGGCCGTTTTAAAGGCCCTTGTTTTGTTTGCACGGTCGCAACTCTCGCAACTCCATCGGCACCTGGATGCAATTTTATAATTCTGGCCATTTGCCAATTTAGTGGGGGAACATTCTCGTGTTTTATTAGACACAATATGCCAGGGGTTGTGGGTGAATCATTATGATTCCATTTGCTTCTTTGAAGAAGAGTATGGAGATATTCATTGCTCCAACGCGACCAAAATTCAGCGTGTAATCGCTGAAGAAGTTGCCAACGACTTAATCTATTAAGATTTATATTTTTGAAATCGGGATCTGGTAGAACAGCTTGCGGTTCAAGAGTCAAAAAATGTCCTGGCGTCAAGACTGACAAGTCATTCGGATCATTACTGAGAGGGCATAATGGCCGAGAATTTAAAATAGCTTCTACTTGGGTCAGAACAGTTAAAAATTCTTCGTAAGATAATATTTGTAACCCGATGACGCGATATAAATGAGTTTTTAAACTTTTGACTCCAGCTTCCATAAGACCAGAAAAATGCGGTGAAGCTGGCGGATTAAAGTGCCACGCAATTTTTTCGGACTCCACAGCCGCCTGCATAATATTTTGTAAATATTTATTCGCTCCAACGTAGTTAGTTCCACAATCACTATAAACTGCTGAACATCGACCTCTACGAGCAATAAAGCGTCGAAAAGCAGCAAGAAAACACTCAGATGTCAGATCCGAAGCCAATTCTATATGTATTGCCTTGGTGGCAAAACAAACAAATAAACAAACCCATGATTTTCTTGTCTTGGCTCCCCTAAATCTACTCATTGTAATATTAAATGGACCGCAGTAGTCGGTACCTACATGCGAGAATGGTTTTAATTTTGAAATTCGATTAACAGGTAAATCGCCCATAGGCGGTTGAAATGGCTTAGGGTTCAAACGCCAACATTTTATGCATTTAGAAGTTATTTTACGAATTGCTCTACGAGCTGATAAAATCCAAAAGTTCTGGGATAAAATAAATTGCAATTGTTGACTTCCGGGATGTAAAAATTTTGTATGCGCATCTTGAATAATTAATTCTGTTAATCGACATGTTCGCGGCAATAAAATAGGGTGTTTTAAATCATAGGGGGTGTCGGCATGGCGGATTCTACCCCCTACCCTTAAAATCCCTTCACTATCTAAGAAAGGATTAAGTTTTTTAGTTGAATTTGTGGTTAACTTTCCTTGAGACAAAAGTTCGATATCTTGTGAAAAATGTAACATTTGTGTACGTTTTATAAAAACATTTAAAGCGGATTTTGACTCTACATCCGAAATGGAATTAGTCAATTTAGATTTAGTTTTCACTGCCTTAATAAAACGTAGGACATAAGCAATAATATTTAGAACTTTTGAGAGGGAAGAAAATTTAACAAGAAGAGAATCTAAATTGTCGTGAGTAACGTTCGATAATAAAGCGGTATTTTTTAATTCTTCATGAGTTTCTTCAACAATAAATCTTCTTTTGGGCCAAAATGACTGGGGTAAACTAAGCCATTTAGGACCCACCCACCATTTAGCGCAGTGAAGCAACTCACGAGGTAGCAAGCCTCTACTACCATGATCAGCGGGATTGTCTTTAGTATTGACGTATTGCCAACAAGACTGAGGTAATTTATCTTGAATCAATGTTACTCGATTACTGACGAATGTGGCCCATTTATGCGGTGAAGATCTAATCCATGATAAAACGACCGTTGAATCAGACCAGGCAACCATATTGGAAAATGATATTTTATCTTTGTAAGTATGCAAAATAAATGACATTAACTTGGCCAACAATACGGCAGCGCATAATTCAAGGCGCGGGATTGAAATGCGTTTTAGCGGTGCGACTTTAGACTTTGCAGAAATTAAATAGCAGGTAAAATCATTTTCACTATTTTTTATTCTAAAGTAGACAACTGCGCAGAATCCAGCTTCGCTGGCATCACAAAATCCATGTAATTCACAAAAATTATGTAAATTACCGTCTAAATATCTCGGAATATTTAAATCTTTAAGTTCAGGTAATTGTTCTTTAATAGCTTTCCACGAACTAACAATACTTTCTGGCGGAACTGTATCCCAATCTAAGCCTAAGCTCCACATACTCTGTATTTTTTGTTTGCATACAAAACTTAAGGGGGTTAAATACCCTGCGGGATCATAAATGCGGGCTAAATCTGATAACATATTTCTTTTAGTGCACTCACGATCAAGCGGTGCGACAGAATACGTAAAGTGGTCGGAAATAGGATTCCATTTTAAACCCAAAATTTTAATGCTCTGATCATCTTCTTTATTATCAAAAAATATTGATTCGTTATAAAGATGATCAGATGGTAAATGCGATAATAATTCAGGACTATTACTACACCATTTTCGGAGATGAAAACCACCCTTTTCCAAAAGAGAAATAAGTTCCGTTTGAAGACTAAAGCATTTTTCCAACGTGTCTGCTCCGGTGACGATATCATCAACGTAAGTGTCGGAAATTAAAGTTTTAGAAGCGACCGGAAAATTTAAGGTTTCGTCATCAGCAAGTTGCATCAGGGTACGTATTGCTAAGTATGGGGCAGATGACACACCATAAGTAACGGTATTCAATTGATATTCCTGAATGTCATCCTCTGGAGAAAATCGAAACAAAATTTTCTGAAAGCGGCGATGTGACTGATTAATTAAAATTTGCCTATACATTTGGCGTATATCTGCAGTAAAAACAAATTTATGAAGCCTAAAATGCAGTAAAATACTTAACAAGTCATTTTGTAGTTTAGGCCCGATCAATAAAAAATCGTTTAATGATTGATTTTTCATATCTTTTGCGGAGGCGTCGAAAACTACACGTAATTTAGTCGAGATACTATCTAGTTTAAGAACAGAATGGTGTGGTATATAATACGAGTCATCGTATTCATCAAAATTACTTTGATTTAATTTTTCCATATGTCCAGCAATTATATAATCATCCATAAACTCACAGTACATTTTGTGCAGTTTTGAGTCATGATTAAGTCTACGCTCGAGTGACAAAAAACGGCGATAAGCAATCGAACGGCTTCCAAAAAAATTAGGCTCAATATTATTGCGAAAAGGCAAGGACACGGAATATCTGCCGGTTTGTAAACGAGAATAATTATCCTTAAAAATTTGTTCACATTGTTTCTCCTCGGGAGAGATAGTTTCTATATGTGGTACTTCCTCAAGTTCCCAAAAGCGTTTGACTGTTTTATCTAGCGTAGAATCAACGGAGATAAATAGAGAATTTATGTTCTGATTTGTACTTACATTGCTACTAATTTGTCCCATCAAAATCCACACAAAAATAGTGTTAATTGCTGTTGGCGTATTTTCATCGCCTTTAATACAGCCTTCAATTAGGGCTTGCGAAAAAACATGAGCATTTAATAAAATATCCACAGGACCAGTCTCATAAAAATATTTATCAGCTAATCCTAAATTAATAGTATGAGGAAAATTTTTAGGTAAATTGCAGATATAAGGCTGATCATTACAAACTTTATCCAAAATGACGGCCTCAATGTGTATTTGACAGGATCCGTCGATAGGTTTTATAAAACAATTAACACCACCTGAATTCACATCTTTAGACAGATCCGATAGTCCACACACCGATAACGATAATTTGTGTGACGACAAACCTAGTCGATGGACGCACTTTTTTGATATAAAATTTGCTTGCGAGCCACAATCTATGATTGCCCGAACCTTTTGATAAATTCCGCGACAATCCAAAACATCAATCCGCAATGTACCAAGTAAGACTGGATTTTTATGAAAAGTATTATTGTTTATTTTTTGCGAATTTGAAAAAGTCGCTAAAGAATCGACCGGTGGATTTTGACCAGAGACGGATTCGAGAATATTTTCAGATAAAGTATTCTGTCGCGGGGTAGATAAAACAACTTGTGATCTTTGATTACCACAATTAGAATTTTGTCGAAACTGTTGAGAGCCATGGGATGTGTGAGGTGTTGAACCTTGCGGGCGCGGATTTGATTGATTATTTTGTTCATTTAAATGTAAAAGAGAATGATGGCGGGCCTTACAAAAGCGGCATGAATAGGTGGAATTACATTTTCCAGAAATATGAGTCGTGCTTAAACAGTTGAAACACCATTTGTTTTGTTTAATTAACGAAAAACGTTCTTGCGGAGTTTTGGCGAGGAAATTAGCACATTGATAAATATTGTGATTTAAGGCGCAAAAAGGACATTTTCGCAAGGATTCGGCGGTACTTGACAACAGTGCAGATGTCTGATGACGATGTTGAGCGGGTTTTCTAAAATCCCTTTTAGAATTATTGGTAGAAAAGGCCATACTATCGTAAGCTATACATTGTTTGTTTAAGAAATCAATAACATTTTTAAATGTTGGCAAAGCGGAGGAGCCATGATTCATTTCAAAGCGAGACAATGTAACAGAGTCAAGACATTTTAATAACATATTGACCAATATAAAATCCCAGTGAGCAGTAGGATATTGTAGGTTTGTTAAAGCGGCTACGTTTTCAGTAAAAATATCGACTAATCGTCGAAGATGTTGCGGGTTTTCCGAATTAATTCGCGGGGCATTCTCTATTTCATTCCAATGTGCAGTTGCAAGGATGCGGTCATTAGTATACCTTTCAATTAAAGAGTTGTATGCTACCGGATAATTAGTGGCGGTTAAAGGTGTACATTGAATCAAGGCTTTGGGTGCACCTTCTAGATAGGAATGTAAATGTGTAAATTTTTCAATATTACTTAAAGAGGAATTATTATGAATTAAGGCATCATATATGTCAATAAATGCTTTAAACTGCTTTATATCTCCGTTAAATTTATTGATTTTAATTTCAGGTAACTTAACCTTCGGTGACACGTTAACATTAGAGCCATTAGTCGCTGTCGGTGATTCCTTTTCAAAAATGTGTTCAGAAACGGTTCTTATGAAATAATAGGCCTTTTCAAAATCAGTGCGAACTTGATCCTCAATCGGAATTTGATCGTCTTGAGTAGTAATTAAATTTAAAATTGCAATTTGGTGTTTATTGAATTCGTCAAAAATAATTGATAGGTGTCGACATCTCTGTTTAAACTCGGGATGACAGGAATTATCAGTTACTGCCTTATCGGCCAACGAATAAAGTTCTTTTATGCGGTTAATTTCAATTTGACGGAAAACCTTTGTCTTTTTTAGTTTTTCAGCGGACATTCTTGACAATCTGGAGAAGAAAGTTAACTAACTTAAAGAAATGAAAGAGAATATTAAATGCGGCCCTGTATAGTGCAGGGAATCAATGTACAGAAGAACGACAGACTGTGATTAATACAAGGAGAAAGAGAGAGCGTCGAAAGAGTTGCGGGTTGCGATGTGTAAATTGCCTTGCGCGGACTTAACAATGATAGCACATTTAAAAACGAGCAGGTCGTTTTTTATAACGGCGATTAATCCAAAATGGCGAAATTTTCAGCAATATAATAAAATTTAACATAGAATTTTAATCTTTACTATGATATTCAAACAATTAAGATAAAAAATAAAAGAATCCGTGCCGAAGAGACCAAAAATGTTGCGGACTGGCTGGTTGAAGACCTTAGAAGTGGACTGTATATTATACGGTTTGAATAATTATTTCTTAGTAAAATTAAAACTTAGTTCAATTAAAAAAGGACCGGAAACTCCACTCACCTTATACTGGAAAAATGGCTTCTCTAGGGGCCCCTATTCTCATACACCTATATTGCTGCAAATTGGTAGTTTTTGTAGACAAAATACACACGCGTGCGGAGTATACGAAGGTACGTATCGTTCTCTCTGTACCCGTTTGGTACAGCTTGTGGAGTTTCTTTACATGCGCGGTAACTCAAAAATAAAAACAAAAAAAACAAAATCGTACTCTTGGCATCGGAAACCTTTAGTGTAAGCTATTAAATAGTTTATTCAATATTTGTAATAAACGTAAAAATGAAATTCAAAACAGATAGTTTGTTATATAACTTTTGTCCGCAAATGCTTTGATTTCCGAGATACAGGGTGTTAAAGTTTTTATTAAAAAGTGACGATTTATTTATTGCTCTGAAACCCATCGAGATATGCAAATGAAATTTGGTAGGTTTTAAGAGGTAGTTATTGCGCATTTTCTGACATGCAATTAAGAATTTTATGTTTATTATTGGCGCGCATAAGGGTAATAATCTCTATTTTTTTAAAGAAAAAAATGAGATGCCACTGAGATATATCAAACTAAAAACAATTTTTGAATTTCTCATTCAATTTGTGACAAAAAATCTCTCTTGCCTTTTTTTCGTATTGGGCGCCGTTTTTATGCAAAAAAATAAAACATCTTAACGCGTATTTTTCATTTCTTTAATACATCATCTGGTAGGCTACTGTCAACATTCTGTTAAATGCGAATATTTCAACAAAATGTCAAATTATTAGAGTTTCTTCATTTTTAAGCTTTTAGTTTGGTATAGCATTAATGTTAATAAGTAATTAATTTTTCTTTTATCGAAAAGAATGGAAAATTATACAAATGCGGAATTGTCAGACATGCATTTTGTCTATGGTCGAAGTAATGGAAATGGTCGGCAAGCTCGACGATTGTATGCTGAGTTGTATCCAGGACGTAGAGTACCCCATCACAATATTTACTCGTCTGCACCAACGTTTGCGCGAAAATGGTACATTTAAGAAACAAACGGCTGACTGCGGACGCCATCGAGAAGTACGAACTGTGCAACTAGAGGAAGCAGTTCTCGAGTTAATTGCGGAGTCACCTGAAACAAGTACTCAAAAAATTGCCAACATATTGAATGTAAGCAACTTCACTGTATTTAAAATTCTTAAAGAACAGCAATTGTATCCGTTTCACATTCAACGTGTGCAAGCTCTACTACCTAGAGACTTTTTTCCGCGCCTAGTTTTTTGCCATTGGATTCTTCATCAAATCGCTCAAATTCCTAATTTTTTAAATGGCGTTTTGTTTACTGACGAGGCTAATTTTGGACGACAGTGTATACGAAATTTCCATAACAATCACTTATGGGCTGAGGAAAATCCACATGGAATCTGTGAAGCTCATTTTCAGTATCAGTTTTCAGTAAATGTATGGCTTGGGGTAATTGATGATCATTTAGTCGGTCCATATTTCCTCCCACAACGACTAACAGGCGACTCTTACCTTAATTTCCTACAGGAAGAGCTACCTGCTCTTTTAGAAGAAATCCCTCTACAGCTGAGACAACACTTCTGGTTCATGCATGATGGCGCACCAGCTCATTTTAGCATTAATGTACGTAATCACTTAGATACAGTATATCCGAATCGTTGGATATGTAGGGGAGGTACGGAAAATTGGCCTGCTCGATCGCCGGATTTAAATTCTCTAGATTTTTGCATTTGGGGTTTTCTTAAGTCGTTAGTTTATTCCACTCCCGTCGAAAATGTTGAAGACCTGAGGAATTGAATTATAGCCGGCTGTGAGACAATAAGAAATACACCAGGAATATTTGCGCGAATACGACAATCAATGAGGCGAAGAGTTGAATCTTGTATCACGTCTGAGGGAGGTCATTTTCAACATTTGTTGTAGCTTTGCGCCTATTTATTTATTAGTGTTATTTTCTGTTATTAATCTGGTTTAATGTTATTGTGTTAGATAGTTTTTAATAATGTATTAAAGAAATGAAAAATACGCGTTAAGATGTTTTATTTTTTTGCATAAAAACGGCGCCCAATACGAAAAAAAGGCAAGAGAGATTTTTTGTCACAAATTGAATGAGAAATTCAAAAATTGTTTTTAGTTTGATATATCTCAGTAGCGTATCATTTTTCTCTTTAAAAAAAATTGAGATTATTACCCTTATGCGCGCCAATGATAAACATAAAATTCTTAATTGCATGTCAGAAAATGCGCAATAACTACCTCTTAAAACCTACCAAATTTCATTTGCATATCTCGATGGGTTTAAGAGCAATAAATAAATCGTCACTTTTTAATAAAAACTTTAACACCCTGTATCTCGGAAATCAAAGCATTTGCGGATAAAAGTTATATAGCAAACTATCATTATTTTTTCATGTAGAATCACCCCCTGAAGTTTGTCGCACTTATTCACTAACACCCTGTATATCATAGACAAGAGATATTCCAGGGAGGCCTACCACAACAAGAACTTTTGCTTTGGAAGAAGCGATTCTGAATTAAACTAAACGTCAACTGGAAAGAAGCACTAGAAAATTACCAACGAGCTTGGTGTGAATCATAAATTAATATGGACAATTCTTAGAGAAAGCCAGTTGTATCCATATCGCGTGCCTGCATTATTACCCAGAAATTATCTCTCACGCTGATGGATTCAACAAAAAATTGTACACCATCCTAGATTCCTTGACAAAGTGCTTCAACGGATGAGGCTAACTTTTCTTGAAATTAAATTATGAATTTTCATAATAACCACACTTGGAGCGACATAAATCCTCATGCGATAGTTGAAACTCATTTTCAACATCAATTTTCTTTAAACGTATGCGTGAGAATAATCTTTGATTGTCTAATTGGTTTCTAATGGTGCTATATAAATCCAGATCATTTCTTGACGAAGATTTACCCACTTAAAGATGGTGCTCCTTTTAGTGCATATTTTAATTTTACTGCTAGAAAATTTTTAAATCGACAACTTGCCAACCGATGTATTGTCCGAGGTGAAGTCGTGGCCTGCAAACTACCCTGATTTATATCCATTGGATTGGCGGGTCATTTAAAAACATTAATTCACACAAAATCTAGGCAATGCTAGAAACAGGATAATTCAGGGATGTGACTGAATACGAAATCCTCCAGGTATTTTTGCACCTGTACGAGGTTATAATAATATGAAGAATAAGGCTGAAGCTTGTATTATGGCTGAAGGTGATCATTTCTAGCAATTCATTTGATATGTAATATGTTTTATTAAACTATTGTAAATATTAATAAAAAAACTCGTAAACAGTTATGTGTAGCAAAAAAACACAAGAACAGGTAGGTTTCGTAGAGAAAGGCGTGATCCTTTGTTAAAAAAATAAATTCTGATGGTGTTTGTTGAGATAAGCAAGTGGCATACCAGTGTAATGTAGTTAATGGATTTAAAGTCTTATGTATGCATTCTCAATTTAAATAATTTATCTCTCTCGTAGATCTTGAAAAAAAAAGGCAAATTTTTTGTAAACTCTCACACTCTCTATATTGGAAATAAAGCATATTAGACCACAAGCTTATAATGAGCTTTTTTCATAAAATTGAGTCAAGCATTTTGCTCTTAAATTTTTTGTATTTTCTTAGGAAACGCATCCCAAAAATCTTTTCCAACCAAATTTCGTGTAAATTCTGATACGACAAGTTAAAAAAATAACAATGACTTTGACAGTATATTGGAAACTCTCAACTTTTGGATTAAAGGCAATTTGGCTTATGAGTACACTTATAAATGTTTGTTTATAAAACCAAGCTTCTTAAGAGCCTTTTTCGCCATTGTTGAATGTTCACTTTAAGTCAAAAATTATGCCAGGGTTTTTAATTTAATCGACACGCTCTAATACTGTATCATTAATTGAATAGTCAACATCCAATTTTTCCTTTGAGCGTGCGAAGGTAATATAATTTATTTGGGTTTAATACAAGCTGGACTTGCACGCTGGCTGTACTCTACTTGTCCTATAAAATATAACTTTACTGGCTCATGTCATAATAACAAGATCCTTTATATCGATCTTGGTTTAAAATTACTTTTTCGCTACCTTATAGAGAAGACACTGACAATAAACAACAAACAACAAATAATATGCTTCTTAAACAACTTTATTTTCGTAAAATCATAAGGAATCAAATTACATCTTATTTTTTATTATTATATAAATTCTATATAACAGAAATCATACAATATCCTTGTTCAATTACAGTAATGAGATCTTATAAAACAATATTTAATCTCTATAAATCTACAATAAAATATCACAATTCTGTAAGTAGATATAAGTAATTTGCACTTAAAATTTATATTGCCAAAATATTTTCAGGTTAAATATAGTTTTGTAGATTACAACCTTTTTAATATTATAGTTCATAAAAATAAGTCCTACATCTATTGTTGTACGTTTCAGCAAGAAATAATACATTTTTATCTACAAACCTATATTTAAAATTTTAACATTTACTTAAAGAATACCATTTTTAGCAACGCTAACTCCTCGGCTTAAACCTAGACATATAAAATTCACAATCCGTACAGTACAAGTTTAATGAAACAACGTTCTTCTTTCGGCATAAATTACATTTTGTTTTATCGGTTGGTATACTATTATTCGCATTGTTGACAATAATAGGCGTTACGATTGCTTTTGGAATGGGGGAATCACACCCTTTCGTTCCTGGTTCAAAACTGACAGTCTTTTTCAGTATTTGTTTGGAAGGGAGTACTTGCTGATACGGGGAGTATTTACCTCCTTGCAGATGGAGGGCCTCTTCACCGTGAGGTGGGGGAACTCGCTGATACACGTCGTTTCTTTCTTGAGATGCCATATGTCGCTGATGTTGTGCATCTCCATAATTCAAAGTTTGAAGGTAATCATTTGGTGGTGGGACCCTTTGGTACACCGATTGGTTAACGTTGTTATTGTTTAATGAACCGCGATACATTGAAGGATGGTAATTGTAATTGGAATTTACTGAAGATGGCGCCGGAGATGGCGGATGATTATAAGGCGAATTAGAAAGATGATTTATGGGACTTGGAGTAGATTGGCGTATTTGAGGCTGGCTATATGGGGGTCTAGGCGAGGGCGAATAATTTTGTGTATTGTAGTCATGCCCATTCCTCGGGGGCAGGCGATTGTTCCCATAGTACGTAGGATGAATTGGGGCATTTGAAGGTACAGGCTGATAAGGGGACTGTCTGTATGGAGTTGATTGTTCCATGCGTTGTTCGATGTAGTGCCCATTCTGCTGCACCTTACTCTGGTTTGCATTATGATGCTGCGGCATAACCTCTAAAGCATAAGGGTGTTGTTGATTTGCCGAGTTATAATTTTGCTGATGTCCGTATGGCGGCGTCTGATAAATTTTGTACTGTTGTTCCAGCGGCAGTGCTTGTTTAAACTGTTGTACATCATTCTGTCTATCGTATTGAGGGTGTATGCTATTAGTGGGAGTGTGGGTTCCATTCTGAAGTAAATTGTGTGAACTATAACCAGGACCAGTCTGTTTACCATAGTATACGTTATTTGTTTGTGGAGGTGAATTGTACTGATGTGCATTATCTAACGCCGGGCTATTATTTGTACTTTGTGGAGGTTGAGCCGAATAACCATTCGGACTTGGTGATATATTTGTACCACTCGCATAATATTGTTGATCAGGCATCATATCAGATTGGTTTAAACTGGGCTGGTGCTGAGGATATGGCTGAATTGTTTGTACCTGAAAATTTGAATTTTGTACTGAAGGTGCTTGTCCACCGTAACTGTAAGGTTGTGAAGAATAACGTGGCATGTCATGGACGTCTGGCATATTTTGCCTGTTTAACAAATTCTCCACAGAATTTCTTCTTATGTAGACAGGCTGCTCTACGTCATTTAATGGCACTGATAATGGATTTAGAGCTAATGGTGAAGAATTGTTACCTATTGATTCTATATGAGCAGAAGTTTGATTATTTAGTGGCTGGCTAACAATATTCTGATCTCTTAAAGACAGTATTTCCTGCCTAATAGCAACTGCTTCAGGCTTGTTAACAGCTGATCTTAAGACTCGCTCTAAAATGGGATTTGGTATATAGGTGTCATCCTCTTGTTCATCAGCTGTAGCAACTAAAATAACTTGATCACAAAATGATACACTTTTTTTCTTAACAACCTTTGGTTTCTTGTTTTCTTCATCAGATTCAGGAGCGCCTCCAAAAACCTTATTTACTGCTGATGTAATCATTTCAACTTCTCTAATCTCTTCTGCAATTTGTTCCGGTGCAATTGTAGACAATTCACTATCTCGATTCTTTATTATATTATTATTAGTATTTGCAACAGGTTTAGGAAATTCGCGAGGTTTCACTGGAGGAATGGGCTTCACACTTGTATTTGATGTATCGGAATACTCAAACTTAGATGCTAAATCTTTTACCGATTTAACTTTCGTCTCTCCTGGAAGATACCTTTGCGTATTTACTTCATCAGTTCCATTTTGCTGTGCATCTACTAGATCATTCTTTTTCATTCTTAGAGTAGCTTGCTTAGCTTGTAACTCTTTCAGCCAAACATCTCCACTTAACTTTATTGCACTAGCAGATAGAGACAATGTAGATTTTTGATAATCATTTTCTTGGGATAAAATTTGTTGCCTTTTATTTTGAAGTTGAGCTAATAGGCTATTAGGCTCCGGAGAAGCTAAAAATTGATTTTGAGGTTTTGGAAGGTATTCTTCTAAAGCTGATAAATCAATTGGAGGTGGAGGTGGGGGAAAATCTTCACTGGCTTGTCTTGAATGTATGGCGGAGCCAATGGGGCTAGGGTACGGAGGAAGCTCTAACATTGGGACTGAATGTGGAGGCATACAGTCCACTTCATCTACGCCGCTATCAGCGTTACTGATAGGTGACCTTAAAAAGCTTTGTTCCTGATGCACATCTGCTTGTGTTATCACTGTGTGAGACGAGGCATTCAAAAAAGAATCATCATCGTAGGAACTGTTTTGATTATGATAATATGGCAAAGACATAGAGGATTGTTCTTCGTGTGGCTGGTTATATGGACCTAAGTTATGATAATGATTTACTTCTCCATAGAGTTTAAAAGGCCTATTGTCACACTCTTCAATCACTTCTCCCGACGCATTTAACTTAGACTTGCTAAGTTGGGAAGTGGTTCTTAGTGGTGGAGGCGGAGGTACTTTAGCGGCTGTCAAAATTTTTCCTGCGCTACAATGGAAGCTCTTTCGCATTAACTTACTTCTTTCTAAGTTTGGATTAGCGTTGTTTCCTGCAAACTCCAGATGACCTTCTGAAAGATAACCGCACAAATTTTGATTTGGTTCACCATTACCTCTAAGTCCCAATTTACTGTCGTCGGTGGTTGTAGATGACGGAACTTGAGAGTTACTACTATCTTCAACATTAGCATCTGTTAGGTCCGGCATACTTCTGTTTTTACGTCTAATGAGACCCCCCATCAAAAGCTTTCTTCTTATTTTATGCTGTTTTTTCGGTTTGCCATCTTTGTCTTTTTTATCTTCCTTCTCTTTATTGTCTTTCGCTTTTTTTAATGTGTCTTTACCCGTTATTATCTCTGGAGCTATGGAAAAATCACCGCGACTTAATTTGTTCCTATCTTCACTTCTTGATCTCTTTTCCTTGTTCTTATTGTCTTTGTTTTTAGATCTTGAAAATATAGACCGCGATTCGCGTTCGGGTAGTTTATCGTATAACATATATTCTGCGTCATCAATATTAATGGGATTTATTTTTGTTTTTAATCCATCTTTCTTTTTTGGAAGTGTAGCGTAAATTTCAATGCTTTTTGTCAGTCTAGGTTTTTCCTTCTCCTGTTGAAGCAAAAGCTCTCTACTGCTTTGTCTGGAATGTTGCCCTTTCTCTCGGGAGTTTTGGCGTGAGTGGCGACCACTACCACTACTTCCTTCTCTGGTATGTCGAATTTCTAGAGGTTTGTCCTTGTTCTGATTTAGGGTTTGTGTCATCCGACGATGCAAGCTTCTAGCTCTCATAATACATGTGTTATGTTTCATTCTCGCCAAAGTCAAAGTTTGAGGGTTGTTATAGGGAGCATTCATTGCCGCTCTGGCCTTGGTAGCAGCCGCATTACATAAAGCCAATGCAAGAACAAGATCGTGTTCATCTTCTAGTTGTCTTGACTTTACCAAAAGTTCGTCAGCTTCATCGCATAGGACGTCACAGCTCTGGGAAACCTGGTTCAAATTAGGATTTGTATAATCTTCAGGGATTTTAGCTAAGTGTCCCATTTTCATTAAATGTTGTAGAGTGCTCATACTAGAACTATCATTTGAAGATAAAGAATACGAGTCATATCCAGCATCGTAAACGCCGCTGCTACCACTTGACGAGTCGCTCTTAATTCGCGTTGGGCTACTAGGAACACTTCCTCCACCATGGGGCATTTTTCCCACTAAGTATAGATAAGGATTTTCCATAGTCGTTGACGAAGCTGACGAAGCGCTGTTTCTATCCCCACTCCAGTTGCCACTGTCTCTTCTACGAGGTAGATTAAGATGGTCAGGAATACACATACCCTCAACCCCCGACGACGAACCGTTACTTAAGGTTCGATGTATTTGTGCTTTCCCAAAATCCAAACACTTTTTTGTAACGTACTCTGGCTCTTTTTTAATAATACAACCGTCTACTTGATCCTGTCCTTGGGATTCGTGAGAAGGGTAGATACTTTTCTGAATAACGGATAGATTTTGATACTCATTGTAGGGTCTAGGAAGAGGAGGTTTTTGATGTAAAAGGGAACTTTCAGGATTAGGAGTAATGGCCCGTCTGGTGTTACCGATATTTGGTTTTTCGGGACTTGGAGTGACAGAGCGTCTGAGTAGTTGTTGATTACTAACTATAGGTTTAGCTTTAGTCTTGTCGGTGTAAAAGGGTGTAATTTGTTTTGGAGCACTGTCAGTGTTAACAGGTGTTCCATCAGGTGCAGAATAAAGCAATAGCAGAGGTTGATATCTGCCTTTTCTACACTTTTCCACAACTTGTTCCCATCTAGGCCCCACTTCTCTAACTGTTGCATCGTCAAAATATATCCACACTCTTAGTTTGGTATGAAAGAAAAATGTTGAGTAGTGTTTTCCATAATAAGTCACCACTCCAACTAAATTATGTATGGACGAATCAGCGTATCTAGAATCCAGAACGTTATTAAAAAGGTCACCAAGGCGTAAAGAGGTCCCGATGGAAGAAAACACTTCCATAATATGTTCCAGTGTTGGACGTTCGGAATTCCATACCAGGCCTACAGACACGATTTCTGGATGGTTCATGAGGGTTCGGCCAATTTGGATGACGGATCCACAAGAACTCTAAAAAGGAAAATAGAGATAAAAAGGGTTTAATGCTATATGTATAGAGAAAATGATACAAACACATTCGCCATTACTAGAATGCAGGTTAATTTAGGTTAAGTTTTATCAGCACTGTAAAAACATAGACGTATTTAACAGTAGGCTGAATGTTTTGAAGAATAAAATTTAAGAAGGCTTGTAAGTAAGTTAAATAAATAAATAAAATGTGAAAGTTGGTACTTCTTTAACGTTCAAGTATATCGCGTAAAGTAAGTCATCACGCAAATTACTTACCGGACATTGCCTAATATCACCCATACTTCCAGCTTTCTGTAAAACTTTTCCAAATGGATCTGAACAGTTTTGCTTTCCTGCATTTGTCCTCACCTGGTATACTAAAGTTGAAGTGGAAACATAATGCACCATCTACAAAAAAATAACCTTTGTCATTAATGTGATTTATTAAAAGCCGTAAGTAAATAAAAAAAAGCTTTTTTGTATGATTTGATCTTTTTGATCATTTACCGAGTCCATGTATTTACTAGCTGCTAAGGCTAAGAGAGAAGGATAAGAGAACGGTAAGTAAATCACATAACCGTTTTAGTCGTAAGAATAAAGTATCAATTTTCAAAGTTATTTCATTTCATAATATAATGAGATATAAGTTCATATCAGGTCATCATGTTATCGCAATAAATATAAATTTAAGAGAGTCGTCAAAGTGTTTGCGAGAAATGTCACTTCAGCTGTGAATATGGTGCATTGGTCAAAGATTCAACCTTCCTTTGCGCTAGAAGCTTATTTTCAAAATAACAAGTATGTTTAAACCACGCAGCGTTTATTTCGTCACTTCAATTAACGCAAACTTTGGTGCAACTGAAACATTATATTTGTACTTTCGTGCTACGCTTCAAGAGTGCCAGCAGCGAGGAGGAGGTTATTTGACTGAATTTATATTTAAAAAATAAAATTTCCGTATCTCCCTATCTTTTTTCTAATTTTTGAAAAAAAAACAAGCCAAGCCAAGTATGAGCATCACGTACGGTAAAGATTCACTGCTCTCGCTACGCTCAATATTTTTCTATAATATCTTCTATTTTAATTCATCGATCGGTGGTTAGAAATCATGTTTGATTTTAGTAGTAGATCTGATATTGCGAGAATTGTGACTGCTTGAAAAAACACCAGGTATCCCAAAATCTAAACGTGTAAATTGACCCTTCATATCAGATCAATAAAAGCACACGAGCCAATAGACACCAAATGGATACGAAAGATTCTTATCTTTGTCTACAAATTCTTCTCACGTTTCCTTTCTACACTCAAGAAACATGTCATCTATTATTTAAAGTTTATGTTTTGTCATCAGTATTATTAATAATAATTCCATTACATAATAACACATAGAAAATTCCTTTCCAACATCGGCAGATAAATCGAATAGGTAATAAATACATTTTGTAGCAGAAGCTATTATTCACAGCAAATTACATGTAAATAATCAATTAACGACGTATGATGTAAAAGGTTGCTGCGTACATTAGTTTTGTTTTGAACAGTTTTTGTATGTTTTGGGACTAACGTGAATATTTGAAGGTGACGGGAAAAAGGAAATGTCTTTCTTTAAGTGAAAAAACTGAAATGATCGAGAAAAGTGAAGAAACTGGTTTAAGTACCAGGAAATTGGCTGAATAATTTAAAGTGGGTAAGACCCAAGTGACTATGTTGCTTCAAAATAAAGCAGAAGTTAGAAATTTGTTTCAAAAAGGTGACAACGGTGAACAAAAAAGAAATTTCCCAAAACCGATGGACTAGCAGTGGACCAAGTCGTTTTTAACTGGTCTTGTAAGGCGCGAAACAAGCACTTGCCAATATCCGGATCCATAATTCAAGCAATCGAATCTGCTCAATGTCTAGGACTAGATAACTTTAAGGCATCAAATGGATGGTTACAAAAATTCCGTCGTCGGCACGATATTATCTTCAAGAAAATATGTGGAGAATCAGCCGATATCAATATCGAAGACATAACTGCTTGAAAGAAAAGGCTATTGACCATTAAAGGATTATGCCTCAAGGGACGTATTTAATGCAAATGAAACAGGTCTCTACTATCGTGTATTGCCAACAAAAATGTATGCATTGAAAGATGACAAGTGTACTGTGTACAACGATTTACAGTTCTGTTCTTTGCAAATATGGAAGGTGAGAAGGAAGAACCATTTATAATAGGCAAAAGTGAAACGCCTTGATGTTTTAAGGGCGCACATATCGATAAGTTACCTCTCCATCCATTACTACCTCACATTGCCAACCTTTGGACCACATACACATTTTATACGAACTCAACGAAGACAATTAGGATAGAAGGATCGAATTTTGTGAAGTAGTGTGCCAAATGAGTTTCAAAGCCCGCATTTAAATAAAAAATATTTGCTTTAGAGACGAGTCAACTTTCGTCAAGAATGGGTTTGTTAACAAATATAATTGTAAATAAAAAGAAAGAAATTTGTCCCTTTTCCTTTCGTCAGAACCAATATTTGGACGCCTTTAGCCGTATTACGGCTGATCAACAAGGCTATAGAGTCTGACGAAAAGGAAATGGACCTTATTCAACACACAATGTAAAGATATATGTGCGAGATATTGTACGTGGCGACATCTCATGGCAATCGAGCTATCAACCCCAACCAGACCAGCAGGTATCTAATGTCAGGTGGCGCTGAAAGCCAATTGTCGGTTTCTGCGAACCGAAAATACGATGTAAAACCTGACAACCTGCTTATGCGGATACCATTTCAGCGTTTGGTCTTCTCTAAGTCCTCGTTGGTCTGGTTGGGGGGGTGGATAGATCGATTGCCACAAGATGTCGCCACGTGCAACATCGCGCATATGTACAATTGTAGATACTGGAGTAATGAAATTCCGCAAGTTTTTCAGGAAGGCACAAAACCAACGTTTGGGCAGGAATTCTTTGAGACAAAATTATTGGGCCAATATTTTTCAAAGAAAATTTAACCGGTAAATTTTATTTGAATCGTTTGGATAATATGATAGATCCTCATATTGTAAAAACTTTGGAAAATCATGTGGATGTAAATGGCACACTGGAACTAAATGAAAAAAAAATGCATTTTTAGCAAGATGGAGCTCCTCTTCACTACCCATTATCAGTTAGAGAGTGACTTAACCAACAGTTCCCGAGCAAATGGTTTAGCAGACGATGTGCAATAGAGTGGTCAGCAAGATCTTCTGACTTGACTCTTCATGATTTTTTCCGTTGAGACCACTTGACAACTCAAGTTTATAGGACTTCATCTTAAAGTATTGAAGAGCTTAAACCTTATTACCAGACCGACTTTCCTCAATGTTCGAGAGGAATTAGAAATATACTGTATTATTGTCTTGCCGATAACGGCGCACATTTTGAACACTTAATAAAATAATTTGTTCAACTTGAATAAATTGCTTGCATTACTATTTTTTTAGGTAAGAAATAAAATGAATTCTCAGCGACGACAAAAGTTCACAGCGCTATCAATTTTCTGAATTTCCTACTATAAAAAGTCATAAAACACCTCCATTCCTAAAGACAAAATCAGATCCGATGTGATGTAGAAATACACTTGAATGGAAAACTTATTACTCCTATTCATCTTACATAATGGAAAATTTGATACGTCCATTTTCTCACAATATTGCCAATTAGGTATTTTATTTCTCACCAGGATATTATTAGCTACTATCGTCTTCGTTACGCGACCAATAAATAGGGTCAAAACTTTCTTGGGATATTATTGAAAAGTAGAAGGAATTAAGGAGTTCCCTTAATATAAAATCAAGCGATTGATAACAAATGTTAGTTTACATTATTTTTACTCAGGGAAGTTTCCAATAAAGTACATATCTCCATCGTTAGAAACGAAATAATATGTCCAATGCAATTATTTTTCGAAATGCAGATTATGTAATTTAAATAAAATTAGTTCGACCTGAAAATAGTTTTTCTTGATAGCATTACAGTAAATTATGTATTTACTTACAATATTATAAGTTCCTAAGACCTTGATTGATTAGGCTTACCTTAAACTTAGTAGTTAGATTGTGGGCATTATGTAATACGTGTATACTAATAATAATTTACCCCTCCTAAAAATTACCATACTTCTGCATTCTTAGTCAAATGCATAATATTAATTGTTTTATCGACCTACAACGCTTGTAAAAGTTAAAAATGAGAAACTCAAGGTAAAACATTTGGAAAATTAGTTTTATGGTTATAAAATAACATAAATCTAAACTGATTAATAGCTTTAAAACAAATGAATGAGTTCTGCTTTTACTATAAATGAAACAATTAAGAAAATAGTAATATTTTGAATCTTTTAAATAACTAGATGTAGAAGAAACATAATGGGTGATTTTACAATAAAAGTATGGTTTTGGTCAGAGCTGTGAAATAGTAATAATTTGGATTTTTTAAATAACTATATATAGAAGAAACATAATGGGTGATTTCACAACAAAAGTATTGTTCAGGTCAGAGCTGTGAAATAGTAATAATTTCGATTTTTTAAATAACTAGAGATGTAGAAGAAACATAAAGAGTGATTTCACAACAAAAGTAGTGTGGTTTTGGTCAGAGTTGTAAAATACTTCAGAAAAGTAACTAGTTACTTTATAGATACTTTTGCACTCGCTTTTGCATAAACGTATCTAGATACTTAAAAAGAATAGTTATTTGTTAACAAAAGGTAACTTAGTTCTTAGTTCCTTGGTTAAAGTAACAAGTTCTTATAACTAAGATACTTTAAAAGTAACTAGTTACTTTGATTGTAACTAACATACTTTTGAAGTAACTATACATACCCAAAAATTTACCAGGTAGTGAAAACATTATTTATAAGTTGCATTAGAAGTAACTAGTTTCTAATAAAGTAACTACAATTACTAAGTAATTGATATGGAAACTTTACAATATATTTGATTAAAAATATTAAGATTTAAATTAAGACAGGTACACATTAAGTAATAAAAACAAAGAGGTAGAAGGTACCATAACTTAATGCAAATATTTTAAAAAATATATTCATGTAGTTAAAAAACAAGGGTAGGGCAGGGTAGTGGCACAGATTGTAGCACGTTAGTATATTTACCTAACTTTTTTGATACGGCCCATTATCTTTTTAAAAATTGAGAGATGGACGATGGGCCATTAGAAATTGATATTTTTGTATAACGGATACAAATTTGTTATAGAGTGTGTTTCAGAAGTACGGTACGTAATTTAAGGAGGTGATTCCTTATGATATTCTAAGAGAAGGGGTTTATATAAACATGTATCCGGACTTTCCCCGTTCTTGATATACAGTGTGTTAAAGTTCAGAAAAAAATCGGTTTTTATTACTTTTTTTAATATTAATTATAATTATTTAATTATATTAAATATAACACCCTGTATAAATATCAAAAACGGGGCAACTCCGGTCACACGTTCATATGAACTTTTTCTCTTAAAATATTATAAGGACTCACCCTCTAAAGTTACGTACCGTATTTCTGAGACATTCTGTATATACAGTAAATTATTCTAATTTCTAATTACGCATTTATAATAAAACTGGTATGTTCTTGGGTAGTTTATTTATATACGCCATTCAAATACTTAAAAATATCTGATTTTACTTAATCGATTTTGAAGTTTTAAGCACGCTTTCCTAATTATTAATGTCATACGCAGTAACAAATAGCTTCACCAAAATTTCATTATTTCTGCTAAGTTTTGCCCGAGATTTTGCCCTATTGTTGATTTGTTGCTATGCTTGTGAAAGTGTATTAAATAAGGACGTTAATTATTATTATATACAGAACACATTATAATAGTAAATATGGCCGTGTTCAAGCAATACAAACACATTTTATACACATATTAATAATAATAGTATATAATAATATAATTATAATAATAATAAATTCAAGACAAATTATTAGGTTAATTTATAAGTGCTTTAATAATATAGTATCCTACGTGTTACGTAAAAATTTTTCTCCACGACCATTACTGAATGCAATAATTCCAAAATCATTTTTGATAATAGAATGTAAAAATTCTCGCTCTTGAGTTGGAATATTTATTCTGAAACACTTGCTTCTTATGCGTTTTGCGTGTATTTTCATTCCATAACAAGATACGGAATGAATATTCTGTAATTGATCTAAACGACATAGGTTGCCATGAATTTCGAAACTGTCAGTGTCAGATAAAAATGGCCGCGTTGTAATAATTATTTTCAGACAAATTTTAGTGCAAGTCAAAAAATGAGTGAAAAATCGGATGAATCAGATATGGAACCGGATAATACTCCACCTGAAATTACGAATATTACGAATAAATAACTTAATTGCTTTGTACAGATTTTATTTGTTTTTATTCGTACTTTTTGGTCGTGGAGAAAATAAAGTCTGCTACTCGGTTAGAATGAAAATTGAATACTCGTGGTTCCTCACGCTCGCTACGCTCGCGTTCGGAATCTTCCACTCGGTTCGAATTTTCATTCCAACCTCGTTACAGAATCTACTATTATATACGACTATAACTATTATTAATATTATTATAATGATTATTTGAGTAAAAATAATTAGTTTCAAAATTGCGTACAAAACACAGGTAATAAGGATTTGTATTACCTTAGCAACAGGCTAACATGCATAGGTACGATTTTCACTAAATTGCTTCTCTCAATTATTGTGACAGTTGTGTTTGAAAATTGCACATTTTAAAATGAGTTGAAGCCATAATATGTCATCTGATATTGGGAACAAAGCTTTTTATGTTGTTTCAAATCTTGTACCAGATGAATCAGAAGAAATACCAAGAAACTTTTGATTACGAACGAATTAAGCAAAACACAGAAGCCCTGATTTCTTTGGTGCTATTGCTCGATGTTACAAACGAAAATTTCAATAAAGAAGACATCAAGAAATATGCACCTTAATTTTAGTTAAGATGTTATTAACACACTAGTGTGGTAATAAATTTAAAAAAGCACTAGTGCAGTATTAAATGTTGTCAGGACATTTCAAAAAGTGTCAAATCATAGCCATTATATGACAGTTACAAAATGATTAAATACAATTTGAACCTTTTTTTAAATTATACATGTTGCTAAAATCCAGTTTAGTCACAGTTTCTCGGGACTAAAGTGCCTACCTTAGTCCCGGAAGTACAAAAGGTGTATTTCTTATTAAGTTACTCACAGCTCTGCTTCTGTATGGGGTAAACTTAAAAGGAAGAATGACCCTTGGCAGCAAAATTAACATTAATAGGACACCGTTCTTTAACAAATTCAATAGTTCTAGTTTTCCGGTGTATTACCTACATAATTTATAAAAGACGCCAGAATATTAACTGCAATCTTATAAACATCAATTTAACGTTTTCCCTAATTACTGCTCTTCCCATCGTTTTAACTTTTCTAAAATATCGTATAGACATAGTAGGAAAACTAATAAA
The DNA here is from genome assembly GCA_963920685.1 of Polydrusus tereticollis. Lineage (NCBI taxonomy): Eukaryota > Metazoa > Arthropoda > Insecta > Coleoptera > Curculionidae > Polydrusus > Polydrusus tereticollis. The sequence continues at coordinate 60,731,579 of OY987329.1, forward strand.
CATTTGATTGTCACCAATTATAATATCTTGACGTCCTTCTGGATAATTAAAAATGAAACATCCACAAATTAAAATTGTTACTGCAACATTTATCGCCTTCAGGCTATAAAACACGACGGCGCATACATCTGCTAAGATTTCCCACACTTAAAGGGTACCTATACCTGCCCAGTACCGAATAGTACCTATAGGCAACAAAGAACGGGGACGTGATTAATGTCATTCAATCACGTCGGTTCTCTATTGTAAGCCGTATTAGTACCATTTGACGGAATGAAACTACTAATTTAGAATGATAGATGGACGATGGAAATGATTTGAGTATTTCAGATAAAACATGTTTTTATTCTTTTATTGGGACTCCATAGAGTTTACTTAATTTTCATGGGGTTTAGTAACTAAGGGTTAGGAGAGGTCCAGTTTGACTTTCAATTAGAGCGAGCAAGACCGAATGTTATGTGGGTCTAGAGTTCCATAAAAAGAGCATCTAGTAGCTATTGCTAATGGTAATTTACCAGATAACTAAACAATCTACTTCTAAAAACACACGCTCCTTGCTTGGAGGATAAGCTAATTATTTAGAAGTTGTTAACCAACCGACTTTCTTTGTCCATTTACGACAGACTTAATAATAATAATAATTTTCCGTTTGAATTAATAATAATCACATAAACGTTTCATTATTGAGAAAACGTAAATACCTTGTGTGCAACTCTAAGAAAGGATAACTGAGTACCACACACCTGATAGAAAGTAACCCTCATTATAAATGCCAAATCCAAATTTTGAGTTACAGTGTGAACATATTATTTTGTATAGAGTATAGATCGACCCATCCATAATTTTATCTTTCATACAAGGGTGATCCATAGCTCATGACTCAGTCAGAAAAGCTCTAGCCCTAGAAAATAGCAATTACGGAATACTTGTTAATAGACAACGCACAGACATCAGATGTGCCGATGATTCGGCCATCATTGTAAGCAGTTTGAATAAAAAGTACAGAAATAATTATATCTGGATAGAATCTGGATAGTAAGATAAATGATGTAGAGATTCGATGTCGCTTGGAGAAAGCAAGAGCTGTTTTCTTAAAATGCCACCAGTTTTCAAAAGTCATTCACTTACTATGTCAATGAAGAAAAGGCTCCTCATACTGCGGAATGACAGATAATGATAAGGTATGACTTATTGAATAGAATATTACAAGGAAAGTTCCCGAGAAGACGAAGGGCAGGCAGAAGCAGGACCTGTTGACTGAAAAATGTCAGAACATGGTTTGGTGCATCAACAACTGGACTTTTTCGTACTTGGTAAAGATTTTAAAGAAGAAGAAATAGGCCAGAATCTTACCTGAGTATAACTAAGTGGTTCGGATGTAGCACCACAATTTCCACAAGCTGCTTGTTCTACCAGTGTCATCGCAAATTTTTGATGTGGCACGCAGTGAGGTGCTGCGCATGCGTCTTCAGCTTGTCCATGGGCCACATGTTGGTGGATGCGCAGAAGCATATTCTCGAAGCACTCGGCTGAAAAAAGGCACCTTAGCTAAGTAAATGCTTGTAAGTCAGATCCAGTCAGGTTAGTCAGATGTTGGACTGTCACACCTTTTAGTAAAAATGTTAGTAACGTTTCCAGGTTGTATGTTTTTCAATTTTTAAAAGATTGTTTACCTGCATCATCCATAAATCCAAGTTGAAATCTTTGCTGGTCGAAAAACGATTCTGCAAGAGCTCGCCGTAAGGCATCTGGAGGCAGAGCTGTTTCGGGACTGAATTGAAGTTGAGAAAAAAGTTCCTGAAAAAAAAAGAAATATTTTAGAAAGGATTAAATATACATTAGGCATACCTAATTATCCTGGGAAATATGAATTAATTTTGATTTTTAATCAATTAACTCTTGTGGCCGGTCCTATGGAATATCTTGGTTAATAATAAAATATTCTTTGATAAACACGAAATAGTAGCTATAACTTATGACTATGAGGATGAAATATGTGATACACGAGCCGAAGATGAATAAAATAGTATGCCTTTTCGTTGCAAACGGTTCAACAAGATTTTTTTTGAACTCATCTTTACTAAGGATTTAAAACACAATTTACTGTCACAAAAATATTTCTTGTCAATTTACCCTCTGACGTAATAGATCGGTTTTCTTCTGGTCCTTAATTTTTTTAACACGCTAATTGTTAATTTAAATAGATGGTAAAATAAAAAATATAATTTTACACTTTCCACAGATTTTTATTTTGACTCGACATATGTTTCGCAACACAGTTGCTTCTTCAAAAGAGTACTATTAAATGGTATTTTAACAAGTATATACTTAGGTGTAAAATTTTTATTGCAGGTAATTTTTAGGTACGGTTGTTGGAAAAACCAATAATAATATTTACAAACTAATTAAAGAGATTTAAAAGAGGTGATCCATTTAAATCCAATTGATCATTAAGGAGAGTATTGTTATATTTAAGCCTATTTATCTCTAAAGATTCAAGCAAATTTAATTTTATACTTTTGTTTTCAATATGCAAGATATCGTAGTTAGGATTAAATGTATGATTTGCTTCTAACAGATGGTTAGAATAATTAGAATCTGTTTTGTTTTTTATAAAACTTGTATGATGTTCATTCACACGTTTTTCGAAGTTTCGACCTGTTTGTCCGATATAAACTTTAGGGCAATCATTACATTTTAATTTATAAACGCCAGACTTATTTCCTTTGTTCAGTTTACTTTTATTGTTTTTAATGTGTTTTCCTAGAGTATTGTTAGTTTTGAAGGCGATATTAATGTTCAAGTTTTTTAAAAAGTTTTTAATTTTAGTGCTAATATGACCTATGTACGAGATAACTTTATAATTGTTATTATTCTTATTTGCTGTTGGAAACACTAGGTTTATAGCCTTTTTGTATAATTTTTTATTTAGGATTTTATCTATTGTTATCGCGGAATAACCATTATTAACTGCAATTTGCTTAATGATATTTAATTCGGTTTGAAAATTAGTTTTGTTTAAAGGTAATGTTACTAGTCGATGTATCATACTAAAGAAAGAAGCTAATTTATGTTGTACTGGATGGCAAGATGTGTTATGTATAGTAGTATCAGTATGAGTAGGTTTATGGTATATTGAAAAATCATGTTTATTTTCGAATTTTGTTATCGTTAGGTCTAAAAAATTAATGGAATTATTGACTTCTTTTTCTATTGTAAATTTTATATTGTTGTGTATATTATTTATAAATTCTAAAAACTGATCCAATTGCCTTTCAGTACCTATGAAACAAGCTAGAACATCGTCCACATATCTATACCAATAAAGAAATTTTTTAAACAGTGAATGTTTCGAAATAATAGACTCTATATTGTCCATAAAGAGTGGACGATGTTCTAGCTTGTTTTATAGGTACTGAAAGGCAATTGGATCAGTTTTTAGAATTCATAAATAATATACACAACAATATAAAATTTACAATAGAAAAAGAAGTCAATAATTCCATTAATTTTTTAGACCTAACGATAACAAAATTCGAAAATAAACATGATTTTTCAATATACCATAAACCTACTCATACTGATACTACTATACATAACACATCTTGCCATCCAGTACAACATAAATTAGCTTCTTTCTTTAGTATGATACATCGACTAGTAACATTACCTTTAAACAAAACTAATTTTCAAACCGAATTAAATATCATTAAGCAAATTGCAGTTAATAATGGTTATTCCGCGATAACAATAGATAAAATCCTAAATAAAAAATTATACAAAAAGGCTATAAACCTAGTGTTTCCAACAGCAAATAAGAATAATAACAATTATAAAGTTATCTCGTACATAGGTCATATTAGCACTAAAATTAAAAACTTTTTAAAAAACTTGAACATTAATATCGCCTTCAAAACTAACAATACTCTAGGAAAACACATTAAAAACAATAAAAGTAAACTGAACAAAGGAAATAAGTCTGGCGTTTATAAATTAAAATGTAATGATTGCCCTAAAGTTTATATCGGACAAACAGGTCGAAACTTCGAAAAACGTGTGAATGAACATCATACAAGTTTTATAAAAAACAAAACAGATTCTAATTATTCTAACCATCTGTTAGAAGCAAATCATACATTTAATCCTAACTACGATATCTTGCATATTGAAAACAAAAGTATAAAATTAAATTTGCTTGAATCTTTAGAGATAAATAGGCTTAAATATAACAATACTCTCCTTAATGATCAATTGGATTTAAATGGATCACCTCTTTTAAATCTCTTTAATTAGTTTGTAAATATTATTATTGGTTTTTCCAACAACCGTACCTAAAAATTACCTGCAATAAAAATTTTACACCTAAGTATATACTTGTTAAAATACCATTTAATAGTACTCTTTTGAAGAAGCAACTGTGTTGCGAAACATATGTCGAGTCAAAATAAAAATCTGTGGAAAGTGTAAAATTATATTTTTTATTTTACCATCTATTTAAATTAACAATGGATTTCCACCAAGTAAAAGCCGAATCAATTCAACGCTAATTGTCTTATAACATTTTAGACATAAATCAAATGAATTATTGATGTTATGATTGGTTGCAGTCCATGGAGTTATGAGCTCATAACTGTACGGTTATGTTATAACTAACTCACACTTGTTTAAAATTAGATATGCAATGCCTGTAACTTTATGGTCGTAGAAAAAACTATAAACCAATAAGTATCTATTTGGTGGCCAGTAGATACAAGAGTTTCTAAGGATTGCTCAATGAGAAAAAAAATGACATTACAATTAGAATATTTGTGATAGTATTAAACCTAATAGTTTAAAAGAAATGTGTAGAAAAAGTTTAAACATACATTAGCAAAAGTTAAGTAGGTACTTAGAACCTATATAGAGAATACATTAGATAATAGGTTGAAGAATTATTTTAAATAGGTACCTACTTCCGTTTTCTTAATGACTTGTGTATGTATTGTTATCAGTCAAGTAAGTATCTTTGTAAAATAGGTAACCAAAGAACTTTGAAAGAAAAACATTAAAGAAAATAAGTATTTCTGGCTACTAATTTTGTATACGGTACTGCGTTCATAACCGTTTTGATTTATTGAAAGTCGTGTTTCAAATCAAATACTTACCACAGTGGAGCAAGAAATAAGTCAACAAAAAGAAATTAGGTACCCCTAAGATTCTAAATTTTTAATAAAATAACACTGTTGCTAAACCTAAGAAGCATAAACATTATCTAATATTCTGTTCATAATACAACATTTGCTACGTTACCTTCTAGTTTTTATTTCTTAACTGCATTATTTACCTATGATCCCGCTCCTCACCATCATTAATATTATTATTTAAGATACAGAGCAATTTTATTCCTTTGTGTAATAACGTTCTCCCACAATAAAGAGTAACAAAGATCTAATTTTTAAATGAATTACCAGTTCTTCTTAGCAGAGTCATTATCTTACGAAGTGGATATTGTAACGAAAGAAATATATAACGCTTACTACTTTTTATAATTCTAATTTTGCACTGAATATTTGGATATTGACCTTTTCCTTTAAGAATATGCAGTGTCTTAGTCATAATACGTCACATATTATTTATGCAAATGCTGAAATATCTTGAAATCCCCTGTATATTAAAATCAAGTTTACTTCCTGCGATTGACAACGCACTAACATACAGGGTCTTACTTAATGATAGGCCGTAATTCCAGGGGCGCATTCCTGAATAATATTCAAGTAGAAAAGTATAAATATGTGTCTTAGAAAGTCTGGTTTTCAAGATACAGAGTGTCAAAGCTTAAAAAAAATATTTTTTTTTTATTAATAACTCAAAGATCCTCTTGCCGATTTCGGTGTAATTTGGCAGTGTTGTTCGCTGTGATAAGATGCTAAGTTAGCACTAACTAGATAATACTAGATGATACTTCGTTTTCTAGAAAAAAAATAAAAGCCGCTTCATTGCATGCCGAAAAATTATATTACTCGAAAACGAAGTTGAACGAAAAAAATATCAAGAGACAAAAAAGTTGTATTTTTAGCTGCTTAACCCGAAAACAAGATACATTTTTTAAGCACGTCATTGGCCTACATTTTCTTTATCGATATTATTCGTCAGACTGCCCCCCGGGACGTCACTGGAACTCATAATTATCATCTAGTCAGTGCTAACTTAGCGCCTTATCACAATGAACAATACTGCCAAATTTCACTAAAATCGGCAAAAGGATTTTCGGGATATTAATAAGAAACCGATATTTTTTTAAATTTTGTTACCCTGTATCTTGAAAACCAGACTTTTTAGGACAAATGTTTATATAAACTTTTCTACTTGAGTTTGGGTCAGGAATGCGGCCTTGGAATTACGGCATATCAATAAGTAACACCCTGTATAACTTAAATTCGATGCGTTTGGCTATATTATATATTATAAGTCAAATTATTTAAAATAAAAGTTATAACGTTGTTTTGAGGCAAAGGTCTTAGATATAAGCTTTACATATAATTATTTTCAAATATTTTTTTTAGAGATTTCTGTGGAAACGCTTTTTTGCTTAATTTGTCTCTGACTTTTGTATATTTTTTTTACATACCATATACAATCATTGTGAGGCATCGAATAAATAATACAGTCCAAACTCTATTTATAGACGAAATATCTTCTTCCCTGTTTATGATATAAAAAAAGTTTCAAAATAAATAGTTCTTGGTTTAAAAAATTCTATTTACTGGGAGTACTTACATTTAAGTATACAGGGAGCCTCAAAAGCACAATTTTTAATATCAACTTTACCTTTTAAATATGATAGGTACCTTATATTTTATGTCAAATATTGTTTCTTTAATCAATGCTCTATCAAAAGTTTATAAGGTTCAATGCCCAATGTTGTTCGTTATCGAGATAATGATAAATACAATTTTCTGATGTGTTAATTAATTAAAATATATTGTACGCATTTTAAAATACATTTTACAAAATCAATATAAAATACAAAAAATAACAATGGTCCTATAGGAGTTGCTCAAAATGATGACCATTTTCGGTTTGACATATTTCGTATCTTCTGAGACTTAGAAGAATCTGAGAAGTTCCTTATAACTTCTGCCGGAATTGCTCTACAGGCACGCGAAATTTTACTTTTTAAATCATCCAAATTGTTCCCTTTTTCAGTATAAACTACCTGCTTTAAATGTTTCCACAAATAAAAATCTGAAGGTGTTAAATCCGCCTATCGCGTTGGCCACCTGAGGTTCTCGATTCCCAATCCAATTTCTCCCATAATTATGATCTAAAAAATTTAATTACAATCCGTGAGTTCTGGATATTAAACGTTCGTTTATGTGAACTTTTTCCAAAAGCGTAGGTAAGACCATATCTAAAAAATTTAATTTATTTGACCGTTTAATGTACCTTCATAAAAGTTTGGTCCAATTAACACTTACCCCAAGACATTTTGGAAATGAGTTTCCCCAACTCCATATGGGTTTTCCACCGAGCAGTAATGAATGTTATGACGTTTCACGATTCTGTTATTGTGGAATCGTGATTCGTCACTCCACATAATTTTTTTCAGAAACCATGGATCCTCATTTAACTGTGTAGTCAAAAAGGCGATGAATTCCACTCGTCTTTCATGGTCATTAAGTTGTAGAGCTTGTACCAGATGAATTTAAAATGGGTGCTAACCGGAGTTAACTATAATTTGTTGCACTAGAGTCTTGCTAATACCAGTTTCTTCTGAGATGCCTTTTACTGACACATGAGTTACTTTCGTTTCTTATTGGTCGAGCATGTTATGAGCCCCTCGAGCTAGGAAAAGAACCCATTTTTCTTTCCACATTTACAAAAATGCATAGCGATGGTGTTGGACGATCTGGGAACCGCTCTCTGTATAATTGTTGTGCATCCCGCGATTTTTTATCTAATATTTAAAACCTTGCGCTTTTAAAGTTTTAATACTAATTTAATTTAATACATTTGACATAAAATATAGGGTGACCTAATCCAATAAGTACAAAGATGCTAAAAATTGTAGTTTTGAGGCATCCTGTATACTTAAATGTACTCCTGGTAAAAGTAGCTTTTTAAACCAATAACTATTTCTGCTGAAGCTTCTTTTTTATGTCATAAAGAGGGAAGAAGATATTTCGTATATAAATAGAGTTGTGACACCCTGTATAGTTGTATAGTAAACAAATATATTTATAAAAAAAAAATTTTTAAAATTGTATGTAAAGTTATATTTAACAATGTTCCATCTACATTCTAAATTTACCGCTACAAACTAGTAACTTATTATAAATATAATAAAAGAATGTGTCGTTATCTAAAGCAAACTTTTGTTCGAAACAAATAATGATCGTTCATTAAAACAAAGGCGGGTTTAACAATAAACCACAAAGAATCAAAGAACCCGTTACAGACCAGAATCAAGAAAAAGTTTTTAATGGCTCACGCCACGATTCGATATGATTATGTCATTTGCTATAGCTTAATCATTGTCCCCTGTGATATGTCGAACAAATAGATAGTTTTATTGAAGGACCACTATAAGACAGGGGCGGATTTTACTTTAGCTTACTTATTGATTTCTACTTTACTCCTGCAAAGACTAGCCCGTCTGGTCTTTTCACGAGTTCCCGTCTTCGTCTCTAACTGATTCTTCTTGGACTGGCCAGGTGACGAATTTGATAGCTACGAGATGTTGCTTAAAAGCTACATCTGGCGTTGTTCATCCACCTTTTAGGGTCAAGTGAACTCTTCGCTGTTACTTCCTTTAATCGGATTCTACAGCCTATATAATAGCATGTATTGTTCCAATGCATCTAGCAAGTACAAAATTCCACTGATAGTGTAAATATCTACACGTCCAAGAGCTTTAAAAAACATCTCGCCTAAAGTCATGCCAATGTGCTACAAAAGTCAAAAAAGCGAGAAGATATTGCCAGTAGTTTGCGAAATATTCCACTAAAGAATGTATATTGATTTTGAGGAATATAATGACTATGAAGAAGATCTTTCATTGAATGAATTAGCTTCTAAATTGAGAAACCACGAAGAAATGCCCTCTTTAAGTTTCGTCAGCGAGACAGAGGGACAACATTGAAGCGTGTGTAGTTCTCCTCCCATCTCCCACCAAGAAGGTTTTGCTGCTTTGGAAAAAGCTTTGATTTATGTCGAACAGCAACCAGAAGCAACTCCAGCGGATCTGCTGCTCTTTAACCGACGAAACAGAAGCGGATAGAAAGTTACTGCAACGTTAATAAATCGTTTAAAGTATATACATGTATTCTTAATAAATAAATAAAAGATAAATCCGGATTATCCGATTCTTCAGTTATCGGAGGCAGGTGCTCCCCACGTACCTCGGATAATCGGGATTCTACTGTATATACCTACTTATTATAAAGACAATATTGACCGAGATATGAAAAATCGTCCTCACCTTCATCTTTCTTTGATTGTCGACATTTGTCAAGCAGTTTTGGTGAAGTTTTCTTGCTACTGTAATCTTCAGCTGGTCTTAAGTTATGGATTTCAAAATTGAGCATAACATTTACATGATTGAAGCCTATTTTCGAGCTGGTGTGCTAATTAATGGACTTTCGTAATACAATCTGCAAAGGATTTTCGAGAGTACTTCTCAGATTTAGAAGTATTTCAAACGGGTTTTATGCGTGCGTTACAAATCGTATTGATACGTTTTGACTCATAAGAAAGGTGCTGGTGGGTCAACTGTTCGTACAGAAGAAGTTGTTAATGACGTTCGTCAACATATGAAACTAGAGCCTACAAGACATTTAAAACGTCTGATTTAAGCAATTGGACTTTTTTATGGAACATGCTAAACGATTGAAAAAAGAACTTGAACATGCAATATATGATACAATCATATCACTTTTGCTGGTAGACCACCACAGACGTCTTGCGTACTTCTAATGGCTTGTCAATACTTTCAGCACAGATAGAACATTTTGAGTAAATTTTTTTACCAACCACTACACGATGATGAACTATGGCTTTTTTCAGCAAGATAGTGCCACAACACAGACGACATGAGACGCTATGCTTTTCTTCGCGAGTTTCTTAATAACCGATTGGTAAGTTTGCATAAACAAGTTTCCTCCTAGATCACATTGCTTGACGATTACGTACTATTTTCTGTTCTCTTACTTGAGCAATGGAATTTTTAGAACTTCTGCACATAACTTGCCAGAACTGGAACAAAGGAATGTCGAAAAACGTGTAACGCCAAAAATATTACGTTAGCAGTCTTTCATTTTAATTTTTAAAGTTGTAGTTCATTTTTTATGGTATTGAATTGAAACTAACTCAAATTGACAGTATTATTTTAAAAGGGTGACATAAGCCATGACAGCTGCTTTTCATTTTAAAACTTAATAAATAAAATGATTAAGCTTTTACATAAAGAAATGAACATTTTTCTTATTATGCCGTGACCCTCACATTCAATTTTTTTTTATATAACAAAATAAGCTACCTTCCTCGTCTAATATATAAATAATAGATGTAGTCCATCTCTGCAAAACTTAAGCATGAGATACCTAGCAACCAGTAAGGACAAGAGGGAGCCATAACATTGTTATTTAGCAACTGACATATTTATTTGCAAAGTCGTGTAAATTGTAGTTTTATTAGTAGGTATTGCTCAACTCTGCAGCTGTGTTCAGTGAAGTAGGTCCTTTAATAAGTTATAGTTATATTTTGATACAAAGAATTGTTCTATTAAATTTTATAAGATGCTGCAATAACAGCTATTTTCTTCTTTTTTTATTTTTAACAGAATGCTTATGATTAATAAATAAATAAAAAATAAAAAAAAAAAAAACTTTTATAAAAATAATAATTGTAACATTATAATTTTTAATAATAAGTTTTATATAACCAATATAAACCGTTGGTTATGTTGCTTAAACAATTTTATAAAACTTTACTTTTTAAAGAGGTTAAGTAAATTAGCTGATTTTACCACACCTACAAATTTATTAATATATTTGAAAAGTAGTTAAATGGACAAAAAGTAGATTGTGAAAATTTGGGCAATCAGGTTTAATTATTTAATTCACTTTTTTAATTTTCTAAAAATGGATTCTAAAACCGGCAATAAATGAACATATTGCAGCTGATATATATGGTTAATAATTAAAGATTTGCGAAGGTTAAGTATAGAAAGTCAATACCTACCCTAGTTTTCAGAATTTTGTTAACTTTGTTAATACCCAGCCACACGACGCTAAACACGTGAATTCTAAGAACTTATAAAAGTCGGTACATTAAAGTATTCCAACTAAAGCAATGAACGATTTTTGTGTCTGAAATTTACTACACACCATTGATGGTCAGGAAATTCTTATATAGGTGAGTCAGCGGCATTCTGTAACATTTCTCAAGAATGCCCACCAAGTCGCTGATTCTCATCTTAGTGGGTATTCTTGGAACTAAAAAAGTATTGGTCGAGCCCTTCGTATACTGGGTGGTCAATTACATTTTATCGCTAATCTATTTGATGGTCAGCAAAATTACTTGCAATAAAAAATTTTTCTGATTAAAAAATAATTTAAACATCTAAAAATTTAGCCTGCGAACAGAATGTAACTCTACGTATGAAAAAGGCGAACTAATATTATATTATTGTGCCTTATGCTCCTTGTATAATAATTCAGCAGAAATGAATGCCTCTACCTACGGTCAGATTTAAGGGGTCCATAAAAGGCAGGCATTAAAATAATGAATCTTAACTCTTGTAAGTTTCTTGAGTCACTGGAACGGAATGCAATTTACAGGACACTTAATAAGTTATTTTATTAAGTACCTAGAGCCTTTAAAAGTATAGTGAAACTGCTGACTATAAGCAAAAACCTCTTTGCTCTAATCTTAATGAAATTTTGGATATATGGCGTTAACATCATATGGTTAAAAATGATAGGAATATTGACGACTAAGTATATAATTTTAAGAAAATTTCTGTTTCCAGCTGTCTGTCCATCGACTACCTAAGTTGTGACAGGCGTTTGTTATCATTTATATTCTTACTGAAACTGAATGTCACGTGGCTATGAAAACTTGGAACTTTACATACTTTATAGATTATTAAGGTTAGTACCCGAGAATAGTCCACCATACGCTATTCTCGGGTAGTATTTTTTAAACCAGGTAAACTGTTTATAGGTACTTGGGTATGATGCAATTGTTTTTGGTTATACAGTAAAATCTCTCAGTAGCGACCACCCTCGGGGAATTAAATGTTGGTCGGTTAACAGGGGTGGTCGGTAAATAGAGAAAAATTAAAACAACTGGTCTGCATTTTACAGGGTTTGTTTATTAATAAATAGCTACATATATGTAAATAATTTTAAATAATTTTGTTTATTATCAGAACTAAAATTAAATGAGATGAAGCCAATTTACTAATATGTATGCGCGTGCATACTAACATATATATTATACAATGTACTTTATGTTTGCTTTAAAATTCTTATTTTTTAAAATAATCAGAAATTAATGCCTGCTTCATATTTTTTATTTTATTTTTATAAAATTCAGATTCACATTTTAACTGCAATTGAGAAATATTGGAAATATATAGACTTGTCAAAATTGTTAACAATAATAAAAAAGTTTTTTAAGTCTCTCGAACTTGCGCAGGCTCCTGATACGCTTGATATTTTCGACACTAGAGTAGGTCCAGGTTCCTCTTTCTCTGTCGCAGAGTTGGGAGTAGTTTCCTTCGTTTACACATAAATCCGGCTTTTATAAAGCATTAATTTCTTAAGAGGTAATTTTCGAAAAATTTATGTACTCTATATTTTCGCCACAATTCTGAAAATTATACAGGGTGCTTCAAGAAAACTAGGCGGCTGTTAACTTAATTTTTTTGATGTTATTGCATTTTTGAATTCTACGGAAAATTCTAAGCATATTTCGTGTAGGATGTCATATACCTAAATTTAACTGTTTTTAAAATATTTCCAGTTAAAAATTAATATTTTTTAATTTAGAGAAAAACCATGATGCAACGTGAAATCTAGAAGAAATCTGGTTAGTATCTAGATTGTCACTTTGACACGTTATCAACAGTGACATTTTTCAATATATTGTAGGAGAGTAACTTTTATCTTATTAAAAATGCTTTCAGAACGAGCAAAAATCGAAATTATTATGATGTTTGACTTGGGAGATCGCCAAAGACATTTGGGTGAAGTTTGTGAACTTTTTAGTAACACATATCCAGAGCGGGGACAAGCAACTATAATATCTAGAGTCACAGCAAAATTCTCGAAAGATGCCGTGAACATGGTTGTGTAAGAGCTTCCCAGGACAGGCAAGCTAAAACTAGATGATAATGAGAAATTAGATGTTCACTCATTTATAACGAGAATCCACATTTACCTACAAGTCAAGTTGCATTAGATTTAACCCGAGATTTAACCCTTAGTCAATCATCGGTAAAAAATAATCTGAAAAAGGCAAAGTACCAATCATCAATACAAAATAATATTAACACATGAATTGAATGAAGACGCCTATGAGGGACGACGAAAACATGCGAGAGCGGTGCAACCTGGATCCATTATTTTGTAGAAATATTTTATTTTCCGATGAAGTGACCTTTTCCCTTCATGGTACTGTCAACCGACAAAACTATAGATACTGGTCTACAGAGAATATACTCATTGGGCTCAAGTGGTCCGAAAAAAATCAATGTTTGGGCTGTAATATTTCAAGACAGGATTATAGGTCAGTATTTTTTCGACGTAAACTTGAACGGCGAAATTTATCATGACTTTTTGCAGCTATACTTGATTCCTGCCTTAGCTCAACTGTAACCAGGTAATAAGCCTGATATACCCAATAAAACTTCGTGATTTCAACAATATGGACCACAACCGCACTACGCGCTAACTGTTCGGCAGTATCTCAATGAAATATTTTCTAACAGGTGGATAGTAAGTCGTCGAATGGCCGGTCAGGTCTCCGGATTTGCCTCTCCTAGATTATCCATGCTTTGAAAAATCGTATAAGAGATGAAATTCGACAAATCCCACCTTCTTTCATTCGAAACGTGCAGCGAGAGTTCATCGATCGGTTAGGATAATGCCAGGAAGCTAACAGACAGAGTCAGCATTTGTTATGTTAAAATGTGTCATTTGGGTTATTGTTATTAAAAATTCAGTAAACTAGTTCGGTTTGTTTTATTTTTCGGTCGTAATTATTTTGTGATAATTATATTAATATCATCCGTAAGTACCACTGAATAGCTGAATAAATATTGAAATGTTAGAAAGTAAAGTTAATTTTCTTTTACCTTTACAGGGTAATGAGATAACTTCGTAAATAGTTCGATTTTTCAATATTATTGTTTCCATAGTTCAAAACCACCCTACATGAAAATGAAAATTTTTCGTAGAATCCAAAAATGCATTAACATATAGGATGTTCCATTAAAAAAAAATAAAGTTAACAGCCGAGCAGTTTTCTTGTGGCACCCTGTATAATTTTCAGAAGTTTTAAAAGATACAAGAAAATAAAATAAAATCGACGTGTCGGAGCGTTTTTTACTCAGGCTTCGCTTACCTGAAAAAGATACTTTTCCATACTTTAGGTCCTCACTGTATAATGCATTTATTAAATTTGATTGTGAAGAATATTTGGTAATTTTTATTGCACTCAATTACTTTTGATATTAAGATACCAACTAATCCAAAGGCTTTTTTTATTTCTTTTTAACGAAGGTAATTTTTCGTCTATTTTGCATATTTGCTGATTGATAATTGTGCACATCCCGTGTATAACGGCATTAAGAGTTTGCGGATATGTTACGGTTTTATCACTCTATTTGTTCTTATTTTATTACATCGGTGATATTACGTCAGGTCAGGTATTTAATGAGGCAGTTGGGTTGAAACTAAGATCTAATTAAACCTTTGATATAATGTGTGAATAATGAGTACATTTTTTCTTTATAATACGTATGTACATTGTGTAACGGCATTAGCAGTGTGGTGTTTGATTTTAGATCTCCTATTAAAAATATTTTATTGGGAGTTACCTGGGCGAAACTAGAACTAGAAAACTAACTCTAATAAAGTTCTCGCTAACCTGGATTTTTTTAATCTAATGGCTTAAGATCGGATCATCTCGGAAGCCAATTCCTATAATAATAGTGACTGGTTGTACACGCAACGGGAATAACTTTTCAAAGAACTTTTTCAAATAAACACTTATAAGTCAGAAACTTGGCTAGTTAGGTATAAGTATGGCATACATAAATAAAGAACACATTTTAGTAGTGTTTTAAATCAGTAATATTATACAGGGTGTTTATTTGAAAAAAATCTACTTTTAGACAGCTTTTTTAAATTCAAATGCAAATTTATTCATGACAAAAACACAGTTTCATTACACTCGTCTTCTTGTGATTACAGTTAAGTTATCAAATATGAATAAAGATAAAGCACAATAATAAAAATAAAACGCAACAATATTAAGGTTACACAGGCAGAAAAGAAAGATAACAATGCAGTATTAAAGTGGAAAATCTTGGAATGTTGCATCAGAGTTTAAGTATTCATTCCAACTGTAAAAGCTTTTACCTAATAGGAACCCTTTTGTAACGCTCCTGAATCGCTGGAACGGCATCTGCCTGATCTGCTAAGGAAGCCTATTGAAAAAGGCAGGCGCATATATTGAAGCGTCACATTCCACGACGTTTTGAGCCTAAGAAACTGTATTATCATATCGTTTCCATCTGTGTGCATTTCTGCGTGCATACAACAGACATTCAAAAATATATTGGGAAGGTCGGGTAAGTATTCCCAGTTGTGGAAACAAATGTCTCACGTCATCTCGATAGCCGATGTCAGCTAAAACTCTGATCGCTCTACGCTGCAGACTAAATATTCTAGAGGCATGGGCCGAATGACCCCACGCCAGCACACCTTAGACACACACATAATGTGTGAAACTAAATGGTATGCCATTAGGCACATCTTGTGATCAACCACCCTAGTTAAGTTTCTTAGCCCAAATATTGCAGACGTGATTCTCTTTGACATGGTAATAACATGTTCTTCGAAAATTAGCCTTCGGTCTAGGGATATACTAAAAAATTTAATTTTGTCTGCGTTGATAACAGTGTCATGCCTTCTTAAAGAGAAATTAATTTGTTCTGTCTTTGCCTGATTTAGATTTAATCGGTTGGCCCTAAACCAATTATTTGCGCCCTCAGATAATTCACCGATCTGATCCCTCAGAGCTTCACATTTCCCAGATCTAGTTAGAAAACTTATATAGCCTGCATACAGCGTAACTGTGTTTCCCTGTAAAGAGGATGTAATGTCATTACTGTATATGAGAAAAAGCAGAGGGCTCAATATGGATCCCTGAGGTACACCATGTCGCATGATCCTCTCCTCTCAAAGTTTTTCCCGAAAGCAGGTTACCTGTTTGCTGCCCGCGAGATAGCTTCGAATTAGGCTGGTGACTCCTAAATCCAAACCATTAAACTCTAGTTTTCTTACAGGGATATCATGTGATACACAGTCGAAGGCCTTGGAGAGGTGACAAAATGTAGAACCCACAAAATCCCCCTCTTCAAAGCCCTCGACTATGTAGTCACATAGTCTACATATTGCTCCAGTAGTTGACTTTCCCCTCCTAAAACCAAACTGCTCCTCAATCAGAAGACCTGCATCTTTAAAATACTCATCGAGTTAAGTATTACCTCAAAGACCTTGGAAAGTATAGGAATTAATGGAATCGGTCGATAGTTGTTGAGTATCTGTTGGTCCCCATTGTTGAAGACTGGAATAGCCTTGCTTAGTTTGAAGGCAGTTGGATATAGTCTTTTAAAAACACACAGGTTAAATAATCTGGTAAGAGGATAAACAAGGACATCCTTTAGCGAGTTTAGTAAAATTGTGTTAAAACCATAAATATCTCGACTATGTTTCCTTTTTAATTCTCCTATGACATTTTTATATCATTAAAAGTCGCCTCTCGAAAAGAGAATACCGCCCGCTCTGTCTCCATACCAGAGCGCTCCAAGTACAACTCAAAGAAAACAGACGATGGCTGCAAACCTTATTAAGTAACCAAATACCTGTATTTTTAGACTATCCAGTATATTGCAACTAATATTTGGCCATAGTGTAAAAAGCCTCCGAGTATGCCTAACTCTCAACTAAATTTTCATGCTTTAGTATGTCAGAGATCAAAATATCAGCGTTCTTGTTGAGAGCATGAAATTGGAAATTAATTAATATGTCAAAAACGATAAAAAAAAAGTATAGGGAATATTAAGAAAAATTGTTAAGAAACTAATAGAGACCCTAAAAATAAAATAATATGTAGTGTGTCCTGCTTGTCATAAATCCACCCTAATTCCACTGTTATTAATAATTCAATTTTCTTTAAATTTAGGTGGTAATTTTGTATGTGCGAAAAATAAAATATTTGTTACGGTTAAAATTTACATTTATCATTGGAGTGCTGTTTTAGGGGGTAGAAGAGTGTCGACTTTTCGAAAAAATATATTAGGGCTAATTCTAAATAACTTTGTTGTCATATTTAGATTCAGCATCCCGAAAAACTCCTCAATCCATATTTTCAAAATCTCAAGAACTGATTAAGGCAGGAATGAAAAAATAATTAATTTTTTTATCCATTTATTTCATTACAATAACAGATTATATTTTTTTAAATTCCGGCCTGTTCAACATATCCACCTTCTAATATGATACACTTTTCAACAATTCTTCTTAACCGTTCCCTCACTTTAGTTAAAGTTTGCGGAGTAATTTGTCGACATGCTTGCCTAGTCTTGACTAAAAGTTCTTCTCTGTTACGCGGCCCATAGAAAAAAATCACAGGGAGTGATATCGGGTGCTCTAGGAGGCCACGATTCTAAAGGGTTGTTTCTACCTATCCACGTCATAGGTAAATTTTCATTTAAACAACATCTGACTAGGTATCAGAGAATTATGTGCGTGGGCACCACCTAACTGGAAGTATAAATTCTCTCTCTGTGCTAAAGGTAACTCCATGAAAAAATCTTCAATATCATTTTGTAATAAATGGAGAAAAATTTCTCCGTTGAGGTTATTTAGGAAAAGGGACCAACAATTGGGTTATTTAATATGCTACATCACACATTAACTTTTTTACTGTAATGATTTTTACAATAAATTATAAAGTTGGGATTATCATGTGTACAATATCTACAGTATTGATTACAAAGTGGGGATTTTCAGTTGACCAATATCTACAGTTTTGCCTAGACACCACACCATTTGTCGTGAATGTCGCCTCGTCAGTAAACATTATTTTCTATAAAAAATTTCTATCGTTAAGATTGAAACCATAGGCAAAATTCAAACCGCCGTTCAAAATGACCCTCTAACAGGGTATGCAAATTTTTTTTTTCTTAAATACCCTAATCCTATTGCGTTTCAAACATCTCATACTATTAATAAATATTTCATTTTTTGTAAAAACAATCGCCCTCTAAATATGAATAAAATTGCATTATTAATAACAGAGAAATTAGGGTGGATTTATGAAAAGCGGGACCACACTGTAGATGGTTATTTATTAAAAATTCCGAAGTTGCTGTCTTTTTTTGTATAAACCGGCAACACTGCATCATCTAAAATATTTTAAGAACGTAAAAAACCATCGCTTATAGCCCCAGCCAAATTTCCAAAGTAAAATGTCATTTAGGTCTTGAGATACCTACGTCTTATTCAATTTTTTTAAATAAAGGTTTTTTTTTTTTAATTTTACCTCAACAGCTTATCCACATATGTCAAACGTAGGGGTAAAAGTAAACATTAGCTATTATTTTATTATCTAAGTAAGATTCTCACATGCCAGAACTTATACAATGAAAGAAAACAAAGTCTGTCTATACCACCAAAATAAAATATATTTGTCCTTTTAGGGTGAAATAAGGGTTAAAGAGTATACATAATTTATATTCGACATTTTGTTTGTTGAACCACTCCTCCCCCTCTTCTAACTTGTTTTAGTTTATTTAGGTACATCCTAAAAAAAACATATTTCTTAATTACTGGGTTGCTGAAGATGACTTTGTCTAAAGTCGAAACTAGTACAACCTAATGTCAAATATAAATTATGTATACTCTTTAACCCTTATTTCACCCTAAAAGGACAAATATATTTTATTTTGGTGGTATAGACAGACCTTGTTTTCTTTCATAATCTCGCCACAGAAAATGGACTACTTCTTGAATCTTATACAATGAAGTATTTGTAACGACATTCTTGGGATCTAAACAGAGGACATCATCAAACCAAAACCACCGAACATTTATTGAAAATATTTAGATTATTTTCTAAGTCGACCGAAACTAACTAAAACTACTTAAAATATAGCAGGCATAAACAAGAAACTGTTATTTTTCTCTTTCTCTATTATAATATGATAATACGTATTTGGTAAATACTTCTGCATAAAACCCTACTGAAATAATAGGTGTACGTACTTTTTTACCTATTAATTAGATATTTGACAGAGCGACCATAACACAAGATACATGCGTTGTTTGTGTCAATTTGAACAAATAACTAATTACCTAATTAACCAGCCATTTAATCACTAACGATTACACAGACAACATGGCCCATTTAAATGTGATTAAATTATATTTCTTCGGTTTACTTAAATCCATAATAATGTAATCGATCACCAAAAGCAATGGATTGAAAACGAATTTAAATACTTTATGAAGATGCTAAAACAACCGTTAGTAAACCTACTTTGGTCCGTTTAATGAGACTACGGATAAAAACACGTCGAAAGTTTAATTTAATTTGTGTTACAGCTCAAGGCAATTTCATAAAATATATAGGTAGGTATATATTTTCATTTTAATACTAATTTCTAAGGTGGGGCTCAACTACAATTTTTTAAAGGTTAGTGATAAGTATGTAAGCGTAGTAACAAAACCAGAAATGAAATTTTGTCCTTAATATATTTTGTGTAATTAAACATACTAAGAGAAAAAATAAAATTCATTAAACCTGCAAAATGTTCAGGTCAGTCATAAGTAAAAATAAATAAATTTTGATAATTGCGGTTTTTCTGCTCTCCTGCACAAGAAAAGTTGATGCACTTCTGGAATATCTAAGGGCAAATCCTTTTAAAACTGCAAGACACGCTACCACTGACACAGAATTTTCTGGGTCTCAACCTACCGCCATCCAGCAGAAGAGTAAAAGAATCTGACTTGAAAAACCGCATTGCCTCGAAAAAATGATGCTCACAGTCTCGGCTACTTGTCGTCTCAAATTATATATACCGCGATCATCAATTTTAGAACACGATAGTGTTCATTGATAAAAAGTCAGTCACCATATAATGGACAAATTTATGTATACTGTCCAGATAACACATGATTCGGACAACGGTATACTAGCTATCTTGATTTTAGACCTGGACGATTAGCTCTGAATGTCTGGGGTTGGATTTGTGTTTATGGGCCTCGAGTCTTATGGCGATTGGAGGGAAGGTTCAATGCCAAACAAATATACCCAAGTAACTATTTCGTCTTTCAACAGGATAATTGCCCAGTTCGTACTGCAAATGCTGTGAGAGGATGGTTTGAATATAATTATGTGGACGTTTTGTCACAGCCTGCTTATAGTCCCGATATTAACCCCATACAGAATGTCTGGGGTCTAAGTTCAAAAGAAATTTTAAACCTCGCAATTCTAATGAATTATTGGAAGTTATCCATGATTGCTGGGAAGGGCTTGATCAAAATTTTATTGTCAATTCAATTCACTCAATTCCAGACAGATCGGGTCAAGTAGTCGAAAAGCAGGGTCATGTGACCAAATTATTAAATTTTGATAATTATTATTGTTGGTTTTATTATGGTTATTAGTCAGGTGCGTGGAGTTTGAAAATTTGCAATATACTAGAAAATTTTTTTTACATTAAAATTCACATTTTACTAGACGTTTTCATTTTGTTTAGCGACGACAATGCTTTGCTCGTCATGTTACTATAATAACCTAATAAACAGTAAATCAATCAGAAAAGCCTGATTCACGCAAATATGGCATAAAATGGTCCTAAGGCTTGTACCCATTTTTAACGAATAAATTTGTGAAATGTGGGGTGGTGTTCAATTATGTTTTGATATTCTTAGTTGGTCTAGCAAGCTAGCTGACAAAAATCTGTATCAGTAATTATCCATACCAATCTACTCGACCAACACAATGATAAATTAAAGTGACATCGTGATAATCATCAACGTTATTAGTTTACCCAGACAATCAAATCTTTGAGTTCACGTAGAGATTATTTAAGGCATTTTAAGTAGGTACAGCTGTAAAAATACTACTAATTTATCATAAGGTGGCTAACTACACTTCACCATCATTTTTCATTTTAGACCCTCCATGTGCGTCAAAGTTTTAAATTTAAAACTGATTTAATTTAATAACTACTGTATTTAATAAGATATTAATTTTGAATTTGGTAAACCGCTTTAGTGGAAAACAAAACAAAAAATAATTGTCAAATATGTCCAATAATGATAATAAGTGGTCCAGTACCAGACTCCCACTGATTTTTGGTAGGAGCGCCAGTGAGGTACCTAATCGTTTATTTTGAATTATATATTGCCTCTTCGGTATAATTACTAATTTTAGAGATAATCTGGAAAGCATTTAGTCGCTCAAGTTAGTTTAGGTTATCACAAAAACTTAATATGCAACTTTCTTTTTTTTTCGCTCAGAAGTCAAGACCTCGTATTTTAAAATTAATATATTTTTAGAAATGACAAAAAATATTCTATACTTAAAATACAACTTCCAATGTTAGTGCCTTCGCAGCACTCGGTAATCTCGTAATAATTCTCAAATACTTTAAGTCAAGTTAGCCGCTGTGGTATTACCATGGATATGGCAGCATTGTTTGTGTTTAGGAAACACGTTTTTTAATAATCAAAGTAAAAAACTAGTATTTATCCCGCAGTATTCTAATTCTAGGAAAACATCAAGTATTCTGTAAACATAAAAAAGAGCTATATTCTAAACTAAATAACATTAAATTCAGACGGCAATGAGGCTGTAACTAATTCAAGTTCTGATTTATTCTCTATGGTAAAAACCAATGAACTCCTACGGTATCTCGGTGAAGTGCTTTGGGGTTGTTAAGATGATGTATTCGTGTTTAACAATGTAAATAGTGTAATATTGTAAGGGTGGTCAATAGCGGGAGAATAAAAATACATAGCAAACTAAGTTGTGTTTAATTGGTCTAGCAAAAATAAAACGAACCAACCTTATACTGTGGGTGATACAGTGTCTCTGTAAGGCCAAAGAACGAGGAGGCAATTGCGGCTGACCTCAAAGAAATTTTAAGGATTGTCGAGGAAACACTAAACATTAGCACCAGGGTTTTGGCTAGGTAGGCCAAAAACATATAAAAAATGGTGGTACACAATATTCTATAAAATCAGCAGGTCTACCCATTCCATATTGGAAAAGTGCAGCCTCTCTTGCCTCAAGGCTTCAAACCTCGAAGCAAGTGTTTTGTGGATTGTTATGCGAAATGAATAACCGACATGTAAATGAGATACATTTTGTTTACTGATAAAGCTAAATTTACGAGAACCGGGATACCAAATATTCACAACACAGAAATATGGGCTGAAGAGAATACGTAGTAATAACGCATCATCAAGTAAATTTTGAAGTCAATGTGTGGGCAGGTGTCGTATTTTGCGTCCTGTCATTTTACCAGGTAATGACTGGTAATTCAGTTTTGCTGTTTCCTCAAAACACACTGCACAATTTACTTGATGATTTGCCTCTACAGGTAAGAGAAACTATTTGGTTTCAACTGGACGGTGCTCCTGTTTATTTTGCTAGAAATATTAACAACCATTTACATCAAATCTTTCCTAACCGCTGGATTGGAGTTTTTCAGTAAGTAATATGTATAAAAATTTTGTGATCAATATAAGCGAAAATCATTTAAGAGAAAGAATCCTTTACCGCTGGAAGCTGATACCAAATATTTTTCAAAACCTTAGATTTTCTTTAACAAAGAGAGCTCGTGTGTGTATTAAAAATAAATCATATCCAGTAATTTCTTTAGACTGGCTATTTTGTAATTTTTTTTTGTATATTATTGCTAACCAGCTCATAATTTAGGTTAGGTTAGGCTAAGTTAGAGTGGCAGACTTCTGGTATATCCAGACAGTCTCACGTAGTCCTATAAGGACCGTTGTGTTACCACACATGTTTTGCGGAACCTATCAGCATCAGCTCCCTGATGGCTAGTGCGAAGTACGGCGTAGAAGAATCTTGGCAGCTCACTCAAACCACTACTGTTGATAAACTTAGTAAGTCGACCCAGTTGTAAGCTGCTTACTTCCTCTAAATTATTAAAGAATGGTTCGCCCAAGACATTAAACCTTCTTCTTGCAAGGCCAGGGCATTCACACAAAAGATGTTGAAAGCTCATAATTTAACAAAATAAGGTATTTTAAATAATTGTTAACTTGACATGAATTAAATTCATAAGAATAAAGAGCAACCGATAACAGTGACATTTTACTATTATGTTAAGAACATTGTAATTGTAAATAGGAACAGAAAATTATTGTCGTTTCAAAATCAGTTTTAAATTTCAAACTGCTCATACATCGAACATGGGATCATGTGTGTTTATTAAATTCTTCCAGGCTTTTATTTCAATTTCTATACAGGATTTCCTTTGGCGGATTTTGATTATATAAGTTGATTGCAGGACAGCATTCATCATTTGTTGAGGTAACGGGCAGTGGGTAGCAGGGAAGTAGTTTACTTTTAATTAATTGGGTATTGGGTTGGTTCAGGGAGAAGAGGGAACAGGAGTGAGCCAGTCTTTCGGTAGTCTGTGTGATTTAAGTAGGTTAGAGTGGATGTGTGATTGAGCAATGAGGGGATTCAGGGATACGTTCGTCCGTTTGTAATACTCGATAATAAGTTTGTATATATGCTCTGTGATTGTCGTATTCGTAAGTCATTGTGTAAAGTATGAACCATCTTAAAGCGTGGCGCATTTGTTAAAACTTTATTTTAAAGAGTCTGACTTTATCTAAACGTTGACTAATTTACAGTGTACCAGAAGGCGACACCTTAAGTAAGTACTGGCCGAACAATAGTTTTATAAAGTAACGTCCTTGTATATGTAAGTCTAACCTACTTCTACTGTGGATGAGTTAGTAGACGGTGTTGACTTGACCATTGGCTTTTTTTTAAGCGTTGGTCTAACTAAGTTAGCATTCCAAGAAGGCCACTTGTCAAAGCCCAGGCCCAGATATTTTACTTATCGAACATGGGGGTCTACAAAGAAAAATGCTATTACAAAAGTAATATTACTTTTGCTCAAAGAATATAATATGATTAACGGATTAACTTTCTTTTTCCCGACACCCTGTATATTTAAACATAAAAAATAAAATGTATTTCTGTAACTGCTAACTGAACGTTATGCATTATTTATTCTGATATAGTTTTAGATTATAATGCAAAAAGCAAATAAGACTTAATTAACTTTAAATAGCTAATTCTAATTAACGCCATTATCAAAAACAAAAACTAAGCGTATTTATCCACATTCTTTGCGAAAAAATCAAGGTGGTTCGGTGGTAAATATTTAGAAATCTAGTGCAACGTGACTACTGGCTTCGCTAGAAATACAAGAAAACATACACCAATATGTAGAATCACTTTTATTATGTAGATAGTTCTGCTATAATATAATTTAAATATTTATCATTTAATTCATTAAAAGAACTATTAAAGGACTAATATAAGAACACGTGGGGAACAATACTAATACTTTAACTTTCAACTTTCACAAAGGATATATGTTATTTTAAAAACAAAACAAACAAAAAAAAGCTGGTTTGGTACACAGTAAGTACCTTCTTCAGACGTGACTATAGTAAAGTTTACCTTATATCGTTGATCGTTCGACTGCATAAAACCCTAATTATCCTTCTGGCCATAAAATGTCCCAAATTTAAATCTCAGAGCCAAATTACCTGCATCCCTAATTGCTATTAAATTTTAAGGTATAAATATCCGATAATATACAGGGTGTTAATTAAGTAAGTACGGAAACTTTAAGGAATTAATCCTTGATTGATTTTAAGACCGAATGTTCATATAATTATAGGTCCGCAAAAGCTCCGTTTTCAAGATACAGAGTGTTCAAATTTTAAAAAAAATTCACATTTTTCCATTATAATATTGAATGGTATCAGTTACTTCATTGAAACATAGTACACACTAATAGATATTTAGAGGCTACATTTTGCAAGTATTAAGATATTTTTAATTCAACCACGAGCGTAGATATGTGTAACCTTCTTAGGATTTTCAAGCAAAAAATGGCACGCCACTGATTGTATTAAACTTTTAACGCCTCTCTAGTAAGCCAGGCAAGAGGTACACAAAAAGTGTCTCTTGATAGTTTTTGATAGGATGAACCCTTTTCGAGAAAATTTCCTTATTCGGTTTTCATGCACGCCTATGGACAAATTTAAGTGTGAATCAAAAATGCTCAGAACCAAAAAAAAATACGAGACAGATCTTATGAAAATAAATTCAAAAACTATGAAATCGTTTCGGGAACCGTTTGATTTTCACAATAAAAGGACATTGAAATAATTACCAAGTCATTTTTAATTTTTTTAATTAAAAAAAATAATAATTTCAACAAATAAAAACTAAAATATTTCTTAAACCTAAAGAGTAACATTTTCTTAGATTAACTGCTGGAAATGACCACCTTCGGCCACAATGCAACCGTCTATTCGTCTCATCATTGAATTACGGACTCTCTCGAAAATACTTCTTCATTTTGAACCGGAGTTTTGTACACCAATGATTTAAGGTGTCCCCATAAATAGTTATCCAATGGATTCATATCAGGCGACCGTGGAGGCCATGGTTGTGGGCCTGCTCTCCCGATCCAACGATTAGGATAAGTCTCATCCAAAAATTGACGAGCAACTAGACTGAAATGTGGTGGAGCGCCGTCGTGCATGTACCACATGCGATATCTTTCTCTAAGTGGAACTTCCTCTAATAGTTGAGGTAGATCGTGCTATAAAAACCTTTGGTATTCTTCTCCAGTAAGCCTAGGTGAAAGAAAATGAGGTCCAATGAGGTGGTCATTGACAATTCCAACCCACGTATTGACAGAAAACTTTTCTTGGAAATTATTTTCTAACATGGCATGTGGATTATCTTCGACCCATACGTGGTTATTATGAAAATTCATAATAGAATCACGAGAAAAACAAGCTTCGTCCGTAAACAACACTTGACTTAAAAAAATTGGATTTCTTACCACTTTACTTCGTAACCAATAACAAAAGTATACTCTCAGAGGCAAATCCCTTGGCAATAGAGCTTGCACACGTTGCAAGTGATATGGATATAGCTGCTAATCTCTTAAAATTTGCCATACTGTTACATGGGTAATGTTCAATTCGTGCGCTATTTTTCGCGTACTGGTATCAGCGTTTCTCTCAATTTCGTTTAGAACAGCTTCTTCAATATGACTTGTTCTAACCGTTACGGGTCTCCCTATAACGACCGTAGACCTTTTAAAAGTTCCTGTCTCAGAAAGCCGTGCGTGGAGTCTTATAAATATTCTTGCGTTAGGTATCGCCCGTTGAGGAAATCTTTCATGATAGATACGTCTTGCAGCTTCAGCATTACCATGAGCCATTCCATAACAAAAATGCATGTCTGACATCTCGCTATTAGTAAATTGAACCATTTTGAACGGAAAATAATCACCGAAAATAAGTTCCAAGAACGACAAATAAATAATTTAATTACCTTATAAGTAACTGTCAAGTTGTTTGCCATACTGCAATAATTGTTTTTCAAAGCACACTTTGTTTAATAGAATAGTTTTCTAAAAACGGTTTTAAGTCTTAAACGCGTATGTAGTCTATTATAATTTTTCAATTTTCTTAGTTCCTAGCAAATTTTAAGAAATATTTTAGTTTTTATTTGTTAAAATTATTATTTTTTTTTAATAAAAAAAATTAAAAATGTCCTTGTAATTATTTCAATGTCCTTTTATTGTGGAAATCAAGCGGTTCCCGAAACGATTGAATAGTTTTTTGAATTTATTTTCATAAGATGTGTCTCGTATTTTTTTTTGGTGAGTTCTGAGCAATTTTGATTCACACTTAAATTTGTCCATAGGCGTGCATGAAAACCGAATAAGGAAATTTTCTCGAGAAGGGTTCATCCTATCAAAAATTATCAAGAGACACTTTTTGTGTACCTCTTGCCTGGCTTACTAGATAAGGCTTTAAAAGTTTAAAACAGTCAGTGGCGTGCCATTTTTTGCTTGAAAATCCTAAGAAGGTTACCCATATCTACGCTCGTGGTTGAATTAAAAATATCTTAATACTTGCAAAATGTAGCCTCTAAATATCTATTAGTGTGTACCATGTTTCAATGAAGTAACTGATCCCATTCAATATTATAATAGAAAAATGTGAATTTTTTTTTAAATTTGAACACTCTGTATCTCGAAAACGGAGCTCTTGCGGACCTATAATTATATGAACTTTCGGTCTTAAAAGCAATCAAGGATTAATTCCTTAAAGTTTCCGTACTTACTTAATTAACACCCTGTATAAATAGCAAATTGATTTTTATTAACTTTAGTTCCAATTGGTTTTCCGGCGTGTGAGTTTTGGTATATTTGTGTTTGGTTTACCGGCGCGTGATATTTTTGTCGTATTAGTAGAATGTGGAATCCATGGGCTAGTGCTGAGAGTGGGGCATCTTGTAGTGTCAATTTCAGAAGAAAGCATTTATCTCCCGATGCTAAAAAGAGATTTTAACTCAAGTGATGCTTTAGCCGAGACGTCTGATTTAACAAGCACTTCTTTATCTTCGGTAAAGGATATAGTACTGTAATCGTTCCCAGATAGAACCAAAGTGATTGTGGTACATTTAGAAGCACTAACGAGAATGATATGGATTCGACTTCTTAAAAATACACCCAAAACTAGCGTTATTTTGTAATGGACAATACCAGTTATCATAGTCGTCAAGTAAAAATGTTACCTAGTTCTAACAGTCCAAAATCAGAAGTCCAAAATTTTATGATAAATAGTAATATATATTTTGAAGAAACAAAAAATGGGATCTTTTAGAAGTATTTCACGCTTTTAAAATTAATAAAGAATATGTGTGCGATAAATTTGCAACAGAAATGGACATGCAGTTCCCTCCTACTATTGTGTTTTTAATACAATCGAAATCTCGATCGAACTAATATATGGCACCAAGTAAAATCAAATAATAGAATACTTCCCCTACATTAAATACATCTGTAGTAGAATTAATAAAAAACTAAAAGTATATATATTAGTAACAAAGAGAGGGTTCAATAAGGGTGATCTACTTAAATCTAATTGATCGTTTAGCAATATCTTGAAATTCTTAAGTTTAATTATTTCTAACGTTTCTAAGACATTTATATTTCGGTCCCTATTTTCTATGTGTAAAATTGTAAATTCATCATTGAAATTATGCATCTAATCTAATAAATGACTGTCATAATTAGACTCCCTCTTATTATTTAAAAAACATCTTTTTTTTTTGTTTATGTGTTTTTTAAAAGGACTTCCTGTTTGTCCTATATAAACTTTATCGCCTCATTTTAATTTATACACTCCTGACTTATGCTATTTTTTAGCTTTGGAAAAAAATAATAAAAGTAAAGCAAGTTAAAAAACAGGATCGGTCGGGAGTGTATAAAGTTTATATATATATAGGACAAACAGAAAGTCCTTTTAAAAAATGCATACTTGAACATAAAAGATGTTTTTCAAATAATATGCCAATCATTTATTATTTATTACAGTCGGCACGGTGGATCTTTGACGGTACGTTATTACTTGCACCTAACATTAGAAGATCCAAAAACAAAGCCTAGGTTCACAAACGTAAAAATTTTCGTGGCTAGCGTTTGAACTTGATTAAATAATAATAAATATATAAATACTAGCGTTTAAAATGAATAAATAATAACAAATATCCATAAATACGAAAGTACAATAAAAATAGCTCTGAAAGGAACAATTTTAGGATTAAGTTGGAGTTTAAGGCACAAGAACATTTAAAAACAGATTGAAGTTGACAGATCAAAACTATGAATTTAAAATCAATGGGCAACTCTCTAAATATCTTTTTTCCCTGTCTAGCACGTTACTTTGAATTCGAGACGTATTGCGCAAAACCAGAGACGCTCCAATATATTTTGATTCACTTTTAGGGCTATAATAAATAAAGATGGGAAGTTGCAAATCACGTTGCTTCTTGATCGTTGATCCATGACGCACCGGAAAAGATCCACAGTGTCGATTTTAAATGAGATGCGTCATTTCAATGATGAATTGACAATTTTACACGTAGAAAATAAGAGTCGAAAATTAAATATCTTAGAAACCTTTGAAATCAAAACGATCAATTAGATTTAAATAGATCAACCTTATTGAATTTGTAATCACACGTTTTTCTCCATCATTTATTCAGGTAGTGTAAATGATTATGCTCTCCTTTGCACTAATATTTGTAATTTTAGTATTAAGGTAGTACTCACATCTTAAGAAAGTACCCTGTGTACCGAAACAGCTGTTATGTATTTTTAAAATACAATATATAGTGAAAATCGAAAATTAGTCTATTTCCTCAACATGGATCATCAAGCCTTATCAATCAAGTTCTTAAATAACATAAGAAAACGATAAAGTGGGGAGTCGTTATTTAAATCGAGAAATAAAACCAAAGTATTGCATTTATCTATTCTCATTTTATCTATGTTTTCTCCCTCCAAACGTAAAAATAAACTTGTTTGAAAAGAAAAATAGTCAGAAAACTTACCTGTTAATATTTACTTGTTATGACGTAAAAGGTAAACAAAAGTTGTGTGGTTATATGTTGTCCAAACATTTAAACTGTCACCTCAAGATAAATAGTAACGATAAAACATAAAATCAACAATATTATGTTCTCATATCATATATTATCATTCGTGATACGAAAACACAAAGAAGTCGAAGATGAAGAAAGTGTTATGCATTTTATTTTAAAAGACTTTTCGTCGAACAGCAATTACTCTCGACACTCCTCTTGTCCGGGGGTATTTTAGATAATTTAAATTTAATAATAATAAGTCTGAGACTATTACTTGGGTTATAAAGCTACAACCAAGCGAAGTATAACATTAAGTTAGTATTAGAAATTACATCATTTGCAAAGAAAAATAGATACAAATAAGCAGCATACCTATAACCTGTGGGACTGAATGGGAAAGCTGAACTGTAGAGTATGAAGAATGATGGAAAATGGAACCATTAACTTTGTTCTTGCCTATTTCAATTTTGAAGATCTACAGATCAAAAGCACGAAACTGTAAATAAATCTTGCGTCATAAAAACTAACAGCCTCATCATTAATGAGGCTGGTTTCAAAGTAAGTAAATTTAAAAGGAAGATGTTTGTCCCTTTTCTTGCTACGAGGTGTCGCCACGTGTAACATCTCGCATATGTATATATCAATTAAATTTGTTCTCTGGGTAGTATTATAAAGGCTGACGTTCTAGGAGTACGGCAATCATTTAAATAACTTAAGTGATATTAGTGGTGCTGAAGGTCAAGGAACTAAGGGTCACTTACGACACTTGGACTTAAATGTAAAATTAGCTAAGTAGTAGTAGTAGTAGTAGGTGAGGGGAGGCACACGGATCTGGTAACCACCCAGGCCCTCGCTAAACCTACCCGACCTTCTCATGAAGGTCAGGGCGTTACTCCAAGCAAGGGTCCTGACTTCTTCATGTGAAATCACCACTGTCCCAAAGACTTGCCGTCTGAGTCCTCGCAGGGCTTCACGAGTGCGCAGGAAGTGCAGTGGTGTCTCCTCGTCCTCCAAGCATCCCGTACATATCGGGTCCTCCTCCACACCCATCGTATGCAGGTGCTTCCTTAACTTGCAATGTCATGTTGGAAGTCCTACCACAGGATTTAGGACACGCCTACTCCTGTTAAGAATCCATTTTAGCTTGGCCCTATCAGGCCAAGTTATAAAATATTTGGCCTGTCTACAGCCTGAAGTCTGCCGCCATACCTCCTTGGACAGGTTGGCGGCCCATTCCCTCAGTTAGCTAAAGTTTCAGCTTCAGGCGAAACCCAGTGGTTCTTTCAGGTTACATCTAGCCTAAAGAATGTGATGTTGAGCTGATGACTCCCTGTTTCGAAGAAAAAATGATACAAACAAAACAGTGAAGAACCATAATGTTTTAACATTGAAAATGTTTATATTATCGCACAGGCACATTAGTATGGGTACGGAATTCAACGAAATTCTTGTGTTGCATTTATCCCCATACGTCATAACGACACCGAATTAAAATGATCCATAAGCGGAACTACGCGAACTGCCGCCGCCGAGCCGGTGGCCCGATGGTGATGGGGAAGGAAGAAGGGACGAAGGACGACGGGATCAGACCAAGTCGAGAGTTAGAGTGTATAACCTTTATTTTACTATTTTTTATATTATGAATCAATAAAACTCATATCAACTACCTAAATATTACATTCAAATCTATGAGTTTTCGCAGATCTCAAATCTCACAATAGTCACAAGCGTTGCACTCTGCTTCGACATTTTCAATGTCCTCCCCGGTTGCATCTTTGTAAAGAACTGTAAATTTCATTTTTATACAATATAACGAGAACAAAGAATTTTCTTCAATTTCTTACATCTAGAATAAAATGCAAAATAAGTACCTACTATCTGTTGTTTGCGACTCTAGGCACGATTAGCTCGTTAGTCAGTAGAGACAAAAGCTCAGACAAAAGTCATTTATGGCAAAAGCTGAAAGAACACCTCGAGCTCCTTACCTTTGCAATCTCAAGTCGTTTTGCTTGAACAAGAATATACAGATGCAATAAAATGCATAGATAATAATTATTATTGGTAGAAAAACCTGTTTGTTTTCCTATTTATATCTTTACGTTTAGCATTTGGTTCTTTTGTTTAAAGTGTCAGCTCTTATGCCCAAGATTTTATGGGATGTTGTCATCGATTTAATGGTTGTTGTTTATTGGTATTATTCCTGGTATTTACCATTGCTTATGGTAGATATTAAAAAATAATTCGACGAGTTTTTTTAAAAATTACAATATGTATATTTATTATATAATAGATATATATACAGGGTGTTTCGCAAGTACGGTACGTTACTTAAGGGGGTGATTCCTTATGATATTCTAAGAGAAAAAGTTCATATGAACATGCGTCTGGAGTTGCCCCGGGTGTGAAATAGGTTTTTTATAATTTCTGTAAATATCCTTTTCCCGATTTTATTGAAATCTGGTACCATTATTCGTAATGAAAGGGCCTTAATTAGCCCTAACTGGATTAATAGTCCAGTGGCCCCCCGGGGAGCACCTTAACGAATATTATTGACAAAAAAATGTACGCCACTGATCTTTTTCTAATTTTGATATTTTTCTTCGGATTACCAACTAATAGTACAACTTCTTTGTTCCCTGAATTATTTTCGTATCTTCCTTCGTTTTCGAGAGAAAAAATAAAAACACTTTACTGGTACGAGGTAAAGGTAAGTTTTGATGTCTAATTTACTTGTTTTGTCAATTTTAAGTCAAAAATGAATAACTTTACTATTGCCGAAGTGGCCCAGATGCACTTCAATTATGGCCTAGCAAATGGAAATGCTATAGAAGCTCTGCGAATTTATCAGGAACGTTATCCAAACAGAGTACTGTCATATGTCAAAACATTTAGACCGCTCCATGCCAGATTGAGTCAGACCGGGGGGATTTAAACATTATACGGAACTTCCTGGCAGACCTGCAACAGTAACCACGCCTGAGTTAATTAGCTATACTTCGAGAGATAGAAGAGGATCCTTCAACTAGTGCGAGAAAGGTAGCAGTGCAACTTCAAACAAGTGCATCAACTGTTTGGAGGGTTTTGCATCTTTATCAGCCATACGCATATCATATTTAACGTATGCAAGCTCTGCTTCCCCGTGATTTTCAGCCAAGATTTGATTTTAGTATGGGGTTGCTGCATACAGTAGCACATAACAAGAATTTTTTACCGAAAATATTATTTACTGATGAGGTCTCTTTTTCAAGATGGCCGGCTAGCAGTCCCGATTTGAATCCTCTAGACTATTATTTATGGGGTCACCTAAAGTCTCTTGTATACAAGACGCCTATACTAGATGAAAACGACTTAAGAATTCGAATTATTGAAAGTTGCAATGTGATCCGAAATAATGGAGACATTTTTGAACGTGTAAGAGAATCAATGGCCAGACGATTGCAATCGTGCATTTTATCAAAAGGTAGCCATTTTCAACATTTGCTTTGTTTAACTGTTGCATTTTTTTTGTATTGGTATTTAAAAAAATAATTTTATTTTTAAGTTAAACGTTTCAATTAACTTTGAAATACATGTATTTTTTTTTGTGCATGCAATAAAGTGGTTCTTATTTTTTTTCTCGAGAACGAAGCAAGACGCGAAAAGAATTAAAGGAACAAGAAAGTTGTATTATTAGTTGGTAAATCTGAAAAAAATATCAAAATTAGAAAAGTCAGTGGCATACACCTTGTTGTCAATAATATTCGTTAAGGTGCTCCTCGGGACGCCACTGGACTTAATAAATTTAATCTAGTAAGGGCTAATTAAGCCCCTTATCATTCTGAATAACGGTTTCAAGTTTTAATAAAATCGGGAAAAGGATATTTAAAGAAGCTCTAAAAAAGCAATTTTTTTAAAAAGAACTTTAACACCATGTATATCAAAAACGGGGCAACTCCGGATACATATTCATATGCACTTTTTCTCTTAAAATATCATAAAGAATCACCTTCTTAAGTTGCGTACCGCACTTCTGACAGACCCTGTATAAATATATTTTTCTTATTTATCTCTCATTACCGCATATATCTTCTGCTAGTATCACATAATATCTAGGATAGGTAATATAGGAATATAGGTATGTCTACATTATACATACATCGATCAAACGTAAATATTAAATATGTAGGTAATACATTTTTAACGAACCTCTTGTTATCTTATACATGAAACAATACACTTCATACAGTACACTAATAGTACCGTTGGGCTAATCCTTTAGTTTTCCCATGAATCTTAAACGATGTATTCAGTGTGGAAGACTTACTAATGAATAAATAATGACTTGTAGTCAAAATTTACCATTTTTATTTTTTATTTAAACAACAGAGTAGTGTCGATTGTCGACCAGACCATTGCATTTTTATTGGTCACATTAGCGTTATTATACTGATAAAAAAATGGTACCAGAAATTTTGAGTCCAATAAATCAGGAAAAAAAGAATTGTAAACATTTTTTTCCTTCACATTACAAATAATAATTGCATTTTATAAAAAAATTTTACGATAAAAAAATTTGCTGTTAACTAATAATTATTTAGACACCGGATTATATTTTAAGATATGAATACGAAATGCAATATCGTGCCTTACTTGGAGCGCCAAAATTTAATGCAAAATGCGAAGGTTATTTATAGCACTCCTACATCTAACAAAAAATACAACTGTTACAATATTAGTTGTAAGCCATTGTTTTCCACAAAAGAACACATTTTAAATGTCAACTGAAGTCACTAGTTAAATATTGCTCACAGGTTGTCGATTTAGTAGTATTAAATTAAATATCTTTTAACATAGAAATGTAATTAGTAAGATCACTGTACTCTACATCCATCAACAGTCAGCGCTACCTCGTTTGTGTATTTATTTAAAGCTTTGTGTCTTTTTTCCTGAGATATCATAATTCAGGTCTCTTTGAGAAATAAAACGAGCAACTTCTACTTTTTAATTAAAACGTCTATTGTTTGTTTTTTACTTAGAACATTACCGACGTTTCAATTGTTAATTATTTCCCCGCTGTCTTCAGGTGATTATTGCATGAACCATTGCTTTTATCGTTAATTGCTTTTACTTGGCTAAACTGGAATGTCATTTACGAGCCCACCAACTAACCATGCATTATCATCTACATCCTTTAAGCCAAAATAACTTCATATACCTATGGTCTTTAATTACAAATAAAATTGTAATTAAATAAAAACTCTGTCTAAGAAGACGTACAGGATGTTAAAGCATATCACGAGAAGAGAAAATTATAGTGCATGGAATATCAAGACTATTATAAACCCTTCGCAGAAGTGTTTTCTATAACGTCTGAGTATACGCAATTATGGACAGGCGTGGGAATCGCTAATAAAATAAATAAATTAATTTCGTATACCCGGTTTAAGGGATATTAAAAACTTTGAATATAAAAATATATGAATTAATCAGCAACCATTATTTCTAATGTGCTAATTTGTTAACCAATCTGTATCAGTAGAAACAATAAGAGCTTAAGGACTTACACAGTTAGCTTTTTAGAAAGGCCGGTTATTATTATTAAACAATAACGCCTTCTTTACCTTCACTATCTTGAGGAACTTACAATTAGGAGAAAATATGGAAAAATATTAAAATAATAAATTATTGCTAATAGTGAGAAACTTGATTGTACCTGTAGAAATTTAAAAAAAATTAGAAAATTTAATAAACTACAAATAAACTTGTACCTCTTTTTTATAGTTAGACTGTCTAACATGATGTATCTTGATTAAATGGTAGTTGAAAGAGTAGAAATACTCGATATATAGATACTATCGTCACAATTACTGTTATTTTAGGATGTAGGGTATTCGTTTGCACTTACTTTTATTTTCTTTTTAGCTTCCCCATCCAGAACACCAGATAGAACAACTTTATTATCCTTGATTTTAATTTTCCCCACCTTATCATTCCTGGTAAGTGTATTATCCTTATTGTCACTGCACTCTTTCTCACCGCTGTTTTTACTTTGCGCCTGAGGAGGCTTTTTGTACCGAAACTTGTTTATCATTCTGTCGCTTATCAATGTTTATCGACTTAATTTTCGGCGGGAAGTTCAAACTCTCCCTTAATCAATATTTTCATAACAGGTAGGTTAATACACTCCGATCGACATGGTTCAAAAGCCAAGACTGCTCACGTAAACTGTTAAAGAAGAAGGCGGACAAAGAAAGAAAATAAGCGAAGAAACGAGGAAAAAAGACGAGTAGATTACATAAAAGGTGCGTGAGAGTGAGACGAAGATAGCGAGATTGTAGGTGAACGTGCACAATACAAGCGTAGCTCGAAGTAAGAGTGGCGGCTATTACAAGGTATACAGGTAGATCGAAAGGTACAATAGGTTTTACGTTTGAAGTTACTATTAGATTTGCGGTGTTGCCTTTCTCCAAGCTTTTTGGACAATAGATTTGCTAACAAAGCAAAAAGTTTTTGAGAAGCCTATAAAACCCTTTGTTTTTAATTTAAAGAAATACATATTTGGTTATTAGAAGATCCTGGAAACTAAATGACGTTCATCATATAATTTGCCCCATAAAGGTAAAATATTGCCGAAGTTACTTATAAAACCCAATATTATAGTCAGTGACCTAGCAGTCGAAACCATGGAATCTGTCAGCACACTGTGTTGTCATTGGTGGTCTGCATTGGTTACCATGGTTTCGACTGCTATGTCACACTGGATTGGATTAAAAGATGCGGCTTCACTAGTTATTTTTGTATTAAGTGCGTGAAGTGAGTGTTTTTTTAATGGCATATGAGAGTGTCAATTTTTTGCCGAGACCGCAGGTCGAGGCGAAAAATTCTCTCGAATGTGCCATTAAAACACGAATTTCACAAACGAAATACAAACAACATTTTTTGTACAACTGAAAGTTTGAATTAATCGGTAAAATTGTATATTATAATAAAAATTTTACCATATAATTTCACATAATCAAGTTAACAGCCCTGTCGTTACTATAGAAATGGTTTGTTGGCACGTTGCTTGTTTTGTTGTGATACGTTGATAGCTGTTCATATTTATTGCAATTTTTTAAATAAATAGTATAAGTACTTAAAATGGATGTAGATTACGATAGTGATAGCGAGATTCCTTCAGATATAGCCGATATAGCAAATTCGGCTATAGCTAACATGTTACCGGCGAAATCAAAATTTATATACGAGAAAAATTATAACCAATTCCGTGAATGGTGCGGCAAGAAAAATATACAAAAGTGTCTGAAAAGGTACTTATATGCTATTTTGAGGAGAAATCAAAAACTGTAAAACCTTCTACTTTATGGAGTGTCTACTCAATGTTGAAGAGTACATTGAATGTTAAAGAAAATATTGATATAAAGAAGTTTTCAAAATTGGTGCCTTTTATTAAGAACAAAAACGTCGGATACCGAGGGAAGAAATCTAAAGTTTTATCGAGAGACGATATTAATAAATTCATTCAAGAAGCTGATGATGAAACAAATTTACTTTATAAGGTACAGATGATCAAAATTTTGTATTATTTCAGTAATTTCAATATTTTTTTAATTGTAGGTTGCGTTAATTTTGGGAATCAGCGGTGCTTGTCGCCGTGAAGAATTATTGAAGGTAACTATTGATGACATTGAAGATACCGGGTCTATATTGATTGTTAAAATACCGGATACAAAGACCTATTGCCCAAGAATGTTTACCGTTTCAAATTCTGATTATATTGAGATATATCGCAAGTATAGAGTACTAAGGCCGTCCCATACACACAAAAAGAGATTATTTTTAAAATATTCAAGAGGAAAATGTGTTGACCAACATGTGGGAATAAATAAAATAGGGGAAATTCCTAGCTTGATTGCAAAATGGCTGGGAAAAGAATTGCATAAGAGCTACACAGGTCACTGTTTTAGGAGGAGTTCTGCAACTCTCTTAGCCAATGCAGGGGGTAACATGACATCTATAAAACGCCACGGTGGTTGGAAATCTGCCGCCATAGCAGAAGGATATATAGAAGATAGTTTGAGTAATAAAATTGATATTTCTAATAAATTAAATTGTTCCTCTACTTCCAAACAAATCAATATAACTGATACAATTGTGGACTCAACTTTTCAAGGAATATCTAGCGTTTCTGATCAGCAGCAAGGTGGACTAGCTTCGGGAATTAATATTGGAAGCAATTGTTCGAACTTCACCATCAATTATTATTGTAACAAATGAGATTTTTTGGTAGTTGGTAATTAATTAGTAAATTTGTACAAAAAAATTCAATACATTTTTTAAAAAGTAATGTTTTATCGTTTTTTTTGTAAATCATTTTTCCAGTTAAAAAAAGTCTTTTTTTCACTGTTAAAAAAACAAAAGGTTTACGTATCGATAGCGATGAAAAAATGTCAACTTTTTTTGACAGTTGTACAAAAAATATATTTTAATACAGTAATAATATAAAATATAATACTCCCTAATTACTAACATTGAATCAAGAGATAAATGTTACATTTTAAATTTATATTAATAATAATTTATAATAATAGGTCATGTAAAAAATCTCTTTTTAAAAACACAGAAATACATAAATTATAATGTTTAAAACTGATTGTTTAGAAAATCAGACACCGAGTGGGGCTCTATTTCAAAAATTAATTTACTTGATGATTTTTTCTACTCATTAAAGTTAGTCATAGTCATATAATTCGCAAGCGATCTGTCATAGAATTTTATACAGGCATATACTGATCCTCTCTCCGTAATAGCCAATCTATGCATTGGTACCTGTAACCCCTGATATCTGGTACTCAACTGATGACTCGTTTCTAAATGAGAAAACTGGCCTCTGTCTTTGAAGAAGAATATGAGATACTCGCATATGTAAAATCCCGGAAGTGTAAGGATGTTGAGCTCCCCAAACCTACCTCTACACGAGTTTCTACATTTTATGGATTTCAAGGCACGTATCGCCCTTTTTGTGCAATAAACACCCTGTGAGCATCAGTGCTCGAGGGAACCAAATGCAAAATCTCAGAATCAAATCCAGATTCGCAAAATATACCTATATCACGAAGTGTTTTGTGACCTAGGTATCTTAAGGAGTAGCAGGCCGAGTTAACCTTTTTGCAGACGTTTGCGACTTGATCTACCCAATTGAGATTTTGGTCTATGTGTATACCTAAAAATTACATGCCGTTGGCTACGGTTACATCCTTTGCAGCAAGCTGCACCTCATTCGGAAAATCACTGTTTCGTTGTTTTGTCCTAAAACACATGCAAGTCGTTTCTTCATTATTTAAAATTAGCCTGTTCCTAGTAAACCAGTCTTGGACCTTTCTCAGTTATACAAATATTTGTATCATCGGCAAATGAGACAAGATAAGTGTTCCGGCTAAGAATCTCCAATGCCAAATCATTCAAATAAAAGATAAACAGCAGATGCCTCAACACACTGCCTTGGGGAATTCCCAACTGGAGAAATATCGCTCTACTCTTCTCGATTACCACTCTTTGCTTACGATTTGTCAGGTAGCACTTTATCTATCCCAGAGCTGGTCCTCGCACTTTAGCTAATCCAGAATGATGAAGTGATCTAAGCTATCAAAGCTTCGGACAGGTCGAAGAACAAACCCATTGACAAACTGTGATCTTCAAAATCCCTTAAGATTCTATAAGATCCTATCAACAAAATCATACACCGCTGTTTCAACAGACCTACCCCTGAGATAGCCATGCTGAGTAGAGCTAAATAGTTTTTCACTATAAAAGAACGACAGAAGCCTCGAGGCCACAGCAACTTCAAAAATCTTTGAGAAGGTGAGAATCAGACTTATTGGACGATAGTTTTCCAACAGAGTAGCATCATCCTACGTATTCAATTGGAAGTAACGTGCTAGACAGAAACAAAAGATATTTGGAGAGTTGTCCATTGATGTCAAAGTCATGGTGTTGATCTGTCAACAAACAATTTCTTTTTAAACGTTTTTATGCCTTGAAATTCACAGGTTTTTTTAAACTGATATGTAGTAAAACAAGAAATAAAAATATATAAATAAAGTGCGGCAACACTGTTTTAAAAATTGGCTTAACTTATGGCCCGACTTGACATCGACAGGTAAAAACTGGGGGTGTTGTTAAATAAGCGGTGTATTTGCATGGGCTTCACCAGTGGCGTGAAAAATTTTAGAAATATGTAGCAAGTTGTAAAATAAATATTTTCCGTATTCTGGAGGAAAAATAAGGTTTTTAAAATTTTGATAATTGAAATTTTTTTCCATCAACTATATTCATTCAGATAAGGTATAAGACTGAGTACGCACTACGATTTGTCAGAGTTCAGTAATGTACAGAAATCTATCGTAAGTAACAACATGGGTTACAGCGAATTTAAACTCGTACTGTAAAAAATCGCATTTTTAAATAATTAATTTTGCAACGGAGCTGTAATAAATACCTCTTTTTGATGCCTACATCACTGCCTGTTTATTTCCCCCTTTATTTATTACCAAGTTTGACACATTTAAAAATAGCATGATAAAAACTTCAGCCTTACTAATAACGACCGGATGCAGAAAGACGATTACTGGAATCACGAAATATATAAAATAAATATACCTCGCATTCAAATTGCAAATTTAAATATTTATTCCAATAATCGGATCGGATGGAACGTCTTTTAATAAATCTTGTTATGTTCGGCAGGGGTTTTTCAATCCGATCCGGGAATTATTTTCAGTTGCGTTAAATGGAGTAAAGAAAAACATAAATAAAAGACAATTGTACAACATGATTCAGAGATTCCTCTTGATCATACGTGCTGACTTTTGGTTTACTAAACATGTTCTAATGGGCATAAATAGGAAAAAAAAATGTTAAAACAGGGAAAAGCATAATATTACAGATTGCGACGTACCAGGATTTATTTTCACTGAATAAACTATACCAATTAGCGATAAACAGCCTGCTAAACCACGCAAGATCTGGCATTATGCATCAGCTAAGTGGGATGACCTAAAGGACCATTTTCAAACCTTTCCTTGGCGGAAAGTTTGTTTTACCTCTGAGGATCCATCCATTTCTGGTAGAGAAGTATCGGATGTCATCTTTACTGGCATGGAAGCCTTCGTCCCCTTCTCAAAAAAGTGCCCTTTTAACGACAAGCCTTGGTTTGCCAAAAATTGCGAGCGGGCTGTTAAACCATAAAATTATTTCTATCGGCAATGGCGTAAAACCCCTACCACTGAAAATCGTACCATCTCTGTTCAAAACCAATGCAAGCAAACGATAAACCAAAGCAAACCAACCAAAGCACTCAATTAGGGGATCAAAGATAAACTTTTTGAATGTCATAAGGGATCAAGATCATATTGGTCTGTAGCTAAGGCCGTCAGTCAGTACTTTACAATGTCAACCATTCCACCTCTAACACGTTCTGATGACACCGTTGCGACCAAAGCACAGGAAAAAGCAAATTTACTGGCGGAACTATTCTCTTCACATTCAACTCATACCCAAGAAAGGGAAGAAGACCTTGCCAAGTAACTATTGTCTAGTCGCATTGCTTTCGGTTATATCAAAAGTTATGAAGAACGTTATTAACAAGAAATTGTTAAAGAATCTGGAAGGCATCATAACATTATCAGTGACCGCCAGCATGGATTTCGTAGGTCTAGAGAACTTCTCGCTTATGTTGCCCACGTCTGGAACAACGCAACAAAAACACACCTTGAGGAGTTCCGGGCGGTAGCACTGGACCTTTCGAAGGCATGTGACCGTGTATGGCGATTGATGCGCTCCTAACTAAAGTGAGAGCATACGGAATGCCGGTTTAATTTTGGTCATGTCTGTCAAGCTTTCTGAAAGACCGTTCTCTGTCAGTGGCAATGGACGGATTTCTTTCAGACACTTCTATATTGTCGCGCACTCTCTTCTTACTGTACATTAACGATCTTGTGGAAAAAACTGAATATCCTATACACTGCTTCACTGACGACAGCTCATTTGTGTCATCCTTTACTTTGGAATCTTAACAAAGACCCGGAGGAAATTCTGTCTTGGGATGACAGTAACCAAGTAGAACTTAACGCTAAAAACCCAGGACAGTTTATTCCAAAAAAAAAGTTAAGGTTTAAGAAGAGGATATAGTCATGGCGGGACATTCGATTCGATGACTTTATTAATTCATTCATTGGGCGTCAATTTAAATAGTGATATGTCTTGGCATAGTCATGTTACGGCCATTGCTAAGGCAGCCTCGCCGAAACTTTAGATACTCTTCCGAACTAAGAACCCCTTTACACCTCAACAGCTTTTGACGCTCTTTAAAGCTCAAATTCGACCATCGCTGGAATATTGCTCACATGTTTGAGGCTCTGCTCTTAAACATACCCTGAGATTACATTCAAAGAAGAGCCATTCTTCAAAGATTCAAGAGCAACGTAAATCATTTCCGGCGCACACGCATCGCTCTCAGAGCGCAATATAGGGTTGATCCTGCAGTGCTGTGCCTGATCATAAAAAAATCTTAATTGTTTATATTTTTTTTATTTTTAAGGTCAAGAAGTTCAACAATAATATTAAACTTTATCTACTCTTAGCCCATTCTAAACCGTTTTGAAGGTTTAAGATTTAGACTGTTCTTAAATTAAAGTACTGAAGACAGGAAAGGTGATTTGCAAGGTGACCAAGATAATAAAGTTTGTCAAAAAGGGTCCAGTGTCCAGTCAAACCGAAAACAGTTGTGGCATAAAAATCTAAACAAAAGTAAGAGAACGGAAGGGGAAGATGGCATAGGATATTCGAGATCAAAGGATGGTACCGTGAAGTATGATGATTATTTATTACGGCTCCAAAATTTGATTCAAGATTTTGCAAAAAAGGCCGAAAATCGATTCGATCCCTTGTTGTATACAGAAGATATTCACAAAATTTATCTTTGTCCAATTCTGGGATACGAACCAGGATCAGAAATAGCATATTGTACATTTAGTAGAAAGTATAAGATTTTCCTACGAGGTGCACTGCACATACTATTTTTTTATCTGAGATCGAGAATGAAATAGATTACATTACAAGATTTTATGTGTGTATGATGTGAATAAACGAAATTCTGTACGGGAATATTTTATTCCCGTCTAGGCCGGGAATATAATTTTCTAGTTCTCTTATATATCTTATTGCTTAGCAACTTTTTCCGAAAATCGATCAGAAATATTGACATTCTTGATAAAGAAAAAGTCAATAATTTCTTGCACTTAACCGTTGCTAGGCGATGGAAAATAACTGTTGGGAAATATTTATTTTTGTTCTGTAAAATTTCTTTACAGTTATTTGTAAACTAAAAAAATAATTAAGAAACCGTTTTTTAAAAATTTAAAAATCTAAGAAATTCAACACATTATAAAATACATTTTAAAATTAATTCTTCGTTATATTTACAGTTATTTGACAATTAGTACAAGTATTGAACACTGGGAGAACATGGGAATTAGTTGGATTATTTTGCAGAATATTTTCCACATTAATAACTTTATTTCATGAGTCAAGTTTGACAATTCAATATTACTTCAGTTCCATAGTTACAAAATAAATATTTCGTTATTTGTGAATAAAATTAATAATGCTTATTTCAAAATTTCAGCAAGTTGATTGTATTTAATAAACCTAGCAGGAAAAGCTGAACATTCCCGGGCGACTGTCAAGATTGCCTGTCGAGGCGTAAGCCGAAACTGGCAATACAGAGTCCGGGAATGTACTATTGTGGCGTCAAAATACGCCAAAAAGATATAAGTTTGTGGACGATCGTAGAAAAATATTATTTGTGGTACGCATGACTACATATCAGCAAAAAAATAATCTAAAATAATCAACCCTTATGAGTATTACCTGAAATTCGGAGGTGGTAAATACCAAATCTGCTAAAGTACTTTACTAAGAACTTTGGGACTAAAAGATAAAATGGTTTTTCATTGAGTGAATGATGGAAAACGCTTGGACTATTGACTAAAAAAGAGAATAAAAACTGAAATATCGATATGCCATTGTATTGTATTGGTTCCCAGTAATTTGTGTCCTGGCTTTGGTTTGTTGTACTATTGACAAGAAGCCATGTACATTGAGCATAAAGGAAATTATTTTAATACGCGAACTTTGAATAAAATTTCTAAATGTCAATAGACAATATTTTATAACTGATCTATGTAATGTAGTTTATATATCAGATTATTATTAGGTAAGGTATTATATATTTTCTTTTTCTTGACTATATCTTAAAGTTAAAAAAATATCACACGGCGCATTTTTGAATTCAGGAAAAAGTAGAAAATTAAATTAAAATTAGATATGAAATGTTATAATTCGATGCCCACTGATATGATGCCTTTAAATATATAAATATTTAAAATAAAATATAAAATATATCTCTTAAATATACAGAAAACTTAACTTTTTAATATATAATTATATAATGTTGCTTATTTTAGTGCTTATGTTAAATTTCGTAAACGGTTTAAAATATTCATTTAATGATGGACAATGAAATTTTATTTATTTATTCCTTTGACTGGTTCAGTGGAGCAGCTACTACAGCTAGACTGCGCCAGGTTATGACATATATATTTTGACTTATTTATTGTAAGCTTAATGTCATATTAAAATAAAATACG
The DNA here is from genome assembly GCA_963920685.1 of Polydrusus tereticollis. Lineage (NCBI taxonomy): Eukaryota > Metazoa > Arthropoda > Insecta > Coleoptera > Curculionidae > Polydrusus > Polydrusus tereticollis. The sequence continues at coordinate 60,776,287 of OY987329.1, forward strand.
CTTATTATAATCATTATTATTATTACATATAGCGTAGATTGACTGAATACACTGGACCATCGTTAATACTTTTATTCAAATAAATAAAATGAATTGCAAAATTTTTTAACAAAACAAACTTTTAGTTCATAAAACGTTCTGTTCAGCAGCAAAAAAAACAGTGTGCTGGTTGACAGTTTTTCTTGTTTTCTTACAATATTATTATGTGTCCACCCCAGGCATTTTCATGATCTTTATTTTCGTCCAGAAAGTGATCCAAAATATAAAAAAAAAACGGTATATCATCCTAATTTTAAAAATTATTAAGGACACAAGATAACAAACATAACATCGGAAGTTGTAAAGAAGATTGTACTTTGTCTGGTCAAAAGATATAGTAGCCAGCCCTGCCGGACAATGCAATTTCACGGTCAACTGAATTCCAAAAAGTATAGAAAGTTATTAAGGTTCTGTAATATCGTAGTAGTAATTATTAAGTAATTAATACCAACAGGTTTCCCAATATTGTAGTCGTTTGGGAAATATTAATTATTTCATTCATAAATGTTATGTTCGTACACTCGGACGTTAATTTCTGCTGATAACTGTTTTAGTTTCCTTCTATGATAAATCGAAGGTATTTTAAATGTTTAAAACATTACAAATATGTCTTACAGAATACTACATATTTATGTTTATTAAGAGTAGAAAATATTGAGGTAAGAATAGCGTACAGTTTTTTGAGGCAGTTATTAAGTAAATCAGTTTTTTTGGTATCTATAGTTTATAAGATTTTAACAAACGATTTTCAATTTTAAGACCGTTATAACAACAATTAACTGGGGTTTACCCTGATTGAAGTGTAATAATACAACATATAAAGGGTGTTGCAAATTCGAGGCTAAGTAGAGGGATCTTTGAAACTATAAGAGATATAAAGTCGGTTAAATGAGGGCTAAGTTCCGAAATATGGTGCTCCATAAAATGCCGCTGAAAAAATTTGAAAGTTCCAAATACCGCTTTGTTATTAATTTTCTTACTGCTCTTAAAATTGATCTGCTGCGTAAAGATCGGCAGAAGTTATACTTTTCTCACCTAACTGTGTTTTCAACAGGGTCATTTTTATACACTTTATTTTTTATTGCACCCCATATAAAAAAACAGGAATGAATGATCGGGTGATCTCGCTGGCCATTCCACCACACTTCGATTTCCTATCCACTTTTCTGGAAATGTCGATGTACAAATGCACGTACATCTCTACAACTATGGGGAGGTGCCCCGTCATGTTGAAAGCAGAGATGTGGTTGCGTAACCAACGGAATGTTGATTAAAAAGTCTTCAAATTGGTTGTTTAAGAAAATTAAGATACATGTCTGCATTTAAATTACGAGCATTTAAAAATGGACCCAAAATTTTGTCCCTACCCAATCCTGCCCAAACATTTTAATAGAAAACCTGATGAGGTCGAAGTTTTCTATTTGCTCTGGGGTTCTTTACAGCCCAAACATATTCGTTATTTCAATAAATAAACCACAGTTTGTGATTTTTAATTCATTGATGTGATTTAAAAAAATGCAGATCGATTATGGCTCGATCCTTTATCTATTGGCAAAAAGTAGCCCTTCTCTCTGCATTTCCAGGATATAGTGTGTAAGAAATATCAATTTTCAAGGACCTAAAATTATTTTATTTTAATATTTAAGTAAGTTTATTTAGCATGTATCTGTTTTCGTTCTAATTTTCACCAAGGTAGTATTTGTAAAAAAACCCAAAACCTTGGTGATGTATTTTTAAGAAACGAAATGTCCGAATGACATTCAGAAGACATCAAATATTAGGTTTTAGGGATAGAATCAAGAATATGCAATTTAAATTCCAGGTCCGTATTCGAAAAGTTGATGATGGTGGCCAGAAAACGGAACGTTGGAATTTAAAATTAATTATGTCACCTTATGAAGGAGAAGAAGGTGCGAAATGTTACATTTGTTTCAAATTATTTCAACAAATGTAATAAGGAAAAACAAAGACGTATTTGCTAATTTACCTTCCAAATTTTTTCAGCCGCGTTTTGTTAAACACTGCATTTCAATTTTGTATCTCTAACAGTTTCAGGGATCCCTGTACTTAGTCTCGAATTTGTAACACAATGTAAACAAATATTTTAAGCAAAGTTCTAATATTTTTTTTAAAATGCTTGACAAGGAAATTGTATTGAAGTGCCGACTGTTTTCATTGATCGAAACTAAATAGAACTTGTTTCGAAATCGTCCTAGCACGATAATTAATTTGCAAAAGTAACTGTTTGGCTTCATTCGTATTTTAAAAATTATATTAAGCCTATTGCATAATTAGCTAAGGTTGTTTCTTTTAAAACAATTAACTGGAATTTACCCTGATTGAAGTGTAAGAATACAATGTATAATGTACTTAAGTATTTAAGCAAATCTCTAATATTTTTTTAGAAATGCATGAGAAGGAGAATGAATTTAAGTGCGTACTGTTCCCATGGATTGAAAATTGGAACTAAATAAAACTTCTTTTTAAATCATCCTAGCACGACAATTAATTTGTAAAAGTAACTGTTTGGCTTAGTTTATCTTTTACCCGAACATTCTATATAGAAAAAGAAGTCATATTTTACAAGCTATATTTGAACCTCTTACATAATTAGTTAGGGTTGTTTCTTTTAAAACAATTAACTGGGGTTACCCTGATTAAAGTGTAAGAATTCAACGCAAATATAGGTACACGTATTTTAAGCAAAACAGGCTAAGAAGGACCCGGGTCATTGTCTATTAATTAATTTTAATATATCTTTAACATTATCACATAAGTACTATTTAGGTATATAAAACCAAGATTCTTAAACAAATGCGAAGAGGATGGAGGATATGGTGCCATTGAAACCACGCATAAATGTTTTCCATATTTTTCAGACGCCATCATTATTTAATATGTATTAAACCTACTTTTCAGAAGCCTACGCATTTAAACTATCTCGACGCCTAATATTTAATAAAATAATTAAGTAATCCAATAATGTGTACTGTTTGGCGGCTTTTCGTTGCATCAATTAGAAACCTCTTTAGTAACACATAAGTACTATTTTTAATAGTATTTAAGGGGGCTGATGATTAAGATGCTTGTGAAAATATAGTGGGATGATTCAGAGTGAATTTTACTTAATAGTGTTAATTGTTTTGTACTTACTATACACTTGTATAGCATGTCCAGAAGACATCCTTATTGAAAGATAATATTTTTTTCTTTTTCAAATAAAGATCGTGTCTGTATCCGCTGTATCAAACAAATCAAAGTTCTACATCGTTTATTTCTAACCAGAATAATACTATCTGCAAACTGTTCTAATTCAGACTAGTTTACCAACCTTTTTAATATTTTCCAACCGTTTTTTTTTATTTTATCACCTATAAAAATTCTTTGATTTTGTTTTAAGTTCTAACTCGACAAAGCAAGAATTTGCTGTACCCGATTATCTAAATCAATGCAAAATAATATGACTTGCGATAATACAGCACATTTTTATAGTAATCTTGCGTACTTTTTACCTATATGAGAGACGACAAAAGCGAGAGGTATCCATTTACCATCGACCTACACTTATTGCACTTGTCTTATTTTTGGTATCGTCTTACAACTAAATCGTATGTGGGTGTCCAACCTTGGTATCACTTTGTATGTATCGATGAAAGCCCAAGAACTATTGCCTAATTTCTTCTCATATGTTTTTGGTTACTCACTGACAAATTGAATAAAGAAAATTACCACCTAGGAATTTTGACCACAAATGTTTATGTCTATTCAGATGGAAACCATAAACAAATTAAAATGAAATAACGCTGTACCCTTAATAAGCGTATTTTATTGTACTAACTCTATTAAATAATCAATCTCATCAGCTTTTTAGTTGAAATAAGTGTATTAAGGATCGTTTACTTATTTTATACTTACCGACATAAAATTCGATGTATTAAAAAATTTGTTCAAGTAACGTTTGTTTTCGGTATTCCGATCTAAATATTTTTTTTATAGATAAGTGTATTGTTTTGTTCGTTACTTAATAACACAATTGCTACATTTTTCTAAAAATTAAAGGTGTTGCAAAATGTAGGTACATTAGGCATGGTGATTCTTTGCCGATGCGTCATTACTTCCACGTGACTAAAACCATATGACTCTAATCAAAATTATGAGATTCAAATAGTCAAAACAAAGTCTAAGTTCATAAACGTCAAAATTTTCGTGGCTAGCGTTCGGACTTAATAGTACAGTAAACCCTCTGTTTGTGACCGCCTCTATAAAGTGACCACCTGCGGTAAACGACCGGTTATGAATTCCCCACATCTAAAAATCGAAATCCCATTATTTTTTCCTCCTCTTTACCGACCCATCTTATAAACGACCGCGGACATTTTTAGTAAACATTAATGCTAGAAACACCTTCCATTAGGGGCAGTAAAACACCACCCGACAATTCTAAAGAAATATAGGTATACCGGGTGTTGCATCGTCGAGCGGGACATAGGAAATCCCATGTAATTTTAAATGGGGTCAATTATTGGCTTCCCTAATTATTTTAGATAAAAATTCTATTTAGGTTTATTAAAGAGCACTAAAACCCACATTCAAAAGAATAACTTTAGATATTTTTGATGAGCCCGTTTACGGGTTATCGCCGATTTCTTTTTAACTATTTCTCCTTTTTATGGCCCCGTATTTGCGGGCACCAGTCAAGGTAAAAGATGTCATTTTGAGGAATATTTGAACATCTTCTTAAATCCTAAAGTTCTAACAATTTAATAGTACCTACCTATTAATTAGTAAAATATTGAAATATGTAAAATGTCATAATTAACCTTGTAATTGGATACTTTATTTTAGTTTTATTCAGATTAATTTGTACTCATAAATACACCTCTAATATTTTCGATGTACGAGTTTTTATAACAATAAAGCACACATTTCAAAATGACAACGTTATTTGACAGTCATCTTTTACCTTGACTGGTGCCCGCAAATACGGGGCCATAAGAAGGAAATCGGCGATAACCCGTAAACGGGCTCATCAAAAATATCTAAAGTTATTCTTTTGAATGTGGGTTTTAGTGCTCTTTAATAAACCTAAATAGAATTTTTTTCTAAAATAATTAGGGAAGCCAATAATTGACCCCATTTAAAATTACATGGGATTTCCTATGTCCCGCTCGACGATGCAACACCCGGTATACACTAATTACTTCATGGCAGGCGGATCCATTCAATTTGCTTTAAATACTGATAAATCGGTTGTTAACATTAGTTTTGTTTTGAACTGTTTTTGTGTGTTTTGGGACTAACGTGAAAATTTGAAGATGGTGGGAAAAAGAAAATGTCTTTCTTTAAACGCAAAAATTGAAATAATCGACAAAAGTAAAAAAACTGGTTTAAGTACCAGGAAATTGACTGAAAAATATAAAGTGGTCTCAAACAAGAAAGCGTGGATGACAGCAGATATCATGACAACATGGCTTCACAGATTTGATACCAAGATGGAGAAGCAGAATAGAAGAGTGGTATTGTTTCTCGATAATGCAACGTCTCATTCCAAAATTACACTGGATAATGTCAAACTTATTTTTCCTCCACCCAATACTGCCTCACATTGCCAACCTTTGGACCAAGGCATTATTACAGAAGCTACCTTATTAGGAGGCTTTTTACATGTATAGACAGTGGTTGTCCTCTTCAAGAAGTCGAAAATAATATTACCATAACCAACGCCTTGATATGGGTTTCGGTGGCCTGGCGCAATTTGTCCCCAGGGACAATAAAAAATACTTTATGAAAGCCGGGTTTATATGTAATATAGAAAATATTAACGAGTTCGAAGGAGAAGATAATATTCCGCTCGCACATTTGTTTCCTAACATTAAGGACCCGTTTGTGAAATTGAAATAATTTGCCTCTATTCATAACGATTTGCCAACAGAAAGTGCAGAATTGTTATTTATTATTATTATTATTAATTATTTTAAAAAATAAGGATTTAAAAGCAAACATACAGTACATTGTATGAGTAATTATGGATATTTGTTATTACAGTAAAATCTCTCAATAGCTACCACCCTCGGGAATCAAATGTTGATCGGTTAACAGAGGTGGTCGGTTAATAGTTGTTTATTAATAAGTATGTACATATATATGTAGATAATTTCAAATATTTTCGTTTAATAATATATATACTGCATATATATTATAATTACTCATATGTTATGTTAGTATGCACATGCAGTATATATATATTAATAATAATAATAATAATAAAAAATGTCTTTATTTCTGAATACACACCTAATTCATCCCATATAAAAGAAATTTAAAAACAAAATGTTATGTTCAGAAAAAGGCGAAGTTCAGATGAGGTATTCTAGAATACCTCCCTGATCAACTCAACCTAAAGTAAAAAATAACCCTAACATATATTTACATAGCTACATAACTACATAACTGGTGGTGTATACTCGTATATACATATTAAACAGATCAATTCTACCGGTTACCTCTAATGTATTTCGTATACTTTAATTTGAAAGCAGGTATTGGAAGATTTTTAAAATTCTCCGGAAGGGAGTTGTAAAACTTTGCAATGCTGTATAAGAAACTGCGCTCAAAAAGTGCGGTCCGATGATGTGGCGGCGTTATCTTACCTCTAAACCTAATGTTATAATGTTAACTGTATGAACATGTGTTCGAAAAACAATACGATTGTATAGGTATCTAGGACACTTTAAACTAATAATTTTATAAAAGAAGCATCCCTGATGCAACTCTCTTCTCTCAGTCATATCCAGCCATCCGGACTCGATTAGTTTATGGGATATATGGTGATATTTTCGGACACCGTGAATAAGTCTTAAACAAGAGTTTTGAACAAGCTGTATCCGACGCTTATCGACACTGTTAAGGCAACTTCCATAAACAACATCACAGTGGCTAAACAGTGAGAGTACCAGAGTCGCATAATAAAGTTTCTACCTTTCGTGACAAAAAATGACGCATCTGGTACAACAGTTTCAATCTTACAAAGGCATGTTGTATACATCTTGACACATGCGCACTAAATCGTAAGGAACTATCAAAAATGATGCCCAAATTGCGAACATTGTCCCTTACAGGCAAAGGGGTATTATCTATCTTGACACGAATTTCATTTTTAACCTGATCGACATCAGATTTCCGACCGAACACCATTAAACAACACTTTCCAGGATTTAGAATAAGGGAATGTTCTAATGATAATTGATTTAAGGAATTTAGTTCCATACTCATAGTCCTACAGCTCTCAACAGCATCGGCCCTGTTAAATGACATGTAAACTTGAGTGTCGTCAGCGTAGTATTGAGTAGAGCACTCTCTTAGGGATCTCGAGAGAAACAACGTGTAAATAGCATATAAAAGTGGAGATAAGGCAGAACCCTGTGGCACGCGATTCCGAATTATAATGGAATGGGGGTTGATATTATGTTGCAGATTCGAACAGACTGAGTTCTATTTGACAATACGTTTCTAAAAAAGAGAACCGCACTATCGGAAAGACCTATATGATGCAAAATGGCTAAAAGCAGGTCGTGGTCAACACTCAACAGTGTCAAAAGCCTTGGAAAAATCTAGTAATGCCAAAACTGTAATTTTATTGTCGTCAATAGCTTGAAAAATGTCGTTAGTGACATTGGCTAGTGCTGTGGAGCATCTATGGTGTTGTCGAAATCCAGACTGTGTTTCTGTCAAAATGTTATTACTTTCGGAGTGTTCCGATAGTTGTACATTTATAATTTTTTCCAAAATTTTCGACAAACATGGTAAAACACTGATAGGACGAAGATCGCTAAACTCCCTTGGTAAGGAGACCTTAAGAAGTGGAGTCACCAAAGCACTCTTCCAAATTTTTGGAAACTGAGTTTCGAATACAATAATTAATGATGTGCGCAATATATGGCAATAGAAATGGACACCCCAATTTTAGGATATAACTGCTAATACAGTACTAATAAGCAAAAATATTTAAAATTACTTGCATATATGTATATGTATATTATTAATAAACAAACACTGTAAAATGCAGACCAGTTGTTTTAATTTTTCTCTATTAACCGACCACCCCTGTTAACCTAACAAAATTTGATTCCCCGAGGGCGGTGGCTACTGACAGATTTTACTGTAATAACAAATATCCATAATTACTCATCGGCAACACGAAAATATGATAAAAATGCCTCTGAAATTAAAGTTAACAGATCAAAGCGATGATTTTGACATCAATGGACAACTTTCCAAATATATATTTGTCTCTGTCTAGTACGTTACTTTAAATTCGAGACGTATTGCGCAACCCCGGAGACGCTCTATTATGATTGTATTCGCTTTTAAGGCTATAATAAATAAAGATGGGGAGTTGTAAATCACGTTGTCTATTTATCCTTGATCCATGACGCACCGGCAAAGATCCATAGTACCGACTATATATGTATTTGCTTAAAAAGAAGGGGATGACGCCGAGCTGAATAAAAAAGCAAAATGTTAAGAAAATTTCGCAGAAATGCGTATTTACTCATGTTAAGATTGTCACATTACCATGCAGGATACCACAAACTTAAGTCAAAAACATAATATTTTTATTTTCTTGTATATATATCAATTTTTACAGAAACTGAAAGAAAATAATTAAAATCAATACAATATCTACAATAAAAAATCAAGATCATATTTTATGTCGTGTGCTCTTCATTATTCTAGGTTTGTCTTAGACTTAGTCTTAGTTACAATGGCCACCTGTCTTGGCGACAATCAGCCAGCTATGTACTCTAGGTTCTGTTTAAATTGGCGTTGCTTCTACTTTTCCTGGTTTACCTATGCAGAGTTTACTCTATGCAAAAAAAAAATAGGAAGAAACGCAGTTTATCTACATCTTTAGTTCAAACCACAACACTATTTATACCTAATAGCGGCAGTTAAACCATTCAAAATAAGATTAAATTAATATTTGGTAAACTTTAAGTTAACCTACATGTCACTTTAAAATTTTTGGTCTATGTTTGTAGCAGGACATTTTTTAAATAGGCAACGTGTCTTGTAGCGCCAGAATCGAGATAGGTACTCCTATTATTTAGGAACCGCCAGAAAACACATATTTTAAGGAATCTTTGGCCCTTTGACTTTATCAAACTTGATTGTGATTTAATGATTCGTTCTAGAATTAGAAATTTATCTAAACATGTCCTAAAATGCATTTAAGTTACGGTTTAAATTTTTTAATTATATGATTATGAATCAATTAATTCCGACAAATAAAAACATTAACTATGAATATTTGCTGCATATACAGGGTATTTCAAAAAATATGTGCCATCGCTTCTGTGGTTATTCCTTACCCAAAAATAAGATAAACAGTTCTGGTCAACATAGGTCCGCAACCGCTTTTTTTTAAGATAACGGGCTGGTACAATTTTTCAGCGGAGCAAAAACTATGTATGCCAATGCCCTTTACTTTTCTGATAACACAGATATACAGGGTGTCCGGAAATGACGATGAAAAATTTAAAGGTATGATTCTACATTAAAAGATATGAAAAAAAGTTCATATTAACATAGGTCCGGAAATGCTTCCAGAGGGAGCTGCTACAGGCCCTTGAAGATGGTGTCATAAAAGTGGTTTTTATTTAATTTATTAGGATCAACTTACAATACAGGAATTAACTTCTACGTATAAGTAAGAGTGATTGGAGGTCACTTTTTGAAAATATCAGGTGACCCATATTGCAGTGGCGTGGGAACAAAGGGGTGGTTAGTTATTTAAAATTTATAATAACATTGAAAAGGATTTAAAAGTTTAGGGACAGCGTTGTTTATTATTTTGTTATTGATTTGTTGGTATTTTTAATAATAAAATTATTATTCAAAAAAAAAAATCTGAGCATTAAAGTCCGCTTATCTCGAAAACGGTCGACTATACGCCTTTATACCAAGGAAACCTTTTTTACGTAAAAATGTTGATAGAATCATAATTTATTTAAAAGATAGCGAAAATACACTCGGCGAAAAAAATATGACCCTAAATAACTAACCACCCCTTTGTTCCCACGCCACTGGTTGCAATATGGGTCACCTGATATTTTCAAAAAGTGACCTCCAATCACTCTAACTTATATGTAGAAGTTAATTCCTGTATTGTAAGTAGATCCTAATAAATTAAATAAAAACCACTTTTATGACACTATCTTCAAGGGCCTAGCTCCCTCTGGAAGCATTTCCGACCTATGTTAATATGAACTTTTTTTCATATCTTTTTATGTGGAATCATACCTTAAATTTTTCATCGTCATTTCCGGACACCCTGTATAGGCAGTTTAATGTCTAATGCAAATTACATTTTGATAATTTTTTTATTTCGGCTTTGTTTAGGAGATAAATGCAATTTTATTAAACTCTGATATGTGCACAGTGATATGCAAATAAATGTCATTTATTATTTAAATCTAAAATCGTTGATCACACGAAGAAATGTCTAGGGACTATTTTTATAAAGTGATAAAGCTCAATTTTGAAAATAATGATTATTTCGAATATAAACAGTGGCGTATAATTCTTTTCGTTAAAAATATCAAAATATACCGGGTGTTGCATCGTCGAGCGGGACATAGGAAATCCCATGTAATTTTAAATGGGGTCAATTATTGGCATCCCTAATTATTTTAGAGAAAAATTCTATTTAGGTTTATTAAAGAGCACTAAAACCCACATTCAAAAGAATAACTTTAGATATTTTTGATGAGCCCGTTTACGGGTTATCGCCGATTTCTTTTTAACTATTTCTCCTTTTTATGGCCCCGTATTTGCGGGCACCAGTCAAGGTAAAAGATGACTGTCAAATAAAGTTGTCATTTTGAAATGTGTTCTTTATTGTTATAAAAACTCGTACATCGAAAATATTAAAGGTGTATTTATGAGTACAAATTAATCTGAATAAAATTAAAATAAAGTATCCAATTACAAGGTTAATTATGACATTTTACATGTTTCAATATTTTACTAATTAATAGGTAGGTACTATTAAATTGTTAGAACTTTAGGATTTAAGAAGATGTTCAAATATTCCTCAAAATGACAACTTTATTTGACAGTCATCTTTTACCTTGACTGGTGCCCGCAAATACGGGGCCATAAAAAGGAGAAATAGTTAAAAAGAAATCGGCGATAACCCGTAAACGGGCTTATCAAAAATATCTAAAGTTATTCTTTTGAAAGTGGGTTTTAGTGCTCTTTAATAAACCTAAATATAATTTTTCTCTAAAATAATTAGGGAAGCCAATAATTGACCCCATTTAAAATTACATGGGATTTCCTATGTCCCGCTCGACGATGCAACACCCGGTATGTTAGCGTGAACGCCACTGGTAGAAATAGTGCAAATCGTTTTTTTATGAAATAAATGTATTCTTATGCCTAGTTAGTACCTACTAAAATTCAGAATGATATCTAAAGCGGCCTTAAACCTAACGTACAATGCTGCCACGCCTAATAAAATTATTATAAGTTTATTAATTAAAATGTTAAAGCGAGTTGATATATACTGATTACCCTATACAACGACCAACGCAATATACTTGCGGAATAAAATACCCATTTGCTCATGTAATTCATACCTAATAATAGAGTATGTCTTAACCTAGTTTTTAGAGACCGCAATAGACCATTTTTGATTATAAGTGCGATGAGTAGTAAAGTAAATGTACCTATTTAGGTAATATTTAGGATTTGTTAAGGTATTTCAGCATTCGCTTATTTTGGGCTTATACATACCTAATATTTATTATACATATATAATATATTATACATAATACATTACATTATAATATATTATTATTATTATTATTATTATGTATGTATACAGTGCGAGTCCGTAACTTGGAATAAATTTGGTAAGTCCAGTAGGACTTGTGTTTTGGAAAAATGCGGGTATTGATATTTTAAGGTGTGGCCTTTTTTATTTAAAAACATTGATACAGTGTGTCCTAAATTTATAAACAGCATATTAAGTTACACATAACTGCTAAATTGTAATTTTTTATCCTTGTTATTTATAAGATATGAAACAAACATTAATTATATTTACTTTAAACTTGTTCGTTTCTAAAATTTTTTAAATAATTAATAAATGCTCACAGTGTTGTCCACTCATTATTTGGCAATATCCAACGGAAGAAAAACTCGTTTTGAACTTTTCTGATAACTTCGGAAGATATTAACCTATACTAATGTCTTATTCGTGCTTTCAATTCCTTAGCATTTACCGGCTTCGTCTTAAAAACTTTGCTTTTCAAGTACCCCTATAAAAAATAGTAAATAGTAGTAAAATAGGGAGTAAGGTCTGGAGACCTGGGTGCCCATTCAATGAGTCCCCTTCTACCAATCCATCTACCTAAAAATTGTGAATCCAGATATTCACGCACAGCTCTTGCAAAATGGGGAGGCGCAACATCTTGTTGAAACCAGATGTTTCTATCCGGGACATTAAAGTAGACAGGATCATTAAATACAAGAGCCAAGTTCTGAACTAGTTTCTCCTGCAAGAATTCCAAATATCTTGCCCCATTGAGATTTTCTTCAAAGAAAATTAGTCCTATAACTCGATCACCAACAATAACTGCCCGAACATTGACTGTTTCCGGGTGTTGAGTGTGGCCTTCCCTCATCCAGTGTGGATTGTCGTCTGCCCAATAATGACAATTTTGTTGGTTTACGTTACCATTTAATATGAACGTTTACCAGAAAAAATAATGTTTTTTGTGTTTAGATTATTCCTCTCTAGTAGGTCCATCGTTAGGGTCATCTTCTGTCAATTTCTAGAGAATTGTCATTTTATAAGAATGAAATTTATGCGCATGAAGAATATTTTGTATTGCAGATGAAATATTAGGGTTTTCTTGAATATCTATTGTACATTTATTTTGACATCTTCATTGAGCGCACTTTGTCGATGAATATCTGTCTTTCTAACATGCCCATTCTCTCGAAACTGCTTTTTAATCTTGCTTACTGTACCCTGGGATATGGGAGGTAAATCGGGATATGTCTCTCTGAATAAATGAAGAACTTAATTTTGTGTTCTTCCTCTATCTCCGTATCCAATCATCATTAAAATTTCAATTTGTGTTTATAAAAGTTCTGTCAAGAAATGTCAAAAGGTGTTGTTTTAAATTGACACAAAGAAAGTAAACAAACGACGGATACTGCCTTTTTTACTGAAGGTTTTTTATTAGTTTAAAGTTATTAAAATTAATCTTTGTTTCATATCTTATAAATGACAAGGAATAAAAATTTGAAATTTGGCAGTTATGTGTAACTTAATATGCTATTTAAAAGTAGTAAATAAAAACTAGGGTTGCCATTTAAAAAAATTCGCGATGACGTCATATCTCTAATTTAGGACACACTGTATCAATATTTTTTAAATAAAAAGAATATACCTTAACATGTCAATACCCGTATTCGAGCATTTTTCCAAAAAAAAAAACAACCATACTGAACTTACTAAATTTATTCCACGTTACAAACTAGCACTATATATTATGTAACCAGAAATTAGGCAAACTATTAAAAAATTGATTTGCTTTATCTTCTCTTCATTTGGTGAGAAAATAAAGTTTACTAATGTTGATTCGATAGTACTAAAAATTGAATATCTCAAGTAATACACCCTAGGCGAGGCCTCTGTTAGATAAAATACCTTCCTATTTCAGCTATGAATATTGAAGAAATTTTCTTTGTCTTTCATGCAACATTTTAAAAATTCCAAATATCCATACCCACTTATATTTCTGATATTGAATATTAGTAAAAAGTTTATGGAAAATAGTAAAATCTTATAAAAGATATTACGCAACACAATTGTTTCAACATTGGTTTCCTTAGAAGTTATCTTGAAAAGAGAGATATAGACACATAATGTACTGCCGGATTGGGAGACCTTCGCTAGGTCTATAATAAGCATTTCCTAGCAAATGCCAAACTAATATGGACTAATGGTAGGTATACAGATGTGGGTTTACCTCAAACAAAAACATAAAATATAAACATAATTAAAAAATTCTAAAATAAAATATAAGGAATACTGTTGTTTCTTGGTGTATTTGAGAAACAGAGACTAATTTAAAAATGGAAACTGTTTCCAACGAAAGACTTTAACAGCATTTGAACTTCTCGACAACACTTCGACGGGTGGGAGGAACTAAAAGAGGAAAACATTAAAGTAAAAAAGCAACTGCTCAAATTACAAAGTTTTGTAATAATTTTAAAACAGTTTAGTTTAATTCTAAAGTAAATGTAAATTTACCTTAACCCGAAAGAAAGTTTACGGTCTACATTTTAGCAGCACAATATGAAGACATGTAATTGGGTTAGAAAATTCATCACCTTTTGCAAGAAACATAATAAAATAATAATATTCATTATTTAAAAACATCGAAAATTTTAATATAAAAAAAAATAACTGGACTGCTGATTGCTTTGTTAGTGGACTGTCTCCAGCGTTAGTGTGGAACAAACTTTCTGCACCAGTGAGAAAATGTTCAATTTTCAGCACGCATATGACTGCGAAAAGTAGCACGCCCGTAGAGAAACTGATTTATATATTCTTTTCTAAATTAGCTTGGTATCTTCCTGTACTGCTGTTGGATAATATCGTCGTTCCTAGTGTTAACATAACATCTGATCGAGCTAATGAACAAGGTGGTTTAGAAGAAGTAAAAAATATTCTGGATTTAGTAGAAGAAGATGCAATGACCAGCGCACGAAGAATTGGTACTCAATTAAGCATTCCACAAAAAAGAATAACAAACACACTCCACGAGCAAGGCTTATATTCATACTATGTACAGAGAGTACAGTACCTAAAATGGAAAGATTATGCTAAACGTATGGAATTCTGTCCATGGATAAATAATAATCATCGTGTTGTATCGCGTATACTTTTTACGGATGAAGCAACGTTCATCCGTGACGGTATTGATAATACTCCTAACTAAGTTTGGTCCGTTCCTGCCGACTTACCCTGTATATTTTTATGGTTCAGCACAGTAATTCAAATACACAGTTAGAAACATCATTTAATTTTTTACCATAACAAGTCATTATGTATTCCTCAAGTCATCGACTGAATTTATTTTTTGCATACGATAACAGCAATGACTATGCCAGTCACGATAAAAAAGTTTTCTTAGAAATGCTTAAGGTTGAGGCCTTATTTTTATTCCCATAAGCGAATGGGAGGTGCAGTCTTGTATTATAAGTAGGTGTTATAGTAATAAATACATACTTTTATTACTAATCAAACATACAAAGTGATTGTTTCAGCTGTCTATTTGTTTGTTACATGTTTTGAAGGACACTCCGAACTTTAACAATTAGACTTTGAGAATCGGCAACGCAATCAAAGAGTTTTTTTGTAAGTCCTAAGTAAAATTTAATATTATTTAGTAGGTTCACTGTATAATAATACTCTCTACTACTGTACTAGGTACTTCCAAATAATGGATTATTCACTATAAAATAGTACTACGTTTCATTAACCCTACAACCAACATTCTTCTTAGCAATTATGTATATAAAGTGAATGGGTATAAAATAAATAATAAAATATACTTAATTTATTTAAATGCTTATTTCCGTCGATCGATTTGCTGTTCTAATTTTTCGGAATGTTGGTATGCATTAATTTCTTGTAATCTCTTTCCCGTGCTTGCAATTAAATAAGTCACACAATGTTAATTAAAAAGAAAACGTTTATATAAAACCCATGAGAATATCTCATACTACGTAGTACCCGAATAATGTATATCTTATACGTGCGAGCTTTCACTTCAATCTAAACCAACCAACCACCCTAAATATCTTTTGATTTCGAGGTAAATAAGATTTGAGAAAAACACGTCAATTTTAATATGGAGGGGGAAGTTTAATTACACATTTAATAGAATTTTACCATTGACCTCTGCACCTCCAGCAACCCCCCTTTCAAATATCAAATGGCATCTATCGAGTGATAAATCGTTGCAAAGGGCATTCAATTGCCTATTCAGCCGCGCTAAGAAAAGTGAAATCGGGTAATCGGTTTGCGGGCTAGGTGGAAAACTGTAATAGTAATGCAACTAATTTATTTAGTTTGAACAATTTGTTGTAATGTAAATGAAACAATGCAGTCTTCCTCCACAGTTTAATGATGGTAAATGTAAATAAAAGCTCCCTACATGTCTCGAATGCTAAAGCATTCATCATCAGGGGATACTAGCATCGAGTTTAGCGGAAATGTAATGTAAGTTTTCTCAAATTAATGAGTACAACTCAACAGGATGAGAAATGTAAAGTTGAAAACAAGACTAAAAAAGAGCTTGATATGTCAAAGTCAAAAATAAGCTTTATTGCCCAAGATAAAAATCTCATTGACAAAGCCGAAAAAAATACTACAAAATTTAAAATTAAAAAAATAAATTTACAGAAACAATAACAGTCAAAAAAACACATTATCTATTGATATTAAAAAAAAAAAAAACAAGCAGGGGAACACAAAAGGAGTAATAAATTATAATATTATTAAACCAAAATAATGTAAGTACGTACCTAATGTAAAGCCGGCGTAAAACCCCAAACAAATCAATAAAAGTAATAAAAATAATATATAAGACAAACAAAAGCTATGCAAAGTTACAACTAAATTATATAAAACAACACGTTTATAAGGTTAAAAGCTGCATGATTAAAATTTTATTCTAAATACATATTATCACAATAATTCTCACTCAAGGTGTAGTAAGCTTCACCAACTAACACCGTCTTTACTTTTTTTCTAAATAATTTTAGTAATTGTTCCTCTTTCATAGCTTTTGGAAAATTATAGAAAATCTTCTTGCTTTCATAAACGATCGATTTCTTGGTTAAAGCTGATATAGGCATAGGTAAAGGCATATCGATGCTTCGTCGTGTAGCATAATAAGGATCAGGATCTATAAATTTTTCCTTATTTTTAAAAATTAAACTAACCGTCTCCAATATGAAAATGGACACTAAAGTTAAATTCTTCCCGAGATGAAGATTGGTCTGCAAGATTCTCGATGCCCTATGTGATAAAGAGAGCCATTTTTGTAATACAAATATACTATTTAAATGATTGCATCCTATATGGATTCATGTTCAAGCTCTTCTTTACCATCTTTTATTATGCACCAAAGTCCAATTTCTTGAACCAGGCGTTTCAAAGGTTTTGTTTCATACATTGAGCAACGCCATTATAAACTTCTTCTGTACTAATGGTTGGTCTGCTTGTGTTTTATGAATTTCAGAAGCAGTTGCGCCCATCACACCGACGCGATTTGTAAGACACGCATATAAACCTTTGAAAATAGGCACAGATAAATCTGGGAAGTACACTCGAAAATCGTCGTTCATTAACTAGCACACCAGTTCGAAAATATACTTCAATCATGTAAATCTTCAAATTCAGTGCAACGCTTTAGGATGGTATCTTTACTTTTCTCAAAATAGAGATAATATGAGCATAGATCGGGAAAATAAGTAATTCTCGTTTTTTGCCATAACTTTAAAGTGGACCGCAAAGCAAGTGGAATATCCAGAATTCGAGCAGACAAAAACCTTCTCATATCGAACATCAGATACTTAACTATAAAGTGGCATCCTAACATACATCCAGGGAAACAACTTTCATGTCACTGTTTCTTTCTAGAAAGGTGTGCGTTTAATATAAAAATTAATTAATTGGCTTTAAAACACTGCTCAGTCAGCTAGTAACTGACCGCTTCTATTTTAATTCATCATTATCGCAATTTGTTGATTATAATAATATAGTATCAATGCTTACTTCATGGTTAAAAAAACCGCAATATTCCTGTTAGCTAGTTTCTTGAATTCTAAAGAGACTAAATCAGATTTTTTAAAAACGGATTAGGCGAAAAAGGATTATTTTGAGAAAGATAAAGAAAATCTATAAGAAAGTCTATCCTCGATCATGTCTGATCATCATTCGCAATTTTGGAAAAACCTTGCAACTATAATAACGGCTTGTTATTCGGTTATTTAGGTTTTCTTTTTTCATAATGATTCAACGACACATTCGTTTTTTTTTTAAATACTTATTATTTATGTTCTTCTGTTGTACTTTAATTTATTTTAAAATAAATACATTTTGGTTAGTTACTTATTTTAACAAATCGCTAGAGGCATTTTCTTGCTATTTTTAAACTTCAATCAGGAGTAAAATAAATAAATTACCTGTCATAAAAGTGGCATCTATTCACTCTACCCACAGAAAAGTAAAATTATAATTGAATTACCCAGCAAAAAAGTAATATATCTACCATACATTGTTTCAAAACATTCATGAAATTTAAGTAGTCAACAGTAGTCAATTTAAATATTTACTATTCTGGATGCTTAAGAAGTTGACTTTTATCCATCTCAACAATCTTGGAGGTACGAGACAGAATTTACAATCCAATATTCTTCTTGAGGAACCTTCTTCTCTAATTATTTTGTCTGTTATTTTTGTTCATTGTGTTATTTTTTGGCATTCTATTGATGTCTCCGAGTTACGGGGTACAGAAGGGATCGCAAACTGAAGACCATAAGCTTATAGTAAGAAATAGTCTATGGCTGGATAGTCCCTGAAGTTACCCGGCACAATGAGAAGAAATATGGAAGGAAACGTTTGATCAAATCATATTTTAGCAATGGGAAGTTTTCACTGGAAATGTTATAGGTAATGTTCTATCATATTCTTCGAGTACAATACTTATTATTGATACTATTTTTAGATAACATAATAAACTTAATAAAATAAATAAATTATTTTTCAAATTCTTCATATTTATACCACAGAAAACTTAACTCATGTTTTCTGGGTTTGTGAACAGTTCACGTTAGTGCTTGACATTTGTGTACCACACCAAACAAATTCCCAATAAAAAAGATTTTGTTCTATTATTTTAGCAATCTTTTTGTTGCCGATCCCACATTAGAACTCAAAGAATAAACATTTAAATTGATACATAAATTCCAAGCGTTATTGTTATTATGAACAATTATTTGAAGGACAATAATGATACGCAACCCAACACTTTTAATACTTAGATTGTACTTAAAAGTAATTTATATTCAGATTTGAGATCAGAAGTTGCTGGACCTTTAAAAGAATGGACCAAATAATTACTGTTCGCGTGCCACATTTACTATGTTCAGTCTTTGACTGGTTGTGTAGAACTGATGCGCGGTTGTCACGTTTATTTTCAAAATGTACTGAAACCGTCGTTTCGTCGTCTAAGTGTTTTTGTTTAACAAAAACAATTATAAAGTAATAGGATTTAACACCAAATTTCATCTAGCTGTACGCAGTACGCACTCTCACAAATCTTTATACATTTAAATTTCTTACACGATTTGTCTACTTTCAGCATAATATACTTATATTGTTGGGTTTAGTTTTTTAGTTTGCAGAGGATATTTTAAAAAGCAGAAAAAGTTGTTACACTCTTAACGGATATTCCGAGGAATCTTTATACAAAAGGTTAGTTAACTGGTAAGTGTAAGACAATCATTATAAGTCTTTGCGGTCACTTTTTAAACAGTTTATGGTAGCAATTTATTGAGGATAGTTAAGAATGTATTAAATGTATTAATTAGATGTGTTTTAGGATATGGATTTTCCTTCTGTGTATTAATTAACGCTTTAGTAGCAGGGTGCTTGAAATAAAGTATTAACAGAAAATTATTTTATTACTTCTTTCGCTGACTTGGCCCGCCTCTTGTTCTCATGTTTTTCTTTTAACTGACTATGTAAGAGTCTGTTTGCATAACTAAATAGAATATGACACATGTTTATTCCTTCAATTCATAATCTCGAGAAATATGACATGCATTTAAGGTTTATTTTTCTACGATGTAATTTATAACGGTATTTAACCAACCATTGTGCTAAAAAAAAAAATCATTTTTAATATTTTACTCTATTTAAACACTATATAGGTCTGGATCTGGTGAAAAAGCTAAATTTTAACAATAAAATATGATTTGGGTACAGCCGATTTCAATCTCTTTAATCTATAATTTCTTAATGCACTACGACAACACCGCACTGAAAACAACTGAAAAAACAAGACAAGCAGAACAACGAGTCTTAAGTAATCCTCTCGACCAATACCGAACGAGGTCAACCGGTCGTGCTAAGCCCGAGGCGTTACAAGAGAAAACGAACTATCTTAGAGGTAAAGAAGTGGTGACCTAACAGAAAGTTTCATGGCTTGGTCGTGGATGGCGCCACGTGACGGAGGCAATAACAGTTGAAGGGAATTGAACTTTAACAACTTTTCAAATGCTGATACTGGTTTAGGTAAAAGTAGGAAAACAATATATTTGCCCTTACGGATGTCATGCAGAAATGCCTGCTGTTTTTTCATGGACATTTTGTTTGCAACATGATATCATACACGCTGCAATAATTTCATCATTTCATTTTTTCATCACAAACATTAGTCCTGGTATTTTATGTGGCTTATTATGGCGTTAGTATTAATATAGAGTAAATTATGCCTTATTAATTTTCCTTGCAGAAACTAGCTACTCTAGGGATTCATTAACAGAAAAATTATAATAACACAAAGGTGTATTTTCTAGCTTCATTTCGAACGTACTTTTGTGTGTCAACCGTCAGGGTGTTAAATGTTTAATTAATAAACAGAAATACTGGTTATTGCTTGTTTTCTTAATAAACAGCATAAACAATTTTCCACCGCTTCTAAGGTCAAGCATATCATGAATCGTTAACAATTACATTCCAGTCGGTCAATTAACGCATTCCATTCGTTTATGAATAAAATAATAATATGTTGTGTTAAGTAATCATCAATAAATATTAAACTCTTGACTTCATTACAGGATGGTTATAGAAAAACTAAAGGAGAAACTAGATACTTATCATAAAAAAAAAGTATACTATATTACATATGTCTAGTCGCATGGAAAATTAATATCTAATTTTAGGGAATTTGTTTAAGGGTTAAAATGTTAGAAAATAAATTAAATAATGATGTTTTACTGTTTCTTCAAAAATAAGAAAAGTTGTTTATAATAGTTTTGGTACACAAAATAAATGTTGGTTTTCAATGTCATGTGATCATAGTTTGTAGAAATACGGCTGATTCATGGTCTGCACGATTTCTCGTTGTTAAATCATTGAATTTAAAAAATTAAAACATTTTTTTAATTTCAACAAAATAAACATTGTATGACAATTTTTGTTCTGTAATTGTAATTAAACGTTTTATTAAAAAAATATCAACAGTATTGAAAACTACTGTAAAAAAAAAAAAAAAAAAAAACATCTAAAAATATTGAAAACAGTAATTGTGCAGACCGTGGAGAAAAATTAGGTTTCGAGAAACTCTTATTTAGTAACTATACACTTCTGACGCTGACGGTACTCTCCTTAATCCTAAAGACACCCAGGTACACGTTTATACACAAAACAACTGAAAATGTAGATGCCCCTGAAATTTTAGCGAAAGATAACGGGTTCAAATACAGATTTCTGCGCATACGCCCTTGCTCACATTTGTAGTTGTATCTTCGTCATTATTCGGAATTTTTGACTAGGTATAATATTTTATTAAAACTGACCTGAACTAACCTATCTCCTACTGTTTCCGAAATAATAAATAATTTCTGTTCAATATTGCACAAATCATACCTTATTTAGAAATTTGCAAATTCTCCTTCTAAATTCACGGATAGTTAAAATTTTGATTATAGTTTAGCGAAACTCAATGGGTTCAATTTCCATATAGAAATCAATATTATTTTACAGGGGGTGGGGGTTAAAATTATTTTTATTCCTCTTATTTGTAAAAATGGTCAAAACTCCATTTTTTTAATAGAAGAATATATTATATAAAAATGAAAAGGTCATTAAATTTGCTTTCAAATCATGTATGATTTTTCTATACTTAACCTTTAGGTTGTCTCAATAAACCAATTTTTTTCTAAATTATAAAATTTTGAGTTTTTTGGGAATGTAGCATTGAAGCGACATGATATTATGACTGTTTGAAAAGTTTGACAAGACTGGTATTAACGTTTTATTAAAGAAAAAAATGAACGAAAATAAGTATTCTAACGAAATTCGAATAAAATTATTTGTTTCACATGAACCAAATTATAGCCAGAACTTGCAGAAAATTTAATGTAATGCATTCTGATTTACCACAAATGAAATAGTGACTCAAAATTAAAGGCGCCCATCAGTTTACCAAATCCTATCACTTTGACAGAAGATACTATTATAAATATCTTGGGATATTCCATGCATATCCAAGTAGATTTGGGCATACTATACACATCAGTCTAATGAATTTTAGTAAGTCATGACACACATTCATTTAAATTTAATAAAGTTCAAGTTCTAAAACCGGAAGATTATCAATTAAATTTTTGTGGATCACTTTTAGTTCGTATACCATACATGAAGATAAAAATCCTTTATCAAGAGTTATGTGACACTAACGAGGCAACATTTTCTAAGGGTTTTTAACAGAAGGAGCAAACATTCTTGGGCTAATCAAAACCCACATGTCACAAAAGAAATGGGGTTTCAAGAAACATTTAGTTTTAATATTGTTTACTGAAGAACAACAAAATCAGCTTCTTAATTTATGATGAGTCATTATATTTCCAAAGATACCGCCAAATTTTTAGAACAGTTATAAAAGATTTTCTCGAAAATTTAGCACTTTGATGAATTTCGAAACTCGTGGTACCAACTGGATCGAGCTCCATCTCATTGCACGTAGACAGTGTCACAGAAACTAAATTAAATATTTGCTGATCGTTGGTTTAGTCGTTTAGGCCCTTCGGATTGGCCAGCGAGATGGCCCGATCTCACACCACTAGATTTTTATTTCTGGGGTACCTTAAAAAAAAGGCGTACGTGACACAACTTTGCACCAAAGCAAGTAGTTCAGTGTTTAAAACAACTAAATCCCAGTGAGGTGGAAAAAGTCAATACAAGTGGTAGGCACAGTTTAAAATGGTTAGATTGTCATGGTCAACGTTTTCAACATTTATTGAAATAATGTTAATATAATAAAGGTTAAGTATAAAAAAAAGTATGCCTCATTTGAAAGCAAATTTACTGACCCTTACATTTCTGGAATAAAATATTCAAAAGAAAAATGGAGTTTGACCATTTTCGACCAATCGATTTCTATATGAAAATTGAAACCATTGGGTTTCGCTAAACAACTAAAATTTTTCCGTGAATTTAAAGCGAGAATTTACAAATTTTCAAAAAAAATTTCCTATTACCCGTTTTCCATATACGACTAACGTACCATCGACCTTGAATCACCCTGTATACTAGATAATCAATAGATAATTTAAAAAATTAAAGAGTTTCAAAATTCTGCAGATAGCTAACTTCTTACCTAATGCTTAGTACCTGTACTATTGGGGTAATTTTTGAACATTATCAAAACCAAGTACACAAATCATTTAATATTACTTTAATTTTATTATATTATTTGTCTTTCACTTACCTTGAGGGCACAGAATATGCAAGAATCCGCCATGCAAGCATGTCCAGACAGATCCCGAAAACTTCTTCTAAAAATATCCAAATGCCATAAAACCTGTAAAAAAAAGGAATATTTAAACTTATACCATTTAGAAGAGTCCAGTATATTATAATAGTAAAGCAATTATTTAAATGTATCCTACAATCGTCTTTTTGTCACATTTCCATGAAGATAGTGATTAATAACCACACTAATAATATTGGATATGCTTATCAATCAGAAAATAGATGATTAATTGAAGTATTAATAATTAGCTTTAGAACAATGGGGTAGGTACTGTCAAATCGTACAAATATACGTTGTGGCAGCAAAATTAATATCCATGCAAATTCACAAGTCTAAAATAAGGGGTGGCCAGATGCCGTGACACCTGTAGCAGGACACGTGGCGAAGCAATCGAACACAGGTTGCAAGCGGTGATTATGGTTTTTAAAAGTTTCGTAACAATGGTAGTATACAAGTTTTAAAATTTATTACAACTCTTATTTTAAAAGCAGTTGTTTAAAAGCGTAATGCAGAAGCTCAAAGCAACAAAGAGGCCACAGGAATAATATTAGATATAGGTTAGCTAAATGAGGTACAGATAAGAGAAGGGCCTCAGAAAACCATGGGCTTTAGTGTGGATATTTTGTTGTTATATTAATATACTTGAAAAAATTAAAAATAATTACCTAATCTAATGCGTTCTGACTCCCAATTAAACTAACCTAAATTTATACAAATAATCTTTGGCTTATGATAAGGAAAAAAAAAAACTTTGAATAAATTGATGCATGCCCATTCGAAATAAATATACATTTTTAGGTAAAGTTTGTGGTAAAATATTTTTCGAACTAAAAGACAGATGGACCTGCGCTTATCAAGAAGTTCTAAGGGATTTTACCAGCACTAACCAGTTTTTACAATCGGATTCTAAATAAAGGGAAAATACTACTTACAAGGATTTCTTTGAAGCGCTAGCAATTTTTTAAGATTTAAATGCTTCGGAAAATTTATTTTAGTAATTATTGGGGTCATTTGGTCAAACCTCAAATTACATTCTTTACCTAATTTTTAAAAAGCATTAATAAGGTATGGTCAGTCCTAAAAAGGTAATCCGATAAGTAATTTTCGAAATATACGAGATAAAAGTCAAATAAAACGGACGCGTGGTAGTGACGACTTGGTCTGAGGTGACGACAGTTCTTCCGCTTTGAAACTTGTGCGACGGTTTTTATGTGCATATACAAGGGAGATACCATTACTGTTTCATTGTTCAGTCAAGGCAGAAGCTTATTGTTACTATTTTTAATAGTATCTTCTTTAACAAGTAGGAAATGCCATTCCATATGAGTTCTAGACTCTGCTTTCTCTAACACTATTTTAGAAAAAAGAAAAAGAGATTATTAAAACTTTTTTTCTCCTGTCGATATCAACTCCGTTACCAAGCAACGGTGAAAAGGCCACCTGTCTTTTTAGTCGTAAGCAGCAGGAAACCGCGGCAGCGAGCGCGACTCGGCTTACTATAGGAGACACTGACGTCACACAGCGGTTTCCGCGAGTCGATATTCGTAAGTTATTTTAAAGGCTCTAGAGGCGTCAGAAAATTAAAATTGTTTGCACTTCGCGCTAAAATTACATCTTTCAGAAATTGTAATAAACAGAAATGATAAATGACCTGTCTATAGAAGATCACACAAACCCCCTGATGAACAGCGACGTCTGGAACCAGGAATCAACAGCAGACTAAAAAAGTTATGGCCAGTGTACTAAGTTAAGTTTTAAGTGGTGGTGTTTTAATGGAAGGGATCAAAATAAAACCCTCTGCCAATGTCGACATTTTGGCAATTTATTTAGTCGTCGTCAGAACAGTACATCAATGTGGTTTTTGAGAAGGCATCAAAACAAACGAAAATTACTGAGAGTTAATGCATGTATTTAGGTTTGTGTATATCTTCCCAGTTATAAAATCTTGACAAAAGTGTTGTGATCCGTCTTAATAAGGTACAACATTCTGGATGGCTCTCTTGACTGCATCCCGCCATATATCTCGATTAGCGGACATTTGCGCTGCTTGTGCGAAAAATCTAACAGGTTTATCTTGCACGATAAGCCTCTCCTGTGTTTACTCCTATTGATGTGACCGAAAAGGGTAAAAATCTGAGAGTAGACGATACAAGACAAGCATTTCGTTGGGCTTATTTCTTCTAGAATTGAAAGATTTGTTCTATATGCGGTCCAAGAAATCCTCAGCATGCGTCTCCACGTCCACGTCTTAAAGGTATCAATCCGGCGACGCTTCATTTTCCTGATGGCCCATGTTTCAGAAACATAAAAGAACATCGAAAATACTAATATGCTGACCAGGTCAGTTTTTGTTTGTTTTGTGATGTCGTTGTCATGCCATATTTCATTTAACTGCGTCATTGCTGATCTAGCAAGTTGAATGCAGCGTCTCATCTCGCCCTCACAGTCTTCAGTATTCTCTATTAGGTAAAGCGCCCAGATAGACGAAATTATTGAAGGCCTCTGAATGACAAATAGTCCTAGTTTCGGGATGGTTGTTGTGCTTCCTATAAATTATCATACTTTTGGTCTTGTTGTAGTTTATGTCCAGACTATATATGGTACAAGTATCTTCGAGTCTCATCAGTACATGGAGTATTTCAGGCTATGAAGCAACAATCAAGTTCGTATCGTCAGCCAATCTCACAGTTAGACACTCTTCTTCCACCACTATTTACTTCGCCGTATCAGTTCTCCAGTACCTATCTCATAATAAAGATAGAAGCGGCGAGAGAATACACCTCTGTCTCTTACCTGCAATTTGCACATTTATCAGACAGACAGTTGTCAACTCTTACATGTGCAGAGTTGTTATCATATAATTATCGTATAAGGTATACAAGATGCTCTGGAATGCCCATCAGAAACAGTATATTGCAAGGTTTTTCCCATTATACGTTGTCAAATGTTTTGATGTAATCGACAAAGTACAAAAATGTTAGCGTAGTATTCCCTCGACTTCTCGATGATCTGTCTAACGTTGAGGAATTGCTCTATATTGTCTTTCCCTTCATGGATCCGGCTTACTCAGGGGAAATTTGCCACAGGAGATAGTATTCCAAACGGACTCGAAGAATATACCAGAAGACTTTACTGGTATGGGAGATCAAGGCAAGTAGTCTGTAATTATCACCGTTTTAAGTGGCACCTTTCTATGGAGGGTAATAAAATGGATGCTCTTAAGTGTTTATAAAAAATATATGAAATCGCTTGATATCAACCTGATTAAGTCATTTAGTGACTAGCACATCTGATGATCATTAGCTCTTTAGCTCATAGAATTATGTAACTAACCTAACTCCATAGGTAAGATCCTGCAATTTATTAAATATTTTTTAGTCAAAATTAGAATTGGTCAAATTTTTTAAACCTTTTCACCCAATGCTTAATAAAAAAAATTAAATCTATTAATATCAAAAAAAAGATAATAACAAGGTATTACACAAACTTTGAATCAACAGTCTTCCGGTTCTCCTAAAAGTGGTAAGTGTATTTATAATAGCGTATTCTCACGTTCTTAATTGCTTCTAAAATAAAATAATTATTATAATGGGTCTTTAACACAACCTTTCTAATCATTATACTATTTTATAAAACAATAATTATAATAATACCCACGTTTAGCTATGCGTGCTTGTTATGAAACGACAAACGGCGTTAGTAAGTTTATTCAGTCCCTTAGTGCGTTTTTTAAAAACGCAGTTGCATCAAGGTTTGTTTCTGCTTACACCGTTAAGCCACATTTAAACTACGCGTTTGATGCATGCAATAAACAGAAGTAGCTACATTAAGGCAGGCTTTAGATGATAAAGTATAGAAAAGGAGACTACGATTTTAGATTTTAAAAATTTGTCAAAATTTAATATGCAGGGCGTTAAGAACTTAATTTACGGACAAATAACTCATATACAAATAAGAGTTATACACTACATATTATTATATTGTAATTGCCTTTGAGATGACACCCAAGAAATGATTGGTTTTACCTACTTGGTTGTTTGGTTTATCTGAATAAATAATCAGTGGTATGCGAACTTGGAAAGTTTGGGTGTTGTTTGTTTAAGAGTTTGGGAAGTCATCTTTGTCTGGCAAAAGTGAACTAACCTAGTCCCATATACATAATGCATTTTTATCTTATTTTCAGATTATGCAATGGAAACGATATATTCGAGCACCCGGTATTGATTAAAATAAAAATAATAAAATACCAATGGCTCCAAATAGAAAAGGCTCTCTGCCATTAAATAATGTTTTCATATTTTTATTTATATTAGGATGTGTGTAAGATGAAGTGTAAGAGTACTCACTGATAACTAAATGTATGTAGGTCAAGTCACATCAAAGTACCAAAAAAAAATTTCAAACCAGAAATAATTAGCATGCCGTTTACTGAATAGTTAGTACATCGCCAGCCAACGTGAACCCAACTTATTAGTATACTACTACAATTAACTATAAGATATCTTGTAAGGATTATTGTCATTGAATTCCTGTAGCTGAAGGCTAGCTGGTTGAATTCTAGTGCCAAGTAAACTTAAGTCGCACATACTTATTAATACAAGCTTAAAAGATTTAAGTTCCTTGTAAATGAAAACAAATTTAAATCCTAAAACTTTATAGAGGTATTAGGTATTAAATCTTGGAGTTAAATATTTTAAAAATATACATGGTGTCTATTAAACATACGGCAAATATTGAAGGGGTTATTCCCTGTACTATTCTAAGAATATTTAGTCCTTTAATGATTTTTGTAATGCCGCTTCTTTCGAATCCAATACTTTCCTCATTGACTGCCAAATTCTTTCAATAACACCAGAGTCGTCTCTTATTGTGTTACACCCAGTAATTAACCGATTACTTAAATCTTCGACATTCTCCACTGAAGTAATAGTAAGTACCTGGATCTTCCTTTGTCCATGTCCAGCACATTCTCTTCCACTATCACTGGCCTTCCTGTTACCCCATTTCGTTTTAATGTGCCTGTTTTATGAATAGTTTGAAAGGTTCTTTTATCCGATTAAGGTCAGAAAATCGTCCGATGAACAACCGCCTAGCTTGTAATAAATTGCCATCAGCGAGTCTGTATATTAAATATGCATGTCCATCGTCTCGGCGTTATAGCGATTCATGATAGGAGACTTCGCTAACAAAAGTTTAACTATTATAATCAGAAAACACACGTCAAACAACCAGACGTCAATCAGTCTCAACAAATTCGACACATACAAAATGATCAATTACGAGACGTATTCAAATAAAATTTACCTTTAAACTGATTTTCTTAAAAGATAACAACGCATTTTTGAAAAAATTTATACTTGGTAAGCCCAGTGTAGTAAGCCATACTTTTATTTCGACTGCATTAATAATTTAAAAAATATGAGAATTGGCTTTGTCGAAAAATTTTTTTGGCCTGTATCTTCGAACCAAAGCGGTTTTCCAAAAATCATCAAAGGATAAAATATTCTTAGGATTGTTCATGCAGGGAATAACCCCTTTCATTTTTGCTGTATGTTTAATAAACACCCTGTATAAAACATGAGCAGTAAATATAAGATATCACAAAAGGAGAAGTAGTTTTGCGTGTGCGTCAGTTGCAATACCTCCGAAAGTACATTACATATCATTTTCAATTTTGGTATGTATTAATTAATAGCATAAAAAACCACGTACTTTGGTTAAATTTTTATTCTATATTCTAAACTGACGTATAGTTTATTGCAGGGAATTAAAACAATAAGTAAGTATAATACCTAAAAAAACACATCTAACAACTTTTACTACGTGTTAATATCTGTTCACAATTTGTTTTTTTAGCTTAATTTTGCATTTCTTTATATATATTTTATACTTTTAAGACTTTCTGGCAATGCATTGTAAATTGTAATTCCATCATATTCAGTCCTATGATCAAACACACCAGTTAACTCTAGACGCTCACTTCAAAATGAACTGTTTTTCGACCACGGTTAAAAATTAACAAGTAGGCTTTTTTCGGTTGTTCTCATGGAAACACTACGTTAAAAGTTAACTTGTGTGTTTAATCATAGGGCTGATTATAAGATTGATCTCTTACCAAAATTCGCCCGAATTTTAATACTCTGAAAGTTATTACAGTGTCTTTTATTATGATTGCGAATTATATTTGATTCTGATAAATTCTTATACGAGCTTTTTACATTTAAGTTTATTGGTATTATTAATATTGCAATTTTTAATTTTTATAAGTTTTTTAAATCTAGATAACCTATCGGTTTATATAAATTCATTGCTAGTTCCAAAATAAGTAAATTATAAATGCATTTTATTACTTTATTTTGTAATTTTTGTAATGGTTTCAAATAAGTTTTACATGCTAAACCCCATGCCAATATAATAATAAAGATAATTTTGTTGTTCCACCAGTGGTGTTACTAAATGTTTCTTTTACAAAATAAGTGGTACGGCAACATTTTGCCATCTGGATATTTTTGCTGGTCAATTCTATAGCGTTTTTCTCGTGATTAAAATAATTAAATTAAAAGTGAAACCCATTGTGGCTCAAACTGCGGATTTAGTTTTAACATTCTGAAGGTACCACTGACAGAGGTTAACACGCATTGGAGAATTCCAGAGGAGTAACGTCTGCACTTCTAGAATATGGTACGGATATAACAAATAACCAACCAAAATTCGCCAGACAAGGCAGTATCATCGGCCCCCTGGCATTTATAATTTTTATTATTGATATCTATACTAATATCCATTCAACTATACGTCTTTTTGTTGATGGTTGTATCATTTATAGACAAACTAAGGGAGCTAAAGAACATGAAGGTGAGCGCTGATAAAACTCGGCAGATATCATTCGGTATAAAACGTTTTCACTATAACTATATTCTCAACAATGAATATGTCTTAACAATTAACGTTATTACATATCTCGGAGTATATCGTACTCGGTCCTTGAATTGGTCAGAACATGTGAACAAAACGGTAACTAACGCTTACAGAGTGCTCAATTTTGAATTTTGTGATGTGCAACTTAAAAATGGCAAGTCGAGCCACTATAATTAAAGCGTATCTAACCTTAATCAGACCATCCTTAGAGTATTGCTCATCCATATGGCATCAGCAGACTCTGACAACCCAGTTGGAGATGTTCCAAAAAAGGGCTGTTCGCTGGGTTTATTTGAATTTCTCTCATTCCTTTAGTCCCACTGCTGCATTAAGGGAACTTGGGTGGCCATCATTATATGAACGCAGGGAATATTTGTTCAAGGTTCTTATATATAAAATTTATGATGGCTTATTATCATGAACAGAAGTTTCTGATACTCTCGTTAAATCCAACCACCACTTTAGAGAGGACCATACATTTAAAATTAGAAAACCTTTCTGCCAGACCGATGTCGGTCTTTTCTCGCCATTGGAATTGGGTATTGACCTATGGAATCATTTGAAAATTTTTGACAGAACAATATCAACTCTGCAGAATTTTAAGAATCCTTTGAAAATTGCCTCAAATGAATAATACTGCACATTGTGTTTATACTTTTGTATTTTATGCATTGTTGTAAATAATGTGTCTTTACAGATAATATATGCCCTAACTGTTTTGTAGTTAGGCATCCACAGGTATTAATACTGCTGTATGGTGTTATCCATAAATAAATTAAAAACAATTTGATGATAAATATTCAGAACTCTATAGCGGTCTTCCCTGGATGTTCGTCGATTTACTGCAGCACCGTTTCCTCAATTTCGGGTGTTCTGACAGGTCGAGATCTACTTTCCGAATAGCCTTTATCGAAACTACCTAGGATATCTTTCTTATCTTAACGCATAGTATAATGCACTATATTTACTGAGATATTCGAATAAAAACACCGAAAAAATAAGATAAATTCAATGAAATATTAAATCGAAGAGAAAATACGATGGACATTAACCACCTACTTTATGTAAGCAATTTGAATTTAATTTAATTAACCAGGCTATTCAGAAAAAATATCCACATGGAAAAATGTCAGTGCGGTACCACCTTTTTGGATAAAGTATCGGAGGACATGTTTGCATGAACGCCACTGGTTGAGCAATAGAATAACTTTTCTAACTAAAATATGTATCCTATTAACACATTCCAAAATTTAAAATAATATCTAAAGTACCTTTGATATATTAGTACCTCATAAAGAAATGGACAAAAATACAATGTGTGAAACGGTGAAAGCTTTGTTCAAATGAGAGTAGAAAAAAATGTTAAATCCATAAAAATCTTTTATTTTAAGGTGGGTCTATGCAGAACACTGTTCCTTTAATTTAATTTTCATTTTACCTAAAACAGATTTGACGGCGTTTATATAGACTGTTTAAGATTTGCTTACGCAAGCGCACAAGCTCCATAAATTTGTGATGTTTTTTGTTCGTAACCAAAGATTATCTACATACCATAACATTTTAAGATTGTCTTTTTTGTGTCGAATGCTTATTGTTCATTTGTTTTGTAACGTTACTTTCAGGTTGTTTTGGTTATGTTTTATTTTGTGTTGTAGAACCGCAAGTCCGTAGATTTACCTCCCTGCGCAAAACCGCTTTTTAGTTTAAGGTTATGTTCTCTCAAATATGGTTTATTCTCTGTGATCTTTTTGGTGAGCTCTTGAGTTTGACGGAAAACTGTCATCGGTGTCACCTGGCCAAACGAAACTCTGACGTCTGGTCAGACCATTTAGCCCTTGTGGGAAAATTCGGGAATCTTTCCCCATCTCTGTGTTTTCCACATTAAATCTTAATTAAGGCACATATAGGGTAAGTTCACAACGTATATTTTCATGGATTATCGATATTTTTGCCACAACCTGAAACTCCATACCTTTTTTTTTATACCAGAATTATCCTTCCTCTACCAGATTGTGGTCTCATTATCACTGCCGTTTTCATCTGCTGTTTTCTAACTCGCCGCCCTATTGACCCTTGAGTTTCCGGGCTGTTCTTGAAACATTTGTGAGGCTTATTTGAGGGCCAATATTACTATTTGCCAACGTTGCTGAAAAGCAACAAGGGGCCATCCCTTAAGGGAACTTGCTACCTACAGGTGGACCCTACTGATAAGTACCATTTTATTTTAATTTAACTACAAATATCGTAGTGATTTTGTCATGTTTACAGCCAAATGTGTTTTACCTTCGTACCTAAATGAGGTAATATAATATTTTAGTTCTTATCAAGCCATAAGCTATTTTGCATTTTGTAATCATAATTTAACAGTGTTTTTCAACATTATTCAATATTCTAAGTAATTTGCCGTATTAATCAAAGCCATTCAGATGTATAAAGCGATATTTAAAGGAGTTGCAACTCTTGCGCTATATTAATGATTCTTTAAACTAGTGAAACTCATACCTTTATCTTTTGTCCGGTTTGGTAAATGAACTGACTATAAGTATTATTGTTGTTTCTAATTTAAAACCACCTGTGACCTCCTTTTTCGTATTTACATAACTTTTAAGTAGTCATTTTTGTGTTTATTTTGGCACTGTGTGTGGATCTCATTGTTCACTCATAGGAATTAGGTGTCGTTGTGACAAGTCGGGGACTAAAAGCAGCTGTGAGTGGCGCTCAAAACTCCATCGTATATCTTGGCTTGTACAGCAACATCCTTTGGGGGCCACACTCGTACACATTGTAGTTTTTACTGGCAATGACCCTACTTAAAAAAACACCCCTGTTTACAATTGCCACGAGCTTGAGCTAGCTGAGGTAGGTGGTTAACTTAAACCTTATTCAATAATTAAATTTCCATCGTTTATATTTTGTTACCACCTAATAAGGTTATATTTTAAATCACCCCGGAAACACCCTAAAGTCAGCTAAGAACGGAATAAAATTTCTAGGGGCATTTTAAATTCCACCAAACAGATGTCAGGTAGCTCTGCGCAGCATGCGCAAAACTTGAGGGTTGGCGAACTTCTTGAATAAAACTTAAAGTAATATTAAGTATAAATTATTCTTAAATCGTGTATAAACGCTCTTACGGCTTCGTGTACATTTAAAATGTCACTAAAGTAAAATTAAAGTTAAATTAAAGTCAAAGTGTTCTGCATAAATCCACTTTTAATCAAGAGATGAGATCTGTTCATAGGCACACTAAAAGTTCCCGATCATTTCTTCATACTATTGAATTTATATTCACCTCACTCAGCGAAGGGTTTGAGTTTTGAGTACACTATTATGCATTTAATTAATTCAGCGTCAATATTGTAATATCTATTTGCTGGAAAGCCTGATAGATATTATTAAACTAATCTTTAAGATAAAACACGCTTTGGTTATCTTGATTTCGAAGTAGACATACATATAATATGAGCTCATAGTACGTAGGGCTTCAAGATATTAAATATATGACCACTAATTTAATATTATGACAGGGCCGATTTAAAACAGGCATAATATGCCTAAGCTCTTTAAATTATAGTAAACCTGCTTTCGCGCCCACTAATATTAGCAACATGACAACGTCGTCAACAAGAAATAAGTAGTACTTACATTAGAAACTTGAAATATGGCCTTAGGCCGGTGACTTTTTCCCTTGGTCATCTCTAAAGACACATCTCCCAGTAACAAAATCCAAAATCACTTAAAATTGGCACATTTTTCCGTTAAAATCGTCTAAAATCGTTCGAAAAACACGCCAACAACTCTCCGTTTACCTATTATAGCTATATTTTACCTGTAGTACGCTCAAGTCGCGGTCACTGCACAGGTGTGTAAAGCTTCGTAGAGGCCGGGGGCTATGGCGGCCATGTTGGAAGAAGGAAGCGAGGCGGGAAGGGAGACGAAAGGTACCGTCGTGAAGAGTTTCGGCTTGGATGGCCACTTGGTTTGGTACCTTTGTAGAGCTACGTCTTCGAGTTCAGCAGTGATGGACAAATATGGCATTACATACAGGGTTATGATATAGAAACGGCTCAGCCTTTTATATAGAATACTGCCCACATTATCAAGGATCGCTCGAACCCGCCAAACTTACTTTTTAATGAAAAATACCCAAATTGTCCGCCTACTGTTAAAGATATTGTTAAAAGTAGTCGGCCTGGTATATCTGAGGAGAAAAAATTAAATAACATAATTATTATCACTACAGAAAGATTCTCATAGCTCAAGCATACAAGTTAGATGTGACTACGATATTCAAATACACCGTATTTAAATTTTTAAAAACGAAAAGTTTCATCCCTCTAAACCAGTAGTTGTGTAAGAATTATTGGACGATGATCTTGATAGGCGAGAGCAATTCTGCGGAATAATAATTGAGCTGACAGATAATCACACAAGAATTTATAAAGAATTTGTTTCTCAGATGATGCTACGTTTTTTTTTTTAAATGGTCAAGTTAGCAGACAAAACTAAAGATACTGGTCACAGGAAATTCCTCTTTGCTTCATAGAAAATCACACCCAGTATAAATGAAAAGTTTAATGTACTGGTGGGTATTGTTGAAAATAAGGTAATCGAGTCATTTTTCTTTGATGAGAGCCTTTATAGAGAAAGATATCTAAATTTCCTTCGAAATGCTCTGATTTAGAGATTTACCATGTTTAACCTTATGATTTCAACAGGGTAGTGTTCCCCGCTTTATGCTGCTCATGTAAGGGAGTACCTAAATACAATTTTTCCGGGGTGGTGAATAGGTGCCACCATAGAGTGGCCACCCAGATTGCCTCATCTCAACCCACTGTTTTTTTTGTGGGGCTACGTCAAAAATATAGTTTGTATATCTAAGCTAAACCTAGATAAGCTTAAGAAGTCTAATGGACGAGTAATATGAGAAATTTCTACACAAGTGGTACAAAATATACAACAGGAATTTTTAGATCGATTGATCTACTGCAGAACAGTTGGCGGAGGACTTTTTCAACATCTTATAAAATAGTTTATTTTCATACTTTATCGTTTATCTATTTTGTTTTAAAAGTTAATATTTCGTAAACCATTGAAGATAGGTATAGTAGGTACTTATATAAACGATTTATGTTATGAAAAATGTCTAGAATTGATTGTAGACTATGAAAATGTAGAAAAACCTATCAAACTAACCTGATCTGAAGTTTAAAGCAAAATATATCTTAAAGTCCAAGAGTTAATCGTTCCAAAGAATTTCAAAAATATTTTATTAGGGGTTCTGGATTCTCAAACTTTAGATCTCATAACACAGTGCAATTTTTCTTTAGCAGGGTCATGGGGTTTTGCGTACTATATTTTTAACCGTATGTTGGGATGCCTTCTACTGAACCAATACAGCTAAAACTTGCAACAGGTAAAGGTTAGGGTTAGGAAAAATTGAAATCCCTCATGAAGGATAAAAGAAATTTTACAGTTATTGCTAAAGAAAATGCGTTCAGTAAGCAATAAGAAGAGCCTCACGTCAAAATGCTTCTCGAAATGCATTTTAGATCCAAGTTTCAAGTGAACCCTTCCTTGAAATTTTACGTCTGTCACAAAGGGTAAATGTTGAAAGGCAACCTCGCGTCCACTGCCTAAGTAGGTACCTTTAAAATATGGTACTTGAGCCTTTGACCCAAGGGGGCGTGGAAAGAGAGTAAAGGGACAAAAGTGAACTTTCAATAGTGTATAAACGAACAGACCAAACTAGATTTAACTGTAACGATCATTTTTTTGAAGCTAAGTTTAGTTAGTCATTATGCTGTTTGCTGTACATATCGTTTCACAGCTAGTAAAACGAGTCTACGAAACGTCGTTACGAACGAGGGTTGTTTCATTCAACGTACCGGTGAATTAGCGGTGTAACATTTTAATATTGAATATAAAAATATTCCACCATAACAAACTGTTTCGGCCTTCAATAATCGCTAAAGGCAATGTTCCAGTAAACAGTAAATCTAGTTTTTGGAAGCAAAGCCAATAATATTTGACAACTTTAATAAAGGCTTTAAGGTTGTAGCGGCAAGGTTACACATTTAAATTTTATTCACCTTTCCAAACAATATTTTGATCATTTGTAAATTAAAAGGCGCAATCTGAAGCTAAAACAGTTTTGTTCCTCTTTCTCCAGACCTGTTCCAAGTTATACCCACATCGACATAGTCGAAGAGGAAGCACATCGATATAGTTGAAGAGGAAGAGACAACATGTTAAGAAACGCATTAGTATATAGGTTTGTAATTCAAGAACGCAGTATTTGTTAAACTGTAAATTACTTCTTTTGGTACTACTATTATATTGGTATTAACTACAAGCGACTGGTGAAGGTAAATATTGGCGTGTGGACAAAATAACGGTCTTTTGTGTATAATACTTTGATTATGTTGTAACATTTTACCACACAAGACGAACATTATTACCACAATTAGTATTAAAGATTTAGAAAAAAAAATATTTCTGTTCTAGGTTAGTTTTTAACAAAACACATCTTTTTTAATAATAGCAAGGGTAAATGCAACGATATCTTTACATTTTATTGGGTTAGTTTGGGAAATCGGCACATCAACGCAAATTGTAAATAATTAAGAAACGTATTGTTGACTATTTAGGTAAGTAGGTATAGTATACCTTCCAATAAATAATTTGGATTTAAAAAGGGATGCTGCACCGATGATGATGCACTTATTTATCTGACAAATAATATATATGAAAATTTAGATGATACCGCTGTGCTATATAGTGGTGATTCCTGGAAAGAAGTAAAATAATGTGTGTAACAATTACCTTTAAAAACCAAACTATATTTCTTTTAGCTGTGACCAGGCCCGT
This sequence comes from Polydrusus tereticollis, assembly GCA_963920685.1. Classification (NCBI taxonomy): domain Eukaryota; kingdom Metazoa; phylum Arthropoda; class Insecta; order Coleoptera; family Curculionidae; genus Polydrusus; species Polydrusus tereticollis. Next base: position 60,813,750 of record OY987329.1, read on the forward strand.
GGAGATATGTTATTTTAGAAATTTATGGATACCATCTAGTTACAGTCAGATTAATTATATATTTTTTAAATTTACTTTGTAAATTTACAGCTGCTGCTAAAATCAATTTTTCCCAAAAAGAACAGCTACAACAGCCCCAGCAATAATATTAATTTGTCACTCAAAATAAAATTTAATTGCTGCAATGATGCTTTTGTTGAAACAATTGATGATATAGAGATTAGGTGACTATTATCGCTAACAGGACATTGATAAAATGGACATAAGAATTTTATAAAAAGTTAGACTGTACGTAATGTTTAACGTTCCAATATAACGTCACGATATGATGCCGTTTTCTTGTCACATGGTTACCTATTCCCAACGATATCAACATGTATATTATGGCGTTCTCCTACTGCCTCTGGGATGCTTCGCTGTGCATTTAATTTTGGCCAGGTTTAATCATAAAACATCTGCCCTTAAATCTGCTCATCTGTTTTTATCCATCTGCATAAAACAACCCAAATGGTATACGGTATCACCACGATGACTCATGATGGCGCACTTTTTATAGACAGGTGCCCATGCCGCAATTTTTGCAGCTGGGTAGACACAACGATAGACAGACGACCTGCCGGTAATGAGCACTTTATGTTTATTTAGTGCTGTAAATTACGGAAAGAAGAAAGTGATGGCTAATTGGATGAGTAATGGTTTCGCTGTAAACTTTAGTATAGGACCTGTTAACATAAGTGCTATATGCTCGCAGTCGACATAGCGCTTCGGTAAAGTAGGTCCCTGCAAATATAAAATTTATAGTGGATATACATATAATGGGTGAAATTATTTAATTCAAATTGAAAATTGTGGCCATTTTGTTGATAGACGCTGGGAACCATTGTTTAAATTTATTTTTATGTAAGTGTGTCGATTGGTACAACCTCGGATACGACATGTGCTTATAGCATTGAAAGATAACCTTCCCAACTTTTAGACAATTTTATCGATTTATTTAAATATGGTCGTTTGTAAGCAGATTTATAACGAAGTTTTTGATTATTAATAACTTCCCTAAATTATCAAATATAGTACATGGTCATAATTTTAAGAATAATGCTGGCTCTACACAGACAATTTCTGCGTGAATAAATCATTAAAGTTACTTGGCGCAGAAGCTTTGTTAGTAATGGACAGCGATAACTTTGGCAAAAATAGATTCGCGAACTTCTTCATGAAGTTCTTCACGAACTAGAGCAGCTTCTATTTCTTCAATAAGTTTTGCGAAAATTCAGGATGATAATCAAATGAAAATAGTCAAGTAAGGTTATATTTTTCTCGTTTCGCATCTAACGTTTTTCCGCGTACGCTAATTTTATCTAAAATTTGGCAATCCTAACATAAATGTCATAAAGTAAAACACAGACGTTCGACCTCCAAAATATGTACTTGAAAAATTATTTAAAATTTATTGTGCCCAACATGTTTCGGGCATATAAATGTCTATCATCAGGGGATACAATGATCGGGAAGAGTAGCTCTGTTAAATTAAATTAGTGATGTTAGTAAGGAGAAATTTATGCTGAATTGTATCAAGCGGTTCGAACTTTTTGAAGAAGTCGATAAATACAAATTAAAGCCGAGTTTATAGAAATGGTGAAAATTATTTTGAAAGATTTTTGTATTATTGTATTTACTGTTACTTTTTACAATATAAGACACAAGTAATAGATAACATCCTTTGATTCTTTACCTCTCTGGTTCTATTATAGACGCCATACCAAAATTTAATTTTTTCTCTAATCACACTAACAGACACTTTTATTACACCTCACCCTCACATAACAATACAAAAAGTCTTTTTAAATAATATTCATCATTGCTAAGAACTCGTCATGGCTCTATGTTCTAGACTTATTTAAAAAGTACGAACCACTTCTCACAATTCAGCATAAAATATATCTCCTTACTAATTTCTCGTTTAATGAACAGAACTACTCTGATCGATGATTGTTTCTCCTGATTATAAACATTTATATTTCCGAAACAATACATTTCAAACAATTTTTCATATATATACTGTGGAGGTTATAATGTCGGTGTTTTATTTGATGGATTACTTCTTAAAGTAAAATGTGATATTTCAGGTATTTCGGGTATGCAGGTCTTAGAGAGGAAAAATGAGACTCAAATAACGGTCATATCCTCAAAATATCACTGCGTTTCATTTGGTAGTTCTTGGAAACTACCTAAAAATGCGATCGATTGTTATCTGCATAACGCTTTTTTTGCTATCAAAGAAGTAAATGCTTACGTCAATTTGTAGGAAAGTATTTTATTTTAGTGTTCTATTGATTCCAACAAAAAATGCAAATTTTCTTAAATTTCCAAATGCTGATCATACAATCATTCAGAATGGCACCTGATTCTCTTTTAATCAACATTGTTTCTATCTCACTTTGACTTTAAAACGTTTCTGTCTCGTGTCGCGCGAGACTGATAATTCAGAGGCGTAAGCAGATGACGCGGTTACCTCTTCTTAATTAATTCTCTAAGTCTAGCCGTAAAACTATACACGAATGGAAGTCCGAAACAATTGCTTAGGATCTGGCAGATAGTAACAAAAATAGGGTATATAGCTTTGATGCAAATGTTGTATAACAAAAACACTGATATATCAGAAACTTCTATTACCTCAACATGTTTTCTGCTCATGAGGAACGTGGCTTTAACAAAATTGAATGGGCAAAGCGATTAGCAAATAAATGTCATTTTAACCCATGTATATAGGTTTCTTTTTCTTATTTTGTATTAGAGCATCACCCCTTAAGGTTTGTCAGGACATTTTCTGATCATCCTGTATGATAAAGACGTTGTTCCAAACTATTTTTTTTCCCTTAGGGTAAGTTGTCACGTACTTTGCTGTTTCAGCAACATATTAAGTGAATATAAAAATAGGTAACTTACATAGGACGTGTAAAAACTACACTGCCTTCGTGCCCTTCGTATTTTAAGTCATAAAAGTTTATGTGTTCATGTTGTTCTGGTTACAACATCATTGCCGCAAATTTAGTATAGGTATCTTACTTGACATTACGCTTGTAAGCTAAAATTTCATTGTTGTATTATAGTGTACCAAGTACCTAATAATATTCTTTGGTATCATTAAATGCATGTTACATCACACTCGGGCGTGTCAGAATAATTATTATTGTTGTAATAGAGGTAACAGTAGGTAACTGTAGTAGAGAAGTGAGTTCATAACGCATGTTTACAGTGGCGTGACTATCGTATAATACATTTCGATAATTACCCACGACCCGAACTTGTTTTGTTAAGATATTTTTTGATGTGACCCATGCACCTAATATTTTCTTAAATCAATTATTTTTCGGTTCACTGAGGTTTGTTTCCGTTCAGATCAAATCAGGACTAATTTAAATCAACCTAATCTTGCAACAAATTGTTTACCAACGCATTTTATTTTACCTTTGTAATTAAAGTTGAAGCTACAGTTTATCATTACCATGAGAAACGGTTTACTTCGTTGTAATGGATAATTGGAGATGCATTAATATCATGCCTTACCATTTGCTATATGCATATTATGCCTCTGAAACTACTAAACTACGGGTGTTACAATCGATCTAAACAACATGTAACCATTTCGTCAACTAGCGAAAATGAGTTGATTTGAATCTGAAGTTTTATACAGTAAAACTTCTGTTGCGATCGCCTCTATAAAGTGATCACCTGCGTTAAACGACCGGTTATGAATTCCCGATATTTAAAAATGGAAATGTCATTATTTTATACTCCTCTTTACCGACCCATCTGTTAAGCGACCGCGGGCACTCATCATCGGAATTTTTAGTTAATATCAATGCTAAAAATACCCTTCATTAGGGTAGTAAAATCCGACCCGACAATTCTTAAGAAAGAGAGACGTACATACACTAATTATTTTATTGCAGGCGAATCCATTCAATTTGCTTTAAAGGCTAATAAATCGGTTGTTAACATTAGTTTTGTTTTGAACGGTTCTTGTGTGTTTTGAGACTAACGTAAATATTTGAAGACGGCGGAAAAATGGAGATGTCTTTCTTTAAGTGAAAAAATTGAAATAATCGAGAAAAGTAAAAAAACTGGTTTAAATATCAGGAAATTGGCTAAAAAATTTAAAGTGGGCAAGACCCAAGTGACTAGGTTGCTTCAAAATAAAGCAGAAGTTAGAAATTTATTTCAAGAAGGTGGCAACGGTGAACAAAAAGAAAATTTCCCAAAACCGAAGGACTGGCAGTGTACCATGTTGATTTTAACTGGTTTTGTAGGGCGCGAAACAAGCACTTACCAATATCCGGGCCCATAATTCAAGCAAAAGTCCTCGAATCTGCTCAATGTCTAGGACTAGATAACTTCAAGGCATCAAATAGATGGTAAGAAAAATTCGTCGTCGGAACGATATTACCTTCAAAAAAATATGTGACGAATCAGCCGATATCAATATCGAAGACGTAACTGCTTGGAAGGAAAGGCTATTGGCCATTTTAAAGGATTATGCCCCAAGAGACGTATTTAATGCAGATGAGACAGGTCTCTACTATCGTGCATTGCCAGCAAAAATATATGCTCTAAAAAATGACAAATGTACTGGAAAAAGAACAGCAATACAACGATTTACAATTCTGTTCTGTGCAAATATGGAAGGTGAGAAGAAAGAACCACTTATAATAGGCTAAAACAAAAATACTCGATGTTTTAGGGGCGCACATATCGATAAGTTACCTCTCCAACAATTTGCCTCTATTGATAACGACTGTCAACAGAAAGTACAGAATTGACTATCATCGAGCGTACTGACGAGATCCAAGAAACGGATGAAACTACTCCCAACTCTAAGACAGAGGAAGAGGAACCTGAACTTGCTCCAGTATCGAAAATATCAAGCCTATATGAAGCCTGCGCAAGTTCAGAGAAAACTTTTTTAATAATGTTAACAATTTTAAGAGGTCTACAAATATTTCTCAATTGCTATTAAAATGTGAATCTAAATTTTATAAAAAGAAAATAAGAAATATCGAGTCATTAAATTCTGATTATATTAAAAAATAAGAATTTCAAATTAAACTTACAGTACATATGTGCAGTATATATATCTTGATAAATTGGCTTCATCTCATTTAATTTTAGTTCTGATAAATTTTAAAAAAAATATTTAAAATTATTCACATATAATATGTAGAAACTTATTAATAAACAAACATTGTAAAATGCAGACCAGTTGTTTTAATTTTTCTTTATTAACCGACCAATCCTGTTAACAGACTAACATTTGATTCCCCGACGCCGACGGTGGTCGCTATTGAGAGATTTTACTAGGTATAATTAGAAAAACTCATATGAGCTTATATCTTTTGTGAAAATATCAGCTTAGACACACACAACCTATTGATACTAACTAAACTTACATGTTTAATTGAGTTTTTTTGTATTTTTTTATGCAAGGGTACGTTACCGCTAGAGTTACAGTGATTGAAAAATACAAAAAATAGTAAACTCATCATGAAGCACCGTAGTTTTCAAAAATTATTTTTTATAATTTGTTGCTGAAAATATCATATTTTGCTGAGGGATTTATGTAAAAAAGCTTTTTTTTTATGTGAACAGGTCTGGTGTAACAAATTTTTCTATTTGTTTTTATCAAATTTTCACGAGAAAAAGTGTTTCATTATCATTTTTTTGCAAGCAGATGTCGCAGGAAGTTTTTTTAGTATTGAAAATACTTATGGGCGCGCTTATATGGGAATAGTCGACGGGCGACATGCAGAAGAAAACGACATGCAGCGGCGCGCGGCGGCAGTCGGCAGTGGGATATCATCTGTCTTTGATTCTAGTCGCAATGTTACGGGCTCGAGACTGCTTAGCGTATCTAATATGAATGAACTTTAAAATTATTTAATCGGTGACAAATTTGTCTAATAAATAAACATACATAGTTTGGGTGTTTAATAGTTTTCAAATTAGTATAATATAAAATAAATAAAATTTCGTAAAGGGGTAGGAAGTACTATTATACTGGTGACTGGATCGTATAGTAATTATTTTACTATTTTAGATGACGGGATTTTGTCAAAAAACGGAAATTTTATAGGTAAGGGATGGCCAGTTTCCAAGGTTTATAGATGAAATATCCATGATAAATACCCGTAAATCAGGTCAAAAACTGTAGTATTCCAAATGAGATTAAAAATACTAAAGTCGAAATTGTACCCATTTGTAACATCATAAAAGACAAGTGACACATAATTTTTTTTTTAATTAATGCGATTTAAAGCAATTTTAAAGTTTTACTCAAATGGAGCGCGAAGAGGTATTGTTGGCCTTTCTGGCCCGCATAGAAGTATATTAGTAAAATGTTTACATTTTTCATAGGTACTTTAAGAATATTAAAATGCGTTTATTTTATATTTGTTTTTCTGATTTTTTCATCTTAATTAAAGGGTATTTCGCAAAAACAACCAATGTAATTTTTTAATAATTTGCTTAAAATGGCTTGAATAATGGGTTGTTATTGCCAAACAAGGTAATTTCTCAAAGGTATCATTTAGCTCACTATGGCAGCTGTTGCTACAATAATAATTAACCAGGATAATATGGCAATGCGATTGAGATGCTGCAAACAGCACCAGTTTTAAAAAAATTAAATTGGTTGTTTTGGCAAAATACCACTTGAAGGTTAATGTTGATACAAATCAAAATCTTGATAATAGTAACGAGTAATTAGATTTAAACATCAGAAAGTATAAGTCGTATCTGGCATTATTTTATTTAATATTTGCAATTTTGCATTCTCCTTAATATTCAAAAAAAAAAAATTTATGTATCAGTAGCATACATTGTATGGTTCTCATTACGTTGAATTTCCTGTCGCCAGCTTGGCGATTCACCACTCGGTATAAGATGCTGCCAAATAACAAATTAAGATAAACTTAGTAAACAGTATATTATTATTACCTATATTGGAAGGGATTTTTATCACATCACATAGAAAAACATTAAAATGTAAAAGTTGTGTCGGGTATTTTCAATACATAGGATGGTTGCGTAAGATGCAATATCTGTGAATTTTTTTAAAATATAAAGGGTAAGGATTTTAAAGTGTTACAATGCAAAATCCGAGAAACGGCTGGAAATATTTCATCTCAATTTTACGCCGCCATAGGGAGGTTGGAGGACAAATTTTAAAATATTTTCGACATTTACCACCCTCCAGATTTTATCTCGCTGGTGACAAGTTTGAAATGCCAAATGGAAAGGTATTCATTTTCTTTGGTAATTCGATTCTTCGTTAACAACTACGTTATTCAGCAGAAAATTGTTACATTTACTGGTTGCTTAGTTACGAATTTTTGAGTAAACAAAATTAGAACACTAATGCCCGGTTGTACAATTCGCGCTTAAGCCCGAGTTCAGCTAAACTGCGTCTTAAACCGCTAATTAAATAATTCAGTGGGCGTTGTACATAAAAACTTAAGCCCAAGTTTTGAACTTAAGCTTTCTTGAATAAAGTTTAGTGCACAAATTGGCTACGTTGAACTAGAGTGCCGACATACTCCATCAAGTAATTCTAAAAACTCGATTCGAAATTATCTAAATCCATTTTAAATTTTAGCTTTTTATCATGAACGTCAACCTTCACTTTTCAGGTTACTTAGCTTTACTACTAAACTACTTGTACAACAGTATAAGCTAGCTTAAGGTAACCTTTTCTTTATACCCAACTTCAACCTTGTTGGTACAACCGGGCATTAAAATTACACATTTTAAACTGGGATATCTACCTCCACTGATTATTGTCTATCAAAACTCTTAATAATTATCGTGATATCCTAGGATACTACTTTAAATTTTGACAAAGTAGTAATCTGATTTGAAGATAGTCTTTCAGTTTAATAGAGTTTTCTATTCATTGCACTTAATCGGCATTAAAATTTAATAGATATGCTATTTATTCTGGGAGAATATAGAAAGAACTATCGAGAAGCTGCGCAATTGTGGGCTAGTAGGTTTTTCTCCATTTAAAAATCTCATTAACCATTTAAGCGATTAGAAGATCGAGGACGCAGTACTGGAAACCTTGCAAATAAGAACATAATTCGAAGATAAACAAAAACCAATAACAATGTTGCCATTGGAGTTTTGGGTGTAGTATCTATATATCTTCATGTTAGTTCGAGAGACATTACTCGGGATTCAGGAATGCGCCAAGAATCGGTAATGGCTATTTTACATGAGCGAAATTTTCACCTATACCTAAAAATGCCGAAAAGATAATCTTGAGTGGGCTCAATGACTTGGTAAACAACATTATTAAATGCTTTAGCAAGAGGGCGCATACGGGAGTAGTTTTGTTTGACGTAAGTAAGGCATTCGACAAGGTCTGGTACAATGGTCCCTTGGTAAAATTGATAAGGCTCGGTGCTCCGAACTACTTAGTTAAGGTGATAGATTCTTTTTTGCAGAATAAAAGTTTTCCGGACTCGTCAGAGAACGGCACTGTCTTTGAATAAACACATCAGGGCGGGAGTGCCGCAAGACTCACCTCTCTCTCCGATGTTGTATAACATCTATACTCAAAATATTCCGCGAGATAAATTTACGCAGCTCTATCTTTTCGCTGACAATACAGCAATTACTTCGGCTACTAAATCACCGCGAATTGTCGTCAGCCGGATACAGCATCATATAATCGAGCTGGAAAAATGGCTCTCGGCTTGGAAGATTCGCTTGAATCCCGCTAAGATAAAGGTCATCTTCTTTTCGAAAAGCACCGTCCGCAGGAGGTGAAATACCTGGGACTAATTTTTGACTAAAAGCCGAATGGCGGAGGCAAAATTCAATTACTAGAATAAAACTTGCATTGCGACAGTTAGGCTTTATCTAACCCTGCTTCAAAGGCGGAGTAGACTTGCTAGTATGACTAAGGTTATCCTCTACAAGGTGTTGGTCAGGCTAGTTCTAATTTATTGTGCACCTACGTGCTGCAACATAAGCTTAATAAGTTTCAGGTGATTCAGAACAAGGCGCTGAAAATCATCGCGAACGGGCCTAGATACACTATGGATGTAGTGTTACATAATGACTTTCAGATGTTAACAATTAACAAGTTTTTCTTGAAAACTATTAGAAATTATTACGGACGTACAGACGTATCGACAAACCAGCTTATTACCGACTCACATACAAAATCGAAACAAATCGGGACGTACAAGTTACCTAAAGACTAGCTCTCTGTTGGTCCAAATCCCATCCCATAATAGTAGGGAGGTACTAAATTGACATGCCCAAATATTACATGTTTGCCAAAAAGGCGCCAAAATGTTTGCAGCATAACTTCTAAATTAAATCCGTAAGAATCACAAACATCCAAGCAAAGAGCTTATTACAAATTTCTATAAACCATAGAGCTAAATATAATGCTTTAAATTCATGTGAATAAATTTCAATATGCTAAGTTTGTAATATTTACTGGCGAAATGGCACATTGAACATAAAAGGCTTGTTTTTGTTTACTTTTTCCTAACTTTAACCAACGCCAAGGCAAATGAGTTTGATTAAATCGTTTTGCATTTTGAAAAGTATTATGTAAAACCTCTTATTTACTCGAAAATATTGACTAACCCCAAGTCAAGTAAACTTTACGCGGGAAAATGTCCTGTACATCCTAACAATTTACCATCGTAGTACGATAGTCAAACACACGCGCCTAAAACGTAAACCAGTCTAACCACTTCTTAAGCAAGCTGTTAGAGATTCATACGGTTGTTTAGGTGAGGCACAAATAAGAAGAGTGACCAAGCAAGTCTGACCAGTCAAGTCTTTACAAGGGATATTTTTATACTGCCCGACAAAAAACCAGTATATAGGAGATATGATTTATTTTCTTCACATGATCTGTTTTCATATCATATACCAATACTAAGGGGCATATAATATTATGAAAAGTTGTTTTGCTACAGTGCAAAAAGTTAATTTTTACAATCAACTTTGTACCTTTAGACCAATAGCACACAGAAAAATAGTGACGTAAATAAATTTAAAATAATGGACATTCGATTTTCATAAATATCATTGATTTTATTTAGCGCTTTCTCGTAATTAATAAAAAGCGGCTAAAAAGAAGAACTGTTAATGCCAAGATAAAACTGAGTTTGTTAAATAACAACATAAACAACATGAATGCACATATATCTCTGATATTACTGACTACGATAATAGCTAGCTCAGAATTATTTTCGTTTGTGCAAACAATAAATTTTATTCTGAATGTGGGATTTTTGTTATCGTCAATAGTTATTTGGAAAATATAAAGAAAGGCATCTCGTTCCCTAACGAAAGTCGTTTATATTATATTCACACATGAAAACAAATAAATACAAGGATAAAGTGACATTTTTTCGGCTTGACAGTAAAAGACTTTGTTTTGTAGTTTAAAAGTGCATTGGTTTTTCGGCGTAGCCCTCCTTTATCCTTTAGTTTGATGCACCCATCCAATTTGTCTCCAATAAATGTATTTCAGCTGTGTGGAGTGTGATTTCGAAAGGTCTCTAAAATAACCCATCTACGACTGCTATCACCTCATCATTTTGTTCTTATGTGAAGTTCCGCCCATAAGGCCACTGATAATCAAATAAAAGGTAAAGCCATAACGCCTGACTTAGAAGACAAAAAATATCCCCCTCATCATTTGGCTGAAAATATTTTCCAGTTATAAATTTCTTTAATTTTCTGAAAATGTGTAAGTCAGAAGAAAACTAATCTGGTGAATAGGGTAAGTATTCTAATAATTTATACTCAGTTTTCCCATTGCCAAAGAGCATTTGCAGGCCACTTACTTGACTTCTTTTTTCCCATTACTATGGACGACAACGGGGAATTTGACGGCTCAACAATTCCATTATATATCGTCTGTCTCAGCTCTATTGCTTTAATGAGGCCGGCGACAGTGAATAGCATTGTTTAACAGGTGCAGCCGTCGTTTCGTTAACAAGCTTTACTTAATTCGTGTAAACCAAAGTCCGACTTATATTGCCGATGAAACAAATATCTTCTCTTGAAGATTAAGCCCTTGGAATGTTCTAATCGAAATGGGTTTTAAATATCGTAAGGTCAATAAGAGACAAATATTGATGGAATTACAGAGATCACGATAATGACGAAGAAAACGTCGTTGCAAAAAAGAAACATCAATCATACGATCCATGATGATCGTCTGCTCAGAAAAAGAGATTGAACTGATTAAATGGCAGCAAGGTTAGCGATTTGTTGTGCGATTTCAAACTTTAAGGTCCATTTTGGTACATTTGGTGCATTTTCCCGATTAAATGTTTTTTTTTTGCAATCCAGGCCTCTTCTTACGACTTTTTTTTTATTCAGTTGGTTCAGGAGTCTTCCTTGGTAGGTCTTGTCAGTTGTTGTTTCACCCTTTCCAATGTAACTGATAACAAGGATCTCTTTGCACTCCAGAAACAACGGGCTATTTATTATTTCACTCTTTTCAATGTAATCGATAACAATAATCTCTTGGCATTCCAGGTTCTACGGGCTATGAGGTTTCCGGTATATTATGAAATCGACTTCTTGCTACAGACCCGGGGGTTCCACCTACTAGTTTGATTCCTCTTTGGCTTCTGGCATATATTAGTGGGCACACCATCCATTGTTACAAATTGGCGCACTTAATATTCGGTTGAATCCTTTTTTTAATCGGCATTTTTAGCTGCTCAGTTATTGAGAAATTTGTTCCCGCATTTGTTTTTGGTCAACATTTAATACAACCAACCATCCTGCAAAAAACTTTTTCATATTTGGTTCTTGAAGTAAACCGTACACCTTTTCTTTTGATATTCCATCAGCGTCAACTGTAGGTTTCATATACCTACCTGTAAGCTCCGATCGTCTAATACTATATTGTCCATCTCTTGATGTTTTCATCTGTGGTTGCAATTCTTGGTAGTCCTTCAGTGGATCATCTTCAAAGGATGTACGACCACGTTTCAAGTCATCCGCCCATATCTTAAACTCTTGACAATGAAGGAACAGGCTTCTTATAAACCTTTACCAACATTGAGTTAATTTCCGTTGTCGAAAAACCGTCAGAAAGAAAAATGTAACTGCATGGATTCTGTTTCACATCGCCATGTTAAAGACGTACACACTACACGTCTACTTTCAAAATCTGAATAACGAGAACTATTTGGTATATCAAATTGAAACTTGACGTTCGTTATTACGGCATGTTTACTAACATCACAGCAAGTAAATTCACTAATTGCAATTCAAGATCTGTGCTAGGCGATGAACTTTTCACCTTTCTCTCGTATACGGCGAATTAAAAGCCAATGAATTCAAAAAATAATTAAATTAAAAATTTTCTCTTAAAATTTGACTATACCTACTTGATGTTTTAGTTTATTATATCTTCTTACAAAATACCATCGTAATGTTTTATAATAGTATAAATTATTTTACCATAAATTCAGAGTGCTTTTATGATAATCTTTGTAGCGGTATTTGGAGGATTTGTACGTTTGACTGTGGGTAAAATAACATATATCACCACGCATTCACATTTGGTAATCTTCTTAATGCTGTTAAAAATTTAATCACCGTTAGAAACACAAATCTTTACAGAAAAATAGTGTTTATCAGATCTGCTGCCATATTTATCTTTCATTTTACCATAAATGTTGGTAAAAATAATATTGTTCTGGTATTATTGACCTGGTAAAAAACGATCAACCATATTTGGAATATTCTCCATAACAAATTTTAAATTACTGATAATGTTATGTTAGACGCTTGTATAAGGCGCGGACATACCAGTAAAAGCAATTATTTATAGACTTTGAATTGCAAATTTAAATTATAAACAAGGTTTAAATGCCATAATATATACCTGACATAATGGCGAATGCGATCCAAATAGTGATTGGAGTTGATGCTGCTCTAAGAAAGTAAACGCGCTAATAGCACAATATGTATCTTTTTCTGTTCCTGTGCGAGATTTAAGGTCTTCTCAGGTTTTATTATTTCTTTTTGGCATGCAATTTCAATAGGCAATAGACAACGGAATACACACTGTTTATAAGATAGTGCTGAAAATACAAATTTATCTGAGCCCTTGTTCTGTTGTAAACATTTTTAATTATTCATACACTGTTTCGATATTGTCTCTACATAATTATCTACTTGATATGGCTTTAATAAACCGTCTTCCGATTCTTCTTTCTTTTAATGCTCTTCAATTTTCCATGCCTCTTTCCTCCCTTTACTAGTATTTGATCATCCAGATATACGAGTACAATAAATGCTACATAGGGTTCAAGATTCTGTTATGGTATCTTCTCGGGGAGTTGTTGTAGGGTGAAGAGTGTTATTCATATTTGTTTATAAATGTATAATAAATAAAATAAATATCTATTATGACACTACTGCCGTACTAAACCCGGACTTTTAACCAACCAGTAAAAAATACAATATTATATGCAATGAAAACTCAAAATACTACTAAATGCCGGGACAAAGTTGTTGAAACGATAGGAAGATATGGAAGAATGAAGGGAGACATATTATATTTAGCAGTGGACTTTAGAGGCTGGTTAATGATGATGATGATGATGATAATGATGATATATTGTTCTTGGAGACCATTTACCTAAAACTGTAATTAACTATTTACATTATTATAGTTGCCACCGGTTTATTATATTTCGGAATCTATTATCCCTGGAGGAAATCAAATTCTATAATAAATGAATCCATAAGAAGTTATTGATCACAGTGCTATTTTGTAGGCCACTCTACTTTTGGCTGCTTTTTCAACAAGAAATACACTGACCTTTGACAAAGCACTGGGGCTCTTTGTATTTGTTAAGTATAATACGTGGTGATTAGATGCGTGATTACTATAGTTTTGTCGTGACCCAGTCGTATACACAGATAAAAGTATAATTAATAAATAAGTTCATTTAATAAAACTAAAATATATTGGCATGGTACCTAGATAATATTTAAAAAGCTTCAATAGCTATTATCCTTTTTCTTGTTTTTATTTAATTCTTAAAAGAGTTACAAAAATGTTCTAAGTGCTGTTTAAATATGCTTAAAACATTTAAAATTACTATGTAAATAGCCTCAAGAAATGTCTCCAGGTTCCAGTTGTTCTTGATCTTCGTTGTTATGACCATAATTCATAAAGCAAATGGAGCGCACGCGACGGGCGAGAGGTCAGGTAGGTGATTCTTGAAAGCAAGATTTGAAATGACATGGATTTATATTTATTTGTGAAAATATAAAATGCATTATAATTTGGCTCTAAACACTGTTGGAAAATACATTTATAAATAAGCATGTTAAAATTATTATTTGGCAACTACCGTATACACGTTATATACTACGCTAATTTAATAATAACCATAAAAACGCCATTATGATGGCGAAACTGCACAAAAACATTAATCCCTTTAAATTGGCAGCTGTATATTAGGGAGACATGCCTTATGTCGCCAAAGCTGTCATCACCATTTGGACTGCCCTTTTAAAAAACTCAGCTAGAAAGAAAACGGTTTGCGCCATGGTTTAAAAATCAATATTTCCAAAACAAAATTTATCCCTAGCGAAACTATTACTGTTGCCAATACGGGAAGTGGGGCTTGTAGATAAGTGTACGTATCTGGGCCATGACATATGGATCTCAAGAGATAACCAAATATGTGAGTTAAAAAAAAGAATAACTCTTTCTTGGGCAATGGAAAGTTCACAGATGTTTTTAGAAGCGATCTACCAATCTGCCTACAACATAAGGTGTTTGATCAATGGGTCTTGCTGGTCATGACTTAGGAAGCAGAGTCTGTAACATAGACCATACCATCGCATTTGCTAAGAAGCTCACAATTTATCAGCGATTAAGATCACAATGCCTGATGTATCATTTTGGGACCACACCAAAAAATAGGACTTGCTTGACAGTACAGGTATCACAGATGTTGTCTTCCGGATTGTTAAATTTAAGTGGAGTTGGGCTGAACAATACTGAACATGTGGCCCGAATGACAGATGATCTAAAGTATTGCTGGAGAGCTGACAAGAGGAGTGAAGGAAGATCCGTACGCTGCACGCTGGACAGACAACATCAAGAGATCCAATACAACAAGTAACAACTGGATATTGAGCGGGAGGGGTCTACGTTCAGCAGTAGACGTAAACGGCTGGTTAATGATGATGATGATGATGGAACTTCTTTGGTAGACATGCGTTGGGAGTATTGCCAAAGAGCGGAAGACGAAAAGCTCTTGAAACCGACATGCCACTTGTTTATTGTTTGTAACTGTTGTGTAAAAAGCAAGTTTATGAAGACTTCAAGAAAAGCTGTAAAGAAGACATCTTTTTATATAATTTTTGTCGCTGCTTCAGAAAATATGGAGCTTTAGACAATACCTCTTCTGTTGATATTAAAGACTATATAAAGTTTATCAAAGTAGGGTTCTAGTAATATTTCGAAGTTTTAACAGTTAACATTAAAATGTCTTATTTATTCTTGATGATAGTAATCACAGGCACTTAATAATTACGTCAAGTTTGTTTAAAAAATACATTGAAGCAGTTGCAGAAAGCAAGGCGAACCTAGTATTAATAAGACTTAATCTAGAATATATTTAAAGAATACATTACAAATCTTAAAAGCTTTTAGCATTGAGAAGGATTTAAACTGTTGTTGTAAAAAGATATTTTGCTTTGACTTCTTACAAAATTATCTTAAATATTCCTATCCATCTTGGTTAACGGTTAGTTACTAGTAACGCTAATAACTTTAAACAAACATTCACGTCTCCTTTGTGTAGACATAAATGACACAATGAATAAACTGTCAGAGATCAATCAGAGGCCTCTAACAATTTGCATGCAATACATGCACATCCCTTCGACAACATCAATAAGACTTAACAAATCGCCATCCTTTAAAGAGATACACAGAAGTCGCATCGCGAGCCTACTCTTTGTTCTCTCCTGCCGGGATCCTTTTTTCTTATTTCTTCTGCAGAGCTTGCTGCCCGCCGAAGAACCGGTTCAGGAAGACCTCGAGGTTAGGCCTTCCTAGTAATGGTTCTTTTGGTACGTTTGCGTCGTTGTCAAGATGTCTGAATTAAAACGTATACGGATATGCAGAAAATATTTTACGAATTCAAGGGAGAGGCTTACTATTCCTATTGCCAACGTAATTACAAATTCTTATTTCCTTAATTATTTTTTTTGCTATTACTGTGATTAGAATATCTGCATTTCTAGTGTACGTACGGTAAAAGAGAAACCACCTGAAATTAGTCAATCGATTGCAATCTTTGGACATTTACACGGTTTTAATATGTTTGATATCTGATTTATGATATGTCCTAATGCAGACAAAAAATCAATAGGACTAAAATTTTCCAATTGACTTCTTATGCATTACAACATAAATGCCGACAAGAAAGTAAATAGATTTAAGAATGTATTGTAACTCAAATCGGATATAATAAAAAATTTTAAGACCTGTGCAATATACATATTATATTCTTCAAAATGTACGTGACCAAAGATTGCATTTATTCTGAAAAAGTACAATTACTGGACTATTATAGTTCAATAATGCAATTCAGATAAAATAGTCGACTATCCTTTTTATAAGCAAAAAACACATTTTTAGCTTAGCAATGTTCTTTATCATCGTTATAAAGAGTACCTTGTTATTACAGTAGTCATTCTATTTTGATTTAGTTCAAATAAGTCACTCTTTAGCAGTTAAAAAATACCACTTTATAAAAATGCTTTACTATGACAGTAAAGAGTATTTAGCAAAGTCGACTTTACTACTGCAGCAAAATTCTCTTTTGGTCCATAATCAAATGCATTTTTCAATTACCGTAAAGGAAGGATGAAAAAAGTTTCTCAGTGTAGAAAATGAAAACTGTATAAATTGAAAATATCGCAAAATATAGTAGGAATTCCCCATGGCAGTATATTATGACCATAAATGTTTGTAATATTCAAAAATAATTTAAATATAAATTTTAAAACAAACAGTGTGGCCCATCACCTAGCCTTACAAAGTATGCCGATGATACTAATATTATGGTGGGAAAGAGACAGCATTAATAAGGTATGCAAATATTTTTAGAAGACCAAATTCTGGTTTTAAAAAATTCCTGCATATTTAAGGCTGAAAGGCAGGACCTCGTAACCCGCAAAATTATTGCAAATGAGATTTTGCTTTATTTCGATTCAGAATTAGTTCCGCCATCTATTAAAATTTATTGAAACCAAACAAAAAATCCATTGCGCAGGTGTAACTGAAAAACATTACCTCGTATGTTTCGCGCCGAAATCTAACCGCGTTACCTCGTAACTGCTGGGTCTTCCATATTATCATATGACGTTCTGGGTAAGTGCTGCAAACATTTTTGATGTTCATAGAATAATATTGTTTTTTTATGTGTGTGCTTTTATTCGTGTACATTGTTTATGATCAATAACATCATAAACATTAATACTTTTTGAAGGTAATAGTTACGAGGTCCTGCTGATTCAGACCTATTGAAGCCCTGAGGTTACGAGGATTTGTTTTCACAATTCAGAGGCAAGTAAGTAGAATAATTGTGTTAAATATCAAAACATAGTTTTTGCTCTCTTTCTGAAAGAGGAGTATTATGTTAGGCGCAAAAATGTATTTTTGTGAGAACTTTTTTTTCCGAATATACACCAATTTTCCAAATTTTTGCTATATTTCAGTTACGAGCTTCGTTGTTCTCCGCATTGTTTTATATACCTAATAAATTTTGTTTATTAAATTGTTCGCATTTTTTATTACTATTAAATTTCTTACAGGCTGATTTTCTGGAAACATAACTAAAGATGTCAAGCCGAACGAAAAAAATTATGATGCTGGCTATTCAAACCCAAGGAGAAGAACAAGAAAATATCCAAGGCATAGGAAATTCAAGCGATGCTTTTGGAAATGGTAATATTTTTAATGAGACCCTGAGTCCTGAATATGTAGCGGAAATGACCCAGGATGCAGAAATAATTTTTGAAGACGACTTTTTCATTCCCCAACAGCAACCAGAATTAACTGCAGAAACTATTGAGGTGAAAACTTCAGTGTCAAAGGGAACGCAAGAAGAACCACATGAAACAAACTTGACAGAAGAAGAGAGGCAATCAGATAAAAGTATTGCCCGAAAATATTGCGAATCAGAAAAAAAGGCTGAAGAGGACACGATATAGGATATGGACACCCTCGAAAAAGAGATAACGATGGAAAGCACCTCTAGTTCAAATGATGAAATGCCACTGGGAAAACGAAAAAAGATCAAGGGCCAAAATAAAAGAGAACTTAACAAAAAACTAAGAATGACTGGAGGGAAATACATTGGGTTTCGAAAACCAAAAAGTCAAAAAAATATATTTCATGACGCTTCGAGGGATGAAAGACATCTGTAACCTCGATGCAATTGCAGAGATCCTTCAAACTAGTGCCTAGTATTCACAGATGAGCACAGAAAGGACATTTTTTCGAAATGCTGGTGCTACATGTCATGGGAACAACGTAAAGTCTTTGTAGCAACCACAGTGAAAGTATGTGACAGGAAAAGACCCGAAACGGAAAATTCAAGACGGTCAATAGCGTTAAGGTATCATTTGATTTTGAATAATACATACCTTTTTTTGTTTAATAATTTATTTCGTCAGAATAAATTTTGTTTTCATTTGCTATTTTTTAATAAAATGTTATTTTTAAATTGGACTTTGTGTTCTTACCCTCAGGGCATTCCTTCGTAAATAACCCTTTAAAAAAATGCAGTACCTTGTATCCAACATAAATATTTGTGTAATTAAAAATCAATCCAATTGATTTTTTAGATTTATATTATACAACCTTACTAACTCGTAAATATTATTTACAAAAAAATTGCTGAGGAACGTATTCTCTGGATAATATTAAGTTTTTGTGCTCTCCTGTAAAATTCATACTTCAGCCCTCGATATGTGAATTACGAAGCGACACTTATGGTATTATTTTTGCGAAACAAGTTTGAAACTACTAACAGCTTTCGTTACTAAAAATTAATATGTTTTTCTATTAGAACTCTAAAATGGATTTGCAAAATATTAGCTACTTTTAGCATTTTTTTTTTATTTCAATTAACTTTCTATCTGTTTCTCTTAAGCTACGCCTACGATCAACCCTTTCAAAAGTTCTTCGGTCCGACAAATGTCGATTTGAAAATGTATCAGAATAAATTCTTCTCGTCTCCACACAATAGCCGAGTGCTTGCTCATAAATTAGATACATGTCAGCATATTCACTATAGGAATAATCCTTCATTTTAAGTCTTATGTATGTAAAAAATGTTATTCTTAGTCCATCCATTGCTGGCGCTGGTGCTAACAAATATTTAACCAAAATATTGCTAGTGGTTATGCTTTCTAGAAAATTACAGAAATAATTTGGTCTAACTACGGAGTCCGAAGGTTTAATTTCCTTTTCAAGCGTGGTTTACAATTCATGAAAGTTCACATATTTATACGGTAGTAGAAAAAAGATAGGTACTTTACAACTGCTATGCGAGTAGAGTAGAACAAATAAGAAGTTAGACAGTTTTTGAGGAGGTGAAGGCTGCTTGTAGATTATTATTTAAACTATGTTGGTAAGTGCAATAGAAATCAAAAATTACTTACGATAAATTTTAACCATCGCCACAAGGGAAATAAGGAATGCCCAACTCTACAATTTAACATAACTGGTTCATACCAACATTTTTGCACCTAAAATTTTAAAATATTTTTCACGAAATTCGAGGTGTTAATTTCTTAAACGTGTATACTAAAGTGTTCAGCAAATAAATTTAACATCGTTAATTAGCAAAATGGGTGTCAATCACCTTAAAAGGAAATACAAATACGGGATGTTGTCTGTTCTTGGAAAATTTGCACATTACAATAACTAAATTTATCTTAACTTATATTTTGTAACAAATTATTAAATATTGACGGAATTAAATGTAATTAGCGTTCCTCTGTTTATATTAAATTATTTAGATACGTTGGAGAAAATTGCAAACACAAAAATATAACGTCGCTGTTATTATGGAAATATGTAACAATAAAACAGTCATTAAAACCAGATAGATAATATTCGGCGTATAACTTGTACCTTCAGCCTAACGTTTTTAACCGTATATTAGGTTATCATCAGAGCTAAGGCTACATATGCAATATATGCATTCCGTTTTTTTAAATATAAAAATAACCGTTTTAATCTAATTTTTGAAAATTTTAAACTGTTTCCCCCCATTTACTTAATCTGTTTTAGCGAGCTTTAATGTTGACGTAGCCTTAGCCCTAATAATGACCTAGCATAAGGTCGAAAGCGCTATATAGGCTAAAAGTACAAATTATACGCTGAATATTCTTTATCTAGATTTCTAGATTATTTACGGCGTACAGCTCACCATACAGATTCAGAATAAAACAGTGGTTAATAACTAATTTATGAAATGAGCTCGGCAAATGAATAACGGATATATACTGTACCTATACATTTTAATTAACCTTTCATTTATTGCAATGACAACATTTCGGATTTGATCAATTTCCTGTAAAATATTATTATTTTATAAACTATTCTAGCGATCCATCATCATCTTCAGATAATTAAACAAAAATAATTAGGTGGTAACGTTTCAATAATTTTCACTTGGGAATAATACCAAGTCATCATTTTTCTCACCTAGGAGATGCTGCATTATTTCCCAGATATCAAATTACTGTGCGATCTTAAGTTGCTTGCAAATTATGGGATAAAATGATTTGACGTAATCAATACCAAATCGAGCAAATACAGAGATTTTGTGATGGGCTTCAATAAATTCAACTTCTATATCCTTATTGCAGATATGTTGGTAATAATATGTGTGGAAAGAATTTCGCTTGGGGTTTCTTTTACTTACACCATATCCCAGATCGAAATGGATTTCTTAAAAAAAAGTACCTAACGTTTTTATTCATTTATATTATTTAATGGAGACCCGAATTCTTGTCATTTTATTCTTCTATTTGTTATACTTTATTTCTTAATGGTTGACAGCAAAGTGAAGGGGTACTAGTCGTAAAACTGCAATAAATCATAGGCGGGACAATAAAGGGTACCTGATCTTAAATTACACAAGTACTTTATTTAATAGTAGAGTATTTCCAACTTACGTAGTATAGTTTTTAGCGTATTATCGAGCCATTTTGGGTCTATTAAAATTGACAAATAATTATTCCCCACCAAACACCCCCGTGTACTATTCGTAACCTAGTATCAGCATGTGCCAGTATGACCGGATTTAGTGAATCAACAGTTTACAGGCTTCTTAGTGAAAGATAATCTGGAACGGTAACCCATCCTAAACAGTCGCCAGGTAGGACACCAGTACAATTTGATGGCGATGTGAAGAGTCCCATAAGAAGAAAAGTTCATAATTTTAATATCAATATGGAGATCCCAACATTGAATAAAATTTTTAATGATATAAGAGAAAATGAAAATATACCCAACCTAGGAACAAAGAAGGAAAAAACACCACCGTAAGTCAATCTTACTGGATAGACGAGATATTATTTTTTTAAGACGGCAGTATTGGTAGATATATATGTGAAAACAACATTTTTTATTTAGACAAAACTTTGCTCATCGAAGGGCATTTAGTGCAAAATATATGGCCGGATAAACATATATAAAGCTCTCGTTAAGCATTTCTTCAAAGAGTGTTTTGCGTAACTGATAAAATTAATACCCGAAAATTCCGTCACAGTCTTAGATAACGTCAGCTATCATTCAAGACTTTTAGAGAAACTACCTACGACTTCTTGGAAAAAGGGATAATATAAACTGACTCTCTAAGAAAAATATACCCTTTGGGGACAACATATTAAAAAGACGGTTTAAAAATAGTGCGAGAAAATAATTCAAGATTCAGTTCAAGTTTAACTTGCTCCAAAATAATAATAAGACCGGTACCGACATACGGTATTCCGATATGGTGCACGATTAACAAGAACCAAATGAAAAGACTTCAATGATTTTAAAAGAAAGTTTTAAGAATGAATGAAGAATACTATGACTTACGTACTACACAATGACTTACGAATGCCGACCTTAAATTAATTTTTTGATAAAGTCATAACGAATTACTTCAGATGGACAGACGTACGCATAAATTACCAAAAGACTTGATTAATTTTGTCAAAGCAACCTTCCAAATTCAATCAATTTATATAAAGTTCTTTTCACGAAATATGGTGCTGATTTAATGACTGCCATAAAATGGGTGCCAAGTGCGGTCGTAAATACTCGTAAATTCCTAGTATTCATTTTCGGGGCCTGATTATAATGATTTCTAGGTAAGGTTACATTAAAATAAGATAATTTTAAATGTTTAGAAATTCCCCTATTGCATAGATTTTGAGGGATATGAGTCTCTATTTCTCACGGGAAGTATTCAGTTGTATTGCAATATCATTTTACCAAATATTATATTATACGTATAAGACAGCATTATGTGGCGTCCGTGGAAAAACATTAACAGAGCTTCTTCAAATGTTCCGGTAAAGAAAAAGCATTTATCTCCCGATGCTAGGAACAATGTAAAAACTGGTTATAGTTCTTTACTTAATAGGAAACTTAACGCTAGTGCTGCTGTGAGTCAAACTAGTAATTTGACCAAGATACCTCTGACTACAATAAAAAGAATCATGTCAAATCCCATCAAATCAAGAAATAAGCATAAATATGTCGGCTCCATTAAATGTTTCGACGAAGCCGACAAGGACTTGATAAGGCGGAAAGTGTTCACCATGTACATAGAGCAACGCGTACCTACCTACATTAAAAACTCTGAAGCAACGGCTCACTAATGACAAAACCCAAATAAGCTGTAGCATCACTAGCATTTAGAGAGTCTTGTTTAAAATGGGCTTCAGACATCGCACAAGAAGTGACAAAAAGCAACTTATGGAATCCAAGCGGTTATAAAAACAGCGTCCTGAGTGTATAACATTGATAATAAAATATAGTTCTGAAAATCGTCCAATAATTTACTTGGATGAGACATGGTTTGACACGCATGACACACCATCCATAGGATGATTCGATTCTTCCGGCATGTATAAAACAAGAGCTCCGTTAAATAAAGGGAAAGTAATTACGATTTTACTTGCCGGTTCAGAAAACGGTTGGGTCCCAAATGTCTTGTGGTTTTCTGCAAATAATAGTAAAGACTCCTACGTGGACTACCATTAAGATACAACTGCAAAACTTTTTGAAGAATGGTTCAAAAATTGTCTTTTACCAAACCTCAGAATATACGAGCTATCATAGTTGTTTAAGGTTCCAGGTTCAAGTAATACGAAATTGGATATTCAAAGCTACATGGCGGCAAAAGATGTATATTTTGAAGAATGTTATAAAGAAAGTGATATTCTAGAAGGTTTAAAGGCATTCTGCTTAAAAAAGTAAATTATTATGTTTATGACGCATTAGCAGACAGCAGAAGAAATGGGGCATACTATGCTACAGCTCTCACCTTATTTTTGCATTTTTAATGCCATGGAGCACTTGTGGCACCAATTCAAATCAATTGTTAGGTTGCTTCTCCGACTTTAAGTTATAGGGTTGTTCAATTAATTCAAAAATGTGTTAATGATATTTCTCCAGGTAGTTGGAAGAATTCAATCCACAATCCATCATGTAATTACTGTAGAAAATTCCTATGTTACTCTGAGTGATACAATTAAGCCGATTGTAGTTAATTTAAATGAGGATAGCGACAGCGAAACAGAACTAGATATAGAATAATATTATGCATGTAAAGAATTGTAAGCAGTATTTAAAAATCTATAATATTTAGTTTTTCTATCATTTTATTAAAATAATATAAACACATCATACGAGTATAATTACTTAATTTCCTTAGTCCGACCCTTTACCGCATCTTTATACTTTACATATTTATTGTCCACGCAATGGGATTGACCGTTTAGTTTTATTACAGTTAAAAGGTCACAACCATTTATTGTAAAAATAACTTTACCAACATGAACGCTGTCGACACGTCACTTATTTAAAGAATTATTTCCGAATCCAAGACTTATCTAATGATGACCAGCTGAACAGTTGAACGACGCAAGAAAAGAAGTTAAAGATTGGATCTAACTTAAGAAACGCACATGATCTTTTATATGTGTAGCAAGTAATAACACTACACTAAAAATAAAAGATGTACGCGAGTTATTTAAATATTCATTAACAATTATCACTAGAGAAAATTTGCGAGAAGCTATGAAACATGTAATTAAAGAGGAAGAAAAAGTGTAACTTAGACAACATGATGGAAGAAACGGTAGAATCACTTACTATTTTAGTTGACTTCACGGAGGAATCCTTCGAATTTAGTGATGTTTTTGCCTTTTTAGACCTTTAATTTGTAGGGATTCTTGTAAATGAGATCTGTACAGTTTCTGTATTATGAAAATAAAGTTAAAATATTTAAATATATCGGTTTTTTTTAACACAATAAATATTGCATACGTATTAAGGTAATAAATGTTCACACTGTAACCCAAAATAGGAAACAGAGTATAACATCTACATATACCAGAACCTGAGCTAGAGCCCACCCCATTGTGCCGATAACTCTAACCTAAACGTTTCAATATTGTTTCTAAAAATACTTAAATAAGCTCTTCAGCCCCCGTTCACTAATTTCTCGGCGCCAAACTCTGCGAAAAGGTTTCGAGTAATGGCTTTTTACAGTTTATGGTCCCAGCAGTTCTCAAGACTGGACGGACTTAGATCCGGCGAGGAGGGCGGATGGTTCCGAGTGAATGCATTTTCCCACAACGGCTTAGGCCCTTTATTGCTTAATAACGTTATTATACATTATGGTAATTCTAAGTCTTCATAATTGACTAGATTTTCTGGTTCGTTTGTCAGTCGACACCGCAGTCGTTATACGTATCCTATACCGTTTTTCGTAAAAAACCCGCTTTTGCATTTTTACATTTTTTGAGAAAATAATCTAAATCAAATCAAATAAAATTAAAACAATTATTCCTTCAATTGTACCAGACAATAATTGATGAAAAGGTCAATACAAAATCAAAAGTGAACAAATTTAAAATATACACTCAACATAAACTGCTAAAAGAAGTAAGCACATTATAATAGCTTTAAAAGAATTCCTGCAAACTATAACAATTCACTTATTATTAATAAATATTTTTTTTAGACGATGCTCAAATATATTTAAATTGAGAGCATCTCTAATGTTATTATCTATCTGAAAAATTGCAACCTGTGGAATATTTACAGGGTGTTCCAGAAGTACGGTACGTAACTTAAGGGGGTGACTCCTTACGATATTCTAAGAGAAAAAAGTTCATATGAACATGTGTCCGGAGTTACCCCGTTTTTGATATACAGGGTGTTCAATTTTTTAAAAAAATATCGTTTTTTTATAATTTTCTTAAATCTCCTTATGCCGATTTTATTGAAATTTGGTACCGTTATTCATAATGATAAAGGGCTTAATTAGCCCTAATTAGATTAAATTTATAAAGTCCAGTGGCGTCCCGGGGAGCACCTTAACGAATATTATTAACAAAAAAATGTACGTCACTGACTTTTTTCTAATTTTGATATTCTTTTTCAAATTTAACAACTGCTAGAACAACTTTTTTGTTCCTTCAATTGTTTTCGCAACTTGTTTCGTATATAAGAGAAAAAAGTAAAAACCACTCTAAAAAAAACGTAGTATAGAACTTCTAATTGTGCCCAATAACGTTATCCCTAAAAACACTTTTGTAAATCCCCCTAACTATACTGTAGAGTTATGATGATATGGGCTGGCCTCCATCTGGAATCAAATTGTTTCATTTTCCCGAACAATATCTTGCAACGCAGGCGTAATTTCAGTTTAAAGTAGTTCAAGAAAATATTGGACGGTTAAATTGTGATTTTAAATGGTATAATAACTGTGATCCCCCAAAAGCACACACTTTTCTGTCTCTAGTAGCTACAGTTTCGTACATTAAGTTCATTATTCAAGGCACATTGGTTGGTAAAACAAATATTTTGCAAAACTTCCCTGTCATTATTTGCCCTCTCTATCATTAACTACACTAATTTTCTTCGTTACTGATTATTAAAATCTTGGAAGTCAGTTTGGTGTAGCCTTAATATTTGAAATGCAGAAAAAAATAAAATTAAGTATGTGTAAAAAAATTATCGACGCATCTCCGTATGTCCACCTTCTCGTTCAATGCATTTAATTGTCATAATCTAACTGGCAGACCTGCAACAGTAACCACGCCTGAGTTAGTAGAGGCTATACTTGGAGAGATAGAAGACGATCCTTCATCTAGTGCCAGGAAGGTAGCAGTGCAGCTTTAAACAAGTGCATCAACTATTTGGAGGGTCTTGCATCTCTATCAACTATACCGATACATATTGTGCAAGCTCTGCTTCCCCGTGATTTTCATGCCAGGTTTTATTTAGTAGGTGGTTAGCACATAAGAACAAGTTTTTACCAAACATTTTATTTACTGATGAGGCATCTTTTTCTAGAGAAGCCATTATGAATTTTCATAACGAACATTTTTGGGCGGACGATAATCCTTCTAAAATTAGAGAAGGTCGTTTTTAGCAACCATTTTCGGTGAATGTATGGGCAGAGATCATTGGCGACTATGTTATTGGACCATACTTTTTTACCACCTCGATTGAATAGAAACTCCTTTAAGCAGTTTCTATCTGAAGAACTTAACGTTCTGTTAGAAGACGTACCTCTACAAATAAGAACTAATATGTGGTTCATGCACGAAGGCGCCTTAAGGGGGCAATCCGATACGGGAGACCGCGACAAGCGACCGAGACCGAGAGACCGCGACGTGCGACCGCGACGTACCGCTTTAACGGATTTGTATGTGGTGCTTTCCGATGCAAGCGACAGCGACGCGAGACGGTAGGCGTAGCCATCGTGCGACCAACGGTCGCGCGACCACACTGCTCTGGAAGCAGTGATACGCTGCGACCTGCATAGTTTATTTCAATTATTTTATACCTAGAGAGGGTTGAATGGCGACGTTTTCTACTCAGGAAGATGAATTGTTCATCGATTTAGTATCTAATTACCCACCATTATATGACAGCACTCTCCAGGCTTATAAGGATAGTTGAAAAAATAGTCCATACTTTCAGTGGAGTCAGTGTTCAATTCTGAATTACACATAATAAACCAGATTGGCACTGCTAATGGATACCCCATAAGACTAATTAATAAAATTTATTACAAACATCTAAATAAATACATTAACAAACAACTTATACATAAAGAACAAACAAATAAGAAATTCTATTCTCTTTCTTTTTGGGGTCCTATCTCATATAAATTAAAAAACATTTTCCAATCTTTTAATTTTAACATTAGTTTTAAAACTAAACACTCATTGGGCTCGTTTATTTGTAATTCCAAAGACCACATACCTCCGTCTGACAGGTCAGGTGTTTATCAGATAAGTTGTTCGACCGAGGGTTGTTCTACTTCCTATGTTGGCCAAACAGGGAGAAAGTTTAAAACCCGTATATAACTGAGCATTGTAAAGAGATAGTAAGAGCTTCTAATCTGAACTTATCCCCTTCTAAAATTAAATCCAATTTTTCTAGACATGTATCTACAAATAAACACAATTTTAATCCAGACACAGATACTAAATTCCTGCATTTCTGTTCTAAGGGGAATAAATTAGATCTCCTTGAGATACTTGAGAACAACAAAATAATTAAAAATCCAAGCATAGATTGTGTTAACGACCAAATTATTCATAACAGTACCAACTTTTTTAATGCTTTGAATCTGGATGGTCTATAACTACAATAATATTCACTTCTCATAATATATACCTCCTTCTATCTCTGCTCATACCTCTTCAACCTTTAACAACCCTTATAAAATCCCATTATACCCAACATTATACAGGGTTGATATTCGATATTTTTCATTTTTCAACGTATACAATAATATCCACATCTACTATATTTTACAGTGTCAATAAGTGTTAGTGTCTTCACCTACCTTCACAAGTGTATTTTTAGTGCAATATTAAATTTCCCTCCGATAAACATTTAAAGAAAAAAAACCCCTTTTCGACATAACCATATATTTGTCATTCGTTGACAGATGTCGGATTTTACCATTCTTAAGCACTTTATTTATTTAGTGATGACAACATTTGAGTATGTTAGATCTTGTATGGATTTTGTAAACCTAACATCGAGCTGGTTAGAATCTTCTTTTCCTTTTTTAAAAAATCAATCTTAATTTTGACATCTCTTATGGTAATACTGGATTGCATGACTTGATTTTTAAATTTTAACCTCCTTTCATTTCCCACGTTTTGCGGAAGTACCGCGGTTGTGTTCGCACTAAGGTTATATTGAATTTTTTAACTTTTGAAAGTTTTTGAAATTTTAAAAAAGTTTTTTTCATATTTTTAAAAAACCTTTCTGAAAAAATGATTATGTTTTATCATCCTTCTAAAATATGGGGCGAAGCCCCATATTATCACATAAGTTAAATTAAACAAACACCTCATTTAATATAAAAAAAAAATCTTTCATTAGTTTTTACACAATTTTTATAATATAAAAAAAATTTTTTCTCTTAAAAAAAAATGATTTGATAAAATAAAAATGAAAACTTCTCTCCTCCAGAGTCCACATTACTTCTTTATTTAACTTAACATAATATGTGTTACTCCTCTAAACTTAACCATTCCAGCTCATGATTCTTAATTTTTAAACAAATTTTCCTTTAATTCCCTTCAGATGTCATAATCTTCTATTATCATACTTAAATATGTTATACTTATTTATATTACGAAACTTAATCTTAACTTTACTTCTCATTCAATTTATTTAACCATTTAATGCAACAAGTCTCCAGCCTTTCTGTTGTACTCATTTATTTGAGACAACTTATTATTTCGAAGTTAAACTTGATGTTGGGTAAGTCCTTTTTATCTTTTTCTTTTCATTCTCAAATTTATATTATCCTTTCAGTATCCCCTGAAGATGAGTACTTAAGTGCTCGAAACATGTCGGGAATCTAATAATTTTTATATTAAAAATTAAACTGTGGAGGAAGACTGCATTGTTTTATTTCATATTATAAGGATAGTGTTTTATTTAATTTTTTGTCTTTTTTCTTGCGGAAGCCAACACAATTATATCTTCGTCCTCGTCTTCCAATAAACGTTTTAGTGAATGCTTTCTTACTTTAAGATTGTTAGACATGGTTTTCTGAAACGTACACAATTACTAAATTAAACAAAATGGACCTAGCCAAAGTCGCCACGTCGCGCGTCGCGTCGTCTGTATTTGTATGCTACTGGTCGCCGCAGCGACATGCGACCTTTGGTCGCTTGTTGTCGCTCGGTATCGGTCGCTTGTCGCGGTTTCCCGTATCGGAATGCCCCTTTAGGTCATTTTAGCCTAGTTGCCCGTCAATACCTCGACAACAATTTTCCTAATTCCTGGATTAGACGCGCAGGTCCCTAATGTTGCTGCAGTCCCGACTTGAGTCCTTTAGACTATTATTTCACAGACATTGTACACTAGACACATTAGTTTCTAGTATACAAGACGCCTGTAATAGATGAAAACGACTTAAGAATTCGAATTATTGAAAAATGCAATGAGATACGAAATAAGGCAGGCATTTTTGAACGTGTAAAAGAATCAATGATGAGACGATTGCAATTGTGCGTTTTATCAGAAGGTGGCCATTTTCAACATTTGCTTTGAATAACTGTTGCATTTTTCATTATTTAAAAAAATAGTTTTATTTTTATAATTTTATTTATATTTTATCAGTGGCGTACATTTTTTGTCAATAATATTCGTAAAGGTGCTCCTCGGGACGTCACTGGACTTAATAAATTTAATCTAGTTAGGGCTAATTAAGCCCCTTATCAATATGAATAGCGGAACCAAATTTCAATAAAATCGACAAAAGAATATTTAAAAAAATTATGAAAAAACCTATTTTTTTTTCAACTTCAACACCGAAAACGGGGCAACTCAGCAACATGTTCATATAAACCTTTTCTCTTAGAATATCATAAGAACTCACCCTCTTAAGTTACGTACCATACTTCTGAAACACCCTGTATGGGGGAATCATAGTTGCCAACTTTTAAGATTCGGGGAAAGTTTTTTCTCCGTCGAAAGATTTGTTAGATATGATTAGAATATCCGCGATGTAATATTTACATTTCTTTGAAATATTATTAGAGATGCTGTCATGCCCAGAGAAGCTAGATCTCTTAAGTCTATTTATTATATTTAAAACATCGTCGCTATATATAGGAGACATAAAGATTGATTTGTCATGTAAAGGAACATTTTCATTGAGAAATTTTAGATCTAGGGAATCGTTGTCATTATGATTGTAATGTAAACTTTTCAGCCAACGCATCATTCGATAACTGAGTAGGTACCTTCACATACAATATTTAATTCGGTAGTTATATTCGAGTTCTGAAGGTTTTTTATACATTGCAACGTTGCTTTTAACAGCATTTAGAACTTTTAAGTCGTTTTTATGATGAATAAAATGTTTTAATTTGTTCCTATAAATAATGTTGATTTGCCTACTTATATTAAAATACTTTTTGTCATATTTAGCCAAGTCTGTACACAAAGTTAGCTGTTCCTTTAATCTAATTAGTTCAGGATTTAATTTTCGTTTTTTTTTGTTTAAGGACTTTATTCAAATGTAATAACATTCTTCAGATAAAAGAAACTTTTCGTTCAAAGAATACTAAGCTAAACTTAACGGCAGTGGTTAGTCGTATTTGGATGTTATAGAGACAGTAGAATATTTGGAGTTCGTCGTTGCATGCAATATTTCTTGAGATAGTTGTCAAACTTTTACTCCTATTCTTTGATCGTGTTTACCGATTTCGGTGACTTGTTAAAAGATTTTTAAATTTATTGATTTGTATTTTATTTTCTTTTTAATTTTATTTGATCTTATTGATGTTATTGGTTCAGTTTGATTTTATTGTGTAGACGGTGTGACTGCTGTTATTTTTGTTATGTATAAGATTTTAGGGTGGGAGCTAGCCTTTGGTATATCTGTATCTTTGATTTTCTGTGGAATGTATGTATGAGTTTATTATTATCAGTTTAAGCGAAACGTCTGTCTTCTGAAAGTATTTTATTAAGAGTTTTGTAAAGTATTCGTCTGTCTTGTCCATGCGTCTATAGACATAAATCTTGGTACGCCTGTTATTATTTTCAATCCTCTGTTTTGGAATTTTTGTGTCTATACCGCGTGTCAAAATTGGTCTGATTAATGTCTTTTAAATGACTGTTTTTGTCTTAAAGTTGATACTGCTTCTAGTAAGCGGAGCCCAACTGCTTTTGTGCTTTGGCAATGCGCTCGTCGACGCATGTATTCCAAGCCATCTTCTTCTATCGCTCCATTAAATTG
Organism: Polydrusus tereticollis; assembly: GCA_963920685.1. Lineage (NCBI taxonomy): Eukaryota > Metazoa > Arthropoda > Insecta > Coleoptera > Curculionidae > Polydrusus > Polydrusus tereticollis. The sequence goes on from OY987329.1 coordinate 60,845,366, forward strand.
GTCTGTCATTTGCCTTCACTTGCGTCCTCGGTAATTTTACTTTCGCCTTCGAAAAGAAGATGGCCTGCGTTTTATCTTCATTCAGTCCAGGTATTCAGCCACTATTGGAGGACAACAATATAGCATTGCAGACGAGGAACCATGGTCCCAGGTGTCTCGGAATATTTGTAGTTATAGATAATCTAAAAGTTTCGTAGAACACAGGTCAAGGTGACGGACGTATCAAAAGCATCTGCCAGTAAGACTGCCTGGCTTCGAGGAGAAGCTGAAGATGACTCTTCTTTGCAAAAGAATTCTTTTAGTGCTGAAGCAACATTCACTTCCAATAGCGTTGTATGCTCTCAGAATTGTCGTTGGTGGAGCGATGTGAACTCCAATTTTATTATTGAGTGCCGTGAGCGAACATATTTCAAGACGAGCGTTGGGCTCGGTATTCCAAATAATCAAATAGTGAGCCGATATTTTCTCCACGGAAATATTACAAGGGAGATTTATTTAAATTTTCTAAGAGCTGATATTTTAGAATTTACTAGCGAACTGTCATTGAACGTGGGACAGACTCTCGGGTATACATGATGGAACTCCTTGTCGTAGCGCCGCCAGGGTAACCGAATATTTGAATGAGACTTTTCAACAGAGATGGATAAGAAGACGTTCGGAAACACCATGGCCACCTAGGTCACCGGATATTACACCTGTAGGTTATTATTTTCTGTGATCGATTAAATGAATTAGTCTACAAATAGTTACCGCAATATTGACCACCTAGAAGATATTATGAGGCAATGTATCTAACAAATTCCACTTCGAGTCATTGGATCGGAGAAGGCAACAAGTTATCGGGCAACCAATACTAGAAGTAGAGGATATTCCGACACTCTCCCCAGTTGAACTACACAAACTAGTGCAAGGAACTGGAATAAATGAGTGGGTGTAAGATCAAACTAGGGTGAGTAAAATTAGCCAAACCTGGTCGAAGTGCTTTCGGCACTTGAACGGACCATCGGAAAAAAAAAATCCGACAAACCACTCCTTGTAGAATCAAAAATACTGTATCAGAGTTTTCCAGAAGGACAATACCTTATATAGAAAAAGATCGGAGGGCATGTGGAGACCTAAATGATTTTTGAGCCACTTACAGGCGTTTTATTTGTTGTTGTTAAATCGTTTTATATAAATTTACTTCTTAAACCACCCCCTACATCTCATTTTACGTTCGAGACTAACTTAAAACTGGATTCGTACGTTAACTTAATGGTTATGTAGTTGAAATTAACCTTAGTACAGCCTTGTGTAAGATTGATTTACGATTTCACTTTTGAGTCATCTTGTATATCCTATATCAATTTTGCCTAACTCGAACGTCGTTTTGTCAGAAAGCAGAACTTTCTTCTCTACGATCGATATTAAAAAAGCTTCCCATATAAGAACTTTGGAAGACACCGCTGTATAGCATCAAATGCGAGACTCCCATGGCTGTGGTAGCAACGTGACTATGCCAAAAGTTATAACCATACAAATTGATGTCAAATAAAATAATTGATTGTAATTCAATATCCTTCTATTGTTATAATATGTGGTTCTTCAACGTTACCATTTTTAGGAAAACTATCGCTTAGTTTTTTACCATTAAATTCTACTTGTATACTCTTAATCAATGATAAGCTATTGCCCCGTTATTTGTTGAGAAGTAAGAAATGTGAATCGGCAGTCGATGGCTAAAAATGCGTAAAATAAGGAGGAAGCAGGGCAGATGTACCTAGGACTGTCCTCAGCTTAACTATGTATTTTGGAAAAAGGAGAAGATTGTGGTTAGAATTATATAAAGTAAAATGTGTAATGTACAAAGTTCATTCGAAGTCGGTACTTACTTTATGCTCTTCTTAAGAAATACCTACCTACCTATAATAGCTAAATACTTAGTATTAAAGCCCTTGGTCATTAAAGTGATTAGTTTTAATGATAAGTGCAGTTAAAGATGTAGGAAGCTGTTACTGCCGTAAGCAAGAATAAAACTCTTTAAAAAAGTATGCGAGGCACGCGAGCTAAGAATGTAATAAATAATATAAAAACTGGAAGATGTGTTGATGCACGGATGACATGAAGTAGCAGTAATAAAAAATAGATGAGTGTAGATTAAAATAATGGCGAAGAAGAATTCAAAGTGGGAGAAAAACTGGCTTTTATCGTTTAGTATTATTTATAGTTATTATATAAAGATTTTTACTTTAGTAAAATGAGACAATGAACGTCGTGGGTAAGTTTTAATATAATAAAAAAACCTCCATAGGAGCTATTACAGTATTCTTTACATATGTCTAATTCTTATAAATTCTATTCTGTTTTATATCGTAACAGAAAGTTCTATAAAAGGCGAATCTAGACGTATAGTAAACTGTCCCTTGCCAAGATAAAATGACACATTTTGGCTGAACTCAGCAGTATCTGCGGCATTTGGTCAAAGAGACGGGGGGAAGCTTTGGCACGGGAATAACTTTATTTACTGCATTCAGCTATACCTACGATAGCACAACTGGTTAGAGCGATCGCGTATAAAACGAGTAATGCTTTTTTTTCTAACTTTGGCCGGTAAAATCAGCGCTTTAATACAGTTATAATTACCAGTACAATATTATATTTTTGGAATAGACCAGTGGAGTTGGTACGAAATTATTACTGATTTTTTTACTTTTATAACAAATATTTGTATTATTACAGATAGACACACGAGACTGTGGCTACGACGTGTCGGTAAAGGGAAGCATAATCTTCTAAAATATGGCGCAGCCATGGGCGTGCTATGCTACACCGATGCAATAAAAATGATGAATTATATTTGGGCATGAAAAAAAAAACAATTTAATGATTCAGTGATAATGATATTTTTCTAGTTTTGGTCGTATTAATGTTACAGGCGCATGAATTAAAATTTTGCGACACGGCGCCGACGTATTTGTAACAACAAATAAATTTTGCCAGTTGTTTCACTACTCCACTGACACACACAAATATCGATCGTTTATTCTTGTAAGTTGCCCAATTTCCATGTAATTTTAATATCAAACTTAATAGGATAATAAGAAATTTTGAATAATGTCGAAATTATATTAAAATACTCTTAGTTTCTTAAATATATTATTATTTATTTTTAATGAATACATTTAATTCTAGGGATTAGTTTCGGTTAGTTAGCAAGCATTCTTTCAGTAGCTACAGATAAATGTGTCGAGCTATACTACCAAAAAAATTTCTTGGGTTTTTTGTTCATACAGGCAGCGACTAGCATAGATAAGGAAGAGAGGCGTTAAGGACCATAGTTTGTTATAATTATTTATCACATTGATTTCGTCAAAGAACTTTTGAACCACTCTGTATACAGTACCGGATCCAGACAAAATCCTTCTAGAGATGGAATGGCTAAAACATAAGTTATAAGTCGAATTATATTTATCAATATCTCTCATCACGTGTTCTGGTTAGAGGGGAGGGGGGATTTCCCCTAGCCCTTCCTGTAGATCTGCCACTGTTGTATGCACAAGTTACATTAATATGGCATTATTATTAAAAAATAGGAATAACTGCAATGATTTCAAGGAAAAACCAAACATCGTATACTAGTTTATAAACACACCAATCAGGTTAAATCAAGGAAGCAATTGCATATCTATGTTAAACGACTTCGAGTAAGTGACTACTGGCCTAAAAAAAAATTGTAAATATTAATGGACTTAGGAAAACTAAGATGTAAGAGCTCTAAAAGACCATTTCTACAGTGTTAGAAGAATAATATGTTTTACATAATGTAAACAAAGAAAGCAAAACCTAACTTATGTTAGAAAAAATTTGCTTGTATATTACATTTTATATTACTGCCAAGAAGATTTATGACAGTAGGTACAATTAGTTTACACGGTATACAGTTTGTCTCTTAAAGATCTTAACAGCATACTAGCACAAATCTAAGGCTAGCCCAACTAAGAAACTTTTTTGGTACACACTTACTTACTGCAAACTGCTTAAAACGCGAAATATTCTATTTTAATATAATATTATTTCACTTACCTTCAATTAATTATTTTTTTACAAAGCAAATAGAAAATTACTATTCTTGCATTTTGCAGACCTAGTAAAAACTTTTTTGCGGGTGTATTCTTAAATTGACAAAATGATACACGGATAATGACAAGGGCTTGTTTTTTCCGTCTGCCAGAATCTTCCCCAGACGCGTTTCGCTGTATAACAGTCAGTAAGGTTATAAGTTCTGACAAAAGGAAAAAACATAGGCGTCTGTTTCAAAACAGAAAAAGCGGAATGAAACAGAAAATGAAACCAGATGGCTCCATCTCCATCCAAGGAATACAAATTCTTAAGCATACCTGCAGAAGGAAGAGCAAACCTTTGTCATTGTGTTAAGTTTTTGGTTACTAAATCGACAAGATGCCCAACTCGGGCATAGCGCTGCCTAGCGAGGACACCTGCAATTGTGACGTTTGGTCTTTGCAGAATTTCATCTGATATTTGCGGCTTTGTAAGCTCATGTCAGAGGGCGCAGGTATGCTTAGGAATTGGTGTTATTTACCAGCATCACGAGATGGAGCCATCTGGTTTCATTCTCTGCTTCATTCCTGGATTAACTTTTTTTATATGGTAAGAATACATCCATACGGCGCGAACAAGTGCAGTACGGATCTCAAGAAATTATAGCACTCTGATTGGCCACCTCAGGGCCAAATTTCCACACTGCTTCTGATAAGATAAGATATGATAAGAAAATTTATTAGTAATACTGCAATATAAGTACCTACTTTTACAAGTCAGATAAAACAGTAAAATTTTGTACAAAGAAGTAAATTACTAACTATATTAAGTTAACTGCAAGAAATAGACAATCATCATTGTAAAATCATTAAACAACCATATATCAACAGATTTTCAAAATAAAAGATTATACAATATTGATTTTTCCTTTTCCTATCTTTTCTTCTTTCTTTATTTTTTTTAAAGGGGAGATTTTGGTAAGAGCTATCTTGAAAGAAACAAAGAGAAGTTTACAAAGGACATAAACACTACAGATTAAAATTATATTTGAAGTACTCCTCAAATGAAGAAAAGGCATCCAGTACAAGGTAGCTCTTGATTTGTTTTTTGTACTGGTTGCAGTTAAAGATTTAATAAGCAATTGTTAAACTTTATTGCTAAATATCTTGAAACATTTCTGGATCTATCAAGCCGGCAAAAGTCTGGTACAAGATTGTTGTTGTTTCGTGTTAGATAGTTATGAAAGTCTTTATGCGATCTGTATAGGTAACAAAACTGCATCAAACACTGCATAACGTACACACAGGGCAAAGTTAAAATTTCTAGATTTCTAAAGGAATTCCGACAGTCCTCCCTATAACCAAGAACAGAGAGAATACGTATGTATTTCCTTTGTTGCCAAAATACCTTATCAATATGACACGAATGACCCCAGGAGAGAATATCATAAGTTGAATGAGAATGAAAGTTGCTGTTGTACGCTGTAAGAGTTTCTCTAGACGTTACTTTTACAAGATTTTTAAATATTAAGAGTTGTCGGGATAATTCTTTTGAAAGATCAATAAAGTGTTGCTCCCAGGTTATTCCTGCATCTAATTATTCTCTAAGAGATTTAACTTCTATTGTACAATTCGGTAGAAAAGGATGTTCAACATCCGTGATATTCCTAAAAGTAAAGTTAACACCTTGAGATTTAGAGTTATTTAAGGATAGAAGATTAGCTAGAAACTATTGAAGCAGATTTTTTTCTGAAAGCTTGCTAATCAAGATTGTCAATTTCGGAGGGGTGATAGCTTATGTAAAAGGTTGTGTCATCAGCAAATAATACAGTATTGACTCCCATTTCCTGAAAGCATGCCAGGTCATTTATATGAATGAGAAATAAGAGGGGGCCCAATACCGACCCTTGAGGTATACCAAACTTCAGGGATTGTTTTTCTGAGTGAGTTGGTTAAAATTAACATATTGATCATGGTCTGAGAGACATGAATCTAGTAGCTGAACAGGATCATCCTGAATATTGAAGAAAGGTAATTTTGCTGTGTGTGACGCTATCGAAAGCCTTAGTGAGGCTCAATAAGTATGCAAGCGTGTCAAGATATTTTTCAAACCCTTCTAAAATGTTAATGGTAAAGTAGTCAATAGCTAAAGTTTAGGCTTTGTTTTTCCAGAATCCAAGCTGGTTCATGGCAAATAGTTCATTAAACTCAAAGTGCTTAATAATTTCTTTTTTTAAAATACGTTCCGAAACTTTTGATAAGATTGGGGCGATGAGTTTTATTAATTAATAATTATAGAATATTCTCTCTTGGATCATGTTTGTACTTTTAGTGAATAGTGAGACATACGTCTATTACTTCTATTTTTTTCAGTAGTACGTCTTACGCAGATGTTCTTTAGAAGAGTGTGATTTGGAAGTAATTCTTATTTAAAGAAGTTGTTTGATCATATCTAATCATTAAGGTCGAGAAAGCAGCCAGTCCCTAAGTAGTTTATATGGTTTGTTCTGAAGTGCACGTATATGTGATTGTGTAATGAGTTCGTTCTGCAAGACGTCCACCCGTTTGTAGTTGTCTATAATTAGTTTGTCAAAATGTTCTGTCAGAGTCGGCATTTGTAGGTCGTTGCGCAAAACATGAGTCATCGTGTACTGTGATGTATCCGCGATAATTTTAAATACTTTGTTTAGCAATGCCTGTAGTTTCTTGAAGTGTGTCTAGGGTTGGGTACATCAGGTAGGGATTCCGTAGGTCAGTACTGGTCGAACAATAGTCTTATATATGTTAGTGTTTGTATGTTTGATTCTGCTTCGTTTGTTGAGGAGTGAGAAAATGGTACCGAGTTGACCGTTTGGTTTTTTTAAGCGCTTGTCAGCATTCTAATGCCAAGCTATCCGCTTGTCGAAGCACTGCTTGATCTTACACCCAGGTATTTTTTTTTAATTTTATCAGGAAGTTTAACTCTGGACTTTGAGAAGTAGATGGCTTGGGGTTTCGCGTCGTTTAAGTGAATTTTCCACCTATCCAATCATGACTCTAAAAGTTTTATATGCTGTTGCAACATCGATACCACTAGCCTGGGCTGTTTGGCGGTGGCAGTGATCGCGGTATCGTCAGCAAACAGGTATAACTGAGTTTGACCAAATTTTGGTATATCGCAGGTATTAATGGTAAATGTTTGTAAAAAAGGTATGTAGGTATCCTAAAACATTTTTGTACTTTTTGAGAAAATACACATTATTTCAAAAATTGTCATTGTTTTCTTGTTTGTTAACATTTTTAGTTAACATTTGGATGAATTCTGAAAGAAATTTAACAGAATTTCAAAATGCAAGCTTTTTGCTATAATAATTTGATAAGCTTTTTAAACATTTTAACATTCGTTTTAGAGGATATTAGGTAACCCCAACATGAGTTAAAGTATGTTTAAAATCAAATAATGTGTGTTTATCTCAGCTTTATGCTTTGCTTGTAATAAACTACAAAACAAATTAAATTAAATTACAGTTTCCTACGCAAATTTGACGAAAGCCACTCAATTAGGTATACTGACTGGTTTTTCTTATAGAATAATTATTACTTCCTGTAATTGTTGACCCGTAAGACGCCCTGTATAAAACAATGGTACACGGTCTGGGGCACGACCTGTTTCTTCGGTTCTTGTGACCCTTGTTTTGGTTAATTAAATCTTTTGCCCTTGAACTGTTTACCTAGGCGTCCTGAAAAGATCTAGATGAAATGCTGGTTGACTTGAAAAACTTTTTTTTAACTAACCTGAATACTGGAAAGCGAGAGACCATGGAAATTCGGTAGAACTATAGAGCTAAAAATATTTATTAAGTAATTACGCTTAATGTCAGAACATTATTGTCGCTCTCATTGTATTCGCTGGTCTTTACATAGTGAAGTAGGCAATTAAGGAAATAAAGGTATAAATTACAACGGATATCGTTGGAAACTTCCCTGGTTTAGGTTATTCACCCAGTGCTTTGCATATTAAGTAAAGAGTTTATTACTCACTCACTAGTTCAGATAGAGTATAGATCTAATGCAAATAAAGTTTAGATTGTTTTTCTCCGAATCCTAACTTTATATGTAAAAGATTTTACATTCCAGATAAAAGGCAAATAGTTCGACTTTTATCTTAAAATTTTGACTTGTGAAATTCAGAATTTTGCATGAAACTAAAAGTAAACTAAATTTTAATTCAGGCATACAGGACGCCTCACCAAACAATAAGCAGGTGACCGACTAAGGTAACATGTTCTTACAATGAAAAGCAACAGGTTAAACAGGAAATGAACAAGTGCAGAATTGTAATTACTTATTTAAGGATTCATATCAATTTAGGTAAGTATAAGGTATTTTATGTTCGATAAAATGCAGTAGTACATAGTTATGTATGGTAGATTTGAGACTATGACTTTGTTGTCTTAATAATTTTTGTTATTGATACTATATAGGTCGCATGGACAATAAAATTATGGATGCTTTCTTTGATTAAACTAGTTTCTTGTGCCTTAAAGACATTGTATAAGTTTTATATTGATCAATTGTTGAGAATTAGTTATTATGAACATTCGAAACGTGCTACAGTGCAATTTTAAATAGAGTTTTATCCACACGCCTACCCACTTCGATAGCAATGTAGTATACACGCGTCAAAAAATGTAAAAATACAATATACAAAATACAATACAAACGATGCGAACCAATTATAAAAATGATTAGCAATGCATTAAATATATCACAAATCACAGGTTAAGTTTGGGATTCCTCCCAATTAGGTAACCAAGAAATTTATATTATGGGTTCTACAACTGATATTTTAGTGGGAATAAAAAAAATTGAAGATATCGGTACAGGGTCATTCCTCATATATCGACACCCCATCTACAGCAGTTATTTGGCGGGTTGCAAAAAAATTCTAGAGGCAAAAGATTTATGTTTAACTCTATATTTTTAGAATTCACTATCAGAAAAGACAATGGCACATCGGAAATGTAATATTTCTGCATAACTATCATTTTTTTAAATGGAACACCCTGTATATTATTCGATATTTGGGTAGAGCTTTTTTTTCTGATTTCAAAAATATATAGTTTGTCTATGTTTGGTTAAGAGGTTTTTGAGATATTGGGACTAAAAATAAAATAAATAGGGAAGTAGGAAAACCGAATTTATTGATAAATAACGTATTTACAACTGCTCAATATGACCTCCATTTCTATTGATGCACTCTCTATAATCTTCTTCTATTTTATTTATAGCATTAACGATAAACTGACTCTGATTTTCATTTGTATCATTAATGTAAAGCAGAAGTCTTTCTCGCATTTCTTCAATATTTTCACTACGATGTTCATAAACTTTATTTTTTAAAAATCCCCACAAAAATGAATCAAGGGGCGTCAAATCTGGGCTGTTTGGAGGCCATTGAATGGGTCCATTACGGCCAATCCATGTTTCATACTTTTCATTTAAATAGTTCACTACAGGCAAAACGTTGTGTGGTGGGGCTCCATCCTGATGCCAGATAAGTTCTTGGTATTGCCGTAATGGTAAGTTTTCAATAAAATTTTCAACTTCATTTGTCAATATATTAAGGTATCTTTCGCCAGTCAAGTTCCCATCATATATAATTGGGCCGATAATTTTATTATTTAAGATGCCACACCACACATGTAATGATTTTCGGCCTTGAAATTGTATTTCTCTGAATGCATGGGGGTTCTCGGTAGCCCAAAACCGAACGTTTTTTCGATTATAAACGCCTGAAGTAGTGAAGGTGCTTTCATCAGACCACAAAATTTTCCTAAAAAGCATGTTGTCTTCCTCTTTCCGTTGTAACATTTCCTGACAAAACATCATACGGCTATTTTTCTGAGCCTCTGTTAACTTCTGCACAGGCAATATTTAATATGGATGATAACCATTTTTTTTTAATGTCGTTAGAATTTTTTTTGCAGATTTTCCGAAATAATTTTTTGCGTCTTCTGCCGATCTATGTGGGTTTTCTAAAAACAAATATTCTTATTTCTAGACTTGTAATGTAACAACAAACTATCAATCTTACCTACAAAATACAACAAAATGTTTAATTCTTCCTCTTCATTACCATTCACTGTTCGCTTCTTCCTTTTAAGATCTTTTCGTTCCCTGAATCCCCTTTCAATGGTTTTAAAAGTACTTCGCGCTGGTACTGCTCTTAGCGGAAATATTTGCCTATGTTCTGCTCTCGCTGCTGATGCGTTATTATTATTTTTGTAAAATAAACTAAGAATATCACATTTTTCCTCAACCGTGTAAGGCATTTTGACAATGACATGAATGAAAATATTGACAAGCAACAATAAATTCACTTGTTTTTAAAATCTAGACGACGCGACACGGCAATGAATTATTATTCATGGCCAACTATCGTTTTTTTTTATTCAATAACGTTTTAAAGACTTTAGGGCCCAATATCTCAAAAACCTCTTAACCAAACATAGGCAAACTATATATTTTTGAAATCAGCAAAAAAAGCTCTACCCAAATATCGAATAATATACAGGGTGTTCCATTTAAAAAAATGATAGTTATGCAGAAATATTACATTTCCGATGTGCCATTGTTTTTTCTGATAGTGAATTCTAAAAATATAGAGTTAAACACAAATATTTTGCCTTTAGAATTTTTTTGCAACCCGTCAAATAACTGCTGTAGATGGGGTGTCGATATATGAGGAATGACCCTGTACATCCTGCGTATGCAAAAGGTGATAAAAGTCGGTGTTCCACCTTTCCAATAATTATTGAGATTTGTTTGGGTCATTCTCTGAACAATAAGCATGTCTTAACGAGTCGTATTTCGCAAAATGCTAAACTTTGATGAAATTTTGTAAAAATGTAAAAATCAACCTACAGATAAAAAAAATCCGGTGTGGAGCGCCGCTTACTGTTTTAAGGGTCAGTTGTATAAAACAATTCTGATCTTAAGCTCAACGGAACGCCGACCAACCTGAGAACTACGTTGTTCAATACAAACTAACCTTTAGTTTAGCTGAACTGTTATCAGTTTCTGTTGGCACTACCAATATTTAGCTACTTTTGTGGTTTTCCTCAATTTTTGACATAATATAACATAACCTAGGCTTTTGTTTGATTTGGCGGGCTTACTTGCACATAAATAAAGTTGTATTAAATTAAGTTTTATTTCATCTCATTTAAGAGGAGTCAATTTCACATGTGAAAATGCAAATAAAAAAAATGCTCTTATGGCTATCGAAACAAAATATGTTGACAAAACGAGTTTTATTAAAATATTACATTTTATTCACCACAGAACTACAAACTGTGGAAGCTACATTATCTAACAAAGGCTGATTAGGGCTAAATTTTCAAAACTTGCTTGTACCATAGGTACAGCAATGTTTGCTGATTCAATAGCCAAAAAATATACGGGTGTCCGGGAAAATGTGGGAAATCTCTCGGATTCAGATAGAATATGAAAAAATAGGATGACAAGTTCCTATTAAAAATTTTTTATGGGCCTTCCCTATTGAGACATGCGCCCCTGAAGGACGCCGATTATATCTTTTTTTTTTAACTTTCAAAGTATTTAATATAATTTAATAAAAATTTAATGTCATGGACACTAGTAAGGACCTCTTGAAATAGTGTCCTTGAAACGTACTTAGCTTTTTTAGTTTACCAGGGATGGACTAAGCTTCACAACTTAATGCTTTAATTTTTAACACCCTGTATGATAAAGACTTAGAAAAAGTAAATCTGGATAGCTTGCACATTAGACTAAAAAAAGGCACTCTTGTTTATTGTCGATGAAATGAACCGTTTTTGAGGAAAAGAATAATAAGCGAATTCATGGTTTATTTTTAATAAAAAGGACCAGGATTTCTATTCTGTTTCTCGACAACAAAGTGTGATATGAGTCATTCAAACAACAGAAAAGTTTCATTTTTAGTTGTTTAATCCGAAAAAATACAAAAATTAAAAAAAGCAGTGATCTAATAGAACGAAATTATTGAACGACTTCATAAGAGGGTTTAACATGGGCTCCGTGAAGTCTGCTACACTCGCGGGTATGACGAATTGAGGACTGCTGTACCCGCCACAATAATCCAGTTTTGGTCCTTATCACATCACGATGAAACGTGATTCTCTGTGGAAGTTCCTACCTATTACCGACTGGAGTGGTAAACATTTTTCCGGTTAGTTCAGGTTAGTCCCCATAGGTCAAACTCCAACGGCGTTAGGTCGAGAGATCGAGGAGGCCAGGCAGTAGGTCCTCCTCTACCTATCCAAAGGCTTAGATAAACGTTATTCAGGTACTCCCACACACCAACGCTGAAATTAGGTGGTGCCCCAGCGTGCATGTTGTAGTACATGTTCCGGCGGGTTTCAAGTGTAAAGTGCTCTATTGAATCCTGAAAAGCGTTCTGGAGGAACTTCAAATAAAGCTGCACATTCAAGCGTTCCGGCAATACGAATGGTCCAATCAAAAAATTGCCAATGATTCCTGTCCAGATATTAATTGATTAGAACTGATGCTTATGATGCGAAAAAATAGTGCCATAAGGATTTTTATCATCCCATACATGTTGAAAAATGCCAATGAAGTTTATATTATTTCGTTGCTGATCCAATAGCCAGATTGCAAACTTCATTCTACGAGGAAAATCTTCAGGAATCAGTTCATGTACTTTTTGCAAATGATACCGATATAACAGTTTTTCTTCCTGAAGAACTTCATGTACTATACTATTGTTTTTGATGTATTAAACTGTGCTAATAATTTTCGAGTGCTAGATGATGGAGTGTCATCTATTGCTATTAAAATATTTCCTCTTATTGCGGCATACGTACGGTGCTTCACAGACCAGGATCAATTCCTTTTTTTTTCAAACTTTCCTAATATTATAAAGAAAGTTAATAACATGTATTACCTTATAAACTGGAATCGCCCACCAATCTTCCTTAGACGTTGGTCAACTCGTTGAAATGTCTTCTGGTTTGGCATAGTACGATTAGCAAATCTTTCGTGATATAACCTTCTGGCTTAATAAGCATTGCAAGACGCAAGACCATACATCAGATGCATATCTGCATACTCAATAAACGTGTATTCCATTGTTCGAATTAATTCACATTTCAATTCACCACGAAATCCAAAAATCAGTAAATTAATATCGAGGTAAAGGATCAATGTGTCAGCGATGTGAAAGATGGCAAGTTCCACGATGCAGAATATTTTATTGATTTCATATCATAGTAACGTTTGCAACAACAATACCTTTTTTTTGGTGCCGATTAGGTGCCCGCTCACTTGGACGAAGCGGCGCGTCGCGTTGCGAAGCGTATTTTTTCCGCATGAGAAAGTTAGGCCTATTCTATACGAGCCACAAAAACGCGACCGGTTAGACGCTCAGTCGCTTGAAAATTTTGCCCATTCTATACGAGCGTGTTGACGCCGCGCCTTTGTAGCGCATCTAACCGGCGAGTGAAACGCGACTCATTCTAGACTAGCGACAAAACGCCTTATATTTGCTATGGATCCCGTACAAGTTGGGTGTATCGCTGTTCACCAATTAACGTTATTAAGTTTTTTGGCCAAAAAACGTAAAAAAAGACGTTGGTGCTAATCGCCTGACCTTAGGGGTGTTTCATCTTAGCTTTGCAGAACATCGGAGATATCCTGAGAAGTTTTTTCCGGATTAGAATATTCCTTACTTTTAACATCATAGAGAGGAGGTTAACCCTCGATTTCACAAATAAATCGTTCAGTTTCAAACATCTTGTTTGCAAAGATACCAAGCACAACAATCACAGAACTCAAAAATTTAACAACAATAATCTGCACTACTAGTCGTGGACTGCTGAAGGACAAATCGGCTCGGCCGGCCAGACGCTTGCAAGTTGCTACATGTAGAATGAAACGCCGGTCTCCGGCGCGCGACTTTTACGCAACCTCTTGCGTTCAACACGCCGGCACGCCAACGACGCGTCCACACGCGACCGCAAAGTTGCCCGTATAGTATGCCCAATTAACACTCTGTGGTTCTGTGACACACGCGTGTCGCTCGCAGGCAAACGGTCGCGTTTTTGTGGCTCGTATAGAATAGGCCTTACATGTAAGTAAATGTATACTCGACCACTTGCGCGGCGCGAAGCGTGGCGAAGCGTCAATTGACGCTGGAGAAGTCTTGAGAGCAACCAGGCGAAGTTCTACGCGACGACGCGACGCTTCGCGCCTATCGTTGTCGATCGTAACCGAATAATATCTATAATAAAACGCACATCTTTTGCGAACAGAGGCATTCTACAACTATTCGTTGATTATTCTTGTTCTCGAAAACGGTTCATTTTATCGACAATAAGCAGGAGTACTTTTTTTTTGTCTATGGTACGAGTTACCCAAATTTTTTCTCTAAGTCTTTTTTATACAGAGTGTTAAAAATTTAAGAATTAAGTTGTAAAGCTTAGCCCGCCCTTGGTAAACTAACTATTTACACTATTTTAAGAGGTCCTTTCTAGTATCCATCACTTTGAATTTTTATTAAATTATATTAGGTAAGTACTTTGAAAGTTTTTCAAGAAAAACCGATTTCCAGCGACGTTCTTCAGGGGTACGTATCTCCGTGGGGAGGGCATGTAAGAAAAAAAATGTATAGGAACTTGTCATCTTATTTTTTCATGTTCTTTCCGAATTCCACACTTTTCCGGACACCCTGTATATAAATACGTTATAATGAATAAAAACAAACTAATTTTACCTTTTGCTTGTGAAAGTGATGACTGGAAAAACACTTTTAATTCAATTTTTTGTTAAGCGAAATATTTGCAAAAATGTTTTCATTTAGTAAATTTTCAGGAAGTTCCCTGAACGCATCATAGCATTCATTACAGCATTCACCCAAAGACCCAAACAATCTTTATTATCAGTTATAACTTCGTTAAATTCACACATATTTATAAACTAAAATACCAATATGACGACGGACAAGAAAATAATAGTTATAGCTATAATTTTCTTTGATTCAATACAACACAAGATTGTGAGGTTGGAAAATCATTTAGATCGACAGTTCAACTTCTAAACGGCTGAATGTAGGCGGTCAGTTGAACTCCGGATTAAAATCAGTTTAAAATACTGTTGGTACAACAACTTTTTTACTTTTAACTGCAGTTCAACAGTGAACTACAGTTCAAACTGTTTATTTAACCGGCCCTTAGAAGTACTTGATCAGTATATTATTCGAGATATTCGTCACAAAAAAATAATTAGTAATCTTAATTTAAAGATATTTATACTGTGATACTTCCAGTGTTCTTTGCCGCATTCAAATGGAAATTTGGAAAGATTTTCAAGTTCAACAATTAATGCTTGACATAAAGAACCTAATGTTAGTCTTGTATCACTTTCAGCAAAAAGGCCGTGCGAAGGATTAATGTTTATTAAAAAACAAATATTTTTATAGCTCATGTTCAAAATTGAACTAGAAAAAGACGAGGAGAGCAGAGGTTGCAACTCGTACATTGCTTGTGAATACATTACCTACTTACATTCAAATATATTTGAAAACTATGAGACCATGTTAGTCATAAGGGAAGTCATAGCGACTACACAACAACGCAACGTGGTTAAAAAGCAACGCAAGCATTATTTGCTTTTTATTTGGCCAATTGTTTAAGCTGAGCTGACATAAACTGACTAAGTTGCTGTTTTATTTGCGATTCAGTCAAGATATTATTTTAAGTTAGCTTAGCTCAGACAAGTAACCAAATAAAAGCGACTATTGTGATGCAATGCCATACAATATGAAGCAATACCTAGCAATGTTGCGAAAATTTAACAATGTGCAAGGTTTTTAAAGCAATGTGTATTAATGTGTAATATTTTAATGTGATTGGTGTACAAATTTGACCTTAGCGGTACCCCTCGGCTATAAGTCATTGTAAAATATCTTCATGCAGCACCTAAATGCTACACCGTAATTCACCGTTACGTTAAATGAAAACACCCTCGTTCGTAACAACTCGTTTTACTAGCTATGAAACAATATATACAAAATAATGACTAACTAAAACTTAGCTTAAAAACAATGATAAAACCTTAGAGTTCGTTACGGTTATATCTATTTCGTTCTCTATTCGTTTTACACTTCACACAGTTCACTTTCGTCACTTTACCCTCGCTACACTTGGGTTGAAAGTTCAGGTACCATATTTTATGGGTACTTAGGCAGTGGAGGCGAGGTTGCCAGAGTGATGACGTTCTCCAGATGAAAGAATTTTGAAACAGTGTCGCTCGAGGGACACTAAGCTGAACCACGTACTGGTGGGCTGCAGTGGCTCGTCGTGTATTTCTACCATGCACCGCTCTGGGTGGTATCAAGCGGGCAACCTCAGTTGAACACTTGCCATGAAAATATCTGTAAAATAGGCTCAAGTCGCCAACCTGCCTTCGATGTTTCGAGGCTTTCCAGGTTGTTTGTCAGACTATGGTCACCGATCAAGCGAATGGCTCTTCTTTGAATGGAATCTAGCAATCTGAGGGTATGTTTAGGAGCAGAGCCCCAAATATGCGAACAGTACTCCAGTGATGGTCGAATTTGGGCTTTATAGAGCATCAAAAGTTGTTGGGGTGTATAGAGGTTCTTTGTTCGGAAAAGTACTCCAAGTTTCTGCGAGGCTGCCTTAGCAATGGCCGCAACGTGGCTATGCCAAGACATATGACTATCCAAATTAACGCCCAATAAATGAATTGATGATGCCAAGGGAATCGAGTGTCCCGCCATAACTATATCCGGTTCTTCAACATTAACTTTTTTAGAAAAAACTGCCGCCTGGGTCTTTTTAGCGTTAAATTCTACTTGGTTACTGTCACCCCAAGACAGAATTTCTTCCAGGTCTTTGTTGAGATGTGAGACCTCTTGCTGCCTATAGAGATGTGCATTAGCAGCCGATGTCCGAGCATCCAAAGTAAAAGATGAAACAAGTGTGCTGTCATCAGCGAAGCTATATATAGGATTTTTAGTTTTTTCCAAAAGATCGTTAATGTATAGTAAGAAAAGGGTGGGCGACAATATAGAACCTTGAGGGACTCCGGCGTTGATGTTAAATGTGTCTGAAAGAAATCCGTCCATCGCCACTCGCAGAGAACGGTCTTTAAGAAAGCTCGACAGTCATGAACAAAATTGAACCGGCATTCCGTATGCTCTCACTTTAGTTAGGAGCCCCTCATGCCATACTCGGTCAAAAGCCTTGGAAATGTCCAGTGCTACCGCCCGAGACTCCCCATGGTGTTCTATTGCGTTGTTCCAAACCTGAGTAACATAAGCGAGAAGGTCTCCTGTTGATCTAGACTTACGGAATCCATACTGGCGGTCACTAATAATGTTGAAGCCTTCCAGGTATTTCAGTAATTTTTCGTTGATAGCCATCTCCATAACTTTTGATATAACCGAGAGCAATGCGACTGGACGATAGTTGTTTGGCAAAGTCTTCTTGCCTTTTTTGGGTATGGGCTGGACTCTCGCAGTTTTCCAGCAAGAAGGAAATATTCCTTTTTTGTAGGATAAGTTAAAAAGCCTACAAAATACCGGTGTCAGTTCGTCAGCGCATGTCTTAATTACAATTACTGGAATATCGTCACGACCAGAAGCCTTTTTAGTGTCGAGACTCCTCAAGATTCGTTTAACATGGCGGTGGCGAAAAACAATCTCGGGCATTCTCGATTTTACAGGGGTAATGTTCGGTGGAGTATTTCCCTGAATAGTAGTAAAACTATACTTATTATAAAGCCCACGATCTTTGCAGTTTAAGCTAAGTTTTAGAAATAAATAACCTGAAGTCATTTGACGTTTGTGATAAAAAGTTAAAATGTTACATGGATTTGGATAATTTCGGAAATATTACTGACGATTTGGAGTTTCTAGAATTATTTGATGTAGTAGGTCGGCGAGAAAAAAGGCCTCAAGTATATGGGTAAAGAGAGAACCAGGTTAATTCATGGAATGACGACAAATTTATCAAAATATATCACTTTTTAAAAAGGGTGTTTGATATATTCTTCAATATATTTCCCCTCTATGAAAATAGATAAGTTTACAATCTTGTTATTTAAATATCTAACTTACAGAGTTGTTAGTTTCATAGATATTCAGAGAGAAGGCAGTCCAATCAAGTAACGTTTTCAAGTTTAAAAATTAATTTAATTAAGAATCGAACATTCATAAAGCCAAGACCTAAATCATATATAATAAGAAGAATCGCGAAAGGGACGAAATGAACGTTATGGCTTTTGTAGAGGCACTAGAAGTTCGTGCAAGGTCATATAAAAAGATCTCGGAGTAATAAAATCTAGTCTAAAAAATTATAAAATAAATATCGTTTGAAACCCCATGAAGGAAAGATTGGGCACCATTTACATACTGTGAATGCTGTGCGACGACTTATTTGTTGTAACTGTATCTAAATTAAATACCAGTCGACAGGCAGTTTGCTACAAAAGTAACAATAATAATATGATCTGACGAATCATATTTTAAGAGTTCCGCAGAGGCATTATTAATCGCCATAATAGAAGATATCGGCTCCTAGTTGTAAATGTATTATTAGTCTATTTTTACATAATATTTATTCTAGCAGTCATGACATTCTATTGTTTGTTTCAATGGTTTCATGGCCTATACTACCCTAATTTTCTAATTTTTTCCATTTGTGTGTTTACTGTTAATAATAACTATCAACTATTATTTATTTTTGAATAGCTTAAATATAGCCCAATCAAATAAGGGAAAAATATACAGGGTGCCCCATTCAAAAATAATATGTTTGCTCTAAATTCGAAAAGTAAGACTCCCAGAAGTAAGCACGCCACTGAGTTCTACTTAAAAAACTCTTTTAGAAAGAGTTTTCAATTTTCTAATAGGTTAAAGGATAACCGAAATACAGAGGGTGGTAAAAAAGCAAACATTTTCGAAATTACCCTGTATATAGCTTAAAAACTAAGGAAGCTATGACAATTCTGTTTGTGGCATCTTTTGTTTCACGAAAAAGCAGCGAAGTATTGTAAAAACAGCAAGTCTCTATCTTTGCTAGTTACCGAGATACCCTGCAATTACATCAAAAAATGGACACCCTGTACAACGATAGCTGAACTCGGGCTTAAACGCGAATTGTACAACCTGGCATTTATGTTTCCTGAGATGGGCAGCAATACGCGGATAACCAAGTTATCCTATATGGAATCGTGTTTTTCCTTTAGATGTACGGAACCCAAAAAATTGCAAATGTCACAAATTTTGTCTATAGGTATCTTCAACTGCAAAGCTTCAATGTTTTCAGCAGTTTCTTTTTATCAAACACTAATAGCCAAAAATAATTATACTTTGCTTATAATTAACGTTAATCAATCATTCTTTCAAACTTATTTAAAAAATAAATATTTGAATTTCGCATTTTAGTAACTCGCTTTACACAGTAAGTCAACAATGTGTAGTTCCCACAGGCCAAAGTTCAGACAATAAAAGGAAATGCGCCATTCGTTTTTTATTTTCGGTACGCTGAAGATGGATTATACTGGTCTTGGGAAAACGGAAGAAGTGACTCAGCGTGTGTACAGAAAAGGATACGTTTAATTAAGCTACAAAAAAAGAAGATTTGCCTGAAAAACTACTGTTTTAATATTTGAATCATCAGGGTTTTAACTTGGCAAGGCAGTGGGTATTGTTACGGTTAAACGGTTAAAAGTTCCTAATTAGGAAATCAGTTGTGATTCTTCTAAATTAATGTCGGACAATATAGAGTAACCTAACCTAACCCAACCATAAATATGGTTCGTTCTGTCTCTGATACGATTAAAATGATCAGAGTTTTGAAGTTGCCATTGTCAATATAAATTTGTAGGTTTTCGCACATACCTCATTTATTTTAATCGCCTATCAAAGGAGTTAATCAGTGTCAAACGTACCGGCACTTAAACTTCCATGTGCCTTTCACTTACATAGATTACATCTAAGTAACCAAAGGTGACCAAACTAGAACAACCCTTGTCAGTTGGGTGGTAGGTACAGACTATACCAATATTCTTAAAATGGTAAAACAAGCTTCCTCAAATTGATTGTAATTACAACGATTGTTAATAGTAACAACTAGCATTGCTACGACTACCATTGTTATAATGTTTATGCTAAATCCTAAGCAATTTGAATTGAAAGAAAAGTAGGTATAATAAAAAAAAAAGTAGTTATGAGATTAAATAAATCTTGTACAGATACCTAACAAAAAGAATTAAGATGAGAATGAGTTTTACCAGTTTAGACTTTGCCTGTAGAGGGGGTTCGTTGTGTTTTGCCGAAATTCTGGTTATTTGCAAATATTCTTTTTCCCCTTTTCTAGGTCACTCAATAGTATAACCACAGACAAAATAGCTATACAGGGTGATTCACGTTGAGTGTCCTATTAAAAGTTCTGGCGAACTAAAAAAGATAGCTTTTTCAAATTCGGTGTGCCGCCTTAATAGGACATAGTCTATCTTTTAAAAATATTTTCACAGTTGCTGCGTTGCCAGTTCTACCCGAAACCAATGGCAACATTGGAATTTCAAATGGAACACCCTATATATTATTGCATTTTTGAATTCTACGCAAAATTGTAAGAAACTTTTGTTAATATTTCCCTATACTTATTTATCTCTTGCCGTTTTTGAAAAAAAAAAATAATTAATAATTTTTGATAGAAAACCACCGTTTCAATAAAGTTGAGTATTTTCGTGCGTAAACGAGCTAGCTATTTGAAATTTTCACACGGGTTAGATAATACATGTGTTTAAGAATTTCATATGAAATATTGGCGATACTTTATACAGGGTATCTCAAAAATGTATATTTTTTAAAGCAATTTAGAAATATTAAAAAAAAATGTTTTTTTAAATGCAACTCCCCGTATTTCATTGTAACATCAAATAGGCAAATAACTTACCTACAACATTGCCATACATCTTCCTATACCTATCTCCCTCCGTTTTTTAAATGCAAGCGGAGAAAAATAAATCCAATTTCAATTTGGTTTTAACGTTTTTTGCTTATTGATGGATAATAAATTTGCTTATTGTATCTACGAAGAAAATCTAAATTCGGATAAGTATTTGGACATTTTAAGAATGACAGTTAGTGAGTTTCTGGATGGGTTGTCACTACAATTAATTATGTCTTGCTGGTACCAATTAGATGGGGCTCCTGCTCATTGTAGCAACGGGGTGAGTCAAGAGTTAAACGGAATGTTCGAAGATAGGTGGATAAGACGCTTGGGACCGTGGGACTGGCCCCCTCGGTCCCCAGATCTTACTCCCCTAGATTCATATCTTTGGGGAACTATGAAAGAACGGGTGTATGTAGGAACCCCAATAGAAAATCGCCAAGATTTGGAAAACCGGGTACGTCGAGCTTTTGAAGAGTTAGCTCCTGAAGAAATACGAAAGGCAACTACGACAAATCAAGTGACGTGTTTGAACGAATGCCTAAATGCAAATGATGGACATTTTAAGCATTTTAATTATTAATTTCTGTATTTTTGTGTTAAATTAACGATAACGTATTTGTTTGTTTATTAATTTTTGTATGCTTAATGCTATATAAAATAAATAGGTACATTTCGTTATCATATGCTTAATTTAAAAATTGTTTGCCATGTCAAATAGTCGTCAAGACGAGTTAAAACAAAAAACCTGCCATGGCCTAACTAGCTAAATCATTGGTTAAGCGGGTATATTTCTTATGGGTAGTTCTTGAAAATAGGGATTTATTTTTCTCCGCTTGTATTTAAAAAACGGAGGGAGATAGGTATAGGAAGATGTATGGCAATGTTGTAGGTAAGTTATTTGCCTATTTGATGTTACAATGAAATACGGGGAGTTGCATTGAAAAAAACATTTTTTTTATTATTTCTAAATTGCTTTAAAAAATATACATTTTTGAGATACCCTGTATAAAGTATCGCCAATATTTCATATGAAATTCTTAAACACATGTATTATCTAACCCGTGTGAAATTTCAAATAGCTAGCTCGTTTACGCACGAAAATACTCAACTTTATTGAAACGGTGGTTTTCTATCAAAAATTATTAATTATTTTTTTTTTCAAAAACGGCAAGAGATAAGTATAGGGAAATATTAACAAAAGTTTCTTACAATTTTGCGTAGAATTCAAAAATGCAATAATATATAGGGTGTTCCATTTGAAATTTCAATGTTGCCATTGGTTTCGGGTAGAACTGGCAATGCAGCAACTGTGAAAATATTTTTAAAAGATAGACTATGTCCTATTAAGGCGGCAAACCGAATTTGAAAAAGCTATCTTTTTTAGTTCGCCAGAACTTTTAATAGGACACTCAACGTGAATCACCCTGTATGTAACAGAACTCTGGAGAGCATAGGAAAAAAGCGAACGTGCGAAAATTCTCTTTTTCGTTGTGCAACATCGTCGAGGGGTTACCACCATAATCAGATTCTATATTATTTTTTATTTAGCGCGTTTAATCGCCTTACCATCAACAAAGTGTTGTCATATCGTTCGTTCCGCTCGAAATTCGATCCTTGTAAAAATGAATAGTATTCTTGTTAATCCTTCGACCAGCGCGCGGCGTCGGCGGCGTACTTCTTCTTTAGGTGATTAATCAGGGTAGGCGGCATGGGACCAAAGACGTTTATTGCCAACGTTTTTACTTTAATATTTATTCGGGTTAAATTGGGAACAAAGACCAGTTGTACAACATAGTTTGAAATAGCAGAATAACTATTGGGATATACGCAATACGCATTCCTTGCATTCTTATTTTTCTTTCTGTAATATGGCTACAAGCAGTGGTTCAGCAGACAATCAATGCGAGTATTTTTATAAATAGTAGTATGTATTGTATTAGGGGTGGCTCAGACGCATGTTTAAAAATTATTTTATATTGCACAGGGTCCAAAATTTTTTTATGAAATAGACTTAGCATTTCTTTCAATAGAATACCCTCTATTTTGTGATTTTAAACTATAGCCCTATTATTTCTGAAAATTTAAGTATAGTATTGTTGTGGATCTAGCCACGAGCGTTGTGACTAAATTCACAAGAACCTTAAGTTTTAAACTAAGAAATAAAACTAACTCTTTTATACGAAGAAAAAGAAAACACTTTCGTTTATTTGTAAGAAATACGATTTTAAAATATTTTGGGAGCACAAGTTGTTCTTACAAATGTTCAGAAGTAACCTTTCTTCTCAAATTTCTAAGAGCTAACCTAAGGACTAATTTGGGCGTGCCTTTGAAAATGGGCGGTCTTAAATCAACCCAAAGCAAATCAAATAAAGCTTTCTTGTTATTTAACAAGAATATGTTTTTAACAAAGAGTGATAAAGCCCATTTGCAAAGTTTACAATGTGATACAATAAACTAATTTAATAAAATGAGTAATTTCTCTAAAATGGAAAGTTTTGTTATGGTTAAATATTTCGATACCTGGCGTCTATCATAGAAATTAGTCTGTTCTGTTTGAAAAGGTTTTTAAATAAACAGTAATTAAAATTTAGAAGAGATAATAATAAACTTACAATAGAAGGGTCTGTCGCCGTTTTACTATCGTCTGGTATAATATCTAAGATAATTAGGTATCTATAAAAATAAGGTTGAATGACGTATTCTTACTAAAAATAAAGTATTGTACCTATACATATAAACTTATATACACATGTGGAAACATAGGGTTACAACACCTCCCACCTTAATGAGAGATTTTATGTAATCTAAATGGAGTAAAATCTCAAAACTTGACTTAAATACAATAATGAAATTTAAACTAAATTATTTCGTTAATAACCCTAATAATATGGTTCTTGACTAAGCTACATGTTGATAAGATCAATAAAGCTATTTAAATTAATATACCTAGTTACTCGTTACTAATTTAATGCACTTAAAAATAAATGGCGATATATAAAATCAGTATTTTTATCCTATATAGATATTATACATTTTAAATTTGTTTGGTTGGTCGCCTCGTGGGTGTATAACCAATGCTTTTACGTGGATGAACTTGTAAAGCAATACTTTCTTCCTCTGAATCGTCAGCATTGTTTATATTCTCCGAGGTTCTATTTCTATGAACATAACGTGTTACATATCTATCGTCGGCGAAAGATGGTTCTACATTTTGATTGACTCTAATGCAAAAATTTGGTATTATGCCACAACATGAATTTTTATTTTTTGGACAGCAACATTTTTTATATATCTTATAAACTATAAACAAAACAGTAATTATTGCTAAAATATATGCTAGAGTTGAAGTAAAAGTTGTGTAATGAGAAATTTCTTTCTTTTTTTTGAATGTTATCTGCCAGCCTTTCTATGTCGTCCAGCTTATGACTAGCAATATTTAATTCTGGTATGTGTTTACTTAAGATTTTATAGTTTTCACTTAACAAAATTTCAGAAAAATTCATTTGGTTTGTTTTACCTTTTTCACAACACTCATCACTTATATCAACTGATGGAACAATTTCACTATACATCTCGGACTGATATGTGTTGTCGTGGGGCACCAACATTGCCGATGGACTGTAGGCCTTACATTGTTTCGCTAGTGTGACGCTACCACAATTTTTTAACATTAAATCTATCGGTTTATTTTTATTTACACAAGAAATAGTTAAAGTTTCTGTTTGAGGTACTGCAAATAACCAAGTGTTGCTTGTTAATAATTGAATAAAAATTCCTCTATCTGACATAACAATGCGTTTATCGCAATTTTCTGGTATTTTACTTGTACCTTGTAACAATTTTATCTCACAATTGTCTACGAGATGGGCAAGAGATACAGGTTTTTGTTGCTTACAAATAATTTTATTTTCTAGTAATTTAAGACAAGAAGTGTATTCGATATCTGAAATTTGTATAAACTGTTGTTTGCTTTCGTCAATTGCTATAAATTTAGATGAAGGGTGGATCAAAATAAATTCGTTTAATGCTATTAGTTTGGGAAATGGTGTTATTTTATATAAGTAAAATAATTGTGTTCCTACTAGTGGTATATTTATAATATATACTAAACGTTTATTTTCAAAGAAAACTTGTAACTCAACTATATTTAGGAACATATTTGCATTTGCTAAATCTAAAGGTGCGGGGAATTCCAGCCCATGAGGTAGAGATTCAGTTACTTGTCTTAATTCTTTTGTTAATTGAACAGGTGTGATAATAGCAGGGTGTAGTATACCTTTCTTTGAAACAAGGATTGCGTTAGTGAGTGACATAATTTCTAGTTGTAATTGATTTAGGATTATATTTGTTACTACTACATGATCTTCCAATACTGTTTTTAACGTTAAGAATTATAAAAATATATTTTTTTTTTTTTTTTTAGTCATAAAAGTGCTTTAATCTGTTTGCATGAATTGTTTGTTTATTTTTTCCTTTTTGAATAACATAATTTAGGTCAGAAATTTTATCTGAAATTATATATGGTCCTATCCATAATGAGGAAAGTTTTTTACTTCTGCCTCTACGGACAGACTCATCATATAGTAGTACCTTATCTCCTATTGTGAAATTTCTGGGAAAACTATGTTTGTCGTAATTATTTTTTGAAATATGTTTACTGTGAAGTAAATTTTCTCTGGCAATTTGCCTGGAATACTGCATTTTTTGTTTTAGATTTTCTATAAAGTCATCATATGTATAAGACATTTTTAAAGGTTGATTAATTGACGTTGGTAAAGTAGGACTAAAACCGAATAAAAGTTCAAAAGGTGAAAATTTTGTGGCTGTGTGTGTAGTTGTATTATAGGTAAATGTAGCAAATGGAATCCAGTTATCCCAATCTTGTTGCGTATCTGATATGAAATGTCGCAAATATTCCTCCAAAACCCTATGAGACCTCTCTAATGCCCCATTTGATTCTGGATGATAACTAGTTGTTTGAATTTTTTTTATTTTTAGCATTTTACACATATTTTTAAAAAGTTCACTTAAAAAATTTGTTCCTTGATCGGTAATTAATATTTCCGGTATTCCATAGAGACAAATTATATTTTTTACAAAATGATCTGCTACAGTAAGTGATTCTTGATTTATCATTGGAATGTTAATGTTATATTTTGTTAAGTCATCCTGGAAGGTAAGTATGTATTTATTGCCCGATTCCGTTTCAGGTAAAGGACCGACTACGTCAAGAAAACACCTTTCAAAAGGTTTAGATGCAGTAGTAGTTATTACCATTGGCATTTTAGTTTTTCGCGATAATTTATTTTTTTGACAAAATTTGCATTTTTTTATAAACCTTTTTACGTCTTTTTTCATACCTCTCCAGTTGTATAATTGTGCGAGTTTTTATATGTACGAGATACTCCTTGGTGACCTGCTAACGGAGAATTATGGTATTCTTCTAGAATAGTGGTTTTATTTGACTCGGTAGGGTTTATTAAATTATTATTGTATATTGTTATTTCGACATCTATATTTGCGAAAAGGTATCTAAGCATTGGGTAGATTATTTCCCATTTGATTAACGGATTATAGTGGTGTTTAATTATTGAAAGTTTAGTTTTAGTGTTACTTACAATATTTCTGAGGTCAATTAAGCAGGACCAGATGTTTTCATAATTAGCGTCACTAAAAGTATTTTCATTATCGATTAGCAAAAACATATTGAGTTCCTGATAATGGAGAGCAGACGGGATATTAAGTTCGGTATTTTTATTAAAGCATTCAAAAAAAATTTTTACTTGTTGGTTATTTTCTAAGACTTTAAATTTTTCTTTGTCAAAATTTTTGGGTAAAAATAATACTATTGGGTCTGTTTCATTGGTTTGAAAATATGTCGTATTTTTTTCTTTTATTTTAGAGTTTAAAACAATATGATTTTTAAGATAACTTTGAAATTCGGTATAATCCGTAATTAGGTTTCTGTTAACAATATTAATTGTTCTACTTAATGCGTCGGCGTTTGTATTTTTCTTTCCGGCCTTATAAATTACTTCATAGTTATATTCTTCTAATTTTAATCTAAAACGTGTAAGTCGCGAGCCTGGGTCTTTTATGTTAAAAACATAAAGTAACGGTTTGTGATCTGTGACTATTTTAAATTTAGTGCCGAATACATATGGCCGAAAATGCTTTACTGCCCAGACTATTGCTGCTAACTCCTTTTCAGTGGTCGAGTAATTTTGTTCAGCCGCATTTAATGTTCTACTGGCGAATGCTATTGGTCGATCACTGTTAATTTTACCCTGGGACAAAATGGCGCCTATTGCATAATTACTAGCGTCTGTAGTAATTATGAATTCTTTAGAAAAATCGGGGTATTGAAGTACAGGTGGCGAGATTATACTTTGTTTGAGTGTTTGAAATGAAATACTGCATTCGTTATCCCATATAAATTTTTCATCTTTTTTTAATAGTTTGGTAAGAGGTTTAGCGATTTTTGCGAAATCTTGAATAAATTTCCTATAGTAGCCAACTAAACCTAAAAATGATTTTATATCTTTTGAATTTTTGGGTTGAGGAAATTTTGAGACGCATTCTACTTTTGCAGGATCGGGTTTAATGCCGTCCTCTGTGATAATATGTCCTAAATATAAACATTCTTTACGTAAAAATGAGCATTTTGATGGTTGAATTTTTAAGTTATGTTGCCTAAATCTTTGAAATATTTCGGTTAATCTCTGGTTATGTTCTGTTAAATTATTGGCATAAATTACTACATCGTCTAAATAAATGAAACATTTTAAACCATTAAGACCGCTTAAAACCGCATTCATTAATCGTTGAAAGGTTGCAGGAGCCCCCTTTAATCCGAATGGCATTCGATTGTATACGTAATGTCCGGTTGAAGTGCTAAATGCAGTTTTTAATTTATCTTTTTCATCCATTGGTACTTGGTGAAAACCATTAGCCAAGTCTAGGGTAGTAAAATAATTAGCTTTTCCGAGTTGATCAAGAATATCTGTAATGTTAGGGAGGGGAAACGCATCTGTACCTATCGTAATATCGTTAATTTTTCTGAAATCTACACATACGCGATATTTTGGTTCGCCCGACGGATCGGTTTTTTTAGGTACAACTAATAGAGGACTATTCCATGGGCTACAAGAAGGTGAAATTATATCATCTTTTAACATTTGATCGGTCTGATTTTTTATTACTTCGCGATGTTTAAATGGTAATCTATAAGGTCTAATGTTAATTGGTCCTTTGGCGGAATCTGTTTGTATATTGTGTTTAACTGTGTTTGTGTGAGAGAGTTTATCACCTTCTAAATAAAAAATGTCGCTAAACTGACTACAAGTTTCCAATAATGAGGTAGTTTCTTCAGTATTTAAGCCTTCAAGATTAATAGCGTTTCTTAATTTATTTAAACGTTCGATATGATTAATATTATTTGTTTCGATAACATTATAATCATTAGAAATAAATGGTTCAATATTAACTCTTGGCATTGCTATTGTTAAAGTTTCGTCCGAAATATTTAGAATACTGACAAAACATTTATGGTTTTTCACTTTTGTTAAAGTAGACCCTAAATAAAGTTTATCAGAAATTTGTTTTAATTCTACTATTCCCTCAGTATTTGAAATATTTGCTAATGCAGGAATTATTGTTTCGCATCGCGCAGGAATAAAAATTTTACACGGTTCGGATGGTAAAATTTTAAAATAATTACCATTAAAGAACAACGTTTCTTTTTCATAATCGATTTTGGCTCTATATTTTTGCAAAAAGTCACGCCCTAAAAGACCGTCGTTTTTGATTGGTAAATTATCCGAAACAATGTGAAATGAATGTGTTACGGTTTTATTGTTTTCTAATTTGATTAAAATACAACAGGTACCTAAGGTGTAAATTGGTTGTTCGCTAATACCTTTTAATTCTACGATTATTTCTTTATTTATAATGGAGTGGTCCTTTAATTTACCTGCTTTTAAAAGAGAGACATCGGCACCCGTATCTAATAAAAGTTGCACTGTAGAATTATTTGTATCAGAAGTATTTATTTCAATTATATCTAGTTGTTTATGGTTTTCGGAAAGTAAAATTGTTTTGCACGAAATATTTGATTTTATGTTATTATTCAAAATATTTTTATTAGGCGTATCTGGAGAATAAAATGTATTATTATTATTTTTTGAACAGCTATTATAAGAAACCATTGTCGGCTGTTCGCGGCTATGGTTTACAATTCGTTTCCCGAACAATTTTCGCGAGGCGCGCTAGTTAGTGTGGTAGAATTGACGGGATTGTTTTGGGTTGACATTTGTGCTTGAACAGTTTGTACTTGTGGAATAAAAGATTCACTAGAATTTTGTTGATTGGGGTGATATTGATGTGAATGATTTTGTTCGTTAAAAGTTCTTTGTTGCATGGGGTATTTTTGATAATTGGCGTTCTCAAAAGAAAAATTTTGTTGATTAGAAAATCGATGCCTGTGGTCATTATGATTATTAGAACTACGATTATTATAATTTTGTTGATTATTATAATTGCGAGGATAATTGCTATTATTATTTGGAATTGAACGACTCATATTATTATTTGGCGTATAAGAATTATTTTCCCTAAAATAATCACGGCGGTTGTTATGTATTCCAGAATTACTAAATTTTCTTTGTTGTGAATAGAAATTTTGATGATTATTATTTGAATTAAAATTACTATTATTTTGATTATTTTCGAAGCGGTAAAGTTGTCTACACTGTGATGTAAAATGATTATTTTTGTGACAAAACATACACGAGCTTTGACTTTGGGGGGTCATAACATTTTGATTTCTACTTGGGCGATTTTGTGTGACATTAATATTTCTAAAATTTTGACTAGTTTTATATTTATCATTTTGCTCAAGTTCGAGTTCTATTGCCACTGAGATTGCCCTATCTAAATCGACGGTGTTTTCTGCTATTATTCGCATCTGCACTTTTTCGTCATGTAAACCCTTTCTAAAATTGCTTACTAACACAGACTGTAAACTATTTATAAGCACTTTAGCTTCATTTAAGTTATGATTTAAATTACAAGTTTCTTTGTACTTATTAAAAAGAGCTTGAATACGCTCTCCGTATTCTTTTATACTTTCCCTATAGTTTTGTTTAATGTTCATTAATAAATTTAAAAAATGTGAAGGAGGTCTCTTATCTGTAAAATGTTCAAGTAAAAAGTCTTTTATTGTTTCCCAGTTTTCAAATTCGTGATATTGAGTTACTTCTTGTGCTTTCCCTTTTAATTTCATTGCAAAAATTAACTCAGCTAACTTATTTTTTTCTGTTTCCTTAACAATTTTCATCATAGCGTCACAACTTTTAAGAAAGAAATTTAGTGAATTTGTATCGCCATGCCCATCAAAAGAGTCTATTTGGTTTAAAACGTCAAATGCATTTTTATCACTCATTTTTTTTTTTTTTTGATTACTTAACTTAATGTAATAATAATAAATTGATAATTTGTCAGTATAATTTTAGTTGATTTGATAATTTTTTATAATAATAATTTGTTATTTGCAGTATCACAAAAGAAAAATATATTTTTATGTTGAAATCAAATACCTATCCTTAACCTAACACTAAAAAAGGTTACAAAGAAAATAGCGTCACACAGAAAACAAAGAAGGGACTTACTTGTTCATCCTGCACTACGTCTCCGATTTTCCAAAGCCTTGGCTAACCTGGATTCGTACTCCGCGTCGGGAATCTGCAGATGGTTGTGAACTAAGGTCGACTTCCGGCTGTAAAAGTCTGCTGCGTCTTGGCGCTCCTTCAAACTAATTCAGTTGATTTCTGTTTCCTTGGGGTCTTTGCTGCGTCTTGGCGCACCTTCAAATTGCCTCTGGACTTTCTTGCTTCCTTCTCTGAGACTTCTTGGATATTTGCTGCGTCTTGGCGCTCCTTCAAAAATCCGAAAAGTTTTCCGCTGCCACCAATGTTGTGGATCTAGCCACGAGCGTTGTGACTAAATTCACAAGAACCTTAAGTTTTAAACTAAGAAATAAAACTAACTCTTTTATACGAAGAAAAAGAAAACACTTTCGTTTATTTGTAAGAAATACGATTTTAAAATATTTTGGGAGCACAAGTTGTTCTTACAAATGTTCAGAAGTAACCTTTCTTCTCAAATTTCTAAGAGCTAACCTAAGGACTAATTTGGGCGTGCCTTTGAAAATGGGCGGTCTTAAATCAACCCAAAGCAAATCAAATAAAGCTTTCTTGTTATTTAACAAGAATATGTTTTTAACAAAGAGTGATAAAGCCCATTTGCAAAGTTTACAATGTGATACAATAAACTAATTTAATAAAATGAGTAATTTCTCTAAAATGGAAAGTTTTGTTATGGTTAAATATTTCGATACCTGGCGTCTATCATAGAAATTAGTCTGTTCTGTTTGAAAAGGTTTTTAAATAAACAGTAATTAAAATTTAGAAGAGATAATAATAAACTTACAATAGAAGGGTCTGTCGCCGTTTTACTATCGTCTGGTATAATATCTAAGATAATTAGGTATCTATAAAAATAAGGTTGAATGACGTATTCTTACTAAAAATAAAGTATTGTACCTATACATATAAACTTATATACACATGTGGAAACATAGGGTTACAACAGTATGTATGTATGGGGAACAAATGTTAGTAGCTTTTACAGAATGTTAACTTGTGAAAAACGTCATATTTTTTACAATTATCCTGGAAGACCTAAAAACAAATAAATAAAATAAATGTTTATCAAAGATTGCTTTGAATGTTGCAGTTTATCAGCAGGCTAGTTCTGTTTTCAAATCTTTTATCGTTAAAGAAAATACAAATCATAACTTTTTACAATTTTTCTATATGAATATCATTATTATAATTATTATTGCAATATTATTTTAAACGAAGCATCTTTTAATAAATAAGCTTTTATTTGATATGCGACTTGCATGTACTGAGAATGTCTAATATCAGCCATTTTAATGAAATTAATTAAAACATTTATTTATGTTATATAGGCCAGGTTTGGTTACTATTTTCTAAATGAAATTTGAATAGAGGCATATCGTATATTTTAATCAATAGACCTCTTATAGAAAAGAATTAACAAGAAATCAAAATAACAATTTCTTAAATAAGAGTCACTGTATTTCCGCTTGATACGGTCTATCAAAATCAATATACTTACCTATGTATTTTAATAACACCTTATTAAAACTTTTATTTACAAGATTTCTATTGCTAGTACTAAAGAAGATAATTAAAAAAAAAGAAATTATAAGAAATAGCACTCAAATTTTGTACAAAATAATAATTTTAGGCAAATCCTGCCGCTATCCCAAAAATAAGAAATTCTGCTCTTCAAAAAATAATTTTATTGATGAAAAATATCAAAATTGATTAAACATAATGATATTTTTGGAACCTGATTAGAAAAAAAAATTTGGGACTCGATTTAACGGCCTGAAATCGCATTAGGAATTTTTGTATACTGAACTAACCTATCTTCCAGGAGGCCCGTTCTGGTTTTGTGATTTGTGTGTGTGAAACCAAAAATTGGATAGAAATTTAGTTGAATATTTATAATATAACCTTTATTATCATTGTTACTAATAATTGTTGTTGTGCGGATAGACATATGTTGTATAATAGGAATTTTCACTGTTTGTAGATTCGTTAAGGAATTATATTATAATAGCATATCTTTTCCTATCCGTACTATTAAAAGTACGCGTTTATTTCTCGTAATAAGTCTAACCTGACTGCGCTTGGTTTGTATCTTATTATAGTTTCCAACAGTGACGGTAGCATGCAACCAATTGTTTTCTTATAACTCACCTCCTAACCCACGCAACTATTTAATTCTAATTAGGTTCATCATCACAAAGCTCTTATAATTTACTCCATATAGTCTGAATAATTTAATGAATGAGAACACGCAACTTTTCTCACGGTTAACAAGAATCACACACCATCATGTTGTTTTAATTTAATTTAAATAATCAATTTAGAATCGTAAGTTAACGTCGGAAACAATAAAATGCAAAACAGAACGTTTTTCTATTCTTAAATTCCCTTATGAAAAAAAATTCAATCGGTGCTAATTTTACCTGCCTGTAAAGGCTTCCGTTTCGCCCTCTCTAAATTGGACGGTTGTTGTGGTAATTACCCCAGGAATAAGCCCACCGTGCTGAGATTGGTATTCCGCAGAGTGGGGCAAAAATTAAATTACTTTGTAATTAAATATTGATCTAATAATTTATTAACTTATTGATACAGTATCTACAGCAATGCCAATTACAGATACCGATTACAAACTAAGAATTTTCTCATCGTTTTACATTTATTTGGTGGATTGAAGACAGTATTTTCAATCAACGATTTGGTCTAATTCTAGGTCAGAGGTCACTGACATATTTGTTGAACTAATTACCCATTCGATAAACAGGGGAACTCTTATACAAGTTTGTCCTAGGATATATCAGATAAAAGGTCTTGTGTTACTATACAGTTAAGTAAAAAGGGAAGCTGACATGATGAGTGATCCGGACACTAAATCTGATTAGTTAAAATTTTGTATAAATAGAGTATACAAGTATTTATTCGTCTGCTTGAAGTGGTAATCTATTAAATAGGCTCAACGATCTAATGTGATTATAGCTATGTTGGGAATAAAAGCTAAATTGTTTAAAAACATATATTTTAAAAACTTACGATGCACTCTCTTAATTGATTTACTTCAAATGTCAAACTGGGGTGATCAAACTAAACCGCCATGGTCTAACCCGGGCAACACAAGACTATCAAATAATTTGAGATAAACAGTGACATTATAACTTTTTGTCGATCTGCTAATAAATCCCATTGCCCTGTGGGCATAATTTATTTTTGATGTTATGTGATCAGTGAAGTTGAGAGAACAATAAAAGAGACCCAATTTTTTTTGCACTGACAGTTTGTTTAAAGGAGAGCCATTTATACTATATTCCTTATTAATAGTGTTCTTTTCCAGGGAAACAGTCATAGTAGAACATTTATTTGTATTAAGAGTAAAGCCATTAGTGATACACCACTCAGACATAACATTCAAGTTACTTTGCAAAGATTCGCAATCATATCACAACAAAACCATCTGTGAATATTTGAGCTTTGGAATGTTTTACAACTTGTCCAATTCCTTTAATTGCCACTAAGAAAAGTAGTGGCCCCAAATTTGACCCTTGAGGAACCCCAGACGTACTTTGGTATACACCGGACTTAGCTCCCTTGATTTAAACATATCGCTTCCTATTTGTTAAGTATGACCTAATTAACCCTATACCATATTCTCTCTAACATTCATTTTGTGAAGTGACTTTATTATGACGTTATGATTAATCTCATCAAACGCCTTGTCCATGTTAGAAAAAATAACATCTACTTGACCTTTTTTATTTAAAAATTCATGAACATACTGTGCAAAAGTAAGCAAATTTGGTAGAGTTGACTTTTTTGGTAAAAACCCATGATGCCATTGGGATATGTAAAGTTGTTCTTCATTATAAATTCTATTAAATAATACAATCTCTAAGACCTTCGAAACTGCAATAAGTATTGTAATAGGTTGATAATTGATGATATCATGTCGAATTCCCCTTTTAACAAAAGTAGATTAGAGTTACACCACTTTTTAATTTTTATTAAGTCTTCATTAACTATTTTAATTAATTCAATGCAATATTTACCAGGTGAAAGTATTGTTGTATCATCAGCAAATATGGTAAATGTACTATTTATAAAAATTGATGCAACGTCATTTATATAGATTAAAAATAGTAAGCGACCGAGAACTGAATGGGAATAACAATAGCTGATTTAAGACATTGTGGAAATATTCTGTTTTCCAAGGAAATATTTAATTGCTTTGGATAAAGCTTTTAAAGCAAATAGTTGTGAAAAGTTTTTAATAGATAATGTATGTAATAATGGTACAGTGGAGTAGCTGCGACATGTAATTGATAATTATTGCTGATGAAAATATTTTAAATACCATACGATTATCAAATAAAAAAATGGAGGAAACCGACTGGTTAAAAAAACTTACTAATTAATAATATAAAAAAGTTAACATGCCTACGATTCCGTGCGGACAATGCAGACTACAATACAAGTGCTCTGCGATGACAGCTGATGGGGATATTACCAGGCCGACAAGAGGGGGGGGGGGGCGACAAGAGGAGGGGCCCGGGCGTGAATAGCGAATTGATCCGCATTAGAAATATACCTACTACAAGCACGGTAAAAAATATATTTAAATATATATTTTAAATTTAAATGAAAGGCAAAAAAAGTGGCATGCGGCACTATCTGCTTGAAAAGCAAGCGCTATCATCAAAGTAGGGCGTGGCACCCAAAAATTTTTCGATTTTTTTCCCATCTACGGCGCATACCTACCAACACTGGAGGCTGTCCAGTCCCAGGGCCCGTGTCGGCTCTCGGCGGCCCTGGATATTACACCACAAAGTCGAACTGTAAAATTTTTAGGTGTTACAATAAACCAGAACTGCAATTGGAAGGATCACGTAGATGGAATGTGTCATGCATTATTTTCTATTTGTTATTGCTTAAAAGGGTTGATTCTTAGCATTATTAATTAATTAATTTCCCACAAGAAAATTGCCTATTAGAGCGACTTTTAATTTAAAGGCAAGAGTACTAAAATGCATACACGCAAGTACGCTAGTACTTATTTACAAATCACGCAATGGAAGAACACATAAATTATGCATATTTTGTTTACTTGTCGCTATTAAAAAGTGAATTAGTAAGAGTGCTATAATGCATTATAAATTTTATTGCGTGCAAAAATGAAAGGTATGTTTCTTGAAAATGATCATGTATTATTATAATAACTATACGTATTTATGTAGATGTCGCATTGTTTTACCCCAGATATATTAATTAGGAATACAGTTAGTAGCTGTTGACATCGTTAACAACTATTATTAGTGGTCGACTGCGTTCTTGTTACTATTTACCTGTTAAGAGGCAAATATACCGGTTTTATTGTAGCCATTAAAATCGCAAAATTTTTAGTAATTTGGCATTTTACAAATTTAATAAGCAATGATAAAATCCTTATGATTTAAAAGCATTTGTGGTAAAAATTATTTAAATTGAATGATTACAGGAACATTATTCATATACAGTGTGTGTATAAAGGCTGGAAAAGGCGTAATAACCTCACAATTTATTGGTCGATTTAAACCAAATACTTAATAATATTTTTTTTAAGTCTGTTCACAAATGGTCATGTATTGTTTCCCTAAATATATCACAATGTTTTTTATAGAGAGTTCTGACTTATTTTATTAATAAAAGTTCTATAACCTATAATATTGTTCTGTACGGTACACAGGTAATAACTTTTTTAGTGTTGTGATACTACACCTGAATTATTATAATCTACTATATTTTCTTAAAATTCAATAGATAATATTTAAGAATTATTTTAACTAATTTAATCAATAAAAAAAATTAATAATTATAAAAAATATTTAGTTTAGGTACCTACAAAACATGTAATTAAAGCTCAGATCTCCAAGAATTATGCTTACGTCAATGATTGAAAGCAATCACGTCTTTTAGGAAAGAGAGAAAGTGGTATCATACAAAAATATGCCATATAGCCCCTAAACTTAAAAGACACACATACTTTCTTATACTTCTTTAAATTTGTCTTTATGCTTATTAGGTTCAACAATACAGTTATTGGCCTCTTCGGCACGTTGGATATGTATTTTATTTAGTTTAAAAACAATACTTCCAATATGTTTAAGGAATCCTATATATTTCAATAGTTAAGGAACTGTTCAAAAAAATTAACAATTTACTGATACATTTTGAAAAAAACATAACTTCCATAAGTTACATAAAATTGGCCGTGTCAACACATGTTAATTATTAAAAAATATTATTTTATTGAAAAAAAGTGCTATTGTAGCTTAATAATTATTAACAAATATTAATAAATTACGATATTTGTTAGACAATTATTGTGATCTTAACATGAAAAGAAAAAAAAATTGTTGGTATATACAGAGTATAACAAATAAACAAAACTGAACATTAAATAACACAGAGTAATACTAATATTAACGTATAATATTATTAATCCTCTATCAAGAAAAATCCATGCTTTAAATACTAATTAAAAGACAAAATGCTTTAACGACTATGTTCGGACACGTGAAATCGGTAAACGTATTTAAAACTGATACATGCAATATTTTCAATTATTCTAATTCACCTTATGCCACAAATTGATCTCGTTAGATTCTTTGTACATGAATAACAAATTCCGTCAAAAAGAGGTGTATATGTGACATTTTACCTTGCTGTTTCTAAAGGAATTGATTTGTCAGCAATCTCATTCACTTTGATTGCTAAAGCTCTTTTTACATGCAAATTCACGTCTATTGATGGTTTTTCTGAATTATTAACTTTGTTGGAAACTCTCTTCATGATTTCTAATGTAAAATCTTATCATTGCCAGGTATTCTTTTACTATTGGCGTAACTGAAATTTGCCTATATTTATACATTCTTGAACATTCCATTTTTTTAATTCCTTAGGTTCTTATTTCCGCAGTTACTTATATTTTTTTCCTTGGCTTTTAATTTTCTTTATTGTACTGCTTTTATTTCTGTTTTCTTTTTCTTTTTTTGTAGTGGCATGTTTTAATTTTCCATCTCTTTCCTTTCCTGGATTTCTTTATATGTCGACGGACTGACTTAACTTCCTATTTGCCTTCTCTACCAAAAGTTTCAGGAAACTATAAATGTTCTTCAACGCTAACTTTGAAATCAACCTCGAAGTCAACTGGTCTGTATTACACCTACCGGCCCTTACACGTACACGTAAACTAATGCTAAATTCAGTTTCTTGGCCCCTAAACGTCGAAATGGGATTGAGCTAGACCTTTTTCAATGTCCCACCTTAATTTAATAAAGGTTTCTTTTATTAATAGGTGCCTATATTTTACAGAATAACTATTGATACAACCAAATGGTTTATTTTCTAAAAACAAAAAAAAATGGAAAAATATATAATTGGCACCCAGAATGTTCCGGCTCCATGCCAATAACTGGTTTTCGATATTATTTTTCAAAGAAACAATATAAGTAACTGCGGAAATAAGTACCTAAGGAATTAAAAAAATGGAATGTTCAAAAATGTATAAATATAGGCAAATTTCAGTTACTAATAAAACTAAAAAAAAAGTAAGTAAAAACTATTTGTAAAATATTTTGTTAGGCTTACAATTATTGGCAAGGGTGCCAATTATTATTTTTAAAACAAGTTTATAAAGCTGTTATTGGTCCCTAAATAATTTGCCGGTTTTAAATATTATACAGGGTCGTGTATGGAAACGGTCGATTATTTCTTAAATTAAAACAGCTAACAAAAAATATTCAAGACAAAAGTTTTATGGTTTTATAAAGTCTATTAGAATTAAAAAAAGATATGTATACAGGATGAGTCAGAAAGACGTAGAGAAATAAAGTTACTTTTTTTTTAATGGAACACACCCCATATCTTTAAATATTCTTGGATTTTACGTAAAATTACAATTATTTTTTATTAAGTGTATTATCAGTCTAAACCTAATAGTTCCTGCTAGCTTTCTAAATGGTACGCCATAGAGCAAAACGGTTACATGTCCCTATCTTACTTTTTTATTATCTTCTCAAAAATACCAACTTCCGTTAAACCAGAAATATTTCCGGCTTTTGAGCTACATCCGGTATAACCGGAAGTTGACACTTTTTGGAAAGATAGTTAAAAACTAAGATAGGGACATGTGAGCCGTTTTACTCTAAGACGTACCGTTAGAAAGCTAGAAGCTGTCAAAATTCAAAAATTTTATTTTTCAAAAGTCGATATCTCGGAAACTATTTGGTTTAGACTTATAATGTATTTAATAAAAAATAATTGTAATTTTTCGTAAAATCCAAAAATATTCTAAGTTAGAGGGTGTTCCATTAAAAAAAAAGTAACTTTATTTCTCTACGGCTTTCTGACTCATCCTGTATACTTAATTCTTTAAAATTCTAATAGACTATAAAAAACCCTGAAGCTTTTATCTGGAATTTTTTTTGCTAGCTGTTGTGCTTTAAGTAATAATAGACCGTTTCCATACATACCAACGACCCTGTATATAGTTGCCACGTTGTCATTTGTAACATGTCAGTAATAAATTATTTTTATGCCTTTTTATGAACTGGGGCAATTATTGGGGAGGCATTTTCGGCACAGACCGCACAGATATATTGCTGCCATTTTATAGCAGAAGATATAATTTGCGGTCGTTAAACGGAAAATTTGTCTGCACATTGGCGAGCATCGACGAGCGTACATCACCGTGGGTTCATGTGCTAATACTTGTACGCGTGTCTGTAGGTCCCTTAATACAGTATATACTTGTGATTTATAGCTTATTTTTCAAATTAAAATTTTTGTCAAGTTTCCTATTCCATCGACTAAGGTTCTTGAGTCAACAGAAAAATTAAATTTACTCAAAGGCAATTTTCTTTTATAATAAACATTTTTTCATAACTCTGACAGTTTCCGAGATAATGTACAGGAGCATCTTACGTGAGGTTAAATCAAATGCCATTCGTTAAGGTATAAACTTTTGCTATATTAATTTGTTCATGAAATAAAAATAACCAACTGGCCTGACATAGTTTCAAAGCATTATATTTAATTAAAAAAAAAATATATTAAAAAATAATAATAAAAAACAGCTTACTTAAATAATAAACGATCAATGTAAGAGTATAACAAATTTACAAATAATAAATCTTAATCGAATTGTATTATTATGTACAACATATTTGATTCTCAAAATGAAGAAGTTTAAATGATGAACTAATATACATTTTAGTAGTATAGTATAGTAAATTTTAAATACTTTATTTAAACATTTATATTACTAACACAATAGTTATCATTTAAACGTTGTAATATAAACAATTTAAATAAGCCATAAGCATATATAAAAATAACGGATATACAAATTTGCATAGATCTACTACTGTCATTGCCAAAATAATAATAATTATTAGCTTAAGATCACAGAAAAGTTGTCACAACCGGTCACAAATTAATTAAATTACTTTTCTTGCTCTATTTTTTAAAAGTTTTGTTACATAATATTATGTGGATATTTTATATGCTCGTAAGGGCACATTTTAAAATTGTTTTCGAAAATAGAGTGAATATGATTGCCACCTCTGTTTAAAATATGATTGTGTATGGTAACTTTGAAATTCCAGCAGTTACTTACTTAGTCCTTTTTGAGATATATATAACATTTGTGTAATAAAATATTTGGCACATTTAAATCTCAGTTTTTAATCTTCTATGCAAAATTAAAAACGTATAAAAATAGGTGATTTTGATTATAATTTACTCAAAATACAGGGTGTTTGGATAATGCATCAGAATACTTGGAGTGGTGATTATAAATGTTAAAATAAAGGTAGTAAGTCATATAACACAAACCCGAAAACGCAATACATTTCGAGTTACAGCCTGTCAAAGTTCCATTTTTTTTCTTATTTTTAACATCCTGCGGTTAGTTTTTAAACCATCAAGTCGATATTTGACACAGGGACTACACTGAATGACTTCTATCTTTCTGTTACAAAAATGTTTCTCTACTGTACCAGAAGCCAATTTATCTGAAATTGAAATTTAATTTTTGCCATATCTGTCTTGTTTTGACAGTTACTGGAAAAAATGACAAGTAATTTTAAAGACAAAAGAATACCTAATAGAAAAGGTAATCTATATTAGAGTCGATAAACTACACCGTTTAGGCGCAAACTGGAATTAAAATGTTTCTTGGCAGTAAAATCGGTTTTTCAAACTGGAGCAACAAATCACGTTTCCTTGCTTTAAATTCTTTTAAATCTGGCAAATATCTAAAAGACATTTTATTTGATTAAAAATAGCTAATAAGTAAAATCTTCTTTTCATTTTAGTAGACGTAAAATTAGTAAAGACTTTAAAATCAAGACGGTATTTCTTTATTTACAAAATGGCATATGAATATTCAAATATTGAATATCGTGAAATGTATTCTTGTTATGGGAGAATAGACGGAAATGCAGAAGAAGCAAGACGGTTGTATCTGGAAGTATATGCTGGAAAAAATATCCCATGTGTTTAAACTTTTACTAACGTTCATCGAAGGCTTCGCGAAATCGGAAC
Source organism: Polydrusus tereticollis (assembly GCA_963920685.1). NCBI lineage: Eukaryota > Metazoa > Arthropoda > Insecta > Coleoptera > Curculionidae > Polydrusus > Polydrusus tereticollis. The sequence continues at coordinate 60,886,661 of OY987329.1, forward strand.
ATTCAAAAATAATTTTGATGATAAAGGAAGACCAAGATCGGTTAGATGTGTTGCAATAGAAGAAAGGATTTTTAAAAGGATAGAAGCCGATCCAGGTATTAGTAGTAGGAAGATAGGTTTAGAAGAGAGAATTGCTAATTATACGGTTGGGAAGTCATTCACGAGGCACTTCGTTACTCTTTCCATATAGAAAAGGTGCAAGCACCTTATAAGGGTAATGAACAATTGCAACTAAACATGTGCAATCAAATTTTAGAAAAGTATGATAAAATCAACAGTTCATTAAAGTCATTATTTACCGATCAAGCTACCTATATTTACACGTCATGGTTTTACCAATTATCATAACACCCATCATTACTCTTATGAAAACCATCATTCCATTATGGAGCGCAGATTCTGTCTATGGGGCGGAATTATAGGAGACCAACTTGTAGGGCCTAATTTTTTTGATGAGCGGGTAAATGGGGCTGCTCATTTAAATTTTCTGCGGAACGATCTTCCACAACTCTTGGAAAACGTTCCCATTAAGTCAAAACTAATTATATGGCTACTTCATGATGGCGCTCTACCCCGTTTTAACCTGGAAGTGCGGAGATACATCAACGAAATATTCCTTGACAGATGGATAGGACGAAGCGGACCAATACCTTATCCAATGAATTTCTTTTATGGGGGCATTTAAAGGCCTTTGTTTATAAAACGCCCATAAACAATATCGACAATCTTCGTCAAAAAATAATAAATGGGTTTCAAGTTATGCAAAATACGGCCGAAATTCTTTTTAGAGCTAGAAAACATTTTTTGAAAAGTGTCAGAAAATGTATAGAAATGAATGGAGTTTATTTTGAAAATGTTATAATTATTCAACTGTTGTCGTTGTTTTAATTGTCAGATTATTTTCTAGGTATCTGATTGTCAGATTTAACAAAATTTGAAGCGCACATGCTCTACCAATCTATTTCTATTCTACCGAAAAATAGTTGAAAAGTTGTTATATTACATAGAATACCTCATTATTATTATTAAATTTTTAGAATCGCCTTTTACTTTTAATAATATCTTCTTACTACTCTCCCATACCTCTCTGTTACTGTTTACGAGATGAAAATAGTTTCTGTTCAAAATGGCACAAAACATGACCCCATATAGAAATCGATTTAATATTATACAGTAGTGTTAAAATTATTTTAATTTCTTTTAGTTCTAAACATGGTCAAAACTCCATTTTTTTAAAATGAAATTATTCCAAAAATAAAAAGGTCATTACATTTGCTTTCAAATGATGTATAATATGTTTATACTTAACATTTATTATATTAACATTATTTCAATAAATTTTGAAAATGTTGACCTTTACAATCAAACATTTTAAAATTTGCCTAAGACTTGTAGTAACTCTTTCAACCTCACTGGGATTCAATTGTTCTAAACACTGACGCAGCTCTTCTGTGATGCAAAGTGTGTCACGTACCTTCAAGGTACCCCCGGAAACAAAAATCCAGTGGTTTGAGATTACGCGATCTCGCTGGCCAATCCCAAGGTTCTAAACATCTAAACCAAGGATCAGCAAGCATTTTATTTAGATCCTGTGACACTGCCTGGGTGCAATGAGCTAGGGCTCGAACCAGTTGATTCCACGAGTCTCTAAACTCATTAAGTGTTAAATTTTCGAGAAAATCGTTTACAACTGTCCTTAAAATTCTTCTTCAATCTTTCCGAATCTAATTACTAATAATAATGTAAATTAAAACAACACTTCTGTCTTCCTCCACAAATGATATATTTTTTAAACAATATATTTAGCGATTTTCCCTACATGTTTCGACTACATATATAGTCATCCTCAGGGGAACTAAATCGAGTGTAGTTTAAGCTAAAGTAGTTGCCTCAAATTGATGAGTACAACTTTTAAGATAATATCAAGTGAAATTTTTTTTAGTTGAAGACTAACTTGAGTTTACTCAACGTTGTGGATTGCTGCACTTCGGATGGAAGCCTATGGATACGCATGGAAGTATTCCAAGTATATAGTAACCACCTGCGTTAAACGACCTATTCTAATTCCCCATATTTAAAAATGGAAATCCCACTATTCTATACTTCTCTTTACCGACCCATCTGTTAAACGACCGCGGGTACTCATTATCGGAATTTTTAGTAACACGGTACATGGTACATACACTAAATACTTTATTGCAGGCGGATCCATTCCATTTGCGTTAAAGGCTGATAAATCGGTTGTTAACATAATAAATAACTTTAAGTGGCAAAATTGAAATAATCGAGGAAAGTGAAAAAATTGGTTTAGGTACCAGGAAATTGGCTAAAAAATTTAAAGAGGGTAAGACCCAAGTGACTATGATGTTTTAAAATAAAGCAGAAGTTAGAAATTTGTTTCAAGAAGATGGCAACGGTGAACAAAAATCCGATATCAATATCGAAAACCTAACTGCTTGAAAGGAAAGACCATTTTAAGGGAGTATGTCCCAAGGGACGTATTTAATGCAGATGAGACAGGTCTCTACTATCGTGCATTGCCAATAAAAAGATATGCATTGAAAGATGACAAGTATACTGTATCAAGCCCATCTAAAGCCTGCGCAAGTTTGAGAGACTTTTTTAATAATGCTAACAATTTTGACAAGTCTACAAATATTTCTCAATTGCTATTTAAATGTGAATCTAAATTTTATCAAAATAAAATAAAAAATATGAAGAAATCATTAATTTCTGATTATTTTAAAAAATAAAAAATTCAAAGCAAACATACAGTACATTGTATAATATATATTTATATTGGTAAATCGGCTTCATTTCATTTAATTTTAGTTCTGATAAATTTAAACAAAAATATTTAAAATTATTTACATATATGTAGGTAGATACTTATTAATAAACAATCACTGTAAAATGCAGACCAGTTATTTCAATTCAATTCAATTTTTCTCTATTGACCGACCACCCCTGTTAACCGACCAACATGATTCCCCGAGGGTTTGAGAGATTTTACTGTATTATCTTTGTCCGAAGTTATCGGATTTGGTAAACTGACGCTTTTAATGTTGAGCCATAATTATTTATGAAATTCTTGTGTATTCGAACAAATTTTCTTCGGTTCATTTGTGGTTAATCAGGATATATTACATATAACTTTCTGCAAGCTTCGGCTATACTTTGGTCACATTGTCCATGTAAAATAGATAATTTCATTCGTTGAGTTCTTTAATATAACCTTAATTTCAGTCTTGTCAAACTTTTTAGACTGTCATAATATCTACATATATATATATATATATACTATGGATACTAATACAAAAAAAAACTTTAAGTTTGATAATTAAAATTAAATGGCTTTATTGAGATATATCTTCCCTTAAAAAAAAATGAGTTTTGACTATTTTTAGAAGTAAGAAAAATAAAAATAATTGTAATCCTCCCCTGTATAATATTAAATCGATTTCTATATGGGAATTGAATCCATTGGGTTTCGCTAAAGTATTATCAAAATTTTAACTCTCTGTGAATTTAGAGTGAGAATTTATAAATTTCCAAGTAAGGTCATGTTATGTGAGACCTTTTTCTGTAGAAGCGGTACGCAGGAATAATGAAAATATTTTAGATGGATACAGCATGTGCGCTTTAGTTAGAAGTCAAAGTTTCAAAACGATCATATTACCCGTTTTTCATATATCTATACGTTTAACGTACCATCGACAGTGGTACGTTAGACGTTATACACCCTATATACAAAAGAACTAAAAGCAATAAGGTGATCATAGATTATGAACAGATCTCGTAAAACTGCATTTTTAAAAACAATAACTATTGTAAAGTGTGCATTTAAAGACCCATTATCTATACCGTGTAACCCAAACTGAAATTGAATTTAATTTAAAGAAATAGTACATTCTCTTAGTGGAGTTGAAATATAGGGGAAAGGGAAAAAAATCACAAAGTCTTTCTCCACTGATTTAATAGTGAGCTATCAAAGGCTCAATTTTAAAAATAAAACGTCTCTATATGTTTCTAAGATAGTAACCTTCATCTTCAGGAGACAAAAAACAGTGCTGCAGTTAGTATAAGCAATAGAGAAATAACTGTTGGTGGAAAGTGACGTTGATGGAGCTTTAGAAAATCTTTCGAACAAAATATTAAAAAGTGAATGTAAAAGCAATCAGCACACTGAAATTTTAATTGAAATGCTTTATTTATTTAGTTCAAAATGTATGTGAAGAAATGTTCTTCATATGAAAGTTATAATCTAGGATATATAAAAAGATCTTTTGGATATTCTAGGTCATGTTATAAAAATTTTTGTGGAAGAGAAGAAAAATTTTTGTTCGAGTTTATGAGAAATTCTGTAAAAAGAAAGAAATTTGTAATTAGTAATAAAATAAAATTAATAATAATGTCTGTACTTACATAAGGTTGAAATTTCATTTTGTAGGGAAGAGGAAACGAATGAGAGTTAGATTTTTAAAAAAATTAGTAAAAACATATAGATCTTTATTTTATATACCCTCAAAGACTAAACAGGGAGACGGACACAGTTATAATGAGAACAGGAAAACGTGTTCACTGTCGATTTATAGTTGACCGTTGACAGTTGAGGAACAAAAAAAAGAAACAATGGCAGCGTGATTGCAGTGACTAAAAAGTTAGAAAAGCTCAATTATCGTTATTATCGTTAGTAACATAAAATTACATAAAACTTGAATATAACACAAAGTAGAAGTGGGGTATTATAATAAAAAATAAAATAATTTTTTTAGCAAGGTTGGGGAATAAGGGTCCTAAAAGATCGTTTTCTTCTTTGGTGGCCTCTATTAGTCGTTAAATAAAAAATCGAAATTTGAGTTAGGAGAGGAACGATTATTGTTAAGATACCGAAACTAGATGTACAGGTGATAAGTTAGAAAATTAAAAAGTTAAGATAGAAAGTGAATGCAAAATAAACAACTCACTTGATAAGAAATTAAAAAATAGTGTTCGAAAATTTTTTTTTTTGGGAACAGGTGCCTTAAAGATCTGTGCTGTCATCTATTCAACAGCTATCGAAGTGTAAGAATCCCGTGTTGAAGGAATATGATTTAAAATATTAAAAAGAAAAGGAATTTTTGTCGAAAGTATTTTATGTTGTTAAACGACGGCTAAACAAGAGAAGACTGTCACAGGTGGTCGCACATAACCCATCAATTAAATTGCTTATTAGAGATTTTAATTATGAATATAACATATCAATCGAAAACAGAACATGGAAACAGAGAAAAACTATGGTATAGTTCTTTGTTTAATTCCTAAAATTAAGAGCATTAAAAAAATGGGTGGAAGTATGTTGAATTTGATCATTAAGACAAACGAAGTTTTTATTGTGTAATGCTTTGTTAATTTCAAGAATTTCCAAAAGATCAAGCTTCTTCCCCTTATGGCAAATGTGTAGATATTTAACATTAGATTCAGGAACAAAATTTTGTTTATTAATATGAACGTGTCTCGAAAAACTAGACTTGATTCTTGAAGGGGAATGATTTTGGTTTTTTGCTTTCTCTATTTCCTTACAGTGTTCATTTATTCGAATTGAAAGTTTCCGCCCTGTTTGACCTATGTAACAAGTATTGTAACCCTCCGTTGAACAAGTGATGCTGTAGACACCGGATTTGTTAGAGATTGGAATCGTGTCTTTGGAATTGGTTAGAAATTTTTTTAAAGTATGTTGAGTTCTAAAAACTATTTCAATATTGAAGGATTTAAAAATGTTTTTGAGTTTATATGAAATTGAGCCCCAGTCTGGTAGAGAGTAAAATTTGTTTGTAATATTATCAGTAGATAAAAGGTTTTTGTTTAGATGTTTTATCACATGTTTACAATATATTTTGTTTATGATGTTTAGAGGAAAACCGTTGTTAGTAGCTATTTGTCTAATCAAGTTGAGTTCAGACTTGAATTCATTACTTTCAAGGGAAATTTTGAAAAGTTTAGTAAAAAATGAATGAAACGAAGAGAATTTCTGGCCATAGGGGTGGTTAGATTGATATAAAATTGTGCAATCAGTGCTAGTCGGTTTATGATAAATAGAAAATTTGAGTTTAATATTTGATCTGGTTATTTTTAGGTCTAAGAAAGGGATAGAACGATCGATTTCTATTTCAGAAGTAAATTTAATTGAAGGGTGTAACGAATTTAGGAATTAAGTAAAGAGAAGAAGGTCTGTATGGTTCTCAGTAAAAATTGCAAAAATGTCGTCTACATAACGTCTTATGAAAAAGATATCCTTGAAAAGTGGGTGTGATTTGATTTTGGATTCAATATCTGACATGAAAATTTCTGCTAAAAGAGGCGACAAAGCTGAGCTCATGGCTAATCCTGAATTTTGTTTGTAAAACTTATTGTCAAATTAAAAGAAATTTTGAGAAAGGACCAAATCAACCATGGTAGAAAGGTTATCAATATGCTCGTGTTCCAGAGTCGTTTTATTATGTAGAAGGGTTCTAATTAAATTGACACAATCATTGGAAGGGATACTAGGAAACAGGTTTACTATATCAAAAGAGACCAAAAAGGAAGAATCAGGGATACGTATGCTAGAAAGATCGTTAGCTAAAATTGCTGAATTTTTAACTGAATGAAAAAAACTATAGAAAATAGAGAAACGGTTAAATAGGAAAAGTTTTTATTCAATATATTTGCAACTTAAAGCCGCTTAGTACGCGATTCTTTCTTTTTTATTTTTATTTTTGAGATATTAAAAAAAAAACAAAAAGTTGCTTTTGAAAATATGCTGTAGCTTTCTTATTTTCCAATATCTTGGCATTCCGTTAAAACATTTTGAAGCAACATTTTAAGTAGATTTCAGTTCTGCAATTTGATTTTGAATACGACGTTTCAGTTATTTTATACCATCGTCAGGTTTATTTTTTCTTATGGACGCCATATTATATTTCCTACTTAAAATGCAGCTATAGATGTCAGCTTTTCAACGATGTATCACTTATCAGTAAATAATTGAAATTGACTTAAAAAAACATGTAAATTAATTTTCGCAACAAGTCAACAGCACTAAAACTCCCCAAACCGAAAACGAAACAAAAATATTACTTCTCAAAAGGAGTAAAAGTAATAGTTTTTATTATTATTATTATTAATAACGATTTATTTCTGTATTTTGAATTTTAAAAAAATGGCATTGTGTTTTTCTCAAGAAGAAAAAATTGATTTGCTGGAACGTTACATTCATTGCAACCGAAAAGCAATGACTTTTTCCAAAACTTGTTATGAACCTTAGGCCAAGAATTACGAAAAAGAAGATAATAACGTTCGTGACGAAAATGTTAGGGAATATTTTAATGCCTCTCCAACATCGCCTACAAAAGCGGCGGCAAGAGACTTACCAACTTATTACAGCTAAATATCCGTAAATCTAGGGAATTATCGGCCCAACCAGTTGGATATAACTTTAAAAAAACAGATTTTTTGAACCTGCATACACATTTGTTAAGTACTGACTGCCAATTTTTGAAACAATATACTCATATTGATGTTGTTATCGCATCTTTTTATAACAAATTATATTAATTATTTGACTTACATGTTCCCGGAGCTCGAAAAAGAGGAAGCTATCCCGTTTGGTTTAATAGTAATATTACACAGAATATAAAACAGAAAGAGAAACATCGTAAGAAGTATAAAAAAACAGGAAATTTTCAAGCCAAAAATAGCTTCAGTACTCTCAGACTTAAAATCAAGTATGACACAAAATGGGCTTATCATAGGTACGTCCAAAAAATACAGCATGATATTGGTATTGATGCTAGAGCATTTTGGTCATACATTAATAGTAAAAAAAGTATATTGCATATACCCAATAAAATGATATATAACGGTGTACAATACACCAATGGGCGAGAAATTAGCAATGCCTTTGCTCAGTACTTCAACAGTGTATATCAGGATGACTCTAATGCGAACCCTAAAATTAATGGCAACATATACTCTGAACAGGTTAGACTTAGTTTTATTATATATGAGGATATTGTGGATGCCTCCAGGAAATTAAAGGTTACTAAGGCCCTGGGTCCAGACAATGTTCCGCCATACTTAATTAAGGGATGTATTGATGCATTTAAAGATCCCCTCCATATTTTATTTAACCTAAGCCTTAAAAATAATGTATTTTCCTCGGAATGGAAAAGAGTTAAAGTATGTCCGATCTTTAAAAAGGGTGATAAACCTGATGTCAGGAACTACCGCCCAATTGCAATTTTGTCAGTGCCGGCAAAGCTGTTTGAAAGCATAATCCACAAAGCAAATTATGCCTCAGTTAGAAATGCCATATCGATCCACCAACATGGCTTTATGAGCAACAGATCTACAACATCGAACTTATTATATATAACTCAGCATGTATCTGATGCCCTAAATGAGAGTACGCAAGTGGACTCAATCCACACTGATTTTGCTAAAGCGTTTGATGTTGTAACTCACAAAATATTGATTTCTAGACTGCAGCGCGAATTTGGCTTTCAGGCGGGATTGCTTAGGCTTATCGAATCCTATTTAAATAATAGGCGTCACTATGTTATTGTTAAGGGGCATACGTCTGCAATATTTTTTCCGTGGTCTGGTGTTCCACAGGGCTCGAACCTCGGTCCATTGTTATTTATTTTATTTATAAATAGTTTGACAGCAGAATTCAAAATCACATCATACCTCTGGTTTACTGATGATTTAAAAATCTACTTTAAAATTTAAAATATAAGTGGTTGCCTACAATTGCAACTAGATTTGAACAGAGCTGTTAAATGGTCAGAAGAAAACAAATTAAATTTTGATATTTCTAAATGCATAGTGATATCTTACTCTAGAAAACGTAATCCTATCGTATACAATTATGTCATAAACGGAGAAATACTATCTCGAGTTCATGAGGTTCGGGACCTTGGGGTAACCTTTGATGATGGGTTAACTTTCAATTATCATGTTGTTAATACTGCTAACAAAGCGATGCAAATGTTTGGGTTTGTGGTAAGACATACGAGGGACTTTACAGATCCAAAATGTATTAAACAATTATATATGTCACTAGTACGAAGCATACTAGAATATGCTAGTGTGATTTGGAGTCCATTTTATCACTGTTACAAATATCTGCTTGAGAAAATTCAGAATAAGGTTGTTAGATATATGTATTACAAAGAAACAAACCAATTTCATCCAATAATCTCTGTTACGTGGCATTGTGAAGAATATGATCTTATGCGATTGGAAGTAAGGAGAGAGATGATAGATAATTTAAACCTCTTTAAAATTGCACGGGGTATTGCTGACAATCCAGAATTCCTAAGCAGAATTAATTTTACAGTACCTACGTACAGTGCAAGGCACACTAATACATTTTATCTCTCCACCATTGCCTTAACCAACCTACATTTAAACTATCCCTTATATAGACTGTGCCACGGATATAACAGAATACAACTTGAGACAGATGTTTTTAACAGTAGCTATCAAGTTTTTTAGAATGGGTCTTGTAGAACTTCTCTCAACTAGTTAGATTAGACTAATAAGTTAGTTTTAGATTTAGTTTTATTTAGTAAGGTACTTTGTAATTGGGTCAATTTAATTTGTAAATTAATACCTGTGAGGTGCTTATTAAATAAATAAATAAATAAATAAATAAACTCATTATCATACAAAGTCCTTAAAGAAAATAAATATCGACCGTACACGCCAACAATAGTCAGGGTTTACGATAAACAGATTATCCAAGAAGAATTCAATTTTCAAATTGGTATGTGAACCAATGCGAACAAAATCCTGATTTTAGTCGTCTTGTAATTTGGACTGACGAAACACATTTTACCAACTACAGGGTGTTTAATAGACACAACCATCATTTCTGGGCTGCAGAAAACCCTCACCAATTGGCGCATCGAAGACTGCAAGTCCGATTTATTTTAATGTATGTTGTAGTATTTATGGAAAGTAATATTAACTTTTCTTCTTACATTTTAAACAACCGACTTTTCGGACCATTCTTCTTCAATCACACGTTGAATGGCCAAAGATATTTGGAGCTGCTAGAAGGTCAAATGTTACCGGCAGTTAGAGCAAGAGTTTCTTAAGACCAACTTAATAATATTTGATTTCAACAAGACGGTTGTCCCGCACGTAATGTTCGGGAAGTCAAACTCTCTTAAGACAAACATAATATGATGAAAAAGTAATTTCAAACGGCGGACCAGTTAATTGACCTGCTAGATCCCCCGATATATACCCTCTAGATTTTTATATATGGGGTATGAAAAAAATGAAGCCTATGGGTTTGAACCCCTTGAAACTGTACAAGAATTAGAAGAAAGAGTGAGGTACGTGTTTACCAACATAAATAGCAACACTTTCTGAAGGGTCACCAACACTCTCTTGAAAAAGTGTCAAAAATGTATTTAATAAAAACGTTTCGAATAAGTATAGTAATTAAATTAAAAGATAGGAAATGACACAATGTCTCGGTCTCGTTAAAAATGACTTGTTAATCTTTAATAAGTGACACGTGTTTCGCCTTTAATAGGCATCATCAGACCTAGAATGTAACCCAATTAAAAATAATTATTAGATAAGAGCAAAAGCAATATTACCCAACTTAAGTTCTATAACGTTGAATTTACAACAAATATTAACAAATATGATGGATATGAGCTGATATCAATAACTACATTTAAAGTACAAAACACAATATGGGGTCCATAAAAATAATGAACATGATGATGGTATAAAATAACATGTTCAAAATCCAATTGCAGAAGTGAAATCTACTTAAAAAGTTGGTTTAAAAATGTTTTTACAGGTTGCCAAAATAATGAAAAATAAAGAAAAGCTACAGCATATTTTCTAAAATGCGACTTTTCGGTTTCTTTAAAATATCTCTCTCTCAAGTTGTTAATTTTACTCGTTATTCTTCAACTGCTTATTGTTTTAAGTCGAGCATTTTGTATGATTTAAGAATAAATAATGGAAAAGCTGTGGGTTAAAGCTGATTTACCAACCAACGTTGAGGAGGTACTGGAACCTCTTTGGGTGAAGGCGTCAACATAAACTTGCTCAAAGCAAACCGTCTGTCGGCAAATCCTAAATTGGCACTAGGCCTTTTGGGCAAAGTATTTTTTTTTGAAACCTGGGTAGGTAATTCTGATTTACTTTTCCGGCAAAAACTGTAAATAGAAACATGTGACAATTGTTTAGAAAATAACTCATAGCAAGTGTTTTGTAATCTAATCACTTGAGACACATTTGAAATGTTATTCAAAGATATTTCTACTCTACTAGATGATAAAATTAACTTTGTTGATGGATGTTCTTTCTTTCTAGCCTCTGTTTCAATGGGTTTGAAAAAAGCAGCTTCTGGTAAGAGAGGGTATTGAACCCTAAGGAAAGTCTCTTCTTGTTGAAACTGAATTTGAGAACTGTCAGAAACAAAACAGGGTTCAGTATAAGATTCACGATGACTATAATAAATGAATGAAGTATTCTAACGCTATTAAGTACAAGTTTGCAATTTTATAGCTTTACATTAATATAAATCTGTGATACTAATATAAATCAAATGTAAATACCTGTTTTCAAACGTATAACCTTTAATATGGCCTACTTCTTTAGCCTTTAGCGTTGGTTTATCAGCATCATCTAGCTCATCAGCTTTTCGGGTTGATTCCTCAATTTTACCTAGTTTAGTAGCTTGTAGTGTTGATGAGGTAAATCCTTCAAGCGTTGAATACTTATTATTGCCTCGCTTACTTGCAATATACAAAGTTTCTTCAGAGTTATCAAACTCGTTGTGATTTTTCGACGCTTGTTTTGTTTCATTTTTAATGATATTTACGGTGGAGTATTGTAATTTGTTCACACATCCACAAAATATCATATTTCTAAGCTTCCAGTATTTCAACTGAAGAGCTGCAGATCCTGGTTTCCATCTTGTAATGTAATTTAAACCTGTTTTTGTGATGGGGGTTTTAAAAGTTACTAGTGGATCAACAACGTGATTACAAAATAATCTTTTACACATACTCGGTTTTTTAACTAAGACAATTTCTATTTTTTAAGATAATACTGATACCAATAAGCACTTAAATTCACTTCAGTACCACTACTCACAACACTTTTCTACTTCTATTATTTGAGGCAGGGGTTTTAAAAGGTTAACTTTTAAGTAAAAACATACCAATCGTGTTTCCCCAAAGTAGGTAATTAGGTATATAAGATCCGGGTATTTTGGAATATAAGATCAAAAAATATTAATCTGACAATAATATAGATAATAGAGGTAATGAATCAGACACAGGCAGACAGGTAGAAATATTCTCCAAATATGCACAGAAATAGGTTTATGATCCTTTCATGTTGTAATAAAGTAAGTTGATATTAATTATCTAATTTGGCATCCAATCCTTTATAATTAATAGGAGCATTAATATATTATTTAGGACTGGACAAACATATTTTCTATTGAGAAATTAGTCCATATTATGTGGCGAGATTGTAAATAGAAATAAAGGTCTGTCTTTACCACCAAATAACTTTATTTGCCCCTCTAGGGTAGAAAACAATGGTTATAGAAAATACATAAAATAACGATGAATTAAATTAAATTTCTTAACGTATGTGTTGTACTAGTTTCGACTTTAGAAAAAGTCATCCTCAGCAACTAAACATTTAAGAAATTTTTTTCACTATGAAAAGTAGTTAAAACAGTTGGGGGAGCAGGGGGTGATTCAATAATATAATATAACAAAATGCAGATTATGCAACCATTGGAATCGACAGGAGCTTAGTATAAGAATGGTGTATTACATGGAGATACACCGTTCTTATACTAAGCTCCTGTCGATTCCAATGGTTGCATAATCTGCATTATGTTATATTATATTATTGAATTACCCCCTGCTCCCCCAACTGTTGTAACTAATTTTCATAGTGAAAAGAATTTCTTAAAAGGTTAGTTGCTGAGGATGACTTTTTCTAAAGTCGAAACTAGTACAACACATACGTTAAGACATTTAATTTAATTCATCGTTATTTTTTGTATTTTCTATAACCCTTGTTTTCTACCCTAGAGGGGCAAATAAAGTTATTTGGTGGTAAAGACAGACCTTTATTTCTATATTTTCTATTGTTAATTCTTATTTTATTAGCCCAACAATTTCGAATTTAATAATAATACCCAGTCAAATGTCTTTGTTCACATACTGCAATATCCGGTATGACTCTGGAAGGCAAACATTTTCGGGATTATTAATTTCGTAAAACTTCTAAGACATACAGTACTTTTAAAGAATACTTAGTTGATTAATCATTAAATACAAAAAGGATATACCTAATAGAGAGATACAGAAACAGTTAGGGATGTGGAGAGATTTAAATGTGTAGAGACATTTTTTAAGTGATATACCCGGTTGGCGATTTTTCCTGCTGACTATACGAAAGAACAAATTACACATTTCTCAAGAGAGCCAAATTAAATGTCAAAAATTTGACAAATATGACAGGTATGATGCCGTATTGGATTTTTCTATAGGCGAGCCCCATACATAATTATCTTTTGAGTTTCTCACTCTTTTAATAAATATACCTTTTGAGCTGAAAGCCCAATATTTTTCACAGTAACATAATTTCCCGTGGCCGAACTTTTTACGCTATATTTAATTACGACAGATGTCGAAAAGTGACCGATGCGACGCCGACGTCATTTTGATTTTTTTTAAATGACAACCCTTATCCATAACCATACGAGTGAATTGCACTTTGTGATCCGATTTCAAAAATAATATAGTTGTTGATATTTATTTTCAATCGTTCCGAAAATAGGGGGTTCCTAAAATAATCTTTTAATCTGTGAAAAAAATTGTGGTTTTTAGGTTAAAACATCTATTTATATAAGGGGCGAGACAAATATATTTTATTTTGTCAATGTTTATTTTGTAAAAGACAACTGCATTATTGCTTCAAGTCACTCCTAGCCTTATTTTCTAGATCTGTAACAGTAGAACTTTTAACTTTTTAAATAAGCGTGGTTTCATCTACAAAAGTATAGTATTCTGATTGAAAACACAACATGCTCAAACTCAAAATTAAGGGTATAATAGAGAGCTAGAGAGGGTCCAATACAGAGTCTTGAGGCAGAGTGAAAATTATTATTCAGAAATCATATTAAAAGCAAAAACTTATAAATTTCATGGGCCTAGTTTCCAATACTTAAACGGAGCAAAGAATATTTGTTTTGACCAGGAAATTACTACATCTTGTAAATCAGTTTTTAAATATTCAAATAGCCCCGAAAACCCATTAGCCCTACTAGTCGCATCTTGCAGGTGTAGAATTTTAACCTACGATGCTCTATAAACTGACCATCGACCGTCTATTTATCAACCATACATGTTTATCCGCATTCTTTAAATAATTATAACAGAAATAAAAAATGAATTTTCATCTCGACCGGCCTCAAGTCAGCCGCTATTAACTTGACCCTCGGGCTCATCAAGGCCTCTGGTGCATCGCCTTGAAATGGGCCTAATTGCCCCATAGGAGGCATCACACGAGAACAAGTTTTTAGATTTTTATAGCTTCTATTATCGTTATTATCGTATATCGTGTTTCGTGATTGCTTTTATCGTTCTTGGCGTGTGTTTGTTTTGCGTTTATTGATATAATTTGTTTGGTGTTCGTAGTGGTTGTTGCTGTAGCCGCTGCATTTATAGAATCATTAGAGTTAGTTACTGTAAGATAGAAAAAGTAATGCAGTGATTATACTGATCCACAATTTTACGCTCCCCACAACGTTTTTATCTACTAACCCTGAAACCATTGCTTTATAATGGTTTCCAGACCCGGTTCAAGACAATAAACTAAAATAAAGACATTTTAAAAATTGCTTGTAATTATTTAATCATTTGTCTGAATTCTGATTTTTTTAAATTTCATAAGGTAAATGCTACAGTTAAAGAGGGTTTTGTTTATTTTACTCCCATTAGTCAAAAGGAATGCAATTCGTGAAATATTTTTTTTAAATGTGCAATAGTTTTTTTTTATGAAACTGATGCTAATTATATTTTTACTCTAAGAAGTGTTGAAATATCTTTAAATTTATTTTTAAAATATATTGCCGATGATATACATAGGCCATGGCGCTATTATAATTATTGTCCTCACAATTTACAGTTATTGGTCATAACCTGACGCTGATTACAATTTTCTAAATTAGGTAGCTATACCTATCTAGGTATACTTGCGATTAAAAATAACAATAATTTTTTTAATTGTTATTTCATTAAAAATTTCCAAAAATATTGGTCGAAAAATAAAAACAAATTAAATTATGGAATTTTTATAATTTTTTTATCTAATATATATATAATTCAAATATAACATTTGCCTGTTTTAACAACTAATTCAAACAACAAAAAGTCTTTACATAAACAAATTAGTCTTTTGTTGGCAAGAATCGCAACAAAATATTTGAGCATTTAATGGACGCATTTTTTGGGTACAATTCTCCTGATATAGTCTTAATATACACGTTTAATACTGAATTCCTTCTTCGGATGATGTGATATTGAAAAGGTAAATATGGCATAACCCCATCATCACTTTATTATTTAGGAACCTGTTAAGAAAGGTGAAAGGACAAATCAATTTTGAAATTATTTAAAGTATTTTTGGACATTCACAACTATCTTTAAATAACAGCCTTTTGCCACATGTATACAGATGAAAAAATGTAGATATCTTTAACTTCTAACTTCCGACTTGTTTCAGCACTAGGTTTTAATTTTTGTTTGCTTTAGGGTATGCACTTTACCTCCCATTTTGTAAATTGTATATTTTAATTCTAATTTGTCAGTGTTCTTATTACTTTTATTGTCCAAGTTGACCTTAACAGAGTCAGCAGTATTTAGTACAAACCATCATTAGATTCAGTAAAGAAAGGGCAGTTCCCAAACTATTTAAAGGTTTGGTTAATGTTTCAATGTTTTCTTTCCTCAGTATTTCTTCTTCTGCCTTTTTTCTTTTTTCTGCCTTTCTATATTTGGTCTATCTGGAGGTGTTCACACAAACGGAACTTTATCTGTTTTTTTCTTCCCTCTTCTTTTAGGAGTATCAGGCCAAACTAAAAAATATTTAAGAGACACAGAGGTATTTACACAAGAATCTGCTTCAGAATTTAGTGTTTTATTAGGTTCAGCATTCACAACGATATTTTTATCAGACAAGTTTACTTTATTCAATAAGTTGTCCATGTTGGCCGGATTGCTAGATATAATAAAGATTATTTCAAAAAGAATTTCCGGATATTGGTATTAAATAAAATATAAACTTAATAACAGGAAGTTAAACTTTTTAGTGGAAAAAGTAATATTATTGATAAGAATTATAAACGATCTTTTGCATATTAAATACCAATTTTTAGTACCTACCATGCTTTGTAACTTATATCATATAAATTAGTTATTAGATCAGTTATTTGCAATGTGTTACTGTATATTCTTTTAAATATTTTGTTATTAATTCTTATATACAGGGTGTCTGTAAAGGGTCTTTACAAAAACCTACCACATATTCTTTAGACCATAATTAGCCGATTTAAGTAAACTTACCTTAGTACAAAGTTGCTTAGTTTGGGCGCTAGACGGCGTGACAATTTTTAAATCGTTTTTCTAGATTAATTCAAAAACTGCTCATACTATTTTGCCGAAATTTGGTACGTTGGCATAGCCTTATGGGGCAAAAAATTCATGTCACAATTCTAATTAATATCAGTCCATGGGCGTAGAACCTGGGTTTTTTACTAATTGCTTGTCTCAGATTTCTATGCCAATGGAACAAGAGGGGTTTGGGCACAAAATTCAGATGAACCAACTCATTTGCTACAAAAAAGGTACTCTTGATAAGACTCGATTCCTCTGACAGTTTTATAGAATTTTTCTGTTTTTGATTTCTACGCCAATGGAAGATAAATTAGGATTAAACCAACTTATTTACTACAAAAAACCTCTTGAACAGTTTTCTTATCATCTGCTTTTTGTTCGCACGGTATTTTTCAGGTATGTACAACACGACCTTACACCTTACAAATGATTGCTATTGTTGGTTATTATTAGTTTCATCTGACAACATAAGATTATTCTCAAATTTGTAACATTTAATATTGTTGCTAACGTTCAATCATTTTGCTTTTGGGATTACAAATTTTCATAATGGACATGTTTATGCCAATGAAAATCCACATGCTTTCAAGGTAGAACATTTTCAAAATGAGTTTAGAATTAATGTGTGGGCTGGAATAATTGGTAATCACATTGCCGGTCTTGTCATTATTCCACAAAGATTAACCGGGGAAATTTATTTGCAACATCTACAAAATACGCTGTCAGATTTGCTAGAAGATTTACCTTTACAACCTCGGAGAGATATGTGGTTTATGCACTATGGAGCTCCACCACATTTTGAATTAAATGTTAGAAACTTTTTGAATCAGCAGTACCCAAATAAATGGATTGGTAGAGGCAATGCCCCTGTAAATTGGCCACCACGATCTCCGGACTAAAGTCCATTGGATTATTTCTTATGGGGGCATCTTAAGACAGTGGTTTACAGGACAACTCCAGATAACGCAGAACAACTATGGCAACGTATTCAAGATGCAATAAATATTCTTAAGGGCGATGAACAAGTTCTGCAAAGAGTGTGTTTTAATTTTCTTCGACGTATATATCTTTGTATTGATGAAAATGGTGGACATTTTAAGCAATTTTTATGATATTTTTATTTATTTCTGTTTATTATTTAGTTATTTTCTTCTTTTTTTTGTAAAAACTAATACGTATTAAGTAATAAAATGCAAATTTCTGGAATACCGTCGGAGGGATCTAGTCTTATCAAGAGTACCTTTTTTGTAGCAAATGAGTTGGTTCATCTGAATTTTGTGCCCAAACCCCTCTTGTTCCATTGGCATAGAAATCTGAAACAAGCAATTAGTAAAAAACCCAGGTTCTACGCCCATGGACTGATATTAATCAGAATTGTGACATGGGGTTTTTTGCCCCATAAAGCTATGCCAACGTACCAAATTTCGGCAATATAGTATGAGCAGTTTTTGAATTAATCCAGAAAAACGATTTAAAAATTGTCACTTCAGCCCCGTCTAGCGCCCAAACTAAGCAACTTTGTACTAAGGGAAGTATACTTAAATTGGCTAATTTTGGTCTGATGAATATGTGGTAGGTTCTTGTAAAGATCTTTTACAGACACCCTGTATAACATATATATTACAGTTATAACTAAAAAATTCTAATCTTTTGTACTAGTTGTTGACCAGGCCTAAATTAAAAATTAATCCTTAAAATTCTACATCCAACAAGCAAAATATCGATTATTAAACATTGTATTAGCATGTAATAACAATACCAATAAACTAATAAGCACATGTTTACTCAAGTTGATGCCATTACTTAATAAAGCAACCGTTAGATTTCTAATTTTGATAGTACGTAAACCGATGTTGCTAAAACTGTTTCAAAATTACCAACTAACTTATTGTTCAGGTTAGTTTAGGTTAGTTGATCAACAACTGTAGCATTTACCCTATCTAATCTAAGTTTAGAAGAAGATAGAATACCAGACACATTAAATATTGCTAAAGTATTCCTTATATTTAAAAAGAAGATAATTCAAACAGGAAGAATTACAGTATTCTATAAACTTTTTACAAACATACTGACGAACAGACTTAGATGGCCGTAGAGCACATTTTTCTGCTGATTTCCGAATTAAATTTGTAAGCGCAAGCCTGTGGTATTTTGTTTCAGAAAGGATATTAAAACTAACGTTTATAACAACCAACAAAAATGTAAATCTTAGGTCCACTAGAGTTGATTACTGCTCAGTTTTAGTCTGGTTGGCCTAACCACAGATAAAACTGTTTTAAATAGTTAAAATTGCCTGATTTTGTAGTCCTTGGATCCTTCGGAATTAGCAAAAGAAGCCGGTACCACAATACATTCAAAAACTTCGATAAAGACAGTTACCTAAACCAGTCCAAGATATCATAACACCACGATAAAAATGTGAGTGTCATGGTATGTTGCTTAATGTAAGAGAGTGATAAATCATTATTGAACTATAAAACCCAGTGGTCTTCGCCGTATTTCATAGGTGTAGTACAATTATTATTATTTAATTATGTTTATTACCAGAGGGTCCCGAGATCGGGTAGGTAGAGGCAGAGGCACACCCAAATGTTTAGTTACTTTCCGGCAGTTGTTGGGAAACTTCGTTCTTGAAAATGGCTAGTGTTTCTGAAGTTGTTGCTGAGAAACGGATTAGTAAAACTGCACTTTCTAAGAATTAGAAAACTATTATTCTCAACGCTCTTCGCCACCAACTCACATTGGTAGCAATAATAGATTTGTCGATGGCGGCTTACTAGCAATTAAATTAAAACGGACTGGGGATTGTCATGAAGACATGAACGTTGATTTCTTTGAAGAATACTTTCAGCAAATGCTAGATCCTATTCCTCGTGGACTTGTATTGTCATGGATAATGCCAGCTACCACTCAAGAAAATCTGCAAAAATACCAACGTCTTCTTGAAAAAAAAATGACATTATTCATTGGCTTACTGTAAATAAGAAACCATTTCATAAAGACATGCTGAAAAAGGAGCTACTGGGGATTGTAAAGTTGAATAAACCTCTTTGTACGAAATCTGTTGTACTTAATTTGTTCCTCTTCTGGATTGATTTGTCTTCCATATTCAACAACCCTTGGTTGAACAAAACTTCCGTATTGAGCTAAATTATTATCAATATTAGCAAAATAACTATAATGCTTCTCTTTAGAAGAAAAAGGCATTTATGTTTAATACGCGTTAACAATTAGTGAACAGTGAACTGTCAAAATATTAGACAATTTAAACATAAACAAATGAACTAAGATGGCCGGCGCGCACGATGCACCGCCACCTTCATAAATTGCTAAAATTTCTATAAATATAGCCTAGAGCCTAGGGTTTGAGGGTTGACACTTTAATAATTATATTATTCATTAAAAATTAATACAAATGAGTTCTTAAGGAAAATGCCATTAATATAAATTTTTCGGATAAGTGCGATACATCATTAGTTTTGAGAACTTAGAAGCTTTTAAAATTCGTAATAAAAAAATCCAGGGCCGTATTTAAAAAAAACAAAGTTGATGATGGCAGCTCAAAGAAGAAACGTCGGTTTGAAAATCTTAGCACCATCTTGTACCACAGAAAAAGTAGCAATAAGAATGTGAAATTTATTTTTTATATCTATTCAAATAGAGTAATAAACAAATAAATATGAAATCGCGAATATTCGGTTTTTTCCAAAAATCTTCGGAAGCACTCAGAATTTTTAAACTTTTAAGGCGGCATTTTAAACAGCATCAACTTTGCCTTCATTTAACCGACCTCGTATCTCTTCTAGTTTCCGAGGTTCCAATGATGAGGCTCGGATTTAGGACACCCTGTACATAGTATATTTTTTTTATAAATATTAATATTTACTCCAATTTATATACATATTTTCATATTATTCTTACTTCTATATAAATACTTAATATTAGAATAATTAATATCTCAATTATCTGCCCATCTCTATAATTATAATCAAATATAATTATTATTATACTTATTATTCTAATGAACTAACTAACCTGTAGTAACGACGGTTTCACCCTACTTTCGTTCACCAAGTTCGTCTTTTTATTCTATGCAAATTGGGGTGACGCTAATTTAGGACCGAATCAGGGTGTGTAGGTCTTAAATGTCTAAAATACGGAATTTTTAAAAACTATCATTGCATTTTACTTCAAATTTACAATGTACCCTTTAAAATGTCCACACTGCTTAATGGGTCCTGTCATTGCAAATTTACATTTTATTACTCTCTCGCATTAAGCAATAAAGTATAATGGTTCGTTTTAGAACATCCAACTCCCTTGGATCTATTCTTTTATAAACAGTTTATATAATTGAAGGCATCTTTAGCATTATTTGTCTTGATCGGGATAATTCGTTTATGTTGTCCAAATTAATCGAATCCTAGGGTAATACTTACTTCTTGAGTTTTTATTTGATAAACAGAATAACCGCTTGAAGTATTCTGAATAAATTATGTTAATGTTCTGATGGGGTCAATCAAATTCAAAAATATTTGCATGGCACAACTTTTATGTTTTCTTACTGTTCAAAAACCAGTTTCATTTAATTTTGTTATGCTAACCATAGAATATATTAGCAGTAAAGAAGACACCTGTGTTTGTATTAAATTAAAAACGCTATTTTATGTTTAAGGCCTTATTTGCCAGCCTTAAAGTTTAATGTCGTAACGGCGCAAGTGTGTATTATAATTTATTCTACAATTCTCATACAACAAACACCAAAACAGGCGAACAAACCTGGTCAAGTAATACAAAGTTTTGAAAACATTGGAACCCAAAATTGAAAAATTATAGAACCTTGTTGGTGGTGGTATAAAATAGATCAACAGCATATTGTGATTATTCACAGATTCGAGGATAGATGCCCTGGTCTCGATTAACCGATTTACCTAACTCTCTATTATACTTTTAGAAAAGCGGACTAACCTAACCTAAACTTAACCAGAGTCTGGCAGCAACTGTTGAGTTTTAGTTAGTTGTTGTCTCCTAGGCCAACAACTTGAATGTAAGTCGAGACCAGAGGGGATCCTGGAGCAAGAACGAGCGAAGTGCTCATACTCAACCAAGGATAGGGAGTTCCCTTCTTCATTGGTTCCAATCCTTGGTCAACTAGAAATACTATTCATTATTAGGATTACGAAATTATCTAGTAGTGAGATTAAAACTAAAGAAAATAATGATCCTATTTTTAATGCCTATCCAGTGAAGTTTTTGTTTAATAATTTTATTCGAAATTTGCCGCTTCCAGAAAAACGCCCTCCTGTTAAAAATAATAAATAATCCACCCCAGCTTAGGTATCCTTTATTCTAAGGTTAAAACTTCCTCCTCGAAGTATTTAGTCAAGTTTCACTTAATTTCCAAAAAAATATATATTTATAAGTTCACGCGAGTATTTTGATATCAAAAGTGTTGGAGAGGATCGTTTACAGTCAGATAAATGAGTTCATAAGTAATTTGAAAATTGTTCCAGACAATCAGTCAGGATTTAGAAAGGGATATAGCACGTCAGCCACACTTGCGGGTGTCTTGGATGGCATTGTTGGAGACCTTGATTCGGGGAGGGCATCCATTATGGTTCTGCTGGATTTTTCTAAGGCGTTCGACACCATAAATCATGGGTTGCTATGTGCCAAGTTGAGACACTATGAGTTTTCGGATGTTGCTTTGAGATTTATTAAGTCGTATTTGTGTGGGAGAACCAAGAAAGTCTCCGTGGGCAATACCGTTTCATCGCTGCAACCTGTGGTGTCAGGAGTACCACAAGGATCGATACTGGGCCCTCTGCTTTTTATTATATATACTGCAGATATATTAACGTCTATTAAAACATGTTCATACAAGGCATATGCCGATGATACTCAGCTTCAATATAGCTTTCATCCTTACGAGTACCATGCTGCGGAGTTTATTGTGAACGGGTCTTGCTAATATTTATGACAACTCAGGCAAGCATAATTTAGTGCTTAACCCAAATAAGTCCGCGGTAGTGGTCTTTGGGGGCACAAAAGCAAAAGGGCGAAGTGAAAATATTAATATTACTATAAACGGAATTAAGATACCCGTGAAGCGTACGGTCAAATCACTTGGTCTGACTATTGATAATCAGCTGAAGTTTGTTGAAAATACAAATATATTATTAAGGAACTCATTTTTTAAGTTGAAAATCTTATACTCCAATAGACACATACTCTCCAGGAAGCTGCGCAGAATGCTTGTGGAATCTTTAGTCTTATCCAATTTCAATTATTGCAACTATGTGTATGGACCATTTTTGAATATATGCGAACAACGGAAGATTCAGAAGGTTCAGAACTCTTGTGTTCGATTTATTTTTAGATTAAGAAAATATGACCACATATCTCTGCAATTTAGAGAGCTATCTTGGCTTGATATGTTGCATAGAAGGATACTCCTTTTGGAGTTTTTGTCAAGAATATTATGTTGACTTCGTCCCCCCCGTATCTCAGTAGATTGCTTGTTGCTCGCAATAATACCCATACTGTGAATACACGTTATAGAGAGTTGTTGACAATACCAAGACACGTGACTGCTTTGTTTCGGAAAGGCTTTGCTTATCAGGCGGTACATTTTAAGGGTGAAACCATATTGCAACGGTTTAAAAAACTGTATAAGCAAGTATTACTCCAGCAGCAGTCCTAATTAGCACATATTTACTTAGGGGGAATATATTGAAATTCGAAGAATTCGTCCATTTTTCCCAAAGAGACCTGTTATTAAATATATTTTTTAACAAAGGACACAAAGTCTCGGCCTCAAATAATTATTTGAGGCCGAGACTTTGTGTCCTTTGTTAAAAAATATATATGGAATATATTGAGGCTGTGTTTGAGTCGGTCGATTTTAATTCAAGTGATACCCTCCCTACTGTTAGTTGTCACTTGCTTAAGCCTGGGTTTTCGGTATATTGTGTATTTTGAGTAGGTACCTACTGACCTACTTGCATTTGTAAGGGATTTAATAGTGGCAATGAATGTGTTTTTTTTTGTTTGTGGGTTCTTGTTTACAGTAATTTTTATGTCAAACTTATTTCTGATCTAATGTGTTTACCTTTTCGGTCTGATATGTTTTTACCTTTGTGTAATTATTTTGTGCTACAAATAATTTGTTGTAATATTGTAGGGATTTTGTTATTTATATTTAAGATTTATGAGCTTAATGCACATGTATCTACCTATACTCTAGATTAAATTCTAATATATTATACACTCGCGTAGAGGTTAAGTGTAAGAATAGCCATTGGCTAAACTTCGCCTTTATTAATAGTGTTTAGTTTTTCCTATACTTGAAACATGTAGTTATTGTCATAGAGAGAATTTAAAAAATAAAAGACGTTTATTATTATTATTATTATTATTATTATTATTATTTTTATTGGAACTGATTAAACTCGCCTAATTTTTTGAATAAATACTGGATTTTATTTTGTAGCATTGTTCTTTGATGATCATGAAATATCGTTTTTCAATTTTGCATTCAATAGTTACCAGTAGATAAGCTACATATGTTTCAACTCAAAACTCCATAAGAAATAACATTGCCCTGAAATCTGCAGTTTTATCACCATTTTAGGGCGTGGCACTTTTCCTGGAAGCCACCATCCTCTCTTAACCTAAGTGGACCCAGCTACTATCGCCACCTAGTGTCTGACGTCATAACTACTCGCAGTAGATACAGGATCCGTATTAACCTAAGTGGCCCCCCCGGTATTACCAGGGGGCCCCATTATTTGAAGATTCTAACCTAACAGCATTCCCCATGGAACCCAAGTACCCGCGGAGGCGCGAGCCCCAGACCCGCGGCGGAGGAAGCCTCCACAACAGGCGTTGAGCGCGCATGATGATCGAAGGCGATACCGCGAGACCCTATGCATAATTCGCGAGGCTAGCTCAGGCAGGTCAGCGACCCCGAGCGGTGGTCACCCGATGGTTACCCGATGATCGCCCGAGGGTACCCGTCTTAGCCTAAGTGGCGCCCCCCTGGTATTATCAGCCCTCATTATTTCAAGATTCTAACTCAACTTTATGACCCATAGTCACGTGTTATTATATTTATGGGGAGAGATGACGTACCACGTTCTCAATAGTACCCCAACCCAAGTACCTAACCTGAACATCTATCTAAATAATCAATATTGAACGACATAATGAATAAATAATAACAGAAAAAAAGTTTGTGCAGTCAGCGGGAATTGAACCATAATCCTCTGGGGCCGAACCTCAAAGCCTTGCAAAATACGCTACGAGAGCATATACCTTAAAATTGCTAAACAATGTTTGACAACGTGAAACCACGGGGGCACATCTGATTAGATTGCTGAAACAAAAGGTCCTTAAGTGGGGTTATGGTGGTGTTTTCTAATGTACAAAATTAGGGCAAACCATACACATATACTTAGTAAAACAAACTAATTGATATCTGAGTACTACCTGAAGTTAGGCAACCAGTGTTTCACATAAAAATAAATATTATAAGCGTAGGAAAATATTAACAATCTTGTGCATTCACCTATCTGCTATGCAACACAAGCATCAGCTTTCAATATTATTTTACAATCATTTACCCCGAAAGGGCTGCAACGTCTCTTATAGATGGATAGTATAAACTAAAAATCAGTAATTAGTCGAAGCGTCAAGTCTTTTAGCCGATTATTAAAAACAAAGACATCAGATTTAACAAAAAAAGTATTGTAATATAAACTGTTCCGTGTGGAATCAGATTAAACGTATTATGAACCCTGTCCAACAGACCCTGTTCCCCCGGAACAGACCTGTTCCCCCTAGAACAGACCCGATGAACAGACCCTGTTCCCCCAGGAACAGACCCTGTTCCCCCAGGAACAGACCCTGTTCCCTCAGGAACAGACCCTGTTGGCCTCTCTATCACAGAAAACAGCCCCGATAAAGAAACAAAACAGTTAAGTACATCAAACAAATTTATTACCAAAAATATATAGGTATTCACCAAACAATACAATACATGTCATTAATGAACATTGTTAGAGGCAGCGCGGCATGTAATTAGACAACACGGGATCTAGTATGTCCTTTTGACAAACAGTATTTTCAGACGTCATCTATAATTACGTTCACACACACTCCCGCTATCTGGGTACTACCTGAACTTATGCAACCAGAAGCCCCTATCAGCAAATATTGCCTTCACCAATTTATTAACAAACCTAAGTGTGGTGATGACGACAAAATGGCGGTAAACCTAGCTTTTATAATGCACTCACCATTTTATCGACAAACCAGTACTAATGGCGTTGCCAAACCAATATTTCACCTTATTCAACATAAAAATTGTCGAAACGGCAACACCGCCGTTCCAATACTGAAAATTTAAGAAAATACGCTTAGGCCATCTTGCAATAGCCGTCCGCAACAGTAACTAGGTAAAACAAAGAACCCTAAGTGCTGTTATAGGGATATATTCTTATCAACGTCAATTTATTAACAAATCTTAAACCTTCCAACAGCTTCAGGATTGCATAATTAAATGAAAATCAATCAATTTTAAAACTTTTTTATTTACAACATAAAAATATCACTTACTACCGCCCTGGTATATTACATTAAAGGAATAAAAAATCGGCGTAAATAAAAAGACATCTGTAATCATTTAGCAACGTTTTATTTCAGAAATATATGCAGTTTTCAAGTCAAATGCACTATTACAGCACTAGTTAGCAAAAATATTTAAATAAGACAAGTATCTTGCATCAAAAATAATACCTGAACGAAATAAAAATTTGGCACAAGACACTTATCACCAATCTTGTATATAGGTACAATATATTATAAGTTCAAAATTTAGTGAAAAATATTTACAGTTAAAACTAAGGATTAGAAACATTTACCGTGCAAGAATAGGTATATCTACATACAATTAAAAAACTAGGACTAGAAACATTCATATTATTAACATTTACCGTGCAAGAAGGCATATCTACATACAAACTTAAAAACTAACAAAAAAAATGAATGGAAAATGAATGGAAAAAGACATTGGATGTAATGTGCAATATTCGCTTATAGATAGAATATTATCCTTAACTTATACATACAACTTGAAACGAGGGCAAGAGCAAAAATACCTGAACAACACTACAATTACCAGAGGGCACTCAGTTTAAACAGGGACACGACGTGAACGTGGCCCATATTGTCCCCATTCGATTTTTATGGAAAAACGAATTTTCAAAGCAAAACCAAATTATACCACAAATGGTTCTATATATAACATAATATACGGCTCTTTTTAAGTTATACAGGGGGAATTTTTGCCTTCTTTTACTGTATAACCAACATGGGCTCTTTTTAAAGTTATACAGGGGGAATTTTGGCCTTCTTTTACTGCATAACCAATATGGGCTCTTTTTAAAGTTATACAGGTTAGGATATAATTTTTTTCGTTTGGTTTTGGCCTTCTTTTTACTGTACAACCAATATGGGCTCTTTTGAAAGTTATACAGGTTAGGATATAATATGTGTGCGTTAGTATTTTGGCCTTCTTTTTACTGTACAACCAATATGGGCTCTTTTGAAAGCTATACAGGTTAGGATATAATATGTGTGCGTTAGTATTTTGGCCTTCTTTTTACTGTACAACCAATATGGGCTCTTTTGAAAGCTATACAGGTTAGGATATAATATGTGTGCGTTAGTAGATTATTCTAGCAATGAAAATAATTTTAATGTTAATAATAATATGAGTGCTAATGTTATAATAATATGAATAATTATAATACTAATAATGAACAACTGAACAGACCCTATTGAACAGACCCTGATGAACTGAACAGACCCTGATCAACAGACCCTGTTGAACTACCCTGTTGGTCTGTTGACCTGAACAGACCCTGTTGATCTGTTGACCTGTTGAACAGACCCTGATCACCTTAGTCATTTACATGCATAAGTGAGCAATGCCCCCATGGTAATGTGCCGGGTGAAGATTTCGATATTTGCCGCTTATCATCATAAGGGCTGAGACCGATTTTAGTTTGTTTTATAGTATGTACCTCATGTTTTTGGGACCTAATTAGACGCTGTGAAATAGGCTTTTCCAACCAAGTTTCAAGGCAGGTGACGTAATCTTCAAATGTGATTTTATTTTTAATAACAGACCTTTTAATGCCCTTTATCTTTTTGGTAACGCCCAAGTTAGATAAAACCTTATCAATTTCCGCCCGCTCTTTGTTTAAATTCTCTAGTTTTACCCGTTCTTGCTCAATCTCGTCTGGAGTATAAAGCAGTTTAATAGCATACATTTTAGACCTAAGACCAACAAAATGGGTCATAATGCGGCCATTGTTCTCATCTTTCATCATTCCCAGCACCTTTTTGTTCACTTGTGGAATCGTATAAACGTTATCACGGGCATAATCTGAGGTATCAAAATAATCGTTACAGTCTCGTTTCATTATCTGATACACATCGTGGTTTTTAATTTCATAAATAAGACTATCTGTGTCTGTATACAATACACTACAGGTGTCAAAACGTGGAACCATGTACTCGTAGTGAAAGCCATAAATCGTAGTCTTTGCCAAATCAAGAATACACATGCCGACATAAATCGGCTTATTAAAATAAATTTGTGTTTTTGCAAGCTCGACAATTACTAAATTTTCGGAAACAATTGTGCTGCTTTTAAATTCTGGCCGGGATATTAAGGCTTCTGCGCCGTAGCGGCCATCCCATTTCGTTATAAGTTTGACGTCAGAGTGGTTCCGGATATTCTCCATTGTCTTTCCAAATACGGCATTGTTCATAAGTTTAAAAAAATTCTTTTCAAACTCATTCTTGGCATTTTGGCGCAGCCCCGTGTTGAGGTCGATATATGATTTTAGCCATGGAGATTGTTTAAAGGCTAATATTCGGTGTATTTTGCTCAATTTTGCACCCAAAGTTAGAGCTTGCTTTAAGTTTCTATAGTGTATTACGTATTCTGTTTTATTGTGTAGCGTAGCCAAAAGTTTCTCATTCTTTGCCCCAGGTGGTTTTTCATGGTCAGGGCATAATGGAAAATCGGAAAACTTATCATGCAAATTTTCAGGTATTTCCAGGTCCACTTCCAAAATAAACCCTTCGGCAGATTTATCTGAAATTTCACTAATGTTTAAGTGAGATATCTCGTTTTCTGAAAGCCATCTAAAGCCGCCATAAGGTAGATATTGCGACATTGCCCAGCCGTATTGATTATTGACATCAAAGTACATGAGATAGGAGTCTTCTTTAGTTGGGTCATAATTTGGCATGTACTTGTTGTTGGCTTCTGCATACCTCTTTGAACACTGACTTAGCCCCCCGCGAACTCCCTTTTCTATGAATGTTAGCATCTCTAAATCAGTAAGCAGCTCAAGTTTTATCAT
Source organism: Polydrusus tereticollis (assembly GCA_963920685.1). NCBI lineage: Eukaryota > Metazoa > Arthropoda > Insecta > Coleoptera > Curculionidae > Polydrusus > Polydrusus tereticollis. The sequence goes on from OY987329.1 coordinate 60,915,801, forward strand.
ATCTTCTCGATGAATTAAGAGGGATAAACATTGCCACGCATAACCAGGTAGGGTATACGACCATGCAGGATCAAGGCCATATGTCCTATGCGATATATCCCTAAATGCCTCAAATACATCCGTTAAAAGCATTACATCCGTTTTAAGATATAAGTCAGAGTAGTCTTGCATGGTACGGCAATTAAAAGTTTGCCAAACTTTCTGCGCATTTAAATATTGCGCGTCACTTATAGCTGCATCTTCTAAGCTGTTATAAAACGCCTCTTTAGGAGGGAGTTCAGTCTCATTCAATCTTTCCCAAGCGTTCATATAATCATAAGGGAAAACACCCTTTCGGGTAAGTAAGTTCAGTTCTTCCCCCAGGTATTCAAACTCTGCTTTTAGGTTAGGATATTCGCATAAGTATGATGCAAGCTTATCCAGACCGCTAGCAAGAAAGCGAAAACTATCTATAAATCGAAAATGAACAGTACTATCCATTATATGCTTCGTAAATGAGATATAATTTTCTTTATTTACAGGTAATATATCAATCTTTCCCTCTATTTCAGATAGTGCCCGTATTATCATGTGCCCATCATAGCAACTTAAGTTATGGAATAGGACAGGTATGGTGTGTGAATCCTGGTACTGTAGATTGCAGTGCTCATGTGCGGCGTTTCGATACTTTCCGGTGAAGTGCGAGTGATCTCTAACACGCTTATCGTCTTCCGTAAATGGTTTCTCACATATATGACAGTGAGTAGCGGCCAAAAAACTTTGTTGCTGGGCAGGCGTAAGCGGTTCCATGGGCAAATCACATAAAAAGACCGTCTCGACGTCTTCAGCAAATTGTTGAAGCTCGCGCATAAACCACTGCATACAGTCTTGGCCTGTGTAACTTTTATAAAATGATAGAGAATCGTCATAATTACATTTTACATAATAACCGACGCTATAAGGGACATGCTCTTGTTCCTTTTGAGTGTTTTTTTCTATATCATCGACTACAGGTATTAGCAAGCTTTCCGAGTCTGCGTATATAACAAACGGGGCTTTTTCCTTATGTTTAAAATTATTAAATTCCAAAATATTATTGCCTTCTACAGGCATCCGAGGTATTGCTAAAGTCTTGTTTTTAGAGCATTCGGACGTGTGCTTATCTAGTGTTATCTGCGTGCGGAAATAATGAAGGCAGCGATCACAAAAAAATTTTCGCCGTGTATAAAGACTCAATTGCCTTGATAGTAAGCGTGAAAGGTCTTTAATCCAAACAAAATGGTATTTTATAGGGCTTAAATCAATATCATCATCTGAGGAAAAGTAGCCGTCTTGTAAAAGTAGTAAGTTTATATGGGTAGGATGCTTATTTTCAGGTATATAATATGGCACAACCAGATAATTTTTTCCAATTTTTTGTAGTCGATATACGTTAACGGATATTAGGTTTTGCTTTTCAAACTTTGAAATTTGATTAATTGTCATGGGAAACTTAATACCTTCCAAGTTTAGAACCGACTGAGGCGTTGGGTATGAAGAAGTTCGTTCAGAATTCTTGAACGCGGGATATAAAGCGGAAACGATGGACCACGCAAAGCACATTTCATCACTGTTTTTTACATTGATGCATGCCCTTCTTTTAGCTATTTGTTTTGGAAGTTCGATGTAAGTTCCAGCCCGAAGAGGATTATAATGATTAATAGATACCATTAAATGTGTAATTTTGCGTAGTGCCCACCCAGAATTTCTTTCCTGGAACGTGTCTAATTCAACTAAAATAGGGTTCTTAACATGATCGGCAAACCACTCATTTAAGTTTGTGTTGCCGAAAATAGGGGCATTCGGAGTAGTAATGTACTTTGTATCCATTAAAATTTCGTCTGCTTTACTAATTTCAAAATCCCCACAAAGAGTGGTGTTAACTTTGAGTGCAGTAGTTTTTTTTAATGCGTTTTGAATTCGCCGCTTAAAAATTGCCAAACAGTCTTCTAAAAATGATCGTACATCAGTATGACGTTTGTTAATAATAACACCCGTCCTGATTCTCGATTGGAATGCCGAATGTAAATCTTCCCACTTTACTCTACAAGAAGCCGTTTCTGCACGACGTCTCCCACTACCCCCACCCACTTTACGGTCCTTTAGTAAGGACTGAAACCCCTTAATTTGGGCTAAACACGCTATTATATGAGACTTTTCAGCCACAGACTCAGCGCGTTTCAGGACATTATTCAAGTTCCAAAGAGCGCGAGTACAGTCCCGCAATATCTTACCACAGGTAATCGTTGTTAAGTTAGGGGTATCCATCTGGGCCCTAATTAACTCGACGTACTCACTTGGGAACGGCATTTTTTTTTTTTACTCTGTAACAAAATAAATATGGCTCAAAATACGTCTGCTCTCTCTAACGTACAAAGACAGAATGGGCTCTGGAGCTCCTGCGTCCTGCCTATAATGCACCCCTATTTATAACCTCGGTTGGGGTGCGTTCAGAAAAGTAGCATGCCTTTGAAAAAATAAGGTGCGTTCAGAATTAATATTCAAGGTTTAGTATGCAGTAGATGTACATACAACAAGCAGTTTTACACGTTTTTGAATATATTACTTGCCGAAAACATTAATATTTTACGGGCTGAAAGTGAAACCTGCGATAAGTTTAATCGCCGTAAAAATGTTTACCAAAAACAAACTCTAAAAATTTTATTCCCTCCACGTCACAACCCTCCCAAACTACTATATTATTATATTATTATTATTATTATTTACTGCTAAAGGTTTTGCTGCACCCAACGAGTCCGTTAAAAGGCTACAGCTAGGATAATGGATTCATTGCATAGTCGACAGCGTGGTGTTAAACATGGTAGAAACATTAAACATTATTCTCGACAATGTTGAAAGAGTATTTATACAGAACAAATATTACGCATCCTGTCTACCGGCTACCTTAATAGTTTGGGAGCTTGCTAAAAAATATAATATCAATGTTGAACCGAAATGTGGACAACTCTTGTATGATGAAATGGGAAGCAACATTCATTTTTGGAACGTGTTTAAAGAAAAACCTTATGATCCTACCCTTAAAGTGATGAAACATATGATGCCTTCTATCGACGTTAGCAAGTTCCAATATAAAGAATATAAATTGGGTGCAGACCTGGATTCAATAGAAATGTTAAATATTTTCAATCGATTCCTAGAAACAAAATCAACTCACTTTTATTTTTCAAAAGCTCCAGATAAACTTAAAACGATTAGGAACATTATTCATAGAAGTGTATCTAGATGTATTTAATAAAGATTATGCGTATTTACAATCGTATTAATATTATTACATACGTATCATTTTTTACCTAAAAGAAACAGTGTTTTACTAGAAAATATATTAGGGCTTCTCAGAACTACACCCTGTTTATGGGTATACAGCATCATCATTATGATTGACGTATCAGTGTTATATTAGTGTTTTTGTTTGTGTTCAGACGATCTGAAACAATATTATAGGTATATAAGACCTGTTTTGTTTTTTCAGTGTTGACGTTGTGATTGATATATAAGCGTTATATGTTTGTTTTGTTTCCGTTAAGACACTGTTTTGTTTCAGTTAAGATATTGTTATGTTAGTGTTGTGTTTTAGGTGGTGTTTTAAACACCCGTTCCGTTGATGAGTACGTCATTCGAATGTCAGAGTTCTGCGAGATAAGATGGCGAACCGAAAAATTAAATTAGCGCTTTTGTCTTTACCGAACGGTCTAGATTTTGGTTTTAAAATGGTTGAAAATGGCTGCTTTATTGGGAATAAGCCCGTAGAATTTGAAAATAACACCCTAGTGATTGATAATGAGAAATATACTTTAACTGTAGGACTTCTGAATTTATTGACAAAAGAACGCCCTATAGGCTATTCCAATACAGAGCTGGATAAATATAAAGAAATCCTTCTTTTATCAAGCGCGCACCGAAGGGGGTTTAATAGTAAAAATCACATAAATTCTAGCAGAAGCTGGAAGTATATAAACATTATTTCTAAGCTTTTTCCACCAAAAAGGACTTATTTAAAGAAAAGCAGAGTGAGCATGATAAAGAAAAACCTTAAATTGAACAGTACTATTCCTCCTACTTTGAATGATTTAGAACTTGATTACGATAATGACGTTAACAAGCTAGTGGAAATGTTTAAACAGTTAGAGAGCGACAATTTTAATCATAAAAACGACGATAAAATATGGTCTATATTACTAGAACTGGAAAAACTTGGTGTAATCGAATTTTTAAAATAAATACACTGCCCCTTATTTATGATTTCAGTATATATCTACCCCTCGAGCAGAATGGGTGTGTTAATTTACCTCATTTTATTTCTCACTGTTACTTCTACAGCTGTACAGGCAACAGACGAAACAGCTGCCCGCCAATATTTAACAGACTATGGTTACTTGGAAGAAAATGCTACAGATAATGCCTTAGTGTCGATATCAGATGGGTTACGGACATTTCAAGAAACTTATGGTCTCCCTGAAGATGGAACCTTAAATAACGAAACTATTGCTCTAATGCAAAGACCACGCTGTGGCGTCAAAGATATTGCAGATTGGGGAAGAGGCTCTAACTACTTATGGAAAGATTTAAAGCTATCCTGGTCTATCTACCCCCCAAATTATTCAGTATATCCATATAGAGCAGTTGCTGAAAGAGCTTTTCAAGCATGGGAGGATGTTTCTAATTTCCGCTTTAAATATGATAGAAACACCCATAATATTACAATTTCGTTTGCCGACCAACGGCATAAAATGAAAAATGACCTCACCTGGTGTCCCTACAAATTAGATAAACCTACTTTAGCGCACGCATTTTTTCCGGATGGAAGTTTCAATGTAGAGATTCACATGCATTCAAAAGAGCCATGGAGTCTTTCCTCCAAAAATGGTGGGACAAATTTACTAAGCGTTTTAATACATGAGATTGGGCATACTCTAGGTTTAGCCCACACAGCTGACGAGAGCGCGATCATGTACCCGTATTACAAAGCGGAAAATGTGAAAATAAGTCAGGACGATATTTATGGTATCGAGTACCTTTATGGCAAAAAATCTTTGGCCACAACAAAAATACCCACGTCACCGAATACAACCCCACAGACAAAAACCACGACAATACCTACAAAAGTTACAACCACTCCACAGATAAAAACCACAACTATGCCAATAAAAGTTACAACCACCCCACAGACAAGAACCACAACTATCCAGACAAAAGCTGCAACAACAATCCCCAGCGTACACCCGACCCCTGACGCACCCTCGGTACCCGATGCGGCGCAGTTTCCGACTCTATGTGACTTGAACTCGAAAACAAATAAAGCTTATTTAATCGTTAAAAACAAATTATTTATTTTTTATGAGAGATTTGTTTGGATGTTGAATTTAGAGACAAAACAAATTTCTAATACCCCGTTTCTATTAACAGATTATTTTAAATTTTTGCCAAAAAATTTTAGGAAAATAACTGCTATATATGAACGTCCTAATGGTGACATTGTATTGTTTGTCGATGATCTGATTTACTTTGTACAATATGGTACGTTCGCGTTAATAAAAACGGAATCAATAGATAGTCTCGCTGCCACAAATGTAAAAACCAGAGTTCAAGCTGTCGTGAACACAAACAAGGGAAAAACCTATTTATTTTTCAATGATATTCTAGTATGGGGCATAAATGAGTGCATGTTTAGACCAGACAATTATCATATAACGTCAGAATTATTTAACGGGATTCCCGCAAAGATAGACAGTGTATTTCGTTACACCGACGGCCGCCTTTATTTTATTCAAAACGACATGTTTTTTGAATATAATGAATTTACCATGAGTTTAATTCGCATCGGTAAAATGGATCTTTCATTTTTTGGTATATCTTGCCCTAATGTAGGCGTTTTGGCGCAGCTTAAAGATTTATTACATAAGATTATATCTCGTAATATAAAATTTTAGTTATGTAAAAATAAATAGAATGTATATTATTATAAACCCAATAAAAATATATTATTATTAGAGCTCTCGTTTTCTTTAATCAACCTATGCCAAACCCGTTTTCTTTAATCGACCTATGTTCCAAGTCCTATACAAGTTGTAAAATAAATTACTTTCCCTATATCTTTTTCGATGCATACGGAGTGTTATGGTCATTGTAATTTACTAGCTTGCTATCACTTGTTAAATTAACTTTTACGACACACTGGCGTAGAGCAGCTGTTTTAAAATTAATCATATTTGCAGGATTATTTGGTCTATGACCCTATTAAATAATGCCTTATTTAACTGCTAGTTTGATTGCACAGATATTGTGACGTACATACTCAAGCTACAAGAATTGAGTTATAATATTTAAAAAAGATATAAAAAACAATATAATATTAAATGTGTCTGATATTATACTGATAAAAACCCACATGTAGATAAAATGTTAAAACAAACGATTATACAGGTATGAAAAAACTAAAAACAATTTTCATTTCTTTAGGGCTGTTTTGAAAAACTAATACCCAAACTACTTGGTGCAAATGCCTATATAAAGTAGTTGTATTCTACATAATAACGAAGAAGGGTTCGTGAATTCGTAATAAAAACAATGGCTTATGTGGGTGCGTGTCCATATGAGACGCATTTTAAAAATTACCTAGGTATACTGATATCGTTTTAGGGAAATATTATAAAAAATTTTATTCAAAATAAAAAAGATTACCTTAACTTTCGAGCGTTTTAATACATATTTTACATATAGGCAGACAATTTTGAGCGTCACGCTTTAAACGTATGCAAAAAGAAAACCAAAAGATACAAACACTTTGAATAAAAATACCAAGTCAGTTTAAAAACCCCCCAACACCATAATAAAATTCAAAAACTTACCTGTTGCAAACTTATAACAGAAACAATTAAGTGCTCTCACCATTTCTGCACTATTTATAAGCCCCTTCTAGAGTGACGCTACTATTAAAGAATTAATTTTTATGATGCATAAATATATGTCGATTGGAGTACGTACTAATTAATTCAAACACTAATATAATATCATCATATACAGGGTATTTTGAAAATGTAGATAATGGGCTTGTTTATTCTTTACACTGATTTTAAATACATATACGAGGCTGGTAATAACTACTCTGTTGGGATATTTTAAACGGGGTTAATGGCGGATTAGACAGCTTAACGAGGTTTTGATCCGCCTAGCTGGGGCTTGAGGGAAACGAAAAATAATTATTAAATGTTCTCTTTCAAGATTAATTTTAAATATATCACCCAAATACGTACAATCAGTTAAAATGTAGTTGGTCTTCAGCTACGTCATTGTACTAAAATATACCATTTAGGTCGAATGTTATGGCAGTTTATAGATATAATTTATAATTTAAAGGCGTAATTTAACGGTCAAAAGTGTTTCATACCCCCTGTATACAGATTCCATTAGTAGTAATATATGCTTGCTTTTATTCACCCACATGATACATTAATTATTTATTAAAAGGAAAATTACTTTCAATGCAAAATTGCATATGTAATAGACCAACAATGTTGATGAAATTTGCATAGAAAACCACTTCTACCTCGCGTTGTGACTCGATTTTATATGATCATTTTATTGAAAGATAATTAATTATGTATTCTGTTTTTATTGTACGATTCGGTAAACATATCCTTAAACATAATAAAATTCGAAAAAGATCTTATTTTCTCCAATATGACCTTTATATATATTACCATAATAGTGCATTTGACTTGAAAACTGCATATATTTCTGAAATAAAACGTTGCTAAATGATTACAGATGTCTTTTTATTTACGCCGATTTTTTATTCCTTTAATGTAATATACCAGGGCGGTAGTAAGTGATATTTTTATGTTGTAAATAAAAAAGTTTTAAAATTGATTGATTTTCATTTAATTATGCAATCCTGAAGCTGTTGGAAGGTTTAAGATTTGTTAATAAATTGACGTTGATAAGAATATATCCCTATAACAGCACTTAGGGTTCTTTGTTTTACCTAGTTACTGTTGCGGACGGCTATTGCAAGATGGCCTAAGCGTATTTTCTTAAATTTTCAGTATTGGAACGGCGGTGTTGCCGTTTCGACAATTTTTATGTTGAATAAGGTGAAATATTGGTTTGGCAACGCCATTAGTACTGGTTTGTCGATAAAATGGTGAGTGCATTATAAAAGCTAGGTTTACCGCCATTTTGTCGTCATCACCACACTTAGGTTTGTTAATAAATTGGTGAAGGCAATATTTGCTGATAGGGGCTTCTGGTTGCATAAGTTCAGGTAGTACCCAGATAGCGGGAGTGTGTGTGAACGTAATTATAGATGACGTCTGAAAATACTGTTTGTCAAAAGGACATACTAGATCCCGTGTTGTCTAATTACATGCCGCGCTGCCTCTAACAATGTTCATTAATGACATGTATTGTATTGTTTGGTGAATACCTATATATTTTTGGTAATAAATTTGTTTGATGTACTTAACTGTTTTGTTTCTTTATCGGGGCTGTTTTCTGTGATAGAGAGGCCAACAGGGTCTGTTCCTGAGGGAACAGGGTCTGTTCCTGGGGGAACAGGGTCTGTTCCTGGGGGAACAGGGTCTGTTCCTGGGGGAACAGGGTCTGTTCCTGGGGGAACAGGGTCTGTTCATCGGGTCTGTTCCAGGGGGAACAGGTCTGTTCCGGGGGAACAGGGTCTGTTGGACAGGGTTCATAATACGTTTAATCTGATTCCACACGGAACAGTTTATATTACAATACTTTTTTTGTTAAATCTGATGTCTTTGTTTTTAATAATCGGCTAAAAGACTTGACGCTTCGACTAATTACTGATTTTTAGTTTATACTATCCATCTATAAGAGACGTTGCAGCCCTTTCGGGGTAAATGATTGTAAAATAATATTGAAAGCTGATGCTTGTGTTGCATAGCAGATAGGTGAATGCACAAGATTGTTAATATTTTCCTACGCTTATAATATTTATTTTTATGTGAAACACTGGTTGCCTAACTTCAGGTAGTACTCAGATATCAATTAGTTTGTTTTACTAAGTATATGTGTATGGTTTGCCCTAATTTTGTACATTAGAAAACACCACCATAACCCCACTTAAGGACCTTTTGTTTCAGCAATCTAATCAGATGTGCCCCCGTGGTTTCACGTTGTCAAACATTGTTTAGCAATTTTAAGGTATATGCTCTCGTAGCGTATTTTGCAAGGCTTTGAGGTTCGGCCCCAGAGGATTATGGTTCAATTCCCGCTGACTGCACAAACTTTTTTTCTGTTATTATTTATTCATTATGTCGTTCAATATTGATTATTTAGATAGATGTTCAGGTTAGGTACTTGGGTTGGGGTACTATTGAGAACGTGGTACGTCATCTCTCCCCATAAATATAATAAAACGTGACTATGGGTCATAAAGTTGAGTTAGAATCTTGAAATAATGAGGGCTGATAATACCAGGGGGGCGCCACTTAGGCTAAGACGGGTACCCTCGGGCGATCATCGGGTAACCATCGGGTGACCACCGCTCGGGGTCGCTGACCTGCCTGAGCTAGCCTCGCGAATTATGCATAGGGTCTCGCGGTATCGCCTTCGATCATCATGCGCGCTCAACGCCTGTTGTGGAGGCTTCCTCCGCCGCGGGTCTGGGGCTCGCGCCTCCGCGGGTACTTGGGTTCCATGGGGAATGCTGTTAGGTTAGAATCTTCAAATAATGGGGCCCCCTGGTAATACCGGGGGGGCCACTTAGGTTAATACGGATCCTGTATCTACTGCGAGTAGTTATGACGTCAGACACTAGGTGGCGATAGTAGCTGGGTCCACTTAGGTTAAGAGAGGATGGTGGCTTCCAGGAAAAGTGCCACGCCCTAAAATGGTGATAAAACTGCAGATTTCAGGGCAATGTTATTTCTTATGGAGTTTTGAGTTGAAACATATGTAGCTTATCTACATCTATCTATTGACCTTAGTTTCAGATTTTAAAATAGTCTACGGCAAGTTGCTTTTACTTAGATCACCTGTTCTAAATTTTGAACTGTTTTAAAAATATTGTTCTTCAAATGAGGAAAAATGAAGTAATCCATTACCGTCAAACAAGGTAATCTGGGTGGGAAGTCAATGTCTGTTCTAAAACTGATCAATCTGTCGTCGAAAACAGTTTCGGCAGATGGATGGACGGTTGCACTGTCCTTTTGAAAATAACCAAAACGTAGATCATTGTCAAGTAATTGCTCCAAAAATGGATTGAAAATATTGTCCCTATATCACTTTGCTGTAACTGTCTCATGGAAAATTTTTTTGAGGGTGCAAAGGGAAAGTGGGCTATACGAAAAAATGGGGATTTTTACTACTCCACATGTGTCTATTCTGAGAATTTACCGGTGAGGTAGAACCAGGCTTCATCAAAAAGAAATATCGGGTCTAATAAACCACCACGTCTTTCCAATAAATTTTGGGTAAACCACTGACAGTAATTCCTGCGTTTTTCAAAATCTGCAGCTCGTATTTCTTGGAATACCTTATAAGGAAACAAATTTAATTGTCTTTTAAGAATAGTCCTAAACGTTTGCAAGAAGTTCTCCTGTTCTTGCAGATAGTCTTCCAGCTCCTTTTTTTATGGTATATAGAACCTGTTTCCCTAAACAGAGAAACGGCTCTTCTCAGGCAATGATAAAAATTCCCAGCAGTAAAATTTAAAATCGTTCATGCACAAACGCTGATTGTATTGCCACTTACCATTTACTCTAACACCATTTCGAAAATACGCTTCAGCCATGAATTTTTTATGCTGTTCCGTAAAACCCGTTGAGTTAATTCTTCAAGAAATTGGATAAATTAGCGATGAATCAAATTACTTGTAACGACTGTTAAAGATGAGAAAATAACTGATTGATTGATAATGCTGATATTTACTGACACCCAAAAGGTACCGCTAAGCAGTACGGCCTTAGATGCAAAGCACACTTTGATGATAATAATTTTTGTTCGCATGGTACAATGTGGCTTGTATTAGTTTAAAACATTTAATATTATAATTTCAAAACACAAACACTGCTTCTACACCTAGAAGTGTTTTGAGACATGGCGAGTTTTAGTTTAGGAACTCATTCATATTAAATTCAGCAAAATCCATATTCTAAACAAACAGTACGTACGTGGTTCAGCTTAGCGTCCTACGAACGACACTGTTTAAAAATTCTTTCAACTGGAGAACGTCATCAATCTGAAACGACATCTCTGAGACCGTGTTCCACAACGAGTACAATCTCCAAACATTGAAATCAAACCAACGTGAATCGTGTCTTGCGCACACGCACCGCTCACAGAGCGCCATAAAGGATTAATCCTGCAGTGCTGTACCTTATCATAAAAAAAAGGACAACGTCTTATTTATAACACGAACAAATTAGTGGTTTTTAGCTTTCTTCCCAAAACTAAAGCTGACAATTGAGATTTGCACAAGGCCAAAAAATACCTACGTTAATATAAGCCATCAGGAACGATAAGCACCATCCCATGTTACTGTCGAATATTTTTATGGCAAATAAATTCTCCTTAAACATGGATAGGCGAAGGATAGTAGGCTCGAGCCTAGTGTTGCGCTAGTGAGTTAGCAACAAAGACATTATAACTAAGTTAGCAACTATTTTAGGTATCTTGACAGTCGCGTAAATCTTTCTCCATTGCAGAATTTAGAAAAATACTCAACTGCAAACCATGATAATTCAGAGTATTATTATGTGCATTTAACAAATAATAATGGCAGGAACGCACTGCTAAATATTTCATATTTAATATCTGCCAATTTCAAATCTCTCGAAAAATTGATTTAGCCCGTTCTTCCCCTAAACTCTTTTGTATGTATCTGTTTAGTGTTTAGCTTACAGTTTAAATATTAGAAGTCTTCAGAGGTTATTAAACAGTATTAACAGTAACACTAAACTGAGTAAAACTAAATCAGCAACATTCTCAATAGATAGTCACAGAAACATTTTTTAAATTGTCTTTTGTTTGTTAACGCTCTAATATTGTTACGTATTATGTTATATATATAATTTTACGTTATAAATGTTGCATTATTGTCATTGGATTCTTTGTTCTCTTTAAAAATATTTTTCATTCTAAAGTTGTTGTATTATGGGAAATATTGAGTAAAATAACTATTCATATTCATAGCATTCGACCTTTCAATCAAATGTATTATATGTATACAAAGAAATTCTACTTTAGACTAATTCACGGATTACCATCCTGCATTTTCAGTCATTAATTCAAAAAATACCTTAAATAATAAAAAAATTTTTAGCTTGTGCTATATCACACCAATAAATAAATTCTGCAACAGATGTTGGAGTAATCGTACAAAACAAATCATAAAGACACAAAATTTTACTAATACAGTCAACTGAATATAATCTGATTAATTAAGACATTTAAACCCTTAATTAATTAATTCGAGTTTAGTTGTATTAAAAAAGAAATGCCAATTTGTTGACATTTAATTATAGGAAGCGAGCATCGAGTATCCATTTAAAGAACAGTTGTTAGATCCAAAAATAATGGGTTATTCATTCGTCTACCATAGGAAAAGCCAATTTAGAAATGATAATTTAAAAATCTTTAATTTAAATAATGAAATAAATGTTTTTTTTTTTTAATTTATGTTAAGAGACTCGGGCCATGTTATTATTAAGCAATTTGTTTTGGTAATAACTCTTTATTAATTACTGGCATTGCTGTCAGGGCACTAATTAAGATGTATGCATTGAAAAGCTAGGTAGGTACAATATTTATAAACATTATATGAGTGCGGATTTTGAAAAACAAAATTATGGAAGAGAATAATATGAAAAATATTATAATAAATATGGGAAACAATGGAATTGAAACAAGAGGAACGTATAGAAAGATTTCTTTGAAGTGTTCAAAACTAATGGTTTGAAATGTTTGATTTCCTTACCTCGTTCTATAGGCGAAACCTAAAGTTGTCAAGTCATTGCAGGAAACTTCTTCTTCCCTTTACTTGAAGCTGTATGCCACCATCTTATTCACGTTAAAGCTTTTTAGATCTCTAAAAAGTACCTGATCAAGCTATTAACGATTAATTACACGTTATAATTTCTTAAAAGTGCTTTAAGAATATTCATTATCAGATAGGTAAACTTCTTCTTCCCTTTACTTAAAGCTGTATGCCACCATCTTATTCACGTTAAAGCTTTTTAGATCTCTAAAAAGTACCTGATCAAGCTATTAACGATTAATTACACGTTATAATTTCTTAAAAGTGCTTTAAGAATATTCATTATCAGATAGGTAATTGACTTTATCTTTTAGTTGTTACAGTACTGTTACAAATTTATTAATCAATATAACACTGGCACAAAACTAAACGAACCTTAAAATGTTACTTATAGAACTTATAACTCTTATAATTTGGTCTGATGATGTATTTGTTCTGTATCTCTGTAATCTGTCTTGCTCTACCTAACTAATAAGTATCTCGTTGGGGTTCCTTAAACCTGCAATTAGAAGATTGCACATTGAACTATATTTTATTAATATTTAAGTACGCTCTAATTATAAGTTGTCCCTTTTGTTTATGGTGAGAAACCCATGTACCAGTTAATTAAAAATTGTACGAATGAAAGAAACCCGCAGTAAAGGGAAAGCCACATTTAAGTATGTATGAACGCGTAAAAAGTGTTTACAACTTGCTATGAATTATACATTTGTTTACATAATTGTATTTAAATGAGGGTATGCACCTATCTCAGGCTTGGCTAAAAAGCACAATGGAGATTTAAAATTGTCAGCTGAATAATGTTTCTACAATATATTTTACTGTCTTCTTAGTGTTATAGTGCGTTCAGTGAGTGAATGCGCATTTGTCATTAACCGATTATGGTCAAAATTAGTCTAGAATAAAATAGACAGCGGTCCTCAAACAATTTCTACTAATTTTAGATATATGGGCCGTAATTAAAATTTCCATTACAATTATTTATTTCATTATTTTTTATTTCATTATTTTTTATTTCATAACTATGTAAATAATAATAATAATAATAATAATAATAATATTAATAATTAGAAATTTTATTACATAAAATGTACATTTAATCGTCAATATCACTATCAGCACTGTTGTCACTGTCACTATCAGAAGTTATATTAATTGTCCTTATTTCATCAACGACCTGTTCCGAGTCAAAAGTATCTTGAATCAATTTTTCCACGTGGTCAATACATTTTGACCAAGTCTCTGGTCCAATTTGTTTTAAAGCTTTATTCCTTAAATTTAAAATGCTTTCTTTGTTCGTCGTTTGACATGCATGCTTGTCATAGTAGTTTTTGCAAATTCCCCACACTAATTCAATACCATTAAATTCACAATGGTATGGGGGCAGACGTAAGACCTCGTGACCGTATTTCCCCGCGAGGGAGTCCACTATGTAAGACTTATCTTTACCAGCAGTGTGTACTTTAATTTCGGATAACAAATCTGCTTTCAAAATATATAAAAAATTGGAAAAAATTTTACTCGTTGTATTTTAACTGTGAGATGATCTCTTATCTCGAAAATTCTCTTTATCTACCTCTCCTCAACATTGAATTGAGTGTACCGGCTTTTCGACTTACATTGGGGGTTTTGGCGAAACTATACTAGATACATAAAATTTGACCACGCATTCCCGTGCTCGATTTTTATTTCTAGTTCAATGATGTAAAGAGATCATTGCTACCTTAATTCGTTTTTGATATACAGGATGGTTTTACAGGTTATTTTCTTATTCAAATTCAAATTACGTAGCCAATAATAACAATATTAATGAATGTGCAATATGGCAGAGACTATTATCCAAAAGAAAAAAAGATTTTCTGTCACTTTAATTTTAAATAAGGAAAAGCATCTTAACATTAAACATTATTCCAGTATTGTTAACCGTTGCTAATTAATGAGACATCTACCAGTAAGTACTAGAATATTATTAATATAATAATTTCGTACTAAATACACAATATACTATTGTGGCGCTAAAACATACCAGAAAGATGTCAGTTAGTAAACGATCGTAGAAAAAATTTTTTCCAAATAATCTTCCTATAATATGGAAAAATATAATATGTTATTTAGCTGCGCCAAAGGAACATCATCACACATATCTGGTAAAATATCTTTCACTATTTTAACATATTTGCTTGCAGTTGGGCTTTCTTCATAAATATGTAACTTTATTTTAGATACCAGTATTAAGCAGGAAGCACTGAACCCAAATCTGCCGTGGCACTCCCTATAACTTGTTTGTTTTCCTGCGACCGGCACCTTGTCTGTTTAAAACTCCTGCTATCCGACCATATCGTTTTCTGTCAACATCTTGGTTTATATTAATATTTTCTAAATAACAGTGACAAAATTCTAGAAGTCGCTAGAAATCTCCGGGATGCAAATGATGAACTAACTTCAACTCATACATTTTAAAACTATGTTTTATGTGTTTCCCATACTCCAAATTTTGGTACTAAAACTTCTTCTTTAACCTTTCGGCATGAATTTGTAGCGTTTGTCCCAACTGTTGCCAAAAATTAAACAACAAACATTCTTGGTCGAGGCTTTAAGAATACAAAATTTACAAGATTGATTTCAATTCTGAAAAACATGACTTTGTTTCTGGATACCTATCAAATTACACAAGTCCAGTAGATGGCATGGAGCAGTCTGATAAAACATTAATATATCTCTCAAAATATAATGCTGACGCCTCGTCGCTCTTTCATTGCACTGAATAAAACAGCTTAACAACATATTTTTCTTAATTTTTAAACATTTCGATTGCAGCCATATTAAGATAGATAATACCAGCAAAAAGCATACCAAATTATAAATGGTAACAATAATTAAACATACCACAATTTAAATTGATATTTTCAATGAAAATTGTGATTCAACAGCTTTAATAAAGAAATTAATATCATGTGTTATATATTTTTGAAGAGCCCTCGATGAGCGGAATGCCTCGACAAATACATGATGTTCCATTTAAAAAAACTGCACCTTTACTTCTCAATAACGATATTTAGAAGAAAAAGCATCACTGACTTCTACGCAAAATTATACACAGAGTCAGTTTTTGCGGTTTGGATATGTTACTGCATTTTGAAATTCATCCTCTGTAGCTTGAAAACAAGGAAAGCTATGCCAGTTCAGTTAGTGTTTCACAAAAAAGTAACTTGACCTTTGCTTTAGTTACTGATGACTGAGATAACCCATAAACACATCAAAGTCCGAATACCATGTATGTTACATGGAATTTTAATTGGAAATGTAATTGACTTCTAATTAAAATGTTCAGTTTTCATTTTTAGGTTAGCTGGTATGTAGAGGTCAAGACGAATATCATTCTTAATTTTTTTATTCACATTACTAGATCACGAGAAAAATGTGTAAAAAAAGTCTTGTGGGTAAAATAACTCGTAAAAATTAAAGTAATTAAAAATAAAATATTATATTTTACTTTAATATTATAAATAGTCATATTTTACTATAATATTACCGATACGGTAAAAATGTAGTATTTTTACAAATACAAAAAGGACCTGGAGGTAATTAAAATATTTTATTGAAATCAACTCTGATAAAATCTTATTCTCTGAATATCACAAATTAAGGAATTATGAATTGAGCATTTTTACCCTCTGGCCACAGAGGTGATATTATTTGACTAACATGTTATCATGTTAATAATAAATTATACTATTTTCTTGGATGCACTGTCATGTAAACATTCATATAGACCGAAAGCAAATGCAATCCAAAATTTATTGGTATTGATGCGTGTTGTAAAACCAAAGATTAATAAATATTAATATTATAAAAATAGCTGCAATTTTAAATTATTGTAAATAAAGTCAAGATATTTCGGCCCAGTCGAGGTAATCGTCTCTCATTTCACGCACGAAAGCATGGGCGTAGGTAGAAAATATTAAGGTGTGAATATAGTTATTACAAAAACGTATAAAGTGAGCTAGAAAAATGAGGTATAAAAACACGACCACATTAATGCACTGTATATTAATGCGGCAGAGTTTCTTTTCATTGATGTAAACACTATTTCGAAAACCAATTTATTGACAAAATTGTCCAGCCTGATACACATCTAATATAAAATATCGAGCAACATACATATGAAAAATTAGAACTTAAAATTTTAGAAATGCAAATAAACTCAAAGGTGCAGCTCTATAGAAGTTAGTTATATAATCAGAATATTTAAACAACTTTACTGTAAATAGCTGGATTTTGATTATTGTATATTATTAAATCTTATATTGAAATTGAATTCCAATACTTATTATATGTTTTTTTGTTGATACTTTTATGATTTTTCGTAAAAGATGTAAACTAGCGCTATATAATTTCCATACTTACAACCGACTCAATCATCTACAATTGTGTCGTTCATTATAAAAGTGGTGTAACTCTATTTACATTTGTATTGAAATATTAAGTGTTTTGCAAATTGAGCTACAAAAAAAGAAATGAAGCTTCTAAAAATTATTTCATAATTTTTATTTCAAAATCATATATCAAAGTTTATGAACGTAAATGTAAACAACTATAGTTACTAAGAATGAGTAAATATGAACTGAAACGAAAAAAAAATTGGAGTTACTTCACTATTCAACGGACTTATTATGCTAGTCGTAGATAATTTCGTCACCAGAAGAACGATCTTGAGCGTTAGATGTGCCTAAATGGGTTGGAACATCTACCGGAATATTTCTGTAATAAGCGTGAAATACTGGTGGAATATATGGGAGCAGATCCAACATATCTTTTTTTTTGGAACTGATGATAGCTCTTCTTGTTGCGTACAGTGCATATTGTTGAATATGATGTAAGTTTTGAATAGGTCGTCCTTGCTTCTTTTTCCCAATGTCGACTTCGTAAAATGGTGTATCCACGTTTAGCGTCTCCTTAAACTTAAATTGTAAAGGATGATTCCTTTCAAACCTTAGCCACCTTATGTTAAGCCAATTAAACTCATAACCGCAATTAGCCTTTTTTCTGTTTGTTATGGAACTTTCCAAAGCAGCAGTACTTAGAAACTCATTATTATTCACTTGAGTAACATTGAAATGAGGCTCCTTGCGTTTAGCATTTTTAATTATGTCTATCCATTGATCTGGGCCATAAATTAGTCCATGGCGTCGACTCGCACTTTCTATGATCCCGAATTCCCCATCGTTTGGTAGGTAAGAATGTCCGGAAACTAAAAACTTGTGGTCTATAGTGTCAATGCTAATCTCTGGGTCTTGTACCAGCTTTACCATCGACAGACTGGTTTTCATGTTTCGGTTTTGACCGGTACAGGAATCTGAATACGTTGGTGAAGTTCTCTTAGCTCCTCTAGCTTCTTTTTGGCAGCTTCATTTTCTGCTCCCTGAATTTTAAGGTTTAAATCATCACATGTCTTACAAGTGTCCTGATGAGGTGTTTTGAAATGGAGATTAAACTTGGTGTTAAATACTTTGTTATAATATTTGAGTTTTTTTGGTTCAGTCATTTCAGCTTCACACTTTTCTTTATTAAGATCGTACATTTTGCTAATAGTGAGCCCAGGGTTTAAATATTTTCTGTTTGGATTTTTCTCTCTCGTATAGTGACTTTGGTAGGTACGCGGGAAAACTTTGTATATGAGCAACTACATCAGAATCATCAAATTTGCGGGAACTAGTTGTACCGCGTTTATCCTTGGACTGTGACACGTCGTGTTTAGATAGACATCGATATAGTCTACCATCACTTATTTGAAATGTATGAAGAAAATATTTTTTACACACAGATTTTGTCTTCTCGCTGGACTTAATGAAATACCTAAACGAACTGTGTTTACCTGCACGTGACCCATTTTTTGGCCGTTTTTGAATTACCGGTGTTTTTTGTACTAATGCATATAGATAGGAATTTTGCAAATTAAAGTTTTTTAAATTCCAGAATGATTCAAATACATACAGTTTCCATAATAAAACAATTAATATTTCACATAGAAATTTACAACGCCAACTACAAAGTTTGTCCACATACCAAATATTTATTTTGACTGAATAAAAGTGAAGTATCTCCGGAGTTACTTCACTATTATGGTGATATAGGACTTGCTTCAGTATTATAGTGGATTAATTTGCGATTTAGGTTTCTTGATTTGACAAGTAGTGCCATCTCGTGACTAATAGAAACAACTAGGAGTTAGTTTACTTTTATATTGAAAGATTGCATATAAGGCAATACTTTAACACTGTAAAATGTATTTTTAAAATACGTGGAGTTACACCACTTTTATAATGAACGACACAATTAAGGTTTGGACACAGTTATTTAGGTATACCATATGTCGTTAACATTGATATTGTTAGGGTATTAAGGGTATTTACTTCGGTTTCTAATTAGAAGCTGATGGAGCTACACTATGAGGAGACAAAAAGCAAATGGTTAGGAAAGAATAAATTGGCCAAAGAGTGAGACAAATAGCAAAGTCAGCAGATTCTTGGGTAAATCAAGGCGAAATATATAAAGCGTTATTGCCGAACATAAAAATTTAAATGCGATCTTGATACAGTTTTTAAAACGTAAAAAATAGAGTATATTAAAGGGTAATTATCATGATTCATTTAGTACATTTTGCGTAGAACATGGGTGAGGTGTTGTTGGCATCCCACAAAATCTAACCAAACGAATTTATCCATCACTGTTAAGTCCTTGTCTATGTCTGAAATATTAATATTTAATATGCTATCACAGATTATCATAATCTGTGATGCTATATTATAGTAACGAGTAATTAATTGGTCATTCATTTTAAGATAATCGGCGACAGCTTGTTACCGAGTTTTTGGTTTACTTTGGAATTTTAGTGGGTACCCTCTACCTACTAAACTAACCTGAACTAACTGATGTAAAAACATTCTTTAATAACCTTTATTAATTCAGCAAAATATATTAATTAAGCTATAATTTGACTTTTTGTTTTAATATAGATATTCTCCCATAAGAAAAACGCCTATGTGTTAAATCCAAAAACAACGCCCATTAAATTTCACATCATATACGTCACCATCAAAATTATTGAATAAACACATTCCTTTTCGGAATGTTTATGTTGTAGGAAATATTGTTTGGGTGTGAACATGAAACTAGATTTTTTCGAACCGTAATAAAATAAATAGGCTCAAAATTTTTAAATTTAAATATATCGGTTTGAAGAAATATTACTGGCAAGCTTTTTAGGTATTAAATTTGAGACTGATTTGACGTTGCTGACCACAACTTGCAACGAACAATCAATTTGTCATGTAGTCTGGTATTTTGCACATAACATTAATAATAATACCCACTTGCCAATATCTGGGAAATTCACTATTTTCGCTGAGTATACCACTATCTTGTGGCATGAAATATACCTTGGCAAGCTTCAAATGGATGGAGTAATGATTTAGACAGGATGAAAGGGTGGTGCGATCGATGCTAATCTGTTATCCTTTAATATATTTATACAGGGTGTCCCAAAAGTAATGGGACACAGAGCAACAGCAGAGTCCTTAAGGCGAAATAATGCGATTTCTTCAAACTTGCCTTATCCCAAAATTGATAACAACCAAGATACAGGGTGTCAAAGTTTTAATTTTGTGTTCGTTTCTTTTACGATTATTTCTTAACGAAACGACATGGCAGCACAAAATTAAGGGTTTTGAGGTTTCTTGAGATGAGGAACTCAAAATCATCCGTAGTTTTTGTGTAACCAGTAGAGGGCGTTATCTACGGCGTGCCCCACTCATTTTAGCTGGAACAACTTTGTTTAGGCTTCTTAGATCGATCCGACTAATAAAAGAATAAGCTACATTACTTCTTTTACATCAAAAACGTATAACTTATTGAAGTCGCTAGGAGCAACCATTTTCGAGATAATGGCATTTTATATTTTTATGCAAGATTGCTAAAATATTTAAAATAATTGTGTATTCGTATTAGTGTTATTTATCACAGCTGGCCTTGATTAAAAACAACGACGTTTCTAAGGCAACAACATGTTACACAAAGTATCATCTGTCAAAGTTATTAATTTTTTAAGTACAATACACAGATATTATTCAATTTTTAGTAATGCCTTGACATAATTTATTTTTCAATTCTGAAATGCGTGATATGATTTGTATTTACGCACAAGAAAATTTTAACGGTCGGAGTGCAGGGTGCAGGTACCAAGAAATGTTCCCGAATAGAAGGCAACCAAACCGCAAATTATTTCAAAATATTTATGACCGACTAGGAGAGACTGGTTCGTTTCGACAAACAAAAGAGGTTTCGAGCCATCCAAAAGATATAACAGCAGAACAGGAAGAAGAGATTTTAGTTCGTGTAGCAGAAAATCCAGAAGTGAGTTCCAGGAGATTGAAGGCAGCTACAGGTGTAAATAAATCTTCAATTGTTAGAATATTTCACGATGAAGGCCTGTACCCATACCACTTTACACCCATACAGTGTTTACTGCCGCCTGATCTTCCAGCTAGACTTCAGTTTTCTCATTTCTTCCAAAATCTGCAAAATACAGAATCAATGTTCTTAAATCGTGTGTTGTTCATGGACGAGGAGACATTTACTCGACGGGGTGTATTTAATTACCGAGACAGACATGCGTAGGAAAATGAAAACTTGCATTTAGTTGTTGAACGTCACTTCCAACACGAGTTTAAGGTCAACATTTGGTGTGGAATTATCGGAAATCATCTTATAGGCCCCTTTGAATTACCGCCAACTCTAAACGGAGATTCATATTTGAATTTTTTGCAAAATGAACTTGGAGGCCTTTTAGAAGATGCACCACTAAACGTCAGGCGAAATATGTATTTCATGCAAGACGGGGCGCGCTGGCACACTTCTCTACACAAGTGCGAAATTATTTATATGAACAGTTCCCTTGAATGTTGGATAGGCCGTGGTGGCCCCTTGACTTGGCCGGTGCGAAGTCCGGATTTTAATCCAATGGACTTCTGCATTTGGGGTTATTTGAAAACCATTGTTTATAACAGTTCAATAAACAACCGTAATAAGTTAAATTAAAAAATTATAAATTCTGTCAATCTGCTCAGAAATGATGAAGATCTCTGGTTAAAAGTCCGACAGTCTTTTGTAAAACGTATAGCGAAATGTATTGAGGTCAATGGTGGCCATTTTGAACAATTGCTATCACGGCGTTACCATTTTTATTTCTAACTATTTTGTTACTTTTAAATGTTATTAAAGTAAGTATTAAATAAAATTTTTAATTTGAATAAAATTAGTAA
This sequence comes from Polydrusus tereticollis, assembly GCA_963920685.1. Taxonomy (NCBI): domain Eukaryota; kingdom Metazoa; phylum Arthropoda; class Insecta; order Coleoptera; family Curculionidae; genus Polydrusus; species Polydrusus tereticollis. The sequence goes on from OY987329.1 coordinate 60,938,160, forward strand.
TTCCGTATATGAAAAAGCATCTTTATTAGAAAAAAATAGTTAACATTAAGTATCTACATTAACTTTGACACTTAGCAAATGTAGCTGATTTACAGTAATTTTAAGTCAGAAATTCACCGTTGCTCGATTTTCCGTTGCTTTTGGACCACGCACTTAGTTTAATTGGACATATGAAATGACATTATCTCGAAAATGGTTGCTCCTAGCGACTTCAATAAGTTATACGTTTTTAATGTAAACGAAGTAAAGTAACTTATTTATTTATTAGTCGGATCGATATAAGAAGCCTAAACAAAGTTATTCCAGCTAAAATGAGTGGGGCATGCCGTAGATAGCGCCCTCTACTGGTTACACAAAAACTATGGATAATTTTGAATTCCTCACCTCAAGAAACCCCAAAACTCTTAATTTTGTGCTGCTATGTCGTTTCGTTAAGAAATAATCGCAGAAAAACGAAAACAAAATTAAAACTTTGACACTCTGTATCTTGGTTGTTATTAATTTTGGGATAAGGCAAGTTTGAATAAATCGCATTATTTCGCCTTAATGAGTCTGCTGTTACTCTGTGTCCCATTACTTTTGGGGCACCCTGTATATATTGCGTCTGTAAATTGTATTTTTTTTAAATTAGGTGTTTGCGTCATGTCAGGCTCGAGTCCTGCTTGGAGGTTGACTTTTTTTCTCAATATTCTTTCTTTGTCTGATATGCCGAAAACCCCTAATTACAAAATATGTGTTGAGTTTTAAGTGTATTATAGGTAATGTTTTAATAGAGAATGAGAAAATTGCAATATTTTCTGGAAGTAAATTTTTAGGATTATCAATCGACAGCTCTCTTCAACTTGAAACTTATTTTAACAATTTATGCAACAACATTTCTTCTAACTGTTATACTCTGAAGGTGATATTAAATAACATATATTTCACTGTAACAAGGAGCCTTCTCCTATGCTCTAATAGAGTCCCATCGTCGCTATGGAGTCTGTTTTTAGGGCTTATGCTCCCAATATTTATTTCACTCAGTGTTTATTCTGGAGACTGCATGTCTTGTTCATAAAAGATATAAAAGTGAGCTGCTGTTGCCTAATCATTATAACATGCGCAAATCTTTTCTTTTAAATTTGAAGAAGTATTCCATGCTTTCAGTGGAGTTGATAATATGAAGTAGAGTAGACAGAGTCTTCCCCCACAAATTTTATTTTTATTCATAGAGAAAAATAAAAATTGATAAGACTAGGTATATCCCTACATTTTTTTCTCTTTTCTTTTGGGCTTACATATTCCTCATTGTGACCAAATCCTTAATATATAGTAGTAAGAAAATTTTTAATCATCCACCGCTCTCCTTTAGTAGGCCGCAATGTTCAAGGAGGTTTAAAAACCTGACTGAACGTTCCTTAATTAAGGAAACTTACTACACTCTGGGTGATTTCTTTAATGATCAGTTTAGTGATAATCTTAGTGAATATGTTAAGTTTGTTTAAAAAGTTTTTCATATTTCCATAATATATAAATATGACTAACATCGTCTCTATCTTTATTGTATTAGCGAATCATGACAAGCTCTTAGGATTTCTTGCCTAACTGATGGAATCACGAAAGATCGAAAGCATTTCAAAAGGGACCTTATTAAAAACTATTTTCGTAAAGAAAAACTACTATAAACTAAAAGTTAAGTTTAAAATACCATAATGTAAATTACCTACCAGTGGAATACTAAAACTAAATAGTCATTCTGATGTTAGCAAATTTCCCGAATCTGAAAAGACTTGTGAGAATTTTAACTGCTAGTGATTTTCAGAAAATAATTTCTATTCACTAAATTCAAATAAATGGATGAAATTTCATTCCAGACAATGTTATGGACAAACAACTAAGTGGAGCGCCGAGCAATGAGCAAAGCAGCGCTTTACGCAACTCACTGTTTAAGTTTCTACTGTGCTTGCTCATCACTTTACTAAACACAACCTTACATTTTAAAATGTCTTGCATTTAATTTTCGTCAGTCTTCATTTATTTCTCTTTTCAGATCGTCAGGGATATAAGCAGGTACAGAATATCCACTAGAGTCACTAGAGTATTCACAATATTACAAAGTGTAGAGAGGATTTTACATGAACTGTAATTATAATAGAGGCAACAAACGATGAAAATCGTTGGCATTACAAATAAGTCTTACCAACTTCTTTTCAAAATCGTTTTTATTAGTGATAAAGACCTCGAGAAGAAATCGATATCATCAGAAAATATGTTTCCGTGTCTCGTTATTCTGCAGATAGGAGAGTTCTAAATGGTCAGAAAAACAATTCTCTAGTCCTTGGAGATCTCTGGGTGACATAAGTGTGAATTTCAACAATAATATCTGGACCATGTATTACATTTTTCAAGATTTTTATATAAGCACATCAGAGATTATTTGTGGATTCGTTAGAGACACCAAATGAAAATTATTTCAATCCATAGAAAAGTCATCATTGAAAAAAATAATTTTTTTCTTAAATGAAAGGTACTTTATAAATATATTTTGCACATTTTCCAATCAGTCAATGAAAGTTTTTTTGCTTCGGATTCCAGGAACTAGTTGCAAAATTCGATTTACTAAAAACCAAAGAGTTAAACAAGCAGACTGACTTCACACTTTTAAAAGGTTTACATTTGCTTGTGATGAAGACCATCATTTTGTGGGCTAAATTAATAACACAATTAAAATTGCCATCAAAGAGCAATTTAAAATCAGATATGACACCTAAGCCTCTTGTTATACTATACTGTATACTTAATTTCGAGAAAACTGAGATAAGTTAAGAAATAGCGCGTTCTCATCAGAGAACCTACCGAAACGATCCAAATCACTCATTACATCATCAGAATCAGTGATATGTATAGCAAAAAGTAACAGTGACGAAAACAGGAGGAAATTTAATTTATATAGATAATAAAAAACAAAGGACCCAGATGTGACTCCTAGCACACAACGGATGTGTTCACAAAAGACTTAGAGCCAAAACCTTGCATTGAAGTATAGACATCATGCACCTAAATGTGTCTATCTATCTGGCGGTGTAGGTATTCACACATAATACATAATAAATAAATTTGTTTCCAACGAACGTCCCTGAAAAAAACAATAGTGCTCAGAAAACTAGCGCAAAAAAGTGCTCATACATCAACTTTTCTAATAGTTTCGGTAACAGAGAAGATTTGCTTATTGTGCGGTAATTAGAGACAGCTGTCTTTTGATCGATTTTCAAAATTGCCACAATTAAGGCAGTTTTCCACTTTTTTGGCCTTTTGGCCACCTATCTGGTCCAAGACCCTTATTAGTATCAAGATCCTGCAATTTTTTTTAATACCTTGCTTTTTTCAGGATAACCCCCTTCAGGTCCAAGTTATATATTCGTAGCTGAGCCTGGGTTAAAACGATGTCCCTCACATTATTTTTTGAGGGTTTAAAATCCTTTGGGATTATTAGTTAAATTATTTTCCACCGATTTAATATATCTACATTTTATGATATTTTTTTGACAATTCTTATTGTTACTTAAGAATAAAACGTTGTAAAATATTTATTTTTTGAATAAGTTGGTATATTCCTATGGTCAAATGTTTCCTTGGTTATCATAGAAATCTGAACAACTAGGTATTTAAATATGTACTTAAAAATTAGAAATTCCAGTCAGTGCTCATGATCTCCTAATTCAGAGCGTCATAATTTGTGTTTTTAACATTAGATAGCAATAATATAAATCCTCAAATATTTAGATAATATAGAAAACATGCTTCATTTACTTTAACATTAGGGAAAATCTTTGGAGCGGATCATCTTGGAGACTTTGGAAGTATACTAATGACCTTTAATAATATTTAGTGGATTTACCTGTACTGCACTATTAAGGAAGCAGTTATTCTGTCCCGGACCATTAAGAAGACCTTTGGTTGTTGTAAAGGTCGCGGAATCCCGAGACGGTGTCGCGATCGAAATCATCGGGAGGGATACGCTCGGTGTTGCCATTTTGCGGATATCAGGCAATCAGGCTACATATTCTGAAACAAGATAGAAGGGTTAGAATAAATATTAATTGAAATAATTTAAGCTTTATCTAATAGCACATATTCCCATTTAGGGCATAAACAGGGTCGGATTAATCATTATATTTTGGGTATTCTTGTTATAAAACTTTAAAGAAAAATGGTTTGTTATAGGTGTCTTTATTTCTTACTATATGGGACCTTGCTTGAGCTTTCATGTTAGGTAAAACTTGGTCTTCGAAAACTGGTTGGATCTTGCCATTTAGGCAAAAAATTGATATCGGCTTATTGCCTTGATTGATGTGTGCGTTGATTCGTGGTTGATTTAAAGTTTTTAGCTGTGCAAAATAATTTGGCGCCTTTTCTCAACAATTATTTCACTGTTGACGATTTTAGTGCCTTTCTACTATTAGTTGGACCATTAGGGAGCCAGTCTCTAGGCAGTTTATAGGTTGTGTCTTGTCTCTAACAAACGGCAGATAGAAGCAGGCCATATTCTAGATGCCGCGACGATATTCGGATGACATCGGCTATGCAAATACGGCGTTGAAATGGTGTGGGAAAGGCCTACATCCAACAGTGGATGACCATAATCATGTTTATGATACGGCACATTACTTGAGGAAACATTTTTCATGGCGCTCTGAGAGCAAGTTCATAGAGAGCGATTCACGTTGGCGTTGAATCTTTGGAAATTTTTCTCGTTCCACAGTAATTCCCGTGATGGTAATCATGGTATAAAATATTCTAAGTCTGCTATAATATAAAAAATAGTTTGTAAAACTACGGGAGAGCATAAGAAAAGTCCTGCCCATTATCCAGCATTATTTATATAAACCAATAAATAAAAAGTCTCCTTTTAAAGATACTATAGTACTTTCACCATCACGTGCGATTTAATAGTTAATTTAACATAATCATAGTACTATTTGTACCGGTTATTATACCTACCGCACGCCACTCATCACATAAATAATAATAAAATTATACCGACGATGCACTACTTCCAATTAACCGACTACTATTTGGATCGTAGTACCATTCAAACGTCCGATGACCGTCGCATATTGTTAGAAAACATATGTTTATTTAACTTTTATTATTTGTTTATTGATTAATCATAATAAGTATGGGCGTATATGTCTACGAACTAGGAAATACTAATTGGTGCAAACGACCCGGAACGACCGAACGCAGTGAATCTCGTCATCATGATTTAGTATTAAATTACTGCTAATGTTGTGTTCTTTATTACTTAATAGGCAACGATACAGATTGCCTTTTAAATGAATATTTAATTTAATGTTGGGGAGAGTTGTTGAAATAAATTTAGGGAAATGCTCCTTATGGCCGGTATTATAGGTTTGGGTTCAAACTGCGTTTCTTCTTCCTTTCCTGGGTTTCTGCCATGTATCATTATCATAGGTCCACAAATACTTCCATACGGAGATACAGACCCTTGGAGATGGTTTGGATACAATACAGGTAAAAGTTAGTGTCATTGGAGGTCACTTCCTTAAACTATCCTTGATCACGCTTTTGGGTCAGTTTAAATTATACAACAATTTCTTTCTTATACAAATACAATGATACAGAAGCATCATTGTGAAGTAAACGCCACAAATATAACATTATTCTTCACATTTCTGTCTTCTGTATAAAAACTGTAGCAAAAAATGCCACCTCTTGTGACAATTATTTTATTTTACCTGCATTTTTTTTAAATAGATTGGTCTGAGAGCCAGACGTCAAGTACGATTTCGTGCGGACATGAGCCGTCTTTGTCCTTTTTAACGTAGTATAGATAGGAACAGGGCGAAGCTGTGTCGGCGCTTTAGCTCCTAGCGATTAAAAATACTGTCAGTAGGTCAAGTTTCGCATGACGATATTATTTTCCAACTGATTCCGCCAATGAGATGCGGAAAATGAATTTTGAAGGCCAATAGAATATTCATAAGAGGAAATTTGATAGAGCTCTCGTAGAGTTCACGTTTACTATAAGCATAGACGTATTTGTATTTTCTTTTAGTCGTATATATTTTTTTCTTTTTTTTAATTCTTATTACTGGAACTTTATAAAGGTTTAATTTTATAGTTTTGATAAAAGTAGTAGTTTGTTCATTTTGGTTAGTGCATTTTGTCAATGATTAGTTATCTGTTTTGTTAGAATTTCACTTTCAACCCCCCAAAGAAATCTATTCGATTTAATGGTCCTAGGTGCTCTTGACTTTTAGAGAAGCGTTTTTATTTGGTAAAATAATAATTAATATAATGTTTCGCCCATGAGAAAATCTACCTAATAAAAATCCACCTATGTTATGAGGGCTTTTGGTGTACAGTGTACATCTATATGGAGACGACTCTGGATGTCACAATCCCAAAATAATTTTAATGAAGGGTTTGACTAAACAGTTCACAGTAATTCTATTTCCACCATCACTGCATGTTCGAATGCTAATTGTACTGAACAAGCAACGCCGATCTCTTAAAAAACTTCGGTTTAAGTTCAGAGTAATTAATAAAAAGGCGGCGATGATGGAAAGTAAGAAAATTGTAAGATGGCGAATTCAATACCTTAAAAAAGCTCAGCAATGTAGACTTCAACAGCGGTCGATATATTACCTAGATGAAACATTGGTACGACACTCATGATACCGCAAAAAACGGTTGGATCGATAATTCTTCAAGATGCATTTTAAAAGGGTTGCCTTCGAATAAGGGATCCGGGATGGTAATTCTTCATTGTAGATCTAGCAACGGATGGGTTAAAAATTGTCTAAAATTGTGGGGCAAAAAAATTGAAGATTGCGATGTAGATTACCACAAAAATATGCACTCCGAAATTTTTGAGAGACTTCGAAATTTAAATCCCAAAAGCGTCATTGCCATGGAGAACGCATCCTATCACTACAGGCAAATATTAAAGATCTCCAATATCTCCTCGACAAAGCGTCAAATACAGGAATTTCTACTACACAATGAAACATATTTTGAAGAATCCTACACGAAAATACAACTATTGAAAGTGCTACATATAAAAAAAATGGGTTAAGCAGTAAGGCTAAAAAATGTGGTCACACTGTGTTATTGCATTGCATATTTAATTTAATTGAATTAATTTGGAGTTAGCTAAAACGGCGAATCAGAAGGCGCAAATTTCCGAAGTTTAATAAAAGAGTCCTACAGCCAATAAAGGAAGAAGTTATAAACATATCTCAAGAAGAATGGCGAAAATCTGTTGAAAAGACTATTAAATTAAATGTGAGGAAGAATTTAGAAGTCAAGTCAAGCCAAACCCTTTAAATGGTGGAAACCGTTTTATAATAAATATAGTTGAGGAATCATTAGAGGAAGATATGGAGGAGTGTTAAAGTCATCATTCTATTATATAAGGTAGGATATGTACAAATTTAAAAAATATATCAATTACTAAATTTAGACATCTGTGCAAATATTAACCCATGGTATTGTCGCTTCCTTTGGTACATTTTTTGCTGGAATTTTTATATACATGGTGGCGCACCAAAAACTTTCCACCCAGGATTATTTTCTTGTTAATAAATAAATCAAAATTTGCTCGAACATGGGAAACCTAAGTTCTCAGGGGGACATATTTTTTTGCTATTTTCACCTCCCCTGCTTGAACCCCTACGATGGGGTAGCTTTCACCCTTAAAATCTTAAATGGAAAGGGAGGGTCGAGTGATACCTTATTTTAAAGAGAATTCAATGGCCGTCTCAATGCGACCTTGCTCGTTTAAATCGAGTGAATAGTTCTTAAGAAATAGGGTTAAAAAGAAAAGAAAATTTAAAAGTAATAAAATTTATTACCGCTTGTATCAATCAAGTAAATTTTGAAAATGTCCAACCTCCATGCAATTGTAAAGGCACTGTTCAAAATGTTCGCGAATATTATGGAGTATTGCGGGAGTTATTTGTCGGCACTCGTACACTTTTCTTTGTCGCAAGTCTTCCAAAGAATTGGGTTGGGTTGAATAAATCCTAGACTTTAAATGTCCCCACAAAAAAAAGTCCAGTGGCGTCAAATCAGGAGATCTTGCAGGCCATTCAATAAGACCTCTTCTTCCAATCCATTTTCCTGAAAAACTTTTATCCAGAAACTGTCTAATAGGGAACGCATAATGCGGGGGTGCTCCGTCTTGCTGAAAGTAAATATTTTCTGGCCGATAACGGTCATTTTCTTCTATGGCATCCGTTAAAGCAGGGTTAATAGTGGTTTCCAACAGGTTCCGGTACATTTCACCTGTTAAATTTCGAGGTATAAAATACTGTCCCCAAAAATTCCAGCCCACACATTTAATTTTTCGGGATGTTGAGTATGCACTTCTCTAAAAACGACGCGAAACACCCGATACATCTGACACTTTCCTCGTGCTAAGTGTGGGATCGATGGCAATATGACCCAAAACTGCAACTTCTACAGCTTCATTTCTTACAGGATTTTCAACAATCCTTTTTTTGTTTAGCACTGATGCTGTTTCACGAAATTTTGCCACTAATTGTAGCACGTAAGTATGCGACAAGTATGTATTTAGATGGAATTCATTATAAGACAGCAGCTCGAGCACAATCGTTACTTCTAAAGAAAAGTGAAATATTTTCAACCCTTTCTTGAAGAGTATACGTCATTTTAATCCGTTATTGAACACACTGAAATGTAAAGCAAAATGAAATTTTATTCTTACTATGAATTTGATCGATGCCAAAAACAAAAGTAAAATTCCAAATCCCTTTTGTTAAGATAGTATCCTTTTTTGCGTATTTTTTACCATTTATTTGTTTACATTTAAGCACAAATTTGTTTACCATTTAATTTCTCCAAAGGTACTCAGCCAAATTCAACGAAAGGTTCCGTTGGAAAGATAATTTAATTCCTTTTAAAAAAAGCTATCGCTCGACCTTCCTTTTCATTTAAGATTTTAAGGGTGAAAGCCACCCCGTCATAGGGTCTCAAGCAGGAGGGGTGAAAATAGCAAAAAAATATGTCCACCTGAGAACTAAGGTTCCCGTGTTCGAGCGAATTTTGATTTATTTATTAACAAGAAAATAAACCTGGGTGGAAAGTCTTCTGTGCGCCATCCTGTATACATCTAATGTTATATATATTTGTCACGCGGACTTTACCACATTGACTAAGACATCATGCTGTACTGGTCATAGAATTATTAAAGACAATTGATATACTCAAATGCCTAATCAGAAGGACACAAGAGGACGGGAAATATTTTTATTGTCCACGAAACAGAGTTAGCCATCCGTACATTTTTTTTTCGAAATGACTTTTTAATTAAGAAAAAAGTATCGCTTAGCAAAGAAAAAATTTAGTTTATGGACGAGACATGGTTAAATGAAGGACACACTATGAAGTATGTTTGGCAAGATCTCAACATTAAAGATGCATGTAACGCAATCAATGGACCATCCACTGGATTGAAAGCTTCTTCATGAGAAGGTCATCGGTTAATTATAACATTATAACCCATATCGGAAGCGATTCTGCTTTTCTTAAAGGTGGGTTAAACGTTTTTAAATCGCGTAAAACTGGTGACTATCATGAGAATATGAACTCACAAGTGTTTGAAGATTCTAAATTCATCTTAGCTTAAAAGTGTTGGCGAATCTAGATCAATGTTATTATTATAATATTATTAAAGGAGTCTTATCTAGCATTTCGATAGTTTCGAGATATACAGGGTGTCCCAAAAGGTATGTTTAATAACTAGGTATTAGGTGGATAGACTCAAAATAGGGTCTGAAGTTCATTAAACATTTTGTCCTATATCTCCCCATAACCGAGCTACAGTCCCCTAAGGAGGAGACTCTGAAGATGTTTGTTCCTCGTGTTTTTGAAACTAAGAAAGATAGAACTTAAAATTTGGGTATTCTAGTAAGCTTTAGACGCCGAATAGAACTATTGTGGTAAAAATGTTAACAATGGCGCCAGAAATAGGGGAGAACGGAGTCAAAATATACCTACCTTCTTCATATTGACTTTTATATATTTTTCTATCTTTGAAGGAGGATCGGTAACAGAGATGGACAATGCACGAAACCAGTAAACTACATCCGTCGGATGGAAGCTGTGTCAACTTCCGAATGCCAAAAAGAAAAAATCGGCGTTGACTCGCTCGAAGACAAAAATATTGCACTTGGCGAAAAAACGCTAAAAGTGCAGTTACTCGATTTTGTAAGACAAAAAATATGTTATGTGCCGTAGAATTATCTTTACAAGGCAACTTGCAGATACACTTTTTTGACTTCTTGGACGCCATCGATTTTAAATTTAAAAGAAAACTGAATACTTACAAAGCATTTGAAAATAGGACTGCTTGCTTCTAAAGTTTATAATAGTTTTTCTTCTAGTACAGTGAATAACAATAAAACACAGATACAAAATAAAATGGAAATTATTGTATTAAGTTTCCAAACTGAATCTCACAGTTACTCTTTATAAAAAGTTCTGCTTACTGAAAAAATAATATTAGACTATTCAAACTTAAGATAGTATGTACAGGATGATTAAAAAGTAAAAAAATCAAAATTGACCCACGAGAAAAGTACCCTTAATTTTAATTTTAGAGCAAAATGGAATAAGGAAATGTTGATTGGCATTAAAAATTATATCTGCTTCTACTCTTAGTAGACTATTATTGAAAATAAATTTGACATTTCAAAAAATATCATTTTTTAAAATGATTTTTAATTAATAATTGTATTTATTATGCAATTGAAGCTAATAAACATTTATCAATTATTTTTATTCAAAACGTAACCTTTGATTCTTTATCCCTCAATTTCAACGGCATATTTATCTAATTAAATATTCAAACTCAGACAAATAATATAGCTGACAGTTAAAATTCAAATTCAGGTGGGAAATGGTGGCAAGATAATGGACATGTCATTAAGAATTAAGAATTAAATTTTTAAGTTTAAATAATAGTCTACTAAGAGTAGAAACAGATATAATTTTTATTGCCAATCAACATTTTCTTATTCCATTTTGCTCTAAAATTAAAATTACTTTTTACTTTCTCGTAGGTCAATTTTGATTTTTTTACTGCTTTATCATCCTGTACATACTATCTCAAGTTTGAATAGTCTAATATTATTTTATTTATTTTTTCAGTAGGCAGAACTTTTTATAAAGAGTAATTTTTTTTCGTAAAATTAATATTAAAAAAGTTTCCCACATGTACAGAACTTAAGCGGACACACTGTATATATCCTACCTCAGTGACTATCCGATGCTACCATATTAACAAAATGAAAATTGAGGTCCTCACGTACAAATCACAAAATTAATCACATGTTGGAGAAACTTCAGGTTAGTTCAGGTTAGTTAGTAGAGACAAAAAAAAAAGAATTAAAAAAATCTTACCATCAAAGAAATGGGGAAGCTCTACGACCACAAGAAGTGCCAACTTGGCGGTGGACATTTTAAAATCACACGAAAGGGATCCCTTAAAACCCACCGACTTTCACATTCATGGGTGATCTTAGGTGAACTGACAATGAAAATCTTCTTGAAGACGGTTCGAAGGGTAAGACAAAAAACAGCTGTCCCTTAACTGCCATGTCAAAAATAGGTACGTTCACTCTGGACAAATAATGAATGTGATCTCGGCTCGATAAAATGACAAAACTAAACAAACGTGATAAGTGGAAAACTACTAACAATTTCCCGTGCATAATATGCCATTAAAAAAATAAATAATGGCTTGGCAATTTATCAAATAGTGAAAAGTGCAACATTATCAATGTTCTAGAGTGGACTAACCAAGGTTTAAATGGAACAACTTAAAGGAATATCCCAAAGACAAATAAACAACTGAACTTTCATCATAAATGAACATAACCCCAAATTTTGACTACAGCATTTAAATAATCAGATATTTACTTCGTTAGAGTAAATTTAAAAAAGAATGACTGAAGAATGTATCAAAAGTAATATTAATGATAGGACAATGGCCCGTAAAATATGAACATTTTGATTAAAGAAGTAAACTTGATGTCCACAGATGACATAGAAAGGTTAAGTATATGTACAAAAATCATGTATTATAGTATCCTAAATATAGAACAGCAAAATGAACGCTACAATGAAATATGTAGTAGAAGAAATGCCACGTGAATGCGGTGTTACAATATTACGTTTAGGTACTGCCTTTTAAACTCAAAGATGTGAAAGAACTTTTAAACATGACAGTAGCAAATGTAAAAGCAGAAGATTGGCGTAAGTGCGTAGAATAAAAAAGTGGGATCTAGATGTACGCATTGCAGTCATGGTAGAACCTACTATTATAATTTCCGCAGATGACAGCAGTAGCGACAGTGATAAAATGTCTTTATCATCAGATAGTGATTAAAAATAAACTGTTTCGCGAACCATGTAACAAAGCAGTTGAATTTGTATTTTAAATTACTAATGTGTTTTTTAAAATTTATTATTATAACACTCTTTAATGTCAGTCTGGAATATAATTTGTCAACATACTATCAGTTAGTTAACTGCTATTCACTAACAATAGATTTTGCCCTTAATTTACTTCTATATCTTTCTACTACTATGTAGTATACCTAATAAACACATTTATGAAAATAAAATATACTGCTTTAAGTGCTTTATTGCCTTTTTGAGATATTACCATCTTCTTTTTAGACCTGCGAAATTTAGTTTTCCTAATTAGGCTCTGCATTTGTAGTCCAGATCTAAAAGCTTAATAGTTCCTAATCTATTTTTCAGTTATTTTTTTTTTAAATGACACACACGCCTCTGAAAGTGCCCTTATGTCTTGCACACCCCGGTAAAAATGATTCCCTCACAATTATTGTGGTACCAGAGTACAGATTTTAACAATGTGCTGGATTTTCGGGATGTTTCTATTTTAGCAATGACAACTAAATTAAGGACGGAAATTTGAATCAATAATTTTATTCCCAATTTACAGACTGTCTAAACATGTATGATTATATTACTCTAAACTTGATGAATAATTTTTTAACCACTTAAGAAAACTTATGTATTAATTTTTGTACCTTGAATTTGATTATTTATACCAATAACTTAGGGTAATGTTTAATGTCATTTTATGTACCTTGTCACAGAAAATATAGTTAGCTATATTTTCTGTAACCTTGTCCTTTTGTATTGTGTTTTCACAATAAATATGTTTAAATTAAACTGAATTAAATTATTAATAAGGAGAGAGATAATATTATATTAGGTTTATCACAAACAATATACTTGGAAATTTTTATTAACCATGCATCACCTCAAATGGACACAACATATCTATAACACACCTTACACAAAAATCCGTATTCTTTCTTATTCACAAGTTTTATGTTCAAAAGCAACAAACTATCTATACACAATTCAACTTTAATGTAATGCATAAATATCATCATTATTTTAATTTCAATACTACCTTTTTGTTGCATATAAGACTTTGCATCTTCTGTTCGTTTTCCGATTTTTACTGGTAACAAGTTATTTCCCTATACAGTTTTAAAAAATGAACTTGCTTTGCACAGTTTAAGGAGTCTGTTCATATTTATGCTGATGCCTCCAAGTCAACCGAAGGCAATGGAGCAGCCGTTTTTATTTCTCAAACAAAAAGCGAATTTACTGCAAAAAGGTGTATAACGAAAGCACATAAAAACTCGTTGAGATTTTAATGATTTTATTGAAAAAATTCTTAATTCAATAAAAGCTGACAGAAAAAAAAGTAAAATGTATGTGGTTAATAATTGCTAATTAACCAAATAAATAAACAATAGGTTGCTCAACCCATTGTAAACTATTTTGAGACTATAGAACAATCAGCTTTTTTAAAGTTGAAAGACCCGTTGTTTCCTTATACTATTTGTTTTCCTAAAATGCGATTATTCGGAAAATATTATTTCACAAGCCCGTTAAAGACCGTTATTGAATTTACGGACGAACGAAAAGTAGTTATATGCAAACATGGCCGTTCATAAAATAAATAAACACCCTAGTGATATATTTAGAGTAGATTAAAAGCGCATTTATGATTTTTGCAGCCGTATGCAATAATGCATAATGCCCAAGTTCTCATAAATATTTTGTTTCGAGGTATTTAAAGTTTTGTAGTGTTAATGACCCAAGAATTTTTTAAAATAAGTCAATATTCTGGGTATTAATAAAAGTAAAAGTATAATGTTAGCGATTCAGTCAAACTTTGAACCAGACAGTTTTTATGTCGACTTCTTCTTTTTGTTACTTCATTTCAAAAGTGATACCGTAACTAGGTATAAAAACATATCAGAAACTAAAGGGTCACTAAAAATAAATATAAAAACAGCAGTTGTTATTTACTTTCAAAGATTGTACAAAAAAAATAATAACGGAATACTTGAAGACAAAAGTGGGTTGAGGTGTCACTTGACATTTCTTGTTTAACTACTTTTTTAACTTTTTGAACATTCCTGGTATAGATCTTACTGCCAGTTTAGCCTAAATGTCACTTTCTTTATATTTAAAGATTTCTTGTTCTTCCGGGACTAAAGTGGGTGATTTAATGCCAAGGGACTAAAGTGCATCCTAGCGACATATAATTAAAAAAAAAGTAAAACCTTTTTTCTGTGAATATATTTGTAAATCGAGCAAAACACTCCATTGAGTGTTTATTTATTTTTTCAATTCTGGTACTTCTGAACGTTGACTTGTCACCGTTCAGTCCCACAGAAACTGTATGACAGTTCTACTTCAAATAAGTAATTGTTAAGCGTAGTTGTAAAGTTGCGGTTTTCACAATGGTGAACGGTACGAGAAAAAATTGAAATTCTATGAATGGTTGGGTTTGGTGATAGATCACGTACTCAAATAGAAACAGCTCAATTATTCAACGAAATCCATTCTGATTGTCCTCCTATATGTCAAAAGGTGGTGAGTAGAGTAAAGGATAAATTTAAAGAAGTCGGTCATGTTAGAGATTTGCCTAAATCTGGTCATCCTGCTCAAAATGAAAATGAACAACTTGACGTTTTGCTTTCCTTGGAAGTAAATCCATGAACTCGCTTGTCGCACATAAGGGACCAATTAACACATGCGGAAATCTGTTGTTTACCGAATAGTTCAAAAGCATAAATATCATCCATAAAAAGTTATTTCAGTGCATGAATTATTTGAAGATGATTTCGATAGGCGAAATTAGTTTTGTGAACGCATGGAAAATATGTACAATCTAGATAACAATTTAGTAAAAATTATTATTTTTAACAGAAGCTACGTTCTGTTTAAATGGTAATGTAAACAGACAATTTATCGTTATTGGGAAACAAAAAATCCTTATAGGATAATGGAGGTTCACAGCCAGTACCCTCAATAAACAAATGTGTGATGTGAAATAGTGCGCGGAAGAAAAATTGGTTAATTTCTCTTTCAGGAGTCTTTAACTGGACATGTATATCTCGAATCTCTCCAACTTAAATTAATTCCAGCATTGGACCGTGACTCCTGATGAAGAACTGATGATCCAGCAAGATGGTGGCTTCTCCGCACTATGCTGCCACTGTGCGTGCATTTTTGGATGATACCTTTCCCAATCAGTGGATAGGAAGGAGAGAACCTCTTGAGTGGCCTGCTAGGTCGCCAGATCTAACTCCGCTGGACGCATGAACAAATAAAGATCGACTGATCTAAGCGCTTTTCCAAAAAAACAGCGCTGAATTTTAAATGAGCTTTGACAGACTTCTGGGACTTACTGTATATATTATTTATTAACTAAGCGATTCAAACGAATTGTAGATAGTGTAGTGTCATGTTTAGCAAAAAACTGCTACATAGCTTTGGATCTGCAATAAACTATGCAGTTGCTGAAGTTATTAACATCCAAAGCGTTTTATTTGCGGAAAATGTCGTTCCATAACCTTGGCATCCATTGCATTATCTATTCTGGATATAAGACGTTTTTTTTTTATGTGATCGGAAAACACAGCACGGGGAAGTAACAAAATTAATAGTGGTTTGCTGCGATTTTGTAAGTTACTTAAAGAGGCACATCCTGAAATTGAAAATCTAATAATTTGGTCCGATTCATGTGCTGGCCAGAAGAAAATCTTTTTTATATTGTGTTTACCAGTACCTAATATTCAAAAAATGTTTTAAAGTAGTGGATCATGTTAATTCAGGTTAATAGCGAGGGATGCATTTGAACGGGCGAAGAAATGGTTTAGTGGTAATAAGCTTTTGCTAAATAGCTACAAGCCACAGATCATCTGTTTTAGGACATGTCAGTCTCAGGATCAGTATCCGGAAGCTCTCGAGGCTTTTTCCCAATATATTGAACCTTCAGAGGTTGTAAAGTTGGTGGGCTTTTATATTATTAAAGTGGGATGTACACCTTCAGCATGTCTCTAAGCAACTAAACTCAGCTTGCTACTCAGTAAGAATCCTTAAGAATTACTTGCAACAGAATGTATTGCTCACAGTTTATTATGCGAACTTCTACTCTATTACGCGGTATGGTGTCATATGTCATGGAGCTGTACACTATTGCCGAAGATCTGAATCATTTACCTCCTCGAATACACTAGAGGATCTGCATTTTTGTAAATGTTGTAAGGTTTGTCTAAATCTATTCATCATTTTTTTTTTGATTACTTGTTTAATCGCTTTAAAAAAAGGTTTGTGGCCTGATCTAAATTTTTATTTCTTTTTTGTTCGATTTGAATCTTTTTAATTCAGCTCATCTCTTTTGTTATTTTAATCTCAATTGCAATGTAACTTCCTAATAGCTAATATTTATTAGATTCTGTTGCCGTTTCATTTTGTTGTATTTTATTTAGTTTTGTTTTTATTCTTTTATCTAATAGAACTATAATGTTGACATTATTTGCTTAATTATGCAAAAGATGTCCTCAGGGAGGTCGTTCCAGAGTGATGACGTTCTCGAGATGAAAGAATATTTAAACAGTGTCGTGCATAGGACACTAAGCTGAACCACGTACGGGTGGGCTGCACTGGCTCGTCGTGTATTTACGCTGTGCACCGTTTTGGGTTAGTTTCTGAAGGACTGCAGCATTGATGTTAAAAGTGTCGGAAAGAGATTCGTCCATCGCCACTCGTACAGAACGGTCTTTAAGAAAGCTTGAGTTCCATGAACAACTACAAATCTACTGAAGTTGGTCACCACTACTTAGATTTTGACCGTGACTTTGGACGGATTAAGAAAGTATTGAGGAATCATCAGAAAATATTAGTTCCAGAGCAGTATCGAGAAATCATTGTGAGTATAGTTTTATTGTGGAGATTCCAAAAACTAATGTGTACCAGATTTAAAAGAATTATCTCGGAAAATATGGGAAAAAGACGAAAAAAGCTTTAAAAAAATTAAAGTTTTGACACCCTGTCTATCAAAAATGAAGCCTTTTGACCGCATGTTTATGTGTATTTTTTTTTCTATTTTTACTAGCACTATGACTTCCTTAAATATCTAAGTGACATAATTTAGTAACAGCATGTATAGAATAAGTCGCTCTTAAATTTTCAGATGGCAAAAAAGCACGTAATTTAATAAAAACCTTGTTAATAGGTCTTCAGACCGACTCGCATCAATCATAACTTCAATGAACTTTCCAGTGACACAAAGCTCAACATCTTGCACAAGAAGTACGGAAACAACACCTTTATTATAGTAGGTACTATAATATATATTTGGTTTTGGAAGCTTAAAGAAAAGTCTTTGATAAGCACACCAGGAGGTCATTTCCAGAATATCTTCTGCTGGCTCGATAGGCATTCTAGATCATCCTCTCTCAGGGCTAACGAGGTGTATGAGGAGACAGGTTGTTTACACTGTTTAGTTTGTTTGACCGGTAACTTACAAGGCACTTGCCTTGCAGGCTTTAAAAAAAAATGTTTTCCTACGATCACCTGTAAAAGTGTATAAAAAAGCACAGTTAACTTTGCAAGAAAATATGTATAGAGTTAAAGAGTATCCTATACCTACCTACTTGATTAAAACAGATGCATGATGCCAATCTACATTACTGGTGCGAAAGTAACTTACTGCATTTGTTATGCAATATTATAATATTACATGAAGCGAGTAATTTGTTTTAAATTGCTTGCCCAATCGATTTGTTTGTTTACTGGTCTGATTATTTAAATATTTTTCTTGTTTCAAGTTGATTTTTATTATTTATCTGTATTGACATAAACATCCACATTCTTGATATATTTTAATATTATAAATACCATAAATTATTATCTTATATAATACTTGGTAATCTGATCACATTCACAATAAAAATTGTAAAATTGGACATTGTCATGAAATACGTGACAAACGCTATCTTAACCAAGTAGGTACATAGTAATATGTGTATTGTGTATGTGCATAAACAAAACATATTATTATTAACATCGACGTAATTATCCTCCAAGATTTTGCTCTTATGGGTGTAAATTTTCATGGCATGCTACATTCCTTATCCTCTAACCTTGTATTTAATTTGAAATTATTTATTTCTATTTAAGAGCAAATTACCGTTGCCTTGTGCTGTTAAAATACTTTTTTAATATTCGCCATTGATTACAACAATGCAATAGTTTAATTCTTATTTTTTGGTACTGTATGTTCCCCTTATTCTAACACCCATCATTTTAAATTTAATGCCCCCTTAACTTAAAATTTGGCTATTCTAGTAAGCTTTAGACGCCGAATCGAACTATTGTGGTAAAATGTTAACAATCTAAAAGTGGCGCCAGAAATAGGGGAGAACGGAGTCAAAATATACCTACCTTCTTTATATTTACTTTTATATCTTTTTTTTGTCTCAGATTAGAAAACGTTTCTTGCGAAAAAATGTTACTCCTAGTTGGATAAGATTTAAAGAATCATTTTCGAGATAAATCGATTTAACAATTACCTTGCATGTGAAGAAGAAAATGTCTAATTAATATTGTTTACCCAAATTTCAATATTTTTCATAATAAAATTTATTAAAAATGCCATAACTAAATTCCTGCTACAATATGATCTTAAGAAAATTGAAATTTACTTCTTTGATCACTTTTTGACATTCGTCATTTTTACACTAGGTAAATACAATAAAAACGACGCCCTAAATCATAACAAAGATCATAATTTATTTTGCAAAAAAGTTTTCTAATTTTACATAAAAAAATGTAAAAATCAATTTGAAAAAAAGTTAGATATATTTTAACTTCGCCCTCCCCTATTTCTTATGTTGCTTGTAAATTGTCGACATTTTAACGACAACAGTTCGATTTTGCGTGTAAAGCTTACTAGAATTTCTACATTTCAAATCTGTATCTTTGTAAATTTCCCAACTATTAAGAAAAAAACATCTTCAGTGTTTACTCACTGCGAGGCTGGGGGGATATACCACAAAACGTTACATAACCTTCTGACCCTATTTCCATCCAATCTACTCGATCCCTAATTGTTGACCATAGTTCAGGACACCCTGTATAATGTTTTAGTATTTTCTTTATGCCATGCAGGCAAAGACTATTAAAGTATTAAGATATTATGCAAATTTTCGTTACTTGGTACAAATTGCAAAAGAAATTTTAAATCCAAAAACATTAGTGGTTTTAGGAAAAATTATGGCATAATGGTCTCATATTAAAGTTGATAAGGTCGGGTATGCCCAATTATTCGATAAAAATTTTGATTTCATTCCTCGAGGACAGGACTTTTGCGGTATCATCAGAAAATAGAATTTCAAGCGTCAGAAGCATTAAGGCGGGAGTGCTGTAGGGGTTGCCACTGACCTCTTTACTATATGTACCGTACAATATTTATACTAGTGATATCCCGTGGAATCCGCGCACTAATACTGCGATGAGTGCAACCTGAAAGACCTCATATCAATCTCCTTCAGAGATGGTTGGAATCTTGGAGACTTTGTCTTAATGATGGTAAGACACAAGCAATTTACTTTTCAAAAGCTATCACAAAACTACCCCAAGAGTGGGCAGTGCACAAATTAATTGAAGGAACAAGATTAAATATCTTGGCCTCACGCTTGACAGGAAATTATTGTGAAACGACAACATGACAGAGAGACTTACTTGTAAAAGCACAAAGCCAATTAAGTGCAGATTATTCAGTATTGAACAAAGGAAGCAAAATAAGCTTCAAGACGAAAACGTTGATCCATTTATAAGACAATAATAAGACTTGTACTTACATACGGTGTATATACCTACGTAGTACACCGTAAACAAGACGAGACTGAAAAAATTACGAATATTACAAAATAGAGGTTTACGAATAGTAATGGACGCTTAAAGACATGTGCCGACAGACATACTGCACAGGGACCTACGAATGGACAAATTAAATACTTTTTATGACAAAATTATTAAAAAATACCATACGCGAGCAATTTAAGACACACACATACACTCATTACCAAACTTGAAACACAAATTTCCTAAAGATTGACTCCCTCCCTGATAAATAATACAGATATGTATTAAAGAGAATAAGAAAAGCACCTAAGACCAAAACAGGAGATGAGAAGAAAATCAAATATAAAATTCAAAATGAAAGATATCTACAACAAGAAACAAGAGCAAAAGACTGATGTCTGGCTCAAGAAATTTGATTATGAGAGAGAGCAGATAGGAATCTATTCCTTAGCGAATAGTTATTAGAACTAGATTTAGGACATTATTAATTTAACTATGGGTAGTGAAAAAAAAATTATATTTTTAGGTATACATTAGAAAACTGACGCAAATAATAGTATGTTATAAGAATAACTAATGCAGTAAGGTGACATTAAGACTGATATGGGAATGCCAAGAGGAACTAGTGGCCCTGGCAAAAGTCAACAAAGTAATACTACAATGGGTGCCAGGACATGATGGTATTACAGGAAACGAAAAGGCCGACGAACTTGCAAGACAGGGGTCGGAGAAAACATTCATTGGTTCAGAACCGGTACTCAGATCCCAAGGGGCACAGTACGAGATGTCATTAAACGATGGACAAGAAATCAACACAAAATCTACTGGAACTGCAGACAGAGATTAAACCATAGCAAACCTTTTATTGGGGACCCAGACCCGAACCTAACAAAACAGCTACTTCTGATGAGCAGAAATCAGCTGAGAATTACCACAGGAATTCTGATGGGACACATGTCCGTCAAGAAGCAGCTGCACCGTATGCAACTGTACAACGGAGACCTAAGCTGCAGGTTATGCGGGCGAGAAAGTGAAACGGCACAGCACATTTATTTGCCACTGCGAGTCATTGGATCGGAAAAGTTAACAAATACTTAGGCAACCAAGACTGGAACCAGAAGAGATTTCGACACTCTCCCCAGTTGACCTACACAAACTAATGCAAGGAACTGGAATCAATGAGCGGGTATAAGAACAAACGAGGGTGAGCACAATGGACCAAATCTGGCCGAAGTGCATCCGGCACTTGTACGGACCCTCGGAAGAAGAAAAAAAAAAGGACAACTAAAATAATAATAATAAAACCTACACTAAACTGGTTATAAATGGTAGTTACAAAAGTTGTAAACTATTATAACATAACAAAATAAAAGGAGAAAAATGTATTGTCGGATTCACTATCGATGGCGATATTTTCTTGAGACACACAAATTCTAAGGAAACAAAATAGAACTCCTTATCGATAAATTGCGATTAATGACTCAGTAACGTATTTTCTCCGCAAGACTGGGCACCACCTCTCAACGCTGCAATCGTCAAACATTTTTTGGCGGCCAATTCAGGAAATAATTGGATAGACAACCAAGGTCCCAACCGTAACGGAACATGAACTTTTATCTTTGGGGAAGGTTAAAAGGCCTTATTTTTAAATTTCTAACGAACACTAGATAATAATTGGGAGTCGCAGTGATGCAAGGTTTTGCATCTCTCACTTCAATTGAATTGATTAGCTTGACAAGAACTGTTGAAAAAAGGTGCCGTCTGTGAATAGGTCTACATTTCGAATACCACCTGTAGGGAAATATCGTTCTTGTTTGCTGTTCTATGTTATAGTTGTTTGATTTTTTTATTAGTGAATTTTTATTTTAAATATAGTTTAAATAATTGGTATGACGATGTTTCTTTATTGTAAACATGAGTTTTAGTTACTGCTGTGAGCCGCTTTATTAAAATTTGACACCTAGCAGTAAACATTTGCACCCTAATTATCACCGCGTCGTCCAAAACCTACTTGCTCAAAGCACGCGATTCAAGTCGACCTGTAAAAAACTTAACCTCTAGGTTACAAAGAAAACTTAAGCAAAACACCAAGTATGCTATATTTTTTAAATGGTAATTTCAAGCTCTAATAAGAGTGTCCCATTAAAATTTTTTTTACTGTTGATACCTATTGAAATATTAGTTTAATAGAAATTACTTACTCCATTGAATTCTACGTAAAAAATTGCTTTGATAATGTTTTGATAGGAATTAAAAATTTTTAAATCGTAAAAAGTTACAGAGACTTTTCGAAAATGCACATTCTTGAAAAACACCCTGTATCTTTGAAACGTTCATATATATGGACTAAGCGGTGACAAGTCAACATTCAGAAATACCAGAATTGAAAAAAAGAACAAAATAAATACACAAAGGAATGTTTTGCTCAATTTACAAATAAATCCTCAGAAATACGGTCTTACTTATTGATATGTGCAATCGTAATTTTTTCGATAACTGCTGAGTTCAAGTATAGGATATGGTATATGAAACATACTTAGAATTCGATGCAAAATTCAAAAATGAAATAAAAAATAGATGTTCTTATTTGAAAAAATGAAGTTGATGGCCGCAACTTATTTTTGGGCTACCCTGTATACATTGACGGATCCGAGCGTTCTTCCAAAAAACACACCGCTGAATTTTAAATGAATTTAGACATTACTTCAGGGACCCACTGTGTACAATAAATGAAATTAAATTGAATGTTGCTGAATGGAAAACATTATTTTTTGATTTTGGTAAAACTATTCAAAAATAGCAAAAACTTATATTTAATCCTATTCTAAAAATTAATTATAAGCCTGCTTTTAACTCCAGGGCCCGCGCACCTTTAAATCCGGTCCTGTTTCTTCATATAATAACATAAATTAATAGACCCCTTTCTAGAGAAACTTTTATTAAACTTTAATTATTGCTTTATGCTAGACTTGGAAATGTACTGAGCTATTTTTCAGTTGTGTTGATATTCTTATAGAACGGGGAAAATAGTATAGCCTAAATTTGCAAGTTATTCCATGCAAGCTAGGAGGGGGGGGGGCGCTCCCAGATACGATACTATACGATAATTTTGTTAACTAAACCTTTCAATATACGTTTTTTGCAAGAGAAATTATACAATTAATGAAATATATATTACAATACACTCCTTCTAGGATCCACCTATCACGCCTACGAATAGTGGGGGATCGTTTAAAATTAAATTTAATGAACTAAAAATTATGAATATTATTTGTTCTAAGTATTCAAGTATTTACAATAATGAATGAATACATGAAAAAAGTGTTGGGTACTTGTCGATTGTGATTAAAATAATTATATTTGAACACATACCATATCTGCTACTCAATAGCATTCTCAAGTAAATTTAATCAATACAGGCTTGTCTTTTTTTCGGTTTCAGTATAATAAACCTTGAGATATTATTAAAATTCAAGAAAAGTTATCGTGTGATCTGCATTCTAATAACACACTACTTATACTGCAGTAGACAAAAGCCATAATAATAAAAAGGAAGTTATAAAGCAAGAGACATATTTTGATGATGTAGATCTTAAATCATATAGCGCACAATAAATTGATGAAATCTTGTATTATCATCAATCCCTATTTTAAATATATAAATATGCTTACAAAATAATGTCAAGATGTCAAAAATAATCCTAAAAAATAATACCAAATGATAAATGACCATTTGAAACAACTGAATTTAAGGTCGATTTATGCAGACAAATTAAGAATAATTAAATTAAATTAACGATGAATGATAAAGATAGTAAGCGATCGTAATGTTATGGTGGTATTTATGAAAATCATTTAACAATTGAACAAAATTAAGGTTCTAATTGGTCTGCATAAATCAACATTAAAGTTAGTTTGAATGCCCTATTGACATTGTCTTCTTTTTTAGTCAGACTTCTATCTCTTACTTCTATTAATTGATTGTGGCACTGTTCAGCAATCATCCTTTTGAAACTTGCTTTGGAAGAGGGCTCCCTTGATGGCAGACATGGTAACTGGAGAAACAATTGCTTTTAGTCTTCGGGACATGTCGTAAATACATGATGATAGACCATAGAGGAGGGGGCGGTCTTAGTAGAAGCCAGTTCCTAGGAAGTCGATATGGCTTATGTTGTATGGAGTGAATGTGTGATTGTGTAATTAGACGATTTAATGATACGTCTGTTCGTTTGTAGTAGTTACGAATCAGTTTGTAGTTATGTTCTGTAATAGGGTCGGCATTTCTGGGTCATTGTGATATGTGAGTCATGTGTAGCGAGGGGCATTTGTAATGATTTTTAAAACCTTGTTCCGAAAACATTTTTGTAATGTACTAACGCGCAAACATATTATTAATTCCAGGAGTAGAATAATAAATAACAACTTTAAAAATTGCAATGAAAGAGTAATAACGAATTTAACGCTAACTCAGATAAATCCACGCTTAAGAAAGTACAATTTCTTGAACCAGACGTTTCAAAGGTTTCATAGGCTCTTATTCCATACGTTGACGAACGTTAGATATTAACAGCTTCTTCTGTATGAACGGTAGGCCTACCAGCATATATTTCATGCCTCATAGGGCCAATTGCGCTTAGATTATATAGATTTAAATAAAATATTAAATAAGGACTACAAAAATTCTATTATAAAGTTATATAATATTAGTAATTATATCGATAACTCAAAAAATAAATTCAAAAGTGCATGAAAAATAATAAATAATAAAAGAAACCATAACCAAGTAAACAATAATACTACTAACCTAACCGCTACTGACCTTAATCATTATTTTCTATCAGCTGCGAGCAAATCAATTCAACAATTACCTATTAGAGACGATCTATAGAAAGAACTTGTTGCATGTATACCAATGGTTCCTTAATCATTTGCATGTGTCCTTGTTTGTGGGGAAGATGTTTTACCTGCAATTCTCTTGCATAAGGAAACTACTTCTTACGACACTATAATGCTTGCATTGATAAATGCGTATTTTCAAATTCCTTAAAGATTTAAAGAGTAAAGTAGTACCCGTTTTTAGAAAGGGAAACATAAATTCCGCAAGTGACTATAGGCCAATCTGAATTATTCCAGTTTTTGAAATTATTATTAAAACGAATGTGGATCGATATTTAGAGATTAATGGGTTACTTAATGTTTCACAAGATGGCTTAAGAGGGGGTCACGATCAGGCAGTTGTTCAGATTGTGCATGATATAGTCGAGGGCATTGAAAGGAAAGAACATGCGAATTTAATTCTGTTCGACCTCAGCCAGGCTTTCGGCTGCGTATTACATGGCATTAGGGGAAACCCTTTAAAATTTGTAGAATCATATGTCTTTAAGAAGGCAGTGTGTTTCCCTGGTTTACATGGTGTGAGATTTCGGTTCGATCACGAGTGTATCACAGGGATCTGTTTTTTGTGAGCTATATTAGTGACCTGTTCTAATTTATTTCTGGGTACAGTTGTTGTTGCTATGCGGATGACACATCCCTACTATGTAGCCACAATAATATTAAAGATCTTAAGGAAAACAGCGCCCAACTGTCTTCTAGGGCTGATATCTGATTTGCGCAGAAGTGTCTTAGTTTAAATACCGATAAAATACAGGAAGAAGTTTTCTAGACGAGTCATGATGTTGAAGGGAAGAAGCGTAAAGGTTCTAGACTTGACTCTCGACGATACACTTAGCTGGACTTTACATGTTGAGATGCTAAGGAGTAGACTATCATCTGTTATATTTGTAATGAGAAGATTGAAATTATTTGTAAATAATCAGACTATTCTCAACATTTATTATCCGCTTTTTCATGTACACCTTTCTTATGGGGTGATTTTGTGAGGGAACTCGTCCAGTTATTTCGAATGCAAAAAATATCAATTCGTTTAATTGTTGGAATTGGCGGTGTTACCATTGCAAATCAAACTTTATTAGTCTAAGGTGTTAACGCTTCCATCGTTGTTCAACTTGCTACAGTTACTTTAAATTTATAAGAACAGAAATCGTTTTAAATAGCTCAGATATTCATAATTATGGTACAAGATCGGCTCACCTAATACGAACAATAGGTACAAGCTTAATAAATCTGCAAATAATTCACTTATGATTGAACTCTATAATGATAAGTGTACAAAATCTTTATGAAAAAAGAATTTAAACTGTTAAACTAAAATTTTCTTGAACCACAGGCATTTTTGACAATAAAGAATGTTTAACAAATTGACATTCTAACTAACTTTGACTTGATAAAATTATTAACAGTTAATCTAAAACCTAAACTAGGTTAGGTCGTATTTTTGTCGATATTTGGGTCCTCCGTTCGCGCACATTACGTTACTTTATTAACGTTTGACTTAGTCTTAGAAATTTGGGGGATTAGTTTAATTCTTATTTAGATGAATTAAACTGACGGTACATAAGATTTTTTAAGTTAACCAGAGTTAGATATTTAACTACGGTTAAAACCCTTCGGTATACACGGAAAGAAGGCATCCGTTTACCATTTCCTAACCACTTTTTTTTTTTAACTTGGTATATGTTTACTATGTAAATTGTTGCGTTAGCTAAAAACAAATTATTTTTATTTGAAATTGTTTTATACAATACAAAATGTCCGAACGAGGGAATAATATAGCTCATTATAGTAATCGACTTAAAACATGATTATATGGTGCATCAAATCGGTTGTCATGAAAACGGTTGTTATAGGGCAGGGGGCACTGGCAATTTAGTGCCCAATCTTTAAATATGATTGTTGTGCTTAACATATATTTTTATGAAAAAAAGGCCCTTTAGTTATGTCCCGCTAGAATTCATAGTTTTCTAGACAACAGGACCAGAAAAATTACTAAAGATAAAACGTCTAAGAAATATTATATTTTATTTTAGAGTTATTATTAGCTTAATGGTTTTGTGTTAAAAACGCCTAAGCAAGTTAGTGTAAAGTTTAGGATTTTAACCACAATATTTGCCTTTTAAACAAATTAAATCGATAACTCATATTTTATAAACAGAAGCTATACTTTAAACATGAATGTGCAGATCGATTTATTATGATATATTTAATGAAATGGAAGCTAGCTTTGCACAGCACGATACGAGATTTAGATTAAAGGAATTAAAATCCCAATAATTAATTGCTGCTTTATAATGATCTTTAAACTATTTTTTCCATCAGTGCCGATAATATTTAAAATTCTCGATCTTTTTTAGTTGCGACACAGTCGAGAGCAAGTACAGTTAACTGATCTTCTTTTAAAGGTGTGGCTTTATTAGATACATACAAGTACATACCTTTAACGGAACAAGATATTTGGTGTGTCAAATCCTATTATAATTTACAACATATATGTGATGTTTATTTGTAACAAAACTTAACGTAAGAAACAGTGGCGGTTCTTTTTTATTTTTCACACAATTTTTTTTAATAGCAGGCAGAGAATTCGTACTATAGACCTGCTTTGTACTTAGAGAAAAGTTTCGTAAATATTTAAGTAACTTTTGGTGGAAATTCAAATTTTTATTAAATCCTGTATCATCTAATTTGTCTTTTATATATTCATGATATCTCGGAGGATAGACAAAATGAGCTGTATCTATTCGCCCATGACACTAAAATCACCTCTGTGTCAAAACAACCATGGCTGGTGGTGACACGACTACAGAGGCCGACCCGAGCAATAGAAAAATAGGTTTCGGACTGAAAGATTTGCTTAAATCCCGTCAAGACGAAAGTTATTTTCTTCTGGAAGAACAGAGTGAGAAGACCTGAAACCAGGTTATCGGTAAATGGCATTATGTAAATTCCCACTATTCATTTTCGGGGCCTGATTATAATGGTTTCTAGGTAAGGTTAAATTAAAATAAGATAATTTTAAATATTTAGAAATCCCACTATAGCAGATATTTTGAGAAATTGAATGTCAGTCTTTACTTCTCACGGAAAGTGTTCAGTTGTATTGCAAGCTCATTTCACGAAATATTATATTATTCGTATAAAACAACATTATGTGGCGTCCGTGGAAAAACATTGACAGAGCTTCTTCAAATGTTCCGGTGAAGAAAAAACATTTATCTCTTGATGCTATCATTGCAAAAACTGTTTATAATTTTTTACGTAAGAGGGGACCTAACTCTAGTGCTGCTGCGAGTGAAACTAGTAATTTGACTAAGATTCCTCTCACTACAATGAAAAGAGGGTCAAACCCCATCAAATCAAGAAAGAAGCGTAAAGATGCCGGTCCAAATAATTGTTTCGACGAAGCCGACAAAGACTTGATAAGGGGAAAAGTGTACACCATGTACAAAGAGCAACGCGCGCGCGTACCTACATTAGAAACTCTGAAGCAACGACTCACTAATGACGAAACTCAAATAAGCTGTAGCATCACTAGCCTTTGGAGAGTCTTGTTTAGAATGGGCTTCAGATATCGCACAATTGACAAAAAGCAAGTACTTATGTAATCCCAGCGATTACAAAAAGGGCGTCGTGAGTATATAACATCGATAAGAAAGTATCGTCCTGCAACTCGTTTAATAATTTACCTCGATGAGGCATTATTTGACACGCATAACACACCATCCAGAGGATGGTCCGATTCTTCCGGCAGGTGTATAACAAGAGTTCCGTCAAATAAAGGGAAAATAATTAGCATTTCACATTCCGGGTCAGAAAACGAATAGGTCCCAAATGCCTTGTGGCTTTGTTCAAGGAATATTAAAGACTCCTGCGTAGACTACCATGAAGATACTACGGCAGAACCTTTTAAACAATGGTTCAACAATTGTCTTTTACCAAACCTTTCTCAGAATAACATGATAGTAATAAACAATGCGAGCTATCACAGTCGTCAATTTTATATAAGGCTCCAAGTTCAAATAATACGAAATTGGAAGTTCAAAACTACATGGTGGCAAACGATACCTATATATTTTTAAAAATGTTAAAAAACAAGTTATCTTTTAGAAGTTTAAAAGGCATGTTGTATAAAAAAGTATATGTTTGTGATGCGTTGGCAGAGGAAATGGGACATACTGTGCTACGGCTCCCACCATATTATTGTACTTTTAATGCCATAGACTGCCATAGACTGCCATAGAGCATATGTGGCACCAATTAAAATCAATTGTTAGGTCAGATAATACGTCTTCGACTTTAAGTTATAGTGTTGTAGATTTAATAAAAAAATGTGTTAATGATATACCCCAAATAGTTGGAAAAATTCAATCCATCATGTAATTACTGTAGAAAATTCTTATGCTACTTTGTGTGATAAAATTAAACCGATTTTAATTAATTTAAATGAAGATAGCGACAGCGAAACAGAACTAGATACAGAATTGCATTATATATGAAAATAAATATAAGTAGTATTTAAAAATTTATAATATTTAGTTTTTTTTTCATTTCATTAAATTAATATAAACACATCGTATGAATATAATTACTTAATTCCCTTAGTCCAACCCTTTACTACACCTTCATACTTTACATATTTATTGTCCAAACAATGGGATCGACCCTTTAGTTTTATTGCAGTTAAAACGTCAAAACCATTTATTGCGAAGGGAACTACATGGGACTGATTTTTGACGAAAGGTTAAACCGGAGGAAAAACTCCGAACCTAGAAAAAGAAAGGCGGCCAAATAGCTAAGTTCAATTTACTGCTTGCTTCACAAGAAAAGTAAAATTAGTTATAGAACCAAAGTTAACTTGTACAAACCCTTGGTCAGGCCGGTCTTGACTTATGGTGTACCAAGGTGGTGCACAATAACCAGGACAGAGCACAAGTTCCAGGTACTGCAAAATAATCACCCCAAGGCAACTAGGGTACTTCACAGGGATTTAGGGATTTTGACATACCAAAATTGACTTAATTTTATGACAGAATTATAACGAATTCCTACAGATGGACAGATATCGCTACAAGCCCACTAATTAGAAAAACTCACGTAATTCCCCGCCTGACTCTACCTACAACTTTCCGAAGAATTGGCTGTCTCCAGCAATTGTAGAGAGGAATTAATGCTGGTGGCCTCGAGTAGCTCAGCTCTCCAGAATTACACATAAATTGACAACACACATGACACAATCAGTAACTTAGGGCTCTGCCCAACCCAAATAATGATACGAAGATTGGCCGATACAAGCATAAAATACTAAAAGAAGTTAAAGACACTGCCTGACCAGAGAAGATACAAGGCGAACAAGGTCAAACTTATATCCGGTTAACTATATTCATTTATTAATTCGCATTTGTTCCTCAAATGATTACAAAGTAATATGGGAACATCATATGAAATATAATAATAATAATGATAAAAGCTATGTATAAGATTAAGACATTATGAAGACATTAGAATTTAGTACACATAGTTGTTATATAAAAAACAAAAGCACAAGAATAATGACTACAAAGCTAAATTTTGTAATTAAAAAACTCCTCTTCAATTGTATAATAACCCTTACCAATTAAAAATGATTTCAATTTACTCCTGAGCCGCTTATCACATCCAGCAGCGGTAATGGCAATTGGCAGTCTGGAGTATATCTTCTATCCACAATACCAAAATAGCGCTGCGATTTTTGACCAAACCATGTTCTATAGCATGACAATCGAAAATCATCCTTCTGTCATGTGTTAACGCAGTGTACCTGGCAGAGCCTCTCAAACCGATGAATCCTCGCATAGCAGTCTATTGACTCCAGCTATAATCCTTAAAACCTTTTTTTGGTTTAAAGAAATATTTGTTGCCGTCACGGAATTACCCCGTACTGCAACACTATAAGAAAGTCTATACCCGACCTGACCGTGGTACATTATTGAAAGTTAACGAACATGAAGAAGCTTGCTAAGACTACGAAAGAGATGCACCATGGAATTGAGCCTGAATAGCAAATTAGAACAATGAAGTTTTCAATTTAAGTTGCTGTCAAACAGCAAACCCAAAAATTTGATCTGCTCAGAGGGCTCAATATTTTCATTGTCAACTGCAACGTTAATATTCCAGTAGGTTTTGCCTAGTAGTAATGAAAACGCACCTGAGCCGTCTATGATTGCGTCTATTCAGATAGAAGAAATTGTCAGCAAACCATTGAGATAAACCCGATAAAATCAAATTAAACCTATCATCAAGGACAGAAGAGTCCCTGAGTCCCTGTGGAATAATAAACGAGAAGTATCGTCTACATACAGCGTTCGCACACAGTCAAAACCTTCAAAACACCACTTAATATTGAAAACACAAACTTAAAATAAGTTCGTGTATAGAGTTGTCCCTTATCCTCTCAGTCAGACCCAATTCTTGGATGCGTTTCGCCGTTTACGGCTCTTCAGCAAGGCTCCGAATCTGACGGAAAGGTAAGGGACCTAAAAGTGCTTTAACATAGAAATGCAAGTTTACGAATGAGAGTTGCAGTACGTCCGTCAGACCCGGAGCCTTGCTGAAGAGCCGCAAACGGCGAAACGCGTCCAAGGATTGGGTCTGACGGAAAAGGTAAGGGACAACTGTCTACACGAAATTATTTTAAGTTTGTGTTTTTCAAAATACATGCTTTCGGTAAGCTGAACCGATACATTGGCTTCCAGCGACACCCAACGTAGTTTGCCCGCAATGGGCCGCCTTACCAGCGTTTGAACCTAGGTATATGGATTCTCGCTGTCTTGGTTGGGTTGATACGTGTGGTTGCCATGAGATGTAGCCACGTGCTGCAACTCTCATTCGTAAACCACTTAATATTATTGAATTATGTAAGGAATTACACAGGGCCAAGCACAGAGACCTGGAACCTGGACCTTAGATGATCTGGCTGCGTCTTTCTTTCGATTAATTCTAACATGATATGGTCTATCTCTTAGAAAACTAGTAAACCATTGAAGAGCTAGCCTTCGAGCTCCGTATCTCTCAATCTTACGAAGCAACCTCTCATGGTCTACGTAATCAAATGCCCTGCTAAGATCACAGAATATCCCAACAGGACATTTATCGTACTCCTTATAGTCGATAACCCTAAGATAAAATTCATACGGTGCCGTCGTTTTAAAATCGTGCTGATTATCGGTCAAGACGATGCATCTAGTAAAAAAACGATTTAACCGATCCAAAAACTAATGCTCGAATATCTTACTAAAAACAGAGGATAACGTCACAGGCCTATAATGAGCTATATCGTTAAGATTGCCTTTTTTGTGGACCGGCACCACACAAACGGATTTTAGCGCCGACGTTAAATGACATATGTACCAAACCAGCCAGTGGGCCGATTATAAATACCTAGTAATGGTGTAATAAAAAAATATGGTACTTTATCGGGTCCAGACGATTTATTGCTATTTATTTTGTTGTTAATAATATTTGCAAGTTCGACCTCGGAATTCTTAACTAAAAGATTACTTCTAAGAATACCATTCCGATGTATGCGATTTCTAACTATATCGATGTGTCGATTCTCAAAAAAATTATTTAGAAAGTTGAGGTTACTTCTTTTATGGAAGGTGCAATTAAAGTAAATATGCCTTTATCTTCTGTTGCATGTGGAGCTTAAGAATTCCTTATGGTGATACGTGTTCGAAAAAAGCGATTCCCATTGATTTGAATCTTTGGATATCGTATTATTGAGAACACAATTTCAGGAAGTTCCTTCTACAGGGCTAACTTTCTCTCGATGAAGGATTTTTTAACAGTAGAGTATCGTTTGAGGAACATTAAGCTGATCCCCGTACGGGTGAACTATAGTGGATCGTCGTGTATAGGTATTTCTATCCATCATGGAGAATCAAGCGGGCAATCAGTTGAATTCTTGCTATGAAAATATTTAAAAGAAAGGGACTTAAGTGACCAAGACCTATGTAGATGTCTTAAGCCTTTCAAGTTGTTTGTCAGATCATGGTCGCCAATTAAGTGAACTGCTCTTTTCTGAATAGAATTTCGTAGATTCAGAGTATTTTTAGGAGCAGAGTCCTATATGTAGGAGCAGTATCCAGCGACGCTCTAATTAGGGAGTTTGCCAAAAGCTGCTAAGATGCAAAACAGGTCTGTGGTTCAGAAAAGTGCCTGATCAGCTTCTGCAAGGCTGCCTTAACTATGGTTGCAATGTGACTATATTAAGACCATCAAAATTGACGCTCAATAAATAATTGATGGAGCCAGGGGAATTTAGTGTACCGCTACGATTAAAAAAACTACCGCCAGTGATTTTTAGCATTAAATTCTACTTGGATATTCTTATACCAAGACAGAATACCCTCCAGATCATTGTTCAGATATGAGATTTCTCGCTGTCTGTAAGGATCTGCGTTGGCAGCCGATGTTTGAGCATTCCAAGTAAAAGATAACCAGAAATAGGACGGGAGACAATATTGAGCCTTGACAGATTCCGACATTGATAGTAAATGTGTGTGAAGTAGATCCAGCCATAGTCACTAGTAGAGAACAGCGATCTTTAATAAGAAAACTTGTCTGTCATGAGCAAAACTGAGACAATACCATATGCTCTCACATCCTTTATGAGCCCCACCTAATTTAGGTAGTGCTGGCCCCATTTAATAAAAGGCCTTGATATTATTCTCAACATGTTGCGTTGTTCTAAAGATGGGTAAGATAAGCAAGAAAGTTTTCTGTTGACCTTTAGAGGACTATTCATGATCAAATTAGTGAGTATGTTAATTTTAATAAAATTTTATCTCCGACTCAGTCTGGTTTTCATCCTCAACATAGCACTTCAACAGCTCTATTGCACATTTATGAGACATCTATCAAGCTTCAAATGTTGGAAAAAACACACACTCTTGCATTACAGTATGGCGTTTGATATCTGTGATGACTCGAACTTGGAAATGAAATTAAAGACGAAATGATCAAGCTGTCTTATTTTTCGAAAATTACTTTTCGTTTCGAGACAACAGCAGCGTTCTGCATTGGTTCGCAAGTATCCGACTTTTTGCCGGTCGATAGCGGTGTGCCTCAGGGCAGTATCTTGGGACAGCTGCTATTCTCTTTATACCCCTCGGACTGTGGTTCTTACTTGACAACATGCCAATCTTATTAGTATGCAGACGACTTTTAAATATATTCCTCCTTCCAGTCCTTAGTTGCTAGCACTATTAATAATAGGGTATAATAGAGATTATTTCTATCATCTCCAATGCGCATTCCCTGTTGTTAAATAATTTCAAGACCAAACTTCTGCTTTTGGGTAGAGACATTAAGCAGCTCACATCGAGAAATGACTTTAGGGTAAGCGTTCTTAGTGTCCTACTGATCCCTTCAGAAAGTAGTAAGAATTTGGGTTTAGTTATTAACAATAAGTTAAGGTTAGTTATGTATCATCAGAACTGCTACGAAAGGGTTATTGTAAGCTTAAGGTTTTAATATACATAGAGACTCCCTCACTAAAGAAGTTAAATTAAGATTATGTGACTTTCTTATTATTCCAATGTTTTCTTATTGCGATGTTGCTTATTGGCTAGCTATGACCTTTCGTGATTTCGTTCATTACAAAAATTGCAAAATTCCTGCTACAGGTTAAGTGAGTATGATTACTTTTCGTAATAATGCATAATGCCGTTAAGGTTTATAACTCTCTACAGTCTGAAGTAAAATCTCTCATGGCAATAGAGGGCTTTAAGAACGCTGTAAAAAAATCGCTACTACATGCTAGGCCTGTAATGCCTGAAGATAAATAAATAAATAAATAAATAAATAAAATCTTTATTCAGAAGTAACGTCGTACAAAATAAAAAAAAACAAAAAGAGAACAAAGAAGAATATGGTGCCCACACGCAGCTTCTGAAAAGGCGAAGTTCATCCTTTACTTTCGTAAAGGTTGTTCTTACACTTAACCTTAAGTCGCAATATGCACTGATGAACCCAAACAAAATACCACCCACTTAAATCATAAATTTCATAATCAATAATCCATATCGGAGTACATCAGTGCATACTAAAGACAAAATCAAAAACACATCCAAGTAGTAAAAATAAATATGCCATTTATAAGTACTAAGTCCTATAGTCCTATAGGAATAAATCTAGAGTTCTCCCAGCAAAAATTTTTTAATTTTAATATGAAATCGATTGCCCGAGTACAGTTTAAAACTCGCCGGAACCAAGTTATAAATTGCCGATACGTTATATGTAAAGCTCCTTCGAAATAATGCAGTTTTGTGACGTGGCGGTGTTATCGTGCCTTTGTGTCTTATATTTAGAGTATGTACATCAGTTCTAAATACGATTTTTCTGTACAAGTTGGATGGAATTTTTGTCGTTATTAGTCTGTGGTAAAAAGTCGTACAGTGTAATCGACGTCTATCCTTCATGCTCAGCCAATTCAACGTACTCAGCTTGTGACTAACCGGATTTCTCCGGCGAATACCACAAATAAAACGTATACAAAAATTTTGAATTTTTTGAATTCGCTGAGAGTCGACCGCGGTCAAACATGAACCATAGACTACGTCGCAGTAATTAAAAGTAGACAAAATCAGGGAATCACACAGTAACCTCCTCACCGAGGCATCCATCACACTCCTGGACACATATAATAGCCTAAGTTTAAAAATAGACCTCTTTATACACTCAGATACATGTTTGCTGAATCTTAAATCTTGATCAAACCAAAGACCCAGGTTTTTAAGTTCCTTGTTAAATTCTAATGCTACGTTATTTATAGAGATTGAGATGTTAGTATTTAAGTACTCTCGATCTTTAGGTCTACAGAAAAGCATAGCGTTACTCTTGCTTGGATTAAGTAACAATGAGTGATTCTGAGAGGCAACGAATAAAGAGCTCAAATCGCTATTTAGTAAATGACAAGCCCTGCCAACTTCAGATGGGTAAAAAGAGTAGAATAGTTGTGTGTCGTCAGCATACATTTGTTTAGAACAGAATGATACAAATTTGTAGAAAAATGCCGTATAGATAGAAAACAGTACGGGCCCGAGAATGGAACCTTGAGGAACTCCACATGTCAGAAATTTCAAATCAGAAACCTGTCCCTTCAGGCATACTCGCTGTCCCCTGCCCACCAAATAATGCTTAAGAAACAAAACAGCAGTATTAGAGAGGCCTATATATCTTAATATATCTTCCAAAATTGAATGTCTAATAGTATCAAAAGCTTTGGAAAAATCCAATAGCACTAGAACCGTAGCCATTCCAGAGTCTAAAGCTTTAAAAATGTGATCTGTTACGTTCAGCAGTGCTGTAGAGCAGCTGTGCCCCCTACGAAACCCAGACTGCGTATCTCCAACTATGTTATTCACCTCCAAGTGCATAACCAACTGCCTTTTTATACCTTTTTCAATAACTTTGGATAGGACTGGCAATATACTTATAGGACGCAAATCTTTAAGTTCCTTAATATTGTTAGTTTTCGGGAGAGGTACGACATGAGCTAATTTCCATTGGGCGGGATAGACAGATTGAAGTATACAGAAATTAATAGCATGACAGGTATATTTTAGTAGAAAAGGACAACAGAAAAGTATGAATTTAACATTAAGGCCATCCGCACCAACCGCTCCAGTTTTTATAGTTAATAAAAACTTACCTACTTCTTCTTCATTCATTATCTGAAATTCCAAAAAGTTATTAAGACCATCCAGCACACCATTATAAAAAGGAGTGTTCCTAGTACCTGAAACGGCAGGTATCGAATTTACAAAAAAATCGTTAATTTTATTGACATCACACAAATGGTCAGGTATTTCATTATTCCTTGTTTTCGAATGTATATTCAATTTATGTAGCGATTCCCATACTGAGTTTTTATTCTGAGTAATGTTGTATCTTAAGTAAGCTTTTTTTTCGCGTATAATAGATTTATTTACAAAATTGCGCATATTCTTATATTCTTCAAACAGATGAGGATTCTTATGTTTTTTAAATCTAGAAAATAATTTATCGCGCTCTTTAATCATAATTTTTATTGTGTCCGTTATCCAAGGTTTGTGTCGTTTTTTTAGTACAACTGTTTTTAGTGGGGCATGAATGTCAAGTAAGATATTTAGGTTTATGTTTAAAAAGTCTACCTTATCCTCGGCCGTATTACAATCATAAATATTTTCCCAGGGGATAGATCTTAAGTCGGAGTATAACTGTTCATTATTTATATTCTTAAAGTCTCTAAATATTATAGGGCCTGTCTTAGGTTTACGCTCATCAAAATCAAAAACCGCATAAACTAAATCATGGTCGGAGATACTTGGAAGGTGTACACTATTGCATTCTGACACCTTACAGTCCTCAGGTACCACAATCAAATCCAAAATAGAGGCACTATTAAGTGTTACCCTAGTTGGAAAATTCACAATCTGCTTTAGCCCCACACTGCTTAAAACATTAAACAGATTGCTAGAGGCAGCAGTAACATCCACCAGGTTTATATTAAAATCCCCGAGACAGAAGAGCTTGTCATATTTAGGCAAATAATTCATTAAAATATTCTCGAATTCAGTCAGGAACTCATTACAGTTTAAATTAGGCGGTTTATATAAACAGCCTACGGCAAGAGTGAAATTTTTAAATTTTACTGCGATCCAAACATCTTCAATATTATCAGAATTTTCTAGTTCAACATAATTCAAGTTTTGTCTAATATATATTCCAACCCCACCACCACGCACACCTCTAGATCTATCCCTACGTACAAAGGAAAAGTCATTTAAACCTACACTAGTTGTTGGCACATTTTCATTAAGCCAAGTTTCACTCAATGTGATGATATCGAAGTCATTCATGCTAATAAAATTAAGCAATTCAACATAATGGGCTGGAAGCGATCTAATATTAAGATGACAAATTTTTATTTTCATTATGCTAAATACATTTAAATCATTAAATTATTGTCCTTTAAAGATAAGGATTTATTTAAAAAATTATATTGAATTCAAAACAGTTTGGGAAAAAAAAAATAAAAAAAAATGCAGATTAAGTACCTACTCGCTGTGTAGAACTTTGACTATTAAATCGTTTAGACAGATTAACAAAGCTAGTAAATAAAAAGTATCCTAATAGTGTGAATGCTCGATTTGCGGGCAATGTTACTTTTTAACTGACGATCTTAAGTTTTTAAACGAATTTAGTACTCTAGGTTTTTTTTGTATTTCAACAATTGATTTATCTAAGTCAATATTTGTATCACGTTTACGTTTTTCCGTTTCACTGTTTTCGTTTTTTTCTGTTACATTTTCCTCCTCCTGATCTTCGACTTCAAATAAATTATTAAACTCCAACACTCTTTCAATGGAGGGCGTCGTAGGTGCACTATTTGGTCGTGGTATTACCTCTTCCATTCCATCGACGTTATAAAAGTTGCCTGACATTTGACGTAATTGGTCTGCAGTATAAATTTCATTATTAATGACAAGCTTGTTTCCGCTGGTAATTTTAGCCACACAATTTCTCTCTCGTGCCAGCTTTAAATGTTCTCGTAGGATTTTGAGATCTTGTCTGTCTTCAAAACATAGATCTTGAGCAATAAAAATTTGAGTGTCCTTTAGCTTAGAACAGTTTTTAAGTACTTGTTCTTTCTTTAGGGTAGTTACAAATTCCAGTTTTAAAGGAGCCGGTTTAGGCGATTGATTCTGTTTTAGTGTATATATGTTATTTATTTCTGATTCTTAAACTTCTATACCAAGTTTATCGTTAAAAAACTGTGTTATAAAGGCCACTAGGTTTTCATTCTTATTAACTTCCAGGCCAAAAACCAAAATGTTATTGCGACGGAGCTTCCTTTCAAAGTCAATGAGTTGAGTTTCAATCTTTGAGCAACGTTCTTCTAACTTTTGTACAGCCTGAGTTTGTTGTCCCAATAGTTCTAATATTTGCTTATTCCCATCCTCGATGTGTTTTTTTGTGCTTTCAGAAACACTATTCCTAGTTTCTTCAGCTGAAGAGCGAATACAAGTTAATAACTGTTCGTATATCTCTTTGGCTTGATCCACCATTATTTCCTATTAGCACGAACAAATCCGTGTAGACAAGATGATTTTGCTTTTTCCAAATAAGTGACGTGACGTGATGATATTTTGTGAGATATTGTGTTGCAATGCAAAGCAAAATTCTTTACCTTGTGTTTAGTTTTTGTCCCGGTAAAATCCATCCACTCACAATTTCACAATTTTTAAAAAATCACGCACACCTAAAACCGTCAACTCCACATGCTGCGTGTCTATTCACTATTCGATGACAGATATAATTGTTTCTCTAAATTAGTAGTAGTAGCCGCGTTCGGCAAATACATCAGACCGCTTAGATTTGATCTGAATCGTTCGTTTATGACATCTGGATGTAGGGGAAGTAAATGTCAACCGTTCGGCAATTAAAATCTGAGCGCTCTGACGATGATCTTTTTGCTCGGAGTTTTTGATCGGATGAAAGCGATTAATCTCAAATCTCAGCGAGCTGAGTTAGTGAGGTTAAGTTTGATTTAAAGTTTGTTCTTAGTTTCGGTTTGAAATTTGCTTTGGCGAGGACCTTGTAAGAAAGTTAACTTTAAAAAATGAAGGAAATATAACTTTATGATGCGGAAGAACAAAAACGGTTTACCATATTGGTGACAGACGAAAATTTACCAAAATCTTTACGTCTTCCTCATCATCGTCCTCAA
The DNA here is from genome assembly GCA_963920685.1 of Polydrusus tereticollis. NCBI lineage: Eukaryota > Metazoa > Arthropoda > Insecta > Coleoptera > Curculionidae > Polydrusus > Polydrusus tereticollis. Next base: position 60,978,052 of record OY987329.1, read on the forward strand.
ACATAAGTTGATAGCCTCCTTCAATTAGGGCCAATACAACAGTAGGAATACTAATTTTTAGTAGAAAAGGGGAAAAATAGGTTATATTTCTTGAATCAAAACAAAGCAGTTTTTATTTTTGACTTTGACAGAGATCAGTTGTTTGGTACCGTTCTTTTATTACAAATTTCTCCGACTGATCTATGCTCACGTGACAAAAAACCAATTCAATCGCAGATGTATTTGCCGAACGCAGCTAGTGAAAATCATGATAGTTTTGTCGCCTGCACTACTTAACCTTATTTATTTATATATATTTAAACATCATTATTTGACATCTCTATTACCTAAATTTGTCACTAAGTATTTATGAACCAACCTATAGGGGTGGTCGCTAATGATGTTGAATCCTTCCAGTGCCTATGTTGAAAGATTGTAGTTTATAACCTTCTTCATAACTTTTATGAGAAGTGTTTAAAATTGTTGAAATATGAAGCCATAATATGTTTTAATATTCTAATGGTAAATCCAGAATTTGATCCCTTGATAAAAAGCTTTTGTATGATAATCAGTATAAACTCCTCACATCGGTGTAATTTCGTGCAGTAACATCATACTTTTGTTGCCTAAAGAAAAAATCGTAATTCTCTTTTGTCAGTCAGACAAAAAGTACTACAACTACCGGTAATGAATATAACAAATTACATTATGTGGGAAACGAAGAAAGCTCTCACGTCCCAACTAGAAGTTCAATACACTCATATTTGCTCTTCTATTAAGATATCAAACAAAACGGACACTTTTGTTTTCTTCTTTGGCCATTGCTGCGTAGGCCAACGCCTTCTAGTTTATCATTAAAACGGTGTGGGCTACTTTACGTTTTTAAAGATATTAGGAAACGGTTTTGGATTCATTGTGGGTTCTTGTGCGTTATCAAGATAACCATATCAATAATATGAATCAGCATTAAAAAATATTATATACCGTGCGAGTGAAAATTATCTTAATCTAAGAGGGCTTGGACTAAGAAACATAGGTCTTAGTTTACAATTATAAGGGGACGATATATCTAACGAAATCTGGTTGAAATTGTGTCAAATTCATATTATGACATGATATGTCAAGCTGATGTTGATGAATATTAAAATAAGTAAACAAATACAAATTTTTCTTGTCGTTTACTGAATTAACAAAGTAAGAATATAGAGAAAGAAAAATAAAAATTATAAAAATTGCTGAAATTGGCCACCGCTATAATACTCTAAGCATAAATTCATACGTCTCTTAACATTCTCGAATTCTCGGTGACCAGCATCTCTGGAGGAGTCTTACCACATTCTTGGATAATCCTTTCTTGTAACTGTTCTAAATTTTCGACTAGTGTTTTAAAATATTGTTCAAGCAAAGAAATACGGAGTAATCCACAACCGTCAAACAAGGCGATCTGGGTAGGAATTCATGTCTGTTTGAAAACTGATTAATCTATTGTCGACGAAATTGAGTAAGAAGTTAATAGTTTCGGCGGATGTATGGGCGTTTGCGCCGTTCTGTTGAAAATAACCAAAATGTAGTTCATCGTCAAGTAATTGCTCCACAAATGGATTCAAAATATTGTCCCTATACCGCTGTGCTGTAACTGTGTCATGGAAAAAAATAGGACCAACAATTCTTCTTAGGGAACAGCGAACCAGGCAATTTTTTGAGGGTGCAATGTGGACTCTCAATGTTCACTACTGCACACGCGTGTATTCTGAGAATTCACATAACCAGTGAGGTGGAACCAAGCTTCAACAGAAAAAAATGCCAGGTGTAATAAATCATTTGTTTTCAATAAATTCTGCGTAAACCACTAACAGAAATTCCTGCGACTTTGACAATCTGCAGCTCGCATTTCTTGGAATACCTGCACTTTATAAGGAAATAAATTTAACTGTTTTTTAAGAATTGTCCTGCTTGTTCTATAAGATCTTCCCACTTCTTGAGACAGTCGCCTTAAACATTTTGTTGACGTATTTTCCAACCAGTTCTTCTGTTCTTACAGATGGTCTTCCAGCTTTTTTTTATGTTGTATAGAATCTGTTTTCCTAAACATAACCACGGTTCTTTTCAGGCAATGATAAAAATCCCCAACAGTAAAATCGTCCATGCACAAACGCTGATTGTATTGTCACTCACTATTTACTCTACCCCGCTTCGAAAATACGCTTGAACCATGAATTTTTTTGTGCTGTTTCGTAAAACTCATTGCGTGAATTATTCAAAAAATTGGATAATTTAGCGATGAATCAAATTACTTGTAACGACTCTGAGAGATGACGGAATAACTGATGGATTGATAATGCTGGTATTTAGACCAGGTACCCAGTTGTTATTAAGCTCTATCACTAAGCAGTACGGCCGGAGATGCAAAGCACACTTTGACGATAATGATTTTTGCTCATAAGGTGCATAGAAAAAACTTTGTCGTCATACTCAAAAGATCGGCAAAATTAGAACAAAAAAAATCTACCATTCGGTAGGATTTTTGGATGTAATCCAAGTATTGGCATCCTGGTATAATATAATGTCTTAAAACTAAAAGAAGGCTCCCACTTATAACAATACTCTCAAATCCTACGGCGCAGATCGTTATTTAAGAATCATGTAGATCAAACACCACTTCCAAATTGAATTCGGTGCCTCTCTAGGCAGTATGTTGGGGTTACTATTATATATTTTATATATCCAAAGCACAGCCAAGCAAAAGCCCAATTAGTACTTACTAGTCGGTATTATACAGAAAGTAATTCCATGTGAGAATAATATTTTGTTTGGTATAATTGGTTCCGTTCAGGGTTGGGTAACGACACATAGAAAATTAATTTTCTATATATGTGTATAAAATAGCGTCGAAAATGTAGAAAATTATGTAGAAAATGTATACCATAGAATTCGGTTCGAACTAATACTTTTAAGGCGGAGGCATATGTGTGAGCTATATAATTGCTTTTTCAACTGAGGTATTATATATTATATTATACTGGTTTCAATATGACGGAGCACCTCCCCATAATGGTCGAGATGTGCGTGCATTTTTACATCGAAATTTCCCAGAAAAGTGAATAGGAAACAGAGGTGTGGTGGAGTGGCCAGCGAGATCGCCCGATCTGACACCGCTAGATTTTTTTCTATGGGGTGCAATAAAAAATAAAGTTTGTAAATATGGCCCTGTTGAAAACTTGGCGGAGTTACGTCAAAAAATTTTAACTTCATGCCGATCTTTACGCAAAAGATCAATTTTAAGGGCAGTAAGAAAAGTAAATACCAAAGCATTAAAGTGTTTAAACGTAAACGGCAATCTGTTCGAACATTTGAGATAAGTTTAAAGGATATTTTTACCTTTTCTTAATTTTTTTATGATAGTATCAGTACCTTAATCCTATTTTAATGTGGCGTGTAGGTTATTTAAGTAAGTTTATCTAATATGAATTTGTTTTTGTTCTGTTTCCTTTGCCCATAATTTATTACATTTATTATTATTAAATAAGTATTTTAAAGACAAAAATATTTTAATTTTCTCTTATACACCGCATCTGCTCAATTTCAAATAAATACTGTTATTTTCATCAGGATAGTATTTTTTAAAAATCCAAAAACCCTTCTGATGCGTTTTTGGGAAACGAAACGTATGCATAACATTTAGAAGACATCAAATATTAGGTTTTAGAGGTATAAGGATCAAAAATATGCAATTTAAATTCCAGGTCCGTATTTGAAAAAATGAAGTTGATGATGCATGGTGGCCCGCCAACGAAACGTCGGAATTAAAAACTATATGTCATCTTGTAGAAGAGAAAAAGTGGCAATGGAAATGTGACATTTGTTTGAAATTATTTCAACAAATGTAATCAGGAAAAAATAAAAACGAATTTGCTAAATTTCGTTTATTTTCGGATATCTCCGAAGGTAGTCGGAAATTTTAAATTTTTATTGCGGCATTTTCTTGAGCTCCTTATTCTGGAACTTTGACCCCATTTAACCGACTTTGTATCTCTTATAGTTTCGGAGATCCCTGTACTTAGCCTCGAATTTGTAACACCCTGTATATATAGATCTTTTCTACTGCTAACACTAAAATTTTAAATATTTAATTCATTTAGATATTTATATTAGCCATTTTCAAAAATCACACAAACAATAATTATAATGATGCTAGTGGTCTAATGGAACTTTGTGATAGAATGTGCCCTAAAGAACAAGAAAAAGTTAACATGGCTTTGTCTGCATTTATGTTTGGATATAATATACGTTTCTCTGTTGATGAATCGGACAATTTTAAAAATTTTATAGAAAAAGTCTTACGTCCATCATACAAATTGCCTACAAGAAAAACATTGTCATCAAGTCATCTCGTAAAATATTTTGAGAATTGTAAAAAATTATTAAAAAAATTTACAGATACTTAATGAGTGTTTTCCTAATCGTTACTAAAGCAATAGTTTTATTGGTTCGGTTCAGGTTAGCTCATCTGTTTTATTATTTTAGACACAGTGTAAGGTGTAATAAGAATTAGTAGTTTTTAATGATATATATATTTTCATTACTTTAATAAACATTTAAACAAAAATAATGGCCGAGAATATAAATAAATCATATTCTACATCTAAAGGTATTGAAAATGTACAAAATTGGTTAGTGTAGAAATATACGGTAGAATATGTATTATTTTCTATACCTACCCATCCCTGGTTCCATTATTAATAATTGTTTCCATGCAGTGTTTATAAAAGTACATTCTAGCGAAATAATTACTAGACGAAAGTTCCTAAACATTTTCTAACTTTAAAACACCCATACATTTCTTTTTATATTGCTTAATGGCAACTACTTCTGGATTTTTTGGAAACTGCAACAAGCAAAGTAACACTAGATATTAGATTATGTTTTATTTCTATTTTACGTTATTATTCGTTTCTTCAGATTCGCTTCGTTTTCTCGTCCGTAAGAACTTATGATACATCTGTTGTTCTGGATAGAAATGGACGTTCAGGATTATAATAATGATAATAATAAAGGTCTTTATTTGTACATTTATAACATTTTACATATTATAACAATTAGTTGTTATTATATACTTAATAATGTACAAAAAGGCGAGGTTCAGTTTGACAGATAAAATCTGCCATCTGTTCAACTAACCCGAATTATTATGAGCGGCAAAGTTATGGACTACTTGTGGCGACATTCCTCCGAAGTTGAGTTTAAGACTCTCAATATATTCCTTTCTATTGCAAATCGATGTTAGGAAGAGATAAAATCTCCCATTACACACCATTTTACAAAATAATTTTGTCAAAATGACAGTACGGGCTCTGAATTGAAAACACAGATTAAATCTGTGGTAAACACTCTAAGATTACAAGTTGGTCAAAAAGTACAATTTTCTTTATGGAATAAATTGATTTTAAACATTTCACTGTGTTTTTTTGCGCAAATATCCAATACTCGAATTAAAAAAAACACACTGTATAATAATGTATGTTAATAGCCATATAGAATCGGGACCTTTGTTAATCATTTTGGGTAGGAGTCATGTTATTACAGAAAAAATATGTTTAGAATTTAATATACATGTACTATAAAAATAAATTATTTTAATTAATATAGAACAAAATAATATGTAGGTAAAACATATGGATAAAAGCGTAGGTATTGCAAAAATAATGTGTCTGTATCTAGCTCCATATTTGTAGACTGTGGTCAAATTATTTTGGCTCGGCTGAATTCTTTATGTCGGCAGTTATTTTACGTTTTTATTTTAATTAAGTAAGTAAATTTTATAAATAAGAATAATTAATTATTGTTAACATATTTACTCTTTGTGGGCGCATACGCCCAATATTCAAGTTGATTGGCTTACCAATAACGGTTAAAAAACTGTAAAATGTATACTTATGCTCTTATATGAAAACTCTTTATATAAACGAATTTGTAGTTTTCCTAATTATTTAATTTGAATAATAATATTGGCCCAATAAGACTTTTTACAGCTATAGCGTTCTCTTTAATTGAAATCTTATCTATTAGCTCATAAAAGGTCAATGTTTTCGAGCCTCTAATATAAGATTTAATGTCATTTTGGTTCATTTAATTCGTGATTAAAATATTATGTTTCTCCTGATCTTGATTGTGAAATATGAAATTGTTTAGATAAGGCTCTGCTAACGTGTTATACGTGTGTATTTAAATATTCGTTTTTTCATAGAAAAAAATACTTTTTTATTCCATTTTTGAATTTTGCATCGAATTCTAAGTATGTTTCATATACCATGTCCTATACCTAAACCCAACAGTTATCGAAGCAATTACGATTGAACATATTAATAAGTAAGATCTGTTTATATAAAATAAACAGAACAACAAATCAAATTATATATTGAAAATGTGCGCCATTTAGGGCTTGGCAATATCCGAGGCGATCAATAAACTCTCTTTGCATGTTATCAACCATTTCCGGAGTTATGGCACGCACTTCTCTTCAGATCCTCTCTTTCAACTCCTTTAGATTGTTTGGCCTGTCAACAAATACTTTCGGTTTGAGGTAACCCCACAAAAAAAAGTCCAGCGAGTTAGGTCTGGCGACCTAGCAGACCATTCGATAGATCCTTTCTTCCTATCCACCGATTGGAAAAGGTATCATCCAAAACTGTATGCACAGTGGAAGCATAGTATGTAGGAATACCATCTCATTGTAACATCAGTTCTTCGTCAGGGAAGTCTAAGTCCAATGGAAATAAAGCCACTAATGCTGCAATTAATTGAAGTTGGAAAAATCTTGCCCAATAATGACAATATTTTTTTCTAAATTATTATCTAGATTGCACATATTTTGCATGCGTTGACAAAACACATTTCACCTATCTAAATAATCTTCAAATAACTCATGCACTGGAATTACTTTGTATGGGTGATATTTGTGCTTTTGAACTATAGATTTCCGCATGTGTAAATTGACCACAATGTGTGACAGAGGGGTACATTGAATTCCTTCCAAGGAGAGCAAAACGTCAAGTTGTTTATTTCATCTCGAGTAGGACAACCAGATTTAAGCCAATCTCTAACATGACCGAAGTCTTTAAGTTTAGCCTCTATTCTACTCACCATCTTTTGACATATAGGAGGACCATTAGGATAGATTTCATTGAATAATTGTTTCTATTTCAGTTTTTTTTTTGTTCCGTTTTTCTGTTTGTGACAATCGCAACTTTGACACTACCCTTGACAACTATTGCTTATTTGAAGTAAAATTATCATACCGTTTCTATGAGACAAAACGGCGACAAGTCAACATTTAGAAATACCAAAATTGAAGAAAAAACAAAAATAAACACACAATCGAATGTTTTGCTCGATTTACAAATAAATCCTCAGAAATACGGTCTTATAACTATTGAGTTTAGGAATAGGATATGGTACATGGAACATACTTAGAATTCGATGCAAAATTTTAAAATGAAATAAAATATAGATATTTCCATTTAAAAAAATTAAGTTGATGGTCGTAGCTTATTTTTGGGCTACCCTGTATAGTATACATGAAATTACCATAAAAAAAACACATTAAGAAATAAAATCGACGGGTCCGAGCTTTTTTCCAAAAAATACACCGCTGAATTTTAAGTGAATTTAGACATTACTTCTGGGACTCTTCCCTTTTACTAAGAAAATCACAAAAATTATTTAAACTCTTCGGTCATGATGAAGATTTTTCAAAGGGGGGAAAGGCTGACTGCCCTACCCAGCTAAAATATTATTAACCATGCGGTGTTGCTACTTATACTAGAAAGTAGTAGCAACTTTGATGTTTTAGAACGTATATTAACATTTTCTTAAAATTTTAACATACAATATTTAATGTTTTCGAGATATTAAGTATATTTATTTTTCAATATGACTGACATAAATGTTGATATTTTTGAACTCTGGCTGTAAGCAATGTAAGGCACGAAAATCTGGTTTAGCTTTTTTTTTAATAAAATCTTTATTAATCAAATATCACAGATAATTTTTCTTTAACAATGACATTTAACTAAATCAAACAAACAATTAAAATATAAAATTATCAATTCTTATTTCATTTACTGTTTTTCTTTTTATCTATTCTAATTCAGCAGTTAAGGGACAATACAACTGAAGTGAAGTTTACTTATTTAGAAAAATAACTTTAAAAGTAGAACATCTGTATTTAAATTCGTTTTCTCTCGCAAAACTTAGATCTGTTTATTATTGACATATTCTTAAATTCAATCAAGCTATTGTTTTCTTACTCTGGTTGTAAAAATCACTGTCGACATAAACCATTGACTATTCTTTTATACCTTTTCTGCTTCACATCCACCTAAGTTTAATTTAAATTTTTTAACTATAGTGTTTTCTATCCAATTCTAACTTTCTAGACAATAACTAATGGATTTTTACGCTATGACCAAATCTAAGTTGGAATATACAGGGTAGTCTAAAATACAGGTATTTTGGTTACCAGAAAAAGTATCCAAAAGTAGATAATATGTTTCATATAAAACATCCTATATATTTTTACTGATTTGAAATGCTACTGAAATTTGGTCTTCATTTTTTAAACCATGCCTTTACCTAACTTGTCAAGTTTCTCACTTATAAGCATTTATCTGACAAAGTTATACCGATTTGGGTTTTAGCCGGTGTGTCATGCACTGTGATGTGTCCTGCCACTGTTATTATCGGAATTGGCCTCCATGATCACCCCATCTAAATACATTTAATTTTTATCTGTTGGGTATGTTTAAAGAAAAAATAACAAATTACCATTAGTTAAAGGGTTGCTGCATAGGGTTATTCGAGGATATGAAGATCTAGATCCAAAAGAAATTAGATTTGCTACGAGGAGTGCAGTCAACAAGCGCATTTTGAAGTCTTTGGAACTAGACGGTCAGTGTTTGAGTACCTATTTATTTAAATAGTCTTATGTTTAATTATTTTAGCACTTTTAATGAATTTTGTCTCTTCATGCGTTTAAAGTTGAACAAAACACGTAACTCATAATTTTTTTAAAATATACCTTATTACAATTAATTAAACATCTAATGGATTAAGATCGGGTTAGCTTGGAGGGCAGATCTGATAATAACAGTGACATGGCACACCTTCCGTATAAAAGTACCTTTTTCAATGATCTGTTTCAAATAGATGAAGAACAACTTTCAGCACCTTTTCAAATCAGTAAATATATACAGGGTGTTTCATTTTAAAAAGTACTTCTTGACATTTTTCCAAGTAACCCAAATAACTGTATTGTTAGACCACTCTGCATATTGCAACTAATACTTGGCCATAGCGTAAAAAGTTTTCGGTTATCGCCTAAGTTTCAACCAAATTTCAGTGGCTTAGTATCCGAGAGTTCAAAAATATTAGCAAATTTATTGCAAGTATCTTTTTTGGAAAAATGGAAACTAATTAATATTTCGAGAACGGTAAAAGATAGGTATAGGGAAATAATAAGGAAAAATGTTAAACAACAACTACTGATTACGAGAAAGGTTAATATACAGGGTGTTTATTAAACATATGGCAAAACTTGAAAGGGTTATTCCCTGGACTATTCTAAGAAAATTTGCCCTTCGATGATTTTTGAAAAACCGCTTTGTTTCGAAGATACACGGCAAGAAAATTTTTCGACCTTAACAACATTTTATTACCAAAAATTACATGTAAAGTTTTTTAAACTACAAGAACTGCTGATAATTACTACCTCCAGCTAGGATGCAAGAATCCAGTCTTCTCCTCAATGACTGCCGAACTCTTTCAAAAACACCAGGGTCGTTTCTTATTGACTTACACACACCCAGCAATTATCCGATCTCCTAGACCTGGGGGTCTAAGTCCAGGGATCGAGCAGGCCATAAGTGAGGTCCACCTCGACTAATCCAGCGATATCCATATGTTGCTGTTAAGAACTCATGAACTACCACACCAAAATGCGCTAGTGCATTATCGTGCATAAACTACATTGCATTTCTTGTTGGTAATGGTACATCCTCCAGAAACTGAGGTAACGTTTGTTCCAAAAAGTTGCGATACACCTTGTCGGTAAGTATTTCTAGAAATACTGGTAAAATTAGCCAGTCACCCACAATTCCAAAATAAACGTTCAACGAGAACTGATATTGAAAACGATCTTTAAGTACCTCATGTGGATTTTCTTCTGGCCACACATGGTTGTTGTAAAAATTCCTTATTGCATTTCTTGAGAAATTTGATTCATCGGTAAAAAGAGTCAGCGACAGTAGTTGAGGAATTTGAAGCAATGTGTACAAAAGTCATTGACATAATGCAATGCGAGGAGAAAAATCAGCAGGAAGAAGTGCCTAAATGCGTTGTATGTGGTAAGAGTATAACAAATAGTCACTAAGGATTTCCCAAACAGTCATATTTCTTACAATCAAAGTATTTGCAATTTTTTGAGTAGAAGTACCTGAATTTTCCTCTATCATGTCTAGCACATTCTCTTCCACGTCTTCCGTTCTTACTATCATTGGCCTTCCTGGTTACCGACTTCATTTCAATGTAGCGGTTTCATGAAGACAGGGTTGGCAGGATATATATCCGTGATAAATATCCTGATATATATCTTGATAAATATCATGATATTTATGCGACGATATTTATCCTGATATATATCAATATTTTTTTTCTTCTAAAATTCTATTTATCAGTATAAAAATATGGCACCGCTGGCGTTACGCCGGCAACAGCGTATTATGCTGCTTACGATAAGGTGATTCCCCGTCTTTCCGAGGCGTTGAAGCCGAACCACCTGTTAACCTCTTATCTGTTTTGTGCTTTATTCTTTGCAGCGTGGCATTTTTATTTAGTTCCGATTTCTGATTGAAGATTGAACGGAGCAATATTTTGCTGTTTGTTTTATAAATTAAAAATTTTACAATGCCAAAAATAAAAAATCCAGTTTGGGTTCATTTTGATTTAATTAACAAGCCCAGTAATTCTGGTAACTGGGCTAGATGTAAAAGGTGTTTAAAGGAACTACAAGGAATTGTATGTATTCCTAGCAGAATGGAAAAGCATATCGCATCTTGTAGATTGGAAAACCAACCTTCAACTTCCAATTTACAGGAATTGGAATTAGTTAAACAATCAGAAGATATAACCAAAGGTAAGGTGACAGCTTAGTACCTACAAGCTGATATACCATATTTAATAATCATAATAATAATAATATTAATAAAGTTTATTTAAAATATTTACATAAATACAATACATTTTAATATCTTTTACATTCAAAATAAACTTAGGAATAAAACCCCTGAAGGTTAACTTGTTAGGGGTTCATTTTATTAAAATATTTATCTAAAATATTTGGTTAATATATTATTATGTAAATAATTGAGGATAAAATTTTTATAAATTTATTTAATAACTATAGCATTTCTAAAATATTATCTAAAATATTTTTATTTATTAACCACCATTTAATTTCTTTTTTATATAATTTAAATGATTTTATTTTTTTAATATTATTTATTAGACAATCGAATATGTATAAACTTAAAATTTTGAAACTTTTTTGTCCAATAGATTTATTTATTTTTATTTTATATTAGAAATATTATTTTATTATTTTAGTTGTTGTTTTCTTTTGGCTGTTGTGCTGATCTCAATTTTTGTTCTTAGTTGAACCAAAGTTAAAAGCAAAAATATATGTGTACATATTCATAAACTTGTATTTTTTACTTACATTTTACATTCCTATGCCTACATAGGAGTTTCCTATACATAGGAGTAGGTACTTAAAAACTGTCATTGAATAGAATATAGAATTTAAATACAAATTTACATATTTATAACATTATATTAAATTAAGTAATTTTGAATTTTAAAAATAGAAAACCGATGAAATACAAAATAATTAAAAATATAAATAAATATCCAAATTTTGATATATATCGGATATAATATATCGATATATATCGGATATTTGGATATTTATATAAATATCATGATATTTGCCAACCCTGCATGAAGACGTCGATGAATACCTTGAAAGACTTTTCTATCAGAAATATTACGGTCACGAAATCATTCAATGTTCAATCGCTTGGCTAAAAAATTAATTGCCATCAGTAAAAGTCCTGAAATTAAATGCATGTCAGTCATCTCGGCGTTCGTATAGCGATTCATGATATAATACTTCACTAACAATTAAAAATAGAAAATACACGTCAAATAACAAAACGTTAATCAGTCTCGACAAATTCGACACCAGTATGCCTTTTTCAGGTAAAAATGATGGAGAAACCTATTTTTTTGCTTAAAAATGTAATACAGGCACGTATAAAAAATAGGTTTAAAGACATATAGGTGGCGCCCTCTACATGTGGGTGCCATACTAACACCAAATTCGAATTTCGCATTTCAAAGAATTAACTTGTATAGGGGTTAATTTTATTAAATTACCAATTTTAGTTCAAACATCGACATTATTTCAAAAATTATTTAGAAAAACAGCACCACATTATTGAAAATATTGATAATATTGTAGCTGGGTAGAGCACTTCCTGTTATGCAAAAAATTCAAATTTGTGGATCGTCCCTTTGACTGGTTCGCCATAAATCTCATTCACCGTGAACCACCCTTTGTAAACTTCGACGATAAATTCGTTATTTTTAATAAAACAATAAAATATGCCAAGACTTTTATATATGGTAAATTTAACGATACGATACGAATAAAAGCTTTTTCAGTTTAAGAAGGAAATGCTTCGACTGAACTTTACCATTTTAGAAGTCGTACTTGCCTTCAGAAACAGTCCTACGAGCGTATAAAAATCACGTTTACCTGCGCACACCTGCTGTTTATACTTGGGGCCTCTTTTTCATCTTTACGACCACGTTTGCTGGTTAAACTTTTAGGGCCAGTATTTAAGGAATCGATTCTTCAATCCCGTAATTGATAAATATCGAAAATGGATTTAAATTTTTCCTCAGAAGTTCTCTCTCTCTCTCTACAACATTTCGGTTCACATATCTCTTCCTCATCATCCATCTATTAAGGGCTCATAAATAATAATTCCCTAATATTATTATTCTCGGACCTGTGAAGAGTAACAAGCAAGATCTGACTATCTTTACTAACTAACTAACCTAAACTAACCTAACCACGCTATATAGCTTTAGCAAGCAAGTTAACTACAGAAATAACAGCAGGTATGTATTTTGGTCAGAGTAACTTGCATTTTTTAATGTTCTGCATGTTCTTAAACAAAAGAGTGCATAAACAAAACTAGTAAATATTGCGTCGTATACGAGGGAGAGGTGAAAACGTTAAATTCACTCAAGAATAAAGTGCCCTTATTTTAGACCGTAGAAAAATTTTTTATAAGGAAATGTTGTTTGCACTTAAAAGTTATCCACACATACCAAATTTCAGCTCGGTAGCACAAAAAAAAATGTTTTTACTTCTTTTTTTGACGTCCCCTCGTATAAGGAATCGATAGAAGCTATGCAACCTATAAATTCAGTTTTTTAACAGCTCGTGGGCAATTAGACACATAACTTACTTAAATTTAAAACATAAGGTCGAAATGAAAGTTTCGGCACGGCAAACTGTTAGGAAAGTAAAGGAAATAAAACTTTAAGCGTCAGTTTTATAGTAATGTATAATAAGTCCGAAAAACGGCGAACAAGCAAAAATAACATAAAAAACAAGGTTATTTAACGTTCTACATGCCCTTGATTTCGAAATGGTCAATGCTTAAAAACTTTGTTTTTAGATAAATGATAAATTTAGTCGGTCACAGTCACCGAATCGCTAGTCCGGAGAGAAAAACCAGCCGCGTTCGTATGGATTACTGACTATTTTATATCATTTTATGACTAATTCTCCAGATGTTGTGCCTTTATATTTTTTCTATTTGTTTTTAGAGTAACTCCAAAAAAAGAAGTCCATTGGTATGATATCGGGCGATTTTGGGGGCCAAGGGTTTCCAGAAAAGCGCCCAATCCACCGATTAGGGAAGTAGTTATCTAACCATTCCCTTACTGCAATAGTACTATGGATTGACGCGCCATCTTGTTGAAAATAAAATTCCTGACGGACATTTAGTGGCAGATTCTCAATGAAATCACTTACAATGGTTCCTGTTTGTTTAAATTTAGTGGCAATTCTTAAAACGGTTGAATGAACTATATTTCTGTAGGGATGTCTCTGATTAAAAATATCTGCCGTTTCGCGAGATGAATTGTGATTTTCCCCAAAAATTAAAACAATTTCAATTTGTTCTTCTAAAGACAATTTTAGTTCTGCAATTTTTTACAGCTAAAATAATAACTGACGCTTAACGTCAGTTTTAATCCTAAATATTTTTTCATGGCAACTAGATTTCAATAAAAACGACTTTTATTAGGTATGTAAGGGTTTGAACTTTAATTCATGAACCGATGGGTTTAAGAGTTTTTGAAAAATTTGGGACCGCAAAATATTGTTAAATGTATGAAGTATACCCTCATTTATTTTATATAAAGCTATTTCGCTTATTCATAAAATAATGTATGGTGTGCACCAGAAAAATTAGATTATTTTTGACGATATTTCATTAAACGTCCAGTTTTCGCGTATTTAAACAAATTTAAGTAAGTTATGTGTCTAATTACCCACGAACTGTTAAAAAAACTGAATTTATAGGTTGCATAACTTCTATCGATTCGTTATACGAGGGGGCGCCAAAAAAAAAGTAAAAACATTTTTTTTGTGTTACCGACCTGAAATTTAGTGTTTATGGATAACGTTTAAGTGCAAACAACATTTCCTAATAAAAATTTTTTCTGCGGTAAAAAATAAGGGCACTTTATTCTTGAGTCAATTTAACGTTTTCACCTCTCCCTCGTATACGACGCAATATTTACTAGCTTTGTTTATGCTCTTTTTTGTTTAAGAACATGCAGAACATTTCCACCTTCAAAAAAATTTGGTAAGTTTTGAAATAAAAAAAAATCCCCCTTGGTGCGTACTTTCTGCCGGTCACTGTAAAATGTTATTGTCAAGGTTAATAAATTTAGTGACGTCCGGAAGTACAATAACATGAGAAAAACTTGAAATTGTGGAAACAATAAAAATAATCTAGGTAGCTTATGCCCTGCAACGATTCCACTTGAAACGGATGTGGTAAACGTGGACACATCTAAAAGGTATGACTGAGTAAAAAAGATCATAAAGCTGCTTCAGCCTCAATTCTAGCTGCTACGATACTACTTGAAGCTGCTCTAGAGTGTTTAACTGCCGGTACTTTTGATACTGATTAATTCATTTCGCATAGACGATTAAAATAGTCATAATTTAAAATGTGCCAAAACCTACAAATTTATATTGACATTGGCACATTCAAAACCCTGATTATTTGAATCATCTATCAAATGACTTAATCAGTGTCAAAAGTACCGGCACTAAGGCCCGTTTATACCGTTCGCCTAAACATTGATTAAAACATTAAGCAATGATTATCTCGAAATATCTGTTGTATCGTTTGTTAAACAACGATTAAAGACAGCTAATCATTAATTAAACTAAACATAATTTCTGGGACGTTTAAATTATCAATTAGTAAAATATCAGTGATTAACCTCAAAGCTTATTGTGTGTTTTTAGCTTCGGCAGATTTATTTTACTTTTATCTACTTCTTCTGGGACCTAAAATGGATTTTGTTGAAGATAAATTTATAAATGATAATCTGAAAACTCTAGATATTCTTGATTTCGGATTTCCGCGCAATTCGACCAATTGGATACATTACCGTTCGTTCTATAGAAGTCTTCGCCTTACTACAAGCACTGTTTAATATTTTATTTAATCGTAAAAGACTTGGAATCTGATAATGATTTGTAAGTAAAGGGTATTTAATTTAGTAAAGTGATTTTTATTTATGGAATAAAACACAAAGTCTGCTCCACTAATTTAATAAAATAAGTTCATATTATATGCCCATACATGTTTCGAAGACATAAACCTTCATCTTCAGTGGGTTATTATTAAGATGTAATTAATTTATGAAGAGACCAATGACATTGTTAAATTTCAAATTCATAAATTAATTACATCTTAATAATAACCCACTGAAGATGAAGGTTTATGCCTTCGAAACATGTATGGGCATATAATATGAACTTATTTTATTAAATTAGTGGAGCAGACTTTGTGTTTTATTCCATAAATAAAATATTACTCCACTGCGAGATGGACTACTTCCATAAAAGTGATTTTTACCGGCGTTCATTTTCAGGAACAATAGTTAAGTGTAGAACCCATTGCTATTTTGTTCCACATTAAATTTCTTTCATTAACCAAGATATTGTCAGTTTTTTATTTTCTAATACATTTTTATAACGAGCACAAATGTTTGCTTTTGCTATAAACAATTTTTCTTACGCAGTATAAAGCTTTACAGCGTTCTCTTTTCTTCTTGTCGTCGGAATCCATGGAACACAATGGAAATAGAAATTATTCTTTATTAAATTTAAACTAAAACCAAATCAAGCTGTCAAACTACTGAAAGTCAAAGTGGACGTTCAAAAATTATTGTAACCTATAAATTTTCTTTTCTTTCTTTCTTTTTATTATTGGCTCTGCCCTGAGGGGCAATTCTGCCAGCACATTAGAAGTGACCGTAACCTTGTCGGGCTCTAGACCCCGTCACGACCACTGATTTCTTCTTCTTCTACCTATAAATTCAAATAAATTCACCGATCTAAAGTTAGCAAATACCCTAAACTTTTTAAAAACT
This sequence comes from Polydrusus tereticollis, assembly GCA_963920685.1. Lineage (NCBI taxonomy): Eukaryota > Metazoa > Arthropoda > Insecta > Coleoptera > Curculionidae > Polydrusus > Polydrusus tereticollis. The sequence continues at coordinate 60,994,840 of OY987329.1, forward strand.
GCACTATTGCCAAGTGTATTTTCCTGTTAACTAAATACACTAAATACACTATATGTGTGGTGCAACTCGTGAACAAATATTCATTGATTAAAAACAAATCTCCGATTAACTAATCAATGTTTACGCCGTAAACGGTACAATCGGCCCTAAGTAAGTGCCTAATCAAATAAAAAAAAATATATAATATTAATAAACTATAAATTTTAATTCTTAAGCCCTTTTTTTGTTTATTTTATGAACTCAGTTTCGTATAATTCAAGTTTTAAAGGGATAATTATTATCTGTTTGCTATTTTCTGTTTAAATCCGGTTTGTGTTAATATCTAATATTATTAAATAAGCTTGTCGCTATATCAGAAACGTTGTTATAACTTCCTTTCATTCTCCCAAAATATATTTAACTTTAATTCAAATGTTCGCGCTTCTAACTTTTCCGTTACATGAATTAATAGAATAGTTATTTCTTAAAGTGTGTATACATAGGTACCTAATTAAAACCATGTATATGTATATACCGGGTGATGCATAGCTTAGTTGAACATAGGAAATCCCATGTAAATTTTGAGGTGGCTAAATATTGGCTCTCCTGTACATTTTAGAGAAAAATTGAATTAAAATTTTTTTGAAGAGGCCGATATAATAAATCCATGTAGCAAGTTTGAATAAATTTTAGTAAGCCAATCTTAACTTATTCAATTAAATGTGATGGCTAAATTACGAACTTTTCATAGTGTAGGTAATACAGCAAACACCAGCAAATAATTTCTATGACGCTATTGTCAAAAATTGACGTAAAGCTGGACATAACGAATAAAGATTATTTCACATTAAAAACATGTTTTTCTTTCACGAATCCGGCAATCACACATCCAAAATAAAAGACACCATTATGATTTTCTGTAGTAATATATTAAGGGATAGGGAAATTATCGAAAATCATCCCGAAGATTTTTTGCCTTGGAAATTGCTCGAGGGCTTGCCCGAGAGCGATTTCCTAATGGCAAAAAATCTGAGAATGATTTTCTGATTATTTCCCAATCCCGAAATGTATTTTGAAGATTATTTACCAAATAAAAAACTAACGATTTCTGACGGGTGAGATTTTCACTTTTGACAAGGGTGATTTTCACCGGAGAGCGGGAGATTATCGCTGAATAATCAGGTGAAAATCAACCCGCTTTTATAATGGATGAGGTAAATAATCTTAATAAGCCTTTAATTTAACATAATATACCTAAGACAACAGATTTTCATAAAAAAACATTAATTAATTAAATGTTCAAACAACCCTCCCATAACAGCTAAACACTATCATAACCGATTATAAAATTCATTTTCAACATTATGTATATAGTTGATATTGAGAAATTCTGTCACATTCTAACGAAATACAGTTTTTTAGCAGGTCTAGATTTTCAAATTTTACATCTTTATGAATAAAATTTTTTAAGTGACCCCACAGAAAGAAGTGTTTTGGCGAAAGGTCAGGAGACTTGGCTGGCCAAAGGATTAGATGCCGTGGGCCAATAATATTTCCGTTAAAAATATTTTGCAAGTATTCCCTAACCGTGAGAGAATTATGGACAGGACAACCATCATTTGATACCAGGTCTTCTGATTGTGACGTACAACTTCTTCTAGTGCGGGTTTATTTTCATATTCAAAGATATAGAAATGCCTACATACTAACCGGAACAAAACAAAGTAAAGAAAAAGTCCAACAAAAACAATATTTTAATAATCCTACTATTTAAGCAATAGTCATCTTTATGCGGTTTAATATTCTTATCAAAGAAAATTATAATATTAAGTACTTAGAAAAATGTAGTATTTACTTTACCGAACCGTTCTCAAAGCGTATTATGAAAATCATGAACGTTCACCTGCGCACACCTGCTGCATCTATTATCTTAAGTTTCATTTTTATCCGAGTTTTTATCGTTACGCTTGTAACAAGCAAAAAAGATTTGAGGGGACCTATTCTCCAATTTAGTAAAAAATGTGTTATTCGTCAAATATAGGGAATCAATGTCGTTTATTTTTATTGTTTCGAATCCTTGAGCAAATTTCCAGCGGCGGTACAAATTAAGAGTACAGGCAGAAAGAAGTCGGGTTACCGGCTCACTGATAGTCGGCATCAACTTACGGGAAAAAAATAGGTTGATGATCGTCGGCGCCTGCAAGTGCGCCGGTGAGTTTACCGGAATCACCATCCAAATATGGACGGTGCCGGAATGAGTATTAATTTGATCATTAGTAGACAGGTTGTGAATATGGATTTTAAGGCCTTAATTGCCGCTGTTTATAAACAATTCTCAATATGAGAGAAACAAGCGAAAAGTCATAGCAATAGAACTATTGTAGGGAAGTACTGGAAGAAATGGGCGTCCTGGGTGTTTATTCATTCCTTAAATAAATTTTGAAATTCCCTTGTTACTATTCATTAAATTTTTGTGTATTATATTTTATATCGCATTTCTTCCTTTTCAAAATTAAAAAAGGTTCTGTTATGATGAGATATCTGACAGTCTAGGCTAAAACATAAATGAAGTAAGTAAGTAGTACGTCACTTCACAAGCAAATTTCTTAGTATTGAAAATGATATATTTCCTGTTTATTTTAGTTAATGCCTATGAGCTTTGTTTATTTGGCAGCATAATTAATTCGACTGAGCCCCTGTATTGTGTTGTGCAAATCTTGTTAAATTATTAGGCTAGCGATTAGCTTTTCTAAGGTGTATACGTATGTAATAAATTATAACCACGACAAAGTTACCCAGAACACAATAAAGTTTGAAATATTTTAGCATACAAATTGTTACGTATATTTTGTACCTATTTATTACTTTCAATAATTTTTTAGGTCGTCCTACCAATTGACAGGTATTGGATTAATTGGAAAACTAATTACATTGGATTCCTTCATGTGTACAGCTTTGATTTTTATTTCCTACAAGCTTCGTGTACTAATTAAATTAAGCTACTCAGGTAGGTACCTATAACTTCTATCATTTTTAAGAATTGGTTAAAAGCGCAGAGGACGAAAAATCCTTATACAACGTACTGCTGGCTAGAAGAGAAATTAAAAAATCGCAGCAAACGATTTTATAATAATATTATGGAATGATATGAAACAGCAATAAACTCACCTTAAAAGAAAAAATATTCTGTTTTACTTATTTACTAAAAACTATACTACTCAATTATTAGCAAATAAAATTTGTTAATTTAAAAAGGTCTTAATCTACAGTCTGTCCACGGATAGAGTTTTAGGAACAGGAATTTTTCTTTTATCTAGGCAGGTCTAGAAGGAAACGCATTCTTTATACAACCATCTGCTTGCATGTATTAAAACTTATATAATGAAAAATTAAAACGTAATTTAAAATGGTCTGTAGAGCAATCGCAAATCGGGCATTCGTAATTAAAGTTTCAATACAAGCAGACGTTTTCATAAGGAATGACACGTCGCAAGTAGAATTTATTCGTAAAGTAAGTAGGCCTATTGCAGCATTTTCTTCTGTATAACTGGACATTTAATTCCCCTAGCTTTAATATATTTGGGTATCATAATAGGTGATATTAATATCCTTTAAGATATCGCTGGTTAATCGATGCTGATGATGACAGTTTCTTCTCTCGGAACATGCCATTTACCATACTATAATATCTGCTGGCACATATTAATATTAAATATTAGAGCAGACTTCATGTGTTTTCTTTCACTTATTTTTATTAATAGAATACATTTGATTTGAGGGTTGTTAGAAAGTTGAGTTCTCCATTTTAGGTCTTTCCTCGTTCAGCTGTTCGGCTGGTTATCACTAGATATGTCTTTGATTCGGAAATAATTCTTTAAATATTTGACATGTGTCGCAGCATTGTTACTTAAATTAATTCGACTGGACTTCGAAAAGTAAATAGCTTGAGGCTTAGTGTCGTATAAACGCATTTTCCATCTTTTCAAGCGTTTTACCAGAAGATTAATATGACGTTGCAGTTTTGAGACTACTAACCTGGGCTGTTTGGTAGTGGTAGTAATCGCAGTACTGTCAACAAATAGTTGTGCTTGACCAAATTTTGGGATATCACTGGTATAAGTATTGTACATAGCCGGTGCAAGGAGGGAACCTTGCGATACTCCGGCTCTGACGCGTTACACAGTTGATACCGCATTTTTTGACGAAACTGCGAGACTCCTGTCTACCAAAAAAATAGTATATAACCTTTATTCGGTAATTATGCATACCTAACCTTATCATTTTTAGCATCAGTCCGTCGTGCCAGATCTCGTCGAAAGCTTTGCTGACGTCGAACAGAACCGCACCCGTGTGAAATCGGCGATTAAAGCCCTTATGAACATTGGACGCTAGTCTTGTCGTTGCAATGAGCAGATCTAAAACCAAACTGCTCTGGAAATTCAAGAATAGGCCTCCATCAGGCATAATATGTTATTTCGATTGATGCATTTTGCAATGCTAATCATCAGTATTGAGAAAGAGACATGTCTAATTAACTTTTTCATTTGCAGTGATTTGTATGAAATAGCCTAGATTATGGGAAAAAGTAATAAGGGCATAAAATTGGATCAGCTGGTATCTTGACGAGCTTCTATGTTTTTTAGGTATTTGCCAGATCAAAATGATTTACAAATAGCTAAAATGCCCAATCGCAATGATCAGACTCATTATATTTAACTAAAAGTGCTTCTCGGATTTATATTGTGGTTACTTTACTTTTGTTACACGACGTTTCGAGTAGCTACTTAGTATCTCTAATCCATCTTTAATGGGCAAACAGTTTCTATTTTAAAAAACCATTAGAGATACCTGCTAATCGAAGCGTCGTGTAATAAAAATAAAATAAAGGTAATGTAAGTTCATAACGAATCTTCAACAGTGTCTACAATCTTCAAATAAATGATTATTTTCTTGTTCTGCTCAATGATCGTAATGCAACGGTAGGGTCCCTACCAGACGATATAATATGTTGTTCTAAAATATTTTATGTACGATTGCTTAGTTAGTTATTATATAGTTTAACAGTTATAAAGTGGTACTTTATTATACTAGTTCAATAAAGTAGCTTCATCTACTATAATTTCTGGTATTAAAATTAGAATAACTAAAACAATTTTTTATTCCAGAGAGGCTATATTTTGAACTTCTTTCATTTTCACCGATACTCTTTTTTGACCACCTTATTTGATACATTAAAAACAAAGCGCACATAATTTGTAACCCTTATAGGAACCATGCATGGCAAACTTTGCAGATATGTTATACAGGGTTTTAGGCATTAAATAAATGAAAAATCAATAGCTATTTGTGTATAAAGAGCGGCAATGTATCACTTTGCACTCGAATTACACACATGATTTTTTCTACAACCCGTGTTTTTATGAAAATGCTCGTTAAAAAGTATTTACTGCAAAAGAAAAATTACCAATTGCATAAGTACATATCATTTATTTAAATACCGTCTTACTGGTCACAAAATTGTCGACATGTGTGAAAAAACACCCCTTAACGCTTACTTTCAAAATTGGGTCAAACATGAGGAATACCAGATGTGTTATGATGGTTGTCAAGGTAATCAAGCGAGCGAGCGTTTTGGTAACAACACGCTCGCTTCTCGGAAAAGTGCTACTTTGTGCCTTCTTTTGGAAGCGCAAAGCTACACTTTGCGGTTGGTTGTAGAAAAATTCTTTTTCGTTGTCATTTGAGAGAATTGAACATAAAATCTCGTATGATATGTATGTACTTATAACATAAATAGCTATTATGTTATTATATTATTATGTGTCTTGTATTGTTTATAAACTGAAAATAAGCCTAATACCAGATTAATATAGTAACAGGTTCATTTTCGGGGGAACACCACATATATAAAACCAATATATTGCTAATACCGTGTTACAGAAATGTCCTCAGCATGTGGGGTTTTCCGGAAGCGTTGTGCCTGCGCAGTTCATGTGTATGTCAGGTCCGGTTTTAAACTGATTTAACTTAATTTGATTGAATAGGTCTTGATTTATAAAAAAAGCAATTATGGTAAATCTTGCCATAATATGAAATATAAGGCATCAATTTTCTCGAAGAAGCAATACACCCCAGAAAATTATGCATATTCAGGATTTGGGTATTTTGGGGTGTAGATATGGAAATTGAAATTTCGGAATTACAATTTAGTTTCTGATATAAGGTCTTAATAGAAAAAATGTTAATGTTTAGCACACTTTTGATATGGAAATAATAATAAATAAAAAGTAATCAGTGCCCTTTTCGCCTGGTATCCTTCTATTAGTTTCAATACATACGACGAAAGTTGCACAAAAATTACTTTTTTTAACATATTAAAAGAAAGTCAGAATGGAGGTTTTAAATGGTTATAGTAGACTTGAAATTTTTAACAAAAGTTCCACAAAGTACAATAAAGAACTGAAAAAACGTGCGCATTACACACTCCAAACATAGTGCAAATAAAGAATAAAGAGACGACCGGCTCTGGACAATATAAACGTCAAATATCGAAAAATTGTAGATATCCGACGTACGGCGCACGAAATACGCTTTCGCGGAACGATACATGCCGGGGACGTTGTTTTCTGCTGGTGGGAGTTCAGTGGGGAATACTCAGAAAATTAATATACAGCAGGTCCAAAATTCTACCGTTGCCTTAATGACTCCAGCAATCGATGATAAGGGGCCGCTATTGTTAAGTATGGTAAACTTATTTGAGTGCTAGACAGTGTCGGACCATAATTGGCAGGTATGCTATATATTATGTATTTACATTGTTTTTTCTAAATTATATCATTCTTTATAAAACATCTTAAGACGTAACTACAGGGTTAGGATTTAAAGTGTTACAATGCAAAATCTGAAAAAGGGTTGAAAATAGTTTCATCAAATTTTAGGATGCCAATAGGGTTGGGGGACAAATTTTAAAACATTTTTGACATTTAACCGAGATTTATCTGTCTAGTGCCAAATTAAAAATGTTAAATGGAAATATGTTTATTTTCTTCGATAATTCGATTACACGTCAATAACTACGTAAATAAGCAGAAAATTGTTTAATTTACTTTACTTGTTGCTTTGTTACGAATTTATGAATAAACAAAATTGGAACACTTAAAACTATCATACTACCTTAAATTTAACGACGATCGTGCCTTAAAAGATGTTTGAAATGATCGATCCCTATCTACTTCTAAACATTTTGCAATTCTTTTTTGACATGAGTAGCGCACGCGAGTTAATATTTGAGGCGTTAAGTACTAAATTACATGATTGTCGAATACGATCTTTCATGTTCTCTGGTGTGGTCGGTGGTATAGCCATAACTTTATCTTTTATAAAACCCCACGAGAAAAAATCCAATGGAGTTAAATCCGGTGACCTTGCAGACCAGTTCACAGAACCACCACAGCCCATTCATCTGTTTCCAAACATTTCATTTAGTGTATCTCGAGCTTGTCGTGCAAAGTGTGGCGGCGCACCATCTTGCTGATACCATAGGCTGATTTGAATTATTATCCAGAAGTTGAAGCAAATCGTTGTTTAAAATGTATTGTACATTAATTTGTCCATTTAGGTGGCGGTTAAAAAAATGGCCTATGACTCTATCTCCGACTATACCATATAAGGTATTAATCGACCATGGATGTTGTGTAAATTGTGCCGGTTTACCTTACATGAATAATAGCAAAATTGATTTACTCAGTAAAAATTCAAACTCAAAATAATCAAGATTAATTTAAATAATTACCTGACCAAAATTGGTATCGTTAATTGCCAGTTAACCAGTTACGTAAAGTGATCCTATTTTGAAAATCTTTACCATACAATTCCTGATGAAGAGTTCTGTAGTAAGGGTGAAAATTGTGCTTACGTAAAATAGCCAGTATCGATTTTTGGCACACTGCTGAATCACGTGCAAGTTCCCTTGAACTAACATGAGGATTTATTGCTACTACACCCAAAACTCCAACGGCCATAATATCGTCATTGGTTTTTATTTGTCTACGAACTCTGCTCTTATTTCGAAGGTTTCCGGTACTGCGTCCTCGATATTCTAATCGCTTAAATGCCATATGAGAATTTTAAATGGCGGGACACCTAATAGCCCGCAATTGCACGGCTTCTCGAATATTTTTTTTACATTCTCCCAGAATTAATAAAATGTCCATTTTAATGTCGTATGATGGTTCCATAATTGCGCTGAATAAAAAACTCTATCAAACTCAAAGAATATGTTGGAATCAGATTACTACTTTGTGAAAGTCAAAAGTAGTATACTAGGATATCACAATAATTAAAAGTTTCGATGAACAAAAATCAGTGGAGGTAGGTATCCTAGTTTACAAAGTTTTAAGTGTTCTATTTTTTTTTTTCAAAAATACGTAACTTAGCAGCCAGTAGAGTAAATTTCCATATAAAAAAACTGATCTTTTAGATATTTTAAAAAACTCAAAAGGGAATATGTTTTTGTGATGCTATGGCATCAAATTTAGGACATACACATTTTTGCGTTTTCCCCCTTATTATTGTGTTTTTAATTCCATAGTAGAATCAATTGAAATCCAAAGTACGTTCGCAAAACACATCTCTTACTTTATGATCTAGCGCTGTAGATTTATTTAGGAAAAATATAAATAACGAAGCCACTGACAGCTAGAAAAACTCAGTGGAATATGTAAAAAAGATTAACAGTTTTTATATTTGTGTAGTCAGTATACGTATCTTTATCATGGGAATCAAGTACTTGTTCCTTTAAGCAAAAAGTTTTCTAGTGTACGTATAGTAGTAGGTATATCCACGTTATGATGGTCCTTATTTTGACAATATTTAAATTATTTTGCTCCTAGGCCCTTCGAATTTTTACAGATTTTTAAGGTATCATAATTTTTAAGTTTCATCTATATGATATTTTTTAAACTTTTTTTCAAAATTTGTTTAAAAATTAATAATAAATTATTCTTTCTTCGTATATAATGCGTTGTGGAGAATATTGTCAGTCTTACGTATATTACCACTATAATTAATTTATGCCGAAAAATCAAATTTAAAATCAATCAAATCAAAATTACAAGAATCATTGTCTCAGGTCTGTATTTTTATTGTATTAGTATACGTCCAAGCATGATTCACATGTACTCTGGCAACTGCAGCAGCTCCTAATCATGACTTGCAGTTCATAAAAAAACTTCGCAATCATTTATGGTATTTAAATCCAGAGTCTGCCGCAATGACATTTTTCGATGGACATTATCGGATAAAATATAAAGAAAAACGGTTATTAAATTAAATAGTGTTGATGATGAAGATTGTCTGAAACATACTATAACAGATATTTGTCTGTAAATGACCATATATATTATAACATCTGGGTAGTACTCAGTGAAGATTATCAGGATTAGATAAACGACTGAGATGAACAATTATTTTCTTTATTTAATGCTAATGTTTTATAACGTCATTAATATTGGCTCAAACTTTCTTTTCTTTTTTTCCTTGTACAGATTGATCTCTTCTTAAAACTTCTGTCAACTTCAAATCAGATTAACCTATTCGGATTACTTTGCCAACTCCTGTCAATTTCTACTAGAATTAACCTCTGGTGACTTTGTTACCTTCAAATATGACTAAAACCTAAAATTTAGAAAAACCGGAATATCTCCCCCCCTAAATATTAAAACAATTCTATCTTATTTAAACAATCAAAACATTAAAATTATTATTCAGTTTTTAAATGTAAATAAAATAAATTTATAAATTTCCTTATTTCAGGAAGCAAATACATTTTCCTAGTCCTATATTCTGTTCCAGTTTCCTAAGTCAAATCTCCCACCATTTGGGAGTATGACTTAATTTTTTCCCATTGTTGTGCATGTAGTAACTATCCCCAATTTTATTTTTCCCAAGCTTTTATCAAATTATTGATATAATAGGTTCTCCACACTCCACAGCACTCAAAATAGATCCACGATCCACGATCAGCTGTTCCATTCCCATAACCTATCATATCCCATAACCTGAAACCATCAGAAGAAAAAAAAGAAGAAGAAATCTCAGGGCCGAGCCAATAACAAAAAGAAAGAAAGAAAGATGTAATCTTTGACAAGTCTAGCGAATGATTTTGAATATACTATCTGAACAAGAATCCAAATTCTCTATGATCCTACTATCCAGGAGAACTATACTCGGGTCAGGTCACCGAGTATATTCTCTATAGCTGGATTTATAGAAAAAGGGGGCTCCGCTGTTTTGGAGTACTGTCTCGTGTCAGGTCTCCGCGAGTAGACAGACAGACAGCAGGAATGGGGACAAATTTTAAATATTTATCACCCTTAACCTTACTATTATGGAGAGTTATACTCGTGTCAGATCACCGCGTATAATCTCTCTATAGCTAGTTAGCTAGGTTTATAAAAATGAGGTTCCGCTGTTTTATGGTACTACTCTCGTGTCAGGTCACCGCGAGTAGACTCAACAGCAGGAACGGGGACAAATTTTAAACATTTATTACCCTTATCCTTATCAGGTTTCCAAGATCTTGCTTTCTTCAAAGCTTGATCTCGAATGAATCAATCCGACCGATGTAATGGTGGTCTTCAAGTTAGCTTTCGCTTTGACTTCTTTTGTTTTTCGATACATCTTTTCGATGACATTTTGGATTTTTTTTGGTTTTGATTTTTTACATTGTTCTTGATTTGTTTTACATTTATCATTTTAAGCTTGTTGTTGTTTTGGATCCCGATCTTGGGAAACGGCTATAAATAGCGCGTTTCTCAAGACAGTGATCAGTTGGTGCCGTACCTTGCAGTGGTGAAGACGTGTTGGGCCTTTGTCACTGGCTAAAAGCGGCATGGTGGTTTTATTTGGGGGGAAGTCCCCTGGGGTGTAGCTGAAGAAGCACCGGTGGAGGACGCCGTAGTCGAGCCCGATACTGTGAGGAAGCAGTGGTTCCTAGCCGATCCGAGGCGTTCGTACCTAGAGTACGGGCAGGTCCGAAAGTTAATTTTAAGAAGAGATATAGTAAGAAGAAGATGAGTCAATTTTAACGTATGGATGCCAACAATGTATGAATGACACACTAAGTTTAAGTGTTTTCCACCTGGGCATTACTTGCGCCAGTTCGGCAGCCTAGTGGAGTGCGACGGGAACCGGTCATAGCCGACGGTGCCGCTGGGACTACCCGCGCCGTGATAGCTGCGCGCCGGACGCCATCGCCAGGGAGACGCGTACGAATGGTTGGACCTGGGCATAACCTGCTCCAGGTGGGCAAGCAAAGAAAACTAAGTGGCGAAGCAGAAATGAGGAAGAACAAAGTTACCTAAGTACGAAACCGCCGATGCCAGGACTGGATGACAGTTGCCAGTCCTCCAGCGTCGAGTGCCACTACCCAGAAGACGTGTACGAGTAAATACCACCTGGGCATAACCTGCACCAGGTCGGCAAGAAGGAAAAACCACGTGGCAACGTGATTTGAAGGCAGAATAATAGAAAACCGGCGATGCCAAGAGCCGGACGTCAAGGCCTGACCTCCAGCATCTAGTGCCGGTACCTACAAGACGAATACAAGGTCCTACCACCTGGGCACCACCTGCCCCAGGTCGGCAGAGAAGAAGCCAAGCGTGGCAAATAGCGAAATGGCCGAAAAAATATAGCTTTACGAAGTGAAACACCGCCAGCCCTGACGGCTGAAGGCGAAGATGCTCTAATACCGAGGCCGCCCCTAAGCCGCTGCTTGGGTGCGGTTTCAAACTGCCCTACACAATATGCCGCCCCTGAGAAAACGACTGTAAGCTAGCCGAGGTACTAAGAACTTCCAGGGATATGCCCCTTGAAGGAGAAAGCGAAGGCATCATTGTGCCAGGACATGGCGCCCAACTAGTTGACTCACTCAGGCGATAGGAGTGAAAAAGAACCCACTAACGGAGTTAGGTCCTTGGACCTAAGCTATCGTGGAACGTTGACAACCCAACCTGCTGAACGCCTTGCAACTAACATCAGAGCAGAGCGAAAAGTGTGGGAAGGCTTGAATTTGGGTCGAACATCATAGGCAGAGAAAACTGATGAGGACAGAACTGTTAAGTCAGACAAACCAAATGTTAAACGGTGTTGTGTCTGTGAAGAACTATCGAGGGGACCTCCTATGGAGGGACGAGGAATCACCATTCTTGTATTTTCTCGTCGCTAGCTCTCCTCCATGGAGAGGGATCCTTTGAGGCGACGCATGGAGCACGCTAGGAACCAGTAAATGAAGACCGGACCACGGCCCCTCAGACCGAGGTCGCCGGGACGATGTCAAGGAAGAAGAAGTGAAGAAACGTAGAATTAGTATTAGTTGTTAAGTTGTTTTGTATTTGTTGGAAAAGATGTTTGTTATTGAAATGTTGTATGATCATGCCAGATGGGCATGGTCAAATAGATCACCAGTGACAAAGGCTCTTAAGGGGGGGGGGGGTGTTTTGGATCCCGATCTTGGGAAACGGCTATAAATAGCGCGTTTCTCAAGACAGTGATCAGTTGGTGCCGTACCTTGCAGTGGTGAAGACGTGTTGGGCCTTTGTCACTGGCTAAAAGCGGCATGGTGGTTTTATTTGGGGGGAAGTCCCCTGGGGTGTAGCTGAAGAAGCACCGGTGGAGGACGCTGTAGTCGAGCCCGATACTGTGAGGAAGCAGTGGTTCCTAGCCGATCCGAGGCGTTCGTACCTAGAGTACGGGCAGGTCCGAAAGTTAATTTTAAGAAGAGATATAGTAAGAAGAAGATGAGTCAATTTTAACGTATGGATGCCAACAATGTATGAATGACACACTAAGTTTAAGTGTTTTCCACCTGGGCATTACTTGCGCCAGTTCGGCAGCCTAGTGGAGTGCGACGGGAACCGGTCATAGCCGACGGTGCCGCTGGGACTACCCGCGCCGTGATAGCTGCGCGCCGGACGCCATCGCCAGGGAGACGCGTACGAATGGTTGGACCTGGGCATAACCTGCTCCAGGTGGGCAAGCAAAGAAAACTAAGTGGCGAAGCAGAAATGAGGAAGAACAAAGTTACCTAAGTACGAAACCGCCGATGCCAGGACTGGATGACAGTTGCCAGTCCTCCAGCGTCGAGTGCCACTACCCAGAAGACGTGTACGAGTAAATACCACCTGGGCATAACCTGCACCAGGTCGGCAAGAAGGAAAAACCACGTGGCAACGTGATTTGAAGGCAGAATAATAGAAAACCGGCGATGCCAAGAGCCGGACGTCAAGGCCTGACCTCCAGCATCTAGTGCCGGTACCTACAAGACGAATACAAGGTCCTACCACCTGGGCACCACCTGCCCCAGGTCGGCAGCGAAGAAGCCAAGCGTGGCAAATAGCGAAATGGCCGAAAAAATATAGCTTTACGAAGTGAAACACCGCCAGCCCTGACGGCTGAAGGCGAAGATGCTCTAATACCGAGGCCGCCCCTAAGCCGCTGCTTGGGTGCGGTTTCAAACTGCCCTACACAATATGCCGCCCCTGAGAAAACGACTGTAAGCTAGCCGAGGTACTAAGAACTTCCAGGGATATGCCCCTTGAAGGAGGAAGCGAAGGCATCATTGTGCCAGGACATTGTTTATTTTATTTTATTTTTCTTTTTTTTTTAAGTGCTCTTTCTTTCTCAGTCATCGCATTGTTAGGGTGGGAGCCAGTCTTTTGGGTATTTGTGTGTGTGTGATGTTGTTGTGATCTTACGTGAGAGTTTTGTATTAATATATTGTCTGATATGTCTGTTCTGGCATAGTATTTAGTTATTAGTTTCGTGTGGAATACGTCTAGTTTGTCGATTTGTAATTATCTGTGAAGTGTGTCTGTCGGGAACTATCTTGGGGCGTTTGCTATTATGCGGAATATTTTGTTTTGTAGTCTTTGTAATTTTGTCAGTTTTGTATTGTTGACGGTGCACCATGTTGGTATACCGTATGTTAGTATAGGTCTTATTATTGTTTTTGTCCGTGGGTCAATTTTACTGTTGTAGCTAGAAGTGGATAAATTGCCCCTAATTGTTTTTGTGTTTTCATGATTCTTTCATCGGCATTTAAACTCCAAGTCAATTTCTTGTCGAAGGTGAGCCCCAGATACTTAATTTTACTGCTCCAATTTATAGGCTTTTTATTTATGTACTTTGACTCTGGTCTCAGGTAATTTTAGCCTGACCTTCGAGAAGAAAATGGCTTGGGTTTATCCTCAGTCAGTCTGAGTTTCCAAGTGTCTAGCCATTTTTGAATTATTTCAACATGGCGTTGCAGACATGAGACAATAATCCAGGGTACTCCTGAGGTGGCAGTTATCGCGGTATCATCAGCAAAAAGATATAGTTGGGTTTGGTTATGCTTTGGCATGTCTGCTGTAAAGATGTTGTAGAGGATCGCTGCTAGGGGTGAACCTAGAATCCGGGAATTTCGCACTCTTTTATAGTCGTCGATAATTAAGCGAGTTGTTTGTTATACGAAGGGATCAAAAATATGAATCTGTCAATAATGACTTCATGTCAAATAAAAGGTTAAAATAATAAATACGAGGGAAATAAGATTCCAAATAATGATAACTTAATGAAACAAATTATAAATTACCGTTACAATACATGTAAAAGATATGAATACCTTATATGATCTAGACGTTGATTTTATTATATCATGTCAATATTACGAGTTTTTCAAATTATTCGGAATTAAGGAAAAAATTCCTGATGCAAGAAAAGGTACAGTAGGTAGTCAATAGTCATAAAAAAATTATTCATTTGTCTTTGCAATAAAATACAAAATATTATTTAAGAAATAGCAATTATTTTTGATTGTTGAAGTTTAATTTTTGTAATTTAATAACATACGATTAAAGAATAATGTAATGTATATATATGGAAGTTTAACTTTTATTATGGTTTTTCTAGTTTTATGACAAAACCATGGCTGTTACAAGTTTTGTAGGGCATCCAATAAATACCAAAATACTTTAATGTTTATAATATTGCATCTAAAACGTTTCGGTTACTTTATCTATAAATCCCTTAGTGTTGATTACGTAAAATTTTATTAGAATGTTTTATAGCGTTCTTAAAAATCTTATTATAAGACTTTTACTCCAGGGATTTTATACCTTTCTCTGTAAAAACCTTATAAATGTTTAAGCACCCAATATAGCTACTTTAAAACTTAAGGAATGGTATAAAACTTATAGGCCCAGTGATACCTAAGTTAAAAAGATAGGTCATGTTTTTGAGGTTATAATGTTTAACTGTTTTTCCAAAAATGTCACAAATTAACAAAAATTTGCTTCCAGGTGTTTAGAAAATTTTCAAGTTTTTTTTTTAATATTACTTAAGGCCCATATAAAACTATAAGTTTTTAAAAGGCGAATATGGCGACTTTACTAAATCTTTATTTGGCGGCCATTTTGATATTTTTTTTTGAACTGGCAGAAAAATCAAAATAAACAAATAAAAATATTGCATTGTAAATAATATTACTAAAAATAGGATAGATCTTTCTTTAAAAACACTAATCGAAAAAAAAAATGTCATAAAATATAATTATAATTTTCAGGTTTCAATAAAAATGTGTTTTGAAATGCCCGAAACGAAGGCGCTTTAATTTTAAGAAGGGTAGCATATAAAACCATTCCATACATTTTTCGTGGTATATAAAATTAAGTAGCCTCAACAAAATCTCGGACTTTCTAAGTTAGGTATATATATTTAAATATACCTACGCCATTAATACAGGGTCGTTGGTATGTATAGAAACGGTCGATTATTTGTTAAATTACAACAGCTAGCAAGAAATATTTAAGACAAAAGTTTTAGGGTTTTTATAGTCTATCAGAATTTTAAAAAGTTAAGTATACAGGATGAGTCAGAAAGCCGTAGAGAAATAAAGTTACTTTTAGTTCAATGAAATACCCTATATCTTACAATATTTTTAGATTTTGCATAAAATTACAATTATTTTTTATTAAGTACATTATAAGTCTAAACCTAATAGTTTCCGAGAAATTGAGTTTTGAAAATTGACATTTTTGAATTTTGACAGTTTCTAGCTTTCTAAAGGTACGTCTTAGAGTAAAACGGCTTACATGTCCCTATCTTAGTTTTTAACTCTCTTTCTAAAAGTGTCAACTTCCGGTTAAACCGGATGTAGCTCAAAAGCCGGAAATGTAGTACTTCCGGTTTAACCGGGAGTTAGTATTTTCAGAAAGATAATAAAAAAGTAAGATAGGGGCATGTAAGCCGTTTTGCTCTATAGCCTACCGTTAGAAAGCTAGAAGCTGTTAAAGTTCAAAAATGTCATTTTTCAAAAGTCGATATCTCGGAAGCTATTAGGTTTAGACTTATAATGCACTTATTAAAAAATAATTGTAATTTTATGTAAAATCCAAAAATATTCTAAGATATAGGGTGTTATATTAAATAAAAAGTAACTTTATTTCTCTACGGCTTTCTGACTGATCCTGTATACTTATGTTTTTTAACTTCTAGTAGGCTTTACAAAAACATAAAACTTTTGTCTTAAATATTTTTTGCTAGCTGTTTTACTTTAAGAAATAATCGGCCGTTTCCATACATACCAACGACCCCGTATAATATTAAAGCAAATATCCATAGCTGACAGCTTAGAGTAGAACCAAAATAATATGTTCTAATAGTTACAATACAACGGCTCGAGATAGAAAATAATATAAGCAAATGATATAGGAAGAGATAAAGCGAAAAGGTACGGCGCTTTGTTTTTTATGCGCGTGCGCGATTTTTCTTGGTGTTTATGAACACTGCAGGTCGCGAAGTTTTATGACAGCTTTTATAAAGAATATTTGGGTTTTTTAATGTCAACGAAAACGTGTTCCTTACCGTTATGAAACCTATACAGGGTGTTCCAGAAGTACGGTATCTACCTTAAGGGGGTGATTCCTTATGATATTCTCAGAGAAAAAGTTCATATGAACATGTGTCCGGAGTTGCCCCGCTTTTGATATACTGGGTGTTAAAGTTAAAAAAAAAATCGGCTGCAATCGTGCGTTTTATCAGAAGGTGGCAATTTTCAACATTTGCTTTGATTAACTGTTCCATTTTATTTTGTATCATTATTTAGAGGAATATATTTTTTTTTTAATTTAAATGTTTTAATTAACTTTGAAATACGTAGGTATTTTTTTTTGTACGTGCAATAAAGTGGTTTCTATTTTTTCTCCCGAAAACGAAGCAACATATGAAAATAATTTAGGGAACAAAAAAGTTGTATAATTAATTGGTAAATCCGAAAAAAAATATCAGAATGAGAAAAAAGTCAGTGGCGTATATTTTTCTGTCAATAATATTCGTTAAGGTGCTCTCCGGGACGCCACTGGACTTAATAAAAATTTAATATAGTTAGGGCTAATTAAGCCCCTTATCATTATAAATAACGGTAGCGAATTTCAATAAAATCGGACACATGTTCAGATGAGCTTTTTCCCTTAGAATATCATAAGGAATCACTCCCTTAAATTAAGTACCGTACTTCTGAAACACCCTTGTATAGGATTTGTAAAGGTAACGTTGCGAATCAATGGGGAGTAAACGTTTCATATGGGACTAAAAACTAGTCATCGTTACCTTCATATTCATTCACTAAAAATTGATAGGTTCTTAGTTCTTAGCTAGTTGGGTTGGAGAATATTTTTTAAATTTATTTTGGACACTGAGCCGGTGGGAGCATAGAAATTCAAAGATTGTCAAAATAAGGACCACCCTAATCTACATGTGACCAGAAAATCTTAAGTTTTTAAATGTATGTAAAACTTCGCCTTAAAAGCCTGTACGCACGACCCAATCTGCAGGGTCCGATTTGCAGTTCATATAGAAAAGCGAAAATCGGGTGCTGCTCTCCACACCACCCGATCTCGCAGTGTGCACAGAAAACAGAAACAAAGTCAGTGTGTTTCGAATCTTGAGTCATAAAGGTCAAAATCACAGAACATAAAGGTTAGTTGTCAAAATGGCTCCTAGTAAATCTCAAAAGATTGGAATTGCACTGACTCTGCTATTAGAAAATAATTCGCGAAGAAAGAAAGGAAAATGCTGGGATAAGAAGTGGCTATTAGAGAGTAAAAAGTTTAGCCACATGAATATTTTTAAAGAATTAGCTGACCAATTGACTTTAAAAACTTTTTGAGAATGAATACCGAGACATTTGAAGAACTGCTGTCTCTATTTAAATAATAGGCGTTGGAAATATCCCACAGGCAGGGCATTTCCCTATAAAACCCAAAATCTCTCTCCAAGCTTGCATCTCCCTTTCAGACATTTTTGATTCAAAATACAGAAAAGTTGTGGCAAATCTGTCAGAATTTATACATGACGTGCACCGTCAAATATCGATGAAATCGATCCAACCGTGCTCAACCAACCATCCGATTTGGATTTTGTCGGTTCGACATGCCTAAATACTACCCAACTTGCAGGGTCCCTGCAGATTGGGTCGTGTGTAGGGGCTTTAAGGCACAAGTAATCATTGTCTTGTTTGAGATAACAGTACATCATAACTTTGATGAGAACAATAATTCTTCCAACAATAGTATCCTTAGAAATTATCTTGTCCTAAGAGGTAACAGGACATTGACAGCTTGGACCTAAACGTTAAGTAATTTAAGAAACTGCTGAACTCTGTTATTTTAACCCATAATCCTATAATAATATTCAGTTAACTACAATTTTTACATTATACAATATCAAGAAGTTTCGTTTATGTAGGTGTAGGCGTTATGCTAAAATCGTAAGTTGCTATTGTGTTGTTCCCATTGTTGACGAAAATAAAGAAAACTAATACTGTTGAAATTCATTTTGACACAGAGGTGTTTCAATATTAACAAGATAAATCTGAATTTTAAATCAGTCCCTAGATCCGATGTTAAATTATCATAACATAAAGTCAATTTCATAGATAGAATTCAAATTAGGCTCATCTATTTAAATTATTTTAGCAATGATAATGGGCTTACTTTAATAAATTAATAAACAATAATAGACATATTTTTTCAATGGAATGTATCTACATTTTTAGAATTCAATTCCAGTCAGGCATTATCTTTCTATTTGTCATTAGGACCGTTGCTGGCTAAACTTCAAATAATGAAATGGATTTGAGCGAAGCACTGGATCATTTAAAGGGGGAATTTAAGCGTCTTTTTAGACTTATTCTTCTCTCGGCTCAAAGAGGCTGGGTTTGTCGAGGCTTCCATAGTTAGTGTCTCTCCACTATGACTGAAGGCAACCAATTCTTAGGGAACTTGCGGTGGAATGCGGTGGTGATTGCACATGTGAAATTGCAATTCATGGGTTGGTGGATAGACCCATATGTTTGTAGTAGTCGGTTATTATTTTGCCATAATATTTCGTCAGTATCGGTATTTCAAAGTTAGTAGTCTATCTACAGTATATCTCGGAGCGTCCGCAATGTAGCCTCTAGAACCTGTGATGCGCTCTTCTACTTATGGTGCACCATATTGGCAGTCCAGAGGTCAGAACCAGCTTGACGAGAGTTTTATATAAATTAACTTTAGTTCTATAACCTATCTTGCTCCTTTTATTCAACAGACAGAATACAGAACGAAGCTGATTGGCAGCTTCTTCTTATCAAGGAGTTCTTTATCAATTTAGTATCTCATCAAAAACAAGTCCCAGGTACTTGACTTCCTGGACCCAATTTACCTGAACGTCGTTAACAAAGAGCCAAGTCTCGGGTCTTCTAGCTCTGCTCTTCTAGAAGAAAATGGCCTTCATCCTGCCAGGATTTAGGCGAAAGCCACCACCAGCAGAGGTTACTGGAGTAATTGCAGTGTCGTCAGCAAATAAGAACAGCTCGTTAAATCTGTCCTTCCCTTGCGGGACTCCCACCCTTATGTGTTTGCTCTCAAAAAGCGCGCCTCCTCTCCAAAAAGGAACAAATAATCTTAACAAGATAGTTAGGAGCCTCCAGTCGTGTAAATTTTAAGACCAGGCCTCAGGGCCAGATCTTATCAAAATCTTTGGACACGTCGAAGAAAACCGCTTCCGTGTGTGCTCTTCTATTAAATCCTTGCAAAATTCTGGTCGCCATTCCCGTCGTCTGCCTCACTGTAGAGTATTCTCTCCTAAAGCCAAATTGCTCAATGGATGTCTTAGATTATATCATTCTTTTGAAGTAACTTTAGGTTAGATTGGATGCCACATCTAACTCAATCTATGTATGCAAACTTATTAACCGGTCATAAGAAACTCGCAGAGAAAAGCTTTAGGGCCTCCCGTTGCATCGTTCTGGGCCCAATTATTATTCTGCACGAAACTTCTATCCAAACACTGAATTAGTAGATTCCGAAAGATGAAACAAATTTTGACATTTTGGTATAATATAATATCTACTTCTCGTTAACTAATACATTTCCTTCTACTGAATTTAAGGGACTGTTTTCTAGGTTATACCCATCAGTATCTTTGCTTAGAAAATACATATTTCAGGTAGCTGTTTATGTAGCTAAACCGAACAATCAGTAAGGAATAAGGGTACTTCCTATACCTACATGAACAACACAACGACGGAAAGATAAATAACAGGTAGATAACAGGTTTGCTTTCATTTTGAATACGTGCTTTCTGATAACTACACTATTTTAAAACAGGGTCATGTACTGTACTTGTCATAATAAAACAAGATTTATATCTTTATCGTCAAAACCCAAAACGAAATTCCACTTAAATTGTAAAAGGTTGTTTAAAGTCTATTTTTATAACAGAGGTTAAATTTAAGAATATAAGAGAATCTACGTCAAATCTAAACAACATTTTTCGATCAGATCAAGAAAAACGCTTATTAGCTTTATATTTTCAATTTCTTTATATACAATCTTGGCTCACCTGCGTTTCTTTCGGATTTCTACTTTATATCATAATATAGAATTATTAAAATACATTTTTTTCTTTGAAAGAATAGGTTATCTAGTAGTAATTAAAATACGTCGACAGATATACATGCTCGAAACGTGAAACGAGTTAATATGTCAACCCGGGTGAATGCGAATTTAAACTACAAGAACGGGAGTAAGAACTTTATAAATCGACCTTAATACTGGATTTATAAAATAAAAATGGACCTACGCAAAGTTGGCGTTTAAAATAGCAGTTCAATTTAAGCTAAAGACAACACTCCCTCTGTTGCTTAATGCGAGAGAGGAGTAAAATGTCAATTTGCAATGACAGAACCCATCAAGTAGGGTAGACAACTTAAAGGTTACATTGTAAATTTCAGGTAAATGACAATGATAGTTTTTAAAAACTCCGTATTTCAAATATTTAAGACCTACACACCCTGAATCGGTCCTAAATAAGGTCACCATCAGGGGCATGTCACTAAAATCACAGAACAATAAAGGGTTGGAGAAATGTTACAACAATGTTAAAGCTTCGAAACATGGGCCATCTATGAACCAACTGCATGGCTAACCCACCGGCAAAATAGAATTATATTTTACCGATAATATTATGATGGCATTACAGAAATCTGACATACCGACTGAAGAAATGCGCGGGAATATTTGAAAATATATTATAATTTTTAATTAAATTTTAGTTTTGATTCGATTTGACTGTAACATTACAGTTGGATTTCAAAAGATATATGTTTGGTAGGAATACACAAGCTGCTCGCCTTATAAGTAAATGTGAGCAGCTTGTGATAATTTCTAACCAATTTAAAAATATATCTTCTGGAATACAATTATATAGTAATGTTACAACCAAATTGAATCAAAACCTTAAAATTTATTACACATTATTTGTTTTTATTACTGTTTTTTTAATTATAAAACAATGTCTAGTGAATTATCATAATAAAAGAAAATATGATCAAAATATATTTATTTAGAATATTTAAATTAAAAAGATACCTACAAATGATTTAAGAATACAATATACAACACTAAAGTCATGATATTTTTAAGAAATTAGATTTTCTCACTGATTATTACAGCTAAGGAAGCCTAGGAGTGTGGTTAGACTGAAACAGAAAAAAAAAATATTTTCAATTAGGATATAAGGTACAATAGGTACGAAAACTTTTATATTTTGCCCAATTAGAGTGAGGAGAGAAACATTGGCCAGTTAAATTGCATAGCAGGTGCAATGTAGTAATGCTGGTATCAACTGTACCCTCCCCGAGACACATGTAAAAGCTTACACTCTCAAGGACTACATTCGAGGACACTGTATATTCTACTGTATAACCCCATACTGTACGAAAACAAGTAAAACCCAATTAAAGGAACATATTGCAAACAAATCCATGGAAAAAATATAATACCTCTATGTTATTCTTCCTATATTGGATTTTAATTTATTAAATGTCATTTTTTTATTAACTAACATAACATTAATGCCCAGGTTTATAGTTATAGTTAACTTCATTCTCCAGTTCATCTCAGGCTAAACTGTATTTTTGAAAATAAACCGAACTAACCTAAACATATAAGTAGACTAAAGAATATCAATAACGGTATGCATATATCCAATGTTTAACTACAAACAAAATGTTTGTCCTGTACCTAGACACAGGCTAATTTAATAGTATTTATACCAAAAACATTGTCTAAACTTGTATTTTATAGAAGGCATACCCTCGGGCATACCTATAAGTATTTATTTCAGTTAGTGGCCGCCTATATTATGCAAGTGATATCAGTATATTGATACATTCACAGACAGTTATTAGAAATTACAAGCTACAGAAAAATAAAGATTACTACAAGCTGTTAAACATAAGGGATGGTGTAGGTATATATGCAAAAATATTCATAATTTAACTGCAAGGAAGGTAGGTAAACAGAAGTGATTCACCAGTTTTGAAAAATAAGGAAGGAACTAATTAATAACATTTTTACCCAGACACACTTCAAAAGATCATTATTTGAAAGTTGTGAATCTAAAACTATACTTATCAACTTACTTTAGTATAATACTTACAATAAATATACTTCCAAAAATCATCAATCCCAAAGCATGGTCGACAGCGAAGTTTCAGCTAAAAAATATCCCAAGAAGGAACTTACTTGCTCATGAAAAAATAAACTAAGGACTTAGATATCACTATAAACTTACCAAAAAGCCCCACTAATTCATTCCAAGATCAAATTAAACCCATTTTATAAAGAAAAAAGTCGTGGAAAAAATCACAAACGCGTCAGAAGACTAGACGAGAAGTAAACTGTCATTGTCATAAAATAAATCAGTGTTGCAAAAAAAAAAAACACTAGCTTTTTAATGTTTTTGTAAGATTTTAACCGAAAATGATGATAGTATGAACTTAAATTAATTACATATCCAATTAAATCATTAAAACTTATTAAAAATATTCGATTAGCGAAGATTATTAATGAAATCTTAACTCGAAATAAGAAAACCAAAAGTTACTAGCAGATATGTCAAACCCTCCCGCCCCCCTGACATGAACTGCCCATAAATTGCTTGTTGCCCTACTCTCGTATTTTAGTGACATGCCCCTGACTAAAATACGAGAGTAGGGCAACAAGCAATTTATGGGCAGTTCATGTCAGGGGGGCGGGAGGGTTTGACAGACTGAAAAATATCCCAAGAAGGAACTTACTTGCTCATGAAAAAATAAACTAAGGACTTAGATATCACTATAAACTTACCAAAAAGCCCCACTAATTCATTCCAAGATCAAATTAAACCCATTTTATAAAGAAAAAAGTCGTGGAAAAAATCACAAACGCGTCAGAAGACTAGACGAGAAGTAAACTGTCATTGTCATAAAATAAATTAGTGTTGCAAAAAAAAAAAACACTAGCTTTTTAATGTTTTTGTAAGATTTTAACCGAAAATGATGATAGTATGAACTTAAATTAATTACATATCCAATTAAATCATTAAAACTTATTAAAAATATTCGATTAGCGAAGATTATTAATGAAATCTTAACTCGAAATAAGAAAACCAAAAGTTACTAGCAGATATGTCAAACCCTCCCGCCCCCCTGACATGAACTGCCCATAAATTGCTTGTTGCCCTACTCTCGTATTTTAGTGACATGCCCCTGACTAAAATACGAGAGTAGGGCAACAAGCAATTTATGGGCAGTTCATGTCAGGGGGGGCGGGAGGGTTTGACAGACTGACAACACCTGATTTAAATTTTATGACAATGACAGTTTACTTCTCGTCTGATCTTCTGACGCGTTTGTGATTTTTTCCACTACTTTTTTCTTTATAAAATGGGTTTAATGTGAACTTGGAATGAATTAGTGGGGCTTTTTGGTAAGTTTATAGTGATATCTAAGTCCTTAGTTTATTTTTTCATGAGCAAGTAAGTTCTTTCTTGGGATATTTTTTAGCTGAAACTTCGCTGTCGACCATGCTTTGGGATTGATGATTTTTGGAAGTATATTATTTATTGTAAGTATTATACTAAAGTAAGTTGATAAGTATAGTTTTAGATTCACAAATTTCTAATAATGATCTTTTGAAGTGTGTCTGGGTAAAAATGTTATTAATTAGTTCCTTCCTTATTTTTCAAAACTGGTGAGTCACTTCTGTTAACCTTTTTACATACACCTACACTTTCTCTTATGTTTAACAGCTTGTAGTAATCTTTATTTTTCTGTAGCTTGTAATTTCTGATAACTGTCTGTGAATGTATCATAATACTGATATCACTTGCATAATATAGTCGGCCACTAACTGAAATAAATAAATACTCACTTAAGTACTTACTGCATTACCTTCTATAAAATACAAGTTTAGAAAATGTTTTTGGTTTAAATACTATTTAATTAGTCTGTGTCTAGGTACAGGACAAACATTTTGTTTCTTAAGTCTACTTATGTTTAGGTTAGTTCGGTTTATTTTCAAAAATACAGTTTAGCCTGAGATGAACTGGAGAATGAAGTTAACTGTAACCTATAAACCTGGGCATTAATGAGTTAATAAAAAATTGACATTTAAAAAATTAAAATCCAATATAGGAAGAATAACATAGGTATTATATTTTTTCCATGGATTTGTTTGCAAATTTAGTGATAGGTATGAAGAGTATTTACTGGAATATGTTCCTTTAATTGGGTTTTACTTGTTTTCGTACAGTATGGGGTTATACCGAGGGTTATACAGTAGAATATACAGTGTCCTCGAATGTAGTCCTTGAGAGTGTAAGCTTTTACATGTGTCTCGGGGAGGGTACAGCTGATACCAGCATTACTACATTGCACCTGCTATGCAATTTAACTGGCCAATGTTTCTCTCCTCACTCTAATTGGGCAAAATATAAAAGTTTTCGTACCTATTGTACCTTATATCCTAATTGCAAAGAATTTTTTTTTTCTGTTTCAGTCTAACCACACTCCTAGGGTTCCTTAGCTGTAATAATTATCAGTGAGAAAATCTAATTTCTTAAAAATAGCATGACTTTAGTGTTGTATATTGTATTCTTAAATCATATGTAGGTATCTTTTTAATTTAAATAGTATTCTAAATAAATATATTTTGATCATATTTTCTTTTATTATGAAAATTCACTAGACATTGTTTTATAATTAAAAAAACAGTAATAAAAACAATTATTAATGTGTAATAAATTTTAAGGTTTTGATTCAATTTGGTTGTAACATTACTATATAATTGTATTCCAGAAGATATATTTTTAAATTGGTTAGAAATTATCACAAGCTGCTCACATTTACTTATAAGGCGAGCAGCTTGTGTATTCCTGCGAAACATATATCTTTTGAAATCCAACTGTAATGTTACAGTCAAATCGAATCAAAACTAAAATTTATTTAAAAATTATAATATATTTTCAAATATTCCCGGGCATTTCTTCAGTCGGTATGTCAGATTTCTATAATGCCATCATGACATTATCGGTAAAATATAATTCTATTTTGCCGGTGGGTTAGCCATGCAGTTGGTTCATAGATGGCCCATGTTTCGAAACTTTAACATTGTTGTAACATTTCTCTAACCTTTATTGTTCTGTGGTCACCATAATTTGTATACAATAGAATGACGAGTTTGGTGAATGAAAGTAATATGACAGCGGCGTTACTACAGGTAGTTTATTGGAATAATAAGTATAATAATAATTATACTTGATTATAATTATAGAGATAGGCAGACAATTGAGATATTAATTATTCTAATATTAAGTAGATGAAAACTTATATAGAAAGTAAGAATAATATGAAATAGATAAATTGGGATAGATATTAATATTTATAAAAAAAATCTACTATGTACAGGGACATTTTTTTAAGTGTCTCCCCCGATTGGCGATTTTTCTACCGTCAATAATAAAAAACAAATCAGATATTTCTCAATATTTTTCGACAAGGAAGCTAAATTTAATGACAAAAATATATAGGTTAAAAAATTTGACAGATACGACGTCATTTTGAACTTTTTTAAAAGGCAACCCTCATAAATAACCACACGAGTAAATTGCATTTTGCGGTCCGATTTCAAAAACCTATAGTTGTTGATATTTATTTTCAGCCGTTTCGGAAATACGGGGCTTTCTAAATTGCCTTCATCGATTTTGTCTTTTAAGTGTCTCAACCCTTTAATAAATAGGCTGAAAATCCCTATTTTTTCACAGTAACATAGTAGACCAAGCTATTTACGCTATAATCAAATTCAACAGATATCAAAAAGTGGCAGATACGACGCCATTTTGATTTTTTCTAATCATTTCAATTCACTCGTGTGGTTATTAATGAAGGTTGCCATTTAAAAAAATTCAAAATGGCGTCGTACCTGTCACTTTTTGACATCTGTCTTATTTGATTATAGCGTAAATAGCTTGGTCACGGGAAATTATAAAACTGTGAAAATAATTGGGGTTTTCAGCTTAAAAGGTCTGTTTATTAAAGGGGTGAGACACTTAAAAGACAAAATCAATGAATGCATATTAGGAACCTCTGTATTTCCGAAATGGTTGAAAATAAATATCAATAACTGTGTATTTATGAAATCGGATCGCGAAATGCAATTCACTCGAGTGGTTATATATGAGGGTTGCTATTTAAAAAAATTCAAAATGGCGTCGCAACTGTCAAATTTGTGAACCTATATATTTGTTGATATTAAATTTGGTTTTCTTACCGAAAATCATTGAGAACTATGTAATTCGTTTTTTATTATAGTAGGCAGGATAATCGCCAATCGGGCGAGACACTTAAAAAAATGCCCCTGTACAAAACAACTTAATTTTTAAATTTTAGTCATCGTGTTCCGAGTAGTCCGATGAACTATCGTCGTTAAGGTCCAGAGAAATAATAAGGATACAGTATTTTCTAGCATGTTATCAGCTTCCCACATTATTTCTTCTATTTCAATCACATGCTCGACGCACTTACTTTATTTTTCACAATCCATCTGTTTTGAATTCTTTCATAACAAAAATTCATTTCCTTCAAAGTTTTTCATAGTTTCTTCTTACCCATGGGTGGAATGAAATCATCCTTTTTCATTTCGGACATTATTTTGTCCAAGGTAGGTATTTCTTTCTTGAAGTAAAACGAGTGTATGATTCTTCTGATGGCAGTCTTTTCATCCTCATTTATTACAGTTCCTTTTATTCCTGTACTTCTCTTTGGTGACCTGAGATAGAACCGCGTTTATCCTCGTGCATAAGTTGGTATATTGTTGACTGACCGACTCCAGTCATATTCGAACACATTTAAACTATTTTTGCAACTCCGAATGTTGAATTTTGGAAGCGAAGAGCGTTGAACACATTGAGAATAATAATTTTCTTATTTTTAGAAAGCGCAGTTTTACTAATCCCTTTCTCAGCCAGAAATTCAGAAACACTAGCCATTTTCAAGAGCGAAGTTTCCAACAACTGCCGGAAAGAAACTAAAAATTTTAAATTTTTAAAACAGTGAGGCACAGGTAAGTAAACTACCTGTACCTCTACCTACCCGATCTCGGGACCCCTGACAATAATCATTGGTACAATAGTAATAATTGAACTACACCTATGGAATAATGTGAAATTAGGCAAATAATTCTTGGTAAGGTAAAACTATAAGCTAAGGAACAAAAACTGGAAAATGAAATTAGCCTGTACCTACCTTACAACATTTGTAATTCCTAGAAATGAATCTCAATTTGAATGGTGGAATTTTAAAAAGATATGCCGTTACTAAAAAATCATGCAGACATACTTATTATACCAATTTTAATTTTTAGAAAAAATGTTTCTTGTGCTGGTAAAATTAAAAATTAATTTATTGATAAATTAGCAACTCTTATGAAACACCTAAACCATAGGAAAATAAAGCATATTTGGTAACATAATTTTTATTAAGTACATTATGTACATTTTGTACATTTTTGTTCAAGATAGTTATTTTTAATTCAAGAATATGTAACATTTTCCTACTCTGGTAAGTGTGTCAGTAATATTTCCACATTTATCTGAAGTAATCAATAATTGTATGCAAATATTTTAAGCAATAATTAAATTCAAGTGTTTGTTACCTATATTGCCCGGATCTAATCAATTACACTGTGATATACTTAGGTACATGAGAAACTCATAACGCTTCCTCTTATTAGATATTTAATTAAATAGCACAAATACGAACATAAGCATAGGTATATTATGTAGGTACCAACTTTGTAATAGGAATGCAGTCAATACATTTTTTAGTGCAATTATTTTGCGGCTCATAATTTCCTTCCATTAGCTTTACTTATTTATTTATTGTTTCGTATGCATTCGTATCAACAAATTCTGAAGTTTATTTTGAATTATAATATAAGAAAATATGAACTATCTTAGGCAAATTGGTTAAAATTTACCTAGGTATTAAAGTATGTACCTAAGTACCTATAGGACATCGGTAATGTGTGAGACGACACTAAAACAAAGACACTAACGTGCAAAAGAGCCGGTAACCTATTCTAAACGTAGTTTATATTTTATAGTATTTTAATCTTTGTAAACAACTTCACTAGCACCAGGTCGGTACTTACCAAACCTACCTAATACATGTATACCTACTCTATACCGGGTGTTGCATCGTCGAGCGGGACATAGGAAATCCCATGTAATTTTAAATGGGGTCAATTATTGGCTTCCCTAATTATTTTAGAGAAAAATTCTATTTAGGTTTATTAAAGAGCACTAAAACCCACATTCAAAAGAATAACTTTAGATATTTTTGATGAGCCCGTTTACGGGTTATCGCCGATTTCTTTTTAACTATTTCTCCTTTTTATGGCCCCGTATTTGCGGGCACCAGTCAAGGTAAAAGATGACTGTCAAATAAAGTTGTCATTTTGAAATGTGTGCTTTATTGTTATAAAAACTCGTACATCGAAAATATTAAAGGTGTATTTATGAGTACAAATTAATCTGAATAAAACTAAAATAAAGTATCCAATTACAAGGTTAATTATGACATTTTACAGGTTTCAATATTTTACTAATAATTAATAGGTAGGTACTATTAAATTGTTAGAACTTTAGGATTTAAGAAGATGTTCAAATATACCTCAAAATGACAACTTTATTTGACAGTCATCTTTTACCTTGACTGGTGCCCGCAGATACGGGGCCATAAAAAGGAGAAATAGTTAAAAAGAAATCGGCGATAACCCGTAAACGGGCTCATCAAAAATATCTAAAGTTATTCTTTTGAATGTGGGTTTTAGTGCTCTTTAATAAACCTAAATAGAATTTTTCTCTAAAATAATTAGGGAAGCCAATAATTGACCCCATTTAAAATTACATGGGATTTCCTATGTCCCGCTCGACGATGCAACACCCGGTATAACAACATTTCGTATGATATCTAAGGTCTTATTAAACATCAACGTTTGCATCATATTTATTTGTTCAAATAAAATAACTGGTTTTTGCATATTATTAGCAATATACCTAATTGAATAGCAAGCAAAGCAAATGTCACGACAGCAAAATAATTGCAGTAAAACGTTGATATATGGCCCAGGACTAAGCCCTTTAAATTGGCAAAAAAAAATTAATTTATTAAATTTTCGCTATAAAATCATCATAGCCAAGATATAATAAAAACTGGTCAAATGAACTTCAAGTTACAACAATGGATATAAAATTATGTGGTTATCTTGGTAGTCGTATTTATATTTATCTATTCTTTCCAGATACTATTCCTATACCTCCTCTGCCAGTATTGTTATTTCAATATTTCAAATTTAGTATGTTTGGGTTATCCTTTGATAAAATTAACAAGGACAACAACCTGTTACTATATTTGAAGGTGTTTTGAAGAGGTTCGACCCTCTAAACAATGTTTTTTAAAAATCTTTTATCCGATAGCTGGATGGCAGCAGTACATATATTTTGATTACACGATATTAAACTTACCATTTAGCAGAAAGAATCGTCAATGGTAAATCCAATGTTGTGCAGCATAAACACCTTCCACTTGTAAATTAAACAAAATTTAAATCCACTCAATATGTCAAAAGTGTTTACATTTTATTCAACTGTCATTGTTATCAAACGTAGTGCTATATCAGCGTCCCGCGCATTTAGCACTTAACCAGTACTCCCGCCAAAAAAAAAAGGATTTATTTTGTCAAGTTTGTATTTATATGATTTCCCTTGTATTAAAAATTTAACGTATCACAACAAATCAACATCGCTTGCTACCGAAAAGCGAACCGAAGAAACGGCTAGTTTTGGTCGTTCGAGCGTATCCAAGGAGGCCGAGAAAGTCTTATTGCCGGCGTCAGCACCAACTTTGAGAGTCCACGGAGACGACGCGCGCGGCACGTTCTTGTCGAGAGCTGGACGCTCGGTGTTGCCGGTAACAGAGGAGGTGCTGAGGTTATAAGATGTTAAAAGGATCTTGAGCTTCTGGTTCCTTAAAGATTTTGAAATTGTAATATGCGAGGTATTTGCAAAAATCCATAGTTTTTAAGGTTCCTTACCATAAGAAGAAAAAACGAAACCGTTATATGACTACTTTGATGCCTGTCTGTCCATCAATATCCCTTTTCTCAGAAACGGCTAGAGCCAGGTATCAAGTTGAATCTAATATGAAATACTAAGGTCTACAACCACATATATATACATAGATCAATAAAATTCAAGCTTTTAGACAATGCAATAAAAAGTAAGAGCCCTTCAAAGATCACCTCTTGTACCTAATACTACAGGGTATTTCCCGTTGGCCTAGAATCTTGAAATTTTGTATCAAAGCAAGATCTTATGCTTATGGCACGAGAAATGAGAACATTCCAAAAATCATTAATATCTAATTATATGCGGAATTACTGATCTGCGAAACCAGCAGGGCATGAGTTCTACTTCACTTCTCTGAAACTGTAACTGTTAATTGATGCTTTGAAGACACGAAACGTGGAACTAAAAACACCCTACCAAAACGTTTTGATAGAATGTCCATTTATAAAAGAACTACGCAAAAGAGAAGCTGCCAAAAGTTGAAAGAACAAAGTAAAAGTAAAAGAAATGTCACGAAAAGAAAGCTAGTTGAAGACGATGATATCTCTAATGATGGTGGTGATATAAATATTGAGTCATAGTGATGATTATGATGATTGATGATTGTGCATGTTTGTACTCTAATGAGTTGTATGGCGATCAAAAAGCGGCGAAGGATGGTTAAAATGATAAAATGTCAACTGTGCGGTGCGTAGTCTCATTCGAATTATGGTGGATTGCCTCGAAGAGTCTAACACTTTATTTGTAAATTATGTTAAAATTAAATGCACCTCTATTTCTAGTTTAGCTAAGATTTACTTAACATTTAACTTTTTTTAACCCAACAACTTTTTTGGTTTTACCTTTTTGAGTCCAAAACTAGGATTTTGGGTATTTAATGACCTGTGTTATTTTTCTTTTGACATTATTTTTTAATTAAAATGGCTTCATCCACTATTAATACCCCCTTGTTATTTATAGTCCTCTTTAATTTAATAAAATGATTTTAAAAGTAAACAGTTTCTTTTCTCAAAACACTTTTTGACTATCCTCGGCTATCAACAGAATTTAAAATATTTGCTTGAAGTTTAACAATATGGTAATATCGTAAATTAAACATGCTATGCCATCTTGCCTGCCCTTCTCCTAGTATATTTGGTTTTCTAAGTTTTTCAAAAGATCGTTTCTTATTTAGTATAAGACGTTGTGTATTGGATATTATAATATCAAATTTGATGTAAAACATTACTTCACAAGCTTACTAAACTCCCACAGTTTCCGAGAAATGGTACAGGATCATCCTACGTGGATCACCCTGTATATAGCGAAACAACAGATTATTTATCTAAAAATATTAGCGTTTAACCAGACTTATCTTAGTCCAAAAGAAAATGTTCAGCTTTTTGGACAATTTATTCCGTTAAGATCAATTGCCTTCGTTTTCCTCAGATAACACTTTTAGTTTTAAAAATAGAAAGTAAATGGACACTCACTGATTACAAAAACTGCTTTGGTACTACCAACCTCAAGTAGCAATTTCTTTTATTTACATAATAGGTACTGTTAAAACCAAAACAACTCTTTTTCGAAGAAACGAGACAGCAGTATATGAACTGGTGGATGCAATCGGATTCCCTCTGCGTTTCTGGTTTATTTGAAACCCTCTTCAGAGCTATGAGTCCGCCAGTTCCTGATATTCATAATATGCATGTAGTGCATTCATTTCTAATTTTTATTTGTGTTTTAGATCATTTTGACTCAGTGTGGCACGTACTGTGCGAGCAAAAATGATTTTCATTAAAGTGTGCCTTACATCTGCGTTAGTACTGCGTACTGCTTAGCGGTAGAGCCTAATACCTGTTGGGTGTCAGTAAATTTATCAGTTATTCCGTCATTTTTAACAGTCGTTTTACAAGTAATTTGAGTCATCGATAATTTTTCCAATTTCTTGAATAATTTACACATGGGGTTTTATGGAACAGCACCAAAAATTCATGGTTGAAGCGTATTTTCGAAACGGGGTGATAGTAAATGGTGAGTGGCAATACAACCTGGGTATTTTTATTATTTCCTGAGAAGAACCGTGACTCTGTTTAAGGAAACAGGTTCTATACAACATAAAAATTGAGATGGAAGACCTTCTGTAAGAACAGAAGAACTTGCTCTAAACGCTTGTGAAATAATGCGATATACGCCAACAAAATGTGTAAGACGCCTGTATCAAGAAGTGTGCTATGAAACATGCAGAAATATTCTTAAAAAACTGTTAAAATTTGTTTCCATATACAGTGCAAGGATTCCAAGAAATACGAGCCGCAGATTTTGAAAGACGCATAAATTACTGTGAGTGGTACACCCAAAATTTATTGGAAAGAAATGATTTAGTAGACCTGACATGTTTTTCTGATGAAGTCTGGTCCACCTCACCGGTTATGGGAATTCTTACAAAACACGTATCTGGAGTAGGGAAAATTGCATTTTTTTGTAGAATCCACGTTTCACCCTCAAAAATTGGTATCGGTTGGCTGTTCCCTTAAAAGGAATTATTGTCGGTCCTATTTTTTCCATGATATAGTTACAGCACAGCGGTATAGGGACAATATTTGAAATTCATTTGTAGAGCAATTACTTGACGATGAATAACGTTTTGGTTATTTTCAACAGGACGGTGCAACCGGCCATACATCCGCAATATTTTCGACGAAAGATTGATCAGTTCTCGAACAGACATTGAATTCATACCCAGATCACCTTTTTGACGGTTATGGATTACTTTATTTTTCCTCACTTGAAGAACAATGTTTTCAAAACATCAGTTGAAAATTTAGAACAGTTACAAGAAAGGATTATTCAAGAATGTGGTAACATTTCTCCAGAGATGCTGATGGTTAACGCCTTCAAAAATATGAAGAGATGTGTAAGTTTATGCTTGCAGTATGATAATGGCCAATTTCAGCAATATATATCATTTTTATTTTACTTTTCGTATATTCTTGCTTTGTTAATCTTGTGAGCAACAAAAATAAATTTGTATTTGTTTACTTATTTTAATATTCATCAGTTTGGTATATCATGTTATTATATGAATTTGACACAATTTTAACCTAGATTTGCATGTCAATCGAACGATGTGTCAAATTATGATTTGCCTGCCACGGCCATATTGAATTCGTTCCACAGAAATCAAAAACTTTCAACGAACAATTCAATATGGCCGTGGCAAACAAATATGTGGCCAAATATACACGGATTCAATGCTTAGTTTTCAGTCGAGTTCTGTGCCCCTCACGATCCTAAAAATCGATTTGCCGCCAAATTGACCAAATTGTTGGTCAAAAAAACTGTAAGTATTAAGAAATATAAATAACAGAAAAAAAAAACAAATTGAACAACAATAACTTAATAAAATACACAAAACCAAAATCGCGGCTTACACATCAAACTGACATAGACGCAAAAATAAAGGTTAGTTTTTCTCACATTTGCCGTCAACGGCCATATTGGACGCACTTTGTGACTCTAATATTACCGTGGCAGGCAAACATAACTTGGTTTGGATTGCCTAATATCGTCCCCTTATAATTGTGATCTAACCAAAGCCCTACATGTTTCAGTCCAAGCCCTCTTGGATGAACATTTTTTGCTAGCAGGGTATTACTCGTTTAAGTTACTTTTTGGATTTTAATATCAAACTCATAGCCTTGAAAAAGGTTTAAAATAAACCGAAACATAATCTTATTAATTAGTTTTTTACATCAATTTTGCCTTAATTCCGACGAATACAAAGCGCATATTATTGTTTTTTATTGTTCACAGAAAAATCCAAGATTTCAGCTTTAAATATGCCCTTGCTGCAGGCGGACTGTGTAAGTCCGTTATAGGTATCAGACTAGCTTCTCTTGTTCTGCAATGTATTTCAGCTATATTTGTTTTACCCGTCGAAAGAGCCCAGATAATACAGTCTTCCTAAATAAATAAATCAACAAATGTCGGCA
This sequence comes from Polydrusus tereticollis, assembly GCA_963920685.1. Lineage (NCBI taxonomy): Eukaryota > Metazoa > Arthropoda > Insecta > Coleoptera > Curculionidae > Polydrusus > Polydrusus tereticollis. The sequence continues at coordinate 61,029,825 of OY987329.1, forward strand.
CCTATTTTTTGATCAAGAATTTTATTTCGATTTTCCTTATTGATTGAAAAATAAAGGACAATTAAGCCTCGCATAAATAAGATACAAGGGAATAATATATTTTTTAAATTTTTCAGAACATAAATTGGATTGACGATTAACACTAAAATTGAATATAGCTATATCTTAATTAACTAAGAATGTTCAATGTGGCAACATTGTCTCACGTAAGAGTACCACCGTACCACCGATAGCCTCACCCACACTACGCACTCTACGACCCAGGTCGGATCATGGCCGTGCTTTTTTTATAGGACGGCTTTTGCGCGTAATGGCAATACACATCTTGGGTTTCGATGGTCTGCAGATAAATATGCGGGTGGGTTTAAAATGTGGGTTGATATTGTCGGGCAGCAATAAATATTTAATAATTTATAATATCATAATATTGATAATTTATATTAATCAATATATTAAATATTTATTTACATACTTAAATAAAATTGTATCCAAGCTTACAGCAAACACATTTAAGGTGTATTTAAGTTAAATCTGCAAGGATTAATAAACAGTATTATTTATATAATAAGCAAAACTTTTACACACTCCATGCACCCCAGAGAACCCTAAAAAATTCATATATCTCTATCTATTACTTATTATATAGAGTGACAAATCCATTTAAAAAAAGTAAGTTAGTCTCTAAGGCAACCAAACCAGAAATGACAGAAAATTCATGAAGGTAGAAATGTGGGGAATAATTTACTGAACAACGTTCGTAAAGGTCACTTTTTTGTATACGAGGTAATTCAAAAGTTACAGGCATTATGCGCGACTTTTTTGCCACTCTGTAGACACTTATATACAGTGACGACCAGAAGTCCTGCATAAGTTCGATAAAAAATTAGTGATGCATTTTTCGGAAAAATGCTTGAATACTTAAATTTTTATTTTCATTTGCGCATTTTTTGACGTGAAAGTTTAGTATACAGGGTGACACATGTTAAAGATATGACGTAATTTGTTATTTTTTCTTATGAAACACCCCGTATATTTTTCGATTTTTCAATTCTAGTAAACATTCTAAACATATCTGGTATAGCATACCCTATGCCTAAAGTGAAAGATTATCGAGAAATTTTCGATTGAATTATAGTATTTTTAAAGTCACATTGAGTTTTATTATTTAAATAGGTATAAGACCAGTCCTTCAAATGTGTTGTCATTAGTTGTCAGTTTATAGCTGGCAGCTATCAAGTAACATTTAAGTAATCTTGTCTCATGCAGCATTTCGCACTACTTAACTAAATAAAATTGAAAATACACAAAAGAAAATGGTTAAATTGACTTAAACTCAGAGAATAGATGTTTTAATTACGATAGGACGTGGTGATCGTATTAGGACTCAAAGGGAAGTCTGTGAACTATTTAATATAAAATATCAAGACATTCAGATATCTCAGTCCAACGTAAGCAAAATCGAGAAGAGATTTAGAGAAACGGGACAGGTACGAGATCTTCCTAGGTCCGGTCGGCCTTCAATTTCAGAAGCTAAACAATTAAACGTTATATTATCCATTGAAGAAAATCCACATAAACCTACTCAAGAGCTAGCATTGGATAACGAAATTGGAAAATCATCTGTAAAAAGAATTTTAAAAAAAGAGAAATATCATCCATATAAAATAAAATTAATCCACGAGCTTAACGAAGATGATCCAGATCGTCGCTTAGAGTTTTGCGAAACTCTAATGAATATTTGCAATAATGATAATTTTTTTGCACGTAGGATTATATTTTCTGACGAGTCGACCTTCTGTCTGAATGAGGTGATGAACAGACAAAACTGTCGCTACTGGTCTTCTACTAATCCACACTGGGCTGTTGAAGCTCACACCCAGTATAAACAGTCTGTTAATGTTTGGGCGGGTATTGTGGGCGACAGAGTCATAGGACCGTATTTCTTCGATGGCACGCTAACAGGTCAACGTTACTTAGAGTTTTAGGAAATTAATTGATCCCCGCCTTATGCCGTTTGTTTCCAAATGCGAACAACCCCAATATTCCTGGAGATTTGGTTTGGTTTCAACAAGATAGCGCGCCTCCGCACTTTAGTAGGGAAGTGCGCGAATATTTAAATTACGTATTTCCGGGTCGTTGGATAGGGCGAAGGGGGCAAATAGAGTGGCCTGCTAGGTCGCCGGACCTAACTCCAATGGACTTCTCTATATAGGGCTATCTTAAACATAAAGTGTATATGAACAAACCCAACAATATCGAAGAATTAAAAAATAAGATCAGATATGAAATTCAATTAATAACCCGTGAAATGATTCATAACGTTTTTGAAGAGTTTGAATTGCGGCTTGCTTGCTGTCAGGAAGTCAATGGAGCATAGTTCGAACATTTACTAAATTAATGATTAGAGTACTTTTTAATATTTTAAGCTTTGATACCCCCAATTTAATAAATATTTTTATAACTTAGTCTTTTTTATTCAATCGAAAATTTCTCGATAATCTTTCACTTTAGACCTAGGGTATGCTATACCTCAAATATGTTTAGAATGTTTACTACAATTGAAAAAATCGAAAAATATAAGGGGTGTTTCATAAGAAAAAATAACAAATTACGTCATATCTTTAACATGTGTCACCCTGTATACTAAACTTTCACGTCAAAAAATGCGCAAATGAAAATAAAAATTTACGTATTCAAGCATTTTTCCGAAAAATGCATCACTAATTTTTTATCGAATTTATGCAGGACTTCTGGTCCTCACTGTATAAGATGTCCCAATATGGTTGACGAGTTACGATATTATGAAATCCATTAGTTCGGGAACCTTTTTTTATAAAATCGATCCAGAGCGATTGATGTAAAATATTTTCAAGTCTCTAAAATGACCACTAAATGTCACAACTACTATAATAAAATTATTCAATTTTTTTCGAATATTCGTATGTATATTATACGTTTTAATTTTAATAACGTAAGAAAAAAAGTTTAGTAAGTAGAGTGCGAGCAAAAATTACTTTCATCCAAGAGGGCTTGGACTGAAAAACGTAGGGCTTGGTTTAGATCACAATTATAAGGGGACGATATATCTAACGATCTAGGTAGGTTACAATCGTGTCAAATTCATATTATGACATAATATGCCAAACTGATGAATATTAAAATAAGTAAACAAATACAAATCTATTTTTGTTGTTTACGAAATTAACAAAGTAAGAAAACATAAATTCACACGTTCCTTCATATTTTTCAGCGTTAACCAGCATTTCTGGAGACATGTTACCACATAACCTTTAAACAAGGGGATCTGAGTGGGAACTCAATATCTGTTCGAAAACTGATCAATCTGTCGTCGAGAAAATTGCGTAAGTTAAAAGTTTTGGCGGATGTATGGGCGGTTGCACCGTCCTGTTGAAAATAATCAAAACGTAGTTCATCATTAAGTAATTGCTCCACAAATGGATTCAAAATATTGTCCATGTACCGCTGTCCTGTAACTGTGTTATGGAAAAAAATAGGACCAATCCTTCTTGTTCGGGAAACGGCCAACCAGACACCAATTTTCTGAGGGTGCAATGGAGATTTTCACTACTTCACATGCATGTATTCTGAGAATTCACGTAACGGGTGAGGTGAAGCCAGGCTTCATCGCATAAAGGTATCAGCGCTAATAGATTATTTGTTTCCAATAAATTTTGCGATAATCTCAACACTAAAGTTATAGGTTCTATTTGTTACGAATTTTCTTTAATTGGTAAAGGATAATTACAGGTCCTTCACAACGAAAGAAAATTATTTGGAAAATTAACCTATTCGTCAGTATCATTACATACATGCAAGGTGGTACTCCATCATGTCTTGGTTGTCCGTAATTTTCTCGATAATCGATATCCATGTGCATCGTTAGAAGACTTAAGATTTAAAATTATAAACTGCGTAAATAATTTGGTTAATAAAAGTCCCAATAAATAAATAGAAGATAAAATAGAAGGTGATTAAACAAAGTGTCTAAATAATAACGGTAGGCTGGTGGGCATATAGAATATTTGCAAACACTTAAATTATTTTATTAATCCTGTTATTAAAATTGCGATTTTTTCATGGCCCCTTTGATTTATATCATAGTAATATCATAAATTTATCATTTTTTGATCTTTCATTGCCACTGTTTTAACAATGGCTAGTGACTCTAGGCAAGTTATATATTATTGAAAAGGTAATTTTAAGATATATTTAATAAATAAATAATATACAGGGTCGTTGGTATGTATGGAAACGGTCGATTATTTCTTAAAGTAAAGCAGCTATCAAAAAATATTTAAGACAAGAGTTTTATGGTTCTGTAAAGCCTATTAGAATTAAAAAAAGATAAGTATACAGAAAGCCGTGGAGGAATACAGTTACTTGTTTTTTTAATAGAACACCCTATATCTTAGAATATTTTTGGATTTTACATAAAATTACAATTATTTTTTATTAAGTGCATTATAAGTCTAAACCTGATAGCTTCCGAGATATCGACTTTTGAAAAAAGACATTTTTGAACTTTGACAGCTTCTAGCTTTCTAACGGTACGCTATAGAGCAAAACGGCTTACATGTCCCTATCTTACTTTTTTATTATCTTCCCGAAAATTCCAACTTCCGGTTAAACCGGAAGTACTATATTTCCGGCTTTTGACCTACATCCGGTTTAATCGGAAGTTGACACTTTTAGAAAGAGAGTTAGAAACTAAGATAGGAACATGTAAGCCGTTTTACTCTAGGACGTACCGTTAGAAAACTAGAAGCTGTCAAAATTCATAAAGGTAATTTTTCAAAACTCAATTTCTCGGAAAGTATTAGAGATATTCTAAGATATAGGGTATTCCGTTGCAAAAAGAGTAACTATATTTCTCTACGGCTTTCTGAATCATCCTGTATACTTAACTTTTTAAAATTCTAATAGACTATAAAAAACCCTAAAATTTTTGTCTTAAATATTTTTTGCTAGCTGTTGTACCTAAAGAAATAATCGACCGTTTCCATACATACCAACGACCCTGTATTTGAAAGAAAAATTCATTAAGTCAAAATTTGTAAATCGGCCTTTACGTCGCTATTATGAAAGTAAAAGGCAACTTGTTGTATGTTGTTGAAAAGACAATTTTGAAAATAATTCGATTATGCAATAAAAAAATGCAGGTTGTTATTTAAAACTTAAAACTTTGGTAAAACCGGAAGTCGCGCTCATTTCTCTGTTAGGTTACAATTATGGGGGTATACTACCCAACTCGGCTCATTATAATCCATTAATCCTTTAGCAGTTCTTAATTAGATTTTGAAATTCCCATCTGGGCCCAAACTAGCACAGGTACTATTTCAAGTTAATTAGGAGTTTCCCAAAATTACCATTTTGAGTTTATTTTAGATTAGTTATAGTCTAAATATAATAATATTAGTTATTGTCTAAATACAGAATAAGCAGGGTGAAATGACAACTAATGACAAGTTTTAAAAGTGTTGGCTCCGATGGTGTTTCGGATTTAACCGAAATGTTCAGTCAAAGAGGAGAACTTCTATTGGTATATAAGTGTTATAAATTTAAAGGACATAATCGGAAATTGGGTTTAGGTGAATCTAAATGGAGACGTATCAAGACGTGAAAAGTATTTACTTCTGAAAAACGCTAGGTGGATGTAGGTACTAGCCGTGTTACAACCTATTTAGACAATAATCGCAACCCACAAATCACCGAAATAAATTTAGATACGCAACTGGACTCTTAGAACTGTCAAAAACTAATTGGCGCTGATGTCCTAGTATTTGCGATCCAAAACACGCCAGAGAGAAAGAAATCTGTTTGGCAACTATGGGTAAAAATAAAGAAAACTGTTTTACCAACCTTTGATGAAATCTGTTTTATCGGTAGATATTGGTGCCGCTTTAAAATTTAAAATATTCCCTGGTTTAAATATTCATTTTTTTCTGCTTTTATTTTTAGTTCAGGGATACACGTTATTTGTAACTCTTGTTTTTAAGTTTGGGGTAAATACCTTGTTAGTAAAGTAACAAATAACGTATATCTAAGAGCTCCAATAGAAAGCAGCAAAAAATAATTATTTAAACCAAGCAATACCTACCTATTTAAAAAAATACATCTGACTAAAATAAATCGAAATAGGTAATAAAACATTATTTTTATGATCAAAAATTATCGGATCTCTTTTTGGCAAGCGGTGTCGCATGCCATGTTTATTTAAACAGTTTGGAATACAACATTTTTTAGGTTTTAACGGAGGTGCGTAGTCTTCCATAACGGAAATAAATACGCGAACTTTAACTAAACAAACCAAAAACACACTAAAACGAAACAAAAAGTTAAAACAACTATCAAAAAACACGCTAATAGGACACACAGAGACCGAACGATCACAAACGGGATTAAAATTCAACACAACTTAAAAGAAAATCGAGAATAGAAAATTGACAATACACTTCAAATTTTGACAACAACGAAATCTGGGAGGGTGCTTCTTCTCGATCGCAAATCGCAAATGAACGTGGTGCCTCTATACGAGCTTAACTAAACCAAATTGTGCGATGCCACTATCGGCGCCATCTACGAAATGCGATCCAAACAAAATAATAATGTTTGGCGGGAACGCCCAGCTTACGTATCTAAATTTATTTCGGTGATTTGTGATCGCAACCATTCAAAAAACGTCTTTCAAATGTATGACTTAAGCCATAAAGTAAACGAAAAACTGAAAATGATGTATCAGACAAGACTTTCAAAATCTTCATAAAATGGGAATGTCTAAGGACCATACGTTACTTGTCTGACAGCAAAATGATTTAAATTGTGCAAAAAAAAAACGGTTTTCATTCGCTGCGAAAATTACTGCCAGGTTTACCAAAGTCAATTCTTGAAGCTCATGAAGCTTTAAACAAACTAACACCAAAAACGCATAGAGAAGAGAACTTTTTAATACTTGACGGTGGAGTTCAAAACTTAGTAATATTTACGCGTGACAGTAATTTAGAGTGTTGGTGTGACTCGAAAATTATTTTCATATTGTACCAAATTCTTTACACAACTTTACTGTGAGCAATGTACATGGCTTTTTTAATGGTCATTATACACCATTAGTATTTTGCATATTAACGGCAAGAGTCAAAAATCTTATGAGTTTTCCATGTTAAAGATTAAGCAATATTGTGATAATTTCAAATGAAACTTGCACCTCAATAAACTGAGGTCGATTTTGAACTGGCTATTCACAACCATGTAATAAAAATTTGGCCAAGTTGTAAAATAACCAGTTCATAGCAAAGTTGAAAAACTAGGTTTAGTTAAGAAATACCGAGATAAAATTTCAGAATTTCAAGAAATTTATGATTTTTATTTTTTCGAACTGTATGAAATTATACTTGAATTTGATTAACTAGAACAATATTCTGATTACTTTTTAGGTAATACCTTAACAGTAAATTCAATATTTCCGCCGACCATATGGGCAGAATGTTCTGCCACAAAACCACAAACGCTACCGATTCATTTTATTCTCATGTTTATAGTTTGATGTATCATACACATCCTTCATTATATATCTTTGTAGAATCCTTTTCTATGACCTATATAATGATAACAATAAATGCCTTTATTTTGGAAAATATTAAAATACAACATTACTATAATGTAGGGGTGGGTACCTGTAATTCCAAGATTTTTTCAAAAAAGGGGAAGTTGAGGCCGGTGCGTGTTTTTATACTTGGCCTTGGAAGCAAAGATGAAGGTAAAGATAAAGCTAAGCAAATTCACAAAAATAGATAAGCAAACTATTGTATAAGTGAGGAAAAGAAAAAAGGAAGAATGGCAAAGATCAAGTATTTAGTTTGATATCGGTTAAATTCGATACAATCGGAAATTAATACGAAAACAAGTAAGTTTGACACTATCGGAAGTTAATACATAATCGGGTAGTTTGTCTCAATCGGTACACTCAAATCATTCAGTCGAGACTGAATGACTTTATTTTATCTGGTATTTTATTATAATGTTTCACATTAATCTCAAAAAATGCAGCTCTATGAGCTGGAGCAGGCAATCGCCCTTTAAATCGAACATTAATGTCTACTCTGAACGCGACCTTTTCAAATAAGTATCTAGGTTTTCTACTGGATAATATTTCCTGATATAAGCATAGTGCGGGAAATGTTCTTTTTGTTACCATTGAACCTATGAAACCCAGAGTGGTGTAAGTCAGAAAACTAGTTTTGAGATATTGAAGCCCAAAGTTAAGCAAGCATAAAAAGTATTGAGAAACAAATAGCGAATGGTTTTGAGAGATTATTCTCTGGAAAAACGAAACTTAATTTTTTAAAAATAATATTTTCCCCTATTATTTCGAAATTTGCGACTTAGACCACTATAGTTTTTATTTTTTCTGAAGCGTTGTTACTTTCACCATCAACTTTCAATGGGAAATAGTCTTAGTAAATTAGTGGTATGAACTGAAAGAAATTTTCCATGTTTTTTCTTACTCGCAATCACTGGGAGGCTAGATTCATAAAGCAGAGGCAGTTCAATATTCTTAAAATACATAAATGTTCTCATTCTATTCTTTGGCGTCAGTTACCTGATCAACTTGAAATATTAATTAAGACTCAAAGAGAGGAGGCAAGAAGACATGGTTTAATACTTCAACCTTTTGTGATTGTGGAAAGCACCAAGACTGTAGTTAATATAACAAAATCCATTTTTTATAAATATACATTTATTCCTACAAAAAACCTATAATTGTTACAATAAAATGATTCTATAGATGGATTAATACATTATCTGTAAAAAATATCCCTCTTGATTTTTGCAATAATGCCATACTTGTGAGAATAAAATAAATTCAAATTCAAATTCAAACCAAATTTATTTATCAATTTAATGATCAATTAATACATGAAATAATGTTAGTTTTAAGAGATAAAATGGACTATACAGCGATTATATAAAGCCGGTATCACATAGCACAGATATACTGTGCCTGTGTAGTATAGCATTACCTAAAGATATAGATTATAATTTTGATTTTGGGTCAGCGAGGCAACGACCGACCCAGGCGCAAGAGAGAAGGAGAGAGAAAGGAGAAGAAGAGAAAGAGGAATTGACATACAAGGCTTAAACACGATACAAAAATCTTAAAAAATACAAGCAGTTTCCCGTGCTGAGGTGTCCATTTAATATCAATGATTAACACACTTAAAGACCAAACAAAGCAACGCTAAACTTCAGCTCGTTGCATATCCAAAAGATATCGTTTGATGAAATTAATAAATTTAGTAATTGAGAATTCCCTGACATGGTCAGGTAGTTTATTCCACATTTGAACCGCTATAAGAGAAAGAAAATAAAAGAAATATGTTTTCCCCTTTTCTTTTCGCCAGACCCAATCTTGGACGCGTTTTGCGGTATTACGGCTCCTGGGCAAGGCTATAGAGTCTGACGAAAAGGAAAGGGACCTTACAGTGCTTTTGAACACATTATAATGTAAAGATACATATGCGAGACGTTGCACGTGGCGATATCTCGTGGCAATCGAGCTATCCACCAAACCAAACCAGCAAGGTCTTAGAGAAGACCAGCGTCTGGTCTAATTAGTGGTAATTAAATAATGTCTGTAACAAATAAAAGTTACTATGCTAAATATGTAAATCAAACGTATTTACATTTACACAATTAAATTCTCATTGGTTATTTCAATTATTGTGTTCGGGCAATGATGTTTTAATGGAAATTTCAACTAAATTACATAATTGCTTTAATTCAAAATTTAGTTGCCCGTCATCAATTAAAATTATTTCATTGACTGAATTATATTCAGGTATTGGGAACTAAACGTTTCTCTCTGTGTAGGATTCAACTCATTGAGTGGCTAAGGTATTGCCACTGTAAAACCAATAAAGAAATATGTCACTATTTTCTTGTATTTTTTGTTTAATTAACACTATCCGAAATGATTTTCCTTAGTAAACTTTGGGTAAGGAAGCTTTTACATTATCTGAGTAGGAATCTTAGCTAAAGCTTGTGCTTAACACAACCTATAACCTTACACCCTAAAGTACATGTTTCTCTAACGATTCTGTTGAAAAAATAAGCCATGCGATTCATTCCTATTTCTTCCTATTCCCTATTTAATAATCATAAAAAGGGGTAGGGCCAAAAAATGCAAGAAATTAGAAAAAATGCAATGTTACCATAATTTTCTAGATTTCTTACAATTTAAACCATTGTTTGTCTTTTATAAACGAAGATAATAATTTTGGCCAAGATTTCGCCGAAATTTGCCTGTGTGCAATAAAAACACCGCTTCGCTCACTGCTTTCATAAGAAAACAAATTTTTTATTAAAATTAATTTAATCAATGCCAATTAAATTTCACAATACCTATTTATTTCGAACTTTCACATTAAGTCCAGTCCTGCATGCCTCCCTGATCAGCGCAATATAAAGCTTCTTACAATAAATATTGCCCTCTGATTTGCTGGGCGAAGTCATCTTATTAGCCGTATACGCGTAACCTATCGAATTTCGAGATGATCATCGGTCTGTAGTGCTGAGTTTCGGGTCCGCACGGCTAATGGCCCTATCACGCGGCCTTTAAATTATTATGAAACCAACAAAATATTTAGTTTACCCTGCATGGATTCGGAAGTTTTATGACTTTTCTATCGCGATTTCCCGGTTTACGAAACATGGCTTCTACGAGAGTATCTATCTGATTATTGTTCTTGTGTTAGTGAATTTTGTGAGAGATTGTTTACTTTTGTACTTTGTTTTAAGTTTTTCTTTATTATTTTGTGTTGGAATATAGAGCAACGAAATTATTTGTGCTTTACCGGCCTATCGATTTCAGAAAACAAGATATTGCAAAAAGGATTTTAGGTTGTTATAAGTGAAAAAAAAAGGATTTTTTTTCCATATGTAGGCCTTAAACAGAATGAAATAAATTCAAGGTAAAAATGTATATTTTTTGTATTAGTTTCTAGGTATATTATGAAATTTTATTAGGTAACTTGTTTTTAACAACTCTTAGTTGGGTGAGTAGGAAACTTTAGGTAAATACTAGAGAAAACTAGTTTTCGACAGGCAGATTACGTAAAATTCTTCAAGAAGCATAGCCTTATTTAGAAAACAGAAAAAAAATCACGTACACAACTTAGAATTTTTTGACAGAACCTACGTGACAGTATTCTTTCTTAGACATTCAATTAAAACTTAATTATATACTACATAACGAGTTCCGGTTAGTTTAGGCTAGACTGTCTAAAATATAAAATGTCAAAAAACCTTTTCTACATAATATCGAAAATTAAAATGTAGGTATAGCCTGCAGGCTTGCGCTTCCTCATCTTGCGAACTTACAACTCACCGCACGCCCCTGGAAAATTGTAAAATATGCATTAGGAAGTCAAAAGTTAGAACTAACCTAACCTAACTATAACGAACGTGCATGCCTGAGACAAAAATCTTAAAAAAAATATGATAATTACTTATTCAGCTTTCAAAGCCGTAAAAATTTGACAGTTACACTAAGGAAACCATTTTATCAATCATACATACCAGAAAATAAATAAATGTCATATTGTTTCAGACCCATCCATGCCTCCAGGTAGGTACAATACTCGTTTAACAATTTGTTTCACAAACCCATTAGTAACACTATAAAAGATCATAATCTTAATTTTCATGCTAGTTGAAAAAAACCGGTAAGTGCTTAACAATAACACATCTCAAAACGTGTGGTCCATTAGTTTAGGTTAGTTGTCATATTTTTTTGTCAAGTATTTTTCTCAAAGTGGTTTGCAGCAATTTAAGTATAATTTATCAAAGTTTTAATCTTGTTTTTCCTTAACGGTCCAAACAATTTTTTAAAATACTTTTTAAACGCTATGCCCAAACACTTATCACTTTTTTAAGACCCATTAAAGGGGACATTAATAATATTTTAATATTATAAAAAGATTAAATTGTGAAATATTAAAATTAGCGTTCTTTTTTTTCGAAACTATACCTTCTCTTAAAATTCAAGTAACATCAAACGTTGCGTTTTATTTAAACAATTGGATTTTGCATGCTAAATCTTTAACCCTGTGTGGGGTGGAACATCTTTTACTTAATTGTATCGATGCACCTTTAAAAGTTCAGACGTCCTAATTTATAGTTCGCCACACAGTTCTAGAGCTACAACGCCTGAGGAGGTAGGGCGGTAAAATGCATAAACAGAGTCGCTTTAACGGTGCGTAATACTGTTTTTGAAATTACTTTAGTCTTAAATTGCGTAAAATATAAAAAAAACAAATACCTACTGATTTATTGACAATTATACTACCTTCGCTTGATTATGAATAACTTTATCTTTTATATATTTATTCATTTAACAAACATCAGCGTTTAACTATGATTAATTATAAGTTAAATATAATAATTTTATACTACGGCAATGCCTGTAAATATCATCAGACAAAATCACACTAGCGACCACGATCAAAGTCGGTTTCATAAAAGGTGTAAAAGTGTCTATTATACGAGCCTAAGCTGATTAAATTTGGGTAAAGCATATGGAAGATATAGCAATTTAGAAAGTATTTTTTCCATCAGCTTCCCCCACCATATTTTCGAAGACACAAAAAAGTCTTGGAAACAGGTTTCTGCAAAAATTAACGAACTGTATATTTCTGTCATTAAAACGATACCTCCACATAGAGATTATCTGATAAAATTTAACTTTATCCTAGTAACTGTGCCCCCTAGCGGTCATTTTGGAAACTTGAAAATATTTTCCAGCAATTTGTTTAGGCCGATTTAGTCAATAAAAAAAAATTCCCCGAGACCCTAATAGTTAGAGCCGCGGTGACAAAATGCCTTGGAACTCCCAAACGGATGAAAAGCACGTTTTTGTATAGTTCGAGTGTCGTTCTCAAAATCCGTGTTGTCGAGTAGGGGTCTGGCGCTCGGCGGTGAGCGGCTATAATATTTTTTTCAAATTTTGACCAGCGGTTTAAAAAAACATTTCCCAAACGGATGAAAATTACTGGAGGGCATCTAGGCAACCCCCAAATTACCGGAAAAATATTGTCATCCGATTTGATCCTTGCCGTAACCTCCAGTACAATTGAATGGGCCCAAACTCCGAGATTAAAAAAAAAATCAGCCGCATGCATGCAACCGGACTGGAATAAATCGTTATTATTAAAATGAGCCTGGCTAAACTATGCCAAATAACAAAAAACCTCGCCAGCACGCGTGATTTTGATCCCGGAGTTCTTCGTAAATTTTCTGCGAGATTTAGATGGAAGTTTCGTAAACTTATTTGTCTCTGGTTTAAAAATATAAAAAAAAATAATATGCTCCCGAGGGGCGGTAAAATGTTGAGTGACTATTTAATGGTAAGTAAAAATTTTTTAGATTTTGTAATTATTGAAAGCATGAAAACGTATATTTTCGTGAAAATTGGCTGATTATCAGCCCGCTCCCACTTTTCTGCCTTCCTCATCGTTCCTGAACCCTGGGCAACCTTCATTAATCACCCCCAAATATAATGAACCCACGACTCATTTTCCATCATTGGTTAGAAAGTAATGGGCGGTTTTTGATTTTGCAGATCGAATAATTTTTTTAACCTATTTCTTTAATATGAGTGTAATAACATTGCCCACTAGTAAGCATACAGTAACCACATATTTTGGGCTGTCAGAGGAAGCTTCTGAACCAGTTTGGTGATAAATAAATCAAAACTCTCCTTCTGACAGCCGAAGAACGTCCTGCGCGCATGTATGTCGGCTGCCAGGAGAAGAGTTTTGATTTATTAATCGCCAAATTGGGAGGAAACCTTCCTCTGACATCCTGAAATATTTGTATATACTTTGGTAGCAATCGGAGCAATAGGAAAAACTAGAGGGGCTTGGATGCAAGCGCGACGAGAGCTGAAATTCCAATGACCCTGCAGCCAGAAGCAGAGTTTTGCTTGGGGAGTCACCAGGATGGGAAAGAACCGTCTTTTAATATTAGTCTAGTCAAAATCCGAATCTCTAACACAAAATATAAGGCGACTATAATAACCAAATTTCATCCACGAGCAAAGCGAGTCAAACCCTACTAAAGATATACTAGCTAAAATGTGGATGAAGTATGCGCTTGTCGCGTTCATACGGTCTAAAAGTCAGAGTTTTCACTTCATAATCGTCAAATCAGAGGAAAATATCCTCATGAATGTTTAGGGACAATAATATACAATTTGATTGTAATCGGCCTTTCTACTTTAAAGATTGAACATTCGGATCCTGGAGTTTCCGGTGATACCTAATGAATATATCGGAGCATGTTCTGGAAGATCTGGTCTTGGCCGCAATAAATTTGGATGAAAATAATTTTTCGATGTTCTGTAGGTGTCAAAGAACCTGTGTGCAAATTTTCATCCATGTGGGAATTGCTTTATCAAATTTTGCCCATTTAAATTTTGAAAAACTGTTATAAAGCAATGGCGACACATGGAGCAAAAAAAATTTTTTTACATATTCTCAGACACGAACTCTAGCTCCCTGCCAAATTTCAAGTTTAAATGAGCAAATTTTTTTTCCCCCCTTTTTTCCATTTTTTTTTTGAGCTCCTGGAAGAGCTCTTTGCAAAGATCAAATCGGATGAAAATATTTTTTCGGTAATTGAGGGGTTGCCTAAATGCCCTCCAGTAATTTTCATCCGTTTGGGAAATGTTTTTTTAAACCGCTGGTCAAAACTTGGAAAAAATATTATAGCCGCTCACCGGCGAGCGCCAGACCCCTACTCGACAACACGGATTTCGAGAACGACACTCGAACTATACAAAAACGTGCTTTTCATCCGTTTGGGAGTTCCAAGGCATTTTTGTCACCGCGGCTCTAACTATAAGGTTCATATATGACTTTCATAATACTGTACCTTGCCGACCCTAGTGTCCCCCTGTATACTGGAATAATTGCTGTGTATTAGGCAGAATCTGGATCTGTACCATAACCATGGGGATGTTCTCTCATACAATACCCGCACTGGGCCTGACCTGATGCCCGCATACTGGCGGCTGGAGAGGTGTCGGGATGGCCCGGGATACTGGGAATAACATTTTCTAATAATGTACCAAACAGTGTCAGATCTTTACCCATTCTTTAATTTAAGCAAAAATTAAAATACTTAATTAATATTTGATTCTAATATCTTGCGACTTAATAGCTACAATTACAAACTATAATTTTAAAAAAAAATTTTAATCTTAAATTTTAACTTCTTATTAACTTAACTGTTAAATGTGAAATGTGATAATATGTAATATAGTAAAATTACTTTAGGTACTTTATGTAGTATTGTTTATTGAAATTATTTAATTGCCCTAAATATAACCACATCTAATTTTACAAATAACTTTTATAATTTTTGTTATGATGTATAATATAAACCTGTGTGTAGTAACATGAATAAATTATTATTACTAAAGTCAGGATAATTTATTATCTTGTGGCAATTGCTGCCTTTTATCAGTACCTAGGTATGTCAACAAAATCTATTACCAGTGTTTATTCAAGCCAATAAACATTACTAAAAAAATGAGATTTTATTATTACTGGTCACAACTTGCCATGTCATACGTCAACAGAATAAAACATTTGATAGATAATATTACCAACTTTAAAAAAATTAATTTTCAGTTTCACATAAAGTGGTCCATCGTTAGACTTACCTAACTACAATTTTTTTTTAAATTCGAATTTAAAGTTTTACATTTTTTTCTTAGTAAGGGTAAATGCTACCGTTGTTGTTGGCCATTTCAATAATTTTTGGGAAATCTAAAAATACGTTGCAACAGTAAGTTGGTTAGCAATTTGAAAATAGTTTTGGCAACATCTGTCCAAGTGTTGTCAAAATTAGAAATAAAACGGTTACTTTATTTAGTAATGGCGTCAAGTTGAGTAAGCATGTATTTATTGGTCTGTGCTTTCTATTAAAATTTCTTTATTTTGGCCGGAAGCAGACTCCAATACGTAAGTTTTAAAAACTAAATGTATGCTAAAAATTGATTGGTATTATTATTATGATGTAAAGTGTTAAGCATTGATTTTTAATTTAGAGCTGGCCAACAAATAGTTCAAAAAATTAGCAATTTATAGTTATTGACCGCTAATGGCTAATAACTGTAATATACAGGGTGTTTTAGAATTACGGTACGTAACTTAAGGGGGTGATTCCTTATGATATAGTTTACATGAATATGTGTCCGGAGTTAACCATTGGGTCTCCACCATGTTACGTGTCTGGGTATAGGGGTAGTAGACACAGGAAAACCATTGGAGTACTTTACATAGAGCTTCTTTATTTAACTTCCATAATTATAATTCCTTATAGGCAGTCGACCAGCATACTGTGGGGCGTTACGTAGAAGTCAGGCGGCACGCAGCACCCTAAGGTCAATTGCGAGTACCTGGGATAAGAGGGAGGTTTTGTACTGTATGGCCTAATAATCATAAAAAAAAAGAATAACAAAGTTCCATTTCTGTGAACATTTTCAGATAGACTAGATCTTCTAAAAGGAAAGAAGGCAGAAGAAGAAGAATTTCAAAAAGAGCGGATAAATGAAAGCTCTCAAAAGAAAAAAGAAAAAAAAATGATATAAAGTGTCAAGGACCAAACATTAAAACGTCAATCAAACCTTTAAATAATTTGGGGACCGCCATTTCTTCGCCAAATCTAGACAAATCTAATAATGGCTTGTAGGTACTGCCTATCAAATACTGCCGATTCTGTTAAGGCCAGCTTGGACAACAAAAGCAATAAGGATACTGATCAAATAAAATTAAAATCTATGATTTCCAAAAAGAGTGCATATTCCCAAAGAAAACAAAGAATTAAAACCTAGTGCTGAAACAAGTCCGAAGTTAGAATTTTTCCATTATATCTTCTGTAGATGTGGCAAAAAGGCGGTTATTTGAAGACAGTTGTGAAATCCTAAAAAACTCCTATCTTTCCAAACAAGTTCCTAAATAAAAAAAGTAACCATGTGGTTGTGCTATATTTGCTTCCTCAATATCACATCATCCAAAAAAGGAATTCAGCATCAAACGTGTGTAAGAGTATATCACGAGAATTGTAGTCAAAAAATGCATAGGCAAAGGCTACATTTTTCACAGATAAATGAATTACGCAAGAATTCCATAATTTAATTTTATATTTTGACATTTTTAATAAAATAATAAATATTTGTTTAAAACATTTATTGTTATTTTTAATCGGAAGTATATCTAGGTAGGTACTTCTATCCTAATTAAGTAAAATTGTAATTAGCTTCAGAGTATGGCCAATAACTGTACATTGCAACGCCAATTATTAAAGCGACATGGCCAATGACTATACAATAGGCAATATATTTTTAAAAACAAATTTAAAGATATTTCAACACTTCTCAGAGTAAAAATAATATTGGCAACTGGACCGTAAATTATTCCGTGTTTGTTCTCAGAGCATTACAATTTTTTAAAGTTTTACTCCGCCATGTTGTCAAGAAGGTAACTTAACAATTTTAGTGGCAGGAATGTTTCTTATTGAACGGCGAACAGCGGCAGTCACATTATTACCTATGTTATTACCTACATATCAATTTAGAATAATAATTTATATTAAATTTTAGCGTTTGCCGAGACTTTTCGAAGAACAATATCTAGATTTAGTTTAGGTGTAGGCAGGGCCGGCGCTAGCAGGTTCGCCGCCCCGGGCAAAGAGTAAAATGCCGCCCATTTATAATAAAAAATTAAAGGAGATAACCTAAACCCTTCCCACACTTAATAGTAGAATAAAACGTGAGCAAAAAAAATGCTATCAATAATGTTAAAGTTTTGATTAGCCAAAAATACTAATTTATTAATTTACCATGTTTTTGGCACAATTAAAATTAGGGTTGCCCGGTTGCACAAAAAAAAAAGAAAAGAGTAATTTTTAGTGTATAATTATTATAAAATACAGATATTTAAAAAATACTAAAACAAATTATAGAACCACTAAATATTAATTACATAGTAAAAATACATTTAAACCGAGAGTTAAACTTAAAAGTGTTTTTTTCTTACTTTTAATTTTGAAATTTTTTTTATAATTTCTTTATCATTAATTTTTTCAGCCAGTTCATGTTCAATGGCTATTGTTGTCAAGCCGTTTAGCCGATCCTCGGTAGTTGTGGAGCGTAAAAAATTTTTAATTAATTTTAATTTGGAGAAACTCCTTACTCCACTTGCCACACTTACTGGGAGAGTAAGCAATATCCCTAAAACTATACCGTTCTATAGGTTCTAATTTTCCTGTGTCGTCGTCGTTCCTTTTCGTGCCTTGTAGATAACTTAACAGGCTTCAAGCATGTTTTTGAATTTGAACTTGCTTTTCGAGTCTTTTTCTTTTATACTGTGCTCCCGATAATTTTTTACGTCCATCAGACATTCTAAAATTAAGAAAATGTTTTGATAAAAAAATCATTTTGTTTTATCATAACGAAACAGAGGCGTTTTCGAGTATTTTTTGAATATTTTGAAATTTTAATTATTTTCGGAAACTTTTATTTTTTATCAACCCCTAAATGTCACCCCCAAAATTAGCAAATAGCATTTTAAACCATCTGTTTAACAATGGTATCAATCCGGTAACATACCTACCCTATCAAACAAAAAAATCATTCAAATCGGTTAAGGGTTGACATTGATTTGCCGAAATAATCGCCAGTAGAGGAAAACGGACAGAGCGAGATCAGGTGGTGCTGGTGGTGCTGGTGGTGCAACTAACCCGGGTGGTTCGGTGGTGCGTTTTATGATCTAACCCGGGTGGTTCGGTGGTGCGTTTTATGATCTAACCCGGGCGATTCGGTGGTGCGTTTTATGACCTAACCCGGGTGGTTCGGTGGTGCTGTTTTACGAGACCAGTGGTGCTGGTGGTGCTGTTTTACGAGACCAGTGGTGCTGGTGGTGCTGTTTTACGAGACCAGTGGTGCTGGTGGTGCGTTTTATGATCTAACCCGGGTGGTTCGGTGGTGCGTTTTATGACCTAACCCGGGTGGTTCGGTGGTGCTGTTTTACGAGACCAGTGGTGCTGGTGGTGCTGTTTTACGAGACCAGTGGTGCTGGTGGTGCTGTTTTACGAGACCAGTGGTGCTGGTGGTGCGTTTTATGATCTAACCCGGGTGGTTCGGTGGTGCGTTTTATGACCTAACCCGGGTGGTTCGGTGGTGCTGTTTACAAAATAACCCGAAATTAAACCCGACTTTTTACGACCTAACCCGGATGCTTTCGCGAGGCGGCTTCTCATCTAACCCTAACTTGAACCTGAATATTTATGAACTGACCCGAGATAAAACCCGACTTTTTACGACCTAACCCGGATGCTTTCGCGAGGCGGCTTCTTATCTAACCCTAACTTGAACCTGAATATTTATGAACTGACCCGAGATAAAACCCGACTTTTTACAACCTAACCCGGATGCTTTCGCGAGGCGGCTTCTCATCTAACCCTATTTTGAACCTGAATATTTATGATCTGACCCGAGATAAAACCCGACTTTTTATGATTTAACCTTAGTGAAACGCCGCTGTTAAAGCGATATAGTAAAAAAAACTCGATTAAAATTTTATCTTGTTCGCTAGACCAATTAATTTCCAAATATTATAATTAAAACATACAATCACTACACTGGCGCACCGTCAAAAATCGTGCTTGCACTATCCCAACGTACAGAGCGTCCGCTTCAGAAAATACGGTGCCGTATTTTTTGCGCCGAACGCTCTGGAGGAACACACTCCGATTTGCAAGTACATACACGCTTTGTCGCGGCAAAGCTCACCGTCAAATTACGGCCACTCTTTTGCGGTACCGCTTTGTAGGAAACCAAAGCTTTAGTGAAACGCCGCTGCCCCAGAACTCTGTCCATATTCCTCTACTGTGTTAATTTATGCGGGTAATAAAACCGACAAGGGTCGGATCGGCCTGCATACTTATAGAGGTAAAAAAACCGCTTTAGAATGTTTTTGGTATATCTTTTTTAGATAATTTTGGGGGAAATAATTTGCCTGAGATGCCAATTAAAAAAGCCTACATTTAATTGTATTTTAGATTCTTGAATTTTGTACATGGATTAAAAATCTACTATTTCTTGAAATTGTATACATTATGTTAGATAATTATTAATATAATGTTATTAAGACTTTGTAAATATCTGTAAAACTGTTCTAAATCGTGTCATTTCTGAAAATTGTATACTGAGTGTTTAGAATTTAGTAAAAAATTAAAAAAATGTTTTAATGTTATTAAGACCTGTGAAAATTTGTAAAACTGTACAGAATTGTATTATTTTCTGAAAATGATATACTGAGTGTTTAGAATTTAGTAAAAATTAAAAAAATGTTTTAAATTTGTTAAATCATGTGAAATCTTGTATAAAATGACTAGAACCGTTCTTAATCATGTCATTTCTGAAAATTGTTTACTGAGTGTTTAGAATTTAGTAAAAAATTAAAAAAAATGTTTTAACGTTATTAAGCCCTGTGAAACTTTGTAAAAAATGACTAAAACAGTCGCAAATCGTCCTATTTTCTTAAAAGTGTATACTGAGTGTTTAGAATTTAGTAAAAATTAAAAAAAATGTTTTAAATTTGTTAAATCATGCGAAATCTTGTATAAAATGACTAGAACCGTTCTTAATCATGGCATTTCTGAAAATTGTATACTGAGTGTTTAGAATTTAGTAAAAAATTAAAAAAAATGTTTTAACGTTATTAAGCCCTGTGAAACTTTGTAAAAAATGACTAAAACAGACGCAAATCGTCCTATTTTCTTAAAAGTGTATACTGAGTGTTTAGAATTTAGTAAAAATTAAAAAAAATGTTTTAAATTTGTTAAATCATGTGAAATCTTGTATAAAATGACTAGAACCGTTCTTAATCATGACATTTCTGAAAATTGTATACTGAGTGTTTAGAATTTAGTAAAAAATTAAAAAAAAAATGTTTTAACGTTATTAAGCCCTGTGAAACTTTGTAAAAAATGACTAAAACAGTCGCAAATCGTCCTATTTTCTTAAAAGTGTATACTGAGTGTTTAGAATTTAGTAAAAATTAAAAAAAAATGTTTTAAATTTGTTAAATCATGCGAAATCTTGTATAAAATGACTAGAACCGTTCTTAATCATGGCATTTCTGAAAATTGTATACTGAGTGTTTAGAATTTAGTAAAAATTAAAAAAAAAATGTTTTAAATTTGTTAAATCATGCGAAATCTTGTATAAAATGACTAGAACCGTTCTTAATCATGGCATTTCTGAAAATTGTATACTGAGTGTTTAGAATTTAGTAAAAATTAAAAAAAAATGTTTTAAATTTGTTAAATCATGCGAAATCTTGTATAAAATGACTAGAACCGTTCTTAATCATGGCATTTCTGAAAATTGTATACTGAGTGTTTAGAATTTAGTAAAAAATTAAAAAAAATGTTTTAACGTTATTAAGCCCTGTGAAACTTTGTAAAAAATGACTAAAACAGTCGCAAATCGTCATATTTTCTTAAAAGTGTATACTGAGTGTTTAGAATTTAGTAAAAATTAAAAAAAATGTTTTAAATTTGTTAAATCATGTGAAATCTTGTATAAAATGACTAGAACCGTTCTTAATCATGACATTTCTGAAAATTGTATACTGAGTGTTAAGTATTTTAGTTGAAAATAAGATCATAAATCATCTATACAAAACAAGCGCCCCTTATGGATTTGAACGAAAATCATAGATTCGACTATTTTCATGAAAAATAAATCTAAGTACGGAATAATGCAGGAAGATTATCTATTTTCTTGGTTTAGAAAGTGATGTAGTTAAGATTTATAACTTAGGAATAAATAAATTATTATTAATCTTTTCGACCTATTTCTCTTGCATATTTAATTTCTTTGATAGTAAGAACTAATCTTTTTATTTTACAAAGTAAAAAAAAGCTAAAGATCGGCGTTGTCAGTCAGGTATAAGAACTGATTTAACACGATGGTTTTTGTACAAACGTTCACATACAATTGTATGCTTTTTAACCGATTGTGTCGGAAAAAATGACGATTTATAGATTAGATATTTAGACGAAGAGCTAACCTTCTCAATAAAGTATTGATTATTGCCCTGCTAGCTAGACAACACTTTTTATGTTAGTCAAAAAAAAAATTTTTTTTTTCGGACGCTATTACAGATTTCATCGTTAACTAACAAACATTAAGACCAAAAAATTAGCATGCAAGATGAAATGTATAGGTTCACTTCATTTCTACATTATTTTACAACTCTCAATCGCATTAAAAACAAGATCGAATAAAAAATAACTTATGACATATGGACGAAAAATGTTTTTTCGGGCTATTTAGGTTAGCGACCGCATTACGTCTGAAATACTACATTTTTCGAGCTTATAACATAATTTACTATTTTAACGTTAAAATAGGGAAATGATGTATCAAAATGGATACTTTTTTTTGTCGGTCACGAGATTATAGTTTCTTTTAAAATGAACTCTAATATTTACAACACAAATTATCCTTTAAGCCACATTAGTTTAAAACTCGTCTGTCGCTTTCCCTCTATTGTGAGTTTGATTAAAGTATAGCGTAGTATATATTTAGATGAATTTCGCAAATGTTGAATACTTTCAAAACTGAAAAAGCCGCCCTTTGCAATAAATATCTCCGTAGAGTTAGGTACCCTGCAGATTAAGGGTATTTCAGCGGATAATCATATACAAATTCAAAGATTTTGTCTATTTTAATGGATTAACAAACAATATCTATAGGATGACTTTACTGATAAAAAAAAAAATAACAAAAATCCATAAAGTCTAGGCTCACATGAAATTCCATAAAGAGCAGCTGCATAGCCTTATCACATCAAACTATATTTTTATTTCGTTCTATTGTCAAAAGTCTGTGTTTAGGAGATTATCGTTCATTTTAAAATGAACTCTAATATGTACATCACCATAAACTACCTCTTAAGCCGTCGTAAAAATACACTTTTCGATTTACCTCTATATTGATTTTCTAATATTAAATATCTACAATAGTCGAAATTCGCTCGCTAATACCTATGTATGCAAGGTTTCTTCAAAAAATGATAATTTTGTCGTTTAATGGCTTGAAAAAATGGAAAAAGGAGGTTTTTGCATCCATTTATTTCCAGATGAGTGTTAAAAATACTTATAAAACTCGGTATACCGAAGATCAAGCATTAATGAGAGGGTTGAGTCCTGTTTGCCAAATCCTGATTTTTAATTTGACGTTGGCAACGGTACAATTTTTTAACATTTATCATAAGAGGCGTATATTTTTGGAGCTTAGATCTACCAGTTTATCCACGCCCCATTTATTGTTAGTGCTTTAGTAATTTTACTTTCCAATTATTTTTTACCAAAACGCGTAGTTGAAACAGTGTCTATATCAGACGATATAATAAATTTTAAGGATTAATTTGCTTACAAATACACTTCAATTTATTTAGGCTAAAGCAGCCAGACATATACTGGAACTACGAAAACCCTATTACAATTTGCTTGCCTAGAGAAAATTTTGTAAAAAAACATAGCTTTCTACACAAATGCTTGCACATTATGTACCTATCATTTTAAGATACCTGGCGACATCAATGTAAGCATTGACATAATGACGCAAGATATAGGTAGGTACTAGAATATTCAAGATTTCTATTAACGATACACTTCAGCATACATGCGAGATGTCATTAATGTCTACGGAAGGCAACAGACATACCAGCTATTTTTACATGGGATTCCATAGACTTGAACGATTCTTGTTTAGAAATATTTGTTATCATCTTGAGGAGTTCCGTATTGAAGCATCAAACCTACCTGCCAAATAATTGACGAAATATGGGATATCATAAAATATGCCCCCCATCGAACTAAATGATCCTATAAACCAGCTTCACAGACCGTAATTTGTGATGCTAACACGATTAATACGCAATAGAACAAGATTAAGAAACAAAATTTAAAGTAGCTCTTTATCACACGAAAATAATTAAATAATTTACGGTTACAGAACAATAATTATTTTAAAAAGCTGTATAACTAAATATATTATGTTATTAGGAATATTCTGTCTAAAGTAACAGCTAATCTTAGTCGAAAATGAGATCGTATTATTGATTGTTGAATTCGTTAGGTATGAAATAAAATTAGAGATTTCGTCTATTTTTTTACGATTAAAAAAGAATACCTCTATTTAGCTAAAAATGAAACGATTACAGTGGTAGATTAATTCACTTTACCAAGCATGTAAACTACTAATTTTGCAATAAATATCTTCTATATTTCTAGGTAGGTTTACTCGAAAATGTGGGGCTATTTTCATCAAAAATCCCGATACGAAATTGAAAAATTTGCCTATTTTTGTCGGTTTACAAAGTGATAGTGGAATATTGGTTTGATCAAAGAACAATAATTATTTTAAAAATGTTGTATAATTAACTAAATGTCGGTGTTATCAGGCAGGCAAGAAGTTATTTATCTGAATCTTATTTGTACCATTAGCGTTTATATACAAATGTTAGTGGTTTTCAAAAATTGATATCTCGGAAATTATTAGGTTTAGACTTATAATACGCTTATTAAAAAATAATGACTACTTTATGCAAAATTCAAAAATATTATAAGATGTAGGGTATCCCAGTAACTTAACCAAAGATTTTCGGTCTTCGTAAAGCTTTGCACGTTTCTTCAGCGTACCAAACATTCACTTTTTTTTAAATATTGACATCGGGTTAGGATTCTGAACATAGGATTAACATCACTCCAATAGTGAACATGTTGCGTTGTCACAGTTCCATTCGTTGAAAAGTAAACAAAACCGTTTGAGCTACGTGGGGAATAAATAAAGTTGGCTTGTTGAAAAATTTTAATATTTATTAAGGTAAAAGACTATAAATATATCGATACAACACTTTGGCATTTCTAATACTACAAACATGAATATCTAAAATGTGATATATACAACCATCAACTCTCTCTCCCTTCTCTAATTTTGGTACACCAATGCTGTCTTCTAAGTTTATAATATATGGCGTCCTGCAGTTTAATTCCGAAAATGTTTTAACTAAAAATCCCTCTTTAACACATCCTTTAACGTAAATAATGTCTGCGTCTATCAGATTGTTGGATATGATATTATGTAGTTCCTTGTAATCGGTATCACCATAATTATAAAGGATACCATGATGATTTCCAAATAGATATTTGACTCGTTTCTTGCAAGCCTTACTTAAGGTGTCGAATGGTTTAACTGGTTTAAAAAAGTAACTTTTCATACTATTCCCATCATAAATAGCCAATTCTTTCGCGCAAAATTCAGGTATGTTAAATCCTTGAATATCGACTACAACGAACTTCATTGTCTGAAGACTCAAATCAAACAAGTATATTTTCATATTTTTATCGCTCTTAAGTTCGATTTCAAAAGCACACCCCCACTTTTCGATAATTTCACAGTCTTAGCACATAGATCTTATATTTTTATTTACGATCAATTCATCTTTATTCGCCAATCGTCTCAAACGAGTCTGCTTTTGAAAGTAATATAGCCTTAGTATTCAGAAAATATTAATGATATCGGAGCCTAAAACATCCCTAACACTAAAAAATCATTGTGTTTCCTAACAAAACCCATCATCTTGTCTATTTAGCTTGCTTTCCTATTGTTTAGCAGGTTAAATAAAATTATTATTTCGCTCTTTTTGTCTGTATTGAATCGTTAGGGGAATACGTTTCTAGTTCTATAAGAGAGACAGTTAAAATTTATGTAAGCAATCAAAAATCCTACACTATGAGCTACTTAGTTAAAATTTCATATTTCCTTCCTGGGTCAGGCAAAATTTGTGATGTGTCGGACAAAATTTATAAAAATACAAAAAAAAATGCTGGATGCATTTTTAGCGTGACTTTCTATTTAATACCATCTTATTTCAAGATATAATTCGGTTGTCAAAATGAGAATAAAATAATTTTCCCATGGTTTATGTCATCTTAAAAAAGTCAAAAGGTTATATTCTGTAGAGGGTCAGATACATTTAAATTTAAATATTTTCTCCAAGAAGAATTTTAAGATAGTATTATAGTAAATAAAAATTCTATACCTCCAATATTTCATGGAAACATATCGTGTTCTAGCGACATAACCCAAAAGTACCTCTATTCAGAAACGCATCGTACTTTTCTTGTCAATAATTGTCTCATTGTCCCATCCATTACATTATTATAATCTTAAAGCACCTGTTACCAGCATTATCTGTTTTTATGGTTTTCATAAAACATAGCGATTACCGATGAAAATTAAACGAAAACTTAATAAATAACTTTTTTTTTTTTTCAACTGAAATAGACTGATTTTCGATGGAAAAATGTTACTTATAACTAAAAATGAATATAAGACATATACGCAATGATATTTAGAATAAATCAATCTTTTCTAAAATTACTATGAAATATTCACAAAATCGTTTCGTTATAACCAAAGTAGCAAGGCTTGCAGATTTCGTATAGAGTTCAAACGCGAAACTGAGATGATCTTTTTTTTTTATATTTTTGTAGGATAATGCACCACTACGTTGTAAGTACTTGAGAGAGGACTTTCTTGAAAAATCCTCAAATTTCTCTGCAATTTTGTTCCTTCTAGAGTTAAATTCACACAGAAAACCCCGTATTCTTATCTTTCAGGTTGGTATATTAAAAAGGGCTTATTAGTATGGTTTAGAAAACAAGCAATATTAATTAACGGATGTTTTTTCGTCGTATGAAGAGTTGAAAAATTTTTTTTTCCACTCCAATGATTACGATGCAGAGAGTCGGGTTTCATCATAATCTTTCAGGGTAGCTCAGGTTTGATTGCATGTAGAGAGTCGGGTTTCATCATAATCTTTCAGGGTAGCTCAGGTTTGATTACATGTACTAAGGTTAGTGCTCCTTGCAATCGGTTTCAGGTTTGACGCGCCCCCCTCAGGTTTGTTCAGGTTTCTCAAACGTTTGAGAAACCTGAACAAACCTGAGGGGGGCGCGTCAAACCTGAAACCGATTGCAAGGAGCACTAACCTTAGTACATGTAATCAAACCTGAGCTACCCTGAAAGATTATGATGAAACCCGACTCTCTACATGCAATCAAACCTGAGCTACCCTGAAAGATTATGATGAAACCCGACTCTCTGCATCGCAACCATTGGAGTGGAAAAAAAAAATTTTTCAACTCTTCATACGACGAAAAAACATCCGTTAATTAATATTGCTTGTTTTCTAAACCATACTAATAAGCCCTTTTTAATATACCAACCTGAAAGATAAGAATACGGGGTTTTCTGTGTGAATTTAACTCTAGAAGGAACAAAATTGCAGAGAAATTTGAGGATTTTTCAAGAAAGTCCTCTCTCAAGTACTTACAACGTAGTGGTGCATTATTCTACAAAAATATAAAAAAAAAGATCATCTCAGTATCGCGTTTGAACTCTATACGAAATCTGCAAGCCTTGCTGCTTTGGTTATAACGAAACGATTTTGTGAATATTTCATAGTAATTTTAGAAAACATTGATTTATTCTAAATATCATTGCGTATATGTCTTATATTCATTTTTAGTTATAAGTAACATTTTTCCATCGAAAATCAGTCTATTTCAGTTGAAAAAAAAGTTATTTATTAAGTTTTCGTTTAATTTTCATCGGTAATCGCTATGTTTTATGAAAACCATAAAAACAGATAATGCTGGTAACAGGTGCTTTAAGATTATAATAATGTAATGGATGGGACAATGAGACAATTATTGACAAGAAAAGTACGATGCGTTTCTGAATAGAGGTACTTTTGGGTTATGTCGCTAGAACACGATATGTTTCCAAGAAATATTGGAGGTATAGAATTTTTATTTACTATAATACTATCTTAAAATTCTTCTTGGAGAAAATATTTAAATTTGAATGTATCTGACCCTCTACAGAATATAACCTTTTGACTTTTTTAAGATGACATAAACCATGGGAAAATTATTTTATTCTCATTTTGACAACCGAATTATAGCTTGAAATAAGATGGTATTAAATAGAAAGTCACGCTAAAAATGCATCCAGCATTTTTTTTCGTATTTTTATAAATTTTGTCCGACACATCACAAATTTTGCCTGATCCAGGAAGGAAATATGAAATTTTAACTAAGTAGCTCATAGTGTAGGATTTTTGATTGCTTACATAAATTTTAACTGTCTCTCTTATAGAACTAGAAACGTATTCCCCTAACGATTCAGTACCGACAAAAAGAGCGAAATAATAATTTTATTTAACCTGCTAAACAATAGGAAAGCAAGCTAAATAGACAAGATGATGGGTTTCGTTAGGAAACACAATGATTTTTTAGTGTCAAGGATGTTTTAAGCTCCGATATTATTAATATTTTCTGAATACTAAGGCTATATTACTTTCAAAAGCAGACTCGTTTGAGACGATTGGCGAATAAAGATGAATTGATCGTAAATAAAAATATAAGATCTATGTGCTAAGACTGTGAAATTATCGAAAAGTGGGGGTGTGCTTTTGAAATCGAACTTAAGAGCGATGAAAATATGAAAATATACTTGCTTGATTTGAGTCTTCAGACAATGAAGTTCGTTGTAGTCGATATTCAAGGATTTAACATACCTGAATTTTACGCGAAAGAATTGGCTATTTATGATGGAAATAGTATGAAAAGTTACTTTTTTAAACCAGTTAAACCATTCGACACCTTAAGTAAGGCTTGCAAGAAACAAGTCAAATATCTATTTGGAAATCATCATGGTATCCTTTATAATTATGGTGATACCGATTACAAGGAACTACATAATATCATATCCAACAATCTGATAGACGCAGACATTATTTACGTTAAAGGACGTGTTAAAGAGGAATTTTTAGTTAAAACATTTTTGGAATTAAACTGCAGGACGCCATATATTATAAACTTAGAAGACAGCATTGGTGTACCAAAATTAGAGAAGGGAGAGAGAGTTGATGGTTTTAAATATCACATTTTAGATATTCATGTTTGTAGTATTAGAAATGCCAAAGTGTTGTATCGATATATTTATAGTCTTTTACCTTAATAAATATTAAAATTTTTCAACAAGCCAACTTTATTTATTCCCCACGTAGCTCAAACGGTTTTGTTTACTTTTCGACGAATGGAACTGTGGCAACGCAACATGTTCACTATTGGAGTGATGTTAATCCTATGTTCAGAATCCTAACCCGATGTCAATATTTAAAAAAAGTGAATGTTTGGTACGCTGAAGAAACGTATAAAGCTTTACGAAGACCGAAAATCTTTGGTTAAGTTACTGGGATATCCTACATCTTATAATATTTTTGAATTTTGCATAAAGTAGTCATTATTTTTTAATAAGCGTATTATAAGTCTAAACCTAATAATTTCCGAGATATCAATTTTTGAAAACCACTAACATTTGTATATAAACGCTAATGGTACAAATAAGATTCAGATAAATAACTTCTTGTCTGCCTGATAACACCGACATTTAGTTAATTATACAACATTTTTAAAATAATTATTGTTCTTTGATCAAACCAATATTTCACTATCACTTTGTAAACCGACAAAAATAGGCAAATTTTTCAATTTCGTATCGGGATTTTTGATGAAAATAGCCCAACATTTTCGAGTAAACCTACCTAGAAATATAGAAGATATTTATTGCAAAATTAGTAGTTTACATGCTTGGTAAAGTGAATTAATCTACCACTGTAATCGTTTCATTTTTAGCTAAATAGAGGTATTCTTTTTTAATCGTGAAAAAAATAGACGAAATCTCTAATTTTATTTCATACCTAACGAATTCAACAATCAATAATACGATCTCATTTTCGACTAAGATCAGCTGTTACTTTAGACAGAATATTCCTAATAACATAATATATTTAGTTATACAGCTTTTTAAAATAATTATTGTTCTGTAACCGTAAATTATTTAATTATTTTCGTGTGATAAAGAGCTACTTTAAATTTTGTTTCTTAATCTTGTTCTATTGCGTATTAATCGTGTTAGCATCACAAATTACGGTCTGTGAAGCTGGTTTATAGGATCATTTAGTTCGATGGGGGACATATTTTATGATATCCCATATTTCGTCAATTATTTGGCAGGTAGGTTTGATGCTTCAATACGGAACTCCTCAAGATGACATCAAATATTTCTAAACAAGAAGCGTTCAAGTCTATGGAATCCCATGTAAAAATAGCTGGTATGTCTGTTGCCTTCCGTAGACATTAATGACATCTCGCATGTATGCTGAAGTGTATCGTTAATAGAAATCTTGAATATTCTAGTACCTACCTATATCTTGCGTCATTATGTCAATGCTTACATTGATGTCGCCAGGTATCTTAAAATGATAGGTACATAATGTGCAAGCATTTGTGTAGAAAGCTATGTTTTTTACAAAATTTTCTCTAGGCAACCAAATTGTAATAGGGTTTTCGTAGTTCCAGTATATGTCTGACTGCTTTAGCCTAAATAAATTGAAGTGTATTTGTAAGCAAATTAATCCTTAAAATTTATTATATCGTCTGATATAGACACTGTTTCAAC
The DNA here is from genome assembly GCA_963920685.1 of Polydrusus tereticollis. NCBI lineage: Eukaryota > Metazoa > Arthropoda > Insecta > Coleoptera > Curculionidae > Polydrusus > Polydrusus tereticollis. The sequence continues at coordinate 61,060,516 of OY987329.1, forward strand.
TACGCGTTTTGGTAAAAAATAATTGGAAAGTAAAATTACTAAAGCACTAACAATAAATGGGACGTGGATAAACTGGTAGATCTAAGCCCCAAAAATATACGCCTCTTATGATAAATGTTAAAAAATTGTACCGTTGCCAACGTCAAATTATAAATCAGGATTTGGCAAACAGGACTCAACCCTCTCATTAATGGTTGATCTTCGGTATACCGAGTTTTATAAGTATTTTTAACACTCATCTGGAAATAAATGGATGCAAAAACCTCCTTTTTCCATTTTTTCAAGCCATTAAACAACAAAATTGTCATTTTTTGAAGAAACCTTGCATACATAGGTATTAGCGAGCGAATTTCGACTATTGTAGATATTTAATATTAGAAAATCAATATAGAGGTAAATCGAAAAGTGTATTTTTACGGCGGCTTAAGAGGTAGTTTATGGTGATGTACATATTAGAGTTCATTTTAAAATGAACGATAATCTCCTAAACACAGACTTTTGACAATAGAACGAAATAAAAATATAGTTTGATGTGATAAGGCTATGCAGCTGCTCTTTATGGAATTTCATGTGAGCCTAGACTTAATAGATTTTTGTTATTTTTTTTTTATCAGTAAAGTCATCCTATAGATATTGTTTGTTAATCCATTAAAATAGACAAAATCTTTGAATTTGTATATGATTATCCGCTGAAATACCCTTAATCTGCAGGGTACCTAACTCTATGGAGATATTTATTGCAAAGGGCGGCTTTTTCAGTTTTGAAAGTATTCAACATTTGCGAAATTCATCTAAATATATACTACGCTATACTTTAATCAAACTCACAATAGAGGGAAAGCGACAGACGAGTTTTAAACTAAAGTGGCTTAAAGGATAATTTGTGTTGTAAATATTAGAGTTCATTTTAAAAGAAACTATAATCTCGTGACCGACAAAAAAAAGTATCCATTTCGATACATCATTTCCCCTATTTTAACGTTAAAATAGTAAATTATGTTATAAGCTCGAAAAATGTAGTATTTCAGACGTAATGCGGTCGCTAACCTAAATAGCCCGAAAAACATTTTTCGTCCATATGTCATAAGTTATTTTTTATTCGATCTTGTTTTTAATGCGATTGAGAGTTGTAAAATAATGTAGAAATGAAGTGAACCTATACATTTCATCTTGCACGCTAATTTTTTGGTCTTAATGTTTGTTAGTTAACGATGAAAACTGTAATAGCGTCCGAAAAAAAAAATTTTTTTTTGACTAACATAAAAAGTGTTGTCTAGCTAGCAGGGCAATAATCAATAGTTTATTGAGAAGGTTAGCTCTTCGTCTAAATATCTAATCTATAAATCGTCATTTTTTCCGACACAATCGGTTAAAAAGCATACAATTGTATGTGAACGTTTGTACAAAAACCATCGTGTTAAATCAGTTCTTATACCTGACTGACAACGCCGATCTTTAGCTTTTTTTTTTTACTTTGTAAAATAAAAAGATTAGTTCTTACTATCAAAGAAATTAAATATGCAAGAGAAATAGGTCGAAAAGATTAATAATAATTTATTTATTCCTAAGTTATAAATCTTAACTACATCACTTTCTAAACCAAGAAAATAGATAATCTTCCTGCATTATTCCGTACTTAGATTTATTTTTCATGAAAATAGTCGAATCTATGATTTTCGTTCAAATCCATAAGGGGCGCTTGTTTTGTATAGATGATTTATGATCTTATTTTCAACTAAAATACTTAACACTCAGTATACAATTTTCAGAAATGTCATGATTAAGAACGGTTCTAGTCATTTTATACAAGATTTCACATGATTTAACAAATTTAAAACATTTTTTTTAATTTTTACTAAATTCTAAACACTCAGTATACACTTTTAAGAAAATATGACGATTTGCGACTGTTTTAGTCATTTTTTACAAAGTTTCACAGGGCTTAATAACGTTAAAACATTTTTTTTAATTTTTTACTAAATTCTAAACACTCAGTATACAATTTTCAGAAATGCCATGATTAAGAACGGTTCTAGTCATTTTATACAAGATTTCGCATGATTTAACAAATTTAAAACATTTTTTTTAATTTTTACTAAATTCTAAACACTCAGTATACACTTTTAAGAAAATAGGACGATTTGCGACTGTTTTAGTCATTTTTTACAAAGTTTCACAGGGCTTAATAACGTTAAAACATTTTTTTTAATTTTTTACTAAATTCTAAACACTCAGTATACAATTTTCAGAAATGTCATGATTAAGAACGGTTCTAGTCATTTTATACAAGATTTCACATGATTTAACAAATTTAAAACATTTTTTTTTTAATTTTTACTAAATTCTAAACACTCAGTATACACTTTTAAGAAAATAGGACGATTTGCGACTGTTTTAGTCATTTTTTACAAAGTTTCACAGGGCTTAATAACGTTAAAACATTTTTTTAAATTTTTTACTAAATTCTAAACACTCAGTATACAATTTTCAGAAATGCCATGATTAAGAACGGTTCTAGTCATTTTATACAAGATTTCGCATGATTTAACAAATTTAAAACATTTTTTTTAATTTTTACTAAATTCTAAACACTCAGTATACACTTTTAAGAAAATAGGACGATTTGCGACTGTTTTAGTCATTTTTTACAAAGTTTCACAGGGCTTAATAACGTTAAAACATTTTTTTAAATTTTTTACTAAATTCTAAACACTCAGTATACAATTTTCAGAAATGCCATGATTAAGAACGGTTCTAGTCATTTTATACAAGATTTCGCATGATTTAACAAATTTAAAACATTTTTTTTAATTTTTACTAAATTCTAAACACTCAGTATACACTTTTAAGAAAATAGGACGATTTGCGACTGTTTTAGTCATTTTTTACAAGATTTCGCATGATTTAACAAATTTAAAACATTTTTTTTTTAATTTTTACTAAATTCTAAACACTCAGTATACACTTTTAAGAAATGCCATGATTAAGAACGGTTCTAGTCATTTTATACAAGATTTCGCATGATTTAACAAATTTAAAACATTTTTTTTAATTTTTACTAAATTCTAAACACTCAGTATACACTTTTAAGAAAATAGGACGATTTGCGACTGTTTTAGTCATTTTTTACAAAGTTTCACAGGGCTTAATAACGTTAAAACATTTTTTTTTAATTTTTTACTAAATTCTAAACACTCAGTATACAATTTTCAGAAATGTCATGATTAAGAACGGTTCTAGTCATTTTATACAAGATTTCACATGATTTAACAAATTTAAAACATTTTTTTTAATTTTTACTAAATTCTAAACACTCAGTATACACTTTTAAGAAAATAGGACGATTTGCGACTGTTTTAGTCATTTTTTACAAAGTTTCACAGGGCTTAATAACGTTAAAACATTTTTTTTAATTTTTTACTAAATTCTAAACACTCAGTATACAATTTTCAGAAATGCCATGATTAAGAACGGTTCTAGTCATTTTATACAAGATTTCACATGATTTAACAAATTTAAAACATTTTTTTTAATTTTTACTAAATTCTAAACACTCAGTATACACTTTTAAGAAAATAGGACGATTTGCGACTGTTTTAGTCATTTTTTACAGATATTTACAAAGTCTTAATAACATTATATTAATAATTATCTAACATAATGTATACAATTTCAAGAAATAGTAGATTTTTAATCCATGTACAAAATTCAAGAATCTAAAATACAATTAAATGTAGGCTTTTTTAATTGGCATCTCAGGCAAATTATTTCCCCCAAAATTATCTAAAAAAGATATACCAAAAACATTCTAAAGCGGTTTTTTACCTCTATAAGTATGCAGGCCGATCCGACCCTTGTCGGTTTTATTACCCGCATAAATTAACACAGTAGAGGAATATGGACAGAGTTCTGGGGCAGCGGCGTTTCACTAAAGCTTTGGTTTCCTACAAAGCGGTACCGCAAAAGAGTGGCCGTAATTTGACGGCGAGCTTTGCCGCGACAAAAGCGTGTATGTACTTGCAAATCGGAGTGTGTTCCTCCAGAGCGTTCGGCGCAAAAAAATACGGCACCGTATTTTCTGAAGCGGACGCTCTGTACGTTGGGATAGTGCAAGCATGATTTTTGACGGTGCGCCAGTGTAGTGATTGTATGTTTTAATTATAATATTTGGAAATTAATTGGTCTAGCGAACAAGATAAAATTTTAATCGAGTTTTTTTTACTATATCGCTTTAACAGCGGCGTTTCACTAAGGTTAAATCATAAAAAGTCGGGTTTTATCTCGGGTCAGTTCATAAATATTCAGGTTCAAATTAGGGTTAGATGAGAAGCCGCCTCGCAAAAGCATCCGGGTTAGGTCGTAAAAAGTCGGGTTTTATCTCGGGTCAGTTCATAAATATTAAGGTTCAAATTAGGGTTAGATAAGAAGCCGCCTCGCGAAAGCATCCGGGTTAGGTCGTAAAAAAGTCGGGGTTTTATCTCGGGTCAGTTCATAAATATTAAGGTTCAAATTAGGGTTAGATAAGAAGCCGCCTCACGAAAGCACTTGGGTTAGGTCGTAAAAAGTCGGGTTTAATTTCGGGTTATTTTGTAAACAGCACCACCGAACCACCCGGGTTAGGTTATAAAACGCACCACCTGCACCACCTGGTCTCGTAAAACAGCACCACCAGCACCACTGGTCTCGTAAAACAGCACCACCAGCACCACTGGTCTCGTAAAACAGCACCACCGAACCACCCGGGTTAGGTCATAAAACGCACCACCAGCACCACTGGTCTCGTAAAACAGCACCACCGAACCACCCGGGTTAGGTCATAAAACGCACCACCAGCACCACTGGTCTCGTAAAACAGCACCACCAGCACCACTGGTCTCGTAAAACAGCACCACCAGCACCACCCGGGTTAGGTCATAAAACGCACCACCGAACCACCCGGGTTAGATCATAAAACGCACCACCGAACCACTTGGGTTAGATCGTAAAACGCACCACCGAACCACCCGGGTTAGTTGCACCACCAGCACCACCAGCACCACCTGGCCCAGAACTCTTAGTTTTCCTCTACTGCTGCCTACGGATATGCTCAGCCTCGCCTTTCTTCTGCCTGAGCAAAGTACAATAATTCCCTGAATGTGAATCAGCTGAGAAATTTTTTATTTTCTCGTTTTGGTTATCTTCCAGAGACGTCATCAGTATCTTCCTTTGTTAAATGATATAATATACAATGTATTTTAATAGTTGTTTATGTTTATGCTTATTTCCATTTAATTGAAATACTCTGTGTATGCATGTATAGATTTATTGATTATCTTCTTATAATACGCCAAAATGTATGCCAAGAGAAAAAATTTTCCTTTCCTTTTAAGCATTTTATTTATTTTTTCTTTGTTATTAATTGTTACAGCTGTAAATAACATCCCTTAAGTAAATTCCTCATATCCTTTTTTGATGCACAAGAAGGACAACATATTGCTCAAGAAATCCTACTGACTCACTTGTTATTATGTTAAAACAATTCATATTACGCGACTAAAATTAGCAAGATAAGCTAATCCGTCTTCTGCATCTAAACCCGCCGAGTAATCCTTTATTTTTGTGTTATTTGCTGCAAAAGCGCACATATATTTTTATTACATATTGCACACCTACTACTTGCTTATAAATAGGTTATATTCCTTTACGTACAGGTCTATAAGACCTAACGCCTAGGATTATTTATTTATTTATCTATTCTTATAGATTATCTTTTTTTGTATGTAACTGTTGAATGTAAAAAGAAAATGTAAATAAATAAATATTTATTATTATTATTATTATTTAGAAATCTTTCCTCAACAATGGCCACATATTTTCCAGCTGTCCCCTTTCCGTAAACATTAATAACTATGTATCCGCCCTTTGTGGTATACTTTTCTTCTTCCGTTTCAAAGCATAAACTACCATCAGATGACTCGTCGTCGTAGACAACGTCTTCAATTTCTTCGTCTGTCGAATTTTTTCGAAAACATTGTCTCTTCACCTCTTCCTTTTTCTTTGCTTAAGTTTTATTTTTTTGTGAGTTTTCTTTCTTTTCCTCCAACAAAAGCTTTTCTGGAGTATCTGTTGCAATCATGCAACGACCCCTTTTTCTTCCTCTCTTACTAGTTTTTTTTCTCGCCGGATCTTTTGGAAACGGCCTAATAGCATCCGGGGTAACAAATAAATTATTTTTATTTTTGTAAGACGTAGGAGTAGTAGCAGCACCATTTTTCAGCCAAAAAACTTGTTGACGGTTCGTTGATATTCTCATTGAAAGTATGAGTAACATCATCTTCATTGGTAGAATCATTTTCTGCTTCTAGTTGCTCACGATCTGTTACTGAAGATGATAAAAACTCTTTCTCTGAAAATATGTTTCTATCAAAGGGAACAATTCCAGAGCATCTAAATCCCGATTTGATGTTAACTGGATTTGCAGCTCGATCCCATAATTGGAGGCATAGAAGTGGAAGATCATAAATACTCAAAGTTTGACCTGGATGTGCAAGCATCCAGGCATCAGCTGCTTGGTTAAAAAACGTCTTGAAGGGGCCAAAGACTGTGCGATCCAGTGGTTGTAGTTTGTTGGACGTATGAGGAGGAAGTGTCAGTATTACGATCCCATTTGATAATGGACACTTGGGGAGATAATGGACAGTTGTTCATTCTGTCCCCAAATTACATTATTTTTTAAATTTGGCGCCACAAATTGAAAGTCGTTAACTTATCGGCAAATTTATAGACATAACTTCACTATGCGAATAAAAGAGCATAATTTCTAAGAAACTAGAATCAGAAACAAAATTTTGCCGATCTAAAGTCTACAGAATTCTTGGGAAATATTACACTATACTTACCAAAAATTAAAAAAATATTATTAAACTTTTTTGTCTTAAGTATACCAATTCACTTTGATGGCACAATGAGCACCTTCATCTTTCAATGTTTACGTCGCACTGCCAATCGATTTGGATTATTTCGATACGAAATATATGATATGTCCATTGTCTCCCTGTGTCCATTGTCTACCCACTCTCCCCTAGATGGCATCAAATAATTTTTACATACTTCTGAAACTATCAACATTTGGACTAATACTATAACAAAGTTCTATATGTCCCATTTTTTTTATGATTAGGCAAAGCACAGTGGGATCAATCCTTTATGACGCTCTGCGATCGGTGCGTGTGCGCAAGAGACGATTCACATTGGTCTTGAATCTTTGGAGATTATACTCGTTAGGAAAACCGCCTCAGGGAGGTCGTTCCAGAGTGATGACGTTCTAAAGATGAAATAATTTTTAGCCGGTGTCGTTCGAGGAACACTAAGCTTAACTACGTACGATTGGGCTACAGTGGCTGGTCGTGCGATTCTACCATGCACCGCTCTAGGTGGAATCAAGCGGGCAACCTCAGTTGAGTACTTGCCATGAAAATATTTTTAATAGAGGCTCAAGGCGCCAACCTGCTTTCGATGTTCAAGGCTTACTAGATGGTTTGGCAGATCATGGTCACCGATCAGGCGAATGACCCTTCTTTGAATGGATTCCAGCAATCTCAGAGAATGCTTGGGAGCAGAGCCCCGACTATGTGAGCAGTAGTGAGTAGTAAGTTTGTCTTTAATCCTCTGGTTGTGTTTCTTTGCTTTGGTTTATTGTTTGCTAGCATTTGTTTCGAGCGTTGACTGGATGGTACGATTTTCGGCGGTAGGGTTTGACGCCATAGTCGCTAGAAATAATTTTTTGATTTATCAGCTCGTTCGTAATGTTTGGTAAAGGCTTGCCGTTAGTAGGGTACTTTTTGAGGAAGAAACGAATGCTTCCATGCCAGTATGGATAACATCCGATACTTCTCTAGTACAGATGGAGGGATCGTCAGAGGTAAAACAAACGTTCCGCCAAGGAAAAGGTGAAAATGGTCCTTTAAGTCATCCCATTTAGGTTTAGGAGGCTATGTTAAACGTATAGAGTTATTAAATGATTAACATAATTTTAACGTTGCGTTGAAAGCTCTTTCACATAGCAGGTACCTACATTTCTTTTAAGTTTAAGCCTTTTAGCTAAATAAAAACCCAAAATGGGGTATAAAATTTAACACTTAAGGTCTTCTGGGGCGTTTAAAAAATCACACTGTTTATTTAATTTAAGTTTGGATAAAATACCTAGGTAGGTACCTACATTACATACAAAATATTGGAAGAAAATTAAATTTTGGTTACACTCCAAGTTAGTTTAATCAATCCCAGGTACTTTGTTGATTTGGCCATAAAAGAGTACCTAGAACTCTAACGATTAAAGTTTTGTTGCCCTTATTATGAGATTTCCTAAATGTAATGAACATCAAATAAAAGAGGCAAAAAATAGGCAATGAAGTTTCAATTCTAAATTTAGAACTAACCTTTAGATAATGAGATTTGTTTCCTGAAATTTTTGCCATTTTCAAGTATTTAATTGTGCTTATTATCGTAATGATACAACGGTTATCATTAAGTATCATAATTATATTTATAGGCACTAGAGAGATGGTACAGTCGCCATTTTGTCGAGGATCAGTATCATTTAGTTAATAAAATCGATGCATGCTTCAATGTATATTATGGGAATTGGAATTTGGGATAAAGAACAAGTCGTAGAGATAAGGACCAGTATTGGCAAATAAATAAAATAATTTAGCAATTAAAATTATTTCAAAAAATAATTATGTGAGTAAGTAGTAATTATAAGAATAGAAAGTTGCAATTGATTTTAATTAATTGTAAGAAACTGATTCCTGTGCGATAACAAATAGATGGGTACCTACAAATTTATTCTTGTTATCAGATGTATTCCTGCCATTGTTAAAGTGTAGGTACCTATGTCGAATAGTGACAAAAAAAAGCGCAATGTAATTTCCTATCTAATCCTTTATCGATTAATCAGTGTTTCCACTTGTAATTACGTAAATTGTCTCCTATAACCGAAGTTGTATTATCTATGCGCTAATTTTAAATTCACAATTAGTTTATTATTGACAATCGTTGAAGTAAGAGACCCCATGGATCTTAAATTAAGTGTATTTTGTTTTACTTTTTTTTTTGTTACGGGTAAGAGAGTTAACCTTCTTATAAATACTTGAGTTTCTTAAATTGTAATGATAAATGAATTAAATTATTTAATCAATACATCTCTTGGATTATTACAATTTTTACATTTGACAGGGCTTTCATTTTAAAATGAACTCCCAACACCTTGATTTTGAGGGAAATGAGATGTGACAAATATTGCTATTGATCGCCACACCTCCACCCTACCTCACTTTAAAATGTTAAATCTTACATTCTATGTCGCTTTACATTGTTACAAGTAATGCAACTGATTTATTTACTTTGAACAAATTATTTTATTATGTGTTCAGAATGTGTACCATTATTGATAAGATATGAATTAAGTCTATTTTAAAATTCCTCTCGGGCATTAAGAAAAGTTTGTTTGGTAATACGCCTGCATTCCAGTGTTATTCTATTTTTGAGGTCTTGGATATTTTCAGGCGGGGTTCTGTAAACTTGAATTTTCAAGTAGTGGCCTCAAAGGAAAAAATAAAGAGGAGTCACGTTGGAAGAACTTGCTGCCCACTCTGTAGCACCTCGTTTGCCAATCCATTTTCCAGGAAACCGTTGGTTAAACCACTCTCTAACTGGTGACGAGTTCCATCTTGCTAAAATTTCTTAGGTCCTTCCGAATGTGTTGTAATAACGCTGCGGATTTCCTGTTGTCAAGTGGCGGTCGCAATTGCTTGGAGATACTACAGGTTGTTAACCCTATCCATCGGCTTATTGCAAGCTATTTGGTTATATGATATATCTCTTCATTGACCGATCCCAGTGGTCTAGCCACGATATTATCTGCTAGATCGGCAGACATGACCGCACCCTTCCTGGCGAGCGCACCAGCAGACCCATTGCCACCTATGTTGTGATGAACAGGAACCCACACAGTTACTCGATGCTGGGCATCAAGTATGCAGAGATTGTTGCGATAGCGCCTTACTAGCTTCGATTTAATGTTGTTGGAATAAATTGCTTTTATTTCTGACCGGTATATTATTAGCTTATAACGTCTTAGTTACGCGGGAATTATAAGGGTCATAACTCCCTTGGGATATTAAGAAAAATTTGACATAAAATCAAACGATTGACATCTAATGTCAATTTGATTGTCATCCATTGAAACATTTATTCCACTTTAAAAATGAACAAAATTTTACTAAAATCGGTCAGAAATAAAATTATCTATGTATCACTGGAATTACAAGGGTCTCAATTACCTCGGGCAATTGCTGTCCCTCGGGCCAGGATATTTACTGCTTTATCAACTGCCGTAACTTCTGCTCGAAAAATGCTGCAATAATACGGAAGACTATTTGACCTCTGTATTTGCATGCTCTCAGAGGAGATACCAGCTTCCACTCCGACATCCATTTTTGATCCGACTGTGAAATTGAGTGATCTGTCTCCTAATCGGAATGAGCACAGAAAACCCCTGTTAGTGGAACGATGTAATCACTCGGCTATCGAAAATTTTGATCTGGATAATGTACTTAGTATACTGCTGTGCCCAAACTTGGTGCCGTTCTAGCATTTCGACTCGTTTAGTCGTAGAGCGCTTTTTGCAGCCATACTTTTACCATAAAAATATCTACTAGTAGCAGATGTAATATCACTTCTAATGTCATCGCCGGTGTTGAGTGAAGGGCACCAGTTACTTCTAAACAAGCTGCTCGTTGTATCTTTGTTAGTTACTTTTTGTGTACTGCTCTTTTCAAAGCAGTCCACCAGACCAGGACCCCATAATATGTTAGTATATATAGGTTTTACGATGGCCGTATAAATCCAATTGTGGTATCAATCCCTACTTTTTACCAATGACCCCTTTGCAGGCAGAGAACGCAACTGACGCCTTTTTGACTCCCTCTGTCCCAATTTAGTTTGGAATCAAGTATTAGTCCCAGATACTTTGCTCATTCTTTCAGCACTAATGTACTGTTGTCCAGGACTAGCAGCCAGAAGTTCTCGATCATCCTTCTGCGTGTGAATAGAACTAGCTGCGTTTTCTCATGGTTAATTTTCAAACCACATTTCGAGGCCCAGCGTTGAAGATTTTGAAGCTTCATTCCTGTTGGATTACTGATGCGGTTAAGCCATTTACCTGACACCAGTATAAATAAATCGTCAGCATATGCAACAACTTTAATTCTAACCCTTTCTAATGTTATAAGAGTATTATTTAAAACTGTTAACCAGACTGTTAGAAACAGCACCCCGTCTTGCGGAAATCCTCTTTCGGCAATTCTGACTGATCTCACTGCTACCCAAACTGCAGTAGATTTGGCGGCCTTTTTACATCTTATAGTTCCAACGACAGATATTGTTGTTAACCCCTGATTCTGTTAGGGCATCGCACACTAGTCGTGAAATTATTAAAGGCAACTTCAATATCCAGGAAAGTTCCTAGAGTGTACTCTTTATGTCTAAGTGATTTCCAATGACGCCTACCACCTCGTGAGCGCTGTTTCCACTGATTTACCTGTAAGTATCCTTCTGGTACCGAGTTCTTGATATATGCATCTAATAGCCTATTAGCTATTATCTCGTCTAGTCCAGGTGATTTATAGGGTTCAATCGTTATAAGAGGGACGCAAATTCCATGTAAAAAATATGGGGTGTCAAATTTAAAAATTGGTAATTTGAAGTTGTCCCGCTTTTGTGAAACATCCTGAATATTCGAAAATAATTTCCAAATGTGTTTCCCTGTCATCATAGGTATTACCCTGTAGCAGATCGAAATCTGTATCTCTAATAGTATAGAATTTAGAGACCAAGCGAGCTGAGTTGCAGGGTCCTGTATACCTAAGTAATTTTGAATAAATCAAACCTTTTTATTTTTATTTTTTTTAGTCACAAACTGATATAAACTCGTATATGCAAATTTCTTTAAAACCATAACAAATCTGAAGCTTTTGATGATAAAGTGTCGTGTAAAAAACAAAATACTTATTTTAAAAGCTTGATAAGTATTATCTGACAGATACTATAAAATAATGTGTTATCTGATAGTTTAAAGTAGTTTGTCCAGGTTTTTTCTTTATATATTTAAAAACCTATTATTATTCTCTCAAGAATTTTTTTCCACGGTTTTGAAAATGTCGATAAGAGCATAGGTGTCAAAAATTTACTTAAGTTTTTATTACAATGGAGTATTATTATATTACAAGTTTTGCGGGAAAAGAACGCCTGTATTTTGGGGTAAGATTGATTTTTGTTATTTTTTTTTTTATTTGGCATTTGGCTGAGAAGCCATACAGAGAGTGGTACAGTTAAATATTCAAATATTTCAAACAATATTTATATAAAGATAAAGTAAAACAGGACAAACGCTTCACCCCAGTGGGGTCTGTCAGGGAGACTTTTTTTTTAAGGCAAACCAGAAAATCACTAAAAAGGGAAAGAAAAACATAAGGAAAATACATGGATAGTAACTCTAACGTTTTAACTTTATCGTTCTAACTCTTAACTATATGTAAATGCCCAACAAGAATCTTATTTACTTTTCTATTTTGTAAGGACAAACGGCAAAGGATATTGAGGGGGCATTCAATTTTACACACCTGTATATTAGGTAGTTGTAAAGTTTGCTGCTCTAAGCAGATTATTTTCTGCATTCGAAAAAGTTATGTTCTAGATCGCATTCAACTTGGCACAAGTCACATTTATTTATTTATTTTTTTATTAATTTACTTATACATACACTGTTTCAACAGTTTCCCAATTACAAACAGGTACCATCGTGCCGAGAAAAAACTGGTACACCGAAAATTTCCTGTTTTCTCCTAGACTATTAGAAAAAATGTAATAAAGTCTGATACCAGTAAAACTTCATATGAAATTTGATAAAGAGTATGCAAAGTCTATTGAGAATAGGTTATCATTGTTGTTAAAAATACAAGGAGAAATCAAAATACGTATAGGTAGTTTATTGTTTCAAAATGTAACAAAAATAAAAACAAGACTTTTTTAAATATTGGATCATATCACTGTTCCTATCAATTTTAATTTCAATCATATTTAAACTTTAATATAACAAAAAATAACATGTTTTTTAATATTTAATAGCTGCACCGTTATTATTGATTAAGGCTTGCAAACGTCGTGGCATACTTAACACTAGGTTTCTCGTATACTCTTGCGTTATTTCATCCCATGCTACCATAATACTTTGGCGCAATTCAACTTGGGTTCTAGGCTGGAAGTTATGTTTATACATAAATTTTGCCATTTCACCCCAAACGTTTTCAATTGGGTTGATATTGGAACTCTTCGAAGGCCACGGCAGAACACGAATATGATTTTCTTCTAAATAATTCTGAACTATGCGGGCTTTATGTATCGGAGCATTATCGTGTTGAAATATAAAATCTTGGCCATATACTGCGCCCACCGATGGTATCATAACTTGGTTTAGTATATTGCAATATAATAGTGCATTGAGCCTTTCCTGCACTATTTGACAAACTCCTGGGCCCCTTGCACTAATCCAGCCCCAAACGGTTATAGAAAAGCGTCCACTTTGATTGGTCTTATGTGTATATCTTTCATCGTATCTCGTACCAGAAGGTCTGTAAACGCGGATTTTACCATTGTTGCAGGATTGAAAGGTTTTTTCATCGGAAAATATTACGGTTTCCCACATGTTATCTTGATTTATATATTCATGAGAAAATTCTAATCTTCTCTGCTTATTTGCTTCGGTCAAAAAAATTTTATTTGTAGCACAACAACTTTTTATATCAGAATTACGAATTCTACTACGAGCTGTATTAGCCAAACCAGGAAAATGTGTTTCTTCTTTAGCCTATATTGCTGTTTCGAATGGATTATCTCTTAAAAAATTAATTAATCGTATATCTTGACCTAAATTCGAAATTTTGGGGTGACCAGAACCTGCTTTTCTTACGATACTTCCATATTCTTCAATTTTCTGCTTAGCTAACAGTACGGTATTTTTGCTAATTCCTAATTCATCTGCGATGTGTCGTATTTGATGCCCGTCTCCCAATCGCGTGTAAATGATCGCTTTTTGCTCGACGGCTAACGCTGGCATTTTTTAAAAAATATTTCGTTTGACAAGTCAGTCACAAAATTAAATCAAACTGACTATTTGATTCTTTGTATTTTGATCTACCCCGTATGGCAAAATACAAACCTTTTATTTTGTAACCTAGGTTACTTTTTAAAAATGAGATATTTTTACCTTTTCAACTCTAGACATCTTTTATAGTCGAGGAGATATGTATGTCGTTCGCCCAGTTTTTTAAATTCGCTGTACCACTTTTTTCTCGGCACCATGGTACAAACGTAAACTTACAAACTAACCTAATATTACAATTAAACCAATATGATTTAACACAAAGCGATTTAGATTTACATAATATGTGTATAATAAGAAAAAAAAAGATTGATAATTAGAACACTGTAAAAGAACAAAAACACCTACAAAAAACAGAAAATCTAAAAATCTCTTGTCAATAAATGTGACTCTTGATTGCGCTTAACCTGCAGTCATAAGCATCAACATTAGAATTATTATAGCAGCCGCATATCGAGTTATCGATGCAAACTTATAAACATTAATACGAAAACGGTGGTAGATAAAAAGTATCTGTGGTGCGAGAACTTAACATAGGAACCCTAAAATTTAGTTTTGCCAATAATTCTTCACAAACAATACTACCATTGACACGCTTGCATGAGAAAGACAGAGATAGGTATTTACGTCTTCTATCTCAGCTCATGAGCGAAAATCTTTGCAGCAGCTGGTCATAGGGAAAACCTTAAATCGTATAAACACCATCCATTCTGAACCATAGAGACTTAGCGGAAAACCTTGAATCGTATAAACACCATCCGTTCTGAACCATAGAGACTTAGCAAATCGTCTCTGCACCGATTTTACAGAATTTGTATGAACATTTGTAATAAAAAAACAATTCGGCCTGAACAATAATCGGGTGCCAGTATTCTCCTTAGGACAACCTAAAGTATACTGCAACAAGGCAACCTATCCACCCTTACTCTGGCAACCCTACGCCCTGGAGGATGTACTTCAGACAACAGTCCCTAAAAATGTCCTATGTTGTGCTGCCTGAAAATTCACCCCTTGACAATAAAAGTTCTGAAGGTTTAAATTTACAAAGTTATCGATAAAAGGAAGCACAAAGTCAAACCCTGTTTGACAGGGTCTTGCACAAGACGGCAACTGTCAGACGTACACCGTAAAAAAAAAGACCGTTTAGTCTGATCTGGCAGCCACATAGACCTACATTCAGGACATTGCCTCAGACTCGGAATTTCCGCAAGGTCTGTGCAAGAATTTCTCACAACTAACTAAATTTACCATAAAATCTCTGTTAGCGTATAATACAATATCGTACGAGTACCTGTGGTTACTCAATACGCATACTAGCCACTCGGGCATAGATAAGTTAAAATGTCAAAGTTACAAGTGTTAAATTCAAAAGAAACAAATGGCCTTTAGCCGGGAAACAAAAATATTTACCTTATAATAATAAATTGTAACTATATTTACAACAAAAGTAGCTGTAACAGACTACCTAACGTTTTAACTATTAGAGACTCTTGTGACGTCTTTACGCTATGTCGACATACGCTACACGTTTACATTGCACAAGCTCTGTACATAACATGGGCGCAAAACTTTATCAAAACACTGTATATCAAACAATACGCAAATGCAAAATATTAAGATTTTAGGTTGACTACCTTTTAAAGAGAAATGAACACAGGGTAATGATACTTAGCTGCACTACGTGCTATCATATTTCCTGAAGACCTAATCTTCAGTAAAAACACACATGGTCCCCGAAACAGCTAACGTGGATACTGCTACACGGCTAGTCTCCAAGAATTCCAATATTACACGGCAACTGGCACATCCCGCATCCAGGCAGTTCGAACAAAAGAAAACTAGTACTCTAGTTTGTACTCGGACTTTTAGCCCCTACCAAAAAAAAAACCCTAAAATCGAATTTTAGATATACAACATGAAAGAGAAATCTTTCATAACACCCATCGAGGGTAATTCAGCTACTAAAGTTTAAACCTACCTCAAATAACTAACGAGGGTTCCAATTTACCAAATGGCGCCTATGACCGCTGTTGAACCTCATTAAAGCATATTAAATCGGCACTCCGCACAAAGAATAGGCAAACTACAAAGCTATACCCTTTCTAAAACATTTGTGGATGCTTTATCGGCACTACAATAGCCTGCCCGGCCCCAAAAAAAAAACTAAACTTGGGGAGCTATTTCCACAAACGTGCTTTAACTTCCAGTGTCCATGGTCGAAAGGGCCGATAACATTCCCTCTTTAACGTACATTGTTACCAAAATAAAAAGTTGACAAATTAAAAAAAATCAACCCTATCTATGAAAACTAACTTCTTTTACACCATAGAAAACCAACGGCGACCGAAGTCAACCCACGCAACCAAGCAAAAATTAACCAGACGAGGCCGTGAAAATGCGCAGAAACTGTCAGTCTGACACTGACCTATTATCGATTTTCTCAAAAACATCTGATTTACAACACTCGAGACATTTAACCTACATCTCAAATACAAGAAGTTATTTCTATTGATAACTTGAAAGGTTTATTAATTACCAATCAATTAGAACAAAGATTTGAAATCAAACCTGTCTGCAAGTAGTATCAAACAAGGAACAGAAGAAATCAATCCACTTGACTATGTCTTGCAAGATACAAAACATTCCTGGAATATAAACATCAACAAAGGTTTGAAACTAAACATAATTAAACTTTTGGCTACTACAGGTAACTTAATTAGTAATTAATGTTTAAAGTGAGAGTCTACATATGTATTTTAACAATTTAAAACCGAAAACTTAACATAGATAATCAAACTTATGAAATGCAGTTTTCGAACTGTAACACATTGTAATAAGGGGACCAAACAACTGATACGTATTCCAGTTTAGATATAACGTGGTGCGTATAACAAGTACCAAGTACTCTATAGGCAGCGGAGACGGTATGTTAGATGTGAGGAACAAAGGAGAATTCCTTGTCAAAAACGACCCTATATCCTTAAATACTTCAGGTCGCGCTAGTGTATTCCCACTAATGCTATAATAAAATAAAATGGTGGTATTTTATTGTGAAAGACAGAACATTACAGCAAAGAGGATAGGACAAAATTACAGTCGTTTAAAATATCCAGATTACGTTTTAGGTTTAGGCAGTCGGCTTTATTAAAGACTGTAGAAAACATTCGTCGTATAAACAATGTCATTGATGAAAAGTGTAACAAATATGGCTCTCAGGATAGAGCCTTAGGGTACTCCAGATGTTGCAATATAATCAATGGACATAACTTCACCATAAGCCATAAACTATTTTGGATCCTTCAAAAATGATAAAAAAAAAACAATAAGCGGTCTAATAATCCAAAAGCTTTAAGTTTCTGCAGCAAAATGATGTGGTCAGCCGATCGAAGGCTTTGGAGAAAATGCAGGGTGCTTGCTAACCTCGGTCAAAGAGTCACGATAATGTGGTATAAAATTTGTTCGAATGTCGCTTGGTTTTCGAAATTAAAAAATGTTTATTTATGTTTTTCTTTTATTAACATTTAATGAAAGTCAATATTCGAATATTATTTGTCACACATAATAAGGGGTTTCAGCACTTTATTATGTTTTCATGTTGAACATCTCAACTAGTTCAGCGACGGAGATACGGGTAACGACTATTAGAATTTCGTAAACATAAATAATACGGGCATGTTAAACACTGAAAATTCTTATTTTATTTTATTAAAAAGCTAATTATAAGCAAATTAAGTTTCTTGCATTTTATTCCGATCTCTTACAGTTTTCGAGTAAAAAATAACTTAATTTTTAACGTCACAAGAATCTCATCATTTTATTGTTTAAATACACGAATAGGCTTTGCGTGATTCCATAGCAATCCCATTTGTTTTCTTCCAAGTCAAGTATCCTCGCGAGTTATTTTTCAATTTAAATTTAATAATTTTCTTTTTCCACTACTGACCTATAACATCGCCATTATTGACCGATTATTAACGTTAGAAGTCGTTTTTCTCTACCTTATAAGTTATTATTGACCATGGTCAATAATAAGGCATTGAAATTCATTATTGACCGATCTTCAAGAATCTATTTGAACGCAGGTAACTTGATTTCTTGATTCTACAACATAAATTCATAAACATGAATAACCTGAAAGGTGATTTCTTGTGGTTAGGCAACCAGATAATTATCAATAATATTAGATTATTATTAGAGATCCTTGATATTGTAAAATATCGATAAAATTATTAATACTACTACTACTATTAATACTAAAGATAAATGTCTTATAAAAGTTTGTAGTAGTGGAATAAATATTATATTAACCACGGTTTAGACAGCTTATAGCCCTCGCGTCTTAAATCCCTCGTCGCTCCGCTCCTCGTGATTAAAACTTGCCGCTCGGGCAATAATGATGGCTGTCTAAACCTTGGTTAATAATATACTACTATGGCTGAGTTTATGAATCAAAAAATGGCTTAAACTCATTTTATGTACGGTTTGACAAATGAAAATACAATGAAGGCAAGGCGTTTGTATGCCGAACGTTTTTCTAGTAGACAGATATCATATTCAAAAACATTTACAAGATTGCATCTCAGATTAGAGGAAAAGGTAGTTTTGCAAAAAATAAATAAGGCAGTCGACAATTTACAGTAAAAATCCCGGAAGACATTGTAAATATGATTCAATAATCTCCAAGCACAAGTACGAGAAGAATAGAAAACGAATTGAATGTGAGTAACAAAACAGTATGAGTGGTGTTCAAAATTTTTTGAAAAAAATCTTATTTACAGATGAAGCAAATATTTCGCGACAACATTATGAACTTTCATATTAGCCATATTTGTTATTATCATATATTTATTAATGTGTGGGCCGAAATTATTGCAGATTCCTTAGTTGGACCGCATTTCTTTCCGATGCGGCGTACTGGTGAAGTCTACTACAATTTCCGTAGAAAGGAAATACCAAGACCAATAAAGTGCCCGTAAGAACAAAAATTTTAATGTGGTTCATGCATGACGGCGCACTCACTGTGTAGTAGTTGTTGGAAATTATTTGGATCAACAATATCCTGATCGTTGGATAGGTAGGGGTGGCCACCCCGTTCGCCAAACCTTAATACTTTGGACTTTTATTTCTGGGGTCATCCTAAATAACTCGTCTATACTACTCCCAATGAAACTGTAGAACTTCAATTTCTCCTTATTAACGGTTTTAATACGATTCGCGCCAGTTTTGAGATTTTCGGACGCGTAAGGGACAATTTAGCACGTCGAGCAGATGGGTGTTTACTGGCTCATGAGGGATACTTTCAACAATCTATTTGACTTTATTATTCATAATTCGGAGCGTTTGGGTGTTAAAATTTTTTTAGAAAATTCTTGTAACGTGAACAATAAAATTATTCTTTACTCGAAAACTGTAGGAGATAAGAGAAAAATGCAAGAAATTTAATTTGCTTAAGATTAATTTCTTAATAAAACAAAATTAGAATTTTCACTGTTTAACATGCCTCTATTAGTTACTTTTGCGAAATTCTAGAAGTCGTTATCCGGATCTCCGTTACTAAATTAATTGAGAAGTTCAACATGAATAATATTATGTATGACAAATATTATTCGAATATTGTTTTCGATTAAATGTGAATAAAAGGCAAACATAAATGAAAAAAATTGTTTTAACACCCTGTATTTCAAAATCAGAACGACATTGGAAAACATTTGTGTACCACATTTTCGTCTTACATGTTTGGAATTTTACGGACGTTAAGGCACCTGGTAAATATTATCGCTGGCCATTTGGTTTCAACCAGAGTCATAACACATACACAGAAATATTATTGATAGAGGATGCGCAAAGACTCCTGCGCAGTCCTTGATGACAAACGTAGGTATTTTATCCAGGCCAGTGGTTAACTTGGGTTTAATCTGTCTAATTGCATTAAAAGCTCAGTTAAAACTGGCGATATTTACACTAGATGTGGCTAAGTTCGACTCAAAATCTATGGACTATTCAGAGGACACCAGATACGATCGACGAAGAAATCGACAAAATAATTGACAATATGATCAGAGTTGTCAGAGAGGGTAGCAAGCATGTCCCAATTTTAGGCCAATAATGAATTACGATAAAGAAACTTTTTAAAACAATCAGGTTTTTATGCCAGTAATTATTAATGATATTTTCTGCATGTAGCGAATACTTTGCAGGTAATAATCTGCAGTAGTTTCTCTAGCGTTCGTCCCATTTATCCCTTATGAAAGATTTTAAGGAGACATAAGCGTCATCTAGGAGAGATCATTATCAATGGGCACTAAGGATGCTCTCTTTGGCCATATAATAGCATACACATTAGCGCTTAGACCAGTATAAGCTTTGATCCAGACAAATCCAATAAGCTTTTTGCGCAGTGTATTTC
Source organism: Polydrusus tereticollis (assembly GCA_963920685.1). Taxonomy (NCBI): domain Eukaryota; kingdom Metazoa; phylum Arthropoda; class Insecta; order Coleoptera; family Curculionidae; genus Polydrusus; species Polydrusus tereticollis. The sequence goes on from OY987329.1 coordinate 61,081,122, forward strand.
GTCGCAAGTTTTTTAGTATTCCATATTCCGGGGTTGGTTTAATAGGATAAAGTCGGTATACTTAGCGCACGTTCTCTTGGTCGAGCAAAAAAATACGAGTTTAAGTACAAGTATCATATAATTTTTACACAAGGTATTAAACACTGATCAGTAATAGAAACGTATATCTGTAAATAAGAAACATTGTCACTTTTAGAGAAAGAAAAATTAAAATACCTGAGTTTCGACAACTCGCCCTACACATGCGGATGGTATGGCGCACCCAAAAAATACACTAAAAAAGGCATTCTTATTCATAATAATAAGGCTAAAAATAAATTAATTACAGGAGAAAAATAAAAACATTTTTATAATAATTTATAACACTAGATGTTAAGGAAAGTAAGGATTTATTTCCATTTTCTTACACAACGTAACTGAAAACTTCTGCAACCTTCATCTCACCATCTGCTATAAACCACACACTAAATCCAATCTTCTCCACTTTTTGTTTCTTGGTAAATTTCTCAACATCCTACGCATTCATGTTCAAAATCTTCAGTGGAAGTGTCGAAGTGTCGGATTCTAGAACCATCTCGGTTTAACTTTCAGACTCAGATGACGAACTATTTTTTCTTTTTCTTCCCTCTTTTACCTTTACTTTCTATCTCTTTTTTTAATTTTTGTTAATTGTTGTTGCATTTGGGTCTTTTCTCTGATATATTATGTTATCAGTGAGGAGAGGATATTCGAATATTACTATTGTACTCATAATTATAAGTGAAAGACAATGAGCTTGAATTTAAGATTTTATTTGAATTCTGGAAAATTTTACAAAGTGGGAGAGAGTTTTTGTGATGCCAATACCTATTTGTTAGATCAAAGTTATTAAGCCTAGCTATGTTACTAAGTAGATCTGTATCAAAAAAAACTGCGCTTGAATATAAATTTAGCAGTAAGTGCTTCTCAACGGAGACACAGGGGGTGGTTCTAAAGCTTTAACCAGCAATGCCTTTACAGGCGATGATCTCATAGCGCCTAAACAAACCCTAAGGGCTTTATATTGTAATCGACCTACTTCTCATAAAATATGTGTTACATGCTGAACCCCACAATATGACATAATACTGCCATAATTAATGATAGATCTTATATATGATTTACAAAAATATAAGGCAGTCTGAACGTTACATCCTAACTAGGTTTTCATAATGGAGCGCAAAAAATTAATGCTTTTTTCGTACTTAGTAGCAAAATAGTTGACATGCTGATTCCAGCTTTACATTTTGTCTAAAATAATTCCCAAATATCTAACCCGTTTTTTAAATGGTATAGCTAAATTTTGTAGATTAGCGTTAGAAGTATTGTTCCGTGTAAAAAGACAAAAAACTACTTTGTCAGGATATATTTTAAAACCTATTAATCCTTGTCCAATTAAATATTCCAGCAAAATCATCAGATAGAAGCCTAAGGTTAATGTCATATTTACAGTTCTGTGTATAAATACAAAAATCAACTACATATTATAAAATCTTAAAAGAAGTGAAATTACGAATATCGGCTGCATAAAGATTAAAAAGTATGTTCGTATGTTCATACGCAGCCTGCATGTATCCCATCACGTTATCAACATTATGGAAAAAGTTGAACTGTCTACGGGTAGCCTCTACGAACACTTTAGCGAAAACCCGACAACGGGCTTAAGGGAGGGATGCGCAGATTTCCAGAACGGTATGGATTTACAGGTCTATTCCGCATCCAATTTAAAATTTTCGGAACGTCAACTTTGAAGAAGTTAAGGGAGTGTTAAAAAGGCGTTAAAAAGCTTACCTACCAATGCTATTACGGACGTAGTGAACATTGCACAGACATCGAACAGGACCTAACACTAGTCACCAGCTATAATAGGCCGATCAGCCTGCTGTCATGCCTCGTTGTTTAATAACCGATCGTGTATAACGATTTTATCGCCAGAGCAGTTTGATTTTCGATTTGCTCTTTGTATGGTGCGTTAATCTACTAGGTTAGCGTCCAGTGTCCTTAAGGGTTTCAATGACCGCTTCCACACGGGAACAGTGCTTTTCGACGTGAACAAAGCGTTGGACAAGGTCTGGCATGATGAACTAATACTAAACTTAAAAAGGACAGGTATGCCTAATTGCTTAGTAAAGGTCATTACTTTTGAGGCCATGATCAGATAAGTGTAAATTCGACCTAATGACGCTAAAACCCAAGCTATATACTTTTCAAAGTCCAGAGTACGATATCCAGAAACCCGATTGTTAGTTAAAAACTTCAAGATAAATTGGAGCAACCTTGTCAAAAACTTGGGGTTTTGCCTTGATTAAAGGATTGCGTGGAACGAAAACCCAAACCAGCGCTTAAAGAAAGCGAATGGCGAACTTGGTGCCCCATCTACTCCCTTATCAACAGTGGGAGTAGAATTGACTTACGCATGAAAACGCTAGTGTACAAGACTTTAATCCGACCAGTACTCACTTATGGTATACCATCATGGTGTACCATAAACAAGACGTATTACTAGAAGTTACAGATTTTTCAGAACAAAGTTTTAAAAATCATTACGAATGTTCCTCGCTACACGATGACTCACACACTTTACAATGACTTACGAATGCCGGCTATTACAGAACATATTGACAAACTCATCGCTAGCTACTACAAACGGACCGACGTATAATTAAATCATCTAGTTACACAATCACACATTCACTCCATACAACATAAGCCATATCGACTTCTTAGGGATTGGTTCCTACGAAGACCGCCCCCTACTCTATGATTTACCGTCCACTAATAATGTAATTACCGCATTCCTCGAAGACTAAAAGCAACTGCTTCCCCGCTTACCACGTCTGCAATCAAAGTAGCGTTCCAAACTAAGTTCCAAAAGGGTGATTGCTGAACAGCGTCATAATCAACTAATAGGAGTAACAAACAGAAATCTGACTAAAGGTATGGTTTCGCTGGAGCAGTCAGCGGCGGCGGCTGGCGTTCGCGATCGAGCGAAGCAATCGGCCGTCGCCACAGGGTGGTTTGGCTGGCGCGGCTGGAGCAGCGCGCTTCAGTTCATATTTATATTTCGTAGTGAAAGCGCTTATGTATGGTTTATATTGAACGCCGATAACATTAGTTGCATGCTGTTGTCGGAGGAAGAAGACGGACGCCACTGGACTTAATAAATTTATTCTAGTTAGGGCTAACTAAGCCCCTTATTATTATGAATGACGGTACCAAATTTCAATAAAATCGGGAAAAGGATATTTAAAAAATAATAAACAATTTTTTTTTTAAATTTTAAACAACCTGTACATCAAAAACGGGGCAACTCCGGACACATGTTCATATGAACTTTTTCTCTTTGAATATCATAAGGAATCACCACCCTAAGTTACGCACCGTACTTCTGAAACACCCTGTATACATTCAAATACAACGGTCAAAGACACAAATATTTATATCAAGATATCAATAACAAACAATAACACCAAACGATACAATGGAATAATGCGAAAATCACCGGTAAATTGAATACAACCCTGTCGCTCAGGACCTTTTAGTTTTAATGCCGATTGACCACTCGAAATAGAGTTACGGTTGTCATTACCTACTGATCAATGTTTCCTTCGTATGCATCTTGGATTTGAATATGGTATAATTATAAGCTTTGTAATGTATATGCTGAAAAATAAACAGAATGGTTTTGTACACTTTACCGTTCTTCCCTACACTTGCTGCCACTTTTTTCCATGCATTTTCTTTCATTATAACATTTTTGTAATTTTCGTTCCCATAGTTGTATAAAGGGGGGTATTTTTGCACCTCCTCTATCAAACACTCGTCATCAAATGCCGAAAACGGTGGCATTCTGACAGGCGATCGCGACTGGACTGGTCTTGGAGCAGTCGGATCGCAGTTGCGGCGGCGGTCCGCAAGCGCTCCGTCGCAGAGTTGCTTCAGCGAACCCGTACACATATAAATTCCATTAAACCAGTCAAGAGCAGTCCGTCGCAATCGCCAGCCGCAGCAGTCGATTGCGCCAGCGAAACCATACCTTAAGAAAGAAGTACATGATCCAGGACAGGATTCGACTTAAACCTATTTAGATTAAAATGGATTAAGAAAGACCGGGAACAAAAGTAACATGTTGTTTAAGCTGCCACTTTACCTTAACCTTGTTTTAGGTACCAGTACATCTGGTTTGAAATATAAAAAATAGTAGACCGTTACAAAAAAGAATTAAAATAATAATTGAATCTGTCCAATAAGTAATGCTTTCTATACAGGGTGTTTCAGAACATGTGCGCAATCTCTCGGATTCATATAAATCTGGTGAAAATAACATCGCAAGTTCATATACTTTTTTTTCCTAAGAGCCCTCCTCGAGAAGATATATGCCCCTAAAGGCCGGTCCTAAAAACTAGTTTTTTATTGATTGCCTTTGAATTGCCCTGTATATTTTAAATACAATTTAGTATGATCTACACTAAGGAGAGATTCATTAAATAAGCCTAACAATAAAAGGTATAATTCATTCTGTGGGCCAGGGATGGACTAGCTCGGGCATAAATAATCTTTCATTTTTGACAGTTGTCACGCTATTGGGATTTTGATATTATTTTTAGATTGCTTACGTATTTTAACGCAAAATAGATACTCTTCGTAGATTTTGATAAGTTGAACCGTTCTCGAGAAAAATCCACTTAATCATTAGTCTGCTTTAAAACGTTTAATCCTACCCAAACCTGTTTCCTGTTTTTCGTAACAGAAGGCTTCGTTAAATTGTCACGTCATAATATGATTTTAAGATTAGTTGTCAAATAATTATTTGTCACTCATATTTACAGTAAACTTAATCTGTGAACTTTAAAATACCCGAGGTTAAAATGGAATACACATTTAATGAGTATTCGGATATGCACTTAATGTACGGGCTTGCTCGCTGTAATGCTTTGGAAGCTAAGAGATCGTATGCGGAAAAGTTTCCAAACCGGAGAGTCCCAGATCGGAAAACTTTTGAGAGGATCGGTCAACGTCCCAGAGAGACAGGTAATAATTGCAAACTAATTATGATACTCGTAAACTTAGAACATTGTCCTTATTATTGTAGGCAGACTTGCAAAAAATTCTGCTGACGGTGGCGTTCAAAGAAAGGCCCGAACGGTTGGCTTAGAGGAAAATGTTTTAAATTCAATGGCTGAAGATCCTTCAACCAGTATAAGAAAACTTCATGTTCAATTAGGTGGCTCTATAACTACCATATTTAGAATTCTTAAAGGACAATTACTGCATCCTTTTCATTTACAAAAAGTACATGCACTTACACCTGAAAATCTTCTACGAAGAATTCAATTTGTGACTCGGTTATTAGAACAAAACAGGAAAAACCATAATTTCGTTGGAAAAGTACTTTTCACAGATGAAGCAGGGTTCACGAAAAACGGCATAATCAATTCGCACAATCTCCATCAGTGGGCCGACGAAAATCCCCATTCTACAATAGTGGCGAGACATCAGCATCAATTTGCATCAATCAATGTCTGGGCGGGCATAATAAGCACTCGTTTAGTCGGTCCCCTTGTGTTACTTACTAGATTAAATGGCGCTCTTTATTTAGAGTTCCTTCAAAATAATTTACCAAATCTCCTAGAAGATGTTCCACTCGAAACAAGAAGAGACTTATGGTTTATGCATGACGGGGCTCCTCTTCATTTTAGCCTTATTGTTCGAGAGCACTTAAATAATGTGTGTCCAAATCAGTGGATAGGTCGAGGAGGACCCGTTGCTTGGCCACCTCGGTCACCTGACTTAAACCCCTTAGATTTTTATCTTTGGGGACATCTAAAAACTTAGTTTATTCAACTCCAGTAGCGACTCGAGAAGAACTACTAGATAGAATAAATTTTTACTCCCGCCAAATAAGACACAATGCCGGGGTATTGTGGAGGGTGCAGCAGACTTCAGTACGTCGTGCCCGGGAGTGTGTTATAGTTCAGGGAGCCCACGTTGAGCCTTGTTATAAATTATTTAATTAATTAAATCCAATCATTTACCTTTTATTATAATAATTGTTATTATCGTTATTGTCTTTTTCTCAAGAACGGTTGAACTTATCGAAATCTACGAAGAGTAACTATTTTGCGTTAAAATACGTAAGCTATCCAAAAATAATATCAAAATCCCGATAGCATGACACCTGTCAAAAATGTAAGATTATTTATGCCCGAGCTAGTCCATCCCTGGCCCACAGAATGAACTATACCTTTTATTGTTAGGTTAGGCTTATTTAATGAATCTCTTCTTAGTGTAGATCATACTAAATTTTAATTAAAATCAACAGGGCGATTCAAAGGCAATCAATTAAAAACTAGTTTTCAGGACCGACCTTAAGGGGCATATATCTCCTCGAGGGGGGCTCTTAGGAAAAAAAAGTATATGAACTTACGATGTTATTTTCACCAGATCTATATGAATCCGAGAGATTGCCCACATGTTCTGAAACACCCTGTATACAAATCCTAGTCAATTTTCAGGGTTTGTCCTAGTTTTGCGCCTATTAAAAAGCTTCTTGCAGTTTTAGTCGTGAAATGGATATTGGATGCAGCGGTGATACTCTGGTCTTAGCCATAACAAAACATACTTCTACTTCTTCATCGCAATAAAACCTTAAGTGGGCTATAACATGTCATAGCATTTTCGGAAGCGTCAGAAAATATGTGCAATTGAATATTATCTTTCGCTTTTTTATACGATTTAGAATATTTCATCGTTGACTACTAATCAGTGATTAAACTAAACAAATCCTGCGTTTGGAAGTACTATTTTTGGTACGTCATTTTATCTACGGATGTGCTTTAAATTATAGAGAGAAAAAAAGTTAAAATATGTTATCTCAGGTATTTCCATTGTTATTTGTTTCCTGTATACCTAAGATAAAAGTAACACAAAAATCCAAAAATAAGTACAATTACAAATTAATAATAGGCGTCTACTCTGACAAATAATTGTGACAGGTAACGTACACACCGAAAATCAACCAAAGCTTCGAGTGTGCGGTCATAGCTAAACACCATTGCAGCTTCTGGCGCTCTACTCCTAAACCTATACTAAAATTGCTGGATTGTTCCACTTAAAGATAACCATCAGCGACCACGATCTAGCAAGCAACCTTGATAGCTTAGAATTTGGGAGTTTGGTGACTTTAGCCACTATTACAGATACTTTTATAGTAGAGCTATAGATGGTAGAAATACAAAGACGAATCATTGCAGCCCATCTGCACGTTCTTCGGCCTAGTAGTACTGGAGAGACACTTTCAAAAGTTGCTTCATCCGTATTGACGCAACAATGCTCCAAAATACATAGAGACGTTGACATCAAATTCAGATGCGGCGGGTGTCTCTGAAAATGTTCTATTGTTGATTTGCCAGTTTGTTTAGGTTGTTTATTTTTTAAATAAAATAAATCAGGCGGGGTTTAGCCAACTTCCTAATTTCAAATTCGTATTTTTTATTTATTAACGTTCATCATTAGGGGTTTCTGATATAAGTATAATCAATGACTTCAACTTCATCTGGTTTTTATTGTTACTTCATAAGCGGGTATTACATGGGGGGGGGGGGTTGTTATTTAACATTTGGTTCTTATTGAGGTAGAATGCAGTAGGGAAGTATTTACTTTTGGATCATTTGATTCTATTTATTCGGAAGCAAGTTAAGGTACTGGCGGAAGGAGGAGACGAGGAGTGAGCCAGTCTCTCGGTAATCTGAGTGGTTTTAAAGGGTTTCAATTTACGTGTGAGTGTATTCTAAGGGATTCAGGGAAATGTCAGTCCGTTTGTAGTAGTCCATTATAATTTTGTCAATGTACTCATTTATTGTCGGTATTTGTAAGTCATTATGTAAAGCATGAGCTATTGTATAGCGGGCAGTTAACTTCTTATTCATTAGTGCTGAATAAACATTTTTAATATTGGACCTGACAGGATATAAAAATAAAATTATTGTCGATCTTATTTTTGTTCAGAAATAGATGCTATAGTGCAATGAGGTAATATTGCACTTCTCACGGATATTCGTTTCCCTCTCTAAAATGCGTGTGTCAAGCAGGACGAATGCATTCGGTCCGGTGTATAATGTCTTTTCATATTCTTATTTTTAGTTTACGGTCATTCAAAATCGAAGAGAAAACAAAAATATGATTGTTGTCTCGCAGTACTACCGCTTTCGATTGCCTTTGGCAAGATAAATTTAATATCGTTCTTGTTCACATAGGATAAGTCTGGAATATCTGGTGTATGGAAATATTCTGTGACTGTGATTTCTGTCGCAAGAAGCTTATGTAATATTCAAGATCTTTGTTTGTGAGTTAAAAAAACTTCTGAGTCTTCTCCTGTTAATATGAGTATGTTAGTCTCTTCGTCATCAAACCAATATTTTTGTTTACTTTCGAAAATAACCTCGTCATGGTATTTTTTTGAATTTACTGTCAAAACATTTTTTCTACTACCGTGCGGAAAAACGCATTTTCCGCACATGTTTTAGTGCGGAAAATCCACTTTTCCGCACCGTGCGGCAAAGATTTTTCCGCACTGTTATATTTTGAAATTAAATGTTTTAGTGCGGAAAATCCACTTTTCCGCACCGTGCGGCAAAGATTTTTCCGCACTGTTTATTTTGAAATTAAATTTAATTAAATTAAATGCTGTACGATTTGAAGTCACTGTTCATCATATTACCTTTGAAATATCTTAGTTGCTATGGTGTATAAAACCAGTTGTTGATTCCTCACGCTAGTAGAAAAACTATTGTTCCTAACACGTGCAGAAACCTATTTTTCCGCACTTAAATGCTTGACACCACTCCGCTACGCGTCGTGCTGTCAACGGCATTTGCGTGCGGAAAAATCGATTTTCTGCACTTGTTAGGAAAATAGCTATTTTAACATATTTGGTTCCATAAGAACTTTTTCTTCTCTTAACCGCTGTTTGTTGGATTTCTATTTCATTTTTTTTCTGGCGTATCGGTTGCAATAATACTTCTACCTAGTGATGCCGCCGAGACGAGAAATTCTCGTGTCTCGTCTCGTCTCGTCTCGTCTCGTCTCGTCTCGACGAGACGAGAGTGAAATTTTTTCTCGAGAGAAGTCACGAGACGAGACGAGAAAAGACCGTTTCTCGTCGAGACATTTCTCGTTTTTTCTCGAATTTTCTCGTTTGTTAGAACACTGAATTTTAGGTATCTCCTAATATATAGACAGAAAAATAATGTGTTTAACGTTCTCACTTTATCGTATTGTAAAGGCATTAACCTTAAATTTTGTCTATGGTTAGTAGTTAACATTTTTAAATAATTAACCAAATCTGAAAGAAAGCATTTTCGATTGAAAACGTTGTAGCGGCGGTGATCTTAAACCAATTACAGTTTACATTGTATAACTCATATGTGAAAGAAGGACACAATAATTATCTAATATTACCGCGATTTAGTCCGAATATTTCAGAAACTATGAGAGATTGATATGTAGAGCATTTTCGGAAATACTTCTTTAAGTTCTTTCTCTTGCACTTTCTATTAATGTAATAAAAAAATTAAGGTTTTTCCCCGGATGACATTCTGGGCTGATCCCTTTATTTAGTCGAATATTTTCCAAACTATTGCAGTTAATTATGCCCCGAATTATGCCAAAAAAGAAATAATAAACGAAGGGTAGTTCCATTATGAATCAATTATTATTATTATAAATCGTTCTCCATTCTGAATCTTTTACCACCCCGTATATTTTGGACTGAAAATACCTCGGTGCCAAGCCTATTACATTACGTGAATTATGTCTTATGGCCGCTTGCAATATTTTGTTGATCTAAGAAAAATAGTTTTTAAGTCACATGCCTAACAAACCGACTTATATTAAACCCTTCTGCGAGACGACCAGCTACTTTTAAATGTTTACCCCCTTTAAGATTCGTATAAAAAAATATTTTTTATGATTCCCTACTCACGAGAAAAAACGAGACGAGACGAGACGAGACGAGACAATGGCACTCTCGAGCGAGAAAAACGCGTTTCTCGTCGAGACGAGATAAAAAAAATTCTCGCCTCACGAGACGAGACGAGAATGGGCCAATTCTCGTCTCGTCTCGTCTCGCGGCATTAGCTTTCGTTTTCGCTGCTTGTTTCGTCGTGGTCCTGTTAAAAGTTTTAAACGGACCAAACACCCCTAGATTCAAGGGTTGTAGCTTAACAAATGTATGAGGATGGAGAGTGAGAACAGTAACACCTAAGGCTTTGACTTTATTGAGAGCTTCTATTGACAAATGCGATTAATGAATATCCATAATTAAAATGCATGGATTTTTATTAGAAGCATTAGAATGCCTAATAAAATGCATCATAACATCGACAAAAAGTTCACTGTTCATCCAACCTGTAGTTGTTGCTAGGCTCAACGATCCTGGTGTCGTTCCTTTAATCATGTACAGTTTAAATTTTTTGCGGGGAAATACTACAACTGGTGGTGCCCGCTTGCACATATAATACAGCAGGTAGTCACAAGCATTTCTCTTTCTCCACTTGTGGCTCTTCCAAGATTTTTGTGTTCTTTTGGTCACAACACTTTGAGTGGCTTCTGTAGGTACAGTAGTCGTTAAAGTTTCATCTAAATTGAATATTCTTGTACCATCCGAGAGTTTAAGAAGTGATCTTTCAGCAAATGATCAAAAAATGTTTTTGATCATTTGGTTGACTTTATTAAACGCAGTTGCTCGCGCAAGGCTACAAAGTTCAGGTTTGCGTAGTGATAATTCAGCATGCCTTTTCTGAACGATTTCAGCCAATCTATACCAGCCTTCATTGCGCCTTCCCACGATTTAGGAATTTTAATATTTTTACATTTAGCCATTTGATACGTAACATCACGGTATTGTTTGGTGCATAGTCCACAGAACAATGCGCAATGCGTAAAATATCGCTTGAGTTGATTTAGAGTGGTTATAAAATTCGTACAACCGCCGAGGAAGTTGGACTGTCATTCTCGACCGTAAGACGGTATAATGAAAAACTAAAGACCACTGACGTAACAATAGAAAATATTCGTTTAATTCCACACTACGGCGTTAACAAGATATTTTCTTTTGCTCAAGAGGAAGCTTGTATCAACTCTAAGGCCCTCTTGATTTGCTGTTCGGTAGGACGTACTATTTTCCTGATTTTTGCTTTACGGCGAACCATTACTGTAAAGAAACAAAAATTGCTGTATAGAGGTACACAGTGGATTACGATTCACCAAGTCGCTTTATCCACTGTTTACACATCCGCCATGTTATTTTTCCAGCAATATATTTTTAGTATTTTGTTAAATAATGCAGTAAAAATGTAAGACTTGACAAAGGAATATCGTAAAGTTAGCATAGTAAACAGTTAAACCCAGGGCCGAGCCGTGCCGGGGGTGCAAGGGGTGCACAGCACGCGGGCGGCAACCCAGTAGGGGCGGCAAAATTAAAAAAAAGTAAAAGCCAAAAGCATTTTTTAATTGAGAGATGAATCAGTTGAATCACCAGAGTTGAATTTCAAAGTTAATTTTTATTTCTATATTCTTGATATAGTATCATCAAAATTAAATGACAGATTTGAACTATTAAATGAATACAACGACTATTTTGGCTTTTTGAATAATTTAGGTTCTTTATCCATAGATAAAGAAGAGTTAATGAAATATTGTATGGATTTACAGATTAAATTAACAGATTTATCCACTAAACAAATGGATGTAAATGCAAGTGATTTGTGCAATGAAGTTGAAATGTTGTATACCTATAAAAAATTTAAATCGGCCAAGGAGGTCATAGAATATCGTGTGGTTAATTATTTAATTAGTACTTTCCCAAATTTATCTGTAGCCCTACGAATTTGAGCACTGTTGCTCATGGCGAGAGATCGTTTTCAAAGCTGAAAATAATTAAAAAGTACTTGAGATCTACTATGAGCCAGAACCGACTTACGAATTTGGCTGTGATAAACACCGAGAAAGAAATCTGCGAGGCATTAGATATAACGGATTTGATTAGAAAATTTGCGATTAAAAAAGCAAGGAAAGTTGCTTTTGAAATTTAGAATTTATATGTAGGTACATAGTTTAACTCAAGTGTGTAACTTCTAAGTTCTGTTCTATGTTAATAATAAGGTGAACTATTATTTCAAATTAGTTTCCTTCAGTTTATATTTTATATGAATAATAAAGTTTATAGTAACATTGTTTTTAGTTTGCAGTTACAGTTACCTATCAAGGAATTTTCGAATTTTGATTTTTACAATAAATACTATTTATGTCTATAGTCTATAGGGCGGAAAATTATATCTTGCATCCGGGCGGCAAATACCCTAGGCTCGGCCCTGGTTAAACCTTTAAGTATTGCTTTACTGCACTAATTTATCGCAAAAAATATGTACCTTAATTAAAACTTTTACACTGATAAATCGAACTTAACCTCAAATACGTCTTTTCGATTAAACTTCAATGTTAGGACTAGAGTCCAAGTTAAAGGTGTTAAACTGTCGAGACGTTAAGTATAAAATTTTAATGTTGGGCTTTCGAAAGATTGTGCAACGGCACTGGTTCACTGTGCACACCTGATTCACTGTTGGCACAATGACCCTACTCTTATAATGTTTCTATAAGCTGTTAGCTCTTTACTTATCTTAATGTTTAAATTGGCCCAAATGTATATTGCCTGTCATTGATTTTTTTTTAGATGTCGTAAAAGCTTCAGCAGAGTCTTGTTACTTTTGTTTAGGAACACGTGAATGTGTTGATCCCATTGATTATAACGAAGTGTCTCCAAGGGATTGTCCATATAATGACAGTATTTGTCTAAAATATATTAGTACGACAGAGAACAAATGTAAGTATAGCCACAGACACTATAGACCTGGTTTTCTGTCCAGTACAAAAATGTATGTGTAATACTTGCAGATGTCCTATTTCCGAGACTTTTAAGATGGAATTAAATTTTTATTTATCGCGGATCGAATGTAACTGTTTTTACTTTAGTGTCCAACTTTTTGAAGAATCCAAAGATTCCGATATCAAAATTGAGATGGCTGATGTCTCAGCTTTTAATTTACAGGGGTGTTACTAATTAGTCTAAAAAAATGTAATTACTGTGTATTAACCAATCTTACGATTTTTAAATGGGGCCCAATTCTTTAAACTGATAATTTTTACTTCTTAAAATACGCAGATATTTGAATAATCAGCTCAGAATTGGATATTTTTCATTCTGCATGTCAGTGGCTGCACATTGCACATACCGGGTGACAATGAAATCGTTAGACCGAATTTCACTTCATTACCGTTCAATATATAAATTTTAGTGGTGAGTACGATTCAGAGAGATGTAAGTTTTCCATGACTAAACTATTTTCAAAATCACTTCCCGTTCGACCGCAAGTAAGGTTAGGGCGCGTATTTTGAACTACACTCTGTATATTCTTTTAGATATTCGAATAAAGCTCTAAATTCCCCTTCTAATAACATATCATAAGTTCTCATTTGTTTTTAAAATAACATAAGTTTTTATTCCATGACATTGCAAAATAGTAGCATTGGGATTAGGTTATTTTTTTTCAACTTTAAATAAAATTGAGGTAAAATGTTTATTTAGAGTTTCATAGGAAAATTTTTAGTGGAAAGTACCATATGTCAAACTACCATTACTTTTGTGTTTTGTTTCCATAACCCGCTCCGATAATAATAAAATTCTTTGATAAAATAAGATGGACTGCACGGTCTTGGTTTAATGTCCTACTAAGACAAATTATTGGGCGCGTATTTTGAACTACACTCTGTATATTCTTTTAGATATTCGAATAAAGCTCCAAATTCCCCTTCTAATAACATATCATAAGTTCTCATTTGTTTTTAAAATAACATAAGTTTTTATTCCATGACATTGCAAAATAGTAGCATTGGGATTAGGTTATTTTTTTTCAACTTTAAATAAAATTGAGGTAAAATGTTTATTTAGAGTTTCATAGGAGAATTTTTAGTGGAAAGTACCATATGTCAAACTACCATTACTTTTATGTTTTGTTTCCATAACCCGCTCCGATAATAATAAAATTCTTTGATAAAATAAGATGGACTGCACGGTCTTGGTTTAATGTCCTACCAAGACAAATTATTGGAAAAATTGGTTCCAAAATATTGTTATGTACAGGATGTGAGAGAGAATTAGTAACATAATAATAAAAACAAGAGTTTTCAAGTTCCGATTATCTTTAATTTAATGTAATATGCATTTATAAAAATTATCTAGATACATATGAAGTGTAATAAGACAACACGTGTACCAATTATGATCTTAAAAAATGTCCTCTTAAAATTCTTTACAATAATACAAATGATACATTTTTAAATAGCTAACTCATTAAGATGTGAGATCTCTTGGTGCCTATAGAGATGTGCAATGGCAGCCGATGTTCGAACATTTATTTTTTCCAAAAGATCGTTAATGTATAGTAAATAGAGGGTGGACCACAATATAGAACCTTGAAGGACTCCAGCGTTGATGTTAAATATGTCTGAAAGAAATCTGTTCATCGCCACTCGCAGAGAACGGTTTTTCAGAAAGTTTGACAGTCATGAACAAAATTGAACCGGCTTTTCGTATGCTCTCACTCTAGTTAGGAGCCCCTCATGCCGGTCAAGGGCCTTGTCCAGTGTTACCGCCCGGGACTACCCGTGATGTTCTATTACGTTGTCCCGAACGTAAGTAATATAAGCGAGAAGGTCTCCTGTTGACCTGTTGATCTAGACTTACGGAATCCATACTGGCGGTCACTAATAATGTTGAAGCCTTCCAGGTAGTTTAATAATCATTTGTTAATAGCCATCTCCATAATTTTTGATATAACCGAAGGCAATGCGACTGGACGATAGTTGTTTGGCAAGGTCTTTTGGCCATTTTTGGGTATGGGCTGGACTCGCACATTTTTCCAGCAAGATAAAAATATTCCTGTTTTGTAAGATAAGTTGAAGAGCCTACAAAATACCAGTGTCAATTCTTTAGCGCATGCTTAATTACGATGACTGGAATATCGTCAGGACCAGAAGCTTTTTTGGTGTCAAGACTCCTCCAGATTCGTTTAACATGGCGGTGCCGAAAAACAATCTGGTGCATTTTCGATTGTACAGGAGGAATGGTCGGTGGAGCTTATTCCTGGAAGTTTACGGCTGAATGTGAAGAGAATAGTTCCGCCACTAAGTTTGTTTATTCCTGTGCTTTGGTCGCAATGGTGCTATCAGAACGTGTTAGCGGTGGTTAACTTGGTAAAGTTCTGACTAATGGCTTTAGCTACCGACCAAGATGATCTTGAACCGTTAGAATATTCAAGAAGTTTATCTTTGATCCTCTGGTTGTGTGTCTCTTTGCTTTTGTTTATTGTTGCTTGCGTTGGTTTAGAGCGTTAAGACGGATGGTACGATTTTCGGCGGTAGGGTTTTGACGCCATTGTCGGTAGAAATAATTTTTTGATTTAACAGCTTGCTCGCAATTTTTGGTAAACCAAGGCTTGCCCTTAGAAGGGCACTTTTTTGAGAAAGGGATGAAGGCTTCCAGGCCAGTAAGGATAACCTCTGGTACTTCTTTAGCACAGACAGATGGATTATCAGAGGTAAAACAAACGTTCTGTCAAGGAAAGGTTTAAAAATGGTCCTTTAGGTCATCCCTCTTAGCTGATGTATAATGCCAGATCTTGCGTGGTTTAGTAGACTGTTTGGCGCTAAGTGGTAGTTTTGTACTTTCCATTAAAAATCATGGAGAAAAATCAGCCTGAAAATTGCTCATGTCAAACAAAAATTAAAACTATCCTCTGAGACGCGAAAAAAACATTTCACCTTAATTTTATTTAAAGTTGAGAGAAAGTAACCTATTGTTATTATTTTGCAAAACTTATATCATGCGGCTAACACGACGCCATTATGAATTTCAGGAAATCGTATCCCACGCTACCATTTTAAAATCAAATGACAACTTGTAATATGTCATTGAAAAGGGAATTTAGAGCCTATTCGAAAATGTAAAAAGATTTACAGGGTGTCATTTAAAATACGCGATCTAACCTGGGGTATTCGAAATATTTTCCATGGAAAATTGGCATCTCCACAAACCACATTTACTAGTAAAACTTCAAAACCTATATTGAACGATAATAAAATAGGGTTCTGTTTAACGATTTCATTGTCACCCGGTATACAATAGGAACAATAAATATCCGTAATAAAGGAAATTTTATTCGTTACTACGTTTTCATGATTCGATTTGAATACTTTTCACAATACTGTATTACGACATATTTTCATTGCAGATTTGACATCTAAAAATATTTAAACTTTTGCAATTTTTGTCAGCAGCCATGTTTGATTTTTAATCGATGTCTTGGTATATTTTTTTTGTTATTGTCTTAATTTTTACATATTTGTCAAATAACTTAGTTATCTGGTTCATTAAAATTCCGATTAATATCCGTAAAAATTCAAACCTATTGGCAAAATGCGCATGTTCAAATATTAATTCGATTTCAAAATGTTTTCATGATCAAAAATTTCGGTACGATACGATCCCAAAAATTGCCGAACTGACCCCAAATCGAAAATGAACTCAATACGGTAAATACACTTTTCTTCTTGTGGTCAATTCAGATTCAAATCGAACTCAAGCCTGATGAAAACCTAGTACGTATATTAAAGTAGCTACAAGTTTTATAAACCATGATTTTAGCGCACGTGTTAATGTTAAAAAAAAAGAGTGGCTTGCCGACAGTTTTCTATCGGAACAAGTGCACTAATACTGTTCAAAAACGTGCACTTTTCTATTATTTCTATTTTACATTTTTTTATCTTTATTTTATAAAATAATGTTATACAAATTTTGTAAATTTTGATGCCTAAATTTTATGTTGGTAATATTATCAAAACTGTCTAGTCTTCTCCTGCCAATAAATAATTTTTTCCACTACTAACCTATAACATCGCCATTATTGACCGATTATTAACGCTAGAAATCGTTTTTCTCTACCTTATAAGTCATTATTGACCATGGTCAATAATAAGCCTTTGAAATCCATTATTGACCGATCTTTGACCTTAACTGAATTTTGTTTGAACGCAGGTAACTTGATTTTTTAATTCTACAACATCAATTCATTGTGGTTAGGCAACCAGATAATTATCGATACATATTAGATTACTTGATATTGTAAAATATCGATACAATCAACATTTTTTCTGCTTCCATCCTTAATTCGGGAGGTGTACACATAATATTATCACTAACATTTTCTTCGCTCATTTTTTAAAAAAACGCAAAACTCGTGAAATCTGATGACACAAATGAACACAAATTGACATTGACAAAGCCACCTGACAAAACAACAAAATATTTTGCCAATTCCAAAGCGCAGGTAACTTGATGAAAAAATATACTTATACCTACCTATAATTTTTTATAATTATTAATACTATAAAGATAAATGTCATATAAAAGTTTGTAGTAGTGGAAAAAATAATATATTAACCACGGTTTAGACAGCTTATTATAGCCCTCGCGTCTTAAATCCCTCGTCGCTTCGCTCCTCGTGATTTAAACTCGCCGCTCGGGCAATAATGATGGCTGTCTAAACCTTGGTTAATAATATACTATTATCGTCCTTGTTTATGCAACCAAACATACATAACTGAAAAAACAAAATCTTAATTTTGGTCACAACTGCCATGGCATTCGTCAACAGAATAAACATTTAACAAGCAATATTGTTAGCAACTTTTAAAGAATATGATTTTAGTTTCATAAAGTAGACCATTTTTCAATTTTTTTTTGCGTTTCATAATGTAGTCACTATAAAAGCCAAATTGAAAAAGTAATTTTATTATTAAATGTCGTTTATTAACAAATCAATTTTTTTACGTCTTTTATTTGCTATTTTCAGATAGAGAAGTTGTTGGTAATCATCTTACATATAGAAAATGTTACCGTACATTTGATGTTGATGATGTATGTAAAGAAGTTGAAAATGCTGAAATTAGCGCGTTAGCTAAAATCGGCTACATTTTGAAAGATTTCGAGTGTTATACTTGTGACGAGTCGAATTGTAATGCAGCTTACTCTAGTAGATTGAGAGGTTTTTGGTGGATCAGCTTATTTTGGGCAGTTTACCAAGCTTTATATGGATAAAAGAGAATTTCGCTAAAAGAGAATAATTTTAAAATATTATCCATCTAGAACAGTGGAGGACACTACCTCATGTCACAGAACATGACTCAACAGGCATCTTCATAATTTGAGGAAGATAATACGAAAAACATGATAATATTCATGCATGCAAAGACTGACCAGGGTGGTAATTGTTTTCAAGTTAATCCTAATTACAGTACTCATTAAGAATATGATAAATTAGGGTCTAAAATGAAATTAGTTTTATTCAGTTGTAGGTAGTCTTATGTATATTTATTATGGATACAACATACATATTTAAAACTGGAGAAAATACATCTTATAAAATATAAACGTATTCCACTGCTTAAGTATACATAATATTTTTTTACCTGGATATAATTCTCCCCCCGGAGGAATACACTCACTTGTTGAGGCGTGGTCTTCCGGATATTTTGGACATTTTTGTGATTAAAGACTCTGTTCGAATTTCACAGCCAGTTGTCATCTGTGATCTTCGCTCTGATCATGTGCCGATTGCGATCGAAGTCAACAACCCAGGTGATAGAGGTAGAGATTTTATAACTAGGACTAGCACTAACTGGCCTAGGTATAATAATATCCTCAAAACCGTTGAGCCTTTACACCCTCTCCGTAAATCGATTGACATATTAAGAGCGCAGTGAGCAAGATCACATGAGACATAATTAAGGTGCTTGCTTAATCATCGGTAACAAAGGATTAAAATACGGGGCTTTGACTGATAAGATTAAACAGCGTATTAAAGTCAACAACGAGCTCAAAAAAGGCAGAGGCAAACAGAGAAGGCGAAGCGATCAGGCTTCTGTTGATCTTTGGGGCGATAAAGTCCAAAGTCTGTTGAATGAGAACAATTCAATTCTCCACATGTCCACAATTTTGACCAGAGATGCTAAGAGCCCCAATGTCATACCTGACCAGGTCACAGGGCGAATTGTTAAAGATAAAGCCGAATTGCTGGCAGACGAACTATGCGAGCAATTCTGCGAAAATCCCAAGCGATCTGCAATGTGATGGGATGGTCTCCATAACGCTACAAGTGTATAAAACCATACGTGTGTTGCTGAGAAGTTGAAGTTATTGCAGTGTCATTGGCAAAAGATAAAGCTGCGTTTGCATATCTCGCGAAATGTCATGCGTGAAAATATTATACAGCATCGGGAGGAGAGGTGAGCCTTGCGGCACTCCCACCCTGATATGCTTATTTAAAGAGAGTGCGCTCTGCGACCAGATTGCAAAAGTTTTATTTTCCAGAAAAGAGCCCACTACGTCGATGAGGTAGTTCGAAGCTCCGCACAAAACTTTGCTGAGGTGACGCCAGACGAGGTGAAAATGCTAGCAATATTATGAAAGCCCTGGGTTTTGACGGTCTGAAAAAGGGCAGAGGTGATCTTAATTTACAAAAAGGGTGAAGACTCTACTGTGCCCTACTGTCTACCAGTCTTTTATCAAACGTGGGAAAATGGCAAAATAGCTGATTTTAGCTCGAACAGACGGTTTTCTACTCGAGCGCAATGTTCTGCCTAACGAATAGTTCGGCTTCAGAAGCGAACATTGCACAGTTAGGAAGACAACGAGGCTCACGTCCAACATAATGAAGAGCTTTAATAGAAGGGCGCATACGGAGGCGATCTTCATTGACGTTAGCAAAGCATTTGAGAATGTATGGCGTCTTTTATTGGAATTAATGAGCCTCGGAGCTTCGAACTACCTTATCAAGGTAGTGGGCTCTTTTCCCCAAAATAGAAGTTTTACAATCTTGTCGCAGAGCGCACTCTCTTTAAATAAACATATCAGGGTGGGAGTGCCGCAAGGCTCACCTCTCTTCCCGATGAGGTATAATATTTATACGCATGACATTCCGCGAGATAGGCAAA
Organism: Polydrusus tereticollis; assembly: GCA_963920685.1. NCBI lineage: Eukaryota > Metazoa > Arthropoda > Insecta > Coleoptera > Curculionidae > Polydrusus > Polydrusus tereticollis. The sequence goes on from OY987329.1 coordinate 61,101,246, forward strand.
CGCAGCTTTATCTTTTTGCTGACGACACTGCAATAACTTCAACTTCTAAGCAACCGTATGCAATGCCATGTCAATCAATTGAAGAAATGGCTTTCTAATTGGAAGATTTGGTTGACGAAAGTAATCATTTCCTCCAAAAATCGCGGTAGACGGCCCGAAACGAGGATCAGAGTCAAATCAAAATCAAAATCAATCAAAATTAAAAACATTTAATTTGGTACTTGCAAAATGCAGCCATCCAGGATGGTTGTACACGTCATTTGACAAAAAAATAGGTATAAATAAGTATAAATAAGTATAAATAAATATGTAAGTGACAACATGACATAAAGTGTATACGGACATTTAACAACGATGAAAACATTCATCTATATTGTCATTTAAGAATTCCGATACTGAGTAGTAACTTTTTTGGATAAGGAAGCTCTTAAGTTTAGTTTTCAAAATATTGAGACCCAGTACTCTAATTCTGTAAGGTATTTTGTTAAACAGTAGCTTCACAGCATACTCGGGGGATTTCTCAAATTTCGTTAGCTTGTGCTTAACCATTGATAAGTGGTTTGCACTTCTGGTTGGGTATGAATGAAAGGAAGAGTTACGTTTATATTTGTTCTCGCTGCTTCCTATTAACATTATCAACTTATACTTAAATACATGGAAACGTCATAATTCTTTGACCTATAAAAATCGGTCTGCAGCTATCTGTAGGCTTTAGGTTAAATATAAGTCTTATGATTCATTTTTGGGCTACAAATATTCTGTTGGACTCAACTGCACGTCCCCTTAATATGATGTTATAATTTAAATGGCAATATACTAGTAAATAGTAAACATTTATAAGAGCTTCTTTCTCGATTATATTTTTTAGCTGTAAAATAGCAAAGTATGCTGAATTAATTTTCTTAAAAATATAGGTTGTGTGATGTGTCCAGGTCAAGAATTGGTCCACATACAATCCTAGAAATTTACATGCGGTAGGGTTTAAGTGAATTTGTGCCAGGAAGTGAAGTATCTGGGACTTCGATTAAAAAGTGAAATTAATACAGTTAATAAAATCAAGGCACCGTTGCGTCAATTAAGCTGAATCTACCCCTACATTTTGAAAGATTTCGAGTGTTATACTTGTGACGAGTCGAATTGTAATGCAGCTTACTCTAGTAGATTGAGAGGTTTTTCGTGGATCAGCTTATTTTGGGCAGTTTACCAAGCTTTATATGGATAAAGGAGAATTTCGCTAAAAGAGAATAATTTTAAAATATTATCCATCTAGAACAGTGGAGGACACTACCTCATGTCACAGAACATGACTCAACAGGCATCTTCATAATTTGAGGAAGATAATACGAAAAACATGATAATATTCATGCATGCAAAGACTGACCAGGGTGGTAATTGTTTTCAAGTTAATCCTAATTACAGTACTCATTAAGAATATGATAAATTATGGTATAAAATGAAATTAGTTTTATTCAGTTTTAGGTAGTCTTATGTATATTTATTATGGATACAACATACATATTTAAAACTGTAGAAAATACATCTTATAAAATATAAACGTATTCCACTGCTTAAGTATACATAATATTTTTTTACCTGGATATAATTCTCCCCCCGGAGGAATACACTCACTTGTTGAGGCGTGGTCTTCCGGATATTTTGGACATTTTTGTGATTAAAGACTCTGTTCGAATTTCACAGCCAGTTGTCATCTGTGATCTTCGCTCTGATCATGTGCCGATTGCGATCGAAGTCAACAACCCAGGTGATAGAGGTAGAGGTTTTATAACTAGGACTAGCACTAACTGGCCTAGGTATAATAATATCCTCAAAACCGTTGAGCCTTTACACCCTCTCCGTAAATCGATTGACATAATATTAAGAGCGCAGTGAGCAAGATCACATGTGACATAATTGAGGTGCTTGCTTAATCATCGGTAACAAAGGTTTAAAATACGGGGCTTTGACTGATAAGATTAAACAGCGTATTAAAGTCAACAACGAGCTCAAAAAAGGCAGAGGCAAACAGAGAAGGCGAAGCGATCAGGCTTTGTTGATCTTTGGGGCGATAAAGTCCAAAGTCTGTTGAATGAGAACAATTCAATTCTCCACATGTCCACAATTTTGACCAGAGATGCTAAGAGCCCCAACGTCATACCTGACCAGGTCACAGGGCGAATTGTTAAAGATAAAGCCTAATTGCTGGCAGACGAACTATGCGAGCAATTCTGCGAAAATCCCAAGCGATCTGCAATGTGATGGGATGGTCTCCATAACGCTACAAGTGTATAAAACCATACGTGTGTTGCTTAGAAGTTGAAGTTATTGCAGTGTCATTGGCAAAAGATAAAGCTGCGTTTGCATATCTCGCGAAATGTCATGCGTGAAAATATTATACAGCATCGGGAGGAGAGGTGAGCCTTGCGGCACTCCCACCCTGATATGCTTATTTAAAGAGAGTGCGCTCTGCGACCAGATTGCAAAAGTTTTATTTTCCAGAAAAGAGCCCACTACGTCGATGAGGTAGTTCGAAGCTCCGCACAAAACTTTGCTGAGGTGACGCCAGACGAGGTGAAAATGCTAGCAATATTATGAAAGCCCTGGGTTTTGACGGTCTGAAAAAGGGCAGAGGTGATCTTAATTTACAAAAAGGGCGAAGACTCTACTGTGCCCCACTGTCTACCAGTCTTTTATCAAACGTGGGAAAATGGCAAAATAGCTGATTTTAGCTCGAACAGACGGTTTTCTACTCGAGCGCAATGTTCTGCCTAACGAATAGTTCGGCTTCAGAAGCGAACATTGCACAGTTAGGAAGACAACGAGGCTCACGTCCAACATAATGAAGAGCTTTAATAGAAGGGCGCATACGGAGGCGATCTTCATTGACGTTAGCAAAGCATTTGAGAAGGTATGGCGTCTTTTATTGGAATTAATGAGCCTCGGAGCTTCGAACTACCTTATCAAGGTAGTGGGCTCTTTTCCCCAAAATAGAAGTTTTACAATCTTGTCGCAGAGCGCACTCTCTTTAAATAAACATATCAGGGTGGGAGTGCCGCAAGGCTCACCTCTCTTCCCGATGAGGTATAATATTTATACGCATGACATTCCGCGAGATAGGCAAACGCAGCTTTATCTTTTTGCTGACGACACTGCAATAACTTCAACTTCTAAGCAACCGTATGCAATGCCATGTCAATCAATTGAAGAAATGGCTTTCTAATTGGAAGATTTGGTTGACGAAAGTAATCTTTTCCTCCAAAAATCGCGTTAGACGGCCCGAAACGAGGATCAGATCAAATCAAAATCAAAATCAATCAAAATTAAAACATTTAATTTGGTACTTGCAAAATGCAGCCATCCAGGATGGTTGTACACGTCATTTGACAAAAAAATAGGTATAAATAAGTATAAATAAGTATAAATAAATATGTAAGTGACAACATGACATAAAGTGTATACGGACATTTAACAACGATGAAAACATTCATCTATATTGTCATTTAGGAATTCCGATACTGAGTAGTAACTTTTTTGGATAAGGAAGCTCTTAAGTTTAGTTTTCAAAATATTGAGACCCAGTACTCTAATTATGTAAGGTATTTTGTTAAACAGTAGCTTCACAGCATACTCGGGGGATTTCTCAAATTTCGGTAGCTTGTGCTTTACCATTGATAAGTGGTTTGCACTTCTGGTTGGGTATGAATGAAAGGAAGAGTTACGTTTATATTTGTTCTCGCTGCTTCCTATTAACATTATCAACTTATACTTAAATACATGGAAACGTCATACTTCTTTGACCTATAAAAATCGGTCTGCAGCTATCTGTAGGCTTTAGGTTAAATATAAGTCTTATGATTCATTTTTGGGCTACAAATATTCTGTTGGACTCAACTGCACGTCCCCTTAATATGATGTTACAATTTAAATGGCAATATACTAGTAAATAGTAAACATTTATAAGAGCTTTTTTCTCGATTATATTTTTTAGCTGTAAAATAGCAAAGTATGCTGAATTAATTTTCTTAGAAATATAGGTTGTGTGATGTGTCCAGGTCAAGAATTGGTCCACATACAATCCTAGAAATTTACATGCGGTAGGGTTTAAGTGAATTTGTGCCAGGAAGTGAAGTATCTGGGACTTCGATTAAAAATTGAAATTAATACAGTTAATAAAATCAAGGCACAGTTGCGTCAATTAAGCTGAATCTACCCCTGCTTCATAGGAGGAATAGACTTAGTAATCTAATCAAAGTTAACCTCTACAAGTGTGTCTCAGCTGAATAGGTGCCAGGTGATTGAAAACAGGACGCTAAAACTCATCGGAAATGCCCCAAGATTGAATATGAACCGTGTTTTACATCAGGACTTTTTAAAAATAATCACAGTCTATTCCAGACGTATGGACGTATCAACTACCATACTAATTACGCACTCGCACAGGACGGGCAGACCTAACTCAACATAAAAACTGCCGAAAGATTGACTCCCCGTTGGCATAAATCTTCAACAGTACAGAAGCACTATGAATATCCACACTGACAGAATTTTACAATAACCACTGATAGAAATTGTATAGCCTTTATTCAGCTGTTTGCATAAAATATGCTCCAATTTAAGTGTCTAATGCTATTAATAATAATAAGTTCTGTTTAATTGAACCACGTAATAGCTAGGTACTATCAAATTTTCTAATAAAATTTTTATATTACTTTTTATTTACCAGTATAAGTTTATTAAAAATAACAAATAGCTATTATAAAAGTGTTTTGTTGCCATTATACATATTTCTAATATCGGCTATACTTAATAAAAACAACTTGGCATAACACAAATGTCCCAAATTCTATAGATGTTCCTACACCAACTAAAAGGGCATTTACCCACAGAGAGATGCGAGGATCTATAGAACGGTCCAGATATATAAAAATATGCCCCAAGATAATGATAATCAAAATATTAGACAAGTGACGTCAGAGGAGGTTGCTTTGGTTATGCAAATAATAAATGTTAAAAAGGCGCCAGGCTTTGACGGCATCAAAAATAAAGCATTGAAGAATTTGCCAGAAAATACAGTTGTTGACTTGATAAATACAACCCGGGCTATCATCAAAACTTCCCGAGGACTTGGAAAAAAGCCAAGGTAATATTAATACCTAAGCCTACTCAGGATTTAACATTACCTGCCAGCTATAGACCTATCAGTCTTCTGTCATGCCTAGGCAAACTAGTTGAAAGACTAATACTGTATCGAATTAATAATTTTGTATACGATAACGACGTTTTACCACCAGAGCACTTCGGGTTTAGAACTGCTCATTGCACGGTGCGCCAGACGAATAGACTGGCATCTAATGTCCTGAAAGACTTTAATGGCCGCTTTTCAACGGGGGCGATCTTTTTCGATATTTCAAAAGCTTTCGGCAAAGTCTGGCACAACGGACTTATAATCAATTTAATAGGATTATGTATGCCAAATTACATGATTAAGCTCATCATATCTTTTCTCGAGGACAGAACATTCGCGGTGTCGTCAGAAAATGCCACAACAACTGTTAGAAATATCAGGGCCGGAGTACCGGATAGGACAAAGACGAATATTTACGAAATATTATTACGGGCAGTACTGACTTATTGTATACCAACATGGTGTACCATAAATAAGTAAAAGTACAAAAAACTTCAAATCTTTCAAGACAAAATACTACGAATTATTACAAATGCACCTAGACATACACCTACAAGAGTAATGCACAATGACATGCACATAGAGACATTGGACGAATTTCTTTACAAAATAATTACAGAATATTACGCACGGACGGACGTTTCGAACAATGTACTTATTACTCAGTCACACACTCACGCACCACTCCAAGCTACATACAGACTTCCACGCGACTGGCTCCCACCTTAAGAAAAACAAGCTGCACTAGAAAATTATAAAAATATCATTAGGAAAATAAGAAAAGCATTACCATATTAGCATACAATCAACAAAGCAGCCAAAACAATAAAAGTGTCAGCACCCAAACCCACCCAAGAAGTTGTTCTACACAGAAGTACGATAAAGAACAGGAGTAAAAGATAAAGATCTAACTCAATGTCCTAATTTAAGTCAATAAATAATAAATAATAAATAATAGAGCATTTATAAAACAGATTCATTTATACAGTATACTGTTATAGCAGTTATGCTTCCAAAAAGAAAAATGAGTAATGGGAAACATTCATAAAATAAATTGGCAAATGGACAGCCTCTATACGACTTTCATATACCATAATTCCCTCTTAACCGAATTATTATAAGAGTTCTTTGCCAGTTTGGCAGTAGCCGATTTAATTTTTCCCATCATCACCAATAAATGTTGTCTCGGTTGGGTCAAACTTAACAAAATGAATGAAGAAAACTTACGTTCCTGGCAAAATAATCAACAAAAAATAAATTGAACGAGCAATTAAAACAGTAGTTTTTAATGTTTATATTTCGTTAAATCATAATAGGAAATAGACTAAAAATGGTGACTTATATTGTATAGTTAAAAACGTTATAGACATTCTTGAACTAATCTAAACTAAATAATACATACCACTCGTGGTTTTATACAGGGTGTTTCAAAATTCACTACAAAAGCGTGGAACACGTACTTCAGTTGTTTTTTTTGAACGAAAGTAAAATAAGAAAATAAAAAAAAATATTTCATTTATTTTATTTAAAAAAAAGGTGGTACTCTTCAGCGATGCTGTGATGAGCACCGCTGAATAAGCAAAACCGTAATTGCTGTGGAGCACGCGTGCCAATTGCCCTAGCTCGCGGTAGGGGGTTTAACAAGCGCCACCAGTTTTACCACAGGAAAAGCTGGAAACCTCTTGAGATGGTAAGATGGTCGTGGAGCTAGCTCTGACCGTGTACCCTGACACCACGTAAAGAAAAGGGAAGAAAAGAAAAGAAAACAAGAGTAGAGCTGTATAAATAAAACAAGGAAATTAAAATTATTCCTGGCTTTATTTTAATAAAAAAAAAAACGTGGGGTTAGTACTTAAATTAGACTTATCTGTACACTAGTGAGTCACTGCAGAACAGTGAAGGCAGAAGATGATGGAAAGGCGGTAGATAAGAAGATGGATTTCTTGCAGGGGGAAGTAAGACGGGAAGTAAGATAAGACGTCACAAAGACGGGAGGTAAGACCACTCACCTAGTAGGAGCGTCTAGGGTCCTAAATGTTGTTTTAGAGGGTTTAACACGGATGTTGGGTGCTCCTGAATTTTCGGCCCCTCTAGGTCCTGGTGACCGGACTTGCCTTTCAACAGCGAATAAATGCCAACAAAAAAATCCCACGAAAGTGGTTTTCCTGCCGCCCACTGAACAGCAAACCAAAATATTAACTAGAAAGCAAAGTAAACTTAAGGACGACAGAAAATAAGACGTCCAAATCCAAAATCCAGTAAAGATTATTTCTAAAGTCCTGGATTTAAAAAGACCTCTTGCTTACTCGGCTGCTGGAAATCAAGTAAGCCACCGAACTATAAGGTTAAATGCCATCCATCAGCTATACCACAGAGACGTGGGGAAGATAAAGCAAATTTCAAGAAACTAACCTGAACCACTCCCGGACAGAAATACTGTTCGAGTCAAAATAGGTCGATGCAGATACTAGCGGTTGATAATGAAATACGTCTTGTGGATTCCGACTACCCAGTTGTAGGTATTTAAGCTAAGTAAAATAAAACAGATGTACTTAAATTTAGTTATTGCTGTATAATCAATGCAACAATATTATAAATTCAAGAAGTAGTCCATTTTCTGTGGCGAAATTATGAAAGAAAACAAGGTCTGTCTATACCACCAAAATAAAATATATTTGTCCTTTTAGGGTGAAATAAGGGTTAAAGTGTGTACAAAATTTAATTTGACATTAGGTTGAACTAGTTTCGACTTTAGTCAAAGTCATCTTCAGCAACCAAGAAAATTAAGAATTATGTTTTTTAGGAAGTACCTAAATAAACAAGCTAAAACAAATTATAAGAGGGGACGAAGTGGTTCAACAAAACATGGTCATAACGTGTACCCTGTGCAGCCAATGGATTCAACAGGAGATAATCACGAACATAATACTACTTCAAGCAATGATGGAGATTAGATGTAAAATTATAATAGAGGCTAAAATTCTTAATGGAACCATTTATAGTTATGGTATGGTGTATAGATGTCAATAACGAAAATTCAATAAAATCATCGTTTCATGAAACAGCTCAGTAAGGAGACATGATTTACATTTTGGTGGGTCAGAAATTTAATAAGAAAGTAAAAAAGAGAGGGGGGGGGGGAAGGAAATTAAAATGAGTTAAAAACCCTTTGCGTCATTGAGTAAAATAGGGGTCATCTGAAAGGAGAAAATTATTTCCATTTAAAATTGTTTTACGGAATTATCATAATCTATGGTCTCATAATATAGACTTAATTTTGTATGTGATAAAATTATCATGTACTCACCAAATTGTCAATATTCAAGCTTAAATTTCTCGATGGGTTTGTTTTAAATTATATAAATGTAATGAAGTTTATCTTGCGAATTTTCTTTTTTTCCTTTTGGTAAATGAGGCACAAATTAGGAACATGACTCAAAATTGCTGCTTTTCAAAGCGAATGTTGAAATAAAATGGAGGATATCTCCGATATCAGTACTATAAATTTCTTTTTTATATTATTTAAAATTCGTATTTCCGGGTATCAACTGTCAAGTCCACAGGCGGCAAATTCAAACAGGAATCATAATAACCTAGGGAGGGGGGGGGGTAGAGGGAGGTTGAAGTGAGTATTATTATATACTATCAATTAGTGTTAGATTATATTAACATCCCTTATTCGGGGTGTGTACATATAAGTATTATAATAGATAAAGCAAAGCAACGATGTGAGAGAGCACAAACAAACTTAATAAGAGAATATTTCATTTTATTTAATAATACATCCAACTTGGCTAATTAAAAGATCCTATGACCAAGTCACAACGACCATAAATCAAAATAACAAAAGGGCAACTCAATAAGCTGAAATGAATAAATAAGTGGTATTATATGCAACCGTCCTTACTGGAGAGTTAAAAAGGTCAGTTACCCTTGTTACACAGATGTAATAAGAATTGCGGTATAAATAGTTGTCAAAATTACAGTTTACTGTAATTTCTTTTGATAAAGGTTAATATGAATATAAAATCTTATTTTATGGTTATAAACAAACTAAAACAATAGAGTTGCAGAATTCAGTGAAAATTAAGAGTAAAAGAGTTCATATTTGCAGAGAGTTAAAGAAGGGGAGACAGTCAAAGGTGATCTGTTCATTTAAGACCTGAATTTGAGGATTTTTTATAGCTTGGTTAATCTCGTATATTTCCCATAAATTAGAACTTCGACCATTGGGAACCACATGTAGGATTTCAACTCCTGTGCCAGGATTAAAGGTGTGTTTTGTGTTAAGGATGTGATCGGAGAAATTTGAACGAGTGTCTACAGGTAATGGTTTATTTTTATTTATTTCCACTAATACGAGGTGATCATTGATTCTTATATTAAACTTTCGCCCTGTGCGTCCTATGTAACAACAATTACATGTTGAGTGTTCATCACTATGGGTACAGCACAATTTGTATACTCCTGATTTTTCGAGAACATCAACAGTATCTTTATTATTATTTATATATTTTTTAAGATTATTTTGTGTTTTAAAAGATATGTGCATATTATTATTAAATTTTAGAAATATATTTTTAATGTTATGTGATATTGTTCCCATATAGGGTAGGCTAGTATAATATCTAAGATTATTATTATCTGTAATAGGTTCCAAGTTTTTGTTGATGTGTTTATTTAAGTTTCTATAATATATTTTGTTAATAACATGCATTGGATATTTATTATTTATAGCAAGTTGTTTAATGAAAGAGAGTTCTTTGTTGAAATTATTGTTATTATTAAAATATTGTCCAGCAACTTGTTACACATACAGGTCCCAGCCAACACTAAATTAATTTCCTTTGACATCAAAAATCTGTTCCCGAGTATTCCACCAGATGATTGCATAGAATGTGTTAGAACATTATTATTTGAAAACTCTAATCTTGAAACCTTGAAATACTGAATATATGCCTACTGGTGGATACCGTTCTTAAACAAAATTTCTTTCAGTTTAATGGAAAATATTACTCACAGCTATCGGGAGTTGCTATGGGCTCAAATTTGTCCCCTTTGTTGGCTGAGGTGTTTCTGTATTTCTTAGAAAAGACAATTAAATCACACCCTTTATTTGAAAATTTTTTATTTTACTACAGATACGTTGATGATATAATAGCAGGCTTCAGCGGTACAGATGAAGAATTGAATAGGTTTCACAATTTTATTAACACTATACATCCCTCTATTGAATTCGCCATTGAACATGAAACGAATAATTGCATTAATTTCCTTGACCTAACTATCACTAAAATCAATAATGAACTACAATTTGCTATATTTCATAAACCTTCGGCCACGGATAGTATCATACCTTATAATTCTAATCACCCTATAGGGCATAAATTAAGTTATATCCACTCATTTTTTCATCGACTGTTTGCTATCCCTATGAATAACAATAATTTCAACAAAGAACTCTCTTTCATTAAACAACTTGCTATAAATAATAAATATCCAATGCATGTTATTAACAAAATATATTATAGAAACTTTAATAAACACATCAACAAAAACTTGGAACCTATTAAAGATAATAATAATCTTAGATATTATACTAGCCTACCCTATATGGGAACAATATCACATAACATTAAAAATATATTTCTAAAATTTAATAATAATATGCACATATCTTTTAAAACACAAAATAATCTTAAAAAATATATAAATGTTAATAAAGATACTGTTGATGTTCTCGAAAAATCAGGAGTATACAAATTGTGCTGTACCCATAGTGATGAACACTCAACATGTAATTGTTGTTACATATGACGCACAGGGCGAAAGTTTAATATAAGAATCAATGATCACCTCGTATTAGTGGAAATAAATAAAAATAAACCATTGCCTGTAGACACTCGTTCAAATTTCTCCGATCACATCCTTAACACAAAACACACCTTTAATCCTGACACAGGAGTTGAAATCCTACATGTGGTTCCCAATGGTCGAAGTTCTAATTTATGGGAAATATACGAGATTAACCAAGCTATAAAAAATCCTCAAATTCAGGTCTTAAATGAACAGATCACCTTTGACTGTCTCCCCTTCTTTAACTCTCTGCAAATATGAACTCTTTTACTCTTAATTTTCACTGAATTCTGCAACTATATTGTTTTAGTTTGTTTATAACCATAAAATAAGATTTTATATTCATATTAACATTTATCAAAAGAAATTACAGTAAACTGTAATTTTGACAACTATTTATACCGCAATTCTTATTACATCTGTGTAACAAGAGTAACTGACCTTTTTAACTCTCCAGTAAGGAAGGTTGCATATAATACCACTTATTTATTCATTTCAGCTTATTGAGTTGCCCTTTTGTTATTTTGATTTATGGTCGTTGTGACTTGGTCATAGGATCTTTTAATTAGCCAAGTTGGATGTATTATTAAATAAAATGAAATATTCTCTTATTAAGTTTGTTTGTGCTCTCTCACATCGTTGCTTTGCTTTATCTATTATAATACTTATATGTACACACCCCGAATAAGGGATGTTAATATAATCTAACACTAAATGATAGTATATAATAATACTCACTTCAACCTCCCTCTAGCCCCCCCTCTCTAGGTTATTATGATTCCTGTTTGAATTTGCCGCCTGTGGACTTGACAGTTGATACCCGGAAATACGAATTTTAAATAATATAAAAAATAAATTAATAGTACTGATATCAGAGATATCCTCCATTTTATTTCAACATTCGCTTTGAAAAGCAGCAATTTTGAGTCATGTTCCTAATTTGTGCCTCATTTACCAAAAGGAAAAAAAGAAAAATCGCAAGATAAACTTCATTACATTTATATAATTTAAAACAAACCCATCGAGAAATTTAAGCTTGAATATTGACAATTTGGTGAGTACATGATAATTTTACCACATACAAAATTAAGTCTATATTATGAGACCATAGATTATGATAATTCCGTAAAACAATTTTAAATGGAAATCATTTTCTCCTTTCAGATGACCTCTATTTTACTCAATGACGCAAAGGGTTTTTAACTCATTTTAATTTCCTTCTCCCCCCCCCTCTCTTTTTTACTTTCTTATTAAATTTCTGATCACCAAAATGTAAATCATGTCTCCTTACTGAGCTGTTTCATGAAACGATGATTTTATTGAATTTTCGTTATTGACATCTATACACCATTTCATAACTATAAATGATTCCATTAAGAATTTTAGCCTCTATTATAATTTTACATCTAATCTCCTTCATTGCTTGAAGTAGTATTATGTTCGTGATTATCTTCTGTTGAATCCATTGGCTGCACAGGGTACACGTTATGACCATGTTTTGTTGAACCACTTCGTCCCCTCTTATAATTTGTTTTAGCTTGTTTATTTAGGTACTTCCTAAAAAACATAATTCTTAATTTCTTGGTTGCTGAAGATGACTTTGACTAAAGTCGAAACTAGTTCAACCTAATGTCAAATTAAATTTTGTACACACTTTAACACTTATTTCACCCTAAAAGGACAAATATATATTATTTTGGTGGTATAGACAGACCTTGTTTTCTTTCAATATTATAAATTATTCTCAAATAATCCCATAGCACTAATATCTTCGCCATTCGACAAACGGTCCCGTTTGAATTCGGTTGCTGGATATAAGGGCCCTAACATCTTCCAAATTCCAAATAAAGAAAAAATTAACCTAGAAAGTTTGAGACTAAAACTGGCAACCCAAATAAATCCAAAACAAAGAAATCTTCACAAAAATACTGTTTTATATGAAATGATCGGATAGCTGATGCAAGGGAAATGAGAGGAGTGAAGATATGGGCAAAATGTAATCCCACTTGGCCAAAGACACCGAGATGAGGTGATTAACATTAGGTAGTTATCTAGTTTCATACCGAAAACAAAACATTGAACCTTTCGCCAGTTTTTAAAGCTAAAATTCAAATCAGATAAATGTGATATAAGTTACTATAATTAGGTCAGTTTTAATAACTTATTAGTGCCAAAATTGAAATGTCACAAGCATATCTTTAAGTTCATAATAACTCATTTTCTTTTATAATAATGCGTGTCCTAAAATGCCCTCTCTCCAAGCTACATGATGATCTTTTATTTATCAGCGATTTTCTCCAAAAAATTAGTTTTATTTAAAAAGTTCAAGACACCAAAATTTAAGATTTTTTCATGTAGGTTAAGAGGGAATTAATGAGTTCGAATATCTAAATCAAGAATTTCCCGGTGTTTATAATGCAGACCTAATGAATCTAAGCACCGAAATAATATCAAAGGAAATTAATCTAGAAGAGACTACTACTTGTACCACACCACCATCATAACCTTGAAATAAAGTAACAGTTGAAGCTTTAGTTCACGCTCAAATCCAAAATTCTCAGAATAGTCAAAACCTAGAAGAACCAAAGCACAGTGTTGCCAAGCGTAAGGTGCAATCACAATAATTATTTAGATCATATGTAACCACTCCGGAAAATCTTAAAAGAAAGGGAAAAATAATACAGAAAGATATGCTTTCGCAATAACATCAAATAATAGCGAATTCCATTGGTAAAAGAACTGCAGCACCGGTATGTCAGTAAAACTGCACCAGTGCACAAAAAGTGTTGCACTATTTGAGTACCAATGGTTTTCAGATTAGACCTTGAGTGCATTTTTCCAACAAAGTTGATGATAATACTCGTCAATCCTCAATGATTTTACTTACAACTGGACAAAATTTGAGACAAAATAGAATTTTAAAGAACGAAAAAATCAAAACACTGTATTTTTTGACATTTTCATCCAGTTTCGGTGCAGCACGGTCTCCAAGAGCACGTGCGGAACTGATTGCACTCGGTGCAACACTTGTTGAACCGGCTTCCCAGTGGCTTACAAATACTTGCACTGAAATGTCCAATGGTTTTCAAATTTGGCACTCGTTCCGCACTTTTTTTACCAATGGATTTCGCTATAAGTATCAGGAAATGTTTAAGAACAAGCGGGAAAAGAAGAAGAAAAGACGAAGAAAGAGAAGAGAGAAAATGCAAACGCGAAGAAAAACTAAGGTTAAGATAAGAAGACACGAAATACACAAAAAAAAAGTGACAGTAAGTAGTGTTTTGTATGTCACAGCCAGATATACAGTAAAGATGAGATAGAGTGTGATGACTGCAAACATTCTTTTTCCAAGCTTATTCCAGGAAAACACCAACCTATAATTCCTGATGAGAGAGATTCAGATGAATTATTTTTTTGTCATATTTGCTACAAAGGAGTCGAGACTAGTCGAGAGTGATGATTTGTCAGATTCAGAAATTGGTGAACTATTTAATATGTATAATGAATTGAAAAAAACTAATTACTGTTGTATGTGTAGTTTAGGTTAGGTTTTTGTTACATTTAAGCAATAAAACTTACACATATTTTAACGCTTTTTTTTGTTTTATATTTATGTTATATTTACATAGAAGGTCCGTCTAATTACTGTCTTGTACCTGTCCAATAATCATTAAGATTTTCCAATAACTATCCATTTTGGCACATTTTTTTATTGGATAATTTTTTTGCTACTATGATTTGTTTTTCACATAAACAAAAAATAGGAATTGCTATAGAGTATTAAATAACATAAGTATCATGAAAAAAAATTATAGTGGAAGATAAAAAAATAACAAAAGCTATACTCACAACCGTGAGTCATTTTTAATTATAGTCTCAAGCTTGATTCTTGGTAAACATTTTTGGCGTTGTTGCTGAGGTGATACCAAAAACTTAATTTTTTTCGACTGCAATATTAAAGCTCTCTTAAATAAATTTTTAAAAAGTCTTTTTGGGACTCTTTTCTTATTGTGGGTGAATATTGGCAACATATCTTTCAAAATGTACACAATAACCTCATACCTCAAATTTGTTATAATATCTTAAATGTAAAAATACTTTATTAACAAAACTCATCAAGCAAGAAATCCAGCAAACATATGTCTTCATCTTGTTTCTTTTTATACTTTATATGATCCAAAAGGTTTGTTGTTGTGGTAGTTGTTTGATGCTGCATAGTAATATAAGCCATTAGTTCCAAGAGCGTGAATTGGTAAGTACCGACCATATTGTGACAGCAACAGCGTAATGTACGGATTAATTATTGGCATTTGATCGGGATGATTAAAACCCTAAAAATATTTAGGGAATTTATATAACAGAAATCTACTATACATTGTCAGTAAATATCAGTAATATAATAAGAAGCCATATTAAACAGGGTTAATCAATTTAGTTCTGATGAAGTAAGAATTTTTTGAGAACGACAACTAAACATATTTAAGACTTGGCCATTTAGCCGATCTGAATAAACTAATTATTTTATTACTTTAAAATTAGCATTTGGTGGTATTTTGATATGAATGTTAAAATTATTAAAGATATTTCTAACGTTCTCGTATTGGGAAAATTTCACAAATATTAACTTACTATTTTGCATGAATATGATACTAAATTTGTAATAATTAAGCAATGCTTAGAGGTACAAAATCTGACGATTGCAATAGTATTTACTTCTTTATCAGAAGCTAATAATTTTTGTTATACAGTGAACCTATTAATTCTACCCAGCTGTAGTTACAATTTAGAAAATCATAAATATGTACCTGATGTGTGGCAGGCGCTAAACCTAAAACATTGTTGAGTAGGAGAGCAGTTAACAAAGGGTTTTCATAGTTTAGTTGCTGATGCCCTGTATGTGGGAATTGTGGAATTGGGTAAGATCCTAGGCTAGGAGAATGCTTGATTTGTTTATCTAAAAAAATTATTTACTCAATAAAGTAGGTATTCCTGTCTTATACAGGGTGTTTCTTTGAGTAAGTGGCCAAACTTCAAGGGGTGATTTTTTGAATGATTCTAAGACGAAAAGTCGATATAAACATAGGTACGGTAATGCTTCATTTTCAAGATACAGAGTGTCAAACTTTAAGCTTTAGCCGATTTTATTGAAATTTAGCCGTATTATTTAGGGTAGTAAGGGGCTAATATAGCCCTGACTAGATTGAAATTATTAAGTCCAGTGGCGTCCCGGAAGGCACCTTAACTACGATTTTTGACAAAAAAATGTGCGCCACTAATTTTTTTGCAAATTTTGTATTTTTCTCGCATTAGGCAACTAAAACTACAACTTTTCTATTTTTAGCAATTTATTCGTATCTTGCTTTGCTTTGGAGAAGAAACATAAAATCACTTTATTGCAATTAGTAAGAAAAATTTGGTATTTTATAAATAATTAAAACTGTTTATAATATTGTCCATGGACATTGAATAAAGTGACTTTCATTTATGATTAAGCAGCTAAAATTAAAGGACATTTATCTTTTGAATTTTTTCGCTCAGATTAACTGTATTCGATAAAACCAAGAACGTTATTTATTAAAGTCAACAAAGTCAAGAAAATAAGAATGCCATGGAAGAAAAAACAATTTTTCAAACAAATTTGACTTTGGCATCACTCACATAACTTTATACTTTATAAGTTTAGTGCATACGTAATTATTTGATCGTAATTATTTGAAGTGTTTTTAAGAATTTTAAGCTATAAATTTCCTTACTAATATTATAAAATGGTTCAGTTTACAAACTCAGACATGGCCGATATCCATTTTGTCTATGAAATGGCCAAACGCAATTCCAGAGCGGCTAGATGCATGTATCAAGAAAGATATCCTCATCGCATTGTACCAAATAGTCAAACATTTGAATATAATAGATGCTGTGCGAATCAGGCACCTTTCAAAGGTAGGAAGCTTTTAGTGGGAGACCTGCAACAGTAAGAACACTAGAGATGGAGGAAGCAGTTTTACATGAAGGTGAGCATAGCCCCGATACAAGTACGCGCAAAATTGCATAACAATTAAACATTTTTCACTTTACGTTATAGCAGATTTTCAGGGAATGTCAACTGTATCCTTCAAGCGTTATAACCTGCGGATTTTCCCCAGCGAATTGTTTATTGTACTTGACTTTTGCAACAACAGGTAGCATCTCTGACATTTCTATCCCACATTATGTTTACCGATGAGGCGTGTTTTCCCGAAGTTGAATTATGAACTTTCGTAACAATCATATCTGTGGTGAAGAAAATCTCCATGCGGCCATAGAAAAACAAATATCAACAACAGTTTTCCGTGAATGCTTGGACTGGTATTGTGAGTGATTATCTGATTGGACCTCATTTTGTACCACCGAGATTAAATAGTTAAGAGTATCGTAATTATTTGGAATTTGTGTCACCTGAATTATTAGAAAATATCTCACTGCCAGTAAGAGGAATAATGTGGCTCATGCACGATGGGGCCCCACCTACGCCTTTTACGTGAAAAGGGTACTCTCTGTAAAAGTCGCTAAATGTCACCGTTTATTCGGAAGTTGGATGAAAACAGGTTAAGATACAAAAATCAATTATTGAAATCTTAAAGAGATTAGGTCAAAAGAACAATGTGGTTCAGTACATATATCAAGAGATAAATTATTCAGCATTATTATTATGGTAGGTAGTACAAAACGAAAATAGTAGTTGCTGAAAATGCCTGACACCACACTCGATACATTAATTACACCTACGCAGCTTAATAATAAAAATATACCTTATTTCATTAACCCTTTCAGTAACCCGGGCGGAGAAAAATAATT
Organism: Polydrusus tereticollis; assembly: GCA_963920685.1. Classification (NCBI taxonomy): domain Eukaryota; kingdom Metazoa; phylum Arthropoda; class Insecta; order Coleoptera; family Curculionidae; genus Polydrusus; species Polydrusus tereticollis. The sequence goes on from OY987329.1 coordinate 61,119,118, forward strand.
AGGCATTAAGTAATTATGTCCTTCCTCAGAGACGCACGATAATTACGTTTTACTTAATTGAACAACGTTTTTAAAACTACGGTTTAAAATTTTTTAAAATCTTTAAATTGTAAGGTTTTAACCTTAGTGATAAAATAATTTTGTTAATTTTGTACCCACCTGTATTATGACTAATCTCTAGTTTTTGATATTGGATTGCCCGACGTGCATTTTTAAATAAAAATATTGTGGTACTTTAGAGTACCTAAAAGTCTTATCCCTATGTAGGGACAAATAAATACTGAAAGGGTAAATAACGTAACCTCACTGTTGTCATTAAATTAGTGTCACAATTAAGTCATGGAAGATTACACTTTCGCTGAATACGCCAACATGTTATTAATTTATGGAGAGACGCTTCTCGACTACATGAAGAGCGGTTTCCTGAAAGGCGAATCCCAGCTCACACACTGAAACCGTCAATCAACGGCTAAGGGATAAAAATAAAACGGTTAGATATTGGCGCGCAAAGGTCTATGTGACCCCCTAATTTTAAGGAAGAGGTGCTTCGGCGATTTGAAAGTAATTCTTCTGTAAATACCCAAGCAATCGCAGATGCCATGCATGTAAATCATGTCAGTATATGGGAGGTTGTTTATGAACAGCTTATTCGCCCCTACCATCTTCAAAAAGTGCAAGCATTGGGACCAAATGATTTCATGCCCCGCGTAGAACCTTGCCACTTGACCGGTGTACAGAAGAACCTCAATTTCCAAAATATGTATTTTTTACTGAAAGTGCTGTGTTTACAAGAGAAGGCATCTTTAATTCGCGAAATAGTCATGTGTGGGCTGAGGAAAATCCTCGTGGTTCATCCACATAAGGGGGTATTAATATAGGGTTTCGGTCAACATGTGGACGGGCATTGTTGGAGAACGATTAATTGGACCGATCATGTTGCCTCCTCGTTTAACCGATACTATTAATCTTAATTTTTTTAGAAACACTTTAACATGATTAAGCGTCAGCTCATTTTTCACTTTTGGTCCTCGAGCTCCTAAATAAAAATTATAGAAGACACTGGATTGGCCGCGAAGGCCCTGACACCTGGCCAGTGCGCTCCCCAGATTTAACACCTTTAGATTTTTTCTTTGGGGGTATATGAGAAATCTCGTTTATGAAACTCTAATTGAGTCAGAAGAAGATTTGGTGGCTAGAATTTTCGCTACGGCTGAAGTAATCCAAACCATGCCTGAAGTTTTTAACCACGTCAACTTAAATACGCTATGTAGGTGCAATAAACTAAAAATTAAAATTAGACATAAAGAAGACAGACTACCACAAGACATTTTAGACCTAATTAAATTCAAGAATAGACTACGTAAAATCTGGCAACGAACACACAGACAAATAGACAAAATTAGACTCACAGAAATAAAGCATACAATACGCAATAAAATTAATATTCATAAAAACAATACATGGACAGACACACTGACTGGACTAAGTGCACAGGACTTATCACTGTGGCGTTTGACCAAACGCCTCGAACGTAAATTCAACAAAATTCCGACATTGACTGGTCAGCAAGCACAAACTGACAAAGAGAAGGCAGACTGTCTAGCAGCGTCACTTGCTGCAGTCTGCACTTCTCCTGACAATACACAACAATCGCAAAACAACATTACAAACTTAATGTCAAACGTTACTAGACAAAAATACCCCATACCCCCCTCCATCCTATCCAAACTGCTCATCAGGCCCAGGGACTTGAGAGAGATAATACGATTTTTGCCTCTCAGAAAAGCCCCTGGACCCGATGGGCTTCCTAACATTTTATTAAAAAATTTACCCCAAAAAGCATTTGTACAATTATTATATATAATAAACGCCATGTTCACCTTGCAGTACTTCCCTGTACAGTGGAGAGAGGCTATTATTATACCATTATTAAATCCCGACAAAAACCCCAAACTAGCTGACTCATACCGACCAATAGCACTGACGAAAACACTCTCTAAAATTGCAGAACAAAGCATATTACTCAAACTCAAAAAACAAAACCTACTAACGAACATACCATACGAACAATTTGGATTTAGACCGTTACACAATACAGTACACGCAGTGACAAAAATCCTACTTGATGTCAAAAATAAATTTAATACTGGGCAAAATACAGTTTTACTGTCCCTTGACATCAGCAGAGCTTTTGACAATATCTGGCATCAAGGACTATTATACAAGTTAATGACGATACATAATTACCCAATGTACTTGATAACTTTAATACAAACTTACTTACAAAACAGAACCTTCTTTGTTAGAGTAGAGGGAGCATTGTCCGCACCGAGAGTGGTTAATGCAGGGGTGCCTCAGGGAACCGTGCTGTCACCGCTGTTATATAAACTGTATACAGCCGATTTCCCGAGGTATCCCCTCACGAAACTTACACTTTATGCGGATGATGCGCTCATGTATGCGCAATCATTTTATGCGGAAGCTGCTAAGCGACAAGTCCAGTCGCACATCAATATTCTGGACCCATACTTTAAAAAGTGGAAAATAGCAGTAAATCCGCTTAAAACCACATGCACAACTCTAACAAAGAAATTTACAAACAATAGAATATTTGTACCATTAAAAATAAACGATACATACATACAACCAGAACGACGTTCCAAATACCTAGGAATTACTATAGACGAGCGACTATCCTTTATGCCCCATATCACCGAAATCCTTAAAAAAGGCTTTGCAGCGATACAAAGCCTTTATGCTATTCTATCCAAAAAAATCCCACCTATCCCCTCCTAATAAATTACTACTGTACAAACAAATAATGAGACCAATACTGACGTACGGAGCTCCCGTATGGTGCAGTGCTTCGAGCACTCAGATGCAACGTCTCCTGAGGCTCGAAAATAAGATCCTGAGATGTGTGACGTCATCGGACAGATACGTCACGATCCGGGACCTGCACCATATGGCAGACATAGATGACATTATAACGTACATACGAGACATATCTGACAAATTCTACACTTACCAATTACATCACTCGCCAATGACAAGAAACATTACAAACAGACGAGCAGACAACGACAACAACACAAAACATAAACCCCTGTATTATATACTACCAATTTACAATCACCCACTGCCAGACGGACAGCAATAACACTAAAATAACAAACAAACAGACAAATAAACGAAAAACGTAATAGACAAACATACAAAAATACTTAAACAATTATAAAAGACATGCAAAGTAATGCACAAAAAGGCTGCGAAAATCGCGCTGAACTTCCAGCATCACTGGGTCCTTCGGCGGATTTTTGCGACCCGAAATGTGCTTTACTGACCCGATAAACGGCAGTGGACCCAACAGACAAGGACACGCCCCCTATAAAGCATTGCCTCTCTCTGCTGCGGAGATGACGGAGCAGGGGTGGTATGCCACTGTGCATTCGAATTATCCGCTGTAGGCGGATATAACTGTCGACTGTGATAGAACAAATTAACTGGGTTTTTTACAAGTTTTCCCAGGATGCTCTGCTATTGTGATTCAATTGACCGCTCCACCGTTTCTGCGAATTTCGATTATACTCATAGGAGTAACAAACATGTATAGCACCCGGAAAGGCACCTGCCGGAACGCGAGTTCTACAGACAGTTATTTAAAGTGTCGCCGTAACCATAGGCCAAAACATCGGCGCCAGGCTTAAGGTCTGGTTATTTGGGCGCATTTCGGGCCATATGCGCCCAACTCTGTAAATAGCTTAGCTTAGTTTAGTGTTGTACATTAGGTTAGGCTAGGCTAAGATAGTTATAAGTTGGCATTATACAAAGAAATAGGATAATAAAGAAGTTTAAAAGTGTAAAGTGAGTATCGAGCGTGGTGGCAGGCATTTTCAGCAACTACTATTTTAAGAGTCTATCACCGTAAGCCCTGACCGGCACGCAACCGACCATATAGCAATGTAAATTAAATGGGGTTTCTTGCGCTCAGCTGTGAACGAATTTCGAGTAAGCTGGTAATCTATTTAGCTTTGGTTATATGCGAGTTTTAACATGTTGCAGATTTTCTATTCTACTTTCGTTCTCGAAATGTATGCAGTAATATATTTATCGCTGTTAGAATTGCAACTTTATACATGATTTTCTCCACATGTAAGTCCTTAATAAAAGATCTGCAAAATGTTAAAACTCGCAAGTAGGATTGCCTTTCGATATCATTTTAAGAAGCTAAATAATTTACCAGTTTTTTCGAAATTCATTGACAGCTGAGCACAAGAAACCCCATTTAACTTACGTTGCTGTATGGTCGATTGCGTGTCTTTCTGTGCTACCTACTATAATTAATTATAATTCCAATCATTGATTTCTGTATCTTAATTTCTTTTCAGCTAGTTTCCGAAGAAACGGTGATATTTAGCGACTTTTACAGAGAGTATGCTTGTTATGTAGAAAGCATAGGAAAATTATAATCTGATGTCAAAACGGCAAGAAATTAAAGCCTTAGAGGGATGGGGTAAATTTTGCCCTAATGCCCCCCTGGTTCGCATGCCCCTGGTTAAAGTTAACATTGTCCAATAGGCTTAAATAGACGAACTTATTAACAGTAATGTATGTCCCAAAATTGATTGCGGTAGCCGAAGTAGATCTAGTAGCAACATAACGAAAACTAGTTTATGATGGCCTTAAAGTAGCTCCCTGAGCAAGCATTTCCAGACCCATGTTCATATGAACTTTATTTCTTTTTCATGTGTTCAATCTACCTTATATGTTTATAACATGATCACATTAACACCCTGTATATTAACAATTTTTACTATTGTCAACTACTCTGTATGTTCATTCTAAAAACGCAACTAATTTTTAGAAGCTATTGCATTTGGCGTCGCTAATTCTCGCTCTCTTAAAGCTTACCCTTACTTATTTCATTGATTTTATAAGATGAGCGATTATCGTCCGAAGGGAGTCCTCTATACGGTAAATACTGGTATGATATTGTATTCTGGAAATTTGCGTCATATTGGTTGGTCTTGACAAAAGTATCTTCTCCTCGAATTATAGTAAAAAGCATTAAATAAACATAACACATTAACTAAAAGGAAAAACAGAAATAAAGTAGGTTGTTAACTATTGTGCAAGGGATTCAAATGTATCCATTGATACGTATACTTATAATTTGGAATATTTGAATTTCTTATATTTTTGACTTGAATATTCTTCAATTTAATAGAATATGTACTAGGTATCTAGCCAAACTACTCGACAAAAATAAAAATCTTAACCATTTACTATATAACTTTTAAATGTCTGTAGCTTGTTTTTTTTTAGATTCAGTGGCAGGAAGTTTTTTTGGCCTGTTTGTATGTTTTGTGTTTACATAGAACATAGTAATATAGGGTGCACTAAATAAAGTGGCCTTTTAAAAATATCTCGAGACCCCAATGAGATTTTATTTTGATAATGTGGCTTTGCCTGTTATAATACCCCGGTGCACTTATTACTTGGCTGGGGACGAAATCACATAAAGCTGTCTTTCCGGGGATCTTAAGTTTCTGCCATTCTACTACCGTTAAAATTCCCGGCCCCTCCGCGGTGGGGAACACCCCTAAAATCCCCCTCCCTGTTTTTTTTTTTTTAAATTATCTGCATTGTGTTTAATTTTGCAAGAAAAGGGACGAAGGAAAAAAGAAATTGTAACGTATTAGGAAATGTAATGTATTAGGAAATACACATTTAGATACGGCAACACGCCAACACTAAATCTAGCTGGTAGCACACGCTAAAGCAACCCGCCCTTTCACCACAACGATCGGACGATTAATGTCTCTCCTGTAAATATTTAGTTGAAAAGTGAAACATATTCTGTGATACTCGACCATGTCACAAATTAACCTAATTAGGTTAATCTGTGAACATGTCTCGTAAATAATAAAGTGTTGAAGGAAGTGTTTATATAATCCACCTCAAAACAATTACCAAACATAGCAGAAATCCCATAAAATTTCACACAAGTTAACACTATAAATAAATAAAAATTAGTATTTTGAAACAGTAGCGTTTCCCAGAGGCCAAAATTGGAAATAATACTTTTACAAAATTAAACTTTATGTTTTGGACATTATTATTATTTTTTTAATTCCTAATATTTAACTTATATTTTAAATCATTCTTAAATATAGATACTTAATACAGTGGCGTACTATTATTGTTCAAAATAGGCTTTAAAGTGTATTAATTAAAATTAAAAAACGCATGGAATAAAGAAAAATATATATTTAACTTTCATAAAAAAATACTTAAAATGTACGAATATTTACTAGAGTTAGAGGTAAATACTAGACATTATCTTCAAATAAAGCATCCTCGTAGTCTTGAAAAACAACTACTGCGTGCATGGCCTTGGCACTGACCACATAGATTATAGCAGTTTAGATTTGCCTTTCCGCAGCTGTTCTTGCGGTTAAAAAAAATTAGTTTAGGGATAAATTCCGAAGCAGTTGGCTTACCGGTCTGTATAGGATGTATAGCTTCTCCATGTTTTTTCCAACACCAAGTAGTAGGAAATATTAATTACCCAGCCATTCCTGAATTTGATGATAACTGTGGCAACATGATGCATCAGATGTTGGAGGTAGACATGCTTACTCAATATTTTTATTTAAACTTTGTCATGTTGTACTAATGGGAAATTTTAAAAAACGGAGTTCATTTCAATTTTTTGTTGACTTATTTGCGCCGAAAAGGGGCATAAAAAATCTTCATCGGTCTCTATAACAGCATCCTCTTCTGCATTTGGCTGTAAAAATATACCAGCTTTTTCTTGTAAGGCTTTATTTTTTTCTAATAATCTGAACGAAGATGAACAACCAAGCAAACAATAACAAAAGATGTTTTATTTTAAAACTTAGCCACCACTTAAAATCGGCGGGTATTCAAGTGGTTCAAGCAGAAAGCGGCGCAGAATCATGGTAGATAAGGTTCTTGAATTAAGAACATTGAAATCTTCTGTTGCTTTTAACGGGCGAAGACACCGATTTGATGGTCCTATTAATATTTAAATAGAAAATTAACAAGGTATACTTATATGCTTCGACCAGGTAGCTCATCAAAACCACACATAAGAACCGACATAAAACGTCTTCAAGAAAAACTTGGTCCAATGAGATCTGCAATATTATCTTGTCAGGCAATATCTGGATGCGACACCACCTTGGCCCTTTAGAGAAAAGGAAAATTATCTTCGATCAGATTATTAGAAAAAAATAAAGCCGTAAAAGGAAAAGTTGGTATATTTTTACAGACAAATGCAAGAAGTTTAATTTTTTTAAAAGTATTATGTTATATTTTAAGCCTCTGTGGTACGTTACTATTTCAAATTACTATCTTTTAATATAGTCAAGTTATGTAAAATTTTATGGGGGTTCTTTTTTTCCTCTTCTCGCCAAATTAACCATAACGGAGATAATTCAAAAAAACCAAAAAACATACATTGGGGGGGGGGGAGGGGGGGAGGAGGGAGGGGTGTAGTATGAAAAGTAAGACGGCAAAAACTAAACATCCCCGCAAAAACAGCTTTATGTGATTTTGTTCCCAGCATACCATATACAATTTTATAACTGAACGGGCCTATAAGCGATACCGAACGTGGCTGTAACGTCGGTATGTCGGTATTTGAAATGAATATATCCGGGGTGTCAATTTTTTGATGTAATTGCATGGTATCTCGGTAACTATAGTAACGATAGAGACTTGAGGTTTTTGCATTACTATACTACTTTTCGTGAAACAAAAGATGCCGCAAACATGATTGTCACGCAGCTTTCTTAGTTTTTAAGCTACAGGGTGCTTTCGAAAATGTTTACTTTGCGACCACCACCTGTATTTCGGTTACCCTTTAACTTATTAAAAAACTAAAAACTGTTTGTAACAGGGAGACAATGGACATATCATATATTTCGTATCGAAATAATCCAAATTGATTGGCAGTGGGACGTAAACATTAGGGTAAAAGTGCTCATTGTGCCATCAAAGTAAATTGGTATACTTAGGGCAAAAAAGTTTAATAATATTTTTCTAATTTTTGGTACGTACAGTGTAATATTTCCCAACAATTCTGTAGACTCTAGATCGGCAAAATTTTGTTTCTGATTCCAGTTTCTTAGAAATTATGCTTTTTTATTCATATAGCGAGGTTATGTCTATAAATTTGCCAATAAATTAACGACTCTCAATTGGTGGCGCCAAATTTAAAAAATAGTGTAATTTGGGGAGAGAATGGACAACTGTCCATTATCTCCCCAACTGTCCATTATCAGCCAATAATTTTTAAATGTACAAAAAATCTTTATTTTTATTCTTTTAGACTCGAAAACAATGCCAAGAAAATACAAAAGAAAAAATCAGCGAGAGTTTAATGCAAATAATATGAGACAGGCTATAGTTGATGTTCTAAATCATAATATGAGCATAAGACAAAGTGCCCGAAAAAAACAAGTTACTAAAAGCAGGTTATATAACTACATAACTAAGGCCCGCGATGATGGCCTTGAAAATGTATCATTAACTCCCAACTTTCGTAAATCTCAAGTATTTTCAGCAGAAATGGAAATTAGTTTAGAAGGCTATCTTTTAAAATGTTTAGCCATGTTTTTTGGGCTGACACCTAAGTTAGTAAGAAGATTAGCATATGAGTATGCTGTAAGAAATTCTCTAGAAATAAGTCCTGTTTGGTTGCAGAAGAAAATGGCTTCAACGGATTAGGTTTGGGGATTCATGCATCGTCATCCAAGACTCTCGCTAAGAAAGCCAGAAGCGACAAGCTTAGCCAGAGTGACCAGTTTTAATAAAACTACCGTTAAAGGCTTTCAAGACAAACTTGAAGAAGTTATAACCCGATTTTCTTTCACTTCGGAACAAATATTCAATTTAGACGAGGTAATTTTTAATGTTACATATACCCAATGAAGGTAATAATCTTTACTTTTCGTTCACTTGCTTTTACACCGGTGTAACGATATTGCAGAAGGTGCAGAAGATTGTTGGAAAAAAGGGGGCACACCAAATAGGTCAGGTTACCTCTCGATAAAGGGGTGAACTAGTCACGCAAGTGGGAATCATTTGCGCTAATGGTAGTGCTCTTCCGCCGGTATGGATTTTTCCTCGCCATCGATTTGACCAAGCAAGAATGATGAAGGGTATAACAGACGTAGGCCCTTTAGGGCTAGTCTATCCATCAGGATGGATGACATGTGAAAACTTTTTAAAAGTTTTGGAACATTTTGTTAAATATGTCAGGTGCAGCAAGGAAAAAAAGGTTTTACTGATTATGGATAACCATGAATCACATTTATTCATAGATGCAGTTGACTTTTGCAGAGCAAATGGGATCGTAATACTGACACTTCCTCCTCATACGTCCAACAAACTACAACCACTGGATCGCACAGTCTTTGGCCCCTTGAAGACGTTTTTTAACCAAGCAGCTGATGCCTGGATGCTTGCACATCCAGGTCAAACTTTCAGTATTTATGATCTTCCACTTCTATGCCTCCAATCATGGGATCGAGCTGCAAATCCAGTTAACATCAAATTTGGATTTAGATGCTCTCGAATTGTTCCCTTTGATAGAAACATATTTTCAGAAGAAGAGTTTTTATCATCTTCAGTAACAGATCGTGAGCAACCAGAAGCAGAAAATGATTCTACCAATGAAGATGATGTTACTCATACTTTCAATGAGAATATCAACGAACCATCAACAAGTTTTTTGGCTGAAAATAATGGTGCTGCTACTACTCCTATGTCTGACAAAAATAAAAATAATTCATTTCTTACCCCGGATACTATTAGGCCGTTTCCAAAAGCTCTGGCGAGAAAAGAAACTAGTAAGAGAGAAAGAAAAAGGGGTCGTTGCATGATTGCAACAGATACTCCAGAAAAGCTTTTGTTGGAAGAAAAGAAAAAAAAAACTCACAAAAAAATAAAACTTTAGCAAAGAAAAAGGAAGAGGTGAAGAGACAATGTTTTCGAAAAGATTCGACTGACGAAGAAGTCGAAGACGTTGTCTACGACGACGAGTCATCTGATGGAAGTTTATGCTTTGAAACGGAAGAAGAAAAGTCTACCACAGAGGTTCCAAAGGGCGGATACATAGTTGTTAATGTTTACGGAAAGGGAACAGCTAGAAAATATGTGGCCATTGTTGAGGAAATATTTCTAAATGGATACGATGTCCGTTTCTTAAAAAGAAACATTCCGTCTAGCAGGTTTTCGTTTACTAATGAGGAGCCAGCATTTCTTACAATGACGTTGTAACAGTTCTGCCAAATCCCATTGAAGATTCAAGGCCAAGATTTCGTGGTATGATATACTTTAATGTAAATTTAAGTGAACATAGTTTGCAATCATGCACTGAATTTTTTTAAGATATGTTATATGAAAAAAACTTGAGTTACCAAACTGTACCTGTAGTGATTTATAGAATATATGTTATGTTATTTTTTATTTGTTTTGTGCCAACAGTACCAATAAACGTTTATAAATATTATATGAACTGATTAATATTTATTTTTTATTGGCAATAAGAAAATAAAGAATAGTCCATAGTCTCCCTGATACGTCCATAGTCTCCCCGATATGTGTCCACTGTCTCCCAGACAAGGTGGGAGTGTGGACAAAATGCACACCTACATATTATCAAATGTCAACTACATCCTATGATAAACCTTGCCCATATTGCGTCAAAATATAATAATACAATATGTTAGCTGTCACTTACACGGAGAATAAATTTTCCATATAAAAAAATAAAAAGTCTGTTGCCATTTTTGTCAAAACTGTCCATTGTCTACCCACTCTCCCCTACTTTTTTTCTGGGAGTCTTACTTTGTAAGATATAGAACAAAAATATGATTTTTCAAATGGGACACCCTGTATATTATTCTTTTATTTGATTGGGCTATTTTTAGGCGTTTCCAAAATATATATTAGTTCATAGTTATTATTAACAATAAACGCACAAATCAAAAAATTTAGAAAATTAGGGTAGCAGGCTATGAAACCAGTGAAACAAACAAAAGAATATTATGTCATTACTGCTAAAATAAATATTATGTAAAGATACACTAATATTACATATACTACGAGGGCCTATATTTTGTAATATGGCTATTGATAATGCCTATGTGAAGCTCAGAAAATAAGATCTGTCAGATCATATTACTTTTGTAACAAACTGCCTGTCGACTCATATTCGATTTGCAAAAAATAAGTCGTCGCACAGTATTCCCAGTACGTAAATGGTCCACAATCTTTACTTCATAGGGTTTTAAATGATATTTATATGATAATTTGTTAGACAAGATTTCATTACCCCGAGATCTTTTACTATGACTTTACACGAACTTCTAGTGCCTCTACAAAAGTCATAACGTTCACTTCGTCCCTTTCGCCATTCTCCTTTATTATACATGATTTAGGGCATTTAAGTCTTGGTTTTATAAATTATCGATTCTTAATTAAATTAATTTTTAAACTTGAAAATGTTACTTGATTGATACTGCCTTCTCTCTGGATATCTGTGAAAGTAAGAACTCTTATAAGATAGATATTTAAATTACAAGATTGTAAGTTTACCTATTCTCATGGCACTCTATAAAGCAAACTTAAAATGTATTTTTCAAAATTTTCATACTACTACATTTTCGCTATATTTAAAAAAACATAAAATATGTATGCTTTGAATCTCGGAAAGTAAGACTCCGAGAAAAAATAGTAAGTACCCCACTTCAATTTTTTAATAAGTTAAAAGATAACCGAAATAAAGTGTGGTCAAAAAGCAAAATTTTCCAAAACACCCTGTAGCTTAAAATCTAAGAAAGCAGTGACAACTCCGCTTGCAGCACCTTTTGTTTCACGAAAAAGTAGCGTCGTAATGTAAAAACCGCAAGTCTCTATCTTTACTAGTTACCGAGATACCCTGCAATAACATCAAAAAATGGACACCCTGTATATTATTTTATTTTATGATCTTTTTTCGTTTCGTAATAGATAAGCTTTTATTTTATTTTTATATCCCTATTTCTCTAATCAATAACATTTTATTTTTCTTATTCCTTAATTTCTTTCTTCATATTTTAAAAAAATGTGTCTTTTATATTTTTAAATTATTAAGCAATACCTAATAAAATTTAAAATGTCTTAATTTCTACAATTTTAATTTAAATTTTCTCTCACTTCAACTAAAATATTTTTTCATAATCCGTAAAATAATATCTTCATATCATCAATATGACACCATTCACATATAAACTTATAGGCTTACTCCGTTTTCAATTTTGAAATTCCTACTCTTATTTAGTGGTACTTATTAATTTGAGGCAACTCCAAAAATTTTATATAACTCGATTTTGGTATCCCCTGAAGATGGACTTCTAGATACCCGAAACATGTAGGGAATATAACAACCCCGTTTTCATTAAATGTGGAGACAGACTAGATTGTTTTATTTACATAAAAATAAAATAATATACAAGGTAACTCATTGAAAATTTCGAAGCTGCTGTCACTTTCGATATGCTCCGTCGTACCGCATTACCCTAAATAATTTAAAAACGTAAAAAAAACCATCTCCTATTGCTACAGTCAAATTGTCAAAATTAAATCGCGTTTGGTTCTCCAATTACTACTATTATGCCACTTTATTTGGTGCTCCCTGCATAAGCCCGTATTCTATCCCTTAATTAACTAAGGTGAAATGTTCTTGGCAGTTTTTAGTTTCCCTTACTGTCCTTATCAGTAAGTAATACTAAAGTATTGATAAATTTAATAGTCTATTTGCATGCAGTTTATTTTGGGTTAAATATTTTTATTATATAGTAATTAGTACCTTAAATTGTATTATCTTTGTTACACTTTACAAATGCAGCTAAAATTTATAAGAATAGTATTGCTCAACTTTATTACTAAGAAAGTTTAAAAACTTACCATTGGAAAATTTGTATGAAAAACTTCTAAGAAATTGCAAAAATATCACCCGTACCGTGCTGTTACTACAGTCAACATTAAAATATTTTTCAAGTATGTTCAACAATAGCAAATGTTTTGTGGAAATACAAAACATTTCCACGTTCGATTAACAAAATATGTCACAACTTAGCTAAGTAAAAACTTGTGTTTTCTTTAGATTGTTCTGTCGACTTTCCCTTTTATCGTAAATCCAAAAGGTACTTCTCAATCTAAAACTAGTAATAAAAACTTTAAGAAGTTAATAAAAATAACAAAAAAATATAACAGTTATGAGGGTAATTGCCCTCGCCTCCTCTTCTGGGCAAAACCTTAAATAAGTAAATATCGACACACAAGTCGATTGACTCCGCGTCGCGTCGGTCCCCGGACATTTTGTACTCTGCTTTAATATTGACAATTTTGGACAAAATTTTGGTGCACTGCAACTAAAATACGCTTGGCTCTCTAAGTAAAAGTTATGAATTACAAGAAATACCACGATATACAGCGTGTTCATGTTTGGGTAGTACACTTACTTAGTGGCGTGGGGTGAGATATTGAAGTGAGGAAGCGTAGCAGGCGGCGAAAGCGATGGACCTAATGATGAATGATTGAAACCTATTAATTAATTTAACTAATTAGTTAAAACTTATTCATAAATTCCGTAAAATTGCAAAAGAACTAAAGAAGCGTTGGAAGAAACAGAAGTTAGCAAAACTAAGAAGATAATTCAAAAAAATGGCACGAAAATTCGAAACTTCATCACCTATAATACGTAACAATAAGTATTATTTGCGGGCAAATTTCAAATAAATTAGGCACTTACAGATGCCTAATTTTACCGCCGGGTATTAGGTATGGCTACCCGCAGCAAAAATGTCAGGAGTAATAAAAATATTAATTTTATTAAAATTGTTACTATTAAATTTTAATAAGCCTGGCTTTAACTGAAGCTATGATATGCTAATCTGAATTACTGAAAACAAATGAAGGCCCTACATTTAACAGATGGGGACCACGGAAATTTGATTAAGTCGCAAACAAGGGACGGAACACCGATCCCCTCAACATACAGGAGAGCAACCACTCCCCCAAATAGGAGGTGAGCAGTCTTGGGACGAACAGCCCACTCTTGGATTTAACGATCAAACATAAATCAGTCAAGCCGAAGTTCATTCTGAAATACACCCAGAAGTTCTGATACTCGAAGAAAAACCAAAAGGGGATAACCAATTATGGGGAAGCAAGATTCATAACGAAATCGCAGATAGATGGGAATATTATCTGCGAAAAGGACTAAGCATGGAAGGACAAAAACTCATTGATGCATACCCGCCCTCAATAAATTGCAGCTACTTAAGGTCACCAAAATTAAACGCTGAAATGGTAGCTTTGAGCCACCACCTACTTGCAGCAAGCATCCGTGTCGTCGTGACGCCCTCAAATATAACGATATAAAACCCAGACACAAACATCAATAACACAACAGACCTACTTCCTTCACTAATTGATGCTGCCAACGCCATAACAGGCGCCTATTAATCCTCATATTTGCATAGAAGATACCAAATGATGCCCAACCTAAATAAAAACCACCGCAAAACGGTATACAAAACTCCCATATTTTAGATGAACAGCTATTTGGTACCAACTTACAAGAAACACAAATGGATCCAAAAATACCAGAAAGTCTCAATATGGAGAGGGAGGAGGACCAGAATTGGGCCAAGCGACGTTAGTTGAAGGCTAGGTAAGCCAAAAATTTGCTGGTAGTTCAAATACTTTTAAACCTGGAAGTATTATACTAACCAGGATAATATTATACTAAACTGGGTCTAAGGATATAAATTACTTACGAAGAATAATTTTGAAACAATGGTAATTTAATACTAAAATGAAAATAAGTTCCGCTAATAAGATTTCAAAGGGAGACTTAGTATGTTATACAGTGTGGCCCAAATTGGGCCTACATGTATGGGGATATTGGAAACCATAGAAGATAGAGAAACGGTTAAATGGGGAAAGTTTTTGACAATTATATTTCTAACCGAAAACTGTTTAGTACGCGGCCCTATCTTTTTTGGTTTTTGAAATATGTTGAAAAAACCAAAAAGATGTATTTTCGAAAATATGCTGTAGATTTCTTATTATTCATTATTTTGGCAATCTGTAAAAACATTTTTAAAGCAACTTTTTAAGTAGATTTCAGTTCTGCAATTTAATTTTGAACACGACGTTTCATTTATTTTATACCATCATCTGGTTCATTTTTTCTTATGGGCGCCATATTGTATCTTATACTTAAAAGGTAGCTTATGACGTCAGCTTTTCAACGATGTATTATATGTTGGAAAATAAATGAAATTGACTTGATAAATAAAGAAAATTAATAAAATATTACTTGTCAGAACGAGTAAAAGTATAATAGTTTTTATTATTATTATCTAATAATAACGATTTATTTGTGTATTCTGAATTTAAAAGAAAATGGCATTGCGTTTTTCTCACGAAGAAAAATTTGATTTGATAGAATGTTACATTCATTGCAACAGAAATGCAAACCTTGCATTAGAAAGGTATTTTGAAAATTTTCCTGAAAAACCGCAGCCAAGTGTCAGACTTTTTCCAAAAATTGTTATGAACCTGAGAAACCATGGACGTTTTGAAAAACCGCGGCCCAAGAGTTACGAAAAAGCAGGTAATAACGAGCGTGACGAAAATATCAGAGCCTATTTTAATGCCGCTCCGACATCATCTACAAGAGCGTCGGCAAGAGACTTACCAACCCCGCGAAGTACCATACAAAGAGTCCTTAAGGAAAATAAATATCGACCATACAAGCCAACTATAGTTCAGGGTTTACGAGAAACGGATTATCCAAGAAGAATGCAGTTTTCAAATTGGTATGTGAATCAATGCGAACAAAATCATGATTTCAGTCGTCTTGTAATTTGGACCAATGAATCACATTTTATTAACTGGGGGGTATTTAATAGACATAACCATCATTTTTGGGCAACAGAAAACCCTCACCAATTGGCTCAACGAAGACTGCAAACCCGATTTGGTTTTAATGTATGGTGTGGTATGTATGGTAAGTAATGTCACCTAGCTTGCTAAATACATAGCAGGTATTAAGTAACCCACCTTTACTTTTCTCCTTACATTTTAGACAACAGACTTATAGGACCATTCTTTTATAATCATACGTTGAATGGCCAAAGATACTTGGAGCTGTTAGAAGATCAAATATTACCGGCAATTAGAGCAAGAGTTCCTCAAGATCAATTGAATAATATTTGGTTTCAACAAGACGGTTGTCCCGCACATAATGTTCGGGAAGTTCAAACTCTCTTAAGACAGATATTTGATGACAAATTAATTTCAAACGGCGGACCAGTTAATTGGCCTGCTAGATCCCCTGATATAACTCCTCTCGATTTTTATTTATGGGGTTATGTAAAAAATGAAGTATATGAGTTTGAACCCCCGGAATCTGTACAAGAATTAGAAGAGAGAGTGAGGAATGTGTTTACGAGCATAAATGGCAACACGCTTCGCACGGTCATCAATACTGTGTTAAAAAAGTGTCAAAAATGTATTAATAAAAACGGCCAACATTTCGAATAAGTACAGTAAGTTAGATATTTTTTCTTATTTTCTTTTCAAAACAATAATTATTATTCATTGCGTTTTTAGATTTCTTTATTTGAAATGTTAATATGAGATTTTTAACTATAAGGAAAAAATAAAATAATGTATTATAATATTATGATATTTTAAACAAATTTAACCCTGCCTAATGTGTTCTTCTCAAATTTGACGTGTTGCGAAAATTAATTTTCTTTATTTATCAAGTCAATTTCATTTATTTTCCAACAAATAATACATCGTTGAAAAGCTGACGTCATAAGCTACCTTTTAAGTATAAAATACAATATGGCGCCCATAAGAAAAAATGAACCTGATGATGGTATAAAATAAATGAAACGTCGTGTTCAAAATTAAATTGCAGAACTGAAATCTACTTAAAAAGTTGCTTTAAAAATGTTTTTACAGATTGCCAAAATAATGAATAATAAGAAATCTACAGCATATTTTCGAAAATACATCTTTTTGGTTTTTTCAACATATTTCAAAAACCAAAAAAGATAGGGCCGCGTACTAAACGGTTTTCAGTTAGAAATATAATTGTCAAAAACTTTCCCCATTTAACCGTTTCTCTATCTTCTATAGTTTCCAAGATCCCCATACATGTAGGCCCAATTTGGGCCACACTGTATATTTTTTTTAGATCATGAAAATGAATCAGATTAGGGAGAATAGCCTGCCCCGATCTATTAGAAAAATGTTGTACAAGGTTCTTCCCAATGAATGAACTGTTTTAAATACCTAATAAGTAAGTCCTTGGTCTAACAATTTTAAAATCAGTAAAGAATAAATTCAGAGAGAGAAGGTACATACTGAAACAGACACTATAAATATGTATAAATTAATAATTTGGTTATTAAAAGCCAAAGAAAGATGACAGGACAATCAAGAGGTAAAAGTTTTAAATAATGCTACTCTTTAATTTAATAATCTGAACTAGATTGGTAAAAATATTATTTGTGTCAGACTTCTACAGAAAATGCAGAGGCAGAATTTTTAGTGCTAGTCTAGCCTTTACTTTGTTAACATGGAAAATAAATATAATAAAGTATTACAGCTCATGATTTAAAAATATTTAAAGGAAACAGTCCATGTATAGGTAGATAAATATGTGAAATTTTCGTGAGTAAAGTCTTAAGCTCTTAAAAACTTAACTAACCTAGACCCTGCAAGGATGTTAATATTTGTGATTTAGATTCAAATTAAATAATATCAGGCGATTTCGGATATTTCTTTTATCGGCGAGCATTTAGTTTACACCAATGACAGAGGCTCTCATGATTACTTTAATATATTCAGTAACTAGTCATGTGCTCACCTGTCATTGTTGTCTTCTAAACGCTCGTACATGAAAAACTGAACTAGCCTATAACAGTAAAACCAAGATTCCAGAAGTAACTTGCTAGTAAATAGCAAGTGTATGGCATATTATTATTATATATCAGTCAGTAGCTGAATATGGACAGTTCTGACTCAGTGGTGCTGGTGGTGCGTTTTATGATCTAACCCAGGTGGTACAGGTGGTGCGTTTTATGACCTAACCCGGGTGGTTCGGTGGTGCTGTTTACAAAATAACCCGAAATTAAACCCGACTTTTTACGACCTAACCCAAGTGCTTTCGTGAGGCGGCTTCTTATCTAACCCTAATTTGAACCTGAATATTTATGAACTGACCCGAGATAAAACCCGACTTTTTATGACCTAACCCAGGTGCTTTCGTGAGGCGGCTTCTCATCTAACCCTAATTTGAACCTGAATATTTATGATCTGACCCGAGATAAAACCCGACTTTTTATGATTTAACCTTAGTGAAACGCCGCTGCTAAAGCGGGATAATTAAATCCCAATTTTTATAAGCCATCCTTAAACCCAACTTTTTACGATCCGACCTGAGCCATCCTTAAACCAGACTTTTTATTATTTAACCTTAGTTGAAACGCCGCTGTTAAAGCGGTATAGTAAAAATCATGATTTATATTTTCTAACTTAGTGAAACGCCGCTGGTGAATGGCAAAGCGAAATAAATCCCTAATTTATATGGTCTAACAAGATAAGTATATTAAGGCGGCACATTTGTCACCGCAATAATTATTTATACCTAAATGACCCTCTCAAACCCTCTGCCGACTCGATTTAAAAAGAAAGGGACATAAACATTTATTTATTATTCCGAAGGACCCTCATTAAAATTCAGTAGCATATCTAATAATTGTTTTCAATTTTGCACCACTTATAAAAAATACAATAAAATAATTACCATCTAGAACCATTAACTAGCGATTTCTTTGTACTGGAAATGGATAAATTATAGGACTATCTTGTAATGAGAACAGTAGACAATAAATAAAACTTAAATACGTATATGGCTCTATATATTATTCGACCTTTACTTAAAATACCAACTAGGTATAGGTACTATACAACTTGTGTTCGCCATCAGGTAAAAGCCCTCATAATGCTTTTATAAAAATTT
This sequence comes from Polydrusus tereticollis, assembly GCA_963920685.1. Classification (NCBI taxonomy): domain Eukaryota; kingdom Metazoa; phylum Arthropoda; class Insecta; order Coleoptera; family Curculionidae; genus Polydrusus; species Polydrusus tereticollis. Next base: position 61,138,244 of record OY987329.1, read on the forward strand.
TGGATAATATCATAATATAAGTAAATAGGCTACAATTTCAGGAAAAAAGTAAAAAAAATTAATTCACAGTGTAAAATTGTAGTTAAATGGATTGTAAATACGAAATAATATAAAAAGCTACCTTTTGTTTGCGATGATGTATGCACATATCATAATATAAGTAAATAGGCTACAATTTCAGGAAAAAAGTAAAAAAAATTAATTCACAGTGTAAAATTGTAGTTAAATGGATTGTGAATACGAAATAATATAAAAAGCTACCTTTTGTTTGCGATGATGTATGCACAATAACTCTATATTATTCGGCCCTTAAACTGAAAATACCCAATAGATAGGTATCATAAGCTGTATTTGTCATCAGGTAGAACCCCCAATAAAATTATGAATATCAGGCGTAGGCAACAAAGTAGCAATCTTAACTTATTTTCAACACGAGCATAAAAATATGGGATTGTTAAATATTTTATAACCTTAATTCTCAATGACAACAATAAGCAAATCACGTTGGTTTTTTAATTTATTATTAATCTGGCTAACTTAAGAAACTGACAATATAACGACCATCCAAAAAAATCATAATACATTACTGGGTGTGAAAGCAATTGCGCTGCAAAATATAGTGTATACCGACTCTGAGATAGTTAATTAAAATCCCAATTAGCGCTAAAAAAAAAATCAATTAGATATTTACTTTAGATATTTTAATAAAAAAATTCAATATTATTAGCGTCACCTACGCATAGGGTTAAAAAGTATGAGAAACTTTGCGAATATCATTTTCCATAGTTCTCTCGACCACCACATCGATGTCACATTACAATATTCTCACCAACATTTAACTTTTGAAATTAGCATAATAACAAATCCTTTACAATGAATTAAACAAACGCATACATAATTTTAAAATCTTATAATGCGTAACAGCTCCAAAATCTAACAAGTTTGGACTAGTCGAATGACGGCAGTTTACATCTGTAGAGAATACCCAACTCTCGAATCATAAAAAATGGTCAAACTTTGTCGGTAAATACCCTTCTATGATGCAGGGGAAGGACAGGTAACTCGAGATGCTTATAAAGAACATTATTTGCTTATTTCTAGACTCTTAAAAATTAGATGCAATCGAACAATAAATGTTTTCATCATGTATATTTATCAGTAACACATTACCTTCGACATACGTAAATTCAAATTGATAATTACTTGCCTTAGTACTTTTTTAGAAGCTTGAATCATTGCATATAACCGTCTGAGGGTACCCAAACTTCCCCTAACATATTTCTCCGTAACCGGGGAAAAAGAGGTAAAAAAGCAAAATAACAGCTCCAAGTGTCTTTGCGAACAATCGGCAATAAAATAGAGTATTTCAGTTTTTAATTTTTCGTAAATAAAAGTTGGTTAGATTAATAGTCTCTGTGAATATAATAACATAAGCAAAGTGATATGCCGTAAATTTAGGAGTACAGTATAAATTATCCCTCTATTAAAATATACCACAATAACTAACTAGCAAAGGATTTTTGATATTTTGAATATATTTGATGCTCATAGCATTATCACATTTCCAAACGCTCTAAATTTTAGAAAAATGCTCTAATAGAATATGTTTTTTTAAAAAATACGACCTACAACAGTCTCTGCTACAGCATGGCTGACTCTGTAGGAATTTCTGAGAGACCATAATAATTATATCAATAATCGAGTTGTCCTTATGATAATATTTTCTTCCAATATCCGACTCCACTATCCATAAAAGTTATGTTAGAAAATTCATAATTATTGAGCGCATTGTAATTTTTAAAAAGAAATTCACTTCACACACAAAGATGTAGCCAATCAATTCATGAAAATAATACAAGTCAGTATGCGTATGTTATGGCTAACTGTTTAAATGTCTATTCCTTCCACGTTTGTCGGAAGAAATACTTTTTTTATACTAGTATTTCAGTTGAAAATAAGATCGTAAATCGTCTGTACAAAACAAGCGTCCCTTATGGATTTGAACGAAAATCATAGATTCGACTATTTTCATGAAAAATAAATCTAAGTACGGAATAATGCAGGGAGATTATCTATTTTCTTGGTTTAGAAAGTGATGTAGTTAAGATTTATAACTTAGGAATAAATAAATTATTATTAATCTTTTCGACCTATTTCTCTTGCATATTTAATTTCTTTGATAGTAAGAACTAATCTTTTTATTTTACAAAGGTAAAAAAAGCTAAAGATCGGCGTTGTTAGTCAGGTATAAGAACTGATTTAACACGATGGTTTTTGTACAAACGTTCACATACAATTGTATGCTTTTTAACCGATTGTGTTGGAAAAAATGACGTTTTATAGATTAGATATTTAGACGAAGAGCTAACCTTCTCAATAAAGTATTGATTATTGCCCTGCTAGCTAGACAACACTTTTTATGTTAGTCAAAAAAAAATTTTTTTTCGGACGCTATTACAGATTTCATCGTTAACTAACAAACATTAAGACCAAAAAATTAGCGTGCAAGATGAAATGTATAGGTTCACTTCATTTCTACATTATTTTACAACTCTCAATCGCATTAAAAACAAGATCGAATAAAAAATAACTTATGACATATGGACGAAAAATGTTTTTCGGGCTATTTAGGTTAGCGGCCGCATTACGTCTGAAATACTACATTTTTCGAGCTTATAACATAATTTACTATTTTAACGTTAAAATAGGGGAAATGATGTATCGAAATGGGTACTTTTTTTTTTGTCGGTCACGAGATTATAGTTTCTTTTAAAATGAACTCTAATATTTACAACACAAATTATCCTTTAAGCCACATTAGTTTAAAACTCGTCTGTCGCTTTCCCTCTATTGTGAGTTTGATTAAAGTATAGCGTAGTATATATTTAGATGAATTTCGTAAATGTTGAATACTTTCAAAACTGAAAAAGCCGCCCTTTGCAATAAATATCTCCGTAGAGTTAGGTACCCTGCAGATTAAGGGTATTTCAGCGGATAATCATATACAAATTCAAAGATTTTGTCTATTTTAATGGATTAACAAACAATATATATAGGATAACTTTACTGATAAAAAAAAAAAAGAACAAAAATCCATAAAGTCTAGGCTCACATGAAATTCCATAAAGAGCAGCTGCATAGCCTTATCACATCAAACTATATTTTTATTTCGTTCTATTGTCAAAAGTCTGTGTTTAGGAGATTATCGTTCATTTTAAAATGAACTCTAATATGTACATCACCATAAACTACCTCTTAAGCCGTCTTAAAAATACACTTTTCGATTTGCCTCTATATTGATTTTCTAATATTAAATATCTACAATAGTCGAAATTCGCTCGCTAATACCTATGTATGCAAGGTTTCTTCAAAAAATGACAATTTTGTTGTTTAATGGCTTGAAAAAATGGAAAAAGGAGGTTTTTGCATTCATTTATTTCCAGATGAGTATTAAAAATACTTATAAAACTCGGTATACCGAAGATCAAGCATTAATGAGAGGGTTGAGTCCTGTTTGCCAAATCCTGATTTTTAATTTGACGTTGGCAACGGTACAATTTTTTAACATTTATCATAAGAGGCGTATATTTTTGGGGCTTAGATCTACCAGTTTATCCACGCCCCATTTATTGTTAGTGCTTTAGTAATTTTACTTTCCAATTATTTTTTACCAAAACGCGTAGTTGAAACAGTGTCTATATCAGACGATATAATAAATTTTAAGGATTAATTTGCTTACAAATACACTTCAATTTATTTAGGCTAAAGCAGCCAGACATATACTGGAACTACGAAAACCCTATTACAATTTGGTTGCCTAGAGAAAATTTTGTAAAAAACATAGCTTTCTACACAAATGCTTGCACATTATGTACCTATCATTTTAAGATACCTGGCGACATCAATGTAAGCATTGACATAATGACGCAAGATATAGGTAGGTACTAGAATATTCAAGATTTCTATTAACGATACACTTCAGCATACATGCGAGATGTCATTAATGTCTACGGAAGGCAACAGACATACCAGCTATTTTTACATGGGATTCCATAGACTTGGACGCTTCTTGTTTAGAAATATTTGATGTCATCTTGAGGAGTTCCGTATTGAAGCATCAAACCTACCTGCCAAATAATTGACGAAATATGGGATATCATAAAATATGTCCCCCATCGAACTAAATGATCCTATAAACCAGCTTCACAGACCGTAATTTGTGATGCTAACACGATTAATACGCAATAGAACAAGATTAAGAAACAAAATTTAAAGTAGCTCTTTATCACACGAAAATAATTAAATAATTTACGGTTACAGAACAATAATTATTTTAAAAAGCTGTATAACTAAATATATTATGTTATTAGGAATATTCTGTCTAAACTGTGACAACGCAACATGTTCACTATTGGAGTGATGTTAATCCTATGTTCAGAATCCTAACCCGATGTCAATATTTAAAAAAAGTGAATGTTTGGTACGCTGAAGAAACGTATAAAGCTTTACGAAGACCGAAAATCTTTGGTTAAGTTACTGGGATACCCTACATCTTATAATATTTTTGAATTTTGCATAAAGTAGTCATTATTTTTTAATAAGCGTATTATAAGTCTAAACCTAATAATTTCCGAGATATCAATTTTTGAAAACCACTAGCATTTGTATATAAACGCTAATGGTACAAATAAGATTCAGATAAATAACTTCTTGCCTGCCTGATAACACCGACATTTAGTTAATTATACAACATTTTTAAAATAATTATTGTTCTTTGATCAAACCAATATTCCACTATCACTTTGTAAACCGACAAAAATAGGCAAATTTTTCAATTTCGTATCGGGATTTTTGATGAAAATAGCCCAACATTTTCGAGTAAACCTACCTAGAAATATAGAAGATATTTATTGCAAAATTAGTAGTTTACATGCTTGGTAAAGTGAATTAATCTACCACTGTAATCGTTTCATTTTTAGCTAAATAGAGGTATTCTTTTTAATCGTGAAAAAATAGACGAAATCTCTAATTTTATTTCATACCTAACGAATTCAACAATCAATAATACGATCTCATTTTCGACTAAGATCAGCTGTTACTTTAGACAGAATATTCCTAATAACATAATATATTTAGTTATACAGCTTTTTAAAATAATTATTGTTCTGTAACCGTAAATTATTTAATTATTTTCGTGTGATAAAGAGCTACTTTAAATTTTGTTTCTTAATCTTGTTCTATTGCGTATTAATCGTGTTAGCATCACAAATTACGGTCTGTGAAGCTGGTTTATAGGATCATTTAGTTCGATGGGGGACATATTTTATGATATCCCATATTTCGTCAATTATTTGGCAGGTAGGTTTGATGCTTCAATACGGAACTCCTCAAGATGACATCAAATATTTCTAAACAAGAAGCGTCCAAGTCTATGGAATCCCATGTAAAAATAGCTGGTATGTCTGTTGCCTTCCGTAGACATTAATGACATCTCGCATGTATGCTGAAGTGTATCGTTAATAGAAATCTTGAATATTCTAGTACCTACCTATATCTTGCGTCATTATGTCAATGCTTACATTGATGTCGCCAGGTATCTTAAAATGATAGGTACATAATGTGCAAGCATTTGTGTAGAAAGCTATGTTTTTTACAAAATTTTCTCTAGGCAACCAAATTGTAATAGGGTTTTCGTAGTTCCAGTATATGTCTGGCTGCTTTAGCCTAAATAAATTGAAGTGTATTTGTAAGCAAATTAATCCTTAAAATTTATTATATCGTCTGATATAGACACTGTTTCAACTACGCGTTTTGGTAAAAAATAATTGGAAAGTAAAATTACTAAAGCACTAACAATAAATGGGGCGTGGATAAACTGGTAGATCTAAGCCCCAAAAATATACGCCTCTTATGATAAATGTTAAAAAATTGTACCGTTGCCAACGTCAAATTAAAAATCAGGATTTGGCAAACAGGACTCAACCCTCTCATTAATGCTTGATCTTCGGTATACCGAGTTTTATAAGTATTTTTGACACTCATCTGGAAATAAATGAATGCAAAAACCTCCTTTTTCCATTTTTTCAAGCCATTAAACAACAAAATTGTCATTTTTTGAAGAAACCTTGCATACATAGGTATTAGCGAGCGAATTTCGACTATTGTAGATATTTAATATTAGAAAATCAATATAGAGGCAAATCGAAAAGTGTATTTTTAAGACGGCTTAAGAGGTAGTTTATGGTGATGTACATATTAGAGTTCATTTTAAAATGAACGATAATCTCCTAAACACAGACTTTTGACAATAGAACGAAATAAAAATATAGTTTGATGTGATAAGGCTATGCAGCTGCTCTTTATGGAATTTCATGTGAGCCTAGACTTTATGGATTTTTGTTCTTTTTTTTTTTTATCAGTAAAGTTATCCTATAGATATTGTTTGTTAATCCATTAAAATAGACAAAATCTTTGAATTTGTATATGATTATCCGCTGAAATACCCTTAATCTGCAGGGTACCTAACTCTACGGAGATATTTATTGCAAAGGGCGGCTTTTTCAGTTTTGAAAGTATTCAACATTTACGAAATTCATCTAAATATATACTACGCTATACTTTAATCAAACTCACAATAGAGGGAAAGCGACAGACGAGTTTTAAACTAATGTGGCTTAAAGGATAATTTGTGTTGTAAATATTAGAGTTCATTTTAAAAGAAACTATAATCTCGTGACCGACAAAAAAAAAAGTACCCATTTCGATACATCATTTCCCCTATTTTAACGTTAAAATAGTAAATTATGTTATAAGCTCGAAAAATGTAGTATTTCAGACGTAATGCGGCCGCTAACCTAAATAGCCCGAAAAACATTTTTCGTCCATATGTCATAAGTTATTTTTTATTCGATCTTGTTTTTAATGCGATTGAGAGTTGTAAAATAATGTAGAAATGAAGTGAACCTATACATTTCATCTTGCACGCTAATTTTTTGGTCTTAATGTTTGTTAGTTAACGATGAAATCTGTAATAGCGTCCGAAAAAAAATTTTTTTTTGACTAACATAAAAAGTGTTGTCAAGCTAGCAGGGCAATAATCAATACTTTATTGAGAAGGTTAGCTCTTCGTCTAAATATCTAATCTATAAAACGTCATTTTTTCCAACACAATCGGTTAAAAAGCATACAATTGTTGTGAACGTTTGTACAAAAACCATCGTGTTAAATCAGTTCTTATACCTGACTGACAACGCCGATCTTTAGCTTTTTTTACCTTTGTAAAATAAAAAGATTGGTTCTTACTATCAAAGAAATTAAATATGCAAGAGAAATAGGTCGAAAAGATTAATAATAATTTATTTATTCCTAAGTTATAAATCTTAACTACATCACTTTCTAAACCAAGAAAATAGATAATCTCCCTGCATTATTCCGTACTTAGATTTATTTTTCATGAAAATAGTCGAATCTATGATTTTCGTTCAAATCCATAAGGAACGCTTGTTTTGTACAGACGATTTACGATCTTATTTTCAACTGAAATACTAGTATAAAAAAAGTATTTCTTCCGACAAACGTGGAAGGAATAGACATTTAAACAGTTAGCCATAACATACGCATACTGACTTGTATTATTTTCATGAATTGATTGGCTACATCTTTGTGTGTGAAGTGAATTTCTTTTTAAAAATTACAATGCGCTCAATAATTATGAATTTTCTAACATAACTTTTATGGATAGTGGAGTCGGATATTGGAAGAAAATATTATCATAAGGACAACTCGATTATTGATATAATTATTATGGTCTCTCAGAAATTCCTACAGAGTCAGCCATGCTGTAGCAGAGACTGTTGTAGGTCGTATTTTTTAAAAAAACATATTCTATTAGAGCATTTTTCTAAAATTTAGAGCCTTTGGAAATGTGATAATGCTATGAGCATCAAATATATTCAAAATATCAAAAATCCTTTGCTAGTTAGTTATTGTGGTATATTTTAATAGAGGGATAATTTATACTGTACTCCTAAATTTACGGCATATCACTTTGCTTATGTTATTATATTCACAGAGACTATTAATCTAACCAACTTTTATTTACGAAAAATTAAAAACTGAAATACTCTATTTTATTGCCGATTGTTCGCAAAGACACTTGGAGCTGTTATTTTGCTTTTTTACCTCTTTTTCCCCGGTTACGGAGAAATATGTTAGGGGAAGTTTGGGTACCCTCAGACGGTTATATGCAATGATTCAAGCTTCTAAAAAAGTACTAAGGCAAGTAATTATCAATTTGAATTTACGTATGTCGAAGGTAATGTGTTACTGATAAATATACATGATGAAAACATTTATTGTTCGATTGCATCTAATTTTTAAGAGTCTAGAAATAAGCAAATAATGTTCTTTATAAGCATCTCGAGTTACCTGTCCTTCCCCTGCATCATAGAAGGGTATTTACCGACAAAGTTTGACCATTTTTTATGATTCGAGAGTTGGGTATTCTCTACAGATGTAAACTGCCGTCATTCGACTAGTCCAAACTTGTTAGATTTTGGAGCTGTTACGCATTATAAGATTTTAAAATTATGTATGCGTTTGTTTAATTCATTGTAAAGGATTTGTTATTATGCTAATTTCAAAAGTTAAATGTTGGTGAGAATATTGTAATGTGACATCGATGTGGTGGTCGAGAGAACTATGGAAAATGATATTCGCAAAGTTTCTCATACTTTTTAACCCTATGCGTAGGTGACGCTAATAATATTGAATTTTTTTATTAAAATATCTAAAGTAAATGTCTAATTGATTTTTTTTTTAGCGCTAATTGGGATTTTAATTAACTATCTCAGAGTCGGTATACACTATATTTTGCAGCGCAATTGCTTTCACACCCAGTAATGTATTATGATTTTTTTGGATGGTCGTTATATTGTCAGTTTCTTAAGTTAGCCAGATTAATAATAAATTAAAAAACCAACGTGATTTGCTTATTGTTGCCATTGAGAATTAAGGTTATAAAATATTTAACAATCCCATATTTTTATGCTCGTGTTGAAAATAAGTTAAGATTGCTACTTTGTTGCCTACGCCTGATATTCATAATTTTATTGGGGGTTCTACCTGATGACAAATACAGCTTATGATACCTATCTATTGGGTATTTTCAGTTTAAGGGCCGAATAATATAGAGTTATTGTGCATACATCATCGCAAACAAAAGGTAGCTTTTTATATTATTTCGTATTCACAATCCATTTAACTACAATTTTACACTGTGAATTAATTTTTTTTACTTTTTTCCTGAAATTGTAGCCTATTTACTTATATTATGATATGTGCATACATCATCGCAAACAAAAGGTAGCTTTTTATATTATTTCGTATTTACAATCCATTTAACTACAATTTTACACTGTGAATTAATTTTTTTTACTTTTTTCCTGAAATTGTAGCCTATTTACTTATATTATGATATTATCCAAAATTTTTATAAAAGCATTATGAGGGCTTTTACCTGATGGCGAACACAAGTTGTATAGTACCTATACCTAGTTGGTATTTTAAGTAAAGGTCGAATAATATATAGAGCCATATACGTATTTAAGTTTTATTTATTGTCTACTGTTCTCATTACAATATAGTCCTATAATTTATCCATTTCCAGTACAAAGAAATCGCTAGTTAATGGTTCTAGATGGTAATTATTTTATTGTATTTTTTATAAGTGGTGCAAAATTGAAAACAATTATTAGATATGCTACTGAATTTTAATGAGGGTCCTTCGGAATAATAAATAAAGGTTTATGTCCCTTTCTTTTTAAATCGAGTCGGCAGAGGGTTTGAGAGGGTCATTTAGGTATAAATAATTATTGCGGTGACAAATGTGCCGCCTTAATATACTTATCTTGTTAGACCATATAAATTAGGGATTTATTTCGCTTTGCCATTCACCAGCGGCGTTTCACTAAGTTAGAAAATATAAATCATGATTTTTACTATACCGCTTTAACAGCGGCGTTTCAACTAAGGTTAAATAATAAAAAGTCTGGTTTAAGGATGGCTCAGGTCGGATCGTAAAAAGTTGGGTTTAAGGATGGCTTATAAAAATTGGGATTTAATTATCCCGCTTTAGCAGCGGCGTTTCACTAAGGTTAAATCATAAAAAGTCGGGTTTTATCTCGGGTCAGATCATAAATATTCAGGTTCAAATTAGGGTTAGATGAGAAGCCGCCTCACGAAAGCACCTGGGTTAGGTCATAAAAAGTCGGGTTTTATCTCGGGTCAGTTCATAAATATTCAGGTTCAAATTAGGGTTAGATAAGAAGCCGCCTCACGAAAGCACTTGGGTTAGGTCGTAAAAAGTCGGGTTTAATTTCGGGTTATTTTGTAAACAGCACCACCGAACCACCCGGGTTAGGTCATAAAACGCACCACCTGCACCACCTGGGTTAGATCATAAAACGCACCACCAGCACCACTGAGTCAGAACTGTCCATATTCAGCTACTTCAGTCATATTTGGAAAGTCGTAGATATATATGTTTTACATGTAACATGTAAATAATATGCTAGGTATATTACGTATGTGAACAATACATGAAAGGAATATAACCCTAAAAATTACTTATCTCGTAAAATATTCCCAGAAGGTTCTAAGAATATTTTATATGTCACGTCACTTCTGAAAGGAATTCGGAACCTAATTGGAATATTTTCGAACACATGAATATCACTTCTAGGTCACATGAGTAGGGTGGAACGTAAAAGCTATTCTAAGAACGTTCGTCATATGTATGTAATGAAATTAAAGAACATTCCTGTCATATGCTGCATACCTTAAATAATATTCTTATTATTTGATGAGCATGTAAAATGCTATCTGGGTTTAATATTATTATTATTCTAAAAAGCCCGTTTTCCCAGTTTAAAGCTCTCTCACACATACTAGAAAACTGAGCGGTGCCCTCTTATAGAGTGCAAGCCTTTCTGACCGTGGAACAAGAACTAATCCCCGACGAAAAGCTGCCTGCACTCATCCCAATTTGTAGTCACACCATCCAGGGACCCACCAATAGAATTTGCTAACTAGGCTTTACTACCTTTAGTACTAAAAAAATGTTCCAGCCTATACCCAAAAAAGGCAAAAAGACCTTGCCAAGCAACTCATTCAGTCTCATTGCTTTATATATGGTTATATCAAGTTATGGAGAAGACTATAAACGAAAAATTAATAAAGTACCTGGAAGGCTTCAACATTATCAGTGACCGCCAATATGGATTTCGTAAGTCTAGATTAACAGGAGACCTTTTCGTTTATGTTACTCAAGCTTTGAAGAAGGCGATAAAATATCATGGGGAGTCCTGGGCGGTAGCACTAGACATTTCCAAGGCCTTTGACCGAGTATGGCACGACGGTCGCCTAACTTCCCAGATAGAGTTTTTACATGCTCATCATATAACAAGAATATTATTTAAGGTATGCGGCATATGACAGGGATGTTCTTTATTTTCATTGCATACATGTGATGAACAGCTTACGTTCCACACTATTCATGTGACCTGGAAGTGATATTCATGCGTGTAGGTTAGTTCAGTCAGTTACACTTGCATTTCGAAACTAGTTTGGATTAATTGAAATTACTAGATATATCAATAATTAAAGTTGTTAGGAGCTTAAGACTTTACTCACGAAAATTTCATATGTTCATCTACCTATACGGACTATCTCTTTTAAGTATTTTTAAGTCATGAACTGTAATACATCATTCAATTCAAACTTAGAAACCAAGATTCCTTAATAATGGCCTGATGACGAAACCTAAAAAAAACCATAAAAGCATTTCGTAAACATATATTATATTTATTTTCTATGTTAACAAAGCTAGCTTAGTACTAAACATCCTGCCTCGGCATTTTCTGTAGAAGTTTGAAACAAATAATGTTTTTACAAATATAGTCTTAAATTAAACAGTAGCACTATTTCAAACTCTTACCTCTTGATTTTCGGTTCATCTTTCTTTGTCTTTTACCAACCAAATTTTTAATTTATACATATTTATAATGTCTGTTTCAGTAGGTACCTTATTGCCTGTATTGAATGTTTACTGAATCTAAAATGGTTAAACCAAGGACTTACTTATTAGATATTTAAAACAGGATGGCAATTAAATTTAAATTAGTTGGAATCGCTATAACATTTTCAGTAGGTACCTAGGTATTATAGCTAATGTAGGATTCGACAGCCATAATTTCTAGAAGCACTTTTTTCTTCTTTGCGTCATGACGACAATAGTTTTGGGCCACCAATTCATTTGGAAGAACCATGTAAAACATTTTCAATCTGATTCATTTCCATGATCTAAAAAAAAAATATATTATATACTAAATCTCCCTTTGAAATATCATTGGATGAACTTATTTTTATTTTAGTATTAAATTACCATTTTAAAATTATGCCTCGTAAGTTTCTTCGTAAGTAGCATCCAACAGAGCTTCCTCATCAGACCTTCTTCAGTTTATAAAATTCTTGGATATATTGATCATTTATTGGTATACCTACTTAGGGGACAGGAATGACATAACGGCAATTACAAAAGATAACTATTTTCTTAACAGGACACAAGCCTACTAATAAAGGTTAGTTCTTTATTTTTATTATAACACGTGTTGATTAGGTCCAGAAAGGTGCGAGAAAAGCACATTCTTTACGCATGCTGAAATTGACGCACCCATTTTGCACAAGAATAGCACGTTTTCTAATTACCCTAAAATAGGGTAGACTAAAAGCATATGAATGTCATGTGTTTATCACTTACTAGAATAAGCAAATATAAAGCAAGCATTCTTGACAGATTCCAGAAACATGAGAAGAATATTATAAGCGGAATGTGCGAAAATGAATAACAAGGGTATGTTCTTTGCAATAGCAATGTGCCAGCGGTGTTATCTACGTTAAGTTAGAGCATACGGAATGCCGGTTTAATTTTGTTCAGGTTAGTTCAAGTTAGTTGCCGGAGTCTCTCAAGGTTCTACATTGTCGCCAACCCTCTTTGTACCACATATTAACGATCGTTTGGAAAAAACTAAAAATCCTATATCCTTCGCTGATGACAGCACACTTGCTTTATCTTTTACTTTAGATGCTGGAATATCAACTGCCATTGTACATCTCTATAGGCAGTAAGAAGTCTCATATCTCAACAAAGTTCTGGAAGAAATGCTGCCTTGCGTCGACAATAATCGGGTAGAAAGTAACGCTACAAAAACAGAGTAGTTTCTTCTAAAAAAGTTAATGTTAAAGAACCAGATATAGTTATGGCGGGACAATTGCTTCTCTTGGCTTCATCCATTTATTTGGCGTCAATTTGGATAGTCATATGTCCTGGCATAGTTACGTTTTGGCCATTGCCAAGGCAGCCTCGCAGAAGCTTGGAATACTTTTCCGAACTAAGAACCTCTATACACCCCAACAACTTTTGCTGCTGTATAAAGCCCAAATTCGACCATCGGTTGTATAATGTCTACATATTTGGGGGTCTGCTCCTAAACATACCCCGAGATTGCTGAATTCCATTCAGAAAAGGGCCATTCACTTCATCGATGACCATGATGCGACATGCAACCTGAAAAGTCTCGTACATCGAAGGCAGGTTGGCGACCTGAGTCTATTTTACAAATATTTTTATGGCAATTGCTCAACTGAGGTTGCCCGCATGATTCCGCTCAGAGCGGTGCATGGTAGAAATACACGACGAACCACTGCAGCCAACCCGTAGGTACTTCAGCTTACTGCCCCTTGAACGACACAGTTTAAAATTCTTTCATCTGAAGAACGTCATCACTCTGGAATGACCTCCCTGAGGCCATGTTCCTTAACAAGTATAATCTCCAAACACTCAAGACCAACGTGAATCCTTTCCGACGCACACGCACTAGTCGCAGAGTGCTGTAAAAGATTATTCCTGCAGTTCTGTGCCTGATCATAAAAGAAAAATTAGCACTCCTATAAGTGAATCTTGTAGTAAGACTCTTAATAAAATTCCCTTAATTGTATAAATAAAATAAGTGTATTCCTTTAATGTATAATTTAATAAATTGGGTAATACCCGAACAATACAAATACGACACTTGTTATTTCCCCTTTGAAAACACGTCATTTTATCCAACAGACTCTTTTCAAAGCGAAGTAATTTTTTTTATTATGAGAAAAGGTCAAGTTTATACGTTATTTTTCAAGTATCTCGTATGGCTGCTAATTGTACCTGATCTGACAAAAAGTGTTTCCTTAAAAACTGATAGATTTATAAATTGCGCTAAGAAATTATGTTTAATGTCAATATTGGTGTGTTCGCTTCCTCTAACTCTTCATTACGACACTGAGTTATACACAAAAAATAAGAGGGCCTTAATTAACTGCTTATCATTTTTTTCAGTTCTAGTTAAATATTTAATAATATGTTTCTTTTTCTTGACTTCTTTTAAGAAATATTCTTGGCAAATTTTATTTAAAAAGTTAAACATATCTGCAAATAATTTCCAACAAAAAGACGACGCATATTTGTGGCGTATTAACAAAATATTAATAATGTTTCTAATAATTCACATGCCATTATTCTACTTCACATTTATTACTTTAATTTTTGCAATCAACCAATCTGATATTTTATTATTTTTTCATTCTTTGATTAGATTTACTGCAACCTACTATGTAATTTGTCTTACCATATTTTTACTAATTTTAAACATGGAGATAGCAGATACAATGCAAAGAGCAAAGCGAACATTTTTAGGTAGAACTGTTAATACAGACTACACAAAATCTATTTACTTAAATACTGTAGCTGCAACGAAACTATATAATAATATATTTGGCTACCCCATGGTCGCCATCTTTGCTCAGTGGATGATTTTTTTGGAATTGACGTTTATCGAGCTTCTAGACTTTTATAAGCCCCAAAAATATGACTTGGATCTACCTGACACTTGGCATTTTCTAACATTTCTGGGTATTTTTGTGGTAATTGTATCGGTGAGTAGATAGGACCAAATATAAAATATACACTGTGTTTATTAAGCATATGGCAAAAATTTAACGGGGTTTGCCCTAGACTATTCTAAGAATATTTTGTTCCTTGATGATTTTTGAAAAGACGCGTTGGTTCGAAGATACAGGGCGAAACAATTTTTCGACAATAACAACACTTAATTTCCAAAATTACATGTAAAGCTTCTTAATCTACAAGAACTGTTAAAAATTAGTAGCTCCAGCTAGGATAAAAGAATCCAATCTTCTCCTCATTAAGTAACACCTAGCAATTATCCGATTTCTTAAATCTTCCACATTCTCCGCTGAAGTAGTATAAACTAATGACTTTTGATGGTCCACCGGGTCCACCTCGAGCAATTCAGGGATCTCCGTATGTTACTGTTAATAACTCACGAGCAACCACACGAAAATGCGCTGGTACACCATAGTGCATAAACTACATTGCATTTATTTTTGTTGCCGATGGTACATCCTCCGGACCCCGAGGTAGCGGTTATTCCATAAAGTTGCGGTACACCTCGCCGGTAGTCACTCATAATTCCAACC
Organism: Polydrusus tereticollis; assembly: GCA_963920685.1. Classification (NCBI taxonomy): domain Eukaryota; kingdom Metazoa; phylum Arthropoda; class Insecta; order Coleoptera; family Curculionidae; genus Polydrusus; species Polydrusus tereticollis. The sequence goes on from OY987329.1 coordinate 61,153,838, forward strand.
CAAGCGATTAACTGATGTTAAATACGATCTTCAAGTACCTCATGTGGATTTTCTTTAACCCATACATAGTTGTTTTAAGAATTCCTTATTACATTTCTTGAAAAATTCGATTCATCGGTAAAAAGAATCAGTGTCAGTAGTTGAGGGATCCGAACCAATGTGTGCAAAAGCCACTGACAGATTTCAATCCGTGGAGGGAAATCAGTAGAAAGAAGTACCTAAACGCGTTGACCCAGACAGCACAAGTATATCCAATGGATATTCACTAGGCTTCCATAGCTGGACATACCCGACATCCACTGGACATCCATTATTTGTACAAAAGCAACCTTATGAATGTTCATAGGACTATACAATTGACAAACTCATGGATGCCCATTTGTACTCCATAAATGGAAAAAATTATTAGGACGAATTATGGAAATTAATGCGCTTCCCATGGAATAATCTAGTATTAAATCTTTCATCCATTAAAAAAAAAGAAATATGTCCATTATTTATCAAAGCGTTTCTAAATTGAAAATGTACAATACATTCACTACTAGGAATTTAGACACACTTCGATGGATAATGAACTTATCTGGAAAAAAATCTATTTTTTAATAATAACTGTGATACTATTATAATATCTTTATGAAATTTGGTACATCTTCTATTTATTAAGGAGCATTTTCTGATGTACAAACAATTTTATTATTTTTACCAGTGATGTCTGTACGGGTCTTGCTTGCATTTAATACTTTTGGTAAAAATAATAATACGCCACTGCTTTCTTCTTAAATAAAAATTATTTTTAAAATCTTCGTTTATTTCTGAGCAAATTTGATCACTTGATTTTCTTTCGTCCGACGCATGGTTTTCGCTTAAAAAATAAATTTAATTGAACACAGACATGGTGATAGGGGGCTATTTAGACAATTAAAATCTAGTTATCCTGAAATAAATTTTGTTTTTGCAAACGTCGATGTCACGCAGAGTCACATAGCTGTTGACTTAAAGTAAGTTATTGGTGCTCAAAACCATTTAAGTGCATCATTTCTATGATTTTTAGTGTGTCATCGAAGTTATTTTATTTTTTCGCTGTTTTTTCGGTTATCAGTAAATATGATAAATTATACGATTGCGGAAATGGCGGCAATGCATTACATGGCCTCGCAGATGGTAATGCATCAGAAGCTAGGCACATTTATCGGGAAACACATCCTAATCGTGCCTTGCCGATTCTTTTCGAATATTCATCGCCGACTTAGCGAAACTGGTAGTTTCAATAAAGGTACTTCGGAAGGTAGACCTCGAACTATCAGAACACCCGAAATTGAGAAAGCGGTGCTGCAAGAAATCGACGAACATCCTGAGACAAGTACGAGGAAGATCGCTAGAGCTCTAAATATTTGTTACCAAATTGTTTGGCGTATTTTGGTTGATTTTCTGTTATATCCATTCCATATTCTAAGAGTGCAGGCGTTACTCCCCAGGGATTTTCCACAGCGTGTGAACTTCTGTCAGTGGTATCTTCAGAGTATTAGACTAAATCCGCAGTTTGAGCCACAAATTTTGTTCACAGACGAAGCAAATTTTTCTCGGAATGCTATTCAAAATTTCCATAACAATCACGTATGGGCGGAAGAAAACCCTATGCCATAACCGAAACCCATTTTCAGCATCAATTTTCGGTTAATGTATGGGTAGGAATTATTGGTAATCATCTAATAATCTAATAGACCCATTTTTTCTACCAGGACGCCTTGATGGACGGTCCTATTTGTATTTTCTTGAAGAAGAACTACCTGAGTTGCTTGAAGACGTGCCGATTGCGTTAGGAAATCGAATATGGTACACGCACGATGGGGCTCCTGCTCATTTCAGTGTAATTGTCCGAAATCATTTAAATATAGTTTATCCTGATCGCTGGATAGGTCGCGGAGGACCTTAGCAATGGCCAGCAAGATCCGCCGATCTCAATAGTACGGATAACTTTTTATGAGGGCACCTTAAAATTCCCGTTAACACTTTAGAAGATTTAAGAGAGCGAATAGTTGCCTCGTGTGAAACTGCGGAATACGCAGGGAATATTTGAACGAGTGCGCAATTCCATGCGTAGACGGGCGGAAGCATGCCTATTAAGTGAAGGTGGTCACTTTCAACAATTTTTATTTTCATTGTTATTATTGTTAATAATTAATAATTAATAAATTTAGGCCGTTTATGTGAACTCATTTTCAAAAAATTAAATTAAACTCTTTTTCTGCAAGCTGAATTCCACGCTGAAATTCTGTGGTAATTATTGCCACTTGAAAGTTTTTTTTTCCTAAAGTGAAATCAGCATGTGTGTCACCTTTCATTATTACGTCAAAATTTTTGTCGTGCCAACAGTGTTGTGTCGTATTTGATTTTCAAAATGCCTCTGTTACTTGAAGAAGCCTCAAAGGCGCCGATACGACAGTAGAATGTTTAATCGTTAAGCTAGCCGTTTTCGTACTACTGGAAGTATTCGTCGCCCTGTATATCGCAGACGCCGCCGAGGTCGAACCGAGAAAAACATTGTAAATGTTTTGGCATATGTGGAATTTAATCCACAAATTAGAATTAAATTAATTGTTAGAGGCTTGGGCGTTACTCGCTCTACTGTGCATAGGATTTTATTAGTAGAAAGGTAAGTAATTATATCTATATGTTATAACTCTTAAATAGTTTAGAATAATGCCAATATTTCTCTTAATAGTTTTCAAGTCAATGTAATAAGTATTTTGTTTTTCTTTAGGCTACATCCCTACCATATTGTGCTCCACCAGGCCTTGACCCTGCAAGATTATGATAGAAGATTGGATCATTGCTATTGGTTGCTAAATATGATATTGGAAGATAGAAATCTCCTCTCCAGAACTTTGTGGACTGATGAAGCTACTTTCCATAGTAATGGAGGAGTAAACCGCCATAATTTGCATTATTGGTCGCGGGAAAATCCCCATTCGATGCGGGAGGTGCACAGTAGCGGATCCAGGATTTTGCTGAGGGGAGGGGGGCGACTCGAGCTTATCGTCAATCATATATCAAATTCATATATTTTTGAAAAACCTCGCATACGACATACGACTGCAAAATTTTGACATTGACTTTCATTTTAACTTTTAGACTATGCAGAAACATAAACGTTTAATGAAAAATAACTTTTTTCTTAAAATTAATAATAAGAAAGTTTTCCATGCGATTCGAGCTTACGTAGACACACTGTATAAAAACAATTAAAATGTACTTACAGTTTCAACTGGTTCACTAACATCAAGCTTATTTTCAAAATTTTTCATTCGTTTAAAAAAGCTGTCAATTGTTCCTGCCTTTCTTTTTTTATTTTCATTAGCACTCATTATGAGGTAATTGTAAAACTTCACATCCAAACAAAAACTCACTCACTCGACACCAATAAATTAATAAAATAATAGAGCTACAATTAAGAAATCAAAATTCCAACAGCTTTACTAACGCGAGTAACGCCTGTTTACGTGTTTACTCTTCTACGGGTGGCCGGGGGTTCCCGGCGGGCTGGAATTTGCAGTGTTTCTCAGTATTCGGCGAGTTAAAAATACGCGGATCCTGCTCCTTTGATCCGTTCCGGCGGCATCGACACTCGGCAGTTATCAATACCAAAGAGTAACATTGGTTGTGTTACTCTTTGTCAATACAATACATATATACCGCGATAACACAATGTTGAGATTTGTTAATTTTTAAAAGCAATAATACCTAATACATAACAATAGATTTGTTTATATTAGGTATTAGCTTGTTTTATATTATAGTAATAATTAAGTATGTAAAGTTGACTGACTATAAGCCTTTCCTTATATTTATTTCTCTGGAATTTCTTGTCTCAGAAAGCGTATTTCGTATATCGGCTTTGCCACTTAAGCCTTGATTAAGGCTCAGGGGGGGGGGCGAAACCCCATCCCTCCCCCTTCCCTGAATCCGCCGCTGGAGGTGCAGCATGAAGGAAGATGGAGTGTCAATGTCTGGTGCGGCATTTTGGGTGGCAGAATAATTGGACCGTTTGTATTTAATGAGTCGCTTACTGGGCAAAGATATTTACATTTTTTAAATTACGAACTCCCAATTCTTCTCGAAGATGTGCTCTTGGATATTCGCAGAACTATGGTTTTCCAACACGATGGATGTCCTGCACATTTTGCGGCAAACGTTCGTCGAATTCTTGACGACACATTTCTGGCAAGGTGGATAGGAAGAGGAAGTATATTTCCGTGGCCTGCCAGGTAATATTATAGGATGCATTGTGATACTGTTAATGAAAGTGGTAATTCCTATTTTAGATCACCTCACCTGACTTAACATGCCTAGATTTTTATCTATGGGGGAGATTGAAAGATTTTGTTTTCGTTACCAGACCCACCACAAGGGAAAACAAGATAGAAAGGATAATGAACAGCAGCCGCCGTATCCCTATGGCAGAGGTGGAAACTGCAGTATTATCAACCAGAGAGAGATTGGAGTCGTGTATACAGAACGATGGGCCACAATTTGAACATTTAGGGCGTCAATGAGAATTATTGTCGTAACGATATATTTGCTTTAAACATACGTACCTTCATATTTTGTTTATCCAAGGCCTATTCGACTCTTAAAAAAACCTTTACAATTACAACTTGAAAATAAAATCATAATGTTCCGTAATTATGATTATTGTTGTTGATATCTCCGGATTGAAAATAGATATTAACTTACGGTTTTCGCTCACTTCTTAGACTTTTAATCATCCTTGTAATCAGGTAAAATTGAATATACTATTATATTATGGATAAATACGGGATACTTTCACCGTCCCAGCATGGTTTTCGAGCGAATAGGTCGACAGAGGGAGCTGCGTGCGACCTTCTACAGACTGTGTACGCAAATATTGATGCTGGACGTTGTGTGGCGGGTCTCTTTTTCGACCTATCACGCGCGTTTGATAGTTTGGATATAGGCTTTATTTTACAGAAACTATTAGCTAATGGAGTTAGAGGAGAAATGTTGAATCTATTGTCCTCGTATTTAACAGATAGGAAATTTTATGTACAGGTTGAAAACCAAACTTCTGATATTGTGGATAGTGATATAGGAGTCCCCCATGGGTCTGTGCTGGGACCACTAATGTTTCTTATTTTTATTAACGAAATGCCAAATTACATGCAGAACGGCAAAGTAATCATGTTTGCTGATGACACATCGGTGGTGGCCACGGCACGGACGTCGGGGGAACTTCATGACCTAGTACTAATCATCGTTACTGATTTCAATGAGTGGTGTAAAAGAAACAATTTAATTCTAAACATGCAGAAGACTGTGTTTGTCAATTTCAGATGTAGGACTAATTCACCAATTACAACTGTGAACCTAATAAGTGCTGCGGAGGGCTGCAGGTTCCTTGGTTTATATGTGGACCAATTTCTAACATGGAAACACTTACTTGAAGAGAGGGCACTATTGCAGGCGTATTATTCTATGGTTTATAGTTAACTTAGCTATAATGTTATACTTTGGGGCAATTCAACTAATTCTAAAAAAATATTTTTAATCCAAAAGCGAATAATTCGACTCGTATATGGATTAAGAATGATAGATAGCTGTAAACCAGTGTTTCTCGATAAAAAAATCATGACATTCCCATGTATATATATATATAAGCTACTAATGTATATAAAAAAAAATGAAAGCAAATTTACAACAAACTCGTGCTTTCACAAATACCCAACCAGAAAAGCTAGTGATCTATCTATAATAAAGCATAACCTAACAAAGTTCGAAAAGTCACCAGACTATGCTGGCCTCACTTTATTTAATAAATTACCACAGGAAACAAGACTTCTAAATGAAAACAAATTTAAAAAAACAATAAAGAATTTTCTGGTTGGTAAATGTTACTACTCAGTATCGGAATTTGTAAATGACAGAAATGTCATATTATAATGATATATAGGAATTTTAAAAATAATTAATTGTTTTTTTGTTTTTGTAACTTTGCATATTTATTGACGTGTACACCCATCTATGATGGCTGCTTTTGCAAGTATGAATAAATGATTTGATTTGATTTGATTTGATTTACAATTATGGAAGAAACGCGCAATGTTTGTGAAGTTGTACGACAGCGCCCCCCATCGCCTAGTGTAAAACACATATTGCCGTAGTTCATAAGTTGATATATAGAGTGAGAAAAGCCTTTTTTAACAAAACTAAGTTTTCTAAATTATGTTAAGCCAGACCGGAGTTATCAGCATTTATTACAAATAATGTCCAACGGTCAGTCAAGTAGCTTTTAAAAACGTCCAGCACAGTACCACGCACCCCACCACATTCCAGCACATGTAGTAGTTGACCAGGATGCACTGTGTCAAACGCCTTTGCTAAATCTAGAAATACACCAATACACCTCTGTCCAGAATCCAAATTTTTTATAACTTTATTTGTGACCTGAAACATGGCATCAGCAGTACTCTTACCTTCCTGAAATCCAAACTGTCCTTTATTGATGATATCATTGGTACCAAAGAAGTGTACTAGTCGGGTTTTTAAACATTTTTCGAATAATTTTGCAAAGTTGGTAACTACACTAATGGGTCTATAGTTTGATATTTTTTGCCTATCACCCGATTTATAAATTGGACTTATAATACTTTTTATAAACTGTTGACGCACAATACCAGTATCAAATATTAGATTTATTATAGGTCTCAGGGGCAAGAGAATGTATGGGTGAATAGATTTGAGGACCCTCTCGGATGCGTCATCATAGCCTGGGGCACTATTATTTTTTAATGATTTAACATTATTTTTAATTTCGTTATCCGTAACAGGAGTCAAGAACATTGAATTATTAAAGAAAGAAAAAAAAAAGGTATGTCTATACCACCAAAATTATTTTTTGGTGGTATAGACAGACCTTCTTTTTTTCTTTTTTTCTTTCATAATCTCGCCACAGAAAATGGACTACTTCTTGAATATTGAATTATTATTTATTGGCAAATTATGGTGAAAGTTATTAGGTTCCGAGATATTTTCGATCATATTAATACCAACATTAGAGAAATAATCATTGCAGAAATCAACCATAGATTTTTCGTCCGGAAAAAAATCATTATTGTCATTAGACACTTGGATTCTACTATTGTTTACCACAGTTTCATTGGTCGCTCCCGCCACAACATTATATACCTGTTTCATATTATTTTTATTATCCACTAATAATTTTTTATAATAACCATGTTTGCTTTTCTTAAGTAAATCATTTAATTTATTTCTGTATATTTTAAATTCATTCTGTGAATCAATTGTAAAGTTTGTCAAAAGTTTTTTTTTTATTTTATCCCTAGTTAGAATAGAATTCATTAATCCACGGGTAATCCATGGCTTAACTTTTTTATGTTTGTTAGAGACTGTTAGTTCGGTACTGCATTCGGATAAATGTTTGTTAAAAGTGTGCAAAAAATTTGTAGTTGCAATCTGCGGACAATTCGAATTTAAGACATTCAACCATCTTTCATCTGCAGATAACAATCTAAGTTAATTAAAGTTTATGCGTTTAGATGTATAAGATACTATATCTTTCTATATATTTGTATGCTGACACTTTAAATTCAGTATAGTTCCATAATGATCCGTGATATTGGTTTTTAAGATGTAGGTATTGCAAGTAACGTTATTAGAGTTATTCGATTTATTCACAAAAATATGGTCAATGCAGGAGGCACTATCCTGAGCAATACGAGTTGGACGCTGAATATAAGGAACATATCCATGTTTTGGCAAAAGTGTCGAGTACTTATGAACATTTTCATTTTCTAGTAATATATTCACATTCATATCACCAATAAAGATTTTAAATTCAGATTTACGTTTCATATTTTCAAGATATATATCTAATTCTTCAAAGAATGATAACAAATTGGTTGGATTTGGTCAATATAGAGTAATGATTCTATAAGAAATGCTGTTTATTATCAAGTATACAATACCCAGTGTCACTTCACATATAGTCAATTTGAGAGTGATAAAATTAAAGTTTAGGTGGGATTTAACAAGCACCATCACACCATCATTCTTGTTGACATCGGCAAAATTGTATAAGGTAGTGTAACCAGAAACGTTGTAGTTGTCAATGGAATTCAGTTCAAAACATTCACCAAGAACCAAGATATCATAGTCCGCAATCTTGTACGCTTCCAAAGTAGTTACTAGATCATCAAAATTTTTGCGAACACTTCGTATGTTAAAATGAACAATTCTAAGAATATTTTTGGAATTATCCAACGAGTGGATGTTATCGAGATCAATATACTGGCCCTTATGGTTTTCCCCCAAGCTTTCCAAGTTCTTCATTAACAGATCTTCACTTGTGATAACCATTTTATCTAAGTATATGTATAATCTATTCTTCCTCTTCTAGCTTTAAATACTCTAAGATAGGAAGGGCACTTTGCAGAAAAGCTTGAGTGGGTTACGGGGTCTCTTGTTTTTGATTTCAGATTAGCATGTTCACAGTTGATACATTTATGAACAGTGCTCTGGCAGGTTTTTGTGGCATGTCTACCGCTACACTTGCCACATGTTTCTTCATTTGGACAGTTCTTGGCTATATGATTATACTGAGAGCAGTTGTAACATCTGGCTATATTTATATATTCGTAGACGGGACATTTTTTAAAACCTACCAACAGATTTGAAACAGCCATAATGTTATTGAATGTGACAACACACTCAGCGATTGCAAAAAAGTTCTGACCCATCTTTTTCAAGACTGTTATCTTGATATCGGCATTTTTGGGGATAACGGCCTCAATTTGGTTTTTTATTGCTGTTGTGAGAGTAATTTCATCGTAGTTAGATTTTATTCCTATTACTTTTATTTGTGGTTTCTTCTTTTGTGGAATGTCGGAAGTGTATTTATTTCCAAGGTGGTTGTTAAGTGTTTCCCTAATTTTTGTGGCTTCGTTGGTTTTATACTAGATATATGCAATCCAGAACTGACCGGATCTATTTTTTGTCTTATGTGATCCTCCGTTTTTGTGCTGTCGCTTCCCTCTGTGAGTTTCACTACCACGACACACAAACAACAATACTTCCAATATTTTTAAGAAATAATATACAGTGTGTATATAAAGTCTGGAAACGGCTTAATAACCTCACAATTTATTGGTCGATTTAAACCAAAACTTGTACAGTTATCTAAGAAGATCTTACGCACCGAATTGCGATATAGGTATTGTTGCTAGCTATTTAGTTTGTCTGGAAATTAAACGAATTTTCAGTTTTTATTTGTAACACCCTGTATATTTTTTCATTTATAGATTCTATGTTATATTTGTTACACTTTTGATATAACATACTTTGTTCCTGATATCAGTAGTTTTCGATATAACGAGTATAATTTAAAAAGATAATATTAAATATTCAAGCTGTTTTCCCTGTACAGTTTGGCAGTGAGCTAATCAAAAATAAAAGTTCTAAATTGTGTTGCAAATAATTTGTGGTATTATTAATTAAAATTCGACGCTGCAAATCAGCCAAATGTTTAGGTTCTTTAAGTGTCCCCATAAAAAGTAGTCATTAGGCGACAAATCAGAGGACCTAGGTGGCCACTCGATTATACCCCCACTACCAATCCACCTATTCGGAAAGTGTTATTTAAAAACCCCTGCAGGTTTTGATTAAAATAGGGAGGAGCTCCGTCCTGTTGGAAGAATAACTTGCATAATTTGGATCCATCACAAGTAAAGTTGTGATGTCAAATTTCCATCAATAAAAAATGAACCAATCTTATGATTAACCACAAGCCCAGCCCACACATTACATTTTGTATGACCTTCTCTCATCCAGTAATAATAATAATACAAATAAATCGTCTTTATTCAGCTATTATAGAATAGTGTAATAACAGATTTAAATTACAAGATTTTTGTCAATATACGTTACCATGGAACAAAACGTTCTTAATAATAATAATAATAATAATCTTTATTTAGCCCTTGGCTAGTTATTGCTAAAAAATTACAAAAAACAGTGTTTTACATGTTAGTTTCAAAACTTATAAACCCTAATCTACGTAAGTATCCCTTAAATAGTGAAATACTTTTCTGCCAAAGTCACCCAAATTATTTGCACCCTTAATCCTCTCCGGAAGGTCATTAAAAAGGCGAACTCCCTCAAAAAACAACGACTTTTGTAAGGATGTGGTCTTAACTGTTTCAATGTTATAGTGTTGGCCAGAGCGAATGTTATAATCATTAAAATTTGATCTTTTTTTAAGAAAAGCATTAAAATATCTTGGTAACTGCTCATGTTCTATTTTATATATTAGAATTAAGTTCGCCCTTTTGATGCTTTGTTCCACAGAAAGCCAATTTAAACTCTGTAACATGCTTCTTACTGGGGTATATCTATTACATTGGAGAAAAATTCGCATAATCTTATTTTGCTGAATCTGCAGCCTATACCGGGTGTTGCATCGTCGAGCGGGACATAGGAAATCCCATGTAATTTTAAATGGGGTCAATTATTGGCTTCCCTAATTATTTTAGAGAAAAATTCTATTTAGGTTTATTAAAGAGCACTAAAACCCACATTCAAAAGAATAACTTTAGATATTTTTGATGAGCCCGTTTACGGGTTATCGCCGATTTCTTTTTAACTATTTCTCCTTTTTATGGCACCGTATTTGCGGGCACCAGTCAAGGTAAAAGATGACTGTCAAATAAATTTGTCATTTTGAAATGTGTGCTTTATTGTTATAAAAACTCGTACATCGAAAATATTAAAGGTGTATTTATGAGTACAAATTAATCTGAATAAAACTAAAATAAAGTATCCAATTACAAGGTTAATTATGACATTTTACATGTTTCAATATTTTACTAATTAATAGGTAGGTACTATTAAAACGGGCTCATCAAAAATATCTAAAGTTATTCTTTTGAATGTGGGGTTTAGTGCTCTTTAATAAACCTAAATAGAATTTTTCTCTAAAATAATTAGGGAAGCCAATAATTGACCCCATTTAAAATTACATGGGATTTCCTATGTCCCGCTCGACGATGCAACACCCGGTATATATTTTCCTGAGTACACGATATTAATAAGGAACAACAGTAATTAAAGTGAGGCAAAATAATTGTGTTATACACAAGCATTTTGGCCCATTGGGACAAACAATCTGAAACGCGACAGAAGAAGCCAATCTTTTTCCCCAATTTTTTACAAAGATAATCCACCTGATTAGCAAAAGTAAGCTGGGGATGCAAAAAGACTCCTAAATATTTTATTTCCGACACAAAGTTAATTTTAGATTCATTCATGTTAAGGGCTAGTCCTGATTCAGCATACTTCTTACAATTTACTTTTGAACCTATTACCATACATTTTGTCTTGGATGTGTTCAGTTTTAATTTATTTTGACAAAGCCAGTCATACAATATTTCAAGTTCCCTGTTCAAAATATCAGTTATTTCCCTAATGTTATTTCCTGATACACAAATAAGGGTATCATCCGCAAATAAATTGACAAAGGATTTTTTTAGAGCTATATGAATATCATTAACATAAATAACAAACAATAAAGGACTTAGCACACTTCCTTGCGGAACGCCCCATTTATTTTTCTTTTTGGTTGATAGTTTATCGTCCACTCTAGTCATTTGATACCTGTCACTTAAATAATCTTTAATCCAATCCAATGCACTGCCATTTACACCATATCGTCGTAACTTTTTTATAAGAATTTCACGATCGATTGTTTCATACGCACGCTGCAAGTCTACAAATACACTAAGCACTACTTTTCCTTCATTTAGCTTTTTTCGCCATGTTGCACATATATATTGCAGTGCTGACTCACAAGAATGGTTACTCCTAAATCCAGACTGTCCCACAAACAATAACTGATAACTCTCAAAATAGGTCCTTAGTTGTCGACAGACGACTGTTTCGATGATCTTATCTACAACAGGCAGTAAGTTAATTGGCCCGAATTCAGATGGAGTTTTAGGTCTAGAAACTTTAGGTATAGGAATTATAACACTATTTTTTATTTCATCTGGTACTTTCCCAGTTTGTAAGGAGGTATTAACTAAATAAAGAAGAGGATATCCTATTACACAGAAAAGGTCCTTTACCAATTTGATGTTTAATGATTCATCACTAGTACTTTTATTTTTAAATCCAAAAACAATTTTCTTTAGTTCCGAAAAGTTCACAGGTTTGAAATCGGCAAAGTTATGTTCATCAATTCCATCTATATTACACTTCCAATGTTTATTTTCTATGGTATTTGAAATTTCATCTATACTGGCCGCATAGAAACTATTAAAATTCTCCTCTATTGACCCATTATAAGTTCCACAGTCGATATCCGTGAGAGCTATTTCTTGATTATTATTTCCTACCAGGTATTTTAGTGTTCTCCATATCTTCTTTCCATCTCCTTTGCACCCGTCTATGTTGTGATCATAATACTTTGTTTTCAGTACGTAATAAAGAAGTAACTCCGTTACGTTTAGTTTGATAGTCTTTCCAATCTTCCTCCTTTTTAGTCAGTATAAACTTGGTGTATTCTCTGTCCCTATTACATTGTGCCTGCTTAACTGATCTTGTAATCCATGTATATTTTGTTGTTATATTGTGCTTTTGTCTTGGTGCTATTTTATCCACTGCCGTTTGAATCATATGAATAAATTCCAAGTAAACTATGTTTACATCTGTAGAGGTGTAATTCCAATCTGCTCCTATTAGTTCTTCAATCAAGCTGGAAATTGCTTCATTGCTTAAATTTCTCTTGAATATAAACCTTGTTTCACTGGTATTAGCCTCAAATTCCAAGCCAACACCAATAATTTCATGGTCGCTTAACGATGGAAAATCTCTTGGAACCTCTTTGGCATTAAAGTCATTAGTAATAATGTGATCACCCAGTGTGGACGATAAATTAGTAGTTCTTGTTTCTTTTGTGACGATTTGTGCAAATCCGGCTGCTTGTATGATTCGACTTAATCTTTTGGCGTCATTGTCTTTATTTATTAAGTCTATGTTCAGATCTCCCAAAAGAACGGTTTTTTGCTGCTAAATAACTTGATCACTAAGCTTTTCTTTCAAGTAATTTAAAAATTCTCTACAGTTTGCATTTGGGGACCTATAAATAGCTCCTACCAGAAGCGGCTGTTTTTCAACATGCACCTTTATAACCACTATCCAAAAATTGTAATCAACTGCCTCATTAAAGATCACTGTAAAGTTCAAAGAACTTTTTATGTATATAATGGTCCCTCCCGTGTGTCTGCTGCTCGAGTAGCAGATCACTGTCTGATAACCTGGTATATCTACTTCTTTGTCATCTATTTCATGTCTGATATGTGTTTCACTTACACAGACAATGGATGGGTTCCTATCCTGCAGCAGCTGTTTTACTTCCAAGATGTGTGATGTCAGTCCTTGGGCGTTTATATGTAAAACCAACACATAATTCAATGACAAGGTGGCTCTGGATAAATTTTTTGGTGGCTATATATACTGTGTCCTAGATTTAACTCGTTCTTGTACCCATAAATTTAATATCCAAATTTTCTTTAAGTCTTGACAAGCAGCTCTGATTTTTCACTCTCTGAATAAAGTCTTCCTCTGTAGTTAAATATTTTTCCTGTATACCAACGATGACGACCTTTGGGTTACCTGTTTTTGGAATTTCTACTGTATATTTTTCGGAGAGTTCAGTAACCGCCTTGTTTTGCAGTTTTTTTAGGGAATTCTCATTATTGCACTCGATCACAACACAACCTTGACGCAGAGATTTTAAGTTTTTTACTTCAACTGATATCTCGGACGGATTAATTTTTTGGGTGATAATGTTTTTGGTAGTAACACTGTCCTGGTTGGTATTTTTAGGTTTTATTATTAATGGCGGAGGTTTATTCTTTTTAACAATACTAGACCATTGATTTTTTTCCTATGGCTGTCGTATTCTCCAATCTGTTGAGTATTTGAGACGTTTTTATTTTGTTTTCTTCAGCTTGGCGCTCTAGGTTTTCCATTCGCTTGACGATATTTAGCCTTTCATCCACCAATATGACACAGTCATCACAGTACCAAAACAAATTTTCACAGTCATTTATTGATTTATACAACTGGTCTTTTAATTGCACACATTGAGGATGATACCTTTAATCGCAAAATTTACACTTAACTAACTTCGAACTGACGATAAAATTATCGGAGCAACGAGCACACACGTGTGTACCCGTTGACATGATGCCTGGAAATGAACTGACCCTTGAATTGTTACAATTTAAAATGTCATTAAATTTTCTCACTGAATATCCTCCAAGCATTGATAAATAATTTCACCTTAAAATATTTGTGTTAAACATTGTTGTTGGAGAAACGTGTGTTACATTATAGCTGAAAAGGCGAGGTGTCGTTGGAAGTGGGCGTTTTTCTACTTAAGCTTAGAGTAGCACTAAAAAAAAATATATATATATATACCGGGTGTTGCATCGTCGAGCGGGACATAGGAAATCCCATGTAATTTTAAATGGGGTCAATTATTGGCTTCCCTAATTATTTTAGAGAAAAATTCTATTTAGGTTTATTAAAGAGCACTAAAACCCACATTCAAAAGAATAACCTTAGATATTTTTGATGAGCCCGTTTACGGGTTATCGCCGATTTCTTTTTAACTATTTCTCCTTTTTATGGCCCCGTATTTGCGGGCACCAGTCAAGGTAAAAGATGACTGTCAAATAAAGTTGTCATTTTGAAATGTGTGCTTTATTGTTATAAAAACTCGTACATCGAAAATATTAAAGGTGTATTTATGAGTACAAATTAATCTGAATAAAACTAAAATAAAGTATCCAATTACAAGGTTAATTATGACATTTTACATGTTTCAATAGTTTACTAATTAATAGGTAGGTACTATTAAATTGTTAGAACTTTAGGATTTAAGAAGATCTTCAAATATTCCTCAAAATGACAACTTTATTTGACAGTCATCTTTTACCTTGACTGGTGCCCGCAAATACGGGGCCATAAAAAGGAGAAATAGTTAAAAAGAAATCGGCGATAACCCGTAAACGGGCTCATCAAAAATATCTAAAGTTATTCTTTTGAATGTGGGTTTTAGTGCTCTTTAATAAACCTAAATAGAATTTTTCTCTAAAATAATTAGGGAAGCCAATAATTGACCCCATTTAAAATTACATGGGATTTCCTATGTCCCGCTCGACGATGCAACACCCGGTATATGCATGTATATAATAACATACATATATACAGTCATATCTACACACATTCCTTAACTTAATCATCCAAGAATACGCTTGTAGCGACAGGTAGTATACCAAGGCAGTCGTACAGTCAGCATTGATCCCTGTTAAGAATTTCCCGCCTATAACAACAATAGTGCTTTTGGTGAAATGGGCACACGTGTTAATTTTTAATTTACAGGTGTATCATGTACTTAACTTGCAATATGCTAAACTAAAAAAAAAATAAACTAGGAAACGATGACAGACACGATAAAAATGTAGGTAATCAAAAAGAATGAGAAAAGAACGGGGAGTCAAAATATGATATCAGTATTTATTCAGGGTATTCCAAAAATAAGTTCAGGAGAGTGAAAGTGTCGGTATAGACATTCAGTTCTTTTTTTTTTAATTTAAGACTAACCATAGTTTAGTTAGGGGGGAGGGGTTATCGCAAACGTGCCTTCATTTAATTCATTTGGGTTCATCTATTACATATACACCTGTATAAAGGGTAACTTCAATTATTATATAAGACTGTCAATCAAATAGAGATATTAAAAATATCCCAAATATTATAATGGTTTTTATTTTATTAACGTTTTGTGCCACTTTATTTGTGACAGATGTCAATACTTTCATTATGAAAATAGATCTGATAATAGGACATATTCGGTTCTTTCGGTTCACAACTTTAAATAGTTCTAAAAATGGGAACGTTTCTGCCGAAGAGAATTGTTTATAAAATGCATATAAAATTTTTGCAGTGGCTTTATTTATTGCCTAAAGAAAATGAAAATAATAAATCTGGAAAAGAATTCACACGTTATTTTCAAAAGTTTTGTCTGGGAGGTATCTTACTGACTGGGTCCATGCTTACAAGTTATTTTGAAACCATATTATATAACGAAGGATCTAAAAGTGTATTGATGTTCTATTTATATATAGTACAACAGCTCGTTGAAATTTTATTATTATTTTCGGTTGTCTCATGTATTAGTAAAACTGACTCTTTGCAAATGCTGTCTCAGTTGGTAAATCCTTTTAAGGTTGCATCAAAATTTAGGTGTAACATCTTAAGAAGAACCATAGAATTAATTATTTTTATTCTTTTTCATATTAGAGTCATTTATTTTGCATATCATCATTTTACTGTTATTCGAGATTTTTATGATGATTTAATACTAACATTAATACTAGTAGTAAATTGGTCAATTCAGTTGTATTACATGTCGTTTTTTAAAATGTTTTTAATAATTTTAATTATCGAAACTAAACTTTCTTTAAAACAAGCAAATAATACGTTGCAATGTAAACCAACAAGGGCGAAAGATGCCAAATATATTTATATAAATGCATTCTGTGCTACAAGAATATTTAACAATTTATTTGGGTACTCGATGGTAGCGATTTTTACGCAGTGGATCATTTTCATCGAAATAATATTATTGAATATATTTTTCAATAACAATCCAGAAAATGTCAATTCTTTAGAATCGAATCTATATTCCAGATTTATAGCCATTATAGTTCGGCTTATACTTTTTTCGGTAAGTAAAACGTTGGTCTCTAGCTTTCATACGCCTGTTTGGCGTAACAATAATCGAATTAATTTCGTCTATTTGCAGGCACGTGTGCAAAAGCACCCAATGACAATAACATTACACTAATAACAATCCATGGATAGTTTTTAAATTAGGTCAATATACGTTACCATGGAACAAAACGTTCTTGACCCTTGAATTGTTACAATTTAAAATGTCATTAAATTTTCTCACTGAATATCCTCCGAGCATTGATAAATAATTTCACCTTAAAATATGTGTTTTAAACATGTTGTTGGAGAAACGTGTGTTAATACAGGGTATTATTTAAGTACGTGGCCAAACTTCAAGAGGTGATATAGTTTAAAAATAGAATTATTTGGAGGTGTATTTCTGTGTTAAGTTTTATTTGATTTAGCAGAATATTTCTACTTTGTGATAAAATAAAATTTTTTGTCTGGATTTTATTTATACAGGGTGTGATTTAAGTATGTGGCCAAACTTCAAGGTGTGATGCTTTGGGTGATTTTAAGACAAAAAGTTTATACAAGCATAGGTCCGGTAATGCTTCGTTTTCAAGATACAGGGTGTCAAACTTAAAAGGAAAAATCGTTTTTTTCGTGAATATTTTGATAATCCTTTGGCCGATTTTGTTGAAATTTGGCAGTGTCATTTACATTTGGGAGGGGCTAATTTAGCCTGAACTAGATTAATATTTTTAGGTCTAGTGGCGTCGCGGAAGGCACCTTAACTAAAATTTTTGACAAAGGAAAATGTGCGCTACTGATATTCTTGCAACTCTTCTTCTATTTTTCTCGCATTAGGCAAATAAAACTACAACTTTTTTATTTTTGGCATTTCCTTCGTATCTTGGCCTCGCTCTTGAGAAAAATCATAAAAATCACTTTATTGCAATTTATTGTTATTGTTGCACATGGACATGGAATAAAGTGATTTTTATTCATGATTAAGCAAATAAAATTAAACAAAAATCATGTTTTCAATTTTTGCGCTCAGATTAACTGTTCGATAAAACAAATAACGTTATTTATTACTGCAGTGTTTTGAAAGTAACAAAAAAAGTAAGGGTACCATGGAAGGAAAAACAATTGTTTAAACAAATTTGACTTGATCACTGACATAACTTTAAACGGTGTATACGTAATTATTTTATCGTAATTATTTAAAGTGTTTTTAAGAGTTTTAAGCAATAGAAATTGTTACTGATGTTACAAAATGGTTCAGTTTACAAACTCAGAAATGACCGATATGCATTTTGTCTATGGAATGGCCAGACGCATTTATCAAGAAAGATATCCTCATCGCATTGTACCAAATAGACAAACATTTTTAAAACCACATGAAGGGCTGTGCGAATCAGGCACCTTTCAAAGGTCGGCTGCTCTTATTTTTAAAAGGTATCGTCATTTTTTGGAATTTGTGTTACCTGAACTATTAGAAGCTGTCCCACTGCCAGTAAGAGTACCAATGTGGCTCATACACGATATGGCAAGTCCATAGTTATGGCCACCCAGGTCAACCGAATTAAATCCCTCAGATTTTTTCTTTGGGGGCATTTAAAGTGCCTCGTTTATAAAACTCCATTCAACACTGAAGAAGAATTAATCGAACGGATACGGGTTTCATGTGATCAGATAAGACATACGCCGGTAATATTTCAACGTGTTCGGCAATCGCTGCTAAGACGAGGTAATGCTTGCATTGCAGTTGAAGGATATTTTCAGTTTCGTGTTACTTGTTACTTATTGTTAAATGTTTTCTTACTAAAAAAAATAGCGTACTATTTGTTTGAGTGTGGTTTTAATAAAGCGTATTTTTTGTTTGTTTGTTATTTTAATTTCCGGCGTTACCACTGTGCACGCCACTGGCAAATTGAAACAAAAAATTTTTAGCTTACAAGATTCATTTGTATTCATTAGGAGCTGCCACCAAGTTTCAATGTATTATTATGTTGTCACAGGGACATGCAATCAAGTGATTTTTATGTTTTTCTCAAAAACGAAGCAAGTTACGGAAAAAATACAAAAATTGCAAAAAATTCAGTGGCGCACATTTCTTTCAAAAATCTTAGTTAAGGTGCCTTCCAGGACGCCACTGGACTTTAATCTGGTTAGGGCTAAATTAGCCCCTTACCACCCTAAATAACACTGCCCAATCTCAACAAAGTCGGATGAAGGATTATTAAGATATTTACGAGAAAACGATATTCTTTAAAAAGCTTGACACCCTGTATCTTGAAAACGAAGCATTACCGGACCTATGCTTATATAAACTTTTCGTCTTAGAATCACTCAAAGCATCACACCTTGAAGTTTAGCCACGTACTTAAATCACACCCTGTATAAATAAAATTCAGACATGAAACTTTATCTTACCCCAAAGTAGAAATTATCTGCTAAATCAAATAAAACCTAAAGAAATACACCTCGAAATAATTCTATTTTTAAACTATATTGCACCCAAACGCCTGCAAAAATATTGTAACGGCTTCAGACGACCGTTTAAATCGGTTTATTTTATTGGGATGTATTGGGTAAACGCCAATATAAGGTTCGGTGTTCGGTTCTGGGAATTATTAGTTCTCGAGTTCACCCAGATAAGCATGACGGCCAGGGACTCGTAACCTAACTTCACATCAGCACAAGCAGCTGATACTTGTGGTTATGTTCAATTATTTAGAACAGTTCTTACTTACAATGCGTTATTTATCTACAGTTTTTGTGCATTTGTATTGGAAAGAACCTGTTTATTTTTACTTCAGAAACGCCAAGTAAATTCTTGGAAAAATGACGGAATATGCAGTACAATTTTGAAGATGAGTTTTGATGAATTTCTTTTTAATAGTGAAATTGCATAATTATATACTATGTTTTGCGTGGAAATTTGGTTTCTCAATTTTTGTTTTATGCACAAAGAAAGCAGGTAGTTATCTAGACATCCTACATATTATAGTCAAGTTAGCGCCACAAATATAACATTATTGTTTTCTGTATAAAACTCCAGCAAAAAATGCTATGCGGCATGCATTGCGGCTTAAAATGAGAGGTTTGGGCAAGCGCATTACTTAGAACCTGAAAGCCAGATGCCGCCGAGTACGATTCTTACAGATGTGAGCCGTCCTCGCATCGCATCTTTTGAATAGGTCTTCAAGATGGCGTCGAGTAACGATGCATTGTCAGAAGTCGCCTCAAAAAAGTGCAAATACTGCAAAAGAAATGTAAAAAAAGTAATAGCGAAGTGTGCAACGTGCTCAGTTATTTACCACCAATCATGTGCCCTAAAGGGGGCATTCCGATACGGGAGACCGCGACAAGCGACCGAGACCGAGAGACCGCGACGTGCGACCGCGACGTACCGCTTTAACGGATTTGTATGTGGTGCTTTCCGATGCAAGCGACAGCGACGCGAGACGGTAGGTGTGGCCATCGTGCGACCAACGGTCGCGCGACCACACTGCTCTGGAAGCAGTGATACGCTGCGACCTGCATAGTTTATTTCAATTATTTTATACCTAGAGAGGGTTGAATGGCGACGTTTTCTACTCAGGAAGATGAACTGTTCATCGATTTAGTCTCTAATCACCCACCATTATATGACAGCACTCTCCAGGCTTATAAGGATAGTATTTTATTTAATTTTTTGTCTTTTTTCTTGCGGTAAAACCAACACAATTATATCTTCGTCCTCGTTTTCCAATAAACGGTTTAGTGAATGTTTTCTTACATTAAGATTGTTAGACATGGTTTTCTGAAACGTACACAATTACTAAAAAAACAAAATGGACCTAGCCAAAGTCGCCACGTCGCGCGTCGCGTCGTCTGTATTTGTATGCTACTGGTCGCCGCAGCGACATGCGACCTTTGGTCGCTTGTCGCTCGGTCTCGGTCGCTTGTCGCGGTCTCCTGTATCGGAATGCCCCCTTAAGAATGACCGGGCTGCAAGTCGTCAGCGGCAGCAAATGCGTTATTTCATGCCCCTGGTGTGCAAAAAACTGTCGTGATGACGAGGTAAGCAAATTGATAAGTCAGGCAGTGTATGACAAGGACGAAGAAATTCTGAAGTGCTGAATAAAATGGATCTGATGGAAAAATCCCTGAATAGTAGAATGGTAAATATGGAAAAAACAATAACAAAGCTGACGGTGCCGGCAGAGAAAACATCTTCGGCTGATCCGGCTCCACTGCCGCAGATCGGAACTCTACTACAAGGCATCGTGAGTATCGAGACATCGCACAACACCGTGACACCCAGAGTAACACCAGTGGCCGCAAATGATCAAGCCTCTGGACCCGTACAACCGGACAAAGTCAGCGTTCGACAATCTCATAGGCAAACGCCAAGTGTTGGAACTGAAAAAGAAGAGCAGTCGAAACTACCTAACCATCTAAACAAATATCAACAAAAACCAAATACAAACATTACAAACATTGATACTGGTAACAGTGTCACTACTGCTGCCAAATACGATGAAGCGGATTCGGATGGTTTTATACTAGTTAACCGGAAAAAGCGCATAAACAACGAAAGCAATCGCCCAAAGCCAAGTGTCGGTACAAACGAATCTGACAGTACTCTTAAGGCAGCTCCTAGGCTCTCTTCGATTTTCTTATCAGGATTTGAGACAGGATTGGAGCCTGGAAGGATCGTTGATTATTTAAAGAACCTCAAGCTCGCTGAAGGATGCAACTGTGAAAAAATGAGAACGAGAAAGGACAAGTACAAAAGTTCTTTTAAATTAGTAGTTCCGCAAACTCTGAAGGATGAAATAATGTCTCCAAGTTTGTGGCCAAAAGGCATTATTATAAACCATTTTCGCAATCTTCAGAACCGGGGCTACCATATCAACTCTCAGACATCAGGCATGGGGGTTCCCGGGGTGCAAAAGAAACAACAGTTAAGGTTCTGCATTATAATGTACGCTCTGCAAGTAACAAATTTTCAGAGATAGAAACTGCTGTTCTCCTGGATGACGCAAGTGTGTTCTGTATGACTGAGCATTGGCTTCAAGATGATGAGGTCCAGGGCTTCAACATCAAAGGTTACAGAACGGCTGCATACTCTACCAGAACCAGCATGTGTGGTGGTGGTACTGCCATACTAGTCAAGAATGACCCTAGTTTTAACTGTATTAATAGCGTTAACAATTTTAATATTGAGGGTTGCGTAGAGATGAGCAGTATTGGTTTGACCTTATTAAATATCATAATACTTGTTGTTTATAGATAACCTTCTGGAGACTTTGATGCTTTCTTGGAGGCAGTAGAGGCAGTGATGGTTTGTGTTGGAGTTGATAGGAACATTGTGGTCGCGGGCGATTTTAATGTGAAATTTGGAACAGATTGCAAGGATTGTCTGCAGTTGTGCGATTTTTTTGGAACCTATGGACTGAGGCAGACTATTGATGAACCAACACGAGGAATAGCCTGTCTGGACAATGTTTTTGTTAACTTTGAACGACCAGGCTTGCAAACTGAGGTATTAAATTTTAATTTATCGGATCACTTGGGTCAAAGATTGCAGTTTGCTGTACGGACGAGTGCCGATTTGACCAGAGCAAATACGTTTCGACCCATTACACAGTATGGGCTGGCTAATATGTTTAATATCGTTCAGGAATGCTCGTGGAACTTTATTTATGATAACATCAATGTAGAAAGTAAATTTGACATGCTAATGGATATTCTTGAACGTGCCTGTCACGAGTCATTTCCTCAGAAAACGTATATTGTTGGGGCAAAACAAACCACTAAAATAAACTGGTTTGATGACAATTTAAGAACTAAGAGGGAACACCTCAACTTACTATATGAAGTAAGCAACCAATTCAACAGAACAGCTGATATAAGTGCTTACAAAGAATATAAAAACCATTATAGGTCTGCTATTAAGGCAGCTAAAAAACAAGCTAATGGCAGAATGATTAATTCATCTAACAACCCTGCTAGAAGTGCTTGTGATATAGTAAATAGCCAGAGAGGTAAGCATGGGCGTACACTGAATCGTCCCACCATCTCACCAGACGAATTTAATGGCTTTTTTGTTAGTATTGCGCACACTTTGATCGATAGAATACCGTTCACTGAATAATATGATCCTTTAGCGACACTAAAAAATACAACTTTTAATCATGAAACTTTTAATTTTAAAGAAGTAAGTTACAATCAGATTAGGGACATAATAAATAATATCAAAAACAAACATAGCTCAGACACATATGGTTTAAATATTAAAATTATTAAGCTTCTAAAAAATTTTCTAATTTCACCTTTAACTAAACTAATTAATGAATGCCTTAAAAAAAACATATTTCTTTCTGTTCTAAAAAAAGCAATCATTACACCAATTCATAAAAAGGGGGATATCAACGACACATCTAATTATCGTTCAATAGCCCTATACTACCTATCCTGTCAAAAATCTTTGAAAAATGTATTGCAATGCAAATAATTGCACTTCTAGAGGAAAATAAATTACTTTCTTGTTGTCAATTCGGCTTTAGGGAAGGTAAAAACACGGTTATGGGGATACTTGACCTTCTAACTGGTGTAATGAATTCATTTGAGAATCTAGAATATAATGCTGTCCTATTTTGTGACTTAAGTAAGGCTTTCGATTGTGTCTCTCATGATCTCCTATTGAAAAAACTATCACATTATAAATTTAGTAATAATGCTAGACAACTTTTGGAATCCTATCTCACCGATCGCACGCAAACGGTTAGGGTTGGTGGTGTGTCCTCGGTGGAGAGAGTTGTGGATATTGGTGTGCCACAAGGCTCAGTATTGGGTCCTCTATTATTCCTTATATTTATAAATGACTTACCATCAGCAGTACCCAATGTCCATTTCACTCTCTTCGCTGACGACACGACTATCTCCGTGTCGGGAGGGGAGATCGATGAGGTGGAACACAGACTAAGAGAGGCGCAAGCGAGAGCATCTGACTGGTTTAATGCGAGTGGACTTCTACTCAACCAGGACAAAACGAATAAAATGATATTTGCACTTCGTAAAGGTAGTAATACCGAAGACAATTTAAAAGGGGTTCGCTTCCTGGGTACGCAACTGGACTGCAAATTGAAATGGGACCTCCATGTAGAAAATGTGGTTGGCAGGCTTCGTGGGAGCGTATTTGTCCTGAGGAGTCTATATGGGTGTGTGTCAGAAGCCACAATGAGGATGGTATACTTTGCCATCTTTCATTCAGTGATGACCTATGGTGTCCTAACATGGGACGTGCTAGCCAGGCGGGGCGTGTTTTTGGTCTGCAGAGAAGGGCAGTACGGATGATTGCGGGACTTGGCTGGAGAGATGACTGTAAACAGGCATTCATACAGCTAAAAATTCTCACTTTACCATCTCAGTATATATTTGAATGCCTGTTGCATGTCAAAAAAAATTAACAATCTCTTACAACACATAGAGACGTACATGAGTATGGAACAAGGGCAGAGATGCTCTGGTTCCAACATACTGCAGACTGGGGAAGTGTCAGAGTCGACCGGATTTTATTGCAATCAAAATCTTTAATAAATTGCCTACTATTGCAAAACAATTACCATTTCTCCCCTTTAAAAATACGGTCAAATCGCTGCTCATCTCTAACGCCTTCTATAATGTGGAAGATTTTTTGAACTATACATTTTAAATTTTACATGTTAACCTGTTTGTGTTTTGTCAATTATTTTAATTCTATTAACTTTGACTTTATTTTTTTTTACTACTCGTATTGACTTGTGTAAACACTTTATTGTACTGACATCAATAAATTATTATTATTATTATTATTATAATTATTATTATTATTTTTCTTTTTAACGTAGTATAGGTAAGAACAGAGCAAATCCGTATCGGCGCTTCGCCAGTAGCGATCAAAAATACTGTCAAAATGAAATGTGGACAATAATGTTATATTTGTGGCGCTTACTTTAAGTAGGTACGTTAGGCACATACACAATATATGTTTAAGCTTTGAATTTGTATAAACTTATTCATTAACAATATGAACAATTTATTTATGATTTTCAATTTATTCATGATAGGTAAATTTTTAAAAGTGTATATTTTTAAATAATATATTGTTTTCAGAGGTTTTATGGTCGATCAGGCATTAGCACTGCTTGAGGACGATTCATTTACCGAAGAAGCGACCATCACAATAATACCGACAGAAGACGGCGTAGACACAGACGAGGATTCTGGGCATGAAGAAAAGTCAACTCCCGAAAGTCTGCCTCCATCTTTGCTAAAAGCCGAAGCTTAAATTAAAGTAAAATAATACGAAAATTTAAAGAACCTAGGTTAACCTACTATTCTAGATTGAGATTTGGCAGATAAAATTCCCTTGGCAGCATTTTCAAAACCTTTTGAAAAGCAAAAGTTCTTAAAAAATTGGACCCTGCAATTGGGAAACTTGCGATATGCCTCCTTTATAAGAAGGAAATTGGAGAAATACTTACTGAAGATGTAGCTGAAGAATCAATCCCATTACCCATTTTCAGTAAATTTTTTTATTGATGAGATAATATCACTTATTACTACTGAAACAAATCGTTATTTGCAACAACATAATATGGCAAAAAAGCCTGTAATGTCATGCGAAATGGAGAAAATTGTGGGTATACTATTATTCTCTGGCTATGTACCTTATCCCAGAAAAGGTTATACTGGGAGAAAGATATAGATGTTCATAGAGGAATTGATTTAAATGCACTTTCCAGGGCTAGATTTCCTAATATTATGGGTAGTATTTACTTCGCAGATAATAACACATTAGATATAAGTGACAGATTTGCTAAACTTCCCAGCCATAACAGTCCCTTGTTATGGCTCTAAACACTTTATTAGAGGCAAGCCTACTCGATAGGTTCAAGCTATGGGCTGGCGCATTAATAAAACTGAATGCATCAACTGGTTTCAACCATACCAGAGACAAAATAAGCACTTATCGAAAAAATATTAAGAATACGGCGTAGGTGCTGAAGTTGTGCTAAACTATATCCATGCATTGAGACTATAGTGGAAAAACGACCCGTTGCACATAATCGTAGATGACTTTTTTTTCAACATGACTTAATTGCAAATACTTGCCGAGGAAAATATTCGAGAAACGGGAACAATAAGAAGCAACCGGCATGGTTGCCAATATCTGGCTTTCATAGTGATGTTATTTGATGGCATTCTAATTCACTTTTTGACAAACGCCTTGTGATTATTTGATTATTTTGTATTATTTTATCATAATGTTCTTAACAGAAACGCAAAGAATCGAGATCCTCATTATGGCTGGTTGTGGAGATAAAACTCGAACGCAAGAAGAAGTTTGTAAGATGTTCAATAATAAATACCCGGAGAGATAGCCAATCAGTCAGGCCACTGTAAGTAAATTAATAAATAAATTTAATAATTTCGGACATGTCGGAAACAAGCCGCGTTTAGGACGACCAGGCATCCCTGAAGACACTAAAATTGATATTTTAATGTCGTTGGAAGAAAATCCTCATTCAAGTACTAGATATCAATATCAAACCAAGACAACATTGATGTGGATCATTAAGCTATTGTGAAGTTCTTAAGAAAAGAAAAGTGGCGTCCTTATAAAATAAAAATAGTGCAAGAGCTATATGACGATGATCCGAACAGAAGGAATCAGTTTTGTGAGGTAATGATGGATATCTGCCAAAATAATAATAATTTTGTAAAAAACGTGATTTTCTCTGATGAAGCCACATTTTGCTTTAATGGGGAAGTAAATAAGCATACAAATTTTCGTTATTGGTCAAATGAAAATCCACTGGTATAGAGAGGGCCATACGCATTATGAGGAGAAAATTAATGTTTGGGCGGGAATTGTTGAGAATAGAATCATCGGGCCATAATGTTTTGAGGGGACATTGAATGGCAAACAATACCTGTCATTTTTAGAGGAAGAACTTGTACCTGCCTTAATTACACTATTTCCAAATCAAGATGTTCCAGATACGTTTGATGATAGGCTTTGGTTTCAGCAAGATGGAGCTCCTGCCCATTTTAGCGCAAATGTTCGAAGATATTTGGACAATACGTTTCATCATCGTGTCATAGGCCGACAGGGCGAAATAGAGTGGCCACCAAGGTCACCCGACTTAACTCCGCTCGACTTCTTTTTATGGGGCTACGTTAAAGAGAGAGTATACAAAAATAAACCACAAAATTTAGAAGACTTGAAAATAAGAAAAATAGCCACTATACGGCAAATTACCCCAGATATTGTTACTAACGTCCAAAGAGAGTTTGTGGATAGATTGGGTCATTGTAGAGCTGTGAATGGATACCACTTCGAACATTTATTAAAATAGGCAGACATATTCCTTTATTGTAAATAATGTTCATTCAATAAAAAAATAATATGTTTAAAATTTAAAAAAGTGTCATTTCGTTTATAAACACAAACTTGAAATTGATACTGATTTTTTAAGACACCCTATACGAATGAAAATAAAGTTGGGAATAATAGAAATCTCTGTGAACAGGTTAACTTAAAAAAAACGCTTAAACAATTCGATGTATGTTTTTATTTTCATTGAAGATGTTTAATTTTCAATTGTCAATAATTCGTAAACAGTTGAAGATATGTAATTTTTCTCTAAAACCGTTAGAGATAAGGATAGGGTATGCTACATGAATTATGCGCAGAATTTGACGTAGAATTCAAAATTCGACTGAAAAAACTAGGGTTCTATTTAAAATACAAATATTTTTTGCTACATCTACTTTTTGACACACCCTGTTGAGGCAGAAAATTCGGAAGAAAAAATTATAATCGACGTGTCCGAGCGTTTTTTCAAAAAATTAATACCTGATTTTTAAATGAATTTGTTCCATATTTTAGCTCATCACTGTATATAGGTCAGCAAGTTTTTCTTTATGTAAGGTATTACTAAACTTTGGATACACATTTTTTGTAATAGCTTGTTCACAAGTAAATGTTTTTTTAAGAATTTTGCTTTTTTTTTTAAATTTTTTTCCTAAGTCAGGCTTATTTGGGTTGATAAAAAGGTACAATATTCCAAAGTAGATCTATTTATAAAGAATTCTTTGTCAGATATTGTGATATGCTAATGAGGGTCTTTGTGAAGCGCCGACACATCTCAGTGACAGCGGTTGCTTCTACAACTCATGCACATGCAACTTTTTGATTAGCCGGGTAAAACATGGTTGTAACGGTAATGACGACAACGGATCTCACATGTTTAATCACTTTTAATTGGTTCCCCACGGTAACGCCGCGAAAAGTAGGTTGGCCTTGGCCACTTCAATCTATCGGTGAATTTCGGCAACTACTCACTAACAACATCCTGACGAGAGGAGTTCGACCAGGTTCCACGCGAGCGACTCTATCTTGAAGGCACAAAAATGTGTTGTTTCTCCGTTCTGTAATAAAAATGATCTTAGTGCTATTCATCAAATAAGATGTTTCTTTCCTGCCGAGTAGTGACAAAATTTGCTTTTATGCAACGTAAAGACTTCCTTAAAAAAGTAAAGTATTTGTTTTCTATCGGCTTACGACATTTTTTTCTAGTATGATAATACAAGATGTGTTCCTCAGCTTTTTTCGTCGTGATAAAGAAATAAATCCCACAGATAAATAAAGTTCAGTGTACCCAATGTTCCGGAAGTTAAGAACTTAAAAAAGTGTTGTAAAATCCTGTCAATAAGTGTTAGTCTATGGTAAAAGATATTATTTATTTTTAGAATCCTATAAAAATACGAAGATTTTATATTGGATTCCTTAAAAAAATATAATCATATTTATAATCCCTATTTATTTTCATTTTTATTCATTATTATTATTATTATTATTTTTTTTTCAATATGTATGCTTTTAGATGTTTGTTAAATGTTAAATAAATAAATAAATAAATAACTAGATAACTTATTTATGTATAAACATCTGGCTAATCAATGATGATTGACCATATTCCTTATAACATCTTTATTTAGTACAAAAACTTGAATTATTAACTATGATATATACGGACAATAACTATCTGACAGCCTCTTAAAAAGAGAATCTTCATCTTTGTTTATCAAAACTTGGCGATACATTTTCGCAATATCACCTGTTAATACATACTTATGCAGACGGAACTTAAGTAAAATCAAAAATATGTCATGTTGTAAAGATGGATAAATTGTTGGTGCAATTAAAAGTTAATTAAATGCATTAATATTTTTCAATAATATAAAAATTTAAATAAAGTAAATAGATGTTATTTCTATTAAACGGAGTTTTAATTGAATAAATTCATTTATAAACCAACCAACCTTATAATGTGACGATATTGTACAAATGACGGCAAGCTGGTAAAATTTTCTCCGTTTATTTTGGTCCTCATGTCTAAATTAGGTTTATGTTTTTTTATTAAAATTACCTAAAATGAGAGAAAAACATGTGTTTTGCAAATTTAACCTATTTATTCCGTATCCCATAAACTTTAAAATCACGTTCAGATTACAGTTCTTTTGTCTTAAAATTAATTAAATATTTGAAATTAGGAAAATCACGATTTTTACTCTTTTTAACTCTATCCATGGATACACTGTATATTTATTTAATAATTTTACACAGAATTGTACCGAATATACTAAACAATTGTCAGTTTTCGTTAAGTACAATAGGAAACTTGCAATTTTTTTTATTGCGTAAATATGCTCAATTACATTGAAAACTAGTTTGTGCAAAATATGACCCCTTAAATATTATTAATTAACTTATTATTAATTATTAAAGTTCAACCCGCCGCGCCGGCAAATAATTTCAAACGCAGTGTGACGTCGCGTATCATGAAATCGGGATTATTCACATCAACGATTATACGAATAACATTAATTTGGTAGTTTAGAAAACCTTATAAAGCAGTTATTTTGATTAGAGGTTTGCAGTGGATACTAGGGTAAATTTGTATGAATGATTTACGGTACCACTTTGTTAGAGTACCAATATAAAAACTGTTCAAGATAATATAGTTTCAAAGATTCATGTAGTTAAAGTTAGGACCAACGTTACAGCAGTTCTATATTGTTGTCATTTTTAATTTTTTGCACAGAGAGAAATTTCTTTTTTGCAGCTATTAAACGACTTAGTTGAAGAAAAATTACTTAGGAAGGCGTTGTTGGTGCAATTAAAAGTTAATTAAATGCACTAATATTTTTCAATTAAATCGTGTACTTTCCGGAATTCGACGAAAATCTTTTTATATATTGTCTCAAGCTATATGTACTTTGATGATGATGATGATGATGATGATGATTAATACAGGCAGCAAGTCAAGGTTATTACTACCTCTACACCGCAGCCTAAAGAGACTTATTGTGACGCTTATTGCTCGATTTCTCATTAAAAGAGGTTAGTCACCCTTATTAGGCTGAGCAACCCCCTTATCAGAGTTTTTTCAGGGGATACCCCCTGGGGGATTTGACTCTCCAGGTGGGTTGTTCTCAAGCGTGTCAGTGCGTAGCACTCTTTGATAATGTGGTAGGCTGTTTCCTCCTCCTCATTGCAAAGCCTGCATATGGGTTCGTCGTTATATATGCCTATGATGTGCATGTGTTTCCTTAGAGTACTATGACCGGTTAAGAGGCCTG
The DNA here is from genome assembly GCA_963920685.1 of Polydrusus tereticollis. Classification (NCBI taxonomy): domain Eukaryota; kingdom Metazoa; phylum Arthropoda; class Insecta; order Coleoptera; family Curculionidae; genus Polydrusus; species Polydrusus tereticollis. The sequence goes on from OY987329.1 coordinate 61,184,306, forward strand.
TCACGATTCTAAGCTTGTTTCGGTTTAGTTTTAGGATTTCAGAGGTCATTGCCTCTGAGGGGTTATCCAGCATTAATTTGCTGTGTCTTAGCCCCGAAATGTGGTTCCAATATGACCGATGTTGTCGCTTCACCCACCCAGTCACGCATCCTCTTGCCGAGGCTTTTGGAACCCCAAAAACCGGTTCTGGCCCCATCAAGCAGTAATTGATCCCTGTCTGGCCAAAGCGTCTGCTTTTTCATTGCCCTCTATGCCCTTGAGCCCCGGCACCCAAGCAAGAGTTACGACATTGCTGCTAGCCAGGTCTTGAAGACATTGAAGACAGTTCCACAGCAACTTTAAATTGATCTGATAGCATGCTAGAGCTTTTATTGCTGCCTGACTATCCGTGAAAATTGAGATGTTTCTACCTCTGTAGCCCCTTCTCAGGTTCTCACGCAGGCATACCTCAATAGCATGTACTTCTGCTTGGAAGACTGTGGCATGTATCCCCAGTGGCACGCTAGTGTTATGCTTAGGAACAGCCCCATGAATTCCCGCGCCCGCACCTCCTTTCATCTTGGATCCGTCGGTGTACCAAACTAGTCCACCCGACTATTCTGCTTCTTCCTTTGACCTGAAGCTCCAGTGTATCTGGGTTTTGTGTGGTTTATGTGTACCATGCGTGAATTAAGTCCCTAATTTTTCCCTACAGCTCTTTTGGTGGCCATGAGTGCCATTTTACTTTTATTAATGATATTCTGCATATGGGAGTTCCAGGTTAGTTTTGCATCTAGGGTTGCAGTTCCTTTCCGAAGAGTTTTGGTAGTTTTAGATCTTCCAATTTTCTTCGTTTTGTAAATGGGATCATCGTTGTCTTGCTTGGGTTTACCTTGAGGTTTTCCCTATTGCACCAATCTTCGATGATGTTCAGAGCTTGTTGCATAAGTTCTGATATAACGTGGGCGTGTTTTCCCCGAATGAGTACAACTAAGTCATCAGCATACCCCTGGGTATAGAGCCCTCTGTTATTAAGTTCAGAAAGAAGGTTATCGACTACCAGGTCCCACAGTAGTGGGGACGGAACACCTCCCTGCGGGCAGCCTTTTGCTACCAATACTTCCACTTTTTCACCAAACAGTGTTGCGCTGACCTGTCTACTGTGCAGCATGTTATCTACCCACCTATAGATGGTCTCGCTTACGCCGCGTTCAACTAGTGCTGTTGTCATTAAACCGAAGGGGTATGATCAAAGGCTCCTTCAATATCAAGGAATACCGCTAGGGCAATTCCCTTGTTTGCGAGTGCCGGTTCTATCTTCGATACTAATTGATGAAGTGCCGACTCACACGATTTTCCAGATTGATAAGCATGTTGGTTTGCGTGTAGTTTCCTCTCACTTAGAGAGGTTTCCCTTACATGCTTCTCAATAAGTCTTTCTACCGTCTTCATTAAAAAAGACGACAGTGTGATCGGTCTAAATGCCTTGGGTTGAGAATAATCTCTTCCAGGTTTTGGAATGAAGACCATTCTGGCTTGTTTCCACCTATGTGGAATGTAGCTAGTTGCAATGCTAGCCCTTATTGTCCTACAAATTATAGGAATGATGATTTGTTTGCCCTGCTGTATTAGTGCTGGGATCAATTCATCAGGTCCGGGTGCTTTGTACGCTTCAATTGTGTCAATTGCCCAATCAAGTCGTTCATGGGTTACGACTTCCTTTGCAATTTTCCAGTCCCTATCAGTGGCCCTTTGATTTGGGTTTAAGATATCAGGAAGGTGTTCATTTAATTCTATCACACTTGAATCTGGAAGATGTGTTTGGAGCAAAATTTCCAAAGTCTCCCTTCCAGTTTCTGTGTGTTTCCCATCCGGTTTTGGCTTTCCGTATATGGTTGCTATACTCCGTTTGCGCGGAGTGATATTCTTCCCATTTACCGGTGATCTTCGCCAGGTTAAATAGTTGACGTGTTTTTCTCCTCATGTGTGCAAGATCTTTGTTCCACCAGCTTGTGTCCTTGCTGATGGTTTTCCTTTTTAGAGGACAGTTGATCTGATATGAGTTTAACATTGCTTCCTGTAATTGGTGGGAAGTTAGCTCTATACCAGTGGCATTTCTAATGTTTTTCTTGATATCCCTTGTGCTGATCGTTAGATCTTCCTTATATTTCTCCCAGTTTGTGGTTTTGGGATTCCTGAAAGTTGATATTGATCTCTCAAAATTTGGGAGATCCATACAAATGTATCTGAGATCCGAAAGCGATGGATCATCAGACACATACCATGAGATTATACAAGGGGACGCCAGGGTTATATCAATTACCTCTTTACGAGCGCGTGTAACAAAAGTGGGTTCATAACCCCGATTTACCAGAACCAAGTCCCTAGCTATAATATAATCTAGAAGGTACTCGCCTCTTTTGTTTATGTTACTACTGCCCCATACAGTGTGGTGTGCATTTGCGTCCATGCCAATGATGGTCTGTAGGTTCTGTTCCCTACAGTACGCTTGCAGTTTCTCCAAGTCTTCTGATGGAGGTGGACTGGGTGAGTCAAATGGCAGGTAGACCAAAGCGAGGACAGCTTCTGAATGGGTCCCCGCCAGTTTGTATTTTAGCTTTATTGCTGCCTGTTCCCTAAAACAGAAATCGGTCAGTATAAAAGCTTGTAGTTCATTTCTGACAAAGATGCAAGATCTGACATTGTCGGAAAGTGTGTTGTAAATTAACTTACCTTTAGCTTCTGTGAGGTCCCCTACCCTTCCCCTGAGTAGCCAGGGCTCTTGGATGAGGGCCACATCGAAGTTACCAAGACATAAAAGTGTACAGAGGGCGGCTGTAGCTGCCCTGTTATGCTGTAGGTTTATTTGTATGACCCGCAGCGCCATCTTCCTTTTTATGGGGTTTGGAGGTCCTGAAGGTAATCTCTTTAAGACCGACAAAGGCTTTAAAATCCCTCTTGGCCAGATCCTTCAGGCTGTTCTCAGGTATAGCGAGTACAAGGTTTAGGCCCTGTTTCTCGCTTTTGCTGTTTAGAATTCTCCAGTCTTCTGTTTTGAATTCCCTATTTTGGATCTCCAGAAGCTGAAGAATTTGTTTGGGTTCCTTGATCTCGAGATCATCAGTAGTAACCCAAGTTACCACCCTGAAAGTTTTAACGACATCCTTAGCGTCGCCGACTCTAAGGTTTGCCGCCTCCCAGGGTTGTAGGTTTGGCACCGTTTCTTGCAACCAGGTTTTGGTGGAGCTGTTTGCGCAGGTCATAAACAGCACGCCCCCCTGAGCATAGCTGTTTATAACCTGCGGACCCTCTCCCGTAGGAGACCTCCAGATTTCCCTGGTGAGTGCCAGTTGTACCTTCTTAGACTGCTCTTCAGACAGTCTTGCCTCCGGGTAGGTTTTCAGAGTAATCGCCATCTTAAAAGCAGAGAAAGTCTGTTTATACGATACCCCAGTAGAAGTACTGGGTTGTCCCTCATGTCTGAGTCTTTTAGGCTCCCTCTGCAATGGAGATAGCGACGGCGCACTGTCCTCAGACCGTAGTCTCTTTTGATGTACTGGGTTTTGTGTTGCTTCCCCAGATGTACCAGAGGATCTTGCCCCCGATGTTTCCCCCCCTGAAAGTTTTCCAGCTTTTTGGGTAGGTTTGCCGGTCAAGGTTGTTGCTGTAAGGCTACGATTTTCCTAGGCTTCCTAGGTTTAATCGGCTCACCTTTAGCCCTCGCCGCTTCCACAGCTAGTTTCCGGCGTTGAGCGCCAGAAAGCCGCTTTAAGAACGGAGCATGAGTGGAGACTCCAGGTTCTGCGGTGGTCTCTCTCAAGGTGGTTGTGGCTTGCTCTTGTTGAGCTTCCACTACCTCCATTGAAGATGGTTGTGGCACTGAAGAGGCCGTGGTTTGTTCTATGCGAACTACCTCAGCTCCCTTCGGAAAGGTGGTTAGATTGTCTTTTTTGTTCTGTTCCATATTTGGTCCCACGAGTGTATCGGAAATAGGAATCGACCCCAGCAGAGCCGTGTACCGGGGCAAGGCTAGATACTCCAGAAGGTCGCCTGGTATTCTGGAGGGCTTGTTTGCAACACATCTCCCATGTGCCATGCATCCCTTAGGCACGGATTTCCTCACCACCGTAGGATTGGGTTTGAAGAAAGAAGAGTAGCGTGAAAGGTTTAGAACAGAAGAAGGAAGATGTGGTCAAGAGAGACCTTATAGGATAGTAAAAAAGAAGAAGGAACACGCCTAAGACAAGTTGAAGAAAGGCGTAGAACCGGCATAGGTTCCTCGGGGTTGCCACACCCGTACTCACAAGACGTGAGGAGGTTGGTCCGCGGTTACGGTTTTAGGGGGCATGTTGGAGAGTATTATTCCCCTCAACCCCTGGTATAACCGCAACTAACCACTGATCGCAAGATTCGTGGTCTACCCCCTATCCGCCACCTGGGGACGCGCCTGGTCAGGTTCCCAACCCCCGCAGAAGTTTCCTGCGGTGCCAGGTATATGTACTTTAGTAAAATAAACTTTTATTTTAGTAAGTAATTTTTTTCAACTAAGTCGTTTAATCAAGAATAAACTTTCTTTTTGTGTATTCGTTCCGATCCGGCATAAAAGCGTTTAGCACAACAAGAAATCGAAAATAGAGGAGGTTTTTCAATTTAGAGGTAGTTTGAGTAGCTCAATTTTTCAAGCGGCTTGTTTCCCGCCCTTGGGAACGGGGCAAATATATCTTGCGGCCTTTTCTTGTTGTTTTCAAACCCCCGGCCCTGCTTTGAAGCTCAGAAAATATGGAACCACAAATTCATTTATAACCCCTATCAATTCTATCATGTTATTTTATAAAATATAATTGATATCCGCCCCTGGTAGTGTTCTACATTTTAGTGGGGAGTGCTTCTTAGAAAACCAATAATTAACTGACTAAATAAATTTCAATTTACTTATAAAACGCCCAGAGTTTTTTTGTTTTATTACGCTTAATTGACTTCATTACCTACTTCGTACCCAATATCTGCAGATCAATATTACTACTATTTACAATAATGCGATACACATACTTAACTGCCTTTACTTGGCGAACTTCCTTAAAGTGAAAAACTTTCCTTGGTAACTCCTTGAAATATTTACCTACATTACATTCGGTAAATTATCAGACTGTGACCCTTTAAACTCCCTTCTTTAGGCATAATGAAACAGGTAACAAGATATTTTTTTTTAAATGAACCGGAAATCACGAAAGCAAGCATCTAATCACCTTATAACCAGCTAAAATACATAGTCCGGCGTCAACCGCAGTAAAAATTCCTGACAGATGACGTATTTTCAATTTTGGAGGAATTTTTCAATTGCTTATATCTTAGAGGCGGAACTGAATAACTCTTTTTCTGTGAAATGTATATTTTGTTATATTATTATCTTATGGTTTTTAGTGTTATTTTTCCATTTTAAGTTTTATGCAAGTATTCTATTGCCCTTTTTTAGTGTCAAGTTCTGCTGGTTAATCTAAAGATTTTTTTTAAAGCAAACAGATTGATGCTAGGTATTTGTTTTGTATCTTAGTTCTTGGTCTTTAGTGTTACTTTCCTGGTTTTTCGTTTTTGCTACTAAAGTAGGTACTTGTTAATACTCTACTATATTGTGGTGTTTCCGAGAGTTCACCCTAAATAATAATAATTGAGAAAATAACATTAGATACCCAAATCTTGTACTGTAATTTTACATAATTCCTTTTAGAGTATAAATTATTTGATTTTAGATTGGACCATGTGCCATTGCATTTACTTGTGATATGGTAACAGCGGAGGCTGAAAACCTCATAACTATATGTTATGAAGCACAAAACAAATTGAATTACCGATCATATGAGTACCAAGAACTCCAGTCATTGGCTCTGTTCATATCCTGTAATCCCATACGCTTCACAGCTGCTGAATTTTTTGATATTAAGCGAGCTACAGTTCTTTCGCTTTTTGCTACAACAACAACGTATTTTATTGCATTAATTCAGTTTTATTAGGATTAAAGAGCAAATTAATAGATATTTTACTTAAATTTAACACAATCCAGGTATGATTTAAACTTGCACTTTTGCGAGCAGGTTAATCAAATTTTTGTAGTTTTCAATTTTCAATTGTTAAACTGTGTGCACCTCGATTCATGAACAGCCTAGTAATAGTATATTATTAACCAAGGTTTAGACAGCCATCATTATCGCCCGAGCGGCAAGTTTAAATCACGAGGAGCGAAGCGACGAGGGATTTAGGACGCGAGGGCTATAAGCTGTCTAAACCGTGGTTAATATAATATTTTTTCCACTACTACAAACTTTTATAAGACATTTATCTTTATATTATTAATAATTATAAAAAATTATAGGTAGGTATAAGTATATTTTTTAATCAAGTTACCTGCGTTTTGGAATTGGCAAAATATTTTGTTGTTTTGTCAGGTGGCTTTGTCAATGTCAATTCTTGTTCATTTATGGCATCAGATTTCACGAGTATTCCGTTTTTTTAAATGAGCGAAGAAAATGTTAGTGATATTATTATGTGTACACCTCCAGAATTAAGGATGGAAGCAGAAAAAATGTTGATTGTACCTTGTACCTATCGATATTTTACAATATCCGGCGTCTCTAATAATCTAATATGTATTGATAATTAGCTGGTTGCCTAACCACAAGAAATGATGTTTATGAATTCATGTTGTAGAATCAAAAAATCAAGTTACCTGCGTTAAAATGGATTCTTGAAGATCGGTCAATAATGGATTTCAATGCCTTATTATTGATCATGGTCAATAATAACTTATAAGGTAGAGAAAAACGATTTTTAACGTTAATAATCGGTCAATAATGGCGATGTTATAGGTTAGTAGTGGAAAAAACACATTATTAGAACATTGTGTAAATCATTTAGGGGTCACTTTTTTATTAACTGCAATATAAACATTGCCATTATAAATAATGACGGATTGCTTTGTACTAAGGGCGTCCACTTCTGCCCGCTATTAAAATTATTATTGTACAGGGTCTTTGATTATATTTACGTAAACTCTAGAGCCTTTATTATTAGAGATGGAAAAAAATTTATATACAAAAGCTCCAGGGTTTTTCTTCTATTATCTTTTGAAGTTCAGAATAAACAAAGTCGCATCGGAAAATGAAAAAATATAGGCAACTTCAAGTTTTTTAAATGGAACACCCTGTATGTTATGCGCTAAAATGAAAGATCTTTTTTCCGTGATTCTAAATATATATATGTTGATGACATTTGGGAGAGCCCTTTTTGACATATTATCTTAGCTTAAAATATAAATAAATTGAAAAGAAGGTTGAAAAACTTGTCAAGTAAAGCATGGAAACAATTGTTAAGTTATTTATTACGCTTAAAATATCGAGACGTTAAATTCATAAAGCGTAATAAATAACTTAACACTTGTTTCCATGGTTTACTTGACAAGTTTTTCAACCTTCTTTTCAATTTATTTATATTTTAAGCTAAGCAGACCTATGATCAAACTCACAAGTTAACGCGAGCCGTTAATTTCAAAATTAAAGTGAGTGGGTTAAAATCCAATGCTATTTTCCATTTTGGTATGATGCAACTACAGTTAACGGTCGTGTTAATTCTCGATCTCGTCATCCTAAACAGGAGTGACGCAAATCCTTAAAGTGAGTACTTTAGCATATTTGAGCCAATCAGGGACGAGTTCGGTTATCAATCGCCGAAATTTTGAAGATTGTTTCGAAATGTCAAGTTGTCAAGCGGTCAATGAACTTTTGCGAGCGGTTGACGGCCACAGCTGGGTTTTATTCACATATTTGTTGATTTTGGGCGATTTTTGCTTCAAAAATTAGTAATCGAATAGTTTTTGGTGAAAAATGCAACGTTTGTTAGATGTATTAGCCAGTTTTTTATAAAGAAATGGAAATATATTAATAACAGTAAGTTAAAAACACAATTGTAAGTACATTGTTGGTATAGATTTTTACAAAGGATTTTACTTTCAGATTATTTTACTTTAAAAATCTTGAAATTACTGAACAAAGTTGATTTGATTTGATTTACAACTCCCTTATAGTGACTTTTATACCTTTAAGATCATAATAAAACATGAGAGGAGAGAATTTCGAGGAGATTTCCTTCTATTTACCTAAATCCGTACCAGCTACTGAATTACACGTAGAAGTGAATAAAATATAAGAATTATACCATTTTCTAATATTTATTGAAGCCTTCAAATAGTTTCCTATAATTTACAAGCTGAAAAATACATGATGTTAAAGTTAAATTCAGCTTTGGCAACAATTTATACCTAATAGAGGTAAGTTTTTAAACTAGGTAGCTAGATACTAGATAATTATTAAAACCTGGATCAACCAAGTATTGTTTCGTACAAATTACACAACTTGTGTTGTATTTATAGTTCTTTTAGTAGGTACCTAATGTTTATAAAAAATTGAACCACTAGGGTCACAATTCAAAAGCCCAGGTAGGAATACAAAAGTGAGAGTAAGGGCTTTGTCCCTTGGTATTCGTTGGGCTTTGATCCATTTTTCTAAAATATTTACAACAGTTTTAAAGTTAGAAATAGAATAGAGAGTAGATATATTTGTTGTTTACTTACCTAAGTGCTTGTAAAAATATCTCATAAGGTAAGGATTCAGGTTAGTTATCCTATCTATCCTATGCAGAGCATTCCTTTGTTTATTTTTAATAAAAATATCAACATTCTATCTTATTAAACCTTTTTTTTACCATTTTATTAATAATTTGATTAGATCGAGATGATGTCTACTAGTATTAAAAAAACATTCAGTCCTATTTTTATACCTACCAGTATCTTAACAAAGAACATATGCACCTGTAAAATTCAGAAACTAAAATATTACTATCGAGGAATGGTAGCCTAGTGCAAAGTTAATACTAAAAATATTTAAATAAGTTCGAATGTTATTTTACTATTTTTTGTTTGTAGGCAAATGAGGCAGAAGCAGCTGGATGCAATACGAAGAACTAGTATAGAATGGGCAAGATTAGAAATTGAGATGTAGAAGGAAAGAATGCCAATGAAGTTGAGTTTAAAAATACCTGAAATGTTCCGAGGTGCAAAAATTATTAAAGCAATTAGTGTCAGAAACATGGACAATGGATAAATTTAGACTGCAGTAAAGTCGCGACAGGAACAGGGTACAGCCCCATATTTATAATAAAAATATTAAATTATAGAAATTACTTTTAGATAACTTTAGGTATACTAAAATTCTAAAAGAATCGCTTAACATAACAGCATTGTTTAAAAACATGACCCTTTTTATATTTCCTGTATGAAGGTATCTCTGAGACTTCCTTAAAATTTTATCGCAAAAACAGTAGGTATAGTATCTTTCGGTTTAGAAAGAAGTTAGTTGAGGTTACATTTATATGGCATGTATCCCATTCTAGTTACTTTTATTTTAGGTGGAGATATATGTTGATTTAGGACCGGATTTAATATATATTTTTTTTATATTAATTAAAATGCGACGAGGTCAGTAACGAACAAGGTCAACTCTAAATTATTAAGGACATGTTAAGGGGTTTTAAAATATTAATTGGTCAAATTACCACGTTTTTCCGAAGGTACAGGGAACAGTATACTTATGATTTCCTGATCGAAAATTTTCTAGTTTTCACACTAATTTTAATATTACATAAAGAAGCTGTCTCAAAACATCACCAAAAGGATTAAACAATCAAGGTTACAGTTTTATAATAATTATCAAATAATAAATAAAATACTCCCGAATACGATTTTGTTTTGAACAAGTTTCTTTTGAGTTTTGGGTTACTTTTTTTAGTAAGCAGAAAGTGACACATATAAAATTCTAATGTTAACTAACTTCTTTTTAAACTGAAAAATATTATAGCTTTGTCGTGAAACCAAAATACAAAAAAAATTTAGCAAGTTCTTGATACGATATTATTTTAGTCTTGACAATCGTGTTGAATATTATTAGCAGTACCTACCTACCAGATTTTGTAAAAATTGTAAATGTGATTTTGCTCGCTAATAAATAAATAAGTAACAACGAAAATAGTTTATATAATGGTTTTACTAAATTAATATCTAAAATTACAGGAGTAACTTAATTGTTAAACCAAATTTACATTTTATAACGTAAAATTACAACTGGAAGCAGCAAACTAGTGTCATGTCTCATGGCTTTGTGTTTCATGTGGTGGGGTTTTCTCTATCTACTGCAACTAGATATTCCAAAAACCTAAAATTGTTAACAGCATTTTACAAATTAATTTTTTACCTAGCTACAGGGCATCCTGGAATGTCACTCCTGAAGTTTCCCATTTGACAAACCTACTTTTATGATTGCTCAAAAAAGGTTTGCTGAATGAGAATTTTGGAATGAAATTCAAAAATAAATCAAGTTTATTTTAACATATTTTTAAATTGTATAGTAATTATCCCCATGGCAGAAAGCAAAAACTAAAATGTCTACACATTACTAACGTCGAATAAGATACTATGTAGTTTATAGTAGATGAAAGCGAGACCTTTTATGTAGGGTTGTAACAGGCACTTTAATATGTACTGAGATAGAAAAGTGGGAATTTTTAGCTGTATAAATGCCTATCTGCAGTTTTTTCTCCAGCCTAGTCCTAGAGTTATTCAAACTACTATCCTCTGCAGACCAAAAACTTGCCCTGACTGGCTTGCACAGCCTCATGTCAGGACTGCATGGGACATCACTGAGTGGAAGATGGCAAATATATACCATCCTCATTGTAACCTCTGACACACATTTGGCCATGGCTTTTATATATAAGTTATTAAATGGTCTTCTCCCATCTTACCTTGGTGGATTTATTGCCCATAACAGTGATGTACATAATTACCCTACTCGAAATAGAAATGATTTTTATATCAAGAGGACTAATTCCAGGAGAGCTATGAATTCTTTATTTTTCAAAGGTCTTAAAGAGTACAATGATCTACCGAGATATGTCAAGGAGTGTTCATCGATTAATAGTTTTAAAAGAGAGCTTAGGACATTTTTTAGAAGTTAAGATAGGCTTTTCCGATATGATGATGTTTTGTAGCCTGAAATATAGATTTTATTTGAGTTTCTAGTGTTATATCTGAAGTATATTAAAACTTGTAGGAGTGTTTTTTAACAAACATCAGTGCAATAAGAATCAGAATACCTGGAAGTGTGAGAATCTAATGCTACCGAAAGGTTTCTTTGCATGACTCAAGTGGGCTTAAGGAGTAGATTTTACGAATAATTTTTTTTTGAAGAATAAATAATCTTTGAAGTTCTGAGTAGTTTGTCCTCAGTAAAGCACAAAAAGAGTTAAGTGGCTGTGGGCCAAAAAATAATATATATTTAACAATTGTTTGGGGTTCATAAAGGTTTTGAGGTTGACAAAGGCATAATAAGCAGTTCAGTTTTGCAGCAACATTGTCTACATGGGCTGTTTACTTTAATTGTGAGTCTAGGTGAAGACCCCGAAACTTGCATTGTTCTACTCTTGTAATAAAATTATTATTCAATTTTAAGTATAAATCAGGAATCTGCTGCTTTTTATAGAATGCCATGTAATGGGTTTTATTTGTGTTAACAACTAGATGATTTGTTTGGCACCAAACAGAAAATCTAAGCAGAATTGTATAAGTTATTTCAAGTAGTTGATTAAGTGTAGAAGCAGGTATGACTACTGTTGCATCATTTTTTCAAATCGTTTATAAATAATGCAAAAAGCAAGGAAGAGATTACGCCATTACGCCTCTTTAGGGAACGCCCTATCTGATATTTAGTTTCTCCGAATAGGAGCCCTAAAGTTTTACTCTTCTTTGGCGATTAGAGAAAAATGATTCCAGCCATTCAGAAATATTACCACGTATTCCCATAGCATGCAACTTTCTGAGCAAGATGTCAGTGTCGACGCAGTCAAACGCTGGGCTAAGATATGGAGTGATATTTTGGGGTAGTTCAACGGAAATACACAGAATTATAGTCTTGCAAAAAAGGTGCATCCGAAATATTTTTAGGATGAAACAGCAGGAAAGTTGTAGGTCTGTTTTTGTAGAAAAAAATATTCTGACGGTAATAGGAATGTACATTTTGGACTCTGTAATATTTGTATGTGATAATAGGGATCTTTTCCTCGATTTTAATGTGAAACATGATTATGACACTCGCCATAAAAGTAATTTAGTACCAGAAAATTATAACTATACTTACATACCTCCAAAAAAATGTAAAATACTGCATCATAAAAATTTTTAATTGTTTCTCAGACGAAATTAGAAACCTGCCAAAGAATAAACTAAAATATACCTTAACAAAATATCTAGTCAGTAAGGCCCTCTACAACCTTAATGAATTCTTTGATGATCCTGATAAAGGAATAATTCAGTGTTAAATTTTAAATGTTTGTTACAATTTTAAGCATGTGTAATTTTATCAAAATTGTCATTGTCTAAATGTAATGTAATTACAAATTTAAAATGGTTATTTACAAAAATCTCTCCAGACATTGTTCAACAGCCCCTATTGGTTTTTTTTTTATTATGTTTATAGTAAATGTAAGCATCTTATTATTGAACAAATAAATACTATTGTATTGTATTGTATTAAATCGAAAAATAGAGCTATAGTATAGTAATTAGAATCTATTGTTTTATAAATATATTCCAAGAGATCGTAAGCAGCTGTGCTAGTAGAGAAGTTTGAGCAATACTAATAAAAAATTAGGTAGGTACTATATTTTAAGACGGGACCTACCTTCACATTATTAGATAATGATCCTTTTATTAGTGAATAAAATTGAATCGAGTTTAATCACATTGGAATCTTCGTGAGTCCTGATATGTGCTGGTAATTTTAGGTTAATCATATCCTATAACATCACATTATATCACTGAGAAAAAGGCTAAAATAAAAAAAAAACTAAAATTATACAATACATACTTTGCTTTCACTGCGAATAATCTCTTGAGTTATCTGTCTAGTTGAAAAGCATCTCATACCATAATCTCTTTTTTTCTAAGTGAGTTTTCTGACACAAGTTGTTCTCAATTTCTGTTAAGCAGTTAAATTATTGAGTACCTACTTTAATTTTCATGCAGCAACCACATTCTACTGATGTTAATACATAAGTGTAAGCCGGACTACAAATACAAATACTAATAATCTTTATTCCCACTAGGAGCCCTAAAGTAATTAAAAGTATATTTAATATGAAGTACCTAGTAGGTAAATACATATAATTGTTTAGTAACTAACCTCTTTACGTATCAAATATTTTCTTTTACCATTTTCTTGGTGAAAATTTGCCACAGTTACCAATTGAAATAAACTTTGCCTTGTGTCTGTGTTCTTTACTGGTTAATACTTTGATTCCAATCCATATTCTAAAAAAAACAGCTGTAATAATGTAAATATGTAAACAAGCATTCAATTGAAATATATAAATAGGTACTTACGACATAAAATAATGTATCTCGAACGCACACTATAAAACTTTCTCTCTAAAATCTAAAATCTATACTATTTTTAGGTTAAGAATTCTGACACTTAAATCTGACAATCACATCCGATAACTTTAACGGCTCAGCTGTTTCTCCACCACAGTGAAAAATCAACAAGTAGGCTGTTTTCGGTTGTTGTCATGGAAACACTCACGTTAAAAGTTAAAGTGACCATTTGATCATAGGGCTGAAGATATGTCAAAAATGACTCACCCAAATGTCATCAACATATTATATCTAGAATCACGGAAAAAAGATCTTTCATTGTAGCGCATAATATACAGGGTGTTCCATTTAAAAAACTTGAAGTTGCCTATATTTTTTCATTTTTCGATGCGACTTTGTTTTTTCTGATAACTTCAAAAGATAATAGAAGAAAAACCCTAGAACTTTTGTATATAAGATTTTTTTTCCATCTTTAATAATAAAGGCTCTAGAGAGTTCACGTAAATATAATCAAAGACCCTGTACAGGGACATTTTTTAAGTATGTCACCCGATTAAATATTTCTTAAAGATTTTCAACAAGGAAGCCAAATTAATTGTCAAAAAATATATAGGTTTACAAATTTGACAGATACGATGCCATTTTAAATTTCTTGAAACGGCAACCCTTATAAATAATCACACGAGTGAATTGTGTAAATCATTTTCAGAAAAATCGATCACTGTACAGTTTTTCGACTAACGTGTGGCTGGGTTTGTAAGATAATAAAATAGTTGGTCCTTTTTTCTTTAATAAGAGTTTAAATGGTAACAGATATTTGGTATTTTTACGTATTTCCGAGACGGCTGAAAATAAATATCAATAACTATAAGGTTTTGAATTCGGAACGCGAAATGCAATTCACTCGTGTGGTTATTTATAAGGGTTGCTATTTAAAAAAAATCAAAATGGCGTCGTAGTTGTCATTTTTTGACATCTGTTGTATTCGATTATAGCGTTAACAGCTTGGTAATGGCAAACTATGTTACTGTGAAAAAATTGGGGTTTTCAGCTTAAGAGGTCTATTTATTAAAGGAGTGAGACACTTAAAAGATAAAATCGATTAAGGCAATTATTTAGGAACCCCCGTATTTCCGAAACGGCTGAAAATAAATATTAACAACTAAGTATATGTTTTTGAAATCGGATCGCCAAATGCAATTCACTGGTGTGGTTATTTATAAAAAAATTGAAAATGGCGTCCTATCGGTCAAATTTGTGAACCTATATATTTTTTGACATTAAATTTGGTTTCGTTGTCGAAAATCATTGAGAAATATGTATTTTTTTTAAATTTTAGTCAGCAGGACAATAGTCAATCGGGTGAGACACTTAAAAAATATCCCTGTACAATTTCTGTGTTTTAAAGGAGTCAACTAATATTACTAGTAATAATAACGTTATATTGTAACTATTATATATTTATTGTGTTATGAATGCTTTGTTTTAAGAAAAAATACCTTGGCATTATTTAATTAGCATTATCACGCATTTGGGGTGGTCTCGACGCATATTTTAAACATATTTGATGCTAGTATCGCCGCTCTTATCGTCTATTGCAGCTCTAACATAAACTTATTCTGAACAAACAACATAAAAGGTATTAAGATTGATCAAATATGGCAAAATTGTTTTTTGGAAAGCAGTATTAAAAATTTTACTGTCAAATTCCCATAACAATCCATTAATCCTGTTTAACAAACTAAGTCCATTTCATAAAAACTCTTTGGGCCACAAGTTCAACTAACCTGAATAATGTAAAATATTTTTAACACATACCTCTGGGCCACCTCTATTATCACACACATTATATTGGCGAAGTTAATTTTAATTTCGTATAGTTTTCCAAAAGCAAAATGATACGAATTAAAATTAAATTTTTATTTTTAATTTAGTGTTCTCAAATTTACAAAATTGCTGAAATGTAAACTTTACCGATAGAATAAATAGAAAGTTCTTGTGTTTTCCACGGTAAGCTATTACGGCAACGCTATTAAACGATAAAATTATTTAGCGGGATTTGGAGTTCTTGGACGCCTTGTTATATTTTCTTTTTAATCTTATAACCCCACTTTTTAAAAATTGAAATTCGTGTTTTCTCTGCGGTTGATATTACTTGTGTGGGTTTTTCTAATAATAATTAATAAGAATGGAATATATACCTTGGAAGTAGCTGTTTAAGCAAATTTGGATGCTGGAAGTTAAGCCGAAATTTTTGGGCGTTTAATTTACATATTCCTTTTCACTACAACTTGCCAGTACAGATGCAGTATAGTGGGAACGTGGGTGTGACAGACTAAGTGAGTTGTTAAAATTAGAGCAAGGAAAATAATATACGAAGTGGTAAATAAAAAATAAAAGTGCAATAGTATAGTATATTCAAATAATGTACATATTCATAAAACAAAAGGATGATACAAGATATATCAAACTGTTAAAAGAATAAATACGGGCCGTAATAACCGTTTTATATGTTCGTCAAAAATTTACAGTAACTTTCCAAAGAAAATCAAAGATATAAAATCTTATAAATTATAAATTTATTAGGTGGTAACAAAGTATAAACGATGGATATATAATTATTGAATAAGGTTTAAGGTTATCACCTACCTCAGCTAGCTTAAGCTCCATAAACCGGGGTGGTTCTTTTAAGTAGGGTCATTGCCATTTAAATTAGAATGTGTACGAGTGTGGCCCCCAAAGGATGCTGCTATGCATGCCAAGATTTATGAATGAAAATTCGAGCGCTACTCAGAGTGTCTTTTAATTCTAGCTTGACACAACAACATTAAATTGCTCAGAGTGAAATACTCCATATTATACAGTGCCAAAACAAAACACAAAAATTAAAACTTAAAAGTTATTTAATTAATGAAAAATTAAAAAGAAAGATCATTTTAAATTGGAAATAATAAACACTTATTTCAACATATACTTAATAAATATGTGTCAGTTGATTAACAGAAAAATAGGAGTAAAAGGACGAGTTTGCTATATAAAACAGTCTTTATAACAGCGTAAACGTTGCAACCCTTTTACAATTCGCTCTATAAGTATGTCTGAATATTGATTAATGAGGTAAATCACTTAAAATGTTGTACATGTTGAAGCAGTTGTTAAGTTATATAAAGATAGTTAAGCAAAATAGCTTATGACTTTGAAAAAAAGGGCAATTAAATATTAGGTTGTGTAAGAAAACACACTTAGCTATGTCTAAAACGAAAGGTAATTAGAAATTTGCAGTAAAAATTAAGGTACTTATCGCACGGTCTCGCTGGAGGCAGCTGATCCTTATAAGGGATAGCCCCTTGCTGCCCCTCAAAGACGTGAGTAAACAAGCCTTCACAAATGCCTCAACTACATAGGTCGAAAGTCCAAGGGTCCAAACTTAGTTAGCCGGAAAAGTATCTAGTTATTGGAATGGCAGCGTAAAGGGAACTAACGTGTAGTACAGAAAGGGCTAATTCTGGTCTAAAAAGGTATGGAGTTTCAGGTTATGTAGCAAAAATCTCTCAAAAATATCGATAATCCACGAAAATATACGTTTTGAACTTACCATATATATTCCTCAATTAAGATTTGATGTGGAAAACACAGAGATATGGAAAGATCTCTCGAATTTTTCCACAAGGGCTAAGGGTGTGACCAGTCGTCAGAATTTAGTTTGACCGAATGACACCGATGAAAGTTTTCAGTCAAACCCAAAAACCCACTGAGAAGGTTATAGAGAATAAATCATCTTTGAGAGAACATAACCTTCAAATGAAAAGCGGGTTTGCGCACGGAGGTAGATCTACGGACTTGTGGTTCTACCACATAAAATAAAATATGAGCACAATAACTTGAAAGTGACACGTTACAAAATTATTTCATAAAAATTTAAAAAGATTACTTGATTAAACTTAAATTGTCAGATTATAAAAATTATAAAATTGCACAGTACTTATTATAGGATTAAGTAACTACTGAAAGAATCTATTATGTTAGTCTTATAAGTGCAAAATGTCATACTTAAGGCCAGTGTTTCAACACTGATTAGAGATTGTATAAAATTTATATCCTTGTAAATTGTAGTTAATCAAATAAAATCAACCCTGAAGACGCATATTTAAATTTTAGATGTTACAAGAAAGATATTCCTAGACTGGCAAGTGTCTTGGGAGTTCCTGATATTATCAGATCTTCAGTAGATCACTTCTTCTTGTACTGGGATGTTAAAATTAATTTAGACTATTATTGGCTTAATAATTCAAACATTAAATTCGCAACTTTTGTATAGACGTAGTGTATTTGAGACATATATTTTTATCATATGAACAAAAGCACTATGCAGTTTATTGCGCAGATTTGCCTACCCCAATCGGTGGAAGGACCTAGAGCCAATTCTTGAATTATAAAATAAAAAATTTTCTTTCCAAATAAAGGTCAACTTCTGCCTGATTTAGAAAATGGAAACAATTCCGTTTCCTGTGAAAAAGTCTAAAAGTAAACAAATCATCTGGCGGCGTTCTGTCCAACTAATTTTGACCAAAAATAGCGTTATGGCATTGCTTCCCGTATCTACGTAAGATAGCGGGACCCGCAAACGGTATTAGCGTTGATATTGCTGGTTTGATTTACTGCTCATGCGCAGCTGTCAAATAGCGTTATGGTATTTTCCAGTTGGACAACCCAAGAACTTGCCCAATTCCCTACTTTAAGCGAACAGTTGCAATAAAAATACAGTAAAATCTCTCAATAGCGACCACACTCGGGGAATCAAATATTGGTCGGTTAATAGAGAAAAATTAAAAGAACAAAAAATTTTTATTTCATTTTTACAATATTCAGATTTGCAAAATTTAAAAGCAATAATTGCAATAATTATTGGAAAATATTTGTAGACTTGTCAAAATAGTTAACATTATTAAAAATAAAAAAGAAAGATGTTTGTCCCTTTTCTTTCCGTCATACCCAATCCTTGGACGCGTTTCGCCGTATTGCGGCTCCTGGGCAAGGCCATAGAGTCTGACGAAAAGGAAAGGGACCTTACAGTGTTTTCAACACATAATGTATATATACATATGCGAGATCTTACACGTGGCGATATCTCGTAGCAATCGAGCTATCCACCTAACCAGACCAGCGAGGTCTTAAAGAAGACCAAACTTGGTCTTCTTTAAGCTATATTATTAAAAATGTCGCTTAAACTTGCGTAGGCTTCAGATAGGCTTGATATTTCAATAGCCTTTCTTTCCAAGCAGTAACGTCTTTGATATTGATATTGGCTGATTCGCCACATATTTTCTTGTAGGTAGGTAGTATGGTGCCGACGACGAAATTTTTATAACCATCCACTTGATGCCTTAAAGTTATCTTTGTTTACCGTTGCCACCTTCTTGAAACAAATTTTTAACGTCTGCTTTATTTTGAAGCAACATAGTCACTTGAGTCTTACCCACTTTAAAATTGTTCAGCCAATTTCGTGGTACTTAAACCAGTTTTTTCACTTTTCTCAATTATTTCAATTATTTCACACATTTCCTTTTTCCCGCCGTCCTTAAATATTCACGTTAGTCCCAAAACACACAAAAATTGTTTAAAACAAAACTAATGTTAACAACCGATTTATCAGCCTTTGAAGCAAATTGAATGGATCTGCCTGCAATAAAGGAATTAGTGTATGTACCTATATTCCTTAAGAATTGTAGGTCGGTTTTAAATACTCCTAATGAAGGGTGATTTTTTCGAAAATAATGTTTACTAAAAATTCCGATGATGAGTGCCCGCAGTTGTTTCACACAAGGGTCAGTAAAGGGGAGTATAAAATATATTGAGATTTCCATTTTTAAACATGGGGAATTCATAACCAGTCGCAGGTGGTCACTTTATAGAGGCGGTCGTAAATAGAGGTTTTACTGTATATTAAAATAGAACGGATTTGTTGAAACTATGTGTAGAAATTTAAATATCTTAGATAATTTAAATTAAGTGTTTGTCAAATGTCATCCTAGGTTCTATGCTATTTAAAGAGAAATATCACAGCCAACTGTAATCCAATTTTTTGCACTAAATAATTTTACTTTCAGTTAAAATGTGTTGTAGTAGGCACACAGTAACGCCATATGAAAGTTTTCAATGCATTGCATAATGCTTTAGTAAGTTATAATATTATCCATATTCATATAAATAGCAAATAATTGGTGAATCGTTGTAAATGTATTTTTAATTAGGTCATTCAAGTCAATGTAACAAATAATAGAATACAAAAAAAAACGACCTTATGTTTTTTTAATTGACGACATAATATCTGTCCTTAAAATACACTGATATTTCTTATCCACGAAAAGAGTCTGCTCCACTAATTAAATAAATGTCATGATAGATTTGTTGGTATTGAAAGCAACATGTTTTGACAGTAGTGGCTCTCATCTTCAGCCTTGCTAATTTACAGTGGGTGACATTAGGCGAAACGAGTATAATTCATAGAACAGAAAAAGTTTTTAGCAGAACATTTTTAAGTTTAGGTCCTTAAATTTAAATACATAAATATTGTACAGATCAAGTTAGACTTCAATTGCGAAGGGTGCTGCTAGTGAGCTTTTAATTCCATCACAGTCAATTATGTATTTTACTGAAATATTGTATCTATGGAATAGTTAATATAGAGGGTATCCGCTAAGTTTATGACATACTCTCGGAAGCATATAGGAGAGAGGTCAAAAAACCCTAATCTGGCACAAAAAAATTCGTTGCCCCTTAACCCCATTTCCATTTTAAAATTTCTTTATTTTCTTGTTCCTCTTTATAAATCCAAGCTTAACTAATTTGAAACTAAATTATTACAGGTTTTGGGCGCATATGGACCGTAAGCATACGGCCCAAAATGCGCCCAAAGAACCAGGCGAGCCTGGCGGCCGGTGTCTTGGCCTGTGGTTAAACATGCATTTTTAGACATGCACATTGCTGACGCGCGTTCCGGCAGTGGCCATTACAGGTGCCATGAGTTTATTTTGCTCCGTGGAGCACAATCACAATTTACGAAACGTTCAATGAGTCAAAGAAACGCCAATGGCAAGCAATCTGGGAAAAACTGCAAAAAACCCAGTAATACTTTCTCAGGTACTAACAGTTTATGCCCGCCCATGGCGGGCAATTTATATGCTATGCAGCGGATGACCTCTGCCCAACCACCACAGAGGCGGAGAGCAGCCATGATTTGGAGGTTGATCTAGTGTGTTGCGTCAGTCGGAGTCTTCTCCCACCGCCGTTGTCAGTGTTTGTGGGCGTACACTCATATGCTGGGTGTTCGCTGATTTTGGGGATCAGCGGGTCTCCAGCATAGGTGCACTTTTGTTATGTCATGTTTTTTTTTTTTAATGTTCGTTTGTCCTTTAACCGAGATATACAAAACCCCAAAGGATTACCCAACGACTTACATTTTCGACCCTAACTTTTGAACCAACACGTATGATTTAATTAAATTCTAATATTTTATGTATGCCATTGAGACTCATAAAACCATATGTATCTACTGTAGATGTTTTACATCGTCAGGGAAGTCAGGAACGGACTTGCTACCACACTCGTTGGGCCAAAATTTGGACAGGTGCCATTTTACAGAGCTAAACACTGATTTTTTAAATACTTTGGCCATTCTTCCTTTTTAATAAAAGTACTGTTCATTTGTTTCGATAAAACTAGCCGTTTTCAAAGAAAATATTTCTTTTTATAATATGGTTAAGCATTGACTTTCGAGATTTATTTAATAATCACGCTTATTAGCATAAGTTATTTATAGAAACTGATCGAATAACAACATAACAATTAATTCGCATTGAAATAATCAAATATGTCATTATTACAACTAGCTAATGCTCACATGCATCCAACTTATGGACAAGCACTCGGAATTGTGAATTGAAGAATCTATTCTAATACATTTCTAAATTGAAGTGTGCTGTATAATGGAACCATTGAAAGGGTTGACATTTTGGAAATCACTTAAATGCAAGAATGTTAAAAATGTGAACGATTTGCTTCTTCTTGTTTACTTAAGCTGATTTTCGAAATGAGCGCGCTGAACATCTATACATTTCCTTAGCCGATGGATTTTTTCTCGTTCTCCTTCAAACAGCATTCCAGGATTGCCTCGGTTTTCGTTGAAAAGGTGTGTTATTCTTTCCATCAGATCTTTCTTGGTGTAAATTGGCGTCAAACATACGAGCCTCTTTAAATTTTCCCATAAAAAGAAATCCAACGAAGTCATGTTGGGCGACCTCGGTAGCCATAAAATATGCCCACCTCAACCTATCCATCGATTATGAAAAGTATTTGATAAATGATGACGCACTAAATTGTTAAAATAGAGCGGTGCACCGTCGTGCACATACCACATTTGATTCCTAATTTCTAAGGGCACATTTTCTAATAAACCATTTAAGAATTGTTGCACGTAATTGTAAATTCATTTGCACCATTTAATCTGCCTTAAATAAAGAATGGTCTAATGAAATGATTCCCAATAATCCCCGCCCACATATTAACCATGAATTTTTGTTGGTGCATTATCTGCACTGTTGCATGGGGACTTGCTTCATACCAAACATGCAAATTATGGCAATTTATTACTTCGTCCCGGGTAAAACGGGCTTCGTCCGTGAACCTGGTAAAATTATTATTTTGCCTTAACTGTTGTAAAAACCAATTTGCGTAGTTGAATCTTGCAGGATAATTAGCAAAAGAAATGGCATGTACAGGGTTATCCAACCAAGACTAGACAAGGCGATTTTTTGACTTTTCCTGTACTTTTATAAAAAAACTGAAATAGCCATCTTAAGTCATTTTCTCCCGCGAATTCGAATATCTTCAACAAAAAACAATTGAACATCAAACAAAAGTACTAGGGGTCACTTTGATATTTTTTTAAATGGGATGCCGTATTTTTAATGAGCTTATCCGATTTCTCATATAAATTTTGATCTAAAATGTTGGATTTTTAATTTAATTTTTTTTTAATTTTTTTATTAATCGTACGGTAGACGAACATTTTCCGAATTTAAAACTGAAGAAAAGAGGCGTTTTTGAATTAAAAATCCAACATTTTAGATCAAAATTTATATGAGAAATCGGATAAGCTCATTAAAAATACGGCATCCCATTTAAAAATATATATATAGTACTTTTGTTTGATGTTCAATTGTTTTTTGCTGAAGATATTCGAATTCGCGGGAGAAAATGACTTAAGATGGCTATTTCAGTTTTTTTATAAAAGTACAGGAAAAGTCAAAAAATCGCCTTGTCCAGTCTTGGTTGGATAACCCTGTACCTTTGGGACGTGATAAGGATGTATTAGTTGTTCTAGAAGGGTCTCATAAATAACCCACTTTGTCACATGAACTTGGACTGACAGTCTTCGTACACTATTAGAGGGATTTTCAGCAATCTCATCCAAAACTTCCTCCTCTAATTGAGGGTTTCTTACTCTTCTTAGAGGCCCTTCTTCACCGTGATACGGCAAAAATCTTCTTAAAATGGATTAGCAAAAGATTAGGTACTTTTAGAATTTATTTTTATTTCACATTACTGTTTACTTGTTTCTCTTAAGCTACTATAAACCCTTACAAAAGTTCTTCGGTGCCGTAAACGTCGATTTGGAAATGTATCAAAATAAATTCTTCCCGCCTCCACATAAATGATGAGTGCTTCTCTGTAAATTAGATGGATGTCAGCGTATTCACTATAGGAATAATCCTCCATTATTTAAATCTTATGTACTCAATCAATCAAACAATTTAGAAAAGTGTTGTCATAATAACACATTGTTAACAAAATAAAAACGACTGGTGTTTATTATAGTTTTCGGATTTCTTATATCAATAACGAGTTATACAAGAAATTTGTTTTTCGAGAACGGCTTATTTTATCGAAACCAATGTAGACTACATTTTTTAAAGGCGAATGACCCGAGAGTTTAGAAATTCAGTTTTCAGCTCTATACAATATCTGTCAAAATTTTGGCCCAACGAGTGTGGCGGGAACTCAGTTCCTGACTACTATCACGTTGCGGTCATTGCTAGGGCAGCTTAGCAGATGCTTGGAATACTTTGCCGAACTTAGAACCTCTACACACGCCAACAACTCTTGATGCTCTATAAATCCCCAATTCGACCATCGCTGGAATACTGTTCGCATATTTGGGGCTTTGCTCCTAAACATACTCTGAGATTGCTGGATTCCATTCAAAGAAGAGTAATTCACTTGATCAGTGATCTTGATCTGACAAACAACCTGGAAAGCCTTAAACATCGAGGGCAGGTTGGCGACTTGAGTCTATTTTACAAATACCTATTATCATGGTAAGTGCTCAACTAAGGTTGCCCGCTTGATTCCACCCAGAGCGGCGCATGGTAGAAATACACGACAAGCCACTGCAGCCCACCTGTACGTGGTTCAGGCTTAGTGTCCCTCGAACGACACTGTTAAGAAATTCTTTCATCTGGAGAACGTCGTCACTCTGCAACGACCTCCCTGAGGCCGTATTCCTCAACGAGTATAGTCTTCAAAGATTCATGACCAACGTGAACCGTTTCCTGCGTACACGGGGCGCTCGCAGAGCGCTATGAAGGATTAATCCTGCAGTGCTATGCCAAATAATTAGAAATAGAATAAAAAAAACTGTTGGTTTTATTAGTTTTTATGGCCTACATAATAGTATATTAAAGTATAAGTGGATATTAAGGCCTTTAAAACACGCGCGATTTTGCGAGCATGACGGGGCAGCCTGAGGCTCGAAATAGAGCAAGTGTTTTAAAGACCAGGTATCCACGAATACTTTACATTATTTTCTTTTATTGGTACACTTTGAAATCATAAATACTTTATTGGGAGTGCCATTAATGGAAGTGCAACCTCATTTACTTCCGAGATTATTCGCAGTATTAATTTGAACAGCATTTCCACTGATTAAAAAACTGAAGTATTAATATTTCAAATAATACCAACTGCACTATCCAAAATTAAGATTGTTGAATATTTAAATAAAGCTTTTCAAACATTTGTTAGTAATATTTTATTTAACGTTAAAAGGTGTCAGATCAATAATTAAAAAGTTTACATTTAGACTTTACGTTTCTCGGGTTGTTGATGTTGATATGGTAACTTTAAAACACGCGTGTTTTTACAAGTTGGGTTTAAACACGCTAAGGCGTACCTTAAATAAGCAAAAAAAAAATATTACAATTTCATTAAATTATGCATGTCGGCTCAAAAGTAAGACGCTGGATACCTCTGTATCTCCGTTAAGGGTCACTTTGGGAATTTTTTTTTCTATTACAAATTAGGATTATTGTGACGTCCCCTATACGCTCCCTAAAGTATGCCATATACTTACCGGGCACTCTGTATAGTTATGTTATTTTTATTTATTAATAAATACGCTGTTTACACTCTGCACTTTAAAAATAAAGCCATTGTGAACTGAAACTAGTTTTATTAAATACTGAGTGTCCGGTAAAAATTAAGGGTTTTGTTAAGATCAAAAAATGACTACAATCAAGTATATTTTTCAATATTTCTTCAATGCAAATAAGTACATCAAATATGATAATATACAAATATCAACAGTAACCAATGCATATTATTAATTAAATAGAATTCTTCGAATTGTCTGGTAATTATAGATTAATGCAATGAAATGATAGAAATATTTTCTTTTACTTTATAATAATTTGAAGCTATATATGGAACAACCTTAATTTAATAATAATATATTCCGGAATAAAATTTATTGTACCATAGATTTAAATTTTAAATAAAACTTAGTTAATTGGCACAGCCACCTTGTGTTTATTGTATATTATAATAATATTTTCAATGTGGAATGTCTATAAAAGCTGCTATATGTTTACTATTTCGTCCACTAATTGTGCTAGTAATGCAAGGGTATATTCGCTCACTTGCGGGAAGGCAGGCACAACTAAAGCTAAGATTTCAAAATTCATTGATTTATTATTTCGTTTTAGGACCATGTTTTAGAGAATGTAATTACCAAATATTTATCTGCACTTTATGCTACGATTAATGCCTCAATTCTAATAGGTTGGACTATTAATTTTCTGGTTTTAATTTTTTCGTATCTTATATCGTTTCCGAGAAAAAAAAATTGTATCTTCTTTACGTTCTTACTTAGCGTCTTATTACAACAAACAACATTGCCAAATTTTACTAAAATCGTCAAAAGGATCTTTGAGATATTATTAAAAAACTTATTTTTTTTAAACTTTGACAGCCTGTGTCTTGAAACCTATACTTTTTAGGACACATATTTATGTGAACTTTTCTACTTGAATTTGATTCAGGAATGCGCCCTTGGAATTAAGGTCTATCATTAAGTAACACTCTGTATACACTGTCAGAATGGTCAAAATGCGACAGTACCAAAGATTCACAAAAAAGCTTTTTGATACTTCTAGTTGAATAGCACCGTTTATGAAAAATAAGTCTTAAGGATGTGTGGGCTCATTTAAATTACATGATCGCTAAATCTAAGTTTATAATCAATCACCAACCCTAAGCTTTTACGGCTGTCCACAAACGGATAAATGTCAGTAACCACTCGTAATCTCATGATCTGTTGTGCAAAGCCTTTCTGATAGTTATGGCCGATTAAAAGGGCACATGTTTTACTAGCATTTAGTTTAAGACCACGATTATGTGAAATTTTTAGTATTGCCCATAAATCAATGTTATTATTATTAACTGCAGAATTTAATTCCAGTAGCGGAAAAGAGAAGTACAGTTGGGTATAGCCGGTATACAAATGATATCTACAATAGCTGAGACAATACATCATGTACAAGAGTGGGCCCAGCATGCTACCCTGAGGCACACCCCGTGTCACCAAGCGACTGCTAAAAATTTCTTCACCGAGCCTTACTTGTTAAAATCTACCAGATAAATACAGTAGAGTCTCGCTGTAGTGAACATACTATTTAATTAGAAATAAAGGTCTGTCTTTACCACCAAATAAATTTATTTGCCCCTCTAGGGTAGAAAAAAAGGGTTATAGAAATACATAAAATGACGATGAATTAAATTAAATTTCTTAATGTATGTGTTGTACTAGTTTCGACTTTAGAGAAAGTCATCCTCAGCAACTAACCATTTAAGAGATTTTAATATGAAAAGAAGTTAAAACAGTTGGGGGAGCAGAGAGGTGATTCAACAATACAATACAATATAATGTAGATTATGTATCCTTTGGAATCGACAGGAGTTTAGTATAAGAACGGTGTATCTCCATGTAAAGGTAGGGGTTGATTTATACGCAAGTAGAATAAAGGACCTTAATCATAGTCGAGTGATTTAATACTATTTAATGAAAAAAATAATTTGATACTATTTAATGAACTATCCACTAAACCCAGTGAACACACAAATATTAACATCAACCTCTAAATAGTGAACACATAAAACCTCGCTAGAGCGAAATTACAGACATAGAAATAAAAAACGTAAAATCAATAACGTCGCACTCGAAACAAATGATTCTGATGAGAAAGAAGGAAACATCCCTTTAAGTATTTTAAAATTACGATTAAACGACGAAGATCCGGAATATGAAGAAGCTGAAATTTTGAACACCTTAAAGGTAATGAACACCAGTGTAAGCTAAATAATAAAAAATCTATGTAGATAGGCATGTATGGTCTTAATATGACAATTTATAGGTATGGTATCACAATGATGTTAAGGTTTGCAGTGAGAACCGCCAGCCAGAAAATGAGCAACATGAAGAAATTTAAATTTAGGATGAAGACAATTGTAACAGACAAATTAATGTCCACTGGTAAAGCATTGAAATCTTTAAATACCGTCATTTAATGGGCTGAAGAAAATTCGACTGGGCTGAAATATTCTAGTGTAGTTACTCTTTAAGACCTGAGAGCTAAATTGATTACAAAAATTTACACTATCCCAACAAAGCAAAGTAAACTAACAGATTTTTTTCATCCTACGAACTAATTTTATTTTACGTTTTCTTTTTATTTTCTATTACATACATGTAGGTACGTATGTACATATTTTTACTACATGTTTCATTTGATTTTATTATTAAAATAGGTATGTACTTTATAGCTTAAAATATTCAATTATTCAGTAATAAACACGTTGTAAATATTATATTATACAGGGTGACTCGGATCTAAATGTACATACATCACCAGGAGATAGTGGACATCTTGTGGGTTCTAAATAATCTATCTTTAGTGGGTCGATCTTTCCTAGTTACTTAGATACAGAGTGTTTTATAAGGTTTGGCTCATTTTTGTTTTTGCCATAATTATTTTAGCACCCGGTATAAAATGTTCATATTCGTTGGAAATATTTTGAGTAGCTATCACTTCAAAATGACGTATGAAAATTTTTTTGAAATTCAGGTCTGGACTTTAAAAACAAGACTGATTTTATTTTTTTAAATTCAACACCCTTTATATCATATTTTTGACAATTTTATTTTTTATTTGAAAAACACATAAAAATCTAATTCTAATAGCATACTTATCAAAATCCCCGCACTCGCCGCTCAGCCATAATAAATTGCTCTTCTTTAGATGTTGAAACACATACAAAATAATAACTGTTTTTATAACGACAATAATACCAATAATAAGAAATAAACCAAAGTAATAAAATAGCAGCGTGTTAAAATTTGAAAATTTTCAATTCAATTTGACTCCATGGCTCGGCACCTCAGAACAACGAAATATTGGGGGGCAACAAAACATAATAAGTCATTGTCAGTTGTAACCTGTCAGATTTTTGGGCATTACAAGGATATTTTTGTTAAACATTTACTTTTCGTTTAAAATGCCCCATCAATTTTCAAACCAAGAATACGCTGATATAATATTTGTATATATGGATTTTGCGATGGTAACGGGCGAGCCGCTTCTCGAGAGTATGAATTAAGGTTTCCTGGAAGAAGATGTCCAAACCATCAAATATTTTCAAATGTATTTTCTTTTGTTCGTGAACAAGGACATTTTCCGACACAAAATAATATTGATCAGCCTGTAAGACACCCAGTTCAACAGGAAGAAGACATTTTAAATTTGATTGAAGAAAATCCAAAAACATCCACAAGGAAAATTGCTAGACGTCTGCATATAACGCAAAAATTAACCCATTCAACAATAAAAAATGAAGGCTTATATCCTTATCATATCCAAGAGGTACAAAGGTTGGAACCAGGTGATTATGCTAACCGTTTGGTTTTTTTGTCAGTGGATTAGGAGGCACCAAAGAGATATTCACCGGACTTTGTGGACCGATGAAGCTCAGTTTACCAGAGATGGAGTCAACAATTCCAGAAATTGTCATCTATGGTCTCTAGAAAATCCAAATGCTATTAGGCAGTCGCACTCGCAACATAGATTTTCCATAAATGTTTGGGCAGGTATAATCAATGGTAAATTGATTGGCCCACACATCTTTGAAGAAAGATTAGATGGAAACCAATATTTACACTTTTTTGAAAACATTTTGCCAAATCTTCTCCAAAATGAGAATGTTAATTTAAGAGGAATGTATTTCCAACACGATGGAGCCCCTCCACATTATGCAAGAATTGTTTCCGAACTTTTAAACAATAGATGTCCCAACAGATGAATAGGTCGTGGGGGGCCCCATTCTTGGCCAGCAAGATCTCCCGACTTTAACCCGCTGGACTTCTTTTTTTGGGGGTATATGAAAAATTTAGTTTACGAGGAAGAAATTAATACACGGGACCAGCTCTTGCAACGCATTATCACTTCAATTCAGGAAATAAAAAATAGACCAGGTGTAATCAGAAGTGCAGTTTCAAATTTAAATATCAGAGGAAGAAAATGTGAAGAAGTTAGTGGTGGGCATTTTGAAAATATTCTCAAATAATTATGTTTTTGTTATTTTTGTTATTATTGGTATTATTGTCGTTATAAAAACAGTTATTATTTTGTATGTGTTTCAACATCTAAAGAAGAGCAATTTATTATGGCTGAGCGGCGAGTGCGGGGATTTTGATAAGTATGTCATTAGAATTAGTTTTTTATGTGTTTTTCAAATAAAAAATAAAATTGACAAGAATATGATATACAGGGTGTTGAATTTAAAAAAATGAAATCAGTCTTGTATTTAAAGTCCGGATATGAACATTTTATACCGGGTGCTAAAAGAATTATGGCAAAAACAAAAATGAGCCAAACCTTATAAAACACTCTGTATCTAAGTAACGAGGAAAGAGAAAGAGAAAGATGGACCCACTAAAGATAGATTATTTAGAACCCCCAAGATGTCCACTATCTCCTGGTGATGTATGTACATTTAGATCCGAGTCACCCTGTACATATATCATAAGTTTAGTATATTTTTATCTGCACTCTAAATAGTGAACGACCTCGGTAGACTGATAAAGCCGTTCATTAATTAGTTCACTATATCGAGATTCTACTGTATTAACCCAAAGGCTCTTGAGGGCTCTCAGTGAAACTACAAAAATTTAATATAGAAATAAGGATCTCATGGTTAAGTAGATCAAGTGCCTTGGTATAGTCCAACATAATAAGAACCAAAACATCTCCCGTATCCAAGGATTGAAGAATATCTTTAATCTTCAATAAATCTGGGTTTTAGTTCAGAATGTAATAAAAGATTTCCCAACTGCCCATATTGAATTTTACAATACGCGATGCGGGAAACGTTTTATCTCTAAATGACGTTTTTTCCGATGCTCGCTTGGTATTCATCAACGAAGAAACTCGTTCGGCGAGATAGGGTTCTGAGTACGTAAAATAGAATTTTCTACATTTTGATAATATTGTAAGGAATTCGGGACGCATTAGGCATTCTGTGGGACTATTGTAATAGTTTTTACAATGCGGGATTAAACTACAATTGCAAGACTGTCCCGCAAGAACCGGGAAGATTGGCTGTCTTACAGTACGCCAATTTTATAATTAGAAGTTTTAAGATCGTATAAACATTAATGCTTTGCCTGCCGTGTCTTTAATTCAGGACATTATTGATTTACCTTCTGTAAAGAATTGCAATAATTTTATGTAAAAACATATACACATGACTGTAAATATGCTTGTATGCAAGGAATTATTAGAAAACATCTTCGAATATTACCCAATTTATTTTTTGTTTTTCCTGTGAATTATTATCAAACAACTAAGTCGAAAAATGTATCTTCATTAAGTATAAAGCGATGCCACTACACGCCAAAGGAATATTATCACTCATTAATGGCATAATAAGCTTTAAGCCTATCCCTGACCCAAATTTAGTCTAAATGATTTAGAAAAAATATTAAAAATATCTTGTTGATTTGATTTCCATTTTATATTTGAACGAGAACACCATGTTTAGAATGAATACTTAAACGACAATAAAATGCCACAACCTTTTTGGAAGGCTTAACGTGTCTCAGGAATGGGTGATACCTGAACTCACCGATTTTTAAAAGGTAGAAAGTGCGTTAGCGTTTGCCGCGCCTCAAAATATCGAAAATCATAACAGGTGAGAGAACACATTAATTATACCAGCTGTCCAATTAGTGTGTAATTTTTGTACGCTTTAAGGAAACACTTTAATTATAAAAGTTTTCTAGTATCTAAGATGATTTTCATAGTCCTATACAGGGTGTCCCGAAATTAGGGTATCACACTTACAAGGCGTAATCTAGGTATGTTCCAAAATAATTATATTTTTCTCAATAAATATAACGTATCGATAAATGTCTCCTAAGGGTGCTACAGCCCCCCAAGTAGGGTATCGCATGAAAATTATTTTCTTTAGTTATCGACAAAACTGTTGAAGGTAGAAACTCGTTAGTATAAACTCTATAGTTATATTTAGGTGCTAAATATATTTCTAAAGACAAAATTGTTAAAATACAGTCAGAGCCATACTATTCGGGGGAATAGGGACAACAAAATAGTTATACTTCTTTTGTGTATAGATTTAAAACGTTTTTTGAATTAAGTTTTAAAATTGATTGCAGAAATCGCTACTTGATGGAAATCCATTTAAATTCAGATAAATAGCAACTTAAAAAGTTAATTTTCCACTATTTTATTATACATTGAACGATATATATTTCGCTATACTAGGTATAGGTTTTTCGGGTATTTATTACAAACTAAAGCTTAAATAGGTAATACCTATAACATGCTAACTATAAAATAATTTTTATCTTCTTCTTAATTATTGTTTATTGGGTTTTGTGTTGTATATATTTAATAAAGGGGATGAGTTCGTCTTTAATTTACTATTAAGGGATTCCCCTGTCTGATATGTGTAATTAGTATGACAACGTGTATACAGGATGGCCGCCGAGATATGCGAGATACTCGTATGTGAATTCTATAATTATAAGGAAAAATTATTCTATTCACTTTTCCGAATTCCCAACGATTCTCAAAATATCGGGTTTGAAGTTGAACTGAATTACTAGAGAGTTTAGGAAAAAATGTGATTTATTTTACTAAAAGCGTAATGACTTTGTAATTATTAAAGCTGCTCAGTGACCACCGCCTTGTGCAATGCATAACTCAATCCTCCGTCGGAGTTCTCGTTCCCAGTTGTAGTTCTCCATA
Organism: Polydrusus tereticollis; assembly: GCA_963920685.1. Taxonomy (NCBI): domain Eukaryota; kingdom Metazoa; phylum Arthropoda; class Insecta; order Coleoptera; family Curculionidae; genus Polydrusus; species Polydrusus tereticollis. Next base: position 61,216,415 of record OY987329.1, read on the forward strand.
TTGCTATTCACATCATAAAATGCTGCATGAATATTCTGGATAAGTTGGTCCCTAGTATTAGGCTTTCCCATTGAATAGATAAGTGTCTTCACATATCCTCACATAAAAAAGTCTAGTGGGTTAATATCCGAAGATCGCGAGGGTCAAGCAATGGGACCACCATAACCTATCAATATATTTGGATACTATTAATTAAAGATATAAGTGACGCAAACTTCCATAATGGGCCATACCACCATCATGTAAAAGAAACATCGTCCTTCTGATTTGAACAAGAATGTTCTTAAGTAGTAGAGGTAGAGCTTGTTCCAAAAAGCACGGTACATTTAGCTGTATAGACTTAAGCTAATCTAGTCATTATGTGGGACACCCTGTATAAGCCGCTCAATTAAATACCTTTCCGACAATGGACCACATATTGTAGTTTTCTAAAAATTGTGGCTGGTATTTACAGATTTCATGATTTGTATGAAACACGGCTGTTCTTTAGAAAAAATTCGGTAATCAGTTAGTAATAAAAAATAATAAAAACTGCCCAGCTTGTATCCAGATATTAATCAGAACTCAAAAGCAGTTACTCTTTAAAAAAACTAATAACTAAATGTCATTTAGTTAAAGTTTTTAATTTTTACATTATCTACTTCATTTAACACCCTGAGTAACATTAACATGTTTTTATAGGTCAAGAACATGAACCGCTGCTGCATAAAGAAGGAAGAGTCTTTAAAAATCTCAAAAATTAATTCCAATTGATTAAACCATCCAGATCTTTTTAACCAGCAGTGTGTTCATTTGAAAACTTCCCACCACGGATTTATCGAAAACCACTGATTAAAAGAAAAAACGCCGAGACACGTCAAAAGATTTGCCAAAGGGGACAACTTTTTAACTGAAAACTACTTCATCCCCTTTTACCCTCTGCCCCCCGGGGTCATCCCCTTAAAAATTTTGAACGACAAGGGTATCAAGTAATAGCTTGTTTGAAAGGTCTTTCAAAGTGCTTTATTTTGACGTTTGATTTTTTAAAATCGGTCGATTCGTTTTCGAGAAAATTAGAAAAATCTTTATTTATCTTAATTTGTTCAGATAGAAAAAAAAAACACACGAAAATATCGCTTTTTATTTCAATAAGTGTTCAAAAACCAACATAAACAGCAATTCGGAAGATTAGTCGTGGCAGCAACCAAATAACAACCCGACTTTTTTTCAGCCATCTATTTGTAAACACAGATAACATGGGCGAACTGTATATATTCTTATACCTGTTTAGTTTTTTATAGTTGCTAAGGAAAAGCAAGAATTTAATTTGCTGTCAGTGTGACAATCTTGGGATAGTGAAAAATAATTTATTTCTGACCGGTATATTATTAGCTTATAACGTCTTAGTTACGCGGGAATTATAAGGGTCATAACTCCCTTGGGATATTAAGAAAAATTTGACATAAAATCAAACGATTGACATCTAATGTAAATTTGATTGTCATCTATTGAAACATTTATTCCACTTTAAAAATGAACAAAATGTTACTAAAATCGGTCAGAAATAAAATTATCTATGTATCACTGGAATTACAAGGGTCTCAATTACCTCGGGCAATTGCTGTCCCTCGGGCCAAAGGCCCTCGGGACGTAAACTTTGCCCTCGGTAATTAAGACCATTATAATTCCCTAGATATATAAATAACTATTATTGATTCAGATTTTACTTCCAAAATGGTTTACACACTAGCCGAAAGAGTGGAAATGATTCTAATTTATGGTGCCCAAAATCAATGTGCTCGGCAAACTGCAGTCACATTTAACGCCAGACATCCGGAAAAGATAACTTCGCATAGGTATGTTTTGAACCTTGTTACTAAATTTACTGAAACTGGATCTGTTGCAAATAAAAAACGTAATCATCGTAGAGTTTTGAATGAAGCCGCTTAAGTTGAAATTTTGGGTCATTTTGGCATAAATCCTAATACTTCATTACGCAAAATTGTTAATGCGACTGGTATTTCATTAGGCTCTGTACACACAGTTACTAAATTACATAAATTTCATCCATTCAAAATGAAAATATTGCAAGAGTTAACCGAAGATGATTTCGATAGGCGAGTTGAGTTTTGTGAACAAATGACTGCAGCGATTAATGATAATACCATTCATGTAAAGAATATCTGCTTCAGTGATGAATGCACATTTTATATAAATGGATTTGTTAATAAGCATAACTGCAGGTATTGGAGCAATGAAAATCCTCATGCTTTTGTAGAAGGGCATTCTCAGTACCCCCAAAAAATTAATGTATGGGCAGGCATTTTAGGAAACAAAGTGATTGGGCCATTGTTTATTAATGGGAATTTAATTGGAGGCATTTATTTAGACATGTTGGAAAATACCATCAATCCGCTTATCATTGAAACCATTGAAAACCAAATCGAAGACGATGGAAACCCTATACTTGACGAGGCTGAAATATATTTCCAGCAAGACGGCGCTCCTCCTCACTATGTTCTTCCGGTTCGGTAATGGCTAGACGACGAGTTTCCAGATAAATGGTAGGGCGAAGGGGGCCTATAGAATGGCCTGCTAGGTCTCCTGACTTGACGCCATTAGACTTTTTTTCTATGGGGCCATTTGAAATCTATTGTGTTCACTCCCCAACCTGAAAGTTTGGATGAACTTCGTCAACGCATCATCGAAAGCTGCCATGATCTCCCACAACATGTTTTTGAAAATGTCCGTCAGGAATTTGAACATCGCCTATATCATTGTTTGGCCAATAATGGGCAACATTTTGAACACTTATTGAAATAAAAAGTGATATTTTTGTGCGCTTTTTTTTCTATCTGAACAAATAAGGATAAATAAAGATTTTTCTAATTTTCTCGAAAACCAATCGACCGATTTTAAAAAATCAAACGTCAAATTAAAGCACATTAAAAGACCTTTCAAACAAGCTATTACTTGATACCCCTTGTCATTTAAAATTTTTAAAGAGATGACCCCGGGGGGCAGAGGGTAAAAGGGGGTGAAGTAGTTTTTAGTTAAAAAGTTGTCCCCTTTGGCAGATCTTTTGACGTGTCTCGGCGTTTCTTCTTTTATCAGTGGTTTTCGATAAATCCGTGGTGGGTAGTTTTCAAATGAACATCCTGTATTTTTGCTTTGTTCTGATATAAAAATAATCGCTGATCATTATAAAATATTATAAAATTATTTATTATACCATAAATTACACCAATCGACTAAACTTCCACGAGAATAACCTTGTACTGTGTGTGACATTAAATATGAACCTAATTGCAAGGTTAATAATGCATGACATGGAAAGTAATAATGTATGTTAGTAACCTAAATAGAACTAAGACATTAAATATTCATTAAACTTTTATTTTCTGTTCAAAACCACAATTAATAATAAAAATAAAAGTTAATGGTCAATAACAATAATTGCTCGAGCAAACAGTGAAATGCAGCTAGAGATGCTACCCCGGTGCACTTAGTACTTGGCGGGGAACAAAATCGCATAAAGCTGTTTTGCAAGACCAACTGGAGAAAGTTGTGCAGCTGCGAAAAAGCAAACCTAAACTGAGATAATCTATGTAACCAGTGCCAAGGCACTGCATGCAGTAATTATTTTCAGGAGTACGAGGATGCTTTATTGGAAGATACTATCTAATATTTTCATGTAACTTTGGGTAATATTCGTATTTTTTAAGTCACTTTTTATGATAGTTCAATACCTATATATCTTTATTTATACTATGCATTTTTAATTTTAATTAATGTACTTTATAGCCCATCTTGAACAATAATTGTATGCCAGTATATTAAATACCTATATTTAATAAAGATCTAAACTGTTGGTTTAATATTAGGAATTGAAAAAAAATTAATAATAATTAATTAATTAAAATTATTATTTGATATTTCAAGCCTCTGTGGTACGCTACTGTTTCAAAATACTATTCTTTAATATAGTCCACTTGTGTAAAATTTTATGGGGTTTCGTTTTTCCTTCTTTAATTCTTCGCTTAAAGTTTACTATAACGGAGATAATAACAAAAACAAACGAAAAATGTACATTGGGGGGGGGGGGGGGGGCACCCCGGAGAGGTGGGGATTTTTAGTATGATAAGTAGGGCGGCAGTAACTAAACATTCCCGAAAAAAACAGCTTTATGCGATTTTGTTCCCAGCATACCATATAAAATTTTATAACTGCACTGGCCTATGAGTATGGTTACTATGTGGTTAAAACTGCACCTGACTAGATTATAAGTACGGTTAGGTCCCTTCTCCTTTATATACTTTTCCCAATTTATTTTAACCTTTACTTTAAATTTGTACTTGCACTTGCACTATAGAGGGTGTCCCATTTTCGATAGTTTCAAGGGGTGTCTGAGTTATTATTATTATTATTATTTTTCAACATGCCTTATTGTCAAAAATACATACATATTATACAGGGTTATTCACATTATTCAACACGACATACTATAGCTAAATCATTTGTTTTGGATAAAAAAAAACTTCGGGGTGGATAGGGGCAGATACAGGTTGGACTAAAAACACGAAACGAATCAAAGTTGTATTTTCGGCTTCTATGATCAAAATAGAAATGAGTTTCATCGGGGTTTATTGTAGTTAAACCCCACGGTTTTTGAAATATTTCGTATTTTGTAAATATGTTAATTTTTAAAAAAATTTAATGATGAAATTCTCAATAATATGTATTTTCTTTTTTCAAACAGGACAACTTTCTACTACCTGATTAGGTTTTATGTTGCACTTAAGAAAAGTTCACTAACTTATACAAGGTGTCCAAAAAGTACGACAAAATAATTACAAGTTTGAAAGGATAATAACTTTTTTAATTTAAATAATATAATACCCTACTTTTTATGCTAGCAATAAATATAGAATTTAATTGTCTTTCGAATAGTATTAAGCTTTTCCATAGCTTATTGCTCAGGTTTTCAAGAAAAATGCAAACATTAATAATAGAGACTGATTTTAACCAATTTAATAAATCGAGTCACCTATCGCATATTGGCAAGTCTCATAAATATAATTTGTGTTTGTCAGTTATTTCTAAAAGCGTTTTGTTGCTAATCGTCATTTAGTTATAATAGTGGTAGTTTCTATTTTTTTTTTCTATATTTCAAAATTATAATTCATTTAAAAGAAGAACGATTGATATGATTTTTATTCTTGGAGAATATCTGCAAAACAGTTTACTGGCTTCACGAGTTTACGCTTAAAGATTTCCTAACCAAAATCATCCAAATGAAGTCAGTTTCGAAATGCTGTTGACTCCATTTAGATAAACTGGGAGTGTTTAATTAAAAAAAAAACACTAAAAGGAAACATGTGACAGAAAACGAAGAAACTGCTTGGGTTTGTAATTGCGCAAAATATCAACATTAGCCAATTAAGCGTCTCAATGATTCTTCAGAACATAGTTACCATCCCCATAAAGTTCAGCGTCACCAAGAACTTTCTGAAAATTATTTTGAAAACGAGTGGAATTTTGTGTGTGGGCCTTGGACAAAGTTGCAGAAAATGAAACCTTTTTTAATTTTGTTTTATTTAGTGACGAGTGCACGTTTCACAACAATGGATCCGTTGATAGACATAATTTTCATTACCATTCTGACTCCAATCGGCATCAATTTAAAATAGTTATAATAGAATAATGGGTCGATATTTTATCGGTCCTTACTTTTTCCATAAACCATTTAAATGGAGTAATATGTTTACATTTTTTTATAATTCAATTGTCAGTATTATTACAAGACATTCCCAAAGCCATAAGAGCTTCAAATGGATTGAGCACCCGCACATTACTATTATAGGCTTCCTGAATTTTTAAACGTCCAATTACAAAATCGATGGATTGGAAGAAATGGACCTCAGAATTCGCCCCCAAGATCATCCAACTTTACTTCACCCGATTTCCTTTCATGGGGATATGTAAAAGGAATCGATTATAACACCGCTTTAATAACACAGAATAATATGAAGGAACGCATTAGAGAAGCTTTCCGAAACAGGAGCCCAGAATTCTGTCAAATGTTGCTGAAGATTTTAAAAAGAGGATTTAGAGTCAGATGGTCGCCATTTTGAACACTTGTTAGAAGCAATTGCTTGTTAAATGTCCATCATTCCTTTCTTTCGTTACTTTTACATTACTTAGTTTCTGACCTCTCAAAATGCCATACGTGTGTCTTGATTAATATTAAATTGGTTAAAATCAGTCTGTATTATGAATAGTTACATTTTCCATGAAAATATGAGCAATAAGCTATAGGAAAGCCTAATACTTTTCGATAGACAACTAAATTTAACACCTACTACTAAGATAAAATACAGGGTGTTTAAATTAAACAAGTTATTATCATTTTAAACTCGTAATTATTTTGTCGTATTTTTTGTATACCTTGTATTAATTAGTGAATGTTTCTTAAGTGCAACTTAAAATCTAATTAGTTGCTAGACTCCAGTGTGAATTTGGTTTGAAAAAAAAATATACATATTGAGAATTTAATCATTAAAATTAGTTAACTACAATATGCCTTATGAAACTCATTTTTATTTTGATCGTAGAAACCGAAAATAAAATAATATACAGGACATTCCATTTAAAAAAAAATACAACTTTGATGCGTTTCGTGTTTTTGGAACCACCTGTATACGTTATGAAAATACTTTTAAAATGTACCCTTGACATTCACTACGAAAACCTTTTTTTATCCAATACAAATAATTTTAACTATAATAAATCGTGTCGAATAACGCGAATATCCCTGTATTGACAAAGCAACTAATGTTAAATTTTACTCAAATCGAAAACGTTGTCAGAGAGTTTCAAAAATAGAGAAACCACAAAAAACATTACAATTAAATTCAAATCAATTTATATCCCTATAATACTCTCTCAGGCTGTAATATGCCTTTTGAGTCAAAAGTTTTCTCACTGTTCTGCGGAAACGCACATAATGCAAAGATCTACGCTCCACTCTGAAATGATTATACACCTTTAGACTTTCGTAAATTAGAGAACCCTTAGTCAGAGTCGATCTAGGAATTGGAAGCCAAAGGTTAGAACTTTGCCTAGTACTATATACATTTGAAAATCTTTTATGTAGTGAACATACTGTTTCTAAAATGAGTAGGCATATTACCGTTAAAATACCAAACTTCCTAAATAATAACTGACAATGGTCTTGATGTTTTGCTCCATTCATATGTCTAAGCGCTTTTTTTGTGGAGAACGAAAACAAAATTTAATAGATGGCAATTACAGAGTGCCCAAAATGCAATACCATATCTCAACGGGATTGGAACAACGAGTGATATACCATTTTCGCCGGTGAAGAATCGAGTTCCTGCGACCCCGCTCTAATAGAGGAACAACTCGATGCTAATTTTTTATTTAGTTCAATGACATGTTCTTTACATTTAAGTTTAGAGTATATAAATAATTTATGTTGCTTTTTTCTCAATTTAGCTGTTATCAAGTACAACACAATCATAATTAAAGGCAAAAGTCAAAATATTAGTTATTTTTTACGTTATACAAAAGTAGTTGGGGTCGCACCAAGTTTTGATTTGTTGAAGAACATGATTTATGACACTCTTCAAAAGTTTACCACTGCTTGAATGTGACAAAAGAGTGGTGCCATCCGCGAAAAGTGTAAACTGGCCACTAATATTAGTATTTGTAAGGTAACATAGGGCCTAACAGAACCTCGAGGTACCCCAGACTCGTCATCCTACAGAGTATCTTCCAGCAATGAGCACAACCTGCGATCTGCCGTAGAGATACGATGAAAACCATCCATGTTCTGTGTTAAGAATGCCATTGTCTTAAAGCTTCTGCAGCAGCTCTACCTGATTAACACAGTCGAATGCCTTAGAGTAATCACAGAATACTGCCGTAACAGCATCGCCATCGTTGAGATTAAGGAAAATATTGTGTAGAAGAGGGAAATAGCATCACAAGCATTTTTAGATTATTGAGAGCCAAACTGACAGGAAGTTATAAGATTATTAGTTATTAAAGAGTTAAGTAATCTAGATTTGACTATTTTTTCGATTACTTTGGAAAGGGTGGAAAGGTTGGAAATGAGCGAGATGTAATTAAGTTATTTACTAAAGAACAAACAGATGCTGGCCATTTGGTTTTACCAGAGCCACAAACATACATACATACATACATACATAAAGAACAAACTTATCCTTATAATATTATATATAGGTTTAATTTATATTATTTTTCCACTGTAATTAATCCATTTTTTGCTTTGTTGCTGGGAATAAGAATACCGTTTTTCATGGTTCTCTTAGTTTTTATTGTACAGGGTGATTTTAAAAATCTTTTTTTTTAGGTTCTCCTCGTAGTTCCGTTATGCATGAATTTGGCACTTAGGTAAACATTTTTTGCTTGGAGTTTAGTGGCGTAGTTGATATTTTTTAAAAAATTTAGTTATTGAAATATTAATCAAATTTATATGATTTTTTGAATCGGAAAGCCTGATGAAGACCAAGGTCGCCAGACCTCAATCCTTGTGATTTTTTGTATGGGGCTTTATGAAAAGTTTGGTTTTCAAGACGCTGTAACCACACAAATAGAATTAATTGCTTGCATACCGATTTCCATATTACGGGATAGTGGTAACGTCGATCAAACCGTTGTGTTCAAGTTAATAGTGACAACTTTGAACACATTATTTAAGTCAAGTTAGAAAGCTATTTGAAAATGTTTTTCCTTTTATTTAATTCTATACACAGTTTAGAAAGAAGTATCAACTTACTAATTTAAATTTTACTGTTTGACTGTGTATACCATAATTATGTCATCGACTGTCAAGCGGTAATATTATTATTATTATTTTTTTAATGGAATATCGTGTACCTTTATTATTGGTTATTCTAAATTCTCATTAAATTTACGTTTTTTCTGTAGCATACCGTGTCTAAATATAACTGTTTCAGAAATACGGGAAAATGAATATAGTACATTTTATTTTAAAAAATTAGTAACAGTATTTAAATAAACAATAATATAAAATAAAAGCTCCCTAATTAAATGGTAAAAATGTCATCTCTCAGGCACCTGACAGTGTCCAAGCCTGTTTCAAAATCGGAAAAGCACGATTTGCAGATGTTCACGAGAAATAGCATGCACAGCATCTAAATTCTGTTTTGAAGATCCTCCAAACACTTAGGTTTTATTTGATATGACAGTCTTAAAATAACCCCAAAAGTAGAAATCTAAAGGTGTTAGATCTAAGGTCATTCAATGGGCCCTCTAATTCCCATCCACCTTTTAGGAAACGTTTGACCTAAATAGTTTCTGACACAAATATCAAAATATGTTGGCGTCCTCTCTTGATGAAACCAAATGTTATTCCCTGGTATTTCATCGTTGTCTTGATCATGATACAAAGTAATCGATTTGGTATTATTTTGTTCCGAAGCAGATCTAATTAGTAATAAAGAGCTGTCAAGGATTATGGTCTGACCTATACTGCCAGCTGTGGCTAATGACGAAGCCATTGAGACAGAATGTTAGGTTGTAGTCTAAGTAGTCCATTATTTCTTGACAAAATTGCATACGCCTAACAGAATCATCCTCTGACAGCTCTTGAAGTATCCCTGGTTTAAAAGGAAACATTTTATTTCCTGTAAGAATTCTTCTAATCGATTTTTCGCTGTTGGTATGTAGGACGGCAAGCTTTAAAACTAAGGTAGGTGGTTCTTCTTGCAGGGCGAGTAAACATCCAGAGATTTCTTGCCATTTGTAGCAGTTTTCAGACGACATACTTTTTTAACGTACCCGTGTGCTCAAAGTTATGAAATATCCTACTAGCAGTTGATTTAGAAACGAATTCTCTATCAGGAAAATCTGATTAAAAAGGTCGGTTTCCTCGTGAAAAGATCTCCGTCTATCCCCATGTTCATTTAGTTAAACCATAGTTTTATGAGTTATAGAAGTAGTTTACTTGATAAATAAAAATCTCGCACCACTCACTTAAACTAATACTGAGGTTCCTACTCAATTTTGGCTGTACTCATTAATTTGAGGCAACCATTTAAAGTTTTTATAGTCAACTCGATTATAGTATCCCCTGAGGATGGACGTCTAGACGCCCGAAACATGTAGGGAGCAATAATTTTACTATTATTAAATTTGTGGAGGAAGACATTGTCGTTTTATTCACATTACGTAAACTCCACTGCAAGTATGGACTACTTTTTCAATAATACTAAGTAGAAATCTGTCAGCTTTAAAAGCGAATAAAAACATAATAGAGCGTCCCCGGGGGAAATTCCAAGTAACGTGCTGGATCAGACAAAAGATATTTAGATAATTGGACAAATTAGTCTATATACAGGGTGTTAATTAATGTCATGCAGATATTTCAGGGGGTGATAGTACTCGTCAAAATAAGAAAAAAATGCAAATATACGCATGGTTTAAAACGCGTTATTTTCGTTATACAGGGTGGCAAAGTTTCAATTTTTTTTCTCGTATTTTGCGTTTACTCTCTTATATTCTCTGATAATTGTTTCAAATTTGGAACATCAACCATTTTTAAAATCTCTACAATAAAGTATCAAAATTGTCGGTCGCAGTATACAGGGTGTTACATTTTCTTGAATCGGCTACAATTTTATCTTTCAGAACTTTTTTTTGGAGCTCCCTGTATAAATTCCAGTACAAAATTTGGACTCGCAGTTCCTTTGTTTAGCGTTCTGGTCTCTTGCACTATTCTCGTATCAGTGACTGTTTTCGATTTATTTGCAAAAATAGCCATCGATTGGAATTAATTGTAGGCGAAATAAAGCAGAGTAAAAAGCTGTTTTTATTTATATGTATTCTCAGTAATTAGTTTTATTTTTATTTTAGATCAACCGGCAGGGTTATCAACAATCAGATAAAAACATTACAAATTAAAAATAAATTAAAACAAAACAATTAATTAGTTAATCAAATAAAAATAAAACAAAATTATAAAAACTGTTGAAAATGTCCGCCTCTTGCTAAAATGCACGAATCAAGTCCTCGCCTTATGGACTGACGAACTCTGCCAAATATTCAAGGAGTATTGCGAATGATATCGCATGATAAGCTATTATTCTGCTTCTTAAATCCTCTTCTGTCTAGACTGGGGTCTAATACACTAATGCTTTCAGGTGTCCCCAGAAAAAGAAATGCAGGCTATTTAGGTCTGGGGATCTAGAGGACCATGGCTGAGGTCCCTCTCGACCTATACAACGGTTGTTAAAAATCTGATTGAGAAAGTTTCTCACCTCTATGCTGAAGTGCGGTGGTGCACCGTCGTGCATGAACCACGTTTGGTTTCTGACAAAAATTGGTACCTCTTCTAGCAGCCCTGGGAGTTCTCTTTAAAGAAATTGACGGTAATATTGTCCGTTTAGCCTTGCTGGTAGGAAAAATGGTCCTATCAAATAATCTCCAATAATGCCGGCCCACACATTTACTGAAAACTGTTCTCGGAAATTATTTTCGCGTATCGAATGCGGATTCTCTTCTGTCCAAAAATGGTTGTTGTAAAAATTGTTTATGGCATTCCTTGAGAAATAACGGATTTTGGGCTAGCATTTGTAGGAACCATGTCCGTGGGTCAGGCAGTATTCGATTTGGATACCTTTGTGCATAAAGTCGTCTGGCTTCATAACAATTGCCATCGGCAAGTCCATAGATTAAATGCATCTTTGCAAATTCTTGATTTGTGAATTCAACCATCATTAACCGGTTCGAAACAACTCCGAAAACGCCAAACAAAAACAATATTTGTTACAAAATATCAGAAGGACAATAAACAGAATTAACAACTACAGCATACTATTTTTTTTCTCATATTTATTATTGCGCTATTTCGCCTACACTTAATTTCCATCGATGGCTATTTTTGCAAATAAATCGAAAACGGTCACAGATACGAGAATAGTGCAAGAGACCAGAACGCTAAACAAAGGAACAAATAGTTCAAATTTCATACCGGAATTCATATAGGAAGCTCCAAAAAAAAGTTCTGAAAGATAAAATTGTAGCCGATTCAAGAAAATGTAGCAGCCTGTATACTGCGACCGACAATTTTGATACTTTATTGTAGAGATTCTAAAAAATGGTTGATGTTTCAAATTTGAAACAATTATTACAGAATACAAGAGAGAAAACGCAAAAAACGAGAAAAAAAATTGAAAATTTGCCACCCTGTATAACGAAAACACCGCGTTTTAAACCATACATATATTTGCATTTTCTTCTTATTTTGACGAGTTCTATTATCCCCGGAGATATCTGCAGGACATTGATTAACACCATGTATTAGCTATTATTATTAAATAACTAAAAATTGCCCAAAAAATTACTTCACAAAGACAGCAGCTTGCTATAGTCTGACGCACCAGTATCCAGCTACGAAAGGAATTAAAGGAACGTGGAACATTGTTTCTGTAATAATTTGTTTAAATTCCCATAAAATATTAATTTGTAGGTAACTCAAATATATTACATAAAACAATTACTAGACGTATGCATATCCCCTCTGTATAGTGGGTACACCCTGTAACATATATCCCGTTTAGTTTCCTCCTTACATTGCAAATTATAATTGCTTAATACAATTTATTAAATTCTTTAAGCAGTGAAGATAATATTTAAGAAATAATAATTAATCATTTATTTTGGTAAATATGGCAATCCACGCCTAATAAAGCGCGGATTCCTGGGTCACAAATTATTCCCTGTGCCTTGATACTAGTTTTGTCTCTTTCTGTCGTATATAACATTGAATTTGTGGGAAGGAGCTATCATGACATCTTCAGAAATTTTGCAGGCATTGGCGGAGTTTAGAATTAAATTTTTTAAGTTTGCTTAATCTCTTTAGAGTTACTTATTTGCATCAAAATCATGAACAATGATGTTTCTTAAAAATTTTACTAACGCATATAATTTAATTTATGTATATGTGTAAACTAAATTCGATAGAAATGGTGTGTGCGCAACTAAAACATTTTATAAGAAGGCACAACACTACGAGAGGGTTCACAATAAAGTTATTAAAGGAATGGACTGACATGGGTATTGCGTTATGCGATATGCAAGACTGGGAAAAATATTGTAACCATGTCATAGATATTGAGAATAGATTTTGGGTAAATAACCAATGGATGGAAGAAGTGGCGCCATTAATGATTGCAGTTAATGTTAAGAGCAGCGACAGTAATGATACGGACAGCTGTAGTAGTAGTAGTAATTCAGACTAGAAAACCCAGAAATAGCAGTGTGTGTCTTATTCATAAAAATTTGTAAATAATTTGTGAAGACAATTATAAACCTCGCACATTATATCCTTCGGCGCTTTGCACTCCGCTAGGTGTTGTAATAGTATATATTATTTTGTATTTACTGTCCTTGTCAAAATAAAATCGCACTACTTAAAACGTAATAGACAGTTAAAACTGATATTCTTACGGCTTTTACCCCCCTGTCTCATCAGCCGTCGAAGCCATAGACTCGTAAGGCGGACTATACTTGGGTAGTTATAAGTTTTAAAAATGTCACCCTAAAAATATTCAAATGTACTTTCTGTTTAAGGAATGACAAACGTATAACCACTATTAACTGTATTATTTTATGATATTTTGAGAAATATAATTGATACCGAAACCCCAAAACTTATTCAGGCTACGCCAATGCCTAAATATAAAATATTAATTTGTAGGTAACTCAAATATATTACATAAAACAATTACTAGACGTATGCATATCCCCTCTGTATAGTGGGTACACCCTGTAACATATATCCCGTTTAGTTTCCTCCTTACATTGCAAATTATAATTGCTTAATACAATTTATTAAATTCTTTAAGCAGTGAAGATAATATTTAAGAAATAATAATTAATCATTTATTTTGGTAAATATGGCAATCCACGCCTAATAAAGCGCGGATTCCTGGGTCACAAATTATTCCCTGTGCCTTGATACTAGTTTTGTCTCTTTCTGTCGTATATAACATTGAATTTGTGGGAAGGAGCTATCATGACATCTTCAGAAATTTTGCAGGCATTGGCGGAGTTTAGAATTAAATTTTTTAAGTTTGCTTAATCTCTTTAGAGTTACTTATTTGCATCAAAATCATGAACAATGATGTTTCTTAAAAATTTTACTAACGCATATAATTTAATTTATGTATATGTGTAAACTAAATTCGATAGAAATGGTGTGTGCGCAACTAAAACATTTTATAAGAAGGCACAACACTACGAGAGGGTTCACAATAAAGTTATTAAAGGAATGGACTGACATGGGTATTGCGTTATGCGATATGCAAGACTGGGAAAAATATTGTAACCATGTCATAGATATTGAGAATAGATTTTGGGTAAATAACCAATGGATGGAAGAAGTGGCGCCATTAATGATTGCAGTTAATGTTAAGAGCAGCGACAGTAATGATACGGACAGCTGTAGTAGTAGTAGTAATTCAGACTAGAAAACCCAGAAATAGCAGTGTGTGTCTTATTCATAAAAATTTGTAAATAATTTGTGAAGACAATTATAAACCTCGCACATTATATCCTTCGGCGCTTTGCACTCCGCTAGGTGTTGTAATAGTATATATTATTTTGTATTTACTGTCCTTGTCAAAATAAAATCGCACTACTTAAAACGTAATAGACAGTTAAAACTGATATTCTTACGGCTTTTACCCCCCTGTCTCATCAGCCGTCGAAGCCATAGACTCGTAAGGCGGACTATACTTGGGTAGTTATAAGTTTTAAAAATGTCACCCTAAAAATATTCAAATGTACTTTCTGTTTAAGGAATGACAAACGTATAACCACTATTAACTGTATTATTTTATGATATTTTGAGAAATATAATTGATACCGAAACCCCAAAACTTATTCAGGCTACGCCAATGCCTCCATCATTATTTAAAAAAATCAGTTTCCCTTGATTTTTTTTTAACGTGAAAATCATCAAACACGCATCTAGAATTTTAAACACGAAACCAACTAAATGCCCTTTTTTTTCCTATACATTCATAATAAATGTATCTGAATTATTTTAACGGCTCATTTACACACACTTGCAGTACAAGTACCACCGTATCCACTCTTTCTTCCTTCTTCTCGTACCGTAAAGCCATCGAGTTCTTGCGTTGCTTCCGCAGATTCAAGCATTATTCACTTATACTATTATCCGTGAGTAGTACGTGCTTCAACGGGTCTTGGTGCCGCGTCGTGCGCCGGTTATAGTAAAATCCGTTTAGATCATTGAACCAAACACGCGTTTTTGTTTATATCGGCTTTATTAAAGGATTATTTTGTATTTGATCGATTGAAGATACAGGGATCTTCTTACACTAAATTTTAGCTGTTTTCAATTAAAGAGCACTTGACAGTGACTCGTTGTGAAAGTGGAGTGAAAACCTAATGACTGCGTTTATTCTGGTGGATATGAAAGAAGCACTGTAAAAAAGGTAGGTCAGGTATTTGAATTCAATTACAAACTTGTGCTAAACACCAAATTAAGGTCGACCAAGTTAAAGAGCATATTTGTTAAATGCAAAGAAATTGCAGATAGAAGACGATTTTGTTTGATTGAAACAATTTTTGTTGATTATTAGAAATACTCAAAAAAATTTTCGATACCTTTTAGTCCACATCCTATTTTAATGTCGCTAAAAGCACGAATCTAAAGTTTCCTTTTGGCATTCTCTTTTACCACTGCCCAGACCTCTTTTACATGGAAATGTTTTTAGGTTTTTAACTTCATCAACAAAAGCCATTCTTCTAACAATCAAAGCAAAAGTGTTGACCCAGTAAGGTAAACTACCCGATGATTGGTACCTATAAGTAATGATGTCAAATTAACCTATGATATATAATATTTAAATGTTTTTAGGAAAAATTAGACAGTTAAGCTTTAAATATTTTTACTAAACTTTTATGTATTATGTTTATTTAACTGAAAACTGATTAACCACAAATATAACGAATTTATTTTAAAATGCTGATTTAACAGTAATTATAGACTAGTCAATTACTGACTCTAACACGCAAAATTGCCAATGTACAAAGGTAACAAATGCCGTTAACTGCAGTTCAATATTAGTTGTAGAAGGCTCTAAAAATATATCCTTTTATATTATATCTTGTGGTTTAATTACTATGTTAAAGATTACATTTACGTTTTTAACCAGAGTTCTTTTCTATAATATTTAAGTTCAGACCGTTTTTACAGAGTGCTCTATTGGTATTTGATTTGTTCTTCTTATCCAAATTAAGAGCTAAGGAGTTACTATTAATAGTCCTTTTGCAAGGTAGTGATTTTTTATTCACTTTTCTTTTGTTGGGTTTTCTATATTATTAAACATGATTTTTACATAAAAAATTATAGTTGGCGACTTTTAGTATTGGTCGAGATCGATAATATAGCCAAAAATCACAAAAATTGATAGTTATTTAATTTATAGATTCAACTGCAAATAACTTTAAAAGTATTTAAAATAAGAAAAAAAATATTTTTACAGGTTTAGAGTCTAAACATGTGTCTTATTCTTGTTGCATGACGTGTAAATTTTAACACATATGTTATAGCATTTCATGACGGAGTGCACAAAGTCAATATATTATTAAAATTTATAAGTTGTTGCTTCTTACCTGTAAGTTGAGCTGTTACATATGAGGAGCTTGCGTGCAAAAGCGGCTATATCACTTTTTTTGCCGATATGCTTTTTTTGCGATTTTCGGTTAAGTTTCACAAGCTCTATCAACTGACACGATCATTTGCGTTCAAAACGGTCTATTTGTATGGTAAAATCGCATGTAAAGTCGGCCTTTTGCATCAAAACTGGCTATATCCTCTTTTTGCGATCAAAAGTGGTTATATCCAATAATTCGTTATATTCAAAAATACAACATAGTGGTGCATCTGGCAAGGCTGTAAGATCTGTAACGATACACTTGGCGCCCCCGCGTTGACGTTGACTACCAGTTAACATCTAAATGCTGTGGAGAGTGGTGGTTGTTTGATCCCGGAATTGACGACGATCCACGTGCAATATGGATGAAGAACTTATTACCGTGAAGCAAGGAAATAAAGGTTCTAGATGCCGTATGAAAAATGTGACAAAACGCCAGACTAAACAGTTATCCAGGTACGCAATAATTTAAATATATTTTACGATTTACTAGTTAAATAGCTTCTATGTAACTTATTTGCACACATACGTTTGTATATTTTGAGTCGAGTCTCGTCTGAGATAAATATAGCCTTTTTTTGCGGTAATGCAAGAAGCTTCTTTACATTTTACAGATATGGTGACCCCGACCCAGCACTGATTCGATTCCAACGGCCTTGTCAACATAATGGCAAATCATTTCAGTGTGCTACAGTTAAAAAACGACACATTAAGGCTTTAAGGCAGAGCTTTTATGTGGATTCGATCAAAACTAACCAAGACATTAGACTGTGCCATATGTTATCCGTCGCTCCTATTGCTCGTCGGAGATCGGCTAATGTTATTATGATTCCCTTGAAGAATCTCAGTGTCTCATATTTTATTAAGTGTGACAATAAAGCAACGCGGGTGTGTCAAAAGTTTTTTGTTGCTGCACTGAGTATCTCTAAACAAAGAGTTAAGACTGTTGCAAAAGTCCTCCATGCAGGTGACGTCCCGAAGGAAAATAGGGGAGGTGATCGTATATCCACAAAAAGTGAAGAAAAAAAAGAATGTGTTCGCCATTTTCTCAAGAGACTGAAAGGACGCGAAAGCCATTATAACAAGAAAAAGTCTAAAAGAATGTACTTGTCTGCAAGTCTGTCAGTTGCCAAGTTATGGAGACTGTTTAATAAGGAATACCCACAAAATCGGTTATCATATTTTATGTTTCGAAAAATTTTTATACACGATTTTAACATTGGGTTTTCATCGCCCGCCTCAGATGTGTGTAGTAAATGTACGCGACTGAAACAACAATACAAATTTGAAACACAAGCTGAAATTAGAAATCAGCTGCTAGTGGAATACCGCGTACATAGAAAACGTGCTGCTGCCTTTTATGAGCTAGCCAAAGAAGCCCCAGAAAATAGTTTAAGTTTCTGCTTTGACCTCCAACAGGTACAGCCCCTACCTCGGACGGCTATTGGCGATGCCTTTTACTCACATCAGATTAGTTTCTACGCTTTTTGTTGTGTCGAGCTGTCTTCGCGTAATCCAACTTTCTATGTGTGGACTGAAGATTATGCTGGGCGTGGCTCAACAGAAATTGCCTCAGCACTTCTGCACCATCTAGATTCTCTTGAGTACGATGGAATTGAGAAAATAAGACTTTTCTGTGATGGCTGTGCAGGCCAAAACAAAAATTCCTATATAGTTCACGCACTTATGTTTTGGCTTAAAAATAAGTCTCCAGAAGGTCTGTCCGAAATCTCAATCACTTTTCCAGTCCGCGGACATAGCTTCATGGCTGCTGATCGTTGTTTTGGGAGAATGGAGAAGTTGCTTAGGAAAAATACTAATATAATTTCTAAAGAGGAATACATTAAATTTTATTCAGAAGTGGGACAAGTGAAAATGTTAGGAAAAGACTGGAAAATTTATAATGTAAAAGAACTAGAGAAAGTGTACAATAAGGTTAAGGGCATTTCTGAAACAAAAAGAATTTTTATTACTAAAAGTAACAAAAATCAACAAAATCCTAAGATTGAAGTGAATACACATCTGTATTATCGGTTTGTATCTGAAAATAAATCACGCCAGATGATGCTAAAGAAAGGAAAAAATGATGACAACCTGGTTCTTAACATAATAGAGCCCAGAAACTCTTTACCAGATAAAAAGAAACCTAGTCTTAGGAAGCTTTTGAAAGAGCTGTTCGGTGAAAATTGGATGTCACGAGCAGATCTAAAATGGTATAAAGATTTACTTACTTCTGGTAATGCAGATACAGAAACTAGCGACAAGGAAGGAGATGAGGACAAACAGGATGTGCCATGTGACTGTTTAGATAAAGAAGCTGCTCTTCATATATAAATATTTTATGTTTCTCTTGTTTTTTCTGTTATGTATGTTGAATTTTCAAAATAAAAATATGTTTGGTGTTCCAGTTTTATAATAAAAATATGTTTTCTAGCGTATTAATTATTTTTTGTTGAGATTTTTTAAAGCTTTGCTATCAAAACCATCTATATCCAGATTAATTTTCGTTTTTTTTTCAAGAACTATTGAGATTTGAAAAAAAATTTTAAATTGCATCAATCTACTTCCCTACAACACTACAAATAAACTTTTTTTGCTATCTCTATATATTAAGGCGAACCGATGAGAAGTTTTCGTCGATTCCTGAACATTTTTCCTAAAGTGATATAGCCGCTTTTGCACGCAAGCTCCTCATATATTTTTACCAAAAACAGCATAATTTTATTGGCTTGATTTTGTGTCTATTAATAGTAGTCTTTATTAATAACAATAATACAACAGTTTAAAGAAGAGCAGGCATGCGTCGGCGGCAGAGTCGAGTGATTCCTTTTGCGTTCCCGCCTATCCCGCTACCTTACTGATGCAGATGCAATAATCGGTTTATGTCGCTTGTTTGCTTTATATTTAGCATACATTCATGCGTGTATGCGTATAGTGCATCGTTGTGGAAAATATCTAAAGAGATAAGAGAAAAAAGAAAGAAAGTCAAGAAAATGTTACACTTAGAATCCGTTTGATAGGAACAACTTTTTGGATGATCTCATTCATATTGCTATTGGCAAACTAGCTTCAGACGATGTAAACCAATCAGTATCAAATTTCAAAGAAAATACTTCTCTCAGTAACAAAAAGTTTACAGAAGATAGATTAACGATTGACAGTGAAGCCAGTTTTTGGAAAGCTGTTCTTAGAGATAAAACAAAGACTTTTGCTTTTGATCATATCGGTAACAAAAAAAATGAAATATAAAACCTCATCAATCCTGAGTTTATGTTTCAAAGAAATATTAGTGCAACGCAGTATAAAGAACTAAATTTTGCTGATAGTCTTAGCTACGAATCCTATTCCACTATTAGTCTTTCATAAAAACCGCACAATGAGAAATACTGCCAAATCTGAATTGGTAAACAAATTGGAAACATTTTCGAAAACATCGTATGAATAACCTACAGAAATAAAATAATATTTTGGTATGGTACTGCTGAAAGGGTTAAACGCATTTAAAGCTTTTGAAGATCTGGGAGATGTGGTGTTTAAAACTTTTTATTTATTTGTAAAGAGAATACATATTGCAAGAAAATATCACTAATATTCGATAGACATGATATTGAAGGCTTCATTAAAAATGTGGAAAAAAAAATGAGAGGGTACAACATATTCTGCAGGTAATTAGTTCTCGTAATGTAACTCCACTATAGAAATTTTCTAAAATCGACGACAAAGAAGATGTCTTTGATTAGACTCATAATCTAACGTAATTGAGTTAATCCTAAAACTGTCTAATAACAAAGAAGTAGTATTTGCGAAAGGTCTTCACGATGGAAATTCTTGTAAAAAGGTAAAGCGTTTATTTATAAAAAAAAATTAAACTCTTGTAGTTGTTTTAATAATTGTATTACAACTGAAGATAACTCTTTATGGTGAACCTAATCATGAAGAGGCAGACACTCAACTAATTTGTTACATTAGCAATGAAAATACAGCTAAAAATATTATGGTAAAAATAGACAATACTCATGTTTTAATTTTACTATTCTATTATAAACTATTATTATTCGAACGAGGAGAATTTAAAATCTAGTAAACTATTGGTGAAAAAAAGGGTCATGGAACAACAGCTCTGAATAAAAGAATATTTGACTCTGTTCAAATAATAGCAGAGCTATTGGATAAACATATTTGTGATGGCTTACCGGCATTTCATGCGTTGGTAAGATGTGACAAAACAAGTTTTATAAAATAGGAAAAAAATTGGCTTGGAATATTTATTACCACGACTGTGATAAGTTTGATTTGTGTGGTTTTGAAAGAACTCCATTTGACATATGTTTAGACAAGCTAGAAAACTGGTATCACACTTGTACCATTAAGAAAATTATATTAATCTAGATGATATTAGGCTTGAAATGATGTAGGAAACAACGAAGTTTGGCAAAGAAATTCCTCCGGGAATGGGACTATTCAGCGCAGCCTTTTCAGCGCCGCCGTTTCAGCGCCGCCGTTTCAGCGCCGCCGTTTCATCGCTAGGACATTTCAGCGCCGGCCCATTTCAGCGCTAAATTATTTCTCAAAATATTTAGTAGTTTTATTTAATAAATTTTATTTATTAAACAAATTTTAGTTATTGTTTTGGTACCACTCCAGTTTATCGGCTTATGCGAAAAATGGCGTAAATTGAAAAGCGTTTCTTGCAATATGTAGCACGCACTTTCTAAACGACAAATCCGCGAGCGGAAAACCATTTTTTTAATTGCAAATATAAAAAAAACGTGAAAATAGGGTACCCGCTTGTGACAAAAAGAAAAAAATGAAAAACCTTTGTTGATTTATGTAGCATATACTGAATTGGAACCAAGAAGGTGGATTAGATGCCGTGTTAGCGCCTGTTTAACCAATATAAGTCTATAAAATTATTACAATTTTTGTCGAGTGACTAACAGCTAGAGAAACATAACCTCACTTGTCACTCTCACTGTGCTTTTCGGTCGACTATTTTCACATTTTTTTTATATTTTCAATTAAAAAAATGGTTTTCCGCTCGCGGATTTGTCGTTTAGAAAGTACGTGCTACATATTGCAAGAAACGTTTTTCATTTTACGTCATTTTTCGCATAAGCCGATAAACTGGAATATTACCATTGTTTTTTTTTTTAGTTTGTATTACCAATATTTTATCTATTTTTAATTTTATTTAATAAATTCTATTTAGATCATTTTTATTATAAATATTTAATAATAAAATTTTGAGAAATAATTTAGCAAAAACAAATTTTAGTTATTGTTTTTTTTTTAGTTTGTATTACCAATATTTTATCTATTTTTAATTTTATTTAATAAATTCTATTTAGATCATTTTTATTATAAATATTTAATAATAAAATTTTGAGAAATAATTTAGCGCTGAAATGGGCCGGCGCTGAAATGTCCTAGCGATGAAATGGCGGCGCTGAAACGGCGGCGCTGAAACGGCGGCGCTGAATCGGCGGCGCTGAATAGTCCTAGACCCATTCCTCCCACTGGGGATTGTATTAATGTTGTGGTCACAAATTATTTAAATAATATGTTTTTTGAATTTTGTCCTTCCGGAGGTGTTATTACAAAGTTCATATTTGGATATAAAGCCATAATGGTATTGTTCAATAATTAGATTCCAAATGCTATGGTTGGGTAATTCAAGATGAACACTACTAATGCCCACAAAGCGACCCGTTCTAAATGAAATTAGAAAGTTGACAAGTCTATTTTGCACTGAAAAAAACTCCAATACCAATAAATGCGCATAAAAAAACGAGGGTATATGTTGCTCCTCCGAATGAAAATGCGTTATGAATTGTAGCAACAATGAATACAATAATATGACAGAAAAAGTGGAGGAATTAGAAACGATATGTTACCAGACGATTAGTATAAAGATGTTTTTTTATTATTACTCTTTTTTATTTCAGAAATCCAATAGTATACATAAAAAAGCGATATATTCAAGGTACAGGAAAGCTTTTGTTTTAAGTTTTAATTGAAACAAGCATTTTTCTTTACAAAATATTTCGTGTAAATTATCCTCTAGATTTGAAGGTGTGTCATTCTTTTATTAAAATAATATAAAATAGACACAATATAAGTATTAAGTTTTAGTGCAATGTATGGAATATTTGAAACAAGCCCTAAAATATTAGTTAATATTTTTTTTCTGTTAAACGAAATTAAAAGAGCCTATGGATATCGGCAACATTACACTCAAACGCAATGTACGCCCGGTAATATTCATGTGCGAACTATGGAAGGTGGGAGTAGGGCAGTTCTGCATGTACGCCTCCGAAGATTGCATCGCTGTGCTAAAATGACGGTAACTTTTTTATTATTAAAAATAGCCCTTATATTAAGCGAGACCAAATGAAGCCAATTAATTTCTACAGTTTTTGGTGTCAGAATATATTTGATACCTCCTTATAGTATAAGCGAGTTGGGATAAGTTAAAAATAAACGAAAAATATTAAAGTTGTGAAATTTAAAAATTTTTTATGTTGACAATTATGCAAAAAGTGATACCTTGTATTAAAGAGAAATATTTAGGATTTTCATCCGTCAAAATTTTTAAATTTTGTTTTAATAACTTTGAAAGTTATTGGAAGTTAAATATTAAAATTATTATTTCCAATTTTTTAACGCTATTTGTTAGTCTCGGCCAAAACTAAAAGTCGGCATATTTAAACTTTTTATGGAAAAATGCAAGCTTAATTCGATGGTTTGGGTTCCATAAAGTTATACCAAAAGGATCCTACTAAATCATCGACGTTATTAAACCTTTGCTGGTGAATTTGGTTCTTTAAATAAATATCCTCACAGAAACCAAGAGGGGTTAGATCTGGTAATCGGGTACTGACTACGGTCATTTGTTCACTTTCATTGATAAAAATAGTACTTAAAAGTTGATAACTACCTCTGTGGTTATGGGCAGATGAGCCATCTTGTTGAAAATGCAGATTCTGTTCACTTGTAAGATTCAGTTCGTCTAAGAAATTATTCAGAACTTTATTTAAAAATCACAAGTCTTTCACCAGTTAGAATGTCCTCATAAATAAATGGACCAACAATTCTTAAACCAATTAAACCGCACCAAGCATTAAAACTAAAACGGACTTATGGAGCTCTTTCCTTGAACAGTGATGATGGTTTTTTCTATAGTAAATTGCAGAGAAATGGGATTCATCTGTTATTTACATTTTGGTGACAGAATTTATCAATGCTGCAACCTTGAACTGGTCGATACTTGTAAGAAATATATTTGTTCTTCTTCTAAAGCTTATAAACAGCACCATAAGGCAAATTACAGTCCTTGATAACATTTACTATAGAATTTTCACGGTAGGCTTCAAACTATGCAACAACTACAATTTCCGTGGCCTTGTTTATTGTAAAATCCTTTTCTGCCCCTTCTTTGGCAAAAATACTTTCAATGCCTCTAAATTTTCGAGAAAACATCACTCACTTGGTTCAATGCAAAGTGAATATAACTCAGAGCAGTATTCTCTTGCTCTCTTGTAGAGGATTTTTGCACACTAAATAAGTCTCCAATATATCACACTTTTCTGCATGGTTTCGAACCATTATTAATTTAACTGACACAACAAAGTTTATAAGCCAAATACGAATATAAATCGCACAAATACCATAATATTTGTTATTATTTGTTAGAAAGTTATCATTGTTTTTCTTGTATAGCCTTGTACATGCCAAATAAATAATACATAGTGATGCTGATGCGGTTTTCATGGCCACCTTACTATTTTATCACTGTTAATATTTAAAAATTGTAATATTGACGTGACTTTTGACTTTAAAAGAAAGTTCGTTATAAGCTTTCTTGTTTACAATTTAAAGTTTTAACCGATAAGAAAATTATGTCCAGGGGTTTCGATTTAAAAAAAAATGTTATTGTACTTCAAAAATCGAAAACAAAATGCTCAATTGTTTTTTTCGTTCTTGTGTCTTAACGAACTGTAAAAATACTACTAGTTGGCTAATCTAAACAATTTTATATCTTTAATAATAATAAAGTTACCAATGGTGGACACTTAATCTGGATGAGCTGGTATACCTTCTTCTTTAAAAGTAGTTGAAAGCAATACAGTGATATGGGGAACGCTCAATTCATCTCATTAACTATATTATGGCCTAATGTGCAATATACATAACATTTGAATTATGCAAGAATATCTTTTCTCTGCACTTCCTTCTAACAAATTAACTGCTTTGCTTTCTGATTGGTCATAAATAAGAAAATTCAGACAGTTAAATATCGTGACTAATAAAAAATACATCAAAAATATATCACACAGGTATCAGTTCAATCGCAAAAACTGGTTCATTTATGAAAAGATTAAAAAAAGAAAAAGAAAAACTGGATTGATAATTTATACGCCGAACTTGTTTGTGAGAAAGTGGAGTAAAACTTAATGATTATACCTATTGATGCCAATAAGTGAACAGATGTAAAAAGGATAGGTCAGTTTTAATTATAAAAGTTCATTTTGTTTTTAAATTGAACTAACTATCTAAAAATACAGGATATGATTGATGACTTACACAAACCACAAGGGCTTAGAAATTATACCGATTTCACAAAATATTTTGCGTTAATACAGATATAACTTTGGACAATGATAAATTGGTGTTCAGCAGGATGTACCAAAAGAAAAACGCAATTTTTTTTTTGTTTTCTTTAATTTTAAATATACCGGGTGACAATGAAACCGCTATACAAGAACTCCGTTTCATTAATCATGTAATATAGAAATTGAAATTTTAGAGGTAAATGTGGTTCAGGAATCAATAAAAATAATATAAATACCACTTTCGGTTTGAATGGAGGTGAGGTTAGGTTTAGGTAGCGTATTTTAAAACACCCTGACCTAACGTTTTCGGATTGAGTTCTAAGTTTCCTTTTTAATGGCGTATCACAAGGTGTCATTAGTTGTCACAATGGCCCGATAGGATACGATTTTCTGAAATTCAAAATGGTGCCGTGCTAGCCGTGTGATATAGGTTACTAGAAATAATGGCAGAATATTCAGATTTCAATTACAGCGTTAGATATCGGTCGAGTCTTAATTCGGTTTACTCCATACCGCGAAAAGATTGATGGTATCATACAACATCTCCCTAAACATGTTTGGGAGCAATATTCTTATTGTAGAGCTACAGTAATAATTTGGTCTGGCATACATCTAGAAGGGCGAACCAATCTCAAGTTACTCGTCAGTATTAAGGGTAATTATCTTCCACAGGGCCAGGAAAGAATGGTAAAAAAGTAGCTATATTCGTTTCATTCATCAAAATGGCAACAATTTTTTCATGCTTAGTATATCTCCACGCCTACACAGTGTTTGTTACTATAAGAGCATTTAAATAATTTCGTAACTTGATTCTTCAATAATTCATTAATTAAAAATTTCCCTAGGCCGTGGCAGTGTTCTGTGTATTTTAGAACGAGAAGAGCATATCCGAAATTACTTACAAGTTACAGCAACTACTTTGCTTTTTAATTTATTTCTTTAGCTGTTAGACATGTTTTTGATATAATGATTCTAAACATGTGATGATTAGTAATTAGCTGTCACAGTAAATATATATATGGATATACATACATATCGTCGGTTAAGAGTGTTAACCCGCTAACTCACAAATACATAATTGTTCAGGAATAAAGAAAAACCCATAGTTCCCTTAAATAAAACAATATAAAGCAAAATATTTTTTAACTAGCATGATCTATAAAAATATTAATTATTTATAATGTTTATAGCTTAAAATTTACGCCAGTAGAATTTTTATAGCGATAAAATGGAGATAGCAGTTAATATGGAGCTAAATGCTTATACAAATATGGAGTTGGCAGGTTTTTTTTACTTTGGTATATTAAATGAGCTAGGCAAGAGTTAATCTTAAAAAACTTTAATCAAAATATGTTAGAATAAAATAAAACCAAGAAATACCAACAAATCATTCGTATGGAATGTTATTATAATATTCGTGAAAATCCACACACTTCTTTAACTCCTGCAAGTCGGTGAACTTCCTAGCCTTAATTTTCAGCCGGTCTGGATGTAAAATATCTAATTGATCGAAGGAGCAGGGTTGTATTGCTCCCTTTTTGCGTTGAGGTAAAACTTCCCATTGGTCTGTAAACCTGAGCTTATAAAGTACATCTCCATTTGGGGTATATTTTAAGGCCCTGATATCGGTAACCTGAAACAGAAAAACTATTCAGTTATGAAATCGTTATTAAAATAAGACATTACCTTAGAATCTCCTTTTTTCCATCCAGGTCTTATACTGCTTACAAAGTTAACTTTCTTGAATGATTTAAAAAATGTGTGATCCAGATATTTCACAAAATATGGATGCGGATTTTTCCTGGCTATTTTGCAAATATATGCATAATCCGCTGGGACATTAATTGTGCGATTTCGAACACATCTTTCTATAGTAGAATGCATTGCGTCTACCTCCATCTGAGTATGACCGACCTCAAGGTATTTTTGTATAATTGTTATGTTGTGTAACATTGCTAAGTTAATAGCTGCATTTGCGATCACGTTATTCCGATTCTGATACGTGCATCCATCGCTATACACTATGAGTTTTGGAGGGCCGGAATTTCTGTTAATAGTCGGTAGAACCTGAGTTTCTATAAAATAAGAAAAACAGGTGGCAAAATCTTCAGCAGTAAGGCCACCTTCCGATTCGTTCCATAGATAGCAATATCCATCCTTGGTACGCAAATTAAAAAAACAAAGATTATGTACACATAATTTTGTGCGATAGTACAAGCTACTGACGTTCGACTTCGGTGACATTAATACGGCTTGAAGATCCACAGTAAAAATATTCGTTTCATTTAGAGTATCATTTTCTTTTTCCAACCTAGCCTCATTCTTTTTTAATACATGTAGCTGATAATCATTTTCCGAAACTTGACCAACCTTATATGATGAACATTTCTCACACTCGTCCTTTTTAGGGCGAAACAGAGCAATATTTCTCAAGTTTAATGCGTTGTTAAATGAGGAAATTGAGAGGGGAATCACGTCTCGGGTCTTGCACCAGTCTTCAACATAAAATTTATATAGCGCTTGTTTTGACTTCCACTCAGGTAACAAGTATTTTTTGGATGTGGTTGATCTGCAATAATGTGATTCCATGGCAGGTAGGGCATCTATAAATTCTAATAGCAAAAGATTTTCTGATTCAAATGGCGCCGTTTTTTTGTTTTGGGGTACTCTATAAGAACTGGGTTCTCTTGCTGGTTCGGAAACTAATGTATTTTTCCAGTTAAGGATAGTCCACCTACCAATAACAAGTGTGTTTAAAAACATTGTACGACATACTCTGATAGGTTGTTCATTAGTTTTTAAGTAATAAAAAAAAGTCTGCGTCCTTCTTGAATTTTTTGGATCTTTTCTATCTCGTTGCCTCTTAACGGGAATATTTTTAACAGCGTTATCTATATAAATTTTCTTTTCGCCCCATGTCAAATTCCAAAAATGCTGAAAAATAGTTTTTCTTTGTTCTTCTGAGATAATGGCACATTGCAGTAACGACTTATCGTTTCCTCTACAGGTACATCTTATTTTTATTTCCCGAGGTGTTTTTTCAATATCATAGCTCCACTTTCCTTCACTTTTTTCTCTTCCAAAATATGCTTTACCCCTTTCTCTTCGGCGCTTGTTTTTTTCGGCAAACCAGCTATCTTTTATTACCTGAAAACGCTTCCTACGTTTTTTGCTTTTACTAGGAAGATCACTATTATTAGAGTTAACATCAGAGTCGGAATGCTCAGAGTAAGGTACCAAAGGCCCATCACTTTCACTTTCATCAGATATTATGTCGCGGTCGTTAATAATGTTTGTTTTCTGAAAATTATTTTGTGCGATAAATGATGTTGATGGAAGCTGTTTATCGGTATTATTAGTAGAATTACGACTATCTGAAATTACTGATTCGAGGCTATTTTCTTTATCACTTTCATCAGATATGTCGTGGTCGTTAATTACGTTCGGCTTGGGAAAATTATGTTGTGCTGATGTTGATGGAAGTTGTAAATCAGTATTAAAATAGTTAACTGAAGTAACTGATTCGATGTTACTTTCGTAAGACGACGGAGTTTTTTGAGCTAAAGAAATTAAGTTGCTGCTTGACAAATTTGTAGTATTGATATCATCGAATGGCAATAAAATTTGATAGGCATCGTCATTGATATTTGATGACATGGACATATAATCTGCATCATTGTTTGTATAACAATATTCGGAGATTTGAATATCTACATTGTCCACGACAGTAAATTTATTACTTTCTGGAATAGTAACAGCTATAATTGGAAAATGAGCATTGTTTAAGTCCGGACCACATGCTAAATTTGGGTCAGGTTCAATTTGAAAGTTAGCATTTCCCTTATTGGATACCATTTCTAAATTATCATTAACTTGCGTAATATTATTTTGTTTTATAACCAATTCCATTATTTTTTTTATACGCGACATCTGAAAATAAAATAAATCCGTTAATTTGAAACAGCACACAATATTAAAAACAGTTTTGTCAAAAAACGAGATAGGTTCTATTAAGCGTAGCCAAATCGGCGCCGTTATGCTTACTTTCCTACTACTCAAGGTTTTTCTTAATACTAATTGTTGCATAAAGTTCAACTTTCTTTTAATGAAATTAAAGACGGTTGGAAATATAAAAGAAAAATTAATTTGGAAAGAAGTGATTTTACAAATCGAAATATTTTAGACTCTGGAGGGATTGTTAAAAATATTAAAATGTAACAAAATTATTTTTTTTATAAAATGTATAAGAATGGAATTTTTTAATAGTACTGCATAATATTTATTTTTTTAACTTTCTTTTTTTAATTTAAATATTATGGCGCAGAATTGTACCCTAACGTCGAATTATCCTAGAACCGAAAAACAGCTATAAGCCAAAATTTTATCACATTATAACAAACGAAAAACAGCTAACTCCCAATATTTCTTTAAACTGTGGTTTGGAGCATTTATAAATTATATAATTTAATAAAAATTTACTACAGATCAAAAATAAACTTACCTTTATTGTATCCTACTAGCCAACACAAAAAATATGATGTATTTACTCTTAAAACAAGGACTAACCGGAGCGTATTACCACGTGCTGTGCGTTTTACGGCAAAAGACTGGAGATAGCGGTTTTACGCTTCTAAATTTGTATTGTGGAGAAGGCGGTTTTACGTAGACTGCATTTTTGGTTATACGCTTAACGATTTGGAGCTAGCGGAATTTCCGAGTGATGCAGAACGCCCTCTACACCCAAATACTTGAATAAGTCATAATTGAGTAAAAGTGGAGTTAGCAGGTTAACACTCTTAACCGACGATATATATAAAATTCGTATCCTTAAGTTAGCGAATGAATGACATTCCTCATTCTTCTTGTATTATTTATAAACATGTAAATTTTCATTGGTAAAGTTAGACACTTAGGCAGGTTTTAATTTAAGGTATAGAAAAATTCAAGTGCTTCAAGTAATCGCTGCAGTCAGCATTGTTCACTGGTGATATCAACAGTTGATAAAAAATGTAACCTGTTTTACATTAAAGTAAGTATATAAAATTTATTAGGGGATATATGCATGAAGGATTTGACCATTGGAAAAAAAGATGGCAGTTTTTAATATTATTGAGATAAGTACAAATTAAATAGTTAAAAGGCAATTTTAATTGACAGCTATTGTAGTAGTACTTCTACTGTGTTTAATTACATATCGTCTGGTTTAATATCCTGGTAGAACTACAGAAGTTTAATCGCATTTAAAGCAAAACTATATAATTATATTCTCAGATTTTTTGGTAATGTTCGACAAATTCGCTTATTAAAAACATTCCAGATACATCGCAAGCAGAAAGGACGTTTCGAAAATGCTAAACTATATTTCTGTAGACATCGATGACAATAATTATTAGTTATTAGACATAGATGACTGCTGAATGCTACCATAATTAAAATACAAATCACACAAATAAAGCCTTACGCTAGATAATCAGAATGTGTATTGTGTAGAGTGTGCTTTTTTTTTTCAAGATGGAGCAAATCTAGTAGCATTAAATATGGGTGGCAATACGTCCTTGGGGCAAGATGTGATTCACGGTTTTCTTTGAAGGGGCCGAGGAACAGAAAGATCGGTTGCTGATCAAATCTGTGGGTATATTACAAGTACAAGATGAATAATAAATTAAAACAATATAAAAGGAAGTTCGACAAGCAAGCATAGCCTTCTCATAGTTCTTCATAGTCTATCACCTAAGAGCCAATTCGGTTTTGTATGTTACATAATATCCGCAAATTTACAATATCCATTCCCAGCAACGAAATGTTGGAGTTAAGACGTAATTTGTGACCAGTTAGATAAATCCTACTTTAGTCTTATTGATATAGAGCAATCAAAAGATTCACTAAAATCTGTTTACGAAAAATTCTAGCCTACTCCTTAACATTAAATGAATAATTGTAGTCGTTTAAATTTCTCATTATTGATGCTTTGAAGACCCGTCTCAAGTTTTAACAGTCCTTTAACACTTTTTAGTTCTTATGGTATGTAATTTTAAGTTGTCTTTAAAAAACAATTTATTTAGACTCTCATTCAAGCCCCCATAACCTTAACAAGTTTTATCTCAATTTTTATACGAAAATTTTGCAACATCTGTATTTCTAGGTTACAAACAATAGCTTCGTTTCAAGTTTAATCCTTTAGGTGTTCTTTGACCCAGGTTATCGTTATTTTCACGCGCCTGTGTCGTGTGAAGATTTATATTGTTGTGTAAATTTTAACTTTTTGTTTCTAATTGCCATTAGTTAAATTTCCTTTAAGATTTGGGTTAGCAGGGTTAAATTATAATGGATTATTTAATTGCGGAATTAATTTAAAATGAGGGAACTAAAATAAAAATTTCTCCGTAATTTACTGTACAGTAAACAACAACATATATCTTTCTTTTTTTTGGGGAAATCTGAAATTTTGCACAATCACTTATAAGGGCAAACTTACTAAATGAGGCATAAATCGATCAATTACAAAGTAGTTTTGCCTCACCGCTTAAGTTTAACACAAGATAACCACCGTCATTTTTAAAAACTTTTTTTAAACTCTGACATAACGTTGTTTTGCAGTAAAAACCTTGTGAGAGCGTTTCTTTACAAAAATTAGAAATTATAAAAGAGACGAATAAACACTCTTTTAAAAATTGAAACATATGTATAATAAAAAAAAATACAAGAAAAATAAAAAAAGAAACAATTGCCTGTGTAAAATATAAATAAAATAAAACTAAATTATAGCATGTTGCATACATACTGTTATACAGAATAAGTCTAGGGTATGTTAACCAAAAATAGGATAAACTGTTACATGCAGTGTAAGAATGGATTAGGAACTTTCAGAAATTTGGACATAGAACAAAACAAAGAGAGATGTTGACCATTTGGTATTAACCAGAGCTGTAACACAAAATATAAATTAGCTTTTGACCCTTGTTAAAAATATTGTACAGTGAATGACATTTCTTTAAGTGTCTCACCTGATTAGCGATTTTCCTGCTGACTATAATAAAATCAGCTTGTACAGGGTGGTCCACGTAAGGTGACCCTGAACCCTTTCTTGAAAACTGTAAGAGTTCAATGGGAAAATTAATTGATTGTAACAAAATCTTTATTTTATTATATTTTTATGTATACGGGGTTAGACGTTTGGCTGGAGTTGACACCAACTTCCGTCCTTTAAATAGAACACCTTATATCTTTCAATACTTTTGCATTTTACATAAAATAGCAATTAGTTTTTGATAAGTGCACTATAAGTCTAAGCTTAACAGTTTCCGAGATATCGAGTTTTAAAGAATGACATTGTTGAAATTTGACAGCTTCTAGCTCTTTAACGGTACGTCTTAGAGCAAAACGGCTTACATGTCCCTATCTTACTTTTTTATTGTCTTCATAAAAGTGTGAACTGCCGGTTAAACCGGATGTATGTCGGAAATAGGCTATTTCCAGTTTAACCTGAAATTGATATTTTAGTTTAAATTAAAGTTTAGACTTATACTGCACTTATTAAAAAATACTTGTTATTTTATGTAGAATCCAAAAGTATTATAATATATAGGGTGGTCTATTTAAAAAACGAAAGTTGGCATCAACTCCAGCTAAACGACTTACCCTGTATACTTAAAAATATAAAAATTTCTTTACAATCAATTAATTTTTTTAAACTTTTTGTTATAACTTTTACAGTTTCCTAGAAGAGGTACGGGGTCATCTCACGTGGACCACCCTGTGCTGTAATTTCTACAAAACAATTTTAGAATTGATGCATCAGAATGTTTAACGTTCCTTCAAAATGTCGGTTTACACTATAAAGATGATATTGAACCTTATCGGAGGGATGCCGGCACAAGAAGTGGTCGACAACTTTTCCGCTTGCTGTTATCAGTAGCAGGACATTGATAATTTAGGCCTAATACAAAATTTAATCTACCTGTGGTATATGTTTTAAAAAAGAAAACTTACAAAAGTACCCCTAACTGTTAAAAATGCCTCAATGTTACTACTAATTCATAAAGATAACACAAACTGTACTAGAAGTAGGTGAACAACATAAAGTAAAAGTAAACCCGAAATAATTTTCGACATATTCACGCTTATATTGAAAACTTAAAATATTTTAATGAAAATCCGTCTTATGAATCCATCTGTCACTCGCTCGGGGCGTCCTTTATGCTTGTTTAAATCTCACTTTTCTTACATTCTTCCTACAAGACTTAAATTAATCATTGATGAATATTATAGAAAATTTAGAGGAATTTAATTAACTTGTTTAGGCCGATTTCTTGCGTATATCTAGTACATTATTGACTTTAAAATATTTGTGAAGGAATGGAATAGCTTGGTGCAGAAGCAATTTCTGTGTCATTTAATCGAAGCTTGCTTTTAACCAGTTTAATTCTATTTTGAAAAGGTGCTTTTAATTTATATTTTTCCAGATATTTGAGATAAAGCAGTTAAACAGTCAACTTTTTTGGTATTCAATTTGTTCCTTATCGCACGTATTTAGATTTGTAAATATGTTAAACAATAAATAAAAATCAAATTGACCACTGGTTGTGTCCTTTCATTGAAAATTTATATTTGGTCGTTTTGAGGAATGCCAAATCGATTTCTGATTTTAGCTTTTAAATAAAATAATCGCTGAAGTTAATTTATTCTAAATTATTATTTTTAACTTCCTATAAAAACGGTACGCCAATAATAAAACTTTACGCAATGAAAAGTGCGCTCTATAGTCATAGGTAAACATACCAAAATTCAAAAAAATAAATTCAGAAATAACGAAAATATAAGCCTGTTTCCATTATAAGTTTGACACCCTGTATATACTATCTTTTATTCTTTTTGGATTCTCCATCCCCATATACATGCTTCTGGTGCTAAATAATATGCACTTGATAAATAATAATTATGTTTTTTATGCCAAATCAATTCTTGCATTTGATTTCACCAAAAAATCTTATCATAAAAGCATACATGTCAAGTTTAGAAGGAATTCCGACTTTCAAAACTGATATTTATCATTATCTACCGGGGGACATATATGATATAGATTTATCCACGCACTTCTTAGATCGATATAAATTGTGATAATTGTGATCATGGCACCGCAATAATTGCAGAGACCTAGAAAGATCTACAAACGCGAAGAGAGAGGGCAAAACAAAAAATGTCTTGAAATGTACCTTTTAGGTCATCTGCATACGGATCAACTGATTGGCAACACGAGTTTCAAACCGGTTGAACTCGCAACTTCTGGTGATTTTCTTTTTTCTTCCGAGAGTCCGTCCAAGTGCCGAATGCACTTCGACCAGGTTTGGCCGATTCTGCTTATCCTAGTTAGATGTTACACCCACTCCTTTATTCCAGCTCCATTCACTAGTTTGTGTAGCATCAGAAGTAGCTGTTTTGTAAGTTGGTGTAATTCCTGTCTGTGGTTCCAGTAGATTTGGTGTTGATTCCTTGTCTATGATTTTATGACATCTAGTAATGTGCACCCTGGTACTCCGAGTGCCGGTTCTGGACCAATGTTTTTTCCGGCACCTTTCTTGCAAGTTCGTCAGCCTTTTCGTTTCCTGTAATACCTTCATGTCCTGGTACCCATTGTAGTATAACTTTGTTTGCTTTTGCCAGCGCCACTAGTTCCTCTTAGCATTGCAATATCAGTCTTGATGTCACCTTATCGCATGCTAGCGCTCTAAGGGCTGCTTGGCTTATTTAGATAAGTCCTCCTATTGTTTCATACGCACACTGTAGGATGGCATAGATTTCCGCTTGGAACAACCAGAAAGTAATAAGCATCTCCTTTCGGTCTTACTCCGTATATCCCTGCTCCGGTACCATCTTTAGTTTTTGAACCGACTCTGTACCAGATTATTGCCCCAGGAGTATTTGGTGTTTTATTGTTCCACGCATCCCGTTCGTCGATTACGGTCCTAAGTGGTATGCCATAGCGATATGCAGGATTTGTGTGGTCTGATCTCACTTCTAACTTAGGTCCTTTAGGGTATCGCATAGGAGTGCGTGTCCAGTTCTATGCCACCCAGAACTCTGTTGTCTGTATAGTCCGATTCGGGCCTCACGTTTACTCACCAAATGAAGTGGAGGAAGGTCTAGGATGCTCTCCATTACGGATATGGGGATCAATTTCATGGCGACTGTGATGCCCAAGCAGGCCAGTCTTTGTAGGCTTCCTATCTTTGATATTGTGGTTTTCTGCTGTGTTTTTGGCCACCAGACCAGTGCTGCATATGTAAGTGCAGGTTTTACTACCCTGGTGCACAGCCAGTGCATCAGCTTAGGTGAGACTCCCCATGTTTTACCGTACATCCGTCTAGTAACTGCCAAGGTTACTTCCGACTTCCGGATTGTTTTTCCCACGGTCAGTCTGAAGTCCAAAGTTACTCCCAAGAATTTGACCTCTTCCGACAATGGAATGTTTACTCCTTGTAGGGTTAGGGGTCCCAATCCCTCCTTTTTCCTACGTATTGTAAAGGAGATTATGACAGTGTTTTGAGGACTAATGTTATGTCCTTCCTGCCCTATCCATATTTCCACGATAATGAGAGCCCTTTGCATTCTCTTACCGTCGTGTTGTATTTGCCTTGGGTTATTAATGCCAGGTCGCCCGCATAACCCACGATATGATATCCTTCTTTGCTGAGCGAGCGTATGAGCCCGTTCACGACAAGGTTCTTGAATAGAGAAAAGAGTACCGTCAGTCACCCGCGCTGCCAA
Source organism: Polydrusus tereticollis (assembly GCA_963920685.1). Lineage (NCBI taxonomy): Eukaryota > Metazoa > Arthropoda > Insecta > Coleoptera > Curculionidae > Polydrusus > Polydrusus tereticollis. Next base: position 61,252,527 of record OY987329.1, read on the forward strand.
ACTCTCACCAAGCAAATCCGTATACACAATTCTGCCTTAAAGCATACCTTCTATCCACCTGCAGTCCAATGGCTCTGGTTGCCTTTTGGTGAAGCTCTCCGTGTACGGAAGTAGAAATTCGTACACGGGTCGACTGAAACGAGATCGATTTTAAATCAGTTACCAATTGGTCGCGTGTGATAGTTCTTGCGGGTCAGTTGCATAGTTTCACGCAATTATGCATATTATTGAAATGAATTCCTACTTGACATATTGCCAAAACTATATATAGATTTGCGGCTACAAAGTTTGAAAAGAGAATACCGATTTCAGACTAGTTGTGGGTGTGTCTATTGTGGAATCGGTTTGAAACTCGTATTGCACACCAGTCGATCCGTGTGCGGATGGCCTTAATCAACACTAATACAACCAAATTCATGCTTATATTAAAAAATCAAGTAAACAATATATATAATAAATAACACTGGACGTAAATAAAGTAAATCGGGCAGATAAATGTATTTGTCTGGATAAAAATGCTTAGTTATATAAAGCCGAAGAGATAAAAATAAGTATTGCATAAGTGGCCCGTCAAGCATTTCAAAGGTACATTTGTATAAAATAACGCTGCTTTCGGAATCAGAATGTTACCTATGCACGATCGCAGTTATTGTGTGAAAATCGGAAGCACAAATAATTAAGAAAAATCAATTCCTTTTAAATGTCGCTACCGGCAGGATATTAAAAATACCTTCTATAACCACAATACTCAACGAGGCAGTACTAGAGCGCATGGGAAGAAACAAGAAACTTATGACCATTGCAAAAATATGGAGAACATTACACACAACCTATAAAATGAAAAGTATAAACTTAAGTGCAGAACAAAATAATATTCCACACAGAGCGAAACACAGAAGCATTTTAAGGATGCGTTCGCCAATAAGAAGACATCATACAAAGAAGACGAAGAAGAAGAAGGCAAGATCATGTCTATGTGGATTTTCATTTTACAGTATAGGTCGTGCTTCAAACTCTCTCGAATTAGGTTTTCTTGTAGGATAGTCACTGGTTTCCAAACAAATTTAGCAAAACAAGAAAAATTCTTTCTTTATTCTTTATAACGAGACCAACTCTACCAAAATTTCGTTAATACATGCCAAAGTTAAAACCGATATTTTACAGTAATTCACGTTTATTTAAAATTCCAAAAAATACATAATAATGTGATACCCACCTACCTCAACTAAGAAACCGCATTTAAAAGAGTTACTCCACTGTTTTAATATGTTGATAAACAGTTTGAAATATAAAGCCAGTCGCCTTTTTTAGTTTTACGATCACTGCATTGAAAGGTCGAAAAAACTACAAAAAAATAATATTATTACTCTTTGATACAGTAGGTTTCATAAAATATCCTAGATAAGTTAGATGAATTGTTAAAAACCAGTCTACTAATTTATTTTAATTGGAAGTTTACCTAATAAACATGAACCATAAGATTTCTCTTTTTATTGTGATGATAACTAATCCTCATCTATCAAAGCTATATGCTGCGGTGCGGTACCAATTTTATACACATAAAGCAACAGTTTAGTTGAATTTTGTTTAAATTTGATTTTTGTTGCAACAATTTATAACTATTTTTTATTTGGCCACATTTGGGGGAAAACTTAATTCATTTAATAATTGACTATATAGGTACAAATTTTTGATAATACACTGCTCAAAAAAATTAAAGGAACACTTTTGGATAACCCTATAACTTCTTGGCTTGCTGTTATTAACAAATGAAAATTATATTTTCATAATCGATTTGCATCTTATTTTAGTGATGTGTTAAAAAATAAACGTGATTATGCTCATTTATTCGAGATAAGTTTAATTTTCCACAGCAAGTACAAAAAATAAAGTGATTATGAAAATATTCACATTTAGGTTTTATGTTGAGGCAGGCTTAGAGAGCTTCACCGGGCAACGGCATGACAGTTTGTAGTTGTTGAATTCATTATCTGTCAAAATGAGAGATTTTAGCGAGATAGAAGTCGCTCGTGCCATAGCTTTAATTGAAAATGGTGTAAAAATTCGACAAGTAGCAAGAAATGTTAATCGCAGTCCGTCAGTCATCAAACGTGTGTATGATCGCTATAGAGAGACTGGACGATATAAAAGACGAACCGGACAAGGTCGAAAGCGAAAAACTACACAAATTCAGGACCGATATTTAGTAGTTTCTCCTTTGCGAAAACTAATGGCGACAGCAAAGGACCTTCAAAGTACACTTTTGATGGCTCATCAGGTAACCATTTCTGACCAGACTGTCAGAAACAGGTTACGAGAAGCAGATTTAAAACCTAGAAGACCGGTACGAAAACCTGTTTTAACTCGACATCATAAAACTATGCGATTAAACTTTGCTGGTGATCATTTGGGATGGCAACTTCGACAATGGAAACCAGTACTTTTTACAGACGAATCAAGATTTCGTCTCACTCGTTGTGATGGTCGGGTGCGTGTATACAGACGTCCCAATGAACGATACTCCGCTGCTACTGTACAAGAGGTATCCAGATTTGGAGATGGTTCGGTAATGGTCTGGGGTGGACTAAGTTTGGATGAAAAACCCGATCTTTTAGTGATACCAGGAAGTCTTACAGCTGCAAGATATATTGATATCATTCTGTCAGATCACGTTATTCCTGCAGCATAGGGCATAGGTCCTGATTTTCTTTTCATGCAGGATAATGCAAGGCCTCATACTGCTGCGAGTTCTATAGATTTTCTTAACGAGCATGAAATTCGTAAAATGGATTGGCCAGCGTTAAGCCCTGACCTTAATCCAATTGAACACTTATGGGATATATTGGACAGACGTATTCGACGTCGTCCAAATCCACCTCAAACACTTCAGCAACTAACAGAAGCCCTAGTCGAAGAGTGGGACAGTATACCACAGGAAGACATTCGAAGGCTCGTGAGAAGTATGCCAAGAAGATGCCAAGAAGTAATTCGTGCTGCTGGAGGGCATACGCGATACTAAAACACATTGGTTTTCAGATAGCGGAACATTGCCTTTAAAAAATTTTTTCTTTTCATTTTGTTATTCGCACTTTTTTTATAATTGTTAATCTTAGTTTACGAATAAAGGATTAGTTTAAAGTTCTATTAATCGATTTATTAGAAGAAAGTATGTGTCTTTCAGAATATAAATGTTTATCTGTATATAACTATCACTTAATAAGTTACAGGGCTATCCAAAAGTGTTCCTTTAATTTTTTTGAGCAGTGTTTATTTAGATTTATGATTTTGTACACCATCCTGCTGGAAGTAGGCTTGTCGCATCTCTCCATCTTCTATTGCACTTACAAAATTTTCTACAATTATTTCATGACAATGTTGCACCGAATTGGGAATCCTTTAAAAAATGTCGGTTTTAATAACCTTCTTTTCGATATGTTCGCCCACAGGTCAACTTTGCGGAGGCTTGAAGAAATGTGGATTTTCAGAACTCCACATTCTCATTGGTTGAGAATTGAAATATCCAGAGGGTAGGTAACACCATGTCTTGTTATTAAAAAAGTTTTAAAATGCGTTTTATTATTATATAAACTACCCATAAATAACTCCTCAAATTGCATTCGCTGAGGATTGTAGTTTCACAAAAATTCTTGGACTGAGCTTAGACGATAAGCGTGCATATGTATCTAGGTCACCCTTCAAGATTGTATCGTAGGTTCCTCAGGATACCCTGACTTGCTGGCTTAAACGCTAGTTACTCGAAGAGTCTTGGGATGCTCATTAACAATGTGGCTCAATTCTTCCACTTTTTGTGTAGCGCCAACTTTGGGTCTCTCACTGCCTGCGTTTTTATTCATACTTCCTGTTTCTCTAAACAGAGTCATAGATCCAGTACAAACTCAGCTAAAATTGTGAAAATCCATGTCTATGTCGGTGTGAAAATAATGAATGGCATCCCTTGTTGAATAAAACCAGTGTTCATCAACCCTTCTACCATTCTTAAAGTAATTTTTGATTATGAGGGCTTTTAATTCGACTGTGATTAAAATATGTTATTTTCTAGCTTTTTTTTTGATCTTACGATTTATGCATACGAAAGCTTCGGAATTATGAAAACTTTTCTCAGGTTTCTTACAGTTTTGTAAGAAAAATGAACAGACAGGGATTTCATTTCCAAACGAACCACCTTAAATATCTGTTATGAGGAGAATAAGATTTGACAAGAAGAAACACGTCAATCTTGCATCGTTGCAAAGGGCATTAAATTGCCAATTCAACCGTGCCAAAAAAAGTGAAATTGGGCAATCGATTTGCGTATTAGGTGAAAACATGTAATAGTAATGCAACTTATTTAGTTTGCACAAATTATTTTATTAAGTGTTCAAAATGTGCGCTGTTATTGGCAAAACAATAATAAAGTCTATTTTGAAATCCCTCTCGGACATTGAGAAGAGGCTGTTAGTGTTATTCCATTTTCCATCTAGGGGAGTCAAGTCGGGAGATCTTGCTGGCCATTCTTTTTCATCTCGTCTGTCAATACATTTGGTTTGTTAAGCCACTCTCTAACTAATGCGTAATAACTGCAAATTTTCTTCATTGAGTTCCAGGGTGTCACTTTCATCCACTTGATTTTCCAAAGATTGTACAATAAGAGGATCTATTACATTTTCCAAAATATTCACATACAATTGACCGGTTAAAATTTTTTCTTTTATTTTTTATTAATGTGTCGTCGTCATCAGTCCTTTGGTACATTAATTCACAAAGATCACTTCTGTTCGATCAGCTAGAGTATATACCATTTTTTTACTTTTCGAATTTTAGACTACCCTAAATAAATAGAGTGGAACATCAGTCAAATATTGACAATAATAGTTCTGTAAATACCTATTAAGGAAATAGTTTGAAGCAAACCTTAAAAACATAATGTTTTTGTGACTTGTGTACTCTTATAGTCTAGATTTGTCTCATTCCTCTGGCTTATAAAGGCAATCGTCAATATTACTAAATGCTACAATTATATCTTGCACTTTAGAGAAGTTTTATTGTTGTAACACAAAATCAGCCCTATGATCAAACACACAAGTTAACTCTAGACGCTAAGAACTTTAAAATTAACTCTTTTTCAACCACAGTGAAAAATTGACAAATAGGCTTTTTTCGGGTGTTGTCATGGAGACCGTACCTTAAAAGTTAACTTGTATGTTTGATCATAGGGCTGGATGGGTCTTAAATCAATAAAAATGTAGGCCAATTACCAGACAAGCATTCCTCACTGTTCGAAAGGAATTTTAAAATAGACTTTATTATTGTCTTGTTAATAACGGTGCACATTTTAAACACTTAATAAAATAGTTTGTTTAAACCAAATAAATTAGTTGCATTACTAGTACATCTGTCCACCTAACTCGCAACCCGATTACCCGATTTTACTTTTCATGGCATGGCTGGATAGGCAATTTAATGCCCTTTGCAACGATGTATAACTCGATTGATAGTGCCATCTGACATTTTAAGAGGTCAATAGTAAAATTCTATCAAATTTGTAATTAAAGTTCCCCCTTAATATTAAAATTGACGTGTTGTTTGTCAAATCCTATTCCTCTCAAAATCAAGAGATATTTAGTGTGGTTCATTTGGAAATGAAAGGCCTATATGAATCTACTCAAAGAAAGTAACGCAAAATCATTTTAATGTCGTAAATTATCACTAAAGCTAAAATAATTTAGATCCTGTTTATAATGTGTTTGATTTTGTGGGTTAATTCAGAGCCGTTAGCTAATAAGCGAGTTAAAAACGTGATATTTCACTAAATTTCAAAAGGAAATCTTAGAAGAGACATAATACGAAACGATTAAAAATTCTTGTAGGTAGTTTAGGTTAATCTCTAGAAATTTATTTTTTTCTAAATTTGCAGATGATTTTTTTTATAATGGCCGATCCGCACCTACATGTATGTTCACCCTGCATTTTTCACCTTGTGGTAAAATTGCATGTAATTTGGGATTTCCATTTATGCATATTAGCTTGAGTGAGCAGCGTTTTTCACACTTTGAAATAGAATAAGTTCTAATTATTTACACACCCCTGTGCAGTTCAGATCTTAAATTTTTTGTAGTTGTAGATCTTCTTTTACAGCTCATACTCTTAAAAAATGATCATGCATAGGTGTCGTAGCACGAGATATAGCCTGACCAGCCAATCTAGAATATTCTTCTGTTTGTCTATACCTTCCAATTACCCTCGTTATGGTTGGGGTACATTCCCAACCTTTCAGATATATGGTTGTAATGCCACCCATTACACTGTGTGGTAACTCTACACACTCATCATGAGAGTAGACAGCAGTCCCATTATCCACAAATTATTACTGGACTGTCAACAAATACTGATCACAAAGTTGTCACTTTATGACCTTTCTGTGTAATCTTCGATTTTTATTGCCTGTTACGTTGTAGTTCAGGTTAGTTTAGGTATAACCAAGCCCAAAGTAGAGTTTTGAGCTTCTAAAAGAAAGCACAAAGTAGGAATTTTCCGAGGAGCGAGCGTTTTGTTCACGCTGATTATCTTGACAACCATCATACAACATATGATATTCCTCATGTTCGACCCAGTTTTGAAAGTAGGCGTTGAGGAGTGTTTGACACATGTCGACAATTTTGTGACCAGTAAGATGATATTTAAAAAAATAATATATACCTACGTATGCAATTTGTTATTTTTATTTTGCAGTAAATACATTTTAACAAACATTTTTACAAAAACACCGATTGTAGAGAAAATCATGTGTGTAATTCGAGTGCAAGGTGACATTGCCGCTCTCGCGAGATAGTCTAAATGACTTTGTTCTTGTGCGTAACGTTCTACCTGTCGACCAGTTTGGGTTTCGGCCTGAACTATGCACAGTCAGGCAGACGACGCGAGTAACTTCAAATATAAATAAAGGCTTTAACAGGAGAGAATACACGGGAGCGGTTTTCTTTGATGTAAGCAAAGCATTAGACAAAGTCTGGCATGATGGCCTCTTGTTAAAATTGATAAGACTCGGAACTACGAACTACTTAATCAAGGTGGTAGCTTCTTCTTTGGAGAATAGAAGTTTTGCTGTCTCGTCAGAGAACGCACGTTCTTTGAACAAACACATCAGGGCGGGAGTACCGCAAGGTTCACCTCCTTCTCCGATGCTGTATAATATCTATACTCATGACATTCCGTGCGACAGATTTACGCAGCTCTATCTTTTCGCTGACGATACCGCAGTCACTTCAACTGCTAAATAACCGCGACTTGTCTTCAGCCGATGCAGCGCCACATGATAAAGCTAAAGAAATCGCTTTCGGCTTGGAAGATTCGATCGAATCCCTCCATGATAAAGGTTATTTATTTCTCGAAAGGCAATGTAAATAGGCCTGATTCAAGGCTTCGTGTCAATGGAGTTCAGGTGAACTGGTGTCAGGTAGTAGAGAGGCACTAATAGTAGTGAGACACTATGAGTATCAGAATTAATAGAATAGGCGCCAAAACTTTGCAGTACAAAAACTTTTTCAATCAAACAAGTACAAACAAGAATAATTAATTCAAAAGTCAATTTCAGAATTTCTACAAGTGATGAAACCTAAACAGTTTACTAAGAATGAAATAAAGTCGCAGGAACATTCCTAACTTCAAAAAAAAACAGAGATATCCTAAGCAAGAAGCAATGTATCATTTTGCACTCTTAATACACAAATAGCTACTTAGGTAAATAAAAATACGTTTAATTAAGAATTGCGTATTTCATAAAATAACGCTGACAAGCAAATGTATTAAAAAAGAAAATGTAACTTGCAATGGCTACAAAAAGGAGAAAACGTAACATTTTTGAAATATCCGTTATAATACCAAAATTATATTATTCTTACGAGAAAACCCCACAATTTGAAAAAAAATCAATAAAAATAAACAGCAAGTTTAGAAAATACGTAACATTATGTGAGGCGCAACTTTTTGGTTGTGCGTTAAATGATTTGCGAAGTGCTCATTCAAATGGCGATCTGGAAAAGCAAAAATGGACCTTGTCAACTCGAGCCGCTAAGAAAAAGTTCTCTGAAAGTGAAAGTAGAAACACGCAAAAATAAAGTGATTAAACACAAGGGTGACTGACTTTGTTGAAATACAAGGAAAATGTTTGGCTAACACCTACCTAAATTCTACAACTACCTGTCTTACAATTTATTCCTTTCCACTTTGCGATTGTTAATAAGTGGTAATTGACTAACCTAAAATTGAAATATTATTTATAGCACTGTAATATTTCCTTGTAATTATTCAAGTTTTAGAAAAAATCAAATGAACGCAACAGCAACATGTATATATAAATCGATTGAATAGATTAAAATTCTTTCCCCTTATAAATTATTTCTATCCGACATACACACAGTTGGCACAAATTTGCAACTTGTTAATAGCTTTGTGTTATACAACACTAGAAAGGAAATTATGGGGTTCTGTTTTTTTTTATATTTAAATGCAGTTCATAATTATTAATACATACAAATCAAAAAACTGCTTTTCCTAGTACAGAAACCGTTCACCTTCTTAACTACTACCTATGTTATTAAATCACGTTATTTATCAAGTATTTAAAAAATTTGTAATTCGATAGGTTAGTATTATTTTATATTTTTAGTGGAATAAATGCATGACACGAAACAACAGGAAGAAGTACTTCATTAATTTTAATTTGACTAATTTCTATAAAATGAAACCTTAACCTATCTACAAAACCTATAGGGATTTTTCTGTGTTTAATTATGGCGATTCTATGTCCGATTTACATACCAATAATTGGGATTCTAATAATAATAAAGGTCTTTATTTACACATCTTTTTTAAATACAATGTTAATATATTTATATGGGCGAGGTTCAGTTCGGTCGGTATAGACTACACAGGCCGTCTGTTCAACTAACCCATAGCTAAAACTAGTTAGAGAAATAAACCGTAATTAAAACATCAGGAAATAATAGGGCCAAGCTGAATATATATTTAATATGTAAACCGAATAGAGTTCTGTAAGACATATTTTTTAAAATTTAATTTTGACATACTCAGTGGTTCTTCAGAAAATGCATTCATTATACTCGCGATATTGTATGAAAATGAGCGTTTGTAGAGTTGTAAATTATGCCGTGGGATTGTTAATTTACCTTTAAATCTTATATTAATATTATGCACGTCTGTACGAAACCTAATTTTTCTATAAAGATATGAAGGTGCTTTTCTTTGAAGTATTAGATGATACTGACAAGCCATATGTAGATAGCGCCTCTGTCGCATGCTCAACCATTTGTTTTCTACTAATTTAGGACTTATATGGTCATACTTTCTGATGCCAAAAATCAGACGCAAACAGGAGTTTTGAATCCTCTGTATGCGTTGACAATCGTATTCAGTTAGACAAGGTGCATAAACACCATCACAGTAGGCGAAGTGGAAGAGAACGAGATAATCACATGACATTGATTTTACTTGTCTATTTAAGACGCGTCTTTGTTGGTATATTAGTATGAGGTTACAAAAAGCTTTTTGAATACATATTGTGACATGTTGTGAGAATCGCAGGTCAATGTCAATATGCAGTCCTACATTTTTTACAATATTGTCTATTTTAACCTCGCGATTCTGAATTTTAATCGACTGACTGTACTCCCGAACAAATCGTTCCCTCTCTGCTCTCCCACCAAACACCACGGCCACCGACTTGTCAAAGTTAAGCTTTAAGCAATGATTAGTTCCAAAATTTACAACATTATGCAGATCATAATTTAGCGCCGCTACTGCCTGAAAAGATTCTTCAGGGTAAAATGATAAATACATTTGCGTATCATCCGCATAATAATGTGTGTTGCAAGATAGAAATGCCTTGGGAAAAGTTAATGTATAGAAGGTGTACATCCTGGGTCCTAAAATGGTTCCCTGAGGTACCCCATTAGAAACATTCACAAAATCAGATAAGACTCCTCCATAAGCCACAGCCTGCATTCGACCCTGCAAGTTATTTTTCAATAAGGCAGTGGCCTGATTTGAAAAGCCCACAAAATTATACATAGAATTTAAAGTTTGATAATTTAAAGTATCAAAAGCCCTAGAATAATCTAATAATATCAGAACTGTTAACTTACCTTGAGCAAGAGCACAAAATATATCGGTGATATTTTGCAGAGCGGTGTTACAGCTGCGGCCACTAGTGAAGCCAGACTGATTTTCCGGTATTATATTATTTTGTACAAAGTCAGCCTGCAGTTGTGCATCTGAAACTTTTTTTAGTGCTTTACTTAAGGTAGGCAGAATACTAATAAGCCGCAGCCTATCTAAGGAGCATGCATTGGGCACCTTAGGTAGAGGCCTCACCAGAGCCTTCTTCCACTAACTTGGAACAGTAGACTCAGTTATACAACTATTAATAATATGAGTTATATAAGGCAGCAAACAAGGTAAGCATAATTGTATTGTGGATATATTTATACCATCCATCCCTATAGCTTTACTTTTAATGGAAAAAATAGCATTTAAAATTCGTTGTTCGGAAACACAGGTGAACTGAAAATTATTATTATTTAACTTGTTATTGTTGTAATAAGAGATCTGTAAAGTAACGGCCTTTAATTTTGGAAGCGATGTTATAAAGTAATTGTTGATAGTATTGGGGTCCGATATAGTCGGAGGCAACACTAATCCCTTCTTACTGCCAGTGTAAAACTATTTCTTAACGTCTTATAGTTTGCCCAATCGCCAGGATCCCTTGATTTTTTAAATTTACTCAATGCTTTATTTATGTCTTTTTTAATTGTTCGTAACGTATCAGTGAACCAGGGAGCGTAGCGCTTGGTGACTCTATATGTTAAATAAGGAGCATGAATATTAAGGAGAGTATTAACATTTTCACATAGAAAATCAACCTTGCTATCAACACCATCCAAGTCATAGATATTTCTCCACTGGATTGGTGTTAAATCCGCGTAAAATTGTTGCGAATTTTGATTTTTAAAGTCTCTTACAGTTTTAAATTTTACTTTGGGTTTATTCAGTTTTATATTAATAGAACACGAAACAAACTCATTGTCACTGGTTTGCACGGATTCAACGGTAACTGGTGGTGTATCCTGGTGGGTTGATTTACAATCTGACAAAGACCCAAACTATCTAAACATGTACATAAAAGTGTCGTTTCAGCACTATCCATTTTAAAAAGATCTATGTTAAAATCGCCTACACAAAATATTTGGTCAACGGTTGGCAGCAGGGAGAATATAGTGGCTTTGAATGAATTTAAAAAATCAGCAATATTTGTATTTCGCGGGCTGTATACAACACCCAGGGGCACAGTAAAATTTTGAAATTTAATTTTTATCCATAGTTGTTCAATTTGATTACAAGTTGCTATAATACTATATTATATATGTTTTGCAATGTACAATATCAACAGATCTAGTTACATTACTTCCTAACCAGGTTTCGCTCACACCCAGTATGTCAAATCTTTTTAATGAAGTAAGATCTTTTATCTCACTATAATGAGCTACTAAACTTTTAACATTTAGATGAGCCAGACTAAAAATATTGTTCATACTTTTAATTAGTAATGCTTGGCAAGTTTAAAAATAAAAAATGAGCAATAAATAATAATAAATAAGAATTTCCTAGAGCATAATATGTTTAAAATATATATAAGTACAGTAAATTAGAAAATGTTTTATTTTATACTTCTACAGGGTGTTTCAATATTATATCGACAAATAATAGGTGATTTCTTGACAAAAAATAATGAAAAAAGTTCCATTAATGGAGGTTTTTAATCTGGTCAAATAAAAAGAAACTCGTACAGTAGTTTACACAGTACAAAGGCTAACACCCTGTCTCTTACAAACAAAGGGTTTCTGGACCTCATTAATAGGAACTTTTTTCATTATTTTTTATCAAGGAATCACCTGTTTAAATTTGTCGGTATAACAATAAAACACCCTGTATATACACTTCCAACGATATTAACGACATTACCAACTTTTTTAATATTAAACTCATTGATCTTTATGATGTACATGTTGCTTTTAAACTTTTGAAACAGCTAAATTAACCAAACCTCCTGCTCCCTGGCTTACGAAAATTTTAAATCATATGAGCAGCTTGGAAATATGATAAACTGTTAAGAAACTCTACAAATTCGGCTGAGAAAAAAACTTATTTGGAGTATATCTTTCGGATTGACCCTAGGAATTTTTGAAAAATGCTAAAATAATTAAACATTTGCTCAGGAGTCAAAGGCAACTCTAAAACAATTGTAAAACCTAATGTGACACACTTTAATTTTCAGGAAGTAACTGCAGACGTGGTGGAAAGAATTTTGCGTAAAGTAAAAAGTGGCGCAGCGGAAGTTTAAGGGATTAATATTAAAATGTTGCTATTTGCAGGACAGCCTCTGTTGCCTCACTTGAGTTTCATTATCAATAATTGTTTAACTTCCGCTCAATATCCCGAGGTATGGAAGGCCGCACACATAATTCCTGTACCTGTTCCTGTAACTTTTTTAAAAATATTTTGGCTTTGTGGATGACACCATATCACTTTCTTAAACAATACTGTATTAATCGTCAGCAAAAAACTTTTTAAGGGAATTTGCTGCACGCCCCTGGGAGTGGCGCAAGGCAAGATCTTGGGACCACTTATTTTTCGATCTATTTCTTGATTCCGAATTTAATGTTTTTGTCATCAATATGCTGACGACACTCAGCTTCTTTTTTCCTTCGCCCCGATTAAAATCATTATTGAAAATAGTATCCGAGGTGTCTTATCTTAAGTGCGAGTAAAACTCAATTAGTTATTATTGGGGGTAAAAATAAATCTAGTAATTTTATTTTAATATTCTTAATGTCATAATAGAAAGTCTCTTTAGAGCCAACAACTGTTTGTAAGAACCTGGGTGATTTTTCTGGACAATGAATGGAAATTTAGCACACATGATCATCAAATATACAAAAATTAATTTTTAAATTAAAGCTGCTATATGTTCACAAAGATATTTTTGACCCAAATAATAAATTAAGACTGACTGATTCATTAGTGCTATCACACCTACATTACTTCAATATAGTGTTTTGGCACTGTCTTACTCAAATAGATAAACATAGTCTTCAAAAATTGCAAAATTTATGCTTAAGATTTTCATTTAATCTACGAAAATTTGATCACGTGTCGGAATACCTTAGGGTATAATATTTGCAGAATTATACCGTTGACTCTTACTGCCATAAATAATCTACCTGATTAAATCCTATTGTATACGCCTCAACCTCTTCAAAGCTGAATAAATGGGATCAGGGTCGGCTTGAAAATGTACCTACACCACATGATTTATTTTTATAATTTAAAATAAATAGACAGGTATTTTTAGTTTTAGGTACCTATAATAAATGTATCTGGTCCGGCTCTACTCTTGGAGAGGGTTTTAAAATTTGGGATTTCCTTATTTATTTTGTGGTCAAAGGGATAATGAGGGTTTTATTGCAGTCTAAAGACCAACGATATAATTCTACAAATACTATACCTATCTAACTTGTTTAACGTGCAGAAAAGTTCCAAAAATATTACGTAAAAGCGTATATGAAGTGCTGCATACGCGTGAGCCGGTTTATTTGTATGAAAAGCTGACAACGGGCAGTGATGTCTATGGCCGTCAGACTCGACATAATCATTTGTTTAACATCCCCAAGTACCGCACTGCCTTCTTCCAACGATCGTTTTTTTACAATGCGACGAAACTCTATAATTCCTTGCTTATTGATGTTAATGGAGCATTCACCTTCACTTCCTTTATTAGATTACTTAAAATCTTCATCGAGACTAAAAGAGATCAATGCCATACCTCGCATCATCTACTTCCCCAAAAAAGGGGTCTAAATCCCGATAAAACCTAAACCATCCAATTTACTCGTAGAAAGCAACCACCCTTTGACGTGATCAACCTGGATGGTCGCGATGTTCCCTGATGCGACACAGTAAGATACCTCGGTATCACCCTTGACAAAACCCTTCATTGGCGCCCCCACATCTAAAACAACAGCAGCAAAGCCGGGCTCTTCAGCAGCCAACTATATCCACTGCTTATTAGACGCAGCACCTTCAGCCAGAAAACAAACTCCTCCGCATTAATTCAATCATCGGCCTCACCCTCATCGCCTCAACCGTCTCCAATCCCTCGAAAATCGTTACATCTGAGCAGCCATGGATATCCCATCGTCCGTCCGTAACGTAGATCTACATCTAGATATCAAATATATACCCCCCTAACTCAATACCTACACGAGAGAGGAACTAAAATCCTTACCGCTATTCCCACTCACCCCAACCCGCTCATCAGACTAGCCTCTAATTATGATATATGTATCCGCACTGCCACAAACGCCCCGACACCAGCTCCTATATGTTTAGTCAAATACACCCCTCCGCAAAGTCCCCCCCCCTCGGTGCAACAAGCAAAACCCTCCAAACCCAAAACTCTATCTTCATAATCTTGCTGTGACTGCTTGCACAAAATTGTAATCAGATTCAAATCAATAAATAAACGGTGGCATATTTGCTGAGATGGATCAAAAGGAAAGCAATATATATGGGGTATATTCATGGCAGGAAACTCGATTCCCTTGACTTCATCAATTCATTTATTTGGCGTCAATTTGGACAGTCATATTTCTTGGCATATCCACGTTGCGGCCATAGCTAAGACAACCTCGCAGAAGCTTGGAATACTTTTTCGAACCAAGAACCTCTATATTCGATCATCGCTTGAGTACTGTTCGCATATTTGCGGCTCTGCTCCTAAAGATACCCTGAGATTGCTAGATTCTATGCAAAGAAGAGCCATTCGCTTGATCGATGACCATGATCTCACAAACAACCTGGAAAACCTTCAAAATCGAAGGCAGGTTGATGACTTGAGTCTATTTTACAATTATTTTCATGGCAAGTGCTCAACTGATGTTGCACGCTTGATTCCACCCAGCAGAGCGGTGCATGGTAGAAATACAGGGCGAGGCACTGCAGCCCACCCGTAATTGATTCAGCTTAGTGTCCCTCGAACGACACTGTTTAAAAATTGTTTCATCTGGAGAACGTCATCGCTCTGGAACGAGCTCTCTGAATCGTTTCCTGCCGCACATGTACTGCTCGCAGAGGGCCATAAAGAATTAGTCCTGCAGTGCTGTGCATTATCATAAAAAAAAATTAAAAACAGTAAGGAGAATAATTTATATCTTGGCAAAACCTTGCGGCAAGGATGGAGAGGACGGTTATTGCATTGGTATGTATTCATTAAATTAATAAAAAGAAATAGCCAAAGTCACAAATATGTGCCAGTGTAAAGTCAATTTTTCTTTTTTCATCATTCTCAATACCGAATTAATAAGAATATAAAAAACAGCTGAGCAAATTATTACGTCTGCAGTCCACGGCAATGACATAGGTATAAACATGAAATTAGGTAGGTACGTACGTACAATAATTCCATAATATTCTTCTTTTCTATATACTGTAACCAGTTGCCTACTCTAGTAAATGTAATTACCCGTCAGTTTTTAGAATACTAATTGATGCATGCAAAATCACAAATATTATTATTTTCAAACATTTTTCTTCGCGACTTTTGATTTAAAATTTTCGCTTGGCTTGAAATACCAGGTTAATTTATAGTTTCATTACTTTAAATTTTAACAGTTTTAGTAGTAATTTACCATAAAATTTTCATTTAGATTAAATTTTAGTGTTTGGAAGCAAGGTTGTAATATATTACAATATAATAATTATTACTCACACATAATATCAGAAGAAAAATTACTTTGCACGGGGAATTAAATTACCAATTATTTTTGTCGATTTAAATTTATTGCGATTTAATATAAATTCTTACAAATAATTATAATGAAGTTATTTGATTGCGTTCTTAATAGCTGTTTATACAACGTAAATGCAAATTTTTCGTTTTATAGTTACTCAGGGCTTGATGTAGGAAAGAATGACGTACTTAGTCCTTGCCCATAGCGCATGTTTGAGAAAAGAAACAAACTGATCCCAAGACAATGATATAAATTAGTTAAAACATAAAAATACTTTAAAAAGTTTGGGACTTTTAAAAAATATATTTTATTATATAACTTACCATAAAGTTTTTATTAGAAATAGTTGCAGATATTTTATAATGTTTGAAAGAAAGGAGTTGTCATATATTTTAAACTAATTTTTACCCACACATTATACCAGGCCAAAAAAATTACTTTGGAAGGGGACTCAATCACCAATTATTTTTAAGAATCTAAATTTTTTGCATTGTATAATAAATGCCTGAAAAGAATAATAATACAGTTATTTTATTGCTTTCTTAATGGCTGTCTTTATAACACAAATGCAAGTTTTTTGGTTTATAGTCGCTCAGGGACTGATCTAGCCCCCGCCCCCTGCTAACTCGAGATTTGCTTCACAAAGTTTTTTTACACTCTTGTTCAAGAAAACCGAGATCCGCCATTTTGAAATACTTTCTTAAATAGAATAGGGGGTTGATTGATACCTCATCTCGAAAGCATTTTTACATTAATTTTAACCCTGCAATTTTAATACTCTACAATTTGCTGTTTCAAACTGGCGAACAATTTTGTTCGAAAAAGTGTGAAAAAATTATTTATAATTTAAAATTATTAACTACGAAATTTCGACAGACTAGTGATAATAATTTTAATAATAAATAAGTCAGAGACTAAACAAGAGAGAAATTAAAAGAAAATGGCGTCATCTTGAAATTTTTATAAGAATTTAATGTGGTCAAGTGATACCTACCTAGTTTTTTTTTCAATTGCTTTCATTTTCGTTTAATTAATTTTAAATTAAAAATATTTTTATTATATTTTTCCGAACAAATTTTTTGTCATCTTGAAACATAGTAGACAGACGGACAAAGACTAACTTGTACAAAACTGGAGTCAGAAAATGATATGATTATTAGCTCCCACATTCATTCTTCACCAAATAATACGTTTAAATTACCGAAGATATTCAATTAGCTTAAATAGCTACTTGAACGCTGTCAATATACATCAAATATGTAAATAATTAAATCAAAGTATAAATATATCGCCCCCTTTGAAAGGCTTGATTTTCAACAAATAGTAGCCAGAAAAGAGACGACATAATAAAACACACTATAAGTTAACTGTCTGTTTCAGGTAGCAGACAAATTTTAGACACTGGTCTTTTAAAAACATCATTTATGTTTTTTAAGTTAACAACACGCGTAACACCATCGGCAATTAAATAGTACTAATTGTCTTTTTCTTTTGGAACTTTCGTTCACAGAAAAAAGAACAAACGGAAAAAAAAGAAAAAGACAATTAGTACTATTTAATTATTAACTAGTAAATATAATTAAAAATTTTTCTTTAAATAATAACACTTTTTCAAATTTCTATTTTATTTCTACAACCATGCTTAATACTAATTAATAAAGTTTTTTCTGTGACACAAGTTCTCACAATGTCCTTTCTCTTCTACTAACTTAATTTTATCCCACTGATGATGGAGGTTTATGCCTCCGAAACATGTATGGCATAAAAAAAATTTACATTAAACTAGTGGAGCAGATTGTGTGTTTTACTTTACGTTAAAATATCACTCCACTGAGAGATGGACTTCTTCCATAAAATTTAAAATATAACTTTCATTTCAACCCTACCACTGAAGATCTAGAGGTCATGGCTGTCGAATGTGAGAATTGTATCTCATTTATTCAAAATACAAGAGTGAAAGAAGCTCTGAGATCCCAGTCCTCAACTTGCCTTAATAATTTCCATAGAAATAACAGTATTTCTGGTCAACAGCAGACTCTAGACACAAAAATACTAAGTTCGCTTAAACGTAAAATTACATCAAATAATTTGGTAATTTCACGCGGCGATAAAGCGAACAGCATCGTGATTTTAGATAAGCCTGTATACATCAACAAAGTTAATAATTTTTTATCATCTGAGGAATTCACCCAATCTATCATTAACCCTATAGACAAATTCATGATTAAATTCAGAAATACTCTGAAACAAACTCATGAAACCTTAACCTTTTTCAATACAAATAAATATAAATTAACCCCTGTTAATCCCCTTACACCAGTCTTATACGGCCTACCGAAAATTCATAAACCTGAAATTCCTATCAGACCAGTGGTCTCTTACTGCAATTCACCTTGTCATAAGTTAAGCATTTGGCTCAACCACACACTTCTTGCTCTTATCGATTTTAGAAGCCCTTTTTCAATCAAAAATTCAGCACAATTATGTCAAGAACTCAAAAACACATACATTCCCAACTCAGCTTTTTTAGTATCATTTGACGTGACTAACCTCTTCCCCAGTATTCCCACCACTGAATGCACTCTACTTGTTAACAATTTACTCACAGAAACTACTGATCTACCTCAATCACATATCAATAACATCTGCTCACTGGTAGACCTAGTGCTGGACCAAAATTTCTTTGTCTTTGATGGCAAGTATTACAGACAAGGTTCGGGCCTCGCGATGGGTTTTGCCCTTTCACCGCTCTTAGCTGAACTTTTTATGTGTAACCTTGAGTCAAAGATCATGAACAGTGCCCTTTTTACACACATTATTGTCATTAAGAGATATGTCGACGACATTTTTGCAGTTTTTGATGGCACCCACGAAGACCTCGATAACTTCATTACCTTACTGAACTCCATACATCCTTCAATAGTTTTCACTCACGAATCGGAGACTGATGGCTCTCTACCTTTCTTAGACTTAAAACTTACCAGATCACTTAATAAACTCAAATTTGTCATTTATCATAAATCCACTATCACAGACTGCATTATCCCTTTCTCTTCGAACCACCCCTATAATCAAAAGTTAGCAGCTTTCCACTCTTATTTCTCTCGCCTTTTCTCCATTCCTCTTGACAATGCCGATTTTAAGACTGAACTTGATATCATCAGACAAATAAGCTCTAACAATGGCTACCCACAAAAATGTATCAATAAAATATATTTCAAACATCTCAACAGACATTTAAACCGGAAATTAATTCACAAAGAACCTTCCACAAAAACTTTTTTTCTTTATCTTTCTGGGGTCCTCTATCTTATAAACTTAAAAATATTTTTGAATCATTCAATATTGATACTGCTTTCAAAACTCGACATTCTCTTAAATCATTCATAGGCAATTCTAAAGACAAAATTCCACCTCTCAGTAGATCCGGTGTGTACAGAGTCTGCTGTTCCACTGAGAATTGCAATACAGCTTATATTAGCCAAACTGGACGCAAATTTTCCACTCGTATTGGTAAGCATGTTAGGGAGATTGAGAGAGCCAGGAGACTGAACCTAACACCGGAAAAAATCAAATCTAATTTCTCGAGACACATAGTTGCCAATAACCACGAATTTAATTCAGATAACAACACAACTCTCTTACATTTCTGCAATAAAAGCAATAAACTTGACCTCCCTGAAATTATGGAAATTAACAAAATGTTAAAAAATCCATTTTTAGCAGCGTCAATGACCAAATTAATCACTCCTCTGCACATTTCTTTAATGCCCTTCATTTTAACTAGGTTCACCTCCCTCTCTCTCTCTCTCTCTCTGTTCTCTCATTCCTTGTTCAGCAGTTTTTCAACTATCAGGATTACACAACAGTTTTATCATAATCTCACTATATCATTGTTTATTTTACATTTATATAATCTTAATCTTATAGACCTGTAAGTAACATTCCATCTTCTCTATACTATCCTTGTATTCACTACTAAACTAATCTCTCTCACATTGATCTAACCTTAATCCTGATCTAGTGTTTCTTCAAATAACATTATAACCTCTCTAAACTATGGTTTATATAACCACTACTAATCTTAGGAACACCTTTTATTTTACTTTGGTATTGTTTTGCGCCATCTATTTATTGTTAACCACTTGTTATACGTTTCACTTTGGTACTGTACCCAACTTAAACTTTGAACCTCAATGCCCACAAGTGAAGTATCTTTGAGCTGTAATATCTTCTAATTAGCTAAAACAATGTGATCTTAACATAAATACTTCACTTCGAGTCAAGATGGTAAAGAATCCAATTTTAATTTTCTAAATCTCCCTTTCTTAATCCTAACATTATGTTCATTTTCTACCCCACTTTAACCTAACAATTTGTTAGCCAATACTTCAGGCATGGTTGGATGAAGCATCTTTGAGCACCTATCTACATTATTTTCCTCTAATTAGCTACAAACCTACATAATTGCTTCACCACCTGCCCATTGGCTTCAAATTAATAAATTCTAACCTTTAAATAGTATCATTTTCATTTTCATTTCTTGTTTATCTCCTAAGAATATGTTTCTCACTTCTAACCTCTTTTAACCCAGTATTTTGTTGACCACACCCCAGACACGGCTAGATGAAGCATCTTTGAGCACCTCACTTAAAATTAATCTCCTCTAAATAGCTATAAATGACATAATTGCTTCATCACCTGTCTCAATGGCTGCAGACTGGGAATCCCCCCCTTCTTCAAAGATACCTTGACCAAAATATCAAATATCACATCTCATTCAGTCTTGAACATTCATTAGAACCTACAGTTTCAATTTTAACATATTTTGATCTTCGCTTATGCAAAATAGAGCTGTCGTAATCGACTACTGGTAAGTTCCTCTCAATTTACTTAAAACTTTTAACTCACACTGTAAATTTCTTTTAGTATCCCTGATGATGGACATTTCTATGTCCGAAACATCTAGGATATAAACATTAAAGTACATATTGTGGAGGTAGACTGCCGTTGTTTTATTTGATTAAACGTCAATAAATATAATACCTGTTCAGCAGCAGATTACCTGGATTTGGATAATAATTAAAAGGTATTGATGGTTACAGTTAAAAAAAAATAAAAGTCTAAACACCTACTATGTTATATTATTTATAATTGAAACTAAAAAAATAACAGCTTAATCTCTGCTTTATTCATTAAATCGAAAACAAAATCGTTCCAGTCTTAAAGGCTTGGATGGTGAATTAATAAACTTTGCAAAACTACCCATCTAATTCTGTTTAACTATTACTATCTTCACCTAGCGTAATTATAATATGCTTAATATTATTGACTACAGACTTCTACTTTTATTATATGTTTCAATGAGTTTTCCAACTGTCAGCGGCTTGGTTATTTATAGTTGCCCTAATTAAATATAGAACGCAAGAACTGAAAGTAGACGATGTGTTTTGCGAGAGTAATTTGGATTTCAATTTCTGCCACATATTATGCTCTATGGGATTGAAACCACAATGATAAGGGGGAAGATGCAAAACTGTATGTCCTAAAGTTAATGCCATAGTGTTACCAACATATTCCCTTTTGATGTTGAATGCTTTTAAAACATCTAAAAGATCACTTTTTTTTGTATGAAGATTCAAAGAATAGGTCATTTTATAAAATATAGTTTTGAATTTCTGACATGTAGTTATATGAATTGAAAACTTTGTTTATTTAAAGGCTATGATCACTCGCGTTGTTTATGACTATCAGGCTATTCGACGGAATATTCGGTAGCAGGCAATTCTCGAACCAATCCTCAAAAAGTTCTGCTGTTGTATTATCGTGGTAATTTACACACGAGCCTTTTATGTTTTTGGCAGAAATCCACGAAGCATTTGGAACCCAATCTGCGTCTTAACCTATATGTTATATCCCAGAATCCTGACTGATTCAGTAAACCCTCTATAGACATGAGGAATATTTGGAAACCCTTGTTAAGTAAATGTAAGCTTAGATCAAGACCATACAGTTACCATTCTTGGTCATGCTCTACTAACCCCTAGGTAGTATAAATACTCTTGTAGCTTCTTAGCTTATTCAATATTCACCTGAATATGACTGAAGATGTTCCCCAGTTGAAACGTTGTGAGAAAAATAAACAATGACAATGGCAGTCCAATACATGTTTATTATTCAAGAAACGATTTTATGGAAATAATCTTTTCCATTATTAACAGTCACTATTCATACAATTTATCATAACATCATAGCAATAATTCTTTCTACCAAAAATCCCCTGTATGTAGTGACTGCATGAGAGAAAACAGGCAATTAACCTTAAAGCTAAGAAGAAATATATTTTAGAAAATAACTTTTGTTTTAAATTTATCCAAAATTATTATAATTATTTATGTACAGAGGGCACTAAAAATATGTTCATGCCTCTAGGGTAATAATATTACGAAACCCAGGACCTCTGGCTTTAAGGTTTCCATATTGCCGGAGGCTACAAATGTTTTGACATGCCCTAGGTGCATAATTTTGTGTTATACTAAACAGGTCACTATTATTGCATTACAATTAAATCAAATCTAAGATTTATTTAAGTTTATAAATTACATTTTATTATAGCTGGCACTACAATTGTTGGAGAAGTGATGTTTAGCAACATATTATTGGCGTAAACAGTAAAAGTCCATTTTAGTTAATATTGTCAAAATGCACAAAGATGATGAAATTTTTGTCGAAACAGTTAAAATATCAATCAAAATTAAATAACCAAGAAATCTAAAAAATATATGATAAATTTCAACAGTGAATGGCAGAAAATTGTAATTAAACGTTTAAATAAAGTAATTATTTGTATGGGTGAAATTTTAAATATTATCAATACATCGTGATAAAGAAGACTGTACTGGTAAATAAATTCGATTTATAAACTCGAAAAGTTAGCAAAGTTATGCAAGTGGTGAGGTCCGACAGTTTAGGTTAGTTCCGACATAATACCAAAATAAACACAAGCAAATAGAAATGCAACATAGGTGATCAAACACCGACACTGGACGTTGTGCTGTATCTACATGACCTTAGAGCGTATCTTCATTGGTTGGCATGGCTGGAACTACATTGGGATAACCGGGGCCCCCGACTCGAGGGAGCCCTCTGGCAGGAGATGAAAAGGGAAAATTATTTAACCCCATCTGGAAATATTGATAAAGAAATCCGTAGAAAAAGTTATTTTAAAAATAATAACCGAAACGAATCAATTTAGGTCACAAAAGATGATAAGTCAATTTTCAAGTATTCTATAGTCTGACCTAATATTAACAGGGACGTTTTTATAATATTCGCTGTCTGCTCATAGTAGGGGCGTGCTGGGCCGGCAACCGGGCAGATGCCTGGTGTATTTAGTCTCACTCTGTATTGAAAATATTTAGCATCACCGAACCCGTTTTCAAATATTTACAAACCAGTGGTCTTGACCTTTTAAAAAACTACCAACTAATTTATTCTGCACAGGAGCAACTGAAATTAAAACAAAGAAGTATTCCTGAAATATAAATAGCAGCAGATGCGTTCATAGGGTGGGCTTCTAATGAGTTTGGAGAAAGGAGTGCGTACATACAGCTCCAAGAAAGTTTGCCATCTAGAAGAGTAAAGCACGTCAAAAAAAATGGCTGGTGAAGAGTCCTGTCGAAGACCCTTATCAAAAGTATACGGTCGAAGTACACAATGTCATTTTAGATCCAATAGTTAAAGTATTGAAAAGTGATTTCAGAATAACAAAGAACTCTATGTGGATATGGCTTTCCTTTCTGATTTTGACTCAATAAGGACTGGAAATATTCCAGAGAATAGTCTTGAAAATGTAAGTAAAAAAATTAGTTTGATTAATAAAAACATAACAAAGGAAAATTGGAGAGACGAACTGATCCATTTTGAAAATGCTTGAGAGAGACTAAAGATGTTAATAGTGGATGAATTCATTTTGAGGCTGACAGCGATGATGATTTAGAAGAGTTTACTGACGCTACAGCTCCTGACATAAAAGTACCGCCAATTCGAGATATATGCAAGGGCTGCAAAAATTGTGTATTATGTTGTTACAAGGTGCTTGTACAATACAATTTGTACAGCGAAGCTTACAAGATACTCACATTGGCATACAAATACTTGTTGACCCTTCCAACCACACAGGTTGCATGCGAAAGATAATTTTCAACTTTTTTAAAGTTTTCAAAAAATCTGCTAAGAAGTTCTTTAAGTGACAATCATTTGGAAGCTTTTATGCTAATAAGTTGTGAAAAGGAAATATTGAACACTTTGGATAATGACTTTATTTTCAAACGAATAAGTGAACATACTAGTGCTTTGCGTAAAGCGTAAAAGCCCAATTTATAAACTTTGTAGTTACGCTACGCTCAGTACAGTTCCGCTTCGCTCTCAGTTACGGTTCGCCGCAAACGCTTTCCAATTTATAAACTTAAGTTTCGTGTCGCATGTCGTTCTGCATTTTATTGGTCAAATTACTGTAACCAGTAGTCCATATCGCGATAGAGTTCCCTCCATCCTTTGTTAATTAAAAATTATTTTTGGAATACAGAAATCACTTTTATTTTACAAAATGGCAAAAACAAACAAACCTCAAAAAAATAATGACATACGTCATACTTCACAACAAACCCACGTGACTAAATTTTCGGCTCCCATTGGTTACAAGTCGACCTGCAACGAATGGCAACGTAAAAAGATATAACTTGGTCATCTTCGGCGGAGCGCAGCGTAGCGTAACGTACAAACGTAAAGTTTATAAATGGTTTCATATGTTTTCGTTTGTTGAAGTCGAACGATCATCGGCGGAACTGAACTGAACTGAGCGTAGCGTAACTACAAAGTTTATAATTGGGCTTTATCCTCAACATAATATAAACTAATTTTGAGTGTTACTAGTGTCAAAAACTATTATCAAATAATGTCAAAGTGTCATATGGAAGGAAGTTAGTAATCCAATTTAAACTCTAGCTGGATTTATAAACTCGAAAAGTTGGCAAGGTTGAGGTGCAGTTGGTGTTGGAAATAGGAGTTCAATTTAAACTAAAGGGAACACTCAGTTCCATTTATACACTCGTTCATGTTGTTGATGTAAAGCTCATGTAAGGTTCCAAAACTTCCCGGGTAGTTCGAGATAACCAATTTTTATGCTCGGAGTTCGGAATATCTAACCTCACAAACTTGATCATAACTTCAACCTCACCAACTTTTCTAGTTTATAAATCAAGCTTTAAGGATATCAACCTATCAATATTTAATATACTAAAGGAGCAAGCTGAGTCATCTTATATCCTGATATGCATGGATCAGTATTTTAAAAAGTGTAATATTAAATGGAATGTGTTTTATGTCGAAAATAGCAGATATAATGTAAAATTTTCCTCAATAACTTATTTGCCCTTTGTAACGGGAACTTTTGTTCGGGATTTCTGCCTAAAATAAAATGCCAACTAGAAAACCAGAAATACGTGTTGTAATGTTGCACCATAAATAATCAAAAACAGTTGGGTTTACGGCAAAACATTATATGACGAAATTTGTATCCCCTTAATAGTATAATATTGGCGTATCGATATACTATGGGCCACTCATATGATATTTTCTCCGTGCCACTCAACTCTACCAGCACGCCCCTGGCTCATAGATGAAGTGCTTACTTCATTTACTGCTAGAATATAAAGGATTAAACGGTTTCAGGCCTCAAAAAGCTTGTGTTGAATTCTCTAGATGTCTTGATCTTAAAAAATGTTGGGGGTCAGGCTGACTAGATGGTACAGCAGCGGTCATGAGCGGCGCTTATTTAGCATTGCGATAGTAGCCCCACATGCACATTTTGCCCATTGTGCTCCTAACTTGAATCTTGTTTAATAGATGCAGTATCGGAACATCGAACAATTTTTCAAAATTGTCCAATCTATGTATGATTTTTTTGGCAACAGTATAAGTCGATTAGAGCAATTCAAAGCGTTTACGAAAACAGTGCACTCAGTTTAAAATCCTTGAATCCAACTCACTTTTCTTGAGGGTACGGCGCTGTTCACCCTCTGAAACAAAGGGCTTGCGATATACTTAAATGCTTAAGCCAGATAACATTGAAAGCGAGAAAGTCTGTCGAAAGGAACATGGCGTTTGGAATTGAGAAGAGAATTGAAACTTTTGATTTCGTTCCTTCTTGTTCTTCAAGACGAAATATTGCGAATTAAGAACTTACCTTCCAAATGCAGTCAGAAAAGATCGATATTTATTTTGCACATGAACAGCTTCAAAATTGCAGAGTAATCAGAGCTTGAGAGCGAGTTTTGATTCATTACTGGCAAGTGTGTCAGAAATTTGCGATTAGTAGAAAATTGAGATAAGGTTTTCATACAAAAAATCACGCGTAAAGTCAAGTCTCACTTCGGTGAATTGCCTTAAGATGAGAGATTTAATGATCCTCAGGAACGCGTGAATATTTTCTACCCAATTATAGATACTAACATATCATCGCAACTTGGAAATATGTTTACTGGAATGAAGAATTTTTTGGATACTTATTTAATCCTGCAACCTCGATATCTCACAAATTCTTTGAAGAGTGCCTTGAAGCAAAATGCTGATGAGTTTTCAATAACTTTTTCAAATGACGAGTTATCTTCTTTTTCATCTCAGTTGCTTTCTGTTAGGTCGATAGAGGTGGACATTTTAGGATTTTTGGAAGAGATCAGTCTTATGAAAGATGTCAACGAGTTAGACCGTTTCTTAGTCATTCCGAATGCGTCATTGTCGTCAAGTTATCCGGATATATGCCCAGCCCTTCTTATATTTTTAACTATCCTTGTCGCTACTGCGAGAGCTGAGCGAACTTTTTCTAAATTGAAATTAATCAAAAACTACTTGCGAAGCTCAATGGGACAAGATAGATTTAGAAATCTAGGGCTACTGTCAATCGAAAATCAAGAAGCGCGCAAAATTAACTTAATAAAGTAATTAACATACTTGCATTTGTGAAATCTGAAAAAGGATTTTTAGTTTTAGTTTCTTGCGTTTATAATAAAATGTGATAAAAGCGTGGGTAAGAGATTTTTAGATTAGGATTACTGTTTTCAGATGTTGATATTAGATGTAAAGAATTGAAATGCGGTGAAACTTTTTTCTTATGATTTATCGTTACTGAAAACGAATGTCACTTACTTAAGAATTCAACGAATTGTTTTAAACGATAACATACCTGTTCCTTAATGGTATGCGAGTATTTAAGATTGTGAATCTACATGAAAAACTAATGATAGTTTGCTTTATAAACTATGGTCAAAAAATGTTCCGTGCTAAAGTTTTACGAAAAAATTGGAAATTAATTAATATTTTCGAAACTACTTGGGATAATTCAGTGATGTTTAGTACGTAGCGGCACTTAATAAAGGTGCATATTTTTCAATGCAAAAATAGTTTTCAGCTTTAACAGTGGTGTGCCTACGGGAGCCGAATTCGATATTTTGAGGAAGAAAATGGCACGCCAATTGTTTTTTCCAAATAGAAAATCTTTTTGAATTCACCGTTCAGTTTGAAACATAAGAGTTCTCCTGAGTTAGCTATTTTTGAGTAATAGAAACTTGCAAAATTAATATTAATTTAATAGGAAAAATTAAACACATTACGGGTTGGCATCGGTATGTAATGAATGTCTGACAACATACAATATTAACACAACATTACAACTAACCTGGAGCGATTATTACAAAAATTGCTAAAAATTACCCCTCCACTTAATTTGCATCCTTCTGCCCTTCTACTGATGAACTTGCGCACTCGTTGAAATATCCCCGGAGTATTTTTTATTCTATCACATCTTGCAACCATTATTTATATTCATTTCTGTACAGTGTTAATGGGAATGGGACTTGTGTACACTAGCGTCTAAAGATGGCTCCACAAG
Organism: Polydrusus tereticollis; assembly: GCA_963920685.1. Lineage (NCBI taxonomy): Eukaryota > Metazoa > Arthropoda > Insecta > Coleoptera > Curculionidae > Polydrusus > Polydrusus tereticollis. The sequence continues at coordinate 61,280,337 of OY987329.1, forward strand.
AAGAAATCTAAGCTGTTTAGGTCGGGAGACCTTGGTGGCCATTCTTGAGGCCCACCGCGGCTAATCCAACGATTTGGATAAACAGTTTGTAAATATTTGCAAACTACTACACTGAAATATGCTGGTGCACTATCGTGCATGTACCACATATGGTTTCTTATTGCTATCGGAACATCCTCAAGCAGTAAAGTGGATACCAATAATTCCTCATACGTTAACAGAAGAGTGGCGTTGGAAATGGGATTTGATTACGGCATAGGGATTTTCTTCCACCCACAAATGATTGTTGTGAAAATTCTGAATGGAATTTCTTAAAAAATCAGCTTTATTTGTGAACAGAATGTGTATTTGAAATTGCGGATTTTCAGCAATATTATGAAGGTATCATTGACAGAAGATCACACGCCTGGGAAAATCTCTAAGAAGTAATGCCTGTACTATTAAAATATGGAACGGATATATGAAAAGATCCACTAAAATTCCCCAAACAATTTGATGGCAATTATTCAAGTTTCTAGCAATCTTTCTCGTACTCGTTTCAGGATGTTCTTCTACTCCATGCAGCACCGCTTTATCAATTTCAGGTATTCTCACCCTAAGAGGTCTTTCAGAAGTACCTCTTCGGACACTACCAGTTTCAACAAGACGACGATAAATATTAGAAAAGTTTCGACTATATGGCAAAGCACGATTGGGATATCTCAGTTATTTGATGTTGCTCAGTTAGTTTGAATAATTCACCACTTCTAACAAGATGGTGAAAATAAAACGAAATAAATAATTCACAACGCACAAACTCTAACGGCAGAGACTTACTAGGAAATGTCAGATGTAAACAGCAAGTACATATTCCATGGCAACCAGATTTATTGCAAGATTGTATATTTCAATAACTAATTAGATTAATTTTCTCGGACAATAGAATGGTTTTTATTTTTTTACTCCCAGGAAAACAATTCAGGAGAGCTATTGTGTATCAAATTGAATGGTGAATTGAAAAATATTTCTATTTGGGAAAAAAACCGTTCAATTGGCGTAGTATTTTTTCCTCCAAAATATCTAAGTCAGTGTCCGTAGGCACGCCACTGTTAATTGTGAAAATTATTTTTGAATTGAAAAGTATGCACCTTTATTAACTACCGCTACGTACTAAATATCACTAACTATCTCAAGTAGTTTCGAAAGTATTAATTTATTTCCATATTTCTCCTGAAACTTTAGCACCCCGTATTTTCGTAACAAAACATTTTTGGACCATAGTTTATGAAGCAAACTATCATTAATTCTTCATGAGATTCACACCCTTAAATATTCGCATATCATTAAGGAACACCCTGTATAAGTACAATTATTTAAAAAATACTTTGGTTCTTACCCTTTACTTATTCTATATTAATATCATAAGTAAAGGGCGGAATATATGCACATAAATTCAGCCAAAATATGCGCCTTGTTTGCCTTTAAAATATGCATTTATATGGATTTTTCACCAAATATGCATACTTTGCAATATTTCTTAATTTGTTATAGTTAAATAGGGTAAAGAAACCCACTGGGTTCTAAAAAAGATGTTTATTTAAAACAAAATGCAAGAAAAATAAAAGTAAACGATTACAATTAAATTACTAAATATTTTTCAAAATTTTCAACTGAAAAGAATTATCTTTCATCAGTAAAAATATGTTTATACAAAGAGAAGCTTATAAGATAAGATACAACTTCGTTGGATGGTTTACCTTCATAAATGCTTTTTACTGCAGTTAAGTATTTAAATCCTTCATTCTTTTTTACAGTTACATCTAATTTGTTCCTTACTTGCCCTCCTACTTTGCCGGGAATGTTTCATTAACAATAATGTAGAAAATTTTATCACCCAGGGAAGCTCTAATTTCTTTTAAAACGGTTTCGTATAAAAAATGGACATTCTTCTTTCTAACCCTGGATTCGTCAGGAATGATTTGTTGACAATATTTTTGCGAGAATCCTCTAATTGCGGATTTTGCAATTTTTTTACGTTGCGGCCTAAGCCTTGCATAAGTCTTCTTGAAAAATTTCCTTTTCAGATTTCGATTTTTCTCCAACATTTTAAAATGCCTTTTTTACACTCGGTTGCACTGGCTCAGATTTCATTTTTTGTAACTTCGATTTATGCAGCGGTGTTTTCAAATGTCGATCAATTAAAAACTTCTACTACTCACAAACAATAATTTTTGCACAAGCTTTACGGAAGACTTTTTCTCCACTAAACTCTAACCCTGGGAAATTTTTAATCCACGAAAACGTTTTCGCCACTTTAGACATTTTGAACACAAATTTAAAATCACTAGTTTCACACTGAAAATACTGAAATCTTTCGATAAACTAAAACAGAAGTACGTATTACAACCTGATATAAATACAGTTTGTTAAGCAGGTAATAATAAGGCGTTATTAAATGACAATAAATAACCCCTAAGAATGTACCTGCAAAACCCGAAAACTCCCAATAAATACCTTGTGTGTAACCAAAATGTGAATGTTAATTATTATATAATTATCCTCAGATTGGAAAATCCCTAAAACAAGTGCCGGACTGGACATTATATCTATGAGTCAACGAGTTTTCATTACCAGGCGCTTTTAATTTTTTGATAACGTCGAAAACATAATAATATGCTCATAAAATAATAATTTGGGAAAAATATGCATTTTCTTATAAAATTGAGAAAACATGCAAAAAATGCATATATTTGCACTTTGCATATAATCTGCCCTTTAATTATAAGTAATTCATAAATAGGGCTTCCCTTTTCAGGCGAAGTTTCGGGCTCTGTTCGTCGGCATGAACTTTCTGGACTCCGATATAAATGTTGGTTATCTCGAATTACCTTGAAACATTCTCTATACCATCGAATTTTGAGCAAACTCAATTTATAAATTGAATAACTATTTCAAACGCCAACTGAACCTAAACTTTGTGGACTTCTGTGTAAGTTTATGAATCCAGTAAAATTATCAATATTTAAAAAGTTGGGGATTATGTGAAGCCAGGGTCTCAAGGACAAGGAACTAAAAAACTTTAAGTTCTGCTTACAGAGGAAGTGTTATTTATCAGTGGCGGATCCACGAGTGGGGGGAAGAAGTAGGGAAATCCCCCCCTTGGACCTCAGAATTCATAGATTTTGCTAGTATAGTAGAAAAATGTTACACCCAAAAGTAAAAGTCAAGACTAATTATTTCCCCTAATTTCGCCCCCAAGACAGGTCTCTGGATCCGCCACTGTGTTTATCCATAGAGCACTAAACAAGACGTTTTTAATATAATTTAAGCTCCTTAGTAGCTACGCCTTGTAGAAATGCTCATACAAATTTATCCAGTCAATGTAAATGGGATTGATCGTAAACCGGAGACTACAACTATATTTACAATAAATACCTATTAACCGTTTTATTAATCTTTAAAAATTTAAAAGCACGGAAAGTTGCAGTTCGCTTGCACCTGGAAGGCACATATTTCATATTGATCTATAAATCGATTTTTACAAAAATTGCAGGTAATTCGAGCCACAACCTTCGTTATCAAATTATATCATGACAGAAAACGCCTTTTAGCATAGCAAGTGGCCTGCAACAATTACTTAAATTACATGTAATATGTACTCTTAAGTCAGGCAGGGGAACTAGGGTACAGTGGCTCGCCCAGAATTTAAGATTAATTTTTCGATTTAATGATGTTAGTATTATGGTGTCATTTCGCAAACCCAAAATAAGCTTTAGTTATAACTCAATACTATTATTCATAACTGAACTGTACAATAAGTTAAATGTTGCAGTAATCGATAGGCTAAGCTAAAATAGCAGTTGCTCACTATTCCGTTGAAAGAACAAAACAAAAGTTCTTCATTCCAATTTTTTTTAATGGAGCTAAGAAAAGTACGGCAGATATACAGGGTGTTTTGAAACAGATGCGAAAAACTTAAGGGGCGATTCCTTGTATGAAATAAAGGGGTAGTTTTGATATATAAAAGTTGTGTCAAAAGTCAACCATTAGGGAGATATCGCGGTACAAAGATGGCGGTAAAGTAATGTTTTTATTTTCTATCTTAAAAACGAAAAGCGATAGAGTAATGCAATTTTGTGGAAGTATTGCTCTTATGAAACCACACTTTCTGCATATTTTTTTAACTTTTTTAAAATTAGTGGAAGGGGTTGAAATAGACAACTCCTATTATTCTTCTTACCTAAATTTAAAGAAAAACTTACGCAACGACTTGAAATAAATTTGGATAGCCTGGTTTATTTAGAAACTTTTTATCTTTTATATTTTTTTCATAGAACTTACCGCTTTGAAATAAAAGAAATAAAATCTAAAATTTTACATGTTGGGACGGTGAAATTTATTAGAAAAAAAATCTAGTTGGCCGTTGTCACTTCCTAAGACGTTTCTAATATTGCTTTATTTGACATTGCTCAATTAGTTTCAATACAACATTTCACGATTAATTTAATCAAGAATTTGTTATCTGATCTGTTTAATTGTGCAGTAATAAGAGTTTTAATTAAATTAATAGAACAACAATTGTTAATTACACCAATGCAGAAATGGCAGATATGCATTTCATGTACGGGCGTGCAAACGGAAATTCCTTGAAAGCTTGTCGTCTTTATACACAAGCGTATCCTAATCGTAGACCTCCCCATAACAGCATCTTTATCAGGCTTTATCAAAGGTTACGTGAATCTGGAACTTTCGAAAAAAGAAGTTATGATACCGGCCGATACCGTGAAGTTCGAATACCCGAATTACAAGTTGCTGTCTTAAATATTATTGAAGCGCAACCTGAGACAAGTACCAGGAAAATTGCAATCATTGAATCAAATGCTGATGCATCAACTGTATAAAGAATATTGAAATAACAGCAGATATATCCTTACCATGTACAGAGGGTACCAGCTCTCTTACCAAGAGATTTCGGACCGACAATGATTTTTCTCAACGGTTTCACCAAATGAACACCGATAATCCTTTTTTTTTTGTTCAAAAATGTTTGCTAGTTTCTCAAGAAATGCTATTTAAAACTATCATAACAAGCATATATGGGCTGAAAATAATTCACATTCAATAATAACATCTAGACATCAATATCAGTTTTCCGTTAACGTTTAGATAGGAATTGTCGATGAACATTTAATTGAGCCACATTTTCTACCTTTAAGATTAACTGGTGAGTCATATCTTCATTTTCTACAAGAGGAATTGATTCTTCTACTAAAAGGTTTACCCCTGCGAACTAGAAGAGACATGTATTACATGCATAATGGTGCCCCAACACATTTCAGCTTAAATATGCGAAGGTATTTAAATACTACCTATGAAAATAGCTGGATAGGAGGAGGTGCGCCTCAGCTTTGGCCGCCTCGATCCCTAGATTTAAATCCTTTGTACTATTGTATCTGGGGATATCTGAAAGAATTAGTTTACACTATCCCAGTGCAGGATACTGAAGACCTGAGAAATTGCATAATTGCATCATTTGATGTTATAAGAAATAATTCTGGCGCATTTGAGCGTAGTAGGGATTTAATGATGCGTAGGATAAATGCATGTTTTACATCTCATGCATTAATAGAACACAGGTTAGTTTCAAAAATGTTTGTTAATAAATTGTCTTTAAAATGTCACTGTTCAGAAGAAAATTCAACAACAGTAGTACAAAATAATGTTTGACAGGGGTCAACTATATTTTTTTTTAATTTTTCCCGTCCCGGCATGTAATGTTTTACATTTTATTCTTTTTATTTTAAATCGGTTTTATGAAAAAAATACAAGAGATGAAAAAGTTTCCAAATAAACCAGGCTATCCAAATTTATTTTTTTCCAAGTTGTTGCGTAAATTTTTCTCATTTTCAGTTAGGAAGAATGATAGGGATAGTCTATTTCAACCTCTTGCACCCATTTCAAAAGAGTTAAGAAATATGCAGAAAGTGTGTTTTCATAATAGTAATACTTGCACAGATATTCATTATTCTATCGCTTTTCGATTTTAAGATAAAAAATTCACAGATATTGCATCTTACGCAACCATCCTATGTATTGAAAATACCCGACACAACTTTTACATTTTAATGTTTTTCTATGTGATGTGATAAAAATCCCTTCCAATATAGGTAATAATAATATACTGTTTACTAAGTTTATCTTAATTTGTTATTTGGCAGCATCTTATACCGAGTGGTGAATCGCCAAGCTGGCGACAGGAAATTCAACGTAATGAGAACCATACAATGTATGCTACTGATACATAAATTTTTTTTTTTTAATATTAAGGAGAATGCAAAATTGCAAAAGTTAAATAAAATAATGCCAGACACGACTTATACTTTCTGATGTTTAAATCTAATTACTCGTTACTATTATCAAGATTTTGATTTGTGTCAACATTAACCTTCAATTGGTATTTTGCCAAAACAACCAATTTAATTTTTTTAAAACTGGTGCTGTTTGCAGCATCTCAATCGCATTGCCATATTATCCTGGTTAATTATTATTGTAGCAACAGCTGCCATAGTGAGCTAAATGATACCTTTGAAAAATTACCTTGTTTGGCAATAACAACCCATTATTCAAGCCATTTTAAGCAAATTATTAAAAAATTACATTGGTTGTTTTTGCAAAATACCCTTCAATTAAGATGAAAAAATCAGAAAAACAAATATAAAATAAACGCATTTTAATATTCTTAAAGTACCTATGAAAAATGTAAACATTTTACTAATATACTTCTATGCGGGCCAGAAAGGCCAACAATACCTCTTCGCGCTCCATTTGAGTAAAACTTTAAAATTGCTTTAAATCGCATTATTTAAAAAAAAAATTATGTGTCACTTGTCTTTTATGATGTTACAAATGGGTACAATTTCGACTTTGGTATTTTTAATCTCATTTGGAATACTACAGTTTTTGACCTGATTTACGGGTATTTATCATGGATATAACCTTGGAAACTGGCCATCCCTTACCTATAAAATTTCCGTTTTTTGACAAAATCCCGTCATCTAAAATAGTAAAATAATTACTATACGATCCAGTTACCAGTATAATAGTACTTCCTACCCCTTTACGAAATTTTATTTATTTTATATTATACCAATTCGAAAACTATTAAACACCCAAACTATGTATGTTTATTTATTAGACAAATTTGTCACCGATTAAATAATTTTAAAGTTCATTCATATTAGATACGCTAAGCAGTCTCGAGCCCGTAACATTGCGACTAGAATCAAAGACAGATGATATCCCACTGCCGACTGCCGCCGCGCGCCGCTGCATGTCGTTTTCTTCTGCATGTCGCCCGTCGACTATTCGCATATAAGCGCGCCCATAAGTATTTTCAATACTAAAAAAACATTATTTTACGACCATATTTGTATCGCGATATCTCCCTAATGGTTGACTTTTTACCCAACGAATATATCAAACTAGCCTTCATTTTAAACAAGCAATCGCCCCCTTAAGTTTTTGCATTTGTTTTGAAATATCCTGTATATACAGGCAGCCTGTAAAATTTCATCATCTTTGTGCATTTTGACAATAATAACTAAAATAGACTTTTACTGTTTACGCCAATAATATGTTGCTAAACATCACTTCCCCAACAACTGTATTGCCAGCTATAATAAAATGCAATTTATAAACTTAAATAAAATTTAGATTTGATTTAATTGTAATGCAATAATAGTGACCTGTTTAGTATAACACAAAATTATGCACCTAGGGCATGTCAAAACTTTTGTACCCTCCGGCAATATGGAAACCTTAAAGCCAGAGGTCCTTGGTTTCGTAATATTATTACCCTAGGGGCATTAACATATTTTTAGTGCCCTCTGTACATAAATATTTATAATAATTTTGGATAAATTTAAAACAAAAGTTATTTTCTAAAAGATATTTCTTCTTAGCTTTAAGGTTAATTTACAGGCTGCCCGGTAAGTAGTTGGCATCTCTGAAGCGTATAGGGGAGGTTAAAATAACCCTAATTTGTTGAGATACAGAGCCCCAAAGGGGTACTCAGCGAATTACCTTTTTGACATTTGAACCCACATGTATAATTTAATGAAATTTTAATATTTTATTTGGCCATAAGACTAGTAAAACCATACTACAGTAGATCTTCTACATCGTCAGGGAAGTCAAGAACGGACTTGCTACCACACTCGTTGTGCCAAAATTTTGACACCTGTCATTTGATAGAGCTGAAAGCTGATATTTTAAATAATCTGGGGATTCCTCTTTAAAAAAAGGACTACATTTGATTCGATAAAATTAACATTTTTTGTACAACACGTTATTGAAATAATAAATCAGAATGCATTAAAGTACCAGTCGTTTTTATTGCGTTAACAATGTGCTATTGACAACACCTTTCTAAATTGTCTGATTGATTGAGTACATAAGACTTAAGTAATTGAGGATTATTCCTACCTATAGTGAATATGCTGACATGCATCTAATTTATGGACAAGCACTCGATAATCATGTGGAGGCAAGAAGAATTTATTCTAATACATTTTCAAATCCACATTTACGGTACCGAAGAGATTTTGAATGGGTTCATAGTAGCTTAAGGGAAACAGGTAAAAAGTCAGATGAAATAAAAGAAATGCTAAAAGTAGCTAATCTTTTGATAATCTATTATAGGAAGGAATACTTTTTGGAGGAGGAAATTCTGGATCAGATCGCAGAAAATCCTCTAAGAATCTAAGAAAACTGTCGGTCCAAGTTCGTGCGACAAAGTGGGTTGTTTATGAGACCCTTTAAGAACAAATGCTATATCCTTATCACGTCCAAAAGGTAGTCAACTACACGAATTGGTTTTTGCAACCATTTAGGCAAAGTCACAATTTTACTAGTATTGTTTTGCTCACCCGAGACGGAATAATAACTTGGCATAATTTGCATATTTAGCATAAAATAATGCCCATGCAACAGTACAGACAGAGCACCAACAGAGGTTTCTGGTTGACATGTGGGCGGGAATTATTGGGAATTATCTCATTGGATCGTTCTTTATTGAAGGCAGATTAAATGGTATCATGTATTTGCAGTACTTGCAACAAAACTTAAACGGTTTATTAGAAAATGTGCCCTTAGAAATTAGAAATCAGATGTGGATATATACATGACGGTAGCAACTTACCTCGTCAACATTTATCAAATATTTTTTTTTTATTGGATAGGTCGAAGTGGGCCTATTTTATGGTCACCGAGGTCGCCCGACATTGGATTCCTCTTTATGGGGAAATTTAAATAGGCTTGAATATTGGACGCCAGTTCACGCCAGGGAAGATCTGATAGAAAGAATAACACACCATTTCAACGATAATCGAGACAATCCTGGAATGTTGTTTCAAGTACAACGAGAAAAAAAACCGTCGGCTAAGGAAATGTATAGAGGTTCAGGGTGCCCATTTCGAAAATCTGCTGAAGTAAACAAGAATAAGCAAATCTTTCACATTTTTAACATTTCTCTGTTTATGTGATTTCCCTTTCAATGGTTGTATCATGCAAATGCATGAGAATAAATTCTTCTTGCATCCACACAAATGCCCAGTGCTTGTCAAGTATTTAAAAAATCAGTTTTCAGATCTGTAAAATAACAGCTGTCAAAATTTTGGCCCAACGAGCATGGTGGCAAGTCCGTTCCTGACTTCCCTGATAGTGTAAATCATCTACCGTAGTATTAAATTATACATGTCGGTTCAAAAGTTAGAGCGGAAAAGGTAAATCGCTGGGGCTCTGTATGTCCTTTAAGGGACACTTTAGGATTTCTTCTAATGACAAATTAGGGTTATTTTGACCTCCGCTATACGCTTCCGGAATAAGATTTTATTTTAAGTGACTAAAGTAATTGAATTGAACAGATAACTTGCCTCTAGGATAGCTTAGTAAAACGCAAGAAAAATAAAAAAAATTTACATCTGGCGGTAGCGCATCGCTCTTGGATATTTATTGAAAAAATAGAGTTTTAATTCGTTTGTTTTAGAGTGATAGAAAAATAAGATAAAAAAACTGCAATGTTGAAAAAGTTTTAAAAGAAAGCCAAAGAAGTACCTTGGAATACGAAAACAACAAATTTACTAATTTAAGGTAGCGCACAGCATTTAAATATCCTAAATTTAACGCATTTAGGACGTACCCGAGCAGCGGACCCACGCGATGCTCCTTATTGAGTGTTGCAGCCATTGATATTTGCAGCCCGTCAATTCCTGTTGTACCCCCAGACCCCTACACCGCTTTTTCTATTCTGTGCCAATGGACTGTCCCCACAATGTAATGCGTGTTCAACAAGACAATGACTCGGGGGGTCTGTTGTTTCTGTGAGTTCAATATAGTGTTTGTTTAAAAGGGATTAGTAATTTGATTATATTAACCACTGCCATGGCTGTTCCTAAGAAATTTACTCGAAGCGAGTTTAATTGCCCGTTATTTGGTCGCCCAAAAGAGTTACCTGTTAGTGAACTCCCAACTTACGAAGACGTTCTGAAGTATCTTTTTTATGAACATTATATCTTAGCTTTAAAAACAAACTACAGGTCTGTTAGTTTTTCTCAAGTTTCGAATATAGTGGCACAACAAATTAAACCTGTGTTTGATAAAGCTTCAATTCCAACAGTAACGAATTACAGAATTGTTCAGTTAATAAACGCATATCATGATTATTATCGTAATCTTATGAAGTCCTTTAAGCGTGATAAGTTAAGGAAAAGGAAAAGTTTAAAACGAGAGTTGAAGATTTAAAAACAAACTATTGTTACTGTTTGATGTCTCTGCATGTTAGTGCAAAATAACATAATACTGCAATTGCCAAAAGGTCACTGAGGTTTGCGAGTATCCTGTGTCTATTATTTGTAACTGTGAAAAAGCAAAAAAGATATCCATCATTGAACTAAAATTCTTGTACTTTCAAAGAGAACCATGGCGTAGGTAAGATTTGAAGGAAACATAAAAAATTGCCCAAGGACATGAAAGGAAGTTGGTCGAACATAAAAGTAGTCAGCTCACTAGTAATTTATATTATCACAGCCGTCTTGCTCAAAAAAGCAGATATAGAAACTCTCCTACCAAATGACTTAAACTCTGATTCGTATAAACAAATTGAAGTTGATAGCGATGAAGATTTCGAAAAACTGCTGCCTGAAATTAAATCACCGTGGCAAATTGAAAAATACTGCGCTGACTAGCGATCGCTTTGATAAATTGCCATGTTAAACTCAATCAGTTCAACGATGCGTGAAGCTGGTAACCGAGGTGTCACAAGAAGTCGTTGGCTTTAATTCCAGAGATGGTTTTATAAGAACTACACTTCTTTCAAAATCTGCAATTCCAAGTTTTTCAAGCAAATCCTATGTCAGACTCCCAAAAGAAAGTGAAGATAAGGAAAGGACTATATTTCATTATATACTGAAATTTTACACAATCAGATTTTTTTTTTGTTTCTATGGAAATTTGTCAAATTTTGTTAAAAATGTATGTTTTTTTTTAAACGTGAAACGTTAATAATAATTTGTAAAATGTATTCTTTTTTGCTTCATTGGACTGAACTAAAATATGCCTATAGCTTCTTGTTATAGAAATTAATTGATTTTCCTCCATTTATTAGAAAATTAATTAAAATCGTATATTTTCTCACAGTTTATGGTCGATGCGCTACTGCCAGATGTGAAGGTTTATTTTTATTTTTTCTGTATTTTACTAAACTACCCTAGAGGCAAGTTACATACATGTTACATATGTTTGTTTTAAAACAAATCGAAGAGGTTTAGGATAGACTTTATTGATCGTTGAAATTCAAACAACGATAAAAGTACTGAAATCGATAATTAAGGTATGATTCTACATAAAAAAAATATGAAAGTTCATATTAACATAAAACATCAACAAAGGATTTACAATTTTAGGAACAGCGTTGGTTATTATTTTGTTATTGTTGGTATTTGTTAATAAAACTATTATTCAAAAAAAGTTTCTTAGAGTTAAATTACTTTTATCTCGATAACAGTCGACTATACGACCATATAGCTAGAGGACCTTTTTTATGTAAAAAAGTTCAAGAAACCATAATTTATTTAAATAACGTTTGTAGGTTACAGAAGTATTTGCGGACTTATTGTAATATTAACTTTTTTCATATTTCTTTTGTGTAGAATCATAACTAAAAATTTATCATCCATATTTCCAGACACCCACTATCTATTTTAAGTTTTTGATAGAGGAAGCTCCTGGCTAAACTGCACTAAGTCAACATAAATTTTTTATGGTAGATAGCTAACCCCTAAGAGCATAGGAGAATTTGCCGGAGGCAATGTGCGATCAGAAACTCGCTTTATTTTGTAAAAGCAAAATAGGAAGAAAGTTATTGAGAAAATACTGTTTTAAATTATTTATCATCCTTATTTTTTATGATAAGGCATAGCACAAGTGTGCGCAGGAAATGATTCACGTTGGTCTTGAATCCGTGGAGATTATACTCATTGGAGAGCACGGTCTCAGGGAGGTCGTTCTATAGTGATGACGTTCTCCAGATGAAAGAATTTTTAAACAGTGTCGTTCGAGGGACACTAAGCTGAACCAAGTACGGGTGGGCTGCAGTGGCTCGTCGTGTATTTCTACCATGCATCGCTCTGGGTGGAATCAAGGGGGCAACCTCGGTTGAGCATTTGCCATGAGAATATTTGTAAAATAGACTCAAGTCGCCAGCCTGCCTTCGATGTTCAAGGCTTTCCAGGTTGTTCGTCAGATAATGGTCACCGATCAAGCGAATGGCTTTTCTATGAATAGAATCTAGCAATCTCAGGATATGTTATGTATTCTTTGGGCGTAAATTTGGATAGTCATATGTCTTGGCATAGTCACGTTGCGGCCATTGCTAAGGCAGCCTCGCAGAAGCTTGGAGTACTTTTCCGAACAAAGAACCTCTATACACCCCAACAACTTTTGATGCTCTATAAAGCCCAAATTCGACCATCACTGGAGTACTGTTCGCATATTTGGGGCTCTGCTCCTAAACATACCCTGAGATTGCTAGATTCCATTCAAAGAAGAGCCATTCGCTTGATCGGTGACCATAGTCTGACAAACAACCTGGAAACCCTTGAACATCGAAGGCAGGTTGGCGACTTGAGTCTATTTTACAAATATTTTCATGGCAAGTGTTCAACTGAGGTTGCCCGCTTGATACAACCCAGAGCGGTGCATGGTAGAAATACACGACGAGCCACTGCAGCCCACCAGTACGTGCTTCAGCTTAGTGTCCCTCGAACGACACTGTTTCAAAATTCTTTCATCTGGAGAACGTCATCACTCTGGAACGACCTCCCTGAGATCGTGTTCCCCAACGAGTATAATCTCCAAAGATTCAAGACCAACGTGAATCGTTTCCTTCGCACACGCATCGCTTCTAGAGCGCCATAAAGGATTTATCCTGTAGTGCTGTGCCTTGTCATAAAAAAAAATGTTTAGGAGCAGAGCCCCAAATATGCGAACAGTTCTCCAGCGATGGTCGAATTTGGGCTTTATAGAGCATCAGAAGTTGTTGGGGTGTATAGAGGTTCTTAGTTCGTATTCGTATAGTAAGTACTTTAAGCTTCTGCAAGGCTGCCTTAGCAGTGGCCGTAACGAGACTATGCCAAAACATATGATTATCCAAATTGGCGCCCAATAAATGAATTGATGAAGTCAAGGGAATCGAGTATCCCGCCATGACTATATCCGGTTCTCCAACATTAACGTTTTTAGAAAAAACTGCCGCCTGAGTTTCTTTATCGTAAAATTCTACTTGGTTACTATCATCCCAAGACAGAATTTCTTTCAGGTCTTTGTTAAGGAGATGGAGGGCCTATTACTGCCAATAGAGATGTGCATTTTCAGTCGGTGTTCGCGCATCCAATTTCCGATTTTCAGTTTTTTTCGTTAATACGTAGTAAAAAGAGGGAGGGCGACATTATAGAACCTTGAGGGACTCCAGCGTTGATGTTAAATGTATCTGAAAGAAATCCGTCCATCGCCACTTGCAGAGAACGGTCTTTAAGAAAGCTTGACAGCCATGAACAAAATTGAACCGGTATTCCGTATGCTCTCACTTTAGTAAGGAGCCCCTCATGCCACACTCGGTCAAAGGCCTTTTGCAATATCCATTGTCCAGTGCTACCGCCCGGGACTCCCTATGATGTTATATTGCGTTGTTCCAAACGTGAGTAACATAAGAGAGAAGGTCTCCTGTTTATCTAGACTTACGGAATCTATACTGTCGGTCACTAATAAAGTTGAAGCCTTCCAGGTACTTTAATAGTTTTTCGTTAATAGCCTTCTCCATGATTTTTGATATAGCCGAAAGCAATCGATAAGGAAATATTTTCTTTTTGTAAGATAAGTTAAAAGGCTTACAAAATAGCGGTGCCAATTTATCTGCGCATGTCTTAATTACGATGACTGGGATTTCGTCAGGACCAGAAAGCTTTTTTGGTGTCAAGACTCCTCAAACTTCGTTTAACATGGCGCTGCCGAAAAACAATCTCGGGCATTCTCGATTCTGCAGCGAGAATGTTCGGTGGAGTTTTCACCTGAAAATTAACCCTTGAATTTCAAGAGAATAGTTCTTTATTAGTACTTTATTAATTCAATTATTAGATTTTTTATATTATTTGGTAGTATATTAAACATGTGTGTGCCAATTAATAAGTGATTAAGTTTTGAAAAATAATACTTTAAAACATTGGCATACCATGATTTAAATTATTATTTATGCGAGAATTAAGTGTTTTATCGAATATAATTTAAAAACAGTAAGAAGAAAATAAAAAAAACATAAAGAAGATGAAGGCGCAGATATAAATAATTTTCCAGACATCATACAGAGTACTTAGTAATCACTCAGTGAAACTATTTGGTTTTTGACTGAATTTTTAAAATTCCATAAATATATACAGTGTATCTACTTAAGTTGGATCCATATGAAGAACTTTTTTATTATTCATTTTCAGAAATAAAGTTATTCTTCATAAAAAGGTCTACATAGTCTGAAACCTGAAATGAAATAATCAGATATCAAATTTTTGCAGTCGTATACAAGATATATAAAAAAATATAATTTTGCTCAAGAGTAAAGTACCTTTATTTTTGACAATATCGAAAATTGTTATAATAAGCCAAAGTTGATCGGAATTGAAAACTACATTTAAATATGAAATTATTTCCATCTACCATGAAAAATTAGGTTTTGCTATTTTTTACATGTTTCTACTTACTGTATTTCAAAACATACTTCTAATTTTTTAACTTTTATACCGACCATTTATGTCTTTTGTTTATTAAAATTTAAATACGTAATAACTGCATAACAAGTGAAAATAGAAGAATACATACAAATAGTAAGTTGTGTAACTGACACAAGAATAACAGAAATAAATTAAATTAAATTATAACTCATTGATTTGTGCTAAATTGACGAATTTGACTAAATTAATTTTGTAAAAATTGTAAGCACGTTCGGCATTCATAGATTGTTGAAAAAACATTATCCATCTATCTGTTTTTTTAAATTCCACACCACACTTTCGTTTTAAGCAGTTATTGGTTACGAGTCTTTCTATAAAGTTGGAATTAGCGTCAGACCTCCAGCGACAATTTTGTGACGAGACAAGTTCCATTTGAAGAGAATGTTGCCTCATCGGAAAAAATTTTACGTCGTATTAAAAAAGGATCTTCTTCTAATTCTCCTTGGATGAGAGAGCAATATTTGAACCGTCTATCATAATCCCTTTCTTTCAATGTGAACGAAATATGGTTTGTATGGTTGGAGTTTATTTCTTTTTAAATTTTTTGCCACTGTATCTTTAATTATATAATTTTGTATCAAAGACCTTTTACGCAATGATATTTTTGGATGTTCTACGATAGATAGCATTACTTCTAACTCCGTGTCCTCATTGCAAACCGGTTTACTGCGGATTTTGTTAAAATTATTGTGAATACTTCCACAAGTCTTGAATTTATTTACTATTTTCGAAACTTTTGATTGATCAATATGTCTATTCGGATAAAACTTGGTCCGTAAACCGAACTGGCTCTTAATGCTGCGCGCCTGGCGGCGACTTATGCAATAATAACCGGCTCGTGTGGTCTTGGCAGGAGTAATTCATATCAATTTTCGATATTTTCAAAAATAAAGGTATTTTACTCTTGAGCAAAATTCATATTTTTTCACAAACCTCGTATACGACAAAAATTTGATATCGGATTATTTGATTTTAGGTTTTAGACCATGCAGAGCTTTATATGAAAAATAACTTTTTTCTTAAAATTAATAATAAAAGAGTTTTCCATATGGTTCCAACTTACGTATATCTAAGACATGATGTTTGAACACGTCCTATTTTTTGTTTATAGTGGCTTATTCTTTCCTCAAATATTACTATCAGGGAAGACAATACGAATGCTGCAATATTCCTCAAAAAACATAAATATGGCCCCTCTGCCCTGCGTTTCCCTATAGATAATAAAATTTTCCGGTCGCTAAACCGCTTTAATGCAACTATATAGCTGTATTATTGTAATTTATATTTAAATGCATTGCCATTTATATCTACTGTAATTGTTGATCTAATTATAAGTATTATTGCTGATATTTTTATAAGATGCCGAGAACAAAGTTACATTACGTATAACGGGCAAATTCGCAATCTTGATCAACATTACATTATATTGTACGAAGTGATTCAAAATATTCCTGTATAATATAATAATATGTTTAGGTATCCAAGATTATTTTATTATGAAGTTAATTTTTTTTTTAACTTTAATCATTTAGCTTAACCGTTCGAAGGATATTTAAAATTCTGCTGGTGCTGGTGAACACCTTGACTTTAAAAGTGCTGGATCTTTTACACCTAAAAAATAAAATTAATATACTTAATTTAGGATAAAAAAGAAGCAATAAAATTGAGCCAAAAAAGCGATTTCTTTGTAGGACTTCAATGTGCTTAAAGCCGGGAAGTTCGGTTGGGCCTGACTGTATACCACCTTATATTATTGTTAAAGCTTGTTCAGATGCATTTGTAATACCCCTTAAATATATTTTCAATTTGTCATTAAGGGTTGGCGTATACCCAACGATGTGGAAATTAAATAAAGTTATTCCTGTTTTTAAATTAGGAGATAAAAATAAAATAGAAAACTATAGATCTATTGCAATTGGCTCTGCGCTGTCAAAAGTTTTTGAATTAGTTATCTACAATAGGATATTTCTTAGCTTTAAAGAAGTTGTGGCTGATGAATAACATGGTTTTTTCCTTAGCGCTGTCACGTCACTAATATGTTAGATTTCTCTACATTCATAAGACATTTTTAGAAACTGCACAGGTAGATTGCATTTTTACAGATCTTGAAAAGGCTTTTGACAGGATGTGTCATGGTGAAGTAATAAGGTCATTGTAGGAAATTGAAAGTAACATCACCAGGTTGATGGCATCGTACTTGCAAAATAGAAAAATGTACGTTGAAGTAAAAGGGTTCAAATCTAAAGAATATGTTCCAAGTTCTGGGGTACCGCAAGGATCCATAGTTGGACCCTTGCTGTTCCTTGTAACAATAAATAATACTTCCAAATGTGTGTCAAGTGCGGCTGGGCTAATATATGCAGATGAGTTTAAACTTTTTTTGCGTATTGATGGTATTGATGATTGTAAGCTTTTGCAACAGAATCTTAATAAAATTGTAACTTGGTGTCGGGAACACAAATTGAAGCTCAATATTAATAAGTGTTCAATTATGTCCTTCACTCGTAGAAAATCTATAGTAGAATTAAATATCCATATGCCATCGATAGTCAACTATTAAAGCGCGAGTTGTCTCATAAAGATGTCGGGGTAACATTTGATCCAAAACTTAATTTTAACTTACATATCGATAACATAACAACTGACGCCTATAAGATGCTAGGTTTTGTCATACGTTGCTGTAAGAAATTTGATAGTTTGGATGCTACTACTGATGTCTATAAGTCGCTTGTCTGGCCAAAACTTGAATATTCTGGCATTATTTGGTCACCTCAGTATGCGGATAAAGTGGGCCAACTGGAGCGCGTCCAAAGAAGGTTTCTAAAATATCTGCATTTTAAAAAATTTGGCATATACCCGTATAGGGGTTTTAATCACGAAGAACTACTTAAAATGTTCTGTTTCGATAGCCTTTATATCAGGAGAGTCCGGACATGGGATATGTCTTTCTTTCTATATTGATAAAAGTAATTGCCTACTTAATAGACTGTAAGAATTTTCTTTCTCTGCTGCCTTCAGAATAACTAATGTTATAAACACTAGATCTAGAGACCGCTTTTATCTACACACCTCTAGGACAAACCTATAAAAAAATAGTCCTGGTTGTCGCATATGTGAGCTGGCAAATAATTGTTTAAAAAATCTAGATATTTTTACACTTAATCCTAAAAATGTAAATAAGGTCTTAAAAGTTTATGTTAAGAATTGAAATTCAGTTCATTTTGTACGTATTGTTAATGATTTGTTATCTTGTTGTGTTGACTAGTTTTCTTATTTCTTGTTTTTCTTTAATTTTAAGAATATAGTATCTGTAATTGGTGTTAAACTGTTGATGCTATTGAAAAAAATAAATAAATAAACAAATAAATAAATAAATGTGTTAATACGGTAAAAGAAAATAGCAAAACTTTGGTAAGAGCAAATATGAATTAATTTTTTTGTGAAAAATTTGCCAATAACTAAAAAACCAATAAAGATATTAAGACGCGGTGTTTGCCACAATCTGCTGTCTGATGCTCTGAGCTAGCGAGATTTTTGAACTAAATACTGACGATTTGAATTTTATCCCTGTTTGATAAATAAATAGGGATGTTGTCTACAAGGACATGAGATTTGCCTATAACATTCCCTTCAGACCTCACACCACTGCTTATTTAAACAAGCACAGCATACTTAACATGAAAAACGGAAGAAAACATCACATGTACACAATTATTTGAAGAATTGTCAGAAATGGCAAACCTCTTTACCTAAAAAATCTCTTCGCCCTAACTCCCTCAACCAAATTATTAATTATGCCTAATTTATCTCCATTGTGCTGTTCGTCAAAAATGTTCGTAGTAAAAAGAAGGAGGAAATAGAATTTATGCAGAATTCACAACAGCTACAGAAATTTCTGAGCAATTACTTACAGGAAACCTTTAAGCATATTATATTTCATCAAATCTGGCCTCTCCTGCAATGGGGTAGTATGAGGAATTGAAACACAACGACCCGGATGAATTTCTCACAGAGGCAGAGTCGATAATTCCGATATTAGAGCTAAAAGAATAATAACGAAAATAAGCAGTAATGAATTCATTGAGACAAAAGCCATTTTCACCAATATTTATACAGCTATGGAGCCAAAGTGTCCCTATATATACCAAATCGTATTTTTTGCTTATTGTAAAAATATACATAAGAGGAGTGGAGAAGAAAAACACGGAATAACAAGGCGAAGAACACAAACACCAATAATGTAAATGCCTTAAGAAGAAATCAAATTTAATGCAGATAATGCGGCGAGAGTCATGCATCTCGCCATAGAAAAGCTACCACTGGATGCTTCAATTATTATCTCATTAGGCACAAAATCACCATTGTTGAAATGGTGTAATTCTTCAAAAATATACACCATTGGACCCTGTTCGATTTCTTTACTTTCTTTGGGCTCCTAAGCTACTGTATCATCCTTTGTAAGGGCATGCCATTATTTTTCTTATATACCAAGCTAACCTACTTCTACTTCAACATTTTCCATAACCATAACATCTGTACTTGTGACTAGTGACTTGCTCTGTGAGTTAAATGGTCTATAGCTCTATACAGTTTCAACTTAACGCGCTAAAAGTATTTTCTTAGTATTCTTATCAACTTCTCCTTTTACTAAGAGGAGAAGAACGTGTTCACAGTAGAAACAAAAATAATTTAATGATTCGAGTTAGGGTTGGTATTATAAGAAAGGGAAAAGTTAACTTTAATTTTAATTGACGCTAGAAAAGAATTATAGTTCTATAAAATCCTTATTAATCCTTATTCGTAATTCTTCCTCTCTTGAAGTTACGGCATGGAAAATACAACGTTGCCGTAAGTAAACTTGAAATTGATTTTTATCAATTATAATCTCAAGATTTTCATATCAACCGCTGTAACCAATACTAATATCGTTCAACATTATCTTTAGAGTCAGAATTAAAATTATATGATGTTTTTTCATAAAAAGACCTAAAAAAATAGCTTCTTGAAACATTCTGGATTTTGTAGGACACACACCATGTATATAATTCTGTAAATATTAAATGAAGCTAGTTAATTATGTACTTATATTAATGAACTTAATTATTTATTTAACAATATTATGTCCATTGGCTGCTATGTGTGTTAATTCAAAGAAATCTATTAGACCATTATTATTATTGTAAATTTAGGATTTGTCCAAATTTGCATTATACATTACTTTACGCTATGCGTGTTAAACTTATTAGAAATTTGAAAACAAGAAATATTGCGCTTATATATTTTATGAAATGCAATTAAAAGTTGTGCTCAGAGTGTTGCATATTAAAATTAAAACTAAACAAATTAACGTGATCATTTGTGTTATATCATAAGTCACGCACTAAACAATAAAAGTAATTTCTTGACGGACAAAGAAACACTTTCATTTAATTATTAAGGCTAAAATATAACATACTATGGAAATAAATGAATAAGAGTTCTACTTATTATCACATCTACATTTTTATACCAGTCATAATATCAGTTTTGTTTTGTTTCAGGAATGAGCCACAAAAACTTTATTATTTCATCTATCGCCACTAGACAAATGAAGCCAAGATGATTAGTACTTGGATTTTAGTAGCTGGAATTTTATTATCATTGCAGCATTTAATTAATGGTAAGTTAATACACTATAATTCTTACTATTTCTATACTAACAACTTTTAACTTTTTGAATGATATTGCACGCATTGATATCAAGATCCTAAATAAAATAAACAGTATGCAAGGGACACACTAGCAATCAGAGTAGCCTAATCTAAATAAGCACAAGCATGTCCTATTCTGGACCTAAATAACAAAATCTATTGTATTCGAAACCACAATCTTAATAGCCTCGATGACCTAAAATATGTACCTATTTATTCGTAATACATCAGGATCAAGGTAATTGACATTGCTAAATATGGATACTTACACGGTTTTCTACTGGAATAAAAAAGTACTTGTTATTGATGTTTTGGTTTTTATTATGAAATTCTGGCTCAGCCAATTTTGATTCAGCATAGATATATTGTCATTAAGCGATTAAAATTTTTTAAGAATATCTATTTTGTATACTGTTCTATTTACTTTTGCAGCTTTAGTGATAAGATCTATTTAAATTAAATCGTGTTCCCAATACGGATTTTTACTGGAAAATATGTTCTACGTAAAGTATTAAGCGTGCCAAGTTTCTAATATTATTTTATCATTGAATGCATAAAATATAGGCAACGTATGCTCATGCATCAGTCAATTTATTAGCTTTATCAATTTGTAATACACACAACGCCACAACGTACTTTTAAGTTGTTACGCCATTTCGGAAATTTGTTTCTCTCCCTTCTACAGCAATTATTTATAAAAACGTTGATAAAAAAAACTAAATATGGTCATAGCCTTTCTTAAAGGTAGATTTCAATTTTAAATAGTTGTTCAAAAAAAAATGAAAAACATTAATATGCCTCTTTAATCAACAACATAGCTCTATTATGGAAAACCACTGAAAAACATACATAAAATATTTTCATCTTGTTGCATACCATTTGTGTAAGTTAATTTTAAAATATGAAGTTTTATTGGTAGTACCTACTTAGGGGAAAGGAATTTTTTTAAAATAGGGGAATACACATTTTATCTTTATATTACAAATCCAGACAATTTAAGATTTTGAGTTTCTATTGGACGTACTGCTTTTAAAAAAAACATTGCGACCGGTTGAAACTGCCACTCCGGTTGGGTACTTTCCACCATATCCCCACCATATGTTGCAACCATATTATTATAGAGGGTATTTCTTAATGATATGCAAATATTTAAGAGTGTAAATCTACACGAAAAAATTACATTACATTACATTATAAACTACGGTCCAAAAATGATTCGTTACGAAAATACGGGGTGTTAAAGTTTTAGGGCAAAAATGGAAATTAATTAATATTTTCGAAACTACTTAAGATAATTCAGTGATATTCATTACGTAGCGACAGTAAATAAAGACGCATATTTTTCAATGCACAAATAATTTTCAGCTTTAACAGTGGAGTGCCTACCGGTACTGACTTTAATATTTTTGAGGTGGTACGATAATGATTTTTCCCAAATAAAAATAGTTTTTAATTCACCGTTCAATTAAAAATATAAGAGCACTCCTGAGTTGTTTTGAGTTGTTTTCCTGCACCGTTTTGAGTTAGGAAAATAAAAACCGCTCTAGTATGTATTCAGGGTGTTTTGTAATTGAATGTCAATAATTAAGAGGGCGATTTTTGTGTTCATTTTAAAAAGAAAACTTCATATGAACGTATGTCCTAAACGTTTTTATTTTTGATATACAGGGTGGTAAAGTTTTCAAAAATAAATAGTTTTTTAATAATATCTGTAATACCACTTTAGATATTTTAATGAAATTTGGCAGACATGTACTATGTATCAAGATGCATTATTTACCGTACAACAATTTTTTTTATTTCCACCAGTGGCGTTCGTACGGAATTTCACCTGCCTATTTTGGCAGACATTAATGTAACGCTACTGATTTCTCGTAAAAATAAATTTATTCCTAAAATCCCCAATCATTTCTAAACAAATTTGATCTCTTGAATTTTTTCAATACGATGCACGGTGTTCGCTTAAAAAAAATAAAAACCTTTTTTTCTCTGCATGATCATAACAATATCGTTAATATGACAATATCACCATGCACAGAAATAGATTTTATTTCTTAGATCAAGTTTGCTTAGAAATGAATAAGGATCTCAAAAATTATTATTGTAGTAGGCTGTGTCTGTAAGAGTTATTAATTCTGTTGTCAGGGCGGTTGTCATTATTTTGTTTGATAGTTTATCAATATTTAAATTCGGTTTTTCGTGTCTTATTAATTTGGTGTTTAAAATATCCGAGTATTGTTATTTTGAAAGATAATGGTCGGGTTTACTAATGAGGAGTTGGCAGATATGCATTACATGTATGGTTTGGCTGATGGCAGTTCGCCGGAAGCTAGGCGATTGTATCAAGAGCGGTTCCCTAATAGAGTCATACCAGATAGGCGAACATTTGCAAATGTACATAGAAGGTTGACTGAAACAGGTACTTTTATGGCAAATAATCAATTAAAAGGATCCCATCGGACTGTAAGAACTCCAGAAATTGAAGAAGCAATTTTAAATTATATTGATAATAATCCTGAAATAAGTACTAGAAAAATTGGACATAATCTGAATATCTCGCACGTCCTGGTTTGGAAAATTTTGGACGATTTTTTATTGTACCCGTATCATATTCAGCGGGTCCAAGCGTTACTTCCCCGAGACTTTCCCTTGCGTGTTAATTCTTGTCAGTGGTTTTTGGAGAAAATTGCGCATAATCCCTTGTTTGACCATGAAATAATGTTTATAGATGAAGCTAACTTTTCCAGAAACGCAATCAGAAATTTTCACAATAACCATATTTGGGCCGACGAAACCCCCCACGCAGTTGTAGAATATAACCAGCAAGAACAGTTTTCGGTAAATGTCTGGCGTGGAATTGTTGGAAATTATTTAATTGGACCTTTTTTCCTGCCAGAAAGGCTAAATGGCCATAATTATCGCCGGTTTCTAGAGGACGATTTGCCCATATTGCTAGAAGAAGTACCAATTTTAATAAGAAACAGAATATGGTTCATGCATGATGGTGCGCCCGCTCACTTTAGTGTTGTAGCAAGAGAATATTTAAATCAAACATTTAATAACCGATGGGTTGGTTGTGGCGGACCTCAACCATGGCCGCCTAGGTCCCCAGATTTAAATAGTTTGGACTTTTTCTTATGGGGGCATCTTAAAAGTCTGGTTTACCGCACCCCAGTAAACACTTTAGAAGAGCTGAAAGATCGTATAAGAGCTTCCTTCGATTTAATAAGAAATACTGAAGGTATACTTCAAAGAGTGCGCGACAATATGAGAAAAAGAGCTGAAGCGTGTATCCTTCAAGGTGGAGGGCATTTTCAACAACTTATCTAGTTTCTATGTATGTTCTTTTTTTTTCACAAAGGTTGTTGTTGATTTATTAACAGACGATCCTTATTCAATTCTAAGCAAACTTGATCTAAGAAATAAAATCTATTTCTGTGCATGGTGATATTGTCATATTAACGATATTGTTATGATCATGCAGAGAAAAGGTTTTTATTTTTTTTAAGCGAAAACCGTGCATCGGATTGAAAAAATTCAAGAGATCAAATTTGTTTAAAAATGATTGGGGATTTTAGGAATAAATTTATTTTTACGAGAAATCAGTAGCGTTACATTAATGTCTGCCAAGATAGGCAGGTGAAATTCCGTACGAACGCCACTGGTGGAAATAAAAAAAAATTGTTGTACGGTAAATAATGCATCTTGATACATAGTACATGTCTGCCAAATTTCATTAAAATATCTAAAGTGGTATTACACATATTATTAAAAAACTATTTATTTTTGAAAACTTTACCACCCTGTATATCAAAAATAAAGACGTTTAGGACATACGTTCATATGAAGTTTTCTTTTTAAAATGAGCACAAAAATCGCCCCCTTAATTATTGACATTCAATTACAAAACACCCTGTATGACAAAATTAATCTAATTATTGAAGACTACAATTTTGCAATATATCTAGTTGCCATGGAATATGTCACTTGCTTTTTATTGCATTTTATTTTTACCATCTTGTTAAAAATGGTGAATTATTCAAATGCAGAAATGGTGAAAATCCAGTACGTCTATGGTTTCGCCGACGGTAATGGAGAGTGGGATATAAATACGTCTGGCTTGCTCTCCATTACCGTCGGCAAGGCCATAGACGTACTGGATTTCCACCAGTTCTGCATCTGAATAATTCACCATTTTTAACAAGATGGTAAAAACAAAATGAAATAAATAATAATTCACAACGCACAGACATGATCGACAGAGACTTACTAGAAAATATCAAGTGAAAAAAGCAAGTGACGATTGGGATCTAAATACGTCTGGCTTGATCGTGCTTTGCCAGCTAGGGGAACCTTTTCTGATATTCATTGTCGTCTTGTTAAAACTGATAGTATCCAAAGAGGTACATCTCAAGGTAGACCTCTAAGTGTGAGAATACCTGAACTTGAGGAAGCGGTGCTGTTCGAAGTCAAAGAACATCCTGAAACGAGTACGAGGCAGACTGCTAGAAACTTGAATATTTGCCATCAAGTTGTTTGGAGAACTTTAGTGGATTTTTTATTACATTCATGTTAGTTGTAATGTTCTGTTAATGTTGTCAGTTGTTCATTACCTACAGATGCCAACCCGTAATATGTTTAATTTTTTCGTATTAAATTAACAATAATCGTTAATTAAGTTTTTATTTACTCTGAAACGGCGGATCGCAGGAAAACGGGACAGCTCTTATGTTTCAAATTGAACGGTGAATTCAAAAGTATGTCTTAATTAAAAAAACCGTTGGTGTACCATTTTTCCAGAATATTGAAATCAGTGCCTGTAGGCGCGCGCCACTGTTATAGCTGAAAATTATTTTTGCATTGAAAAATATGCACCGTTATTAACTGTCGCTACGTAGTAAATATCACTGAAATATCTGGAAATATGTGCCCTGAAGGACGCCGCTGCAAAGTACTTAATTTAATGTAATAAAAATATAATGTGATGGTCACTAGTAAGGACCTCTTAAAATAGTGTCCTTGTAACATATTAAGTTTTTTTAGTTTACCAGGGGCGGACTAAGCTTTACAGCTTAGTGCTTAAATTCTTAACACCCTGTATGATAAAGACTTACAAAAAATACATCTGGGTAGCTGGCACCTTAAACTAAAAAGAAGGTACTCTTGTTTATTGTCGATAAAATGAACCGTTTCCGACAAAAGCAATAATAAACGAATTCATGGTTTATTTTTAATAAAAAAGACCATGCTTTCTGTTTTGTTTCTAGACAACAAAGGGTGATACGAAAGTCATTCATACAACAGAGAGGTTTTATTTTTAAGCTGTTTAATCCGGAAAAATACAAAAATTGAAAAAAACGCACTGATGTCATGGGAGGATACTTTAACGAAATTATTGAAAAACTTCAGAAGAGAGTTCAACATGGGTTCCGTGAAGTTTAATACACTCACGAACATGACGAATTGAGGACTGCTGTACCCGCCACAATTACCCAGCCCTGGTCCTTTTTACATCACAAAGAAACATGATTCTTTGCAGAAGTTCCTCCCTAGTGCTGACCGGAGTGGAATACATCAAGTTTTTCAGGTAAAAATCCAAGGGCGTTAGGTCGGGAGATCGAGAAGGTCAGGCAATAGGTCCTCGTCTACCTGTCCAGTGGTTTGGATAGACGTTATTCAGATGCTCCCGCACACCAACGCTGAAATAAGATGGTGCCCCATCGTGAATGAAGTACATTTTTCGGCCGGTTTCAAGTGGTAAGTGCTCTATTAAATCCTGAAAAGCGTTTTCGAGGAACTAGAAATAAAGTTGTCCATTGAAGCGATCCGGTAATACGAATGGTCCGATCAAAAAATTGCCAATGATTCCTGCCAAGATATTAATTGACTGGAACTGATGTTAATGATCCGAAACAATAAAGGCATGAGAAGTTTCATCAGCCCATGTGTGTTGTATAATTTTTGGTAAACCTTGCTTCATCCGTAAAAAGAATAATGCTAATGAAGTTAATAGCCAGTATACAAACGGCATTCTAAGAGAAAAATCTTTAGGAATCAGTTCGTGTACTTCTTGCAAATAATATGGATATCACAGCTGTTCTTAAAGAACTTCATGTACTATTTTTTTCGATGTATTAAACTGTGGTTATAATCTTCGAGTGCTTGTTGATGGAGTGTCATCTACAGCATCTAAAATATTTTCCTCTAACTGCGGCGTTCATACAGTTCTTGTCAGATAAGCATCGGTACTATTTTTCAAACTTTCGTAAAATTATGAAGAAAGTCAATAATATGTATTACCTTATTAACTGGAATCGAATATCATTCTCCCCTACACGTTGGGCAACTCGTGGAAATATCTTCTGGGTTGGCATAGTACGATAAGGAAATCTTTCGTGATATAACCTTCTGGCTTCTATTATATTGCAAGACGCAAGACCATACATCAGATGCATATCTGCATACTCAATAAACGTGTACTCTATAGTAAATTAATATCGAAGTAAAGGATCAATGTGTCAGCGATGTGAAAGATGACAAGTTCTAAATTGCAGGATAACTTATTTATTTCGTATCATAGCAACGTTCTCAACAACAATATATTAAAAAAAAAAACGTACATTTTTTGCGAACATAGGTCTTCCACAAATATTCGTTTATTATTATTTTTCTGGAAATCGCTTAATTTTATCGACATTAAACAAGAGTGTCTTCTTTTTATTTTAAAGTGCAAGATACCCGAATTCTTTATCATACATAGTGTTAAAAATTTAAGCATAAAGTTATAAAGTTTAGTCTGCCCCTGGTAAACTAAAAAAGCTAAATATGTTTCAAGGACACTATTTTAAGTACTTTAAAAGTTATTCAAGAAAAACCGATTCCCAGCGACGTGTTTCAGGGGCACATATCTCCGTTGGCAGGTCCTGTAAAAAAGATTTTTATAGGAACTTCTCATCCTATTTTTTCATGTTTTATCTGAATCCGAGAGATTTCCAACATTTTCTCAGAGACCCTGTATATATTCTTTTTATTTAAATTTATGCGAGTTAAAGGATTTTACTTTTTAAACTGAATTTAGTTTTTAATAAAATTACCTGGCATAGCTATCTTGTCTAACTTCTTATTAATATTGATACGCGCTAAAAAAATCCTTTTTATATCAACCCATCAGCCATGCACATCACAGCCAAGATATGTTAACTAACAATAAAACAAAATTAATGTATTGGTAACTAGAAGAATAGCCGATGGTAACTGATAATTTTCTTCTATTTCGTCTGGATGTAAACATAATTGCATCTGGCTCTCATAAACCCTAAGTTTATTCCCCTGAACTTCAATTTGAAAAGAAAAGGCACCGGTGTTATTATTAATAAATTAATTCCGCAATAAAAATACAATTTCAATTTTAATGGACTGCTTTGTATATGACATAATATGTATTTTCTTCTGTGAGAAGCAAAAATGATCTTCGACATGTTGTTGTGTTTACATTATGAAAAGCAAATATTTCCATGTACCTACTTAAGGAAATTACTTGCAAAACAATGTATCTTTGTTTTGTTTTAGTAGAGAAACAAGTTGTTTAAATACCTTGCAGCTAATTCAAACTTTCAATTCGACGTAAAGTAGTTCAGCCGTATTGGGAATATTGCTAATAACAGTGGCGATTGTATTCGAAGAATTTAGCCAAATAAGTAGGCAGTTACATTGCACTAAATATATTAAAACTTGGGAAATTTGTTAGAAGATGCAAAAATGGTAATACCATAGTGAAAAATCTTTGGTGATAACTTAACATTAAATTGAACATTTTTAGACCCAACAATAATCGAATTGATTTCGTCTATTTGTAATCATGTGCAAAAGCAACCAATGACAGTACCTAACATTACACTAATAATAGCCCATGTATAGTTACCGTTTATGTCATTATAAGTTATCATGCAACAATAAATTTTTGATACTCTTTTTGTTATAATCTAAACGATCATTAAACTTTCTCAGCGAATATCCTCGAGCATTGATAAAAACCTCAAAATGTTATTACATCTTTCTCAATCACGATACTTTCTGACAACAGCCCTCCACCAAGGGCCTCGGGTGGTTGTCCAGTAACTTGC
Organism: Polydrusus tereticollis; assembly: GCA_963920685.1. Taxonomy (NCBI): domain Eukaryota; kingdom Metazoa; phylum Arthropoda; class Insecta; order Coleoptera; family Curculionidae; genus Polydrusus; species Polydrusus tereticollis. Next base: position 61,309,464 of record OY987329.1, read on the forward strand.
TTTCCAAATCAGTAATAAAATTATTTCGTAGTTATCGATACTCTTGGGATATTATGGATTATGATTAATGGATTATTATTAGCAATTTATGAATATATTTTTCTCCTTTTTGGATACTAGACCTAGACTGGGATAAATTTAATTAGGTAAACCTTGGCCATTTTTTCTGATGACTGTGAATATCATTCATATAATAAGTTGAGGAATTGAAGTGGACATCAATCATTTATTGCCGATTAAAATTGATTAATAAATATAGTACAAAACTACTTTGTGCTCACAGATTTGAATAAAAACTCTCCATGACTCAATGACACACAGAGATATATAGGCAGCGCTCAATACATGTCTTAAAGTCGTGATCGTAAGTGAATTCTGTACACTATTTGCAACTCGTATACTCAGCAGTCACTGCCCCTTCTCTTATGCGAGTAACAGAAGGCTTGGATACACCGCTTTCCGATATAGTGCACCAGGCAAATATTTTTCCTGAAAATTTAGCTCTCGCTTTATACCTAACTTTATTTGGGGTCTTTCCTATCCTTATCCAGAATTGTCAGGTAGTTTTGCATGTTGTTCGCGAAGTGAACTAGTCTTAAATTGCAGCAGCACAAGGATATTCTTGCGCTAACTGAGCATCACTATATTTGGGTGAATTTTTTCTTTTAAACATTAAAACGTAGACTGATATTTTTTACTATTCAAGGTAGACTGCCCTGCCGGACTCCAGACAACTTGCGTGGTCGAGCACTTTTCGGGAGGTTTATATAATATGGGATTCCTTCTTCACATTCCCGAATTGGTCGATATATTGTTGCTTTTGAAATATTCTCGCTTTGAAAACCATTACCTTTTTTCGCATAAATACTTTGGCTAATATCTAGCTTATATGCCATTGGGAAATGGTAAAACTCCTAGAAATAGTAAATTCCAAGGAAGACTTAATATACGCTAAACGCTCTCTTAATGTATTGCGTCCACATTATATTTGCAAAAAGCACCTCGAGTTGTTTCCTCAAAACTTATGTAGCAGGGGTTAGGTAATAGTATTGTGTGGAAAATTTTTCAGCAGCAGTTTATTGTTGTTTAATTACTTATTACTGCCGATTTTTCCCTACGCATGCACTATACGTTTTCAATGGCTTACAAATATTGGCTCCCTTAACCGCTTTCGTAGATTTTGCCAATGGAGCATATTTCAGGGAAATTTGCTAGCATGGCAAACCAAAAACTTGAGTGCACTTGCCAAGATAGAAAAACATGGAGATAAATTTGAAGAAGAACATCAACTAAACTACCACCTGTCGTCCACCAGTACGAGTAGATAGAAGCAAGAATTAAGTAAGTACGCAAATAAATAATAAAATTAAAGCAAGCAAAATCATTGGCTGTCTCAACAGAATTGAGTGGATTAAGTAAATTAACAGGAAAAGGAAATTAAATAAACTGTACAACTATGGTGATAACAATCACTCTCCTGTATGGTGAGGAGGCCTAAAGATGAAAAATGTTAGAATGAATAAGAATGAGAATACCTATAGGTTTATTAAAAAAAAAAGAATTAGACAAGAGATAATAAAACAACAATGGAATTAGAATATATCACTGCCAAGGACTTATAAAACAAATAAGTGACGTGGTGTGGATATGTATGCCAGATACAAGATGGCTGAAACAAGTAATTGAGTGACATATAGACGAGAAACGTAAAAAAAATTGGGCCCAAGCTAAAAGCAAAAAAATTATAAAAATCAATGAGCTACCCAAACTTACACCAGAAGGATCTGATGATGATCGAAAAGGTGGGAAATTAGGTTCCCTACTTTACAACAAATAAGAAATTATTTTACTACTTGCACCACCAAAATATAAATATCGCTCAAAGCTGGTGCACCTAGAATTGCTTCACGTCAAGCAGTATTTAGGATGGACCAAAAGATATAAAAAGCGTCGAAAAGTAAAGAACCTATTCTTTTTTCGAAAAAAACAAAAGTACGTTGATTTGAATAAAGAGAATAATTAAAAGAAATATCTTTACAGTTTTCCATTAGGAAAAATAATTATTTTGAAAAGTTACCCCCGTGTTTATATTCAGGTTAGTTAAGACATTATTTATAAACTGACCACAACTATCAAATAGTTTCTGCGATAAAAGGGCCAATTCTGTAACTGTCATATGCTGTTCTATAGACGCATTTCTGTTTTTTGTAAAATAGTTCTAACGCCGCCATGTTGAAAGTAGAAAAAGAAATTTTGAGCATAATTCAACATTGCTATAAAAAATACCGGACGTCATTTCAAAGTTAAAACTTGGCTTAACTTGTTTCTTATTTTGTTAAGGTTTTGCACATTTCAATTGATAAAAGTAAAATAATCTATGTTAAAAATAGAACATTTATTGCATATTTATTAATTTTGTCAATGAAATTCAACAGATTGAAGTCAAAATGAATTTGTATATGAAGGATTCCCGTTTCAACGGAAGACATGCATTTTTCTTTGTTAAATGAAATAAAGCAGTTACCCTATGGAAGTGTTAACCGTATTGTGATTTTACCGGACTTAATTTATTTTTTTCTTGATTTATTACATTTGAAAATGCAACTGCATTGAACGCCGTTATTTATATTATGAACTTGCATATAAAAGAACTTTGCGACTGAAAATCAAATGCATAGCTTACCAGTTTAACTACATTTGTGTTTATAAAAGACGAGTGTTCCATTTTAATCTGTGAAGTGAATACAAATTAATCGTCAGCACAAACAAAATTAGATTGTTCGACAATTCAAAAAAAGATCAAAGATAAAACTTAACAAAAAAATAATAGAATTCTTCTAACACTAGATAAATACAGGATCGGACAAAATTTTTGGTAAAGGAGTATCTTCCGAGGTGAAGGAGCATCTTCTGAAACTTGATGAAATATTGCATAAAAAATCATAAAGTAATAAAGAACACAACTTTTATGACAATTTTTTTGAAAATTTATTTATACCTACCTATTATTGCGCTGTAATATTATATTTATTTACTTTGTATTTGTGTTAAACATACGGTTTCTATGATTAATAGGCATATTGCCGTTAATATGTCAAGCTTCCTAAATAATGGGCAATATATTATATTATATTAAAATATGTTGATTACAGAATGCCCAAAATGCAATGTCGTATCCCATACGGGATTCACACAACGAGTGATAGATATTCCCTTTTCGCCGCTAAACAACCGAGTTCCTGCGACACCACTCTAATCGCAAAACAACCCGATGCTAATTTCTCATTTAGTTCAGTGACATGTTTTCAAATGTGTTTTCAAAAAAAAAATGTATTGGTTGCCCTACTTTCAATTTGACTGTTATCCAAGACATGATTATTATATTATAACAAAATCGTATCTACCCTCTAGAAGGGACATTACTAACTAAATAAAAATCAACTATGTAAGTCATTTAGCCTTCTTTATTAAAAAAGCATGTTGCCTACGCGTTTCAGTTAAAGACCAACATCGGGGCATGTCTGAAGTAACATGTATCAGATGTAACGATAAAATAATAGACATAACTACTTATAGCTTAAAATTTGGCAACTTGGAACAACTACAACCACAACATAATAACAATGTCACCTTATAAACCAATTTAAAATATTAAAAATATAGACAACAATACATATGATTTACGTTTAAAATTTCCTTAAAGAATACGTCCTATAAAGAACAAGGAAGGCGACTATACTGGTCCATGGGCGAACCTGAGGTAAAAAGGAACCGAAAATAGTAGGTATATAAAACATAAGTTGCATTTAAATAGACTTGTTTCAAGCAGGGTAGGTTATTTTATTATTTGTCAAAATGTTATATTGAGATTATTGGTTTAATGGTCAGACTTCTTCTTCTTATAGTGCATCTCCTATCGGAGGTTTGTTATCATCACAGCTATCCGGACCTTATTGACTGCAGCTCAGAAGAGCTCAACATTGCTACAGTTAAACCAGTCCCTTAGGTTTTTAAGCCAAGACACACGGCGTCTTCCAATATTCCTCCTTCCACCAATCTTCCCCTGAACTATTAGCTGGAGAAGTGTGTATTTGGGTCCTCTCAGTATATGACCTAGATATTGAAGCTTTCTCTCTTTTATAGTGTTAATGACTTCACATTCTTTATTCATCCGATTTAGAACTTCCACATTAGAGATCTTATCTGTCCAGGGGATACGCCACATTCTACGGTAGCACCACATTTCGAAGGCTTGTAGTTTGTCCATGTGATTCTTCTTAAGGGTTCATGCCTCCGCTCCATACAAAAGCACAGAAAACACGTAACATCGCAGCATTCTTTACCTAAGTCCAATCTTGATATCTCGACTGGTGAACAACTTTTTCATTTTCGTAAATGTTGATCTGGCTGGTCAGACTGAGATATTGCAATTTCAAAGTTTTCTAAGATGTTTAGTTTGAGACTTTTGTTTTGTGTTTGTAAAACTCTAAAATTAGCATAAAGGTCAAATGTATAATTTTCAGTCTTCAAGGTTTCCAAGCTTGATATGTTATCGTGATGACAATTTGAGATGTGAAAAGAGAGAGAAAACAGTATTTACAGATCTAAAAGAGATGAGAATATTCTTATTGAGTTTTAGAGCTCTGGCGCATAAAACTGAAATATGTCCAAAATATGGTAAAGTAATGTAAGTTTTAGAGAGTCGTTTTTTGGTGTTGACAAATTTGGTGTAGCAGTTTTTAGAACATCTTTGCCTGTCATTTGTATTGAATAGGTTGTTTATTATATGCGGTGGAGTGCCATTTTGTAGGGCTGTTTATTAAATAATGTTTTTTTTCTAAAGCAAAATGTTCTTTATTAATTGGTATAGGAAGAAGTGTATGAAAAGGGGTGTTTAAAGAGGCGAGTTTTTGGGAAAAGTGGTGTTGTGAGTCCCAGTCATACGATCGGTTTGGGTAGGTTTCCTAAACATTTTGAACTTTATCTTGTTATTAGATTTAAACATAGTTAGGTTCAAAAGGCTGAGCTGATGCCGCTTCTTCATTTCCATTGTGCATCTAGTTTGGGGATGGAGGCCATTTAAAAACTGAAAAAAAACATTCAACTCCTCCGTGGTTCGAGTCCAACCCACCAAAATGCCATCGACATATCTATGCCAAAAGGCTATATTATTCAGGGGCGGTAATCTAGAGTTAAATATGAAGTTGTTTTCGAAATGGCCGATGAAAAGTTCAGTAATCAATGGTAATAAAGAGGAACCCATTTGGAGACCATCTATTTGTCTGTAAAAAACATTGTTGAACTTGCAAAAATTTGAACTTAAACATTTCCTTAGCAATAGAGATATAACTCTGCTCTAAGTAAGCTTACTTATGTAAGAGATTTTCGATTATACGATAATTTTGAGATCTTGGAACGTTAGGAAATCAATTAACAATATCAAAGGAAATAGAAATAATTAGGCATTATTAACGATTTAAGTTTGTTGACTAAGTCTATAGAATTTTGGACACTTCTTGTACAATTTAAATTTAAATTGTATCTAAAAAGGTTATTCTCTAGGTAGTAAGCAGTGGATTGGATAACCGAAACCACTAGTCAAATAGGGAAGTCACTAAGAATATCCTTGTCTCTTGTAGATCTTTAAATAAGGTTTCCTCTTTTTTTTTACATCTCAATGATAAAGTTCTCAATTTTAAGAAAAGTGGCGTCTATAAACCGAGCTATGCAATGCATGCAATTCTAAACATGTTGGCCAAACCGGGAGAACTTTCGAACAACGTATTAAGGAACATCAAACATCACTTGATTATGATAATAAATCAAGCTTTGGAACCCTCTTAAAGACTAAAAATTATATTTTGACCCTGATGTTAATTTTAAAGTTCTACAAACACGAAACAAAAGTCTCAAACTAAACATATTGAAATATTTGGATATTGCAATATCTCGGTCTGACCATTTTACCAATAATCTGAACCACCCCTGTACCGTTATCCATAAAAATTATGCTAATTCGATTAAATATATTGATAAATAATAGAATAACCTACCCCCTTTGAAACACGTTTATTCAGACACTACTTATCATTTAAAAAAAATTTTTCGGTTCCTTTTTACCTCGGGCTCGCATTCTCATGCACCAGTATAGTCGCTTTTCTCGTTCTATATAGAACGTATTTTTTTAGGGAATTTTACATGTAACTCATGTGTATTGTTGTTTATCTTTTTAATATTTTTAATTGTTTTATAAGGTGATATTGTTATCATTCTGTGCTTCTAGTTGTTCCCAGTTGCCCAGTTTTAAGCTGTAAGTAACTATTTCTATTATTTTATCATCACATCTGATACATATTGCTTCAAACATATCCCATATGATGATTTTCTACCAAAACGCGTAGGAAATATGCCTTTTAAGAAAGAAGGCTGAATAGTTGGTTTTAATTCAGTTAAGATCATTATAGTTAAACCCAAAAGTCAAAATATTAGTCTTTTTTTATATTAACACACAGGGAGTTAGAGTCGCACCAAGTTTTGATTTCTTGAAAATCTTGATTTCTGAATCTTGTGGAAACCACACATCGGTAAGATATTCAGAGGATCAATCTGCAAAGGCATATTCAAGTTGATCTAATGTATTTTTGTTGAGAGGACAAGAGGCTCATATTATGACAGCCGAGCGGTTATTTATTATTGATTCCGTAAAAATCGTACAATAATCGGTAGAACATACACGCGCCATAAAAAATAATGACAAAAATCAGATTTCTAGATGTAATAATCGAAATACCTGGTATATTAAATTACAAGTTTTACAAAGCATCATTTTAGCACACACGCTCATCTTAGAGAACGAGCCACTTGCGGGATAAGTGCGCCAATAGCTTTATAAAACACGTACTTTATGTTATTTTTTCTATGATGCATTTTTCAATAAAATCCATATTTAAAAAGAAAATGTGCCATACAAATTTGATAATATTTTATGCCTACATATTATTATGTTAATAATACTAACACAATGTTTGGTTTCTCCTTCATTATTATTTTGTTCGTGTTTATACAACCAAACATACCTGACCAAAAAATTGAGATTTTATTGGTCACAACTTGCCAATAAAATAAAATATTTGATAAATAATATTATTACCAAATCTTAAAATATAAAAACGGCTTTATAAAAAGTCTATTACGATGCTAAAATCGGCATTGAAACAGCTCTGGTGAAATGATAACAAAATTTTACAAAAGTATTTGAAATACCGTTTTCTACGGACGGAATATGGTACTAATGAGTAGAAAAAAGGTACCTAATAAGGAAATGCCGCAAAACTCATCTTTAATGAAATACATATTGTTAAAAATGGAATTAAGAAAATATGTTTAAAAATAGGATTTATAAGCGCTATTTATACAAATTCTAAACAGTTAAAAAATGTGATTCACATGATTTTTTTGTATTTTTCAAAACAATTTTAGATAAAATGAGTATTATTGTTGTTGATTATAAATTTAAATGAAGTGAGCTTACGCTTTCTGTCAATCAATTTTGCTAATTTTTTTTCGGATCATCGTGTTATTTCTTAACATTTCAGAAAATAGCGGATGAAAATTTCGTATTAGGAAATATTACCATCATAATCTGCACAAACAACACAAAAATAAATTATTATTCCAGGGGCACTACGTTACTTCTTTACATAGGTATGGCTATCAAGATCTGGTTGCTTGTTCTTGATAGCCATACCTAATAAAATAGAATATATCTTTCCGTCATTTTTGCCTAATTCCGACAAACATACAAGCTATAATCTAATACTTATTTTAATAAATAAACTAACCTGAACTATCCTAAACTAACTTTGGATTAGCAAATATACAGGAATAGTTTTATCAGCTCAATCTATCCATCTGTGCTAGCGAAGTATCGGATGTCATTCTTACTGGCATGGAAGCCTACAAAAGTCTTTAAACCCCTACTGCTGAAAATTTTAATATATATGATAATGCTTGAAAGCAAATAAAAGCAAACTATAAACCAAAGCAAAAAAGCGCACAACATCAAAGATAAACTTCTTGAATGTCCTAATGGATCAAGACCATTTGGTCGGTAGCTAAGGCTGTTAGTTACAAGTTATAAAACTAAAAGACCATCGCCTAAACTCACAGAGGATCTACTAAACAAGGACACAAAGTCCGTCAAAGTTATAGATCTACTGACAGGGCACTCAATAAATATATTAGCAGTATGGGTCTGATAGAAGAAGCCCTATGCCGGTTCTGTCACACAGAAGACAAGAGAGGGTCGCAGTGGACCATGCGGATAATGCCACCCCAACATACTCATCTATCTATCTAGTTAGAAGTTTAACAAGTCAATCATTCCGTCTCTAATACGTACTGATATTGCGACCATAGCCCGAGAAAAGGTAAACTTACTGGCTGAACTATTCTTTTCATATTCAATGCTTAATTTCCAGGAAAAAACTATACCGAATATTCCCGCTGTAAAATCGAGAATGTCTGGGATTGTTTTCCGCCAGGGTTCTGTTAAACGAATTTTAAAGGGTCCGTTTCCTACTTGCTGGAAACTGCTTGAGTTCAGCACATACCCAAAAAAGTAACAGATATTGCCAATCAACTATCGACCGATTTCGTAAGTATAGAACAATACGAGACCTTCTCGCTTATGTTTCCCATGTTTGGAAGAACGCAATAGAATATTGTGGAGAGTCCCTCGTGGTAGCACTGGACATACATCGACTGCCAATGCACATCTCTGTGAGCCGCAAGAAGTATCACATCTCAACAAAGACCCAAAAGAAATTCCATCTTGGGGCAATAGTAACCAAGTAGAATTCAACGCTAGAAACCCCAGGCGGCAGTTTTTTCGAAACAAGTAAATGTTAAAGAGCCAGATATAGTCATGGCGGGATAATCGATCCCCTTGGCCCTTGGCTTCATCAATTCATTTATTGGGCGTCAATTCGGATAGTCATTAACATCTAGACATAGTCACGTTGCGGCTATAGCTACAGCCTCGCAGAAGCTAACGTCTGTACACCCAAACAGCTTTTGAGGCACTATTAAGTCAATATTCGACCATCTCCTAAATACTGCTCACACATTTGGAAATATGATCCTAAACATATCTTGAGACTGCTGGATTTCATTCAAAGAAGAGCCATTCGCTTGATAGCAAAATACTTTGAAAGCCTGAAACATCGAAGGTAGGTTGGTGACTGTAGTTGCCTGCTTGATTCCACTCCGAACGGTGCATGGTAGTAAAATACACAATGAATCAGTGCAGCCCAGCCTTACATTCAGTTACATTCAGTTACCTCAGTTCAGTCAAGTATCCCTCCATCGACACTGTTCAAAAATTCGTTCATTCGAAGAACGTCCTCACTCTGGAATGACCGTCCTGAGATCATGTTTCCGAACGAGTATAATCTCCAAAAATTCACGACCAACGTAAATCGCTTCCTACGTATAGCCACATTTAAAATTTACCAGTGTAATTTCTGGAAAAACGCTCGGACCCGTCGATTTTTATTTCTTAATGTAAATATGTTTTTTTTATGATAAATTCACATATACAGGGTAGCCTAAAAATAAGTTATGATCATCAACTTTACTTTTTCAAATGAAAACATCTATTTCGTTATCGAAGAAATTACGATTGAACATGTCAATAAGTAGGACTCGTTTATTTAAAAAGAACAAAAATAACAAATTAAATTAAATATTGAAAATGTGCGCCGTTTACGGCTTGACAATATTCATGGCGACCAATAAACTCTCTTTGTACATTTTCAACCATTTCCGGAGTAATGACACGCACTTCTCTTCGAATCTTCTCTTTCAACTCCCGCAGATTGTTTTGCCTGTCAATAAGTACTTTCGATTTGAGGTAACCCCACAAAAAGAAGTCCAGCGCAGTTAGGTCTGGCGACCTAGCGGGCCATTCGATTCATTCTGATAGGTTTAATCCAAAAATGTACGCACAGTGGCATCATAGTGCAGAGGAGCACCATCTTGCTGGAACATCAATCCTTCGTCGGGGGGTCTGGGTCCAATGGATTCGGAATTAAAGTCACTAATTCTGGAATTAATTGAAGTTGGAGAAACTCGAGAGATACTTGTCCAATTAAAGACTGTTCAAAGAAAAATAAACCAATTACTCTTCCGCGCACTATTCCACACTAAACATTGGTTTTTTTGAGGGTACTGGCTGTGAATATCCATTATTCAATCCGGATTTTCTGTTGCCCAATAATGACAATTTTGTCTGTTCACATTATCATTCAAACAGTACGTAGCTTTATCGGAAAAAAAACAATATTCTTTACTAAAATATTATCTAGATTGCACATATTTTGCATGCGTTTACAAAACTCATTTCGTGTATCGAAATCATCTTTAAATAACTTGATTTGTTCTTTCGAACTATTCGGTGGACAATAGATTTCCACATGTGTAAATTGGCCCAAATGTGCGACTAACATGACCGAATTCTCTAAATTTAGTCTCTATTCGACTCAATCCCTTTTGACATATGGGATGACGATCAGAATGAATTACATTACTGAGCTGTTTCTATTTGAGTAAGTAATATATCGCCAAACCCAATCATGCATAGAATTTTAATTTTTTCTCGTTGCGTTAACTTCGCCATTGTACAAACCGCAACTTAGCAACTATGCTTGACAATAATTGCTTATTTGAAGTAAAGTTGTCAAACAGTTTCTATGGGACTAAACGGTGACAAGTCAACATTCAGAAATATCAGAATTGACAAAAAAATAAACACAATGGAATATTTACCTCGATTTACAAATATATCCTCAGGAATACGGTCTTAGTTATTGATATGTTCAAGCGTAATTTTTTAGATTACTGTTGAGGTTAGGTATAGGACATAAAACATACTTAGAATTCGATGCAAGATTTAAAAATAAAACAAAAAACAGATGTTTTCATTTGAATAAATTAAGTTGATGGTCATAACTTATTTTTGGGCTACCCTGATACATAAATTTGCCAGAAAAAAGAACACATTAAAAAATAAAAATAGACGGGTCCGAGCGCTTTCCAAAAAACACACCACTTAATTTTAAATGAATTTAGAGATTACTTCTGGGACTTACTGTATATTCTATTCTGTATTTCTAATATACTTGATTTGGTGGATAAAAAACTCTAGTCATATTTTTGATTTATTGCTACCATTTAACAATTTCAATGTTACCGGTATCCTTATGATTAATTTTTGGTGACCGACATGCAATGAACTGCGTCAATAAATAACGGTTTTTTAGCAAGAAGGGCGAGCGTCCGCTACTGCGTTGATTTGAAAGTGTATCATCGGAAACAACTTCGGAAGTTCTATTTTAACTATTTTTTGACATTCCATTTATTCTTCTTTCCTTAACTTAATAATATGTAAACTATCTCCAATAAGTTCTACTTCTGTCACATAAATAGCATGTTTAAGGCAATTATTTGCGGTTTTCCTTTTTGTATTTTCATTTAAGGCGTTTAGTAGCAGAAATTGGCTGCATTCCTAACTAGAGGAAATACCTAAAGATTATTTACTATAAATAATTCCAGTGTGCTTGACACAATCTTAATTCAGGTTGATTATGATTTGTATGTAAAACTAAAAATTTTATTAGTGCCTCCTTAATTAAAAATTTGTAAACAAACATATTTGCCATTAAAAAGTAAACTCTACGTACTTAGTCAACCACAAACAGGTTAACAAACATCTTTAGAACCCGCACTAGAAAGTAAAAAATGTTATATAATACTAATTTACAGCTAAACAATTATTATTGATTATTTGCCTTGGAAAAAGTGTGACTAAAAACCCAATTAAAACGAATTTTGAAATAAGAATTATAAAATATCTATTTGTTGCTTAGTTAGGTTGAACCCAAAGCACCAAATCAATCCAATCAAAAAAATTGCTGTTAAAGATTACGCGTTAACATGCTCCATTTGTTTTATAGAATCACCTGTCTAACGAGACGTAGATGATGAATTAACCTGACCAATATCTAAATTAGTTTTTAGAAAAATCATTGATAATGTAAAAAAAACAATGCAGTCTTCCTCCACAGTTTAATGATTAAGGTAAATAAAAAGCTCCCTACATGTTTCAAGTGCTTAAGCACTCATCATCAGGGGATACTAACATCGAGTTTAGCAGAAATGTAAATTGTCCCAAATTAATGAGTACAATTCACAGGATAATGCATGTAAAAGTTGAAGACTTGGTGTACGAACTGGTTAATTGCATTGACATTGAGATATAAATGAAGTTTTAATTAAATGTGAAATTTAGATCAGTAAAGAAACATTGTGGATAAGATAATAAATTGATTTGCAACATCTGAAGGAGAAAGGTTTTCTTTTTTATTTTAGTTAAATGTAACATGCTTACATACATTATTTTTTATTTTTTAACAACTATACTTTAACAGCTAAACTTTACATTCAACTTAAGATTTAAGATCTTTATATATTCTTAAAACTCTCATAACTAAAATAAAAAAGAAAACCTTTTTCCTTTAGATGTTGCAAATCAATTCATTATCTTATCCACAATGTTTCTTCACTGATCTAACTTTCACATTTAATCAAGAATGATGAGTGCTTAAGCACTTCAAACATGTAGGGAGCTTTTTATTTACGTTAATCATTAAACTGTGGAGGAAGACTGCATTGTTTCATTTACATTACATTAACTCCACTGAAAGTATGGACTATTTTTTTAATTCAGTATTGGTTTCCGGGCTTGATGGCCGTGGTCTGTTCATATTTCTTTCTGACGTTTCGTCTATAACTGCGATAGACATTCTCAAAGTTTCCGATGTGGTAGTGGACGAAGTGTTCTTAACGTTGGCTTGTCGGCTACTATATATAGTAGCCGACAAGACCACGGCCATCAAGCCCGGAAACCAATACTGAATTAGACTCCGGCCGTGAAAGCCTACATAAACTTATTATTTTTTTAATTATTGGTAAGTAATAAATGCAAAATTGGACATTAACAATATTTTAAAGAAGCAACTATTCTAAGATCCCAGCGACGTAAATCCATACCATTAAAGAAGCAGTATAATATGTATATAAGGTTGGATTAAGAAGCGAGCAATTTTTTCTTACTCTAATGTTTATCCTATATCTGGAGAAGTGGTTACGTTATATGACTACTTTCCCCGCAAAAATTGTGGCTATTAAGCAAATATCTTACGGTGCCCCGAGAAACTCATTTTTGAGAAATTTCAGTAAAATGTTCCATAAATATAATAACATATATACATGATATTGGTGATTTTGCAGCCCTTCAATGTTTTTAGAAAATAAATATTTTTCTGAAGGATTTGTAGTTTCTACAGCCTTGAAACTCTGTTTGCTGTCGGTAGCCATCTTGAATAAGCCGTTTTACCAGGCTGCCTTCTTGAAATACTTTCTAATACGATTCCTTCCGATATTGATTAACTAATTTCATATAAGTACTATTAATTGCTGCTTAGACTACTTAAGTCAAGTCCTGGAAGTTTTGTCGGAATCTTCTTAAACTTAGTGATTGCTTGCAGTTCGCACGTTTCTAGTTACTTTCTGATATCTCCTTTATATCCATAGGACTCGTGTTTCCTCGTCCAAGTGCTTCATAAGGTGTCGAAGTGGCAGTTAATTGGCGCGAAGTAAGCAAATAAACCATTGCAAAGGTCTGGTCTGTCAATTTTGGTGTCTGGTGAACATATTATACCATTATGAATGCCAGTATTGACAGCAGTTCCATCACTTCCTATGGCTACCAAATTTGTTTATGTTTTGTTCATGTCATGAGAACTGCAATGACAAGCATTCGTGTTTAGTTAACAAAAACATACGATGTGGCCATAATATCATACCAAGAGCCACTTCCAGCAAGCGAGCATTAACTTCTTTTAATTTCGAGAATAGACGTCTAGGATGCTGGAAAGACTACATAAGGCATCTGTAGGTTTTTGAGCTAATTAATGCTGTGAACCCCCCATTTATGGCGAAGTAGTGAGTGGAATAATTTTGGCTAGTGGAGTTTAGACTAACCAAGCAGAAGCTTATTATAATATCTACGCCATATAATTATTCGAATCGGTCTTTATATCCGACATATCGATAGCTTAAACTGTAAACCGAAAACTTTAATAACTTTTTAATAAAGGTGGGATTTTGTTATAAGTCTGTTCATGTACAAAAATAACATTAATTAACGGGTTTCTTTAATTAGCTTCACATATAGCAGCTATGTGGCATCAAACGGCAACAATGCAAATATACATAATTTGTATTTCTATAGAATATAATATTTAGATATAGCTAGCTAAACTGGTTTGCAGTTTAAGTCAGCGATTTCTGGGCCGAACATTGACAATTTAGAAATCTAATTGGAACACTTAAGTTAAGTTTTAGCATGGCAGTCGGCATTTAAATTTTGTTCTATAGCATAAGGCATCTTGGCTAAACATGAGAGGAACAAGGGGCTCATAAAGTAAAGTTTAACTCTACCTAAATAAATTAAACGGCAAAATCTTCATACAATCCTACAATTTGCCATGGTGTGTGATCACTATTAAATTTATTATTTAATAACTCATTATCATAATTACTGTTCAGAAATGGATAACCAAGAAATATTAGATTTCAAGTTATTACGATAATTCACGTAGATATATGTACTCTAGCCTGGGTTCGGTAAATGGAGTTCCTTTATCAGCAATACACCATTTTCTTTAGTTGAAACGTAATAAATGAGATAAGTGAGCATTTTTTTGTGGAGAGTTAGTAATGCATTTAGTAATTTTAAAGCGTAGTCATGAAACGATTTTATTTGGCATAAGTAAACTACGGTGTAATATGATTTAGTCAATTCTATGATGATACAGGTTTAACATAATCTTAAATTAATCTAATAAATGCCATAATACAGTCTTACAAAAGAACAATACGCTAAATAAAATACTACACTACAATATGACAAAATAACCTGCAGATTCGTAGGTGTGCTGATTACGTACGAATCCGTAGGTTGTGTTTGGGATGTTATCCACAAAGATATATTTACTGATCTTCCTTTAGTGTATGTTTAATCCAAAATAAATAATTTAATTTCAATTTTTCTTTACTTTTTAAGTTATGATTAAAGTAGAGCCAATTTAATGAAACGCACGCGCTACACAGGGTGTCCGGAAAGATGTAGGAAATCTCTCGGATTCAGATAGAGCATTGAAAAATAAGATGACAAGGTTCTATAAATTTTTTTCTTGCAGGAAACATTCAAAGTTCTTAATATAATTTAAACAAAATTTAATGTTATGGACACTAGTAAGGCCCTCTTAAAATAGTGTGCTTGAAGCATATTTAGCTTTTTTAGTTTACTGTAATCCATAAATAAATTCATGGTTTATTTTTAATAAAGAGGACCATGATTTCCATTTGTTTAATCCGAAAAACTACAAAAATTTAAAAAACGCAGTGTTGTAATAGGAGGTACCTTAACGCATCTGCATACTCAATAAACGTGTCTATGGTTCGAATTAATTCACAATTAAATTCACCACGAAGTTCAAGATTTAGTAAATTAATATCGAAGTAAAAGATCAATGTATCAGCGATGTGAAAGATGACAAGTTCTATAATGTAGGATATTTTATTCATCTCGTACCATAGTAACGTTTGCAGCAACAATACGTTTTTTTGGTGCCGATAAATAAATGAAACGCACATTTTATTATATATTATTTTTTTTTCGATAACGGTTCATTTTATCGACAATGAACAAGAGTACCTTTTTGTAGTCTAAGGTAGAAGCTACCCAGATTTGTGTTTTTAAAGTCTTCATCATACAGAGCGTTAGAAGTTTAAGCATTAAGTTTTAAAGCTTAGTCTGCCCCTGGTAAACTAAAAAGCTAAATATGGTTCAAGGACACTATTTTAAAAGGTCCTTACTAGTGTCCATCACATTCAGTTTTTATTAAATTATATTAGGTACTTTGAAAGCTACACAAGTGAAACCGATTTTCAGCGGCGTCCCTCAGGGACACATATCTCCGTAGGAGGCCTGTAAGAGACAATTTTATAGGAACTGGTCATCTTATTTTTTCATGTTCTATCTGAATCCGAGAGATTTCCCACATTTTCCCGGACACCCTGTATGAGTAATAAAGGAGACCTAATAAGGAAATCAGTAATTTGTGTTTTTCTGATTCGCAGTTTGGCTGTATAAATGTTCTTAAGTTTTAACAATAATTGGGAGTTATATAACGAAACCAAATATCATTAATATTGTGTGCGACATATTTGAAAGTAATGAACCATTTGCTTTGTAGTATTCTTGCTCACGTAATTACTTAGTCTGTTTCTTCACTTGGTCATTATTAAAAACTAATCATATATTTCAATTAATTTATATCAAGGGGATGAGCAAGTTATCACAGTCTATTTGTAGAGTAAATTGTGATTTATAGGTACAGTTTTTTTAGTATTGAAACGTCCCATCCCCGGGTCTATTAATTAGCAAAGAAATTGCGTAATAAGGCCTAGAATATCAATATTAATTTTAAATTATATTATTTGTATACTGCTAACAAAAATTTTTAAAGCAATTAAAACAGTCGAAAAGTGTAACTTTGACCATATTAAGGACGGAATAGGGTCGTCCAGCCCAAATTCCGAGAAGTTGGACAAGCACACATGAACCTACCGCGCGCCAAGCGACGCTACTTTTTACAAGGGGGAGTGTGAATATAAATAGGCCAGCGCCATGCAGGCAAATTGAATTTAAATTTTTCACTTGACAGGAGGTTAACTGGCAGCAATTTGTCAACTGTTGTTTTGAAATCTTGGGCGCTTGTCAATATCGAATTTAAATTCTGTGCTAGGGATGGGCAACATTAGTAATTGGTTGGATAGCGCTGGAAATTGATGTGACAATAGCTTCGCCGATTATACCGTACGGCCAATAGGACCGTAGTTAATGAACAGGAAGTGGTTATCAGCAATTGCCAGTATCGAAAATCCAACGATTATAGTTGTGACGAAGATAAGCAACAATCTTTATAAAAGCAAAGTAAAGCAGGCGTAATGTCTTTCCCTTTGGGAAAGTTACATACTATAACAAATTTAAATTCTGTGCTAGGGGTGGGAATGATTATTAATTCGTTGGATAATGCGGCAAATTATTACAAAGATCAGTAACAATCATTAAGGGAGTAAGTTAGGGCAGACGTATTTTCTTTCACTTTCACTTTGGTGAAGTTGGTACCATAATCATAAAAATAAAAACTAGGGGAAAAGACAAAGCGTTGATTGGGGAACGACGAATAAATAAATTATCAGGTAAGTAAATATGTAATTTAAGTATACGATATATTATTATAAAAAATATTTAATTTTTTCACTTGTCTCAGTACCGAATGGTACCGGTATGGTTCTCCAATATCAATAAACTTTCGCTTTTAAAGTAAGGGTTTGTCTGTCTTTCAAAGGTTTAACCCGAAGCATAGAAGATCAAAGTAAGAAAAGAATTTAATGGTATTATGATGTAATAAAATATTACAAGACATTACGACATAACCTGCAAGGTTGGGAAATAATTAGTAGGCAAAGATGGGTAATAATATTGTTAGAAGTTTTGATTTGGGGGAAGGTATTTGGTATAATGATATTAGAGAGTAAAGGGATATTGTCAGGACGTTCATTGTCTGTTGAGTAACCCTAGGTACCTCATATAATCGGATATTTTAGTAATGGAAACAACAGCTCCTATCTTTTGATATACTATTATATATTATATGGGGAAATGTCAAACGGCCAATGACCACAGGTGTTTTTCTGATTTCCTAATTACGTAATATCATTATATCAGCACGCCGATTGACCTTTGGTGACAGCAAAAGCCTAGTCCACGTGATAAACGAGCTAAATTACTTGTCACAGGCAGGTTATGGCACGGGAAAGAAAAAAGCCACATGACTTGTTGCAGACAGGTAATGGTAGTGTGTAAACAACAGAGAGAGAGAGACAGACTGGTTTCAGGTGAAAATGTTGGGCTTTGCATTAATTTAAAAGTTAGGATGAGGTAAAAAAAAAAAGAAAAGGAAACATCTGTAGGATGAAAATATTCAGTGTAAATATAAAGAAATGACCTAAGTACTATTAATAAATGAGTTTGCAGAATTCTTTGTTTTATTTCACTATGTTGGCATAAAGACAAAAAAAAACTGTTAATTGCTAGAGAGACATATAATTATAAAGAGTTCTAAAGAAGGGACATTCAACCGTTATACCAAACTTTAAAAACATATATTGTCTATCAAAGTCCAAGTGGCCGAAATCAACAGGTGATGAACATACCTGGGGGGCGGTCAGTTTGAGTATTAATAAAGTAAAATATCATTAACCATTCTCTAAATAGCTTATACAAACTAATTATAGCCGACTTCAAGTTTTATGTAGTAGAATGGTTGGTAGACCTTAAACTAATAATACAAGACATGCCGTTTTAGCAATACTCAGAGGACTTCGATATTCCAGATTACCCTAGACGTTCTTAAATAGTTGGAATCGAATTAATTGGCAATTACTTAACATAGACTTATATAACTTATGCTTACAAGGTTATTACAAATTTACCAGCACACGATTTTACAGAACTGTTCCTGAAATCAGTGGATATTTAAATATTTTTGGCAGGCCTAGACAAACAATATATCATTTGCTCTAAAAAGGAAGGTCTTCAATGAGTGGATGATCCCAGGTTTCACATGTAGCATGAAAATAGCTAAATTAACCCAAGAATCTGCTGAACATTTTCCAGTAGCTTAATGTGCCATGCGGTTGTTAGTTATGCTTGGTATCTTATTCCGCTATATAATGACGAACAGCGAAATAAGATAAAGTACAAAGGTATTCGATGTTGCTGGAACGATAGTCAATTATAAATGAAACCGGGAAGGCACATGAATATAAAACGTTATGGAAGAGGAACAATATAATTTCGAAAACGTTTATTGATATTGTTAATTTAATAAAAAGATAGTAGTGGGAGGGGCAATCTAGATATTGCTACAACACCGTTTAAGTCAAATCTTAAATTGCATTAACTCAATAGACATTTCTTTTTTTTTCTTATTCTCCTTCTTTTTTAATTTCATTCCCTATTTTATTCTTCCCATTCAAATTCATAGAGTATTTTAGCGTTGTAAAATGTCAGTCAACTAAATCCCACCCATGTTGTTTTAAAAGCTTACATTTTAAAATATATCAGCCGCATTTAATACTTTAAAAGCACTTACGTTTAAACATTATTATGGTCTACTTGTTGCAATAATATGCCTGTAGCAAGATAAGAAAAGGAAAAGGAAAACTTGCACATTTACAATAAATATGCATTTCCGGCAAAACCGGTGGCACGGGCGGCTCGTTGCCGATGATGGCGGGGGTTCACAACATAAGGACAAAAGATATTTACCATTAATTTTAAATTTGCCATTAAAAGTCCTTCAATTGGTTATCTGCGACAAGTTAATTTCAGGTTCAGGTATGTATTAAATTTGATGCACTTGGCACATTAGGAAAATGCGTATTTTCGACATACAAAAAATGACAGCTGACAGTAACTTTATTATAATTTTTATTTTAGAAGATAGTCGACGTTGGACGTCGTTTTAATATCTATATTTATATCATAGCTTGTAAAACGAGGTCTTAGGCTGAGTTTGACAATAAAACGAGTGCGTATAACACTTCAGTTTCGCAATGAATTTGATACAAGATTTTTTGTACAAGAGTTTTATAGCAGAATATTATAATTATACTGCTAATAATGGTAAGCATTAAAGAAATATTAAAATAATTGATTTGAAGGCATGTAATATAGTTTCTAGCGCCGGCTGCTAGGGAATAATTCAGTAGACGACTTTGGGAACATTTGGTTCAAACATTTCAAATATTGACCGCAAGGGATTAGGGTTGAAGAAAAAAAATTGTATTTCTAGGAGATTGGACAACTATTATTATCTCAAAATATATTTTTTTGTAATCTTTCACTATAATTTCATTTGCAAACAAACTCAAAATGAAAGGTGGGGGCGAAGGTCCGTAATATATAATTTCTAAAACGACCATGATACAAACAATGCGCAACCTACAATACTTAGTGGCGCAATTAGGATTTGTAAAATATGGTTTTTTCTACTAACTTCAGAAAGAGTCCTAATTGACCATTTACTAATCTGAGAAATTGTTGCTTTCTACCTGTTACTAGAAGCCTTTAAAGATATATCTATTATTGACCTAGGTCTATTATGTAAACAGCTGAATAAATAAAATAATATGGTCAATTTGGCAACTGCATTCTCTACATAATTAATGCATAAGAAATCACAAATAATATTATAAGTTTTAGGCTTTAAACTTGAGTCTTAATGATGTCTGACTAAAACTTTGTTAATAATATACTATTTTTACAATATTAATGCATATAGGCATTTCTCGGATGTATAATAATATATTACTTTTAATATTTACGTTTGTATAAATTTCTTTTGTAGATTACAGGCACTATATAGTTTGTCCGAAATTCGAAGGTGACCGATGGGATCTCAGACACTATAACAGATACGAACAAGATTAAATTGTGGCAAAGTTGCACAATTTAGTTTTCAATAAAATGTCTTTTAAAAATTGAGGTAATTCCTAGTACTTCTGGAGATGCAAAATTTTCAATATTGTTTTTTTTTAAATTCCCTAACTCTATTTAAATAGAAATTATGAAATAAAGTGTTTCAAACCGACGTTTCGATGCTTTGGGGCCATCATTAGCCCGATTGCGACGAAAAATTACATCATCGTTCATACTTTCGTCATTAGTCACAAGTCATTTTAAAAATTTATTATTTGTATCTGTCTTCTCGCTGCCTTTATACAAAAAAGAAAGTATGAAAAAAAAATAATCAACCAATATAACTTAACTTATGCTGAACTTCTTATATTAGTTTTTATAATTATCCATTTTCTTTACTGTAACAAGACAAAATTGTTGTTCATTTTGAAGAAACAGGTAATAATAAAACTCGCCAAAACGGAATAAAACTCACGAGGCGGTTTTTTAATCCAGAAAGACATTCTTTAACAATGGACGCAAGAAATACTGCGACGACAACTCCGGCAGTACGCAGCAGTCTTTTCGGTGTGTTTTCAAGGCGCTTATTTTTAATTTTTTGAGGAAATGTGGACATGTCTGCAATCGATCGGTCGACCGCGATCAACCGTTTGAGCATCTCTGGTCTAGAGCATGCTCTTTAAATGGTAACATTTTTTAATAGTACTTTTAATTATTATTAATTTTTGCCAAAAAAATAATTAATGAGGAAATTTCGTCGGAACATCATAGAATTTTTTATAAATAAAATTAATTTCATTATCTTTTAAAACCTGATCCTATAAGACGACGACCTATTCCACTAGGATTTCTTAGTCCTTGCGAAAATCCATCCATAAATGCCTGGCTTGAACTTTTAGTATCGCTCAAAAGTTTAGATAGAAGACATAAATACCTTTCTCAGTCTTTTTTGTGTAAGCTTGTCAACGGTAGTATTGTTTGTAAAGAATTATTGGCAAAAGTAAATTTTAGGGTTCCTACGTTAAGTTCTCGCAACACAGATACGTTTTACCTACCACCATTTCGTACTAATGTTTATAAGTTTGCACCTATTAACTCGATGTGCGCCTACTATAATTCTAATATTAATGCTTATAACATTCTTGCCTGCAGGATAAACGCAATGGATTTGATTTTCTGTTTTTTGTAAGTGTTTTTGTTGCTTTGCAGTGTTTTAATTATCATCGCTTTATGTTAAATCATATGCGTTTAATTATGTAGTAAAATTAGGTTAGGTACTTTGTAAGTTTTCGTTTGTACCTGTTTTGTAATTGGGAAACAGTTTATATAAAAATAAATAAATAAATAAATAAATAAATAAATAAATAAATAAATAAATAAATAAATAAATAAATAAATAAATAAATAAATAAATAAATAAATAAATAAATAAATAAATAAATAAATAAATAAATAAATAAATAAATAAATAAATAAATAAATAAATAAATAAATAAATAAATAAATAAATAAATAAATAAATAAATAAATAAATAAATAAATAAATAAATAAATAAATAAATAAATAAATAAATAAATAAATAAATAAATAAATAAATAAATAAATGAAATAAAATATTTAGATCTTACCATCAATGCATCCCTGCATTGAGCCATGTTTCGTCGGTGTAATACAATTTTTTCCCAATACTCCCGTATTGTTTCCAAATAATTTCGCCGCCATACAATAATTTATTTTTTTTAAATTAATGTTAGTAGGCTTTTTCGATTTCGTTTAATATACCCAAAATTCTCCCTTCTTAATTTCAGCCATAATTTGTTTATTGTGGATATTTAATTAAAGAAAGAAAATCCAGGGATTTTGCCAGGATTTTGTGGCATCATTCAGGAATATTTTTTTCTGTCTCCTTGTCTGGATTCATCGACCATTTTCTTTTCCGCCATTTTCTTGATGAGTTCAAAACCCTCAACGCACTGCGCGAGTAAAATATTATTAAAGTGCCACATATTTCTGCAGCATCCAATGTAGTTGGTTCAGGGTTTCGTTCCCAAATACCATAGTATACGTTTTAAACTATAATTCGTTCTCTTAAGGTTTATTAAATTTTTTGTGGCCGGACAATTAGTTGAAGGGTCGTTAATATTTATAGTTCGCTCAGTTTAAAGAAAATAACAAGACTAGATAAAGTGTAATAACTGCATATTTACACAAAACACCATCTTTGTGAACGACCCATCCCTATACTACGAAAACTGAAAAAAAAAACTCACAAAATCTATCGATAATTTAATATAAATCAAAATACAAATTAATCAGGCAGTGCGAAAACCCTGCCGGCACGGTTATTTTCAAATCTTTAAAGTTGTGAACTGTGAATTTATTTTCTCTGCGATCAAAATCTCAGTATCGGAATCGCAAAATGTTTTTTATGCATATAAAAATGTTTTGCGCTACAAATACAGTGAACTTATACAATATTTTTATTCTGCAGCTTCATAGATTTGGTAGTTGGTATTAAATAAGTCACTGACAGGATTTTGGGTAAATGGATAAGTCGCCCCTATAAGTACCGAACAGTACGGCATAGGATATTGTATAAAAGCAGAATATACTACGGTAATTTCTATTGTTTCAATTTGATAGTTAAATGAGCTTATGTAAAATATGTTTAAATTGTGTCCAAGAGATTGTCGCAACCTCTTAATTAAGAGAAGAGAAAAGAAATAATATTATATGTTTGTCAATAAATTAAAGAATATTACCACTAAATAGTACACTTTAGGGACAGTCTGAGGTAACCACACAAGCATAACGTAGTGATATACTGGCAACGGTAAAATAAAATATTACAAGTGAAAAGAGTAATTAAACTTTCCCATTACCATCAAACGGGTTTATTACACTCTATGGCGTTACCGCACTTTTATGTATATCTAGCCAACCATAATAAAAAAATATAAGCGACTGAAGAATATTTACTTAATTTTGCGTACGCATTATGAGTTATGCGTTTAAAATTCGTGTTAGTTAGAAAATACTATTTTTAGCAAGAAATGAAAGTAGGGTAGAGGGTGGTCCATGTAAGATTACTCATAAGCATTGGCGCCGAAGATCGACATTGTGCGATGACATCTTAAGGTTTCTTTTTCAATGTGAAATTTAAAAATTTTAATGAAAACCCTAGTTTTGAAACTTTTTCAATTTGACGTTTTTCTCGATTCCTTGGATCACTGGGTGCACAACAGGTACATATCGAAGTTCAAATTCACATAAAAAAAATCGGTCCTTCATGAAGATAACTTCCAGTTCCTTTTTTGATGTAAAATTTTAATGAAAAACTGCAATTTTATATAGATTTCGAATTTACTTTCAATTGTATTGAAAACTTAAAAATGCCTAAAACCCTAGTGAAACATGAAATATTTGGAACAGCAAGTGAACTTTGTGGCAACATCCATCCAACGTGTTCTGATGTTATAAGGTTGTATTTGTGGTATCGTGAAATTATCAAGGATAATAGAAACAAGACTGAAGTGTGTCGGACATTTGTAAAAAAGTTATTGTTGATATTAAATCTGTTTGGCAAAAAGCTTCCCTTCCTATTATTTCAGGCCAAAGAACAACTCAGAAAAAAAAAAACGACTACCATGAAAAGTTTAGGGTGATAGAGAAAAATAAACTGATTCGCAAAATTAAAATATTTTAAGACGATAGTTTAAAACTATTTGACATTTCTCCGTGCAAATGTGTGACTTTTAATTCGTGTAAGTGTAAAATGAAAGTTTCTATAATGGAAAGAGAATTTTTACAAAACCAGAGGGGTAAAAGAAGATGATGATTGTGAAAATTGATATTTAACCTACCAAGAAAGTCGCAAAGTCATTAGCAAGAAAGGAATAGAGAAAAAGAGATTTAAGAATAAAATTAAAGACACAAATTTAGAATATACTACCATTTAAAGTGGAAGTAAAGAAAAAGAGGACGACTACTGTTACCAAATGGATAATAAGGATGCTACCGATTGTACCGAGTCTGATATGTCACAAGCATCTACATGCCTTACAAAAAAGATTTTATTCAATGAGGCAGAAGTGGACTCTCAGACAGAAATGCGTCTCTCATGGTAAACGCTGTACTTAAAGTTTTTAATTTAGTTACTGACGAGGATCCTTCTCTAATCATCGACAGAAGTAAAATTCGAAGAGGGAGAAAAAGACGGAGGGAAAATCTAATTAACATGGAAACGGGACAACAAAAAGAAGTTTTTGGAATCTACTTCGACGGGAGAAAAGATAAGACACTGGCAGTTGAGAGAGTCGGATCTTCTTATTACAGTAAGCAAATTACTGAGAAACACATAGCTTTTGCTGCGGAATAGGTTCTAGTTACTTAGGTCATCTAACGCCTACTTCCGGAAGTGCCAGTAGTATTAAGCAAGTATCTTTAACTTTCTTCAAAATTACATGGGAGAAATAGTGGGTTGTGACGGTACAGTCGTAAATAGAGGCTCTAAGAATGGTGTTACAAATCAACTAGAAGTTACCCCAGGTTCATTGGTCTATATACCTGTTGTACTGTAATGAACTTCCTCTTCCTCATTTAGTTCATGAGATAGATGGAAACACTAAAAATCCAAGAGGCATTACCGATCCTATAAAAAAGCAGCTAAGTAATTGTGACAAGATGCCTGTTATGCCGTTTTAGATAATTAAACCTGACGTTTTGCCTCAAATAAATTTTAGCGATTTAAGTACAGACCAAAAAACTTGAACAAAATGGTTCTGGCAATAGGAGAAAGCAAGGTTTTCCCCCAGTTGGCAGCTAAACAGCCAGGAAAACTGTCTTGTCCACGATGGTTAACAACAGCCAACAGAATATTAAGACTAAATTATGTCACAATAGAAGAACCATCGTTTGAATTAAATATGTTAACCGAGAATGTCATCTAAGGTACCTATATGCCTCAGCCTGGTTCCTTGTAAAGTACAAGTCAGTTTATAACATTTATTCCATTTAGTCCAAGCTTCTCGATATTTACCGAGCAAATTCAAAGACATTTTAAATAAGGTTATCCAAAGAATTGCTTTTTTGCTTATTCGGAAAATGTTTGAATTGCAATGCTGGGCGATGAGAGAAAACACATTAGGGAGTTAGCCTTGCATCGAATTTTAAAGTGTCGAGCTTCCAAAATTGATCACGAATTTCGTGTATTAAAGTGCCAGAACTAAACTTCTGATGCTACCGATTATATCGAGTTAATTAATTGGCAATTAGATGCAGTCACAGAACCTTCACTGACAAGAAGTATTCCAGAAGCAGATCTTAGAGAAATGGTTGGTAATATTCCAAAACCATTCGTTTTGCAGCCACCCCCTCGTGGTGAATTCTGGGTAGATTTTTTCTAATTAAAAGAAAAACAAGCGAAGAGCTGCAACAAAAACTGTAATTTTTTACATTTTTCCTCCATTTTAAAATGAAAAAGAATCGTCGCATTCAGGCTAGGCAAAAAAAAATAGTTTATTTTTCGCACCTATTGCCATTGCTCCGCCCGGCGCCCTATTACTGAGGTAAAGATGAAAAAAGCTCAAATACCAGTTGAAACTTTTAAACCAAACAAAAACCATAATGTTGTTTCATTATAATAATTTTTGGTTTATTATGTTTAAGTTACTTAATTAGTACATAAATTAAACTGCAAAGTTCTTTATTACTTTTTTCTTATATCAAAGTTAACTGCAATAAAGCTAAAGGGTCGATTGCATTGGGTGGACAATAAATATGTATGGTATAAAGGAGCAGTAAAGGATCGGAATAAGCACTAAGAAAATTAAGTAATTATACTCGTATGATTCCATAAGTACTTGCTTTTTGTCAATTGTGCGATGTCTGAAGCCCATTTTAAATAAGTCTCTCCAAAGGCTAGTGATGCTACAGCTTATTTGGGTTTCGTCATTAGTGAGCCGTTGCTTAAGAGTTTCTAATGTAGGTATACGTTGCTCCCCAAACATGGTGTAGACTTTCCGCTACATCAAGTCCTTATCGGCTTTGTCGAGACATTTATTGGAACCAGCATCTTTACGCTTCTTTCTTGATTTGATGAGATTTAACAAGATTATATTTATTGTAGTGAGAGGTATCTTAGTCAAATTACTAGTTTCACTCACAGCAGCACAAGCGTTAAGTTCCCTGTTTAGTAATGGACTATAAACCGTTTTTACAATGTTTCTAGCATCGAGAGATAAATGCATTTTCCTTAACCGGAGCATTTGAGGAAGCTCTGTCAATGTTTTTCCACGGACGCCACATAATGCTGTTTTATACGTATAATATAATATTTCGTAAAATGATATTGCAACACAACTGAACACTTCCCGTGAGAAATAAAGACTGACATTTAACTTCTCAAAATACCTGTTATAGGGAGATTTGTAAACAGTTAAAATTATCTTATTTTAATTTAACCTTACCTAGAAATCATTATAATCCGGCCCCGAAAATGGATACTGGGAATTTACGGGTATATAGGACTGCACTTGGCACCCATTTTATTGCAGTCATTAAATCAGAACCATTTTACGTGAAAAGAACTTTACTAGTCTAATATTTGCATTAAATAGAGGTATGATAAATTATTTAATTTAACGTACATTTAAAAACCTGAAGTTTTTTTGTTTCTGCTTTTCTTTTAAATATATTTTTCCTTTCAACTACTCACTAAAGCCGGCCACAGACACATGTCTGCGTACATCTCCGCGCGTGCCAAAACGTGCGCTAATTAAACAAAATACTTTTCATCCATATACGGAAAGAGATCTTTTTGTAGTTCCCAGTTTAGAAAAAATTGTAAAACAGTGATGATGAATTGTGTTGGTTAATAATGGCATATGCTTGTTTAATAAAGAAAGAAAAACCAATCATTAGGTCTGACTTAAATAAAAATATTCACAAATTCTATACAGATAATTTAGGTTTTTAAAATGGCGACAAAGTGTTTCTATGTAAATTTTTTTAAATTTTGTTTTCCATTAAATCAACATTTTAAACTAAAAATATATTGAATGAGATATAGGATCCGTATTTACCTCAGTTTTAACTTGGTTTTCCATGTCTAATAGTGCGTTGCGTTGCGATAATCTTCAATTTTTTGAATTGTTTAATAGGATATTTTATTTAAATTTTAAAACACTTACCTAAGGTCTCTTTTTCAACAGATAACACTTACTATCACTTATTCTACAATAAATTAGTTCTTTTCCTTGAAGAATAATCATAAAAACTTTAAAAACAACAGATCGATGTTCAAAATCTTTCCTGCCGATAATGAGTATTAGACTTAACCATAATCTCACTATAAATTTAGCGGCAAGTTCGACGTTGCCGAGCCTGGGCTTTAATTTCGATACATGGTGTATGTTTGGTCGCGTATCTTAAAGTCTGAAATACTTTTCTTTTCAACTGATATTCTAATGGCAGGGTAGGCATGCCGATCCCAGCCTGGGTTATTTGAAAAGAAAATCAATTTATTTTAGGGTGCCTGTAGTTTGCGAGTATGAGGCCCGGGATCACAAGGGCGATTTAAGAAGTAGATCGGCTATTTGCTGGCAGTTTGGGAGTTATTAAAATGCAAACTGATGTAGATTAAGAGTATAATAATATACTATCTGTTGCATATTTAAGAATGGGTCGGCGCTGCCGACCCTGCCGCTCCTGAAAACCCG
Source organism: Polydrusus tereticollis (assembly GCA_963920685.1). Classification (NCBI taxonomy): domain Eukaryota; kingdom Metazoa; phylum Arthropoda; class Insecta; order Coleoptera; family Curculionidae; genus Polydrusus; species Polydrusus tereticollis. Next base: position 61,337,860 of record OY987329.1, read on the forward strand.
CGGCTGGTTTTACGGGGTAATTTCGTTATTAGTGAAGGTAAAAGCATGCGGTTTTCGCAGCACTGTGCTACTTTTTAGTGAAACAAAAGATACCGTAAGCAGACTTTTCCTAGTCCTCCTTGTTTTAGATATACGGAATGTTTTGAAAATTTTCCATTTTTGGACACCTCCATGAATCGGTTACCCTGTAACTTACCAGAAAGGAAAAAATATTTTTTTTGTACTTTTTTACGTAGAATCCAGTTACGTACTAAGATTTTTTCTACGTACAATAGTTTTCGAGAAACCAAATTTGCTCTTTTTAAATGGGGCGCCGTATAGCTTTTTAAATGATGTAATTTAAAAGAAAGAAATTTGTCCCTTTTCTTTTCGTCAGACCCAATCCTTGGAGGCGTTTCGCCGTATTACGGCTCTTCGGTAAGGCTATAGAGTCTGACGCTGACAAAAATGAAAGGGACCTTAAAGTAAACTTATCACATAAATATTTATATACAGGGTGTTATGGAAATGACTTATTATTTTTTAACCCGTAAATATATAGGTCGAGACGAATTGGGGAAAAATTGCTATAAATGGCGCTCGAACCTAGAAATTCGAGAAAAATGCCTTCAAAAATTTAGGTCCAAAACACCTACACGCCAATGACCCAAACAGCTGATTTGGGTAATTGTTTACTTTAGTGGAAATGTTGAATTTTTCGCTAAAATTTCGTATATAGGCTAATTAAGGGTAGCTGATCACAATTTTCCTTTTGCGTTTAGGCGGCAAATGCACTGGTTTTGAGAAAAAAATTGTTAAAGTTTTTCTAACTCACCGGTATGTTATTTTGCATGTAATCCTAAAATGTTGCTTATTTCCAATAAAATATTACTTGTCGGAGTCATAGTATACACTTCTGAGTTGAAATAAACGAAATATGCCACAAGGAAACTCTGAAAAACGGGATAACTTGTAAGCGAACAGAAAACTCTACGTTATCTGGAAAAAGACGGGGGCTCACTGACAGCTGGCCACCCATGTTGTCAGATTGTTAGTGTATTATAAATTGCCTATACTTGTCAATTCATTTTTATTAATTGAATGAATCCTATTGGCTCGAGCTAGCATATCATTCTCCTGGATGGAAGCCATTGATAATTACAAGAAAAAGAAGAACAATCTGGCAACGTGAGTGCAATGAATCTGAAAAGAGACGGTTCTACTTTGTCGGCGTATTAACAACGAATTTAATTAAATTTGTGCCTTTTCCATTGTTTTTTTGCTAAAATGTTGCTCTTATTTTATGAACAGATAGTTTGGTGAAAGTTTTATCACATATTTTGAAGGGAAAACCATAAAATCTAGGAAATTGAAAGGAAAGAATACCCTAACCTGTAAGTGAAAAACTTTAACATTTTTTTCTCAAAACCAGTGCATTTGCCGTAAAAACGCAAAAGGAAAATTGTGATCAGCTACCCTCAATTAGTCTATATACGAAATTTTAGCACAAAATTCAACATTAATTGCACTAAAATAAACAATTACCATTCCAGCAGTTTGTCTTGTCAAAAACACATGTGTTCAGGGGCATTGAACTATCATGGAAGGCGCACATAGTCCGGTTTTAAGGTATTTTACAAAATTCAAAATACTTCCGATTTTAGAAAAAAAAACTATCAAGTGTAACTCTAGACCACTTCAGGAGTGGCCCCTTAAAATATAATAAGTCATTTCCATAACACCCTGTATATGCGAGATGTTGCACGTGGCGACATCTCATGGCAATCAAGCTATCCACCCAACCAGACCAGCGAGGACTTAGAGAAGAACAAATGCTGGAATGGAACACGCATAAACAGGTATCTAATGTCAGGTGGCGCTGAAAGCCGATTGTCGGTTTCTGAGACCGGAAAACACGATTTAAAAGAAAGAAATTGATTGATTCTTTTCGTCAGACCCAATCCTTGGACGCGTTTCGCCGTATTACGGCTCTTTGGCAAATCTTTAGAGTCTGACGAAATAAAAGTGACCTTAAAGTAATTTAGTCTGTAACAAGCTTCTCAAAAATATATAATATTTTTTTAAATTTTTAATATTGAGTCCGGAATTTAAGGTTTTTTAAAAAATATTCATCTTTCTGTTAGTAGGCCATGACGGGTATTAAAAGAAAATAAAAAAACATTCAGTCGTTTGTGTCATAATATTGAAAAATTCTTGAGTTTTTGTCAGAGTAATCAGTTTAAAATTTCGTAGGAAAAGTAAAAAACCAGTTTGTCCAAAATTATGGCGGCAGCCGATGTAAACTTTAAAAATAATAAAAAATAAGACATGCTACTTTGTTTTATCCTTGTAACGGAAATGTAGGTGAAGCATTAGAAGTGTGTTTCAATAGGTAAATATAAGCCTTTTTGTAGCATCTCTATTAAAATTTATAAAATAACTTAAATTACTTAAAGATGTCCCGAAAGACGATAGCCGGATAAAAGGAATTTGCCAAGGATAAAATAAAATTTAATTAAACGCGATTCATTTTTAAAAGCTCCGCCCAAAATCTACCACAAGAAAAACCGCAAGGTTGATGAAATATATGTATTAGCTCCAATTGAAGCAAGTCCAAGTAGTTCTTGCAGAAAAATTGAAGGTTATGTCCAAGTATTTAAATCAAAATTTGAAACAATAATGAAAAATACAATTTGAAGCCATATAAGTTTCACCTGGTACAAAACTTACATCCTGGTGATGCACAGCGGCGTATAGAGTTTTGTAATTGGTATTTGCAAAATCAACCCACAGGGAAAATAAGTTTCAAAGAATCGTTGTATGGTCTGATGAGGCTCATTTCACCAGGGCTTTCAGTTGCGCAGCTGTCGTTTGCCCATATTTAATTTTCCACGGTAATTGGTAATTTTAGCTTCGTCTGACTAAATAATAGAGTTTAATAAATCGAGATTTTAATTTGTCTCTATCTTTAAGCCATACACAAAAAATGCATTCATCTCTCTGTGTTACTTAAATGGAGTTTTTGGGAGATACTAATTTTTAAAAGGTTTGTAATTTACTGGCTCTTAAATAACTGGACATGTTTTCATGTGGTTTACGGATGGAAGCCTAAGTAAAGTATTTGTAGAATTATATCGTTTATCTTTAGACTGCAATAAAACCCTCATTATCCCTTTGACCATAAAATAAATAAGGAAATCCCAAATTTTAAAACCTTTTCGAGTAGAGCCGGACCAGGTTCAAATTATTATTAATTGTTATCATTATTTTACATTTATTATAGGTACCTAAAACTAAAAATACCTGTCTATTTATTTTAAATTATAAAAATAAATAATGTGGTGTAGGTACATTTTCAAGCCGACCCTGATCCCATTTATTCAGCTTTGAAGAGGTTAAGGCGTATACAATAGGATTTAATCAGGTAGATTATTTATGGCAGTAAGAGACAACGGTATAATTCTGCAAATACGCGTTTTATTTGTAGAGTAGGCTCATTTCACCAGGGCTGATAGATTTATTCGGCAGAATACGAGATTTTGGTTTTAGGAAAATCATTATGCAATGTTTCCACTTGAACGGCAAGTCAGGTTTGGCCTTAGCGTTTCATGTTTTATGCTGACAAGCAAAATAATTTATAATATATTTGAAGCATTGCTGCAAATAAATATTTGGAAATTTTGCAAAATGTTGTGCCGGAAATAATAGAAGATATACCCTTAGCGGATCTTAATAGGTTACATCTGTAACAGAATGGAGCGCCTGCTCACAATGCGCATACTGTAGGGGCCTACCTAAACAATAATTTCCCAGACCACTGGATTAGAACCCGCTTTTCGATTTCTTCTTGTGTGGATACCATCAAAATAAAATTTAGTTCATTCAGTACCAAACAATGGCAGATTTAGGAACTGCCACTAAAAGAGCATTTAGGGAGATACAAACGCAGTATTTTATTATTTTAAATACAACTACGTGTAAAACACGTCTAAGGCATAATGGAGAATAATTTGAGCAACATTTATGAGAAATGTTCCATAAATTTTCAATTTTTGTTTTTAACATTTTACATATTATTATTATAACACAAGTCGATCTATCAATTGCTGTTATTTTTACTATGAATTAGAACTGCTAATTAGTCCGAAATATATTTCTGCTGTGGTAATTATCACACCAGTACCTAATTATTTTTTTTTAATACCCGTCATGACCCACTAACAGAAGACCGTATAACTTATTAAAAAACGTAAATTTCAGGCTTAATATTAAAAATAAGAATAATGTTTTATATTATTATATTTCTGAGAAGCTCGTTACAAACTAAATTACATTATTAAAAAAAATATACTTAATGTGACCCATTTAAGAAAATAATATTTGACTTCTTTCTCGAAAAATTTTAAACGTAGAAGTACTATGAGTACGTCACTGGATTATACACAAAGAACTACAAAAGGAACATTTTTCTGCTTTCTGATAAATTATAGGGCAACCGAAACACCAAAATGTAAAATTTTCAAAAACATTCAATAGGCCAAAAACAAGGAGGATCAGAAAAATTCTGATTGCGGCATCCTTTGTCTCATTTAAAAATAACACAGTGCTATGAAGTAACCTGAACTAACAGCATCCTTCTATCTTTACTAATAACCGACATACCACGTAAAACCATCGAAATATGGACAATTCGCAATGAATGGTCAAAACTACTACTTTCCCAGCAGGAATATCTTGGCTCTTTTAAGTGGGTCTTCTTAAATGAACGTGAACTTACCCAAAATTGAGAACAACATTATACAAACTCATACTATTTAGGAAGTTTTGGACAGCTACGTTCAGTCAGGAGTTCTGTAATTAGCCGTAGTTGATGGCTGGCAGTTGGTTAATGAGATTAGGATCAATGATTCCTTATTGATGATTTTTGCTGTTGCATTATATTCGTTTTCAATTTATTATTTTATAGTATTCCAGTATTCCGTAATCTACCTCCCAGAGCTAGTTCAGGACCAATAATTCGTCCATTGCCCAAGGTGCTCTTGTGAATTACTTATACCTAAATGTTCTGGCCCGTCAAGTGGCTTCAATGATTTATATTTGTTGTCTATTGTTACTATCATCGCCAAAATATTTAATTTTTAATAAGTAGATATATCCTTCAGAGGGCAGTAATTTCATAAATGTATAGCGTTAGCAGTAGCAGTAGAAACTCAGAACCTCCAAATATTAAAGCTCAGGACATAATCCTAATATTAATAAATAATAATTTAAGGCATATATATAATATATTAATTTATTTAAGATTGGTACAAATATGTGGCATTAAAAATGGGGCATCATCATCATCATCATCATCAATTATCTTTTTTCCTATATGTCTTTCAAATAATTAAGACTGATTGTCTGATTTTAATATCTGCCACCCGCAACCAATAACACTATACAGGTTCCGACGAATTAACTAACATAAATAAGAGTCGAGTCACGATAAATAAAACAGGTTGAATGTAGAACGTAGGTTAAGTGTCGTCATACAAATAATAAGGTGGTCGGTCATAATCTCGCTTCCTCTTCAATTTTCTATTTTGATTCAGAATTTTTAAAATTTGTATTCATAATAATGAAATTATTTTGTATTTATTTATCATTATTTATTTTCCTTATTGCAGGAACCAAATAGAAGAAAAATTTATACTCCATTGTCCTTTGCAGTTATTGTAAAATTTGCCTAGCCACAAAAGTTAATGCTTTCAGTTGGGCAGCTGTCTTTTGCCCATATTTAATTTTCCACAGTAATTGGTAATTTTAGCTTCGTCTGACTAAATAATAGAGTTTAATAAATCGAGATTTTAATTTGTCTCGATCTTTAAGCCATACACAAAAAATGCATTCATCTCTCTGTGTTACTGAAATGGAGTTTTTAGGATATACTAATTTTTAAAAGGTTTGTAATTTACTGGCTCTTAAATAACTGGACATGTTTTCATGTGGATTACGGATGGAAGCCTAAGTAAAGTATTTGTAGAATTATATCGTTTATCTTTAGACTGCAATAAAACCCTCATTATCCCTTTGACCATAAAATAAATAAGGAAATCCCAAATTTTAAAACCTTTTCGAGTAGAGCCGGACCAGGCTCAAATTATTATTAATTGTTATCATTATTTTACATTTATTATAGGTACCTAAAACTAAAAATACCTGTCTATTTATTTTAAATTATAAAAATAAATCATGTGGTGTAGGTACATTTTCAAGCCGACCCTGATCCCATTTATTCAGCTTTGAAGAGGTTGAGGCGTATACAATAGGATTTAATCAGGTAGATTATTTATGGCAGTAAGAGACAACGGTATAATTCTGCAAATACGCGTTTTATTTGTAGAGTAGAAGAAGGAGGATTATTATTTACCTAAAACTGTGTGAAACAGAAACAAACAAAATGTTACCATTAATATATGATTTGATCCCTTTCTTAGTTAGTTACCCGACTACCGTATTTATATTGGTGATTTAAAAATGACCCATACGCTATAATATAGTTTTTGAAAAAGACAACTGATGTGGTTGGGGACATTAATAATAATAATAAAATAAATGTATTACTCTCTATATGCACAATAAGATACATTAAAATAATAAGTAAATATACATACAGTGTGTATCAGCCAAATGGAGTAAATTCGATAATAAATACATGGGGACGTGACCGAAAAAACGCTCGGACACGTCGATCGGTATTTCTAGATGCGCATTTTTTTTTAATAAAAACTTCTTATACAGGGTAGGGTGTGTCATGTAACAGTGGCCAATACTAACTTTCTTATTTTAAATACAATACCCTGTTTATTATTCAATTTTTGGATTCTTCAAAAAATTTCCTGTACAATATCCTATACCTATCTTCAACTGTTTCGGAAGAATTCAGTGTTTTCAGATTTATTGCAAACATTAACAACACACTGAAAAACTAATAAATAGGTAATACTGTTTATTTCTTGATAATGTAAAAAACAAAAAAAAAACATTAATGTATGAGATGTTATAAATGCTCGCCGCAAACGTCTTGTCAACATCCTAATCCTAAATAGAAATTTCTTCTAACGTTACTGAACATCTCAGGCGTGACCGATCTAATCGCATGCGTTATTCGTCTTCTTAAGTCAGCTATGTCGAGGGGTTTAGTTTTATATGCAATATTTTTGACATAACCCCATAAAAAGGAGTCTAATGGCGTCAGATCAGGGGATCGTGCTGGCAATTCCATCGATCCACGCCTCCCTATCCAACGATTTGGAAGTACTGGGTTGAGGTACTGCCGGACATTGATTTGGTAATAGGGCGGTGCTCCATCTTGCTGAAACCATGTCATATTCGCTGGAAGTTGTGGGTTTGCTGGATCACGATATAAGTTTGTCAAAGTTGGCAAGACATTACTTTGGAGCAGTGCTAAATAATTATCGCCATTTAAATGGCCATTAATGAAAAAGGGACCTATAATATGATCTCCAACAATTCCTGCCCAAACATTAACCTTTTCAGGATATTGTGTATGTTCTTCGTTCATTCAGACCAATAGCGACAATTCTGACGATTAGCATGACCGTGAAGTGTAAAGGTGCACTCATCAGAAAGCAAAACATATTCTAATTGGATCACATTGTTATCTAACATTGCCATCATTTGTTCACAAAAATAAGTTCCCTTATCAAAATCGTCTTCCATGAGCTCATGAGTAGGTATCATTTTATAGGGATACATTTTATTTTCTTGTAATGTTCGAATAATCGATGAATGGCAAACGTCGAACATTGGAGCTGTTTTTCGATTAGAAGTATGTGGGTTTTCCTAAAACTCAAGCATTATATCTAATTTGGTATCATCACTTATTGCATTGGCAGCTACTTTTTTATCTGCTTTACATGTCCAAACTGGCGAAACTGCTTTTCTATTTTACTAATTGTCCCTTGAGTTATAGGCGGCAAATTTGGAAATTTTTCTTGAAATAAGCGAGCAACTTCCATTTGTGTCCGTGTTTTATCTCCATAACCAATCATCTGTAGAATTGTTATTTTGTGCATTTCTGTTAAATAAACCATTTTTCTGATATGCAGCTAAAGAAATTCAAACGACTATAATACTGACAACTACTGTCATGCAGACAGACAACCATTTGCTAAGGTCAGACGTTTTAAACAAAAGTAGACAAAACTATTTATACCTTTTTTTAATTCATATCAGTAAAAACATTTTAACATCAATTTTTAACATCTCCTACATTAAAATTTCTTTTTGTTTTTTACATTATTAAGAAATAAACAGTATTACTTATTAATTTTTTAGTGTGTTGAAAAATGAATCTGAAAACACTTAATATTTCCGAAACAGTTGAAGATAGGTATAGAATATTGTTCATCAAATATGTTTAGAATTTTCTGAAGAATCCAAAAATTGAATAATATACAGGGTATTGCATTTAAAATAAGAAAATTAGTATTGGCCACTGTTACATGACACACCCTGTTTAAAAAGTTTTTATTGAAAAAAGTGCGCAACTAGAAATACCGATCGACGTGTCCGAGCGTTTTTTCGGACACGCCCCCATGTATTTATTATCGAATTTATTCCATTTGGCTGATACACACTGTATAGAAAATAAAAGGTCATGTCAATGCAGATAACTCGATAAATCCAGATACGACCATGCATCCTGTCAGAATTCCTGTGGTAATTCTCAGCTAATTTCTGCTCATTAGAAGTAGCTGTGTTTTAGTTTTGAGTTAAGTTTTGTTGTACTTCGCACTAGCCATCAGGGAGCTGATGCTGATAGGTTCCGCAGAACATGTGTGGTAACACAACTATCCTTATAGGACTACGTGAGACTGTCTGGATAGACCAGAAGTCTGACACTCTAACCTAACCTAACCTTTATTAGTTTCGGGTCTGGATCCCCGATAAAAGATTTGCTATGGTTTAATCCCTGTCTATTTTTCCAGTAGATTTTGTGTTGATTCCTTGTCCATCGTTTTATGACATCTTGCACTGCGCACCTTGGGACTCTAATAATAATAATACCTTTATGTCCTGGTACCCATTGTAGTATTACTTCGCTGGCTTATGCCAGAGCCACTAGTTCCTCATGACATTCCCATACCAGTCTTGATGTCACCTTATTGCATGTTTGCGCTCTAAGCGTTTCTTTTACAGATCTCTTAAAGGCGTCACATGATTGCACGAAAGGAGTTACTTTTAATAAGTTTAAGTAGAAGGCTATTTCATGAGGAAAAGACCTTTTAAACAGTTCCTTCCTGTGCCGAGGCGCAGTTAGAAAGCCCCTGAAAATTTACACGATGTATATCTGTTCTTAATTTGATTTTTTTGTATGAATATGTTGGTGTTTCATATTTCATAATTGTGTAACAAAAACAGACAAATTGTAGCTGTCATCTAATATGCATATTAGGCCATCTAGCCTCCTAAATTTACGTGAAATGTGATTTAACCTCCGTACACCAAAAATTAAGCGCAGATACGAGATCTGCACTTTTTGAATTAGTTTTATTTCATTTTGATATAGACATGACCGATATACACAGTCGCAGTGGTTAAAATGCGATAAAAATGAGCGAGTCACACAATACTCTTTCCGTATCTTGAGTTGAAAGGTAGTGTCTCTGCCCATAGATTAGTTTAAGTGCGCTGTATGATTTTCTTAACTTACCTGTCACATGGTCGTGAGACCGAAGATTATAATCGATTATAATCCCCAATGACTTTGAAGATTTCGTTATCTGGATAGGTGTATTATTGATCTCAATGGCCAGCGTCCTGCAGACCACATTCATTTGCAAGTCGTTAGGTACCCAAAAGAGTGATAGAAGATCTTCTTGGGTTAATTTTTAAGTGATGGTATTTATTAGGTCAGTATTTATAAGATTTTTCTGTTGCGTCTAAGTTATTTGGTTCAAAAGCAAAATACAGTTGCGTGTCATCAGCATAAAGATGATATTGACACAATTTTAGACACTGCTCAAATTGACATGTGTGGTACACCAACATTTACCTATTGAATATTTGAGAAAGAACCTCGCAGAACCACTTGCTGTTTACGGTTATCTATAAATGATTTTAAAAAACCTATGGTTCTCTCAGAGAACCCTATAAAATGTAGAGTTGATAATAATATGTCCTGATTTAGTAGGTCAAATGCCTTGGTAAAGTCCAGTAGAATTAATATACTCAACTAACCCTCATCCCATGCACGTAACAGTTTATCGGTAATATCCACCATTGCTCCGCAAAACCGTAGACCCTTCAAAAACCCGACTGCTTAAGAGAAAGAATATCGTAAACATTCAAAATTGCGCGGAAATGGAGATCAATCATTTTTTCAAGAATTTTTGAGATGGTTCGTAAAATACTGATTGAGCGCAGATTTTTAAATTCCCTAGGTAAACTTATATTTGGTAAAGGTCGAGCGAATGCATGTTTCCAAGCTTGCGGAAAGTAACACTATTTTAAACATACATTGTTAATATGAGTCAAGAAAGTGATTATAAACGAAGAGCATAATTGAACTAGATTTATATTAATATTGTCAAAGCCGCATGCGTTAGTTTTAATGGCGCGCATTATTCTAAATACTCCATATACATTCTGGGTAAGTTTCAAACTATATTTCTGCAGATCATTTTTAAATCGAATTGAATTTTGCGCTATTATGGTAAAACATCTTTCTTTTGGCACTTCAGGCCGATCCTCGACGATAAAGGGATCTTTTTACGAGCTTGTCGATCAGGATAACTCCTTCACACCCCAAAACACTAACGCCATTATATATGTTTCCAACTAATGTCACGCATTTCATGGGTTTTGGAGCAGGTTTTTCACGTGCAGTCCAGTTTCACTGTTGTTTCCGGCGTATAGTGATGCACCCAAGTCTCGTATATTCTGTTACAAGACACATTAAAAACGCGCTGGATTCTTCTTAAATCGTTGCAAACATTCGGCAGATGTTCGGTATTGTTTCTTCGCTGAATTGTGCAACATGGCACTCATCTTTTCATGTAATATTCCTCATGCAAATGAAAACAAAAAAAAGAACTTAAATCGTGTCACTGAAGCTGACAAACTTATTTTAAATGCAATAATCAGTTGTTTTATTCTTACACATACTGTTTCCACCTGCGTAGTTGTCAGATTAGACCCACATTAAAAATCTTCTTTATCAACCCGCTTGCAATTTCATTCCAGTAGTAGGTATACGAATCTCGGTGAAAAGTTTCATTCCTAATCTCCCGACAGGAATGAAACACTTTTCACCTCGACTTGTAGAATACTATTTAAACTATTTACGGAAGCACCCTAAACATATTCCAAATATGATTCTAGCTGTTCAAGTGTTAAAGTTCATTTAAACTAACAAGAGAAAATTCTATAAAACGTAATACGCACGCATTTTAGGAAATGCACATAAGTTCTGTTACATCTTGTAAAAAGCAATTAAAAGTTTAATGACTCGTTGCAACTTTATTAGCTGTTAAATTAGGTAATGATGTGTCATAAAAATGTACATACCCATACTTGTTTTTCTTAGAAATATTTTATTTCGAATAAAGCGGAAAAATAGAATAGTGCTATAAAAAGTTGAACAGCAACTTTTTACAGAATTGATACGCAAAAAGAAACGTTTGTCTTCTGGAGTGTCTTAAAATACATTAAATTTATATACAACGTTATAAATTATTTATTTATTAGCAAATTAACAAGGAAGTTAAACAAGGAAATCGAAAAATACGAAAACTTCTTGGGGATAGTATTACTAGGAATTTTTCAATGTTTTTTTTTAGGTGTTTTATAAACGATACTTGGATAAACGCCTAACACAGAATTTTAGATTTTTTTATATTTGACCCCTAGGGGGCATTAAAAGAGCTAAAATGTATGTTTATGAATTTTTTAATATTTCTTTTCATATATGATGTAATATCGATTAGGTTTATATTTAGAACAACGGTTACTGCCTACAAACTAATAATAACATTTTTCAAAAAGTTCTGCCGCTGTATCTTCATGGTAGTCCACGCAGGAGTCTTTAATATTCTTTGCAGAAAGCCACAAGGCACTTGAGACCCGACCGTTTTCTGACCTGGCATGTAAAATGGTAATTCTTATTTTTTGATTTGGCGGAGCTTTTGTTTTACACCTGCCGGAAGAATCGGACCATCCTTTGGATGGTGTGTTATGTGTTTCAAACCATGTCTCATCGAGGTAAATTATTCATTCACACTTCATTCATTCATTCATATCGATGTTATATACTCACGACGCCATTTTTATAATCGCTGGGATTCCATAAGTACTTGCTTTTTGTCAATTGTGCGATATCTGAAGGCCATAATAAAACCATGAACATCTATTGGACCTCCGAAAACTTATTGGGTTTTAGCATTTAGGTAGAAAATTGATATCGGCTACTTCCTTTGATTGATGTATGCGTTGAGTCGTGGTTGATCGGTGCAAAATAATTTCGCGCCTTTTTCTCAAGGATGATTTCGATGTTGATGATTCTAGTGTCTCACAACTATTAGTTGGGACCATTAGGGAGTCAGTCTTTAAGTAGTTAATAGGTTGCATCTGGTCTAGCTCTCGTGTGTGACTCCGTTAAACCTTGTTTGTCGATACGTCCGTATGCCTGTAATAGTCCCTTATAACTGTTTAAAATAATTCGTTACTTCTGTCGGTACGTGAAAGTCCTGATATAGCACGAAGTTTATTGTGTACCTGGGGATATCTGCGATTAGCTTCAGCGCCCTATTTTGAACCACCTAAAACTTATTCAGATAAAAAAAAACATCTACGCATCCACTTATACATATTCCATATGGTTTTAACTTATCACAAGTGCTATAAATATTTTAGGCCTATGTTGGAGTAGTTTCGTCGTCTTATCCTTCGTCGTTTACGAAATACAATTCCGGTTGGGTCAATTAAATGTATCACTGTTTCACGTTTTCCAATATACCATTTATGGATCGCTAATATTTTAAATTCATAAATCAATATCCATAAAGTTGTCCAGATTTTTTCGTTTCCTCTTCGATGTACATTACTATGGTATTTAAATCAGTAAATTGTTTCCTTATGTAGGTACTACCGATATAATTTTTAATGCGCTTTAAAGTGCTGTGACTTATTATATAATTTTCTTCGCTTCGAAGAAAATATCGAATTTTGCTGTGAGCTAATCCCATGTCGTAATAAAATTTGGTAGAATCTTTGAAGTTCATAATATTCTTACTTTCACCATGGCAAGAGAATTGCGAGTTAACAACCTGCCCAGCTTACGTATTGCTGTAGAACTGATGAACTGATTCTGCCTTTTGCCTACTGATCATATACAATGTGTGTATGCATAACTCTGGAAACGGCTCAATAACCTCACAATTAGTAGGCTGATTTAAACCAAATTTGGTACAGTTCTGGAAGAGGATCTTACGCACGGAATGACGATATTGGTGCTATTGCCAGCCGTTTTGTTTTTCTAAAAATGAAAGTTTTTATATGTAACACCCTGTATACTTTTTCATTTAGAGATTTTACGTTTCATTTGTTACACTTTTGATATAGCATATGTTTTTCCGAATATCAGTAGTTTTCTAAGTAACGACGCGTTTTGAAAATTATCAACAAATTGTGTTTTATTTATTGATAAATAAAACACCAGTTCACTTTTAATGAAAAATAAATATCACCCTTTCAGATTACATGTAGTTCAATAGTTATCAAAAGATAATTATGAGCAAAGAATGGAATTTTGTGATATTATGAAGTCAAGGTGGGACCAAAATAACCAGTTTTTCAACTTTGCAGTAGTTTCAGATGAAGGAACATTTATATTAAATAGTAAAGTCAATAGACATAACTGTAGGTTTTTGCGTCGATGAAAATCCCCACCGGATCAGAGAAGATCATACACATCGCTCTAAAAGATTGAATGTGTGGGCTGGGCTTGGGGACAAGATCGGTCCATTTTTTATTGATGAAAATTTGACATCACAACTTTACTTTGAGATCTTAAAAATGCAAATAGTGCCTATATATTATATGCTCCTATAATTTATTTCTAGACGCATTTAAAATAGCGTTTTTATACATATTATATATTATAACGTATAGAAGAAAATAAATTTGCACCGTTTATCAACTCATTTTTTTAAACGTTTGTAAACAAGATTTATTTTATTTTTTGTTTTATTGCTCTGGTTAAATCAACTGGCCAGCATCCTTCTAATCAAGATTAAAATACGAATGTTACACGGTGTGTTTCATTTTTTTGTCATGTGAAAAATGAAACCACAATGTGGCTTACCGTTTGCTTTAATAGCTGCGACACTAATAAAGTAAATAAAATTTTGACCTGAGTTTAAGTACCTATTTATACAAAAGAAATAAGCAGTACTATCTCTTATAGGTAATTCCTACTGGCCATACTTTGTTATCTGATTATTAATTAAGTTACTGATAAACGGGATAGATAAAGATTTTCATATTAAGACACTGCAAATGCTTTAATTTGTGCAACATCCTTTTATTGAAATATCCTTGCTTGCTTACCCAAAAATTAGGCAATACCCTTGTTGTTACATTAATAAAAGAACAAATATATTGCAATGTCATTTAATAATGTTGTATTTACGATTATCGTTAAAACAAATAGGGTAATTAAGAAGTTTATAGAGAAATAGAACATATTACTATTTTTTAAAATAGGTACCTAATTATTTCTGGTAGCAGATGTGAAACCCCTAAATATATTAAAAATGGATTACCTAAACTTTATTAATGAACCTTTTCTCTTGGAAAATCACAAGTAATCACCCCTTAAATTACGTACCGTACTTCTGAAATACCCTGTATATATGTCTGGCCAATTTTAAAGGCTCTTTATATCTGTTCAGTAAAGACAGAAATAATTAGGCAACGAAGTAGCAAACAAAAAGACAAAATTAGTTCCTTCTCTAGTCGTTATCTTATGTTGTAAATGTTGTCATGTTAAATGAATAATTATTTAAAATAAATCAATTTTAATCAAGAAAACTCCACAAGTGTCTAAATTATATCGAACTCCAGTCACGAAAGAAAGCACGTTACCCGAACAACCCCTTATATGTAGCTTTTAATTTTTCCTAATTATATCAGTATCAGTCAACTTTAATTAATTCGTATTGAATATTTTACAAGAAAAAATAGAGTTACCTCAAGGCAAGAAGTGTAATTTCTACAAATCGCAGTAAATTGTTCCAAACTGCATTTTTAACATAACCTTCATGCGTCACCTTACACAAAGAAACCATAATGTTTAGAGATAGTTGCAGCCTAATAATTATAAGAACATTATACATAATATACGGTAGAATGATTACCATACAATGAAAATAAAAGTTAAGATTTAACGTTTTCCGAAAGATAAAAACGTAGTTATTTTTACTTTTTAGTTATACTGGTTGATTTCTGACAACTATCTTTATTATCGCGGGTCATTTTTTAGCAATAATCAAACTAAAATAGTACCGAAACATATTATGGTTGTAATATTCAAAGATGTAGAATTAAATTTAAAAATTAAATAATTTAGAAAAATATATTGGCCATAAGAATAAACTTGACGCCAAGTTAGTCAAGTTAGATATTATAAGCAGCTAGTGTAAAAATGAAAAATTAAATGTTTAAAAGGCCACGCAGTAAAAAGAAATAATTTTTGATGCCACTATATAATAATAATAATAATTTAAAAAACAAATTAGTGAATAGAAACTCACACGATTGTAGTTAATAATGTGTTTACAACTCGTTTTTTTTTATAATTTATTTTTTATTTGTTTTCAGCATGTCAATTCTATCCCCCAGGAGAGTACCTACGATTTGTACGAGTACCTGAAAATTTAAAAGTTGGCGAGGAAGTATTGCGCATAAATGTGTATCCAAGAAATAACCTAAATTTGCTTCCTGTAGATAAGGTAAGTACCTAGACGAACAACTATTTGTTTAATCAGCATCTTTTCAGCTATACCTTATAATATAGAAGTACTTTAAGTGTCGATTACATTGAATTCCTATTTAAAAAAATGTAGTATGTATAGCTACACTAAAGGTTCTCTTATTTCTAGAATGAAGATGTTAACTACTTTACCTACCGAGACGTCAACAGAACGTCGGTTTCATTACTGTTGGCAAAATCTCTAGAAGATTTAGTTGACACAAACACACCAAGAAATGTTTTGAAGTTTAAGCTGAGTTGTGACTTTAACGACGGAGAAGATACTGTAAGTATTGTTTCTTTCGGGTATATTTTACCTAATTTATTTTATTAAGAATTATCCAGGTGGACACATTGGCGTTTTATCCTCATTGCGATAAATCACAGAGACAGCAAAAGTAAAATACATCTAGTTTCTACTGTATCTACAACAAGTATTAGGTTTCTACCGCGTCAACAACACGGCTTAATTAAAGGTAGTAGGGGCTATGATATTGAAAACATTATATCTTTTAAAATTATTGTTTTATGATGCCTTATGTCGGTGCTAATATGAATCAATTATTTCGATTTGCTTTAAATTATAACAGCAACAAGAACGGTTTGGTTAATATTTATCTCAACATCTGATGTTTTCACTTTTTAATGCCTTTTTATGTTGATATAGAAGTCGTAAGATGCGATTGACGTAGTAAAGTTAGTTACACATTTTGTGTTGGGTCAAGAAGTTGTTTTGATTATTAATGAAGTGTTTATATTTTCTTATGCAATTTAGAAATGACACTTTTGGAACTTTATTATATTTTTTCATCAGTTTGCAGTAGAAGGTAGATTAATTATTACGTTACTAAAAGTAGAAAGCGAATATTATTTGTCGAGTTCAAAAGCTTGCACCGCCGATGCTGCACACTGGGGAAAACAGAAAAAGGCCTTCTTCTCCGAGTGACATATAATTATTTTTCTTAAACCTTCATAATACACAATAGAAACAAATGTAGTAAGAAGAAGAATTCAAACTTTCGCGCACGAGTCCAGCCAGAACACTATCATTGAGCCAGCACAGCTTTCAGTGATTTCTTGCATAGAGAGAACTTTCGACACTATTGGTTTATCATTTTCATCTCGTTGCTTTAAGTACACATTCAGTTTAGAACGATTTTTAAGTTTTACTTTATGTTTAATATTTAATTTAGACTTTGTCATTAAATCTTTACTCAACGTGTCCCCTTTTTTTATGATTCTGACATAGTATGACTGAATGGCACTTTTCTTTAATAAGTTGGTATGGTTACTTTTTAGATTTAATTTTGTACTATTAACCAAATGAAAAATATTGATACTAGTAACAAAATAGGCTCCTTCTACATACGGTATTACGTTCTATAATGTGTTTGCTTTATTACTAGCATGGAATCCTTCATTCTCAAAAAAGTGCTCTTCTAACGGCAAGCCTTGGTTTACCAAAAAGTGTGACCGAGCTTTAAAAACAAAACACTATTTCTAACGACAATGGCGTCAAAACCCTACCATCGTATCATCATTGTTAACGCTTACAACCAATGCAAGCAGGGCCGTAGCCACCCGTAGAGCCAGACGGGCCCGCCCCCCCCCCCCCCGAAATTCCGCGAATCCTAAAATTTTCCTATATATGTGAATCATGTTTTAAAAATATGTCTATCGACAACAGGCCATATTTTTTAAGACAACGCTACGCCTGTGAGACATATAATATCTCTCTTAGCACATTTGGACAGGAGATTTTCTTCTGATCTGGATCGATTATCTCGAATCCGATCATCAAAAATTGCGTGTGAAATATAAAAAAAGCTTATACTAGATGTTGGTTTTCGCACAGTTTACTGGTGTTTGAAATTTTCTGCGCAATTTTTCATGATCCAATTCGAGATATATCGATCCGGATCAGAAAAAAATCTTCCACTCGAAAGCGCTATATTAGATATCTCGTTTCGATCCAATACACACATTGCGAACTCACACTCAGTTGCAGTTTCGATAAGAAACTGTTACAGAAGAGGCGTAAGTTAACCCCTTTTCAACACTATATAATATTGTTTACGACAATTGAAATTGAAATGAAACGTGCACAAGGCAAACCAAGTATTGTTGGATTTCTTAAGAAATCAAAAAAGAATTAATTGAAAGGTAAGTAATGTGCATTTTGACCTTACTAATAGCCATGAAAGGGTTTGTATAACCTCAAACGTCAACACTTTTTTGTAGTTTTTTAAGTGTTACAAATAAATATGTGTACAGCTATAATATATAAGATATAGATAAAACTAGTCGTTCTCTCTACTTGACAAACATTTTTCTAATACAAAGATTTTCGCGAATTTCATAATTATTATTCAAATAGATTTAAAGAAGAAAGGGGTTTTCTATCCAACTACTAAAAAACATGGGCGCAACAGGAGTTTTCAAGAAACTTGGATGAAAGACTTTCCTTTCCTCGCTTATTCTCAACGAGAACGTACTGCAAACCATGCTGGCTGTTTTTTCATGAAGGAGTTGGCAAAGGAAACCACGAAATTCCAGGACTGTCACCAGCTGCCAAAAGTTTGCCAAAAATTTCCTTGAGGTATCTTCAGGAAAACGATCAGATATTATATCTCTAATGGATACGCAGCAAGCCAAAGAGAAAAAAGAAAATAGAGCAGCTATCATACCAATAATAAAAACCATTCTTTTTTGTGCTGAGCAAGAATTACCCTTGAGAGGCGATCCCGATAGTGGACCTTTGTCGTTGATGAGACCACAACTGAATGATGGAAAATTCCGAGCTCTTTTGCGATTTCGAATCGATTCCGGGGATGTAAGTTTGGAAAAACACGTTCTCAATCATTCGAAAAATGCCCAATACATGAGTCCAGATATTCAGAATGAAATAATTACGTAACTCAACGGGCAATGAAAGACTCAGTGTACTCGCCGTACTGTCAATTCATGGAAACTTAGGTATCGATCCGAATGAGGTTCTCGAGATTATGGTAGCAAAGAAATCGCGAAAGTTAAAATTTTAAATTTTGTCTCCTGGAATTGACTCTTTTGTTTGACAATTGATATGTATGTGCGTGACTGACAATTAAAATTACAGTGACGATATTGATAACAATAAAGCAGTTTTTCACTAATGAGTCCAACTTTGATTACAAATATCCATGCAAGACACCCCTCAACTATTTGCGCTCCCCCAAAAAAAAAAATTATAACTACGTTTTGGGCCCCCCCAAATCAAATTTCTGGCTACGGGCCTGAATGCAAGCAAACAATAAATCAAAGCAAAGAAGCGCATACCCAGGAGATCAAGGACAAACTTCTTGAATGTCCTAACGGATCAAGATCATTTTAGTCGGTAGCTAAGGCGGTTAGTCAGAACTTTACTAAGTCAACCATTTCACCTCTAACACGTTCTGATGGCACCATTGCGACCAAAGCACAGGAAAAAGCAAACTTACTGACGAAACTATTCTCTTCACATTCAACCGTTTTTCAGGGAAAAACTCTACCGAATATTCCCTCTGTAGAACCGAGAATACAAGAGATTGTTTTCCGGCAGAGCCATGTTAAACGAATCTTGAGGAGTCTTGACAGTAAAAAAGCTATTGGTCCTAACAAAATATCAGTCATCGTAATTAAGACATGCGCTGATTGTTTCCGGCAGCGCCATGGTAAACGAATCTTGAGGAGTCTTGACACTAAAAAAGCTTTTGGTCCTGACGAAATATCAGTCATCGTAATTAAGACATGCGCTGATGAATTGACAACGATATTTTGTAAGCTTTTCAACTTATCTTACAAAAAAGGGATATTTCCTTCTATCTGAAAAACTGCACGAGTCCATCCCATACCAAAAAAAGGCAAGAAGACCTTGCCAAGCAATTATCGTCCAGTCGCATTGCTTTCGGTTACTTCAAGAGTTATGGAGAAAAATGATTAAAGTACCTGGAAGGCTCTAACATTATTTGTGACCGCCAAGCCAGTATGAAATTTTTGAATTTTTTTTTTTTTTTGAAATTTTTTATTGCCTATAATTTACAATTCTAATGGTATTCTAATTTAGAATATTCTTAAAAACAATAATATATTATTCATAATACACATGCATAAGTACTTTTTAATAAAATATTGGCAATACTATGCAGGTAAATTGCTTAGAATTTGTGTCTGCAGTGGGTGTTGTCACAATACATATTACAAAGTTTACGCATTTACAAAACTATCTTAGACTTACATTCTATTTTAAATAATAACCAAAAATATATATAAATACTATTAATAATAAATTAATACTATCAATAAAATTTTCCACAAAAATCACAGCATTAAAAATAATAAATATATATTATTATAAATAAATTAATATTTATACGTGGAAACGAGCGTGTAGTGGTAAAATAGGTGTAATATATTAATAAAAAAATATAAAATAATATTTTTAATGACTAATTAACAAAAAATAAATTAAAACGAAGAACGCAAATTAAAGTTGATAAAGAGTAACTAAACACACAAAACCATAATCAAAAATATTTCAACTGGGCGACTATTTGAACCAGTACATAACTTCTTTTATTTCATTATTCTTTTCAAGTATCCATAAATCTACGTATTTTTTAAATAATTGATAGGAAGTATTTTAATATTTAGTTGGAGGCAGGTTATATAATTTTGGACCAGAGAAAGAAATATGCCTTTGTGTAAAAAAGTAATTAGTATTTACTACAGATACACAATATCTGGCAGCAGTCCGTGTGTTCAGATCCAGCGGAAGAGCAATTTTATATTTATTATTGGTCATCATAAACCTTAAAGTATTTTTTATATATAGCTGTCTAACAGTCAGAACATTAGTCTCAGAGTACACAAGATCAGAGGGATATCGTTCATTTTTAGAAAAAATAACCTTTAGTATGAACTTTTGTGTGAGCATTACCTGATTGATGACATTATGGCATGCACCACCCCAAACTATAATACCATAGTTAATAATAGATTCCACAAGAGCCTGATATATTGATTTAAGTAATTTTTTGTTTAGTACTTGGCGTAGCTTATAGAACCTATAGATTGTTTTCCGTAGTTTTTCAGTTATGTATGTCACATGCTTATTCCATTTTAGATTTCCATCAACTAGAATACCCAAATACTTAACCATATTTTTAGGTAAAATCTGTAATTCACAGTTACAATCATTGTCGTTTTTGGTAGTGCAGATGTTTGTATGTATTCTTATCGGATTAAACATCGGTAAGTTATAGTTATAGAGAAAGGTACATATAATGATTAATCCGCGTTTAAAGTTAACAAATTACTATCCAACCATTGTTTTGCTTTTAATACACCTGTTTTGGTTTTTTTAAGAACGTCCTCCCATGTTTTATCTCTAAACAACAAGACTGTATCATCGGTATAGCATATAGTTTTGTCAGATATGCTTGATTTCATTAAGTCATTGATGTATATTGTAAATAATACAGGCCCTGAAACCGTACCTTGCGGCACTCCATATTTTATTTCATTTTCATTGCCAACCCGGCCATTTACTTTTACTTTTATTTGTCTTTCCAGTAAATAAGACTTTATCATATCATAAGCTAATCCTCGGATTCCCAAACAGTGTAATTTTCGTAGTAGTATTTGGTGTGATACAGTGTCAAAAGTATTTCTTAAATCTAGGAAAACTCCCACAGCTTTGTTCCCAGTATTAAAACTATCGATAACAAACTGAATTACTTCGTTAACAGCCATTTCAGTGTTGTGCTTTTTACAAAATCCAAACTGCGTGTCAGCGAATAGATTATTTGTCTTCTAAGAATGAGTTGAACCGCAACTTAATACATTTCTCTACAATCTTGCCGATAGTGCCAGTTAAGGCAATAGGTCTATAGTTGCCAACGTCTTTACGGTTTCCTGCCTTAAAGATCGGTACAGTTAGGGTAGTTTTTAATATCCCAGGGTATATTCCAGGTTTAAATATGCTGTTTATTAGGTGTCTTAGAGGTTTGATTATAAATTTGTAGTTTAATTTTACAATACTTGTTGTGATTTCATCTTCTCTCCTGCATGCATTTGGCTTTAATGTATTGATTTGTTTAATAAGTTCTTCATTTGTTATAGGGGTTAAAAATATAGTTTTATGAAAGGTTTCAATATCGTTTTGTTCTTGTTGTACGGTTTTATTTGCCAAGGTTTCACCTATCTCACCAAAATACTTAGCGAATTCATTGGCTATTTTAGTACTAGTTGTTATTTTTTTATTTATATTATATTTGTTTTAATTTGTTTGTCGATGGGATTGTTTTCATTAACCAATTATTTGATCGTTTTCCAGATTTCTTTACAATAATTGTTTTTGTTATTATCGATTTTTACTTTGTAATATTTGTATTTAGTTGTATTTATTTTTGTGGTTAACAAATTTCTGTAAGTTTTATATATTTTAACAACATCCTTATTATTTGGCTGTAGAACACTTTTCTTTCTAAGCTTTTCTCTTTCTCTTATAGAATCAATAATATCCTGCGTAATCCGTGGTTTTATTTTCCTATTCTTGGATTTAATGCGGTATGCTACACTAGCATTTTAGCTCCAAGTATATTAATAAATTCATTTGCCATATCTTCAATATTGTTCTCTTGGATACTGTAGCAATATTGCCAATCCTCAGTTCTTAAAAGTTCTGTCAATCTTTCTTGATTTAGCCGTTTAGTGGTTCTTTGATTTTCCTGGGATAAATCATGATTTCGTTTACTATATTTACAATTTCAAAGTATAGGGAAATGATCAGTTAAACCGCTGCGTAATACCATTGATTCAATCTGAAACATATCGTGTTTTTTGTTTTCACAAAAAAATGGTCGATGCAGGAAGCGGAATTTTTTCCACTCTTGTTGCTTCATTAATTTTACTGAAAAAGCCATTTTGATACATATAATTAAGATATAATGATGTCGTATTCGATTCCAAGTCTAAGATGTTGAAATTTATGCCACCTGTGAAGCATACAATGTCTTTATTTAAATTAGGTTTTTGTTCGTTCATAAAATTGTCAAGATCTACTAGAAATTCTAAAGGATTATTTGATGGAGACCTGTATAAAGCTATTATGCCTATACTCAAATTGTCCTTTATACAGAAACAATTAAAAAATTTGAATTGCCCACAGTTATAATATGTTCATTTGGGTCTAAGTTAGATTTAATATAAATGACTGTTTCATCACACTTATTAATTTTACTGTTATTGTAAAACAAATCGTAACCAGGTAATACAAAAGCATTTGTATTATCAATGATATTTGTCTCCGATAATACAATTACATCAAAATCGGCGTTTATAAAGTCCAAAAATGTAACTAAGTTATCATAGTTCTTTCTTATGCTCCTTATATTAAGACGGATAATTTTTAGATTAAGATCGTTCGCAAGGAAAGAAACCCTTTCATCTATCGAATCGCATATGTATGTATTATGATTCAAGTAGTCATCCAGCAATTCAATGGAACCCTCCAAAAAACTCTTACTCATGATTTTGTTAATACAAATTTAATTATTACACTAGTGAATTAATAAACCAAAAATAAAGAAAATTTTTGATACCTGTAAAAAGTAAGAAAAATAAAACACAATATGACAACTCTTTAACTAGTAGAAATTATCTAATTATTTGGTTGAAATATTTTAATTACTTAATAATATTTATTAATAAATTATATACACTCTACATCAATATTTATATAGTTAAGTACAATTATTACTTTTTTGTACTTCTGCTAAATTTTGGACTATATTTAGCTTTACGTTTATTTTTGTTTTGGGAAGTAATATTTTCCTCCATGGGTAAACCTTTTTCAGAATTCTTCGCAATTCTACCTTTGTCTGGGTTTTTTTAAATTATAATCGATTTCTTCCTCCGAATTAAGCTTAGTTATATCATATTTTTGGCCTATACTCTCTGATCGTTTCTCTAACAATCAATGCTGTAGATTTCATCTTCAACTAACAGTTTCTAGCCACGAATTTTAGCATTCAAATTTTGTTCTCTTGCATTTTTCAGATACTTCCTTAAAATTTTGAAATTATTTCTATCCTCGATACATTGATCATTGGTAATACTTATATATTATCAAACAATGTCGTCTTTTTTAAAAATGAGACAAATTCTACAATTATAGGTGGCTTTTCACTTTTGCCAATTTTATAAACATTGTTTATATCATCTGTTTTTAATGTAGCACCCGGTAAATTGTTCAATAATAGTACTGTATCTGACGCTAAGGACTGTGATGTGTAGAGTGAAATTGCACCAAAAACAATGACATTATTCTGTCGTATTTTACGTTCAAAGTTAATACATCTCTTTTTCAGTGATTCCACTTCTTGATTTGTTGCGTCAACGCTCTCCTTTATAGAGGAAATAAATCTATTAATTTTGGCATTAATATCTTCCGTTTGCTTGTTGTTAGCCTTCAATAATAGATTAAAAATTATCTGTTGTTCTTTAGGTAAATTTTCAGTATCTTCCATATTTCATCTACCGCTGGTGAAATTTTCTTTATTTAAATAACAAATAAATTCCGTAAGTCTAGATCAACAGGATACCTTCGCGCTTATGT
Organism: Polydrusus tereticollis; assembly: GCA_963920685.1. NCBI lineage: Eukaryota > Metazoa > Arthropoda > Insecta > Coleoptera > Curculionidae > Polydrusus > Polydrusus tereticollis. Next base: position 61,362,513 of record OY987329.1, read on the forward strand.
TACTTACGTTTGGAACAACGCAATAGAACATTATGGTGAGTTCCGGGCTGTAGCACTGGACATTTCCAAGGCCTTGACCAAGTGTGGCATGAGGAGCTCCTAACTACAGTCAGAACATACATAATGTCGGTTCAACTTTGTTCATGGCGATCAAGCTTTCTTAAAGACCGTTCTCTGCGAGTGGCGATGATGGATTTCTTTTAGACACTTTTAACATCAACATTGAGTCCCTTAAGGTTCTATATTGTCGCCCACCCTCTTTTTACTATACATATAACGATCTTTTGGAAAAAATTAAAATTCTTATGTGTAGCTTGGCTGATGACATTGTTTCATCTTTTACTTTGGATTCTCGATCATCGACTGCCAATGCACATCTCTATGGCAGCAAAAGGTCTCACATCTCAACAAGGACCTAGAAGAAATTCCGTCTTGGGGTGACAGTAACCAAGTAGAATTTAACGCTAAAAAGACCCAGGCGGCAGTTTTTTTTTAAAAAGTTAATGTTGAAGAACCGGATATAGTTATGGCGAAACACTCGATTCTCTTGGCTTCATAAATTCATTTCTTGGGCGTTAATTTGGATAGTTATATGTCTTGGCATAGTGACGTTGCGGCCATTGCTAAGGCAGCCTCGCAGAAGCTTGGAATACTTTTCCGAACTAAGAACCTCTATACACCCCAACAACTTTTGATGCTCTATAAAGCCCAAATTCGATCATTGCTTGAGTACTGTTCGCATATTTGGGGCTCTGCTCCTAAGCATACCCTGAGATTGCTAGAAATTCAAAGCAGAGCCATTCGCATGATCGGTGACCATAATCTGACAAACAACTTGGAAAGCCTTGAACATCGAAGGCATGTTGGCGACTTGAGTCTACTTTACATATATTTTCATGGCAAGCACTCAACTAAGGTTGCCCGCTTGATACCACCCAGAGCGGTGCACAGTGGATATACACAGGGAGCTACTGCAGCCCACCAATACGTGGTTCAGCTAAGGGTCCCTCAAACGACACTGTTTAAAAATTCTTTCATCTAGAGAACGTCATCACTCTGGAACGACCTCCCTGAGGCCGTGTTCCCTAGCGAGTATAATCTCCAAGGACCAACATAAATCGGTTCCTGCGCACACGCACCGCTCCCAGAGCGCCATAAAGGATGTATCCTGCAGTGCTGTTTCTTGTCATAAAAAAAATGAAATGATAACTTATACAACTGAGTTGCGATACATGACTTAAAAAATTAGGAGTAATCTATCAACAATGAATAGATAATAACAGAATAAGGTGCAATCAAAAGTTTATCACATCTTTCAACTTCTGAACTGAAGTGCGGGTAATATTAAATAGCTATCTTCCAAAATTAACCCAAGAAATCTAGAGCTATCAACAGAAGGGAAAGATTCGAATGGAGACGATTTGAATTACACCATTCTTTAATATTACAGAGGTCAGACGATATATCAGTCAAAAGTTGGCCTTCATTTTGATTTTCCCATGCCACAGATGCATCATCTGCAAAAGTCGAGATGGAGTCAGATATGTCAAGCTGAAGAAGATTATGGATATGGATCGGAAATAAAGTTGGACGCAAGACTGGACTCTGAGGCACGCCGCATAAGATACGTTGTTTACTGGATGGCAAAGAAACGAACTGATCGTGTTCAGAGAGAAAAGATTGAATCCATTGAGAAGCGATTCCGCGAAAGTCATAAACTTAGAGTTTCCGCAGCAGTATTTCGTTGCTCACGCAATCAAAAGCCTTCAATAAGTCGCAAAATACTGCTGCCTAGGTCTCTCTTTTGTTTATACTCTGAAATAAGGGTAACAAGTTGACCATGACATCAGATGCACTCTTGCCGTGTTGAAAACCATGCTGGTGTTGATTTAATATCTTACGCTTCTAAGAAGGAGGTAATACGTGTGCGAGCTAGGGTTTCAACTAGTTTTGACAGTGTGGAGACAAGAGAAATAAGCCTGTAATTAGAGGAAGAACCCTGGTCTCCACCTTTATAGACAGGGATGACCTTGACAACTATTAAGCTTGATGAAAAAATCTCTGTTACAAACAAGGTATTAATGGCACAAGAAAATGTAATTATGGCATCTTCTGGCAGTACAGTCAGTATTTTTAGGGAAATATCGTCTTCACTAGTAGCCTTCTTATTTTTCATGATTCTAATAGTTCCATTCACTTCTTGCGAAATACTTGAATACAAGTAAAAGGTCTCCTAAACACGCGTGCCTGAGAGATAAGACAGAGAGTCAGTTGTAGAGTGCAGATCCTTAGTTAGATTTTTAGCAACCGTGCAAAAGTAGGTTTTGAGTTCGCTTGCATTAATGTTAGTTATTTTCGTGTCATTAGGAACCCTTCCAGTTAATTCGATTACAATACACCATGATCATTTTTGTTTGTTACTGGAACTACGTAACCGCATTGAATGGACGCTCAAAGACATGTACCGACAGACATACTGCACAGGGACTTACGAATGGACAAGTTAAATACTTTTTATGACAAAATTATTACAAAATACCATACGCGCAAGTACATCCACGAATCGAGTTATTGTTGACGCACACATACACTCATTACCAAACTCGAGACATAAATTCCCTAAAGATTGACTTCCCCCCTAACAAATAATACAGGTATGTATTAAAGAGAATACGAAAAGCACGTAAGACCAAAACAGAAGGGACGAGAAGAAAATCAAAACCTTTCAAGATTGTTATCGATAAAATATTTACAACAAAAAACCAGAGCAAAAGACTGATGTCCGGCTCAAGAAAATTGAGTAGAAGAAGTAAAAATAGTATAATTTTACCAATAGTTATAATTTACCACTTGATTTTCCTTTTAAACCACTGCCCCTATTTTCCACTTTTTTACCCTCATGGCAATGACATTACGCGCAGGTGCATCGCGAACTTATAAATGTTGTCGATAATCACGTTGAGCTTTAATTATTGAGTTAAATTTAAGAAAATTCTCGATAAAATAAATGTGCTGATTTAAAAACCAACGCTCCATTTTGTTAATTGTCAACTATAAATATATACAAACTGATTTAAATTTCTATTCTAAACTGCTGGACAATTCAAGCGGACCGAGCTAATTGTTAGGTGAACTTTGGAGTAAAATATTTTACGAACGAATAAAGCTATCGATGCGCGGTTTGCAAAATTTAAAAGAGAATTTAATTCTTAATATGCACATTTTTTCCGATTTTTTTTTACCCCTAACCTTTAACTGTCTACAGGATTCAAAGGGAAGTATGTTTTTTTACCAAACCTTCTAAGTACCGGATTTCCACAAAAATAATTTTAAATTATTTCGGATGGTATTTTCTTGGTCTCCTATTTATAGAGAACAAAATAAATTCTCAAATTTTTGATATCCCTCTTTGTTCATGAAATTTCGATTTTTTCCTCAACCCCTGTAAATTTCAGGTATTTTTGTCATTAGGCCTTACAATGTTTTGTAAGAACGGGTTTTGGTAAGTGATTATAACTTCTTAGGACAACCTCCTTTGCAACGAGTACATTTTAATTTCTTGCGTTTCGTCATGACCAGTGGCGTACCCATAATCGGTAGTAATCACTAGTGGGTTGAAACGTCATCCTTGAACATCATCCGTGAAATGATTTAAACTTCAAAAGCGCGTATACAGGATGTACAAATAAGTGTATAACTGTTCCTAATTAATTTTTTAATAAACCTTTCTTACATATCCTTATAAACATCATTATAAAATACCGATAACACAAAATACATATTTTTTTGACAAACATATTTAGGACAAATAATAAAAGTAACAAAATTGTAATACGCGAAGGCAAAACGAAACAAGATTTATCCGATCCACTTTTCCAAAAAATACACAGTTATAAAACGAATATTTTTATTATTAACGGAACACTTAATTATTAGCAAATAAGATATTTTAAATAATGTTCATTAGGTACTGATATGCTTACATGATTAGTCTTCCTTAACTCTCTACTGATAAAACGGCTAATGAGAAAACTAATACCGGGTGGCTCCTCCCCGAAGGTTGAGAACCTCCTGGCACCGCCGAGGCATACTTCTTTCCAGGTTATTGATAAGTTGTTGTGGTATGTTTTCCCATTTCTCCCGTATTGCTACGGCAAGCTCTGCCAATGTTTGAGGTGCATTTTCCCTTGATCGTACACGCAACTTTAAAGAAGACCACACATGCTCAATAATGTTTACATCGGGAGAATTTGAAGGCAAGTTTAATTGATTATTATTGCTTTCCTCCAAAAACTCTTGAACAATCCGTGCCCTGTGTGGCCTTGCGTTGTCATCAACAAAGAGAAAACTGGGCCCAAAGTTTTTCGCAAACGGCAGCACGATGTTTCTTAAAATTTCATTCATATAAATTTCGGCATTTACGGTTCTTTGCAAAATAAAAATATCCGTTTTTCCATTGTGCATTACTCCTGCCCATACGGTAATACCCCTCTCCGCCAAAAGCTTCTTGAGGAGCCATATTTTCCTCAATGTATCTTTCCCCAGGTTGCCTCCAAACAATAATCCTTCCATCTGAATGGATCAGATTAAATCTTGTCTCATCGCAAAACATACAATTTTGCCATTCTGCACCCCACCTTATATGCGTAGCTGCCCACGCTTGCCTCTGATGACGGTGCTGCTGCAAAAGCCGCGTACATTTTGCGCGCCTTCTTGCTCTACAAACAGGAAAGATGTAAAAATAATCATTCTACAGTATTTTTTCTTTGTTAGTATACCTTAAGTTATTGTAGTTTAGCCTCCTCCTCAATATCCTATCGGAAACCACAATACCAGTATGTCGCCGCATATTTTCATTGAGGACCCTAGAGTTCAGGGTCCGTCTACGTCGAGTTTCTCGTAGGAGGTTCCTCTCTGCTTGCACTGGTATTTTTCTATTCCGGCCACCTCTATGTCTGTAAGCCGTGTCGCCCGTGGTTGCAAACCGTTCTTTTAGCCGAATGATTGTGGCCTTCCCAACATTATACATATTGGCTACAGCCTCAACCTCCAGGCCTTCACTAAGCAATCTTAAAACATTTGCGCGTTCGGTTCGGGACAATCGTGTCATTTTTAAAAATAATTATGTGACTTAATGACATCTCCTGAATTAACAATGGTTTTACCATGGTACCTACTGCAACGTTATCCTGGCACGAAACACACGATGTGTGGAAATGGAGGCATATAAAATGAAAAAAAAAACTAATTAAAACCGATTATGGGTACGCTACTGGTCACGACGAAACGAAAGAAATTAAAATGTACTCAGATAGAAATAAAGGTCTGTCTTTACCACCAAATAACTTTATTTGCCCCTCTAGGGTAGAAAACAAGGGTTATAAAAATACATAAAATGACGATGAATTAAATTAAATTTCTTAATGCATGTGTTGTACTAGTTTCGACTTTAGAGAAAGTCATCCTCAGCAACTAACCATTTAAGAGATTTTTATATGAAAAGAAGTTAAAACAGTTGGGGGAGCAGAGAGGTGATTCAATAATACAATACAATATAATGCAGATTATGCAACTTTTGGAATTGACAGGAGTTTAGTATAAGAACGATGTATCTCCATGTGAAGGTAGGGGTTGATTTATACGCAAGTAGAATTAAGGACCTTAATCATAGTCGAGTGATTTAAGAAATGTTGAAGTCAAAACGTGTTAAAAAAGAAGAATTGTAACATATCAATTCATTCTCTTTTCAGTGAAACTAAATTAGCGAGGGGACATGCTTAATGTTATGGTGGTCTCGCCACAGAATATGGACTACTTCTTAAATCTTAAAATGTACTCGTTGCAAAAGAGGTGGTCCTAAGAAGTTATAATCACTTACCAAAACCCGTTCTTACAAAACATTGTAAGGCCTAATGACAAAAATACCTGAAATTTACAGGGGTTAAGAAAAAAATCGAAATTTCATGAACAAAGAGGGATATCAAAAATTTGAGAATTTATTTTGTTCTATATAAATAGGAGACCAAGAAAATGCCATCCAAAATAATTTAAAATTATTTTTGTGGAAATCCGGTACTTATAAACTTTGGTAAAAAAAACATACTTCTGTTTGGACCCTGTAGACAGTTAAAGGTTAGAAGTAAAAAAAAATCGGAAAAAATGTGCATATTAAGAATTAAATTCTCTTTTAAATTTTGCAAACCGTGCATCGATAGCTTTATTCGTTCGTAAAATATTTTACTCCAAAATTCACCTAACAATTAGCTCGGTCCGCTTGAATTGTCCAGCAGTTTATATGATACTTATAATCTAAAAAATGAGCGTCGGGATATATTTACGCAGCTCTAGCCAAGACGAAAATTGTTTTCTTTTAGAAAAGCACTATTCATTGGCGTTAAGGAAGGCTCCAAGTTAATGGTGCCCAGGTGAACTGGCGCCAAAAAGTAAAATACCTAAGGCTTATATTTGATGAACGACTGAACTGGAGACCCAATTCAATTAACAGAGCGAAGCTAGCATTGCAACAGTTAGGCTTTATCTACCCCCTGCTTCACAGGCGGAGTAGGCTTGGTAACAGGACTAAAGTCAAGATTCAGACCGGTTTTAACGTATGGCGTACCTTCGTTGTGCAACATAAGCAAATAAAGAGCTTAATAAGTTCCAAGAAATACAAAATAGAGCGTTAAAACAATAGCCGACATAACGAGACTATAAACTACATACTGCACCAAGATTTCCCTATGCAGAAAATAAACGAATTTTTCATAAAAGTTATTACATACTACTACAAACGCACGGATGTATCGACTAATCCATATATCACAGGCTCACATAAAAGATCCAGACAAAACAACACATACAAATTACCGAAAGATTGGTGCCCTATTGGTGCAAATCCATAGAAAAGAAGCACTGATATTACGAAGGCACTAACATTAATAGTACAGGCGTCAAAATTACGCAGTGTTTAAATTTTTCAAATAAAGTAATCAAAACAAGAATATCTCATGCAAAACTTAATCTCAAAATTCCTATAAATGGAAAAACTTAAACAGTTCACGAAAGTTTAAGAGAAATCACATGATATATCCTAACTTAAAAGTGCAAAGAAGATCCCAAGTGTAGTCCATTCATTTTGGCGATCCCTGTTTGAAAATTTGACACGAACATTTATTGATCTTATTGAAGCCTTATATATAATTTTGTTAGATCGGGCGATAAAATAACTTTATCGCTCTAAGACGAAAACATTTTATTTTACGTCTGAAAAAAAGGCCATAAAAGTGTACTGCCCGTAAAGTACACTTTTATGGCCAAATACAGAAATAATAATAAATAGCACCTAGTAGTAATATTTAAAAATACCTTATTGTATTGCTTAAATTTTCCAATAGGTAAGGCGTTTTGATTCCGTTAAACTATCATATCAATATGTAATTTTTCTCATTATTTAGTATTTTATGTTGGGTGTCTACATATTTTTAAATATTAAATTTATTCCCAATCTGTTCTAATAGTAGGCTCAACATCATTATTCCATATTGATTTTTTATGGTAAAATAATTTTAAAAAATGTATGCAAAGTGTGACTTATGAATCGTATTTACATGTTTAAATTTTGCAGTTCCGTTATGAGACATCCTCCGCGCCCACATATACCGGTTGGACAAACAATTTTCTTTTAATTTTATTAATTGAGGAAATGTCTTCAAATTGTGTCTTAAAGAAAGGTAAAAATAAATATCTTAGGTAGTACTAAAAGTATGGAATATATCCTTCGATTCAGGTTGAAAGTTAGAACTGGACTTTAAAATTTTTTAATTTTTGCTTGAAAATTCTTAATAAGATTTTGAAGAAGGCCAGCGTTCGGACTTTCGGACGTAAGAAATCTCGAAAAATTATTTTAAATTTCAAAAGAAATATGTGGTGCAAGAAATAAAGAACAGCATTATGGACATTATCAGAAAGTCAGGTTTTTGTAAGGTTAAGAAATGTGTTCGTTAATTAATGTTAAAATATTAGTATAAAATGCGTAGTCCTGGACTCGAGAGCCTGGGTATTTTGGCGGTAAAATTGTAAACATTGTTTATAAATTATTGTAATAAAAGTTAGTTAAATATTGGATAAAATATACAGATTATAATAACCGAACAACTTATACCAACAATTAAATTTAAATTTATATTTATATAGGCACTAGTATCTATCTATTTTCCCCTGAAGATGAACGTCTAAGCGTTCGAAACATGTAGGAAACTAAACAGTAATTTTCATATATTAAACTTTGAAGGAAGACTGGATTATTTTATTTACATTATACTTTAACTACACTGAAAGTATGGACTATTTGTTCAACATTAAACTTATTCTCTTACTCAGTCTCTTCTTTTGAGTTTCGAATTGAGTTTTTCTATGTAGCTAAGAAAGTTTGTTCAACGACAAAAATGTCAAGTGGAACACGCCGCAGTTGCAAAATTTCTCCTGACAAGTTTTCTTATATTTGTGGCGAATTTTTGGTAAGGTCAGAAGCTAGACCATTTTCCGAAAATGTGAAAAATGCCTATTTTATCTACTTTGTGGTGTTTTAATCGGAGATCAAGACAAGCAGTGGGCTCCCCATGTGGGCTGTGTCAGCTGTGGCGTGTCATTGGTGCAGCGAATGAAAGAAAAGGGAAGAAGTATGCTTTTTGCAGATCCAATGATATGGCGAGAACCCACAATCATTTAGACGATTGCTCTTTCAGACAAAGACTGAAGGTTATTTCAAAAAATATAAGCGCAAGATCGAATGTCCGAATTTGCCTTCTGCCATAAGACACGTTCCTTACAATGCAGACTTACCAGTACTGACTGCGCCTTTTGATTGGCAAGATATTGTTTTGGGAGATAATGAAAATAATAATGCATCATCTGACAGCTCTGGAGAGCAATGTACCAACCCCACTTTTTCTCCAGGTCCCCGTTCCGGCGAGCCACAATTAATTGTTCAAAATGAGTTAAATGATTTAGTACATGATTTAAGGTAGTCAAAGCAACAGTCAGAACTTCCTGGTTCCCGTCTTAAGAAATGCAAGGAAAAGGAATGCTACGTTTATAATATTATGTTCGTTATGTGCGTGTACTGATATCGATGGTTTAATGCAGGAACTGAGTATCAAGCATTCTTCTTGTGAGTGGCGCTTGTTCATAGACGCATCGAAATATAGTTCAAAAGCTGTGCTATTATATAACGAAAATTTAAAACCATCTATATCAGTTGCCCATTTAGTGACAATGATAGAAACCTATCAAAATATGCGCATCCTTTTAGATAAAATAAACTACAACCGGTACAAATGTCAGATATGTGGGGAGTTAAAAGTTATATCAAATTTAGTGGGACTTCAGGGAGGATTTACAAAATATTGATGTTTCCTTTATTTGTGAGATAGTGGTGCAGTGAATGAACAATATGTAATGAAAATTTGGTCGGTAGGGAGTGAATTTCAATCGGGATATTAAATTGATGATGAAGAATGCTAAAATCGTGTGAATTCACTAGCACAGAAAGTTTTTAATTATTTATCGGTATTTCCCCAGGTAAAGAAATTTTACTTGTCATTCGAGAAATGAAATCAACAATAGGCTTATTATTTTCCCACTTGTTTCAGCTGAGCTGACATAAACTGACTAAGTTGACGATTTATTTGACCAAGTAAGTCAGATTATCTCAGTCAAATTACCCCCTCCCTTGCCCTCGCGAAGGTTACCGGATTTGTAACTGAGATCGCTTGGTGTGGCTGATTTATGAGTCAACTGTCAATTTGGCATGAACTAGCAAAATGGTCAATTTGTTTGCAACTAAGTCAATATATTCCTTCAAGTTAGCTTAGGTCAGATATATACGGGATCTTGATTGGGTTTTTACGTCAGGAATATCCTTTGACATCTGTTGTCTCATCGAAGACTTTTTGGGTCTTGTGGCTTAATTTCGAACTTTGATTCGGCTATTGCTACTTTATTGGATGAAGGCTGGAAAGCTGCATAGTTCTTAGCGCCTGCTGCATGTCTGTTAGACGATCATGGTAGTGCTTCTCTACTGTATAATCATAGTGCTTCTCTACTGTTAGAGATTTATGCCAACGGGGAGCCAATCTTTAGGCAGTTTGTATGTAGAATTTGGTCTGGCCGTCGTATGTGAGTCCGTTATTAGTATATTGGTCGATACGTCCGTACGTCTGTAATAGTCTGTGATTGTTTTTAAAAATAATTCGTTGATTGTCGGTATTCGAAAGTCCTGATGCAAAACACGGTTCATGGTATATCTTGGAGCATTTGCGATGAGTTTCAGCGCCTTGTTTTGAATCACCTGGAACTTATTCAGCTCGGACTTACTTATATTGCACCAAGATGCTGCTCCATAAGTAAGTACCGGCCTGACCAACACCTTATAGAGGTTAACTTTGGTTCGATTACTAAGTCTACTCCGCCTGTGAAGCAGGGGGTGGATTTAGCTTAACTGACGCAATGCTGCCTTGATTCTATTAATAAAATTTAACCTCCAATTCAGTCTTTGATCGAAGATAAGTACCAGGTACTTCACCGACCCTGAGCCTCGTTTCGGGCCGTCTAACGCGACTTTTGGTGAAAAATATGACTTTTGTCTTGAAAGGATTCAAACGAATCTTCCAATTAGAAAGCCCTTTTTCTAATTGGTTTACATGGCGCTGCATACGTGTGACGACTAGCCGCGGTTCCTTAGAAGTGGAAGTTATTGCAGTGTCGTCAGCGAATAAATAAAGCTGCGTTTGCCTATCTCGCGGAATGTCATGCGTATAAATGTTATACAGGATCGGGGAGAGAGGTGAGCCTTGCGATACTCCCGCCCTAATGTGTTTATTTAAAGAGAGTGCGTTCTCCGACGAGACTGCAAAACTTCGCTTATGTCAGATAATAAGTGGCCAAATAACAAGCGACTGTAGGTGATTTCTTAAGTTAGTGTCTCTAACTCTTCACAATAAGCTTGGACTAATGAAAAACTTTGTAAAGGCTACGAATATAGAGGGTGAAAGATTTAAATTCCTAGGACAAGCCTTTCCCTAGTTAAGTGACGCCAAATTAAAAGATGGCATCTTTATTACGCAAAAAAATAGAAATGCTGGACCATGTTAACTTTATAGAAAAGCTCACCACGCAGGAACTCAGACCCTCGAACCCATTTGTGAGTTTAGTGCAGTATGGGTGCAAACTACGAACAACTAGTTAATACACATTTAGACTCCTACAAATCGCTTGGTTGCGGAATGTCATTAAAAATTCACTTTCTCCATTCCCATTAATACTTTTTCCTGAGAACTTGGGCGCTATGAGCGATAAGCAGGGTGAAAGGTTCCACCAAGATATCAGGACAAGGGAAATTCGGTACCAAGAACGATGGGATCCAGCCCTAATGGGTGAATGCTGTTGGTTCTTAAAGAAAAAAGATGTGACCCCTATAAAAGGAAAAAATAGAATTAGTGTATTTGAATTAAGTATTTTTCATGTTTGCTTTTATTCCCAGATAAAATAAATTATAAAAATAGTACACATAGAGCTAAAATATTTTTTTTCAATAAATATTAAATGGTACCGTTCTACGTGTGGCTTGTTTAATATGATAAGAAAGCTTTGCGTGTTATAACTTTTTCTTAGGCCTAGCGACACTTGAAGCACCGGTTCCCGTCAGATCACCGAAGTTAAGCAGTGTCGAGCGCGGTTAGTACTTGGATGGGTGACCGCTTGGGAAACACCGCGTGCTCTTGTCTTAGGGAAGAGTGTAAAATGAATCGACATCAAAACCATCCTATTCACGCCGGACAGGCCGGATGAGATCGGATATCTCGTAGGATGAAGGTGCCGTTTCACACTCCCCAGTCGGTAGACCGCACGATTAAAAAACCGTACGGTCGATGACCGGTTCAAGATGGCCTCTGATACGCCGACGACCGTAAAAAATAGCAAATAAAAAAAAATAAAACTTTTTCTTATCATTTTCGTATTTCTTTAGGTTATAACAAAAAAAAATGTCGCCCAGTGTAAAAAATGGTTTAATTTCAATATCTACTAGATGTAACTCTCGATTCAACCAGGCACCATTGCATAATTAAATCGTGCAGTATAATCATCTGGGGATATTGTGTGTACCTTTAATTACAAAAGGGATGAAGTAATTAATTGATCTATAAAAGTTTTACGAACAATTCATTTTGTTGTGTGTGGTTGAGCTGCAAGCTTCCTTACGCTCTTGAGAAGAACTTGTTCTGCTAATTCTGGGTTTCTTGCTCTTCTTGGGGGGGGGGGGGGCTTCTCTACTACGACGCGGTAAAATGCTTGCTAAAATGAATATTAAAATTAATGGTTTATGCAATTTGTATTAAAATTGATTTCTTACCTGTATCTCTGAGGCAGCGATCGATCCTTTGAATGTCGGTAATTTTCGATTTTGAAAATTCTCAGCATAAACTCTTGATGCCCAGAGGCTAAAGTGACTCATTTAATCCTGCGAATTGAGTTCAGGTTGGTTTAGAACTATTCAAGGGATTAAGGAACTTCAGTTCCTTGGTTTCTACACTATTTTTTGTACTTTTGGGAACAGAATAACTAAAATTAGGTAATGTGAAGGTACAAATACGAAAACACCTGATAAAATCACAATTTAATGTAAGTGCCAGTTGAATATTTTATTAGTCTACTTTAAAAGACAAAATTCACTTAGTTATAGTCCGTCTCTTAAGCGCATCTTCCTTGTTTATGGTTAAATTAAATAAGCAAGTTGTCAATCTACTCAATTTTGCGACCACAGTCGAATTGGAAATTTTTGACTTGAAAACAGCAGCTGAAAAGGCGTTAGAAGGTATTATGCCGACAAAATGAAGGAAAATATATTGTTTTAAATGATAAAGGTTAGTGGTTTTATAAAACATTTGACAAGTATTTTAAAGAAGTACTCATAAATATAATTTATTTAAGATAGCCCTTATTTTTGTCGCAGGAGACTGTAGGAGTAAGACGTTAGTTGAGTTATCGGTGGACGATATAACTGATTTGGTTCACTCAGTTTTGATTAATATCAAAAATACCAAAAACTAGATCGATAGGAATATAGTTGTTAAAAATTCAGTTAAAAATACTGTCCAGTTTCCTGAAATCTATCAGAAGTATATGGCTTTAAGAAAGGCTTTCTTACTTCTACTACGCAGCAAGTCGGTAAAAATATATTTGGAGAACTACCCCAAAAAGTAACCGCATTCCTAAATCTATCAAATTCATCATAATACATTGTACATTGCTTTCGTCGGACGTCTGCCTCTTTACTGGCTGACTTTGGACTGTGGATGTTTTAAAAAGGCATGGAGGATGAAAATCAGCAGCCGTTGCCGAGGGGTTCATTGAAAATTCCATAAATAATAAAGAAATTATTACCGACAAAATTTTTGGACACGGTGATGTGGAAGCATTCCAAATTGCTGAACCTTCAGGAAACACTTTCACAAAAGCTTTCGCATATAGTTCTACATCAATCAGCCTTATGCAGCATACTAGCGATGAACCAAATCGAATATTGTAATATTGTAAATTGTACAAACGTAAACATTTATCTGAATATAAATAAGTGAATAAAATTTGAACCTTTTTTAAAATTATATATTGCTAGAATGCACTTTAGTCCCTTGTGAATAAATGGCCCACTTTATCTTTTAAATCGGCTTTAATACCGGAATTACAAGAAATACTATTTAAGTACTGCAAGAATTACACCTTTTCTATACGTTTTAAACAATAATAAAATCAAATATTTTAGGGGCCTAGTTCCAAAGTGCACAATCTCCAATTTTCAACAAAACAATGACGTCTTAGATGTAATTTTTAACGCTGAATTGAAATAATCCATCACTTTGTACCAAAACGGCTAGTCTCCAGTCTATTTTTGTTTTAGAAAAATTAGGCTTAGTTCCATACCGTACAATCTCCAATATTGATTTAGTTTCAAACTGTACAATCTCCTAACTGGGCAAGTAAAGCAAAACGTCCAATCTCCAATGCATATTAATACATTATTATGTGGTAACTCTCAAAGTGAGCAATATTTCTTTCGCGCCAAAATTATTTATTTACATGTTGTTTTGAGAGACTTTAACTCGAATTAATTCGATTTTCCTTGTTCTTTTAATTAAAGTTCACCAGAAAGGTTATTTTTACTAATTGTGCAGTGGTACCTATATTTACATATTCCTAAAAAGTTGTTAATTAATATAAAATAATAGATATGAAAAGATATGTTCAGGTAATACCTGTAACTTGTGAGAAAACAGTCCGAAAAAAAAGAGAACAAATTCCACAGAATAGAAGAAAAATAAGAAAAAACAGATAAATTTTATTAAAGATATAAGGTTCAATGCAAGTTTATAAATTAAGTTTTTGGTTATAGATATAGTCCACATTATCTTCCGATTTACCCAACATGTGGCCACAAAACTTATCCATTTAACTCACAATGACTGAAATTAAAAATTTGTGATTTGTTTCGATAAAGCGGAATATGCCAAAAAGTTCAGTATACAGCGGGGAAATATTTCAAACATAGTTTTCTCTTCTTATAGTAAACAAAAAAATTAATTTCACTTTGTAAAAACTATGGCCATTTTCATAATAACAAGAAGGATAATAATTGACACAGTAACAAAGAATGATATTTACAAAGAACTCAAATGTAGTAGTAATAGGCCGGGGAGAAAGTTACTATAAAATAGATACAGAGATACAAAAAAGTTCATGTCAACAATCTTCTTATTTCACATTATGGAGAATGACCCTAGATTAAAATTTTATAAGTTTTTGCTGGAGGAAGCCAAGACGAAGATACTGAGGACACGTTAATATGCGAAGCAAGAGGAAGCGTGTGGTTAAACAGTTTAATTTTTTGCTATTGTTTAATCCAGTTAGTTTCAGTTTTTATTTAAACATTTATTTAAAAAGCGTCTAGAAGTATACTCGATTATGTTAGTTAGGCGAGTCTAAATTATGTTTGTTAGTTAAGTCTAAATAACAAGGGTTATCTGAATTACAAAGTGTTATTTTATTTTCAAAATAAACAATCACCACCAATAGATTTCATACCGTACAGTCTCCATGTCTTTTGTGTAAATATTTTTGCAAAGAAATATTTTTTTTTTATAACTCTACAAAATATCTATAGATAATGACGACATCTCAAAAGATTATCCAAATTTTAAATAGAAGGAATCAGATTCAATTTTGAGGTTTTTTCGTTTTATGGAAATTTGTGTAAACTGGATATTGCACATACTGGAAACAGGTCCCTCAATTTACCTCTGATAAAAAGTTTTAATTTGTTCTGTAATTGGGTGTTTTGTTTCGTAATTTTTATTTTGTAATTTTTGAATTATATCTAATAATTTTATTGTGAATTAATAACTAATGTAGGTGCATATCATTAGATTGTCCAATGTTAATATTTTTTCATGATAAACTACCACTAGCCATGAGGATGATCTTTAGATCGAAACGCATAGGAATGTTTTAAAATAATCTACTGCTCGTATTTATCCCCTATTTAATTATTGTGTGTCTAAGTAACGTTTTATAATCGTATTACAAACAATCTAACTGTGTATGCTTTTTAGGCTTTTAGGAAGTCAGTTGCAACATTTTGAAGCATTAGTAACTTTTTTTTTATGATAAGGCACAGCACTGCAGGGTAAATCCTTTATGGCTCTCTGAATGCGGTGCGTGTGCGCAGGAATCGATTTACGTTGGTCTTGAACCTTGGGAGATTATTCTCGTTGGGGAACACGATCTCAGGGAGGTCGTTCCAGAGTGATGACGTTCTCCAGATTCCAATTTTGGAATAAGGAGTATACTTTATCCGTAACATCCATTATTCCATTATTGTAGAGGGTGTCCCACTAAGGTCGGCAAGGCACGATATTATAGAAGCTATAAACTTCACGGCTTCGGGAAAAAATTTTTATTAACTAAATTGACCATTGAATTAAATTGAAATAAATTATTTTAAAGTTTGCAAAATAACCTCTCGGTAGGGCAATTATTATAGGATATAACTTAAAAGTAAATTTTTCTCAGAATCGCCATAGTTCGATAATTGTTAAAAAATACCATATTATACAGGGTGTCCGATAAGTATATGGTATACTTTCGGGAGCGTATAGGGGAGGTCAAAATAACCCTAATTTGTTATAGAAAAAAATCCTAAAGCGACCCTTAATAGAGATACATTGCCCCAAAGGGGTACCCAACGACGTAACTTTTTGGCGCTAACTTTTGAGCGGACATGAATAATTAGTTGCAATTTCATTATTTTATGAAGGCCATAAAGACTCACAAAACCGTTCTACAATAGATGTTTCACATTGTCAGGAAAGCCAGGAAAATACGGGCAACCAAACTAAAATTTTAACAGGTGTCATTTTACAGACCTGAAAACTGATTTTCTTAAATACTCTGTTCATTCCTCTTTGAAACAAGGTACTGTACATTTGTTTCGATAAAACTACCCGATTTTGAGCAAAATACATTTTTGGAATAGCACGATATTAAGATAACAATAATAACTACAATAAAATACTAGTCGTTTATATTTCGTTAACAATGTGTTATTGAGAACACTTTTCTAAATTGTCTGGTTGATTGACTTAAGTAATACAGGATTATTCCTATGGTGACGTGCTGATATATGCATCTAATTTTTGGGCAAGCAATCGGCAATCATGTGGAGGTAAGAATAATTTATTCTGATACATTTCCAAATCGACGTTTACCGCATCGAAGAACTTTTGACTATTTACAAGAATGATTGCAGTATGAGTTTCTTAGTTCATATACAAAGTTACAACGTTGATTAAAATATACAGGGTCCCTTAAAAGTTATAACTGACAATCTTAATCTTCGGGTGCATTTTGCGGCCAAGTATCCTTGTTAAGAGGTATATTAGGAAACTAGTATTATTGTGACCTATCTTGTACGCAGGCGAAATATTGCCCTATCTTTACCAGACACCCTACACCTGTATTTAATTAGGACTTGCCTACAATAGCTTGACATTTTTAACTGCCCGCCATTAAATGTTTATAATAACATGGCATTTTAGGTGTGTAAACCGGGTATGGTGTTTAGTGGCGCAACCTTACCTACCTTAGGCAGTGGCATAGCCAGCATTTAGAAGCAGTGGGGGGGGGGGGGGGGGGGAACTATGGAAAGGGACACACCGCGTAGCTATAGCGCTGTAGGCAAAATATTTTTGGGACCACACCCAAATTTCGTAGGAATTCACCTTCTTTATGCTCCCTAAGTCTGGCTCCAAATGAAGTAAGAATCCGCTATATAAAAAAAATTAATATACGCTCTCGAAACCGGTTTTATTAAGTCTATTCCCATTGCTCCTCGTTACTAAAAATTAAATAAGACCGACATTGTTTTTAAAGAATTAATATTTAAGTAGTGAAAGAGCGCCAGGTCAAGAAGGGGCGGAGGGATGATCCCCCCCCCCCCCCCCTGTGGCTATGCCACTGACCTTAGGTAGTAATGATTTTATTTTCCTTGGAAACAGGTAGTTAGATGACCCGAGCTATGCTCGCTCGGGGGGGCTGGCAGCCCGGTAGCCCCCCCCCTTGGTTGCGCTACTGATGGTGTCGCTGTCGAGAAAAACATCAGAAAAGGACGAATAAAAACTGCTTGTTAATTTGCATGATCATAAAATTAATGAATTTTTTGCCTAATTATGTTAACATGTTCATTAGCACATTATAACGAGAACCAAAATAGCCAAAACTTTCCTTTTTAAAATGTTCCTTTATTAATATTTTTAGAAAAACTAAATCATGAACATAAATTTCAATAAACATACTTCGCATTTCCGTGTTGAATGAAGTAATAAAGCGAAAATAAAATAGAATGTTTCTCACCGTTTCCCTTGTTGTTTAATATTAGCTTCCGTAACCTTTTATAATTTCTTGGATGCATAAATTGATTATACCGCCTATATATTTTCTTTAAGTTTTCTCTAAAATATAGGAGGAATATTGACTAAAAGAGGCCATAACTCATAACTTTACACATACTGGAAGATTTCACTAACAATAATTATTTAGGTCTTGTGCAGTATAGGTTAGTTCGATTTTAACAATTTTTGAAATTGTAATCGAGAGCTCAGAGTGTATAGAATAAATTAAATGAAAAAAAGTGTTTAACAGAGCACTTTTTCGACAAAAATTGAAAGGCAAATTACTTAATCCTCCAATCAAGCCTAATGAATTTATCTCTGCATCTTAAAACAGAGGAAGAATTGCTTTAGATTTAATAAAACATGAGTGATGGGAAAGGCCTATTGTATATAATTATGTATAAACTAAATTAATTAAAACAACATTTAGAATTCTTAGTTTCCAAAAGAAAAATACTCTTTTATAAAGATTATTTACAGTAACTTGTGCTAAATTGTCGGTTACGTATTAATCTATTCTTCACTGTGGTTATTTGCATATTATTTCATGCGAGTAGTATATTGAAAATGATTACCTACATTTACTATAAACTTATATTGTTATATATTCTTTGTTGCAGATTACGTCTTCCCTTTCCATAACGGTATACGTAGAAGACATCAACGATCATGCGCCTGTATTTATTGGAGCTCCTTATAAAGTTGAAGTTGATGAGCTCTTTCCCGTGGGTAAGATTATCTTTTAAGTATTGATATATTTTTATTTCATTCATTATACAGGTCATCAATACATACATTTTCGTCCCAAATAAATAATATTTTTCTGTATAAACGTATATCGAAAAATGTCTCCTGACGGTGCTACAGTCTCTCAGATCGAGTACAACGAAGATGGTTTTCTTTAATTGCATTAAATTAAATTTTAGTATTATAGGAAACTGTACGTGTTTAATTTAAGTATAAAGTCAAAATTGTTAAAAAAAAGTCAGTGGCTTAACTTTCATTTTTAATCCATGCCACTAGGATACACCGTTTTCGAGAAAAACTGATTTGAAAATCATGCTGCATAATAAAAATATGAGCTAAAATTTAACAGGGACAAGAAAAGTTAAGAAAACTTTTTATTTTTCGCCTGATTTTAATAAAGAAAAATATTTAACAACATTCTGGTAGTGCTACAATTTTTCTACGACCATGAACTTTATTTTAAGTTATTAAATTAAGTAATAAATATGTAAAAATTTACTGTCAAAAATATTTCTTGACAATTTACACTTCGACGTAACATAATACATGACAAGGTTCAATTATTTAATAATAATATAATAGACATCTTTGATGTACATGCTCCTATACGAGCTGTTCATATAACTAAAAGAAAAACACCGTGGATTACTCAAAATTTGTTGATTTTTTATTACACTTAGGAATTGGGCTCTGTCAAAATACAAAAATAACAAAACTAGTGGTAACTGATAGTCTTATAGGCAATTGCGAAACTTTGTCACTGCGTTTGTGGACAGGAAAAAAAAAGCATTTCTAGAGAAAAGGAGTCATCGTAATGCTTCTAGAGAAAACTGGAAGTTACTTAAATAACTCGCGATTTATGGTAGGGAGAAATTGGTGGTCCCTGATACTCTGGGGATGGTTGACAGGATTAATGATTATTTCGTCAACATTCCTCAGATTGATTCAGACCCCGATACATTAAATTATTACTTAAGTAGCCAACGTGATAATGTTACTGGCTTTGACATTAGAATGGTGACTATTGAGGAAATAAGGGAAGTAATATTTTTAATTAAATCAATGCCTTTCGGCAATGATGGCATTGGTGTAAAAATGTTGTTGTACTATTGTCCGGTTATCTTACCGGGTGTGACGCATCTGGTAAACTACTGTAATAAAACTTCCACATTTTTAGATGCTTGGAAAAAGTCTTACATAATTCCGCTATCTAGTTAGTTACGACACCCATTGATTTAAAGGATCTGCGTCCGGCTAGTATTTTACCAACTATCTAACTACTAACTACGGGCACAGCAGTATACTAAGGACATATCCAGTCAAAAATTTGCAAGAGCCAACTGATTACATCGTCCCACTAACAGACTTCGGAGAGGGATTTTCTGTGCTCATTCCGACTAGGGAATAGTGAGAGGGCAATCAAATAACAATGGAGACAGACCACTAAATTTTTTCACAGACAGTTCAAAAATGGACGTCGAAGTGGGAGCTGGTATCTTCTCTGAGAGCATGAGAATACAGAGGTCATATAGACTTCCGGACTACTGTGGCATTTTTCAAGCAGAAGTGATGGCAGTGGATAAAGCAGTAAAAATCCTGCAGGAACGTCAAGACCTAAGAGCAGCTGCGTCAATAGTTATCTATATAGATAGTCAGGCAGCGATAAAGGCAATTCGTTCCAACAACATTAAATCAAAACTAGTAAGGCGATGTCGCAACAATCTTCGCATACTCGGTGCCCGGCATCGCGTCACTCTGTGTTGGGTTCCTGGTCATCACAGCATAGATGGCAATGAGTCTGCTGATTGGCTCGCCAAGGAGGGCGCGGGCATGTCCGCCGATCTAGCAGAGAATACCGTGGCTAGACTAGTGGAATTGGTCAAAGAGGAGATAGATCGTACAGCCAAACAACTTGCAATAAGCAGATGGACAGAGCTAATAACCTGCAGCATCTCCAAGCAATTGTGGCCCCCTACTTGATAACAGGGAAACCGCAGCGTTATTACAACACAGTCGGAAGGACCTAAGAAATATCACTGCCGTCGTTACCGGACACTGTCTTTTCGGTAGACATGCTGAACGTATGCAAATACCAGCTAACGACTTCTGCAGAAGTTGCAGAGACGAAGAAAAGGAAGAAAAGTATTCAACATTCCTTGTGTGAATGCCCTGGCTTTGCAAGAAGAAGGTTTAATGCCTTGGACGAACCGTTCTTCAATAATCTGGAGGAAGTAAGCAGCTTACAACTGGGTCGACTTACTAGGTTTATCAACAATAGTGGCTGGTTTGAGTGAGCTGCCAAGATTCTTCTACGCCGTACTTCGCACTAGCCATCAGGGAGCTGATGCTGATAGGTTCCGCAGAACATGTGTGGTAACACAACGGTCCTTATAGGACTACGTGAGACTGTCTGGATAGACCAGAAGTCTGCCACTCTAACCTAACCTAACTTAACCTAGTATTTTACCAGCATTTTCTAAGGTTATAGACAAGATACTTAATAATCAGATTAGAAGTTATATTGGTCAATGCAGTATTCTGTCCGATGTGCAATCTGGATTTAGGCAGGACTATAGTTGTAGTACCGCCTTATTTAAGGTAACAGTTGATGTTTTTGAGGCATCTGATCATGGTGAAGTAATAGTACTGTTCAATAAAATAAACCACACGCTTCTTTTAGCTATCTAAGTTTTAGCAAAAATACTTGCAATTTCTTTAATAAATATTTAAGTAATAGAAGTCAGCAACCAATGGCACATGGCAAGCTGTCCAAAGCAAATAATGTATTTCATGGCGTTCCGCAGCGATCAATTTTAGGACCTATAATTTTTGCTCTGTATTGATCACAGTTGATAACGTATGTAAAACATTTCAAATCTCATTTTTACGCGGACGACACGCAACTTTCCTTTGCTTTTAAGCCTGATGACATTGCAATATCTAATAATATGATAAATACTAATTCAAATGCTGTCCTCAGAGCCTCAGAGTCTCATTGCCTTAGTATAAATCCTACAGAATTACAAGTTTTATTTTTCGGTAGCTCTCAAATGCATAATTTATATAAGAAAAAATATCAATTAAAATAAACAATGTAGATTTAAAACTGGTCGACAAAGCAAGAAATCTGAAATTTTCCGAGCATTTTAACCTGTGTATCAAAAGAGCCTTTGCTAATTTAAAACTGTTTCATGGTCATAAGAATATTCTAATTGAAAGTATATGACTCGATTGTTTTGTCATACTTTAATTTCGCGGATGCGGTCTATGTGCCATGCCTGGTGGGTGCAGATGTGTACCGTATCCAGCTTATCCAGAACTGTTGCATCCGTCTGACTAGAGCAATAAGAGGATTAGAGCCTGGTGTTTCTGCTAAGTTGCGAAATATTGAATGGCTGAGAATGGATAAAAGGCGAGCTTTGCATGCACTTGTTTCTTATAACGAAATTAGTTTGAAACGACGCCCCCAGTATTTATATCAAAAAATTAAATTCCGCGATGATTAACATAATCTGGATATTCGATAAATTACTACAATTACTACACCTCTGCATTACACAACATATCTTGAAAGATCCTTTAGTTTTAATGTAGCCAAACTTTATAATAAGGTTCCTGTCAGCATGAAATTTTCTACTGACATCAAATTTAAGCTGTCAGTAGGAAAAATAATACAGAATATTGTATAACAGTCCTTATTTCATCTGAAATCATACCCAAAACAGGTTGCTTATATTTTGAATTATATTTTGAATATAGTTTCATATTTTTAATAATATTAAGTACTTAGTACTTATTACTTAAATATTAAATACATATAGTAAATATCACAATGTTACTTTTGGTTTTAGAGTTTAATTTTCTGTTATTTGGTTAATTAGTTACTTAGTACAGTGATTATTAATTACCTACTATTTAGTTGCGAATAAATATATCATAGTGGATGATTGAGGAAGCTTTGCTTCAACGTCGCCGTTTGTAATCTAATAATTACAATAAAGTCATTTATTATTATTAATATTAGTTATCCACGGCATCTTTTCTTAGACATCGATTACATTAATATTTGATGTTATGATTGTGCGCAAACTGAATAATGATATGAATAGCATAATATCTTGTTCAAAAGTAAATACAGGGTATCTGGTAAATATAGGGCAATATTTTGCCAGCGTACGTGCGAATATAAAGGCCCGATACCTTTGTTAGCAGGGATATTAGGAAAAGTGATTATATGAACTACTATAGTACCGTTCGAGCAAAAATGATTTTCATCCAAGAAGGCTTCAACTGAAAAACGTAGGGCTTTGTTTAGATCACAATTTATAAATAAAAAGAAGATAAATCTAACCAAATCTAGGTTAAAATTGTGTCAAATTCATATTATGACAAGATATGCCACACTGATGAGTACTAAAATATGTAAACAAATACAAATTTATTTTTGTTGTTTACAAAATTAACAAAGTAAGAATATAGAGAAATTGCTAAAATTGGTCACCGCCACACTTCAAGCGTAAATTCACACGTCTTTTAATATTTTCAAAATCATGGACTAGCATCTTTGGAGAAATGTTATTACATTCTTGGAAAATCCTTTCTTGTAACTGTTCTAAATTTTCAACCGGTGTTTTAAAAATATTGTTCTTCAAATGACGAAAAATGAAGTAATCCGTAACCGTCAAATAAGGTGATCTGGGTAGTTCTGGGTCTGTTCGAAATCTGATCAGTCTGTCGTCCAAATAATTGCGTAAGTAGTTATTAGTTTCGGCGAATGTATGAGCGGCTAAACCGTAGTGTTGAAAATAACCAAAACGTAGTTCATCATCAAGTAATTGCTTTACAAATGGATTCAAAATATTGACCCTATACCGCTGTACTGTAAGTATGTCATGGAAACAATAGGATCAAAAATTCTTCTTCGGGAAATTGCCAACCAGGAAACAATTTTTTGAGGGTGCAATGTAGATCCAACAAAAAAAAATGGGGATTTTCGCTACTCCACATGAATTTACATTCTCAGAATACACGCATGTGGACCGGTGAGGTGGAACCAGGCTTCATCAGAAAAAAATGTCAGGTCTAAGAAATCATTTATTTCCAATACATTTTGGGTAAACCGCTGACATTAATTCCTGCGTCTTTTAAAATCTGCAGCTCGTATTTCTTGGAATACTTACACTTTATAGGGAAACAAATTTAACTGTTTTTTAAGAATAGTCCTGCATGTTCCATAAAAGTCCTGCATGTTCCATAAGAGGCATTTTAAATTTTTTCCCACTTCTTTAGAGAGCCGTCTTACACTTTTGTTGGCGTATTTTGCATTATTTCACGAGTGTTTGCAACAAGTTGTTCTGTTCTTACAGATGGTCTTCCAGCTCTTTCTTATGTTGAATAGCACCTGTTTTCCTAAACAGAGCCACGGTTCTTCTTAGGCAATGATAATAATCCCCAGCGGTAAAAGAGACGTTAGGAAAATTTTCCCGAAAATCGTCCATGCACAAACGCTGATTGTTGGTTAAAAATGATGAAATAACTGATCGTATGATAATGTTGGTATTTACTGACACCTAACAGGTATTAAGCTCCACCGTTAAGTAGTACGGCCTTAGATGCAAAGCACACTTTGATGATAATTTTGCTCGCACGGTATTATTTTGATCTTTCCTGTACTCTGGCGAAATATTGCCCTATACTTACCACCTTACTATTATACCCTTAATGTAATGCTAGTATTATTTAATGGTCGTGGAAAAAAATTATTGTGAAACGTTTTTTTTTTCTAAGATTAATAAGATCAAATTAGACGAATCGTTCTATTTAGGATATTATCAAGCAAGTTTATAATATGCTCAACAATAGGCTGAATGGTGAGAACTTTATTTCAGGGTGTGTGATAATTTTAGGATTTTTTGTTAAGGGTACCTAATATTAAAAAAAAAATAGGATTTAAATTAGATATTAGTATATAAATTTTTTTAAAAATCCTATAGTTACACAAAATAAATCATATTTTCCAATGTCCTGTTATCCCATATAGAAAAAATGCGGCTTCACGGTCTGCATGGTAATGTCGTGGTTAAATCATGGCACTCTAATCAATTTTTTAATAAAATAAAAACAATGTAGGTATAGTGATATTAAGCAAACGTTGTTTTTTATTACATATTTCATTGTTAAATAATTGGGACTTTAAATTGTATTGAAGGAAATATAAAAAAAAATTAGTAGAGACAATAAATAAAATTATTTCAAAAAAATTATCGTAAAATATTGAAAACTAATTGAACTTACCGTGGGAACGAGTTTTGAGAAAAATGCGCCTAGAGTTTGAAACGGAGTAGAAAACCAGAAAGGGACTTACTGTTTCCAAGGTAAAGATCAAGACGGTCATTCAAAACACAGAAAAGGATAAACGATAGGCGAAGGTAGGTTGTTAGGACCAAGAATCGAGTTCAATATGGGACCCAAGAAGACGATTTAGGCAATTAAAGCGCATTAAAAGACCTACAAATTTGGGTATACTGAGGTAGATAAATCCGACGTAGAAAAAATACCAAAACTTCTAAAAATCAGATAGAAATAAAACTTGGTCAACCCAAAATCAAAAATATCTAACAAATTAGATTTTTATGGTAAATTTAAAGTCAAATGAAAAAGGTATTCTCTACGATTAAGTTACCGTAATAACATACTCCGCGTTCTGTTTTAAGTTAAACTATGAAATGGTAACAAGAAAAAGAATGTTAAATTATTAGCATCCTCTACGTTACAAGTTAAAGGTATGCAATAAGAGCCAGATGCTCAATCCACTGTCCATCTCAGCTTATTCTCATCCATCAATTATAGACCTAAAAAGACCACAACCGTACGAAATATAATTAAAGCGCTTATTCGCTGCCAAAACTTTTAAAAATGTAATTATTTTAATGAAAAATACCGATGAGTAATTATAATTAACAAGCTTTTTCTATTAAAATGTATGCTGAAATGCTAAAAAATAAACGCTTTTGTCAATATCTTGTCAAATAAACCTAAACAAAGATATTATTTTCATAACAGATGTTTGTATGAGATAAATTATCTAATATAAAGATTGGCACTTTATAATGGCCGTGAATTAAAAATATTATAATTATTATTAGGATACGTGATTCACAAATATTTAGATCTCATTTATGTATAAACTAAAGTTGTAGGCTTAAGAGTTGTTGGTTTGTTCCAAGCAAGAGCACGATATAAACAATCTTTATAACCAAACTTTTTCGTAATGATTATTTTTATATTTTATTTTTTATTTCGTATAGAAAAAAGTTATAAAATCCTCTAGGCATACATTAATAATGCAAATTTTTTTAATGTTCATGTATTTATGGTAATCAATAAAATATTTTCAAGTTTTAGTGGTATGGGTCAGTAACAGGTGTATTTAGTTGAGAGAAATATATCACATGAATGAGCTTGAGTCAGCCAACACAAATTATTTTCTTATCTGGTATTTGGTAGATATTTGTGATTTATTTACATAAATATATATAATTAATTTATTTTAGCTTCGAGAAAAGGACATTGTGAGAACTGCAAATTAAAGATAGAAAAGAAGTATTAGTGAAACAAGAAAAACTTAAGCGACAATAGGCTCATCAGAGAGCTCGGAAGGTGATAGATAAAAAGGAGAAAACTTAAGTGAGATACTGATTTATAATTAGGTCAAACAAAACAGTTTTGACTTACCTAGTGTCGCAGAAAAAACTTTTTCATTTAGTATTAAGCATGATTGTAGAAAAAATAGAACATTGAAAAATATTATTATTTAAAGGAAAAATAAACTTTAATTATATTTATGTAGTGGTTAATAATTAAACAGTACTTTACAAAAAACATTTTCGTCCCATGAGGAGAGAACGAAACGTTCAAAAAGGAAAAGATAATTAAGTAGTACTGTTTAATTATTAACCACTACATAAATATAATTAAAGTTTATTTTTCCTTTAAATAATAATATTTTTCAATGTTCGATTTTTTCTACAATCATGCTTAATACTAAATGAAAAAGTTTTTTCTGCGACACAAGGTAAGTCAAAACTGTTTTGTTTGACCTAATTATAAATCAGTCTCTCACTTAAGTTTTCTCCTTTTTATCTATCACCTTCCGAGCTCTCTGATGAGCCTATTGTCGCTTAAGTTTTTCTTGTTTCACTAATACTTCTTTTCTATCTTTAATTTGCAGTTCTCACAATGTCCTTTTCTCTTCTACTGACTTAATTTTATTCCACTGATGATGGAGGTTTATGCCTCCGAAACATGTATGGTATAATTTTAATATTAATTTTATATTTTACATTAAACTAGTGGAGCAGATTGTGTGTTTTACTTTACGTTAAAATATCACTTCACTGAGAGATGGACTTCTTCCATAAAAAAGTAAATATAAAAGTTATAGTTTTTTTTTATAAATCGTTTTTTGGTGTTACACAAAAAAGACAATCGAGCATCACATTTGTGACATAAAGATGTTAGTTTTTAAATGGAAAATATTGTTTTTTAGTTTTATTAATCCTGTAATTCTCTTTTCAGCTGTATACAGGGTGATCCTTAAGTACATGAAGAAAGTCTAGTATATGATTCCCGACATCATTTTAAGACGAAAAGTTCATATGGGCATATGCCTTAAAATGCTTACCCTCTAAGATACAGGGTGTTAAAATAATTTTAAAAAGAATTGTTTTTTTTAATATTTAAAAAGTCCTCGAAGAAACGGTATTAAAAATTGGTGCCAACTAATTTTGTATTAAACTGCACTTTTTCGTTAAAAAGTTTTGCTTACTTTATCCCGTGGCGTGCGTAAAGATACCATCAATTTTTTTTTGTGAAAATATTTGATACACTACTGATTTTTTTTAAGTCTGATGCATTTCTATGCATTATTGGTATAAGCTGAGCAAAAGTTGTCTCTACTACTGTCACAAAATTAAATGACAGAAGAATCATTTAAGGCTGTAGTGCGTCATTTTTGTGAATTGTTTATCGATCCAAAAATTTTAAAGTTATGGCTGATTTGCAAAACAGTGCTCATTTGGCAGATGTGCATTTTAATCACAGTCTTGCTGATGGAAACGCATACGAAGCAAGACGGGGCAAGATATCTGAATCGTGTAGCACCGTGTGCTCAGACCTTTGTAAGTAAGTCTCCTTCGCCGTTTATCAGAAACAGGAAGTTTTACAAGAGTTTCTTATATTCCTGGCAGGCCAAGGATGATAAGAACACCACAATTAGAAGAAGCAGTATTAAATAGAATTGAGGAAGATCCAGAAACCAGTACTTGAAAAATTGCGCATGAGGAACGCTAGTCAGCAAACCGTTTTGAAGATTCTTCACGATCATCAAATGTATCTTTACTACGTACAACGAGTTCGGGCCCTTTTACCACGCGTTAATTTTTGGTAATGGTTTTTGGAAAAGTTGGCCAGAATCAACAATTTTTAGATATTTTTTTTTTACCGATGAAGCTAATTTTTCTAAGAATGCCATAACAAACTTTTATAACAATCACGTTTGGAGTCAAGAAAATCCACACGCTATTAGCGAAAGACATTTTCAGTACCAATATTCGTTAAATGTATGGGCAGGAATAGTTGTTAATTGACTAGTAGGTCCTTTCTTTCTTCCCCAGCGGTTAGATGGCCAAACCTATCTCAACTTTCTAGAAAATGAGCTGCCAGTATTATTGGAAGACTTGCCATTAGCTCAGCGAAACCAGTTGTTTTTTATGCATGACGGAGCTCCCGCCATTTTAGTGCCTCAGCCAGAGAATATCTAAATGCTGTAAATGGAAATCGACGGATCGGCGTAGAGGCGTTGCACTACCTAATCAACCGTAGCCGCCAAGTTCCCAAATTTAAATGTATTGGATTTTTATTGCTGGGGCCATTTAAAATTTCTAGTTTACAAAACTCCAGTTAGAAACCAGGAAGATCTTAGAAACCGGATAATAATGGATTGCGAAAGTATTAAAAAAAAAGACAGGAAGTTTTGAACATGTCAAAAACGCAATGAGAAGACGGCTAGATGCTTGCATTTTAGCAGAAGGTGGCCACTTTCAACAGTTTCTCTAGATCCAGTTTGTTTTGTGTTTAAATTTAGATAAACAAATAAGTTAATTATATTAGAAAAAATTTTAAATAAATTACTTGTAGTATAAATTCATAACATGTTTTGTACTTATTTAATTGGTAAATTAACTTTGTTTAGTTTATATCCGTACTGTATCAGAGCTATCTTTAAAACTACTATTTTTTTCAAAAACATAGTAGAGAAGAAGTAGAACTTTTGTTCAGCTTGTATTAATAATGTATAAAAATGCATCAGAGTTAAAACAAATCAGTGGCCTATCAAATATTTTCACAAAAGAAATATTGATGGTATCTTCACGCACGTTACTACTGGAAGTAAGCAAAACCTTTTTTAACGAATTGCAGTTTAATTCAACATCAGTTGATACCAATTTTCAATCCCGTATCTTCAGGAACTTTCGAAATAAAAAAAAACAATTATTTTTTTAAATTATTTTAACACCCTATATCTTAGAGGGGTAAGCATTTAAGAGCATGAACTTTTCGTCTTACACTGATGTCGGGAATCTTATCCTAGATTTTTTTCATGTACCTAAGAATCACCTTGTATAGTTTTATGATGTTTTTGTGTAAAATAAAGGAGAGAAAAGGGTTTTTTAAATTTTGATAAAGTTGATACAGAAAATGTATCGACCAAATGATGCGCACGTTGAGCATTTACTACAACCGTTACCTATAATGTTAATTAAGATTATTATTGTAAAATTAAAATTATTAAATTAAATTAAACGTATTTCAAATATATCTCATTTCTTACTATCGGAAAAGCTCATTACTAAATCAGCATTTATAAAAAGTAACGTCAAAACTTCTAAAATTTCCGTCACAACGTCATTTTTAGTTTGAAGTGCGTGTATGACCAACTTTATCAAAATTTAAGGAACGCTTTAAACGCTTTTATTATTTTACACAAAAACGTCATAAAACTATGAGAGAATTTAAAGATTTATAAAACTAAAACATAATATATAGGGGGCTCCATTTAGAAACTAACAACTTTATGTCATATGTCAGAAATGTGATTTTCGATTGTTTTTTTGTGTAACACCATAAAACAATTTATAAAAAAAAACTACAACTTTAATATTTACATGGTCAAACTGGTCAAATTACTGGGGTGGTCCCTTTATAATCAATATCCCTGTATAGTATACAACATGTGGTCAGTTTTTATAAATTTCTAAGTAAATCTCTTGACTTTGATTTTTCAGATGCACGGTTTAACCCATAAAATAAAAAAATAAAAGCCATTTTCCTGCAAGGTCTTATCGCCCTATCTGATACGATACGATACGATTCAGAAAATTATTCTTATCTGAAATTAAGCTAAATTCCCGCACCAACATAACTAGTAGTAACAAAAGTACATCAGAAAATGCCTCTTTATATAGCGTGTGGTTGTATTTAGTGTGCAACAAATTCGAAACTTCGTTACTATTGGTTTCTCAGAATTTTTTTTTTAATAGAAGTTGGTGGTGAACTTAGATATTCACTTTCTGTTGGCAAATCGTTATCAATAGAGGCAAATTGTTTCAAGTTCACAAATGTGTCCTTAATGTTGGGAAACAGTTGTGCGAGCGGAATATTACCTTCTTTTTCGAAGTCGTCAATATTATCTGTATTACACGTAAATCCGGCTTTCATAAGGCATTTTCTTTATTGTCACTGGGGATAAATTGCGCCAGGCCACCGAAACCCATATCAAGGCGTAGGCTATTTTAATATTATTTTCGATTTCTTGAAGAATACAACCACTGTCTATACATGTTTTAAGCTTCTTAATAAGGTAGCTTCTGTAGAGCATTTTAAAATTCTGAATTATGTCTTGATCCAAAGGTTGGCAATATGAGGTAGTATTGGGTGGAAGAAATATAAGTGTGACATTATTCAGTGTCATTTTGGGATGAGATGTTGCATTATCCAGAAAGAATATCACTCTTCTATTCTCCTTCTTCATCTTGGTATCAAGTTCGCGAGGCTATTTTGTCATGATGTCTGCTGTAATACACGCTTTTTGTTTTAGACCCGTTGGAGAGGTAACACATCGATATGTGCGCCCTTAATGGAGAATTTTTGCTTTTACCTATTATAGGTAGTTCTTACTTCTCAGCTTCAATATTTGCACAAAACATAATTGTAAATCGTTGTTTTGCTGTCCTTTTTTAAGTACACTTATCATCTTTCAATGCATATGTTTTTGTTGACAACGCACTATAGTAGAGACCTGTCTTATCTGCATTTAATATATCCCAAATGTCTAACTATTGTTCTATTTTGAAGCAACATAGTCGCTTGGGTCTTACCCACTTCAAATTTTTTAGCCACTTTCCTGATACTTTTTCACTTTTCGCGATTATTTCAATTTTTTCGCTTAACCCTTTATAGGGCAGAACCCTGGGCCCCGCTTTTTAAACTTTTTTTTTAGATAGGCCTTTTTATTTAGGGTTTTATATTGTACTACCGAACAAAAAAAGTTAAAAAACACTATAGTTTTTTTGCAATAGGGTGGTATCTATGTGTACCAATGAACGTTCCTGAAAAAAAAATGTGTGTTTAGTGGTACATTTACGTACCACTTAGAAAATAGACTTTTCTAAGACAAAAACTGAAAACTTGCCATATTAGAAACATACACTTTTATATATGTAATATGCCTTTATTTTGAAAATAGTACAAATAACGCAGCTTTTTTTTTTATAAACCACCACTAAACGTTTATCATTCTTTAGTAAAAAATGAAATAACGGTTTTAGTTGCCAAAATTTGACACTCAACAAGACTTAAAACTTACTCTAAGTATTTATTGTAGGTTAAATCAAAAGAAACCTAACCAATTATAAAATGGAACTAAAAACAGCGGTAAAGTCTTTGTCAAAAACATAAAAATCAGGAGAAGATATTGGTGACCATCGAAAAAAAACAGTCTTTTCTAGTAATAAGTAGAAAAAAATCAAATGATTTGTCCAATATTCTTTGTTCAAGATGAACTGTGAAAAGACACAACCTGAAATGAACAAAAATTATTATTAAGAAACATGTAACACTGCGCTGAAAGGCCTATTAAAAAAATCTTTATAATAGATCTACAAAACATAAATATTAGGCGGTACATACCTATATAGAGCATGAATGCATATTCATTGGTACAAATGTGTACCACCCAAATTATTTCCAAAAATTACGTTAGCCGAAGATAACAGAGAAACGTGCCTAGTATCAATAATAAGGCAAATGTATATCAAACCAAAGTATGCTATAATTAAAACCCAAATATCCTAATTTAAAAACTATTTAGAAAAAACTCAAGACACAATTCTAACCCAAAAATCCCTAATGTGCGTATTTTTATAAATTATGAACTACTATGAAGCAACTAAGCAAATAAATTGTAAAAATCCTGTATAAAATATATGAAGTATTATATACTTACTGTCGTTATATATATCTTCTCTGTATTCTTAGGAAAAAATTGTAAAAACTAGCCCTAACATCGAAAAAACCTGTCGTCTACGCGGTAGTAACTAATGGTATAAATATGTACCACTTTTTGGCCCGAAGGTCGACTTTTAACTATCAGATGGCGCTGAGAGTAAATTATGGTAAAAATAAGAACCAATGCGTGTTTGTAGACTAATTTATCATGCTTAGCGGTATTGAGCAGTGGGATGTCGTTTATAGGATCGCTGGAAACGTCGGTGGTACAGATATGTACCAGTACCCTATAAAGGGTTAAAGAAAGACATTTCCTTCTTCTCGCCATTTTCAAATATTCACGTTAATCCCAAAACACACGAAAACTGTTCAAAATAAGACTAATGTTAACAACCGATTTATCAGTCTTTAAAGCAAATTGAATGTATCTGCCTGCAATAAAGTATTAGTTGGGAGCAAAGCTCGAAAACGGCCAATGGTCGATATTTTTGCTCAATCTTAGGATTGGCTATTTTATAGCGACTAAAGTCCGAAGTTTTATTCAATTTTGGGCTTTGGCCATCTCCAAACAGCCAAACCTGGAATTGTGCAATTGCGAAACGACCAAAGCTATACAGCCACACTATACAATTTTAAAAAAGTAAGTTGGAACAATGTGTTATTTAAATTTGTAGTTAGTTTATTGGAAATCAATCATAAACACATTTAAATGGTTAAGCTATGTATTTGTGTCATTTTGTTCGAATTAACTTTTGATAAAGCATAATTTAATTCTAAGAATTTTAACATGAATTAATAAAACAATAAGGTATAAAATAATTTTTATTTAGGAAGGAACACATAATACATTAATAACTGCAATGGTTTAATAGGTATAACAATATTAATATAAGTATAAAATACTATAAAACAAACAAAGTAAGACTACTGATTACTGTTATAAATAAAATAAGTAGAAAACCTAATATGAAATAAACAGCATAATATATGTCAAGATAATTTTAGACAACTTGACGATGAGTGACATTTTGAGCTGTATTTTACTACTTTTTTTAAAAAAATTGCAAAAATTGCATTTTTGTTTGCGAACGAATACATAATACAAATATAACTGAGGTGGGTTAATATAATAGTAATACTGATATAATAAAATATTATAAGACAAACAAAATAAGATTATTAGTTATTACAATAAAATAGACAGAAAACATAAAATAAAATAAAAAGCATAATATACGTCAAAACAGTTTAATACCATGCTCCCAAATGAGGCATTTAATGGAAAAAAGATATATTGATAATTATTTATTTCTGCAACTTGACGATGAGTGGCATTTTGAGTTGCATTTCACTTCTTTTTTTAAATAATTGCAGCTCTTGTTTACGCAGTTCTTTCTACAACCACATCTCACAAAACCTTGCTTTGACTGAGATTCTACAGCAGCAGCGGTTCATAATGTTATTGTTTTTTCTGGAACATCCTCCAATTCCATAAACTTATGATCAGCTACTTGGAATTCGTTTCTCGCGTACAATTTTTCAACAACTCCTGAAGCTGTCCCAAGCTGATAGAGGTCACTTTCTTCTTTCCGTTCCATAATAACGGCTATTACGTTTCTCGGTGCGGCACGCCCTCTATCTACATCTGGAATTGTTACCAAAACGTTTTGCCCACTACTAATAGGAGGAAATTTTTTGTTAGCATTTCATCGGCTTGCCATTTTTGGAATTTGCATGATGCTTCACGTGCTTCTGTGATTTTTTCTTGACGAATGCAAATCCCACATGCTTTTTGAGGTGTAGTGTACAGGCACACTGTAAAAAAAAAACCGTGTAAGTGAATATTGAGGTGGGTCGTAATAAGAGTTTAAGCGGATGAGTCACATAAGGATTTTTCACATAAGTAAATACTTTGGATTATTCCTATTTAAATAAAACAAAGTTAAAATATCACTTACTTTTTGTTGTTTAATTTGATTGCTTGAGCTTTCATGTAAAACCACATGATTTTCTTCTATATCCGAGTCGCTGGCGGCATCTACATTAGTATTATCATTCAATACATTTTCCAACTCTTCCTCTGTGCTAATAGTTTAAAGAACCTCGCAAGGAATATCTAAATCCAATAGGCCATTTCGTACAGGAACCCCAAGCATCGCTTCATATGGACTTCTGTTTATATCTCTATGGAAAGATCTATTTTTTTTCAACTGAACGAATCGAAGCCCGGTCAGCCCAATTTGTACTTTTATTACCTGCCATCCAAGAAACCAAAATATCCCTAACATCCTGATTTGCCCTTTCTACACTTCCCTGGCTTTGAGAATGCCTTGGTTTGCCATGAACTATTTTAGCCTGGAACATATCAGCAAGTTCATTTATGACAGCTGCTGTAAATTCTCTTCCATTGTCACTCTGGAAAATGTTGGGAGCGCCTATTATACAGAAAATATCTAACAGATTATAAGCTACCTCTGCAGCTCTTTTGGATTTCAAGGGCTTCAAAAAAACAAATTTTGTTAAGTGGTCCTGATAATTTAAAATAAATTTATAATCTTTGTCCGGTTCTGTTTGCATGTCAATCAGATCCACCTGCCCTCTTGAGTTCATGTTGTTGCTTAAAATTGGCCTTACCACTAGTCCCTTCCTTTTATTATTTTTTTTTTAGCTGACATTGTCCACATAACCGTAAATAAATATCAATCACATCACGCGTGATATTGCAGTACTTTTTTTTAAGTTCTTTGTCCATGCAACGTGTTCTTTTGTGTCCAGTATCTATGTGAGCTTTGTGAATAATTTCATACAGCTCATCTATATGGCAAAAATATTTTATTTCATCGTCATTTGTAGATCGCTTTTTTATAGGTTTTTCTACATCACCAATGGATAAAATGTCATACCTCTTAATGCGTCGATAATCCAATGATGTGAGCGGCTTGCTCTCTCTTCTTTTAAATAGCGAAGCTTTTACATCGGCTATTAATTCCTTATATTTATATTGAGCAAACAGGAATGTATTGTTTGATTCACTTTTCTGGATATAAGCATCCAACTTCAACCTAAATTCATGTTCACTAACAGCAGACATTCTTAACGAGACAGACAATACGTGTAAACTCCCTCAATGCAAGGCTTAGACTGACACCACACACCACACTAAATAATACACTGGTCCGCCCACATTACGCTCGCGCCAAATTGTATCTGTTTATGTTGTCGAGTAACGAACCAAAATTACCGTTATTTTAAGTATTGGTCGTTTTGTAATTGCACAATTCCAGGTTTGGCTGTTTGAAGAAGGCCAAAGCCCGAAATTGAATAAAACTTCGGACTTTAGTCGCTATAAAATAGCCAATCCTAAGATTGAGCAAAAATATCGACCATTGGCCGTTTTCGAGCTTTGCTCCCAACATATGCACCTATATTTCTTAAAAATTGTCGGGTCGGGTTTCACTGTCCCTAATAGAGGGTGTTTTTAGCATTTTTGTTTACTAAAAATTCCGATGATGAGTGCCCGCGGTCGTCTAGCAGATAGGTAGGTAAAGAGGAGTATTAGGTAATGGGATTTTCGTTCTAAATATGGGGAATTCATAACCGATCGTTTAGCGCAGGTGGTCACTTTATAGAGGCGGTCGCAAACAGAGCTTTTACTGTATTATTATTTTTATTATTAGCTTGGTATTATCATATTTCATGTATGTACATTAGAAAAAGGTCAATAGTGGGCCATACACGAAGGTTCTTTACTGTCATTCTTTCTTTTAACACTATTTCCTCTCATAAAACTGAATGGAAAATAAAACTGTTATCGCACAGTGACACAATTTATTATTAATGGTTCTTTCCCCTCATACTTTTCCACAGGTCAGATATTTCACCTTTCAAGTGAGAAATAATCTTGTTAGAGCCCACTAACGTAAAATGCGTATACTTAATTATTTTCCTTTAAAACTGTTTCCTAAAAAAATTATTGACGGTTAGTGGACAATCTTAGTCGTTTTGTTAGAAATTTAACGTGATTTTTATCATTTTATTTTAACATAAATCTTTTAAGAGAGTTAGAAACAAATGAGCCAAATGATTTTAAAAACTA
This sequence comes from Polydrusus tereticollis, assembly GCA_963920685.1. Lineage (NCBI taxonomy): Eukaryota > Metazoa > Arthropoda > Insecta > Coleoptera > Curculionidae > Polydrusus > Polydrusus tereticollis. The sequence continues at coordinate 61,398,921 of OY987329.1, forward strand.
TCTAAGAATGGTCTCTTTCAGTTTTCTTGTCATCACTTAGAGCAACAGATATTTACGACCGTGATTCGTCTTCCATATTCATTTTGTTGTTATTTTGTAAAGCTAATTATTAACAGGATAAAAGGCATACCAGAAAACTCTCCGCGAAACCTATTAATACTCTAACGCAATGAAAATATCGCGTTCTTTCCTGCCGTAACGGAGCCTCTTATTTCTGGGCAAGAAAAATGCAAATGCATCTAACCAAGTTATTTCTCAACGATCATTCATTTCTTTGGGATTGATTTTTCTCGCTGGAAAGATCGCCCGTATATGGCCGGTTATTATTAAAGCGATTATTTTATGTTTAAAGGAAATCAATATTAACTATCACTTTTGTTGCAGGTTTAACTCTATTTCGTGGTATCCAAGCTATAGACCGAGACAAGCCAAACACGCCCAATTCGGACGTGCAGTACGCAATTATTGCAGGAAACGAACGGGGAAAATTTGCCCTGGACAGCAGCCACCAGCCCGACATCCTTCTACGAAGAACATTGGACTTTGATGCGGGTGACCGGGATTTCGTTTTGACCATTACTGCAACTGTGAGTAGTTAATATTATATATTTTGTTATGAAAGCTCATTGTTATTCTTGAGGTGCATTAATAAGTATCAATAAGTTTGAGTATTAATTTTATTAAACGATAATAAATACTTTATAGGCTGCATTTCATTTTCTGAGATATAACTGCACACAAATATCCCGGAATTGATTGAAGGGTGGAATCCATAAGTCGGCTAAGTGCCAAAAATTCATTTTTATACTAGTGAACAAAAACCTTCTGTACGGGTCAATGTTAACGTTATTAAAGTTCTATTTTTTTTTCTCTATACTTTGGCGTTTTTAGAACACTCTGAGAAAAGATTAGATATCCAACTTATATGATTATCTGGAAAATAAATTTTAAAAGGCTATGTGCCGTAAGACTAAATCTGAAAAAGGTTTCTGCTGCCCTACTCACAAAAAGAGACGAAGTTTTTAATCATTGAATTTCAAAATAATAGTTGCTACATGTTTTTCTAACAAAAGAGTCTTAAGTCTAATTATTACATTAATACATTACCTATCTTTATGAACGTAGATACCGTAACTTAAAAATAGCTAATATATTTCTAAATAAAAACTGGAAGCTAAAATAATGTGTTTCTACTGTTATAAACTTGTATAAAAATCTTTATACTTTTTGTCGAAAAAAGGAGTCATTAAAAACAACTTTTGATTCTTATCAGCTTTTATTTCTGCTGGTTTATTATCTATTACCAAGTTGACTTTCTTCAAATCTTCTACGGACTTTCCTTTCTTCAAAACTTTTACTAACTGCCAGTCTTCTACTTCACTAAACGTTTTCTTTACCTCCTCTTTACCATTAGCGCTGTATATTATCATACAGACTTTAAATACATTTATATTTTTAGTATGAATTAAACTATCAGAAACTGACTGAAATTGGAAGAACTTATTTTTCGTCATTTCAAGCACTTAAAATTTTCTATTGTGGGTTGAAGACAACACTATGTCTTTTAGTTCGATGGGAACAAAAGCCTTACAACATTTCTTCCTCTTTTCTATAAAAGCAAAATCTCTATCGCATGGTAAGAAAGTATGCCCGGGCACAAGAAATGTATGTTCTATCTTAACAAATAAACCGCTAGCTATCAAGTACATAAAAAGATAAATCATAACTCGATTTTTATGTTGTCCGGAGTAGGTATCGCTCCAAGTTATCTTCACATTGATGTGTGTTAAACACTTGAAGTAGGCATGAAATTATTTCATTACTTCCCCTTTGGGCATTACCTTCATGCCACATACACATTATTGCTGTGTCTGTGTCACACGTGTGAACACAAAAGTTGTAGCAAGACAACTGTCGTTTACAAAACATGTCTGAGTGAACTAGTATCCGTACAAATAATACTTGCTGTAAATCGATATATACCGGGTCCGCCAACGAAGCGGGGACGGAAGATTAAATCTTTATCGAGGAACTTATAAAGAATACTAAAACAGCATGAGGTCTGGAATTAGAAGCGGCATATTTTAAAAATATTTTACATTATACAGGGTGGCCCAAAAAAGTGTGGCGAACTAAACTTGTGTTTTTTTAAATGGAACACCCTATATATTATTAGCCCAGAAGATGGGCATAGAGCTGCTGATCATTTTAATATTTGGTTATGTGGGTTTATTTTTAATAGTTTAAGAAATAATAACGATTTTATCTTAAAAATTATCTAAGTTTAGTAACCATTTCCAAATTACTAAAAACAATTGAATGAAATAGTAAACTAAAAAGCAATATGTTAGAATGTTGCCTATCTTTCCAATTAAAAATATTTGTGTTCAGTGCATTTATCATACAGGGTTATCACATTATGCAAAATATAAAAAATCTATTTTTTTTTTAAATGGAACGCCCTGTATATTTTTTTATTTTTAGAAAGCCCTTTTCACATCCTTTCTACTGATACCAATTTGATACCTCTTAGAGTTTACCGTATTTTAGTTATTTCGATATAAACTTTAAAACCCCACACTTTTGCTACTTTTTATTTATTTCATTTTATTTTTATTCGTAATCGAGTTGCCATGATTTTTTTTGTTTAGATTGTCACTATGACGACCGAATACAATTATTTAACATTATTTGTTCAGTCGTCGAAATTAAGTACTAAATTTCTCAAAATGTCGAATTTTACCACTGTGGAAATGGTAAATATGATTTTTATACTGGGAGAATGTGCAAGAAATTGCCTTCTAGCGAGTCGAGTGTATGCTGAAAGATATCCAAATATTGAGAGAAAACCGAGACCAGAGGCCTTTGAGAAGTTGTTGCGAAGATTTGTAGAAACAGGAAGCGTTGCTTACAAAAAAAGGATGTTAATCAATAAACCCGTTATTAATGAAGAAAATGAATTAAGGGTTCTGTTGGCAGTACAGGAAAATCATCACGTAAGTCAGACTGGCATTTTTCAGCAAACCGGTGTTAAGGAAACAAGCGTGCGGAGGATTTTAAAAAAGTATAAATATCATCCTTATCACATAGAATTACACCAAGAACTTTATGAAGATGATTTCTTAAGAAGAATCACATTCTGTAATTGGATGCTTAACAAAATTAGAGAAGTACCAGACATTTTATCAAAAGTTCTATTTAGTGACGAGTGTACATTTAAAAATAACGGAATCGTAAATAGGCATAATATGCATTATTATGCTAGTGAAAATCCACATTGGGTTCGTCATGTAGATAACCAAAATCGCTGGTCGGTTAATGTCTGGGGAGGAATATTAGGGCCTTACATTATTGGGCCATAATTTTTTGAAGAGCGTTTGACGGGACAAGTTTACTTAAACTTTCTTCAACATGATCTACCCATTTTGCTTCAAAATGTAGATGCCGACACTCTCCAAAACCACTGGTTTCAACAAGACGGCGCTCCCCCTCATTATTATGAGCCGGTTAGACAATTTTTAAATCATTGGCGAGGTAATCAGTGGATAGGACGTGGTGGACCAATCGCTTGGCCTCCTAGGTCCCCTGATTTAACTCCCCTTGATTTCTACCTCTGGGGATATGTTAAGGAAGAAGTCTATGCCATAGCTCCTACGAACCGAGACGATATGAAAAATCGTATACGAGAGGCATTTAGAAATATTAGAATAAGAACTCTACAAGATGTCCAGCAAAATTTTGTTCGAAGGCTACATTTATGCCTTCAAGAACAGGGAAGAACCTTTGAACATATCATTAGAGCCACACAATAAATTCTGATTTACCGCATAATAAGGGTTTGTTTATTTTGTTTTGTCAACTCCTTTATTTTTTTAAAGTTGTAATTTTAATTCATTATTTTTATAATAATCGTTTTAAGTTTATGTTTTATAAATGTCTTAATAAATCAGTTCATAAATAACATTTAGTTACTTTATTGCAAAATAAAAAATAAGGAATGTCATTTGATGCTAGGTTATTAAAATAGTATTAAGAAAATGAAGTTATGCATAACAAATGCAAACCATTTAAGGGTTACCGCTAGATTTTTCGAAAAAGTAGCAAAAGTGTGGGGTTTTAAAGTTTATATCGAAATAACTAAAATACGGTAAACTCTAAGAGGTATCAAATTGGTATCAGTAGAAAGGATGTGAAAAGGGCTTTCTAAAAATAAAAAAATATACAGGGCGTTCCATTTAAAAAAAAATAGATTTTTTATATTTTGCATAATGTGATCACCCTGTATGATAAATGCACTGAACACAAATATTTTTAATTGGAAAGATAGGCAACATTCTAACATATTGCTTTTTAGTTTACTATTTCATTCAATTGTTTTTAGTAATTTGGAAATGGTTACTAAACTTAGATAATTTTTAAGATAAAATCGTTATTATTTATTAAACTATTAAAAATAAACCCACATAACCAAATATTAAAATGATCAGCAGCTCTATGCCCATCTTCTGGGCTAATAATATACAGGGTGTTCCATTTAAAAAACACAAGTTTAGTTCGCCACACTTTTTTGGGCCACCCTGTATAATGTAAAATATTTTTAAAATATGCCGCTTCTAATTCCAGACCTCATGCTGTTTTAGTATTCTTTATAAGTTCCTCGATAAAGATTTAATCTTCCGCCCCCGCTTCGTTGGCGGACCCGGTATATATTGTACTTTGATTGCTACCAGGGAGTTGCGAGCCGCCAGCGTTTTGCTTCAATAATCGAAACGCCTGTTCTGCCTTTCCGTGGTGAACTTCCAAAGCCAATTTTGAGACCATTAATTCAGAGGACTTTTTGGAGGCTTCTATTTTGCACTCCAACTCATCACAAACTCGGCAAGTACCATCCGGCACATGGTATACTACAGTACATTACCGTCAGCTTTCATTTGGTTCAGAATATGACCCGTACCTACGTCGTTGGACATCTATCACCTCTATTAGTCCCATTAGATATGTTTTTTGCATTATTTCATCACAGGAATACAACTTTGTGGAGAGATTCAATTTATGTCATTCGGATAATTCTTTGCAGTTGTATCTGCACTTACAGATGACCTAAGAAAGAAAATATCTTAATAGAAAAACAGGGACATATAATATCTATAAGCATTAACCTATATACCGCTGCTACAGGAGGTCGTTTTTCAAGTTAGTCTGTTAATGTTGCAGCTTTATATGCTTTCCCACTGACCCGCAACTTTTTTTGTTCTCTCATAAAAGGACCTAAACTACTTTTTGCTTACTAACACTATTGTTTGTTTTCCGCCAAAAGAACAGAGCGCGTGCAAAAGACCGTTAACAGCCGGCTTAACACTAGAAATATTATGACTTGTTCAGCCTTATAATCTAAACAGTTTACGCTTGGCACTTAGCCAATTGTAAAGGAAACTTCGGATGGCACATTTTTCAAGCTACCATATTTTATTAGGGCGAGGTAGTTAAATAAAGCGTTTGGCACATAGCCCCTTTTACGGAACATCCGCGTTGGCATTTAAACTATTTTTAAGTAAAAGTACTAAAAAATGTAAAAAATGGCACTTAGCCGACATACTAATTCAACTCTTCAATTATACAGGGTTGTTGGTATGTATGGAAACGGTCGATTATTTCTTAAAGTAAAATAGCTAACAAAAAATATTCAAGACGAAGACGAAAGTTTTATGGTTTTATAAAGTCTATTAGAATTAAAAAAAAGATAAGTATACAGGTTGAGTCAGAAGCCGTTAATGGAACACCCTATATCTTAGGACATTTTTGGATTCTACATAAAGTGCTTTATAAGTATAAACTTAATAGTTTCCGAGATATCGACTTGAAATAATTACATTTTTGAACTTTGACAGCTTCTAGCTTTCTAACGGTACGCCATGGAGCAAAACGGCTTACATTCCCCTATCTTAATATTTTATTATCTACCCAAATATACTAACTTCCGGTTAAACCGGAAAAAGGTACCAACTATATTTCCGGTCTTTGAGTTACATCCGGTTTAACCGGAAATTAACACTTTTAGAAAGATAAATAAAAACTAAGGTAGGGATATGTCAGCCGTTTTACTCTAAGACGTACCGTTAGAAAACTAGAAGCTGTCAAAATTCAAAAATGTCATTTTTCAAAAGTCGATATCTTGGAAACTATTAAATTTAGACTTATAATGCACTTGTTAAAAAACAATTGTAATTTTACGTAAAATCCAAAACTATTTAAAGGTACTTGTTGTATTAAAAAAAAAAGTAACTTTATTTCTCTACGGCTTTTTGACATATCCTGTATTCTTTATTTTTTAAAATTCTTATAGATTATGAAAAACCCTAAAACTTTTATCTTAAATATTTTTTGCTAGCTGTTGTACTTTAAGAAGTAATTGGCCGTTTCCATACATACCAACGACCCTGTATAATAGTTTTTGTCGCAAATCTCTTTGAAGTGGACACAAAAAACAACCAGTTGATGGATAACGTGAGGCGAATAGTAAATAGTAATAGTAAACTTCGGCATAAACACGAGCGTGCGTCAAACCCGAAACACAATCCGTATCTAAAAAAATAAAATTGTTTAGGTATATAATATATACAGAGTGTTCAAATAATACGTTTAAGTACAGCGTTTGACGACAAGACAAATGTATTTCGTCAAATGTAGTTATATTCGAAGTTGTTTCCTTTTGCCGAAAATTAAGGATTTACTAAATTTCTTGAAAAGGTGCTTAAAAAGCGGTTAAGTGTATAAACTTGGTAGTATTATAGAGGTAGCATCACATAGAAACATTTCCCCTCATTGGTTATGTCATGAAAATTATGAAATTCTGGATATTTTGGTCGGGTAACTGGTTGTATTTCATCATTGGAAGCTTTTTGGCTACACCAAAATTTTTGTTGAATGAGAGGTTTTGCCAGAAAAAAATAATTTCAATTGCCGACTTGCATTTGCACATAAACGATCTCATATCGTATATTAGACGTAATAAAAGGATGTAATAAATTAAGCTTTCAATTTTAATAATTCTTCAACCGATAAGTTCTGCAATCGACGGCAAACAATTATGCAACTGTTGCACTAATTATTCAATAATTAAGCAGTTTGAAATAATAGGAATGTCTGCTGGAAAAAAAGAATATTTCCTTAATAAGGATAAAAAGTAAAAACCATCGCTAAAGAATACTTTCCTTTAAATTGTAAATTTGTTCCACCAAGGAAATAGTTATTAAAATAACAAATCAGTTTTTATGTTTGACTGGTTATTGGTGAGACTAGACTAGATGGAAGATTTGTTAAAGCAAAGAACTAACCTGAATTAGCCGTTAATAATATATGCGTTTTTGAAAAAAAAAATTTTTGCTTTTTAAAGTGGGGCAAAACGTTTGAATAAAATACAACTTTTCTTTAAATGCTCATACATGCATAATTGATAGATTGATCGACTTACCTGTAAGGATGATCGATCTAGATTATTCCAGCTGTTGTCTGAAATGATTATTACACATCGTAGATCTTCAAAGAGTAACCTCGATCTAATTAACAATCAATTTGTATAAATGTATTTGAAGAATGATTCTAATTTAACGTGTTGCAAATTTAAATAAGGGACTTTGTATTGTATGTAACATACAATTATTGTAACTTATATTTAAAACGAATAACTAAAGGTAACGCACACTTAATAATCTAGAACTAATTACAATTGCTATAGCAAAATCCTCAGAATAAGCTGTAATTGGTCTGTTATAAAATGTAATAAAGGCATTAGATTTTTGTGACCAACCCGCAGCATTTCTAATCACCTTGATTAATCCACCGGCGAGGGATTTGTGAGCTACTCACTTGGTATGATGTGTCTTTTGCCAGTTAAAAACAACCCATTTTTCGCTTGGGTCTTATATAGTAGAGACGTTTTTTGAATATAACATGGGACGGCATGTGCAAAGACTATTTTTTGAAACTGTCTGCATTCGATTAAGGCTAATAAGGTAACTAGTTTACTACTAAGGTTGTCTAATGATAACGTTTCTAACGGAAAACATGGTTTCCAAACAATTTAATACCTTAGATAGATCCCATTAGCAGCAATGGGCACAGTAAGCATAAAGGGTAAACGAAGCCCTGAGTAAATTATTTAATTTGCTCCTTTCGCGATTCTATAGTCTACTGTCTGAATCACTGGTCTCCTCCAAGTCAATATTTCTATGAATTTCTTTTTCAATATTTCGCTATATTTATCGATAAGAATAAATTAAACTTCTCAGCATTCTTTCTTCGTTTTTTTGATGGAGGTAAACCCACTACATCAGCAGCACTTAACAATCTAATATCTCAGTCCAACTCAGACGTGGAAATAATTTTATTTCTTTTGATTTTAGGCATAGTAATTGTAAAATTTTTCGAAACTTAAGGATAACTGAAAAACACTGTTTACCGGCTCGCACAAATGAATGCAGTGAGTGTTTTTGTAAGCATATAGGCCGGCTATACTGAATTGCTTATTTTTCTTGGGATTTGTGCTGGCTTGCATGAATCATGTATACTACGATGTGCAGTTATCATGAGGACAACAGCGAAGAATAATACTACCTTTATTTAGGTACCTACCATTTTGCCGATAAAAAACTAGAACAGCAAAATTTTGTTTTTTCTTCTAGACTATTAGAAACTATTAACTGTCTAGACTGTGAAATTTCATATGAAAATTTCACATGTCAATATAGATTATCACTTTATCATTAAATCGTCAAGCACATTTTTCTCTAAAAATATGCTAAAATTAAGCCCCCAGCAACCGACTGTACACAATAGTCGGTTGCGAGTTGCGACTGCTTTTATTAGAAATATTGCATATAAACTACGAGTACACAAGAATACCATGCTGCTGGCAAAAAACAAAAGATAGCAAGGCGTGGGACTATTATTAGAAAAGCAGGTTTAGGTCCCTCTAAAATTTCTGCTGAAGATCGAGATAGAAGAATGGCTAATTATCTAAGGGGTCATCTATTCGAAACCTCTAAGTTCCCTAAAAATTGGCTGCCTTTCGTCATAGTGGAGAGGCACTAACGATTAAACTCAGCCTTGATTTGAGAGGAGAATAAGTCTAGAAAGACGCTCATACCACCCTTTAAATGATCCAGGGCTTTGCTCAAATCCATTTCCTTTTTAAAGTTTGGCTAACAAAGGTCCCAATGACTAATAGTTTAAGGCAAAGCCTGATTTGAGAGAAAGAGAAAGAGAGATCCAGAGGAAAGGCAAAAGAAGAGACGAATTTGTCAGGTTCTGCAAAATACTGCTAGAGACAGGGTTCGAAATTCCGATATACGTACTCGTTGTTATTAAACAGGACAGGGTAGAATTTGCACATGAGTGTTTATCCAAGCAGCATTTCATACCCTAATAAAAAATATAAGAACGTTCTTACAGTAAATATTATAAGAATTAAAGTTGTGTAAATGGCACTCCGAAACGTTCTTACAACCCGTATAGGTATTTTATAAGGGTAAAATGGGCACATCAAAATTGCTTTATATGTTCTCTTTTAAATGTTGTATTAGTATATCAGTGAAAATAATAAATCATATTTATAAACATCTATATAACGCTTATACAGCTGTAGTAATAGAAAGCTTATAAATAATTCTCAAAATGTTTTTGTACGAAATAATTACAGCACCTGCAGCAATTGTGAACACACTAATACACTTCCGGTATCTAGTTGTTTTCAAATCAAATTTTACTGTGTAATTTTATATTATTTTCAAGTTAATTTTTCATGCGCCTTTGATTATTCATCATTTGGTTACTACTATAAAATATTATAAAAATGTGTGACAAAAAAATTCACTTCGAAATGTGACTGCCGTAAAATAAATCTTTTTGGTTATGAATTAAAGCATAAAACTGTTGATAAAAAAACGGTCTTTTTATAAATGATAAAAGTGAAATTATGCCATTAAATATAATATTGATATAGGCTTCTTTAAGATCGACTATAAAATGGCCGAATATTTATAAACCTAACTGCCCTTATATCACAAAATAGCTGTTAAAAGGGAACTATACATCAATGGGAACTTTTGGGTCTGCAGAAAACACTAAGAGAATCACTATAGGGAAACAGTTTCGATTACATTTTTCCGATATCATTGATCTTCTATTCTACACAGATAAACGTGTAAGTGTACATTAATATAATTTTTTACGTGTACTACCTGCCAAATAGAGTTGTGCGATTCGAGAAAACCTGAGTCGATCCGTGAAAAAAATCCATTCGAAAGGATTTTAAATTGGTCTTTCAGAGCTGCAGATATTTGACATTTCAGCATGATAATGCTCCGATATACCCAGCACGCATTGTGCAAAATTTTCTCCAAGAAAATAATATAGAACTTGTTCCCTGGTCTTCGAAGAGTCCTGATTTGAAACCGATCGAAAACATTTCAGGTAAAATGTATTCACTACGCAGAAGCATGGATGAATTACGCTATAGGATAAATCGAGCTTGGAATGAAGTAACGAGCGAACTAGGCAGAATCGTAGTGTAAATCAAAACTCAAAGTCACGGTCCCAAATTCTAATTTTATATTGGTAATGCGTTTTACCCTAATCGGGCATCATCAGACCTACAAACGTATTACCTAATATACACCTGTATACAAAATAGTGAAAAAGAAATGTAATCTTACCGTATTACTATGGTACAGTTAAAATATGAGAATTAAAATATATAAAAACCTAGTTTCGACATCTTCACAACACATTAAAAACAACACTAAAACTAAGATATGCAACAATTTACAAAGAAAATAGTATTGAAAAATTTTCTTAAAAAACTTTTCATACAACCCAGATTTGTAACCAGTACCACGAGGGTTAAAGTCGAGTGTTTAATCGTTACACCACGGAGTCACTTATAAACATGAATTAAAACTTATAAATCTAGATCGTTTTTAAAATATTAAAAATGAAATTAAAAACATAATTCACAATTTAAAACAGGGCCCTTTTTTGCTTTTGTTATTACCATCCTTTCCCCACAAATCGAGTTCTTTACCCTTCGAGTACTCGTCTAGAACGCTAATGCCCTCTCGAGAGAAAGAGTGTTTTGTGCTTAGCAAGTGAGTAGCGAAGGCGGAGTGTTAGTTTCTTCAATATCAGTGTTCTCGAATTTCTTGACAGTGTTTAAGTGTTCCCGCACCCGGGTAGGGATTTTTCTCCCCGATTGTTTGATATACCCAAGTAACAATTTAAATGCCAACACGGTGGTTTTATCAAAGGTTTAAGAAGGTAAATAAACCGAAGTGGGGTTTATTATTTCTTTTGTGTATGCAAATTTATCTGCAGATAATATGTACGTAAAAAAAAGGCCTTCAAGTTATCTTTAAAGCAAGTTGTTAAATATTTTTGCTCTTTAAGACCTATTGGTTATATAACCACTTAATTGCTGCATTAATCAAAACCACAATAAACTCATTAAGGTTTATAGAGGATTTTAAATATTTTAGGTTTTGTGGTAGGCCTCTATATATCTTTGGGTTTTATGGGAGTTTTAAAATATGGTTTTTAAGTACTCTTTACGATCAAGCAATAAAACGAATAACTCTTCAGTAGTCTTACCCTTAAAATTATATGTTATCATAAATACTATTTACTTTGGACGATAATTGTTAAAGGCTCCTTGAAACCTAATAGTTTTTTGGTAGCTTTAGTAAGCTAAGTTAAAACCTTTCGGCTTATAAAAATGTTTCACAAACTCACAAAATCTTAACAGGGCATTAAAATAACCGGTTTTATTAATTTTTCAGCTGTGTTTTTTTCCGTTAACTACGGCAGACATGTTTAAACAAAGTTAGGGCAACAGTGTTTGGTTATATTTTTATTTATTCTAACTGTTTACATTTAGCCTGCAAATATCAAAAATATGTTAATATGTTGTATAAACCCCTAAATAGCCCAAAATCATACTGATTAAGCTAAAAGTAGGGTTACAATTTTTTTTAATAATGGTATATAATAATTAATAAGCTAACAGATCGCGCGCGATCTTTTTAAAAATTTTTTTATGTACTTTATCAATAAAGTGGCCGGGGTTCACAATTTTTTATTACTAGGTTGTTTATTAATATCAAATTATAAAATGTTAGCACGTGCAGATATTTCAATCAAGGCATCGACATATTTAACTATACTTGGTGACATTTTTTGATATTGACAATTTAAGTGCAACAAGTCTTTGACAAAAAATTATTAGGGACATAATAATAATAAAATTATTTATGATGGTTTCAAATCACGCATAAAATTTGATTGCAAGTACTAACGGTTTTAAGAAGGCTTTATAAAATGTTTTGTGGTAGACTTAGAAACATCTTGCAGACAGGTTCAGAAATACTGTTGGTTTTATTGACAGTTTTTAGGAAGATATTTATAACCTTTACAAAAGGTCCTTTTTGGTTTTATGCCGTGTTTATTGGTGCTTTGAAGAGGCTATCTAGTATAAACAGTTTTACGATCAGTTTTATTATATAGACTTAATAACCTCTTGTAGATTGTGATAAAACTTAAAATGTTACTTGGGTACAATTCATCAGAGTCCTCTAACTTTAAAGAATAAACCCCCGATTTTGATAAGGTATTAATTCTATCTTTGACAATTATTAAATGCTTGCTTAATGTATTTGCTGTCTTATAAGCTATGGATAAACCAGATTTTTTAAAAAACTTTGCCAGCTGAACTGAAATTTCTCCGAAGAAGGTGAGGCATTTTTGGTTGTATCTTTTAGTTTTCTCTTCAGGGAGTTTAATGTTACAAGAGAGTTTATATTTTTTGACAAATTTATAATATATTTTGTTAATTAAGTAAATAGAGAAACCATTGATCTTCGCTAATTGTTTAATTAAATCTAGTTCCATCAGGAATGCTTCTCTAGATAGGGACAATTTAAATATCCTAGGTTCTATATTGTCGCCCACCCTTTTCTTACTATACATTAACGATCTTTTGGAAAAAACTAAAAATACTATATATAGCTTCAATAATGACAGCACACTTGTTTCATCTTTTACTTTGGATGCTCGGACATCGGCTGCTAATGCACATCTCTATAGGCAGCAAGAGGTCTCACATCTCAACAAAGACCTGGAAGAAATTCTGTCTTGGGGTGACACTAACCAAGTAGAATTTAATGCTAAAAAGACCCAGGCGGCAGTTTTTTCTAAAAAAGTTAATGTTAAAGAACCAGATATAGTTATGGCGGGACACTTAATTCCCTTGGCTTCATCAATTCATTTATTGGGCGTAATTTGGATAGTCATATGTCTTGGCATAGTCATGTTGCGGCCATTGCTAAGGCAGCCTCGCAGAAGCTTGGAGTACTTTTCCGAACAAAGAACCTCTATACACCCCAACAACTTTTGATGCTCTATAAAGCCCAAATTCGACCATCACTGGAGTACTGTTCGCATATTTGGGGCTCTGCTCTTAAACATACCCTGAGACTGCTAGATTCCATTCAAAGAAGAGCCATTCGCTTGATCTGTGACCATAGTCTGACAAACAACCTGGAAAGCCTTGAACATCGAAGGCAGGTTGGCGACTTGAGTGTATCTTACAAATATTTTCATGGCAAGTGTTCAACTGAGGTTGCCCGCTTGATACCACCCAGAGCGGTGCATGGTAGAAATAAACGACGAGCCACTGCAGCCCACCAGTACGTGGTTCAGCTTAGTGTCCCACGAACGACACTGTTTCAAAATTCTTTCATCTGGAGAACGTCGCCACTCTGGAACGACCTCCCTGAGATCGTGTTTCCCAACGAGTATAATCTCCAAAGATTCAAGACCAACGTGAATCGTTTCCTGCGCACACGCACCGCTCCTAGAGCGCCAAAAAGGATTTATCCTGTAGTGCTGTACCTTATCATAAAAAAAAAAAATGTGTATAAAAGGCAGTTGAAGGCTGCAAATTTATATTGAGGGGGGGGGGGGGTGAGTCAGAAAAAAACTATATGCAGAAACCTATACTCCAAGTTCAACCATTCTGTCAGACTAATCACTAGCACATAGAAAGCTAGGGAATGAATTTCAGTGGCATGTGGATTCAATTCAGGAGATAGAGATGGAAAAACTTCATCATTGTATAGGATATGTATGAGTCAACGATCCGATTAAGTAGGTAATTTAATATATGTTTGAATAAGTTCTCTAAAAAGCTCTACACAATATGTATGATTGGGAAGTGTACACATTTATTCGGAACGCCCTATATACATATAGCAATATATATACCGGGTGTTGCATCGTCGAGCGGGACATAGGAAATCCCATGTAATTTTAAATGGGGTCAATTATTGGCTTCCCTAATTATTTTAGAGAAAAATTCTATTTAGGTTTATTAAAGAGCACTAAAACCCACATTCAAAAGAATAACTTTAGATATTTTTGATGAGCCCGTTTACGGGTTATCGCCGATTTCTTTTTAACTATTTCTCCTTTTTATGGCCCCATATTTGCGGGCACCAGTCAAGGTAAAAGATGACTGTCAAATAAAGTTATCATTTTGAAATGTGTGCTTTATTGTTATAAAAACTCGTACATCGAAAATATTAGAGGTGTATTTATGAGTACAAATTAATCTGAATAAAGCTAAAATAAAGTATCCAATTACAAGGTTAATTATGACATTTTACATGTTTCAATATTTTACTAATTAGTAGGTAGGTACTATTAAATTGTTAGAACTTTAGGATTTAAGAAGATGTTTAAATATTCCTCCATTGACTGCTAGACAATAACCGAGGCGATCATAAAATTCTCTTCTTACATTCGCTAGTTGGTAAACTGAAATTCTATTGCATTCGGCAGAAATAGCATTTTTTAACTCGTCTAGATTTGGGTATTTTTTATCTTTGTATATCCTGTTTTTTAAATGGCCCAGAGAAAGAAATCATTTGGCGATAAATCAGGAGACCTGGCTGGCCAATTTACTGTATGATTTAAGCCAATAACATTTCCATTAAAAGCACGGTTTAAATATTCCCGGACAGCCAGGGTACTATGTGCCGGGCAGCCATCCATTTGGTACCAAACTTCCTGATTTTCCCTGGCGGCATCATGTAAAGTAGGTAAAATATGATCTTTAAGTAGTTCCAAAAAATATTCTGCATTTAAATTTCGTGTAAGAAATAATGGCCCGATAATATTTTCTCCGAAAATCCCAGCCCATACATTAACTTTTTGTGGATATTGCGTCCTTGTTTCCACAAACCTGTGTTGGTTTTCTTTGCTCCAATATCGATAATTTTGAACATTGGGTTCATTGTTTAAGGTAAATGTGCATTCGTCAGTGAAACAAATGTTTTTTAAAAATTCCCTATCCATGTTTGCACTTTCCATCATACCAAAACAAAACTCCTGTCGTCGTATTTCGTCCCTATCTCTTAGCTCTTGGTACTTTTCATATTTGTATGAATAATGTTTATGTCGTGTCAAAGCCCGTAACGCTGTGGTGTGATCTAATCCTATGTCATCCTCAAGTTTCCTTGTGCTGATCTTCCCATCATTTTCTTCCACGCACAATAAAACTTGCAAGTCCCTATCATTTCTTGTATCTCTTCTTTGTTCCTGCCTTTCTTCACATCTGCAGTTATTTATTACAGTGCCTTTTGTCTCAAATTTCTTGATAGTCCTTTCGACTGTAGATTTTGCAGGTATCGGTCTATTCGGATACAGAGCAGCAAACATGTCTGACACATTTTGATAACTATTTCCTTGATAATACCATTTAATCATCAATATTTTTTCTTCAGAAGTGTAATTCATGGCTAATATTTTCGATGTACGAGTTTTTATAACAATAAAGCACACATTTCAAAATGAAAACTTTATTTGACAGTCATCTTTTACCTTGACTGGTGCCCGCAAATACGGGGCCATAAAAAGGAGAAATAGTTAAAAAGAAATCGGCGATAACCCGTAAACGGGCTCATCAAAAATATCTAAAGTTATTCTTTTGAATGTGGGTTTTAGTGCTCTTTAATAAACCTAAATAGAATTTTTCTCTAAAATAATTAGGGAAGCCAATAATTGACCCCATTTAAAATTACATGGGATTTCCTATGTCCCGCTCGACGATGCAACACCCGGTATATATATATAGTGTGCAGATCTAACAATCATATAGTATCTACTGTGTAAACAGTATCTTGGAAATCTTGTTCAAGAATGCATAAAAGTATTTTATCAAACCGTTGACTTGTGGATTCTGTACCAAATAGGCACCTAACTGCCTAACTTTTCCTTTTAGGCGAACAACTACTTAAAGGTTCGCAAACATCCGTAGTTTACGAAATTAAAAGCAGTTAACAATACTAAACTAAGTTTATAATAACTATATATTTATACAAAATAATATATATGCGAACAGTCCATAAATTAATAAATAAAAACACAAATTAATCACGTAGTGCGAGAACCCAGCCGACACGCTAATTGTCAATTTTTTCAAGTTTTCAATTCGGCCTCCGTGTGTTGCCACATTTATTTTATCCGGGATCAGTACTTCAGTAGTGGTTGATCGAAATCACCGTGCTATGTTGAATGCATGCAGCTGATTTCCGATTTACGCTTGGATGTATGAAAACGTCGCCTCTTAAGTTTACTGTAATTGTAGCGGCGAAATATGTCATTTGCATATAAACCATTTATTTGTACAATATTTTTATTCTGCGGCTTTCTAGATTTTTTAGTGATCGATATTAAATGATTAACTATGCCGTAAAGGTTTCAAGAAGTAATAAACTGAAATGGCTCCATGACAAAATAATAAGAATTTTGTGTTGCTCTGACAAATTTTGCGTATATTTTTTTCTTTTTATTCTGACATTAGTTTTATTTTTCATTTTCAGGCGATGTTAAATAATAGTATACTTTAAATAAAAATTTGGTGTAAAAATTTAGTATTCAACAAGAAATATATTTTGATGCCACTTCGTATCACAAAATGCTTAAAATATAAAAAAAAAAATATGTAACCTTTTACCTTTTAAAAGTTTTGTGATTTTACTGTCCTAGTTGTTTATCGGCGCAATGGAACACTTTAATTCATAAAAGTTCTTTTGTAATGTTAAATGACTTTGTCGATGATGAGACATATTGTGGAATTTTTTTTATTTTTGACTTTAATTAAGTTTACTCAGAGCAAAACCTAATAAGAAAAACAAGGGCAGATTTTTTTATATTTGGCGATATTGTGCAGTATTGAATGGTGTTAAATGTATTTAGAATAATCACATTTCCATATTTTTTTTTTTAGGACCGAGGTTCTCCACCACGAAGCTCGAACGCAACCATCAGAATAAAAGTAAACGACAATGACGACTTACCTCCAAAATTTACAAAAGGCGTATACCGAACCAGAATCCATGAATTTTATCCAATCACGGTTAGTCAAATTTTTAGACATAGCCAAATGCAATTTTATAAGGCGGGTTCGACGGTCATCAGGAAATCGTCGTAGTCATAATATCTATGGCAAACAACAAACGTTGGGGAATAGTGCCACTTTAATCCCTGAGAACAGGGATTAAAGTGGTACATTTATTCCCTAGGGACTAAAATAATTTTTTAAATGCCTAGGGATTAAAGTAAAATAATTAAATTGAAATGAGGGTTATTTTACCGATTCGTTAATTGGAAATAACTAAACATAGAAGAAATTTATGCAACTTAGAACTACTCTAAGAACCGAAACCTAATTTTTGCTACCATTGTTAACATTAACATCAAGCTAAAAAGTGGCAGATAATTGAAGGCAGTATTTTTAGTAACTAACGTGTTGTGTAAAAACGTCTTATTTTCCGTCACTGTATTTTCTAAAGTTGAAATGGACGCAACGGAAACATCTGAGGAGATACTTTCAAAAATTTGACATTGATGCTTTTCCAGCCACCATGTTGTTTTAGTTGATCCAGGTTTGCTTCTAAATCTGCACATAATGACGCCGACGTTCTTCTAAAACAAGGCGCAGTGTATAGCTTTGCATCTGGCAGTTTTAAATTTTCGGCAATTTTCGATGGCAGCTGTCCAAACGTATTTTTGCCTATAGGCTGAGATGTGCATCGATCATTTCTATACCTACAAAAAATCTTGTATGCTGTGTAGGTGGCCTTAAAGCAATATAATAATATATTTATTTACCAATCCTACCACATCCTGCAGAGTTTTCAATTGATTCTTTGATCACAAGCGAGTGGTCCTTTTGGGTTTTTGTATTCCGTACATTCTCTAGAAAAAAAATTCATGGTCCAAGACAGTCTAGCTGGCACAGCTCCTTGCCTCGCCATACCCCTGCCACACCCATAATAAGCGTCACCGTAACAAAATCGATTATTAGTAAATTTTGTAATATTAAAAAATCTAAATATTTATAGATTAGGTAGGTAGGTTAATTTAGGTTAGTTATTCATACTAGTATTGGGTACAATCCGGTTTTTAGTAAATATTATTACTACAGACAGACAGACAGTAAAACTAAAAAATTAATCCTACCTTCTGCACTAAAAATGCTTTATCACTGGCTTTCTCTATGAATTCTTTGATGTTATCGAAATCCAGTATTTTCGACTTTTTTGGTTTATACCCATCATTTTTCTTTTTTAAAGATGCGGAAAGTTTACTGTATTTGCCAATATCGACGTTGGTTTCTGTAGTCATTTTGACATTTAGCATGGAATGCTGACTTCACCATGATGATACCTTAAGTTTGCGTAACTTGTCCAAAAAGTAAGCTAATAGCACTGCAGTAAAATTTTCTACACTCCGTAATTCACATTATTTTCTATAATCTGGTTTTCATAGAGACGGCGATATTTTTGAGGTAGTAGGTAGTAGCTGACCAATAGCCTCCTCGGCTGCTTTTTAAACGTCCATTTTTGTATTCTTATGATTTTTGTAGATCGATAATCATATGTGTTAGATTTTTAACAAATCAACTTGTTAGCGTCATACTGGCTGTTTCTTCTTAAGTGTCATAGCAACTTGTCAAAACACACCAAGATTTTAAGTGAAATATAATGTAAACACTATATTAACCAATAACTAGCATGACATTTTGTAAAAAGAGTAACGTTGTTTTACCTTTATGTCTTTAATTAATTTTCTTTAGATATTTTCGCAAAGTGCAAAAAATAGTGTAAAAACCACAAGACTAAAGTGTCTTTTTATCCCATAGCGAATTGTAGCTCTAGCTTCGCTCAGGCTTCAAACTTTTCGCCTCGGGATAAAAGTATCATTTTAATCTCTTAATTTATAATATAGTGTCATGTCATTATATTATCTCAAAATTTGATAACTAATTTGACAAGCAAAATGAATAGCCTAAAATTTTTTCGCTTCTTGTTGATACAGGCGGAAAATGTTCAAAGCTTACGCTAGTTACTCATTCATATTGTACAATAAATTAAATTTTGTAACCACCATTCTCGTGATCTAATAACAATAACTAATGATAAACTTATGTGAGCATAAAAAACCCAATGTAAACAAAACATCTTTGTTTACTTTTCGAAGGAAGCAGCAAACAATTACTTAAACAAATTAATGCGGATGTTCACGTCAAAAACTCTCTATTATACTTACATATCTCATGCTATATTATGTACACACTATATAAAAATATTCCTTTACTTTCTCTAGTAGCCATTAATGCCAATTAAGTGTTTAGTTTTTCATTCTGGCAGCGATATGCTGTACCTATAATATTATGTTTTAAATTGTTGCCCCTACAACATTATTTAATTAGTTTTATATTTTTTGTGACAACGGCATCAGTATTATAAATAACAACAAATATTTGTTTATTTATTTATTACTTATGTACCTGCTTTATTATTACACTAATGTATTATTTAATAATTCAAAAACCAGGGACCATAATTATTAACCAAATTTAAATTTTCCTTCAATACAACCATTTAGTATGACGGTCTTTCTTTCCATAACTGTTCACATATTATATCATTTCACCTATTTCCAAAGCTCCAATAAAGTCATATGCCACCAACCTTTTTCTCTATGCTTATACCAACACCGACAAAACCTTTTCCTGTCTCCTGATGATAAATGTTTCTCCGTTCGAAACTAGTATTGTAGGGACCTATAAAAATTAAAAATTAATAATAATTTAATAACCTTGTAAAGAAAGACCTTTTGCCTTTCATTTTGTCTCCCCTTTAATTTTAAGTAGTCTTGTTGATTTTTGGCTAGGACTGAGCTTAATTCAAAAAACGGTTTTGTTTGCACTGAAAATAAGAAGCGTCAAAGTCAATAGCAATATAAAGAGCTTTATTCGAGAAATATTCTCCCTAAATACCGCTCGTGCTTTCAGATTAATTAAATAATTTTTCATTCAAACGTATTTTCCGTACAAATTTCAAATTATAGGAAACACGCTTTCATAAAAAATAATCGGTAATTTTAAAGCACTTATGGTATTACCCCCTCAAATTAACACTACGTTTTTATACAGCGTGTTTATTACACATACGGCAAAAATTGAAGTGGTTATTCCTTGGACTATCCTAAGACTATTTTGTTCTTTGATAATTTTTGAGGCCGCTTGGTTTCAAAGATACAACATTTCATTACCATATATTACATGTAAAGTTTCTTAATCTAAAAAAACTGTTGATTGATTTCCTTTCTCTTCCACATTCTCCACTGGAGTAGTATAAACTTATAACTTTAGATGGCTCCATTAAAAATAATCCAGAATGATTAGGTCCGATCGAGAAGGCCATAAGTGAGGTCCACCTCGACCAATCCAGCGGTCTCCGCATGTTACTGTTAAAAACTCACGAGCAACCACACTAAACTGCGCTGGTGCACCATCGTACATAAACCACATTGCATTTCCTGGGGCCAATGGTATATCTCCAGAAACTTGGTTAGCATTTATTCCAAAAAGTTGCGATACATTCCACCGGTAAGTTTTCCTGGTAGGAATA
The DNA here is from genome assembly GCA_963920685.1 of Polydrusus tereticollis. Classification (NCBI taxonomy): domain Eukaryota; kingdom Metazoa; phylum Arthropoda; class Insecta; order Coleoptera; family Curculionidae; genus Polydrusus; species Polydrusus tereticollis. The sequence continues at coordinate 61,419,950 of OY987329.1, forward strand.
CCGGTTTAATTAGTCAGTCACCCACAATTCCAGCCGAAACCTTCAACGAGAACTGATGTTGAAAACAATCGTCAAATGCCTCATGTCAACTTATGTGTATTATGTTCAGTCCACACATGGTTATTGTGAAAATTCCTTATTGCATTCCTTAAGAAAATCGATTCATCGGTAAAAAGAATCAGCGTCACTATTTCACCTAATGTGTGCAAAAGCCATTGACAGAATGCAATCCGTGGAAGAAAAACAGCTGTAAGAAGTGCCCGAATGCGTTGTGTGTGGTATAGGTACAACAAATAGTCACTGAACTGTTCCATAACTTACATTCAAAGTATTTGCATAGCAGTACCTGGATCTTCCTCTATCATGTCCAGAACGTTCTCTTCCACTTTTACCGTTCTTACTGTCATTGGCCTTCCTTATCCCCTACTTCGTTGCAATGTGTGTGTTTCATGAAGCCGTTGGTGAATACTTTGGGAGGTTAGGAACATTACGGTCAGGAATTCGTCCAATGTATAACCGCTTAGCTTGTAATGAATGGCCATCAGCAAGTCCTTAAATGAAATAATGCATAAAAGTCATCATGTCTTGCGCATCCCCATAAAACTAGATTTAAAACTAGTAAAAACTTGAGAGCGCCTAAACTAAAAAAGACAATAGGTGGGCATGCATTTTTCAGTGTTGGATACAGACTATTCAACGTGCTGCCGCAGGACATGAAAAATAATATTTCTTTGTACAACTTTAAGAGAACATTAAATAACTGGCTTATTCAAAATATCGTTAATATATTGTAACACAGCAGACAGTTAAAAGGACCCTTTGAAAAATAAAAAAATAAGACGATACCATCATCATAACGGGGCATACGAGGAACCTTGTTTATAACTCTTATAAAGGAGCATGGAATACTACAGCGCTACAGTAGAATTTGTTTATTTAGTTTTTTCCTCTATTTTTTTTGGGGTTAATTGTTTTCTCATTTTAAGTGTTTCTTGATTCCCCTATTTTTGGGACTACATGGGGTAAAACATCAAACATCTGGTTACTCGCTTTTTTTTTTTTTTTTTTTATGATAAGGCATAGCACTAAGGATAAATCCTTTATGGCGCTATAGGAGCGGTGCGTGTGCGCAGGAAACGATTCACGTTGGTCTTGAATCTTTGGAGATTATACTCGTTGGGGAACACGATCTCAGGGAGGTCGTTCCAGAGTGATGACGTTCTCCAGATGAAAGAATTTTGAAACAGTGTCGTTCGAGGGACACTAAGCTGAACCACGTACTGGTGGGCTGCAGTGGCTCGTCGTGTATTTCTACCATGCACCGCTCTGGGTGGTATCAAGCGGGCAACCTCAGTTGAACACTTGCCATGAAAATATTTGTAAAATAGACTCAAGTCGCCAACCTGCCTTCGATGTTCAAGGCTTTCCAGGTTGTTTGTCAGACTATGGTCACCGATCAAGCGAATGGCTCTTCTTTGAATGTAATCTAGCAATCTCAGGGTATGTTTTAAACTTAGCGAATGCTAGGCATGATGAATCCTTCTATATAGTGATCAAGTACAAGACGGATTCAAATGATATACACGTTTAAACTGATTTGCTGAAAAGATAACGATGCATTTAAAAAAAATATACTGGGTAGGCCTAGTGTAGTACGCCATACTTTTATTTCGACTACATTAATAATTTGAAAAATATCAAAATTGGTTTTGACGAAAATCTTTCTTGAGCTGTATTTTCGAAATGAAGCGGCGTTTCAAAAATCATCAAAGGATAAAGTATTCTTAGAATAGTCAAGTGAATAGGCATTTCAATTTTTGCCACAAGTTTAATAAACACCCTCTATAGATTCATTAATAATAAAATTTATTATCTACCCCTTGTGCAATGTATTTTTTCAATTATTCAGATTTTAAAAAAGCATAATTAGGTTGTTGACGCAACAAAAATTCATTGTCGAATATAAAAAGCAAAATTATATTACTTACCATGAGAGAGATATTATGTCTTTATTAAGAATATAATTAAATCTCTCACAAAATAACATTAGGTAAGAGAGCTGGTACATATTAGATTTGTTCCAGAAATTGGCTCATTTTATGGTTATTCGATAACGATAATCTACATAAATAATTATAGAATATTAAATAATCTTTATAACAGGAGATAATTATTTAAGAGATGACATTATGATTTCGTTACAGAATAATCAAATGAAAGTTGTTCCGAAAATGCATGATTTTGCATGCTTTCGTGTCCCCATAACACGACTAAATTGCAAAAGATAACAAATCACCTAATCATAATAGAGATTAACCTATTAAATCAAATTAAGTATTTATTATGTTCAGAGTACTATAATATAGGGTGTAACAAATTGATTTATCACTACAGGGATCTCGTAAACCGTAAAAGTTATGAAGATGGTTAAATGAAGGCAATGTTCTGTAATTTGATGCTTAGTAATAGTCCAGAAAGAAAGTACTTAGATTCTATGTATTTCTGGTGATATTTGAAAGAGATCGAAAACTTGTCAAATATATTTTTGCAATATTCGTTATTAATTTTACAGGGTGTTTATTAAACATACGGCAAAAGGCCAATTAAAGGGCTTGCTTCCTGGACTATTCTAAGAACATTTTGTCCTTTGATGATTTTTGAAAGGCAGCTTTGATTGCAAGTTTTCTTTTTTTAAGCGGGAGACCCTACATATTTTCCACCAGGATGAAAGATCTATTTTCCTGATTTCAAAAATATATAATATGTCAACATTTAGTTCAGCCGTTTTTGAAATATTTGAGTTTACAATTTTGATAAATTGAATTTATGATAATCGAGCTATCGAGGCATTCCGCAGACTTCAACGTGACATATTTGTCCCTTTACTTTAAATTTAAATTTGAATTTCATAATTGGAATGGAGTAAGTGACTATATACTTTCTGTATATTCGACACGACTTCTGACACGTTTTGTAATATTTGGTATGTATTGAGCATTACTATTTCTTGTTCAATCCTTTGTCTCAATACTTTTATATTTTGAGCTCTGTCATAATAAATTCGATTTCTTTCGAAATCCTCACAAAAAATATCTAACCGACTTAGGTCAGGGCTATTAGCCGGCCATTCCTTACTGAATGTGTCAATTTAACGTTAAGCGACAAATATGTTACGACAACTACATTATCATCACTTCAATTTATCAAAATTGTAAACTCAAATATTTTAAAAACGGCTGAACTTAATGTTGACATGTTATATATTTCTGAAATCAGAGGGAAGAGAAGAGAGTTTTCGTTCTAGTGAAAAATATATAGGGCGTCCTATTTAAAAAAGAAAACTTGCAAGCGTTTTTCAGCTTTGCGATGCGCCTATGTTTATTTTGACAAGTCAAAAAGATAACACGGAAACAATTATGCAACTTTTGTATTTACAGAATTTCTCTGTCACTTATATTAACCCCTGTGGCCGGAACACAAATATAAAAAGAAAACCTATATCTACATTCCAAAATTCGTCTCTTCGAATTCGTAAATAAAGGTAGGCGCCCTATTCTAAAACACTTATTGTCGATCCGAATCACCTAATTTTCTCCGTTATTTTTTGAATTTTCGAGCCGAGTTTTTTTTCGGAGGATCTCGACCACTCCCTTTATTTCCCCATCGGCTTTTGCCTCTCTATATTTATTTTGATTTCATAACTTTTTCCGATGACAAGCTGTCAACAAATTTTTCGCTCCAGAACTCGCCCATTCCCCAACCCCGCCCTACATTCTGAATTTCGCCTCTTCGAATTCACAACTCAAACTTAGGCACCATTTTCGAAAAATTCGAAACCTTCAAAATTTAACACGATTTTAGAGAAGAAAGTGGCAGATCGGTCCCGTTATTTTTCTCTCATCTCTTCGCCAACGTCCATTTTGACAGCTGTCACTTTTCAGCCTCACCCAAAACTTTGACAGAATTTTTTAATTCCTGATGTTTTTTTTTTGAACCGAAATACCCGCGCGAGTCATCGGAGGTATGACGACGAGATTTCGAATTCGGGCATGGTATAAAGTTTAGGTCGATTTTAGAACTTATTTATTTTTAAATGAATCTGTGTTTACAACAATACAGAACGTCTATCCCTTCAAACGGCAACATAATGACTAACAAAATATTCATCCATGACCTTACTTTTTTGGGGTTTTGTCATGAAGAATCTTTTTCTTGCTGTATAAGCAAAATGCTACTAATGCAGTGTATTTTTGTTAAGAGAATTCTTATGAAAATGGACGTAGGTAAATTAGACCCCCTCGCTTTGGGCCAGGTATATGCCATACAACAATCGTCCAGTCGTATTGCTTCCGGTTATAGCAAAAATTATGGAGAAGGCTATCAACGAAAAATTATTAAAATACCTGGAAGGCTTCAACATTATTCGTAACCGTCATTATGGATTCCGTAAGTCTAGATCAACAAAAGACCTTCTCGCTTATGTTACTCACGTTCGGAATAACGCAATCGACCACCATGGGGAGTCTCGGGCGGTAGTACTGGATATTTCCAAGGCTTTTGACCGAGTATGGAATGGGGAGCTCCTATCTAAAGTGAGAGCGTACGAGATGCCGGCTCAATGTTGTTCATAGCTGTCAAGCTTTCTTAAAGACCGTTCTCTGCGAGTGACGATGGACGGATTTCTTTCGGGCACATGTTACGTCAACGCTAAAGTCCCTCAAGGTTCCATATTGTCGCCCACCTTCTTTTTACTATACATTAACGATCTTTTGGAAAAAACTAAAAATCCTATACAGGGTGTTACTTAATGATGTGGCGTAATTTCAAGGGAGTATTCCTAAACCAAATTCAAATAGAAAAGTTCATATAAACATGTGTCCTGAAGAGTCTCGTTTTCAAGATACAGGGTGTCAAAGTTTAAAAAAAAAATTGGTTTTTTATTAATATCTAAATGATCCTTTTACCGATTTTGTTGAAATCTGGCAGGGTTATTCATTGTAATAAGACGCTAAGTTGGCACTAACTAAAAGAAAATTATAGGTTCCAGTGGCGTCTCGGGGGGCAGTGTCACGAATATTATTGACAAAAAAAATGTACGCTACTGAGTTTTTTGAAATATTTTAATTTTTTTCAGATTGGGCATCTACAAATACAACTTTTTCATCTCTTAATATCTTTTCGTATATTACTTCCTTTTCGAGGAAAAAAATAAAAACGACTTCATTGCATGTCGGAAAATTGTTAAAATAAAATCAAGTTAACTTTGATCGTTCAGCATATTTATTTCTAAGCCATTTTTTAAAATCTAACAAACGAAAAGTAATGACTATTTACAAGAAATGTTGGAAATGACTACCTCCCGCTTCTATGCAGGCTTCTGCTCTCCTTCTCATCGAGCGACGAACTCTTTCGAAAATTCCATTAGTGTTACGAATGGTTTCACACCCGTCAATAATTTTATTCCTTAGTTGTTCTTCTGTCTCGATTGGTGTAACATAAACTAATGCTTTTAGGTGCCCCCACAAATAGAAATCTAGGCTGTTTAAGTCAGGCGATCTAGGTGGCCAGAATTGTGGTCCTCCACGACCTATCCAACGATTTTGGTAAGCTCCATTCAAATACTCACGAGCCAATACGCTAAAGTGGGCAGGAGCACCGTCATGCATGAACCAATGTGGTTGACGTAAATATAAAGGAACATTTTTAAGAAGCAGAGGCAAATCATTTTGTAGAAAATGACTGTAAGATTATCCGTTAAGACGTCGTGGTAAAAAAAAAGGTCCAATCAAATAGTCATCTAAGATACCGATCCAAACGTTGACAGAAAATTGTTCCTGAACATTTGACTCTGTAATAGCATGAGGATTTTCTTGGGCCCAGTTATGATTATTATGGAAATTGATTATTGCATTTCTGGAAAAATGGGCTTCGTCCGTAAACATAACGATGGAATCAAAGTGAGGATTTTCTGCAAGTCTTTGATGATACCATCTACAAAATTGCGTACGCGGTTCAAAATCTCTTGGCAGAAGTGCCTGAACCCTTTGTACGTGATACCTATTTTCGGGTACTAGTTGCAGGATTCTCTTCGACCGCATGTAGGACAGCCTCCTCAACTGCGGGAGTTCGAATTGTACGAGGTCTTCCCTCTGAGGTATTACGTTTAAAACTGCCAGATTCAGTCAGACGACGAAGAATGTTTATGAATATTTGTCTACATGGAAGGACACGGTCAGGATACCTTTCTTGATAGAGCCGCCGGGCCTCCGCCGAATTACCATTGGCAAGACCATAAAAGAAATGCATTTTTGTCATCTCCAAATTAAAATAATTATTTGCCATTTTTTGAATAGCACAATTATTAACCTTTTGACCAGAGGAAAAATAATAACAAACTGTTACCGAAAGTCAAAACCATTATGTTCATAATAACAAAACAACATTTCGTAGCAACGATCAAAGTTAACTTGATTTTATTTTAACAATTTTCCGACATGCAATGAAGTCGTTTTTATTTTTTTCCTCGAAAGGGAAGTAATATACGAAAAGATATTAAAAGACAAAAAGTTGTATTTGTAGATGCCCAATCTGAAAAAAATTTTAATTTTTCAAAAAACTCAGTAGCGTACATTTTTTTGTCAATATTATTCGTGACACTGCCCCCTGAGACGCCACTGGAACTTATAATTTTCTTTTAGTTAGTGCCAACTTAGCGTCTTATTACAATGAATAACCCAGCCAGATGTCAACAAGATCGGTAAAAGGATAATTTAGATATTAATAAAAAAACAATTTTTTTTTTAAAATTTGACACCCTGTATCTTGAAAACCAGACTCTTCAGGACACATGTTTATATGAACTTTTCTATTTGAATTTAGTTCAGGAATACTCCCTTGAAATTACGCCACATCATTAAGTAACACCCTGTATATAGCTTCGCTGATGACAGCTCACTTGTGTTATCTTTTACTTTGGATGCTCGGACATCGGCTGCCAATGCACATCTGTATAAGCAGCAAGAGGTCTTACATCTCAACAAAGACCTAGAAGAAATTCTGTCAGTAACCAGGTAGAATTTAACGCTAAAACCCAGGCAGTAGTTTTTTATAGAGAAGTAAATGTTGATGAACCGAATATAGTCATAGCGGGACACTGAATTCCCTTGGCTTCATCAATTAATTTATTGAGCGTTAATTTAAATAGTCATATATCTTGGTATCATAGTCATGTTGCGGCCATTGCTAAGGCGGCCTTGCAGACGCTCCGAATACTTTTTCGAACTAAGAACCCCAACACCTTTGATGCTCTATAAAGCACAAATAAGACCATCGCTAGCGTACTGTTGGCATATTTGGGGCTTTGCTCCTAAACATACCCTAACATTGCTGGATTTTATTCGAAGAACAGCCATTCGCTTGATTGGTGACCATGATCTGACAAACAACCTGGAAAGTCTTGCTTGCCCGCTTGATTCCACTCAGAGAGGTGCATGGTAGATGTACACGACTAGCCATTGCAGCCCACCTGTACGTGGTTCAGCTTAGTGTCCCTCGAATGATACTGTTTAAGAATTCTTTCTCCTGGAGAAAATTATCACTCTTAAACGACCTTTCTGAGGACGTGTTCCCCAACAAATATAATCTCCAAATATTCAAGACCAACGTGAATCGATTCCAGCTCAGACGCACCGCTCGCAGTGCGCCATAAGGGTGTAAATCTGTAGTGATGTGCCTTATCATAAAAAAAAATAAGCCGGTAGATGGTTTTTCATGTCAAGGAGCAAAATAAATAAAGTATAATTTTTAGTTATACTATGGAGAATATGGACGTGGGTTTACTCTGTACGCCCACGATAATATGTAGAGTTCATTTCCCAAAATTGCCAGTATTATATTCTTCTACACTTTACAATGACTGTATAAAATTCGATTTTATGATATAAATCGATTTATTTATAAGGTCAAAGTAAATTATTATACTGCCGTTTGAAAACTATATAACAGTACTGAAAGACACACTTCGCGATATTAACAATTCCGTACGGTATTTCAATAGCTAGTAGAAATATTTCCTACATAACTAACTATTGTTCAGACGTATTTCCCTGTTTTAGACATTAAACCAATTCTTTTTACTTTAGCTTTTCCCTTAATATTTTTGAACAATAGTAAAAACTTTCCTCCTTAAGCTATTATAATATTTTCAAGCGGTTTTCTAAACAAAGTTCTAAGAGTCATATCTTCTATTAAAGACAGTAAATAATTTAATGTTCATCTTCTGAAACCATTCAAATTATACAAAGTCGTATTTTTAGTAAAAAATATTTTGGTTTATTCAGGTGGTAGCCTAATATTTTAGCCGCCTATGTACAAAAAAAATAATAAACATCCGCTATTACTTAGTTTCACGAGCATAACAGAGTTACAAATTAATGAACAAATATCTAAGTTACAGTTGTAAGTACATGTTGACAATAGTGCCTAAATCCAATATATCCAATATTGAGACCCCGCATAACCTTATATGGGGTGTTACTTACTGATATCCTAATATTTTAGGGCGTGATTCTTGGGATCATTATACGAATAAAACTTCATATGAACGTATGCCCTAAGCACCTTAACTTTCGAACTACAGGGTGTTATGAAGCAACAAAATTATCTTATAAAACCTTTCATATATTTCGCCACACAGCTCGTGGGCTATGCAAGGAGTTTAAGGAATGTGGACAAGAAATAAGCATTGCTGACGTAATACTTCGTTTAAATTTCCATAAAATAATAATTTTTATGCAATTCAAAAATATTACATAAAACAATTAGACGTATGCGTATGGATATCCCTGTAATATATATCCTGTTTATTTTTCCTTTAACATTGCAAATTATAATCGCTTAATATAATTTATTATTTTCTCATACCGATAAAGATAATATTTAAGAAATATTAAGTAATCATTTATTTTATTAAATTAGGCAACTCTCGTCTGAGACAGCGCCGATTCCTGAGCCAGAAATTATCACCTGGGCCTTGATAATTATTTTGCTTCTTTCTATCGTATGGAATATTGAATTTAGTGGCAATACGATGATATCTTCAGAAACTTTACCAAGCATTGGCGGAGTTTACAATGATATTATTTAATTTATAATTAATAATGATATTTAAATGTATGTGGCTGTTTGTAAAATGAGTACCTACATATACAGTATATCTGGCGATGTAGTAGATAAGAGGGTAAACGAACCAAAAATTTCATTTTTCGAGGAAAAGTCATTCTTTTTAAAAAAATTTGCATGACAAAAAGTTAAAAATTAAAATTATTTATAAGACTAAATTACCCTTATTCTAAAGTTTGTAGCAAAATGCTATTTCAGAGAATTGTTTTATATCATCACATTTTCTGAGATATTGGTTTTCATTAAGTTTGGATGCAATAATATTTTTGCTGTAAATTTGCATTTCACTGATTATTTACCTCATCCATTATAAAAGCGGGTTGATTTTCACCTGATTATTCAGCGATAATCTCCCGCTCTCCGGTGAAAATCACCCTTGTCAAAAGTGAAAATCTCACCCGTCAGAAATCCAGCGATAATCTCCCGCTCTCCGGTGATAATCACCCTTGTCAAAAGTGAAAATCTTACCCGTCAGAAATCGTTAGTTTTTTATTTGGTAAATAATCTTCAAAATACATTTCGGGATTGGGAAATAATCAGAAAATCATTCTCAGATTTTTTGCCATTAGGAAAGGATTTCCACGGCAAAAAATCTTCGGAATGATTTTCGATAATTTCCCTATCCCTTAATATATTACTACAGAATATTCCACTCACGTATAAAAAATCCCATAAGGACAGTGGTATTTTCGAAACCTTACAGCGGATATACAAAATCGAAAACACCAAAACGAAAATACCACTTGTCAGTGTCACTTTGTTGACAAATTTCTATTTATTATTTCAAAGTTGACAAAATGAATGTTTTTGGATTCGTGAAATATTCCTTTAAATACCATGCGTGCTTTAAAACTAACCGGATAATTTTTCACTTATACGTGTTTTCTTTACAAATTTCACTCGTCCTTCGGACTCGTGAAATTAAAGAAAACACGCATTCGTAAAAAATTATCGGTAATTTTAAAGCACTCGCGGTATTATACCCGAAAAGTTTGGTAGGCGTACATTTGATTTTGTATACCTTTAAATATCATCTTTGATTAGGTACCTCAGAAATAAATTAATACAGTGTTAAGGAAAAGTCATTGTCAGAAACTTTTAAAGATTTTATTAGTTTACAATGTTAACAATGGAGCAAAGAATACATTTAATCCACTGTTATGGTACCGGAGATTTCTCGTATAGAACGTTATTGAAAAATTTCATGAAAGGTTCCCCGATGTACCCGTAACCAAATCGGCGATCTGCAAGCTGGTCAAGAAATTTCGTGAAACAGGATCCGCATTAGATATAAAAAGAAGTAAAAAAAATACTACAATGAAGATGATGCAGCGGCTCTACTCGTACTGCAGTCCGTTAGAGGAAACCCCACACTGTCCTTAAGGAAACGAGCTACGCAACTGCAGGTGGTCCTAGAAAGTACTGTTTAAGAAATTTTAAGACAAAATAAAATACGTCCCTACAAACCCCTACAAACCACATTATAATCCCCCATTAATTATCTGATTTTGTTATATTTGAATGACTTATGCCTTAAATTATAATCATGTATTGGTTTATGTTTATCGTTTTTTTTTGTAATATTTTATTTTATATTTCCAAGCAATGTGAAATAAATAATTAGGTATTTTTTGCTCCGTTGTTAACATTGTAAACTAAAAAATCTTTAAAAGTTACTGAAAATGACGTTTTGCTTGACACTATAATATATTATTTCTGAGGTACCTAATCAAAGGTGATACTTAAAGGTATACAAAATCAAAGGTACACCTAAAAAACTTTTGAGTGAAATGCAAATTTATAGCCAAAATATTATTGCTATCTAAATTTAATGAAAACCAAAATCTTAGAAAATGTGATAATTTGAAAAAATTCTCTGAAATAGCATTTTGCTGAAAACTTTAGAATAAGGGTACTTTATTTACTCTTGTAAATAATTTGAATTTTTAACTATTTGGACACCCTCTATACAATTTTGCTTTTTTTTATGTCGACAAAATTATTGTATTTTTCAGCAAGCAAAATTTTTTATGAAGAATTTTGCTCAAAAAATTAAATTTTTGGTCCGTTGTTGTTTATTAAACATGATTAATTTAAATTAAATATTTTAAAAACCACTGAAGCGATTATAGTAAATATGTTTTTGAAATGGAATTTTAAGATCTATTAAAATATTCAGTAATATACAGGGTGTTCCATTTAAAAGAAAACAACAAATTGGTGTCTTAAACAAATTTACGGTGTTCATTTGTTTTATCCAATGACAATATTTGACAGTTCAGGAAAAACAATTCAACTTTCGTAATTTAAAGTCCTTCACTTAAAATAAAGGCTCCAAAATATCCGGAAAACCCTGTACATAAGAAAATGCCTCTTGATGCATAGAAGGTGTATATCAAATTGGACCAAAATGTATCAAATAATATGAAAGTTAACATAAAAGAATTTTTTTTTCTTAAAACTTTGACACCCTGTAGTCCAAAAGGTAAGATTCGTCATACATATACTACATGATTTTAAGAATTACATCCTGGCATATTTGTACATTATTAAGTAATACCCTGTATAGAAGTCCAAATATTTCATTCAAGCCCGGAAGCCCCTAAAATGTTTTATCAAATAGAGATATTAGAGTTTACTTTGCTTTAAATTTTACCATTTGACATTGTAATTTCTGGGATAGTGAACATAGGCAAGTGTCTTATTTTTTATATCACATATTTTCATCCTTTTAGGTAAGAGGTAGATTGTAATATATTTTTGGTCCAAAGGCCCATTTGGCCCTCAACATTTTGACTCCCTCGGGTACACTTTGCACATATGGTAGTCGGACCCCTGGTTGTTTACGCGACATTGTATAATTAGGAGAAATATAATATAATATTTATATTTTAGGGCGACAAAATTCACGAGCTTTTAAGTTTCCAACCTCCAATTTACGCATTCGATCAAGATTTTGCAATTGAAACACCGATTCGATACGACATTATTGCTGGAAATGAACGTCACCTCTTTTATCTTGATCACGTAAACGCATCTTTGTTTTTGGAAAGAGAAATTGATCTGGATGCCGAAAGATCCTTGCCAGGAAATACATTTGTTTTGCAAATACAAGCTGCTCAGGTAATATATTATTTTGGATTTAAGTGACAGTTGTATTAGAGTATTAGTTGTATTATTAATTTATTTTATTTTTACTGGTTATAATTACAAAAGCAGAGGTACAACCCATAAAAAAACTGACTTTTTTTTAGGTTAATAATCCCCTTAAAACCGGAGTTGCAAGAGTGGAAATCGAAGTTGTAGATTTAAATGACAATTTGCCAGAATTCGAGGTCGACTTTTACAATATAAGTATTGTAGAAAACTTACCAAATGGATTTAGTGTTTTGCAAATTATGGCCACTGATCAGGACCAAGGGGATAACGCAGATTTTTCGTATCAACTGGAAGATAAATCTGGTGCTTTCACATTGGATTCCAGAACAGGGTGGTTGACTGTAAGTTGTTTATAATATTAAAACTTTTTAGTTTGCTTTAAAATCACTTATATGCAAAAACAAAATTAATTTTTCTTCGATATTATGCTAATTCAAATAAAACTAGTTTCAATACGTAGTTAAAAGCGATATAAACAACAAAGAAAATCACCTATTATAATTTCTGTTTTAAATATTATTTATTTTACGGATTTCGACAGAAAGTGTACATTATTTAAAAATATGTCTATTAATAGATCAACAGTCTTTATTTGTAAGCCGAAAAATAAGCATCTGTAATAAATATATGTAAATTAAGTTTTCATGAAAAGTACCCCAATAAAGTAGTAAAAACATTTTCTCAACATTATAATGTCGGTCGTTATGTTAAATATTTTGTTCTGTATCATACTAAATAGCACCCATGACAGTAACGTCCATATACGTACATATAGGACGGATAGTATTTTTAATACTAACTTGGGTATTATTATTTTAATTTTTTTTCTGTATTTCGTAAGATGGAAGATAAATCATTATTGCTTAAAACATAAAGTTTTATATTTACTTCTTAAGTCAGGCATAATTGGGCTAATATAGATAAAACTGCAGAAGATATTTAAAAAGTGAATAGTATATTATGTTATAAGGACGAAATATTTAGTATTTCGGACGTAATGCGGGAGATAAAACATGGTCCGAAAAACATTTTTTTGTCCGTATGACATACGCTATTTTCTATCCGATCGTGTTTTTAAAATAATGTAAAAATAAAGTAAACTAATATATTTCATCACGGTAATTAGCCCTCTTAATGTTTGTCAGTTAACAATGGTACCTGTAATAGCATCCGAAAAATATTTTTTGAACTAGGACGAAAAGTGTGGCCTAGCTACCAACGCCATAATCAATACCTACCTTATTCAGAAGGTTACCTTTTCGTCCAAATATCTAGTCTATATCTATCTATCTATTTTTTTGGCACAATCGGATAAAAAATGCATTTTTATCGTCTTACCCAAAGTTTTGGCTAATTATTACGAATCAGAAGCAAAATCATAAGGTAACATTTTAAGTTTAAATTGCTGCAAATAGTACAGTAAAATTTCCAAAAATGGCGTTTACGCTCAATACACAAGATGCCGCAATTTTGTTTTCCCCCATTCTCATCCCTTGGAAAACGGGTTTTCGGATCACTGTAAATGTAAAAGTTCTAAAACTTGAATAACTGCCCGAAAATTTGTTTGGATCATGTGATCGCAATAATTTTTACGTGAAAAAGGCATACTTGGTAGAAGTCGCTACGAGCAACTGTTCTCGAGAAAAAGAATAATAAAAAACTAAATAACATTTATTTGCACATCGCTACCGCCATATCAGAGTTTGATAAAAACGTCTACAATTAATTCCCTTAATAACTCAAAAGGTTTCAATTTTAGAGAAACATTATTCGAATAAAAACACAAGATGCCGCAATTTTGTTTTTCCTAATTCTCATCCCTTGGAAAACGGGTTTTAGGATCACTATAAATGTAAAAGTTCTAAAACTTAACTGCCTGAAAATTTGTTTGGATTATGTGATCGCAATCATTTTTACGTGAAAAAGGCATACTTGGTGGGAGTCGCTACGAGCAACTGTTCTCGAGAAAAAGAATAATAAGAAAATAAATGACATTTATTTGCACATCGCTACGCACTGATATGTTTGACAAAATTGCATATATCTCCCAAACAAAGCAGACATCAAAAAATTAGCAAAAGGTGCGTCGCATTAGCCATTAAACTGACTATATTATAGTGTTATCAAAAGAGAAAACGGCAGCGGCGTGCATATTTTTTGTCCCGCTTAAAAATTGTAACACCCTGTACCTCCGACACGAAGCATTTCCAGACAAAGATTTATAGGACCTTGTTTTCGTACTTTTAAGAAGGGAAAGTCATTTTTAATTTTTTCGCAATATTAAAGAAACACCCTATACAGGGTGGCAAATATTTAATTGTCCACTATTGGTATCTTGTAAACGGTAACTTCCACGAACTTGATAAAATTAGAAAAAATGTGCAATTTTTAAAGCTTTTTAAAGATCCACTAACTGCGTTGCTTAATTGTTTTTGATTCCTGAGATACAGGGTGATTTGTTAAAAGCGTCTAAAATTAATGCCTTTAATAACTCAAAAGGTTTCAATTTTAGAAAAACATTATTCAAATAAAAACTTTGTAGTTTGTCTTTTCTACAAAATGACGTTATCACTTTTTTTTTATTACTGAGTTATCATAGCCCACTCAATTTTTTTAAATACGGGTCGGATTTTTTAATTTTATTTTTCAAAACACATTTTACCCCAAATATAATAATGTATTGCTTAACCCTAGTTGCTTACGTTTCGGAGCAAGTCATACAAGATAAGAAATAATTTGAAAATATTCTCAATATAAACGCCTATGTTTTTTTAGATATTATTTTCTTTTGATTTAGATGGAATTTAATCAAAATACAAACAATTTAAAAAAAAATCTTATTTAATTTAAAATGCTGTTTATCAGACTTTACCTAAGTACACTGAATTTAAATTTAACACAAAATTAAGACAGTAAATTGTGAATAAAAGACAGCTAAATATTTTACTTCTGGCCTTCTGGACGGGTTAAAAGCGAAAAAGAACATTAGATTTCTCTATCTACCCCAACATCGAAGACGCCCCTAGTAATATGATTTTATTAAATACTCGAAATGAGGGGTTCATTCCAAAAACCAGACAAGTCCAAAATAATACATTTCTAGATTATGATGCCATAAAATAGATTAAAGACATGCCGAATCGTAGGCACATTTAACTTCTACAAATAATGGACGAGTCCGCAGATATAAATGATCGAAAAAAGCTATATTCTGCAAAAACCAGATAAGTCCAGTTCGTTTCCGACAAGAACCAGACAAGTCCATGGACTAGTGGGGAATTTTCCATGCGCGCGTCGTGCTCATCAGTGTTAAATAAACGTTTGCGACGAAAGGATAGTGTGTTTCTTCTTAATCTTTTCGTGGTACTTTTTTCAACATGGAGGCTAATGAATAGTTAAAAAAACAACCAAAAAAATCAAAAAAGGAGAGTGTTATAAGAGATGCTAAAGTACACGGCGAAGAACATGTAAATCATGTTGGTAAACTAGTTCCAAAGCGATGTACCGGAGAAAACTGCAGGTATTTATTTTTATTGAGCAAGCTTAGACGTGTTTATAATATAACGCAATTTGTATTGATATTTTTAAAATGTTATATGAGTATTTTTTTTTTACTATTATTGATTTGAATGTTATAATAATTAGAAGCATGTTAATCTTGAACATTTTTGTCGGTTTGTTATTTATTGATTTTCGCTCATAAAGATTGTTTATTCATTGTCGGCATCCACGTCGGTGATATCAGTGAGCGCGAATAAATGTCAACTTCGTGAATGACAGTATTGTTGCGTATACGCAAATGATAAACAAAAAATTACCTTTATTTTTGTTATTGGCAACTTTTTTTTCTTTTCAGATGTTCTAAATTTAAATGTTTTGACCAGATAGATGTTGCTAAACGGGAAATTATCATAGAAAATTCAAATAAAATGCACACAAAGAATGAACAAGATGCACATATTTGTGGACTAATATCTGTTCGTTTTATTGCGAGAAAGAGACCGCGAAACGCTGATCCTAATACCAGAAAAATCACGCTGCATCTTTCACATATAAAGTTCGTTGATAGATATCCCTGTGTGTCACAAAGCTTTTCTTAGCTTGCATGGGATTTCTAAAAATAGAGTCACTAGACTACAAAATAGTTTATTAACAACTGGATTATCACCTAAAAACAAGCAGGGTCACCATCACTCAAGACCAAGGAATCTCCCCGATGTCGTAAAAAACTTAGAGGAAAATCATATCAACTCCTATCAAGCTAGAAAATCTCATTACTCTCTACGGGATAATCCTCAGAGAAGGTATCTTCCAGAAGATTTGACTATTGCCGATATGCACAAGCATTTTCGTGATTTGTATCAAATTAATGTTCCCTACAAGTAATATTGGTCAATATTTAATACTTTCAACATCCACTTTGGCTATCCAAGATCAGACATGTACTTACGATGTTTACATTCCAAATTTTAGAAATTTGTTTTTAGCTGAGAAAAGTTATGTTATTTTATATCCAGAGAGAATTCAACCTTTAAGGAAAATATTTCAGCGAATTAGCACGTGCATACAAGAAGAAGGTAGGGTTTTCAAGAAAAGGAATAAAATATCATGTAAGACCTAATGCAAACGAGATTAATGTGCTAGTTCAAATTCATATCAATCCTAAAAACTCCACGGTTCCTATAGCCAGAGAATATGGTATACCTTCTTCAGAAGTAAAGAATATCCTAAAAAAAATCATCAAGTTTCATGACTATAAATTTCTTCCTGTACAGCAGCTTCATGCAGAGGACCCCGAAAGGCGATTAGACTTTTGCAATTGATTTCACAGTCAAAATGCTAATCCAGAATTTTGTCAATCAATTCTATGGAGTGACGAGAGTGCGTTCACCAACTGCGGTATTTATTGTATTGTAGTAGTATTAAACAGAAAAAATTAACACTATTGGGCTACCAAGAATCCCCATTCGGTTAAAGAAATTAGACCTCAGGTGCGTTTAAAAATAAATGTATGATGTGGGTATGCGGATAGAGTAATCGTATCAGTTTTTTTTAAAAACAATCTAAATAGCATAAGATACTTAAATTTATTACAGTAAGATTTTTAATCTTTGCTTGCTCATCTTGCTCATTAGAAGTTATAAGTAAAATTAAATGGTTCCATCAAGACGGATGCGTAGCTCATAATGCTTTAATAATTCGTAATTACTTAAGATGATTACCTGGTTCGAAATTAGCACACAGGTTTTGGATAACGAAAATGACGTATATTCATTACGGTATTAGTACAATAGTAGCAAAATGTTAAAATTATCAAATCATCATCTCTTAACTTATTCTTATGAACTAAAACTTGCTTATTCTCTATATCTAACAAAATATTTGGAGACTGTTCACTTATCACTGTAAAGGGTCCATTGTATAAAGCGTCCATTTTTGTTCCCGAATTATTTTTCAAAAGCACTTTATCACCACTCTTATAATTAACTATGCTACTTTTCCTATCATATACAGTCTTTCTTTTACCTTTTGACGTCATCAAGTTACTTTTTGCATCAGCACATGCTTGCTGGAGCCTATACTTTAACTCTAAAGGATAACTATCAAAATTGTACAGAGGGTCAACTTCTCGTAACAAATTCGAAGGTAAATTAGCCGTTTTGCCAAATACTAACTCATACGGGGTATACCGAGTTTCAGTATGAACACTAGTGTTATAGGAAAAACACCAAAAAGGTATACAACTACTCCTGGAATTTGGATTGGAACCTACGATCCGGATCTATGCTCACCTCGATCACCTTGTCTTAATCCGCTAGCTTATTTGTCTATTATACCCCTATATTAACATTTACGAACTGTAGCAACGTATAATCGATCCTTCCAAACTTGGACATGGTGAGACACGCTATTGAATAAATGGAAAAAAGAACCAACCGTTGTATTGAAATACGAGGAGGCCATTTTGAGCAATTAATGAAATGATATTATCTACTAAGTAAAATATTAAGTTATTTTTTTATTCACAATTTAGTGTATTAATTTTGTGCCCGATTTTAATTTATTTTTACTTAGATAAGGTTTGGTAAACAGCATTTTAAATAATTTTAGATATTTTTACTTGTTTCTATTTTGATTCAATTCCATCCAAATAAATGAATATAATATTTGAAAAAAACGTAGGCGTAGGTATTAAGAATATTTTAAAAATATTTTTAATTATGAATAATTTGTGCAGAAACGTAAGTAAATAGGGTTCAGCGATACATCATTGTATTTGGGGTAAAATGGGCTTTGAAAAATAAAACTAAAAAATCCAGGCCCATATGATTTAAAAAAATAAAGTAGGACCTGATGACTCAGTTATAACAAGTGATATCAAAGATCTGATAAGGCCATTTTGTAGAGAATAAAAAACTACAAAGTTTTTATTTCAAAATTCTGTTCTAAAATTGAAACTTTTTGAGTTCTTAAAGGAATTGATTTTAGACGTTTTTAACAAATCGCCCTGCATCTCAGGAATCAAAAACAATTGGGCATCGCAGTTGGTGGATCTTAAAAAAGCTTTAAAAGTTGCACAATTTCTCTAATTTAATCAACTTCGTAGAACTTACCGTTTACAAGATACCAATAGTGGACAATTAAATTGTTGGAACCCTGTATATTAAGATTTATCAAGTAAAAGGTTTCGTGCAAAGATTGATAACATTTTAATAAGAAAACAAGATAGACTACAAAATTACTCACGCATTCCCAAAAAATTAAACTTCTGCAGTATTTATATTCGTGTGATTCTATAGATCACGGACTCAATATACTGGACCACGCACCAACTAGGGCCAGGTTTACCTCCTGAACTAAATAGGTATTATGTTATGCGCAATTTTTCTGTAGTCTTAACGACCTTGGGCACTTACTATTTTAAAGATAACAGTAGAGCCTCTTTACATGGATATCCTATATTTCAATTGAATTATTTAAAATTTAATTTACGGTTGCTGCTCTTATAAATAATGGATACATAGCCAATTATACTATTTCCTTCTTTTAAAAGAAGGTATCCACATTAAAACAAAGAACGGATTACTATCTTAAATTTCTAGGTAAGTAGGCTAGTGTAACTGAATGGAACATTAATCAAACAGAAGTTAAATGTGGTAACAAGGCGTGCGTAAAACGACTAAAATACTAATTTAAAATTTCTTTAAACGGTATTTTGGATGTTTTACTATGGGACTAATAAAACAACGAAAATAATTTTTTAACACCATTTTTGTAAATATCTATTACACATTACAAAGACGTTTACTTTTAAGCTGATTAGCAAAACGGCCAGTATTCTGTCGATTGTTTTTGAAACTATAAAAATTAGGTTTATTTCCAAACATTGTTCAATAGAAAAATCCCCCCAAAGAAATAAATAAGTACCTATCTTGTAAAATGTGGACCAAGATTTCAAATTTCATATACAGGGTGGCTGATTAGTGCGAGAAAGTCCAATATCTCCGTTGTTCTTTAAAATATCGAAATTTATTAAATGCAAAGGTTCTAGGATAAACAAGAGCGCAAATTTTAAAAATATTTTTGGATATACAGGATGCGCCAAAAAAGTGGGGTTTAGCAAAAATGTATTTTTTCAAATGGAACACCCTATATGTTATATTATTTTTGGATTCTACATAAAATTATAGTAATTTTTTAATAAGTGCATTATAGGTCTAAACTTAATAGTTTCCGAGTTATCGACTTTTCCAAAATGACATTTTTCAACTTTGACAGCTTCTAGTTTTCTAACGGTACTTCTTAGAGCAAAACGGCTTACATGTCCCTATCTTACTTTTTAATTGTCTTCAAAAAAATATCAATTTCCGGTTAAACCGGATGTAACTTGAAAGTCGGAAATATAGTACTTCCGGTTTAACCGGAAATTAATATTTTTGGGAAGACAATTAAAAAGTAAGATAGGGACATGTAAGCCGTTTTGCTCTAAGAAGTACCGTTAGAAAATTAGAAGCTGTCAAAGTTCAAAAATATCATTTTGGAAAAGTCGATAACTCTAAAACTATTAAGTTTAGAACTACAATGCACTTATTGAAAAACAACTGTAATTTTATGTAGCATCCAAAAATAATATAACATATAGGGTGTTCCTTTTGAAAAAATACATCTTTGCTAAACCCCACTTTTTTGGAGCATCCTGTATATCCAAAAATATTTTTAAAATGTGCGCTTTTGTTTATCCTAGAACCTTTGTATTTAATAAATTTCGATATTTTTAAGAACAACGGAGATATTGGACTTCCTCGCACTAATCAGCCACCCTGTATAGGCTTTATAATGCCCTTTATTAAATAGACAATAAACTGGGGGCGCATTTATTACCTGCCGACAGTTCAGACAATTTATTTAAGATCCATTAAGAATTGCTTTAGTTGCTACTGTGCCGTCGTTTAGTGATCAATTATTCATTATATTATTTCCGCATTTTGTGTGTTTTCGTCTTTTCTCCGCGATTCGGTAGTACGGCTATCTGCCTTCGTCGTCGTCTTTCTTGTTCGTTTTTTTTTATCAACTTTTGACATTTCGAAAAAAACGGAGCAGCCCTGCCGTCTGCCAACCGTCATTCAACTTCTTTAACAATGTTGCCGCTCTTTGTCCAGCCTCTACACACTGTTGGTCGGCTTTAATCAATATACCTAACTTCCCAATCGTAATTTAAATACAAAATAAAATGAAAATAAACCTACGAGTTGTTTCTTTTTCTACGTGTATTATAAGTTTGTAATCGTTTAAAGCCAATAACTTGAATATAAATGGCGTTTTTATTGAATTCCTGTCTAAAAGATCTCAGCCTGCCTTATCATTGGAGGCTTCTATCGAAATTCTGAGGTCGGAGCTAGATTCAGCGGACCATAAACCATAAAAACCAGCCAAAACATTCCAGGGCGATAAAAATAGTTTTGAAAAGTCGGACAGATTTAATCGTGGTGTCATAGGCTGAATTTTGTGGCCTGGAAGCGATAACAAGCTAAATGTATAGATTGCTATAATTTTTGTATTTTAACACATTTTGTCGCTTGTGTGTTTGTTTGTTATGCTTTAAACATTAATGAAGTTTTAAGAAATTGCATGAAAAACACAATTACTTAAGTCTAAAATGAATAGAGCTCAACAGTGAGTAGAGCGAGTAACCCGCAGACCCTTTCGCTCTGTTAGCATTTTGTAAAAAACGTCTGTTTGAATGCAATAATATAACTCGACTTATATTTTGCTAAAAACGTACATGAGATTAAAGTATAGGATGTGTCCAGAAAGCAAAGAAATTAATATTCTTACTGATGTTGATTGTTAATGCCATTTGTTTGAGAAACGTGCTTTAATATAAATTAAATCCATAAAAAATATTCTATTTTTGTTCGATGTAAAATCTTACGCGAATTTAAATAAAACCTATATTCTATATATATACAGGGTGTTATGGAAATGACTTATTATATTTTAAGGGGCCACTCCTGAGGTGGTCTAGAGTTACACTTGATAGTTTTTTTTTCTAAAATCGGAAGTATTTTGAATTTTGTAAAATACCTTAAAACCGGACTATGTGCGCCTTCCATGATAGTTCAATGCCCCTGAACACATGTGTTTTTGACAAGACAAACTGCTGGAATGGTAATTGTTTAGTTTAGTGCAATTAATGTTGAATTTTGTGCTAAAATTTCGTATATAGACTAATTGAGGGTAGCTGATCACAATTTTCCTTTTGCGTTTTTACGGCAAATGCACTGGTTTTGAGAAAAAAAAATGTTAAAGTTTTTCACTTACAGGTTAGGGTATTCTTTGGGTGTCGCGTTTCACTTTCCTTTCAATTTCCTAGATTTTATGGTTTTCCCTTCAAAATATGTGATAAAACTTTCACCAAACTATCTGTTCATAAAATAAGAACAACATTTTAGCAAAAAAACAATGGAAAAGGCACAAATTTAATTAAATTCGTTGTTAATACGCCGACAAAATAGAAACGTCTCTTTTCAGATTCATTGCACTCACGTTGCCAGATTGTTCTTCTTTTTCTTGTAATTATTAATGGCTTCCATCCAGGAGAATGATATGCTAGCTCGAGCCAATAGGATTCATTCAATTAATAAAAATGAATTGAAAGTATAGGCAATTTATAATACACTAACAATCTGACAACATGGGTCGTGCAGTTTGCTTCTGCTTTTTTGGCCAGCTGTCAGTGAGCTGTCTCCCATCTTTTTCCAGATAACGTAGAGTTTTCTGTTCGCTTACAAGTTATCCCGTTTTTCAGAGTTTCCTTGTGGCATATTTCGTTTATTTCAACTCAGAAGTGTATACTATGACTCCGACAAGTAATATTTTATTGAAAATAGCAACATTTTAGGATTACATGCAAAATAACATACCGGTGAGTTAGAAAAACTTTAACATTTTTTTTCTCAAAACCAGTGCATTTGCCGCCTAAACGCAAAAGGAAAATTGTGATCAGCTACCCTTAATTAGCCTATATACGAAATTTTAGCGAAAAATTCAACATTTGTACTAAAGTAAACAATTACCCAAATCAGCTGTTTGGGTCATTGGCGCGTAGGTGTTTTGGACCTAAATTTTTGAAGGCATTTTTCTCGAATTTCTAGCTTCAAGCGCCATTTATAGCAATTTTTCCCCAATTCGTCTCGACCTATATATTTACGGGTTAAAAAATAATAAGTCATTTCCATAACACCCTGTATGTATATTCCTAGTTTAAAAATGTTCTTCTTCTAAAAGACCGCAAAAACGGGCTAAAAGATTCAACAACATGATTGTCTTTATTAAATAGATCAATATTCTTTATTGCATCCGAAAAATAAGTAATTATATGCAAATTAGTTTCCTTAAAACTGATGATCCGAGCCGCGGTAACAAAAAGCATATTCAATATTTGTGCTAATTTCTAATCGGTAATGTTAAAAACATGCCTGACGTTATTACATTGATGCATTATACGATGATGTATGTCACACCTTTAACATATCTTAGTTGGTCCCCCACAATTCTCTCATTAATTCTAAAGCAAAAAGATCGATTTGTTCCTGGCGGATTACTACAAATTCTCGTCTCTTAACGCAAACATGTAATAAAGATGTTTTGAAGTGCAATTTTATCTCAAGTTAACAGTTTTGGAAAGTTTGTACAATTGTCATATTTTTTTTGACTTGTCGTTAATAGATGATATTTTTTGTTAAAAAGAGTTCTAAATTAATTCATGCAGATATAAACCAACCAGCCTTTACTATGGCGAAGCAGTAGTTTTACATAACGGCAAGCTAACAAAACATTGTTGGTTCACTATTATTCATGTTATTTTTGTGCAATACTTTAGTCACTAAATTGTAAAATTTGTTTAACTACAAGAACTGCTCTGAAAATACTCAAAGACCCACTAGTAACTACCAAAAAACCATCAATTATTTCACATGAATAGTTGTTTGCCTAGTAAACTGTTCTCCCTAAGGTGCCTAAACGTTTACGCACAGTTTGGTTGCTACAGTCAAAATTTTGGATCTTTGCCGGTGCATCATGAATCAACGATCAAGAGACAACGTGATTTACAACTCCCCATCTTTATTTATTATAGCCATAAAAGTGAATAAAAACATAACAGAGCATCTTCGGGGTTGCGCAATACGTCTTAAATTCAATCTAACGTGCTAGACAGAGGCGAAAGGTTTCTGGAGAGTTTCCCATTGATGTTAAGTCTTCGTTTTAATCTGTCAACTTTAATTTGTTTTTAAACGTTTTTGTGCCTTGAAGTTCAATTTAATTCTATAAAATGTTCTTTTCAGAGCCATTTTTATCGTACTTTTGGGTTCGCGGTAAGTAATTATGGATGTTTGTTATTATTATTGAGCCTGAACCGAGGTCTCAACGCTAGCCACGAAAATTTTGACGTTTATGAACGTAGACTTTGTTTTAACTTTTTGAACCTCGTAATTTTGATTAGATTCATATGGTGTTATTCACGTAGAAGTAATGACGCAGCTGCAAAAAACCACCGTGGCGACTGTATGTCATATTGTGTGACAACCTTGCACTGCAAGAAACAGTTATTAGGCAACCAAATATACGCCAAAAACATCTTCCATTTAAACTCGTAGAAATTTAGAAATTACTGTTGAGGTTATAAAAAATGTAGCTCTGCCTGTAGCTCAGACCATCGAACGTTTTGCTGGTGTAAAAAGAGCAATTTTTTACATTACTGTATAGTATACTATTGGGTCTTACATGTGATAATATTATAGATACATATTGCATTGTAGAAGCAACAACAAAGCTGTCGGCAAACTACCATATTTTTATTATTAGATCTAGGACTAAACTTTAAAATAGAGGAACCCAAACTTTAAGTATATCAAGCAAACTATATTAACACAAATTAGAAAAATGTAAGTACCTACCTACTTCATTGAAATTCAAAATTATAGGAAATGCTATTAGCTAATTGTTTGTTATTATTTTTAAATATCTTAAAACTGTAAGCTGTTCTGAAACCTAGGGAAGTCTACGGCGGTTTTTAATTTCGTAAGTTTATTATAACTGCTTGTTTTTAATCTAAACCGAAGAGAATGTGCACATAGAGTAGAATACTACTATACAGGGTGGCGCATCGAAAACGAAACAGAGACATTTACTGGCAGCTCAGTTCATTTTTAGAAAAAGCTCAGACCCGTCGATTTTGTTTTCGACGGGGACACAAAATTGGCAAAGAATCACGTTAACACGTGCAGCCCCCTGGGCGGGGGTGCCACCACCCCTAAAATCTTAAATCGGAATGGGGATCGAGTGATACCTTATTTTAAATGTCTTTCAATTCCCTTTATAATGATATAAACTGTATGTACTTCAGTTCAGTAGTTTTGGAGATTTATTGATTTAAAGCTTAAAGTAGACTTTAATAGGTACATCAGATTAGTTTGTACTACTTTCAGAAGAAATTTGAGTAAAAGCATTTACTTGATAAGTAAATGCTTTGCTTTACTACGCCCATGGTTTGTTTATCATTTTGGTGTTGAAAATAGCGATTGGAGCGTTTTTTGTGGCAAAAAAAATTGTTTCTTGAAGAAAGATAAGAAGGGAATGCCTCGTTTTTATTTTAAATAGGAATCTAGTACATAGTTTGCGATTGATTCGACCAAACTTTGTTGTTGAAATACCTTTTAACGCTTTATACATAAATTAACCATGGTATATTCCACGGCACAAAGGGTTGAAATTATCGAAATATTTTTCAGAAATAATAAGTGGGCTAATAGAACAGTACAAATATTTAATGACCGACATGAGAACTGTAACGTGCATCGAAAATATGTTCTAGAACTTGTAGCTAAATTTCGGGAAACTGTATCAGTCGCCAACAAAAAACGCAACATTGAAAATCCCATAGGGAACGAAGCAATGGAAGTGGGGGTTTTAGGGCAAGTTTATGTAGATCCTACGTTAAGTACCCTCAAATTGGATACTGTGTGTGGTGTTAGTCGATGTAGTATCCTACGGATTCTAAAGGCCCATAGTTTTCATCCGTATAAAATTCACCTTGTACAAGAACTTAATGAAGACGATTTTGATCGGCGATTACAATTTTGTGAAGATATGAGTGAACGAATTATAAACGATGAACATTTTCTATTCAACACTTGCTTTTCCGACGAATGCTCCTTTTTCTTAAAGTAGTAAATCGTCATAAATGCAGATATTGGTCCGATTCTAATCCCTGAATTATCGTGAGGGACACACACAGCAGCCACAAAAAATAAATGTTTGGGCTGTTATTTTTGGCGATCATTTAGTTGGTCCCTTTTTCTTACCTGGAAATTTGACCGGTGAAATGTATTTGGAATTACTGCGAGACGCCATAGATCCTGCATTAACAGCCATAATTGAAAATGAGAATGATTAGCGGTACATTGCGAATAGGTTGATGTTCCAACAGGATGGTGCCCCGCCACATTACGCATTACGTGTTCGACAATATTTAAATCAGACGTTTCCAGGTCGATGGATTGGTAGAAGAGGTGCCATTGAATGACCCCCAAGATCGCCAGATTTATCACCTTTGGATTTCTTTCTGTGGGGTCACTTAAAAAGCAAAATCTATGCTACCCAGCCAACATCGTTAGAAGATTTGCGACAAAGAATTATCAATGAGTGCCTTCAAATTACTCCTTAAATATTGCAAAATGTGCGGCAACGTTTTGAGCAAAATCTTTATTACTGCATGGAGAGTCAGGGTGGTCATCTCCAACATTTACTTGGCTGACGGGTTAGTTCATTTTTTATTTTTACACTACTTTGCTGCCAAATGTATTGATCTCCACTAATGATGATGTATTAGAGATTTATTTAAGCTATAAATCGATAAATCTCCAAAACTACAAAACCGAAGTACTTACATGAATTTTACATCATTATAAAGGGAATTGCATGACCTTTAAAATAAGGTATCACTCGACCCTCCTTTCCATTTAAAATTTTAGGGGTGGTGCCACCCCCGTCCAGGGGGCTGCACGTGTTAACGTGATTTCTTATTAATTTTGTGTCCCCCTCGAAAACAAAATGGACGGGTCTGAGCGTTTTTCCAAAAAAGAACTGAGCTGCCAGTAAATGACTGCGCCACCTTGTATATAAGACTATATACTACTATATAGGTGTAAGAAAGATCATGTATGCATAACGGTCTGAGTTTTAAACTTTTTGGTTCTAATTATTTTTTTTGTACCTAGTCTCTGTCCGATAAATAAGTTAGACATCAAATGATTAAGTGAGAAATAGGCAAAATCATTTTTAATTCACTGGAAGCGCTTATTAGCAACTCATGCAGTTGCAGTATTATGATAAACTTATGTAAACTCATAATTACTTTCTCGAACACTCGCTCACAAAGCGACTGGTCTTCCGTAAGGGGATTAAAATTTTTAAAATACGACATAAGTACTATCATTATCACATAAGCTGAAAAAGAATTCCTCTTTATAGTAATATATAAGTTATACTAATCACTTCATTTCTGTTTGTTTATATTTCGCACATTCTAAAGGTTAAATTTATCTAATAGAGAATTTACGAAACTTAATGTCAAACTAGGAATTTCCAGAAATACACAAAAATAAATTAACTTGTTGTTATAACGAAAAAACCTTTAAATTGAACTGCAGCAAGGATTAGAACGGATATAATTAGTAAATAAATTTCCTTTCTTGGCTAACCGTTAATCCATAACCACATGAGGATATGACCTATACTACTTGTTAAAATTAAAATTTTACCATTTTTGCTCTATTGCCAAATCGAACTCCTTAATAATTAATAATTAGTTTTAAAATACTTCTTAGAGAGCGGTAGTTACATAATATGGGTTTGGTAAATTCTCACATATCGTCGGCCTAATAAGAAAATTACCTAAGTCATATAAAGAAAATTTTACAGGAGACGTAAGAAATACCTACAGTTAACAATTTATTTTAGAATATGCGCCTTTTTAGTCTCTCGCCATTTTTAAAATTTAATTTGTGAAACAAATTATAGTAATTTTATCCTGTGTAGTATTGTACTGTAAAATAAAGCAATTTTCTGCTTATTTTTCTTGGACTTAAGCACGTTTCTTTTCGTGTAATTGATGCATTTTTTTGCAGGTTTCAATTCTTTTAAGAAATAATAAAACCCAACGGTTTTTTATAACTTGAGCAAATACTTTGAAAAAGCAGTAATTTAAATTTTAAATAATAAATCTTATTTACAGGTGAAGAAGGCTGTTGTAGAAACTATGATACTCTTTATGCATTCAAAATTTGAGAGACATTAAATGTTGATATTTTTCTGCTTTAATCGGAAGCGAACTTGTATATAATTTAGGTAAATCATTGTAAGGAATAAGTGGTCAAAATTTATTAGTAATTTTAAACGGTATAGGTTTACATTAATCAAAGTGAGATGTTTAAAATAGAACCGATCCGCCAGGTTAATAGTATATGGCTCTAATATCCGTAACAGTGGCTTCTCCAACTATACGTACTGGTCTTATAGGTAAATGTACTTCAGCTTTTTAAAATAAAAAAAAATCGTGGTCAAGGTATTGCACACGGATTCTAACGAGCCAATTTCAACATAATCAGCAGGAACATTTATAACTTTATTACGTAGTTTTTACTCGATGGCTGAATGCGTAAGTAATCCCATTTCTGGTCAATATCGTGCTTTCTTCTACCGTAATATGTATTGCTTATATATTCTCTTTTAGGTTGATTTTTATTTTCTTTCCAATCATTCTTATTCATGAATCGTCTTTTTTCTTCTTGCCTTTACTTTCAGTTCTTCTTGATTATTTTGCTCTGTTCCATCGTCGTTATTGTTTTCTATGTTCAAGTTTTCTTGACGTTTTATTTTGCCGTCTATGTTTCCCAATAAACCTCCCTGGCCATTCAACCTACGGTCACTGCTGCTGTGATTATCATCAATTTCTTTAGGAGGATTATAATTTTTATCTTTTCAAAGTTCTAGCTGCTTTTTCGGCGCTACCATTTTTATCATTTGAAAATCCTTCTCCAGAACGTTGATCGTTAATCGCTCTTAACCACTGAAAGTCCTTCAATTCATTTGATCGACATTCATCAATACTTTCAGATTCAAGATGAGTTAATGGTAGCATTTTATTGAATTATCATTTACCGCAACTTTTGCTGATACATTTTCAATTCTCGACTCGATTTTTTTATTGTCAATTTTTTTATCTTTCGCTTTAAGCAACTTTATTATTTCTGTTACTCTTAAACTAAAAGAGTAAAAAAAAAAACATTTTATGAATCATATTTTATAATTCGACACCCATAACTAATGTTGTTTTTTTACCGCGGCCATATTTGTTTCAAGAGCGATAAATCAGTAATATATTATAAAGCCAGTGAGTAATACTATAGTACAATTAGCAGAGTTTAGTATTATACTTTGGGTCATTCTTTGGTGGCTTAAAAATTATATGAATGATAATCAAAGTTATTATAATTATTTTTCACATCACTATTTTGCACTTGTAAGAAACACTGTTTTGTTCAGTTATCTATAATGCATACTTATTCAAAAATTACTAGGTACTTTCTTTTTTTTGTTTAAACAGTAGCTGTTATTATAAGCATTTTCTAGTTGAAAACACATAAGAGATTATATATTTATTTAAAACTAAATTACGTATTAAAATTACCTTAAAATACCTTATATTTTTTCAAGATCTTCAGATTATAATGTTCTGACATAAAGGATTTGCCTAAGTCCCCAAATCGTTTTCTTATAAAAACTGGAAAGTTGCTTAACTCCAAAGTAATTATTTTGTACGGTATTTGAACAAAGATCTCATTTGAATTTCTTAAATAACTTTTTCTAATTTTGTTTTATAAGAAATCTATTACGATACCGTTTTCAGTATCGAAACAGATCTATTACGATACCGTTTTTTTATTTTTTAAAAGTTGGCATTGGTAATATTTAAATGTTTTATTCTGTTGACGTCTGACGTTTCCTGTTATTGTGAACCATGAGAAAAGAAAGTTTTCTGGATTTCTCTGGTAAAAGTTAATTTATCGTTTTATTAGCAATGTCCCTTAACTCAGAGGGAGTTGAACTTAGATTATCATGCTCCGTTTTTTTTTAATTATAATTATGAACAACTCTATGAAATATTAAAACACAAATTTCGTGACAATGACACAAAGAAAATATTATTTATTGTCAAGGCTACTATGATAAAAGTAAATTTATAGTATTACCAACATAGAATTTAGACATACAAATTTACAAAATTTGAAGGGTTGATTTTCTTTTTAAATATGTATTTTCTTATTGAAAAAAAAATACAAAATAGTAAAAATAGTATAAAGTACGTGTTTTATAAAGCAGTTAGAGCACTTGTCGCGTTAAAAAACTCGCCGCAAGCGGCTCGTTTTTTAACATGGACGCGTGCTTTAAGATGATGCTTTATAAAACATGTATTTTAATATACTATTATAAAATTAAAGAAAGCACATTAAGTAACTTAAATGCATTCGTACAGAACTGTTTCTTTGAAAAAAAACACGGCTTTTAGAGGACAGGTTTAACACACTGTTTAACCAAAATGGCGATATACCACAGTGGAACTGATTTAGGCAATCTGCGTTTTAAGCTAAACAGGCGTGGCTTAGGCTGTTTGTTAACTGAGAATTAGAGCCATCTATTATTTTAAAATCATTCGAAAACTGTTGCTGAGCGATGGCTTGCACCAGATGACATTAATAATCTCATTTTGGTAGAAAATGGTCTTAGGCCAATTTCTTATTAGGCCGACGACATATTTCGTGTCCATCACATTTCTAACCGCTTCACCTTAAATTATGAAAGAGGAGTTTTTAATACGTAAAAAAGTTGTACTTCATTAATCTCGATGTTTTAATTTGTTTTTAAGATATGCGTTTAAATAATATTTTACTACATGACAGTCTTACGAGAAAAATAGGTAATGAACGAAGGTGGCTGTGGACGTTAACATGGCAGGTCATCCGGACAATAGGGTTATTTGGTCAAACCTCAAATTACTTATTTTTATGAAGCATTCATAAGGTATAGTTAGGCCTAAAAATTTGACGTAAATACGATAAGTAGTTTCTGAAATATACGAAATCAAAATCAAGTAAAACGCTCGCGAGGTGGTGACGTCATTACCTCCCACAGTTCGTCCGTTTTGAGCTTCTGCTACGGTCTTTCTGAGCATTTACAAGGGAGATGCGCTTAATTCTTCTTTGTTCAGTTAAAGCAGAAGCTTATTATTGCTAGTTTTAATAGTATATTTTATAACAAGTAGGAAATGCCATTCAATACGAGTTATAGATCCACTATTTCAGAAAAAAGAAAAGAGTTAATTAAAAATTATTTGTTTCTCTCCTGTCGATGTCAACTCCGTTACTCAACGACGGAGAGAGGGCGATGTAAATAGCTACCTGTCTTCTTAGTCGTAAACAGCAAGTAACCACGGCAGCGAGCGAGACCAGACTTGCTATCAGAGATAGGGGCGCCACACAGCGGTTTCCGCGAGTCGATGTTCATAAATGATTTTAAAAGCTGTAGACGCGTCAGAAAATTAAAGCACTAAAATTACAAAATCTTTCAGAAAATGTAATAAAAATGTGCTAAATGACCCCATTGCTGTTTTCATTGAACTTTGTAAGGTGACATTGTTAAGGTTTTAAACATTTTTACTTGGATCAGCCGGTATCTCATTAACCGTGGATATTTTATTTTTTAAAGTAAATCATAAGTGATCTCTTTTCAAATCTATTATCATCTCTTGATGTATGGCGCCTTAGTTATGGGGTACCCTGTATGTTATCCAATTATTGGTTTCTACATAACATTCTAAACCTATCACATACGTTATACCTTGACAACAATTCACTTCCTTTAGTTAAAATGCCATATTCGGAAAGAGAAAAATAGGCTATTTTAATTTCATACATTAAGAATGATTACAAGCAAAAAGAAGCACACCGCGCGCCTAGAAGAGAGAATCTGCATAATATGCAGGTTTATTGTAGAAAAGCCGTTAAAAGAATAAGTTTTAAATTTTCATCGAAAGAAAAAACAAGTAAATAGAGACGAACACTGAGAGTTAAAACATTTTTCCCTCTTTTGAAGGAAACCGTCACAACTACACTCACAGGCAAAAATCGATCCACGCAAATTTTCGATGAAATTAAATCGCAAGTAACTTTTTTTTATCGGATTTAACGAATTTGGAAGAGTTTTGTAGATAAATTAATAGAAAATCGCTCACATTTTGAAAATTTAATGAAAACAGACTTACGTTTATAATATACAGGCTTAAAAAAAAAGATTTTTTTACCATAAGTTTGCGACGTTCTGTGGAGTGGCAAAACAGTATATTGTTCTAAATTAGGTTTCAGTGATCAAGTCACATCTATTCTTAATATTTTTGTTTTTAGTTCACCTCAGTATCTTTACTTTTGTGAAAAATATGGATTTTTTTAAAATTATTGCAATTTCCAATAATTTTTCTGTGCGAAGAACTAAGATTACTATGGAGGATGACAGTGACAGTTTTTATTTTTGGCACAAATACGATTCTTTTAAAAGAAACAGTACAAACTTGTTTATAAAAATTTAATTAATCCCCTATGAAACAATTATAAAACTTTAAACTCAAAGCACAGAAATGTCACGCGCGAATTCAATAAAACCGCACTTAAAAAATAACAATAACAATAACAATAAACAATGACAGTAACAGTAAGAAATAAGGCAGTAATGAGTGTTTCCTCTACGTGCTTAAATGACAGCCTCCATACGCCTTGGCATCCCTTCAGTGAGGTTCCGTATACAATGATCTTAATCAATTTGCCCTTATTCTTTAATAAGTACTTCACTAAGCTCCTGTAAATTGGCTGGACCAGGTACCCCCGACCGTACTTTTCTGCCATTGTGCCCCAGACATGTTCGATCGGGTTTAAGTTGGGGCTGCGGGAGGCCAATTTATTTTTGAGATTTCCATCTAGTCTAAATATTCATTAACTACTCTCGCAACATGCGGTCAAGCGTTGTCATGCATTAGCATGAAGTCGTCTCCCACAAATGAAGCAAAGGGAACAACATGTGGTTCTAAAACCGGACGAATATATCTATCCGCTGTTATTGCCCACCCATCGACCATTAACAAGTCCGTTCTGCTGGTGAGCCACCCCACACCATAACGGAGTCTCAATCATAGCTTACCCTAAGCGAAAAATGGTTTTGCTCAAAACGTCCTCCTGTTCTTCAATATATTCTTTGCCGACCGTCCAGTGATTTTAAACAAAACCTCGATTCGTCGGTAAATAGGATATTTTCCCACTCATCAATGCCCCAATTTTGATGTTCCTTAGCAAATCTAAGGCGTTGAACCATGTGGTATCTTAGCAACTCCGGAGCGGTTGCAAGGCTCCTTGCGTATAATCCAATGTCAGACAACCTCCTTCTTATCGTTCTTTCGCTTACTTGGACCTGCCGTACGTCCTGCAATGTATTTTTTACCTCCTCAGAAGTTATTCTTCGGTTTATACTTTAAATATATTTTTAAAACAAAGGACACAAAGTCTCGGCCTCAAATAAGTAAATTTTACAAACATTTACTTATTTGAGGACGAGACTTTGTGTTCTTTGTTTTAAAAATATATTTAATAACAGGTCTCTTTGGGAAAAATGGACGAATTCTTCGAACTTTATACTTTACTTCTTGTAACATTTAAAACTCTTGCCACGTAATACCGTGACCGTCCATCCTGGATTAAAGCTAGGGCTTTGACAACATCAGTCGGAGACATATCCATTTTTAAGAGTAAGAAGACACCTCAAAAGTAAAACACATTCATTTACAAAAAATAATTTGATAGCTTTTGAAAGCCGTAAAAGACATGTCCAAGTATAGGATGATTAAACAAGACTGTCACTGTCATCCTCCGTAACAACCTTAGTTCTTCGTATGTATTGGAAATTGCAATATTTTTTTAAAAAATCCATATTTTCCACAAAAATAAAGATATTGAGATGAACCATAAACAAAAATGTTAAAAATGGGTGTGACTTGATAAATAAAGCTTAATATAGAACAATATACTGTTTCGCCACTCCACAGAGTGTCTTAAACTTATGATATGAAATATTCTTTTGTTTAAACCTGTATATTGTAAACGTACTTCTATTTTTTAGCAAATTTTTAAAATGTTAGCGATTCTCTATTAATTTATATACAATATTCTCTGAAATTCGTTTAAATCCGACATCCAATAAAAAGTTATTTGCGATTTAAATTCATCGAAAATTTGGGTGGATTATTTTGCCTGTGACTGTATATAAGAACTGCATCCAAAGAATTACAGAAAAGCAGAGGCAGTCAAACGTTTTCAAAAATCCAGAGAACCCTAAAAAAATTAGTGGTATTATCCATTTAAAATAAGACCTGCCCCACAAGTGATGGACAATAAGAAGAAAAATTGGAGTTTAGTTTAAACTTAAGGACTCTACTACTTAAACATTGAAAATTACTAAGAGTTTTTGCACAATGACCTTGCAATTTTTTAGACAAATTACTAATGAATACACAGTACACAGTGTGAACATCTAATATGGAATGAGTTCTGTATTGTTACTTTGGCAGATATTTCTTAAAATCGTTCGGACATGTGATTTATTATTTTTTATTGCGCATTTTACAAACTGAAATACGCGTATACAGGTTGAGCCAAAAAATATTTACAATGGCCAACTTTTTATTTAAATATACATCCCGTATTTCTTGTCATATTTCTAAGATAGCCTAAAGTTGTATATTGTTGCTAAGTTTAACTTTTGCCGTCTTTGACCGTTATTTATGCAGAGCGAGTAAAAAGCGTGCTAGAATTCAAAAACATCTTTAAAAAAAATGTATTACACTTAGTTTAAAAGGTGTTGAAAATGTCGTCAGTTCCTTACTGGCATCGACTTAGTCATGAATAAAATCCATTTCTCACATTCTGAATAACCTCTTGTATGATGAGTCCAGACTCATAACTTATTCTTTCTTTTAGTACCTTAGTACTTTCAGGTTTTGTCCTAAACACTTTACCATTTAAGTAACCTCACAAGAAAAATCAAGTGGGGTAATATCCGGGGACCTCGGTGGCCATTACGTTGGAGCCCTCCTGCCAACCCATCTATTTGGAAATATTTGGCTTAGATAATCACGAACAGACTTCGCAAAATGAGGAGGCACGCCATTCTGCTGAAACCAGCTAAATTTAGAATAAATTCTTCCTGCAGAAATAACAAAATAAATATCGCACTCCAGTTTAGTTATTGTCAAAAAATATCAATCACTTTGTTTCCAATATTTCCAGCCCTAACATAATTTTTTGAGGCCACTGGGTATGTGCTTCCTAATTCAACTCTGCTAAATAAGGGTAATTTTGCCGAGTAACATGGTCATGTAACGTAAACGTAGCTTCATCAGAAAATCATATGTTTTCTGAGTTTACGACATTTCTCTCAATTAAATCCATCATTTCCTCACAAACCTCACACTTCTACCTGTATCCTTTAAGGATGTTTAGGACAGAGGTCTGGTATATATCAGTTTCTCTTCCTAACTCTCTTGTAGTACTAAATGGGTTCTCTTTATTGGTTAAGAATACCTACATCTAATTTCGTTTTATCATCCAGTGCAGATTGCCTCTTAGTAGATGCAGATCTCACATTAGTAGAGCCGATCTGGCAAGAAAAAGCCCTGGAAACAGCAATGTTTTTTTCGAATTTTTTTTTTTTAGTCTTATAAAATCGGACTCCCTCTACCACCTGGTGACATGTTTAAACCTACCGAAGACGTTTTGGGGGGCGAAATTGGCATGTGAAATTTTTTTTTAGGCTTAGAAATTGGTTTCTTGTCCATAACTCGGTGAGTTCGATTCTGATTTAAAAAATGTTAGGTCGTAAAATGGAGGTCTCGCGAATATGCATAAATTGAATTTTGCTTCATCGAAATCGGTCAAGCGGTTCTCGAGATATCGCGACTTAAAGGTACAAAAAACCCGTATGTTAAATTTCGCCGCGCGTCGTTTGCTGAGAGCCGTGTTCGGGTTTTTTAGCAGGGAAGAAATTCAGTTAGAGACTCTATTTTTTTTTCACCGATAGATATTAATGATCTGAATAATGTGTCCAAATTTCGAGTCGATTGGTTAATTAGGGGGGGGGGAGGGGGAGGGAATACCGTAAATAAAATTCTAACTGCTCTAACTTCCGCAATTTTTGTCGAAAACCGCATACCCCACGGAAGATGACGCATTAGGATGCCTGCCTTGATTTGGTAAATTTTTTTTTTCAAATTTGCAAATAATAAACAAAATCTGGCCAAAAAACCGACTTTGATTTTTTTTTTTTTTAAGTGATTTTTTATTATGAAGAAAAGGGGTGGGGGAAATAATTTTTTTGCAAATAAATAGAGAATTTTGTTACCTTCAATTTGAGCCCCAGAAGAACTCGATCCGACAATTAGGGATGGGGGGGGGGGACAAACGCGTTTTGCCCTGTAGAAGGGCAAGGGTTAGGGTTAGGGACTTTGGACAGAGCTCACGTTCAAGGTCTATCAATTCTCTTTTAAGATTTTTTTACACCGAAGTGCTAACTGCATCATATGTATTAAAACTGATGCGTTAGTTCAGCCGCCGAGCAGCGAGGTCACGGGGGCGGAGCCTAGCGCTTTTTTTTCACTCCGCGCCAGCATTGCCGTCCGTTCGCAATTAACTACTCTACTACATGACCATTTTCTCGAAGCATTCTCTTAATTTTACTTATCGTACTTTGACTTATAAGGGCCAAGTGTAGATGTTATTTCCTAAATAGTCTAACCACTTTCTGTTGAGTTCTAGATTTATCTCTGTATTTGACCATCATTAATAATTCAATAGGATGAGTTTTTATTAAATAATGTATTTGAAGCCTGATCTCGTACACAATTCTAAAATGTTTAAATACAACTAGGCACTTATTTCAACAATCAAATAAACCTAATACATTCATTAAGGCCTCCACACACCGACGCGGCCACGGCCACGGTAGCGGTGGCGGCCGCGGTGGCGGCCAATCTAAACACATGGAAATAAATGAATGCGGCCTAGGGCAGCGTTCTGATATGCGGTGACGGTCAAATACAACGTGTCAACTTTGACTGCGGGAAGTGACAGCAGTAATGGCAAATAATATACTAGAATTATTAATAGAAAATGTTAAATTATCTCCTTCCACATCGTCTATCATAATATCAAATAATAGAAATAAAAATGAAACCTGGACGTTTAAAAATATATTTTTGTATACATAAAATCTGTAAACGGAAACTATCTTACCGCTCCACTCACCGCTTTGGTGTGAATACGCCCGACCGCTAATATGATCGCCACCGCGGCCGCCACCGCTACCGTGGCCGTGGCCGCGTCGGTGTGTGGAAGCCTTTATCGAGCCCAAAAAATTAAAGGGATTTTTTACCCTAAAGTTATTATTCAGAATGTGACGGATTTTATTTAGGCTAAGTTGCTGCCAGCAAATGAAATAGTGGAGTTGGAGCTCCTGCTCCCCAGAGTAATAAGCTTAACGCGTTTTACTGCTCCATAGCCTTAAAACTGTCTCAGAACATTCAGTAAGAAAATGATTCCTTAAAATATATGCCAGATGCATATATAAAATGGATCTTTTTCTTTGAGCCTACTGACCCAAACGAATTAAAAACAGTTTTCAGTGAAATTAAGAATAAGAATGCGTCAGGCTGGGATAAAATTTCTGTTAGGATCTTCGAGAATCTACCTACATCTGCTATGAAAGCGATGGCTGAAGCTGTTAGCTTTTCTTCCGTTCATGGCTTGTTTCCTGACTGTCTAAAGTTTGCTGTTGTTGTCCCTATCCATAAAGGAGGAGATTCTAAAACTGTCATCCGATTTGGTTTTTCCTACATTATCTAAAATAATTGAAAGACAAGTTAAGGCTAGATCTTGTCCTTTTTGGAGCGAAATAGCTCTGCTCAGTTCGGAATTCAGAACGGTAATAAACGGTATAAATACCTCTGATGCAATGCTCATTTTTTTTAAACAAATGTACTTGAGTCTTAATGACGGGGACGCTGCCGCGGCGGTATTCTGTGACTTGTCCAAGGCCTTTGCCTGTGTGAGTCAAGGATTCTGCTGCTGAAGCTCGACTATTATGGTTTTAGGTATGTATCGCTGAGGTGGTTTGAGTCCTATCTTACGGGGCGAAGACAGGTGGTTCGATAAATAGTGAAATGTCTGATGAGGCGTGCATTGATTGTGGAGTACCTCAGGGGTCAGTACGCGGCTGTCAATGACCTCGCATCCTTCAATATTCAAGGTCAATTTACTATGTTCACAGACGACACCACAATATTGTAGCATGACAGGGATTAGGATCGACTGAACGAGATTAATAATAATGACATCCTCAAGGTAAAAACGTGGTGCGACTTGAACTTATTGTCCTTTAACATTAAAAAAAACCAATGTTCTGTCATTTACGTACTCTCTTAATAAAATTTAAATAGATAACCGAAATATCAACAATTCCTTGTGTTCTAAATTCTTAGGCGTATACATCTCTGCAGCTATTTAACTAAAAGTTGATATGCCGTGAGAATTATTTCTAAAGAGTTGGATGCCTCTGTATCAAGAATGGTTTACTCTTCTGTGATAAAATCGTACTTAAGGTATATGTACTCGTGGTGTGTTGAACTCGGTCTTTGTTTTGCAGAAGAGGGCCATTCGGTATATAGTTAGAGCAGGATACCGTGACTCCTGTCGGCCACTGCTTGAGTCGCACAGAGTTTTAACCCTCACGTCCCTCTTTATTCTCTAAACAGTATGTCTAATGCTTGAGATCGTACATAAATCTAGTACAGACAACAGGATACTATGCTCCGGCTATGCCATCAGGCAAACACAAAATACAGTCACCAATCGCTTACTCTACTTTGCTTAAAAAATCAGTTGTATATGATTCCAAAAAAATATTTAATCCCTTGCCTCTAAATATAAGAATCAATGCAATGGTGAAGGATCTCTTGTTGAAAAAAGACCATTATTCCTTGGAAGAGTACTTTCAGGACACTTTAATAATGAACTAAATGCCAATAATATAGTTATATTTTGTATACTTATCTATTATATACTATGTAAAATTATTTTACAATTACAAATATCTTCTTCTCTAGCCTATTAGCGTTAACTGTTTATTCTGTTTGTTTTTCTATTCTGTTTTATTCTTAAGACCACGTGACAAGTGTTGTCCCATTTACATATTCTAGGAAGCTTAGGCCGATGTATCGCATTTATATGTA
Source organism: Polydrusus tereticollis (assembly GCA_963920685.1). Taxonomy (NCBI): domain Eukaryota; kingdom Metazoa; phylum Arthropoda; class Insecta; order Coleoptera; family Curculionidae; genus Polydrusus; species Polydrusus tereticollis. Next base: position 61,459,230 of record OY987329.1, read on the forward strand.
TATTTATTATTGTCTTTAATGGCAGTTGTTACTATTGCCTATTCTATATTTTAACCTTTTATATGTATATACCAACTTTGTCAACAACTTTGTTACTTTTTAAACTAAGTGTAATACATTTTATTAAAGGTATTTTTGAATTAAGCAAATATTTTACTCGGTCTGTATAAATAACTCTTAAAGACGAAGAAGTTAAACAATATATAACTTTGGGCGCTCTTAAAAAATGTGAAAAAAAATACTGGGGTTTCTATTTAAAAAAAAAGTTGGACATGATAAATATTTTTGGCTCAACCTGTATACGCGTATTTTAGTTTATAATGTCACAACTGGGGGTTGTTTCCCTAACGGGGGTGTGAATGAAAACCACTCGGACTAAAAAACAATGCAGGTCTTTATTAATGCTTGATTATAAATATTACCAGGCAGCTCGGAGAAAGCCCAGCATGTCTCCGAGGGGTGCAGACCAGTTCGGCACTATCGATGGGGGCTCTCGGGGAGTACTTATAAATCGAGCAGGAGAGAGGCCTCGAATCTATACAGAAACTTTGGGCACTCCTGTCGCAGGGTTGTTGACCAGTCGTTGAGACGAAGGTACCGTGTCCATCCAATGTTCGGGTATTTATACACCGAAAGTGCTGATTGTTGTTTAATTGAACTTGGCATTGGATGGCACAGTGGTCCGCGACCTCAACGCGCAGTGGTCTAGAAGTGTGAAAATTGTAATTGAAAATGTAGAGCCCGCCATTTTGTTGACAATAATATGGGTAATAAAAAATATAATACACATGTCCTAGCGATTTTTAGAAATATCTACCAAGATGTTCTCACTATCTAGTATTTTAGCAGGATGGGGCGCCACCACAATGACATTATGTGCGTGTTGTAACTAATTACCTTAACGAACGATTCGTAGAAAGAGTTTACAGAAACGGACCAATCAAATGACGAGTCAATAGTCCAGACCTTAATCCACTGGATGCGTTTATTTTTGGTTATTAATTAGATAAAAAAATATATTAAAACAACATAATATTATTTGCCAATCACCTTAGGGAACTCATTCAAAACAAGATTATAGACTTAAACGAAAAAATTTGGATTTTATCACAAACGCTTTAATATCTAAGAACATCGCTAACTTAATGCATTGAAAAAAATGTTGACTAAGTTGAACCTCTTTATATTTAAATAAAACCTTAAAATATAAAGAATAATAATAGTATAGTAATATTAAATCATTTTAAAAGTTGTTATAAAATTATTTTGAAATTATTGTGCCGCTTTTGAATTGTACTTATTCTTGATGTGTGAAATTAAAGCAATGTGTTTTTCTCTGTTCGAGTATGCCATATTGTTATCATCTAATAAAAAAACGTCACAATTAAAGCCGATAAAGCATGGAAAAATGGTACTAGGTGCATAATAAATTAATGGAAATATTTCCCCTTTTAAATGTGAATATTTTGAAAACTGTTCGGCTAAGGTATAACGTATTTTTGATATATTCCAAAAATTGGAAATTATACAGGCTGCTGGGGGCATCCTGGTTAAAATATTTTCAAAAGGGTGACACCTCCGGTTATACCGGTAGTAGATGCCATTTTTTATGTAATACCCTGTATATTATTACATTTTTGAATTCTACGTCAGATTGTAGGCAGATTTACTAGATTTTTTATAATATTTTGATAACTATTAATATAGTTCGAACAATAAGATTAAAAAAGAAATTAAGAAAACTTGTCCTTGTTGTAAGTTTAATTATTCCCAGTTGGCTATGCGTTTAATTCCTCCTAGTCGGCTATGACGGCGTTGAAAATAGTCAAATGTTAAAGAAATATATGAAGTTGTTACTTACCATTCGAAATTTATTAATAATCATGCCGGTGCGCTTAAATTATACAAACGAAGATTATTTAAACCATTTGTTATTTACGCATAATCTGATAAAGTTATCAAGAACAGGTGATACATTTGCCATTCGATATCCGCAAACACAGAAGCCAACACAATATGCTGTTGAACAAATTATAGAAAATTCGTAGAACTTTTGATCCGTTACGGCAATAGCGCAAAGAAATAAACTTCTAGTTAATAATGAAGAAAATTGAAATTACTATTTTGGGATATTTCACCGCATATCCAACCATGTCTGTAAGACAAGCTGCGTTAGAGTCAGAATTATCCAAATGAACAGAAAGAAAGAATGTATGCAAATATGCAAACATAAATTTCATCCATACGTATTTTCCATAGTCCAGCATCTAAAATAAACTGATTTTCCAAGACGAGTGATATCCTGTGAATTTATCATACTTTGGGCACAGGGAAACAATTTTTTTTTGGACAATATCATTTGGCAGACGAAGCTAAATCTACAAAAAATGGTACCCTTAATCGACATAACTCCCATTACTCATAATACAAATTTACGTGTGTTTAGAATGCAAAACTTTCAAGAATCCTGGCAGTTTATTGTTTATTGTGCAGTAAGAAATTATGGCGTCGTGGCGATACATTTTTATAAAGAAAATATAAATGGTAAGCTGGAAGTTTTTAAATTATTCTACATATAAAATGTGCTTACTTACTTATAAGTGAAGGTTATTTGAACATTTTTTTTTTCAAAATTTTGAGTATTTAGACAATTTGCCGCTGGCCGTTGATAGAAACCTGTTTTACCAACATGATAGAGCACCTCCACGTGGTAGCTACCTCATGGATATTTTTTTTCGAAATGCTTTTGATGATCGATGGATCGCCAACAATTGTCCTTTCTTTTGGCCACCCCGCTTCCCACATCTTACAGTGCTTGATTTTTTTTATTTGTCGTACAATTAAAGATCGTAACAACTGTGGAATATTGCATGAAGCGAGTGAGCAATGAATTGGCAAATTTAAGTTCTATCTCAATAAGAAAAGCGACCCATGAACAAGTGTTGCTTAGATGCGAAAAATGTCTGGAAGTTGAAGAACGTCAGTTTGAACATTTACTGAAAAAATAATAAATAGGAGTTTCCATTTGAAAATGTAGATTTTTTGCATTTTTCTTAATTTCATTTTTAATCGTATTGTTTAAACACCCTCACAAAGTTCCTGAAATTTTCTATAATTTGTTTAACAGCACATTGTGATGACTTCTGTTTCTGCGGATATCAAAATAAATGGAAAAGGTGTCACATGTTCTTGATTTAATTTTATCACATTTTCTGTAAATAATAAATAAGTATAAATAATCCTCGTTTGTATAATTTAATCGCCCCGGCATGATTATCAATAATTTTCGAATGATAAGTAACAGCTTCATGCATTTCTTTAACATTTGACTGTTTTCAACGCCGTCATAGCCAACTAGGAGTAATTAGGGAATAATTAAACTTAATATTGGCAGCAAAATTGCCATATAAAAATATTAAATTGGCAATATTTCGAAAACTACAAATTTTCCGAACGGACAGACAACCTTATAGAAACTTACCCTTATTTTTAATGTTAAATGAGAAATTTAATTTTTTATAAAATTTAGGGGTTTCCATTTGGAAACGTAGAGTTTTTGCAGTTTTCTTAATTTCATTTTTGATCTTATTGTTTGAACACCCATTATTAATAGTTATCAAAATATTTTAAAAAATCTATTAAAGCAGGTCCTTTTTAACAAGTAATCGAACTCAGATTAAATAATACAGACTTCCTTATAGGAAAAATTGATAATTATTTTATGACCTGCAAACGTCATATTTTGACATAAAACCTTAAATATATCAAAATCGCCTAGACTTGGATAAAGGACAATTCAAAAATATAATAATATACAGGATATTCTATACAGGGTGCCCAAGATAAGGAGGGCCTCTATGGGGATCTCGGTTATGGTAAGAGCTACAACTTTGATTAAATGGGGAAAAAGTTGCGCAATCAGAGGACTAATAATATGGCATAAAAAAAGTTTTAGCAATATTTGTAAGTTTTGAGATATTAAATAAAAACTGATATTTTGGATTTTTGATTTTATTTTTCTTTGGCGTTATTATTAAAGTTAGAGCAAAACTGACAAAACTCTCTCACAGCAACTTGTTATGAACTTAAAGATTACATCGCAATTTTTTTTATACGACGTTTCGTTTCCAAGCAAACACCATCAACTTCATTTTTTCTAATACGGCCCTGATTTCTTATTGTCAAATTTTGAGAGCATTTTTTATTCTTAATTCAATGATGTACCAGACAATGTTGTTTAATTACGTTTCGAGCCTTTTTAACCATCTTTATGAAATTTTCAGGGTCCGGACCTGGATCCTAGAGTGTTGCATATGCTTTTTCAGCTTTTTTAATTAAAAAAATGAAAATGATGGATGTAGAAGGTAACAACGTAATCTTTTTAGTTTCATTATGAATTTAAAAAAAAATAATAAAATTACATAATAGATTTTTAATTATTTATTTAACATTGTAAAATACTGATTCCGAACCCATAATAATTAAACTTTAATTAATTGAAATAAAACTAACATTAACTCATTAAAAATTAATTTTCCAAAAGGTGTTCAAAGTGATTTCCGTCGTTCTCCAAACATAAATAGGATCTTAAAACTGTATTATTTAGGACATTGGTTAACATTTGTGGCGTTACGCTGTGAAAGGCTGCAAGCACTAGTTGTCTAAGCTCTTCTTCTGTTTCAAAATTCTGCTTATAAACACAATTCTCGATATATCCCCAAAGGAAAAAATCAAGCGGGGTTAAATCTGGGGAACGCGCCGGCCAGGGTGTTACAGAATAAGTGCTGATACTTTTTGCTGGAAATCTTGCTGAAATGTACTCTCTAACTACCCTTGAATTATGTGCAGGTGCACCATCCTGCTGGAACCAAGTGTCGCGTTGTTCTGCCAGAGGTAAATTATCCAGAGCCTCCTCTAAGTCATTTTGGAGTAAATTCAGGTAATGCTCAGATGTTAAATTATGTTGATAGAAAAAAGGTCCTATTATTCTTGTTCCCAAAATTCCAGCCCACATATTAAATCCGAAACGGTATTGGTGTCTTGATTCTTTGAATACACGTGGATTTTCCTTAGACCAGTAATGTACATTTTTTCTGTTAAAGATCCCGTTTCGATTTACCATGCTTTCATCAGACCAAATTATCTGGTAAGGAAAATTTATGTTTTCGTGGCATTTTCTGGTGTACCATTCGCAGAATGATCGACGTCTTTCTGCATCACCTGGCCTCAGTCCTTGACAAATTCTGTATTTATATGGGTGAAATTTTTGTTTGTTTAAAATAAATTGAGCAGTTGATTTCGCTACGCCTACATTTTCATCAATTTCTCTAGTTGATACTCCAGGGTTTTCAGTAACAGCTAATAATACGCTGAAAACCTTTTCCTGGTTACTATTTTTTTTTCGGGAGAGCATGGGTTTTTTAAATGCACCGTGTTCTTTAAGGTTAGTTACTAACTTACTGTAAGTCCGTTTAGCTGGTTGTCTCCTTTCCGGATATTTGTCCAAATACATCCGCTCCGCTACATTACAACTTTCTCCGCTTAAAATAAAACATGATAACATATCAAATTTTTCTTCATTTGAATAATAACCTGCCATATTTAGTTCAACTGAAGTAATGCCAAATTGTCTGACACCATACCTACTCATTTTTTTTTCCAATGCCTACTTCGCTAATTTGGGAAAAGAACAATACTTAGTTTGCAACAGCGTAGATTTGTGTTGTTTCAAGAAGAAAATAAACCCAGGAAGTTTTTATTTTTTTTTAAACAGTATCGTAAGGTTTAATTAAAAAAGCTGAAAAAGCATATGCAACACTCTAGGATCCAGGTCCGGACCCTGAAAATTCCATAAAGATGATAAAAACGGCTCGAAACGTAATTAAACAACATTGTCTGGTACATCATTGAATTAAGAATAAAAAATGCTCTCAAAATTTGACAATAAGAAATCAGGGCCGTATTAGAAAAAATGAAGTTGATGGTGTTTGCTTGGAAACGAAACGTCGTATAAAAAAAATTGCGATGTAATCTTTAAGTTCATAACAAGTTGCTGTGAGAGAGTTTTGTCAGTTTTGCTCTAACTTTAATAATAACGCCAAAGAAAAATAAAATCAAAAATCCAAAATATCAGTTTTTATTTAATATCTCAAAACTTACAAATATTACTAAAACTTTTTTTATGCCATATTATTAGTCCTCTGATTGCGCAACTTTTTCCCCATTTAATCAAAGTTGTAGCTCTTACCATAACCGAGATCCCCATAGAGGCCCTCCTTATCTTGGGCACCCTGTATAAAATAAGCAAGTTGACACCTACTTCCGGTATAACCGGAAGTGTCACCCTATTGAAAATATTTTAACCGGTATGCCCCCAGCAACATTAGAATACTGTCAAATTTTCAAGAATTTTCAATGTTTAGTTCTCGATATATACATGGAAGCGGTTCCCGGTGTGACACCCTGTATAGAGTGTTCCATTTAAGAAAAAAAAAATTTATGCGGTACCTATCCTATATATACACTGACTAAGGGATTTATGGACACTCATGCAAGAAGTATTTCAAATGCCCCACGTGCCAATAATTCTTATTTTTACCTAGCATGACAAATATAAAAGTTAAGGGGTGGGACATTATGGTGAATACTCCAGGGAATGCAAAAAATACCAAAGCATAAAATTTATTGAAGAGTAAAGTTACCTTTCTTAAATTTTAAATGTAAGCCGTTAAATAAAAAAGTACTTTTAAATTTTAAATTCGATTTTTATGTAGATTTTCGAAATTTCTAAATGACGCTTGTGTGATGCACAGACAACATCTTTCTTATTTTAACAACTACATCAAGTTATCAGGGACATTATCAAATAAAAAGGATGGGAATGTGCGTATAAACGGTTTCATTTTAACAGCGGTAATTAAATATTTCAAATCTTTACTTAAAAATATTAATAGGAGTTCTTTTTAATTAATTAAATTAATAATGTGTGGGGTTAAAACTCTAAAAATTGCAACCTTATCTTGACTAAATTTTACGTTTCTGTTTTTTGGGCATATTCTGTACAAAAAAAAACACATTATTGTATCGTGGATCTTATTTTTAAAGCATGCAAATACTTTTATAAATGTGTGTTAGTTTTGACTTCTTGCGTCATTTGTCCTCTTGTCTACCCCATCCATGAACATACTGTATAACCTTTTTCATTTTAAATCTATTTAAATCATTATTAAATGAAATTACGAAATTGAATATTATAGGTGCGTGACCAGAATATACTGGACCGAGAAAAAAGATCTTCAATTAACATGAGAGTTTATGCCAAAGAAAAAGTTCCTAGTGTAGTCACCAACGAAGTTGGCGCCGCCTCCGTAAAAATAGAAGTAACGTTATTAGATGCCAATGACAATAATCCTACTTTTGTCCCAACCAATTTATACGACTTTATCATATCAACGGAAGTGAAAAAAGGAGATGTGGGTAAGTAGCCAGTAGCATCCAAAGTGGTAATGTCATGTCAGAAGACCAACCAGTATACATAACAAAAGAGATTATCTGCAAAAAGTAGCATTATATTGCCTGACTTATCTTTAATTAGAGACTGAATTGGAGGTTCACCTCAGTGAATATAGTCAATTGGGCTCCGTCTACCCCCTGCTTCACAGGCGGAGTAGACTTAGTAATCGTACCAAAGTTAACCTCTACAAGGTACTGGTCAGGCCTTATGGTTCGCCCTCGTGGTGCAATCTAAGCAAGATTGAACTGAGTAAAATCCAGGTTATTCAAAACAGGGCTCTGAAACTGATCGCAGATGTCCCCCGTTACATGATTAATCGGATACTTCATCCAAAATTTCCGAATTCCGACTATGGATGAATTTTCCTCAAAGTTATTACAGACTATTACAGACGCATAGACTTTTCAATAAACCCTGAAGTCACATAAAAGAGCAAGACCAGACTCGACTTACAAACTCCCGAAAGACTATTTACCTTTACCTATTATCGGTCAAACTCTATAGTAGAGATGTACTGAAATACAATTGAAAGGCACTAGAAAAGTAGAGAGGCATTGTACCTATGTTGAGATATAATGTATCTGAGGGACCATGCTACTGCATCACTAATACTTCCAGCCAGATAACAAGACACACACACTCATCAAGGCAAGAAATGCCAATTTTAATTAATTCTTAATAAGGTGTAAAAACCAAGCAAGATGCAATTATTGATGTTAAAGATTTTAGACCAGACGTAGAAAAACATTCAGAAACCAGAGTATATTGACTGCAGGATCTCATAGCAGGCCCTTCTCTTCAGTACTGCTGGAATTTCCTCAATAAGAATTATTTCTTGAGGAACATGAATATGTAGCTAGCCAGCCGGGCGACTTTTTTATTTTCCTGAACGCCAGAACAACCAGATAATTCTTCATTGCCTATTTAACTTTTTTGATAAAAATCTTAACCCACTGAAACGATATGCTTTTGACATAATGTTTAGATACCATCATCAGAATTGTAACGTTAAATCTGAAACAACTAATTCTTTGGGTTTTTTGCACTACTTCCTAATAAGAGCGTTTCTTGCCAGATTAAGAAGAAATTGAAGAACCTTGATTCATCATCGGCACTGCTGGAAACTAATTTTTTTTTCTTGTTTGTACATCTTCTATTTGAACTTTTTCTTATCTGCTTTAAAATATTAATAAGATCCTCGCCCGGTAGCACTGAAGATTTTGCGACGTTCAGTAAAACACCTCCTATAATAAATGTGTTAGAATGTATAAAAAAAAGTATTAAGCAGGAAAATATCATAGGTACCTAAACTGGAGAAATTGTAAATTGATAAGGGTTTTTCCTTATAATTGCCACCCTTTTAAACTTTAGAAACAGAATCAAGTCAGCGTTGCGTTAATTAACTCAATCTACGCCCTGCTTCACAGGTGGAGTAGACTTAGTGATAGAACCAAAGTTAACCTCTACCAAGTCTTGCTCAGGCCAGTTCTTACTTATAGTGCACCATCGTGGTTCAACCTAAGTAGTTCGAGCAGAATAAATTCCAGGTAGTGTACAACAGGGATATGAAACCTATTTCAAATATCCCGAGGTACACGAACAACCACGTTCTATATACATCTATTTCTAAAAGTAATTACGGATTACTACAGATGAACGGACGCATATACTAACGTACTAATAACCAGCTCACACAGATCAAGTACACTGTATGCTACCTACAACCTACCTAAAGACTGGACCTTCGATCGCAATCAACACTAGAGAGGCATTATAAAAATAGCAGTAGAGAAGCACTAAAAACCCTCGCACTCTAGAATAGCTCGATTCCTAGTAAAAACACACACATACACACATGACACCCAACAATTCAAGTCATTGCCGATTCAAGCAAAATAGTTATGCGAAAAGACCCAAACAGTCATCGATGAAGCAAACGAAGTCAAAGGTATCCCCTGACTTAAACACCCCTTCAAGGCCCCATAGTGAATACAATTTAGTGTGCGAGTCCATCATACAAGGACCTTCAAAAATGTTTGATGTAAAATCAATTTTTCCTGAAAATTTTTAATAATATGTTAACCGGAAAAATAGAATACGATCGCAAAAGAAAATGGTAACTTATGAGTTTATTTAATGGAACACATATACCCACATCCCTGAAATCAGTATAATTTACACATTCCAATAATATATAATACGTCTATGTTCGAACCATCCGTTGCTTGGCGATTCAAAACAAAAATGTGACGTTTTATCGCACTTGCCATGGATCAAAATGGAGAACTTTTGTCATGGTCTTTTGCTTTTCTGATTAATATAGTAAATATTTTCAGCAATAATCCTGGAACATTTGTATTTATCTTTTTTTTTCTCTCAATAAATAAAATTTTTAAAGTTATAAAAAGATACTCTGTATATACATTATAGTTCTTATCTTAATGCTATTATTTTTAGTTGGACAAGTCCATGCAATCGATCCTGACTTGGGAAAAAATGGTGTGGTCATATATTCGATTCAAAAAAGTGCAAACAGTAGTGAATCATTTAGTGTAGACCCTAAAAACGGACGAATATTAGTCAATCAAGACAATTTGAATCCAGGCAGACATCTCTTATTTTTGGAAGCCACGGATCAACCTGTGAATCCTAGTGAAACTAGGACTTCCTTGGCCGTCATTACTATTGATGTTAAGGACCATAAAGGTATATAATTTTTTGGGATTTATACAGGGCATTCACTTCGAAAGGAACCACCTCTCTTGAATTTGAGAGATATAGGGTTTGACAAAAAAAACAAACGTCAATTTTAATATCGTGAGGGAAGTTTAATTACACATTTGATCAAATGTTTCTATTGAACTCCACACCTCCACCCGTTAAATTGCCTATCTAGTCTTGCCATGAAAAGTGAAATAGAAAAATCGGTTTGCGAGTAAGTTGCAAAAAAATAAGTTTTTCCACTACTAACCTATAACATCGCCATTATTGACCGATTATTAACGTTAGAAATCGTTTTTCTCTACCTCATAAGTTATTATTGACCATGGTCAATAATAAGGCATTGAAATCCATTATTGACCGATCTTCAAGAATCTATTTGAAGGCAGGTAACTTGATTTTTTGATTGTAAAACTTGAATTCATAAACATGAATGTGGTTAGGCAACCAGATAATTATCAATACATATTAGATTACTTGATATTGTAAAATATCGATACAATCAACATTTTTTCTGCTTCCATCCTTAATTCTGGAGGTGTACACATAATAATATCACTAACATTTTCTTCGCTCATTTTTTAAAAAAACGGAAAACTCGTGAAATCAGATGACATAAATGAACAAAAATTGACATTCACAAAGCCACCTGACAAAACAACAAAATATTTTGCCAATTCCAAAGCGCAGGTAACTTGATTAAAAAATATACTTATACCTACCTATAATTTTTTATAATTAATAATACTATAAAGATAAAATCTTATAAAAGTTTGTAGTAGTGGAAAAAATATTATATTAACCACGGTATAGACAGCTCATAGCCCTCGCGTCTTAAATCCCTCGTTGCTTCGCTCCTCGTGATTTAAACTTGCCGCTCGGGCAATAATGATGGCTATCTAAACCTTGATTAATAATATACTATTATTCAGCTAATTTATTTTGTTTGAACAAATTATTTTAATAAGGGTATTGAATCTTGGCAAGACCCAGTACATAAATGACAATTATTTATTCTCTCGGCTTACTACAACTAATTATTATGTTTCCTTTTTTCTTTTAATTAAAACAATTTTCTTAAATTAACCGACTTTTTCCTCCCAGTCAATAAGAGTAACTTAATTTCCAAAATGTTCCACAAACTCGATTAGGCCCCTTACTCAATCAAATTTTATCCCACTCATATTTTCTTATTCCTCTATCTCAGTTGTTCATGACCAATTCTATTGAACAAATATACATATTCCCATTGTACTAATATCCATACTTTAAATAAAGATTTTCCTTCAATTAAGTAAACATTTCACTTTTGCCAAAGCTCTATATTAAGGTTCGTTACCACCTAAGTGTTTTTCTCTTTTGCTAACATCAACAGCAACCTAATTTGTGCTAAATGTCTTCTGAAGATGAATGCTTCTTCGTTCGAAACAAGTAGACTTATTGAAATAATTTTAAATGAAATGATCAACATTAAACTTAATTAAGCTAGTGAAGGAAGACGTTTAGAGTTTCCTTTCCCCTATTTTAATAAGTATCCAAAAGGGCGCCGTTATTGGTGAAACAATAATAAAGTCTATTTTGAAACTCCTCTAGGACATTGAGGAAACTGTGTTTGGCAATGCGTCTACATTCCAGTGTTATTCTATTTTTGAGGTCTTCAATGCCTATTTTCAGGCTGGGTTCTAAAAGAAGTCGAGTCGGGAGATATTGCTGACCACTCTATTTCACCTCGTCTGCCAATTCATTGGCCAGTGAACCGTTGGTTAAGCCACTCTCTAATGGTAATGGGTAGTGAAGAGGAACTCCATCTTGCTGAAAATGTCATGATTTTCCTAAGATTGTTCAACAGGAGAATCTATCACATTTTCCAAAATATTCAAATACGATTGACTGGTTAAATTGTCATAAATACCAGCAATATTGGTAAAAAATAATTTCGTCTTCAAGAATGCCTGCCAAAACGTTGATTTTTTGGAGGAATTGAGTGCGGCCTTCCCGAAAAACTTTCAGATTTTAATTATCCCAATATATACAGTGTGTGTTTGTTAACAACCCAATACAAAATGAAAGTTGACTCGTCGATAAAGCAAATATTTTTTATTTTGGTGCGGTCTTCGTCAGTCCTTTAGCAATTAATTCACAAAATTCGATCCTAAGGGACGAACTTATCATTATTTAAAATTTTGTGTACAGAGCCAGAAGAAATATTCGACAGCTTGGTGACCTTCGGAATAGAAGCAGAAGTTGGATCTACAGCGAATTGACTGAGTACCCACCTCAACCTGGCAAGCCTAATCCAAAACCCTTGCTTGTGTATTTTCTGGTTGCGTACAGTTCCAGTTTCTTCAAACTTATGCACCAATTCTATGACATACTTATGCCGGACTTTCTTGTCTGAATGTCTCTCATTGAATAATATGGCGCGCATAACGACTTTCAGCCTTATTACTTTTCAAATTTTCGACTTCCTTAAAATGACAGAGTGAAACATCAGTCAAATATTTAATCAGTAACGTTTGGGTGGCTTAGTTACTTAGTTACTTGGTTCACTACAGATTTGTTGCATTCCTGTTGCTTATAAAGAAAACTGTGTCTAATTTTAAATGTTTTCCTACAGTTCAATTATTTTTCGTTTACAGAGTTAGAACACTTGTATAATTTTACACAATAAAAATAGAAAACTATGAAATACCATATACGATATAATGACAACCAATTAAAGTTTTATTTATTTCGGTGCATCAAGTGACATCCATGATTATTTTATTGCTTTCTTCATCTATTGCGTTTAATATTTCGAAGTAATTTACAATAGGGATCTAAGAATCAATTTTCCGAAATTCAATATCATATACATTCATAATTTGACGCTAGATGGCGGTACGGAGTTGATATCTAATCAATTAATCGTTATTGTAAATTCCTAAATTTCTTATGTTATGGATATAATTTATTAGACCGAGTGGAGACTATTTCGTTGGTTAAAAGTAACAAAAATTAAAGTAATATATTTATTATCTGTTACGTCAGGACTTTTTTAGGATTATGGTTGAGTAACCTAGACAAAACCCCTGTGTGTATAGTTTGGATAATATTTTTAAACGGACAAGCAGATAAACAAATAACAACAATACGTTTCCGGATATCGGAAAGAATCGTAAAAAGATAAATCAGATTATATAAAGTCATAACGAGTTTAGGAAAAACTCAGAAAACGTCTGGAAAATGAACGACCAAAGACCAAAACAATGCAATAAAAAGAAAATAATGACCGTATTTAAGCGATCCTTTTAGTTTACAGGAAAATATATAACCACCCTAATAATAGGCTTGTGTCAAAATTCTAACAATGAACGACCGGCCCCTTAAGAAATAGTGTTTTTGAAACAAGAACCAAAAAATAAATAATTTGATATCAATTTCTTAGATACTAGCTATTTCAAAATAATATGGAGAATTAGATAAGCAACATCCGAAATGAAACAGAAACATTTTTAGATCGTACTTTATTTATTATTTCTATAACGTGTTATATAAAAAAAATACTTTCTGGGAAAACACCTAATTTTATCGAAACAAATGTAGAGTACCCTTTTTTTAAAGAGGAGAGGAATGACCAGCTTTGCAAAATGACACCTGTCAAAATTTTGGCCCAGCGATTGTGGTAGCAAGTTCGCTCCTGACTTCCCTGAGGATGTAAAACATCTACTGTAGTACCTACCTATGATTTTATGAGTCTTTACGGCCTACATAAAATAATAAAATTTCATAAAATTATACACGTCAGTTCAAAAGTTCGAGCCGAAAAGGAAAGTCGCTAGGTACCCCTTTGGGGCTCTGTGTCTGCGTTAACGTGCACTTTAGTAATTTTTTTTCAATGACAAATTAGGGTTCTTTTAACCTGCTCTATGCACTACCAAGTGTATGATATATGCTTACCGGACACTCTGTATATTAATATACCTACAGGAAATATCTGTTTCAAAAGAACTAACATATTGTGATGTATTTAATGTACCATTTCATCATCATATCTTTATTGCACAGTTTTGAAGGTCATAAAATGGCTAAAGTACACTTTATTGTATTAGTATCATAATGTTTGTAAAATTCATGCCTACAGGCCCTTACTACCCACAAATATATGGATAATCTAGGACAATAAAAGTAATTACTTGAGATGCCAAGTTAATCTTTTTTTAAATTATCAAATTCAATTTTATATTAAATGTTGTATAAAATAGTGTATGTCTCTTGTACATAATAGTTCTTTATTGAACTCGTAAACAGACTCGTTTAATAAAGCTTTAGGTATATGTGCTTCTAACGTAAACGGTTATTATATTTATCAAAACGAAAGAAATGTCCGCCACTGACTGACACTTGTTTAAAAATTTCATATTGTTTTCAGGTTAAGCAGCTAAAAATACAACTTTTTGCCTCTTGATATTTTTCGACATGCAATGAAGTGGCTTTTATTTTTTGTTGAACTTTTAGCTGCTTAATAATTGGAATTACGGTTTATCATTAGGTAACACCCTGTATATTATATATTTCTTGGACGATCTAAAATCACTTTGGATTGCAAGTAACCCCATAAAAAAATCCAGAGGAGTCATGTCAGGTGATCTGCCTTTCAATTCGGCGGGACCTAAATGGACGTATTCGGGCGTTTTTCATTTAAACACTACGGATGTCGTAAATAATAGGGGTAAATTAGTCCATATTTTTTCCACTGTATTTTACAATAATTATTCAGGTTGGGGGCCTGCTATTTTTTGTAAATACCATTTTAAATAGGTAACATTAGAGTAAACACTTGTTATGCCCATTTTATCAATATCCTGCTTACCTCAAATACGAGATAATTTCCAGTAGAAATATAACTAGTGTAGTATAGCCACATTACTTCCGACAACAATTGTTGCAACAATGGTTTTCTTGGAAATTTAACACAAAATTTTACCCGAAATTTTTTGAAAATTAATAAGTGAAAATTTTTGGAAACATCCCCGGGAATTTCCAGAATTATAATTTTTTTGGCATTAACGGGTTTGTAACAATAAAAACGTATCACCTTTCAAAATTTAGAAATAGATATAACGTGGTTAAGACTAGTTAGTAATTAATTTGTGTTAGTAAAGTCTGTTGTGACTTAATTAACTTATTTACAACTTAATAAACGTCTCTAAACTCGGGAAATTTCCTATTAAAACGTAACACGTGCATAAAATGTTTCATAAAATGGAAATTTTAGAAGAATTTATTTTTCAAATTTTTTTGAACAAAAGCAAGAGTGCATAGCACCTGAAAGAATCCCTCACCCTGAGGGTTCAGACAAAATTTTTAAAAATATCCGGAAATATTTTATGCACGTGTTATGTTATAATAGGAAATATTCCGAGTTTAGAGAAGTTTACTAAGTTGTAAGGAAGTTCATTAAGTCACAACAGATTTTCCTAATATAAATTAATTTATAACTAACTTTAACCGCGTTATGTATATATCTAAATTTTGATAGATGATACGTTTTCATTGTGACAAACCCGTTAATGCCAAGAAATGATAATTCTGGAAATTCCCGGGGATGTTTCCAACTAATTAATTTTCGAAAATTTTCGGGTAAAATTTTATGCTGAATTTGCACGAGGGAAATTTCTAAGAAAACCATTGTTGGAACAATTGTTGTCATTGAAGTAATGTGGCTGCTATCGCTAAGAGGACATTGATGACTAGAAACTTATTATGTTTTCTTTAATGTTTAGGGAATAAGGACTATCCAGAATTTATTGGAGCTCCATATGAATTTTGGGTAGGGGCAAATGTTGGAATGGGAACAAGCGTTGGGCAACTTCGAATAACCGACGTTCCAGATAAAAACAAGATATCCTTTGATTTGCTACACAGTTACCCCGAAGGAGGTTAGTAGAGAAATGTGAATATTTAGGGCAACATTTTTGCTACAACATATTTTTCTTACAATTTTAAAGAAAATGTCCCCTTGTTTATATTATAACCAAAGCTTAATAATTTTTTAACAAATTTCTTCGTACCCCATATTTACATACTTAATAAAAATTGACTTACTTTTAGTGCCATTTGCTGTGGAAGAAAAATCTGGTGTCATAACAGTGGTGGATGAGTTAAAGAAATTTAATCGCCTGAATTACGATTTTGAAGGAGTGGTTTCCAATGATAAAGATTTATCATTGCTAACTAATGTTACCTTACATGTGGTTGATCCAAAAGATGAAAAAACTATTTTAATGAAGTAAGTGTAATATTTTATTATTAAAGCTATCTGAAATCTAGGCTGGGGCTCTTAGACCGCAATAACACTCTATTTAGCAGAGCACTTTATTAACTAATCCTAATTAAGATTGGAAGTTTAATAGTAACATTCTAATGGTGGGTTTCGCAGAACTGAATATGGTTCAAAAAACTTGTCTTATATTGTAAAATTCAAGCGACATAAAAAAAAGCTTCAAATTAAAGTTTCTTTCTGCATTAAGCATTAAAACTTCGTAAGAAAACCCATGGGTTTTGATTTAAAAAAATTTGACCGTGCAATAACCTTGGAAACGTGGTAAAGGTCGCAAAATAATATCACTGTTTTGTTTGCGCTTCATAACGCAACAACTGCCATTTAAAATATTTTTTTATAAAATGCCTCGTTTACAGCATATTTGGTTGTCTCAAGTTAAATGGGTCATACTTTATAAACTTATTTTTGCGCTCTCCTATAATTTCTTAACATTTCCATTGTTATTTTCCATATTAATTAATCCATATCCATAAAAATTAATTTCCATTTTTTTACCAGAGATATGCGGAGTGGTCTGAGCCTTGTTGACTCTAAATGATTACAGTTACTTTAAACATACCTCACTGGTAAGAATTTAATGGATTAAGATCTGATGATCTCGGAGGCCAATTCGGGTAGCAACAGCAACATGGCACACTGAGTTATAACCGAATGAGAATATCTTTTTCAAGAAAATGTTTACATATTACAGTAAAACCTCTGTTTGTGACCGCCCCTAAAAAGTAACCACCTGCGTTAAACGACCGGTTATGAATTCCCCAAATTTAAAAATGGAAATCCCATTATTTTATACATCTCTTTACCGAACCATCTGTTAAACGACATCATCGGAATTTTTAGTAAACATTAATGCTAAAAACATCCTCCATTAGGGGCAATAAAATCCGACTCGACAATTCTTGAGAAATCTAGGTACATGTACACTAATTACTTTATTGCAGGCGGATCCATTCAATTTGCTTTAAAGGCTGATAGATCGGTTGTTAACATTTTAGTTTTATTTTGAACAGTTTTTGTGTGTTTTGGGACTAACGTGAATATTTCAAGGCGGCCGGAATAAGGAAATGTCTTTCTTTAAGCGAATAAATTGAATAATGGAGGAAAGTAAAAAAACTTGTTCAGTACCAGGAAACTAAACTAACTTGAAAAATTTTAAGTGGGTAAGACCCAGGTGACTATGTTGCTTCAAAATATAGCAGAAGTTAGAAATTTGTTTCAAGAAGGTGGCAACGTTGACCAGAAAAAGAAAATTTGGACTGGCACTGGAACAAGTTGTTTTAACTGGTTTTGTAAGGCGCGAATCAAGCACTTACCAATATCCGGGCCCATAATTCAAGCAAAAACCCTCAAATCTGCTCAATATATAGGACTAGATAACTTCAAGGCAATAAATGGATGGTTAGAAAAATTTCGTCGTCGGCACGATATACAAGATTATATATGGCGAATTAGCCGTTATCAATATCGAAGACGTAACTGCTTGGAAAGAAAGGCTATTGACCATTTTAAAGGATTTTGCCTCAAGAGACGTTTTTAATGCAGATGCCACAGGTCTCTACTATTGTGCATTGCCAACAATACATTATGCATTAAAAAATAACAAGTGAACCGGAAGAAAAAACAGCGAAACAACGATTTACAATTCTGTTCTGAACAAATATGGAAGATGAGAAGGAAGAACTACTCGAACAAAAAAGCGTGGATGACAGCAGACATCATGATAACATGGCTTCACAGATTTGATAACAAGATAAAGAATTAGAATAGAAGAGTAGTATTACTGGTATTGTTTCTGGATAATACAATATCTCATCCCAAAATTATAATGGATAATGTCAAACTTATTTTTCATCCACCTAATAGTACCTCACATTGCCAACCTTTGGAACAAGGCATAATTCAGAATTTTAAAATGCTCACAGAAGCTACCTTATTAAGAGGCTTTTAACATGTATAGACAGTGGTTTCCTTTTCAAGAAATCGAAAATAATATTGCCTTTACCGACTCCCTGATATGGGTTCCGGTGGCCTGGTGCAATTTGTCCCCAGTGACAATAGAAAAATTCTTGATGAAAGCCGAATTTATGTGTAATACAGATAATATCGACGACTGCCAAGAATAAAATAATATTCCGCTTGCACAACTATTTCCTAACATTAAGGACACATTTGTGAACTTTAAACAATTTGCCTCTATTGATAACAATTTGCCAGCAGAAAGTGCAGAATTGACTATCATCGACTGTATTAAAGAGGTCCAAGAAACGGATGAAAGTACTCCTAACTCTGAGACAGAGGAAGAGGAACCTGAACTTGCTCCAGTGTGGAAAATATTAAGCCTATCAGAAAACTAGTAAAATGCGAATCTGAATTTTTTAAAAATAAATCAAAAAATATGAAGCAATCATTAATTTCTGAATATTTTAAAAAATAAGAATTTTAAAGCAAAGATACCTACACCTACATACTGTTAGGTTCGTTCAATATGTTTTCGTTAGTAGACTGTATCCCTGCACAATGGATAACTTTCTCCAACAAATGAAACTTCCTGGTTTTCTTGTAAAACATTTAATTTAATTACCACATTAATCACCCGCATTACAAATAGTACTTAGCTTTGTCGCATTACGGCTTAAAAGTAACTAAAAGTTAAACATTAAAGTTACGTGACTATTCCAATAAAAAACGCTGCATGATATTTCCATGCGCACGCCATTCATAGATTCGAAATATTGGCATGCGCACTCTAT
Organism: Polydrusus tereticollis; assembly: GCA_963920685.1. Lineage (NCBI taxonomy): Eukaryota > Metazoa > Arthropoda > Insecta > Coleoptera > Curculionidae > Polydrusus > Polydrusus tereticollis. Next base: position 61,478,539 of record OY987329.1, read on the forward strand.
GCACGCTGCAACACATACATTGTATAATATATATGTTAGTATGCACGTGCAGTTGATACATATTCAGTGGCCGCAACCAAAAAAAATAGCGCCGCAGTCGAAAAATTTTTGGGTGACACGCCCCTTTTTTAATGATGATGCTTGGTTTTTAAGTAAGAAAAATAAAAGACACAACAGAAAACCACAAAAACAGCTAGGCTCGTTTTAATTTCTGTGTAATTTTACCGGTCTTAGGTAGTAATGAGTTTATTTTTCTTATAAACAGGTAGTTAGACGATCCGAGCTAAGCTCGCTCAGGGGGGGGGGGGGGGCTGCAGCCCGGTAGCCCCCCTCCTTGGTTGCGCCACTGTACATATTGGTAAATTGGCTTCATCTCAGTTTTAATTCTGATAAATTTATGTATATATAGATACTTATATGTAGATACTTATTAATAAATATAAAATGCACCAGTTGTTTTAATTTTTCTTTATTAACCGACCACCATTTGATTCCCCGAGGGTGGTCGATGTTGAGAGATTTTACTGTACTATAAACATGCAGGGTCAGGCCCGGATTATCCATAAGGCACATGAGGCACTTGCCTAGGGCCTACGAAACGCGAAGGGCCTACGATCATAAAATATAATAAAAATAGACACAAAAAAAGGATCAATACTGTATTCTACAATAAGAAAAAAAGTTCACAGACACAGAGACAAACTACAATGTGATACAAAAAACCTTATAACATATTACAATACATATACATTATATTATATATATTATTTATCCTAAGCAATTATTTTCGATGGCAAAAAGTTAGTTTTGTTCAATAAAAAGCTAAAATTTCTAAATTATTTTGTAAGTTTTTTTTTAATTAACAACTTTTGGCCATATATTAAATATGATGTTTTTAACTTTATCTGTAAACAGCGACGTCAGCGACTTCATCAGGGCATGGGCATCCATTTTGGGCTCTTGAAACGCATAGAAATGTTTAGGAAACCACTTAATTTGTAAATTTTGTTATTTCTTGGTTAAATTAGGGCGTGGCACCCAAAAAATTTTCGCCTACGGCGCAACCCGTTAGTGAACCTCCCCGAATTAAAATCTAAAATTCACCACTGGTGCCTAGGGCCTACGAAACCTTTAATCCGGCGCTGTGCCGGGTACAAGACATATAATTAGCTAAGCGGTTAATAATCAAACTCTGTGTCTACCATATTCGTAAAAAAATATATAAAATATATAAATAAAACTTTAACCATACTGGATTTGCTCGGACTTGTTTGGCGTCAGTTACGATCTAAAGATCGGGGCTCTTCCAGTGTAACACTTTAAAATACTTACCACGTATAAAAACTGATCAGTATCTTGAATTTTACGATTTTATTTTGCAAATAAAATATGTCGTTTATGTGTTTGTTATCAGTAAAACTTCTGAACTAGTTTAAGTATTATACGGTAATATAATGGCGAGATAAAGTAGTAAAATAAAATTAATTTTCACGAACGTGGATAAAAAAAAATTGCCACTTGACATAAATTTAGTAAATTCAGCATGGTTTTTTTTCAAAAAATGCCCGAGTACGGGTATTGATATTGTAGGGTGTGGTTTTTATTTAAAAAATATTAATACACTGTGTAATAAATTAAAGATATGACGTCATCGAGAAATTTTTTAAATGGCAATCCTAGTTTTTTATTTACTATTTTTAAACAACATAATAATTTAAAGTAAGCGCCGCAAATATAACGTTATCGTCCACATTTAAATATTTGTATAAAAACTCCAGCAAAAAATATATCAAAGGAAGCGACAATACCCGGGTAAATACTTTAAGAGTCAACGTGGATGCCAAGAAAGTTATATATAACCTCTTGTGGATATTGTATTTGCCTTCAAAGCCCATTTTCCGTTTCTCATTGAGTGAATCAGTTAGAAATTGATATTACCACGTAAAACTCGACCTATTCACAGTTTTTTTTATCGCTACTGGCGAAGCGCCGATACGGCTTCGCTCTGTTCTTATCTATACTGCGTTAAAAAGAGACAGATGCGAGGATGGCTGACGTCTGTACGAATCGTACTCGGTGGAGTCTGGCTTTTAAGTTCCAAGTAAGGCACTCGCCGAAACCTTACATTTTAAGCCGCAATGCATGCCGCACAGAGGCGGCATTTTTTGCTGGAATATTTCAGAAAACAGAAATGTAAACAATAATGTTGTATTTGTGGCCCTTACTTTACACATAGCTCTCAAGTTTCAAATTTTGATTCCTTGTCATTAATCAGATATGAAACAAAAATTAATTTTGTTTACTTTAAACTAAAAAAGTAGGCAAGGGCCTAGCGACACATAAAGCACTGGTTCCCGGCAGATCACCGAAGTTAAGCGGTGTCGAGCGCGGTTAGTACTTGGATGGGTGATCGCTTGGGAAACACCGCGTGCTCTTGTCTTAGGGAAGAGTGCAAAATGAATCGACATCAAAACCATCCTATTGACGCCGGGCAGGCCGGATGAGATCGAATATCTCGTAGGATTAAGGTGCCGTTTCACACTCCCCAGTCGGTAGACCGCACGATTAAAAACCGTAAGGTCGATGACCGGTTCAAGGTGGCCTCAGATACGCCGACGAACCGTAAAATAGTAAAATTAAAATAAAAAAAAAAAAAAAAACTAAAAAAGAGCGTTTAGTAAAAATGTACTTTTTGTCGTTTTTTTTTGTGCCGATTGAAAGCAACACCTTTTGACATTTCTTGACAGAATTATCGTATTTAAACGCGCAGACTTTTATTTTGTCCTTTGTTAAAAGTAAGTTATTTCAAGAAAATCACTAATTTTAGTAATTGTAGTAAATTGGATACGAAGATAGAAGAACACAAAATTAAATTTTTCGTTTATTCAGAAGGAAATATTCTGACGTACCACCGATACCCCAGGGTATAGTAAGCAAGATTGAAAAGCAGTTTTGAGAAAATGGGCATGTTAGAAAGACAGATATTCGTCGTGTGCGCTTAAAAAAGAGGTCAAAGAAAAATGTACAATTAGGTATACAAAATTGTCGTTATTGGGCAGACGACAATCCATACTGGATGACGAGAGGCCACACTTAACATCAAAAAAAGTCGATGTTTGGACAGGTATTGTTGGTGATCGAGTTAACGGATCAATTTTCTTTTAAGAAAATCTTAATGGGGCAAGATATTGGGAATTCTTACAGAAAGAACTAGTTCCTAATTTTTCTCTTCTGCGTCCTGATCCTGTCGACTTTGACGATCCGTCATCTGGTTTCAACAATATGGTGCGCCTTCTCATTTTACAAGGGCTGTCCGTGAACATTTGGATGCACAATTTCCAGGCAGATGGATTAGTAGAAAAGGACCCATTGAATAGCCACCCAGGTTTCCAGACCTTAGTTCCTTAAATTACTTTTTTTGGAGGTATATGAAAGACAAACTTTTTAAGATGACGCCGGCTAGTGTATAGCAGTTAAAAGCACAAATAAGACATGAGTGTATGTTAATTTCTCCCGAAGTTATTAGAAATGTTCAACACGAATTTTCCTTCCGTTTAGGGTAGTGCCAAATAATGAATGGACAGCATATTGAGCATTTATTAATAAAAAAATTTTATAAATGAACAGAAGGATTTTTTTATTATAGTTAATAAAACTAATTTCTGTCTCATATCTTATAAACGACAAGGAATAAAAATTTGAAATTTGACAGCTATGTAATTTAGTATACTGTTTAAAAATAGCGAATAAAAATTAAGGTTTTCATATAAAAAAAAATGTTCGATGACATCATATCTCTAATTTAGAACACACTGTAGCAATATTTTTTAAATAAAAATACTGCGTCTTAGAACATCAGTACCCGGGTCTAAGCAGTTTTCAAAAAAAAGAAAAACATACTGGACATAATTTATTCCAAGTTAGTCTTAGTCTTAGTTGCAATGGCCACCCGTTACAAAATCGCACCGTACAATACAAGATCGGTTGAAATGATAACAAAACAATCTTGGGTAAACAAAGGAACAAAATATATTCTAAAATATTCTTCAACAAATTTTATTACTTGTTTTTTTAGTAGGTGCTTCATATCGACCCTGGGTTATAAAAAATAACAGGGTAATTTATATGAAGTGCGCCATTTTCACGCTCATTCATTGGGGGTTTTCCATTTAGCTAATATTTGCTGTCTCCTATTTTCTTGTTTATACATTGTCAACAAAATGGTATTTCGTTGACCACTCACATAGCACTTAACAACTCTGAGACAAAGTTGTAAGGTTCAGATTACAAACTAGTTTTATTTTTTTATTCTATTATCAGTAGATAGTTGAACATAAAAAGGAAGGATTTATTTTTATGCTTATTCAAAAATGTTATTGTTCTCTCTTTATAATGAGAGAAACTTTCTATTTTCGTGTTATTTCTAAAAAACTTTTTAACTAATAAAGATTTTTATTGCAATCGTAAAAGCTAACATAAAACATACAATTACTGAATGCGAAATATCCCAAATTCTAGTCTTAAAATTAAATGTAATGTAAGATTGTTGCCTAGTTAATACACAAGAATAAACAAAGAAACTATACCAAAAGAAAATATAATTTTGCTGTAAAAGGCACTTAGAACTAAACAAACACACTTTTTACTCTATTTATTTTAAAAACGCTGAATTTGAAAAATTACTTACACGCCTTATCGATAAATAAAAAAATATCGAACGGTACTACGTTTATGAAGACATCTCAGTTTTAAAATACTTTAATTTTTAACAATTCAACTTCAAGAGCAACGTATTCAAAAATAAGAAGTACATAATAAGTGCTCTGAAAAACACGAGACAAGAGACTGTCAAAAATTGTGTTTATAGTAAATCTAAGTTTAGAACCAATTATGATATACGACACCAAGGCAAAAGTTGAGAATGCCCTAATTCAAGACGGCATCGACAGGTTGATATAATTAAGAGAAATATAAACTACGGCTAACATAAGAGCACGATATGTTCGCTATAGTCGTAATAGTAGGAATAGTATTATAAATATTTCCCATATCAATGTTAGATTACTCTCTACACGCTTTAACGAGTTTAACTTGCAGAAGTAGTTCATACTTGCAGTGGAGTCGATACAATCAAATAAAGCATAGACGGTCTATCTCCGCAGTGTATATTTAAAAATTATTAGAACTTTATTGTTTCCAACATGTTTCAAACCTATAAATGTTCGCTATCAGGGGATACAACGATCGACCAGAGTAGTTTTGCTCACTAAAATTGATATAAGTAAGTAGAAGTTTATGCTGAAGTGCGAGCAGTGATTCAAAGTTTTAAGTAGTCAATAATGAAAAGCCATGCTTAATATAGACCAGTTGTCAAAAAAGATGAAATTATTTAAAGGTTTTTGTATTACATTGATGTGGAATAAAAGAAAAAAGTTTATATGAACGTATGTCCGCAGTTGCCCCGTTTTTGATATACAGGGTGTTCAAGTTTAAAAAAAGAATCGGTCTTTTGTAATTTATTCAAATATCCTTCTCCCGATTTTATTGAAATTTGGCACATTTATTCATAATAATAAGGGGCTTAATTAGCCCTAACTAGTTTAAATTTATTAGGTCCTATGGAGTCTCGGGGAGCACCTTAACGAATATTATTGACAAGAAATTGTACGCCACTGACTTTTCTCTAATGCTGATATTTCTTTTCGGATTTACCAACTACCGATACAACTTTTTTCTTTCTTAAATTATTTTCGTACCTTGCTTCGTTATCGAGATCACAAAGGAAAACCGCTTTATTGCATGTACCAAAAACAAACATATGCATTTCAAAGTTAATTAAAATATGAGGTAAAGAAATGGCCCAGATGCATTTTAATTATGGCCTAGCAAATGGAAAAGCTGAAGAAGCTCTGCAAATTTATCAGAAAGGTTATCCAAACAGAGTACCGCCATGTGCCAAAACATTTAGACAGCTCCATGCAGGATTGAATGAGACTGGGAGTTTTAAACGTAGTACGGGACTTCCTGGCAGACCTGCAACAGTAACCACCCCTGAGTTAGAAGTGCTCTGCAGAGATAGAAGATGATCCTTCAACTAGTGCCAGGAAGGTGACAGTGCAACTTCAAAAAAGTGCATCAACTGTTTGGAGGGTTTTGCATCTTTATCAATTATACCCATACCATATTCAACATGCGCAAGCTCTACTTCCCCGTGATTTTCAGTCAAGGTTTCATTTTAATAAGTGGTTGCTGCATATATATTTTATTTACTGATGAGGCCTCTTTTTACATCTAGGCTATTATTTATGGAGTCACCTAAAGTCTCTTGTATACAAGACGCCTGTACTAGGTGAAAACTACTTAAGAATTCAAATTATTAAAAGTTGCAATGCCATACGAAATAATGCTGGCATTTTTGAACGTGAGAAGAGAATCAATGGTGAGACGATTGTAATCGTGCGTTCCATCAGAAGATGGCCATTTTTAAAACTTGCTTTGATCAACTGTTTCTTGTATCATTATTGAAAAGAATAATTTTATTTTTAATTTAAATGTTTCAATTGACTTTGAAATACATAGATTTTTTTTGTACATACAATAAAGTGGTTTCTACTGTTTCTCTCGAAAATGAAGCAAAATACGAATAGTTGACTTCAACTTTTAAGTAACGACATTATAGAATTCTAATTTTTACAGTTTAGTTTACGTCATAAATCAATTGCCTCACTACTGATAATCACAACATATTAGGGGAAGTTTTTCCAGTCTGAACTTTTCGCAAAAATTAAATACCGGTTTTATAAAAATCTAAATTATATTAGTTTTGAAACTGACCTGGTCAACCTACCCTGGTATGGCCTTTTCAGAAAACGAAGTATAGATAATAAAATATCACTGTTTAGTAAGCTACTTACATATTTGTTTTACAGACATGTGCCGTTATAAGACGTTAGGGTCACTAATGATGAAATCAAAGAGAAAAGAACTAGATCTAATACTGACCGTGATAATTATATAGCACTACGTAACCATATCGTATCTGCTACCAGGGCGTCAAAAAGGTATTTTCTAACCAGAGTGGCTTCTGTAAATAATTAATCGAAAACTTGGAAAGCATTTACACACTTAAATGTCCGCTGTAATAAATCCAATACGTTGCCTAACTCTCACCGATCCAGAAACTTCGCAATGTAACAACAGATTTGACTTTTATAAAAACAATTCACAGAACTCTGAAAAAATATTTAGTTTCTTCTTAGCATCAATGAACGACATTCACCTTATCCTAAATAGTGTTCAAACAAAGGCACAAGGAGTTGATGGCATAAATTTAAAAGTACTGAAACTGTGCAGTCCGTTTATATAACATATTAGTTATCATATTGTTAGTAGCCTCATTGAAAATAATCATATCCCTGCTTTCTGGAAAACGGCATCCCTCTTCCACAATTAAATAACCCCAAAATAATTTTCAGATTTAAGAATATTTAATATTTTGCCCACAATTTGAAAAATTCTGGAGAAAGTTCTGTATAATCAGATGGTAGCCTTCTTTACAGAAAACAAAATAATTCTCGACTCCCAATATAGCTTCAGAAAATGTTTTAGTACTGCTACGCACTAACTTCGGTTATTGACGATGCAATAACAGCAGTCGACGTGGGAATGGTGAGTATGCTTCTACTGCTGGATTATTCCAAGGCATTTTACACTTAACAAATATTATGGATGTAATCCCAATGCTCTAAAACTAGTTAACTCATTCCTATCAAACCGCTCTCAGAGGGTTTCGTGTAATGGTATTGGGTCCAACAGTGTAAGCATATATTCTGGAGTGCCACAGGGCTCTGTCTTGTCTCCTCCACTATTTATAATTTATACTATAATACTACATTATAATCTTAACAACTTATTGCAAAACACAGGCTTATGCTGATTAAATACAGCTTTATCATTTTTTGCGCCTGTCATAGATAGTTCAAGCCACCCTCAATGTTATTCATGATCCCAAAAATATCAAATTACTCTCAGAGGAACACAATTTAATTTTAAACCAAGGCTAAAGAAACGATGTGAAGACCAGCTTAAACTTGCAAGTTTCAGACACTTTATTAAACTTTGTCAATTTTGCGTAATGGACGATGAAGAACTGCGCTTTCGTGAATATCTAAAAAATCTGAGCAAAAAAGCACTCCACGTACTACTTACTGTGAATTCATCTGTGGGTCGTGTCTCTGGGAAAAGGACAAATACAAAGTACAGAAGGTGCAAAATATGTGTTTTAGACTAATTTATAGTTTTCGCATATATGACCATATTTCGCATAAGATCGTCAACTCCATCACCAATCTGGTAAAGAGTCCTAGAACAACTGGTCGTAGTAGGAACATAAAATCTAGGAATAAGTACACAATACTCCAACATGAATAATAGAAATAATTTTTCCATTTAACGCCATTAGTCTGTGCCTGAGAAATACAGATTATATAATATTAATAAATTTATATTTAAACTCCGTAATTATCTGCTAAGTCGACAGTGACATGCTGCTGAAAATCTAAATATTTTCCTTGTTCTGATCAATTTTCATCACAAATAGTGTCTTGCTTCTTCTTTCTTTTTATGTCTTGCGTTGTGTATATTTATATCATTTGTATGAGCCTACCCTGGATTAAGTAAAAGCAGCCGGACGGCTAGACTTCGCAAAAGTAGGCTTAATTTTAAAATAATTTATTCATATTTATATATAATTACTCTGTTAATTTACTATTTAGTCTGTTAATAAAAGGCATTTATTAATACATATTATTATTATATAAATACATTGATTGACATCTCTGTATAATAGTAAACATCTCTTGCAGAACCGGAAACACTCCACTTGAATTTCACGTGAAAGAAAATCAGCCTAATATTCTAATTGGTAAACTAGGATTTAAAAACAACATGACAAATACCCTTAAATTTTCAATAGCTAACCAGAGAGATGTTACTGATGTTATAGCAATAACGACAGATGGCACATTGCACACATTAAGATCATTGGATAGAGAAACTAGAGACGTTTATAGGTTGACTGTAATAGCAGAATATAACAAAGGTAAATAGTCTTAGAACTTCCTCCGTAAGCCGTGTATGTAGGAGTATGAATATAAAATATCACTTCAGGTTTATGTACACTGTATCTCATATCTTCGTATGGTGAATTCGGATTAAATTCAAATTATATTATATACATATATTAATAAGTATTGACACAAATTGCGAAAATTTAATTCAAAATTACATCAATTGGATTCTTAATGTGGAACTACACTCAGGGCTCAAGGTTATAATTTAAGATTCACTTTAGGGAATGGGTAGGGGGGAGCAAACTTGTTTTGCATGAAACGCATCAAGTGCAAATTAACCATGAAAGAAAACTAAAAACAGTGCTTGTGAGTAATGTTTTAAAATTATCATAGAAACAAAAAAACTGTGCATAAATGTAACGATTTGTTAGGACACAGAGGATGCGTTGCAAAATGTATAAAAAAGAACAACATACTTTTTGTGTTAAAAAAGGACTGTCCCATGTGACTGGTCGCGAATAGAACTGTCCTCCTCAAAGGGAAGTTTCCATGACATAATTGAGCGAACAGTATAATAAGAATTTCCACTTTAAGGCAGAAAGAAACTGAACTAATATAACACACTTTTTATGTTAGATCGGTCGCGACTCAAACTATCCTCAGTGTCCTCCTCGAAGTGCAGTGAGTGAGTCTTTTTCCGTCGCTTATCTCTACCTTGCGCTGCACCGTCTTTCGGATACACCAACTAGCGCGCCGTGACGCTATGTCGCGATGGCAACGGTGGCCATAGTTTTTCTTTGCAAATAAGAAATTTGCACAAACATGGAGATAAAATGGTCACCGGGAGTGAGTCGGCGTTGTATCAAAGCAACTAATTTGCATACGTTCACTTGATGTCACTTTACCACAAGTTTGTTGAGTTTATTTATAGGTTCGCCGCTGGATATTATACCTTTTTGTCGGGCTGGAGAAATAAATATTTTCTAAAACTCACATTAATATTGTGGATTTATTTGGTAAAATGCACCGTCTTAGCGATCTGCTGAAAGAGTAGCCATATTTTTGGCGGATGTAAAAGTAATTAAAAATAGGATTTAAAACGGTAATATCCGTTGTTGGTTTTGCCGACTTGCAACTGTACATAAAATACTACCTAGATTTTGTTTAATTATATAGAATATTTTATGTTGTAAAAAAATAGGATTTGATGTCTGGTCCTAATTTAGATTGACACACGTTTCCAAAATTTGAACATGCGTATTAGCCAAGCTTTCATCAGCAAGCCCAAATCAAAATGGTACATTGTGATAAGTTAGCATTTGTTGATTTCCTGTGTCAAATTCCAACAACACTAGAAAGTAAAAATGCAAATAGAAGGATTTTATGAGAAATTATGTTAAATTGTCGCTAACTTAAATGAGATAGTAAATAAATGAGTCAGACGGCTTCAGTGCCTTTCTTCTCCTACTAAAGTTAATACGTTATAATACGAAGTTCCCTTCAAGACAGGTAATCAAATGTATTTTAAAAAGTTACATATGGCGTTACAGGAAAGGAAATTTGGAGTTCATTGAACTTTGATATTTACATCCAGCTATAACTTTATAACGATTAATTATTACAACATTACCAGAGAGTCAGGTTACCGAATAGCACTATTAGTCTCTTAAATTGAAATCATGCTTTTTGCATATTTTACCAAACCTATGTCCATCCAAATTACTTACCAATTTGCTTGATAGTTATATATCTATATGTACATATATGTAGATATTTTTGTAATTATTTCTTATTAATATTTTTAGGTAGCGTATTAGGTTCAGGAATTTATCAAGTTACAATTTTCGTTGATGATGAAAATGATAACAAACCTACATTTGAAAGAAGTAATTACGAAGGAAAAATTAAAGAAAACTGTAAATCCGGTACTGAAGTTGATCTAAATTTTCCAATTCACGTGAGTGACAAAGACATTGGTTCAAATGGTCAATTCACTGTAACCATTTTTGGAAACGGTAGTGAAATTTTTCGCTTAGACAAAAACACAGGAAAAATTCAATTCATTAGCGCCAATATGCCGTTGGATCGAGAATCGACCAGCATATATAGTTTACGATTGGTAGCAAAAGATAAAGGCGGTCTATACAGCGAAGCAAAACTTACCATACAAGTTGAAGATGAAAATGACAACTCACCGATATTTAATGAAATACAGGTTTTTACGGAAAGAGGTATTAAAATTCTTGATTATGACAGAGATGGAAATAGGGTAGAACATTTTGAAAAAGTTGATAATGTTAATATTACAAAGTTTGTGTTAACTCAAGCTTATCAGCGAGCTAAGAGGTCAAAGCAGAAAGTTACTCCTGTGGTGTCCGTTCCAGAAGATATTGGTGTTGGTATGTATTTTTTTTTCTTTTGAGTTTATGCTATTTGTTATATTACTTACATTAGTTATGTTGTCATGTAGAAACATAATGCTTATAATCGACAGGCAATCTTTGAGCCAACGACTGACTGGTGATCTGAAGTGACAAGAGCCACACTACGATGCTAAATAAGAGTGTGTAATTAAGTTAACATCTTATCTTTTCTATCAGTCTACCTCTTCTGATGTCCGAGTGCAATAAAATACAGGGTGTTTATTAAACATACAGCAAAAGTTGAAGGGTTACTCCTTAGACTGTTCTAAGAATATTTTATCCTTTGATAATTTTTGAAAGACCGCTTTGTTTCGAAGATATAGACCGAGAAAATATTTCAAGAAATAAAACATTTTATTACCAAAAATTACATGTAAAGTTTCTTACTCTACAAGAACTGTTGAAAATGACTACCACCAGCTAGAACGCAAAATTTCAATCTGCTCCTCATTGACTGCCGAACTCTTTCAAGAACACCAGGGTCGTTTCTTATTGAGTTACACCCAACAATTGTCCGATTTCTTAAATATTCCACATTCTCCACTAAAGTAGTATAAACTAATGACTTTAGATGGCCCCATATGAAATAATCCAGGGGTTTATGTCCAGAAATCGGGCAGGCCATAAGTGAGACCAATCCAGCGATCTCCATATTATGTTGCTGTTAAAAACTCACGAGCAACCACACTAAAATGCCCTGGTGTATCATCGTGCATAAACCACATTGCATTTCTTGTTGCCAATGGTACATCCTCCAGAAGCTGAGGTAGCGTTTGTTCCAAAAAGTTGCGATACACCTCGTCGGTAAGTCTTTCTAATAGAAATACTGGTCCAATTAGCCAGTCACCCACAAGTCCAACCCAAACATTCAACCAGAACTGATGTTGAAAATGATCTTCAAGTATCTCTTTTGGATTTTCTTTAGCCCACACATGGTTGTTATAAATATTCCTTATTGCATTTCTTGAGAAATTCGATTCATCGGTAAAAAGAATCAGCGTCAGTACTTGAGGGATTTGAACCATTATATGCAAGAGCTATTAACAGAATGCCATTCGTGGAGGAAAATTAGCAGAAAGAAGTGCCTGGACGCGTTGTATGTGTTATGGGCACAATAAATAGTCACTAAGGATTTTCCAAACAGTCCCATTACTTACATTCAAAGTATTTGCAACTTTTTTTGATGTTCCTCTTATGTCCAGCACATTCTCTTCCACTTCTACCGTTTTTACTGTCATTGACCTTCCTGGTCCCCCTCTTCGTTTCAATGTGCCTGTTTCATGAAGACGTTGCTGAATACCTTGGAAGGTTATTCTATCAGGAACATAACGGTCAGAAAATCGTGCAATGTACAGTCGTCTAGCTTGTAATGAATTACCATCTGCAAGTCCATAAATGAAATGCATGTCAGTCATCTCAGCGTTCGTATAGCGATTCATGATAGGGGATTTCACTAACCGAAGTTCAACTATTAAAGACAGAAAATATACATCAAACAACAAGACGTCTCAAAAATTCAACACATACAAAATGATCAATTATAAGACATATTCAAATGAAATCACCTAACTGATTTGCTTAAAGATAACAACGGATTTTTAAGAATTCTTATAATCTGTAACTAAGCCCAATGTATTAAGCCATACTTTTATTTCGACTAAATTAATGCGACTTTTCAAAAATCATGAAATGATAACCTATTCCTAGAATAGTCCAGGGCATAACCTCTACAATTTTTGCCGTATGTTTAATAAATCCCCTGTAGATAAAAGGCTATGAATGTTTTCGAAACTTATTTTGTATTCTTCCTTTAAAGCGCCAGTGAGTCTTCTGTTTACAGATTAAATCCTTCGTTGTTATATTCAATATCGAAAAACAAATATTTACCGCTCCATTCGTTTGGTGGACAGCAATTTTTTGTTTTATTGAGAAAATTACTATGATTGAAGAGGATACTTTTCTGCGTTTCCTAATTTTAAAAATCTTTTCTCACATTGCTTTTTTAGGAAACCCAATTATAAAACTTATTGCGGAAGATAAAGATGCTGGCGACAATGCCGTCGTAAAATACGAAATGATATCTGAAACTTACATTCCAAATGAACATTCCTCTGAACCATTTCACTTGATTCAGTACTTTATGGTTCATTCAAGTACCGGGGAAGTATCTGTGGCGAGAACTTTACCACCAGAATCTGAATTTAGACTCAATATTTCTGCCACTGATAAAGGAAATCTAAAAGATTTCATTTTGGTTAGGATATTAGTAAAGGACGTAAACGATCATCCTCCTGTTTTTAAGAAATCTTGGTACAACTTTGATACTGAGGAAGCAGCTTATACCAGAAAATTGTTAGGTAAGTTATGTGGTAAAAATGTAAACCTTACACACAAAATTTTTATATTTTATCTTAAGCTCGGAGTGCATAGATAAAACTTTAATATTTCAAATGCAATAATAAATTGACAAATTTTACTACATCTAAATTTTCTGAAGGCAAAATAGAAGCAATGGATTCAGACTATGGATCAAACGCCAACATCTCCTATTTCATTAAATTGCAAGGGAATTCAAAGATGCCATTTACAATATCGACATACACTGGCCAATTAAGCGTTGACGGGATATTGGATAGAGAAACCAAAGATAAATATGCTTTTATTGTTGTCGCCAAAGATAATCCACACGATGGAAAATCGTTAAGTAGTACAGTAAATGTGGAAGTTAATGTGCTGGATGTAAACGATAATCCACCAGTATTTTATGGATATGATGATTTGAGTCCGAATATTGAGGCAAATACCTATTCCAATCATTATTATCAGGAAAAAATTCCTGTTTACTATGCTACCACATCCGAAAACAGTCCCATTGGTAAGTGTTACTTTAGGTTTAAGTTAAAACTGTTATCGGTTCTGTAAAGTTATGGTCGTTTTTCGTGCCAATGAAAATATTCTTGTTTGTTATTCTGGTGTATAATATTATTACCGTTGTTTAAATGCTGGATGGTTGATTTTAATTATCCTTAGCTCAACAATTTTCAACCTATCATAAATCTCGTATCTTATCTCTTCTTTTAATATTGTTAATAATTAAAACTTACCACATACTTATTTTGCTGTTTTGGTATATTTTTGGTTAGTATTTATAATAATCGATGGAAACTTTATTATTTTAATACAATAATAAGCTTAAAACTAATTTAATTAAAGGTGCGATTATATTGAAGTTGTGATAAATGATAAAAAGAGTGTCACTAGCCGTCATACTATTTTATTACGCATATGCTTTGACGTTAGTATCACCACTCATCGATTATCGTAACTTCAACGTAAACGGACCCTAAAAAAGCTTGGTTTAAGCTTAAGTATCAGTGGAGTGACCCTAATCTATCAAGCGTAAATCTAATTAATACACCGGTGCGAACGAAGACGTTTAAATTTGTTTTTAAATGTCCTTCGTAATTAATAATTTTGTTCCTAAATAAGGGAACAAATTGAATTGTTGGCCTACAGGAGTACTTTATACAGGTTGTTTTACAAGTATTTTAAAATTATAAAGAATGTTTAATTGAATTTAAATAAAATTATGAAACTTTATATAGCAACGCTTTCAATAGCGCATATTTTGTCAAATTCCTGTATTTATTTTTTTGTCTTCCTTATTTATTAGACGGTCGAATACTATCTTTGCTCCTACAAACACTAATCGAATCCGAAAGTAATAACTAATTTCATAATCAATAATTTTGTCCCAAAATTAGGGAAAATATTGAATTATTGACTTTTACTAGTATTTTAAATGTAGGATGTTAAAATTATCAAACTTTATATAACAATGTTTTCAAATGCACATCAAAAAAATGTAAGTTTTGAGAAAATTAACAATTTGTATTCTGCAATTTAAATATATTTAATTTTAAATCAGAGCTGTCATATTTTATGTCGAATGGTATTGCACTTTTTTTTTTATTCAAATTGTATAATTTTCGAAAACAATTTGAAAATATTAAGTTGTGCCATTGTTGACTTTTGTTGCATAAGTCATTTCTTTAAATAAAATGAAATATTTTAATAAGTAATTTTTAATAAAATTATGTTTTAACAATATTTTATTGCAAAAAGGAACAGAACCAGGTAGAAAAATAAAACATGTTGTTTATTTAGTTTGAACATGAACTAATATGGCTAAACTTAAACTGAACTACTTGCTAAAAAGTTAAAAACTAATAAATAAAAAATGATGGCTAGTCTTTGGCAATTTTGAGACTAAGTGACCGTAATATTTTTAATGCCATTAGTTTTCAATAAATCCCTTAAGTCATTGTGTTTTCTTTTTGGTATTGGCAAAGAATCTTTATAGGCACTTTCTAGTTCCACGTTCTGGAAAGTTACACTACTCATTCGTGTATTTCTTGGTTTAATACACAGATTTATACTCAGATTCACTGAATGAATCAGGGGTGTCTCTTTCTACTTTAAAAACACAAGGATCATTAAATTTAACAATTTCGTCTAAACTGCTTTTATTAAAATTGAGAGAAGTTTGGAAAGGTAATTTTTTGTATGTTGTATGGCGCCCCCGTCTTTTTCGCAGATTTGACCAGCATTACATACTGATCTGGGGTATAAATTGTACCAAATTTTAAAGACTTCTTAATATTTTTTCTTTGATGGCATGAACGTTGTCACCCTCGTTTTGAGTATCACCGGTCACCAAATATTTATGGGTGATTGATTTGATATTATACTTAGCCACAGCGTAAAAGTATGCAGCTAGAACAAATTTATTTTTTTGTTGCCCTAAGCAATTGTCAGAAAAAAATACAATTTCTAAATCATCACCATCGCATGCTTCACTCTTTCTTGTAAATAGTTTAGCAAGCATGAGCCAATCTCATTGGCTCCTCTTTTTCCTTGGCCTTCATGCCACATAAAACACGAAACAGAACCTAAACCGTTTTTGCTAAGGTCACATACCCTAAAATTATAAGTTGACAGTTTGGATTTGTAGTAAAACGATGACACGTCCCCTTTTGGTGTTGGCAATTTGGCTTGCAAATCGAAACAACTAACCTGGTAGTTTTCACTGCATTTCTCTTTATCTGCTTGTTTCTCTTCTCTGCTTTTCTCTTTTTGATGGTTTAAATAGTTTTCTTCCATTTCCTTTTTCTCTTCAATATCTGCATTTTCGTAAAAAACACACTTTTTGCAGGAGGACAAAGATAGCCAAATTACATTCGTAGTTGAAAATATCCCTGTACCTATGTAGTTAAACTAGCAGCAGATTTGCTATCCCGCTCACAAAGATTTCTGTACCTAATATCTATACAGATCTGTAATGGTTTTGTCGCCTTCAATGTATTCTTTTTCACTATGAGCTCTTGTCTAGTGACTATCGATTTTTGGTATAGATTCAATGTGAGCACGTATATCATTTTTGATGCCTGGTATTTGCTTTTGATTTTCATGTTTGCCTCTCCTGTCATCAAAATTTCCATCTTTGCTCTTAGTTATTACGCTTCGAATACAATGGCTAGTAATTCCTAAGGTTGAGATAAAAAACACCTTACAAACTCTTATTTTCTTTTCCTCTTTATCAAAATAAATTACATTATTATTGGTTCGTTTATTTCTGCTATTAGGCGTTGTGTAATTTTTATCAGCGCGCAGTATTTCGTGCATCATTGTCACAATAAATGCTCGCTGTTTAATAATATCAGCTAGGGCCCAATATTTACGAAATATTATTCTTCTTTCTTCTTCAGAGAATTTACTTGAACATTTCAGCTTACATTTTTCGCCACATGGAGTTTTCATTTGCCTAGCTGCTACGGGCCTACGTTCGTTAAGTGTGTCATAGACCTGTCCACTATTTCTAAGTCATTTTATTTTGTTTCTTTTCCATCCATCAGGGTCTCTCTTTCTTTTTCTAGTTTTTTTCTTTAATGCATTTGCTTCAGCTTCATTTTGTTGTAACGGCGCCAAAGGTTCATATTCTTCACTGTCTGATGATGTAGATGAATCAACCATAATTGGGATCGGCGATGGAGTCATCAGAGTAGGGGTTTGGTTCAGCATATCTTTCTTCTTTACTTGCTGCGTCTGATAAGATTTCTTTCTCTGCGTGATCGTTGGCAGGATAATCATATTGCAATATTTGTGATTTCCCAAAAAATAGCTTGTTTTCTTGTAAATTTTCAATGGTATTTTGAATAAAATTTTCAACTTCTTCTGTCCTATCAACTTCCATTGCTGGATATTGATTAAAACCATCACCCTTAAATTGATTTTCTTTGATATGTGCTACTGAAGAAGAATGTGATACCACTTTCGAGCTTACAATAGTATTAGTATTATTATGGTCCTTTTGTAATTTGATGCCTAGCAATCCTAGCATTCTTTGGCCTTTCGTACCTTCGCATTCCATCATACTATTCAAATTCAAATTTACTTAAATTTACTTCGATCTAGTAGAAACTGAAACAAATAGATTTGCCAAGTATAACGAGATACTTATGCATCAGTAGTATTGCTAAAGGGCCTGTTTCTTTGGTATTAATTTGAACCCTTCTGATGCTGCGAGATTGACAGCTAAATTAAATTCTCAATGCTGAACACTTTATAGCACAGGAAAATAATTGTAACATTTTTATTTTATCTTTTACACTTTTTCGAATATTATAATACTCGTAGATTTGCATATTTACTAGCATACGCACTCGTATGCTAGAGCTCGTAGAGGAGAACACAGTGCATTGTGCATCTTACATAGTGAGAGCCAACTTACTGATTAATTGTATACACTATGTCCTAGCATACCTAATGGCACGTGCACTTGATTACTTGTATATTTACAACGTCCGAAAAATCGGACGATCGCAGCGAAAGTGTTAAATAATGTAATAAAGCTGAAACAAATTTGTAGCAGTAGAGGCATAAGTTAAGGTAAATTAACAGCATTTAGAACACAACAGTGGCACATCATAAAATGTTACAGGAATGGACATGTTTAATGTAAAGCTTTTAACAACAAATAACGACACATAAATCAATCAAATCAACAATTGAACAAGCAATACTGGTCCAACTAAACGCATTCCACTAAAATTAGTCCTAAAATATAAAATAATAACATGCAATATTGACACAACCTATAATGTACCACTGTTGCATTTTTAAAAATGTAAAATTTGTTCTAACTTACCGTACCAAAATGCAAGTGCCACTGTTGCGTTGGCCAGGTTGTTCACTCCGCGGTGACCACTAACACACTAAGCAATTGTGCCAGTGTTGTCTACGTACTTAATCAAAAACGCGCGAAATTTAATAGTCACACTAGCGCCATCTATCGAGTTCCACTGGAAATAATTTTATGCCACTATTGTTAGTGTGTAAAATAAGGTATTCAAGGTAATTAGGTACCATTTACTCAATATGACCAATTATTGAGATATGCCACTATTGCACCCAGTGAGTAATTATTACTGTCATTGTTCCAACAAGCACTATTCGAAACCCAAAGTATTAACTAATTTGATAATTAATAACATTTGGCCCAAAATGCAAGTGCCACTGTTGCGTTGGCCAGGTTGTTCACTCCGCGGTGACCACTAACACACTAAGCAATTGTGCCAGTGTTGTCTACGTACTTAATCAAAAACACGCGAAATTTAATAGTCACACTAGCGCCATCTATCGAGTTTCACGGGAAATAATTTTATGCCACTATTGTTAGTGTGTAAAATAAGGTAGGTATTCAAGGTAATTAGGTACCATTTACTCAATATGACCAATTATTGAGATATGCCACTATTGCACCCAGTGAGTAATTATTACTGTCATTGTTCCAACAAGCACTATTCGAAACCCAAAGTATTAACTAATTTGATAATTAATAACATTTGGTCCCTAAATATGGGTAAACATTTATTGTTGGCATTTACAAGTACTTAATAGAGGTCGTTTTACAAGTATTCTATAATATTAAAGGATGCTTATTTAATTTTAATTAAGATGTAGCTATTCGAAATCTTGAAGAAATAATTCTTCGATCAGTGTTCCTTATTTTTTTAGGTATTCGAATACTGTCTTTGTTCCGACAAGCAGTATTCGAATTCGAAAGTACTAACTGATAACACAGTTAAAAATTTTATCCCAAACCAAAGGAACCAATTGAGTTGGTTGCTTTTACGAG
The DNA here is from genome assembly GCA_963920685.1 of Polydrusus tereticollis. Taxonomy (NCBI): domain Eukaryota; kingdom Metazoa; phylum Arthropoda; class Insecta; order Coleoptera; family Curculionidae; genus Polydrusus; species Polydrusus tereticollis. Next base: position 61,498,230 of record OY987329.1, read on the forward strand.
TACTTTATACGAAAATATTAAAGGATGTTTATACGAATTTAAATCAAATTATCAAACATTTTATAGCAACGCTCTTGATAGCAAGTAGTTTGTTGTGTAAAAATTGTTCTTTAATCCTTATTTTTAAAGTATTGGATTACTGCCTTCGTACCGACAAACTTTTAAAGAAGAAGAAGAAGTTGAAAATATTCTAAATTCATTTATCTACTGTTATTTGGTAATGTGAGTTTTACGGTTCTATCAATAGTTTCGTAAAGGCACCGATTACAGCACTAGTGCTATAATGCGATTCATTATATAAAATAAAACCCCCTTTCTCTAGAAAAATGATTTATTTATTTTGAAAAGGTTACAAGATCTAAGGTTTCCCACACAGAACAAACATATTTCAGAAATATGTCATATTAGTTTCTCCGAAATATTTTAAATATTTCGTAAATATTTTAAAACATTTATGATATAATGATGAAATCTTTCAGAAACCAAAAAATATCCCATAAAAGTAATATTTCATTCTATGATTCTGAAACATTTTACGCTTGCATTTCTGAAATATTTCAAAACAATTTCTTCTAATATTTCTGAAATAATATAAAATGAAAAAATGTATCATTCAATACCAAGAACATATTTATTAAAAAAACATATAAACTATTATTATGCAATAGATATGAATATACAAAATAGGATGCTTATTTATTTCTAAAATTCCTCTTTCTGAAAGTAGAAATTTAAAAATTAATAATTTTAAGTATGAATCATAATAATATTATGTGGGCATTGAGGTGAATTTATAACACATTTCGTCACCGCTCCCGCTAGTCCCCATCGTTCCCGTCGCCACTTAACCTAAAGGAATTCTTATCTCGCTGGCCTTATGCTGTTCGTCGTTCGTACTTTAGCCAATGGAAAAAAAGAAATTTGACACATTTGATTAAAAAGCATAGAAATATTTTACATATTCCTACGATTTCAACATTTATAAACAATACACAGGTCTTAACTTGTCTCATAGTTAAATAATGTTACATTTTGGTCACATTATCCACTCTTTCAAAGAAAATTAATATTCCAACTTCAAAATACGTTAATGCTCTCGCGAATTTACAACGGTGCGGTTCTTGTTTTGTAAATACCCTAAGAACGGTGACGATGAGCGGGAACGGTGACAACGGGCAGGAGCGGTGGCGAAAAGTTTTACAAATCGACCTTTATATTATAGGTCTCTGGTAGAAACATACCAATCTTTAATATATCAAGGACGCTGTATATATCAATATATGATACATAAACAACATTAAAACTTCATATTCCATTATAAAGACAGGAAAGTTTAGCCAAAATTTGTTATCAACTTATATAGGTATTCAAAGTTCTTACAATTCACGGGACAACAAACAAACTGCGACAGCCACAGTGCAACAATTTTTTGTACCTCTAGTTCTGTCCCCGGAGGGAGATGATGCCTTACTACATTTTTTTTATTCTATTAATATTTTTGTAACAAATTTTTTTTTTTATTCTTCTTCTAACCCTTTACTGTTCAATATTCTAATTCACAACAGAAACAACTCAAGTTTAATAAGTAAACTAAAGCGGAGAAAATAATAAAACGAACCTAACCTAAAGTTATTAATATACCTATTACTAAAATAAAGACTTACCTCAGTTTTATTATCCATAATATAATTATTCGGTAATAGCACAGTTCACCCACAAATAACAATCCTAATAATAATTATTGTCAACTGAACACTACACCAACAAAACATAAAATAAGGTTTTTCTGCATGTGGTGCGTCAAGTGTCAAAGGCAGGGTATGTCAACTGTCATTTTGGGTTTAATGAATGAAAGGGTATATTTTTGAGACATTCAAAATATATTAGACATATTTCTGAAAGGAATTGTGATGTGTGGGTTGTTATAAACATTATTAATAGAATTAACGTAACTAGAAATGTTTAGGCCAGAACTGGATGTGATGGAACCGTTTAAATTCATATTTGACCGCATTATCATGTTTGCTATCTGTATCTTATTCTCTAAAGAATCCTTACCATAACCTTCTACCTTAGAAAAAGGATTCATTAATTAATAATAAATTAATAATTATGCTATTAACTAGCATAGAGAAAGTAGATACATCTTTGTACAATGTTCTTGTGGTAAATTTATATTACTACCAGAAAAGTACAAAAGTGTCGCGACCGGGCCACAATACTTATTTCATTTAAAACGCCTAAAAAATATGTTTTTTTTATTTTATCCTCAGTAACTCTGGGCGATAATTTTTTTTTTTTGGCTGCAACGTGCAGCTGAACAGCATATTCTAGTCAAATCAACCTAACTGATTAAGAGAATGGTCAAAAAAAGTTGTAACACGTAAGGTTTTCTTGTTAAACCACAAGTAGTAGGTACCTTTCAATATTTATTGCAAAAACTATTTTACAAGTTTTTTAACCCTGCTTATCGACTATATTTATAATTTATATTCAGTTAGCAACTAAGATAAAATCATCAAAAATATTTATTTCAAACACAGTAATTCTATATTTCCTTTTATGGAGGTCATACTTTATCTCTTCAAAAACCAACAGTAATCACCCATCATGGCTGGATCTCATCGTCTTAGATACTGAATTTCCATTATCCTGTTATCTTGATGGAACCTCTCACCATGCTCGTCGCTGAGAGCGCCCAAATTCTCAGAAAAAAATGATAAATGGGAATAGAGAAAGTGAATTTTTAATGACATTCGGCAATCAAGCGATTTGTAGGAGTCTAGAAATTCATTAACTAGTTGCTCGTAGTTCGCATCCATATTGTTGCCTGACTACACTTACAAATTCAGCTTTTCCATAAAATTAACATCTTCCAGCCATTTTCTAATTTGTGGCCCTATAAGAATTCCTTTTTTAAATTTAGCGTCACTTAACTGAGAAACGACTTGTCTTAGGTATATGAACCATTCACCCTCTTTATTCATAGCCTTTACAAAGTTTTTCATTCGTCCAGGTTTAACGTGAAGAAAAGGCAAAAGGACATTTTTGGGGTCTACAAAGGGCACATACTTAATATTTTGAGATGCCGGGTTGAAATTCACTCCTTCTCGGCCAAACTTTTGTTACATAATGTGCACGACTGTTCCACAAAGAAAGAAAACAGCAATATGTTGTAAATCCTCCCTGAGGTCCCACTAAAATTGCTAAAACTTTAAATCTTCACATATCTGCCATTTGTACCGGTTGTAGTTTATTTTATCTAAAAGGATGCGCATATTTTCATAGGTTTCTTTTATTGTCACTGAATGGCAACCGATATAGAATGAAATTTCCATTATGTAACAACACAGCTTTTAACCTATATTTCGATGAGTCTATGAACAAGCGTCACTTACAAGGATAATGCTGGATATTAAGTTTCTGCATTAAACCATCGATCAGTACCGCAGAATTTTCCATATTATAAAATATAGAAAATGTAGCACTTCCTTTCCTAAAAGTCGTATTATTTGTTTCTTTGGCTAGTAAGTTCCACTTCTTAAGATGGGAACCAAGAAGCCTGACTGTTGCTTTGACAACTCCAAATCACTTACTAAATCATTTAACTCACTTTGAATAATCAAATGACCTGTAGTAAATGTGGGGCGGTACAGTATTCTTTGGAGCTGCCTGATGATGAGTTACTATCTCGATCACCGAAACAGTATCTTGCCAATCAAAAGAAGCAGTCGGTACTGGTAAGTCAGCAATGTGAGAAACAGGTCTTATGGCGGAAGGAAAATTCAGATATTCGATTTTGCGCTTTTCTTCTTTGGAATAACCTTTGAGTCTTTGTGATGCCAAAATAGCAATCGTCAAAATGATTGGTGTGTTCTCGCTATACCATTGGAACTGCAAAAGGCATGCTTTTCCTCTTCCCTTTCGTTCACTGCACCAAGGATACTCTACAGCTGACACAGCACATTTGGGAAGCCCACTGCTTGTCTTGCTCTCCAATCAAAACACCAAAATACATTAAATAGGCTTTTTCACATTTTCAAAAGATGGTCTGGCTTTTGACTTCCCCAGAAATTCTCCACAAATATAATAAATATTTCTCAGGAGAAATTTTGCAACTACAGCGCGTTTCACATGACATTTTCGTCGTTGAAAAAACTTTCTTAACTACACAAGAGCACTCAACTCGAAACCCAAAAGAGAACTGAATAAGAGAATAAGCTTAATGATATAAACAATCCGTGTTAGGTTATCTTTCGGTTTTAAAATGCACCCCTTTTAAATGACCCCTCTTAAAATTTACTTCCTGTCACTACGTATTTGGGCTTTATGAATACTTTTCCATTATTAGAAAGGTATTATCATTATGAAAATAATGGGCTATACTGTGTTACGTATCGGCCAGTGTAATTTAATAGTTTTAAAACTTACTTCAAACAAAGTTGTGGCGTTTTGATACACATACATACACACACATGTTTATATGAACATTTGGTTTTATTTTGGGGCTTAGATCACAAAATAAACTTGATCATACACCTCAGATATATTGCGCGATAATTTGGGGTTATCTTGCATATTTTTCTACAAATAACTAACCTCTTTTTTTTTGTTTGTTTGGTTGGTACATGGTTTTTACTTTAATTCTTAATTTGTATCCTAATTCTATTAATTTTTGTAAAAATATATGGGACCTTATTGCTTCACTCTCCACATAATAAATTATATTATTATATACTTGACCACTGCTTTTCCATTCTAGGCACTCCAATAACTCGAGTCTTCGCTAATGATTCGGACTTCACTGGGAATGGCAATGGATTAATCCTTTTCGACATCCCGTTCCGCAAGGGTAAACCGAATCTCTTCACCATAGATTCAAAGGAAGGCATAATCACGAATATCGGGAAATTAGATTATGAGACCGAGAAATCGCATAACGTCACAATCGTCGCGTCCGATCTCGGATCGCCAAGCCTCAGTGCCACAGCCTTGCTAACAAGTAAGTATTTTCCAGGCCAGGGAATAGATGTTAAGCGGTAAAAAACTTGGACAATCCATTTAGAAAGATGCTACATAATCTGTAAAAGTTCCTTAATAGAAATAATGTAACTTTTTAGTTTGCAAATTTTAAACTAACTAGCAAAATCGTAACTATTTTTTTAGTTTGGCACCCAAACCCGTGACCCGAACGATGTTTTTTTTTTTTTATTTATAATGCCTTTCTAAATACTATAATGGTGTAAAAACGAGAAAGTAAATGTTCGAAGAAATTAATTTAAATGATCGAAAAATGCAGAGGCATTATATTTTTAGTAAATGTCCGTTTTTACTCTAGTGCCAGATCCATCCCCACACGCGTTTTGCCATATCATGGCTTGTTAGTGTAGTTATATTTTTTTTGCTATTGCATTTGCATAGCTTGATCATTAGTTTATAATAATAGATGTTTGACGCTGTAATTGTGATTAACAAAATTGGTCTTTGCAAGTGCTTCCTTTTTGACTTTTAGGCCTGTTAGATTAGGTTGGGTGATGCATATGAACGCCATGAGATGTCGCTTTGTGATCGTTACATTAATTTCAATTTCAAGTGTGTTCTTTTTCGAAAATACGATCGAACCAGTCAATCTTTAGTTCTTTTGCGTTCTTAAGGAAGAACTAGCTTTCTGTTTATAAATGAAAATATCCAAATTATTTACAAGAAAGTAAATGAAACATTTTATTATTTCTTACTTTTAGGTCAATAAATACAATTTTTAATGAAGTTTATAATAATCGAAAAAGGCAATTAAAGTTTTGTACTTTACGGGAACGTTTAATGGAAAAGAATCTATTAGATACGCGAGAAAATTATTTTCCACAAAATTAAATTACGATAGCGCTTGCACAAGAAGGTATATTTATTTTATCTTAAATTAGAGGAATTGAGTAAAAGTTTTTAACCATTTTGACGGTAAAATTAATATAATATTGGGCTGACTTGCTGAATACCTTGATTATCTATTTGAGCTTTTGACCAATTTCAAGTAGAAACGTTCATATAAATAAAGTCTGGGTTTCAAGATACAGGCGGTCAAAATTTAAAAATATAATCGGTTTTTTAATAATATTTCAAACATCCTGTTGCCGAATTTGTTGAAATTTGGCAGTGTTGTTCGTTGTGACAAGACGCTAAGTTATAATTAACTAAATAATAATTATGAGTTCCAGTGTCATTCCGGGGGTCAGTCTCACGAATAATATTGACAAAAAAAATGTACGCCACTGACTTGTTTAAAAATCTTATATTGTGTTCAGATTAAGTAGCTAGAAGTAGAACTTTTTTATGTCTTGATATTTTTTCGATTCTTACATTTTTTTTGTCAACATTATTCGTGAGACTGGCCTCCGGAACGACACTGAAACTCATTATTATCATCTAGTTAATGATAACTTAGCGTTTTATCACAACGAACAACACTACCAAATTTCAACAAATTCGGCAAAAGGATCTTTGAGATATTAATATAAAACCGATTATTTTTCTTAAACTTTGACGCCACTGGAAATCATAATTTTTATCTAGTTAGTGCTAATTTAGCGTCTTATCAGAACAAACAAGACGGCCAAATTTTACGAAAATCGGCAAAAGGATCTTTAAGATATTGAAAATACCCTATTTTTTTTTTAAACTTTGACAACCTGTGTCTTAAAAACCAGACTTTTTAGGACACATGTTTATATAAACTTTTCTACTTAAGTTTGGTTCATGAATGCGCCCTTGAAATTACGGCCTATCATTAAGTAACACCCTGTATAGTGCATCTAGAAGAAAGAGATAAAAGTGCATTTATGCAAGCTAATCAAGATCTTAATTTTCCCTAATATTGTATTTGAATTTAATTGTTAGTTGATTTATATAAACGTCACTATATAGCATTACAAACGTTAATAGGTTTTCGTTTTCGTTATTTAAGTTCCCAAAGTTTATGATATGTTACTTGTAGCGATTAAAAATATAACCAATGTACATATTAGGCAATCCAACGATGTGTCAAATTACGATTTGCCTGCCACGACCATATTGTCGTTCCACAGAACTCAAAAACATTCAACGAACAATTCAATATGGTCGTTAAAGGCAAATATTTAGCCAAATATACACGGATTCAATGCTTAGTTTTCAGTCGAGTTCTGTGCACCTCACGATCCTAAAAATCGATTTGCCGCCGAATTGACCAAATTGTTGGTCAAAAAACTTTAACTATTAATAAATATAACTAACAGAAAAAATAAACACAAATTGAACAACAATAAGTTAATAAACACACAAAACCAAAATCGCTATTTAAACTGACATTGACGTTTAAACAAAAATAAAGGTTAGTTTGTCTGACGTTTCTCGTCGACGGCCATATTGGAATCACTTTGTAACTCCAATATAAACGTGGCAGGCAAACATAACCTGGTTTGGATTGCCTAATATACAAAGTATTTTATTTCAAAACGAATCACCCATCATATCATCATAAGATTTAACAAAAACATGCCAATATTTAGCAAATAAAATTTGACACATTTAATAGAATTTTCCTAATGACCTACACACTCATTTTAAGGTTGTTTAAAATTCTAAAAGTAATAAAATGGTATACTCTAGCTGAGCAGCCAGAAATAATCTTCCTTTTAGGCGCGTTTCCATTTGGTCGGCTTTGCTTAAGTGGAAACGTCTCGACTGGCATAAACCGATCTGCATAAAATACTGATCGGCAAGGCCGAAGAATAACCAACAAAAGTCGGTTTGACTCAAAGAAAGCCGAACTGAACGTTGTAGTGCAAACGCAATGCCGATCGGCTTGGTGGGAAGTTTTAGTGCAATATTTTATGACGATAATGTCCTCCATAACTAGCTCGCTAATTTCTCCGAGTGTTTCGTCAACCCCAATCCCATCATCAGCAGATTTTTACGACAATGTGATATAAATAATACTATTTATTTATGGTTTATATAAAGATTTAGTGAATAAAATGCTTTGAATCGAATAGTTAAAAAGAAATTAACCTGCCTTAACCTTAGTCTGTAAGAGCCACCCCCACACAATTAATCCATATCTAAATAGGGATTCGACTGGGGACTAATTAGATATTTTAAAAGATACATAAGTGAGTGATATCTCCAGTAGCTAAAGGCTGTAGAGTTAGAGCAAGTCGATCTTGGCAAGAAATAGGTGTTCTAACTTTCTAATTCGCGGCCCAACCAACTTTAACAGAATCTCAAACTGCCTGGGCGACATTCGGAAGAAATTTCTGAATCCGTCGTTACATCTGTACTCTAGATTTCATATGTCAATATGGTCTTTTATTAAGTCTTTAAGGTCTAAATTATGAATGCCCTGGTATCTCTAACTACAAGATAACTCCTAAGGATTCCATTTTTGGAGCACTTGTCATGGAAGTTATGTGGCTCTTATAACTCATAGCTAGAGTTGGTCGACCCAGAATGGCGTTTTTTCGGATTTTTCTTCTCGATGTCACGATCACAGATGCCGAAAAAGCAATAAGAACATCCTCGTCATCAAACATTCTGCTTACACTGATGATTTGAAATGATTTTTTAAATGCTGAGCCGTGCCGAGCTTAACAAGTGGTAAATCAAATTGCAAATGCCGATCGGTTATGTGGAATGGAAACGCGCCTTTACGGGGCTAAAAATCGTTGTGCGGGTAGAACCGACATAGTAATCAATGAGAGGCATCCAGACGAAAACATCGGGTGTGTTATAGAATTTGTGTGTAAGTTTGATGAAACTGGATCTGTGTGCAACAAAAATAAAATGTAAAAGCAAGGGTTTTTGATCAAGTTTGCCAGGTTGAGGTACTCGATCAATTCGCTGTAGTTCCTCTACTTCTAATCTGAAAGTCGCCAAGTTGACGAATATTTCTACTGGTTCTGTACACAAAATTTTAAAAAAGGATAAATTCTTCCATAATAAAATACAAATTTTATACGAACCTAAGTTCGAAGCCGATTGCGATGGAAGGATCGAATTTTTTAAATTAATATGCCAAAGAACTGAAGAAGACCGCACCTTAATAAAAAAATATTTGCTATGGCATTGAATCAACTTTCTTCTTGGATGGGTTTGTTAACAAACACAATTGTAGACATTGGGATAATAAAAATCAGCGAGTTTTTCGGAAAGGCTACACTTAGTTCCCCCAAAGAAACAATGTTTGGGCTGGCATTTTGGCGACGAAATTATTGAGCCAATATTTCTAGAAGAAAATTTAACCGGGAAATTGTATTTGAATCTTGGAAAATGTTACAAATCCTTTTATTGTACAATCTTTGGAAAATCAAGTAGATGAAAATGGCACACTGGAACTCAATTTTCACCAAGATGAAGCTCCTCCATACTACGCATTACTAGTTAGAGAGTGGTTTAACCAACGGTTCCCTGGCAAATGAATAGGCAGGCGAGATGCAAAAGAGTAGCCAGCAAGATCTCCCTACTTTACTACACGTGATTTTTTCCTTTGGAGCTACTTTAAAAACTAAAGTTTATAGAACCCCGCCTGAAAGCATTGAAGATATCAAAAATAAAATACCACTAGAATTCAGGCGCATTATCAGACAAACTTTCCTCAATGTCCGAAATGAATTTTATTTCATAATAGACTTTATTATTGCCTTGCCAATAATGGCACACATTAATAAAATAATTTGGTGAAACTAAAAAAATTAGTTGCATTTACATTAGGCAATTTAATACACTTTGTAATGATGTATTACTCGATTGGTAGAGCCATTTGACATTTTAAAGTGAAGTTGGCTGAAGGTGTGGAGGTTATTAATAAAATTTTATTAAATATATAATTAAGCTTCCCCCTCGATATTAAAATTATGGTGTTTATTTGTCCAATTTTATTTTCCTTACTATCACTAGATATTTGGGGTGGTTCATTTTGAAATGAAAGCTGTGTCTAATAGAAAATTCAGGAAGTGTTGCAGAACATTTAAAAAGTACAGACTATCACAGATTTAAAAATAAATTTTAAATGCTCCTTATAAACATATATAAATATATTTATAATCTTTTTCTTTTGATGATTATGACATATTTACTCTTCAAGTTAGACAATGTTGTTTACTCCTTTTCTTTATCGTTCTTTTTTTGGATCATCTTGATATATAGCTGTTATTCGGGTTTGCTAATTATATGGTATTTTTTAGCTTATAGAGGGGTATTGAATTTTGAATTTTTAATAGCTTCTGGGTGTCTTGGTTATCATCTTCAGGGTGGAAGCCAGTTATGAGGGAGTCTGTATGATGCCTAATGGGGCAATCTATTTCTTTTAAGTTAATACAGAATATAGTGCATTTACGTACGGGGATATTGATTATAAATGGACCGCCCATCTATATAAGTAATTTGACGAGTTACGTAAAAAACTTAAATATAAAATTTGAAGTTTTTTTATAAATTGTTTTATGGTGTTATACAGAAAACAATCGAGCATCATAGTTGTGACATATGACATAAGCTTTTTAGTTTTTAATAGTTTTTAAATGGAACACCGTATATTGTTTCTTAATTTTATTGAACTTTTAATTCTCTTTTCAACTATATATAGTTTTATGCCTTCTTTTTATGTAAAATAAAGGAGATAAAAGCATTTTTTAAATTTTGATATAGTGGACCATGTAAGCACTGCAAACTAAAAATTTCGTCTGTTTATATGTATGTAGAAATTTTGACGCTACCTAGCTTTTATTAAATGCTGGATTACTAATGAGCTGTTTCAATAGTGAAAATTGAGATATATTTGAAATATGATTAATTTAATTTAGTAATAGTAATTTTACAACACAAAACTTAATTAACATTAAAAGTAACTATTGTACTACATGCTCAACGTGTGCACCATTTTGTTCGATACATTTTCTGTATATTCTTTTCTGTCTTCCTGTGGCAGCTAAAATAATGCATTGATCATTATTATTTCATCATTTTTATGGGGGTATTTAAAAGTGTAATGTATAGGACAAAATGGTGCACACGTTGAGCATGTACTACAATAGTTACTTATAATGTTGATAAAGTTTTGTATTGTAAAATTAATGCTACTAAATTAAATTAAAGATATTTCAAATATATCTTTATCACTATCGAAAAAGTCCATTATTATATTAGCGGTAATTAAATTACAAGCTAGCTGTCGTCAAAATTTCTAGTATAAACAGACGTCATTTTTAGCTTACAGTGCGTGCATGTTCAACTTAATCTAAATAAAAAAACACGCTTATATCTCCTTGATTTTACACAAAACGTGATAAAACTATATATAGCAGAATAGAGAATTAAACGTTTTTAAAAACTGACATATTTATGTCATATGTCACAAATGCGATGCTTGATTATTTTTCGTGTAACACCATAAAATAGTTTATAAAAAAACTACTTTTATAAAACTGAAAACGAGCTGTTAAATCAAAAAATTATTTCCGTCGGGAATGGCATCAAGACCTTACCGCTAAAAATCGTACCATCTTTGTTACCGTTCGAAACCATTGCAAGCAAACGATAAACCAAAGCAAAGAAGCACACAACCAGAGGATAAAAGAAAAAATTTTTAAATGCCCCAACAGCTCAAGATCATTTCGGTCGGTAGCTGAGGCCGTCAGTCAGAACTTTACCAAGTCAACTATTCCACCTGTAATACGTTCTGATGGTGCCATTACGACTAAAGAACAGGAAAAAGCAAACTTACTCGCGGGACTATTCTTTTCAGATACAACGATTCATTTTCATGGACAAACTCCACTGAATATTCCCCCTGTAGAATCGAGAATGCCCGTGATTTTTTTCCGGCACCGCCATGTTAAACGAATCTTGAGGAGTCTTGACACCAAAAAAGCTTTTGGGCCTGACGATATTCCAGTCACCGTAACTAAGACGGATTTCTTTCAGACACATTTAACATCAACGCCGGAGTCCCATTAAGGTTCTATATTGTCGTCCACCCTCTTTTTACTATATATTAACGATCTTTTGGAAATAACTTAAAATCCTGTATATCGCTTCGCCGATGACAGCACACTTGTTTCATTTTTTACTTTGGATGCTCGAACATCGGCTGCCAATCCACATCTTTATATGCAGCAAGAGGTCTCGCATTTCAGCAAAGACTTGGAAGAAATTCTGTCTTGGGGTGACAGTAACCAAGTAGAATTTAACACTAAAATATCCCAGGCGGCAGTTTTTTCTAAAAAAGTTAATGTTGAACAACCGGATATAGGTAGTAATGGCAGAACACTCGATTCCCTTGGCTTCATCAATTCATTTATTGGGCGTCAATTTGGCTAGTCTTATGGCTTGGCATAGTCACGTTGCGGCCATTGCTAAGGCCGCCTCGCAGAAGCTTGAAATACTTTTCCGAACTAAGGACCTCTATACACTCTAACAACTTTTGATGCTCTATAAAGTCCAAATTCGACCAGCGCTGGAGTACTGTGCGCATATTTGTGGATCTGCTCCTAAACATACCCTGAGATTGCTAGATTCCATTCAACGAAGAGCCATGTGCTTCATCGGTGACCATGAGCTGACAAAGAACCTGGAAAGCCGTGAACATTGAAGGCACGCTGGCAACTTGAGTCTATTTTACAAATTTTTTTAGGGCAAGTACTCAACTAAGGTTGCCTGCTTGATTCTACCCAGAGCGCTGCCTTGCAGAAATACAAAACAAGTCACTGTCGCCCACCCGTACGTGGTTCAGCTTAGTGTCCCTCGAACGACACTATTTAAAAGTTCTTTCATCTGGAGAATGTCATCACTCTGGAAATTAAGTTCCCCAGATGCAAAATATAAAACTACCGTATGAAGATTGTTTACCTAACTTCTTGTATAATTATTTTACCTAATCTAGGTACGTTTGCATTATAAGCGCGTCTTTATTGTACGGTTTTGCGGCCATAATTTACTACTTTATTGGACGCTGCCCAATAAAATACATAAAAAGTAACAAAATATAAATTATGGTGTCTGCAGGCATTAGCGATGCCAAATATTAAGATAATCTAGAACAATGAAATTAATAACTTACTATTGTTATTTATTGTTTTTGTAATTATTAAAATATATAATAACACCCTACTTAAAATCTTATACAGAGTGTCCAGAAACTCTCTTGACAAGCTGTAGGGGGCGATTCTCCAATAAAAAATAAGAGAAAAAGGTTTCTATAAAAGTGTAGGTCCTGAGCCGCTTTAATTTTGTAATACGGGCTGTTAAAAATTAAAAAGGATGTTTTTTCTCACGATTTTTCAGACCGCTTTGAATATCGTTTTGAATTTTACATGTACTGTGATATGAAAAAAATAATACTCTACTGTTGTCTCCAAAATGAGGATTATTTTAAACATTGCACTTCATCACTTAGCATAAATGGTCTCTAGACTTTTCTTCGGGTGACCGAGGGTTTTCGATTAAAAAAATAAAGGACATTTATTTGAATATCGCCATGCCCATATCAGAGTTTGATAAAAATGCATTTAACCTTTAAACCAAGCCGAAATAGAAAAATTATCAAAAGGTACTTCGCATTAGATATTAAACTGCCTACATAACTGTATTATCAAAAGAGAAAAAGGAAGTGACGTACCTATTCTTTGTTCCTGTGTTTTTTTTATTATTGGATATCGCTTCTTAAAGTTTATTAGGAGAGTTTCTATACACCCAGTAGTTAATACGGCTAGATACTTTATTTGACTGGTCCAATGACTAAATAGCTATTTTATCTGGAATCCCATGTAAATTTTGAGGTGGCCAAATATTGGCCCCCCCTGTACATTTTAGAGAAAAATTGTAATGTAATTTTTTAACGAGACCGAGATAATAAACCCATGTGCCTAGTTTTAATAAATTTTAAGAAGCCAATCCTAATTTATTCAATTAAATGTGATGGCAAAGTTACGAAATTTTCATAGTTTAGCTAATACAGCAAACACCAGCAAATAATTTCTATGACCCCATTGTCAAGCTGGATATAACGAATAAGGATTATTTCATATTAAAAACACATTTTTGTTTCACCAATCCGATAATCACACGTCCAAAATACAAGACACCGTTATGTTTTTCTTACTAAGCCTTTAATTTAACAAAACGTTAATTAATGAAATGTTCAAGCAACCCCCCATTAACAGCTAAACAATATTCTAACCGATCACAAAATTCATTTCTAACATTACTGAGTTGATCTTGAGAAATTCTGTCACATTCTAACCGAAACACAGTTTTTTAGCTGGTCTAAATTTTCAAATTTTACATCTTTATTAATAAAATTTTTTAAGTGACCCTACAGAAAGAAGTCGTTTGGCGAAAGGTCAGAAGACCTGACTGGCCAATGTATTAGATTACATTGCAGGTATTCCCTAATCATGAGAGAATTATGGGCAGGACAACCATCCATTTGATACTAGATCACCTGATTTTTCCGTATACCTTCTTCTAGTGCGGGCTCAATTCGATTTTGTAGTATGTCCAAATACGTTACTGCTGTAAGGTTGCCTTCCATAAAAAATGGTCCAATAATGTGATGTCCTACAAAAAACAAGACGATGTTCAGTTTCTTGACTCCCATACCGGCAATTTTGAACATTTGGTTCGTTGTTGAGGGTGAATGTGTATTCGTTGTTAAAACAAATGTTTCTCAAAAAATCCCTATTATTATTTGCTCTTTTCATTACCTCGAAATAGAATACCATTCTCCGTTCTTCATCACCTTGCAGTAGCTGTTAATGTTTTCCATGCTTGTAAGAAAATTATTTATGTTATGTGGTTTGATGTTTTCCTATGGCTTGCCCAAGAATCCTCGTGCTAATCATTTTATTTTCCTCCACTTGCCGTAAAATATTAAGATCTCTATTATCCCTTTCTTCAGCTCTATTGACATTCTGAGCATCTACAGTTATTTATTACAGTGCCTTTGGACTCAAATTTACTAATGATAAGTTTAGTTAGGTAATGAAATTGAAGGGATAGGCTTTTTAGGGAATTGAACTGAAAACATTTCAGCCACTGCTCTTAAACTGTTTCCTGTAAAATACCACTTAATCATAGTTACTTTTTCCGTAATGGAATAGCTCATACTTAGCTACTTGGGATCCTCCTTGGCTTTGAGTCAGGCATCAGCCTTTAACTCCCTTTCTTTAATCGGTGGCTTTAATCGGCCGAACTTCGTATTAACAATTTGGGTTGGGCAAAGCCTTAGTTAGTTGGGAGTGATTCGAGAGCGCATTTAAGCTTGTTCATGTTGCTTTTTTTTTTTTTTTGTCAAAATCTGAATTTCTTATTTCTCCTTCATGTCGAGCCCTCCAGTTCAGTGCCTCCCCACTACGACTGGAGGAAGCCAATTCTTCGGGTATTTATAGGTGGAGCCTAGCGGAGATTGTACATGAGTCTGTATGATCAGTGGGTTAGTCGCGACGTCAGTACGTCTGAAGTAATTAGCAGTAATTTTGTTATAAAATTCGTTTAAGGTAGGAATTTCAAAATCGCGATGTAAAACCCTATTGATAGTTCATTCATACTTAGCTATAATTAAAGCGCCTTCAATGAAAATGTTGTCACTGACGCTAATTTTCGTTTTGTCAATGCCAAATTATAATTTGCTGGTGTTTGCTGTTTTACCTAAACTATGAAAATTTCGTAATTTTGCCATCACATTAAATTGAATAAGTTAGGATTAGCTAATTAAAATCTATTAAGACTTGACACATGGGTTTACTATATCGGCATCTTCAAGAAATTATAATACAAGTATTCTCTAAAATGTACAGGGGAACCAATATTTAACACCCTCAAAATTTACATGGGATTTCCTCTATTGGACTAAGCCATGCATCACCCGGTATTATGAAATAATACCAAATTTTTGAATTAATCCCAAGGGAGAATATGTAGACAATTGATTAATAAAAATTATTTTCAGTAAACCTCATCGATATTCCCGAAGACATGCAGTCAGCGGAAAGCCCCGTCTTCGCCCATCGCTACTATGAGGTTGAAGTGGAAGAAAACGTACCTGTCCCTTTAAAACTACTTACTTTAAACGTAACGGAACCGTACAAAGCACACAAGTTGCGATACAGCATTTTGACGGACAAGAATACCGACATTAAGCGCACCTTTAAGATCGATACGAGAAATGGCACACTTTACATCATCGAAAGTCCTGATCGCGAAAAACAGGCCTTATATGAACTCGTTATTAGATTGGATCAGTACAAAGTCGGTAGAGATATGACAGTTATGGTGTATCCTGTAACAAATGAAAGATTGGGTAATTTAGGTAAGTCCTTTTCCTACAATGACAATGTGACAATAGAGATTAATTACCTAAAAAATACAATTGCGGAAATCTAGTGCCACTGAAAACATATTGACAATTATCAAAAGCAGAGCGTCACTAAAGATTTGTGGAAGATATGAGTTATATTATATTCTCCATGGCTTATATTTTGGAATTTCTATAAATATTAGAAATGTTAAGATTTGGACATTTTAAATTCTGTTGGTGGGAAACCCATCATTTTAAACAACGTTCTTGTTACTCTTCATAAACGCCTAATTTTTTTTATCATTTCTGTGTCAATATGAATAGTAGTGGAAGCTTTATCACTTAGTGCCAACATTTCTAAGTTTCCGATGCAGCTATGCAGTTTTATAGGTATTCTTCTTAATAGCATACTCAGTAGAATGATTAACTGTACATATCACCTGGGTATAGGTATTTCATTATTTACAATTTTTCTTTACTGGCTTTTGTGTAGTAAGGCCATTTCCTAACTTCAAGCCAACAAACATTTCCTTTTCTACACATAATTTCTTGAATTTTGTTATTTAAACAACAAAAGCAGAGATTTATTTTAGTTACTATCTATTTAATTTATTCGCAAATTTCATGGAATTTCTCATCGCAGTATTAACAAATTTTTCAGCTTCAGTCATTCTCATTTCATTTTCCCTCTGAAAAAATCTTTCAAATCGGCTTAATCATCTTTTTCAACAATAATTTCTCAACATCGAAGTTTTAAGGTATCTGGAAGCTTCTCTAATAGCTGTAAATTTTCTGAGGAATTTATTAATAAGTTTATTGAAAAATAACATATTAACATGTTTATTATTTTGTAACTATTTGAAATAAATTTACTATTATTATTATTTATAATGACAATAATTCTAATTTTTTTTGAATAGGTAAGTTCTTTTATTCTCCAAATTAGTATTTAATACTTTTGTTTTTTAAAGTGAAAACTTAACCTGTCATGTGGGGTGCGAATTTACTTGTTATACACAATGTTTGTTTTAATGGAATAGTGGTCTTGCGTGTCAATTTTATTTACAAATTTTATTTTTACTTCATATATTTTGATAAATGTGTTTTGTTCTCGTTTTCTTTAGTAATTGCTGTTATTAATGTATTGTGAATGCCCTAAAATGGGTATAAATTTATATAGTTTTTTTTTTTGATTGTCAACATATTTTTACCAGAACAGTGTTCTTCCTTAAGGATTAACTGGAAATGTATGTTTGTTTTTAGCCTTGAAAAAGACCCAATATAGGTCGAAACGTCGGCAATTTCATAATAAAAGGAATTGTTTTTCTGTCCTAAACCCACTAAACCACACTCAAAAAAAAAAAATTATTATTATTATTATTATTATTAAATGTCCTTTTGAATTTAAATATTTCATCATAGCCAGAAGATTTGTTGCCCGCCCGGAAAACTGAAGAACTTTGTCCATATTACTTCCTTGAATATATATATATATATATATATATCCACATACAATTTCAAGTCCCCAACTACCATCGAACAAAAGTTGTACTTATAAACATCGCATTGTATCATTTATAACGAAGTTTTGCAAAATAACATTTTCTTTTGCGATGCGTGATTTTTGTCATTCAATTCAGCTTCTCTGATAATATATTCATCCACAATTTCAAGTCACCAACCAACTCGAACAGAGATGTCCTTAGAAACGTCGCTTTATATCATTTATAACGAAATCTCAGAATTAGAAATAATATTTAGCGACAAGCAAGCAAACCTACCGATATATGGTTTTTGTCATTCAACTCAGGGCCCTTGATTATATATCCACCTACAATTTAAAGTCCCCAACTACCATCGAGCAAAAATTATTCTCAGAAAAATCGCATGGTATCATCTATAACGAAATGCTGGAACTAAAAAAAAAATTTTAGCAACAAAAAAGCAAATCTAGCCATATGTGGTTTTTGCCATTCAATTCAGCGCTCTTGATGTCCTTAGAAACGTCGCATTATAACATTTATAAGGAAATTACGAAACAGAAAAAAAAAATTTTAGCGACCGACAATCAAACTAGCGATATGTGATTTTTGTCATTCAATTTAGCGCTCCAAATTATACATATAGTAGAAATCGAACTTTCGACGCCATGGTTTCTATTATGTGACCTGGTCTTCCAAACCTCATTTTTAATATTTTTGTCACCTAACCTACATTTTCTCCTGTTAACATCATTCTCCTTTTAGATATTTTTATAGCTTTATTTTTATTCCTTCAACAGAATACCTAGATAGTATAAAAAATTTGCAAAACTTAATTATAGTAAAATAGAGGTCAGTCTTCTGGTTTCTCTACCAGCGCTGAATGAGATCGTGTAGATAATTCGTGAAGTAACTGTATTAAAAAACCTTTCAACACAGTGTCTAGATTAAAATGGATAGTCAACACGATGTCAGACACTTCATTATAATTAATTTAAGTTTCTAGAGCACTAACGATTCGCTCTTCTACTAATGTCCAGTTACATCTTGTTTGTTTACTGAAGACCTTATTCAAATTAAAGAAAAAAGGGAAATAGAAACTAAAAATAGTTTTTATAGGTTTCTTTCAAAATCATTCTGTAGCTTCAATATATATGTATACGGTGTCTGTATAAAGTCTGGAAATGGCTTAATAATATCACAATTTATTGGCTGATTTAAACCAAACTTGATACAGTTGTGTAAGAAGATCTGGCGCACCGAATGAAGATATTGGCGTTGTTGTCAGCTTTTAGTTTGTTTGGAATTCGAACGAATTTTATATTTTTAAATGTGACACCCTGTATATTTTTTCATTTATAATTTTTACTTTAAATTTGTTACACTTTTGGTACAACATACTTTGTACCTAATATCAGTAGTTTTCGAAATAACGACGTGTTTTAAAAATATCAACAAATTGTTCAGTTTTGATGTAAAGTCTGTCATTTTTACATGCAAAAATGTCTTTAACTGAAAGCGAAAGAATTACAATTTTTATGATGAGAGAATATTGCGATAGGGTCAGGTCTTACGAAGAGGTTAAAAATCTATTTAATGACGCATTTCCAAACTGAAATCCAATTTCAACAGCAACTGTTCTAAAAACTGTCCGACGGTTCGAAGAAACTGGAAATTGTAGAGATAGGCGACGATCAGGATGACCAGCAGTAGTAAATGAAGAGAAAAGTTCAGAAATTTTACAACGTGTTGTTAAAATCCCCGTTTCTTCATTAAGAAAAATTTCTCAAGTAAGTGACGTCTCCTTCAAATCCGTCTATAATGTTTTAATAAAACATAAATCTATAATGTTTTAATAAAACATAAAGATGATTATGAGCGAAGAATTGAATTTTGTGATATTATGATGTCAAGGTTTGACCAAGATAACCAGTTCTTCAAATTTATAGTAGTTTCGGACGAAGCAACACTTATGTTAAATGGTAAAGTCAATAGACACAACTGTAGGTTTTGGGCAAATGAAAATCCCCCACCGGATGAGAGAAGGTCATACACAACGCCCTGGAAAATTAAATGTGTGGGTTGGGCTTCTGAGTAACCACAAGATCGGTTCATTTGTTATTGATGGAAAGTTGACATCACAACTTTACCTTGAGCTCTTGGAAACGCAAATAGTGCCTACTATATGAAATGTGAGTACAACATTCTTCCAACAGGACGGAGCTCCTCCCCATTTTGGTCGAAACGTGCGCGAATTTTTGAACAACACTTTTTCGAATAGGTGGATCGGTAGAGGGGGTACAATCGAGTGGTCACCTAGGTCCCCTAATTTGTCGCCTAACGACTACTTTTTATGGAGACACTTGAAGAACAGAGTTTATACCACAAAAAACCTGAAGATTTGGTCGATTTGCAGCGTCAAATTTCGGACGAATTTGAACTAATAATGCCAGAAATGATTTACAACACAATTGAAAAATTTTGTTTTCAATTAGCACACTGTCAAGCTGTACAGGGAAAACAGTTTGAACATTTAATATAAAAAATATATTTTTTCTAAATTGTACTCGTTATTTCGAAAACTACTGATATTAGGAACAAAGTATGTTATACCAAAAGTGTAACAAATTTAAAGTAAAAACTATAAATGGAAAAATATACAGGGTGTCACATTTAAAAATATAAAATTCGTTCGAATTCCAGAAAAACTAAAAAACTGGCAACAACGCCAATATCGTCGTTCGGTGCGTCAGATCCTCTTAGACAACTGTACCAAATTTGGTTTAAATCGGCCAATAAATTGTGATGTTATTAAGCCGTTTCCAGATTTTATACACACACTGTATATTGATTTCTAAAGCTTTGGCTATGCCCATAAAATATTTTTTTTAGTTGCTTCTTAGCATGTAATAAATATAAATTAAAATGGTTGATGGAAGACATATTGATGTATGAAACTTTTTTACAGCGCAGTTAAAAAAGTTCTATACAATTTAATAAATATATTAATATATCCAAAATAAATCAGTCATCACTTTTTAAAGCGACCGCTCTAAATTTTACTGAACACCCTTTTCTCAGCTGAAATGCGTAAAAAAAAACTTGATACATTTAACAATATATATTTACGCATATCCTTTTCGGGGGTAAATATGCGCATAAAAATCATATTATATGTAAACAACCGATATTTACGCATGGTCCATAAAAAGATGAATTTTTTACCACGTCTTACAGAATAAAGAGATCAAAATGCCTTAATGGGATTAGAGGTCCTTTAGAGACGGTTTTAACCATTTATCTTGTCCCTTGAATGGAAGAAGCCAGTACAAAAGAAAGTTAGAGTGTTTACATGGCAAATTTGATCTGTTTTTGTTTGCATAACGTAATTTCGTTTTCAGAGTAAAAAGGATTATATTGACACAATAAATAAAGTCCAAAGGTTGAAAATTACGTCTTTGTATGATGTATAATCTTGTCAAATTTTTACAAGACACCGAATAAAATAATTATTTATTTAATTTTGTAACAAATCCTGAGTGCAGCAACTTTTTAGGCTTTATAAGGGTGGTTATGGCTTGTTTGTTCTACGTTAATGGCTTAACCAGACCTTGTTTGAAGACGGAGAGGAGAAAAATCTTATCGCTATAATAGTTATAGCATTCATTAAAAAACATTAAAAAAACATAGTATTTTAAAAACTCAGATTTCAGGTTTCAAAATGAACATAAAAAAGTAACAAATTAACACAAATAAACTGAAAGTATTTCATCAAAGAAAAAAGAAACTAGATAAAAGGAACTCTAAAGATAAAATAATATATTGGTTATTTGTAATAAGTAGTATGAGGACCCCATTATCCTCCTCCCTTGGTTACGCCACGGTTGAACATACATGCCTATCCTAACAGCGATTTAAAGTCAATTTACTGTTAAAATAGACACGATGTTAATATTGCCGTATCACGAAATACACGAATCATCTCCGCCCTTTTCATATTTATTGGTTGTTCTTTAATAAAAGATAAAAAGCTTGTAGCAAGTGCTTGTCAAGGAATTTTGACAAAATCATTATCGGTTTACGCTGCTAATATGATTGTATTTTTAGCTTCGACGCTTAATATACTTGTTCGTGTGTTTTGCAAAATTCCTTTCCACGCACTATTGTTTCTATATTTTACATCAAATTATTCCAAAACGTTTTCATTGTACAGGGTGTCCAGTTTTCGTGTGTTTTCATATACCAGCTACCTTATTATAAAAGAGAGAAAGATGGGGTATGCGGCTTAATGTTCTATTATTTTATGAAACTTTCATTGACATAAACGAATTATTTATAGCTTTTACAGTTCCTGACATACAGGGCGATTTTGAAAATTTGTCATTTTTGACGCTCCCCTGTATCTCGATTATCTGATAACTTATCAAGGAGGTAAGAATGGGTTATTATAGAGTTTGTTTTATGTAGAATTCAGTGGCGTAGTTACTTTCTTCCTAAAAAGTTTTGTTTTTGATTTATGACACAAACTTGTGTTTTTTGAATGAGACACCCTACATATTATTTCTTGGTCTTATATCTGGTCTTAGGAGCTTTTTAAAAATATATAATAGCCCATATTTATTACTTTTAAAAATACGCTTCATCCATCAATTTTTTGTGCTATTCCGTACAACCCATTGTGTGAATTACACAGCCCCACAAAAGAAAAATTTGGATCTGCTATCGAGACAAATATATTATAATGTAATTTTCGACGCTGAATCCGAATCCGAAAAAAATGGTACACTCCCATAATGAACACCTAGCGCTAAGTAAAACCTCCTCAACAGGGTAAAAATTACTTAAGGCTCCACTAAATATATAACGCACAAACACAGAGTTAACACTACTTTTCATTGAAAATCACCCTCATAAGTGGGTAAAAACTATCCCTCATAGAACAGGAAACTTAAAAAAATGCAGTGATTGCAAAAAAAAGCTTACTATGCCCAGGTTTTTTGGAGAGAGTGAGTAACTGCATTAGTTTCGATGCGATGCTCAAGATCTACCCCCATAGAGTGACGGAAATCACCCCTAGACAAAATTTGCAAGGAAAATCGGGGAAAAAATTTTGCCATCGTGATTTCTATTTTAATGTATGCTAAAATTGGCTAAAGATTAGGTTGGGAACGGCTATACCCTCTGAAGAATTTCGGACCCCAGTTGCCTGAGGCCCAACCTACATTTGACCAGTTCCGGAATGTGTGGACGAACTGGCACTTGCTCGAAGCAGTAAGGTCTCCGACATCCTTACCCATGAAGCACTTCCTGATTAAGGCTCGAAAGGGCTGCCTTCAGGAAGCCTATGATAGCGACAATCTCGGCAGAGCGAACTCACAACAGCTTATGGACTTATTGACCAAATGAGTAATCCATAAGATCCACTAGCGAGACCAGCAATGTTATCATAGGTCCAATCATTGCAAAAAAAAGAAACTTAACAATATAACAGAGAAAAAAAGGTAATAACAAAAACAATGAGTGCCCCAATAAAGAGCCAAACTTGACGTATGCTTAATCCCTAGCCTTTTAACACTAATGCGGGTAATTTTTAGACGACTCTTTTTAGAGGCCATTAAGTAAGTAATATTGTTTTCAGAGAAACCCTTTTAGGAGTCATCTAAGCAACTGCAATTTAAATTTAAGGGTAGTTTCCGCTACTCTATGGGGGAAGTTTTTGAGCATCGCATCGAGACTAAGGCAGTTACATACCGTTTCTAAAATATGGGTATCGTAAGCTTTTTTTGCAATCACTGCTGTTCTTTTAAGTATCCTTTTATGTGAGGGGTAGTTTTCAGCCACTCATGGAGGTGATTTTTACTGGAAAGTAGTGTTAACTCTGCATTTATGCGTTATGTACTTAAATGTTTATATTTAATTCGATTTATTGAGATTTAAGACTATTCGTGGAGCCTTAAGTCATTTTTACCCTGTTTAGGAAGTGTTTTTTAGCGTTAGGGGTTGTACGATTATTTTTAACATCGGATTCGAATTCAGCGTCGTAAATTACATAGGGATACAGTTGCCTCGATGTACAGTTTTTTTTTTGTGGGCTGTGTTGTTCAATAAATTGGATAAATTAGCGATAAATCAAATTACTTGTAACGACAGTTAAGAAGACCGCCTAACTGATAGATTAATAATGTTGGTATTTACTAACACCCAACAGGTATTAAGCTCTACCGCTAAGCAGTACGGTCTTAGATGTAAAGCCATATAAGGTGTTTTGAGATTGCCGCCCCACTACTGCATTTTCAACGCTATGGAATTAATTTCGGCCCAAAGCAAAACATTTTTTAATAAACAAATTATTGGAAAAGACAGGAAAAATGAAAATGCCGTTTTGGATGTTTGGAGAGAGGCATTACAAACCATTACCCCCGAAAATTAGTCTGATGGTGTTTGCCATACAAATAATGTTATAAGGGATTATTGGCAAAAAGAACACATTCTGGATGTTCAGGTTAAGCCACTAATAATTCATGTGTCAGATTCTGGTTCAGATTCTGAAAGTGACATTTCTTTATCTTCAGATTCAGATTAACTTTTATGTATGTAGTTGTCTGTTTATTTCTTTATTTTCTTTTATAAAAATGTTATAAATATAAATATGAAATATATTTTTGTATTGTTCTTCTTGTTTCTTGTTATTATATTTATATTTTAAAAGTATTAATTAATGTAATTTTTTAATGTACATAATTTAATATTTGCCTTTATGCCTGGTTTGAAGAAAATAATTTTTGCTCGCACAGTAAAAATGTATAAATTGTTTTTAAAAAAACTGACCAGGAATTTATAGATCAAAAATAATTCTCTAAAGCATCACGAATCACACATATTTTAAATGAAACACAATAAGTTTCCAATATTTTGCTAAATTTTACCTGAAATGCCAATATCAAAGTTTTCACTAATGAGCGAAAACCATTTTCTGTACCCAGTATATGTAATTAAAATGACTAAACTAAATATTTAAACGGATGATTGTGCATAGTCAACCTTTGTCATGTAATAAACTTTGACTTTTGGCTTTAACCGCGATGTGTGGCCACCACAGGAAACACTACAAAAAGCATTAACCCATCTAATTCCAAAAGTTTGTTTCGGATGAAACCTTGTGTTGTTATTTAGGTCATTACTAGGTAAATTATAGTATCTAATGAAATATTAATAATGTAAGTGGAAGGCTAGCTCCTACTAAAATAGTAGAATATTAAATTATGGGAGAGCAGCAGGTGTATTAGTTTTTTATATCAGAATTATTTGGTTTCCACATTTTATTTTATGACATCTCTGTTTTTGTTAATAAAACCGATGACCTAAGTCATGAAATAATTTTTACTGTTGGGATACTTTTCACACATGATAGGAACTGGCGAATCACCACTTCCAGCGTTAAAGCCTAATAATAAGAAATATCGCTATTCATTGCTAATTATTAAGACAGTTTAAGTTAAAACAGAAAATATAATATACCGGGTATCCCGCTATGGTCGACCAGCGGCTGTATCTCGAAAACTACTTGTCCTACCCCAAGGAGTATGCAAAAATTCTTCTCCACACTCAAAATTTACCGCTTTTTTAAGTCAAAATCAAATAAGGAGAATCTATATTAAAATTAAAAGTGGAGGTAAGTTACGTGGAACGGTTTTGGACTCTCCTAGCAATCTAAAAATTATTTATTTGACGTTTTTGGCGAAAATGAGGCATGGGGGAGGTTTGACTGCAGAAAGTTCTATAGCTCCCGAATAAGTTAACCGGTTTAATCAAGCTTGATCTTGTTTCAAAACTATTTGATAGCTGAATTATAGTCTATGATAATACTTAAGTTTTAGTTTATGCCTGAACCGCCAGATGACTTTTTTTGGCCGCTTTAGTAATGTCTTCAATTTTTCATTAAAAGTTAAATGGAAGGCGAACTTTTTATTTCACTTGTCATATAGCTAGTAAAATTATATAAAAAGTGGCGCAAACCAGTAATCGATATCGTTTTTTAAACTGAAGTTATGAGCCAAAATATATTATCTTTTAAAATTTTCTATTTCTAAGCCAATTTCAACATTTTTTTGCAACATCCAGCAATTAACCCTCCTAAAATTAATTAGTAATAATTAAAAATTATGCAACTTTGAAGTCGCAGCTTTTGCAATGAAATGATAACATGAAACGTTCATCAATAATAACTAAGCTATGAAAATCGAAACAATAATATTGACAATTAGATATCATTAGTTTTCGCCTTTATTAAATTATTCGTTATTTTGAATACTAATATTGTGATTTTGTTGTTAAAAACAATTTAAAGGTATGTGGCTGAAGCATATGATATGCTGGCCGCGTATTTTTAATGTCTGGAAAATGCAGTTACTGCCTTGCGGGAGTATGCTTGATGACATCTTGAGGAAACATTTCTCGCGGAGGGTTTTTATGCGTTTAGCAAGACGAAATGAAGACGCAGTATTAGGGATATAGAAAGAAAGCTGGTAGTTCATCGATCGGTTATTTATAGAATTCTAAAAGAATAAAAATTACATGCATCTCATGTCGAACTTCATCAGGCGCTCACGTCATTTGATTTTGACCGGAAGTTAGATTTCTGCTGGATGATTGAAATGACGGGAGGAAATCCAAACTTTTTGCACACAATTTTATGGACCGATGAGTCTACCTCTACTAGTAGAGATAAAGTTAATTCATTTCTAGTCGCAAATAATCTTCATTGCATATCATCATAAATGTGTGGTATGGTATTATTGATGGTAAAATTATTGCTGTATTAACCGTGGATTTTAAGATAGATTCTCGGTTTTTCATTTTGATGCCATCTAACGGTATTATCTGAAAGTGGGAGATAATTTTCGTATACTAATAGAGGCTACTTTTGTAATAATTTTTGTTCTCTTAAGTTCTGGGACAAATAGTTTTTGAGATATAGCCCCTGTCCGACCTTAGCGGGACACCAGATATACAGAGTGTCCGGAAATTCCGATCGTATATTTGAAAGAGATACTCTGCATATGAAAACATGAGAAAAAGTTTATATGAATATAAGTCCTTAAATAGCTTATAAGGAAGTTATGGCCATCCAAATTGGTATTCTTGTAACAACTAATTGGGCTAAGAGAAAAAAAAACATCTATTTAAATCATTTAATGAACTATTATCGAATTGTGTTTAAATGAAAACATGAAAATAGGCTTATGACGAACATAAATCTGATGCTAACTCACAATATCAATAATCATATCATCATTAATATTTGTTCTTGTGCTGAAACGCACACCGGTAGCTCAAGCGGTTGCAAAGAAATAAAGTAGAAACTAGTCTTCAGATGTCACCTTTGGACGGTCATGGCTTCCTTATAAGACATTTTAGGACCTACATTTAAGTATACAGGATGCCTCAAAAGTACAATTTTTAATAACAACTTTACTTTTTTAAATAGGGCACCCTATATTTTATGTCAAATATTGCTTGTCAATTCTTTATTAAAAATTTAGAACATAAAATTAAAAAACTAAAATGGTCTTATAAGAGGTGCTTAAAATGACGACCATGTTCTCAGGGGTTCTTTAGTGCCGGCAGTCCTTATAACTTCTGTCGAAATTGCTCTACAGGTACGTGAAGTTTTAATTTTTTATTCCTTTAAATTGTTTGGTTTTTCAGAATAATCTACCTGCTTTAAATGTCCCCACAAAAAAATCTAAAGGTGTTATATCCGGCGATCCTGCTGGCCACCGACAGGTCCTCGCTTCCCGATCCAATTCCTCTCATAATTATTATTATGTAAAAAATCTGATAAAATCCGGGATTTATGTGACGGAGTATCATCTTGTTGAAGCCAGATATTAAAAGGTTCGTTTATGGGAACTTTTTCCAGAAGCGTAGGTGAGACCTAAGCGTAGTAAATACCTTTGACCTTTTAATGTGCCTTCATAAAAGTGTGGTCTAATTAATCGTCCATTACACGTTTCTTTTGAGAGACTGACACATCAGGGTTTATTACTATGAGTGCCAGGACATTTTTTATTGTGTGACTGTAGAAAAAGAACCCTTTGGTATTTTTCTTTTCACTTTTGCAACAGTGCATAGTGATGGTGTTAGACGATCTGAAAACTGCTCCCTGCATAACTCTTGTATATCCCGCGATGTTTGCTTCACTCGCCGTCGATTAGTAGCATGTCAACATATTCGTTGAGAGTAAAAAATTACAGCATAATTATAAAATACTACTTCGACTTCTAAGCTTCTAAAAATGTTAAAATTCAATTTAAAATGTCACAAATTTGTTACTATAGTAATAGATAATTATGGTTTACCAAATATTTAAAGGCTTCCGCTTTTTAAGTTTTAATACTGGTTTAACTTAATCTTACCATTATTTCGAAACCGGATACAATTAGGCATAGAATATAATATAAATTTTTGATAGAGAATTGATTGAAGAAGTAATATTTCACATAAAATATAGTGTTCTATTTAAAAAAGTAAAGTTGATATTAAAAAATGGACTTTTGAGGCCACCGTATTTACTTAAATGTACTCCCAGTAAAAGTAGTTCTTTATACCAAGAACTTTTTTTCTTGACACTTAATATAAATATGAAGATATATACAGGGTGTAATTTAATTGAGTGCCGATACTTAAGGGTGATAATCTATGAATGATTCTAAGATAAAAAGTTCATATGGACATATGTCCTAAACCTCTTCATTTTTGAGCTACAGGGTGTTAACATTTTAAGAAAAATATAACCTTTTTATATAAATCACTCTTAGATATTTTTATGAAATTTTGTACATACCTTTTAATCAATAAGGAGCATTTTTTGAACAGATTTATAAAAATTTTTACCAGTGACGTCCGTACGGGGTTTGAACTGAATATTTTTAAAGAAAAAATGGATACGCCACTGCTTTTTCTAAAAACGAAACTTACTTTTGAAATTCCCATTTATTTTAAAGCAAATTTCGTTTATGGACTTACTTTTGTACGACGCACCGTTTTCGCGTAAAAAAATAAAAACAAAAAAAACATTTTTTTCTTCGGTTCATTGAGACTGCTTTTATTTATTTTGTTGAATTTGGTTGGCACCCACCATGAGTGGAAACACTTTTTTTGGGACAACAATTTATTTTCTACTCACCAGTGACATTCAACTGAACGTTTGAAAAGAAAAAAACGGTAACCATATTAAATGCCCTCTTAAAGCAAATCAAATAAAAATCAGTAGGCTGGGTAAAGCTACATCAATTTTGACGTTTCTTTTCATAAAGACAAAAGGCCTGGCATTGATTTTGCATTATTAAATAATTATTATTACAGTAAGACGTTAAATTATAATAAAATAATGGTAAATTTTACAAACAGTGAATTAACTGACATGCATTTTATTTATGGGCTTGCAGACGGTAATGCATACGAAGCCAGGCGGATATACCAAGAGCGGTATCCAAATCGCGTACTACCCGATCCGAGAACATTTTCTAGGATTCATAGACGTCTCCACGAGACCGGAACTTTAAAAGTAGACCACAGTGCTAAAGGAGTCCATCAAACAGTAAGAACACCGGAACTTGAAGAAGGAATTTTACACGAAATTGAGGAGAACCCCGAAAGTAGCACGAGGAAAATCGCGGCAACATTTAATGTTTCACATTTTCTTGTTTGGAAAATTCTCATCAAAAATTTATTATACCCATATCACATTCAAAGAGTCCAGGCATTACTCCCTAGAGATTTCCCGATGCGCATTAATTTCTGTGTGTGGTTTCTTCAAAACCTGATGGAAAATCCGTTATTTGACAGGCACATTCTTTTTACCGACGAAGCTAATTTTTCTCGAAACTCAATAAGAAATTTCCATAATAACCATTTATGGGCGGATGAAAACCCTTATGCAATTGTAGAATCAAATCATCAAGAACAGTTCTCAATAAATGTTTGGGCTGGCATTATTGATGATTATTTGATAGGCCCATTTTTTCTCCCAAGAAGACTTGATGGACAATCATATTTACACTTTCTTGAAGAAGATCTGCCGCCAATGCTTGAATACCTTCCATTATTATTAAGAAACCAGATGTGGCTAATACACGATGGTGCGCCTCCACATTTTAGCTTACGAGTGCGTGAATTTTTAAATCACACCTATCGCAATCGGTGGATAGGTCGCGGAGGAACGCAGCCATGGCCACCTAGATCTCCGGACCTTAACAGTTTAGACTATTTTTTCTGGGGGCATCTGAAAAGCTTAGTGTACCAAGTGCCGATTCATACCGAAGAAGAGTTACGAAATCTTATATTAGTATGCTGCCAAACCATAAGAAACACCCCGGAAATCTTCGAAAATGTGCGTCAGTCTATGGGAAGAAGAGTCCATGCTTGCATACGTGTGGGTGGACGACACTTCGAACAACTACTGTAAATAATGTGGGTTCTTTATTCTGTTTATCTTCTCTTGTCATTTCGCTTTCGATTTAAGGTTTGGAATTTTTCCTTTTAAATTAATCGCGATTTTTGAAATAAATTTTTTTATTTTTTTTTGTTTTTATTTTTTACGCGAAAACGGTGCGTCGTACAAAAGTAAGTCTATAAACGAAATTTGCTTTAAAATAAATGAGAATTTCAAAAGTAAGTTTCGTTTTTAGAAAAAGCAGTGGCGTATCCATTTTTTCTTTAAAAATATTCAGTTCAAACCCCGTACGGACGTCACTGGTAAAAATTTTTATAAATCTGTTAGGTCAAAAAATGCTCCTTATTGATTAAAAGGTATGTACAAAATTTCATAAAAATATCTAAGAGTGATTTATATAAAAAGGTTATATTTTTCTTAAAATGTTAACACCCTGTAGCTCAAAAATGAAGAGGTTTAGGACATATGTCCATATAAACTTTTTATCTTAGAATCATTCATAGATTATCACCCTTAAGTATCGGCACTCAATTAAATTACACCCTGTATAGAGTTGTGACACCCTGTGTATATCGGTGTTTTAAGTTGCTAAAATAATATAGTAAAGTGGAATCTTAATATTAATATTCATTTTTAGGATTAAATGAGGTTAAGGTTATCATCAGAGTAACGGATTTAAATGATAATCCGCCCAAGTTTACAGTAACCGGAAGACCTATTGTCGCAGCTATTCCTGCAACTGCAAGTTACGGCTACGAGGTCGTAAAGTTACAGGTAAGTTATTATTATTTTTGTGTGTTGGCAATAAACAAAATTTATTAACCTAAGGAAATAATAGATATTTCTATTCAGCTAAATTAAGATACATATTAAAGCTATATTTGTTGAGCAAATATTATAATTTTCGGTAAAAACCTTGATCGATTATAGGCTTAAAAGCTCTTTAGGAGTTTACATAACCTATTGGATTATCGCGGAGAAATATTAAATAGTTATCCTCCTGACATGTGCGGCAGCTGATACTTTTCCGCATGCACGAGACTGCCTTACTGAAGAAAGAGAATCTAACTTTTCGCATGTGTTAGGTTAGTTCAGGTTGTGTGGCATTATAAAGTAAAGTGTATATGAAGTCAATTGAAATATCTAACTCGGCCTGTAGGTGGCACCTCCTTTATCAAACATTGGCTCACTTCCAAGTACAACAACAGCAGAACAAGAACAAAGTTACACGCAACAACAATATGATAAAAAATAAAACATGTCAACCAAGCAAATTAATTAAATACTGAGGGAATTTAAGAATAAAGATTTTCAATATTTTAATCAAGCTAAAGAAAGGAACATGCAGGACTGCAGTGTCAGTAGTATAAAAATTATACGGCTTCAATTCGCCTGTGTGGCATGCAACCGTTTTTACATATTAGAATTCGGTAGTGACCAAATTCTGGTTGGACATTTGTGACACTTACATTATCTTATAACATTGACGGTATGGTAATGCATATTTTTTTATGATCAGGCTTAGCACTGCAGGATTAATCTTTATGGTGCTCTGCGAGCGGTGTGTGTGCGCAGGAAACGATTCATGTTGGTCTCGAATGTTTGGAGATTATACTCGTTGGGGAACACGGCCTCAAGGAGGTCATTCCAGAGTGATGACGTTTTTTAGAACCTCTAAACAGTGTCGTTGAAGGGACAACAGTTGTTAGGGTGTATATAGGTTTTTAGTTCGGAAAATGATTCTAAGCGTCTGCAAGGCTGCCTTAGGAATGGCCGCAACGAGACTATGCCAAGACATATGACTAGCCAAATTAGCCCCCAATAAATAAATTGATAAGGCCAAGGGAATAGTGTCCCGCCATGACTATATCAGGTTCCTCAACATTAACTTGTTTAGAAAAAACACGTAGCCTGGGTTTTTTACCGTTACATTCTACGGGGTTTGTGTCACCCCAAGACAGAATTTCTTCCAGATCTTTGTGTTGAGATGTGAGACCTCTCGTTGCCTATAGAGATGTACATTTGCAGTCGATGTTGGAGTATATCCAAAGTAAAAGATGAAACAAGTGTGCGAGCATCAGCGATGCTATACAGGGTATTTTAATATTATACCGACAAATTGAAACAGGTGATTCCTTGACAAAAAAAAATGAAAAAAGTTCCCATTAATAAAGGTCCAGAAACCCCTCGTTTGTAAGATACAGGGTGTTAAACTTTTAATTTTTTTTTTGGTTTTTCCTATTGATAATATGCGTGCCCAAAGATTATTTATTCAAATTCTGTACTTTTGTTACATTTTAAAGTGTCTAAAGAATTAATCTATTGTCATTTAAAACTATCTACAGGGTGATATTTTTTTTAGCGTCACGACCACTGCGACCCCCCCCCTCCAACTTTTTTTTGATACGACACTGACTATACTTTTTTGTAAAAACAACTTTCTTGGTTTATCATTTAGGTACCTTTTTCATTTGTTGCACTTTTTTGATACCTTATACGGTTCGGCTGATATTTGGTAAAAGTAGACTTTAAGCAGGGCTACATTTTTAATCTGGTCAAATAAAAAGAAATTTGTACACTAGTTTAAACAGTTTAAAGTTTAACACCCTGTATCTTTCAAACGAGGGGTTTCTGAACCTCCATTAATTGGAACTTTTTTCACTACTTTTTGTCAAGGAATCACCTGCTTCAATTTGTCGGTATAATATTGAAACACCCAGTCTATAGGGTTTTTAGCTTTTTTCAAGAAATCGTTAATGTATAGTAAAAAGATGGTGGCCGACAATAGAGAACCTTGTGAGACTCCGGCATGATGTTGTATGTGTCTAAAAGAAATCCAGTTATCGCGTCTCGCAGAGAATGGTGTTTAAGAAACCTTGAGAGCCATGTACGAAATTGAACCGGCATTCCGTATGCTCTCACTTTAGTTAGGAGCCCCTCATCCCATATTCGGTCAAAGGCGTCTGGAATGTCCAGTTCTACCGCCCTGTGATGCTCTATTGCGTTGTTCCTAACGCGAGTAGCATAAGCGAGAGGGCATCCTGTTGCTCTATACTTACGAGATCCATAGTAGCGGTCACTGATAATATTGAAACCTGCCAGGTATTTTATTAATTTTTGGCTGAGAGCCTTCTCAGTAACTTTTGATATATCCAAGAGCAAAGCAACTGGGAGATAGTAGCTTGGCAGGGTCTACTTCCCTTTTTTGGGTATGGGCTGGACTCGCGTAGTTTTTGAGCAAAAAGGAAATATTCCTTTTTGTAAGATCAGTTAAAAAGCCTACAAGATATTTACTGCTTGTTAGTCACTTTCTATATTTATACATATTATATTGATATTTTTTCTTGCCGGAATTATCTTTCACAGATCTTGTTCCTTAGTCGTTTTTTCTTTTTTTTCTCATAACCTGTAGAATTACTTGTGGGATCTTTATCTTGCAGGAGCAAGGCTAAGGAGCCAATAACTATTTCTATATTATTTCTTGAAGCATTATAAAAGGAATTTAAAACGATAAGTATTACATCAAGCTCTCGCTTAAACAAAGCAGTAGTCCAACTTTGAATAGAATATATTTTACATATAGGTACGAATGTATCAAAAGTCAATATCATAATCACTGGTATAGCTATAACAATTTGTATAAAGCTATATCTATATCTATAACAATTTGTATACAATTTTTTTTCTTCCCTTCTCGTGACTTTATTTTTGCTGAATCTAAAAAAGTTTTTATAGTGTCGTTTACTAGCGCCCACATTTGGGTCAGTGGGCCTAATATCTAAGCAGAAAATTTTTCGCAACAATAAAAAGAGCTAAAAGTTGGCATGCCTTTTACATTAAGATATGCTGTAAAAAATTTAGACGATACAAACAACATGAGGAAACATTCGAAGAAATATAGTATTTTGCTAAATGTTTAGGTGTCAATATAGGTATATAGGCAGTTTATAATCATTGTGAAATGTATTTCAGTTTTAATATAAGACTAGTGGTCCCATTAACTAGATCGCAGGATAAGTTAATTAAAAAGTGTGTCTTAAATACACTTAACATTAAAAAATAACTCGTATGGATAACTTGGTGAAACAGATGGCTCATACTGTCTTACGTCTTCTTCTTGAAAATCGAAAATCCGTATATTTATATACTAAATAATTTACTACCTACCCATTGTTATCAACCCTAATAATGACTTTGGTAGTGAGACAGAATTATGTTTAGATTATACGACTTTCATAATTCCACTTAAATTGGATAAACTACGTCTGAAATATTATTAAAAAAAATACCTTGAATAACGCGTTTTCATACATATTACGTTTATCTGTTTTTCTTATTATTATAAAAATATACCTTCTAAGCTAAGCTCGTTGCAAATCCCGACCGTATATTCATGAAAATGTATATTATACGCATTGTAAAGCCCAAACCACGCCCAAACGCATATTTATGAATATATATTTTTCGCGCGTTGTCGAGCCTAGTAGTGTTGTCGGGCCAGGTAACGATACGTTCCATTAAAATGTTTTTAGTGTATAAATCTTATACGCGAAAGCGCCCTTTATACATTTAGGTTTTCCAAACGTTTGTATAAGTGAATATATAAACAGTACGTCGCTTCGGGCTCCAGAACGTTCTGAACATATCTTGTACCGTACCTGCCCGTATGAGAACGTTTATGTCGATATTTATAAAATCATTGTATACAATACATTAATAGAGCACACAACATTTAACACACAGAGTAAGCAGGACTATTATTGGCACCCCCCTCAATAATTGGCCCACTTCATAAAAACGCATACAAATAAGAAAATGTTTATTACTGAGATGTTACAAATGGCAACTAACATATATTTCACCAAGCACTGGACTAACTTCAAATATGTCAGTTAATTTGTCCTCATTCCTGGGCTAAAAATGCATAGTTTGCTTCGTCGACTCTTTTGCTTCAAATATTCACTAATTGTTGCACACCACTTTTAAGTTTCTATTTGATATTGATTTCAAAGTAGTACGTTAATTAATCCTTATTAACTGCATAGACCTACGAGATAGATTTCAGAAACTAAAGAGAACTAATATCTGTTTCTAACCTAAACTAACCTCCAGCGAATTTCATTGTTCCTAGTACTTTTTCCGAAGGAATATTTGTTGTTACAATGAAGCAATAAAGTGGCACCACGTTTGCTTAAAACTTATTTGAACTCATCAGACATTTTAATAGTTATAGTTGGAAACACTACACCAAATTGACTATAGCAAATAGTTCTTAATAATTAGTATTTGTAGATGCTTCCTCGAATCAATTTATTAACATTGTGTAATTAAAACAGATTTTAGCTTAGGTTATAGATCATAAAATAATTATAACCCTACTTCGTATTTTGGGGCAGGTATCATATATTATTGCCGAATTTAAGGATCCCCGTCAAAACTTAGGGGGGGGGGGGGGGAGAGACATTGTTTGGCAATCTTTCTTTTTAGAGATAATGGGATGTTTTTTCTAAATATTCGAATAAGCCTTCCAAGCCCATCCCAGCCAAACACATCTCTCAACTTTGGTGGTTTAAGTCTCCTTACCCTGAGTTCCTGTCCTACACTATAATAATATAATAACTTTCCACCGATTCTAGGAACACACCTGTAAGAGTATGTTCTGGGAAATTTGTGATGATCAATGGTCATAAATTAAATTTGCTAATGCTCATCTTTGGTCCAATAAAATCTTCATTAAAATTTTTAAGCCAGGTCATTGCCTTTTACTTTTATTCTGCCTCGGCTGGCTTAATTCAACTGTCGTCTTTTAGGTTTGATGAATTGAGGTTTGCCCTATCTGTTTGATCTTGAGCCCCTTTTTTAGGATTTATATGAGGTCGTCTATCATAAATCGCTTCTCAATGAGATTTTAAGATAAAAATATGAGGACGACATCATCAGTAAACCGCCTGTAAGTGCGCTGGGTGTTGCTAATATTTCTACAGGACTTTTTTACTCTTTTATTTATATTACCTGGCTAAGAAACCTGCTTTATTGAGGTAATCTAAAGTCCATGTAATGAGCAACACTGTAGGCATACCTAAATTCAAAAACGCATTTATAACCACGCAATAGATATAGGATGAGGCCGGCCAAAGAATAAAATTAGCCCCTTGGCTATTTTTTATAGTCTTGACCCTCTCTGATTAATTTGCTCATCTCTTGGCCTAAATAATAGTGTTGGCCTATTTCCTTCGATAAGGCCTATTTGTCCCAATTCGGTAACCGTAACTAATCTCAACGGCTCTATACTCAATTGAACCCTTATAATTGTTTGTGAAATCAGGTCAGTGATCTTTAGTAATTCTAGGTTAGGTGCCTGCTTACCTTAATAAAGCCATTTGTATAGGACTGGAAAAAATATCGAAAGTTCAATATGAGAACAAAATACAGTGCGATTTATTTTAAGTCGGGTCGATTGATTTTTCCTGCTTAATTTTTGACCCCTTGATGATTCTTCTTCTGACAGTCCAGAACAATAGTTAAATAATGGTACAATAAAAAAATACAATGGGGTTTCTCATCGCTATTTTTAAAAGTTATGAAACGATTTAACACTCAAAAACGAATAATGGTTTAATGTAACATACCAAACTTTCTGCCTTTTACAATCTACATTTATTTTGATCATAATATAGACAGACACTGTGTATTTAATCTATTAAATATAAAATTATGTACAGGATGCTTGACGGTGTATGGGAGCATTAAGGGAGATTCTCTGGTTACTTTAACTTTTTATACTTTATTACTAAAAATTTAAAAATATTAGTAGAATATTGTTTTGTGATCTTAATAATTGCGGATAGGACATATTTATTAACATTAAGATTGTAGGTAGTAACAAATTGTATTTTGGGCTGGCAGAATAAAGGCAAAAGCAAATTGTGGCTTTTTTTGCCTTGACGGCAATTTCATTTTATAAAGTCTACTTCTCCAAAAACTGAAAGATGAATGCAAGAGAGGTCAGATATTGTAGACAATCGCAACATCTAATCATAAAATATTAAACCAAAATCCAAAATTCAATAGAAGTCGGCCATACACGGGCGACCTTTCCTGCGAGAAAGATTAATCCTGATGGAATGAATGCGGGTCATTGGGTAACAACTTGATTAGATTCATTTGCATTTTTCTTGTCAAAAAATAAGACGATCCGGTACGACAGCAGAGAACACGATTTTTTCGCTGCGTTAGTGTACTAATAGGTTTTGCGAAGGGTTTTCTAGTATGCCGTTTATGCATGAGAGGAAAGAACGCTAAATAATAAATTGTGCGATAATAGTTTTATTTTCCATTTACTTTTATGAAAGGAAAGAATGCTAAAAGAAAGAATGACAGTGTAGAACCTTCATGTATCTCACTAATATTAGAAAGTAAACAGAAAAAGAGCAAAATTTAAATTATTTAATTTTTAACGAGTATTTCTATTTTAATATAAAGGTAGAAGCACCCAACCTAAGCAAAATAAACAAAAAAGATATTACCGAAACTAAAAATCTCTTGGAATAGTTTACTATATATACTATATAAAAAAAAGCAGGCAAATTCAGGGGGCATCAATATGAGGTATGGCACCGCACTGACTTTTCATGGAAAAAAGAATAACCCCTGAATATTTTTGATATGAAATAAATTTTAACAAGACGGCTCAATAAACAAACGTCAGAAATACAAATTTATAAACAATTAATAATTTTGTAAAGAAAATATCTAAAAAAATGTTAACATGTGTTCTATTTATACGCTTAAAGTAGGTAGGTATCATGACAAGTTCTATTTATATAATAATTAAAGTAGGTATCATGGCTAGAAAAGTATCTGAGGTTATCATTACTGGCACCTTCATCCCTTTCTTAAGAAAGTGCCATTCTAACGGCAAGGCTTGGTTTACAAAAATTCCGAACGAGCTGTTAAATTACAAAATAATTTCTACCGACGTATCATCTTTGTCACAACCACAGGATCAAAGTCAAACTTCGTAAATGTCCTAACGGATCAAGATCATTTTGGTCGGTAGCTAAGAACGTCAGTCAGAACTTTACCAAGTCAACCATTCCACCTCTAACAGGTTCTGATGACACAATTGCGACCAAAGCACAGGAAAAAGCAAACACACTGTCGGAACTATTCTGTTCAAATTCAACGATTAATTTTCAGGGAAAAACTCCACCGAACATTTCTCCCTGTAGAATCGAGGATGTCCGGGATTTTTTTCCGGCAGCTGCATGATAAACGAATTTTGAGGACTCTTGACATCAAAAGAAGCTTCTGCTCCTGATGAAATTCCAGTCATCGTTATAAAGACATGCGCTGATGAATTGATACCGGTATTTTTTAGGCTTTTTAACTTATCTTACAAAAAACGAATATTTTCCTCTTACTGGAAAACTGCGCGGGTCCAGCCCATACCCAAAAAAGGCAAGAAGACCTTGCCAAACAAATATCGTCCATTCGCATTGCTTTTGGTTGTATCAAAAGTCATGGAGTAGGCTACTAATAAAAATTATTAAAGTACCTGGAAGGCCTCAACATTATTAGTGACCACCAGTATGGATTCCGCAAGACTAGATCAACAGGAGACCTTCGCGCTTATGTTACTCATGTTTGGAACAACACAATAGAACATCATGAGGAGTCCCAGGCGGCAGCACTGAACATTGCCAAGGCCTGAGATATGAGGGGCTCTTAGCTAAAGTGAGAGCATTCAATTTTGTTCATGGCTGTCAAGCTATCTTATAGACCGTTCTCTGCGAGTGGCTATGGACGAATTTCTTTCAGACAGATTTAACATCTACGCCGGAGTCCCTCAAGTTTCTATATTGTCGCTCATCCTCTTTTTACTATACATAAACGATCTATTGGGAAAAACTAAAAATCCTATATTTGTGCGCTGATGACAGCACACTTGTTACATGTGTTACTTTGGATGCTTGAACATCGCCTGCCAATGCACATCTCTATAGGCAGTAAGAGGTCTTACATCTCAACAAAGGCCTGGAAGAAATTCTGTCTTGGGGTAACAGTAACCAAGTAGAATTTAACGCTAAAAAAACCCATGCGGCTGTTTCTTCTAAAAAAGGTAATGTTGAAGAACCGGATATAGCCATTGGTTCTGGTGTATTGGTTCGGCTTTTGGTGCATATTGTTCAATTAGAACCTTAGCAGCATGTTTCTGATGTTTGACAGACGGTTTGTGTTTTAAAGCATTTTTTTGTTACTTGCGTCTATGTTTATTTCTGTCTGTTTCTTTAAAATCCATTATACATTTTTTACCTTTCCAGATTTTTTTCTCTTTTGATAATATTCCGTTCACTTCATATTTTTTCTGATTCTGTCTAAATTTAGCATGTTATTTTTTTTTCTCTCGTTCTTTTTCCTTTCTTTCTTCTGTGATAAGCACTTTTAAAGTCTTCTCCTGTCGGAGACTTGTCACATATTATGTCGAAGCCCTTATTGATGCTTGGAAAAACAGCTATG
The DNA here is from genome assembly GCA_963920685.1 of Polydrusus tereticollis. Classification (NCBI taxonomy): domain Eukaryota; kingdom Metazoa; phylum Arthropoda; class Insecta; order Coleoptera; family Curculionidae; genus Polydrusus; species Polydrusus tereticollis. The sequence goes on from OY987329.1 coordinate 61,538,011, forward strand.
TCTTCTATTAATTTTGCGCTGTATACGATACAGCACTACAGAAGATACTTTTGCTTGATTCTGGTGAAACTGAGGCAGCCACTTCTACATCTAAATCGGTATCTGTGGCCGTTAAACTATGGCTTTGTGAGAGCTCTTCTTCTGTCGACTCACGCAGGTTTATTGCTTTCATTTTTTTCTTTCGATAAGAGCTTTCTTCTCGTTTCCTTTTTTTCTTCAGTTCATATTTTTTCTTTTTGCTTTTTCAATCTTTGGTTATTGGCATTTTTTTTTTAGGTTTTTAAATTTTGCAACGTTAGTGCTTTTACGTCTAGTCTGATAGATTTCTTATTATTGTTTTTCAGAGCCTCTAAAAAAAAATAAAAATTTTCGTCACTGGCATCCCAATTAGTCATCGGTGTACCCATTAAAAAAATTTGCCGGGCACACCAATGACGTGGAACCCAGTGATTCTTTGATAAGCATTATTCGCTTATTACGAGAATGAATTACTAATAACGTTTTTGCCAGGTACAAGTTTTCTCAGAATTAATTTTTCAATTAGAGTATATAGAAAAAATTTAAAAACACTTATCGCTGGTAAAGCAGTTTTTCTACTCATATATTAGTAAGAACCTACTTACGCACTGTCTACATTATTACTAAAACTCTAATTACACACACTATATTGTTAGAAGTTACGCTATGCTTAAGAACAGTTACGCGATGCATTGCAAATTATGCAAAATTTCTTGAAAATTTACTAATATGATTGTGGAACTGTTACGTAATATATTACGTAACTGTTCTTACGCACAGCTTGGCTTCTTATAATATAATGTGCGTAATCAGAATTTTACTGATAAAGTATACATTGCGTAAGTAGGCTCTTACTAATATAGGAGTAGAGAAAGTATGGTACACAACTCGAGTGGTAAGCCTATTACACACTCTTTCAAATTACGTTTAGTAAGTTTCAAAATCGTATGTAATAGGCTTCTTACCACTCTTGGTATGTAATATAATATCTTATTACAGGGACCCTAATGGCCTTCTTTAGGAATAAAGCTTACTTCATATAGTTGCTAATCACGAATTGCGAATTGCGACTAATGTTCCGATTGGTCAACTTAAAATATTTATTCGGTGAAAGTGTCAGAACGAAGTTTTAAGATTGTTATGACAATGATACTTATCTTATTTTTAAGTTGAAGTGTTAAGTTTTGTGGTATTTCTTATAGACTTGTGATTATAATCATAATAAAAACGTAGAAATCACACGAGAAATAAATAAATAACGGTAAAACGAACTAAAAATTCAAAATGTTGAAAACTAAAAACACTAAAATATGGTTAGATCACCAACGAAATTCGCATCTATATGAGACAGGACAAGCGAGGTAATTTTTCGGATGCGCAATTCGTCATTCGCATCTATATGAACTAAGCCCAAATAATTTTTTGTACGATTTAAAAGTGTTAGATCACCAACGAAATTCGCATCTATATGAGATAGGACATGCGAGTTAATTTTGAAATTCGTGATTCGCATCTATATGAACTAAGCCTAAATCATTTTTTGTACGATTTAAAAGTGTTAGCATTAAAATAGGACGTTGCGTCGCGGCTCGACGTGTCGCTAAATGCCGATGGGTACTCCATAAATAAATAATCCTTACAGAACCCTTCGACGCATGTTGTGGTAGTCGCTCGGCGGTTATAAGACGCAATTCAAAAGAAATAAATAGTTTCAGGTGTTTATGTCTATCTTCTATTTTTAGGCAACAGATCCTGATTTAGGCATTAATGGAGAAATCCGATATCAAATTTTAAGCAGATCCGAGGACGCTAACGGACGCTTTGCCATTGATCGTATGACCGGAGAGGTTAGAGCTATAGCTAATTTTGCAAAAGAAGCGGGGAAAGTGTTTGGATTTGACGTCAAAGCTACAGACAGACGGGGAGCTGATGATGGACATAGTACTATTGCAAATGTTTTGGTAAGTAAAAAAGTACTGCCTAGAGTAAAGTTAAATAAGCCTGATGCTCTGCATAAACAAAAGTATATGGGTTAAAATGTGATTCAAATTCATCAGAGCCGCACTCAGGCTTAATTATTTACTACAAATATCTTAGGAGAAATTAAGAGGTCCTGTTTACTCCAATTTGAAGATAGCCGTATAGTCTTTCTCAAATATGTGTATACATGGTGCTACAAATTACAGAGTGTATGGGTTAATAATTGTGATATGAGCAGATAATGCCAAAATTAAATTAAATAATGACTTTTGATAAAATTCATTTTGAACGTTATAGACAAAATTAAAAACATTCATCGTTCCGTTGTTGTCGAGTTCGCATAACGCGATACCAGAATATTCCTGTTTACAGAGTTTTTAAAGATTGTTTTTTTAATTCGTGTAGTGCTGTTATTTCGTTATAATAATCGTTCAATTTGGCAGGTAAGTCTACTTTAATATTAAATTATTTATTTATAGTGTCGCCAGTACTTTATTTTTAAAAAAATCTCATATTACGCGATAGTTTAAGTTAAAGATTTAACAAGCTTTAAAAAGACTGAGAGTTCAAATAACGGCAAAAATTAAAACTGTTCGACTAAAAAACAACTTCTTTTTACAGGGCCATGCCTTCAAAGAAAAGGAAGCAATGGAAATCTTATAATATGTGAAAACAATAGAAGCAGTTAGAAATAACAGTTTAGGCTATTCGTCTGCTGTAAATCCTTATAACCTACCTCGCCTTCATCATTATTTGTGTAAAAATAGGGTTCTCCTGAAACTGCTTCGGGCAGTAAAACGGTTTCGCCCCCAGAATTGGAAAAAGAACTTGTATAATATTTTTGTTTTCTTTATGAATAAGGAACAGCACTGCGGGATTAATCCTTTATGGCGTTCTGCGAGCGGTGCATGTGCGCAGAAATCGATTCATGTTGTTCTTGAATCCTTGGAGATTCAACTCGCTGGAGAACACGGCCTCAGGGAGGTCGTTCCAGAGTGATGACGTTCTCCAGATCAAAAATGTATTAAACGGCGTCGTTCGAGGGACACTAAGTTAAACCACGTACGGGTGGGCTGCAGTGGCTGATCGTGTATATCTACCATGCATCGCTCGGTGGAATCAAGCGGGGAACCTAAGTTGAGCACTTGCTATAAAAATATTTGTAAAACAGGTTCAAGCCGCCAACCTGCCTTCAATGTTCAAGACTTTCCGGGTTGTTTGTCAGATCATTGTCACCGATTAAGCGAATAGCTCTTTGAATGGAATCCAGCAATCTTAGGGTATGTTTAGGAGCAGAACCCCAAATATGCGAATAGTACTCTAGCGATGGTCTACTTTAGGCTTTATAGAGCATCAAAAGTTGTTGGGTATGTAGAGGTTCTTAGTTCGGAAAAGTATTCCAAGCTTCTGCAAGGCTGCCTTAGCAATATTACTAATGGATCGGAAATATTTTGTTCTAACTCCAAAAGATTTGCGGTCTATGGCTTTTCAGCCCATCCATCGTAACAATATATCACATTTATTTTCTCTTTTTCGCGAATCTGCTGGAAAGGACTCGAAGACCATTTGGAACCTCCCTAATCAGAGCTATTGGATTGACAAATTTGTTTGATCATTTTCTGGAAAAAAACTAGACCCACTAAGGACAGTCCAGTACTTCACGTGTTAGAACATCACACCCACAACAGAAACTTGAACGTTAATATTAATAATAGCACAAAATCAAAATTGTCGAGAATCGAAGATTCCGGAAATGTAATTCGATCGAGTTTAATGGCAGATCTACGTCTACTCGATCGAGTCGAGCATCGAGTTTCGTGCTTCCACTGCAGCATTTACCAACTTCATCCTCAGAATTTCAATCTGAACTGGTCCTTGTGGTGATGATCCACTGACTTCCCATGTTAACGCCAAACCAAGTACTGGTGATACGGAATGCATTCTCTCTGATGATGATATCCCACTGTTTTCCCTTGTAAACCTAGAGCCATCAGAATCTGCTAATGATACGGAATATAATGAAATGTATTCGCTTGTTATTTTTGCCACTAATTAATAGGGCGTGCTGTTATTTGTTTTTTGTTAAAATATTTTTGATAGAGAATTAAAATCGTTTTTGTTTCGTTCGTTTTATGATTTACTCTATTTCACATTACCCTGCATTTTCGTTCAGCGCACATCCAAATGTCTATTTTGAAACCTTTTTTCTCTCAAAACTGGTTGGACGTAATTTGTTGGTAATATTATGAGTTAAGTAATCACTAAATTTTAGAGTAAAAAGTATAATATTTTTAAGTTAAAAAAATGAAATTGGTATTCTATATTACCCCAAATTATTCTACGATATTGTGAATCACAAAATGTTGTATTGCACATTCCCTTCTGTTTTGATCTGGCGTACACTGAAATAATTTGGTGATTAGCGCTATCTTAGGAGGCACTATCGGAAACACCTTCACATAAATACCTATTATTTTAATCTTTCTTAGACCACACACACTATTAAATATTCGGTAGCACCTATTATGTAAAAAATATAAAAAAAAAAATGTACCTCTGTCAGATCGTCAACGATAAGCTAGGGGTACAACAATTTGAAGTTTCAAATTTAGGATTACTGAATGTAAAAGAGTAAAACTTAAAATGTTATCTGCATTGGCTTGAAACTTCCCCTACGATATCTAAGTTTACATGTTTCTTGTATAAACTGAACGCAGCCTAAATTGAATGTTTAATTGTTTTAAAATGAAAGCACTGTGACGCACTGGCGCAGTTTTTACTTCAAATCTATGTTTTGTGTAATTTTAAAACATTAAAATAAAACAGCGCTTAATTTAATCAGGTTAGTCTATGTGAAATGTAACAAAATAGATTTTCAATATTTTTGGAATAACCTGTAAGTTTAAGAAACGCATATATTTTTATATACATGGTGTTTCATAAATACGGTACGTAACTTAAGGGGGTGATTCCTCATTATATTCTAAGAGAAAAAGTTCATATGAACATGTGTTTGGAATTGCCCCGTTTTTGATTGACAGGCTGTTAAAGTTTTAAAAATAAAACGGTTTTTTATTATTTATTTATTTTAAATATCCTTTCCCCGATTTTATTGAAATTTGGTACCGTTATTTAAAATGATAATTCTAATTAGCCCTAACGAGATTAAATTTATTAAATCCAGTGGCATCTCAGGGAGCACCTTAAAGAATATTGTTGACAAAGAAATGTACCCCACTGACTTTTCTCTAATTTTGATATTTTTTTTCGGATTTGCCAACTAATAATACAACTTTTTTATTCTTTCAATTGTTTTCGTATCTTGCTTAGTTTTCAAGAGTAAAAAATAAAAACCACTTGATTGCATGTTCAAAAAATATACCTATGTGTTTCAAAGTTAATTGAAATATGAGGTAACGGTAAGTTTTGATGGCTAATTTACCTGCTTTATCAATAACAAGTCAAAAACGCTGAAATGGCCCAGATGCATTTCAATTATGACCTAGCAAATGGAAATGCTGAAAAAGCTCGGCGAATTTATCAAGAGCCTTATCCAAACAAAGTATTGCCATGTGCCAAAACATTTAGACAGCTCCATGCAAGATTAAGTGAGACTGGGCGTTTTAAACGTAGTACAGAACTTCCTGGCAGACCTGCAACGGTAACCACGCCTTAGTTAGAGGAAGTTGAGATGATCCTTCAACTAGGGCCAGAAAGGTAGCACTGCAACTTCAAACAAGTGCATCAACTGTTTGAAGGGTTTTGCATCTTTATCAACTATTTTTAACCAAGATTTGATTTAAGTAGGTGGTTGTTACATGCAGTAGCGCATAACAACAATTTTTTACCGAACATTTTATTTAGTAATGAGGCCTCTTTTTCAAAAGCCATTAATAATTTTCATAACGAACATTTTTGGGCGGACGATAATCCTCATAAAATTAAAGAAGGTCGTTTTCAGCAACCATTATTGGTGAATGTATGGGCAGGGATCATTGGCGACTATCTTATTGGACTATACTTTTTACCACCTCGATTGAATGGAAATTCCTATACGAAGTTTCTGTCTGAAAAACTTGACGTTCTGTTAGAAGACGTACCTAGACAAATAAGAACTAATATGTAGTTCATGCACAGCGGCGCCCCAGCACATTTTAGCCTAGTTGCTCGTCAATACCTCGACAACACTTTCTCTAATTGCTGGATTGGACGCGCAGGTCTCCTAGATTGGCCAGCAAGCAATCTCAACTTAAATCCTCTAGAGTATTATTAATCACCTAAAGTCTTTTGTATACAAAACAGCTGTATTAGATGAAAACGATTTAGGAATTCCAATCATTGAAAGTTGCAATGTGATACGAAATAATGCAGGCATTTTTGAACGTGTAAGAGAATCAATGGTAAGACGATTGCAATCGTGCGTTTTATCAGAAGGTGGCCATTTTCAATATTTGCTTTGATTAACTGTTGCATTTCTTTTTGTATCATTACTTTAAAAAAATAATGTTGTTTTAAATTTCAATGTTTTAATTAACTTTGAAATGTTTGGTATTTTTTGTCTCAAAAACAAAGCAAGATATGGCAACAATCCAGGGAACAAAAAAGTAAAGGTGCTCGCCGGGACATCACTGAACTTAATAAATTTAATCTAGTAGGGTTAATTTTGCCTTATTATTTTAAATAACGGTACCAAATTTCAATAAAATCGGGAAAATGATATTTAAAAAGATTATAAAAAAACTATTTTTTTTTTAAATCTTTAACACTGTGTATATCAAGACCAGGGCAACTCCGAACACATATTCCCATGAACTTTTTCTCTTAGAATATCATAAGGAATCGCCCCCTTATGTACCGCACCGTACTTCTGAAACACCCTGTATTTATAACCTTATAAGGTGGTAACTAAATATAAAAGTTAGACTTGTAAGTATTAGATAAGGTTTAAGGTGAATTTTTATCTCAGCTCGAGGTAATTGTTACCGGGGTGGTTCTTTTGTGAAGGTCTCTTTCGAGTAACACAATAATGTGTACGTATATGGACTCCAACGGGTATTGCTGTGCAAGCCAAGATATATTATGATTAAGTTTTGAGGGCCACTCAAAGCTGCATTTAGCTCTAACTTGTCACAACAATACCAAATTGCTGTGAGTAAAACAATGGGGTCTACACACAGTTCCGAAACAAAACACAAATATGATTAAAAGTTACTTAATTCGAAAATTATGTCAATGGTAAAATGTAGTTTGTAAACGGCAAATAAACAATACTTAATGCAATATGTTTTACCAACTCAGACAAAAGTAGAAGAAGGGTGGGTTTGGCTAGCTTAAGTACTCATTATAACAGCGCAAAAGTTGCAATGAGTTTAATTCAGTAAATCACTTATATGTTCAAATAAATTAAATTGTTGAACAAAATAGCTTATGGCTTTGGTTAGTTAAATTACATAATTTTATGTATAAAAAAACATTGACTGTGTTGAACACCAAAAAAATAGCAAATTACTAGATATTTGCAGAAAAAATTAAAAAGGTACTTATCACCAGGGTCCTCCTGGAGGCAGTTGATCCTCTTAAATGATAGCTCCTTGTTAGCTGCTAACAATGCCGATAGGCCTCAAATAGGCTTTAAGGTAGATTTTCGACGCTCGCGGCCAATGCGACCCTTGCGACTGATGCGACTATGCGGCCGGTCGTGTGTATACCGGTTTAATGCATTTACATATATCTCCTTTAAAGGCATCCGACCGCGACGAATGCGACGGATCCGATCAACGCGGTCGTACCACTCGACTTCTCTAGAAGCACTCAGGTCGTATTGGTCGTGTTGATCGCACGTGGCTTTATACTATTTGTATATGATTGTAATTCAAAATGATTCTGCTTGCGTACGAAGATGAAAACAAATTAATTTTCAGTTAGAATGTTGTATAAACCTTAAGAGTTTTGAATGCATTATAATATACTTTTAAAAATGAAACCCTGGAATGTCGCGAAACAACAGATAATAAATCATAATTGTGCAGGTCGTGACCGTACAAAGTCGCATATCTCGGAAAGGAGGGTACAGATGCGACACATCGCATTGCTCGCAGCCGCGGCCATCGAAAGTCGACCTTTACAGATACCTCAAGAAAAACTGGTCCAAAACCCCTCGGTTCTAAGCTTAGTTGGCCTAAATAGTCAAGTTATCGGAAAACCGGAAAAGAGAAGAAAACGGCAGTGGACTGGTATAAAAAAAATAATAAAGTTTTAGGCTATGTGGCAAAAAAATCGATAATCGATGAAAATATACGTTGTAAACTTACCCAAGTAGTGCCTCAAATAGTGTGGGAAAACCCAAAAATGGGAAAACATTTCTCTACTTTTTCCACAAGGCGCAAGTCTGTGACCAGGTTGCAGAGACTGATTTTATCGAATAACAGATTGACACAATTGACGGTTTTTCGTCAATCTCAAAAGTTCACAGAAAATTAAAAAAATTTGAGCCAACAGCCTGAAATGCATAGCGGTATTGCACAAGGAAGTGATTCTACGATAATCCAAACAATATAACCAGAACAACCTGAAAGTATAGTTGGAGTCAAGCAAATATTTGACGCGTGACACTTCCATCTTGTCATATTTGTCCAATACTATTAGGTTATTTCGATTTCACCAACTTTATTACAGCTGATACTTAGTCAGGGCCGGACTGACGAATATTGTTATTTATAAACCTTTGCAGAAAATGATTGCTGGGAAATTGGTCTAAGAATATGAATTATAATATAAATAAATTTGTTTTGATAAATTCTGTGCATTGTAATGGTGAGATTCAGGATTGACCATTAATATCACAGGTCTTAACAAAAGCAATCTTAGTAGTGTATAACGATTAGTAGTGTATAACGATTAAATTAATAAATAAAATGCGGATCTGCAGCCCATATGATTTGACCAAATCGACGAGAAGGTAACTCGGTTTATGTATATCTCTTTTTAGTCATATAAAAGGATAAAGATACAAATACTTCGAGTGAGTGGTAATTATTATAATATAAATTAGCCATTAGTAACTTTTATATTATGAGTGGCCTGCCGTATTTGACACCCATGACAATATGGAAGTGTCACGCGTCAAATATTTGCTTGACCCCAACTATAACAACGTTGCATATTTACTTTTAAAATAATCCGCTTTAGTCATAATTTCATCTTAAATAGCTTAAAACATGTTTAAAAAAACACCCTATACCTAGATTATAGGAACTACCGAGAATCAATATCAGAAAAAAATAAACAGGCGTGGGATTTATGGCTTAAGAAAAAGCCGGAACAAATCACAAAGATTTCTTAATAAGTGACTAAACTTTTTCCTTCCTAAATAGATAAAATTTATTTCCGTTCGTTGAACCCGTTTTTATATATTTCGTGAATGTGTCATTTAGCTTAATAGGATTAAGCCCATTTTTTACAACTTTGAAAATAATACAGAAAAATATTACAGCATTTTGTTAGCATTAGAATCCATGGTTGGTAAATCCTCAATAACAGAATTTATAAAGAAGGATATTTTAGTCAAAATATGACAATATACACATTGGCGTCAGAAAAACATTTTTCTGGGGTAAGGGGGGGGGGGGGGGGTACTTGGAATGATTGTCCAGACGTTCTTGTATTTTACATGATATTATTATAGCCAGGCACGTCATTTCTCTTTTGCCCAAAACCCAAAAAGGTTTGGATTTATCCGACATCGAATACTTTCGAAAAAATCTTTTCTCTTCAGTGATACGATTTTTTTTAAATCCTAGTAGTTTCCACGTCATATTTTTTTTCTTGTTTTTTTGTTTTCGTAGGTAATTAGCTTACTTATTAAAATATTTAATGTTTTGCATAAGGTAGGTATACCTATTGAAACCGTTTTACAGGTTGTTACAAATTCGAGCTTAAGCACAGGTATTTCTAAAACTGCAAGAGATGCAAAGTCGGTTAAATGGGAAGAAAGTTTTGAATAATGGTGCTCAAAAAAACGCCGCTAAAAAAATTAGAAAGTTCCGTATACCCTCGGAGATATCCAAGAAAAAAATAGAAAATTACTAAATTCGTTTTGATTTTTTCCTGATTACATTTTTGTTGAAATAATTTAAAACAAATGTCACATTTCCATTGCCACTTTTTCTCCTCTACAAAGCTATCATCAACTTAATTTTTTTAAATACGGACCTGGGATTTTGATTGTGTATTTTTAATCCTCATGCTTCTAAAACCTAAGATTGGATGTCTTTTGAATGCCATTCGAACGTCTCGTTCGTTAATAATACATCACCGAGATTTTTGGATTTTTTACAAAATACTACCCTGGTAAAAATTACAGTATTTATTTGAAACTGAGTAGATTCTGATACGGTGTATAAGAGGAAATTAAGTTAACTTTGTCTTTACAATACTTTTTTTAATAATAATAATAAATGATAAGTTCAATAAACAGAACAAAAACAGATTACTTAAATAAGATACACGTCACATTAAAACATGGATTAAGGCACCGATAATATTAAAAGAAAATTAGGAAAAGGTTGAATATCCATGAAACTTATCTCAAATCGAACACGTTGCCCTTAACGTCTAAACATTTAACTGCTTTATTATACAATGAGTCCCAGAAGTAATGTCCAAATTCATTTAAAATCCGGCGTATGTATTTTTTTATGGTAAATTCATGTATACAGGCTATCCCAAAAATAAGTTACGACCATCAACTTCATTGTTTCAAATGAAAACATATATTTTTTATTTTATTTTTGAATTTTGCACCTAACTCTGAGTATGTTTCATGTTACATGTCTTGTAACTAAACTCAACAGTTATCGAAATAATTACGATTGAACATGTCAATCAAGTAAGACCGTATTTCTGAGGATTTATTCGTTAATCGAGCAAAACATTCCATTGTGTGAAATTCTATGCATGGTTAGGTTTGGTAATAGAACACGTACTCAAATGGAAACAGCTCAATTATTCAATGAAATCCATCCTGATCGTCCTCCCATTTGTCAAAAGGTGGTGAGTAGAATAGAGGCTAAATTTAGAGAATTCAGTCATCTTAGAGATTTGCCTAAATCTGATCGACCTGCTCGAGATGAAAATGAACAACCTGACGATTTGCTTTCCTTGGAAGAAAATTTATGTACTCTGTCGCACATTGGGGCCAATTTACACATGCGAAAATCTGTTGTTCACCGAAAGCACAAATATCACCCATACGAAGTTATTTCAGTGCATGAGTTATTTGAAGATGATTTCGATAGGCAAAATTAGTTTAGTGAACGCATGCAAAATATATGCAATCTAGATAATAATTTAGTAAAAAATATTATTTTTTCCGATGAAGCTACATTCTGTTTGAATGTTATCAATCAATCAATTTATTTATTGGTAATTTGTGCAGGGCAGACTTTTACATGTGAGAATATACAGTAAAAATTAGAAAATAATATAAGTAAAATAAGTCACAATTTAAGATCTTACAAAGAAAACATTATCTACAAGGACAGTACATTACAATACAGTAGACACTACGAATTTCGACAGAAATAGCTAAAATATTCTTCATTTAAATAAAATACACTTGTGATTAAAATTAATTTAATTTTTTCCTTATATCTGTTTATTTAGTAGTTGCCTAATTTCTATCGGCAGCACGTTAAAATACTTTATGGCCCAGTAGCCAGGGCCATCCTGACAAGGTGTGTTAGTCCCGGATAAGCTGCTATTAAATTAATTTTATTTTTAGTTGAGTAGGAGTAGGATGAAAATATATGCATGCTATTTTTATATTGAGAGGACTTTCTACAATGTACAGGGACGGTAGTGTAATCCCTGTAACCCAAACTACTCATAACCCTAGCTGCACTTCGCTGCAGTTTAAAGAGACTTCGAGTACCTGAGGTATGACCCCATATAAGAATAGCATACGAGAGCTGTGCATGAAAGTTCGCAGAATAAGCTGTCCTTAGTAGTAGTATGTGAGAAACATTTTCTGCAAGGCGACGTAGCAGATACTTACTGTTATTCGGGTTTGAGACCATAGCTTCAGTATGTATAAGTCTACCCATACATTTTGCTTTTGTCGATAAGAACTCCAAGGAACTTTGTGTGAGATATGTGATCATTTACAGCCCCAATCTCTTTCTTTGCAAACACACAACATTAATTTCGTTCCATTTTTCTTTAAGACTAGTCTATGAAATGAATGAAACCGCCTTTTAGCCATCTCCTGCGCCTCCAAAGAACCCAACAGCGAAGCCACAACAGAGATGGTTGTGTCAAAAGGGGTATATTAATAATAAAAGGGTAATGTGAGCCGACAAAATTGTCGATACTGAGCAACAGAAAATCCGCATTGGATGATATAGGTTCATTGCTGGTACCCTCAAAAAACAAATGTGTGGTGTGGAATAGTGCGCGGAGGATTAATTGGTCCATTTTTCTTTGAACAATCTTTAAGTGGGCAAGTACTCCTCGAATTACTCTAAGTTTAACTAATTCCAACACTAGTGGCTTTATTTCCGAATTCATTGGACCCAGATTCCCCTGATGAAGAAGTATTTGTTGGCAGGCCATACAATCTGCATGTGTTGAAAGACAAATGGTTGAAAACGTGCAAAGAGAGTTTATTTATTGCCTTGGATATTGTCAAGCAGTAAATGGCGCACATTTCCAATATTTAATTTGATTTGTTGTTCTGTTCTCTTTAAATAAACAGGTCTTACTTATTGATATGTTCAATAGTAATTTTCTCGATTACTGTTGAGTTTAGGTATATGACATGGTACATAAAACATACTTAGAATTTGATGCAAAATTCAAAAATAAAATAAAAAGAAGATGTTTTCATTTAAGATTGGGCTACCCTGTATACTTATCATCGAAATGACAACATGAAAAAATAAAAGTCGACGGGTCCGAGCATTTTTTTAAAAAAACACACCCCTCAATTTTAAATAAATTTAGACATTTCTTCTGGTACTTACTGTACCATCGTGCCGAGAAAAATCTGGTACACCGAAAATTTCCTGTTTTCTCCTAGACTATTAGAAAAAATGTAATAAAGTCTCATACCAGTGAAACTTCATATGAAATTTGATAAAGAGTAAGCAAAGTCTATTGAGAATAGGTTATCATTGTTGTTAAAAATACAAGGAGAAATCAAAATACGTATAGTTTATTGTTTTAAAATGTAACAAAAATAAAAACAAGACTTTTTTAAATATTGGATCATATCACTGTTCCTATCAATTTTAATTTGAATCATATTTAAACTTTAATATAACAAAAAATAACATGTTTTTTAATATTTGGTAGCTGCACCGTTGTTATTGATTAAGGCTTGCAAACGTCGTGGCATACTTAACACTAGGTTTCTCGTATACTCTTGCGTTATTTCATCCCATGCTTTCATAATCCTTTGGCGCAATTCAACTTGGGTTCTAGGCTGGAAGTCATGTTTATACATAAATTTTGCCATTTCACCCCAAACGTTTTCAATTGGGTTGATATCGGGACTCTTCGAAGGCAACGGCAGAACACGAATATGATTTTCTTCTAAATAATTCTGAACTATGCGGGCTTTATGTATCGGAGCATTATCGTGTTGAAATATAAAATCTTGGCCATATACTGCGCCCACCGATGGTATCATAACTTGGTTTAGTATATTGCAATATAATAGTGCATTGAGCCTTTCCTGCACTATTTGACAAACTCCTGGGCCCCTTGCACTAATCCAGCCCCAAACGTTTATAGAAAAGCGTCCACTTTGATTGGTCTTATGTGTATATCTTCCATCGTATCTCGTACCAGAAGGTCTGTAAACGCGGATTTTACCATTGTTGCAGGACTGAAAGGTTTTTTCATCGGAAAATATTACGGTTTCCCACATGTTATCTTGATTTATATATTCATGAGCAAATTCTAATCTTCTCTGCTTATTTGCTTCGGTCAAAAAAATTTTATTTGTAGCACAACAACTTTTTATGTCAGAATTACGAATTCTACTACGAGCTGTATTAGCCGAACCAGGAAAATGTGTTTCTTCTTTAGCCTTTATTGCTGTTTCGAATGGATTATCTCTTAAAAAATTAATTAATCGTATATCTTGACCTAAATTCGAAATTTTGGGGCGACCAGAACCTGCTTTTCTTACGATACTTCCATATTCTTCAATTTTCTGCTTAGCTAACAGTACGGTATTTTTGCTAGTTCCTAATTCATCTGCGATGTGTCGTATTTGATGCCCGTCTCCCAATCGCGTGTAAATGATCGCTTTTTGCTCGACGGTTAACGCTGGCATTTTTTAAAAAATATTTCGTTTGGCACGTCAGTCACAAAATTAAATCAAACTGACAATTTGATTTTTTGTATTTTGATCTACCCCGTATGGCAAAATACAAACCTTTTATTTTGTAACCTAGGTTACTTTTTAAAAATTAGATATTTTTACCTTTTCAACTCTAGACATCTTTTATAGTCGAGGAGATATGTATGTCGTTCGCCCAGTTTTTTAAATTCGCTGTACCAGTTTTTTCTCGGCACGATGGTACCTATACTTTTCTTACGACTCTTAAATTGATCTTCTGCGTAAAAAGCGGCATGGAGTTCTAATTTTTTGACGTAACTGTGCCAAGTTATCAGCAGTGCCATTTTTGGAAAGGTTGGAATTTAGCAATAGTATAATAAATATGGGTCAACGCCAAAATTATGTCAGTGTATGACAGTATGAATATACCTCAGAGATACTTGTAATTTCATTCCCAATTTACCTAATATGTATCTGCTTTTTTTCTGACTTTCACCAGTAAAAAATCCATTAACCTTGTTGGTGTATTTTTATGAATCGAAACGTTCGAATGGCATTCAGAAGACAGAAATCCGTATTCAAAAAAATTAGGCAAAAGAAAAACCCCTGTCTGCTACTACAGTAAAACCTCGGTTTGCGACCGCCTCTATAAAGTGAGCACCTGCCTTAAAGGACAGGTTATGAATTTCCCTTATTTAAAAATGGAAATTCCATTATTTTATACTACTCATTACCCACCCATCTGTTATACGACCGCGGGCACTCATCATCGAAATTTTTGGTAAATATTTATGCTAGTAACACCCTCTATTAGGGGCAGTAAACCCTGATCCGACAAGTCTTCAGTAATATAGGCACATACACTGAATACTTTACTGCAGGCGGATCCATTCAATTTGATTTAAAGGCTAATAAATCGGTTGTTAACAATAGTTTTGTTTTAATCAGTTTTTGGGTGTTTTGGGACTAACGTGAATATTTAAAGGTGGCGGAAATGGAAGTGTCTTTCTTTAAGCGAAAAAATTAAAATAATCGAGGAAAGTGAAGAAACTGGTTTAAGTACCAGGAAACAGCCTGAAAAATTGTGAGAAGTGGGTAAGATTCAAGTGACTATGTTGCTTCAAAATAAAGCAGAAGTTGGAAATTTGTTTCAAGAAGATGGCAACGGTGAACAAATTTTCCAAAACCTGGCAGTGGATCGAGTTGTTTTTAACTGGTTTCGTAAGGGGTGAAACAAGCACTTTCCAATGTCCATGCCCATAATTCAAACAAAAGCCCTCGAATCTGCTCAATGTCTGGGACTAGATAACTTCAAGGCGTCAAACTTTTTTAATAATGTTAACAATTTTGGCAAGTCTATTTCAGGGTGGCCCACTCTCAGAGTTTTATAGCATCTAAACTACTTAACTTTTTAATATTTTTCAAAAACAAGGTTATAGGGAGACATTAGGCTTACAGTCTAAAATTATTTTTAAATATACCAGATATGTCCCAAAAAAAAGATCCATAGCAAAGTTATATTTTTTAAATGGAACTTACAATATTTTTGGATTCTACATAAAAGAACAATTATTTTTTAGTAAGTGCATTATAAGTCTAAACTTAATATTTTCTGAGATATCGACTTTTGAAAAATGACATTTTTGAACTTTGACAGCTTCTAGCTTTCTAACGGTACATCTTAGAGCAAAACGGCTTGCATGTCCCTATCTTCCTTTTCTACTATCTTTCTAAAAGTGTCAACTTCCGGTTAAACCGGATGTAGCTCAAAATCCGGAAATATAGAACTTCCGGTTTAACCGGAAGTTGGCATTTTGGAAAGATAATAAAAAAAGTAAGATAAGGATATGTAAACCGTTTTGCCATATGGGGTATCGTTAGAAAGCTAGACGCTGTCAAAGTTCAAAAATGTCATTTTTCAAAACTCAATATCTCAGAAACTATTAAGTTTAGACTTATAATGCACTTAAGTAATGTGAGATATAGAGTGTTCCGTTTAAAAAAAAGTATGTTTGATATTATATCCTGACTATTTGGGAGACCCTGTAAAATTTAAAAGCATTTTAAATTGTAGGCGTAATGCCTCCCTATGACTCTCTTTTTAAAAAATATTAAAAAGTTGAGTAGTTTAGATGCTATGGAAGCTTGCGTTGAGAGTGGGCCACCATGTATATTTCCAATATTTTTTAATTGCTACTAAAATGTGAATTTGAATTTAATCTGAATAAAAAATAAAATGAAAAATATGAAGCAATTACTAATTTCTGACTATTTTAAAGCATAAAAATTTTAAAGCAAATTACAGTACATTGTATAATATAATATGAATATGTTAGTACGCACGTGCAGTATACAGTGACCGGCAGAAAGTGCGCACCATATGGGAATCTATGAATTTAGTAAATTTATTTTATTTCAGAAAAGTTCTGCATATTATTCTCAACCAAAATATCACCCAACAAATCTGGTAAAAATCTTATGGTATACGAGGGAGAGTCAAAAATTGAAAATTCCGGTAAGAGTCATGTACCTCCATTTTTCATTTCAGAAAAGAAATTTATTAAAAAATTATGTTTTAGTTTAGAAGATATGCTCAAATACCAAGTTTCGCTTATTTTGGACAAGAAATGGGGTTTACCAGTTTTTTCTGAATTACCCTCTATAAAAAGTACATCGCAACCATACAGTGCGCAAATTGTATTTTCTGTACACTTTGTTAGGGATAACCGTAAATAGTATGCCAGATTAGTTAGCTTTAACAATTTCATAGTATTTTAAAATAAAAACATAAAAATATTAAATATTTTTGCTGAACACCGTATTTTATTTTTTGAGAAAACAAAATAATTTAATCTAACTAATATTTTGTTATACACTTTAAAGCACATTCCATATTGTATATTAATACATAAAAGTATAAGTTTTCTCTTTATTTAGATTTTAATTGTGATCGTCATAAAAAAAGAATTAAAAATTGAAAATAATATTTGGATTTTATTTGCATAAGGGAAACTTGGTATTTGAGCATATCTTCTAAATTGGAACAATATTTCGTTATAAATTTGTTTTCTAAAATAAAAATGGGGGTACTTTACTCTTACCGGAATTTCAATTTTTCTCTCATATATCATAAGACTTTTACCTGATTTGTTGGGTGTTATTTTGGTTTGAGGATATGCAGAACTTTTCTGAAATAAATTAAATTTACTAGATTCATAGATAAAAAAATGTTGCTGCGCACTTTCTGCCAGTCTCTGTATACATATTGGTAAATTGGCTTCATCGCATTTAATTTAAGTTTTGATAAATTTAAATAAACTATTTTAATTTAAAATTATTTACATATAATATGTAGATACTTATTAATAAACAAACACTGTAAAATGCAGACAAGCTGTTTTATTTTTTTTCTCTATTAACCGAATACCCCTGTTAACCGACCAGCATTTGATTCTCCGAGGATGGTCGCTATTGAGAGATTTTACTGTATATTAATACAGCTTTCTTTTTCTTACAAGGACTCAGTTAACATAACATAAAATTATGCACAACCTTTCCTAAATTATAAATGATTTACGTTCATTCTGAATCACTATAGTGATTTTCTAGTATTATTATATAAAATATTTAACCACGTGACTTTTTTACTCTTCTTAAAAATCTAATCAGATTATTTGTTTTCTCCACAGGTGTATGTTCTGGACGAGCAAAAGCAACTTGTGATGGTAATGGGGTTAAAACCTACCGAAGTGGAGAAAAGTATGAATAATATAACTTCGTAAGTATTAAATTTAGCATAATTTTAATAAAATTGTTGTAAGCTTCATATATTATGTTACATATAAACTGTTATTTTCATAAATGACAAACAAATATACGAATAATTAGTCCCTTTCAGAGATTTGTTAACGTGAAATTAGCGTTTTTCGAATAAAAAAATCACAGATTTAAAACAAATCTTTTTTGTTAATTGATTATCAAAATGCCTACTGGTTGTTTAGTCTCTCTACTTTAACTAATCTTTTTTTAAATAGGGTTTTTGGATCCGATGTCTCAAAATGCATTGCTACATTTCGTGGCTTGCAAAATCCTGAATAATGTTTCGAAGATCGTCTCCAATGTTATTGTTTAATGCTGCTGCCAATTCACAAACGTTGCAAAATCAGTCATGAAAAGCTGACTACTTCTGTTGAATAAATATATATCTTCTCAGCATGCTGACATTCATAATTTAAATAAAGAATTTCTTTTAATTAATTGAACATCTCCCTTTTCTCAAAGCTCTATTAAAGTTCCTAACCACTTAAGCGATTTTCTCTTTGCTAATAACATCAGCAACATAAGTTTTGTTCCGTCTCTTTAAGATGAACGCTTCTGCGTTCGAAACATGTAGACTAAAAAATATGCCTAATTTGAAGTGATCATCATTTAACTAAATTAAACTTGTGTAGGAAGATTTTTCGACTTTCTTTTCCCATATACTTTCAACTCCACTTTAAGTATGAACTATTTCTTTAATTTAA
This sequence comes from Polydrusus tereticollis, assembly GCA_963920685.1. Classification (NCBI taxonomy): domain Eukaryota; kingdom Metazoa; phylum Arthropoda; class Insecta; order Coleoptera; family Curculionidae; genus Polydrusus; species Polydrusus tereticollis. The sequence goes on from OY987329.1 coordinate 61,556,878, forward strand.
ATTAAGTAAGTTCATTTTAAAATTAGTGTTGAAATAGACCACTTTTGATAATGAGAATCAAATTGAGTTTGCGTATTTCGTCCACTATAATATGTAGTTGTTGAATGAAAGATAATTTCAGGGTATAAAAATCAACAACCTACGTTTCGACATATTTTTTTTCCTCCGAGGGTCCGTCTAAGTGAATGATGTACTTCGGTCAGGTTTGGCCCAATGTGCTCATACTAGTTTGGTCTTATACCCATTCATTTATTCCAGTTCCTTGCACTAGTTTGTGTAGGTCAACTGGGAAGAGTGTCGGAATATCCTGTGGTTCTAGTCTTGGTTGCCCGAGTATCTGTTGCCTTTTCCGATCCAATGACTCGCAGTGGCAGATAATATGCTGCACCGGTCTACTTTCTTGTCCGCATAACCTGCAGCTTAGGTCTACGTTGTACAGTTACATACGGTGCACGTGCATCTTAACGACCATGCGTCCTGTCCCAAGACATTATAACTAATATGAATGATTTACTATGGTTTAATCCCTGTCTGTTGTTCCAGTAGATTTTGTATTTCAAATTCAAATTCAAATTCAAATTCCTTTATTCATGCTATTACATAAAATATGTTTACATACGTCAGTATAGAAAAAAAAAAGAGAAACATTTCACATGTTATTTCGTTCTGTGAGCATGATGAGGCTTAAATTAAAATAGATTAACAAATAACATACATATATCACCATATTACACAATTGACAATAAACAATAATAAAATAGTATGGTATTGAAAAGTTAGTTAATAAAATTTTAAAGTTAAAATAGAAATAAAAATAAAATACAAGACGAACGACATAACATTGAATACTTATCATAGATTGGTGGCTAGAAATTCTTCAATGTCGTAAAAGGCATTTTCTAATAAAATTTTAATGACGTTTGATTTAAATTGTTTAAGAGGTAGATTTCTTACAGCAATGGGAAGCACATTAAAGAACTTCGGCCCAAGAAAACCCGGCCCATCTTGTGTTCTTTTTAGGCGACAATAGTTAGGCATTAGATGGTCTTTGTGTCGGGTGTTGTACTGGTGGACATCGTCGTGCGTCGTATATGTCTCAACGTTCTTTTTTACATGTAACAAGTTTTCCAGTACATACACTGATGGCAAGGTCAAGATGCGAAGCTGCCTAAAGGCCGCTCTGCAGTCCTCTCTATACGCCAGACCAGCAATCAGCCTTATCGCCCTTCTTTGCAGCCCAAAGATTCTTTTTGATTGAGGCGAATGCCCCCAGATCAGTATTGCATATGCAATCTTACAATGAAAGATTCCATAGTAGGCCGTTGATTCCTTGTCCATCGTTTTAGAACATCTCGTACTGTGCACCTTGGGACTCCGAGTGCCGGTTCTCGACCAATGAATGTTTTTTTCTGCCCCTTTCTTGCAATTTCGTCAGCCTTTTCGTTTCCTGTAATACCTTCTTGTCCTGGTACCCATTGTAGTACCTATTACTTTGTTGGCTTTTGCCAGGGCCACTAGTTCCTCTTGGCATTTTCATACCAGTGTTGATGTCACCTTATTGCTTGTTAGCGCTCTAAGGGCTGGTTTGCTGTCGGAGTATATGTGGATTCACTTATTAAGATAAGTTTTCCTATTGTATTCATACGCACACAGTGTAGGATGGCGTAGATATCCGCTTGAAACACCATGAGAGATAAGCATTTAGGCTTCCTAGCTTTGATATTGTAGTTTTCTGCTGTATCTTTGACCACCAGACCAGTGCTGCATACGTAATTGCAGATCTCACTACCCTAGTTAGTATAAGACTGTCCAAACAAACGGAAAATCAATATCATAAAGATTAATTATAAATTAGTTATTTCTGTAATAAGTTGCAAAATGAGCTTGTTTCACTGACATTCACTGACAGCTTTTGAGTATGATCTCCCATTTCACTAAATCCTCTTAACGCATAGTTTCAGAAAGAAATTCGATTTAATTTTAGGACTGCATGTCTAAACCTGTAGTATTTCACATAGTCTACTTTATAAACACGGAGATGGCGGCTTGGCCAAAAACTAATTTTATGAAATGTTCCATTGCTCGAAGGTCCAAATTGAGTCCCGATAAAATATGAGGTCTTAAATAATTAATTTCATTCTATGGCAACCAATAAATCAATCTATATTTTTCAGAATACTGTACAACGCAACTGGATTTGACGTCCGCATTAGAAAATTGGAACCCCACAATGAACGTAACCAACTGGATAACACCGCGTAAGAAATTTTTATTTTATTTTCATGCACTATCACGAAAGTGAACAAGAAAAGGCGTCTCTTTTACGAGAAGAAAGTTTATTTTTACGAGATCCAAAGGGAAAGTTGATATAAGCTTTCTTAAAATTATTAGATAATAAATTTTGTATGACTGTTTGGGTAAGAAAAAGTGTGATTTTAAAAAGTTTTTAAATCACAATAGGGATGATCCAGTCAGTGGCGTAGCATGGGGTTCCGCCGTCCGGGGGGCAGGACAGATTTGCCCCCCTTCCCTCCCTACAAGCAGGTAGAAATTCTGGAGAACTGAACAGGGTGTCCATTTGTCGATGTAATTGCAGGTTATCTCGGTAACTAGTAGAGATCGAGCATTGCGAATTTTATATTACGGCGCTACTTTTTCGAGAAATAAAAGATGCCGAAAACAGAATTTTCATAGCCCTCTTGTTATTTTAAGCTACAGGGTGGTTTCGTTTTTCAAACAGTTGAAATCGAGGTTGTTTAAGATGTTAAACCTTTTTCAGATAATCCGAATAATTAGAATCCCATCAATTCTAGGTAACCTATAAATTGTTTTCTACTACCCACACAGCACAATCATGTTACTGAAATATTTCATATTAGTTTCTTCGAAAGATTTTAAATATTTCATAAATATTTCAAAATATGTATGATATTTTTATTAAATCTTTCAGAAACCAAAAATGTCCCATAAAACTAATATTTCATTTTATGTTTCGGTAAATTCAATATCAAGAACATATTTATTAAACAAATTGCAGTCAATAATGGTCATAACGTATTTTTAATTGAAAAGTTAGTTAAGAAAAAGCAGTATAAAAAAGCAATATACTTAGTATTCCCCGTCAATAAACTTAAAGAAAATAATTTCCAGACTTTAACATTCACAGGTAAAGTTACAACCAAAGTTGCTAACTTTTTTAAGAAAAGAGATTCAAAAATAGCTTTTAAAACTAATGATACACTTGGTATATACATTAAAAATAATAAATCAAAAACTAAAAACAAAATAAATCAGGAGTTTATCAATTAAATTGCGGTTCTTTTTCCAAATTTTATATTGGCCAAACGGGTAGGTCATTCCAGAATAGAATAAAAGAACATAAAGTTAGTTTTTTAAAGAAAATTCTAATTACGCCAAACATTTATTGAGCGATAACCATAATTTTGATGACAATTTTAAAATTTTACACTTAGACAACAAAGTTAATAGATTAGATTTATTGGAATCGATGGAAATAAACAAATATAAAAATGCAAATTTACTACTAAATGAACAGTTGGATCTAGGGAATTCCCCGTTATTAAACATTTTCATTAATATAATTTTATTACATGTTAAACGACAAAATACCCTGTTATTAAATCTTGTTTATTAATTCTATTGTATATAATTTTATGATTAAACGAACTTACCTAGTGAAGTTTAATCCTAATTATATGAAGCTTCGTCGAAGTAAATAAGACTAGGTGTACTATCTTCGCTTGGCGTCAAATCTCACACAGTTTAAAGAAAACAATTCATCTCATTCCCGCGCTCCGCTTCGTATCCCTATGCTTAGCTCAATTTCATTCCTGTTGAAAGCTGCATTGTTGCAATTTTTGGTGGGATAAGGGTGCGACCTTATTTACTTCGACGAAGCTTCATATAATTATGATTAAACTTCACTAAGTAAGTTCGTTTAATCATAAAATTATATTTCAGCTTCGTCTCGTAAATAAGACTAGGTGTAGCAGTTTAAAGTACTTGCAACAATGATGTTTAAAAATTTACAGTCCTTTACAAAGATGCAACCGGGGATGACATTGAAAATGCCGAAGCAGAGTGCAACGCTTGTGACTATTGTGAGATTTAAGATCTGCGAAAACTCATAGATTTGAATGTAATATTTAGGTAGCTGATATAAGTTTAATTGATTCATAATATAAAAAATAGTAAAATAAAGGTTATAAACTCTAACGCGCCTCTAAGGTATGGTTTCTCTGGAGCAGTCAGCTGCCGCGGCTGGCGCTCGCGATTAGTAGCTCGGTACTGGTTTAATGCGATTTGTATGTACACGGTTTCACTGCCGCAGCTCAGCGACACAGCGTTCGCCGTCAATTGCAGCGGCTGCGTTCGGACTGCTAGAGAGACCAGTCCAGCCGCGATCGCTCAGCAGAATGCCACCGTTTTCGGCAATTTCTGACAAGTGTTTGATAGAGGAGGTGCAAAAGTACCCCCCTTTATACAACTATGAGAACGAAAATTACAAAAATGTTGTAATGAAAGAAAATGCATGAAAAAAAGTGGCAGCAAGTGTAGGGAAGAACGGTAAAGTGTACAAAACCATTCTGTTTATTTTTCAGCATTACATTACAAAGCTTATAATTAGGGTAGACTGGAGCAAGTGCGAAGCCCTTTTTAATAGTTCAAGTTTATTTCCTTCCTACTTTAAATATACAGTATTTATAAAAGTGTCTTTGTAAGAAAGTAGTAGTTTAATATGTTTACTTTTCATACTGCATAGGGCACTCATGAATTATTTTTGAGATCTTGAGATTTGAATGATTATTTTTTTTTGTACCGAAATTTTACACTTACCTCAAAAAGGGAAAGTGTAAAATCGAAATACAATTTCCATGCATGTTCGCAGAAGTGGTAATGGAAAAGTGCAAATGAAGTTTATATCTCCCATGCTAATTCATGCTAATTTTTCTTTTTACATGCTTAAAAAAAAAATAAAAATCTGGGAAGTTATGACTTTTATTGTTGGAAAATAGTTAGCCAAACAAATCATAAAAACGAAAAATTAAAAGGTACCTCTGAAAAATAATAAGTAATCCAAAATAACCCTCAAAAAGCTCCTAATAACAAGAATAATATTTTTATAAACGTATTTATCCGTTCAAAACCCAATGTTTGGCTTTAATCTCTAAAACAGTAGGAATTATTCCCAAGGAGAAAGAAACTAAAACAGAAAAGAAACCTAAAGTTTAAAAATTCGAATAATTTTATGGAACTTTGTTAAATATTGTATCCCGCAAATTTCACATTAAAATGAAAACCTCCTCGGCGTGTTACTGCCGGTTGAGGTTTGTCTTTTAATGTTCTAGTAAACTTGATTTCAAAGCCGTTGTCATCAGTGTTTACCTGGCCAATAAAATGTTTGTTTGCTTTTGGTAATGTGTATTTAAACAGTACCCAGTCTCCAATGGAAATATTGTCTTTGTTTATTTCAGGAATCTGATCTTCGCAATCCGATTCTACAGTGAAACTTTGATCCGATTCCATAAAAGGTACACTTTCATTATCTGATTCACTGGAGCTGGATTCAAATTGATACGGACTTGGCCGACTTTGTTTACTCTTTCGGTCAATTTTCATAGCTGGTTTAGATATAGTAGATGAACTTGTAGAGAGTTTTGACTGACTACTTGCGATAGTACCTGCAATGGTTTGGCCACCTTGAATTAAGCGCTTTCGTTTCCTTGGATTAGAAGAAGGACTCTGTCGGAACGAATCAAGTAGTAGGTCATCAAAACTTGCCTTTTTTCTTGCCGATTTTCGGTTGTAGCTGGTACTACAGCTTCAGTTATAGGATCCTGATGATTATTTATTATATTTTCTTCATTTTGATCAGAGCTGACAACTGCTTTCAGATTGGTGGCACTAGATGCTGATGAAGGAGCTGTAAGTAATTCTGCATTAGATGCTAGTTTCCTTTTAAATGAAGCGTCAGATGTAGAAGGCTTTACTGTTTTTAACATTGACTGTTCGAAAGTAGCGGTTTTTTCTGTTACATTCGGTGCTACAGCATCATGTTCATTCCTTTTATTATCAATGCGTTCTGGCCTCGGTTGTAAATCTGTTACAGATCTTTGATTTTTCAAGTGTTCCTCCCATCTTTTTAGGGCATCGATGTCATTTTTCTTTAGGAATAACATGTCTATTAAATGGAACAATACCACTCTTTCTAAATCCTGTTTTTACGATTCAGGAATCTACTTCAGCCCAGGTTTCCACTAGCAATGTGGCGAATTCCCTTTTTGGTAGTCATTGTCCCTGATGATGTCTTCGCCATGTTATTACTTCCCTCTCCCATATTGCCTTAAAGGATCTAAACACACTCAAATCGAGAGGTTGAAGTAAATGACTTGAATGTGCTGGCAGTTTAAGTATATGAATATTTTCTTCTCTTGCGGCTTGAATTAATAAGCAATCCACATGCGAGACATGCCCATCATATATAACAATAATTGGTGACTGATCACGAACCAAAGGAATAAAAGTCTTTAGAAAGTAATTTCTAAATATTTCGGAGGTCATCCATCCATTGGCGCTGGCTGCATATACGGTGTCTTTGAAGAGGTCTTCATTTCTTTCTGAAATCCAGGAACTCTACATTATTGTCTTTAAATATTATCAATGGTGGCAATTTTATATTTTCTCTGCCCGATCCAGCAATTATTCTTGAAGAGGGTTTGCCTTTCGCGCCAACAATTTTAAGACGAGAAGGATCTGTACACAGTGAAGTCTCATCTAAATTGTAAATACATTCAGGACGATCCTGAATACCCAACTCCAATATAGCCTTTTCCTATAAAACAAAATATTGGTCCATTATGAATGGGTCCGTAGATTTCTTTCTGCAGTACTCTAAGCTTTGTGGTATTTTCATACTCAAAGAGTGACGTTGTTTAAACTTTATTAGCCAGTCTGTGCCTGGCATATTGTTCTTAAAAGGATTGGGAATATTATTTAAAGTTACAAAGTCCCGGACTTTTTCTTGAAGCTCTCGAATTTAATCCATATCCCCACTTCTCCATTGTTTTTATATTTTCGGCCAGTTGACACTCATCTTGTCAAGAAAGTATTAGAGGTCGGCCCTGTGTCTTGCTTTTTTCGCCACGGCGTCCGGTTATTCTACAGTAGATTGTAATGTATGAGATTCTGAATTCGGTACTAGCCATCGACATGGTTAATTGACCTTGATTGACGGCACTTACTGCAGCATTTAATTGCTCCTCCCCATAGGCAGGCCCTATACCACCCTTTCTGAATCCTGTTTTTATGATTCCGGAATCTACCGTCCAGGTTTTCACTGGCAATGTGGCGAATTCCCTTTTTGGTAGTCATTGTCCCTGATAACGTCTTTGCTATGTTATTACTTCCCTCTCCCATATTGCCTTAAAGGATCTAAACACACTCAAATCGAGAGGTTGAAGTAAATGACTTGTATGGGCTGGCAGTTTAAGTATATGAATATTTTCTTCTCTTGCGGCTTGAATTAATAAGCAATCCACATGCGAGACATGCCCATCATATATAACAATAATTGGTGCCTGATCACGAACCAAAGGAATAAAAGTCTTTAGATAGTAATTTCTAAATATTTCGGAGGTCATCCATCCATTGGCGCTGGCTGCATATACGGTGTCTTTGAAGAGGTCTTCATTTCTTTCTGAAATCCAATTGTCTTTAAATATTATCAATGGTGGCAATTTTCTACCACTAGCACTTGCTCCTGCCAGGACGGTTATATTTTCTCTGCCCGATCCAGCAATTATTCTTGAAGAGGGTTTGCCTTTCGCGCCAACAATTTTAAGACGAGAAGGGTCTGTACACAGTGAAGTTTCATCTAAATTGTAAATACATTCAGGACGATCCTGAAGACACAACTCCAATATAGCCTTTTCCAATAAAACAGAATATTGGTCTATTATGAATGGGTCCGTAGATTTGTTCCTGCAGTACTCTAAGCTTTGTGGGTTTTTCATACTCAAAGTGTGACGTTGTTTAAACTTTATTAGCCAATCTATGCCTGGCATATTGCTCTTAAAAGGATTGGGAACATTATTTAAATTTACAAAGTCCCGGACGAAATGGGGCAAGTGTAAACTAACCTTTACACTTTCCCCATTACAATTTTCACACATACCCCACATTATGTTTTTTATAGGGGAAGTGCAAACCTGTTCGTGAGTAAAAACCGCTTTCAGATTTGGTCAGTATATAGTATTTTAAAGCTACAACAATTGACTAAACACAAGAAAATGCAATAAAACTAAAAGTATATTATAAGTTTTTACCTTTGACCAATTTTTTATGTAGATATCACACACTATTCAACGGACCGATTCGGAGGTTATGTTACAAATGACTACTCAGAAAGAAAAAAACACCTGGTAACTCGCCGGTAGTAGATAATTTAACAGCGCTAATGTATAGTTAGACACAGACAAGTAAACTTTCAATATTGCCTGATTGGCGCTCTGATTTACTTACCCCATTTTTACACTTGCCCCAGTCTACCCTATACCATATTCAAATCCAAGATTATGCATACGAAGGAAACGTTGACCAGTACTTAATGAGAACCGTAACTCTATTTCGATTGGTCAAGCGGCAATAAAACTAAAAGGCCCTGGGCGACAGGGTTGAATTTAGTTTACCGGTGATTTTCGCATTATTGCATTGTTTGGTGTTATTGTTTGTTATCAATATTTTGATATAAATATTTGTGTTTTTGACCGTTGTATTTGTATGTATACAGGGTGTTTCAGAAATACTAACCTGAACTAACCTGAACATGTGTCCGGAGTTGCCCTGTTTTTGATGTACAGGGTGTTAAGCTTTTTAAAAAAATCGTTTTTTTTTATTATTTTTGTAAATATCCTTTTCCCGATTTGATTGCAATTTGGTACCGTCATTCATAATGATAAGAGGCTTAATTTGCTCTAACTAGATTAAATTTATTAAGTCCAGTGGCGTCCCGGGAAACACTTAACGGATATTATTGACAAAAAAATACACGCCACTGACTTTTTTCTAATTTTGATATTTTTTTCGGATATACCAACTAATGATACAATTTTAAAATGTTTTGATACTTTGACGTCTTAATCAAATTGATTTGTTTACTTGGTATGCTGCAGCTTTGATTTAAATATGGTACCTATAGTATAAATTCAAGTGTTAATATGACGTTTGTCTAAATGGAGGAATTTGGTCTAACATCTCCTCTTCGTCTTCTTCCTCCAACAACAGCATGCAACTAATGTTATCGGCGTTCATTATAAATCATACATAAGCGCCAAAGAGGAATAAGCGCTTCCACTACGAAATACGAATATGATCTGAAGCGCGCTCCAGCCACGCCAGCCAAACCACTCTATGGCGACGGCCGATAGCCGATTGCTACGCTCGTCGCTCGATCGCGAACGTGACGTGTGACGTCAGGGACAAATGCAACACAAGAATTTCGAATTCCGTACCCCTACTAACGTGCCCGTGCGATAATATAAACATTTTCAATGTTAAAACAAAATAATAGAAAATAAAACTTAAATCTAAAATGGTTTCTTACAACTTAGGACAGCATTCGCGAAATCAGTACCAGCAGAAATTTGAGGTTTTTTATAGAAAATAGCAAACATTTTTATTTTTAAGTCCAGCCCGCTGCTAGTCGGATACTGTCGTAACTAATGGTTATTCTAGCAGCAGCAGACGTTGATGCGTGTCTTGTACTATGTGCGCCAAACTTGTTAATGTCCAACCCACTTTTCTCTACAATACTTTTTAACCGTCTGCTAATAGTTTAGGTTTAGGCCGATGCTGCTTTATTGGGCCGCGTAATTGTAAGGAACAAACTACTGGTAGAATTTCGTATATTTTCAGCATTTTTTAAATAAGAAAGAAGAGATTGTGCAGGGCATATTTTAACATTGAAAATGTTTATATTATCGCACGGGCACGTAGTATGGGTACGGAATTCGAAATTCTTGTGTTGCATTTGTCCCTGACGTCACACCGAATTAAATGATCGGGATCAGACCAAGTCGCGAGTAATCGTATGGTTCCGCTGAAGCAGTCAGCGGGTGCAGCAGGCGTTCGCGATCGAGCGTAGCATCGTATTTATATCAATCGGCCGTCGCCACAGGGTGGTTTGGCTGGCGCGGCTGGAGTGCGCTTCAGATCATATTCGTATTTCGTAGTGAAAGCGCTTCATAGAAAAAATTTACAGTCCTTTACAAAGATGCAACCGGGGAGGACATTGAAAATGCCGAAGCAGAGTGCAACGCTTGTGACTATTGTGAGATTTGTGATCTGCGAAAACTCATAGATTTGAATGTTATATTTAGGTAGCTGATATAAGGTTTATTGATTCATAATATAAAAAAATAGTAAAATAAAGGTTATAAACTCTAACGCGCCTCTAAGGTATGGTTTGGCTGGAGCAGTCAGCGGCCGCGGCTGGCGTTCGCGATTGGTATAGTTGGAGTCAAGCAAATATTTGACGCGTGACACTTCCATCTTGTCATATTTGTCCAATACTAGGTTATTTCGATTTCGCCAACTTTATTACAGCTGATCCTTAGTCAGGGCCGGACTGACGAATATTGTTATTTATAAACCTTTGCAGAAAATGATTGCTGGGAAATTGGTCTAAAAATATGAATTATAATATAAATAAATTTGTTTTGATAAATTCTGTGCATTGTAATGGTGGGATTCAGGATTGACCATTAATATCACAGGTCTTAACAAAAGCAATCTTAGTAGTGTATAACGATTAAATTAATAAATAAAATGCGGATCTGCGGCCCATATGATTTTACCAAATCGACGAGAAGGTAACTCGGTTTATGTATATCTCTTTTTAGTCATATAAAAGGATAAAGATATAAATACTTCGAGTGGGTGGTAATTATTATAATATAAATTAGCCATTAGTAACTTTTATATTATGAGTGGCCTGCCGTATTTGACACCCATGACAATATGGAAGTGTCACGCGTCAAATATTTGCTTGACCCCAACTATAGCTCGGTACTGGTTTAATGCGATTTGTATGTACACGGTTTCACTGCCGCAGCTCAGCGACACAGCGTTCGCCGTCAATTGCAGTGGCTGCGTTCGGACTGCTAAAGAGACCAGTCCAGCCGTGATCGCTCAGCAGAATGCCACCGTTTTTGGCAATTGCTGACGAGTGTTTGATAGAGGAGGTGCAAAAGTACCCCCCTTTATACAACTATGAGAACGAAAATTACAAAAATGTTGTAATGAAAAAAAATGCATGAAAAAAAGTGGCAGCAAGTGTAGGGAAGAACGGTAAAATGTACAAAACCATTCTGTTTATTTTTCAGCATTACATTACAAAGCTTATAACTAGGGTAGACTGGGGCAACTGCGAAGCCCTTTTTAATAGTTCAAGTTTATTTCCTTCCTACTTCAAATATACAATATGTATAAAAGTGTCTTTGTAAGAAAGTAATAGTTTAATATGTTTACTTTTCATACTGCATAGGGCACTCATGAATTATTTTTGAGATCTTGAGATTTAAATGATTTTTTTTTGTACCGAAATTTTACACTTAGGTACCCCAAAAAGGAAAAGTGTAAAATCGGAATACAATTTCCATGCACGTTCGCAGAAGTGGTAATGGGAAAGTGTAAATGAAGTTTATATCTCCCATGCCAATTTTTCTTTTTACAGACTTAAAAAAAAATAAAAATCTGGGAAGTTATGAACTTTTTATTGTTGGGAAATTGTTAGCCAAGCAAATCATAAAAACGAAAAATTAAAAGGTACCTCTGAAAAATATTAAGTAATCCAAAATAACCCCCAAAAAATTCCTAATAACAAGAATAATATTTTTATAAACGTATTTATCCGTTCAAAACCCAATGTTTGGCTTTAATCTTTAAAACTGTAGGAGTTATTCCCAAGGAGAAACTAAAACAGAAAAGAAAATTAAAGTTTAAAAATTCGAATAATTTTATGGAACTTTTTAAATATTGTATCCCGCAAATTTCACATTAAAATGAAAACCTCCTCGGCGTGTTACTACCGGTTCAGGTAAACGAGTCACTATATCGTCTAGCTATACTACATCGACATCATCGGTGAGTGGCCATAAAAAAATTGTATTTTAGTTTTCTAGTAAACTTGATTTCAAAGCCGTTGTCAACAGTATTTGCCTGGCCAATAAAATGTTTCTTTGCTTTTGGTAATTTTTGTTTATTTCAGGAATCTGATCTTCGCAATCCGATTCTAAAGTGAAACTTTGATCCGATTCCATAAAAGTACACTTTCATAATCTGATTCACTGGAGCTGGATTCAAATTGATACGGACTTGGCCGACTTTGTTCACTCTTTCGGTCAATTTTCATAGCTGGTTTAGATATAGTAGATGAACTTGTAGAGATTTTTGACTGACTACATGCGATAGTACCTGCAATGGTTTGGCTACCTTGAATTAAGCGCTTTCGTTTCCTTGGATTAGAAGGAGGACTCTGTCGGAGCGAATCAAGTAGTAGATCATCAAAACTTGCCTTCTTTTCTTGCCGATTTTCGGTTGTAGCTGGTACTACAGGTTCAGTTATAGGATCCTGATGATTATTTAGTATATTTCTTCATTTTGATCAGAGCTGACAATTACTTTGAGATTGGTGGCACTAGATGCTGAAGGAGCTGTAAGTAATTCTGCATTAGATGCTAGTTTCCTTTTAAATGAAGCGCCAGATGTAGAAGGCTTTACTGTTTTTAACATTGACTGTTCGGGAGTAGCGGTTTTTTCTGTTACATTCGGTGCTACAGCATCATGTTCATTCCTTTCAATATCAATGCGTTCTGGCCTCGGTTGTAAATCTGTTACAGATCTTTGATTTTTTAAGTGTTCCTGTCATCTTTTTAGGGCATCGATGTCATACTTTTCTTTAGGAATAACATGTCTATTAAATGGAACAATACCACCCTTACTGAATCCTGTTTTTATGATTCCGGAATCTACTTCAGCCCAGGTTTTCACTAGCAATGTGGCGAAGTCCCTTTTTGGTAGTCATTGTCCCTGATGACGTCTTTGCCATGTTATTACTTCCCTCTCCCATATTGCCTTAAAGGATCTAAACATACTCAAATCGAGAGGTTGAAGTAAATGACTTGTATGGGCTGCAGTTTAGGTATATGAATATTTTCTTCTCTTGCGGCTTGAATTAATAAGCAATCCATATGCGAGACATGCCCATCATATATAACAATAATTGGTGCCTGATCACGAACCAAAGGAATAAAAGTCTTTAGAAAGTAATTTCTAAATATTTCGGAGGTCATCCATCCATTGGCGCTGGCTGCATTTACGGTGTCTTTGAAGAAGTCTTCATTTCTTTCTGAAATCCAGCAATATTATTGCCTTTAAATATTATCAATGTTATTGCATTTAAATATTATCAATGGTGGCAATTTTCTACCACTAGCACTTGCTCCTGCCAGGACGGTTATATTTTCTCTGCCCGATCCAGCAATAATGCTTGAAGAGGGGTTGCCTTTCGCGCCAACAATTTTAAGACGAGAAGGATCTGTACACAGTGAAGTCTCATCTAAATTGTAAATACATTCAGGACGATCCTGAAGACCCAACTCCAATATAGCCTTTTCCAATAAAACAAAATATTGGTCTATTATGAATGGGTCCGTAGATTTCTTTCTGCAGTACTCTAAGCTTTGTGGTTTCTTCATACTCAAAGAGTGACGTTGTTTAAACTTTATTAGCCAGTCTGTGCCTGGCATATTGTTCTTAAAAGGATTGGGAATATTATTTAAAGTTACAAAGTCCCGAACTTTTTCTTGAAGCTCTCGAAGTTAATCAATATCCCCACTTCTCCATTGTTTTTATATTTTCGGCCAGTGCACACTTATCTTGCCAAGAAAGTATTGGAGGTCGGCCCTGTGTCTTGCTTTTTTCGCCACGGCGGCCAGTTATTCTACAGTAGATTGTAATGTATGGGATTCTGAATTCGGTACTAGCCATCGACATGGTTAATTGACCTTGATTGACGGCATTTACTGCAGCATTTAATTGCTCCTCCCCATGGGCAGCCCTATCGGACTTTCTTTTATAATTTCGTACCATGACGTCAACTCTCTGTAAAGAATAAAAGCTTTAAGTGTCAGTGCCAATGAACTTTAGCATTCCCAGGAAAATGGGGCAAGTGTAAACTAACCTTTACACTTTCCCCATTACAACTTTCACACATGCCCCACATTATGTTTTTTATGGGGGAAGTGCAAACCTGTTCGTGAGTAAAAACCGCTTTTAGATTTGGTCGGTATATATAGGATTTTAAAGCTACAACAATTGACTAAACATAAGAAAATGCAATAAAACTAAAAGTATATTATAAGTATTTACCTTTGACCAATTTTTTATGGAAATATCACACACTATTCAACGGGCCGATTCGGAGGTTATGTTACAAATGACTACTCAGAAAGAAAAAAACACCTAGTAACTCGCCGGGAGTAGATAATTCAACAGCGCTAACGTATAGTTAGTTGCCTCGAACCACACAGACAAGTAAACTTTCAATATTGCCTGATTGGCGCTCTGATTTTCCACTTACCCCATTTTTACTCTTGCCCCAGTCTACCCTATACCATATTCAAATCCAAGATTATGCATACGAAGGAAATTTTGATCAGTACTTAATGACAACCGTAACTCTATTTTGATTGGTCAAGCGGCAATAAAACTAAAAGGTCCTGGGCGACAGGGTTGAATTTAGTTTACCCGTTATTTTCGCATTATTGCATTGTATCGTTTGGTGTTATTGTTTGTTATCAATATTTTGATATAAATATTTGTGTTTTTGACCGTTGTAGTGCTAACCTGAACTAACCTGAATATGTGTCCGGAGTTGCCCCGTTTTGATGTACAGAGTGTTAAAGTTTTTTTAAAAAAATCGTTTTTTTTTATTTCTGTAAATATCCTTTTCCCGATTTTATTGCAATTTGGTACCGTCATTCATAATGATAAGAGGCTGAATTAGCCCTAACTAGATTAAGTTTATAAAGTCCAGTGGCGTCCCGGGAAACACTTCAACGGATATTATTGACAAAAAAATGCACGCCACTGACTTTTTTCTAATTTTGATATTTTGATATACCAACTAATGATACAATTTTAAAATGTTTTGATTCTTTGACGTCTTAATCAAATTGATTTGTTTACTTGGTATGCTGCAGCTTTGATTTAAATATGGTATAGTATAAATTAAAGTGTTAATATGACGCTTGTCGAAATGGAGGAATTTGTGCTAACATCTCCTCTTCGTCTTCTTCCTCCAACAACAGCATGCAACTAATGTTATCGGCGTTCATTATAAATCATAGATAAGCGCTTTCACTACGAAATACGAATATGATCTGAAACGCGCTGCTCCAGCCGCGCCAGCCAAACCACCTTGTGGCGACGGCCGATTGCTACGCTCGATCGCGAACGCCAGCCGCACCCGCTGACTGCTCCAGCGAAACCATACGTTTACTCTCGACTTGTTCTGATCCCGATCATTTTAATTCGGTGTGACGTCAGGGACAAATGCAGCACAAGAATTTTGTTGAATTCCGTACCCATACTAACATGCCCGTGCGATAATATAAACATTTTCAATGTTAAAATGCACGCCACTGACTTTTTTCTAATATTGATATTTTTTTCGGATATACCAACTAATGATACAATTTTAAAATGCTTTGATACTTTGACGTCTTAATCAAATTGATTTGTTTACTTGGTATGCTGCAGCTTTGATTTAAATATGGTCCCTATAGTATAAATTGAAGTGTTAATATGACGTTTGTCGAAATGGAGGAATTTGGGCTAACATCTCCTTTTCGTCTTCCTCCTCCAACAACAGCATGCAACTAATGTTATCGGCGTTCATTATAAGTCATACATAAGCGCTTTCACTACGAAATACAAATATGATCTGAAGCGCGCTCCAGCCGCGCCAGCCTGCACCCGCTGACTACTCCAGCGAAACCATACGATTACTCTCGACTTGGTCTAATCCCGATCATTTAACTCGGTGTGACGTCAGGGACAAATGCAACACAAGAATTTCGAATTCCGTACCCATACTACGTGCCCGTGCGATAATATAAACATTTTCAATGTTAAAAGATTGTTTCTTGACGTCACACCGAGATAAATGATCGGGATCAGACCAAGTCGTGAGTAATCGTATGGTTTCGCTGGAGCAGTCAGCGGGTGCAGGCTGGCGCGGCTGGAGCGCGCTTCAGATCATATTTGTATTTCGTAGTGAAAGCGCTTATGTATGACTTATAATGAACGCTGATAACATTAGTTGCATGCTGTTGTTGGAGGAAGAAGACGAAAAGGAGATGTTAGCCCAAATTCCTCCATTTCGACAAACGTCATATTAACACTTGAATTTATACTATAGGTACCATATTTAAATCAAAGCTGCAGCATACCAAGTAAACAAATCAATTTGATTAAGACGTCAAAGTATCAAAGCATTTTAAAATTGTATCATTAGTTGGTATATCCGAAAAAAATATCAAAATTAGAAAAAAGTCAGTGGCGTGCATTTTAACATTGAAAATGTTTATATTATCCCACGGGCACGTTAGTATGGGTACGGAATTCAACAAAATTCTTGTGCTGCATTTGTCCCTGACGTCACACCGAATTAAAATGATCGGGATCAGAACAAGTCGAGAGTAAACGTATGGTTTCGCTGGAGCAGTCAGCGGGTGCGGCTGGCGTTCGCGATCGAGCGTAGCCACAAGGTGGTTTGGCTGGCGCGGCTGGAGCAGCGCGTTTCAGATCATATTCGTATTTCGTAGTGGAAGCGCTTATCTATGATTTATAATGAACGCCGATAACATTAGTTGCATGCTGTTGTTGGAGGCAGAAGACGAAGAGGAGATGTTAGCACAAATTCCTCCATTTCGACAAGCGTCATATTAACACTTGAATTTATACTATACCATATTTAAATCAAAGCTGCAGCATACCAAGTAAACAAATCAATTTGATTAAGACGTCAAAGAATAAAAACATTTTAAAATTGTATCATTAGTTGGTATATCAAAATATCAAAATTAGAAAAAAGTCAGTGGCGTGCATTTTTTTGTCAATAATATTCGTTGAAGTGTTTCCCGGGACGCCACTGGACTTTAAAAATTTAATCTAGTTTGGGCTAATTCAGCCTCTTATCATTATGAATGACGGTACCAAATTGCAATAAAATCGGGAAAAGGATATTTACAGAAATAAAAAAAAAAAACGATTTTTTTAAAAAAACTTTAACACTTTGTACATCAAAACGGGGCAACTCCGGACACATATTCAGGTTAGCACTTCTGAAACACCCTGTATACAATCAAATACAACGGTCAAAAACACAAATATTTATATTAAAATATTGATAGCAAACAATAACACCAAACGATACAATGCAATAATGCGAAAATCACGGGTAAACTAAATTCAACCCTGTCGCCCAGGGCCTTTTAGTTTTATTGCCGCTTGACCAATCGAAATAGAGTTACGGTTGTCATTAAGTACTGATCAATATTTCCTTCGTATGCATAATCTTGGATTTGAATATGGTATAGGGTAGACGGGGGCAAGTGTAAAAATGGGGTAAGTGGAAAATCAGAGCGCCAATCAGGCAATATTGAAAGTTTACTTGTCTGTGTGGTTCGAGGCAACTAACTATACGTTAGCGCTATTCAATTATCTACTCCCGGCGAGTTACCAGGTGTTTTTTTCTTTCTGAGTAGTCATTTTTAACATAACCTCCGAATCGGTCCGTTGAATAGTGTGTGATATCTCCATAAAAAATTGGTCAAAGGTAAAAACTTATAATTTACTTTTAGTTTTATTGAATTTTCTTATGTTTAGTCAATTGTTGTAGCTTTAAAATCCTATATACCGACCAAATCTAAAAGCGGTTTTTACTCACGAACAGGTTTGCACTTCCCCCATAAAAAACATAATGTGGGGCATGTGTGAAAGTTGTAATGGGGAAAGTGTAAAGGTTAGTTTACACTTGCCCCATTTTCCTGGGAATGCTAAAGTTCATTGGCACTGACACTTAAAGCTTTTATTCTGTACAGAGAGTTGACGTCATGGTACGAAATTATAAAAGAAAGTCCGATAGGGCTGCCTATGGGGAGGAGCAATTAAATGCTGCAGTAAATGCCGTCAATCGAGGTGAATTAACCATGTCGATGGCTAGTACCGAATTCAGAATCTCATACATTACAATCTACTGTAGAATAACGGCCGCCGTGGCGAAAAAAGCAAGACACTGGGCCGACCTCCAATACTTTCTTGGCAAGATAAGTGTCAACTGGCCGAAAATATAAAAACAATGGAGAAGTGGAGATATTGATTAACTTCGAGAGAGCTTCAAGAAAAAGTTCGGGACTTTTTAACTTTAAATAATATTCCCAATCCTTTTAAGAACAATATGCCAGGCACAGACTGGCTAATAAAGTTTAAACAACGTCACTCTTTGAGTATCAAGAAACCACAAAGCTTAGAGTACTGCAGAAAGAAATCTACGGACCCATTCATAATAGACCAATATTTTGTTTTATTGGAAAAGGCTATATTGGAGTTGGGTCTTCAGGATCGTCCTGAATGTATTTACAATTTAGATGAGACTTCACTGTGTACAGATCATTCTCGTCTTAAAATTGCTGGCGCGAAAGGCAACCCCTCTTCAAGCATTATTGCTGGATCGGGCAGAGAAAATATAACCGTCCTGGCTGGAGCAAGTGCTAGTGGTTGAAAATTGCCACCATTGATAATATTTAAATGCAATAACATTGATAATATTTAAAGGCAATAATATTGCTGGATTTCAGAAAGAAATGAAGACTTCTTCAAAGACACCGTAAATGCAGCCAGCGCCAATGGATGGATGACCTCCGAAATATTTAGAAATTACTTTCTAAAGACTTTTATTCCTTTAGTTCGTGATCAGGCACCAATTATTGTTATATATGATGGGCATGTCTCGCATGTGGATTGCTTATTAATTCAAGCCGCAAGAGAAGAAAATATTCATATACCTAAACTGCAGCCCATACAAGTCATTTACTTCAACCTCTCGATTTGAGTATGTTTAGATCCTTTATATCAATATGGGAGAGGGAAGTAATAACATGGCAAAGACGTCATCAGGGACAATGACTATCAAAAAGGGACTTCGCCACATTGCTAGTGAAAACCTGGGCTGAAGTAGATTCCGGAATCATAAAAACAGGACTCAGAAAGGGTGGTATTGTTCCATTTAATAGACATGTTATTCCTAAAGAAAAGTATGACATCGATGCCCTAAAAAGATGGCAGGAACACTTAAAAAATCAAAGATCTGTAACAGATTTACAACCGAGGCCAGAACGCATTGATATTGAAAGGAATGAACATGATTCTGTAGCACCGAATGTAACAGAAAAAACCGCTACTTCCGAACAGTCAATGTTAAAAACAGTAAAGCCTTCTACATCTGGCGCTTCATTTAAAAGGAAACTAGCCTCTAATGCAGAATTACTTACAGCTCCTTCAGCATCTAGTGCCACCAATCTCAAAGTAATTGTCAGCTCTGATCAAAATGAAGAAATATACTAAATAATCATCAGGAGCC
Organism: Polydrusus tereticollis; assembly: GCA_963920685.1. Taxonomy (NCBI): domain Eukaryota; kingdom Metazoa; phylum Arthropoda; class Insecta; order Coleoptera; family Curculionidae; genus Polydrusus; species Polydrusus tereticollis. The sequence continues at coordinate 61,576,601 of OY987329.1, forward strand.
TATAACTGAACCTGTAGTACCAGCTACAACCGAAAATCGGCAAGAAAAGAAGGCAAGTTTTGATGATCTACTACTTGATTCGCTCCGACAGAGTCCTTCTTCTAATCCAAGGAAACGAAAGCGCTTAATTCAAGGTAGCCAAACCATTGCAGGTACTATCGCAAGTAGTCAGTCAAAAATCTCTACAAGTTCATCTACTATATCTAAACCAGCTATGAAAATTGACCGAAAGAGTAAACAAAGTCGGCCAAGTCCGTATCAATTTGAATCCAGCTCCAGTGAATCAGATTATGAAAGTGTACCTTTTATGGAATCGGATCAAAGTTTCACTTTAGAATCGGATTGCGAAGATCAGATTCCTGAAATAAACAAAGACACTATTTCCATTGAAGACTGGGTACTGGTTAAATATACATTACCAAAAGCAAAGAAACATTTTATTGGCCAGGTAAATACTGTTGACAACGGCTTTGAAATCAAGTTTACTAGAAAACTAAAATACAATTTTTTTATGGCCACTCACCGATGATGTCGATGTAGTATAGCTAGACGATATAGTGACTCGTTTTCCTGAACCGGTAGTAACACGCCGAGGAGGTTTTCATTTTAATGTGAAATTTGCGGGATACAATATTTAACAAGTTCCATAAAATTATTCGAATTTTTACACTTAAATTTTCTTTTCTGTTTTAGTTTCTCCTTGGGAATAACTCCTACTGTTTTAGAGATTAAAGCCAAACATTGGGTTTTAAACGGATAAATACGTTTATAAAAATATTATTCTTGTTATTAGGAATTTTTTGAGGGTTATTTTGGATTACTTATTATTTTTCAGAGGTAGGTACCTTTTAATTTTTCGTTTTTATGATTTGCTTGGCTAACCATTTACACTTCCCCATTACCACTTCTGCGAACATGCAAGGAAATTGTATTCCGATTTTACACTTTTCCTTTTTGGGGTACCTAGGTGTAAAATTTCGGTACAAAAAAAATCATTCAAATCTCAAGATCTCAAAAATAATTCATGAGTGCCCTATGCAGTATGAAAAGTAAACATATTAAACTATTACTTTTTTACAAAGACACTTTTATAAATATTGTATATTTGAAGTAGGAAGGAAATAAACTTGAACTATTAAAAAGGGCTTCGCAGTTGCCCCAGTCTACCCTAATTATAAGCTTTGTAATGTAATGCTGAAAAATAAACAGAATGGTTTTGTACACTTTACCGTTCTTCCCTACACTTGCTGCCACTTTTTTTCATGCATTTTCTTTCATTACAACATTTTTGTAATTTTCGTTCTTATAGTTGTATAAAGGGGGGTACTTTTGCACCTCCTCTATCAAACACTCGTCAGCAATTGCCGAAAACGGTGGCATTCTGCTGAGCGATCACGGCTGGACTGGTCTCTCTAGCAGTCCGAACGCAGCCACTGCATTTGACGGCGAACGCTGTGTCGCTGAGCTGCGGCAGTGAAACCGTGTACATACAAATCGCATTAAACCAGTACCGAGCTACCAATCGCGAACGCCAGCCGCGGCCGCTGACTGCTCTAGCCAAACCATACCTTAGAGGCGCGTTAGAATTTATAACCTTTATTTTACTATTTTTTTATATTATGAATCAATAAACCTTATATCAGCTACCTAAATATAACATTCAAATCTATGAGTTTTCGCAGATCACAAATCTCACAATAGTCACAATCGTTGCACTCTGCTTCGGCATTTTCAATGTCCTCCCCGGTTGCATCTTTGTAAAGGACTGTAAATTTTTTCTATGAAGCGCTTATGTATGATTTATAATGAACGCCGATAACATTAGTTGCATGCTGTTGTTGGAGGAAGAAGACGAAGAGGAGGTGTTAGCCCAAATTCATCCATTTCGACAAACGTCATATTAACACTTGAATTTATACTATAGGTACCATATTTAAATCAAAGCTGCAGCATACCAAGTAAACAAAATTAGAAAAAAGTCAGTGGCTTGCATTTTTTTGTCAATAATATCCGTTGAAGTGTTTCCCGGGACGCCACTGGACTTTATAAATTTAATCTAGTTAGGGCTAATTAAGCCTCTTATCATTATGAATGACGGTACCAAATTGCAATAAAATCGGGAAAAGGATATTTACAGAAATAATAAAGAAAACGATTATTTTAAAAAAACTTTAACACTCTGTACATCAAAAACGGGGCAACTCCGGACACATATTAAGGTTAGTACTTCTGAAACACCCTGTATACAATCAAATACAACGGTCAAAAACACAAATATTTATATCAGAATATTGATAACAAACAATAACACCAAACGATACAATGCAATAATGCGAAAATCACGGGTAAACTAAATTCAACCCTGTCGCCCAGGGCCTTTTAGTTTTATTGCCGCTTGACCAATCGAAATAGAGTTACGGTTGTCATTAAGTACTTATCAATATTTCCTTCGTATGCATAATCTTGGATTTGAATATGGTATAGGGTAGACTGGGGCAAGTGTAAAAATGGGGTAAGTGAAAAATCAGAGCGCCAATCAGGCAATATTGAAAGTTTACTTGTCTGTGTGGTTCGAGGCAACTAACTATACGTTAGCGCTGTTGAATTATCTACTCCCGGCGAGTTGCCAGGTGTTTTTTTCTTTCTGAGTAGTCATTTGTAGCATAACCTCCGAATCGGTCCGTTAAATAGTGTGTGATATCTCCATAAAAAATTTGTCAAAGGTAAAAACTTATAATATACTTTTAGTTTTATTGCATTTTCTTTTAGTCTGTTTAGTCAATTGTTGTAGCTTTAAAATCCTATATACCGACCAAATCTAAAAGCAGTTTTTACTCACGAGCAGGTTTGCACTTCCACCATAAAAAACATAATGTGGGGCATGTGTGAAAATTGTAATGGGGAAAGTGTAAAGGTTAGTTTACACTTGCCCCATTTTCCTGGGAATGCTAAAGTTCGTTGGCACTGACACTTAAAGCTTTTATTTTTTACAGAGAGTTGACGTCATGGTACGAAATTATAAAAGAAAGTCCGATAGGGCTGCCTATGGGGAGGAGCAATTAAATGCTGCAGTAAATGCCGTCAATCAAGGTCAATTAACCATGTCGATGGCTAGTACCGAATTCAGAATCCCATACATTACAATCTACTGTAGAATAACTGGCCGCCGTGGCGAAAAAAGCAAGACACAGGGCCGACCTCCAATACTTTCTTGGCAAGATAAGTGTCAACTGGCCGAAAATATAAAAACAATGGAGAAGTGGGGATATTGATTAACTTCGAGAGAGCTTCAAGAAAAAGTTCGGGACTTTGTAACTTTAAATAATATTCCCAATCCTTTTAAGAACAATATGCCAGGCACAGACTGGCTAATAAAGTTTAAACAACGTTACTCCTTGAGTATGAAGAAACCACAAAGCTTAGAGTACTGCAAAAAGAAATCTACGGACCCATTCATAATAGACCAATATTTTGTTTTATTGGAAAAGGCTATATTGGAGTTGGGTCTTCAGGATCGTCCTGAATGTATTTACAATTTAGATGAGACTTCACTGTGTACAGATCCTTCTCGTCTTAAAATTGTTGGCGCGAAAGACAACCCCTCTTTAAGCATTATTGCTGGATCGGGCAGAGAAAATATAACCGTCCTGGCAGGAGCAAGTGCTAGTGGTAGAAAATTGCCACCATTGATAATATTTAAAGGCAATAACATTGATAATATTTAAAGGCAATAATACTGCTGGATTTCAGAAGAAAATGAAGACTTCTTCAAATACACCGTAAATGCAGCCAGCGCCAATGGATGGATGACCTCCGAAATATTTAGAAATTACTTTCTAAAGACTTTTATTCCTTTGGTTCGTGATCAGGCACCAATTATTGTTATATATGATGGGCATGTCTCGCATGTGGATTGCTTATTAATTCAAGCCGCAAGAGAAGAAAATATTCATATACTTAAACTGCAGCCCATACAAGTCATTTACTTCAACCTCTCGATTTGAGTATGTTTAGATCCTTTAAGGCAATATGGGAGAGGAAAGTAATAACATGGCAAAGACGTCATCAGGGACAATGACTACCAAAAAGGGACTTCGCCACATTGCTAGTGAAAACCTGGGCTGAAGTAGATTCCGGAATCAAAAAAACAGGATTCAAAAAGGGTGGTATTGTTCCATTTAATAGACATGTTATTCCTAAAGAAAAGTATGACATCGATGCCCTAAAAAGATGGCAGGAACACTTAAAAAATCAAAGATCTGTAACAGATTTACAACCGAGGCCAGATCGCATTGATATTGAAAGGAATGAACATGATGCTGTAGCACCGAACATAACAGAAAAAACCGCTACTTTCGAACAGTCAATGTTAAAAACAGTAAAGCCTTCTACATCTGGCGCTTCATTTAAAAGGAAACTAGCCTCTAATGCAGAATTACTTACAGCTCCTTCAGCATCTAGTGCCACCAATCTCAAAGTAATTGTCAGCTCTGATCAAAATGAAGAAATATACTAAATAATGATCAGGAGCCTATAACGGAACCTGTAGTACCAGCTACGACCGAAAATCGGCAAGAAAAGAAGGCAAGTTTTGATGATCTACTACTTGATTCGTTCCGACAGAGTCCTTCTTCTAATCCAAGGAAAGGAAAGCGCTTAATTCAAGGTGGCCAAACCATTGCAGGTACTATCGCAAGTAGTCAGTCAAAAATCTCTACAAGTTCATCTACTATATCTAAACCAGCTATGAAAATTGACCGAAAGAGTAAACAAAGTCGGCCAAGTCCGTATCAATTTGAATCCAGCTCCAGTGAATCAGATAATGAAAGTATACCTTTTATGGAATCGGATCAAAGTTTCACTTTAGAATCGGATTGCGAAGATCAGATTCCTGAAATAAACAAAGACAATATTTCGATTGAAGACTGGGTACTGGTTAAATACACATTACCAAAAGCAAAGAAACATTTTATTGGCCAGGTAAATACTGTTGACAACGGCTTTGAAATCAAGTTTACAAGAAAACTAAAAGACAATTTTTTTATGGCCACTCACCGATGATGTCGATGTAGTACAGCTAGACGATATAGTGACTCGTTTACCTGAACCGGTAGTAACACGCCGAGGAGGTTTTCATTTTAATGTGAAATTTGCGGGATACAATATTTAACAAGTTCCATAAAATTATTCGAATTTTTAAACTTTAAGTTTCTTTTCTGTTTTAGTTTCTCCTTGGGAATAACTCCTACTGTTTTAGAGATTAAAGCCAAACATTGGGTTTTGAACGGATAAATACGTTTATAAAAATATTATTCTTGTTATTAGGAATTTTTTGGGGGTTATTTTGGTTTACTTATTATTTTTCAGAGGTACCTTTTAATTTTTCGTTTTTATGATTTGCTTGGCTAACTATTTCCCAACAATAAAAAGTTCATAACTTCCCAGATTTTTATTTTTTTTTAAGTCTGTAAAAAGAAAAATTGGCAAGGGAGATATAAACTTACACTTTCCCATTACCACTTCTGCGAACATGCATGGAAATTGTATTCCGATTTTACACTTTCTCTTTTTGGGGTAAGTGTAAAATTTCGGTATAAAAAAAAATCATTCAAATCTCAAGATCTCAAAAATAATTCATGAGTGCCCTATGCAGTATGAAAAGTAAACATATTAAACTATTACTTTCTTACAAAGACACTTTTATAAATATTGTATATTTAAAGTAGGAAGGAAATAAACTTGAACTATTAAAAAGGGCTTCGCAGTTGCTGAAAAATAAACAGAATGGTTTTGTACACTTTACCGTTCTTCCCTACACTTGCTGCCACTTTTTTTCATGCATTTTGTTTCATTACAACATTTTTGTAATTTTCGTTCTCATAGTTGTATACTTTTGCACCTCCTTTATCAAACACTCGTCAGCAATTGCCGAAAACGGTGGCATTCTGCTGAGCGATCACGGCTGGACTGGTCTCTCTAGCAGTCCGAACGCAGCCACTGCAATTGACGGCGAACGCTGTGTCGCTGAGCTGCGGCAGTGAAACCGTGTACATACAAATCGGCAAATCGCATTAAACCAGTACCGAGCTACCAATCGCAAACGCCAGCCGCGGCCGCTGACTGCTCCAGCCAAACCATACCTTAGAGGCACGTTAGAGCGTATAACCTTTATTTTACTATTTTTTATATTATGAATCAATAAACCTTATATCAGCTACCTAAATATAACATTCAAATCTATGAGTTTTCGCAGATCTCAAATCTCACAAAAGTCACAAGCGTTGCACTCTGCTTCGGCATTTTCAATGTCTCCCCCGGTTGCATCTTTGTAAAGGACTGTAAATTTTTTCATCTCTGATATAAAATGGCAAATTTAAGGCGGGTTGGATCATGTAAACACGTTTTAGGCCTCTTTTTAATTTTAATTTTTAGCCTATCCTCGAATCTTTCTATATTATTATTATCGATGCTTGCTAACGTTTGAAAATGTTGGCCTGTTGCCAAAGCTAGAAGCATAGCCGTTTTGTGTGTTAGGTTTTGTAAGTTTAGGCTACCTGACGACATTTCCCTAATATATTGTAGGATTATTGCTGGGTCCCAAGTATAACTGTACTTAGATAAAGAAGGCATAAGATAACGTATCCCTGTAAAAAACCGCTTGATTCAAAAATCTTTACTTAACGTTGGGCCCAGAATTTGCGATAATGCTGCCCTGTATGAATTCAGCCAGCTAAAAGAGAAGCCTTGGTTAAACTGTATAGGGAGGAATTTTAGTACTAAAGGTATTGTTGGGACAAGCACATTTCATTGCCTTTTTTGCATAAGTTCCACTACAACCCCAGGCCCACGTTATACTGAGAGATAGTTGCTTCAGTAATTGAGGCGAGGCTAATGTCGAGCGAGTCGTCCGGCACGTTCCCGAGCTTCAATGCTTCGGTGATAAGACTGCAGCCACCACGGTTGTTTTCTTCCATAAAGGGTGCGATGTTTCATTAATCGACAATGATTTTTTATCAGGTTGGAATATTTTTTATCGGGTTGGAATCGATGGGTTTACTTTCTAAGAGAGAGGTACAAAGTGGGACCATGGTTGGGATTTCCATAAGGAAACAATAGTTATACCCCTGGCTTTATCTGCCATTATTTCTTGGAACACTCGCAGTATTATTGCAAAAGCAGAAAAAGCATAGAAATAGAAGTGTTCCCAATTTAAAGTGAAAACATCCACAGCAAAGCTGTCTGAGGCCCTTAACCAGGAGACAAACTTTTTACATTTTTTATTATTTCTCGATGCAAATAAGTCTATATCAGGTATGCCAAATTGTTTAATAATTTTATGAAATACTGCCTTATCTAAAGACTATTCAGTTTCCGTTGCCAAGCTACGAGACTTAGAGTCCGCTTCTTTATTTTCGCTGAACCTTATGTATGACGCGTAAAGAAACAAGTTTCTCTTTCACACCATTACCAAATGAGGCGCGAAAGATTATTAAGTTTTGGAGATTGTACGATGCCCATTTTATAAATATAGGCTAGGGCTGTTGTGTTATCGACACGGCATAGAATTGTAGAGTGTTACAATTTTTCAGCAAATATTTTAATCTAAGGAAAAAACGCTAAAAATTGTAGGTAAATAATGTGTTGACTTTTCTCTATTTCGGACCAAAACTATGAGTTCTTTCGTGTTCAAAGAACCTGGTATAAAGCCAGCCGTACTTTATACCAGGACAGAGAGAAACTAATTTACCTAAGAATATTGCAAAATTTCTTGTGAAACAGGTTTTTGTCATGGAGAATATTTTAGTCATTTTTATTGCATATGAAATTTTTTCTTGTGGTATGTTGTGGAGTCATATATGAATCCAAGACGGTGAATTTTTGGCAAGTGAATTAACCAACTTTTTTCGTAGTTTGGCAGGAACCCTAATGATTTTAATGCTGCAAGAGTTTTCGATACGTTGTCTAAGCATGTCTCTTATTATGTATTATCGAATAGAAGGATATCGTCTAGATATATTACTGATAAAAAACCTTGCGCTCTCAGACAAGATATTAGGGGTTCTATTATTTTTGGAAATACAAAGGGAGCAATGTTGAGCCCAAAAGGCACGCAGTTGTACTCATAGGTTATTCCATCAAATGCGAACCTTAAATATTTTTTATGTGTTTTGTGTATTGGCATGGTGGACAGAAAATTTACCCTGACAGGGTGGTACTATACTAACAGTGTGTTTCAAGTTGATTCGGGTGACGTATAAATCGAATTTTTTAGATATTCCAAATATGACGAAACAATCTGAGTCTGCCTGCCAGGACAACGGCTATTGACGAGGGTACATTTTCCTCGCAGTTGTCTCGACTGTTGCTTCCGGTATCTAAATTGAGGAAAAACTGATTAATGTACTGACTCTGTTCTCGGCGTGTTCCTGGACGATGCCGAGCTGGAGCTCTTAAGTTTCAAGGACGTAAATTATTGACAAAATTCCTATTTGTGATCTTGGGTGGTTTAAGTTTGATAGTATTTCCGCAGGTTTCTAAAACTTTAGTCGCCTGAAACCGTTCTTCTAGATTTTCTCCGAAGAGAAAATTGTCGAGTAGTATTTCTTTATTTTCCTCGTAGATATCTTTGTTCAAATTAAGAGAGATACCTAAGTTCTTTGCGTGTCAACGCCTAAGAATGTCAGATATCCAGCAATAAACGACCCGCGTCATTCAGCTGTTCTAAATATTGCCTTATGCCTCCTCCCCTCGCGGTCAAAATCATACTACATACTTGGCCAATTGCTGCCAAACTTACAGAAACTTGGTTCTGTAGTTTTTCTAAGCGGTTATCCCGGGACAAAATAGATAAACTTCAGCAATACAAAATTTAATTTTAAGGCAGTCAAATTGTGGCAGTTTTCAGGCATAGGATGTTTGGAAATTAATGTGGCCCTGTCGTCGTCTGACAGACCTAAGGCTAAAATATACTCCCAATGATATGCTAAATCCTACTGTAGTTTTGACCACCATATTTTGCAGGTAGACGGCTTTGTGCCCAATATTGCAAGAATGTCCGAACTCAGTTCCCGCTGGTTTTCAGGGTTATCTGCAACAATGCTTGTGGGGTCAGTAAATAGTTACAAAAGCTAATTGATACCAACCCACTAAAAAATACTTAATTGCAATAAAACGGGACACAGCATAAAATTATGGGTACTCATACCTACCCAATGTTTAGGACAATATTTCTGTAGGTACTCAATGACCTAAGCTTAAAGTAGAATTTACTGATATTACGGGTACTCATACATACCCAATGTTTAGGAAAATATTTGTGTAGGTACTCAATGACCTAAGCTTAAAATGTAATTTACTGATATAACGAGTACCTACTCCTACACACCCAATGGTCAGGAAAATATTTGTGTAGGTACTCAATGACCTAAGCTTAAAGTGTGATTTACTGACAAAACGGGTACTCGTACATACACAATATTTAGGCAAATATTTTTGTAGGTACTCAATGACCTAACCTAAAGTGTAATTTAGCAGAAATGAGTTCACAAAAAACGAGGCAACAGTACATCTCGTAAAATATGATTTACTACGCCTAAACTTACCAATATTAAGAATTCCGCCGTCAGCACCAGGCGATACCGAAATCGTCTAGATAAACTTTCGGGAATTTGATCTTCGTTCGAAACTGCACTGCCTGGAACCACCGGATGGCGATAATGAGTGCGACTGAGACGATGACTAATTTTCAGCCGAACTTGATGATGACGACATTCGTCGTATCCGGGACCGCGATGGCCTTCGTTTAGCATTTTCGATGGTTTTTAGACGGCGATCAACATTTTCTCATAATTTCCTTAGTTTTTTAAGTATCTCCGATCTGCAGGGAATCACTACGATCGCGTTTACAACGTTGTTTTGGCATTTTGCACAATAAATTTTTTGACACTATATAAAATTCTGAAAACAGATGCACGACCGTTGTCGATACTATGCGTTTAATTAATACACAAACAAAGAATGATCTGTGATTGAGCTGAGCATAGGGATACGAAGCGGAGCGCGGGAATGAGGGGAATTGTTTTCTTTAAACTGTGTGAGATTTGACGCCAAGCGAAGATATTACACCTAGTCTTATTTACGAGACGAAGCTGAAATATAATTTCTAATTAGCTACTTAGGGTTGAGTACTGTGTAGTATACTTTTGTGTTATATTCATTCATTCGATTATAAACATCTGAAGAAGCCACAGTGTTGGCGAAACAATTGTCAACAAATTGTAAATAAAAATTAGTGGTAATCTAGAAACAAGTGTTTCATTCAATAAATTTAATATGGATCTCCATCAAATATCGGCTAACTCCATTCAAAAGTGTTTATTTACTGGCGTCCGTTCATTCATTGGTACCTTTACCCTACATGATATAAAAAAAAATTTAAGAGAAACAGTTCTTGGTTTAAAACCCTACTTTTATACATTGACGTATACAATTTCCGGATCCATCCTTAAACATTGACTCTTTGAAGCCTTTTAAGCTTTTTTAAATAGGAGGTTTAATTCAGTATTTTAAAATATTTTTCTTAAATTTCAGAACTGACATGTATCTTTACGCAATCGATCCAACACTAAACACTGTCGTGGACATGACCCAACTGGAAAAGTAAGTATAATTTTTCAATTCGTGTTATCTACCATAACCCTAATACTTTTATCTTACTTCAAAAATACTAAAAATACAATAATCCGTAATTTCTTTCTTGTAGGATCCTTTTACGGAAACAAAATCAGATAGAAAAGGAACTGGAGGGCCCGAAAGTTTTGTCGTTTTCCAGTGGCGGAAGCCTGGATAAACATCATACGCGCACCCCAAGGATTATTTTATCCACCATAGAAATTGGGGTTATTATTTTGGGATGTGTTGTTTTCGTCGGAGCCTTGGTCACTGCCGTTTGTGTCGTCTGTGTTAGGAGGAAAAAGAAAAGGTAAATGGAACAAAATTATCCAATTTAATGTAACCACATTTTGAGATTATATCTGAATGAAATGGCTAATGCTTTTAATAAGTATTTTGTGGAGGCCCCACAAAGTTTAATTACTGATAATATAAAGCGACAAAAGAGTGAATATAATTTTAAATATCGAAAAGACGTTGGAACGATGTTTTTCAGACCTGTCTTGGAATGTGATGTAAATGACGTCATAAAATCATTAAAAAAATCTAACTCGGTTGGCATTGATGATATTTCGGTGAATGTATTGAAATCCATTGGTTGCTATATATTGAGTCCATTGACCTATCTAATAAATATGTCATTGGAGAATGCAATTTTTCCTGATATCTTTAAAACTGCTCGAGTTATTCCGCTTTATAAAAAAGGAGAAAAAGACAGATTAGATAATTATCGTCCAATTTCTCTACTGAGCTCAATATCAAAAATGCTGGAGCGAATTGTTTTTAACCAAATTTCAATGTTCCTATCTACTTTTAATATTATTACAGAATGTCAACACGGTTTCCGCAAAGGAAAGAGTGTATCTTCGGCGATCTTGAACTTTGTTGGTGAGCTTTATAGTGCACTTGATATTAATAAGAAATGCTTGGGCCATTTTATGGACCTCAGTAAGGCCTTTGACCTTGTTGATCACGTCTTGCTCGCGGCGAAGTTACATGAATACGGCATAAGAGGTATGGTTGGTGAATGGCTGCAGTCGTATTTGACTGGTCGAGATCAGGTTGTGGATCTTGAGGGTATCAGATCTGATAAAAGAAATATATGCATTGGTGTTCCGCAGGGATCCATCCTGGGCCCTCTATTATTCCTAATTTTTGCGAATGATCTCCCAGACTTGACTCATAATGAAAGAGAACTTGTCATGTTCGCTGATGATAATTCTTATTTGAGTTGTGGCAGTACCTCCGAGAGTTTGATTACATTATTACGTGATATGCTTGCGAGATTCAACACATGGTTTGCTGGCAATGGGTTATGTTTGAATACAACCAAAACAGTGTTCATCAGCTTTACTCCAGGCCGGTCAACCTTTAATGAGAGTCTTCTTGTCAGGGCCAACGGTGGGTCGATTGCACAGGTTGTTCAAACAAAAGTACTAGGTATACATATTGACAATGCCTTATCGTGGAGCTTTCACTGCACTGAACTAAGTTCTAAAATTTCTCCAGTATGTTATGCTCTCTACCGCCTGCGTGGTGTGGTCGGCAGGAATATTCTCTTGTCTTATTACCATGACCAATTTGTTTCCCGAGTCAAAAGTGGAATTTTATTTTGGGGTTCGTCTCCATCGAATTTAAATAGAGTGTTTTTAATCCAAAAGAAAGCTATAAGAAGTATGATGAGAGTGTCTTGTCGTCATTCATGCCGGAGGCTATTTAAAACACTTAAACTGCTCACTTTGCCGAGTTTATATATATTAGAAGTTCTTATGTACGTAAAAAATAATTTAAATCGTTTTTTATCCATGGAAAACATTCATAATTATGAGACGCGTAACAATATGAACTTTGTTGTACCGGCGCACAACATGGCCTTATTTGAGAGGAGCCTATTCTACATGGGAACAAAACTCTACAATAAGTTGCCTAGGGAAACCAAAAACATAGCGAGCAAAGTACTTTTTAAGAGAAGTGTATGTAATTTATTGATTTCTCGTGTTTTCTACAATGTTAGTGAGTATATGGATTGTGATTTGTTATCCTAACTGTAATCTAGTATATATATTTTGTATTTATAAATTTGAATAGTCATTGTTCCACAGATGTCTGTGGTTGAAATTGACCTTTTCTATACCAATGCAAACGTTGGTCTCTTGAAATAAAAATTTATTTATTTATTTATTTATTTATAAGAATTATTATACGAGGTGGTTTTTTCATGATGATGCCTTTCTTAACCTTATAAGAAAGGAGGTTGTTAATATAAATAAATTGTACCTTCCTTAAATTAATAATAAAAACAATATTAAGTCAAAAATACGGGTAGCTTGCACAAGAGGACAATCAAAAGCATGACATCAGGAACATGGAGAATAAATAGGTGTCAGAAGACTGGCCCTGGGTATTCCATGGGCAATACACTTTTTTAATATTGCTAAAGAATAAAAAACAAGATTAGGTATACGGATGACTTAATGCTAATACCCCGTATCTTAAAAATAACAAATTTTATATAGGAGAAACTTTTCATTTAGTTATTTGTTTGGCGAAATCGTTTAGTTTACTTTAAAAAAAGTCATTTGGGACTCTAAAGGTGAAATATATGTTGGCCTGAGTGTCAATACAAAGGAGACGGACTTCAAGGTGTAATATTTTATCATATTTAATGTTATTCTAGGATACATTCCGTAACATTCCGTCGACATTTTGAAATATTTTGTTACTTATATACCACGTTTAAAATAAATTGGTATTGAGGTCATTTTGTAGTACCTACTCGAGGTTGTACTGCTATACATCTTCAAGATGAATAAAAACTGAAACTTATAGAGGAAAGTATTTGTACAGGGTGTTTCATAGTTGAATCGATGACTTCGAAAACAGTACAAGTTCATAGTTTAACATTATAAGTTAAGATAACCATTTTGTGTAAAATATGTTACCTCATCGAGCATAAAAACCTTATGACCTACTTAACCGTTGACGCTGTGTAGCAGGTCGTTACTGCGCAATTAGGAGAAGAACCGTAGATGTCAATGATTCGTAAAGTTTTTCATCTAATCGACAAAAAACATTATTTGCAGTTGTTTGTTTACAGGCCCCAGAAAACTAAACGAAGTTAGATGTAGAAACTCTTTTAAAATTTTTACAAAATGATCTAGTATCGTGCCTTGCCACATTATACCCTAATCTAGAAGATCCTGATGCACCGAATAATTTTTTATGGTATCAGCAAGACGGAGTTCCGGCCCATTGGACCCGCCGTGTGCTTGAATACCTTAATACCGTTTTTCCCGAACGATGGATTGACCGACGAGATTCAATTAAATGGCCGGCCAGATCTCCAGACTTAACCCCTTTAGATTATTTTTTGTGCAGTTGTCTTAAGTCTAAGGTATATGTTAACAGACCAAACAATATTGAAGATTTAAAGAACAGAATAAGAGGCGAAATAAGATTGATAGAACCTCACGTCGTTCATAACGTTCTGCAAGAATTTAAAGATCATCTCAGGTACTGCCAGACTGTTGGTGGAAATCATTTCCAACATTTTATAGAGTGACTTTTAGCTTCTTTTGAATTTTCTTTTCTTTTCGCTAATAAAAATAATGTATTGTTTTAAGTTAAAACGCAGCTTTCTTGCAAACGGCTGAATTTAAATATTATATTATATGTTTCTTGAAATATGTTTACAATATTATACAGAACCCAAAAAAATAATTTAAAATAGGAATATCAAATTAAAAAAATAAAGTAAACTGTCATAACTTTCTTTTCACATAAAATAAGCCTCAAAAAGTAACAATAATTAAAAATGGACGGGTCTGAGCGTTTAAAAAAAAAAAACATATGAATTGTAAATGGATTTTTTATTCCAACTTTTACGTTCTCACTTTAGTCACTATAGGCAAATAAATTAAACGATCCTTTTATTTTCCTCTCGACCATATTATGTATCGTATTATCACCGAATTATATTGCATTTGTGTGTGCCTCTTTCCTAAGATTTGTTCGATTATGACATTATTTTTTAATGAACGCTGAAATAAAGTATTTGCCAAAGCTACATACCTATTTTGGGAACGACATTCATCTGAATAGATTATTATAGGAAGTTTGAGATCAATACACTTTTCTTTGATCTTTTGAATCAAAAAGCTTGCAAAAATAGGTCACCTTCTGATTCATTCCACCAATAGCACGTACACTGGTATGTCGCTAAATTGTGACAATTTAACTTCGTCTTATAATAAATTGCAATAGCATTAATTACAGGACATATTTTAATAGCCTGCACATCTACAGTCAATGTATAACATTCTCTTCGCAATGCATATGCTTTATCCTCTTATTTCTCCTTGCGTGCAATATATTTTCTTTTTATGTGTTTTTCATATTCTGTGTCTGATATATTATTCGCTTCAAAAAACAACAAACCTCACATCTATCTTTCCTAGGTTTATGAAGAGAAATATTCATTTTCCTCAAAATATCATCTAATATGGAAAAGCTTAGAATGTCGCTTTCTTTGTCGTTACTTTTGTAAAAGTTCCGATACGTTAAGAATATTATTACCTTAATGCGATACGGTTTATTAAATCAGGCGGTTTTTGGCGCGTTAAAACAAAATTGCGACACCGGGAATTCACAGGCATCTAGAGGAGACTACAAGAAACATCTTTTTTGCAAAAAAAAAAAAAAAAAATTTGCAGATACGAGGTATAAGCATTAAGCCGTCACTTTAAATTAATAAGAATAATATAAGTTTAAATCTCTGTATCCTCTTATACTTTTAATGATTATCTGTGTTTTGGAATATAATATGAATTATAATATGGTGTATATGTCATATTATTATCCTCTTAAGTTTTATTATGTAGTAGCGAAGTCAATGTTTTTATCTTAGTTTTTATTTGAGTCTTAGTTTTTTGGCTGTAATACTTTATTGCATTTTACTTACTTTATTCGAAGGTATATGTAAGCCTTTGTATTTGGTATTGGGGAAACGTGTATCAACACGTGAAAGTTAATAGGTTAGAAAATGCTGTGTGCGTGCGATTTTAAGCTCTGCTATTTTCTTTTGTAAATTACATAAGGTTTAATATTTGTTCACGCAGTTATTTGCATTCACTCACGTAGCTAGTCAAAAGCGCATCGCGGCGGTACTTGTAAAACGTTAATATTGGGACGCGAGCTCTCTATTGGGCGAAGAGAATAGGTTGGGTCGTATGGCTGCGTGTAGCAAGTCCCTTTACGCACGCTCTACCATTTTAAAGCCTTTCCGGGCAATTAATGGTTTCTTCTCAAGCCAAACTAAGCAGCTAGCGATTCCACGTTACCTGACGTACGAAATTGAACTCCCTACGATACTAGGGCGTTTCTGTGAGGTGCTTTCAAGTGATAGTTAAGGAAAAAACGTAAAAATACAGTTAGTAATGCGAACGTTAAGTATCGACCAGTGTCTTTGTCGTAAATCCTTGTAATATGCTACCGCAACCTGCATTAAGAAATAAAAACACAAGTGTTTAAGTAAACAGTTGTTTTAATCAAAGGCAGCAGAAAATGAAAGAGCCAGTGAGCAACCCTATAGGCCACGCAGTAAAAATTAATGTAACCACTAGGAAATTAACACAGTGCGTCATCATTTGGTATGAATAAATGAATTTGAATTTAGAAAGCTACATATTTGAGACAGCTTCTGATCTAAACTCCATTTCTTGAAAGAATATTATTTTACAATTTTTTAAAATATTAGTTAGTTTTGCGCATATAATTGTGTGACAACTGTGTCCATTACTGAAACTAAGGTAATTATGATTACATGTCACATTTTTTTGTTCATGGTCACTTTCTTTTGTACACCATTACATACTGTCTAGAAAAAAGTAAATAGACGAAGCTAAGAATATAATAACCAACGGTTTTATTTCGCAAGTTCCTTTTGTGCTCCTTTAGTGGGCCAAGGCTAATTTTTATTGCTGTAAGGCTTTTCCTTCACTTTATTAAGTCTCAAATAGGCTTGTTAGATACCTACTATTACTTTATGTTTTCCAATTATAAATTTTATATTTCCCAAATTAGTAGAAACTTGTTAGGACCTAATGTTCCACACGGAATAAGTCAACATTTTAGAAATATTAATTTTTCTTTTAAAATGTGTAATATTCGTGATATTTTAGTGCACTAAACATTTATTATACTGCAAGAACGAATGAAACATGTTCATTTCATTGTTTCTAATATAATTATTTTAACTTCAGTGTGCTTCATGTTTAAGACTATGAACTTAAAATAAACAGTTAATTTTTAAATAATTTTAATATTAGACTTTAATTAAAAATATAGGGTAAACGATAAAGTACTCAAAAACAAATTTAAATTGTGTGTGAAATCCTCCCCTAACACAGCGATCAATCAATCCGCGCCAATATGTCGTCAGGAATTCACCTTTTTAATGCCCCCAAGTGGGGGGTCTGGGTTCAAAAGCCCCACCCGTGGATTTGAAATTTGAGGATTTCTACTTGTCAATAAAATATCTTATACAGGGTGATCAACGGTCGACGTTAGACGTATGTAGAAAACATGTAATAGGATCGTTTGAAATTATGGTTTCTTACATAAGCGCATAAGCTTTATCCTTCTAAAATATTTTCAGAATTCCAGTGTTGCCGCTTCTACCGAAAAATAGTTGTTATTTTAAATATAACACCCCTTATAGTATTAAGTTTTTGGACTCTTGCGTGTTCAACCAGACAATGACTCGGGCGGTTTGTGGTTTCTGTGAGTTCAATATAGTGTTTGCTTAAAACGGATTAGTAATTTGATTATATTAACGACTTTGCCATGGCTGTTCCTAATTTACTCGCACCGAGTTTAATTGCCCGTTATTTGGTCACACAAAAGACTTACCTGTTAGTAAACTTCCAACTTACGAAGACGTTTTGAAGTATTTTTTCCATGAACATTATATCTTAGCGTTGAAAACAAACAACAGGTTTGCTACTTTTTCTCAAGTTTCGAATATAATCTGTGTTTGATGAAGGTTTAATTCCAACAGTAACGAATTACAGAATTGTGCAGTTAATAAACGCATATCGTAACAGTTATTGAAATCTTATGAAGTCCTTTAAGCGTGATAAGGCAAAGGAAAAGTTTAAAACAAGAGTTGAAGATTTAAAAAAAATCTTTGTTACTGTTTGATGTCTCTGCATGTTTGCGGGTGTCCTGTGTATATTATTTGTAACTGTGAAAAAGCAACTTAAAACAAACTAAAATTCTTATGCTTTCAAAAAAACCATGGCATAGGTAATTTGGATTTGTGAACGTAAAGGAAACCAAAAGAATTGCCCAAAGACATGAAAGGAAGTTGGTTGAACATAAAAGAAGTCAGTCCACTAGTAAATTATTATCACAGCCGTCTTGCTCAAAAAAGGTAGATGTAGAAACTCTTCTACCAAATAAGTTGAACTCCGATTCGTGTAAACAAATTAAAGTTGACAGCGATGAAGATTTCGACGAAGTGCTGCCTGAAATTAAATCACCGTGGCAAATGCGCATTAAATTGAAAAAAATGTGTTAACCGCTCAGAACTTCAAAATCAGAACAAAAACAAACATAACCCAATTCAAGGACCATATTTTGATGGGAGGAAGGATAACACTCTCGTGATTGAGAAAGTAAACTCAGAGCAGTTTCGAAGAACCATAAAAGCGGAACGTTACCCAACTTTACAAGAATCAGGTTCTGTGTACGTTGGTAATGTTTCACCCTCTTCTGGATCTGCTCGAAACATTGCCAATAGCATTCTTTCTTATTTAGCTGAAGTTGGATTTTCTCTTCATGAACTGGACGTAATTGGATGTGATGGCACGGTTACTAATACGGGATGGAAAACGGGTGTTATTCGCACAATTGAAGAACAAGTTAAAAGACCACTACAGTGGGGGTATGTCTTTTACATTTGAATGAATTGCCTTTCCGATATTTGTTTCAAACTTTAGATGGTGAGACGACTGGGCCAAACTCATTTAGTGGTCCGATTGGCACTAAGCTCAGTAAATGTGAGAAACTCCCAGTGACAAATTTTGACGCTGTTGAGTGTGAGATTCCAGAAATTGACCGAAAAATTTTAAGCAAAGATCAACAGTACCTGCTGAACATAAGTTACGCAATAAAATCAGGCAGCTGTTCTGAAGATTTATTTGTCCATGAACCTGACCCGCTTTGCCACGCAAGATGGTTGAAAACGGCGAATACAGTCCTCCGATTGTATTTAAGTATTGAAAACCCGACAGCAATACACAAGATATTGATTTCTTTTATCCTAAAGTCATATATGCCTGTATGGTTTGATATCAAGAAAAGCAGGTACTTCACAAATCGTCCAGAACAGGTCTTTGAAGTTATAAGATCGTCAAGATTTCTGCCAGAAAAATTGCTAAAAGTCATTGACCCAGTAATTGGGAGAAATGCATTTTCTGCCAATCCAGAAAACTTGCTTTTGACTACGATAGTAGATAAAACGGATCATATAGGAGAGTTGAGTTTCAGAAGAATTGAAAAGGCCAGAAACTTATCTTCTACAAGATAGTCAATCAGGAATTTTCAACCACCCGAAGTTAATTTCCTGGCTACAGACTACATAGAAATTTCTGAGGTACCTAATCAAACGTGATACTTAAAGGTATACAAACTATTCAGTGAAATACAAATTTAAAACAAAAATATTATTGCTATCCGAACTTAATGGAAACCAATATCTTACAAGATGTGATTATGTGAAACAATTCTCTTAAATAGCATTTTACTAAAAATTTTAGAATGAGGGTACTTTACTCTTTTTATAACTTTTTGGACGCCCTGTATACAACATTTTTTTCTTATCGACAATCGTATTTCTTCAGCAAGCAAAAATTTTTATAAAGAATGACTTTTCGTTAAAAAATTATATTTTTGGTCCGGTTGCCCCATTGTCTACCACATCGCCGGACATACCGTATAACATATCATACGAACTTGCTTTCCTTAGTCCGACTCTTTACTGCACCATCATAATATCTTCCTATCTATTACCAGGGAATTGGGATCGACCGTGGCACTGCCCTTGACGAGCCGCCACTGAACCGATATTATTTATTGTATTTTATACTACTACAAATGGATATAAAATTTTGAAATAAAAACTTGTTTCAAAAAGTTTAGAATGTAAATCTCATGTAAAATTGAATATATTACTCTTTTCTCCTTATTGTAGTTTAAAAAGCTATTCTTCACCGCTCGGATACGCTATCAACTCAAAATCTGGCTTATGTTACCCACCATCATACGGCGATCCCATGCACTATCCAGATCCTGCTTCACACGATCTTCACATGGGCTATACGCCTTCTTCACGTCATGAAGTTACATGTCCCCGATACGGAGCAAAGATCAGCGGATACCGAGACAGATCGCGGAGTTCCATGGGCTTTGAAAAGTCAATTACGAGTCTGCATTCCAGTGGACATGACTCGGGCATTGCTGACGCCACACTCATGCGCTCGTGTCAATGCGGTCATAGTAGCAGTAGAAGTTCAGAAGGCAGTAGCAAGTAAGTAGGTATTAAAAAGTATTTTTTTTATAAGTTTTATAATATTATTATTCCTGAGCTATACAAGTTAAATCACAAAATATAGAAGGTGTCAGGAAATAATAAGTACACATTTTAAAGTATGGTTCTAGCGTGCGAGCAACAATTATTTTTATACAAGTGGGCTTGGGCTAAAAAACGTAGACCTCGGATTATATCACAACTGTAAGAGGACAATGTATCTAACCAAAGGTTAAAATTGTGTCAAATTCATATTACGACATAATATGCCAAACACATGATTATTAAAATAAGTGAACAAATACAAATTTATTTTTGTTGTTTACAATATTAACAAAGTAAAAATACAGAGTAAGGAAAATAAAAATTATAGAAATTGATTAAATTGGTCACCGCCATGCTACAAGCAGATATTCACATTTCACTGAAGAAATAGGAGCAACAATTTTTTTTCGGGAAACAGCCAACCAGGCACCAATTTTTTGAGGGTGCAATGTGGACTCTACAAAAAAATTTCACTACTCCAAATGCGTGAATTCTGAAAATTCACATAATCGGTAAACTGGAACCAGGCTTCATCAGAAAAAAATGTCAGGTCTCATTTATTTCCAATCAATTTTGGGTAAATCACGGAGAGTAATTCCTGCATCTTTCAAAATCTGCAACTCAAATTTCTTGGAATACTTGCACTGTATTAGCAAACAAGTTTAACTTTATGAATTGTCCTGCATGTTCCATAAGATCTTCCTACTTCTTGAGACGGGCGTCTTATAAATTTTGTTGGCGTATTTTGCATTATTTCACCAACGTATGCTACAAGCTCTTACAGATAGTATTTCAGCTCCTTTTTTTATTATATAGAACCTGTTTCCTCAAACAGGGCCACGGTTCTTCTCAGGCAATGATAAAAATCTGCGGCAGTAAAAGCGACGTTAGGAAGATTTTCGCGAAAATCGTCTGTGTACAAACGCTTAGTTGTATTGCCACTCACCATTTACTCTAACCTCGTTTCGAAAAAACGCTTCAGCCTTAAATTTTTTGAGCTGTGCCGTAAAACCCATTGCGTGAATTATTCAAGAAATTTTTTAAATTAGCGATGATCCAAATTACTTGTAACGACTATTAAAAATGATGGAATAATTGATTAATAGATAATGCTGGTAGTTGCTGACGCCCAACAGTTATTAAGATCTACCGCTAAGCAGTACAGCCTTAGGTGCAAAGCACACTTTGATGATAATAATTGTTGCTAGCACGGTACAAATAAATATTATATGGAAAAAAAGATCATATTAATATAGGTCCAACTAATGCTTCCATATGGGGCTACGAGCCCTTAAAGATGGTGTCGTCGAAGTAAAATGAACTTCTAGGTTTAAGTTGGTGTCATTGGAGGTAATCTTTTTAAAATATTTTGTGACCCATATTGCAACCAGTGGCCTGGTTACAAGAGGTTAGTGGAATAAAAGAGGAACTAAATTCTAAGAAACTTGTTTTGAATAACAACTTTATTAATAAATGCCAATAAATCAATACCGAAATAAGAACCACGCTGCCCCTAAATTTATTAATCTTTGTTTTTGTTATTACAAGCTTTATAATAAATGTTAAAAAGCCAAAATAAACTGGGCGAAACACCGAACTGCCGATAAGTACGACTAGATTTTTTAGACATACTGTAAGGTTTTTTATTATTAAAAATCTCGCATGAATACTAGATTAACTTAAACTCTATTTAGAGTCTTTAAAATTAATAACAAATGGAATCTTGATTAAAAGCTTCGCAGATTATTGCTAGCAATGATTCTAGTTCCAACAAAAAACACAAAGCCTCGACAGAAAACTTATAAAATCTGACAAGCACTAGCCAAACTTGAATAAAATAATAAATCAAAACCATAAACCAGGAAATGATTGTCAGTTAAGCGTTTGTCAGCTGTACTTGACTGACGTTTATACTAGTTGTAAAATGGTCGCCCGAAGTAGGTAACCGAAAATACAGGGTCATGAATTTTTCTCCGTGTCGCTTCTGTTTCGTTTAGTTTTCTGGGGTATAGGAAAAAAGGCGAAATGTCCTTGGACATAAGTTGCACGGTGCAAAATATATGGTCAATGTGACCGTTAAAAGTAAATACATAATTTTTTTAAGGATTTGTTTTATGTTGGAGCTGTGATATTGTTTTATCCTATGAATGCAGGGGGAGCGGTGCTTTCATCGCTTCCATAATTGAACTGCTGACCTCTTGCATAATTTCTCGCATTTATATCTACTAGAAACTTGTTTTTTACTATTAAAAACTTATATTAAATTATTTCTTTTACTGACACTACATTTCATTTCGTTCTTATTCTTGACACTTCTTGTCACTCATTGTCGTCACCGTGGTAGTGAAATATAAACGTCTGGTACTTATATCAGTGACGCAACAAAAGTTGAATCTAACCTCTTAACTGCCTTGACTAATAAGTACTATTACCGACCACCCTGTATACCAGAATAACACCCCAGCCCTGCCACATTTTACAGGCTATGCAAGAGCAGGATAGAAGAGTTTGATTGATTTAGCAGATTTGTGCAAGACAACTTAAAACGTAAAGTATCTAGTGATAAAGGATTTAGGAAGAGTTATTTTTGGTAAACGTGTTTTCTTTCGGATTGTCAGGTAGGACATTACTTTATTATTGAAAATTTTTTCGAAACCGCCGGCGCCGGTTAAAACCCCAATGCAGAAGCTCATTAGAACGTCAAACGCCAAGATCACTAGAATATCTTATTTACTCGTATTAACCGACAATAATGAATGCCATTTTAAAAAAGGTACGCCCTTGTATTAGAGTTTTAATTAAAATTAAGCAAATAATTAAAAATATTGTGTTATTTAACATCAAAGCTATAGGTACAATAAAAGCAGGACAGAAGGCGTATTATTCCATTTTACAAATATATTTGAAGATTTAGCAATTTCAATTTACTAAAGGGAGCTATCTTTCATTTGCATAAAGACCTAGTTTAAAAGGACTGAGATCATTTGATCGCTTAATATTAAACACCGTATTTATTTCAAAATCTTATTGTTCGCATTTATGTTGCCTTTTGTAATATTAAGAGTAATAAATTTATTTTTGATGTTAATTATTTAGGTTGAAAAGGTAATGAATTATTGTTTACAGTTTCAAAGAAAAGTATGTTTACTGGGTGTAAACAAAATCATTGTGCAGGGCCCCACAGCGTTATGTTAATATAAATTATATTCAAATTTGGACCACTGCTATTTTTAGCGGGATCTTTATTGTAACAAAGAAAGCAAATTTAATAAACATCACTACCGGTTTCAACGGAAATATTTCTTCTATAAACTAGATTTGAATTTAGGATTTTTATGTCCCTGTTGTTTCTTTGAAACCATATTGTTTTTTGCAAAATGGATCTTACACCGAAATTTTAAAAGTAATTGTCAACTTGCTGTATGTCGTTGAAAAGGTAATTTTGAAAGGAATTCCAGTGTGTATTAAAAATTAAAAAATTGGCGTAACTTCCGATGAAACCGGAAGTGATGTTAAATTGGTTTTTACGTCCTTACTAAACAGTATTATTCTTACAGACATTTTTTCTCACAAATGGTGCATCTATGCAATGTACCGGGTGTCCCACTAAGAATGGCTGTCGGCCGTATCTCAGAAAGTGTTAGTCGTATGGCTTGCGGAAAAAAAAATATATTAGGTAAAGTGGCCATGAGAAATTGCTGGAAATTATTTTCAAGTTTCTCAGACTGGCGCTAGAGGGCGCAACAGTAACGGTAAATATGAATCACGAAGTTTCCTCAAAAGTCGCCTAGTTAAGGTATCCCAAAAATAACATTTTTGTATATTTCGAAGATTTGTTAATAAAATTCACCTATAGAACGTGTTCGTCACGTTTCAAATAAAGTATTGGGGGAAGGTTGAACATTATATGTAATAAATGCTGATAACTCCGGTCTGGCTTAACATAATTTAGTAAACTTAGTTTTGTTAAAAAAGGCTTTTCTCACTCTATAAATGTAAGAAGTCAGCGAAAACCGCAAGTTAATATCTATTTTCAATCCGGAGATATCAACAACAATAATCATAATTGCGGAACATTATGATTTTATTTTTAAGTTGCCATTGTAAAGGTTTTTTTAAGAGTCAAATAGGCCTTGGAAAAACAAAATATGAATTGAAACTGTGCACGCGTGTCACCTTTCATTATTACGTCAAAATTTTTGTCGTGCCAACAGTGTTGTGTCGTATTTGATTTTCAAAATGCCTCTGTTACTTGAAGAAGCCTCAAAGGCGCCGATACGACAGTAGAATGTTTAATCGTTTAGCTAGCCGTTTTCGTACTACTGGAAGTATTCGTCGCCCTGTATATTACAGACGCCGCCGAGGTCGAACCGAGGAAAACATTGTAAATGTTTTGGCATATGTGGAATTCAATCCATAAATTAGTATTAGATTAATTGTTAGAGACTTGGGCGTTACTCACTCTACTGTGCATAGGATTTTATTAGAAGAAAGGTAAGTAATTATATCTATATGTTATAACTCTTAAATAGTTTAGAATAATGCCAATATTTCTCTTAATAGTTTTCAAGTCAATGTAATAAGTATTTTGTTTTTCTTTAGCCTACATCCCTACCATATTGTGCTCCACCAGGCTTTGACCCCGCAAGATTATGATAGAAGATTGGATCATTGCTATTGGTTGCTCAATATGATATTGGAAGATAGAAATCTCCTCTCTAGAATTTTGTGGACTGATGAAGCTACTTTTCATAGTAATGGAGGAGTAAACTGCCATAATATGCATTATTGGTCGCGGAATAATCCTCATTGGATGCGGGAGGTGCAGCATCAAGGAAGATGGAGTGTCAATGTATGGTGCTGCATTTTGGGTGGCAGAATAATTGGACCGTTTGTATTTAGTGAGTCGCTTACTGGGCAAAGATATTTACATTTTTTAAATTACGAACTCCCAATTCTTCTCGAAGATGTGCCTTTGGATATTCGCAGAACTATGGTTTTCCAACACGATGGATGTCCTGCACATTTTGCGGCAAACGTTCGTCAATTTCTTGACGACACATTTCCTACAAGGTGGATAGGAAGAGGGAGTATATTTCCGTGGCCTGCCAGGTAATATTATAGGATATATGGTGATACTGCTGATGAGAGTGGTAATTTCCATTTTAGATCACCTGACTTAACATGCCTAGATTTTTATCTATTGGGGAGATTGAAGTATCTTGTTTCCGTTACCAGACCCACCACAAGGGAAAACATGATAGAAAGGATAATGGACAGCAGCCGCCGTATCCCTATGGCAGAGGTGGAAACTGCAGTATTATCAACCAGGGAGAGATTAGAGTCGTGTATACAGAAAGATGGGCGATAATTTGAGCATTTAGGGCGCCACTGAGAATTATTATCGTAACGATATATTTGCTTGAAACATACGTACCTTCATATTTTGTTTTTCCAAGGCCTATTTGACTCTTAAAAAAACCTTTACAATGGCAACTTGAAAATAAAACCATAATGTTCCGTAATTATGATTATTGTTGTTGATATCTCAGGATTGAAAATAGATATTAACTTGCGGTTTTCGCTGACATCTTAGACTTTTAATCATCCTTGTAATTAGGTAAAATTGAATATACTATTATATTTACAATTACGGAAAAAGCGCGCAATGTTTGTGAAGTTGTAAGACAGCGCCCCCTAGCGCGTAGTGTAAAACACATATTGCCGTAGTTCATAAGATGATATATAGAGTAAGAAAAGCCCTTTATAACAAAACTAAGTTTACTAAATTATTTTAAGCCAGACCGGATTCGAGTTATCAGCATTTATTACAAATAATGTTCAACCTTCCCCCACCACTTTATTTGAAAAGTGACGAACACGTTCTATAGGTAAATTTTATTAATACATCTTCGAAATATACAAAAATGTTATTTTCGGGGCACCTTAACTAGGCGACTTTTAAGGAAACTTCGTGATTTATATTTACCGTTACTGTTGCGCCCTCTAGCGCCAGTCTGAGAAACTTGAAAATAATTTCCAACAATTTCTCATGACTACTTTACCTAATATATTTTTTTTTTCCGCAAGCCATACGACTAACACTTTCTGAGATACGGCCGACAGCCATTCTTAGTGGGACACCGGGTACATCAAAAGCCTAATAATGTATAGGCAATGCATACATTGTTAAAAACCTACTTTATAATCGGCTTTTCAAATCAGTATTTAAAAGAAAACAGATTTTCGGCCACTTTTTCAAGTAACCCTCAAAAATTTAAACTTGAAGAAGTAGTTCATGTTTGCAGTGCAGTCGATATAATCAAATAAGACACAGGCGGTGTACCTCCACAACATATATTTAAAGAATCATTTTATTATTCCCAACATGTTTCGAAGATATATATATGTTCATCCTCAGGGGATAGTGATCGACCAGAGTAGTTTGCTAATTAAAGTTGATATGTAGAAATTTATGCTGGAATGTGACCATTAGTTCAAACTTTTAAGTAGTCAGTATTGTAAAGGCATGCTTAATAAAGACCAGTTTTAATAAGAGGTGAAAATTGTTGAAAGGTGGATGCGAAAAAAAAGGTATATTATAAAGAGAAGTTTAAATTTTGAAATTTTGCTAAAGTCCGTAGTGGTGATCTTCTTCCGAAGAAAAATATTAAAAAATACAATTCCTGAAATTCAAAAATGCTTTATTGATAAATGTTGCATTTGTACAATAAATCAAAAATGCTATGAAATATGAAAGGTTCCAATTTGTACCAAAATTTGTTCCACATAATAATCAGAACACCGCTAATAAAGCAAGCTACAAAGCTATTGAACCTTCTGTGTAGCTAGCCCATAAAGCAATAAAGATACTAAAAAATGTAAAAAGATTTAGCATTACTAACATTGACAATCTTTAAAAACACCTATGAACAGAAAAGAAGAAAAATAAAATCGTTTTTCAGATTGTGTGATAAGAAAACAAAAAATTAGTTTTATAAGTTCTCAATTACTTGCACACAAAACACAGTCACATATGTACATATATTATCAATCATTTCAACATAATTACATACAGAACCGTTGTCATAAATCAGTAAACTCTAGCATAGAGATCATTATTGTCAAGTATCCATTGTATAATTTGTAATTTATAAGACTTTATATAAATTAATATCTATATTTAATAAGTTATATAACTTGATATATGTAGACGTATATCTTGTCGTCTTATATCTAAAATTAGGAACTCTAATACTTATGCCACTTACTGCTCTATATTAGGGTATGTGATTAGTCCAAAGTTTGTTTTAGTTTTTATGCATATAAACGAATAGATCTTTTGCTGTAAGACAAGACTTTGAATTCCTTAAAAACTTCATCGGAAGGATATCTATTTAATTTTTTTTTAATAATTTTTATAATCCTCTTTTGTGTCTTTTCTAATTCATTTATAGTGGTCATGTATGCAGAACCTCAGCTCACACGTATTGGAGAATACTTTGAACCATCGTATAGTTAACAGTTCCAATTGTTTCGCAATTTACGACATTTGTCAATATCAACAATCGATACAGGGTGTCCAGGAAAATGTGATAAATCTCTAGGATTTATATAGAACATGAAAAAATAAGATGACAAGTTCCTATAAAATTTTTTTTACAGGCCCTCCCTACGGAGATATGTGCCCCTGAAAGACGCAGCTGAAAATCTGTTTTTCTTAAATAACTTTCAAAGTATTTAATATAATCTAATAAAAATTTAATGTAATGTATACTAGTAAGGACCTCTTAAAATAGTGTTCTTGAACCGTATTTAGCTTTTTTAGTTTGACAGAGGCGGACTAAGCTTTACAAATTAATGCTTACATTTTCAACTCCCTGTATGATAAAGACTGAAAAAAAAATAAATCTAAGTAGCTTGCACCTTAGACTAAAAAAAATTGCTCTTGTTTATTGTTGATAAAATTAACCGTTTTTGAGAAAAAGTATAATATACGAATTCATGGTTTATTTTTTATAAAAAAGACCATGATTTCTATTTTGTTTCTCAACAACAAAGTGTGATACGAAAGTTATTCAAACAATAGAAAGGTTTAATTTTAAGTTGTTTAATCAGAAAAAATATAAAAATTTAAAAAAACGCAGTAAACGAAATTATTGAACAACTTCATAAGAGGGTTCAACATGGGATCCGTGAAGTTTGATACACTCGCGGGCACGACGAATTGAGGACTGCTGTACCCGCCGCAATAACCTAGCCTTGGTCTTTATCACATCTCAATGAAACGTGATCCGCTCTAGAAGTTCCCCCTTATTGCCGACCGGAGTTTTCCAGGTGTCCCCACAGATAAAAATCCAACAAGGTTAGGTCGGGAGATCGAGGAGGCCCTGCATACTGTTTTTCTCTTAACTTGTTACTGGTTTCCAGTATGTATTTTTCCACGAAAGTCTGTTATCTGTTATGACACCAAGATATTTGTGCCGGTACA
The DNA here is from genome assembly GCA_963920685.1 of Polydrusus tereticollis. Lineage (NCBI taxonomy): Eukaryota > Metazoa > Arthropoda > Insecta > Coleoptera > Curculionidae > Polydrusus > Polydrusus tereticollis. The sequence goes on from OY987329.1 coordinate 61,605,397, forward strand.
GCATTTGATGTTGTTATTATTGATACAAAGTTAGTATACATTATTTCCGTTTCCAAAAAAGGGGCATCAGTTTTTGAAAGGTTTAATGTAAGTACAATGTCACGTAACAAAGTCAATTAATTATCAATGGTCTTCAAACCTGCATTAGCTTTTTTAATCACGTCACTACATGTTAAATCTGCGAACGATACTGAGCATAAGCGGTTATAAAGTCATTGGTATTAGATTAAAATTGTCGTTTAGGTAAAAGACCCCACCATTCGCCCTAGTACATTGCGAACGGTTTGAGAGATAATCTTTCAGTAAACTAAAGCATTTTCCTCTAATACTAAATTTGTAGAGCTTGTTAATTAATATTTTGTGACTAATAGTGTCGAACGCCTCAAATCCAAGAAGACGTAGATTCATTTATGGTTTTTATTTATATTATTACACGCATAGCTAAAAAAATTTGTTATCGCGTCCGAAGTGCTTAAGCCTTTTATAAAACCGAATTGTGACCTATTCATTACTGAATGATTTTTTAAAAATGATTCTGTATGGTATAGTTGCACTTTTTCAACAACTTTGTGAAAGGTGAAATTAAATATATTGGTCTATAGCATCGACCTTATTTCCTTAGGTCTATCGTCTGTAGTTATTTAAGTCCAGTTTGTCACCGGACTTATAAATGGGAACTACCAATTTATTTTTTAGATTCTGTAGAAGAATTCCCTGTTTGAAACAGAGATTGTAAAAATAGGATCATATCGGTTGAGTTATAGAGTGTTTGATACATTTAATTACTTTTACCAATATTTTGTCTAGGCCCTCAGCCGTATCGTTTTTTAGATTGTTTATCAGGTTATACAATTCAGTTATTTTAAGTAAGTAAACTACCGAGTTTACATTTTTTTATAGTACCACCATTATTAGGGGAAATAGTTGTCTTTTTTGAAAGAGATTCACTTATTAATTGGTGATAACCGTTATCTGTTAAGATATTAGTAGTTATTTTTCTGAGTTTTACTAAGTCTAGTAAGAAAATTCCTGAATGTTATAAACTCTTTCCAAACAAACAATTTACGTTGATCTTAAATCTTTGGAGATTATACTACTATCTTGTACATTTTTAAGTTGTTTCTGTAGATTTAAGCTGTTGCTTTTGTCTTTTTCCGAACGGTTATCTTGTTCTAGGTTTGATTTCTTCAATTACAACATCTCGTATAGGCGTTGACGATTTATCTTTTTGGTGTATTTTTTTATGCGATAGGTTTTTTACATTTTCAGAATCATTTTCACCAGTAACTACCTCTTCATCTATTTGATTTTTTTCCGCTATCCCGACTATTTGCGATATCTATTTTATTCGTAACTTTTACAGTTTCTTCATTTTCGCTAGATCATTATTTATATCTTCCTCGTTATTATCATCTTGTTGACTGATAGATCTTTCTATTTCTGGACTAGCATCTTTTCTATTAACTATAACAGTTTTCTCTAAATCTATCTGCATAGAGGCCTAAAAATTTTGTTTCTCATCTCTACCTTCTTTAAAAAGTAAATTGCCTTCAACTACACGATCAATATGATCTTATTAACTATATTATACTTGTTCGGGAACACGGCCTTAGGGAGGTCGTTCCAGAGTAATGACGTTCTCTAGATGATAGCACTTTTAAACAGTGTCGTTCGAGAAACACTAAGCTGAATCACGCACGGGTGGGCAGCTCGTCGTGAATTTCTAAAATGCACCGCTCTGGGTAGAATCAAGCGGGCAACATCAGTTGAGCACTTGCCATGAGAATATTTGTAAAATAGGCTCAAGTTGCTAACCTGCCTTCGATGTTTAATGCTTTCAAGGTTGTTTGTCAGTTCATGGTCACCGATCAAGCGAATGGCTCTTCTTTGAACGGAATCTAGCAATCTCAGGGTATATTTAGGAGCAGAATCTCAAATATGCGAACAGTATATGCTTTTTTAACTTTTTAGTCGATTTATCTCTGTGTCGCATACTTATTAGAATAGCTTGCGTAATAATAACTAAAAATGGGCCAGGAACCGAAGAAAATAATAAATAGTTTATCACTTCATATTTAAGTTGATTTGTGTTTGTTATTATTTTCTCATCTAACCATATATTTCCTGTTGCAGGGTTTATGGTATAAACACAAGTATTTAAACTGATCAGTATTTATTTTATTGCAGTAGTTATGAAGATTCCCTGCAGTCGATCCCACATAGCCGAAAACTTAGAGACCCAACGCCACATCCAGTCATGCATCATCACATCGCTTTAGGTCCTGGATCGAACAATTCCAAGCAAAACAGGCGATCCAGAAATCGCTCTATCACAGAAGATATCATGGATGCTGGTGGACTTCACCAGATCCAAGATATGATGGGAGTGCCACCTGGTCCGTCTGGTATATTTGTAAACGGACCATCGGCTTTACGAAGATCCACTGAGAGACTGATGATGGTTGGCCCTATGGGTCATTAGTTTTAAATATCAGATCCACATACATTCTAATTTGGATAGGTTAAAAGTTACTTTAAAAGAGAATTTATATTATGGGTATTTTGTCTGGATGCGACGTTCCAGGCAAAATAGGCTTCATGGCATAAATTTGGGACGTAGGTAATAAGTGGGCCATCACTAGGTTCATATGAAATACCTGTGCATGTAATTATAGATTATCGAAACCTTTCAGTAGGGTCCATAGGTTTTAGGTTTTGGAACAAAGCAGTCAATATTTGACAGTTTTAATTAAAGCAATTAAAAAACGCAGGTGCTTATCTTTAAGTAGTAATGCAGCGAACACTACTAATAATATAGAGTCTACTAGTATAATATACTATTTAGGAAATATGAATACGAGCGATTTTATTATTAAAGTACAATAGATATATGTTTTCTTCTAATAAACAATTTAATAATCGGAAATAAAAGCAAACAAAAAAATTATTTAAAATCATAAAATAATTATTATTTCAAGTTGGTCGCTGATAAATTGAGTTCTTTCTTCGGTTTAAAAATTGGTAATGGTAATAGATTTGGAAGTTTGGGGATTTAATTGTTGATATACTTGTCTATATTCGGTGACTGGGGACATTCTTTAATTGTCTTATATTCAGTGAATATTCGTTGCATCTCTGCTTAAGATAAAGTCGAATCTGATGAAAATAAAAAGTGAAATTTCATAATTTTTTACAAAATAATCTTAGATTTATAAAAAAATGTATAAGAAATATAAATGATACAATACAGGCAGAATTTGGAACTAACCTAAAATACAGGGGGTTTCATTGATAGTGCGAAAAAATTCAGGATGACTTTTCCTCCTTAAAATATGAAAAAAACGTTCATATTAACCTATGTCCGGAAATGATTTGTTTCGGAGATACCAGGTGTTAAAGTTTTATTTGTTTTTTTCCAAATAATTTTTGAAATAATGTAGATGTTTGAACTAGAATTGATATCTAGGGGTCTTTTAAATTGCGAAATTCGAATTTGATGTTAGCATTGCTCCCACTTGTAGAGGGCGCCATCTACATGTCTTTTACTCTTTTGATGAGTCATAGCCTTTTTATACGTGCTTGCATTATATTTTTAAGTAAAAAAATATATTTTTCCATCATTTTTATGTGAAAAGACATACTTGGTAGAAGGCGCTAGGAGCAACCGTTCTTGAGAAAAAGCATAATAACATTTTCGGAGCACAATTCTAAAGGAAGCAAGAAACAAAAACATATTTTTTAAATTTTTATTTAAACATTAATAATAATTATTATATTAAAAAAAGATTTAACAATAATGCTGTGAAACAGTTAGTCACTTAATAAGGTTACCTCAGTAACACCTCACAATTACGCAAGAAAACTATTTAACAAACGACAATCATATTAAAAAATACCTAAGTTACAACAGTTGTTGAAAATGTATACCACTAACTGTAATACAGACGAACGGGTTAAAATATTTCGGGTGTGTATAATTATTTCACAGGATGCGATAATGCGATTCCTTAATTCTTCCACAGTTTCTGATGTCGTATAAACTAAACGTTTGAGGTGACCCCAAAGGAAATAATCAAATGAGTTTAAGTCTGGGAACCCGGAGGGGGGAGGTTTGACCTATCCAACGATTTAGAATACACCGTATTCAAATATTTACGAGCAACTAAACTAAAATGAGGTGGAGCACCATCGTGAATGAAATACATTTGCAACCTCAATGACAATGGGATATCTTTCAAAAGTATAGGCAAATCCTATTTAAGAAAACGACGATAAACTTCTCCAGTTCCTCAGTTGTAAAATAATGGTCTTATCAAATGGTCTCCAACATTTCCGACCCATGCGTCAAGTGAAAACTAGTTTTGATGACGGCCTTCTAAAATTGCATCTGGGTTCTCATCTGTTAATACATGGTGTTATTATAGCATGTCTGGAAGAATTTGCCTTATCGGTGAATAATGTTCGTCCTAAAAACTGGGAATTTTCGCCAAGTTTTTGTTGCATTCATGGACATAAATCTACTCCTCTTAATGGAAAATCATGCAGCCGGTAAGAGTGCCTGTCCCCGCTGGATGTGATAAGTGTATAAGAGATTGTGCCTTAAATTTCTGGAAACTGTAGAAGAACTTACATTTATGTTAAAAGTAATCTTTCTGGTACTTGTAGAAGCTTTTTCATACTTGCGGAGTTGCTACTGTTCGGGATTGCCCGTTTATGTCGCACATTTCACTCCTCGTGTAAATCATTTTGAAAAGCTTGACAATTAAACACCTTACTAATTAACTGTTAAAATGTTATTATTCCTCTTCTCGAGAACGGTGGCTCGTAGCAAATTCTACCAAGAATGCCTTTGTCACGTGAAAATGATAGAGAAATCTATTATTTTGCTAAAAAATGTAATACAAGCACGTATGAAAAACGTATGGTTCCTTAAAACAATAAAAAGAGATGTAGGTGGCGCCGTCTACAAGTGAGAGCCATACTAGCATCGAGTTCGAATTTCGCGTTTTAAATAACCCCTTCATACTAATTTTAGTTCAATTCGTTCAACGTTCAATTCAAACATCGACATTATTTTAAAAATTATTTAGAAAAAACAAAAATAAATATGAAACACCTTGTATCTCCGAAGCGAAGCATTTCCGGACATAGGTTTGTAGGAACTTCCTTTCAGAAGGGAAACTCATCCGCAATATTAATGAAACACCTTGTATTTTAGTTGTTACTTATTAAAAGTATCGTGCAAGATTAAGGTATTACGAATGACTGCACCTATTCTGTATCGCTGTGATTGTATTAGGTATTATATTTTTCGTAGTTACCAAGAAAAATTTCCTTGAAATTTCAAGTAGTATTTTTTAGGTATTTAATAGTGTACTTTTAATAGTATATAATACTCTTTTGCACTTTGGAGAATAAGTGTATTAATCCCTGAAAACAAAGATTAAAGTGGTACTTCTATTCCCTAGAGACTAAAATAATTTTTTGATCCCTAGGGATTAAAGTAAATTAATTAAATTAAAATGCAAGATTGAGGTGTATTTCACCGATTCGTTTATTGGAAATAACTAAACATGGAACAAATTTAACTAACTTTAAGCTACTCTAAGAACTGAAACTTATTTTTGCTATCATTATTAACATTAACATTTATGCTTACTTCACTACAGTTAGTTAGGTTAAAAAGTGGCAGATAATTGGAAGTATTTTTATTAATTAACGTGTGTGTGTAAAAATATCGGCTTCTTATCTACTGTCACTGTATTTTCTAAAGTTGAAATAGCCGCAATGGAAACATCTGAGGAGGATACTTGCAAAAATCTGATCGGCCACATTTTTTCTTCGATTTACAGAATTTTCAACATAACCTTCCGCAACGGCGCTGCTTTTCCAGCAGTTTTAGTTGCTTTGTTTGTTTTTGTCAGGTTTGCTCCTGAATCTGCAAATAATGACGCCGACGTTCTTCTGAAACAATACCCAGTGTATTGGTTTATACCCATCATTTTTCCTTTTTAAAAATGCGGTAAGTTTACTGTATTTGCCAATATTGACGCTGGTTTCTGTGATCGTTGTGGCCTTTAGCATGGAATACTGACTCTATAATGACGATACCTTCAGCTTGCGTGATTAGTCCAAAAAGTATGCTAATGACACTTTTTCTGCAGTAAAATTTCTCCCTCATCCGTTCTTCAAACCGTTCTTTATAATGTGTGAATTGTTTCTCATAGAGATGGTAGTAGCTGGCTAATAGCCTCTTCGGAGGCTTTTTCTATGTCCATCTTTGGAATTCTTCTGATTCTGGTGGATCGACAATCTATGTGTGTTAGATTTTTGAAAAATCACCTTGCTAGCGTCATACTGGCTATTTTTTCTTAAGTGTCATAGCAACTTGTCAAATCAAATCAAGATTTTGAGTGAAATGTAAGGGCAATCCAAACCAGGTTATGTTTGCCTGCCACAGTCATATTGGAGTCACAAAGTGCTTCCAATATGGCCGTCGACGGCAAGCGTCAGAAAAACTAACCTTTATGTTTTTGAGTTCTGTGGAACGAATTCAATATACAGGCAAATCGTAATTTGACACATCGTTGGATGGCCTAATAATAACCAGCATGACATTTTCTAAATAGAGTAGCGTTATTTTATCTTTTTGTCTTTAATTTATTTTCTTTAGATATTTTCGCAAAGTGTGTAAAATAGTGTAAAAACCACGGGACTAAAATTTCTTTTTATCCCACAGCGAATTGTAGCCCTCGCTTCGCACAGATTTCAAACTTTTCGCCTCGGGATAAAAAGTATCACTTTAATCCCTTGATTTATAATATACTATTATCAATTATCGTAGATTGTCAAACACGGCATTTACATTCATTTTAATAAGCCCATTCTACCTATTAAACAGTAAGATATATTTTTATATTAACGTAAGAGTGTAGAACGTAAATTCTACCATGGCCTAAAAAGTGCAATATTTTTGTAAAATTATAATATTATGTATTTTTGTAAATATACTGTATGGTTTACTGTAATTATGTTTATAAAATAGATAATGAAATTACGTGATTAGTTTGTTTTCGTTTACAAAATAACTTACGAATAATAATTATATTGAAAGTAATACTAATCAGAACTCCGACGCAATGAACAATCCTTAAAATTTGATCAAAAATGACAGCGGTTCTATCGTTAATACCACTAAAAAAGGGCTATGACTGAAAATGAAAAATTTAATTTGTCACTGTCAACTTCTGCCCGCGGTCACAGATTATTCCTGTGATCTCTGCCGCGATTACAAATACACATTTTTTATGTGATTGCCAGTAACAGTGGCGGCTTTTCAGGGGTGGCAGGGCCGACAGTATTATATTATTTATCTCTATCAATGAATATCCGCTCCACTTTATAAATCGCCCTTGTAAAACTACACCGCTATCAAATAAATTGTTTTACTTATGAAATCGCCCCGTAACCCAAGAACGACTGACCGTCCCTGATACCGTTACAATTCTAAGCTTTAAAGTAGGCAACCAAACACACTATATTCAGTAGGTACTTTGTGTTCAAGTGAAAACTAGAGAGTCGGCAAATTCGTGTCTGCCGCTAAATTTAAAGTGAGGTTAATGTTAATCTGTTGTTTTTGAAGTTTTACGTAATTATTCTTGAAAAAAAGGACTGAATTAGTGTAAAATATATAAAAGAGTGTGGCTTCAAAAAGTGCTTTACGACTAAAAGACTCGAAATACTGTAACGACACCAACTACGGCCACATCAGCACTAAGGACATATTCTGTCCAAAATTTGCGAGAGCCGACTGACTACATCGTCCTACTAACAAACTTAGGAGAGGGTTTTTCTGTGCTCATTCAGAACAGGAAAAAGTAGGAGTGCAACCAGTTAACAATAGAGACAAATCACTCGATTTTTACAAACAGAATGGAGTGGGAGTTGGTATCTTCTCTGAGAGCATACAAATACAGAGGTCATAATAATATAGACTTCCCGACTACTGCAGCATTTTTCAAGCAGAAGTTACGGTAGTAGATAAAGCAGTAAATATCCTGCAGGAATACCCGGGCCTGAGAGCAGCTCTACATGTCCCAATAGCTATCTATACAATGAGAACGTAAAGGTTGGAACAAATTCATGGGTCTTTTTTTCGAAAAACGCTCGGTCCAGTCAATTTTTTATATTTGTTGTGCTTGTGTTTTTTGAAAGTTATTTCATGTTTTTTTTATTTTCTTAATTGGAGAATCCTATTTTATACTATTTTTTTGGATTATGCATAAAATTATAAATATATTTTATGAAATATATCATATTATATTCAAATTCAGCCGTTTGCGAGAAAGCTGCGTTTTTACTTAAAACAACAACACAGTATTTATTAGCGAAAAAAAACACAAAATTCGAAAGAAACTAAAAGTCACTTTATCAAATCTTGAAACCAACAGTCTGGCAGTACCCGAGACGGTCTTCAAATTCTTGCACAACGTTATTAACGACGTAAGGTTCTGTCAATCTTATTTTACCTCTTACTCTGTTCTTTAAATCTTCAATAATGTTTGGTCGGTTAACATATACATTAGACTGAAGATAACCCCACAAAAAGGAAATCTAAAGGAGTTAAGTCTGAAGATCTGGCCTGCCATTCAATTGGACCCCGTTCATCCTTCGGGGAAAACTGTTTTAAGGTACTCACGCACACGGCGGGTGTAATGGGCTGGAGCCCCGCCTTGCTGATAACACAAAAAATTATTCAGTACATCAGGATTTTCTGGATTAGGGTATAATGTGGCAAGGCGCAGTACTAGATCATTTTCTAAAAATTGTAAATAAGTTTCTCCTGTCAAATTTCCGTCAATAAAAGAGGTCCCAAAATTCCATTTTCAACAATGCCGACCCAAACATTAACTTTTTGAGGATATTGGGTGTGACATTCCATAATTCAGCGTGGGTTTTCTATAGCCCAATACCGACAGTTACGTTCGTATACAGAGTATTCCATACTCAATGGTACGTTAGAAGTATCTGGAGAACGAAAAGAAAAATAATTTTGAAATTTTCACTACGGCTTCGCCCTAGATTTTCAAAATAATTTCGCGGTTGCAGTGGTGCCACAACTATTGATAACTAACATCAACTTTGGAATTTTAAATGGGACACCCTGTATTTATTTTATTTTTAGATTCTACGAAGCAATCTTGTTTTTTTTTGTATAGGATATTTTTCCATTTCCAAAACTTCAATATTTGCGTCTCCAGATGCCAAATCAACGTAACATCTTAACATCATTTAGTCAACATGTGTTACTTTAATTTTGGCAGCATAGGATCACCGACTTGTATGCAGAGTGTTGTAATAATTTATGTTCGATGGTTCTTTAAAATATTAATAAAACGCATACTGTGCTATTGAACTCTGTATATTCTCTGTTCATTCAACTTACAATTTCCTGTCGTACCGTCGTGAAATAGTAGGATTCAGCAAGTTCGTTATATGCTGAGTCGTTGTCTAGTTTACTATTATTAAATTATGCATAATCCATTGTTTTATTATACAGGGTGTCTTCGTACCATATTGCACCTCCCCGGAACTTTTTAAAATAATTTTCTTTTATTGGAATGAAAATTGTTTTATTAGAGATGGTTAATTGATATATTTAAGTAATTTTTTCTTTGTGCATCATTTAACAAAGTATATAATATATAGTACCAGTAATATGTTAAAATAACATCAATTATACAGTGTATACTCTAAACTAAATAATTATATATTACATATTTACACTTTAGAATGAAGGTTATGAAATTAGTTTAGAAAAGATAGAGATGGTTTAGCATAAGATGAAAAGTAGGGAATAGTAAGTGGGTAGTAGAAAGTAGGATCCTTTTAATTTTAGCGCTCTGTATAAATGCTAATTGTTATGGTATAATTTAGTTCTATTTTTATGAACTAGTACTTCTTTATTATTTTTAATAATTTTTACATTTGGAGATATATCTTCGACCACTACATATGGACCCAAAAAACAAGGTTTTGATATCTTATCTCCACTTTCGTTTTTAATTAAAATCATATCCCCTTTTTCATAATTGATGGGATTTTTTGTCTTGTCATACGTTTGTTTTCTTTTGAGTTTTGATTGTATAAAGTTTGTCCTTGCGTCATTATTAGCTTTTTGCAGTCGGAATTTTAATTCGATGGGGTAACTCTCAAAATTATTTATTGGGTCTAACGTGTTATTGAGATTACTTGGGATTTCACATTTTCTACCAAAGACGAGTTCGAAGGGGGTATATTTAGTTGCGGTATGCACGGTAGAATTATAACAAAAACACCAATATGGAACCCATGTGCTCCAAGCAGCGTCGTGATTTTGAGTTTGGTTTCTAAGATATGCGCCCAACGCTTTGTGTGAGTTTTCTAAAGCTCCTATACTTTCATGGTGATATGCAGTTGATTGAATTTGTTTTATTTGTAAAAGATTGCACACCTCTATCAAAGTAGATAAAATAAACTCTGATCCTCTATCAGTAGCAATTTCCTGGGGAATACCATACCTCAAGATAAAATTTTCCACGAGAATTTTTGCAACAGAGATTGCATCTTTGTGCTTAAGGGATGCCTCTACAAATTTAGTGAGTTCGCATTGAAGTGTTAGAATATAAGAAAACTCGTTAATATCTTTTGGCAAAGGCCCAACTATATCTAAATATAATTTTTGAAACGCGAAAGATGCTGTTGTAGTCACAACCATTGGTTCTTTAGTATACTTGTTTGAATGTTTTTGTTTTTGACAACTGTCACACCTTTTTACAAAATTTCGAACATCGTTATCTATACCTGACCAATAGTAATACTTTTTTATGTTATTTACCATTCGATTAATGCCTGCATGTCCACTAGTGGGAAGTAAATGAAAATCATTTAAAATTATTCTTTTTATATCGTTATCCATTACCTTTGTTACTCCTTTTATTATACATATACGGGGACCGGTCCAATTGGAGTAATTTTTTATTTCTTTTGCTAGCCGTTTAATAAAATCTTTATTATTTCCATTTTTTAAAATAACTAATTCATCAATATATATTTTCTTGACTATTTTAATCAAATCTCTCAATATTTCGTCTCGCGCCAATATCGATCGAGTATTTTGATTTAAATATAGGGTAAAGTGTAATGGAACGTAATAAAAATCTCCGCAGGTTAGAGTTATGTTTTCAGATAATTGTTTAATTTTTTCAAGTGATGTTAGAATAAGTTCGGTACATTTTGGTGGTTTTTTAAGAATTTCTACAATGTTTGGTTGATCAGGCCAAGCATGCGTAGTATCCTCGTTTTGTGATTGGATTTCCTTATTTTCTATTTTATTGTATTGTGCTCTGGTCATAACAGCAATCACATTTTCATTCATGCTTTTTAATTCGTCGGACGTGAGGATTATTCTGGATAATGCGTCCGCAGTTACATTTTCACTTCCTTTTATATACTCAACATGAAAGTCATATTCTTCTAGCCCTAATCTAAACTTTGTTAAACGACTAGAGGGGTCGATTAGATTAAATAAGTATAGTAAAGGTCTGTGGTCAGTTAAAATTTTAAAATGTCGTCCGTATAAATATGGACGGTAATGTTTGACTGCCCAGTATATAGCTAGCAATTCTTTTTGAATAGTGGGGTAGTTTAATTCCGCTTTATCTAAACCTCTACTGGCATATGCAATTGGTTTGTTATTTTTATTTGATAAAATTCCCGAAATAGCTGTGTTAGAGGCATCCGTTTGTAAAATAAATTCGTTACTATCAGAAAAATCTGGGTAATCCAATACAGGAGGGTGGCTTAGTGCATTTCTAAGATAATTAAAGGATTTTTCACACTCATTTGTCCATTCAAATCTTGCATATTTTTTGCATAACTTATTTAGAGCTACAGTATAATATAAGCTATTATTTTCTCCGGGTCTGGTAAAATACCTTTATCTGTAATGGTATGGCCTAAATAAAGAATTTCCTTTTTTAAAAATTCGCACTTTTGTGGATTTAGTTTTAAATTTACTTTTCGAAGTCGAGTGAAAACGTTTATAAGATTTTTACTGTGTTCGCCAAGGTTTCTGCCAAATACTATAAGGTCGTCAAGATAAACAAAACATTTTTCATAATTTAAGCCTGCCATAGCTACTGTCATTAATCTTGAAAAAGCACTGGGGCTAGTTTTTAAACCCATTGGCAATCTTGTCATTTGCCATTGACCTCTGTCTGTGGTAAAAGCTGTATATTTTTTACTGTCTTCATTTAGCCCAACCTGATAGTATCCCTGACTAAGATCTAAATGGGAAAAGTATATTGCTCCTGCAAGAGAATCTAGGATATCAGTAATATTTGGAAGCGGCCATTTTTGGTCTACCAGTTTTAGATTTAGAAGTCTGTAGTCTATAACAAGTCTGCTGCGTTTCTCTCCGCTAGCATCCATCTTTTTTGGAACAAGTAGGATGGGGGATGACCATTCACTCTGCGCACTCTCGATTATACCTTCTTCATACATTTTACGAATTTCTGCATTTATATCCTCTTTTTGTGAATGAGGGAGTCTGTATGGTTTGACATAAGCAGGTGTAGAATTGTCTTTTAGATTTCAGGGAATTGACAAAATTCATAATCGCTTAACCGTTGTGTTTTTGGAATGCAGTTTGTTAAAGTAACTTCGTCTTCTCGGGTATTTAAAATTTTTACCGGAATTTTCCCTTTATTTGGTTTTGCTAAGATACCTGCCATAAAAACTCCTGTACACAGTTCATTCGGTATTACCACACATTCCTCTATCATACCTGTATACAAATATTGAATAGTCTCACATCGTGGGGGTATAGTTAAAATGTTAGTGCTATAAGAATTTAATGGTAACATTATTTTATTTCCAAATGTTTCTAATGATATCGTATTTTCTTCATAATTTATAATACCGTTATATTTTCTTAGGAAATTTTCGCCAAGTATGCCGTCATTGCAACAAGTTAGCGAATCAAAAACATAAAATTTTTCTTTAAAGACGCTATCTTCTACCTTAAGTTTTAAATAAATATAACCTTTAGTGAATAAAGTTCCGCCTATTCCTTTGATTTCGATTGTTTCGTTATGTAAGGAGAAATTTGGATTTAAGAATTCTGATTTAATCGCACATAGAGTAGCTCCTGTGTCTATCAAAAAGTTTAATTTTTTATTTTCTACAGAAAAACTAACAGAGTTTGAGCAATTATTTAGAAAAGTAAACATTTGCTTTTTATCACATGAATTTTTAGGGACGAAAAAATTTTTCTGAAATATCTTGTTTCTCTGAGTTGCTATGAGTCGAATGTCCCTGACCTAGTGTATCAGTTAATTCTGCGAAATGCATATTGTGCCTCGGTGTAGACGCCCGCAGACCTCTATGATTACTTCTTCGAGGGAATGAACGTCCCCGAAAATTTCTCGAAAAATGCTGAAACCGTTGATTGTAATTATGATTATGTGACTGACTATTATTTTGGGAGTTGTTTGAATACCTATTTAAATAATTATTGTTGTTGCCTCTTGTAAAATTTCTATTATAAGTAGAGCCACGCGTAAAAGGTCTATTAGAGTTACCTCTACTTCCTTTTGAAAAATACATAACTTGTGAATAGTTATTTGTTGACGTAATTTCCTCATCTTGGGCTGCGACGATTGCGTCCTTTAAATACGAAAAGTTACGAGCAGATATTATTGTACTTAATTTTTGATTTTTGAGACCGTCAGCAAATCTTTTTATAGCTGTTTTTTCATTTATGGGGCGTAATACATTATAAGAATTACTGTCGCCATTAGCTTGAGAAATAGTAAGGTTAACGAAAAGATCTTCTAATTCCTTACCGAATTCCTCAATGGATTTCTCACCTTGTCTTGTACGCAATAATTTTGTTTGGATAGCGGTGTCCGATTTTCTCGTAAGAAAATGTGTTCTAATGTCATTGGTTAATGTATTCACGTCACTATAATTTGTTTTTAAACGTAATTTGCCACTATTTGATAAACGCGTTTTGAGAACAAATTTTATTAACAAAGGTTTCCCTTCATCATTTAGCATTGAGTCGTAAAGTTCTATTGCGTCAATTAGTTTGTTTGTAGTCTCTTCCCTATCGTCCATAACAGGCAAGAGGCTTACCGCGACTTTTAAATCAAAAGAGGCCATTTTAGATTGAGATTCTGTTTCCCAATTTTTTCCAAATGTTTGAATTTCTTTGTAAATTGTTTTTATTTTCTGAACTAGATTTTTTATTATTAAAATTTCGGAGTCATCAACTTCGGAATTTTTAATTTTTTCATTGAGGTCAGAAACTACGGAATTTAATTCTGTAAAAATAATTTTTGCCTCGTCAAGCTTAGTTTGTACAATCGGTGCCTTCCGCCTTTCGTAATTTAATTTAACTAAATATGTCCTAATTTGTGTCAGTGTTTGTTGAATATCGTTTAACTTAGAAAGTCCCATAAATCGGTTGTATTTCTTTTTGTATAGATAACTCCTTTTTTTTTGTTTTTTGGATCAATATTCAGTAGTTATCGTAATATATATAATAATTAATAGATATGTAATAAATTTACCCAAACCAATAATAATAATATTAATAATCCTATTACTAAAATACCTTATAATATTTATCCCAACCTAATATTATAATACAATATCTCTATATAAATGTTTTCACTTTTTTTTTTTCTCTGAATTGTCCATTTTTGTTATTGTTTACCATAATAATTTTCCATTTCCATTGCCATTTTTTGTTTCTGAAAAAAAAAACCTAAAAATTTTTATACTTGGTCCTCTTCTTCGGTTACGTTATTTCTTGATTTGCTTATTTCATTTCTATGAATTTCACGCCTTATAGCTCTTCTGAGTGACTTCTGGTAACGCTTGTGAGTCGTGTATATGATTATCAAAATGACCAAAACCGTCAACCCAATCAATAGATAGTCGGATAGGACAAGACCTTTATGTAGTTGGCTTGTTGCATCTCCACTTGCAGTTTGAGCGATAATTATTTCGTCCTTTAAGTTTTTATTGTCCATTTTATAATGCTACTCTTCTTAATTCATCTTAATAAAATTTTTATCCTGGCAGGATCGCCATGTAATAATTTATGTTCGATGGTTCTTTAAAATATTAATAAAACGCATACTGTGCTATTGAACTCTGTATATTCTCTGTTCATTCAACTTACAATTTCCTGTCGTACCGTCGTGAAATAGTAGGATTCAGCAAGTTCGTTATATGCTGAGTCGTTGTCTAGTTTACTATTATTAAATGATGCATAATCCATTGTTTTATTATACAGGGTGTCTTCGTACCATATTGCAGTGTCCTAAGAATTAATTGCAATTCAGATTTTATAAATTTGATCAAAAGTCACTTTTTTTTAATTGGATCACCCTGTATATTATTGAAGTGTTGAATAGAGTGGACCAATTGAATCTTTTTTATGCAGAGTGTTTCTCTGCCTATTTTGTCTCACTTTTTAGTTTGGGTTTGCTTATGTCAGATTAAAATCGCAAAAATGGAGAATAATAGTTAAATAAATAAATAATAAATAAATTCAAATGCAGATATTTTAAATTTGTTTTATATTCACGGCGAGTGTCAAAGAATTGTTTCAAGAACCTGCAGAAGATTTAACGCTCTTTTTTCGAATTTGCCGCCAATGAACCCACGGAAATTTCTCAGATTTGAAGGTAATTTTTTAAATTTTGGAAATGTACAGGCTCCAAGATATCAATTTCACCCTGTTACTAAAAACAAAGCAAATTAAATTAACGTTTTGGCGTATTTTTATGCCTATCCCCATGCTTCAATAACAAGTGCCAAAAATGATTTAGGAATGAATCGAATATCAATATGGAGAAATTTACATAAACATAATATGCATGGCTACAAACTAATTACATTACAGGCGTTACAAGCAGGTGATCCTCCAAAACGTGTAGATCTTTGCGAAATGTTATTAATTTGAACACAGAAGGATCCAGAATTTCTTAAAAGAATTATTTGGACTGATGAAGCAAAATTCTCACGCGAAGGACTCTTTAACCGTTAAAATAATCACCATTGGGCTGCAGAAAATCCACACGTCATTGAAGAAAGAGGCTACAATCAAAGATTTAGTTTTATTGTATTTTGTTTGTTGATGGATACGCAATTAACAATCTATATTTATGATGAAAATTTACCTTCTGCAAAATATCTCGAAATTCTAAGAACGACCTTATCTGACTTTTTGGATAATCTACCGCTTATTGATTTGAGAAATTGTTGGTATTAACCCTTTGTGGGCCAGTGGTTCCACCTTGGGACCACATTTCAAACACTAAAATCTCTGGCGTCCCAGTAAGCGTTGGCTGGAACCACACTTGTAGATGCTTTGGTGGGGATTACTGCTCTTGGGTAACGTACCTTCAGTTGGCTACGATATCGCATGTGAGCTGTTTATCTTCGTAAATTGGTTTATTCCCGCGCGTTTTTTGGATATACCATATAATATCATTGTTTTTTGTTCGTTTGGAGTTATGGCAGGTATGTTTTTAGTTAATATTGTTTATAACTATATACTTTCGCATAAACATTAGATAAATTAACAAAAACTTTAAAACAAGTTATATTTTTGGTAGGTTATGTTATGTGGTTCCATATGGGCCCACTAGTACGCTCGGTGTAATATTTTTTGTCTAATTGTTTCAGACCGAAAAAAAATCAGTTTTTCTGATTTGCAACACATGCCTGCCGCGGACTTATATACTTGGTTAGAAGATATTCCTTCTGACAATGAATCCATTCAGTCAAATTACGATACCGACGATAACGAAAGCATTGATATGGAAATTGATTTGCCAGAAGCCAATATCCAGCTTTTGAATACTACTAATAAAGATCTGCTCAACTGGGATTCTGAGGACGAATTGCCTTTGACTGCATTTTTACCAGTTCGTAACACAGCACCAAACTTTACTTGGACAAAATCACTGAATAATATCATTGAACAAGCTGAGTTTATTGAGACTTCCGGGCCGAACATTACAGATAATAATAATTTGGAACCTCTGGATATATTTTTGCTTTTGTTTCCTGAAGAACTGTTACAAAAAATTGTTTTTGAAACCAATCTATATGCCACACAAAGAGACCTCGGAGATAAATATGTACCCACGACAATAAGCGAAATAAAATGTTTTCTTGGCCTGAATATTTTGATGGGCATAAAAAAACTTCCCAGCTACAAAGATTATTGGTCATCTCGAATGGAACTTCGCGATAACTTCATTTCATCTTGCATGCCACGCAACCGCTTTAGTTGGCTTTTAGGTAACATTCACCTCAATGATAATTTTGTGCAACCAATAAAAGGACAACCCGAATATGACAAACTATATAAACTACGACCTCTTCTGGATATGCTGTCGGAAACCTATGCGACATTTTACCAACCGTCAAGATGTCAAGCAATTGACGAATCGATGATTCGGTTCAAAGGCCGAATTTCATTCCGACAATACATGCCGATGAAACCGATAAAGAGAGGGTACAAAATGTGGGTCAGAGCAAATGAGTCTGGTTTTGTTTCACAGTTTCAACTGTATACAGGTAACATATCTAGGCAACATAGAATACAGTAACTATATATATCCTCTTTATCTCTTTTAGGCAAAACTGAAAATGTTACAGAACATAGCTTAGGGGAAAGGGTAGTGACGGATTTGACAAGAGACTTAGTGGGAAAAAATCATGAAGTCTACATTGACAATTATTTTAATTCTGTATCCTTGCAGTTTGGTTTGCAAAACGATGGAATATACAGTTGTGGAACAGCAAGAAAAGACCGAAAATGGTTTCCGAAAGATTTTAAAGATGACAAGAGTATGAAGAGGGGCGACATTGATTGGAGAGTAAGTGATACTGGAATCATAGCACTGAAATGGAAGGATAATAAGGGCGTACACTTTTTGAGCAATTTTCATAATCCTGAGGATATTCAGGTCATTTCACGAAAACAGAAAGATGGGTCAAGTAAAGAATTCGGTTGTATCAAACTAGTCAAAGATTATAATCAGCACATGGGCTATGTTGACAAAAGTGACATGTATAAATCATGTTATGAGATTGACCGTAAGTCGAAGAAATGGTGGCATAGGATTTTTTGGCACTTTATTGACCTTACGGTAGTAAATGCTTATTTAATTTTTCAAGAGAAATCCAATAATCTTGGAAAAACATTGTCATCGAAGGAATTTCGACTTGCAGTGGCAAATGGGTTGATTGGTGCCGACCCTGTAACACCCCAAAGAGGTAGAAAAAGCTTGGAACCAATCGTAAACAAATTCAAGCCTTATGTTTCCTTAGAACGTCGAACTAGTAACGCTGCACATATGCCGCTACATGGACCAAAAGTTCGATGCGCACATTGCAGTACTAGAAAGGAGCCCCACAGATCCAGATGGCACTGTCCTCCTGTAAGGTGGGATTGTGCCTTACGGATAAAAAAAACTGTTTTGCTATATTTCATAAGTAAATAATTACGTAAAAATTTGTAAAACTTTAGTAACAAATATATAAATTAATAAAAAATATTTCTTTTCTTTTCCCAGTGGTTCCACAGTGGAACCACCATATTTAACAAAAAATACGCAACTAGCACTGATTTTTGTGAAAAAATATAGTTTAGCGGATCCACATTAACTATAAATTCAATACTAAAAACATATTCTGACAAAAAAAATAATTCGGTCCGCAAAGGGTTTAATTAGACGGAGCTCCTGCTCATTGTACCCATGAAGTTTCCGCGGAACTGTATGATATGTTTGAAGATAGGTGGATAAGACGTGGAGGATCATGGAGTTGGCCACCGCGATCTCCAGATCTTAATCCTTTAGACTTTTTCCTGTAGGGTAGGATTAAAGAAGTGGTTTATAAAACACCAGTAAATTTAAAAGAAGATCTAGAAAATCGGGTAAGGCGGGCTTTTGAAGAACTTGATCCATTAGAAATTCAAAGAGCTACTACCGGTCATGTGATGACATGTATTACCGATTGCTTACATGAAAATAGTTAGCACTGTAAACATCTGACGTATTAGGTGAGAATTCCAAAGGTTATAATTTAATGACAAAATCGGTTCTTTTCAGAACCACAATTTATTATGAAAAGAAATTTGTTTCGATCATGACACACATATTGATTTAGATCTTTAATGTCTAGTTCTCGAATATGAATAATAATTGTTCATAAAATGGCTTATAAATCGAAAGCGGTTCAAAATAGGCAGAGGAATATTCTATGTGAAAAAAATTTAATTGGTCCACTCTATTCAACACTTTAATTATATACAGGGTGTTCCATTTAAAAAAAGTGAGTTTTGATCAAATTTATAAAATCTGAATTGCAATTAATTCTTAGGACACTCTGCATAGAAGTCGGTGATCCTATGCTGCCAAAATTAAAGTACCACATGTTGACTAAATGATGTTAAAATGTTACGTTGATTTGACATCGGGAGACGAAAATATTGAAGTTTAAATTCACATAGTTTCGGTAAAAAAAAGACACAAAATAATTAATATTTAAAAAACGGCAACAGAAATGGAAAAATGGAAAAATATCCTATACAAAAAACCTAGATTGCTTCGTAGATTCTAAAAATAAAATAAACTACAGGGTGTCCCATTTAAAATTCCAAAGTTAATGTCAGTTATCAATAGATCTGGCACCACTGCATTCGCGAAATTATTTTTAAAAGCTAGGGCGCAGCCTCCTATGGCCGTAGTAAAAATTTCAAAATTATTTTTCTTTTCGTTCTCCAGATACTTCTAACGTACCATCGAGTATGGAATACCCTGTATACTTCCATTTAAACAAAACGTTGCCTCATCCGAAAATACAATTCGTTTCGAAAACTGTGGATGATTATTGCACATACTCATCACTATCTCGCAAAATTGGACTCTTCTGTCGGGATCATCTTCATTGAGTTCATGAAGGAATTTGACTGTGTAAGGATGGAATTTATTTTTGTCTAAATACTTTAGGACGGATGTTTCGCAGTTATAATTTTTCAAGGCAATACTGCTACTCACCTTATGATAGCCTTCTTGAACCGACAATGATGATGATGATTAATACAGGCAGCAAGCCAAGGTTATTACTACCTCTACACCGCAGCCTAAAGAGACTTATTGTGACGCTTGTTGCTCGATTTCTCATTAAAAGAGGTTAGTCACCCTTATTAGGCTGAGCAGCCCCCTTATCAGAGTTTTTTCAGGGGATACCCCCTGGGGGATTTGACTCTCCAGGTGGGTTGTTCTCCAGCGTGTCAGTGCGTAGCACTCTTTGATAATTTGGTAGGCTGTTTCCTCCTCCTCATTGCAAAGCCTGCATATGGGTTCGTCGTTATATATGCCCATGGTGTGCATGTGTTTCCTTAGAGTACTATGACCGGTTAAGAGGCCTGTCATGATTCTAAGCTTGTTTCGGTTTAGTTTTAGGATTTCAGAGGTCATTGCCTCTGAGGGGTTATCCAGCATTAATTTGCTGTGTCTTAGCCCCGAAATGTGGTTCCAATATGACCGATGTTGTCGCTTTACCCACCTAGTCACGCATCCTCTTGCCGAGGCTTTTGGAACCCCAAAAACCGGTTCTGGCCCCATGAAGGCAGTAATTGATCCCTGCCTGGCCAAAGCGTCTGATTTTTCATTGTCCTCTATGCCCTTGTGCCCGGCACCCAAGCAAGTGTTACGACATTGCTGCTAGCCAGGTCTTGAAGACATTGAAGACAGTTTCAGACCAACTTTGAATTGATCTGATAGCATACTAGAGCTTTTATTGCTGCCTGACTATCCGTGAAAATTGAGATGTTTCTACCTCTGTAGCCCCTCCTCAGGTTCTCACGCAGGCATTCCTCAATAGCATGTACTTCTGCTTGAAAAACTGTGGCATGTATCCCCAGTGGCACGCTAGTGTTATGCTTAGGAACAGCCCCATGAATTCCCGCGCCCGCACCTCCTTTCATCTTGGTTCCGTCGGTGTACCATACTAGTCCACCCGACTGTTCTGCTTCTTCCTTTGACCTGAAGCTCCAGAGTATCTGGGTTTTGTGTGGTTTGTAGAAGTTAGTGGTTGGGGTCATTAAATCACTGCTTATCTCCAATAATGAGTTCGCGATTATGTTTGTAATCCTGGTATGCCCGATTACAGGACCGGATTGCCAGGTGTTATTACAGGTCAGTCTATACGCCCCCATTCTAGCTTCCGCCTTGATAAGTATGCCAAGGGGTGGAAGATTTAGTAGGGTTTCCATAGCCGCTGTTGGAATGCTTCTCATAGCACTTGTAATACAAAGGCATGCAAGTCTCTGGATTTTTGTCAACTCCAGTTCTGCTTTTCTTTGGTCGGTTTTGGTCCACCAAACCACTGATCCGTATGTGATCATTGGTCTAACCACTGTCATGTACAACCAGTGTACCATGCGTGGATTGAGTCCCCAATTTTTCCCTACAGCTCTTTGGTGGCCATGAGTGCCATTTTACTTTTATTAATGATTTTCTGCATATGGTAGTTCCAGGTTAGTTTTGCATCTAGGGTTATTCCTAGATATTTCACCTCCTGGGATTTTTGCAGTTCCTTTCCGAAGAGTTTTGGTAGTTTTCGATCTTCCAATTTTCTTCGTTTTGTAAATGGGATCATCTTTGTCTTGCTTGGGTTTACCTTGAGGTTTTCCCTATTGCACCAATCTTCGATGATGTTCAGAGCTTGTTGCATAAGTTCTGATATAACGTGGGCGTGTTTTCCCCGAATGAGTACAACTAAGTCATCAGCATACCCCTGGGAATAGAGCCCTCTATTATTAAGTTCAGAAAGAAGGTTATCGACTACCAGGTCCCACAGTAGTGGGGACAGAACACCTCCCTGCGGGCAGCCCTTTGCTGCCAATTCCTCCACTTTTTCACCAAACAGTGTTGAGCTGACCTGTCTACTGTGCAGCATGTTATCTACCCACCTATAGATGGTCTCGCTCACGCCGCGTTCAACTAGTGCTGTTGTCATTGAACCGAAGGAGGTATGATCAAAGGCTCCTTCAATATCAAGGAATACCGCTAGGGCAATTTCCTTGTTTGCGAGTGCCGGTTCTATCTTCGATACTAATTGATGAAGTGCCGACTCACACGATTTTCCAGATTGATAAGCATGTTGGTTTGCGTGTAGTTTCCTCACACTTAGAGAGGTTTCCCTTACGTGCTTCTCAATAAGTCTTTCTACCGTCTTCATTAAAAAAGACGACAGTGTGATCGGTCTAAATGCCTTGGCTTGAGAATAATCTCTTCCAGGTTTTGGAATGAAGACCATTCTGGCTTATTTCCACGTATGTGGAATATTGCTAGTTGCAATGCTAGCCCTTATTATCCTACAAATTATAGTAATGATGATTTGTTTGTCCTGCTGTATTAGTGCTGGGATCAATTCATCAGGTCCGGGTGGTTTGTACGCTTCAAATGTGTCAATTGCCCAATCAAGTCGTTCATGGGTTACGACTTCCTTTGCAATTTTCCAATCCCTATCAGTGGCCCTTAGATTTCGGTTAAGGATATCAGGAAGTTGTTCATTTAACTCTATCACACTTGAATCTGGAAGATGTGTTTGGAGCAAAATTTCCAAAGTCTCCCTTCCAGTTTCCCATCCGGTTTAAGGAGAGTCGCGATTGGGTTTATGGGATCCGTTGCCAAGATTCTGTGTAGTCTGGCTGCTTCGGGGGTGTTTTCAACCTCCTGGCAGAACTTTCTCCACGAGTTTCGTTTGGCTTTCCGTATTGGTTGCTATACTCCGTTTGCGCGGAGTGATATTCTTCCCATTTACCGGTGATCTTCGCCAGGTTAAATAGTTGACGTGTTTTTCTCCTCATGTGTGCAAGATCTTTGTTCCACCAGCTTGTGTCCTTGCTGATGGTTTTCCTTTTTAGAGGACAGTTGATCTGATATGAGTTTAACATTGCTTCCTGTAATTGGTGGGAAGTTAGCTCTATATCAGTGGAATTTCCAATATTTTTCTTGATATCCCTTGTGCTGATCGTTAGATCTTCCTCATATTTCTCCCAGTTTGTGGTTTTGGGATTCCTGAAAGTTGATATTGATCTCTCAAAATTTGAGAGATCCATACAGATGTATCTGTGATCAGAAAGCGATGGATCATCAGATAAATACCACCGAGTTATCTGTGAGATTATACGAGAGGACGCCAGGGTTATGTTAATTACCTCTTTACGAGCGCGTGTAACAAAAGTGGGTTCATTACCCCGATTTACCAGAAACAAGTCCCTAGCTATAATATAATCTAAAAGGTACTCACCTCTTTTGTTTATGTTACTACTGCCCCATACAGTGTGGTGTGCATTTGCGTCCATGCCAATGATGGTCTGTAGGTTCTGTTCCCTACGGTACGCTTGCAGTTTTTCCAAGTCTTCTGATGGAGGTGGACTGGGTGAGTCAAATGGCAGGTGGACCGAAGCGAGGACAGCTTCTGAATGGGTCCCCGCCAGTTTGTATTTCAGATTTATTGCTGCCTGGTCTCTAAAACAGAAATCGGTCAGTTTAAAAGCTTGTAGTTCATTTCTGACAAAGATGCAAGATCTGACATTGTCGGAAAGTGTGTTGTAAATTAACTTACCTTTAGCTTCTGTGAGGCCCCCCACCCTTCCCCTGAGTAGCCAGGGCTCTTGGATGAGGGCCACATCGAAGTTACCAAGACATAAAAGTCTACACAGGGCGGCTGTAGCTGCTCTGTTATGTTGCAGGTTTATTTGTATGACCCGCAGCGCCATCTTCCTTTTTGTGAGTTTTGGAGGTCCTGAAGGTAATCTTTTTAAGGCCGACAAAGGCTTTAAATTCCCTCTTGGCCAGATCCTTCAGGCTGTTTTCAGGTATAGCGAGTACAAGGTTTAGGCCCTGTTTCTCGCTCTTGCTATTTAGAATTCTCCAGTCTTCTGTTTTAAAATCCCTATTTTGGATCTCCAGAAGATGAAGAATTTGTTTGGGTTCCTTGATCTCGAGATCATCAGTAGGAACCCATGTTATCACCCTGAAGGTTTTAACGACATCCTTAGCGTCGCCGACTCTAAGGTTTGCCGCCTCCCAAGGTTGCAGGTTTGGCACCGTTTCTAGCAACCAGGTTCTGGTGGAGCTGTGCGCAGGTCATAAATAGCACGCCCCCTTGAGCATAGCTGCTTATAACCTGCAGACCCTCTCCCGTAGGAGACCTCCAGATTTCCCTGGTGAGTGCCAGTTGTATCTTTTTAGACTGCTCTTCAGACAGTCTTGCCTCCGGGTAGGTTTCCAGAGTAATCGCCATCTTAAAAGCAGAGAGAGTCTGTTTGTACGATACCCCAGTAGAAGTACTGGGTTGTCCCTCATGTCTGAGTCTTTTAGGCTCCCTCTGCAATGGAGATAGCGACGGTGCACTGTCCTCAGAGCGTAGTCTCTTTTGTTGTTGTGCTGGGTTTCGTGTTGTTTCCCCAGATGTACCAGAGGATCTTGCCCCCGATATTTCCCCCCCTGAAAGTTTCCCAGCTTGTTGGGTAGGTTTGCCGGTCGAGGATGTTGCTGTAAGGCTACGATTTTTCCTAGGCTTCCTAGGTTTAATCGGCTCACCTTTAGCCCTCGCCGCTTCCACAGCTAGTTTCCGGCGTTGAGCGCCAGAAAGCCGCTTTAAGAACGGAGCATGAGTGGAGACTCCAGGTTCTGCGGTGGTCTCTCCCCAACTAACATTTTAAGTTAAATTTACCTTTATTCGACCTCTAAACGGGTCAAATATTTTGCATGACCAATTATATACCTATAGGGATAATTTACCTACATTTATTTTCCTATTGCCCAATGTGGGGAAAGAAACTAAAGTAATTTAAAGGTCGAAAATAGGTTGATAGGGTTTTTCTGTCTAATAAGTTAAAACGAAGTGAAATAAATATAGAACTATTTTACGTCTAAATGTGGAAAGTGAGACCTAACTTATTGACCTAAATATAACCTAAATAGGAACAATAAGAGACTAGACAAAAAATACAGAGAAAACATATTATATCTGGCGTTAGAAAGAAAAGACGAGTTAACCTGCACGTATCAGAATGTTCGAGGTCTCCGGACCAAAACACACAACTTCTACAGTAACGCTGCTTCCTCAGATTACGATATCATCGCTGTTACCGAATCCTGGCTCCAACCGGATATTCTAGATTCGGAACTTTTTCCCGACTGTTACTTAGTCTATCGCTCTGATAGAAGAACAGACTTAATGGCAGCTTCCAGGGGAGGCGGTGTCATGCTCAGTATTCACAACAGACTCAACTCCGAACTGCTGGATGTCCCCGATATTAGTGTCAGCGCGCCAAATATAGACTTTTTAGGTTGTAAGATTACTTATCATTATTTTGTGTTTTATGTATTTATTGTATACATTCCTCCCAGCACCGCTAGCCTCGAGGTGGAAAATTTTTTCGAAATCCTTTCGTCACTGGATACAATGCTCCAAAAAAATATAATCCTCGTTGGAGATTTCAATGTTCCTTCATTCTCAGGGCCGACCCCTCTTGGCCTCAGAAACAAATGCTTACTTAATCTTAGCGAGTTTCTTTGCCTTACACAGTACAACACCATCCCGAATTCCAATAACCGGCTTCTCGATCTCATCTTTGCCAACTTTAAAATCAATCTGGCGCACAATGATTCGCCTTTGGTCGCCGAGGATCCACATCACCCTGCTCTAACTTTTGATTTTCAAGCAGCACTTCCTCCCGTTGTCAACTTTCCCGTAAACAAATCTGAACCACTCCACTTCAACTTTCGCAAATCTGACTATCCTAAATTGTATGAGCTGATGTCGCACACCGACTGGTCCCCCGTTATTGCTTCTTCTGATGTAGCTAATGCTTGTCAATCTTTTTACGAGATTTTGAATAACAACTTTGCCGCCTGTACACCTCTAAAATCCCCTAGGCGAAGACGATTTCCCCCCTGGTTTACTAAAGATTTAATTAACAATATTTTTAAAAAAGAAAGAGTACGTCGTCGCCTGCAAGTTCACAAATCCAATGCTGACCTCGTGAAGTTCAAAGCCTTGCGCAGCCTGATTAAGTTACAGTCTCAGCAGGCCTACAGGGGTTATATTAGGAACGCTGAGTCAAACATAAAAAACAACCCTTCCAATTTTTGGTCCTTTGTCCAAAGTAAAAAGGCTCAATCTCGAATCCCAGCCACCATGAACTATGCAAATCAACAAGTCCACGGGCCCCATAACATCGTCTCTGCTTTCGCGAATTATTTTAAAAATGTCTATAAACCCTCTGGGCAACCTTGGCAATCTGAGCCTTTTAATCCAGCAGACCAATATGAGATAATCGGTATACCCAGTGTTACATCCGAGGACGTTATTTCGGCCTGCAAAACGCTAAAAAATAAAGCTACGTCTGGCCCCGATGGTATTCCCAGCTTTCTGGTGAAAGACTGTTCCTTTGTCATGAGCGCTCCTCTTTGTCATATCTTTAACCTGTCATTGAACAATGGCGTATTTCCAGAAATATGGAAGGTTGCCAAAGTTTGTCCCATCTTTAAAAAGGACGATCCATCTCATATTGAAAACTATCGAGGTATCTCAATCCTATGTAACTTCTCCAAGGTATTTGAGATCATCTTGCAAAAGTCCCTGTTTTTCAAAATTCGAAACCGACTCTCTATATATCAACACGGTTTTTTTTCCGAAAGATCGTGTATGACTAATCTTTGTTCGTTTTCCGTTTACGTCTGTGACGCCATTAACAAGAGGAGCCAAGTCGATGTCATTTACACGGACTTTAGTAAAGCCTTTGACCAAATTGACCACCACATTCTACTCCATAAGGCGTCTGACCAGTTCGGTTTTTCTAACAGGCTTGTCTCACTATTACAATCCTACCTTCTGGATCGTACTCAGTTTGTTGAGTTTGAGGGGTTTAGGTCGGACTTGTTTGTACCTACGTCGGGTGTCCCCCAGGGTTCTAACCTGGGGCCACTTCTTTTCAACATATTTATAAACGATCTTGTCTCGACGCTTGACTGCAACAGACTCGCCTATGCAGATGACCTCAAAATATTTAACCGCATCGACGCTGTCGCGGATTGTGTATCCCTCCGCGACAGCCTCGATGTTCTTAACCAGTGGTGCCTGGATAACAGACTGAATCTCAACATCTCTAAATGTAACGTCGTTTCTTACACTCGGACAAAAACTCCATTTCAATTCAATTATTCTATAAACGGATCCACACTGAACAGACTCACCACCATAAGGGATCTCGGAGTCGTTTTCGATGAGAGGTTCTCCTTTATTCCACATATTGATCAAATGGTTTCTAGCGCCTCTAGAACCTTGGGCTTTGTCTTGCGAAACTGCAAGCATTTTTCTGATGTATCTACATTTAAACTCTTGTATTACTCCTATGTGAGGTCAAAGTTGGATTATTGCTCAATCATATGGTCCCCCATTTACAATTGCCATAATCAATCTGTGGAGTCCGTCCAAAGGCGATTCCTAAAGTATCTTATGTTTAGAGAGGATGGTATCTACCCGCAACGGGGTTTCGAGCATGGCCACATCCTCGCTAGGTTTGGTGAGTTGCCCTTAACAGTACGTCGCGACTCACAGTCGCTATCGATACTCCATAAACTTCTTAACTCTAAAATCGATTGCCCATTTCTACTGGAGCAACTATCGCTTCATGTTCCCCGCACAGGTGCCCGACATCGGCCTACATTTTTCCTTGCATTCGCGAGATCCAATATTTTGCCTCAAGGTCCCATTCACAAAATGTGCCACAACTTCAATCGTATCTCAGCCCTCTCCGACATATTTCATGACAGCCTCCCAACCATATTAAAACACTTGCGCAATATGTCCGGCTATCCTCATTAGTAGTCATTGGTTCCTGTTAACTTAGCTTTAGTTTCTTACTTTTTGTTATTAGATTTTAAGTATAGCAAGGTCATTACTTTTGTAAGATTTTTGTTTATAATTCGATTAATTTGTTTGAGTTTCCTGTAAGTGGGCTCCGGCCTGTCGGAAATAAATGGCTATTTATTTATTTATTTATTTATTTAAAAGACAACAACTTATGCCAACACTTCCAACCGGACAAAATAAATTATAAAATGGAGTTCGACTTAAGTAGATATTTGGAATGGCCCCTTATTATAACTTCAACAATAAAGTGATATTATTAAGTTTTATAATTTTTCTGGACCGAAATTTGGATGCGAAAGAAATGTGTTGGTGAATTATAATAGTGATGATACTTCGAAAAACAAAACGCGCCCTTAAAATATGCGTTTTTCTATGTATTATTACGATAATTTTAAATATTTTTACCATTAACCTAAAAACAGAGTGTCTTCATTAAAAACATTATATGTACCTAAAGTTTTAAAAAAACTTTCGTTGATAAAAGATATCGTAGTCTAATGGATTTTCCACTCACCTTATGTAATTCTTAAAATTTTAATTATTGTTTTTTTATATGTTGTCGATAAACAGGAGAACTAATAATTATTAAATATTGCCGTTTTTATATTTTTAACCTTAAAGTTATTTTTTCCTTTATTATTAACTGTACAAGCAATGTTAGCCTTTGATGTTAATCAGAAAGTTATGAAGTAGCCCAATT
Organism: Polydrusus tereticollis; assembly: GCA_963920685.1. NCBI lineage: Eukaryota > Metazoa > Arthropoda > Insecta > Coleoptera > Curculionidae > Polydrusus > Polydrusus tereticollis. The sequence continues at coordinate 61,634,126 of OY987329.1, forward strand.
TTTAACCTCCAAAGGTCTATAACTTTGTGAACAATTTATATGGCAAAATTATCCAAAATATTACTTGTTTCTAAAACTACATGGTCAGTAAATTATTTGGACTTTTTTTAGGCAATAATTAGTTAATGTTTACCTAGCGTAATACCCAAAAAAATCCTTAACTATAAATACATATTTTAAGTAACAATTAAGTAAATTATGACTTAAGCATATTCCTTATTAGGATTAAATATGTTTAATGTCTCAAAGAGGTAATTTATTTGTAATTTTTAACTAGGTAAATTAAACTAAAAGTAGATTTCCCTATAACAAGTTATTTAAGTTGTAGATATCCAAATTTTGACTTAGGTTTTAGAGTTCGAATCTTTTGTGACTTTTAAGAAAACATTTAAGGCAAAAATAAGCAAATATTTGCCAATTTAGGATTATTTTCCTTCCGTTCTGGTCTACATTACTTAATATGTTTGTTGGGTCTCAAGGTGGTTGTGGCTTGCTCTTGTTGAGCTTCCACTACCTCCATTGGAGATGGTTGTGGCACTGAAGAGGCCGTGGTTTGTTCTATAAGAACTACCTCAGCTCCCTTCGGAGAGGTGGTTAATGTTTCTTTTTGGTTTTCTTTTTCCATGTCTGATCCCACGAGTAGAACGGAAATAAAAGTCGACCCCAGCAGAGCCGTGTACCGGGGCAAGGCTAGATACTCCAGAAGGTCGCCTGGTTCTCTGGAGGGCTCGTTTGCAGCACATCTCCCATGTGCCATGCATCCCTTAGGCACGAATTTCCTCACCACCGTAGGATTGGGTTTGAAGAAAGAAGAGTAGCGTAAAAGGTTTAGAATAGAAGAAGGAAGATGTGGTCAAGAGAGACCTTATAGGATAGTTAAAAAGAAGAAGGAACACGCCTAAGACAAGTTGAAGAAAGGCATAGAACCAGCGTAGGGTCCTCGGGGTTGCCACACCCGTACTCACAAGACATGAGCCCTTGAGGAGGTTGGTCCGCGGTTACGGCTTTAAGGGGCATGTTGGAGAGTATTATTCCCCTCAACCCCTGGTATGACCGCAACTAACCACTGATCGCATGATTCGTGGTCTACCCCCTATCCGCCACCTGGGGACGCGCCTGGTTGTTCCCAACCCCCGCAGAATTTTTCTGCCGACAATAACACATTTAATTGTGTATCTTTCGTATAATTGTCCCTAACGTGACCTAAATCTCTATATTTCTTTTTTTATTTTACTGACAGTATATCGAGATATCGGTTCTTTGCGAGGATACTTATTATTGAAGGGTTCGCAAACTTCCATTTGTGTGCGTATTCTATCTTCATGACCAATCATTATTAATCTTTCTATTCGCTATCTTTCACTTAAGCGTACAATTTTTTAAAATTATAAGGTTATCAAAATAACTTTTGCCAGACACTTTGACTTAAGGCGAAATTACTCAAATCAGGGGACATCCGTCATTGCCAGTGTGACAACCTAACAACCAAAGGCTTTATTTACAGCAGTGTTCATGATTTAAGTAATAATAAAAAAATCATCTGTTAAAATCCGAATATCGATTTTCTCACAAACGGTTGAATTTAAGTATATGATATATTTCATGATGTCATATGTAAATTTTATGCAGGATCCAAGAAAATAATATAAAATAAGGGTATCCATTTAAAAAAATAAATTAAACCGTCCAAACTTGTTTTTGGGACAACCCGTGAAATAAGCTTCAAAAATTGCACAACAAAAATAAAAAACTCACAGGTTCGAAAAAAAAAACATGAATTTTAAATGAATTTGTTCCAACTTTTACGTTCCCACTGTATAGATTGTTAAGCAGCGATAAAGGCAATTTGTTCCAATAATATTAAATCAAAACTAGTAAGGCGCTCTCGTAACAATCTCTGTATACTTGGTGCCCAGCATCCAGTCATTCTGTGTTGGGTCCCTGGTCATCATAACATGGATGGCAATAAGTCTGCTGATGCGCTCTCCAGGGAGGCTGCGGGCATGTCTGCTGATCGAGCAGAACATAGTGTGGCTAGACCACTGGGATTGGTCAAAGAAAGAGGAGATAGATCGCATAACTAAACAACTTGCAATGAGCAGATGGACCGAGCTAACAACCTGTAGTATCTCCAAGAAATTGTGGCTCCTACTTGACAACAGCGCTATTACAACACAATCGAAAAGACCTAGGAAATATTACTGCCATGGTTACCGGACACTGCCTTTTTGGTAGACATGCCGAACGTATGCAAATACCAGCTGACGACTTCTGCAGAAGTAGCAGAGACAAGAGGAGGAGGAAAGTATTCAACACTCTTTGTATGAATGCCCTGTCCTTGCAAGAAGAAGGTTTGCCTTGGTCGATCCAGTATTCAATAATCTGGAGGAAGTACGCAGCTTACAACTGAGTCGACTTACTAGGTTTACTAATAGTAGTGGTCAGTGAGCTGCCAAGATTCTTCTGCGTTGTACGTCGCACTAATCATCAGAAAGATGATGTGGTTAGGTTCCGCATGTGGTATCACAACGGTCCTTATAGTGAGATTGTTTGGATATATACCAGAAGTATGCCACTCTTACCTGACCTAATGTAAAATATGTCAGAGCAAGTGTTATCTTTTGAAAAACAAAACTTTCGATTTGATTTCTTTACGATTAGGACTTCGGGTAAGTTTTTTAAATTTATGAAATTTAAAAAATTATAGAAATCCAAGTTGATCTGAGGTAAAAATTAATCTCATTCAATATATTTTAAGGCTAAATGTTGATTTTGGTAATTCGATGAACAGATTTAAATAAAAAACGATGGTCATCCGACGCAAAAAATACTTATGTATGTATGTAATTAAAGTAACGCGGGGGATAAGGGGAGTAATAGGTAATTTCAGAAAATTGGTATCCAAAATATGCATGGCTTACATCAAAACTAAACTGTGCCATGCATTTTATTTTTAAATTAAAAAGGAAAAAATCATAATCAGTGGTGCGAACAGTTTCAGGCTCTCCAAAAGTATGATGTTTCAAAGAAGCATACCTACAGTCAATTAAAACTTGATTTATTTAGTAAACAAAACATTAACCTATTCGACTTGACTCGATTGTCACCTACATCTGTGTCCAATGAGCGAGGATTTTCGTGTCTAAAGCGCGTTAAAACCAATTCTCGTAATTCAATTAACTAAGAACGAATGTCAAGTTTGTTACATAATTATTGTCAATAGAAAAAAAATCTAAAAAACTTCAAAAGACCATCTACATTTTATGACGCCGTAATTCACCATTTTGCAACATCTAAAATTCGCCGCATACAATTAATTTACAAACAGGTTTTAAATACTCGACAGTAGTTAAGTTTTAGTTAGCGAGTAATTAGTTTAAACAAAAAATATATTTAAAAAAAAATAATCTAAAATTACTTTGTTTCTATTTAATATATAATATGCCGAACTGACGACCCTGGCTGCCAACCTACGAGACGCTACTTCCAGTAAATACACAAAGACAATACGTGATGATTTGATTAAAGCTGGTGCGTAATGACAAGAATGTCAACAGCTACTTATTAAATAAATAATAAGTAATTCTGTTGCGGTATCATGCATTCACCTCAGTATTTTAAAATTCTAAGTTATTATATTTACTCGTTTTCGTTACTTTTCCCATATTAAAGTAAAGAATGAAGATCTTTTTCCGAGTACAAACAAAGGTTTTTAAAAATGTACATCACAATAACGTTACACTGAAAGTAAAAAAGAACCGTATTTATTTATCGCTTTAGTTTTTTCCATTTCTAAAATATAAGCCCCAGCCTACAAGCATAAAAGGCCAGTCTCAAAAGAATATTTTATTAAGTATAATAGGAACAAAATGACTTTTAAAGCTTTGACCTTTGTTTCTTTTCTACTGGTACCATGTGTAATATCGATTCGAAATTCGGTAAGTAAGTATTTGCTTATTATACAGGGTGTTTTATAACTGAATGCTAATCCTAAAGGGCGATAATCCTTGGATGATTTTAAGAAAAATATTCTTTATAAGTACCTATTAACATATGTCCGCAACCGCTTTTATTCTGAGATACAGGGTGTTAAAATAAAAACAAAATATAAGTTTTTCAAATTGTACAAATTAGAAACCAAAAATCCACAAAATATTCAGACACAAAATGAATTTAAAAAACTGAAAAATCAAATGAACAATAAAAAAAAACTTTAAAAATCAATATTGTAGAAACAGCTGAAGAGAATCTGGCAATAATAAGAAAAAATTCGGCAATGACTTTTTTAAAGAAAACATCACTAAAACCAAAATTAATCACTTCTTAAAGAAAGGACAAGAGAAAATAGAAAACCCTAAACGCATTGTAAATAAATTAAATAAACAGATTTAACAGATAGGATAATCAATTGTTGAGGAAATATGGAAGTAAGGAAATAAATGGTAAAGATGGAAACTATGCAGAAACTGAGTTAGAGAGAGACCCTGAGGTTATTGCTAACAAATATTATCAACACTTACTTTGTGCGATCCTAACAACCTTTTAGTTGCAACATAGAGATGATAGGTCTATGTTCTTAACGCCTGTAATCCTAGATGAAATTTGTGAAATATCAAAAAATATAAATAACAAAAATAGTAGTGGTATAGACGATGATCCAACAAGTATGGTGTTGGTAAACTATTATTCTTTTGTTTTTGACATTTTCTCATAAAATCTAAAAATTACATTAATTAGCCCCTTGAAGAAAAAAGGAGACCCTGAAAAATTAGACAATTATAGACCTACAAGTTTGATACCTGGATTTTTTAAAATATATGACTCAGCAATGAACACAAATATCAACATGGTTTTATTAATACAAAATCCACACATACCGCCATCTTTCAATTTATACAGTTCATTATAGAATCTTGAAAATGGTAAATTAGTACTTTGGTTATTCCTAGACCTTTCAAGGGCACATTATGATTGTTATAATGAATTCGTATTGCGGCATGCGAATATTTTTTAGGGAAGCCACAGCTTAAATCAGAGCATTTTTGAAGTTGAGAAGAGGGTGGTAAGAATAAAGAGAAAAATGGAATACAGGAAAAGTTGTAAACGTGTTTTTAAGAAAATAGGGATAATGACTGTTTAATGTTTATACCATTTACATATATATGAATGTTTAATATTTTTCATTCAACATAGGTCCTAAACTAAATCTTGAATATGGTCTAAAAACAGGAGATGTTTCATACCCAGTGCATCCATTAACACTTACTGATGATTGCCCCCATGCTTAAAATAACTCAAGTACCCTTTTTCTAAAGCTTTTAGCAAAATGTTATTTTACAGAATTATTTCAAAGCATCACACCTTCTAAGATATTGGTTTTCATTAAGTTTGGATAAGAATAGTAGTTTTGCTTTAAATTTGCATGTCACTGAAAAGTTTGGTAGGTGTATCTTCGATTTTGTATACCTTTAAGTATCACCGTTGATTAGGTATCTCAGAAATAAATTATTACAGTGTCAAGCAAAACGTCATTGTCAGTAACTTGTAAAGATTTTATTAGCTTACAATGTTAACAATGGAGCAAAAAATACATAATAAGTTATTTCAAACTACTTCGAAATATAAAATAAAGCAATTATTCAAACACCGCTCCACCATAAAGGGCGCATTTTTCCAGTGAGGCTATAAGATAATCATAACTCCTCCGCACTTCTTTTAGGGATATTTCCTCTACAGCTTGTATAATTCTTTATTTTAAAATGTTCTCATAATTTGGCAGTAGCATGGCATAAGTTAACTGTTTTAGGCGTCCCCACAAATACATATCTGCCAACGTAATATCGGGACCCCTTGGGGCCATAAAACTGAACCATTTCGCCCGATCCATTTTTGTCCAAATTCCAAATAACGCCATTCCTTTACTTCTCTAACAAAATTGGCCGGGCATCCATCTTGCGGAAAGTACATGTTACTTAGGTAGTCCAATGGCAGTTGTTCCAAATGATTAGAAAAACAGTATTTAACATATTAAGAATTTATATTACAAGTACGTTACAATACGATCCTACTATACCATTGTAGGAAACAGCGCACCAAACATTCACTTTTTTTATATGCATCTTTCTCCGGTCTTACTGTGTGTTTTCTTGCTCTGGTACCCTCTTTGGTTGTTGAGCCGTCTGTCTACCAGATTGTTGCTCCAGAAGTATCTGGTGTTTTATTGTTCTACGCATCCTGTTCATCGATTACGGTCTTGAATGGTATGTCATAGCGATACCTAGGGTCTATATGGTCTGATCTCATTTCTAAGTCCGGTGCGCTTATGATATCGCATAGGAGTGCGTGTCCAGTTCTATTCACTTAAAAAGTCTGTGTAGTCCCATTCTTGTATCTCCTTTAATCACAAAATTGTGGATATTAAGGTCAATTTCATGAACTCTGTTATGCTCAAGCAGGCCTGTCTTTGTATGCTTCCTAGCTTGTCAATAATGTTAGTTTTATAGGTGCAAAATGTTATTTTCGACGCCAGTATTTCAAACATTGATTAAAGTTTGTTAAAAAAAAAAGTAGCCTTTAATCACGTATTGGAAATTTAAATAAAATTATGGATTCAGCTTCTTTAAAAATTGAATAACTGAGACGGAAATGAATTGCCATGAAATTATTTAATTTCGAATTTCATCTTTATCTGAATACTTTAAAATGCATATTATCATTTTTGTAGACTGCCTATGATCTACCATTGGACACGCCACCAGCACCACCTTCACCTATTCCATTCTCGGTAAGAATTATCGTTTTTTATTAGGGCCGCCCCCAAAATTGACGCCCGTGCTTTTGTGAATTAGTTCAATTCAAAGAGTAAAAAATTTGCCGGGGTACCTGAACGTAATGAAGTTTAAATCTGAAATATTTTTCTTTTGTTTTATTAAGAGTCAGACGAAAATATTTTAATGATTGTAAAATGTTTGTTCTCATAGGTGCATGTAGTAAGCAGCAACGTCCCAAGTGAGCAATACACTTTTGATGCAGTTGGAATCCTTCAAATCTATCTTGAGACCTACCAGGACTTTGACATAGCTGTTCCTAAATTCCTGCAAGCCTATAAAGAAAAACATGATAGTCAAGTATGGAAGGTATCCCGTGGATGTAGTATTCTTATACTTCCAAACGATACTACCTTCATTAGATTGCGTGAAGTTGTTACAAATACCGAAATAAATCTTTTTCAGTAGATGTGCCAAGAAAACTGTTATAATATAAGTGTAGATTCGCAGCCTTTATAGTTACCGCTACACTATCTTGTTATGCTATTATTTTTAAAGTTGGTTACTGGATATTTAGGAAAAACGTGATGCAAATTTAAACTTAACGGATGCTATAACATAAAATGGAAAAATATCAAAACGCATTAAAGAGAGGAACATTATTTAAATAAGAATCTAAAAAGGTTTCGAGAATATCGGTTAAAAATTGATTTGTTCGAAAAAAAGTGGCATTACACAAAAATCGACGTATGTCCTAAAGTAATTTGATGCTCATTTATTAAAACTAAATATTTTCCCAGTAACCTAAAACCCTAAGAGATTAAATGAAATATAATGCGCAAAGAAGTATGTGAAAAACTGGGTAATTATATGTAATAGCTAAATTGCTGGGAAGGTTTTACATTTTTGTTCTTATTGGACATGGGCACCATGAACTAGTTAAGGTAAATAATAAATATTAACCTTTGTATATTTTAAATAAAATTGTATTAGTGTATATGATTCTATGTTCGATAAAATAATTTATACAATTTTGGGTTTTATTAAATAATACTAGTTCCTAATACTAACATACTTAATGGTGCAAATTTTTGAAAATGTAAAATAGTTTACGGTTTATTTTAGATTGCTAAAAACGACGTAAATATAAACTTAATGAACTAATTATATGGAGAAAGATGGGTAGAGGAATGTCGCATAACATGATGTACTTTTTGCTTAATATAAGGTACCTTTTTCATAGTTCTTTTGAAAATATTTCTATTCGATTTTTTATTTGGAACCGCTAGATTCTTATGTATTTAGTCGTTATCATGTATGTATAAGTCAAACCGCAAAGTCAGCAATAATATTATTATCACTGCGAATCCCATATTAGGTCACAAGAGGTTCCTAATATAAAGTACCCACACACATATCAAACAATGTTATTTACACATATATTTTAAATATACAGGGTGTCCCAAAAAGTATTGTCAATAAATTTGGATCCGCCGAAAATAGGGTCCGAAGGTCTTGTAACATTTTGTCCTATATTCCTCTAGAACCGAGCTACAGGTTCCTAAAGGGGAGACTATGAAGATGTTCTTTCTTAATATTTTCGAAGCGAATAAAAATACAAATTTGAGATTTAGATGTTCTAGTAAGCTTTATAGGCAAAATCGAGCTAACATGCAGCGTCAGAAATAGGGGAGGAAATAGGAAAGTGAAAATATACCTTTGGTCAAAGTAGGGTCAGAAAGTCATGTAACATTTTGTCGTGTGTCCTCCATAACCGACATACAGGCTCCTAAAAGGGAGACTCTAGAGATGTTTTTACTTAATGTTTGCGATACAGACTTAAAATTTTGATATTCTAGTAAGCTTTTTACGCCGAATTGAACTATTGTGATTAAAATGTCAACAATCTAAAAGTGACTCTAGAAATAGGAGAGGACCGAGTCGAAATATACCTAACTTTTTTATACCTATTGATTTTTATATCTGATCTCTTTTATCTCAAATCAGAAACTGCAACGTCTTTTGCAAAAAAAAGTTACTCTTCGTTGGACACGTTTTAAAGAATCGTTTTCGAGATAGATTGATTTAAAACTAGCTTGCGTGCGAAAAAAAAAACATAATTAATATTGTTGACCCGAATTTTAATATTTTTCTTCATCTCATGTCATATCTAAATTTCTCCCACAATGTGTTACCCTTAAAAAATTGAAATTTAATTATTTGATCATTTTCTGACATTCGTCTATTTTTGCACTAGTTAAATACAATAATTTTGACATGCAGGGTAATTTTTGATCGATTTATCTTAGAAATGACGCCCTGAATCATGTCTACCTAGAACTATCTTTTATTTTGCAAAAAACTTTAAAGTTTTCTAATTTGACATAAAAAAGTATGAAAATCAATTTGAAATAAAGTTAGGTGTATTTCAATTTAGCTCTCCCCTATTTCTGACGCTGCTTGTAAATTATCGACATTTTAACGACAACAGTTTAATTCTGTGTATAAAGCCTAATTTAATATCTAAATTTCAAATTTGTGTCTTTATTGGTTTCGAAAATATTAAGAAAAGACATCTTCAGACTCCCTTTTAGCATCCTGAGGCTCGGTTATGGGGGAACATAAGACAAAATGTTACATGACCTTCTGGCCCTATTTTGATTCAATATACTCGATTCCTAATTATTGACCATATATTCCAGGACACCTTGTAGAATGAAAAATAAAGAAACTGAAATTTACAAAGCTATGAGCCAAATATTTTAAAAATTATTATATTTTATTATACATTTGTATTTTAAGTTTTGGTTTGTATCTCTAGTTCCGGTTTAACTTTTAGTTTAGGTTGTAACCCCAAAATTTATTTAATACTGAATGTTTGGTAAAAAAATAATTGAAATTGAAATAACGTGAATATTCAAAAACTTAGTGTTATCTATACTAATTTAATTAAATGCGTCAGATCAAATAGTAATTTAATGAAGATGGTACATTTTTAGTCTACAGACTCTGACAACTGATAGTGCGTAATTATTCGTATTGATTTATTTAATTTATAGAAAAAACATTAAGATTATTCTTATATTTATGTATATGTAATATTAACTCTACTAAAGGAATAATCCTAAAAACATGAATCAGTTTTTATTAGCCAGTATACTATGAACAGTTTTAAATATGAAATAATAAAACTCGCTTTTGAACTGCGGCCCCTCCTGTATATTGTTGTATTTTGGTATATTATGAATGTTGGAGTTCTTTCTACAAAACACACTTAGTTTCGCTGGTAAGTCTCGATACGTTTTTGGTTTTTATTGTTAATGGAACTACAACATTTTCTGTCAATTATAATTGTTCTATGTATTGTTTTAAATATGATGTATTATAGAGGGTCGTTGGTATGTATGGAAACGGTCGATTATTTCTTAAAGTATAGCAGTTAGCAAAAATATTATCGATAAAAGTTTTAGGGTTTTTAAGGTGTATTAGAATTTTAAAGAAATAAGTATACAGGATGAGTCAGAAAACCGTAGGGAAGCAAAGTTACCTTTTTTTAAATGGAACACCCTATATCTTTGAATATTTTAGGATTTAACATGAAATAATATTTATTTTTCAATAAGTGGATTATAAGTCTAAACCTAATAGTTTCCGAGATATCGACTTTGAAAAATGCCATATTTGAACTTTGACAGCTTCTAGCTTTCTAACGGTACGTTATAGAGTAAACCCGCTTACATGTCCCTATCTTACTTTTTATTATCTTCCTAAAAACATTAACTTCCGGTTAAACCGGAAATACTGTATTTCCGGCCTTTGAGTTACATCCGGTTTAACCGGAACATAAGACTTTTAGGAAGATATTGAGAAACTAAGATAGGGACATGTAAACCGTTTTACTCTAAAACGTACCGTTAGAAAGCTAGAAGCTGTCAAAGTTGAAAAATGTCATCTTTCAAAACTAAACTATTAAGTTTAGACTTATAATGCATGAATTGAAAAATAATTGTTATTTTATGTAAAATCCGAAAATATTCTAAGATATAGTGTGTTCCATTTAAAAAAAAGTGACATTGTTTCTCTACGGTTTTCTGACTCAACCTGTATACTTATTTCAAAAATTCTAATACACCTTAAAAACTCCTAAAACTTTTATCTAAATTATTTTTTGCTGACTGAAGAAATAATCGACCGTTTCCATACATACCAACGACCCTGTATAATATGCAATGCAATTTGACAACTTACGATCGATTCACTCAATTAATTATGGGAGTGGTTCTGATTGTTGGTCATCATAAGGATTAAGAACTAAACGGTGTATGCTGTTATTTTTTTAACTTTTTTTCGCTGATTTTTTATCGAAGAAAGAAAAAAAGGATTCCAAAATTTTTTACTTTTAATATTAGAATAAAAACAGTTGGCGCAACGTCGCATTATAGAAACAATAAAATCTGTGGTTGCAATGGGTGTCCCAAAATGAACGCACATTTTTATTCGTTAACAAAACACATTTATTTCTTGAAATATGTCAAAACTTTACTGGGATTATTAAGAATACATACCAGGATTAAGTGTGGAACACAATATCCGACAAATGTCCACTGCGGTCTTGCTGGCAGGCCCTTGCCCTTTTGACGGCTGGTTTATTGGCATAAACACGAGATTTAAGAAACCCCCAGAGAAAGAAGTCGCACGGTGTTATATCGCAGGATCGTGGTGGCCAATTCTGATCACCATTGCGAGATATGACACGACCAGGAAACTTCAGTCGTCACGAGTCCATTGTTTCACGCGCAGTGTGACAGGTCGCTCCGTCCTGTTAAAACCATAAGTTTTCCACATTAATTCGGTCTAATTTAGCCCACAGAAACTCTTTTAACATTGCACGATAACGTTCGCCATTCACTGTTAGCGCAGTTCCAGCCTCGTCTTTAAAGAAGTATGGCCCAATTATTCCGCCGAACCCAAAACCGCACCAAACGGTGACTCGTAGAGGATGCATTGGTTTTTCGTGAATAACACGAGGATTCTCTTCCCCCCAAATTCGACAATTCTGCTTATTGACGTATCCATTTAACTGAAAATGTGCCTCATCACTAAAAAGGATTTTCTTCCAAAAATCTCCGTCATTTGCCTCGTTTTCCAGAATCCAATTAACAAATTCACGGCGCAACCCATGATCTGCTGGCTTGAATTCTTAGGTCAATTGGATTTTATAGGCATGCAAATGCAAATCCCGCCACTGCTGCAATATTTTCAATATATCGAGCAGTACGCGGCCGCCCTGTTGATTTAATGTTTCCAACTGAACCACTTTGCTCAAATTTCTTGATCAATCTTTGCTGTCGTATGTTTTGGTGCATTATTTCTTCCAAAAACGGCTCGCACTCTACAAACTGTTTCCGCATAACATTCTCCACATTTATAATACGTTTTCACGATAACAACGCACTGTTCCACCGTGTAGCGTTCCATGGCTATTAATTGCAATAAATTACATGACAGCTATCAAATTTTCAGAAGCTTACTATGACAAAAACGAAAATGCTACGATATTTAAAATGTGCGTACATTTTGGGACACCTTTTATATTTGGTCGCCTGAAAACCCCAAAAGCCTTAATTTAAAAGAAGGAATCCTTGGACAAAAAAAATCTTAATTCTCTGAGCTTTCAATGTTACCTTATTCTCGATATAAATCCCTTGGAATTGAACGCACTTTACCCAAAGTTTGTCCATATTCCCGATTGCCTTTCCCGAAGTGGGCTTCTTCAAGGCCATCGAAATGACTAGATGACTTCTGCATTGCACCCAAATTGTTGTTCAGCCAGGAAATTTTAAGTTTTAGAAATAGAAGTGTGAAAGTGCCAAATCAGGTAAATAGGCTGGAAACCAAAATAGTTCAAAGCGTATTTCGGTATACTTTTGTTGAGCGACACATCTTTAACGGAATCGGTGAGTTGTGGTCACATAATATACAGGGTGTTTAAGAAGTACAGTACGTAACTTAAGGGGGTGATTCCTTATGGTATTCTAAGAGAGAATGATGATAATTTGTCCGGAGTTGCCCCGTTTTGGATATACAGGGTGTTAAAGTTTTTAAAAAAAATCTATTTTTTACAATTTCATTCAATATCCTTTTCCCTATTTTATTGAAATTTGGTGCCAGTATTTCCAATGATAAGGGGCTCACTTAGCCCTAACTAAATTTAATTTATTAAGTCTAGTGGCGTTTCAGGGAGCATCCTAACGAATTTTATTGACAAAAAATGTACGCCACTCACCTTTTGCTAATTTTGATATTTTATCTAGGATTTACCAACTAATGAACAACTTTGTTGTTCCTTGAATTGTTCTCGTATTTTGCTTCGTGTCTGAGAGATAAAACAATAACCACTTTATTGCATATACAAAAAAAAATACCTATGTGTTTTTAAATTTAATTAAAACATTTAAATAAAAACAAAATTATTTTTTTAAATAATGATTTTAAAAAAATGCAGCAGTTAATCAAAACAAATGTTAAAAAAAGCCACTTTTTGATAAATCGCACGATTGCAATCGTCTCACCATTGATTCTCTAACACGTTCAAAAATGCCTGCATTATTTCGTATCGCATTGCAACTTTTAATAATTCGAATTCTTAAGTAGTTTTCATATAGTACAGGCGTCTTGTATACAAGAGACTTTAGGTGACCTTCATAGATAATAATTTACAGGATTCAAGTCGGGACTGCGAGCTGGTCAACTTTGGGGACCTGCGCGTCCAATCCAGCAATTAGGGAAAGTGTTGTTGAGGTACTGACGAGCAACTAGGCTAAAATCAGTTGGGGCGCCATCGTGCATGAACCACATATTAGTTCTTATTTGTAGAGGTGCGTCTTCTAACAGGAGTTTCCATTTAATCGAGGTGGTAAAAAGTATGAGCCAATAAGATAGTCGTCAATGATTCCTGCCGAAAATTGTTGCTGAAAACGACCTTCTCTAATTCTATGAGGATTATCGTCCGACCAAAAATGTTCGTTATGAAAACTCATAATGGCTTCATGTTTTCATGATGAGAAACTCAATTATTTATTTAGTTTTCTGTTTAATGTTAAATGGCGTCACATACAGTATTGTACCTGGATTTAAATAACCGTGACTTTTTTGGTACACAATCCAGAGGTTTCCGTGGTAACAGAATCAGTCATGATGATGAGTTGATTTAAAAAACGGACAGTGGTTATTTCTCCTTTTGATGTTATAATTAACAATTTATTGTGTGTTGTGTTCAAAATGTACTATTAATGTACCAACCAGAAATGGCATTCATTTCATCTATGGAATGGCTCACGGTAATGCACAAGTCCCAACCCGAATATATCAGACGCTATTTCCTCAACGGATGGTTCTAGATATCCAATCTTTGATTAATATTCACGCAATACTTTGTGAAACTGGACAACAGATATCCCAGGATGGCCTGTGAGAGTTCAAATAGTTGAAATTGAAGAAGCTGCTCTATTACCTCAAGATTCTCCCCTTAGAGTAGGTTTATGCACTTAGTTGCGTAGTACCTAGTATTAAGGATCCCTGATTTCTTAAGCAATGTGCTTTTCACAGATAAAGCTTCATTTTCTGGAAATGCCATCATTAACTTTCACAATAAATATATCTGGGCTGAGGATAATCCCAATCTTATCATAGAAAATAATTTCCAAGGTCAATTTTCTCTAAATATTTCGGTTGAAATTATCGGTGATCACCTTATTGGACCTAGCGTTCTTCCACAAAGACTTACTGGCGAAGGGTACCGAAGGTTTTTGGAGCACAAGCTTCCTGAACAATTGGAAGAACTTGATTTAGAAATCAATCTCAAGAACCCAGCCGTTGCGGACCCATGTTCGTATGAACTTTTTCTTATAAAATTAGTCAAAGATTCACCCCTTAAAGGTTGTATAAGAATTTAATAAACACCCTGTATTAGTAATACCACCAATACCGTATTATAGAAATATCTCCATTATGTGGCGCTTTGCGTCTGCGCAGTTCGCGTGTACGTTCGTTCCGGCTTTAACTTAATTTGTTTGACTTCGTGTTGATTCATTAAAAAAAAGCAATTATGATAAATCTTGATACCTGCCTATAATATGAAATATAAAAAGATGTAATGGCGATATGGACTCTGTCTAAATGACATTTAAAAAAAAAAGAAGATGAAAGGCATTAAATTTCTCGAAGAAGCAATAAACCGCAAAAAATTATGGAAAATTTCAGGACTTTCGTATTAAGAGTAAATAAAAGTAGTACCTGTTTGGATGTAGTATGTGATCTTTAAACAAAAAGATACGCTTTTACGTTTAAAAATGGAGTCAACTGTAAAATGGCAGCCGTATTGTCGAAACACATCATGTTGATGCATAATTAGATATACTGTAAATTATTTTGTTAAGGCGGCAATATAGCATTTATAAAATATTTCACTAATATGAGAAGATTGCCTATATTTTAGTATCATTTAAACGGATTTTCTATTTGTCAAGCTAAATTTAAAGAAGATTTATATGTCTTTGCAGCCGCGAAACTACCAACCATGGCTGCTAAGAGGTAGCAGTTATCGTCGTCGGCAACCAGATATAGTTGAGTTTGCCCGTGTGAGGAAATATCAGCGGTGTATACATTGTACAGAAGCGTCGCAAGGGGGATCCTTGTGTAACTTCAGCCCTCATATGTCTCACAGCGAATAACCTTTCCTCCAGAAAAGAAATTACTACCTTTCTAAGGTAATTTGGCAGTAAGTAGCCAGATGAATTTTGGTCATTGCCCGACAATCGTTGCAAAGCAAAACCATACACTTGTTTCTCATTACGAACTATAAAAGTGTAATCTAAGTTTTTCCACAGTTCCACAAAGTACAATAAAGAACTAAAAAGAACTGGGTATGAGTAAAGCTTACTCGAAAGGAATTTTCAAGATGCATACCGGGGACATTTTTAGATTGCTCGGCTATTAGCTTTGTTTTTCTACTGGTGGAAGTTTAGTGGTTGTAGTTGTAGAACAATAGCTTTCCTGGGCCATTACAGCAGGGCGTTTCTCAACGATCGCTGCTTTAGGTTTGCCCAGAGTAAATGCATACTACATAGTATGCGGTAATTATATCTTTCCCTTCTTTAGGGTAGGCATCAGGAAAATTTCCTTCATTTCTATGTAATTCAGATCTTGTGGCTTGTTGCTTCTGCTGACATACGTACATTCACTCTTTGCGGAGTTCTCTGGCTTCACAACAGATTTTGGAGCCTCAGGGGTGGATACTTATCCGGTCTCGTAGAAAGAGTATGGGTCATCCAATAAAGCCACAATTCCTTCACAAATTTCGTTTCCTTCTTTTCCTTCTAGGAAAAAGAATTCAGTCACACCACGAATTTGAATTTTATACATTTTTAACTTTCACTTAAAGCAGTTAGGTTCAAGCAGCTTTCAGAATGCAGCCATTAGCTATAGACATTTAATCTACAAAAATGAACCTTAAAAAGTACAATACAAAATAATGTCGCTGTTGTGCTCGCTTAGTTTGCGAGCCCAATTACTAAGCGAACGACCCTGGTTACTTAAACTATATTTTAGGTGTTCCGAGTATTGATTGCACTGCCAGACTGGCCATAGGAATGCCCATGTAATCGACTTTTTTGAAGGTCCTTGTATGATGAATTCGCAAATAAATTTGTATTACTTTTTAATAAGCCAATTAAATCTTATTTAGATAAAAGTCTTGGTAAAATTCTTAAAAATTAAATGCGGCTCCGTTAATGAAGTCACCATAGGTTCAACATGTTTTTTCTAATTTTGTTTCATAAGAAATCTATTACGATACCGTTTTCAGTATCGAAACAGATCTATTACGATACCGTTTTTAAAAGTTGGCATTGGTAATATTTTTTTATTCTGTTGACGTCTGACGTTTCCTGTTATTGTGATCCATGAGAAAAGAAAGTTTTCGGGATTTCTCTGGTAAAAGTTAATTTATCGTTTTATTAGCAATATCCCTTAACTCAGGGGGAGTTGAACTTAGATTATCATGCTCCATATTTTTTTAATTATAATTATGAACAACTCTATGAAATATTAAAACACAAATTTCGTGACAATGACACAAAGAAAATATTATTTATTGTCAAGGCTACTATGATAAAAGTAAATTTATAGTATTACCAACATAGAATTTAGACATACAAATTTACAAAAATTTGAAGGGTTGATTTTCACTTATAATCTCCCTAGTGCTCGAATTTCCGGATATTAATTCAAGGACGCGGGGGATTCGGTAAGAAAATTTCACACCTAAAATTTATTTGAAAAAAAATTAAAAAATCTGACATGTTTCATTTTGAAACTTACTTTTGCAACAATGAAGTTGGCTGGTTCTTACATTTTGACGTTTATGCGGTGACGCATGTTTTTGTTAAACGTGACATAATTTTATGAATTTGACGTGTTTTTCTTTTCAATCAAAAATATGGTTCGTTTTGGTAGTGAAAATTCTGAAAACATAAAGATAGAAGTGGCAAATTTAACTCCTCAAAATACAAAGAGGTCAAAATTGAGCGTATGGAGGCAGTTTCTGTTTTTTTGCAATGAAAGATCTTACAATGTTGAAGATCCAGCCTCATCTATAACGACTTTGGCATCAATCTTAGAAGATTATGCCTTCAACATGAAAAAGAAAAATTCAGAAGATTATAAGGAATCTGTTGTTAAGGTAGGTTAAGTATTTTCAGATTCTTTGATTTAAAAAAAAACATGCAAAATTGTTGAAAATGATTTTTTTTTGTTTCAGGTTATGTGGAACTCCACCGCAAAGCAGCTTCAACATTTTTTTTTTTGAAAATTATCAGATTAAATTTGATCCATTTAACGACGTGGAATTCAAAGGTGCTCGAGCAGCTCACGATGCGAAAAGAAGGCAGCTGCAAATTGATCCAGAAAAAAGAAAGAGAAGTGCAGCAGCGTTAACAAGCCAAGAATATGAACAAATTAGATAGATATGGGACGAAGATACACCGAATGGCTTACAAAAAAAATTATTTTACATCGCTTCACACGAATTGGCTTGGAGGGGTGGAGAGGGAGCTGCTGCGAAAGTCGAATATTTTGCGAAAGAGTTCAACAACAAAAACGAATTCACAGGCCGGATAGAGTACAACCCCATTTTTACGAAGACCACACAAGGTGGAGCAAGAAAACTCTCCGATAGCAAGTGGCTAATTGAAAATAGATAAAATCCTAAGGTATGTCCGGTTAGACTGTTTCATAAATTAATGGAGAAACGGGGTAATTTAATTATGATTGATAGATTGTTCCTAACACCGAACCCTAAATGGAATTCATCTAACTGGTTCAAAAACTGCCCTGTTGGAAAAAACACAACGTCAATCTGGTTTAAGGAGGGAGCCTCCAAAGTAGGCATTGACACCAAGAAAGTGAAGATTACGAACCATTCCGCAAGGGCTACAGGTGTATCCAATCTGGCCAAAAAGGGAGTAAGCGAGCAACAACTAATTAAAATAACGGGACACAGTAACAGTCAATCCATTAAACCTTACCTGCAGATGGATAAAGAACATCACCACGATATTATTAACGCTATGAGGGGCGAAAATAAGTCAGTGGAAAAAGGTAACCAGAGTGCGGCTTCGGCATCCTGCATTGGACTGGAACCAGAATTCCACAAACAAATTTCAAACAACAACAACTCTAACAGCCAAGCGAGTATTGTTTATAACAATTGTGTTTTTAATGTTACAAATAATGATTAGCTAAAATATTGGAAATCTAGTGTTGTAATCAAGTAGGATAGATTATTTATTAGGTAATGCTTTTTTGAATTTTTAGTAGGTAATATAATAGTGGCTCGTTGAATAGGCAGGTAGCTATAGATTATAGATAGTTATAATAAATCATTAAACGTATGTTCATTCAATTTTTATATTTTGTTAATTCCATTTATGAATAAAACTAATTAATTAATCAAAGGTTGTCATTCTTCAAGCACTTTTCTTATCCATAATTATGGGAATACTTAAACTTTCAAAAAAAAGTTTCCTCACCGTTTAGTTAAACGAAATGCAAAAAATATAAGTGAAAATTATCCTTTTTATTTATTTTTACTACATTCCATTTACTAACACAAAGGGAAAGCATAGTATAGTCTAGTTTAGGCTAGTTATGCCAGATAAAACAATTTATTTATCCATAATTATGGGAATACTTAAACTTTCAAAAAAAACTTTCCTCGCCGTTTAGTTAAACGAAATGCAAAAAATATAAGTGAAAATTATCCTTTTTATTTATTTTTACTACATTTTATTTACTAAAACAAAGGGAAAGCATAGTATAGTCTAGTTTAGGCTAGTTATGCCAGATAAAACAATTTTTAAAATCTAGGTAGATAGTAGATACCACAGTCAAGTAGGCTTAGGCTTGTGATGGCAAAATCGTCTCTGCTATACGTCACGTCGACAGTTATTTCTTAAACGTGCTTCTTTAGTTCACAATAATTAAATCATGGCAGTAAACAATCAAGAAACTAATTTTAAGCCCTACGGTGTTTGTAAATATTTCTCTGAAATAGGGGACATTAATATGTCTCATAAAAATTTAAAGTATTTGCAATGTTTAATGGAAAAAACTGAATTAAATCCCCATCAAGAAAACCTTTTCTCGGCTATCCAGAAGATTTTGGAGGAAGATATCCCATCCTTTTTAAGAAAAACCAGAATTCAGCAGAACAAAATTGCATCCAAATATTACATCTATTATATTAAACATAGACATCTGATAGAAGTGGAAAGGGAAGATAACCATTATCCTTGTTATTCTCTATTACGAAGAGAAGAGTTCCAACCAGAATTCGAAAAATATTTAGCCATAATGAAAGAAATATTTGGTAAATAAATATTTGTATTTATTTAGTATTATAAAATGAATAAAAACATTAAATACCAAAATTTGATTCTGAACACTGATTTTCGGATCATATGATAGCTGTCAAGAAAAAATTTCCACTTATTAATTTTGTTCGCCTAGCTTAGTAGGAGGAGAAAAATGTCCGAAAAATTTGAAGGTTGTCATTGGTAACTGTCGAAATGAAAGTGTGTGATTGGCTTAGAATGACAGGTGTGAAATTTTCTTTTTAAATATGTATTTTCTTATTGAAAAAAATACAAAATAGAAAAAATAGTATAAAGTACGTGTTTTATAAAGCATCATCTTATAGCACTTGTCCCGTTAAAAAACTCGCCGCAAGCGGCTCGTTTTTTAACATGGACGCGTGCTATAAGATGGTGCTTTATAAAACATGTACTTTAATATACTATTACAGTATTCAAGAAAAACCTGATTGTACTAATAAACGAAAAACGAAATAAATAGGTAACTTTTAATTGACTTATTAGCAAATAATAAAATTTGATGTGCGACTCCATCATGCAAAGGTCTTCAAAAAAGTATAATACAATTTTAAAGTAAAATTAATAGGGGAACCAATATTTGTAGCAAAATTTACATGGGATTTCCTATGGCCAGTCTGTCAGTGCACCACTCGGTTTCTAAAATAATCACTTTGATAAAAGTTTAACTGTTGTGAAAATATTAAGCGATATTAGAGATTTAGCATTAAGCGTTACATTTAAATGTTGACTAAGGCAGTTTAGCAGCCCTTAGAAGTTTTAGAAATCTGGTAAGAATTATTGTTTATACCAAAAATTGACTACCGCTGCAATTTAAACGTAAAATTAAAGGTGCCACTATATTTTAAGCTAATTTTCGATTATGTTTAAAAAATAAGGTTAGTCATTAATTCATTTTATCCAGGATTCTAGTTTAATTGAATTGGAAATGTTTTAACTATTATTAAAATATGTAGTTAATAGTAACTTATTTTTGCATTTACATTTTTCCAGTCTCGCCTCCAACCCTGGTCAGTTTATTGCCTTCAATCGCTAGGTACCCTAAAAAACAACGGGATCTTGATTAATATTTAATAGCGGTTTAATAGGCAATAACTTTTAAGATCAAAAACGATTTATTTGCTTTTTTTCTTAAAAGAAAGTATACGACCACTTTATAAAACCCCCTTGCATTGCTGTAAATTCAGAGCAATATAATTTTTCAAGGAAATCTAATCTAAAAAGGGCAGACGCAATGTCTGGTCAGTGATCTTGTTGACGAAATGGAATACATTTTTTTTAAATTCAATTAAGTGGTATATTTATGGTCTTAATATGCAATATTACAAGTTAGTTTTAGGCTGATTTTAAAATCAGTATATTATATAAATTATTATATTACGCCGACCACTTGTTAGTCTTATTGTGAACATGAACCTGTGCATGATTTTTTGAAATATGACTAGATAAAATCCGTCCTATTATAATACGACTGACGGTATACCAGGCGAATTGTAAAACAATGTATCCCAATAAAGGAAATTAAAAGACGGTAAAATACTTAAACATACATATAAAAAATATTGTAAAATTGAGATCCCTACATCCTAGTCATTTTTGAGTTGGAACGTTATTACCATTTGGTTTATTGTGGGTAACCTGAGGTATACCTTCATTTATCTTTCTCGGCCAATTCGTGTGTAGTAACATCATCACCAATATGAATTACTTTTATTCCATGGTTTCCCTTTAAATCGTTTATATCGTCAGTATTATTTAAATTGGTCAAGGTTTCATTAATAATATTTGAATATTCACTGCGGCTCTGAATAAAGCTTTGACGTCACTCCTGTCCATGTTCGTAGATTCCGCAGCCACGATATTCATCTGCCTCCTACCATATACCACTCCTACTAATGTTCGTCCCTCTAGCTTCCTCTATAGCATGATTTGGAGTAGATTGTAGTTAGTAGAGTTTTGTAGTATTTTTTGTTTCGCATGCTATGTCCGAAGTACTTCACATTTTTTCGTTTGACACTTATTAGGTGTTTCAGTTCTCCATCGATGCGTTGTAAGATCGTTTCGATTGACGAGTGATGCACCCGCGAGATCCTAATCATGCGGCAGCATATCTTAAATACGTCTATGCGTTAGCATGAGGTAAGATCTATGCTTCCGCCCCATACTGGAGAGTTGAGAGAATCTAGCATCTTGATACCCTGATTCTAGTATGGATGCTGAGGGATGGTATGTTTTGTATCCTATTAAATGTACTTCTTGCTTTTTCGATTCGGCACCTTATTTCACGAAAGTGATCCCAGTCCCCATTCAGAGCGCAGCCCAGGTATGCCACTGTCTCGGCCCTTGTGAGAGCTACACTGTTAGCAGTAAACCTGGGATTGTCGAGGTAGTTTTTACTGATTAATGATGTTTTTGTTTCCTTGGAGTTTATCTTCATACTATGTCTGTTACATGCAGTCACGACACGGTCTATGAGTCTCTGAAGGCCATCAACAGTAGCGGTATCATCTGCATATCTGAGGTTGTTTATTAAATCTACATTTGTGTTATCTAGTGACTAAAGGTGGTTTCCGTGGTTTATCCTACTGCAAAGGTGAAATTATAATCGTTTCGATTAATATACTTTTCTTCTAATTTGTGTACCCATGCTGTAGCTATTACAGTATCAGCCGCCTCTTCAAACGCTAGCGTTTCAATTTCATCTCTCATATAGGGTGTTTCAAAAGTACGGTACGTGACTTAAGAGGGTGATTCCTATACAGGGTATTAAAGTTTTTTAGAAAAAAAATCGGTTTTTTATAATTTTTTTTAAATATCTCTTTCCCGATTTTAGTGAAATTTGGTGTCGTTATTCATAATCATATTTAAAAAAATAATTTTATTTTTAATTTAAATGTTTTAATTAACTCTGAAATTATGTTGTACATGCAATAAAGTGGTTTTTAGTTTTGCTCTCGAAAACGAAGCAAGATACGAAAACAATTGTTGGAACAAAAAAATTGTATTATTAGTTGGTAAATCCGAAAAAAAATATGAAAATTAGAAAAAGTCAGTAGCGTACATTTTCTTGTCAATAATATTCGTTGAAGTGCCCCACGGGACGCCACTGGACTTAATAAATTTAATCTAGTTAGAGCTGATTAAACCCCTTATCATTATGAATAACGGTACCAAATTTCAATAAAATCTGGAAGGATATTTAAAGAAATACTAAAAAAACGATTTTTCTTAATAAACTTTAACAACCTATAGGTATATCGAAAACGGAGCAACTCCGGACACATGTTCATATGAACTCTTTCTCTTAGAATGTCATAAGGAATCCCCTCCTTAAGTTACGTATCGTACTTCTGAAACACCCCGTATATGTGATTGACCTTGAGTTCAGATATAAAATTTGCACGTTTCGTGCACAGGCAGCTATATTTATAAGCAGAAATTAATTATTTATTTTATTTCAAGGCTTTTTTGTTGGTTTAATGGACAATTCTTACTTAAAGCTTCATGTTTGACACAGACATTTGTACTATACTTAAGATTGTTTATTCTACAGTTATTACATTTTTTTTGTTTATATTCCCAAAATGAGTGTTCTCCTGAACAAATAAAGAAAATGTCGGGATGGTCACAAAATTTAGTTTTTTGACCATTTAACATTTGAAGCAAGTTCTTATATTTGAATTTTTTTTGATTTGACATTATTTGTCCAATCAAAGACAAACAAATTTATTAACTAGTTTTCTATAAGTTTCTGCATTTGTTTTTTTATATATGACACATTTTCCTGGAAAATTTGATTGTCTTATGTAATTAATCTTCAGATTATCGGATATATTCTTCAAAAGTTCTTCCTCTGTATATTTCTTGCTAGATCCTATGAGTAGTAATGTTGGGGAAATTAACTTCGATATTTTAATTAAATAATTTCGATGAAGTTTTTCTTCGGAATGTTTTTTAAGGTTTTCTGTCTCTTCATTTTAGTTTGCGCAGTTTACTATAACTCCATTTTTTATTACTTTAATGCCATTGGTTGAAACATATATACTTATTAAATATATATTTTCTTGCACTTCTGATTTAGTTTACTGATATGTTTGATATTCTTAGATTTGATAACCGCTACTGGGAGATTTTGTTCTATTTAAAATTTTTTTCGCGGAAATTTTAATATGTTTGAGTATTATTAATTTTTCCTGGAATATTGTTATCTTCTTTTATGCAGAGTCCTGAATATCTCTTCTAAAGTTGAATCAATTTTATTAAACTTTGAGGTTATATTTATTTGCTCGAGATTTTCCATTTTGGATTTTAATCCATCAATTTTTTTTAACTATTTCTCGGATAAACTCCTTGAGAACGGTATTCTTCTCTCTAATTTTGTCTAGTTTTGAATATTCTTTTTTTATTGATTCTGAAGTTGCATTACAATTACTGCGATTGCATTTTTTTTTGTTTCTTTAATTCCATATTTTCTGCTTTTAATAAGGATGAACAATTTAAACAAAAGCACTTATTACAATAAATGCAATCAATCGAATGAGTAAATTTTACTGTACCTACACCTTGAACAGTTTGAATTACTAATTTTTAATATTTCTGATCAACATGCTTCTTTTTATGCTGAAAACATAATATATACCCTTTGCAAAACAATTTCCGTTAAACGTCTTACCCCTCGAGTGACGTCAGTTATCGGCAGTGTTGCTAGCTTGTAAACAAAATAACCGAGTGAGGGAATTACAATTTTCTACATAAAAACTGAATAAATTTACAAAAATAAATACAAATTTATTTATTTTATTTTTAAAATCTTCCAGGATGACAAAATATACTTTTATCGACAAGAAATATTTTGATTTTCTGTTTTTTGTACGTGTTTTTGTTGCTTTACAGTATTCTAATTATCAATCTTCTTTTTTCTTCTTTTACAAATAATATGTAAATCTAAATCCCTTTAAATCATATGGGTTTAATTGTGTAATAGAATTAGGTTAGTTTTACCTGCTTTGTAATTGGGAAACTGTTAAACAGTGTATATATAAATAAATAAATATATATCTACATTGTATTGAAATAGTCATGTAATTTTATTGTTATTTTTTTACATATGCTTTGGCTATTAATATATTTTATTATTCCGTATTTCTATAAAAATAGGCGGGGCAAAAATTTACCTGAAATTACACGACGGTAGTCCTTATTTAAATATTCAAATTTTTTTAGTTTTTGGGTTTCAATATTAACCCATATGAACCTACCGTCCTTTATAAAGGCCAGTAGGCTTCTGTTACAATAATGTCAAGTTTAACCTTTCTAAACTAGATGTCGCTACGGGTACTGTGTCTCTGAAGATCAGTTTTACTGCCAATAATCGTAAACTGTCATTTATTGTTGACGTTTCGGCGTACTACTAATAGCATTTTGTGTGTGAGTGTTTCTTGCTGCCCAAATATGGATAATAAGATGTACGTATTTTTTGCAGTGAATTCATTAGTAGATACTTTATTCATTTTTACATAATACTTGATTCCTAAGTAGGTAATCATATAACGTAAAAAAATTGTGTTCATTTTGCTTCATTATACCAGCGCATGAGCATAAACAAAGGTGTCCTTTTAAAAGGACAGTAGGACTTTTCATTAGCATTTTGAAAAAATATTACTATTATGCTTTCTCCCCATAGATTTTGGAAAAGGCCGCTAACATTAGTGAAACTAACCCAAGAATCGGAAAATATGAAGCAGATATTCCAGACAAGATAGTGGTCTTTCCACCCAAAAACGCGAATGATCCGGTTACCGATGAAGATTCAGGCGATGAGGATCAGGTAGTTATAGACAATTTACCTGGGTCACAATTGAGGGCGGAAGCTCAAGTAAGGGTACCTGATGATTCTGAGACGACGATAGACCCTTATCCCATTTTGTTCAACGAAGACCAAAAAAAATTAAAAATGTTTCATATAATATGAAACAAGATTTGCAATCCAATTTTTACCTGTGGATTCCCGTTCAAAGCGTACAAAATCAGCAGTCTCCAGCCTCTATATTCAAGCAGTTTTTTGATAATTATATCATTGATCAGATTATTACATCCAGTGACATTTATGCTCAACAGAAAAATCTCCCAGGTGACATTATAAGCGATGAAATCTACTGTTTAATTGGTGTGTTACTACTCAGTGGCTACTCTTCTGTTTCTCGGAGAAAGATGTACTGGAAAAACTCAGACGACACTAATAATACTTTGGTTTGTGCAGCCATAACGAGAGACCGATTTCAATATATTATGTGCAATATTCATTGCAATGACAATACTAAGCTGAACAAGGATGACAGATTTTTAAAAATGAGAGCAGTTTTTAACGCTCCGAATGTAAAGTTTTTTAAATTTGCTGCCATAGAGGAGAATCACGGCATTGATGAAGCTATGGTGCCTTATTTTGGGTACCATGGCTGTAAACAATTTATTAGAGGAAAACCTATTCGCTGGGGCTACAAGTTTTGGGTTGGAGCAGCAAGACTAGGATACATTGTTTATTTTGATCCCTACCAAGGTTCCTCTTCAAAACTACCAGTTAGGTTTAGGTTCCGCGGTGATTTTGTCATATGCTGATGTTTTACAGGCGATGCCATTCCAATAATTTCATTTATTTTTTGATAATTACTTTACATCTTTATCCCTTCTAAGAGAATTGAGCTTCAGAAAAACAAGGGGGACAGGCACTATTAGGGAAAATCGAATTCCACAATGTCCACTGAAACCTTTAAATGAAATAAAATAGTTAGACACAGGCACTTTTGATTACTCATTGGTTGATGATAATATCTTCATCAACCAATGTGCAAATGGAATGACAATAGGGCTGTAACGTTAGCATCTAATGCATCATCTGTTTTTTCCCTAAACTCCACCAGAAGATTCTCACAGTCGGAGAAAAAATACATTTAACTAGAACAGCCCTATCTGGTAAAACTTTACAATGCAAATATGGGAGAAGTGGATAGGAGCGATCAAAATATTGGACAGCATAGGACAAATATATGACAGTGCAAGATTCCTGGCATATACAAAAACTGAATAAAGGAAAATGAGACCAATTATCTTTTAGAAGGTCTGTTGCCAATAAGTTGTTGCAAACCCACAAGCAAACTACAAAAAGAGGACCATCGAGGGCACCAAAAACCCAAAATAAATATTCGCGGTATGATAGGTTAGATCATCTGATATTATACCAGGATCAACAGCGAAAATGTGCAATGTGTCACAGAAAAGTCAATTTCATTTGCAGTAAATGCAATGTTACGTTGCACCCTAAGGATTGCTTTCACAACTATCATTCTGTATAATTTTTACATAATATAAAACATGATAATATAATAAAATATTTTTGCCATTGTATACCTACCTTTAGTTCTACCATTCTTTAAAAAGAACATCCCGATATAGCCAATCCGGTGGTACCATAATTTTTTTACTATTTTTTCCAAGTATTTAAGGCCTTTTTAAGGACACATTTTGATTTTTTAAAAATAAACAGCTTCAGGGCTATATGGGTTAAAAGAATTATAATAGTATATTATTAACCAAGGTTTAGACAGCCATCATTATTGCCCGAGCGGCAAGTTCAAATCACGAGGAGCGAAGCGACGAGGGATTTAAGACGCGAGGGCTATAAGCTGTCCAAACCGTGGTTAATATAATATTTTTTCCACTACTACAAACTTTTTTAAGACATTTATCTTTATAGTATTATCAATTATAAAAAATTATAGGTAGGTATAAGTATATTTTTTAATCAAGTTACCTGCGCTTTGGAATTTTCAAGATATTTTGTTGTTTTGTCAGGTGGCTTTGTTAATGTCAATTTTTGTTCATTTATGTCATCAGATTTCACGACTTTTCCGTTTTCTTAAAAAATGAGCGAAGAAAACGTTACTGATATTATTATGTGTACACCTCCAGAATTAAGCATGGAAGCAGAAAAAATGTTGATTGTATCGATATTTTACAATATCAAGAATCTTCAATAGTCTAATATGTTAAGTGAGGAATGAAACACAAAGTCTGCTCCACTAATTTAATAAAAAAGTTCAGATCAACATCCCAAACATGTTTCGAAGGTATAAACCTTCATCTTCAGTGGGTAATTATTAAGATGTTATTTATGAAGAGACCAATGACATTGTTAAATTTATTTAAACTAAAAAGGGAAGGAAAAAAAACACAAAATTAGACAATGTAAAAACAGCCAAGGCGTCATCAATAAAAGTTTAAGTGATTAGGAAAAGATATTTTGTAATATATGGTGATTAATATGAAACCGCAACCAAAGTAAAATAAAGTCAAGTTAGAGACTTACCCAATGTTGCAGAAAATTTTTTTTAAAAAGACATATGTAAATTTAATTAGGTAACTAACACATATTAAAATTAAAGTAAAATTAACCAATTGAAGTTAGTTTAAAATGAATTTAGTTTTATTTTAAATTTGTTGAAAAACCCAAATTTTACTGGGAAATTGTAATAGGGTACGACCATCATGGTGGAGTCGTACCAAATGGTAGGTAAAAATTTTTATTTAGTTAAAGTATGAATGGATAATTCTATTTATTTTTTTTATATATAATTCAAAAAAACGTTTAAATCAACGCACTGCGACAATGTCAAAGGTTATCTGTTTAGACAAATGGAGTAACAACTAAATAAAGAAGGAAGATGTACACTGTATGTTAGAAAAGGTATGATATGAACTAATATAAAAATATAAAAACTAAAAAATCTTAAAAACATCGACATCTCTTAAAGCATTATAATATCATAATGGATGAGTAAGGCAAAGTTAGGACGCCAGTCACAAGAGAGCGTAAAATGTTAATATTATAGTAATCTAAAAATGTTTATAAAGGTAAATCAAGACAGGGAACTAGGATGTATGAAATACGAGGTACCATTAACGGAACAAAGATGGAGCAATATGACAGGGTATTTATGAAAACCGTGGTGTCATGAGATGAAATGATAGTTAAAAAATAAGGTTATGTTTTAATTATTTAAGAATTTTAGAGCATTAAAAAATGTTAGACAAGTAAAGTTAATCTGATCGTTAATGCAGTGTAAAGAGGGATTGTTAAGAGCTTTCTGGATTTCAAGGATCTCCAACAGATTCATCGTAGTCCCCTTATCACAAACATGAAGCACCTTAGTACTGGTATGGAGATCAAAAGAATGGTTAGCATTGATAACATGATTGGCAAAAGTCGATTTAGAGTTTATGTCAGTAAGGTTTTTGTTTTTTTCAATGATTTTGAGATGTTCATTGACTCTGGTTATGATCTTCCTACCACTCTGACCTATGTAACAAGTATTGCAACCTGGATGAGAACAGGAAATGGAATATATACCTGACCTATCCAAAGTAGATATTTTGTCTTTGGATTGCACTACAAAACTACGTAAGTTGGTTTGAGTTTTAAAACTAATGTTAATATTATATGATCTAAAGGTGTCTTGGATTTTGTAGGAAATATTGTTGAGGAATGGTAGTGAAAAATATCTCAATTGTTGTTTTTGGATTGGTAAACATAGTTTCTTGTTGAGAGATCTAAACAGATGTTTATAATAAAGTTTATTTATGAAATATGGTGGATAATGGTTATTGTAAGCTATTTGTTTGATCAAATTAAGTTCGGATTTGAAGTTTTCATGGGAAAAAGGGATGTTAAATAATCTGTGAAAGAAACTGTTAAATGCAGCTGTTTTATGGCTATGTGGATGGTTAGAATGAAAAGGAATGACCAGGTCGGTACTCGTAGGTTTATGGTAAATACCAAATTGTAATTTATTATTTTCTTTTTGAATGAGTAGGTCTAGGAAGGGAACGGAATTATTTGACTCGATTTCCATGGTAAATTCTATAGAAGGATGTAATGTGTTGAGGAAGTTAAAAAACGATTGTAATTCAAGAAGGGACCCTGTAAATATAACCAAAGTATCGTCAACGTATCTAGAGAAGTGGATGACCTTCGAGAAAAGAGGATGTGCTTCAATTTGTGATTCTAAACTTGCCAAAAAAATTTCTGCTAAGAGAGGACTAAAAGGTGAACCCATACCTAAACCTGTTTGTTGGGAAAAATATCTATTATTGAATTGGAAAAAGTTTTGTTTGAGAACCGTATCTAATAAGAGGCAAATATTAAGTACATGATGTGTGAAAATGGAGTGATTAGAGAATAAGAGGTCTCTCACAAGCATAATGCACTCTTCAGGAGGTATACTGGGGGAATAAATTTTTAACATCAAACGAAACCAAAATAGAATGTTCAGGAATGTTAATATTCTTTAATTTGTTAGTTAATTCATATGAGTTTTTTACAGCAAACCTACTAGAAAAATCAGTTAAGTCTGTTAAAATGGAGTTTAGCCAAGAAGCCAGTTTATGAGTAGGAGAACCAGAGTAGCGTACAACTGGGCGTATTGGAATGTCTAACTTATGGATTTTAGGCAAACCATACAAAAGAGGGGTTTGTGGATTCATTGGATATAATTTGCTCTTATCTGTTTCAAATGTATTTAGAGTATCATTGGTGATTGAGAGGATTTTCTTTAGATGAGTGAAAAAATTAGGGGTTGGATCAGAAGGAATAGTGGAGAAGTTGTCCGGGCTCAAAAATTCTTCGACTTTAGTAATGTATTGTTGTCGATCTAAAATGACTACAGTACTGCTTTTATCGGCTTTCGATAAGACGAGATTGCACTCAGAAATCTTTCGGTGAAAGGAAGCCAAAGTATTATTACGTTTAATGTTAGAAAGGTTAGCCGGATGTTGTGAGTCATTAAATTTGTTGAGAACAACTGTCAGTTGGGATCTAACAGTATGTGTTAGAGAAGACGAGGCAACACTCTCCAAGATTCTCTCAGATGCAACTGCCAAAAGCTGTAAGTTAAGAGGTGTTGGGGTGAAGTTGTTGTGAAGTTGTTGTGGCAGTTGCATCTGAAAGAATCTTGGAGAGTGTTGCCTCGTCTTCTCTAACACATACTGTTAGATCCCAACTGACAGTTGTTCTCAACAAATTTAATGACTCACATCACACATCACATCCGGCTAACCTTTCTAACATTAAACGTAATAATACTTTGGCTTCCTTTCGCCGAAAGATTTCTGAGTGCAATCTCGTCTTATCGAGAGCCGATAAAAGCAGTACTGTAGTCATTTTAGATCGACAACAATACATTACTAAAGTCGAAGAATTTTTGAGCCCGGACAACTTCTCCACTATTCCTTCTGATCCAACCCCTAATTTTTTCACTTATCTAAAGAAAATCCTCTCAATCACCAGTGATACTCTAAATACATTTGAAACAGATAAGAGCAAATTATATCCAATGAATCCACAAACCCCTCTTTTGTATGGTTTGCCTAAAATCCATAAGTTAGACATTCCAATACGCCCAGTTGTACGCTACTCTGGTTCTCCTACTCATAAACTGGCTTCTTGACTAAACTCCATTTTAACAGACTTAACTGATTTTTCTAGTAGGTTTGCTGTAAAAAACTCATATGAATTAACTAACAAATTAAAGAATATTAACATTCCTGAACATTCTATTTTGGTTTCGTTTGATGTTAAAAATTTATTCCCCAGTATACCTCCTGAAGAGTGCATTATGCTTGTTAGAGACCTCTTATTCTCTAATCACTCCATTTTTACACATCATGTACTTAATATTTGCCTCTTATTAGATACGGTTCTCAAACAAAACTTTTTCCAATTCAATAATAGATATTTTTCCCAACAAACAGGTTTAGGTATGGGTTCACCTCTTAGTCCTCTCTTAGCAGAAATTTTTTTGGCAAGTTTAGAATCACAAATTGAAGCACATCCTCTTTTCTCGAAGGTCATCCACTTCTCTAGATACGTTGACGATACTTTGGTTATATTTACAGGGTCCCTTCTTGAATTACAATCGTTTTTTAACTTCCTCAACACATTACATCCTTCTATAGAATTTACCATGGAAATCGAGTCAAATAATTCCATTCCCTTCCTAGACCTACTCATTCAAAAAGAAAATAATAAATTACAATTTGGTATTTACCATAAACCTACGAGTACCGACCTGGTCATTCCTTTTCATTCTAACCATCCACATAGCCATAAAACAGCTGCATTTAACAGTTTCTTTCACAGATTATTTAACAACCCTCTTTCCCATGAAAACTTCAAATCCGAACTTAATTTGATCAAACAAATAGCTTACAATAACCATTATCCACCATATTTCATAAATAAACTTTATTATAAACATCTGTCTAGATCTCTCAACAAGAAACTATATTTACCAATCCAAAAACAACAATTGAGATATTTTTCACTACCATTCCTCAACAATATTTCCTACAAAATCCAAGACATCTTTAGATCATATAATATTAACATTAGTTTTAAAACTCAAACCAACTTACGTAGTTTTGTAGTGCAATCCAAAGACAAAATATCTACTTTGGATAGGTCAGGTATATATTCCATTTCCTGTTCTCATCCAGGTTGTAATACTTGTTACATAGGTCAGAGTGGTAGGAAGATCATAACCAGAGTCAATGAACATCTCAAAATCATTGAAAAAAACAAAAACCTTACTGACATAAACTCTAAATCGACTTTTGCCAATCATGTTATCAATGCTAACCACTCTTTCGATCTCCATACTAGTACTAAGGTGCTTCATGTTTGTGATAAGGGGACTACGATGAATCTGTTGGAGATCCTTGAAATCCAGACAGCTCTTAGCAATCCCTCTTTACACTGCATTAACGATCAGATTAACTTTACTTGTCTAACATTTTTCAATGCTCTAAAATTCTTAAATAATTAAAACATAACCTTATTTTTTAACTATCATTTCATCTCATGACACCACGGTTTTCATAAATACCCTGTTATATTGCTCCATCTTTGTTCCGTTAATGGTACCTCGTATTTCATACATCCTAGTTCCCTGTCATGATTTACCTTTATAAACATTTTTAGATTACTATAATATTAACATTTTACGCTCTCTTGTGACTGGCGGCCTAACTTTGCCTTACTCATCCATTATGATATTATAATGCTTTAAGAGATGTCGATGTTTTTAAGATTTTTTAGTTTTTATATTTTTATATTAGTTCATATCATACCTTTTCTAACATACAGTGTACATCTTCCTTCTTTATTTAGTTGTTACTCCATTTGTCTAAACAGATAACCTTTGACATTGTCGCAGTGCGTTGATTTTAACCGTTTTTTTGAATTATATATAAAAAATAAATAGAATTATCCATTCATACTTTAACTAAATAAAAATTTTTACCTACCATTTGGTACGACTCCACCATGATGGTCGTACCCTATTACAATTTCCCAGTAAAATTTGGGTTTTTCAACAAATTTAAAATAAAACTAAATTCATTTTAAACTAACTTCAATTGGTTAATTTTACTTTAATTTTAATATGTGTTAGTTACCTAATTAAATTTACATATGTCTTTTTAAAAAAATTTTTCTGCAACATTGGGTAAGTCTCTAACTTGACTTTATTTTACTTTGGTTGCGGTTTTATATTAATCACCATATTTTACAAAATATCTTTTCCTAATCACTTAAACTTTTATTGATGACGCCTTGGCTGTTTTTACATTGTCTAATTTTGTGTTTTTTTTCCTTCCCTTTTCAGTTTAAATAAATTTAACAATGTCATTGGTCTCTTCATAAATAACATCTTAATAATTACCCACTGAAGATGAAGGTTTATACCTTCGAAACATGTTTGGGATGTTGATCTGAACTTTTTTATTAAATTAGTGGAGCAGACTTTGTGTTTCATTCCTCACTTAAAATATTACTCCACTGTGAGATGGACTACTTCCATAAAATAGTCTAATATGTATTGATAATTATCTGGTTGCCTAACTGTTTAAAATGTTTATGAATTCATGTTGTAGAATTAAAAAATCAAGTTACCTGCGTTCAAATAGATTCTTGAAGATCGGTCAATAATGGATTTTAATGCCTTAATATTTGACCATGGTCAATAATAACTTATAAGGTAGAGAAAAACGATTTCTAACGTTAATAATTGGTCAATAATGGCAATGTTATAGGTTAGTAGTGGAAAAACATAATAATACAAAGATTGATCATCAATCATCCTCCAAATCATTTCAATCACTCGTTTTATTTACTTCAATAATAATGGGTTGAATGTTCATTCTATCTAATACACGTCCTCTTTAATACCATTTTGTGTGTGGGATGGTGAGTGTGTGTGTGTTTGTGTGGAGTAGCAGTATGCAATGATTCTTTCCACATATTCATACAGTCAGTTTCTGTACTGCCATCTCAACCAATATGTCAGATATAATAATTTTTGGTAATCCCTTAAATATGTTCAATCGGATTGAACATACAGTGGTAAGAAGGAAGCCGTAAAACTTTATGTCCATATTGCTCAGTCAGATCAATTAAAGATCTAAAGATCTGGAGTTTTTGTTAAAAAATAGACACACAACAAGATGAAACCACACAACAAGAAATGTTCGTTTTTCACGAAACGTAAACAAAATGTCAAAACAGGCCAACCAACTATCTGGCGCCACAGCAGTTCTGTTGCCAACTGTCGGCCAATAAAATTCAAATTATATTAACTTTTACAAGCTTAAATAAACAAAATATTTCCAATAAGTGGGTTCGTGTTAAAGAAGAACACTTTAGGTTTGTACTACTTTCAATATCGCATGAAATTTTAATATTTTTTGCTCAAATTTAATTTGCTTTTGTTCTCTTACGGATTTACAATTATCAACTGATTGATGACGTCCAGCGGAAATTGTTTTGCAAGAACTGCCTTTGGTTTTTTGGATATTTCAGTAGTAAGAATTCATTGTCTGATACATCGTTATTTTCACATACTTCATATTTCTTATGGCAGAAATTGAAGTTGGCATGTCAATATGGTGGTTTTTTTATTCCCATTTTTCATTTAATACCAACTCTTAGGTCTTGCCAATATTTGCCAGGCTTCTTTAATATTTTTTGATGAATATTTAAATTTACATTTTTTTACTATACTATACATATCACACATATTGCTGTTTTAAAAATAGTGTTGTTCGACAACTTAGTTTGACTATATTAAATTCACTTCAACATCTGAAGACATAAAATATTATACTTATTATTATCAACAGTAATAATATTATCGTGCAATATTTTTGACGTCATGGACTGAAAGCTAGCTGACGTACTTGTGCCGAAATTAGATCTTAATTTTCTATTAGCTTTGAAAAGGCTTTGGCAAAGTGTGAAAAGCTATTTGCTGTAGTTATTAAATATAGCATTTTCAAGGAGTTATATAATAAAATTTACGAAGGAACGAAAATAGAACGAAATATACTGATGCACACGGATATTAAATTGTATATCGGCCACCTTTATTCTATACTTATTTAAACTAGAAAGTCATAAGAAGTATTTATCTGAATCTAAAGGCTAATACATGCAAGAAGGTCAAAGAAGTTTGTAATTAATGGAGAACTTTTTTATCAAGACTCTCTTAAAAACTTTCAAGAAAAATAGAAAATTTCAGTTCGTGTTGGTATATTTTGTGTAAGAACACTGGTAATGTAAACCCCGTCTAGTCGCCTTCGAAGGATTAGGTCATAAAAAACAGTATGTTATGTGTGTGCAATGTGAATTGATGTGAATGTATGTTAATAGGTATATTACAGGAGGATCCGTCACTTAAAACTCACCTGTCCCATATTGACCTAAATTTTTGACCAACTGGTTTGAGCAACATACCAAATTGTAGTGTTCACTCAGTTCTTTAAAGGTGTGTATAGTATGCACAAAATTCCACCGTTGCCTTAATTACTCCGGTAATCGGGAATTTTGAGCCGGTATTATTTAATATAGTACATTTCTTTTCCAAATTATACATACCGGTAGATGCATGGCTCAGTTGAGCATAGGATATCTCATGTAAATTTTAAGGTGGCTAAATAATGACTCCCCTGTACATTTTAGAGAAAAATTGTATATAATTTTTTGAAGAGGTAATACAACAAACCCATGGGCCAAGTTTGAATTAATTTTAATGAGTCAATTCTAACTTATTCAATTAAATGTGATGTCAAAATTACGAAATTTTCAAGTTAAGGTAATACAGCAAACACCAGCAAATATGATGATATGACGCTATTGTCAAAAATTGACGTAAAGCTTGACATAACGAATAAAGATCATTTCATAATTAAAACATATTTTCGTTTCACCAATCCGGCAATCACACATCCAAAATAAAAGACACCATTATGTTTTTTTACTAAGCCTTCAATTTAACATAACATACCTAACACTACAAATTTTCACACAATATTAATTAATTAAATGTTCAAACAACCCTCCATTATCAGCTGAACAATATCCTAACCGTTTATAAAATTAATTTGTAACATTAAGGCTGAGACACAATCAAAATCTTAAGGAATAAGAAATAAGATTTAAGAACGAACATATGTTGTCCTATGTAAACAACGCACAATGAAATTTTTGGAATTAGGGAATAAGATTTAAGATTTAAAAAACCGATTTGTTGGTTTTAAGAAATAAGGAATAGGAAATCAACCAATCAGAAGTCAGCATTTTTGTTAGGTTTGACTTTTGACAATCTAATAACCTCAAAATTGTATTTTCAGTTTTTCACTTTGGTTTTTAATAAAAGTAAGAGTTTCATGTAAGTCATGTATGACCAAAACTTTCACGATTACGTTCTATCATTAAAGTCTCCTAAGAATTCTCTTTGGACATTAATAGGGCGAACTCACCATCTCCTGTTGCGCCACCTTATTGATCTCCGTTTCTTAAGCTAATAATAAAACGCTGCCGACATTGCAAACATACTACTCAAAAGAGTTAAGGACTTTTTTGGCAAGCCCTCCATATTTTTTAAAAGTATAGGCAAGTTCATGGCGAGTTTGTTAAAGTTGTAAAAATAGTATTTGTAAACAAAAAAGTGGGGTTAGGACAATAGTTTACAGTTTAAAAATCGCGCCGTTTTTAAGTAACCGGATTGGTTAAATTTAGGTGCTAAGATTTTAATTCTGTCTTGTAGTCTTATTCCTTAACGCCTAAATCTTAAATCGTATTCTTTATTCCTTAAGTTTTTGATTGTGTCTCAGCCTTTACTGAGTTGATATTGAGATATTCTGTCACATTCTAACGAAATACAGATTTTTAGCTGGTCTAGATTTTCAAATTTCTGTAAGGTTACCTTCCATAAAAAATTGCCTACAATTCCCGTCCATACATTTATTTTTGTGGAAATTTCCCTAGTGTCAATTTAACTGGAAATTTTACACGGAAATTTTAAAACATTGATAAGTGGAAATTGCATCCGTTTTGAAAATTACATCTTGAAATATCCCGGGGATAATTGTCATTTTTGACATTTATAGTTTCAAAACATCAAAACATTGTACATTTTATAGCAATTGTAGTTTTCAGAAGCAGGACTAAGTTTAAGTTTTATTTTACTATTAGCATTAGAAAAAATATTAATTGTTATTAAAGTATGGTATTATTTAAATAAATAAATATATCAAAATCAACTTTTTAGCAACTACCTAAATAAACTTTTATCAACTCGGGAAATTTCCGCTCAAAACATAACACGTGCCTAAAATATTTCCTAATGGAAATTTTTCAAAATTTGATCTTCAGCCAATTTAAAAAAAAAAAACATTCGTGCATTGCACCAAAGAAAAAATCCCTCACCCTGCGGGTTCGGGATTTTTTCAGGTGCAATGCACTCATGCTTTTGTTAAAAAATCGGTTTCAGACTAAAATTTTCAAAAATTTCCGGAAATATTTCATGCACTAGTTATATTTCTACTGGATATTGCGTCCGAGTATGATCAACGCAATGTTTATTTTCTTGGCTCCAATACCGGCAATTTTGAATATTTGGTTCGTTGTTGAGGCTGAATGTACACTCATCGGTAAAATAAATATTTCTCAAAAAATCAAATATTATTTGCTCTTTCCTTTACCTCAAAACAGAACACCATTATCCGTTCTTCATGGCCATGCCGTAACTCTTGTTGTGACGAAGAAAAGAGTTACAATTCTGTCTTTGTTTACCCAGACAGAGTCGAGTTTTATTAATATTGTAATATTAATAACTTATTCGAAAAATAAAATATGCAGATATGAACTAACCGAAATAGTTATTTCTTTAGTTTCAATAATTACTATAACACCGTAGGCTCTACTGAAGTATGCAAAAATAAATTATGATATATGCATTATTCCCAAAATTTGTGTCTTGAAATACATAGTTACTTTATAGTTGAGGAGACTCTGTAGCCCTCTTTTGTATTTTATCCCATTGCGACCTCGCAATGGTAATTTTGAACAAACTATACATGTTGTCCCGACTTTTTTTTTAACCAAATTTTTGTTGCCGTTTGTATCCGAAATATATATTCTCCTACCTGAACCTGAACTGAACTAATCCGAAATTAATTTGAAAATGCAAATAACCATAAGGAAACTGACAAACATTAATAATTTAATATGGAAAATACTAAATGTGCCATGGAAAACCTAAGCTCACAGGTCGTAGTTTATACTGTCAACAAAATGGCGGGCTCTGAACAACAACAACACGACAATACGCCATTGGAATGTGTAAATACAATTTACTTTTAGTACGGGCTAAATTTCTTCTGGTACAATGGTCTCTTGTTAAAACTGATAAGGCGCGGTGCTCCGTACTACTTAGTCAAGGTAGCAGCTCCTTTTTTATAGAATAGAAGTTTTGCAGTTTCGTCAGAAAACGCATTGTCTTTAAATAAAAACATCAGGGCGGGAGTGCCGCAAGGCTCACCTCTCTCTCCTATGTTGTATACCATTCATACTTATGATATTCCGCGAGATAGATTATTGCAGCTCTATCTTTTTGCTGACGATACAGCAATTACTTCAACTACATCGTCACCTAATCGAGCTGGAAAAATGGCTCTTGCCTTGGAAGTTGCGCTTGAATCCTGCAATGACGAAGGTCATCTTCTTTTCGAAAAGTACCGTGCAGGCCACGAAGTGCGACTTATTTTCGGCCAAAGGCTGAATTGGAGGCAAAATTGAATTAATAAAATATAATAACTTTCATTGCGACCGTTAGGCTTTATCTACCCCCTGCTTCACAGGCGGAGTAGACTTGCTGGTAGGGACTAAGGTCAACCTCTACAAGGTATTAGTCAAGCCGGGTCTAACTTATGGTGCATCTACGTAATGCAGCATAAGCAGAACGAATCTTAATAGGTTCAGGATTCAGAGCAACTCGCTGAAAATCATTGCGAACGCGCTTAGATACATTTTGGATGTAGTGTTACATAATGACTTTTAGATGTTGACAATAAACAAGTTTTTATTAAAAATTATTGCAAATTATTACGGCCTTATAGACAAACCAACTTATTGCCGACTCACATACAAGATCGAGACGCATCGGGGCGTACAAGTTACCACGTCCTGCTAGTCCTAATCCCATCCCGCGAAAGGCACTAAAATTGGGATGCACCAATATTAGAAATTTAACATAAACGCCCCAAAATTTTTGCACATAACTTCTTAATAAAAAGAGCTAATGACAAATTTGTGCAGACGATAGAGCTAAACAGTTATAACGATTTATCATTGAATGCAGTAGCGCACTTACCCGCCATGGACTCTGCCAAGATTATAAATATCCAAAATGTACCAACTCTATTGGCGTAAATACAAAACAAAACGACATTGATACCTTTCCTACTTCAATTTCATATTATAATATTCCGATAAAAAGATACAGATTTACTTTGTGTCAATGGAAACTCCGAAACTCCATATTATTTTTTCCGCGTCGTTATATGGGACTAGCCTAAAAGCGACTGCCCGGACTGCCGCAATGTCATGGTCACGCATTTTTTTCGTACACTACTTGATTATTGTTTACCTGATATTCCCAAAATGGTTACAAAATCGGATAATAAAATGTGGCATCAACATTTAAATAAACGCTCAGAAATAAAAAAAACAAACGTCAGGCACTGGTCTATTTGGAAGTTTGTTGTGAACATGCCTACCCGGACATTCACAAACTTTTAAAAAAATTTTTCGAACTAGGACGAAAAGTGTTGCCTAAAGTAAGCGCCACAAATATATAACACTATTGTTTACATTTCTGTTTTCTGTATAAAAACTCCAGCAAAAAATACCGGCTCTATTCGGCATGCATTGCGGCTTAAAACGTGAAGTTTTGGCGAGCGCATTACTTGAAACCTTAAAAGCCAGATGCCGCCTAGTACGATTCATACAGCCGCAAGCCGGAGCCGTCCTCGCATTTATCTCTTTTTAACGTAGTATAGAGAGGAACAGAGCGAAGCCGTATCGGCGCTTCGGCAGTAGCGATCAAAAATACTGTCAATAGGTCGAGTTTTACGTGGTGATATCAATTTCTGACTGATTCAGCCAATGAGAAACGGAAAATGGGTTTTGAAGGCCAATAGAATATCCACAAGAGGTAATTAGATATAACTTTATTGACTTTTAAAGCATTAACCCGGGTATTGTCGCTTCCTTTGATACATTTTTTACTAGAGTTTTTATACAAATATTTAAATGTGAACGATAATGTTATATTTAGGGCGCTTACTTTACCTATCAGCGCAATAATAAATATCTTATTGAAAAAGTTACCTTTTAATATCTAATCTAAAAACGTTTTTTTTTAACACAATGGAATAAAAACTTATTTAAGAAGTACCACCCGAGTGAGACTTTCATGAACTTAATGTAATGTTAGTCCATGGAGAAGTTATATAAGCTGAAGAAAATATTGATGACCTTGCTCTCAAGCATACATTTTGTTTTGTAATGGTTTAAATTATAATCACCAATATCAATAAATATGTTTTTTGAAAAATAATATTTTTAAATTCTCATTCTTATTAACATAAGACAGGAACTCGTTACTGTGAGTATAGTGATTTCAATAAGAAATTTTAATATTCTCAATAAGTATGCCTTAGTATTGGTAATATCACAAATATTCCAGACTCCAAAATCAGGCGGATTCCAATTATTTCACGGGAATATTTGAGAAAGA
Organism: Polydrusus tereticollis; assembly: GCA_963920685.1. Classification (NCBI taxonomy): domain Eukaryota; kingdom Metazoa; phylum Arthropoda; class Insecta; order Coleoptera; family Curculionidae; genus Polydrusus; species Polydrusus tereticollis. The sequence continues at coordinate 61,675,031 of OY987329.1, forward strand.
TCAATTGCAAGGTACGATAAAGTCGATTGACGATCAAGAGACAACGTGTTTTTCAACTAATCATCTTTATACAGTGAGAACGTAAAGGTTGGAATAAATTCATTTAAAATTCATACGTTTTTTTTTCGAAAAGACGCTCGGGGCCGTCAATTTTTTATTTTTGTTGTGCATTTTTTGAAGCTTATGTCATGTATGCAGGTTGTCCCAAAAAGAAGTTATGACGGTCTACTTTAGTTCTTTAAATGGATGCCCTATTTTATAATATTTTTTTTTTGATTTTGCGTAGATTTCTATACATATTTCATGAAATATGTGATATACTTAAATTCAGCTGTTTGCGAGAAAATCGACATTGGGATTTTAACACATGATATTTTTGGTTGTTATGTTGTCACACTGACAGTGACGGTTGCCCCCTGATTTGAGTAGTTTCGCCTCAAGTTAAAAAGTGTCTGCCAAAAGTTATTATGATAATCTTGTAACTTTAAAAAATAGTAAGTGAAAGGGAGCGAATAGAAATATAAATAATGATTGGTGATGGAGATAGAATGCGCACACAAGTGTGCAGTAAAATAGAAAAAAAAAATATAGACACGTTACGGACAATTATACGAAAGGTTGACCTGCGATATTACATGATACAAAATTAAATGTGTTATTGTCGGTTCAAGAAGACCACCATAGGGTGAGTAGTACTATTGCTTTGAAAAATTATATCTGCGAAACATTCGCCCTAAAGTATTTGGATAAAAATAAACTCTATCCTTACAAAGTCCAATTGGTTCATGAACTCAATAAAGATGATCCAGACAGAAGGGTCCAATCTTGCGAGATAATAATCAATACCTATGTGCAATAATCCATCAGTTTTCGAAACGAATTATATTTTCGGATGACTCAACGTCTTGTTTGAATGGAAGTGTAAACAAACAAAACTGTCGGTATTGGACTGAAGAAAATCCACGCTGGATTATGGAATGTCACACCCAATATCGTCAAAAAGTTAATGTTTGAGCCGGCATTGTGGAAAATAGAATTTCGAGATCCTTTTTTATTGACGGAAATTTGACAGGTGAAACTATATTTGTTCGTCTCAAGGTGAAACATATTTAGAATTTCTAGAAAATGAACTAGTAACGTGTCTTGACACATTTTACTCTAATCCTGAGGCACCGAACAAATTTTTGTGGTATCAGCAAGATGGAGCTTCGGCCCATTACACCCGTGCCGTGTGCGTGAGTACCTTAATACAGTTTTTGCCGAACGATGGATTGGCCGATGAGGTCCAATTGAATGACCGGCCAGATCTTCACATTTAACCCCTTTAGATTTTTTTTGTAGGGTTATCTTAATTTAATAACGTTCTGCAAGAATTTAAAGATCGTCTCGGGTACTGCCAGACTGTTGGTGGAGGTCATTTCCAACATTTAATAAAGTGACTTTTACTTTGTTTTGAATTTTCTTTTCTTTTCGCTAATAAATAATAATGTGTTGATATTTTAAGTTAAAACACAGTTTTCTCGCAAACGGCTGAATTTAAGTATATGGAAAATTTCATGAAATATGTTTAGAGTTTTATGTAGAATCCAAAAAAATATAATAAAATAGGGGTATCAATTTAAAGAAATAAAGTAAAGAGGCATAACTTATTTCTTAGACAACCTGTATACATAAAATAAACTTCAAAAAATTCATAATAAGAATAAAAAATTGACGGGTCCGAGCGTTTTTGTAAAAAAAGCACACGCAATTTAAATTAATTTGTTCCAACCTTTACGTTCACACTATACAGTGTGTACATAAAGTAAGGAACAAATTCATTATTTAATAATCTAAAAACATTTCGTAAAAATTCTCGGACACGTATTATAATAATTTTTAATTGCGCATATTTTCACATATAAATTTATTATGCAGTGTAACTCATGTAGTAGATGACATTATCGACGATTTTTTAAATGGAACCCTATATTTTAGTTCAGATCTGTAATCTCCAAGAACAGCTAATTTCAAAAACATAACATACTTATGGCTTATTTGCTGTTACGTTTTTTTTTTAAGTAGGCTTATTTGCTGTTATTTAACTATGGTATTTGGATAATGACATTATGCTGTCATTATATTGAATTTTTCTAGTAAGTTCAGTAGAAGTAATAAAATTAATTTTAATATTTAGTTACTATGCGTTTATCTCCCACACAAAGAATAGAAATTCTTATGATGATTGGATATGGTGATAGGATTCGTACCCAACAAGAAGTTTGCATTTTGTTCAACGCTAAGTACCCAGAAAGACCAATCACTAGATCAACTATGAGTAAACTTGAAACAAAATTTCGAGAAACGGGTTCTGTGGAAGATCTTCCCAGGAAAGGCCGTCCAGCTATTCCGGATGATAAAAAATTAAATATTTTATTGGCTATAGAAGAAGATCCCCATGCCAGCGTCCGCCAGATTGGCATAGATCATGAGGCGGCTGCTATGACCGTTCATAACCTATTAACGGTAGAAAAATGGCACCCATTTAAAACCTGACTGGTTCATGAATGAGTTGAACAAAGATGATCCAGATTGTAGGATGGAGTTTTGTCAAATATTAATGTAACGCAGATCCTTTGTTTGTTGAAAGTATCCTATTTTCGTATGAATCTACTTTTTTAAATTAAATTGTGAAGTAAACCGGCAAAACTCTAGATATTGGGCACAAGAAAATCCCAGGTGGATGCGTGAGCATCATACTCAATATCCTCAAATAATTAATGTTTGAGCGGGTATAGTGAAAGACAAAATTATTGGGCGATATTTTTTTGACAACAATGTAAACCGGCTAAATTACCTTCAGTTTCTTCAAGACTTTCTTATCCCTATGCTAGTTAACTTATATCCGAGCAGAAATAATCCTGCAATTCTAGATGAAAATTTGTGGTGCCAACAAGACGGCGCACCTCCACATTATGCAGCAGTAGTGCATTATGCCAATCAAGTTTTTCCGAACAGGTGGATTGAAAGAAGTAAGCCTATTGAATGACCGCCTAGGTCTCCAGATCTTACACCACTGAACTTGTTCTTGTGGGGTCACCTGAAAATTGTTGTTTATAAAATAAGACCTGCCAATATTGACGATTTAAAAAATCGAATAACAACAGAATGCAGAAAAATTTCAAAAGAAACCATAATAAAAGTCCAACAAGAGTTTATTGATCGCTTGAGGTACTGCCAGGCACAAGAAGGAGGACAATTTCAACACTTAATTAAATAGATTATTTCATTTTTTTTAATTTCTTTAAGTTAAAATAACTTTTAAAAAAAAATTTTACTACCCTGTAGCTACGAAACTATCAATTTTAGGCTCTAAGTGTGTTATGTTTTTGAAATTAGCTGTTCTTGGAGATTACAGATCTGAATTAAAATATAGGGGTTTTTATTTAAAAAACTCGTCGATAATGTCATATCTACTACATGAGTATACAGGGTCGTTGGAATGTATGGAAACGGTCTATTATTTCTTAAAGTAAAACAGTCAGCAAAAAATATTTTAGATAAAAGTTTCAGGGTTTTTAAGGTGTATTGGAGTTAAAAAGAGATAAGTATACAGGTTGAGTCAGAAAGCTGTAGAGAAACAAAGTTATTTTTTTTTAAATGGAACACCCTATATCTTTGAATATTTTTGAATTTTACATAAAATAACAATTATTTTTCAATACGTGCATAATATGTCTTAACTTAATAGTTTCCGAGATATCGACTTTTGAAATATGACATTTTTGAACTTTGACAGCTTCTAGCTTTCTAACGGTACCTTTTAGAATAAAACGGCTTACATGTCCCTAGCTTACTTTTTTATTATCTTCCCAAAAACATCAACTTCCGGTTAAACCGGATGTAACTCAAAAGCCGGAAATACAGTACTTCCGGTTTAACCGGAAGTTGATGTTTTTGGAAAGATCATAAAAAAAGTAAGATAGGGGCATGTAAGCCGCTTTACTCTAAAGCGTACCGTTAGAAAGCTAGAAGCTGTCAAAGTTGAAAAATGTAATTTTTCAAAAGTCGATATCTCGGAAACTATTAGGTTTAGACTTATAATGCACCTATTAAAAAATAATTGCTATTTCATGTTAAATCCAAAAACATTTGAAGATATAGGGTGTTTCATTTAAAAAAAGACAACTTTGCTTCCCTACGGTTTTCTGACTCATCCTGTATACTTATTTTTTTAAAGTTCTAATACACCTTAAAAAACCCTAAAACTTTTATCTAAAATATTTTTTGCTAACTGTTATACTTTAAGAAATAATCGACCGTTTCCATATATACCAACGACCCTGTAAATATAATATATAACACTGTATAATAAATTTATAAGTCAAAATATGCGCAATTAAAAATTATTATATACGTTTCTCAAGATTTTTACGAAATGTTTTTATATTATTAAATAATGAATTTGTTCCTTACTTTATGTACACACTGTATATCATAACCTTAAAAGTAAATAAAAACATTAAAAAGCATCTTTGGGATTGCGCAATGCGTCACGAATTTAAAGTAACGAGCTAGACAGAGACAACAATATTTAGCAGAGTTGTCAATTGATTTTAAGGTCATTGTTTTGATCTGTCAACTTGCAAATTTGTTTTTAAACGTTTTTGTACCTTAAATTCAATTTAATCCTAAAATCTTTTTTTTTAGAGTTATTTCTATTGTACTTTAATGTTGGCCGAAAGTAATTATTATAATATTACATTTTTTTTATATTAGGTATTTATTCAAGTACGAACACTAACCACGAAAATTTTTCCGTTTATGAACTTATACTTTATCTTCTGAGCCGTTCCCAAGGTAGCTGCCGCCCGTGTGCGAGAATAATTTTGCCCTCATACCATATCGATTAATTGAAATTTCTCTGAAATATTGTTACCTTAAATAAAACACCAAATACAGACAACCTAACCTAATAATTATTATTTTATTGATATAATAACCAAGTGAATACTTTATATTAAAATGCATACATACACGACATATCTATTAATAAATATACTTAATAAGTCAGTTAAAAAACTTAAATAATCTTTGCTTTTCTTGCCTTTTTTAATGCAAATTCTGTTATAATACCTGATACATCTATATCTTCCGAAATGTCCTTTTCGATGCTAATAATAGTTAAGTCTGAAAGCCTTTCTTGTCACATCCTTGATCTCAAATAATTTTTTATTATTTTAAGTTTTGAAAAGCTTCTTTCCCTGCTAGCCACAGTCACAAGTAATGTTAAAAAATTCGTATGGCAATCACTAAATTTAGAAAGAGATAGATAAAGTTATTTGTTAATAGATATTGAATCACATTTAACGCGTTTATTTCAGGGGAAATATAGGGTGCAACGTTGTCAATTTCATCGAATAAATCTTCAGGTATAATATCTGTTTCATTTTTAGATGGATCATGTAATATACTTTCCACAGATTTACATTTTGTAAATTTGACTTACCTGTTTTAGGGAAATTATTTAGGTCGTTGAGAAAATTGAAAACTGTGTGATGCTGTTTTATTTGTTTGGACCTTTCTTCCATTTTTGATAATGCAGTGTCCAATATAACAAAGTAAAAATTTATTTTGAATCCGTCTTCTGGATTTTTTGGAGAGCCTCGTCTTTACATTGGTAGTTTTCAGTTGTTGAGATGGAGACGTTCAAAATTAATATAGTGCAAATAATCCCGGTGCGTGTATTTATAGGCTCAAGGCGTAAACGAATATTTTCCTGCAACTTGACAAAAACCGCCCGTACCGACGCGATTTGAGGAAATGATGGGTTAAAACGTGTTAAAACAAAAACGAAGAATGTATTTCCCAACTGGTTGCGACGTGGAGTAGCGTTCTTAAAACCAATGTTGTCTTGTTTATTTCCAGTTATACTTGTAAAATGCATTTTTAACTTTAAGTAGTTACCTAGTATAATGATAATATTTTAATTATTTAATAAAATTAATTTTAATCACGTGCGATCTTATTAATTTTTAACGTATCTTACAGTCATACATAATTTCAAAAGATAAAAATATTTTCAGCATTTTGAGTGACAAACTTACGCAATTAAATTCTCTTGCAATTTAAAGCTATAAAGTAGCCATATACCAATCTATATCCCTTGAACTCTATAAAATAAAGTTGTGTAAGAACTTATACAGCCTTGAACTTCGCCAATAAAACTGCGGAAAAACAGCAGACATAGTGTCGACACACGTTTCAATGTTGGATGAATATCTCAACTATAAGGAAAAATACATGTTAAGCTGTTTTGTCTTTTCGTATTCTGTTTAAAAGAGGAAATTAAGGCAAATAGAGTAATAATAATATTCTATGCAGGATGATTTATAAAGAGGAAAGAGTGGTAAGCATGGGAACAAATTTCATTGTTTAATTAAAAAGTTTAAAGAAAATAAACACTTAAAATGCAGCAGCATATTGTGAAATAATAATATAAATTTTAACTGCTAAACTATTGAACAAAACGTTTAGGGCATAAGTAACCAAAAATTTACTTAAAATGAATGCCCTAAAATTCAAAAAGCCATTAAATACAGGATGATTCGTTTACTACAAAATACATAATATTATTACAAAGTTTGCTTTTAAACAATATTATATGTTGAAAAAGTAGTCCATACTTACAGTGGAGTCAATGTAATGTAAATGAAGCAATGCCGTCTTCCTCCACAGTTTAATTTTAAAGTAAATTTAAGTTCCCAACATGTTTCGAATGCTTAAGCATTCATCATCAGGGGATACTAAAAGGATATTACATGATTGAGAATGAACAGTGAATATAAAATAAAGTTTTAGGACTTACCTAACATCCAGTTTAAAAGCGATGTATGTTGTCTCAAACTAATGAGTACAACTTATAATGTGATACAGTAATATGTGAAAGTTGAAGACATGGTATGAACTAGCTAGTTGTGTTGAAGTTAATGTAAAGCTAAAAATTTAAGTGAAATGTGAGATTTTCATAGAAAAAGAAGCATTTTAATGAGATATTAAATTAATTTAAAGCATATGAAGGAAAGAGTTTTATTCTCTATTATATAATATTAGATTTGTTAAACTTAGGTGTTTAACTAAATTTAGAAATTAAAATTGGAGAATTAAAATAGAATTTTTAAATAAATTGTTGAACTTCAACTTCCACGTTGCAGGCGAGTACTACGGTCGTGTTGTAGCACAGGTTATACTTAATTCATTTATAACTTAAAAAATGTTCCATTAACTTTTAAATTATAAAAAAAATGTTTTTATTAAAATGTTTAAATTACTAATACAATTTAAAATATGCGGTATATCCCCATACCAACATGTCAGCTAATAAAAGACATTAATTTAAAAATTCTATTTTAATTCTCCAATTTTAATTTCTAAATTTAGTTAAACACCTAAGTTTAACAAATTTAATATTATATAATACAAAATAAAACTCTTTCCTTCATATGCTTTAAATTAATTTAATATCTCATTAAAATGCTTCTTTTTCTATGAAAATCTCACATTTCACTTAAATTTTTATCTTTACGTTAACTTCAACACAACTAGCTAGTTCATACCATGTCTTCAACTTCCACATATTACTGTATCACATTATAAGTTGTACTCATTAGTTCGAGACAACATACATCGCTTTTAAACTGGATGTTAGTATCCCCTGATGATGAATGCTTAAGCATTCGAAACATGTTGGGAACTTAAATTTACTTTAAAATTAAACTATGGAGGAAGACTGCATTGTTTCATTTACAATATTATATGTATTTGTAATAACTTTCCAGCTATTCAAAATCCTGGGTTATATAAAAGTCCTTAACCATGAAAGTAATATTAAACATTTAAATATTTTATAAAATCAGAACACAAATTGTTTATTTTAAAACAAGGTTAAGATTAATATATGCAGGAAATTGATATGGCGAATGAGTACAATAATTATTTTACTATTGTGTCGGGCTTTTGGCTATTTAGTAATAACAAAGGATTTTTTTATCTAAAACTAATAATGACTGTGGTAATAAGTTTCACTTTTTTTTTGGACGAACAGATTGGCATGATAAAATGGTAAAGCGGCACCTAATTATTAAGCTTAATTAATATTTTGTGTTCTTAAGACCCAAACACTTTTACACTTTCACTTCACATTTTTTTGAGGCGAAGAAAGAGTATCCACTTTAAAAAATAATTGGAAGACATAAGGGTTTAAATTCATATTATTATGTCAGCCACCCTTTATTATGATTCAGCAAGAAATATGTTAGCTTAATTCAATTTAAGAAGTTAATTATTGCTATGTACAAACTAAATACCAGATTAATGGCCGTTCTCATGACCTAATAGGGAATACTTAATCTAAGGTTAACCTTATCTTCTAGATTTAAGTTACACCGGTTAGCTCTGGCAAAAAGGTAGGCCCTAAAATGAAGCTTAGTTACAAAGTAAAAAATATACACTTAGTAAAAATAATTTCAGGAGTGGTAAAAAAATGTAGTGTTAATGTTAACACCCGGATCAACATAATTTATCACATTTTTACACTTATATGGAACCAAAGTTGTTGTATTAAATTTGCCTATGAACTTAATTCTCTAAAAAGTAAATTTTGTTGAATGGGTGTTATTTATTTCATTTTACACTATATCAGCAAAATTAAATACAATGACAATTAATAACACCATATTAGCATGTAAGTAGACCCCGCTAGAAGGTTATTTTAACACATTGAGTGTAAAACTTATACTTTAATCGTTTTTTTACACGGCCCCGGGTAAAAATATCTAAACGCGTGTTACCGAAAACACAGGCGGCAACAAGTGGTATGAAATTCTAGGAATTCACAGATGACGCCGACGCTACATGCAAATTTAACTTTTAAGTCAGTCTGATTGAGCTCTGTGAACGTAATATAGTATAATTTTATATTTAAATTAAAATATAGAAACAAAGCAAAGTTCTGTAAAGTGCCAAATGAGAGTGCCTCTTATGAGGACCTTGTTAAATTGGGTAAGCATATTAACGAAATTTAATAGAAACCTTACTAATAAGTACGCCATTTTTAAGAAACTAAGTAGGTATTTACATTGCTACAGTTTTCCCTTTAGCTTTTAAATTATTCTGATATAAGCTTATAATATAAATGTATTAATTTTTTATATAAATACTTAGGTACAGGGTTATCCAACCAAGACTGGACAAGGCGATTTTTTGACTTTTCCTGTACTTTTATAAAAAAACTGAAATAGCCATCTTAAGTCATTCTCTCCCGCGAATTCGAATATCTTCAGCAAAAAACAATTGAACATCAAACAAAAGTACTAGGGGGTCACTTTTTTTTTAAATGGGATGCCGTATTTTTAATGAGCTTATCCGATTTCTCATATAAATTTTGATCTAAAATGTTGGATTTTTAATTCAAAAACGCCTTTTTTCTTCAGTTTTAAATTCGGAAAATGTTCGTCTACCGTAAGATTAATACCTGATAGATGGATACCCGTTTCACCTGTTCACCCTTTAACCTGCTTTAAAGCGTCCGTCAGTTAGACAAAATAATCAAGTTTCAAATTTCTATATATTTTTCACGAATTAATTACAAATTTAGTAGTTTTTGCAAATCTATTATTGCTTACGTATAAAAAAAGTATGACATATTAGAAAAAACTATAAACTAAAGTGAATAACTTTAATCTCAATAATATAATTGTTCTATGTGTCCTCCATTATTTTCAAAACATGAACGATGCCCCCTTTTCAATCTCTCCAAAGAATCTCTTACAATATTTTGGTCCTGGTTAAGTCTATTAATTTCATTTATAATTTTTTGCTGAATGTCCTCCAGACTTCTGTTGGGTCGTTGATAAACTACATTTTTTAAATGACCCCATAAAAATGTATCCATTGGCGTGATATCGGGGCTATTTGGTGGCCAATGAATTGTTCCGTTACGGCCAATCCACTGATTGTAACGCTCGTTTAGGTATGTTACCACTTCTCGAACTGCATGAGGCGGAGCACCATCCTGCTGCCAAATGATATTGTTGTAGGCTTGCAATGGCAACCTTTCCAAGAAATCCTCGATATCGTTATGAAGAAAATGGAGGTATCTTTGGCCTGTTAAAGAGCCACGATAAAATAGTGGTCCAATAATTCGATTTTCTAACATCCCACACCAAACATTAAGTGAGCTCCAACCTTGAAACTTTATCATTTCATATCTATGAGGGTTAACTGCTGCCCAGTATCTTGTATTTTTCCGATTTTATACCCCCGATGTTGTAAATGACGCTTCGTCACTCCATAGAATTTTATTATATAAATTATAATCTTCGTCTTGCTCTCTCATCAGCATTGAAGCAACAAATCGAAATCGCAGTTCTTTTTGAAGCTGTGTTAAGTATTGAACGGGAAGGATGCAATATGGTTTTAGACCACATTTTTTTAAAGTTCTGTAAACTGTTCCATAGCTTACTCTCCGGAGCCCTGGACCATACCTTACTTCTCGTACCGCTTGCGGAATAGAACTCTTCGGATTTATAGTAAAATATTGAACAATAGCTCGAACCCTTATATTCCGTCTTTTCATCTTTCTTGGCTTATCTTTCAATGTCTTACTTTCTTCAAATAGGGTCTTAATTCTGAGAATTGTATCCACTGAAATGTGTCTCTGGAAACTCTCAAAAAATGTTCTTTGTATTTGTCGAGCATTCTCTCCACTTTTGTAATATAATTTTATTACATTTAGCCGTTCTTCTAAAGAATATTTCATTATTTGTAATTAATTCGTGAAAAATATATAGAAATTTGAAACTTGATTATTTTGTCTAACTGACGGACGCTTTAAAGCAGGTTAAAGGGTGAACAGGTGAAACGGGTATCCATCTATCAGGTATTAATCTTACGGTAGACGAACATTTTCCGAATTTAAAACTGAAGAAAAAAGGCGTTTTTGAATTAAAAAACCAACATTTTAGATCAAAATTTATATGAGAAATCGGATAAGCTCATTAAAAATACGGCATCCCATTTAAAAAAATATCAAAGTGACCCCTAGTACTTTTGTTTGATGTTCAATTGTTTTTTGCTGAAGATATTCGAATTCGCGGGAGAAAATGACTTAAGATGGCTATTTCAGTTTTTTTATAAAAGTACAGGAAAAGTCAAAAAATCGCCTTGTCTAGTCTTGGTTGGATAACCCTGTACCTACCTACATATTTTACTTCGTAGATCTCTGAATAAATATACGATTAATATTATAATACTCGTCATTTTTACTCTTTTATATTGTTCCAAAGCATACTTTTATTTAGTTGTTTAGTGTTCTAGGTATACATATATTTATTATGTTATTTGTTTTGTTAAGCTTAACAATGAGGTACATTAAACGTAGATCTATATATTATGTTTAATTTACTAAATTGTAAGCTATATAATAGGTGTGTCATTTTGTTCAACTAGTTATAATAATTAGTGTAAAAAAAATTACAGGGTTTTTCAGTTTTGTTGTAACCATCATTTTGTTTATAAATAAACGATAAATAAAACTCAATATTTTCATTCATTTAACAAACCTTTTCCAAGCGATCTGAAGATTTATATATATTAGGGGCTACCACTTTCGGCTTTGATTAAGGCCTTCAATAATGTATCAAACTAAGCAGAGGTTAATAATGTAAAACATCTTGAACGCATAAGTTTTTACATTTTAATTATAAACGCCCGGTTATTTTGATACGGGATTAAATGACTTAAACAAAGTGGCAAGAATTATGGCCCTGGGTAGATTATTTTATTACACTCACTATAGGAAAGTCACACCCAAATAAAATAAAATTTATACTACAATAATATTAACACTAATTAATCACAAACTACCATTAAATAGTGGTTTACTTACACCTCTCATTATTTCTTTTACACCCTAGAATAGGTTTACAATCTGTGAGTTTAATTTACACTCGATAGTGTAAATGTACCTACCCATAAATAAGAAGTATTAACACTCATCAAAAAATAAAAAAAACATTTAAAAATGTCTTTTTTACAAGATGTACTGATTGGTTAATATACCCTCTTGAGTGTGGTCCTATATGTACCACCATTGAGTGTTGAATTTAAGACTCAATTTTTTGCTGTGTAGGCCCAAGAATTTTGGTCAAACCTAAAACTACAATCCTGAGCCCTGAAAATTTGGAGTCAATCCGATGAGTAGTTTTGGAAGTATACGAGATGAAAATAAAATAAAACGCTCGCGAGGTGATGACGTCATTACCCCCCATAGTTCATCCGCTTTGACCTTGTGCAACGATCTTTTTGTGCATATACAAGGGAGATGCGCTTATTGTTTCTTTGTTCAGTTAAAGCAAGAACTTATTATTACCACTTTTAATAGTATATTCTAGAACAAGTAGGAAATGCCATTCCATACGATTTCTAAACTATACTTCTTCTTCTAACAATATTTTAGAAAAAAGGAAAGGAGGTTATTAAAATTTTTTTTTTATGTCAACTTCGTCCCCCAGCAACGGAGAAAGGGCGATGTAAATGGCTACTTGCCTTTTAGTCGTAAACAGCAAGTAACCGCGGCAACGAGCGCGACCCGGTTTGCTATAAGAGATAGTGATGACACACAACGGTTTCCGAGAGCCGATGTTCGTAATAGTACAGCAAAATCTCTCAATAGCGACCACCCTCGGGGAATCGAATGTTGGTCGATTAATAGAGAAAAATTAAAACAACTAGTCTGCATTTTACAGTGTATGTTTAATATTAGGTATCTATACATATTGTATGTAAATAATTTTAAATATTTTTGTTTAAATTTATCAGAACTAAAATTAAACGAGATGAAGCCAATTTACCAATATGTGTATACTGCACTTACATACTAATATACATATTATATAATGTTTGCTATAAAATCTTGATTTTTTAAAATAATCAGAAATTAATGATTAATTGGTCGACTTGACAAAATTGTTAACATTATTAAAAAAATTTCTCTCAAACTCGCCCAAGTTTCAGATAGGCTTCATATTTTAAGCATTTCGAGACTGGAGTAAGTTCAGGTTCCTCTACCTCTGTCTCAGAGTTGGAAGTAGTTTCATCCGTTTCTTGGATCTCTTCAATATACTCGATGATAGTCAATTCTGCACTTTCTGTTGGCAAATCGTTATCAATAGAATCAAATTGTTTCGAGTTCACAAATGTGTCCTTAATGTTAGGAAACAGTTGTGCGAGCGAAATTTTATCTTCTTCTTCGAAGTCATCAGCATTATCTGTATTACACATAAATCCAGCTTTCATAACGTATTATTTTATGGTCACTGGGGACAAATTCCCCCAGGTCACCGAAACCCATATTAAGGCGTTGATTATGGTAATATTATTTTCGATTTCTTGAAGAGGACAACCACTGCCTATATTTGTATTAATGTTAGTAAGTGCTTGTTTCGCGCCTTACAAAACCAGTTAAAAAAAACTTGATCCACTGCCAGTCCTTCGGTTTTGGGAAATTTTCTTTTTTGTTCACCGTTGTCACCTTCTTGAAACAAATTTCTAACTTCTGCTTTATTTTGAAGCAACATAGCCAGTTGGGTCATACTCACTTTAAATTTTTCAGTCAATTTGCTGGAACTTAAACCAGTTTTTCACTTTCCTCGATTGTTTCAACTTTCTCGCTTAAAGAAAGACATTTCGTTTTTCCCGCCAACTTCAAATATTCACGTTAGTCCCAAAATATACACAAACTGTTGAAACCAAAAATAATGTTAATAACCTATTTATCAGCCTTTAAAGCAAATTGAATGGATCCGCCTGCAATAAAATAATTAGTGTATGAACCTATATTTCTTAAGAATTGTCGGGTCGGATTGTACTGCCTAATTGGGGATGTTTTTAGAATTAATCTTTATGAACTCCGGTGATGAGTGTCCGGTTGTTTAACACATGGGTCGGTAAAGAAGAGTATAAAATAATGGGATTTCCATTGTTTAATATGGGGAATTCATAATCGGTCGTTTAACGGAGGTGTTTACTTTATGGAAGCGGTGGCAAACAGAGGTTTTACTATTACATACCAAGAGTGGTATAAGAAGCCTATAACACACGATTCTGCAAATTACGGTACGAGCGTTAGCGAAAAAGTGTGTTATATGCTTACCACTCAAGTTGTGTACTATACTTTTTCTACGACTTCATATTTTTTTTATACGTTCCTAATGTAGCCAAAAATAATATTTAAATTAAAAATGTTGAGGTTCGAAATTACCTGTGTTAATACAAACATTTACGTTGTCAAGGCGACGCTATGCATTGCACTGCCAACTTTGCGCAAAATGCGATTTTGACGGTCCACCGCCAATGTGATTGATGATGAACGTTTTTCTTCAATTATTTCATATAACTTTCTTAAGCTTTCTTTGTTTCTAGGGAAAGTTTTTTAGACCTTCGAAACTAAAAATATGTGTAACTTTTTTTAACGTTTTTAATTTCTCTCCATGTATGTCTATTAGTCTTCTTATCTTCTATGATGTTTTAAAAATGTATTATTATATTTGCGAAAAAAAAAAGTTTGGTGCACGTTTTACTAAGTTTTCCATTTTACAGGTAGAAGATTTCAATTTATTCAAATATCTATGGTTAAAACTTTTACCTTATAAAACAATAAAGCTGGATTTATAAACTCGAAAAGTTGGTGAGGTTGAAGTTATGGTCAACTTGTAAGGTTAGATATTCCGAATTCCGAGCATAAAAATTGATTATCTCGAACTACCCGGGAAGTTTTTGAACCTTACATGAGCTTTACATGAACAACATGAACGAGTGTATAAATAGAACTGAGTGTTCCCTTTAGTTTAAATTGAACTCCTATTTCCAACACCAACTGAACCTCAACCTCGCCAACTTTTCGAGTTTATAAATCCAGCTTAAGTTAGGTCTCTGAATACGGAACGAAAATAAAATCATAAAACAATATGCTGAAAGTGACAAAACAAAAATGTTTTGACGCTGGTATTAAAAAAAATAAATAAAAATATCTAAAATAATCGCTAGATTGACATTGCTTCCAGACTTACGAACATCCCAGCTAAGGTTTAGGGAAGAGAAGTTTCTGCAACGGATTCCAATTTGAGTTATGGCACAAGTATCAAATTTAAGCTAGCAAGTGAGAACAGCTATAAACCATGTATCTTTCGTCTAACATTTTTTGTCTTCGAGATTTTGTAGGTATTCGTTAGATTATATTAAATACCGAGATAGACGGCATGGCTTGTATTTATTTCCTGTGACAGTGGTATATAGCCAATTACACAGGGTCTCCAAGAGTATGTGGGCAATCTCCCAGATTCAGATAGAACACAAAAACTAATTTGATAAGTTCCTATACATTTTTTCTTCCTACGGCCTCCCTACGGAGGTACGGTCCTATAAAGGACGTCTCTGAAAATCGTTTGTTTCCAAATACCTTTTGAAGGACTAAGTATAATTGAGTACTTGTTTATTACACCCTGTACGATAAAGGCACAACAATAACATTTTCGGACAGATTAAACCTTAAACTAAAAAATAGTCAATCTCAATCGACATCGATAAAATGAACTGTTTAGGAAAAAAAAAATTTTTATTCGGTATGGTTTTTTGCATTGGTTGTCATTTTCATAAAATTCAGTTTTTGTTGTTATGGTTTTTTTGACATGTATCGATTTAAATAAGGATATTGATTCCAGCGTCACTTGAAAATAGGGTTTTTTGAAATTTTCTTTTTGTTCTTTTTCTTCTTGGTTAGTTAATTAGTTATGGAATTTACGTTTGCTGAATATGCCGACATGCATGTAATGTATTGGCTTACAACATGTAATGCCTTAGAAGCCAAAAGGCTTTATGAAGATCGATTTCCAAATAGAGGAAATCGTAATAGGAAAACCTTTGAAAGAGTGGATCGTCGTTTGAGAGAGACAGGTAAATCTACGATGTTTTATTTTTTGTTAAATAATAGATAGTCATAAATAATTTTGGGAAAGTTCAACAAAGCCAGCCACAATTGTGGCCAAACAAATCCATCGCGGTGAGGGTGTTGAAGGAAACATCCATGCCGTAGAAGCAGATCCTTCTTCAAAAAGGCGATAATCAAAAAGTCCATAATCAAAAAGTCCATGCGCTTCTTCCTGAAAACTTTCTGCGGAGGATGGAGTTTTCTAACAGCCCAGAAACGATACAAATTTTATTGGTTCAGTTCTCCTTACAGAAGAAGCTGGATTTTCTAAAAACGGCATCATAAACTCCCATAATTTGCATTTATGGGCAGAGGAAATTCCCCATTAACTGGAGAACTGTATTTAGAGTTTCTTCAAAACAATTGGTCAGAACTTTTGCCAATACGACGTGGTATGTGGTTCTTGCATGATGGGGTCCCGCCACATTTTAGTCTAGTCGTTCAAGAACACCTAAACAGGAACTTCGAAAATCGATGGATGAGAAGAGGATGACCAGTGGCTTGGCTTCCTCGATCACCTGACCTAAATTTATTTGTGGGCCAATGACCACCGATAATAACAAAACTACAACTACCATACCATACGGGCGTTAAATTAATGGTTTAAATCTTTTGGAATATCCACAGAATTTGTGCGGTGCAAACTTCAGTACCTACAAACGCGGATTTACTACGGGAAATAACTAAAAATTGCCACATAATATATATTTACGCTTAAGAAACAACAAACTACTAGACGTCAAAACTGTAAAATCGTCAGTGTTGATCGAACATTGTTTTGTTATTATCAGATATTATTACGGGCAACTCGAGAAACAATGTTGTTGTGAAGTTTACAATAAGCTACTTTGCACTTACACTCTCGAACGATATATTTCATAGAACCCTGAGAATGATAATATACGTAAACTTTGTGATGGTGCTGTTCCTTTGATAAGAATTGTCTACGTCAATCTAATACTAAAAAAAAAACGATTGATGGAAATGTTAAAAATGGACAAGCAACCACCCCCAACGCCCATGCAAAAAAAACATGGCAAGAAGTGTGTTCTTTGTAGCGTACTAAGTGGATCCTCGCAAGTGTCATATTTTATATTTCCGAAAGACGGCAGAAGACAACGTGGCCTCAAGCATGTAAAATGGCCCCCACATTGTACAGCTCATGGAAAATACCAATTTTATAGCATCGGTGACTCAGATTGAATTAAACGGTTGGTCAACTTTTGTTTCAGTATGTGTTAGCTTTTGTCTCAGTGGCAGTCAGTGGTGCAAAGCTTCGAAATAGTAAATCAAAAATATTGAAATGAACCGGTAGAAGAATAAAGTTTTTCTTCTACCAGTTCATTTTATACGACATATATATGAGATGCAATATTTAAATATCAAACTCCACTTTCTTCACAGTCATCTTAACCGATTTTCTTAAATTCCAGGAAATTTAAGTGCGGAGACAGGCGGGCGTATGCTTAGCAGTTACGCGATATCATTGTACATTATGATTTTCATGGTCTCCAACTAGGGACTATTGCTGGTCCCGTATTTTTTTAATCTACACACAAGACGGCGAAGTTTCCAAAAATATTTATATTTAATTTTTTTTTTTTTTATATTTTTCTTAAAAGTATAACACAAGACCTTCTTTGGATTCTGTACATCAGATAAAAACCTATGACATTTTTCTGTTGATTGTTTGCTTATTCAGCATTTTAGTTTAAGTTTCAATGATTATTCGGCCGGAACTTTGAATTGTCGTGTGTCATGCGTGCGTGTTTCCTCCAAGATTTTGAGCTGCTTACGTCAACGGCTCTTTCTCATCTCTACTGTTTTCAATGCTTCTCTACTGTATACTGGGCTCGCGCACAGGGAGTCAGTCTTTAGGTAGTTTGTATGTTGCGTTTGGTCTACTTCTTTATGTCAGTTTGTTATCAGTTCGTTTGTCAATAAGTCCGTTCGTTTGTAGTAATAAGTTATAATTTTCAAAAAGAACTCGTTAATCGTCTGCATTTCTAAATCGTTATGGAGAACCCTGTTCATCGTATATCTAGGAACATTTACTATCGTCTTTAATGCCCTATTTTAAATTACCGGGAACTTATTCAGCTCAGACTTACTTATGTTGCACCATGATGGAGCTCCATAGGTAAGTACCGGCCTGATCAGGATCTTGACGAGATTAACTTTGGTTCTATTACTAAGTCTACTCCGCCTGTGAAGCAGGGGGCAGATTGAGGTCATTTGACGCAACGTTATCTTGATCCCACAGAACTTAAAAACTTAAGAAGAGCGGTTCCCATGTGAAGAGAGATACAACAAAGGCATTTCAAACCACAGTTTTAAACCGCCATTTGCTGATATCCACAAAACAACAAAAGTTAGCTGGTGGTTGTCGAAATGGTATATTACGTTACAAGACCGGAAAGTACTATTTTACAGGACGAAGCAGGCAATTTCCAGGGCGAGCCGCCAGGCGAGTCCTGGAAGCCTGCGAGTCCTGTAAACGTACTTTCCGGTTGTGTAACGTACAATATTTTTTTTTAAATCGACGCAAGACCAGCATTTTTTTCTTTACACCAACATTTGAAAACGGCAAACGTTTTTCATACTTGTCCCTGGACTTATGCGGCAACAAATCGTGAGTAGCTCTAGCAGCCGCTTCAGTTATTTCAAGAGGAATTTCACCTTCATCCACATTCATTTCCATAATATAATCTAACTTTTAACTTTTAAACACAATTTTTAATAAGCAGTATCAAATTTGACAGTTCGTTGCCATGAAACGCCATGAAAGAGACAATCAAGTCAAAGCCTACTTATTATGGGTTTGGTTCGTTTTCTCAAATATTGATCGGAATGTAAAAAAAGGGCCCGGTAAAGTAAAAAGAGGGACCGGTAAAGTACTTTACCGGTCCCTCTTTTATGACTTTCTGGTCTAGACCGATAAAATGACATTTTCCGGTTAAAAAATTGAGTAGAAAGTGGTTGCTTTCCGGTCGATTTAAAAAAATAATTTTTTGTTGGCGGAAGCAGGGGAGGAGGATAAAAGCAAAGCGGGAAATTTCTTAATTCTTTAATATTATAGTTATTCTTACCAGAAAAAGTATTTAATTATATTTTTGTTGATTGTATGAAGAAAAATGAATTCTATATTATAATACTCTTTATACAAGGTATTAATGTGATCATGTTAGAAACTTTCAGGGTAGATAGAACACACAAAAAAAGAATAAAGTTTATATGAACATGGGTTTGGAAACTCTTCCTCAGAGAGCTAGAGCCCTTTGAAGATGACCTTTATAAACTAGTTCTCGTTTTGGGACATAAATTACTATCGGTAAGTTCATCTATTTGAGCCTATTGGACAATGTTAATTTTAACCAAGGCCGTGTTTCAGAATACTAGGCATACTCAGATTGGTCAATACTAGTATCCTGAAATGAGGAAAATAGTTTTTGCATAATATATAGTCTCATTCGTTCCATAGCATGAGGGCTCATCACTGAGCATATTTTCTGACGATGGTCGTGCAACAGTTTCATTTTGGATAATATTGATAGGTGGGACACAAACCTTATGTTTATTTACATTCTCAACCGAATTTGACATTACTTCACAGATATTAGACATAAATGAGTAAAGAGCTCGTGAATAAGACGCGAGATTTGATAATACCTGCATGATTGTGTTCTGTCTCAAGTTGACATTTATATAAAATATCACTTATGGAAATAACCAAATTTTAACGAGGAAGGGGCATTCAGTATCTTATCTGCAGATTTTCAAGCAGATAATGTGACAGGATCTTTTGAGAAAACATAAAATTTCATTCTTCGCTTTTAGATAATAGAAACATTAACACAAGAGATACTTGCAGTTAATTTTTTTCTTTTTTTATAAGAAAAAATTAGCAGCAGCAAGGCCAGACATTTTAGAAAACTATTGTTAATATGAAAGCACTGAAGCAGATATATAGGAAATACTAGCCGCTAAGTAGCAGTACTCACCAAATACTCATATTAAAAAAGGATGCACTAATAATACATGGAGTGCCTAACTTCCAGGAACAGAATATAGGTCAAGAACTGGAATTCTAAAAATCACAGGGCTACAGAACTCCTTAAAATTGCAACAATTTTAATAAAAATAAAATATTAAAAAATCAGAAAAATTTCTCGGGAACAAATATGGTGACAACTGACAAGTGACAAAAATAAAATCGTAACGGACAATTCGCTAAATTTATTTAACTCAGTGCTAGTTTGAAATTAGAATCTCGGAGTAGTTGAGACGAACACTAGTTACCGATATTATTCTGAACCCATATATCATGGAGTAGTAAAGACAATCACCATTGAGCCACGCTTATCAATAGATAGAGATAGTAGCAGTCAAGTTGAGTTTTATCTGTTACGATAGCATCAATTAACACTTTAGCTCACGGAAGAAACCGGGTGGGTACCTCTCCTTGCCCATAGTTGGCGGGTGACCAATCAAAAGCTGCACACCCCTGCTCGATCCTTTTTATTAAATTTAACCTCCAGTTTACTTTTTGTCGATGATAAGTTCCAGATAATTCACTTCCTGACACCAGTTAATATGGACTCTATTGACGCGAAGCCTTATTTCAGGTCTACTGATGCGACTTTTCGAAAAATAAATAGCCTTTGTTTTTCATATTTTTTAATATTCAACACACCGAAAAACTAAAGTAGAAATAAAAATTTTACTTACATTATTTAGAATAAGTGTGTTAAAATAAATGCAAAGCAATGTATAGTGTTAACTAGAATAATTACTGTTCATTTAATAATGTATGTTTTATTACTATGCAATTTCCTTTTGAATTTATACGACAAAGTCCACACCTTATTTTTACACTTTCGAAATTGCCCTCAAAAATTGCTTGATTTTTGGCCAGCTTTTTGGGATTTGGTCCCACTGTACGTCAGTTTGAAAATCGCCGCAACGGGAAACTAAATATTTATAGTAGAGATTATTTAAAAAGACCGAAACCCCAATAAAACGTGCAACAAAGAACGCTACAGGGTATTCTTTGTTTTCATACAAATCAAAAGCAAGAATAAAGTAAAGGGACTATCCGCCCTTTAAAAATAGTAAAATAATAAATCACATAAGTCTTAGTGTTGTAACTTTTACCAGGTACCCAAGCGTGTACCTGCGGAAGAGAAACATTATGTAATATTAAGGTCGTGGTTGGAATATTCCCATCATGATGAGGGTGTATTTTGTATCCTTTTATAAACTGATTGATATCTGTGGTGAATGCTGGTGGGATATTAGGTCAGATCCGGAATGTATTATTTCAGAAAAGTTAAGTAAAAATTAAAAATTAAACCAGTATTATTGAAATTATGTTTTATTTTACATATAATTTATAATTTTGTTTTTTGCAGTTTTTATGTTCAGTGGCGGCTTTAGTATTTCGTCTGGGGGGGTTGGGGTGAGGGGGCAAGCAAATCTTAAATTATGTACATTAAACAATACATTAATTAATACTTTTTAAATATAAATATAATAAAATGAAAAAAAGGACAATACAAAAATATATTTCATATTTGTATTTATAATATTTTTATAAAAAAATAAAGAAATAAACATATCTATACATACAAAAAAGGTAATCTGAATCTGAAGATAAATAAATGTAAATTTCAGAATCTGAACCAGAATCTGACACATGAATTATCAGTGGCTTAACCTAAACACCCAGAATATGTTCTTTTTGCCAATAATCCCTTAAAATATTATTAGTATGGCAAACACAATCGGACCAATTTTCGGTGGTAATGGTTTGTAATGCCTCTTTCCAAACATCCAAAACGGCATTTTCATCTTTCCTGTCTTTTCCAATAATTTGTTTATTAAAAAATATTTTGCCTTGGGTCCAAATTAATTTAATAGCGTTGAAAATGCAGTGGTAGGGCGGCAATCTCAAAACATGATGACCGATAGTATAAATTAATTCATCCACGGCATATCGTAATTGCTTCTTATATTTGTAGCGATTCGGGTTTGAGTGCGTTCTCCATAAAATTGATATTTTTGCTTTGTGGCCAGGAAATGATATGAGCTTTTCTCGTTGAAGCATTTGGCACATTTTCGCTGAGCCGTGAATGGTAGTTAGCATTGTCCATAACAAGAAGCGAGGGTTTTTCGAGCCGAGGTAAGAGCTGTTCTTCCAACCATTTTTTAAACAATGTTGTCATGATAGTCATAAATGTCGAATAAACCTCAAGATTCCTTGCCCGTACTTGAATTTTTGGGTACCTGGGAAAAGGTTCTCTGTTTCGCTTTAATTTCTCACACCTGACAAAGAGAGGGAATTAAGGGTTGCTAGTTGCTAATTTCATGCCTATGATTTATTTAGAAGAAAAAAAGATGTTTAAAAGCTCTAGCTTTCTTTGTCGCAGGTTTTATTGCCCTTTCGGTCTTTTTAAATAATCTCTAGTATATTAGAAAGTATGTTCAAAATTAGTATAAGTAACATATATTTACAACTACCTTAAACTAAAAGTAAGATTTTTTAGAAATATGGGATGCAAATTGTTTAAACAATTTATAATTGTAAAACATATGTAATTTTTATGTTTAAGTATCGAGACTGGTTGTAAGAGTATCCACTATAATATAGTAATGTTTAAAATCTGATTTTATAAATCAGAGCTTACCTTATACAAGTGGCAAACATATTTATTTACAGAGATGATGCGTGTCTCACTAGATTAGCATATCTGACCTCAGTCTGCAAAGCCAGACAGCACAGACCTTTTTCAAAGGGACGATGCACTTTTCAAAGGGATGATTTACTTTAGTTATTTTAGTTAGAAAATGTATGTGAGAGAATATTAAAAAGTACACAAGCTTAATAACCAATATTGGTAGTTTTTCACAAATTATTCATCGATTTAAAATAAAACAAGTACATACAATAATTATAGCAAAGCAAATTGGATTTTAATAGGGAGGGTCGTAATTTAGCGTCTTCAGAGGCTCGTCGTGAGAAGGCGATTTATCTTTCACAAAAATTGAATAACAGGAATTGAAACCAAAACTCGGATATTACTGTCAGATCAACTAAAGTGACACCATATTTACTAAGCTAGGAAGGTCGATGATTTAAACAACCACTTTCTTCATTTTAATGCCAGTTTGGTTTATCATAATGGTGAAATACTGCAACATTGAAAAAAATGTATAAGAAAATTTCTAGTCTCTAGCTGAACAAATGAATTTGAGTTTTAAATATTTAAAATAAAGTCAAAACTAAAGCATTTTATTCTGATAAAATTAATATTACCATTGTTGGGTCATGAAGCCAACAGGTGCGTGGTTGGAACTCGGACATCACAACGCGGACGCTCAGATGGGCAGCCATCAGGGTAATCAAGTTCGTCTATTTAACAATTCTGGATTAGATACTAATAATCACTCATCAAAAAAGGCCACTCTTTATGCTGCGGAAACGACAGTCATTCCAGCTTATCATATAGGTCACGTTACGGTTTATAGTTACGGGGATGTGGCCGATGTGTATGTTGATTTGCAGTATAGAAACTTACCAAATAAATTCCATGTTATTCCGCGATGTGTGTTGAATTTAAAAGAAGTAGGTTACGTTCCTCTTTTAAATCCTTCAGATAATGACCTTTGTTACGAAAAAGGCAAAGTTGTTGCCAGAGGTGTTACTTGTCATGAAGAAGTGGGGAATTTGGCACCTATGCTGACGACGGAGGCTATCGAACTTTTACGAAGTCTTGCCTTTAGTTATTTAGAAATAAAATTAGATATAGTGTTTTTGTGTGAAAAATATTGCTTTTACGAGGTATTGGTTTAGATACACCGACTTTTACGAAGTTGTTGTTTGTTTAGTATTACGTAAGTTTGTGTATTGTATACCGGTGTTACGAAAACTAAGAGAGATTTAAAAATGGAAAAGCTGAAATGTTTGCTGAATCTTTTTAGAACGACAGGCCTTACTCTAAGATTAGATAAGTGTCGTTTTCTACAAGAAAACATAGAATATCTGGGGCACGAAATTTCAGGTTCTGGTATTCGTCCTGGTGCTGCAAAAATTAACGCTGTGTCGGATTTTCCACCACCCAAGAATGTCCACGACGTCAGAAGATTCTTAGGCTTAGCCAGTTATTTCAGGAAATTTATTAAAGGATTTGCCATGACGAAAGACCAGATCTGGCACAGTTACGAAACGAGATCTCTGAGATAATTAGGTCACGCCAAGAGTACCAAAAGAAGATTTACGATCGAAGACATGCATGCCCAAAAACATTTAAGGTCGGACAACACGTTCTTGTCCAGAAGGCAAAGGGAAGTAACGAAGGCCAGAGCAGAAAGCTTGAGCCGCGCTATAAAGGTCCCTTTGTCGTTACGAAAGTCCTAGATAAGGATCGTTACGTTGTTGAGGAATTACCAGGGTCAAACCGTTCACGAAAGGCTTATACTGGCATATGCCCTTCCGATCGAATGAAATTATTTGTTAAAGTGGTGTCCTCAGAGGAAGTTGATACTACAAGCGAATAATTTCATCAGATCATAACCTTAGTTTTAAACTAATCTATTTATGTTGTGTGTTTCAGGGTACACTTCACGAGGACGCAAAGACTAGTCAGGTTAGCCGACAATAATCACCCAACAAATAAATATTGGTTACGAGATGGGTGAATCATTGAGGTCGGCCGGTAATCATTCACGAAAAACAAGGGACGGCAGAAATGAGAAGCATCGCTAACTGAAAGGTTCAATTTCCCACGTATTTTGTTTTGCATATTTGTGCCTGTTATACGATTTCTAGAAGACATAATAGGAACTTTTGGAGTTCCCCGGCGATTAATTTGTGACAGAGGTGCGGCATTCACTAGCAAAAGTTTCACGGACTTTTGCCAAAATCTAGGAGTAAAACGGGTTTTATGCGCGACGGCAACTCCAAGGGCAAATGGGCAAGTGGAGAGAATGAATCGTTCAATTCTCTCTGCTCTTTTGGCCTCTATACAGAAGATGAATCCAAATAGAATGAGTCTGTCGATAAGGTTAGGTGGGGAATTAATTCGACGGTTAATTCCACTACTGGTAAATCACCCTACGAGGTCTTCCTAGGTTATCGGCCTCGTGGTGTAAACGACTCTTTTCTTACTTTAGAGGTAGCATGCGAAGAACGGCGAGATATCGAAAAAGTAAGGAAAGAGGTGGTCGAAGAGACCCAAGAGCGACAACGTTCGCAGAAAGAATATTACGATAAGCGGCATGCCCAGGTTACGGGGTTTAATGTTGGTCAACATGTTTTGGTTCAAGCGAACAAGACCTCCAATGACGGGAGAAGTAGGAAACTTGAACCTCGGTATAAAGGACCTTTTGTAGTCTCAAAAGTACTTGATAACGATCGGTATGTGATTACCGAAATACAAGGTTCGAAGCGCTGTAGAACTGCTTATACGGGCGTCTGTCCTTCAGAAAGATTAAAACTCTTTGTTACAAGGGTTTCAGATAGTAGCGACACCAACGACGTTGAAGATGAGTAATGTGACTTGTCTCTCGTCATAATATTCATCTACCTATGTTAAATATTAATTATTGTTTTATTATGAATTTTCAGGTAAGCTGCCCTTCACGAGGTCGTGAAGTCTGTCAGGTAGGCCGACTGTAAGCAACTTTTGCCCTGTATACGAGAGCTTTTTCATTTGTGGCGTGCTGACTCACATCGCCCGCCCGGCCGAACGATGATATAAGGACTTGGGTAGAGAAAACATTGATGTCGACGCTTTCTTTCGCTAAACTTGCATTTTTGGATTATTTCATATTTTTGTGTAACAATATAGTCTAATTTTGAAAAAGGACTTTTGTTAATTATTCATAGTAGTTTACATTTTAAACAATCTACATGTGTTTCGCCAACGCTTGCATCATCGCTCCTTAAAAGGCCACAACAAGAAAAAAATATCAAACAATCGGACCAAACACATATTATAATAATATCTACACTATAATCAGAAATATCAAACCGTTCGCATATCAAATAAATTTTTTGCAAAAAATAAAATGATACAGAAACACACATTTTGCCTAACATGAGCATAGTTATGGCCACGCCCGACATATTTTTAAACAAAAATATGTTGCGCCACAAATTTTTCCAAAACAATTTTTTAAACATAAATTGTCATTTAATATTAATTTAAAAGCAAAGAATTTCTTTTATTTTTATCGAAAAAGATATACCGTTTAAAATAAAGTAATAATATTATAATAGTGAATTCCAAAACTTTTTTAATAAATGGATCTTGTTATTAAGCAAAAATCCTGTAAATAAATAAAATCTTATATGTTGTCCGTTACCAAGGAAGGCTTTTAATTTTTTTTGATGGCCGCTTATTCTTATCTAAAAATTTGAATTCCCCGAGTTTTTTGCTCAAAATCGGACAAAATTAAAATCTTTAACAACTTCTACCATGCAAGCAAAAATTATTATCACCAAAGTGCGCTTTGCATTTAAGGCCATACTGCTTAGCGGTAGAACTTAATACCTATTGGGGGTCAGTAAATACCAGCATTATCAATCGATCAATTATTTCGTCATCTCTAACAGTCATTGCAAGTAATTTAATTTACAGCTAATTTGTTACATACATTTTCTTAAATAATTCACGCAATGAGTTTTACAGAACAGTACAAAATATTCATGGTTGGAGTTTCGAAACGGGATTAGAGTAAATTCTTTTATTATGCCAAATCAAATTATCTAAAAGTGTTCCTATTAAACTAAGTTCCCTTACTCATCTTAATAAACCTAAGTATATCATTTAATTTAAAACACAAACGATCTTAATTTTATAAAACTTTATTCAATATTTCGTCATAAAATCTCAATATAAGGCGTTCAAGAAAGACTTGGAGATTCTTGAGGCTAAATACGGTTCTGAAGCGGTCAAATATTCGTCATCATGAATCAGTTTGTACCATAAGTTTAAAACTCATTAAACAGGCAAGCCTGTATCATCAAAATAAACCTTTCTAAGAATAAATAAAACATTACCTTACAATTAATTTGAAGGACGATCCGGCTACTTCATATGGTTGTGGTTCCATCGATTGACGCCTTATGCAACATGGATGGTCCCTCTCACAAGACAATTGGTATTTTTGTTAATTACATTTTAACTAACTATCATTGCTAATTTATTGACAGTTAATAACATTATCTACTACCAACCTAGTTTAATTATATAAAGTTGCTATATAGGTTCTACCGAAAGTTGCCAACTCAATTTAGCATCAAGTTCCGCTAATATAAATATCTCAAAAAATGTGTTCGGCGCCTCTTTTCTTTGGTTCTCGATTCTCGTTAAGAAAATTATTATAACTAGACTCAGTTCTTGGCTGCGAAAGCTAAAGTGAACATTAATTCACTTGTCTAGATTTTTTTATGAAACTGGAATCTTCAAATTTCAGATTTTAGTCGGATCACCTACTATTAGGCAATCAACAAATAATGTTTTCGATCGTCTAAGAATCTTGACAGCAATTCCAGTATTCCGTTTTATCGCCATACAGGCACATTTGTTTAAGTGATTTCTTTTGTTTCAACAACAGAATAAAACTCTAATTTCTAATAAAATGATTTAAAAATCTTACAAATTTACCTTACTATTAAATCCACGAAAGAGCACTATTATTTGCTGTTTTTGTATCGCTCCCTTAATTGCGGATGCTTCTCCTTAACCTGTTGATTGGACTCAGGTACTTAAAGTCTTACCGTAAAATATCATATTTCGGCTTCAACCCCCTCGTAGAAACTTGGATCTGCGAATTTCATCATCGCAGAAGCCCCCTTGTTACCGCTGATGGCAATTACCATAGACTTGTCGTAAGGTAACCTTTGTATTATTTTATTTTGGACAGTTTGCTGTTTCTACTATCATAATTTTATTTTGCTGACCGAAACAATATTATTAGGGGAGCGACGGGTGATGCCGTACATCGGATAATATCGTATACAATATATCTTCTAGACAGATAACTGAATTTACTAGTTCTCTCCCTTTAATGCATAGTCCCACTCTTTTAACTTCGGCAACAAGCGATTAGTCAGTCACATATCCTCACATCACATCATCCTCGTTGCAAGGGCATGGTGTTTGTTTTAGTACGCTCTATTATGAAAAATGTTGTTTACTAAACAAGCCGAAAGTAAATGTGCTTCAATTTAACTGAATTTATACACGGTGTCCCATATAAAAATGCACACTACAGGGATCTCGTAAACCACAGGAGATACAGAGATGGTTAAATTAGTGAAAAGTTGCGCTTTGCTAAACCCTTTAAAGTTACGATTCGAAATCTAAAAAAATCCGATTACTTCCGAAGATATTTGGGAAAAACCGAATTATCCCGATTTCGTTTTTATTTTTTTCTGACTCTATTTAAAAAGATATGACAAAATAAATTTCACATTCTCATTGCCACTTTTTCTGCTCTATAAGCCGGCGTTCTTAGATTTTCAATACGACGTTTCGTTTCTTCGCAACCATCATTAACTTCATTTTTTTAAATAGTCGAAAAATTTTGTGTTTTCCCTAAAAAATTCTAACTTTAATTCTAAATTCCACGACATATCGCTTCTTACATTTATCCGACGTTTTGGACGAAAAAATCATCATCAATATTACTTGATGATTATTACGAAGGAAAGAGACGTCGGATCAAAAATTTAATTACGTTTTCATGTAGAGAAGAAAAAATTACATAGGAATGTGGTTTTTATTTTGGCCTGTCTTCTTTTGTGAAATCAGAAAAAAATTAATTGCCAAAATCTATGTTTAAAATTTCAAGAATGCGTAGATTTTATTCTGATTCTACTGTAAGAGATAGATTAAAATAAATTTTACATTTTTATTGTCTTTTTCTCCTCTACAGCATGATGTCATTCAATTCTTGGTTCTACGTTTTGGCTTTTCTCGAGCATTATCAACTTTTTTTAAAATAATCCCAAAATTTTAAGCTTTACCTATTATTAGGGCAAGTAAGCAAAATGTTATTATCAAAAAACAAAATATTTTATTTTTACGCTACAAAATGTTCATTGAAACAATCTTATGTTCAAAAATTCCTCCCTCATTCTCTAAACAAACGTAGCAACGGTAAACAATTTCATTCAATACGTTTCCTAGCATCATTGGAGTTATCCTTACAATAGCGGCTTGAACCTCGGCTCTTAGTTGTTCTACATTTTCGTACGTTTTCCATTAGACTTCATCGTTGAGAAAGCCCCACAAGAAAAAATCTAACGAAGCGATGTCGGGAGATCGTGCAGGCCATCTTATGGGGCCATCAGTGGCGATTACTTTGTTCTGGAAACGTTCTGTTCGATATTCAATGTTGTTTCAAGAATTATGGGGAGGTGCCCTATCTTGCTGAAACCAAATACTGTTGTTTTCTGCCAGAGGAATGTTATCAAGAAAATCTTCAATATCGTTATTCAAGAACTAGAAATATCTTTCTGCATTTAAAGTACCTTCATAAATTATTGGTCCGATAAACCTTGTTCCTAAAATACCACACCACACATTAAAGCCAAAGTGTTGCTGGTGCCTCAATGGTCGTACACGATGTTCATTATGTTTTGCCCAATTATGTCGATTGTGTCGATTAAAAATTCCATTGTTACAAAAATAACTTTCGTCTGACCAAAGAATAGTTCTTGGAAATTCACGATTTTCATCACACGCATTCTAGTCAGCCACTTGCAGAAAATCATTCTGCGCTGTTGATCACCAGGTACTAAACTATGACAAATCCGGAATTTAAATGGACGAAAACCTTCCTTGTGAAGTATCGTTTAAGCATTGGACTTAGGAACATTGTGCTCTTTTTCGATTGATATTAATCCCACAGTATCTTCTTCTTGTACAACCAACAAAACGGTTAATGTTTCTGCTAGATCGCTCGTCTTTACTCTATTCGACACTGGTTTTTGAAATGCGCCATATTCCCTTAGGTTTGTGAGAAGTCTTTTGAAAATTGATATATTAGGTTGGCGTCGCTCTGGATATTTGAGCAAATATTGCCTTTCAGCGTAGAAACAATTTTCATAGCTTTCAATATAACAACATAACATGTCCGATTTTTCTCCATTTGAAAAATGTGCGATCATTGAAAAAAAAACTCACACTATCGCAAGACAAGAAAAAGTTTATATTCAATCGGTAATTTCCGAACTAAATCTACTTCTTTCCGTAAAAATTTCGATTTATCGGCAATACTGACAAATCGCCATGGTTTATTTAAACAAATGCGTTTCAAAGCCTACTATTTCAAGACGCTGTAACTGAAATAACTCGCAATTAATTATTTGATAATAACATTTTGCTTACTTGCTCTAATAATAGTTAAAGCTTAAAATTTTGTGATTATTTTAAAAAAAAGTTGATAATGCTCGAGAAAAGCCAAAACGTAGAATCAAGAATTGAATGACATCATGCTGTAGAGGAGAAAAAGACAATAAAAATGTAAAATTTATTTTAATGTATCTCTTACAGTTGAATCAGAATAAAATCTACGCATTCTTGAAATTTTAAACATAGATTTTGGCAATTAATTTTTTTCTGATTTCACAAAAGAAGACAGGTCAAAATAAAAACCACATTCCTATGTAATTTTTTCTCCTCTACATGAAAACGTAATTAAATTTTTGATCCAACGTTTCGTTCCTTCGTAATAATCATCAAATAATATTGATGATGATTTTTTCGTCCAAAACGTCGGATAAATGTAAGAAGCGATATGTCGTGGAATTTAGAATTAAAGTTAGAATTTTTAGGGAGAACACAAAATTTGTCGACTATTTAAAAAAATGAAGTTAATGATGGTTGCGAAGAAACGAAACGTCGTATTGAAAATCTAAGAACGCCGGCTTGTAGAGCAGAAAAAGTGGCAGTGGGAATGTGAAATTTATTTTGTCATATCTTTTTAAATAGAGTCAGAAAAAAATTAAAACGAAATCGGGAAAATTCGGTTTTTCGCAAATATCTTCGGAAGTAATCGGATTTTTTTAGATTTCGAATCGTGGCTTTGAAGGGTTTAGCAAAGCGCAACTTTTCTCTAATTTAACCATCTCTGTATCTCCTGTGGTTTACGAGATCCCTGTAGTGTGCATTCTTATATGGGACACCGTGTATGTGATGCATTTTAAGGCCTCATTATATGACTATTCATTGATGCAGGTATGTTCTATTAAATGTGTTCCCTTTTTTTTCAATTTTTAATTTGAATTTGTTTGCTGTTACTAGTGTATTAGGATACAGTGGATTCGTAAAGTAGCGAATAAATTCAATAAAAATTAAGAGGGGAGTTTGGAAAAGAAACGCTCGGATCCGTCGATTTGTATTTTCAGTTTCGAGTTTTTTTAACGTTGCAGCGAAATATTCAGGGTATATCAAAAAAGAGATATGACGTCTTCGTGTTTTTTTTTAATGGAAACCTCAATTTTTTATTGCAGAATTAGAAAAAGCATATTTGTTTACATAACGAAATTTTGAAGAAAAATTGTCTTAAAGATTAAAAATGTGAAAATATGTGTCTAAAGCTAATGTTCGAATTGTAGGCTGGTCAATCTAGGCAGGTTTATAAAAGTGAGGTAGAAAAAATTAGTAACAAAATTATCTCTGCGGTAATGAGTAGTCAATGGGGTCCTTATTAATCCCTCAAAAATCGCACTTTGTCGCATTGGCGGAACTTAGAAAAAAATGGCCGCCATCTTGATTTTTTTCGAATTTATTTAATATTTCGTTAAGTATACATTATATCAAATAAACTCAAGAGACTTTTTTTATGGAGAATCAAAAGTTACCTGTAATGAAACTATTTTTAAGTCCATCGATCAAAAAACAAAAAAGGTATTGAAATTTATATGATTTGGCAATATGGGGTTTTAAAAAATTTGGTAAATATCCTAATTAGTTAAAACTATTTGTATACCCAATTTTAGAAATAAGATTTTTAAGGAAAAAAATACACAATAATTGGGTTATTATATAAGTGGGCTAGAAGAACTTTGGAGTACGGTTTATGCTAAAAACACTGTACAGGGTCTTCCAACGAGGACTGAACAGGGGCTCATTTTTGAGCTTCCTTGTATTTAAAGAAAAATCCAAAATAGCCAATCGATGTACTTTTTCCTGCAGAATTCAAAAATGAAACCAAAAATTTATTTGAACCAGAAACAAAAGAGTTACGCTATGGATAAGGTGTTTTTTTAAATGGAACATAGCTTTTTTTATACGATTTTTGGAACGAGTGATTTTTTTTTGTCCGTTTTGATTAAAATATTTAATATTGTGACAGCTATTTTTATTAAATTTTAATGTTTTATCCAGTATAATTTAACTTTAACCTGTTTAAAACATACACTAGGTAATAAAGGTATAATCACCTTTGAATCCTTCAAAGTCAAAAAATTTGACAAATTTACTATATTATTGCCGAAATGAAATATTCATTAGATGAGAGATTGCAGATTGTTATCTTGTTCTACAAATGCCAAGAAAATGCAAGAGAATATTTCATTTCGGCAATATTATAGTAAATTTGTCAAATTTTTTGACTTTGACGGATTCAAAGGTGATTATACCTTTATTACCTAGTGTATGTTTCAAACAGGTTAAAGTTATATTATACTGGATAAAACATTAAAATTTAATAAAAATAGCTGTCACAATATTAAATATTTTAATCAGAACGGACCAAACAAAAATCACTCGTTCCAAAAATCGTATAAAAAAAGGTATGTTCTATTTAAAAAACACCTTATCCATAGCGTAACTCTTTTGTTTCTGGTTCAAATAAATTTTTGGTTTCATTTTTGAATTCTGCAGAAAAAAGTACATCGATTGGCTATTTTGGATTTTTTTTTAAATACAAGGAAGCTCAAAAATGAGCCCCTGTTCAGTCCTCGTTGGAAGACCCTGTACCTCATTTGATGAGCGGGCATGCTTATTCAAGAGCGTTGAGTGCTTATTTCTTAGTTCATGAAGCATTGGGCGTAATAATATTAAGAGACCTTTCGTTATCTGAAGAAAGTATTAAAATTTTAGAAAATCTTTATAAAAATCCGATGCTACATGAACTTGAAAATAATATCCTACTAGAGCAGATTCAAGCTCAAATAGAGGAGAAATTAGAAGCCCATTCTAAACTTAGCAGAACAGGGAAACTGTGGGTTAATTACTTGAAGTTAGTAAGTTTAATGAAACTCTTTATTATGGCTGAAAGATCTGGTATTTGGTCGCTTCACGTGTATTGTGTCAAACATATGATCCCTGTATTTTATGCTACAGGCCATATAAATTATGCAAAATGTGCACACCTATATCACATATGTTATTCAAATGCAGAAATTAGAATCCTTGAATTCGAGTGAATATGAAAATTTTGTTACCAAAGGACTATTTGCAATTCGTAGAACAGACAAATTTTTTTCCGGAACCTGGACCGATATGATAA
This sequence comes from Polydrusus tereticollis, assembly GCA_963920685.1. Lineage (NCBI taxonomy): Eukaryota > Metazoa > Arthropoda > Insecta > Coleoptera > Curculionidae > Polydrusus > Polydrusus tereticollis. The sequence continues at coordinate 61,708,581 of OY987329.1, forward strand.
TCGAACAAAGCCTATTGAGGGCCATGGAAACCCAGGGTAGATTGACCCAAGGTCGGGGGCTCATAGATTCTTCCTTAGCTAGATGGATTTCCAGCATGTCGTCATGTATTCCTGTTGGTAATGCCCTAGAGGACTTTACTGGGGTTAGATCATCATCATCATCCAATCAACATGTTGAGTTAAGTAAGTCTCGTCTTCAACGCGATAAGACCGATTTTGGGAAGTTTATTACTTGGTTAGAGGATCATGATCCTTTCAAGTGTACTGAATTTATGTCTCTTTCATCTGGTATTATTGCATATTCATCTGTAAATAGTGATCAAGCCTGTGACATTGGCGCAAACATCTTAAATAAAAATATTGGTAAAAAATTTACCGAAATACAATGTAAAAGGTCAGAAAATATTAAAAACTTTGCCCAAATAAGCAACAGAATCAAAATTTGCCAAAAGTACGTAAACATAAATCCCATGCAGCTCTTTAATAGAATTATTTGCTCGAGTAAAACACCCGAAGAAATTAAACATTGTTTTAACTTCGAACTTTCACCATATCCATTGGCACTTTTTAAAAACGGCAACCTAAGAAGAGGAGTAAAATCTCAACTTTTAAAAGAAATTGGCAGCTTGCACACTCCTTCAGATCATTCCATAAATAACGAGACATTTTATGTCATAGATGGCGGATTTCTTCTGCCTAAGGTGAAATGGCAAAGACCAGCAACGTACCATGAAATATTCTTGCAGTATGTAAATTATATTGTTCATACATATAAAAAAAGTTCTGTAGTCGTTTTTGATGGTTATAATCTGGAAAATATGTCTACTAAAGATAACTTACAGAAGTTCAGATCTAAACAGAACGTAGCAGTCTCAGTCCAATTGGACGCTACAGTTGTCACACCACAAGATCTCTTAAGAAATAGCCAAAATAAAAAGAATTTTATCGAAATCCTGCGAAGATATCTAGAAGAAAATGACATTACCGTTCAGTTGTCCAGCGTTAAAACACATGTGACCGTGGTTTTTGAGGATGCAGATATTATGGTTTTACTTATATATCACATAAAAGGAAATAATGTATGTTTGCTTCGACCAGGAAAAGGTGCAAAGGGCGACAAAATTTCTAAAATAAATGAGATTCAGACAAAATTAGGCCATACAAAAGAACATATACTTTTTATACACGCAATGTCAGACTGTGACACAACATCTTTTATGTACAATAAATCCAAAAAGTGCTTCTTAAAATTGCTACAAGAAAACGAAGATCTGTGTCGAGACTTAGATGTATTTCAAGAACTTAATACAGACATAGCAGTTTTGATTAAATCAGGACTTAAAATTCTTTTAAATCTTTACCGGTGTCCAAAGAAGATTCATAATATTAACCAGTTACGTCACACACTATATATGCGAATGACTTCAAGGCAAAGCTTAAATTCAGAATTATGTTTAGCCTCACTGCCACCAACCTAAGAATCTGCCAAACAGCACATTCTTAGGACGTATTTTCAGGTAAAATTTTTTAAAGTATAAGGTAAATTTCTTATTATGCTTACGTCGTATATTTTTCTAGATTCAAGAATGGCTGGGAAACTTCCTCGACCCCCTCAAATATGGTTGGAAAACTGACGAAAATGGAGTTCTAGTACCTATTACCACAACACAAAATCCAGCACCCTCAGATTTGTTGAAATTAATTTTTTGCAATAATTGCAAAGAAAGCAAATGCTTGAAGAATTGTTCCTGCAGAAAAGTTGGACTAAAGTGCTCAGCAAAATATGGTCAGTGCTACGGTGTAAGCTGTAATAACGCCATAGTGCATGATGACGAAGAAGACGATTTATAAAGTAAAATTTATTTTAATAATTACTTAGTATCCTGCTTCCTGCTCAAATGTTGTTCTTATTATATTTGTTTTTCTACCCTTATAGAATATTAAGATTTTTCTTATTGCATTTCTTTTTCGTGTAATGTATTTTTTTATTCTGTACAAAAAAATATCTTTGAGCTTTTTTTATAAAATGCATACTGTTCAAGATATTAACCAGATTTTAAAAAGTCCTATATTGCCAATTCGCAATAATTTTTTGTTTCTTGGCCAATAGTCTTGAAAAGGTCGCTGTTATAGGTAAATTTTGATTCTCTATAAAAATGATCTCTTGAGTTTTTTTTTTAATTAAATGCATACTTTACGAGATATCTAATAAATTCGAAAAAATTGAAGATGGTGGCCATTTGTTTCAAGTTCCACCAATGCGACAAAGGGCGACTTTTGAGGGGTTAATAAGGACCCTATTGAGTCATCATTTCGGCAGAGATCACTTTGTTACTAATTTTTTCTACCTCAACCACCTATTTTGACTAGCCTATTGAGCACCGTTGACAATCTGTTTTACCGGCACAACATCCAGCACCTCACTAGTATTGTTATTTTATTTACTTACTTTGTTTAGTGTGTCACAAAAAGTTAATATTGTATATTTTGTTTCTTAAATTATTTTAGGTATTTGATACACGAAGCAGCGTTATCGTGGGCTTATCTAGTAGAAAGAAAATGATTTACCTTTATTCTGTGAAAAATGTAAAAATTAAACGGGAAAGAGTTGAAATCTTGTGCATGATTGGTTTTGGAGATCGCGAACTCAGACAAAAGGGTTCACTTGTTTAATGCAACTCATCCGGATCGGCCGGATATAAACAGAGGCATGGTAAGCAGAGTTGAGGAAAAGTTCAAGGAATTTGGGAATGTTCGAGATATTTAAAAATCTGGCCGACCCTCAATGACTGAAGAAGATGAGCTTAACGTTCTGATAACAATGCAAGAACCAATTATGGAAACGGCTCCTAATATTCATTTGGCGCAATCTACTGTGCATAAAATACTAAGAAAGCATTGTTCCATCCCTACAAGATATTCCTAGCTCAGGAGCTGTCGAAAGATGATTTTGCTCAGCGAGCTAAATTTTGTGAGCAAATGCAACAACTTTGTAATGGTAACGATAACTTTGTAAAGACGACATTCACATTAACCGGTCATGTCAATAGACAAAATTGTCGTTAATGGGCAAACAAAAATCCTTATTGGTTTTCAGAATATCATACACAACATCCTCAAGAAGTGAACATGTGGTGCGGTGTAGTTGACGGAAGAGTTTTAGGTCCTTAGTTCTTCGAAAATGCTCTCAGTGGTGCAATATATTGGGAGTTTCTTCAAAATGACCTCATCCCGCTCTAATAACTTTGTATCCGGATTTAGAAAAACCTGATGTACACCAGCATGACCTCTCTTTCCATCATGATGGAGCCCCGTCACATTACGCATTACCTGCTGGCACTAATTTGAAAAAAGCTTTTCTAAATCGTTGGATAGGTAGGAGAGAGGGAAAATTGAGTGGCCACCCAGATCGTGAAATTTAGCTCCTCTTGATTTGTTCTTGTGGGAATATTTGAAAAGTAAAGTATACGGGAATCGCCCAGCGAATTTATAAGATTTGAAATCACGAATACACCACAAAATTCGAAACATTATCGCAGATGTCATCGGCAACGTTCAATAAGAATTTGTTAATCACCTTGGCTATCAGATTGTCAACGGTGTTTAATTCGAACATTTACTTTAGACACGGATTTTCACAGTTTTAATTTTAGGACAAATTTTCTTATGTAGCCACTACCCATATTTACTTTGCCGTATGTAAAAAAATGTGCTGCTTTTATTTCTCCAATAAAAGACTTTGGTTTCCATTTAAAAAAAAAAACGGAAACCTCATATCTCTTTTTTGGTCTGGGGTTTCAACTGGCGGACACTATAAGTATAATAATGGTTAAATAAAATATCTTCATGTAGTTTTTGAAAATTTATTTTTAAAAGCAAATAAATATCGTTTTAAATACCTAATCAAAAATTGGAGGAATGCTAAACTGATAGCACAATTTAATTATATAAAGAAACTTATTACAAATGATGTATATATGACTTAGTGATATTTTGTTGCCAGCACACTTCTTTACCAACCACAAGTAATCGTTTGGTTGCCTAAGAAAAGTGTTATGCATATATACCTACATTAAAAAAGAATATAAATTGCCATTGGTCGCTGATCCTTTCCGATGCTGTTGGTTTACACATTATATCATTAAAATCATTGTAATATCGTATTAATATACGAGTCCTACTCATACCTATCTCTAATCATTACTCTACCATTAAAAAACAGTTTCTCTACAAATATCAGGAAATATAATGATCATATTATAATTTGCTAATTAATTCAATGCATTGATATCATATATGACTTCCTAGCATAATGACAAAAAATGCATTCAGGTTCAAAGTAGTAATGTTTAAAAATATTTTATTTAAAAACAGTGGTGTTCCAGAGTATACGTATTTCAAAAACTTCAAAAGGGTGTGGTAAAGTGAGAGTTTGTACAAAATCCGACTCAATATATTAGAAAAGTTTGGTTTGTAATTTACCTTATCGTCACAATCCTAGTATTAGAGATAGTTGTCAAAATAATTAATAAAACAATTTTCGGCTAAAGTAAGAATATATTACTTTCAAACGCTTCTAGTATGTCTGCACTTTATAATTATTGCTAAAATCTACTTAAGATAGGTCATACCCTCAACATTCAAGCACATAATCATTTTTTTCGAACTTTGCGAAGATATTTTTGAGACTACTTTCCAATAGTAATTTCCAGTGATAGAAATTATAGATACGTCGCCAATGTCAAACACAATTGTTTTTTTCGTTACATAAAGTCCCTAAAACAACAATACTTATAGACAGACATAACTGCCATGAAAAAAAAGGCTTGCCATTCGCTAGATGGTTTTGACGACCTTTTTTGTTTGAATTAGGTTCTCAATCAAAATGTTAACTAACCAAGTGTCAAAAATGATAAAATAAAGGTTTTATACAGCACTTAACAGTAAAGACTAGAGCTCGTAAGAATATTGATTAACTAAATGATCAGATTTTGTAATTTGATACATATAATGATTCAATCTTATACAGCGACGAAAAAATTATTGAATTACCTTTACCTTTTTATATGGACAACGCCACTCTGGGATAGTTTCAAAAGTAGTCCAAGTCCCCATATTTACCAGTTGGCAATAAAATGGAACTCTTAGGGTGTGGTACTTTTCACATGTATTTGGCGAATCTCTATCCAAGCATCTTTCAATTGAAAACTCTGCCTGAAATACCATATTTTTTGACAGATGATGATTTGATTAACAAGTATGAGAATAATTGAAGATACAATAATACCTACAAAACTAGTTTTTAAGATTTTTGACACAGTTTGAAATGAAGATTGTGGCACTGTGTCATAAAATAAAAGATACTATTAATTTACAAACGATCCCCAAGTTTTATAAGATTTTATCAAACTTTGCATATATTTTTTTATTTATTCAAGATGACGCTATGTCGCCATCTTTGTAATCTTACTCAAGAATTGACACTAAGTAGTATTTTAGTTTTTCTAGAATGAACCAAGTTTCATTATTTTTACATTTATTGATCAAAAGAGAATACAGGGAGGGGGTGGGGCGGTACGATACATGCATTAAATATGAAATACAGATCTCATATATTACTTTTTCTATTACTATTAAAATAGTAATTAATCATCGACAAACGTTTTTGTTTTATTCAACTTCCATGTATTCAATTATGCCCTCAAAACAATATCCGTAGGATAAAAAAGAAGGACCTCTACAATTTTTACATGCCAAGAGAGGATACATTTAGTTTTCCGCGACTTTAAAAATTTGTGTGAACAAGGTATCTAACTGTTTGATGGATGACAGTTCGAAAAATCTTATGAACGTCCGACTTTAGTGACGTCAGTGGTCAGTAAGGAGTTTTTTTCCTAGATCTTTAACACACTGTATTTTCGTAACGGAACATTTTTCGACCATAGATTCACACTCTTAAATATTCGCAAATCAATATATAAAAATCCATAGGCATCGTAACTATAGATCCGACACGCCATTTATAAATGCTATAAAATTGTGATGCCAAAATCGTTTGATGGCAAGAGGCTGTGAGGAGCTAGGTGGGGCCGGGAGGGGGGATTACGCTGTCTTTACATATGCATGCGACAAAACTCCAGGAAAACAACATCCGCTATGCCAAGTATCGTCGAGTCGATGTGGATGGCCACGAAAATGATGCAATCTGGGCGGATCCGTTATTGCTGCGTTGCCATACTACAGATTTTTTACAAGGTTTTAGGCAATGTTATATATTTCCCACATCATGTTAATCTAGTTAATCATAGAAGTTAATACTTTTAACAGAGCAAGCCCAGAAAACTACGTTTTCTGTGGCGTTAGTCTGGCAAATCTAGCGGAGGGGAGCAGCTTGTTTGTTGATTTACTTTACACTGGAATACAATGATGACATCACGTTTATTTGTTATTGTTCGGTCTAATAGTTACGTCTATGTAAAAATCCATCCGAAATTAATTATAAAGCCGCCTTACTTAAAATAAACAACAAAATCCTTTATAAACTAATTTAATAGGCAATAAGTAAAATTTAAAAATAAGTAAAAAAGAATAAAGGAAAGAAAACAAGGCCTGTCTATACCACCAAAGTAAATATATTTGTCCTTCTAGGGTGAAATAAGGGTGAAAGAGTATACATAATTTAAATTTGACATTAGGTTGTACTAGTTTCGACTTTAGAGAAAGTCATCTTCAGCAACCCAGTAATTAAATAAACTGAAACAGATTGGAAGAGGGGAAGAGTGGTTCAACAATATACGGTCATAACGTGTACCTTGTGCGGCCAATGGATTCGACAGCAGATAATTTATGAACGTGATGCTACTTTAAGCAATCAAGGAAATTAAATGTGAATAAGCAATAGAGGCCAAAATTCTTAGTGGGATAATTTATAGCTATGTCATGCTATATAGATGTCAACAACATGTTAAATTAAGAAAGTTCAATAAATTAATCGTTTTATGAAACAACTCAGTGAGGGGACATGATTTATATTTTTTTGGGGCAGAATTTAATAGGAAAAAGGGGGGGGGGGAGGGAAATTAAAAATAGTTTAAAAAACCAGTTACGTCATTGAGTAAAAATTGGGTGTCATCAAATTGTCAATATTCATAGCATAATTCTTCAATCAATTTATATTTTTAAGATTTTATTTAAACAACACCGATGAAGCTCAGTTTGCCAGAGATGGAGTCAACAATTCCAGAAATTGTCATCTATGGTCTCTAGAAAATCCAAATGCTATTAGGCAGTCGCACTCGCAACATAGATTTTCCATAAATGTTTGGGCAGGTATAATCAATGGTAAATTGATTGGCCCACAGATCTTTGAAGAAAGATTAGATGGAAACCAATATTTACACTTTTTGGAAAACATTTTGCCAAATCTTCTCCAAAATGAGAATGTTAATTTAAGAGGAATGTATTTCCAACACGATGGAGCCCCTCCACATTATGCAAGAATTGTTTCCGAACTTTTAAACAATGGATATCCCAACAAATGGATAGGTCGTGGGGGGCCCCATTCTTGGCCAGCAAGATCTCCCGACTTTAACCCGCTGGACTTCTTTTTTTGGGGGTATATGAAAAATTTAGTTTACGAGGAAGAAATTAATACACGGGACCAGCTCTTGCAACGCATTATCACTTCATTTCAGGAAATAAAAAATAGACCAGGTGTAATCAGAAGTGCAGTTTCAAATTTAAATATCAGAGGAAGAAAATGTGAAGAAGTTAATGGTGGGCATTTGAAAATATTTTCAAATAATTATGTTTTTGTTATTTTTGTTATTATTGGTATTATTGTCGTTATAAAAACAGTTATTATTTTGTATGTGTTTCAACATCTAAAGGAGAGCAATTTATTATGGCTGAGCGGCGAGTGCGGGGATTTTGATAAGTATGTCATTAGAATTAGTTTTTATGTGTTTTTCAAATAAAAAATAAAATTGACAAAAATATGATATACAGGGTGCTGAATTTAAAAAAATGAAATCAGTCTTGTTTTTAAAGTCCGGACCTGAATTTCAAAAAATTTTCATACGGCATTTTGAAGCGATAGCTACTCAAAATATTTCCACCGAATGTGAACATTTGATACCGGGTGCTAAAAGAATTATGGCAAAAACAAAAATGAGCCAAACCTTATAAAAAACTCTGTATCTAAGTAACGAGGAAAGATGGACCCACTAAAGATAGATTATTTAGAACCCCCAAGATGTCCACTATCTCCTGGTGATGTATGTACATTTAGATCCGAGTCGCCCTGTATAGCATGACATAGCTATAAATTATCCCATTAAGAATTTTCGCCTCTATTGCTTATTCACATTTGATTTCCTTGATTGCTTAAAGTAGCATCACGTTCATAATTATCTGCTGTCGAATACATTGGCCGCACAAGGTACACGTTATGACCGTATATTGTTGAACCACTCTTCCCCTCTTCCAATCTGTTTTAGTTTATTTAGGTACATCCTAAAAAACATACTTCTTAATTACTGGGTTGCTGAAGATGACTTTTTCTAAAGTCGAAACTAGTACAACCTAATGTCAAATTTAAATTATGTATACTCTTTAACCCTTATTTCACCCTAGAGGGACAAATATATTTACTTTGGTGGTATAGACAGACCTTGTTTTCTTTCATAATCTCGCCACAGAAAATAGACTACTTCCTGAATCTTATAAAGAATACATACCTTAAGATCTGCAGGAGCATCTTCAGAAAAGTAGGCTTTAAAATCAAGTGTGTTCTTATTTATAACGACTTCTGTGAAATTTGCTATAACATTAATTCCAGGACAGCCATTTGCATATTTGGTTAATCTTATGTTGTATTTCTGAAAGAAGAAAGTACATCCACTTATTTAATACCACCTCTCGTTTAAGGTGGATTTATAAACTTGACGTTGGGTATTCTGTTTGACGGTGGCCGTGACGTGTGCCGTCTGCCGGTCGTAGCGACACAATTAACCTTTTATAAACTTGACGTTACTCCGTCGCTCTGCCGTTCGTCTTCTTCTTTTCTACTAGCAGAAACAGTACATAACCACAATATTGATGGTGTTATTTTTTTTAATCATTTGTTTTTTGTTGTTGATAAAATGGACGATGAGACGGCCTATTTACTTGCTCTGTGTTCACATGCAATACTAAAAATAAGAAAGGGCCAAAAAACACACAAAGTCACTGTCAATATCACGTGAGAGTCATAAACGGATTTGATTGGCTCTTGAGCATTACTACGAGTATTGCTACGACCGGCCGCCGGAAAAAGATAAAATTGGTTTATGTTGACCGGCACCCACCGGCATGCGTCACCGTCACCGGCAACTATGAATGGTCTTACGCACTTCAATGTTTTTAACTCTACCAGCCACCGTCACCGGCACCGGCAAAACGGAACGTCAAGTTTATAAATCCACCTTTATTATAGGGTGTCCATTTAGGGTGCCGGTGGACGATATCTCGTTAACGGTCGACTTAAGGAAAATAACTTTTGTACAAAAGTTGTACAAGTTAACGCCGCGCACCTTTTAAAAACAATTTTAAATATACAGGTTGGCACAAAAATTCAGGGTGGGCCAAACAAATCTTTTTTCAAATAGAACACCATATCTTTTTTTTGTTATATTAAAGCCCTTAGTAGTCCTCTATTCGACTCTTAAATTTTGATCATCAAATACGACGTTGTTAAGATATGGATTTTTCAATGGATTTTTGGCTAAAACGATTTTACATAAAAATCGTTGGATTTTAACTATTTTTAAAAAATTTTTTACTAAAATTTAGAAAAGAAAAGTTATATCATGTAAAATCACCCAACTGTTATTAAAATTGGTATAAGTACTACAGAGTGTTCGACATTTTGGTCCCAACTTAATGAATCTAAAACCAAGTTTTCGTTTTCTTTTTAAAATAAAACACCCTGTATTTTACATTATTCTAAGAAGATATTTTAATTCCCTTTAATTTGATACCAACATCTGATACCTAATTTCAAAAAGTTGTTGAAGGAAACATGATTTCAAAAAATTGTGTCTTAAAAGCAAGCGTCATTTCGAGATGCTTTAAATTTAATATCTAGTCGGCCATGCATTTCTATCAAATTCAACTTTTCTGCAAATGGCAGACATAATAATTATTAATTATTTGACGTTTTGCAGTGGCCTTGTCTACGTTCATTTTCACCACGAATTTTATTTACACTCGAGTAGAATTAGTAAATATGATTTAAGCAATTGGAGGAAGTGATAGAAATTGTTTTTTGGCATCAGGTTTATATGCTCAGAAGTTTCCAGAAGCTCGATGTCCAGACCAAAGATCAATAATTACACTAAAAGATCGATTTGAGAGAACGGGGAGCGTAGAGTATGAAAAAACATCTAGGACCAAAACAGTGCTTTATGAAGATAACCAGCCAGCTAGGTATTGCATTGGCGGTGGTGGAGAATTCAGAAATAAGTGTCAGAAAAATTAGTTCTACTTAGGAAATAAAAAAAATTTCAGTGAATAATTGTTTATTGGCAAGCAAATTTTATTCGTATAAGGTTCAGTTACATCAAGAATTAAGCGACAATGATTTTGAAAGAAGAACATTATTTTGTAAGTAAATGACAATTTGTTGCATGTCGTAGAAAATGTAATTTTGAGAAGAATTTGACTGTGCAATAATGAATAACTGAAAATTGACGTAACTTCAAAAGCTTTAAACCGGAAGTGACGTTAATTTGGTTTTTATATGAACAATAAGACCCCCCTTGAATATAGTAGTCACTTAAATTTGAATAATAGTCTGTGATGCTCTGTGATTTCGATTACACTGGGTATATTGCTAAGCCCAAATGGCACATCCATACTCAAGCTTTGTCAATGGATTATGGATGGATGGATTTGAAAAACCAGTCGTATCTCTCTGCATTGTTTTGTGACTTAAGCAAAGCATTTTATTGCGTATCGCATGAAATGCTGCTTAGAAGGCTCAGCATTCAGCGATATTCAGTTAATCCAGTCATATCCGCAGGAACGATGCCAAGTTGTTAGTGTTGATGGCACCAGCCACAGTCAATATTAGAGTCCCACAAGGATAAATCATTAGAACCCACCCTATTCTTAATATTTATTAATGACTTACCCTTCGGTCAACTATGGAGTAACTGTATGCACTTTGCTGATGGCCCTACAGTCTTTACTGGGGACAAATCGGAACAAACTATCATTGCAAATCTAAATGAGGCAGAGGTATCTGTGGATAAAAGGTTTCCCGCCAGTAAACCAGGAAAAAGCCCAAGAAATGGTGTTTACACTAAAATATACCGACTCTGTAAAGTTCCTGTAAGTCTGTTTGTATAGAAAGTCGAAATAGGATATCTTGCGGAGCCTATGTGGATGCCTGTCAGAGTCAACCATGAGACCTGCCTACTTTGCTTTCTTCCATAGTACGATGTCATATAGCGTGACTACCTGGGGACGCTCTTCTCATACCCATAAAGTATTTAAGCTGCAACGAAGAGTGATTGATAATGAGTGCTTTGGAATATAGGGAGGACTGCAGGGGTGCTTTTGTCAGATTGAAAGTTCTTACTTTTCCTTCACTGGAGAGCCTGTTACTAATAAAATAAAGGGAGAACCTCATTACATACGAGGACATGCATGAACATGACACATGAAATAAAGAGGACAGTGTCCCAACACACTGCAGACTGGCAAAGTGTCAGAGCAGACCGGAGATCTCAGCGATCAAACTTTTTAACAAATTGCCACGAACAGTAAAGAACATGCCATTGCCAAAATTTCAAAAAAGTAACTTTGACAAAAAAAGCACCCTACAGCATTGTTGACTTTCTAAGGCTCAACTTTGATATGTTTTGGTAATTTTAATATGTTTCAACTTTGTAACTTTGTAATGTTAATGTAGTCACTTAATTTTAATCGCATTTTTAACGTGTTAGATTGTGTTTGTAACATCTATACTTTGATATGATAATGAGTGTTGTTATAAAAAGAAAATCACACAATTAAGTGTAATAAAAAAATACAATTACGCCAAACAATAATCGGGTGCCAGTATTCACCTTAGGATAACCTAAAATAAACTGCGACAAGGCAACCTATCCACTCTTACTTTGGCAACCCTACGCCCTGGAGGATGTTCTTCAGACACCCCCTAGCTAGCTCAACTCAGGGTAGGTTCGCTATTTTGTCTCTAGATTGAGAGGTTTAGCACTCTTATGTAAGTAAGTTAAAGTCAAATCCTGAAGGCGCCACCTTAGTTTTATTTTACTTAAATGCCTTTAAATGTTCTAGTGTTTGGCCTCAGAAAAAAACAAACTAGGAAAAAAAACACTTATGTCACCATCGGTATACACTAGCTTCTTATAAGCTCTCATTCACTCAAGCCCTCAAAGTTACTCTATTTAAAATAAAAGCCAAATTTTCGCAGAGGCCAATACAAATATTTATTCTTAAAGTCGTGTTAAGCCGTTGGCTGCTTGTAGTGGCGTAGCCAGAATTTTGGGGCGGAGGGGGCGAACTATCGGAGAGGCGCAGATCGCGGAGCTAAAGCGCCGCAGGCAAAAAATTTTTTTTGGGACCACGCCAAAATTTCGTAGGAATTCACCTTCTTCATGCTCCCTAGGAAACAGGGGTCTGGCCCCAAATGAAGTTAAAATACGGTATATAGAAAAAAATAAATTAGAATGTGATGGGACGCTCCCAAAACCGGTTTTATTAAGTTTATTCTTATCGCTTTTCTTTACTAAAAATAAAATAGGACCGATCTTGTTTTTCAAGAATTATTTTTTAGGTAGCCACTGGCTACTTGCATTGATAAATGCAAGCACCTCTTACTTTGGTGGACAATAGATACTTAAAGTTAAAAGATCAATAAGTGAAATGAAATATTAAAGTGATAGTACTAGGTTTGACAATAAAATTTCTGAAGGTTAAAATTTATAAAGTTATCGATAAAAGAAAGCAAGAAGTCAAACCCTGTTTGACAGGGTGTTGCACAAGACGAAAACTGTCAGACCTACACTGTAAAAATGACTGTTGAGTCTGATCTGGCAGCCACATAGACCTACATCCAGGACATTTCCTCAAACTAGGAATTTCCGCAAAGTCTGTGCAAGAACCTTTCACAACTAACTAAATTTACCATAAAATCTCTGTTAGAGTATAATACAATATCTTACGAGTACCTGTGGTTACTCAATAAGCATAGTAGCCACTCGGGCATAGATAAGTTCACATTTCAAAGTTACAATTGTTAAATTTAGAAGAAACAAATGGCCTTTAGCCGGGAAACAAAAATATTTACTTTATAATCATAAATTGTAACTACATTTACAACAAAAGTAGCTGTAACAGACTACCTAACGTTCTAAACTACTAGAGACTCTTTTGACGTCTTAACGCTATGTCGACATACGCTACACGTTTACATTGCACAAGCTCTGTACATAACATGGGCGCAAAACTTTATCAACACACTGTCATAACACCCAACGAGGGTAATTAGATACTCAAGTTTAAACCTACCTCAAATAATTAACGAGGGTTCCAATTTACCAAATGACGTCTATGACCGCTGTTGAAGTTCATTAAAGCATTTTAAATCGGCATTCCGCCCAAAGAATAGGCAAACTACAAAGCCATACCCTTTTTAATAACATTTGTGGATGCTTTGTCGGCACTACATTAGCCTGCACGGCCCAAAAAAACTAAACTTGGGGAGCTATTTCCACAAACGTGCTTTAGCTTCCAGTCTCCATGGTCGAAAAGGCCGATTCCTATTTTTCTCCAACGTACATAGTTACCAAAACAAGACAATGACAAAAATTAGTCAACCCTATCTACGGAAACTAACCTCTTTCAACAAAACAGAAAACTAACGGCGACCGAAGTCAACCCACGCGACCAAGCAAAAATTAACCAGACGTGGCTGTGAAAACGCACAGAAACTTGCAGTCTGACACTGACCTATTATCGATTTTCTTAAAAACAGCTGGTTTACAACAGTCGAGAAATTTAACCAACATCTCAAATACAAGAAGTTATTTATATTGATAACTTGAAAAGTTTATCAATTACCAATCAATTAGAACTAAAATTTGAAATCAAACCTGTCTGCAAGTAGTATCAAACAAAGAACAGAGAAATCAATCCACTTAGCTATGTCTTGCAAGATACAAAACATTCCTGGAATATAAACATCATCAAAGGTTTGAAACTAAACATAATGAAAATTTTGGCTATTTCAGATAACTTAATTAGTAATTAATGTTTAAGGTGAGAGTTTACATATGTATTTTAACAATTTAAAACCGAAAACTTAACATAGATAATCAAACTTATGAAGTGCAATTTTCGAACTGTAACAGTCACCCCTACCAAAAAAAAAAACCCTAAAATCGAATTTTAGATATACAACATGATAGAGAAATCTTTCATAACACCCATCGAGGGTAATTCAGATACTAAAGTTTAAACCTACCTCAAATAACTAACGAGGGTTCTAATTTACCAAATGGCGTCTATGACCGCTGTTGAAGTTCATTAAAGAATTTTAAATCGGCATTCCGCCCAAAGAATAGGCAAACTACAAAGCCATACCCTTTTTAATAACATTTGTGGGTGCCTTATCGGCACTACATTAGCCTGCACGGCCCAAAAAAAACTAAACTTGGGGAGCTATTTCCACAAACGTGCTTTAGCTTCCAGTGTCCATGGTCGAAAGGGCCGATTCTTATTTTTCTCCGACGTACATAGTTAGCAAAACAAAACAATGACAAAAATTAGTCAACCCAATCTACGGAAACTAACCTCTTTCAACAACACAGAAAACTAACGGCGACCGAAGTCAACCCACGCGACCAAGCAAAAATTAACCAGAGGTGGCTGTGAAGACGCACAGAAACTGTCAGTCTGACACTGACCTATTATCGATTTTCTTAAAAACAGCGGATTTACAACAGTCGAGAAATTTAACCAACATCTCAAATACAAGAAGTTATTTATATTGATAACTTGAAAAGTTTATCAATTACCAATCAATTATAACAAAAATTTGACCTGTCTGCAAGTAGTATCAAACAAGGAACAGAGAAATCCATTCACTTAGCTATGTCTTGCAAGATACAAAACATTCCTGGAATATAAACATTAACAAAGGGTTGAAACTAAACATAATAAAAATTTTGGCTATTTCAGGTAACTTAATAAGTAATTAATGTTTAAGGTGAGAGTCTATATGTATTTTAACAATTTAAAACCGAAAACTTAACATAGATAATCAAGCTTATGAAGTGCAATTTTCGAACTGTAACAGTGTAAACAAAATTTTTAAATAACATAATATATACAGGAGGTTTCCTAACCTCTCTGCAAAAATAAAGGAGGTGAATCCTTACTTTATTTTAAGACGAAAATGTGGTATAAAAGTTTTTCGCATGTCGCTTTGTTTTCGAAATACATGGTGTTAAAAAAAAATTTGTATCTTTTTTTTTCATTTTATTAATTAATGTCAAACGATATTCTAATGATATTTGTTAAACATAAGGGATGAGAGCACTTTACTTTGGGTCAATTTTAAACTTGACAATTAGTTCATTAGCGGGGATCTGGATAAAAGAGTACCTTAATTTTTAAGTTATTTTTCGTATTTTTATCATTGTGTTGCGTCAAATGATACAAGTGGGCTTTGCTTCGTTCCATGGCAACCACATTTGTTTCCTCCGTAACATTTGTTTCCTGTTTAACATCTTTCAAATAATATCCTTTTGACTTTATTTGTACTACATTACATACTTTTCATAATGGCTGAGTTTACCAATCAAGAGATGGCTCAAATTTCTTTTAAGTACGGTTTGGCAAATGGAAATGCGCTATAGGCGAGACGTTTATATACAGAACGTTTTCCTAATAGACGAGTACTGTGTTCGGAAACATTTACAAGATTGCATCTCAGGTTAGAGGAAACAGATAGCTTTGCAAAAAGCAAAATAGGCGGTCGACCACTTACAGTTAAAACCGTACAACTTGAGGAAGAGGTCTTAAATATGGTGGAAGAATCTCCAGGCACTAGTACGAGGAAAATCGGGAACGAGTTGAATGTGAGTTACAAAACAGTATGGAGTATCTTAAAGGACTGTTTACTTTATCCTTATCACGTACAAAGAGTGCAAGCTTTGTTGCCTAAAGACTTTCCAGTTCGAGTTAATCTTTGTAACTGGTTTCAAGAAAATTCTTTAAGGGTCCCACATTTTTCGGCAAAAATACTATTTACAGATGAAGCGAATTTTTCCAGACAAGGCATCATAAATTTTCACAACAACCATATTTGAGCGGAAGATAATCCTCATGCTATCATCGAAGGACATCACCAGTAAAAATTTTCTTTTAAGATTTGGGCAGGGATTATTGGAGATAGTTTAGCTGGACCGTATTTTTTTCCAAATCGACTTACTGGTGATGTCTATTACAACTTCCTTAGAGATGAATTGCCAGAATTGATGGAAGCAGTGCCATTAAGAACGAGAACTTTAATGTGGTTCATGCAGGACGGCGCTCCTCCTCACTTTGCAATACGTGTTAGAAACTATTTAAATCAACAATATCCTGCTCGTTGGATAGGTAGAGGAGGACCTTACCCATGGCCACCCCGTTCGCCGGATCTGAATCCATTGGATTTTTATTTCTGGGGGCACCTTAAACAACTCGTTTATACTATTCCTATTGAAACAGAAGAAGACGTTCGACTGCGTATTATTAGATGGTTTTAATACGATTCGCGCCAGTTCCGAAATTTTCCAACACGTAAGAGACAATTTAGCACGTTGTGTACATGGGTGTTTACTGGCTCATGGAGGACATTTTCAGCAATTAATTTGAGTTTTGTTCATGTGAGTTCATTAATAAAAGTTTTTAAATCAATTATTAAAATGATTATTATTGCTTTACTCATTTTTTTTAACACCGTGTATTTCGAAAACGGAGCGACATGCGAGAAACTTTTAAACCACATTTTCGTCTTAAAATAAGGTGAGGATTCACCTCCTTCATTTTTTCAGAGAGGTTAGATAACACCCTGTATAATATTTAATTCCGCCCCCGAGGTAGCATATAAACTAGATTTACCACCCTGCAAATCTACATATTGCCTTATAGGGGATAAGTATGATCTAATTGAATTGAGTAAGTTAGTTTATGTAGTATATAGCCTGTTCTGTTGCTCTTACCTACTATAATACATTTAATATTACTAAATAAGTATTTTAGAGACAAAAAATACTTTAGTTTTTTTTTCTTTAGGCTAGTAATTATACTTTGTTATAAATTCTATTAAAAGCTGCAGGTTAAATAAACAAACCCTTAAAGACTGAGATAACCTTAGTAATATGCCAGACATCAGCGTTAGAAGTTCGTGTATTAAGGTTAAATATGGCTATCAACGCCATATGTGTAGTTAAAACAAAATAATTATATTACCTTTGAGTCGGAAGATGCCGCATAACCAAAAAACAAGAAAATTAATACTTTGACAAACCACATTGCTTTACAGTAAGATAATGCGTGCAACATTACAATTTTGCAGATGCAATTACGCGATGAGATCAAAATTAGTATTAAATTGTAATTATTATTCATTGCATTATATAATGATTATAGGTTAATGTGTTTCAAATGTGCGTACATTAAAATTGACTAAACAATTTTAAAATAACAGAATCGGACTAGTTAGTACATCTGCGTACATTTTGGCGCTCTGTGGGTAAAGGGCGCTAAAATGTAAGAAGCGGTGAATTATGATCTGTATATCTCTTTCTCTGGGTCTTCCTCTTCTTCTTCTCTCTACCAGGTTCCCATTTATTAGTGTTTTTGAATATCAACGTTTTCCATACAGCAAACATATTCGTGCCACCTGCTTCAACTGTGTCTCTACAGGGTGTCCCAAAATAGGTGGCCAATCTCCCGGGTTCAGATAGAGCACAAAAAATAATTTAACAAGTGACAGGACCTATTAAGCAGGGTGGACAACTTAATTGTAAATTTCAGGTTAACTGCAGTAATAGGTTTTAAAAATTCCGTATTTTAGACATTTAAGACCTACACATCCCGATTCGGTCCTAAATTAGGGTCACCCCAATTTGCATGGAATAGAAAGACGAGTTTGGTGAATGAAAGAAAGGTGACAGTGGAGTTACGACAGGTACTTCATTAGAATAGTAAGTATAATAATAATTATACTTGACTATAATTATAGAGATAGGCAGATAATTGAGATATTAGTTATTCTAATATTAAGAAAAGAAAAACTTATGTAGTAAGAATAATATAAAAATAGATAAAGTGGAATAAGTATTAATATTTATAAAAAAAATCTACTATGTACCGGGTGTTCCACTTAAGGTGGTAATCGGCTATATCTCAGAAAGTAATAACAATAGGACGTTGGGAAAAAATATATATCGATAAAAGCGGCCAAGAGAAATTGCTGGAAATTATTTTCAAGTTCGAAAAATGATCGCTAGGGGGCGTAAGGGAACTTTCAAAAGAGAAATGTCGATTTCCTCTTGATTTTTCTTAATAAAAATATGTTAAAAATATAAGCATTGTATTCCTCATAAAATTATGCAACTTTATGTCAGTAATCGTTTTTTTTCTATTTTCAATAATAAAGTGGTGGGAGAAGGTCAAACTTTTTTTCTTTCAAACGCTGATATCTCTGCTTTGGATAAACCGATTTTATTCAACTTGCTCTCGAAGAAAAGCCCTTCTTTTTCTCCACACGTTGATCTATTAACTATACCATATTGATTCTGATGGTGGCCACTAGATAGCGTTTTTCCGTTATTCCTCAATTAATAAGGATTTTCTTTAAAAAATCAAATGTTATGATATGACTTTTTCATCATATTTTATGTTAGGCTTATAAAGGATATTAAATAGTGGAATAAAAAATCCAGGTCCGCATTTAAAATAAAAAAGTTGATGATGGTCCGAAACGTCGGATTAAAAAACTAACCCCATTAGCTTGTAGAGGAGGAAAGTTACTATAATGAACTGAAAACCGCAACGTGATATATTTTGTTAAACTAGAGAAATTAGGGATAATAATAATTAATATGGAAAAATATGCCATTTTTTAAAACATTAATAAATCAATTAAATCTCTGGTTTAACAAAAGATATCACGTTGCGGTGTTCAGTTCCTTATAGTAACTTTTCCTCCTCTACAAGCTGATGGGGTTAGTTTCTTAATCCGACGTTTCGGATTTGAGCGACCATCATCAACTTTTATATTTTAAATATGGACCTGGATTTTTTATTCCACTATTTAATAGCCTTTATAAGCCTAAAATAAAATATGATGAAGAAGTCATATCATACATTTCATTTTTTTGAGAAAATCCTTATTCATTGAGGGATTACGAAAAAACGCCATCAATGCCTTATTATTGAACATGGTCAATAATAAAGCATTGAAATCCATTATTGACCGATCTTCAAGAATCTATTTGAACGCAGGTAACTTGATTTTTTGATTCTACAACATGAATTCATAAACATGAATAACCTAAAAGGTAATTTCTTGTGGTTAGGCAACCAGATAATTATCAATACATATTAGATTACTAGAGATGCTTGATATTGTAAAATATCGATACAATCAATAACAAATTTAGGGTATTAGAGACAATAATTCGCCATATTCATTAGGAGGACAGATTCGGGTCGTAAGAAAGCTTAAAATCAGTAATGTCAAAATACTTATACCTACCTATAATTTTTTATAATTACTAATACTATAAAAATAAATGTCTTATAAAAGTTTGTAGTAGTGGAAAAAATATTATATTAACCACGGTTTAGACAGCTTATAGCCCTCGCGTCTTAAATCCCTCGTCGCTCCGTTCCTCGTGATTTAAACTTGCCGCTCGGGCAATAATGATGGCTGTCTAAACCTTGGTTAATAATATACTATTAAAACAAAGTATCACTCGACCACCCATTCTATTTAAAATTTTGGGGTTAGTTGTCGCACCCGCTAAGGGTATAACTTTCAGGGGACGAAAATGCCAAAAAAAATGTTTCCCCCTATATTCAAAAATCGACGGTTCGAGCGTTTTTTTTAAATAACCTGGGGTGCCCAAAATTGGTTTTGTTTCGAGTTGAAATGGCCACCCTGTGTATATACACTGAGAGAAGAGAAACTAACCACAATACAGAATTCTTATAGCGGGTATACAAAAAGTTGTATACCATTGGTGACAGATAAACTGTTTTCTGCGGTTAAACAACTCGTTGTTCTAAAACTACATGACGTTTACATTAACCACTAAATTACCATTGTATATCGGTTATATAATTGTTCGCTTATGCTTATATTCTAGTTGTATCACTGTTATACAGTTGTTCGCTTATCGTTATATTCTAGTTGTATCACTGTTATACAGTTGTTCGCTTATTGTTACATTCTAGTTGTATCACTGTTATACAGCTGTTCGCTTATCCTTATATTCTAGTTGTATCACTGTTATACAGCTGTTCGTTTATCCCTATATTCTAGTTGTATCACTGTTATACAGCTGTTCGCTTATCGTTATATTCTAGTTGTATCACTGTTATACAGCTGTTCGCTTATCCCTATATTCTAGTTGTATCACTGTTATACAGCTGTTCGCTTATCATTCCAGTTGTATCACTGTTATACAATTATTTACTAATGGTTATATTCTAGTTGTATTGCCATTAAATAACTATTTATCTATAGTTATATTCTAGTTGTATAACTTTTTTTAAAATTAATTAAAAATAAATTTCAGCTAAGCAACCGATATATACAGACTGTCCACGGATAGGGTTTACAATAGCACAAATGGTTATACAAAAATTTCATTTTTCAGGAAAAATCATTCTTGATAAAGTCTTGCTTGTTAAAAAAATGTAATTCACGAAGAGAAAATTTTGATTTTTTATACAGGGTTCGAAAAAACTTTAAAAACATGATTTTTCTCCAAAAGTAAAATACCTTTATTTTCATTTTTGGCCAAAATGCCGTTTAGAATAACGTTTGTAACTTAAATCCGAGATTTGAAATAAAGTTTTCGATTTTTTTTTGTTTTTTTAATCTTTAAAAAATTCCTTGATTTTATAAAAGGTGGTAGAAATGCATAATTTTTGAAATAAGATACACATCACCTATTATCAGTGTTTACCCGGCTATCGTGTAAATAAGATCGATACCGTACGGAGTGTTTTTTTTTGGTTTTTTTGTTTGTTGTTTGTGCATACTGATAACAAATTTAATAAACGAATCGTAGATACGTTTTTAAAACGATTTTAAAATCGAAATAAATCTTAAATGAGTGTTAACAGCGGGGGCTTGCCCCCATTTATAGGTCCCACTGGGGAGATTGCTGGTATAGGGAATAGGTCAACAGGAATAGAAAATTCAACTTTTCAGGATATAAATATGTCAGCTAATTCAGAGCAAATGGGTAAAGTAAAAAACAATACACTATACTCGGATGTCAATCCGCCTGAAGAAAACGTAAGTATTAAAAAAACTGAACAAAGAAAAATGTATTTCTATGAAAGAACAGACTCTGGTCCTTACAGGGTCTACGTCGAAAATACCTCACCGGATTTTAAAGGTATATTAAGCGCTATTAAGGTTGGTGAAATAATTCTTAAAAATCATCCAGATATTGATAACAAAATCAAGCAAATTGAGGCCATTGGTCGCAATCGGATCCAAATAACTTTGAAAGATTTATTTTCAGCAAATAGCTTAGTCAGGTCAGACATATTAAAAATACATAACCTGGAAGCGTATATCCCCAAATTTTCACTGCATAGACAGGGAGTAATTCACGGGGTAGATCTGGATTTCGAAGATGAAGTAATAAAAAGTAGAATTGCCCCATATGATATGCATTGTAATTTTACTGTAGATTCGGTTAGGAGACTGCCAAAAAAAGTTTATAATAATATAGATAAAACATTTAAAATAGTTCAATCAAAATCCATACTAGTCACATTTAAATCTCAAGATCTCCCTAAATACATAGCCATTAATCATGTTATTTATGAGGTTAACCCTTATATACAAAAGGTAGTTATCTGTAACAATTGTTGGCGATACGGCCATTTAGGTAAGCAATGCAAAGGTAAGGTGCGATGTCTGAAATGTAAGGAAAACCACAAAATCGACAGCTGTTTAAACAATAATACCCAAACAAGTTGTTTCTATTGTAAGGGGGAACACTACACTAATGACATTAAAGCATGCCCGGAATTTAAAAGACAGAAGCAAATTAAAGAATTGATGGCGCATAAAAATATATCGTTTAAAGAAGCAGATAAAAATGTGGCTAAGGTCACATATGCCTCAGTCGTGGCGTCCCAGTCGGACACCAACCTGGAGAGTTTAGATACCTTGTTCCATAGTTCTCAAAATAACTTGCATTCACAGAGACCATCTACACACTTTACACACATAAAATATCCCTCAAAACGACCTAGGCCCACATCACCTAACACAGTCACAGCAGAACACAATAACATCCTTAGTCAATTTCGACTAGAAAACACTAATAGTAATCTATTGAACGATCCTGTATACCAATCAGGAATAGAAGGGAATCGTCAATTTACTCAAAAAAACAATCAAATAGCAAATATAAACATCAATGAAAATCTGGTAGTAGAACTGGTATTATCCATTGTAAATAATTTAAAAGAAAAAAACACATTTGAGGTACAGAAGGCAGATTTAATAGGTTTAATAAAAAAAAAAT
This sequence comes from Polydrusus tereticollis, assembly GCA_963920685.1. Classification (NCBI taxonomy): domain Eukaryota; kingdom Metazoa; phylum Arthropoda; class Insecta; order Coleoptera; family Curculionidae; genus Polydrusus; species Polydrusus tereticollis. Next base: position 61,731,422 of record OY987329.1, read on the forward strand.
TACAATCAAATAATTTATTTGAATAACTCCAAAGGGGAAGGAAAAGAAAAAAAAAAAAAAGGGAAAGGGAAGGGAAAAGGAAATTTACTTTTTCATTTTTTGTTTTTATTATGGATCAAAATTTTAAAATATGTCAATGGAACTGCCGCTCGGCAATAGCAAATAAGGCAAATCTCGAACATTTACTAGAAGAGAACAAGGTGGATGTAGCACTGTTGAGTGAGACCTGGTTTAAGCCTGGCAGATACGTGGCATTTCCCGGTTACAATGTTGAACGCAGTGACCGTCATGACGGACACGGAGGCGTGGCTATTCTTATTAAAACTAGTATAAAATATAAACTAAAAAATTATCCACCCATTAACAATATTGAGTATTTAGGAATAGTGATAACTCTTACCAATGGATTAAACGTTTCTCTTATCTCCCTGTACGTTAGACCAAGAACAAATATAAGCACTAATATCTGGACACAATTCTTTTCGAATATTCAAAAGCCCTTTTTGGTGGGGGGCGATTTTAATGCCCATCATGTAGCTTGGGGATGTCAGAATAGTGACATCTATGGTAAAAATATAATAGATTCTTTAGAACAACATAATATAATTTATTTGAATAATGGTGCACCTACTTATATAGGAAATTATGAAAACCAAAACAGTGCTATTGACTTATCCCTAACTTCGTCATGTTTTCATCATTTGCTAGATTGGTGTACTTTAGAAGACACATACGGATCTGACCATATACCAATAATTATTAATTGTCAGATAAAGTCACTAACATTGGAATATAAAAATAGCAAATTATGGAATACAAAAAGAGCCAACTGGAATGCATACTATATAGAATGTTTAAACAACTTAGATGACTTTACTAAAAATAACTATAACGATTTTATATTGGCTTTAAATAAATCGGCGTCAGATTCTATTCCGAAATATGTAGAAAATAGGGCTAAAAACAATAAAGGAAAATCATGGTGGAACGAAAGTTGTACCAACGCAGTTACCACGCGCAAAGATAAATTTAGTGCATATAAAAGGAACCCAAATTTGGATAATTTACTGTCATACAAAAAAGCGGATGCACAAGCAAAGAAAATATTAAAACAAACAAAACGAGATAGTTGGCGCAGCTTTTGTTCTTCTCTTAGCAAAAATGTGCCCATAACTAAAGTGTGGCACAAACTAAACAGCTTTAAAAATAGAAAACAGCAAAACAAACATGTCACAGACCTTAATTCGCAATGGGTCACAAATTTTCATATTAAGCTTACTCAACCTTTTGTAAGCAATAATTATGTAAGTACTGGTCAGATCAATTTGGATAACCAAAGCCGGTTTTTGATCAGACCATTTGGTCTGGGCGAACTGGAAAGGGCATTAAAACAAACAAATTCTTCCGCTCCGGGAATCGATCAGGTCCAGTATTCCATGCTATTTAATTTACCACAAAGAATAAAAAGCATATTATTAGAAATTTATAACAGCATTTATAGCAACATACACCCGATTCCAGTGGATTGGACCAAATATCTGATTGTCCCCATCATGAAACCTGGCAAACAACCTAATCTGGAATCCTCTTATCGACCTATATCGCTAGCGTCCTGCATATTGAAAACATATGAAAGAATTATTAAAAATCGGCTGGAATTTTGGCTGGAAAAATACAAAAAAATACCGAATACCCAATATGGCTTCCGTAGAAAATGCAGCACTCAAGAGGTTTTAGCTCATCTATTAACAGACATACAGCTGGGTTTTTCTACAAACAAATCAACTTCGGCGTTATTTTTAGACATACAAGGAGCATACGATAATGTGGATCTTCAAATTTTATGGCCCAAGTTGGATAAACTAGGAATTCCTACACAAATCATCAACAATTTATATGCGATATACAACTGCCGTCACCTGTATATAAAGGCTCATAATGGTATATCAAGGCCGAGACAAGCCTCCTTGGGACTAGCTCAGGGCAGCATTTTGAGCCCATTACTGTACACAATATACACTTATGACTTAGAGCTTTTGTTTAACGATAATATAAAAATTTTGCAGTTTGCAGATGATGTATGCATATATACCACAGGAACAAGTATTGAAGTATGTAACAAGAAAATAGAGACGAAGTTTCAAGAAACACTTAAATGGTTCGATAACAATGGACTAACAATTTCCCAAGAGAAATCAGTTATGTGTACTTTCACTAGAAGTAGATTTTCCCCGCAAAATACAATTAGGTTAGCTGATATGAACATTCCATACAAGACATCCATTAAGTACCTAGGAATGCATATAGACAAAAAATTATTATGGAAAGAACACATAAATCATATCATTAAACGCACGGAAAATGGAATAAATGTCCTTCGAGCCTTCTGCAGTCATAAATGGGGAGCGGACCCGAATATATGTTTATTATTTTACAGATCTTTAATAAAATCAATCATGGATTACGGCAGCACTTTTTACGGATCAGCAGCCACCACACATTTGGAAAAAATTGACTCAATAAAAAATAAATGCCTAAGACTGAGCGTAGGCTACCTGAAAAGTACTCCAACTAATGTAACAGAAATGGAAACGTCGGAACCCCCACTAAATCTAAGAAGAAGGTTACTTAGCGATAAATTTTTGCTAAAACAGATAGCAAAAGACAGCACCTTAATTAAAAAGGTCAATGATCTTACAATTCTAGTCTATACAAACAGATATTGGAACAAGAAAAAGTCACCACTCCTAGTAGAAAGTTATAGCTGGATCACACAAATAAAAGACAATGTACACCAGACAGACATCATTCCTTACTTTATACCAGAATACGAAGCTTACAACAGCCCTCCAAGAATAGACTTTACAATGGAAAATTCATTAGATCTAGCATCAGCATACAGAAAAAATTTCAATCAACAGTTAAGTACAAAATGGATTGGTTTCGAGCACATTTTCACCGATGGATCTTTAATGAATGGAAAGGCGGGGTGTGCTATATACCATGCCAATACAAAAACTTCAATAAAAATTAAGTTGCCAAATAAAACTTCAATATATACGGCAGAATTAGTGGCACTAAGAACAGCAATGGAATATTGTCTGAACTACCAAGGAAAAGAAAAATTTGTTGTATTTTCAGACTGTAAAAGCGCCTTGCAAAAAATTCAAAACTGCACGACCACAGGCACATTAAATTACCTAGTTTATGATATTATGCAACTAAATAAAACTCTTTTAGACGATCATAAAGTTATTTACTTGGTTTGGATTAAAGGACATGCTGGAATCGCCGCAAATGAAATAGTCGATCAGTTGGCCAAACAAGCAACAGAAGATGGAGATACGCCTGCGTTGTTTAAAATACCATTTTCCGATCTATTTGTGGATGCAAAAAATAAACTATTAGAATCATGGTTAGCACAATACCAACAAGCGACCACAGGAATACATTTTAAATCGTTAGATATTAAATACAAAAAACAACCTTGGTTTCACTCAGAGAGAAATAGGGACTTTATAAAAACTATTTGTAGACTTAGGAGTTTTCATGCTATGTACCCGGCTCACATGAACAGGATAGGACTTAAAACCAATAGTAACTGTGAATGCGGGGAAATAGGAGAGATACAACATTGTGTCTTAGAATGTCCGTTAAAACAAAATGAAATTAATGTATTTTTTGCCAATATAAAAACTCAGGTTTCATGGCCTGTGAATCTAAAATACTTACTAGCCATCGAAAATTTGCATATTTACAGATTAATATACGGTCACATCAAAAGACTCAACTTACAACTTTAGTCCATTGGTAGAGGTAAAAAACCAAGTATATACTTAGTTTAGTTATTATAGGTATTAGGAGTTTAGGAAAAAAAAAATAAACAAAAAATTATTAATCTTAAAAAAAAAAAAAAAAAAAAAAAAAAGAAAAAGGGGAAAAAAAAAGAAAAAAAAAAAGCAAAAAAAAAGAGAAAAAAAAAGAAAAGAAAAAGAAAGAAAAAAAAAGAGAAGAAGGAAAAAAAAAGAAACAAAAAAGAATGCTCATAAAATATATAATAAGATAAAAAATTACATTTAGTTACAGAAGTTACACATAGCCTGACATAGAGTTGTAAAAAATGGGTGAATAGGTTAAAATTATCCTTAGAAGAAACTAATTCCTAAGTAGAGTACGTAATAGACTCTCTGACGTGACTGCTTTTAACATATTTGTAACAGTGTATTAACAAAGACTAAACAAGACAAAGCTGGCCAGTTGGTTTAAACCAGTGCCAATAAACTCAGATACACACACACACACCTATTATGAAAAGAGTTTAATAAAAAAATTTATGTTTTTATTGAGTAGCAAAATTTTCTCTTACCCCTAAAAATTGAAAAATAAAAAAAAATTACAAACGTTATTCTAAATAAGTTTTCTAATTGGCATTTTGGCCAAAAATTAAAAATAAAGCTAGTTTACTCTTGGAGAAAAATCATGTTTTTGAGAACACTGTATAAAAAAATCAAGTTTCTTTTCGTAAATTACATTTTTTTTACAAGCAAAACTTTTTATCACGAATTACTTTTTCCCAAAAACTGAAATTTTTCATCCATTTGTGCTATTGCAAAACCCTATCCGCGGACAGTCTGTATATATTTAAAGATCATAAAATGTATACTTACATTAAAAACTTAAAAATGAAATGTGGCATCATACTACACTTTTTTGCATTTTATAAAGGCATTTGTCTAATAACACAAAAATAATAATTTTAAAATAAAATTACAAACGAGTTACCCAACTATTGGAATTAATAATCCGCTGAAAATAAAAACCAATTTGAAAATGAAAAATATTTATTCCAGATAAATATTATAACTCAACATAACAAAACATGTGCCCCTTGGAGCAAAAACGACTAAACATCCATAATATACACTTCAAAACGTACACACAAACAAACGTATTTAGTTTGGACATAAATCCACAAAAAAATAAAACTGCTATTATGGTATAAATAGGAAACTGCTATTATGGTATGAATAGGAAACTGCTATTATAGTTAACAAGGAATATAAATCCATAAAAACATTGTGTTTACATGGAATTGAGAGATCGATTATATAAAACTACAAAACTTAAACTCTATCGTTTTGGTATATAATTTTATTATATAATAAGGTACAACTTAAAACTTCATTTCAGTTCTATTATGCACTCTGGGACAAAACTAAAGCAACAAATTTACAAAAGGTTTAGTAATCCATTTGCAATTTTAACGAATAGTGAAAATGAATTTTGTCGGTTAAGACACCGAAACCAATAGAAAATTTTCGGAAAATTTTAGTCAAAGAAAAATTGAAAAATTTTTTGAGGTTTGTGCAGGATTCGAACCTGTGACCTTTGCATTTCTAGTCCAACGCTTTACCTACTGAGCTAACAAACCCGCTGGTAGTTGTGCAAATTTTGATGCGCTTGGTTCTCAGCCTGCCACTCAAAACAGTCTTTCAGTTTCTCTACGGCTCACTGATGTCTCATCGGTCCTGCTGCGAATTAACAATGTTTATTAATATTGTAGGTTTCGTCCACGATGTATTTAAATTTTCTGGTGTATGCGTTAACGTAAAGTAATATAACAAAAGTGAAAATTAATTTTGTCGGTTAGGATACCGACATTACCGACTTTTCTATTATTGGTATCCTAACCGACAAAATTCATTTTCACTTTTCGTTAACGCGTACACCAGAAAATTTTAATACATCGTGCACAAACCAATATTAATAAACATTGTTTATTTGCAGCAGGACCGATACCACATCAGTGAGCCATAGAGAAATTGAAAAATTGTTTGGAGTGACAGTCTGAGAACCAAGCGCATCAAAATTTACACAATTTCTTCCAGCGTTCGTTGGATTAGTTGGTAGAGCGTTGGACTAGAAATGCAAAGGTCGCAGGTTCGAATACTGCACAAACCCCAAACACGTTTTCAATTTTTCTTCGACTAAAATTTCCAAAAACATTTCATTAGCAATTTTATTTTCTGATTCGTTTTTGTTTTAAAGAAGATGTAGCAAATGCAAAAATAAAATTTGGGTATTGATTTTTGTTGCTGACTTTGTCCAGGAGCATAAAATTTACATATCTATATAAGTCCAAAAATTTAATATTAATACTCACATATAACATAGACTTTGTTGTAATGCTTAACACATGAAAAAGTTTTATGGCAATATAAATTTGACTGACGAATAACTTTTTTTTCTGCAGTAGGTGTAGTAGTAAGCTCATATGCCATTAGGTGTTGATCAAAGACAGAAATCACTTCATTAAACAAGAAAAATACCCCAGAATTATTATTAAAAGGAATAATTTTATCTATTTTCCCAAATAATTTAATTTCATGGTCTACAAGAAATATATCTCCGGATTTATATAATTTATTATGAACTGTTACTCTGTCAACAATATTTATAGACTTTGTAAAATCAAATGGAATGTGTGAAGACAAAAATGTAGATTTTAAATCATCAAACTCTTTGCTGGTATTTTCTGCTACAACACATGTATGAATTAATATACTGTTAAAGAACCCTAGTTGATTGACAAACTTGTGGCTTTGTACCAACTGGTGTTTAAGAGCCAAAGTTTTTGTTATATTAACTCTAGAAGCTACTACATTAGCCGATAATTTAGACTTTCGGTGCTTAGCTTCATACCGAAATGAGGAGTAATTATTCAGGGGGCCAGTTTTGGACATAACAAATCCATAGTGCAGTAAATGATGAAATTTAGGTTTCAAATTATTGGAAAATAATTCTATGTAAAGTGAATTAAGTTCTTGTACATAACTGTTTAATGTTTCACAACTTACGTTTGAAACAGTTTTTGCAAGCACAATATGCAATATTTTTATTAGTAAACAATACAATTTCCAATGCTCATTATGAATGGGAACAAAATGCCCAAAAATCAGACCACCAAAAAGCAAAAAACACTTCATTTCAGAGGCACTCATATTAATTTTTTTCCTTCTTAAATTATCTTCCGATATTAATGGAGGTTTATTAGATATTTCGCGACCAAATTTGAAGTGTTGTAATTTAAAATTGAGAGTTTGCAAAGAAAAAAATTTATCCTTTAAAATGAACTGATGCAACAGTTGTATTATAATAAACATGCCCACGCCTTCAAAAATGTCATGCATGATGTCTACAACATAGTTTTCAATTATATGAAACGATCTTAAATTGTTCCATAGACAAGGCATCTTTATCCCTGTAAGGGAAACATTGGAAATATGTAAATCCTCTTCATAATTGCCTTTAGTCCTAAGAGCACTATCATTTTGTTTACATAAGAAGTTCATTTCTGCCTTTGAACACTTGCAAAAACGACAACAAAAAGTACTTGAAAAAGATTCAGTTAATCCGGCCATTGTATGTATTCCCAAATTATCACCCAAAATAAGTGCGACAGAAAAGTAGAGGATGTGTTCCTTATTATTTACAGTTATTTTTAAACCGTTTGATTCAATATAGTTAAAATCGTCTATTAGTTTTGAAAAAATTACTTTTGGACCATATGTTTTTAAATCAGAACTGTGAAACAGAACCGCCAAGAAGATATTGTCCAGCTGTGATTGAAAAACTATAGGAATTGTGCCAATAGAATAATAAATAGCTCCTAATTTGTGTATGCCAGCGTGTGAACCTAATGGATTTCCAACCTCATAGTCATCAAAATATACTAATATAGGAATTGTATTTTTATCTAAATTATTTTTTGCAAGCTTATTTTTCCAAAATGCAGTTTGGATAATATTTGAAATAGGATCGTCCCTTTGTTGTAAAATATTCATGTATGACATTGTTTCGTCAAATACACTAGGTAATTCAAAAAAATTTTTTAGTATTAGACTTGGAGGGATGTACTGGGCAGTAACTTTTTTTGAAGTAATATTCGGAAGAGCTTGTATTTTTTCACCAATTTTAAGTTCAGTAGGGGGCACAAAATGCCCGGATTCTTTTAGGAACTTCAATCGTAAGTGTTCACTTTCATAATCAGAAAACATAGCACTAAACATATTAAGACAGTCCATTAGGTTGTTTCGGTCATGTTCAGGAACATTATAAAAATTTAGTAATTGGTTAAAAATTTCCTTTACCATTTCTACAGGTTTACTTAAAAAATCAATCAAATAAGTTACAATAGTCTGAACATCTTTTCTCGTAAAAGTGCTTTGAGAATATAATTTGCAAAAAAATGATATTAATTTTTCCCGACAACATTTTAAAAATGTTTCCTTATCGTATGATAGTATTAAAGGATAATCAATGTTCTCATTATGAGAGGAAGGATCGCACGTGTTACTAAAAATCTGAGGGTTTGGTTTACTTCCAGCTTTCTTTTTGAATTCTTTTACAGATGGTACATCAGGTATTATCTTGTGATTGTCCAAATGCTTAACATAAGAATTAAGGTTTGGAAAGTTTCTGTTGCACTTATTTTCGCCACAAATAAATTTGGTTGTTTTACTGCACTTATGAATTAGTTTTAAGTGAATTATTAGAGACTTTTTATTATTATATGAATTAAAACAAAATGCGCAAGTTGGCATTGTGATAGATAGGGATTAACTTGTAATATGTGAATATTAACATTAATTAGCATTAATAGGCAGGCACACCAAGTATAAAAATGTTTTTTTTTGGCATTTGATATGTATGTATGCACTACCTAAAAAAATTTCTTCAGATCAGACGTTAAAGCAGTTACAGAAGAATTGGCCGGAGAAACCTTCATTTCGAAAATCAATTCTTCCAGTAACTGCCAGCAAGATTCAGATTCATGGGGATATTGGATATCCAGTGCATGAAATGCTTTATACAGTATCTCAATACATCTTATAATTGAATCAAAGGTATACATAGTATCATTAATTATAACCAAATATTTTTGTACCTTTTGTAGTTGGCCGCAAATGACCCCAAAGGGCTGTAGGGTCAGGTTATATTGATTTAATTTTTCTAGCCTTTGACTTTTGCTTTCCTGAAGTTCATCAAAGTTCTAAAAAATATAAATAGGACAGATATTAATTTTTCTAGTAGTTATATTGTCACAAATTTTTTGAAAATAAATTTTTCTAGTTCTAAAAAAAGTTTTAAACAAAAAAAAAATGTTTTTAAGTTATAAACAACAGTGGCGTAGCTTGGTGAAAGGGGCGGAAGTTTCAAAGGCGCCGAAAAATAGCGCCGCAGACGAAAATTTTTTGGATGCCACGCCCTTTTTCCATAATGTTGTCTGATTTTTAAGTAGGAAAAATATAAAATACACAAGACCGTCAAGACAATCCAAATCCAAAAAATTGATCGAATCAAAAAAGTGCTTCGTTTTCTTGGTCTTGGGGGGGGTGTAAGGGTTGTAAATAGACCATATTATTATTGTACATTTAAAAATTAATTTCTGCATAACCATAGTAAATGAAATTTCCTCTTGCTGTGATAATTAAACCATATTATCATGTGAAGTGAAATTGAACTAGGAACGAATGGAAGGGGCGCCTTTTGGGAAAGGGCTCAAGGGGCGGGGGGCGGTCGCCCCCCCCCCCTATCCCCCTGCACGCTACGCCTCTGATAAACAAAACATTGATTTTAACTCTGACTAATAGAATTTCGTCAAAAAATCACTTACTTGAATATGAAGAAAAAAGCTTTCAGCTGTTTCGCTTCTCGATGGTCGCCAGTTGCCGGACTTCCTTTTGTTTTTAATCGTAATTGGCCCAAAAAGGTAAGGTAGCGTCAACACTGCCTTTACGATAGGGTCTAAAAATACATTGTTATATAAATACCAAGAGATGTACAATTTTTAGATTAAAATAGTTTTTTAGAGAAAATATTTAGAAATGTGTTAAGTGATCTTGGATCCTTGACCCTAAATGAGTATTTGAACATTCCACATAGAATTTAAACAGTGATGAATACATATTTTACTTTTTTATTTTCCTTTGTACTTCTAAATAAATTTCCATTGCGATTACAATATCTCAAAAATAATTTTTAAATAATCTTAAACTCATTTTAGAACCATGTGGCTATTAGCAACCCCATTTTCCAAAAACTAGGGTTACCAGGAAAATTTATGCTTACCAACATTTTCTTCAGAAACAACACAAATTTTTCTTAAGTTTGCTTCTGCTAAAATGGCGTTTGCCAGGGCAGGTAGCTTCGAATGAATTAAGTCAGCTTTCTCGCCATATTTGCAATTAAAGTCAATTTCGACCTAGTAGAAAAATAAATATTTGAAGTAATTATTACATAAAATAAACTTTCTAACTGCACATCTTAGAGCAAAACGGCTTACATGTCCCTATCTTACATTTTTATTCCGTTCCCAAACAAATCAACTTCCATTTAAACCGGATGTAACTCAAAATCAGGAAATACAGTACTTCCTGTTTATCCGGAAGTTGATTTTTTTGGGAATGGAATAAAAATGTAAGATAGGGACATGTAAGCCGTTTCGCTCTAAGGCGTACAGTTAGAGAGCTAAAAGCTCTCAAAATTCTAAAATGTCATTTTTCAAAAGTCAATATCTTGGAGACTATTAGTATAGAAACTAACTCATTTATTAAAAAATAATTATAATTTTATGTAGAGTCTAAAAATCTAAAAATATACAGGGTGTCCCATTTAAAAAAATTTAACTTTGGGTCTTCACAACTTTGTGGGCGACCCTGTATATTTCAATTTACACCTTTGTGTAGATTTTTAACAGCCCTACATTTTTTATATAAAACGTTTTTTGATAACCCCTGTATATTTTGAAATAATCAACCGTTCTGGTAATTTTTCCTAGCCCTGTATAAGTATACCTACAGGTTTATTTTATTTTAGCGAAAAATGTTTCATTGATGATTTTGACAGGAGGTATATAATAATAAACTTATTAGAAAGCTGCGCTGGGAACATTGAGAATTAAAATGAGCACCTTGTAATATTTATCAGAACATATTAATTTTCTTTTTTTTTAATTCTGCAAACAAACTACTAAATCTTGATAAAAGAATCTGAAAAATTTTACCAAAATCCACTAGATCTTACCAAATCAGGCCCAATATTGGTAGAAAGGGCAGCATATCTTTCAAACAATTCTTGTACTGTTAGGGAAGATGATCTTAATACCAATCTTCTTTGTTCCAAAGTATTCTTCCACAATGTCAAAACTCTATCTTTGGGCTCAATAAGGGTATTGAGCAATTCTAGCTCGATGTCCTTCTTACCGGGGTGGTCTAAATTACACAAATTTTGCTAATTAGTATCTAATATTGATGTAATGAATATTTGTAAACATATTACTAATATTATAAACATTTATTAAAAATATAGGCACCTACCACTTTTTGGTGGTGTCTTCGTTTTGATTAAAGATTTTTCTGCTGTTTTTAATGCATTTCGTGTATTTACAAATCTGCTCCACAACTTGCCCTTGGCAGATTTTTTTATGGCAGTTCAAGATTTTGGCAAATACGGAATGTAATAGGTTTCCTTCGATTCATTTGGGAACACTTTCGGAATTTCTTGAGCAGCCTGACTGAGCATAAATGTTCTTACGCTAAGATAGAATTAAGGAAAGAAAATTTACACGACAGCAAAAATATAATTTTATTAGACAAAATTTTTTTTTGTAAGTAATAATAAATGTATTAGTGTATTATGGAGTAGGTACTAAGAAATGTTAAGTAAAATTTGAATAAATATTGTGGTTTTAAAAAAAATGTTGATGGAATCCCAAATTTTAATATTTTAGATTTTACATACCCGTCTACCCCGACTTTATCAACCAGGTAATTTATGATTTCTTTAACCAATCGCTGTCTAGCATCATTGTTTAGATCATGTTTCCTTGCAAGGACAATTCTACCATCAATGCTATTTTTTAAGACGTTTTGTAGGCCCTAAAAACAAACTTTAAAATTCAAAAACTCGAGCCTAACTAAATAATATTAAACTTACATTGTCAAATATATCATTTATTTCAATAATGTTCAATTTTTTGGAAGGTGAACATATATCATCATCGTTTGCTCTTTTAATACTCCCTTGCTCTTCTTTTGCAAAAAATTGATTAGTCCAAATGTCATCAATAATCTCTACTATGGGATCATCACCATCTATGGTTACCGTATCAGACGAAGATGTGTAAGTAGGGGAGGGAAGATTAGTGGGTAACTAAAAAGTATTTGATATTCAATTTTTAAAATTAATATTAATAATAATAATAATAATAATAATAATAATAATAATAATAATAATAATAATGATAATTTCATCATATAACTATCGAGGTCACGAACTAAAACTTATATTAAATTTATTTTTAAAAAATTTTTTCTATCAAGTCAACGACTGTTACATATTAGCATATTATTATCATTTTTTCGTATTTTCTAACCACACTGTACATTATATCTGTGATTTTTTAAGGGAATATACCTTTTTAAGCAAAAGTTTTTATGAAGAAATTTTTCTCCTAAAACAAAAGATAAAAAGTGAGGGGACCAGGACCAAAAAAGTCCTTGCAGGACCGTGGCAGGACCTGTCAGGACAGGCAGTACCTTTTAGATTCAAGAGTACCTAGAGGTAATAATAATATATCGGGAACTCTCACATATTTTTTTGCTTCAGTGTGTTATTAGATACTTATAGTGAAATGAAAAGTGTGGTGTGCGTAAGTAGTACCTAAGAATATATTTCAGTGATATTAAAATACTTATTCAGGTTGCCGGAAGGTACTAGAAAAATATTCGCTTTCGTGGTAGGATCACCGAACATTAACTACGAATAGAAGTGTCACGCTCGTCGGCATCCGAACCAAGAAAATTACTAGACTTATCCATTTCGTCAATGAAGTGCGAAATTTTCTTTGAAGTTCGCGGTAACACCTTTGACCAAGAAGATCACAGGCTGAGGGTCTTTGACCCTTCTATTTGTAGTTAATATTATAGTAATATTCGGTATGTGGTAGAATGACGCTACCTCCCAGATTAAAAATTCTCAATAATCCAAAATTCAGATACTTCTCAAATAATTTTTTACTTAACTAAAAACTCAAGCAAAAGTACTCGATACAGTAAGTAACAAATCTAGACCTTGGGCAGGGCCAACGCAGGACTGTGGAAGGACAAGGGCAAAAATTACCAGTCCTGCCAAATTGTACAAATTTTGATCAGTGGGACACTCTTTGTAAAAAGGTTTTCCATATGTTAAATTCATACACACGCTGTATAATATTAATTTAAAAATGTTTCTTTTATTATTGTATAAGATTATATCGAGGATTATATTAATTTGCATATCCCACTTACCGAAGGCTGTGGGTTTGTATCTAGTATCAGATAAAAACTTTTTTTTGTACTTATAAATATGAAATAAATGAATTACTATTATTATTATTATTATTATTATTATTATTATTATTATTATTATAATAATTAAATACCTCAGCCAATATCTTTATCTCCTGCTTATTTCTTTTATATTCATTAAAGTTCTTTTTAAAAAGTAAACGTGGTCCCGCCTTGGGGTACAGTTTGTATATAGTTTCTTCATCTAATAAATCAAAAGATTCGTCATCAATTCCTTCCTCTAAAACTTATGTAGGTAAGTAATGAAATTTAAAAAACAGGTTAATTCTGAGTTTGTGGGATAAGTGTTCTATACTCATCATTCATCAACTAAAGTAAGTAAAGTAGGTAGGTACTTATATTAAACTATTTTTTTTTATCACACAATAAGTTACTCCATTATATTGGTACATAATGTACTTGAGTATATTATGTACCTATATGCTTGATATTTTTAATTTCTTACTAGGTATAATTTAGAAGATACGGGGGGGGGGGGGTGGTGAGATTCCCAGGGCCAGGGACATCGATTTTTATTTAAATATACTACATATAATATTATAAGTAAAATATGGGGTTGAAAGTTGAAACAAACTCATTTTGGTAACTTAACACAATCCAGCAAAATATCTGCCACAAGAATAAACCTCTGCACTTTATACTTTATAACTTCTTTTAACTCTCATTATTTCAGTCATTAGGTACTGCTAGAATTGGAAATATTTGTAATAAAACGTGGTATAATTTCAATACCTTGGTTATTTTTTAGTAATTCTAAAAAATTAGTCAATTTTATTATGTTTGATGGTCGTTACCGGTCACCCGAACAAAATAAGGGCTTTTTTGCAGCATTTTATTGTAATTATATTTAAGATTTTCTTAAGGTAAAATTAAAGTTAAAGTGGTCTGCATAAACCAGGCTTAAAATAGCACAAACATGTTTAAAACCGTCTGGTCATGAAATCCGCCTTTAGTAGGGCACACGGCACAAGACCACAAAGTGCAACAAGAAAATTAACATAAAATAGCTAGGTACTTACCCGCAAACCTCGCCAATTCGTCCTCTGCCAAATTAAAGGACTCCATTTTCAAATTAATTCAGACGCAACACACAAATACACTTTCACTGGTCGGCCCGTCGAAACAATTTTAGGTCGATCGAAGTGGTCGAACGCTGGGAAAATGGCACCCAAAATGGAAGAGCGAGTCAGTGTTGCCGGCTTGCCGCGGAATGCAGATGCCGTAAGATGATGATATAGTAAAATATTGTATTTTATTCTAGTTAACATGATATTATGGCTAATAATGGATATATTTCACCTATATACTATCAATGTAAACTACTTTTATTCAAAATGAATAAATGGTGAGACACATTCATAGCGTTTTATTTCATTTTAAAAATTATTATTTATATAATATCGCATTTCCAATTAAAAAATGTTGCATCTGGCAATACTGTAGAACTGTGAAAATAATTTCAGGCAACAAGTGTTTTACAGCAAAACAACGGTTCTTTTGCTGGTATAAGATCGTTTATTTGACTTTACAATTTCTTGGAATCGTTGTATAACCACAGAAAACTATAACCATAAAACTATTGTTATTTTGGAATAGATTATTTGGTGTATAGTCAATATACAACTGTTGTATCATGGATATAATATACTCTTATACAACTTATTTGATTGGAGGTATATAATAGTTGTATTGCAGACATAATCTATTTATCTCCAATACAACTATTGTATAACGGTAAGTTTCCTAGACTCAGCTAAATCGTTATTTTTGCCACAATACAATAGTATTTTGTCTTTATATGACGTTCTGGCAATGAGCATACATCACTTGTATACCCACAAATACACTCGAGTTATACAACAGTTGTATTGATCCATTTCCCTCAGTGTATATATAGGGACTCTTCTACTGGTTGTTTACTTGAAGACCTGCAGAGATTAATGTAAAGCTCATACAACTTCTCTATATTTAAAGAAGAATCTAAGTGGAGTCGCTGCGTTTGGGCCCTGCAGTAAAGCGACTCTACTCGGGGAAAAGATTTAATGTGTAACTTAACCAAATTAGATCTTCCTAACATATTTTATTTTTCTTATGTTTCCCTTGATCAAAAAATGCAGGTGAATTTGTAATTATATCTTATTTCAAATGTGCTGTGTAAACAGGCATTTAGCTTATTGCCAAAGTGCTTAGAAATACATTTTTATATACTTGAATCTGATTAGTTAGAATTTAAAAATAATAACTAAAGGAATGTTTTCTTCTGCTATTTGTTTGGTTCTTACCTTTTCTGCAACGTTTAACATCAAACCTCCTAGTTGTCGCTAATAAATGTAACTTTTTCTCTTGTTCTGTTAGCATATAATAACGTCCAAAGACGTGTTCCCTCTCAATGGCGTATATGACACATACCATTTTTAGTAACTGAATCATGATATTTTACCTTTGATACAACTATGTAATATCGATTGCCTACATCGTAACATATTGGCTCGCCTGTATATTTTAGAGAAAAATTGTATTATAATTTTTTGAAGGGGCCGATATAGTAAACACATGCGCTAAGTTTGAATAAGTTTTAATAAGCCACTCCTAACTTATTCAATTAAATGTCATGGCAAAATTACGAAATTTTCCTAGTTTAGGTAATGCAGCAAAGACCAACAAATTATTATTTAGCATCGACACAACGAAAAGTAGCGTCAGTGACAACATTTTCATTGACGGCGCTTTAATTATAGCTGATTATGAGCTATTCACTGCTATTCTATTTTAAAAAAAGTAACTATGATTAAGTAGTATTATTCAGGAAACAGTTTAGGAGTAGTGTCTGAAATGTTTTCAGTTCTACTACAGTAACTACAGTATTGGGCACTTTAAAAAAATGTAAATATTTTCCTTACAAGTATGAAAAATATGAAAAGCTACGGCAAGGTGATGAAGAACGGAGAATTATATTTTGTCTTGAGGTAATGGAAATAGTAAATAATAATTGGGATTTTTTTATAAATATTTGGTTTACCGATAAATGTACATTCACCCTCAACAACGAACCAAATGTTTAAAATTACCGCTTTTGGAGCCAAGAAAATAAACAGCGTCTTGTTCATACTGGGACGCAATATCCACAAAATATAAATGTTTTGGCGAGAATTGTAGGACATCACGCTATTGGACCATTTTCTTTTTATTGAAGGCAACTTCACAACGGTAACCTATTGCACTAGAAGAAGATGTACGCGAAAATCAGGAGATCTGATATCAAATAGATGGTTGTTCTGCCCATAATTTTCTCATGGTTAGGAAATACTTGCAAAATATTTTTAACGGAAATATTATTGACCCACGGCATCTAATCTTTGGCCAGCTAGGTCTCCTGACTTTTTGCCAAAGGACTTCAGCTAAAATACTGTATATCGTTAGAGTGTGACAGAATTTGTCAATATCAACTAAGTAATGTTAGACATGAATTTTTTGATCGGTTAGGATATTGTTTAGCTGTTAATCGAGGATTGTTTAAACATTTAATTAATTAATGTTTTTGTGAAAATCTGTAGATCTATGTTAAATTAAAGGCTTAGGAAGAAAACATAAAGGTGTCTTTTGTTTTGGATGTGTGATTGCCGGATTTTTGAAACGAAAATGTGTTTTTATTGTGAAATAATCTGTATTCATTATGTCCAGCTTTACGTTAATTTTTGACAATAGCGTCATAGAAATTATTTGCTGGTGTTTGCTGTGTTACCTAAACTATGAAAATTTCGCAATCACATTAAAATGAATAAGTTAGGATTGGCTTATTAAAATGTATTCAAGCTTGGTGCATAGGTTTACTATATCGATCTCTTTAACAAATTTAAGACAATTTTTTTCTAAAATGTACAGGGGAGCCAGTATTTAGCCACCTCAAAATGTATATGGGATTTCCTATGTTAAACTAAGACATGCATCACCCAATATAAGAATCACACTTGTTATTGTGAAAAGCCAGATTTAACAAAAATGCGACTTACAGTAGTGTATCTTTGGGGTAACGAAATATAAATTTCGTCATATTTTAAGAGTCTATTTATTTTTGTCATTTTCTACAGAACTTATTTTTTATGTGAGCATATAGTTTTCTGCAATGTTATTTTTTAAAATTATTTTTAACGGATCTTCAGCCCTATGATCAAACATAGTTAACTTTTAACGTACCGTTTCCACAACAACAACCGATAACAGCCTACTTGTTAATTTTTCACTGTTGTTGAAAGATAGTTTATTTTGATGTTAGCATCTAGAGTTAACTTACGAGTTTGATCATAGGGCTGCTTATCCGTTTAGTTTGTTTATATTTAAACACATTCTACTTTAATGTATTACAGAATAATAAATTACAGAAATGTTCCTAAAAATCCGCTGTTTGTCACGTATATCATGAAATTTGTTACGTATCCATATCCAATCATGCGTATTGCCACAACTTTAATTAAATGGTACATTATTTTTGACTTTGTAAGAATTTTCGTCTAGTACACAAATTTACTCAAATAAACTTAAAATTTTAACTTTATTCTTACGTTTAACATTAACTCATAATTTCTGTATTTCACATAATATAAATATCTATAAATGATATTCGCTGTATTTACATAATCAATATCACATTAAACTATTGGCCTATATTATGAGAGAGAAAAGTAAGAGCTAAATTATTAAAAAGATTGGTATCGACCTAGGTAACGTCCTGACCTACAAATGATCGATGTTTCGTGTGCCCATTTAGACTTCCTATAATAAACCACAATGGATTTGATATTGCGGTAGGTTAAGGAAGTGAACTCATTGCTTGATCCAAATGAAATAAACTACTAACTTTGCAGGGCTGGTTGTAGCGTCAATGTTTTTTGTATGGGTTACAATCAAGGTGAAAAACAAAAGATGATTCTATAAGCGGCAGATGATATTAGATCTCCTATTAGATAATTATAAGCTAGTTTTAATGGAAGTTGAATTATTAGTATGTCTATGTCCCTATCTAAGTACATTACTGGAAATACTTGATTGCACTTTGGTCTGCTAAATCCCTTGCCTCCTTAGATTCTGACTATTTTGGTTATGATAAATAATAATTACTTACTGTTGTTATCGTTATACAAATTACCGTGAAGTACAAATTTCAATCTTCAAAATTAACATAAATGCCATCTTTATCCAAAAATAGTTTATTGACAGAGGTTACGTAAAATCAAAGCTAAATTAGTGAATGGAGTTAGAAAAAAAAAATAACAAACTACATTGGGGTAACAAAAATTTACATTAAAAATATTTAATAAAAAACTACTACATACCATAGTACAAATAAAATTAATGTAAGCTGGAAATTAGGAAATAAAAAAAAAAAAATATAGTACCTGTCCCAAAAAGTATCAGAGTACAAATAAAACTAAAATACACTGTAAATTAGGAAATTTAAATCTAAAAAAATATATTACTTATTTCAAAAAGTACCTATAGCTATCACAGTACATATAAAACTAAAATACACTGTAAATTAGGAAACTCAAATCAAATAAAAATATATTACCTATCCCAAAAAATACCTGCAAGTATCACAGAACAAATTAAACTAAAATACACTGTCAATTAGGAAATTTAAATTAAATTAAAAATAGTGCATATACCAAAAAGTACCTACAAGTATCACAGTACAAGTAAAACTAAAATACACTGTAAATGCGGAAACTTAAATCAAATAAAATATAGTACCTATCCCAAAAAGTACCTACCAGTATCACAGATCACGTAGTTTAAATGATCATTTATCATTATTTTCTTTATAAAATTCTGCGTTTTTATTGAATTTTTCTTAATATCTAACAGATCCACGCTTCCCTAATCATTGGAGGCTGATATCGAAATTTTGAAGTCAGAGCTAGATTCACCAGACCAAAATACATAAATACCAGCCAAAAATATTTCAAGAAGGAAAAATAGTTTTGAAAAGTTAGAGAGTGATTCCTTAATCATTAAATTATTACCCGCAATATTCATAACATGAAAAAAAAATTACCATGGGCCAACATTATATGCGGCATAATATTATTTATCAACGGTATCCTCCTTTTGTTGAATTGTGGATGGTGTTAATCTCTGTTTTTTTTTTCCTTTTCAAAAAATAACATTTTCAAGGTGGTGGCAAATTATAAGGAAAACCTCATTACGGCAATCCTTTAGATTAGATTGTTTGAATGATATTAAAATCTAAATTGTTTCTAAACAAATAAAAGCTATTCTTCATGCATCTTTTAATATTTTTATTTTATATATTTTATCTTGGATTTAATAAGAAAGAAAATTATAGCTTTTGCCTATTTATAATTTTCTTTGGTTATACATAGTTTATCTTTTATATCAGTGAAATGTACATAAACCACCTATTTATTTTTTCAAGGTAAAGATAAATTTGTAAATCCATAAAACGTGTTTTTATAATAAAAATAATAAATAATTCTTAGAAATAAAACTGTAACATCCTTTTTTCTTCTTTAAAATCAATGAGTAAGCCTTTTCTAATTCCATCTGGGATATTTGCAATCTAGGTAATACTTTAAAAACTACCCTGATTTTTCAAGTATGTATACTATACAGTACCTGCCATCGTATACTACTAGAATAAATTATTGATACTTTCTACCTGAATTCCTCTAAATACTACTTAAATTCGGGATCAACTTAATGCCTAAAATATGTAGAAACTTATTATAGCCTGTTCAAAATGAAGTCGGAACTACTGCTAACTTTCTTATTATAAAAACTACGAATTCAACTAAATTAACCAAGGCTGTGGAAAAAAGGCTAAAGGGGATAGGTCAAAATTTCTTATTTTGCAGGAAACACGTAACACTATTTATAAAATTACCACAACAAAAGTTAAACCTTTTCAAAGTCAGTTTGATGACATAAAAAAGCTTCGATCGGGCTTCAAAGGGACCGGCATCATAATCGGGGTTGTCAGCTCTTTTTTTCAAAATTCTTTAAGTTTTTATTATTAAAAGTTTTGTTTTATATCAGTATTTAATTGATAGTCAATAACTTTCTTGTAAGCTAATTTGCGAATCAACTTTAAACCAAGAAATTTACAATGTCAAAGAAAAAAAGAACAAGCCATTCATGAATGTTATAATACTTTTTTAAGTACTTCAGAAATATTATTTATTCAAAAATATTTTAAATCAAACTGAAAGGAATTTCACTGATGTTAAACAAAAAAAATAAACAATTAACAAACCCTTATGTTCCTCCTACACTTACGAAAATTTTGCAGAACTGGCAACACCCTAGCGATAGACCGTTGAGGCTCACCAGCAATTTAAGTGAGACTCCGACTGAGAAAATTGATAGAGCAGCATATAAACATAAATTTATATGCTGTAGACAAGAACAGCAAATAGTTAAAGGCTCTGCCAATTGGGTGATCCCTTGTCAGCTTTAAAATCAGTTAATGCTTGAGGTATACGATATTGGGAATCGGACAGCGGCGTGGCTGGTTGAAGCGATTTACTGTAATTTACATATTTTATTTTCTGCTATATCTGTGTGGTTTTAGACAAGTAAGGTTTTACTCGGTATCTTTATGATATTATATCGGTATGGCTTTTTGGCGACAATTTGAAACAGAAGATCAAGGTGAATTATCGCAGAAATATAATGAGTCGGTAAAAGAGTCGGCTATCGAAAGCGAAATAAGTCCGGAATTAAGAAACAAAGATTTACATGATCAATGTCAACGCATTATTTAAATATGTACCCTTGTTTAAAAAAGAAAATCCGGGAAAAACTGAAAATACGCTTTGTACAAGAATGTACTTGTAATAAATTTACAGAACTTAAGATTTATAATAATATATAATGTTATTAATTTGGGGACTGTAACCGGTAATTCCATAAAGCGCAAACCAATAAATCAAAAATTCAAAACGGCTGACAATACTACAAGGGATTTTATTCTGCGAACTATTTAAAACTTTTACGATCATAATATAGTGCCAACTTTAGAACTGTTTCGTGATAAATTGCAAGGTTACAAGTTACAACAACATTGCGTGATGTTTTGTTAAAATGTGGCTTTAAACATAAAAAATTAAATAATCTAAAACTACGACAGGACTATTTGCGCAAAATAAAGGAGCACTATGAATCCGATAAAAGTATAATTTATTTAAATGAAAGTTGGTTTGATACTCATGATGTTGTTAAGTATGGTTGGGTAGACAGTACAAATTGTACTAATGTGTTGCTTTTGTCAGCAAGGAATATCACTCAATAATTAATCTCCAACTTTAAGCGTAGTTGTCGATAATATTCGGCAGGTAATAACGAAATGAATGGCGATGTTTGGACAAATTGCGTAGCTCATATTATAAAAATAAAAAATGGATATTCTGTTTCACCACCAGCGTCAGTAGTAATCTAACCTGGAAATTATTCTACTTCTGAAAGTTCTGACGATTCCAATCATTAAATTGTTTATGAATTTAAATTAATTATATTCGTTTAGCACGTATCTTAAAAACTTGTTATATTACAGAACGTTTACTGTGATTCTGCTGATGCGATAAATTTGTTGTTAAAATATATATGGTGAATTCTAACTTTTAACTGTATATTCCACCTAACATAGTACTTGCCTCTATCCTTTCTTGGCAAAAATAATAAAACTCATTCCTCCTCGCGGTCCGTGCCGGACAAAGACAATTTTTTTAAATTGTTTTTGGCAAAATAAGTATTTTTTTTACCGAAAGACCATTCTAAAAATATTAAATGCACGTGTTCTTTGCAGGCAAAGTCACGGGTATAAACCTCTTATCGATATTAACTATATTTATTAATTGTTTCTCGCAAAATTAGCATTTTTCTTTACAGAAAAACCATTCTAACAATATTCTCTGCAAGGGAAGTCACGGGTACAAACCTTTTATCGATATAATGAATACTATTTAATAATATTAAAAATTTACAGCAATCCGCAATTCAACTATTTTGTAGAAGCGACGCCTATGGTCAGGAGTTTAACGCTTTTTTATGTCATCAAATTAAGCTTGGAACGACTATAACTCAAAAGATCTCACATCACAGACTTATGTTTAGCAACATATATTTAAAAGAACAAAGCTGGAAAAAGTACAAAAAACACAAAATATAGCAAAATTACTACTATTACTAATCCCTTCTTAGCTAAAACTTGTGCAACATAAAAAGAGACAAAAGGGGAAAGGCTTACCTATCTCGTTTTGCCTAATAAAATATTTTTAATATCAATTTAAAAATTTGGGGTAACTAAACTTATACTAGGGAAATATTTGCAAGAGCTATATAGTGAAAAATGCAGTATTGTATATTTAAAATTTAAAAATAGGTTTCATTAAAAAGAAAAAAAAATCAAACGACTTATTTAATAACTTAACAAAACGCAACATAAGCAACTATCATATTCATCATCATCATATTAAAGAAAGAAACTAATCTTCAAATTCACAGTGTAGTCGATCTAAATCGGGATCAATATCTACAGATATATCCTCGCTTATTGGTAAGCTCTTGTAAGAGGCATGATAATCCTAATCAATTCGTTGAAGGATTGCTAACAAATTTGCCTTTTCTTGCTGCTTATCGGCACTGGCTTACAATAATTTTTTATATGGTGTTAAATTAAATTAAAGGTCTCATGAGCGCATTAAAATCGTTCAATTAGTTTTTGAGATGTAGGCCTGCTATAACATTTTTTTCGATTGCTTCTTCTAAAGCGTTAATTATAAAAGGTTAGAAAATTTGCATATTGTTTGATAGGTATATAAATAAATCAAACTACTTACCGCCTGCAAGATCATTTTCATGAATATTATTAAAGCATTTGGCAAAAATAATAAATACACGAGAATTCTTATTGTAATTTTTAAAATCCAATATTTTTTCTTGCATACCTACAATCAAACGGCAGAGCAAATAAACAAAAAACTGACTGCTACTTTAGAATTATTTTACTCATTTTGACACTTCGCCCAGTACCAATAGCGATAAGTGAATAATTAACAAGTTGTGTTTAAGGTAGTTGTGGCGAAAGGGGATAAGCTAACATAAAACCTTGTGAAAAACTTATCCTTTTTTGGCTTAGATTAATAGTAACATTTACCCCTAAAAACTTGACTTTTTACTGTAAGTAGACTTAACCTCTTTGGGTGGTATGCATTATATTCATCTTATTTAAAAGATAGACTTGGCATTTTGTCAGATTGTGTCGTATACAGGGTATCCAGGAAATTGCGTGAAATCCCTCGGATTCGGATAGAACATGGAAAGATAACATGACAAGTTACTATAAATTTTTTTTTACATGCCCTCCTTACGGAGATATGTTCCCCTGAAGGACGCCGTTTAAAATCGGTATTTCTTAAATAACTTTCAAAGCACTTAATATAATTTAATAGAAATTTAATGTTATGGACACTAGTGAGGACCTTTTAAAATAGTGTCCTTGAAACATATTCAGCTTTTTTAGTTTACCAGAGCGGACTAAGCTCTACAACTTAATGCTTAAATTTTAACACCCTGTATGATAAAGACTTACAAACAATATAAATCTGGATAGCTTGCACCTTAGACTAAAAAAAAGGTGCTGTTATTTATTTATTATCGAAAAAATGAACCGTTCTCGAGAAAAATACTGATAAACGAATAGTTGTAGAAGACTTATGTTCGCAAAAAATGTGCGTGTTATCCATTTATCAGCACCACAAAAACGTATTGTTGTTGTAAACATTACTACGGTACGAAATAAATAAAATATCCTGCATTTTGGAATTTGTCATCCCTCACATCCTTTACTTCGATATTAATTTGCTGATTTATGGATTTTGTTGTGAATTAACTTGAACTATGAAATACACGTATATTAAGTATGCAGATATGCATCTGATGTATGGTCTTGCGTCTTGCGATGTTTAAGAAGCCGGAAGGTTATATCAGGAGAGATTTCCTAATCGTACTATGCCAAACCAGAAGACATTTCAAAGAGTTGACCAACGTCTGAGGGAGAATGGTGGGCAATTCCAGTTTATAAGGTAATACATATTATTGACTTTCTTCATAATTCTGGGAAAGATTGGGAAAAATAGTACTGATGCTGGTCTGAGAAGAATCGTACCTACGTCGCAATTAAAGGAAAATATTTTAAATGCTGTAGATGACAATCCATCAACGAGCACTCCAAAGTTATCAGGACAGTTTAATACATCGGCAATAGTACATTAAGTTCTTTAAGAACAGCTATTATATCCACATCATTTGCAAAAAGTACATGACCTGATTTCTGCAGATTTTCCTCGTAGAATGCAGATTGCAAATTGGCTATTGGATCAGCAACGAAATAATGTAAACTTCATTAGCATTACTCTTTTCACGGATAATGCAAGATTTACTGAGAATGGTATCACCAATTTACACAACACATATGTATGGGCTGATGAAAATCCTCATGCCACTATTATTTCGTATCATCAACATCAGTTTCAATCAAATAATATCTGGTCAGGAATAATTAGCAATTCTTTGATTGGACCATTTGTATTGCCGGAACGCTTAAATGGACAACTTCATTTAGAATTCCTCCAGAACGGTTTTCAGGATTTAATAGAGCACTTACCACCTGAAACCCGCCGAAACATGTAATTCATGCAGGAGTAGAGGAGGACGTATTGCCTGGCCTCCTCGATCTCCCGACCTAACGCCGTTGGATTTTTACCTGTAGGGACACCTAAATAACTTGGCTTATTCTACTCCGGTCGGCACTAGGGAGAAACTTCTACAGAGAATCACGTTTCATTTTGATGTCGTAAGGACCAAGGCTGAGTTATTGGGGCGGTTACAGCAGTCCTTAATTCGTCGTGCCCGCAAGTATATCAATTTTCACGGAGCCCATGTTGAACCCTCCCATGAAGTTTTTCAATAATTTCGTTTAGGTGCCTCTTATTACATCACTGCGTTTCTTTAAATTTTTGTCGGATTATACAACATGAAATGAAGCTTCTCTGTTGTCTTCATAACTTTCGTATCACACTTTGTTGTCGAGAAAATAATAAAAATAGAGACTTTCTTATTAAAAATAAACCATGAATTCGTTTATTATTCTTTTCTTCGAAAACGGTTTATTTTATCGACAATAAATAAGAGCACCTTTTTTTTAGTCTAAGGTGCAAGCTACCCAGATTTATTTTTTTAAAGTCTTTATCATACACGGTGTTAAAGATTTAAGCATTAAGTTGTAAAGCTTAGTCCGCCCCTGGTGAACTAAAAAAGCTAAATATGTTTCAATGACATAATTTTAGGAATTCCTTACTAGTGTCCATCACATTAAATTTTTATTAAATTACATTAAGTACTTTGAAAGTTATTTAAGATAACCCGATTTCCAGCTGCGTCCTTCAGGGGCACATATCTCCGTAGGGAGAGCCTGTAAGAAAAAAATGTATAGGAACTTGTCATCTTAGTTTTTCATATTCTATCTGAATCCAAGAGATTTCCCACATTTTTCCGGACACCTTGTATATAGAAATATAAAAACTTAAAAATAATATTTTAAAGATAAGTAAACTTGTGTTTCTGTTTCACAAAAGTAGTGTAATTTTTTACGTTAATCATTATGCTGATATCAAAAAAGAATTGAACGTCATCATCACGTGATATTGACTGAACAAGATTTGTCCAGTTGTCCTTTACTACATTTGACTAAAATTAGTAATAACGAAGATATTTTTATTTAATGTAATTTCATTTCTTATCAAAGGTGTTACCTATTAAACGGTCTTCCTCGACATACTGTCCACGGGCGATCAACTGATAAACAAAATGAATACATGTGTGATTAGTGAATTATAATTATGCTATTTAAAATAAGAAATTTAAAAAAATTATATTAAAAATTATTGGGATTTTAGTTGCTAATCCCAAGAATTAAAATACTATAAACTCATATTAAACACATTTCTAGTTCTACAAATTTCTGAGCACATTTCACAACTTTCCTTGGAGCGTTCAAAATTGTTCAGCCATCGATGTTATTGATAATATTACTATTATATTCTTGTAGTCCATCAACATTATTGTAACGATTCTTATACACTTATTTTTTTTTAAATCCCCAAAAGAAGAATTAGACTAATGTCTATTAAACACAGAGACCATAAAATTGGTCCGCGTGTAGTTCGGAAAATAGATAGGCAGTAACGTAGATATTGTGCGGCAGCGCATCATCCTGTTGAAGAATCTGTCTTGCGGATCTGCTAAATTAACGTTGTTTAAAATGTTCCTCCATTGTGTTTCTCAATAACTCTATATAGCGTTTTTTAGTCAGAGATCCTTCCTAAAAAACAGGTCCAATTATTTTTTAACTATACGTTTAAGCTAAAACGTGGGCGATGACGCAAAAGATTTTCGCGACTCCAGTAATACCAGTTTTTTTCTATTAAACATAACTCTATTACTGAAATCAGTTTCATCAATCCACAAATTAGGCGCAACTATTTGGAACATTAACTATGTTAATAAACCACTGTCAAAATTCCACGTCTCTTGGTTACCCTACCTTAGAGACTGTGTTGGTCTATACTTATAGAGTACATACTTGTACTTTCTTAATAAGTTATGAAAAGTTCCCAACATAGTTCAAGATCTCGCACACGGTCTCTTGTAGAGTTTTGGTAAAATTCTTCGTTGATTATACAAAATATTTTCTTTGGCATCGATTTATGAAAAACTTTTTCACTTGATCGAAACTGTAGAATATCAAAAAATATCTCCGGTCTGGCAAATTTCTTTCAGGAAACACTGTACAGTATCGTTGTAAGGCACGTTTACTATTCTTTTGACACAAAATACACAAACAGGTTGCATTTTTCAAAATGCGTAATACCATTTGGTTTTAAAAGTAAACAGTTCAGTCAAAGGTTTTGTTTCTGTCAATACGATACACGGCAAAAGGGGATATATCAATAATTCTTATTTTGCAGAAAACACATAACACTATTTAAAAAATTACCACAATAAAAGTCAATGCAAAACATTTCACATAACAAACACACTTATGTTTAGCAACATATATTTACAAGAAGAAAGCTGTAAAAACTACAGAACAAGACAAAATATAGCAACAAAAGGTTACTTATCCCTTTTTAGCTAAAACTTGTGCAACATAAAGAGAAACAAAAGGGGGAAAAGTTAACCTAAAATCTTAAATCTTGGCCCAATTAAAGATTTTTAATCTGAATTTAAAAATTTGTGTTAACTAAACTTATACTAGAGAAATTATTACAAGAGTACTTTGAGTATAATCAAAATTGTATATTTAGAATAAGAAAAATTGAGAAAAATTCGATAAGAAACGGATTAATTGAAATAAATGAAAATATCTCAGGTATTATTAATTTTAGCGATTAATAAGGACAAACTTTGTTTAAAATTTCACTCCCTATCAAACGAATATAGCAGATATAGGGCATTCCGTTAAAACAAAAACATTTTGATCAATATCTCGTGATTCTGATATTCAGTTGTTTTTTTTTGCCATCAGAATAATAATGAGCGTAAAAAACTACAATTCCTTGCTAATTTAGTTGAATTCGTACCTTTTATAATAAGACAGTTAGCAATAGTGTGGTCGTCATTTTGAACAGGCTATAATAAATTATTGCATGTAGTAGGCAATTAGGCATCTACTTGATACCGAATTTAAGTAGTATTTAGAGAACAGGCTGCATAATATTTCGGAAGTTAATGCTATTGTCTTGTTGGCTAAAAATTTTTGATATTTAACTCAAAGTATATTCAAATAGGTGATATTTCAGATATTTGGTGTTCGTGTGTTCGTATTTTAATTCTGTATACTAAGCGAGCATAATGTATAGCTGCTGTGTTGTTATTATTTAGTTGCAAATAATATTTACAACATATTGCTGATTACATATTGATGTTGCCACATACCGCTACTTAATTATAATTTAATATTTATTAACCAGAAAAACCTAGAATAAATAGCTATTTATGTATCAAGGGCGTTACGGGGACTATAATGCCCTGAAGGTAGAAATAGCCCGAGGGCCTCTGGCCCGAGGGATAGGTTTCTGCCTGATGGGCATTATAGTCCAGTAAAGCCCGTGGTGCATACAATGCTTTATGTTTTACCTAAAAAAGAGTTTTTCAATGACTAATTACATTATTTATTCGCAATATAAAAAATAAGTTGCACCTGTACCTGTATACGTAAGTAGATAATGACTGGTGTTAAGTTTGACTTTGATGTTTCTGTCAGTTAGTCAGTTGGCATTTTTTATTTAACGATTTGCTCAAAATGGAAGAAATTCCACAAAATATAAGAGAAAAGGTCATAAAAGCGACCGAAAATCTTTTGCCAGTTAAATCAAGGCAACAGTATGATCGGGAGTATGGCATATTTGGTATTTGGAAAGATACGAACACAATTCTTCAAATAACCGAAAACGTTTTAATGGCATATTTCCAGGAACTGGTAAGTTATTGATTTTATTTTAATACATATGTTTAACAGACTGTTCTTCTATACAAAATAGCGTTAGTGCTACCACCGCTGCTACCATCACAAAAAACACCGACCATTCTATAGTGGGATCAGCTACATTTTCCGGGACATTTCAAAATTGTAATTTTTATTTTGGAAATAAAGTTTAATTTTTAGTATTGTTTAAAGAAAAAATTATTTTTTGTATAAACTTGATCTTTATTGTGAGAGAAATAAAATTGGATAAGCAATAAAATTTCCATATTAGCGCATTAGGGTAATATAAGCGGGCATTATCATAATGCCCGCTTATAATGCCCTAGGTGTGATAGCAGGTATTATTGCTATCATAACATATTCCGTTTCTAAGGTATTATAGATCAATAATAGATAGGTAAAACATAAATGTATTTATTGAAAAGGAATAATAATGTATTAAGGTAATTAAGAGTATTTTAATATAATTGAGGCGTTTATTTGCAAAACAACACATGTCCAAAAAACAAATTCGAGACAATCAAGAAAAACTGCTTGGCTTTAGACTATTAAGGATTTTGATTTTGGGTGTTTTTATGATTAAATGTGGAATAAAGAAACAATTTTTGACTTTAATTTTTGTTTATTTTGCACACGAAACCAAAAAACGTTAAAAAATTAAAAAATATTGGAAACAACCTCCGTCTTTGGTCGGATGTTAAGGTAAAACTCCTTGTTACGAAGATTCTTAAGATATTTGGTAAGTTCCATCAAATCTCGGAACTTTCTTGGATTTATTTCATGTGTACGTTGGTTAGGTATCAGTGCTATTTCTTTAGGCTTTTTTTTCCTGCAATAGTACCTATGGTATGTCCAAGGACCATAATAACTTTGGCGTATTAGCACTTGTCCAGGATATTCTTTAGATATTTGGTACATTCGCGCTGGTTTCAGCGAAATTTTTGGTTTGGATTTTTTTAAAAATAGGTCTTTAAAACTTTCATCCATTAGAAACCATTGGGAATCTATTCTAGCATTCACAACAATAAATGGAGATGGTTTGGACTTTGCTTTTCGAATAAGATCATTCCGTTCTTCTGGAATGTCCAGAACTACTTTTTCTGCAGTCGAAATTAGGCTAAAGTCGCTATCACTCGGTAAGTATGAATGCCCCCGCATAGGATATAGGCCTGTCACTTTTGATGCCAACTAAGGTCAACTTTAGTACATGTACAAGGATATATGAAAAGCGAATAAACACATAGTTCTTGTTTTGGCCTGGGCACGGGCAGCCATCAGAAAAGAACCAGATTTCATCAGTTCGGCTCGGTAAATGTTCTTTCAAATAGTGAAATATCATGGAAGTTCAAGAGAATACGTTGAATATATTCGGACAAGTGTTGTTTTTATGGTATATGTATATATAAATAAGGTCCATTTTCGGTTAAAATGGACATGTATTGTTTTTCAAATGAACGCCTCAATTTCAACATTATTCGAAATCTTCATATCCTACTAATTTTGATTTCAAATGGCTATGGAAATGTGCCAACATAGCGCATTATTGTTAATTTAACTGGTTGACACAGGCCACCTGCCGCTCGCAAAAATAGGCGGCCGATATTTGAGTGTGTCAGTGGAGTAGTGATACAACGGGCGAAAGTGCGAAGGTTATTCACTTTTCATAAATACATCGGCACCGTGTCGCCAAACTTTAATTTATGCCCCTTTGACAATAATACGACCAAAACTAAAAAGTCATTATCACTGAGCCAATCCTGAAGCTGTTTTTTTTTATGCCGAAATATAATTTCTTATTTTTATTACATTTAAAACATATCGGTGTAGTACGCCCATTATTACCTCATGTTTTAAAATATTGTGCTTTCTCTTACCGATCCATCGTAGCCACAGGCTCGTAGTATGTGCACCTGATGTACATTTTTGGGCTGGTCCTGTTTGGATTATGTGTTGTGTAAATCAATAAATAAATAAATTACTTATTTCTTTAACATGTGCGGACCAAAAACTTTAAAACTAGACAAACCGTCTCCATTATAAACACAGGCTAAGCAAAGAATTGAATTTAAATGAAAAAGCTTCGAAAATATTCCCGCTGTTGAATTGAGAATAACCGAGATTGTTTTCTAGCAGCGCCCTATTATATAAATATTGAAAGGTTTCGAAACAAAAAAGCTTCTGGGCCTAATAAAATTTCAGTCATCGTGATTAAGGCATGTGCTGATGAATAGACGGCATTCTGGAAGCTTTTGAACTTATACTACAGAAAGAATTTCTTTTTTGCTGGAAAACTGCGCGAGTTCAGATAACTGCAGCTAGGGAGGTCCGCCTGATAAAGAACCAATATTAAATAACCCTTGCTGCTCTCCAGCTGCAACTGCTTTAGGGATTACATTTTCATATAAAAAAAAATTACGTTTTAAAGAATTCCCAAAAGTTTAGAAAAATGCTTTGCAACAGCTATGATGATTTTATTCTATATCTACAACGACCTTGCAGCCAGAGCTAAGACAGCCTCGCAGAAGGTTGCCTTCTCACTACGATAACCCACATCTTGCGACTTTTTTTTTTCTTTGGTCTCACCCTTTAAAAATGTTGTAAATGTCAAGAAAATTACCTGTGCAAAATTTCAAGTTATTTAATTATTCCAGAATGGTTCCGCCGATGGAATGAAATACAAAGGTTTTGAAATTTTAAAAATTTTAATATCTTAACTACCACTTACTACATAGAAACAGAGTATATATTATATTATATACGTAATATAGGTTTAAAATGTTTATAAATTGTGCGTAAGAACTAACCCTAATATGTATTCACACAAATAGTTTTTTTAGTCGCTTTACTCAGATCTTAAATTTTTTTTTTATTCTGTTACAATTTGCAATATACATTGACGTTGTTCTTCATCTTTGCTAATATTTTATTATATTCGTCTGTGAGTTTAATACCCCTTCTTGCTGTATCCTTCACTACTTTAAGCTTTTTTAACGCATTAGAATAATTTAAGTACTCATCATTACTTTTCCAATGTTCTGGATTCTCTTTTAAAAAAAATTTGTGGATAACCCTAACTTTTTATAAAACCTAAGAGTATTTCTACATATAGATTCTCAAAGTTCTTAAGGTTCCACTTCGTATATATTACTTAATTTGACTCG
Source organism: Polydrusus tereticollis (assembly GCA_963920685.1). Lineage (NCBI taxonomy): Eukaryota > Metazoa > Arthropoda > Insecta > Coleoptera > Curculionidae > Polydrusus > Polydrusus tereticollis. The sequence goes on from OY987329.1 coordinate 61,763,554, forward strand.
TTTTTCACCTTCCTCTGGCGAGTCTTGTTCTTCTAGAGCTTTTATCATATTTATTTCAATTTCAGCAGGGATCTCGTTATCAAAGAATGATACTGTGCAAATCTCAGAAGATAAGTACCATAGGTGATTTTTAATTTTTTCAACAGCAGCTTCATATAACTGTGGATCAATAGTTTTATATTTAATATGACATATAAATATGTATACATGTGAGAACTTTGTTCTCTAGCCACTTGCTGAGACCTTATACAATAAGGATTAACCAAATTATGCTATTCTCTGGGCTACATGCCCCAACGAGCGCTGAATTAAATAGCACATGTTGGCGTATTTTGACTAACACTGTTAGTACTAAAATACAAACTCAGATTGCAGAAACTACCGGGAAAGAAAATAATGAACCTTTATTTTCAATGATAGGTTGCTACGCTGCTGCTACCTGTAGACCGGTTTCGAACTCTTTGGTTCCCGTCAGCACAGGGCAAGCATGACAAGCGAGCACACCTACCCTTGGAAAATCGAAACACCCTATAGCCACAATATTGTTCTGCCTAGGCAGTACAATACAGGTGGCGCCATCCTCCAGAAGTTTCTAGCAATCTGATGTAAAAGATACCGTATGGTACTATAAACACAATAAATAGTAAGAGAATACTACTTGGCAAGTGGTAATCATAATATTATGACATATAAATATGTTTACATGTGAGAACTTTGTTCTCTAGCCACTTGCTGAGACTTTATACAATAAGGATTAACCAAATTATGCTAAAACAGCTATAGTATTCTCTTACTATTTATTGTGTTCATAGTACCATACGGTATCTTTCACATCAGATTGCTAGAAACTTCTGGGGGATGGCGCCACCTGTATTTTACTGCCTAGGCAGAATAATATTGTAGCTATAGGGTGTTTCGATTTTCCACCGGTCTACAGGTAGCAGCAGCGTAGCAACCTATCATTGGAAATAAAGATTCATTATTTTCTTTCCCGGTAGTTGCTGCAATCTAAGTTTGTATTTTAGTACTAACAGTGTTAGTCAAAATACGCCAAATTGTGCTATTTAATTCATCCCTCGTTGGGGCATGTAGCCAAGAGATGAGAGAATAGCTGTTTTAGCATCATTTTTTTAATCCTTATTGTATAAGGTCTCAGCAAGTGGCTAGAGAACAAAGTTCTCACATGTATACATATTTATCGAGAGGGTAGTCGTTGCTCACTAGATAAGAAATAAACTAGTGAATATTGGGGAGTGCAGCAAATGAAAGAGTACTCTTTAAAGTTATTCCAAGCTTTCGGAAATCATATATTTCATTTCCATCCTCAGGGAGACTACAATTTATATAAATTAAGATTAGGAAACCTCATTAGAACAATAAATAAATGATTTTACTTACAACTTTTTTGAGATTGTTCATAAGGATGTTCATAGAATTAATATAGGACATGCGAGAAGAAAACGTGTTGAAACCCAAGTCAATTACAATTAAAATCAAAAATTGGAGACAATACTAAAAACATTGTATATGGATGTAGAAACACACAATTTAAAATAAAATCAAAATTTTGATGTTCACATTTTGAAAATTTGTTACTTAATTTGAAATTATGGAATTATTTAGCGGGAAATCATGACTTGCCTGTCTCCATTTTAAGTGACTAGTAGGTTAGGAAATACTGTCATTTTAATATGTCATTGAAATTGTCAAAAATATTTTTAATGCGGTTTACAATAAGAATAATATTAAATAGAGAGAATAACGGATTTAAGTGTTATCATGCAGCAAACCTGAAAAATCGTTAAAATGCATTTATACGAGGTTCGAAGTGTTATCAATAGTATTGATTGTACGTAAATTTTTATCTAAGTGGAGCAGATATGAATAAATTACACTTAAATGTTGGATATCTGTTCTTTTGTTCATACTATTGGGTTCTTGAGCAATAAATGTCATTTCCAAAAACAGTCTTTTTTTATAATTAGTTTCTGAGGTTAGAATCTCAGCTGAATTAAAATTAATGTTATGGTCCATATTATTTGCATGTTCAGCAAGGGCACATCTCTCTGGATAGTGTCTACAGTCACTCTTGTGGTTAGTGATTCTGCTAGACAAGTGCCTAGTAGTTTGACCTATGTATACTTTATTACAGTCTGCACAAGGGATTTTGTAGACAACATCTGATAGTTGATTAGACTGTGTTTTGTCTTTAAGTTTGGAGTGAATAGAGTTTATTGTAAGTACAGGCTTGTATGCAATCTTTATATCATTGATTTCTCTGAATAGTCTAGAAAGTTTTGGAGTGATATCCTTTATGTAAGGCAATGAAGTGAACTTATAGTTTATAGTCGCTTCAGTTATATTTCTGTTTGTATTATTGACATTGTTCACGTTGGGTGCTTGTGTTAGAGTGGAGGACGTGCTGAATAGTAACTTTTTTACCAGTGTGGCAGGGTATGAATTATTAATGAAAAGATTGAGGAGGATGTAAAGATTCTTATTTAGGAAAGATGGGTGTGAAATTTTCGAAACTCTCGTTTTCATTTGTTTTATTAGGTTCACTTTAATACTATGCTTATGGTAGGAATGGTAGTTTAAATATCTACCTGCACTACAAGGTTTTTGGTACCAGTCTATGGCAATTGTGTTGTCTATATTGCGTATAAATCTGGTATCTAGGAACGGAACTGAATGTGATTCATCCTCCGTTTCTATTGTGAACTGAATATATTGATCGTAGTCATTGCGAGTCTCTACTATTTCAGTTAAGCCATCTGCAGGAAGTGCAATGATGATATCATCAACATATTTTTTTAAAAAGAAGGGTTTGAAAGAAAGGACTGGTAAGACAACATCCAACAGGTCGTCTATGACGTAGTTAGCCAAAATGGGTGATATTGATGCACCCATAGGCGTGCCAAAAGTTTGTTTGTAGAAAGAATTGTTAAAAGAAAAGTAAGTATTTTCGAATAGAAAGGATATTATTTCGAAAAAAGTTTCTCTGTTGATATTACAGAAATTACTGATGCGATGCCAATTTTTGTGCATAGCTTTCTTTGCAGCGTCAAGATAAACGTTGCTAAAAAGGGAGACCACATCCAAGCTTGCAGGACATAATTCATAGGCAATTGTAAGTTGTTGTAAGTGCTAGCTATTACAAAGGCATCTTTAATGTAATATTTATTATTGTAAGCATACGCTTTTGTGAGAATGTCTGTAATGAAACCTGCAATAAACTCAGTGGGGGCGCCTATGGACGCTACAATAGGTCTTACTGAAAGGATTGGTTTGTGAATTTTTGGAAGTGAATAAAATTTTGGAGAGATGCCCTTATAATTAGTTAGTTTCTTTTTTGTAGATTCATCTATTTGGTTAGTATTGTGTAATTTTTTAATTAAGTTGTTACATTTAGTTTGAATAGACGATGTAGGGTCATTTCGTAATTTAGTGTAAGAAGAATTGTTATTGATATCATCTGACAATTTAATATATTGTGCTTTGTTCATCACCACTGCAACATTGCCCTTGTCTGATCTTGTTAAGATGATATTAGGGTTATCTTTAAGAAACTTTTTTGATTTTTTATATAGATTATGGATTAATGAATTATGTTTTATGTTTCAATGTTGTGATTGGTGATCACATTAGTCGCTCGTGCTATTGTTATGTTCTTAAGAGATGTATCTTCAATAGAAGAAGTGATGTAATCAATATCTGCTAAAACATTTTTAATTGATATATCTTTGCCTAGAGTAGGCTCGATGCTAAATTTTGGGCCTAAAGATAGGAAACTTTGTACATCATTTGGAATTTGTGTGTCTGAAATGTTTTTTATCCATTGAGGTTTAGTGTTTAATATTTTATTGAGTTGATTATTATGTAGTTTATTTAATTTATTTATGTTTTTTGTTTTAATTTTATAGAAAAGTCTATTGTAGTTACTATGTTGTCTACCTGAAAAGTTGTTATAAATGGCCTCATTGGTAAGATTGATAATGTCATTTTTTAAGGAAGTTAACGATGTTTCAAGTTTGTTTATGATTTTATGGTTAGTGTTAATTTCAATATTTATTAATTTATTTCCCAACCTACGATTGTATTCCACTGCATTATGTGCGTCTTGTCTCAGTAGTAGATTCTCCACTAGGCCTGTAGAAGCCGTAATATGTTGTGGTCTGATGTCCTTTTGTCTGCATTGTAACAGAAGAATCTTAACATCCTTCTCAATCTTTTCAATAATAATTCATACCCTGTCACGCTGGTAAAAAAGATACTATTCAGCACGTCCTCCACTCTAACACAAGCACCCAACGTGAACAATGTCAATAATACAAACAGAAATATAACTGAAGCGACTATAAACTATAAGTTCACTTCATTGCCTTACATAAAGGATATCACTCCAAAACTTTCTAGACTATTCAGAGAAATCAATGATATAAAGATTGCATACAAGCCTGTACTTACAATAAACTCTATTCACTCCAAACTTAAAGACAAAACACAGTCTAATCAACTATCAGATGTTGTCTACAAAATCCCTTGTGCAGACTGTAATAAAGTGTACATAGGTCAAACTACTAGGCCCTTGTCTAGCAGAATCACTAACCACAAGATTGACTGTAGACACCATCCAGAGAGATGTGCCCTTGCTGAACATGCAAATAATATGGACCATAACATTAATTTTAATTCAGCTGAGATCCTAACCTCACAAACTAATTATAAAGAAATACTGTTTTCGGAAATGACATTTATTGCTCAAGAACCAAATAGTATGAACAAAAGAACAGATATCCAACATTTAAGTGTAATTTATTCATATCTGCTCCACTTAGATAAAAATTTACGTACAATCAATACTATTGATAACACTTCGAACCTCGTATAAATGCATTTTAACGATTTTTCAGGTTTGCTGCATGATAACACTTAAATCCGTAATTCTCTCTATTTAATATTATTCTTATTGTAAACCGCATTAAAAATATTTTTGACAATTTCAATGACATATTAAAATGACAGTATTTCCTAACCTACTAGTCACTTAAAATGGAGACACGCAAGTCATGATTTCCCGCTAAATAATTCCATAATTTCAAATTAAGTAACGAATTTTCAAAATGTGAACATCAAAATTTTGATTTTATTTTAAATTGTGTGATTCTACGTCCATATACAATGTTTTTAGTATTGTCTCCAATTTTTGATTTTAATTGTAATTGACTTGGGTTTCAACACGTTTTCTTCTCGCATGTCCTATATTAATTCTATGAACATCCTTATGAATAATCTCAAAAAAGTTGTAAGTAAAATCATTTATTTATTGTTCTAATGAGGTTTCCTAATCTTAATTTATATAAATTGTAGTCTCCCTGAGGATGGAAATGAAATATATGATTTCCGAAAGCTTGGAATAACTTTAAAGAGTACTCTTTCATTTGCTGCACTCCCCAATATGCACTAGTTTATACATATTTATATGTCATATTATGATTACCACTTGCCAAGTAGTATTCTCTTACTATTTATTGTGCTTTATATATAATGAGATTTTTTGCAAATTGAAGATCTTGATATAGAGCCTTGTATGGACAGGGAGCGGTGAACCAAGCCTTAACATAAACTTTGACGATAAAAATGCATACATATCTGTTACGTTCCCTTTCTTGACTGTTAGTGTAAACTCGTCCCTATAAAGATATATTTTAAGCAATAAGTAGCTTACGCCATCCAGCGTGCATGATAGAATGCTCCAGAAGCACGAATGGTAAACTCTACACTGCCTATCCTAAAGACAACTGGGTCAAATGCCAAAATTCTCTACAGTCGTCGCGAGGCCCTGGGAATCTATGGCTTGTTCCACAAAACTAAGAATACCAACAATTTCGAAATATTCAAGTTGCAATAATGTATTTATATTTTTATCTTCTAATGCCGATTTATAATTTAAATTATTGACTTTAGACCTGGATTCTCTATAACGTTTAAACAATGGTACGTTGGGACCACTGGAAAAAGACATTTTTACACCAAAAGCACTTTTTAAAATAAGTTCACAAATATGATGCCTACAAGGTAAATAAATTAAACCTCTTTCTAACAGTTCTTCTAGTAAAACACTTTTAGACGACCCAAGTTGGAGGCAATAGTGTCGCAACATAACGCAACTACTGTATCTTCGAGATTCCAGTCCAATAGCGCTTCATAAACCGCAGTAGCTTGCTTTCTCCCTGTTAAAGTTTGTAAGACTGGTATTCTTAGAATTTGTTCTGTGTGGCCACTGGTAATTATAACTGCTAGTACATTATACATGAATCCCGGACGATATTTTTTTCGTTGACTGACCAAGAGCTTTATATCTTCTTTAACTTTTAACATTTTAAGTACGTTTGCGTGAGCGATATCAAACAAATCGTTTAATTTATTGGCAAACGTTATTTCTTTTTTTTTGCGGCGTCCATTGCTTTATGGGAGCTCAATTACTAACTTAGTACTATGATGAAGATTTAACTTTACTTAACGTAAATTAAAGAACAGTACACTTAATACATCTTTATTGGAAGGAAGTTTATTTCCAACAATTTGTGACGTGCAATTGCCAATCAGGTACACCCAAGTATCTTTTCTTAAACTTCGAGTAGTCGACATGACGGAAAAGAAAAACACAGCTTACACAAATCACTTTAAATCACAAATTTAACGTTTTCTCTTCGAAAGATAGATTAAAAATGAACCTTGTTTCGAAATATGAATTGAAACTAAGCAGTAATGACAGCTCGAGGGAATTTTTGACCCGCTCTAGGAAAATCAGGTACATCGGCAGGTAAGTGAAATAATAATAATATTTTGGAAATCCCAGACCTTTCCAATTTGGTAATATTTAACCATGGAACCATAAATATCAAAATATTTATCATTCATAAAAAGGATGATGAAAATGCTTTATATCAAATTATGTGTGTAATAAATTCAAAAACAAAAAAAAAACTTATATAAAGTTGGGCCACCCTACTTCTCACACATACCGCTCGCAGAGCTTCATAAAGGAATTTTCCCAATAAAAAAAATCTAAAAAGGCACACTTCAAAATTCATTTATTTGTAAGCATTTCTTATTGGGGCACCGTGACATTACAGTAAATTTATGTAGCTCGGACTCCAAAATCTCCACAAATTAATTATTAAATTAGCGTCCTACGCATTGAGCGTCATTATTACCAACCGTCCGAAGTTTTGCAGACATGCAAATTATAATAATTAGAATCATGAGATGTATGATAAATGTGGAGGAAAATGATTTAATAAAATTTTTGATGTATCTCCTTTGTGTCGTTTTGGAACAACGAACCTATTAAATGCCCAAGATACATAATATAATTTTAATTAAGGGTTTCCCATGTGCCCTATTATTCTTTTATAACTTGTCTCCCATTTACTGTTTGAAATTTAAATATTGTAAACTTTGGGTTACCAAAAATTGCGAGCGAGCTGTTAAATCAAAAAATTATTTGTATCGACAATGGCATAAAAATCCTACCGCCGAAAATCGTACCATCTTTGTTAACCCTTGAAACCAATGCAAGCAAACCATAAACTACATGCTTACAACCAGAGGATCAAGAACAATTATTGATCATTTTGGTCTGTAGATAATAGGCCGTCAGTCAGAACTATACGAAGTCAGCCGTTCCGACTCTAACACGTTTTGACAGCACCATTGGAATCAAAGCACAGGAAAAAGCAAACCTACTGGCAGAACTATTTTCTTCACATTCAACGGCTAATTTTCAGGGAACAACTCCACCGAACATTCCCGCTGCAGAGTCGAGAATGCCACAGATTTTTCCCGGCAGCGCCCGATTAAACGAATCTTGACACCAAAAAAGCTTCTGGTCCGGGCGAAATTCCAGTGATCGTGATAAAGACATGAGCTGGTAAATTGACATTGGTATTCTGTAGGGTTTTTAACTTATCTTACAAAACAGGAATATTTCCTTCTTGCTGAAAAACTGCGCGAGTCTAGCCCATATCCAAAAAAGGCAAGACCTTGAAATTAATCAACTAGTCGCTTTACTTTCGGGAATGTCAAAAGTTTTGAAGAAAGCTATCAATGAAATATTATTAAAGTGCCTGTAAGCCTTTAACATTATCAGTGACTGTGAGTATGAATTTCGTACGTCTGGATCAACAGGAGCCTTTCTAGCCTGTTACCCAAGTTTGGAACAACGCAGTAAAACATCATGGGAACTCCTGGGTGGTAGCACTAGACATTATCAAGGCCTTTGACCGAGTATGACATGGGGCACTCCTAACTAAAGTAAGAGAATTTGGAATGCCGGTTCAATTTTGTTAATGGCGACCAAGCTTTCTTAAAGATCGTTCTCTGCGAGTGGCGATGGAGAAATTCCTTCCAGAAACATTTAGCATTAATACCGGAATTCCTCAAGATTCTCTATTGTCGCCTACTCTCGTTTTACCATACATTAACGATCTTTTGAAAAAAAGTAAAAATCCCACACTTGTTTAATCCTTTACTTTGAATGCTCGAACATCGACTGCCAATGCACATCTGTATAGCCAACAATAGACCTGAAACGAACTCTGTCTGGGGTGACAATAACCAAGTGGAATGTAACGCTCAAAAACCCAGACGTCATTTTTTTTTTAAAAGTTAATATTGAAGAACCGGATATATTCGTGACAGGACATTCGACTTCCTTGACTTCATCAATTCTTTTATTGGGCGTCAATTTGGCTAGTCATATGTGTTGGCACAGTCACGTTGTGGCTATTGCTAAGGTAGCCTCGTAGATCCTTGGGATACCTACATATTTGGTGCTCTGCTACTAAGCATACCCTTAGATTTCATTCAAAGAAGAGCCATTGGCTTGATGATCTGAGAAACAACCTAGAAAAAAACCTTGAACATCGAAGGCAGGTTGACGACTTGAGCCTTTTTTACAAATATTTTCATGGCAGGTGCTCAACTGATTTTCCGCTTGATTCCACCCAGAGCGGAGCATAGTAAAAATACACAACGAGTCACTGCAGCGTACGTAGTTCAGCTTAGTGTCCCTTGAACGACACTGTTTCAAAATTCTTTTATCTGGGGAACATCGTCACTCGGGATCGAGTCTAATCTTCAAAGATTCAAGACCAACGCGAATCATTTCTTGCTCAATTCTTTTTAAAACAAATTTATATTTGATTATTAAAAATACACAGGAACAGTTTTATGTGTATCTATTTGGCAAAAGTTAAGAGTATTTTGTCCTTCAAATTCGTAGATCCTTGACTTCTTAAAGCAAAGTGACTGTGAAATAGGCACTTTTCTCAAATCTAATTATCTTCGCTCGGTGATGTAAGTAAGCAAAAGACACCAATATTTACTATAAAAAATATAGACATAATTTCTTTGGCAATTTTTAAAAAAGTTTTCTCTCCAAATATAACAAAAAAGATAAAATTGATATTATTGAAACTTTTTTATGGAGAACATAGGGACGGATTAAGTTTTAATGTAAGGTCATTTTATTGTAATTATTTTGACACTATACGATAATGTCCCAGTATAAAATACTTTGCACTTGGCACTTTTTTAAAAGTCTATGAATGATAAAACGAGTTCAGTATTTAACAATCAGAGACAACTAGTAACACAATGTGAAACTTATATTGATATTGTGGCTTTAAAACCAAAAATTTTAAATTGTGTTAATAAGTTAACCACTTTGGATAAAATATAACCGTTACACTTAAGGTACAATACGTGGTCACGTGTAGAAGCAACGTTGTCCAAAAGTCTAAAGTAACGCCATAAATTCTTACCAAAAAATCAATATTGGACCGGATATACAAATAGGAAGGTAATTTATAACTGGTAAAGTCAAGGTCATCGTTCTAATGAATCTTACGTAAAAACTCTGTTTTGGGTCATAAAATAACAATAAAATGCCGAAAAGGATCCTCCCAAGACACACATTGAGGTCTCTTTGTTTTAAACGTTTGTCTGACATAGCAGTTAAGCTGTATCAAGTAAGAAAACGGTGGACGGTTTTAATGTCCGATAAATCTTAGGTCAGGGTTAGTTCAGATTTGTTCTTGTAATTTTACGATGTTATTAATTTGGATATCCGTCAATATAGGTACACAAATTTAAAACAAAAATTTAATTATCAAACACAAAAAATTAATGTTACCCAGAGTAGCAGACAAACACACATTTATTCTTCATTCTTCGAATTTCATACAAAACCTTATTTACGCCAAAAGTAAATTACTTAAAAAAATATAAAATCTCTTTAATGTATTATCACATAGAATAGCTCGGTAATAGGTATTTATCTAATTTCAATTAAAATTTCGTTTTTTCTATGCTCCAGTCCTGATGACTGTATTGTGGATTTTTTTTTAAATAAAGTCCTTTACTATTTAGAATCTTCTTTGAGAGTTAAGATTTGGTCATTTTACTTCTTGTACGTCGTTGGTAATTGTATTTTGATTGAAGTGCGCGTGTGTGTGTGAGTGTATTCATCTCGTTCGCGTTGTACTAGTTGCCTCGATTTACCTTAGTTTTGGTTTCCTTCCAGTGTAAAAGAAAGCGCCACAAATATAAAATTATCGTTTACATTTAAATATCAGTTAAAAACCCCAGCAAAAAATGTATCAAAGGAAGCGACAATACCACCCCCCCCCCCCCGGTTAATACTTTAAGAGTCAACGCGGACGCTAAGAAAGTTAAATCTAATTTTCGCTTACGAATATTCTGTTGGCCTTCAAAGCTCATATTCCGCTTCGCATTGGCTGAATCAGATAGAAATTGATATCACCGTGTTAGCTCGATCTATTGACAGTATTTTTGATTGCTACTAGCGAAGCGCCGATACGGCTTTGCTCTGTTCTTATCTGTACTACGTAAGAAAAATAGATGCGAAGACAGCTCATGTCTGCACGAAATCGTACCCGGCGGCATCTGGCTTTTAAGTTGCAAGTAAGGCACTCGCCGAAGTAGTCCAGGAAACTGTACTGGGAAAGCTTAACTCTGAATTTGCATGGTTCTTACCTCCTTAACTTCAGCGCCATCTCGAGATAAAGGATTAAATCGGTTTTTCGCCTGTAACTTCTATTATTTTTGTACTAGAAAAAAAATTAAAAAAGCATTTTGTAGGGGAAAACAATACCTATAAAACCATGCCTTTGAAAAATTCAATAACTCATTTGTTCATACTAAAAATTCCGTTATTTAAACGAAATAAGCATAATGATATCAGTTTTTTCGCTATTTCCAATTTCCTGTTACTCTGATTAGAAAATTTCCAAACATTGTAGAGAAGCAAATTCTCTATATTTTATATCCGAACATTTCTTTTGTTAAACCAATTATTTCTGTTGTACACAAAACTGCGGTGGGGAGACTTGCAAGAATGTCCAAGAAACAGTGTTCGAGTGTGAAGAAAACGACTTGACGATTACAAAAGCATTGAAGCTGTTCTCAAAACTCTAAACTTCGAAGAAACATGTTTTCCAGACCGAGATGGTGATATTGCTAGTTTGTTGGATCTTTTCTTAACTTCAAACCCCGACTTGTACACTGTCACCGTGAAGCCGCCGTTGGGAACGTCTGACCACAACCTTATCTCGGCACTGAACAAACTACGAATTAGTTCCGAGCAGCCTCCTAAACCACGCAAGGTCTGGCATTATACATCTGCTAAGTGGGATGACCTAAAGGACCATTTTCGAACCTTTTCTTGACGGGACGTTTGTTTTGCCTCTGATGATCCATCCATTTATGCAACAGAAATATCGGAGGTTATCCTTACTGGCATGGAAGCCTTCATCCCCTTCTCAAAAAAGTGCCCTTCTAACGGCAAGCCTTGGTTTACCAAAAATTGCGAACAAGCTGTTAAATCAAAAAATCATTTCTACCGACAATGGCGTGAAAATCCTACAGCCGAAAATCGTACCATCCTTGTTAACGCTCGGAACCAATGCAAGCAAACGATAAACTAAAGCAAAGAAGCACACAACCAGAGGATCAAAGATAAACTTCTTTAATGTCCTAACGGCTCAAGATCATTTTGGTCGGTAGCTAAGGCCGTCAGTCAGAACTTTTCCAAGTCAACCATTCCACCTCTAACACGTTCTGATGGCACCATTGCCAAAGCACAGGAAAAAGGAAACTTACTGGCGGAACTATTCTCTTCACACTCAACGGTTACTTTTCAGGGAAGTACTCCATTCGAACATTCCCCCTGTAGAATCGAGAATGCCCGATATTGTCTTCCGCCGCCGCCATGTTAAACGAATCTTGAGGAATCTTGACACTAAAATGGCTTCTGGTCCTGACGATATTCCAGTCATTGTAATTAAGACATGCGCTGACCATCTGACACCGGTATTTTGTAGGAAGGCTTTTTAACTTATCCTACAAAAAAGGAATATTTCCTTCTTGCTGGAAAACTGCGCGAGTCCAGCTCATACCCAAAAAAGGCAAGAAGGCCTTGCCAAGCAACTATCATCCAGTCGCATTGCTTTCAGTTATATCTAAAGTTATGGAGAAAGCTATCAACGAAAAGTTATTAAAATACCTGGAAGGCTTCAACATTATTAGTAATCGCCAGTATGGATTCCGTAAGTCTACATCAACAGGAGACCTTCTCGCTTATGTTACTCACGTTTGGAACAACGCAATAGAACATCATGGGGAGTCCCGGGCGGTAGCACTGGACATTTCCAAGGCTTTTGACCAAGTATGGCATGAGGGGCTCCTAACTAAAGTGAGAGCATAGGGACTGCCGGTTCAATTTTGTTCATGGCTGTCGAGCTTTCTTAAAGACCGTTCTCTGCGAGTGGTGATGGACGGATTTCTTTCAGAGACATTTAACATCAACGCTGGAGTCCCTCGAGGTTCTATATTGTCGCCCACCCTCTTCTTACTATACATTAACGATCTTTAGGAAAAAACTAAAAATCCTATATATAGCTTTGCTGATGACAGCACCATTGTTTGATCTTTAACTTTGGATGCCCGGACATCGGCTGCTAATGCACATCTCTATAGGCAGCAAGAGGTCTCACATCTCAACAAAGACCTGGAAGAAATTCTGTCTTGGGGAGACAGTAACCAAGTAGAATTTAATGCTAAAAGGACCTAAGCGGCAGTTTTTTCCAAAAAAGTTAATGTTGAAGAACCGGATATAGTAATGGCGGAACCCTCGATTCCCTTGGCTTCATTAATTCATTTATTGGGCGTAAATTTGGATAGTCATATGTCTTGGCATAGTCACGTTGCGGCCATTGCCAAGGCAGCCTCGCAGAAGCTTGGAGTACTTTTCCGAACTAAGAACCTCTATACACCCCAACAACTTATGATATTCTATAAAGCCCAAATTCGACCATCGCTGGAGTACTGTTCGCATATTTGAGGCTCTGCTCCTAAACATGCCCTGAGATTGCTAGATTCCATTCAAAGAAGGGCCATTCGCTTAATCGGTGACCATAGTCTGACAAACAACCTGGAAAGCCTTAGACATCGAAGGCGGGTTAGCGACTTGAGCCTATTTTACAAATATTTTTATTGCAAGTGCTCAACTGAGGTTGCTTGCTTGATACCACCCAGAGCGGTGCATGGTAGAAATACACGACGAGCCACTGCAGCCCACCAGTACGTGGTTCAGCTTGGTGTCCCTCGAACGACACTGTTTCAAAACTCTGGAGAACGTCATCACTCTGGAACGACCTCCCTGAGATCGTGTTCCATAACGAGGATAATATAAAAAAAAAACACCAACGAAACAAGTTCCATCTAGATCGATGGAATGGATTCTTCTGAAGAAGAAGGAACTTCTGGAAGATTCAGCGATTTTGCAGGTTCTGCGAAGAAGAAAACTTGATTCAACCGAACAAAGATACTTAACTGAGGATTCAAATAGAAGAATACTGAAGATTTCACTGAGAAGAATGGAAACGAAAATTGACCAGGAATATCAAGTATACGTAATTTCAAAAATTTTCTGCATAAAATCGATGAAGTTTTGTTATTAAATAGCTTTTTGTACAATGAGTTGTCATGTTTTTCTTATATATATAAAACATCCTATAATTGTTATCTATTGACCTAAAATTTTTTATACGATATCAAAAAATAATTGTGTTCCACATGTTCAGGTAGAAATGTAATTGTTTATCTTATTTGTTATTCATTGAAATTTTTTTTTGGTCACAACAAGAACTGCTAACAATTTGACTCCGTATTTCAGTAAACTACTCAGAAATCATTTCATACTCCACATTTTGTGAACCGAAAGTAAGTTTTTGTACAAATTATTTATTTGATAATCTAATTGCTTAATTATAATGAAAATTTTTGTCATTCACACGTTACGTCAAGAACTAATTGTTGACGAATTTGTTTATAAAAATGATATAATAGATACATACACTATCGGACAAAAGTAGAGCAATATTTTCGAAAAATGAAAGAAATCTCGATTTTATAATATTAAATGCATGATATCGTATTTAAATACATCGTGTCTTGAATATCAAAGTAGGCTTCTGTTATCGGCGACAACAGCTTTTTCCAACAATCAAAACAAATGAACTGATATTGACGTAAACTTCCAAGTACAGTATTGTAATGCGTCAAAAGTAAAGCAACATTTTAATATTTTCCTAAAAAAGAAAGGTTTTAGTAAAAGTAAAGGTTAAAGTATTTTTGCAGAGTTCATTTTATGTTTAATTAATATTTCTGTACTGTATTAATCATGCCAAGAGGTATTCCAATTTCGAGAGAATTAAAGCAGAGAGTAGTGAATGCACACTTGGAAGGTACAATACAAGCCACAATTTCAAGACGGCTTGTTTTACCAAAATACAGCTTATCCAACATAATTTCATGTTACATTCAAAGGGGACATTTAGAGAAACTACCGAAATCGGAAAGGCCGAAAAAAACATAATTTGGACAGACAGACGCATTAAAAGGATTTCTCAAAACGATCCTTGGATGTCTGCACCTAGATTTTTGCTGCAATTTCCAAAATTATGGTTAGTCCACGGACAGTTCAAAGAAGGCTGATAGAGGCAAAGTTATTTAGTAGACGCCCAGCTAAAAAGCCCCTTATTTCGGCAAGAAATAGAGTAGCTAGGCTTGAATTTGCACGTCGACAATTAAATTGGACAGTAGACGAGTGGAAAAAGTGTTGTTTAGCGATCAAACGCGTTATAAAAATTTCAATTCTGATAGAATGAAGCGTGTAAGACGGCCAATCAACACAAGGTTTAATCCCAAATACGTTACACCCACAGTTAAACATGGCAAAGGCAGTGTTTTTCTATGGGGTTGTTTCTTATGGAATGGGGTGGGTCCTTTAAACTTCATTAATGACACCATGGATCGATTTGTCTATAGAGATATAATGCAAAATGTTGTGTTGCCTTATGCAGAGTGGGAAATGCCATTGCGTTTTATTTTCCAACAGGATAATGATCTAAAGCACTCTTCACGAATTGTTCAAGAGTGGTTTCAAGAAAATAACGTTCGAGTTTTGCAGTGGCCGGCACAATCCCCATTGAAAATCTATGGGAAGAAGTTGAACGTGGAATTCGTACACAGTTATTTCCAAATAAACAATCATTGGCAAATAAAATCAATGAAATTTGGTCAAACCTTTCCGAACATACTGCTTAAAAATTGATTGCCTCAATGCCGCGACGTTGTCGGCAAGTAATAAAAAATAATGGATATTCTATTAACTATTCACATAATACTTCTAGCTATTGTAATTATTAAATGCGCCTAATGGTTTTTTATCGTAATATGTAAAATAAAATACTGTTGACACAATTTGTTGCTTTACTTTTGTCGCACTTCATTTTGTCGATTTTTATAATTATAAATAAGTAGTAATGCTATGTATGTTTCAACCCAAAATCCCATAAGAAATAACATTGCGCTGAAATCTGCATTTTTGGTGCCATTTTAGGGCGTGGCACTTTTCCTGGAAGCCACCATCCTCTCTTAACCTAAGTGGAACCCAGCTACTATCGCCACCTAGTGAGTGACGTCACAACTGTTCGATGCCGGTAATATAGGGCCCTAGTGACCTGTGTGGAACCCTCCACTGCTGCCACCTAACCCTCCACCCATTATTCTAACCTAACTTTTGCCCCAACGGAACCCAGATCACGTGTTACCCCGATTATATAGTAATATCATTGTAGGGGTGCCACCTAACGGGGAGAGATGTACGTACCTGTAATCTTGAGACCTGTAGCGCCACCTGCTTTTCATATAAGGCATCTTGTGGAGTGATGACGTAGCACGTTCTCAATAGTACCCAAACCCAAGCACCTAACCTGAACATCTATCTAAATAATCAATATTGAACAACATAATGAATAAATAATAACAGAAAAAAAGGTTGTGCAGTCAGCGGGAATTGAACCATAAACCTCTGGGGCCGAACCTCAAAGCCTTGCAAAATACGCTACGAGAGCATATAGATTAAAACTGCTAAACAATGTTTGACAACGTGAAACCACGGGGGCACATCTGATTAGATTGCTGGAACAAAAAGGTCCTTAAGTGGGGTTATGGAGGTGTTTTATAATGTACAAAATTAGGGTAAACCAGGCTGGGCCCTCCAATGTTAATTTCGGAGGGATTTTTATGACTCATATCTCCGGAACCAATGGGCCTAGGATATTGCGCATACGTAGTTGGGGTCTATGAAATGGGTTCTTGCGCATGACCCGAAAACGACACCTGTCAGCTGTCAATTAAGAACTGTCACCTGTCAGATGTCACCTGTCAAATGTCAAAATCGACAGCTGATGTATGTCACGTGTTTAGGGTGACGTCATGAGTCGTTTAAAAAAAGAACGGGGTTGATCGGGCCAATAGGGCCAAAGTTGATATAGCTAATGCCCTAACGGTAGGGATGTGAAAGATAGTGGCCTAGGATATTGCGCGTGCGTAGTTGGAGTCTATGAAATGGGTTCTTGCGCATGACTCGAAAATGACACCTGTCACCTGTCAATTAAGAACTGTCACCTGTCAGATGTCACCTGTCAAATGTCAAAATCGACAGCTGATGTATGTCACGTGTTTAGGGTGACGTCATGAGTCGTATAAAAAAAGAACGGGGTTGATCGGGCCAATAGGGCCAAAGTTGATATAGCTAATGCCCTAACGGTAGGGGGGTGAAAGATAGTGGCCTAGGATATTGCGCATGCGTAGTTGGAGTCTATGAAATAGGTTCTTGCGCATGACTCGAAAATGACACCTGTCACCTGTCAATTAAGAACTGTCACCTGTCAGATGTCACCTGGCAAATGTCAAAATCGACAGCTGATGTATGTCACGTGTTTAGGATGACGTCATGAGTCGTTTAAAAAAAGAACGGGGTTGATCGGGCCAATAGGGCCAAAGTTAGTATAGCTAATGCCCTAACGGCAGGGGGGGTGAAAGATTGCAAAAACACGTATAAAAGATATGCGACAATGATAAGAAACAAAAATAATATCCCAGACGTTATAGCTCCATAAGCCACACTAATATTGTATCAAGAATATTATTCGATATACAAGATAATAATAAACCAAAACAGCTATATTAGAATAATTTAAGATCAAGGACAAACTTATTACCATCCTCGTATGTACTATAATATTAAGTTTACATCTATGATAAATAGTACGGAATTTAAAACGCCAATGGACTTAAAAACTAAGAAAAAATATATATACAATAAAAGCAATACCCTTGTATATTAAATACTTCTGATCGATTATTATTAAGAACATATCAACGGGGTGATCAGATAAATGTAAAATTTAGTCTAATAATGCCAAAACGCAGCTAATAAACTTCCCGAGAGCCAGAAGTAAATTTCGTCAAACCAGACTGCAAGCCAAAAATCTAAACCTCAGCTGGACCAGACTGCGATATTTGATATTAGAGGACATCACGCAACTCTTTTTACCATTACACAAGATATCCAAGACAGTGCGTTTTTGGTTTTCAAGAGACGTACTGACAAAAATAATCTACATCGTAACACTAAAATTTACCACATGATTACAAAAACATGCTTATTTACAAAATATGAATAGAAGATAAATACAAAATCATATACAAGGTATTAGTTGACATAATAGCCATTTTAACGACAATATAATTAACATCAATCAAAGATAGTTAAATAATATGGTATATTTTATATCAAGGAATGCTAAAAATTTTTTTAATTAATACAACATTTGGTATACACATACAATAAATTCAAATTAGGTTTTCAAAAGTTAACAACCACGTATAATATATGATAAAGTTTATAGAAAATATTATATATATTCACTGCACATTTTATTCCTCGAATAATATTTAAAAAATACCAAGAGTAGTAGATAACTAAGTAATTGTATATAACATTTAACCTGGTACAATGCCAAGGTTACACCGGTAACCGTGAACGTCTGTGACATTAACACAGCCTATGCATTATTTGTTTATTGAATTATATGACGGAAAAAATTGTAACAATATGATATGTGACTAAAATGCAAATAATTTTAAGTGTATTCTAATTACGTCACCAGCTTATATAAAATTCAGCTATAGAGTGAGTTAGCGGGCAGTTTAGTAATATTCTTATCTTCAGAGTAAGAGCCAAATATTTATGAGATTTTGTTTAGTTGTTAAATATACAGGAGATAGTTATTTAACAATCTTATTCTATTTTAGTTTTTAGATAAAATGCTTGTATATAATTATTGTGTAATATTTTGAAGAAAACACTTAAATACGGTAATAAATTCATAAAAATTACAAGTTTAAAAAATAATCTTAATAATAATTAAAGCAGAATTAGGGATTCATTGTATATTTTCTGTACAGAAATGTGCAGAGGCCTGAACCTATAAACTTTCCACCACATCAGCCGCTGATAAAAAAACTACTCATTTAAATAACCCTACTTAATACCAATAACGTCTGTTTTATTACTATAATTAAATAAAACATTATATTCACTTGCACATAAATAACAGTCTTTAAATGGATAGCTAAAATATTGAGATAAGTCAGGTATCTTGGAGAGTACAAATGTTTTCTGTGAGCATAAAAAATAGAAATAAGCAATACATTACAAATAAAGAAGGCTATATTTTATAGTCTGCATATGAGGGAAAATAAAAGTTCACATAAAAAGACAGTTATCACTAACCTCGTATATATACTACATTTGGATATAAAAAACCAGCGCAAAAAATAAAATGGCATATCGTCAAGTTCAAAAGACCCTGGATATAATAATATTTGGAGTACAGTGTACTACTTAAATATATAAAACAAAAAATATTTTCAGATTAAAAATTATAAAATAAGCCATTCATTTTCCTGCAATTATAAATTTGAAGACCGGTAAATCCTGAGAAGGTCAAAAGCAGCATACACGAGTCAAAGGTCAAAGCAGTACCATTTTACTAATTCATCAACAGTAATCTGATATACTTACTTACAAAGTCAATTTTTAGGATTACTGTTCTGTTAGTCGTCTCTTTTGAGAACCCTGTATGGAAATTGAAATAAATAATTAGGATCCGTCTATTTAATAAATAAACAAGTTCTCATTAATAAATAATTACGAACAAAATATTATACTAAACCTTTACCTATATAGGCACAATCTAGCTATGAGTTAAGTGTCCAAGTTTCCCCATTTTAAAAATGTATTAAAATATAAATAATTGCATTTTTATCCGCTTTATTACAGATATTAAACATGAAAATATTGTTTAAAGAAAAACCACATATTGAAAGGTCAAAAATTAACATGAATAAAGCATTATCTAAACAAGACTCGTAGGTAACTGACGATCTGCATGATGATGTTACATTTTTAATTATTATAAACAATTTTAAATTATTTCTTCTTCTTATACAGAGCCAGAGAAAAGCACTTGTCTATCTAAGAAATAAAATAAATTAAAAATATGTTGGAAACACTACATTAGGAATATACCATGAAAAATATATATCTATCTTAAAAAATAAAAAATGTTCCCCATAAGCGTCCATGAAAAATAATACTCACAAATCAACTTGTAGGGTTGCAGATCCCGTGTTCATTCTAAACTTTCCAATATAGCTTAAGTGGTGTATCAAAGCAGTAAAAAGGGCATAGCCAAAGATTACTTAAATTTCAATTGACTGAATGTGCTTGGTATGTACCTAAATTGATTGATGTAAATTAGGATTTGAACAACAGAAGCTCGATAAGGAATGATCGTCTATAGATGTACTATGTCATTGCCCTTACATAAGACACCCTCAGCATGCGGTTGGTCGATGAACCAGGAGGTTTGACTTCATGAACATCAGAAGTAAATCAAACTTACTTACAAATATAATAAAATTTACAGGATTATCGTTCAGTCAGTACTCCCTTACGGAGTCGCTACCTGATGATATAGCAAAATTATCATGATTTATAGTGATTCATACTTTACACCAAGACTTACGAATGTCCAAGAATACGTAAAAAAGTAATTCAGATTAAATTATTTATTATCAAGGAACATATTGCAATGTGACAAAATGTAAGGTAAAAGTCTAAAAATATAGTACTTTGCAAAAATTATACAGTAAGCAATGAAAGTATCATTCAAAATTTTCAATAAACATTCAAGGATATCCAAGTATGTATATTATTTATTAACACAGTTGTATGTAATAATATCAAAAAAACTAAGGTTTACTAGAGCACACAGTATACAGCATGATAGAAATACTTTGCATATTTCATATTCTAATTTAATAAAAGAATAAAACATAATTATAGTTTAAAGCCAAGCCTATAAATATTATTCTCAAAAGAAAAGGTACCTTGCTCTGTACGAAAAGTAATTAGAAGTGCTAATATTCAATCAAGAAAATACTATGGTAAGTTATGGATACTGATATAGGTTCATAAAAATAAATAATAAAAAAAGACAACAGGCTGTTATTTTAAGTTATATAAAGATGTAGAATATTTCCCCAAAGAGAAAGCTCTTGTAGATTTTTCACAAGAAGCAATAGACAATTTAATAAAATGTAGGCACCTGTATAAATTAGGAAAAAAATTGAACTAAAAATACGCACCAATAATAAAAGCATTTTAAAAATGTGCGTGTAATAAGATAAGATACCTATATATAGGAAACAAATATTGAACGTTTCGAACCCCATAACTAACCCTGTATATACATTTACAAACATCGAAAATTAAGCAAGTTAAATAAACTAAACATATACCTTGTGGGAATTAAAAGTACTGTAGAGAAACAGTAAAATCCAATTCAACACATGGAAAGTGGTCATTTTAAAATATATTCTGCACTTGGCATATAATTAAGTCGATTATGACATTTGTAAAAATACCCGATACTCCTAAACTTTTGCATAAAATAGATTATCTAATTTTAGGTAGCCTTGATATTAAAATGCATATAGTTTGAATACTGAAACAGTAGAAATTTTAGAGTAACGAGAAATATTATAAACATATTTAAATTATGTGTAGATCAGAGAGAAATGTATGTATCTACCAAAGACGAAATTGTATTAATTTATTCTATAAAAGACAACGTGCATACGGGGGAAGCTAATAAAAAAGTCATTTTTATTTTATCACATTTTTCCAAAAACTATTTAGCTAAATTATTAAAATTTAATACACAATGATGTCTAATTATGTTGATACATTGTTAACAAAACTGGTGTTTTTCTAGTCACCCGTTTCTGATATAGGTACATTTCGATATTTGATTATTAGTAATTATATAAAACGATAGGTAAAGTCGATACAAGCACGGCTTTTTAAAACGAAGAGGGTTAAACATTTAATATTTATCAAATGTAAGATACAAAAAAAATCAAAGTTCTACTTACAACCTAGAATATAAAGCTAAAAACCAAATTTTTATCAGATAAACGCTACGTTAAGGTACCGTTCAAATGAAGGAAATGAAAAGTTCGTCAATTTTTGCAGAAATTTTATATCTACGACAACATGGTTCGGGGAAGCTTCTGAAAAAAACTTTGGAACAGAGCTGTTCCGGGGGAACAGGTCTGTTCAACAGGTCTGTTCCGGGGGAACAGCTCTGTTCCGGGGGAACAGGTATGTTCAACAGGTCTGTTCCGGGGGAACAGGTCTGTTCAACAGGTCTGTTCCGGGGGAACAGGTCTGTTCAACAGGTCTGTTCCGGGGGAACAGGTCTGTTCCGGGGGAACAGACCTGTTGAACAGACCTGTTCCCCCGGAACAGAGCTGTTCCCCCGGAACAGACCTGTTGAACAGACCTGTTCCCCCGGAACAGCTCTGTTCCAAAGTTTTTTTCAGAAGCTTCCCCGAACCATGTTGTCGTAGATATAAAATTTCTGCAAAAATTGACGAACTTTTCATTTCCTTCATTTGAACGGTACCTTAACGTAGCGTTTATCTGATAAAAATTTGGTTTTTAGCTTTATATTCTAGGTTGTAAGTAGAACTTTGATTTTTTTTGTATCTTACATTTGATAAATATTAAATGTTTAACCCTCTTCGTTTTAAAAAGCCGTGCTTGTATCGACTTTACCTATCGTTTTATATAATTACTAATAATCAAATATCGAAATGTACCTATATCAGAAACGGGTGACTAGAAAAACACCAGTTTTGTTAACAATGTATCAACATAATTAGACATCATTGTGTATTAAATTTTAATAATTTAGCTAAATAGTTTTTGGAAAAATGTGATAAAATAAAAATGACTTTTTTATTAGCTTCCCCCGTATGCACGTTGTCTTTTATAGAATAAATTAATACAATTTCGTCTTTGGTAGATACATACATTTCTCTCTGATCTACACATAATTTAAATATGTTTATAATATTTCTCGTTACTCTAAAATTTCTACTGTTTCAGTATTCAAACTATATGCATTTTAATATCAAGGCTACCTAAAATTAGATAATCTATTTTATGCAAAAGTTTAGGAGTATCGGGTATTTTTACAAATGTCATAATCGACTTAATTATATGCCAAGTGCAGAATATATTTTAAAATGACCACTTTCCATGTGTTGAATTGGATTTTACTGTTTCTCTACAGTACTTTTAATTCCCACAAGGTATATGTTTAGTTTATTTAACTTGCTTAATTTTCGATGTTTGTAAATGTATATACAGGGTTAGTTATGGGGTTCGAAACGTTCAATATTTGTTTACTATATATAGGTATCTTATCTTATTACACGCACATTTTTAAAATGCTTTTATTATTGGTGCGTATTTTTAGTTCAATTTTTTTCCTAATTTATACAGGTGCCTACATTTTATTAAATTGTCTATTGCTTCTTGTGAAAAATCTACAAGAGCTTTCTCTTTGGGGAAATATTCTACATCTTTATATAACTTAAAATAACAGCCTGTTGTCTTTTTTTATTATTTATTTTTATGAACCTATATCAGTATCCATAACTTACCATAGTATTTTCTTGATTGAATATTAGCACTTCTAATTACTTTTCGTACAGAGCAAGGTACCTTTTCTTTTGAGAATAATATTTATAGGCTTGGCTTTAAACTATAATTATGTTTTATTCTTTTATTAAATTAGAATATGAAATATGCAAAGTATTTCTATCATGCTGTATACTGTGTGCTCTAGTAAACCTTAGTTTTTTTGATATTATTACATACAACTGTGTTAATAAATAATATACATACTTGGATATCCTTGAATGTTTATTGAAAATTTTGAATGATACTTTCATTGCTTACTGTATAATTTTTGCAAAGTACTATATTTTTAGACTTTTACCTTACATTTTGTCACATTGCAATATGTTCCTTGATAATAAATAATTTAATCTGAATTACTTTTTTACGTATTCTTGGACATTCGTAAGTCTTGGTGTAAAGTATGAATCACTATAAATCATGATAATTTTGCTATATCATCAGGTAGCGACTCCGTAAGGGAGTACTGACTGAACGATAATCCTGTAAATTTTATTATATTTGTAAGTAAGTTTGATTTACTTCTGATGTTCATGAAGTCAAACCTCCTGGTTCATCGACCAACCGCATGCTGAGGGTGTCTTATGTAAGGGCAATGACATAGTACATCTATAGACGATCATTCCTTATCGAGCTTCTGTTGTTCAAATCCTAATTTACATCAATCAATTTAGGTACATACCAAGCACATTCAGTCAATTGAAATTTAAGTAATCTTTGGCTATGCCCTTTTTACTGCTTTGATACACCACTTAAGCTATATTGGAAAGTTTAGAATGAACACGGGATCTGCAACCCTACAAGTTGATTTGTGAGTATTATTTTTCATGGACGCTTATGGGGAACATTTTTTATTTTTTAAGATAGATATATATTTTTCATGGTATATTCCTAATGTAGTGTTTCCAACATATTTTTAATTTATTTTATTTCTTAGATAGACAAGTGCTTTTCTCTGGCTCTGTATAAGAAGAAGAAATAATTTAAAATTGTTTATAATAATTAAAAATGTAACATCATCATGCAGATCGTCAGTTACCTACGAGTCTTGTTTAGATAATGCTTTATTCATGTTAATTTTTGACCTTTCAATATGTGGTTTTTCTTTAAACAATATTTTCATGTTTAATATCTGTAATAAAGCGGATAAAAATGCAATTATTTATATTTTAATACATTTTTAAAATGGGGAAACTTGGACACTTAACTCATAGCTAGATTGTGCCTATATAGGTAAAGGTTTAGTATAATATTTTGTTCGTAATTATTTATTAATGAGAACTTGTTTATTTATTAAATAGACGGATCCTAATTATTTATTTCAATTTCCATACAGGGTTCTCAAAAGAGACGACTAACAGAACAGTAATCCTAAAAATTGACTTTGTAAGTAAGTATATCAGATTACTGTTGATGAATTAGTAAAATGGTACTGCTTTGACCTTTGACTCGTGTATGCTGCTTTTGACCTTCTCAGGATTTACCGGTCTTCAAATTTATAATTGCAGGAAAATGAATGGCTTATTTTATAATTTTTAATCTGAAAATATTTTTTGTTTTATATATTTAAGTAGTACACTGTACTCCAAATATTATTATATACAGGGTCTTTTGAACTTGACGATATTCCATTTTATTTTTTGCGCTGGTTTTTTATATCCAAATGGAGTATATATACGAGGTTAGTGATAACTGTCTTTTTATGTGAACTTTTATTTTCCCTCATATGCAGACTATAAAATATAGCCTTCTTTATTTGTAATGTATTGCTTATTTCTATTTTTTATGCTCACAGAAAACATTTGTACTCTCCAAGATACCTGACTTATCTCAATATTTTAGCTATCCATTTAAAGACTGTTATTTATGTGCAAGTGAATATAATGTTTTATTTAATTATAGTAATAAAACAGACGTTATTGGTATTAAGTAGGGTTATTTAAATGAGTAGTTTTTTTATCAGCGGCTGATGTGGTGGAAAGTTTATAGGTTCAGGCCTCTGCACATTTCTGTACAGAAAATATACAATGAATACCTAATTCTGCTTTAATTATTATTAAGATTATTTTTTAAACTTGTAATTTTTATGAATTTATTACCGTATTTAAGTGTTTTCTTCAAAATATTACACAATAATTATATACAAGCATTTTATCTTAAAACTAAAATAGAATAAGATTGTTAAATAACTATCTCCTGTATATTTAACAACTAAACAAAATCTCATAAATATTTGGCTCTTACTCTGAAGATAAGAATATTACTAAACTGCCCGCTAACTCACTCTATAGCTGAATTTTATATAAGCTGGTGACGTAATTAGAATACACTTAAAATTATTTGCATTTTAGTCACATATCATATTGTTACAATTTTTTCCGTCATATAATTCAATAAACAAATAATGCATAGGCTGTGTTAATGTCACAGACGTTCACGGTTACCGGTGTAACCTTGGCATTGTACCAGGTTAAATGTTATATACAATTACTTAGTTATCTACTACTCTTGGTATTTTTTAAATATTATTTGAGGAATAAAATGTGCAGTGAATATATATAATATTTTCTATAAACTTTATCATATATTATACGTGGTTGTTAACTTTTGAAAACCTAATTTGAATTTATTGTATGTGTATACCAAATGTTGTATTAATTAAAAAAATTTTTAGCATTCCTTGATATAAAATATACCATATTATTTAACTATCTTTGATTGATGTTAATTATATTGTCGTTAAAATGGCTATTATGTCAACTAATACCTTGTATATGATTTTGTATTTATCTTCTATTCATATTTTGTAAATAATCATGTGGTAAATTTTAGTGTTACGATGTAGATTATTTTTGTCAGTACGTCTCTTGAAAACCAAAAACGCACTGTCTTGGATATCTTGTGTAATGGTAAAAAGAGTTGCGTGATGTCCTCTAATATCAAATATCGCAGTCTGGTCCAGCTGAGGTTTAGATTTTTGGCTTGCAGTCTGGTTTGACGAAATTTACTTCTGGCTCTCGGGAAGTTTATTAGCTGCGTTTTGGCATTATTAGACTAAATTTTACATTTATCTGATCACCCCGTTGATATGTTCTTAATAATAATCGATCAGAAGTATTTAATATACAAGGGTATTGCTTTTATTGTATATATATTTTTTCTTAGTTTTTAAGTCCATTGGCGTTTTAAATTCCGTACTATTTATCATAGATGTAAACTTAATATTATAGTACATACGAGGTTGGTAATAAGTTTGTCCTTGATCTTAAATTATTCTAATATAGCTGTTTTGGTTTATTATTATCTTGTATATCGAATAATATTCTTGATACAATATTAGTGTGGCTTATGGAGCTATAACGTCTGGGATATTATTTTTGTTTCTTATCATTGTCGCATATCTTTTATACGTGTTTTTGCAATCTTTCACCCCCCATGCCGTTAGGGCATTAGCTATACTAACTTTGGCCCTATTGGCCCGATCAACCCCGTTCTTTTTTTAAACGACTCATGACGTCATCCTAAACACGTGACATACATCAGCTGTCGATTTTGACATTTGCCAGGTGACATCTGACAGGTGACAGTTCTTAATTGACAGGTGACAGGTGTCATTTTCGAGTCATGCGCAAGAACCCATTTCATAGACTCCAACTACGCATGCGCAATATCCTAGGCCACTATCTTTCACCCCCCTACCGTTAGGGCATTAGCTATATCAACTTTGGCCCTATTGGCCCGATCAACCCCGTTCTTTTTTTAAACGACTCATGACGTCACCCTAAACACGTGACATACATCAGCTGTCGATTTTGACATTTGACAGGTGACATCTGACAGGTGACAGTTCTTAATTGACAGGTGACAGGTGTCATTTTCGAGTCATGCGCAAGAACCCATTTCATAGACTCCAACTACGCACGCGCAATATCCTAGGCCACTATCTTTTACCCCCCTACCGTTAGGGCATTAGCTATATCAACTTTGGCCCTATTGGCCCGATCAACCCCGTTCTTTTTTTAAACGACTCATGACGTCACCCTAAACACGTGACATACATCAGCTGTCGATTTTGACATTTGACAGGTGACATCTGACAGGTGACAGTTCTTAATTGACAGGTGACAGGTGTCGTTTTCGGGTCATGCGCAAGAACCCATTTCATAGACCCCAACTACGTATGCGCAATATCCTAGGCCCATTGGTTCCGGAGATATGAGTCATAAAAATCCCTCCGAAATTAACATTGGAGGGCCCAGCCTGGTTTACCCTAATTTTGTACATTATAAAACACCTCCATAACCCCACTTAAGGACCTTTTTGTTCCAGCAATCTAATCAGATGTGCCCCCGTGGTTTCACGTTGTCAAACATTGTTTAGCAGTTTTAATCTATATGCTCTCGTAGCGTATTTTGCAAGGCTTTGAGGTTCGGCCCCAGAGGTTTATGGTTCATTTCCCGCTGACTGCACAAACTTTTTTTCTGTTATTATTTATTCATTATGTTGTTCAATATTGATTATTTAGATAGATGTTCAGGTTAGGTGCTTGGGTTTGGGTAGTATTGAGAACGTGCTACGGTCATCTCTCCACAAGATGCCTTATATGAAAAGCAGGTGGCGCTACAGGTCTCAAGATTACAGGTACGTACATCTCTCCCCGTTAGGTGGCACCCCTACAATGATATTACTATATAATCGGGGTAACACGTGATCTGGGTTCCGTTGGGGCAAAAGTTAGGTTAGAATAATGGGTGGGGGGTTAGGTGGCAGCAGTGGAGGGTTCCACACAGGTCAATAGGGCCCTATATTACCGGCATCGAACAGTTGTGACGTCACTCACTAGGTGGCGATAGTAGCTGGGTTCCACTTAGGTTAAGAGAGGATGGTGGCTTCCAGGAAAAGTGCCACGCCCTAAAATGGCACCAAAAATGCAGATTTCAGCGCAATGTTATTTCTTATGGGATTTTGGGTTGAAACATACATAGCATTACTACTTAAATATTTCTCTACCTTCATTTTGTTTAAAGTGTATCAAAATATTGTGAAAAATTACTAATATTGTGGGGATAATATTTCATTAAAATTCGCTGGGGATCACAATCATATAATTAATTTTTTAAACTCATGAAATAAAGCACTTTGTTGATCTACTTTTGTCCAATAGTGTATACATGAGAAAATGATCCAAAAGTTGGAAGAGCAAGACAGAAAGATCGAATCACTACAAGATAATTATAAAGCACTAGAACTAAGAGTATCCCGCACGGAAAAGGTTCAACGGAAAAACAACATTATTATTTTTGGATTAGCAACCAACACTGAAAATCTTGTAGCACAAGTTATCCAAAACCTTAACACTTTGCTTAACGTCAATATTTCAAAGTCAGAAATAAATAATATTTATAAATTTAATTCAAACGAGGGCATTTAACCAATAAAGGTAGAATTTGTGTCATTTTTAACAAAACTTGAGATTTTTAGAGACGTACGTAAGTTGAAGGGAAGTAAAATATTTATAGCTCACCATTTGTCCGTAGAGGATCGTAACGATCAGAAAATATTGCGGGAGCATTACAACTCTGCTAAGAAAAAGAGCTATTACGCTTAAATAATCGGTAATACATTATTACAAGTTAATGATGACGTATATACTGACGATCAGTTAAAAAAAATGACATCGGACGAATCGTCAATTGGAGAAATAGCTGAAATCGTACGTGCAACACAAAGTGAGCCATCAACTCCCTGTGTACCAAGTGATAACAAAAACGTATTTTTTGACGAAACCCCGGAAGTACAAATTCACAGCGAACACCTCCGTAAGGCACGTGTCGACTCGGCCCAACCGAACGACGACGAAGCCAGGCCCAGGCGTTTAAGTATTGCTGCAACTGACGCCAAAAAGCAGAAAACGACTGAAATCAGAGGAAGTCCAGCGTTTATCAAACTAGGGTTGGGCGGTTATTGAAAAATAACCGGTTATCGGTTAATCGGTTATTTCTCAAGTCCGGTTAACCGAAGTTAGGTTAACCGGAACAAAAATAACCGGTTATTGAATAACCGGTTAATAACCAGGCTTTTAAATGGCACAAATAAAAAAAAATGATTGCAAACTATACCTACTTAAAACTCAATATTAGTGACGTAGCAGTCGAAACCATGGAAACTTGCCAAAAATACTAAAATCATGGACTAAAATACTATGACTTGACTCTTTTAATTAATTTTTCTTTCTTTCCCATTTCTTCATTTCTTCTTCCTTTCTGACTAATAGATACAGGGTAACATAGCCAACGCACTAAATACTGGCTGATTGTCGCGAGTACATGGGGCCATCGTAATTAAGACTATAGCCATATAGCCAAAGCCAACGCAAGGAAAGATGAAGGCGAATTCCATTGGTAAGAGCAGTGCACGTTCAGTGTATTTGCGTCCTACTTTACTTTATGCGATTAATAAAGGAAATAAAATATATTTAGTGTTCATTAACTTGTCTAACATGGAATTCGCTTAAAAGTTAAGCAGGTAGACCATAAACCAAAAACCGGATATCGGTTATTAGCAAAACATAACCGGTTATAGGTTAAACCGGGGTTGACAAATAACCGGTTATTAACCGGTTAACCGACGCGAAAATAACCGGTTATGAAATAACCGGTTATTGTTGCCCAACTCTAAAAGAAGGTGTCATTACAAGGAATAAAAGCCAACCCAAAATAAAAAAATAGAGACTGAAAACATTGTAAATTTAGTTTGTCTTACTGTTGATTGTTTTGTCCCTCTTATAAAAGGTATACTTATCTCATTCCCTATGGTTATTGTTACTTATATTTAACTTGTACTTTTTCTATTTCCTTTGCTGTTATAATTCTGTCCACATAATTTCATAAAGTCTATCAGATGGTGTTTACTTTGTATAATATTAGATATATTTTATGGAAATGAAGTTTGGTCACTTAAATGTAAGATCTCTTACGTCAAGCTTTAATTCTTTCAGCAACTTTCTCTCTTCTGATAATTACGACGTCTGCGGTGTATCAAAGACTTGGCTCAATAATAACATATTAATGGAAATTATAGCAGTTAAAAATTATAAATTTGTAAGGGCTGACAGAGATACCAGTGGCGGAGGGGTTGGCATGTACATTGATAAAAAGATAAAATATCTGGTACTTATATCCAAAATCGAACCACATCTAGAACAAATATGGGTTTTGGTGAATAAAACTGGAAAAAAATATTATGTAGGGGTTATATATCGACAGCCTAAGAGTAATGTTAAAAACTTCATTAAAGCCTTAGAAAATTCAATCTCTGAGATGATTTCGACTTATGACTCAATTCTATTGGCCGGGGATATTAATATCAATATGCTAACACCTGATACTAACAACTCTTAACTATTTAGCAATTTTCTAAATGCTTACAATCTTAATCAGATAGTATCAGAACCCACCAGAATCACAAATACGATAAATTCTTTATTATATGTTATAATAGTCTCAGAGGATTCAATGGTTAACAGCGTAACAGTAATTGATCTACATGACATATCAGATCATTGTGTTACATCTTGCAGGGTTAATAACGATAAAAAGAGAAAAGTTGTACAATTTGTCACATTTAGAAATTTTAAAAATTTTAACGAGAACATTATTTCTGCTTATTTACACCAAATTAACTGGGATTATATATATAGTCTTGAATGCGTAAACCTTATGGTAGAATATCTTACTAGCCAAATTATTCATATTTTCGACATATGTGCCCCGCTATGTAGTAAACGAGTATCCAAACCACCCGCACCGTGGCTAACTGATAACATTAAAGAAATGATTAAGCTTAGAGATAAGGCCTATAAACGATATAAAATATCAAAACGTACTACTCATTTTAATTACTACAAAGAACTTCGCAATTAAACTGCGGGAGCTATAATACGCGAAAAAAAAGGCATACATCGAATATATAGCACGTAGAAAAACATCTAAAGAAACATGGAACACTCTAAGGTCTTTACACGTCATCAAAAGTAAGACAAATGCTGAACTACCCTCCAACTTAGAAAATGTCGATCAAGTAAATGAAAACTTTACAACTTTGCCAGTAATTAGTAAAACCCAGTACCAACTGGATCTTTTGAAAAAATATGACGTCATACCCCAGCTTCGCGTGGGCTTTCAGTTCTCTCAAGTATCAAGCCATGAAGTAGGCAAACAGTTTAGCCTAATTAAAAGCTTCGCTACTGGCCAGATCAAATATCCTTATCAATGCTACACTTAATATTTTCACATTTGAACGATCACTTAACATATATTATTAATAAAATACTCTCCTCAACTACTTTCCCTGATGCTTAGAAACAAGCTAATGTACTTCCATTGGCCAAGGTTCCTAACACAGAGGATTTCGGCCAACTTCGACCAATCAATATTTTACCCACTCTCTCCAAAATACTTGAAAGAATTATGCACAAACAAATATCCGAATTTGTCTTTTCGAATAAGATAGTACCCGAAATACAATCGGGCTTTCGTCCACAACACAGCACCACAACTGCCCTGATCAATATTACGGACGACATCCTAAAAATCTTGATCGAGGTAAAGCTACCTGCCTGGTTCTTTTGGATTACAGCAAGGCATTTGATACTCTCGACCATGCTACGCTATGCAATAAGCTTCTATATTTTGGATTTTCAAACCACTCAGTTTCCTTGATAAAAAAGCTTCTTAAGCGATAGATCACAACAGGTCATTTACCACGCTACTACTTCCCAGCCTCGTCAAATTCATACTGGACTCCCGCAAGGCTCTATCTTATCGCTACTGTTGTTTTCAATTTACACGGCTGACTTTCACACAATGGTCCAAAACTGTAAAATTCACCACTATGCGGATGATACCCCAGATCTATCTTGATATCTTAAACTTACAGTGGGCTTCCGCTAGTGAACAAATTAATAACAATTTAAAAGTCCTGACTGACATATCTTTTGCACATAACCTTAAATTAAATGCACTAAAATCCTCAGTCATCCTTTTTGGACCGAAAAAAGCACGCAACATTGCTACTAACAAACTTAAAATCAAGGTCAATGAGGAGACTCTCACATTGGTTATAGAGTGTAAAAATCTAGGTATTTGGTTCGATAGCAAAGTTTTACAAAGCACGTTAGTCAGCTCTGCAAAACATCATATAGTACGTTAAAACAACTATACAGCAATCGTGAAATCCTAAATTCCACAATGAAATTGAAACTTTGCGAATCGTTGATCATCTCGAAATTGTCGTATTGTGATTCTGTCTATGGACCTTGTCTAACCGCGGTCGATAAAGCTAGAGTACAAAAAATCCAGAACTCATGTTATCGCTTTGCCTATGGCATCAGAAGACATGAAAGTGTCAGTAATAAGATTTTGGATACAGGCCGATTGAAACTAAATAAACTTCGACAACTTCATCTCCTCACTCTGGGTCACCGCTTACTATTAAACGA
Organism: Polydrusus tereticollis; assembly: GCA_963920685.1. Lineage (NCBI taxonomy): Eukaryota > Metazoa > Arthropoda > Insecta > Coleoptera > Curculionidae > Polydrusus > Polydrusus tereticollis. The sequence goes on from OY987329.1 coordinate 61,796,610, forward strand.
TCAGCCTTCCTACCTCTTCCGTAAGCTTACCAAGTTTAAAGACATCAATAACGTAAACACGCGAAACAGAAATCTTATGGTCATTCCCAGATACTACACAGCAGCATTTAAAAGTTCCTTCTCGTTTCAGTTCAGCACCCACTACAATAATTTGACTAATGACTATTACAACTACGACATTATAAATTTCAAAAAAAAATTAAAAGCACTATTGTTGCTACAGGCCGGAAATTCTTAACAGGGATCAATGCTGACTGTACAACTGCTATAGGCTTGGAATACTATCACCATAGCACTGTAATATACTCTTTGAACTTTACGTTCTCTATATGGTTTAAATGTATTGTTTGTATGTATAATGTATAAATGTATGATTGTCAGCCTAAAATTAATGAATTAATATATCATTATATACCTATATGTGTAAATATATAAATATAAATCTTAGTGTAATTTTAAGGTTAAGTAGAAAAACGCCCATTATGGACGACACTTTGCCTTTCAGCTAGAACATAATATATATATTTCTAGTAATTTAATTTTGTTTTTATAATATCTTAAAAAAGCTGATTAAAGACGATTTATTATATTATTATTATTATACAGGGTTGTTGATATGTATGTAAACGGTCGATTACTTCTTAAAGTGAAACAGTTAGCAAAAAATATTTTAGACAAAAGTTTTAGGGCTTTTTAGGGTCTATTATAATTAAAAAAAAATAAGTATACAGGATGAGTCAGAAAACCGTAGATAAGCAAAGTTACTTTTTTTTTAATAGAATACCCTGTATTTTATAATATTTTTGAATTTTACGTGAAACAGCAGTTATTTTTTAATAAGTGCATTATAAGTCTAAACCTAATAGTTTCCGAGATATCGACTTTCGAAAAATGACATTTTTGAACTTTGACAACTTCTAGCTTTCTAACGGTACATCTTAGAGTAGAATGGCTTACATGTCCCTATCTTACTTTTTTATTACCTTCCCAAGAAAATCAACTTCAGCCGTTTCGGAAATACTGTATTTCCCGCATTTAAGTTACATCCGGTTTAACCGGAAGTTGACACTTTTAGAAAGATAACAAGAAACTAAGATAGGCACATGTAAGCCGTTTTACTCTAAGACGTACTGTTAGAAGGCTAGAAGCTCTCAAAGTTCAAGAATGTCATTTTTCAATAGTCGATATCTCGGAAACTATTAGTTTTAGACTTATAATGCACTTATTGAAAAATAATTGTTATTTAATGTAAAATCCCAAAAAATTCTAAGATATAGGGTGTTTCATTTAAAAAAAAGTAACTTTGTTTCTCTGCGGTTTTCTGACTCATCATGTATACTTATTTTTTTTTATTCTAATAGACCTATAAAAACCCTGAAACTTTTGTCTTAAATATTTTTTGCTAACTGTTTTACTTCAAGAAATAATCGATTGTTTCCATACATACCAACGACCCTGTATAATCAGTTGAATGGATATAGTAACACAACAATCTTACCTACGGAAATAAAAAGATACTTATTACGTTGAATATAAAAACTTCCAGCGATTTTCAAATCGTGTGTAGAGCGACTGTAACAACTCAACTCCAACCCTTAAACTTAAACTTTTTTTTCACAATTTAATTAAGAAAAACACCTGACTGAACAAAAGCACACTAAAGTAAGGCAACATATTAAAAATATACATTAAGGCATTCATTTATACAGGCTGTCCCAAAATTAAGGTGCCGTACTTACAGGGCGTAATCTGCGTCTATAGGAAAACGTTCTGCATATAAACGTCTCGCCTATAGCGCATTTCTATTTGCCAAACCGTACATAAAATGAATTTAAGGCATTTCTTAATTGGTAAACTCAGCCATTATGAAAAGTATGTAATGTAGTACAAATAAATTCAAAATCAATTCAAAAGGATATTATTTGAAAGTCGAAAGATGTTATGAAGAAAACAAATGTGGTTGCCATCGAACGAAGCAAAGCCTACTCGTATCATTTGACGCAACATAATGATAAAAATACGAAAAATAACTAAAAAATTAAGGTACTCTTTTACCCAGATCCCCCGCCAATGAACTAATTGTAAAATTTAAAATTTGCCCAAAGTAAAGTGCTCTAATTCCTTATGTTTAACAAATATCATTAGAATATCGTTTACCATTAATTAATAAAATGAAAAAAAAAATACAATTTTTTTTTAAACCCTGTATTTCGAAAACGAAGCAACATGCGAAAACTTTTGTAACACATTTTCGTCTTAAAATAAGGTGAGGATTCACCTCCTTCATTTTTTCAGAGAGGTTGGGAAACAAACACTCTGTATATTGGTATTACTTTAAAAAGAAAAAGATAACTTAATTAGAAATTCAAAAATTCAAAGTGGACCAAAGAATATCGAATGCCTTTGAAAAACTAAACAATTCTAATGAGACCCCAAAAATAAAAACTAATATGACAGAAAAAATTCAACATTATGAATACGGTAAAAAAATATAGACTATTAATAAGACTAAAAAAAATAAAACTAATACGACTGACGACAAATTAGAAACTGCAAAAATGTAAAAAATAAATAATTTGGACAGAGAACAATCTTTGAAAGATAAAGAGGAAACATATCAGTGAGGGTACAATAGCATATGTTCTTATTTTCAGGAGAACGACTTAAAAATAACGACGATAGGACAGAGACAGATTCACAAAAAACAAATAAATTGAATTGACTTAAAGTATAAGAGAACTGTCGCCAAAAAGCGAGTACTTTAACGAAATTAATGGAACATCAATAGGCAAAGATATAGAGATTAAAAGAGGTTACAAAATGAAACAGCCAGGTATCTATAAAAATATTCCTGTCCCGACGAACAAGATCTAAATCTATTACTTTTGGACAACATAATGAAGAGAACTATGTGGTAAAATAAGACGTTATTAAAGAAAAGCCAATAATAAAAATCTCAGAAGGCAGAAAATTAAAAAAAAAACGAAAACTAAAAGAATCACAGAAAAATATTACAACTTAAAAAATCGTTGTCAAAGTATAAAAAACAGATTCAAAGATTTAATTTAGAATGTAAACGACTCAAAAATTTACAGATAGGGCCTTGCCTGATACATAAGTAAATAAAATGACTGCTGAAGTAAATGTTTTCCCAGCTAAAAAGAAACGCTTTAAATTCGGTGAAGTTTTGAGAAATCAACTTTCAGAAAACACAAAAAGACAAAGAAGTTTTTTAAAAAATAATAATCGGTAAAATAATAAAAAGATACAGAATTGTTAGATAGGCAAGTAAAATAATTTCATATAAACTGCACAGAAAGCAGCTAAATAACCTGAAAAAATTGCAATATGAGAGACAAAAACGCAGTGGTATACCACATTTTCGTCTTAAAATAAGCAATGATGTAAGAACATTTGTGAACGAGTTTTTGGAAAATAACGATAACACGAAAATGTGCCCGGGGAAGTATGACTTTCTTGTCAAGGGAAAATTAAAACGGCAGAAAAGAATTTTACTTGATTCATTTCAAAGTCTACAGTTTTTGGAGAAATGGACTCTTTTGGGTTGCTTAACCAAAAGAATAAGATAGTGAAACAGGTCAGTTTATGAAAATATGGAGCTGATCATTTGAAAAATATTTAATGCCACATTATCTAAATCTGCCAAACATCCAGATGATATTCTGAATAAATTGGTCTGCGATGAAAGAAATATAAATTACATGCTTAGACGCTGCCAAAAATGCAAGGGAAAGGTTTGAAATGTAAATACTATAGATGCAAGTGAACTTGACGAAAATATTGTATTTAGTCTGTGGGAGTCAACATGGGAAAATCGAACTATTAGAAGAGTCAAAAATTACAAGGAGAACCCCAAAAGTTAAAAGTGACTAAAAACATTAAACAAACAGGTAGTAGAATATTAAAAATACGTATTTTTCATAAGAAACCAACAACAGGAAATTCAAAATAAAAACTAACCTTAACTTGTGTGAGTAGATGGCGTGCGAGTAGTAGAATCATTGTCTGTTGTTGCTCCTAAAAGTTGTCCAAAAACAGCCTTTTAACGCCTTATTTAAATTGTTGTTTGTGCGCGAGGTGACTATGTAAATCACTCTATTAGAAAATTCATCCAACGTTGGGTAATTAGTGTGCTCATAATTAACAAATTGTATGTTTTCCATTGCGTCTCATTCCAGCCAATATGGGTGTGTCATGTGTTGACATGCGCGAAATTAAGTCGGCGATAATTAACACGTTTACTGATACATTTCTACAGGAAATTGTTGACAAGTAGAAAAAAAGTTTGAACAACAATTCAAAGTACAGGTGGAAATGATTGCTTCTCTTCAGAATAGGGCTAACAGTCTGGAAGATGAAACCAAAATCCTGCGAAAAATTGTGGACGACCAAAAACTGTCCCTGCGCAGCCAAAATATGCGCATATTCGGCATTAAAGTCGAAAATGTAGAGCACCTACGTCGAAAGGTTTTAAATGTATTTAACAACAATTTAAAAGTAAACATTGCAAAATGGTGATATTAAAAATTGCCATCGAGTCGCATCCAGAACATCAAAACAGCAGGAGATAAGCCTCCGTCAGTACTTGTCCGGTTTAGTAGTGATACGGCCAAAGTATCAGTCTTAAAAAACCGTAATAATTTGAAGAATACCGGGTTTCAAATCAAAGAGGATTTGACTAAACTGCGGGTTTTTCTTCTAGAACGTAAATTTTCCCTTAAAAATTCATGAGTGCTCAATGGTAACATTTATGTCAAGTTTAATAATATAGTGCATCGCATTTCTTATAAAACAACTCTCAATAATATAAAATGAATTTTCAGGTATTTAGAGTACTAAGTAAACAATATTTACTTAACATTTTCTTTTCTGCAATATGCAGAAATTATAAAAATAATATTATGTCTATAATTTTTAAAACATTTTTGAGCGATTCCAGTCATCTCTGCTTTAGTATTGGCATTCATTTTTTTTTTGGTTCTATTTATGTAATATTATTATTGTATATTATGAGCGATATTATGACATATGACTTCTTTTTCTGCTACGTTTCTGTTGCTTTTGCTAACCGATAGGCTTTAGTAGTCGAAATAAAGATTATATTATTTTTATTTTGTCTATTTCTTGAATAATAGTTTGTTATTAAGTGATACAAAATGTTTTCTGTTTTTCAGTCCCTTATTTTTGATTATGGGTAACTTAAAGGTGGGCCATCTAAATGTGAGCTCCATATTCACGGGTTTTAATCAATTAAAAGCATTAATTGAACAAATCGACTTTGATATCTTTTTTTATCTGAGACGTGGCTTTCTGATGGTGATTGCTCTATACATTTTGGAATTCCTAATTATCAGTTTCTCAGAAAGGATCGGATCAGTAGGGGAGGAGGAGGAGTGGCTGCATATGTATAGACTGATCTTGGTATCAAAATTGTCACATTTGATTCTAACGTTAATGTATAATTGGAATTTTTATTATTTAAAATAAGACTAACATCCAAAAAATATGCTCTTTCAGTTTTCTATAGACCACCCTCATTAAACCTTAACAGCTTGACACCGGATTTTGATAACATGTTTTCATTTCTTTATTCCACAGTTGATGATATTTTTTGTCTTGGCGACTTCAACATTAATCTATTTAACTTACATAACCCTTTGACGCTGCTCTTTGAAAATTATAACTTTGTACAGATTATTAAGGAGCCTACACGTATATCTGGCACTGTAAGTACATTGATCACAGCCGGCATAGTTGAATCGATAAAACACAGGGACAAACTCTACAAAAAATACAAAAAGAAAAAAACCGAGGAAACGTTGGCCGCGTATAAATTTTACCGAAATAAAATTGTGAAACTTATAAATAATCTTAAGCAAACATACTACAGGAATGAATTTTTAAATTATAAGGATAATAGTAAAAAGTTATGGCACACCCTAAATGAATATACGACAAAGAAATTCAAAAACTCGTCAAATGAAAAATTGTTATGCATTCTCGATGAAAAGAAAACCCTAGAACAAGATTCGGCAAGTATAAGTAACATTTTTAACAATTATTATGTAAACTTAGGGCAAAACATGGCCAACAAAATAAGAGAAAATTTAAATCAGGACCTAAATATTAATCTAGATAATTCATCTAACATGTCCTCTATATTTCTAAAACCAGTAAATTCAGATGAAATATCAATCCTAATTGATTCACTTAAAAATAATGCAACCGTAGGAGATGATGATATATCTAGTCTCGTTTTAAAAAATATTAAACAATCAATACTTAAACCACTATGTCATCTTATTAATTTAACATTTACAAAGGGAATTTGCCCAAAACATTTCAAAATTTCAATCATTAAACCTATCTTTAAAAAAGGGGAAACCGAAATGGTGGAAAATTATCGACCAATTAGTCTTTTGTCCAATATTAGCAAAATCTTCGAGAAAGCATTAAAAAATCGGTTGGTTGAGTTTTTGACAAAACACAAACAAATATCGGATTTACAATTCGGATTTCAAGCAAATAAGTCTACCAACGATGCAATAAGTCTCCTTACGGGCAAAATAATTGAACAGCTTGATTCTGGCCAACCGTGCGCGGCGGTTTTTGTGGATTTGGCGAAGGCATTTGATACAGTGTGTCATCGGGGGCCTTTGTCAAGGCTTCAGATGGTTGGCGTTCGGGGGCCAGCATTATCCCTACTCACTAGTTATTTACAAGGCCGATTACAAAAAGTAAAAATTAACAACCACCAAATCAGTCAATTACGGTATTCCACAAGGAACTGTATTGGGCCCTGTATTGTTTATAATTTACATAAATAATCTTCTTAAACAGCACTATTCGGGCACAGTGATATCATTTGCAGATGATACTGTCTTGTTTGTACATGGTAACACGTGCCAGGAAGTAGAACAAAAAATATCCATGGACTTAAATAATTTAGTTAAGTGGTTAGACAAAAATTTATTGACTATTAATCTAAACAAGACAAATTATATACCATTTGCGAATAAAAAAAACCATCTTCCGGCACATAATAATATAACCATAAATCTACCATTTAGAAAGGAGGGTGTATGGGTACTCGAATCCACTGACCGAGCAACTTATTTGGGCATAATATTGGATAACCAATTGAAGTGGACATACCAAATTCAACTATTAACAAAAAAAATAAGATCCTTAATATACATGTTTAAACAAATAAGTAAAATTATGGATATAAAGAGTCTACGTAGTATCTATTATTCCCTGGTACAATCATTGCTCTCTTACGGCATTATAGGTTGGGGCGCAGCATACAAAGTAACAATAAAACCGCTTCAGATTGTACAAAATCGCATCCTTAAAATCATGTATGGCTTAAACATTTTCTTCCCGTCCGACCAACTCTTTGAAGAATGCAAAATTCTTAATTTAAAGAATCTGTACTACAAAGCTGCATTCATGTATTTGTTTAAAACAGAATTCTTTAATGCAAACACAGACAGAGTATATCGAACAAGGCACACAAATCGTAACAACATCATATTACCACGTTTACACACTACTATAGGACAAAAAAGTTTTTTCTATATAGGACAAAAGCTTTATAATCTAATACCGGCCGAAATCAAAAACAAAATGAAACAGTCAAACTTTAAAATTATTTTGTCTAACTGGTTAATTTTCAATCATCCAAACATGTAAAATGTAATAAGCTACCTTCTCTTTATGCTACATATTAGAATTAGTCACTTTTATTTATTTATAAATATATGTATGTTCTTAAAATGGTCTCTCTCCTCTGCATCAATCCCTTCATTAGGATTATTGTTATATTTAGGTAACTTATATTACGATCAGTTTATACAGTTTTGTTTTTTATTTGTTTATTTGTTTATTTATTTATTATATTATATTTATTATAGTCTAATGATTTATATTATTCATTCATTTATGCTGAAGAAGTGATAAATAGACATAAGGGTATACTAGATAATGTTATATATTATATACCGTATAGAGCTATCACCTCACCGGACAAGCAAACGCTTTGGTGAATTGATAAAGCTTCTTCTCTAGAAATTCTACTCCAAAAGAATACATAGACATTACTACATTATATTTATTTACCATTTTTTTTTAAACACGATATTTTTTTTTAATTTTGTAAAGATTGTGGAAATAAATATTTTTGAATTTGAATTTGAATTTGAATTGATTGATGCAATATTTGTAACACACCAGTCTCTAATATCTAAATCTGGAGTTATTTCTGCAGATAATATTTCAAATCATAAAATGATTTATTGTGCATGCAATTTGGAGAAGGCGCCAAAATTATTCGATACGGTCTTTCAAGAACTCTAATGTAAATAGTTTCTTGGAGAGTATGTACAGCTTACCATGGGATAATATACTATATGAAAACAATGTTGACAAACAAATTACACTACTCAATTCTAATATCTTAACTTTGTTCGATATGCATGCCCCTATTAAAATATCGAGAATAACAATACCTAGGACACCATGGTTAACGGCCAACATCAAAGTATTTATGAAGTAAAGGGACAGTACCTTGAAAAAATTTAGAAGAACTAAATTAAAGATTGGATTAATAAGTATTTACGAACTCTTACTTTGACTTCGAAGAGGAGAAAAGAGAAGTTGTTTAAATTATTTGTGTGCCGAGAAAAATTCTAAAAAAATTTGGCTTTAACATTTGCGCTAATAAAAATAGTTTAATACCTAAAGTGTTATCTGAGCCTAATGATATAAATACTTTTTTCGCGGCTTTTCTTCAAAATATATCTCATTTTAATGATAGAGTTAATTTTTATGAAAATAGTGTGATATATTACAATTTTCATTGAGGCCAGCCAAAGTATCTGACGTCAATCAAATTTCAAACGGGATTTTAATAAATGCGACAATGGTAGACGAAGTTTGGCCATTGATGCTTAAGTATTGTAGTCCATATATCGATAAATATATTAAACTGATTGTTGAGAACACGCTGAGTGTTAAAGCAAAGTACGCCACTGATGGCATTCTTGGAAGTCTAATTGATGTATATAGTGTATAGATAACGCTTATGTAGCTATCGCACGATGCAATAACAAACGCTGTGCTGTCTGCGTTTTTTATTAGTTCATCTCTTTTCCTCACGTATACGTAAATATCCAAGATTCATCATAAAACCCACATAGTAACAGCGCGGCATTGGTGTCATATGTAATCAGGCGCTTCACCAAAAATAATCACCTACCAAGCTGCGTGAGGAAGGGAGACAGACTCGAGAAGGGATGAGGCAACGCAGCCTCCAGACGGTCGCCAAGCAGAGTTTGGCTAAACGCATAAAATATAAGTTTATCAAGGGGACTGTTCCCCGAAAGTTCGGCGGTGCATGTCGCATGACTGCTTTTAAAAAGTAAAGCACGTCACCGAGTGGAAATTGTCCACATTTCTTGTACTATGTAGTTAAAGTTATCTAAAACAAAGTTCAACAAGTTAATACAATGTGAAAGTATTGAGTATTATGGAAACGTATGTGTGAATGCAATTTGAAGTGTAACTAGTAATTTGATGTAGTGTATTCTCAGATAGTGGGAAGTTATTAGGTGAATATTGTAAATAAAACTTTAGTGCTACCTTACGAATAAAATGCTGTTGGAATTAAATACAGTGTTTTATTAAATCGACAGATCTACACCAGAGCCAGCTACTCAGCCTACGGATACACAGTAATAACAAAATAAGTATTAAAGGCTGAACCATAGTTGACTTTAAAACATGGTCCTTCGAAAGCCGGATTGTTGATTTAATAAAATTCGTGGGTAAAATTGCGTAAAATCGTAACAAGTAAAAATAAGTGACTGTTGTGTCGCGACAAAGGGGCTACAAAAAGGTTGCAGCATCTAGTCCAGGGCTTTGATAGCCTATCAAAGTAGCCAGGAGCAGCATTTGGGTAGTTGACCAGTCCAGCAGTCAGCACAGCATCTGTAAGTGATTTTTACTTGATAAAAATTGTAGAAATTTGTGAAACAATTCGAGTTATAAGTTTCTAAACAAAGAAAAATAAAATTGTATTTTCATTTTTGACATTTGGTGAGGTAAACATGGTTTGTTGATATTTGTTAGTAAAAATATTTATGTTTGCAATATTGCTTGACAGTTAGAGAATTAAATTGTAGATTTGGGATTTGTTTTGGGGCAAAATTAGTTTGTTTAGGTTCGTACTTGCGAAGAAATTTAAAGATATTTTTGGTACTGCTCTCGAGTTCACCTAGCTGAGTCGTTGTAAGAGAGTTAGTTTTAATTTACAATCATGGCAAATGCTGAAATAGAGTCGGCGACTATAAGTGGGTTAAAAAGGGATCGCGGTGTGGCAAAGTCTGCCATTACGCGAATAAAAACTTGGTATAATAATAACAAAAATAATGAGAGCGAAATGGAACAAATTCCAGCAAGAGAAGAGGCACTAAAAAATGCTTTTCAAAGGTATTCTGAACTGCAAGACAAAATTAAGGGAATAGATCCAAACGACGCAGATAGAGATGAGGTCGAAAGCAAGTATTATAAGTTGTGGGTTGAGTTTAAGAAGGTACAAGGCACAGACTGTGAGTTGAATAGTGTACATGGGGGGTCACAAGCAAGCGTACAATATGTAATGACACAGTCACAAGTAAATTCCGGGGTTAGATTACCGGATTTGAAACTACCATCCTTTGATGGCAGCGTCTCAGACTGGAGGTCATTTGCGGAAGTTTTCAGGGCGTTAATCCTGGAAAATAAGAATCTAACAGACGTACAGAGGCTGATGTACTTAAAAACTGCCCTCAAGGGTGAGGCATTAAAATTGATTGATTCACTTGAACTGCTAGGGTCAAATTTTCACATAGCTTTTGATATTCTGCGAACAAGATTCGAGAACTTGACATGTGTGGTAAACAGCTACTTAAATAGCATTATAAGTATGCCTGCGTTGACCAAGTCAAATGCACATAATCTGCGGGAGTTTATTGCAAATAATACCAGAACGATTGAATCGCTAAAACAGCTACCACTATCACAGACACAAATTCTCGAATATTTGTTAATTTACATTATGGGAAATAAATTAGATTTTTCTACAAAGAGAGCGTTCGAGCTTGACAGAAATTTGAATGAATTGCCACAGTTGGATGACTTTTTTGATTTTTTACAGCGTAGGTGCATTGTTTTCGAAAATCTCTCGAGCAATAATGAATAGCACGTGACGACTGCTAAGAATACAAGTAATAGAGTGTCTTTATTTGCCGGTCAGCAGCAAAATAATAGTTATAATTGTGTAGTGTGCAGTAGTTCGGAGCATAGAACTTAATCATGTCAAAGATATTTAGATATGTCTGTTAAAGAAAGGTACAGTCTTGCACAGTCTCACCGACTGTGCTATAATTGTTTGGGCGCGCATACTTCTGCACAGTGTCCATCGACTAGCAAATGCCGACACTGTAACTCGTCTCATCACTCTACTTTGCATCGAACTGCAGCAGGTACTGTTTCAAATTTAAGTACGAATAATGCACAACATGGTACTTATTCACAACGTTCCGATTTAGGTACTGTTCAAAATGGCCGTTATTGACAAAACGGAGAGGGAAGACACAATAACGGATTTTACAATAACAATTCGCGGCAAGCGTACGGACACGTGTCGACTAATCACGCGCCTCCACAGAGAGCCACAAGGTACTACAAGTCTAGTAATCGAGCAAATAATATGCCAGTGTCAAATACACGTACAGACACCAATATTTAGAGAAATTCTACGGAACAGCCTTCTCAAGGTGATGGAACGGCCCAACACAATCGAAATCAAAAGGTATCGCTTTAAAGTTTAAATATTTCCAGCGTATCGCAAAATAGTTTTATGTCAAATAAAATGACAAACGTAAATATATATACTCGAAGCGACAGGATATTTGTCACGCGGTTCCATCGTGTATAATCCTAGAAAACATAAAATATAAACTTCCTCAGATACCGATCGATGTAGATACTCTCGACATTCCCTATGAACTGCGCAGCCAACTGGCAGACCCCACATTTAACATCTCTTCAGATATCGAGATGCTTTTAGGCGCGGATGTTTATTACACAATTTTGAGCAAAGGCTATTGTTCATTAGGCAGCAATATGCCTACATTAGTTAATACCACACTCGGGTGGATTATAGCAGGGACGGTCCCAGCCCACTGTGTTGCTTCAGGGCCCGTGCGAAATATAAACGCGTCCAATAGTAGCGCTTCTTTTTTTCTTCAAACACAGGAAGTGGATGACATGCTGACAAAATTTTGGTCAATCGAGGAAGTGTCTTCGAAGCCTGCATTGTCAATCGATGATAAGTTGGCAGAGAATATATTCGTTAGCATAACTAAGCAGTTAGATAACGGTTCGTTCCAGGTTAATATGCCTTTTATAACACCAAGTGCATACGAAAATTTAGGAAATTCATTTAAAATGGCAGAAAAACGGTTTTTCTCATTGGAAAAAAGATTACAACGAGATCCGCAATTATTTGACGACTATAAACGGTTTATTGACGAATACGTGGAACTCGGCCACGCTAAATACGTACCGATGAATTTGCAAAATAAAGCCAATAACAATAAATATTTTATTCCATATTTATGCGTTATCAGGGAAGCTAGTCTAACGACAAAACTGCGTGTAGTTTTCGACGCATCAGCTAAATCATCATCAGGATATTCGTTGAATGACGTCACCTTAAAAGGTTATCAGGTACAGCCTGAATTGTTTGATATACTGTGTAGGTTTAGATTCTATCAGTTTGTGTTGACATCAGATATAAGAAAAATGTACAGACAAATCGCAATTAATCCGGACCATACGTTTTTGCAAAATATTCATTGGAGAGATGACCCTCAGGACGAATTAAAATGTATCGAGTTGCAAAGTGTAACGTATGGCACGAATTAAGCTCCGTTTTTGGCCACTAGAGTGATTCAGGAAGTAGCAGATTTGGGCGCCGAGGAGTTTCCGGTAGCTTCACACGCATTAAAGTCTCAATGTTACGTTGACGATATTCTGGCAGGTTGCGATAATGTTGAGCAGTTAAGCCAATTGCACCTGCAATTAAAAAATTTATTGGGTAAGTCTGGTTTCACATTACACAAATGGTGTTCAAACTCTAACCAATTTCTCGTGTCTATTTCGGAGCAACAACTGGCTGAATATGATTTAAATTTTGACAATGCGCCAAACAAGGTTTTAGGTCTAAAATGGCTTCCAGAGTTGACATGTTAAAAATCTTGATTCCTGTCGACGCTACAACTAAGGCACCGACAAAGAGAGTTATTCTGTCAACTTTGGCACAATGTTTCGACCCTTTGGGACTAATTAATCCAGTGGTGGTACGGGGAAAGATCCTAATGCAAAAGCTTTGGATCCAAAAATTAGATTGGGATACAGAAATCATTAACAGCGATTTGTTAAACGAATGGAACGCATTTTTATCTATGGTTTCACTTCTTGCAGCTTTGGAAATTCCTAGAAAAATTTGTAGGGACAAAACAATTTCGAACATAGAATTACACGGATTTGCAGATGCCAGCACAATGGCGTACGGTGCGTGCGTATACTTTAGAATTTTATACGATGATAACTCGGCATCGAGCACTCTGATTTCGTATAAATCCAGGGTGGCTCCAATCAAAACTATTACAGTGCCAAGGCTTGAACTCTGCGCATTGGTGTTGTTGGCGCAGCTAACGCGAAAAATTCTGAATATTTTCAGGGAAACCGTGACTTTTTCATCAGTAAATTTGTGGTCAGATTCAAAAATTGTTATCGCTTGGTGCAACGATCACCCAAGCAGGTGGTCTACATTCGTGGCTCACAGAGTATCTATGATTCAAACCATTACAGAGCATAGTAAATTGAGATATATAAAATCAGATGCTAACCCGGCAGACATCCTGTCTCGCGGAAATTTCTCGACAGATATAATAACTTCAGGACTTTGGTTTCATGGACCTAAATTTCTACTTGATGTCCACTTGGGCTTGAACTTATACAATGAACAGGTCAGTGTTGCTAATATTCCTGAACAAAAGAAAATAGCACTTGTCGCAGTACGCAGGGCCGAGCCTTATGAGTTTTGGATAGAATATTTTTCACGTTTTTCTAATTTTTCACGTCTAGTGCGCGCTTTGGCTTTCATGTTTAGATTTATACATAACACGAAAAATAGAAATGATAAAGTTCAGGAACCAACGATCACGGTCAACGAACTGGAAAAATCTCAACGGTTTATAGTACAGAATTTGCAGAGCCAGCATTTCTCTAAAGAAATTTCAGAGTTGAAAAATAAACAAATAATTTCAAATAAACAATTAAAACATCTTAAACTTTTTTTGGATTCAAACCAGCTAATCAGAGTGGGAGGTAGATTGGAACATGCAGATATCTCGTTTGATCAAAAACACCCTTATTTATTGCCCTCACATAATGACATATTACAAATCATGTTAAAGTACGAACATTTGAGATTGGGACATGCAGGTTCGCAATCGGTGCTAGCGAATTTCAGGCTACGATTTTGGCCATTAAACGGGTTGCGGGAAGCAAAAAAAGCAGTAAGGAATTGCACAACGTGCACTCGGTTTAGAGCGCATCCAGTTCATCAAATTATGGCAGATCTTCCGAAGGATAGAGTTCAACCAGCGCGTGCGTTTCAAAAAGTAGGAATCGATTACGGAGGCCCATTCCAAATAAAATCCTCTCGATTGAGGAAAGCTTCGTTCATCAAGGCGTACATTGCGATATTTGTGTGCATGTCCACAAAAGCAATTCATATTGAACTAGTGACCAGTTTATCTACGGAATCTTTTATAATGACTTTAAAACGATGTATTGCGCGTAGAGGTAACCCGACAGTGATCTACAGTGACAACGCTACCAATTTTCAGGAAACAAATAATCAGCTCTACGAAGTGTACAAATTTTTCAACAATTCACAAAATTGTACACCATTTTTGGATTATCTTGCTTAAAATGAAATTCAGTGGAAATTCATTCCCCCTAGATCTCCTCATTGGGGCGGATTATGGGAAGCGGCAGTAAAGAGCGCGAAACATCATATTTTCAGATTAATGGGCAATTCAAAATTCACGTCCGAGGAATTCTATACGGTGTTAACTCAGATAGAAGCGGTTCTAAATTCACGGCCACTATGCCTACTTACTAATGACCCTTCAGATTTTAGCTACTTGACGCCCGGGCATTTTTTAATAGGAGAAAGTTTAACTGCATACCCGGAAAAAGATTTGACGGAGATTCACGATAATAGGTTAAAGTTTTGGCAACAATGCACTAAGATTCAACAAATTTTTTGGAAACGATGGTCAGTCGATTATCTCAGTCGCCTTCAAAATTGCCCAAAGTGGCTGAAAGCCAAACGAAACGTCATTCCGAATGATATAGTGCTACTGAGAGAGGATAACGTACCTCCATTGCAATGGCCGCTAGCACGCGTTCTAGAAGTGTATCCAGGGAAAGACGGAAATGTAAGAGTTATTAAGTTAAAAACTGCGACTAGCGTGTTTACTAGGTCAATAGTTAAAGTGTCCCCTCTATTGTATGACGAGTACTCTGGAGCGTCATCGCGAGTAAATAAGTATTATATTAGTTTAGGGTACAGCACGTAGTTGCTTGTCGCCTCAAGTTAGGTTAGTTGTACAGCCGGTGACTAAGTCGAAAATACTATTAGTGTTTAAGTATTTTTTATTCCAGGTTTCCTGCCTGTTTCGGTTTGGTAGCTTGCCACAAAAGTTACTGGGGTTATAGACCGATAATCTCTGGGCAACCTAAAAAAGTAAATGATTTTTGCAAATTTTTGTTATTTTTTTGTTGGTCCTTTGCTCTAACCAAACATCGAAGCGAGGGCGCGCAAACTAACGTTTGGCAATCTCTTTTAACGGTCTATGTGGTCACACCAATCGTAAACCTGGTGTATAAAAAACGGTAGCCATCTACCCTGGCAGTATCGCTCTGTCCCTGTCGCACCAGCTCCAAGATTGGGCTGTTGCAACTTTCGCCTTACGGGGTTCCTAACATCTTTTCATTTCTTCTCTTCTTCTTTCAAGCTCATTTGTTTCCGCACTACATGGGCACGTGTAGTGTCAGCCTTATTACCAGTGTCATTCTTCTGAGTTGGGCTGGGGTCAGGGAGATGTTTGTTTGTTGCGCTCAGTTCAGGGGAATTAATGGGTCTTCTTCTGGGTTGGGAGGCGTGGTTACTTCCACAAGGGGGGCGTTCACGCGCTCGTTGGATTGGTGAGTGCCAACCAACAGGTAACTCGTCGACGCTTACATTTAGGGTTAGTTTAGACTTACGATTTTTAGGGGTGGTTTCTATACCACCATGCTTATAAATTTGGGGTTCAAATTTACGACTTGTGCCTCATAAGTTGAGTACGCAAGGGTTACTTCCACAAGGGGGCGTTCAAATGCGCGTTGGATTGGTGAGTACCAACCAACAGGTAACTCGTCGACACGTACATTAGGGGTTAGGTTGCATTCATGTGGTGGATGGCAACAGTTCAGATCACGCCGTGACCAGATTGGTGATTTTCGTTCTTCGACCTTTTCAGCTTAGGGAGCTGAACTGCGTTTTCTCAGCTTAGGGAGCTGACATGTGATTTTATTCTGCTCGACAGGGAGCTATTGTAGGGTGCCTCAACCGAGCGCCAATCTTCGACCTTTTCAGCTTAGGGAGCTGAACTGCGTTTTCAGTCTACAGGAAGTTGTAGCTTTGGTGTGTATGGTCAGTTTACACTAATTCTCGTGTTCGACCTTTTCAGCTTGAGGAGCTGAACTGCGTCCTCTCGGCTCAGGGAGCTGTATTATGGTGTGTGTGTTCAATCTATACTGATTGTTACTTGAGTATAAATGGAATTTTTAAGTTACGGGGAAATAAAAATATTGGGTTTAAGGGGAGCTAAACAAGTAATACTTTGTCAACTTTCTAATTTTCTGTTGTTCTTGTCTGTCAGCAACGATGTGACAATGAACAAACTATGATCAAAAAGTACGGCACTATTCTGCGTCTGTTCAGGAAAACGGCTACATAAATTTAATCTGATGATCGGGTTGCTTATGAAAAATTATGCAGTCTGTGCTATGGCATCTGAATATACTAGATGTAAAATGTTAGTTTTAAGGTTCAACTAATGTAAAATCTTATGATGTGTTAGGCTAGCTAGTGTAGAGTCGCGTGGTGAGTGACACCCATTCAGTGCGCGTTGCGTAAAGATCAATTAGTGCGGAGTTGATAACATCGAGTTATCAGAAAGTCATTAATGTGAAACGAAATATCAAATGTCGGGAGATAGTGTAAATTAAGTTAAGTAGGTTAAGAGCTCCAACATGTGTTTGGACTTGAGGTTTATTGTCGAATAACGGTAGTAATAACTGGATGCATTCGAGTTCAGTAGTTTGTGTAGATAACCATGTGTTCGTATTGATTGTTAAGGTTGTAGTTGAAGCACGAGTGCTCCAACGGGGGGGAGAATGTTGAGAACACGCTAAGTGTTAAAGCAAAGTACGCCACTGATGGCATTCTTGGAAGTCTAATTGATGTATATAGTGTATATATAACGCTTATGTAGCTATCGTACAATGCAATAACAAACGCTGTGCTGTCTGCGTTTTTTATTAGTTCATCTCTTTTCCTCACGTATACGTAAATATCCAAGATTCATCATAAAACCCACATAGTCACAGCGCGGCATTGGTGTCATATGTAATCAGGCGCTTCACCAAAAATAATCACCTACCAAGCTGCGTGAGGAAGGGAGACAGACTCGAGAAGGGATGAGGCAACGCAGCCTCCAGACGGTCGCTAAGCAGAGTTTGGCTAAACGCATAAAATATAAGTTTATCAAGGGGACTGTTCCCCGAAAGTTCGGCGATGCATGTCGCACGACTGCTTTTAAAAAGTAAAGCACGTCACCGAGTGGAAATTGTCCACATTTCTTGTACTATGTAGTTAAAGTTAACAAAAACAAAGTTCAACAAGTTAATACAATGTGAAAGTATTGAGTATTATGGAAACGTATGTGTGAATGCAATTTGAAGTGTAACTAGTAATTTGATGTAGTGTATTCTCAGATAGTGGGAAGTTATTAAGTGAATATTGTAAATAAAACGTTAGTGCTACCTTACGAATAAAATGCTGTTGGAATTAAATACAGTGTTTTATTAAATCGACAGATCTACACCAGAGCCAGCTACTCAGCCTACGGATACACAGTAATAACAAAATAAGTATTAAAGGCTGAACCATAGTTGCTTTTAAAACACTGATGTTTGGAGGTTAGTTACTTTCCCGATCAATGGAAAATATCAATTGGTAAACCATTATCCAAGGTCAGTAGCCCAACTAGTTTATACGACCTCCGAGTAATAAACATTCTACCGGCAATTTCTAAAATTTTTGAAAGGATCTTGTATAATCAGATGTACAGCTATTTTTCTGATAATAATATCATCCCTTTCACACAATGTGGATTTAAAAAACACTTTGGGACTGCTGTTGCTTCAACAAATGTAACAGATGACATTATTTGTGCCTGTGATAAAAGAATGAACAGTATACTAATTCTTCTTGACTATTCGAAGGCTTTTGATACCATTAATCGTGCGTTTCTTGTATTTAAATTAAAATATTATGGTTTTGTTAATAACTCTTTTATTCTTATTAAATCATACGTATTTATTAGATTTCAGAAAGTTTTTTTTTGATATTAATTGTTCTGAGCAAGTCGATATACGTTCTGGGGTGCCACAAGGCTCAATTTAAGGCCCCTTACATTTTCTCATGTATAGGTACCTTTGATATACTTAGATCGTTAAAACATTGTAAAGTTCAAGCATTTGCCGACGATACACAAATATACTGTTATTTTAATACCGACGATTACGCCGAAGTCGAGTTCTGTATAAACCAAGATCTGAAAACATTGAGTGAGCTCTTTCGAAGTCACAATTTAAATTTAAATCCTACTAAATTTTGCATGCTAGTTTTTGGTAATAAGAATTAGGTCAATGGTTTCAAAAATAAGTTGAATATATCCACTAATGGATCAAGATTAACGATTGTTGATAGCGCTAAAAATTTGGGCATATTGCTTGACACAGAACTAAGTTTTAAAGAGCATTTAAGAAAAATGTTTCAAAAAATGTATCTGTCATTAAAAATACTATACATCAATATACATATTTTAAATTTTAAATTAAGAAAAGACTTGTGTGAATCTCCTGTTTTATCCTATTTTAAATATTGTGATTTTGTCTACGGTTTTTGCTTAGATATTGAAAATAGATCTCGGATACAGAAAGTGCAGAATGCTTGTCTTAGTTTTGTGTATGGTGTGAGAATGTTTGATCACGTATCTCACTTGTACAGGACTATTTATTGGCTCAGGATAGATGAACGTAGACTTCTTCATTTTTGCACATTTGTGGTAAAAATTGTTAATAATCCTGACTCCTCCATTAGGATTCGAGAGCGCCTGATTTTTCGTCATGATATTCATGATAGACGTGTTAGGGACAGAAGTAAATTAACCATGCCTTATCATTTAAATGTAAATTTATTTTAAATGTACAGAAGACTTAACTTTATAAGATAAATTATAAAAATATTTCTTGTTTTTTTAATTTGATGTATGTTTTGAGTTATTAATATTTTTTATTATTTAGTACCATACTCGCTTATTTCATCGTCTAGGTTAAAGTTCGCAAATGGTTTAAGATACTCTTATTTATGTTTTTGACTGGTTCAGGCTAGTTCAGGTTAGTTTAATATACATAATAACTAACCTGAACTAACCTGATTTGATTTATTTATTGTAAATCTTATGGTATGTTGAAATTAAAGACGTTTATTATTATTAGTATTACTTTAATAAACTACTACTATAGTAGCTGATTATGGACAGAGCTGGGCCAGGTGGTGCTGGTGGTGCAATTTACGATCTAACCCAGGTGGTGCAGGTGGTGCGTTTTACGATCTAACCCAAGTGGTGCTGGTGGTGCGTTTTATGATCTAACCCGGGTGGTTCGGTGGTGCGTTTTATAACCTAACCCGGGTGGTTCGGTGGTGCTGTTTACAAAATAACCCGAAATTAAACCCGACTTTTTACGATCTAACCCAAGTGCTTTCATGAGGCGGCTTCTTATCTAACCCTAACTTGATCCTTAATATTTATGAACTGACCCGAGATAAAACCCGACTTTTTACGACCTAACCCGGATGCTTTCGCGAGGCGGCTTCTCATCTAACCCTAATTTGAACCTGAATATTTATGATCTGACCCGAGATAAAACCCGACTTTTTATGATTTAACCTTAGTGAAACGCCGCTGCTAAAGCGGAATAATTAAATCCCAATTTTTATAAGCCATCCTTAAACCCAACTTTTTACGATCCGACCTGAGCCATCCTTAAACCAGACTTTTTATTATTTCCCCTTAGTTGAAACGCCGCTGCTAAAGCGGGATAATTAAATCCCAATTTTTATAAGCCATCCTTAAACCCAACTTTTTACGATCCGACCTGAGCCATCCTTAAACCAGACTTTTTATTATTTCCCCTTAGTTGAAACGCCGCTGTTAAAGCGGTATAGTAAAAAACATTATTTATATTTTCTAACTTAGTGAAACGCCGCTGGCGGGTAGTAAAGCGAAATAAATCCCTAATTTATATGGTCTAACAAGATAAGTATAATAAAGCGGTACATTTGTCACCACAATAATTATTTATACCTAAATGATCTTTCTCAAACCCTCTGCCGACTCGATTTAAAAAGAAAGGGACATAAACCTTTATTTATTATTCCGAAGGACCCTCATTAAAATTCAGTAGCATATCTAATAATTGTTTTCAATTTTTGCACCACTTATAGAAATACAATAAAATAATTACCATCTAGAACCATTAACTAGCGATTTCTTTGTACTGGAAATGGATAAATTATAGGACTATCTTGTAATGAGAACAGAGTAATAAAAAGTAAATAAAACTTAAATACGTATAAAATACCAAGCAGGTATAGGTACTATACAACTTGTGTTCGCCATCAGGTAAAAGCCCTCATAATGCTTTTATAAAAATTTCGGATAATATCATAATATAAGTAAATAGGCTACAATTTCAGGAAAAAAGTAAAAAAAATTAATTCACAGTGTAAAATTGTAGTTAAATGGATTGTAAATACGAAATAATATAAAAAGCTACCTTTTGTTTGCGATGATGTATGCACAATAACTCTATATTATTCGGTCCTTAAACTGAAAATACCCACTAGATAGGTATCATAAGCTGTATTTGTCATCAGGTAGAACCCCCAATAAAATTATGAATATCAGGCGTAGGCAACAATAAGCAAATCACGTTGGTTTTTTAATTTATTATTAATCTGGCTAACTTAAGAAACTCACAATATAACGACCATCCAAAAAAATCATAATACATTACTGGGTGTGAAAGCAATTGCGCTGCAAAATATAGTGTATACCGACTCTGAGGTAGTTAATTAAAATCCCAATTAGCGCTAAAAAAAATCAATTAGATATTTACTTTAGATATTTTAATAAAAAAATTCAATATTATTAGCGTCACCTACACATAGGGTTAAAAAGTATGAGAAACTTTGTGAATATCATTTCCCATGATTCTCTCGACCACCACATCGATGTCACATTTCAATATTCTCACCAACATTTAACTTTTGAAATTAGCATAATAACAAATCCTTTACAATGAATTAAACAAACGCATACATAATTTTAAAATCACATAATAAGAATATAAGCTAAAATCTAACAAGTTCGGACTACTCGAATGACGTCAGTTTACATCTGTAGAGAATACCCAACTCTCGAATCATAAAAAATGGTCAAACTTTGTCGGCAAATACCCTTCTATGATGCAGGGGAAGGACAGGTAACTCGAGATGTTTATAAAGAAACGTTAAAGAACATTATTTGCTTATTTCTAGACTCTTAAAAATTAGATGCAATCGAACAATAAATGTTTTCATCATGTATATTTATGAGTAACACATTACCTTCGACATACATAAATTCAAATTGATAATTACTTGCCTTAGTACTTTTTTAGAAGCTTGAATCATTGCATATAACCGTCTGAGGATACCCAAACATATTTCTCCGCAACCGGGGAAAAAGAGGTAGAAAAAGCAAAATAACAACTCCAAGTGTCTTTGCGAACAATCGGCAATAAAATAGAGTAGTTCAGTTTTTAATTTTTCGTAAATAAAAGTTGGTTAGATTAATAGTCTCTGTGAATATAATAACATAAGCAAAGTGATATGCCGTAAATTTAGGAGTACAGTATAAATTATGCCTCTATTAAAATATACCGCAATAACTAACTACCAAAGGATTTTTGATATTTTGAATATATTTGATGCTCATAGCATTATCACATTTCCAAAGACTCTAAATTTTAGAAAAATGTTCTAATAGAATATGTCTATCAATATAAAGTAAAGGTATTGTTAGGTTTTTTTAAAAAATACGACCTACAACAGTCTCTGCTACAGCATGGCTGACTCTGTAGAAACTTCTGTGAAACCATAATAATTATATCAATAATCGAGTTGTCCTTATGATAATATTTTCTTCCAATATCCGACTCCACTATCCATAAAAGTTATGTTAGAAAATTCATAATTGAGCGCATTGTAATTTTTTAAAAAGAAATTCACTTCACACACAAAGATGTAGCCATTCAATTGATGAAAATAATGCAAGTCAGTATGCGTATGTTATGGCTAACTGTTTAAATGTCTATTCCTTCCACGTTTGTCGGAAGAAATACTTTTTTTATACTAGTATTTTAGTTGAAAATAAGATCATAAATCATCTATACAAAACAAGCGTCCCTTATGGATTTGAACGAAAATCATAGATTCGACTATTTTCATGAAAAATAAATCTAAGTACGGAATAATGCAGGAAGATTATCTATTTTCTTGGTTTAGAAAGTGATGTAGTTAAGATTTATAACTTAGGAATAAATAAATTATTATTAATCTTTTCGACCTATTTCTCTTGCATATTTAATTTCTTTGATAGTAAGAACTAATCTTTTTTATTTTACAAAGTAAAAAAAAAAAGCTAAAGATCGGCGTTGTCAGTCAGGTATAAGAACTGATTTAACACGATGGTTTTTGTACAAACGTTCACATACAATTGTATGCTTTTTAACCGATTGTGTCGGAAAAAATGACGATTTATAGATTAGATATTTAGACGAAGAGCTAACCTTCTCAATAAAGTATTGATTATTATCCTGCTAACTAGACAACACTTTTTATGTTAGTCAAAAAAAAAATTTTTTTTCGGACGCTATTACAGATTTCATCGTTAACTAACAAACATTAAGACCAAAAAATTAGCGTGCAAGATGAAATGTATAGGTTCACTTCATTTCTACATTATTTTACAACTCTCAATCGCATTAAAAACAAGATCGAATAAAAAATAACTTATGACATATGGACGAAAAATGTTTTTCGGGCTATTTAGGTTAGCGACCGCATTACGTCTGAAATACTACATTTTTCGAGCTTATAACATAATTTACTATTTTAACGTTAAAATAGGGGAAATGATGTATCGAAATGGATACTTTTTTTTGTCGATCACGAGATTATAGTTTCTTTTAAAATGAACTCTAATATTTACAACACAAATTATCCTTTAAGCCACATTAGTTTAAAACTCGTCTGTCGCTTTCCCTCTATTGTGAGTTTGATTAAAGTATAGCGTAGTATATATTTAGATGAATTTCGTAAATGTTGAATACTTTCAAAACTGAAAAAGCCACCCTTTGCAATAAATATCTCCGTAGAGTTAGATACCCTGCAGATTAAGGGTATTTCAGCGGATAATCATACACAAATTCAAAGATTTTGTCTATTTTAATGGATTAACAAACAATATCTATAGGATGACTTTACTGATAAAAAAAAAGAACAAAAATCCATAAAGTCTAGGCTCACATGAAATTCCATAAAGAGCAGCTGCATAGCCTTATCACATCAAACTATATTTTTATTTCGTTCTATTGTCAAAAGTCTGTGTTTAGGAGATTATCGTTCATTTTAAAATGAACTCTAATATGTACATCACCATAAACTACCTCTTAACCCGTCTTAAAAATACACTTTTCGATTTGCCTCTTTATTGATTTTCTAATATTAAATATCTACAATAGTCGAAATTCGCTCGCTAATACCTATGTATGCAAGGTTTCTTCAAAAAATGACAATTTTGTTGTTTAATGGCTTGAAAAAATGGAAAAAGGAGGTTTTTGCATTCATTTATTTGCAGATGAGTGTTAAAAATACTTATAAAACTCGGTATACCGAAGATCAAGCATTAATGAGAGGGTTGAGTCCTGTTTGCCAAATCCTGATTCTTAATTTGACGTTGGCAACGGTACAATTTTTTAACATTTATCATAAGAGGCGTATATTTTTGGGGCTTAGATCTACCAGTTTATCCACGCCCCATTTATTGTTAGTGCTTTAGTAATTTTACTTTCCAATTATTTTTTACCAAAACGCGTAGTTGAAACAGTGTCTATATCAGACGATATAATAAATTTTAAGGATTAATTTGCTTACAAATACACTTCAATTTATTTAGGCTAAAGCAGCCAGACATATACTGGAACTACGAAAACCCTATTACAATTTGGTTGCCTAGAGAAAATTTTGTAAAAAACATAGCTTTCTACACAAATGCTTGCACATTATGTACCTATCATTTTAAGATACCTGGCGACATCAATGTAAGCATTGACATAATGACGCAAGATATAGGTAGGTACTAGAATATTCAAGATTTCTATTAACGATACACTTCAGCATACATGCGAGATGTCATTAATGTCTACGGAAGGCAACAGACATACCAGCTATTTTTACATGGGATTCCATAGACTTGGACGCTTCTTGTTTAGAAATATTTGATGTCATCTTGAGGAGTTCCGTATTGAAGCATCAAACCTACCTGCCAAATAATTGACGAAATATGGGATATCATAAAATATGTCCCCCATCGAACTAAATGATCCTATAAACCAGCTTCACAGACCGTAATTTGTGATGCTAACACGATTAATACGCAATAGAACAAGATTAAGAAACAAAATTTAAAGTAGCTCTTTATCACACGAAAATAATTAAATAATTTACGGTTACAGAACAATAATTATTTTAAAAAGCTGTATAACTAAATATATTATGTTATTAGGAATATTCTGTCTAAAGTAACAGCTGATCTTAGTCGAAAATGAGATCGTATTATTGATTGTTGAATTCGTTAGGTATGAAATAAAATTAGAGATTTCGTCTATTTTTTCACGATTAAAAAGAATACCTCTATTTAGCTAAAAATGAAACGATTACAGTGGTAGATTAATTCACTTTACCAAGCATGTAAACTACTAATTTTGCAATAAATATCTTCTATATTTCTAGGTAGGTTTACTCGAAAATGTTGGGCTATTTTCATCAAAAATCCCGATACGAAATTGAAAAATTTGCCTATTTTTACCGGTTTACAAAGTGATAGTGGAATATTGGTTTGATCAAAGAACAATAATTATTTTAAAAATGTTGTATAATTAACTAAATGTCGGTGTTATCAGGCAGGCAAGAAGTTATTTATCTTAATCTTATTTGTACCATTAACGTTTATATACAAATGTTAGTGGTTTTCAAAAATTGATATCTCGGAAATTATTAGGTTTAGACTTATAATACGCTTATTAAAAAATAATGACTACTTTATGCAAAATTCAAAAATATTATAAGATGTAGGGTATCCCAGTAACTTAACCAAAGATTTTCGGTCTTCGTAAAGCTTTATACGTTTCTTCAGCGTACCAAACATTCACTTTTTTAAATATTGACATCGGGTTAGGATTCTGAACATAGGATTAACATCACTCTAATAGTGAACATGTTGCGTTGTCACAGTTCCATTCGTCGAAAAGTAAACAAAACCGTTTGAGCTACGTGGGGAATAAATAAAGTTGGCTTGTTGAAAAATTTTAATATTTATTAAGGTAAAAGACTATAAATATATCGATACAACACTTTGGCATTTCTAATACTACAAACATGAATATCTAAAATGTGATATTTACAACCATCAACTCTCTCTCCCTTCTCTAATTTTGGTGCACCAATGCTGTCTTCTAAGTTTATAATATATGGCGTCCTGCAGTTTAATTCCGAAAATGTTTTAACTAAAAATTCCTCTTTAACACGTCCTTTAACGTAAATAATGTCTGCGTCTATCAGATTGTTGGATATGATATTATGTAGTTCCTTGTAATCGGTATCACCATAATTATAAAGGATACCATGATGATTTCCAAATAGATATTTGACTTGTTTCTTGCAAGCCTTACTTAAGGTGTCGAATGGTTTAACTGGTTTAAAAAAGTAACTTTTCATACTATTCCCATCATAAATAGCCAATTCTTTCGCGCAAAATTCAGGTATGTTAAATCCTTGAATATCGACTACAACGAACTTCATTGTCTGAAGACTCAA
Organism: Polydrusus tereticollis; assembly: GCA_963920685.1. Lineage (NCBI taxonomy): Eukaryota > Metazoa > Arthropoda > Insecta > Coleoptera > Curculionidae > Polydrusus > Polydrusus tereticollis. The sequence continues at coordinate 61,823,287 of OY987329.1, forward strand.
ATCAAACAAGTATATTTTCATATTTTTATCGCTCTTAAGTTCGATTTCAAAAGCACACCCCCACTTTTCGATAATTTCACAGTCTTAGCACATAGATCTTATATTTTTATTTACGATCAATTCATCTTTATTCGCCAATCGTCTCAAACGAGTCTGCTTTTGAAAGTAATATAGCCTTAGTATTCAGAAAATATTAATGATATCGGAGCCTAAAACATCCTTGACACTAAAAAATCATTGTGTTTCCTAACAAAACCCATCATCTTGTCTATTTAGCTTGCTTTCCTATTGTTTAGCAGGTTAAATAAAATTATTATTTCGCTCTTTTTGTCTGTACTGAATTGTTAGGGGAATACGTTTCTAGTTCTATAAGAGAGACAGTTAAAATTTATGTAAGCAATCAAAAATCCTACACTATGAGCTACTTAGTTAAAATTTCATATTTCCTTCCTGGGTCAGGCAAAATTTGTGATGTGTCGGGCAAAATTTATAAAAATACGAAAAAAATGCTGGATGCATTTTTAGCGTGACTTTCTATTTAATACCATCTTATTTCAAGGTATAATTCGGTTGTCAAAATGAGAATAAAATAATTTTCCCATGGTTTATGTCATCTTAAAAAAGTCAAAAGGTTATATTCTGTAGAGGGTCAGATACATTCAAATTTAAATATTTTCTCCAAGAAGAATTTTAAGATAGTATTATAGTAAATAAAAATTCTATACCTCCAATATTTCTTGGAAACATATCGTGTTCTAGCGACATAACCCAAAAGTACCTCTATTCAGAAACGCATCGTACTTTTCTTGTCAATAATTGTCTCATTGTCCCATCCATTACATTATTATAATCTTAAAGCACCTGTTACCAGCATTATCTGTTTTTATGGTTTTCATAAAACATAGCGATTACCGATGAAAATTAAACGAAAACTTAATAAATAACTTTTTTTTCAACTGAAATAGACTGATTTTCGATGGAAAAATGTTACTTATAACTAAAAATGAATATAAGACATATACGCAATGATATTTAGAATAAATCAATCTTTTCTAAAATTACTATGAAATATTCACAAAATCGTTTCGTTATAACCAAAGTAGCAAGGCTTGCAGATTTCGTATAGAGTTCAAACGCGATACTGAGATGATCTTTTTTTTATATTTTTGTAGGATAATGCACCACTACGTTGTAAGTACTTGAGAGAGGACTTTCTTGAAAAATCCTCAAATTTCTCTGCAATTTTGTTCCTTGTAGAGTTAAATTCACACAGAAAACCCCGTATTCTTATCTTTCAGATTGGTATATTAAAAAGGGCTTATTAGTATGGTTTAGAAAACAAGCAATATTAATTAACGGATGTTTTTTCGTTGTATGAAGAGTTGAAAAAATTTTTTTTCCACTCCAATGGTTGCGATGCAGAGAGTCGGGTTTCATCATAATCTTTCAGGGTAGCTCAGGTTTGATTGCATATAGAGAGTCGGGTTTCATCATAATCTTTCAGGGTAGCTCAGGTTTGATTGCATGTACTAAGGTTAGTGCTCCTTGCAATCGGTTTCAGGTTTGACGCGCCCCCCTCAGGTTTGTTCAGGTTTCTCAAGTGTTTGAGAAACCTGAACAAACCTGAGGGGGGGCGCGTCAAATTATGATGAAACCCGACTCTCTATATGCAATCAAACCTGAGCTACCCTGAAAGATTATGATGAAACCCGACTCTCTGCATCGCAACCATTGGAGTGGAAAAAAAATTTTTTCAACTCTTCATACAACGAAAAAATATCCGTTAATTAATATTGCTTGTTTTCTAAACCATACTAATAAGCCCTTTTTAATATACCAATCTGAAAGATAAGAATACGGGGTTTTCTGTGTGAATTTAACTCTACAAGGAACAAAATTGCAGAGAAATTTGAGGATTTTTCAAGAAAGTCCTCTCTCAAGTACTTACAACGTAGTGGTGCATTATCCTACAAAAATATAAAAAAAAGATCATCTCAGTATCGCGTTTGAACCCTATACGAAATCTGCAAGCCTTGCTACTTTGGTTATAACGAAACGATTTTGTGAATATTTCATAGTAATTTTAGAAAAGATTGATTTATTCTAAATATCATTGCGTATATGTCTTATATTCATTTTTAGTTATAAGTAACATTTTTCCATCGAAAATCAGTCTATTTCAGTTGAAAAAAAAGTTATTTATTAAGTTTTCGTTTAATTTTCATCGGTAATCGCTATGTTTTATGAAAACCATAAAAACAGATAATGCTGGTAACAGGTGCTTTAAGATTATAATAATGTAATGGATGGGACAATGAGACAATTATTGACAAGAAAAGTACGATGCGTTTCTGAATAGAGGTACTTTTGGGTTATGTCGCTAGAACACGATATGTTTCCAAGAAATATTGGAGGTATAGAATTTTTATTTACTATAATACTATCTTAAAATTCTTCTTGGAGAAAATATTTAAATTTGAATGTATCTGACCCTCTACAGAATATAACCTTTTGACTTTTTTAAGATGACATAAACCATGGGAAAATTATTTTATTCTCATTTTGACAACCGAATTATACCTTGAAATAAGATGGTATTAAATAGAAAGTCACGCTAAAAATGCATCCAGCATTTTTTTCGTATTTTTATAAATTTTGCCCGACACATCACAAATTTTGCCTGACCCAGGAAGGAAATATGAAATTTTAACTAAGTAGCTCATAGTGTAGGATTTTTGATTGCTTACATAAATTTTAACTGTCTCTCTTATAGAACTAGAAACGTATTCCCCTAACAATTCAGTACAGACAAAAAGAGCGAAATAATAATTTTATTTAACCTGCTAAACAATAGGAAAGCAAGCTAAATAGACAAGATGATGGGTTTTGTTAGGAAACACAATGATTTTTTAGTGTCAAGGATGTTTTAGGCTCCGATATCATTAATATTTTCTGAATACTAAGGCTATATTACTTTCAAAAGCAGACTCGTTTGAGACGATTGGCGAATAAAGATGAATTGATCGTAAATAAAAATATAAGATCTATGTGCTAAGACTGTGAAATTATCGAAAAGTGGGGGTGTGCTTTTGAAATCGAACTTAAGAGCGATAAAAATATGAAAATATACTTGTTTGATTTGAGTCTTCAGACAATGAAGTTCGTTGTAGTCGATATTCAAGGATTTAACATACCTGAATTTTGCGCGAAAGAATTGGCTATTTATGATGGGAATAGTATGAAAAGTTACTTTTTTAAACCAGTTAAACCATTCGACACCTTAAGTAAGGCTTGCAAGAAACAAGTCAAATATCTATTTGGAAATCATCATGGTATCCTTTATAATTATGGTGATACCGATAACAAGGAACTACATAATATCATATCCAACAATCTGATAGACGCAGACATTATTTACGTTAAAGGACGTGTTAAAGAGGAATTTTTAGTTAAAACATTTTCGGAATTAAACTGCAGGACGCCATATATTATAAACTTAGAAGACAGCATTGGTGCACCAAAATTAGAGAAGGGAGAGAGAGTTGATGGTTGTAAATATCACATTTTAGATATTCATGTTTGTAGTATTAGAAATGCCAAAGTGTTGTATCGATATATTTATAGTCTTTTACCTTAATAAATATTAAAATTTTTCAACAAGCCAACTTTATTTATTCCCCACGTAGCTCAAACGGTTTTGTTTACTTTTCGACGAATGGAACTGTGACAACGCAACATGTTCACTATTAGAGTGATGTTAATCCTATGTTCAGAATCCTAACCCGATGTCAATATTTAAAAAAGTGAATGTTTGGTACGCTGAAGAAACGTATAAAGCTTTACGAAGACCGAAAATCTTTGGTTAAGTTACTGGGATACCCTACATCTTATAATATTTTTGAATTTTGCATAAAGTAGTCATTATTTTTTAATAAGCGTATTATAAGTCTAAACCTAATAATTTCCGAGATATCAATTTTTGAAAACCACTAACATTTGTATATAAACGTTAATGGTACAAATAAGATTAAGATAAATAACTTCTTGCCTGCCTGATAACACCGACATTTAGTTAATTATACAACATTTTTAAAATAATTATTGTTCTTTGATCAAACCAATATTCCACTATCACTTTGTAAACCGGTAAAAATAGGCAAATTTTTCAATTTCGTATCGGGATTTTTGATGAAAATAGCCCAACATTTTCGAGTAAACCTACCTAGAAATATAGAAGATATTTATTGCAAAATTAGTAGTTTACATGCTTGGTAAAGTGAATTAATCTACCACTGTAATCGTTTCATTTTTAGCTAAATAGAGGTATTCTTTTTAATCGTGAAAAAATAGACGAAATCTCTAATTTTATTTCATACCTAACGAATTCAACAATCAATAATACGATCTCATTTTCGACTAAGATCAGCTGTTACTTTAGACAGAATATTCCTAATAACATAATATATTTAGTTATACAGCTTTTTAAAATAATTATTGTTCTGTAACCGTAAATTATTTAATTATTTTCGTGTGATAAAGAGCTACTTTAAATTTTGTTTCTTAATCTTGTTCTATTGCGTATTAATCGTGTTAGCATCACAAATTACGGTCTGTGAAGCTGGTTTATAGGATCATTTAGTTCGATGGGGGACATATTTTATGATATCCCATATTTCGTCAATTATTTGGCAGGTAGGTTTGATGCTTCAATACGGAACTCCTCAAGATGACATCAAATATTTCTAAACAAGAAGCGTCCAAGTCTATGGAATCCCATGTAAAAATAGCTGGTATGTCTGTTGCCTTCCGTAGACATTAATGACATCTCGCATGTATGCTGAAGTGTATCGTTAATAGAAATCTTGAATATTCTAGTACCTACCTATATCTTGCGTCATTATGTCAATGCTTACATTGATGTCGCCAGGTATCTTAAAATGATAGGTACATAATGTGCAAGCATTTGTGTAGAAAGCTATGTTTTTTACAAAATTTTCTCTAGGCAACCAAATTGTAATAGGGTTTTCGTAGTTCCAGTATATGTCTGGCTGCTTTAGCCTAAATAAATTGAAGTGTATTTGTAAGCAAATTAATCCTTAAAATTTATTATATCGTCTGATATAGACACTGTTTCAACTACGCGTTTTGGTAAAAAATAATTGGAAAGTAAAATTACTAAAGCACTAACAATAAATGGGGCGTGGATAAACTGGTAGATCTAAGCCCCAAAAATATACGCCTCTTATGATAAATGTTAAAAAATTGTACCGTTGCCAACGTCAAATTAAGAATCAGGATTTGGCAAACAGGACTCAACCCTCTCATTAATGCTTGATCTTCGGTATACCGAGTTTTATAAGTATTTTTAACACTCATCTGCAAATAAATGAATGCAAAAACCTCCTTTTTCCATTTTTTCAAGCCATTAAACAACAAAATTGTCATTTTTTGAAGAAACCTTGCATACATAGGTATTAGCGAGCGAATTTCGACTATTGTAGATATTTAATATTAGAAAATCAATAAAGAGGCAAATCGAAAAGTGTATTTTTAAGACGGGTTAAGAGGTAGTTTATGGTGATGTACATATTAGAGTTCATTTTAAAATGAACGATAATCTCCTAAACACAGACTTTTGACAATAGAACGAAATAAAAATATAGTTTGATGTGATAAGGCTATGCAGCTGCTCTTTATGGAATTTCATGTGAGCCTAGACTTTATGGATTTTTGTTCTTTTTTTTATCAGTAAAGTCATCCTATAGATATTGTTTGTTAATCCATTAAAATAGACAAAATCTTTGAATTTGTGTATGATTATCCGCTGAAATACCCTTAATCTGCAGGGTATCTAACTCTACGGAGATATTTATTGCAAAGGGTGGCTTTTTCAGTTTTGAAAGTATTCAACATTTACGAAATTCATCTAAATATATACTACGCTATACTTTAATCAAACTCACAATAGAGGGAAAGCGACAGACGAGTTTTAAACTAATGTGGCTTAAAGGATAATTTGTGTTGTAAATATTAGAGTTCATTTTAAAAGAAACTATAATCTCGTGATCGACAAAAAAAAGTACCCATTTCGATACATCATTTCCCCTATTTTAACGTTAAAATAGTAAATTATGTTATAAGCTCGAAAAATGTAGTATTTCAGACGTAATGCGGTCGCTAACCTAAATAGCCCGAAAAACATTTTTCGTCCATATGTCATAAGTTATTTTTTATTCGATCTTGTTTTTAATGCGATTGAGAGTTGTAAAATAATGTAGAAATGAAGTGAACCTATACATTTCATCTTGCACGCTAATTTTTTGGTCTTAATGTTTGTTAGTTAACGATGAAATCTGTAATAGCGTCCGAAAAAAAAATTTTTTTTTGACTAACATAAAAAGTGTTGTCTAGTTAGCAGGATAATAATCAATACTTTATTGAGAAGGTTAGCTCTTCGTCTAAATATCTAATCTATAAATCGTCATTTTTTCCGACACAATCGGTTAAAAAGCATACAATTGTATGTGAACGTTTGTACAAAAACCATCGTGTTAAATCAGTTCTTATACCTGACTGACAACGCCGATCTTTAGCTTTTTTTTTTTACTTTGTAAAATAAAAAAGATTAGTTCTTACTATCAAAGAAATTAAATATGCAAGAGAAATAGGTCGAAAAGATTAATAATAATTTATTTATTCCTAAGTTATAAATCTTAACTACATCACTTTCTAAACCAAGAAAATAGATAATCTTCCTGCATTATTCCGTACTTAGATTTATTTTTCATGAAAATAGTCGAATCTATGATTTTCGTTCAAATCCATAAGGGACGCTTGTTTTGTATAGATGATTTATGATCTTATTTTCAACTAAAATACTAGTATAAAAAAAGTATTTCTTCCGACAAACGTGGAAGGAATAGACATTTAAACAGTTAGCCATAACATACGCATACTGACTTGCATTATTTTCATCAATTGAATGGCTACATCTTTGTGTGTGAAGTGAATTTCTTTTTAAAAAATTACAATGCGCTCAATTATGAATTTTCTAACATAACTTTTATGGATAGTGGAGTCGGATATTGGAAGAAAATATTATCATAAGGACAACTCGATTATTGATATAATTATTATGATTTCACAGAAGTTTCTACAGAGTCAGCCATGCTGTAGCAGAGACTGTTGTAGGTCGTATTTTTTAAAAAAACCTAACAATACCTTTACTTTATATTGATAGACATATTCTATTAGAACATTTTTCTAAAATTTAGAGTCTTTGGAAATGTGATAATGCTATGAGCATCAAATATATTCAAAATATCAAAAATCCTTTGGTAGTTAGTTATTGCGGTATATTTTAATAGAGGCATAATTTATACTGTACTCCTAAATTTACGGCATATCACTTTGCTTATGTTATTATATTCACAGAGACTATTAATCTAACCAACTTTTATTTACGAAAAATTAAAAACTGAACTACTCTATTTTATTGCCGATTGTTCGCAAAGACACTTGGAGTTGTTATTTTGCTTTTTCTACCTCTTTTTCCCCGGTTGCGGAGAAATATGTTAGGGGAAGTTTGGGTATCCTCAGACGGTTATATGCAATGATTCAAGCTTCTAAAAAAGTACTAAGGCAAGTAATTATCAATTTGAATTTATGTATGTCGAAGGTAATGTGTTACTCATAAATATACATGATGAAAACATTTATTGTTCGATTGCATCTAATTTTTAAGAGTCTAGAAATAAGCAAATAATGTTCTTTAACGTTTCTTTATAAACATCTCGAGTTACCTGTCCTTCCCCTGCATCATAGAAGGGTATTTGCCGACAAAGTTTGACCATTTTTTATGATTCGAGAGTTGGGTATTCTCTACAGATGTAAACTGACGTCATTCGAGTAGTCCGAACTTGTTAGATTTTAGCTTATATTCTTATTATGTGATTTTAAAATTATGTATGCGTTTGTTTAATTCATTGTAAAGGATTTGTTATTATGCTAATTTCAAAAGTTAAATGTTGGTGAGAATATTGAAATGTGACATCGATGTGGTGGTCGAGAGAATCATGGGAAATGATATTCACAAAGTTTCTCATACTTTTTAACCCTATGTGTAGGTGACGCTAATAATATTGAATTTTTTTATTAAAATATCTAAAGTAAATATCTAATTGATTTTTTTTAGCGCTAATTGGGATTTTAATTAACTACCTCAGAGTCGGTATACACTATATTTTGCAGCGCAATTGCTTTCACACCCAGTAATGTATTATGATTTTTTTGGATGGTCGTTATATTGTGAGTTTCTTAAGTTAGCCAGATTAATAATAAATTAAAAAACCAACGTGATTTGCTTATTGTTGCCTACGCCTGATATTCATAATTTTATTGGGGGTTCTACCTGATGACAAATACAGCTTATGATACCTATCTAGTGGGTATTTTCAGTTTAAGGACCGAATAATATAGAGTTATTGTGCATACATCATCGCAAACAAAAGGTAGCTTTTTATATTATTTCGTATTTACAATCCATTTAACTACAATTTTACACTGTGAATTAATTTTTTTTACTTTTTTCCTGAAATTGTAGCCTATTTACTTATATTATGATATTATCCGAAATTTTTATAAAAGCATTATGAGGGCTTTTACCTGATGGCGAACACAAGTTGTATAGTACCTATACCTGCTTGGTATTTTATACGTATTTAAGTTTTATTTACTTTTTATTACTCTGTTCTCATTACAAGATAGTCCTATAATTTATCCATTTCCAGTACAAAGAAATCGCTAGTTAATGGTTCTAGATGGTAATTATTTTATTGTATTTCTATAAGTGGTGCAAAAATTGAAAACAATTATTAGATATGCTACTGAATTTTAATGAGGGTCCTTCGGAATAATAAATAAAGGTTTATGTCCCTTTCTTTTTAAATCGAGTCGGCAGAGGGTTTGAGAGGATCATTTAGGTATAAATAATTATTGTGGTGACAAATGTACCGCTTTATTATACTTATCTTGTTAGACCATATAAATTAGGGATTTATTTCGCTTTACTACCCGCCAGCGGCGTTTCACTAAGTTAGAAAATATAAATAATGTTTTTTACTATACCGCTTTAACAGCGGCGTTTCAACTAAGGGGAAATAATAAAAAGTCTGGTTTAAGGATGGCTCAGGTCGGATCGTAAAAAGTTGGGTTTAAGGATGGCTTATAAAAATTGGGATTTAATTATCCCGCTTTAGCAGCGGCGTTTCAACTAAGGGGAAATAATAAAAAGTCTGGTTTAAGGATGGCTCAGGTCGGATCGTAAAAAGTTGGGTTTAAGGATGGCTTATAAAAATTGGGATTTAATTATCCCGCTTTAGCAGCGGCGTTTCACTAAGGTTAAATCATAAAAAGTCGGGTTTTATCTCGGGTCAGATCATAAATATTCAGGTTCAAATTAGGGTTAGATGAGAAGCCGCCTCGCGAAAGCATCCGGGTTAGGTCGTAAAAAGTCGGGTTTTATCTCGGGTCAGTTCATAAATATTAAGGATCAAGTTAGGGTTAGATAAGAAGCCGCCTCATGAAAGCACTTGGGTTAGATCGTAAAAAGTCGGGTTTAATTTCGGGTTATTTTGTAAACAGCACCACCGAACCACCCGGGTTAGGTTATAAAACGCACCACCGAACCACCCGGGTTAGATCATCAAACGCACCACCAGCACCACTTGGGTTAGATCGTAAAACGCACCACCTGCACCACCTGGGTTAGATCGTAAATTGCACCACCAGCACCACCTGGCCCAGCTCTGTCCATAATCAGCTACTTACTATTAGTACTATGTTTTAATTCAGATCCTTCACATACAGTTTACAAATATGCAAATTAATTTATTGTGATAGTTATTTAAAACTTGTAATTTGTAAGAGATTTTGATAATTTCGGAAACGATTCGTCATTACGGTAACGCTTCTACTTTCCTGTTTTATTCCTAAATTCCTATGTTTTTAAAAAACAAATTTTTTAACATTTCGACAAAAAAATAATCCAGAACTTAATATACAAATAAATAACTCAAAGCTTAATACACAACTTAAACAAAAACATTAGTGTCAAATATTTGGGTTTAATTATTGATAATCATTTAAATTGGTCTGAACATATAAACAATATTTCTAACAGGATAGCAGCAATGATACCAATAATTAATAGATGCCGAAATTACCTTACAGAAAAAACTAAACATGGCGTGTATAATGCCTTCTTTCTCTCTCACTTTCGATATCTGCTACCGATATGGGGAACATGTGGCAAGACAAATTTTAACTCTATTCAAATTGTTCAAAACAAAGTTCTAAAAGTATTGTTCAAATATAATAAATTTACCAACAAAGGGACTTTATACATGGAACTAAAGATTCTAAGACTAGACGTAGTATTACAATTAGAACAAATTTAACTGTTATACAAATTTTTAAATTAAACACAAAAATCTAATGTAAAAATTGTAATGTCAAATAATATTCATAACTAGTATGATACTAGATCTCAAGACAATGTTTATCAACTATCTGTAAGAACAAACATGGATTTAAATAACCCAGTGATACAGGCTAGTAAGACATACAATAAAATGCCTGAAAATATTAGGAACATAGAAAGTTACAGATTATTTATAAAACGAATAAAATATAATCTAGGTATATTATAAAATCCCACCAACACTGATAAACAATTTAGAGTAGTATTCCCGAGGCCAGAGCTTAAGGGACTGTTTACGGAATTATTGTTATTGTTGTAATGTATAAAGTGATAAATAAAGGATGTTTTCAAAAAAAAATTTAATTAAAATTATAGTTATTATTACAAAATATAAGTCAAAAACTTAAGGTTTTATGGATTCTATCACATTTCTTTAAAAAAATTAAAAGAACAGCATTCGCAAAACAAACATTTACGAACAAAATAAAGAACGTTACTTAAGTAGAAATTTTGAGCGGATTAAAGTACATAAATTAAAATTATTTAAAATAAAATTCAATATTAACTGTAAGTTACCGAAATGACGATTTTATGTGTTTTTATTTTTGAATTTAAATTATTTCAATATTTACTGACTTGTTTTCGTAGCAAATATGCAGGTTCGATTCAGTAAACATAAATAATTTAAAATATGTTCGCTTTAATTTTAAAAAAATTCCATTTTTTTTTGTCAACTTTAATGTTCCAATTATCCCCTTATGTGTAATGGACCCGTATACTGCTAAAAATCGTTGTAGAGGTGGTTCTTTGTTATCTTAAAAGTAGGTACTTATCACTAATATACCTTACATTTAATTATTTTAAGTATCTTTGTAAAACTGCTATCCCCGAGTGGCCAGGGACCCATAATATGAGTTCGATTTTGTTATTCCTGGATTATAGGTCATACAGGCACTCCATCGTGATCGTAGATGTGAATTGATGTTAGTTTAAAGCCTTAAGGGCGGCTTGGCTACCTGACAGATTATATACAGGGCGTCCTTCAAATGACTGTACAACGTTTAATCACAAATTCCTTAACCAAAAGTAAGGCAATCTAGCCAATAATAAATGCAATGTTGCTTCGTTTTGTCGCTACAGGTCGCTAAGGTTCTCAAATTAATATAATTTTTTCGAAATAATCTCTAAACGCATTTATTAATTTTCACAAATTTTGGAACTAAGAATTACTACTATTATTGGCGTATTTTGACGTAAACGCGATGTTTCTCTAATGCCTAAATGGCGCGTCATTCCCAAATAAAAGTTTTTATTTTTGTTACCCCCTCTACAAATGACTTCAATTGTTTCTCTGACACTAGGTGACTTCATTGTGAAACTTTTCGTTTTGTGTAAAATTTTCGCCAGACATACAGTTTCTCTTCAAAAAAATTATTTGCAATACCTTGTAATTCATCATTGTTGTTGATTCGGAACGAAAAATATGAAAATAATCTTAATTCTAATAACTACCAACTAGTTTCCTTCTAGATTCTTCTAATAAATGTTTAAAATGTTCACCGTGTTCCTGAATACATAAATTAATTCTTTTCAAAAAACTAAACTGTACTTTGGGCATCGTGTCGGACTTCCTTATAAAATAATCTGCAGCATTGATAATTATTTGCAATAACTCTTCCGTAGCGATGGGAAAAGCATACCCTTTTGATTTAAGAGCACCCTAGAGGAAGAAGTCTAGAGGCGTTAAGTCGGGACATCTTGCTTGCCAATTAATGGATGCATCGTTGCCTCTTCCGATCCATCTATTAGTATATGTTTCATTTAAAAATCGTCGAACATTGGTACTAAAGCGGGGTGGCGCCACATCGTGCATAAACCTTATTTCGGTACGAAATTGTATTGAAAGATCATCCAATAAATCGGGTTAAATGTTTTGCGAGAAGAGTAAATAGTTATCCCCATTTAACCGACTTAGCATTACAACTGGCCCAATTATAAAATTGTCAGTCATACCTGCCCAAACATTAATTATTCTAAATCCATACTGGAAATGTTTCTCCCTGATAACATGAGGATTTTCATTGCTACACACCTGTTCGTTTTGTACATTTGTAATTCCCGATCTCATGAATACAGCTTTGTCCGTAAAAAAATTGTTTTATGAAAGGTTGCATTTGGCATTCTTATTGTTTCGATTAAAGGCAAAACGTCAGCCGAATTTCAGGATCCATAGGAAAAATATTTTGCACCTATTGCAAACGATACGGATGGAGTAACTGCTCTCGTAGAATGTTATTAATGGTATTTCTGGAAATCGTCAATTCGAACCCCAAGCGTCTAGAGCTTAATTTGGGATGATCTTCAATTCTGTTTAAAACTACCTCTTCGAGCTTCGGAGTCCTAATTGTACGTTGGCGTCCTCGACTAACATTATTTTCAATAAAACTACCCGTTTGTCTAAGTTATTCAATACCCAGTTCTCAATACTGGCGAAAGTTTGATGGTTCGGAGTTCTGCTGGATATTTGTTACGATACACTCTGACACTCATACGTCCATTTCTCTCATATAATCCATATTCTAGAAGCATGTCAACCTTCTCAGCGATAGAATATTGTTCCATTTTAAAGGACCAATTATTATTCAATTTACAATAAACCCGACTCCGCTTAACACCAACAACAAGTAAACACTGTCAGTATGTCAGATTTATTTTACTGTTGCCTAGTAAGCATACAAAAAACAATTTCTATATCACTCTTCAGAATAGCAGCAATGATGAAGTATCGTAAGTAATTTTTTGGAACAGAAACTGTATGTCTAGCGAAAATTTTATAAGAGACAAAAAAGTTTCAAAATAAAGTCAGCTAGTGTCAGAGGAAAGTTATTTATTTGTACAGGGGGTAACAAAAATACAAACTTTCATTTACGAATCACGCGCCATTTTTAAATATCCAGACATTAAAAAAAGATCGCGTTTATGTCAAAACGCGCCATCAATAGTAGTAAATCTTAGTTAAAAAATTGGTGAAAATTGATAAAGGGGTTTAAAAATTACTCCGAAAAAACGATATTAATTTGAGAACATTAGCTCCCTGTAGCGGCAAAAGAAGCAACACTCTTATTTTTGGATAGGGAATTAAGCGTCACACAGTCATTTCTAGGTCACCCTGTATATTTTGGTTGTGGTAGTCTCGTTAAATATTCAGTTGGATGCATGCTTGTATTTCATGAATTTCGGCCTGTGGCCTAGATTCCCAGGGGGATACTGATGTTTCTTCTTGGTCTCTTCTCAAATATTTCAGCGTCCACTCCATCTGCCAATTTTGACCCATCGGTGTACCATAGTAGGTCCTTGGATAATTGGGGAAGCGTTCCGTCCTTCCAAAGATCAGAGTCGCAGTTGATGCTGAATGGATTTTCGAAATTATACGTCGTTTTCATGGGGTCTGTACGCATTGCCAAGAGATTGTCGTTGATAATAGACGCTGCTCTTATGAGACCTAGTTTCATAGTGGGTTGTTTCCATTCCTCAGTGAATTTCATCCGATAGGTGCTGCTGCAGGCCTTTGTTTTGATCTGTGTATCTAGAGGTGTAAGTCCCAGTATACTTTCCATGACTGCAGTTAGAGTGCTTCTCATTGCTCCGGTAATGCATAGGCATGTCAGTCTTTGTGAGCTGCTTAATCTGGTGGCTGTTGTGGTTTGGTGCGTTTTGGCCTACCATACTACAGAGCCTCAGGTATTAAGGGTCTGTTGACAGTGACGTATAGCGAGAGTACCGTATTCGGTCTCAAATCTCAGGTTTTCTCAAACGAGTTTCTGCATCTCATACAAGAATGAGAGCCACGATCTAAAGTAGCGCTATGTTCTGAGGAGCGTGACCTACTGTAATAATAAATACGTTTGATAACTATTAAATGCTTCGTAGAAAACGTAAAAAGTAATTAAGGCATTATAGCAGATTTTGTATCAAAACGTAAATTTCTCGAAGTAAAGTCAAAAGGTCATGAAAAATAGTCTTGAACTTGTAGGCAGTTTAGTAACTCTTAAAATAAAAAGTTACTTATTCAATAAAAAAATTATTATATTGTTTTATTAACCTGAACCTACCTTATACCTCATAAAACGCCTACACCTTATAATAAGAGTAATAAAAAAATATTTGGCGCAGCCGCTAATACGGACGCTATTGCAGACCGTCTAAACGGCCCTTTTGGAAGCACCGCGACGCCAAGCCGCATTTTCGTTTGACTCGTTAAAGGCGTCACATGAGCGTCGTGTTAAAAAGATGCGCGGAATGACGCGGTTCCACTAGTCATGTGAAACTTTTTTGAAACTTTTTTAACGCACTTTTTTAATCGCTGTTTTGGTGGTTAGTTTACTGTTTAAGTTTTGCGAGGTAAATGGATGGGTTAAATAGAAATCAAATGATTAAATCTGAAGCGGTTATTGACATTGACAATTTTAAATTCGAGGATTATTTTAACAAAGTTACGGAATCTTACGAGGAGTTTGTTGAAGCTGCTGACAATATGCTTTCATCCGAGTATTATTCTGGGTTTTTAGATGTAGTACAGGTTAGTTGAAAACACTTTGTGTTATTATTGTTTCGTTCAGAATTTTTGTATTTTTATAACTGGGGTGAGTGTTGTTTAATGTAGCTTCCTTTTAATTGAAAATCGGATTTATTATATGTATGAAACACAATCAAACAAAATGCAAGTTTTTCTTAATCATAAAAAGGTCCTTTTAAAATAAGTAACTTAATATCTAACAAGCTGGTTTGGTTTATCATTATGAAAAATATGGATGTGATCCTTATTGTTTATGATATAATCGTTTTCAGATTTTGTATGTTAATTTTTATATACAGCTGACGAATAAGGCAGCACTATTAAACATCAATCTATGCATAACTGTTTGAATGGATTATTAATATTTACAGCGATTTTTTTTTTAAATTAAATGAAACCATTATTTATAGAAATGAGACAATGAAAATTCCGAATTCGAAAAAAATGGTGTACCTTAATAAACATAGATACCATATTATGTTTTTAAAGAAAGAGTACCTTATAAATAAATATACGATTATATGCAAGGTGTCCCATTTTCGATATTTTTTGAAGGTTTTCACCTACTCATTTACGAATCCAAAGAGATGGTGCAAATTTGTCACTGCTGTCTTAGTTTTTATTCTACAGGGTGATTTTAAAAATCCTGTCGTTTTAGATACACCTAGCGTTTCCGTATCGAAAGGGTATGATCTAGTCTTGATACATTTTTTTTTGCGTAGTGATTTAAAGTAGTTTGTTGTTATCTAAAACATTTAGTGTTTGAGATATAAACCGAACCAATTATCTCTCAAATTGGAAACCCTTGGGCGTTTTAAAGATAAATCGTTGTTTTTGGCTTATTATAAAAAATAAACTAAGAATACGATATTTTTAATTATTTACTGTATTTGTAACAGGCATGATTGCAAGAGTTTGACAACTCTAAATATTTATTACTTAAAATGCAAATAAAACAGTCAAGTCTTTCTTCAAAAAATTTTAATTGACAAATGTTGCTAATGTTCCCTACATGTTTCGGGCGTCTAGACGTCCATCTTCAGGGAATACCAAAACTGAATACAACAAAATTACTTAAAGTTGCCTCAAATTAATGAGTACAACTAGAAGTGAGTGGAAACTTCAAAAATTCTTGAAAGTGGAGTGAACTTGCAAATTAAATTGTAAAATTGTCATGTTGACTGCATAAAGATTTTATGTAAATTGTGAAAAAGTATTTTAGTTTGATTAAAAATTTTTTTGAAATAAAGACATTTTAAATTTTGTTGATTATTTTATGATAGTTTAGAAGGAAATTTTTAAGCTATGAAGAAAGAAATTTATTTAAAATTTATTTTTGGAGTGTTAGGCTCCGTATTTATGGTAACCAACTGAACTTCGAGACACATGTGTGAAGAGTGACTACGGTGGTGATCAGCACTATTTAAAAATTCGTTTAAAAAGGTTTTTAAAATTATTCATTTTTCAAAGTGATATCTATTTTTATTTTTGATTACTATGGGGAATAAGTAGATCCATTTTTTCAATTTTCTCTTAATTAATATTTTAATACGGAGTATGTCCCCAAAAATAAATTTTAATCAAATTTCTTTTTTCACAATTTAAAAATTTCCTTTTAGACCATTATTTAAAATAATTAATAAAATTTAAAATATCTTATTTCAACAAAAATTTTTATTCAAATTAAATTACTTTTTCACACTTTGCATTAAAGCTTCATACAATCAACATGACAACTTCATAAATTAATTATTTGCAAGTTCACTCCGTTTTCAAAAATTTTTGTAGTTCCTACTCACTTCCAGTTGTACTAATTAATTACAGGCAACTCTAAGTAATTTTATTGAACTCGATTTTGGTATCCCCTGAAGATGGACGTCTAGACGCCCAAAACATGTAGGGAACGTTACCAACATTTTTCTATTGAAATTTTGTAGAAGAAGACTTGTTCGTTTTATTTGCATTACGCGAAATCCCCGGCAAGTAAGGACTACTTTTTCAATTTCTAATACTTAAAAGTTAATGTTAATATTTTTTTTTATATTTAATTAATTGTGTATTATTTTACTTGTTATATTTACTTCACGCAAAACTATTATTAGCTATAAAATAATATCTTTACAGGGTGCTTTATGGTGGATGGAACTTTAGACGTTTATGGAAAACGGGTTATACGTTATTTTTTTTGAAACTTTGGTTGCCCAGATAAACGACCATTGTCTATCGTTTTAAAATATTTTCGGCAATGCCACATTACCGCTTCTGCCCAAAACAGATGGCAGCATCGTTACATCACCCTATGTATATTTAAATTTTCAGATTCTACATTTTATTTCTGAGCAAGTTTTCTGAATATTAATCTATACTTATCTTTAGTCATTTTTTAAGTATTAATTAATTTTCATGGTTTTAACGAAAACATGACTTATAATTAATCTGATTTTTCACAAACTCTAAAACATTACTAAATTGAAATTTTGAGAACGGTTAAAAAATGCCTTTAGGTATTTGTACTTTTGTGAAAATCTAAAAATATATAGGGTATTCCATTTAAAGTAACGATATTGCCACCTGTTTTGAGCAGAAGCGGTAAAGCAGCATTGCTGAAAATATTTAATTAAATTAACGATAGACCATAGTCGTTTATCTGGACAACAAAATTAAAAAAAAAATGTATCAGCCGTTTCCCATAAAGGTCTAACATTTCATCAACCGTAAGACACCCTGAATATTGAAATTAGATTACAAACAAATAAGAGCAAGAGTATTTTTATTACCTACATACAACTAAAGTAAGAAAATTAGAAAAAAAATGTTGTCAAAATGGCGCCTGTTTTTTTTTTGAATTGGCATATTTTCTTTATTATTCTTATTGCATTTAAAATCATTATAAGCTGATACGGATACTTTCGAATGTAATTGGCGCAATGAATTTAGAAATCGAACATGTTAATTAAAGTAAAAATGTAATTTACAATGCAAAATATATAAAAACATTAATTTTTGAAGTATTTATCTTTAAAGTAGTTATCGATATTTTGGCTTTGTTTCAAATAAATTGGCCGTGGGCTTCTGTTACAAATAAAATAAATAATTAAAAATATTAAATAATTAACTTGTTTTTCAATTGAAATTATGCCTAATCGATATAAAAAATAGTATACAGGATGTTTCTTAATTGAATGCTGATCCTTGAGGCTCTTGATCCTCAAATGATTTTAATGGTGGATTTATACAGACAAATAACATAAAATAAAAAGAAAATAAAAATAAAATAAGAGATTAGTTTATACAGACAAATAACATAAAATAAAAATAAGAAATGACCTTCAAGTTGGCCAATATGTTAAAATAGAGCTGCGCATGCCCAATTATTATCTGCTTTGAGAATATTATTAACCTTTACTTTTCTTGGTATTATTAGATTAGCGTTTATTTTCTTGAATTTCAACTTCTAAAAATTTCAAATATGCCTAAAAGCCGATGTGTTGACACTGTTGACAGTCCTTATTTTATTTGCTGTATAAATGGTAACTAACTCGGTTATTTTATTTCTTCTGTTATTTCTTATATTTTATTTGTCTGTATAAATCCAGCATAAGATACAAAGTTCATATCAATATGGGTCCGCCGCCGCTTTAATTTTGAGATACATTGTGTTAAAAATTAAAAACAAAAACGGGTTTTCCTTCTTCTTTTGAGTTCGCGTTAGATCATATTGATTTTTAGTGGGAACAAACTAGGCATAAAAACATTTTATCATTTCATAAAAAAAAATTGCTCTACTTCTACCAGTGGCTTCTACCGCGCTAACATGCATTTTGATATTATTAACGAAAAAATGATACGCCACTATTTTTCTTCATCACCTAGCAAAAGCGGTCCCTAGACTTTCCTTCGTATTATCAACGGTTTTCAATTAAAAAAATTAAAAATTAAAAACACCCTGTATCTCAAAAATTAAGCGGTGGCGGCCCTATGTTTATATAAGCTTTTACTCTTAAAATTATATAGGAATTTAGACTCACAAGGATCGGCATTCAATTGTGAAACACCCTGTATATAGTGTCCTCTTTAAAAAATCATATGTTTGGTTTATATCTCAAAAAATAATTTTTTTAGAAAAAAACCCTTACTCCTCCTAATTCTGTCAAAATTAGTTTATACGATTTTAATAAGATAATGTATAATGAAAGCACGAAGGGTGCCTAAAACAAGAAGATTTTCAAAACCACCCTCAATATTTAAAACTAAGATATCCATGAAAAACTCAACACCGAAGTGTTTCATGTTGTTTAAAAGTGAAAACCGCACGAAACACTCTATTTTTAATAATAACTCCAATACCCCTTAGTATCGAAAATGAGACATCCTACAAGTGCGTTCTAGTTAGCGACAAAGAAAATTAACTTTCCAATGTATTCAAGTACAGGAACATAATTTTACCTAATTTTGAATAATTTTGAATTTTTATTGTTATTGAATAATTCCAAATTGCTAGGGATAGAAATATAAAAATCAATACATTTATTATTAACAATATAATTACTACACCAAAATGTCGTAATTGTGTCAGCTAATGACAACTTGCTTTTAACCAAATTTAATATTTTATTATAAAATAATCGAAAGAAATTATAAGCTACTACTAAAACAACATAATATGAAAAATTGATTAATGATGAAATTTTTGTTATCTTGATAATTTTCTAATAATAATCAACATACAGGGTGGCGCATTTTCGATGTACATTAAATCCAGCGGCGTTACAATATTTTTTCTATACCTTCTATTTTTTGCATTATAACACTAAGTTGGGATATTTTCAATGGGACACGCTGTATATTTTTTGACAGCTCGGTCAGAAATTAATTTATCTTTTCACTAATACTATGCATTTTATATTCTTATTTAAACAAATGAAAATAACCTAAAAATTCCTTGATGTCAAATTACGTAAGTAGCCAATAATATCAATGTAACGAATGAGTAGTATGGTATTTTTTGCCGCTACAATTTTAAATAAGAAAAAACATTTAAATATAAAATACTAATTTATTAAAAGTATCTAATAATAAGTTATTTACTAATGCAACTTAGCTTAAATCTATAGAAGGATTATCCAAATAATAAAACAAAGCAAAGTAAGCATTCAAAATTATTGTTTGTGCTTAAATTGTAAACCGTTATTTTTAATACATTTTCTGCATCGCCTTAGCACATTCCTGTGATAAATATAAAAATATACGTACGGGTTACTTTTCCTAAAGCGCTCCGAAATAGCCTCTGCAGATCACTGACACTATTACTTTTCCTTTTATATGTTTGGTTCTTCAAGAAAAAATAATTAGGGAAGGTCGTTTTCGGCAACAATTTTCGGTGAATGTGTGGGCAGGATTTAATGAAAACTCCTTCACGCAGTTTCTACCTAAAGAACTTGACGTTCTGTTAGAAGACGTACCTCCACAAATAAGAACTAATATATTATGGTAACAAAAAAGTTGTACTATTAGTTACTAAATCCGAGAAAAAAATACCATAATTAGACAAAAGTCAGTGACGTACATTTTCTTGCCAATAATATTCGTTAGGTGCTCCCCAGGACGCCACTAGACTTAATAAATGTAATTTAGTTAGAGCTGATTAAGCCTCTTATTATTATGAATAACGGTATCAAATTTCAATAAAATTCGGAAAAGGATATTTTAACAAAATTATAGAAAGCGATTTTTTCAAAAAACTTGTATATCAAGAACGGGGCAACTCGGCACACATATTCATATGAACTTTTTCTCTTAGAATATCATTAGGAATTACCTTCTTAAGTTACGTGCTGTACTGCTGAAACACTCTGTATTTTTAGGCTATTTTGAAATCTAAAAAAATCAAAGTTTTCTTTTTTTTTAAGCTTTTTGTTTAAAAGAAAAACTATACAAATATCGTTAAGGGACACGCTCTATAATGTACGAATGATCAACAAATGTTTCAAAATGTAAAAAATAAGATTGAAAAATGATATACAGAACTCTGCAATAGTGCCTTAGGCATCCATAGCTTCTATACCATTAGGGTTAGGAATTTCATTCGAACGCAGACCTACACTGTATATACGAGTGTATTTCGGTAAAATATTTTCGCATATGCAGAATGGCCCAAAAAAGTATGACGATAAAAAGTATTCGGCCTTAGATCTATTTTGTCCGAGCTACATAGTGTGAACTTCAATATAAGAGGTCTAACGATACTCTGACATCAAATAGTTTCCTCTTATTTTGTCCAGGGTGTCCAAAATTTGGTTCCAAAAGTGAGAACTGTCAAACTATTTTTCTTAAGATTTTCAAATGAAGCACCCTGTATATTATTTACTATCTAATGCAAAATTTAAATATAAATATTTTTTTGTATTGCAAGCGTCTCAAGATTATGGACCGTTTTCAAGATATTTGCCAAAAATCATAAATGCCCATTTCATTAGCAAATAATTACAAAAAAGATTTGGGCTGCCATGGAAACCCAACCATGTTTATCTAGGAAATATATTTTTACAGTAACGTACTTATCTTAAAAGATGTTCAAAATGTGTTCCATTTTGTTCAAGGCATCTGTCTATTCTTGCTGGAAAGAACCTTTCCACATCTCGAAGCATTGCGGGTGTTATTGTTGCAAGCGCGTTAATTATTCTTTGTCGCTGTTCTGCTCAGTTGTTGGACGTTTCGTATAAACAAGGTCTTGTACATACATACCCCCATAGAAAAAAGTCGAGTTTGGTTAAATCGGGCATCTGCCTGCTGCAGGCCATCTAACTGGTCCACCCCTTCCAATCCAGCGATTTTCTCAAGCGTTACCTAACAAAGCTCTGACCTGTCGTGAAAAATGAGCTTAAGCTCCATCCTGTTGTAACCACATATTTTGCACCTGCATATTTGGTGGAAAATTTAAAAGCAATACAGGTAACTCGTTTGTTAAAAATTCGAAATACATTTGAACGGTAAGATGGCCGTTAATAAAGTAACGGCCTACCACATGTTTTCCAAAAATTCCTCTCTAAACATTTATTGACCAACGATGTTGGTAGTCCATTTGTCGTATACTTCTGGGATTTTCAGCGTAATAGTGAAAATTATGCTTACTGGTGCATCCATTATTGTGGAATGAACTCGCAAAACTCAACTCTACACTGAAAGGTATATTCACTCAGAACCTGGCGCAGTTGAATATTGTATGCATAAAAATGATGCATTAAAATTCTCTGAACTGACCTCTCACCTATTCCAACTTCTTCTCCCACACTTGCCTGACTAATGTTTGAATTTTCTGTAACTGTTAACAAAACTGCTAATTGATTTTCCTCATTTGTAACCATTTTAATAATTTCTTCTTTTTAGTAATCTACGCTCTCTATTTTAAGAAAACACTCAAGCAGTCTGGTAAGGCTTCTTGGTTCTGGATGGCGCTTTTCGGGAAACTGAGTCGCATACATTCTACTTGCTAGAAAACAATTTTTATCACTGTTCACAAATACAAAAACATGCCAATGAGCTCTTCCTTTGAAAAATTCATTTTTTTAAATAAAATATTATCCGATAAAGTATACTTATGTCTTTCGTGAGGGTAATGGCAAAATCTATTTCTTAAATAATCATGGTTGTATTATTTCCATGGCTGCCTACATTTTTTTATAATACTTTACTAATGAAACGGGCATATTTATGGTTTTTGGTAGATATTTTGTAAACGGTCCAGAATTTTGATATACTTGTAATACAAAAAAATATTTGATTTTAAATTCTGCATTAGATAGTAAAATAATATACAGGATGCTTTATTCTGAAATTTTAAGAAAAACTACTTTGGAAATTGTCATTTTTGGAACCAAATTTTGGACACCCTGTATAAAATAAGATAAAACTATTTGATGTCAGAGTATCGTCAGACCTCTTATATTCAAGTTCACACTATGTAGCTCGGTTGAACCAGTTCTAAGGCTGTCTTTTAACAATTTATTCATGGTGTGCAAAACGTTTTTTTAATGTTTTTAATTTATTGCTCGTAAACGACTCTTTAAAACACATATTTATTTCCGCAAGAAGAAAAAAAATCTTGGCAAAATGTAATATTTTAGTAGTTCCCTATTGCCCGGGAATCCCGGGATAAACAAATAATGATTCTTGGGCTTAACCTTTGTGATAGAAACCAGATATTCGCTGCTCCTCTCTGTATTCCTTCCTTAGGAATTATTCTCTTAACTCAGAGTAGTGCCCTTTTATGTCTTTCAACATTAGTTATTTATATTAATAATTAACCCAAAACATACGAGTAATATAAAAAACATTTTTTTTCTTCTGAATTTACCTTAACTGTTTGAAGGGAAACGTTACTTATTTTAAACACGGTGAGAATAAAAGTAGTAAAATCGATAAGTTTTATAACCAGTACAGTTTATTGCACTCCGACGTAATAAAATTATTTTACGGCTACTGCATTGTTCTCACGGAAAATTCGTATTGCATTTGAATAATAGCTTTTCTTTTTTGTTCTGGAATGATTTCTGTAAATAATTTCATTGTGGGTTATACACTGCAGTCAGATGTACTAAAAATTATTATGGATAGGAATATACAGTGCATTCGTAAAGTAGCGAATAAATTCAATAAAAATTAAGAGGGAAGTATGTAAAACAAACGCTCGATTCGGATACAAAGTTATTAGAGCGGGGATGACGGCATTCTGAAGAAACTCTAATCCTCTCGCACCAGTGAGAGTATTTTTAAAGAAGTAAGGACCTGAAACTCTTCCGTCAACTATACCACACCACACGTTCACTTTTTGAGGATATTATGTATGACATTTTGAAAACCAATGAGGATTTTTGCTTGCCCAATAACAACAATGTTGCCAATTCACATGACCATTTCATGTAAATGTTGCTTCGTCAGAAAAATGATTATTTTAACAAATTTATCGTTGCCGTTACAAAATTGTTGCATTTGCTCACAAAATTCAGTTCGCAGAGCCAAATCATCTTCCGACAGCTCCTGAACTAGGAATATTTCGTAGGAATGGAACTTTGCTTTCTTGAGTACTTTATGCAAAGTAGATCGCGCCAAATGAATATTAGAAGCCGTTTCCGTAATCGGTGTTTGAAAATTATCTTGCACTGTTAATAGAACATTAAGCTCATCTTCTTCAGTTATTGAGAGTCGACCAGATTTTTGAATATCTTGAACATGCCCAAACTCCCGAAACTTTGGTTCAACTCTGCATAGCATGCTTTAGTTAATATCCTGTCGATTAGAGTGAGTTGCATTAAACAAGTGAACCACTTCTGTCTGATTGCGCGCCCTATCTCCGAAACCAATTATGAACAAGATTTCAATTGTTTCACGTTTGCTTCATTTTTTCATTTTTCATAAGATAAAGGTAAAGTATTTCCTTTTTACTCGATAAGCCCACGATCACACTGCTTTTGTTTATCAAAAAGAGTAAACAGTTGTAGAATAATTCTAAAACTATTATACAATATTACCTTTTTCTGACACTTACAACGAAGTAAGTAAATAAAATAACAACACCTGTGATGTATTGCATGTTCTGCAGGTAAAGCAAATTGTCAACAGTGCTCAATTCGAACATTTACTTTAGATACATATTTTCACATTGTTAATTTTTAAGAGAATTTTTCATCAAAATTTCCTTATGTCACCACTACTCTTTTTTCCGCATGTAATAAAAAGTGCTCTATCCAATTCTGCAATAAAAATTGGGGCTTCCATTTAAAAAAAAAAACGAAGATGTCATATTTCATCTCTTTTTTGATACATCCTGTGTTCTTTGTTTCAACGTTAAAAAACTCCGAACTGAAAATACAAAGCGTTTCTTCTAAGAGGAGTACCTAATTTTTTTTTAATTTATTCGCTACTTTTCGAATGCATTATATATAGAAAACTGTAAAAAAATACTGTTTAATAAAATTTAGGATTTAAAATAAAAGTGGGGGTATTTTGAAGATTTTTTTATTATGCAGAACTGAATCAGGTGTCACTCCAAGTTTTTAAAGTGTGATACCATATAGGATGTCTGGAAGCTTAGGTGCCATACTTATAAGGCATAATATATGTCCTAAATAAGGTATCCTGAAAATGGTATGGTTAAAATCGTTAAAATTTGGTATGGAGGGAATTAATTAGCCAAAACTTACTTGGAATATATTTTTATTTTACAAATAAGATATGAAACCTGATGATAATGATGTGTTTAAATAGAAAAATGTACTGGCTTACGTTGTTGGGATTTAACGTTGTCGAGAAAAAAATATTTGAAATTTACGCTGCCACACAGAGATAGAAAATCAATACATATTTTACTTGTTTAGTATTTACACCTACATAAAGGCAATAAAATAAAAACTAGGGAAAAGGGGAAAGAAAGTCAAAAAGTCTTTCTCCACTAATTTAATAGTGAGTTATCAAAGGCTCAATTTTAAAAATAAAACGTCTCTACATATTTCGCAGGTAGTAAATTCATCTTCAGGAGACCAAAGTAGTGCTGCAGTTATTATTAGCAGTAGAGAGAAAACTGTTGGTGGAAACTGACGTTGATGGAGCTTTTTTTAAAAAATATTTTGAAAAGATATTAAAAAATTGAATGCATCCAGCATACTAAAATTTTAAATGAAAGTGAAATGTTATATTTAATTCAAAATTTCTGAAAAGACACTGTCAATTTGTGGTCGAATTTAAAAAGGGAAGATATTCGTCATTTGAAAGTCATAAGTCAGGATATATAAAAAGAATCTTTTGGACATTCTAGGTCATGTTAGAGAAAGATTTTTGTTGGCGTTTTATGAGAAATTCTGTAATAAGAAAGAAATTTGTAATTAGTAATAAAATAAAATTATTAATAATGTCTGTACTTACATAATGTTGAAATTTCATTTGTAAAATTAATTATTGGAGACCTAAGGTCCCGTCAACTTGTGTTATGTTCGTCCCATTATGTAGGGAAAACAATAGAATTAGATTTAAAATAAAATTATTAAAATCAGATTTTATATTCTATATACCCTTAAAGACTAAAATAGGGAGACAGACACAGTTAAAATGAAAACGTGTTCACTGTCATTTTATAGTCGACCGTTGACAGCTGGAGAACAAAATGGTTAACAATGTCAGCACAATTGCAGTAAAGCAAGAAAAGCTCAATCATCGTTCTTATAGTTAGTTAGATAAACGTACATAAAACTTGAATACAACATAAAATCAGTGGCGGCTCGTCCATTAGGGCACGTGCCCCATCTAGAAAAATCACCTAGAAAATTCCCGAGGTATAAAGGTATAACTATTATTAAGTAAACTCTTGATATTTCGCACTACATTATTTGTTAAACGGGCAACATACTATGAACGAACGGCAACCGGGCAACGTACAACGAACGAACATAGGCACCTGGCACACTATTGTGAGCCCCTGCATGCTTCTTTGTTTTAAATCGTATGCGAAATAAGGACAGAGTACTGGATAATAGTAAATTACTGTGGCCTGTGGCTATTCGTTCAGCATTATACGGCAAGTCTGGGCACAGCCCTCTCTATGACGTATAATTCGTCACGTGTCATCCCGCATTTCGTTTCTTAGATCAGAGTTCACAGTTCAGTTTAACTGATTTAACCCGCGTGGTGTGACCGGCGTATATCGTATTTGAGTGTTTGTAAACAAAAACAAGTGTCTAAAAATATAAAAATCGATTTATTTCTTGATTTCTGAATCCATTAAGTTACTGAATATTTTGTGTACGATTCCCGTAACAACTGTGGAAAGTGAAAGGTGTTTCTCGACCTTAAAAAGAATAAAAACTTTTTTAAGAAATACTATGTCCCAAGAAAGACTTTCCGCGTTGGCTATGTTGTCCATAGAAAAACAGTTGATTAACAACATTCCAAACTTTAACGAAAAAGTGATAGATAAGTTTGCTTGTCAAAAATCGAGAATAATAGAGTTGCAGTTCAAATAGTAAATTTAGGTGAGTCTATATTCTTTAAATTATTCGCACAATTTTTTCACGGTATTAGGTACACCCGTGCACCGGACAAAGTATTTTTTTTTATTATTTTTTTTAAGGCTCAAGAGGCGAATTTTATTTTTTGGGTCCTCAAAATAGCCATATTTGGGCGCGGCCCCCGAAAAATTTTTCGCCTCCGGCGGCGCCTGCGACGAGCTTCCACCGTGTGCCCCTGTACTTTTCAAATCAACGAGCCGCCACTGCATAAAATACAAATAAGGTATTATAATAAAATTTTCACAAGGTTAGGGGAATAAGGGTCCTAAAAGATTTCTTTTATCGTCGGTGGTTCTGCAATACCTCCTATGTGCAGCCTTTACTGATATTACGATTTTGATAGTAAATTATAGTAATGTACTTTCCGCATGCGTCCATAATTTCACCTATGTGTATATTAAATTTGAATTCATTATTATCCCAATAGAGAATAGCTCCTATGTGCATACTGGAAATTATTGTTCCAGTAATATCGTCTATGTGACACAACGCACATAGAAGATATTTTGATTGGTCCAAAATAAGTCGGTTTCGCACATAGGAGGTATTCGGTTGGTCGGATTACGGATTTTGGAGTTTAGTAGTCTCTTATAAACGCTTTTAAAAGGTGTAGTGTTTATGTTCTAACATTTATGTTATCCAAAAAAAAAGGTAATAACCTAATTTCTATAATTAAGAATGTATTATACTTAATACAGAAACCTCTAGTATCTATAATAATGAAAATTATCATAATAAGTTATAATAATTACTGGGGTGTTTTATTCTAACCTATCTTTCTCTTTGGCGGCAATTTGAGTGTCCGGCGCTCATAGTCGTACTCTGCGGACGGAGTAATTCTGATTAAATTTCATAAAACGAAGAAACTTGACAGAAAGCAGAAAATTATGTCGGTACTGGTAGATAAAGTCAATTTTAGGTACTGACAAAATTTGCATTTGATTGATAAAAACCGTATATGATAGTCTTTCAACTAATTTAGCATCAATTAGACCTGGCAAAAAGGTAGGAGAACCAACAGTTACTGAT
Organism: Polydrusus tereticollis; assembly: GCA_963920685.1. Classification (NCBI taxonomy): domain Eukaryota; kingdom Metazoa; phylum Arthropoda; class Insecta; order Coleoptera; family Curculionidae; genus Polydrusus; species Polydrusus tereticollis. The sequence continues at coordinate 61,851,428 of OY987329.1, forward strand.
ATTAGACAACTTCAGTATCTTCCAAGTGGGGAAATAAACTATAAACTAGACTATAATACTGAATGGCTAAACTTACCCCAAAGAAAATCATCTGTACAGAAAAAAATCCCTAAGCAACTCTATCTAAGACGGATTCCGATCAGCGAGTCAAAGTACCGCCAACTTCAGGAACTAAAACCAGTGATAGAAAAAGAACATCACGATTTTTATGACAATCTTCCATACATCTCGGATAATAATAAACCAAATTCAAAAAAAGCAAAAAAAAACGGCTAAAGAATGAAGTTATTCACATTAATAGAACTATTGTTTTGTTTATCAATGTTTATAATTTGTTAAGTTAGTTTGTTAAGTTGTTTGTATCCTTCAAAAAATAAATCCAGCAACAAGATACTGACGCTTGTTGATTATCGTTTTATTAGAATGTTTATAATACCATCCATGTGTAAGCATATGAACTAACTAATATCTCCTATGTGCTGAAAATTATAAAAAGTTTTAATATCTCAATAAAGCCTAGACAAAGAAGCAATATTACAGTTACATTTAAATCAGAGCGTAACTAGTCTTAATTAACAAAGACAGATTACCATTATTTCATTTAAGGCAAACAGCAGTTAGTTTTTTGGACCTCCTGTAAAATTTACAATTTTGCACTTAGGAGGTATTGCAGAACCACCGACGTTATATTCTTTGGTGGTCTCCAGTGATCGTTAAAAGGAACTTCGAAATTTAAGTTAGGAGAAGAACAATTATTGTTAAGATACAGAATCTAGGAGTACGAGTGATAAGTCAGAAATTTAAAGGTTGAGTACAGAAAATAAATGTCAAACAAGTAACCCAAAAAAAAAACAAAACAATATTAGTTGCTTGAAACTTCCCTTTTTCGGAAATAGGTGCCTTAAAGATCAGTGCTGTCATCTATGGGACAACCATCGAGGTGTAAGAATAAAGTGTAGAAGTAATTTGATTTGAAATACTAAAAGCAAAAGAATTCTTTTTTCGAAAATATTTTACGTTGTTAAAGGATGATTGACCCAGAGAGAGAAGACTATCACAGGGGGTCGTACATAACCTATCAATTATATTGTTTATTAGAGATTTACTATTAATATCAAAATAATCGAAACCAGAACATAGAAATAGAGAAAAAGAGGTAAAATTGTTCGTTTCATTTCTAAAATTAAGAGCATTAAAAAATGGGTAGAAGTATGTTGAATTTGATCATTAAGACAAACAAAATTTTTGTTATGTAACGCTTGATTAATTTCAAGAATCTCCAACAGGTCAAGCCTGTTCACCTTGCTACAGATGTGTAGATATTCTACATTAGAATCAGGATCAAAATGGTGTTTATTAATATGAACGTGTCTCGAAAAACTAGACTTGATTCTTGATAGGGAAACATTTTGATTTTTAGCTTTCTCTATTTCTTTACAGTGTTCCTTTATTCGGACTGAAAATTTACGCCCTGTTTGACCTATGTAACAAGCATTGCAACCCTCTGTTGAACAAGTGATGGTGTAGACACCAGATTTGTTGGAGAATATATAGCTATATTTCAACTCCACTTCGAGAATGGACTATTTCTTTAAATTAAAATAAAAACTGTTCATGCAATAATTAATTGTGAATTTGAGTTTGAATGATGACGTATGAATATTCCCTTCATCTTCGTAACGGCAACTTATTGCCCTATAAATTTAAGACTCTAAGGATGGCATTCTTAAACTATCTCGACAACTGTTCGAGCCAAAATATTGAAATTCGAGAAACAATTTTGATAGTGATATATTATTATCAAAATTGAATGTCCCTGTAAAATAGAGAAATATGTAAGGTTCTTGTTAAGTATTTACATAAAATCAATTCAAAATTATAAGGTTAAAACGTTATATACGTCTTTCCCTTAAATGTTTTCTACGCCATTTCAGTGGGATTCTAGTTTGTGTTTTAAGAAAAAGTCACCCTGACAGACCACCAAACCTTGAAACGTAAATCTATGTTTATGTGTTATATCTTTTCTCTATATAACGTCAACATCATTAACAATTTTATGATTGCCGGAGGGATTTAACAAATTTTCATTTTGTCAATGGAATCCTTATTGCCTTTTTCCCAGCCATCTTCCTCCCCTTCTGATTCTTCAGGTACATTTCTAGAGGAGTCTAAAGAAGACTCTTACCATTGTGTCCGTTTTTCCTTTTAGCTATTCATTTCTTTTCATGGCGTTATCTTTTTCTGTCTTCTTTTTCTTGTATAGTTTTTGTTCTTTTTCTTTTTCTTTTTTTTTGAAATAGGGTAAGCAGGACTATTATTGACACCCCCCCAATAATTGGCCCCTTTCATTCAAACTCGTAATATTAAGAAAGTCGTTATTACTGAGATTCTACAAAAGACAACATTACAACTGACCATATGTATCTATGAGTACGCGACAAATTTCAAACCGTCAGTTAACTGTTCCTGCTTCTTAAGGGCAGTGGTCTACACACGTGTATGTGTTGTGTACACTTTGGCTTAAATCTTCACAAATTGGTAGGTATCACTTTTAACTTTTTCTTAGATATTAATGTAAAAAACTATTATTTGTTGCCACTATTACTTTAGGAACTGTTTGCTATGATAAAAGTACGTTATTCAACAAGCATAACCTCAAGAATATTTAACACCACCAAAATAATTAGGGGCCAATAACTGTCTATATGATTTTACTTAACAAATAATAATTGGCACCCATGCCAATAACTGTAAGCCTTAGAAAATATTTACTAATAGTTTTTTCGTATTTTTTTGTAGATATTATTAATAAAATACGTAAAAATGCATGTTTCTTTGAAAAATATTTACGAAAAACAGTTATTGGCACGGGGCCAATTACTGGACATTCTGGGTGCCAATTATACAATTTTCCATTTTACTAGGTATTTTTTTTTAGAAATCAAATTATTTGGTTCTAAGTATCTTCCTACAGGCTATGTATTATTTTGGTAAAATATAGTTGGGAATCTACGGATAAAAGTCTTTATTAAATTCATGTGGGATATTTACAAAAAATCGAGTTTAATCGCATTTTATGCGTTTGAGGGCCAAAAAACCCAAGTTACCTGTAGTTTACATGAACCTCTAAGGGCCGGTATAAAACATACCAGTTATTCAGAGATTTTAACGTAAAAATTAATGTCTAAAGCAAATCATGTCGAGGCAGCAGCGCAGGCTTCTCAGAGCAATGATATAAGCGAATTAGAACATTGCAAGAATAGTTTGGATCGAACATTTTTAAATGACGAGGCAGACAAAATAAAAGCCGACCGGTGTAAAGCAGAACGAAAAATTGTAAGGGTTGAAGATATCGTTAATATACAGGATATTAATATTATGGAAACTCCAGCTGTCATTGATAACAACGGTGTTTTAGAAGTTATTCCTCTTGATTTCTCTGCGCACGAGAGAAGTACCGAAATCAGAAGTAATGATATTCAGAATCAAACTAAATCTCAATATGTTGAAACCTCATTAAAAGTGGATACTGCACAATGTATGCCAATTCTTTCCTTGTCTAATACAAACCTTAGCCTCCTCGATCATTTATATTTTCCTGAAACCCCTGTTAGAAAAGGCAACAGGGAAGTTGAAAGGCTACCGTTTGTACTTAGTTCGTCGACATACAAAGAAATCCAGGAAAAGAAAGAGATGGAAAGGTTAAATATGTCAATGGAAAAAGAGAAAAAGAAGATAGAACGAGAAGCTAAATAAATAAAAGCGACAGAAGATAAAAAATTGAAAGCTAAGAAAAGAAAGCTAAGTAACGGAGAGAATAACAACACAAAGAAGAAGATCAACCAAAAAGTGAATGGTCAAGAATGTGCAAATAATGGCTTAAATACGACTCAATATGAAACACAGATCCTCAGTTGTGCAAATGGTGAAAAGATACCTAGTACTCAACAGAGTAATGATAAAGACGATTTCCTATTAGAACTAATTAAAACTGATTCCAACATAGTTAATAATTCAGAAAACTCATCATTAAACCAGACTATACATGTAAAAAGAAATTTAACAATCGAAATGTATGAGGTTGCTGATAAATCAGTTCCTTTAGAATCGGTAAAACAAAATTTTACAAATACACCTCTTCTTGAAGGAATTTGTTATTTGTGTACAAATAATCTAACGAATTCAAATTGTGGGATACGGTGTATGCAATGCATTAGAACACATCATTTTAACTGTATTGAAAAACAATGCATTGCATAAATCAAATTCAAATGCGTATATCTGTTTAACTTGCCTGAAAAAAAAATGCTAAAGAATTATATTTTTATAATAATATATTATTAATATTATATTATAAATTACTTTTTTATTATTCTACTTTTATGTTTTTGAAATGTCAATAAATATTTTAGTTTTGTTTTTTTGTTATAAATACTCTTTACCAACAAAGCTTTGTCGTTTTCTTTTCATCTTAAAACAACAATAAATCGTTTAACAAATAATATTTTTTCTTCGTTTTGCGTGATGGATATTTTCTAATATTTGCTAATATTAATGCAAAATATAAGTTTTTTTTACAAAATATTTGCATCTTATTAAATTATTAGCAGGATTTTCAAGTGCCAATAATTAAACTTTAATATGCCAATCACTGTGTTGAGGGGGCCAATGACTATATTTCCATGTAACCTATGAAAAATATATATTTTTTAATATATATGAGTAAATTGTTCATTATTTTTGTAATTGCAATAGGTTTAACAGTTCCTTTACTATTGAACTATATAATAATATGATTCATTAAGAGTATTTCAAGTAATGGGTTTAAATTAAATAAAATGCATATCTAAAGTGCTTAAGGGGCCAATAACTGTATTGTTTACCCTATACCTTTCTCTGCAAGTCAGTTATCACCGACGAAATTCTTTTTTTTTACTTAGTAGTGTTCTTCTTTTCATTATTAGGTACACGATTTTGGCTCAAACGATGCCATCCTAAAAGGTGGTTGGAATGTTTTTTTGTCAGGCACAGTAAAGTATAATAACTCGTTTAAATTTGATGAGTTCGGTTTTTCAATGTTACCTTCTCTCTTCTTTGTATTATCTTCCTTTTTCACAGTTTCCACTCTCGATTGAATAGTTTAATTAGTTTTTGTTTCTTCTTCTTTCTTACCTGCACTTTTTTTTCCAGTCTCGATTCAGTTAAATAATTTTTTTCTGTTCCTTCTTTCTTATTTGGATTATTCTCCCCCCTTTCAGTATCTACTCTCAATTCAATTAAAGTTTTTGTCTCTTTCTTTTTGTACACTTTTAAACTTCTTCCAACTGATATAAAGATGCATCTTCCATGTTGAATATATTTCAATATCGTGCTGCAAGACATCTCTGAAAAAAAAAACACATTCCAGTAGCTGACATTAAATTTTCCAATACTTGATACGTGTGTCAGCCTGTGATATTTGATGTTGTATGGTTTTTTAATTTTGTTGAGAGTTTGAGCTATATGTACATGTAATATTAGAAATAGTATTGAAATTTTCGTAAAACCCCAAAGCCTGACACACAGGATCTGGTATGGGAAAGATAATACTTGAAATACTTGCTAGCTGACACCTCTATTTCCGCACTTTGTGTTACAAAATACGCAATTATTATATTAAGAGTATGTTAACCCATCACTAGTTAATAGAGATTATTATTTAAAACAAAACTATTACATAAACTTACTCAACATTCACAACGAAAAGCGTAAAAATTCTTAAGGGAATTGTTAAGAAATTTAATGAAAAAAACGAGGTTGGCAGAAACTTTACACACCACGCAGTTCATCACCAGCTAACATGCTAACCTTGACTGGAAATCCGTAACATATTGCTACCAACATAAGATTATCGCGAAATTTAAGTTTTCGTTAAAACGGTTACTATTACTAATATAACAATAGATTCAGTAAATTGTCAGGTGTTGGACATAGGTCAGCTATTGGATGTTTTATGCTAAATATTGTTTAAAATATTAAATATGGCTGTTTAACACAATACTAACAACAATAAACAATTACTAAAAATAGTGTTTAAATAAAATTGCTTAAAATTTAGACAGAGGCGTATGATTGGAGGCACACACTCAGGAAAAACTTGTTCTTGTGCGAATTAAAACGATTAATTGATTTTTTGTTAATTGTTGCAATACAGCCTATGTTTCATGAAGTGAAATATATTGCAGATAAGATATTCTCCGAAAAAATTAAGTCGATTCAACAAAATTATTTAATTGCTGAATATGTCCTGAACTTAAACGTAATTTTATTGAGTCAATTAAATTTTGCCAATTTAGTTTTCTCCGAATTTTCTTTAATTAAGTCTTTACTATAAGAGTAAAATATTAGTTCCTTCACACATAAGATGCAAAATGAAACTTTTATTCCGAGTGTTATTCTTCTCTTTAAAGTGGCCAAAAATATAATTTAATTCCCATATTAAAAATGAGGCCGTCCGAAGAAAAATTTTATGATGCAGTGGTCACGTACAAATTTGATTCCTGGCAGTGGAAGGTGCATTGTGTATAATATATATTTATTTTCTGCATTGTGAGATTAAGTGATTTGTTAGGATCTGGGGAAAGATGTTTACGTTATTATTAGCTTGAAGGGCCACTAAGAGTAACACTGGAATAATCTAGCGGTTTAGGAATAAAGTGTTAAAAAACACACTGTTGCTAAGAGCATCGAACGACCCATATTTAACAACTGCAAGAAAAATGTTTGTTTTGTGGTCTTCTAGTCAGAAATAATTAAAGAAAACCAACTTAAGGGTACCCCATTTTGGAGACGTCTCTACATAATGATGCATTTTTCGATAAATACAAGAAATGATTGGTCGACTGAAAATTAGATAAAAATTTCATATATTTATGGATCCGTAACTTCATCAAAATAATTAAAGTTGCAAACCTTTTCTTCGGCCCTGAGGTGCGCTTATATTGGAGCTGCGATAAACGATAAGAGCGACGATATTAGCGGCAATGTATCTAACACAATCGAACTTTTCGTCATTAAAACGGTACCTGAACGTAGCGATTATCTGATAAAATTGGCAATTTTAGATATATCCTAGTAACTGTGCCCCCTAGCGGTCATTTTGGAAACTTGAAACTATTTTCCAGCCAGCAATTTCTTTTCGTTGATTTAACCAATAAAAATTTTATTCCCGAAGCCGCAAAGTTTATGGCTTACATAATATCGTACTTTGCCTACCTTAGTGGGACACCCTGTGTATATATGTATATAAAAATATAATCAAAAATGAAGCTGTTATAGATGTCCACTGGTCATTAGTATATTGCAATTTACATTATAACGTCATACTATGGGAACATGCAGTTGATTCCAAAAGGATATTTGTAGCCCAAAAACGAATAAAATTTACATTTAACTTAAAGCCTACCTATAAGAGCAGACCATATTGAATATTCGAAAAATTAAAAAATTTCCTTGTATTTATAACCATAAAATGATTATTTTTATAAAAAGCATCGACAGTAAATATCAACGTAAGTCTTCTTTCATTCAAACTAACTCAACCAGGAGTGCAAATCACTTATCAATAGTTGCGCACAAACTAACGAAATTTGAGAAAACCTTCGAGTATGCTCAGAAACTGCTATTTAACAAAATACCTTACAAAACTAGGGTATTAAGTCTCAACATTTTGAAAACTAAACTTAAGAGCTTCCTTATCCAAAAAAGTTTCTACTCAGTATCGGAATTCCTAAATGATAATAAGTATATATTAATGTTTAGCGTTGTTAAATGTCCGTATTATATTATACACTAAGTGTAATGTTGTCAGATATATTAAAGTGTTAAATGTTATATCCGTTCATCCTAAGTGACTACATTTTGCATTTGCCAAAAAAGCATTTTGATTTTCGCCGCTCGTATCGTTTATGGCAGTTCGAACATATTAGCGCACCGTAATAATAAGAATGCCTTCAACATTCGTCGTTTTGCTTCAATTGTTGTTCAGTTAATTTTTCTTAGTCTGAACTTTTATTTGCAAATATTTCAATGAACAAAGTATTAACACTCGTATTATTTTAGGAATCCCATAGCCAAAGAATTTTTAAAAAATTCCCTATTATTAAAATGTTTAAATTCATAATACCATAGGCCGATATTAGGAGCCGAAAGTTAAACCCCGGGGGCGACAACTACCCCCAACATTTTAAATATAATGGGGGGTCGAGTGATACTTTGTTTTGAAGGTATTTTTATGTAGAGCATAACCCCAGAGTTTAACATGGCTACTATCTACCTAGCCTGTACAGTGGCTCACCAAAAGTACAAAAACAGATTGTTTTTACCTTTTTTATTACAAAAAAAATTCTTACAAGTCAGTACAGTAAATGCTGTCCCTGGGCCTCCATGCAATAGTAGAGATTTTATTCAGAACGCTCTCGTATATTTTGAAGCACCTGTGGGGTGATTTGACGAAATTCATCAATTATCCGTTGTTTTAGGTGTTCTAAGGATGTTGGTTGGGTGGCATAAATCTTAGTTTTTAAGTGGCCCCATAAAAGTTATTAAAATGTTAAACTTTAATTGAATATTTTTTCTGTTTTGTTTAGGTTTCTAAAAATTTCATTTCCACAATTCTGCAAAAACCTGAAAAATCCAAAACATGTACAGGGTATTCCATACTCGATAGTACGTTAGAAGTATCTGGAGAACGAAAAGAAAAATAATTTTGAAATTTTCACTACGGCCATAGGAGGCCGCGCTTTAGCTTTTAAAAATAATTTCGCGGTTGCAGTGGTGCCAGATCTATTGATAACTGACATCAACTTTGGAATTTTAAATAGGACGCCCTATAGTTTATTTTATTTTTAGATTCTTCGAAGCAGTCTAGGTTTTTTTTTTGTATAGAATGTTTTTCCATTTCTCTTGCCGCTTCTTAAATATTAATTATTTTCTGTCTTTTTTTACCTAACTAACCTAAACTATGTGAATTAAAACTTCAATATTTTCGTCTCCAGATGTCAAATCAACGTAACATTTTAACACCATTTAGTCAACATGTGGTACTTTAATTTTGGCAACATAGGATCGCCGACTTCTATACAGAGTGTACTACAAATTAATTGCAATTCAGATTTTATAAATTTGGTCAAAACTCACTTTTCTTTTAATGGAACACCCTGTATATTATTGAAGTGTTGAATAGAGTGGACCAATTGGATTTTTTTCATATAGAGTTTTCCTCTACCTATTTTGAACCGCTTTCGATTTATAAGCAATTTTATGAATAATTACTATTCATATTCGAGAACTAGACATTAAAGATCTAAATAGATAAGCGTGCCATGATCAAAACAAATTTCCTTTCATAATAAATTGTGGTTCTGAAAAGAACCGATTTTGTCAGGAAATTAAAACTTTTGTAATTATTACCTAATACGTCAGATGTTTAAATTGCTGACCATTTTCATGTAAGCAATCGGTAATACACATGTCATCACATGACCGGCAGTTGCTCTTTGAATTTCTAATGGATTAAGTTCTTTAGCGCGCCTTACCCTATTTTCTAGATCTCCTTTTGAATTTACTGGTGTTTTATAAACAACTTCTTGAATCCTACCCCACAGAAAAAAGTCTAAAGGATTAAGATCTGGAGATCGCGGTGGCCAACTCCATGGTCCTCCACGTCTTATCCACCTATCTTCAAACATATCATACAGTTCCGCGGAAACTTCAAGGGTACAATGAGCAGGAGCTCCACCTAATTGATACCAACAATTTCTCAAATCAATAAGCGGTAGATTATCCAAAAAGTCAGATACGGTCGTTCTTAGAATTTCGAGATATTTTGCAAAGGTAAATTTTCATCATAAATATAGATTGATAATTGCCCATCCATCAACAAACAAAATACATTAAAACTAAATCTTTGTTGGTAACCTCTTTCTTTTATACCGTGTGGATTTCCTGCAGCCCAATAGTGACTATTTTGACGGTACATCAATCCAAATAATTCTTATCAGAAAATCTGGATCCTCCTGTTTTCAAATTAATAACATGTCCAATAGAGTAGCAAAGATCTACACGTTTTGGAGGATCACCTGCTTGTAAAGCCTGTAATGTAATTAGTTTGTTGCTATGCATATTATGTTTATGTAAAATTCTCCATATTGATGTTCAATTTATTCCTAAATCATTTTTGGCACTTGTTATTGAAGCATGAGGATAGGCCTGAAAATACGCTAATTTCCTTTTCTTCGTTTTCAGTAACAGGGTGAAATTGATATTTTGGAGCCTGTACATTTCCGAAATTTAAAAAATTACCTTCAAATCTGAGAAATTTCCGTGGGTTCATTGGCGGCAAATTCGGAAAAAGGGCTTTAAATCTTCTGCAGGTTCTTGAGACAATTCTTTGACACTCGCCGTGAATAAAAGACAAATTTAAAATATCCGCATTTGAATAACTATTATTCGCCATTTTTGCTATTTTAATCTGACAAACTAAAAAGTGAGACATGCCATGTCACCATCGTTATGTATTGCAGTTGTTACATCATACCACACTTATCGATTTAGATCTTTAGTGTCTAGTTCTCGAATATGAATAGTAATTATTCATAAAATGGCATATAAATCGAAAGCGGTTCAAAATAGGTGGAGGAACACTCTATATGAACAAAATTTAATTGGTCTACTCTGTTCAACACTTCAATAATATACAGGGTGTTCCATTTAAAAAAAAACATACTTTTGATCAAATTTATAAAATCTGAATTGCAATTAATTTTTAAGACACTCTGTATAGAAGTCGGCGATCCTATGTCGCCAAAGTTAAAGTGCCACATGTTGCCTAAATGATGTTAAAATATTACGTTGATTTGACCTCTGGAGACAAAAATATTGAAGTTTTGATTCACATAGTTTCTGTAAAAAAGAGACACAAAATAATTAATATTTAAGAAACGGCAAGAGAAATGGAAAAATATAATATACAAAAAAAAACGCTTCGTAGAATCTAAAAATAAAATAAACTACAGGGTGTCCCATTTAAAATTCCAAAGTTGATGTCAGTAATCAATAGATCTGGCACCACTGCAACCGTGAATTTATTTTTAAAAGCTAGAGCGCAGCCTCCTATGGCCGTAGTGAAAGTTTCAAAATTATTTTTCTTTTCGTTCTCCAGATACTTCTAACGTACCATCGAGTATGGAATACTCTGTATGTATAACATTTATTCTATTAAGTTACTTAAATATTTACAATAGGCATTCCGTTTATATCATATTACTGTGAAGTTTAACACATTGTCGCTGTAGCTCCGGTTTGTTTATAGTTTGAGGATCTTGAGTGTTACAATAGTTTGAATCGTACTGTGAAAATATGCCCAACATATTAACACACTTTTATTTAAACTCCAGACAAAAAGTGCAATTTTGTAATTATCACTTTACGTTAATAATACGTTTAGTTTATTTTGTTATGCTTACCTTTTGTCAAATTATCTGACCTACTGATTACTTTTAAATTAGTTTCTCGGGGACTAAATTTGTTAGGAAAACTAGGAAAACATTAAATATAGGTTCTAGGAGATAAACTAGAACATCGACATAATGGAAATCTTTTTTGATTTACAACCTTCTTTGCTTTCTGGGGAATACAGCCTCTCAAATAAGTTGGTTTAATTTATTTCATAAACTTTGAGAATACGATTCAACAAATTTTATTACTTAGAGAGTGTTGTACAGCGAAGTTTCAGAAATGCAAGAATTTGTTTCCAAGGAAATAATGTTTAACATCCAAGTAATAACTTTTGAGGATTTTTGGTTTATTTCTAGAACATCGAAGCGTACTAAAAACCAAACAAAAATATTATTGCAAGTGTTGCGGTATGATACATGCAGTGTGGAGAATACTAGTTTTTGAATAATTTATGAGTATTTCTTCAAAATGTTGATAACATGTGGTCCATCGTCTAAAAGGTAATTTGAGAAGAAATAATATTATGTACAAATCCAAAATAAACGCCATAAAAAATAACAAACTTACGGTAGGTAACTCAAAAACAAAGGACAATCAATTTTCTACAGAAATGATCTTCCTTTAAAAGTGTTGTAAGACTATACAATTTTGGAATTTGTCAATATAACCGTTAAGCCGCTGTTTAAAGGAAATGAAATGCGCCTATTTTAGTTTTTGTTTAATAACTAAAAAACTGCAAAACTTTAAACAATTTTAAAAACGGATTCGGGATCAGCATTAATTCTGTAAAATATTTCCTATTTAACCAACTTTCTATCTTCTATATTAAGCGAGATGCTCATATAATGACTCGAGTTTCTGACACACTGTATAATAATAATATAAGGCATCGGTATAAGGAGCTAAGAAATTTAAAACAAAATATTTTATTTGCATGGGTATAATATATTCGACAGATGCCATGGTATTTTGCCTAGTTGCGTAGTTCCAAAGTATTTTTTTGATCGTGTATTATAAAGACAACTGTTTGGATGCTTATCGCCAACTCAAGTAAATTCTCAACCAATTAATTTGTTAACTATATCAAGTCGCTTATATTATTTATTGCTTACCTATATTCTTAATAACTGTTGTTTACCTAATATAAGAGTCAACAAATAATCCTTTGAAAATTGATTTAGCAAATACGATGTTCGTACGTATTTTTTGAATTTGATATGAATATTCCTTAATAAGCATATTTTTTTTTGCGCTATATGAAGTCGCCTATTTTGTAACAAAGTGTATGCCGAATTGGATAATATATTAAGTACTGTTGAGAGCTCTCAAGTTTACCAATATTGAATTGCATAAAAAATGATTTTGACGCCGTTTTATTATACTTTAATTTGATACTTTAACTTTAGTCATTAGTGCTTAATACTTACACTGTTATTTCAAAAAATCATTAAGTAACTTCGTAAACATTAGATTTCACCGAGAAAAATCCTCAACAACACGTCATAAATCACTTAAAAATTAATAAAGGCGCTAACGAATAATTCAAAAAATCCATTAAATATTTTCATAATGTGTTGTTTTGTTTTTTTGTTTTGTCGCGTAAAATCAATACACACGAACGAATTGTATCAAATAATTTCATATTTTTATTTTTGCTTTCTATATTTTTGATTAATGAGTTAATTTAGAAATATATTTCACTGTATTGTTGAACCTGGTTTAATAATTCGTAAAATTTTACCATAAATTAAATGTTAAAAGTATCATAAAAATTAATATTTTATAGAAAATTTAAGCGGTTGAAAATAAAAGGTATTAAACAGCAGTCTGCTGTCTTGGTGGCAATACTTCAATCTGCAATTCAAAAGATATACCGGGTATGCACAGCCAGACTGGCCATAGGAAATCCCATGTAAATTTTGTTACCTTCAAATATTGGCTCCCCTATTAATTTTGCATCAAAATTTTATTTTATTTTTATTTAACATGTTTTATTGTCAAAAATACATACTATATTAGACAAAACAACTAATGCTAAATTGAACCTAAGTCTAAATCGTTGTCAGAGTTTAAAAAATAGAGAAACCACAAAAAACATTACAATCAAGAAATCAAACTCTATCCTGATAATACTCCTTCAGGCTGTAATATGCCTTTTAAGCAAAAAGGTCCCTCACTACTCGGAAACGCACATAATCCAAAAATCTACACTCCACACTCAAATGATTATACACCTTAAGATATTTGGAAGCCGAAGATTTGAAGTTTGCCTAGTACTGTATACATTTTGAGTATTATTACCAAAGGTCGCACTTCATGCACTTGTCGATTCCATTAATATTTCCCTCAAAATCAACCGATATTTAGGGTGGCTTGTCTTGAAATGAAAGCATTATACTGATATGCAACCGGGTCTGAACTATTGAGCTTAAGTAGACGAAATCCGTGCTTTTATTTATTTGCATTATCTGTAATTTGTTTCCTACAAACTATAATAAATATAGATGTTTGTACAATATGGACAAAAAATTAATAAAAGGCCGTTCAAACACCTTTCAATTCTTACCGGGATATTATGAGCTTATATCGTCTTGGTTACGCGACCAGTAGAGGGGGTCATAACTCCCTCAGGATATTAGACACTTTTTAATATAAAATCAAGGAATTGGCAATAAATGTCAGTTTATAAACAAATAACATAGCAACAACCAAAACTCCTATGATTGTCGATGCAATTACGTATACCGCAGAGAATAGATTAAAAAATTTATTCCATTTTGAAAATAAATTGACACATAAATAACAGGCAGAAGTTATAACAGGATATAAAAAATCGAATCAAATGTTCTTAAGACCTAGACTACCAGAGAATATATTAAACCAAGAAAATGTAAGTAAATTAAAGTTAAATTCGCATCCTTCACCACTGACTCCTATTTATAAATGACAGTCGCCAATGGTGAGTCTATAGCAGGAATCACATTGAGCGACCTTGATCGACCGTCCGCGATCGACCGGTGACGATTAAACTTCCAACACGTACATTCTTACCACAAATATCACACTGAACCGTCGTTCTCGACTGTCCACGACCGGATTTTGTCGACCGTGTTTGAAATTCCAACCTGCTGGAAATTGTGGTCGGTCTCGGACCCACCCACTTAATGCGCATGACAAAATTTCGAGTTATTTTTTATTTTACATCAAATGGCTCGCTAATTGTAACCTAACCATACTTTGTTACGCTGGTTTTCTCTTGGCGATTTGTGCTTATATATGAGAAAGTCTTCTCTACCGACGGAGAATATTGTTATACCTTTCATAATTCAACAACGATTAAAATAAGATGTTTTAGTTAATGGAGGATTGTAAAACATACGTAACCTTAAATCTCAGATATTGACATTTTCATGACAGCGGTCGGTTGTGGTCAGTCGATCAGTGTGACTAAGAACCGTAAATTTGGACTATTTTAATTGTTGGTCGTAGCCGGTCGTGGTCACTCAGTGTAAGTCCTGACTAATGTAAATTTATTTGGACAGGTAAAGTCTGTCTATTAGGAAAGACGCGGGCCAGCTGTAAAATTGAAATATGGCCGAACAGGTCCGTATTTTGCTTAGAATTTAATCATGGTTTGCAATGAAAATAAGTAAGACCTTAAATAATATTTTATTTATGTTTAAATGTGAAATTACAAGTTATTTTATTATTAAAAATTATATTTGTGATTACAAAAGTATACAAATTATTCGGTACTTATAATAATTATTCACTTAATATATCAATAACACTATCGCTATCATCATCTGTTTTAATTAATATTTGTGCTATATTGTTTATATTAGTTATAGGATCTTTCCACTTTTTCAAGATGTGTAACTGAATTTGCCCAACTTTGTGCAGGGATGATAGCAGTTGGTGCCAAACATGTTCGATGGGATTAAATAAACAATGGCATGGTGGAAGCCTTAAAACTGTATGCTCTAGATTTTTTGCATAATTATCACAGAAGTATTCCTTTTGTAGTTTTAAACTTTCTAAAACCTCAATTAATTGCCTTTTGGTGTAATCTTCCTGAAAATAAATGTCATTATCATACATGTAGTTTTGGATTGTTGCTGTTGTGTCATTTGAGGAGGGAGTCTTGGTTAACTGTCTACTATGGTAGCTTGCATTGTCCATTACAATTACGCTACTCGGAAGTATTTTTGGAATTAGCTTGTTTTTAAACCAATCTTCAAATAAATCAGCAGTGGTGTCCTCATGGTAATCCAGAGAAGAATCTTTAATGTTTTTTGCAGACAGAGAAAGTCCATTTGGAATCCATCCGTCTTTAGATCCAGCATACAAAATCGTAATTCGTTTACCTCTTTTTCTAATATAAAACCCATGTGTTGGATACACTTCCATAACGTTGTTCTGCCACATTAATTTAAGGCCGGTTTCATCTTTTTCAAGCCTCTTAATTAAATTATCTAATGTAGGCCGCTTTGTTCCTCGTACAACTTGTAAATTTTACGCCGTATTATATCTTGATCACTTCCATCTACCTTTGAGGAAATGCTAGTATCGGTTCTTTTTCTTCTCCTTAAAATGGAATTATTCACAATTTTCCATACAGTTAATGTTGGAATTTTTGCTAATGTGGCCGTTTCTTTTAACGCTGCTTGCTTGCTGACTGCTCGTTCGATGAGAGTTGAATAAACATTGTTTATAACTTCTTTAGTTTCCACAGAAAAGTGTTTTCTGCTTTTCGACGGGGTTATCTCCTGAGATTCATTGGGCTCGCACATATTTTCCATGACTAACACACGATTAAACAAACGCTGTATTACACACGAAGTAAGAATAATTACTAAGCTTAAAAGTAACTAGAGTGGCTATATATACAGCTTTAGAGCATAATTTGTTTTATGGAATTAACCCTCTCAATTTGAATCAGGTAAAAATCGGTTAAAAATCACCAAACTATTACTTTAATAATAAAATTACGTCCTCCGGATTTGCAGTTTACTTTAAGACATTTTTAACTCCGGATCAAAATTTACCTGTATTTATTCATTCATTCATTGTTTGTTAATGGCCACCCTTGGATAACCCCATTCAAAGGCAAAGTGTAACTTTCTTATATCTCTGAACAGGCTTTATTTAGTCGATTTGAAACGTTGTTGGTATATTTTCAATACTTGAATGCCTAGTTTAGTGAAAAATAAGTTTTAAATTTGTAAGATTGTCCAGTGTCGAGGATGAAAACGTGAATGTTATTTTAAATTTCCTAATTCGATGTGTTTTGGTTGGAATTAGCCGATCGACTCATTGAAATTATGTTAAAAATGTTTAGTCTTCTCCTGTCAACAAAATAATTTTATCCAACCAAACATACATGACTAAAAAAGAATACTTTACTGGTCATAACTTGCCATCAGAATAAAACACTTGATAAATAATATCCTAACCAACTTTAAAAAATAGAAAAATGGCTTCATAAAAAGTCTATTACGATACTGACAACGGTATCGAAAGAGCTCTGTTATGAAAGAAAAATAAAAACAAGAAATTATATACCCGCTCCATTAGTAAAAGATTTTCCAATGTCACAAACTACCGAATCCACAAAAACACTATTCCCGAAGGTCTGAACAAACCAGAATGATTTTGTTTCCAGATTAATAGAGAATATATGTAAATGAAATTCCGACTTCTGAAAAGCGTTTACTCGAGCCTGAAATCAAATGCCGCTGTTTTGCATTTATGCAGAAATATTTTTTTTATGAATTGTTATTAGGTGTATATTTAGATTGACCTATTTTGTAACATTCATTTGTTTATTAGTGGTAGTTGGTGTTATACTTACTTCCGACATGTAAAAATAAGGACGCAAAGATGCCCGTTACAAGGTACATAAAATTCAAAGCGCGCGCTTAAAGAGAAAATTTGATTGGCAGAAGAAAATCTAACGTTATGTTTATTCGCAAAAAAATTTGTAATTTGCTATACAAGGTGACTAGTTTAATGGCTACGGATGTGTAAAATTATTAACATATTAGTATTTTTTTTACTTACAACCATGCATGTAATAAAGACATTCCACCTATTTTTGAAATGGGGAAAGTTGACGTTTTCTGACTTTTGCTTTCCACCCGGGTGGAAAGTAAAATTATAATTTTTTTGTAATTTTATTAAAAATGTATATCTCCGAATAATATACGAACACACCAACATATATATTGCAATAGGCTCACACTCATTACACAAATTTAGCGACATTAAATGTTTATTTTTTAAATGAATTATGACATTTATAAAAAACAAGAAATTAACATGGTTTATTTACTACTTATTTAAATTAATTATTATATTGGCATTATTGTAGGCAGCCACTGATATGTTCAAACCTTGCTGAATTTATTTTTTTTAAATGCATGATTATTTCAAGCTAAAGTAGTGTTAGTAAAATTTGAATTTGATGTGTATTATTATTTTACCACCTGCGGTTATTTGATATTTTAGCTATTTGCTTCTAATAATAATTTTGATAATTTTAATTCGAAATAATAAGAAGTGGATGAAGTGATTGTACATAAAATAGTATACAAACCTCGGTGTAAAGTCTCATTACCGTCTCGAGAAGTCTCGACAGTAATGAAATACTTTCCACCTCGATACGTAATATACTATTTATTTTTTTAATAACTTGGGATAAAGCAAACATTTTTTGAGAAAATTTGGAATTTGGAGGATGCGAGTACCTAACCGTTTACTATACAAGTTGTGCCAAAAAAATTAGTTAGAACAATGTTATATTTTTTTTTAAAAGAGAACCCCCTGAATATAATTTGATTTTTCAACTCTGCCTTTTTAAAAGATCCAAGTAATAATAAAATATGGATCAAATAATATAGAACCCTGAAAATTTCTAAAACTCTAAAGTCTAGATCATTTATTATTATAGTTTATAAAATTTTCGGTGTTCTATACTCCAAGTTCAAAATTGCAGTAACTCATCACTATCATATAGAGAGCTCTGGGTTGAGCGACGTCAGGGGAACACATTCCAGTGGCGTGTGCACTTCTAAAAATAATAGATGATAAAATTTCGTCGCAACGTCATATAATTTTTTTAAATTAAATTTATTTCGTTAAGTCTTAAAACTTGATACTATAAGACGAGGACCTTTTTCACTAGAATTTCTTAGTCCTTGCGAAAATCCATTGATAAATAACTGCCTTAAACTTTTAATATTTTGGTGTTGCCATACCTTCTCCACTGTAACTTCATTGGGTTATGTTTGGTCGGTGTAATGTAATTTTTCCTATTTTCCCGAAACTTAATTTTTTAATTACCTACTAGGATTTTACAATTTCGTTCATTATATTTAAAATGCATTTATTTTAAAGTTCGTTTCAAAAATCTTAATAACATTTTAGGTAAAGATATGGCCTTTTTAATTTCAGCCGTGATTTTTTTTATTGTGACTATCCCATTTAGCAAAAAAAATCCGTGGATTTGGCGACGAATGTGTATTTGTTCTGTCCTCTTCTCTGGGCTCCTCGACTATTACCTTTTTCGTTATTTTCTTGAGGAAAGCCTTTCAAAACCCTAAAGTGACACATATTTCTGCAGCATGTGGTTACTTCAGGATTTCGTTCCCGAATTTGATGATATACGTTTTTAACTATTATTCGTTCTTTTAAAGATTATTGAAAGCGAACAACTAGTTGAAGGTTCGTTAATATCCATAGTTTAGTAGTTTACTCAACTAAAAGCAGTCAACAACACTAAATAAAGTTTGATAACTATACAGGGTGTCAATTTGAAAACTTCCCACCCTTAATATCTTTCTTGCAGTTAAAGATATGAAAATTCGGAAAGACACGTCAATTTTATTTCTAAAGGGGACACTATAAATGAATAGTTTTAGCCTTCTTGTTTCAACCCCCTAGAAGGGGTAGATGTCACCCTTAGAATCTTAAATGGAAATGGGGGTCAAGTGGCACATCGTTTTAAAGGGCGTTTAATTCTCTTTTCAGTAGTATCCTATTTTCTTGCTTTTTGTCTAGAGGTTTCCGAATAATTGCGTTTCAAAGTTGCAGAAACAATTAAACTTGCCTGAATTAAGATTTTGGTTTTCAGGTTAGTGTTTACACAAAAATTACTGCATTGGGTCTCCTTGTTGTACCAATGATTAGAAGATTAAGTGGCACAATGGGCGTAGCCAGACATTTTTCTAGGGGGGCCGAATACTAATAAACACAAAACATCATAAACATTAACGTTATTTTTTATCAAATTCCAATAAGTGGCAACTTCCAGGGGGGGACAGGGCCCTCCCCTGCCTCCCCCTCGCTACGCCCATGGGTGACACCGTTTCAAACTTTATTTGGGGATTGGCGAAGTAACCTCGAAGAGTTTACACAAAAAGTAATCTAATGAAATTACCTAGTTAATTTGCGTCCATTCGATGACTTATCACTGAAATTCCACAAAAAGCCTTGCTATTCTATCAACAAGTTTTAAAAATACGTTGTTTTTTAACAAAGAAAAACATGGTCAGCAAATTTAAAAGATGTAGCCAAAACAGGAATATTATTGTTAATTCGCTTTTGCTTGTTGGGCTGTTCAGTGATAACCATTATTAGGCGCATTAAGTGTGAGAATGGTTTATTCTCTTCAAGATAGAACTGAAATTATTTTCATTTATGGAGAGGTTGGAAAGTGCGTACGAAGAACGGCATTGGTTTTCAATGAAAGAAATCGAAATCGTGAAGTAAGTCACAGATATGTGCTGGATTTGGTGGCAAAGTTCTCCGAAACTGGTTCGGTGAGTAATAGAAAAATAAATAACCTACGAGTGATGAATGAAGGAGCTCAAATTGAGGTTTTGGGATTATTTGCTGCAGAGCCTACCAGCTCCTTGCGGACAGTAGCAGAACAGACAGGAATATCACACGAGACTGTAAGAAAAGCACTGAAAATGCATAAACTTCATCCATACAAAATGTAGAGACTTCAAAAACTCTATGACGATGAGTTTGATAAAAAAAAAGAGTTTTGTGAATTCATGAGTCGTCAAGTCAACGCCATCCCTAATATTCGGTCTAATATCTGTTTTAGCGATAAATGTTCATTTTTTTTTTAAATGGAAATGTTAACAAACAAAATTGTCGATATTGGAGTGACGAAAACCCGCATATTTTTCGAGGAGGACATACACAATATCCCCAAAAAGTTAATGTTTGGGCTGGTATTCTTGGAAATACCATTATTGGCCCTTTATTTATTGAAGGAAACTTGACAGGTGATCTGTACCTTAATATGCTTGAAGAGACTATTGATCCTCTTATCACCCATGAGCTAGAAACTTAAATTGATGCAGAGGGTAATTCAGTTATACAGGAGGATTTGATAACATTCCAGCAGGACGGTGCTCCACCTCATTATTTTTTTCCGGTCCGACAGTGGTTAAACGAGATATTCCCGGATAGATGGACTGGCAGAAGGGGACCAATAGAATGGCCTCCAAGATCACCGAATTTAACACCCTTTGACTTCTTTCTATGGGGACATCTTAAATCCATTGTTTATAAAGCACAACACATTTCAAGAAAAAGTGGAGATACGTGGAATTACGTTGACACCAACGATATAATGCTTAAAACGGTTAAACGGGGTATCCCTATGAAAATTTCGTCGCGCGCTAAACAAACTAAAGGCGCGGGTCAACTAGCTCCGATAATCGCTAGGTATGAACTGCCCCTTCAGTATTTTTAGCATCAATGCCAAAGTGGTGACTCCGACGTGATTAACGAAGGGTACCCCGGTTAATTGCTGCTTTTACTATTTACAATTTACGCTTCAACTTAAATTTTTTATTTACAAAATTACAGATATATGCAGGTTGTCGTTAAAAGCAGGAGCGTGCTCTCACAGCACCTGTCAGTGATCAATCTGCTCGAGAAAAACAGCCCTGGAAATAATCGGGAAATATGATTGTTCTCTCTGAGGTTAGTCTTCTTCAAGATGTACATCAGCCTGGTTTGGTGGTTATGGATCTCGAAGGTCCTCAATTAGGGCGTCTTGGTTGGATTGTTTGACAAGGAATACTTTTTTCTGGGTCTGCGGTGGGTTAGCAAAGTCCTGTATCTTCTTCGACAATATAAGCGCCGGTTTACGGCGCTTATTGTGACTGTGACATCGCGGCCACGTACGTGGATGACGAAGGTCTTTTCATTCCTTCTAACAACTTAAAAGGGACCATCATATGGCTGCTGCAGAGGGGATTTGGGTCTATCTCGACAAAGGAATGCTTGCTCTCTAGCAGCATAATCCTTGTACACAAAGGTCTTCTTTAAACCATGATACCTGGTCTTGGTGTAGCTCTTGCATGTGTTCCCGTAGGCCTTCTATAAAGTCGGGCACACTGTCATTCGACTGAGTGGACCGTAGGTCTTCGTTCCAAATAGAGCAATTGTCTAGGAGAAGTGTTGGGAGCGTTCTGTCTACTGCTGGCTTAAGTTGACGGTGGAATCGTTCTATCATTCCATCTGCTGCTGGATGAGGGTATGCCGTGGCTTGCAGGTAAGTTGTACTCAGAGACTGCGTTACAGATAATACATCACTAAGGCACAATACTGATACCATGGTGTTGCATAAAGTTGTTACAAGTAAAGCAGCCTTGCCAGCTATTCTCAGGTCACGCCACTTTAAAGCATTTCCTTGAGTCTCCACAATCTTTGCGAGGTCAACAGAAAATTGGAGTACACCTTCATGCCGCTCTACCAATCGGTTATCACAAAGCGATGTAAGCGCACAACCCAAAGTACTAATGAGGACAGTTTTCCGTTTCGGATGTGATTTAAAGAAAGCGGTTACTCCTTTCATAAATGCAACAATCAATGTCATGCACTTTGGAGCTACGTGGAAATGAAGCTAGTTAGCTTGTGGCTATAGCATGGTATCTTGACAGCGTGTTTGGCTTCCTTCTGAACCTCCGTGGTCAAAAAATAATGTGCTTCGGTCGTGAGTCAAGGGAAAGGGGCAATTTCACCCATTGTCTCCGCCCCTGTATCAGCACCTGTTCTCAGAGAAACTATTGAATAGGTTTAGATGATGGCTATTTTTTGTGGTTCAGGCTGAAGTGTTTGATTATTGTCGCTTTTTGGTCGTCTCTAATGTATACCTTATGCAGTCTGTCGTTTCTCTGTATATTGAAATAAGACACGGGTGCTATATAGATTATTTTATAGAAATTTTCTTTTTCAGAGTTTTTAATTGGCTAAGGACTAAAATAAAAAAAAAATTGCAGGCAAATATTCTGTATAATATTAAAGGCTTTAAGTAAATTAAAGTAACCAGTCTCAAAATCATTTGCTTCCCTGGCTGAGCTCGGTCGCTAACTCTCTTAACATATAAATAACGATTTTCAAAATATCCGTTAGTTATTATTGACAAGGTATTATTTGGAAAACGCTCGTTCTTTTAAAAGATACATCTCTAATCTACTGTGAAAATATTTTCTATATGTATACTTATATTCGTGTCAAGG
This sequence comes from Polydrusus tereticollis, assembly GCA_963920685.1. Classification (NCBI taxonomy): domain Eukaryota; kingdom Metazoa; phylum Arthropoda; class Insecta; order Coleoptera; family Curculionidae; genus Polydrusus; species Polydrusus tereticollis. The sequence goes on from OY987329.1 coordinate 61,874,470, forward strand.
ACAATAATTTATCGGGAATCGCTCGTTTTGCAAGATTGCTTTTGAGTAAATAAAATGTTCGCATTCCTTTAGCCCGCATTGGCAAAAGTATAAAGAAGATAGAATAATTAAAAATTGATTACGTGTATACCATTTATAAGGTTTTATTGCTCAACAATGTTTCTTGTTCTACTAAAATATTATACCAGTCTAAACGTCTCGAGCTACTCCATCTTTGTTGCTAAAGGTTTCTGGAGAACTCCGTCCTTGACCACCAGCAGAGAACGGTCTATAAGAAAGCTTCACTATTATGATCCAAATTAATCCGGCAAATCATCTGATCGCACTTTATTTAGAAGCCCCTCGTGACTAACTCCAACAAAGACCTTACAAATCCTGTTAATCCAGATAATAATAACTAATTCGTGTTACTACACACAGGTTTACATACGTCATAAAAAAATTTACAACCGGGGAGGACATTAAAAATGCCGAAGCAGACTGCAACGCTTGTGACTATTGTGAGATTTGACTGATTTGAGATCTGCGAAAACTCATAGATATGAATGTAATATTTGGGTAGTTGATATAAGTTTTATTGATTCATAATATAAAATATAGTAAAATAAAGGTTATAAACTCTAACGCGCCTCTAACTATCGACTTGGTCTGATCCCGTCGTCCTTCGTCCCTTCTCCCTTCCCCGTCATCATCGGGCCACCGGCTCGGCGGCGGCGGTTCGCGTAGTTCCGCTTGTGGATCATTTTAATTTGGTGTCGTTAGACTGTGTGACGTATGGGACAAATGCAACACAAGAATTTCGTTGAATTCCGTACCCATACTAACGTGCCCGTGCGATAATATAAACATTTTCAAAGTTAAGATATAAAAGTAATTTGTACAATTCGATGTAGTTACATTTAGGATAAATAAATAATACATAAAAACAGATGTGAAATATTGCTCATATGAATAAAATGCATTAATAGTATTTACAACACGTTACAAAATAATAGATAATAGGCTGAGAACCAGTCCCTAGGTTCAGATGAAAGAGACTGAAATAATAAATATAACAGTTGAAACAAGCAGACAGCCAGCCATCACAGATTCTATCTAGAATATTGATTTAACTGCTGCTGTGGTAAGAATTGCCTATACATTATTAGCTTCATTACATTCAAGCTAACAATAAAAATGAAGAAAAACCACTCTAAATTTTAAAAACTTTTTAATATTTTACAAAACTCTTTTACTAAATAAACCCTCTAATTTAACTGTTTAACAAGTTAAAAGAAGACTTCTCTCCTCCATATGTCACAATCTTTCGTTGTTTGAACTTAAGATATGTTTTACTCATCTAAACTAAATCATATAAGCTCATGATTCTTAATTTTCAAAAAAACTTCCTTTAACTTTTTCTAAATTTCAATAAACACAATCTATACTTCTTCAACTGCTTAACAGAATTAAAGAACACTTCTCTCCTTCAGAGGTCATAATCTTTTATTATCCTACTCAAATATTTTTCACTTATCTAAATTACAAAACTTAATCTTAACTTTACTTCTCATTCCATATAATTTACCATCTAATACACCAAGTCTCCAGCCTTTCTGTTGTACTCATTTATTTGAGACAACTTATTTCGATGTTAAACTCGATGTTGGTATTCTCTGAAGATGAGTACTTAAGTGCTCGAAACATGTCGGGAGCTTAAAAAAACTTTTTTATGTTACCAATTAAACTGTGGAGGAAGAGTGCATTGTTTTATTTTATATTTTATTTTATATTCTTATAATCGTTGTAAAGAGGTTTCGTCCTTGAGATGCCTCGACAACTTGTTATAAAAATGTGCCGCTTGATTGGTTAAGCCTCTCCGAAACAAAGCAGTCGCGCGTCTTAGTATAGCCAATAATTCTCTATGACGCGTATTCACAGTATTAATATTATTGCGAGTTACAAGCAATTTACTGAGATACGGGGGAGACGAGGTCAACATAATCTTGACAAAATCTCCGAAATGAAGTTGCCTTCTATGCGACATATCAAGCCAAGAGAGCTCTCTAAATTGCAGAAATCATACTTTCTCAATCCGAAAACAAATCACACACAACAGTTTTGAACTTTTTGAATCTTCCGTTGTTCACACATACTTAGAAATGGTCCATACACATAGTTACAATAATTAAAATGGGAGACTAGCGACTCGACAAGTATTCTGCAAAGCTTCCTGGAGAGTATGTGTCTACCGGAATACAAAATTTTCAATTTAAAAAATGATTTCTTTAGTAATATGTTCGTATTTTCAGTAAACTTGAGCTAATTATCAATAGTCAGACCAAGCGACTTGGCTGACCGCTTCACAGGTATCCTAATACCAATTATATTATTATTAATATTTTCACTCAGTCTATTGTCTATATCTGCCACAAGCATCTGTGCTTTCATCAACAACAATGTAAAAATTTTTATCACCCGGTAAAGCTCTAATTTCTTATAAAACGGTTTCGCATACTGAATGGACATTCTTCTTTCGAAGCGTGGATTCGTCAGGAATGGTTTGCTGACAACATTTTTGCAAGAATCCTCTAAATTGCGGATTTTGCAAATTTTTTTTGTTTGCTGCGAACACAGCCTTGCATAAGTCTTCTTGAAAAATTTCCTTCTCAGATTTCGATTTTTCTCCAACATTTTCAAATGCGTTTTTTATACTTAGCTGAACTGGCTCAGATTTCATTTTGTATTACTTTGATTTATGCAGCTGTGTTTTCAAAAGTTGATCGATTTGGAACTTCTTTTCACAAACAATCATTTTTGCACAAGCTTTACAGAAGACTTTTCCTCCACTAAACCCTAACTCTGGGAAATTTTTAATCCCTGAAGACGTTGTCGTCACTTTATAGACACTTAGAACACAAATTTGAAACCACTAGTTTCACACTGAAAATACTGAAATCTTTCGACAAACTTAAATAGAAGTGCGTATTACAACCCAATATTAATATAGTTTGTTAAGCAGGTAATAATAAGGCAATATGAAATGACAATAAATAACCCCTAATAATATACCTGTAAAACTCGGAAACCCCCAATAAATACCTTGTGTATAACCAAAATGTAAATATTAATTATTATATGATTATCTTTAGATTGGAGAATCCCTGAAACAAGTGCTGGACTGGATATTAAACTTATGAATTTACGAGTTAGTGGCGTGTGTGAGTCGGACGAACATGGCAATATTCTAAGCCGGAACAAGAGTACCTCTCCCCCCCGTTTTCGAGGATGCTGAATACGATGGCGGCGTTAGAATTTCTCTTTGAGTTTGCGCCATCCTCCAAAACGGCCAAAAACTACCCCCAAGAGGGGTTAAACGCGCTTCAAGAGGATTGTCTGCCGAAAAAAATACTTTCCACCCATTTTTGAGGATGCTGAGCACGGTGCTGATGTCAGTTATTGGTTCCAACCCCTTCAGCGGCCAATACTGGCCCCCAAAAGGAGATTTTTTTTTCTTATCAGCGGTAAAATGGATTTCCCTTCCGTTTATGATCATACACCGACAGTAGGTGTACTGAATAATTGAAACATACCTTTTATTTTAATATATAAATAATTAAAAACATTTATTACGATGCATGCAATTCCGCTTAAACAAATCGTTACAGTCCTTTTTTCTTAAATTACTATAAATAATACCTAAAGATACGATTATACTTAAGACTAAAGTCGGCTTACAATAAAATATTCTTCTCGTTTATACCTTTCATACCTTACGTTGACTAATTTAATCTACGCTTCTTACAAGTAGAATTACATGGTTGATACTCTTCAAAATGCACATCGCAATTATGGGGAGAAATGATTGTTGGGAATTACAGGGATGGCGGGGCTTAGGGAATTTATCCACTACCACCGTTCTCAGCATACTCGAAATCGGGGGAAAAAAATATTTGCCGCTGATAAGAAGAAAAAAATTCCACCCCTTCCGGGGGCGAGTATTGGCCGGTGAATGGGTCGGAAGGGGCTGGAACCGGTAACTAACATCAGCACCGTACTCAGCATCCTCGAAAACGGGGGGAAAGTATTTTTCCGGCAGAGAAACCTCTTGAAGCGCGTTTAACACCTCTTGGGGGTGGTTTTTGACCATTTTGGGGGGTTGCGCAACCCCAAAGAGAAATTCTAACGCCGCCATCGTGTTCAGCATCCTCGAAAACAGAGGAGGGAAGTACTCTTGTTCCGGCTTAAAATATTTCCATTTTTCGGCCTTTTTTCTGACTCACACACGACACTAAGTTTTCATGACCGGGCGTTTTTAGTTTTTTAATAACGCCGAAAACATAAAAATATGCTCATGAAATAATAATTTAGGAAAAATATGCATTTTATTATAAAATTGACAAAATATGCAAAAAATGCATATATATGCACTTTGCATATATTCCGCCCTTTAACATCACAAACAGTGTTACTAAAGAATTATCGACAAAGATAATACGTTTTTATATTAATATCCAAGAGAAACTTAAAAGTGGTGTGTACCAGTTTGTGAAGATTTGAAGTATGTATACGAATGCATAATGCAAACACGTGTATGGATCATCAGCCTTAATTTGAGGAGCAATTAACTGACTCGCGTCATTGTTGAATTATACTTTAGCTACCACGTTGTCATTTGCAACATCTTAGTTTTAAAGACTTTCATTTTTTCATACATTTGTATGAACTGGGTGAATTATTAGGGCGCTGTCAATAATAGTCCTGCTACCCTAGCTAGATGGTAAAAGGGAGAGAGACTCCAACTAGCTGCTACAAAACACTGATAAATATATCAAAATTATCAAAGCAAAAATATGACGACCTAAGTAAGTTTTGCTCAAATAATGTGATACTTCCCCTATTTCATCACGTTTACCTCAATATTCCCACGACTGCTAATACAAGAGATAGTTACTTTAGCTGAAACAGACCTGAAAGATGAAAATTTTTAATAAATGTATTAAACCAAAAACTTATTCACTTAGCTACAAGATTTAAGGATTATGTTATTTTTTGTAACTTGACGTTATTGTTTCTTATCATGTTTCTTAAGTACGTTTGTAGCAAAGATTAAACTAAAAACTTGTTTTCGTATTTTGTTGAAAATAAAATTTAAACAAAAACAGTTAAAAAATCATTATATTTTTAACGTTTTGAAATCGGTCTTAAAATAAATTTTCAAATATTTTTTTGTGATTCAAATCGGTTGTTTTGTTAAGTTAGTAGCGCAAAAAATGTTTATAGCCAAAGACTACAAATTCTGTCAGTGACTCATTTAATACCAATCACCAAATTAAGGAAGGGCATAACTAAAATATTGTGCAAGTAAGTATTTTTAATGCATATTATAATTTTTACCGCTACAATTACAGTAATCTCAAGAAGCGACGTTGTCATATAAGCCGCAGTCAGCTAAATGCATTTAAAATAGCACATCGATTCCGATACTGGGATTCCTATCGCGGAGAAAATAAATGTGGCCACACACCGATACCGAATTCACAACTTCAAAGATTTGAAAATGAGCGTGTCGACAGGGTTTTCGCACTGCTTGATTAATTTGTGCTTTTATTATTAATTTATTGATAAATTTTGTGAGTTTTTTTAGTTTTTGTAGTATATTGTGTGTCGTTCACATAGATATAGTTTTGTGTAAATATAGAGTTTTTAAACTTTAGTTAGTGTTAACTGCTTTTAATTAAGTTAGCTATATGGATTTTAACGATCCTTCAACTAGCTGTCCGCCTACAAAAAAATGTTTCAGTTAATATCAAAAGAATGAATAATAGTTAAAAACGTATACCATGGAATTCGGGAACGAAATCATGAACTAACCACATGTGATGCTGCAGAAGTATGTGGCACTTTAACAAAACTTTTCTCGCGCACCTTGCTCAGGTTTTTGGAAGATCTTTATGATGACGACGGCGAAAAAGAAAATAGTCGAGGGGCCCAGACAACAGAACGGAAAAAAATAATCCTGGATGATGCCAGAAAATACTCAATGTGTCCCAAAATCCATGGATATTTTTCCTAACTGAAATATCCGCAATAAAAAAAATGATGGCTGAAATCTGAAATTAAGAACACCACATATTTACCTAAAAGATCATTAAGAGTTTTCAAACGAACTTGAGAAAAAACTAAGTTTATGTACCTATATTATACAAAATCGAAAAAGCTTACTTTTGAAAAAAATTAAATTATTTTATGGCGGAGAAAACATTAGGAAAAAATACGGGAGTTTCGGGAAAAATTGTATTACAGCGACAAAACATGGCTCAATGAAGGGCACACAGTCGAGAAGGTATAACAAGATCCAAATATTAAAAGTTCACGGCAGGCATTTATGGACGGATTTTTCCAGAAATCCTAGTGGAAAAAATCGTCGTCTTATAGGATCAGGTTTTAAGGGTTAATGAAACAAATTTAATTTATAAATAATTTAAAGTTGAAAAAGTAGTCCATACTTATAGTGGAGTCAATGTAATGTAACTGAAACAATGCAGTCTTCCTCCACAGTTTAATGTCAAAATAAATTTTAAGTTCCCAACATGTTTCGAATGCTTAAGCATTCATCATCAGGGGATACTAAAAGGATAGTACAGGATTGAGAATAAACAGTGAATATAAAATAAAGTTTAAGACTTACCTAACATCCAGTTTAAAAGCGATGTAGGTTGTCTCGAATTAATGAATACAACTTATAATGTGATATAATAATATGTGAAAGTTGAAGACTTGGTATGAACTAGTTAGTTGTCTTAAAATTAATGTATAGTTAAAATTTTTAGTGAAATATGAAATTTGAATAGATGAAAAAGCATTTTAATGAGATAATAAATTAATTTAAAACATATGAAGGAAAAGGTTTTATTTTAAATTATGTTGATATTAAATTTGTTAAACTTAGGTGTTTAACCAAATTTAAAAAATTAAAATTTAGAAAATTAAAAAATAAAAAAGCTGACATGATGGTATGGGGATATACCTCACCCCATATTTTAAAATGTGTATGAATTTTTAGAATTTTTTTGTATTTGAAAGTTACTGAAAAAATTTTTAATTTATAAATGAATTAAATATAACCTGTGCTACAACACGACCGCAGTACCCGGCTGCAACGTGGAAGTTGAAGTGAGGTTAATATTAAGAGGAAAATTGACAATATAGGTATAGAACCCGGTACCACTATTAGAAATATTAAAAATAAAAATGACTGTTGAAATGTAATGGGAAGATTTTACTAAATGGATATAACTCAACCACTTATGTTGGTCAGACAGGTAGGAAGTTCAAAATCCGCATCAATGAGCATTGTAAAGAGATAGCAAGAGCTTCCAATCTCAATCTATCACCTTCTACAATCAAATCCAATTATTCAAGACGTGTATCTACAAATAAACATAACTTCAACCCAGATACAAATACTAAATTCCTGAATTTCTGTACCAAGAGCAACAAACTAGTCCTCCTTGAAATAATGGAAATAAACAAAACATTTAAAAATCCAAACATAGATTGTGTCAACGACCAGGTTATCCATGGCAGTACTAATTTTTTCAATGCGTTGAATCTGGGTAGTTTATAGGCATGACTTGGTCTGTTCACAAAATACATACCTCTTTCTGTCTCTGCTCATTGCTTTTAAGCAACCCTAGGAATTCTGTTTGCATCCAACCACTATCTAAGGTTTGATATACGCTTTTCAATTTCTAATAGAGGAATTTACATACGGAGATTGCATAATCCCCTATAATTAATATGTCGACTAGTGTTAGAGTTGTTAACAACCCCACAAGTGTGTTTTTCCCAGTGCAGCTTTCAATCTACCCTGATAGACATTTACACCCCCCCTTTAAAACATAACCACTATTTTACCATTCGTTGACAGATGTCTGTGTTCTGCCAATTTTCAAGTACTTCATATGTCCAGTGATGACAAAAACTAAATGTTAATCGATTTGTATGACTTTTATAAACCTAATATCCAGTTAGTAAAATCTTCCCATTACATTTCAACAGTCATTTTTATTTTTAATATTTCTAATAGTTGTACCGGGTTCTATACCTATATTGTCAATTTTTCTCTTAATATTAACCTCACTTCAACTTCCACGTTGCAGGCGGGTACTGCGGTCGTGTTGTAGCACAGGCTATATTTAATTTATTTATAACTTAAAAAATTTTTCAGTAACTTTCAAATAAAAAAAAATGCTAAAAATTCATACACATTTTAAAATATGGGGTATATCCCAATTCAGCTAGACATACCAATATGACCAAAAATTCCTTTTTTCTTTTTTAATTATCTAAATTTTAATTTTTTATATTCGGTTAAACACCTAAGTTTAACAAATTTAATATCAACATAATTTAAAATAAAACCTTTTCCTTCATATGTTTTAAATTAATTTATAATCTCATTAAAATGCTTCTTCATCTATTCAAATTTCACATTTCACTAAAAATTTCAACTATACATTAATTTCAACACAACTAACTAGTTCATACCAAGTCTTCAACTTTCACATATTATTATATCACATTTTTATATCACATTAAGTTGTACTCATTAATTTGAGACAACCTACATCGCTTTTAAACTGGATGTTAGGTAAGTCCTAAAACTTTATTTTATATTCACTGTTCATTCTCAATCCTGTACTATCCTTTTAGTATCCCCTGATGATGAATGCTTAAGCATTCGAAACATGTTGGAAACTAAAAATTTATTTTGACATTAAACTGTGGAGGAAGACTGCATTGTTTCATTTACATTATAAATAATTAGGTGTATGGCCTTCCAACGAAACCTCATCATTTAATATTTTTTGACATGCAAACGTCACTGAAATTAATTCCCCTGACGTCACACAACCCGGAGCTCTTTATATATGTATGATGAGTCACTGACTAAAATTTTAGACTTGGAGTATAGTTAGTATTAGTATTAGTAGTTTCTCTGCTGTTAATACTCAGTCATATTCGCAATTAAAAACTTTTACCCTCATACACAAACCAGAACTAATTGACTTAAGCCTATTTTACTCAAAATAAATATGGAGATAATTGACATAAGCCAAACTATCTTAACATTAGATGGTTTAAGTTAAAAATAAAATAAAGTAAGCACAGTAAAGCCTCTGTTTGCGACCGTCACTATAAAGTGGCCATCTGCGTTAAACGACCGGTTGTGAATTCCCATATTTAAAAATGGAAATCCCATTATTTTATACTCCTCTTTACTGATCAATCTCTTAAACGACCTCAGACACTCATCATCGGAATTTTTAGTAAAAATTAATGCTAAGAACACCATTAGGGGAAATAAAACCCGACCCGACAATTCTTTAGAAATATAGGTACATACACTAACTACTTTATTGCAGGCAGATCCATTCAATTTGCTCAAAAGGCTGATATATCGGTTGTTAACATTAGCTTCGTTTTAAACAGTTTTTGTGTATTTTGGAACCAACGTGAATATTTAAAGTTGGCGGGAAAAAGGAAATGTCTTTCTTTAAGCGGAACAATTGAAGTAATGGAGGAAAATGAAAAAACTGGTTAAAGTAGCAGGAAGTTGGCTAAAAAATTTAAAGTGGGTAAGACCCAAGTGGCTTCAAAATAAAACACAAGTTAGAAATTTGTTTCAAGAAGGTGGCAACGGTGAACAAAATAGAAAATCCGAAGGAGTGGTAGTGGACCAAGTTGTTTTAACTCGTTTTGTAACGCGCAAAACAAGCACTTACCAATATCTGGGCGCATAATTCAAGCCAAAGCCCTTGAATCTGCTTAATGCCGAACCAGCCGAAATTAACACCGAAGAAGTAACTGCTTGGACATAAAGGCCATTGACCATTTTAACGGATTATACCCCAAGGGACGTATTTAATGCAGATGAGACAGGTCTACTATCGTGCATTGCCAACAAAAATATATGCCTTGAAATCTTGAAAGATGACAAGTTTGCTAGAAAAAAAACAGCAAAAGAAAGAATTTAAAATTCTGTTCTGTACAAATATTGGAGGTGAGAAGGAAGAACCACCTATATTAGGCAAAAGCAAAAATCCTCGATGTTTTAAAGGCGCACATTTCGATAAGTTACATAATATCCAATGGGTCTCGAACAAAAAAGCGTAGATGACAGCAGACATCATGACATCATGACCTCAAGAGACGTATTAAATGCAGATGAGACAGGTTTCTACAATCGTGCATTGCCATCAAAACATGTGCATTGAAAAATGACAAGTGAACTGGAAGAAAAAACAGCGAAACAACGATTTACAATAATTCTGATCTATGCAAATATGGAAGGTGAGAAGGAAGAACTACTCGACCAAAAAAGCGTGGATGAGAGCAGACATCATGACAACATGGCTTCACAGATCTGATACCAAGATAAAGAAGCAGAATGGAAGAGTGGTATTGTTCCTGGATAATGCAACGTCTCATCCCAAAATTACACTGGATAATGTCAAACCTATTTTTCTTCCAGCCAATACTACCTCACATTGCCAACCTTTGAATCAAGACATTATTAAAAATTTTAAAATGCGTTACAGAAGCTACCTTATTAAGAGGCCTTTAACATGTATAGACAGTGGATGTCCTCTTCAAGAAATCGAAAATAATATTACCATAACCAACGCATTGATATGGGTTTCGGTAGCCTAGAAAAATTTGTCCCCAGTGACAATTAAAAATGCTTTATGAAGGCCGGATTTACGTGTAATACAGATTATATTGACGACTTTGGAGAAGAATATGACATATAAATATGTATATACTTGAGAACTTTGTTCTCTTGCCACTTGCTGAGACCTTATAAAATGAGAATTAACCCAATTATGCTAAGACAGCTATTCTCTGGGCTACATGCCCCAACGAGCGCTGAATTAAATAGCGATATCTGGCGTATTTTGACTAACACTGTTAGTACTAAAATACGAACCCAGATTGCAGAAGCTACTCCTTATTTCCAATGATAGGATGCTACGCTGCTGCTACCTGTAGACCGATTTCGAACTCTTTGGTTTTCGTCAGTACAGGGCAAGCATGACAAGCGAGCATACCTACTATTGGAAAATCGAGACACCCTATAGCCATATTATTGTTCTGCCTAGGCAGTACAATATAGGTGGCGCCATCTTCCAGAAGTTTCTGGCAATCTGAAGTTAAAATATCTTATAGTACTATAAACACAATAAATAGCAAAAGAATACTACTTGGCAAGTGATAATCATAATAATATGACATATAAATATGTATATACTTAGGAACTTTGTTCCCTAGCCACTTGAGACGTTTGTAGCAATTTTAAAATTGCCACTATTTATTTTGTGTGGATTTATGCAGATATGTTTCTACCAAGTGCATTCCTTTTTATTTACTGTTAAAAATTGTCCATTAGGGGTATCATCTTTGGTTGCATAACGTTAGCCAAAATATGGGGCGAACGCACTACTTTTGCTGTTCTGTGGGCTGATGGCGCTAGCCACCGCCGCGTAAATTCGAATCACACATCTGCGTTTCTGGTTCCCATGAAAGCGCAGAATGCCCACTTGTACTTTTGGCAGCTTTATGCGTAAACAAAGTTGTTTGGAATTATTTCATTTATTTCCTTAAGTAATTTAGGTTCTGGTAAAAGCCCAATCTCTTGTTCGTTCTGATCGTTTGGATCCTTTATGTTGGGTCTCTGTTCTCTTCTTCTTCTTTTTATTTTCCTTGTTGGGGTTTATGTTCAGTTGGCAGCATTGAGTCAGCCGATTTTGCTAGAGAAGGGGGTTGTCTTACTTGAGAGTTCTTGCGGCCTCCATTTTACTTTCTGAAAATACCTTCAGAGAAGACGGTCGCCGTTGGGCCATTTTTTTAAAAAAGACCACGAGGTCTCACCCCCTTTTAGTGGTAAGCTATTTTCTTTTCTTTTGTTCTTGGTCATCGTTTTGTGGGTATTCAGTGGGTAATTTTTCTTTTTTATTATTTTTAGGGGTTTTGTTGGTTTCGGCTGATATGCCGTTTTACCTTTGAATAGGTTAGGAACACCACATGGGATTTTAACATTCACATAAATAGCCCTTGAGCTACCAGGTTGCGGTTGGCCCACGTAAGAACTAATTGAATTGGTTACGAGCTGTGTATGGACTAGATTTCGCCTGGCCGACCATGAGCAGCTTTCAGGGGCCACATGGTCCATGCCCAGTATAGCTGCCCCAGCAGAAGCGAGGGATTAAAAGCCCTGTATAAAGCGAACCTCAATTAAATAATTAATTTAATTAGTACGTAACAACATTTAAATTAACTGCTGGTTAATCACTAATTTTTTAATGTAAAGCCATCTTGACAAAGGTAACCTTTTTTTAACCATAAACCATCAAAAGATTTAAAAGGTTCTAGAATCTTCCCCGAGGTTATACATAAATTTATCTTAAATCCTTGCGTCTGGAAAGGCTGTCTTTTCATTCATTTATTTTTTTATAATTTAAACTCAACTAAATTTTAAACAATTTGATACCATATAAAATTAACCTAAACCGCTTTTTTATTTAATAAAATCTATATTGTTTGTGTGGGAAAATTTTGGTTTTATTTATTGCATAGATTTTTCAATAGAACTGAAATACGGTATATTTTTCCTGGTTTGGACATCGATCAAACCAGGTGGCGCCCTAGGCAAACCAAAGACGAAGGGAAGGTGTAAGTATTGGACCACGACCTAGTGCCTCCACATAAAGAGCTACCGTCAGCAGATAGTGACAACCTGTCGTCCAAGACAGCAGATTGCCATTGGCGAGAATCATTGAGTTCAAAACCGTTCTACAGGTAGCAGTAGTATAGCGTCCTACCATTGGAAACAGAGATTCATTCCTTTTCTTCCGGTAGTTTCTGCAATCTAAGTAATTTAGTACCTGCCATTGTTAGTTAAAGTACGCGAAATTGTGCTCCATAAGTCATATAGGACATATAGTCCAGAGAAAAGCTGTTTTAGTTGTTGTGTTTATAGTACCATACGATATTTATTACTCCAGAACTATATTATAGCTATAGGGTGTCTCGATTCTTCACTGGTAGGTATGCTCGCTTGTCATGCTCGCCCTGTACTGACGAGAACCAAAGAGTGTTATAAAAAATAATTCATCCTGAACAATAATCGGGTACCAGTATTCACCTTAGGGTAACCTAAAGTATACTGCGACAGGGCAACCTATCCACCATTACTCTGGCAACCCTACGCCCTGGAGGATATACTTCAGACAACAATCCCTAAAAATGACCTATGTTGTGCTGCCTGAAAATTCACCCCGTAGCTAGCTGAACTCAGGGTAGGTTCGCTATTTTGTTTCTAGTTTGAGTAATCTATCACTCTTATAAGTAAGTTATAGTAAAATCCTGAAGGCGCCACCTTAGTTGTATTTTACCTAAAAGCCTTTAAATGTTCTAGCGTTTGGCCTCAGAAAAAAAACTAGGAAAAAAAAACACTTATGTCACAATCGGTATACATTAGCTTCTTATAAGCTCTCATTCACTCAAGTCCCTCAAAGTCACTCTATTTAAAATAAAAGCCAAATTTTCGCAGAGGCCAATACAGATATTGATTCTTAAAGTCGTGTTAAGCCCTTGGCTACTTGGATTCATAAATGCAAGCTCCTCTTACTTTGGTGGGCAATAGGTATTTAAAGTTAAAAGATAAATAAGTGAAATGAAATATTAAAGTGATAGTACTAGGTTTGACAATAAAAGTTCTGAAGGTTTAAATTTACAAATTTATCGATAAAAGAAAGTAAATAGTCAAACCCTGTTTGACAGAGTCTTGCACAAGACAGCAACTGTCAGATCTACATTGTAAAAAAAAAATTACTGTTTAGCCTGATCTGGCAGCCACATAGACCTACATCCAGGACATTGCCTTAGACTTGGAATTTCCGCAAGGTCTGTGCAAGAACCTCTTACAACTAACTAAATTTACCATAAAACCTCTGTTAGAGTATCATACAAGTACCTGTGGTTACTCAATAAGCAAAGCATACTAGCCACTCGGGCATAGATACGTTAAAATGTCAAAGTTACAGGTGTTAAATTAAGAAGAAACAAATGGCCTTTAGCTGAAAAACAAAAATGTTTATTTTATAATAATAAATTGTAACTATATTTACAACAAAAGTAGCTCTAGCAGACTACCTAACGTTCTGAACTACGACAGACTCTTATGACGCCTTAACGCTATGTCGACATACGCTACACGTTTACATTGCACAAGCTCTGTACATAACATGGGCGCAAAACTTTATCAAAACACTGTGTATCAAACAATACGCAAATGCAAAATATTAAGATTTTAGGTTGACTACTTTTTAAAGAGAAATGAACACAGGGTAATGATACTTAGCTGCAACTTTACGTGCTACCATATTTCCTGAAGACTCAATCTTCAGTAAACACACACATGGTCCCTGAAACAGCTAACGTGGATACTGCTACACAGCTAGTCTCCAAGAATTCCAATAGTACACGGCAACTGGCACGTCCCGCGTCCAGGCAGTTCCAACAAGAGAAAACTAGTACTCTAGTTTGTACTCGGACTTTTAGCCCCTACCAAAAAAAAACCCTAAAATAACTAACCAGGGTTTCAATTTACCAAATGGCGTCTATGACCGTTGTTGAAGTTCATTAAAGCATTTTAAATCGGCATTCCGCCCAAAAAATAGGCAAACTACAAAGCCATACCCTTTTTAAAACATTTGTGGATGTTTTATCGGCACTACATTGCCTTCCCCGTCCAAGAAACTAAACTTAGGGAGCAATTTCCACAAACGTGCTTTAACTTCCAGTGTCCATGGTCGAAAGGGCCGATAATATTCCCTCTTCAACGTACATAGTCACCAAAACAAAAACGTTGACAAATAAAAAAAAATCAACCCTATCTATGAAAACTAACCTCTTTTACACCATAGAAAACCAGCGGCGACCGAAGTCAACCCACGCAACCAAGCAAAAATTAACCAGGCGTGGCCGTGAAAATGCACAGAAACTGTCAGTCCGACACTGACCTATTATCGATTTTCTTAAAGACAGCTGATTTACAACAGCCGAGATATTTAACCTACAACTTAAATACAAGAAGTTAGTTCTATTAGGCAATCCAACGATGTGTCAAATTACGATTTGCCTGCCACGGCCCTATTGAATTTGTTCCACAGAACTCAAACACATTCAAAGAACAATTCAATATGGCCATAGAAGTCAAATAATACACACGGATTCAATGCTTAGTTTACAGTCGAGTCCTGTGCGCTTCAAAACCCTAAAAATCGGTTAGCTGCCAAACTGATTAAATGGTTGGTTAGACCGTTTGGTCCGCTTTCTAACGGCTCGTAAGCGCATCTTCTTTATCTAACGCTTTTTATGTGTGTTTAAAATTGTTTTTTTTTATCGGAAAGTGCTGATTTTTCACCGAGTAGTCTCAGTGTTTATTTTCTAAAACAATATGCCTACGACTTGTCTAGTTGTCGGCTATAAAAGTCGCACCAACAGGGCTATTGCTTCTGCTGAAGGTGCGTGAACTTTGGACGGGTCTCTGTACTTCTTCGTGCGTGTATTGTCGGGTTGGTGAGTATCTTCTGTAATTCGTGGGGCTTCTTGGCGGTGTTCTCCAGGGCGCTCTGTGGCTGCTATAACTGTCGTTGTGACGATATTCGTCCTGTTGACTGCGGGGTGGGTCGCTGAACCTGATTGTTCTTGTTGCTTCTGGCAGTTTGGGTGCGTTGTCAATTGTCGTGGCGATTTTCTTGAGCTCCGTTTCTGTTTGAGGTGGTGAATTTGGTGGGTTTGTGAGCCAGTAAAAGTGATAATATGTGTCGGGCAGTAGGCCCCTTTCGAAAAAATTCGTGAATTCTTCTATGTCTATTGTGGGCTTATATTCATTGTATAGGACTCGCAACTCGTAGAAGTATTCTCTTGCTGATTCGTCTTTGTGTTGTTTTCTTTCTTCGATTCTTTTCTTATGTATTGCTTGTGTGTTTGTGTCTTGAAATTCGTGGAGGAATGCTCTGCATAGATCGCCCCAAGTTTTGTCGCCGTTAGATGCTTTGAACTCGTTGAACCATATGTTTGCGGCTCCGTCCATGAATGTTCCGAAATATGCTATCTTTAGGTTTTCGTCCCAGCTGTTTGCTAACGCCGTCCGTTCGTAGGTTTTGATGTAGTTCGTGGCTGATACCTTCGTCGGGTTGAATGTAGCTGGGCTCACGAACTGCGGTACAGCGGCTTGTCTGGGTGATGCCATTGCGTCCGATATTGTGATGTTCATACTTGGTTGGTTCACCGTCGCCATTATTGGTGTGGGGGTGAGGTTGTGTACTTCCCTGTCGCTGCTGCCTGTGTTTGGACTGCCGGCTCGGCGCTCTGGTGTCGTGGCTTCCTGAATTCTTGGTGGTGTGGCTTTTATCAGATTTCCTGTATTTTCAGAGGACTGGCTTCTCGGTTTCGGGATGGTCTGTTGTGTGGTGCTGCGGGGGGTATCGACGAGGACCACTTCTACTAGCGTAGGGGAGGCTGTTGGGCTGCGGTTTAGCCTTTGGCTTCGTTGGAACGGGGAGGGAGCGACGGCTGTGCTTTGATGGTCAGGCCTGAAGTCCGATAGGGCGCTAGTTGACTGGGTACGCTGCTTTTCCCGGCTTCTAAGGTCGTAGGTTGGCATCGGCTTTTTGCTTTGGGACGTGGGCGCTGGCTGGATTCTTCCTATCGTCGCCAATTGTCAGGAATTCGTGATGTACTGCTATATTATCGTCTTGTCCACCAAATCGTCAAGAATTCTTGGTGAGGGGTAGTTTTCGTTGCTTGGTCCTTCACGCTTCGGGGGTCCTCCTTGGCTCTAGTGTTGACTTAATTTGGTGATTAAGCCTCTCGGGAACGGTTAGGCGCCTCCACCATGTCACGACTTAGTGCCGTTTTGGTCCTAGAGGGGGCGTGGAGTGGGAAATAAGACGCTCGTCTAAAAAACAGATTACCCTTTTATTAATGACAAGTATTCTACAATGATTTACCCCGGAGCCCAGAGACTGCTTAGCATGTTCCTGGGGACCTTATCTGGGGGACGTGGCGGTGTTCTACTAGGGGATGTTAACTAGGACAGGTACCGTGGTCAGTCGGGTGGCCTTGGCGCCCCGACGGGTTTGGCAGGATGGAGAGTTGGCGTAGACCGTATTGGCTATTGCCGCTCCAGGATAGGGTTGTAGGCAGAAAGGGGGATGGAGAGTTGGCGTAGACCGTATTGGCTATTGCCGCTCCAGGATAGGGAAGGTTGACCAAGTCGAAAGACGAAGGTGCCTTGTCCATCCAATGTTCGGGTATTTATACACTGAAAGTGCTGAGTCTTGTTCTATTAACCTTGACATTGGATGGCACAGTGGTCCGCGACCTCAACGCACAGTGGTCGAGTCATGTGAAAGTTGGGTGCCGCCATTTTGTTGACAATAAGGTTTATCGTGTACCTACCATCTTGAACTATAATAACTCTTAACACACCTGAATAATGATTTACCCAGAAAGACACCATATTAAAAAACCAGAGTTTGCAGCAAGCATTTCATAACAGGTAAAAAGCGTTTAGCACCAATAATTTTAATTTATAATATAGCAATGCTTGTAACTTTAGAAAATCCTGCTAGCTCAGAGGAACAAAATCAACCCGAGTACATTCCTTCACAAATTAAGGTATATATATTTACATCGAGTCAGGAGGAATTACTACAGATCAAGGTTGATGGTGCCACGAGGCTAGCACTATGAAAGTTTATTTTATTTCCATACATTTCTGTATTTTCTTTGAATACGACCTAAATTTATAATAAATGAAAATAATTCAGAAAATGGGTTTTATGCATGTCTATAACACATTGCTTAAAACTCAGTAGTATGGCGTTTGCTGTGTTTATTGAGTAAATACAATTAAATTAATTTATAAACAATAAAAACAAAGTTTACCCTTATTTACTATAGTCTTATAATTTGAACTACAAAATAGCATCCGCTTCTCTTTCTAGCAAATACACCTCTCGTTTGTATTGTCCAATTTTTGTTACTGTTACGTTTGTCATGAGGTCTTTACAGTGTGTATATCTGGTTTGACATAAATAATGATAAATTAATTACATTTTTATATAAAATTAATACATTGCCATTTCCTACGAGTGTCTTTTAACACAACACATGTAATATGAAACCATTCCATTTCACACTCATCCTGATCACATTTTTTCATAGGCCCTCCACCGTTAAGACCTTTATAAATGTACCAATAATTGAGTCCCAGCATTTCTAGTAAAATATCTTCAGAACAGTTTTGGCATTATTACTTCAGAATGAAATTTTAAGGCAATTTCACAATTTTTCTTAAAACACTTTTCATCAGGAAAAAATTTGATAAATATCTCTCTTGATATATGTCTAACACCAAAGGTAAATTTTCAACAGTTGAGGCTGATATTTTGGAAGCACAAGGCTTCACAATTTTTATTAGTGCAGAGCTGTAACCAAGCTCTTCAATTATCTTTAACATCCTGTCTACTTCTATACTAGACATCGCTGGAATTTATTTTACTTCTTGTACAGTGGTCTTTCCAAAGTCCATGTCACTAGCTAGAACAATAGAAACATTCACCGGTGATGGTCTTGGCCTGGCAGACTTTATGTCTTTACAAGTTGTAACCTCCCTAATTATGTGGACATACTCTGCAGCAAACAGTATAGCTCCAACATGACTGCAAACTTCACTGTTTCCTGCCATGCATGAACAGTAAGCAATACAAATACTTCCAACCCTTCAAATATTCTTATTCTCCACACACCTGAATTTTAAATTAGTTCTCTGGGAATGTTTTACCTAGAACAAGACCTTTATTAAATAGTCAGTCAAAAAGCCAAAAAATAAAATGGCAGACCTTTCCAGAAGCTTTCATTAGCGCAAGCTCGGAATTACTGGCAAGTGATACTAGGATAAGGAGGAAAGCTTGGATAACCGATGAAATTCTCAAATTGATGGAAGAAAGGCGCTCGAAAAAGAATCAACCAGGATACCAACAGTTAAATCGCAGAATAAAGAACGAAATCAGAATGGCTAAAGAGAAGTGGTTCAATGAACAATGTAGCGAAATCGAGGATCTTGAAGCCAAATATGACAAGAAGATCAAGGAAGTTGCCGGTGTATATAAACCTCGACAAACTGGTATCCTGCTGGATAGCCAAGATAAGATCATTCTTGACGTCAACGACAAAGTGAAACAATGGTGTAACTACATCGAAAATATCTTTCAGGATGAGAGGTCGAACACTCCAGAACAGTACACACGAGAAGGAATGGATATAACTAAGGAAGAAGTTCAACATGCAATCTCTTTATTAAAAAACAGAAAAGCGGCAGGTCGAGATGGTATGTATTCGGAAGTAATTAAAATCTTGAAGGATGAGGAATCACTAAACGTGATCGTGAAACTATTTAATATGGTCTACCGATCTGGCATCATTCCTTCCAACTGGCTTAGATCAACATTTGTAACGCTGCCGAAAAAGAGCTCTGCAAAGAAATGTAGCGACTATCGCCTCATCACCTTGATGAGTCATTTCCTAAAAATATTCCTGAAGATCATCCATAAGAGAATATATACAAAATGCGAGTCATTCATGGGCGAATCCCAGTTCGGTTTCCGTAAGGGGTTTGGCACGAGAAAGGCCCTGTTTAGTATCCAGGTTCTGGTTCAAAGATGCAGGGATGTTTCGGCCCCTGTTTAT
Source organism: Polydrusus tereticollis (assembly GCA_963920685.1). Lineage (NCBI taxonomy): Eukaryota > Metazoa > Arthropoda > Insecta > Coleoptera > Curculionidae > Polydrusus > Polydrusus tereticollis. The sequence continues at coordinate 61,894,276 of OY987329.1, forward strand.
GCCTGCTTCATAGATTACGAGAAGGCTTTTGATAGGGTGCACCATGAAAAGCTTATGGAAATCCTTAAAGATATAGGCTTGGAAGATAGAGACCTTCAGATAATCGCAAATCTATACTGGAACCAAACCGCACACATCAAAATAGACAAACAAATGTCAGACGAAGTACGAATCAAGAGAGGTGTTCGGCAGGGATGCATTCTTTCACCGCTTCTTTTTAACATATACTCAAACGAAATATTTGAAGGAGCGTTAGAGGATTGCACTGAGGGAATTTCCATTAATGGCGTAAATATTAACAACCTTCGCTACGCCGACGATACTGTTATAATCGCGGACTCTCTGGAGGGCCTCCAGAGTTTACTTAATAGAGTGGCAGCTGGGAGTGCAGAGTTTGGATTAAACTTAAACACCAAAAAAACTAAATGGATGGCGATTAGTAAGAACCAAGTTGATGGAGGTATACTTCAGGTACAGAACCAACAAATCGAATGCGTCCAATCATACAAATATCTAGAACGTCAGGTCAACGAAAGCTGGGATAATATGCAGGAGATTCGTGCCCGTATTGAGCAAGCCAGAGCATCATTTGTTAAAATGAAGTCAGTGTTGTGTTGCCGAAATCTGTCGCTCTCCGTTCGCACTCGAGTGCTACGTTGCTATGTATTCAGCATACTTTACTATGGAATTTAGGCGTGGACTCTGACAGACGCCATGTGCAAAAAGCTGGAGGCTTTCGAAATGTGGACGTATCGACGGATGTTAAGAATTTACTGGATGGACAGAGTGCGCAATGAAGACGTGCTTAGGAGAATGTCAAAAGATCTAGAGGTCATGTTCACACTTAAAAAGCGAAAGCTAGAATACTTCGGACACATACTTAGGAATGACAAGTACGGACTTCTCAAACTGATCATAGAAGGTAAAATCGAAGGAAAGAGAGGCCCTGGACGCCAAAGAATACCGTGGCAAAAGAATTTGAGACAGTGGTATGGTGAGACCACGGCGAGTCTCTTTAGAAAAGCAGTGGATAAAGTGCAGATAGTGTTGATGATTGCCAACGTTCGAAGAGGACAAGGCACTTGAAGAAGAAGAAGACCTTTTTAACCAAAGTAAAGAAAACCTGAACTAACTTTGTGCCCAGTTTAACAACAAATCCTGCCTCAAAATATCTATAGGATTGTAAACTCTTTAAAGCTTTAATTTCTTCCTTGGTGTAATAATTGTGGCTCAGCACTAAATACGAAACAATATCCATATTAGACATTGGCACTTCCTTGATACGAAAATCCAATTCACTGTCCACAAGGGTAAAAGGATCGCTGTACCCAATAATGCTCACCTTCTTCAGGTACCTTAAATCACGAAACATCTACTTAACATCCAATATAAACACACAAGCCACATTTCAGTCAGTTCATAAACTAGTACTTTAAAACAAAAACCATGAACACTTTCAAATTACCTCTGATGTAAACATCAACAAAGGTTTGAAACTAAACATAGTGAACTATTGACTATCAACAGGTAATTGAATTATTAATTAATGTCTAAGGTGAGAGTCTACATATGTATTCTAACAATTTAAAACCGAAAACTTAACATGAATAATCAAACTTATGAAATGCAATTTTCGAACTGTAACAAGAGTTCGAAACCGGTCTACAGATAGCAGCAGCGTGTCATCCTATCATTGGAAATAAAGATTCATTCCTTTCTTTTCCGGTAGTTTCTTCAAGCTGAGTTTGTATTTTAGTACTAGCAGTTTTAGTCAAAATACGCTAAATTTTGCTATTTAATTCAGCTCTTGTTGGGGCATGTAGCCCAAAGAATAGCTGTTTTAGCATAATTTGGTTAATCCCTATTTTATAAGGTCTTAGCAAGTGGCTAGAGAACAAAGTTCTCACGTATATAGATATTTGTATGTCATTATGATTACAACTTGCCAAGTAGTATTTTTTTTTTATTTACTATTTTTACGGTCGTCTGTGTATCAGAGGCCATCTTAAACCGGTCATCGACCGTACGGTTTTTAGTCGTGCGGTCTACCGACTGGGGAGTGTGAAACGGCACCTTCATCCTACGAGATATCCGATCTCATCCGGCCTGTCCGGCGTGAATAGGATGGTTTTGATGTCGATTCATTTTACACTCTTCCCTAAGACAAGAGCACGCGGTGTTTCCCAAGCGGTCACCCATTCAAGTACTAACCGCGCTCGACACTGTTTAACTTCGGTGCAAGTAGTATTGTTTTGCTATTTATTTCGAAGAAGATAATATTCCGCTCACACAACTGATTCTTAACATTAAGGACACATTTGTGAACTTGAAACAATTTGCCTCTGTTGATAACGATTTACCAACAGAAAGTGCAGAATTAACTATCATCAAGTGTATTGGAGAGATCCAAGAAACGGATGAAACTACTCCTAACTCTGAGATAGAGGAAGAGGAACCTGAACTTGCTCCAGTGTCGAAAATATCAAACCTATCTGAAGCGTGCGCAAGTTTGAGAGATTTAGAAAACTTTTTTAATAATGTTAACAATTTTGATAAGTCTACAAATATTACTCAATTATTGCTATTAAAATGTAAATCTGAATTTTATAAAAATAAAATAAGAAATATGAAGCAATCGTTAATTTCTGATTATTTTAAAAAACAAAAATTTCACAGCAAACATATTGTTTATTGTATAGTATATATATGTTAGAATTCACATATTTATAACTATTTACATATATGTAGAAACTTATTAATTATCTAACACTATAAAATACAGACCAGTTGTTTTAATTTTTATCTATTAACCGACCACCCCTGTTAATCAACCAACATTTGATTTCTCGAGGTTGGACGCTCTTGAGAGGTTTTACTGTATAATGTATTTAAATTAAATTTACCAATCTTGGGTTTTAAACTTATTGGCCAAAAAGTTAGTTATTCGTTCTACTATAAAATGAATAAGATGTGACTTATGACCTTTTGCCGTTCAGGCATTGGTATATTATCTAATTTCTTTGTGCATTTTTTCAAAGTCAATTTCCTTTTATATTCCCATCAATTTTCTATAAACGCTGCCCTAAACTCCAAAATGCCCTTTTTCATATAAAAATAACATCTGTTGGCATAATTTTTCTCTACTCTCTTAAATCGTTTCAACTCCGTTGGGCATATCGCCTAACTCCGGTTTTCACTTCCATCAATCTTGCTTTTTAAAATGGACTTAAAATCGACATTATAATTTTATACAGGCAAACTTTTTGCCAGCTGTAAGGGATTTTTTTTAGATATCTTCGGGTTTCATATTATCTTGACGTATTTTGACTTGGCAAAATCGGGTCATGTTTATCGCGGAAAGATGGAAACCCAAAGAAACGAGCCGTGACCTATTTTAAACGTTGAGCAGATTTTGGGGGAAATTAATGTACTTATGTTATTTTATATTATTTTTGCGATCGATGAATATAATGTCAAAAGCACGTTAACTCCTAAAAGCGGCAAGCTAATGGATGGTATAAGTATTTCCTAGTTATCCTCTGATAAGATCTTCCTTAGGTTGATATCTAAATGATCAATAAAATATAGATAGTGTTTATTAAACATACAGACCTGGACTTTTGTACGAATATTTTGTCTCTCGATGGTTTTTAGTAAGTCGCTTTGTTTCGAAATCACAATGCGAGAAAAATTGTCGACAAGCCCAATTTTATATCTTTTCCTCTTCAATATCTTTCAAATTATTATTGTAGTCGACAGATAAGTATGGCGTACTAGACTGGGCTTACCGAGTATATCTTTTTTACAAAATGAGTTGTTATATTTAAAGCAAATAAGTTTAAACGTGATTTTCATTTAGATACGTAATTGATCATTGTGTATGTGCCCAATTTATTGAGACTGATTGACGTGCTGTTGTTTGACGTGTATTTTCTGTCTTTAATAGTTCAACTTTTGCTAGAGAAGTCATCTATCATGAAACGCTATGCAAACGCCGAGATGACTCGTATGCTTTTCATTTACGGACTTGCCGATGGCTATTCATTTTAAGCTAGGCGGTTGTACATTGAACGATTTCCTGACCGTAATGTTCCTGATCGAAAAACCTTCCAAAGTATTCATCAACGTCTTCGTGTAACAGGTACATTGAAATGAAATAGGAGACCCGCAAGGCCAACGACAATAAGAATGGTAGAATTGAAAGAGGATATGCTAGACATGATAGAGAAAGATCCAGGTACTTTTGCTAAAAAAATTGCAAATACTTTAAATGAAAGTAATGGGACTCTCCCTAGTGACCATTTGTTGTACCCATACCACATACAACGCATCCAGGCACTTCTTCCTGCTGATTTTCCTCCCCAGATTGCATTCTCTCAATGGCTTTGCACACATTGGTTCAAATCCCTCAACTACCAATGCTGACTCATTTCTCAAGAAATGCAATAAGGAATGTTTACAACAACCATGTGTGGACTGAAGAAAATATAAACGTTGAAGACCCATTTCAACATTAGTTCTCGTTGAACGTTTGGGCTGGAAGTGTGGCTGACTGGTTAATTGAGCCGGAATTTCTACCAGGAAGACTTACCGGCGTGTATCGCAACTTTTTGGAAGAAACGCTACCTTAGTTTCTAGAGGATGTACCATTGGCAACAAGAAATGCAATGTGGTTTATGCACGATGGTGTACCAGCGCAGGTTTTGAAAGATTTATGCAGTCAATGAGAAAAATATTGGATTCTTGCATCCCAGCTAGAGGTAGTCATTTTTAACATTTCTTGTAGATTAAGAAGCTTTACATGTAATTTTTGGTTATAAAATGTTGTTATTGTCGATAATTTTTCTGTCCCTGTATCTTCGAAACAACGCGGTTTTTTAAAAATCATAAAAGTTCATAATATTCTTAGAATACTCTAGGGAATAACCTTTTCAATTTTTGCCGCATGTTTAATGAACACCCTGTAAATAGTCGGGGTAATGCTCTTAAATAAATATCAGCAGTTTGCTAAAGTATTTGTTTAAAAAGTTAATAAAGTTAAGATATTTTAATAAGAAAACAAAAGTGCAATATTCTCGAGAAAGTTGATGCTGACCCATTCAAAATATTTTCATTGTGGGCGTATTTCATCAGGTTATTTGTAAAACTGATTAAATTTTACGGAAGTATAACCCGAGTGAAATTCCAAATTAAATCTAAAGTTAAATTAGAGATTCCTCTTTTGACGTGAGTCTTACTTTAACTTAAAGTCTGATGACTAGTCTTAGTCAACTTGAAAGTTTTAAGGTGCGTGCCGCGTGGACATTTATTAATTTATTTTACAGGGACTTTTACGATGCTGACAACTTAATTATTCAGGATATCCTAAATTGGATACTTTAATGGAATTTATCCGTAACTGTTGAATTACCAACCTACCTCTATTAATTCAAATTTCTATTCGTTTTTATATAGCAGTGTATTTAAGACGTACCTCTATATAAGATGATCGATCCTACAATGATATTAATCAATTCTCGGTAGATTGCTGCACACTCTGTGTGAGTCATCCAAACTGCAGGTATCTCAGAAATTAAAAAGGAATCTAATAAACCAATTATATTATTATTAAACATACGGAAAAAAAATGTTGTTTTTTGTTAATCTCGCAATACGACAAAATCACTCAAATTGGTTTTTGAAATTTGTTTAGTGTGCATTTGTATGTGGCAAACCAATCCCTAAAAAAATATTTGCTGTCGGAAACAATAAAGTTTCGCAAATTTGTCATGGGTTTAATAAACATTCCGGATGCAACAGTTCCTATTTTATTTAGATCTTACGATCGACACAAACTTTTGCCGATGAAATTAGTTAATATGAAAAATATTTTAATTTGAAATGTATCTAAAAGTTTGTGGTATAAACTATCAACTTTTAGACTAAGGCAAGTTTGTTGGATCTGTCGAAAGCGTTAAACTCTGTGAATCTTGAATTGTTGATCGTAAAGTTGAAATATTTTGCTCTGATTGATATTTCGCTTCAATTTTTTAACACAAACTTGAATAATCGATCTCAGAGTATTAGAGTTGGTAATGGTATGTCGGGATTTCAGTTAGTCAACTCCTGAGTAGCACAAGGGTCAATATTAGGCCCGATTTTGTTCCTGATTTATAAATCGCACTTATATAGCCAGGTAAACAATGTACATATTTACTCATACGCCGACGAAACTCAGGTTTAGTTTAGTTTTAAGCCTGATAATACCGACATTGCCAGTATTAACCTAAATCAAAATTTGGAGCGAACAAGTAAATTTTGTCAGTATCACAGTTTCAGTCTCAATTCACCGAGGGCTGAAATAATGTTGTTTTGGTCTAAAAAAGATTATGACCCTCTCATTGCCGACCTCTGCATAACTCTTGAAAATCAAAAATTAGTTTTTGTTAAAAAGTGACAGAAATTTAGAGGTTGTATTTGATAGCGAATTAATGTTCAATAAGCATATTAATGGGTTGTCTAGAGAGGCATATTTATTATTTAAAAAACTCTACAGTGATAAATATATAATATACTAAACTTTAAAACACGAAAAAAGCTATGTGAGCATAAACATCACAAAATAATTGGGTCAGATTTGTATATGGTTTTAGAAAGTATAATTACATTGGATTGTACTTTCAAAATTTAAAATGGCTTAACATAGAAAATACATTTAAATATCACTTTGTAAGTTAGTTTAGGTTAGTTACTTGAGTCAGCTCAGCAGAAAAGAACAGTTCATAATAGTTGTCAACCCTGACTTTACCCCGGCACAAGACTGAATTCTTCCACAGAAGAATGTTGTCCATTATTAGGGCACTAATTTAAGAAGGAGTTATGCGAAAGCTTTCAAAGATGGAGCTAAACAGTATTTTTTGGATCAGCAGATATAAAATACATTGTATATTTAAAATGTCAAAATAACGTCAATAATAATTATGTTATCTAGGTTTTGTTACTTCTCAGTACAATATATTTCTTCTTTTCCATACTTTATTTTTTCATTGATCTTGAATTATTTGGTTATATAATATTATCTATATTCTATGGGTTAAGTGTTAGAATAACTGTGTGATATGGGTTAAACATCGCTCTTAAGATTATAATTTCAGTTGTAATATTGGAAATAAAGACGTTTACTAACAATAATAATAATAATATTAATATATTCTCGGTAGGTTTTTGCACACTCTGTATACTCCCTCTGAACTGCAGATGTCTCAAAAGTTAAAAATGGATGTGATAAACCAATTCTGAGCATAAAAATACACATTTCCGTGCCAAGATAACACAGGGCAAATTGTAAGACAAGTACTAAAAAAATGAGCTATTATTCCTAATATCGAAGATACGACAAAACCACTCAAATCGGTTCCTGCAATTTGTAGAATGTGCATTTCTTTGTGGCAAGCCAATTCCTAAATTTGCAAGCGTTCGGAAGCAATAAAGTTTTGCAAAATTGTAATGGGTTTAATAAATATCCTGTATGCAACAGTTTCTATTTGATTTAGATCTCACGATCGACACAATCGACGAAAGTAGAAAGAACCTCTTAAAAACCAGGTGTCTATCTCTGATAATATAAAAAATATTTCATTCGAATTGTATCGTAAAACTTATAGTATCCCATTCATCTGACAAGCAGCTTGTTTCAAAAACTATTAACTTTTAAACTAAGGCAAGTTCGGCGATGAGTTTTGGCCTGAACATTGCACAGTCAGGCAAACAATGAGACTAACTTGAAACATAATAAAAGGCTTTAACAGGAGAGAGCACACGGAAGCGATTTTCCTTAACGTAAGCAAAGCATTTGACAAGGCCTGCAATGATGGTCTCTTGTTGAAACTGATAAAACTCGGAGCTCCGAACTACTTAATCAAGGTGGTAGCTTCTTTTTTGGTGAGAGATTTGCTCTCTCGTCAGAGAACGCACTTTCTTTGAATAACCACATCAGGGCGGGAAAGCCCCAAGGTTCACCTCTCCCTGCGATACTGTATAACATTTATACTTAGGACATTCCGCGCAATAGTTTTACGCAGCTCTATCTTTTCGCTGACAATACCGCAATAACTTCAACTGTTAAGCAGCCGCGACGTTTCGTCAGCCGGATGCAGCGCCACATAATCGAGCTAGAGAAATAGCTTTTGGCTTGAAAGATTCGTTTGAATCCCGCCAACACAAGGGCTACTAATAAATTTTTAAATAGCAATGTTATAGTAGGCCTAAGACAAGGCCTCGTGATAACGGAGTCTAGATGAACTGGTGCCAGGAGGTGAAATACCTGGCATATTTGATCAACGACTGAACTGGAGGCGCAAGTCAATTAATAAAGTAAAGCTACCATGGTATCAATTACACTGTATCTACCTCCTGCTTTAAAAGCGAAGTAGACTTGGTTATAACACCAAGGTCAACCTCTACCAGGTGTTGGTCAGGCCGTTTCTCACATACGGTGCAGCTTCTTGATGCAATATAAGCAAAACGGAGCTTAGTAAGTTCTAGGTAATACAAAACAGGGCGCTTAAAAGTTTTGCGGATATACCCAGGTACACGACGAATCGCATACTTCATCAAGACTGTCGCATGCACACAATAAATGAATTTTTTACAAAAATTAGTACATACCATTACAGACGCACAGACGTATCGACAAATCCCATAATCATGGACTCACAGACGAGATCTAGCCCAAAGAGTTCGTACAAACTATCAAAAGACCAACATGAACAAATTTCTATAAATAATAAAACCTAAACAGTTTGCAAAGACTCAAATGCAATCACAAGAGCATTCTTAACTTAAAACCACAGACAGGTGCCAAGCTAGATTAGGAATTTGTGCTAGCACAACCTGCAAATGTCGCCATTTTCATAACACTCTGCAATTTGCTAATATATTTTCTTTATTTACAGGTTCATACCGAGACCAGTGACATTCACAAAACTGCACTTTTTGAATTTAAAGCCAATGGAGCAACTGTACTGATGAACGCTTCGCTTAACGCCACTGAATCGGCTTTCGTACCAGAACTGTTTTACCGGCATTCGGCCGCCATGACTGCCGTTTATTGTATTGCATATCTTTTGGTCTTCGCAGTCGGTCTTGTCGGTAACTTTTTTGTAATTGCAGTCGTATTCCGGTCTCCACGAATGCGTACCGTCACCAACTTTTTTATCGTAAATTTGGCCGTAGCGGATATTTTGGTGATTGTGTTCTGCTTGCCAGCTACATTGATGTCCAACATTTTTGTCCGTAAGTAATAGTTTGATTATGATTATGATAGAGATGTACGTTATCAAATTCACTATATTAAAGTAACGAAAAGAGGTAAACACGTGATTCAGTTTAATATAAAAAATACTTATCTGTCAAAGTGGTAAACTATTTTGTGTTAATACAATTTGGAAAGAATAACCATAATTAGTTAATCAGCTTAATAAAAAAATCATGAACAAAGGCTTATCATACTTTCATAGATTGTGAGAGTTTTAATAATTATTAGAGATATGTGTGTTTTTTTCCAATTTTCAACATAAATAAGATTCGACTATCTCACAAATTTCTTGATAATTATTTAATTGCAGTAGTAATAAGAGTGAATAAAAATCACGTCTTCATAATCCAAAAACAATAAATAAATTGATTAAACCCAACGTTTTACATTTAAGGAAATTGCAGTATTAATATACATAAAAAGGGAGCGTGGTTTACTTAGGTAAGTTCAATATTTTGTTGAGCACGTTGCAGAATCCTTATTTTGGTCATTCTTTTTTTAATAAGATTAAACAAATTGACTATTTATCAAAAATAAACAGGTGATATTATTTCTATTAAAAACTATTTTCAATCAGATATTTTGTGGTAAATTTTTATTGTGTTTTTGGTAGGAATAGCTAACAAATGGGTAAATAATAAAATATTTATAGGCATAAAATAATCTTCAGCAACAAACGTGACTATTATATCTGTATGGATTATGATAACCAAGCTGTTATAATCATAATATTAAACTAATTTGATTTTTTTTTTATTCTCGTATTTTTAAACTGTTTTACACAATTTTGACAAGTTTTAATATTTACCTGAAAACTAGTTTTAAAAATAATTAATTAAAAATCGGGATGTCATGCCCAAAACTATTGAACTTTAATTGGTTATCGAGGTACAACGATCCATCATACCTTTATAGATTAAAAATTAATATCCCATTTTGGAAAATCATAATATATTTGTATGTATCTATATCTATTAATAGTTGATATTGTAACAAATCGATTTAACGTAAAGTACTTTTTATAATTTTGCATACACTAAAATTAACAGGAACAGTTGATATAACCCTCATAGTTCGTTACTTTAGGTTGTGTCTGAGCACTATATGGCAGCTACCATCAATTCCAATGGCCGCCATTTCGCTTAAACCAATTATTTTATAATACCAAGTGCTAGTGGTGAACGCAAATCACTCACTGTCTAATAAAGGTCTTCCATGTAATTGAGGATAATTCCGTCTAGATTTATTATATTCTTTATACAACATTCTTCAGATATTGTTATATGAGTGTTTACAAAAATGTTCTGAAAAACCAAACAAACATACTAGCCTTTTAAAAAAATCATTATCATTTTTTAACTGCGACTAAATTTCAAATACATTGACAATAAATAAAAATAACTAAAATAAACAATGTTCATTTGAGCTCGATATTATGGGTCACACTTAACTTTAAATTTTGTTTTAACTTGTAGAGGAGGCAGGCCAAGTTAAAGTCAAAAATCGCCTTTATTATTATATTTTACACCATGATAAAAAATATGTATAAATTTCTAAAACTAGCAAATCAAACCTAATTTAAACTTATTGTCTCATTTTTAAGATTGGCCGTAACTGGGTTGACACCTGTAAATTAAGAGCATCATGTTAAAGGCGCTGTAAGTTACTTACTAACTTTAAATTTCCGTTGTCCTTTATTTTATTTGGCTTCCTTTTCTGACGACGAGTTATTAGAACCATCAGCTGGCTTTAGAAAAGCTGCAGGGTTTTAATTAAAAAGTGTATTAATCATAATGTAGCTGCTCTTTCGACTTACCTTTCTCTAGTACCTTAAAAGTGAATATGGAAAATTTTTAATTAAATAAAATTATACTTTAAATTGAATCCTCTAATGTTAATACCGATATTATTATACTCGACTCCTTGAATAAATAATGTGCGTAGTAGGTATATTTAAACAAAGTATTTCTTTGAGATTCCTGAACGTTTAATTATTTGCTTTACGTTGCTCCTAACAACCGTACTTTCATTTTGGTCTTTTAGTTTAAGTTCATTCTGGCTAGTTGATGTTATGTCTGAGCACTTTACTCTTACAAATCCACAAAAGTGTATACTTAAAATCTTTCAAATTAAAATAGCCTAAAAGAACCCTGACAGTTTAAATTAACTTTTTATTGTTAATCGTACTTTGAAAGTGGTAAGTCTGAATGTTTAAGCCTTGCAGAGGCAAAATTTTATATCATTATCCAAATGAGTTTAGTACAAAATATAATTTTTTATACTGAACAACAGTGCACTGCTCAGTTATAGAAGAGTACCAGCAATCTTCGTTAATCATTGTTTACGGATTCTGGGGAGTTGTTATAAGACCGTTTGCTGTCCTCTTGCTTTACAGAAGATACATGTGAATCACGCATGACAGGTCTTCTCTTCTCCAAATGACATCTCCGCGACATAGGTTGAGAGCGCTTACCAAAGATGTGCACTTTAAGTGAATAAATATTAGTTGCGCATGAGGTTGGTATGAAGTGCAGCGTACCATGATTTTATATGCAATGACGCAAACAGAAGCCGTGCGAAAGAAGTGAGTTGCCTCACCATGCAGTGCCGCACGGCATGCGTGCTAAAAAATAGGACCTGTTCTATTTTCACTTGACGCGCGCCGAATTATAGCTTTTCAGGTTATGTGTTCCGTATTGATTGACATTGACGTTCCCAGAACGATTTACCCCTGGACAATGTTTACAATTTTAATCAAAATGCGTGATGATCAACAATTTAATATTGACTTCGGGCAGCATGTAGAATGCTAAAACAACTTTATCGTCAGACGATGACATTTTGACAATGACAATTAACCTTTGCTCCTCTACGCACTGCATGCAATTCGTACACTGTTTTGATATGCGCGTACTTCAAGCACACATGACGTGGCGCCCACCAAAGATGTGTAAAGAGATATGAGGTGCGCACGAGGTTGGTATGAAGTGCAGCGTACCATGTTTTTATATGCAATGACGCACATAGAAGCCGTGCAAGAGAAGCAAGTCGCCTCACTATGCAGTGCCGCACTGCATGCGTGCTGAAAAATAGGACCTGTTCTATTTTCACTTGACGCGCGCCGAATTATAGCTTTTCAGGTTAAATCTAGCACTGTTCCGTATTGATTGACATTGACATTTACAGGGCGGTTTACCCCTGGATAATTTTTTAGTGTTTACAATTTTAATTAAAATTCGTGATGATTATAATAAGAATTCGTGCAGCATGTAGAATCATGTAGAATGCTAATACATCTTTATCATCAGACGATGACATTTTGACAATGGCAATTATACTTTGCTTCTCTATGCACTGCATGCAACTTGTACACTGTTTTGATATGCGCGTACTTCAAGCACACATAAAGTGCGTTTCAGGTGTGCTTCACGAACCCTTCATCTCAAACAATTCACTGCTCTGGTGGGCGCTCTCCCTTACCCCCCTTGTTTATTAGAAAATTAGAAAAACAGATCTGTGCCAATGGCGTCGATAATGGTTTTTCTACAGTATGTCTCAGATCATATTGGTATCACGGTATAGTCTGCATACCATATATTATTGATCGCTGTTTCGTTGACTTTTATTCCGGGTGTTTCTCGTTCAAGTGCTTTCTGGATGATTTCTTCGGAGTATGAATTGAAAAGCATTGGCGATATGACACATCCCTGCCTTATTCCTCTTCTTATTTCTCTTTCCTCTGATAGTTGGTTAGCGATTCATAATTTTACGTTTTGGTAATAATATAAATTTGTAATAATTTTAAGGTCATAACCAACGAAGCACACGTACACATCCTGATTAACGCCCAAACATCGCTGGACCAATACACCAAGTGCGAATAGGACCACACGAGTTCCTAAGTCTTTACCGCGAAACCCGAATTGCGTTTCAATGATGTCCTATCAAGTCTGATATATTCGTTTATGAATTACTTTTAGCTACTACAGCTTTAGTGAGTTAGACATCAAGCTGATGATATATACTCTCTAGCCCCATCCTTCTTGGGTAAGCAAACGAGCATCGACAGCAACAATTCCCCAGGCATGTATCCCGATCAATAAACTCGATTGAATAGTTTTACCAAGATGCACATGTGATCTTTATCTATGATTTTAAGGATGTCGCTGGAGAGTTCATTAGATCCAGGACTTTTTCCATTTTTCGAGCTTTTCAAGGTTTATAGTATTTTTTCCTTGGTAACATCCGGGCCTGGTTCATCTTGTATTTTAAATCTCTTCTGGATCCGTTCGCTCATCTTTAAACTGTTCCTCAATGTATTCCTTTCAATGTTGCATAACGTGGCGTATTAACTATAATCCTTAACACCTTTGACTGGAATCTCTCCACTATTTAGTGTTATAGCAGTGGCGGATCCAGAGACCTTTCTTGGGGGGGGGGGGGGAGGGAATTAGACTTGACTTTTACTTTTGGGTGTAACATTTTTCTACTATTTTGGTAAAGTCTATGAACTCTGAGGTCCAAGGGGGATGGAATTTCCCTAATTCCCCCCCTTTCCCGTGTCCCCGTGGATTCGCCACTAGTTATAGGCTTAAGGACACTTTTGTAAGTTTACTTGCCACTGTCAATTTTGATTTCAATTCAGTTATATGTCCATTTCTTCCCTGGCTTGAGTAAATTATATTACATTTAATTAACAGTTAAATAAAGTTACATCTTGCCATCGAAGGGTACACACCATACAGAAAAGAATACAGCACTTCCACATTCAGTTTGTAAAATTCTATATGCAGTTGTTGCAGCTCTGCAACAGTTTAGGCATCAACCGCCACTGCAGTTTGGTCCTTGACTCCGCATTTCAACCAGTATGCTATTCAGCGGAAAGTAAACTTTCTTCTGCGTATACCTAGTTATCTTAATTGGATGCTATCAATATACAAACGAAATATGGAACAGAATTACAGAAAATGAGGCTATAAATGCAAATATTATGTGGATTTAATTAAATTGGGCTTAATTAGTATAAAAATAAATTTAAGTTCACTCTGTATACGCATCGTATTTACGTTTGCTTTTGCTCGCATTGACATGATGTGATTTATTAACGTGTATTGAAGCCGTGGATTTTCGACATTGTTTCAAATTTTGTTTGAATAAAACTTAGGACTTTGATGTATGATGAATAATCGAAAAATCTTGAATTATGACGTCTACCGTAACTTGAGACTAAACGCACGATTAGGTTCGTCTAAGGCAGTAACTTTAGGGGCAGACAAAATATCGGCGACAGAAAAAAAGAATATTGACCACGTGTATATAACAGGTACTTAGTCGTCTGATGTATCGACATTTTAACTGATATGTTAGCCATGAGAAATGATGACTAGACGAAACTTTAGAAACTATTCATACCAATAGGGTTGTTTGCCTTTAATGGCAAGTGTTCTTAAGTTCGTTTGAAGGATATTAAAAAAAAAGGAGTTTTGAACAAAACTGCGGTAATTATGGGTCCTTTAATAAATATTTGGTACAATCCATACCATGTAGCATAGCAGATATACAGGGTGTTTGCTAACCTCGGTCAAAGAATAACACTTGTGAATCCTTAGGCAAGTGTAAGACTAAAGTGTAGTATAAAATTTTTTCGAATGTCGCCTTGTTTCCGAAATACTTGGTGTTGAAAATAATTTTTTACTCATGTTTTCTTTTAATTAACATTTAACGAAAAGCAATATTCGAAAAATATTTGTCACATATAATAAGGAGTTTGAGCACTTTATTTGGTGTTCATGTTGAACTTCTCAATTAGTTCGGTAGGATTTCGCAATAATAAAAAACATGGGCCTCTTAAACACTGAAAATTCTTTTTTATTTTATTAAGAAATCAATTGTTAACAAATTAATTGTGTAAATTTTTCTTGTATCTCTTATAGTATTCGAGTGGCACATGGAAATGCAATGGAGGCACGATGTTTGTATGCAGAACGGTTTTCTAAGAGACGAATACCATGATCAAAAACATTTACAAAATTATATCTCAGATTAGAGGAAACAAGTAGTTTTGCAAAAAATAAATTAGGCGGTCGACAATTTACAGTAAGAACCCCGGAACTTAAGGAGGACATTTTAAATATGATTAAAGAATCTCCAGTCACAAGTACGAGAAAAATAGAAAACAAGTTGAATGTGAGTAACAAAACCGTATGGAGTATCTTAAATGACTATTCTCTTAATTTTTATCGCATACAGAGAGTGCACGCTTTGTTGCCTCAAGATTTTTCAACTAGAGTTAATTTTTGTAACTGGTTTCAAGCAAAGTCTTTACGAGTCCAAAATTTCTTGAAGAAAATCTTATTTACATAAAGCAAAATTTTCGCTAGACAATATTATAAATTTTCATAATACCCATATTTGGGCTGAAAAAAATCCTCATGCTATCATCGATGGACGTCACCAGCATAAATTTTTAGTTAATGTGTGGGCAGGAATTATTTCATACACCTTAATTGGATCGAATTTTTTTCCGATGCGGCTTACTGGTGTAAGTCCACTACAATTTTCTTAGAGAGGAATTGCCAGGACTGATGGATTAAATGCCTGTAAGAACAAGAACTCTAATGTGGTTCATGCATGTCGGCGCACCCCCTTAGTTTGCAGTAGTTGTTGGAAATAATTTAGATCACCAATATCCTGATCGTTGGATAGAGAGAGGTGGACCTCAACCATGGCCACCCCGTTCGCCGGACCTTAATCCTTTGGATTATTTCTTCTGGGATCACCTTAAACAACTTGTCTATACTAGTTTTTTTAAAACTGTAGAAGAACTTCAACCGCGCATAATTAACAGTTTTAATATGATTTGCTCCAGTCCCGAGATTTTCCGATGCGTAATGGACAATTTAGTACCTCGAGTAGATGGGTGTTCACTGGCTCATGGAGTTTATTTCACTGCGACTCCAAAGAAAACGAATATAGATTAAAAAATGTTATTATCATGGGCATAGAAAGCATAGAACAAGAAGCAAAAAACAACCCAAAAGATATAGTTCAAAAAGTAGAAAAGGTACTTAAATGTGTAAATTCTGACATAGATCTAAGAAATGTTCAAATAAAATTAATGAGCCCAAATAAAGAAAACACACCAATATTAGTCACGCTTAAAACACTTAAAGATAAACATAAATTATTAAAGAAAAGAAAAAAAAGGAACAGGAAGAATATCTGGCAGTGATTGTAATATGTTGGAGAGAAACTGAATATTTATAAATGAGGATATGTCAAAGGACATTAGAGAACTTTTTGTGGCAGCACGTACCCTGCGTAGTCTTGGGTATAAATACGTCTAGACAAAGGATGAAAGAATTTTTTCAAAAAAGGAAAAAACTGGTCCTCTGATAAGGTTGAGATCATTGGAAGATGTTGAGAATGCCAAACAAGGCAATCTGTAAATAATAAGATTTCAATATTTGTTCTGTTAATTTTATTTTCATGACGGCTCTTAATTCGTTGTTCGATGACCATAGTGACAACTATGGCAATGTTGTAATATGTGATAACTTGGATAATGTTGATTGTTTTAAGGAATCCAACAAAAAGCTAAATATGTTACATGTTAACATAAGGAGTCTTAATAAAAATCTTGATAACCTTATTTTGTTTGTTGAGTCATTGGCCCCTGATTTTGATGTAATTATATTATCTGAAACTAATATCATCCTGAACAAAACTACCTTTACTTATAATGGATATGAGGTCTTCTATAATAAAAGCAAGATTAATAAATGTGATGGTTCACTGATATACTTCAAATCTTCATTGGTTAGAGCAAGCAACATTATACAAATTAATAATTATAAATTTCTTCGGGTTATTTTGGTAAAGAATAATATTACTGTGGGTATTGTTTCACATTATAGATCTCCATCACTTAATCCTAATGATCTCCTCGGATCCTCGGATCATAAACATGTACTTTTCAATGTAGATTTAGGTGTAAATACAGGAGTAACCTTGAATAAAGAAGTAAATAAAAATATTCGGAAAATAAACTATCAACGTTTAAAAGAGAGCCTAAATAAAGAAAACTGGCATACTGTTCTGAGTAATCGTGATCCCAACACTGCGTCTGACTCTTTTTTGCGTGTTTTGCATAAGCATATTAGTGCTGCAACTACTGTAATACCTATATCGAACAAGAAAGTACTTCTTAAACCGTGGATTACTCCTGGGCTACTTATTTCAATACGAAATAGAGATCGATTACATAAAATTTGTGTTGCTAACCGTGATAATTATATCGTGCGGGTAAATTATAAAAAATATCGTGACCAATTAAGTAAAATAATTAAACAAACTAAATTAACATATTATTTTAATCAGAAATTAATTGATGTAAATCATGATCCCAGAAAGACTTGGAATATAATTAAACAAGCGACTAACGATATCCAGACGAGAACTAGCATTACTGCCCTGAGGGATAGCAATAACCATGAGTTGAGTGATCAGCCATCTATTGCAAATGAACTTTGTGATTTCTTTAGCACTATCGGGGCAAGATTAGCTAATAAAATAAGTAGGCCAACTAATGTGCCGGATTTTTTGTTGAATGACACAGTTTCCAGGTTCAATGTTCCTGTATCCTAATATTGATGAAGAAATTGTTGCATCGATAAACTCTTTAAAGAGTTCTTTTTCATTTGATGATTTTGGCATGTCTAACACTAGCATAAAAGCTAACTATAAATATTTAGTTGCGCCCTTGGTTTATGTTGCTAATCGGATTTTTGAAACGGGAGTTTTTTCTCATATCTTAAAAAAACTGTGATCATACCGTTGCATAAGGGAGAAACAAAAATTGACATAAATAACTATAGACCTATTGCCCTTACTAGTCATGTTTGTAAGATCATAGAAAAATGTATAAAAAGGAGTCTGTGTTGCTTTCTGAATACAAATGGGCTAATGTCTGCTTCGCAATATGGATTTAGGCAGGGAATGGGTACCGATAATGCCCTATATGAAGTTAGTAATTATATTGTAAATTGTTTTAATAAAAACTGTAAACCTCTGGCAATTTTTCTAGATTTATCTAAAGCTTTTGATACAGTTGATCATCATATATTACTAAATAAATTGGAATTAATGGGAATGAGGGCTAAACTTCTTCAACTGTTTAAGTCATATTTAAGTAATAGAACACAAATA
Source organism: Polydrusus tereticollis (assembly GCA_963920685.1). Lineage (NCBI taxonomy): Eukaryota > Metazoa > Arthropoda > Insecta > Coleoptera > Curculionidae > Polydrusus > Polydrusus tereticollis. Next base: position 61,912,778 of record OY987329.1, read on the forward strand.
GTTAAACTAAATACAGTTTGTAGCTCTTCTAAAGTGGCCCAGTTTGGTGTCCCTCAGGGTACAGTGCTTGGCCCGATTCTATTCTCTATTTATATCAACAGTCGCAATGCAATACCTAATGCAAAAACTGTTTGTTTTGTTGACGACACGGTTCTTTTGATTAAGGGGTCAACATGGCACGATGTTTTTGAGAGAGCAGAGAGAGCTGTAAAAATTTGGATGGAATATAATCGATTAACTCTTAATGTGAACAAATTAAATTTGATGTGCTTTGCAATGAACAAGTTTGGGTTGCCTAATAAAAAGAAAATCATAATACACTCAAGTAATTGGGATTTCTCTGGGAAATGTTCATGTAATGATATAGTTAGATCAGTGGAATGTACGAAATATCTAGGTATTTATTTTGATCAGCCTTTGAAATGGTCTGTTCAGGCAGAATATGTAAAGAATAAATTAAAAAAGCTTGTATATAAATCCTACGAATTGCGGAACATTCTAAACAGAGCGGTTAAAATTAATGTCTATAAATCCTTAACTGAATCTTGTCTTAGTTATTGAATAATCCGTTGAGGCTCCGCTCATAAGAATATCGTGAGCAATATCACTATTGCCCAAAAATATATATTAAAAATAATTCAGTTTAAATCCAGATGTTTTTCCTCTGAACTTTTATTTCAACAATCTGGTGTCTTCACAATTATCCAGATATATATAAAAAATGTTCTTAGATTTTCGCTTACAACAAATATCTTTTTCAATTACATTAGTCATAATATCTTGACGAGAGCAAATCCAAATCGTAACTTAACACTACCGATTATACACAATACTGCTGCACAACGATTTATTCTTTATGTGGCTCCTAAAGTTTTGAACTTATTACCAGAGCATTTTAAAAGAAAAAAATTTCAGCACATAAAAAAGGACCATAATATATGGTTTATGAATAACACCCAAATAATTAACAATGCTGTTACCTTTCTGTGAATTGTAAAGATTTTAAGAATTGTAAAAATGGGTATACTATTAAATAATAAGTTTAGGATGATAGATTTTGCATGAGTATTAGCAAAGAAACTTATAGCTAGTAGCTATAACTTTCTTTGGTATTAGATATGGACGTGGTGTAATTTAGTGACTGTGTGCACACACAGACTTTAGTCCATAGTGCACACATAGGATTTAAAGTATTTCTTACTACCTCATAATTGGTACCATGTAGTGTAGTGAATGTGATATTGTAATACGTAATGGATAAACAAATAAATAAATAAATAAATAATAAATTAATAAATTTTTTATTCGAAAACTGTAAGAGATACGAGAAAAATGCAAGAGACTTAATTTGCTTAGAATTAATATTTTACTAAAATATAATAAGAATTTTTAATGTTTAACTTAACCGAATTATTTATTTTTGCGAAATTCTAGTAGTCGTTACTCGGATCACTGAACTAATTTAGAAGCTTAACATGAACACAAAATAAATTGCTTAAATCCCTTATTATGTGTGAGAAATAGTATTCGAATATTGTTTCTCACTAAATGTAAATAAAAAGGAAACATGAGTAAAAAATATTTTTTAACACCCTGTATTTTGAAAACAAAGCGACATTCGAAAAAAATTTATTCCACATTTACGTCTTTCAATTACGTGAGGATTAACCAGTTTCATTCTTTGACCGAGGCTAGGAGACACCCTATATAAATTAACCAAACATTTAAAAATTGTTTTTCGTTTCGCGCGATATTGATACCTTTTCGGTTTTTTTTATGTTCAAATATACGGGATTTTTAAGTCTAAACTATGTAGCGCCTATGTTTTACTACAATTATACCCTATGCCATGTATTTCTTTTAAAACGAGCTATTAAGTAATTCTCCTCTAGTTTTGTTAATACTAAAGGACTGAAGCTTGAAACGTTAACATTTTGTGAACACCAAAGATAGTTATTTTTTATTTTAACGCATTTTTTTTATTAAAAGGTACTCATAACCCCCTGAGATATTAATTTTGAAAGTAGCAGTCTGTTCACACGTTGTTTTTTTCGTATCGGTAATTTTTCTCAATCGGTGCTAAAGGAATGCAATGTGCATATGGCCAAAATAGCTCGTTCACATGCCACGATATTTCCTCGAACCGGTATTTCTCCGTTCGTCGATACGAGAAAAAGTTGTACCGTGTGAACGGGCTGTAACAAATGCATTTATGTTTTGTTAAAAGTTATATACCCCCGTTAGTTCTTCGACGGCCGCTCAACTAATTTACCACCGCAACAATCGATTGACGAGTTTAAAATTTAATTGACCGGCTGGAAATAATTTTTCTGGATTGTACTAGGTATGGTTGAAATAAACCAAATAATTTTACAAGAAATTAAAATATACATTAACACAGTTACTCAACGAATTGCATGGTTTCAACTATATAAGAAACATAGTGTTAACAAATTAAATTGATTATTAATTGATACTATAATTTATATTTTTAAAACCTGTCAAATATTTTTGCTTGCACCACTAAACTAATGTCAGTTCTACCTAAGTGAAACCTAAACAAAACTTTAATTACAAAAAGATTACATAGTTGCTTGGACGCTGTTAAAATTCGAGAAAACACCCCGTGTGCGCTTAAAGTTAATTTTATTGTATTCTCTAACTTAACTTGGTGTAGTTTTATCATTAATCACACTATGATAAGGCCTGATGTAATAGTCTTAAATGTAATTTCCCTAAAGCAGGAAACATTAGACAAGCATTTTCACTCCAAAATGCTTTGTTTTCTTTTCCTTTATTTCCTTAAGTAAAATATTTTCAATACCATCCAGTAAGGGTTGGGAGCGTCTATATCTCCTCAATTATTGGTAAACATTTTCAGGGAAATAAATTATGGGTAAATCGGCAAGAGAAAATGCTGCGAATTAATTTGAAAATTGTACGATTTCCGCTAGAGGGCGTAACTGTTGAGATAAAATAGAAACTAAGATGATTCAAAAAATTGCCCTATAATGATCCGTTTTGTTAATGTAAATGGGAAGCTTATCGATTCTTGCGGCAGTTTGGTCATACCTTTTTTTCGTATCTGCGATAATAGAAGTAGGGGAAGCTGGTGGACACCTTTACCTAAAAAGTACTGTGTCTTTTACAACTTGTATACGATTTTAATAAACTTAGGCTCGTTTGGAGGAGAATTCCGCCCTTATTTAAAAACTGTTTTTGTGATGATCGCTAATTCGTCTTTTGTTTCCTCCCAGGGGGCGCTCGGTATAAATGTTTCAGCTTTACTCAATTTCCTTAAAAAACTAACTGATACAGTATACTTTTTGTGCAATAGTTGCGAAGAGCATGGAAAAAGCTTAATTTTTGGCGAAACCCGCGTCTTAATATCTTTATTGATTTTTGAGTTATTTGCAAATTACTCTATTTATTCACGAATAGAAATAATTCATATCGGCTTTTTGCAAAGCTTTGTTATTTTTTTTTTATTACCACGTTAAATAGGTACCTACATAAAAGGCTATTTTGCTTATTATTTTATTCATTTTAAATTATCTTTCTTACATTGAAACACGTTGTTTTTTTTATCGATTTGTCTAAAATTTGATCCAAATGTTGAATTTTATTTTTGTTAGATAAGTGATATTTTTTAAAGCAAAAATGCCTTCTACAAATAAAGAAGGCTGTGATATGTTAGCCATTTATTTTCTATTATTTGAAAACGGAGTTTTGACTTTAAGAGAATCCGCTAGGCGTTAATTTCCTAGAGTTCACCATCCAAGAAAACTTTTTTGACATATTCAGTTTAGAAGATGCCATCATGTAAGAAAGAACAATTAGTTCAGGTTACTTTAGGTTAGTTATATAAATTATTTATTTAAGACAAAAATTTAATAAAACTGAAATATTTATAAAAAGCGCACCCTGGAAAGCAAAATAAGAATTAGCGATTATCTGTAGTAATACAGTGTCACCATTAAAGTCCGCACCATATGGAACTTTTTTTTATTAATGAGGTTAGTTAAAATTAAATTTGGGCAATCGTTTTTGCTTCAAATTAGACTAAAAATTATATAATCAAATGTCACCATCTGTCATTCGGTATCTGTCAAAAATTACATTTTAATCAAAAAATGCTGAAAAATGGCATTGTTTTACCGAATTTCAAAAAATTTTATTAGAAAAAGTTGTTTCTAGCACAATTCTTGGCCTAAATACAAAGTTTCAGTTTTCTAGCTCAAAGTTGATTTTTTTGCCATTTTTTCTAATTAACTTTTTTTTTATTTAATGTAAGTTCGCTTAATGGATATTAAACTATTTGCTTATACCATACTCAATATTTTATTTAGTTTGTATGAGCTTTTTTTTACTAGAATGCCATTTTTTTTCGAAATTTAAAATTAGAGGCAAAAAAATTTGACACAGGTGGTGCAAAGTTATCCTAATTTAAAAATTTTAACAGATAGACGTCAGATATTCCATTTTTTTGATAGTACATACACCTAAGAAGTTTAAAAAACTTATAATAAAATTCCCAGATATCAGATTAGTTCAAAATTTAGACACATTTTCTTTTTATCCACAATAAAATATCAAGGCAATTTTGAATTTTATAAGTAGGCTATGGAAAAAAAACGAATTAGAGTGCCGAATAAATAAAAGAAATGTCATAAATTTGAATATTTTCGCAAGTTATAGTTTTCAGTGTTATCACCAATGTTGTCCATTCAAGAAAAAATAGAAATTGTCTTAATTTGTGGAGAGAATATGCCTCACCGGCAAGTATCTGCCATTTTTAATGAGAGGCATCCAGAAAAAAATTTGCAGCATAGCACTGTTTCAAGAATAATGTCAAAATTTAGAGAAACTGGATCTGTTCAAAATAATTTTAAGAAACCTCACGCGGCAAGTAAATACGATGAAGCAGCACAACTTGATGTTTGTTTAACTGTTATTGACCACGGTCAAACTAGTGTAACCAAGATAAGTGATTCAACAGGGTGCAAGAAGGAAAGTGTTAGAAAAATTCTTCAGAAAAATCGATTTCGGGCATATAAACCCAAGTTTATAAACACATTAAAAGAACGCGATTTTGATATCCGACTTGATTTTTCGTTTTGGTATCAGGGACAATATGAGGAGAATATTATTTTTCTATACAAGATATTATGGACAGATGAAGCCACTTTCTCTTCGAATGGTACCGTGAGCTCACAAAATTGCCGATGGTGGTCCCAAGAAAATCCTAACTTCACAATTGAATGTCGCGACCAGTATCATTTTAAAACCAATGTTTGGTGTGGAATTTTGAAAGATGAGCTTATTGGACCATACTTCTTTAGAGTAAACTTAACTGGTGAAAGGTACCTGAATTTTCTTGATAACGAGATTACCGAAGTTTTGGATAACATGCCCTGACACCATAGACATAACTTATGGTATCAGCTTGATGGTGCACCCATACATCAAACTGTAGCAGTGAAAGAACGCATAAACCAATTATTTCAAAACAGAGTTATAGGGCGTGATAGAGAATGTCACTGGCCACCCAGGTCGCCTGACATAACCCCACTAGACTTTTTTCTGTGGGGTTATCTTAAGCAGAAAGTTGATAAGAATCGACCGTTTAGAAATATCGAGCATTTGGAACAAACGATAAGACAGTGTTGTGCCGATATAAGACCAAGCTTTTTACAAAATGCTGTCAAAGACGTTTATAGACGGACGGGTGTTTGTATAGAGCGAGAAGGACGTCACACTGAAATGTGAAATTTATATTGCTTTTGTGTTACCTATTTCAAATGATTAAAGTTCCTTTTTGTTCCTTTTAATAATAATGATAGTTTTAAGTATAAAATAAAATTTTTATCAAATATTTAGATGTATTTGTCATTTGAAAAACGAAACATCTGACGTCTATCTGTTAAAATTTTTAAATTAGGATAACTTTGCACCACCTGTGTCAAATTTTTTTGCCTCTAATTTTAAATTTCGAAAAAAAAATGGCATTCTAGTAAAAAAAAGCTCATACAAACTAAATAAAATATTGAGTATGGTATAAGCAAATAGTTTAATATCCATTAAGCGAACTTACATTAAATAAAAAAAAAGTTAATTAGAAAAAATGGCAAAAAAATCAACTTTGAGCTAGAAAACTGAAACTTTGTATTTAGGCCAAGAATTGTACTAGAAACAACTTTTTCTAATAAAATTTTTTGAAATTCGGTAAAACAATGCCATTTTTTAGCATTTTTTGATTAAAATGTAATTTTTGACAGATACCGAATGACAGATGGTGACATTTGATTATATAATTTTTAGTCTAATTTGAAGCAAAAACGATTGCCCAAATTTAATTTTAACTAACCTCATTAATAAAAAAAAGTTCCATATGGTGCGGACTTTAATGGTGACACTGTATATTAAGGGATAGGGAAATTATCGAAAATCATTCCGAATATTTTTTGCCGTGGAAATCACTCGAGGGCTTGCCCGAGAGCGATTTCCTAATGACAAAAAATCTGAGAATGATTTTCTGATTATTTCCCAATCCCGAAATGTATTTTGAAGATTATTTACCAAATAAAAAACTAACGATTTCTGACGCGTGAGATTTTCACTTTTGACAAGGGTGATTTTCACCAAAAAACTAACGATTTTGGACGGGTGAGATTTTCACTTTTGACAAGGGTGATTTTCACCGGAGAGCGGGAGATTATCAATAGTAATATGTTAAGTGCATGTAAAATTGCTGAAAATCATGCATGAAGGTTTGTTGCCCTAGAAACAGCTTGAATGCATGTTTATCGTTATTTACCAAAAAGTGCCCGACCGAAGGGAGGGCACTTTTTAAGGTAAATAACAATAAAAATGCATGAAAGCTGTTTCTTTAGGGCAACAAATCTAAGTGCATGATTATCAAGCCATTTTACATGCACGAAATATATTTTTTAGACTATTTCCTGAATCATTTTGATAAATTGACGCGAAATTGTCAAAGCAGAAATTTCAACTTGTTGTGACAGTGACGGTTATTCTCGTAGGTAACCAACAATGAAAAACCAGAAGAGTGCAATTTTCAGCTCAATCGCGACCGAGGGCTGATTTTCACCGAAAATCAAATGAAAAGCGCATTGTAGTTACAGTATATGAGGGAAATAGTCACTATAATCAGTTTTTAAATAAGCACGCAATTTTCTTTCAAACGAACTTAAGGTTATTAAAATCGGATTCAAGCAGTAAAATATACAGTGTTTTTAAAGATAAAGTGTTCATAAGCTTCTCTCACTTTTAAAAAGAACAGAAGCTTGCGTCTCACTTCTATTATCGGAGATACGAAAAAAAAAAAGATGATTAAACTGTCGCGAAAAAAAATAAGCTTCCCATTTACATTATTAAGATTGTATTATAAAGATGAGAGTTGCAGCACGTGGCTACATCTCGTGGCAACCACACATATCAACCCAACCAGGACAGCGAGAATCCATATAGGTTCAATGGTATATGGTATTATAAGACCAATTTTTTTAATAATTTGAATTTTTGTTTGTATCTGGACAGTAATGCCCACTAGCGGCAATCATACAACTTTGAAATTAACTTCAAGCATTTCCTCTTTGCCGATTAACCTATAGTTTTTTTTTTCTGAAAATGTATAACTAATATTTCTAGAGATAGGGCAGCTCGCCACCCTTACTGGATCATCCTGTATAATTGGAAACTCAACAAAAGCTGCAATAATAATGTATTCATACTTTATCTATACAGGCACGATTTATCTTAACTTCTGGACAATTCTTTAGTTTAACGAGCCTGAAATCTTTTTTAAACAAAGTTTTGCTCATACTGTTTGTGAAGAAGTAGGTATACAAAGTACATCTGTATTTTTAAAATTTTTTGAGTTTGCTATAATATAGAATATTTCTTTATATAAACGATTACATTATGACTATTGTCAATAGTTTCACAGTTCTGAGAAAATTAAGCGTCTCTCAGCTTTGATCGTTTTGATTTAAACTTCCGTTTTAAAAATAAACTTTAAGAACTTTTAAAGTAGTTAGATATTATTATTTTACAAAATCCAAATCCTTTTACTTAGAGCCAAGTAGAGGCACAAACTTTATGAACGATTCAAGCCGGGATTTGCTGTCTTTTTTTACCTTGATATTTTCACCCTTAACGATGTTGACTTCTTTACCATCGGAATTGGTTGATTACCATATTTACGTTATTTAAATATGCTAAACCAGGAACTGAGTTATGAAAAGTAGCTCATCGGAATCAAAGAGTCCTTATAAAATGCAAAGTATGCATTTCTTATAGTTGGTAGCTGTCATTCAGTGCTCAGACACAATTATTGTGTATATAATATAACACAGTTGTAGCAACTATTCCTTTTAATTTTCGTGTATGCGAAATTATAAAACGTACATTACGTTAAATCGATTTGTTATAATACGAACTATTACTAGATATGTATACATAAAAATATATTATGATTTTGACAACGGGATATTAATTTATAATCTATAAAGGTATGATGGACCGTTGTACCTCGATATCCAATTGAAGTAAATTTTATTTATTGGCCATTTATTGGTCACATGTGAATGACTTTCATATGTGGCTAGGATCTCAATTTAAAACATTAATTTTATATACTACAAATACTTCTTTTGGTATAAAAGTACAGTGTCCAGTTTTCGATATAATTGCAGGGTATCTTGGTAAGTAGTAAAGATAGAGACTGGCAGGTTTTACATTACTCCACTACTTTTTCGTAAAACAAAAGATGCCGCAAGCAGAGTTGTCATAGGTTTCTTAGTTTTTAAGCTACAGGACATTTTCGACAATATTTGCTTTTTGACCACACCATGTATTTCGGTTATCCCTTAACTTATGGAAAAATGGAAGACGTGGTTATTTTTTTCTGGGAATCCTTAATTTTTGAGATTTAAAGCAGAAGGCATTGTTATATGAAAATTTGGAAAAACCAACATATTAATTTAGGTGTATAAGTTTACAGTCTTGTAATTTACATTACTAACTTATAGATTTCAAGATTTCTTACTTTCATAGATGTCCAAAATGCCCAATCAAGTAACATTTTCAAGTTTAAAAATTAATATAATTAATAATGGATCATTTATTAAGCCAAGACCTAAATCATAATAATATAACAGGGTCCTGCAACAGTGCGTCGGGCTTTCATAGCTCCTAGACGAACTAAGTTTGCATATACAGGGTTGCCCAAAAAGGTGTTGTAACATAATGTTAAATTTTTTTAAATGGGACACCCTGCATTTTCTTGCATATTTTGGTTGGTATTATTATCCTTTATAATCATCTATAACTTTATGCAATTTGCTTTGGTAGTTTAAAAGCAATTAACTAAAAACTAAGATAAGAAAAATTTAGCAGCTCTGAAGAAAAACCAAAAAACAAATCTGAAAACATTTTTAGTAATCACGGCATTGTACAGAAATAATGGCAAGGAGTCCAGAGATACGATGAATTGAAGAGTTTTAATGAAATTTATACAGGGTGTTCTAAATAAGGTTTCAAAAATAAGTCATTAAAACTCATTTTTCTCAAATTTTTCAAAAGGAACACCCTGTATATTTTTAACTAATGTAACGTAGAATTCATAAACAAACATTTTTTGCGTTACAAACATGTAGGTTATTTCCAGCCGTTTACGAAATAATTGCAAATTCCGTAAATTCTGTTGTGTAAAAATGTAAAAAGGACGTTTATTTTATCAATTAAACATATTACATGCCTAAACTAATATTATAAACTACAATAAATGTTCAAAATGTCTTCAATTTTGATCTGTGCATAAATTAATACGCTCTTGAAAAGATCTATTTACTTCCCTTATCATTTCAGGTGGTATACTACCAAACACGTCCATAATTCTTTGCTGCATATTAATGGCAGTTGTCGGCGGACTATTCTAAACAATTTGCTTTACATGTCCCCATAAAAAAAATCAAGCTTTGTTAGATCCGGCGATCTAGCAGGCCAGTGTGTAGGTTCGTTTCTACCGATTCATTGGTTGCGAAAGGTATCATCAAAGTAATTTCTTACATCCCGTGAAAAATGCGCAGGAGCTCCGTCTTGCTAAAACCACATCCTATTTCTAATATATGGAGCAACGTCTGCCAGTAAACCTGGTAAATCATTTCGTTAAAAGTTTAAATACATGGGTCTATTAAGATGACCATTAAAAAAATATGGACCTATCACAGTATCACCAATAATTCCGCCCCACACATTCAAAGACCACTTGTGCTGCTGATCGATTTATCTCATATATCGCGGATTTTCTGTGGAATAATAATGAAAGTTATGCCTATTTACAAAACCGGTGTTATGAAATGTAGCCTCATCAGAGAATAAAACATAATTGAAAAACATAGGATCTTCTTGAAATTTCATTCTTGTCCAGGCACAGAATTCGAGTCAATTTTGAAAATCGCTATCGCTAAAAGCTTGATGGAATTGAATGTAGTAGGCATGAAAACGATGCTTTTTTAAAATTCGTTGTACAGATCTTTCGCTAATATCTACTGCTTTCCGTATGTTAAGCAAGCCAAGTGTTGTTATTTAACTTGCGTCAACAGTTCATGAGGCTTTTATGTTCCTCGATTGTAGGTTAATTTTACTGATTCATTTATTTACTTAGTCAAGGAATTAAACCAGCTTTCACTGTGGTAATTTGGCGTTTATTTCTCCAAATCACACAAAACTTCTTTAGTACATGATTTTACAATAACATACTACAACACTATAGATTTTACAAACACATAACTAGTCACTACATTTGTTTCGTACATTTGCTGGGTGCTTTTTTTTAGGCAATGCTATTTGTTTCAGTCCGACGGAAAGAAACCACGTGCGTTTGTTGACATACAACCTTGCTTTATCGAAGCCAAAAGTGTAGTCGTATATAAAACGGAAAACCATACCATCCGACAGCAAGGCCACGCCCCTGTTGTCATGACGATCAGCCAACAATGCACTCTGGTAGGCTACACAGCCGCCATGTTAAATATACTCTTAACACCTAAATGCAGAACATTGCTTTTTCCTGGGATAACGGTCCAATAGCCGCTTTATGTATTTTAAAAGATGATATTTGCAAGTTTTATGTTAATCCCGGCTATAACAGTATTCGTTCCGCAACATTGATACATTTTGCTGCTTTATTAAAATAATATTGAAATCAGATATTTAACAGTAGTATTGATTCTAAAAACATTTGTTGCATTTAATTATATTATTTTTAATACGTTTGGATGATCGTTTCCCCAACACCCTATTTTATTTTGGCTTATATGTGGATCTTCAGTAACTGTTAATAATACTTCTAATTCTTTTTCCTCGTTGGTGACAGATTTTGTTCTTTCTTCTTTTGTGTACACGACATTTCCAGTTTCAACAAATCTTAATAATAATCTTTTAAAACTTTTTTGATCAGGCTGCCTTCTCTCTGGATAACGTGACACATAAACTCTACTTGCTAACAAGCAATTTTTCTCGCTCTCGCCAAGTGCAAAACTCATATCAACTAACTCCTCTTTACTAAAATTCATTTTAATATCTTATGCTTAAGCGCTAAGTACTATTAGCCTTAAATGACAACTTTTTTGAATTAATTAAACTTGTCAAGTTCTAATAAAAACGGAATCACTATCGTGTTTCAAAGCCTACCAAGATTTCCATGAGTAACCTTTACTAATACATTATTTTACTGTTATTTGAAAAAAAAATGTTAAGGGAAGTAAATAGATCTTTTCAAGAGCGTACTAATTTATGCACAGATCAAAATGGAAGACATTTTGAACATATATTGTAGTTTATAATATTAGTTTAGGCATATAATATGTTTAATTGATAGAATAAACGTTCTTTTTACATTTTTACACGACAAAATTTACGAAATTTGCAATTATTTCGTAAACGGCTGGAAATAACCTACATATTTGTATTGCAAAAATATTTGTTTATGAATTCTACGTTACATTAATTGAAAATATTCGATTCATCGTATCTCTGGACTCCTTGCCATTATTTCTGTACAATGCCGTGATTACTAAAAATGTTTTGAGATTTGTTTTTTGGTTTTTCTTCAGAGCTGCTAAATTATTTTATCTTAGTTTTTAATTTATTGCTCTTAAACTACCAAAGCAAATTGCATAAAATTATAGATATTTATAAAAGATAATAATACAAACCAAAATATGCAAGAAAATGCAGGGTGTCCTATTTAAAAAAAATTTAACATTATGTTACCACACATTTTTGGGCAACCCTGTATATGCCAAAATATTTTCCTAAAATAAACTCTATGATGCAGTATAAGCCTACATATGAATGAACTTTCTAACTGAATTCGTTTAGGAGCTATGAAAGCCCGACGCATTGTTGCAGGACCCTGTATAATAAACAGAATCGCGAAAGGTGCGAAATGACCGTTATGGCTGTTGTAGAGGTCCTAGAAGTTCGTGCAAAGTCATAGCAAAAGATCTCGGAGTGATAGAACCTTGTGTCTAAAAAATTATGAAATAAATATCATTTCAAACCGTATTAACCCTTTCCGGACGGCGGCCTACCCGAGCATTTTTGCTGTACGGACGGAGCTTTTAACCGTGCCGCACAGACGGTTGTCGACTATGTGCGACACTATTTCAAAGTTGCGTTTACTTATAGTTAAACATTAGAACCATGTATTGTATTATAGATGTGCAATTTATTAACGAAAATAAACACTTATTTTACAAATATCTTTCCAATTCTTTGCTTTATTTATATATTTATTTTCTAGCGCAAACCGATTGGTTTCCGCAACAATAATAGTGGGGTAGTAAACAAATTTAAGAAATAGTTTACCTCCAGGGTCTCGTTTAACAGATTTTCATTCCTTACACCACTATTGCTATTGTCAAACACGTGCTTCGTAGGATAAAAAGGTTCTTGGCCCCAAACCAGTTCAAAAGTTTCAATATTCTCGTCGCCTACATTCTCTTCATTATTGGTTTCAACTTGGTTTTCTTCTTCCAGATCATCTTCGCATTCCCATCCCTCACTTTCACTATCCGATTGAGGCAAATACTCACTTCCGCTAGACACATATGGTTCATCTTCACTTCAGTCAATAGAATCACTGCCCACAGCCCTTATAATATTACGTACTTCAAAGTAACTTAATCCACAGTAGGTTTCGTCACTTATTTTAGGTTTTTTCGCTCTGCTCGGGATTCCCGACGGACCAGCGACCCCCTTAGACGACATACTGGCGCGAAAACATACACTGCACTCGACATGCAACTGTATTTGTAGGGTTGCCGGATGTCTCATATGATCGACGGTGTCGACCATATGCGTCAACCGTCTGTGTGGTTAGTATGCCGTGAACGCAAATGCTGCGACAGTAGTCTATATACCAAGTCTAAAAATTAAATGCGTCGCAATCATATCGACAGTCGTCCAGGAGACAGTATACATGCTGTCGACCATATGCGACAGCCGTCTGTGTGGCACTTTTCTTGGTGTCGCAGATGCTGCGTCAGCCGTCCGGAAAGGGTTAAGTAAAGATTGTGCACGATTTACGGGAATGCTGTGACACGACTTATTTTTTGCAACTGTATCTAAATCGAATGCGAGTCGACAGCAGTTTGCAACAAAAGTAAGATTATGGTGTGACAAATCTTATATTATGAACTTCGCACAGGCGTTCTCAATCGCCATAATATTGGATATGGGTCCCCAGTTGTAATTGTAATTTTAGTGTATTTTTACACAATATTTATTCTAGTAGTCATGACATTTTTTTGTTTATTTCAATGATTTCATGACCTACTAGGTACATTAATTTTCTAAATTTTTCGATTTGTGCGTTTATTATTATTGATAGTATCTCTCAACAATTATATATTTGTGGTAAGCGTAAAAATAGCCAATTCAAATAAGAGAGAAATATACAGGGTCATATTTAAAAATAATAGGTTTGCTTTGAATGTCGGAGAGTAAGACTCGCAGAAGTAAAGTGAGCACGCCACAGAATTTGCCTTAAAAAATTCTCTTAGGACCAGTTTTTAGTTTTTCAATAAGTTAAAGGATAATACAAAAATGCAGGCGGTGGTCAAAAGCAAGCATTTTTGTAAACACCTTGTAGCTTAAAAACTGAGGGAGCCAGGACAATTCTGTTTGCGAAATCTGTTGTTTCAAAAAAATTAGCGCCGTAATGTAAAAACTGCCAGTGTCTATCTTTACTAGATACCCTGCAATAACGTCAAAAATTATTACATATAAGAAAAGGTATGGATTGAAATTAAAAACCTTTTAAGCACTAACTTCTTATGTCCAAAAGACTATGTATAAATGTTATATTGATCGATTCAACGGATTTTGAAAAATAACGGCTACCAATTTTGAAAATCTACCTTTTAAATAAATTAACAATAATTTTTTTATTTTCAATTTTGCGGGTTTAGAGGTCACATATGAATTATAGTTTAGTTTAAGTTGACGTTTCGATTTATATTATATTATTTTAACCATCATCAAAACTACAAAATACATGAAGTTAGAAAATAGCATTAAATTAATTCAAAACAAAAAGCATACCTTCATTTACGTATTTTACACAGTTACTTGTTTATATTAAATGAAAATAAAAAAATCCAATCAAACGGCAAGAAGAAAAGTATTCTATTATTAAAAATTATATTATATATATATATTACCAGTTTGCAATTTTTCGATATTAACTAAATAAAAATACGTGTTCATATAAAATAAACATATTATAAAGCTGTCGATGTCGTTTGGTTTGAAATGTATAGTCATTTTCAGGTTAGAAAGAAATTAGTTGAGGTTAGAGGTTTTTGGTAAGTATCACTTTCTAGTTACTTTTATTTTAGGTATACGTTTATGTTTATTCCGGACCGAATTTAATATTTTTTTTCAGAGGTTCTGGGAACCCAGTAATCGTGATTCATTGTTTACTAATTTTAACACTAAACTATAATATCACATAAAGAAACTGGCTGAAAACACTGCCAAAAGCAATAAAAAAAATGCCTCAAAAATATGCGTACTGCTACCACATCGAAGCAATTAATCAAAAACGAAAAATCGAAATAAATTAAATACGCCCGAATACGATTCTGTTTCTAGCAACAGTTTACGTTAGTAACCGAAAAGTGACGGCATAAAATTCTAACCTCAACTAACTTCTTTCTAAACTAAAAAATACTATAAGTACCTACAAAGTAAGAACAATTAAACAACTGAAAGTACGCATTACATATTTTCGAAACTGACAAGACAGTAATTTGAATGTACCTCTAGTAAAATCTCCTAAAAATAGAGTGGTATAATAATATTCCATTCTATTTTTTTCTATGAGGGAATTAACTGTTATAAGCATAGTATCCCAAATGACGTGCACATATCCCAAAATTAAGAATGCACAAATACACAACCCAATTATTGAAGGATTAGAGGCGAACTTGCAATAATCCATTTTCGATAGACCAATTTTTAATCTTGCCTGGCGAATTCTCCTATTAAGAGCTTTAAAAATCATGTTACATAACTGATTCCGACATATTTCTATACTGATTTTGTCATTTTTGGTAGTTTTTTATTATTAATTAACTGAAATCTAATTTAAAAATTTGATTTGAAATGTAGAAGTTAAGATATATATTATATACATATTATAGGTTGTTAATTAAGTATGTGGCTATACTCAAGGGTGATATTTCCTACAAAATGTTTACATAAACATAGGTCCGCAACTACGGCATTTTTAAGATAGGTGATGTTACAAATTTTAAGCGGAAAAAAATATGTACCCTACTGCCTATTTCCTTTTTGACAGCAAATTTATATAGACAGCTCAATGTCTAGTAATCGAAAACCGTTTGCTACACGGAAAAAGTTCAGCGATGATTTTTGCTCACAGATAATTCGTAATAATTATGAAAAAAACATCTATTTAAAAAAAAAGACCGGCGCATAATTTTTTTCGTAAAAAATTAAAAGATATGTTAACGGTGACGCCATTGGTAGAACTAGACCAAATCTTTTTTATTAAAAATATGTGTTCTAATGCGTAGTTAGTACTTGCCTACTATAATTCAAAATAATTTATAAGGCGGCCTAACACATATTAAGGAAAAACCGTTAATATTTTTAAACACCCTGTATCTCAAAAATAAAGTGGTTGCAGAGTAAGGAATAACACCATTGAGCCACATACTTAATTAACAACAACAATATATTCAAATAACTGATTTTTGGAAAATCTGATATCCAGATAAAGTTTTGATTGTTCTCTTGCGTGTAACCTTGATTGTTGTCGTGCTGTGTGAATAGTACTGCCCCTAGTATATGCGTTCATATATCCTTCCAAGGGGCTTTGTCTTTGGTTTTTCTAACAATACTATTTCGTTGAAGACTATGTAGACCTTAGAATTTAATATTAGTTTCAACTTAATCCTCCGACCGTTCCTGAAAAATTGGATCTTGATCAGGTTAGTGTGGCCTTATATTATTGCCCATGGAAAAGAGAATGATCTTTAAAAAATTCTGTAGTATAGACGGTCCATGAATTATTATGAGTATCGTGTGTCTGCATTTTAATGTAAAATCGCTGTATTTTTACAAACCCTAGTTTAAATAAAATTTTATTTACCTACACAAAACTCATCGATTTTAAAAATAAATATGTTTATTTCTATGGTCCACTTAAATTAATGGTGTGTAGGTAGGTATATGAAGAATAAAGCAAACAAAAACATATTTTAGTTCATGTTTTATGAAGTAAATTACATGTTCACGATTATAATATATTGACCTATTTTTTTGATGACATAGTAAACCGAAACTTCGTTTCGTATTATGTTTGCTGTATAATCGAGTAAATATACAAGCTAATAATAATTTTCCTCTATTAATTGGATTGTTGCATTTGATAGGCACAAAAAAGTTTGCCCGTGTCAATCTAACAGCATTAAAATTTCCCTTATAATGACACAACAGCTATACTTAAGCCATAAAACTGCACACAAATTTTGATTTGTTGGATTTCTTTTCGACTCATTTATAGTCCGCCTTAAGGTAGACTTTTGATGGATGCCGCTGCGACTAATGCGGCTGCGGCTGACGACCAATGCGATCTGTCGCATCTCTACCCCCTTTCCGAGATATGCGACTTTGTGCGGTCACGACCCGCACGATTATGGTTTATTATCTGTTGTTATTCGACATTCTAGGGTTTGATATTTAAAAGTATATTATAATTATAATGCATTCTAAAAGGTTAAGGTACTGCAAGTAATTACTGGAGGAGGATAGAGATGATGACTATTTGATCTAACTTGACTGAAACAAAGAAAACAGCAATTACGAAACTATACCACGTACTTGTAATGATTCATATAACATCCTAATTGAAAACTAATTTGCTTTCGTCTTCGCTCACAAACGGAGTCTTTTGAATTACAATCATATATACATAGTTTAAAACCACGTGGGACCGACGCAACCAACACGACCTGACTGCTTCTAGAGCAGTCGGGTCGTACGGCCGCGTTTATCGTATCTGTCGCACTCGTAGCGGTCGGATACCTTTAAAGGAGATATGTGTAAATGCATTAAACCGGTATATACTCGACCGGCCACATACCGCATAAGCCGCAAGGGACGCGTTGGTCGCGACCATCGAAAGTGTACCTTTACGGTTCTGTGGCTATAGAAGGAATGCGAATAAAAAAAAAACAACTTACCGGGTCTGCTAAGTTAACCAATGAATTTTAAATGAAATTAACCTAATTTTATGATGATTAGACCGCGTATCAATTTTTTTCCCGTTCACGCATTTCCCGGCGGCCACTTCTAGTCGATGAAATAATTGTTGTGGACACATGAATAAAATAATGTGTGTTCCACTGCGTTTTTTACCTATTGCCCCTGAGAGTGGATAGTGGTGTGGTTTAATTATTAAAATAAGAGGAAGTAAATTTAGTTTATCAAGTTAAAAAATATTTATATGAAACGAGGCACCGCACGCTTATGCCGCTACAGTTAGACCTAACTTTTTTATGCCTTTTACCACCCTGTCTCCTCAGCCGTTGTAGCCACAGACTCGTAAGGCGAACTACATTGCTTGATTTAATAGTTTGACCGAGTTAACCCAAAGCCGCGTCCAGACGTGTAATCGAGCCTCGTACCGTAACATGCTCGCGTATATTGTACCGTTCAATTGGACGGTATGTCAAACCTCAGTAGATACTATTGGAGAGTTCTGCAACCACCGTTCACCGGTTCACCGAGCTGAATATCTCTGGTTTAAACAGGGTCGTATTAAACAGAGCCCTTGCAAACAGGGCCGTTGCAAACAGGTCTGTTTTAAATAACCCTCCATATCAACTACCAGATTTGTAAAATACGATTTGTAAACTTTTTTCACGCACTAAAATATTCCATTCCTGATAAAATGAAACCTGTTCGATTTTTATTTCGTTCAGTTGTTCGTAAGAAGAGCAAGAGGAAATTCTTTAAGAGCATCACACACTGCATCCTTAACTATGAATTTACTTATTGATGATTTGGGAACCCTAAATAAATATTCAAAGTTTTAATAGTCCCCAGTCGCTAAACATATAAGCGATATTTCCAGTTTTAGTTTGGCCGGCAGAGCTTCCCTCATATTTGTGTAATTTTTTTAAATTTTAGGGCTAGCGAGTTCGAACAAATACTGAAAATGATGTTCCGACATCCTAAGTAAATTTTAAAAGTTTTTATGATACTCGGAAATTTCTTTAATTTCAATAGTATTACTTCTTTGTATAATTCACTTTCTTGCCCATAATCGTCTGCTGGTGTTCTTGCTACCACTCCACACATAACTTGACACACTTGTGCTGCACAGCCCTGCATTCTAGAAATACGCCATTTTAAACCCAATATTTTGCTCTAACTTTATGAGACCGACACTATCTTATTAGGCAGGTGTTTTACCATAAAAAGTCATAGTTGCCGACTTTTATTATTAGTTTAGATCGATAATATAGCCAAAAATCACGAAAAAATTATTATTATTAATTTTTAGATTTATCGGTAAATAACTTTAAACGTATTTAAAACAGAAAAAAATTTTTACAGGTTTAAAGCCTAAGCACCTGCCATTTTTTTTTGTTGCATGACATTTTGCAAAAGCGTAAATTTAATTGCATATTATTATGTTATAACATTTTATGATAGAGTGCACAAAGTCAATATATTTTTAAAATATATAGCTTGTTGCTTCACACCTATAAATTGAGCTATCATATTTGTTTTTTTAACAAAAACTGCAGACTTTCATTGGCTTGATTTTGTATAATTGTAGGTCTATCTTTATTATTAGCAATAGTACAGCAGTTTAAAAGCAAGCATGCGTCGGCGGCAGAGTCGTGTGATCCCTCTCGCGTTCCCTCCTACCACGTTACTTAACTGATGCTAGATGCAATAATTGGTTTATGTTGTTTATTTGCTTTATACAGGGTGTTTCAAAAGTACGGTACGCAATTTAAGGGGGTGATTCCTTATGATATTCTAAAAGAAAAAGTTTAGAGGAACATGTGTGGAGTTGCCCCGTCTTTAATATACAGGGTGTTAAAGTTTTTTAAAGGAAATCGTTTTTTTATAATTTTTTAAATTACCTTTTCCCGATTTTATTGAAATTTGGTATCGTTATTCATAATGATAAGGGGCTTATGTCGCCTCAACTAGATTAAATTTATTATGTCCCGTGGCATCCCAGGGAGTACATTAACGAATATTATTGATAAAAAAATGTACGTCACTGACTTTTTTCTAATTTCGATTTTTTTTTCGGATTTACCAACTAATACTTGCTAAGTTTTCGAGAGAAAGAATAAAAACCACTTTATTGCATGTACAAAAAAATTACCTATGCATTTCAAAGTTATTTAAAACATTAAAAATAAAATTATTTTTGTTATATGACTATGAATAACGGTACCAAATTTCAATAAAATATGATAGGAACAGATTAAAAAAAAAAAAACTTTAGCGGCCTGTATATCAAAAATGGGGCAACTTCGGGCATATGCTCATAAGAACTTTTTCTCTAAGAATATCATATGGATTCGTCTCCTTAAGTTACGTACCGTACCCTGTATTTAGCATAAATGCATGCGTGTATGCGTATAGTGTATCGTCCTGGAAAACAAAATATCTGAAAAGATAAGAGAAGAAGAAGGCATCAAAAAAATGTCAGATTTAATAGAATCCACATGGGTTAATCCCTTTGATAGGCACAACTTTTCGGATGATCTAATTCATATTGCTACTGGCAAAATAGCATCAGACGATGTTAACCAATCACTATCAAATTTCGAAGAAAAGGCTGCTTCCAGTAACAAGAAGTTTACACAAGATGGATTAACGATTAGTAGTGAAGTCAGTTTTTGGAAAGCTTTTCCTAGAGATCAGACAAAGACTTTTGTTTTTGACAATATTGGTTATAAGAAAAATGAAAATTAAAACATGGTCAATCCTGAATTTATGTTTCGAAGAATTATTTGTGCAGCGCAGTATAAATAACTTAATTTTGCCGATGTTCTTAGTTACCAGTCCTATTCCACTATCAATTTTTTATAAAGACCGCACAATGAAAAAAACTACCAAATCTGAGTTGGCGAATAAATTGGAAATATTTTCCAATACACCGTATATACAAACCTACAAAAATTAAATCATTTGATGGTGCTGTTACAAGAATTAAATGAAAAAGCAATTAAAACTTATAAAGATCTAGAAGATGTGATGTTTAAAACACTTTTCTTTATTTATAAAGCAATTAGATATTGAAAGAAAATGTTACTATTATTCAATAAATATGATATAGAAGGTTCCACTAAAGATTTGGAGAAACAAAAGAGGGGGCAGAACAAAGTTGGAACATGTTCCATAATTAGTTCCCGAAATATGCCCCAATATAGAAATTTTCTAAAACCGACTGTCTTTGAAGACAAAAACTATTCATGTATAAAGATAAATCTATTATTTATAAAAAAAGAAATTAAACTGTTGTCATTATTTTAATAATTCTAGATATTAGATTATGTTCCAACTGAAGATAACTCTTTACGGTGTACCTAATCATAGGCAGACACCAGACTAATTTTTTACATTATCATTGAAAATACAGATAGAAATATTATGGTAAAATCAGGGGATACTGATGTTTTAATTTTATTACTCCATTATAAACTATTATTATTTTTTTTTATTTACTATTTTTTACGGTTCGTCGGCGTATCAGAGGCCATCTTGAACCTGTCATCGACCGTACGGTTTTTAATCGTGCGGTCTACCGACTGGGGAATGTGAAACGGCACCTTCATTTTACGAGATATCCGATCTCATCCGGCCTGTCCGGCGTGAATAGGATGGTTTTGATGTCAATTCAATTTCAATTTTAAAGGCTCTTTATTATTTCTTCTACGAATATTTATAATGGTACCTTTCATTAATTGGCTTAGAGCCCCTGGAGCTAACCTCCACCACTGTCTGACAGGCCAGACAGAGTTGATCTGCTCAGTGGTGCCCTAAAACCGGGGGCGCAGCCTCGGCGGGTCGTTGGCCTGACCCCTAGGAAAGATTCCACTATTTATAATATTTACACATATTCACTCTCGTTCCAGCATGCTGCCTCCACAAGTATTTTCAATGATTATTGCCTTTCGGCTTGAAAAAAGCAACTCAATACTGTTTTTAAGAGAATCATGAACTGAAATGCCATGTCGATTCATTTTACACTCTTCCCTAAGACAAGAGCACGCAGTGTTTCCCAAGCGGTCACCCATCCAAGTACTAACCGCGCTCGACACCGCTTAACTTCGGTGATCTGACGGGAACCGGTGCTTAAGGTGTCGCTAGGCCCTTGCCCTTATTATTATTGAAATATGGATATTCTAAAATGTATGGAATATTTAAAACAAGCCCTAAAATATTAGTTGATATTTTTTTCTTTTAAATTAAATTAAAAGAATATATGGATATCGGCAACATATACTCAAACGTAATGTACTTACTTACCCCGGTAATATTCCGTGTGAGAACTGTACAAGGTGGGAGTAGGGCAGTGCTGCACGTAGGCCGCCGAAGCGTGCTTTGCTGAGTTAAAATCGTTGTAACTTTTTTATTATTATAACTAAACCCCAATATTTTTGATGTAGAAATATATTTGATAGCTCATTACATAAGCGAGTGACATATAATGTTGTGACCTATTTAATAAGTTAAGAAATATTTTACGTTAATATGTAGGCTTATGCAAGAAATGATACCTTGCATTAAAGAGAAATTTAATATTTTTTATGTAAAAATGCATGCTTAAATGGATGGCTTGGATCCCATAAAGCTGTACCAAAATATTGGGTTGGTGAACGCATATGGCATCTCGAAGACCGTCAATTTCTCATTGTGATATCTTTCTTAATTATTTTGGGGCCATTTACATTAATTAAAAATTGAAAATTTGTAAAGTTTTATAGTATCCACTAACCGACTGAAATCTTAAATCAAGTAATAAACTTTGATAATTTGCCACCAGCGCCTTACGACTACACTAAAGCCACAAAACCACAGGCTTGCCTAGCCTTTTTTAGGCCTATTCATTACTTCATTTCAAATTTTGCTGCTCTTACAAAGAATCAAGCGTACCTTTCGATATTAAACTTTTAATATTTAAAATAATTTTTTTATAATTGATCTTAAGCTAGCAGAACGACGTCTTGAATAAAAAAGCAGGTAGGTAGCGATAAAAATTTAAATATGGTAAAACAAATTTGAATCTCAAAAAATTCAAAATATATGTACTGTTTTGCTAGATTTAGAACTATCTTTTTTTATTTTACTATTTTACGGTTCGTCGGCGTATCTGAGGCCATCTTGAACCGGTCATCGACCGTACGGTTTTTAATCGTGCGGTCTACCGACTGGGGAGTGTGAAACGGCACCTTCTTCCTACGAGATATCCGATCTCATCCGGCCTGTCCGGCGTGAATAGGATGGTTTTGATGTCGATTCATTTTACACTCTTCCCTAAGACAAGAGCACGCGGTGTTTCCCAAGTGGTCACCCATCCAAGTACTAACCACGCTCGACACCACTTAACTTCGGTGATCTGACGGAAACCGGTGTTTTAGGTGTCGCTAGACCCTTGCCTATCAGAACTATCTATTTACAAATATGTATACATACACAGGGTGATTTCTAAGGTGATACTTTTTTTTCAACTGTGTTTACAACTACTTAAAAGAAACAACTTTTTCATATAACTCAAAAATAAAGGAGATATTTTTTCATACACATGAGCCATTTTTATTTTTAAACACTCCCAAACTAACTGAAATCTAAAAATCTATCACGCGATGAACTGACAACAAATTGAGACTTTACTGCTTGACATAAAAAAAAATAAACACCAACAAAAAAAATTATCAGCAGTCGTATCGTAGACTTTTTACATTACTGTATCTCCTTTATTTTTGAGTTATTTAAAAAAAGTTATTTGGAAAAGTTGTTTCTTTTAAGTAGTTGTATACACACTTGAAAAAAAAACTATCACCTTAGAAATCACCCTGTATTTTGCAGGCCTATAATATCACAAAATAAAATTGTTTATTATAAAATATTATTTTTTAAACTTAGCGACCCAAAACTCTTCGATAAAAATTTAGCTTCGTTACGATTTTCTGTAACTCATAAACACATTTAATGTTTTTATCAGTTTTTTCTCCTGTGAGAAGAGATATGGCTGAGTGTGATGAGTTTATAAAGACACTGTAAGATACAGCTTTAATAAGGTTAAACTAAAAATAATAGTTACGAAAAGAAGCAGAGGCTGTTGTTTACAGGAAGTTATTATTACACTGAGTGTTCATTTCAAAACGAACCACTTGAAATATCTCTTAATATTCATAGTCATAATATGAGAGGCTTCCAGATATAAAGTCGGACATAAGTACATCATAGAATCGGTGCGTAAGTTTGAAGAAAGTTGAATTGCATGCAACAAGAAAACTACACAGGTAATGATTTTTAATGAAACAGAAGAAAGAACTTGTTGCAAATGTTGGTGGAATAATACAAAACACGCCAACAGAATGTGTAAGACGCCTGTCTCAAGAAGTGGGAAGATCTTATGGAACATGCAGGACTGTTCTTATAAATCGTAAAATTTATTTCCTTATAAAGTACGAGCTACAGACTTTGAAAGACGCAGGAATTACTGTAAGTAGTTTGCCCAAAATTGGCTCATCTAGGTTAAGGTGCTTAACAGAAATAAGTTCTTCCGTTAGAAAAACTAATTTTACACAAACTCAACGAAAACGATTACGACAGAAGGATCGAGTGTCGTGGTTTAAAAGGAAAATCTTACCTTCATCAAAAATATTTGCTTTAGTTAACTCATCTTGAATGGATTTCATAATAAACATAATTTTAGATATTGGGATAATGAAAATGCGCGACTTTTTCGGGAAAGCCACACTCAATTCCCCCAGAAAATCGACGTTTGAGCAAGCATTCTTGGAGATGACGATACTGCGCCAGTCTTCTTAATAGAAAATTTGAATAATTGTATTTAAATATTTTTGAATATGTGCTGTAAAATCAATGGAGAATCAATTGCATGAAAAAGGCGCCCTGGATCCCAATGAAGAAATTTTACATTTTCAACAAGATTGAGCTTCTTAAAACTATACATTACCAGTTAGAGAGTGGTTTAATTAACGGTTCCTTGGCAAACGAGGTTCATACAATGGCCAACAAGATTTCTCGAATAGGCTGGTAATTTTGCGCACTTTTAGGAAGCACTGAAAATAAGTTATGACTAATAGAGCTCTGCATTTTAAAATATAAAACTTAAATTGGATTACCTATAGTTCGCCACACGGTTCTAGAGCTACAACGCGTGAAGAGGCAGGACAGTAAAATGCATAAAAGTAGTCGCTATGACGGTGGCAGTATAGACTTGCGTAATATTTTTTTTTTATTATTTTAATCTTAAGTTGCGTAAAATATAATACCAAATACCTACTGAGTTATTAGCAATTACTGCCCTAGCTTTTCTATGAATAACTTTACCTTTTAAATATTTATTTACTTTACAAACATCAACGTTTAAATATGATAATTTTTAAATTAAACATAGTAATTTTAAACTTCGGCAATGCCTGTAAAATTTCTGAAGGTGTAAAGATGTGTTTTCTGTCCCCACCAATTCAGTATAATATAATATAAAAAGAGACAAAATCATTAGTAAGGGACAGAAATCCCCGCTGATTGCTTCATTTCGGCGTGGGTTGCAAAATTTACCAAAACATTTTATTCTCAACGCTTTAAAAATATAATAAATTATATTAAGCGATCATAATTTGCAATGTGAAGGAGAAAATCAACGGGATATGTGTTACAGTTACAGGGATATGCATACGTCTAATGTTTTTAAGTAATATATTTGAATTACATAAGGTCTGTTTCAACCATCAGTCCCTGACAGTTTTAAACTGCCAAATACAATCAACCAGTTGTAGAATTTAACAAGGCATCCTGAGATCTACATGCAATATTCATTTGGTAGACTATATTTCTGATAAAAAAAAACTAGTCCCGGACTGCTAGTTGGAACAAGCCTATACAAAATTAACATTTTATGGAAATTTAAAGATAGAAGTACGGCAACAATGTAAAGTTTTTTGTTCGGATTCCTTTCGTAGCTCACTAGCCGTATGGTTAACTTTACATGTGATTTAACAAGCTAGTGTTATTCCAACTAGTTTAAGTTAAGGTACCTATCAGTTTAGTTAAAGCCGTAGATATGAAAATCGATTCAAAAACATTGTCTTATGGATTATGTAACCATACACCCGGTGCCACACTAAGGTTGGCGAGGTACGATATTATGGATTATCATAAACCTTACCAATAAAACTTCAGGTAAAATAATTTGAGGTTAGTTTCAGTTCACAATATGAGAGCTAGGGGGCATTGTTGTTATATTACATTTAAAAATTCAAATTTACTCAAATAATCCCTATATGTAACCTTGCTAGTTCACAGTGCGTTTTTGGGAGTGCGTTGTCTACCCAAGATTTATTTTTTTTTCTAAATTTTCGTGATTAAATTACACATATTTTAATACTTATCTATCTAAAATACCATTTTGAGCGTTTTCGGGTATATACAAATTGCTATTTTAATTAAAAATATTAATGTTTACCGTTAAAACAAAGGAATATACCTAAAGGTTAGTTCAGATACGAATAATATCTAAATACTTATTACTGGAATTTTTAGTCTTTTGTTGCATTTGGATTAGTATATTTTCACACTTTACTTAAAATAGAAGTTTACCGAAGGGTACAAAATTAAAACATTTTCGTAATATCAAACATAGTCCAACAAATTATAGCGCCCTTGGCGGTGCAAGTTTTTGGGCTCAATAAATAATATTATTACTAGTTGTAAAATATGCTATTTTTGTTAAGTTACTCATAACAAAACAAAAATATTAGTGTTGAAACCAGGGTCTTACTATCTTAACGATGTTCAACTATCGTTTAGCTATTAAACCGCCAAATGCAATTTTAAACCAGGCTTAATTAAACGGCTTAAAGCAGAAGTTAACTCAGTCTAGTTTAATCATCATTTTTGCTACTATTTTAAACTTCTATCATAACAAAAAAAAACCTTTGAAGATTTCTGCCTTTCATTTTTCTTTTTACTTCCAATCAATAAAAGACCCTAATAAATCGACGTGTTTTCTCGTGGCGCCTCTATCTTCTATCTATCGTATACTTAAATACATTATACAAAGAATTTTTTGTGCCAACGCATATCCTAATATCGAGGCAATAAAACCAAATCGGCTTTAAACGACTTGTAGTTTTTATAGGGTTTCGTAAATTTTATAGACTCGTTTACAGCGATCCTTAAACTCCCTTAATTTAACTAAAAGTATGAATCGAGCATGCGGTAAAATTAGTTAAAGAATCTACAGCGAAACCTAAAGCTTTCACGTAAATGATTTAGTAGGGGTCACCGGACTAGCATATACTTTAGAGTTGAAATTTTCATCCGTTTAAAAACATTTAGCTGTTAAGTACCTCTTGGCGGGTTCTTATCATGCGATAATTCATGCAGAAATTATAGCTCGTCTAAATAAAGTTTTCCCGTCTCGCATTTTCAAGTTATTTTACTTTAGATGTAGCAAAAAATATATCTTAAGGATTTAAATTTTATTTCAAAAATATTCATATTTATAACGTCTTCCTACCTTCCAATCGCTCGTTGCAAATGTTAAAGACATGTGACAAGAATACTCAACTTCGTCTCAAGGTTATAAAATGCGATATTTAAGCATATCCTGACACTGAACTTTTGTAGCTTTTTTTTACGGATTCTAAAATTTGTGCGCCACAGCTTTTACATGTATGATTCACACTTTGTTAACAGCGGTGGCAAGAAAATGATGGCATCCAAGCCTGTTATCAGGCCTGGGTAAGGTAGTCGAACAATAAATCCTGTTTCGTTCGATTTCGTTTTTGATAATAATATTTTGCCTAGTAAACGGTTTGACTTTCATGCCGAACATTGGACAGTTAGGCAAACGACGAAACTCGAAGGATTTAACGAAAGAGCGCACACTGGGGCGATTACCTTTGATGTTTCCAAAGCTTTCAATAAGGTCTGGCACAACGGGCTGTTATTAAAGTTGATAAAGCTTGGTGCTCCAAACTATCTGGTTAAGGTTAAGATTCTTAGAGAACCGAAGTTTTTAAGTCTCGTCGGAGGAAGCGATTTATTCAATAAAACGCATCGGGGCCAGATGGCCGCAAGGCTCACCTTTGTCTTCGATGTTGAACAACATTTACATTCACGAGATTCCGCGAGATAAATAGACTCAGCTTTATCTTTGACGATACCGCATTAACTTCAACTTCTTAACAGCCATGGCTAGTCGTCACACGCATGCAACGCCATATAAACTAGCTAGAATAATGGCTTTCAGATTGGAAGATTCCCTTGAATCCCACCAAAACTAAGGCTATTTATTTTTCGAAAAGTCGCATCATAAGACCGGAAACAAGACTTCGCGTCAATAGAGTCCAGATTAGCTGGTACCAGGAAGTGAAGTATCTGGGACTTATCTTCGACCAAAGACTAAACTGGAGGTTAAATTCTATAATTAGATTCAAGTTAGCGTTGCGTCAAATGAGCTCAACTACTCTCTGCTTTACAGGCGTAGTAGACTTAGTACTAGAACCAAAGTTAACCTCTATAAGATCTTGGTCAGGCCGGTATTTATCTATGGAGCGTTATCATTGTGTAACATAAGTAAAGCCAAGCTGGATAAGTTTTAAGTAAATTCAAATAGGTCATTAAAAACGCAAATTCCACCTAGGTATATGATGAACAACGTCCTTCATAACGATTGAAATGAACGGACGCATGGACAAACGAACTGATAACAAACTACCCAAAGACTGGCTCGCTGTGCGCAAGCCCAATATACAGTCGATACGAACTATCCGACACCGTCCCAGAAATGGGAAACAGGCGTCAATGCAAGCAGCTCAAGATCTTAGAGGAAGCCCGCACGCACGACAATTTAAATTCAAGCACAGGTCGAATAAGCTTGAAAACTTAAGCGAAAATGCTGAATAAGTAAACAATGAATAGAAAGATGTCAAATGTCTGACGAAAAGAATCCAAAGGAGATTAAAGAGGATGGCATCTAAAAATGAAAGCGGCTGCGGACCTATGTCTATATGAACTTTTTACATTATTTTGAGATCTTCTATCGTATGGTACTATGCATTGTACTTTTTTCAACGTCACCCTGTATAATATAATAACTCAAATTGCAGATATTATTTATTTTAACAAATTTTTGTCAAGAGGACACTTATTATTCTGTGTCATATGATTAAATTTTTTAGTGCTGCCCTTTTGTTTTCACAGACACTGACCTTAAAACTAAGTTGAAGCTCAACTGGTTCACAAGCTATAAGATAAGACAGACAGAGATAAAACCCAAACAATTTCTCAAACCCATCCATAATGGAAACCACTGAAAGTTGCATGACCTTGAGCAAAGCCGTATCTATAGGTTTATATTAATTGCGGTAAAAGTTATCAATAAAAGTCGTCAAATGTAAATAACGTATATTTTATTTGTGCATGTTATGCGGGTTAGCCAAAATTATTATATCTGAACTTTTCCAGACAATATAAACAGCATTTTCAAAGACGACACCAAAACCGCCTGTGTGTAATAAAATAGGTATTTTTCGAATAAGTTTCCATTCCATTGAACATCGCCTTGGTCGGCAAGTCTTGCGGTAAAGTGAAAGTTTCGGAGAATTTGAAATTGAAATTAAATTGTTTTATTCTTGTGGCCTTTAAGGTTTTATTGCCACCTAAGCTTCACTTTTCGTCTAGTGTTTTTCTCGTTTGTCGTCTGTACGAAAAATCTCCAACTATTAGTTTAGGTTTATTGCATATTGTGGGTGAATCGGACATAAAATCAAGAA
Source organism: Polydrusus tereticollis (assembly GCA_963920685.1). Lineage (NCBI taxonomy): Eukaryota > Metazoa > Arthropoda > Insecta > Coleoptera > Curculionidae > Polydrusus > Polydrusus tereticollis. The sequence goes on from OY987329.1 coordinate 61,942,408, forward strand.
GTAAAAGTTAGTTTATTGAAGAGCCGGGCACTTCTTCGTTGCACTTTATAATCAAAATCATTTAATTAAATGAATCCCGGAGATATTTAATAAATAGTTATTTTTATATCAAGTACTTATAAAACTATTTTAATAATCAAGAATGATTCACTGTCAGGGTATTTTTAATTATAAAATAAAGGAATTGGTTGAAAGTGACGAAGGGTTCAGCTGTACGCCATGAAATAAAGCAGAGGCAGCAAATTCGGTAATTTCGAATTTTCTGCCGGCGAAATCCAGACAGCAATATAAAAATGCATATTATCAGCAATTCAAGAAATGATGTGAAAAAAAAATGGAAAGAGTGTCTGAAAATAGTTTACTAGAATATTTCGTAGAAAGATAGGGATGGATGGAGCAATCGGGTATGAATTTGTACCTACATAGCTAAATACAGATAAATTACAATTTATCAACAGTTTGTCAGGCGATGTGGCAGACAAGAGGGCAAACGCACCAAAAAATTCTTCATGAAAATTCTTGCTTGCTCAAAAAATACGATTGTCGATGAAAAAAAAATTATATAAAGGTTGTCCAAAAAGTTAATAATTCTAATTTTTTACAAGAGGAAAGTACCCTTATTCTAAAGTTTTTAGCAAAATGCTATTTAAGAGAATTGTTTCAAATTATCACATCTTCTAAGATGTTGGTTTTCATTAAGTTTAGATAGCAATTTTTGCTTTAAATTTGCATTTCACTGAAAAGTTTGGTAGGTGTACCTTTGATTTTGTGTGACCTTTAAGGATCACCTTTGATTAGGTACCTCAGAAATATATTACTGCAGCGTCAAGCAAAACGTCATTGTCAGTAGCTTTTAAAGATTTCATTAGTTTACAATGTTAAACGGAGCAAAGAATACATAATTATTTATTTCAAATTATTTGGAAATATAAAATAAAACATTTAACCAAATACGATAAACATAAACCAATATATGAATATAGTTTAGGGCATAATTTATAAAAATAGACCAAGATCAGAGAGCATAACAATAATTATTCAAACACCACCGAATGAAGAACACATTTTTCCAGTTTGGCTATAAGATATTCATAACTCCTCCGCACTTCCTCTAGGGATATTGCTTCCACAGCTAGTATTATTCTCTGTTTTGAAATATTTTCATCACTTGGCAGTGGATTGGCATAAGTTAACTATTTTAGGCGTCCCCACAAATATATATCTGCCAACGTAAGGGCGAGACTTCTTGGGGATCATATTTCGCCCTTCCACTTTTGTCCAAATTCCAAATCAAGTCATTCCTTTACTTCTCTAAAAAAATGGGCCGAGCATCCATCTTGCTCGACGTACATGTTACTTAGGTAATCTAATGGCAGTTGTTCCAAATGACCAGAGAAAAAAGTATTTAACATATTTAAATAAGAATTTCTATTACAAGTATTCTCAAAGAAATACGGTCCTATTATACCATAGAACATTCATTTTTTTAAATATTGACATCTGGTTGGGATTCTAAACATAGGATTAACATCACTCCAATAGCGAACACATTGCGATGCCACAGTTCCATTCGTCGAGAACGTGGACTCATGCCAGGACATTATAAGTTTATCGAATCTCCTATTACCACCTAAAATCTTACACCCTACCCACAAACAAAAATACGATCTTTTGCCATCATCGCCCTCTCCTAATGTGTGGTTATAATGGGGTTTGTAGGGAAGTTTCTTATTTTGGTTTAAAATTTCTTTAATAGTATTTTTTTGGACCACCTGTAGTTGCGTAGCTCGTTTCCTCAAGGAGAGTATTGGGTTTTCTCTAACAGACTGGAGTACGAGTAGAGTCGCTGCATGCTCTGCATTGTAATATTTTTTTTTACTTTTTTTAAGTTTAGTACGGATCTCGTTTCACACGAAATTTCTTGACAAGCTTGCGGACCGCCCATTTGGTTACGGTTATATTGGGAAAAATGAAAAATCTCCGTTGCCATAACACTGCAACAAGCCATTACTGTTAGTAAACCTAGTAAGTCGACTCAGTTGTAAGCTGCTTACTTCCTCCAGATTATTTAAGAATGGTTCGGCCAAGGCATTGAACCTTCTTCTTGCAAGGCCAGGGCATTCACACAGTAAGACCTAAATACTTTTTTCCTCCTCTTGTCTCTGCAACTTCTGCAGAAGTTATTAGCTGGTATTTGCATACGTTCGACATGTCTAGGGAAAAGGCAGTGTCCGGTAACCACGGCAGTGATATTTCTTAGGTCTTTCCGACTGTGTTGTAATAGCGCTGTTATCAAGTAGAAGCCACAATTGCTTGTAGATGCTACAGGTTGTTAGCTCTTTCATCTGCTTGTTGCATGTTGTTTGGCTATGCGATCTATCTCCTCTTTGACCGATCCCAGTGGTCTAGTTACGGTATTCTCTGCTAGATCGGCGGATATGCCCGCATCCATTCTGGCGAGCGCATCAGCAGATTTATTGTCATCCATCTATGTTGTGATGACCAGGATCACAACACATAATGACTCGATGCTGGGCACCAACGCTAGGATAACTTAAATGGTAAAGGTCGTTCCTCGTTCGTTAAATTTCTTAACCATTCACTGGTGCTGTTGTAGGGATTTTGTTTTATAAGGCTATTCATATCCTAACATTGGTAGCAACTGTGCAATATTTAATACATCTGTTTGTTTGGTGCACCAGTTGGTTAAATTGTTACGGATAGTTGACAAAATTTATTATTTTATGTTATGCTGTGTTCTACTTAAATAAATTTTAAGCTAAAAACGTTCATAACAATTTATTACTAACTACAATGGATAAACTTCTACCACCTGTATAAGACTGATCAAAACTCGGTAATTATGCAGTATACCATTTTCTGTCAATTTTGCAAATTTTTTAAAACTTTTTTTACTAATGGGTCACCAAACCACAGAAAAAATAAAAAAAAATATTTTCCCTTTTTATTTCTTTCAATTTTCATTAAAAAAAATTAAAAGTAAAAATTGAAAATTTGAAAATTCATTATCTGATTAAAGCGCTAACCATGTTTTAATTTTACCAGGTGAATTCATCTAATAGGTGAATTGGAACATGGTTAGCGCCTCGAAATTCTCAATCCGCATCACAGTACCAACATATTTACATAAGCAGTTTTTAAAATTCGCATAATCGACAAAAAACGGTATACTGCATAATTATCACATAAGCAATGATGGTAAACTGAAACTGTTAATTAATTTTATCAGTCAACACTACAATTTTACTCTCGATTGGAAAACGAATAAAGAAGCTGTTTAAACTCTGGATTATATTTTTATCAAGCCTAAGAGCAAGGTATTTACCAGACACTGTTTGAGTACTACCAAACAACAGCCTGAGAGATAATAAGTAAATATTAGTAATAATTAAAACAACTTAGTAAGGACTGCAATTTTAAGGCTGTAACTGCTGATGAAAGCTGTAATGATCTTAAGAGATGATTATTTTATCAGTGGATTGAGTTCAAATCATATTCGACAACTTTTACTAGAAAATAGTATATTGCAGCATCAAGACGCCGCGAACCAAGCCCAATTGTTAGAGACTTAAAAAGCTTATATGTTACCGTTAGTTTTATAAATTCAGTGACTCCCGAAAGTATATAAACACGGGAAAAACTTGAAGATCAAATTTTATCTGCTTCTACGGAAATTTATAAATGTAACTTCTGTGAAAACAATGAAAAACATTTACGTAGTTTATGCCCTGTAAAAGATTTCACTTGCAATGGATGTGGTAAACGTGGCACTTCTCAAGGGTAGGCATGAATTAAAAAGAACACAAAGCTTCTTTACCCTCAATTCTACTAGCTACGCAACTGCTAGCAGCAATTTTAAAAACTGATTTTTTCATGACAACATCGTCCAACGCACTTACTGCTATTTTAAGGTATGTTTCCTTCCACGCGACCGTCGGCGTCGCATAGCGGCTACCGAATGCGTCAGCCGGATGGCCGTGTGTTTCTTTTCTGCAAGCCGCCAAGCAGTCGTGTGCCGCTATGGATGCTGATCTTTACCTGTACTTATTATTAAAAGAGAATGAGAAGGACGAAGTACTACAATTAATAAATTTGGATGGTGAAAATGAGCATATATTTCATATGTTACCATCTTTTACTATTTGATCCTTATAAAGTGAATTATCCAAATCGTACAAGGAACATTGTTTTTCAACCATGTCAATAATTTATCCGCTATGTAAATATCACTTTGGCTTCAGTGGAGTTCATTTTTGGTTAAAAAAGCAAGCCTCTCGCATTAAAATACATTTATACACACACACACATACGCTCGCGGTTGCGACTACACTGCCATCGAGGCAGTCGAGTCAACGATCACAGTCGGTTATGGCTAAAGGTAGACATTCGATGAACGCGGTAGCGACTAATGCAATCTGTCGCATCTGTAGCCCCTTTCCGAGATGTGCGACTTTCTGCGGTCACGACCCGCACTATTATGGTTAGTTCAGTTTCGCGACTTTCTAGGGTTTAATTTCTAAAAGTATATTATAATGCATTCTAAAAAGGTAAGGTACTGTAAGTTATTTGCTGGAGGAGGAACGAGATGATGACGATTTAATTTTATATTGGTGACTGAAACAAGGAAAACAGCAATTAGGGAACTATACCAAGTACTCGTAAAGGTTCATAATATAACATCATATTTGAAAATTAATTTGATTTCGTCTTCGCTTGCAAACGGGGTAATTTTGAATTACAATCATATATAAATAGTATAAAACTACGTGCGATCAACACGACCGACACGACCTGACTTTTTCTGGGGCAGTCGAGTCGTACGGCCGCGTTGATCGTATATGTCGCACTCATCGTGGTCGGATGCCTTTAAAGAAGATATATGTAAATGCATTAAGCCGGTACATGCACGACCGGCCGCATAGCCTCATCAGTCGCATGGGTCGCATTGGTCGTGACCATTGAAAGTCTACCTTAACGCAAGCGGCCGCCGCGTGTAAGGGAACGGGTATATTAAGTAACACGGGTAGCAGTAGATTGCGGCGTGGAAGAAAGCATACCTTCAGATATCTTGTATTATTAAAAGATACCGGTGGGTTCATCATGTAAACACTTTTATTTGCCCTTTTTTAAAGTATACCATTTTATTGCACAAGACCTCAAAATTCAACTTATTATAAAATAATCACTTTTTGTCTGCAGTGTTTTTACATTGTGTCTATCGTCTAAGTAAAATTTCAAAATATGAATTAATTTTTACTGCACTTTTTGGTAGACCGAACATAAAACTGAAGAATTAAACTGAGTTTATTGAACAGCAAAGTACTTCTTATAAGCCATACTTTATGACTTGTGGAAATGGCAATACATTATTCAGAATCTCGTATTTAAAGACGTTTATTTACAATAATAATATATTTTCAAAGGTTTTTATGTTCCTTAAAGGACCTGGTAATAATGATTCGTTGCATAAAGATGAAATCAAGTTGTGCATAATATAAGGTTAACGTTGATAATATAAATAAAACTCTAAATTGTCGACTAAAGCATGACCACCCTTGTACCTACTTTGACTTATTACTAAAAATGAGTACCCATCAGCTGTAACTAATTGGGAGCTTTCGATTTCAGATCGTCCTGTGCGTAAAAAAAAAGTGTTCTTTTAAATTCACCTGAATTGTTCTCAATTCAATATAGATAAAAATGTATTTTTCATTTGCCACAAATCCAAAACGTTTTCGAGTTACTTGAAGTTAAAATTGCTCAGATATCAACCTTTGATTTTTTATTTGGTTGGTAATTAAGTTAACCTTAAAGTACCGTTAATTGTAGTTCTCAATTTATCAATGAAACTTAATTGTTATAAAAAGTAAAGCAAATTTTGAAAAAAAAATACTTTTCTCAAAAATTTTTTTTTATTTAGAAGCATCTAATTTAAAGTTTTGAAATATGATTTAAGTAGTAAGTATTCATATACGAACCTGTAGATATTTTTTTAGTTACACAGGTTTGAAAATCACGCAACTTTTTTTTATCCACAGCTGTTTGACTTAATATACTTCGCCTCAAGCATACCTGAAACACTTGATATACAAACACTATTGAAAGTATACTTTTTACCGCTTGTTGTCAGTGACTAAAATGTCATTTTATGAGAACAGTGTTAAAACTGGATAGCTTTTAACCACCAGTGACACCAGTGTTAGAAATAAATACAAGGATCTTTTTTTTATAATTAACATTAACATTTATTGTACAACTTGAGCAACTAATAGTATGAATTCTCTTTGCAGTTCCACTGATCAGGGTTATATTGAAATTTTGTATGCTTGTGGAGGGAGTGGAAGCAAGAGTACTAGATAACGACGTCGTAAGAAGGCTTTTGCCAATTCTCTTCTTATTTTACACTGATGTTTCACTACTTTCTTCTGTCACCGTTGCGGACTTCTTTCCACCGTATCTTTTGATAGTTCTCAGGCTTGCACCAGAGTCTGCCAGTAAAGTGGCAGAAGACCGACGGAAACAGTGACCAGTGTAAAGTTCGGATCTGGGAGCTTCAAGAATTATGCTTCAACTACCGGAATTTTACCGAGACTATTGGCATCAACTGTAATAATTTAAGCATATTTGTTATTCATATATTTGATCAAAATCTGACGATGTCTGCCGGCCGAGGAGCTCTGTATTTTCTGCACAAATTCAAATTAAATGGCTACAGGAAAGTTCCTTAGTTTTTGTATCTGGAGTGTTCACTACTAATGCAGTATCCAAATCCTCGAGGTTGTCGATTGTCAAATTGCTCAGCTAAATACTTATCGTCTGGTGAATTTCTCAGGAACTGGTCAATTTAATCTCTCGTCGAAATCATAAACTCTTACTAATATCTTTATTGCAATTTAATTTTAAAATGGTTTTAATGATTGCCTAGTGAGACCAAAGAGATAAAGGAAATAAGGTTATTCTTTTCACTTTGATTTTTATGGCTTCCATTTTGAATTTGGTTGAATAGGTAATAATTTTTTCGTTCATTTTAATGTCTGGTTTAATAGTGTTTGTAGATAAAATATTGTATGATGCGCGTCTTAAAAGTATTTTTATTTTATTCGCTATGCTCGTTATTCAATTTCCCTGCTCATGAAATAAAATGACACTTTTAAAACTAACATTATAAATAAATATTAAATCTTAAATATTTTTCAGCCGTTATAATATATAAATATTCCCCAAGTTTTTATAGCGTTAGATAAATAAAAAAAAATATTTTAAAGGTTACTAAAAGATATGAAAACATAAATAATATTTTTGTTTACTTTATCACATGCACTTCTGTGGGTGTAGGTATTTTTATTGGAATTTTTTGTTAAGAAAGTAAATATGGATATTAATATACAACGTAATCACGATTTATCTGTAGAAGAAAGTACTGCAGCGGTTTTTTTGAAACAGGTTTACTACCTACTCGACTAGAAACCCAGGACAGGATAGCTACAATAATTTTGAAAACCGGTTTTTGGGACTACAAGCACTTAGGGCACTGAACTACCACCACTAGAAAAATAAAGCTAATCGCCCAGCAATCTAAAAATGTCCCCAACATGCGCCCGCAAGTAGGATTTCTACGATTTGTCGATATTTGACGTTTATGTTGCCCAGAGCCGGTTGTCTCTTTATTAATTATTTACACAGTATTTCGGCATGTGTATTGTATATGTTATTTTCAGTTCTTATTGTACTTTGTGGGACTTTTCTCAAAAACTTATTACTAGATTGAACTTCTATAAATAGTTTATGTTTATTTAGGCTATAGTGCAGTGCCCTTTAGTATAAAGTGTAAAGAGAAAAAAGTGTATGGTGTTGCTTTGCAACAATTGTTTGCCAACGACCCAAATTCAGTTCTTCAGTGCCTATAGCTAGTTAAAATAATTTTAAAATTGTATCCCCGCATAGCACTTAGGTTATTACCTTGCTTTCCACACAATCATGTACTTAATTAAGAATGTGTTTCTTTTGTAATGTTTAAGCTGTTAATTGTTTTGATAGGTATACCTACCTACTATACCATTCAAGTACTTTACAATAATTTATTTAATTTAAAACTCTACAAAGAGTTTAAACTAGGGATAATAATATGTTATTTGTGTCTAACTTATTTCTGATTTTGGACACATTGGTGAAATATTTCTTTCTTGCCACCCTAACAAAATAATTCAGTGTATATCATATTATGTGCTTCGTCAATATGGTTGCTATTTTACTGTTGCCTCCATATTTCAACGTTTAAAGATCACAGACTACATTACAATACTACTTTTATTATCGCTGTTTTGTTTACTCATTATTTTTTTCAGTGTGCTAAACATTAACATTTTTTCTATTAAAGTACAGTTGTTTGTTTTGCTGTTTTACAGTTTTTATAATGCGCTGCATTGAGGCTTTCCACAATTCTAACATACATTTATTTTCTTCCCTTGAAAGTGCCACGGCAAGGCAAATGCACATGTTTCTCAAGTCTACTATAAACATTAAAAACCTTCATTCTGACTTGCTTTTATTTTGTTTAAAAAAAAATGTGCAACTTTCATCGTATCTTGTACAGAAATTAATAGAAGGAGACCAGGTGACATAGGACATATGTTATCGTGTTAAGAACAACCATTATCACTTACGAAACTATGCCAGAAACTGTATTGTAATTCGAAAGTTCAATTTTCATATCTCTACGCCCCAAAGACCTGAAATTTTTATAATTTTTTGCGGTGTACTGCTTCTTAGAGAAAATTAATGCCTTAAATCTTCTTTTATTTCATAGTGTATCAAGATTTACTATAATTGCTATTTTTTTTTATAAATCAATAAATCAAATATAAGTTTTAAGCCGGATCTGACGTACACGCGAACTGCGCATACACAACGCTTCCGGAAACGCCGCAAGCTGGGGACATTTGTTTACCACGGTATTAGCAATATATTTGACTTAGGCAGAGACTTGTGATAAGTACGGCACTTATAAACGGCTTTATGTATAGTCCACCTTACTAGTCTGTGACAACGATGGTTGAGGAGACAGGGGGGTGAAAGTATTTGAATGTGTACAAAAAATACAGAGGCTCTTCGGCCAGTAAATATCGGACATCGTGAAATATTTATCAAATATATGAATAACAAATTCAATGTACTAAAAATCCAGTTATATCAATAGTTCCGGTAAAATGTCTGCTGTCATAGCAAAATTCTTGAAGCGCCTAGTTTCAGACTTTACAGTGGTCACTGTTTCCGTCGGTCTTTAGAAACGTTACTGGCAGTCTCTAGTGCAAGCCTAAAAACTATTAAAATACAGGGTGGATGGAGGTACTCAACAGTGGCAGAAGGATATATTAAAAACGCACTGAAAAATAAGAAGAGAATTACCAAAAGCCTTCTTATGACGTCGTAGTCTATTACTATTTTCATTTCCTACACAAGCTTACAAAATGGCAACAAAACCCTGATTAGTGAAACTGTAGAAGAAATTCATATTTCTGGTGGCTCAAATTGCACAATAAATGTTAATGTTAGCAATGGAAGTTAAAAATATTCTAGTATTTATTTTTAACAATAAAATTAAAAGTAATCCACTTTTAAAACCAGTGTCATAAAATAACATTTAAAACACTGAAACAAGCGTTAAGTGCCTACTTTTAATAGTGTTTGTAGATAAAAATATATAAGATATATATAATTTAGTAAAAATAACCTTTCATAACATAGCCATCCTGTATAAATGCTTTGTGTATAACAAACACACCTTGTTTTATTCTGATAATAAATTTATTAAATTATTGTTTTTTTTTCTAGTAAAACGGTAGAATTAATCTTTTTAATATATATTTAAAGGAGGGGGGGGGGGGCTCTACAAGTTTGCCAAGGCAGTTGTAGAAAGGAAATTAACAGCCGACTTTTTCTTATTCACATTGACACTAATTCTTTCTTCACGTGTCGATTCACCAGTTTCATCCCCTGCTAATTTTCTTTTGCCTTGTAACTGAATCCGTTTAATTTGAAGCTGTCTTGCGGTTACCAGTGGAGTGTATTCAAAATTTAGCAATGGTGGTGGTTTCATATTATGCCACACGATCTCCGAAAGCTCAGTGTCATCCTCGGAAGTAGTGGTATCTAGTCTCGTTCCTTCAATATAAAGAAATGACTTACAATCGTCTTGCTCTTCCTCCGCACACTGACAAGATTTTAAAAGAGCGTCCAAATCAATATCGTTCATCGTGCTATTTGGTGTGGTGTTCATCGTGGTATCCATTGTCGTTATTTATTATTTTATACTAAAGATTTTGTATTGTAAATAAAAAAAAAATATTTTACTTGATTGCTTTTTGACGGTTATCTTATTACTATTAATGTCAATTTGGTACTTTGCATAATATGAATCATTTTAACTGGTACTTTTACCTGATCTTACTTTCCAATTATTTATTCAATATCATGGTACCTATATAATATTAATTCCTGAAACTGTTCCACCTTGCTGCTAATCAAGAACGCTAGATGTATCTTAAAAAGTTAATTCCACATTTGCATCAGATATTTTAATTTGGTTAGAAGCAGAAAAATAATTTCACTTATTAAAAGTATCAATGTTATTACTCAAACTGTCTTCTATAATACAGAGTATTTCAAGAGTACGGCACCTAGCTTAAGGAAGCGATTCCTAATGACAGTTTAAGAAAAGTAGTTTATGTGAACATGTGTCCCGAGTTGCCCCATTTCTGATATACAGGGTGTTAAAGTTTTTTTTTACTAAAAATCAGTTTTTATAATTTTTTTAAATATCCTTTTCCCGATTTTATTGAAATTTGGTACCATACTGGTAAGAGCTTAATTAGCCCTAACTAGATTAAATTTATTAAGTCCAGTGGCGTCCCGGGGAGCACCTTTACGAATATTATTGACAAAAAAATATAGGTCACTTTTCTAATTTTGATATTTTTTTTCAGATTAACCAACTAATAGTACAAACACTTGAATTATTTTCGTGTCTTGCTTCGTTTTCGAAAGAAAAAATTAAAACCACTTTATGTACAAAAAAATACCTATATATTTTAAAGCTAATTAAAATAGGAGGGATAGGTGAGATTTGATGTCTAATTTACCTGATTTGTCAACAACAAGTCAAAAATGAATAACGTTACTAACGCTGAAATGGCCCAGATGCATTCAATTATGGCCTAGCAAATGGAAATGCTAAAAAAAATCGGCGAATCGACAGACTCATGTGCCAAAACATTTAGACAGCTCCATGCAAGATTGAGTGAGACTGGGAGTTTTAAACGCAGTACGGAACTTCCTGGCAGACCTGCAACAGTAACCACGCTTGAGTTAGAATAGGGTATACTTCTAGATATAGAAGATAATCCTTTAACTAGTGACAGGAAGGGAGCAGGGAAACTTTAACTATGTATGAATGTATGAGCATGGATTATTGGCGACTATCATATTGGACTATATATCTCATTTTAGCCTAGTTGCTCGTCAATACCTCGATAACACTTTTCCTAATTGAATGGACGCGCAGGTCTCCAACGTTGGCCAGCACGCAGTCCCGACTTGAATCCTCTAGACTATTATTTATGGGGTCACCTAAAATTTGTTGTATACAAGACGCCTGTGCTAGATGAAAACGACTTAAAAATTCGAATAATTGAAAGGTGCAATGCGATACGAAAGAAAGAAATTTTTAAACGTATAAGAGAATCAATGGTGAGACGATTGCAATAGTGCATTTTATCAGAATGTGGCTATTTTCAACATTTGCTTTGATTAACTGTTTTATTTTTTTTGTATCATTATTTAAAAAAATAATTTTATTTTTAATTTAAATATTTTAATTAACTTTGAAATACATAGGTATTTTTTTGTATATGCAATAAAGTGATTTTTATTTTTTGTCTCGAAATGCAAGATATAAAAACAATTCAAGGATCAAAAAAGTTGTATTCTTAGTTGGTAAGTCCGAAAAAAGAAATAAAAATTAAACAAAAGTTAGTGGCTTACAAAGACGGGCAACTCCGGACACATGTTTATATATAAACTTTTTCCCTTAGAATATTATAAGGAAAACCCCCCTTAAGCTACGTAGTGTACTTCTGAAACACCCTGTATATCCTTCTGCTGCGGTGACAGATTTCCAGACGTTTTATGGATGTCATGTTACCCCCTGCATTGGCCATAGCTTCTTCTAAAATAGTGACTTGTATTATATCTCTTCTAGTCTTATTTATCCCCACATATTGGTTAACATATTTTCATTTAGAATATTTTAAAAATAATCTATTTTTTTCTATATGGGGCGGCCGTAGAGTTCTATGCTTGCAATTGAACTTTGCTTCCGCTATTTTAAGAATAAATATAGACCCGACATCTTCAATGCCATCGGTAGGTATCTTCACGGCGACAAGCACCGTTAATTCCCAATACTTGTGGTTTCTTCCCACGGTATCCGATGGTTTTGTTCTTAATATTCGGCATCAAGTTTGGAACCTTCCCTATACCAATATTTTCTTTAACATTCAAATGCACTTTCAACACTCAACACTAATTTGGATTTTGCCGATAATATACCGAATTTTCTAAATCGGTAATATCCGATGGGGTATCGCTGCCACTCCATATTATTAGAAATTACTTCAAATTGTTGCAAGCACAAAGCATAGAAAGTGACAAGCAACAATCCTTTGGTTAAATAATTGTTAGCGCCATGCAGCAGTGGATGGACCAAGAACTATGTTTTAGAGGCGGTAAATTTAAATTATGTAAAGTACATACATATGTTGTTTCGAGTTAGGCTAGGAACACAGATGAGAGTTGCAGCACGTAGCTACATCTCGTGGCAACCACACGCATCAACCCAACCAGGACAGCAAGAATCCATATAGGTTAAAACGCTGGCAAGGCGGCCCATGCGCAGCAACTCTCATCTGCTTAATTGCATTTCTATGTCAAAAGCACTTTGAGGTCCCTTACCTTTTCGTCAGACCCGGAGCCTTGCCGATGAGCCGTAAACGGCGAAATGCGTCCAAGAATTAGGTCTGACGGAAGGATGAGGGCAACTCTATACACGAACTTATTTTAAGTTTGTTGTTTTTTTAATAGGAGTCTTAAATTAATATGTGTTTAATTATAACCTGATTTTACATATCTTGCAACAGATGTTAATTTGAGACTAGTGTGACCAAAATTTGGACTGAGCAAAACAAATAAAAATAATACAAATGTTTACTTTATTTGCAAAATAATCAGCTACTGAAAACAGTTAAAGTTTATCCTAAGAGTCAAGACTTTAGAGTATACACCTACCTGTAATATATATTTACGTTATAAGTCCGGTAAATCAACTTTCACAGTATGAGTGAAATGTTTCGAGACAAGGCGACGAAGGAGCCGAGTCTGGAATTTTGAAACGAATACAATATTTTACAATATTTTATTTCATACTGTTCTGTTAAAAATTATAATTATGTTTTGAAATTATAATGAAGTTTTATTCTGCGTCGTATATTTGAAAAGTGCTTATATTTACTGGTGGAAACATTGTGTGTTGGACATTGATTAAACTAAAACTTACAAATTTCAGTCCGGTAAAGAAATTTTACAGGACTACACCGGTAAAAAAATTTTACCGGACTTATTGCTGTAAAACCTTATTTTCTGGACTAAATTCAAATATGTAAAAAAGGTGTGTTTTACAATACAGTATGAAATAAAATAATTTTTCGTTACAACAACTCACTTCGTGATATATTATACTTAGAGTATTTTAAGTAAATGTTTGTATTACATTATAGCACTTCAAAATAAGAAAAGACTTGTGCATACGAAAAATTACAATGACGAAAAATGACGTAGACGATAATTATTCTTGACATTATTGGTTGTTAACAGAACCATTTCTGTACAAATCGTTGCTGCATCTTGCAATAAAATGCAGCAACAAGCGTTACGTCGCTGAATTAATAAACTTAAAAATTAATAATAGATTTAAAAAAAAAGGCGTTTTTGTGAATTTGAGTAAAATTTTTAATATTTTTAATATAGAACAACTTAAATCTAATCACAAAAACTATCAATAGAGTACTTAACTTTTGCTTTGCCAACAAGAACAAAAATCTGCTCGACGGCCTGTTTCTATTTTTATCGGGAGGTCAGGTGTGGCATGACATGACAGTCAATGCCAAAAATCTGCCAAAATTCTGCCCCAAATGCCACGGCTATCCACCTTCAATATCGGATCTGGGCCAGCCGCAATTTAATATTATTTACAGTAGGGGGGGGGGCTGGACACCTCAACTCCACATTGGGGCCACAAAACGGGGTTACTTTTCTATATAGAACGGGACACCAAACAGGGAACAACATGACAAACGTTAATTTAAAATAAACTTACTCGAAAATTGATTTCCCAACATTGGTCTCGTCATGTCACCGTCATATCAGGACCTGGGGCGACATTACCGCCTGCGGCTGTCATTTAAGAAAACTCTGTATAAGATATTATGCTTTATATAGCACAACATTAACCGTTTCTATAGTAACTACAGAGGAAGTTAACCAGATGCTGTGAAATTGCATGGGAAATATTTGTTTATAATATAGAATTTTATTCAGTTAATTCAAATTTACTGTTAAACAAACATGTTGTTTGTATTTCGCTTGCGAAATTTGTGTTTTAATTATACATTGGAGAATATTTTTGATCTTGACCTGCGGTGTCGACCAAAAATTAACGCTCTCGTAATACATTTAAAAAATAGCCATTTCAAGCACTAAAAACTAAGTATTTTAGTGTCGCTTATTTACTGGAATAATTTAATTGTACGTTAATAGATATTTACGTTATAAGTCCGGTAAATAAACTTTTACAGTATGAGTGAAATGTTTCGAGACGAGGCGACGAAGGAGCCGAGTCTGGAATTTTGAAACGAATACTGTAAAGGATTTGCCGGACGAATGACGTACAATATTTTATTTCATACTGTTCTGTTGAAAATTATAATTATGTTTTGAAATTATAATGAAGTTTTAGTCTGCGTCGTATATTTGAAAAGTGCTTATATTTACTGGTGGAAACATTGTGTGTTTGACATTGACTAAACTAAAACTTACAAATTTCAGTCCGGTAAAGAAATTTTACAGGACTAGTCCGGTAAAAAATTTTTACCGGACTTATTGCTGTAAAACCTTATTTTCTGGACTAAATTCAAATATGTAAAGGTGTGTTTTACAACACAGTATGAAATAAATGAATATTATTGTAGGTGTTTAGTTAAGGTAGACAGTATTGTGCACGTACTTTTTAATAACACAAAGGAGAAGTTCATAATACACTCCCTGATAATAAATTCTGGACAAAGATAATGTTAGTCAATTTTATA
Organism: Polydrusus tereticollis; assembly: GCA_963920685.1. Lineage (NCBI taxonomy): Eukaryota > Metazoa > Arthropoda > Insecta > Coleoptera > Curculionidae > Polydrusus > Polydrusus tereticollis. Next base: position 61,957,845 of record OY987329.1, read on the forward strand.
GTCCTGAACTTTTCAAATAATAATAATAATAATAATAATAATAATAATAAAGGCTTTTTATTAATACATAACAATAACAACAACAAAAGAAAAATACAAAGGTGGCGAGATCCAGCATAGCTGTTCATCTAACCACCAGACAATTACATTTCAAAGTTTAACAATAATAATAATGTCGAAAAACCAAAAAATAATTACCTTAAGTAATTTCAAAAGTAAAAAAAAGAAAAAAAACGACTTAACTATCCATGATCCGAAATTGGCCGAAAAAGCGCAAATATTGGATTTATTTTAAAATAGAGAAGAAAAACAAAAATATAACGTAAGTAAAAATTTGCTAGAAAACAATTCAGCCTCTCTCACTTATTACACACTTTTTAAGATGATTCTTAAAGCTATTTACAGATGAACATGATTTAATTATAGGTGGTAAGTTATTATATGTTTTAATAGCGTTATACGTAAAGGAGCGCTGGAAGGCGGCAGTGCTGTGTCTGGGAATCTGGAAAAGTTCATTGTAGCGCGTAACCCCGTTGTGAATATCGCGACCTCTAACAAGTTTTTCATAGAGATATACAGGTTCTTTAAATTTGTTTATTTTATACACCAAAGTACCCAAATGCATTCGATATCTTTCAGCCAAGGAAAACCACCCAGAAGCAAGAAATGATGGAGTTATGTGGTCAAATTTTCTTAGACCGTAGCAAAACCTAATACATGAATTTTGTAGTTTTTTCAAACTACTCCTACTTGCTACGGTGAGTGCAGGCCAATAAAGAACATTTGCATAATCGAGTAGGGATAAAATCAAACTATCACAGAGTCTAAGTTTGATGTCCTGAGCTAAAATATCTTTATGAATGTATAACGTTTTTAATTTAATGAACGATTTTTGTAAAAGTTGGGAGACATGTTGCTCAAATCGCAAGTCAGCATCCAATAAAACACCAAGATTCTTACATACTGAGGATGGGTTTATTGCGACTTCATTTAAGGTAATGTTTAAATTATTGGCTAAAATATCTCTATCCCGCCCAAATATCATCATTTGGGTTTTATTATTATTAAGTATAATTTCATGGGCTGCTGTTAACTTAGAAACAATTGCGAGGTCATTGTTAATGTGCGCCGATGGTGGATTATCATTATAAAAGAAATAATAATAAATTTGCATATCATCGGCGTACTGATGAGACTTGCAATTGTTTAAATGATTAGAAAAATCAGCGGTATAAATAGAAAACAACAATGGCCCCAATATACTACCCTGTGGTACCCCTCTGTGCGTCGTCACAAAGTGCGATGCTTCGCCAGGTAATAGCACACGCTGACTCCTCCCACCAAGATAGCTCTCTATAAACTTTAATGATGAGTTACTCAGATCATAGAATTTTAGTTTCGTTAGCAAAATAGAATGATTTAAAGTATCAAACGCCTTACTGAAATCAAGTAAAATTAAGCAGGAATTCTTTCCTTCATCCCGAGCTCTCAGAAGGTCATCTGTTACATTAAGAAGCGCGGTTGTAGTGCTATGAGCTTTCCGAAAGCCGGATTGTGTAGAAGGTAATGCCTTACTGTGTAAAAAATGTTGGTTCAATTGTTCATTAGCTATTTTCTCTAGAATTTTAGACATACAACATAATATACTTATTGGACGAAAATCTGAATGCGATAGAGGGTTGTTATTTTTAGGAATAGGGATTACTTTAGCATTTTTCCATAAGGAAGGAAATTTACCGGACATAAGGCACTTGTTAATTAAGAAGGTGATAATAGGGGTAAGATGTGGAGTTATTAAGGAAATTATTTTTATATCAATATTATCTATGCCTCTCGCTTGTGTTTTAATTTGTGAGATAATTCTACAAACCTTCTCTTCTGTGACCTCAAAAAATGAAAATTGATTCTGTACAGATGGTAGAGTTTTATTGTCATATAAATCACTAATGAGACTATCCCTGTTCGCAACCGGACGGGGTACACTATCAATAAAAAATGTATTAAATGAATTTGCACTGCCAATATTTGACGGAAAGCTTGTTGATGAAGAGTTAATATTAAGATATTTTAACGTTTGCCAGAAACCCTTTGGGTCGACCCTAAATTTATGGTTCAAATACCCTTTTTTCTCATTCCGAACAGCCATCGTCACAAAATTTCTAAGTTGTTTATATTCATTCCTTGAAGTCTCAGTTTTCGTTTTTTTATACCTTGTTAGCGCTTTCCGTTTCAACTTTATCATAAGTTTAAGATTGTCAGTTAGCCACGGTGCCGGAGCCTTAGTGAACCGAGACGTTTTTATAGGGGCGTGAACATTAAAAATATTATCCAAATTAAAATTTAAGAATTCAAGCATATGATCCACATCGTCATATTCATATATAGTATCCCAATGGACAATAGAAAATCATTTAAGAAATTATTGTAATTAAAGTGGCTATAATCTCTGTACGTTTTAAATTGAAATTGTTCTCCAATCTTGGTAAAAAAGTGTAGGAATAGGAATACACTCTGAATTTTAGGTTTCAAAAAATACTGATATCTTAATCGGCATTGCAGTTTTTCAATTTTATACACAATTCAGAACATCACATTATTTTACCAAGTAGCATAAACAAGTATACAAAAATTAGTAGCGCGTATTTCCACCTCGTATTCTTATCACTTCTACCATACGACGTGACGTGCTTTTAATGCAGTTTTGAATTCCTTCTCGAGGAATAATGTCCTATTCTTCACAAAGGGCTGTTCGAAAATCTGGCAATATTTCTGGATGTCGATTGCGAACACGTCTACCTAGCATATCCCATACGTGTCGAACTGCATTTAAATATGGGCCACGCAGGGCCATTCCAATCGCTGAATATTTACCTAATCTAAATACCCTATTACAACTCGTGCAATTTACGGCCTGGCATTATCTCGTATTAAAATAGAGTTCTGTCCAACAAACTGAGCGAAGAGTACTACGTGATCAGCTTAACATTATTGGTTATAACGGTCAGCAATTAAGGAACCATTTTCTATCAACACTAGATCCGTAGGGGCATCTAGTATTACCCCAGCCCACACCATGACACTGCCACATTTAGTAAGAGGTCTAGGAAATGTGCAGTCTCCTCCAGACACATTCACGTCCGTCAGGTGAGCGCAGACAAGAGCGCGAATCATCTGTGAATAATACGTGTGCCCACTCTTCCGCTACCTAGTTTCTGTGTTTATGAGCAAAATTTAATCGTGCTGTACTGTACCATGGGTTGGAAGTAAAGCTAAACATACAACAAGACATTAATTCCGCTTCTTGCAACCTTTGCTGGATGGTTCGTGCAGAGGCTACGGAATCACATACATCTTGAAGTCCACGGCTATTAATGGTAAATAGTATACTTCGATCTCGTAACGCAGTTAGATTTATTAAATGGTTATCACGTCGATTGGTAGCACGTGGTCTCTCTAATTCTCACGTCGTATGCACTCACTAGTCTGACGAAACCAACTGATCGCATGTTGTACAGTAATTTTTGCTTTACCTAAGAATTCCTTAATGTACCGTAAAAAAGGGACTTTTATTTCTGTCTTTATAAAGATCAAGATCGGAAAACAACTTTAAAAGTTACAAGACTATTATATATACCTGACAACATTATGTTTGTCGGGAATTTATTGTCGGGAAGTGAATATAATTTTTTGTAACCTTATATTTTTCTACTCTCTAATGTAGGTTTAGATTTTACTATTTTACTTCCTACTAAACTTACCTTGTAGAACGTCAACTGCAATGTACTAACAAGCAAGAATTTTATTGCTCTGCCCTCTGAACAAATAGATTTTCCCAAACCGGACGTATTTGAAATTTATAGGATATTTTAATTTATGGGAAGATTTACCGAGGTCTAGCTTGTCTTGGGGCAAATCCAAACTAGTCCATAATTGATTGTTTTTTAGTTTTTATGTTTTGTCGCCCATTATCGGCATGAATTAAGTGAGTAAAGGCAATTAGGTTAGTTCGGACATTTAAATTATTGTTATAATATTACTTTATTGTTATGTTGTTTGTAAAATTGTTATTAATGATTTTGTTATTATAAGTACTTATACTTATTACGGAAGAAGTAAAGGAGAGTTCCTATTTAATCCTTCCTAAATATTCCAATTCCATACAAGATTTAATATCATAAGTGACTTATCAAACCGCGATTGAATAATTCGTTTTGCCAAAAGTAGTCAACTACCCGTCTCCCAGCTGTTACAGTATAACATCTCTAAATGCTCAAGGACTATCAATTATCAAGGAAATGAGCAAAAAGAAACCCCGTCTTGATTGAAAAAAAATCTTTGCTGGTTAGTTTAATACACTTATTTTATTAAGTAATGAAAAAGGTACTTTTTTTTAATTTCGAACTTTGGTAAATTTATTTAGCGAAAATTTGAGATACAAAAATACGCATAAAATATTTTTAAATAACAAACGAGAAAAATATTATATCTAAAAACAATTAATCGTAACCATGTGTGGAATTATCCCAAAATATTTTATATTGGCATAAAAAACTTTTCAATTTTATGTTAAAAATAGCAAGTACCCGACATGTGTTACAATGCCACTCATCCCGTTGCTATTCATCCCGTTGCAATTCGTCTCGTTATAATTCATAACTTTGCAATTTATTTCGATGCAATGCCACTTATCCCGTTGCAATGCCACTCATCACGTTGTCATTCAACTCGTTGCAATTCATCTTGTTACAATTGATCTCGTTGAAATGACACTCATCCAGTTGCAATGAAACTTATCACGTTGCCCGACTGTTTTTAGATTTAGAACCTCTGTACGGAAGCTCTAGTAACAACGTTATTAAGCGCTAAGGTATTAGTTAAAGAATCTGGATTTTGACTTACTGATAGAAGTATAATATCAAGTTTTTTTTTTTATCTTCAGTAAAGGCGGTTAGTCGGCCACTTTAATTAAATCACGTACTGTCCCGTGATCTTCAAATTTGTGAAATGCCGTACTCACAGTTGATTGCCCAATTGAACTCTTTACTCTACTTTTCATTAAATAACATACAAACTTTATTCTGAGTATGTACCTTGTCTCCACAACCCAATGATATTAAAATTTCAATACGTTACTTTTCTGAGAGCACTATAACTCAAAACGACAGAACGATAAGGAACTAAACTACCCAAATACTGACATTTACTTACAATAAAAGGTGATAAGGAGCAAAACCGTGCAAAAAGTCATCCTGTTTTGAATCTAATGGTCAAATGTAAATAATGTAGGCTTTTGTTAATCAATAATAGATTTTTGAAAGAAACTTATTTGGGTTGGTTTTACCATAACTGTTTGGGAAACACGTCTACGAATCGCCAACGCTGCAATAAGGAAAAACTACCGCCTGTGTTCAAGAGTCGTTCAGACTTCTAGCGTAGCGACAAGACATTTTTATTCTATTTTATTAGCAAAGCCGCCAAATGTCTAGCCTATGGCCAAAAATCATGGCTGAAACAATTATAGCACGTGCTTTAATCTGACATGTGTGTCAGGCAAAGTGATTTTTTAGGGACGTGGGCCCGGTAACAGAGGTTACCATTTTTTTTAACGTACAGTAAAAGTACCGTGATTTTCGCAGTTAAAGAAACTACATTATTTGTGTTTGGTTAAAACGTGCACGATGTTGCACGTTAGTGTTTTGCAGTTCGCGTAAATACGTGAAATATTCAGTTCTATATGAAACATGTCCCTCGTGATATTCAGACGGCAAAATCCCAACGGTAAAAATTGTATTATTGTAAGGGTGATGAAAAGTGGAAGAATAAAAAGACATAGCAAAACAAGTTGCACTTAATTGGTCTAGCAAAAATAAAACGAACCAACCTTATACTGTGGGTGATACCGTGTCTACGTGAGGCCAGCGCGAACTCTTGTCTAAAACAATAACGAAATGAGCAATCCTCTCCTTTTTTGGTGCCATGGGATTCAGTTTTTGACGACTTTTTCATTTAGCCGCCATGTGACCTAGGTTGCCATTTAAGACAAAAAGTTAGGGTAGCTAAGGAACTAGAGGTTCGGCGGTTGAAGGAAGGAGGTTGAGAAGATTACGGAAAAGTAAACAACAATTTAAATCAATTTCGGTGTTTTAGCTTATTTCTTAAAAATAACTTATACAAGGAATATTAATTTTATAATGTCTACAACGAGTTCAATATACATTTTAATACCATAATATTATTCTATATTTTACATCCTAATTATTGATGTTTTTACCTCTAATTCTCGATGAAACAAAAAAATAATTCATTGTTTGTAAACAATTACTTTATACGTATATAATCTAATCTATAAATACAAAAAAGTTTCGACCCACGTGTGGGTACTTTATTTTTACATACAAATTCAATTTGTTAAAATTCCATATGAAATATAATCTGCGAGTCGTGCTCGCTTGTGTTGTGTTTGCATTGGATGGAATACGCCCACTGCGATGGGGGAGTGTCAGGATCGAGGTCAGGATCAACTTAATGAAACAAGGGGAACTTTGTGCCATTGTAAAATTGTAACATCTATAACTATTTCGTTTTCTTTATGAATAACCTTATTCATTTTCAACGTAAGTATACAAGATCTTAGGGAAATGGTGTCACATATTTTTATGGATGACTCCTAGAATGGTCCTGAGACACGCTCAATTCTTTGTTTTAACCTAACTCAATTCACAACGTGGCACCTGATATATTGCACTGCTTGGCAAACAAGTAAATAAGTGACTTCCCTGCAATATTGCCAAACATTCGACTCTATTAGATTTCTACAGGAAACCTTGTTTGTAATACAAGAACATATGCCTTGATAATTTTAATTTGTACTCTTTAAGTATTTAACGCTTAATAGAAAACCCTTATGCCAGGATTATAGCTTGTGGCTAACTTTAATCTTTAGTTCAACCGCTAGAATGGATACCTAGAAAGTAATCCGAACCTGTAATTACGGACATTATTTATATTTCTTTCTTTAAAAATAAGACAGTTTCAAAGTAATTACTCTGAAATGGCGATAGCCCATCAGTTTCTTAATACGCGCGATATTTCAAGAATTAAACTCACTCATTAGCTGGTTGTACTCAGGAGGTTGGAAAAGGATTTCTACGAATCAATGTGTTAACACAACTTTCTTCTTATATAAATTTAGTTCCTAAATATTAAAATATAAATTTCGGGCACTCTGTAATTGCTAGGTGTTTTAAGTGTTTTACGCTAATGAGATTCAGACTATTTTTGCTTATAGAAATATGACATGATATGCTGTATTTTCATACAAAGAAACGGGATATTATACTAAGATCTTCTCAATCGAAAGGCATTTTTAAGGACTATGCCTACATATTAACCTGATTCTTTAGAAGTTCAGATGCCATTGGAAGAGTTTAATGAATTGAAAACACAACTTAAAAATATGTTATAGCTGCAATACGTCTCAAAATCGTTGACCATCTTCATATTGACCGTATAGCGAAGATTTGTTTTCCCAGATCTGAGACCAGAGCCAACACCGAAAAGCGAATATAAGACCTCTAAAGAAGAGCAGTTCATTTAAATGATAGTACAGTCTCTCAAATAATTTATAGAAGATCATAAAGTTGGCTGTGTGTTACTTTTTCTATATATACTATTATTTGATGCTAATCCGATTTTTTAAAACTCTTGTTGGAGTAAATATGTTTGACTCCAAAGAAATGAGCATAACCTTTAGGGAGTTTTCGCTTTTAAAAACTTTATTTCTAAAACGCAGTAAGTTTAATACCAAGAGCAATCTGAAACAATAAACGTACGTTTCCCTGTCGACTAATGGATACAATGATATTATCGCGTCGCACATAATTTTTAATTTTTTTTTATGTACTCTAAAAAAATAATTTAATTTATAATATATTATTAATTTTTTTACAATGTTTCTTACCAACAAAAAACCAAGTACCAAACCAAACCAAGGTAAGCTCATTATCAAATGATTGAAAAAGTGCTGTGGAAGGGCTTCCCAATTCATTAGCAAATTATTGTAATGTTTGGGGTGGTTGCTATAGTCGACCGAATTACCACGACATTGCAGCCCTAATTCGCTCAATGCAGTTCATGTCTGGTAAACAGGGTGGTCATTCCTATTCTCGGAAGACCATGATATTTTATTCGAGCGTTTACAATTCTTGCAAGGCAAGGAGGGCATTATAATTAATTAACTCAAATATCTCACATATAGTAACAGCACACATGTCACGATCTTACGGCAGTCACTGTTTCGTGGATTGAGATCACTAGATTAGGGCGGTCATCAAAATACAAACTGATCCGCCGCCAAAACGAGTGGTAGGCGCCACTAAGACTTTATTGTAGCGCTGTCCTCTTTTTCTCCACACTAATATTCGGCCATTGCACGTACATAAACAGAATCTGGATTGTCGGTAACGGGACAATGGCTCCAATTTTGGATATGCGAATTACTGTGTTCAATAGCCCAACCATATCTGCATGTAGGATATGCTACCGTTAACGTTGGGTGTAACGCGTCTTCTTGTCCTCAAATTACGTGTGTACAACCGTCCTCTAATAGTTTGAGTAGAAATCACTCTTCCAGTATGGGCCGACCTGCGCATTTATCTGTATCTGCCGAAGGAATGCGGACAAAGGACGTTCAGTAGTTTACGATGTTACCACATACCGTTACCTAATTATAATATAATTTAATATTTATTAGCAACGAAACGCTGATATTAAATGTATCCATTAAAAATAAACAATAATATATTTACGAAACTAAAAATATTTTAATATAATTTTAACCATATTCAAGATTGCTTTTCATCCTATTATTTTTGATATTTAAATGCATGGAACTATTAAAGGGAATATGTGACTATTGTTAAACTAATTGATTGACACAGGTCGCGTGCCGCTCGCAAAACAAGTGCCCGATATTTGTGTGTGTCAGTGGAGTAGTGATATACCTGGCGAGAGTTATCAGTTTTTATAAATAGGTCGGCGCGGTATCGCAAAACCTTAATTCATGCGTCTTTGACATTAATACGATCAAAACTGAAAAGTCATCATCACTGAATCAATAATGAAGCTGTTTTCTTTTTCATACCAAAATATAATTTCCTATTTTTATCGCATTCAAAGCATAATGGAGTAGCACGCCCATGACTGCGCCATGTTTTCAGATACGTCGTAGCCACATACTTTTATTCTCTTATACAGTAAGGCGTTTCGTTACTTTATAATACCTATCTACTTTATTAGCTTTTATCGTATAACTAACGAACACTAACTAAAGAATTATGCAAAAAAATACTAATTCTTAACTTTTCATATTGGATTTCTCTACATCAATTTTATTAATTTTTTTACCTATTCTTTTTGAAATCTCACTATTATTTACACAAACAGTATTTAAAATTATATTCTATTTGCTTCAGCGATATATTTAATATTAAAAACAATTGAATGTAGTTAAGAAAATAAGGGTGTTATTATTTGAGACATGGGATTACGAAACTTAACTTCAAAGTTTTTACAACCATTTATTATAATTTACGACTTTTGGAACAGGTAACTTTGAATTTCTAGGTATTTGGGTCAGCTCAAAACTTCTAAATCATTTGGATAAAATTACTACTGTGGACAGTGGTTTGAATAGCACAATATAATAGTTAGGTATTTCATTACTTACAGTTTATATTTCGAGCGAATTGTTTATAAATTTGGAAAAAACTAGGTAGATGAGAAAGATTGACAAATGAGGATTGCCTCTCCAAAACGTTCTGTGTGGCAATTAAAAAAAATTAACACACGCAAAAACGAATAAAGCGCACTTACAACCGCATTTCAATGAATTACCGATTTCGAGAAATTTGGCACTACATTAATATATTTTATACTCTTTTGAATAATTCATACTTATTATGTATATGACCTTTTTTTAATATTTGCCATAAAAGGATTTTTAAAAAATGTCTTCGATATTCTAAGGTTTTTGGTCAGTTCGGTGCTGCCAATCAAGCAAATGACTAACTGCGAACGAAATCAGGACAAATATCATTAAAACCTGTATCATAGAGGCTCTTGCCTCTGAGAAGTACCTCAACGTTTCTGTGGGGCTGCCTTAGATGTCGTAGTAATATGTGTTGCAATGAATTATCAGAGTTAGTAGAAAAAAGGCCAGGCTGCTAATTTTTTTCAAAACCACCAATGCTTAATCAATGAATTTTAGTAGAGGTGGGTAACTTATATTAAATTTTAATTTGATATTGATGATTGATAATAGTGACGTTGCCAAATTTTTGTTTTTTTCTGTAGGTAGTACCCAGTTGTCGAGTGTAACACTACCGTAGTAGCACACCAATATTTTGAAGAAAATATTTTAAGAAATATTGCCACAACATTTTGTGTCACATATTTTCTCTTATATAACAAATATTTATGAATATATTTATTTATATATAGCAGTACTATATTATGCAAATATTTATGTCATATATTTTAACAACATGTAACATTGCCCTAAAATATGTAGGTACCTACCTATAAAATAAAAACTGTTATGCATTAAATTAGTAACTTTGTTCTCTAGTAAATACTAGAAATATCCAACCACTGGCGCAGCTGCCAGACTGCCACCAGACTAGATGACATCTTAGTCCTTACCACAGAATAGATAAGAGATTATCCTTATAATTTAATAAGGAAAGATCAAATCGTCAAAGGCCAAATAAATTATGCTTATTACTTAAAACCTGCAGCTTCGAACTCTATATTTCCCGTCAATACAGGACCAGCACGTATGCCTATGTTAAGAAATGGTTAGCTTACCTTGAAGAACTTATCGGAGGGAGGAGCTATCTCAAGCTTTGATCTCCTCTTACTCCCCCAGGCTTGCTGCCTCGCCCCCTGCGATCCACTCCTCAGAATCTCACCATTAACAGCAATACTCCGCTGTCCACATAGAGTCGTGAAGAAAGGGGGTAGAAGGTTTTCGGTGATGAATCCGGGCGGGGCTTTTTGGGGGGGAGTGGTAAATTTTTTGGCTACACCTAAAGTAGTTGGTGTCGGGGGCGCTTGTGGCGGTACGAAGCACCTATATCATAATTCGACACTTGTCTGATGAGCGGGTTGGGGTGGGTGGGGGTAGCAGTGAGGATTTAGGTGTAGGTATTGAGCTAGGGGGGTATGTTTATTATTTCGGTGTAGATCTACGTCACGGATGAACCATGGGATATCCATGGCTGTTCGGATGTAATGATTTTCAAGGGATTAGTGAAGGTTAAGGCCGAATGGAGCTGCGTAACCCCAGGCTGGCGATCCGTATGTGAGGGTGGGATGGATGATTGAGCTGATGAGGAGGAGTTTGTTTTTGTGACTGAAGGTTCGGCGTCGGTTGGGCAGTTAGCTATAGAAGTGCTGGCTTTGTTGGTGACGTTTTGAATATGGGAGCGCTAATGGAGGGTTTTGTCGAGGACAATATCGAGGTATTTCACAGTATCTCACCAGGGAACGTCGCGTCCATCCAGGTTGGTCACGTCAAGGGGAGGTTTCCTTCTACGAGCAAACTAGATAATTTGGATTTTATCGGGATTTATGCGTATGTTCCGATAAAATAAACTCCTTAAACCGATGGCATTTGGCCTCGTAGGCCGTGCAATCAATGCAGCGCCATCTTCTAGTAGTTTCAAGCTACCATTAGTTATGTTGTGGTAAGAAAAAAATAAATATGTCAAATCAATTTATTCCAGAAATGTTTCTATAAAGTATATTTACTTAATTAGCACAAACAAGGACAAGTTATGTGTTATCAATATTTTTTAAATATATCTATTAAACATTGTGTTTCAGCAATGCACAATATTTAATAGATATGTGAATATATTGAAAATATATATCTGTAACACTACAAATAACTTTAAATATAATGTACTAAAATATTAAATAAATGTTTTTAAAATATGTATTTTTTATATTGCAATTTAACAAAACCAAAACCATTTTGTCTATATGGGGTGCTACTAGTTCCTCCTATCAATTTTGCTTTTTCTGGTAATATCAAATTTTTATCTCGAATAGTTCTCTGGGAAGAAAAGTGTAATTGAATTTAAAATTAAAATAATCGGAATTATTTTAACAAAATAGAAATTAATTACACATTACAGATTTTTTAATAAAATATAATAAATTATATTTTAAAAAATCTCGTATTTGCCATTTGCTTTCATTTTTTCTTACACAGAACTATATTTTTTTTCTTTCTTTACTGTTGGCTTCTTAAGTTAGCCTTTCTTGGCTTTTACTTTTATTTGCTGCAGACTTTTCTTTTCGAATACTTTTTTGAAGCTTTTTTCATTGTTCTTTTTTTCATTGATTTTTTTTTCATTCTTTTTTCTCTTGAAAGTTGTTGTTCTTTTCCAGTTTTGTTATGTTAATTTTTTGATATTTTTCATGATAATTTAGCATTCAGGGTGAGAGCCAGTCTTTCGGCATTTTGTATGTGTGCTGTGGCTGTGATCTTATGTGTGAATTTGTTATTAGATTATTTGTTGATACGTCTGTCCGTCTGTGGTAGTTCGTAATTATCTTATGTATTGTTCAATTATTTCAATTTTCATTTCGTCATGTAGTATTTTAACTGGTACGTGTCTTTGTACGTTTAGTGCGATTCTAATTGTCCTGTTTTGTAAGATTTGTATTTTTTTTAGTCTTGTCTTGTTTGCTGTACAACATGATGGTATTCCGTATGTTAGTACTGGTCTGATAATTGTCCTGTATATTGACATTTTCGTCTTGTTTGTGATATTGCTGTTTTTACAAATTAACGAGTACACTGCACTCAATTATCTCTGTGCCTTTGCGACTCTTTCGCCAACGTTTTCGTTCCAGGTAAGTTTCTTATCGAAGACAAGACCCGAATTAAGAAGTCATTTGAATTGTACTTAAACTCACTAGAATTATTAATAATAAGATTTATTACTCGTAATATGAAATTTTGTGGAAACAGTTATTAGTTTATGAGCATTTTAAGATCCACTAACCTGCCTTTTTTCTCAAAAAATTATTTGATTGAATAAAAAATGAGTAGTGATACATTTGAAAAATATACTTGAATTATATACAGAAAAACTTGGCAACCTCGCAGTTATCAATTTTAATTCAATTTTTTAATTACCCACCTGTACCAAATTCAATGATTTAGCTTTAGTTGTTTTGACGCAAATTTGCCGTTCCAGTTTTTTCTACTACCCCTGCATTGTTCACCACACGGTTCTAGAGATACAACGCCTGAGGAGGCAGGGCGCTAAAATGCATAAAAATAGTCGCTATGACGCAATGGTGGCAGTATAGGCGTTTGTAATAATTATTTTATTATTATTATTTTATTCTCAAATTGCCTAAAACACAAAAGAAATACCTACTGATTTGTTAATAACAAAGATATTTTATACAAAAAAAATGATTCTTGTAACTAGTCCCTAGGATTTAACAAAAAAACAAATACCTATAGAAACTGAATTCGTTTCAACAGCGTAACTGAAAGCCAATATAACTTATTATACAATAAGTTGCTATTTTGGTTAAACGAGCCATAGGGTGGCAAATTTTGACCACAATTATCGCACTGTAATTATTCAAAAATAAAATAATAATTGGCACATTTCTAGCTTAAATGTAATTAAAAGCTTTCCATATATAAATTTTCCTGCATTTTTAAAAACACATTAAAACATGGAATCATTCAAAATAATTTAAAAACCGAATATCCTACAGTCTTGCTTTTGCAGAATATACTTTGCCAGGTGCATTTTCCAATTTGCTTTAGCAACGGTGTAATCACAATTTTTTTTTGGAAAAAGAATTATTTTAATTGCTTTGACAAATAAAGTATGTATGTTTAACCTTAGTTTTCTTAACGGAATACCGATTTATAAGTTTATTTGCTACATTTTGATAAGACAATGTTGTACAGGGTGTTTCCTCAAATTTTGACAGCTTCTAGCGACTTTATTATTCCAGAAAAATTGTTCAGATAAAAATTGTAGGGTATCATCCAAACCGTCCGAATTTACTACTCGAAACAATTGAGCATCACTTGTGAACTTTTTGACTTATTGTATACTTTTTTTTAATGGAACACCCTATAATTATGTGTTTATTGGATAGCGCTTAAAATTCTCTTTTCAAAAATATATAAGTTGGTTATAATTACTTCATCCATTGTTAAAATATCTGCTATTAAAAAATCGAAAGATTACTAATTTACTATATGAAATAAATCACAGTAAGCATTGGAAAACAAAGTTATCAAATGACATTACTGGCGGCATACGACATGGAACATTTAGTTTTCAATTCGTTTTTAAATTTTGATAATATTAAGTCGCAAAATGGGTTATACTGAAGAGGAAAAAAGGGAAATAATTTATTCTTTTATAAGAATAATAAAAATGCCAGTGCAGCACAAGCCGATTATCGAGTTTTTCACCCAGGTATGCCGGTGCCATCAATAGGCACTTCCTATAATATAAAAAGACATTTTAGGATTCACAAAAATTTTCGAAGGAAAAAAAGATTTGTGAAGATAAATGAGGACGAAGAATTAGAGATTTTATTATATTTTCAAGGTAAATGACTAATTAGGACTTTAAATTTTGTAAAATTAATTTAAATGTGTGTTTGTAGAAATCCTACTTTTTCAACTGAACATGCCAGTAAATATTTCAATAGGTCTAAAAAGAAATTTAGTACTACCCTTCGTAAATATGGATATCATCCATACAAAGTTTTACCTGTTCAGAAGTTGACGGGGGATCAAAAAGTTACATGCTTTAAAGGAAAGTAAGGGATAACGATTTTTTTAAAAAATATATTATGGAGCGATGAAGCTACTTTTACCACAGCTGGGATGTTTAACAGGCGAAATAGTCATTTATGGGCATTAGAAACCCCCCGCAGAATGTGTGAAATTAAATTCCAATGCCGAAGAGCAGTTTATGTCTGGTGCCGCATTCTCAACACTAAAGTTATAGACAACACATAACACCCTGTACCAACGTTCTTTTGTAAAATATGAAGGTTACAATGTTAATAATAATAAAGTATAACTAAAACCAAAAAACGTATTTATTAAACTGTGTCTTAGTATAAAATTTTTATTTAAGTCTTAACTATTTACTCTGAAGATCTGAATAGAAATTTACATATTTTAGTGGAATATAGTCACCTATATACGTAATAAGTTGGCAAGTTTTTCCTCCCTAATTGGTAAAGGTCTATCGTTCGCTTCTGTCAGTAATAGTAAAATAATAATAGTAATAATAATTGCTTTAACCCTTTTCTTAGGTAATTTTAACGAATAAATAAACAAAAATTGAATTGTTTTATGGATTTTACGTAATCGGATAGTGTTCGGGTTATCCGATGTAATTTGTATTCACATCGTCTGGGTTATTTCGGGTTAGTAAAATTAAAAAGAAAAAACCTAATTCATGTAAATAACTATAAAAGGATTTAACAACAGTCAGTACTGGCAATTATTTCCCTAGCTTGACTATAGATAAATTTACCTTTCATATATGTATTCATTTTACAAACCGCAACATTTTAATTATTGTCAATTAAATAATATAATTCTATGCTACGCCAATGTCTGTAAAACTTCTGACGATGTCATGATGACAAGCACATTCCCACTAATTCAGTATTATATACAATAAAAAGAGACTAAACAATTATTAAGGCCCAGGTTATAATTTGTGGCACAGAAATCCGCGCTGAATTAGACGTGGGTTGCCAAATTTACCAAAATAAATAATTAGTTAATATTCCTTAAATATTATCTTCACCACTTGAAGAAAATAATGAATTATATTACGCGATTATCACTTGCAATGTAAGGGGGAAAATAAATGGGATATCTGTTACAATAATATACAATTTACTGAGATATGCATATGTCTAATTGTTTCATGTAATATATTTGAATGAGATACAAATTTAAACAGAATATTACGGCAACAATGTTTACTTTTGTTCACATTCCTTAAATTTCTTTCGTAGCCCACGAGCCGTGTGGCGAACTGTAAGTATATCATTCTATAAAGTTAGCTTTGAAGAAAACTGCCGGACAAAAAACAGTGTAGGTATGCCATTTACGTCCGTTTTAAATATGTTTTGTTTTATTATAAGTATTGGAGTTGGCCATTAAAGCATTTCATAGTTCTGATACAGCCCATAAATGTTTGTTATATGATTTTTTTCATTAAAAATGTGAATGCAACAACATCCCTGTAACGGACCACTGTCTGTGAAGCGCCAAGGTTGCTATAACGGAATCCATTACACCGACAAAATAGATACTCGGTCCAAGTGAAAATTGTATGCATTTATATTGGATTGGTGCCAAAAACAAAATTTTTACGAATATGGAAATACCCGGCAAACTTTTCCACTAACGAAAGATCGTTTGTGTCGAGGGGCATATATTTTATGGCACGACGGCGGTCAGTTGCAAACTAAACCTAAGTTTTTAATTGGCACTTGCATTAAGCTGTCTTTTAGTATTCAGTAATTTAAGTGATATCCAGTGGTGCGCTTGAGAAATCTTGAATATTTTATTTTTAATATTATAAAACTTATATTAAACTAAGAAAAGGAAGTAGGAAACTTTTTAAGTTTTATAGGGGTAAAGAATAGTACGTGATATACCTAGGTTGAGAATTGAGCTATTATATAGCGAGCGCTTTTATATCCTGAGGTACGAAGTTGTATAATGTGTGAGGTATATAACACTTTTCTCGACAGGTTTATATAGATTTTTTCTACTACTAACACTAAAATATTAACTAAAAAAGTGAAACTGATGATGGTTTTAGAAAAATAACGCTGTATGGCAAAACTAGTTAGGGTTTCTAAAAAAGCATAAAAGTTTGCCCCAATGAAGTGTCATTTGTTCTCTTCTATCGTTTACAGTTAAGGGCTAAACTGAAAAAGTCTATTTGATCATCTTTTGGTTCCTTTCGAATATTGCCGGAAGTACTCGGATTCTAAGTGTTTTCTTTTTCGATTATTATTAAGCATCACATCACGCAACTTTGTCCCTATTTAACCGTCTTCGTATGTCTTAAGGTTTACGATATCCCTGTAGTGATAAACGAATTTGTTACACCCTGTATTAGTGGTACATCTACCATTGCATTTTTTATTAATATCGATACCCATTATTTATGTTATATTCACAATCAAGTTTGTTGAACAGCCTTGTGGATACCTTTTCAAAATAAATTACAACTTCCAAAATGTTTAGTTTGATAAAATATTTTTAAAGTTATCGGTTATGAAACTAAGATGTAATAAGTTAGAAGGGTAAAAATATGAAGTAATACAAAGTGGACAGAAATGGGTAGATTAAGTTTCCCCCACTCTATCGTATTGCAACTCGCTTATTGTGCTGCTGGCGTTACCTTCCCGCTTGGACGCTTGGACTCAATTTTAAATTTTAGCTCTATTTACGCTTTAACATTATATTGGACACAGGTGTCATAAAATTTACGTACAACTAATTTCTTTTACTCTTGCTACAACGTACAGAAGTATGAATGTTTGTTTTATATTAATTGTATCGAAGCGGGAGGCATGACACCAGCAGAACAATAAGAGAGATGCGATACGATGGAGTGGAGAAAAATTAATCTAACCATATCTGTTCACTTTGAAATACTTCATATTTTTACTCTTCTAACTTCTAATACTATTTTCGAGAAGAACTAAAACTGACTACTTTTTAAAATGGTTTTCAATTTTTTTTACGTTAAAAAAATCAAAATTTTGAATACCTCGTCGAAAACGCTCCTCAAAATACGAAAAATCTATATTTCGAATCTTGAAAATTTTGTAATAGTGCAAAAAATTAAATAAGTTAAATATTTCCTTTTAAACTGAACTTATTTAGTATTTTGGAGAATTCGCTTGTTCTGAAACTATAACCTTAAGAGACCCTGATCTTGTATTTCCGACAATTTAAAAGTACAAGGTTTAATAATAATATTATCAATAGGTTCTTGTAAGCATATTATTATAGTTAATTGTAGTTGTCATAGAGTTTAATTTAACCTTATGATTAGAGACAATGATGTTTCATTCATGATACAAATGTTTTGGATTTCCATTATAATTAACATAGTATTAACCTGAAGATAATGCAGATGTGTACCACTAGTTGAAATGTTGTGATGAAATAACTAATAATGTCCAACACACATCAATTATCCCGTTTCAGTTTAAGTGTTTAAAGCACTGTTAAAAACAATTTATCATATCATTTTTACAACAGTTAAGGTACTCACTTCCACAATTGATAGTATTTTAGCATCAAAATTTTAGTGTGCTTGTACCTGTAAAACAATTTTATTAAAATCAATTTAAATATCAAATCGATGAATATTAAAATTTATTTTCTTGGCCACACACAATGTTTTGGTGTAAATATCGTAGTATTTATTGACTCGCAATTTTGATTTTGTTCTTATAGCCATTTGAGAATAAAGTAGTACCTCTTCTCCCTAAGGATTTGAAATATAATTTAAGTAACTCTAGAAAGAAGTGTATTTCACCAAAAAATATCTAAAATTTAAACAATATACCTAATTTCTACGCAAAATTTTAAGCAAAGCTCAAAAACCCTATTACTTTAAATTTAAAGAAAAAAAATGGAAAATCTCTTGAGGCATTTTATTTTTGCCTTCTAACAAGTTTTAGACATGCCGCATGAATATTATGCAAAATACGAAACCACCAGCCATATTTTTTGCGATGAAAGTATAAAAGAAAATGAGAACTTAACCAAATTCACTTTTCTCGGCATGCTCATATCTCATAAGATAATAAAAAGCAAATGGCGAAAACTCGTCAAAATATATCAGCACGTTATTTAATTTAATTTAACTTTTTTTTATTGTTGTCACTTTCATTTAATGAGCAACAAACACCCAAATTGATTAAAAATGCTTCAACCTGCAATAATTTTTTATTCGCCCGAAGCACGAGGCTTGTCCTATGAAAAAATGCGAATTAGAAAGGTACAATGTATTGCCGATTTAACTAGCAATCATTTCAATAAAGAATATCTAAATATTGATTTATATTGCACTATCCACATTTTATATCTATGACAAATTAATTTTACATACTCCCAGTTATCCCACTTCACAAGGGTGGTGGTCATGATACCCCTTATAATTTTCGACCAATTACGTTACTTCCCACCTTGTCCAAAATTGTAGAAATTTCTAAATGAACACAACCTTTGGTTCATCCAACAGTTTGGATTTCAGGCTTTGAAGGGTACGAGCGATGACATCTTCGGGTTCCTTGAACATCTGTATGTGTCCTGAAGCTCCGTTGAGGTTGCTTTGGGGGTGCGATGCAAATCTATTATCCTTTAATATCTCAAAGACAAATGTATTGAATTTCAAGTGTGTTATAGATAATAAGAAAATTTCAACACTTTCCGTAAGTAAATTTTTAGAAATATCAATATAAAGTTCCCTTCTCTTAAATTTAAAACTCATATTAACAATTTATGTAACAAAATTTCCTCTAACTGTTATGCTCTGAGGGTGATATCAAACAACTTCGACTTCACTGTAGCAAGGAGCTCTTACTATGCCCTAATAGAGTCCCATCTTCGCTACGGAATCTGTTTTTGGGGTTCATGCTCCCAATATTTATTTCACTTTGTGTTTGTTCTGCAAAGAGATGTCTATAAAATATAAGTAGTAAGTATTTAAATATTTATAATATTTAGTTTTTTTTTTTATCATTTCATTAAATTAATATAAACACATTATACGAGTATTACTACTAAATTTCCTTAGTCCGGCCCTTTACTGCCCCTTTATAATTTAGATATTTATTGTCCATATAATAGGATCGACCCTTTAGTTTTATTGCAGTTAAAAGGTCAAAACCGTTTATTGTGAAAAGAACTGCACAAAAAAATTGAAATTTTAGTATTCTCCGAGTTACAGTATGTCAACGTTCAAATTTTTATCCAACCTGTAACTAGGAAGATATTAAGATTTCGATTTTTTTGTTGTTGCATGACTTTTTATCTTTACTTTACTACGCCCTCTAAGTTTCGTAAGGTCAAAACCATTTATTGTGAAAAGAGCTTTACCCATTCAAATGTTTGCTGTTATAAGTGTATTGGTATACAGGGTATTTTAAAACAAATGCGAAAAACTTAAGGAGGCGATTCTTTATTTAAAATAAAGCGTAGTTTAATATATAAACGTTGGGTCAAAAGTCACCCGTTAGGGAGATATCGCGTTACAAAAATGTCGGTAAAATAATATTTGTATTTCTTATCTTAAAAACGAAAAAAGATAGAATAATGAATTTCTGTGGAAGTATTACTATTATAAAAACACACTTTCCGCATATCTTTTTACTTTTTTAAAATGAATAGAAGGGGCTGAAGTAGACTACCATATCAGCCTTGTAAACAACTAAATTTAAAGAAAAACGACTTGGAAAAAAATAAATTTGGATAGCCTGGTTTATTTAGAAAGTTTTTTATCTTTTGTATTTTTTTCATAAAACTTATCGATTTGAAATAAAAAAAAATAAAAGCATTACGCGTCGGGGAAATAAAAAAAAAATCTCGTTGGACGCTGTCACTTTTTAAGAAGTTTCTAATATTGCTCAGTTAGTTTGAATACAATATTTTACGGTAAATTTAGTCGAGAATTTGTTATCTGATCTGTTTAACTGTGCAGTAATAAGAGTTTTAATTAAATCAATAGAACAATAATGGTTAATTTTATTACACTGATGCAGAAATGGCAGATAATCATTTTATGTGCGGGCGTGCAAACGGAAACTACTTGGAAGCTTGGCCTCATCACATCATGTTTGCCAGGCTTTATCAAAGGCTTCATGAATCTGCGACTTTCGAGAAAAGGAGTTATGATACCGGCCGGTACCGCGAAGTTTGAACACCCGAATTCCTAAATATTATTGGAGCGAAACCTGAGACAAGTACCAGGAAAATTGCAATGGAATTAAATACTAATGCATCAACTGTATGTAGAATATTAAAAGAGTAACGGTTATATCATTACCATGTACAGAGGGTATAAGCTCTCCTACCAAGAGATTTCGAACCGAGAATAATTTTTTCCCAATACGGATAATGCTTTTTTTGTTCAAAAATTCTCTTTTCAGACGAAGCTAGTTTCTCAAGAGATGCCATTCTTAAGTATCATAACAAGCATGTATGGGCTCAAGATAATCCACATTTAATAACAGAATCTAGTCATCAATATTAGTTTTCCGTTAACGTTTGGATAGGAATTGTCGATGAACATTTAATTGGACCACATTTTCGACCTTTAAGATTAACTAGTGAGTCATATATTTATTTTCTGCAAGAAGAATTGTCTCCTCTGTCTACTAGAACATTTACCCCGGCGAATTAGAAAAGACATGTATTGCATGCATGATGTTGCCCCAGCATATTTCAGCTTAAATGTGCGAAGGTATTTAAATCTTACCAATTAAAACCCTTGGCCGCTTTGATCCCCAGATTTAAATCCTTTGGATTATATTATTGTATCTAGGAATATCTGAAAGAATTAGTTTACAATGCCCCAGTATAGGATATCGAAGACCTGAGAAATCGCATAACTGCATCATGTGATGTTATATAAAGTAATCCTGGCGTATTTCAGCGTATTAGGGATTCAATGATGCATATGATTAATGCATGTACTACATCGTCAGGCAGGCATTTTCAACACTTGCTATAAAAAAATTTAGTCGCTTCTGTATAGGTTGTTGTGTTTTTAATTGAGTTGCAATATTTAAATAATACTTTTTTTTAAAGAACGATTTTATTTATATGTTAATAAAATATAGGTTAGTTAAGTATTCTTTACATTTTATTTTCTTTATTTCAAATCGATAAGTTTTATGAAACAAAATACAAGAGATAGAAAAGTATCGAAATAAACCAGGCTATCCAAATTTATTTTTTTCCAAGTCGTTGCGTCAGTTTTTCCATAAATTTAGTTAAGAAGAATGATATGCGTAGTCTATTTCAACCCCTTCCACTTATTTTAAAAAAGTGAAATAATATTCAGAAAACGTGTTTTCATAATAGTAATACTGCCACAGAATTTCATTATTCTATAGCTTTTCGCTTTTAAGATAAAAAATATAACCAATATTTTACCACCATCTTTGAACCGCGATATCTTCCTAGTGGGGACTTTTGGCCCAACGCTTATTTATCAAATAACCCTTTAATTTTAAATAAGGAATCGCCCCCTTAAGTTTCTTGCAGTTGTTTTGACACATCCTGTATATTGGTTTTAGAAGTTAGGTATGTGCTTCGTCAATGAAATTATGAAGATTTTTTTGTGGCAATGAAGCTACATCTTGATCGATTGGATATTAGTATTAAGACACTCACATCTGAAGAAGGTACTGTGTATAGTCGACACGGTGGTTCTTTGCCGGTACGATCAAGAGACAGCGTTACTTACACGCTAACCACGAGAATTTTGACTTTTATGAACTTAGACTTCGTTTGGACTTTTTAAACCTCGTCATTTTGCTTATATTCATATGGTTTTAGTTACCTGGAAGTAATAACGCACCGGCAAAGAACCACTGTTTCGACTGTACCGTGCAAATCGAAAATTAATGATTTTCCTCAAAGTTTTTAATGTCTGAATTGTTAGCACTTGCATACACACTACAATAGCGAAAAATGATTAGACCAGGAGCTAAAGTAAAAAATGTCCATTCCATCACCATGTATTTTGCTAAATAATTACCAAGAGTACAGATATCTCGAAGACTAGTAGACTTGGGAAAAAATATAACCCAAATTTTCTACGAATTTATTGAGTTTTAAAAATATTATGAAAAATACCCTGTTGTGTTTAAAAAACGAAAGTTGACAGCTAATTTCAGTACACTGGAAATGACAGAACATTTCAATATTTTAGTTAAAGCGAGCATAATATTGACAAACCTAAATCTACAAAGTTTTAAAAAATTATTTTTAGTAGTTTCCCCAAAATGTATAATGAAGTGACTCACCCTATATTCCATTTACTGTTTTTGTCACTTATTTTGACTACACCAATTATTTTTTAGTAAGGTGTACCTACTTATTGGCAAAATGTATTTTCCTTTAATTTGTCTCCATCCTCAAACAACGTTTCTTTTAATTAATTTTGCTCTCTGGAATCGGTGTTTTTATTCTGACTGGAACAGAGTAGCCAAGTGCTTTAACATGTTTCTTTCTTATATGTTGGGTCGTCTGAGGGTTTTATTGCGGTTTTTTATTGTTAATTGCTTCCTTCTACTTAATTATGTTCGCAGGCGTTAGTTCTGACAATTAACAAGCTAGCAATAAATTTTACGATTTTAACAATATCTGAAATCTTAAAAGTTGGGTATCGAATACAGTGAACCCAGTATTTTACTTGACTTAATATTTAAATTTTACGCGTCAATCATTGATTGGACCAATCACGGCTAACTTCCCCGCATGACATTGAGATTTATTGAGTAGGTATTGCTTTTAATTCCTTAAAGTAATATTTATTTTGAAAAAACGGTGGCATCAAATCAATCAAGTCAAATGCATGTTAGCACGGACGTCACTGTTAGAAGCAGACAAAATCTATTTTATAGAAGAATGTGTTTTTATGCATAGTAAACATCGACTAAAATTTAAAATATTATCCAAAGCGGTATCAGATATTGGAACGATATAATTTATGGTTTTAACATGATGGATGTCCTGCCCCGTCACTAGAGTATCCCAATGGCTAAATAGGACATTTGGTGACAAATGGATAGGACGATATACCGATCCACGGTGGTCCTCCCGCTCCCCAGATCTAACACCACTAGCTTTTTTCTAATATATATATAAACCATATATTAACAAAAAGAGGTCGAAATTCATTAAGGTTTCAATGCAGAAACATTCCTGCAAGGGTGTTACGATCTAGTATAACCGAATTTTATAAGCGGTCAATTAAATGCATCGAACATGCAGAGACAATTCGATAATTATTGTATTTAATTTTACTTATTTTAATATTTTTTCAGATTTAAAGTTTTGCTTAAAGCTGAATAAACTAAAAATCATTATACACGGATTAGTTTATTATATTAACTTTTATAATTCATTTTTCCATAGCTTTAGTAAGTTAATATTAATAAACACCCTTCATCTTATTTTTGGGACTATTTACGAAATTCGTTTGCAGTATCCTTGCAGCAAATATGCAGCTTTTGGTTATTTCAAAATATATAAATCTACACAAATTTACTTCAATTTGATTATAAACCTGTCCAAAAGATTGGTGTTAATTTATTGAGGTATTACACCTAAATATATATATTTAAAAAATCATTATACGGGGTAAAACACCCCAGCTGACCTAAGTCCAATACCTACACATTACTAAATCTAGTGTTATATTAGTAATAGTTTTAAGTTTGAGGTAAGTTTATGTAATACTTTTGTTTTAAATAATAATCTCTATTAATTAGTGATGGGGTAACATACCCTTAATAAAACAATTGCGTATTTTTTACCACACACGCAGCGGAAATAGGGGTGTCAGCGATTGGAAGTATTTCAATGATTATCGTTCCAATACCTTAACCTATGTGTAAGGCTTTAGGATTTTACAAAAATTTCAATACTGTTTCTAATATTACATTTAAATATGGCTCAAATTCTCAACAAAATTTTAAAACCATAGGAAATCAAATACCAAACGCTGACACATGTACCAGGTATTGAAAAATTTAATGCCAGTGGAATGTGTTTTTATTTAGAGATGTTTTGCAGCAAAATATTGAAATATCATCCTGAACTTATGCAAAGGGCCATTCAAGCAGTTAGAAAGGACGAACCCGTCAAAACTGCTGCAATATCTCTAGTACGTATGTATCTGAAATACCCAATGAAGAAGAAATCGGGAAAGCGAAGCGAAATAAATTTGAAAAATAGGAAATCAACGTGGAATACACATATTTATATCAGTTGTAAAAAAGGTGGAAAACCGTACAAGAAGAAAGGGACAAAAAATGTAATTGAATCGAAAATAGATATTAAACGCGAGAAGAAGAATCCAAATAAGAAAGAAGGAAAGGAAAAAATTATACTATTGAATTGAGTGTGGAAAATATAAAAGAGGAAGATAATGCAAAAAAGAAAGAAGGTAACATTGAAGAACCGGAAATAAGTAAAGGCAGATATACATACAAGAAGACAGAGCAGGCCCCTCATCAAATTTAAATAATTTAGTAAACTACACTGTGCCTAACATACCAACCCCCTTTAAAAATACATTGTTTTAACCAAAATCGTGCACCTAACGATGAAAAAAAAACTAAGTCAAAATAAAGAATTCCGTCGGTGATAACTAGCTTGCAGTGAAAAGCATATTTTCTATAAAAAAGAAAAAGGAAAAAAAGAGAGAAGAAGATTACGCGATGAAAAGAGAAGAATAGCAAAAAGGATAAACGGACCCAATCGTCAGAATCTTCTTTAGGCTCCTATAGCAGTGAGCCTAAAGAATCATAAGGGGAGGAATGACAGAATGACTGGGAAAAAGACAATATGAATTCCATTGACGAAAATGAAAATTATTCAATCCCTCCTGCTTTCAAATCAAATGATAAGTAAATCAACATAGTTTAGGGAGATTTTGTTATGTTTATATACCAACATAAATATACATTATCCTAGCAATAATAAAAGTGTTAACAGTTTTGATAAAAGCGACTATATCAGTACCATAAAACAAAGTGATTTTGAGGATCATCTAAACTTTAAGTGGCAAAAAAGAATTACTTATTATTGTACCTTGTTAGTGATGTTAAAAAAAATTAATTCTCCAATCTCATTTGGCACAAAAGTATTCTCTAAAGGACCAGAAATATTAAAATACTTATTTAATGTTAAGAATCTCCTTAATTGCCTTTTTATTTAAATTAGGGTATTGGCATTAAAAAACTCAGCTATAAGATATTAATTCTGTTTCTAAGTCAGGCATTGAATTAAAACAATATAATTTTCTTCTAATTTTTTACTAAAAAAAATGACTAAATTAATTATTCTTTTAACTGCTGTCTAAGAACTAATAATAATAAATGCCTTTATTTATTAAGCAAACAGTACAAAAAAAAGTCAAATACGGGTGGCGGTATCCAACTAATGCTGCTCATACAACCACCCCCACTAAAAATGTATAAAGAAAAAGTTGAAAATAGAAAACATAGATAATTACTAAAACTAAAGTACCTGACAAATTAAAATTATACTGTTATAAATTACATATTTATATTACAAAAATATAATGAAAAATCAAGAGAATTAATAAGAGCCAAACAATAACGAAAATAAAAAGTTAATGTATGTTTATAATATATATATACCCATACATACGACCCTTAGCGAAGGGCACGACCCCCCAATAGATGACCCTTTACAGCCCTGCAGAATGTAGCGGAACTAGGAGAATTCCTAATGTCATCAGGCAAGGAATTAAAAATCGTTGCCGCCATGTAACTGAACGAACACTGAAAGAATGATGAGAATGCTGTATGACACCTGCTTAGTCAAAGAGACATATTACAAAGCTGAAATTCGTAAAAATTGTACCTTAAAGTGTCAGCCATTGGTCAGTTTACAGTTTACGTTAGACATACTTTTTAATCGTAAACAACTTTTCTCTATTTTTCCACATAAGGGTACTTTACTTCTGAACAAATTTAATAGTTTTTGCCCTACTACACCTCAAATGCTTATCGGACATGCACTAACTTTTATCAAAAATAAAATTCTCTGAGAAATTAATAATAAAGAAGTTTACCGTTGGTTACACACTTCATTGATCATAAATCTAACATTCCGTTTTAATGCTGTATTTCCCAATTTTACTAGAATGCAAGAAAATACAAACGAAAAGTAAGCCTCTTGACGAACGAAACAGCAACTGGGAATGCAGCAAAAGTCATACAATATGGTACTCTTATAACTTTGATGCAACTGTCTGCAAAAAATATTTATGAAATTAACATAAAAAAAAGGTATGGCATATTATTTACTGTGACGGTACCAAAGCAAAAAAAATTACGAAAATAATTAAGAACTTGGCAGCACCGCAACAGATTGGAAAACAAATTGGGGTTATATACACCATACAGAGGGAGACGAATTAGGTAGGAGGTATTACCCTGTAGCACAGAAAAATCCGTATCTCTAATAGTATAGAATTTAGAAACCAAGAGAGTTGAGTCAGTAGCAGGATCCTGTATTCTCATAATTACGAAACAATGGCATGCATAAAAAGCTACCTACTAATCGACTAAAACGGTGGTAAAATTTAATTTTATATACTTGCTGCAATCTGTTCTAAACCTATAATAATGAAAGCGAAATTGTGGTTATAAAAACATTTCAGTCATATTTTATTTCTGCGTGATCTCATGCAATGAATGCATAATTTTCTTGTAAATATAAACTTACCAGTGGCGGTTTTTAAGAGCATGTAGTTGAGGCGGGCCTACCCAAAAGGCAAAAAGAATATTACCAAAAATACCATAATTGCTGTGCTTTTACAATTTAGCATTAATTTCCGACTTTACTGCTAGAGACCCATTTATTATTATAACTCACAGTTTATAGAAATAACAATATATGGTGGCAAGAAAATCTGAAAAATTAACATATTATAATAATATTATATAAGTCGGATGGGACATTATTTAAAAATTATGTTTTCTTCCCTTGCGTATGGATCTGTCAATTGATTGGTACGTCAACAGGATACCTTCTCGCTAATGTTACTCATGTTTGGAACAACGCAATAGAACATCATGGGGAGTTTCGGGCGGTAGCACTGACATTTCCAAGGCCGTTGACCAAGTATGGAATGAGGGGCTCCTAACTAAAGTGAGAGCATTCGGAATGCCGGTTCAATTTTGTTCATGGCTGTCAAGCTTTCTAAAATACCGTTCTCTGCGAGTAGCTATGGACGGATTTCTTTCAGACACATTGTCAATCAATCAAGGTTCTCGTGTGTTCCCCAACGATCAAAATCCAAAGATTCAATACCAACGTGAATCGTCTCCTGCGCATACGTACCACTCGCAGAGTGCCATAAGGGATTAATCCTGCACTGCTGTGCCTTATTATAATAAAAAAAGAAGAAAAACGTCGTCGATCGGGTGAGAGTTGTAAGTTTCTTAATAAGTGTTGATTTTAAAATATGCTCCGTACCGTTTTCATTTTGTACCTTTAAATAAAATGTGTAATCAAACTTGTCGTGACTGACTGACTGACACTCGTGAATATAAATAGGTCATTTTAGTGATTGATCTGATATAACTGACTATCTGATATAACCCAACTGACCAAAAACGATCGTACTGTGGCAGTGGGCGAAGGGAACGAGAACGACAATAGACATGCCTGCGGACTAGCTAAAGCGGTAAGCTCTACTTACAATGTAGTGGAAGCATCGGGCGTGTCATTGCGTTTCTTTTGTATTTTTTTGGTAGCAAATTCTTAAATTTTGTCTTTGATGTTACCAAAGTCATGATTTTGAGGGGGTTATTTTGCGCCCCCACCGGGTTGCACCGGTGCGGGGACACCGACAGCACCACCCTAGTTACGGCACTGTTTTGGAATATAATAACAAAATCCGTTAACAAATGATGAACTACTGCTTTGACTCCCTAGTACTTTTAGATAGTAGTATTAGATCTACAGCTACAGAGAAGGCCCTCAAAAATAATAATAAAACAAAACAAGAAATATATATTACAACCCGACTATGTTCCTAACTTCCTATGTATGGATTAACTTAGTAGTCCTGTATAACTGAAAACAAAGCGGAATGGCAAGCACTAGCAAATAACTTTAGAAAATTATGAACTTCTTTAAGGGTTCAAAGTTACATTTATCTTGCACAGGCACCATGTCCAGAAGCTTATCGACTTAAATTGCGGGAAATAAACTGTTTTCTTCTGTTAGAAAATGACCATATTTTTTCAATTTTAGAAATGGATTTGTAAAAATAATGAGGTGCATTTTTTGGTGTTGTCTTTTACGGTATCGTTTTTAGTCTACAACAAAAGCAAGGCTATAAATAATTTTTCTTAATCGTTTTGTGACATAAATGTTTTTAGAGAATACGACCTTATGATAATTAAGGTGATCGTCCGTAATATGTTGTGAAAGATAGAGATATTACTAAATTAATATTATGTTATCATATGTGTATTGTATAGGGAATAAAAAATAGATCTGAGATATAAATTTCTTAATAAGTATATGTATAAAAAAATAAAAATTATTGAAATTGTACCCTTGCCCTATTATCGACCAGCCAAAATCTCATTTCACCCGATAATCAAACAACGTATGCTCCTTATATCGACCAGTCTGCAAATAATTGTTCACAAATAATAAAATTAAATAATTAAGTCTTTAAAAGGGTTGTTTAAACTATATTCTGTGTCGTTATTCTGCCTTTCCACAGGCTAACAAAACTAGGCTGACGATGACCATATCTGTGTTCATTTCCTCTTACTCCGAACTTTTGGAAGACCCAGTAAAACAATTTAATGTTGTAAGAGAGTTTTATTTGTTTATTAACACCAGTGACGCAACCAGGAAAGAGGCTAAAAAGAGAGTAAAAAACGATATAGTAACCTTTGTTGCGGAACATTTATTTGACCTCAGAGGAGTTAACCCTACCCCCAAACCCCCCCTCCCGTGGCTGCGCCACTGATTAACACTAACGCAATAGATATGGACTCCTTCCTAGATTTTTACACTTACGAAACCCCATTGGTTTCCAACATGTATTTTTTTATTTTCAGTGGTACGGTACAAACATTAAAAGTGGTACCTACTGGCTTTGCAAGCGGACATGCCATTTTTTGTAAC
Organism: Polydrusus tereticollis; assembly: GCA_963920685.1. NCBI lineage: Eukaryota > Metazoa > Arthropoda > Insecta > Coleoptera > Curculionidae > Polydrusus > Polydrusus tereticollis. The sequence continues at coordinate 61,987,879 of OY987329.1, forward strand.
CTTAATAGCTTCCAACATTCTTTTTTCTGTATAATGAAGTATTTTGTGCATTTTGCCCATTGTAGAATTAAAAAAAGGATTCCTGTCATCCAAACAAAAAATTTTTCATTATTATTTTTATATTTATGGCAATTTTTTTAACATATCGTACTATTTTTTGTAAAAAACGGTAAGTTCTATTTATCGACCTAGGTTTTAAACTGCATTTTTGTGGAGAAAAGTCATAAAATGCACCAGTCGATATTTGGTTTCTAAAGAGTATGTTATGTTTTTGAAACTATTTCTGCCAAATGATTTTTAAAAATTAAATATTTAACAAAATTTCAAGTAGTAAAATTACCATTGGAATCATTCCTTATATCGACCAGCCTGGAATTGCTTATTATTCTAATTACCGACCATCATATGTTCCTTATATCCACTATACTTTTTAATATAGGTTTTCCAACAACATTTAAGTAAAAATTGTAGGTCGATATTTGGGTCATAATGATATATGGTATGTATTAATAGAGATCCAACGGTGAACAGATATTAAACTAGTATATATTTTTTAATTTATAATTTGCTTACTTTGTCCGTACTATCGTCCAGCTAGTCGATTTTAGGAACAGTACCCAAACGACTGCACCAAATATCGACCGCATCAAAAATATTAATATTTATATAAAATACTAATATTTTAAACTTAAATATCAGTACTGTAACACTTATAATAACTATAAAATGTGGAACCAGTCAAAGAAGGTAATATAAACTGAAAAAATTTCTCTTTTTGTCCGCCCTGCTGCTTAACCTGAATTACGTATAAACCGCATGTTCATGCACTTCTGAACGCCTGAGGCGCTACTAAAGATGTAATATGTAATGAATTGCAAAGAGATTAAATTCTAAGGCGCATGATGAGTGTTGAAGACAGTGGGGGAAATACGTTAATAGTTTTACAATACTTTATAATATATTGTGTTCTTATTTTTGGAGGATTGTTAGGAATTTGGTCGATTATTGGGACTTGGTCAATAATAGGGATGGTCAACTGATCTGGAATAATGCATTGTGGAAAACAAATGTTAATTCTGTTGAGATAGTTAGTAAGCATTTAGTCTTATAATTTGTGTATAGGTGTACAAGAACTACAGTAAAAAAAAAACATACAAACTACGAATGCTAAATATTTAAGGCTCCCATAAATATTTATTTAGATATTTAACATAAATATGCACAACTTTAACGTAGATACCTCAAATACCTTAAATTGGCACATTAACGCAAGTTTGAATTAATGAGCAGGAAAATAAAAAAAAAATAAGAAAATATTTGTATAACAATAAAATTGTTGGGTAACCAATTGCCCAGCCGATTTTGTAAGATATTATAAAAATTATCTCATCGAATTTATATTTATTGCTCTAATATTAAGAGGGAAATTTTTGTAAAATTTATTCTTTAAATGGACCCATAAATACAAGTCAAAAAGAATTAGGTCCGAAGATCTGGCAGCAGGCAACTCCTTTGGACCTCCTCTTTACTAATTTATAAACGCTTAATTTAAACATTAACTTAATAATGCGTCAATTGAACAAATAAATCAACTTATTATATATACGAATTATACTTCTGCAGTTGAACTGCAAACCGTTTGATATCAATCTTGTTCGGGTATATGCTTCTACGATGAAAAGAAGTATGATGATGAGGTAGAAACTTTTTACAACGAAGTGAAAGACGTTTTGAGCAGACCAATTATGTCGTAGGAGATTTTAATGCAACAATTGGTAAATGTCGTAGATCTGACTAAGTTGGTGAACACGGACTGGGCAAAGGCAACGACCGTGTTAATAGACTATACCAGTTTTGCCAAGAATAGGACAAGTTAATGACAAGCATATGCTATTAAGCACCCAAATGGAGACTATAAACCATCACATCCAGTAAGAAAGCAAATAGATTACATCCCAATAAATTAAATGGGACAGAAGCTCTATCAGCAGAGTAACAACATACCCAGAGACAGATATAGGCTCAGACCATAAATTTTTTATTTGACTGCTGACATCAATGTAAAAAGAGAAAAGAAAAATGCTCAAGAAAGAAAATTTGAAACAACTGAAAATAATAAGGATGAAATGGAATGGAACGTTAACGAAATCTGGAAGACATTCAGAGAATATGTTTAGACACTAAAGGAAAGACATAATATAATAACCTCCAGACCCAAAAAACAACAGTGGATAACTGAAAAGATACTGGACTTCATGGACCAAAGGAGATAAAATAAGAAGATAGCGAGGCAGAAATTGCTGGGCTCTACAATAGTAAAACTGCAACTGTGCTAGCAGATTTTACAGGCAGCACTATAAACGATGTTAAAGAAATTCTAAGAACTTGGAATAGATATATGGAGTTAATAGGTAAAATGAGCTGGAACACACTATATCAGAATGTGGGACCAGATACTCTGAAAATAAAAGTTTTGCCGAAAACGTAAAAAGCAACGGTGAGATTTTAGTAGAACTACTAAAGCTGATTCACGAAGATAACATTGTAATACTATTAAAACTATTTAATGCTGCACCTATATACGTCCGGAGATATATCGGAGGAATAGTTGAAGACGGTTTTTATAGTTCTACAAAAAAAAAATGAGCACGGAAATGTAGTGAATACAGATTAATAATAAGCCTCATGAGCTTATAAGAATTTCTCCGAATCATTCATGGGAGAATAAGAAATAAATGTAAGAATTTCTTAGACTAGACACAGTTTGGTTCTAAAAATGCTTTAAGGACTTGGGAGGCACTATTTGCTTTGAACATACTTCTCCAGAAATGCAGTGGTTAACGAAAATATATTTTTGCCTGCTTCATTGACTATGAGAAAGCCTCTGACAGAGTGCAGCATAAAAGATTAATGGATTTGCATTCTGGGATTGGTGTCGATGGCAGAGACCTCAGGATTATAAAAAAACTTATACTGACACTAGAAAACCGTTGTTGAAGTTAAAGGAAAATTACCAGACGAATATCAGATACAGCGAGGAGTTATACAGGGATATCGTTGGTATGTATGGAAACGGTCGATTATATCTTAAAGTACAACAGCTAGCAAAAAATATTTAAGACAAAAGTTTTAGGTTTTTAGTATTAGTAGTATAGCAATGTTACTCCCAACCCAAAATCCCATAAGAAATAACATTGCGCTGAAATCTGCATTTTTCGGGCCATTTTAAGGCGTGGTCACTTGGTCCGGCGCAAGCGCCAGAACCGCGGCGGAGGAAGCCTCCACAACAGGCGTTGAACGCGCATGATGATAGAAGGCGATACCGCGAGACCCTATGCATAATTCGCGAGGCTAGCTCAGGCAGGTCAGCGACCCCGAGCGGTGGTCACCCGATGGTTACCCGATGATCGCCCGAGGGTATCCGATGTCGGTAATATAGGACCCGTCTTAGCCTAAGTGGCGCCCCCTGGTATTACCAGCCCACATTATTTCAAGATTCTAACCCAACTGTATGACCCATGGTCACGTGTTATTACATTTATAGCGGAGGAGAGATGACGTACCACGTTCTCAATAGTACCCAAACCCAAGTACCTAACCTGAACATCTATCTAAATAATCAATATTGAACAACATAATGAATAAATAATAACAGAAAAAAAGTTTGGGCAGTCAGCGGGAATTGAACCATAAACCTCTGGGGCCGAACCTCAAAGCCTTGCAAAATACGCTACGAGAGCATATAGATTAAAACTGCTAAACAATGTTTGACAACGTGAAACCGCGGGGGCACATCTGATTAGATTGCTGGAACAAAAGGTCCTTAAGTGGGATCATGGTGGTATTTTATAATGTACAAAATTAGGGTAAACCATACACATATACTTAGTAAAACAAACTAATTGATATCTGAGTACTACCTGAAGTTAGGTAACCAGTGTTTCTCATAAAAAATAAATATTATAAGCGTAGGAAAATATTAACAATCTTGTGCATTCACCCATCTGTTATGCAACGCGAGCATCAGCTTTAATATTATTTTACAATCATTCACCCCGAAAGGGCTGCAACGTTTCTTATAGATAGATAGTATAAACTAAAAATCAGTAATTAACCGAAGCGTCAAGTCTTTTACCCGATAATTAAAAACAAAGACATCAGATTTAACAAAAAAAGTATCGTAATATAAACTGCTCTGCGGGGAATCAGATTAAACGTATTATGAACCCTATTCAACAGACCCTGTTGGCCTGAACAGACCCTGTTGGCCTGATGACCAGGAACGGACTCTGTTGGCCTCTCTGTCACAGAAAACAACTCCGATAAAGAAACAAAGACGTTTATGCCCCTTAAACATAAATTGAAAATAAAGACAAAATAGTTAAGTACATCAAACAAATATATTACCAAAAATATAAAGGTATAGACCAAACAATACATACAGGGGCGTATTAAAAGTAGTTTTGTATAAAAAAGGAACATTTTACCATGCACAGTATTAAAAATAAATTACCTTATTATTATAACAAAAAACTTATCAGTCTAACTAAAGAATTATTACATACGAATTAATGATTATAGAAAATTACCAATATTATTTAATAATTATTCAAAGCAAAAAAAAAAATGTAGCATCATTATGCTATCATGCATCATTATATAATTATATACGAGGCTTGTCTAGATAATGATTTATTTATGCTAATTGGCTACAAGTAATTTACAACAACAAATATTGGGTCATTTATATGCAAAAATTTCTTGAACAGATAATTACTTGCATAATTTTATACAAAAATCTATACAGGGAAGATATAAAGTAAGTATACAAAGACCTTCCAGATCCCCCACAAATTCTCTAAAATATATATTTACGATGAAATTGTGGCCTTTTAAGAACACATTTAACAAAATGTTATAAACAACTAATCATATAATCAAAGTCATTAAATGCGTAAATTATAAGCCACACTGTATGTTTCATGAAGAAGAAAATTATACATTATTACTGTTAAATATCAATAAGATCTCGTGCTAAAATTATTCAAACAAACGGCCAACTTTCACTACTAAACACACTCTATTTTCTGCAAACATTTGGTGATGTTAGAGAACCCAACATTTTGACTAGTGAGTATGTTTTAAGTTGCAAATATTACCGAAAGACACAATCACAAGCCATTACGTAGGGGCTCAGTATCTGTTTTGTGCGTTGTACAGGTCCCACTGCATGAGGAATTAAGACATAAATGTAATTTATATTTAAATTCCAAGTACTAAAGGCTCCAAATATTCTTTTTAAATTTTTGAAAAACCTCTCAGTGACATCTTAAATAGTGTAAAAAATATAATTTATATGCTCCAGAACTAAATATATTATACCAACAAGAACAAACTTATTACCAACCTCGTATAAAATAATATAAATACTTAAGATTAGGCACTTATCGACAGGGTGATTAGAATTTAGCCTAATAATACCAATACTCAACTACAGGCGCTTTTGGTTTTCAAGCGACACACAAATAAAAATAATACACATCGTTACTAACAAGTCCTCAGACGTAAATTAAAGCAAATTTGAATACATAAAATGTGTGAAAAGGGCTCTCCGTTTAAACAGGGGCACGACGTGAACGCGGCCCTTTGAGCCCCCATTCGATTTTTATGGAAAAACGAAATTTCAAAGCAAAACCATTTTTTTTAATGTTATACAGGGTAGATTATAATATGTGTATTAGTATTATGGCCTTCTTTTTACTGTATAACTAATATGGGCTCTTTTTAAAGTTATACAGGTTAGGACATAATATGTGTGTGTTAGTATTTTGGCCTTCTTTTTACTGTATAACTAATATGGGCTCTTTTTAAAGTTATACAGGTTAGGACATAATATGTGTGTGTTAGTATTATGGCCTTCTTTTACTGTATAACCAATATGGGCTCTTTTGAAAGTTATACAGGTTAGGATATAATATGTGTGCGTTAGTAGTTTATTCTAGTAATAAAAATAATTTTAATACTAATAATAATATGAATGCTAATGTTATAATAATAATAATAATAATAATAATAATAATAATAATAATAATAATAATAATATAATAATATAGTAGTTTGGGAGGGTTGTGACGTGGAGGGAATAAAATTTTTAGAGTCTGTTTTTGTTAAACATTTTTACGACGATTAAACTTATCACAGGTATCACTTTCAGTCAGTAAAATATTAGTGTTTTCGGCAGGTAATATATTCTAAAATAATAACGCGTAAAACTGCTTGTTGTATATACATCTACTGCATACTAAACCTTGAATATTAATTCTGAACGCGCCTTATTTTTTCAAAGGCATGCTACTTTTCTGAGCGCACCCCAACCGAGGTTATAAATAGGGGTGTATTATAAGCAGGATGCAGGAGCTCCAGAGTCCCTTCTGTCTTTGTACGTTAGAGAGAGCAGACGTATTTTGAGCCATATTTATTTTGTTACAGAGCAAAAAAAAAAAAAATGCCGTTCCCAAGTGAGTACGTCGAGTTAATTAGGGCCCAGATGGATACCCATAACTTAACAACGGTTACCTGCGGTAAGATATTGTAGGACTGTACTCGTGCAATTCACAATTTAAATAAACTTTTGAAACGCGCTGAGTCAGTGGCTGAAAAGTCTCATATAATAGCGTGTTTAGCCCAGATTAAGGGGTTTCAGAGACATTTAAAGGATAAAAAGGTTGGTGGAGGAAGCGGTGTACGTCGGGCTGATACAGCTACCCATAGGGTTAAATGGGAAGATTTACATTCAGCATTCCAATCGAGAATCAGGACGGGTGTTATTATTAACAAACATCATACTGATGTACGATCATTTTTAGAGGACTGTGCTGCTTTGTTTAAGCGGCGAATTCAAAACGCATTAAAAAAAACTACTGCGCTCAAAGTTAACACCACTCTTTGTGGAGATTTTGAAATTAGTAAAGCAGACGAAATTTTAAAGGATACAAAGTACATTACTACTCCGAATGCCTCTATTTTCGGCAACACAAACTTAAATGAGTGGTTTGCCGATCATGTTAAGAACCCTATTTTGGATGAATTAGACACGTTCCAGGAAAGAAATTCTGGGTGGGCACTACGCAAAATTACACATTTAATGGTATCTATTAATCATTATAATCCTCTTCGGGTCGGAACTTACATCAAACTTCCAAAACAAATAACTAAAAGAAATGCATGCATCAATGTAAAAAACAGTGATGAAATGTGTTTTGCGTGGTCCATCGTTTCCGCTTTATATCCAGCTTTCAAGCATTCTGAACGAACATCATCTTATCCAAACCCTCAGTCAGTTCTAAACTTGGAAGTTATTAAGTTTCCCATGGCAATTAATCAAATTTCAAAGTTTGAAAAGCAAAACCTAATATCCGTTAACGTATATCGACTACAAAAAATTGGAAAAAATTATCTGGTTGTGCCATATTATATACCTGAAAATAAGCATCCTAACCATATAAACTTACTACTTTTACAAGACAGCTACTTTTCCTCAGATGATGATATTGATTTAAGCCCTATAAAATACCATTTTGTTTGGATTAAAGACCTTTCACGCTTACTATCAAGGCAATTGAGTCTTAATAGGCAGCGAAAATTTTTTTGTGATCGCTGCCTTCATTATTTCCGCACGCAGATAACACTAGATAAGCACACGTCCGAATGCTCTAAAAACAAGACCTTAGCAATACCTCGGATGCCTGTAGAAGGCAATAATATTTTGGAATTTAATAATTTTAAACATAAGGAAAAAGCCCCGTTTGTTATATTCGCAGACTCGGAAAGCTTGCTAATACCTGTAGTCGATGATATAGAAAAAAACACGCAAAAGGTACAAGAGCATATCCCTTATAGCGTCGGTTATTATGTAAAATGTAATTATGACGATTCTCTATCATTTTATAAAAGTTACAGGCAAGGGCCTAGCGGCACTTGAAGCACCGGTTCCCGTCAGATCACCGAAGTTAAGCAGTGTCGAGCGCGGTTAGTACTTGGATGGGTGACCGCTTGGGAAACACCGCGTGCTCTTGTCTTAGGGAAGAGTGTAAAATGAATCGACATCAAAACCATCCTATTCACGCCGGACAGGCCGGATGAGATCGGATATCTCGTAGGATGAAGGTGCCGTTTCACACTCCCCAGTCGGTAGACCGCACGATTAAAAACCGTACGGTCGATGACCGGTTCAAGATGGCCTCTGATACGCCGACGACCGTAAAAAATAGTAAAAAAAAAAAAAAATAAAAGTTACACAGGCCAAGACTGTATGCAGTGGTTCATGCGCGAGCTTCAACAATTTGCTGAAGACGTTGAGACGGTCCTTTTATGTGATTTGCCCATGGAACCGCTTACGCCTGCTCAACAACAAAGTTTTTTGGCCGCTACTCACTGCTATATATGTGAGAAGCCATTTGCGGAAGACGATAAGCGTGTTAGAGATCACTCACACTTGACCGGAAAGTATCGAAACGCGGCACATGAGCACTGCAATCTACAGTACCAGGATTCACACACAATACCTGTCCTATTCCATAACTTGAGTTGCTATGATGGGCACATGATAATACGGGCGCTATCTGAAATAGAGGGAAAGATTGATATATTACCTGTAAATAAAGAAAATTATATCTCATTTACGAAGCATATAATGGATAGTACTGTTCATTTTCGATTTATAGATAGTTTTCGCTTTCTTGCTAGCGGTCTGGATAAGATTGCATCATACTTATGCGAATATCCTAACCTAAAAGCAGTTTAAATACCTGGGAGAAGAACTGAACTTACTTACCCGAAAGGGCGTTTTCCCTTATGATTATATGAACGCTTGGGAAAGATTGAATGAGACTGAACTCCCTCCTAAAGAGGCGTTTTATAACCGCTTAGAAGATGTAGCTATAAGTGACACGCAATATTTAAATGCGCAGAAAGTTTGGCAAACTTTTAATTGCCGTACCATGCAAGACTACTCTGACTTATATCTTAAAACGGATGTAATGCTTTTAACGGATGTATTTGAAGCATTTAGGGATATATCGCATAGGACATATGGCCTTGATCCTGCATGGTCGTATACCCTACCTGGTTATGCGTGGCAATGTTTATCCCTCTTAATTCATCGAGAAGATATGATAAAACTTGAGCTGCTTACTGATTTAGAGATGTTAACATTCATAGAAAAGGGAGTTCGCGGGGGTTAAGTCAGTGTTCAAAGAGGTATGCAGAAGCCAACAACAAGTACATGCCAAATTATGATCCGACTAAAGAAGACTCCTATCTCATGTACTTTGATGTCAATAATCAATACGGCTGGGCAATGTCGCAATATCTACCTTATGGCGGCTTTAGATGGCTTTCAGAAAACGAGATATCTCACTTAAACATTAGTGAAATTTCAGATAAATCTGCCGAAGGGTTTATTTTGGAAGTGGACTTGGAAATACCTGAGAATTTGCATGATAAGTTTTCCGATTTTCCATTATGCCCTAGCCATGAAAAACCGCCCGGGGCAAAAAATGAGAAACTTTTGGCTACGCTACACAATAAAACAGAATACGTAATACACTATAGAAACTTAAAGCAAGCTCTAACTTTGGGGGCAAAATTGGGCAAAATACACCGAATATTAACCTTTAAATAATCTCCTTGGTTAAAATCATATATCGACCTCAACACGGGGCTGCGCCAAAATGCCAAGAATGAGTTTGAAAAGAATTTTTTTAAACTTATGAACAATGCCGTATTTGGAAAGACGATGGAGAATATCCGGAACCACTCTGACGTTAAACTTATAACAAAATGGGACGGAAGATATGGTGCTGAAGCCTTAATATCCCGGCCAGAATTTAAAAGCAGCACAATTGTTTCTGAAAATTTAGTAATTGTAGAGCTTGCAAAAACACAAATTTATTTTAATAAGCCGATTTATGTTGGTATGTGTATTCTTGATTTGGCAAAGACTACGATTTATGACTTTCACTATGAGTACATGGTTCCACGTTTTGATGCCTGTAGTGTATTGTATACAGACACTGATAGTCTTATTTATGAAATTAAAAACCATGATGTGTATCAGATAATGAAACGAGACTGTAACGATTATTTTGATACCTCAGATTATGCCCGTGATAACGTTTATGCGATTCCACAAGTAAACAAAAAGGTGCTGGGAATGATGAAAGATGAGAACAATGGCCGCATTATGACCCATTTTGTTGGCCTTAGGTCTAAAATGTATGCTATTAAACTGCTTTATACTCCAGACGAGATTGAGCAAGAACGGGTAAAACTAGAGAATTTAAACAAAGAGCGGGCGGAAATTGATAAGGTTTTATCTAACTTGGGTGTCACCAAAAAGATAAAGGGCATTAAAAGGTCAGTTATTAAAAATAAAATTACATTTGAAGATTACGTCACCTGCCTTGAAACTTGGTTGGAAAAGCCTATTTCGCAGCGCCTAATTAGATCCCAAAAACACGAGCTACATACTATACAACAAACTAAAATCGGTCTCAGCCCTTATGATGATAAGCGACAACTATCGAAATCTTCACCCGGCACATTACCATGGGGGCATTGCTCAATTATGCATGTGGATGACTAGTTTTAGTATTCACATTAATATTAGTTTTATAATTATTCATATTATTATATCATTAACATTCCTATTATTAGTATTATAATTATTCATATTATCATAACATTAGCATTCATATTATTATTAGTATTAAAATTATTTTTATTACTAGAATAAACTACTAACGCACACATATTATATCCTAACCTGTATAACTTTCAAAAGAGCCCATATTGGTTATACAGTAAAAGAAGGCCATAATACTAACACACGCATATTATATCCTAACCTGTATAACTTTCAAAAGAGCCCATATTGGTTATACAGTAAAAGAAGGCCATAATACTAACACACACATATTATGTCCTAACCTGTATAACTTTAAAAAGAGCCCATATTAGTTATACAGTAAAAAGAAGGCCAAAATACTAACACACACATATTATGTCCTAACCTGTATAACTTTAAAAAGAGCCCATATTAGTTATACAGTAAAAAGAAGGCCATAATACTAATACACATATTATAATCTACCCTGTATAACATTAAAAAAAATGGTTTTGCTTTGAAATTTCGTTTTTCCATAAAAATCGAATGGGGGCTCAAAGGGCCGCGTTCACGTCGTGCCCCTGTTTAAACGGAGAGCCCTTTTCACACATTTTATGTATTCAAATTTGCTTTAATTTACGTCTGAGGACTTGTTAGTAACGATGTGTATTATTTTTATTTGTGTGTCGCTTGAAAACCAAAAGCGCCTGTAGTTGAGTATTGGTATTATTAGGCTAAATTCTAATCACCCTGTCGATAAGTGCCTAATCTTAAGTATTTATATTATTTTATACGAGGTTGGTAATAAGTTTGTTCTTGTTGGTATAATATATTTAGTTCTGGAGCATATAAATTATATTTTTTACACTATTTAAGATGTCACTGAGAGGTTTTTCAAAAATTTAAAAAGAATATTTGGAGCCTTTAGTACTTGGAATTTAAATATAAATTACATTTATGTCTTAATTCCTCATGCAGTGGGACCTGTACAACGCACAAAACAGATACTGAGCCCCTACGTAATGGCTTGTGATTGTGTCTTTCGGTAATATTTGCAACTTAAAACATACTCACTAGTCAAAATGTTGGGTTCTCTAACATCACCAAATGTTTGCAGAAAATACAGTGTGTTTAGTAGTGAAAGTTGGCCGTTTGTTTGAATAATTTTAGCACGAGATCTTATTGATATTTAACAGTAATAATGTATAATTTTCTTCTTCATGAAACATACAGTGTGGCTTATAATTTACGCATTTAATGACTTTGATTATATGATTAGTTGTTTATAACATTTTGTTAAATGTGTTCTTAAAAGGCCACAATTTCATCGTAAATATATATTTTAGAGGATTTGTGGAGGATCTGGAAGGTCTTTGTATACTTACTTTATATCTTCCCTGTATAGATTTTTGTATAAAATTATGCAAGTAATTATCTGTTCAAGAAATTTTTGCATATAAATGACCCAATATTTGTTGTTGTAAATTACTTGTAGCCAATTAGCATAAATAAATCATTATCTAGACAAGCCTCGTGTATAATTATATAATGATGCATGATAGCATAATGATGCTACATTTTTTTTTTTGCTTTTAATAATTATTAAATAATATTGGTAATTTTCTATAATCATTAATTCGTATGTAATAATTCTTTAGTTAGACTGATAAGTTTTTTGTTATATTAATAAGGTAATTTATTTTTAATACTGTGCATGGTAAAATGTTCCTTTTTTATACAAAACTACTTTTAATACGCCCCTGTATGTATTGTTTGGTTATACCTTTATATTTTTGGTAATATATTTGTTTGATGTACTTAACTATTTTGTCTTTATTTTCAATTTATGTTTAAGGGGCATAAACGTCTTTGTTTCTTTATCGGAGTTGTTTTCTGTGACAGAGAGGCCAACAGAGTCCGTTCCTGGTCATCAGGCCAACAGGGTCTGTTCAGGCCAACAGGGTCTGTTGAATAGGGTTCATAATACGTTTAATCTGATTCCCCGCAGAGCAGTTTATATTACGATACTTTTTTTGTTAAATCTGATGTCTTTGTTTTTAATTATCGGGTAAAAGACTTGACGCTTCGGTTAATTACTGATTTTTAGTTTATACTATCTATCTATAAGAAACGTTGCAGCCCTTTCGGGGTGAATGATTGTAAAATAATATTAAAGCTGATGCTCGCGTTGCATAACAGATGGGTGAATGCACAAGATTGTTAATATTTTCCTACGCTTATAATATTTATTTTTTATGAGAAACACTGGTTACCTAACTTCAGGTAGTACTCAGATATCAATTAGTTTGTTTTACTAAGTATATGTGTATGGTTTACCCTAATTTTGTACATTATAAAATACCACCATGATCCCACTTAAGGACCTTTTGTTCCAGCAATCTAATCAGATGTGCCCCCGCGGTTTCACGTTGTCAAACATTGTTTAGCAGTTTTAATCTATATGCTCTCGTAGCGTATTTTGCAAGGCTTTGAGGTTCGGCCCCAGAGGTTTATGGTTCAATTCCCGCTGACTGCCCAAACTTTTTTTCTGTTATTATTTATTCATTATGTTGTTCAATATTGATTATTTAGATAGATGTTCAGGTTAGGTACTTGGGTTTGGGTACTATTGAGAACGTGGTACGTCATCTCTCCTCCGCTATAAATGTAATAACACGTGACCATGGGTCATAAAGTTGGGTTAGAATCTTGAAATAATGTGGGCTGGTAATACCAGGGGGCGCCACTTAGGCTAAGACGGGTCCTATATTACCGACATCGGATACCCTCGGGCGATCATCGGGTAACCATCGGGTGACCACCGCTCGGGGTCGCTGACCTGCCTGAGCTAGCCTCGCGAATTATGCAAAGGGTCTCGCGGTATCGCCTTCTATCATCATGCGCGTTCAACGCCTGTTGTGGAGGCTTCCTCCGCCGCGGTTCTGGCGCTTGCGCCGGACCAAGTGACCACGCCTTAAAATGGCCCAAAAAATGCAGATTTCAGCGCAATGTTATTTCTTATGGGATTTTGGGTTGGGAGTAACATTGCTATACTACTAGTATTAGAATTTTAAAAAGTTAGGTATACAGGATGAGTCAGAAATCCGTAGAGAAATAAAGTTACTTTTTTTCAATGGAATTCCCTATATCTTAGAAGCTCAAAATCCGGAAATATAGTAGGTACTTCCGGTTTAACCGGAAGTTGTTTTTTTCGGGAAGATAATAAAAAAGTAAGATAGGGCACTGCTGTCTCGAAGAACAGGCCGTCAGGTTCCCGCCCACATTCTAAAATCAGCTGTCTCTGGTCGATCCACGTTTTGACAGGTTTGCATTGTTTTGGTAGACCGTTTTGGTGTTTCCTTTAAGTTTTTAGTTGTTTTTAGCAGTTTAATGTGATTATTTTAGAAAACCCATAACATTAATTTAACGTAGTTTGGACTTTTATATGTAAAACCATAAATTATTTGATTAAAAGTGCCTGTGAAATAGCGATAAATGCCAAATTCATGATGTGTTCCCGGGCGTAATACTCGACTATAATGTTTTTCACTGATTAATAGTATATTAAAGTACACGTTTTATAAAGCATTATATTATAGCACGGGTCCATGTTAAAAAACGAGCCGCTTGCGGCGAGTTTTTTAAGGGGACAAGTGCTATAATGGCTTTATAAAACATGTGCTTTATACTAGTTTTTCTATTTTGTCGTTTTTTTTTAATAAATAAACACATATTTAAAAAGAAAACAAACCCTTCAAAACTTATAAATTTTTATGTCCAAAATTTATGTTGGTAACACTATTACAATTTTTTTATCAAGCTTGCCATGAAATTAAATAAATTTTAAATTGTGTCAGCCATTTTGCCACAAAATTTGTGTTTTAAAATTTTATTTATATTAACAAAATATTATGGAGCAAGATAATTTAAGTTTAACTCCCCCTGAGTTAAGGGATATTGCACATAAATGTATAAATCAACTTTTGCCAGAAAAATCCCGAAAATTATATGAAAAGGACTATGAGACCTTCACAAGTTGGTGCAATACAAAGGGCGTGTGTAAGATTTCAGAAAATGTTTTACTAGCCTATTTTGAGGAAGAAAGTAAAACCAAAATGTCATCCACCCTGTGGTCCTTATACTCAAAATTAAGAGCTTGCATTAATATTGACAAGAACATAGATATAAAGGATTATGCTAGACTGCAAGCATTGTTAAAAAGAAAATCTGTGGGCTACAAACCCAAAAAGTCTCTTGTTTTAGACTTAGACGATATTAATAAGTTTATAAATGGGGCTGATAATAGCAGTTATTTAGGATTAAAAGTAAGTAGTATTTACATATCTATATGCATTTTGTTTTGTACAATTTCACAGGTTTTATAAAAAAAATTTTTTTACAATAAAGTTGGAGAACGAACATTTTTAAATTACACCAATTTCTATTCTATCGTATGAACAGTAGGTAGACAGCTATCGAGATACAATAGTAGTAACTATGTAAATTCTAGGTTGCTTTAATTATGGGGTACAATGGAGCATGCCGGAGAGAAGAACTGACCAATATGGATGTAAAAGACATTCACTTTAAGGTTGCTTCCATTACAGTACACATTCCCAAAACTAAAACACATGTAACAAGAACGTTTCTTATAATTGATCAATCATGGATTAATTTGATTAGACAATATTTTGATTTACGTCCTAAGAATGTTACAACATCAAGATTTTTTCTTACGTATAGGAATGGGCATTGCATAAACTCACCTGTAGGTCTAAATACAATGGGAAAAGCTCCTAGCCTTATTGCAAAATACCTGTGCAAACCAAATCCAGAATGTTTTACTGGCCACTGCTTTAGACGGTCTAGTGTCACCGAGCTGGCCAACAAGGGAAGCGATTTGGTTACCATTAAAAGGCACGGGGGATGGAAGTCTTCAGCCGTGGCTGAAGGCTATATTGAAGATTCTCTAAAAGCGAAAATGGATGTAGCGCAGAGCCTCTCTTCTAGTTTAACACCTTCATTAATAGATAATATTGATAATACTGCTACACCCTTACCTGGATCATCAAGATCGACAATAATTGAAGGAGTAGAAACTGCTTTTCAACCAAGTCTAATTAAAAATGGATTGGATTCTGGGGTCAGTTATCACAAAGTTTCGCATACTATGAATACTCAAACTATGCCTGAATTTAAGGTTAACGCGTCCGACACGAGTACAGTTACATTAAATGTTTATAATAACTGCACTATAAACAATGCCTAATTAGCATTATAATATAGTTGGAATTTGTATTTTTAAGATTTAATTGATATTTTTTGCAAAATAGTTCTCCTGTTAATAAAGTTAATATTTAATATGTTTTTTAATATTTTATGAACCAAAACAACACGTCAATCACGTCATACAGATTTGTAGATCTAGGCAACCAAACATACATACGTGGTTTTGTGTAGTATTTCGCACATTTGGACTAAAAAATATTAGTTATCTAGAATGCTATGCCGAACGGTGAAAAAAAAACATGTCAGTAGGGCCAACCTTTAAATAATAAAATTCGGAGTTCGAAATGGATATATTTCGAACTCGCTAGCGCGTTCGAAATATCTATTTTTCGAGACAAAATTAGAAAAATGCTATTTATTGATAAAAAAGGGATCCCAAGAGACGATTTAGTATTGCGAAAATGTATCAACTTTTGCATAAAGTACTTTGAGGAAAGGTTTTTAGTCAGGGAATCCAGGGCAACCAGAGGACTTGATGGTAGATAACACAACAGTGCAATGTAGGTACCTTTTTTAATAATAATATTTTGGTATATTCTTTAAATTGTTATTAGACAATAAACATTGAAAGATTATAAGTACATTAGTTAGCTATTAAATACATAGTATAATATTGAAGGTTGAGCATGTCATACTTAGGTTAGGTTCGGACAAAAATTTAGTAACAAAACAATGCGTACGTTCGTTGTACATTTTGTTTACATTTTCATGGATACAGGTTTTTCTTACTTCAAATATCGGTTAAAACATACCTACAAGTTTAAAGCAGGTTCCTATTAATGCCTCTTCATTTTTCTAGTCAAAAACCAAGTTAAATAAAGTTTATATAGTTTCTCGAGGAAGATAAAATGATAGTATGTAGTACCAACCAACTGACTGATATAAAATTTTATTTAAAATAGCTACCCATGAAATTGTTTCTAATGCTTGTTTTTCAGGGATTATTTGGAAATTATTTTCGTAACCTCGAAGGAGTATCGAAGAAGATCGAAAGCAATACTTGGTGATCATAACATAAGCTAGTTTATAGTATTGAATCACTCTGTATACTAATCATCGAAATACCGTTTCAATATACGATTCTATACCTCATTTGATATAATTTAAGACATCTTTGACTTACAAATATCAATATTATAATCTACATGCCATATAGCCTCTATAATAAATTCCATCTTCTAGTGTGACATCACGATCTTAACATGACGGCCTGTTCTTCGAGACGGCAGTGGATAGGGGCATGTAAGCAGTTTTGCTCTATAGCGTAACGTTAAAAAGCTAGAAGTTGTCAAAGTTCAAGCATGTCATTTTTTAAAAGTCGATATCTCGGAAGCTATTAGGTTTAGACTTATAATGCACTTAATAAAAAATAATTGCAATTTTATGTAAAATCCAAAAGTATTCTAAGATATAGGGTGTTCTATTAAAAAAAGGTAACTTCATTGCTCTACGGCTTTCTGACTAATCCTGTATACTTATCTTTTTTTAATTCTATAATGAGCTTTACACAACCCCAAAACTTTAGTCTTAAATATTTTTTGCTAGCTGTTTTACTTTAAGAAATCGACCGTTTCCATACATACCAACGACCCTGTATTATCTCCACTACTTTTTAATATATACTCTGATAAAGCTTTCAAGAAGGCCATAGAGGCACAATAGTTTGGAGTGAAAATCAATGAGGAGTTAATAAGCATAAATGGAGAATTCATCGAGCGAATCCTCTATTTTAAATATCTCGGCAAAGACAAAGAAATAAAATGTAGAATCTAAACATCCCGCACAGCATTCTTGAAAATGAGATCACTCTTCTGTAACGATAATCTCAATTTGATACTCCGACAGCGAATGAATATAGGGCTGAGGTCTGGACCTTAAAAGTTGCCACAATTAATCGCCTGGGAGCCCTCGAGATGTGGGTGAATTGTCGAATGCTCCGAATTCCCTGGACAGATATACAAACGAATGAGCCAGTTTTAGATAAGGCGAACGCCATTTGTGAAATAATATCAGATGTTAAATGTAGAAACCTGTCGTATTTTGACGACATCTTCAGAAGAAACCGAAGCAGCATCCTCCAGCATGTAATAATGGGCAAAATCGAAGGTTGCAGAGTAGCTGAACGAAAGCAGGCTTCTTGGTGAAGGAACGTCCGAGAATTGACCGGGACAAGCTATGCGGAATAACTGTTTAGAATAGCCCAGAATGATGAAGAATTGGCCATGATAATTAATTATCTACAAGAAGACTTGACAGGTCACTAGAAAAAGAAGAATAAATAAGTATACATAAAGTTATGCTGGATGATTCATTAAAAAAAAAAAAAAACTAAACTTTCCACACTAGCAGTTTAAATATTTTTATTGTTTGTATATTTCAGACTTTTTCCATGCCAGTCTCTCTCTTAAATATCTTTCCATATGTTTAAATCAATTTGGGGCACCTTCTATATTATGTACTTACAATGAATTATAGACCAAAAAAAGTTAAAAATTGAATCGCATAAAAGTTTTCACCTAAAATTTCCAAGCTTCGGATATAAATTACATCCTGGTTTCGGGTATGTACTTTAGACGGAGACTCCCAAATAACTTTTGAGTCACCCGAATAAAGGACGCTTAGTAAATTGAAATTACTTTTTATACTACAATGGATAGGGAATTGGATGACTTAAGGAAAATAAACAAAACAATGTTACGCTGCTCAACAATAATTTTCTATTAACCTTGTTTTTTGAGAAGTATTCTTTTTTTGGTTTGTTAGAAAATAAATTGAAATATGAGTATGAGAATATAAGTTATTTAGTTAGATACTAAAAAATTAACCACTATTTTTGAATTGTCTTGTATGTTTCATATGTCGCTAATAATCAGGCAGAAGTTTTTTCCATCTTAAGAGGGACTAAACCAAGCCAATATGTCGCAAATGGCCGCAAATAGTGTAAATCGACTTATTAGACTGTAAATAGGTTTCTGTCGATTTGTTGAGCCATTAAAGGCTTTAAAAAAAATGTATGTACCCAAATAAGTCGGAAAAAAATTATTATTAAATCCAAAATAGCCCAACTGGAGATTTGAGGCCGTATATAGGTTTAAATAAATTCTGTGACATAGTTATGCCCTTAAAAAAAATTTTATTTGCCGAAATAACTTAGAAAATATTTTTTTTCCATCTTAAGGGGGACTAAACCAAGCCGGTATGTCGCAAATGGCCGCAAATAGTGTAAATCGACTTATTAGACTGTAAATAGGTTTCCGTCGATTTGTTGAGCCATTAGAGGCTTTAAAAAATTCGGTCTTCATATCATCTGAGATGATAGGTGCGTTGCCATTACCTTATTCTTTATAAAGCCCCCATTGGTTTCTTAGAAGGTATGTGTACATTTCCGCATTTAAATGTCCTTCAAAGAAATGCGGACCAATATTGATTGACCAGAGATGGTAATTTGTAAGAAATCTGATCCAGTGTGCATTTTCTGGCGCCCAGCAGTACCTATTGTGTCTGTTTACCTTAAGAAGAAGATCCACCCAGAAATAAGAAATTAAATTTCTAATAATGAGGAATAACTTAAAATCCTACACAGTAAAAAATCGACTGTTAACCCTTTGCGGGCATGTGGTTCCTATTTGGAACCACATATCAAATGTTGAAATTTCGCGGACCAGTAAGCGCTGCCTGGAACCACACGTTTTCGTAGTGGTGGGAGCAGCTATCTTTAGGCGGCGCCGCGTGGTCAGTTGATAAATCGCCATTATAGATGGTGTATTTACCCGGTTTATTTTGTGTGTCGATAGTGTTCCTATGTTATTATAATTTTAATAGTGTTTCACGATGCAAAAGGAAAATATGAAAGGTGTGTATATCGGAATTATATTTGTTACTGTTTAGTTGAACATAATATTAGATAATATTAATAAAAAATAAAAATGTTCATTGATATTTTGAAGGTTATACTATGTGGTTCCATATGGGACCACTGGCTCGCTTGACCATCTAAGTTTTTTTAAATGTTTTAGGGAGGAAATATTTGAACATTTCTGAATTAGAGCGGTTGCCGCCTGCTGATTTATATACTTTGTTAGATGATATTCCATCGGACAACGAATCAGTTCATTCGACGTATAGCAGCGGCGATGAAGAAATTAATGATATAGACTTCCAATTATCCAATAAAGATTATGGTCCGGTAATGGCTCCTGCGGTTGATTGGGATTCAGATGATGACTTGCCTTTAGCTGTGTTAGTGCCTGGTGCTAAGATAACGACAGTACCAACGTTTCAATGGTCAAAATCTGTACAAAATATTGTTCAACCAGTACCTTTTAGCGCAGATTCTGGACCCGATGTTCCAATCGATGCCGAGGTTGATTGTCCCTTGGATATTTTTATGCTCCTGTTCTCAGAAGAACTTCTACAAAAGTTAGTTTTTGAAACAAATCTTTACGCCTTTCAAAACAACACAGGAAATACTTACCTGCCCACAACATATAATGAAATGAGATGTTTTCTAGGATTAAATATTCTTATGGGCATCAAACATTTACCAAGTTACAAAGATTACTGGTCCGCTCGAGAAGAACTTCGAGATCATTATATTGCCTCTTGCATATCAAGAAACCGCTTTGGTTGGTTCCTCGGTAACATGCATCTAAACGATAAATCGGTGGAACCCAAAAAAGGCGAACCATCCTATGATAAACTATATAAACTTCGGCCAATGTTAGAAAGGCTTTCAGAAAACTACGCGAGGTTATATAAGCCAACACGATGCCAAGCAATAGATGAGTCTATGATTCGATTCAAGGGCAGAATTTCATTTAGGCAATATATGCCGATGAAGCCAATCAAACGAGGGTACAAAATGTGGGTTCGCGCCAATGAAACTGGATTTGTTTCCCAGTTTCAAATATATACAGGTAATAAAAATATTTTTCCCACATATCTACATCATCAAACTAATATCTTGTTTTTTTTTTTCAACAGGGAAAGCAGAAAACGCTAGTGAACACAACTTAGGAGAAAGAGTGATCAATGATTTGACAAGAACGCTAGTAGGAAATCATCATGAAGTTTACATGGACAATTTTTTTAATTCTGCAACTTTACAACTACATTTGCAGAAAGATGAAATATATAGCTGTGGCACTGCCAGAAAAGATAGAAAATTTTTTCCAAAGGATTTTGCGGAAGACAAGACCATGAAAAGGGGTGACATGGACTGGAAAGTTAGCCAGACTGGAATTATTGCTCTAAAATGGAGAGATAATAAATCTGTACATTTTCTAAGCAACTTTCATAATCCTGCAGATGTTGACGTTATTTCACGCAAACAAAAAGATGGTTCTAGCATAGAATTTCCGTGTATAAAACTTGTGAAAGACTATAATCGGCATATGGGATATGTCGACAAAAGCGATATGTTGAAATCTTGTTACGAAATCAACCGTAAATCGAAAAAATGGTGGCACAGAATCTTTTGGCATTTTATAGATCTCACAGTAGTGAATGCACATATTATGTTCCAAGAAAGAAGTGGTATTTGTGGAAAAACACTGTCCCTAAAAGAATTCCGTCTTGCAGTAGCGAATGGACTGATAGGTGCTGATCCCGAAGTTCCACAGAGGGGTCGCAGAAGCTCAGAACCAACTCCTAACAAATACAAGCCACATGTCCCGTTAGAGCGGAGAATAAGTAAGGCTGCACACATGCCCATTCACGGCACTAAGGTGAGATGTGCAAATTGTAGCACAAGAAATTCACCTCACAGAACCAGATGGCACTGTTCTTCGTGTAATGTTGGACTTTGTCTTACAGCTACAAAGAATTGTTTCGCCCTTTTTCACAAAAAATTAGAAAGGCTTATTTTTTTTTTATTATTTACTGCTTTGTAGGCGACAATAAATAAATTTAAAAAGTAAGGAAAAAATCTTTTAATTTCCTGGTGGTCCCACAGTGGAACCACACGATTTAACAAAAACCAAACTACTTATGTATTTTTTTTACATAGAATTGTGATTTAGAACCAACATTTAGTCCAAATTTTATAATATTAATGTAATTTATAATAAAAAAATAATTTGGGCCACAAAGGGTTAAATTTAACACTCAATGGTGGTACATATAGGGCCACACTCAATAGGGTATATTAACCAATCAGCATATCTGGTAAAAAGATATTTTTGAATGGTTTTTTTACTTTTTGATGAGTGTTAATTCTTCTAATTTATGGGTAGGTACATTTACACTATCGAGTGTAAATTAAACTCACAGATTGTAAACCTATCCTTCTAGGATGTAAAAGAAATAATGAGAGGTGTAAGTAAACCATTTTTTAATGGTAATTTGTGATTAATTAGTGTAAATATCATATTATTGTAGTGTAAATTTTATTTTGTTTGGGTGTGACTTTACTATAGTGAGTGTAATAAAATGATCTACCTAGGGCTAAGTAAAAAATTATGCATTCAAGATGTTTAATATTATTAACCTCTGCGTAGTTTGATACATGATTGAATGACTTAATCAAAGCCGAAAGTAGTAGCCCCTAATATATATAAATCTTTAGATCGCTTGGAAAAGGTTTGTTAAATGAATGAAAATATTGAGTATTATTTATCGTTTATTTATAAACAAAATTATGGTTACAACAGAACTGGAAAACCCTGTGATTTTTTTACACTTATTATTATAACTAGTTAAACAAAATGACACACCTATTATATAGATTAATAATTTAGTAAAATAAACATATATACAGGGTCGTTGGTATGTATGGAAACGGTCGATTATTTCTTAAAGTAAAACAGGTAGCAAAAAATATTCAAGACAAAAGTTTTATGGTTTTGTAAGGTCTATAAGAATTAAAAAAAGATAAGTATACAGGATGAGTCAGAAAGCCGTATAAAAACAAAGTTACTTTTTTTTTAATGGAACACCCTATATCTTACTGTTTTGGCCTTCGAAATAAAACTTCTTTTCTTCAATGTGGACTGTATAAAACTTATATTTTTATATTTTAAATAGGAATACATACAACGGCTGTGTTCAGTCTAACGCCATATTTTAAGAGAGAGAGTGACATTAGTTTTCTAGTGTTGCCACTTAACATACCGCCCGCCTTGAAAGGACGTAGCGAGAACTTTCAAAATTCTAATATTTAACACACTGGCTTATATAAGATCAATCATTTTCTACAGTAATTTTTAACAATAAGTAAAGTTACAAATTCGTAAGTAATAAAAGTAATTTGTTAACAATGCAATGGTGCAAAACATATCTAAAAAACATAATTCTAAAATAAACAAAACTTCGTTCAAAATTAATTGTCAATGTCTACAGGTAACACACAGATTCTATTTAGAGCTCTTTTTATTGTAACAGAACGCACTTTAATCGTTACTACTCGTACGATGCCATCACTTCCTTTATGTAGCTCAGTCACACGTCCTAACTGCCAGAACAATACAGGCGCGTTATCGTCTTTTACCAAAACCAATGACCCAACTTTAACAATGTCCATGGAGCCTTTTCGCCATTTAGTTCTGGTCTGCAACTCTCCCAAGTACTCCTTCTGCCATCTGGTCCAAAAGTGTTGTACCATTGCCTGGATATGTTGCCATTTTGACAGTCTGTTTTCTGCCAATTCCGTAGGATCATACTGAGGTAATACTGTCATAGTGCGGCCAATCAGGAAGTGAGCTGGAGTTAGAGCGGAGCAGTCCTGTGAATCTTCAGTTAACGGACATAACGGTCGAGAATTCAAAATACCCTCGATCTGCACCAACAGAGTGCCGAATTCCTCAACAGTCAAAGACTTTACTCCAAGAACCCGCTTTAAATGAAATTTAGTACTCTTTATTCCTGCCTCCCAGAGACCTCCGAAAGTTGGTGAGTTGGCAGGAATAAAATGCCATCTTATCTTATTATCAGCTAGTTTATTCCCGATATAATCAGTATTTTCTTGCAAAAAATTATAAATTTGGCAAAGTTCGTTATTTGCACCTACATAATTTAGGCCATTGTCTGAATATACATTTTTTGGAATACCGCGTCTACTTGTGAATCTACTAAAAGCTGCTAAAAAACACTCCGTGGTTAGCTCGGATGCAAGTTCAAGGTGCACTGCTTTAGTGCTCATACATATAAATAAGCAAATATAACCTTTAGAAAGAGTTGCACCGCGACCTTTTTTATTTTTAATATAAAATGGACCACCATAATCAGTACCGACATTTTCAAAAACACCAAAGGTATTTACTCGCACTTCAGGGAGATTTCCCATTAAATAATTATTACCTTTCGGGTTTGCCTTAAAGCATATTAAACATTTTTTGACTACTTGTCGACACGCATTACGACCAGAGATCGGCCAATATCGCTCTCTAATCGAATACAATAACGCTTGCGCCCCACAATGCAAAAGCCTTTTATGTTCCGATTCTAGAATAAGCCTTGTTAAAGGATGGCCATTTGGCAAAATTATAGGATATTTCTTCGCATCTAATTGATTTGCATTTTTTAATCGCCCACCTACACAAATAAGTTCATCCTTTAAAAATGGATTTAAGCTTAATATTTTGCTTTTAACCGGAATAGGTTTTCCCGCCTTTAAATTATGATATTCGTGGGGAAACGCCATAGTTTGTGCATTTTTAATCAATATCTTTTGTGCTCGTTCAATTTCTTCTGGTACTAATGCACCAGTTAATTTTTTATTCTCTTCAGAGTTCTCTTTTTTTAGGTTATAAATAAATCTACAGGCATAAGCTAAGATATGTACAATTTCTAAAAAAGAAGAAGCTTGTCGTGATAAGTTATCTAACAAACTACACGATTCAAAACTAATACAAGACACAGTTTTTTGATCAGGGATTTCACATGGGATTGAAAAATCAAAAACATTCCAAAAAGATTGTTCATTTAAAAGAAATTGAGGACCGTGCCACCATAAATCACTGCCCATAAGAAATTTTGCCGAGGTTCCGCGTGACAATAGGTCAGCAGGATTTTGGGACGAAATTACGTGATACCAATCATTTTTACTCGTCAGGGATTGAATTTCACTTACTCTGTTCGCGACAAAAGTTTTCCATGTAGATGACTCGCCGCGAATCCAACATAGAGTAATCGTCGAATCGGACCAGTAATAACACTTGTTAAATGTTATTTCTAAACACTCTGTTACCTTTTTTACCAAATTTGCCAACAATTGTGCGGCACACAGTTCAAGCCTAGGTAACGTGACATGTTTTAAAGGAGCTACACGACTTTTTGCACATAACAAATTACAAACATATTTACTAGCTGCTAGAAAGCAACGCAAATAAACACACGCTCCGTATGCTCGAGTTGAAGCGTCGCTAAAACCATGTAACTCAATAGTAATATACTGAGAACATACAGCATGCCTAGGTATTTTTACATAATTTATTAAAATCATATTACTTTGAAAATCCTTCCAAACCTTTAATAGACCTTCTGGCAACTCATCGTCCCATTCTAACTTATTTTTCCAAAGTTCTTGTATTAAGAGTTTAGCTATAATAATTATAGGACCTAATAAAGACAACGGATCAAATATCTGAGAGATAACTGATAAAATGGTTCTTTTGGAAATTGTTTTTAATGATAAATTATCTAAATTTATCTTATAATTTATTGAATCACCTCCTGGTTCCCAAAATATGCCAAGCGTTTTATTTGCCTCGTTTTCTCCAATATTTAATGTACTAACATCCAAATTATTATTTACGACAAATTTCTCCAAAATATTTTTGTCATTACACAACCACTTTCGTAGCTCAAATCCTGACTGAGCCAATATATTTGAAATGTTTCCATGAATATATAACATTTCATCTTCTAAATTAGCTCCCGTTAATAAGTCGTCCATATAAAAGTCGCGTTTAATTACGTTACTGATTATTTTGTTCTTTTCATTTTGTTTTGCGATATCGAATAAACATTTGACAGCCAAATATGGCGCGGACGCAGTCCCATATGTGACGGTGTTTAATTTATAACATTTAAGCTCATCATCAGGATTGGATCTCCAAAATATTTTCTGACATTTTTTATCGTTATTCTTAATTAATATTTGCCGATACATTTTACTAATATCTCCGGTCATAACATATTTATAAATTCTAAATCTGGCCAAGATTTCAAAGATATCTTGCTGTAACGTCGGGCCTATAAATTGCACTTCATTTAAAGATAGACCAGACGTAGTTTTACATGAAGCGTCAAATACTATACGACACTTAGTCGTTAAACTTGTATTCTTCATCACTGCGTGGTGAGGTAAATAGTAACCTTCTTCATTATAGGTATTATTATCATGTTCAGACATGTGATTCAATATAATATATTCATTCATAAATTTCACGTAGTCGTGCCTTAAACTAGGATTATTAATAAGTTTCCTTTCTAATGAATAGAATCGTTGCAAAGCGCTCTCTCTAGACTTGCCCAAATTAGTAACCGAGTCTTTAAAAGGAATACTGACCACGTACCTGCCCTCTTCATTTTTTGTCGTGGTATTTTCAAAATATTCTTCACAATATTTCTCAGATTCAGAAAAAATCGTTTTTTTATTAGAAACTTCCTCTAATTCAAAAAATTTTATAATTTGATTATCAACCAAATTGTCTTGTATAGACTTACTAAAACAATTAATTGATTCATTATTAACATAAGATTGTATTGGCATATTTCCTGCCACTACCCAGCCAAATACTGTATTCTGAAGTACAGGTAAGTTTGGCCCAAGTGATCTTTGACCTTGATTAATTACCGACCAAAATATCTCCGATCCCAATAAAAGATCAATCTCTTTCGGTATATTAAATTCAGGATCCGCAAGCTCCAAATTTACTGGTATATTTAATTGGTTTTTATTTAAAGCAAAGCTAGGTAATTTTTCTGTTATTTTATTCAACACAAGACAATTAATATCTCTTTTAAAATGTTCATTAACACACGATCCTATTTTAACCTTTGCTTGTTTGCTTATATTTGACAAGGTTTGCCCTATTCCCTTAACTGCATGATTTATTTGTTCGGTCTTTAATTTTAATTTATGACACAACGATTCCGATATAAAATTACTTTGAGATCCACTGTCTAACAGTGCCCGACATCTCACTACTTTATTATCATTACTGATTTGAACAATAACTGTAGACAGTAAAATATGGGATAATTCGCAACTAGCGGCAACAGCGCTTTCATTCGCGAGCGTTGCTACGCTACAATCTCTCGGTGGCGTGACAGAAGTTTGCTCTCTGACAGCCGACTTGGGTAGGGCATTATCCGCACCAACGTAATTTTGCTGATTGGCATTATGATGTAGAATGTCTGAGTGGAGCAAACTATTGTGAGGTTTTTGACATTTGGAACATTTATTTAGCTTACACTTCCATGAGGGGTGCGTATGTCGCAAGCAATTCAAACATAATTTCCTACTTTTTACCGCTTCAATCCTTTTCTCCGCTGACATTCCCAAAAATAATTCACACTTAAAAATAGAATGTTCATCGTTACAGTAGTAACATTTATATTTTATTTTTTCGTTTATTGCAGGAAGACCGTGAGTACCTGGCCTTCTAGGCCTTTGCATTGTAGATCTATCTTGTTTTGTTATTTCCAACTTTTCTAATATATCACATTTATTTTTAAGAAATTTGCTCATATCTTTTAAATCTGGCAATTCAGCCTGGTAAGTATAATTTTCCCAATCACGACGCGTTACCGAATCAAATTTATTTGCTATAATATAAATAATTAGTCTGTCCCATGAGTCGGTCTCTTCGCCCAAACTTTTTAGTGATCTCAGATGACTCGTAATTGAATCGAACAAACTTCTCAAGCCAGTATGTGACTCGCCAGTCAAATTTGGGTGCTCAAAGATTCCCTGAATGTGATTATGAATCATTAATGCTTTGTTTTCAAATCTCTCGACTAAAAATTGCCAAGCCACAGTATAATTAGCAGCTGATACTTCTATTGATTGAATAACTTTTAGCACATTCTTGTCTAATGAAGATCTTAAATAGTAAAACTTTTGAATATTACTTAATGATTCATTCTCATCAACCAGGCTTATAAAAACATCCTTAAATTCCAACCAAGAACAATATTTTCCGTTAAATGTCGGTAACGTTATGGGTGGTAACCTTACATTCGATTGGGGTTGATTAAAAACTACACTGTTATGGCTTGCATTCGATCCAGCCGCGAATCTTGTTTCAGTATCAGCATTATTAAATAGTTTACACAATAACCTAGCCCGACTTATCAATTTAAAATATTTATCTTCAAAATCTTCCTCCTCAGCGAGGATTGTCTCTTTATGAGTATTTTCCAAATTTAATATTTGTATAACTAAATCATTAAACTCACCCAGAATAGGTTCTACTACTTCTAACCTAGACTCTATCTCTACTACAGTTTCATCAGTTAAATTATCTCTATCATATTTTATTAAAAATTTATCAAATTTTGTTAACTTACTTTTAAGCGTGCTCTTTTTTGTCTTTAACTGTGATTCCTCAGACATCCTATTGGTGCAGACCGAACAATACCCTTTAACGTATGAATTCTCTTACCGTAGAGGTCCGGAAACCCGTCGTGGAACGTCAAATTTTTCTCAAATTTTCTTCCGATTTCCAGCACTATTACCCCGATATCTTGCTAATTTTCATGCGGCTCGTATTGACCAATGTTTTGGCCTTCGAAATAAAACTTCTTTTCTTCAATGTGGACTGTATAAAACTTATATTTTTATATTTTAAATAGGAATACATACAACGGCTGTGTTCAGTCTAACGCCATATTTTAAGAGAGAGAGTGACATTAGTTTTCTAGTGTTGCCACTTAACACTTACAACATTTTTGAATTGTACATAAAATTATAATTATTTGTTAATAAGAGCGTTATAAGTATAAACTTAATAGTTTCCGAGATATCGACTTTTGAAAAATGACATTTTTGAACTTTGACAGCGCCTAACTTTCTAACGTTACGGCATAGAGCAAAACGGCTTACATGTCCCTATCTTACTTTTTTATTATCCTTTCAAAAATACTAACTTCCGGTTAAACCGGAACTGCTATATTTCCGGCCTTTGAGTTACATCCGGTTTAACCGGAAGTTGACAATTTTAGAAAGATAATTAGAAATTAGAAAGATAATTAAAAACTAAGATAGGGACACGTAAGACGTACCGTTAGAAAGCTAGACGCTGTCAAAATTCAAAAATGTAATTTTTCAAAAGTCGATATCTCGGAAATTATTAAGTTTAGACTTACAATGCACTTATTAAAAAGTAATTGTAATTTTATGTAAAATCCAAACATGGTCTAAGATATAGGGTGTTCTATTAAAAAAAAACGTAACTTCACTTCTCTACGACTTTCTGACTCGTCCTGTATACTTAGTTTTTTAAAATTCTATTAGACTATAAAAAACCCTCAAACTTTTGTCTTAAATATTTTTTGCTAGCTGTTGTACTTTAAGAAATAATCGACCGTTTCCATACATACCAACGACCCTGTATATCTACGTTTAGTGTACATAATAAATATATGTATACTTAGACCACTAAACAACTAAATAAAAGTATGCGTTGGAACAATATACAAGAATGCAAATGACGAGTATTATATTAATCGTATATTTATTTAGAGATTTATGAAGTAAAATATGTGGGTAGGTACCTAAGTATTTATATAAAAAAGGAATACATTTATAATATAAGCTTATATCAGAATAATTTAAAAGCTAAAAGGAAAACTGTAACAATGTAAATATCCACTTAGTTTCTTAAAAATGGCGTAATTATTAGTAAGGTTTTTATTAATTTTTGTTAATATGCTTACCCAATTTAATAAGATCCGAGGCACTCTCACTTGGCACTTTACAGAACTTTGCTTTGCTATATTTTAATTTAAATATAACATTATTCTATATTTCGATCGAAGAGCACAATCAGACTGACTTGACAGTTGAATTTGCACGTAGCATCGGCGTTATGTGTCAACTCCTATAGAATTTCACACCACTTGTTGCCGCCTGCGCCTGTCTTTTCGGTAACACGGGTTTAGAAATTTTTACCCGGGGCCGTCTTTACGTTCGTTACGGCCGTTTTACACTCGATGTGTTAAAATAACCTTCTAGCGGAGTTTATTTACACGCTAATATAGTGTAATTAATTGTCATTGTATTTAATTTTTCTGACAGAGTGTAAAATGGAATAAATAACACCCATTCAACAAAATTAACTTTTTAGAGAGTTAAATTCATAGGCAAATTTAATACAACAACTTTGGTCCCATAATGAGTGTAAAAATGCGGTAAATTGTGTTGATCCGGGTGTTAACATTAACACTACTTTTTTTTACCACTCCTGAAATGATTTTTACCTGGTTGATATTTTTTACTGTGTACCTGCCCTCAATTATGGAAAGCGGCTCTGTCAGAAAATATTACATTTTTCAAGAACCTGTTACTTACCTTGTGACCCAATTGCAAAAGGTAACGCGATATTCAAAGTCTTGCCTATACAGCCCTTGCTGAAGTGTAATGTGGTAAGGATGAAACTTGCACAAGTGCAATATGGTTGCAACTGATTTTCGACTCATTCCAGCATCTCTAGCAAGTCGCCAAGAACCTACATGATTGTCAATAGCTACCGTTCCTAAACCACTAACTGCCATGTTCTAGATCCTTGGAGTTTTACGCCAAACCCGTGGTATCGCCTTAAAACTGCCAGTAGTACTACATCTGATTTCCAATCTTTTAAATCCCATGTGAGATTTCGGGTTGTTAGGAAACCTCACTGCCCACACTAGTGCAGTTTCTCTAACCTTTTTTTGCACTCCCCTAAAATTAACGACATATCAACTTGCACATTAAAATTTGCTTAATGTTTTAAGCAATAAACTGAGAAATAGTTATTAAAACTTTAAAATTATCAACTGACGTAAGTAAACATTACTCATTTCCATAGAAACGCATATTAATTCCGAAATAAGTAAACTTGGTTTGTTAGTAAAGATTATTTATTTTTTTTAATTCAATAAAATTTTTGTTAATCATAAATCCGTGACCAGCGAAGAAAGTTGAAAAAAAACAGGGGTAAAATGTCACGAATATGGTTAAATTTGTCCCCCTACCTCACCAAATTCATTCGATAATATTTGATACTTATAGTTTAAATGTTGAGTAGTGTATTTTTATTTCGGTGTTAGAAATAAATGAGTTTGTTTGTTTTTACTGTCTTTGATACAACTTGGATTTGGTACACGCTTTAAAAAAGTTTCTTTAATTAAAAGTATCCAGCTATCAAAACAACTTTGTTCAGTTTGCCGACAGTATTAGTAATTTAAGTTCATCATACATCGCGCGTATTAAGCTCCCGCCCCTCTTATTTCTTTGATTAACAAATCCGAGAACAATAAAACTACGGTACGTTTTAACTCCCCTCTCCCCCTTTTGTTATCTTTTTATAACCAGATGTATGCCATACGTCAAAGGAATCTCCGAAAAAATTCGTAGATTAGGACAATAACACAACATTTGAATAGTATATAGATTCAAAGATTCCTTAAGAAACCACCTGATGAAGACAAAACCTACAAATCAAAAGGACATGAAGAAATTGTGTATATAGAATACCTTGCGAGTGCGGACAATCCTAAGTTGCTGAAACCCTACGATCCCTTGAAATAGGGATCAAAGAACATCAAAACCACACACTGAAGGGGGAAACAAATAGATCCGATGCAGTAGATCACACTTGGACCCACGGCCACCACTTGCATTCGTCAGAAGCTCAAGGAAGAACATTGTACTAAGTTGGTATTAATTCTCAAAAATATAAGTGATTACTGTTATTTAACTATTTTCTATGCTTTTGAATTTTCGGTGTTGACAACGAATCAAAAATTACGTTGTAACATAAGAAGATTTGGAAATAAGAAACCACATTTTGGTAGAATGAGATGTTCCAAAAAATTTAAAATAATAATAACTTGACCATCTTGTACATAACGATCAACCCTAATTCTTAAAGGTTTCTATACATAAATGTTTTTATTTAAGTTTCCTGAATTCCACACTGAATTAAAGGATCAGTTAATATATCATATTTAATAGAAAAGGACCGCGGTTTAAGCACAAAAATATTCGTTTTTGTCCTTCAGATCTTTATTATACGAATGTAGAGATGTCATTTTGTTACCCGGGGTTTTAAAGAAGATTTAAATTGGTTTTAAATGTATAAATTCTCATTTTCTTTTTGGGGGTGTTCCGGTCTAAAAATTGTTCCCTAAATTGTTCAATTTGGATTAATGTTCGGGGAAAAACTAATAATAATAATTTACCAAATTTATTTTATTGTTAAATGTTTTGCACATTGTCAAATAATATACTGGGTTGTTCAGAAGTTCTGGGTAAAATTTATATTTGTTCTATAAGTTATTTTAAAGAGACAAACCGAAATACGGAAGGAAATAGATTTAAATTGGTGTTCATCTTTCTGTAATATTTTCAGCCCCTCAACAACTTAACCCAACATTTTTTTTAAAGGGCAACCTAGGTCACATGATCCTCTATGAAAAGGTCTTCAAGAACGAAATCCCATTGCGCCAAAAAAGTAGGAGCTTGCTCATTTCCCACCTGTAAAACAAGCCCAAGTTACATTTTTTAGGAACAGTTGAATTTATTTGAAATTTAGCATTCACCTGATTCAACTTATTTTCACCTTCCACTTGACATGCACCAAGTCTATGGCAAATACTGTCTACCGCACGATGAACACCTACGGCCAGAAGTTCTTTATCCCATCCTTATTCTATCTTTTAGGTCCTCAATGTTGTCTGGTCTATTCTGATACACTCTCTCCTTCAAGTACTCCCATAGAAAGAAATCCAATGGCGTAAGGTCCAGATACCTTGGTGGCCACTCAATTGGACCCCGTCGGCGATTTGGAAAAATTTCATCTATATATCTTCGAACATGGATCATCCGCGTTACGAAAAATAACTGCTAATGCAGGTAATGCATCAAATGAAAGAAAATCTGGTCCTATAATATATATATATAGATCAGTTCATAACGTTCTTCGCCGTCTTCTGATTTCCAGTCTCCATCTATCTCGGTCCTCCCATGAGTTCTCATTTAGCCCCCTTTCTTCGATGTCCCTATCTATTCCTTCTCTCCAACTAAGTCTAGGTCTTCCTCTCCTTCGTCTTCCTTGCGGTGTCCAGTTTAGTACTTGTTTAGGAAGTCTATTATCTTCCATTCTTTGGACATGTCCGTACCATCTAAGTTGGTTTATCCTGATGTCTTCTGTTATTTTGTGTTTAACACCCATAATCTCTCGTATTCTATCATTTCTGACTCTATCCAGTTTGGATTTCCCGGCAGCACGTCTCCAATAATCCATTTCTGTGGCTTCCAGTGACTTTATTGTTCTTTCCTTCAGTGTCCATACTTCACTACCGTAAGTGATGATACTTTTTACTATGCTGTTATAAATTTTATGTTTGTTATTCTTAGATATTGATTTGTCCCAAAGAACCCCGTTGAGATGTCTAATGGCTTGTCTTCCCTGGTTATTTCTATGTTTTATTGCTTCATCCATGATTCCGTCATCCGTAAGGTTCATGCCAAGGTATTTATATTTTGTGCAATAATTTATCTCTTGTTGTTCCAGAACTAAGTTACGCCGATCTCCACCAATACACATGTATTCCGTTTTCTCGATGTTCACTTTTAATCCCCACTTGTCGTATTCTTCTATGAGCTTCCGGGTCATATATTCTAGATCTTCATACTCTTGGGCTATTACTATCTGATCGTCAGCGAAACAAAGGGTGTACAGTATGTAATCGTTAAGTGGTAATCCCATACTTCTACATTTCCGCTTCCACGTTTTCAAGGCTTGTTCTAAATAAATTTTGAATAAAGTTGGGGACAAGCAGCAACCCTGTTTTAGTCCTTTGCTAATACTAAATCCCTTGGACATCTCCTGGCCCTTCTTTATTTTGCTTGTGTTGTTTTTATATAGTTCTTGGACAGCCTTGATTAGAGTGATACTGATGTTTGTTTTCTCGAGTGCTTCCCAGAGTTTTTGTTGGGGCACGCTATCATATGCTTTTTTGAGGTCGACGTAAAGGAGGTGAACTTCTTGGTTTCGTGCCATTTTCTTCTCAATTATCTGTGTTATGGTAAATAGGTGGTCCACTGTAGATCTACCAGCCCTAAAGCCTGCCTGTTCTTCGGCCTCCATATCACAGTATTCGCCCTCAATCCTTCTTTTCACCAACTTTCCGTATACTCTCGAAATACTGCTAAGTACAGCAATTCCTCGATAGTTGTCGCAGACGTTCTTATTTCCCTTTTTATGTATTGTTGTTATATACGAAGATCTCCATTCCTCAGGGATACTCTCCCCATTGAGGCACTTTTGAAAGAGATTAGCTAGATGTTTATAGAGCTTATCTGTGCCGTATTTCAGTAATTCAGGAGGGATGTTACCAGGACCTGGAGATTTTCTATTTTTTAATCCTTGGCATATCAGTTTCACCTCCTTACTGTTGACTATTATCGGGGATGCCGTAGTTTGTATTTGGACGTTAGACTGTGGTTGTTGGTATTCGTCCCTCTCTTCAGTAAGTAGTTTTGCAAAGTATTCGTTCCATTTCTGTAAAGTGATTGGTGAAATGATATCTTTTGTCTTCTCCTGACGGAGGGATCTTAGTATTCTCCAGCTTTCGGTACTTCTGCTTCCTCCTATGTATGTGTTTATTCTGGAGCAGTTTCTCTCCCAGCTTTCATTTTTCTTTTGTGTTATTGCTGTGCGGACTTTTCTTTGAGCTTCTTTGTATTCGTTTTTACACTGGTCTGTCTTCATGTTAAGGTATCTATTGTATTTTTCTCTTTTTGCTTTTATCAACTCTTCAATTTCTTCATCCCACCAGTAATGTTTTCTTCGCTTGGGTTCCTCCAGTTTTCCCAAAGCTTCGTCCGCGGCACTTTTTAAGCATTCTTTGATGTAATTATAGTATTGTTCTGTGTTTTCAAACGTCTGTTGTATGAGTTTTTCATCGAGTCGATTTCTGTATAGCTCTTTTATACTGTCGTGATTGAAGTTGTCTAACTTGTATACGGTTTTCTCTATTTTGCATTCTTGCTCTTCTCTGCCCTCTATTCTTTTGGTAGGTTGGGAGGGAAGGATTTTGGCTCTGACAAGGTAATGATCGCTTCCACATGTTGCTCCTCTGTAAGCTCTGCAGTCTTGAATTTTCAATTTTGTATCCTGCCTAGTTATCACATAGTCTATGATGGATTTCAGTTGTCGAGAGTGTGGTCCTATAATTCTGTTATTAATTATTCCGGCCCACACATTGACTTTTTGAGGATGTTGTGTATATCCTTTACGTATCCTGTGGATTTTGATTAAAGCAGAATCGATAATTATGTCTATTGATCATTCGATTTAAATAAAATGTAGCCTCATCAGAAAATACAATATTTTGAAAAAAATTTTGTTTTCCTCGCCATTACTTCCTCACAGAATTGTAATCTCCTATCATTATCTTCCTTGAGAAGTTCCTGTACAACATGCACTTAATATGGGTGATACTCCTGGCCTTTTAAAAGCCTTTGTTCGAAAGCTCTAGTAACATCGTACATAAAGTTTTTTTTTTAATCTTCAGAAGGATAGTCGACCACTTTTAGATAAATCACATCACATACAAGTAACATGCAAACTTCATAATGAGTCCGTACCTTGTCTCCACAGCCACTGCCGTCTCCTTGAATAGGCCGTCATGTTGAGATCGTGACGTCGCATTAAAAGATGGAATTTATTAGAGAAGCTATATGGCATATAGGTAATAAAATTAATATTTAAGTTAAAGATGTCTTAAATTTTATCAAGTGAGGTATAGAATTGTATATTAAAAAGGTATTTCGGTGATAAGTACACAAAGTGATTCAAGACAATAAGCTAGCCTATGTTATCATCACTAAGTATTGCCTTTGATCTTCGATACTCCTTCGAGGTTACGAAAATAATCCCCAGATAACAAACTTTAGAAATAACTTCATGGGTAGTTATTTTAAATAAAATTTTATATTAGTCAGTTGGTAGGTACATACTATCATTTTATCTTCCTCAAGAAACCATATAGGCTTTATTTAACTTACATTTTTGACTAGAAAAATAAAGCGGCATCACGAGGAACCTGTTTTAAACTTGTAGATATCTTTTAACCGATATTTTGACCAAGAAAAGCTTGTATTGTGTAAAGAACTTAATAAAATGTACAACGAAGGTAGGTATTGTTTTGTTACTAAATTTGTGTCTGAACCTAACCTAAGTACGACATGCTCAATCTTCAATATTATACTATCTATTTTGTAGCTAACTAAGATAATTATACCCTATCTATGTTTATTGCCTAATAACAATTTAAACAATATACCAAAATATTATAAAATAGGTCCAGTATCGAAAGTATCAAGCCTATCTGAAGCCTGCGCAAGTTTGAGATACTTGGAAAATAATTTTATTAATGTTAGCAATTTTGACAAGTCTACAAATATTTCT
This sequence comes from Polydrusus tereticollis, assembly GCA_963920685.1. Lineage (NCBI taxonomy): Eukaryota > Metazoa > Arthropoda > Insecta > Coleoptera > Curculionidae > Polydrusus > Polydrusus tereticollis. The sequence continues at coordinate 62,024,455 of OY987329.1, forward strand.
CAATTGCTGTTAAAATGTGAATCTGAATTTTGTAAAAATAAAATAAAAAAGTATGAAGCAATCATTAGTTTCTGATTATTTTAAAAAATAAAAATTTCCAAGCAAACAAACAGTACATTGTATAATATACAGAGTCGTTGGTATATATTATGGAAGCGGTCGATTATTTCAAAAAGTAAAACAGCTGGAAAAAATATATTGAAGACAATTATTGTTTTAGGGTTTTATAAAATCCATTAGAATAGAAAGAAAAGTATAAAGGAAGAGTCAGAAAGCCGTAGAAAAGTATAGTTACTTTTTTTTTAATGGAACTTTCCGGGATATTGACTTTTAAAAAATTACATTTTTAAAATTTGACAGCTTCTAGCTTTCTTACGGTATGCCATAGGGAAAAACGGCTTAGGTGTCCCTATCTTACTTTTTATTATCTTCTCAAAAAAATTAACTTCCTGTAAACCGAAAGTACAGTATTTCAGGGTTTTGGGTTACATCTGGTTTAACCGAAAGTTGACACGTCTAGAAAGAGAATAAGAAACTATGATAGGGACATGTAAGCCGTTATACTCTAAGACGTACCGTTAGAAAGCTAGAAGAATATCATTTTTCGAAAGTCGATATCTCGGAAATTATTATTTAGACTTATAATGTACTTACTAAAAAATTATTGTAATTTTATGTGAAATCTAAAAATATTCTAAGATATAGGTTGTTAAAAAAAAGTAACATTGTTCATCTACTTCTTTCTGAAACATACTGTATATTTTTTTTTAATTCTTATAGACTTTCTTCTTCTTCTTCAAGTGCCATATCAGGTCCCCCTGACGTTGGCAATTACTTGGGCGAGTCTTTCTCGATTCTGCGCCAATCGGAACAGTTCCTCTGCGCTGCGTATACCGGTCCATTCACGGATGTTCCTCAGCCAGGAAGCTTGTCTTCTTCCCACTCCTCTACGTCCTTCCACCTTTCCCATCATGATCAGTTGCAGGATTCTGTATCGCTCTCCTCTGAATACATGTCCGAGATATGAAATTTTCCTGCATTTAACTGTATTCAGTAGCAAACGTGTTGTGTCGGCCCTGTTTAGCACCATTTCGTTGGTCTGCATAGCTGTCCAGGGTATCCTCAGCATTCGCCGGTGTAACCACATCTCGAACGCTTCCAGCCGATTAATTGTAGCGGCCTTAATTGTCCAGATCTCTGCCCCGTACAGCAACACTGACCATATGTAGGTTCTTACCATTCTCTGACGTAATTTTAGGTTCAGATTATCATTGCAGAATAGTGGTTTCATTTTTTGGAACATTGTTCGGGCTGTCTCTATTCTACACCTTATTTCTCTGTCTGGATCTAGATGTTCGGTGATATAACATCCAAGGTACTTAAACTGGGTTACTCTGTCTATATTTTCCGTATCAATCTGTAGCGCAGCATCAAGGTGTGGTTGTCGACTGAAGACCATAAATTTTGTCTTGTTGATATTTATGTTGAGCCCCATTTCTTGTCCTTCTGCGTTTACATAGTTTAGTAGATGTTGCAGGTCCTCTAGTTTGTCACTTAGAATGACAGTGTCGTCGGCATATCGTATCGTATTTATATATTCTCCGTTGATTTGTACTCCCATTTCTTGTTCTTGGGTAGCCCGTTTAAAGATTTTATCTGAATATATGTTAAAAAGCAGTGGTGACAGTATGCAGCCCTGTCTGACGCCTCGTAGAATTTGGCTTTCTTCTGTGAGTTTTCCGTTTAGTCGTACTGCCGCTTTTTGTCTCCAGTACAAATTTTCGATGATTCTGACGTCCCTGCTGTCCACCTCCATGTTCTTTAAGATGTCTATAAGCTTTCTGTGTTGTACTCTGTCGAAGGCCTTCTCGTAATCAACGAAACACACAAAAACGTCCTTGCGCTGGTCACGACATTTTTGTAGGAGTATGTTCAGAGCAAACAGTGCCTCTCTAGTTCCTAAAGCGTTTCTAAATCCGAATTGAGTTTCATCCAAATCTGCTTCACATTTGGATCTTATCCTACCGTGAATAATTTTGAGAAAGACCTTCAAGGTGTGGCTCATAAGGCTTATTAGTCTATATTCGCTGCATCGTTTTGCTCGTTGTTTTTTTGGAATTGGAATGAATACGGACTTCAGCCAGTCTTCCGGTATGTCTCCAGTCGTGTACACCGCATTAAACAGTTTGACCAAGATTCCAATGTTTTCCTCTTTGATCATTTGCAACAGCTCCGTTGGGATGTCATCAGGTCCGGTGGCTTTTTTGGTTTTTGCAGATTTTATTGCAAATAGAACCTCACACTTGAGAATTTCTGGTCCTCCGTCTATATCAGCGTGGTCGTCGAAGTTGGATTCATTCGGCCTATCATCATCAAACAGCTCGTTTATGTACTTGAACCACGTTCCAAGGATTTCTTTTTCATCCAAGATACTTTTGCCTTCAGTGTCTGCCAGCATATCAGTGGTATTTTTATTGTATAAACCTGCTACTTCTCTGACCTTTTTATACATGTTGAAAGTGTCATGCTTTTTCTCCAGGTCTTCCATTTCCTTACATTTTTCCTCCATCCAGCTTTCCTTGGCAATACGCGTCTTTTGTTTTATTTCCTTTTGTCTCTTTTTATATTCTTCTGGATTTGTTTTATGTTGCCGCCTTTGCTCCATGAGGTGCAATATTTCGGATGTCATCCATTTCTGTTTCTTCGGTTTATCTTTTTTTACCGTATGTTCAGTTGTTAGCTTATTTATTAGTTCCTTGAATGACTTCCAAATTGCATCCACGCTGTCGTCGGTTCTTATTTCCCTTATACAATTGTTCAGGTCTTTCGCGATTACTTCCCTATTGCTTTCCGCCAGTTTGAATTCATTGTGCTGGGTGCTATTCTTTAGTTTTTTAAGCTTGACCTTAGTGTCGGCAATAAGCGGGTTATGGTCAGATCCAACGTCTGCCCCAGGATAGGTTGCAACTCTGGTTACACAGTTCCTAAATCTTTTGTTAATTAATATATAATCAATCTGGTTTCTTACAATGTGTGCTGGGTTGTCGCCTGGACCCCTCCAAGTATATAGTCTTCGTTTATGCAGTCTGTACCATGTGTTTGTTACCACCATGTTGTGATCCTGGCAAAATTCGAAGAGTCTGTCACCCCGCCCATTACTCTCACCCAAGCCATACTCCCCCACCAAATCTGATCTGCTACCCTGGCCTATCTTCGAGTTAAAGTCTCCCATGATATATGTAATTTCACTGTTCTTAAGTGTTTTCATTATTGTGTCTAATTGACTATACAGAGATTCAACCTCGTCGTCGTACCTCCTCTCTGCAGTCGGAGCATATATTTGGAGTATATTAATGTTAAACGGGCTTGCCCCCAATTGTAGTAGTAGTATTCTATCGCTTATGGGGACAAAGTTTAGTACGTATTTCGTTAGTTCTGTCGTCACAAAAATTCCTACTCCATTCCTGTGATTTGGCTCGTCATCAACACCTCCAGAGTAATATAAGGTGCCCTTTTCATGTTTGCATGTTCCTGAGCCAGGCCATCTCAATTCACTTACACCCGTTATTTGCAGTCTCATCCGGTTAATCTCCTGAACGAGATTCTCAAACTTTCCAGCTGCGTAGAGTGAACGGACATTCCACGTTCCGATTCTTAGTTTGGACTTTGCTATTTTGAGCCGGGAGATTCTTCGCACCCCTTGCCCATCTAAGGGCTGCCCGGGACTGGGGGCCGTTGTGTCTGGTTTTCTCGCCATAGCAATTTCCTGAGGAAAAAATTGAGCAATGTGGTTTCCCGTTGCCTTCACTGCTTTTATTTCAGCCGCTCCTAACATGGAGTTCAGACGCTGTGTGCAGCCGCCCATTCTGGGTCAGACGCTGCTGTGTGCTGGTTTTGGTCAGCCCCGGATATTTCATTTTTCCGGTACCACCTATATCTAGGAGGCGTTTCCCCTATCCGCCACCTGGGGAGGCTCCCGATGGAGGACCAGCAACCCCACACGGGCTTATAGACTTTAGAAAACCCTAAAACATTTGTTGAATATTTTTTGCTAGCTGTTTTACTTTAAGATATAATCGTCCGTTTCCATACATACCAACTACCCTGTATATTAAAAAAAGATGTTTGTCCCTTTTCTTTCCCTGTATGTTAGTTTGCACGTGCAGTATAGGTATACATATTGGTCATTCATCTCATTTAATTTTAGTTCTTATAAATTTTAACAAAAATTATTAAAATTATTTACATATATGCAGATACTTATCAATAAACAAACACTGTAAAATGCAGACAAGTTCTTTTCATTTTTCTCTATTAACCGACCACCCCTGTTAATCGACCAACATTTGATTCCCCGAGGATGGTCGCTATTGAGAGATTTTACTGTACGAATAATACGCATTATTAAAATAAATTAATGAAGTTATGGCGTAGGTTGTTTTTTTGTGACATGCCTTAGCAGTCTTAAGAGATTTTTTGCAATGGTAAGAAAAAAAGGGTTAACAGTTTGGTTCAAAAATTGGCATTTGTTTACTTAATATTTATTTTGAGAAAATCTATCGTAGTCGGACAAATTTACCAGCAGGATTCTTGACAGTGAGATTACCCATAATAGTTGATATTACATTGATGAGCTAGTATAAAGACTAAAAATGTCCCCAGATGTACACACAGAGTCGTTTTATAGCCCACGCTTTACTGACTTGGTATTTTTTTCTTACACCTAATAGATGCTATGTCCAATTCATGTGATTTATCTTTTGCCGGATCATTTTTTATAAAATGTTGTTCTTGTTTTATGGTGCAAGTTTAATCCCTGATTTTGAAGAGAAAACAACAAAATCCAGAAAATTAAAAGGAAAAAGAAACCTAACCTGTTATTGAAAAATGTTTTTCTCAAAAACTAAGCGCTTCCGGAGAAAAAGCATATAAAATATAAGCGACCTTTAATTAGTCTATATAAAAAATTTTGGCGAAAAATTCGATGTGTCCAGTGTTCCAAATATTTACCGATCGATTGAGTTTTGATTAGTTTGTGCTCTTTTAGTCTAATACACTTTATTCGAAATATAGACTTGATTGGTTACAGAACATTCTAAGTTAGATGCGGGTGAAATAGAGATAAACTTGAAGGCCAAATATCTTTCTTTCTCTCTCCCGTCTCATATTGTTGATCAGAATTTAGCATAACCGTTAGCAATCACAAATACTAGCGATATTAAATAGCATGCAACTACCCGAATTCAGATTAGTTTTGGTCCGATAAATCATAGTTGTCGTTCGTTTACGACTTAATAAACCTCGCAAAATGTGATGAAACGATGAATATAAATCTTGAATCTGAAGCTTCTTGTCTAATTGTAAGAGTAATACCAACTATTTAACGGGGACAGAAGCTTAACTAATGTAATATGACATGTTTCCAACAATCCTAACAAAAGCCTTTTCTCGGCAAGTTCAAGATACTAATGCGTTCGACGCCCGAAGATGGCTCAAAGGATGACGGCTATATTCTGGCACGTTTCGGATAAAATTGTTTCATTAGAAGATGGATCCTTATTATTTTTAGCTGTAATAAAATCGGACCAATTATTTTGCGTCGTGAAGTGTATTTCAAGATATTATACTGTTTTGGTTTATTGACTTCTATAAAAACGATGGCGATAAAAGTATATATAGCGCTAAGTCAGTGTCCTTGACATGGGGTGAACTAGAAAAAGGAGGGGTTATAATAATAATTGTTTGACTGGCGACAGTAATTCATGCAGCAGTAAAGTGGAGAGTAGGTCTACTTTTTAGCGCCAGTCCGCCATTGTTCCTTTAAAATCAAAACAAACAAGCGTGTCAATCGTTTTTTTCTAAGCAAAATATTTGAAAAGTTATGTAAATGTAAAAAATGCATTATAACGTTATCAGAAGTTTATGAAAAGAATCCTTATAATATGACATATGAATACATGTGAGAACTTTGTTCTCAAGCCACTTGCTGAGACCTTATACAATAAGGATTAACCAAATTATGCTAAAACAGCTATTCTCTGGGCTACATGCCCCAACGAGCGCTGAATTAAATAGCACAATTTGGCGTATTTTGACTAACACTGTTAGTACTAAAATACAGACTTAGATTGCAGAAACTACCGGGAAAGAAAAGAATGAATCTTTATTTCCAATGATAGGTTGCTACGCTGCTGCTACCTGTAGACCGGTTTCGAACTCTTTGGTTCTCGTCAGTACAGGGCAAGCATGACAAGCGAGCACACCTACCATTGGAAAATTAAAACACCCTATAGCCACAATATTGTTCTGCCTAGGCAGTAAAATACAGGTGGCGCCATCCTCCAGCAGTTTCTAGCAATCTGATGTGAAAGATACCGTATGGTACTATAACACAATAAATAGTAAGAGAATACTACTTGGCAAGTGGTAATCATAATATGACATATGAATATGTATACATGTGAGAACTTTGTTCTCAAGCCACTTGCTGAGACCTTATACAATAAGGATTAACCAAATTATGCTAAAACAGCTATTCTCTGGGCTACATGCCCCAACGAGCGCTGAATTAAATAGCACAATTTGGCGTATTTTGACTAACACTGTTAGTACTAAAATAAAGACTCACATTGCAGGCAGAACAATATTGCGGCTATAGGGTGTTTTAATTTTCCAATGGTAGGTGTGCTCGCTTGTCATGCTTGCCCTGTACTGACGAGAACCAAAGAGTTCGAAACCGGTCTACAGGTAGCAGCAGCGTAGCAACCTATCATTGGAAATAAAGATTCATTCTTTTCTTTCCCGGTAGTTTCTGCAATTTGAGTCTGTATTTTAGTACTAACAGTGTTAGTCAAAATACGCCAAATTGTGCTATTTAATTCAGCGCTCGTTGGGGCATGTAGCCCAGAGAATAGCTGTTTTAGCATAATTTGGTTAATCCTTATTGTATAAGGTCTCAGCAAGTGGCTTGAGAACAAAGTTCTCACATGTATACATATTCATATGTCATATTATGATTACCACTTGCCAAGTAGTATTCTCTTACTATTTATTGTGTTATAGTACCATACGGTATCTTTCACATCAGATTGCTAGAAACTGCTGGAGGATGGCGCCACCTGTATTTTACTGCCTAGGCAGAACAATATTGTGGCTATAGGGTGTTTTAATTTTCCAATGGTAGGTGTGCTCGCTTGTCATGCTTGCCCTGTACTGACGAGAACCAAAGAGTTCGAAACCGGTCTACAGGTAGCAGCAGCGTAGCAACCTATCATTGGAAATAAAGATTCATTCTTTTCTTTCCCGGTAGTTTCTGCAATCTAAGTCTGTATTTTAGTACTAACAGTGTTAGTCAAAATACGCCAAATTGTGCTATTTAATTCAGCGCTCGTTGGGGCATGTAGCCCAGAGAATAGCTGTTTTAGCATAATTTGGTTAATCCTTATTGTATAAGGTCTCAGCAAGTGGCTTGAGAACAAAGTTCTCACATGTATTCATATGTCATATTATAAGGATTCTTTTCATAAACTTCTGATAACGTTATAATGCATTTTTTACATTTACATAACTTTTCAAATATTTTGCTTAGAAAAAAACGATTGACACGCTTGTTTGTTTTGATTTTAAAGGAACAATGGCGGACTGGCGCTAAAAAGTAGACCTACTCTCCACTTTACTGCTGCATGAATTACTGTCGCCAGTCAAACAATTATTATTATAACCCCTCCTTTTTCTAGTTCACCCCATGTCAAGGACACTGACTTAGCGCTATATATACTTTTATCGCCATCGTTTTTATAGAAGTCAATAAACCAAAACAGTATAATATCTTGAAATACACTTCACGACGCAAAATAATTGGTCCGATTTTATTACAGCTAAAAATAATAAGGATCCATCTTCTAATGAAACAATTTTATCCGAAACGTGCCAGAATATAGCCGTCATCCTTTGAGCCATCTTCGGGCGTCGAACGCATTAGTATCTTGAACTTGCCGAGAAAAGGCTTTTGTTAGGATTGTTGGAAACATGTCATATTACATTAGTTAAGCTTCTGTCCCCGTTAAATAGTTGGTATTACTCTTACAATTAGACAAGAAGCTTCAGATTCAAGATTTATATTCATCGTTTCATCACATTTTGCGAGGTTTATTAAGTCGTAAACGAACGACAACTATGATTTATCGGACCAAAACTAATCTGAATTCGGGTAGTTGCATGCATGCCCCAACGAGCGCTGAATTAAATAGCACAATTTGGCGTATTTTGACTAACACTGTTAGTACTAAAATACAGACTCAAATTGCAGAAACTACCGGGAAAGAAAAGAATGAATCTTTATTTCCAATGATAGGTTGCTACGCTGCTGCTACCTGTAGACCGGTTTCGAACTCTTTGGTTCTCGTCAGTACAGGGCAAGCATGACAAGCGAGCACACCTACCATTGGAAAATTAAAACACCCTATAGCCGCAATATTGTTCTGCCTGCAATGTGAGTCTTTATTTTAGTACTAACAGTGTTAGTCAAAATACGCCAAATTGTGCTATTTAATTCAGCGCTCGTTGGGGCATGTAGCCCAGAGAATAGCTGTTTTAGCATAATTTGGTTAATCCTTATTGTATAAGGTCTCAGCAAGTGGCTTGAGAACAAAGTTCTCACATGTATACATATTCATATGTCATATTATGATTACCACTTGCCAAGTAGTATTTTCTTACTATTAAAAGAATCCTTGTTTGTGGAATCACAAACTTACAAACTTTTGTGTTAAAAAGACAGTGATTCAGTTGACGCCATTTTTTCTACTGCGCCAATTAAAAGTTTTTGCTATCAAGTGGAAATGCCCGAAATGAAATGAAATATCTCTTTAAAGTTTTGTAAAATACTTTTGCGTATGGCGTAAGATTAGCAGCTCTTGTGACTTTGACTTTCTTTCATAAAACAAAAAGTATACCGGGTGATGCATGGCTTAGTTAAAGATAGGAAATCCAATGCAAATTTTAAGGTGGCTAAATATTGGCTCCCCTGTACATTTTAGAGAAAAATTGTATTATAATTTTTTGAAGAGGCCGATATAGTAAACACACGTGCCTAGTTTAAATAAATTTTAATAAACCAACTTATTCAATTAAATGTTATGGCAAAATTACCAAATTTTCAGTTTAGGTAATACAGCAAACACCAGCAAATAATCTCTATGACGCTATTGTCAAAAATTGACGTAAAGCTGGAAAGACTACAGATTTTCACAAAAAATATTAATTAATTAAATGTTCAAAAAACCATCCTTTAACAGCTAAACAATATCCTAACCGATCATAAAATTCATTTCTAACATTACTGAGTTGACATTGAGAAATTGAGTTTTTTATATGGTCTAGATTTTCAAATTTTACATCTTTAAAAATAAAATTTTTTAAGTGTCCCCACATAAAGAAGTCGTTTGGCGAAAGGTCAGGAGACCTGGCTGGTCAAAGGATTAGATGCCGTGGGCCAATAATATTTCCGTTAAAATAATTTTGCAAGTATTCCCTAACCCTGAGAGAATTATGGGCAAGACAACCATCCATTCAATAACAGATCTTCTGATTTTTGCGTAAAGCTTCTTCTAGTGCGGGTTCAATCCGATTTTGTAGTAAGTCCAAATAGGTTACTGCTGTAAAGTTGCCTTCCATAAAAAAAATGGTCCAATATGTAATGTCTTACAATTCTCGCCCAAACATTTATTTTTTGTGGATATTGCGTCCGAGTATGAGCAAGACGATGTTCATTTCCTTGGCTCTAATACCGGCAATTTTGAACATTTGGTTTGTTGTTGAAGGTGAATGTACAATCATCGATCGGTAAAACAAATATTTTACAAAAAATCCCTATTTTTATTTGCTCTTCCCATTGCCTCAAAACAGAATACCATTCTCCGTTCATCATCACCTCGCCGTAGCTCTTGATGTTTTTTATACTTGTAAGGAAAATTTGTATGTTTTTCTTTAAGTGCACAACACTGTGGTTTAATGTATTCCTACGGCTTGCCCAATAATCCTCGTGCTAATCATTTTATTTTTCTAGATTTATCAAGATCTCTATTATCCCTCTCTTCAGCTCTGTTGACATTCTGAGTTGAGTATTTACATTTATTTATTACACTGCCTCTTGACTCAAATTTGCTAATCGTAAGTTTGATTAATGAAAAGGAAGGGATATGCTTATCAGGGAACTGAACTGAAAACATTTCAGACACTGCTCTTAAACTGTTTCCTGTATAATACCACTTAATCATCGTTACTTTTTCCTTAATGGAATATCTCATATTTAGCTATATTAAAAGCGCCTTCAATGAAAATGTTGTCACTGACGCTACTTTTCGTATTGTCAATGCCAAATAATAATTTGCTGGTATTTGCTCCATTATCTAAACTATGAAAGTTTCGTCATCACATTTAATTAAATAAGTTAGGATTTGCTTATTAAGATTTATTCAAACTTGGCAAATGTGTTTACTATATCGGCCTTTCAAAAAATTATAACTCAATTTTTCTCTAAAATGTACAGGGGAGCCAATATTTAGCCCCCTCAAAATTTACATGCGATTTCCTATGTTCCACTAAGTCATGCATCACCCGGTATAGGAATCTTCAATTTCACCATTTTCACCAAAAACGAAATTTTCTTTTTTTTTACCAGAATTAAAACAAGTAAGGTAAAAAGCTTTTAGTTTTATGAGATTTCGTGCAAATTAATTTCTTTTTGAAAACAAATAACACAGTATGCGAGTATTAATTTTTTAAAATAACATTAATATCACATTAATAGTATTTATTACTTTTAACTATTCGTTTAATTTTTTTACATGACATGTATTTAAATTATATTGTATGTATGGAAAGTAGCTCAATTAGCCATAAGTCAATTAATCTAACTACAGCTAAACTTCACATGAGTGTAATAGCTTAGATAAAACTTATTTAGTTTCTTGCAAATTTAAGAAATAGGTAATTCTTATTTACCTTTGCGAACAACAACTTTCCTTGGCATTTGCGGACTTAACCCTTTTGCATATTTTTGCTTTGTAGGAATCGTCTTTATGGATTTAGTTTCCATTGTTCCACTTGCCGGTGCAACTTCCATTTCATTAAAGATTAAACTTGTAGTGGGTCCTGCAATATCTTGATCAACCATTGGTGTCACCTCACAACGTTTTAGTGCAGTGACAACAGCTGTACCTATAATGTATACAGTTAGTGTTACTAGTTGGTTACAACTTACAATAATTGAACTAAAACCTTTGATCACTCAAATGCTCTTACATCCTCAGGTTGAGAACTATGCTTATTCCATTCACAGAAGCGGACACTAAGACAAATTTAGTAAAACCAAACTTACCCTCTATTTTCATGTACTTTCTGAAAATGGCCTCAGATACAGCAAAGAACCCTAAAAAGAAAAGTTATAGCATTACTTAAATTAAAAGTAATGGAATATATGCCGTAATTGATTGAAAAAATTCAGTTCGATTGTGATCACATTATGAGATCCCAATATTTTTTTATATTTTTCTGAACCTGTTCCTTAACTACATCATACCTACTAATTAATTTGTATAAAGTATTTAAGTATAATATGCTGGGGGTTAATTTTACTTCTTGAAAGATGCCAATAATATTTACATCATTAACTTTATACAACTTACCTATTATGCATCTTTATGCAATCCCTGCTTTAAGAAAAAAGTGGCCTTTTATATGAGTTAATTTATAGGTGCATGCAGATTTCCATTTGTATTAACAAAACTTACCAGGGATATTTAAAGAAGGAACTGCTGTTCTTTTAAGACCCCTTTGGCCAGAAACAATAACATCTCGAGTAAAATGTTCGTCACAAATCACATATCGTTCGTACATTTCTTGAGTGCTTAAAACGTCGTAACTAGCCGGTTTAATTTGTCACACCCAAGCATCGAAAATTTCGGACTCACTTTTTGGAAAACGGTGTCTTTTGCCGTGCCAATTTTGTCAGTCCGGAACAGGAAATCTTCTCGCTTTTCGGGCTTAACGTCATCAAAAAAGTTCATAAATAATAAAAGTAAGGAGGAAAAACACTTTATTTTAAAAACACTGCGGGAAATACAATCAAGATCAATAATAATAATAATTTGAAATTCAAAAGAACGATATCCGCGTCGCCGTAGACGTCGCATAGTGTCAAAACAGTCCAACTTACTTTACTCAAAATTTTTGTGTGCTGTGCGTGACAGTAAAAAATTGCTTTAATTTTTTTGACTAGATAAGTACCTAGCTGTTTTAATCATTGACGTATTTCTAAATTGTGTTCAAGATCAGGCTTGAAGTGGTTAGATTATTTAGGGAAAAATATCTAAACTTGCCCTCTATAAGTCAAAGAACGATAAGTAAAATTGAGAAAATGTTTCGAGAAAATGGACACTTAAGATCTACATCTACTAAGAGGCGATCTACACTGGACGATAATATGAAATTAGATGTACTCTTAACAATTAAAGAGAATCCATTCATTGCCACAAGACAGCTAGGGAGAGAAAATTGTATATGTCAGACCTTTGTACTAAACACCTTTAAAGTATACAAGTATTATTCCTACTAAACACACCTTGTACAGGAATTGACAGAAAATAATTCAGATAGGAGGCTGCAGTTTTGTGAAGAAATGATGGATTTAACTGACAGAAACGTCGTAAACTCAGAAAACATAATATTTTCTGATGAAGTTACGTTTACGGTACATGGTCATATTAATCGACAAAGTTGCCGTCACTGGGCAGATATGAATTGGATGAGGGTACGTACTCAGTGGCCCCAAAAAATTAATGTTTATACTCTGTTGCTTAATGCGAAAGAGCAGTAAAATGTAAATTGCAGGGTGGACAACTTAAAGGTTCCATTGTAAATTTCAGGTGATAGTTTTTAAAAATTTCGTATTTCAAATATTTAAGACGTACACAGTATACACCCCAAATCGGTCCTAAATTAGGGTCACCCTGATTAGCGTACAATAGAAAGACAAGCTTGGTGACTGAAAGTAACTTGACAGAGGCGTTACTTTAGGTAGTTCTTCAGTATTAAAATAATAAGTATAATAATAATCATACTTGACTACAATTATAGAGACAGGCAGATGAGATATTAATAATTAATCTAATAATAAGTAGATAAAAACTTATATAGAAGTAAGAATAATATGAAAATAGATAAATTGGAATAGATATAAATATTTATAAAAAAAAATCTACTATGAACCGGGTGTTCCACCTAAGGAGGTAATCGCCTATATCTCAGAAAGTAATAACACTAGGACTTTGGGAAAAAATATATATCGATAAAAGCGGCCAAGAGGAATTGGTGGAAATTATTTCAATTTCATCAAGTTCGAAAAATTTCACAATAGAAATGCCGATTTTCTCTTGATTTTTCTTAATAAAAATATGTTAAAAATATAAGCGTTGTATTTTTCATAAAATATGTAACTTTATGTTAGGAATCGTTTTTTTCTATTTTCAATAATAAAGTGGTGGGAGAAGGTCAAACTTTTTTTCTTTCAAACGCTGATATCTCTGCTTTGAATAAACCGATTTTATTCAACTTGGTCTTAAAAAAAACCCTTCTTTTCCTCTACACGTAGATCTATTAACTATATTATATTGATTCTGATGGTGGCCACTAGATGGCGTTTTTCCGTAATTCCTCAATAAATAAGGATTTTCTCAAAAAAATCAAATATTATGATATGACTTTTTCATCATATTTTATTTTAGGCTTAAAAAGGCTATTAAATAGTGGAATAAAAATCCAGGTCCGTATTTAAAATAAAAAAGTTGATGATGGTTGCTCGAATCCGAAACGTCGGATTAAAAAACTAACCCCATCAGCTTGTAGAGAAGGAAAAGTTACTATAAGGAACTGAAAACCGCAACGTGATATCTTTTGTTAAACTAGAGAAATTAGGGATAATAATAATTAATATGGAAAAATAGGGCATTTTTGAAACATTAATTAATCAATTAAATCTCTGGTTTAATGCCGTCCAAGATGCTCAAACTGTCTCCCATCATTTTTTTTTATTTTGATTTTTCTTAATAAATATATGTTAAAAATATAAGCATTGTACTCTTCATAAAATTATGCAAATTTTTGATAGAAATCGTTTTTTTCTATTTTCAATAATAAAGTGGTAGGGGAAGGTCAAACTTTTTTTCTTCCAAACGCTGATAACTCTGCTTTAGATAAACCAAAACAAGAATTCATTGAGCGTGTAGAGTTGCCTTTTATCAAGTAAACTTTGGTAACAAGCAAAACACCAAGATCCAATGAGCGCGTAAATTTACCTATATCAAGTAAGCTTTGGAAACAAAACAAATTTCCTAATGTCAAAAGGCATTATTTTTTATGCTTAAGTAATTAATAACCAAATTCGCAGTTAGATTATTGATTAGGTTATTGTTATTTTGTATTAGTAAATTGTTATAGTGCTAGTTAGTTAGTTATAGTGTTAGTTGTTGTTTAGTTAGTCATTAGATTATATTTTTTGAAAATGCCTTTGTCGCTTCAAGAAGCGGTTGATATTATCGCCGTTTATTTTGAGTGTTTTCAAAATGCGACTGTTGCTGCAATGATATACGCTCTTAGATATCCTGAAAGGCGCCAGTACGGAAGCAGAATGTTCACTTGCCTAGCCAATCGCTTCCGTACTACAGGAAGTGTTCGCCCGTTACGCCGCAGAAGGAGTCGTACCGCCAGAACTGAGGAAAATATTATCAACGTTTTAGCGTATGTAGAGTTCAATCCTCAGCTAAGCGTTCGGCTAATTTTAGTAGATTTAGATGTTGCTCAGACAACAGTATTTCGAATATTGAAGGACCACAGGTAATCATTAGATTGTTGTTATTAGTAGATACCTAATGCAGGTATAGATATTAAACCATCCATTAATAATCGCAATGCATCACCCCTATTTCTAATTCATATAAATGACATTATCCATTTAAATTAAGTTGAAACTTTTTATTACAATATGCTCATGATATTGGTAATTTTTATAATGGCAGTGAAGAAAATAACAATATTGAATCTACGAAAAATTATTTCAGAATAATGAAAAAATGGTATAATTGTAATGTTTTTGTTTAAATGAGAATAAATAATAGAGTAATAAATGTTTCTATTTAAATATAGGAAAATAAAAACTTACCAGATATTGAAATAAATAACTAATTTAAAATAGTTTAACATTTTCATTTTTTAGAATTAATTCTTGATAGTGATTTAAATTTTAATGAACACATTATTCAAATCATAAATAAATTGAATATGTTTTGTAGCAAGTATAAAATATCCAATTTTTTTAATAAATATACAAAATAATACTGTATTAGAGTTATGCATACACAGCATTAACTTATTTAGCATCTCTATAGGAAGAATCTTACAATTATATTTTAGATAAATTCCAGAGATGTCAGAAAAAAAGGTAATAAATCATTACCCACATGATACAAATTTATAATAAAACAAAATACTTCAATATTAACAAAATAAACTGTAAATAATTTTATTTTGACAAACATCACCTTTATTAAAACAACAAATATACAATTTTTATAATCGTTCTAAAAATCATTACTTTTTTACCCTTACGAACACGACAACTGGTAAAAGTGCGATAATTCATAATGGACTTATTGAATACAACGAAATTTCTGAAAGTTTTAAAGCAATAACAAATAAAATAACATTTAATCAACATCAAACAACACCTGCATTAAAAAAAAAGTTAAATAACAAAAAATTAATAAAAATGAAACTAAATAGGGTGTATAAAAATATTACATTTGAACGCCAAGTCCAAGTCCCATATAAAAAAAAAAAAACTTTTATCCTAAACGGACGAAATGCATAAAGAGTGCCCAAAGTAAGAGAATTGAAGTAGAAAAATGAAAGTATTAAAAAACAGTAAAGATATAATATACTGAACAAAAGATCTACATTTATCAATCTATAACATAGATCGGCAACTGGCGGACGAAAGGTAGAAAACCACTTTAAACGTTCTCAGGTTCGAAATTATATGTAAAACACCCGGTATATTATATTACAAATATTTAATGGGCGTTTGATTTTGTTCTACTTTTGCTGATACCGAATAAAAGTGTTTAATTTTTCTAGTAATTATATTTTATAATATGCTTTATTAAATATTGGTCTAAAATAATTATTAACAACTTGGGACAGTATTTTTTTTGTTCCTTGCACTTTGTTTTAAACCCAATAATATATTTTGCTGCTGTTTTAGAAACTATAAATATTAACATAAGTAATATTGTATTAAAAACATATACAATTTTACTTATCCTTGCTGAAATACCGCTATAATCAAAATTGAATGAAGAATATTGAGGGGTCTTAATTTTTAGGACACTCTGTAAAAGCTGTGTTAAACATTTCATACTACTATAAATAAGAAGTTTTAGAATGCTATAAAGATATTCATAAATTTAAATGCAGTGCGATCTATAAAGCACTTTATTTTGACAAAAGAATATTAATGTTCTACAATTCTTACGAACTTTATAGCGTTGTTTCATAACGACAGTTCATTTTTAAAACGTTGCTGTGTGGACTTTATTGTATATTAAGTGGCTATCAAAAGCGTCTCTTGGATTTGTTTAGGTTAGATTTACTGCCAATCCTTTAACTATATTTCGTGTTACAAAATTTCGGCGATATACAGGGTGTCAATTTCCAGAAAACAATATTAAAAATCGAAGACACGTACATTTTATTTGCCACACTGAGAAAATTGTACCATATGTAATATATATTTAAAAAAATATATTTATGTTACAAATAAATTATAGCCAAATATATATTATAAGTAAGATCTATATGTTTAAAAAGAACAGACCAACAAATCAAATTAAATGTTGAAAACGTGCGCCATTTACGGCTTGACAATATTCAAGGCGATCAATAAACTCTCTTTGCACGTTTTCAACTTTTTTCGGATCCTCTCTTCCAATCCTGCAGATTATTTGGCCTGTCAACTAATACTTTCGATTTAAGGTAACCCCACAAAAAGAAGTCCAGCGGAGTTAGGTCTGGCGATCTAGCAGGTCAACCATTAGGTCCTCTTCTTTAGATCCATCAATTGGGAAAGGTTTCATCCAAAAATGTACGCATAGTGGCAGTATGGTGCGGTGGAGCACCATCTTGCTGGAGCATCGATTCTTCGTCAGGGATGTCTGGGTTCAATGGATTCGGAAATAAAGCCAATAATGCTGGAATTAATTCAGTAAGAGAAATCCGAGATGT
Organism: Polydrusus tereticollis; assembly: GCA_963920685.1. Classification (NCBI taxonomy): domain Eukaryota; kingdom Metazoa; phylum Arthropoda; class Insecta; order Coleoptera; family Curculionidae; genus Polydrusus; species Polydrusus tereticollis. The sequence goes on from OY987329.1 coordinate 62,041,792, forward strand.
AGGTACGTGTCCAGTTATAGACTATTCATAGAAAAATGCACCAATTACTCTTCCTCGCACTATTCCACACAACAAATTTGTTTTTTGAGAGTACAGGCTGTGAATATCCATCATCCAATGGAGATTTTCTGTTGCCCAATAACTCCATTCAGACAGGGCGTAAGTTAATCGGAAAAAATAATATTTTTTTACTAAATTATTATCTATTTGCCTGCGTTCACAAAACTCTTTTCGCCTATCGAAATTATCTTCAAATAACTCATGCACTGGATTTGTATAAGTGATATTTGTGGTTTTAAACTATTCGGTGAACAACAGATTTCTGCATGTGTAAATTTGCTCCAATGTGTGACAGAGGAGTACATGGATTTTTTTCTAAGGAAAGCAAAACGCTAAGTTGTTCATTTACATCTCGAGCAGGATTACCAGATTTAGGCAAATCTCTAACATGACCGAATTCTTTAATTTAACCTCTATTCTACTCACCGCCTTTTGACATATGAGAGGATGATCAGGATGGATATCATTGAATAATTGAGCTGTTTCTATTTGCGTACGTGTTCTATCACCAAACCCAACCATGCATAAAACTTCAATTTTTTTTCGTTCCGTTAACTTCACTATTGTGAAAACCGCAACTTTGCAATTACGCTTAGGAATTACTTATTTGTAGTAAATTTGTCATACAGTTTTTATGGGACTAAACGGTGACAAGTCAACTTTCAGAAATACTAGAATTGAAAAAAAAAATAAACACAATGGAATGTTATGCTCGATTTACAAGTAAATCCTCAGAAATAGGCTATTGTTTATTGATATGCTTAATCATAATTTTTTCTATAACTGTTGAGTTTAGGTATAGGACATAGTACATGAAACATACTTAGAATTCGATGTAAAATTCAAAAATGAAATAAAAAATAGATATTTTCATTTGGAAAAATGAAGATGATGGTCGTAACTTATTTTTGGGCTAACCTGTATACATTATTTTACCATAAAAATAAAACACACTAAGAAATAAAAATCGACGGGTTCGAGCGTTTTTCCAGAAAACACACCGCTGAATTTTAAATGCATTTAGACATGTATGGACGTAGACATTACTATGTATTGAATTCAGGAATAATTTTATTTTTAATCCAGGATAATATAATTAGATTTATTATATAGTTTATTTTGAAAATAAAAAGTATAATAATATTTTTATAAATATATTATATGTTAAATTTAAATTAAATAATTATTTAATAAATAATTATTTAAATATTTCTATTAAAATTTTAAATATACAGTGTGACCCAAATTGGGCCTACATGTATGGGGATCTTGGAAACTATAGAAGATAGAGAAACGGTTAAATAGGGAAAGTTTTTGACAATTATATTTCTAACTGAAAACCGTTTAGTACGCGGCCCTATCTTTTTTGGTTTTTGAAATATGTTGAAAAAACCAAAAAGATGTATTTTCGAAAATATGCTGTAGATGTCTTATTATTCACTATTTTGGCAATCTGTAAAAACATTTTTAAAGCAACTTTTTAAGTAGATTTCAGTTCTGCAATTTAATTTTGAACACGACGTTTCAGTTATTTTATACCATCATCAGGTTCATTTTTTTCTTATGGGCGCCATATTGTATTTTATACTTAAAAGGTAGCTTATGACGTCCGCTTTTTAACGATGTATTATTTGTTGGAAAATAAATGAAATTGACTTGAAAAATAAAGAAAATTAATTTTCGCAACACGTCAAATTTGACAACTGCACTATAACTCCCTAAATTGAATACATTATAAGGTTTACATTTTGTAGTATTCACAAAACACTGCTTGCATTGTTTCAATCAACAATATTACAATAACCTATGAATCAAAAATAAAATCCAGTAGCCTATGACCTTACAATAACCTATGAATCAAAAATAAAATCCAGTAGCCTATGACCAACCACTACCGTTTGAAAATGAAACAAAAATATTACTTGTCAGAACGAGTAAAAGTATAATAGTTTTTATTATTATTATCTAATAATAACGATTTATTTGTGTATTCTGAATTTAAAAAAAAATGGCATTGCGTTTTTCTCACGAAGAAAAATTTGATTTGCTAGAATGTTACATTCATTGCAACAAAAATGCAAACCTTGCATTAGAAAGGTATTTTGAAAATTTTTCCAAAAATTGTTATGAACCTGAGAAACCATGGAAGTTTTGAAAAACCGCGGCCCAAGAGTTACGAAAAAGCAGGTAATAACGAGCGTGACGAAAATGTCAGAGCCTATTTTAATGCCGCTCCGACATCATCTACAAGAGCGTCGGCAAGAGACTTACCAACCCCGCGAAGTACCATACAAAGAGTCCTTAAGGAAAATAAATATCGACCATACAAGCCAACTATAGTTCAGGGTTTACGAGAAACGGATTATCCAAGAAGAATGCAGTTTTCAAATTGGTATGTGAATCAATGCGAACAAAATCATGATTTCAGTCGTCTTGTAATTTGGACCGATGAATCACATTTTACCAACTGCGGGGTATTTAATAGACATAACCATCATTTTTGGGCAACAGAAAACCCTCACCAATTGGCTCAACGAAGACTGCAAACCCGATTTGGTTTTAATGTATGGTGTGGTATGTATGGTAAGTAATGTCACCTAGCTTGCTAAATACATAGCAGGTATTAAGTAACCCAGCTTTACTTTTCTCCTTACATTTTAGACAACAGACTTATAGGACCATTCTTTTATAATCATACGTTGAATGGCCAAAGATACTTGGAGCTGTTAGAAGATCAAATATTACCGGCAATTAGAGCAAGAGTTCCTCAAGATCAATTGAATAATATTTGGTTTCAACAAGGCGGTTGTCCCGCACATAATGTTCGGGAAGTTCAAACTCTCTTAAGACAGATATTTGATGACAAATTAATTTCAAATGGCGGACCAGTTAATTGGCCTGCTAGATCCCCTGATATAACTCCTCTCGATTTTTATTTATGGGGTTATGTAAAAAATGAAGTATATGAGTTTGAACCCCCGGAATCTGTACAAGAATTAGAAGAGAGAGTGAGGAATGTGTTTACGAGCATAAATGGCAACACGCTTCGCAGGGTCATCAATACTGTGTTAAAAAAGTGTCAAAAATGTATTAATAAAAACGGCCAACATTTCGAATAAGTATAGTAAGTTAGATATTTTTTCTTATTTTCTTTTCAAAACAATAATTATTATTCATTGCGTTTTTAGTTTTCTTTATTTGAAATGTTAATATGAGATTTTTAACCATAAGGAAAAAATAAAATAATGTATTATAATATTATGATATTTTAAACAAATTTAACCCTGCCTAATGTGTTCTTCTCAAATTTGACGTGTTGCGAAAATTAATTTTCTTTATTTTTTAAGTCAATTTCATTTATTTTCCAACAAATAATACATCGTTGAAAAGCTGACGTCATAAGCTACCTTTTAAGTATAAAATACAATATGGCGCCCATAAGAAAAAATGAACCTGATGATGGTATAAAATAACTGAAACGTCGTGTTCAAAATTAAATTGCAGAACTGAAATCTACTTAAAAAGTTGCTTTAAAAATGTTTTTACAGATTGCCAAAATAGTGAATAATAAGAAATCTACTTTCGAAAATACATCTTTTTGGTTTTTTCAACATATTTCAAAAACCAAAAAAGATAGGGCCGCGTACTAAACGGTTTTCAGTTAGAAATATAATTGTCAAAAACTTTTCTCATTTAACCGGTTCTCTATCTTCTATAGTTTCCAAGATAACCATACATGTAGGCCCAATTTGGGCCACACTGTAATGCATTGCTGTGCCAAATGGCCACATAAAATATATCTAAAATAAATATCATTATTTTTGAATATACGATATGATTTTCTCAGTGCAGGGGGGCACGTTTAAAGAATATTCGCAGCTTTCGTGGGTCAACCCCCCGGGAGGGGTAGATGTTACCCTAAAAATATTTAATGGGAATAAGAGACACGTAGGGTCGTTTAATTATCTTTCCAATAATGAGCTAATTTGTTATTTTTGGAGCAGTAAATTCTAAGAAATCACGTTTTAAAAATGGACTCTTTAGAACTTACCTGCACTGGAATTTAAATTGTTTTTAGTTAAATCATTTTAGTTGAAAAGAACAAACTAATTGTAAAAGAAGTAAAATAAGGACTAATGTTAACGCTTCATCTAATTTTGTTTCCATTATGATCCATGTACTGCAAAATGTTAATAATGAAGCTAGCTAAGTTATGAAAATTATAATGATATGGTATAAGTACTCGTGTAAAATCATTTAAATTACTGTACACTCTTTGAAAAGGCTTCAAAAGCAAATTAGAACACTAGAGTAATTTCTAATATATTATGTCGCTCTCTATCGGAAACATCATCGTCGTATACTAATTCTATACCGGAGTTACTGCGGAGTATACCGTGATATCTGTTGCAAACTGATGACCATTAAAAACTATGTTTTGTGTATAAACACCTTAAAGTACTGCAAACAAAATATTTTGCAATATCACTCGGAGTTTTACTAAAAATATTTACACCAGTAGGTTGAACTGAACATTTTCCGTTATAATATCTGATACATAATGTAGTGTAATTGGTAGACTGGGGACACAGGAATGCGTATTAGCGATAAATTTCAACAAAATTAAAACATCTAATTGCACCGCTAATTACAAACGATCGAGGTTTGTTTGTCTTGCTATCGAAAACTTTTACAGTTATGATAGAATCCATATCATTAATATTATTTAATGTCAGTTTCTGTAACTCGTCCCTGCGGCATGCTCCTGCAATGCCAAATACTGCAACTGCCTATAACAAACACAAGTAATTATAATAGTTATAATATTTATTAGCTGCCTAGTGCTTTAATTGAAAATTTGTCAAAGTCCTGTCTGGTAAAAATTTTCTTGGGACGGTATCCTACCGACTCCTTCTTCAAAAATGAAACTAATTTGGTAAAATGTCGAATATCCACATTTTTATTGAATAAAGTATAGCTTTTAACACTGAATACTCTGATGTAAAGTCGATGGCTTTAGTATCTCTGATTTATCTTTCAAATACGCTAGGAGGATGTTTTCAGTAATGTTCTTAACAAACTTTGTGTCACACCAGGCTATAAACCGTCTATAATAAATTTTTCATACACATTTTTAGATTTATCGGGTGACGAATCGGATGTAGCTTTATTTCCTATATTAATTATATTATCCGTAGTACTCCCACAAATAGTTTCTTCCTCACTATCCGAGCTCGACATGTTTAATAGTTTTACAACACAATATTAAAATTTTAAGCTGACAATTAAAGTTAAACTAAATATCAAACAATAAACGTTTTGAGGAATATTTAATGTCACCTAAGTACCTATGGTTACCATGTTCATACATATACAGCGCGTTCATTTTAACGCGGGACATAGGGATTTACATGGTAAATCTTAAAGCCTATGTTAGGGTACCTACACCGTAAAAGAACGAATTGAAATGGTTTCAGACTGCAGAAGAGGTATGTCATATCGGGAAGTTACTGATACTTTTGCCGTCTATCATAACCATCCCATTCCCAGCAAGTCGACCGTACAACGATTGCATGTAAAGTTCATGACTAGTGGATGTCTTGATGATTCTCATAAAAAACGGAAAAGAAATTCCTCTGTGTTAACTGAAGAATTCCGAATGAGTCTGTGCATGGCGATAGAAGAACAACCATCATCCAATTTGACACACCTTGCTTATCACTTCGACAAATCTAGAAGCAATTGTTATGACGCATTAAAGAAAGAAAAATACAAATCTTTTAAAATTCGAAACGTACAGGAACTTTTACCGCATGATTATTTTGAACAGATGGAGTTTTGTGAAGAATGGATGGATCGAATTAATAATAACCCAGGTATTGCTGATAACATACTGTTTACAGATGAAAGCTCGTTTAATATTAATGGAACAGTGAACAACAAACAAAATGTTAGAAACTTGTCCCGAGAAAATCTCTACGTGGTGCACCAAGCGCAAGTAGAGGAAAACGGAGAGAGCGAGGCCAGGTGGTGCTGGTGGTGCTGGTGGTGCAACTAACCCAGGTGGTGCAGGTGGTGCGTTTTACGATCTAACCCAAGTGGTTCGGTGGTGCGTTTTATGATCTAACCCGGGTGGTTCGGTGGTGCGTTTTATGACCTAACCCGGGTGGTTCGGTGGTGCTGTTTACAAAATAACCCGAAATTAAACCCGACTTTTTACGACCTAACCCGGATGCTTTCATGAGGCGGCTTCTTATCTAACCCTAACTTGAACCTGAATATTTATGAACTGACCCGAGATAAAACCCGACTTTTTACAACCTAACCCGGATGCTTTCATGAGGCGGCTTCTTATCTAACCCTAACTTGAACCTGAATATTTATGATCTGACCCGAGATAAAACCCAACTTTTTATGATTTAACCTTAGTGAAACGCCGCTGCTAAAGCGGGATAATTAAATCCCAATTTTTATAAGCCATCCTTAAACCCAACTTTTTACGATGCGACCTGAGCCATCCTTAAACCAGACTTTTTATGATTTAACCTTAGTGAAACGCCGCTGCTAAAGCGGGATAATTAAATCCCAATTTTTATAAGCCATCCTTAAACCCAACTTTTTACGATCCGACCTGAGCCATCCTTAAACCAGACTTTTTATTATTTTCCCTTAGTTGAAACGCCGCTGCTAAAGCGGGATAATTAAATCCCAATTTTTATAAGCCATCCTTAAACCCAACTTTTTACGATCCGACCTGAGCCATCCTTAAACCAGACTTTTTATTATTTTCCCTTAGTTGAAACGCCGCTGTTAAAGCGGTATAGTAAAAAACATTATATATATTTTCTAACTTAGTGAAACGCCGCTGTCGGGTAGTAAAGCGAAATAAAACCCTAATTTATATGGTCTAACAAGATAAGTATAATAATGCGGTACATTATTTACGACCACAATAATTATTTATACCTAAATGACCCTTCCTTTTATGGTATGCTCAAACCTTAATTCAAAATTCGATTAGTTAAGGTAAAATAAAATCCATAATATAATTTAATCATAATTTATTCAAAATTCAGGATTATACAAACTACATAATATGTTATGTTCTATACTACTATAATTCTTAACTATGTTATTAAGCTAAACTAATTACTTAGTATAAATTTATCTACCCAAAAAATTACACCCGGTTCGAACAGAACCATCTAAAGCATTATAGCTTAAAAATGCATCGTGTAACACCAATGCAAAAACTTTAATGTTTTTTGCAAATTTGTTACGCGTTTCAAATTCAATTTTTATGTCTACTGTCGAATTTTTTATGTTATTATCCGCTTGCTGACTGGAATCAATGACAAAGACCGGATTTGCGAAAAATTCATCTAAATCAAGTAGGGGACTACAATCTTGTCGATTATAGTAACTACGCTGAAAATTTTCGTATGCGTAGTATGCAGGACCACAAAGCTTTTTGCTAAAATCCAAGTTCCATCTTTCATAAGGAAATACGTTGCTATTTAAATACACGCGAATATCTCGAATACCCGCGTTTATAAAATCTATCGCATTCTTTTTATAGTTGTCCAAACTATCGGCGCTTATAAAGCTGAGAATAAGATATCTTGGTTTTTCAAGATTGGTACTAGTTTTTAAAGCCCATATATCTGAAGTCGTTTCTCGTAGTGTTGGAAGCTCATATAGATCCCACATTCTATAAGCTATATTTACTTGAGCATTATTGCCACCTTTATTTATACGAGAAAGCAGTTTAAGCTTTTCTCGATCTTCGGGAACAATATGACGAACTTTCCATTCAATTTTGCTTACATTAATAGTTGCTTCTACTTCGCCGACGTAGCAGTTAACATATGATCTAGATAAAACCATTATTAATTCCTGCTTTACATTAAGGACTCCTTTCAAATAGTCTTCTGCAAAACCCAATAGATATTTTAAGGGCAGCTTTCCGCTAAATATATGGCTTGTTTTGTCCAAAATAACTTGACATCCCTCATTTAAACCCCATCCTGTGGTAAGTAAGTTTTTACTATGCAGTGGATTAAATGATACCAATGTCTTTAACGCTGTGGTGATTCCAGGTTTTCTGACTATAGATACTTGTTCACCACCCATTTCATATCTAATTTCATCAAATAAAAATGCCAAACAATTATTTGACAAATAGCATTTTTTTGTAGCATCACTTGAATTAAATGTGCCCTCAATATATATGTAACTATCTGCAATATTGAGTATTAGATCTTGAAAATGAATTGGTATACGGATTTCATCAGAATTGCTATATGTTGGTGACCCATAAGGTTTATATGTATGCTCATTTAAACTGACAAGTGAATAATCAAATACAGGATCATCGAAAACCTCCAATTTTTCACTTGTTGAAATGGTGGCCATATTTTCTTAAATTTTTAGTTGTAAACCCAAGGATTTCAAAAAATCGCGATCTTCGATGCTTATATCACTTCCTTTCAGATCAACGTTTCTTTTTAGAATGCGTGCTATAGTTTTAGGTTTACTGCTTTTATTATCTTTTATTATCTTAGACGATTTTTGATATTTATAAATCTGAGAATTATATTGAAATCCCATTATGTAATTTTCTTTAATTCTAATTTAATTATAATTTTCTCTCCTTGGAAATTAACCAAGTCTCCTTGATCGTCCAAGATTCTCAACGTAATGTTATCTATAAACTGACGACCCAAAGGTTGTATGGGCATATATATTATATTATGGGGCTCCTTAGAAAGTTTGTAACCAGGTTCAACGTCAATATCAAATTCGAATAAAGTATGAGATTTTGTTGAATTCAGATATGCTCCAGAAATAATATTACAGTCAACTCGTATCATTCGAACTTTCATTATATCCACTGGTAGAGTGGATTCATGAAGCTTATTGGCTTTAAACACTTTCTCTGCAAATCCAAGCGTTCTTCCTAAAGAGGATTTTATTGAAAAATCTAAATCCAATGTAGATTTAAGCTGACACTTTAAAGTGTTGTTATTAGCCTCCAAACTAAATATTCTATTCATATCATCAATTTCATTATTATTTTCTAAATATTTCTTTTTCTTGATTTCTTTCTGAATTTCTTTATGGATTTCATCAATTTCATATGCACCTGGTTTAATTCTAAAGTAAGTAAACTTTTTCTGATCAGGCTCGCCAAATCCAAGTAAATTATTATTTTCATCTATGTTAAAAATTGAATTATAAGTGTAAAATCCCAACAATCCTAAACCATATATTGAATTCTTCTCAAGCTCAAGCGAGGGAAAAAAATTAGCACTCAACACGCTGCTATGATCTGATAAGGTAAACGTGTACGACATGACTACAAAAAATTTAGATGTATTTCAATATTTATTGTAATATACAACGTTTATCCGATGGTAAAACCTCAATTTTATTTTCTGTTGCTATATTTATATCCTTCATTTTACAATAACAACAGAATAATTTTCGCTTCGGAGGACCATCATTTACATCTCCATCCTCACTATCATCCTGCTCATGCTCAGTACAAAATAAATAGTTTTTTAAATCTGGATCTTCCTGTAAGTGTTTAGGAAGCTTAGACCAAATAAACGGGATTTCTCGAAATGCACAATTTATAATAACTTCTTTGGGCATATAAACTAAATCCTCCTTTGTCATATTTAATAAGCTTCTCGATTTGAAAAACACTTGCATAGATTGAGAGATCTTTTTTATAGCATCATTCTCCATTTCTTAACTTTTTTTAGCAAGAAACTTTAAGCATAAATGTCCACACCAGACTGTATCAAAATCTTGCTCGCGAATGTAGTTATAGAAGATATTTTCTGTTTTATATCGCCCAGTATACAAATAACTAACTAACTCACTTGGTGGAGGTAAATCTCCGAAGCTATCGTAATAATATGTTTTATCATTTTTCTTCTTATATGCAACCCAATGCGTCCCTACCCCCTCGGCATCATCCAAATTAACAATTCCACTTTCAAACTTGTTAGGACCTGTTTTTGGCATAGCATCTCTCATATATACACCTCTAAAATATGGAATATTTAGCTGTAATGCATACTTAGACAAGTCGAAATTTGTAAGCGCTTTTGGAGGTAGGGATTTTATTAGTTTTTTGAACTTTTATATGGTTTTAGATATAGCCCCAAACCACTGCGATATGGCTTAAGATATAATCCATTACCCTTTTTTCCTTCATCTATATTTTTATCATAACGCTTTCCCGATGAAACATCTTTAGCTGTTTTTATCGCTCTTATAATTCCAGCGGCCCCGCCAGCTAACGAACCCAAAGCAGAAAGTCCTGCAAATATAGGAATCAGAGGTAAAATTCCTCCCTGCTTTGGTAATGGTATGATGCGCGGAGTTTGTATTTTTCTTTTACCTCCGTGAACTTTTAATGTTTTTTGCGCCACTATTATTCCCATTTTTACCATTTTTTGTATATCAGAATTTTTCGGGTCTAAATTTAAACGTTTCTTTAAATTTTTACGAATTTTATTTATAATCCCGCTACCAAAAACTATTTTTTTCTGTTTTTTATTTATTTTAATACTCTTTTTACGTTTAGGTAATGCTTTTTTACATCCCATGCCAAGCTTTCTTTTTATTTTCATTCCAGTCGTTACTAGCCAAGCTGCAGTTTTTTCGCCAAAACTAGAGTTTGCCGACTTTACACGTTTCCAAGCACTTTGTTCAAGTTCGTAATCTGCTTTATGTCGTTCACTTAACTTTTTATGTCTTGCATAGGCTATATCATGCTTTTTACATGCAATATCTAATGAATTTATTCCAGGATCACCGCGGGTGAGTCTTTTCTCTAACTTTGTTCCAGGTCCGCAATACTGATATCCAGGTAAATGTAATTCAATTGGTAGCTTATTTATTACAGTATCAACTAAGCCTTTACCACTCGCCTTGGTGCTGCTGGAGCGAGAGGATATACGTCCTAATCGTTTGGTGGCTGACATTAAAATAAAATATAGTGTGCAAGTAACGTATATTTACAGCAATATGTTTATTGAAAAATCAGGTTATGAATTGGAAGTTGACAATCTGGATCAGACCGTTGGAGCAGGGTTGCCGACTACTAAAAGGAATGGACCTTTATTACCAAATTCAATAAGAGCGCTTTTAATAGGCCCTTCAAATTGTGGGAAAACAAATGCTATGATAACCCTTCTAACTCATCCTAAAGGACTTTGTTTTGAAAATATATATATTTATTCAAAGTCCTTATATCAAGCAAAATATGATTATATTCGCAAAGTACTCAAGCCGATTAAGGAATTTGGTTTCTATACTTATGCTTCCAATGAGACAATAGTTAATCCCGCGGATGCTAAACCTAATTCTGTTTTTATATTTGACGATGTAATTTGTGAAAGACAAGATACTATTCGTTTATATTTTAGTATGGGGAGACATAAAAACATTGACTGTTTCTACTTAGCTCAGACATATTCTAAAGTTCCAAAACAATTAATTCGTGATAATGCAAATTTTCTTATTCTGTTTAATCAAGATCAAACAAACCTTAAACACATTTATTTAGATCATGTTTCTCCAGATATATCATTTTCTGAATTTCTAGAAATGTGTGCAGAGTGTTGGAAAGAAAAATATGGTTTCCTAGTTATTGATAAAGATAGCGATTTAAAGAGAGGCAGATATCGAATAGGATTTGATAAATACATTTATTTTTAAAATTTTATATCATTTAACATTGAGGCAGTAAAGGGAGAGGAGTAAAAAAAAAAATGAACGATACTTCAGAAATTGAGCTTAAACGCAAACTGATTGAAGCAACTGATGCTGTGCGTAAAAAATATTATAGCATTAAAAATAAGCAATTTGAAAACAAGAGTGGACTTGAAGAATTTTATCAGCCTGTTACAACTCGTTTAAAATCTATTTCTGATGCTGTTCAAGTTGCATCAAAAAAATCTAATATGCAGCCTCCCTCAGCTAACAAAAGCCAAACCACTATTGTAAAAACAACTAGCCAGCCTTATTCGTCTGATGATGTCGATGTTCATGATGCCAGCTTTGATGAGACATCTGACGCTGTTTCACCGCATATCAGTACAATACCTGCAGAAGATATTTTCTCAACACCGGATTTAAGTGATACACCTCCTATTATCAAACATGATAAACAGCTAAAAACAAGAAAGATAGACTTTTCCTCGCATGCTAGTCCACATTCAATTTCAATGAGTTATGTGGAAAAAATAAAACATAATATATCCAGGTTTGATGTAAGATATGGAATTCGCGTAGATTCAAAAAATAAACTTCACATGGGGAACACTGAGGTTAGATTTCCTCCTAGTGAGATTTCCTTTTGGCGCGGTAGTACAAATATTGGAACATATCCAGCATCTGCAGAACTTTTGGATATACTTTTTTTGAAACATCCAAAAGCGTTAGAAAATCCTGATGCTATAAGCGAGCAAACAAAGGGTATATATCAAGAAATTCTACATAAAACAAATGTAATTTTTAATCAATATAATCCAACTCAAGGACTTAACCGCAGTAAATCAAAAAAATATTTATACTTAATAAGACCTCTTATTTTTAAAGAAGGAAAATCAATAGCAAGATTACCGCTAAATACCAAACAACTAAACTTTAAAAATAAAGAATTTGTTTACTGGAATACTCCCCAGGAATTGATCGAACGTCTCCGCCTCCTTTGGGCGTCTAAATTAGCTGGAAGCACGGCACATGATAATGAAATTATATCCATTTTAGAAGAACTACGAGAAGCTAATATAATATATTAAACGCCTTATAATACGTAACATTCCAATTTTCATCTCAGTTTATACATAAAATGATGAGTGTTAACACAATAGATAAATTTGGTCGTAAACGTAAATGGAAAGACTCATTCCAGTTTAAACTTAGAGAAACCCCTATAAGCGCCTACAAACTAACTTCCGACGGAAATTATGATTTACAAGGAAAACGGCTAACCAATGTTTCGCCACCTACAGACTTAAATGATGCTGTGACAATGAATTATTTGACTGAAAAAATGAAAGTATTGGAAGAAAAAATGGGAAATAAACTATCTGAAACCACTGAACGAATAAACAAAAATCTAAGTACATATATTGGCTTAAAAATGGAAGAAGATTTAGCTAAAACGCTAAAGGAGATTAGAAAACAACTTGCAAATATAATAAACAATGATGTTATACCATATGTTCATAAAACGGTGATTGAAGAGCAAAATGAGACTCTGGAGAAACTACTTACAGAATACATAGATAAACATATAAACAATTTATTAGATAAAAGTAATATCCCAAAAGAGATGGAGCGAATCATAAATGAAAAAATAACAGATACTAAACATTCAAAAGTGGTGATTAAAAAATAATGTTGAAATAAAAAATGAATTTAACGCGCTGTATATTGGAAACCTTTCTAGTTATCAAGCTACTCTAGTCACGTCAACAATTTACAAGATGATCTCTAAAGAAAAAAGACAAGTCGTTGAAGAACTCCATAAACCTACACGTCGAAATTTTTCTAGGCGTAAAACTGTAATACGAGATTATTATGACTATTTTCAAATTGACCTAATGGAGTTTCAACCATATTCGCTTCTTAATAGAGGTTTTCGCTATGTATTAGTGGTTATAAATTGTTTTTCTAAATTTGTTTGGACTAGACCGCTTAAATCGAAAACTGGAAGCGAAGTTACTAAAAGTATGAAAGATATACTTGAATCGGCAGGATATTCACCTAAAAATATAGGTTCTGATATGGGCTCAGAATTTAAAAATTCACACTTTAATTCTTTAATGAAAAAATATAAAATAAATAATTTTTTTATCTATAGTAATAAAAAAGCGGCGATTGTCGAGCGTGTTATACGCACATTAAAAAACCGAATATACAAATATTTCTCTTTACGCGGAACTCACATTTGGTTCGATATCTTACAAGAAATTACAGACGATTACAATAATAGCAAGCATAGTACCACAGGAATGAAGCCTTGCGATGTAAAACCTAATACACTGTTAAACGTATATAATGTGCCAAAAATAGCTGTTAGAAAAAAGATACTAAAAATAGACGATATTGTCAGGATAAGCAAATATAAAGGTGCATTCAGTAAAGGATTTGAAATTAACTGGTCTCCAGAGTTATTCAAAATAGTTAAAGTGAATATTAACAATCCACCAACGTTTCTTTTAGAAGATATGAATGGTCAGCCGATAAAGGGTTGTTTTTATCAACAAGAACTACAAAAAACCAAACTTCCTGATGTTTATTTGGTGGAGAAAATTATAAGAAAACGAACAAAAAATGGCGTTAAGCAAGTTTTAGTTCGCTGGCTAGGATTTCCCAAACCTACATGGGTTAATGAAACTGATGTTATATTATAGTATTATTAATTCTTAACCTAACTTATTACATATATTTGTATTTGTAGCTTAAAGGTAAATAAAACAACTTTTTAATAAATACTTTGTTTTTTATTTTTAGGTTATTCATTTCATATACAAAATTTTCGTAATATCACATAATATTTGGTGATAATTAAAAGCTAAATATTCTAACATGCAATAATTCTGAATAGATAACTGTAAACTACATACATTTTTAATTTTTTCGGAATATGTTACATCACTATCATAATCGGTTACATATAATAAAATACTAGTATAATGACTTGAGAAATCAATTTCTTTTAAAATTTTTAGTTTATAGTCAATAACATGAGAATATAATTTAATTTCCTGAAGCCATTCTTTACAAAAATATAAAATATTATTATATTTTTCCAATTTTAATAATGTTTGCCCTTCACATGGTATACTTGTAAGTTTAAACTGCTGAAAAATCATTACATTCTCAGTCAGTGTTCCGTCAACATTAACTAATGGAGACATATTCAGCATATGTTCAAATAGTTCATG
Source organism: Polydrusus tereticollis (assembly GCA_963920685.1). NCBI lineage: Eukaryota > Metazoa > Arthropoda > Insecta > Coleoptera > Curculionidae > Polydrusus > Polydrusus tereticollis. Next base: position 62,056,827 of record OY987329.1, read on the forward strand.
CCAATCTATATCCATGAATGATATAGAAATGCTATCCTTAGAGCAGGGAGCAACATATGTTAGCTTGACTGTCGGTAGAAAGCCCTGCATAGTACTTAAGCCTGTAGAAATTTGTATGGGAACTGTGAGGAGATGTATAATGCTCTCGTTAATCAAATATTTTTCTTCCTCTATTTTTTCGCTATAATTTGGTAGCAACATATTCATATATTCAGGATAGCAGAAATCTGATGAAGTCATAGAAGATTGACTAGCCATGTTATAATCTTAGTTTCTTTAATAGATATATAACCTGCTTCTTTTGTTCGTATTGTTTAATATCTTTTTTCAGTTTTCTGATTTTTTTAGAAAAACTTTTAATTTGATGTTGTAGTTGTAGCGACTTGGTCATTTGGCTTACTATAGCTTAAACCATCTGCTTTAAGTTCTTTTATAGTTACAGTCTCCCTACCCATCCCACCCTCGTTTACAAACAAGTTTCGACAAGTCGAAACAGCTGCCAACCAATGGAAACAGCCTTCGACAATATGAATCAGCTTTCAACGTCTCGAAACAGCTTTCAGCTTTAGGCGAGTTGAAACAGGTTTAGACTTGTCGAAACATGTTTATTCTTGTCGAGATACGTTTTAGCATTATACCCAACTTGAAAAATAGCATATGGTTAATATTTTTGAAAAATATAGTATAATTAATAAAAAAATATTAAAAACTTTCATGTATAGCATTTAAAAAGTCGATTTTATAATGACCCCACGCAAGAGTGCTTATTCCATCAGGCAAAATGTATCTCTTATCATCGTTCGCAGATAAAGCTATCTTATTAACCGTTTCTGTATGTATGACATGTTTTATTGATCGAAATACATTTTGTCTAGCTAAGACAATATTCTTGCTAAAGAGGCAATTTTTATAAGCACTATGCTTAAGTCTTTTAATAACAGATTTTTTAACTCCTTTTCCTTTTTTAATTACTTCACCATAGTATCCACTACTTTTTTTAGGCTTGGCTACAACATAATCATATAATTTAGGTCTAAGGCCGACAAATTCAAGAATTGGTAGACCTTTCGCTTCGTCTTTAAATACTCCCAACACTGCTTTATTTACTAATGGTATTGAATATGGATTGTTTAAGTCATAATTGGAAGTATCAAATTTATTGAGATTTTCTTTTATGTCTGAATAAAAATCTTTAGTATCAATTTTATATATTAATGAGTCAGTATCAGTATATAAGAGTTTTGCATTATCTTTATATTTTTCTTTTACAAAATCATAGTGAAAATCAAACATCACAGTTTTGGAAATATCGAGAACGCTAAAACCTACATATATAGGTTTATTGAAAAGAACTTTATCTTTTTTAAGTTGAATGGCAACAAAATTTTCATTAAAAACTTTAACGCTATCTATTTTAGATTGTGAAATAAAAGTTTGAGCACCCTTTTTTTCACGAATATTTTCCCATTGTTTTAGCAACTTGACGCTTTTTCGGTTTTCGACAGCTTCCATACATTTACCAAAAACTGCGTTATTAGCTAATTTATACATATCTTTAGCGAAATCATTTGTAGCCGCTTGCCTCATCGCCGTATTTTTATCAACATATGTTTTTAGCCAATCTGACTGCCTGAATTCAACAATTCTATGGATTTTTTCCAATTTTAGTCCATGTTGTAGAGCCTGATATAAATTTCTATAATGAATTACATAACGTTTTTTATCATTTAAATTAGGTATTAGCTTAGCTAAACGACTTTTACCATTAGGTGCAACTATATTTTCAGGACAGAAAGGGAGCTCATTGTGTAAGTCGTGAAGTTCTTCCGGATAAATTAAATCTACTTCTAAAATAAATCCTATTGCGCTTTTTTCGTTTGAACATTGTGTTAATACATTAAAATTTTGAACTTCTTCATCTTTAAGCCATCTAAAACCACCAAAAGGCAAGTACTGAGAAAGGGCTTGTCCATATAAGTTGTTGGCATCCAGATACGTGATGTATGAGGTAGGTTTAGAAGCATCATATTTTATATAATTAAAATCATCGTCTAAGTTATGTGGTAGGTAACGGTTATTTGCTACCGCATGACGGTGCGCACATTGTACGACGCCACCTCGGATCCCCTTTCTAATTAGGTGTAACATATCTGGATCGGTAAGAAGTTCTAGTTTTACCTGCAATTAAAAAAAAAAAATAAAGCATTAAACCTTGTGATGAAAAAATGGAAAGTTAATCATCATACCTTTGTATAAGACAGCATACAAGACCATGCCAACGCTGGTAGGGTGAAATAGAAGCAGGCTTCTAGATTGTATAGAGATCGAAATAGCTTTCTGAATGATTCAAATATGTCCGCCAATAAAAGCACGTCTGTTTTTAAATATAAATCTGAATATTGGCCTAAGTTCTCGCAATTAAATAGTTGCCAAACTTTTTCTGCGTGCATGTAGTCTTCCAAGCTAATGGCTTCTTCACATAACGTGCTGTAAAAATCTCCCATTGCTGGTAATTCTTGTGTAGATTCTAGTTTATCATATGAATCCACAAACTCGTAGGGGAAAACTCCTTTTCGTCGCATTAAATTAAACTGCTCATCATCTGTAAATAGTCTTCTGGTTTCAATTAGTTGGTTTTCATTTAAAGTTTTCGCTAGGCTATCTAAGCTGGAAGGCATAAAGCGGAACGAATCCAAGAAGCGTAAGTAAAAATACCTTTTCTTCTCGCTTTCAGCATTCAAATTTTTGCCATCGCTCGGACTTAGCGCAATTTTCGCTGTAAATGCGATATAAAGTTCTTTATTTTGTGGGATGACTTCTATGGACTCGGATTTTTTTAATAGTTCTTCGATACATATGTGAAAGTCGTAATGTGAGCCGTTATGGAAAAATATAGGTATAAACTGTGGCGTTCTATATTTTAAATTGCACTTGCTATGTGCTGCACCTCTGTACAAACCTAAAACAACGATATTTCATTAGCATCTATGTATTATTAAATTTTATAACTAAAATAGTTTGTCATAATTTAAAATTATTTAAATTAATAGTATCTACTAACCTGAAAAATGACAGTGGTCTCTCACTTTTTTTAGTGAGACGTCTTCAGTATTAGGTTGGAATATGTCTTGGCATAAAAAGCAGTTTTTTGCATTTGAAAATTTTTCTTGTTCTCGAGCTGTTAGTTTTGTCATTGGCTTCGGCTTTGCATAATATGTTTCATGTATTTCTCTGACATCTTGGATAAGCCACTCTGCAAAAACTTCGGCGCAATCCAAGCCTCTATATTGTTTCAGAAATGATTGTGAATTATCATGTTCGCATTTCACAAAATAGGCAAAACTGAATGGTTTGTGTACATGCGTATCCACTGTATATTTCTTGGATGGGTCTGGATTTGCTATATGGATAGGCTCGAGTAAAGTTTCAAAATCTGCGTATATGCAGAACGGCATAGGAAATGCCTTATGATGATCCTTAAATTCGAGAATATTATTAAATGCATTTGGAAGCTCTGTTCTAACTTTTAGGCAGTCATTTAGATCTAAATGCATTTTTAATTTATCTTCGGCCCGAAATGATACTAGACAGCCGTCGCATACATAAATTTGACCATTATGATTAGTTCTTTGCTTTGAGATTAGTCTGCTTAAATCTTTTATGTAGCAAAAATGTGATGCCCCCGTTGCGGGATCTTCAATGTATAGGAGATTCACATGATTATTTTTTCGTTGCTTAGTATGATATAAAGGTCCTACAACGATATGTTTATCCTTTTTCTTACTAAGTCCAAAAACGTTGACGCTTATATCCATGTTTTGTTTTTCAAATTTTTGAACATTATTTAATTCCATAGGAAATGATAAATTATTAAAATTTAGTTTATCCAAATGTTTTTCATAGTTGCTAACTCTATAAACATGTTCAGCAGCAGGATAAAGATGGCAGAGAATACTATAGGCGAAGCACTTATTATCGGTATTTTTAATATTGATAATAGCCTCTTTATTTTCTATATCTTTAGGGAGTGGTATATAAGACGATCCTCGAAATGGTTCAAATCTGAGCATATTTACTTCTAAATATAAAATTGCGAGCATTGACCATCCGGAATCTTTTTGCTAAAATAAAATAAATTTTTTTTAGATATAAGAAATCGAATAATAATATTTGTACAACTTACCTGGAACTCTTCGCTTTTCACTTTTAATATTTCTGTAAATTCAGAATACATGTCTTCCAAATCCGACGATACTGTTGCAATACGATATTTGCTATTAAATGATTTTGTTTCATTTTGCACATCATTCCCATCTTCATTTTGTTTCGTCGATAGCATATATGAGGCAAAAAGCTCAAAATTAACTTTAAGGCCATTTTCTTGCTCGGTAAGCTCTTTTTTTATTAAATTTAGGGCATCTGCTTTAATTACTGTCATAAACTCGTTTACATTTTGTAGTGTTTCACCCTCGTTGTTTATTCTATAGCTACAAATATTTTTTTTAAAAGCAGAATTAATTAATTGCACATTTGTTCCAATGCTAACACTGCAATGTTTTTTGTGGTATAATGTTTTTAAGTGAGCGCTCATATTTTTTCTATTGACATCTATCTGGCATTCCTGACATCTAACAGTAGATGATGATGTCGAGGCTCCATCATTTATTTTAGCTTGTTTTTCATTTGTCTGATTAATCTGTTTTCTATTTACATTATTAGCTAAAGTGGCAGCTTTTTCGGCTTTTTTTGCATCGCTTTTTTCATGGGTTTTAAGATGTTTTTTAAAAGTATCCTTTCTATTGCTAGTTAGCGGACATAAATGACAACTAAATTGTTTCTGACTACTTGAATGCTGCTGTTTTTGATGTCTTTTTAAAGCTGACAGCGTTGAATAACTTTTATGACATGTAATACATTCCATTTTAATGTAAATGAAATAAAATAAAAGTTAGCAAAATTTACTTTGAAATTATTAATCTTGTAAGGTTAGTTTAGTTTTAACAAGTTGCTTCGGTATCAAGTTTAACTTGGAACTGAAATCTCTATGCGACCAAAGCCGCTTTTATACCTCTTTTTCCCCGGTTGCGGAGAAATATGTTAGGGGAAGTTTGGGTATCCTCAGACGGTTATATGCAATGATTCAAGCTTCTAAAAAAGTACTAAGGCAAGTAATTATCAATTTGAATTTATGTATGTCGAAGGTAATGTGTTACTCATAAATATACATGATGAAAACATTTATTGTTCGATTGCATGTAATTTTTAAGAGTCTAGAAATAAGCAAATAATGTTCTTTAACGTTTCTTTATAAACATCTCGAGTTACCTGTCCTTCCCCTGCATCATAGAAGGGTATTTGCCGACAAAGTTTGACCATTTTTTTATGATTCGAGAGTTGGGTATTCTCTACAGATGTAAACTGACAAGTTTCAACTTGTCGAAACTTGTTAGATTTTAGCTTATATTCTTATTATGAGATTTTAAAATTATGTATGCGTTTGTTTAATTCATTGTAAAGGATTTGTTATGCTAATTTCAAAAGTTAAATGTTGGTGAGAATATTGAATTTTTTTATTAAAATATCTAAAGTAAATATCTAATTGATTTTTTTTTTAGCGCTAATTGGGATTTTAATTAACTACCTCAGAGTTGGTATACACTATATTTTGCAGCGCAATTGCTTTCACACCCAGTAATGTATTATGATTTTTTTGGATGGTCGTTATATTGTGAGTTTCTTAAGTTAGCCAGATTAATAATAAATTAAAAAACCAACGTGATTTGCTTATTGTTGCCATTGAGAATTAGGGTTGTAAAATATTTAACAACCCTATATTTTTATGCTCGTGTTGAAAATAAGTTAAGATTGCTACTTTGATGCCTACGCCTAATATTCATAATTTTATTGGGGGTTCTACCTGATGACAAATACAGCTTATGATACCTATCTAGTGGGTATTTTCAGTTTAAGGGCCGAATAATATAGAGTTATTGTGCATACATCATCGCAAACAAAAGGTAGCTTTTTTATATTATTTCGTATTTACAATCCATTTAACTACAATTTTACACTGTGAATTAATTTTTTTACTTTTTTCCTGAAATTGTAGCCTATTTACTTATATTATGATATTATCCGAAATTTTTATAAAAGCATTATGAGGGCTTTTACCTGATGGCGAACACAAGTTGTATAGTACCTATACCTGCTTGGTATTTTATACGTATTTAAGTTTTATTTACTTTTTATTACTCTGTTCTCATTACAAGATAGTCCTATAATTTATCCATTTCCAGTACAAAGAAATCGCTAGTTAATGGTTCTAGATGGTAATTATTTTATTGTATTTTATATAAGTGGTGCAAAAATTGGAATCAATTATTAGATATGCTACTGAATTTTAATGAGGGTCCTTCGGAATAATAAATAAAGGTTTATGTCCCTTTCTTTTTAAATCAAGTCGGCAGAGGGTTTGAGAGGGTTATTTAGGTATAAATAATTATTGCGGGGTGACAAATGTACCGCTTTATTATACTTATCTTGTTAGACCATATTAATTAGGGATTTATTTCGCTTTACTACCAGCCAGCGGCGTTTCAACTAAGGGAAAATAAAAAAAAAGTCTGGTTTAAGGATGGCTCAGGTCGGATCGTAAAAAGTTGGGTTTAAGGATGGCTTATAAAAATTGGGATTTAATTATCCCGCTTTAGCAGCGGCGTTTCAACTAAGGGGAAATAATAAAAAGTCTGGTTTAAGGATGGCTCAGGTCGCATCGTAAAAAGTTGGGTTTAAGGATGGCTTATAAAAATTGGGATTTAATTATCCCGCTTTAGCAGCGGCGTTTCACTAAGGTTAAATCATAAAAAGTCGGGTTTTATCTCGGGTCAGACCATAAATATTCAGGTTCAAATTAGGGTTAGATGAGAAGCCGCCTCGCGAAAGCATCCGGGTTAGGTCGTAAAAAGTCGGGTTTTATCTCGGGTCAGTTCATAAATATTCAGGTTCAAATTAGGGTTAGATAAGAAGCCGCCTCATGAAAGCATCCGGGTTAGGTTGTAAAAAGTCGGGTTTTATCTCGGGTCAGTTCATAAATATTCAGGTTCAAGTTAGGGTTAGATAAGAAGCCGCCTCATGAAAGCATCCGGGTTAGGTCGTAAAAAGTCGGGTTTAATTTCGGGTTATTTTGTAAACAGCACCACCGAACCACCCGGGTTAGGTCATAAAACGCACCACCGAACCACCCGGGTTAGATCATAAAACGCACCACCGAACCACTTGGGTTAGATCGTAAAACGCACCACCTGCACCACCTGGGTTAGTTGCACCACCAGCACCACCAGCACCACCTGGCCTCGCTCTCTCCGTTTTCCTCTACTAGCGCATACCCAGTGGCGACAAAATGTAAATGTATGGGCAAGTATTCTAGGAAATATTATTATTGGTCCATTTTTTATAGACGGTACACTTACCAAAGAGAAATACATAGATTTTTTACATATGGAAGTAGGTCCTGCGCTAGCCCACAGAAAGAAGGAAAATATATTTCAACATGATGGAGCTCCAGCTCATAGCGCAATAATTGTAACGGATTATTTAAATAATGTGTTTCCAAGCAGCTGGATAGGACGATTTGGACCTTTTAAATGGCCCGCTTGAAGCCCGGATATCACGCCTTTGGACTTCTTCTATTGGGGATACCTCACATCTAACGTTTTTGATAACGTAAGAGAAAGACCAAATGATGCAGATGAATTAAAAAACAGAATAATCGAGGCTGCACGCAGCATTACAGCGCGACAGTTGTCGAATGTTAGAAAGCATTTTTATGATTGTTTGAGGCACTGTTTGGCTGTAAATGGAGGGCACTTCGAACAGTTTATAAGTTTATATATAAGTTTATTATTGTAGAATATATTTAGAAAAATTATTAAACGTAATTGAAATAAAAATAAATAATCATCAAAATTGTATAATTTACAAGTTGTCTAATAATATAATAATGTCACATACCAGCTTATGTTAAAAATACCTAAATTAATATACAGGGCTGGGCAAAACAGCGTGCTATTATAACTTAAAATGATATTTTAAATATTTTGCGTTGTAAAGTAATACAAACATGATCCTATCTTGGGTATGATACCAGAAGAAATATTTATGTAAAATTTTAACTTGTAGTTCTCAATAGAAATGTGCCTAACATAGGCTTTAAGATTTACCATGTAAAACCCTATGTCCCGCCTTAAAATAAACGCACTGTACTCAAATTACGAGAAAATAATGTTATATTTAGATTAAACTTGTAATCAATAGAATATCAAAGTATTTTTTGCACGATTGTAGAAAAAAGCTCTTATAATTATTAAAAATTAAATACGGATTTGTGTGTTTTGACGTGAACATCAATTTCTTAACTTGATTATCAACATACTAATAAACCAAAATTGCAATTGACAGAGATCAGTTTCTATTGGAAAACACAAGTGCCACAAGAGGCAATAATATTAAATTCTAAAGTTCATGTCCGAATAAACTAGGTCAGAAGCCTTGATCGGCCTACTTCTGTCAGCTGGGTGCTTTTAACTTAAAGCTTCTAGTTTGCATTTATTTAGCAACATACGGGATCCCGGATATTTTGTATACAGCTACTGACCTGGATGAACCCCCAGAGCATATTGCGAGAATAGAAAGAAATGTAGTTTATATAGGTAAACAAAATGGTTCCACGCTCCGTCACAATAGATTTTTTCTTTTAAATCTGCTAGGTTTTCGTCTTTTATATAATCCATATGCTTTTTGGTGACTTGTAATGGGCTAAACTTGATTAATCAGAACCGGGTCGATGCTATTGCTATACAGAGTGAGGATTTTATAGTGTTACAACGCAAAATTCAAGAAACGGGTAGAAATAATTTTATTAATATATTTTAGTTTGGGGGATATTTTTAAAAACATTTTTGGCATTTACCTCCCTTCCAGATTTTATCTAGCTGGCGATAAATTTGAAATGTCAAATTTATCTTTCTGGATAATTGAATTCTTTAACAACTGCGTAAGTAAGCAGAAGATTGTTACATTTATTGGTTGCTTAGTTATGAGTTTCTGAATAAACAAAATTATATACCTCACTGCTGAAGGGCATAAATGAGCGGGCAACGGCAAGTATAAGGCTGCACACAAGCACAAATAAATTTTAAATTGAAGAGGAGTCCGTCAGGGCGACACAATATCCCCAAAACTCTTTACTGCTGTATTGGAGTACGCCTTTAAGAGATTGAACTGGAAAAAGGGGTATAAACATCAACGGAGAGTTTCTGAGCCACCTGAGATTCGCCGACGATATCGTCATAATAGCTGATAGTGTAGACCAGGCGCAGAGTATGCTGAAAGATCTTCACGGGGTGTGCCAAGATGTGGGATTAAAAATAAACTTCTCAAAGACACAATGCATGACTAATCTCGTCTTGAGTGAGGATATTTCGGTGGGAAACAGGCGCGTTATGCAGGTGGTTTCTTATAAATACTTGGGGCATGAGGTGCAGATCGGCAGAGATAACCAAACCTGCGAATTGAGAGGAAGGATAGGCTTAGGATAGGCGGCATTTGGCAAGCTTAAGAATGTTTTTAAAACAAACATACCTATAGGTCTCAAAAGGAAAACATTCGATCAGTGTGTCCTGCCAGTACTGACCCATGGGGCAGAGACGTTGACGCTTACCAAGGAAACAGCGAACAGGTTACGAGTCGCTAAGAGGTATATGGAGCGATCGATGCTGGGTTTATCCTTGAGAGATAAGGTGCCCAATACGACTATATGTCAGAGAACGGGAGTCACGGATGAGAACGAATCGCAAACCTGAAGTGGAACTGAGCGGGCCATCTTGCAAGAGCAACAGATGGAAAGTGGTCCAAGCGCACCCTTGAATGGCGTCCCCGACACGAGGCATACAGAAGCAGAGGTAAGAGGCAGGCCACCAAGTAGGTGGACAGACGATATAAAAAGAATCCGTACAAATTGGATGCAAACAGCAGAAGATCGGGCAGAGTAACATACACTAATAGAGGCCTATGTCCAGCAGTGGACGCAAACGGCTATTTGATGATGATGATAATGAGGGACTTCCTGTTTAACGACTTTAATTTTTTTATTTTTGGGATTCAGTGTTAAAAATAATAAAAATAATATTACAAAGATGGATTATCAATCATCCTCCAAATCACTCGAAATCACTAGTTCTATCTACTTTAATAATAATGGGTTTAATGTTCAGTATATCTAATACATGTTCTCTTTCATACCATTTTAATATCCCACTTTCTGGGTGTCGATTCGAATTTTTCCAAACATCAGGAGTAACAGTACGCAATGATTATCTTCACATATTTATACAGTCGGTTTTTGTACTGCCATCTCGACCAATATTTCTGTTGTAATAATTTTTGGTAATCCCCCGTATATGTTTAATCTGACTGAACATACAGTGGTATGAAGGAAGCCGTAAGACTTATGTCCATATTGCTCAGTCAGGTTATCAACTAATATTTTTTTGGTGGCTAATGTCGTCTGAAAAAAATTTAAGTTTAATATTTAAGAATATGTAAAAAAAGGGAATACAAAATCTCTTGCACCAACCTATTAACGATTTGTAAAAACATTGTATAATCAAATTCAATTTTAGTAGTTAACCATTCTTGAATTGCAGCTTTATTCCATAATGTGTTAGGTATTTGTGTTAACAACATGCTATGGTATGGAGCGTTGTCTATTGCAATCACAGATGGTTTTGTAACATTTTTCAATAATTGGTTTTCGAACCCTTGTAAAAAAATGTCCGGGTTCATTTCTCTATGGTAGTCACTCACTAGTTTTTGAAAGAACAATTGCCTCTGCGCCCTCAACAAAACCATCTTCACTACCAGCATAAAGTATTAGGTATCTACCTAGAAAATATGTTTCACCTAGGTAAATTTCCCATAGCTTATATATTTGTTTACTGCATAATACCTTTTAGCATTAACTTTAGTAGATCTAACATTTCTTCTATTTTCATCTTGCCAAGATCGACCAATGGTACCATTCTGAAAAAGCCATGTTTAATCCAAGAAAACTAATTGGTACAAGAATGTTTCTTTTTTTTTTCATATAGGTATGCTTTTAGAAAGTCGTTTGAAAGCTACAGGGGAAAGTTCCATGAGCCCTCGCCTCGATTCATCTTTTTTCCATCCGAAGCCTACTTCCTGTAAGAGGCTTCTTAAAGAGTTATGCCAACCATCAAACAGTTGTCTGTCTGTCTTTTAATTTCTTACTTAAAGTTGTCAAAGTTACATGGAGAGAGTTACAGCTTATGCATAACCAATGTTAAATATTATAATTTTTAATTAATAGGTACAACTTACTTGTTTCGTACATTCCATAAATAGTGTCACGGATAGGATATATATCCAATCTTTACACATTTACAACTTTCTTTAAATGGGAACGTTTCTTTTTAGGTGATTAAATAATTTATTTTCCTTAACTATTGTTGAAACTGTGCTTACAGTGGACAGCTGCTACACGCTAAAAAATACTAAAGTAGAAATAAAATATGTAGACTTTTACATACTCTAATTGCTGTCAAGAATAACAATGGACCATTTTTGTTAAGTTCTTCCTGAAAATAGCTTATTAGAGAAGCTATTAGTTCTTTGCACAGGCTATTTAAATGCTTCGGTTTTATGTAGTGCGAGTCGCGCAGGTGTTTGACATGGACTAGCGTGTAAACATCATCAAATATCTTATGGAAGAAATCTGTAAAAACTTTAATTATTTTTTGAATTCGGTTCAAAGTTACCATTTAAGGTGCAAAGTATCCTCACTTTACGGTATGTTAATAATTTTAATATATGAAATTTTATAAAATTTTTAACGGCACAAAACCTTACGTAACCCCCTACAACTTAGTTTTTTAGTCAACCTTCTAGCTTAAAAAATAAGTATTTTACAGCCATGTAAAAGCGGGACAAATTATATAATAAATATGTAATGAAAGCAGCAATTATATAATAAATATATAATGAAGGCACTGTACGACGTACATTTCCAGTAACGATTTTATTTTTATTACATTACACTTTATTATGTCTTACAAAATCCTTAAAGCTTGTTTAATTCCTCTATATTTGCTCTAAAATACAAAATTCCGATATTACATAAATATTTCCGTACAACTTCAGATGCACTATTGGCCTTGGCTCCGTTCGTTCTCCTTTTCACCTGGGCTGACCAGGTCGGCGACCTAGTTTCGCATCGCGACGCCCGCGACGCCGCGTAGTATATAGGCCGGAGAAAAGGATTCACCTTAATTATTGCACCTGCGTGATCGCGTAGCACTGGCTGTCGAGTAAATCGAAGCTGAAAGCTCACGAAAGATTTTGTTGTGATTTTTTATTTATAGCATGATTTATTTCAATGGCGACCTGTTATTATTTTTAGTGCTTTTATGCTGCAATATTTTATTTTTAGGTTTCTTTGGGCAACTGAAACCGTTATTAGATATTCAGATCTGCCTCATACAGGGTGAGAGGGCTATAACAACAATTTTATTTTGCGACAGTATATAAGACAACGACAGTAATGATACTACTTACACCTAACTAATGTTTTTATTCTTAAAGTTGTTGAAAGATACTAGGGAGCGACTAGCAATCACAGAAATCAATTGAGCAGTTACAAAAATGATAATACAGGGTATCCGGTAAGTACCTCCTAATTTCTCGGGAGCATACTAAGAAAGTCAAGATAACTCTAATTTGTCAAAAAAAAAACCTTAGGTACCCCTTAACGGTGATACAGAGCCCCAAAGGGGTATACCCAGCAATTTACTTTTTTGGCTCTAACTCTTGAACCGACTTGTATAAATTAATGAAATTTTGTTATTTTATAGAGGCTATAAAGAGTCATTTAACCATACTGCAGTAGATGTTTTATATCGCCAGGGAAGTCAGGAACGAACTTGCCACCACACTCGTTGGACCAGCATTTTGACCGGTGTCATTTGGAGCTGAAAACCATGTATATATATATATTGTGGTCATTCCTCTTCAAGGTACTCCTCATTTATTTCGATAAAGCTGGCGGTTTTTGAGACAAATCGGTTTTTATGTGAAACACTAAAAAGTTACTAATGCTGGACACAAACAGGTAAAAATAAAATACACAGGGTATGCTGATGTGCACTTAATTTTTCAGAAGCGCTTTCCAACTCTTTGATGGCTGAGATATGCTGAGATATTTCCAGTTCAGACATTGTCAAGTGTAAGAACATTTCGAAGGGTTGATCGGAGCTTAATTAATTTACAATGTTATTAAACTACAAAAGTAATGAAAACGTTTAAATGTTATTTTGGCAAATGTTTAATAAAAGATTCGCATACTTCAATACATTTTCTTAGTCTCTGAATATTTTCCCGATACACTGCAAATAATATTCCGGCATTACTACGGACTTTTTGAATTTCCGTTAGTAGTTCTTTTCCAGTATTTACTGGTGTTGAATAAACTAGTTCTTTTAGATTTTCTCAAAAGTAAAAGTCTAAGGGATTTAGGTCTGGAGCCCTTAGTGACCATAAAACAGACCCACCTCGACCTATACATCGAGGGCCACAAACGCTTGTTAAGTGTTGAGGTACTATACGGTTATAATAAGATGGAGCACCATCATGCATGTACTAGATTTGCATTATTTTATCAAGAGGCATGTCTTCCAATAAATTATTCGAATTTTGCTGCAAAAACTGTAAATAAATCTCACCATTAAGTCTTTCTTTCAAAACAAATAGACCAATAAGTTTATTTCCGATAATGCCAGCCCACACATTTACCGTAAACCTTTGTTGGTGTTCGTTTTCAATTACAGTGTGCCGATTTTGATCAACTCAAAAATGTAAATTGTGTGAGATTATTATGCCATCTCTTGTAAAACCGGCCTCACCGATAAATAAAATAAGGTTAAAAAAATTTAGATTTACCTTATGTTGCTGTATAAACCAGTTGGAGTATTGAAATCTTGATGGATAATCATCCGCAGACATAGCGTGTATTTCTTGAACATGGTACGGGTGAAGTTACTGTTCTTTTAGAGTTTCATATACAACCCATTTTATAACATTCTTTTTGTATCGCGATCTTTCCTATGCTGCTTAGATGGGTGGTCAGCAATATCTTGCAGGATTTGTTTCTCTACGTGAGGGTCTCGTGCTTTCACGCCCAGGTGGCGGCAAAAATGACCCTGAATAAAAATTATTAAAAATTAATTCGTTAACGTTAATAATTACTTTCTTCTTTTACCTGATTCCCTTAGGCTCCGATCAACCCCTTAAAAGTTTTTTTGACTCGGCTATGTTTGGGCTGGAAATCTTTCAGAATAAAGTATTTTTGCCTTCGAAGAGTTGGACTGCGCTTCACCATAAATTAAATACATATCCAACATATTCTGCGTAAGAATATTCTTCCGTTTTTTAAAATTATTTTTACTTTAAGGCGATTTTGACAAGTTCCGTCAATAGTAATTCATTATGTAGGGATTAACAATAACAACCCGATTTTTGCCTGTTTGTGTTTAGCATTAGTAACTTTTGAGTGCTTCGTATAAAAACCGATTTATCTCAAAAACCGCCCATTTAATCGAAATAAATTAGTACCTCTTTTGAGGAGGAATGACCTGAGTATTTAAGAAATCGGTTTTTAGCTCTGTCAAATGGCATCGGTCAAAATTTTAGACCAACGAGTGTAGTGGCAAGTCCGTTCCTGACTTCCCCGACGATGTAAAACATCTACTATTGTATGGTTTAATGACTCTTTATAGCCTCTATAAAATATTAAAATTTCATTAAATTATACAAGTCGGCTCAAATTTAGAGCCAAAAAGTAAATCGAAGGGACACCCCTTTGGGGCCCTGTATCTCCGTTAAGGGGCATTTTAGGATTTTTTCTTCTATGACTAATTAGGGTTATTTTAACCTCCTCTATATGCTCCCCAGAAATTAGGAGGTACTTACCGGACACCCTGTATATTATTTTCTGTTATATGTTCTGTATATTAGTGTTTTATTTATTATTAAGTGTATGGTTCTAGTTAAAACCAAATGGCAGTTTGTTATTTAATTCAACTAAACCAATTATAGCTTAGACAATAAACTTTTTAAGCTGCACACGAAATGTAAATCTAATTTATCTATGGATAGAACTGAATTTAGATAGACAAAACTTATATGAGACAACATGCCATGTTAAAAATGTGCTTTTTATTACTACGGCCGTTAATAAAGCAGATATTGGAATTCATATATTCGTAAAATTGAAAAGATTTTCGAAATAAACCAGTATATAAAAAGTTAAATTGAATTTTACTTTATTTTTATTTCAGCTGTTTGACGCTGAGTCTAGCTTACGCAGTCTGTTTCACGTTTTATCTATTATATTATATGAAATGAACGATGTTCTGCAACAAAAATCTAATCCACATGCCTATACAGTTGGGTGGGTCGATCTATATAAGGAAAAAAATAAAGTGTGAGATCTTAATTACCCTGGGTGCTAGAAAGTTGTCACTACTATTGTTGATCATTCATGCAAAGTTTCAGCTCTGACAAGCGCCATCTTCAGGTGCCTAGTTCGCTTCGAATTTTCCACAAAGCGTACTACTGAAATATGCAGCTCTTCGCTTATTTCACTCAATAAAAATTGAATGAAATAACCCAGACCTCACCACGTGGAGGTGGCTGCATGTCGAGTTCTTCCCCGCCTCCCTCCCGACCTTCGTCTAATTAATGAAAATTATCAATTTATTGATCTAAAGCCTTTAAAAATTGCTGTTTTGTCTCAGTTATCGGAATTTTTTTTCTGGAGGCAATCCGAGTTCGAATCAAGCCATCTCTTGATTCTGTTCCGCTTACTAAAACAGAGGCTTCAGTGACTGTCCTAATACATCTTTCAACAGATTGTGTGTGACAAGGGTATTTCAAAATTTCGATATCGTCAGGAACTGTTAGAATCATCTCTTGCAATGCAGTATCTGAAATTGTTCTTGTGAGTGGTGGTTCAGTTACGCTAACTGACTGCCAGTTTATCAATTCAGTGTAGTCTTGAGCGTCAAAATTCAGTTTTGGGACTTTGAACTCTCTGATTTTGCTATTCTAAAGACTCATTACTCTACATTTCAGAATTCTTCTTAGCGCAAGTTCTCTAATAGGCTTTCGAACATCTCTTAGCATTGTCAATAGAATATTTTCTGGATGAGCGAAAAATGCATTCCTCTGTATGACCGGATCAATCACATCTGTAACTGTACTTGGCATATATCTCGATCTTGTTATCAGAGAGAACAAATTTCTGGAGCCTTCAGTACACGATAATCTGATTTTAATATCGAACCAAACAGGAGCATAATCTTTTAATATAAATTCGGTTATTGTTTTCAATTCGTTCGAAGGTTTTTCTGAAGCTACGTAAAGTCTTAAAATCCTATTTGTCGTTGTCAGCCATCTTGAGTGTGACATTTTTCCAGGATTACGATTTGATAAATTTGAGGGGACATCACCTCTTGCGATTGCCGAACACATTTGATACAAATAAACTTGATCGGTACTGGTGTCATTTAGATCGAATTCTGGTAGTTCCCCATCAATTTTTTCGAATTTAACTATTGGAAGGTTCTGACATGTTAGAAGAAGCTTTCCAATCGTTCCTGACAATCCTCTTGGGTCGTTAGTATTACCATCCATTTTCCCAATCAAATGGCGAAGTGGAAGTTCATTGGCGTGCAGTAGGCAAATCAACCTTTGTAAGGAGTGTCCAATTGCTACTTCTAATTGCTTAACAACTCCATTCTTGAAACCTGTATTTACAACAGTTCCGTCACAGCCAACAGCAGCAAGTTCTTCAACAGGTCCCAAGTTACTGCCTAGAAAAACATGTCCGAGATAAACAGACCCAGGTTCTGCAATAAGAACAATATGTTCCTCCAAAACGTATCTCTTATGATAAGTGCTTCCTTTTTTCTCCGTCAGTAGTGTTCTGTCCTTTCTACCGAAATGAAATTTCCTGTTAATTCCTTTTTTAGTTCCGTTCTTCGTCTCTTTCGTTCTCTCCGCAATTTACTACGGTTTAATAATTTTGAAGGATCGTTTCTACTGACAACGCCAAGATCTTGCAGAACAGCATTCGCTAAAAAAGAAGCACGTCTATCCGAAACTCCCGTTCGATCGCAAGCCTCTGCTAAATTTCTGAAATCCACCCCTCGAAGGTCTGTTCTTGCTTTTGAAGTTGATGGACTATCTAATTGAAGTTTAAACTCGCTTGTTGTAGAACTTTTACCCAGAAACACACTTTCTTCCAGTGGGGAGGAAGTTGTTTCTAGAACATTCACTTTTCCTACATTTTTCAATTGCTCTAGGCGGCTTTGGTCCTCTAGTTGTTTTTTTGCTTTGAATTTTCTTTGCATACGTTTTTCTAAAACCTTTGTCAATTTAATGTCAACATTTCCAATAAACATTCTTCTTTCTGTTCTTTGGTCTCGTAAAAATTCTTGTTCTGTTTTAAGCACTTTGATGGCGAGTCCTCATGAGCGCACTCTTGACGTATTTTACGCCAGCGTATCGGCGTTCTGCAATCTGATTGGCTAGAATCGAACATGTGATATACGCGACGCCATGTTCCTTGCGCTGTCAAAATTACGTCGTTGTTACGCGAAAAAGTTGGATTTTGGTCAACATTTTAGCGTATACGTGGCGTACGTTTAGTTTGTTTATGGTTTTTGCTATATTTTGTTGCCGATTTTGGAGTATTTGGAGTGCTTTTTTTCTTGTTGATTGTGTTTCGATATTATAAACTTGAAAAGGAAACTTGATAGATAATGGATGTGGTAAGTAGTACGTTTACCTTTTTAAGGTAGAAGTAAGAAATTATTTCATTGTAAACGAAAATAAAGAGATTTTAAGTTAGCAATTAAATTATTAAAATAAGGTACTTAAAAGGTCAACATTATATTGGCAAACTATGAAAAAATTCAAAAGTCTCTTCAAATAAAAAAAAAAATAACCCATCTAACCTAATTTTTATTCCAGTTGTACAAATGTGGTTACTGTGGTTTTTTACTTAGTAGCCAGTGTGAAAACCTTTTGGAGCATTCCTGCCTTAAGGATATATATGATGAGAAGGAACATTTGCTGGTTGAAGATGAAAAAAAAGTGTTAACCATTGGTAAGTAAAATTTATATAAACCTATTTTAGATTTTTTTTTATAGCCTACTAAACTACCTATTATTTTAGTGCAAAAGGACACGCGTCGAATAGTTGGGGCCAAGCCCCACCCAATGCTTATCTCATTTGATGAGCAATTGATTAAGTATGTACAGGATAGGCCTGCTTTGTACAATTTACGGATGCCATTGTTAGCGCGAACAAATACTAAGAAGGAAGTCCTTTGGCAAGAAATTGTTAATTTGTTTGGTGGACAAGTATCTGTAGAGGATGTGCAGAAAAAATGGAAGTATCTTAGAGACTGCTATATAAGAGCGAAGAAAAAAGTGACGAAGTACATTCCAAGTGGTTCAGGGGCTGCACCATTACCTGATCCAGGTTTTCGATACTATGAGGCCATGAAGTGTATTGATGATGGTGCATCTCAGAAATATAAGTAATTGTAACTGTTGAAGGTAAAAGCCAAGTAATAAAATATCTATTATATTATAGGACTGTATGCTCAGTGACAGCGGGGCCTTCTGGGCTGCCAGTGACAGCGGGGCCTTCTGGGCTGCCAGTGACAGCGGGGCCTTCTGGGCTGCCAGTGACAGCGGGGCCTTCTGGGCTGCCAGTGACAGCGGGGCCTTCTGGGCTGCCAGTGACAGCGGGGCCCTCTGGGCTGCCAGTGACAGCAGGGCCTTCTAGCCAATTTTACAGCCCTCCTCTTTCTGTGACTACCCCCTTGACATCACCCGATTCTGATGTACGCTCAGGTGTACGTACCCCACAAACAAAAAGTAGGTTTATAAATAAATAGGTTATCAAACTTTTTATACCAAAAATGTAAAAACAAACACTTTATATTATTTTTTATTTCGCCCAATATAGGAAGGAAAACTAATGATAGAGAAGCTACCATTGAAAAAGGTATTTTGGAGGCGTTAGCTTCTCCCCCAAGATTGGATGGAGTAGATGGGTTCCTATTACGCTTAGGAGAAAGTTTGCGAAATCTTCCCTATAGAGAGAGAAGCCAATTGGAGATTCAAATTATGCAGCTAGTGTTTGAAACAGAAAGTAGAATAAATATGTAATAGTTAATTAAATCTGTAAATAAAAAACTTTCAAATTGTTTTTTGTTGCTTTTTTTTTATTATACTAAAGATATAGACATAAAGAAAGTAACATGTTTTTTGTACAATATTCTTACAAAATATTACATATTATTATTATAGGTGTAACATATTAAAAATATAAGCTATAAGAATGAAAAGCTACAACTAGGTATATGAAAAACTACAACTTATTTTCAAAATTAATATTTTTAAAATTCACTATTTAAAGCTTTCTGCCATTGCCATTCAACTGCTCCAACCCCATTAAAATATTCTGTAAATATCTCTCTAAGAGTTGCAGCATTTCTGGTATAAGTGTTAGTGCCAGCCCTTGTTATGTCTCTAATTCCATTATTAATATTTAATTCATTTGATCCATCTTGCCTACTGTAATTTTCCCTTTCCCTGATTTGCATAAGTAAAAAATTGTGTAAACAGGTAGAAGCTTTAACAATTTTAATAACAGTGTTTTCACTGGCTATTATTGGTTTTCTAAAGATCCTCCATTTGGCAGCTAGAAGCCCGAAAGCATTTTCAACAACTCTTCTGGCTCTGCTAAGGCGATAATTAAAAACCTTTTTGCTTAAATCAAGATCTCCTCTACGTGGATATGGTCGCATTAAGTAACTGGAAAGTGGAAATGCTTCATCTCCTACCAATACATATGGTAGGTTCCCCTCTGATGGCGGTGGCACATTGAAGATGTTCTGCTCGAACCCTTTGCCCATCTGACTTTCCCGAAATATTCCACTATCACTTAATCTGCCTGGAGCACCTATATCTACCATTGTGAATTTATAATTTGCATCACATATTGCAAGTAGAACTATGGAATGAGAACCCTTGTAATTATAGTAGTTGGATCCTGATTTAGGAAGTGCCTAAAAAATGTATAGACCTTCAAAATACAGCTGTGCAATAAGAAATGTAATTATTTTACCTGCATGACAATATGCTTGCCATCAATGGCCCCGATGCAATTTTTAAAGTTCCATTTTTCATTAAACTCTTTTGCCATTTCATTCCAGTTTTCTACAGTTGGCTTAATAAATACTTCGTCTTTTAAACTTTGCCATATGGCTTCACATGTATCAGATATGATGGTGGATACAGTCTGTTTACCAACACGAAAGCTGTAGGAAAGTGATGTCATGCTATCTCCTGATGCTAAGTACCGTAAAGTTATCTGTAGACGAACCTTAGGCTCAATGGGTTCTCTTACGCATTTTTGCCTTGTAATAATAGGCTCCACTGCAGATAACAAACAATCAAATGTTTCTGGAGACATTCGCAAATAGTTGTAAAATTTATTTTGGTCTTTAAGTCTCATTTCTTCCACCAAATTTTCACTGGATCCTTGTAACAACCGTTGCTCTTCAGTAAATATATCTCTCACCCAAATTTTTTTGTTAACATTGTCCACTTTTCTTTGTCTAGTATACAGTACATAAAGTTTGGTGATTTTTGAATGGTACCAATTCTTTTCGGCAAGAGAACACCTTCTGTACTTAACAACCAGCGCTCCTATTATATACAAAACTAATCGACTGTTCATTTTGTTTTGAAGTTAAATATAAATAAAAAATGCACATAAAAAATAAAGCCGTTTGTTTTGTTTATACTTTTGACAACAATGACAACTATCGCGTATACACTAGGGGTTATGTCAAAATATACGCTGTCACGCTTTTACGTGCAAATAACGCCCATGAGGACTCGCCATAATTTTGCATTTGCATGAGTCAAAATCTTTACACTTGCACGCCGATATATCAAAAAGTTTCTCACTTGATTGTCTGAATTTTTCTAGCTTCTCTAAACACTTTTTATTATGTACGGACCCAATATTTTTTTTTAAACTCCGAAACTTCACAACATAGTCTTTAATCAATCGATAAATCTCTTGTTCACTCACCACTTGTAAAGAAGCATTTTGCCAAATGTTTTTCAATACAGATATAACTTTTTTAAAAACATCACTTACACTAGGGTCTTTGCCATTGTTCTGGTCTTTTATTAATTGCCTGTGCCACAAATATGCTCTCATAACATCGCTATAAGTCGGAAGTATGTTGCACTTAAGTTCTGTTGGTGCTCCAAACACCTCGCATTCAATGTCTTTACGTGTATTCGGCATTTTCACACAAATAAACAATTACGCGTTCACTAAAAAGAGTAAATATAAATTAATAAGACGTTGACTCTTCGAATGCGTCGAGACAACTAATCTTGTCGGTACAGGAAAGGCAGACTTGCGGCGGCGTACGTGATATTGATATAGCTGCGCGACACTACTTGCGCATTTGCACGGTTGAGCTCAGATGAATATGTTTAGATGAATTTATGAGTTTATTAGTGGCAATTTTTTTATCAACACAGCTATATAGAGGAGAAAGTCAAGATAAATCACTCATTTAAAGTTTATGAATATTTTCATAATTTTCCCAAATTTAACCTCAAGTAGGCACCTGAAGATGTTATCCCAGAAAGCCCAAATTTTGTATCATAAATACTCTATCAAGTTGACAACTTTTGGTTACCCAGGACATATCACATTCGAGAAAAAAAAAATTCGGCCCACCCTACTATACAGGGTAAGTATATGGCATACTCTAGGGAGCGTATAGGGGAGGTCAATATATCCTTACTTCGTCTTGGAAAAAAATCCTAAAGTGCCCCTTAAGGGAGATACAGGGCCCCAAAGGGTTACCTTTTTGGCTCTAACTTTTGAACCGACATGTATAATTTAATGAAATTTTAATATTTTATGTGGGCCATAAGTACTTATGAAACCATAAGATATTCCACGTCGTTAGGAAAGTCAGGAACGGACTTGCCACCACACTCGTTGGGCCAAATTTTGACAGGTGTTATTTTACAGAGCTGAAAACTGAATTTTTAAATACTCTGATCATTCCTTTTTAAAAAAGATACTCTAGATTTGTTTAGATCGCCAGAAAGTAAATTATCAGTATAAAATGCACAATGTTACCTTAAAAGATGACGATCAAGCAACAGATCTAGGTGTGTTATGCGATTCTAAACTAACAGTCATTGACCATGTCCTACATATTATCATTAAGGTCTACAAAAATCTAGTATGTTTTATACAAAATTCGCAAGAGTATAGATCCATTAGAACATTAAATAATTTATATAATGCATTTGTAAAATCAAGACTCGAATATTGCTCTTTAATATGGATTCCCTTTTACATAAAATATATTTTACTGCTCGAAAATATTTAAAGGAAATATGTTAAACATGCTCACTTTATTATATGGAGAATACCCTCGAAGCTCAGATATATGTAATGAATCTACAAAATTTTGGATTACTATCATTATCTAATAACCGTTTATATACAAGTATTGTTTACTTGTACAATATCATAAACAATATATCTGTTGATAGCATTAGCATAAAAACACTAACACTACATGTCCAAAACAAAAGAACCCGTCATAAAAATAGGAACACATTTACTTATTCAACATCTACTCGTTATTATGAACTAAGATCACCTGTAATAAGAATCATTAGAAATTATAATTGCGTGGAAAACTGTTGCGATATATTTGGAGACAAATTTCAGAAGTTCGAAAATAATGTAAGAAATTATCTAAACAATTATCAGATGTAAGTTATTTTTAATCTTTAGGCAAAGGAGTAGGTATAGAGCATACTAGGGGAGCGACGGGTTATACCGTAGATTGGATAATATTTTTATTATAATACCGCACACAATATATTTTCTAGGAAGAGAACATAATTTACTAGTTCTCTCACTTTAATGCTTAGTCCCAGAGTCCCACTCTTTTAACTTCGGCAACAAGCGCTTGACTTAGTCAGTCGCATATCGTCGTTGCAAGGGCATGATGTTTGTAGTACGTTCTATTGTTAAAATTGTTGTTTACCAAATAAGCGGTAAGTAGATGTGATTCAATTTAACTGAATTTATATGTGATGAATTTTAAGGCCTCATTATATGACTATTCATTGATGCAGGTTTCTCTTATTAAATGTGTTTCTTTTTTTCTTTTTTAATTTTGCTTCTTAAAAGTAAAATCGGGTAAAGATCGTACATTTGTACAGCGTTTCTAGAAGGTGTACGGTATTAAACTATCTTTTATCATAGGATGTTCTTATATTTTAGACACCTACATGTTTTTTAGATGGTGCCGCCGCATAAATGGAAAATTACATATTCTTCTACCAAAATAAATGATGCAGTGCAACATTTTCTTTAAAAATATTCTGCGAAATAACTTGGCCCTTTGTACGGTATTATGCGAACGTTTCGTGCAAGTTCCGTACATGCAACCCTTCAAAAAATTATGTATTGCCAACTTGTATAATTATGTCTGGTTATGACATTGTGTGTTTTAGTTAACACATAATATACGCTAATCATCGCGATAAACCTTGTATCTGTAATATTTGCGGTTTAGGACTAATTAATTTTCAGCCTTATATGTACAGGGTTATCCAACCAAGACTAGACAAGGCGATTTTTTGACTTTTCCTGTACTTTTATAAAAAAACTGAAATAGCCATCTTAAGTCATTTTCTCCCGCGAATTCGAATATCTTCAGCAAAAAACAATTGAACATCAAACAAAAGTACTAGGGGTCACTTTGATATTTTTTTAAATGGGATGCCGTATTTTTAATGAGCTTATCCGATTTCTCATATAAATTTTGATCTAAAATGTTGGATTTTTATTTCAAAAACGCCTTTTTTCTTCAGTTTTAAATTCGGAAAATGTTAAAAAAAAAAAATAAATAAATAAATAAATTAAAAATCTAACATTTTAGATCAAAATTTATATGAGAAATCGGATAAGCTCATTAAAAATACGGCATCCCATTTAAAAAAATATCAAAGTGACCCCTAGTACTTTTGTTTGATGTTCAATTGTTTTTTGCTGAAGATATTCGAATTTGCGGGAGAAAATGACTTAAGATGGCTATTTCAGTTTTTTTATAAAAGTACAGGAAAAGTCAAAAAATCGCCTTGTCTAGTCTTGGTTGGATAACCCTGTACAGTATTACCCATCGCACCCCTATATACAGGGTGTTAATTAATGGCATGCAGATGTTTCAGGGGGTGATAGTACTCGTCAAAATAAGAAAAAAATGCAAATATATGCATGGTCTAAAACGCGTTATTTTCGTTATACAGGGTGGCAAAGTCTCAATTTTTTTCTGGTATTTTGCGTTTTCTCTCTTATATTCTGTAATATTTGTTTCAAATTTTGGAACATCAACCATTTTTTAGAGTCTCTACAATAAAGTATCAAAATTGTCGGTCGCAGTATACAGGGCGTTACATTTTCTTGAATCGGCTACAATTTTATCTTTCAGAACTTCTTTTTGGATCTCCCTGTATGAATACCGTTCTCGATTTATTTGCAAAGATAGATATCGATTTAAATTATTGTAGGCGAAATAAAGCAGAGTAAAAAGCTGTTTTTATTTGTATGTATTCTAACTAGTTATTTTAATTTTTATTTTAGATCAACCGACAGGGTTATCAACAATCAGATAAAAACATTACAAATTAAAAATAAATTAAAACAAAACATTTCATTAGTTAATAAAATAAAAATAAAACAAAATTATAAAAACTATTTGTAAAATGTCCGCCTCTTGCTGAAATGCACGAATCAAGTCTTCGCCTCATGGACTGACGGACTCTGCCAAATATTCCAGGAGTATTGCGAATGATGTCGCATGAAGCTATTATTCTGTTTCTTAAATCCTCTTGTCTGGCCGTGGGTCTGATACACTAATGCTTTCAGGTGTCCCTGGAAAAATAAATCCAGGCTATTCAGGTCTGGGGATCTAGGGGGCCATGGCTGAGGTCCTCCTTGACCTATCCAACGGTTGTTAAAAATTTGATTGAGAAAGTTTCTCACCTCTATGCTGAAGTGCGGTGGTGCACCATCGTGCATGAACCACATTTGGTTTCTGACAATAATTGGTTACTCTCCTAGCAGCTCTGGGAGTTCCTCTTTAAGGAATTGACGATAATATTGTCCGTTTAGCCTTGCTGGTAGAAAAAATGGTCCTCTCAAATAATCTCCAATAATGCCGGCCCACACATTTACTGAAAACAGTTCTTGTAAATTATTTTCGCGTTTCGAATGCGGATTCTCCTCTCCCCAAAAATGGTTGTGAAAATTGTTTATGGCATTCCTTGAAAAATTTGCTTCATTGCTAAATAAAATCGTGTTTTCAAATAACGGATTTTGGGCTATAGGAACCATTGGCAAAAATTAAAACGTAGTGGAAAGTCACATAGGAGAAGAGCTTGAACCCTTTGGATGTGGTAAGGATACATTAAGCTGTCTATTAAAATTTTCCAGACAAGCACAAATGAAATGTTAAGTGTTGCGGCAATTTTTCCCGTACTAGTAGCAGGATGATTTTCTACTGCATTCAGGACTGCTTCCTTGACTTCAGGAATCCTAACCGTTCTGTTTGATCGTGCTAAATGAGTGGATTTCTTGAACGATACATTTTCACATAGTCGATTATGTAGATTTGGGAATGTCCGTGGGCCAGGCAGTATTCGATTTGGATACCTTTGTGCATACAGTCGTCTGGCTTCATAACAATTGCCATCGGCAAGTCTATAGATTAAATGCATCACTGCAAATTCTTGATTTGTGAATTCAACCATCATTAACCAGTTCAAAACAACTCCGGAAACGTCAAACAAAAAAAAAATTGTTACAAAATGTCACAAGGACAATAAACAGAATTAACAATTGCATATTCCAGCCTACTATTTTTTTTCTCATATTTATTATTGCGCTATTTCGACTACACTTAATTTCCATCGATGGCTATTTTTGCAAATAAATCGAAAACGGTCACAGATACGAGAATAGTGCAAGAGAACAGAACGCTAAACAAATGAACAAAGAGTTCAAATTTTATACCGGAATTCTTACAGGGAGCTCAAACAAAAGTTCTGAAAGATAAAATTGTAGCCGATTCAATAAAATGTAACACCCTGTATACTGCGACCGACAATTTTGATACTTTATTGTAGAGATTCTAAAAAATGATTGATGTTCCAGATTTGAAACAATTATCACCGAATATAAGAGAGGAAACGCAAAATACGAGAAAAAAAATTGAAACTTTGTCACACTGTATAACGAAAATAACGCGTTTTAGACCATGCATATATTTGCATTTTTTTCTTATTTTGACGAGTACTATCACCCTCTGAAACATCTGCATAACCTTAATTAACACCCGGTATATAAGTATATTTATAGGCGAACATAACATAACATTGTAATTGGAAAAATTTGTCTGTTTATTTTATTATTATTAAATAAATAAAATTAGCCATTTTCCAAGAAAATATTTTTTTGTATAACACTGTATTGAGATAATAAATTAGAATATTACAACTAAATTCTACAATAAAACAACAGTATAAATTTCCGATTAACCCGGAAGTACTATATGTTCGGTTGTCGAGTTACATCCGGTTTAACCGGAAGTTGACACTTTTGGGAAGACTAAAGTAAGATTGGAACATGCAAGTCGTATTGCTCTATGACACGTCGTTAGAAAGCTAGAAGCTGTCAAATTTTAAAAATGTAATTTTTAAAATGTCAAATTTTAAAAATGTAATTTTTAAAATGTCGACATCTTGGAGTTGAATTTAGGCTTTTCTATTTTAAAAATATATTTTTTATTTTCCTACTTTTCTGAAAAACTCAAAATAATTTTAGCATATACAGGGTGTTTCAGAAGTACGTTACGTAACTTAAAGGGGTGATTCCTTATGATATTCTAAGAGAAGAAGTTCATATGAATATGTGTCTGGCGTTGCCTCATTTTTAATATACGGGGTGCTAAAGTTTTGAAAAAAAAGTCTGTTTCTTATAATTTTTATAAATATCCTTTCCCGATTTTATTGAAATTCGGTACCGTTATTCATAATGATAAGGAGCATAATTAGTCCTAATTAGATTAAATTTAGTAAGTCCAGTGACGTCCCGGGGAACACCTTAACGAATATTATTGACAAAAAAATGTACGCCACAGACCTTTTTCTAATTTTGACATTTTTTTTCCGGATTTACCAACTAATAATGCAACTTCTTGTTTCCTGAGTTGTTTTCGTATCTTGCTTCGTTTTCGAGAGAAAAAATAGAAACCACTTTATTGCATGTACAAAAAAAAATACCTATGTATTTCAAAGTTAATTAAAATATGAGGTAAAGGTAACTCCGGACACATGTTCATATGAACTTTTTCTCTTAGAATATCGAGGAATCACCCCCTCAAGTTACGTACCGTACTTCTGAAACACTCTGTATAGTACAGCCTATATTATTGTATTACTTTGCCACACAAACTGTATGTGAGAAATATCTGGATGCGATCAAACAAAAAAAAAGTAGTCCAAACCGTAAGTAAGTAACTTTATGCTAGACAGGATTATTAATTTACAGATATACTGCGATACCGCCTATTCGCATATACGTACCCTAAAAGAGAAATATGTAATGAAGAAACATCTCCAAGATTGATCGGCTTTCAATATTTTCGGGTAACTTTTAGGCGGATTCATCAAACAGAAAATATAATTTAGATCAAAATGGGAAAGATAAAAAGCTAATTTATATTCAAAAAATAAAACACCAAAAAGTTTTTTTTTTGTGTGTGGATATCGCTTTTAAGAGGTTATTAAGAATTTTACTTTTTTATCGGTACGAAATTGGGATTTTGATTTTCATACACATATTCTTATTTACCGTTTTCTGTAAACAACAGGGTCTATGTCAATTAGTAACAAACAGTTCAAATGCGACAAAACTGAAAATTTCCTCACGAGTACTTGAGTCGTTTTTTGATAATTAAGTATATAAAGTTTTCGATTTTTAGAAGTGTTATTAAATTTATTGTTAAGATCCGTTACCTGAAAACCGAGATTCTATATTGTTATTGCTTAATTTAATAAAGGTTCATCTTGTTGTTATTTCCTGTTTAAATTACTTCATAATAATCGTTAGTTTTATTTAGATAGATACGCTGTTTCTTGATGGAAAATTTGACCAAGTAGGCAAAGTTTGGGGTATGAAAAAAATATTTTTGTATTCTCATCTATTGTCTTCAGCGGGAAAAAGCAACCAATTTTATTTAAAATATAGATTGAGTAATTAGTTTTAAAAGAAAGAAGTTTATCCCTGTTATTTTCGTCAGACCCCATCCTTGGACGTGTTTCGCCGTACTACGGCTCATTGACAAGGTTATAGAGTCTGATGAAAAGGAAAGGGACCTTACAGTGCATTTCAACTTATAATGTAACAATACATATGCGACTTGTTGCACGTCGGACTCTACAGCCTTGCCGATGAGCCGCAATACGGCAAGACGCGTCCAAGGGTTAGGTCCGACGAAAAAAAAGGGAAAAACTTCCTTCTTTTACATCCCGTTTTCGCTTCGCAGAAACCGACAATTGGCTTTCGGCACCACCAGACATTAGATACCTACTTATGCGGGTTCCGTTCCAGCGTATGGTCTTCTCTAAGTCCTCCCTGGTCTGGTTGGGTGGATAGCTCGATTGCGACGAGATGTCACCACGTGCAACATCTCACATATGTTTTGTTACATTATGTGTTGAAATGCACTGTAAGGTCCTTTTCCATCTCGCCAGACTCGCCTTGCCAATGAGCCGTAATATGGTGAAACGCGTCCAAGGATTGGCTCTGACGAAAAGAAAAGGGTCAAACTTTTTTCTTTTACAATTATATTTTCGGTTCGCCGAAACCGACAATTTTCGCTTTCAGCGCCATATGACATTAGATACCTACTTATGCGGGTTCCAGTCCAGCGTTTGGTCTTCTCTAAGTCCTCGCTGGTCTGGTTGGGTGGATAGCTCGATTGCGACGAGATATCACCACGTGCAACATCTTACATATGTATCGTTACATTATGTGTTGAAATGCACTGTAAGGTCCCTTTCCATTTTGCCAGACTCTATAGCCTTGCCAATGAGCCGTAATACAGTGAAACGCGTCCAAGGATTGGCTCTGACGAAAAGAAAAGGGACAAACTTCTTTCTTTTACAATTATGTTTTCGGTTCGCCGAAACCGACAATCTTCGCTTTCAGCGCCATATGACATTAAATACCTGCTTATGCGGGTTCCAGTCCAGCGTTTGGTCTTCTCTAAGTCCTCGCTGGTCTGGTTGAGTGGATAGCTCGATTGTCACGAGAAGTCGGCACCTGCAACATCTCGCATATTATGTACTGTTATATTAATTGTATAAATGAAGATACTTAACTAGAAATAAAATTAGACTGGTTACCGCGTTTCTCAAATATAGCGAGATTACTTTTCAACTTAGCAAAAGAAAAATTATCAATATGATGGAAACGTCTACCAACTGTACCGTGTCAAGTTACCTACTCCTCGATCCCAAAACAACTTATAAGAAATAACTCTAACCTCTTAGTAAGTTTTCAACAAAACATTATGAACTTGAAACATATACCGGTGTGGAAATCCGTTGTCCGTTCATATCCTGGTAATAGGTTAAAAGAGTAAAAATATGAAGTATTGCAAAGTAAACAGAAATGGGTAGATTATGTTTCCCTTATTTCATCGTATAACATCTCGCTCATTGTCCTCCTGGTGTCACATACAAATTTGATAAATTAGTATGCCTACTTTCTATGTTGATAATTCTATCCAATGTGTCTTCTTTTGTCCACAAGTAATTTTATTGTCCGTGTGCGTATTTATGCAACCAAATATACATGACTCGGAAAGGAAATTTTATCATTGGTCATAAGTTGCCATAGGTCAAGAGTCAATAGCACATTTGATAAATAATATTATGTACCTACTTTAAAACAGTAAACTTTCAGTTTCATAATATCGAGCATTGTTAAACTTTTTTGCGTTTCATAAATTAGTCATTATAAAACCCATATATAAAAAATGTGCAGCTCCCTGTATTTAATGAAAAATCTAAAGCAAACTTCAATGTGATAAAGGTTTTAAAACCTTTTGATGGTTTCACCCCTTTACATTTTTTTTATGACGCCATGGTAACGATAAATTAATTCAACTATAATTTCTACATCCCACAGTTATCAAATAAATCAATAATAATAACTAACAACCCTGCTGTCAAAACCCTGTTCCCTCATATATTCAACTTTATTAACTTATCGACTCGAAATTTAAGTAAATATGACCGAAAAGGAAAAGCGGATAAAATTTATGGATTTCCTGGCAAGTAGCCGATGTGAAAAACTAACAGGAAATAAAAAAGGAATGTTATATATGGCAGCATCTTGGACGACTAGGACAAATTGTTTCATTTCGAACGATTTATATTATCAAGGTCGAAGATTAAATTCACTCAAGCGTTGTGTGTCAGCTTAAAAAATTATTTACCGGTCATATGGCACGTTTTCTTTAATGGCTGCGTATTCATCTCTTTAAACTAAAACCAAGAGTTTTGAATCACTACGGAATTTGTGGCTATATCCTATATCAATGGAATAAGGCAAGAGCAGCCCAAGCAGATTGATATTAGAGAAAAGTGGCTCATTACTGAATAATTAATTTGTTGTTTAAGAGTGATATTTTAGGCGGACTATAGTAATGCATTTTTTGGTCTTTATAAGGTTTCTGAAAATCGTTTAGGTTTAGGGCTGATACTTGCACCCTTAGTCGTATAGTGACATAACAAAAAAAGCATAGCATGGACTAATATACAGTGAGAACGTAAAGTTTCGAACAAATTTATTTAAAATTCATGTGTTTTTTTTTTTGATAAAACGCTCGAACCCGATAATTCTTTATTTTTGCTAATTTTTGGAAGCTTATTTTACATATACAGGTTGTCCCAAAAACAAGTTATAACGGTTTACTTAATTTTTTTAAATGGATACCCCTATTTTAAAATATTTTTTTAGATTCTGCATAAAAATCTAAATATATTTCATGAAATATATCACATACAATTCAGCCGTTTGCGGAAAATCTGCGTTTTAACTTAAAACAACAACACATTATTTATTAGCGAAAAGAAAATAAAATTCAAAAGAAACACACTCACTTTATCAAATGTTGGGAATGACGTCCACCAACAGTCTGGTAATATCCGAGACGATCTTTAAATTCTTGCAAAACGTTATTAACAACGTACGGTACATAACTTAAGAGGGTAATTCCTTATGATATTCTAAAAGAAAAAGTTCATATGAGCATGTGTCCGGAATTGCCCTGTTTATGGCATACAGAGTGTCGAAAGGTTTTTAAAAAAAATCGTTTTTTTATAGTGTTTTAAATATCCTTTTGCCAATTTTGTTGAAATTTGTTATCGTTATTTGTAATGATGAGAAGTTTAATTAGCCCTAAATATATTAAAAATTTATTAAGTCCAGTGGCGTCCCGGGAGCACCTTAACAAATACTATTAACAAGAAAATGTAAGCCCCTGACTTTTTTCTTGATACTTTTTTCGGATTTACCAACTAATAATACAACTTTTTTGTTCTTTGAACTGTTTTCGTATATTGCTTCATTTACGAGAGAAAAAATAAAAACCACTTTATTGCTTGTAAAAAAAAAGATTATGAATAACGGTATCAAATTTTAATATAATAATAATTAGGGAAAGGCCATTTAAAAAAAATGATAAAAAAATTATTTTTTTTTTAAGTTTTAACACCCTGTTTAGCAATAACGGGGCAATTTCGGACACTGTTCATATGAACTTTTTATTTTAAAATATCATAGAATCACCCCTTTTAGTTACGTACCGTACTTCTTAAACACCCTGTAAATTCCGACGTCGCGAACATGTTAATGGCATTTTCATTTCAAATTATTTAAAAAATGGCCATTTAATAAGGGTAAAACGAAAAAAAAAACAATTTTGTCCGTAGAAAAACACAGAGAGAGAGAGAGAGAGAATGTTAAAGAGAAGTTGTAAATAATTGTTTGTTTAACATTAGGTCACAATCTATCTTATCAGCTTTTAGATAATAAAATATACAAAGTTTTCAGAAAGTAAGGCCTTTTTTAAAAATGATACGTTATAAGAGCCCATGAAGGAATTTTCTTATAAGCCGTGTACCTACATTCTTAACGTACAACAAGCCCGTTAAGAAGAGTAAATCAGATTTGTGTACTCAAGCTGCCTTTATTTTTATTAAATGTTTGACCTTAATAATATTTAATTGATTTGTGATGAGCTACATGCTTGGTGAAATAGATATTCCATGGTAGAGGAAATTAAAGTCGTACTTGTTATAGTAAATTGTGAAATATAACAAGTACGACTTTAATTTCCTCTACCATACTTAATAATATTTTTTAATTCCTCTCACATACAATATTTGCCACGAAATTGACTCCGGGAAGTTATACGTTAAACTGAAATTTTTTTGCATACACGTATTGCGGCATTATTAATATATTATTATTCACCAATATTTCGAGTTGCACCATTATGGCTCAAGCGTCAATGGGAGTTATTTAGCATTTTTTTATTGCATTTTCTAAAAGATTTTGTAATTTTAGTGCGAACTGCAAAAAATTCTAATTTGTTGACGCCTCCAAAGAGTATAAATAATTTACGACCATCTACTCGCGGAAACCGCTGTGTGACGTCACTAAGTCCTATAGAAAAGGCCGATTCATAAAACTTTTCGTCGCCGTTCCCACTCGTCGCCGCCGTTCCCGTCGCAATTTAACCTAAGGGGAAACAGCGTATACGTTCAGAAAAGCCGCTCCCGCTCCCGTTGGTAGTTCTGAATTGGCCAATTTTTAAATCGCGTCGTTCCCGCTGACCTTGGTCGTTCGTCGTTCCCACTTCTGGCCAATGAGAAGAAAAAAAATTTCGAACATATGGTTTGAAGTTTTGAAGGAAGTGATTTTAGGGTTAGAGTACAGAGTGTTTTGCTATTTTGAGTTTGCATAGACATTGTATTTTGTGGATTTTAATTTAAAAGCTCTTTTGTGTTTGTGTATCGTGTATTGCTGTAAAGTTAATTATGGATGCAGATTGCAGAGTATATAGAATATATTTTATACTACAAAAAAGATTAATATCATATATTAAGGTACTTACATCACGCTTTGTAAAAGAAAATCTGTATACTTAGACTAATTAAAATAAACGAATACCTATGACCCTACAATTCTTAACTTTGTTTTCCTAACCTCAAACCTTCTTTTGTTATTGCGGCGCAGTTCGTAGTTCGACTTTTTTATAAATACCTATCCAACGGCGGCGACGAGCGGGAGCAGTGACAACGAACGGGAACGGCGACGAAAAGTTTTATAAATCGACCTTAAGTCAGGTCGCGCTCGCTGCCGTTTATTATGACTGAGAAGACAGGTGGCCAATGGCCATGCACATCTCCGTTGCTGGGTAACGAAGTTGCCATCGACAGAAGAGAAAAAAAAATTTTTAATATTCTCTTTTTCTTTGTTCTAAAATAGTGTTAGAGAAAGTATTCTAGAACTCGTATGAAATGGGATTTTCTGCTTGTTAAAGAATATACTATTAAAAGTTATAATAATATGCTTCTGCTTTAACTGACCAAAAAAACAGTAAGCGCATCTCCCTTATATATGCACAGAAAGACCGTTGCACAAGTTCAAAGCGGACGAACTGTGAGGCATAATGACGTCACCGCCACGCGAACATCTTATTTCATATTAATCTCGTCTATTTCGAAAACTACTTCAGATTGACTTGAAATTTTCAGGGCTGACCGTACCTTACAAATACTTCATAAGAATTAAGACGCGACGCGATGGTCACAATGGGTGTCTAATCAACCAACGACACGCACAAAGCTTACCGTGCAGTAATTTTTCTTATATCACGTTACTTTCTATATTTTCCTAAAGAAAAATATTTTAACAAATATCAATATACTTCAATTTCTATATAGTATAACATGAAATAACCTTAAATTGAAATCCCTCCATATTTCTGACGTTGAAAATTTTATTTTATTTTGCTTAAGATTAGTTTTCTCTGCCTGCCCTCGGGATATAAAAATTGATATTTTTGACTGGAATAAAAATCTTAAATTCGACTTCTAACAAACTGCGCAACAATGTTAATGCAACCTGTTAAAGTAAAATGTATGGAAAAAAATTGGCCCATAAAAAACATAATATGAGAACTGCCAATTTACAATTAAAGGCCAAATTTATGGTGAAGCTTAAGATGGTGATAAGATGTTCTAATATAAGTTAAATCTAGATATAAAATCTTATTTTTCCAATAAATATCTGGCTACTTCAAACAAAACCTCAATAATATTCAAAACGTAACACATTCGGCAAAACTAACAAAGAAATTCTCCTCAAAATAAGTCTATTTTAAAACTATATTTAACCTAAACGTCTGCAAAAACATTATAACGATTTTAGACAACCGTTAAAATCGGTGTATGTCACAAAAAAAATCACCAATACTAAGCTCGGTTCTAGGAATTATTCATTCGTCGAGTTAAGATAAAACGGTGCAATACTCTAAAGTTAACCTATTTATATAACTGAGAATCCTTTATTACAAAATCGTATCTACTCTCTAGAAGGGACATGACTATAACTGAATTAAAATGAACTATGTTAATCCTTCCACCATTTTTATTAAAAAGCACATTGCCTACGCGTTTCGGTTAAAACCCATCATCGGGGCATGTCTGCAGCAATATAAACGTGGTTGCAGATGTAATGATAAAATAATAGAAATGGTTACTTACAGCTTAAAATTTGACAACTGGGAACAACTAGAAATACTAAATGATAACAATGTCACCTTATAACAACTAAAAATATTAAACATACAGAAAATAATACACATGAGTTATATTTAAAATTTTCTTAAAAAATACATCCTATAGAGAACGAGGAAAGCGACTATAAATACTGGTGCATGAGGATTCGAGTACGAGGTAAAAAGGAACCGAAAAAAATTTAATTGATAAGTAGCGTCTGAATAGCTTTGTTTCAAGGTAGGTAGATACTTGTATCATGGTTATTTTATTATTTATCAAAATATTTAAACAATTTTGCATAATCTTTATAAATAACGGGACAGGGATTGATGAGATTATTGGTAAAATGGCCAGACTGAGATATTCTAATTTTCAAGATGTTTAGTTTGAAGCTTATACCTTGTATTTGTAGAACTTTAAAATTAGCATCTTAGATCACAAAGACTTAATTACGATAATAATCAAGCTTTAGAAGCCACTTGAAGGCTAAAAATGATAAATTTTACATATATGCTAATTTTTAAGTTCTACAAACAAAAAACAAGAGCCTTAAACCAAATATCTTGGAAAACTTCGAAATTGCAATATCTCAGTCCGGCCATATTATCAATAATCTCAACGACCTATATCCCGTTATCTATAAAAATTATGCAAATGTGCTTAAATATTTTGATAAATAATAAAATAACCATAATATAAGTACCCACCTTCCTTCAAACAAATCTTACATCTGATACCACGTTTATATTGCTTCAGACATGCCCCGATAATGGCTTTTAACCGAAACGCGTAGGCAATATGCTTTTTAATAAAGAAGGCTAAAAGATTCACATAGTTGGTTATAATTCAGTTAGAATCCCTTGTTGGATATTATTATATGCTAATTGAGGATTTAATTATGTTTTATGGCTCTGGTTTACACCAAATGGCCTGAGGCCTTGAGGATTTAGGAAGTGCCGAGGATTAACAACAGCTCTATCTATAATTCGCTCTGATTGGCTGTGTATTAACATGACCGCAAAGGTAGTCAGGACAGCGGACTACTTGGGCCGGTATTCCACCCTTTTAATGATTTTCATTTGGTGCCCCACCCGACAATGTTAAAGAAGGTAGGTGTGCAATTCGGTTATGTTCGGAACTCTCTCATAAGATCTTTAGGAGTAAAATTCGCTTCCGTTGGACGAGTTCCGCGGGAGCGCGTTTTCTAAACACAAAATGTGTTGTATTCAGTAAATTAATTCCCTTAGTACCAGTTAAGTTCGATTTCTTCCGTCCTGTTACGAAAACTACGATTCCACACAAAAGTGTATTTCTCTCCAATAAAGTTGTAAAATTGTCTCATATTATTTCGAGCGAGCAAGTGAACTCATACTTTCTGACATATTATGGCAATATTCTTGTGTTCTGACATAAAGATGTGTATTTTACCGATATAGTTATAAATCTCAAAAATAAATTAACCGCAGGATGTTCAAAAGTTAATATACAGTCGTTGTTCATCAAGTTTACCTACATCCTCAAGTTCAAAACTTTTCAAAATTTATACAAGGGTTGTGTTACCCATTCGTTGTAAAGTGCAGTTACTCTTGATAAAAGGAGTTTTAATAGAATCTAGCATATGGCAAATAGTAGAACAATGACGGCAAGCTAGTAAACCCTTGTTCCGTTCATTTTGGTCCTGTAAGTTCATAACATAACAGTTTTGGACTTATTTGAATGACTGTCATTGCAAAAATGCTAGACCGTGATGGATAACGTTTTGCCAATACTAAGTATTATTATCTTTTATTAATGATTACAAATTTGAAAATATCAGAAAATTACTTTAGGATAACTATCTGAAGAAAAACAATTTATAATATCTTTAACGCCGTACGAGAAAAATCACAAACAAACATATTACTCCATCGATCAATCCATCAAGTACGATTTTAACAAGCAACTTTTCTAGATTGCGTGAAAAGCGCTGGAAGCTACTTCTTGAAAACCAATTTATTTTTGTAAATTAAAATCCGGTTGGATGGAACAAAAAAGTAAACATTTCCGACTAACGCCGGAAAAAAAATGTTTCCTCGATGTTTGATGACGTGCAAACAAAATGGCGTGGGTTTAGGTGATTTTGATAAATAAAAATGTAGCAAAAATTGTATAAGGGTTTATTTATTTTTTATATAGTCTGGTGAGTGCCATCAGGCTTACCTCTCTCCCCGATGCTGTACAATATTTACACGCATAATATACCGCGAAATAGACAGAAGCAGCTCTATCTGTTTGCTACGGATACTGCGATAACTGCTATTTCCAAACAGTCCTGGCTAGTTGTTACTCAGTTCATTTTAATCTCAAAGTATGTAAAATATAAAAAGAAATACCTACTGATCTATTAATAACAAAGGTATTTTATATAAAGAAAAAATGATAATTGGAACTAATCCCTAAGAAACTTAAATTCGTTTCAATAGCGTATACAAAAATTAAAGCCAACATAAAGTTATATTTTCATATTGTACGGATTATAATATCACAAGTTACTCCTTTGTTTAAGTAAGTCATACAGTGGCAAAATTTTACCACATTTTGATAAAACAACGTTGTATAATAACCACATCGATTATAACGTTGTTTTGTGGAAATATGGCGGTTACAACGTTGTTAATAATAAAGTACAACTGAATCTGAACAATTTGTTTATTAAACCATGTCTTATTATAAAATTTTTTTTTAAAGTCCTAATAATAATTATTCACTCTTAAGATTTTTAAACAAACTTACATACTTTAGTGGAATATAGTTACCTATATGTAATAGGTTGACAAGTATGTCTTCCTTGATTGGTAAAGGCCCATCATACGTTTCCGTTAGATCATCATGAGTATAACTCAGTGCTTCAATCGGGGTGATTTTACTGAATATAAAAACCATGGTTAAAAAAACAGTGTTTTGGATTTTTTGTAATCGAATAGTATTCGGGTCATCCGATGTAATTTGTATCCACACTCATTAGGCTACTTTGCACTCAGAATTTTTCAAAATTAAATTTTCTGTTTTAGTAAAATTTTTAAAAACATCTGATGCACGTAAATAACTCTAAAGGGATTAAATAAACATAAAGAAGTTAGTTAACATTGGCAATTACTTCCCTAGCTTGATTATGGATAATTCTGCCTTATATAATAATTATTATATGTATCAATTTTACAAACAGCTACATTTGTTTAAATATAATTATTAATTATAAATTAAATAATATAGTTCTAAACATCGCCAATGTCTGTAAAATTTCTGAAGATATCATGATGACAAGCACAATGCCACTAATTCAATATTATATACAATGAAAGAAGACAAAATAATTATCAAGGTCCAGGTGATAATTTGTGACCCAGGATACCGCGTTGTATGAGATGTGGGTTGCCAAATTTACCAAAATAAATTATTGGACTCTAAAAATGTTATATATTTTTTTAAAAAAATATTGCTGTTGGTACACTAATTTTTAGTTAAAAGGCTATATTTGTTTTATAAAGTTAATTGACGGAAGCCAATAAGACGAATATTATGGAAAGATAAAAATGATTTCAACGTTCTTTGATCGTTGCTTTGCGTAAGGATGACCCGGGTTCGAGCCTGCCATTTACCACATTTTGTTTTTAAACATTTATAATAAAAATGATTATTTATTATGGGAATCAGTTAATAATTTATGTAGTTCAAACGCTACCTTTTAACCGACTTTACTGTAGCCTAAATTATTATTGAGTTAAGCTGAATTAATATTAAAATTAGGATCATACGAATAACTATTTTTTTACAACTTTTTATAATATAAAATAATAAAAGTTTAATGACGTGCGAGACGTTTTTGGATTGGGAATTACTTTAATTCCCTAGCTTGACTATGTCTAACTGTGCCTTTTATATATGTATTCATTTTACAAACATCTAAATACGCTTAAATATAACGTATATATTATAAAATTATATACGATAAAAATAGACACAATAATTATAAAGGCTTAGGTGATAATTAGTGATTTAGGAATCCGCGCTGTATTATACAGGAGTTGCCAAATTTACAAAAATAAATAATTAATTAATATTTCTTAAACATTTTCTTCGCCGCCAAAGTAACGGACGAGTCTATTATTTTTATAGAAGTTTTATAACTAATTTCGGTTAAACAGTACTTGGTTTTCACTATTTCTTAAGACATCTATTATGAGGCTGAAATTATATTCATTAATTTACATTTAATTTTTTTATTCCTAATTTATCGAATAATTCGTTGCTTTGGCAAACTTATAATTGAAATAATCATAGCATTAGAGTAAACACTGAAAACCCGTTTCAACAGTATTGTCCAATGGTTTAAAAGTCACCAAAATTTGGCAAATTCGTATTAGATTTTGTGTAGTAACGTATTTAAGATGCACACTTTGCTGTGTCTTCGAAGTTAAAAATCATCCCATAAACCAATTCTTAGCATGAGGGTTTTAAACAGTTTCTTTGCAAGATAATACAGGGAAAGAAAATTAAACTTTTTTTTTAAATAAATAAATTAATTTCTCCTAATAGAAAATATAGGCCAAACCCATCAAAATTGGTTTTTGCTATTTGTCTGGTACTCATTTGTGTGTGGTTAGCCAATCCCTAAAAAAACGCTTGCAGGGTTTTGGCAGCAATAAAGTTTTGCAAAATTGTAATAAAATAAACACCCTGTACGCAACAGTTCCTATTTTCTTGACTGTTACAAATGAGTCCCATATGCAACGACTCATTGTTCATCAGGTTTGTTGCTTTGAAACTATGTAACATACACTAAAACCACGGTTTAAAATAAGTTAAATCCAAAAATTAACGCCTTCTACAACAAAAAATATTATGCTGATTTAAAAAAAAATTTAAATCAGGGACTTCAAAACGTTTGTTTACCTTTTAAAGCCAGCCAACATTCAATATACCCTAAAAATTGATCAAGTGGATTCTCTCACAAAACAGCGAATTGTCTGTCAACCAACACATTTGCCAAACTCCTAAAACATTTTCTAAATAAGCATTCTAATCAACATCTAAATATAATGTCAATGCAAGGTTTTAGTAGCACTCAATTAAAATTACTATACAAATGTATTGGCTAATAACTAGATAATCATATGGTCCTATTTAA
The DNA here is from genome assembly GCA_963920685.1 of Polydrusus tereticollis. Taxonomy (NCBI): domain Eukaryota; kingdom Metazoa; phylum Arthropoda; class Insecta; order Coleoptera; family Curculionidae; genus Polydrusus; species Polydrusus tereticollis. Next base: position 62,097,124 of record OY987329.1, read on the forward strand.
CGGTTTATACCTGATTAAATTTTTGCTTATTTCTCATTGCGGCAGATACCAAGTAGTTATGGCCCAATCTGGCGTCGTCGCCTCTGGCTTTATCTACCTGCTGTGAAGCGGGGTTTCACGTATTTAGATCTCAGGGTAGACGCAAACTCTTGTCGATTAATTTTGAACAATCGATTTAGAAACAGTAGGTGCCTCTCTCTTTTACTATAAAAAAATGTGCAACTTTGAAATGTATCGAAAAATTTGTGGTATCTTTTCATTTGACCAGCAGTATATTTTTCTGTTTATTTCTCTAGGCATTTAAATTGTGACTTAGTTCCCTGCCCCAGTAATATGTACTTTTTTTTATCAAATGAAAATATTAATAGATAACAGTTTCTATTTGTTATACAGTTGAACGTATGCTGATACATCTTAGGACTAAATTATATTTGTATCATAAAATAGATATAAACTAACAAGATATGATATTAATATAAGCAGAAAAATAAAACCCATCTTGTGAGTCCGTTTTCTTCTGCCTTATACGTCTTAGGCCAGATAAAAGATCTTGTCAAAGGTCGTCGACATTATTTGTCATAAAATTGCCGAAAGAGGTTAGTGCTCTCTTAAATTATACCACGACGTTCTTTCTAAGAACCATTATTTTTCATTTTCAACCGGGTCGGAAGTGCGCAATCATAATTTTAGAAAGTCCACGGGCCGTTGATTCCTAAAAGCAAATTGCGTCATATTTCGATTTGTTATGCGAAATTACTTAGTTAAGTAATCCATTAAATATCGTCAGATTCAGCAAAAACGTTAATGTAGAAAACCGGCCGAGTTCTTTATTACCGAAATTCTGACATTGTTTAGCGAAAGAATGAGACGTTTAACTTGTTGCGGAAAAATAAAAAATTGTTTGGAAACGGGATCTTTTATGGAGCCTGGGTTTTCTTGACTTAATAATAATTTTTCTTCGCTAACTAATTAGACAGTTTTTTACTATTTGTTGTTCTATTTCAGAATATAATTTGTAGTTTTGTAAGAAAATCAGATTACACAATGAACAATAAACTCAAAACTTTATATTACAGTAATCAATTGCATTTGTTGATATAATAGTTAATTATGATGTTAGTGGTAAAAGTGTTATTTTATTTCACAGAAACCCTAAAAAAAAATAGAAACACTTTCATCACGCGCATTATACAACATTTTATTTTTTTGTACAGTGTTAGTGGGTTAAGGACAAAATGAGGCAATTTATATTACTTCCAAACTGCCGACGTTTCGACCTATATTGGGTCTTTCTCAAGGCTAACAGAACAGAACCACAATTAATATTGAGCAACATCACTCTTTCTATATTATTTTGTGAATTTTTAATTATACACAATTTTTTTTTACCAAAGAAATTAAGACATAATCAGAACAATACCATAAACAATTACGCAACAGAGGAAACGCAGTAGATCCTATTTATATGGAACAACTCAGCCCTACTTTGCTCTAAGAATAAAAGAAATAAATATAAATTATATATAAAGCAGTAATATTTTTACAAAGAAAGATACGAAACAAATTAGTAATATGCATGCATATAAATACCCTTGTGTATCCTAACGCTTCAATTAATAAAAACAGATCAACTCGACAATCACATGTGAGCAACCAATAAACAAAAAAAGAAACAGAAAAGACTTGGAGTTTCTTATTCATTACAATAATTGATATTATTAAACTAAGAATTTAGGTACTTACGTGCCTATTTTACAAAACAGGAATTTCTGTCAATAGTGATTTGAAAAATTACACTAAATACAATCTTCTGCATAATATGCAAACAGTGCACACAACATTATTTTATTAGCTAAAATAAAAATCGTTAACATGCATCGGTAGAACAATGAGAACTGAAGGATAAGGCATACAATTCTCTCAAGACTGATTTATCTGTGGTATTACTCCTTATTATTTTTTGTTTTACAAACATAAAAACCCAGTTCTTATTGTGTTATCGATGCATGTTAATGCATTTTATTTTAGCAAATAAAATAATGTTGTGTGCCCCTGTTTGCATATTATGGAGAAGGTTGTATTTAGTGTAATTTTTCAAATCACTATTGACAGAAATTCCTGTTTTGTAAAATAGGTACGTACAGGGTCTTCCAACGAGGACTGAACAGGGGCTCATTTTTGAGCTTCCTTGTATTTAAAGAAAAATCCAAAATAGCCAATCGATGTACTTTTTCCTGCAGAATTCAAAAATGAAACCAAAAATTTATTTGAACCAGAAACAAAAAGTTACGCTATGGATAAGGTGTTTTTTAAATGGAACAGCTTTTTTTATACGATTTTTGGAACGAGTGATTTTTTTTTGTCCGTTCTGATTAAAATATTTAATATTGTGACAGCTATTTTTATTAAATTTTAATGTTTTATCCAGTATAATTTAACTTTAACCTGTTTGAAACATACACTAGGTAATAAAGGTATAATCACCTTTGAATTCTTCAAAGTCAAAAAATTTGACAAATTTACTATCATATTGCCGAAATGAAATATTCATTAGACGAGAGATTGCAGATTGTTATCTTGTTCTACAAATGCCAAGAAAATGCAAGAGAAGCAAGGAGAAGATTTATTGCAAATTTTCACAGAAATATATCCGTCAATACTATTTTAAGGATAAAGAACCTATTTGAGAAAAATAAAACATTACATGACAGAAAAAGAAATCCAGAAAGGAATAGAAATCGAGACCGTGTGAATTATTTTCGACTGAATCCAACCAAATCAATTTCGGACGCAGTTCGGGACGTTCAATACGGCGGCGGTGTAAGACGCAGAAGAGTTACCCAAGGAACTGTTCACCGGACTTTAAGAAATCATAAATTTAAGTCTTATCATATCCTTCCACTTCAACATCTAACACCGGCACAAAAAGAACTTCGCTTCCAATTTGTTTCCCAAATTGTGATTCGGAAAGAAAACGAAGACCCTAATTTATTCAGAAATATCTTATGGACTGACGAAGCCACATTCACAACATCGGGGGTTTTCAATAGACATAGTAATCATCACTGGGCCGTTGGAAATCCAAGAAAATTTTAGACAATTAAATTTCAAGGAAGGACTTCAATCCATGTTTGGTGTGGCATAAAAAATAATAGAATTTTGGCACCAATATTTTTTAACGGGACTTTAAATGGACAGAGATACTACGAGTTCTTAGAAAACGAAATTGAGAACTTTTTGGAAGATTTACCATTGGAAGAATATCAAAATTTAATTTGGCAACATGATGGGGCCCCTCCGCATGCCGTACGTGAGGTTACTCAATATTTAAACGGACGCCATGAAGAATGGATTGGTAGAAATGGAACCTATGCTTGGCCACCCAATAGTCCCGATTTGTCAATATTAGACACATTTCTTTGGGGCCATTTAAAGAACGTGGTATACAAGCAGCGAAACCACGATATTGAAGAGATCATGCAGAAAATTATGAATGAAATAAATCGCCTTAACCAGGAAAATCACAGTATAACAGCAAGTTCGGAAAGGCTACAAAGAGGTTATCGCACATGTTTCGAGAACAACGGAGGTCACATTGAACAATTAAATTATTAATGTTTTTTTTTTTTAATTAGTATAGAGTTGGATTTATTTTTCTGTCATGTAATGTTTTATTTTCCTCAAATAGGTTCTTTATCCTTAGAATAGTATTGACGGATATATTTCTGTAAAAATTTGCAATAAATCTTCTCCTTGCTTCTCTTGCATTTTCTTGGCATTTGTAGAACAAGATAACAATCTGCAATCTCTCATCTAATGAATATTTCATTTCGGCAATATTATAGTAAATTTGTCAAATTTTTTGACTTTGAAGGATTCAAAGGTGATTATACCTTTATTACCTAGTAGTAGAGGATTAATACACTTTCATTGTCACCCCCCACTCCTCTGACGTCACATGACCTTGAACGCAGGTGTTCAATGATGTCACATGACCTTGACCTTGAACGCAGGTGTTGGTATCACCTTGACCTTGACCTTGAACGCAGGTGTTGGTATCACCTTGACCTTGAAAATTTACGTCATATGACCTTGACCTTGAACGCAGGTGTTGGTATCACCTTGACCTTGAAAATGTACCTTGAAGTTTTATGACCTTGATGTTGCATGACCTTGAGCGTGCATTGTTTGTGGTATTATTCCCCCTCCATTACCTCGAAAATTTATCCTATAAAAAGGTCCCTTTCCTACAGAGCCGCATAGTCACACAGGCATTGATAACTGTTGCCTTGAAAGTTGAATAGAAATATTGTGTTTGTGGTGTGTTTTGTGAAAGTTATTAAAGGTATTTTATTACATATTTCAATAATGAGTCTTTCACAGCAGACTTTGGCTGAAATTAATAATATGATAAACAAGGATGTTGAATTTCTCGAGCACCGAAAAATTTCAACACTAACAGTGGGAAAAATTTATATCATAAAACAGATAATATTTGTTTCAACACGTTTTGGTAAAAGTATTGTTGTTACTTTATATGATAAAACACATAATGTAACATTTGAAAGTTTCTTACCCAAGCGTGTTGCTGAAACATTATCAGAGGCAACTGTTGACATAATGAATAAATCATGTGATAAATTTACCCTAACATATTTGGGGCAAAGCTCACATGTATTTTCTGGGGGTAATACTAGAGCATTATTAAATTTTGGGTGTTTAGAATAAACAATGTTGTGTAAAGAATATTTTAATATATAGTTTATCGTATTTTTAATTTTAATTGATAATCTAAGAAAAGTGTAATAGGTACCTAGTATCAGAAAACACAATCACAATCTCATTATTCTATTGTAGATGTGTGACAATGTTGCTGAAAAACAAGATACGTATATAAGTTGGTTAGCATGCAAATTAAGACGTATGGCTCAAGATATACTACAGTTTTCAATGTTTGATGGTTCCTGTTTGGATTCAACTGGCTGTCAGTACAGAAAGTATGTGCGTGATGCAATCAATTTTATGGCTGGTGCGCATCTATGTGGACAATATCTCTACGGATCCATAAACCTGAGTGAATTTTGTGCTGAAATGATTGATAATGATCTTGCCAAGTTTGTCATTCATATACCAGATCTAGCAAGTGATTTGGTAACAAAATTTAATTTGGTTGATTATGTGGATCCCGACGATATTACTTATATCGTAAAAGATGGTGTAGTCATCCGCAGCGATGGTGCAAATGGTTGTGAAATAATGGACAAAGTAGAAGATCAAGAAAAGTAAAATTACTTATTCGAACAACTTTTGTTTGTAAAAACATGTTCTGAACTGTATTTCCATAAACCAGTATAATATATAATATATATAAATGTATGTATATATTATTATAAATAATGGTCATGTTTAAAAATAAATGTTATGGTTTAATATATATAAATAAAACCGATAGGAAATAAATTGTTTGTAGTAAAAGCATTGTTTTATTTTTCCCAACATAACAAACCCTATATAAGCGTTTGTAAGATGAAAACCTTATGAAGTTATATAAGTAGAAGGTAAAATAGCAAATTAGTTTAGTTTAAGTTAAGGATGAGTCGAAGTAACAGCACAGTTGATAAGTTTGGACGTAAGAAAACCAATGAAAAATGTCGGTTTTTACGTGGACCACCTGGAAATGGATTCAGGCTTACTCTCGATGATCAGTATGATATGCAAGGAAAATCCCTAGAGAATGTTGCATCACCTAAAAAACCAAATGATGCTGCTACTCAAGAATATGTTCTCACTCAACGTGATCTCCTGCGTATACAACTAACTGCTGTAATTGTTAAGAAATTATCAGATCTGCGCATACAAGTTGCTGACGAAATTAGTAAGAATGTTATACAATTTTTTGAGCGAAAAATCATAGGATTGAATACAGATATTTCTCGGAGATTCGCTGTATTGAATGAAGAAATAAATCACTTAAAGGAGAAAGTACAGAAAACTAAAGAAAAAGTTGATAGAAATTTTCATCCAGAATTTACATTCGGAAAGTAGACAGAAGGTTTTATCATGATAAATAGAAGGAAAAAGTAACAAAATACTTTGGTAATTGTATTGTTATAGCAATCACCTAAGTTTAGTTCTTAAGGTCTTTATTGTAATGCTTTTAAGATAATAAACCGATTTGATTGTTTATTTACCTTATTATTTAAACCAATCTGGGAAGGGAAATATTAAAATAAAAGATACATGTGCTAATTTTACAATAAGTGTTATCTATTTTCTGGAAAAATATTTTATAAACTACATTAAGTACTTAAACAATATCAGACTTATCTATCCAAGAATTAAATTGATTAGGGAAACCCAACCATTTTACAAACAATTGATCGATGTGATTTTTCTGACGTTTTCTAAGAATTTTTTCAACAAGATATACGTTTGGGTTGGTTGTCTTTTGTAGTTCAGCTTCGTAGAAACAACCTTTAATCGGTTCACCTTCTAATGATTCCAGTATGTAAGTAGGTGGATTTGTGATGTTGCTTTTTACTATTTTGAAGAGTTCTGTTGACCATGAAGGTGTATACCCCTTTTCGAATATGGATTTGTATTTACTGATGCGAACTATATCACCCAGATGGAATTTATATTTCTTCGATCTAACCTTTAAATAATCGTATGCCCTAATTTCGGTATCTTCTAACACATTTTTGGGCTTCATGCCGATGGTGCGATGCATTGTGTTATTATAGACGCTTGTTACTGATGGTAATAGTTCCACCCACCGGTAGGAACCTCTAGTCGAAAATTGTTTGTATAATGCACTCTTCAAAGTTCTTATAACACGTTCAACAATTGCCGCCTTTTTCGTGCTAAATGTAGAATAATGATTTATATTAAATTTTTTCATAAGGGCTTGAAAGCGACTATTATAGAATTCTTTTCCCTGATCACTTTGTAAATTGTCTGGTGTATACGATGCCTCTTCAATTATACTCTTCATTGCATTGGTCACTTCAGCACCGGTCTTGTTTTTGATTGCTCTGGTGTACACAAATTTGGAGTAACAATTGATGCATACAAGGATGTAGCGATAACCATCGTTTTCATCAGCATATTGTTGCATTTCCGCTAAATCTATTTGCCATAAATCCTTGTATCCTTTAATGATCGTCCGCCTTCTAATAAAGTTTTTTCTAGCAGTCCGGTGCAGTTCATTAACAATTTCAATTTTTCCCCTGCTTGCTTCCATATTTTGTAGCGAAGCGAACACGTCTCATTAGACACTGAGCAAAGGAAACAAGGTACATAATTTAATATATTATTTGTTCTTCACGAAGTTCCTCAACAATTGACATAATCTCATTGTCATGCCCAGTATTACCAGCTAATTTTGAACTCCACAGCAATCTTAAGCGATCAACCAACTCCTTTGGTTTATTCCAATAAATGTATTGAGGTGATTTGGAAGAAAGTAGTTTCTTGTTGGGTATTTTTATTTTTTCAGCGATGTTATTTTTTACAATAGCACCACCTGATTTAGTGCCCGCCGGCATCAGTAGTGGTTTTATAATATGCAATTATTTCATTAATCTGGTTTCTCGTAGACCCATATTTTTGTCATAATTTTCATATGCTGCACTAGTTAGTTCTAAAATATCCGTGTATTTCTGTAGCACACCATCATCGATTTTATCGTGTTGTGTTAGAAATGGTGGATTTCTTAAAAAAAGCAAATCGTAAAGTTGAGGCGTTCCATCAAATACACCAACATTTTTCCCGTTTTTATATAAAGAAATTTTGCCATTTGGAAAACGCACTTCTAGGTTACCAATATATCTTTTAAGGTGATTCGGTTTTTTACCAAAATGTACACCATAAATGGTATCGTATTGAGATGGCTTATTTTTTAAGCCATTTAAGTACGCTTGAATCTTGTCGAGCGGTGGTGAACTTGTATAACTTGAAGGGGAAGGTGTCTCAAACAATGTAACATTGGTATCACGTTTCGGTGTTGTATCGATGTGAGCTTTTCGGCTTATCCGCGGTGTAGACGATTGAAATGATGATATGTGATCGGATATTTCCTCAGGCTCCTCCATTGTGCTAGTACTACGACTATATTGCTTTCCTTGGGTTTTGGGTTGCTGCTGCTGCTGGCGTTGCTTTACTACATTAGATATAGATGTTAGTGGTTTAGTGATTGGTTCGTAAAATTTATCCAAGTCGAGCGCACTTTGTGTCTTCGCCGCCTTGAATTGCTTAAATTTTTTTCGAACAGCATTGGTCGTTTCCACTAGTTTTCGTTTTAAGTCAATTTCTTCATTCATGGTGTTGACAAACTACCGAACAGCAATGAAATGAATGCATTCATCACTGTTAAACAAATATATAGCTATCAAGTCCCTTGCGATATCTTCCCGAATTTACATCACTATCTTTATCGATAACCAAGAATCCATATTTATTATCCCAACATTTCGAGCACATTTCCTGAAATTGTGTAAAATTCAGGTCGGGTGATACATGATCGGAAAAAACGTGTCTCATATTCATTTCATCTTGTTTAAACATAATAATAAAGTTGGCATTATCTCGCACAAGCTGTTTAGGAACTCGTGAATATGTTTGAGCCAAATAAAAGGCATCCACATTTTTGTGACGTCCCATACAAAAATAAGATCTTATGACATCCTGTTTTTCGCACATAACATCATCAAATATAAATATCGAATTAGGCTTTGCGTCCGATGGTTCCACAATATTGCAAGCATCACTGAATGCATAGTAACCAAGGCCCTTGATGGGTGTAAGAATTTTCCTCAAATATTCGTATTTTGGTTGATGTAGGGACTTGGAGTAGATATAAACATTTTCAAAACGAAGACCCAAGGGGTGAGTAAGTAGTGAAATCATAACATTGGTTTTGCCACAATTCGAAGGTCCAATTATTATTCCACGAATGGATGATGGAAGCAAAGGACCGTGTTTCCTTAACAATTTCTGTTCATGTCCACACCCAACTTTTTCATCGAGATTATCGATGGGGAATTTTTGTTTCAAATGTACTATCCGCATATTGATAAAATCAATACTTTATAGCAAACTTTTCACTTAAATGGTCATTCAGATGCTGATCACCGGACGAAGTAGATCGTCTCGTTTACAGACTAAGACTGGAAGAGGCTTTGTTAACTCCTTAATTAATAACCTGCCGGTGGAGCTGCATATCCCAGGTTATCAATATTGTGGTCCCGGAACAAAAGTGATTAAACGTGTGAAAAGAGGTGATCAAGGAATTAATCCTTTAGACGTGGCGTGTAAGAAGCACGATTTAGCTTACTTACGTAATAGAGACAATTTAAGTGAGCGGCACCAAGCAGATTACGAGTTGGAACAAAGTGCTTGGAAACGAGTGAAATCTGCAGACGCTAGCGTTGGTGAAAAGAGTGCTGCGTGGTTGGTAACAAACATTATGAAAACAAAGCAACGTTTTGGTATGGGTGTGTCATCAAGCAAAAGGAAGGGTCGTAGATCAAAAATTACCAAGAGGAAGCGGCGAGCTGGTAAGCGACGTGCTGGAAAGCGGGTGCGTGTGCAGAAAGTAGCTTTTGGTTCTGCTGTTCGACGTCCGATTCGAGCAGAATTGCTAAGAGGTGGTGGAAAGAAAATGAATATTCTAAATGCATCGAAAATAGCCGTTACAGCAGCCCGCAAATCAGTAAAAGAAGCAGGTGGTAAACGAAAAGTTCGCACACCTAGGATTATTCCTATTCCTAAAACTGGTGGAGTATTACCATTAATACCAATATTTGCTTGTCTGTCAGCCTTAGGCTCGTTAGCAGGTGGCGTCGCCGGCATTGTTCGCACCATCAAAGAAGTGAAGAAGGCAAATGCAGAAAAAACAGGCGCCACTTTAAAACTAAGAGGAAATGGATTATATCTGAAACCATATCGTTCAGGTATGGGATTGTTTATGAACCATAGGAATATGTCAAAAAACTAATTGAATCCCTACCCCATAGACCGCTATCAAATGTCGATCTGGAAAAGTATGTGTTAAAACTAAAGATACCTCACTTTAGGGGAGTTTATATGCGAGATGCATTACCTGCACGTGGTCCCCGACGGTATGAAGCAGCCATTGTTAATTTGGATAGCGCATCGGGGGTAGGGACGCATTGGGTGGCATATCGAAAAGTCAACTTTGAAGTAACATACTATGATAGCTTTGGTGATTTGCCACCACCTACCGAATTGGTGAGATATCTGCAAACAGGTTCGAACGCGTCGAAAAACATTTACTATACATACGATCGTCAGCAAGAATTCGATTCAGTTTGGTGTGGCCATCTGTGTTTGAAGTTTCTCTCCGATATAAAATAATAATAATAATTATGTCTTTGACGTCACAAGTTGAACGCGATAACTACACAAAGATCTTGCACTCACTTAAAGTGTTTAAACAAGTGGGTGGATTGTTGAGAATGACTGCCGAAGAATTAGAAAACGTGCCGAAGGAAGTAATGATTTCGATGGCGCCAAATGAAATTGCTCTAGTTTGGGATAAGCTGTCAAATGAACTGAAAAGTGACGAGGATATGATGAAATATCAGTTTTGCTATGAACATTACAATAGCGACAGTGACGATTCCAACAAGGATGTGGGTGATGGGCCATTGCCTCGAAAATTATTTTGTTGTTACTGCAAAATCAGTGATGTGAATATAACAGCTGAAAATTCGATTAACACGACATCAGATGAGAAGAAAAAAAAAAGCGCTAGTGTATTAAACCCATTGAACTGCTGCAAATGATAATAAAAACAATCACAAATAGCTACTTAACGTCAGTCATGTCGCATACATTCACGCTAACAGGATCCTCGAGCGTGTTAAGCGCCGACTTTTATCCACCCATTGAACTGAGTACAACAAGTAAATATGGTCTTGCACTTGTGGGATTTTACACATATAATTCAATTTTTAACATTGATGAAAACAACAACTCATTTGGTTACATAATTGATGAAAACAACAGCTCATCTGGTAAAATAAGGAATGATGAAAAAATATCACATCTACTGACCATTCCACCAGGAGCATATGAAATTGATGAAATTGGTCAAGCTATGTTGACAGCCCTAAAAGAGTCAACCCGCGACGATAGTGATGAAATATTTTCGTTAACAGCCAACAATAATACATTACAATGTGAGATGAAATCGAAGTATGACATTGATTTGGGTGGTGACAAAAGTATTGCCAAAATGTTGGGGTTTGACGCTAAAGTGTTAAAAAAAAATGAAAAGCATCAGTCAGTGTACAATGTGGATATTATGAAAGTACGCATTATACGGGTTGATTGTAATATAATCTCTGGTGCATTCCTGAACTCGTCGAAATGCCACATCCTATTTGAATTTGATATTGACGTTGAAGCAGGGTATAAAATTACGAAAGAGCCGCAGAATATTATTTATATGCCGATTATACCGGAAGGACGTCAGTTCATAGACAACATCAGTCTGCGAATCTTGGATGACGACGGAGATCTGATTGACTTTCGAGGCGAGAAGATAATTATTAAATTGGAATTAAAGAAAATAGCATAAGGATGGGTTTCTGCTTTAACACTCAACTACGTTTGTTGCATACTGTGAAAGATTCAGTTAAACATAATAAAAGTAAACAAAGTAGGCAAACCAGGCTCATTCGTAATCCAGTCATAAGATCGAAAAGACCTCATCGGCAGCAGCAGCAGCAGCAGCTTTCTCGTGAAGATTACAGTTTTTTACGATCAATTGGTTTGAAAATACGAAAATCTAGAAAATGACGGCTACTAGTGAAAAGATCGAGGTTTTCACCGAACCTATCTTCGAGAACTCCATAATAAGTTTACAGGAACATACTTATAAACCATATGGTTCCCCAACATTTAAGAACTCTGATGAAATTCGTATTCCCGTACACTTTCAAGACATAATCTTGGATGTTTCCGAAAGTTACATATACATCGAAGGTACTTTCAAACCTAAAGATGCAACAAAGAAATGTTACTTATCGAATAATGCTATAGCCTTCCTTTTCGACGAAATTCGCTATGAAATGGGTGGTGGTGAACAAGTCGCAATTGTCCGAAAACCAGGAATTACTACAACACTGAAAACGATGGCATCCTTCGGCGCCTTACAAAATAATTCTCTAATGGTTTGTGGATGGGGTCTAAATGAAAATAATCAAGCTCTTGTTGATGCCACAAGTCATGTATTCTCCGGAAAGCTCCCCCTAAAGTATCTAATGGGTTTTGCAGAGGACTATACGAAAGGAATTTTTAATGTTAAGCAAGAGCTTATTTTAATTATCGCTCGCAATTTTACCAATTGTTATGTTGGTGAAGTGGAAGCAGACATTAATATTGATAAAATCGAATGGAGAGTTCGTCATATTATTCCCGACGATCGTCAAAAGCTAAAGATAATGTCTCGCATGAATAAAGGTGTAAATAGCGCCAATATTCCAATGGCATATCGTAAATGGGATCTTTACGAACTACCTGCTTTGCGACAAACATCATCAGATGTGTGGGCTTTAAGGACTAGCACAAGTCTTGAAAAACCGAGATATTTGATTATTGGTTTTCAGAATAGTAACAATTGCGACAATAAGGCCAAAGATGCCACCCAGTTTACTACAGCCAATATAAGTGACATACGAGTATACCTTAATTCCACCGTCTATCCATATGAAAGATGGAATTTAGAGTTTGGGAAAAAATTATATGCGACAGCTTACTATACCTATGAGAACTTCCAGAGTAGCTACTACGGTCGAGAAATGGTGGACCCAATGTTAAATTACGTCGAATATCCTGACAACCCCATTTTCATCGTGGATTGCAGTCATCAACCAGAAGCTATCAAATCATCCACAGTTGATGTCAAAATCGAGTTTGAAACACGAAACAGTAAATTTCCCAAAGACACTAAAGTTTATGCATTGGTTATTCACGACTCATTTTTAAGTTACAATATCATGAATGGTTCAGTTAGTAACAAATCCATATTTTAATCTAAGTTCTGTAGTTTATCTTTCTTTGTAATAAAATAACCTTAGATATTTAGTATCTTAACAGTTTTATTTTGTAATACCGTTTAAGGAAGGCACTGTATTACATAGAAAATAAATTTAGAAATAAATATTTTAATATTATCTACCGTGTTTCTGTTATTGTAAAAGCTACTACTGTTGGTTTAATTTTTGTAACCGAGGATCGAGGGTATATTTTAATATGTTACAAGACATGAATTCTTCAATGATAAGAATATATAGAAGTGTATGAGACAGAGAGAGAGAGGGAGGTAGAGGTGGGGGCAAAATAAAGTATATATAATGACCGATTTTGACATGGAAACTCATACTGTCCCGAAATGTCATCAAGTTCAGATTCAGGATATTCAACCGATGAAGACCGAACAGTTGAACCAAATGTTCAACATAGAGCGGTACGTAGGGGAGGTAGGTTCAGAGCTAGATTTTGCATAGTTCAATCCTATGTAAAATGGGGCCTTCACGTCAATTTATGTATGAATTGCTACATAACTAGATTTGGAGGTTTGAATGATGTTAATTTCATTCAAACTCATTTTACATTAGGATATAATAGGGCGATGCAAAATCACTCGAGATGTAGTGATTGTCGTGAAAGATTGTTTACGGTCTTTCACCAACAATCTTGCATTATTTGCAATAGAATGTAAGTTCTATTACAAATAAAGCTACTACTACCTACCGCCCGAACCCTGACCCACCCTAACCCCCTTCCTCAGGTCCTCTTCGGAGGGCCACATAAAGACTTGAGCGTAGTTAGTTGTTTAATGTCACATACCCAGGGTGGCACAATACTTTTCGAGAAATAATTTTTCGATTGTGCTACCATGGGTAGAGACATGCGGGACCGGTAGAAGTCGGTTCAGCGGACTCAACGACTCCGTAGAAGGACTACGATAATTCCCACTTTCTCTCTCCTATGCGACCACCCGAATAATTACACCTCACAGGTCCTTTTTGAAGGGAAAATTAAGACTTGAGCGTAGTGGATCACTTGATTGTGCTACGGTATTATTATTATTATTATTATTATTGAAGGCATACCACCGTAAGCATATTATTAAAATTTTACTATGGTAAGGTGACTGTTAATAAAACACTTTGGACATTTTGTATTATTTATTTAGGTAAACAATTATGTATATAGTCATACAATATTCTAGCATTTGTTACGCTACAAGAACAAATATTTAAACTATGATTGGAGCAATACGTAGTATCCATTGTTAATTTTGGTATATTAATAGAATCAGTAGTGAATTCTAAATTAACAATAGAAGGAGTTTTAAGGTTCATATCGAAAAAAGTGTTTATTAAAAAATCCTTCTTAACTTGTCCCTTGACATAAATAGTGTCGACATCGTGCAGAGCGTCGTAGAGAATCGAGAAAAGTTGGTCGAGATCCGTTTCACCATAAGTATAGCAAAGTCCATGTCGGTTTCCATATAAGTACAACGCCTGCTTCTGACATTCATACGATAGTTCTTGAAACGGTATTGTTGGTTTAAAGAAGTAACTTTTCATCTCCCTTCCATCATAAATAGCCAACTCTTTAGGTTGAAATTGTGGAACGCAGAATCCTTGAATGTCGACTACAACAAACTTCATCTCATCAAAGCTGGGATCAAACTAAATTATTTTTTTAATTCAAGACACATTTTTGAAGGATATAGTAAAATTTACACCCCACCCCTAAAATATGGCTTAAATACGTATGCGCATAGCAGAATGTATCACTCTTCATCCAGACATGGACACTACTAGACTGATGTTGACCTCGACCAGGAAGAGGAAAATCGAAGAGTATTGGGCAGCCTCAAAGAAGAAATTTGAAGGGAAACCGATCGCTGTCGTTAAGCCGACAGTACAAGCAGCACCACCACCACCACCTGTCGTGGTGGTGATTGACGACGACGACGACGACGACGAGGAAGAAAGGGTTGGAGCGCCCGAACCACCAGCACCTCGTCGGCGTTGGCGTCGGATAATTGCACCGCGATCTGTCCAGATCGCCAGAGGGGAACAGCCGAATTAGCTGGTTTCCCTAAACCTACAAAAAACGGTCCTTTTCAGGACCACACTTATACTTTGAGCGTAGTTAGTTAGTTAGGCAGAAGTCCCATTTTTGGGATGATACAATACCAACATGTGGTATTTGTTATCATCGCATAATAGAAAAACTTCAAGGGATTTTCTGCAGTACATAATTCATCGCATTTCTCTCAAATTAGTTAAAAATAAAAATCTTGTGTTTGATTGTGTTACTGTTGGTAGAGACCGAGTAATGTTTATTATAAATGGCTATAAGGCAGATCATTCAAATATTATTATCCCCCACTACAATGTTAGCATATAAATACTAGTTCAGCTTCACAATTAATTCATATACATCTTGGACATGGCCCAAGAAAGACCTGCAAGCCGTGGCTCGTCGCTGTTTAGCGATGAGACAGAATATGTTCCTCGACCCCAAGAAGGACCTGCAAGCCGTGGCTCGTCGCTGTTTAGCGATGAGACTGAAATTGTTCCTCGACCCAACAGACCACCACCATCGAGGCGAGTTGAAAATGTTGAGGCCACTGGACCTGCGGACTCCACATCGAATGCGGGATCGGTAGAAGTCAGCGATGACTTTAGCGGACCAGCCGATTCCACATCTTGGTGGGATTTTGAAGATGATATGGACGCCGGTCCTGCGGACTCAACCACTCCGTAGAAGTCCTATTCTCTTTACTATGCGACCGCCCGAACCCTGACCCACCCTAACCCCCTTCCCCAGGTCCTCTTCGGAGGGCCACATAAAGACTTGAGCGTAGTTAGTTGTTAAATGTCAATTTTTATCCCAACGTTTTACGGCAAAATTTTTTTAAGGCAATAATGATCTTTCGTCATACCTACGAAATTTAAAGTTCTTACAATTTTTTACTGAAAAACCAGTTATTTAGCTCAAAAGATTCCATTTCTCTCGACAAATTGTTAATTTTTGTAAAATAAAAAATATTTAAATTTTCAACTTTTAAGAATTTTTTTCGAATACATGCCAACATTTGGGAAAAAAATGTTATACTACAAAAACACTCATTTACCTCTAAAGATTCCATTTTAATCAAAAAATCGTTAATTTTTGTAAAATAAAAAATATTTAAATTTTCAACTTTTAAGAATTTTTTTCGAATACATGCCAACATTTGGGAAAAAAATGTTATACTACAAAAACACTCATTTACCTCTAAAGATTCCATTTTAATCAAAAAATCGTTAATTTTGCAAAATATAAAATATGTAAATTTTCAACTTTTAAGAATTTTTTTCGAATACATGCAAACATTTGGGAAAAAAATGTTATACTACAAAAACACTCATTTACCTCTAAAGATCCCATTTTAATCAAGAAATCGTTAATTTTTGTAAAATATAAAATATGCAAATTTTCAACCTTTAAGAATTTTTTTCGGCCACTTGGCGATATTTTATGAGGAAATGTCATTATAAAATATTTCTTGGCATATTTTTCTACATAAAATTGCTGAAAAAAAAATTTAAAATCTCCAAAAATCAATAGGGGGTTATGAAAAAGATAGGTGAAATAACGAAAACTGCACTTTAAAGCTTCACAGTGCCTCAATGGTAAGTCGTAGAGAAAAACTTTTCGAGTAAATGTTTGTTGAAATTTTTTAAGGAAAATTATCGTAGAAACAGATTTAAAATCTAGCTCGCTTATGCGTAATTGAAATGTGCAAAACACACTGGGAGATGGTAGGCAAGGTTCGGTTTATACGTTTTTTTTTTTTTTTTTTTTTTTTTTTTTATAAGCCATCGGCTGGGGCATTGACCAAGGTAGGACAAATAGGACGTAGTCCATTTTAATCACTTTGAAATTGTTAGACACGTGAAGCCTTTTTAAGTGCTGGACAACGGCATTGTATTTGTGGCAATTATTTTTAATGTAAAAGTTGTATATTATACCATACCCTCATCCTAAGAAAATAATTAATTATTGTTTATCGTTTAATTCCAAAAAACAAATATTTCAGACAATTTTTGAAAAACATACCGTACACCAAATACTATTTTAACCTTAGTAACAAAACTCATTAAAAAAAAATGTTGTTAAATATTTTTGGTAGACTACTTTCTTGACAAATGGCGAAATTGTATAGTTTGCAGTTTTAAACTTAGAAGCTATGTCGGTTTTTAATAGGTAACGCAGGTCATAGAATTCCACCCTATTAAACCCTCAACCCTGTGCTTGAGCCCGTTCTAATGTAGCAATATTGCTGCCCTTTGGAACAGGCAAAGTTTAGGGTCTCAAGTTTAGGAAAAGTTTAACTTAGCTCCAATTTACCGGAGACGGGCGTCTAAATCGTTTGCGGGGGGTCCCGTCAAGATCGGACCACGGATAGCTGAGATAAAACGATTTTTCACCGGCGAACTTTTTTATTTATGGTTTTTTACTTTAATAAAAAATTTGTAAATATTCTCCACATAATTTAGACCATCTCTTATACGAAGCTTTTTTTTATGGGACTGACAATAAGGAAGTTCTGATACTTGACACTAAAAATGCTATTTTTTTATAAATTGTTGTAAAACTTGCTTCATATTGTTAATTTTTAAAATTAAAAAATTCCATAATTTAGCTCACGAGTAGACGAATCTTTTATGTCAGATACAACTTTTATGTAGGATGGGCGAAAAGCCTAAAAATTAAACATTTCTAAAAAATAGCCAGGTGGGGCACCCCATGCATTTCACATTTCAATTGCTTATATAACAAAAAATAGCGGTATTAAGAAATTTTAAAAAATACCATAATTAAGTTCGAAACCGGCCGCATCTTATTTATTATGCAACTTTTGATGTAAAAAGTATGGAAATACCTCAAAAAGTCAAAAAATAGAAAAATCTAAATAACTCGCTTAATATACATAATTTAAAAAAAATGACAATGGGGTTTTTAAAATTTAAGAAAATGCAATTTTAAAAAATGGGAGCTTATAGTTTACATCTAGTCACACATTTTCACTTCAATACTTTTTTCTCTAAAATTATGGCAAATGCCTAAAAAAAAATAATTAATAACAAATAAAAAAAAATTTTCAACTAAATGCAATTTAAAAAACGGGGATCTATGGTTTAAACGAAGGCAAACATTTTAGCTCTATTGCATTTCTGCGTCAAATTACAGCAAATGCCTAAAAAAAATTAATTAATAACAAATATGAAGGTGGTACTACCAAAAAAATTTTTTTTTCAAATAATTGCAATTTAAAAAACGGGGATCTATGGTTTAAACGAAGGCAAACATTTTAGCTCTTTTGCATTTCTGCGTAAAATTACGGCAAATGCCTAAAAAAAATTAATTAATAACAAAAATAATGGAGGTACCACCAAAAAAAAAATTTTTCAACTAAATGCAATTTAAAAAACGGGGATCTATGGTCTAAACGAAGACAAACATTTTAGCTCTTTTGCATCTCTGCGTAAAATTACAGCAAATGCCTTAAAAAATTAATTAATAACAAATATAATGGAGGTACGGCCAAAAAAATTTTTCAACTAAATGCAATTTAAAAAACGGGGATCTATGGCTTAAATGAAGGCAAACATTTTAGCTCTTTTGCATTTCTGCGTAAAATTACAGCAAATGCCTAAAAAATTAATTAATAACAAATATAATGGAGGTACCACCAAAAAAATTTTTCAACTAAATGCAATTTAAAAAACGGGGATCTATGGTTTAAACGAAGACAAACATTTTAGCTCTTTTGCATTTCTGTGTAAAATTACAGCAAATGCCTTAAAAAATTAATTAATAACAAATATAATGGCGGTACCGCCAAAAAAAATTTTTCAACTAAATGCAATTTAAAAAACGGGGATCTATGGTTTGAACGAAGGCAAACATTTTAGCTCTTTTGCATTTCTGCGTAAAATTACAGCAAATGCTTAAAAAAAATTAATAAATAACAAATATTATGGAGGTACCACCAAAAAATTTTTTCACTAAATACAATTTAAAAACCGGGGATCTATGGTTTAAGCGAAGGCAAACATTTTAGCTCTTTTGCATTTCTGCGTAAAATTACAGCAAATGCCTTAAAAAATTATTTAAATACGAAACGGGTAGTACCAAGAAATTTTATTTTAAGTTGTGATTTATTGTAAACACTAAGTCAAATATTTTAAGTTCAATACTAGCTAGCCAATCTAAGAGAAAAAGTGTGCAGATTAGGTACTGACGAATGATTAAAAGAAAAACAAAGTAAACAATAATATAATATTTATTAGTAGCAATTTCTATAATTATATAACAGTTTTACATTCGATGCTGCACAATGCCATGGATGCATCGTTTTGTGGAAAAAACACTCTGGAATCTTCTTAAATTTACTTAATTTCGGTTCCAGCTTACAGGGAATATCTGTAATGATTTCTTCGCTTATAAACCTCTTTAGGAAATTTGCCTTCATACTTCCTTTTACGTATATCCTGGGTGATTGGTATAATTCCAACACATGTTTAAATATATTGTTAATTTCACAGAGTTCTACGTTTCCAGACTCCCACTTCAGTCCATGATACTTTTCGGCCCATTTGACATGTTTTAGCTCCGCAAGGGACAACATATTTTTCGCAAAAGGAGCTTTAAATAGATAACTTGAGATACGAAACCCATCGTAAATTGCTAACTCTTTTGGAAAGTATCCAAAAGAAGAACAATGGTAGCCTTGGATATCAAGAAAAATGTCTGAAGGATATTCTCCCATCGTGGCTTGCAATCGACTGATGTAGTTAGCGAAGGAAATATAGTTTTAGACAAATCTATTCGATTTAATAATTTCTTGAATTCGCTAAAGTAAAATTTCTTATAACTTCGTTTGCTTAAAAAATTATTTAAATATTAAGATTTAAACTTTTTTATATATAGCCTATGGGTTTATTGATTCTCATAAACCTAACTAATTCAAAATGTTGTAAATAAAACAAAATTTAATTGACTAGGATGATATTTATTTAAATATATTTTTATAAAATATATACATTTATATTACATTACTATACAATTCTTAAACCTAAATCTATATACATTTACTATAACAAAACTTACTCTAAATTAACACTAAAATTATATGCCTATACAATTCTTAAACCTAAATCTATATACATCTAATATTACAAAACTTACTCTAACTTAACACTAAAATTGTCTAATAACAATAGTTTTTTTTTTAATTGTCCCACATCACACCTAGCTAAATCTAACTTTTTTTTTAGTTCCGTAATCTGTCTCTCGTAAATTTCCACATCACTTTCTCGCGCCCTTAATTGTCCCAAAAGTTTACCCCGCACATTATAGGCGTCTCTTAGGACATTCCTTTGGCTGCTAGAAAACTCATCTAGCCAACCTGGTTGAGACGCCACAAACGTTGATGATGATGTGGACGCACTAGATGCACTAATTGGTCGCTCTATATTTTTTTTTCGACCTTTTCGTCCTTTCCGGCACAGCTCCGGTGATAGTGGTGGTGGCGATGGTGTCCTCATGATTGGGCCATCCACGACAACTACCACCGGAGCCAAGTGGTTTGGAATCGCTGCTGCTGCTGGTGGTGGTGGTGAAGACGGCATCTCGAATCCACCGGGAAAAGGTACGGGGAGGCGCCTAAATGTGAATTTCTTCTTTTTCGGCACATCCTTTGCCACAGACGAATAAAATTCACCCTTGCTTTTGGGTCCACCAGTCGTCAGTAATCTTTTTAATTTTGAATGTGTCGGCTGGGCTTCCTTAATCACAACATTACTGAGAACATTGACTTTTTTGTTCTCAGCTGCTTGCCGCTTCTCTATGTCCCTCAACAACTGGCCACATGCATCATCCATAATCTGCTCCATTCCATCGTCTGCTATACTCAAGTCGTTCCCGGGGGCTGCGGGCTCGTCCACAAAGGCGTTTGCGGTAATCAGATGTAAATCATCTTCGACGCCCAGAAGATCTTGGGTTGAAACACTCATTAAATCAGAAATATCACTCATGTTTGAACACATTACGTACACAGGAATAATTGTCGTCACTAAAAGTTTCAGACTGAAGAGCTCCACACAAGATGCTCGCTTTTATGCCTATTCCCCCCACTATAAGTTCACCCCACCTCGAGTCTCGCCGTCCTTCACTTCGTTCTTGTCACCACTCTTCTTAGTGCCCTTGACTACAGGCACTTTTCAAGGTTGCGCGTTCTCTTGAAATTTTAAAACTAGCTTTATCAAGGTCAAGGTGTATCTTGCCATCCTTGAGGTAGTGCATTTTCTTTTAAAATTCTACATAACACTAATCCAGTACGTTGATAAATATTAAAATTAACAGTTTATATATGAATTTTCCAATTATTTTAACGAGTTTAAAATCGGTATGACATAAAATTACTTAAAAACTAAAGATATGATTGAATAACTTTCAACAAGTTTACCAAATTTTCTTCTGGGTCTGCACTATAAAAGTCTAAATCCTTATGTCCCCAAGGCAAAGTTTTTGTCGTTGATGGTATTATATAGCGTTTGTCGTCGTGGTGAGATAATGCTACCTTGTTTAATATTTCCGTGTAAACGTCGTGTTTATAACTACGAAACGTTTTCATTTTGCGAAATATTAAACCACCACGCTCTACTACATTTTGATAATCTTCCAGGTGAAGTTGTTTCTCAATAACTGCTTTTTTGACACCTTTTGCTTTCTTCACTTCATTATGAAGCGAGCTGATGTAATAAGCTTTAGCGCCGGTGCCGTAAAAACACATTATCGGATCACCTGGAAATTCATCTTTCATCCGACCTACTACTGATTGACTTTTCCGGATATTAAAAATATTCCCTTCTACATAATTAGAGGTGTCGAACTTATCAGAATTCTCTGCAATTGTTCGATAAAAGTCGTCGGTAAAAACTTTTAAAATAAGAGAATCGGTGTCAGTGTACAATAAGGAAACGTTACTACCAAATTTTGCTTTAATGAAATTATAAAAAAAGTCGTAAATCACTGTCTTTGACATATCCAATATGGAAAATCCGATATAAATTGGTTTATTGTATATAATTTTTAGTTTATCCATATGTATTGCAACAAAATCTTCGGTAAATATTGTTGAACTTTTGTAATTCGGACGCGATATTAAAGCCCTTGCCCCTACTTTACCCCGCATGTTTTCCCACTGTGTGATTAACTTTATATCGTTGCGATTTTCGACATTTTCCATAGTCTTGCCAAAAATGGCGTTAATAATTAATTTAAATGTATCCTTACCGAATTTTGATGTTGCCTTATTCCGCAAATCTGTATTGAAATCAATGTATGTCTTTAGCCACTTAGATTGACTAAATTTTAAAATTCTATGAGTTTGCATTACCATTAAGCCACTAGAAATCGCCTGCTTTAGGGTTCGATAATGCACAATATATTTTTTTTTATCATTTAAATTTGGTATTAACTTTGACAATTTGGCTGTTTCTGTTGGTGGTATTATATTCTCAACCAGAAATGGAAGGTCAGAATGTGCATCGTGCAAATCCAGTGGATAATGCACATCGACTTCCAACACGTAGCCTTCTGGGCTGTTGTCGTCAATATCCATAATATTCAAATCTAAAATTTCGCGTTGTGATAACCATCTAAATCCACCAAATGGTAATGCTTGTGACATACTATGACCATACAAATTTGTGGCATCCAGATAAGTAATGAATGAAGAAGGTTTTGATGCATCATAATTCGGTAAATAAATATTATTGGCAATATGTTTCCTTTCCGAACACTGACTTATACCACCACGAATTCCTTTCTTAAAAAAGTGAATCATGTCAATATCAGTAAGTAGTTCCAACTCTACCTTGGTCATGCGCAACATACAATCAAATGAAAAACTGAGAAGAGTGTAGTACTGCACTGGGTCTAATTTATAAATGTTTAAAAACATATCGCGAAATTGTTCAAAAACATCGGTTAATAATAACACATCTGATTTTAAATATAAATCTGAATATTCCCCTAAATTCTTACAATCAAATAAACGCCAAACTTCCTTAGCTTTTTCATAGCTTTCATCACTAATGTGTTCCTCTGATAGATTATCGTAAAACTGATTTTTAGTTGGTAAATTTGGATAGTTCATCTTTTCCAAAGAATCCATGAAACTGTATGGAAAAATACCTTTGCCACGCATTAAACTGAACTTCTTATCATCGGGATAATGCTTGCGCATTTCCTTTAAACTACTTAAGTCTAAACCTTTACCCAAAGTATCTAGTGATGCTGATAAAAATTTAAAACTATCAATAAATCTTAATTTTAAATATTTTTTTTTTATTGTCATGGTCTTTGAATCTACATAATCATGAACGTAAATACTTTTGGTAAATGAAATGTACTTTTCTTTGCTTTGAGCTATCACATCAATTTTATCACCATGACGACACAATTCTTTGATAAACATGTGACTATCATAACCACTCAAATTATGAAATACAATTGGTATAAATGTAGGTACTTTATAATTTAAATTACAAATCGAATGAGCAGCACCAGGTCTTTTGTTTCCCGTTATGTGACAATGATCCTTTACCTTATCATTATTGTTAATCGGACCTTCACAGATGTTGCACTCTGTGGCATTATCGAAATCTTTTATTTCATCAGATGTTAAACGGTTCATTGGTCTAATATCTTTTAAATACGTATTGTATAAATTTCTTAGATCTGTCTCAATGCGGGATACAAATACTTGGGCTGCATCATCTCCGCGATATAACTCAAATTTTGAAATAGAATCATCAAAGGAGCACTTTATTAGGTATGCAAAAGAAAACGGCTCATGTTTAACGTTTGTCGTACTGTAAGAATGTTCGGGGTTTGGTTCAGTTGAATCTAATGGTTTAAGCACTGATTCAAAGTCTGCATATACAACGAATGGTACACGCATTTGTTTTTCGATATTTACAAATTTTAAAATGTTTTCCGCTACACTTTTCCCAAATTTATCCACTTTTAAATTAACTGATGGTATAACTGAGTATTTAAGTTTACAATCATTTTCTTGATGTAATGTCAAAGCGAATGATGATTTAAAATATATAAGGCACCCATCACAAAAATAAAGCTTATCACAACTTGATGATATCTGACTTGAACATAATCTTGATAAGTCTTTTATCCAGCAGTAATGACTTTTCATACAATTTGTATCGCAAATGTGTGCATCATCATCATCATTATCTCTGACATTACAATCCTTGGTTACTAACAACAAATTTACATGTATACCCAGCTTTTTACCAGAATATCTTAATGGGCCCACAACTTCATATTTTAATTTATTATGTTCAAATACCGATTGTAAACCATACACGTTTACTGAAATATTATTCATTTCTTCAAATTTAGAAATATCACGCAATTTAATTGGAAAATTCATACCTGTAAAATTTAGCACTCTAGAGTAATGGGGGTATGACGTCATTTGTGATGACATGTTACTGGCAGGGAACAATGCTGACGTGACGGCCCAAGCGAAGCAGCACTCATCTTGATTGTAAACATTAACAACAGCATTCTTCAGATCAATGAATTTCGGTAACTTGATATATGATGATCCCCCAAATGGTTTATATTCATTGATGTTTACCTCCAAGTACAAAATTTTTTCTAATGCCCAACCTGTAAGATAAAATATATATTTAATAATTAAATATGCTTTCAATTATTGACCTATAACATACCTGAATCCTTTTCCTGAAATTCCGTTGATTGAACCTTCATTGCCTCAACAAATGATCGGTACACTTCTTCCAAGTCACTTGCAACAGTAACAATTTCATTACACGTAACCAAATGAGAGTTGCAGCACGTGGCTACATCTCGTGGCAACCACACATTTGGTTATTTACATTTCTGTGTGAAAACACTTTGAGGTCCCTTACCTTTTCGTCAGACCCGGAGCCTTGCTGAGGAGCCGTAAACGGCGAAACGCGTCCAAGGATTGGGTCTGACGGAAAGGATAAGGGACAATTCTATGCACGAACTTGTTATAAGTTTGTGTTTTTTGAATTTTTTTTGAGTTCATTACACGTGTTAAAAGATTTTTCACTGTAAGAATCCTGTGCGGGAAGAATGTACAATCCCACCACAACCATGTTTATTTTTAGTGCACCACGAACTGCTACTACTTCACTTATTAAACTAAGCACTTGAGCTTTAATTTCTTCAAAAAATATGGTGAAGTCTATATGGAAATTTTCACTGCTTACTCGATATGTTGCAATCCTCTTCTTAAAAGCCGTTTGCACAATTTGAACACCTTGTGACAATGGCAAACAGGAATTATTTCGATGTTGGAGCGTTCTTTGATGAGCACCCAATTGATTATGTGGAACAGCTATATTACAAGTTACACATGTTCGCATCTGGGGTGTTGGTGTAGCCACATCGACTCTCCGTCGCTTTGCAGACTCTGCGTTAACAAATCGAAACATGCAAGACTCTCTTCTGTGTCGTAACATACTGTAACTACGACTAAATGTCTCACTACAATCTTCACACACATACTCCATGTCCGTTTAACTAATTATTTTGAAAAAGTCTTGCTGAATATTCTGTTCAATACTAAAATGTGACACCTCCTACCCACATATATACCTAGCGGCCAAGGTCACACCATTAAAAATTAACATTGACAACAGGTCTTTCAAGGTCATGCAACATCAAGGTCATAAAACTTCAAGGTACATTTTCAAGGTCAAGGTGATACCAACACCTGCGTTCAAGGTCAAGGTCATATGACGTAAATTTTCAAGGTCAAGGTGATACTAACACCTGCGTTCAAGGTCAAGGTCAAGGTGATACCAACACCTGCGTTCAAGGTCAAGGTCATGTGACATCATTGAACACCTGCGTTCAAGGTCATGTGACGTCAGAGGAGTGGGGGGTGACAATGAAAGTGTATTAATCCTCTACTCCTAGTGTATGTTTCAAACAGGTTAAAGTTAAATTATACTGGATAAAACATTAAAATTTAATAAAAATGGCTGTCACAATATTAAATATTTTATTCAGAACGGACAAAAAAAAATCACTCGTTCCAAAAATCGTATAAAAAAAGCTATGTTCCATTTAAAAAACACCTTATCCATAGCGTAACTCTTTTGTTTCTGGTTCAAATAAATTTTTGGGTTCATTTTTAAATTCTGCAGGAAAAAGTGCATCGATTGCCTATTTTGGATTTTTCTTTAAATACAAGGAAGCTCAAAAATGAGCCCCTGTTCAGTCCTCCTGTACCTAAATTCTTAGTTTAATAATATCAATTGTAATTAATAAGAAACTCCATGTCTTTTCTGTTTCTTGTTTTTGTTCATTGCTTGCTCAGATGTGATTGTCGAGTTGATCTGCTTTTATTAATTGATTTAGGATAAAATTTATATACGTACATATTACGAATTCGTTTCGTATGCTTCTTTGTAAAAAAATAGTATTTATTTATTTTTTTATTTTACGAGCTTAGTCAGCCTACGTTGTTTATTCCATATAAATAGGATCTACTGTTTTTCCTCAGTTCTTGCGTAATTATTGTTTATTGTATTATTATAATTATGTCTTAATCTTTATGGTCAAATTCACAAAATAACATAGAAAGAGTTATCTTGCTCAATATTAATTTTATTCTGTATTTGTTTCTAGCCTTGATGAAGATCCAATATAGATCGAAACGTTGGCAATTTTGAAGTAATCGAAATTGTTTCATTTTGTCCTTAACCCACCGATATTGTGCAAAAATTCTAAGTTACAACAATATATTATCTACAAAAAAACAAAATCAAGTCGAGAAGAAGTTAGTTGAGGTTAGATTTTTATGGCATATGTCACTTTCTGGTTACTTTTATTTTAGGTGTACGTTTATGTTGATTCAGGATCAGATTTAATATGTTTTTTTTAATAATTAAAATGCGGCGAAGTCTGTTAACCAACAAAATCAAATTTCAATAATGGAAAATAAGTAGAGGGAGTTTAAAAGTATGCATATCTAAAATATTAATTGATAAGGTTTACTTTATTTCTTCTTCCAGGGATACTGGAAACAGTAATCGTAACTTCCTAATTTTCACACTAACTATAATATCACACAAAGAGACTGTCTTAAAACACCACCAAAAGCAATAAAAAATGGCTCGAAAATCTGCGGAATGCCACTACATGGAAACAATCAATGTGACAGTTTGGTGACAATCAACAAGCGAAATAAATAAAATACGCCGGAATACGATTCTGTTTTGAACAACAGTTCTTTTCGATTATTGGCTTGCCTTCTTTAGTAACTAGAACGTGACACATGTCATAAAATTCTTACCTCAACTAACTTCTTTATAAACTGGAAGATACTATACCGTAATATTATTTAGTAGTATAATATAATATTTTTTAAAATACAATTTAAAAGATCTTAGAGAAATATTAAACTTCAGAAATTCTTCTTGCACAAAAGTTAGAAAACGGAAGCCATAAATATCAATTATGGAAGCTCGCAGATGTCAGGAAATATCTAGCTTTTTCCTCAACAAAATAGCGTGATTCGTAAGAAACCGCAGATGTATTTTATTTGCATCCATAACAGTTCAACGGCTTTTAAAAGACGAAACAAGAATACATAAAATTATTGAAGAAGAAAAGAATTTTTTCATCCTTTGTGATAGAAGTTAAAAGTGACTAAAATATTTTATTTCTTGGAATATCTTAACAAGTTCTGGACGAACTTGGTTTTGGGATTAGATGATATTAAAGTTTTAAAAACAGTTTCTGATGTTTTGCCTACGTTTACACTTTACTTTACAAAGGTGGAACACTGAATGGCTTCGTAGAGTAAATAATAAAACAAGGCATTCTTGCGGTACCATTTTCCAATTTTAAAATGTTTTGATTCAATTCCGCATGATATTTAGAATGCAGACGTGCATGCCAATCCTTTCAGACATTGCGTACAGTCGGCACGGTGGAATTTTGCCGGTATGTCATGGATTAAGGGTCAAGAAATATTGTGTTTTACAACTGCCCATTTTTATATATATTTTATATATTATAGCCTTGAAAAAAACATAATAGAGCATCTCTGGGGTTACGCAATACGTCTGGAATTTAAAGTAACGTGCTAGATAGAGGCAAAATATATCTATAGAGTTGTCCATTGATTTCAAAGTATTCGTTTTGATCTGCCAACTTTCATTGCTTTTAAACGTATGTATGCCTTAAAATTAAATTTAGTCCTATAAACTGTTCTTTTTATGGTCATTTTTACCGTACTTTCATCTTGGCGGTAAGAAATTATGGATATTTGTTATTATTAGTAAGTCCGAACGCTAGCCACAAAAATTTTGACGTTTATGAACTTAGACTTTGTTTTGACTTTTTAAGTCTCGCAATTTTAATTAGAATCATATGGTTTTAGTCACGTGGAAGTATTGACGCACCGGCAAAGAGCCAACGTGCCGACAATACAACCTTACGTCCTAATACCCAGTAGTATTTAATGTATGACCTTTATTTGGAGGAAAATTTTAAAGATATTTTAGGTTATGTCATAATTAACTGGTAGCAAATAAAATTTAATTTAGGGCCTAAACTAACCTAATGTTCAAGTTCTTAATCATATAGTACGGCAGAGTTAGGCCAACTTCTTGATTGCTTATTCTTATTACGGAATATTTACACAATTGGAAAAATTGTATTATATTTTTATGAATAAAGTATAAACAAATAAGAATAAGCAATTAAAAAGTCGTATAAACCAGGCCTAGAATTTCCAGTAAGATGCATTTTTAACTCCAAGTAGTTACCTAGTATAATGATAATATTTTTATATTAATTATTTTACTAATAAATTAGTTTTAAATTTATTTTCTTTAATCGGGCAGCTGTCGCCGCCCCCTTGGCTTGCCGCCCATGTGCCCCGTACCCCTATCACCCCTGGGTTGACACGGCTCTGAGCGTGAGTGAAAGTTGCAGCGTTCCCACCCTTAAAATAGAACAAGTTTTAATTATTTGCAGACCCCTATGCAGTTTTGTCAAAATTCCCAACAAATTTCTGTTGGTGTAATTAATTTATAAATATAAACTCTCATTTGACAAAAAAATAAACAAGATATCCGTCAGTATTCAGTTTTAACTCCGTTTTTCTGCTGCTTCACGGGTTTGGGGATTGCCAATTTGGTTACAGCTGCAAAAAGGGAATACTTTATCTGGAGCAAACACTCCGTCACTGCACTTATAGAACTGTATCCAAAGCAACTGAGTTTGTATTGTTACCCCGAATACAAGAAGAAACGCAGCTTTACAAAAAATAAGGCGGAATTTATTTAAATTTGAGTTCTGCAAAGAACAGTCAAATTGTACCAAAATAAAACAAAAAATTACCAAAAACCAAATTCAAATAAAAAAAATCATAAATGTGGACGTATTAGGACTATTGATGCATATGCATTAAAAATCCTAATATCAGCTGATGAAAGCATGATTGAAAATTTCCGGTGAGCAAGCAAAGTGCGGATCGGCCTTTAGAATTAAAAAAAAATGTTTAAAAAGACAAATAAGATGAAGGTAAAAGCCCAGAATACTAATAGTTTTCTGAGGATACGGTGAAGGTATTCAAAGTGTCAAGTTGATGCAAAATTAAAAAAAAAATATTTACATATTATGATCCCATTTCAAATAAAAATTGATTAGTTTAAAATCAAAAGTAATGAAACTATCTATTTACGACTGGCAACATTTATATAGATAAAAAATGCAAACTAATGGCTCTATTTAACAAACTCAAATTTTTTTTTAGGCGTATTGATATTCTAAAATGCCAATCATGCAGGTGTCTTTTTAATATAATAAACAGTAGTCATTTTTTAGCATGGTATCGGACGTTATAAATTATTAAATTAATTAATTAATTTACCTTTATACCATGCGAGGAAAAATTCCTTTTATCCAAGCTCGCTTGGACTGAAAAACGTATGGCTTGGTTTAGATTACAATTATAGGAAGACGATATATTTAACCAAATATAGGTTAAAATTTAGTCAAATTTATATTGTGACATGATATGCCAAACTGATGAATATTACCGCTAAGCAGTACATTCTTAGATGCAAAGCACACTTTGATGATAATAATTTGTGCTCGCACGGTACTAAAATGATACAATTTTATTTTTTTTCTTTTCTTTTTAGATTAAAATTATCGCCAACTCAATATTGTATGATGTGCCTTTTGTAACAGTAATACGTCTTTAGAATTTTCTCATAAAATTGTACAGCAACTCACTGAACAAAATCAAGTTTGTCTACATAAACTTTATAATAATCAAATGCAAATCATACAATAATGAACTAGAGTTAAATAGTTTTAGAGGTTGACAATTGATATTACATAATATAAAGTTTGAACTGAGTACCAAAATAAAAGTACTGCTCTTACATATTATCTGAAATAAAAAATTGAATTTACAGAAAAAAGAATCAAAGAAATAATTTTGCTATGGCGAATGAAACTAAAGGCATTTAACTTTACCAATAATTCTTACTCTAGATTGGGAATATTTTAAGTGCTAAAAATGACAGCTGTCTGCTGCTGTGGCATTATTGGATTTTTTAATATCCATCGCTAGAAGCAACATTTCTAATAGTAAAAATGTAATTTAGTAATAACGTTTCTAATTATTATTGCTGGAGCTCTTTATAAAGTACTCCGGTTGTATTATTGTGCATCAGCACTAATAGATGTAAATTATTCAATGATAAATTATGAGTACATAAAAAGTCCGCATATCATGCGATGATAGATTGTGAATATACAAAAAGTTTAAAAACTTATTAACAACCTATAGGAAAGTTAATTTCAATATCTAAATAATATATTACACTACTTTTAAAATTATACTATATTATACTACAAAATCCAAAGTCCTGTTTTAAGGGTAAAGTTGAGCCAATAAGAATACGAAACTGAATTATAAATTATGTAATTGATAGAATGTCAGGAAATTTTATAAAAAAAGTGTTAGTATTTGGTAGTTGGAATACAGCGTTTTTATAATTTTTGACTGATTTCTATATGAACTTGAAGTAAGACATTAAACGAAAGGAGTTTTTTAAAATAAAAATTGTATTATAAGTTTACTTCCTGAAAACCGTGGCAATTGCTATCATGTAATCCCAAAACAGTAACTTACGTAACCAGTCCAGAAAAGGCCGTATTTTTGAATTAATAGACAAGATTACAGGACGAGCCGTAGTCCAAAAAAACAGTTTCCGGTCGTGTCCGTACAGTATTTTTTCGACAACCGTGTAGAATAACAAATAAATAAATCACGTTTCTTTACAATATGAACTAAATTAGGAACATTCTAATTGTTGTTTATATTGATACTTATATTGAAATTCGAGCAATTAAGTATTTTTTCTCGGACTAGAACGGAAATATGCTAAGTTCTCAAATAATGAGTATCCGTAAAGCGAGGTTGCCGAAAAATAGGCTTTTACTGGGTGCTGTAGGTACTAATTGGATTTTTTATACAAAAGTAAATTTCCGTAAGCTTTTTTTGTAAATCCTAGACTAAACAGATAGCGAGTCTTAAACACGAACAAGATTTGCAACACTGCGATAAATTATTACTTAGCAACGACTGCTTCTGTTGTGCTCAAATTAATTGGCTAGACAGAAAACCACAAAGCTAGGGTATGCTTATGTTAGAGCGGCAACCAACAATACTTTGGATAAATAATTATTAGCGGCAACGTTGGATGCACTATGAAATAAATTGTTATGCGGGCGATTTAAATTACACAGGGTGTCCATTTAGTGTGCCGGTGGACGATATTTTGTTAACGGTCGACTTAAGGAAAAAAACTTTTATACAAAAGTTGTACAAGTTAAATCATAAAAGTGAAAATTAGGTCTATTGAGTATTCTACGAAATGTCGATTCGTCGGTCAACATGACATATTTAAAAAAATCTTCATCTTCAGCAGTAGTATTTTGGGCCCATTGACAAAATAATGTTCTTCTTTCAAAATCATTGTTGCTTAATTCTTGCTGTAATGTTTGAGTTGGGAAAAAGAAAGTTTTTACCATAAATAATTTATTTACTATCAGATTTATGCATCTTAAACCCTAACATTTATTCTTAAACATAAATAATTCATCGGTGTAGATGATCGAGCAGTTCATCTATTGAATTATTCGTTGAAGTTTGTGACCTAGACTCCGAGTTTGAAGGAGCGAACAAATTCCAACCTTGTTCTTCCTGGCTTCCCTGGTGGGATTTCTATACGTGATGATGATGATGGTTGTACATTACGATTGTTATCTTTTAATTCTCTTCTTCCACCTCCACCTCCTAATGTAATGGGACTTTGCAGGGATTCAGCATGGTGGGACAGTGCTTCCTGCTTATTTTTCATATATTCCTTGGAACACCAATCACAAAAACCCATTGTTCCTCTTATAACTTCATAATGTTCGCAATTTACACACATTTGATGACCATCGTGTAATTAAACCTTATAGAGATAAAAGTTGTTTGCCAATAAACAATTATTCACTGAAGATTATTTTATTTCCAAATAAGGACTAATTTTTCTGACACTTATTTCTGGATTCTCCACCACCGCCAATGCAATGCGTAGCTGGTTATCTTCATAAAGCACTGTTTTGGTCCTAGATGTTTTTTCATACTCTACGCTCCCCGTTCGCTCAAATCGATCTTTTAGTTTAATTATTGATCTTTCGTCCGGGCATTAAGCTTTTGGAAACTTCCGAGTATATAAACGTGATGTCATTAAACAATTTCCATCACTTTCTCCAATTGCGTAAATCATATTTACTAATTCTACTCGAGTGCAATTAAAATTCATTTTGAAAATTAACGTAGACAAGGCCACTGTAAAACGTCGAATAATTGATAATTATTATGTCTGCCATTTGCAGAAAAGTTGAATTTGATAAAAATGCATGACCAACTACCTAGTTATTAAATTTAAAGCATCACGAAATTACGCTTGCTTTTAAGACACAATTTTCTGAAATCATGTTTCCCTTAACAACTTTTTGAAACAAGCTATCAGATATTGGTATCAAATTAAAGGGAATTAAAATATCTTTTCGAAACAAATGTAAAATACAGGGTTTCATTAAAAAAAAAACGAAAACTTGGTTTCAACTGTAGTACTTATACCAATTTTAATAACAGTTAGGTGATTTTACATGTAAATCTTTTTCTTTCCTAAATTTTAGTAAAAAAGTTTGTAAAGATAGTTAAAATCCAACGATTTTTATGTAAAATTATTTTTAGCAAAAATCCATTGAAAAACTCATATCTTGACAACGTCGCATTTGATGATCAAAAATGTTTAAAGTGGAACAGAGGATTACTTAAGGCTTCAATATAATAAAAAAAATATATAGTGTTCCATTTAAAAAAAAGATTCGTTTGGCCCACCCTGGGTTTTTGAGCCAACCTGTATATTTAAAATTATTTTTATAAAGTTTGCGGCATTAACTTGTGAAACATTTATATAACAGGATTTAAGAAGTAGTCCATGTTCTGTGGCGAGACTGCATTTCATTGTATTTTATTGTTGAATCACCCATTGTTTTCCCGACTGTTTTAACTACTTTTCATTACAAAATTTCTTAAATGATTAGTTGCTGAAGATGACTTTCCCTAAAGTCGAAACTAGTACAACAACTTTAAGAAATTTATTTTAATTCTTCATCATTTCATGTATTTTCTATAACCCTTGTTTTCTACCCTAGAGGGGCAAATAAAGTTATTTGGTGGTAAAGACAGACCTTTATTTCTATCTTCCTTAAGGCGACCGTTAACGAGATATCGTCCACCGGCACGCTAAATGGACACCCTGTATAAAGTAATTTATCGAGTTAGACCCCCAAACACACATGTATTTCATAATCCACAAAACTTGATTTAAAAGATCTTGTAACGTACGTTAATTTGACAATGGTGTGTACTTGGACCTAAGTTTTTAATTCAAAACAAATAATGTATCAGTAGAATAAATAGTTACTAAAGACGGTTAAAATATATCCTAAAAATCCAGACTTCAGAGATATGAAATATTAATATCTTTAATATTTCAAAAAGCCTATTCTTCCTGCTTCACTTCAAACTCTTATATTAAAGGAAGTATTTGACCCAATAAGAATACTAAGCTGATTTATAAATCAGCTGATAGGCACATTTTCAAGTGGAAGGTGGTTGAATACGGCGCGTGATCGCCGTTCGACCCGGGTTACGAGAACCAGGTCAGCCGAGAGCTCAGGTCGGAGCATTGAACTGCACTTTACGGTGTTGCCAAATTTACTATTGTTCTATTACTTTAATTGTAAACAATTGAACATATTATATTTATTCCCAATCCATAATATACAAGATAATGTCGGAACAAACAAACCTTTCTAGTATATCTTTTGTCAATAATTAAGCGAGTAATAGACGTAGATATTGGACGTTTAATAAATAGTATACAGTTGTTGCTGCTGTCTGCTAGATGTAAAATATTAATTTAAAATAATTAATCAAGGTGTAACAATTCTCTTCTGCTGTTGTATTCCGTTTACCCGATATCTTTAAAGGGCAATTATTCATTTTGTCATAAGCAATATCTCGAGGCTGTATTATACATAATATTATAAGTAAAGACCGCAGGCAATATGCAATACATTTACATTTTTTTGTTGACAGCTGTCATTTCAAGTACTATGTTCTAATACCTAATATTTTTTCCTAAAATTCATTGGAAAGATAGTTCTCTTGTAAATCAAGTTATTGTGTGGTGCAATGCTTACTACTTTTATTATATTCTGTGTTGACCGACTATGTCATGGTAATGTTCTTTTTACTTGTTTCCTCCTTTTTTTCTAGAAATGTCAGAATAAAAGGTATGAAATAGTCGTTCTGTATCTGTAGGGCAATGCAAGTTGTATTGTAATGAAAAAATGTTTTGCAGTATAATAGCTCCAGTGTTTTAATGAACATAATATGATCGTAACATAAAAATAAAACAACAATTTCTACCTTAATATAATAACTATGAATAATAATATATATTGCTTAGATTTTTAACCCTTGCAAAGTACACAAATGACTATCTCAAGGCCTGTTATATTATTTGGTTAATGTGACATAAATTTTCATATTAAAATATCAATGATTTTTTTAAACAAATGTTCTATAATGAATTTCATTTATCTTCTCGTCATCGTTTCTGAACACGCTGTACTGTAGAGACATGTACATAATATGTATAACTTTAAATATAGATCAAAGTTATTAAAGTTTTTGATTTTGAGTTAATATTTTACACCTAATCTAATCTAAGCCCACTTCTTAAAATTTTTTTTACCTTGACCTTGCTACGCGGAAGTCTTATCGATTTATTTTTATTTTTCATTAATTTTATTTGATGTAGAGAAATATTCTCTTAATACATTATAATAAATCTTGTAGTGGTCTAGCACTCTAAAAGATTATGATTAATTATTGCTTGAAATGACAATCAGAACTTAACTTATAAATAATGAATGAATTCGAACTTGGCCTTGAAGATTGCCTTAGATGATATTTAAGAAAATTTTCATAGTCATATTTTCGGTGTATTAAAAAAATTTGAGGAATTTCTAAACCACAATTATGAAAAAAGATGCGAATAAGTATTCCTCACGATAATAAAAAAAAGATTCTACAAACATTTGCCTATAAAAAAAAATGTCAAAACACTAATTTTAAATAAAGTATGCGAACTTAAATTATTGCAGTGACTCATTTTTACCGGGGTGTGCAAGACATAAGGGAAACGCCAATTCCAGAGTCGTGTCATTTTAAACAATAATAATTCAAAAAATGTATGAATTTTTTGTTTATTATTATAATATATTTACATTTACTATAATAAACATAATATTATAAATTAAACTGAAAAATAAATTAAGCTTTTACATTTGGTGATCTAATAAAGTAATTGGAGAAACTAAATTACGCCTAAATTAGGTATAAAATCCAAAAAGAATAATAAAGCAATGGTATATTTTATTTCAATAATGTTTTAATTATACTACATAATAAAAGAAACATATAATAGTGGATTAAGGGCAAAACCTAAACCTAAATTATAAATGTTTATAAATTTTCTAACTATTGTTACCTAATGAACACTAATTGATAATAATTTGACAAATTATATTCCACGCGGACATTAAAAAGTGTTATAATGACAATACGTTACAATTTTAAATTCATTATTACCATTACAGCGATTATTCGCTACCTGACGATGAAAACATTTCATTACTGTCGCTACTACTGTCATCTGCAGGATTTATAATAATAGGTTTTACCATGACTTCAATGCGTGCATCTAAGTCCCACATTTTTGTCTCTACGCCCTCGACATGTAATACGCACTTATGCCAATTTGCTGCTTGTACATTCGCTATTGACATTTTTAACAGTTCTTTAACATCTCTTAATTTAAAAGTTTTATTTTCACGCGCCACTTCGCCTTTAATCTGTGCCCATATAAGCTCGAGTGGATTTAGTTCACAACGGTAAGGCGGTAAACGTAATATTGTAACACCTCGTTAACGAGCCATTTTATCCACTTCATATTTCGTATATTTTTTTTTGTGAAGTCTCGCAAGATCGAGCAACTGCACTTTTAGCATTTTGTCGCCAAAAGCAACATTTTTTCTTCGAGCCAGTCAACAATCTTTATTTTTCGACACGCAGAAGTTGGCAAAGGTTCCACCCGACGGCTGTGGTATGGTGCATTATCCATCACGATTACCGACCCATGTTCAAACCAATCTTCAAATACTCCCGAGTTCGTGTCCTAATAATAATCACCGGTTTTACGAGATTCAAATACGTTTAACCCACCTTCAAGAAAACCAGAAAGACTCCCGATGTGGGTTATAATTAACCGACAACCTTTTCCTGAAGAGCTTTCAATCCAGTGTACAGTTTATAGATAAAGGCGTTACGTGCACTTTCCGACGAAACTTTGTTTGCTGATCAATCAAAATCTTTTTCCATCCTCTTGTTTCCTTCTAATCAGACACTTTAGTATTCCTATTGTCCTTGATAGTTCTATAAACAGTACGGCAAGATGTCTTAGTCAATGTGACACAACGTTCTGCTGCATCAGTGAATGATATTTTACTGCGTGTACTTAAAATTCTCTCATACACAATTTTTACAATTGTACGGTTCCCAGGTTCTAAATGACGTCGTTTTGTAATTTGTTGGTTACTATCACTTGAAGAACTCGCCTGCATTACATTATTTGCTGTTTTGAATAACCACCAAAATAATAAAACTGAATTGCTAATATCCTCTTGATTGAAACTTGTCTACGACACTAAACGTTGGTTAGAGGCGATAAGAAAGCTTGCGAGCGCCTTTAGACATGGGGTTTTCTTACCTGCGTTGCCAAATTGAGTAGACTAAGTACCGTAGGGTGTAAAAGCCCTCAATGACATGCTGATTTTGGTACATTTTATGAGAATTTATATGAAATATTTTAAAACCTGGCAACATGTAACGACTTATTAATGCACAATCTTTCAAAGCGGTTTTGAATGCTTTTATTTCAGTTCAAAGTGTGTGAGTCGATGTTAATTATTTTCTCCGCACACCGTCAAGGGTGATAAGAACAGTTTTGCCAATTATTTAGGGATCGTAGTATAGTTTTGAACATCACCAGCCTAAACAGAACGTACGACAACACCGCCGTCGCTATGTTGTGCCGCGTACAACCCTCAGGTGTTGGCAGGGTACAGGTGTTTATCGTAAGCAAAAGCTCTCATTCGTCTGCAGCAAAAGCAGGTCGTACAAATCCTGCCGTCGATACGCAGGCAGGAAATAAACAGACCGTTACCCGATTTCCTGTCCCAATTTCGACTTGAGCCCTAACGGACTCGATGGCACTTCATAAAAGTCAATATAGCTTGATAAATATGATAAATGGTCTTTTAGTAACGGATTTAGATGGTGTTAGATGGGCTCAGTTGATAAATAATAATTTGTATTTAAGAGCTTATTCGATTTTTTACCAGTTTTATCGGGGAAATTATCAGTAAAGTCGACGGTTTCTGCAGAAGCCGGATGATGATAATGAATGCGCTTTCAAAATGCCTGCTGACCTATTTAATGGATAATCCGAGTTTTACATTTTTTAAAGCATAAAGCCCTCGTTTCTACTTCACGTTTATTTAGGAAAAAATGTACATGCTCTATATTTTTATGAGATTAGCCTAAATTAATATAAATATCATTAAACTTGGATTAGTATTTTTGTTTCCAATAACTTATTCATTGTCATAGTTTTTATAGTTTTGTACTTTTGAGGCACTTATTAGATACATGGAAGATTTTGTGGTTTTTAAACTCACAACATTTTAGTTAATTACTCAAACTTAGGGACAACAAATTTATTTAAAAGTATTATATTAACAAACAATTTAAAAAAAAATAAAATATTTTTTTTATTTATAGATGCTGCTCCACGTGTTCTCCTTCATTTTCAATGCACCTAATATATATACTTATTCTATATGTCCTCCAATTTGTAACAGAATGGCTCTATTATTTTTTAGTAAATTACCCAAACCTAGGAACAACAAATTAAAATAAAGATGATACATTTAAAAAAAATTTAATTGTTTGTTATTTTTAAATAAATTTGTTATTCCTAGGTTTCAAGAATTTACTAAAACGTTGTATTACATAAATGCATCAAAAGTATAAAACTATGACAATAATTATTAGTTATTGAAAAAAAAAATAATAATCCAATTTTAATGATATTTCTATTGATTTAGACTAAATAAATTAATGAAAATAAAGGGCATATGTTGCATAGGTATTTAGGAAAATAATTCATTTTTAAATATTTAATAATATACAGGGTATTCCATTTAATAAAAAGTAAGTTATGTCAACAATTTTGACATGTCACTTCTCATAAAATTCTTGACTTAACGGCATAAAACTTTACGCAAAACCCTACAGTTTATATTTTTAGTTAACGTTTTAGCTGAAAAAATAAGTATTTTGCAGCCATGTAAAAGTAGGACAAATCGAATTGAATGCACTGTACAGATTACAAAATGGTTTTATTGATTCCAACTAATTTTAGTAATCAGGTTCACGTTAGAAATTATAAGCAAATAAACTTATTACAAAAATTTAAAAAAAAATGCCAGAAAAATAAAAAAATATTAAGTAAGGAAGAGAACGCATATTTAATAATTTTAATAAATCCACGAACTCAAATGTAAATGGATTGGAAAATATTAATAATTTAAACTGCTAAATAATCAAACAAAATATTAAAATATATTTGCAAGACGCATATTGACTTTATTTGTGAAAGATCCAACTTCATTTTGATCTATATATTTTAAATTGCTAGGTTGATCTGTAAAGCAGCTCTTTAACTGATGATTTGTACATCTTCCCTTTAAATTTACCGTATTTGTACAAGTCGAATGTATTATGTTCGGGTGATCTCGGAAGTCAATTCCGATTCAAACTGTAACTTAGCATATGACACTGCATGGCTCACTGACTTAAACGCGAATGGGAATATCTTTTTCAAATAAATGCTTGTAAGAAATAAAAACAAATTTCAGCAGCTTTTCGATTCAGTAAAAATATACTTTTAGCCAATTTTTCAAGTAAACAAAATGTCTCTATTTTTAGACTACCCTGTATATTCTAACTAACATTTGGCCAATGTGTAAAAAGCCCCCAGATATTGCCTAACTAATAACCAAATTTTAGTGCCTTAGTATTACAGAGTTCAAAAATATCAATATTTATTACAGGATATGTGTTTCAAAAAAGAAAAATGGAAATTGATTACTATCTCGAAAACAGTAACAGAAAAATATAGCAAAAGAATAAGAAAAGTTGTTAAGAAACTACTAGAGATTCTAAAAAAAAAATTAGTATATAGAGTGTTCTGTTTAAAATATCAATATTCCTATTACTTTCTATTAGAGGTGGCAACACCACATTGTCGAAAATATTTTGGCTGGGTAGAGCATGTCTTTTTATGCAAAAGCTATAGCTGATTTCTAATAAACGTCCAATACGCCATTCATTGTAAATTACTCCGTAGGTTACAATCACAAATTAGGTGACTAACAAAGAAAGTGACTAACTGATCCCTATTAGGAAAGACCCGGGCCAGCTGTACAATTGAAATATGGCCGAACAGGTGCGTATTTTGCTTAGAATTTAATCATGGTTTGTAATAAAAATAAGTAAGACATTAAATAATATTTTATTTATGTTTAAATGTGAAATTACAAGTTATTTTATTAATAAAAATTATATTTATGATTACATGAATGAATTTTTGTTAATGTAGCCGTTTCTTCTAACTCTGCTTGATTGCTGGCCACACGTTCAATGAGAGTTGAATAAACATTGTTTATAACTTCCTTAGTTTCCACAGAAAAGTGTTTTCTGCTTTTCGACGGGGTTATCTCCTTAGATACATTGGGCTCGCACATATTCTCCAAGACTCACACACGATTAAACAAACGCTGTATTACACACGAAGTAAGAATAATTACTAAGCTTAAAACTAACTAGAGTGGCTATATAATATACAGTCTTTAGAACATAATTTGTTTTATGGAATTAACCCTTTTATTTTGAATCAGGTAAAAATCGGTTTAAAATCACCAAACTATTACTTTAATGATGAAATTACGTCTTCCGGATTCGCAGTTTACTTTAAGACATTTTTAGGTACGGACCATAATTTACCTGCATGTATTCAATCATTCATTGTTTGTTTAC
Source organism: Polydrusus tereticollis (assembly GCA_963920685.1). Classification (NCBI taxonomy): domain Eukaryota; kingdom Metazoa; phylum Arthropoda; class Insecta; order Coleoptera; family Curculionidae; genus Polydrusus; species Polydrusus tereticollis. The sequence continues at coordinate 62,138,138 of OY987329.1, forward strand.
GGCCACCCTTGGATAGTCTCATTCAAAGGCAAAGTTTAACTATCTTATATCTCTGGACAGGCTTTACCTACCTACAGAGAAAATTGACCCCTGTCAGAGCCAACAAGATTTTTCGGAATCAAAATCTGGCCAAAGTTATATACAGGATGTTTCATAACATGTAACATAGCTCGCATGGTGATTAACTAAGACAAATAGTTCATATTAATATAGAAAACGGTTTTTCCTTAATATTTTTTAGCCCGCTTTAGATATCATTTTGTGTCGTCCACGCTAACACGTATTTTGATATTTTTAACGAGAAAAATTATACGACACTGTTTCTTGAAAAAAAATATTATTATCGAAATTGCGCTTTATTACTGAACCCTGAACTTTTCTTCGACTGACCAACAGTTGATTAAAGAAATGAATAATATTTATTTGCATATCGCTGTGACATTTTGATTTTGTCCCTATAACATCATAAAATTTGTCTATTAATATTAACTTGTATCGCACATTTGATTTGAATATTAACTTTAAAACTGGGGAAAAGTACTGTGTTTTTGAGTTTGACTATTCTACCTTATCTATTTACATATATTACTACGCACGTTTTGCTCATGGCGTAATCTTTCATATTGATATTCCTTGTATCAACTACCATCATTTGATCCCTATAACAGGGTATTTCGTGGAAAGTCCCGATAATTTTTCTTTATTTTAAAGTAAAGAAGTTTCTCGTCTTCTTATTTTACAAGAATATTAATGGCCAGTATATCAAGTACTGTATTATGGTGGATTTCGCGAACCCCGGACATAAACGAGGCCATTTGTTGGATGTCGAGGATATTGGGAATATTGTTTATTAGGGAAAAAAATATAGCGAGGTTACGTTTTCACTATGAATATTAAACAATAACTAAATTATGGCACCTCTGCTGTATTTTACTTACTTAAAATACCTGCAACCGAGTTGTCAGGAACCGTTTGATTTATATCAACATTAAGGAAGCGGTACCGCTGGTATGTGTGACCCAGTCTACTCCTACCTTTTACGTTTCAATTCATGCGGTGTCTCTGTACAAGTGTCCATGCTTATAGTTAGTTGTATTCTACAATAATTGATTTATCTTCATTTTGAGGTTGCGTTAGTTCCCGTTTTTTTCCTGTCATTATTGACGGGTGATCCTTTAGCTTCCGGCTTTTGGACCTCACTTAATTTCCAGCAGCAGAATATGCAAGAGGTCTTTTTAAATCCAGGACTATAGAAGTCACCTTTACCGAATGTTGGATTTTAAATCTGGATTCTCTGTCACCCTTCCCTTTGCTTTCCTTGGCTGCGATTATTCTTGGCACATCTGCGTTGCTATTATTATTCGCTACTGAAGTCAAGTCACGGTTACCAAGACCTAGGGTCCAAAGCATTTAGGAGCATCCCAGTAACTTTTCCTTGAGCCCGAAATTAAACAATGCTGCCCTTGAAGCTCCTAATATGGTCTCCTCTATGTAGGGGGGTTTTAGTCGCTCTTCTGTATCTTTTTTTCAGACTGTCTTCTTTTAGTTTTTTTTTTTAATTAAATAAAGTCATCAATATTTCTTTTTACTTACTACTGCGTTTTATTTATTTATTTTTTTTATTTTCTGTATTTTTCTCTACATTTTTTTTTGCTTTTTTTTGCATGTGGTGTCAGGTCACACGGACAGAGTTAGCTCCACGATCGTTTTGAAGGTTTTCAGCTTTTCCTGTGGCAAAGATGGTGGCGCTTGTCAAACTCCAACTACGCGAGCGAGGGCTATTCGCACGCGTGCTCGACAGCTGGTTCTGTGGATTTTCCCTGACCACTACTTGTATTTTTATTAATTATTAATCAATCTTCATTTCGTTCTTTGCGGTTTTGTTTATTCAGCGCTGCTCATCGCAGCATCGCTGAAAAGTACTATATTTTTTTTTTAATAAAATATTTTTTTTTTCATTTTATTTTTTTTTATTTTCATTCAACCAATAAACAACACTAATGCGCGTTGCAAGTTTTTTTCCATTAATTAGGGTTGGTCATAAGAAAAATATTTACCCCTCATCCCTCCTTAAGGCTCCCCCAGGCAGAAAGCGGTCTGCCCGTCGCGGTAGGTGGTCTTGTGTTATGTTGCATAGAGTATGGAGGTATACCAGCCCTGCTGTATAATTGACGGGCTCCGCAGCAGTCGGCTAACATAATTATGTATAATGGGATATAAAACATTTCTTCTACTATTAACTTGAGAAATCGCCATGACTTACTCCATTTATTTCTCTAATGAGAAGTAAAATTTTCCTGTAGTCCACCGCACGAGGCTAGCACTACGAGGTATGAAGAGAAAGCGAAATAAAAGCCATAAGTATGGAGCTTTAAGCCGCGTGTCATAGACGTGCGTACAACTTTTCTGAATATGATTTGTTTACTATAAATATAGATTTTATTAAAAGGAAAATACAAAATTATATAAAAATAAAATATGCTAAACGCAACAGCTCGCACTAGACGCCCCTAAACCTATAAACATGAAAACAATTACAAGGCGTGACGCGTGTACCGGATGTCCAAATAAGAAAGGACGCCGGCTATATCTCAGGAACTATTAGTCCCAGAGCATTCAGGTAAACATTTTTTTGGACATAAGGCCATAAAAAATTGCTGGAAATAATTTTTAAGTTTAGTAGTCGTCCGCTAGAGGGCGCAACGAACACTCGAAAACATAATCCTGTGCTTATCTCCAAGAAGACATACTAAAGGTATCCTAAAAACGCAATATTTAAAATCTTGATGAGATTATGAAAAAATTTAGTTTGGGACTTTTTGCCATTACTCTTCAAATAAGGGGTGGGGGAAGGTTCAAACATGCTATTAACAAATGTCATACAACTTTTTTGTTTTTTAACCGATTTCAATGACCTTGGCATCATTTAAAAGAGCTTTTCCTGTTTAATAAAATTCATAGTAAAAATAACAAAATTAAATGAGTTTGTCGCCGCTAGGGGGCGCTATTTCAAGAAGTCGACAATTTTCTCATTTTCCTAGGAAATTTTAAATGTAATGAGGTATGTTTTTACATTTAGATGGAAAGAGGATAAAAAAATAAGGAATTTAGTGAAAACCGCAAGTTGATATCTTAATCATATTCCAAGGTATACAAAATATACAAGAATATTTTATGAAAAAACTTTTTGCCTTGCGTTTTGGGTAAGTAGGCCTGGAAATGCAAAAATTAAACAAAACACCCGTAGTTGTCACTAAGGCTTATTTATCCGATGCCATTTTTTGTCGTTGTTATGGTATTGCAATTAAGCTTAAAACAATGATAATTCCCAATTAAATAATATTTAATATGCTAGCCGTTTATTTTGAATGCTACCAGAACTTAACAATAGCATCAAGAATATACGCAATGAGGTATCCTGGACAGAGACGATATTTATAATAACAGAACCTTTACAAGATTGGCCAAACGGCTACTAGAAAATGGCAGTACCAAATTTAACATAAAAACAAAATTAAACACAAAAGATTTGGGACTACGCGATGAGGTATCCTGGACAAAGACGATATAATAACAGAACCTTTACAAGATTGGCCAGACGGCTACGAGAAAATGGCAATGTTGATTTACCTATCAACCGAAAGCGAGGAAATGGACGCACTGAAGAAAACATAGTGAATGTTTTTTCATATGTTGTGGGATATATCCTCATATGGGAATTCCTCAAATTCCACTGGATTTGGAAACCGTGCATAACATCTTAAGAGACCACAGGTTTGTGCAAAAATTAAATATTTTGTTGTAAAAAATAAATATTAACACTTAATATTATTAGGTATTTATGCAACAAGTGTGTAAAGCAACCCTTTTTTATAAATATTATCGCATGAGGCAATCTCATGAATGAAAAAAGGTACTTTACACATGAGTTTCGATCAAGTTTCTTTGTGTAATAAAACTTTATTATTAGTTTAGGATGCATCCATATCACATTTTTCTCCATCAAGAATTAAATGACACAGACTTTGATAACCGTCTGAACTAGTGTCACTGGTTAATTAACATGATGGAAGAAGATCCCCAATTCAATTCTCATTGTTTTAAGCTTAATTGCAATACCACAACAACGACAAAAAATGGCGTCGGATAAATAAGCCTTAGTGACAACTACAGGTGTTTTGTTTAATTTTTGCATTTCCAGGCCTATTTACCCAAAACGCAAGGCAAAAAGTTTTTTCCCAAAATATTCTTGTATATCTTGTATATCTTGGGATAGGATTAAGATACCGACTTGCGGTTTTCACTAAATTCCTTATTTTTTATCCTATTTCCATCTAAATGTAAAAAATATCTCATTACATTTGAAATTTCCTAGGAAAATGGGAAAATTGTCGACTTCTTGAAATACAAAATCATTTAATTTTGTTATTTTTACTATGAATTTTATTAAACAGGAAAAGCTCTTTTAAATGATGCCAAGATCATTGAAATCGGTTAAAAAACAAAAAAGTTGTATGACATTTGTTAATAGCATGTTTGAACCTTCCCCACCCCTTATTTAAAGAGTAATGGCAAAAAGTCCCAAACTAAATTTTTTATAATCTCATCAAGATTTCAAATATTGTGTTTTTAGGATACCTTTAGTATGTCTTTTTGGAGATAAGCACAGAATTACGTTTTTGAGTGTTCGTTGCGCCCCCTAGCGAACGACTGGTAGACCGTTTTGGTGTTTCCTTTAAGTTTTTAGTTGTTTTTAGCAGTTTAATGTGATTATTTTAGAAAATCCATAAACATTAATTTAACGTAGTTTGGACCTTTATATGTAAAACCATAAATTATTTTATAAAGTTGCTGTGAAATAGCGAAAAATGCCAAATTCATGATCTGTTCCCGGGTGTATACTCAACTATAATGTGCTTCACTGATGAATTGCTATTTATTGATAAAAAAAGGATACCGAAAGACGATTTAGTATTGCGAAAATGTATCAGCTTTTGCATAAAGTACTTTGAGGAAAGGTTTTTAGTCAGGAAATTGAGGGCAACCAGAAGACTTGATGGTAGATAACACTAGAACAGTGCAATGTAGGAACCTTTTTTTATAATAATATTTTGGTATATTGTTTAAATTGTTATTAGGCGATAAACATAGAAAGATTATAAGTATATTAGTTAGCTATTAAATAGATAGTATAATATTGAAGGTTGAGCATTCATACTTATGGCTCGTACTTGGTTTAGGTTCGAACGAAAATTTAGTAACAAAACAATGCCTACATTCGTTGTACATTTTTTTTAGATTTTCATACGATACAAGTGTTTTTTACTTAAAATATCGATTAAAGCATACCTACAAGTTTAAAGCAGGTTCCTCTTAATGCCTTTTTATTTTTCTAGTCAAAAAAATAAAGTTTATATAGTTCCTCGAGGAAGATAAAATGATAGTATGTATATACCTACCTACCAACCGACTGATATAAGATTTTATTTAAAATAGCTACCTATGAAATTGTTTCTAATGTTTGTTATTCAGGGATTATTTGGGAATTATTTTCGTAACCTCGAAGGAGTATCGAAGTTCGAAAGCACTACTTAGTGATCATAACATAAGCTAGTTTATAGCCTTGAATCACTCTGTATACTAATCATCGAAATACCTTTTTAATATACGATTCTATACCTCATTTCATATAATTTAAGACATCTTTGACTTACAAATATCAATTTTATTATCTACATGCCATATAGCCTCTATAATAAATTTCATCTTCTAATGTGACGTCACGATCTTAACATGATGGCCTGTTCTTTGAGACGGCAGTGGTTATGTGAAAATTAGTCATTAAATTACTTCTTCTGATCCAGTGTCTCGTCGCGTTGACCTGTTGCCAGATTTGATAAATAGACTAAATTATAATTTATTAGTATATTCCACGATAAAAATTATTTCTTCACTAATTAATTGATTGATTGATTCCCAAATATTTACTAGATAAACTTATTAGACGTTCTGATCTGCACACTCTTTTTACTCGCCATAGAGACTTGTATGTATTTGAGTTATACTGCCGTTAACGCGTCCAATTCCTTGCCTGACCGCATGAGAACTGCCCACAGCCGGCCTCCATTCTGTATGGATGTAAGGGAGTTTTTGCTGGCGAGTCGCCGGTCGCGCTGTGACTAGCACTGCTTTTTAATACCATTTATTTTCGCTTTATAATAAATGGTAAAAAATAATTTTGCACTTTCCACAAAAAGAATAGAAGAGTACTCTTTTGTACTCCTGTGAAGAAGCAACAGTGTTGCGAAACATGTCGAGTTAAAAATAAAACTTGTATATTTGTGGAAAGTGTAAAATTATTTTTTACCAATTATTATAAAGTGATAATGAATTTCCACCAAGTAACAACCGAATCAATTCATTCACCATTTATTTAATATATTATTATCTCATCACTTTTTCTCAATGTTACTATCTCTACCATTACCCATAATAATTAGTCTAGTTCTTCGAAAATAGTATTTATATCTTTAAACTCTTAAACAATTTCTGTGAACCTTCTCTTTTCACAATTTTTTCTTTTTTTTTCTCTTTTGATTTGTATAACAATATGTTTCATCTGTTCAGCCATTAGAATTAATAGTCAGTTTCTACAGGGTAGTTGTATATGCGCAGCTATAGTTGGATACCGCCACCCGCTTTCTAACTTTCGATTGTACTCCTCGTATCTAATTAAAAAAAGGCATTATTATTATTATGATAATATTTAAAATTGTAAACATGACAGAATACAGAATCATCAGAATCGTCTTTTGCTATCGGCAAGCATATGTTCTCGTTACCCGGAACTTTATTTTTATAATAGGCGAGATAATTTTATTAAGACTAAAAATGAGGCGAAAATAGCTAATATAAAGATCTAAACGAATTAAACATTATGTAATATTTTAGTGTTAGTAGTAAAAAAATCTATATATACCTCAGTTGAGGAAGCTGTTATTTACCTCGCACATCATATTGCTATGTAAAGCTCACTTCTTAACTTAGGTTAACTTTAAAAGTAGAATGTCCATGGAAACACGTTTATGCCGAACTTCACCCTTGATTGTTGCGTATTTGTTGTTAAACCATACTGCAAATTACAACCAATAAAGACATTTATTTATTATTAGACGCTTACATACCTATACCTGCCTATACATACACTTATATATTAAAAACTACAATTTCTGCTTTATTACACGTCTAAAATTCCTAATTAAAAAACAATAAATATAGTCTATCTTCGAGTTTTACTTTGAATCCATAAAATGTAATTACTAAAGGCATTTGGCTGGTTTAGTTCAATTTTCTTATAACCGATATGAATTATTACAGTTTCCAAGTACTTTACCAAAGAGCCACTTTGCCGTATCATTCTTACCTTCACCTAGTTAGAAATATCATTAATTATTTCTACAAGAACCTAACTTTATGCCAAAGTGAATGTGGGGTCGTGGAAAGTCCATTTGTATCTATGGGAAAGTTTCCGTTTTTGTTCCTGGCTGATGGTAAAATCCAAAACTTTTAATATCATGGTCCAATAGTTTATGTGCTTAATTAAACTGTGTCAATGGGGTATTTTCATATTAAGAACGGACCAAGTGGTGAAATTAGAACAAAGGAAAAGCTAAGTATTAGATGAAGTTAAACTTTTAACGGGTTTTAGCTTACAAGGTATATAGGGTGTCCGGACATTCCGTATGTATATTTTAAAGAGTACGTAATATGTAAACATGAAAACAAGTTTATATAAAGGCAAGTTCTTAAAAATGTCTTATAAGAAAGCTGTGGCCATCCAAATCTGACCTCCAAAGACTGGTCTCTATTTTATTATTTTGCAACCGCTTAAGGTAAAGTTCTTTTCACGAAAAATAGTTGTAATTTAATGACTGCAATAAAATGGGTGCCAGTTGGGGTCGAATATACCTGTAAATTCCCAGGATCCATTTTTGGTGCCGGATTATAATGATTTCTAGGTAAGGTTAAATTAAAATAAGATAATTTTAAATGTTTAGAAATCGCCCAATAGCAGGTAATTTGATAGTCAGTCTTTATTTCTCAAGGGAAGTGTTCAGTTGCATTGCAATATCATTTTACGAAATATTATATTATACGTATAAAACCGCATTATGTGGCGTCCGTGGAAAAACATTGACAGAGCTTCTTAAAATGTTCCGGTAAAGAGAAAGCATTTATCTCTCAATGCTAGAAACATTGCAAAAACTTTTTATAGGTCTTCCCTCAACAGGGGACTTAACGCTAGTGCTGCTTCGAGTTATCCTAGTAATTTGGCCAAGATACCCCTGACTACAGTGAAAAGAATCGTGCTAAATCAAATGAAACCAAGAAAGAACCGTAAAAATGCCGGTTCCAATTATTAATGTGTCGACAAAGCCGACAATGACTTGATAAGATGGAAAGTCTACATCAGGTACGAAGAGCAACGCGTACGTACATTAGAAAACTCTGAAGCAACAGCTCACCAATGGCGAAACCCAAATAAGCTGTAAAATCACTAGCCTTTGGAGAGTTTTGTTTAAAATGGGCCTCAGATATCGCACAATTGACAAAAAGCAAGTTCTTATGGAATCATACGAGTATAATTACTTAATTTCCTCAGTCCTTAATCCTACCCTTTACTGCACCTATACACCTTATATATTTATTGTCCACTCTTTAGTTTTATTGCAGTTAAAAGGTCAATACCATTTATTGTGAAAGGAACTTTACCGGTCTTAGAACACGAACTAATATTAAATAATGCTAATTTTTGATATTGAGAGTTAGCGTCAAATTTAATCAGGGGTTTTCCTAGGGGAGGTATCTTAGTTTATTTTTTGTTCCTAATTCTTTTACACGACACAGTTTTAAAATTTTCTTATGATTCTTAGGATCCTTTAACACAAAAAACGGTATTTCTGTAAAATATGGTTGGGTTAATAGTTTAGGAGAAAAGATTATTAATTTTAATCATTACATAGACTATCGAACTGCGCTTAAACTGAAACACCACAGTAGTCTTATGACGAACATAAATTTAACTCACAATTTCAAAATTTTTCATTTATTAAAATTAATTCGTTTGCTAAGACGCACACCGCTACCTCAAGCGGTTGCTAAGAAATAAAATAGAAACTAGTCTTTGGAGATCACTTTTGGAGAGCCGTAGCTTCCTTAGAACAGATTTATGGACCTACATTCGTTTGAACTTTTTTCATGTGCTCATCATAATATATGAGATATATTGAAATATACGACCGGAATCTCCGGACACCTTGTATTATACATTATGTAATTTACGAAGGATTGAACTATGATAATGTCGGATATGGATTGGTACCCTCAAGGGATAGAGCACGCAGTCATCATTTATACACATTTTGTTTGTGGTACTAGGACTCTTAATGTGGTGAAGCTTATTAGAAAAGCATTTGACAAGAAAGTTGTAATATATAAATGACAGCTGTAGTATTGTTTATTGGAAGGAGTTGAATGTAGAAGATGGTAAGGAATAGTGTATTACAATTGATTAGAATAAAGGGTTCCATTTTTTATAATGGGGGTGTGAAAATCTTCCTCCAAGTGAGCTGCTTTTGCAGGCTTATAAATCTATCTAAATCAATATCCCTAAAGAAATGTTGTAAATCATGGGCCAGGAGATTGGTAATCTACAGAAAGTATCTGTAATCTGTGGGCGAGCCTTTACTTCTGTTCTTCAAAATTGAGGAAAAAATATTTATTTTATAGAAGATTCAGATTCAGCACCACTTGAAGTAGATTTTTTTTATTTTTTTTTTTATGATAAGGCATAGCACTGGAGGATTAAATTAAGGGCGCGTGTGTGCAGGAAACGATTCACGTTGGTCTTAAATCTCTGGAGATAGTACTCGTTGGAGAACACGGCCTCAGGGAGGTCGTTCCAGAGTGATGACATTCTCCAGAAGATGAAAGAATGTTTAAACAGTGTCGTTCGAGGGAGACTAAGCTGAACCACGTACGGGTGGGCTGGAGTGGCTCGTCGTGTATTTCTACCATGCAACGCCCTGGGTGGAAACAAGCGGGTAACCTCAGTTGAGCACTTGCCATGAAAATATTTGTAAAATAGACTCGAGTCGCCAACCTACCTTCAATGTTCAAGGCTTTCCAGGTTATTTGTCAGATCATGGTAATAGATCAAGCGAATGTCTCTGCTTTGAATGAAACCTAGCAATCTCAGAGTATGTTTAGGAGCAAAGCTTCGAATATGTGAACAGTGCTCCAGCGATGGTCGAATTTGGGCTTTATAGAACATCATAAGTTGTTGGGGTATATAGAGGTTCTTAGTTTGGGAAAGTATTGCAAGCTTTTGGGAGGCTGCCTTAGCAATGGCTGCAACGTGACTATGCCAAGACATATTACTATCCAAATTGACGCCCAATAAATGAATTGATGATGCCAAGGGGATCCGGTGTCCCGCCATGACAATATCCGGTTCTTCGACATTACCTATTTTAGAAAAACTGCCGCCAGGGTTTTTTAGAGTTAAATTCTACTTGGTTACTGTCACCTCAAGATAGAATTTCTTCCAGGTCTTTGTTAAGATGTGATACCTCTTGCTGCCTATAGAGATGTGCGTTGGCAGCCGATGTCCGAGCATAATAATAATAATAATAATAATAATAATAATAATAATAATAATAATAATAATAAATAAAAGCCGAAGACCAAGAAAACGAGCAAGCTGAATTACAACCTGAAGATCGAGCTCAGCAAGAAGAGCAGCTGATCGAAAACCCACCGGAAAACTATCAGCTTATCGAAAATCTGGCTATGGAAATGAGAAGAGCTGAAATAAAATACGAAGGTACAGATCCACTGTGTAGACCACCACTACCCAAGCTAAACTCCTCCAAAAAACTAGCAGTCACACTAGAGGTAATAAACAACAGAATTCTACCAGAATATGTTGCAAGAGCAACATCATTGGAAGCTATACACACGGTAATATACTATGCAGCATTAGCAGTAGCCAAATCAACTGGAGCAAAATAAGGCAAAATGGCCACCAGGCAAGAGTCGAGCTCCGAACACCCGCATGGCAGCAAAGAATCCAGAAGAAAATAGAAGCGCTCAGAAGAAGTATTGGACAACTTCAATCTTACATAAGTGGAATTAGATCAGCAAGAGTACTACGATCTGTACAAGCTATAATGACTCAACACAGGATCCACTCAAGACAAGATGCAGAAAATATCTCCCCACAACAAGGCCTTGATACATTAAAACAGAAACTGTCCGTATACGCAGGCCGTTTGAGACGATACAAAGCCAGTAATGCGCGGAGACAAGACAACGCCCTATTCCAAAGATCGGAAAAAGCTTTCTACAGGAAACTAAATGATGGAGATAAAAAGGAGGGAAGCACCTATCCAACAAAAGAGGCAATAGACCAATTCTGGAAGGACCAGCTAGCCAGACCTGCAAACTACAACGTTAACGCTAGTTGGATTCGTGAAGAAAATGTAATCTCCCAGAACTACAACGAGATACAACACGAACCATTCACAGCGGCAGAAATATCCGCCATCACCAGGGAGTTACATAACTGGAAAGCGCCTGGCCCGGATGGAGTTCATAATTACTGGATTAAGAAATTCTGGTGCGCGCATGGGAAACTGGCTGCATTAATTAATGAAACTCTGAAAGACCCCTTAAAGCTGCCGCCATTTCTCACCCAAGGAATAACGTATCTTCTGCCAAAAGACCGCAAAAATACACACGATCCATCAAAATATCGACCAATCACTTGCCTCTCCACATTATACAAGCTGATAACATCCTGTAGTACTAAGAGAATTTCTTCCCACTGTGAAGGATACAACATTATAGCTCCACAACAGAAAGGGTGCACCAAAGGAGCCATGGGATGCAAGGAACAATTAATAATTGACTCAGTCATCAGCAGCCAAGCTTACTCTAAGCAAAGAAACCTCTATGATGAGCTATTTTGCCTTGTTTCATTCTCAACTTTGTTATGGAGTAGCTTTGTGGGGAAATAGTTCCGCAGCCCAAATTGTATTTAGAACTCAAAAAAAAGCCATTCGAACTATTACTGGCTCTCATTATCGAGCACATTGTCGACCCATATTTCAAAGACTCGAAATAATGCCGTTGCCATGCATTTTTATATTTTATTCGTTGGTGGAAATTCACCAGAAAAAATCAAGTTACCAGTCATCCAGTACGATTCCTAAGTATAAGTTAAGAAAGGATACTCTCCTGATACCAAGATTAAGATTGGCAAAGTCTGTTAAAAATTTATTAAACCTCCAACTTTATAATAAATTGCCCAGCGAAATGCAGAGTTTGGGCGAGAAAAGGTTTAAGATGGAAATAAAAAATTATCTTTTAAAACACTGTTTTTATTCTGTTCAGGAATTCCTTGCCTCAAATCTTTTTCTGTGAGGCAGTGCGTACCATTCGTTGACCACGTAATATTTTATTTTAGCCATGTATCGACTTTGTACTATGTTTATGTCTAGTTATATTATTTTATTTTAGTTTGTAATATTTTCTTTTGTATGTTACTTTTTTTCATTGTCATATTATTTACTATGTATTTTAAACATTGTTTTTTTTTTGACCTGCTATAATGTATATTTTTTGTACAACCATAGTTAAATAAAATTCTATTATATTCTATTCTATTCTATTCTATTCTATTCTATTCTATTCTATTCTATTATATTCTATTCTATTCTATTCTATTCTATTCTATTCTATTCTATTCTATTCTATATTGCCTTTGTAGATTACAAGAAGGCCTTTGACTCCGTACCGCACGAGTGGCTCCTTTGCATATTAAAGATCTACAAAATCGATCCTTACTTGATAACATTTCTACAACACGCAATGGGGCTGTGGAAGACCAAGATTCACCTTAATGAGGGGACCACCAATATTTCCACCGACATTGTTCCAATAAAACGAGGAATATTCCAGGGTGATTCCTTAAGTCCTCTGTGGTTCTGTCTAGCTATGAACCCTCTCTCCAACCGACTAAACTCCACAAGATATGGATTCGCTATCAAAAACGGCAACCAAGAAGCAAGTAGGGTTAACCATCTTCTATATATGGATGATCTAAAACTAATGGCCGCTACCAAAAACCAAATCGATCAGATGCTTAAAATAGTGGAGGAATTCTCCAATGATGTCGGAATGCAGTTTGGCCTGGATAAATGTCGTACTCTCACCATGATAAAGGGAAAAATACAGCAAAACCCGTTCGTTATGCAAGATGGCCAGGAGATTCAGGCAATGGGAGAAGGCGAGAACTACAAATACTTGGGGATGAAGCAGGCTCAACGAATCAGTCATGCAGCGATGAAGACAGATATAAGAGAAGAGTTTTTTAAGAGAACAAAAAGGCTTCTGAGAACGAAACTGAACAGCAAGAACCTGTTCAAAGCAATTAACACCTACGCCTGCTCAGTTCTGTCCTACTCATTCGGCATTGTAGACTGGAGCATGACTGACATCGAAGGGCTACAGCGCAAAATCAGAACCCAACTAACCAAAACACTCAAACACCATCCAAGAAGTGCGGTAGAGCGGACCACTTTACCACGACATCAAGGCGGAAGAGGTCTGGCAGATATTGGGAAAATAATGGATCAACAAATAACCAACTTAAGGGAGTACTTCCGCAACAAAGCCCAAACTTCAGACCTACACCATGCTATTTGCGAAGCAGACCACTCTACTCCTCTAAGATTGAGGAATCGGAATGCCCCACAACACCACAAGACCAATGAAGAAAAGCTACAGATATGGAGGGAAAAACCTCTGCACGGACGACACCTGAACGAGGCAACCCAGGATCACGTCGACAGTCTTGCGTCGAACTACTGGCTCATCTCTAGACAGATGTTTCCTGAAACGGAGGGATTTCTACTGGCAATCCAAGATCAGGTCATACCAACTAGAAACTACCTGAAATACATAATTAGAGACGACTCAGTACAGGTAGATAAATGCAGATATGGATGTCAAACGGCAGAAACGATCCAACACATCACGGGAGGATGCCAGATGTTTTCTGCAACAGAATACAAGGAGAGGCATGACGCAGTGGCCAAGATCCTACACCAGGAGTTAGCGGTGAAACTGCAGCTTGTCCAAAATGAGAAGATCCCATATTATAAATATACACCACAGACAATCTTAGAAAGCAACCACTATAAGATGTACTGGGACCGGACTATTCTTACTGATCAGACGGTGGCCCACAACAGACCGGACCTTGTAGTGGTAGACAAGAGGGCCAGGAAAACGACTCTGATAGATGTAGCTATACCAAATAACAACAACCTTCTAGTGAAGCATGCTGAGAAAATAGCGAAGTATCGAGACCTCCAGGAGCAAATAAGAACACAGTGGAATATGGACAGCATCGAAACCATGCCGATTATTGTTTCAACAACAGGAGTAATCCCAAACAAGCTTTTGGAAAACCTTAGAGCACTAGACTTACCTCAAGATCTCTACAAGGATATGCAGAAAGCAGTGCTACTTTCAACAAGCCGAACAGTCAAAAAGTATATGGGTAATCAAAGAAGAACCCCACGGGCCCAATAACACGGAAAGGGCCCCCACAGAGCTCAATCCTTTTGATATCGGTGATATCTGGGATGAGTGAATGTTCCCCGTAGAGGGAGTGCATGACAGGTCTCGCGACCTGTCAGAAAATCATAATAATAATAATAATAATAATAATAAACACTCTTTATTTCATAATTACATTATATAACATAAAATGAAATAGTATCAGATATTCTAGGCAAAATTTGCGATACAAATTTGAGATTTTTACAAAATTCTCATCGATATTATACGGTTTAATGTCTTTCAGTAATTTAAATATGTTTATTTTTACTTTTTTAATGTCGTCACAAATTTTGATGTATCTTAGAAGACTTTTGTATAGTTTAATACAGTTGTAATAAGCACCACTTTCGTACAATGTCAGCTTATGTTTAGGGAAAGTATAGTTCTTCGTTCTTGTTAGATACTTATTTTGTGATTCACTGTATCTAAATAAGGATCTGTTTTAAAAAAAGAATAAAACACATTCCTGTATGTAATCTACAGGGACAGTGAGAAAATGGTTCTCTTTAAATTTACCTCTACAACTTTCTCTGATATTGAGACCTAATATTGTTCTTACTGCTCTTTTTTGACATATAAACAATTGTTTAACGTCCCTACATTTCCCATACAAAATAATTCCGTATCTGACGTGTCATTCGAAATTTGCATACTAGACCATTTTACACGTTTGCCTATCCAGATATCTAACTAAAATGCGTAAAGTGTAATATACCCTATTCAATTTACCAAGAACATATTCTACATGATGGTTCCATGATAGGGTTTTATCCAAAACCATTCCCAAAAATTTTGTCGTCTGTGACAGTTTTAGTTGAGCATTATTTACAACGATATGTTCCATTTCTTCCAATGTAGACCTCGTCGTTTTAAATAGTATGGTGCTTGTTTTTGATCTATTTAACACTAGCTTATTTTTGGCAAACCACTCATTTGCACCCATCATTATTCATTCGGATCTTATATTACTACTTAGCAGACTTGGAGCCACTATAAGAAAATTGGAATCATCCGCATAATTTGTTAAAGTACAGTTATCATCGATAGAAAGTAGTTCTGTAATATCATTTACATAGATAATGAATAGTAAAGGTCCCAAAACACTTCCCTGTGGTATTACTAGTTGTATCTCCGCTCTATTAGATGTTACGCGGTCCTTTCCCTTACCTATTGTTACGTTTTGGTACCTTTCCGATAGGTATGATCTGATCCATCACAAGACCATTTCTCTAATTCCATACAGTTCCAACTTGTCAAGCAAGATTTCATAGTCCAATGTATCATATGCCTTTGAGAGGTCAAGAATACTCACAAGGGGATCATTCCGTCATCCAAAGACCCTAAAATCCGCGCAACAAACTAAAACACTGCTGTCTGAGTCTACCTGCCCTTTAAATATCCATGTTGAACCCCGTTAAAGAGATCATGCGTTAACATGAACTCCATAATACGGTTACCCATTATCGGCTCAAAAAATTTTGAAAATGATAGGAGCAAACTAATAGGACGGTAATTTTCGGCCTTTTTTTCATCGCCTTCTGTAAATGTAGGGACTACTATGGCTAGTTTTAGTTGGTCAGGAAATAATCCGTACTTTATTGTATTATTTACTATATAAACGAGGGGGTCCACAATTGGTTCAATCATATACTTGATTAAAGAAGTTGAAATTTCATTATGTCCACTACTAAATTTGTTTTTTAGATTATTGATTATATTTAGGATTTTTTGTGAGTCTGACAATTTTATGGGAATGGTCTCGGGGCATCGCTCTATTTTAGCAGAATGTGGCCTATTTTCTAGCTGAGTCAACAAATATGGAGCTGCGGTGGATAATTAAGTGTTAAAATCGTTGGCAACTTGCAACTTGTAACAAGTTGTCCTTTGTATGTATTTCGCATTTCTTCTTTGTACCGTGAATCTCACTAACTGCTTCCCACGCACATTATGATTTATTCTCAGATTTGTTCACATGATGTCTTTTTTTAAAGTCTTTTAATAACTTATCGTACTGTTCCTTTTTTCCTTCCTATTATGATTTTTTAATATATACAAAACATCTAATTGGTTTTTAGAGTCTCTGATCTGGGGATAATTCTGTCAATATTTACTTTTATTGAAATTTCTAACTGGTGTTTTTTGTAATGGAAAACAGCTATTAAAATCATTCAATAATAAGTACTAACCTCATAAATTCGTTCCATTGTTCATTTATTAACGGCGCTTGAAACGCATTATATAGTGGTCAAATTTTGAGCTGCTATTTTTTTTTAACTTTTTTTTAGAAGAGTCGCAAAAATTCCTTTTTTCCAAAATTTTATTTGTTTTATTTATGATATTAAGTGTTAGTTTTTGTGCAGTATGATCCGAAATGTGAGAATATAGAACCTCAGCATGCAGTTCTTCATCAACATTCTAATTCTAAAGAGTCTAACATTTTTTTGTTAATATATAGGAAGTCTAAGTTAAAATCGCCTGCCAGAACAATTACCTCTTTCCCAGTCAAACTCATTGACAACATTACTTCTGACTTTCCTAAAAAAATATTTAAATCACCAGATGGTGGCCGACAAATTGAAATTACGATTACTTTTTTGTTTTTACACTTTAATTCACAACCGCAGCACTCAATTTGTCCCTCTGTACTTATAGCATTTTTATCGGATCTCTCTTTACAAGATAATATTTTTTCTACATAAATGGCACAACCCCCATGTCCATTCTCTTGCTCTCGGCAAAAGCTGCTCACTAACTTAAATCCTTGTATACCATAGTTCACAAGCTGTTCCGTAGTTTTCCAGTGTTCTGGGACACATAACACGTTGCAGTCTAAGTTTTCTTTAAGTAGGTCTTCAATTAAGTCTACAGTTTTCGATTGATTGTACATTTTGGTGGATGATTATCGCTGCATTTTTCTGTGTCTGATGGACATCCTTAGATTTTACCTCTGTCCTAAGAAAATTGTCGTCCTCGCCATAGTTTATGTTCCGTCTTGTGTTTGCCATTTTTCTGTGATATATCGGACAGTTTCGGTCTCGCGCAGTATGACATCGCTCCATGTAACTCATTAGTTTACAGTTCGGACAGTCAAATATTGTTTTAGTACAATCTTTTCCCATATGTTCTTCGCCACACTTTTGACAACATTCCACTTTATTGCAATATTTCGCTACATGACCAAAGCCACAGCATTTGAAGCACATGGTTAACGGTATATATCCTTGAGTGTGGGTAGCTACTAGGTCAAAGTTAATGATTGTTTGTTTTTTAAACCACAAAATTCAGTTTTCTTTTTATGAATTTCTGCATATTTTCTTCCCTACTACTTCTATTTTTTGTGAGGCTTGATTAGTCATCATACTTCGAACGTCAGGATTTTGACGTAAGAGTTCCACTAAAAAGTCTTCATCGCTATAACCCTTCTCTATGCCGGTCACCATGAACATGGGGTCTGTTTTGTTAAGTTATTTTATTGAATAAGTACCTTGATTTTCCAGTGCTTTCCTTAGTTTCTCTTGTTGTGTTCATGTGTGGCTTTCTATAATAACTGCCCCACTTTTTATGCATCTCAAACTTTTAAAGCCACGTCTACATCTTTATTTTTTACATCTTGTTTTATTTTTTGGATTGTTTTTTGCGGGTCACCATTGTCTGGTAATCTTGTTATGGTTTCAAGTTTGTTATTCTTAGGTGGTGTACTCCATGGCACACTTTTTGTTTCAGCTATTTTCGAATTACTGTTATTTTTGTCCATTAAAACTGATGCATATGTCAAACTCGGGGTTATGCTTCTTTGCTGTAATATGATGTTTTCCTTTTTCATCTTTCCTATTTGGTGTACCATCATAGTTAAATTTTTTAGTAACGTTATTGTCGCTTGTCTAAAAATATATTTCTTTTTCTGGTTAACTTTTTTCCCTTTTCCTGCATCCGATTTTACTTGCTTTTTAGGCGCGTAGAGCTCATGAAAGTGAAATGAAAATTTTAAAAATGATATTTTATAATTAAGATGTATTTTACTTAAAAAAAAAATTTAACTTAATTAATTAAAATATATTTTCATAAACTTAAATTAGCAGAAAAATTCTAGAGCAACTTTTTCAATGAAAAATGTATGTCAGATTGGGATTTAGGTTAGACTTTAAAAATATACTCACCGGGTGAGTTTGGAGAGTACTAATCCATATCCGATAATATTTCTAAGCGGTACACGACATTTTAGCTTCGTCGTTTTCGCGACCAGCCGTTTTGGCTCCAGTACCAATTATCAATACCTTTAAATTTTTAAACTTTTTTCATTGAGGTAAGTACTGATATTAGCCTTACATTAGCTGAATTGGTGCTCGCCAGCTTCTAATCTCCCTTTTTGTTTCCAAATCGCCTAAATTTTTGGAAAAAAAATTGTGCCGGCGCCAAAAGGTTATGGTTCGATTTTTCAGTGAGTTTAAAAGATTTAAAATAGGTGTTTGATTTAAAACTAACTTCCGCTTGTGTACTGAATGCACCCAATGCTTTTTGATAGGAATATCTAAATTTTTTCATGAAATGCAAGTAATAGTCTCATTTTATTGATTTCTTATTAATTAATTAAATTTGACATCATGAAAGATAAAATCGGTAACATCTCTTACGTAATGCTACCACTAAGTGCATGCAGGTATAGTTTGCAAACTCAGTCGTAAGCGAGGTTTATATGCAGGGTCGTTGGTATGTATGGAAACGGTCAATTATTTCTTAAAGTAAAACAGTTGGCAAAAAATATTTAAGACTTAAGTTTCAGGGTTTCTTAAAGTCTTTTAGAATTAGTAATTATTAGAATTTTATAAAAGTAAGTATCCAGGATGAGCCAGAAAACCGTAGAGAAACAAAGTTACTTTTTTTTTAATAGAATGCCCTATAACTTAGAATAGTTTTGGACTTTACATAAAATAACAATCATTTTTTAATAAGTGCATTATAAGTCTAAACCCAATAGTTTCCGGGATATCGACTTTTGAAAAATCACATTTTTGAACTCTGACAGCTTCTAGCTTTCTAACGGTACGTCTTAGAGTAAAACGGCTTACATGTCGCTATCTTAGTTTCTTATAGTCTTTCTAGTAGTGTCAACTTCCGGTTAAACCGGATGTAACTCATAGGCCGGAAATGCAGTACTTCCGATTTAACCGGAAGTTGATTTTTTTGGGAAGATAATAAAAAAGTAAGATCGGGACCTGAAAGCCGTTTTACTCAAAGACTTACCGTTAGAAGCCTAGAAGCTGTCAAATTTCAAAAAATGTCATTTTTCAAAAGTCGATATCTCGGAAATTATTAGGTTTAGACTTATAATGCACCTATTGAAAAAGAATTGCTATTTCATAAAAAATTCAAAAATATTCTAAGATATAGGTTGTTCCATTTAAAAAAAAGTAACTTTGCTTCTCTACGGTTTTCTGACTCATCCCGTATACTCATTTTTCCAAAATTCCAATAGACCTTTAAAAACCCTAAAACTTTTGTTAAAAATTTTTTTGCTAACTGTTATACTTTAAAAAATAATCGACCGTTTCCATGCATACCAACGACCCTGTATAATCAAAGGCACAAAGTCATTGGCCGCAAAATTTTTTTAGACCGCATAAAATATCAATTTAACAGCAAAATAAATGATTTGACAACAGTTAATTTGGCGGGAACTGTTTATTGATAGAGGGTAGAGTTGTTGTTATGCTTCAGTTTTAATTGTGAAGGAGACTTTTCAGGAAACAAATTTAATTTTTTTCCATGATAGTACCCTACAGATATTTCGTACTATCTAAGAATCGCCTTGTATAATCTATTGTGCCACAAATAAACTGTTTTTCAAACAGGAATTTTCCACTTATATTGGAAGATACTAATTACATAGATACAGTTGCCTAAATATAAATTTAAATCGAAAGATTTAAATGAAATTAACATTTCAATTTGGTTCTACTAACAGAATTTAAATTAAATTTCTAATTCCGAGGTCTGTAACTTTTAATTAGCTTGAGGTATTTGATGCTTTTGGGATCAATTAAAATTGCCCGCATTTTCACTATTTTGGTGAAACTATAATACGGTCAAAGGTGGTCATAAAAAGTAAAACATCACTGTCTTAGCTATACAGGGGCCTGCAACTTAACTGCTGCCTTGGTAAAGTTTCTTTCGCAATAAATGGTTTAAACCTTTTAACTGCAATAATAATACTAAAGGGTCGATCCCATTGTGTGGACAATAAATATGTAAAGTATAAAGCTGCAGTGAAGGGTCGGACTAAGGAAATTAAGTAATTATACTAGTATGATGTGTTTACATTAATTTAATGAAATTAAGAAAAAAATAAATATTATAAATTTTGAAATACTAGTTATATTTATTTACATGTATAAGGTTATTCTATATCTAGTTCTATTTTGCTGTCGTTATTCTCATTTAAATTGATTATAATCGGTTAAATTGTATCATCCAGAGTAACATAAGTATTTTCTACAGTAATTACATGGTTGATTGAATTTTTGCAACTATCTGGGGAAATATCATTAACACATTTTTTTTATTAATTCTGCAACACGATAATATAAAGTCGGAGAAATATTTTCTGACCTAACAATTCATTTTAGTTGGTGCCACATGTGCAGTATAGCATTAAAAACACATTAATAAGGTGGGAGCCGCAGCACAGTATGTCCTATTTCCTTCCGTCCAGGATAACTCTAAAACTTCTAGAAAATCACTTTTTTTATAAATTTCTTCAAAACATATATCGTTCGCCGCCATGTAGTTTTGAATCTCCAATTTCATATTATTTGAACCTGGAGTCTTATATAATTGGCGACTGTGATAGCTCGCATTGCCCATTACTATCAGGCTATTCTGAGGAAGGTTTCTTTAAAAAGTTCTGCCGTTGTATCTTCATAGAAATTACCAGAACGGTCGATTATTTCAAAAGATATACGAGTTAGCAAAAAATGTCTTCCATAAAAGTTGTAAGGCTTTTAAAAATCTACATATCTGTAATAAGTTGGAATATACAGGTACGCCCAGAAAGTTGTGGATAGCTCGCATTGCCCATTACTATCAGGCTATTCTGAGGAAGGTTTCTTTAAAAAGTTCTGCCGTTGTATCTTCATGGTAGTCCACGCCGGAGGCTTTAATATTCTTTGCAAAAAGCCACAAGGCATTTGGGACCCAACCGTTTTCTGACCCGGCATATAATATGGTAATTATTTTCCCTTTATTTGACGGAGCTCTTGTTTAACACCTGCCGGAAGAATCGGACCATCCTTCGGATGGTGTGTCATGCGTGTCAACCCATTGGGGTAAATTATTGGACGATTTTCAGAACGATATTTTCAGAACGATATTTTCAGAACGATATTTTCTTATCGTTGTTATATACTAACGAGGCCATTTTTGTAATCGCTGGGAGTCCACAAGTACTTGCTTTTTGTCAATTGTGCGAGATCTGAAGCCCATTTTGAACAAAAGTCTCCAAAGACTAGTGATACTAAAGCTTATTTTGGTTTCGTCATTAGTGAGCCGTTGCTTCAGAGTTCCCAATGTAGGCACGCGCTGCTCCTCGTACATGGTGTAGACTTTCCGCCTTATCGAGTGCTTGTCGGCTTCGTCGAAACATTTATTGGAACTAGCATCTTTACGCTTCTTTCTTGATTTGATGGAATCTGACGCTATTTTCTTCACTATAGTCAGAGGTATCCTAGTCAAATTACTAGTTTCACTCACAACAGCACTAACGTTAAGTCCCCTGTTAAGTAAGGAACTATAAATAGTTTATACAATGTTACTAGCATCGAGAGATAAATGCTTTTTCTTCACTGGAACATTTGAAGAAGCTCTGTCAATGTTTTTCCATGGACGAAACATAATGCTGTTTTATACGTATAATAATATTGCAATACAACTGAACACTTCCCGCGAGAAATAAAGACTGACATTTTTTAATCTCTCAAAATACCTGCTACAGGACTGCTGAGAGTATAAAAAAATTTTGCCAATAAATATGATTTTAATTTACTCTTAAAGTTATTAACACCATGACAGCCCCGTATATCCCATGGTATAGTGTTAAACATTTTAAGTCTAATTACATTTGGCGATCTAAACTTAATTTGAGTTCTATATGGGGGTATAAAAAAATTGTCTGCATTCCTGGTGTTGAGTGAATGCATCTGACCATACGTAGGATGGCTATCCTTATTCTTGAATATATTCAAGCATGTCAATTCTTTATATTTTTAAAACAGGAGTTGAAAGAATGTGGTAACATTTCCCCAGAGATGCTGGTCAATGCTTACGAAATTATGAAGAAAAAATGTAAACATTATTATTACAATTATTTTTGGATACAATTATTGGACGGAGAAATATTTTCTGACCTAACAATTCATTTTAGTTGGTGCCACATGTGCAGTATAGCATTAAAAACACATTAATAAGGTGGGAGCCGCAGCACAGTATGTCCTATTTCCTTCCGTCCAGGATAACTCTAAAACTTCTAGAAAATCACTTTTTTTATAAATTTCTTCAAAACATATATCGTTCGCCGCCATGTAGTTTTGAATCTCCAATTTCATATTATTTGAACCTGGAGTCTTATATAATTGGCGACTGTGATAGCTCGCATTGCCCATTACTATCAGGCTATTCTGAGGAAGGTTTCTTTAAAAAGTTCTGCCGTTGTATCTTCATAGAAATTACCAGAACGGTCGATTATTTCAAAAGATATACGAGTTAGCAAAAAATGTCTTCCATAAAAGTTGTAAGGCTTTTAAAAATCTACATATCTGTAATAAGTTGGAATATACAGGTACGCCCAGAAAGTTGTGGATAGCTCGCATTGCCCATTACTATCAGGCTATTCTGAGGAAGGTTTCTTTAAAAAGTTCTGCCGTTGTATCTTCATGGTAGTCCACGCCGGAGGCTTTAATATTCTTTGCAAAAAGCCACAAGGCATTTGGGACCCAACCGTTTTCTGACCCGGCATATAATATGGTAATTATTTTCCCTTTATTTGACGGAGCTCTTGTTTAACACCTGCCGGAAGAATCGGACCATCCTTCGGATGGTGTGTCATGCGTGTCAACCCATTGGGGTAAATTATTGGACGATTTTCAGAACGATATTTTCAGAACGATATTTTCAGAACGATATTTTCTTATCGTTGTTATATACTAACGAGGCCATTTTTGTAATCGCTGGGAGTCCACAAGTACTTGCTTTTTGTCAATTGTGCGAGATCTGAAGCCCATTTTGAACAAAAGTCTCCAAAGACTAGTGATACTAAAGCTTATTTTGGTTTCGTCATTAGTGAGCCGTTGCTTCAGAGTTCCCAATGTAGGCACGCGCTGCTCCTCGTACATGGTGTAGACTTTCCGCCTTATCGAGTGCTTGTCGGCTTCGTCGAAACATTTATTGGAACTAGCATCTTTACGCTTCTTTCTTGATTTGATGGAATCTGACGCTATTTTCTTCACTATAGTCAGAGGTATCCTAGTCAAATTACTAGTTTCACTCACAACAGCACTAACGTTAAGTCCCCTGTTAAGTAAGGAACTATAAATAGTTTATACAATGTTACTAGCATCGAGAGATAAATGCTTTTTCTTCACTGGAACATTTGAAGAAGCTCTGTCAATGTTTTTCCATGGACGAAACATAATGCTGTTTTATACGTATAATAATATTGCAATACAACTGAACACTTCCCGCGAGAAATAAAGACTGACATTTTTTAATCTCTCAAAATACCTGCTACAGGACTGCTGAGAGTATAAAAAAATTTTGCCAATAAATATGATTTTAATTTACTCTTAAAGTTATTAACACCATGACAGCCCCGTATATCCCATGGTATAGTGTTAAACATTTTAAGTCTAATTACATTTGGCGATCTAAACTTAATTTGAGTTCTATATGGGGGTATAAAAAAATTGTCTGCATTCCTGGTGTTGAGTGAATGCATCTGACCATACGTAGGATGGCTATCCTTATTCTTGAATATATTCAAGCATGTCAATTCTTTATATTTTTAAAACAGGAGTTGAAAGAATGTGGTAACATTTCCCCAGAGATGCTGGTCAATGCTTACGAAATTATGAAGAAAAAATGTAAACATCAAAAATAAATTTCAATTTGTTTACTTATTTTATTTCTGACCGGTATATTATTAGCTTAACGTCTTAGTTACGCGGGAATTATAAGGGTCATAACTCTCTTTGGATATTAAGAAAAATTTGACATAAAATCAAACGATTGACATCTAATGTCAATTTGATTGTCATCTATTGAAACATTTATTCCACTTTAAAAATGAACAAAATGTTACTAAAATCGGTCAGAAATAAAATTATCTTTGTGTTTTGTAACTGATCAAAATGTCATGATATCTCGGAAACTAATAAATTTAGGCATAGCATATAGTTTATAGAAAATGTTTAAAATTGACTGGACGATCAAAATAAGTAATAATATACGGGGTGTTCTATTAAAAAAAATATAACTTCGACTCTCACCAACTTTTTGGGCGTAGGTACCTGTATATTCAAATTTATTACAGATATGTAGATTTTTAAAAGCCTTACAACTTTTATAAAAGACATTTTTGCTCACTCGTATATCTTTTGAAATAATCGACCGTTCTAGTAATTTCTCCTAACCCTGTATATAAGCAATATATTGCTAATACCGTGTTACAGAAATGTCCCCAGCATTCGGCGTTTTCCGAACGCGTAACGTCTGCGTAGTTTGCGTGTACGTCAGGTCCGGCTTTATACTTATTTAACTTAATTTGTTTGAATAGGCATTGTTTCATAAAAAAAAACAATTATAGTAAATCTTGGTATAATATGAATTAAAAGAAGATGTAAGGCATTATTTTTCTCGAAAAAGCAATATACCGCAAGAAAGTATGCATATTTCCGGGTGTAGATATGAAATCTGAAGGTTCGAATTACAATTTAGTTTTTGGGATATTTCTGTAAGTAATAGGTACTGTTTGTTCTTAACTCAGTAACGGGTACCATTTGTCGCCTGGTCTCCTTCTATCATTTTCTATACAACATAAAACTAAAGTAAACTTAAGAAATATGTGCATTTGTCTTGCCGTGGCAGTTTGCAGGGGAAAAAAATTAATATTTGTTAGAAAGCATATAATTGTGGCAAGCCTGAGTGCAGCGCATTATGAAAACTGTAAAACAGTAAATCAAACAATTATGCTTATAATATATTTATTTATATTATAATACTACAGTTAAGGCCTTAGTAGAAAAAATTTTGATGTTTAGCACACTGGAAAAAATGAACTAATAAACAAAGCAGCGGTAATAAAAGTAGTATTTTAATGTAGTATGCGATCTTTAAACAAAAAGAAAGCCTTTACGTTCAATATGATATACTGGGAATGAACATGTCAAAAATCAGTAAATAAGTTGGATACAAACAACAAATGAGTTTAAACTCTCTATCGAGTTTCAAATTGGATAAATTATTGTAAACTTCTTGAATGCTATTGTTTGGTAGGCATACCTATCAAAACAATGAACCGCTCAAACATTCCAAAAAGAAAAAATTACTTAAATAAATACATGATTCTGTTGAAAGCATGGTTCCTACCTAAATGTTATGCGGGGATAAAATTTTAAAATTAACTTATGTAGCTAGGTACTGAAAAACTTAATGTGGCTCGTTGGCAAATAATTGTTGCAACACCATACACTTGTTGCTCTTTACACTTTACACTAAACGGCACTGCACTATAACCTAAATAAGCCTTAACTATTTACAAAAGTCTATACTAGTAATACGTTTTTAACACAAAGTACAATAGAGAACTAAAAATCACTGAAAATAACGCCTGCAAATGTCACAATACACACGACAAACACTGTGTAAATAAATAACAAAAAGACGACCGGCCCTGGAAAACATGAACGTCAAATATCGAAAAATCGTAGAAACTCTACGTGTGGCGCATGAATTACGCTTCCGCGAAATTATGCATGCCGGGGATATTTTTAGATTGCTGGGCGATTAGCTTTGTTTTTCTACTGGTGGGAGTTTAGTGATCGTCCCCTTATAATTGTGATCTAAACCAAGCCCTCTTGGATGAAAATAATTGTTGCTCGCACAGTATAAAAGCGAAATGTACATGGAGGCATATGTTCATGCCGAACTTCACTTTTGGTTGAACCTTACTTTTGGTAGAACCTTACTACAGATTACAACCAATATAGGCATTAATTTATTTAATTCTTTTTTGTAAATCTATTTAATAAAATGTCAAAAGTATAATAGAACTTTGCCTTTATACAATGTTAAGTAGATAATATATCAAACCACAATTCTAACTTCTTATGCTACTTCATTAGGGTACTCTTGTTTTCCAAAAATTATATAATATAATTTCCATTCTAGCAGATAATAATTATATTATAATTTACCGCTGGCAGCTGGCGAATCTGACATTATTCCATAAAAGTTTATCTCATTTTATGCACAGTTACGGGATTAAATTCGCATCCCTACTTCCAGACTTAACCCAATTCTGGCAGCTGAAATGTGCTGCTATATAAATCTAGAAAGTTAAAGAAATTCAGGAATTTCTGTATTTGTTTCATCTAAATTATCTCTGAGGGATCCGGCTTATCTTAAAATGTTTTAATTAATGCCATATTTTCTTGTTATTTATAGATTAGACACAATTTTTTTTTTGCTCAAGGTTGTTTTGTCAGTGGTGAATCATAAATTCGCCTTTTCAAATTTGGACCCGATTAACGTTTTTTTACCGGGTGAGAAAAATTATTATAATCAAAGTGTGCTTTGCATCTAAGGTCGTACTGCTTAGAGGCAGGGCTTACTACCTATTGGGTGTCAGTAAATACCAGCATTATCAATCAATCAGTTATTCCGTCATCTTTAACAGTCGTAACAAGTAATTTGATTCGTCGCTAATTTATGCAATTTCTTGAAGAATTCACGCAATGTGTTTTACGGAACAGCAAACAAATTCATGGTTAAAGTTTATTTTCGGAACGGGGTTAGAGTAAATGGTGAGTGGCAATAAAATCAGCGCTTGTGTATGAAGGATTCTCGCGAAAGTTTTCCTAACGTGGCTTTTACTGCTGGAGATTTTTATCATTGCCTGAGAAAAACCATGACTCTGTTAAGGAAAAAAGGTTCTATTCAACATAAAAAAGGGACTATAAGATTATCTGTAAGAACAGAGGAACTTGTTGCAAACGGTCATGAAATAATGCAAAATACGTCAACAAAATGTGTAAGATGGCTGTCTCAAGAAGTGTAAAGATCTTATGGATCATGCAGGACTATTCTTAAAAAAACAGTTAAATTCGTTTCCTCATAAAGTGCCAGTATTCCAAGAAATACTGCAGATTTTGAAAGAGGCAGGAATTACTGTCAGTGGTTCACCGAAAATTTATTGGAAATAAACGATTTATTAGACCTAACATTTCTTTCTGATGAAGCCTGGTTCCACCTTACCGATTATGTAAATTCTCAGAATACGCACATGTGAAGTAATTAAAATGCCGATTTTTTTTCCACATTGCACCTTAAAAAAATTGGTGTCTGGTTGTCTGTTTCCCGAAAAAGAATTGTTGGTCCTATTTTTTTTCCATAGCACAGTTACAGCACAGCGATATAGGGACAATATATTGAATCCATTTGTTGAGCAATAACTTGACGATAACCTACGTTTTGGTTATATTTAACAAGACGGTGCAATCGCCCATACATCCGCTGAAACTATTGACTACTTACGCAAATTTTTCTGTGCCAGATTGATCAGTTTTCGAACAGACATTAAATTCCCACCCAAATCATCTTTTTTGACGGTTATGGATTACTTCCCTTTTCCTCATTTGAAGAACAATATTTTTAAAACACCAATTGAAAATTTAGAACCGTTACAAGAAAGGATTATCCAAGAATGTGGTAATATTTTTTCAGAGATGCTGATCAACGCATCGAAAATATAAAGAGACTGGTGAATTTATGCTTGGAGCATGGCAGTGGTCAATCTCAGCAATTTCTATAATTTTTATTTTCCTTTCTCTATATTCACGCTTTGTTAATATTGTAAACAACAAAAATAAATTTGTGTTCGTTTACTTATTTTAATATCCATCAGTTTAGCATATCATGTCATAATATGAATTTGACACAATTTTAACCTAGATATGGTTATACAGGGCTGCCCGGAATAAAATTAATATAGCCTTAACCTGTAACTTTTGGGGAAATGCTCGGACACGTCAATTTAGTTATATATATGCTCACATTTTGACGTTATTCGTTTGTTTTTTTATAGACATTTGTCAAAGATATGACGACATCGATCTTTTTAAATGGAAACATACAGATTGTGATACATCATTTGAAAGCTAATATCTCGTACAGTATGCTCATAAATTTTGACGCGATTCTGTCAAGCTATTTCAAAATGGCGACTGTTAAAAGTTTTAAAAAAATCCCTATTTAAATAAGCGGAAATGATAAAGGCTTACACACACCGCACCGACGCGGCCACGGCGGCGGTAGCGGTGGCGGCCAATCTAAACACATAGAAATAAATGAATGAAATCATACCAGCGCGGGCAGGTCTAGATCAAGCGGCCTAAGGCAGCGTTCTGATATGCGGTGACGGTCAAATACAAAGTGTCAACTTTGACTGCAAGAAGTGACAGTAGTAATGGCAAATAATATAATAGAATTATTAATAGAAAATTTTAAATTATATTATTATATCCCATACTTTTCGATTTAAGCCATCCAAATTATAAAAATATAAGGGCTAAAACGAAGTGTGCTAATAGTAACAAAGTATCTTCTTCCACATCGTCTATCATAATAACAAATAATAGAGATAAAAATGAAACCTGGACGTTTAAAAACATGTTTTCGTACACATAAAATCTGTAAACGGCAACTACCTTAGAGCTCCACTCACCGCTTATGTGTAAATACGCCCGACCGCTAACATAATCGCCACCTCGGCCGCCACCGCTACCGTGGCCGTGGCCGCGTCGGTGTGTGTAAGCCTTCATTGATGTTTTTTTTTTACCTTTCAAGGTAAGAAATCTTCATTGTTTCACGGTCTGACATTTTGTGACATTGTTGACATTATCGAAGTCTTGATATTGTTAGGATGCGGAGATAACATAAGAGGTCAAAGTGCAATTTAGTTAATGCTAAATATCCGGAAAATCAAATTTCACATTGCACTGTTAGTAAAATATTCCACAAATTTGATGACCATGGCACAGTAAAGGACTTGCCTAGGAATGGACGACCACGTGTTTTAGGCGACGATGAAAAATTGGATATTGCATTATCTCTGCAGGATAATCTGCATGAAAAGTAAAAAAAAACAACATCAATGATTTATCATTTCCGCTTATTTAAATAGGGATTTTTTTAAAACTTTTAACAGTCGCCATTTTGAAATAGCTTGACAGAACCGCGTCAAAATTTATGAGCATACTGTACTAGATATTAGCTTTTAAATGATGTATCACAAGCTGTATGTTTCCATTTAAAAAAAAGATCGATATCGTCATATCTTTGACAAATGTCTATAAAAAAAACAGACGAATAACGTCAAAATGTGAGCATATATAAAACTAAATTGACGTGTCCGATTCCCCAAAAGTTACAGGTTAAGGCTATATTAATTTTATTCTGGACTTCTGGGCAGCCCTGTATATATCGTCCCCTTAGAATTGTGATCTAAACCAAGCCCTATGTTTTTCAGTCCGAGCCCTCTTGAATGAAAATAATTTTTGCTCGCACGGTCTAACTAGGCGTTACCAAAAATTTTATTTTTATGTTCCTAACAGTTTTTGTTCATAATCAGAACTTTTCAAATTTACATTTGGATGGTTGCCAACAAAGAAGAAACATAAGCTATCAACTCCTATTTAATTGAATAACCACTTTATTCAGTCAACAAACGGTTATCTATTAATTTAACGATATTTAGTGGCATCTGTTTTTGATAAGAAAGATTCCCACTGAGTTTTTAAAACATCCGAAACTAAGTCTGAACTGTTCGCAAATCATTTATGTTCACACGCTGTCAGGCCAAGTTTGGGGATAGAAATTATTGATGAGAAGAAATTAATGTTTTGGTAATTGATAATAGGTATACTTACATGAGACAATAATTGTATTAGCTGGTTTATCGCTATACGAACTATCTCCTTAAAAAGGTTTATTATTAAAGACAACTGTATACAGGATGTCCGGATAAGGATACGGAGCAGCCATATCTCGCAAACGATACGTCTCACAGATCTAAAAAAAAGAACTATATTATGTGGCTATTCTTCAAACGGATTTTCTTCAACTTGGAGTTATTTAAAAGGGAATTTCTTGGAGTTTAAATAAATGATACAGAAATTGTCACAAGTTCCTAATACAAGTTTAAGATGGCGCTGTTATGTAATCTAACTTATTTCCTAGTTTTTCTCAATATTTTTAAATTTAATGGTATAACGTATTTTTAATAGTATAGGAAACAATTTGCATTGAAAACGACTCGTACAAACCGCAAATCAATATCACCAATGGTTTATGAGTTATTTTGATTTCTCCTAAAAAAATTATTCAGTTTTTATTTACCGGTACTCAGTAGGCCCGCAATAAGCAAGATAACAATAATTAATTTCATGACCTGCTGTATAATAAAAGGCTAGGGGGCTAAATAAACATCAATAACAAGGAAGAAAATATGAATATGAATTATGAAAATGAAAATATAAATATATATAACAAATCTTAGACCTAGAAATAATATATAAAGGCTATTAACTACAAGTGAACTATGTGACATATCGAATCTTATAAAAAATTAGAATAGTTGTAGCGTCGATACAATTCCCATTAATATCATAAAGCTCTCCATTAATGCGTGTAAAGATGTATCGTGTTAAATTATTAATAATTCCCCTATACATAAAATACTCCCTGAACGCTTAAAAAGCTGCATTTATAGACTCGAAAAGTTGGCGAGGTTGAGGTTCAGTTGACGTTGGAAATAAGAGCTCAATTTAAACTAAAGGGAACTCAGTTCAATTCATAAACTTAGTTCGTGCAAAGTTCGTAAGTTTCGAAAAGCTTCCGTGTAGTTCAAGATAACCAATTTTTATGTTCGGAGTTCAAGAGGTTCGTTTCGACCAATGAAGCTATTCTAAAGTCATGTGGTTACAGCGAAATGTCAAATGTCTTTTTGTTCTTTACGTCGCCCTTCCGTCATTTGTAATTGGATTTTCTGTTTGTTGTAAGTTTAGTATTTTGTTTTGTGCCAGAAATTGGAAAACCAGAAATGGATAGTACAAAGAATGATGTCACTAATCTATTGTAACTCGAGTTAATCCAAAATTATGAATTTATCTACAACACTATCACTCTATTGGACAAAAATTTCAACCAACTAGGTAAACAACAACTTTTCGAACTTCGCTACTGATTTTATAAATGTCATATTCTAGACTATCGAATATCGAACCTTATCAACTTGAACATAGCTTCAACCTCGTCAACTTTTCGAGTTTATAAATCCAGCTTAAAGGTCGCCTCTTGAAACCTCTGTTTAAAAAAGGTGATTCAGAACTGATGGACAATTATAGACCTGTTAGTCTACTAACAGGTTTCTCATAGCTGTTTGAGCTGGCAATCTGCTCAAGATTAGTCAATTTCTTAAC
Organism: Polydrusus tereticollis; assembly: GCA_963920685.1. Classification (NCBI taxonomy): domain Eukaryota; kingdom Metazoa; phylum Arthropoda; class Insecta; order Coleoptera; family Curculionidae; genus Polydrusus; species Polydrusus tereticollis. The sequence goes on from OY987329.1 coordinate 62,170,573, forward strand.
CAGCTGTGATGTATTTAGTAAAAATCAAGATGGGTACATTAAAGGAACATCTACTCAAACTGCAATATTCCAATTTATTTAAGCGATTCTGGAGCACCTCGAAAATGTCAATGTAGTTGTGGGAATATTTTTGGACTTGTCCAAGGCATGCGACTGTTTAGATAGGGAATTACTAAAGAAGAAGCTTAAAATGTATGGGGTAAGAGAAAACGCCTATAACTGGGTAAAATCGTAATCAAATCAAAATAAAATCAAAATATGCTTTATTGTCATAAAGTATTATTTTTATCGACAAAGCCTTTTTTAAAATTAAATTAACAATAAAATATAATAATATAGTAAAACTTAAAATATCGGAATAAACAAAAAAAATGCAAATAATTATGACAGAGATCACCAAAATATTCATCAAGAGTATAATAAGCTTTTTCCAATTATATATTTTTAACATTTTTTTTAAATATTTTAAAATTTGACATTTTCTTAATAAAAACTGGAAGGAAATTAAGAATTTTTTTAGAATCATAAATTATGGATTTTTTTACAAGACTTGAAGAAGGAATAGGTAAACATATATTAAAGGTTTCTCTTGTATTATAAGTATGTGAATTAATACTATTTCTATGCTAAAATTATACATTTCGAAGAACAGCCATATTCATTTCATGAGAAAGTACTCTCAACTCTCAGGGCATAACATCCTGAAGCTAATTTTCTACATAACTTTCTGATATGTTCATTAAAAGAAAGATTTTGAGTAATATAGATTCCTAAATATTTTATAAATTTGGGGTTATTAATTATTAGATTGTCAAAAATTATATTATTAAGTGTACATCTAAAAGTTAATATATTTGTTTTAGTGATAATAAATGAGAGTAGATTAGAGTCACACCACTTTTTAACATTTATTAAATCTTCATTAATTATTTTAATTAATTCATTACAATATTTACTATGCCAAAGTATTGTTGTATCATCAGCAAATATGGTAAATTTACCATTTATAAAAATTGACGCAAGGTCATTTATATATATTAAAAATAGTAATGGACCAAGAACTGAACCTTGAGGTACTTCACAATCAATTTTATTACTTTTTGATTTCCCACCATTTAACAATACTACTTGATTTTTTATGGAAGAAGTCCATCTCTCAGTGGAGTGATATTTTAACGTAAAGAAAAACACAAAATCTGCTCCACTAGTTTAATGTAAAATTTTTAAGTTATACATGTTTCGGAGGCATACACCTCCATCATAAGTGGGATAAAATTAAGTTAGTAGAAGAGAAAAGGACATTGTGAGAACTGCAAATTAAAGATAGAAAAGAAGTATTAGTGAAACAAGAAAAACTTAAACGACAATAGGCTCATAGGAGAGCTCGGAAAGATGATATCTAAAAAGGAGAATACTTAAGTGAGAGACTGATTTATACTTAGGTCAAAAAAAAATAGTGTTGACTTACCTTGTGTCGCAGGAAAAACTTCATCATTTAGTATTAAGCATGGTTGTAGAAATAAAATAGAAAATTGAAAAAGATGTTATTATTTAAAGAAAAAAAAATTTTAATTATATTTAGTAGTTAATAATTAAATAGTACTAATTATCTTTTTCTTTTTGAATCTTTCATTCACAAAAAACAACATTTTCGTCCCATGAGGAGAAAACAAAATCAGAGATACGAACATCCTACTGGAGTTGTATCAAATGGTAGTTAAAATTATTAATAATGAGAATGTCTGTATAAAAAGTTTTTCTTGTATTTTTTAAAATAAAAACCGTTGAATTTAGTGCAGTTCCCCAATGTCAATGGTAGACAAGCCGGGACACCTAGAGTAAAAAGCCAGACAAGGAGAGAAAAGAACAATGAGTGTTATATGAAGATGGAATGTAAAAATATTTGTTAGTAAATTAAAGTAAGTTTAAATGAATAGGTGGATAAGGTAAAGTTTAAACGAAAGTCACTAGATAGAGTGGTATGATGTGAGGAGAGAAAACTGTAACTAAAGCAGAAAATTATGAGAAAACTATATAAGGTAAATGTTGTAGTTGTGACAATCAATCATAGATGGGGCAATGTGTCAGGGTAGTTATCTTCTATATATCTATTTAGTTTTATCTATCTATTTAGTTTTATCTTTCAAACAACATAACAACTTTCAGTACAATTCTAATTCACTTAACCTAAATAATTAAAATAATTTGTTTAATTCTACCAACATCAATACTAGTTTTTATAATGAGGTCTTTTGTGAGGAGCTGGATATCAGTAACATCTCCAATGGTCATTTCTCTGATTTTAAATTTCATGAAAGAGTGTTAAATTTATCATCCACCACTCTTACTGGTGTAGAGGTTGTCCTTTTAAATCGAGGCTTAAATTATAATTTTAATTTCACACCCACTCCCCTTAACTTACAACTTTTAGCTGTGGGATCGGAGAGGATTTTAGAGAGTGTTAATTTTTCTTCACAAACACATACCATTCGATCTCAAGTTGCAGTCACTCTTAACAAATTTAACAATTCTCCACACCCTTCCCTTGATTCTAATAATAAATTGAACAGTACTTTAAATCATTTTCGTAAGAAAATTAAGGACTGTGACTTGACTTTATCGAAAGCTGATAAAAGTAATACCCTTGTTCTCATGGACAGGCAACAGTATGTTTCTAAAGTTGAAGATTTCTTGAATCCTATTACATTCCCTGCAGTCGCCTCCAACCCTACAGCTTCATTTTTCAATTACTTGAAGAAAGTTCTTTCTATTACTAGTGATACCCTTAATTACTTAGAATCAGACAAAAGTAGGTTATATCCCATGAACCCACAAACTCCTCGTCTGAATGGATTGCCAAAGATACACAAAAGGGACATCCCAATACGTCCGGTAGTCTGCTATTCTAATTCCCCCGCCCAAAAGCTTGCCTTTTGGTTAAACTCTACTATATTAGAATTAACGGATTTTTCGAGCAAATTTGCAATTAAAAACTCATATGAACTAACTGCTAGACTTAAGAACATCAACATCCCAGAACATGCCATTTTGGTTTCGTTCGATGTTAAAAACCTATTTCCTAGTGTTCCTCCTGAAGATTGTATTGAGCTAGTCAGAAACCTTTTATTCTCCAATCAATCTATCTCCACATATCACGTCCTTAACATTTGCCTTTTACTTGACACAGTTCTAAAACAAAACTTCTTTCAGTTCAACAACCTTTTCTTTACTCAAGTTTCGGGCTTGGCCATGGGATCACCCCTTAGTCCCCTTTTGGCAGAGATATTTTTGGCTAACCTTGAATCTCAAATTGAGTCACATCCTCTCTTTATTACAATAATACATTTTTCCAGATATGTTGATAACACTTTTGTTATCTTTACGGGTTCTCATCTGGAATTGAATTCTTTCTTCAACTATTTGAATACTTTACACCCAGCCGTTGAATTTACGATGAAATTAGAGAGCAATGGTTCTATTCCTTTCTTGGACCTACTTATAGAAAGAAAGGGAGGTCAATTACAATTTGGAATATATCATAAACTTACCAGCACTGACCTTGTTATTCCATTCCACTCTAATCATCCTTATAGCCACAAATCGGCGGCTTTCAATAGTTTCTTCCATAGACTTCTTAATATTCCTCTGTCTCATGAGAATTTTATGTCTGAACTCAACCTAAATAAACAAATAGCATTTAACAATCAATATCCTTCAACTTTTATAAACAGACTATATTATAAACACTTATCTCGTTCTCTCAATAAAAAACTATATGTTTGGGATGTTAATCTGAACTTTTTTATTAAATTAGTGGAGCAGACTTTGTGTTTCATTCCTCACTTAAAATATTACTCCACTGTGAGATGGACTACTTCCATAAAAAAAACTATTCATTCCTGCCCTACCCCAACAGCAGAGTTATTTTTCTCTTCCATTTTTTAACAATATCTCTTATAAAATTAAAGACAATTTCAAATCTCTTGATATAAACATTTCTTTCAAAACTCAATCCACCTTACGTATGTTTGTAGTTCAATCTAAGGACAAGATCTCTAGATAAGTCAGGTGTTTATTCCATCTCTTGTAGTCATCCTGGTTGCAACGTTTGCTACATTGGTCAGAGTGGCCGAAAGATCACTACTAGAGTTAACGAACATCTAAAAATTATTGAAAAATACCATAATCAAACTGATATCAATACTAAATCGACGTTTGCTTACCACATTATCAATGACCAACATTCTTTTGATCCCTCCACTGGTACAAGGGTGCTTCATGTTTGTAATAAGGGGACCACTTTGAACCTCTTGGAGATTCTGGAAATACAGAGAGCTCTCAACAATCCTAATTTACAATGTATAACGACCAAATTATTTTTTCCTGTGTAACTTTTTTCAATTCATTGCAGTTTATTAATAAATAATCAACCCTAACCATACTTTTTTAACTTCAAAACTTTCTTTAACCTCAAACTTGCCACACGTTTTATCTCTTGTTTTCAGTGTCTCTACTAATTGTTATAACTACCCTGACACATTGCCCCATCTATGATTGATTGTCACAACTACAACATTTACCTTATATAGTTTTCTCATAATTTTCTACTTTAGTTACAGTGTTCTCTCCTCACATCATACCACTCTATCTAGTGACTTTCGTTTAAACTTTACCTTATCCACCTATTCATTTAAACTTACTTTAATTTACTAACAAATATTTTTACATTCCATCTTCATATAACACTCATTGTTCTTTTCTCTCCTTGTCTGGCTTTTTACTTCTCTAGGTGTCCCGGCTTGTCTGCCATTGACATTGGGGAACTGCACTAAATTCAACGGTTTTTATTTTAAAAAATACAAGAAAAACTTTTTATACAGACATTCTCTTTATTAATAATTTTAACTACCATTTGATACAACTCCAGTAGGATGTTCGTATCTCTGATTTTGTTTTCTCCTCATGGGACGAAAATGTTGTTTTTTGTGAATGAAAGATTCAAAAAGAAAAAGATAATTAGTACTATTTAATTATTAACTACTAAATATAATTAAAAAATTTTTTTCTTTAAATAATAACACCTTTTTCAATTTTCTATTTTATTTCTACAACCATGCTTAATACTAAATGATGAAGTTTTTCTGCGACACAAGGTAAGTCAACACTATTTTGTTTGACCTAAGTATAAATCAGTCTCTCACTTAAGTATTCTCCTTTTTATATATCATCTTTCCGAGCTCTCCTATGAGCCTATTGTCGTTTAAGTTTTTCTTGTTTCACTAATACTTTTTTTCTATTTTTAATTTGCAGTTTTCACAATGTCCTTTTCTCTTCTACTAACTTAATTTTATCCCACTGATGATGGAGGCTTGCCTCCGAAACATGTATGGCTTAAAAATTTTACATTCAACTAGTGGAGCAGATTGTGTGTTTTTCTTTACGTTAATACTACTTGAGATCTTTCAGATAAATATGATTTAAACCATTTAAACGATATACCTCTAAAGGCATAAAGCTCAAGCTTCTTTAATAATATATCATGATTAACACAATCAAAAGCTTTAGAAATAGCACAAAATATTGCTGCAGCAAAATCTTCTTCATTTAATTTAAAATAAAGATGTTCAAGAAATGAAAAAATAGCATCACTAGTATTTTTATTTTTTTGAAATGCAAATTGGTTTGTATTTAAAATATTCTTTTTATTTAAGAAAGAAATCATTATATTTTTAACAAGTTCCTCAATAATTTTAGAAAGTGTTGGAAGTAAAGAAATTGGTCGAAAATTAGAAGCAGATTCACAATCACCTCCTTTATGAATTGGACCCCGTTATGCAATAAGGAACCAAACTACATTTTGCTTAGTCCCTTCTTCCAAACTTTAATATGGTATCCCACATTTCGCAACACAGAACCAAGGTTTAAATTACAAGTTGCGCCATCTATTGTTCCAAAGAACCAACTGAAAATTCCAAAGTGAGGGCTTTGTAATTTTCAACGAGGATCCAAGTATGCTTGGTTCCTTATTGCAAGATGTCAGTTAAAACTTCTTTAATTATTGGGGAACCAATATTCCTTGGAACCTTTTTGCATAATGCATAATGTGTCATTTCAGTATGGCATCTTAGGTAGTGAAGAACTGACTATGGGTGGTGGATGTTAGTAGTCGTTATGTATTCCAAAAGAACAATATTAATGGTAGAAAAAAGTATGGCAATTTCGCCAGATATTCCAGGCACTTCGGTAAGTTCAATTAAATTATCATGATCTGTTTTATTTTATTATATTATGTGTAAATAATAATATCATAACCTCAAATAATTTAATTATTATTGTTTTTATTTAAAAAAATACGTATTTGATCGTTACTTATGTGTAAACATTGTTTATAATTGACTACTCTTAATAACTATAATGTAGGTACTTATTACATATTTTGATTAGATCTATGAAGACTCCGACGATTCTATCAAAGACAAGGACTATGAACCAAGCTCTTCAGATGAACCCTCCGTTGCTAGTAATTTCAATCAGCAAGAGGTACCATTACCAGAAATTACAGAAACAGCAACAACTAACAATATCACGGTAGTCGAAAAATATAAGGGGCGTCCGAAAAAGGGAAGAGAAATAAAACATGAAGGACAGGATAGAGCAAAAAGGAAGAAACTTACAAACAGTAATAAGCAATATTATATTTAGCTAAAGGAAAAGTGGTTCATTCAAAAGAATTTGTTGAATATATATGTCCATGTTCCATGAAATGTCACCAAAAAGTATCCATCAAAGAGAGAAGACAGTTTTTTGACCACTATTGGAGCTTGGGAGACTATAACGTTCAAACAACCTACTTATCGACATGAGTTAGGGAAGAAAATAAAAAACGGACACATACTGCTGCCAGAAATACAGAAAAGCGACAATTTTCCAGACAATACTTTATCAACAAACATCTTGTTTGTAGAAATATGTTTGTTAAAACTCTCCACATCTCAACTAGACGCATTAATACATCACTTTGCAAGGTAAGAAAATTATCAACACTTGACTGCCGAGGTGTTGCCGGTGGTCACAACAAAATTTCTGATGAGCAAAAAAATTTGATTATCACTCATATTAATAAATTTCCCCGCTATAAGCCTCACTACTGCAGAATAAACAAAGACAAACAGGAATACCTAACAGAAGGAACGACACTTACAGTTTTGTACAAGCTTTACCAAGATGAAAATGTAAATAATTTAGTCAGCTTCTCCTCTTACAAGAAAATCTTTTTACGTGATTTTAATTTAAAAGTCAAAAAACCAAAGAAAGATACCTGCAATAAGTGCGACACTTTTGACATCAAAATAAAAAATTTACCTGCCGGAGAAGAGAAAGATAAAATCAGTTTGGAGCATAGCGTGCATTTGGCGGAAGCAGAGAAAGCTAGAAGTAAGATGAACAGTGACATCGAAAAAGCAATCAATAACAATGAAATAGAAACACTGACCTTCGATATGGAAAAAACACTCCCGCTACCACGCCTTAGTACAAACATTATATTTTATAAAAGGCAGCTGTGGCTTTATAACTGCGGGATATTTGCAGGAAAAGAAACGAAGTCTACTTTTAACTTGTGGCTCGAAGGGCAAGCGGGTCGCGGCGCCCAAGAAGTGGGTTCTTGTTTGCTTCTGTATATTGCAAATAATATCATAAAAACCGTTAAAAACCTTATATTATGGAGCGACTCCTGCGGAGGACAAAACCGCAATATCAAAATGGTGCTTCTGTTAAAATGTGCTCTTGAAGTATCTACACATCTCGAAAGTATAGAGCTGCGCTTTTTAGTATCGCGGCATAGTTTCCTGCCCAATGACAGTGATTTTGGGGATGTAGAATGCGTTCTCAAAAGGCAGACTAAAATGTATTCTCCTGAGGATTACATCCAGGTTATGAAATCCTGCAGAAGGAAGCATCCCATTGAGGTAGTATCCATGGAAAAGAAAAACTTTGTGAGCACCAAGATGCTTGAAAAATAAATCATTAACAGAAAAAAAAGCTGCGAAGAAGAGAAGATCAACTGGTTCAAAATTAAAGAGATAAAGGTTTTAAAAGAAAGTCCCTATAGTATTTTCATCAAAACAAACTATGAAGACTCCGACGACTATAAAGAAATAAATATTAAAAAAGGAAAAGGAAAGCCACAGAAAACACCTTTTTCTAGACATTTAACACCTCTTTGGCTTGACGGAAAGCCTATAGCAGAAGCTAAACTCAAAGATATAAAGAGCTACCTACACTTAATTCCTCTGGCGGACCATCCATTTTATGTTAACCGTATTGGTGGTGATACAATCGAGGATGACCTAGAGGGATATAACGCAGATCTAGATTTCGAAATAGAAGATGACTGATTCTCACAAAAAAATATTTTGCATTAAGGAACCAAGTTTAGTGTTTTTTTTCTTGTTATGTTGAAAATTTTCTGTTCATTTTTCTACTGTTACCTTGATATACTCACAAGTAAATAAAATGCTAAAAAAAAACAGCTTTCTTCTTTCATAGGGGCTATTGTTTTAAGTAATAACTAAAGTACTGTTTTTATTTTTTTACTCAGAAACATGTTTTTGTTAGTTGGTCCCCTATTGCATAACGGGGTCCAATTGGAATAACAATAGCTGATTTAAGGCATTGTGGAAATATTCCATTTTTAAAAGAAACATTTATTGCCTTCGCTAAAGCTTCTAAAGCAGGAATAGACAATTGTGAAAAAATTTTTATTGATAAATTATCCCATCCAGCAGAACTTTTATTTTTAATTTCCAAAATGATTCAGCTCGTCAGAAGATAATGAAGTATTTATAGATATTATGTTGTTTTTCCCTCCCAAATCATTAATAATTTTCCAACATTCTTTTCGTGGATTTAATGATTTACTAATACGATTTTCAAAATAATTTCCTTGTCTTTTTTAATTAGTTTTCTATAAATGTTTTTATAAATAATAAAATATGAAATGAATGAATTGTTTGATGGAAAATTTTTTTTAATATAATGAAGTGAACGTAAATTCTTAGAACTTATTTTTATACCCTTTGAAATCCAACATTTTCCATTATTTTTTTTAATAATTGTAATTGGAAAAGCTTTAGTAAATGTGTCTAAAATTGTGGCATGAAAATTACTTAAAGGCTCTTTATGAAGAAAAATACTATCCCATAAATAATTTTTTATAGCATTATTAAATTTGTTAAAATTATTTTTACTGTAAATGCGTCCCTTATGTTTATTTCTCTCTATTTTCCCTATCTCACCGTTAAATTCACATAATATGGCTTCATGGTCCGATAAAAATTATTTATTACTTCACATTTAACATTATTTTTATTAGAACAAACATAGTCAATTATAGAAGATGAATATTGAGAAAATCTTGCTGGTCTTTCAAGTCTTATAAGAAAAATGTTAGTATTAGATAACGGCGAACGGTATAAACAAATTATATATAGATTGCATTTTTTGGAGAATATTATAGAAAATTCAAAATCTATTTCAACCAAGAAACAATCAAATTTAGTCACATTACAAAATTCCATATATTTAATAGATTCTCTTTTAATAAAAACCATTGTGCCGCCTTGTAAAGAACTAGCTCTACAAAATTTAGAAATAACAATATAATTTGGCATAAAAACAGGTTCTTGGATATTTAACCAGTATTCTGTTAATATAACTAAATCTGGGTAGTTATGATTATTTAAAAATAAATATAGTTCATTAATTTTATTTCTAAGAGATTGTATATTTAGTAATATCAAGGAAAAGTTACTTTCTGAAGAGTGAAATGATCCAATGAAACATTTGACTGTTTATTACTTATTAAAATATTGATTTTCGGAAAAACATTTTTTATTAGGTTTTATAAATGACAGCGTGTTAAAATTTGTTTTATTAAAACTTACTTCATTTGCTAAAATATTAATTAAAAAATTATTCTTTAAATTTATATAATTGAAATAATCAATGTTTATAAATGAAATTGAATTCTCAACACAATTATTTATTTTTTCTAAAGATTTATTAAGGTTAAGATTAAAGCAAGAAATAATATTTTGTTTATATTTAGAAATTATTGGACAGGACAAAAAAATAAAATTTGTATTTAACGATAATTTAATATTATCCCATATGTTTTTGATATCTGAAATTTGTTGATTTTTGAAATCATTAGAACCTGCTGTAACAACAGTTATTGAAAAAAGCTCCTGGTTTAATTATCGTTTTTACTTTAAAGTTTTTAAATTTTGAATTTAGCTTAAGATGATCTTGAATATACCTGCCATAATCATGACATAAAATTAATAAGTTTCTTTTATTATCTTACTTAAATCGATTTTTCGCATTTATTCCATCCTTGGTATAATTTTTTTCTACAGGTTTATTGGACAAACTTTCTATTTTGTTGGGGATATTTTCTCTAAATCTGGTTTGACTGATTGAAAAATATGTATTGCATTTTCATTTTTTGGTACTTTGTTTATCTTCTTTTTAATGATCCTTGAATTAACATTTGAAACAGCATCTTCTTCATTATTTCGATTTTTGATTATTTTCTCTGGATTAATGGTAGATTTTATATTAACTAATAGTAATTTTATAAAATCTAATTGCTCTTGAATATTACAAGTAATTGAATCAATATTACCATTTTTCTTCAAAATTCCATTACAAGTACTGCAAAACCAATGTGCAATAGTTTGAACCTTCTTGAGTAGATCAAATTCACGTTTTTTTAGGTTAGCACATGACATATGAAATGTTTTGTTACAGAGACCATTACATGTTAGGCTATTATGGTTAGTTTTAATAATCTTATTACAAACAGAACACACTGGGTTATTGCTTAAAATTTTTTCATTATCTCTGAGTTTAGCGTGAATATTTTTTCAATTTATAATTGATTTGGAATCCTTAGTTGAATTTAATCCTTTATCTTCTAATGAAGTAGAAATACCTGCTGATTTTAAATTCTGACTTAGAATTTTGAATGTTTTAACATAATCCTTAAACTTATTATCTTGTGGGTATTTTAGAGGCAAGTATCTAAATAATAGAAAACAGAAAGTATCTATTCTAAAAAATGGGAAATCTTTCAACTTCACAATTTTAGTCAACGAGGTAGGCATAGCTGAGGGAAGTATATTAGGGCCAGTCTTGTTTATTGTTTTCATTAACGACCCATACAACTTAATAGAAGCTAATCAGAATATAGTAAATTATGCGGATGACACTAACTTAATTATGAGGGGCAAAAAGATTGATCAACTTGTTAATGAATCCAAAAGTTTTTTGGATACAGTTACAAATTGGTTCTCAAAAAACAAGCTCATCCTAACTAAAAATAAAACAAATCTAATTTTGTTTAGAACAAAGGCATCGAATGTACAAAAACTAGTACAGTTTAATGTTGACGATAATATTAGTTTTTCTGAAAATATTAAGTTCTTGGGTGTACAAATTAATGAATTTCTGGATTGCAAAAACTAAATGCAATTTGTTATGCTATTCGTGTCACTGCCAATTATATGAACGAGAAAACGTTAAAAATCCTGTATTTTGCTAACTTTGAAGCTCGCTTTAAATACGGATTTAGAATAATAAAGAAAATGAATTATAACGAAGCGTGTAGGTCTGTCTTTAAAAGTACAGGATTGTTAACTATATATGCATTACACATTTACGAGTGCCTAATGGTTTTATATAAAAATAAAATAAATTATCAGCGGAACACTAGAACTGTTAATGTTAAGTATCCAATACTAAGGCTTACTCTAATAGAAAATTCGCCATATTATATTTGCTTAAAGTTGTACAATAATTTACCTGGCAGAATTAAAAGAATGGATAGCGGAAACTATTTTGAAGCTGAAGTAAAAAAATTATTACTGGATTTAGAACCCTATAATCTGGATGATTTTAGAAATATGTAAATTTAGTTAATAGGTGTATAATTAAGTAGGTAATAGTATGTACTAAATTGAATAGATCTGGATTTGAGTTTTATGACGTGATTTCATTTTGTGTCTGTACTTAGTAATTAGTAATAATTGTAATTGTCGCATAATTTAAATTAAAGAAATTAAGTAAGTAAAAAATTACCAATTTAGCGAGAAAAAAATCACAAATGATCAAAATATTTCCACCATTTTCTAAGCAACTTTATTTCCCTGGCCGGCTCGTTCACCGGATCTTAATTGTCTGGATTTTTACCCATGGGGTTGATTGAAGAATCTGGTTTTCCAACAGAGATCAACAAACATAGGAAAACATGATGTAAAGTATTGGAAATGCCGTTAGAAGCTTGTCAACTGCTGAAATTGAGGTGGCCGTATTTTTTACTGATAAGAAAATAGCTAAGTGCTTAGAAAATGATGGGAAACATTTTGAACATTTGTAATTTTTTTTTTGCTAAATTGCTAATTATTTCTAGTTCTAAGATTTGTGTATATTTTCATATTTATATTTTATTTAGAGTTATTGATATTTATTATACCTTTTACAGTTTATTACGAAGTAGGTCATAAAATTAGTTGTAATCTGCTTATTGCGGGTATACCTGGTACCGGTAAGTGAAAGCTGAATATTTTTTTAAGAAAAAACAAAATAACTCTTAAACCGTTGGTGATATTGATTCGCGCTTTAGATTCTAATGCAAATTGTCTCCTATTCTGCTATAAAAGAAGTTATTCTGTCCAATTTAAAGGTACCGAGGAAAATCAAGAAATAAGTTTAATTGAATAACAGCCCCGTCATAAAATTTTATTAAGAAACTGCTGATAATTCCTGAATCATTTATTGAAACTCCCAGGAATTCCCTCTAAAACAAGTAGTTCAAGATAATCCGTTAGAGGATAACGATATAATGGCAGTTTTTTTTTAAATGTCCTAAAGGCTTGCTCCGCTCCTTTATTAGGCAAGATTCGAAAAAATACCAATAATAAAAGTTGTGGCAAGCGACCTATTGATTTTAATTATTTATTTGTTTTTCTACGTTCAGTGACAATTTTTGTCGTGAAATGAACTTTTAAAAATAAATGAGTCACTTGCGAGAATTTCCGAAACTTGAAATTATTTTTAGTTAATTTCTCTGGGCAATTTTTATCTTAGTAGTTTTTTTTTTCAAATCTGTGAGACGTTTCCGAGATATGGTTCCGTAGCCTTATCCGGACACCCTGTATATTGGGATGATGAAAATCCGCAACGTGTTCGGAAAGCCCATGCACGTTCAGTTTCTGTGGAATCTTATGGTTTGGCAGGCATTCTGGGAGACGTAGTTATTTTAAAGCGAGGTGTGTAGGTGAATGGTAAAATTCTATCCAATTAGTAAATTTTCCCTCGATGTTAAAATTGACATGCTTTTTGTCAAATCTTATTTTTCGAAAAACCAAGAAATATAAAGGGTGGTTTGTTTTAAAATAGAAACCCTCTATAAGTTGGTTAGAAGGCTTTTGAAATATGGAGGTTAAAAAACTTTATTGTATTGTATAACTATTGTCGTCAGTTTTGATTATCACATCCACCAAGAAACACTGATTCACACCTGTTGTTTCAAACCCACAACTAGATATCTCGAGCAGACCAAGAAGGCATAGGTGGATAACTTATTAATATCAGTAAAACAACTAGGTATCTCAACATATCTAGTTAAAGAACGCACATTTTGTTTATTTTAATAAAAAAAAACATTTCTAATTACTTTCAATCAGTTTTAGGTCATACAAATATCAATTGTTGATATGTTTTGATTATAACTACTAAAGAGCAGAACCGTAATAAGGGCATTTATAAGAAAAAATATTAATAATGCATTTTGCGTCTCGAAACATCAGAAAATATACTTGTGCCATACACAGCTAAATTGTAAAAATTGGATTCTCTTCCGAGATATGGAAAAAAATTTCAGGTCCGTATTAAAAATTACCGAGTTGGTAGCAATAACTTAAATGTCAAGCGACAATTTAAGAAAACGTTAAGTGCGTTTGTTAGAGTATGAGAACCTATAATTTTTTGTAATAAACAATTTTTGATGAAATCAGTGGTTTTCGAGGTATTTGGAAAACAAATTTGAGGAGTTTTCAATTTCACTTTAATATCTCTTAAACTAAAAATTAATTGGCAACACTATAAGCGCACTATAAATGATCACTAAAAAAGGCAACTTTTCTGTAATTTAAACGAGCTTGTAACCGTTTCGGATATAGCAATAGTGGCCCACAGTATTTTTAACACCTTGTACAAATAATTCAAGTTATTGTAGTTACTCATAGAAGGCAAAGGAATTTATGTCAATCACTGTGATCGTGCCGTCAAAAAAAATTTTCAGTTTAATTTCAAGCAGGTTACCTCAAGGAGGCGAAAAATATCCGCCAATTGTTTTAGTTGTTATGGTAACGATCCAAAAAACAGGGTTTTCATTGGTCGAAAGTTGTCCCTGTGGAATTTTCTTTTTATATATTAGTCTTTTTTATGAAGGAGATGCAAAATAGAAAAAGTGATATAAAGCACATGTTCCATAATAGTATATTAAAGTAAGTACATGTTTTATAAAGCATCATCTTATAGCACGCGTCCATGTTTTTAACGGGACAAGTGCTCTAACTGCTTAATAAAACACGTACTTTATACTATTTTTTCTATTTTGTATTTTTTTTAATAAGAAAATACATATTTAAAAAGAAAATCAATCCTTCAAATTTTGTAAATTTGTATGTCTAAATTCTATGTTGGTAATACTATAAATTTACTTTTATCATAGTAGCCTTGACCATAAATAATATTTTCTTTGTGTCATTGTCACGAAATTTGTGTTTTAATATTTCATAGAGTTGTTCATAATTATAATTAAAAAAATATGGAGCATAATAATCTTAGTTCAACTCCCCCTGAGTTAAGGGATATTGCTAATAAAACGATAAATCAACTTTTACCAGAGAAATCCCGAAAACTTTCTTTTCTCATGGATCACAATAACAGGAAACGTCAGACGTCAACAGAATAAAACATTTAAATATTACCAATGCCAACTTTTAAAAAATAAAAAAACGGTATCGTAATAGATCTGTTTCGATACTGAAAACGGTATCGTAATAGATTTCTTATGAAACAAAATTAGAAAAATGTATTAGAACACTTAGCGCGTTTGCTGAAATGATGCTTTATACCTACAACTTGTACTTGAATATACTATTATACTTAAGCAAATATTTCATAACATGGTAATATAGACTCCTGACTCTTTTTCTTTTTCGTTATCTTCGATGCAGTAAGAAAATAGGTCAAAAATTATGCATGCACAAAAGCAATATTAAATTCCCTTTTAAGAAAATAATAGATCTATTTTTTCCAAAAAAATTAATATTAGGAATAAGTTATCTCAGATATTTCTGGGTCAGCGTTAATGGAAAAGGAAATTGGTTCAAGAGTCACAACGGTTCGATTTATCTAAATGATATATCCCGATCGACCTGCATAAATATTTGGGACATGTGAAACGGCCTTTGCTCCGTTCTCAATGCATTGGGACCACATTGACTTCTATTGATTGAATTCTAATAATTCCCGGGTAAGCTCAGAAGGGTGCTCTATTACCTCATATTTTATCGCTATGGAATGTAAATATTAAGGGGATAAGTAGGGATATATTTCAGAAGGGTCGTCCTTCATTTCAGGATGGTCTAGAAATGTCGGAGGCCTAAGAAATCAAAACAGTTTACTATTCACTATCAAAAACAAAACAAATCAACAAAATTTTACCAGTGTTTACAACTTTAATGAGAAAATTATATCTGAGAAAATAAATGTTACATTATTTAGTTTTTCTTAATTATAATATTAATTGTCACTCTTGAATAAATAATAACAGAAGCGTTCCGAGCCACAAGACCCCTTATACAGTGTGTCCCGCTTTTCATAAATCCACACTAATTTCTCTATTAATAACTTTATCTCAAATTTGGGTGGCAAGTATGTAGGGAAAATGAAATATTTGCGACGGTAATAATTTACATTTATCATTGGCGTGCTGATTTAGGTGGTAGAAGAGTGTCGATTTTCCGAAAATAGTATAATTGTTAGGGCTCATTTTAAATTATTCTTGTTGTCATATTTAGATTCAGCATCCCGAATAAACTCTCAAAACCAACCTAAACTAACCTGAACTGACCTGAACTAACCCGAAAAAACCCTCAATCCGTATTTTCAAAAATATTAAGAAGGAATAAAAAATTATTTAATAAACGTTCTAAAAAAATTTTAACTTCAAAAACACGTCGATCGGTGTTATTGTTGTACACGTTACGTTATTTTCATTGATGCCAAAGAGTGTTTTAAAAAAAATTATTCAAGCTTGTGGTTAGCTTTTGACAGTAACGCCATTTATCTACCATAACGATATATTTTTTTAAAGAAAATAATGTTTACTGTCGAGGTGACATTTACAACAAATGGTGAGATGTTTAGCCAAAACTGTAGATATTGGTCATTCGAAAATCCCAACTTTGTAATCAATACAATAAAGAAGTTAGTGCGTGGTGTGGCATATTAAATGACACAATAGTTGGCCCACTTTTCCCAAATCACCTCAACGTAGAAATTTTCTACATTTATCACAAAATGATATTCAAGATTTTTTCATGGAGTTACCTTTAGCACATGGAAATAATGTATACTCTTAATTAGATGGTGCCCCCGTATATTCAGAAATTCTCTAAATAAAAATTTTCCTATGAAGTGAATACAGCCCTTTACAACCGTGGCCTCCTAGAACACCTGACATCACTCCTTGTATATTCTTTATGAGGGTATTTGAAAAATAAAGTTTATTGTACTTTCATCGTAAAAGAGAAGAACATTGCGTCAAGATTAGGCAAGCATGTCGAGAAATTACTCCGCTAACTTGAAGGTGGATATGTTGAACAGACCAGAATAAAAAAAAATTATTAAATTTGTTATTGTAATGAATAGTAAGTTAGTAGTATATTATTGGGGAAAGAGGAGTGAATGAGGAGTAAAATAAAGCACGGGGAACACAATGAGGTCCTCCAAATAGGACGGGGCAAAATCCTCCTCCTCCGCCTCATTTTAAAATTATAGCAAATACCACATTTTAACATACTGGAAGAACACACAGCAACTATACTCAATTAACAAGGACAGAAATTCCCACTAGACAGTGGTAAAGATGTATAAAAGATATTAGAAATCTTTAAGGTTAGTTTAGAATAATGACAGATCCTATGCGTGAGAGGTTATTTGAAACCCTTAAAAAAATTGAACAAGATTTTTATGATCTAGTTAATGAATGTGTAGAAAATGCAATGCAGTGCAATCCAGAATCCTGTCATATGTACGAAAGTGATGCTGATTATTTTAGACGTGGTGTGGAAATGATACAGAACTACTATGAAACAGAAGATATGCTCAAGCTCGTTGAAGATTGTAGGACATATGGTTTTATTGAAGAGTTGTTCGAGTTTAAAGAATTTGTGTCACCAAATGATACGGCTGCATATAAACTAATATTAATTGTTGTGGAAGAGGCGAGACTTGCTGAGATGGGTCCCAGTCCGTTATTTCATTATGTGTAATTAGTGAAGTGAATATATTAAACATGGAGACAATAGTTACTGAAATGTATGAAAACTTTATTATGTCAGAAGCTTGTTCGCGTTATTATGCTCTAGTGGGTGATGATGATGATGCTGAAGCACAAAATTTTCCATGGTACATAGATTATATGGAGCACGTTGCCCTTTGTAAAAAAGCTGCCAAGGCTTGCTTAAACTTTTTAAAGACAAAGAACTTAATAAAATTAGTGATAGAACTTAAGAAGTTAAAATTATATGAAGATATAAATATTATAAAAACGAAATATGATGAAATAAAACAATAAATACAATTTGATTTTTTATTCATTCATGAAAAAATTATTATACATATAAAATACATTATAAAGTGCACACATAGCTGGTGACTTAGAATGAAAAAAACATTTAGGTGTTGATAAATGTAGAATTGGTTGTTCATTTATTTCCACTATTGGCTTGGTACAGTATTTCTTAATATAGTCAACTTTTTCGCTTCCTTTAACATAAACGAACTCTACATCTTTGGTCAACTCCTCGATAATAGTAGAAAAATAATGAAGAGGGGTATATCCAGCATTCCAGTTTATGCAATGAAAATTTTTCATCAACCACACAGCTTGCCTGTGTAAATCGGGTGAGAGTAAACTTAATGGAAATGGCTGTTTAAACACATAGTGACTAATTCTATTTCCATCATATGCTGCCAACTCTTTTGGAATAAACTTGTTATGCTCATCTTTAAATCCTTGCACATCCAAAACTAATCGCATATTTTCAAAGAAGAAAATTTCTTTAAGATAAATTTTTTAGATGTATATTCTTGAATTTGATTTTTTAAAATCTGTAATTTTTGAATAAAAATTTCAATGTGTTGCATGTTAGGCGAAGACATGCTTATGACTACACAAGTACTAGTTAAGAAACTTAAATAAGCTTAGTATATAAGAGAGGGGATTATAGTTGTTTAACAATTTTTGTGAGTGGATTATAGCTAAAAATTTTATCATGTATTATGAGACAATAGGCTGCTGTTTTAGCAGCAATTTTTTCTTTTGTTTCAAATTCAATCCTCATTGTTACAGGACCCGTTTGCAACAAGTCTCTTTGATGTGAACAATTAATGTATGTAAGAGGTGCATTGTTTTTAAATTCTGCTGGAGTAAAAATTGGCTCTATTGGTGAGTTATAATAGACCTGACGAAAATTTGAAAACATTTCATACAATGTAGCAAACTTATTGTTTTTGAAATCAAGTTGTAGATCATTGTAAGGATATCTTTCAGAGTTTAAAAATACATTTATATTTCTTAATTCACAATGATCAAATTTACTCATATCCGATTTTAGATTAGCACGTCGATTCTTCTGAAAAGCAATTAAAACATGACGAGGTGTCTCAACCTTTGTAGAAGTTTTTACAGGCCAGTTATGTCTGGTGGTTTCTAATAACTCAGGATACTCCACTAATTCCCAACTTCGAAAAGTAATTAGAATGTCACTATTCTTTTCAATAAGTTTCGTTAACGCTAATTCTTGTGGGATGGCTACTGTAAGATGAGGAACTCGCCAGCAAATTCTCGATATTACAATTTTTAATGTTTCAGCTTCATCGCTAGTGCACAATAATGAATCGATAGCATCATTACTTCTAATTAGAATAAGCTCTTGTTGTGAATTTAAAATAATTTTATTATAATCTTCAAAAAATCCAGAATACATCTTTAATGGAATACATAAAGATACATTTCCTTTATCATCGGTCATAATTTTCTCTCCCACTTTTGATTTTGGATACCATCCAGCATTTTCCAATTTTGCACTCTCGTTTTGATTGAAAGAGGTATACCCCTTAAGTGTAGAAGTGATACCGATATCTCTAACAGAATCAATAGTTACTCCATTTAAAATATAGCGCATTTCTTTAAATAAGAAAGCTGGTGCATTGTTGACTAATTGGGTGTTTCTTAAGGGTGTACCATCATCTTTAGTAACTTGCATTTCTAAATAAATTTCACTCTTACAAGGTAATGGATATTTTCCTGTTTGTTGCAAAGCAATTCTAATTTCATCATTTGGTCCAAGTTTGGTAGGATTAAAGGGGTCAAAGGAAAATACTTCCCAACTTAATATTGAATCATCGACAAAAACATTTTCTTTAACGTTTAAAAATTCCATTTTTAATTTTAAAACCCAAACTTAAAAGAAATTGACGATTTGAAGGTGTTAGCCTTTGGGGGTTTGGTTTATTACTAAATAAGTTATGATTATTCGTATTCTTATTAAGCTTTTCGCTGAATTATTTTTTGTTATAAATAATCACCATCGCGCATCTAAATTTTTTAAATGTAGTCTTAACGTGATGGTCTCTTCTCTAAAATTAACAAGATTCCCTTCTTGATCCAATATTTTAATGGTTATTTTATCTATTACCTTAGCAGTCACTGGAAAATATATAACGTTTTGGGGTGATTCTATAATTTTATATCCGGGAGCCACACTCGGAAAAAACTGATGTATTATGTGAACAGGATTACCATTTAAGTATGAGCCTTCAGCAATACTACAGTCAATATTTATTGAGTTCACTTTTATTATTTCTGCCGGTCGTTCAGAAATATGAATGAGTCCCGAATCCAGTATTTGATTTTGAAATCCCAGCAATGCACCTATAGATCCATCTCTAATAATAATATTTTCAGAGCATTTCATTACTGAACGCAATGTATTATTATTAGCTTGAAGATAAAACGAAATATCTTTTTCTTCTAATTTTTCTTGTAAAACCTTGTTGATATTATCAATCTCATAACTTCCAGGTGGGATTGTTATAAATTTTCCAGTTTCACCATAAAAGAAACGATTATTGCTTTCATCAATATTGGGAATTGCATTAAATGTTTCAAAATTTACAAGTCCAATAACATGATCTATATTTTCATCTAAATATATGGGCGGGTGAAATTCTACTGTCAAAATGGCAGAATTGCCGCTAACTACAAAACTATACGACATGTCACGATAATATTTCGATAAAGAATAAAAATTTATTGTATTTCATGTATTATTATAAAGAAATCTTATACATAATTGACCACAGTTTGTTGTGTTAAAAGTTTGATAATTTGTATAATTGTAAGCTATAACATTTCTATTATTATCGCTTAGAAAATATGAAATTAATTCAGCTGGAGGTCGCAGATTACCATAACTGTCGAAGTATGTTATTTCATTTTCTTTTTTTATATATGCCGTCCAATGTGTTCCATCCCCATTATGCTTATCTAGATTAATAATACCACATTCAGTTTTCTTAATTTTTTTTAGGTAGCCTATCCCTCATGAATATACCTCTAAAATTGGGAATTTGCAGCAATTTAACATATTTAATTAGATCATAATTAGTGAGGGTTCTAAGAGGTATATGTTTTAACAGTTTTTTGAATATGGTTTTAAATATAAGCCACACCCTGTCTTATATGGTTTTAAATAGAGACCACTTCCTTTTTTTCCCACTGCTATAGATTCCATCGTTTGATTGTGTCTTTTATCTTCTTCTAATTTTTGTTTAGCAGCTTTAGCATCATTTACAGCTTTTGCAATGCCCGCCGCTCCACCTCCCAGAGCACCTAAAGCCGACAAACCGGCAAATAATGGTATCAGTGGTAAGAATCCACCACTCTTTGGAATAGGTATTACTCTTTTCTTTATCGGTGAAAATACACCTTTCTTTCTTATAGACTTAACAGCTGTTTTAATACTCTCAGTTAAACTTTTAAATGGTTTTCCTTTTATTCCTTTTCTAGCTTGTGAAATGGCTTGAGACAATGAAAGTCCACGACCCTTGCGTGTCTTTTTTTTTCTCAGCCCCATGCCAAACTTTCGCTTAATTTTCATAGCACCACTAATTCCTAGCGCAGCAGCTTTTTCTCCAAAACTAGAGTGTTTAGCTCTAAACCTCTCGAATGCTTTTTCACCCAATAGTTTATCGGCAGCGTGTCTGCTTTTTATATCGTTTGATTGAGAATATGCAATGTCTTGCTCTTTACAAGCCTCATCTAATAAATTTATTCCCTTATCACCTCTCACTAATCTTTTTTCCAACTTTGTGCCAGGCCCACAAAAATTGTAACCAGGAAGATGCAATTCAAATGGTAATTTATTGATAAGAGTGTTTAGGATGCCACACCCTATTTTCTTGTCGCTCGATTTGTAAGTAACACGTTTGGTGTGTGATTGAATCATTATATAGCTAAAATCTTAACACAAAATGACCAGTTTTACTTTGACAGCCAACTTAAATATTATTATGAGAGTTGAAAAACAACCATACTCTATAATAATTAAGGATCATGATACATCAACAAATACATTTAGAAAACATGGTCAATTGTTTGAAGGAAATAGCAAAAGAAGTTTAATTATTGGTCCATCGGGTTGTGGTAAAACTAATATTATTGTAAGTTTGATTGAAGATCCTAATGGTTTACGATTTGAAAATGTGTACGTTTATTCAAAGTCTTTATATCAACCCAAGTATGAATATTTAAGGACGCTTTTTAAGTCAATAAAAGAAATTGGTTATTATGAATCAGAAGACGAAGAAAATATAATTTCACCTCAAGAAGTGATGCCAAACGCTATAATGATTTTTGACGACATAGTTTGTTGTAATCAGACTATCGTAAAGGACTACTTTTGTTTTGGAAGACATAGAAACACCGATTGCTTTTATTTGTGTCAAACATATTCTTCTATTCCTAAACAGCTTATTCGCGACAATGCAAATTTAATTGTTATTTTTCAACAAGACAATACAAATTTAAAACATGTTTATGATGATCATGTTAATGTTGATATGACGTTTAATCAGTTTAAAGAAATGTGTTTACTGTGTTGGCAAGATAAATTTGGATTCTTGGTAATAGATAAAGATTCCACTATAAATTCTGGCAGATATCGAAAAGGATTTGATTCATACATTTACTTATAAAAACAACATCATTAGATGAAAACAGCTATTTTAAAATAATCTGTCATGAATGAACAATTAGCAAAACAACTTGTTAAATCAAGGAGTGCAGTTAAGAAAAAATATCAAGCTTTAAAAAATGCTGAATTTGAGTCTCATTCGAAACTGGAAGAAACTTATAAGCCAATAACACAACCTTTGCAAGAATTAATTTCTACCATTGGTAAAATTGAACCCGCTGCCATAAAAGAAGAGGATCCGTCATTTACAAGATTTTATAAAACTTCAACCCCCCAAAGAACAAAAAACATAAGAAAAACTGGGAAAACTCCACTTCTCCCGACAGAAATACCATCATTTTTTGATACTAGTCTCGCATCAGTAAGTCATATCCCAACCATACAAGAAACGAGCGTTATAGCCGAAACATCACCCACATCATCATCATCATCATCATCAGATTCAACAATAGGGAATCTTTCAGATCTATTAGAACAAACTAGACAAACAGTCCAGACTTATGTTGGTATGCCTGCATATCAACAATGGCTAAACGACTTTCACGAATTACCTCGTAAATACATTGATGAAGGTGTCAAAGATTTAGATCATACGTTTGATCACCATTATGGTGTAGTTCATGATTTGGAAACTGAAAAATTTTTCTTGGGACTAACACAGCAACCTGTTGAGATTAATGGGAAAGATATTAAAGTAAAAGAGATTACTTATTTGGGCACTCCCGGTTTATACGAACTGCTATTTAAAAAGGATCCAAAAGGTTATAGTGCTAAAGACTTGGATAATTATATGGATATTCTAGCAAGAACTAATGCATATCGTAGGAACAACAGTCCCGATGAACAAGTTCAAGGAAATGGTTCACGTAAATATATTACAATAATAGGACCATATTTACAGAAGAAGGGAATAACAAAAACAAGAGGCTTAAACCCTTCAGCCTTAAACTTAATTTCAGCATTCACACGACGTAAGGCTCCATATAGAGTTCAAAGAACAACTTCAACTACCCAAGGATCTGGTTTAACTTTAAAAGTTAATAAAAATAATACAGATTATGTATATTGGGATAATGTTAACGAGCTTGTTGACAGACTTCGTTTATTGGTGGCCTCCATGAATGCCGGTCACACAGGTCATAATAATGAAGTTATCTCCATTATAGAAGAACTGCGAGAATCAAACATTATCATATAAGAGAATGTAACACTTGTTTCAGAACATTTACAAAATGACTATCGACAAATTTGGTTGCCACATTTCAAGTCGATACAAAATAAATAGTGTAGATATTAAAGATCTTGTCAAAAAAGTTGAAAATGAAGTAACAAATAATATTTCAAAAAATTTAAACTTTATTGAAAATAAAGTAGTTGAACACTTTAAATATGAATTGCAACAAAATCACTTGGAAACTTTAAATTTTAAAAAAGAATTAATGATACAAAATAAACGATCACTTGAAAATGTTGAAAATATTAGCAATGTGACGAAAAAGTTAAAATTTTGTGAAGACCAAGTACTAACATTAGAGCAAAAATATACACAGGAAGAAAATTCCGGCAAGGAAACTATAAAAAATATCAACAAGAGAATATTAAATAATACAAGTGAAAATATAACCTTGAAAGCGGATATTGAAAAAATAAACGAAATAATGAACACAAAAATTAAAGAAGTAGTATTTTTCAATGCAAAGGAAAAAATTAAAGCCTTTAGAGCAAATGTTGAAAATTTAAATACAACTAAAGCAGAAATAGTGGATAGTTTTCTTAATGGTCGACAAATTTATGAGCTGCCTTTATCAGAAAGGCGGATTGTAATTAGTATTAATTCTGTCTTGCAAAGCATTGTTAAGAAATTACATGAAGAAATAAATAAGATAGATGAAGGGATGGGTAAACTAGACACAATACTTAATCCTACATCACTAAAATATCTAAACACTAAAATTAAAGATAATCTTGATGATGTAAGCAAAAATATTGATAAAATTGTCGAATATTTTAAAGAAGATACAGTAATTTTAAGTGAAAAGCTTAAAGAATGGGATGATACGTATAAAAGCTATTGGGATAATTATTTTGTTAAATCATTTGATTAATCGTAATGTCTATCGCTAAGGAAACAGTTGTCGACGAATTACATAAACCTGCTAGGAGAAATTACAAAAGGAGAAGAGTGGTTATTAGGGGCTTGAACGACTTGTGGCAGTCTGATTTGGTAGAAATGCTTCCCTATGCTAAATTAAACAGGGGATATAGATATATTTTGATAGTAATAAACACATTTTCAAAATACGTCTGGGCTCAACCCCTTAAAAGTAAGCAAGGAAAAGAGGTTACTCGAGCTTTGAAAACAATATTAGACCAAACCAGTAAACCCACAAATTTACAAACTGATTTAGGCAAGGAGTTTTACAATAAAGATTTTCAACAGCTTATGAACGAGTTTAAAATCAATCATTACAGCACTTTTTCCAACCTGAAAGCAAGTATAGTTGAACGCGTTAATCGAACTCTTAAAAATATTATGTGGAAATATTTTAGTAATCAAGGTAGTTATAAATGGTATACAGCGTTGCCAAGTATTGTTGAAAAATATAATAATACCACTCATAGCACTACTGGTTATAAACCGGTTGATGTTAACCCAGGAAATGAAAAAACAATATTACAAAATTCTTTCACTTTTAAAAAAATAGTCGACTTGGATCGTAGAAAGTTTAAGGTTAATAACTTTGTTCGCATTTCGAAGCAAAGGGAGTTGTTCGCAAAAGGCTATACACCCAATTGGTCGACTGAAATTTTTCAAATAAGAAAAGTGAAACTTACAAATCCAACAACATATCTTCTAAAAGATGATAAAAATGAAAATATTGAAGGTGGTTTTTACCAAGAGGAGTTGCAGAAAGTGAAGCACCCCAATGTCTACTTAGTTGAAAAAATATTAAGAAAGAAAGGAAATATGGTACAAGTTAAATGGTTAGGATTTGACAAATCTCACAATTCATGGATTTTAAAAAAGGATGTATTGTAATAATATAATATTCCAACAAACAATACTCATATAGTATTATGCATATTAAAAATAAAGCAACAAAACTATTTTAACACATTTTTATTTTTAAACCTTTGATTATAAATTATATTTCTATGATTTATATCTAATATTGCACTGATTGTATTTTCACATCGTTTAATCCTTTCCTCAAAACGAAGTTTGTCCAGGTAGCAGCTTTGATAATCACCTTTTCGTGCATGTCTAGAAGCATAGTTCCAAACAATTAGTAAATACATTTTGTTTTTAGCTTCATTAAAATTCACCGATTTCTTCATAGTATTTTCTTTTTGGTGCTGTTTTTCTTAATTTCATCTCCAAGCTGTTTGGGTACATCATAAGCATTTCCAACATCGTACTCACATTTTCACTATTAGAAAGTTGTCTATGATTTAATCCATCATAGACACTCGTTAACAAGTCTGTGGAACCATTCAGGCCAGTTTGAAACACATTGATATATTTTTCAAATTCTTGTTTTATAAGGATTTGCAACCTATAATCAATTAATTCTTGTATTTCAAACAATTTATCTATAGTATCTTTAGCTAGATATAGATAATCTCCAACACCTTTTTGAATTTTAATAACACAACATTGATTAAGTTGTTCGAAATTTATTGTAATATCACCAAATTTGAGTGGAAATGGACAACTATTTGATGAATAAAAATAGTTGACTATAACTCCTTGATACTTTAGAAAATTTTTCCAATCATCTTCACATAGAACAATGTTAAATCCTTGTTGACTACCAATATAAATTTTTGGAGAAAAATCATGTAAGCTAATTCCAACACACACATATTTTGAAACTGAATTATTTAAACTGTAGAACTTACTATTTAAAAGCTTTTCTTTAGTAATTTTTGTTAAGTTATTCTTGGAATCACCACTAATATATGACATGGTTTTAATGCTTGACATCTTACAGAACCAAAACTGCTAAGGTTACACACACATTTTATATAACTCCCCCCCACCCAAAATGGAAAATCGTAAACATGCAAGTTTAACTAAATTGAGGAGGAGTAGTTTTCATACATTCTAATTATAGCATTTATAAAACAAAATTGATATTATTGTTAAGGTGGTAAATATAAGTGTAGATAATAACAAATTTAAAATACCAAAAACCTTACAATGTGAAGTTTGTTCATATTTAGTTTTAGTGATATTTTCATATCTACTCCTATTAAATAATTGATTTTCCACTATTTTATTACTATTTCTTATCCAATTAGTATCCAAAATAGTTCGGTTAGGATAGTAATATAATATTTTAAAATATTCACTGTCAATTTCACCTTTTCTTAATAAATGTGAGAAAGTTGATGTGCTATTGTTATTAATTCGTTCATACATCATATACTTACAATTTTGATCTATATCTGAATTATTCGCAAAGCACACCATAGCACGAATTACTCTATGTGGTTCATAGACATATAACATAATGTTGGTAATGTAATATAACAGAATATAATGGGTTAAGATCATGATTAAAACACAATTATACACTCGATATGAATTTATTAACGAAAACAGAAGTATAATTTTGAGTATATTTACTAGATGTGTGGCAACCCTACAATTTTTAATGACTAACAATTATACTAATCAACATCAATTTAAATACTTGCAAATAAATTATTTAAAATACAGTCTTAATAATGGCCAACACAATAAAAAATACACCAATTGTCGTCAGATATTTATCAACTTTAAGAATGCCTGGAGGATCATCACAATTAACAAGTTGTACACTACTTTTATATTTGTTGTACCACAAACATTCGGCAAATTCACAGTTTTTGGACAATCTATAATGTTCAATAATAGGACAATCATAACTAGTCCACTCAAATACTTCAACACCACAGTAAAAACATTTGCAAACATCTTCAATGGATGTATAATAAAAACCAGAACTTGCCAACATATCTGGAGATAGCTTTCCTGTCCATTTTTTAAATGAAGTTAATCTGGTTTGATACTTCTTAAATGAACAGTTCTCAATTTCTCTATCAAACGATTCTAAACACATGATATATTTGAGTAAATATTCTTTACAAATGATAAAATTTACTACAGATTTTCATATTTATGCTACAACCTTAAGTGGAAGGGGTAATATTCACATCACTTTCATGTTCCATAAACCACAAATAAAATGGAATATCCTGGTGTCCCCACGCTAAAGTATCAAAACTATTTGGTATTTTAAATCTTTTATCGTCAGATGAAGTTAGCGCTAATTTGTTTACCATTTCTGTATATATATTGTGTGAGCGAGATCTAAACATGTACATTGAGCAAAAAGTTTTCGAATTTTTTTCTACAACATCTTTATAATGTATAAGATTTAGCTGCTTATTAATACTGCTCTTTTTAATTCCTTTAGCCTTTTTAAGTAGACAAGTTTCGGTCTTAATACAATAAGCTTTCGCCCCAGTACCATAAAAGCATTCAATTGGTTCACCAGCATATTCATCTTTAAATTTACCAACAACAGACTTAGTTATAGGCATATTATGGATATTAATATCTTTATAATTTGATGTGTCATACATATGAATATTATTTTTTATGTCTTCATATACATTGTCAGTTTCAATTTCTAAAATGAGGGAGTCAGTATCAGTATATAGTAATTTAACTTTACCTTTATAGAGTTGTTTCAAAACACCATAAAAAAAATCATACATAACATTTTTAGATATATCTAAAATAGAAAATCCAACATAAATGGGTTTATTATATTTAACTAGTACTTTTTGCATTTGAATAGCAACTAAATGTTCCGAAAATATGGTGTGATCTTTAAAGTATGGTTTCGCTATAAGATTTTCAGCACCATCTCTATTTTTATTTTTAGCCCAAGTGGTCACCAACCTAACATCTGTCCTAGTATCAATATTTTCCATGGTTTTACCATATATGCTATTATTTGCCAATTTATATGTGCTTCTTTCAAATTCATTTTTAGATTCGTTTCTTAGTTTAGTGTTAAAGTCAATATATTTTTTTAACCATGGAGATTGTGTGAAGCGAATTACTCTATGCACTTTGGTTAGTTTCATACCATAATTTATGCATTGTTTTAAAGATGTATAATGAATTATATATTTTTCTTTATTGTTTAAATTTGGAATTAACTTAAAACTTTTCGAGTCTTGAGGTTTTAGATTTTCAGGACAAAATGGATATTCGTTATGAGATTCGTGTAAATTCTGAGGGTATTCTAGATCAACCTCCAACACATAACCTCTTTCGGATGTGTCAGAAATGCTCATTATATTTAAACTTTCAATTTCTTGTTCTGTAAGCCAAGCAAAATTGCTTTGTGGTAGATATTGGGACATTGCATATCCGTATATGTTGGTGGCATCAAGGTACATAATATATTTAGTTGGTTTTGAATTATCATAGCCTGATAGGAATTTGTTATTTGCTACAGACTTTCTACTTATACAAGTACTAACTCCACCCCTTATATTATTTTTAAAAAAATGCAACATATCTGGATCGGTTAACAATTCTAGCTCTACATTAGTCATGCGTAAACATGCGTCAAGGCTAAATCCTGGATAGCTATAATAATTGACAACTTCCAGTTTATACTTGTTCAAACATGTTTTTCTAAAATTTTGAAATATATCAGCCAATAGTAATACATCAGATTTAAGATAGATGTCTGAATAATCACCTATTGTAGCACAATGAAAAATATTCCAAACACGTTTTGCCCGCTCATATTCTTCAACACTAATATGTTCATCTGTTAAGTTATTGTAAAATTGTTCTTTTTCTGGTAGGTTATAGACATCTAATTTAGAAAAATCATCAATGTAGTCGTAAGGAAATACACCCTTTTGACGAATATATTTAAATTGTTCATCATCTGTAAAATATTTCCTAATTTCGCTACATTGACAATCACTAAGTGTATCAGATAATTTTCCTAAAGAATATGGTAAGAATTGAAAAGAATCTATAAACCTAAGTCTAATATACTTCTTTTTTGATGAGTTTGTTTTTTTATCAAAATATGTGTCAACTTCTATACACTTTTCAAAGGAGATATATTTTTCCTTGTTTTGTGCGATTACTGAGAGTTGTTCTTTGTTCTGACATAAATTTTTTATAAATAGGTGTGAATCATAATTTCTTAAGTTATGAAATACAATTGGAATAAAATTTGGTTGTTTATAATTTAAATTGCATACAGAATGAGCTGGACCCCTATACTTGCCAGTAATGTGACAATGGTCTGCAACTTTAATATGATTGTTCAAAATTGGTTTTTCACAAATATGACAATCATTGGCATAATTGTAAGATAATTTTTCCATACTATTTAATTCTTGCATTGGGGTAATTGTTTTTAAATATTTATTATTTAATATATGAACATCTCTTTCCAGAAAATTTATGAAAGTTTGCTCACATTTAGAACCTCTAAAGAATTCATATTTCGATACACTATCATCAAATGAGCACTTAATGTAGTATGCAAACGAGTGTGGAATATGTTCAACTTTTTTTATTGTGTAAGAGCCACTAGGATTTAAATTAATTTTATCGTCATTATTGATTGGTTTTAGAATGCATTCAAAATCTGCATATATTACAAATAGAGCTTCCATTTGTTTTTGAATGTTTTCAAACTTGAGAATATTTTCTGGAATGTTATTGCCAAATTTGTCCATTTTTAATTCCCTTGATGGTAAGGTTATTCTAACAAAATCACAATCATAAGTGTTGTGTCTAACTAATAATTCTTCCGAACCAAAATGTTGCAAACAACCATCACAAAGAAATTTTTTTCCTTTATGTCTAGATAATTGTTTATCGAGCAGTTTCGATAAATCTGAAATATAACAATAATGAAAATTTCCTAAGTCGTCACCAATTAGCAGTAAATTGACGTGATGATATAGTTTAGTTTTCGTATAATGTAATGGACCAATTATTTCATACTGTTTTTTAAAAGCTGTTTGAACTTTTTCTAATGTATAAACATTTACTGAAATATTATTTTGTTTTTTAAATTTTGGGATATCTTTAATAGTTATAGGAAAGTTAATACCTGTCAAATTTAAAATTGTTGAGTAGTGTGGATATGATGTTGTCTTGAAGTTTGCTCCGGTTGATGGAAAGAGTGAGGCTACAATTGCCCACGCAAAGCAGTATTCATCATTATTTTGAATATTGACTACGCCCATGTTCATTTTGAATTCTTTTGGCAATGGTATATATGATGTGGCTCTTAAGGGGTTGAATTTATTAATGTTTACTTCCACATGCAATAATTGGATTAACATCCAACCTAAAAAAATAAAAATTGATATACTCTTAATTCTAAAAATGCTATTGGAGTGTTATACTTTCTTTTATAGTATTAAAAATGGTTTACCTGAATCTTTTTCCGCAAACTCGCTCGACTTTCCATCAATTATTTTAATAATTTCATTCAATTCGACTGTTATATCTGAGCTATCGCACAACACTCTGTATGGGGTATTGAATGATTTTATATGCTTAGTTTCATCTCTTGGATTCATGTATAGACCAAATAATTCCATATTTAATTTAATGCATGTGTGTCTTCGAATCTCATTCTCCATAATTTTTTTAATTTTTAGTGACAGTTCCATAAAAAAATCTTTAATGTTTAAATAATGGGTGGTGGGGGTAATCTTGTAGGAAATGATTCTTTCTTGAAAAGCTGATTTAATTTTTTCTACTTGGTTTTCTAATGTGCTTTCACTAGAATTTGATTTGTGTGAATTTGTTCTCATGTGATAAGACCATAACTTCTTTATGATAAATTTCCTACATTTTTGACAATATTTGCGATCTAGAAAATAATTTTATAAATTACTACTTGAAGTTAAATGTCACATCATAAAATTACAACACCCTCAAATATTTTAGTAGATTGATTTAAAAAATTCTATAGAAACTTACCAAACTTTGGATTTGTTGTGTGGTTTCGAACAGTGGTTTTAATTTGAGGTTTTTCTTCAGCCTTTTTACAAACAGTTTTCACATGACGCTTTAAATTATCTCTCCTTGAAAATGTTTTCTCACAAAATGGACACTCAATGGTCATTTTCACTACCTTCTAGTAAACGATGCAATGAAATAAAATTAAAACTAGCATAGGTTAAATACATAGTATGATGTGAAGAGGGGGGAAAGTTAAAATGAATTAACAAACTCATCGAAAAGCTGGTTTAGGCGCATAAAATTTTGCTGTTGTCGGTTTGCTGCCGAACTTTCGATGTAATCCAAATAAAAACGAAGTGATTTTAATTTTGCCAAACTTTTTAATGAAATATTATTAGACTTACTTTTGTTAAATTTAGGTTCAGCTGATGGCTGTGGTGGTGTTTTTGGAACATATGAGTCATCGTCACTTGAAATATCTTCGTATGTTGATAAATTTTGAGTTGGACTATTTATTGGGGAAATTATGAGATTATTTGAATATATTCCCAAATAATCGTTAATTATAGGCAAATTATTGTCTTGAGGGGAAACCGTGTCGCTATTGTCTGGTTCGTCATCTGTAAAAAGTGAGTCTATGTTCATGTTGTCCAAATTTGTCTCGCTTATGGGAGAATAATCTTGCAATAAGTTTGTGTCAATTAAATTAAAGTCGATTGGATCTGTTGGTATTTCACCAAAGGCTTCAGAAAATGTTATTTTTGTGAGGTCAGTATTGTCAGTATCACTTTTTGGAAAAACTAAGTATTCTTCTAAAATATTTCTGATAGAACTTAAATTTTGTTCACTATTTTGCTCCATTTTAGTAAATTTTTATATTCACTTAGTTTGAGATTCAGTTTTCGATAAGTTGGTTGCACACTAGAGTTTTTGCCACTAACGTATTTGTTCTCACACTTACTACTATTCACAAAGACGACTCAACAAAAATTAGAAATCATAGGGAAATGTTGGTAGGATGGCTTTTATAGAAACAAGAGTGGTCTTGGTTGGGTGTGACTAGTCTCTGTAACGCCCTGCTCTTCTGTCCCTGCCCTGCTCTTCTGTCCCTGCCCAGTTCTTCGATCTCTACCCACCAAAGTAAGATAAAAGCATACAGTTTAGCAACTGTTGTCGAAAATTTGAGTTTGCTGAGTCAAAGTTAGAGAATATTAAAGTAAAGTGTGTTAAAATGGAAAATGTACCGATGGATATCGAGTTAATAGCGCCACAATTTGACTATTCCGAGTTCAGTGAAGACAATTTTGAAGCATCATTTCACCACATGCAAAGAGAAGATGTGAATAATGTTGCGATAGTTGAAGTTGAGTCAGGAGACGAACATATAGAGCTTGACGTTGAAGACGATACAGCTAGCATTAATATGGCTATGGTTAGTTCACCACAACAAACTAATTACTTGGAAAAAGTGTTTTGTGTTAGTCAAAGTTACATTATTGTGCGAACATCAAGGGTAAATACGTTGTGTCATTTTTGTTATTACATTCACCAATACTTCTTAGATTCTATGTCAACACACACGCATGTAAATACACATATTAAACGGAAAATGGGAAATTCCAACCTTGATCTACATTGCTCAATGTGTTCTAGGTCGTTGTATCAGCTTGTTTTACCAGAAATATGTTTACAGTGTAATAATGGTAATGAACACATTGAAGCTGATTGGGATACTAACATTCCCATAATCCCCTAAGAATATTTTTGTTTACAATATTTATGTCTTAATTGAATTGTCTACCTAACTTTAATTAGTATTTGTACCATTTAAATAATATAAGTCATAGTATAGTATTTTAAATTAATGTGTAGTTTTTTGTTTTTCACAATGTGACACTTTTGTGGTGTATTTTATATAATTTTACTTGTTAACTCTAAAATAAATAAACTTACCAAATATAATTTTTAAGAGGAGTGGGGGAGCACAAGCCTTCGGTGTAAGTCCTCTACTTCGTTTCAAATAAACACATAAAATGATATTTTTTTGTTTTAATTGACTTCATTTGGTATGTATTTAAGTAACTGTGTACAATGTGACACTATTGTATAGTTTTGAGCAACTGCAAAATATATAGATAGTTTTTTTAAATTAAAAATTTGTATATTAATATTTCTGCTTATAAGCTTCAACTTAAGCTGTGACATTTTTAATAAAATATAATCTGACGTGTTACTACTGCAGTATAAATAATTACTATTCTATAAACTAGGTGTCGAAACACCCTTACTTTTGTCTTGCTGTTGCTAGCATAAAAAAAAATGTAGAATGAATCTTCACTACTCTAGTTTTAAGATTTTATTATAGGTAAGGCTTGCCAATAACTTTTATTTGTAAATTAAACCACAAATCTAAATTAAATATTTTTTATTATACAATTTACATATATACAAATTAAAAAGTAACCTTCATTTGTGTATAGAAACAATAAGGAAACTCAAATATAAGGGGGAAAAAAACAGTTTATTCCTATAAAGAATGTTAGTGACATAAATTTTCTTTAATAACACTGAAATATACTTTATACAAATTTAAACAATTAATACTATCTAGGTGCAAAAATGTGTTTAAGGAAAGGAAACTGAAATATAATAAAAAAAAACAGTTTATTCCTATAAATTAGTTAGTGTTAATAACACTGAAATGTACTTTACAAATAAATTTAAATAATAATAATAATATCTATGTGCTAAAATAACAAAGAAATTATTTATTACATGGCTTACATACTAAGTCAAGTTATTCTCAGAATATAGACAATTATTAGATATAACGAATAACCTAAATGTATAAAAATTAAACTGTATGTTAGCTATTGCTCTTTTTTAGGTATAAATATAAATCTAACACCAACAGCGCTACTGTCGCAGACAATAATTGGCGATTAATAATTGGTGATAATCCATATTCGATGTCTATTATAAATAATATGCAATTCGAAATATAATGTGTCACTAGTTTTAATGCATAAAAATAATCTTAAAACTATAAAATCAGTTTACTACTAATGTTTGGTTGTACAATTCATGCTTAAGTTTGAGTTGAGATCTAAAAGCACTAATTAAATTCATTCGGCGTTCTATATAGAAACTTGGGCATAAGTTTAATTTTAGAAATTCCTCATAATATTTCCGAGATTATTTAAATATATTTTAAATTTTCACTTTTAAACTTAATTCATAATTCTACAACATTTTAAGCTAGCTTATATACATTTGTTTTTAACCCTAACTTATATCTTGTTTGCACAATTGGACATTAATAGATCAAAGGTACGTATATCGAGTGCAAGGACAAGAATTCTTTAAAGTTATTACTTACTAGATCTGAATAAACATGCACAAATTGGTCTCACGAACAAAATCACATAGATTTAAATGCACAAATTGGTCTCACGAACAAAATCACATAGATTTAAATGCACATAACACACAAACACTTAGTTGTTCTATGATGAATGGTGTGGAAGTATAGTGATGTTTCCTAGAGAGCTTCACTCTGTGGAGGATATGATACAGTCCTGCTCAGGACCTACATTCTGTTCCGCCCCTGGGTTTTCCATTTGTTGTTGTGGTGGGTCCTCAGGATGCGGAACAGTTGTGCTGATGGTGTTGTCTTGCACCATATCCTCTGGAACATGCCGCCATCCAGCTTGAAATTGGCGGCGATGTTCATTCACATTCCGGGCGCCAACCGCTATTTGAATGCGATTATTTACAAGTCGAATTCGGCGCCCGTTCCACTCTCTAGGTTGCGGCACTGCTGCGTCTGGATTCATTTTCAGCTTCTCTTCTCGATGGTACTTTAGAAATGAATTCGCAAACTCGAGTCTCTAAACAATTAGGGTGTGTGTATGGTACCAGCTTCCCAGGGCGGAGCCAAAAGCTGCTTCAACCTATAAGAATATGGTGGATGGCAACAGTTCGAGAACTGGAATGAATTGTAAGATGTAATGTAAATATAATATGTTTTTGCGATGTCTGGCCCTTAATGATCTTGAAATTCCCTATATGCCTCGAATAAATTCCCTATATGTCTCGAATAAATTCTTCTGCTACAATGTTACGCATGAATTCATTATAATTGCAAATTTCGAATAAATTCTTCTGCTACAATGTTACACATGAAATGCATCTTTATTAATGATCCTTTGTTGTCTCGTGAAGAAATTTACAAACAATAGGTTTGCAAAAATGGCCTAACGAACAATGGTTCATTATAATTGCAAATTAATTCAGCGGGCAAGTAAGATTTAAGAAAGATTAAAATACAATGTTAGTCTCTAGACGCTGTTATATATTCTAAGGCTAACTTTGCTTTAAAGTATAATATGTTGCTTTCAAAGGTGGATTCTGTAGTACATAGGCTTATGTTCAGTAAAGGTGATATTTGCTATAGTTTCGGAGGAGGAGGAGGTTTTTGCCCCGTCTTATTTGGAGGACCTCTGTGTGTTCCCCGTGCTTTAATATTACTCCTCTTTCACTCCTCTTTCCCCAATAATATACTACTTAAGTTCATTATTTTTCGGTTCTTGAGATTCGGAAAAAATGGATTGAAGGGTTTTTCGGAATGCTGAATCTAAATATGACAATAAATATGATTTAAAATGAGCCCTAATACAGAAAAACCTCTGTTTGCGACCGCCTCTATAAAGTGACCACCTGCGTTATACGACCGCTTATGAATTCCCCGTATTTAATGAAAACCCATTATTTTTTATTCCTCTTTACCGACCCATGTGTTAAACGACCGCGGGCACTCATCATCGGAATTTTTAGTAAACAATAATGCTAAAAACACCCTCCATCAGTGAACAAAAAGAAAATCTCCTAAAACCGAAGGACTGGCAGTGGACCAAGTTGTTTTTAACTGGTCTTTTAAGGCCCGAAACAAGCACTTACCAATATTCGGGCCCATAATTCAAGCAAAAGCCCTCGAATCTGCTCAATATCTAGCACTAGACAACCTTAAGGCATCAAATAAATGGTTAGAAAAATTCCGTCGTCGGCACGATATTACATTCAAGAAAAAATGTGGCGAATCAGCCGATATCAATATCGAAGACGTAACTGCTTGGAAGAAAGGCTGCTGATTATTTTAAAGGATTATGCCCCAAGGGACGTATTTGAGAAAGCTTGACAGTCATGAACAAAATTGAACCGGCAATCCGTATGCTCTCAATTTGGTTATTAGCCCTTAGTTCTTTCGAAACTATTAACCCAATTAGATAAAACGGTAATTTCCTCCAAAAATTACTACGTTAGCTTACGCACCAAAAGACGGCTTTTAGAAGCCAACGATAATGGTTTTGACATCAAAATCGCCTGGGTCCCAGGACACTCAAGGATTGCTGGTAATGAGATGGCAGATACTCTGGCAAGCGTGGGTAGTGATTTAAATATCTCCAAAAATATGGACCTAGATGCTCAAGAGGTTATCCCAGATATCAAAAAGAAAATTTTTGAAGAACACAATGCTCAATAGAAGACTTCTCTAAGAAGTAAAGGAAAAAGTTATGCGGAAATAATAAACGAATTCCCCAAAAATAAATGGTTTAACAATTTTACATACATTGATAGAAGACACATTACAACCATCATTAGAATGAGAACAGGACACTGCCTTACCAAAAGCCATCTCTATAGAATCGGTATAAAGGATGATCCTTACTGTGAATGTGGGCAAGTGGGAACACATTTTTCTAGAATGCCCCATAAATATAATCCCGGGTCATGATATATATGAAGAATTCAGAAAAACCGTAATATCTCCCCCCCCTAAATATTAAAACAATTCTATCTAATTTAAACAATCAAAACATTAAAATTATTACTCAGTTTTTAAATGTAAATAAAATTAATTTATAAATTTCCTTATTTCAGGAAGCAAATCCATTTTCCTAGTCCTATATTCTGTTCCAGTTTCCTAAGTCAAATCTCCCACCATTTGGGAGTATGACTTAATTTTTTCCCATTGTTGTGCATGTAGTAACTATCACCAATTTTATTTTTTACCCAAGCTTTTATCAAATTATTGATATAATAGGTTATCCACACTCCAGCACTCAAAATAGATCCACGATCAGCTGTTCCATTTCCATAACCTATCATATCCCATAACCTGAAATCATCAGAAGAAAAAAAAAGAAGAAGAAATCAGTAGTCGTGACGGGGTCTAGAGCCCGACAAGGTCACGGTCACTACTAATGTGCTGGCAGAATTGCCCCACAGGGCAGAGCCAATAACAAAAAGAAAGAAAGAAAGAAAGCAAAACAACGATTTACAATTATGTTCTGTGCAAATATGGAAGGTGAGAAGGAAGAACCACTTAAAGTAGACAGAAGCAAAAATCCTCGCTGTATTAGAGGCGCACATATCGATAAGTTACTTCTTTAATGGGTCTTGAACAAAAAAGCGTGGATGACAGCAGACATCATGAAAACATGGCTTCCCAGATTTGATACCAAGATGAAGAAGCAGAATAGAAGAGTAGTATTGTTTCTAGGTAATGCAACGGATTGCAACGACTCATCCCAAAATTACACTGGATAATGTCAAACTTATCTTTATTCCGCCCAATACTACCTCATAGTGCCAACCTTTGGACAAAGGCATTACTCACATTTTTAAAATGCTCTACAGAAGCTACCTTATTGAGAGGCTTTTTAACATGTATAAACAGTGGTTGTCCTATTCAAGAAATAGAAAATAATTTCACCATAACCAACGCCTTTACATGGGCTTTGGTGGCCTGGCGCAATTTGTCCCCAGTGACAATAAAAAATGCTTTATGAAAGCCGGATTTATGTGTTATACAGATTATATTGACGACTTCGAAGAAGAGGATAACATTCCGCTCGCACAACGATTTCATAACATTAAGGATAAATTTTTGAACTTGAAACAATTTGCCTCCATTGATAACGATTGTCAACAAAAAGTGCAGAATTGAATATCATCGAGTTTATTGAAGAGATCCAAGAAACGGATGCAACTACTCCCAACTCTGAGACGGAGGAAGAGGGACCTGAACTTGCTCCAGTGTCGAAAATATCAAGCCTATGTGAAGCCCGCCTAAGTTTGAGAGACTTACTACCACCCTGTTAACCGAACAACATTTGATTCACCGAGGGTGGTCGCTATTGAGACATTTAACTGTTTACTTTTTTCGAAAAATCGACACTCATCTACCTCCTGAAAGAGCACGCCAATGATAAATGTAAAACTATAAACAAGACATTAGGGTGGATTTGTATAAAGCGGGACAAACTGTATATTGAGGAAATTTGATCCTGCGATCAGTGGAACAAATCCAAACTCGAAATAACTTATTCTATAGTTATATCTAAAAATAGAAATTATAAACTCAAAAGGTTAAATAACAAAATGCCAGTGGCGGCTCCTGTATAAGAACTGGAAAGCTGCAGAACCACTCAAATTTTGAACCAAATAACCAAAACCATTAGTTATTACCGGTCAATGCATTTTAAACCATATTATAATTTTTATTTCGACATCGATATCGATACTTAAATTATACTAAGCCTACACCAAATGCCCGAAGTATTCAACTGAGTATGGCAAAATAAACCGTAGGCACAATTGAGCCATCCGTCCATTTCTATTCCATGCATCCGCCGAGTACTGAGAGTGCTGCAAAACTTAAAAGAGGTTGACAGCGCATTTTCTCCTTGAAATAGCCAACGCCGCAGTGAGCCAAATATATACGACCGTATTTGTTACAAAAGGACGATTTTATGGGGTTCAGTGATGGCAATTAATTCAGTTCGGGTTAGTTCTCGGTATTCGTATCATCCGACTAATGTTTATATTTTTCTTGTTCTTTGTTTTACTTGTTGGCGGCTTTCACGAGAAATGGAGGGTAAATTTTAATTGGGCGGGGCTAAGTTCCACAAACGTATGAAAAACAATTAGTTGTGAAAAAGAGTGATCGCCCTATGCCCAATTTAAATATGGAAATTGTGGGTCAATCCATAAACGGCAGTTTAGCAAGTAGGTACGCCTATTTAAGAAATAAGTAGATAGTTCAGATAAAACGCCTTGTTTCATTTTCCGTGTATCTTGTTGGGACTTGTGCAAAAGATACGGAGAGAGGCGACGAACGAAGCTAATACAAAAAATAGATATATTTTATGAAAAATTATTTACTGCGTTAAGTTTTGCGGAGCGTTTGAGTTTGCGTCGCGGGGGCATAATAAAACAGAAAAATCTAAAAAACATGGCATATTTCATTGCTTAATTAATTTTACGGCAGAACTTGACCATACCCTTAAAGAACATGCATCAGTTTTTAAAGAACTTTTAAAACTATACAAAATGACATTTTACCTTGCATCCTAAAAGTGTATCATGAAGAAATATTCTATGAAATTTGCAGCAAGGTCCGACGCATTCCACCGCAAAGAAAATTAAATAAATTATATGGTAAGCTTTCTTAATTCTATTTATTTGTTTAAAGTTTATAGTAATGTTTAATTACTGTTAAGCCCGTGGAGATCCGTGGCGTGAGGCAGGCGAGGCCGGGCCTCCATTTTTTAAGAAGTAAAGTTGTAGCAAATATTTTTCTTAAGTAGAAAAAAAATTTAAAACTTTTTTGAATTTAAGTGGCCGGGTTCGGTGCAATCTGGGCGTGGTTCAAAAAAAATTATTTTTTTTTTCTGTACGGCATATCCACTAATAGAGTTCACGAGCCACCACTGCGAGAATGCACAACTGAAACTGTTTCGCGGTTAGCGATCCTGTTTTTCAGTGGGTTTAGTTCAAATCAATTTCTCGGCAGACAGAGACGAAGAGATATTTTAACAATCGGATAAGGATCAGCAGAATCAGCTCACTATAGCATAGCTAAATCACTGCAATCAAATTCAGCTTTATAAGACGGATCCTTGTAAGGTTACGCACACTAAAATGCTAAAATAAAATAGTTATTTAAAGTATCAGTTGTAATACTTTTAGGTTCTATTATCTGCCAGGTGGTACACCACCAGATTGGAAATGGGAAATCCAATGTAAATTTTGCTACCAATATGCAAATACTGGCTCCCCTATTAATTATATATCAAAATTGTATTAAACTTTTTTGAAGGTCTTTGTATAATTATTTTCTAATAAGTCAATTAAATGTTATTTATAAAGAAATCTTCTTAAAATCCTTAAAAATTAAATACAGCTCAATGAAACCACCTGTAATAATTATGATAATGTCAATTAGACGTTTTATATTTTATTGGTTTCAACATGTTTTACAGTATTCAAGAAAAAATAATAATTTTACTTACTAATTAAATAAACGCAAGTAAGTACTTAAACCGAAGAACCTAAATAAATAACTTTTAATTGGCTCATAGAAAATAATAGCATTTTATGTTTGAGTCCATCATATCTTCAAAAACGTCCAGCACAATTTTGATGTAGGTAAAGTCAATTTGAAGGTATCAAAATTTACATGGGATTTTTTATAGCCAATCTGGTAGTGCTCATTGGGTGCACCACATATTGTTTCGTTTTTATTTTGCTCAATCAAATTATCTAAAAGTTTTTCCCATTAAACTGATTTAATTAACTCATTTTATGAACCTAAATATATTTCATTTAAAACATATAGAACCTTAATTTTATAACAGTCTATTTAATATTCTATAACATATCTTGAATAAAAGGCGTTCAAAGAAGACTTGGAGATTCTTAAAGCCAATTACGGTCCTGAAGCGATCAATTTGAATGAATCTGAAATTAAGAAAAGTTCTATTAAAAAAATCAGTTTGTACCATAAGTTTAAAACCAATCAAACAGACAAGCCTGTATACTGTATAATCGAAATAAACCTTATTAAGAATAAACAACCGGAACCTGAACTAACCTGAACAAGATTTCACGTGTGTCGATTTTTTTTGCGAAACTGAAATTTTCAAATTTCTGATTATAGCCCATGTAGGATGACCTACAATTAGGCAATCAACAACTGTGTTGAATCGTCTAGGAATTTTGAAAACAATTCTAGGATTACATTTTATCGACGTAGAGGCACATCTTTTTAAGTGATTTCTTTTGTTAACGGCCAACCCAATAACTCGTGGTAAGTTACCTAACCTTTTACTAACTTGGTCATTTAATGTTCTAAATTTGCTTAAAATATCAGTTGTCTAATAGCTTTAAAAATATTCCAGAGTAAACTATACTTTCTTATACATTTAGTTACAAAGCTTAAAAACTTACCTCACTTTTAAATCCATTAAAGAGCACTAGTGTTTAGACGTATTCTTCTTCTAGGCCGTTTTTGCTTCACCCACCAAAGCGCCGTTTTTACGTCACCCACGGAACTGCTGTTTTTGCCTCACCCTCCGAATTGCCGTTTGCTGTTTTCGTGTCGTTCCCTTAATTGCGGTTGCTGCTCCTTGACCTGCTGATTGGATTCAGGTACCTACTTGAAGTCTTACCGCCGTTGGCCTGGTTGCCGTGGAATATTATATTTCGGCTTTAACTCCCTTGTAGAAGCATGGATCTGCAAATGTTCACATCATCGCCGAGGTCCCCTCGTTACGACTGATGGCAAGTACCATAGACTTGTCTTAATGTAGCCTCTATATTATTTAATTTTGGACACTTTGCTTTTTTTAATTTCGTAATTTTATTTTGCTGGCCGCAACAATATTATTAGAGTTCACATAAATTCCACTTTTTACATTGTGCGCCGAGCGTATACATATACCCGAAGTTTTATTAAGCAAGGGCTCATTAGTTTGATTGAACTAATACCATTTTTATATTAGTAAAAATAAAATAAATAACTTTTTTGACATGCTGTAGTGTATAGTAGCTGTAAAGTTTATTGCCTTAGGCCCGGTACGTTCATTTCTTTTCAAGATGTTATCCGGCAAATATCAATTTATCAGATAGGTTTATGAGAGGTCGCAATCCAGGGAACACCTTATAAGTGTATTTTCAGTTGAAATAATTCGACGATTAACAATTCAACGGTTGTACTTTTAGACGCTTCAATTAAATACGTTTTGCCAATATTAATATTGTACAACAGAGATAAACATATCCGAAAGTTGTATGCACTGACGATTGCTTTATCGTCAGTGGTTGTATGCATAAAAGTGGGATAGTAATTTTTATATTTAGGTACTCTTCCGCTGCGACGCGCGTGAATTCATATTTTTAGGTTAGATCACCGTGTTACGTTTTATGACTTTGGCTTATGAGTTATATTGTAAAAAGCCTCGTTGGCTCCGTTATTTGAGTTTGTGCCGTTCAGCTTTTCTCGCACTGTATTGTATTGTCACGGCTTAGCGTTTAGCGCCTCCACCATGTCTCGGCTTAGCGTTTGCTACTAATAAGAATTTATAAATGGTATTGCCGTTATTTGAGGGGTAGAACAGATGAATTTAAATAACAGGCACTAGTACAAAACAAATACATATTTATTGTAGGTTGAATAAGTTGAACAAGCTAGATATAGAAATTCAAAAAAAAGGAATTGAAGAAGTTACGTAAATTGCTAGAGGACCTTGCTTACAGTGAAAAGAAATAAATGATACTTACATTATGACATTGCCGTGGGGCTCAGCTCTTTAGGGCGACCACCCAGTAGCACACACACATTTCGTCACGGCCCGGACTTGACTCCCTGCTCGTAGCACGAACTCTCACCGTATATCATTTATGATTAGGCAGCAAATACTAACTGTACGATCAACAATCATGCAGGGCGAGAAATATTTAGTAAAGACTTAATAATAATAAATAACATACATTCGTGAGATTCCCCTCACGTAGAAGAGCTGGACCTCAGCGATAAAGCAAAAAAGTCAATGAAAATATTACTAGTGCGTACAAGACACTTTACTATCATGGTAATTTTATGAAAACCTAGTCGAAACCTTAAAAAAAAATAAAAAATATCCAAAACGTCAATGAGAAAATTATCAATGCATATAAAATATTTTACAATAATAGTAATGTTTAAAAAATATTTATCAAAATCTAAAAAACATATGCAAAGGGCGATGGGAGAATTACCAAAGTATGTAAAACACTTTACAATAACAGTAAAATTATAAAAATTTCGATAAAAATGTCATAAATTTTTTTTTAAAAGTATCCATTAATATTTAGTGATATACAAAATTATACGTTATAAATTATTAAAACCATCACAATCGGTAGGAACTGCACTGCGGCCAAGGGCGGATCCAGGGGGGGGGGGGCACTAGGGGCAAGTGCCCCCCCCGAGCGCGCCGCAAGAACCGAAGCTATACAGAAGAGGTAAGTTTTTGACAACTAAAATTTCAATTTTGTCGAGGGCAAACACATGAGATCCGGACTCCTCCTCCAAGGGAGGATTGGAAATGTGAATTCATTCTTATGACATTTGGGCGTGGTCCCAAAAAAAATTCGCCTGCGGCGCCATTTTTGCGCCTTCGGCGCTATTCACCCTCCGTGTTGTCTAACCTCTAACTAAATAGTGCCCCCCCCCTAAACTTTTCCCTGGATCCGCCCTTGACTGCGACACGCTGACTGACATAACTGCCTTAGTACGGACCTGTCGTTTCAATGTAAGGTATCTTGCACAATCTTCTGGTTCTTGGCGAGGACCAGTGTTTTAGACAGATACCAGCATGGGCACCTGGAGACCTGAAGCTCTATAGTTGACAGCCATTTTCCTGGAATTGAATGCTCATGTGCTTCCTATG
The DNA here is from genome assembly GCA_963920685.1 of Polydrusus tereticollis. Taxonomy (NCBI): domain Eukaryota; kingdom Metazoa; phylum Arthropoda; class Insecta; order Coleoptera; family Curculionidae; genus Polydrusus; species Polydrusus tereticollis. The sequence goes on from OY987329.1 coordinate 62,214,981, forward strand.
GAGTGCATGGTGTGTCCCGGATTGACTTCAGTTGTTTTAAATTGACTTTTGTTTTTTGTTGTATGCGCTGTCGATGTAGGTTTGCTTTGATCATCATACTGATGATTAGTGACTTCGCGGCTTGCGATGCATCGGGAGGTGACAGGCCGTCCTTGGCGTAAAAGTAAGCTATACAGTAGTCCATTGGCGATTGGTTATTTACATGTAAAAGAAAAATACATTCTTTTTGGTTATGCCTGAATTAAATTGACGAAAAAAAATAAGCGGTTTTTAGTCTCTTATTTCAACACTGAAAACCCTGGCTATTAAAATTAGTAGGAACTAAAAGAAAATGCTTCTTGGAAAACAAGCAAACACGCCGTAAACCTATTGTAGAAATCTATATCATTCCCGTAATTAAAGTGATCAATTCTGGTTCCTAAATTATACTCTTTGTCTGGATTGATATTTTCAATCAGGTTTAGTTCATTTCTGAATCTTCCAAAACATCCATTCTAAAAATAGATGTAATAATAAAAAAACATAAACGAAAACATACAACAGTTGGCTTTATGTAAAGAATAAGGCGATATTTGGAGATTTGGGCATCGAATAAGTTATTCGGGGATTACCGCTTTCTTATCTAGGAAATAACACTATTTCTACGTGAGACCATACTGTTTCTAGTTATACTTCGAACAAAATTTATTCCGAAGAATAAAAATGGCTATCTGTACCTAAAAATACCGGGCTTTTGTATGTTTATTTACTTTATGATAGCGACAATGTCTTTTAAAATTATCGCATCATTTACGACAGAAGACGCGTAAAATTTCCTCAACTTTCTCATAAGGAAAGTGATGCTATTGTGAAAGATGTTCCTCATTATTAAGATGTGGTTTCAATTAAATGGAGATACACCATATTTTAAAATTGAACCACAAGTTATAAGAGGGAAATAAACTCGGAAACGGAAGAGTTATTCATCAGTTGTAGGTGAATGTCAGCATTTATTAGTCTTATTTCTGATATTATTGTGTGTTTTTTTTTTAAATTGTATTGTTTCTAGTAATTCGAAAATGCTCAGCGATTGTAATAAAAAAGAGGCGCACTCAAAACTTTACTGTGGAAGAAAAGCAAAACAAGACACATTTTCTATGTGAAAATCAAAAAAGTCAGGATAATATCTCACCTATTTCACCTTAAATGAATCTGAAAGAATAGAAGTCTGCAAGCAAGCTTTTTCTATTTTACAGGTAAAGCCATTTTTCGGCTAACTCCTCTCATTGCCAGTGGGCAACGACCGATAGATCGTCGTGGTATGCATTTAAACCGTGGCAACGTTCTACCGAATGAAGCAATTCTTGTAGTTAACATGCAAATTCGATCGTTTGCCTTAAAATAATCGCACTACAGCAGTAAACATTTATTACTTGGATGCTGATCTTAAACTAAAAATAATTCTCGATCTCTTCTGCAAGAAGTATCCAGAATATACTAACACAGTGACGTTTGATTTTCATAGGTAGTACTTTAATGATAACTACGGATACATATTTAGACGGCCACAAATTGACGTTTGTTCAATATGCAAGGAACTTGAGGTAAATATAAAAAGCACAACACTGAATGATACTGCTTAACGAGTGGCAGTTACGAAAACATCATACACTTGAGGCGATCGCATTTTATTAAGAAAGATATGATATCTGAGCGATCGTATTTGACTATATTCAAAATCTCCCGCTTCCAAAATCCCTGTACAAGAAATGTTTTACCTCAGAAAACTATGGCTTTACACATACCATGAAGGAGAAGCTAAGTATGGCCCAGACGAAGTCTGCATCTTATTGTGGAAGACCATCTATAATATGAACCCCGCTATAAAGAAGCTCCAAGTTTGCAGCGACGCTTGCCGAGGCCAAAAATAAGAATCATACCTTGATAAGGTTCTTCCTGTATAAAAAAATTAACAATTCATTATGGACTTACTGTGCTGTTGTGAAGTAATTCAAAATGTACAATAAACATAATTATAGCAAAAAAAGCAACTGAGGTCCAACAAACATTTAGTCGAATAACATAACTAACCTAATACCAGGCATAATCATAATCTTGTAAAAGACGCAATTTTCATCACAAGGCTATTCGATTCTTTCATCCACTTAAGAAGCGAGAAGATAAAATAAAATAAAATTCTACGTTCTGGGTCATGCCAACCATGGAACCATCACGCAAAAAAAAAACAAGTACTTACAAAAAACGGCAAATTTAGTTGACACTTTTAAAAATGCATCGAGTACAGGACGAAATTTTCATTTGGCCTATTTATTAAAAGCCGCTAGGTACTCTCAACCTATGTGAGATTCCTTGAATACAACTAATCCACCCCAATAGCCATTCTGGTACAGTACTTTCCAGTGCATGGGCATTCGTTCTTGCAGTGTGACCGAAACTTTGGAACAGCTTATTAAAAAGAAAGATTTAATATATACACCAGAAGAGTATAATATAATAATCTCTTCCGCAAAAAAGAAGGGTTTTTAATAAAAAGCGTCACATCAGAAGATATCCTCGATTTTAAAAACACTTGGCCAAACTATTATAAGAAGACCTGTAAGTCAGTAGATAAAACTTCATCATTCTTGATATCTAAATATAGGCATTTAGGATATGCTTTGCCTTAAAAGGGGTACTGAACAGCCTTTGTACACATTGATAGGCTTTTGAAAAACAGATTTTTACTACAAAAAGCTGAGGTACACCCAATATTATCCACCAATGCAGTATACACTGGTAAAATACCTATAAATTATAAGAGAATGGAAGATAAAATAAAACTGATCAGTATATTCCCTCTGAAAAACAAGAATTGTCTGTCGACAATTAACCAGAATATAAACATTTTACAAGTTTTTATTAAAAAAAATATTTGAATATCGAAGTTCCGCACATAACACTAAACTAATTTGATTTTAAGATCTTCATCTCAAGAGTAAACGATATATAATTCCCAACGAAAAGGTTGCCCATGACTCCTCTTTGCCATGACCAAGAGCCGTTTAGCCCCGACCCAAATGTGCAATTTGAAAAGGCGCATCTACTGTTAAATCACCTATATATCCATTTTGTGTGTGCTTTTCCAGCTTGTGTTTATGTTCGTCAGCCGATAAGCAGGCTTATAAGTGACCCTTCCTTGACGGGCACATTCAGGAAGGCCATGTTCACTCTGAAAGGAAACAGATGGATAAAACCTATTATCATTCTAGTTAGACGCATTTTAGGTTTTGTTCTGGAAAATATTGGTAAATTGACTACAAAAGCTCAGTCATAAGAGTTTTTAATAAAGATTGAAGGGGTCAAATTTTATTATTTTTACTATTAGCCTATTTATTAGAAGTAGTAGGTTATTTAAGAGAAATTCCAAATAGTCAATCTAATGTAATGTTACATTTTAATAACTGTGCCTTTACCAGTCGTACTTTTAATAAATAAATAATTGTTTTGTTGCTAGCTATTTTATTTTTTTATCGAAAAGTTTTTTGACCGAATATCCCTCGGACATTGATAAATGCCTCATAATTTTATGTCAATCGAAAGCACGTTGACTTTCGGCGACGGGCTGTTACCAAGGCAGCGTGCTTTCGATTGACATACAATTATCTCGTACATTATTAATGTCCTAGGGATATTATATCTGATAATAAATTTGCATTATTTTTAAAGGAAGTTGAAAATATCCATATTATCTTTTTTTAGCATTATTGACAATATTTTGAATTTATATGGGCTAAACGAAAATTTTCTTTATGAAGGGTTAAAACTGTTCAAGACGTAAGCTTACATTTCAAAGTTTTTTAATAGCAACCTAGGTAACATATGAGCCCTATGAAAAGGTCTTCAAAAACTGAATCCCATGGTACCAAAAAAGTAGGGGTTTTCTCATTTAGTACCTATTAAAAAAGCCCAAGTAGCATTTTTAAGGAACAATTTAATTTATGAGCTTTTTTATGATAAGGCACAGCACTGTAGGATGATTTCTTCATGATGCTCTCCGAGCGGTGCGTGTGCGCAGGAAACGATACACGTTGGTCTTGAATTTTTGGAGATTTTACTCGCTTGGAAACACGGCCTCAGGGAGGTCGTTCCAGAGTGATGACGTTCTCTAGATGAAAGAATTTTTAAACACTGTCGTTCGAGGGACACTAAGTTGAACCAAGTACGGGTGGGCTGCACTGGCTCGTCATGTATTTCTGCCATGCAGCGCTCTGGGGGAATAAAGTGGGCAACCTCAGTTGAGCACTTGCCATGAAAATATTTGTAAAATAGAATCCCACCTACCTTCGCTGTTCAAGGCTTTCCAGTTTGTTGGTCAGATCATGCTCACCGATCAAGCGAATGACTCTTTTTTGAGTGGAAGCTAGCAATCTCATGGTATCTTTAGGAGCAGAGTTCCAAATAAGCCAACAGTACTCCAACGATGGTCGAATTTGGGCTGTCTAGAGCATCAAAAGTTGTTGGGGTGTACAGAGGTTCTTAGTTCTGAAAAGTATTCCAAGCTTCTGCGAGGCCGTCTTAGCAATGGCCGCAACGTGACTATGCCAAGACTATTCAACTTAACGCCCAATAAATGAATTGATGAAGCGAAGGGAATTGAGTGTCCTGCTATGACTATATCCGGTTCTTCAATATTAACTTTTTTAGAAAACACTGCCGCCTGTTTTCTTTTAGCGCTAAATTCTACTTGGTTACTGTCACCCCAAGACAAAATTTCTTCCAGGTCTTTGTTGAGATGTGAGACCTCTTGCTCTCTATAGAGATGTGCATTGGTAGTCGATGTTCGAGCATCCAAAGTAAAAGATGAAATAAGTGTGCTGTCAGGATTTTTAGTTTTTTTCAAAAGATCGTTAACGTATAGTAAAAAGAGGGTGGGCGATAATATAGAACCTTGAGGGATTTCGGCGTCGATGTTAAATGTGTCCGAAAGAAATCCTTCCATCGCCACTCGCAGAGAACGATCTTTAAGAGAGCTTGACAGCCATGAACAAAATTGAACGGGCATTCCGTATGCTCTCACTTTAGTTAGGAGCCCTTCATGCCATACTCGATCCAAGGCCTTGGAAATGTCCAGTGCCACCACCCGAGACTCCTCCCCATGATGTTCTATTGCGGTGTTTCAAACGTGAGTAACATAAACGAGAAGGTCTCCTGTTGAACTAGACTTTCAGAATTCATACTGGCGGTTACTAATTATGTTGAAACCTTTCAGGTACCTTAATAATTTTTCGTTGATAGCCTTCTCCGTGACTTTGGATATTGAGCTAATCGAAATTTATCATTCGCCTGAATCGACTTATTTTATCATATGCTGGAAGTAGCTTCCACCTTCCACTTGACATGTACTAAGTATATGATAAATACTATCTATACCACCGTATACGAACAAAGACAAGTAGAACCAGTAGAACCACTCTCGCTCGAGATGAAATCCGACGCCGGCGTGCCGTCGTTCGGCCCGCGGCCCGCCCTCACGCCAGTAAGTAGTTAGTAGTTGGTTAGTTGACGCATAGACGTTGACGATACAGAGTGTGTCGGGTAGACCTAGTCATCCGAAACGAACTATTTTAAGCGCTTTATACACAGTGGGTCTAAAAATTACTAATTTTTTAAAGCATAGATTTGATTTTTATTTATTTATTATTAATTGTTGTTGCTTAACTTGTTATTTGTGGTCGTCGTGTTAAAATGCCTCCTCTTATATACTGTTCTGTTGATGGGTGTTATACTAAAATATGTACAGGACTTTGGATTCTGTGGGTTTAAATGTTTTAGGGGTGGTATCGAATTAAGGATCCAATTTTGTAAAATTGTTTAAAAACGATCTGAAAATGACCGAAGAAAGTCCCTTCTTTTTCGTCGATGGAAAAAAAATTGTCTATTTGTTTGATGTAGGTACCTCATCTTCTAAAATTTACACAAAATAACTTTTTCAAATAATAATATGTTTTTAGGTTACAAACAGGGCAAACAATAAAAACATATCTAGATACTATGTACCACTATGATAAGGTAAAGGAGTTTAGATTAGCACCTAAGTTAACTAACGATCATATATACCCCAACAATTTTCAAAAAATGAAAGTTAAGCTTGCCACCCAGGTTTTCAGCCACTCAGTGGCAGTGGCTTTGAGTACCTGCATCGATTTAAAAATTCTACCGCTTGATGCAAAAACAACAGCTTCATTTATACAAAACATGAACGATATTTTTGATTTATTAAATTCAAGTAATTTAAGTGGTTTTAATGCTTTCATGGCTACAGAAAAACAGATAGCCTTTTTAAAAGAAATGGATACTTTGTTTAAGAATCTTACAGTCATTAGTGTCGACGGAAAAGTTGTAACTAATCAGATAAGGTTTGTATTTGGTTGGAGGTCAACAATTAAAGGTATTCTGGTTTTGTGGGAAATATTAAATAGTAAGGGATATACATTTTTATTGACCAGAAACTTAAATCAAGATTGTTTAGAACATTTTTTTGGACAGGTCCGAAATTGCTGCGGCAATGCGAGAAATCCCACACCTATTCAGTTCACTCGTGCTTTTAAAAAAATATTTGCCATTCGATACTTTGATCAGGCTGACGGGGCAAATTGTATGAAGGACATCAACGAAGTTTTAATTACTCTTACTCCCTACCTCGTAGAGCAATGTAAATACTTAATGGTATCCCCTTCATCTAACCATATTCCTTTGAAGGTTTTTACCAACGACTATAGGAATATTGAAAGCGTTGAGGGAAATGCACTTATATACGTCACAGGATATCTTTTAAAAAAATGTTTGGCGCGGCACTCTTGTGACGTATGCACTAACTTTGTTAATTTGAATGCCTTACAAATGGAGGCCACTGTGTTTTGCAAACTAAAGCCCTATAATAGTGAAAAACTGAAGTTTGGTGGCTTATTAGTGCCACCTAAGAATTTGGTTGAATATATTATAAAATTAGAAAATATATTTGTTGAACATTTTAATGAACTTGCGTCTCAAAATCGCATTGGTCAAGCATTAAAAAATAAATTTAAAGCCATTACTTTTGTTCATCCGTGTGAACATTTTTCCTATGACTATTTCTTGTCATTGTATACTAGAGTGCGTATATATTTTACCCTTAAATTTGCTAATAGAGATATCAAGACTAAAAAAATGTCTAAACGAAATCCTAAACTTAAAATTTTGCAAAACTTATAGGCACATAGGCATTTTCGCATTAATTAATACTAGCAGTTTTTTACATAGTATACAAAGTTGGAACAGCATTATTTAATTCATTTTAATAAAAAAATAAAATAATTTTCTTCACCTTGAACCCATTAAAATTACTCTCTTATAATTTGAAAAATTATAAATTTTTCTGTCGTAACAATATACCTAGTTAATAATACAAGAATTTATTGGGATAAAACTCGTCCTGAAAGCTTTCCTTTCATAATTTGAAACAATTCCAAAAATTAAGACTGTTTATTATCATGCCAATCTATACTTATACCGGGTCCGCCAACGAAGCGGGGACGGAAGATTAAATCTTTATCGAGGAACTTATAAAGAATACTAAAACAGCATGAGGTCTGGAATTAGAAGCGGCATATTTTAAAAATATTTTACATTATACAGGGTGGCCCAAAAAAGTGTGGCGAACTAAACTTGTGTTTTTTTAAATAGAACACCCTGTATATTATTAGCCCAGAAGATGGGCATAGAGCTGCTGATCATTTTAATATTTGGTTATGTGGGTTTATTTTTAATAGTTTAAGAAATAATAACGATTTTATCTTAAAAATTATCTAAGTTTAGTAACCATTTCCAAATTACTAAAAACAATTGAATGAAATAGTAAACTAAAAAGCAATATGTTAGAATGTTGCCTATCTTTCCAATTAAAAATATTTGTGTTTAGTGCATTTATCATACAGGGTGATCACATTATGCAAAATATAAAAAATCTATTTTTTTTTAAATGGAACGCCCTGTATATTTTTTTATTTTTAGAAAGCCCTTTTCACATCCTTTCTACTGATACCAATTTGATACCTCTTAGAGTTTACCGTGTTTTAGTTATTTCGATATAAACTTTAAAACCCCACACTTTTGCTACTTTTTATTTATTTCATTTTATTTTTATTCGTAATCGAGTTGCCATGATTTTTTTTGTTTAGATTGTCACTATGACGACCGAATACAATTATTTAACATTATTTGTTCAGTCGTCGAAATTAAGTACTAAATTTCTCAAAATGTCGAATTTTACCACTGTGGAAATGGTAAATATGATTTTTATACTGGGAGAATGTGCAAGAAATTGCCTTCTAGCGAGTCGAGTGTATGCTGAATAATATCCAAATATTGAGAGAAAGCCGAGACCAGAGGCCTTTGAGAAGTTGTTGCGAAGATTTGTAGAAACAGGAAGCGTTGCTTACAAAAAAAGGATGGTAATCAATAAACCCGTTATTAATGAAGAAAATGAATTAAGGGTTCTGTTGGCAGTACAGGAAAATCATCACGTAAGTCAGACTGGCATTTTTCAGCAAACCGGTGTTAAGGAAACAAGCCTGCGGAGGATTTTAAAAAAGTATAAATATCATCCTTATCACATAGAATTACACCAAGAACTTTATGAAGATGATTTCTTAAGAAGAATCACATTCTGTAATTGGATGCTTAACAAAATTAGAGAAGTACCAGACATTTTATCAAAAGTTCTATTTAGTGACGAGTCTACATTTAAAAATAACGGATTCGTAAATAGGCATAATATGCATTATTATGCTAGTGAAAATCCACATTGGGTTCGTCATGTAGATAACCAAAATCGCTGTTCGGTTAATGTCTGGGGAGGAATATTAGGGCCTTACATTATTGGGCCATATTTTTTTGAAGAGCGTTTGACGGGACAAGTTTACTTAAACTTTCTTCAACATGATCTACCCATTTTGCTTCAAAATGTAGATGCCGACACTCTCCAAAACCACTGGTTTCAACAAGACGGCGCTCCCCCTCATTATTATGAGCCGGTTAGACAATTTTTAAATCATTGGCGAGGTAATCAGTGGATCGGACGTGGTGGACCAATCGCTTGGCCTCCTAGGTCCCCTGATTTAACTCCCCTTGATTTCTACCTCTGGGGATATGTTAAGGAAGAAGTCTATGCCATAGCTCCTACGAACCGAGACGATATGAAAAATCGTATACGAGAGGCATTTAGAAATATTAGAATAAGAACTCTACAAGATGTCCAGCAAAATTTTGTCCGAAGGCTACATTTATGCCTTCAAGAACAGGGAAGAACCTTTGAACATATCATTAGAGCCACACAATAAATTCTGATTTACCGCATAATAAGGGTTTGTTTATTTTGTTTTGTCAACTCCTTTATTTTTTTAAAGTTGTAATTTTAATTCATTATTTTTATAATAATCGTTTTAAGTTTATGTTTTATAAATGTCTTAATAAATCAGTTCATAAATAACATTTAGTTTCTTTATTGCAAAATAAAAAATAAGGAATGTCATTTGATGCTAGGTTATTAAAATAGTATTAAGAAAATGAAGTTATGCATAACAAATGCAAACCATTTAAGGGTTACCGCTAGATTTTTCGAAAAAGTAGCAAAAGTGTGGGGTTTTAAAGTTTATATCGAAATAACTAAAATACGGTAAACTCTAAGAGGTATCAAATTGGTATCAGTAGAAAGGATGTGAAAAGGGCTTTCTAAAAATAAAAAAATATACAGGGCGTTCCATTTAAAAAAAAATAGATTTTTTATATTTTGCATAATGTGATCACCCTGTATGATAAATGCACTGAACACAAATATTTTTAATTGGAAAGATAGGCAACATTCTAACATATTGCTTTTTAGTTTACTATTTCATTCAATTGTTTTTAGTAATTTGGAAATGGTTACTAAACTTAGATAATTTTTAAGATAAAATCGTTATTATTTCTTAAACTATTAAAAATAATCCCACATAACCAAATATTAAAATGATCAGCAGCTCTATGCCCATCTTCTGGGCTAATAATATACAGGGTGTTCCATTTAAAAAAACACAAGTTTAGTTCGCCACACTTTTTTGGGCCACCCTGTATAGTGTAAAATATTTTTAAAATATGCCGCTTCTAATTCCAGACCTCATGCTGTTTTAGTATTCTTTATAAGTTCCTCGATAAAGATTTAATCTTCCGTCCCCGCTTCGTTGGCGGACCCGGTATGTTTCAGCAGCTTATACTATACCTAGTTATTTTCTTAACTATGCCATTTTATATTGTTTTCATGAAAACAATTCACCCTATATCCTCTAAAATGTTTAAATTTTAGAATAGAGAGCTGTTAACTTAAATACAAAATAGTTGGTAAGCTTTCAAGATTTTTAATTAAGTATTTTATAAAAGTATTTTGTACTACCTACCTATAGCTATTTAGATTTTTTATTTTTTTTAAATCGTATTAAATATTATATAAAGGTATGCTTTTGTTATTACCTCGTCATTTTGTTATATTATTATGTCGTTAGAACTATAATTATTCTCAATATGCATCTGAGTTTTATTTTAGACAACTTATAAAATATGCCCTGAATAAATGTTAAACCTCATAGATCAAAACTAATAAAAATAATAAGGTAATAGAGGAAAAAAATAAACTACATAAAAAATTTGATTTAATGTTATAATAACATACTTCCGTGATCAATGTTATTAATATTTTATAATATGTTAGAAATAATGTACTTTGGATATAACCCCGGTAGCTGACGCGCTCCCTGCCACGATATCATTACGTGTCATTACTCCCTATGCCGACCCTGTATTTCGGTGCATACCCCGACCAGCCGGTGCGTCGGCAAACCGCTTTAGATCCCGAGACATCAAAGGCCCGACGTTGAGTGGTTCTACTTGTCTTGTTCGTATACGGTGTCTATACTATCTACCGCACGACACGAACACTTTCGGCCGGTAAAGTATTTATCTCCATCCTTATTCTATCTTTTAAGTTCTCAATGTTATCTGGTCTATTCTAAATCCCTATTTCCTTCAAATATCCCAGTAGAGAGAAATCCAATGGCGTAAGGTCCGGAGACCTTTGTGGCAATCCAATAAGACCCCGTCGACCTATCCAACGATTTGGAAATATTTCGTCGTATCTTTGAACACTTACACCAAAGTGCGGCAATGCGCCATCTTTTCGACAACATATCCTTTCTTGGGGACTATCTAGATCATCCTCGTTACAAAATATAACTGCTAATGCAGGTATTAAATCAAATTAAAGGAAAATGTAAGTAATGCTGAGCAATAAAATGTTTGTTAAGGAAATATGGGCATATAATTCTGTTATTAATTATTCCAGCTCAGACATTGACTTTTTGAGGATATTGTGTATGTCATTCACGTATCCACTATAGATTTTGATCAGAAAAGGGTCGATAATTATCGATATATCTATTTAAATAAGATGTAGCTTCATCAGAACATCAGAGAATATAATATTTTGGAGAAAATGTTGTCTTCTTCGCATCTTGCCATCATTTCCTCAAAGAACTGTAATCTCCTATTATTTTGATCATCCTAATGAAGTTCCTGTACAACATTCACTTTTTATGAATGATCCTTCTGGGTCTAGTAACATTAATAAGCTCTAAGGTATTAGTTAAAGAATGCGGATTTTCACTTGCTGACTCGAGTATATCAAGTTTTTAGGTAAATCAAGTACTGTCCTATGGTGTTTAAATTTGTGGAATGTTACAAAAGGATGAACAATAATCAAAAGCAATTTCCGTGTTACAGCGTTTTTCTTAAAAATAAATTATAAAAAACGTATTAATTATATGAGGGCTTTAGAACAACCCTGTATAACAATAACACCTTTGATGATAAAAGAATTCGAAAAAGAAGTTTTTAAATACTTTTCGTTTATTTCTGGTAGACAAAAGAGGCGCTGACCTTAGTCTCATTGGTAGAACTACTCTGCCATTGGCATTGAAATTAAAGATTGACTGAAAACTTAACCTTTGTTTAAAATAACATACATAATATATATATGTATACTGATACAGACCGCGTTTTCAGTCCCGATACATTTTACAGACAACCTCAGACCCACAAGAAGCAACAAGGTAAGGGGTGTTTAGAAGGTAAAAATATGACTTACTTAATCAAACAAATTCAAGCAACCTGGGAGGGGTAAGAAAATACTAAAAAAAAAAAATCGGCATTTCTAATAAACGTTTTTAAACCCACGTGTTAATGCCACTCTGTCAGACCTACTCAGAAATAAATAATATAGCTTACCGACGTTATCATACCAAGCGACGTTGCCGGTTTCTGGGATTGCAATAATACATTATTTGACGCGAAAACGTCGAAACCGTATGGGACATGCGTTTAAGTTGCATTTCAGAATGATGTTTTAATGGCAACGTACAATAATTGTTATTCTTTCAATACTATATTTCAAAATTAACAAATTTATTTAAACTTTTGAGAAGATGCCCACACTTGCTGATGCCGACACTTGTGTCATTTTTTATTACTTGTGTTTTGTTTTTAACACGTTTCTATGATATGCGCAACAAGTTTTATAACTACTAAAAGAATCAGGTGAAATATAAAATAGGTGAGAAGAAACTAAGGGTCAATTGTATAGGTTTAGTTTAATCTACAGTTTAAACCTAAGTTTAATCATAGGTTTAAGCTAAAGTTTAAACCAAAACTTGCAACTTGTTCCTTGTATACTTTCTGGTTAACATTATAGAAGTTTGACAATGACAGTTGACAGTCTCACATATTTTTGTTAATTTTAAAACCTTGGATTTTTCTAGCGTTTTAAGAAATGTTTTTAAACACGCAAATATTACTGCAATATTACACTAGAATTAAACAAACAAAATAAAAAAACAACTGCCCTAATTTTAATACTATATTTAATAAAGCTATCTTTGTAGGACTTTTATGCTATTTAATTCTGTTCTGTCATCATATTTTTTTAAAAGAACATCTTGAATTTTTTTGACTCTGCACTTTATACCAAAGGTAGCTATTTTTTTATGAGCAAAGTGAAACGTTCGAAAAACTATGTAGCTTAAAGTAAAAGCTTTTTCGGTGGGAGCAAAATTTATTTCACATTGTCCTTCACAAAGTTGGCTACATAGCGTATTATTTATTTAAATTAGATTAGCAAACTAATTTTTTATTACATTTTGCAGAATTAGTTTTCCATTTCCCTGAGGTAGATTTTGAACATGATCTTCTATATTATCCTCATTTTGAACAGCATTGTCATCAAGTTGTGCTGGATCATCCGTATTCCAAATGCCATATTGTCTTTCGACAACATTACGTATTCTTATTTGTGATCCGTTATACAAATTTTCAGCCTGTGTACCTAGATTTGCCAGTGGTATCATCACATGCTCGTCTAGAGTATACCCTGACTTACCCAAGATGCCAAACATGCCTTGATTTATTTCGGCTTACTATTATTATATGATAATCGGTCATTTGTAGAGCCTGGCAATCGAGCCACTATATTTCTTATTCGCAATCTTGAATCTGATAAGGTTTAAACATTTGTTGAAAAGAAACCTTTCCTGTTGCGATAATTTTCTTCATCTGGACCACCTAAAGGGAAAATAAATGGGTTTCATACATTAGATAATAGTTATTTATGGTACAAGTGTGTTATGTTATATATATGTCACGCTGGGAAATGGTTAGCCCTTGAGGCCGTAGGCCGAGAGGGCTAATTCCCAAGTGACTTATATGACTTAACACACGAGTGCCATACAAAATTTTATCCAACACTTGATAGATGTTATTAAAAAATAGAAAATTATATTGTTCCATTGGCTACTTCCCAAGTGACTTATATGACTTAACACACGAGTGCCATACAAAATTTTATCCAACACTTGATAGATGTTATCAAAAAATAAAAAATTATATTGTTCCAATGTAAACTGGAAAACCCTGTATTATATTTTAATTGACATATTTTTGAATGACAAATTTGACACGTAAAAGTAGGCTAAGGTAATTTTTGTTGTTGTGGAATTGATTAACAACCAAAGTTTGAAGGCAGTAAAAGAAATTATTATTTTGCTATTTTCGAGGGTAGTTTTTCAAAATATGGAAGAAACTTCAGCCTAAATTCAAAAAGAGGCTGACCTGGCGTGTTTATTTATTATTCCCTACAAGTCAAGAAATAGTTATGCCAAAACCTTAAAATAATTTATCGACTTTCGTGAAAGAAGATGTGCCTGCGTGAGTTATAATCATAACCCACTAGTAAGTTACGGATTATAACTTACTGGTGTGTGTTTTTGATAGTTTACATGTCTAAAATGACATTGATAATGACAGTCATAACAGTCATGTGTTGGATAAAATATATTTATGTAATAAAAAAATACATTTTAGTCTGATATTTTTAAGTAGGTAGTTATTAACCATACTTATTACTATTGGTAGAAACCTATATAGATGATAAAATTTTACCTGGAGATTGTATTCGAATGTGTGTGCAGTCAATTGCACCTATGATATTTGGAAAGCTTGCAACTCCCTGAAACTCATTTTTAGTTTCTTTTAATTCTGCATTGGTAAGAGGCATTTTTATATATATGGGTAATAAATGAGCTACCCCTATTAATACATCAGCAACAACGCGTGATGCTGTTGCAGGAGCTACGCCTCCAAAATCTCCCACCACCTTCAGCATACTTCCTGTAGCATAGAATCGCAGTGTTACCAATAATTGTGTGGCAGGGCTTAAAGCATGATTTCTAGAACACAAAAACCTGTTTTAGGATTTTACATAAAGTACATTGTCTCCATTCTTCGTTAACAGTCTAAGGTAAACATGTTACATGAAATTTACATTCTTGGTGTACTACTTACTATTCAGTGTTCCTTTGTAGCTGGGGACCAATTTGCTGGAGCAACTCTTCTACTGATGCTCTAGATATTCTAAATACGTTTACAAATTCTTGGTCTATCTACAAATTCGTATGGATCCGCGGTCTAAAGACTCGAGCTCTTCTCGGATTTTCAATTATGTTAATTACGTCTTCATCATCATTATCAGAAAATTCATCAAAAATTTCAAAATTTCAATTTACAATTAGGTACTATCACAACACCACAGAACTCAACACAAAACTTAACGAGAGTACTTAGCATAAAAATGGCAAAAACTAAAAATTCTAAAAAGGCTAGAAAAAAATACAAAAATGTCAAGTTTGAAGTTTAACTGGTGTTCACTCTATCAGTTGATAGTTAAACTCCAGATGGTTGTTACAGTTGGGTATACAAAGGACATTTGACACGAAACTACTGTTTTACCGTAGCTTGCAGTTTAAAGGAAACCTATACAACTGGCCCTAAGTGGAACATTAACTAAACTGAGTTTTTTGTTGTAAGTTGTAATACCTACTGTAGGTGCATTTTGGCAGCAAGGTTTATAATTTCACAACTCATCTTAATGACTTTTAGTTTCACCAAAAGATTCCCTGTCTATCTACATCAGGTATTTAATTTAGTCATTGTCAATGAAAGGTTTATATCCCTATTTCCATGAACTAAATTTGTTTATATTACCATATATTACCGTCTTTATCAAGCCCACCTAAAACTAGTTTCACTTCGTCACCCTATACCCCTGACCATCCCTATATAGTTAAACGTTACCAGACCCGCAGACGGGTCTGGTAACGTCGATTTTGGTCTGACAACGTCGACTGAATATGGCAAAATGGGTCTGTATCAGCGGCCAAATAAAAGTTTCAAGATAGTTTAAGGTTTATAAGGGGTTTAAGTTTAAAATTTGTAGATGACCAGTTCAGTTTTGACATGATTTGCTACTAAGGTAGGTATTATTAAAAAACACCCATTGTATGATTTCTACCATTTGATCTCATTCTAGTAATTTTGTCTACTAAAACATGTTGCATAAATGAATTTTGTTCTATAACTAAAAACAGTAGGTACTTACATATACCTTCCTACCTTCAAACTCTTCTCTTAATAAATTTGAGAAAGAAGCAAAATAAAATTGCAGTAGGTAGGTTCATACCTATACAGTAAAACCTCTCTATAGCGGACACCAGAAAAATCTCGAAATCTGTCCGCTATAGAGAGGTGTCCGCTATTGAAAAACATTTTTTAATTGTGTTGGGTGAAACTTTTTTCCAAGCAGCAGCAATCCAAACTAAGGCACTGGTTAAATTTATGCTTTTTTCAGTATCTCTAAAATAATTTTCGTTCTCGGAAAATGACAAAATTCTCCTAACTAAGTAATGTCTATAGAATAGTTTAAAATTTTGGATTACCTATGCCCTGATCAAGCGGCTGACAGTGGGATATTGCATTCGGAGGCAGAAAAATAATCTGAAGATTTTTTAATGGTATCTTTGGATGTGAAGTGGCATTGTCTAAAAATAGAATCACATTTCTGTTTTGTTTCTTAATTTTTTTGTCGAATTCTTGCAACCAAGTTGTCATAATGTCTGTGTTCATCCAGGCTTTTTTATTGGATGTCCACTTCAAAGGTAATTTCTCAACATTAGATCCTTTAAAACATCTTGGGTTTTTACTTTTACCAATTATAAGGGGTTCTTCTTTTTCTCCCTCCATATTTGCACAGAATAAGATGGTTAATCTCCGTTTTGGGACCTTTCTTCCTAAACCTTTGTCGCTGTTTTGTAAGTCTTTTGCAAATGTTTTAAGAATTATTGGAAGTTTTAATTTCTAGGCTTCTACATCTTCCAAATTTACGTCAGCTGATTCACCACAGATAGTTTTAAACGTTATCGTGTGTCTTTGACAAAATTTTTCCAACCAGCCATTTGAAGCCTTAAAATTTTCAATTTTCAGATTTTCTGCGACCTCAGAAGCTTTTTGTTTTATTACAGGCCCAGATATTGGAATGTTTTTGTTTCTTGCTTTACAAAACCAGTTAAAAACTACCTCATCAACTGCTAATGCACTAGTCTTGGGAAATTTTTGCTCTTCATTTCCGCCTTCTGCAAACAGCTTTTCTAGCTCGGTCTTGTTTTTTATTATTTTCGAAATTTGTGTTTTTCCCACACTGAACTTTTCAGCTAGTTTTCTGACACTTGCCCCATAACTTTCACTTTCCATTATTATTTCATTTTTTTTCTTCAAAGACGAACGTTTTCTCTTTAACGACATATTTTCAGACTTAAAGACACAAAGTTTTAATATCAAATGAATAACAATAACTAAACAAGGATTTCAAAAAGGCCCTTTATGCTAATGTTTTTTTTGAATAGCGCAGTAAGATCATAATTAATGTTTATGACACCATTTACGGGGTATAATCCATTTTACAGAAACGGAAAACCCAGAAAAAAAGGTACCTACCTAATAAAAGGGTCTATTAAGTAATTACCGTGTCAGTTGTCGATAGACGTTTTAAATTACCATAAATAGAGATAAACAATTTAACATTCTACGAGGTGTCCGTTATAGGGAGGTAAAAATACATGAATTTTAGATAGGGAAGTTTTTAAGGAAGTGTCCGCGTCGGCTATATAGACTGTCCGCTATTGGGAGGTGTTTTATACAGGTTTACAATAGAAATGTTTTTTGCACCAATGAAAGTGTCCGTTAAGTGAGGTATCCGCTATTAAGAGGTGTCCGTTAAGGGAGGTTTTACTGTATAAAATTTAGCTGTCTGATTTTTTCAGTTAGTAGTTTAAACCTCGAAAATAAGACTATATTTTCAAGGATACCTATAGTCTATCTGCTTGTTAGAAATATGTAAACTGTATAATTTTTTTACAGTACCTACCGTCTATTTCTGAATTACTACGCATAGGTTCTACATTAAACAAATTTATTACGTTGTGGTTCTGATTAAAGATTTTTTATAGATGCGTCACCTTTAAAACCGAATTAATATAAGAAAAACAATAGATCGTTTAACTATTTGATTTTTTAACAGATTAATAACATGTTAAAATGTCATTTAAAAATGAAATTAATAAGAATAATCCAAAGGCAATAAAATTCTAAAACGATCCAAAGCGGGCGGAAAACCGGTTATGAGTTCAAAAACATGTATATAAATAATATTTATTACCAACTTTACTAGTCCACGCGTTGTTGCCATATCTCGGGCTCAACAACATCGGTCACATATAACGTCGGCAAAATCGAATATAAACAAAATCTGTATATTTGCGAGCGCCACCTAGGCGGAGAAAGCATGAACTAAATTCGTTTATAATACCATATATTACCGTCGTTATCAAGCCCACCTGAAACTTGTTCCCGTGCGTCCCGCTACACCCCTGACCATCCCTATATAGTTAAACGTTACCAGACCCGCAGCCGGGTCTGGTAACGTCGATTTTGGTCTGACAACGTCGACTGAATATGGCAAAATGGGTCTGTATCAGCGGCCAAATAAAAGTATATATATTTTACAAATTTAAACTGAACGAGCTGTCTGATCATTTAAGCTCGTTGCCTTCTTTAAAGCTAAACTCTAGAAAGGGCATGAAAGATTAAACCTTTTATTAGCTTCTTGTAGTTTCAAGTTCAAGTAAAAAACAATCCGGACTCATGAACGTAAAACAACTATAAAATTTTTACTTCAAGGGGTATATAAAGACGCTAGCATTCTTAAGTTTATTTTAAATTTTAAGCTCGTACATTTGTTTTACTGCTAATTTTAAGTAAGTTTCACAGTTCAATGGTTTGTTGCAATAAAAGAATTTACCGGAACATAAATTTTTTTCTGGTAATTTAGCCTTAGTAATTCAGGGGATTAAATATATTTAAAACAAGACAAAGTAGAAAAGAAAACGGGTAATTAACATGTGCAACAAACCGCGCACTGTAACTTAATCTCATTAGTGTATAACTCTAACTTTTATCCAGATATGCTCCTTAAAAATACAGTACTTACCGTATATGATTATATTAAATTTGTTTTTCTTAGGGACCAACTAAAACAAATAAATTAGTTTGCTCTGGTGAAATTAAGAGAACCAGGCGTATTTCATTCATTATTTTTAAATATTTATTTCACACTAATGACGTAAGGAGAAGTAATCAACGAAATTAACACTGATTTGTATCCCAGAAATGCCCCTGAATTTGATCTTATTACAGGTGAAATTCTGAAGCAGCTACCAAAAAAAGACGTTGTTATGCTGACGTGCCCATTTAATGCATGTAGGTTAAAACAGGTTCCTAGCATTTCTAGTCACCCAACAACGCCAAATCATACAGACATATTTCACTGCTACCGATTATATAATTATTGTTTGAAAACCTTCTGTTCCAAAAATCCATAAATTGAAGCCTATTATAGAACACAAAAATCTGAACCTCAGTCACCAACTTGGTTTAAGATGAAAGCACTCGATAATAGACCAAGTCCATCGAACAATTAACATTATAGAAAAGGCATTGGAAGAAAAGCTGATCCGCTTAACCATGTTTCTGGATGTATCACCAGCTTTCAATAAACTTTGACATGTAGGGCTTATCCACAAACTAAGCAATATGCTGCCCGAACAATACTTAGAACTTCTACATTTCAGATAGTTCAGAATTTAGCAAACTTTACTCCTTACAACCCAAAAGAAATAAAAGCAGATGTACCTCAAGGAAGCGTCCTGTGTCCTATACTATATCTACTATAATATACATGTTTTCTTCCACAAATATAAAATGTATCTATGGTAACCTTTGCTGATAACGCTGCTCTGAAATCAGTAGGGTTTAATCCGGAAGGATCCAATGGTATATCAGCGG
The DNA here is from genome assembly GCA_963920685.1 of Polydrusus tereticollis. Lineage (NCBI taxonomy): Eukaryota > Metazoa > Arthropoda > Insecta > Coleoptera > Curculionidae > Polydrusus > Polydrusus tereticollis. The sequence continues at coordinate 62,234,808 of OY987329.1, forward strand.
CAAAATTCGTCTATATAGACCCAAAGGCATGATGTATACCGTGAGATATACCCATACAACTAATAAAAGTAGACGTTTTTCGATTAATATTTGGGTCTGGATTAGTGCTAGAAGTCCAGAAATTCTGTAAATTGTTCAAGGAAGACCAATGGCTACTGTTTATCGAGATATTCTTCTTCGAGCCATGATTCCATCGGTTGGAGTGGTATACAACGTGTCCAAGATAAGGAGGGCCAGTACAGGGATCTCGGAAACCGTAAGAGATACGAAGTCGGTTAAATGGAGGTAAAGTTGCGCATTTACGTGCCTAATAATATGCCGTTTAGAAAGTTTTAAAATTTCGAGTGGTTCCGGAAATATCCGGAAAAAACCAAAATTTTGAAAAATCGTTTTATTTTTTCCTGGGTTTTTTTTGAGACCGAATTCTAAAATAAATTGCACTTTTACATTGCCACTTTTTCTGCTCTATCTAACAACGTTAGTTGTTTTGTAATCCGACGAGTCGTCTTCGAGGGGCCATTATCAACTTTCTTTTTTTAAATACGGTCCTGTTTTCCTGATATTGGAATTTTAGAGCTTTTTTTCTTCCGAATGCAACGATGTATGACACATTGTGGTTTAATGACGTTTCGAGGGTTTTTTGTATAACATCAGGAGATTTTGGGATACGGTCCTGTATTTCTCCTAATTTTATAAATAATATCTCATAAGTAAGCTCTAGATTTTTACTTATGTTGGACTAGTTCAATAAATAACAAATAATTTGACAATAAACAAATAATTTACTAATAAACAACAATAAGTGAACAAAAACACACCAAAACAGTACCTAATAAAACAACCAACGAAAAAAGTTAGGAACTACATAATCAGGTGTTCAAAATGATTTCCGTTATTTTCTAAGCACAAATAACATATTCTCACTGTCGATTCTAAACCATTTGACAACATTTCTGGCGTAATACTTTGAAAGGCTTCAAGCACCAACCTCCTAAGTTCATCTTCTGTTTCGAAGTTGTGTTTATAAACATAATTTTCGACATACCCCCAGAGGAAAAAATCTAACGGTGTCATATCAGGCGAACGTGCTGGCCACGGTGTTTCAGAATACGTGCCAATCAGTTTTCCAGGAAAGTGCACAGAAAGGTACTCTCTAACTGCTCTAGAATTATGTTCAGGCGCACCATCTTGTTGAAACCAACACCCGTAAGATTCCATTAGAGGCAGATTATCCAGAGCTTCCTCCAAATCGATTTGGAGTAAGTTTAGGTAATGCTCAGAAGTTAAATTTTGATGATAAAAAAATGGGCCTAATGTTTTTGTACCTAAAATTCCAGCCCACATATTAAATCCAACCCGATGTTGGTGTCTGGACTCTTTGTATAAATGAAGATTTTCTTTCGACCAATAATAAACATTTTTTCTATTAAAATTCCATTCTTAGTAACCATGCTCTCATCGGACCATATTACCTTGTAGGGAAAATTGTGGGTCTCCTGACATTTTCTGGTGTACCACTCGCAAAATATTCGCCGTCTTTCTGCATCACCTGGCCTTAATCCTTGGCAAATTCTGTATTTGTATGGATGAAAACTTTCTTTCTGTAAAATAAATTGCGCTGTGGATTTCGCTACACCTAAACTTTTTTACTACTATACTAACGTATTCTATTGCTGATATAAAGAGAGCCATCAAAGCAGGCTCCCATAAGTACCGACCTCAGTAAGTTTACATATCAATATGTTTGTTATGATCGTGTTTGTCAATTGCCTTACTGAAGTCGGTACAAATGGCATCTACCTGATAACCCGTACTCATACTGTCTAGCAAGTGCTGTGAATAAATGAACAGATTACCCTAAATTTCACGTTTTTTGATGAAACCATGTTGTTCGTGGTTAATACTATTTTTACAATCTATATAGGTAGTCACATATGATTAATTCAAAAAGTTAGCTATAATGCATAATTTAGATATAGACCGGCTTTCTGCAAGAAATATATTGCCCCACTTTAAAACGGGGACTATCAAAGCCGACTTCCAAACTTAAGAAAAGCAGCCCTCATATAGAGACTTTTTGAATATAATATTCAGCCTTTGAATATTTCATACACAAATTGTTTTAAGATTGTAGTGAATTTAAGACTCAATTTAATAATTTGAGATATATTTATAACAACACTGGTTCCAACTTGCGTAGTTTGGATTTGCACTGTGGATTAAAAACTGAACTGAAATAAGGAAAAAAAGTTTTACCACAGATAATAGAGGCACCTGTATAGTCTCTGGAATCACGGATTTATTTACCATCTGTTATCATTTCATTACATATTGTATTTGGTTATGTTGTGCACTAGATTTGCCTCTTTTTTGATTTCATTAATCGCCAGTAGAATAATTTTTAAGGAATCATTCAGTAATAAATAGATCACGACTCGATTTCATAAAAGGCTTAAGCACTTCAGACTAGGAACAGATTGTCTAGTTATGTATATAATAATTTAAATGAAAACAACAAAGTAATCTCCGTCTTCTTGGATTTAAAAAAGGCGTTCACAATGTAAGCCACCCAATATTAATGGACAAACCTACAAATGTGGTATTAGAGTAAAATTCTTCAGTTTACTGAAAGATTATCTCTTAAATCATTTACAATGTACTAGGCCCAATGGTGGGGTAAGTGATTGGACCCTTGTTGTTTTCTCTTTACCTAAACGACATTTTTAATCCTAATAGCAATGACTTTATAACCGCTTATGCTGATAATACGCAACATTAACCTGGAGGGACGTGATTACAAAAGCTAATATGGATATGAATAGATATAGAGAGATAAAAGATAATCGGCTGTGTAACAATATACTTACATCAAACATTTCAAAAACTGTTTTTGAAAACGGAAATAATATTCCCCAACTTTATATCAATAATAACATCAAATACTGTAACGATACAAAATATCTTGGTCTCATAATAGATAACAGACTTTCGTAGAAAAACACATATGGTTTTTGGACAGCTAAGATTATTTTTTCTATATTGGTAATTCCTATTGTTATACTAGGTTGTGTCTATTCTGAGAAATTTTGAGAACATGAACCAAAGCTTCAACTGTTAGTTTATTTAAAGGTTGTAATTTTAGTGTGGTTGTAGATTAATAATGGTCTTTGATATTAACTCGGTGCTTAAATTACTGCTCGACTGCGTGTTGTCCTTATAATGCTACAAATTTTAAAGACTCATGAAATCTGCATTGTGAACATGTAAACACCGGGAAATTTTTAATTTACATCTTCGAACTCATTGATTCGTTCTTGACCTACAATTTTGACACAATAATTATTATTATAGAACAATACAGAATCTTGAAATGAGGGGCATTCGTCAGATTTATTACTGTTTAATTTTTGGTTTCCACCAAGACATTTCATATAATCAACAGACGCTGGTGGTCCATAAGGTCATTTGGTCAATGGCCCACCTACTAATTTGTGATCTAATTAATTTTTTAAACCAAAAAATAATAATTCTAAAAAAAGTGGATTTTCATACGAAAACTTTCCCCAATAAAGAATCGAGCTAAGGAAAGCAACAATATTATTCCTCTGGGCTCGGCCGTATTTTAAACCGACCTCATAAGTTTATATGACAGTAGAAAACTCTATATACAAATGCATTGAAATCAAGACAATAACAAACATACGTGCTTTAAGGAGCATAAAAGAGACAAATATTAGGACGAACTCGTGGACGGCCTGCCAATTAAAATATCTTTCGACGCTCGCGTCTTCCGTCCGTCGCCGGATCTTGGGTTGATCTGTATTGAGTGCCGGCCCTATGGAAATACATACGAAGCGCTAAAAAAATGAAAAATACAGTTATTGGTCACCTGTCCAATAACTGCATAGAAATTCCAAAAATGTATTTAAAAACCTTGCAAATAAGTTAACTTATTAACTTATTATTAGTTAAGTCGAGAAACAATTAAAACTGTTTATTATGCGACAGTTCAGAATATTCTCCAATACTGTATTGTGATCTGGGGTTCTCCCTACAGGGCCACTATAAATGAATTAAAAAAGGTACAAAAGGGGATTTTAAAAATTATTAAAAAAAAACATATAGATGTGATTCCGCAGAAGTTTTTAAGGAGTTCAAAGTCTTGTCTATCGTGTAGTTATACGTAAAAGGTCTACTGGTTTATATACATAAAAACAAAAACAACTTTGCATTAATTACATACCCCAATATGGTTAATAGAGCAGTAATTAGCATGACCCTAACAGGTTCCTAGTTTTAGATATAAGACAACCACGTATGCACCACCTAGGTACAAAGTTATAGAACTTGTTAAATATAGAGTTAATATATGTATAAAATCTTATAAATTGCAAATTATACAATGGAAAATGGACAATACTGATGTAATCCTAAAAACAATCTATGGGAACTAAATACAAAAACGAAGAATGTATAAATGATCTGTGTGCTTGAGTAAGTATACTGATCTATGAAAACGTTTCTGTATCTTTAAAAAGGCCTTGATATTTCACAACGGAAAAAAAGCTGGAAGAACTGAAACAACATGGAATTGCTATAGCTCATGACCAGTGTCCCGAAGACAGAGAAAACTTTAAGTTTCTTAGAACACATTTACGAGGTGCAAAATAGCAAAATCTTGAGGCTAAAATTACTGGTAATAGACTTTTAATAGGAGAAAAGTATTACACCATGGATGAGCTAAAACAAATTGACCGAAAGACAGCTACAAATGAATTAGAGAGCAGTCACGACGAAGATACCGATTCGGGAGACGGAACTACAGTGTCTAATATTGCAAATAAAATCAATGAAAGTGAACCGCTGGTGCAAACTGTTTCTAATTCTACGAAAAAACGTAAAGCCAAGTTTAGTCCCAGAAGAACAAGATGCACAAAAAGTAGTGTTTATCTTTCTATATTCTCAGTTATAATAATAACATATTTACATTTGAAGACTAATAAATTATTTTAGATATTTAATTGTTATTAAAACTATCTTCGGATTTTATATTTTTATTTTTAATTTTTTTCCTTCTTTTGTTGTGCTTACTGTAATAAAACATTATTATTATTATTTATGATAAGTAGTTATTACTACATTAAATTGGCTACAAATTGTAGTTTCAGAGTAACTAAATCCTCCGCATAACATTTTTTCTTTCCTGAAAAACTTTTTATTTTATTTTTATATGTATATATACTTTTTGCCTTTAAATTTTTGGTTGTAGTGTTATAGATAAAATTGGGATTGAAAATTGCTTAGTTGGGTTAAGTGGAAGACCAAACCTTGCTTACGGCTGAAATTCGCCCTTTCAGATAACGGTAATTAGTCGTCTGTTTTCCTTTTCTGTAAAGTATAATATTATATTTTCTCTCTGTATCTTTTTCTTTGGTCTGTTTATCTGAATAAAGATTATTATTTATTTACTTGTAATTATGTTGGTATGACTGAAATGATTGATAATTTATTTATGGCTGCGCTTTATGTGCAAGGAATTGAGAACTTCAAACTAATTTTTGGTTTTCTTATCACACAATTCAGACTATTTTATTCTTCTTCTTTTCTGTCAATAAGAGCTCTTTAAAGATTGTCTAGGCTAGTTATGCTAAATCTCTTCACATTTTTTAGTGTCTTTACTGTTTTATAAGTTAGCTACACCCAGGCTTTAAAGGCTTTGTAGCTTACTTTATTAGCAGTATTCTGATTATTATGTAAAACAAATTTTGGTACAAATTGTAATCTTTTATTTTTCATAGCATTTTCAATTTATTGTCCAAATGTAACATTTATTAATAAAGCATTTTTAAATTTGAATTTGAAAATTTGCTTGGGGTCGCACAAAATAGAAGTCTCAACACGACCTACGTGACTTTTATAATTCAGGTCAATTAAATATTTTGATCGTCCTCTAAGAAGCTTAAAGGTAAGGTAATCAAGTATACTATTATATATTTTCCACTTACCATGAATATTGTTCTTCTCCCTAACAACTTTAATAGTGCCTATACTGAACCACTGAGGAAACCAAATTAGATACTTGCATGGTCCCCAGCCGTACAAATTTAATTTTTTGGCTGCGCCACTGAACAAGCCTGCCAAATCCATACCAAACTTCACTCGAGCCAGCTCTATTTCCATGGCAAACAAAACCTATTTTATAATTCAGAAGGTAAATTAAACCGCTAATAAACCCCTTTTTATAGATTTAGAATGAGTTTAAGGTCAAGGCTACATTTAGCCAAAGCGGGAAAGGAATTTCACTGCTCGAAACAATACGTGTTTCGACAATCCGGATAAATCCCGAAGGTGCTTTAATATACCCACTCTGACTCAGGTTGACTGAGCATTCATGGGAGACCTTAATCACTTTTGTAATAGATGTGCTATTATTGTATCAGTGCGACGCTTAACAGTATATACCTTGTTAGCTTTAGAGAACTTCCTTAATTAAATTATAGTTTATTGAGGTTAATATTTAAGGAAACTGTGTTTTTATATAATAGAAAGATTAAAGCTAGGTAATAGATATAAGAAGAGATAATTGGGGTACTGGACCAGATTAGACATTAAAATAAGTTGGTGAACAGTATCGCCTCTGCTGCCTCACTTGTCTTTCATTATCAATAAGTGTTTAACTTCCGCTCAATATCCTGAGGTATGGAAGGCGCAAATATAATTCCTGTACCGAAGACTACAAACTTAACCGATTATTCTCACTTTAGACCCACAAGTATTTTAACAATCATGTCTAAAATACCAAGAATGAGAGGTCTATTTTACTGCTACTCGACTTTAGTAAAGCAGACACATTGAACCATAACTGAAACATAGCACTTATCAAACAATACTTTACTAATCGTCTGAAAAAAAACTTTTTATAAGGTAATTTGGTCCACGCCCTGGAAATCACCAGGGAAGTGGCGCAGGGCAGTATTTTGGGACCACTTATTTTTTTAATCTATTCGGCGGATTTTTCTCTATTCCTAAATTAGGTACTGTAATTGTCATCAATATGCTGGCGACACTCAGCTTCTTTTTTCCTTGGACTCGAATATAATCAATTTTGTGACAGAAAGAATTAATAGCGACCTGAAAATAGTATCAGAGATTTCTCTGGACAAAGGGCTGAGATTTAGGAGACACGCATCGTCAGTTATACAAAAAGAAAATTAATTTTTAAATTAAAGATGTTATATGTTCACAATGACATTCTTGACCCAAATATTAAACAAAGACTAACTGATTCATTACTGCTATCACACCTATCGTATTGCAATATAGTGTTTTGGCCATGTCTAACCCAAAGAGACAAATAGAGCCCTCTAAAATTGCAAAATTCATTCTTAAGATATTCATTTAATCTAAGAAAATTTGATCAGGTGTCGGAATGCCTTAAGGTCTCTAACTGGTTTAACATGCAGGAAAGGTGCGAAATTGAATTATGTAAAATAGTGTATAAAGTACTGAATATGCGCTAGTCGGTTAATTTTTTATGATAGGCTGTCGACAAGCACTGATGTCCATGGCCGTCAGACTCGTCATAATCATTTGTTAAGGTCACCAAACACTACACTACCTTCTTTCAACAATCTTCATCGAAACTAACTACTATTATTGTTTAATGTCAAGTTATATTTTTCCATTATCTGTTCCGCGGGTGGTTGCAAGAGCAGCATAGCTGAATACCGCCACCCCATTAATAATAATTTATTGTAAATTTTTTACTACATAATATAAAGACATTTTTATTTATTTACATCAACACACTGGACGTTTTGAACCCATAACATCAAAAAAGATAGATTAGGTAAGGTGCCCCGTCGCAACTATTAAGGAGGTACAAAAGTATCTGTTGTCTATTAGGTCTCAGTCTATCGGTGCTGATAGAATCGGATTGTCTATGCTATGTCGCTGATTCTCCCGCTTGCTTTAAACATTTTTGATTCGTACATAAAGACGTTCTCGTTGCCTGAGATCTAAAAAATGTAATTTTCTCCTCCCTATATTGCAAACAACGCATTTTGACACTGTTTTGAAGGACGTAAGTAACAATTACCAAAAAGGTATCGATTGCCCTTCACGACGGGTTGTAAGTCAACTTATCACCCTTGGGACAAAAAAGCGATATTTGCTGATTCTTCTATATCCATTTGGCTGTTATACAAATCAATAATTTCAATTTCTCTCAATTTTTCATAATAAACTGTCAGCTTGACGTTGTTGATAAAATAACAATGCTTATGATGCTATAGAAACCGGTCAAAGCTGTCCATAATTTCCTGCGAAAAGTATCGAATTAAATTAATAAAAATCCAAGAATAAATTCTGCGGGGGGGAGAAAAAATGTTATAAACGTCATGGGATGTAAGTATATTTACTTTCATCCCTTTTATCCCTTGTAGTATAAATAACTATTTCTACTTCCGCTGTCAAAGTTCTGACGCGCCATTGACTTATAGAATCTCACACCTGTAGGCATATAACCTACTCTATCGAAGGTCTTGAAAAAGGCGCTGATGGGTCAAATTCGTGAGTATATTCAAGCAGACAAGTTATCACCGAATATCGCGCAACAGTTCTTCTATAGGTCACTGATGATATTCTCGAGACAGCTGATCGCGCTTGCTATAATTCTGCTTGACTACTCCAGGGCCTTGACAGATAAGCTCTTATGGCTATCCTGAGGTGTCATGGCTTTGGTGATAGTGCATTTCAACTTATTGAAAGTTTTGTAAAGCACAACTCGAATCTCTCCGGTCGTGTGGAGGTCTCATGTGGTGTTCTTCAGGAATCGATTCTAGGTCCCTTATTTTTACTTTATACGCCTTTCAACTTTTCGGTAATCTGGGGTACGCTACTGTGCACTTGTATACGGATGATATATATCCTTTCGCCCTGAGAACACTCTTGAGGCTGACTTAGATCGTATGCTAAGAATCTCTACGCAGAATCCTAAAAAGTGGCAGTTTCTTTTGCTTGGTCGCGCTCAGAGTAGGAAGAAATGTCGAAACATGCTTCATGTTGATCTTGTTGGTCAAGAGCCTTTTCCTGTTTAACAGTTCTTCCTGCTAGAAATCTTGGACTGCTACTTGATGTTAACCTTAGGTTTACCGAGCATCCCAACAACTGTACAAGAAAGGCATTTGCCAATTTACAGCTTATATACAAATAAACACACGTTCCAAACTCTGATCTTAGAAAATCGTTATGTGATATAGATCCGGTCTTATCTCAATTCACTTTCTGTGATGGATTGTAAGGTCAGTGTCCTTAGAGAGGGATGCCAGACGGATTTAGGCATAAGTCTACTATCACTCCTCCGTTGCACACAACCACTCCGTTCAAGAGATCGTTCGGTTATCAGGTGTTTTTAATCTACAACTAAGTTCTTGTTGGTTTAAAATCTGCACCAACTAATTTATTTAAAAATGCAATTCGTCGTCCGATCAGACAAATATGTTCGGATACAATATAAACCAGTCTATAGGTTGCTACCTCTCAGTGCCCTCCGCCTTGCCAGCTAAAGTTAACTTATAGCACAGAAAATATAGCTAGGCGCTTATAGTTACTCATAATATTTTAATACATAAATTACGTCTATTGCGCATTAATTGTACATTTATTAATTAATATGTATTAGATTCGGTCAATTTATTGTTCCCTTAGCGACCACTAATTACATCATAATTTAGAATATTAAGTTAAGTGAGAAAGTATGGCTTGAACCTCGCCTTTTGTAATTTTTTTTTCTCTTAAATTACAATAAATATTATTATTATTATCACTATTATTTTCATCAGTTACTTTTAAGTATTTTCTTGTGCTCTCACTGAATTATAGATTTGAATGCAGAATAATTAAAATTTATTGATGAAACTTAAGTTTTCTTACTATTTTGAAAATTTCTAATATTACTCAAAAATTGTAGAAACATATAAATAAAATGTAAAATAAAAGAAAACTTTCAAAGATAATTTGCTCTAGTTCATATTTATCATTTTCTTATGAAAAGTGAGGTATGCTAAATGCCTAAGCGAGGAATGGGATCGGATTACCGTCACGTCCTTTAACCCTTATTATTATTCTACCAGTGTCTAAAAATAGCTATAATTTATATATACGGTATACACGATAATTCGATGGTTTAATAAACATCGACCAAATTATAGCATTTAATCCCTTGGTTTAAAATACGCCTTATGTATGATCAAAGCGTTGAGTTTTAATGTCAAGAGGGTTGACAAATGTACTTTTTTATTAACTTTTAAGAATCAATAAATCATGAGCTTAAAATCGTATGACGGACTTGACTTTACAGTTAATTTAGTACTATTTAGCAGTGGCGTAGCCAGGTGGAGCTTACCACCCCCCTCCTCCCATTGAGCAGCGCCCCAGGTTAGTAACATTTATATGATGTGCAAGATTTTCGAAAAATCGTACTACAGCCTTTTTGTTTAAAACACGTAAACTACAAAATAAGTTTCCAATGTACCAAAAAATAACTGCAAAAACAAAATTTTCTTTATATTCTAGCCTAAAATAAATAATACCCCAACACATGTTGAAATTAATATTTTTGTGTTTTTCAGAAAGTAGTCCTGGATTGATATAGGTACACTGTGTTCAAAAAATCTCGGACCGGTCAAGTATTTAGAAAATGGCGCACAATATAAAAAAAACTTTCGGCATAAAAGTTGTAGGCCTTAAAAAACTCTATAAAACCAGGATACCTGTAATTATACAGGGTGCCTTAAAAAGTCATGGTAAAGAAAACTTTAATTTTTTTAAATAGAACGCTCTATATCTTATAATACTTTTGGATTTTACATAAAATATCAATTATTTTTTAATAAGCACACTATAAGTCCAAACTTAATAGTTTCTGAGATATCGACTTTCGAAAAATTACATTTTTAAACTTTGACAGCTTCTAGCTCTCTAACGGTATATCTTAGAGCAAAACGGCTTACATGTCCCTATCTTACTTTTTTATTATCTTCCTAAAACTATCAATTTTGGGTTAAACCAGAAGTACTATATTTCCGGTTCTCGAGTTACATCTGGTTTAACCGGAAGTTTACACTTCTGGGAAAATAATAATAAAGTAAGATAGGGGCATGTAAGCCGTTTTGCTCTAAGATATACCGTTAGAGAGCTAGAAGCTGTCAAAGTTCAAAAATGTAATTTTTCGAAAGTCGATATCTCAGAAACTATTAAGTTTATACTTATAGTGTGCTTATTAAAAAATAATTGATATCTTATTTAGAATCCAAAAGTATTATAAGATATAGGGCGTTCCATTTAAAAAAATGAAAGTTTTGTTTACCATGACTGTTTGAGGCACCCTGTATAATTATAGGTGTCCTAGTTTTATAGATTTTTTTAAGGCCTATAACTTTTATACTGGAAGTTTTTTTATATTGTGCGCCATTTTCTAAATAATTGACCGGTCCGGGACTTTTTGAACACAGTGTATACTACTGTATACCCTCTACAGTAAAACAAAGCGTTAAGCATGTAACGAAACAGTTTATTTATTTGTGTAAATATATCAAAAATAACGAAAACTAAAAGAACATTAAATATATTATTTTTTACATTTCAATTTTTAGTTATAGAGCCTTTATTGTCAAGGACTCTTTGTAGTCATTGAGGCATACTGAGAACTATATTTCTTATCCTTATTATCATGCAGACCCCATGATTTCCTTATTTTTGTAGTAGTTTCTGTCGACTTCTGGATCTAAAGTCATGTATATAATATATATTTGGATCATTTCACCCCAAAACGCTCTTGGCCAAGGTAAAACATGTATTTCCTTTTCTTGCAAATATTCTTGAACTAGTCGAGATGTATGAATTGGGGAATTATCATGCTGGAATATGAAACTTTCTCCATATAGTGCCGTAACTGTTGGTGGCATAATTTGGCTTAACTTATAGCAGTATACGGGGGCAGTGAGCCTTTCTTGCTTCGCAGACCCCTCAATCTCAAATTGGTTTTATGAGTATACTGCTCAGCATACCTCGCTCCTGTAGGTCTGTATACATGGATTTTTCCATTGTTATAACTAACCTAAAATATATTTTTTCTACTACTGTATAAATAAATTAACATTCGAACACGAAAACATTAGAGTTACCTGAATATTATACGTTGCTAGCTACGAAAGTAGTATGTTTCTAGCTACGAAAGTACTACTTTCGGTGCCAAGACAAAAAAAACACGAATACTCATAGGAAATACGAACCATTCCAGAAACAGGTTGTACGTTTGATAGTATCTATCTTTCAACCTCTCAGATAACAGTGAGGCACATGCCAACTCGGCCGCTTTCTGAATAGCAACGTTTTGGTCTTGGGAGAACATTTTAGACTAGCGAAATTAAAAAATTCGAACTGACAGACTCTGATAGTACTCAAATAACTAATTGTCATGGATTATTTTACAGGTGGAAAAACCTTATTTAATCATTATAATTTGAATAAAATCAAAGTTTATTATTTAATAATATATTGATCAGAGAACAGTAGTAGAAAAAATTTAATACATTACACGATACGAAAGCCTTTTTTGATGTTCGGAGGCATTGAATCACCTCGGCTTCGCCTTGGCTATTCAAAAACCTCCTCACACCAAAAAATTAACTTTCGCATCTAGTGATGTAAACAACTATTTATCGGAAAAAAATTACTGTTTCCCTCATATTATTTTGATTGACATAGTTACGTGCAAAATCTAATCTTTGGTATTTATTTGCCTCTGTTAAGGAAATTTTATTGGCAGAGCAGCGACTCATGATATCCGAGCCCTGAATCATTCGACGAGCAGTGTTGACTGACCAGGAAAATCTGTTGCTATTAATGCTTTTTCAAAGGGATTGTTGCGCAAATAGTTAATAACTTCCCTATCTTGCACTTACGTTAAGATTTTATGGACGACCGGAACCTTTGCTTTCACTTTCGGCTATTCAGCTCTCACTCGCGTAATAGCTTTTTGTTTTACACTACGCAGTACTACTTTATATTTATTTGACAATAAATAAAAATTTTTGACATATCCATTGTCAAACTGACTGATTTAAATATCAAAGCTGAAAACAGCCTGGGAGTTTGACGTTCCAAGTGCAGGGGCGCAATTTAGTTTGGACTGGAATACGTTGATGTCAATACCTTTTTTTATAATTGGTGTATCAATAGTTTGTAGATCATTGGTATGCATATCCCTATATATTATATGTGCCCTATAACATATATCCCGTTTATTTACCCCCTTACTTGATATATTCTTAAAGCTGTGAAGACAATTTTTAAAAAATATTAATTAGTAATTTGTTTTTGTAAAGTTGGTAACCCACGTCCAACACAGTGCGGATTCTTGGGTCGCAAATTATCACCTGGGTCTTGAAAATTGTTTTGTCTCTTTTTATCGCTTACTAGTCGGCGCTAACCAGGTAGCCAACAAGTTGACCTTTTTTTATCAGAATGTTCGTGGCCTGCGTACCAAGCTTAGAGATGTATGGTTGTCATCATTGTCCTCTGTGCACGATATTTTATGTTTGTCAGAAACTTGGCTCAATCCTGAGATAATGGACTCTGAAGTATTTTGCGATAATTTTTAAGGTATATCGGAAGGATAGGGATGGTAATACGAGTGATAAGAAGCGAGGCGGAGGGGTCCTTATTGCAATAAGGACAAATTGTGACTCATCTCTCATTCCTGTAGAGTCTGTAATTGTTGAACAGGTGTTTGTGAAAGTGAAGATAAATAAAAACAAAGTTGTGGTGGGATGTGTCTATATTCCACCAAGGTCTGACATTGGTGTGTACTTAAGTCATTTTCAGGCAGTGAAGTACATAATGGACAAGTATGGTGGTGATCATGCCATTGTAATGTTTGGTGATTATAATCTCCCTAATTTGGATTGGAGCCATGATGGCGTGCTAGTTAGGAATGTTATTAGCGATATGGAGGAACTGATTTGTGATGAGTTCTCATTTTTGGGATTGTCCCAGTTCAACTATGTTCATAATATGCACAACTTAGTTCTAGATCTCTGTTTTTCAAATTCTTATATGACTATTTCTGAGTGTGATCCCTTAACTACTAGTGATAACTACCATCCTCCGCTTGAATCTGAATTGTCACTTGATTGCCAGTATATTAATGTAGAAAATGAGGTTCGTTATAACTTCAATAAAGCGGATTACGGTGCTTTTAATAATTATTTGCTTGGTTATAACTGGATTGTGTTATATTGTTTACAAAATGTGAATGAAATTGTAGATAAGTTTTATGAAATTATTTATGAGGCTATAGATATGTTTGTACCAAGGATTCATGTTAGAAAATCCAATTTTCCTCTCTGGTTTTCTGCAGATCTTAAGAGTAAAGTCATAGCTAAGAAAATAGCACACAAAAAATACAAAAGTACTAACAGCTATCATCATTACATTAAATTTAGAAGCTTGCGTCTTGAATGCAAAGAGTTAACTGACTTATGTTATGCTAATTATATATCTAATGTAGAGCGGCGGATAGGTGACAGTGTTGGAGAGTTTTGGAAGTTTGTAAGGGAGAAATCTAAGGGCAAAAGTAACCTTCCTCAGTCAATGTTTCTTCGGGATCAATGTGTGGAGGGCGGAGAGCAGATAGCGGAGCTTTTTGCAACTCATTTTAACTCTATATATAATAATTTTAGCAGTAGACATTCTGTGAACATGGAGCGAACCTTGGAGCAGGATATAGTAGATGGTTTAAATATAATTGAAGTTAACTTTGAGAGCTTGTTGAGTGTGTTGTTATCATTGAACATTAAGAAGGGCGCCGGTCCTGACATGATACCTAACATCATGCTTAGAGAGTGTGCAGTGTCACTGTGTGAGCCTTTGCTTTTTATCTTTAATAAGTCGCTTTGTCAGGGAGTATTCCCAGAAAAATGGAAGCATTCATTTGTCACACCCATATTTAAGGCTGGTGATTCATGTGATATTATTAATTATAGGCCGGTCTGTATTCAGTCAGCAATTCCGAAGGTGCTCGAAAGGATGGTGATGCCCATTTTGGAAGGATCCTTTAAAAATGTTATTGTCGAGCACCAGCATGGATTTGTTAATGGTCGTTCTACCGTTACAAATCTTTTTTCCTACACTAATTTTATATCAGAGGCCTTGGACGATGGATATGAGGTACATTCGATCTATACTGATTTCAGTAAGGCATTTGATCTTTTAGATCAAGACATCCTATTGCACAAGCTGGAAAATTTTGGTATCAGGGGATTCTTTTTGTCGTGGTTATCATCGTATCTGAGGGGTCGTACAATGCAAGTTAAGTTGAGTGGTTATCTTTCATCTCCATTGCATGTGGTTTCAGGTGTACCACAGGGGTCCCATTTGGGACCCAAGTTATTTTTACTCCTAGTTAATGATATTGGTCAATATTTCGCATCGGATTATTTGCTATTTGCGGACGACTTAAAAATATTTCGGATTGTGAGGTCAGATCATGACTGCGAGGTGCTACAAACTGACATAAATATCTTGCTCGAGTGGTGCAGCAAAAATAATCTGAAATTAAATACCAACAAGTGCTCGTATATGATATTTTCTCGGAATAAGAATTTCATAGATTATTCATATAGAATGGGAGATGAAGAATTAACTAGACTAGCAACGGTGAGAGATTTGGGCATCTGTTTGGATGGTGTGCTTTGCTATGGTGATCATTATCAACATATGATTGATAGAGCCAATCGAATGCTTGGGTTAGTGTTAAGAATGTCAGGCGACTTTGATGATCTTCACTGCGTTGTTACACTTTTTAAATCATATGTAAGGTCCATTCTAGAATATGGGTCGTCAATATGGTGTCCATATTACGAAGTCCATAAACGTCGTATTGAATCCTTGCAGAACAGATTCGTGAGATACCTCAGATTCAGATTACAGCGGGGGGGATTTCAAGTAGATAGTACTTACATAAGGGACCTATTTAGACTTAATTCGTTGGAAGATCGTAGAAAGTATCTTGATATGTGTTTTATTTTTAAAGTCGTTAATAATATTATTATTTCACCAAATATACTGAATTGTATAGATTTTTATGTCCCAGCTAGGAATTTGAGAAGGTCTCCCTTGCTCTTTTCCAGGATTCCCAACACTCGTCATGCGCAGAACATGCCATTGAGAAGAATGGTTTCATATGTAAATGATTACCCGTATATTGACTTTCTTGGTGTTTCATTGCAAAGGTTTAGATCTGAATTACAACGCATTGTATTGCATTAATTATTGTTTAATGAGTGTACGGAGATTGTTCCTACTTATTTATTCAATTTGGTAATTAATGAATGGTTTTTAACTGCTTATGAAGGAGCATGTTTTTGTGTATTGGGTTGAATAGCAACTTGGTCTGTTCGAGATATATTATATTATATTAGATATATTTTATATTATATTTTATAAGTATATTGTACAGGATTATATTTCATTTAGAAAAGTATTGTTAAACTGTTTGTAAACGTTGAAAATAAAATAAATAAATAAAAATAAATAATATTAAATTGGTGAAAATGTGCTTGTCATCATGACATCTTCAGAAATACTACAGGCACTGGCGGAGTTTAGAGATATATGGATAATCCAAAAGGTCGTATGTTAATAAATTTTACCGTTTCAAGACCATTGAAATACGATTGCACGCATTTTACGGAATTTCGAAATAGCCACTAATAGTTTAACACTAAACTTCTCATTCTGAAATTTTGTTTAAAGGATGGTCTTATGTTGCAGTATTGCACTGCTAAATATTTCTCAAGTATTTTTAATATTTTAGGATTTTGTGAAACATATAGGTACCCTATTGATAGTGTGACATAAGAAGTTTAAATCGAAATTGGAAAACAGAAAAATTGAATATGCATCTTTATTCAAGCCACTTTATAAAACGCCCAAAGACAAATAACTATCATTGACGGTAAAATAAACACAAATTTGTGAAATCTGGAGTGTATAAGTTAACGTGCAATGATTGCCCAAAAACATACATAGGACAGTCAGGAAGAGGTTTCTCAAAAAGAATAAAGAACATAAAGCAAGTTTTATCAACCAAAAAAATTACTCAAACTATGCAAACCATTTGCTGGAATCTAACCATAGTTTTAACGGTAATTTTGAAATCTTACACACCGGAAACAAAGGGTATAAATTAAGTTTGTTGGAGTCCCTAGAAATAAACAAACTTAAAAATACCGACCATTTATTTAATTGTCAATTAGACTTTAATAGATCACCATTGTTGAACTTATTCTGTAGACAAATTTAGGAAAACCCAATCCCTTAATCTTAATAGTTGTTGTAAATGCCTACAAATAATATCTTGTCAGTCTTGATAAAGCTACCGTGTAGCGAAACATGTTGATTGTTTAAAAAAAAATTATAAGTGTTTAAATAAAAAAGGAATTTTACACAAATTTGTGTTTTACCGTCAATGATAAAATGGAGTTCCACCAAGTAAAGGCCGAATCAATTCAATTGAGGAATAACTATATTTGTAGACAAACGAACTAAGCATAAATATAAAGAAAAATTTACAATTAATAATGCTAAGCGCATTATAGAGCGATGCTTCTAGCTAAAACCACATTTTTTAAACAACTTTAATGTGGATTCAGTGCCCGTAAGAGGTGCACCTATGATTTAAATTATTAAAAATGGTACGCAGCGTGAATGGTGGGTTTTAATTCTTAAAGATGAAGGAACTTTCTATCTTCAGCTAGACGGGGCCAGGAATAAAGCAAACTGTGACTCATTGGAGCGCTTACTTTACTTGATGATCTGCAAAGAAACTGTGTCCATAAAACTGAAAATTTAAGTTTTGTAATTATTGATTCCCTTTCGAAATAGTACAGGCAGCACATGTCTCTAACACAAGGATCTGCCTTAACATTTCCAGATCTAATGCTCGAAAAGACTCCACTACTGTATTTCTATAAGTCATTATGTGACAAGTATAAAACTATACAGAGCGATCTTTTCTCTGTAGCGTTTTATATTATATTAAGGTAATTGGCTGGAACAAATATTTCTCTCTTTCGTCCTAGTTTTCCTTTAATTACACTATTGATGGAATCAACTTCCATCTGTGTATGTCCGACCTTTAAATATTTTTGTTCTATAATTGAATTTCTGTCAACAGCATGTTCCAAAAATCCATTTGATACGTTAACTTGCTTATATCAGCATCCGTCGCTGAAAAGTAATATGACTATCCTATTCAGACTTTTCTAAGTCGCCTTTATTATACATTGTGCACTTGTTACATTGACTCTTTCTCGGACTGTAAATTTCTAGATTCATAAATTTGAACACGTTCTTCGTCCATCTTCTTCCATCATCATCCTTCTATGCTTCACAAGACCTGTCACATAGATTTGTTTTGCATCCCGTCAGTTGCCAAAAGTAGTCGAAAATGCGATTGCACTGTTTATTGCTCATAGTTCAACACAACATGTTTTTACATCCCCTACAGAACTTACCACGAGTAATCTTCTTTTTCCAACTGACATACGACTAATTGGTATTAGAAAATTTCACTACATGAACGGCATGCTACAAGTTACTATATCTAAATATAGCCTTTGTGATTGGTGGTCAGAGACATACGACATTTTGTCGGGTTGTAAAGTAAATTGTGCATATCCAACAAAAACCCGCAATTGAAAAACTATAACACCTGTTAAAGTTATCTATAGCCAAGCTAGGGAAGTAATTGCTAATTTTGACCAACTTGTTTAAGTTTGTTTAATCCCTTTCGAGTTATTTACCTGAATCAGATGTTTTTTAAAAATTTTATTAACGCAGAAAATTTAATTCGAAAAGATCCTAAGTTCAAAATAATCCAGACAGTGTGGATACAAATTACCTCGAATGACCCGAACACTATGCGATTACTAAAAACCCACATGACTTTTCAACCATGGTTTTTTTATTCGTTAAAATCACCTAAAAATCCGATTGAAGCAATTAGTATTACTCTTGATGATCTAAGGCAAGCGTGTGATTCGCTTTTACCAATCAAGAAGGAAAATCTTGCCAACTTCCTACATATAGGTAACTATATTCCACTAAAACATGTATATTTCTATACAAATAATAAGAGTGAATAATTAAGACTTAAATATAAATTTTATAATGAGACACCACTTAATAAACAAGTGTTTTATTAAATTATTGGTAATTGGAAATCGGTAACTGCACCTGATAGTAGTATGAAGTATATTATGCAAAAAATTGTGTTTAGAATATTTGTTTTAAATTATTCTTATTGATTTCATTTTTTAATGTCCTATTAATCGCATAGAAATGTACCTATAGAAATATTTTAATCACATTTAAGCTTTAAATCTAAGATTAGTTCCAATAATCAATATTTTTCCATACAAACCTTTATTATTAATAAATCTGAAGGTATTTGCTTTTATATTTTATGCAATTTAATACTAAGATAATAAAAAAAAAAAAATTATTAGGCACGCCTATGCCGCCACCATAATATAGCGACACTTTTTATGCATTTTACCGGCCTGAGGAAACATTAAGTTGTCCTAGAGTGGCCTATGTCATGAAACGATGTTTTAGTTTAGTGAATGCATGTAACTGAACCATACACCAAAGGCTAACCCTGACCTACTGAACAACGTGCCAAAATTGTTGGATGTATAATGTATATTGTCAATAATTCATAGGACCGAAATCATTAGGCTACTGGCAGAAATGCGGAAAATCAGGCGGGGAACAATTTGTCACGTCGCCCCATTAAATTAATATTCAGCTTTTGTCTGAAAAGCGGCTGTGATTCGTACATAAATTTATAATTAATAATCCACCACTGTATAATGTTTAGTATGAGGATGTGATAAAGACATCTAGGACAAAACAAGAACAAGGCAAGGTTGCAAAAGTAAGCTTTAAAATAATTAGGTATAGTATTAATAAATCTTTTAGAGTAATATTTACGGATATTACTAAAAGCTAAGGGATATTTTTGAAATAAAGTTCTCTACTATACTTTCAGATTTTCCATTGGTACTTCTGGCTATGAGTTCAAAATAGCTGGAATGTACCTATGTCTTAAAACTTAGTTTTAGTAATCTGTTGTTAATTCGTAGTTCTTGTAGTATACAGTATATTATGTCTTCTCCGATTAAAACGACACCCTTGGGATATGCCGATATAACCATAATTCCAAAGCTTTAATATATTCCATCCATTTATTTCATTGTCCCAGTTTCTGATCCAGATTAAGTAGCCATATGTAATAAAACACAAAGCCTGCTTCACTACTTTTAATTTTTAAGTAGGGACGCCTTACATTACTAGGTTTCAGCAAAGCTTTCGATACAGATCATCAGAAACGCTACTCACAAAACCTAAATACAGTGAATCCTCTGTTTGCCAACAAGAACATATGCATTGAAAGATGACAAGTGTACTAGAAAAGAAGTAGCAAAACAACAATTTACAATTATGTTCAAACTTATTTTTCTTCCACCCAATACAACATTTAGACCAAGGCATTACTCAGAATTTTAAAATGCTCTACAGAAGCTACCTTATTAAAAGGCTTTTAACATGTATAGACAGTGGTTGTCCCCTTCACGAAATCGAAAATTGTATTACCATAACAAACGCCTTGACATGAGTTTCGGTGGCCTGGTGCAATTTGTTCCCAGTGACAATAAAAAATGCTTTATGAAAGCCGTATTTATGTGTAATTTCGATAATATTGACGACTTGGAAGAAAAAGATAATATTCCACTCGCACAACTGTTTTCCAACATTAAGGACACATTTGTGAACTTGAAACAATTTGCCTCTAATGATAACGATTTGCCAATAGAAAGTGCAGAACTGACTATCATAGAGTGTTTTGAGTAGATCCAAGAACCGGATGAAACTACTCCCAACTCTGATACGAGGAAGAGGAACCCGAACTTGCTCCAGTGTCAAGAATATCAAGCCTATCTGAAGCCTGCGCAAGTTTGGGAGACTTAGAAAACTTGTTAAATAATATTAACAATTTTGGCACCTCTACAAAATAAATATTTCTCAATTGCTACTAAAATGTGTATCTAAATTTTATAAAAATAAAATAAGTGAAGCAATCATTAATTTCTGATTATTTTAAAAGATAATAATTTTGAAGCAGACATACAGTACATTGTATAATATATACAGGGTCGTTGGTATGTATGGAAACGGTCAATTTATCTTAAATTAAAACAGCTAACAAAAAATATTCAAGACAAAAGTTTCATGGTTTTGTAAAGTCTATTAGATTTAAGAAAAGATAAGTATACAGGATGTGTCAGAAACCCGTGGACAAATAAAGTTACTTTTTTATACTGGAAATAAATCTCTAAAAATATTTTTGTATTCTACATAAAATTTTAATAATTTATTAATAAGTGCTTTATAGGTATAAACTTAATAGTTTCCGAGATATCGACTTTTAAAAAATTTCATTTTTGAACTTTGACAGCTGCTAGCTTTCTAACGGTACGCCATGGAGCAAAATGTCCCTATCTTACTTTTTTATTACCTTTATAAAAATACCAACTTCCGGTTAAACCGGAAGTATTATATTTCCGGTTTTTCAGTTACATCTAGTTTAACCGCAAGCCGACGCTTTTACTCTAAGACGTACCGTTAGAAGGCTAGAAGCCATCAAAATTCAAAAATGTCATTTTTCAAAAGTCGATATCTCGGAAACTATTAGGTTTAGACTTATAATGCGCATATTAAAAAATAGTTGTTATTTTATATGAAATTCAAAACTATTCTAAGATATAGAGTGTTCCATTAAAAAAGAAGTACTTTATTTCTCTACTACTTTCTGACTCATCCTGTATCCTTAATTTTTATAAATTCTAATGGATTAAAAAAAAAATCTAAATTTTTAAAATGACTTCATCTTATTTAATTTTAGTTCTAATCAATTTAGATAGATACTTATTAATAAACAAATACTGTAAAATGCAGACCAGTTGTTTTAATTTTTCTCTATTAACCGACCTATATTTTTGATTCCTCGAGGGTGGTCGCTATTGAGAAATTTTACTGCATTTTGATTTGAAAAAATAGCCCATACTTAAACTGGAGTTGAAAGTATAGGGGAAAAGAAAGTTCAAAAGTTTTTCACCACAAGTTTAATCAAAGTAAATGTTAATCACTTGAAGTAAGTCATATTCAGTCTGCATGTTTCGAACGCAGAAGCAATAATCTTCAGCAGACATAGAACAAAAATTGGGTTGCTGCGGTTGTTAGCAAACGAGAAAATTGCTTTGGTGGTCAGGAACCTTAATAGAGCTTTGGGAAAAGTGAAATGTTTAATTAATTGAAAAAAAATCTTCATTTAAATAATTATGAATGTCAGCCTACAGATTAAAATTTATTCGACGAAATTAGTCATGAACAACTGAATTAGAGGAATAAGAAAATATGAGTAGGATACAATTTAATGGAGTAAGAGGTCTAATAAACTTTGTGAAACATTTTAAAAGTTAAGCTACATTTTTATGAGTTCTGATTTAACGGGAGAACAAAATTGTTTTAATTAAAAAAAAACGAACCATAATATTTAGTTGTAGTAATCCGAGAGTATAAATTTTCTTTGGGTCCTGAGTTATGGCAAAACTCAGTATTTTGGTTTCTCACATAGCTCTGTTAAGTTCTCTATAAATTACTTAAAGGATAGATGTTTCCAATAAAATGATGCTCACCTCGAGAAATCAGATTTCATTCCAAGTAGTATCACAGAATATTATCACCACTTTTGTTCTCATTGTAGGTCGCAGATATACACAAATAAACAATTGACTTAACACTACAGAATGTGCAGATAAATCAAGTAGATGAATTTCAGCTAATCCTACGAATCACTAGTGCATCTCTGCATCTGGACCGCTCGCAAGGGATTTTTAATTCAGATCTAGAAAATATGAACACAATCTAAAATTAAATTTGCAGAAATAACATACCTTAGATTTTAAGTCAAGTAAAAATAATAGAGAAGCTCATATAAATAACAAACTTTACTGCGGTTGTTTAGAAAGCTAATAATGTAGAAATTATTTTTAATGACTCGCTTACTTTTTCATCCCATACACAATTAAAAACTGAAGCAGCCTATCTCCATCTAAAACTATTATACAGGGTGTTTCAGAAGTACGGTACGTAACTTAAAGGAGTGATGCCTTATGATATTCTAACATATATTATGTTCATATGAACATGTGTTCGGGGTTGCTTCGTTTCTTATACAGGGTGTTCCTTAATGACATGCTAATATTTAAGGAGGTGATTCATCGATACATTTTAAGAAAAAAACTTCATATGAACGTATGTGTTAAACGTCTTAACTTTTGAACTACAGGATGTTAAAGTTTTTAAAAATAAATACCTTTCTTATTGTTCTACTTTTCCAAACCACCCTGTATACTTCAAAATAATTTTACAATATATATTTGGTTACATTCTACAACTATTGTAATAGTTATTTACGATATAAGTGTTGTAAAGATTCATATTACAACACGAGATGTTAAAGTTGTTAAACGAGGCGTCAGCCGAGTTTAATCAAACATCGAGTGTAGTTATATGAATTTACAACAAGAATATTGTACAAAATTTTATCTACTTTCATCTATGAATAAAAATATTTGGCAAAAGGCATTTTTAAAAATAAAAATGCACCTGCTATTAAAAATCGTTTTGTAAGGGCATCTATTACAGCACTAGTGCTGTAATAGATGCCCTTACAAAACGATTTACAGAACTGTAAAATTCATATTACTAAATGAAAGTAGATAAACACTTTTTTTGATATCTTATACAGTATAGCCTGTATCTTAATTACTCAAACCAACGGGCTACCCAGTATACAGGGTGTTACAAATTCAGGGCTATGTGCAGAGATCTCTGAAACTATTAGAGATGCAAAGTCGGTTAAATAGGGGCAAAGTTCCAAAATAGGGTGCTCTACAAAACGCCGCTGAAAAAATTTTCAAAGTTTCAAATACCTTCGGAGATATCCGAAAAGAAACGAAAATTAGTAAATTCGTTTTTATCTTCTCCTGATATTATTTGTCGAAATAATAGTTTCACACAAATGTCACATTTTACTTAGGGTGAAATGGGGCAACTGCGACTACCTAATTTAAATTTTCAAACCTATTTTTGTTTGGAATATTTGTTATGGTACTAAAAGAGTTTTACATATTTTTTAGAATGAGCTGCTAGTCTTAGCTAAAGATTAACGCAATAAAAATACTTCTGAATTAGAAAATACATTTTTTATTTACCCATAAAAAAAAAATTCGACCTATAGGCGCACTTACCCCAAATCCGGGGCAAGTGCGACAGCAGCTTTTAAAGTATTCACAGCCTGCATATAAGACAGTGCGGGGTAAGTGCGTTAAACTTAAAATATCTACAAATCTTTTGCAATTTACGGCGTTGTGATATCTCTTTAAATAAAAGACGTATTAAGTTTTTTGTAGTGTAATTTCATGACACCTGTCAAATGCCAATATTTCGCATGAAAACAAAATGTATTTCTTGGAGTTCTGCTTTTACAACAAACATATTTTAGGAAAAACATCTCATAAAAAACTATAAAATATTTGTTTATTTTGTTAAAAAAAAAACACATTAAAGATATAGAACACGTAGATAACTATATTATAGGATACAAAATGCAATGCTTTATTTATTCTAAACAATAATTATTGAAGAAACTAACCGGAAATTTGTAACTTCCTCTCCGTGTGAGTTCTGGTGCAGGTAACATCGAAATTATAGATTCGTCAGCGACATTTGAAATGTCTTCTATATTCGGCCAGGTAAATCTGGGTTCCGTGATTGCAGATTTGGTTTTTAACCTCCTAACGAATTTGATTTCTACAGTTTTGGAGTCTAGTTCTCCTTGAATTTGACCAATATAATATTTCGTAGTATTTCTCTCTGTCGTAAGACTAACCAGTACCCAATCACCAATTTTTCGTTCGCTTAAACTTCTTTCATATAAAGACTCGTCATTATTGGTTTCATTAATAATATCCTCCATGGTTTCAAAGTCACTTTCAGAATCATTAGCTATAAATGCATCTAAAAAAAAACTTTCTTTTTCGGGTAGAGCTGTCGGTCTTCCCATTGACTGACTTTTAACTCCTCTTCGTCCTGAGTTGTGATCACGTATTGTGCTTCTGGGTATTTTAAGCATTTTGCTGGCTCTTAGTGTACCCATTTGGCCATTTCTCACTGCCTCGACTGCTCGTGTTAAATTATCTTTATTATATTCGGCATTTTTTGTTTTTCTCTTATAATTTCTGACCATGGTCTACAAGGATTTATAATTAATTTACGTCTTGGGGAAAGTGCACCTAGTAGGTGCACTTTCTCACTATAGTGTAGGTGCACTTGCCTCTTGTAAGCAAAAATTGGGGCAAGTGCATCCACCCACTTGCTGAGATTGGCATTTATTGCTAAATGTTGTGCTATAAAAAAACATGATAAGTATGATGTAAAATATGACACAAGAATAAAAAATATTAAGAACCTACCGTTTTTCACCTTAATATCCCAAGAAAACCAAAACTATTCGCATTTATTTGGCGAGTGGAAAAAACACGTCCTCCTACCGTCGCCGTTAACTAGACACTAAATGATCGGAACTCCGCGGGAATAGAAAGCGCGGTTACCAGATCTTCGAAGACTATTCCGTGTGATGTTCGAGAAGATATTAGCAGGTATGATGTATTTGTTGGCAAATGGCGCAACTTGCCCCTAAAACGCACTTGCCCCACTTCACCCTACCAGTTTTTCTCCTCTAGAAGTTGACATAACTAATTCTCTATTTCGACGTTTCGTCTTCGGGCCACCGTCATCAACTTAATTTTTTTGAATACGGGCCTGGAAATTAAATTTCATATTTTTTAATCTAATACCCCTAAAACCTAATATTTGATGTCTTCTGAATGTCATTCGGACATTTCTTAAAAATACAGCAGCAAGGCTTTTGGATTTTTTACAAATGGATACTACCCTTGTGACAGTCACAGTATTTGTTTGAAATTAAGCAGATACGGTGTATAAGAGAAACACACTAACTTACTTAAATAACATTTTCGAAATCTTGCACGTAACGCCATCTCGCGGCAATTGACTTATCCACCCAAGCAGACCAGCGAGGTCTTAGAGAAGACCAAATGCTGAAAGGAACCCGCATAAGCAGGTATCTATTGTCAGCTGGCGCTGAAAGCCAATTATGGCTTCATTCCAGCGTTTCATCTTCTCTAAGACCTCGCTGATCTGGTTGGGTGCATAGCTCGATTACCACGAGATGTCATCACGAGCAATATCTCGCATATGTATCTTTAAATTATGTGTTAAAATGCACTGTAAGGTCCCTTTACTTTTAGTTAGACTTTAAAGCCTTACCGAGGAGCCGTAATACGACAAAGCGCGTCCAAGGATTTAGTCTGAAGGAAAGAAAAGGGAAAAACTTCTTTATTTTACTTAAATAAGATACACGTCACTTTAAAACCGATAATATCAAAACAAAATTGAGAAAAGGCAAGAATATCCTTGAAACTTATCTCAAATGTTCGAACAGATTGCAATTTGCGTTTAAACATTTAATTAATATGTTATTTACTTTTATTACTGCCCGTACTTCTGCGTAAAGATCGGCATGAAGTCATAATTTTTTGACGTAACTGTGCCAAGTTTTCAACAGGGCCATTTTTATATACTTTATTTTTTATTGCACCCCATAGAAAAATATATCCAGGAGTGAAAGATCCGGTGATCTGGCTAGCCATTCCAGCACACCTTGTATTTTCTGTACACTGTGAAATGTCGACGTAAAAATGCACGCACACCTTTACCCTTATGGGGTGGGGTGGTGCCCCGTAAAGTTGAACAAAGATGTGGTAGCATAGCCAACGGGAGGTCCATTAATAAATCTTCAAATTGGTTGTTTGAAAACTTGATACATGTCTGCATTTAGATTATAATCATATAGAAATTGACCCAAAATTTTATCCTCACACAATCCTGCCCAAACATTTTAATGAAAAACCTAATATGAGGACGAAGTTCTCTATTTCCTTTAAGGTTCTCTACAGCACAAACATGTTCGTTATTTATGGTGAATAAACCAGTATCCGTCCTAGTTCGAGTTATAAAGTTCTTGATCCCTTATCCATGGGCAAAAAGCAGCTATTCTCTCTGCATCCCTAGGATGTAATGTTTGAGAAATATGTATTTTGAAGGGCTTGAGATTTAGTATTTAAATATTTACGTCAGTTTACCTAATATGTACCTGTTTTTGTTCTAATTTTCACCAGGGTAGTATTTATACTCCAAGAAACTCGTTGACGTTTTTTCAAGAACCGAAACGTCATGGTATTTAGAAGAGTGCATTTTAACTACCTTTCAATTTGCTACTTTGATGCGTTGTTATGTTGATGACCAATTTTTCAGTTCCATTAGTTCTGTGCATTTCTCTTTGTTTTAAGCGATGATAAGGGTGTCACACAGAAACTTCAAATTTCTGATATTCCTGGTCCAATCGATACTATTTCATCCCAGTTGTCCAGAAACTGAACAATATACTACATTTACTATATTTCTTCAATAACTCTAGATAGTAAAAGAGATATTTCTACATTAACTGCATTTTTAGAAATATAAAAGTCACCTCTCTTGCAGTAGAACGTTTCTAGATACAATTCAACACTTTAAACATCTAAAAATAATTATTTAAAACAAGCCTTGACATTTTGAATATTACTTAACCTAATTAGCTTAAATACAATTCTAAATAGGAGCGTTATACTCGACCGCCAGTTCTGCAATGACGACAAAAGAAAAAAATTAATTCTAACTTTGTCCTTATCTTTACTTCAAATTTTCCAGATTAAGTAAATAATAGACTTTTCCGGTTATAATCCCAATAATGCTAAAATTTTAATTTAAATTGCAAAATAAGCAGTCTTCCTTATTTAGTTTTCGCAGTGGCCTAAAAGTTATTGAGGAAATTTTTATTTAAAGTTCGGGCAAATTCATAAGGCTGGTGAATTGGTTAATAAGGGAAATAGTTGTTTATTTTATTTTGCACTAACTAATCAGATATTCTAATACTGCAATTCCAAAGTAATCGAAAAAATAGTCAAATCAGGTGTATTACTTAATTTAACGTACGTAACAACTAATAATCTTATAACTTCATGCCAGTTTGACTTTTACTCATTCAAAAATATTGGTGATGCTATTTTCTTACTCCTAGAGAATAGCTTCCTTAATCCTAACTATGGCGATTCTGTTGCGGCAACATTCTGCGATTTTCCCAAAGCATTCGACTGTGTCAATCACCGAGTACTGCTGCTTTAGAACTATGGCATTCGTAACACAGCATGAATGGTTTTCATCGTATCTTTACGGGAGATCGCAGGTTGTTGTTGATTAATGAAAGATGCTTTGGTTTGTCGGATGTCGAGTTTGGTGTTTTATTGTATATAAGCGACCTTACAAATATAGATATTAGTGGCCAGTTTACACTTTTCGCGGATGACACCACTATTTTGTAGCATTTGAGGAATGTCATAAATCAAGAACTTCTAGGAATGAAAATTGGGTGCGACTCTAACTCCCTTTGTTTAAATTTAAGAAACGAATATTTTGACTTTTGCCTTTAACTACATTGAACTTGTCTTAGATAAGAGTCAAATTGAAAAAAAAGCAACCCTTTAATTTATTGGACTATTTATAGACTCTAAACTTAAGTTTGAAAAACATGTGAATGAATTAAATAAGAAATCAGATTTGATATTAAAGTGGAGTCGCAGGAACTTCGTTCTTCAGCGGCAAAATTGACATATCACTCGTTGCTTGAATCCCATATGAGGTATGATATTGAATTATGGGCATTCTATAATCAACATATTTTAAATTCTGGTTTCGTTCTTCAAAAAGCAGCGCTTAGGTAAATGAGTGGGGCAAAACATCGCGATCATTTTCAGCCATTATTTAAGAAGTTTGATATTTTAATGGTAATATGCCTTTTCATTTTAGAAACCGCATCTTTAATACATAAAAAAAATCTGCAAGTTCAAATAACAATACTCACAATATATACAGTACTAGGCAAAGTTCTAACCGACGACTTTCAATTCCTAGATCGACTCTGTCTAAGCTCTATCTAATTTACGAGAGTCTAAAAGTATATAATGATTTGAGCGTGGAGTGTAATCTTTGGAATATGTGCGCTTCGGCAGAACAATGTGAGACCATTTGGCTCAAAAGGCATATTACACTCTCTGGCAACGTTATAGACTTATAACAAAACAAAAGCAGTCTTGTTTTGAAATAAGGAAACATTCATTATCGGAGGTTACTAAAAGAAGTATAGGAGAAATTAGTAAAGTTTATGTTTATAAATAATAAGATTTCCTCCATCACTCGACCCATGGTACACCATTCACCAAACCTGGTTCCGGTTCTGGATCGTTCCCTATATAAATATCCACCAAGGCAATATCTGTAATTTTTTTTTATAAAGGATGATGCTATTTATGTTGTAAAAGCTAGAAAGAGGGTATCATCGAGAAACTATTCAATGTCTGTAATTTCTACTGTAAAAGTATATTAAGTTTAAACTCTTGAAAAACTCCATTATTCTATGGTAATAAATCTCTTTCAAAAAAAGATGCCGCGACGCCGATATCTGTCCTACAACATCCTTTCCCTTCGTTTCTTTGCAAGTTTAACCAATATCTAATATCGATAATGCATTTTCTTGAAAAATATGATAGGATGCACTATCGACATTATTTTCCATAATCTCTTCGCTGGAAGTCTGCACGAGACATTAAGTTTTGACCTTCCCTAACATGGTCTTGGAAATTCAGGTCACACATTAAAATAAGCTTATGAAAATCATTTTAGATATATTTTTAAGTATGAATAGGATTGTTTAGTAACCACATAATATCCTACTTAATACAGAATTTACAACTGGTAATACAGCATGACTTTTGATTTAGGATAGATAAAAACTTTTTCAATTATATTGTGGTTCAACTTGTGTTTCATTTTTCAATCATTTTGATATAGCTAGGAGACTGTATTTAAATATCATCAAATCCGCACTACAATTAGCGTCATAATTAAATACCACTGACAGTAATCGTATAAACTTTTAAACTCAAAAAACGAGCCTGCTCATATAAATAAAAATCTTTTTGTCCGACATGTAATAATTCTTAATTATTCTTGTCCACTCTTTCGTTGATATATTACGTGAGATTATAGATAATTCAATGCAAATAAAATACGAATGCAATTAAATCAATAGAAAATGCATGACGTTTACTTTTGAATCTCTCCGGACGCGGGTTTTCAGAGGATAATTGGATATTTTAACAAAAAAAAGCAACTAGTAAGCTACCGCCAATTTTAATTTTTTTTTTAATCGTTGAAAAACAAAGTCAAATAAGATAAGCTATCAAGATCAGCAAATTAAACTGAATTAGAAAATGTTGATTGAGATTTAATTTCAGATATAATTCAAATCCAATTTTTTTTTTTTGGAAAATAAAACACTTGATGAAACTAATCTTGATCAAATTGTCCCTAATGGTGACTGTTACCCGGCACACAATACTGCAACAGTAAGAACGTGTTCGACAAACACTTTTTCTGAAAACGTAATTTCTGCTAATTGATCAATTTCTTGGCCAGCAAGGTTGCCTGACCTTAGCTCCCTAGACTTCTACATATAGAGTGACCTTAAAAATGAGATATTCGGGTTTAAGCCTCCAGAAAATATACCGATTTGAAGATACCGGGTGATTCATGGCTTAGTTGAATACAGGAAATCCCATGTAAATTTTGAGGTGGCTAAATATTGACTCCCCTGTACATTTTACAGAAAAATTGTATTATAATTTTTTGAAGAGGCCGATATAATAAACCCATGTGCCAAGTTCGAATAAATTTTAATAAGCCAGTTTGTATGTCTTGTCTTGTCTAAATCTCGTATGTGAGTCTGTGATTAGTGGGTTTGTCGATACGTCTGTGCGTCGGTAATAGTCTTTAATAATTTTCAAGAAAAACTCGTTTACCGTCTGCATCTAAAAGTCACGGTGAAGTACTCTGTTGGATGTATATCTAGGTACGTCCGCGATAGTTTTTAACGCCCTGTTTTGAATTACCTGGAACTTATTAAGCTCCGTTCTCCTTATGTTGCACCACGAAGGTGCACCATAAGTGAGAAGTTGAGAACCGGCCTGACCAATACTTTGTAGAGGTTGGCCTTAGTCCTACTTGAATGTCTACTCCGCCTAGGACATTCTTGATTTCTCATTTAGTCAATACGAACCTATTTAAGTTTTGTATGTGGGCTAGAAGTAAACAAAAAAAGATTTGATAAAAAAAATTAAAAATTAAAAAAATTTCTAGGCTAGTGCTCATATTTTTTGAATTTACAAATATATATCGCTACACCATAATTGAGAGTGCCATTAAAATAAAATTTAAAATGACGTCCTCTCATATCTTAATAGCCACGATTTTTTAGAATCAAACACTTTTAGTTTATGACCTCAAAAAATGTTTTCCTTTCCTCTATAATATTAGTTTCTAAAAATTGGTTAAATCTTTATTATATTAACAGTAAATTGAGGGGAAGTTAACTTTACACTCTTAAGTGTATTGACAAATTAACATTTATCCTGATACTTACTTTCAACTACGTATATTGTCGTACATATTAATATTACATGTTTTTAAATCAAAAACTGCCTACCACCATTAAAAAGTAATGCCTTTACAAAAAATTATATTTTATATTTCTTGCCTAACGGATTAATTATAAATAAGAATCGAACTTTTGTTTATGTTAGTATTAGTAACTTCGCATACTTTTCATGTCAATATTTAATTTGAATTGTTTTTTTAATAAAATTTGATTTTCAAATATTATTATTTTTATAGTTTTGAACACGTGAAAAAGATTCAACGAAAAAAATTGCTATGATTTGTTTAATTTACTTAAATGCATCCAACTCCATTAACCGAATTAAAAATATTTAATGTCTTTATAATCAATAATACCCATTAATGTAAGATCGGGAAATAAGCTTTTAATTCGTTCTTAAAGTGCAAACTAATTACATGTTTCTTAAACAATCTTAATGCCTTTATAATGGTAGTTACTTGTATTGCCTTTTCTTCCCGCAAATGTTCCTCCCAAGGCAGAAAGAGACAGTGCGGCAACGTTGATGCCCGAGAATGTGTATATTAATATAAATAAGGCCCGAATTAAAATTTGCTACATTAATGCCTGACGGTTACCCGAAGCAGCGCTCTCTAGCGGATACACGTCTCTCATAACCGTAAAGCTTCTAGTCTTCGTATCATATTCTTTGCTATGATGTTTCAGCAAGATGAAGCTCCGCCGCATTATAGTTGAGATATTAGAATATATTATCTTGATCAGCATCATCCCGTGCGCTAGACTGGTCGTCGTGGTGCTGTCGAATGCCTGCTCGCTTACCGGACCCTGTTTCTGTGGGGATTTATTAAGTCTAAAGTATTCATAGTCCAGCCGCAGTCATTAGAAGATTTGCGACAGAAAGTGCACATCAATTAGTAAAGATATGTTCGCGAAGAATTTCACGATAGGCTACACCTCTGCCAAGAAGTGAATTGTGAACATTTAGAGCATCTTCTTAAGTAGCGTTTGTAATTGCTGCCCGAAGGTTCCTTTACTATTGCTTAAAAATCAAATTAACCAACATTAACAAAAGTGGTAGCCAGTTAGAAATGAATCAATAAAATCTGAACAAGCTGATCATTTATAGATTGAAAATACCCTTCAACTCGACCCCTACCTCCATCTTGGAAACTGAGTCAAGAATTTGTACTAAAAAGGTAGTATTTTAGTTATCATTAAAGTTGCCGAAATTTCAATATTCTGACATATATTAAACAAAAGTCAACCGGCGGCGGGGTAATTTAGACGCGCACTGTATAATAAAAAAAAATCATTCGAATTATTAATGCCGACGCTCTTGGAGCCTGTCCATTTTTAAAGCTTCCAAAAGCTCACTAATCATTTATAATTCATAAATTTAAATGGGTAATCTGTAATGGTTCTTCATTTCCGGTAGAACAATAAAAAGTCAGAGGGCAGATTAACAAACTCTAAGGTAATTTACGAAATAAACCAAGGCCATTAATTTAATGGAAATTAAGGGAATGAATAATGGCAATGTAAATTTCCCAGAGAGCGAAGTAATTAAGTCCTGCTTCTTGTCAACACTATACCACCTACGGTTTATTATAGTAGTTCCACTCGAAAATTATTCATTAAATGCTGTGAATTATTTTTAATGATATCATCCCCTATTAGCTTCTGATTTCAATTTAATTGCATGTTCATCCCCGGTCATTTAGTGAATTTATAGGAATGCCGCGTCAGATAACAATTAAAATTTGAATATGCATTCTTACTCAAAAAATAAAATAAGGAGGACGCGGTATCTACAAGACACCGAAATATAATTGAAGGCATTGTAACATGCAATCTTTAGAATTATATATAGGTGTTAAAAATAGGGTCATATTCTCTATGACAATAATGTAGTTTTCTAAATAATAAAAACTTCACTCTGTAGTCGGAATTTTTTATTATTTATTTATTTATTTATTAAATATACGGCCATATAAATTTACAATGTAAACTGCTAACAACGTTAAGAATTCAACGAGAGGATAGGCCCTTAAGGAACGCCATATTTAACATTTAGTTTCTCTGAATGGGCGCCCTGAAGTTTTACTCTTATTTGAGGATTGGAAGTAAACGATTCTAAGTATTCCCAAAGCATGCAGGTTTCTGAGTAAGATGGCAGTGTCGACGCAGTCGAAAGCTTGAATTAAATCTAAAAATGTGCGCCTGTGCTAGTGGAGAAGTTTTTTCAAACCCCGTGTTGTGTGAAAGTTAATAATCTTTCGCTTAAGAGAGCGACTCAATGCGGCTGACGACCATTTTTTTTAAAAGTTTAGTGAAGGAAGTAAGCCCTGTTATGAGTCTGTAATATTCTGCTGATTCTGGGTCGCCTTTTTCAAAAGCGGAATGGTTTCTCCCAATTTTAGAGCATTTTGAAAAAACACCTGTGGTAATGGAAATATTAAAAATGTAAGAAAGAGGATGTTTCACATATTTCCCGATAGCAATAAAAAAAAGTGAAAACATCGTCTAAACTATAATACAGGCCTTTTGTTGTAATTAGTTTGTCCATATCAGCTAGCCTGGAATACAATTGTGGACTTGACTTAAGCAGAAAGATGTAAAATTAGGCTTTCTATGCTGGAAACAAAGAATGAACAGAAATGATTGCATATTTCTCTAGGACTAGTGAGGTACTTATCATTTATGTTAAGACCTATAACACCTACGTTTTTCTACGCTACCTATATGATGATTTACAAGTGGCTGTATTCTATTAGTATTAATACCAGAATTCAATATTTTTTC
This sequence comes from Polydrusus tereticollis, assembly GCA_963920685.1. NCBI lineage: Eukaryota > Metazoa > Arthropoda > Insecta > Coleoptera > Curculionidae > Polydrusus > Polydrusus tereticollis. The sequence continues at coordinate 62,269,456 of OY987329.1, forward strand.
TTTAAAAAAATTGCTTTTTTTAGTTTTGTTTGTCTATAAATCTGCATATGCAGTGAGAACGTAAAGGTTGGAATAAATTCATTTAAAATTCATGTATTATCTTTTCAAGAAACGCTCGGACTCCTAAATGTTTTATTTTTGTTGTGCATTTTTGAAGCTTATTTCATGTATAAGTTATCGAGTTAAGACTGTTTACTTTATATTTTTAAATGGATACCCCTATTTTATAATACTTTTTTGATTCTGCATAAAATTCTAAACACATTTCATAATAGTATATTGTTTTATTAAGAGTAAAAGCAATACTTTTTATGACGAGTCTAAAAGTCTTCTTCAAACGTCGCGTCATTAAAATATAGAAAAATAAAAATACAAATTTTAAATTTTTTTCGTTTAAAAATGTGAAGTTTCGAATTTTACCTGCTAGCGTTGCTACGGATTTCTTTTATTATTGTATTGTTTGATATCGACGCATAATTCGATTTGACTAGTGTCAGTAAATCTTATTACAAGCAATTTCCAAGCTTTAATTTCCTGTTTTAAAAATATCATTTTCTAAAATCGTATACTTTACTTTAAATAAAAATGTCACAATTAGAATTTACCTATACGCCCCCGGAGGTTGCCAAAATTGCAGCAGATGTCTTGGACAATTTGTTGCCAACCAAATCCAGTAGTATTTACGAAGCTGTGCTCAAAAGATTCCAGAGATGGTGTAATGAGAAAGACATCAAAAATAATAATTCTGAAAATGTACTCTTGGCGTATTTCTCTGAACTGGCGAACAAACAAAAAATGAAAAATTTAACAATGTGGTCACATTATTCTATGCTAAGGTCATTGCTAAATATCAGTCAAGGGATAGAGATAAGCAAGTTTTTGAAGCTACGTGCTTATTTAAAGAAGCAAAATGAAAGCTACACTCCCAAAAAAGCTAAAGTATTTACCAGGGAACAATTCGAAAATTTTCTATCTGAAGCTCCTAATCAGAAGTATTTGGGAATTAAGGTAAATTTAGATATTACGTCAAAGAATACAAGTTTATATAAATTTATATATAATAAATATATTATGGTATTTTTAGTTTGTTCTTGTTATTGGTATTTCTGGTGCATGCCGATGTGAAGAAATTGTAAAAATGACCGTTAATGACATACGAGACTTAGGATCTGCCATTCACATAAGAATTCCCGATAGTAACACTAGAAAACCGCGATCGTTTACTATTGTTGGAGAACAATATTTAAGCATATTATATAAAAAATATGCATCATTACGCCCAGAAGGCATGAATGAAAAAAAATTATATTTAAAATTTGTAAATGGTCACTGTTGTCTCATGGTAATGGGAATTCATAAGATAAGTACTGTTCCTAAGGAAGCTGCAGTTTTCTTAAAATTACCTGATGCCACAGAATATACCGGTCACTGTTTAAGGAGAACTTCAGCTATACTGCTTGTAGATGCGGGTGCAGACATTACGTCTTTAAAGCGCCACGGGGGATTGAAATCCAGTAGTGTAGCTGAAGGGTACATTGAGGAATCGATGACCAACAAGAAAGATATTGCAAAAAAAATTTTACAACCTCATTTTATTGAACCAATCCCTATGAACATTGACATAAATTCAACAGCAAGTAGTTCCACGGAGGGTTTAACGCTAGAAAACACAAAAACAAGTCAGGATTGCAACATCGCAACACCTTGTGGTAATTTTTCTGGGGCCACAATAAATAACTGTACTTTTAATCTGATGTTTAATACATAATTCATTGTTGTATTTTTTAAAAATAAATAAAGTATACAAATATTCAATATTTCTTGATTTTCTTGTATTTTTCAACAATATTTATTTATAATTTTGTTATATTATTTAAAGTAAAACACTTTTTTACTTCATTTTCCACTTTATTTACAAATAAAATAATTTTATTTGTAAATAATAGTTATAATAAATTTGTAAAATAAAAAAAATAATATTTAAAGTAAAAAAGTGTTTTACTTTAAATAATATAACAAAATTATTATGGATTTCCACCAAGTATCGACCAATAATATTAAAATATTTATTTATAACACACACAATTTTTCTTCCGCTCTCAGCGGAAGAAAAAGTACTTTTACTTCCGCTGCCTATGGCAACCGTCTACTGTAAAAAAAGCAAAACTTTAACGTCAACAAATTAGTACAAAAATGTCAAGTTTATTGATGTTGGAAGAAAAAATATGTATATACTTAAATTCAGCCGATTGCGAGAAAATCGATATTCGGATTTTAACAGATGATTTTTTTATTATTACTTAAATCATGAACACTGTTGTATATAAAGTTTTGGGTTGTTAGGTTGTCACACTGACTCAAGTCAAAATGTCTGATAAAAGTTATTTTGATAATCTTGTTATTATAAAAAATGGTACGCTTAAGTGAAAGAGAGCGAATAGAAATATTAATAATGATTGGTTATGGAGATAGAATGTGCGCACAAATGGAAGTTGGCGAACTCTTCAATGACAACTATCCTCGCTGGGAACCAATATCTCGATCTACTGTTAGATGAATAAAAAAAAATATAGAGATTTAGGTCACGTTAAGGACAATTATATGAAAAGTCGACCTGCGGTATTAGAAGATGCACAATTAAGTATCTTATTGTCGGTTCAAGAAGACCACCATAAGGCGTGTAGTACTATTGCTTTGGAAAATCATATCTGAAAAACATGCATCCTAGATTATTTAGACAAAAATAAATTCCGTCCTATCAAAGTCCAATTGGATCATGAACTCAATAAAGATAATCCAGACAGAAGAGTCCAATTTTGCGAAATAATGATGAATATATGCCATAATCATTCAAAGTTTTCGGAACAAATTGTATTTTCGGATGAGGCAACGTTTTGTTTGAGTGGAAGTGTAAACAAACAAAACTGCTATCGGGCTACCGAAAATTCACGCTGAATTATGGAATGTCACACCCAATATCCTCAAAAAGTTAATGTTTGGACCGGCATTGCTGAACATAGAAATGTGGGACTCTTTTTTTATTGACGGAAATTTGACAGGTGTGACATATTTAGAACTATTAGAAAATGATCTATTACCGTGCTTTGCCACATTATACCCTAATTCTTAATACAGTTTTTCCCGAACCAATGTCCCAGGTCCAATTAAATGGCCGGCCAGATCTCCAGATTTAATCTCTTTAGATTTTTTTTGTGGGGTTGTCTTAAGTCTAAGGTATACCTATGTTAATCAACCAAACAATACTAAAGACTTAAAGAACAGAAGAGGAGGCGAAATAAGATTGATAGAACCTTACGTTGTTAATAACGTTCTGCAAGAATTTGAAGATCGTCTAGGGTAGTGCCAAACTGTTGGTGGAGATCATTTCCAACATTTGATAAAGTGACTTTTAGTTTCTTTTCAATTTTCTTTTCTTTTCGCTAACAAATGTGTTGATGTTTTAAGTTAAAACGCAGTTTTCTCACAAACGGCTGAATATAAGTAAATGACATATGTCATGAAATATGTTTAAAATTTTATGCAGAATCCAAAAAATATTATGGGGTATACATTTAAAAAAATAAAGTAAACCATCATAACTTGTTTTTGGGAAAACCTGTATTAATGACATAGCCTTCAAAAAATTCACAATTAAAATAAAAAATTGACGGATCCGAGCGCTTTTTCGAAAAAACAACACATGAATCTTAAATGAATTTGTTCCAACCTTTACGTTCTCACTGTATACAAAAACAAAAATGGATTTATTAGGTTTTGTTCAAAACGACTGGATTTATTCGGTATGATTTTTCTACAGCGCAAAAGGTATAGCTTTGCCGTTTATTTGGTTAGTAAATACTATTGGGAACATCATAATAAGACTTCTCATACAAAGACAAAAAAGGATTTATTCGGTTTTGTCCAAATCGACTGAATTTATTCGGTTTTGATCAAAACGTATTACAGAAAAAGAAATTGTATTCTTCAACAATATATGCTTTAAGCAAAGTCTAAATGAAAAAACTGGATGACTTTATTAACGTTAAACGACGGCAGTTTGAAATTATTCGATAAAATCTTTTCAAACTTGGGGATCGTTCATAGATTCAAAATACCTTTCCAACAAGGTATAACTCAATCCCATCTGCCATTTAAAAATTTTATTCAAAATGGCGCCCTGCCGCCATCTTAAAAAACGTGAGTCCAGAATTTACACTAGACTGGTAGTATTTTAGCAAAGAAACTCGTAGCTATAAGTTTCTTTGATTTTAGTTATTATTAAACGTATCAAAATTTCATTATTCTTACATTTGTTAATCAAAAGTTAACAGGGGGGGGGGACTTTAGACGCGCACTGTATATTGTCCCTTAGGTCCATTGCTATTTACAGATTTATGGAGCCATTTCACATTCCTTAGATGCTGCCACTTTCTTTAAATATGTCAATATGTACCCAATTCATGTCAGCGGGGTTTCCTTCAGTTTTGATTTTTAGTATAGGATAAGTAAGGTCCGAACAGCATTTAAAAGTTTGCCAAAAATATTTCTAAGCCCCAGTGGCATGTTTTTTTTTGTACAATTCACTTACATCCAAAACCGAGAGCTGGATGTTAAGATTAAATATGTTATTTCTTGAGAAATAGAGTAAACATATTACCAGGCCAATTGTCAGAGGAAAAGATATACTCTTTTAATGTTCTTACAGTTTGTGATAACGTAATTAATAGCCGAAGGTATCTGAAGCTCGACTTCTCGGGTTGGTTCAAGTGGCAGTATATTAGACTGATTAAGGCTGCAAGGAAGATCCATAAGAATTTTCCTATCAACTGTCTCCTAAAAAGTTTATATTGAGAGACTCACTTTAACCCAGGGCTCATTTCAAGAGTAATAAATTAACCCACGGCATACTTTGAGGGCGTATTTTTTACTATACTTTATTAGTAAAACAAAACATGAAAACAAAAAGTAAAAAAAAAATTATTAATTGTTAGACGTTTTTATAGAGGTTTCGTTGCAATCGTCTTCATTAACGCTTCAATCTGTACCTTATCAGAAGTCAATCGAATAAAAAGGAGGACCGCTTTCTAAATATCAACAACCGTACGTGTTGTTTTTTTGCAATGCGTATTTTAACTACCTTTTTTTGTTCATTTAATTGAGGTTGGTTAAACATTAATTTAAAAAGTTTTCTCTGCCCAAGCTCTAAGTTCTAATTTCATTTCCTTTATTTTAAGGCTCTTTTTCTTTGACCAATAGCTTGTTATTAAGAAAAAAAAGTTCTCTAGCAATCTATACCGGAAAGAATTTGTTTAAGATTCCATCTACGGTTTCAATTATTATACATTTTATTTCTTTTTGTTTCAATATGAAACACGCTAAATATCTCTTGATTTTGAGGGAAATAAGATTTAACAAAAAACACGTACCTTTTAAGTTTAATTACAAATTCGATAGAATTTTACTATTGACCTTCAATCGTCCAGCTAATCTGAAAATGTGAAAATGGCACTAGCTATACAGGTTGTTATAAGTTAAATAATAAATAAATAAATAAAAACGCCTTTATTTTAAACTCGGCGAAGGTCAGCTGAGCTGTTAACTTAACCGAGCATGCAAAAAATAATACAAAATAAAAGTACAATAGTGATAACAAGTCTTTCATTAAGATACTATTCAAGAACACGGTAAAAAAAGCAAATACTTAACAAACATAACGAGAGATAAGAGGTAAGATAGATAACATCAAAGTGACACAGAAATAGAGCAAATTAGTTATTAGTTTGAAGGAGTAGGTTCTTAAAACTAGATTTAAACATGCAGAAAGAAACATTCTTTGATCGGCTAATATGGGGATATCGATTGAGAAGTCTGACAGACGTGCAAGAAAAAGAGCCCCGAGTCATGGCTTTATAGGTTCTAGGCAACTGATACTGCATATTAAAACGTGTTCCACGAGAGTGGATGTTATGTCTGGGAGTCATTCTTTCAAACAGATACGAGGGACTCTCAGTTTTAATTAATTTATGCAGGAAACAAGCAAAATGAAGTTTTTCTCGAGCCGCTATGCTCAACCATCTCAAATCACAAAGTCTGTGACTGACATGGTCGCTTCGTTTAAGGTTGTATATAAAGCGAATGCAGGAATTCTGAACTTTTTGTAACCTATATTTGGTTGAGCTATCCAAGCACGGTCCATACACAAAGTTGCAATAATTTAGGTGGCTGAGGATCAGTGCTTCACACAGAGTTTTTTTAGTTTAAAGTTGAGAAAGTCTTTGCTCTTATAGATGTTGCGGAGATTAATGTAAGCCTTCTGGAGGACTCTAGATACCTGTCCACGGAATCGAAGTTGGCCGTCAAAAACAATGCCCAAATTTTTATATTTCTCGACTACTGGAATATTAGTTCCATTTATGGATGCAACCAAATTTTGAGCGGCCCACTCTTTAGCTGGTCCAAAGTATATTATGGCCGACTTATTTGGATTAAGTTTCAAACCATGATTGTGTGAGTATTTAAATACCGATTCTAGACACTTATTAAGTCTTCTCAACGCTTTCACTGCATCAGAAGGAGAAAAAGGAATCTGAATCTGGGTGTCGTCGGCATACCTATGACTGATACACTCTCGAAAGCAGGACGACATGTCCGCTGTGTAAATAATGAAAAAAAAAGGGCCAAGGAGTGATCCCTGGGGAACCCCTCTATTAACTTTTAGGGGCTTTGACTTTGCGTTATCAACCACAACCAGCTGTGATCTATCGCTCAGATAGCTTCGAATAAGCTGAATAGTTTTAAAATTGAAACCATAATGGTTTAACTTGGCGCAAAGCATGGCGTGATTGAGGGTGTCAAAGGCTTTGCTGTAGTCCAACAAGACCAAGCCCGTTGTTTTTCCCCCATCCGCCGCCAATAGGATGTCATTCAATACTTTCAACAATGCTGTAGCAGTACTGTACCCTTTACGGAAGCCTGACTGCAAATCAGGTAACAGATTGTTAGTATTAAAGTAATCAAATATTTGTCTATAAATAAGCTTTTCAAATACCTTAGAAAGCACTGACAACAAGCTAATTGGTCGAAGATCAGTAAAATTTTTAGGACTATTTACTTTCGGTAGCGGAATTACTTCCGCCACCTTCCATTGAGAGGGGAAAATGCACTCAGCAATGCACGAGTTAAAGAGTTGAGTGAGGTTAGGCAGGATAGTTGGACAACATAGTTTTATCATTTCTAACGATATTCCGTCCGCACCGGACGCGTTAGATTTCATTTGCGAAATAGCCCAGACGACTTTCTTCTCCATCACCAGTTCAAGCTCAAATTCCGCTGATGTGCATTTATTGTTGAGATATTTGGAAATAGTATCGTAGTCCAAAGTATTGGCAATTTGCTGTACGGAGTCAATGAAATATGAGTTAATTAGTTCAGGGTTTTTCAGGTGGTTAGGAATGTCAGCATTATTTTTTGACCTGTTGTAGACATTGAGATGATCGAGTGTCTTCCACATCTCTTTAGTGGTTTTGGTGCGACTTATATAATCAACATAGGATTTTTTTTCGGCCCGTACTGCCGACGTAAAAAGATTTTTGATTTCCTTATACTCCTCCTAGTCTTGCACTTTTTTTGTACGTTTATATTTGGAATACACATTGTTGCGATGCTTTTTCATAGCGCACAGCCTCAGTAAACCAGGGTGCAGGCGGTCTAGTTACCTTGCTTTCGGCCATAGGCGAATGACAGACAAAAAGGGCCAAAATCATTTCAGTTGGCAAAGCAGCTTTTTGATCAACACTGTCACTGTCAAGAATTTGCCACCAATGCATGTTGATAAGATCTTGCTTGAAATAATTTATGTCAAAATGTTTAAAGTTACGATACCTGATAATTTTTGATTTGTACATATTTATCCTAATGTTTAGAGTGCAGAAGATTAGCTGATGATCAGAGTCATCGTGCATGTCGTGGTGATGGACATCGCCGACCAACAGACGGTCATCCGACCGAGTTCGAGGCTAAGTACAGGGATCCCTGAAACTATAAGAGATACAAGGTCGGCTAAATAAATGATAGTTCCGGAATACCGTTCCTAACAAAACGCAGATAAAGAAATTTGAAAGTTCCGAATACCTTCGGAGATATCCGGAAAAACATAAAAATTCGTTTTTACCTTTTCCTGCTCGTGTTCTTGAGTCGAAATTTGATGGTTATCCGACTTCGACTCAAGAACACGTTCCACGTGTAGTAAAAATTTAATTATAAAAAAGAAAATAAAAAACGATGGTTAATTAACTAAATTTAAAAGTGGTTCGTCCCAGTAGTTCGTCTTTTTACAATTCTACATGTTATTTGTTTTTACTAATTAGTTTTTTACATTGTGCTGATGATGGCCCACTTATTTAATTGTGTCAATGAAGTTTCCTGTTTCCTGACAAAGAAGCACTGAAGATGGCCTAAGGCCGAAAGCGCTCGGCAAATTTAAAATAATTTTAAGATTATACACTTAATACACAAAAAAAAAACGACTTTCCTTCCTTCTTTTTTCAAAAAAGTGTACACAGCCGGCACAGCCCTACCTGATCACTAATATTTAATGTCTTCTGAATGCCACTCGGACGTTTCGTTTCATTAAAACACAACAGCAAGGGTTTTGTATTTTTTTATTAAAGACATACCTAAAAATAACCTCAATTGCGACCTAATAACAACACCCTCCCTCTTTTAAAATTTATAACATTACTATGGCTTATGTTTACATCAAGTAGCTTGTTTTAACAGAAACCCAGATATCGTCGATTCTAACCGAGGAACTGCTGACGTGTGATTTCGCCTGCTAAAGCAATAAAATTACTATTACTATATCATTCTTATGACAAACTTTAAGAAACTTTGACTTATGATTGTTTTTGAGAAGAAATAACAAGGAACAATAAGTTGGAAAAGATTTCAGATTTCAGTGGGCGAAGCCATTTAGATACAAAGCCATTGAGCTAAAATTCATTTGTTGTTTTTCAGAAGGCAATTATACGCTGAAATAAATATCTATTAATTATCTATAGACTTTCATTTGGCTACTTGGCTTGTAGGAGAAAACAAATTAGCAAATTATGACTACGTCATCAGGCAAACTTGTGTAGGTATAAACGTATCATAAGAAAATGTAGTCTATACTTACTGTAGAGTTTGTATAATGGGAATGAAATGACAAAGTCTTTCTTTACAAGGTTTATTTAAATTAAAGGACATGGTTCGGACGTCTAAACGACCATCTTCAGGGGATACCAAAATCGAGTTAAACAAAAACCATTCTTAAAACTACCTCAAATTAATAAGTGTAACTTAATAGAAATTAAGGAATTCCAAGTTTGAAGATACAAGGATTATATTGTTATTATATTTTGAAGGGAAGGAAGATTTTTATGAGTAGGTATGTTAAATTTTTTTTTATCACATATTTGAAAGTAATTAGTTAAATTAGATAAAACGAATTTTAAAAGAATTGAGTTTAAGCTTAACTAAAATTAAATTATTTTTATCATAATGGAAAACGTTTTAATCTATTTTCCTTCACGGGGCATAGCCCCAAACTTCAAACGTAAATTAACAAATTAAAAATTAAAACTTCTTTTTTGGTTAATAAATTAAATAAACAATTTTTAACTAATTATATTCAAATCCAGAAAAAAAAATGAAATCGCATACTAATTTTTTCGTCTTCAAAGTTGGAATTCCTCAATTTCTTTTAAGTTACACTCATTAATTTGATGTAACTTTAAGAATGATTTTTGTTAAATTTGATTATGGTATACTCTGAAGATGGTCGTTTAGTCTGTAACATGTAAGGATTAAGAATCTCCTTTAACTTAACTGAACCTTGTGGAGGAAGACTATTCCGTTTCATTCCTATTATTATAATATTAATACCTTATATCATATGAGGAGCTTTTGACAAATTCGAATAAATACACCATAAACACTTTTTAGAAAAAGACTATTTTTCTATATCGCAAAAAGTATAGCTTTGTCGTAAATTTTATTGGGAACATCATAATAAAACTTTTCATAGAAAAACGAATATGAAGTGCAGATTTCTCCTTTAAGCAGTATCCCTAATTAGTTACAGCTTCTGCAGTTTTAATATAATCTGTATTGCCCAGTTTCAGACAACAATTTTGTATACAATGTAAAATTCTCGTCACTCTCCCAGTCTTTCCCAAATTAATTTTCCATCAGCTGTTTAACATTTTTGATTTTTTCTTGTGGGATTGCATTTCGTAAGTTGACCTCAGATAGTGAAAAATTCTTTACTCAGATAGTGAAAAATTCTTTAATGTCTTTCCTATTTAATACACAGATTTGTTTACATCTGATTTAACCTCGAATCGCTGGTGTTAAAAGCAGGGAATTGAAATTGTAATTTCCCCAGTTCTTTCCGTTTTAAAACTGATATTTTAACAATCTTATTAAGGTAATTTTGTAACTCCTTTATATCAACAGTTTTGCAGTCTTATCCTAAAACATTTCCATCTTGTAAGTAATATTCAATATATTCGTATATAGAAACAATGATTGGTTTTTTTCTAAATATCTTTTCTAAATACTCAAAAACTCTGTTCGCTGGCATAAAACTATGACCTCTTACAGGGAAAGTGATAACAACTTCTGTAATATTGTCAAGAGAATACTTTTGGAGCCAAAACATTAAAATATGGTTGGTATGGAAGTTCGCAGAACAATCTAAGCTGTATTATGTCAGCCAGGTCCAAAGATGTTAGATATAATCAAACAAAGCAGATCCAAAGTTTGTAGCACCCCTTACAGCATGGTTTTCTGTCCAAATGTAAAAAGTAGGATTTTTGGAAGGCACGGCGAGGCAACAGAGAAAATGAAGGCTTATTTGGGTCGAATAAAATGCATCGACAGTTTAAAAAAATTGAATGGTACACCCTGTATATTATTTTAAACATGATTCTTTAAATATTTCTAAATAACTTTGGCATAAGGTACCTAATGTCTAAACCTAGCCGTTTCTTTTATATTATTTATACATTATACAGAGTGATTCAGGAGGAGATGTCTATATTTTAGGTACGTATTCGGGTATCCAAAATAAACGTAAAAGTTCCCATAAACATGGGTCCTATTCCCGGCCGTTACCGAAATACAGGGGTAAATAATATTCAAATTAAATTTTTTAATAAATTATTTATAACAAGTAGGCTAGGTTTTATAGATTTCAAAAATGCCACCGTTTAGTTCTTAACACAAGTCAGCTCACTGGTGAATAGCTCGGGTCGCTCTATGAACAGATGCGGGTATGTTTCTTATAGTTGCTGCTGCATTTATTACTCGCTCGATTACTGCATCTCTAGTATTTACTTTACTTAAATCTACCAATGATTTAAACCACCCCCAAAGACAATAATCCAGAGGATTAAGGTCTGGCGATCTAGCTGGCCAATTATGCGAACCACCTCGACCAATCCACCGGTTGGGAAAGTTATTGTTCAAAAAATTTCGTACTTGTAAACTGTAGTGTACAAGGGCTCCATCATGTTGTAAATACATGTTCTGTCGTGCATCAAGCGGAACATCTTCTAATAGGTTTTGCAAGTGATTCTGTAGAAAATTAAGTATACTTACCTGTCCTGTGAGATTACCGTCGATTATAAATGGACCGATTAATTGACTATTTAACATACAACACCACACATTATTGCTGAATTTATGTTGAAAATTATGTTCTACAGTAGCTTGAGGATTTTCATAGGACCATCGGTGTTCATTATGAAGATTATTAGTGCCATCGCGAGTGAACTGTGCTTCATCAGTAAACAGAACATACTTATAGAGTCTTCGATTTGCATTAATCCAATTGCAGAATTGCATCCTTAACGCAAAATCACCATCTTGCAAATGTTGAACTCGTTGTAAGTGATATGAGTATAAACAATTAATGTGAATATCCCACCAAGCACACGATTGTGTAATTTGATAAGTATCAGCAATTCGCCTTGTACTTAAGCTTGGATCATTTTCGACGGCGTTAAGGATAGCCTCTTGTAGTTGAACATCAAGTCCCTATTCCCGCTCAGATACAACTCTTGCACTAGGAAATATACCAGCAGTAGTATATACTTCTTGAAAACCTCTTCTATCTAGTACTCACCGATTCAGAAATCAAAACTAGTATTCGACGACTGCAAGATTTGAGCTCCCGTTGCAGAAGCCATAAACGAATATCATATCAGCATATTCACGGTAAGAGAATGTCGCAGGTATAATAAAATGAATCTAATGTTTAAATTGTCAGAAAATTCAAATGCTGAATACGGCAGTGAAAAATCTTATTCTTATTAATACCTAATGGGATTATTATTGCTAAGCAACAGTGCAAAGGCAACAGAACTTACTTTTTGAAAACTATAAAACAAATATCAAACCTAGCCTACTTGTTATAAATAAGTCAATAAAAAATTTAATTTGAATATTATTTACCCCTGTATTTCGGTAACGGCCGGGAATCCTAACCATAGTTATAGGAACTTATATGTTTATTTTGAGTCCCCGAACACGTACCTAAAATATTGACATTTCCTCCTGAATCACCCTGTATAATGTATAAATAATATAAAAGAAATGGCCAGGTTTAGACATTGTAAATTTCTTACGCTGACATTGAAGAAAGTTTTTATAAGGTGTTTATTACTTAATAGTTCATCAGTTTTAATAGGTTTCAGCGATAAAGCTTTAAATATTTTGCTCAGCATAAAGGAAAATCCACACCTCTCAATTCGAATTATCAACACATCGCACATGTGGGTAGATTTCTTATTAAAGAGTGGAAAGTTCTACCCATAAATTAAACTGGTACAAGAACTATCTTAGGATGACATTGACAGACTAAACTTTAAGAATTCAGTGAGCAGATGATAAGGTGGTGTAATGTTAATCCAAATTTTATTAATAAAATACTGTTTTCCGATGAGTCGACGTTGTCTTAATGGAAATGTTAGTCGGCATAATTTTCGTTATTGGGCTAAAGAAAATCCTCTTTGGCAACAGCACATCCAATTCCCGCAAAAAATTAATATTTGAGCTGGTATCATAGGGCAAAGGGTAATAATAATTATTGACTGATTTTTCATAGATTACAATGGGTTCATTTAGCATTTTTTTTATTACATTTTCTAAAAGACTTTGTAATTGTGGTGCGAACTGCAAGAAATTTTGACTTTCTGACGCGTCTAAAGCCTTTAAAATAATTACGAACTAATTCCTATAGTAAGACGGATTGCGCTCGCTGGGTAATGGAATCGACAACGACAGGAGAGAAAAGAATAATTTCTAATAATCTCTTTTCCTTTTTCTAGAATAGTGTTAGAAAAAGTATAGTCTAGAACTAGTATGAGTTGTTATTTCCTACTTGTTACTTGTTGTTACTATTAAAAGTAATATAGTAAGCTTCTGCTTTAACTGAACAAAGAAACACTTAGCGCATCTCCTTTGTATATGCACAGAAAGATCGTTGCACAAGTTTAAAGCGGACGAACTGTAGGACTTAATGACGCCACCGCCTCGCGAGCGTTTTATTTCATTTTGATATCGCATATTTCGAAAACTATTTATCGGATTGACTTCAAATTATAACGGCTTCATAAAAATTAGTTAAAGAGTGTAATTTGAGGTTAGACCAAATGAGCCCAGTTATATAACGATGGATCTTTGCAGCTCTTGGGAAATCAAACTGTTCCTATACTCTTCCGATCCTCTTTCCAAATACTCATGAGTTAGTTTCAGTAAAGTACCTTAGAATTGATTTTAAATTAAAACAAAAATGTAGACAAGGTGGAAGTACCAAATAACAGCGTTTGGTTGTAACAAGACGGCGCACCACCACGTTACGCCAGATATGTACGGAATTATTTGAACGAAGTATTTTTTGAAAGCGAGATAGGTTACAATTGAGTGGCTCTCTCGGTCACCCGATTCTCGATTATTTATTGTGAGGGAATTAAAAGAATGGTGTCTGCAAGGCCAAGCCAAATGATGCAGTAGAGCTAAAAGAAAGAATCAAAGTTGAGTGCCAACGAATCGAAGAAACAGATATTGTCCCTAATGTTTTGAATACTTTCCGTAATGCGGGATAAATAACAATCAGTAGTGTTGAATGGTTATAATTTTCGTTCTAACCTACCACTCGCCCTGAGGATGATCTATTGATCGAAACGCGTAAGAATTAAATTTTTAAATAAAGAAGGTGATATGACTTTCCCAGTCTTATTTATCCCTCATTAAACATGTCCCTTCTGGATAGCAGTTTCGACTTTAACTTTCCGTAATATCTAGTATATTGCTAAGAAGTAAAAGGCACTTTAAACACTTAATTTATTTTTTTTTCTGGTTTCAATAACTAAGTATAAACAAGTACCTCACAATAATATTTTAATTTATTCCCAATTTTCGAGCTCGAATATCAAAAAATGGCTAAGTTTAGATATTAAGTACCACCTACTTAATATCAATGTTGTTTAGAATTCTTCGGGAAATAATTTTTTTTTAATAAAATATAGGGCAATGAATTAATTTCCTTGCTTCTTGATTCGTTCTCGATGAAAAAACGTTGTCAATGAAATTGCTTTAAAATATGTTGCAATAATTATAATATAATAAACATTTAAATATGTTATTGGGATACTATCTACTAAATTACAAATAAAGTCTTGTTAAATGTTTTTCGATTCATCAATCATGATTTGAGTTAACTTCTCAAATGTTTAGTGTGGTCTCGAGATCTCATCAACCATTTTAAACGTCATGTACATTTTAAATTTCAATAATTTGTTGCTTTTTCAGGTTCAAGAGCCTTAAGCGATTTCCTCTTTCTTCTCTAGTGAATCTTCGCATTTTAAATGAAAAATATAATTTTCTAAACTGTTGGATTCGCCACACTCTTACAAAATTGAAATAACAAAATTATCACGGCACTCTTTATTGCATTCATTCAGATTAAAATATTACTTCTGTCACCAAATTAAACCTGTTTGTTGTTGCTGGAAAAATAAAAACATAAACATTATACTTTTGTTTCACACTGTATAAAACCTTTTTAAAAAAGACGAAAAATTTGTTTTTATTAATTGTTGAAAAACTGTAAATTCTGCATCATTGCAAATGTCACTAGCAGCTCCGCCATAAGCTCTTACATTCAGATACGAAATTTTAGTTCAGTCATAAAACGGTACCCATTAAAGATACTTAAAGCGGTCCAGACTTTTGTTACACGCTGTATAATTAGACTTGATATTGGTGCAATAATAATTATTGTCATTGCCCGTA
Organism: Polydrusus tereticollis; assembly: GCA_963920685.1. Classification (NCBI taxonomy): domain Eukaryota; kingdom Metazoa; phylum Arthropoda; class Insecta; order Coleoptera; family Curculionidae; genus Polydrusus; species Polydrusus tereticollis. Next base: position 62,284,795 of record OY987329.1, read on the forward strand.
ACACTAATAATGCTGTTCTATCTTTTTATAGCATGGGTGCTTGGATGGTGGATGTGCAAAACCGTTCCCTATATACAGGGTGTTTCAGTCGCTGCGTCCGTCTACAGTTTGGTAGCTGTGTCACTTGATAGGTAAGTTAACATTGTTCTTTTTTTTCGGTCTAATGGTAATATTTCTAGAATTAATGTGTCAATAAATATTAATGTTGTAAAAATGTAACTTAACTACAAATGAGTAGATTAGCAGAAGCACACAAAACAGGAGCTTCTTCAGTATTTTTGTGATCAGGAGTACATCCAGGAAACATAACATAACGAAATTATTTTTATAAAATAAAACTGCTTGCAAATAAACTTACATTACATTCATCAAAATGTCAAGAAATTCTTATACAGGATTTTTCACTAAAAACTTCCAGGGACTATATCTCGAAAACGAATAAATATATTTTGATTTCGTAAAAACCAGTCGTTAGGTATGAGCACTTTGCATTTTTTTAGAGATAACATAAATGCGACTCCTTCGGCGCCCTGGGCGGCGCGACGCTCCAAACATGTAAATCGATTGCAGGAACTTTGAAAGTAGGTACATTTACACACGTTAAATTTTAAGACCTTTTTGTCACTTCTTATAATTCGATTACTTCACTTGCTTACTTAGAAGTACCTAATACAAGGTTTAATCTGAATGCTTTTATTAATTTTGGAAACAGTAGTAAAACTAAAATAATTCTTCACCTAATAATAATTTAGACAATTTTGTTCGAAATTCATTCCTTCTGCGCTGACAAACCTGTCAATGATTTTTAAAACTTTGCTATGGCTAACTTTGCAGCGCATTGTTTGAAATAGCTATACCTTCTACCGGTGTTTCGTAGACAATATCCCTTAAGTGACTCCAAGTCTAAGGGTATTATATCTGGTGACCTTGCTGACCATCTATTGGACCATTGGCGGTGGTTCCTAACCATCGATTGGAATACTGTCTATCCAAATGGTCCTTAACAATTTGAACATCATTAGCAGGAGCCCCATCCTGCTGAAGCTACATATTATTCGTTCTGGACTTAAAGGACACCTCTTCTAATAGTTCTATAAGTGTAACTAAAAGGAAATGTAACTAACGTTCTCCAGTTAAAGTGTCTTCGCAAAAATGACATTCAAAGAGATATGCATTTAATAAAGCACATAAAAAAACGCGTTGATTTCCTCTTTCTCTATATCAGCGAAGATGATTCTGGAACCAACAGCGACAATTATGTCGGTTTAAAATTCCAATATTATGAAAGCGACTCTTGTCGCTCCATAAAATTTTGGACGACATATTTAGATTTTGGCAATACAATTCGGAAATCTTGCTATGAATATTAGTCTTCGTGCGGGGGCCCGTGGCTCCAATCTATGGATTAATTTGGTATTGTATGACTGAAACTTCTTTTCGTGTAAAATCCTTCATGAATAACTTATGGAAATACCAGTATTTTCTTTGATTTTGGCTAGTTTTGGAAGTTTTGGATTATCATCAGGTTGCTCTAAAACTTGGGCTGCATATTCACCATTTGTAGCAATTTACCTCCTATCTCTTTTCGGTTTTATAAAGCCGTCATGCTCCCTTAAGTTCCTGCATACAGGTGTAAAAGTTTTGTCATTAGAATTTCTTCTATGAGAATGATGCCCATACAATATTTGTGTGTTCTTAGCATTTGACCTGCATTCACCGTAAAGTAGACAGCAGCTTATCTACTATTTCTTGATTAGCGTATTGAATCATTTTCATAGAATATCATCAATTTGTATAAATGATAACGTCAGAAGTACAGATTTTAAGCACACAAAAGCTTTATCTATAAAGGGACCATCTTTAATTAGATTAAGCAAGCTCTCTTAGGCCATATAATATTTTTAGTATTCCATATTTCGAGGTTGGTTTTAGGTCTAATATTACCCAAAGCTTTAACCACTATAAGTCAGAAAGAATGACAATTTCTTGATTGAAGGAAGTAGATTAGAGTAAAATTAAGAGTTTCATGACTGTTATTAGCGTGAATTAGTGAGAGTATCTATTTTGTTTAAAAAGGAGCAATAATTTTTACCACAAACTCAAACTGTCAACTTATTATACATCAAATCAATACAATAATAATAGTATGTCGGTTTGTACATTTTTTAGTTTACTTTCTGGAAAAGAAAACTTAAATTAAGTCAGACCAAACGCTCTTATGACGCAAATATTAGTCGGGTCAAGGATATCATGGAATATTGGCCAATGGCACCGGGCAATGTAGCATCTGAGCAATGGACTAGTTATGTCCAAGACACGGGACAAGGTTATAAAGGAGGCATGGGATAAAGAGAAGCGTATAATAGCCTCAATCGAGCCTATAATTATACATCTTTGACTCGTTCAGATGAAGGGAACCTAGCACCGGAATAGAGGTTTTATATCCCCTGTCCATCTAGGGTTACGACGTCGTCTTCTGATAATTTAAAAAGTATAATTATATTTTTGGAATTCAAAATTTTGCGATATTTTCTATATTTTGAATTTAAGTATTCATACAGGTACAGATCAATAATATTTCTAATTACGGTAATTGAAAGATGATGAGGCGAGGGGGCTCAATCAAGCACCCTAATATACGTGAGAGGCAAATGGATTCACGTTAATCAAGCACCCTAAAGGGAACAGAAAATCACTACGTCCACGTCATTATTCCTGGGTTACGCTAAAAATAGTTTATTTAACAGTCATTTACATTTCTACAGGTAACAACTTCCCAATTATTTACAATTTGACGACGAGTTTCGAGTATTTACAATGAAAACGTGATATTTTATTTTTGTAGTTTCTTCAGTAGAAAAAATCGAAAAAAATGGGATTTCGTCGATAACGGCCATCATGATTCAAAAACAAATCATATGTATTTTTAGCCGTAAAATGTGAATCTGCAATAAAAAATAGGGGTTCCTCTTTAAGATTTCAAATGGACCCCCGTCCTACCTGGGGGCCAATTTTAGCACTAAGGTATTTCCTCCGCGGAATTATTCAATTTTGAATTTGAATCTAGAGTTATTTTATTAGAAAGTTCCTATCTCATTGGAAGCAATAATTAAAGTGCTCTAATGAACGTGTGGACAAAAAATTACATTCATAGTAAAACAGTACTTAAAAAAAAGTGAATTATAAACGTGAATTTTTACAATAAATGACCCGTTAATTCATTTTATTTATTTAATGTAGCTATTAAATTAACATATGTTATTATTGTAAACTACCTGTGTTATTACTATTACTTTACAAAAAGTAAAAATTAAGTCGAAATTTGGCTGTAAACGTAATTAACGGTTCAAAACTTAATGAAAAGTATAGTTTTTAAAAGTTTAAACTTATTTTCCATCATTTAAAGTTGATTTTGTTGGACAGACCTTGCCGCATTTTAATTAATGAAAACAAAAATACTAAATGCTGTCCTGATTCAACAAACATACACTTAAAATAAAAGTAACTAAAAAGTGACACATGCCTTAAAAGTCTAACTATAGCTTCTTTCTAAAATAAAAAAATACTGTAGTATCATAAATAGCTAATATTTCATTTTCAACACATTAACTTATTAGAAAACAACAAACTTAAAATAAGTTCGTGTACATAGTTGTCCCTTATCTTTTCGTCAGGTTGGGTTGCTGTGTGTGGTTGCCACGGGATGTGGCTGCATTTCTCGTCTGTTTAATTGCATTTCTGTGTAAAAGCACTTTAAGGTCCCTTACCTTTTCGTCGGATCTGACGATGAGCCGCAGATGGCGAAACGTGTCCAAGGATTAGGTCTGACGGAAGGATAAGGTACAACTCTGTACCGGGTGAATCAACGATTGCGCGGAGTAATTTTATGTCTTAAAGATAAGATGTGTCGATAATAAGCTTTCGTATTAAGGTATGGTTGGATATCTGCCACATTTTTAAAATATTTTAAATTATACAGGGTGCGCCCAAAAAGTAGAGTGTCATAAAGTTATATTTTTTGAAATGGAACACCCTATATCTTAGAATATTTTTGGATTTGACATAAAATTACAATTATTTTTTATTAAGTGCATTATAGGTCTACACCTAATAGCTTTCGAAATATCGACTCTTGAAAAATGACATTTTTGAACTTTGGCAGCGTCTAGATTTGTAACGATGCGCCATAGAGCAAAACGGCTTACATGTCCCTATCTTACTTTTTTATTATTTTCCCAAAAATACCAACTTCCAGTTAACCCGGAAGTACTATATTTCCGGATTTTGAGCTACATCCGATTTAACCGGAAGTTGACAATTCTAGAAAGATAGTTGAAAACTAAGATAGGGACATGTGAGCCGTTTTACTCTAAGACGTACCGTTGGAAAGCTAAAAGCTGTCAAAATTCAAAAATGTAATTTTTCAATAGGCGATATCTCGGAAACTATTAGGTTTAGATTTATAATGCACTTAATAAAAAATAATTGTAAGTCTATGCAAAATCCAAAAATATTCTAAGATATAGGGTATCGCATATAAAGAAATGTAACTTTATGACACCCTACTTTTTGGGCGCACCCTGTATAATTCAAAATATTTTTAAAATGTCGCAGATATCCAACCATACTTTGATATAAAAGCTTATTATCGACAAATCTTATCTTCAAGGCATAAAATTACTCCGCGCAATCGTTGACTCACCCGGTACACGAACTTAGTTTGTTGTTTTTTAATATTTAGTTTCCGGTTGCTAAACCGACACATTGGCTTCCAGGGCCACCCAACGTAGTTTGCCCACGATTGGCCGCCTTACCAGCGTTTGAACCTATATGAATTCCCGCTGTCCTGGTTGGGTTGATACGTGTAGTTGCCACGAGATGTAACCAGGTGCTGCAACTCTCGTCTATTTAACTTATTAGGTTTGGTGGTTTGGTCCTGTCCTTGAATGTTTGATCTTAAGTAAGGGTAACACATATATACACAGTATACAGTTTTATCTGTTGATATCAAGATGTGTCCTCAATATCGCCAATGTGCCATAAATTCTAGCCGACATGCTAAACATAAAATGCCAAGGTTTAATATCACAATATTTAGGAGAATAATTTTTACCAAATTTGCCTATTTCTTCAATCCGCCTTCAACGCTTTATCAATAAAACCGAATCCAGCAATGAATATGCCAGTCTCTAGACGTACCTATTTCAAGATACGAAAATCTCGACAAAATATCCCAATGGCAGAATTTAGGTTAAGGTAAATTAAATTCATTGCACTATCGTGGTTTCATTCATTCCACTAGGTCACACATGATTGTGACATGATCTACAATAGGGCAAATAAATTTCTGCTTTGTTAAAATTTTAATAAAATACATCGTAAAGGGCAGAGCTAAAGCGCTACACTTTTATTTATTTTAAGATTTATACATTTAATTTGTTTTGTTGCCGACGTGCTCTAATGCCCTGCTGTTGTTTTAATTTTTTTTTATAAATGCATTTCCATTTTTTTTCGGTTGGGACGTATAAATTATGAAACAACAAGAAGGTCTGTGCTTTATTAAAAATTGGTTGTACTTGGTCGAGTTTTATGGAGGCCTGCCTGCCTCTAAAACTGGGATAAAGTTATTAATTGATAAAAGTAGGTCAAAACAAAGTACCTTGAATTATTTCCATATATACGGGGTGACCCACTCTCCACGCAGGATTTTATATCATCTAAACTACTAAACTTTTAAATATTTTTCAAAAGCAGAGATATTGGAACGTATTAGGCCTACAATTTAAAATTATTTTGAATTATACAGGGTGTCCCAAATAATTTGGGTATATTTAACATACTTTCTTTCTATGAAAACTCCGGAATATGACATTATTCTATTTCTTGATTAATCCTTAGAAAATTGTGTAAAACGTAATCTATGTCTGATGACTGAAAAACGTAGGCTTGGGCTGAACAATGTAGGGCAAGCAAATCTAGATTAAAGTTATGTCAAATTCATATTATTAAATAAAATATAAATTCACATGTTTCTTCATATTTTCGAAAGTGTTGACCAGGATCTCTAGAGAATTATTACTACATTTTAATTATTGATTGATGATGATTAATTAATTTATTAACTGTTCTAAATTATCAACTGGTGTTTTAGAAATATTGTTCGTCAAATGAGAAAAATAATAGTTATTTATGGTACAAGTGTGTTATGTTATATATAAGTCACGGTGGGAAATGTTTAGCCCTTGAGGCCGTAGGCCGAGAGGGCTAATTCCCGAGTGACTTATATGACCTAACACTCGAGTGCCATACAAAATTTTATCCAACACTTAGATACACATTAATAAAAAATAGAAAATTATATTGTTCTAATGTAAACTGGAAAACCCTGTATTATATTTTAATTGATTTATTTTTGAAGGACAAATTTGACACGTTAAAGTAGGCCATACGGTGATTATTGTTGTTATGGAATTGATTAATAACAAAAATTTGAAGACAGTAAATAAATTTATTATTTTTGGGATTTTCAAGGGTAGTTTTTCAAAATATGGAAGAAGCTCCAGCCGAAATTTAAAAAGAGGCTGACCTGACGTGTTTATTTATTATTCCCCACAAGTCAAGAGATAGTTATGACAAAACCATAAAGAATTTACCGACTTTTGTGAAAGAAGATCTGCCTGCGTGAGTTATAATCATAACCCACTAGTGAGTGATGGTTATAACCCACGTGTGAGTTTTAAGCTACTTTATTAGTTGAAAATCGAACAAATAATGTTCACTTGATATGTAAGTGTTGGATAAAGTAATTTATAATCGTCAAACAAGGTGATTTCGGTGTGTTCAAAAACTGATCAATATGTCATCGAAAAAATTGCGTAAGTATAGTTAATGTTTCGGCGGATGTATTGGCGGTTGCACCGTCCTGTTGAAAATAACCAAAGCGTAGTTCATCGTCAAGTAATTGCACCACATATGGATTCAAAGTATTGTCCCTATACCGTTGTGCTGTGACTGTGTCATAGAAAAAAAGGAGCAACAATTCTTCTTCGGGAAGCAGCCAACCAGACACCAATTTTTTGAGGGTGCATGTGGACTCTACAAAAAAATGGAGATTTTCTCTACTCCATATGCGTGTATTCTGAGAATTTACATAACCGGTGAGGTGGAATCAGGCTCAGGCTTCATCAGAAAAACATACCAGGTCTAATAAATCATTTCTATCCAATAAATTTTGGATAACTGAGAACGATTATTTCTTCTGTGGCAGTTAAAGTTTTTGCTGTCAAGTGGAAATAAATACTGGCATCAGTATTATTGCGCCAGCAAACTGGCACAATAACTGGCAACAATAAACTATCCAACTATCCAAACGCCCGGTTTTGGACTACATAATAAACGAATTACAACTAATTAAGTACATAATGTAGGTATCTCTTTACAGTTTTGTAAAATACTTTATTTCTGACCGGTATATCATTAGCTTATAACGTCTTAGTTACGCGGGAATTATAAGGGTCATAACTTCCTTGGGATATTAAGAAAAATTTGACATAAAATCAAACGATTGACATTTAATGTCAATTTGATTGTCATCTATTGAAACATTTATTCCACTTTAAAAATGAACAAAATGTTACTGAAATCGGTCAGAAATAAAATTATCTATGTATCACTGGAATTATAAGGGTCTCAATTATCTCGGGCAATTGCTGTTCCTCGGGCCAAAGGCCCTCGGGACGTAAACTTTGCCCTCGATAATTAAGACCATTTTAATTCCCTAGATACATAAATAACTATTGCCTATGGCGTAAGATCAGCAGCTCTTGTGACATTGACTTTCTCGAGAATGGATATTTTGTTGGCGTATTTTGCCTTATTTTACGAACGTTTGCAACAAGTTTTTCTGGTCTTACAGATGGTCTTCCAGCTTCTTTTTATTGTTGTATAGAACCTGCTTTCCTAAACAGGGTCATGTTCTTCTCAGGCAATGATAAAAATCCCCAGCAGTAAAAGTAAAGTTAGGAAATTTTTCGCGAAAATCGTCCATGCAGAAACGCTGATTGTATACCACTCACTATTTACTTTAACCCCGTTTCGAAAATACGCTTCAAAACTATAAATTTGTTGTGCTGTGCCGTAAAACACATTGAGCGAATTATTCAAGGAATTGGATAAATTAGCGATTAATTAAATTACTGGTAACGACTCTTCAAGATAACAGAACATCTGATTGATTAATCATGCTAGTATTTACTGATACCCAATAGGTATTAAGCTCTACCGCTGAGCAGTACGGCCTTAGATGGTAATAATGCTGGCTCGCACGCTACAAACCGACAAAAAAAAAATATATTTGAGATATGGAGTATGATTATTTATTAGCGACTAAAACATATTTTATGAAATACTTATCAAAACTTATTAAAACGGCATTTTAAAAATGTAACAATTTTAAAAACTTATACAATCCTAAAAGTCTCATTCTGATGAAGAGTGCTCATAATATGCGCTCGAGTCATGTCCCTTACTGTGTAACAATGCGAGAAAAATTTAATAGTGGATCAGACGTCGCCGCGTCGTGTGTTTCATTTTTTCATATACGCTTGCAGGCACTTTGTGACATGGACTACTTCTATAAACCTTAATTAAGTGAATACAAACTAAGGAAATAAATAGAGCGTCTGAGGGGTTGCGCAATACGTCTTGCATTCAAAGTAACATGCTGGGCGGAGACAAAAGATATTTGGATAGTTGTCAATTGATGTCAAAGTCGTCGTTCCAATTTGTCAACTTTATTTTGTTTTAAAACGTTTCTGTACCTTGCAATTCAATTTAATCCTATAAACTGTCCTTTTCAGCGTTATGATTATCGTACTTTCGTCTTGGCGGCAAGTAATTATGGATGTTTGTTATTATTATTAAGTCCGAACGGGACCGAGCGCCAGCCACGAAAATCTTGAGGCGTATATGAACTTAGACTTTGCTATGACTTTTTAAGCCTCATAATTTTGGTTAGATTTATATGCAATAAATAGTAAGAGAATACTACTTGGCAAGTGGTAATCATAATATGACATATAAATATGCATACATGTGAGAACTTTGTTCTCTAGCCACTTGCTGAGACCTTATACAATAAGGATTAACCAAATTGTGCTAAAACAGCTATTCTCTGGGCTACATGCCCCAACAAGCGCTAAATTAAATAGCACAATTTGGCGTATTTCGACTAACACTGTTAGTACTAAAATACAGACTCAGATTGAAGAAACTACCGGGAAAGAAAAGAGTGAATCTTTATTTCCAATGATAGTTTGCTACGCTGCTGCTACCTGTAGACCGGTTTCGAACTCTTTGGTTCTCGTCAGTACAGGGCAAGCATGACAAGCGAGCACACCTACCATTGGAAAATCGAAACACCCTATAGCCACAATATTGTTCTGCCTAGGCAGTACAACAATGGAGGCCCATTCTTTTCTTTCCCGGTAGTTTCTGCAATCTGAGTCTGTATTTTAGTACTAACAGTGTTAGTCAAAATACGTGCTATTTAATTCAACCCTCGTTGGGGCATGTAGCCCAGAGAATAGCTGTTTTAGCATAATTTGGTTAATCCTTATTGTATAAGGTCTCAGCAAGTGGCTAGAGAACAAAGTTCTCAGATGTATACACATTTATATGTCATATTATGATTACCACTTGCCAAGTAGTATTCTCTTACTATTTATTGTGTTTATAGTACCATACGGTATATTTCATATCAGATTGCTAAAAACTTCTTGAGGATAGCGCTACCCGTATTGTACTGCCTAGGCAAAATAATATCGTGGCTATAGGGTGTTTCGATTTTCCAGTGGTAGGTGTGCTCGCTTGTCATGCTTGCCCTGTACTGACGAGAACCAAAGAGTTCGAAACCGGTCTACAAGTAGCAGCAGCGTAGCAACCTATCATTGGAAATAAAGATTCATTCTTTTCTTTCCCGGTAGTTTCTGCAATCTGAGTCTGTATTTTAGTACTAACAGTGTTAGTCAAAATACGCCAAATTGTGCTATTTAATTCAGCGCTCGTTGGGGCATGTAGCCCAGAGAATAGCTGTTTTAGCATAATTTGGTTAATCCTTATTGTATAAGGTCTCGGCAAGTGGCTAGAGAACAAAGTTCTCACATATGTATACATATTTATATGTTATATTAGATTTATATGGTTTTAGTCACGTGGAAGTAATGACGCACCGGCAAAGAATCACCATTTCGGCTGTATTTACAATAAACAAGATTTATGAATAATTTTCTACTTTTTTTATCTTTGTGCAAAAAGATAGATTTGAGAAAATGTAAATGACATAGAATTCTTTAATCATGATAATGATATGTAGTATTATCACTTAACCCCCCCCCCCCCCCCCCCCTTTGGATCCGCGCCTGGTGCGGTATATTTTTTTTATTTCATTAGATAACATACCTACTAGTATAATAAAAATAGAGTTATGTGATTCAGCACGGAATTTTTTTCAATTTTTTTCTTTTTGTTTTTTTTTAACTTTATTGTTCCTTTCAACTACTCGCTAACTAGAAATTAACTATTATGTAAAATCTTTGGAGTTTTTGAAACCTGTTAAATTATTACAATACTAAGAGTTTTAGTTATTGCAGAATGGCGACAAAATGGTGAATTACTTCATAAAATTCAGATGTTTTTGCAGATTTTCTGAGGGTTTTGATTTTTATTACTTACCAATAATAATTATTGTGACAAACTTGACAGTCGTTCCCGTTTAATTGTATTACGAGAATAAGTTTTAACGCGCTTTAGACGTGCACATCTTTGCTCTTATGACAAAGATGTGGGTGACAATCGACTCAAGTCGAATAGGTAAATGTTTTTTTATCGAATTAAATAAATCAAGTTTTAGTTGACCCTAGGTATATGCTCATTGGAAATATCATGCCTTTTAAGGGCCCGAAACAGTTCGAACTACGGATTTTGATTTTTCCTTTTTAATTCGAAAATAAAATGATTTGCCAAGAAAATAGTTTAATTATGGATTCACCACACAGTTCTATTATAACTACATAGATCTGTGGTTTCACTTCCCGTATGCCATGCATAATTATCGTCATACCAATTTTCATTGATAATTTGGACCAGTGGGTTAAAAGGATTTCTAATATACCTATATATATATATATAGGATATATGCGTACTATGCATTTTGCTCTACTTCAGTCACTTCTGAGCTATTATCACTAACTGGACATTGATAATTCGGGTATTAGCCCCATTATAACAATGTGCTGACAATGATAACACTGATAACACAAAACTCTTACAAGTATATTTTGTTTTAATGTAATCCTAAAGATGCAATTTTTATTTTAAAATATACACAGAGTGCAAGATTATTTATTTTCTTAACTTTTAAGGTAAATACAGAGTTATATCGTAGGAAAAATGAAAGTTTTTGGTATTTCATTAAGCCTAGAATTTTTATCTCATTCTTAATTTCTTTTTTTTGCTCCGATTAAAATATCAAAGTTATCCCTTTTTTCTAGTAGAAGCGGCAACACCGCATTGTCTTAAATATTTTAGCTGGGTATGTATTTTTTCACAAAATATAGCAAGTTTGTGGATTGTCTCGTTAACTAGTTCACAGTAAATGCCTAATACGCCACCCACCGTTGTGAATCACCCCCTACACAATAAACAAAATCGTGGAAAACAAAATATTTATTTAGTAAATAGATTTAAGAATAACTTCCATTAAAGAACAATGCATACTAAAATTTCAACAATTCATAATATTAATGAATAATAACAGGATGAACAGTTTTAACCACTGGTACCACCGAAATAGGATGGACTGTTCTAACTATTGGTATGACCGGTGCTGCGTGTACTACCGGTACTACACGATGATGGACTACGGCGGAATGGTGTACTATGGGATGATGGTGTACCACTGGAGCCACGACGTGAGTAGTTGTTAACAGGCCTGGAGCAGGTGCTGCGGAGGCACAGCACAAAATAGTGGCGAAGAATATCTGCAATTAAAAAAATTACGTTTTAATTTAACTAATTTTTTATGTATTTCAGGGTGCAGATCCTTGTTTCGATTATTTATTTCCTATAATAAAATATTGTACAATTTGTGCGTTGTATAATTTTTGACTTCTCCCGTGGTACAGGGTTTATTTAACCTTCTACGTTCCTTAAAAAAATGTTGCAATGCCTCATATTATTATGTGTGCGTTTTGAGACTTATTACTCTGTCTAAAACCAAATGGTCAGCTCGTGAATTTACCTTGTTACAACTTGTTAAAAAAAATTTAAGATACGTTACAGTTTTGTCCATTATGTTTCACTTTGTGTATGTTGTGTGCCTGTATATATTTTAATTATACAGGGTGGCATAGAAAAAGTACAATGCATAGAACCACATGATAGAGGATATCAAAAGAGCGTAAAATGTTCCTATACACTTATGTACAAATTTCTTTTGTTTTAGAAATAAAAAAAAAATAAATAATACTTTCTTAATATTTTCCGACTTAGTAGAAGGGGTTGAACCAAAATTGGTATATATTATATTCTCTTGCAGGCTGCCAAATTGTGTAAAAATAATAAGATTTTTAAGCAACCAGTGCCGAAGTTACGGCAAGACGTCGAGAGGGACGTTTTGTGGTATTATACAGGGTTTTCAGAGATATTTTCGGTCATATAGATACAGGGTTCCCGATCTGAGATACAAGAAAACTTCAAATGTAGGTGTTGAGTGGTTTAATCTGAACCGCAAAAAAATTAAAACAAAATAATCAAAAGACGATCTGGAAGCTAAGAAAAATTAACAAATCATTTTTTTTAATGAAACACCCTGAATGTTTTTTATTTTAATAAATAACCTTTCTTCTCTGATTGCAAAAATATATAGTCTCTTTATATTTTATTAGCAGGAACCCTCGTTAAGTTATTTTCGACTAATTATTGTAAACGGTACTATGTTTGGAACTCTTCGTGAAAGCAGAAGAGGAAATCCGAAAGAAATAAGTAGTTGAAACGAAACTAAAAAAAGGAGAAGCAGTTTTCAAGAGGAATATTCCTGTTTCGGTAACAAGTGGGAGAGACAAACAAATCATCAGAATGATCAGCATAAAACACAAACAAGAGATGACAGAAGTCGAAGAAAGAAGGGGTGGAGTAATGAATTAAAACCCTGGTGCGTACAAGATCACAACAAAAATATGTCGGGTATAGACAGTTCAGATCAGATGACGGCATACTGGCTAATCAACTTCAAGAAAAACAGTACGCTGGTACATACTTTTTTTTTCGTCTCATTGCTGTATCTATTTGGAATAGACTATATATTTACAAAAAAGTTATGGACCCGAACATGCGCCTTTTGAAATTTAGAGAGGACGTTATAATGTCTCTTCTAGGAGTAACAAAAAATACAGTCAGTGCTCCGTTGGTAAATTTACACTTTTCGAAGCCAAATCCACCTAACGAAAAAGATAAAAGTGCAATGCTGAGATTCAGACAGTACAGGAAGAGGAAAACTAGATTTTTTGTTCAATTTGCAAGATAACGTCAAGTCCTTATGTTCATCCATGCTTGAAAGGCTATCACACTGAAAACTAAATTTGACTCTTTGAGTTGAAGTTGATCTATTTTTTTCTAGTTTCTGATCAGTATTTTGTTTATATTATTTTAAAAGTTTTGTGTTTGTTTTTAGTATTGTTTAAAAATTTGTCCAGTGTATTGGACTGATGGGATATTATAACTAAGAGTATTAAAATATCCCTACGTTCAGTAAACTGAACACTTTATTACATCTGTCAAATTGACAGATACCTCCTATTAAATGCCTACCCAACATATTTGTTCGACCCATGAACTTATATATTAAAAACTTGTCCAGTGTATTGGACTGATGGGATATTATAACTAAGAGTATTAAAATATCCCTACGTTCAGTAAACTGGACACTTTATTACATCTGTCAAATTGACAGATACCTCCTATTAAATGCCTACCCAACATATTTGTTCGACCAATGAACTTATATATTGATAATTGCTTATGGATCAGGTGAAAGTTTATAAATTTTACCATGGCACTGAACCTGTTAAGGCATAAATACTGAGCAAAAATCGTGCCTAAACTTTTTTCGTGTGACAAACGGTTTTCCATACAAAAAAATATGACATTAAGCTACATAATATAGCTTTGCGGTTGTCAGAGTTCGATAAAATTACATTTATCCCTAAATGCAGCCGAAATAAAAAAAAAATATAAGTATTGTACTTTGAATTAGACATCTAACTGCCTGCATCATAACTGCGCTATCAAAAAGGAAAAGCCAGTGGCGTATATATTTTATTTTCCGCTTTAGAATTTAATATCCTGTATCAAAAAAATAAAGCGATTGCAGACCTATATATATAAATATGAACTTTTGGTCTTAAAATTGATCCAGGCATTAAGATAAGTACATACCATTAAGAGCCAAAGAATTCATTTCAATTTACGCCTATTCCTTTTTACGTTTTGTATCCGTAAGTTCGAATTTTCTTACACAACTACGTTTCGATATGCTATTGTACCAACGACTTCTGAAGACATATTATTATGAATATGATTTAGCAGCTAGGTAATCTATGTATATTCGGATTTATTTTGCGTTATTTCCAACAATATAAATTATAACTGACGTACTGAAGTTATTGTTGCTAAGGTAGTTATTTATATGACATTTGGTAACATAGCTAACATATTAGAGATCTTATAACATATCATATTCAGGGTGTCCGGATAAGGGTACGGAGCGGCCATATCTCGGAAACGATATGTCACACAGATTTGAAAAAGATCTACCATTATAAAGATGGCCAATAGAAATTCATTAAAAATAGTTTTAAGTTTCGGAAATTACCACATTAACGGCTCATTTATTCTTAAAAGTTTATTTTATGGCAAAAAATGCCACTTAACCATAGAAAAACAAATAAATAATTAAAATTAGTAGATCGTTGACTACATTTTTAATTATTGGAATTTTGTCGAATCTCGCCTAATAAAAAAGTGGGGGAAGCCTTTAGGACTTTTAGAAAAAATGTAATTATGTTGTTATTCTCCAAAAATTTTCTTGAACTTGGATTTACTTAAAAGGGAATTCCTTGGAGTTTAAATACGTGATTCAGGAATTGTCACAAGTTTCCAAATAAAATTTTAAGGCGGCGCTATTATTCGATCTAACTTATTTTTTTATCTTTCTCAGTATTTTTAAACTGGGTTAACTTTTTTCTGGTAGTATAGGAGATACTTGGCATCGAAAGCGACTCGTCCAAACCGCAAATCAATGTAACCAACGGTTTAAGAGTTACTTTCATTTACCTATTTGAGTGCCCGGTATACCCGCAATAATAAACTATAAAAGGTATAATATATGGCCAAGTGGCCAAGCAAACATCAATAACTCTGAATAAAATATAAATATCAAAATATGCAGAAATCTTAAAAGTAGAAATAATTAGCAATTTAGCAAGAAGAAAATCGCCAATTTTCTAAATATTTTCCATCATTTATTACACAGTAGGCCATGAAATTAGTTGATATCTTGCTTATTACGGTTATGCCAGGTACCAGTAAATAGAAACTTTTTAAAAAAATCAAAACAACTTTTAGACCGTTGGTGATATTGATTTAGCCGAGTTGTTTTCATTACAAATTGTCTCCTTTACTACTAAAGAAAAGTTATACCATTCAATTTAAAAATACCGAAAAAACTCAAGGAATAAGTTAGATTGAATTTCTTAATAATTGATTTAAACTCCAAAGAATTCTCTCTTAAACAAGTCCAAGTTCAAGTTAGCTCATGAAGGGATAACGACGTCATTAGAGTTTAAAGAAAATATCCTATAGGCTTCCCTTACTCCTCCAAAAATAAATGAGCCGTTACGCCCTCTTCCGGTAATTTCCAAAACTTGATATTAATTGTAATGAATTTCTCTTGGCAATTGTTATAATGTTGACTGTATTTTTAAATCTGTGAGACGTATCGTTTCCGAGACATGGCCGCTCAGTATCCTTATCCGGACACCTTGAATAATATAAAGTTTCAATTGGTCAGGATACCGTTCATTAATATTGCTTAGCCCGTTTAAAAAAAAAATACAACATAAGAATAAAGAGGGTGTTTAATTTAAATTACTAAAACTGGAGAAAGTTTAATTTTAAAGTTTGGCTTAATTACGAATTATCTTTAATTATTCTAGATTTAAACTTATTTGCTGCCATGGATAAAAGTGTAAAATTCTTATAATTATAGAACAATTATTACATTTACTCAATCAATAAAATATATTAACACAAGAAAAAATAGACGAAAAAGACTACTAAATAGGTAACTGCACTTATATTATTAATTAAAATATGTATTCGCAACGATTTGTCAAATACAATAGATACCCCATGGAATGCTAAACTAATGGGAAATCTAAAATGTTTTCCATGAGATAAACCGTTTTTAAAATTTCACACTTTTCGCCCTAAGAAAATATGCAATAATTCGAATATTATACTTTAACTTACGATTTTCAACATTTTGGGTATTTTTGTTACTATCCCTATCCTCAGAAATCACCTTAACACTGCAACGAACCACTGTTTAATAGCCGTAATATCTCACCACGTTCTTTTATAGTCATTTAAGATGGAATAATCCATCCCTCAGATAAATTATCACTTTAATTGCTAATCAGTTTTATCTTGGTATATCTTGGTCGGATATGGAGTTTTCCTTAACCTCGTATCAAATACCTTTAGTTAAGAAAAATGGAATGCAATACAACCTGTGCTTTATTATTACTAAGAGATGCAAGGAGGTTAACAACACAAGTTACAATAAAAACATTTGATTAATTCGCGTTAATTATGGTAGGTAGTCAGTTTCAATCCGACATCAAGATTTAATTTATACGAAAATAGTAATTATTATCATATTGCAATGTTTTGTTTAATATTACTTTAAAAAATTAATTGGTCAAGTACGAAAGAGATCTTGCCCTATATTGATATGCATTACAGGCAAAATTTAAAAAAATGAATAGATTTTTATAAATATATCTACGGGTCGAGGTAAAGGTGCCACCAAATATACCTGACCAGAGAAGGGTACCGGTAAACGTGCCACCGAACAAAAGGGTTCTTTAACATCACACTTAACTTGTGCCACTAACACCAATGAATGGAACTGATGGTATAGTAAAGTTTACATTACACCGTTGATTTTTTGACTACCATAAAACCCTAATTATCCCTCTTTTTGGGGGATGACACTCGCACTTAGGGGGTTGAAGGTTTTGCTATGATTTTTGCGTCAAAAGTTGTCCCCTGACAAACAAACTTGACGTGGTTTTGGCTTTTGTCGAAAAGTCCTTTCCCAGCCTGTAATGCCTTGCGGTATGTTTTCGATGTATATAAAAGTGTGGAAAAAAATATGTCAACAAAAGTATCGTACTGATTTTTGATGTCGGAAAGAAAACGCAAAAACATATTTTAAACGTAATTTGATAAGAAGTAATAATAATAAGTAATAATAATAAAATAATAATGTAAGAGTATACCTATACCTAAGTAATGCAATGAACGAATTGATGAATTCAGGAACTTTGCCAACTAGTTGGAAACAGCAGGGATGCTTTAAGGCATGGGCCGGATGGGCCCAGGCCCAGGGGCCTCGTCGTCAATGGGGCCTCGCCTTACTTGGTCATATTAGTAAAAGTGAGCCAGGGTAACGCGACAGCCGATGGAAAAAATTAAACATTATTATACCAAAGTTGTGTTCTAGTTTAAATAAGTGTCCACGTTCTACATTATTGCTAAAAAATAAATTAAAAAATGTAATAGCAAAATGTTTATTATTATAACACGAAAATAATAAATAAAACCTGAAAAAAATGTTTCCAAAAATATCTGCAGTTTATAATTTGGGCGTGGTTTCAAAAAAAATATTGCACCCTTTCATACTCCACGCAACAGAGGGCCTCCTTTTGCATGTGAGCCCAGGGCCTCAAAAAGTTTTAAAACGTCCCTGGGAAACAGGCCATTATAACACCCATATATAAAAAGGGCAACAAATTTAAACCAGAAAACTATAGGCCAGTGAGCTTGACAAGCACTGTCAGTAAGGTCATGGAAAAAAATCATAGTGAAGGAACTGAGCGAATTTTCGACGGTAAATAAAGTCATACCTGACTCGCAGGATGGCTTTCAAAAAAAGAAATCGACAACAACTAACATACTAAGATGTCTAAACGACTGGACGATAAACTTTGATAAGAACATACCAACGGACGTGACCTACTTGGACTACGAAAAAGCCTTTGACAGGGTGCGATTTAAAAGGCTTCTAGGCAAGTTAAGCCATTTTGGAGTAAGGGGCGGCCTACATACCTGGATAGAAAATTTTATACAGGGTCGAGTTTTTCAAAGTAAGAGAAAGTGGAGTCTGCTCATCCTTCATGACGTAATTAGTGGGGTTCCGCGGGGCTCTGTGCTGCGTTTTTTTGCAGACGACACCAAACTGTACTGCGATGCGCTAAGCCAGTGTTCTGATATGAGAGAGGATCTGGCTGTGATTGAAACATGCTCAAAAAAATTGCAGATGAAGCTTATTGCTGATAAATGTGTAGTGCTCCCTATAGGTCCCGCAAATCCAGGAAACGTATATGTCTTAAATCAAAAAGGGCTGCAGCAGGTCAACTCGCAAAAGGACCCTGGCATTATAGTATCCAGTGACCTGAAATGGAAAAAATATTTTACCTCAATCGTGAAGAAAGCCAACTTATTCTCATACCTGACAAGAATAGCTTTCAGTAATACTGGTCCCCAGATGATTCGTCAGCTCTACGAAACGTACATAAGACCCAAATTTGAGCACGCTCACTCAGTGTGGAGTCCATATTTCATCAAGGATATAAATCAGTTGGAAGGAGTGCAGCGAAGATTTAGCAAGATACCACAGAAGTTCCACGACACCACGTACGAAGACAGAATGAGGAAACTAGGGCTAACATCTTTAGAAGAGAGAAGAACGAGAGGAGATCTGATTGAAACCGATAAAATATTAAATGACCATTATGATGGCAACATCCATACGATTTTTTCTTGGAAGCTAAACCCACATCTACGAGGGCACTCTAAGAAATTAAATAAGGAAAGATCAAATAAACTACCAAGAAAGAACTTTCTATGCAACATAAACGTATGCAAGTAGAACTTTTTGAGTAAAGAAATCGTGCGTGCCACAAGCGTGAACAGCTTCAAAAACCATCTGGACTTCACAATGGAAGACATAAATAATATCCTTGTACCCTATGTGTGAATGGAAGATATACAAGCAAATTGACTATATTTCGATTATTATTTCGATAACGGACTCATCGGTCTCGACCGCTTTCCGTTTAATAAATAAATAAATAAATAAGATACAACACAATTAAAATTATAACATATAGGATGGTTATTAATTAAAACAAAATATACATATACCTACAAAAAGGTACCGTGTCAGAAAAATAATTATTACATTTTAACCCAAGTCAGTTTTACTGTCCCTGCGGTCATCCAAGTTCACAATAATTCTTTCTGTGGATAACAGATCTATATTTACGTAAGATTTTTCTACTTTTTGAACATGAGCTACACAATTTTCCTCTTTCTTCTCTCCACTATAGGTTTATTTACAACAAACCACACTGTGCTCACTGGCCTGCATGTCAAAGCTGCCGCTTCCTTCACTGCACCAAATTTTGAAAAACCACATTTAAGAAACGTGGTGTAAACGTCGAAGATTACTTTTTTTGTGTACTGATAAAATATCACGCTTAAATTGGTTTTTATCACGACCCATAGATCCACTTGGCGTACTGGTTTCTTTCCACGGACGAAACATTCTTAGATATCACGTTTAATTGGCAACAAATAACTTCTTGTCTAAATCAATATAAACGACTTACGGAATTTTGGAACCAAAAATCAGCATATTTAAATAACTAAAATAAACTTATTATATTTTACCCTAATTATTTTAGGAGGATTACTCAGAAAATATAATAATATGATTGTCTTTAAATAGATCCGTACCTGGGGTCCCCAGATCAGGTGGCCGAATTTTACATCTCACACAATAGGTTATTATGACGGTAAGGGATTAGCATTTATAATGAGTTTTTAATATACACTGCGTCCATAAAGTCTTGCACAAATTCATTTAAAATTCAGGGGCGTACTTTTTTTAAAAACGCTCGGACACGTCAATTAGTACTTTTGTTTGCGCATTTTTTAACGTAAAATGTTTTTATACAGGGTGTTGCACGTATGAGGTATGAGGTCATCAAAGATTTTTTTTAATGGAACACCCTGTATATTATATCAATTTTGAATTCTATGATGAACACTTAACACCTCTGGAAATCACGGTTTCCGAAATATTGACGTTTGAAAATTTATTTTAAACACATTTATTGATGACCTCATACCTCATACGTGCGACACCCTGTATAAAAACATTTTACGTTAAAAAATGCGCAAACAAAAGTACTAATTGACGTGTCCGAGCGTTTTTAAAAAGTAAATACCTGAATTTTAAATGAATTTGTGCAAGACTTTATGGACGCACTGTAGATAGACGGACTATGTAATGATAGGAGTTAGTGCTAATTTAAAACTAAACGAGTATGCATCTAAAAGTTGTCGAGTTTTAATAGTGAAAATTGGTGAGAATAGAGACGACAAGTGGTGATTTTGTATCTGAATTAAGTAGTCAACTACTACACTTTGATTGTGTTCAAAAACTATAAATTCAAAGAACATAATCGAAAAATAGCTTCAGGAGAAATATAATGGAGATGTATTAAAGACAAATGCAAAGCTTTTATACATGCTGGTTGAACCTCGCAGCCGTGCTATAACGAGTTTGAATGAATACCATTCGCACGAACCAGAGTAAGACATTTTTACAAAGAAAAAGTATAAGCTCCTCTATTGAACGAAAAGCTGAAAGCGACATCACAGAAAATCCTTCAAAAATAATCAGAAAAGAGCTCGGTAAGCAGGATAAAAATTCTATGAACTTAACAACAAGGGATGTATTTGCATAAGAAAAGGCATTTATTATGCTCGTCGAAAATGTTTGCTGGCTTTACCAAAGTCAACAATAAAAGTCCACGATGCTTCACAGCAAATACAGACCAAGGCCAACAGGCAGGAAGACTTTCTCTTACTGAATGACAACCTGAACAACATGGTAATTTTTTTATGTATTGAGAATTTAAAACTTTTAAGCGATTCCAAAATTATTTGTATGGATGGTACTTTCTCATACTGTATTAAATATTTTAAGCAACTTTTTAGAATTCGTGGTTTTTTTAAATGGTCATTATATTCCATTAATATTTTCTTTATTCAACGACAAAACTCAAAAAAGTTATGAATTCTGTCAAAAGTTGCAAAGCCTTGTAAAAATGCTGACATGAATTTTTCGCCACTAGAAATTGTAGTAGATTTTGAGATTGATTGATTAATAACGCGATAAATAGCATTTGGGAGAATATTAAAATTACTGGCATCAGATTTCATTTGACCCAAGCTTAGTATCGTCAAATTCAAAAACTGGGATTAATCCAACAATACCAGGATGAAAATTCTGAGGTTGGAAATGACTGCATTATTGCTTTGGTCTTTTATTTTTAAACCCCGAAGAAGCAGGGAATTTTAATTTTTTTGAATTATATGAACTATAACCACAAAGTAATCATTTAGACAAGTTATCGGATTACCTTTCAGAAACATATTTCACAAACGAATCAAAGTTTCCACCGCATATTTGGGCAAATGCATCTGCAGACCTTAATAAAACTACCAACACTGGTGACTCCTTTCATTCCCAGTTTAGTAACTCAATGTACCAAATACACCCATCTATATTTACTTTTGTTAACGAACCTATCAACGTTCAAACTGAAACTTACATAAAATGCAATAGTATTAACGCACCTCATATATTTAAAAATATAGCGACAATGAAAAAGCATAATTTTATTGCTTATAAAATTAGAGCATATAAAAGTAACACACTGTCCACACTGGAATACGTTAAAATCGTATAACATTATTATGCCCATAATAATAATAATAATAATTAAAGATGTAATGAGTATGTATGTAAATATGTATGTATTTAAAGCCTGGAAATTATTATGTATGTAGTAAATTTTTTCAATAATAAACATCTTATAACATTGATCTGACCAGATTTATATTGCCTGCTGTTAATAGCCTATGTGCCGAAATGGGACTGTAAATGAAGGGGTCTCTCTCAACTTTATGCCCATTTGGGTTATTTTTTGCCTGTTACCTGTTCAACGTGCCGATATGGGAATCGCCCGTACAAATTACCTGCATCCCTAATTGCTATACCATTTTAAGTAGGTGTAAATACCTAATAATATATAAATTGCAAATTGATTTTTATTAATTTTAGTTCCAATTAGTTTCTCGAGTAGTGAATATTAGTGTTTGGTTTACCCACGTGTAATATTATTTCTTGTAATATTGTAGAATGTGGCGTTCTTAGGCTTATGCTGAGAGTGCGGCATCTTGTAGCGTCACTTTCTGAAAAAAACATTTATCTCCCGATGCTAAAGATAACTAAAAATGTGTACTGTGTATGTTAGAAGTATTGACGAGAATTATTTGGATTTATTAAGAAGGAAGATTTATCAAATGTGTGAAGAACAATCTGTACCTACCCTGGTTTCCCTAAAAAACACGCTTACCAACGACGGAACAAACATTTCTTGAAGCATTTCAAGCATAAGAAAAATTTTGCTTAAAATGGGTTTTAAATATCACACAATTATTGATACAAGACAAACCCTAATGGAATATCAACGTTAACGCGAATGGCGTCATAAAAATGTAAGGGCAATTAGTAGTAGTAGTAGTAGTAGTAGTAGTGGACGGGGGGGCTTTGACGCCAAGCAAGTAGGCCAGTTTTGACCCTTTTTGCCAACCCCGTTTTAACGTCTGGGTTCTACAGTTTAACGTGGGTTCCGAACCACAATATAACCGACAGATATTATTCTCGGCACAGTATTTTTACGGTCTTGTTATTATTAACGTCTCTCCGCTCACCACAAACCTCGACGAGCCGGCCCTTAAACGTCCTTGTGTGCAGCTAAGAGAGTTATGTATGTCGCGGGGAGCCTCGAACCATCCGGAACAGCATCAGACCCGTGCACTCGAGACTCCGCCGCCAATTCCTTGGTCAAGGTTCTTACCTCAACCATACGAATATCAGGCAGTGTCCGACATACACCATCCGCCCCACCGATCATCCTTCATTTGGCTCAAGGGTCCCTCCTTCGACAACATGCCGTTTCTAGAGTACCTACTAGACGGAAGTGCCGTTGAGAATTTGTCGGTGTGTGTTGCATACGCAACACTACGTAGTATGGTGACCTGGGCCCTGCAAACTGAAAAAGGTCTGCTGGGCCAGCCCGGGCTTGAACCAGGTACCTGTAGCATGGAAAGCGAGAATGCTGCCACGCGACCAGGCCGTCACCTTAAGGGCAATTAAACAATATAGAGCAAGAAATTGATCAATTATCCACCTTGACGTTTGCTACACATAACACTGCAAGAAAAGGATAAAATGATTTTTCAGAAAACTATGCAACCAATGCTCCTTCAAATAAAGGCTAATGAATAACAATAATACACACAAAATGGACATGTTCCGAACTGTCAGTTGCTTTCAGCTAAAAAGATACACAACTTTTTGAAGATTGGTTTGAACATCAACTTCTTAAAAATATACCCAAAAATAGCGTTATTGTAATGGACATAGCTAATTATCATAGTCGTCAAGTAAAAATGTTTCCTAGTTCTGACACTACAAAAGCAGAAATCCAAAATTGTATGATAAATATTAATCTATATTTTGAAGAAACTTACAAAAAGCGGTATATTTTAAAGGAGTACAGGCTTTTAAAATTAATAAAGAATACGTGTGTGAAAAACTTGCAACAGAAAATGGACGTACACTGTTGCTTCTTCCCCCCTACTATGGTGTATTTAATCTAATCGAACTAATATGGCATCAAGTTAAATCAAATATTAGAAGGAATAATACTTCATTAAATACAATACGTCCAATAAAATACATAGTAAGTAACATTTCTGCACACAGTTGAAAAAACTGTATACAACTTGTAATTAAGGTGGAAAGTGCTTATATGTGTGTGACTACTAATATTCAACCATTAATAATAAGTTCAGATGAAGATAGTGATAGTGACACAGAACTAAATTTAGAGTAAAGTAGAATTAAGTTGCCAAAATTGATTATTGTAAAACTTTTCGGTGTACACACAATAAACTGTATTTAAATCTTAAACTTAATTTTAATCTTTTAACTAGGGTGTAGCCTAAATCGTAACATTGTAAACTTTAATCATAATAAGTTGTAAAAATATTTTTCATATACTTACCTATTGTACTTTGTTGACGACTGTAAAAACTTTTATTGAAACGAATAAATCTGTATTTCCATATTTCATTGTTTTATTATACTTATTATGTATATTATTATTATAATAATTGATCTTTACTTTCATTTGGTTTAAAATGAATTCAAAATTAAAATAAATCCATATATATCTAGATAGCTATATACATTGATGGTTGAATATTGTAGAATGATTCGTTAAATTTCGAATGGAATGATTCACACGCATTTGTAGTGCTTGTTACTGAATGACTACACTCGGCCCATAAATATGGTGAGAATTCTGAGTCTTCTTCAATATATAACCTCAAAATCAAAGTCGAAAATCGCATTATTATTCAAAAAGGAGAAAAGAAACGGATTTTTATTTTACAAAGCATTCCTACATCTAACATACCTAATTATGAATAAAATAATCAAGTTTAAAATGTGAAAATAGGACCATATAATGCAAAAAGGAGAAGAAAAAAGAAGAACAATAAAATGTACCACGTACATGTACATATCGATTAATCTATTGATCGATTAATCTATTATTTTACCCACCCCTAGTGTAGACCAGGAGCAGAGTATGCTGAAGGACCTTCACGAGCTGTGCCAAAATGTGGGATTAAAGTTCTCAAAGACACAATACATGACTAATCTTGTCTTGAGTGAGGATATTTCGGTGGGAAACAGGCGTGTTGATCGATTTATCGAAATAACCGATTATTGTTAACAATCGACAATCGATTGTAAAAATTCATAATCGCCCAGCCCTAGTCTACCCTGTCAGCTATTATGACGATATCGTCGGCGAATCTCAGGTGGCTTAGAAACTCTCCATTGATATTTATGCCCCTTTTTTCCCAGTTCACTCTCTTAAAGGCATACTCCACTACAGCAGTAAAGAGTTTTCGGGATATTGTGTCGCCCTGATGGGCTCCTCTTCCAATTTGAAATTTATTTGTGCTTGTGTGCAGCCTTACACTTGCCGTTGCCAGCTCACTTATGCTTTTCAGCAGTAAGGTATATCGATGATCAACACGAGCGTCCGCCAGCGCTAACAACATTTTGTGATGGTTTACTCGGTCGAATGCCTTTTCGAAATCCACAAAGATCATGAAGCGACCGATTATACTCGATCGACTTTTCTATCAGGCCCTTGATAGTTTAAAGGTGGTCATTTGTTTCGTCACCTGCTCTGAAACCAGCTTGCTCGCGCGGCTGATATAGATCTAGTTTAGATGTCAAGCGTTTTGCTACTATCTTTATAAAGAGTTTGAAAATATGTGACAGAAGACTTATAGGTCTATATAGTTTTCCAATCTTGAAATGCCTCCCTTTTTGTGAATTATGACTATTTCTGCGTTATCCCATTGAGAGGGTGTTGTCGCTTTTTGAAGACATGCGTTAGAAAGCATGCTTATAGCCTTAAGCAATGTGCTTCCGCCTGCTTTGATTGATTCTAGGGTGATTTCGTCGTCTCCTGGGGATTTGTTATTTTTCATTTCCTCCAGCGACTTTCTTATCTCATCCAAGGTAATATCTGGTATATCGTCGGAGCCCTGATTTTGGACGTGAGGTAAGCGAGGCTTATTTTCTGTGGGGGAGGAGTTTTCTTCTTATAAAGCTGGGTATAGAACTCTTCCACTATCTTTACAATATCTTCTCTATTTTATGTGGTTTAGCCCGTCCTGTTTTGGAGTTTGCAAGTCATTGTGGTGCCGGGAGCAAGATTTCTTTGGAGAGCCCTCAGGCTTTTGTTGTTTTCAATGACATTGTTTATTTCTTCTGTCTTAAACCTTCTTATGTCCCTCCTTATACTCTTTGAAATATCTTTATTTAGGTTTCTCAGTTGGTCTGCGTTTGTAGAATGTCTGAGCGTGAGCTCTCTTCTTTGTTTCATGAGTTTTTTTGTTTCCTCACTAAGCTTATCTTTAACTTTCGGGCCTTTCAAGCACCACCGCTCCTGTGCCTTTTTTACCGTTTCATTAATTTGTTGGTATAGTACTTCAATATCCACATGATCTGCTCCCATTGCATCGGCGTTCTCTATATCCCGCCTTATCAGCTCCTGGTAGGCACCTAGGTCTTTGACATGTGACCATTTCCGTGTAGGATGTTTTGAAATCATATTTTCTCTTTCCCGCTTTGTGTTTATGACCACCTTGGCTCTCACTATTCTGTGGTCCGAACAAAATGTGAATTTAATCAAAACAGTTACATCATCTATTATGTTTTTCCTATCGGTGATTATATAGTCTATTTAATTTTTATTTATTCCATTTGGACTTGCCCATGTCCATTTAATCTGTTCGCTTCTCTTGAAGGAAGTATTCATAGCGTATAGTCTATGGTGGGACATAAAATCCAAGAACATATTTCCTCGTTGGTTTCTTTGACCATAACCGTGTTCACCCATAGCGATTTCGCTTTCGTCTTCCTTTCGTCCAAGCTTAGCATTGAAATCACCGATGATAATGTTGTAATGGGCCAGTGACTGACTCATTGCCTTTGCGATGTCTTCGTAGAAGACTTCTATTTCCTCGTCCGGGTGTGCAGTTGTTGGGGCATAGGCTTGCATTATTTTTAGTTTGTATTTGGGGTTCAGTTTTAGCGCAAGGTATGCTACTCTTAGGCTTACACTTTCTGTCTGGGTAAGATTACTGGCATGTCTTTTGTTTACAATAAACCCGGCACCTCCCTCGGTCGAGTCTTTTCCTCCTATATGGTAGAGAAGGTGCCCCGACTTTAGTTTTTGTTGTTGCTTTCCTTTTTTTCTAACTTCGCTCAGCCCTACTAGGTCCCACTTGCAGCAGTCTTTCTTTTGATGACAGTGTTCTTACATTCAACGTGACAATTTGCAGTGGTCTGCTCTCTTTCCCTGCCGGTCGCTATCGTAACCGGGGGTTAGGGAGCTGCCGAGGACTGAGGGCCGTGTACTTGTTGTCGCGCTCATCATACTTTTAAGGGGAGTTTAGCCATGCTTCTACCACGCTGGCCATTGCGGGTTGGTAGAGGGTGTATCAAGAGGACTTCATTTTCTCAGCCTCGCTTTTACGGCTATACCGCCGTGACTCGGTCGTCAGAGCCTCGTTTGTAGAAGCAGGGTGTACCGCAAGCAGGTGAGGTTGACATTTGGATGGGAGAGGCTAGTTGAGACGCATCTCTACCCCATTTTATCATTTACCGCTCATGATAACTACACCCCGTAGGAAAAGTAAAAGCGGTGAAATGTAATAAATAATCATAAAGGTAACATGGAATCAATAATGAGAGAACAAAATTAAGTTTTGTAGTAACAAAATAAGACAAAATCACAAGCTTTTACGTCAACAAACATTAAAACTTTATATAAAGAAAAACGTTGACTAGATTTATGATAAATCGAATCTTATAGCGTAATCAATAAAAAGTATTCATATACATACACACTTACTCGAATACTAAAGCAGCAAACGCACTCAAAACAGTATTACAGCCAGACATAAGGATCCAAATCATTGCAATACTACAAGTTGTACTCAAAAAACTCGTTGAAGCTATAGTATGCTTTATGTAGTAAATTATTTGTGTATATTATTAAGAGCACTAGAGTAGCTGTCTCCTTTACTGCAGATAGCGAATGCTCATACATCTTTAAGCCCTTGTACATAAGAGAGTTCTTAGTTAGGGTTGACCTAGGGATATTGCTCTATGTCGTTGGATAATGATGGGTATGTCGGCTGTCTCTAAAACGGTTACGAATAAGAAGCACTATGTCTAATATGAACAGACAGGGTAAGGTTAAGATTTTTGTTGAATAAATTAGGGCCTGCACTGATCCCGGGTTCTTGCTTTACAAACATTGAACACAGAATTGCCCGTTTCTGTAAAACAAACACATATTAGTTTTACTTGTGTTAGAACTAAGGTAGTTAGCATCACACCAGGCCCGAACTGCACGCAGATCACTCGAGACAGTGTCCATAAGACCCCTGCATCCCGACCTTCCATAGAATCGTAATGTTATCGGCAAAATGAGTGAATTTGCCTTGTATACTGGTTGTGACCAAATCATTTAGGTATAGTAGAAACAGCAGGGGTCCCAATACGGAACCCTGAGGAACCCCGTGTCTAACAGAGAGTGCACCGGAGGTGCAATCCAAAGATATCACCATCTGCATTTTGTCAGACAAGTAGGATGAAAACCAGTTTAACGCCACCCCTCTAGAGCCATAACTTAGAAGCTTTCGTAGAAGAATGGAATGATTTACTCAATCAAAGGCCTTAGAGAAGTCATAGAATACTGCTCCGGCAAGTTCACCGTATTCAAATATTCTCAGTGTAATTCCATCAATTCCTGAGGAATTTTAAATTTTTATTATTGTTTTAAGTTCCTTAGTGTTTGTATGATATAAGTAAAACGAATCCGCTATATAACAAGGGAATCGTAGTACTGAACAACTCATTCTCTAGTCGTATTGAACATAGGTCGAATACATAAAAGTCTGCAACATCTTTTGCGTTTGGCACTTTCCTATTTCTAAATCCTTATAATGCTGTATTAGTGCCAAACTTCAATTTTTCTGTACCATACTTGGTGAAGATGAAACCCATGACACAAATTCATTTTTGATTCAGACCAAACACGTTGTAGTGCATTGTGTATGGCTTTCTCAAAGTCTACAAACATTTCACTTAGATAAAAGTCTAAAATTAAAATCTCTTAAAATTTTAGACTTTAACCTCGACTTTAACACATTCAGTAACTTTTCATAAGTTTAAGAGTATTCATTTTTTAATAAACTAAACAAAAAGGGCACATAATACCCATTTTAAAATCGGTGTGTCAGGGCCGCGCCAGGTGTTTCTGCCGCCGTGTGCAAACGATAAGTGGTCGCCCCCTATTACCCCTATAGGGACGTTTATACTTTTAAGTTTTAATAATAAACTATAAAATTGTGTATTACATTTTTACAGCACAAATAAAATAACGCATAAAAAAAAAACCTTAAACAAAATATTAAACTTAAGCAACTGAAAAGTAATATATTATATAATTAAAACAATAAAATAACAACTCCGAGAAATTAAAATAAAATATTATGCATAAAACGTAGGTATTTATAGAAAAGGCACTTGCCTTGCCATAACTCGGATTCAATCGAAATGAATGCCAAATTATTAAGTCTCTCCTGGTTCATCGAGGATCTTAAGTAATTTTTTAAAATCAGCTTTAGCTTTGAAAATGATCTTTCTCCGCTTGCAACTGATATTGGAAGGGTTAATAGGATTCTTAAAGCAATCGAAATATTAGGGAAAGGTATCAAATAAGTAATTTTTAAAAATATATTGCAAAACTTTTAAAGGGCATTTTTCATTCTCTCAAAAAGGAAAAATTGACAATAATTCATCACACAGTTCAAGAGCATCAATATCATTTTCACCTCTAGATTCATCACGTAATTTTAGACTTAAATCAGCACAATATTTTATAAGATTTTCTTTATCAACACATTTTAATTTTGTGAAGTCATACAAAAAGCCAAATACAGTGGTATGTTCTTTTATTAATGTAAATCTTTCACTTATTGATGCTATAGTGGTATCAAGAATGGCATAGTAAAAATTTACTTTAAAATTCATTTTTTGATCAGCTATGGGCTCATCTTCGCCTTCATAGCCAAACTGCCTCTTTTTTGTTCTTTTCCTTAAGGGTCTATTTTCATTAAATACCGGATCCAAATCTAAATCTTTAGCGATTTTTGTAGCATTATCTAAATAAATTTCAAATTCAGCATCAGATCTTTTTTCCATAAAATATGAATGTAAATTTTTAAGCTCATTTAAACACTCTTTCATATGGATATCGGTTTTCTGTAATAATTTACTTACAACATTGATTTTCGTTAGTATGTCATACCATATAGAAATAGATAAAGCTGTCTGCAGAAATTTTTCTTACTTCGTTTTTAATTAATTCTACTACAGATGCATTTAGTGTAGGAGAAATATTATTTCTCCTAATATTGGATTTTAATTGGTGCCATATTAGCTCAATAGGATTGAATATACAATAGTATGGAGGAAGACGCAACACTGTATGTCCATTTTCTGCTGCAAGTTTGTCACACTCGTATTCCTTATTTATTTTAAAAGCTTTTAATACTTCTAGCAGTTCTCGTTTTTTGTAAATTTCTTCAAAATATAAATAATTTTCAATCATAAAATTTTGAATTTCTGCTTTTGTATTATTAGGATTGGGAATGATTTTTGCTTGCCGACTATGATAACTAGCATTGTCCATTACAATGACGCTATTTTCAGGTATATTTTTAAGGAGTTTATGTTTAAACCAATCTTCAAAAAGTTGTGCGTCGGTATCTTAATGGTAATCTAAAGAAGAATCTGCTATGTTTTTAGCTGAAAGCAACAGACAATTTGGAACAAACCCTACCAAACCATACCTACTATATTATGTATTCCTAGAAAAGTAATAAAAACGATGAGAGGCAATCGCGGCGCGGCCTTTATAAAATAAGTAGTTACTTGATTTTCCGGTGTTATTTTTATTTTTATTGACGCCGGGATATTGCTATATTATATAGACAAAACATTTTATCGGGTGGCGGCCGTCGCGCGCCGCCCTTTTAGACTTGCCGCCCGTGTGCGGTGCACCCATTGCACACGTGGTTGGCGCGGCCCTGCGGTGTGTAGTGAAAAGTTGCAAGAAAATTAAGTGCAGTAGGTAAAGGTGCCATCCATATACACTTCAGACATTTCACACATTTGGCGAATATTTTTTCACATGAAAATACACTATTTAAGAACAAAAAATCTTCGCCTCTACACGTTTTGAATTTGTAATTTTCAAGAACCCGAACTACTTCATCTATATTCTTTGGTAACGGTCCCGGTAATAATTTTTGTTTGCAGTTATAAACATTTTTTCTTATGTTCTCTATGTCTTTTATTATAATGTGGTTGGTAAATTGACGTAAAACGCAATCCGTATAATCTTTGAGGGTTTTGAGTCTTCAAGGGTTTTCCTTTTGCAGCTCGTGGATACAATGTGACAGTTTACTTTTTTTATATCGGCTTCGTGGTTGTGGTCAAGATTTTAATATTTTCATACAATGAATATGTTAACTTACATCATATAGCTAGTTATTACACCATGTCTTCAATTTTATATTCCTCATCTTTGTTAAGTTCTACTCATTAATTTGAGACAATCATACATTGAAATTTCACTCAACTCGATGTTAGTATCCCCTGAGGGTTAACGTCTAGATTGTCGAAACATGTAGGGAACTATATCTTATGTTTTTTCTTTATTAAATTGTGGAGAAAGAATGGATTGTCTCACTTACATCGAGCTATTTGCATTAAGATTATCTTTGAATCTTGTGTGTCGCTTGGCTCTTAAAATACAGTTCAATAAGAAAGTTTTCTTCTGTTACATCGCCGATTATGTCCCTCAAAGTTCAACCAAACTTGTAACTTTATTTTGTTTGACTTTGTCGGACCTTGGCAATTCCTAAACACACAAGCAACAGCGACTATAACTAATTTTGATTGATTTTCAGCTGAATTTAGCCTCAGACATTGTCCCAACGACACGACATGTTGCCTGATGTTATATTTGACAAAGTTCTAGAGTTTGCCTTAAAAAAAACTTACTCAAGGGTCAAATTTTCAAATAATAGAAAAAAATTGATGTATAAGACATAAAATAATAAATTTAAACTAGACTAAAAAGACCAATTTTATTTTAGTTTTAAATTTTCATGAAATGTATTTAAATTTTTTGATCAGAACTGAAAGTTACATTTATCAAGTATTCTTCAGTATTGAGCCAAACAAGTGTTTAACAACAATGATTATTATGCATCTATATTAATATGAATTGACTATTTATTGGTTACGGTTTAACAAAGTATTTTACTGAAGATCATTATTTAACGGCGTGCCTCACCGTTTGCAATTTGTGTACGCTCGGGTACAGAAAATGTAGCTAGCTGCGTACCTATATTTTCTGTGGCTCGGGAAACTATGTTATGTTTTCTATTGCCTGACAGCAGGTAACCCTCATTATAAATGCAAAATACAAATTTTGGGTTACAGTGTGAACGCATTATTTTTAGACTTTAAGTACTTATACAGTGTGGCCCAAATTGGGCCTACATGTATGGGGATCTTGGAAACTATAGATGATAGAGAAACGGTTAAATGGGGAAAGTTTTTGACAATTATATTTCTAACTGAAAACCGTTTAGTACGCGGCCCTATCTTTTTTGGTTTTTGAAATATGTTGAAAAAACCAAAAAGATGTATTTTCGAAAATATGCTGTAGATTTCTTATTATTCACTATTTTGGCAATCTGTAAAAACATTTTTAAAGCAACTTTTTAAGTAGATTTTAGTTCTGCAATTTAATTTTGGTTACGACGTTTCAGTTATTTTATACCATCATCACGTTCATTTTTTCTTATGGGCGCCATATTGTATTTTATACTTAAAAGGTAGCTTATGACGTCAGCTTTTCAACGATGTAATATTTGTTGGAAAATAAATGAAATTGACTTAAAAAATAAAGAAAATTAATTTTCGCAACACGTCAAATTTGAGAAGAACACATTAGGCAGGGTTAAATTTGTTTAAAATATCATAATATTATAATACATTATTTTATTTTTTCCTTATGGTTAAAAATCTCATATTAACATTTCAAATAAAGAAAACTAAAAACGCAATGAATAATAATTATTGTTTTGAAAAGAAAATAAGAAAAAATATCTAACTTACTATACTTATTCGAAATGTTGGCCGTTTTTATTAATACATTTTTGACACTTTTTTAACACAGTATTGATGACCCTGCGAAGCGTGTTGCCATTTATGCTCGTAAACACATTCCTCACTCTCTCTTCTAATTCTTGTACAGATTCCGGGGGTTCAAACTCATATACTTCATTTTTTACATAACCCCATAAATAAAAATCGAGAGGAGTTATATCAGGGGATCTAGCAGGCCAATTAACTGGTCCGCCGTTTGAAATTAATTTGTCATAAAATATCTGTCTTAAGAGAGTTTGAACTTCCCGAACATTATGTGCGGGACAACCGTCTTGTTGAAACCAAATATTATTCAATTGATCTTGAGGAACTCTTGCTCTAATTGCCGGTAATATTTGATCTTCTAACAGCTCCAAGTATCTTTGGCCATTCAACGTATGATTATAAAAGAATGGTCCTATAAGTCTGTTGTCTAAAATGTAGGGAGAAAAGTAAAGCTGGGTTACTTAATACCTGCTATGTATTTAGCAAGCTAGGTGACATTACTTACCATACATACCACACCATACATTAAAACCAAATCGGGTTTGCAGTCTTTGTTGAGCCAATTGGTGAGGGTTTTCTGTTGCCCAAAGATGATGGTTATGTCTATTAAATACCCCGCAGTTGGTAAAATGTGATTCATCGGTCCAAATTACAAGACGACTGAAATCATGATTTTGTTCGCATTGATTCACATACCAATTTGAAAACTGCATTCTTCTTGGATGATCCGTTTCTCGTAAACCCTGAACTATAGTTGGCTTGTATGGTCGATATTTAGGGGTTAGTAAGTCTCTTGCCGACGCTCTTGTAGATGATGTCGGAGCGGCATTAAAATAGGCTCTGACATTTTCGTCACGCTCGTTATTACCTGCTTTTTCGTAACTCTTGGGCCGCGGTTTTTCAAAACTTCCATGGTTTCTCAGGTTCATAACAATTTTTGGAAAAAGTCTGACACTTGGCTGGGGTCTTTCAGGAAAATTTTCAAAATACCTTTCTAATGCAAGGTTTGCATTTCTGTTGCAATTAATGTAACATTCTAGCAAATCAAATTTTTCTTCGTGAGAAAAACGCAATGCCATTTTCTTTTAAATTCAGAATACACAAATAAATCGTTATTATTAGATAATAATCATAAAAACTATTATACTTTTACTCGTTCTGACAAGTAATATTTTTGTTTCATTTTCAAACGATAGTGGTTGGTCATAGGCTACTGGATTTTATTTTTGATTCATAGGTTATTGTAAGGTCATAGGCTACTGGATTTTATTTTTGATTCATAGGTTATTGTAATATTGATAATTGAAACAATGCAAGCAGTGTTTTGTGAATACTACAAAATGTAAACCTTTTAATTGGTATTCAATTTAGGGAGTTATAGTGCAGTTGTCAAATTTGATGTGTTGCGAAAATTAATTTTCTTTATTTTTCAACTCAATTTCGTTTATTTTCCAACAAATAATACATCGTTGAAAAGCTGACGTCATAAGCTACCTTTTAAGTATAAAATACAATATGGCGCCCATAAGAAAAAATGAACCTGATGATGGTATAAAATAACTGAAACGTCGTGTTCAAAATTAAATTGCAGAACTGAAATCTACTTAAAAAGTTGCTTTAAAAATGTTTTTACAGATTGCCAAAATAGTGAATAATAAGAAATCTACAGCATATTTGGAAAATACATCTTTTTGGTTTTTTCAACATATTTCAAAAACCAAAAAAGATAGGGCCGCGTACTAAACGGTTTTCAGTTAGAAATATAATTGTCAAAAACTTTCCCTATTTAACCGTTTCTCTATCTTCTCTAGTTTCCAAGATCCCCATACATGTAGGCCCAATTTGGGCCACACTGTATATTTTCATTATGTACAGGTACATTTTTTTATGGGTCTCACCCGATTGGCGATTTTCCTGCTGAATATATTACCAAATAAATCACATATTACTCAATGATTTTTGACAACGAAGACAAATTTAATTTTAAAAAATATATAGGTTCACAAATTTGACAGATACGACGCCATTTTGAATTTTTTTAAATGGCAACCCTCCTGAATAACCAAACACGTAAGTTGGTTGCATTTGGCTATCCGATTTCAAGAATATATTGTTGTTGATATTTATTTACAGCTGTTTCGGTGGTTCCTAATTTGCCCCTATCGATTTCGTCTTTTAAGTGTCTCACTCCTTTAATTTACGCAATAATCAAACACGACAGATGTCAAAAAGTGACAGATACGACACCATTTTGAATTTTTTGAAATGGCAAGCTTTATAAATAACCACACGAGTGAATTGAATTTCGTGGTCCGATTTCAAAAACCTATAGTATTGTTGATATTTATTTTTGGCGTTTCGGAAATACGTAAAAACCTATTTTTATTTTTATTTAAACTTTGATTAAAGAAAAAAGGACCAACTATTTTATTACCTCATAAACCCAGCCACACGTTAATCGAAAGATTGTACAGTGTTCGATTTTTTTTTAATAATTTGCAATTTCAGAAGCTCAAAAATGATAATTTTCCGTTTCTGCAGAAATGTCGATTCATCGCTAAATAAATGGTTATTATAATTTCTGGATCAATTTCTATACTTTCTACTATCCAATTACAAAATTCAGTTCTTCTTTCCCTATCATCCGGCCTTAACTAATAAAATAAATAAATTAATAAAATTGGGGTT
This sequence comes from Polydrusus tereticollis, assembly GCA_963920685.1. Classification (NCBI taxonomy): domain Eukaryota; kingdom Metazoa; phylum Arthropoda; class Insecta; order Coleoptera; family Curculionidae; genus Polydrusus; species Polydrusus tereticollis. The sequence continues at coordinate 62,320,859 of OY987329.1, forward strand.
TATTTATTAAAGGGGTGAGACACTTAAAGACAAAATCGATGACGGCCATTTAGGAACCCCCGTATTTCTAAAACGGCTGAAAATAAATATTAATAACTATAGGTTTTTGAAATCGGATCACCAAATTCAATTAACCCGTTGGGTTATTTATAAGAGTTGCTATTTAAAAAAATTCAAAATTGCGTCGTATCTGTCAAATTTGTGAACCTATATATTTTTTGACATTAAATTTGGCTCCCTTGTCAAAAATCATTGGGAAGTATATAATTTGTTTTTTATTATAGTTTGTAGGAAAACCGCCAATCGGGTGAGACACTTCAAAAAATGTCCCAGGTAATTTTAACAGTGTATAGATTGACATACCCGTAATCTTATCTTTAACCATAGGGTCGAAAAATTATAATAATAGAGCAAGCCGATCACTTAGGACAAATCTTACGACACTGGTGAACGTTTGGGTTTCTATTAATACGAATAAAATTTATAAGGTTTACAAAAAAATCTAAACTGCGCGAATTTGTAACTTGGAATAAATCCAGTAAGTCCAGTATTGTTTCTCTTTTTGGGAAAATTCTGGGACATGGGTATTGATAGTATAAGGTGTGGTCTTTTTAATTTAAAAATATTAATACTGTGTATTCTGAATTAGAGATATGATGTCATTGAAATTTTTTTTTAAATGACAACCGTAATTTTTTATTTACATTTTTAAGCAGCATATTAAGCACCATTTAAAACTGCCAAATGTCAAATTTTTAGTCCTTGTCATTTATAAGATATGCAACAAAATAATTTTATTTACCTTAAACAAAAAAAAAATACTTGTGCTCGTTTTTAATTTTTTCTTGTTAACAAATGCTCAACATGTTTTCTATTCATTATTTAGCAATATCTTAAACGGAAGAAAAACTTGTTTTGAACATTTCTAATAACTTCGGGAGAAATTAACCTACACTCATGTCTTAATCTTAATATAGCCTAAGAGAGTAAGGCCTGTAGACCTCGGTTGCCATCAATGGGCCCCCTTCTACCACTCTATCTGCCTGGAAATTCTGTATCCAGATATTTGCCAACAGCTCCTGCAAAGTTGGGAGGCGCACCATCTTGTTCAAACCAGATGATTATAATCGGGACGAAAAAGTCGACAGGATCAGGAAGTAGAGGAGGCAACTTCGGAACTAGCTTTTCTGCAAGAATTCCAAATCTCTTACCCCATTCAAATGTTCTTCAAAAAGTCAATATCCGCCCCAATGTTGACTTTTTCTGTGTGTTAAGTGTAGCCTTCCCTCATCCCGTGTGGATTGTCGTCTGCTCAATAACGACAATTTTGTCGGCTTACGTTACCATTTAACATGAACGTTGATTTATCAGAAAAAATAATGTTTTCTGTATTTAGATTATTCCTCTCTATAGTCTGTCTTTAAATGATGCGAAGTAATAAATCAATCAAAACCGTCTTCTCCATGGGCGTGCAAGATTTTTCGGCATGTGTAGATTTAAATAGGCCTGAATTTTTAAATTTGTGCAGAATTAGTACAAGTATCGACATTAAATTTAAGTTTTGTCTTCAAATATATATTTTAATATTAAATCTTTTAAGCTTCAAATTATGTACAGCCGTACCATTTACCTGGATATTTAGAAAGCAATTTTATGAAAACTAATTAGAGTCTAGGTACTTATTCCGTTTCTACTGTAATTATTATATTCCTTTTTTTTTGTACCTAAACCTGGGTACCTGTTTGCTAATTATGTGGGTATTATGTCTTTATGGGTGCCTATATTGGAATGATCCACCTATTTATACACCTTGGGTGTTTGTTTCTCAGTGAAACTAGTCAACTTGTGAAGTGTCAGTATTTTTTTAATTAAATATGGAGAATTTTCAACAACTGCCTGAACGCCCTAGAGGCGGTCCATGTACAGTAAATGAAAAAAAAAATTATTTGTTACGATTCTATTAAATGTAAGAATGTTGACAACGCAGCATGCTTAACGTTAAAAAAACAACAATATACATAAACTTTTAAAAGAAGAAAAAAGTGTTGGCGTTAAACCTCCAAAAACTTTTCCGAGGCGACCAAGACTTGAGCTGAATGACGTTCTAATGCAGAGAGTAATGCGAAACGTTCATAGTATCTTTTTAAAAAAAGAAATTCCCACGCTGGACAAGATTTTCTCCTCAATCCGAGAAGACCAGGCCTACCCATTTATGTGTAGAAATACGCTTCGGAAATTATTTTAAAAAATGGGTTTTCGGTGAAAAAACCCATAATAGGCAATCGATTTTAATAGACAGAAGCGATATCGTCTGTTGGAGGAGAAAATACTTAAGAAGCATCCGAAAAGCTAGGGAAAAAAACAAGAAAATATTTTACCTAGACGAAACATGGCTAAATAAAGACCACACTGTGACTAAATTTTGGCAGGATGAAAATATTAAAAGTTCAAGGCAAGCTATTTGGGAAGGATTGTCCACAGGATTAAGACCGTCATCTGGTAAAGAACATGGACTTATCATAACCCATATTGAAAGTTCTGAAGGCTTCGTTAAAGGTGGTATACTGATGTTCCAATCTAAAAATACAGAAGACAAACCTTCCATAAATTTCAAGGAGAACTTTGAATATTTTTATCCTGCCATATTTTTTGCACTGAATGTCTCTCGTTCAGCCAGGTTTCATCTAAATAAAAAACTTTTTTTTTCACTTCTTTATGTGCCAAGATCTCTTATACTTCCGTCTCCAAAAAATAATATCTTGTCTATCCAGTAAGTTTGAGTTTCGGTTGTCTCTTTGCCTGTGCTGTCAACCATTAAGAAATAGAGTATAGCCTGAACAAATAATAAATAAATTCATAATAGTAATAATAATACATTATTAAAATACAATAAAAATACAAAACATAATAATTCAGAAGCTAAAATATCATTTTTCTGTCCTCAGGGTTAATGAGATGTATCCGATCCGTTCGAAATCTTTAATAGTTATAAAAGCAAAGAACTATAGATTTTGCAAAACCTGCAACTTCACTTAAAAAATATTTTTGTTTTGTTTTTGATCTAATCTTAATTAATAGGCTATTTAACACTACGATGACTTAATGACAACACGATGGTCTGTACACAGAGTGTCCGAAAATGACGAGGACAAATTTAAAGGTATAATTCTACTTAAAAGAATATGAAAAAAGTTCATATTAACATAGATCCGCAAATGCTTCCATACGGAGCTACAGACCCTTGAAGATGGTATCATCAAAGTGTTTTTTTAAACTTATTGGGATCTAGGTATAGTAAAATTAATTTATATATTCCAACGATATAAATAAATGGATGCAAAGAGCGCGTGAGTACGATGTACTAGGACCGTCCAGGAACAGTCGCTCAAATAATTTACCACTGAAATAATCGAATGCCAACTGGAAGTGATCGTGCGGGGATCGTTGGAATCTGCATATGGATTTTAGTATAGTTACAATATAGAAATGAACTTTCAGGTATAGATTAGTGATATTGGAGGTCACTTTTCTTTTTAAACAAGTTACGTAAAAAGGTCCTCTGGGTACATGGTTGTATAGTCGACCGTTGTTAAACTAAATGAAATTTAATGCTAAAAAACTTTTTTTCAATTGAACAATTGATTCTACGTGACCAAATAAAGCTAGTAAGTCGCCTAACAAAAAATCGAGATGTTAATGTTTTCCGAGTTCATCCATATCATTATGTTCTAAAAAGAAAGGCACCGTATTCCTGACTTTACACCTAACGCCGCCGATTATGCTTGCCATATTTTTTCACCGCTATATGACGTACCTAATTCACCGTATTTTGACGGCCGCTACATGACGATGCCGTTTTCGAGGTAACCCTAGCTTTACAGCCCATCAAATTTTTTTTTGTTATTTTTAATATACGGCAATTCATTTCTTTGCCGCTCAAATGGATGTTCGGTACAGAGCTTTAACTTGATGACTTTTATCATTCTATTACAAAAATGTTTCCCTACTAAGTCACCACACCACCTGAAAACCATATCATATTTTTCGCTTATCTTTTTTATTTTGACAGATATTACAAAACCAAATATGTCGTGTTAATGATAACGAAATACTAAAAAATTTGTTTCGAGTCTATAAACCTCACCGTTTAGTCACAAATTACCATTAAACATTTTTATCATCATTAGTTCAGTTTTTCCAATGGACGCAAAGAAATCAAATTGCCATTGCCATCACTTAGATGACTTACTACCTTTTGTCACATAGAGTCACCTGTTCAAATACCCAAACACATTTTTCCAACACCCTGTATATACAGGGTTATTTTTTTTTAATTTAACATAGGCTAACTTTTTATTTGAAAAGATATTCCTATAGTTCATAAAGCAAAGTTTTAGGAATTGGTCCAGCTAAGAAAAATGTGTGGTAAAAAATAAACGAGTTCTCGCCAGATAATAAGGACCGTTTTTTTAAAACTCGATAACTACAAAATACAGAAATTTAAGCATTTTTTTATTCGACATCTACTATGATGCTTAATGTTCAATGAAGAAAATTAAATAAGAAAGTAATACTAAACGGGAGTAGATACGTAAAGACAAATTTATGATATATATACTATGAATATACAAAAAATAAACAAATACGCAGTCTTTGGAAAACTCTATAAGTAACAGTACTAATCGAGTATTTTAATAACAGTAGGTACTAAATAATAAAAATAAGAATAAATTATTATTGCATGCCGAAAGAAAATTATACTCCTTAAGCAGTAAATAAACATAGGTACTTCAGAAGCCAATTTCGAAGTCATCAAACAGACTGGTCTCATCACCACTGTCGTTTGAATCAACGGCAGTTGTTCCTCGTAGAACTTCATCATAAAAAGAAGAAACTTCATCGGTAACATCAATACCGCTCATGAGCTTTTTGACATCGATTTTCTTAAGGTCAGTAACGTGATTGATTACTGGAAGCTGCTGCGCTGCCTATATTTTATTTGGGTCTTTCACACCTTTTTTGAAAATAGCTTCTATTTCACTTCCTGTACACGTATTACGAAATTTGCAAACCAGTGACTCTTTTACTTTCTGGTACGTAAGGACCCGAGCGTCAGTTATTTTAAAAGGTAGCTAGCTTTTCAACGGTAATATACCGATAGAGGAGGCGTCTTATCGGTAATACCGATGTTTTTAACAAGAAATCGATTTTCTGACAAATTTTTACGAAATGTAATTTTTACTTATAATCTGATATGATCCCGAGAGCTTTAGCTCGAGGGTCTTATCTTTGATTATAAGTAAAAATTACATTGAGTGAAAATTTTCTTGGAAAATCGAGTTTCGAGTGAAAAACGAAGGTATGAAGATAAGAAACCGCCTCTAGAGGTGTATTTTATTGGATAATTTACTGAACATAAAAATGAAGGCCGTCTGATAAAGGTAAATATACAAGTTAGAGGTGTTACTAATTTTTTATTTAAGTAAAAAAGCTACAAGAGTAGAGGATTAATACACTTTCATTGTCACCCCCCACTCCTCTGACGTCACATGACCTTGAACGCAGGTGTTCAATGATGTCACATGACCTTGACCTTGAACGCAGGTGTTGGTATCACCTTGACCTTGACCTTGAACGCAGGTGTTGGTATCACCTTGACCTTGAAAATTTACGTCATATGACCTTGACCTTGAACGCAGGTGTTGGTATCACCCTGACCTTGAAAATGTACCTTGAAGTTTTATGACCTTGATGTTGCATGACCTTGAGCGTGCATTGTTTGTGGTATTATTCCCCCTCCATTACCTCGAAAATTTATCCTATAAAAAGGTCCCTTTCCTACAGAGCCGCATAGTCACACAGGCATTGATAACTGTTGCCTTGAAAGTTGAATAGAAATATTGTGTTTGTGGTGTGTTTTGTGAAAGTTATTAAAGGTATTTTATTACATATTTCAATAATGAGTCTTTCACAGCAGACTTTGGCTGAAATTAATAATATGATAAACAAGGATGTTGAATTTCTCGAGCACCGAAAAATTTCAACACTAACAGTGGGAAAAATTTATATCATAAAACAGATAATATTTGTTTCAACACGTTTTGGTAAAAGTATTGTTGTTACTTTATATGATAAAACACATAATGTAACATTTGAAAGTTTCTTACCCAAGCGTGTTGCTGAAACATTATCAGAGGCAACTGTTGACATAATGAATAAATCATGTGATAAATTTACCCTAACATATTTGGGGCAAAGCTCACATGTATTTTCTGGGGGTAATACTAGAGCATTATTAAATTTTGGGTGTTTAGAATAAACAATGTTGTGTAAAGAATATTTTAATATATAGTTTATCGTATTTTTAATTTTAATTGATAATCTAAGAAAAGTGTAATAGGTACCTAGTATCAGAAAACACAATCACAATCTCATTATTCTATTGTAGATGTGTGACAATGTTGCTGAAAAACAAGATACGTATATAAGTTGGTTAGCATGCAAATTAAGACGTATGGCTCAAGATATACTACAGTTTTCAATGTTTGATGGTTCCTGTTTGGATTCAACTGGCTGTCAGTACAGAAAGTATGTGCGTGATGCAATCAATTTTATGGCTGGTGCGCATCTATGTGGACAATATCTCTACGGATCCATAAACCTGAGTGAATTTTGTGCTGAAATGATTGATAATGATCTTGCCAAGTTTGTCATTCATATACCAGATCTAGCAAGTGATTTGGTAACAAAATTTAATTTGGTTGATTATGTAGATCCCGACGATATTACTTATATCGTAAAAGATGGTGTAGTCATCCGCAGCGATGGTGCAAATGGTTGTGAAATAATGGACAAAGTAGAAGATCAAGAAAAGTAAAATTACTTATTCGAACAACTTTTGTTTGTAAAAACATGTTCTGAACTGTATTTCCATAAACCAGTATAATATATAATATATATAAATGTATGTATATATTATTATAAATAATGGTCATGTTTAAAAATAAATGTTATGGTTTAATATATATAAATAAAACCGATAGGAAATAAATTGTTTGTAGTAAAAGCATTGTTTTATTTTTCCCAACATAACAAACCCTATATAAGCGTTTGTAAGATGAAAACCTTATGAAGTTATATAAGTAGAAGGTAAAATAGCAAATTAGTTTAGTTTAAGTTAAGGATGAGTCGAAGTAACAGCACAGTTGATAAGTTTGGACGTAAGAAAACCAATGAAAAATGTCGGTTTTTACGTGGACCACCTGGAAATGGATTCAGGCTTACTCTCGATGATCAGTATGATATGCAAGGAAAATCCCTAGAGAATGTTGCACCACCTAAAAAACCAAATGATGCTGCTACTCAAGAATATGTTCTCACTCAACGTGATCTCCTGCGTATACAACTAACTGCTGTAATTGTTAAGAAATTATCAGATCTGCGCATACAAGTTGCTGACGAAATTAGTAAGAATGTTATACAATTTTTTGAGCGAAAAATCATAGGATTGAATACAGATATTTCTCGGAGATTCGCTGTATTGAATGAAGAAATAAATCACTTAAAGGAGAAAGTACAGAAAACTAAAGAAAAAGTTGATAGAAATTTTCATCCAGAATTTACATTCGGAAAGTAGACAGAAGGTTTTATCATGATAAATAGAAGGAAAAAGTAACAAAATACTTTGGTAATTGTATTGTTATAGCAATCACCTAAGTTTAGTTCTTAAGGTCTTTATTGTAATGCTTTTATGATAATAAACCGATTTGATTGTTTATTTACCTTATTATTTAAACCAATCTGGGAAGGGAAATATTAAAATAAAAGATACATGTGCTAATTTTACAATAAGTGTTATCTATTTTCTGGAAAAATATTTTATAAACTACATTAAGTACTTAAACAATATCAGACTTATCTATCCAAGAATTAAATTGATTAGGGAAACCCAACCATTTTACAAACAATTGATCGATGTGATTTTTCTGACGTTTTCTAAGAATTTTTTCAACAAGATATACGTTTGGGTTGGTTGTCTTTTGTAGTTCAGCTTCGTAGAAACAACCTTTAATCGGTTCACCTTCTAATGATTCCAGTATGTAAGTAGGTGGATTTGTGATGTTGCTTTTTACTATTTTGAAGAGTTCTGTTGACCATGAAGGTGTATACCCCTTTTCGAATATGGATTTGTATTTACTGATGCGAACTATATCACCCAGATGGAATTTATATTTCTTCGGTCTAACCTTTAAATAATCGTATGCCCTAATTTGGGTATCTTCTAACACATTTTTGGGCTTCATGCCGATGGTGCGATGCATTGTGTTATTATAGACGCTTGTTACTGATGGTAATAGTTCCACCCACCGGTAGGAACCTCTAGTCGAAAATTGTTTGTATAATGCACTCTTCAAAGTTCTTATAACACGTTCAACAATTGCCGCCTTTTTCGTGCTAAATGTAGAATAATGATTTATATTAAATTTTTTCATAAGGGCTTGAAAGCGACTATTATAGAATTCTTTTCCCTGATCACTTTGTAAATTGTCTGGTGTATACGATGCCTCTTCAATTATACTCTTCATTGCATTGGTCACTTCAGCACCGGTCTTGTTTTTGATTGCTCTGGTGTACACAAATTTGGAGTAACAATTGATGCATACAAGGATGTAGCGATAACCATCGTTTTCATCAGCATATTGTTGCATTTCCGCTAAATCTATTTGCCATAAATCCTTGTATCCTTTAATGATCGTCCGCCTTCTAATAAAGTTTTTTCTAGCAGTCCGGTGCAGTTCATTAACAATTTCAATTTTTCCCCTGCTTGCTTCCATATTTTGTAGCGAAGCGAACACGTCTCATTAGACACTGAGCAAAGGAAACAAGGTACATAATTTAATATATTATTTGTTCTTCACGAAGTTCCTCAACAATTGACATAATCTCATTGTCATGCCCAGTATTACCAGCTAATTTTGAACTCCACAGCAATCTTAAGCGATCAACCAACTCCTTTGGTTTATTCCAATAAATGTATTGAGGTGATTTGGAAGAAAGTAGTTTCTTGTTGGGTATTTTTATTTTTTCAGCGATGTTATTTTTTACAACAGCACCACCTGATTTAGTGCCCGCCGGCATCAGTAGTGGTTTTATAATATGCAAATATTTCATTAATCTGGTTTCTCGTAGACCCATATTTTTGTCATAATTTTCATATGCTGCACTAGTTAGTTCTAAAATATCCGTGTATTTCTGTAGCACACCATCATCGATTTTATCGTGTTGTGTTAGAAATGGTGGATTTCTTAAAAAAAGCAAATCGTAAAGTTGAGGCGTTCCATCAAATACACCAACATTTTTCCCGTTTTTATATAAAGAAATTTTGCCATTTGGAAAACGCACTTCTAGGTTACCAATATATCTTTTAAGGTGATTCGGTTTTTTACCAAAATGTACACCATAAATGGTATCGTATTGAGATGGCTTATTTTTTAAGCCATTTAAGTACGCTTGAATCTTGTCGAGCGGTGGTGAACTTGTATAACTTGAAGGGGAAGGTGTCTCAAACAATGTAACATTGGTATCACGTTTCGGTGTTGTATCGATGTGAGCTTTTCGGCTTATCCGCGGTGTAGACGATTGAAATGATGATATGTGATCGGATATTTCCTCAGGCTCCTCCATTGTGCTAGTACTACGACTATATTGCTTTCCTTGGGTTTTGGGTTGCTGCTGCTGCTGGCGTTGCTTTACTACATTAGATATAGATGTTAGTGGTTTAGTGATTGGTTCGTAAAATTTATCCAAGTCGAGCGCACTTTGTGTCTTCGCCGCCTTGAATTGCTTAAATTTTTTTCGAACAGCATTGGTCGTTTCCACTAGTTTTCGTTTTAAGTCAATTTCTTCATTCATGGTGTTGACAAACTACCGAACAGCAATGAAATGAATGCATTCATCACTGTTAAACAAATATATAGCTATCAAGTCCCTTGCGATATCTTCCCGAATTTACATCACTATCTTTATCGATAACCAAGAATCCATATTTATTATCCCAACATTTCGAGCACATTTCCTGAAATTGTGTAAAATTCAGGTCGGGTGATACATGATCGGAAAAAACGTGTCTCATATTCATTTCATCTTGTTTAAACATAATAATAAAGTTGGCATTATCTCGCACAAGCTGTTTAGGAACTCGTGAATATGTTTGAGCCAAATAAAAGGCATCCACATTTTTGTGACGTCCCATACAAAAATAAGATCTTATGACATCCTGTTTTTCGCACATAACATCATCAAATATAAATATCGAATTAGGCTTTGCGTCCGATGGTTCCACAATATTGCAAGCATCACTGAATGCATAGTAACCAAGGCCCTTGATGGGTGTAAGAATTTTCCTCAAATATTCGTATTTTGGTTGATGTAGGGACTTGGAGTAGATATAAACATTTTCAAAACGAAGACCCAAGGGGTGAGTAAGTAGTGAAATCATAACATTGGTTTTGCCACAATTCGAAGGTCCAATTATTATTCCACGAATGGATGATGGAAGCAAAGGACCGTGTTTCCTTAACAATTTCTGTTCATGTCCACACCCAACTTTTTCATCGAGATTATCGATGGGGAATTTTTGTTTCAAATGTACTATCCGCATATTGATAAAATCAATACTTTATAGCAAACTTTTCACTTAAATGGTCATTCAGATGCTGATCACCGGACGAAGTAGATCGTCTCGTTTACAGACTAAGACTGGAAGAGGCTTTGTTAACTCCTTAATTAATAACCTGCCGGTGGAGCTGCATATCCCAGGTTATCAATATTGTGGTCCCGGAACAAAAGTGATTAAACGTGTGAAAAGAGGTGATCAAGGAATTAATCCTTTAGACGTGGCGTGTAAGAAGCACGATTTAGCTTACTTACGTAATAGAGACAATTTAAGTGAGCGGCACCAAGCAGATTACGAGTTGGAACAAAGTGCTTGGAAACGAGTGAAATCTGCAGACGCTAGCGTTGGTGAAAAGAGTGCTGCGTGGTTGGTAACAAACATTATGAAAACAAAGCAACGTTTTGGTATGGGTGTGTCATCAAGCAAAAGGAAGGGTCGTAGATCAAAAATTACCAAGAGGAAGCGGCGAGCTGGTAAGCGACGTTCTGGAAAGCGGGTGCGTGTGCAGAAAGTAGCTTTTGGTTCTGCTGTTCGACGTCCGATTCGAGCAGAATTGCTAAGAGGTGGTGGAAAGAAAATGAATATTCTAAATGCATCGAAAATAGCCGTTACAGCAGCCCGCAAATCAGTAAAAGAAGCAGGTGGTAAACGAAAAGTTCGCACACCTAGGATTATTCCTATTCCTAAAACTGGTGGAGTATTACCATTAATACCAATATTTGCTGGTCTGTCAGCCTTAGGCTCGTTAGCAGGTGGCGTCGCCGGCATTGTTCGCACCATCAAAGAAGTGAAGAAGGCAAATGCAGAAAAAACAGGCGCCACTTTAAAACTAAGAGGAAATGGATTATATCTGAAACCATATCGTTCAGGTATGGGATTGTTTATGAACCATAGGAATATGTCAAAAAACTAATTGAATCCCTACCCCATAGACCGCTATCAAATGTCGATCTGGAAAAGTATGTGTTAAAACTAAAGATACCTCACTTTAGGGGAGTTTATATGCGAGATTCATTACCTGCACGTGGTCCCCGACGGTATGAAGCAGCCATTGTTAATTTGGATAGCGCATCGGGGGTAGGGACGCATTGGGTGGCATATCGAAAAGTCAACTTTGAAGTAACATACTATGATAGCTTTGGTGATTTGCCACCACCTACCGAATTGGTGAGATATCTGCAAACAGGTTCGAACGCGTCGAAAAACATTTACTATACATACGATCGTCAGCAAGAATTCGATTCAGTTTGGTGTGGCCATCTGTGTTTGAAGTTTCTCTCCGATATAAAATAATAATAATAATTATGTCTTTGACGTCACAAGTTGAACGCGATAACTACACAAAGATCTTGCACTCACTTAAAGTGTTTAAACAAGTGGGTGGATTGTTGAGAATGACTGCCGAAGAATTAGAAAACGTGCCGAAGGAAGTAATGATTTCGATGGCGCCAAATGAAATTGCTCTAGTTTGGGATAAGCTGTCAAATGAACTGAAAAGTGACGAGGATATGATGAAATATCAGTTTTGCTATGAACATTACAATAGCGACAGTGACGATTCCAACAAGGATGTGGGTGATGGGCCATTGCCTCGAAAATTATTTTGTTGTTACTGCAAAATCAGTGATGTGAATATAACAGCTGAAAATTCGATTAACACGACATCAGATGAGAAGAAAAAAAAAAGCGCTAGTGTATAAACCCATTGAACTGCTGCAAATGATAATAAAAACAATCACAAATAGCTACTTAACGTCAGTCATGTCGCATACATTCACGCTAACAGGATCCTCGAGCGTGTTAAGCGCCGACTTTTATCCACCCATTGAACTGAGTACAACAAGTAAATATGGTCTTGCACTTGTGGGATTTTACACATATAATTCAATTTTTAACATTGATGAAAACAACAACTCATTTGGTTACATAATTGATGAAAACAACAGCTCATCTGGTAAAATAAGGAATGATGAAAAAATATCACATCTACTGACCATTCCACCAGGAGCATATGAAATTGATGAAATTGGTCAAGCTATGTTGACAGCCCTAAAAGAGTCAACCCGCGACGATAGTGATGAAATATTTTCGTTAACAGCCAACAATAATACATTACAATGTGAGATGAAATCGAAGTATGACATTGATTTGGGTGGTGACAAAAGTATTGCCAAAATGTTGGGGTTTGACGCTAAAGTGTTAAAAAAAAATGAAAAGCATCAGTCAGTGTACAATGTGGATATTATGAAAGTACGCATTATACGGGTTGATTGTAATATAATCTCTGGTGCATTCCTGAACTCGTCGAAATGCCACATCCTATTTGAATTTGATATTGACGTTGAAGCAGGGTATAAAATTACGAAAGAGCCGCAGAATATTATTTATATGCCGATTATACCGGAAGGACGTCAGTTCATAGACAACATCAGTCTGCGAATCTTGGATGACGACGGAGATCTGATTGACTTTCGAGGCGAGAAGATAATTATTAAATTGGAATTAAAGAAAATAGCATAAGGATGGGTTTCTGCTTTAACACTCAACTACGTTTGTTGCATACTGTGAAAGATTCAGTTAAACATAATAAAAGTAAACAAAGTAGGCAAACCAGGCTCATTCGTAATCCAGTCATAAGATCGAAAAGACCTCATCGGCAGCAGCAGCAGCAGCAGCAGCTTTCTCGTGAAGATTACAGTTTTTTACGATCAATTGGTTTGAAAATACGAAAATCTAGAAAATGACGGCTACTAGTGAAAAGATCGAGGTTTTCACCGAACCTATCTTCGAGAACTCCATAATAAGTTTACAGGAACATACTTATAAACCATATGGTTCCCCAACATTTAAGAACTCTGATGAAATTCGTATTCCCGTACACTTTCAAGACATAATCTTGGATGTTTCCGAAAGTTACATATACATCGAAGGTACTTTCAAACCTAAAGATGCAACAAAGAAATGTTACTTATCGAATAATGCTATAGCCTTCCTTTTCGACGAAATTCGCTATGAAATGGGTGGTGGTGAACAAGTCGCAATTGTCCGAAAACCAGGAATTACAACAACACTGAAAACGATGGCATCCTTCGGCGCCTTACAAAATAATTCTCTAATGGTTTGTGGATGGGGTCTAAATGAAAATAATCAAGCTCTTGTTGATGCCACAAGTCATGTATTCTCCGGAAAGCTCCCCCTAAAGTATCTAATGGGTTTTGCAGAGGACTATACGAAAGGAATTTTTAATGTTAAGCAAGAGCTTATTTTAATTATCGCTCGCAATTTTACCAATTGTTATGTTGGTGAAGTGGAAGCAGACATTAATATTGATAAAATCGAATGGAGAGTTCGTCATATTATTCCCGACGATCGTCAAAAGCTAAAGATAATGTCTCGCATGAATAAAGGTGTAAATAGCGCCAATATTCCAATGGCATATCGTAAATGGGATCTTTACGAACTACCTGCTTTGCGACAAACATCATCAGATGTGTGGGCTTTAAGGACTAGCACAAGTCTTGAAAAACCGAGATATTTGATTATTGGTTTTCAGAATAGTAACAATTGCGACAATAAGGCCAAAGATGCCACCCAGTTTACTACAGCCAATATAAGTGACATACGAGTATACCTTAATTCCACCGTCTATCCATATGAAAGATGGAATTTAGAGTTTGGGAAAAAATTATATGCGACAGCTTACTATACCTATGAGAACTTCCAGAGTAGCTACTACGGTCGAGAAATGGTGGACCCAATGTTAAATTACGTCGAATATCCTGACAACCCCATTTTCATCGTGGATTGCAGTCATCAACCAGAAGCTATCAAATCATCCACAGTTGATGTCAAAATCGAGTTTGAAACACGAAACAGTAAATTTCCCAAAGACACTAAAGTTTATGCATTGGTTATTCACGACTCATTTTTAAGTTACAATATCATGAATGGTTCAGTTAGTAACAAATCCATATTTTAATCTAAGTTCTGTAGTTTATCTTTCTTTGTAATAAAATAACCTTAGATATTTAGTATCTTAACAGTTTTATTTTGTAATACCGTTTAAGGAAGGCACTGTATTACATAGAAAATAAATTTAGAAATAAATATTTTAATATTATCTACCGTGTTTCTGTTATTGTAAAAGCTACTACTGTTGGTTTAATTTTTGTAACCGAGGATCGAGGGTATATTTTAATATGTTACAAGACATGAATTATTCAATGATAAGAATATATAGAAGTGTATGAGACAGAGAGAGAGAGGGAGGTAGAGGTGGGGGCAAAATAAAGTATATATAATGACCGATTTTGACATGGAAACTCATACTGTCCCGAAATGTCATCAAGTTCAGATGCAGGATATTCAACCGATGAAGACCGAACAGTTGAACCAAATGTTCAACATAGAGCGGTACGTAGGGGAGGTAGGTTCAGAGCTAGATTTTGCATAGTTCAATCCTATGTAAAATGGGGCCTTCACGTCAATTTATGTATGAATTGCTACATAACTAGATTTGGAGGTTTGAATGATGTTAATTTCATTCAAACTCATTTTACATTAGGATATAATAGGGCGATGCAAAATCACTCGAGATGTAGTGATTGTCGTGAAAGATTGTTTACGGTCTTTCACCAACAATCTTGCATTATTTGCAATAGAATGTAAGTTCTATTACAAATAAAGCTACTACTACCTACCGCCCGAACCCTGACCCACCCTAACCCCCTCAGGTCCTCTTCGGAGGGCCACATAAAGACTTGAGCGTAGTTAGTTGTTTAATGTCACATACCCAGGGTGGCACAATACTTTTCGAGAAATAATTTTTCGATTGTGCTACCATGGGTAGAGACATGCGGGACCGGTAGAAGTCGGTTCAGCGGACTCAACGACTCCGTAGAAGGACTACGATAATTCCCACTTTCTCTCTCCTATGCGACCACCCGAATAATTACACCTCACAGGTCCTTTTTGAAGGGAAAATTAAGACTTGAGCGTAGTGGATCACTTGATTGTGCTACGGTATTATTATTATTATTATTATTATTGAAGGCATACCACCGTAAGCATATTATTAAAATTTTACTATGGTAAGGTGACTGTTAATAAAACACTTTGGACATTTTGTATTATTTATTTAGGTAAACAATTATGTATATAGTCATACAATATTCTAGCATTTGTTACGCTACAAGAACAAATATTTAAACTATGATTGGAGCAATACGTAGTATCCATTGTTAATTTTGGTATATTAATAGAATCAGTAGTGAATTCTAAATTAACAATAGAAGGAGTTTTAAGGTTCATATCGAAAAGTGTTTATTAAAAAATCCTTCTTAACTTGTCCCTTGACATAAATAGTGTCGACATCGTGCAGAGCGTCGTAGAGAATCGAGAAAAGTTGGTCGAGATCCGTTTCACCATAAGTATAGCAAAGTCCATGTCGGTTTCCATATAAGTACAACGCCTGCTTCTGACATTCATACGATAGTTCTTGAAACGGTATTGTTGGTTTAAAGAAGTAACTTTTCATCTCCCTTCCATCATAAATAGCCAACTCTTTAGGTTGAAATTGTGGAACGCAGAATCCTTGAATGTCGACTACAACAAACTTCATCTCATCAAAGCTGGGATCAAACTAAATTATTTTTTTAATTCAAGACACATTTTTGAAGGATATAGTAAAATTTACACCCCACCCCTAAAATATGGCTATAAATACGTATGCGCATAGCAGAATGTATCACTCTTCATCCAGCCATGGACGCTACTAGACTGATGTTGACCTCGACCAGGAAGAGGAAAATCGAAGAGTATTGGGCAGCCTCAAAGAAGAAATTTGAAGGGAAACCGATCGCTGTCGTTAAGCCGACAGTACAAGCAGCACCACCACCACCACCTGTCGTGGTGGTGATTGACGACGACGACGACGACGACGAGGAAGAAAGGGTTGGAGCGCCCGAACCACCAGCACCTCGTCGGCGTTGGCGTCGGATAATTGCACCGCGATCTGTCCAGATCGCCAGAGGGGAACAGCCGAATTAGCTGGTTTCCCTAAACCTACAAAAAACGGTCCTTTTCAGGACCACACTTATACTTTGAGCGTAGTTAGTTAGTTAGGCAGAAGTCCCATTTTTGGGATGATACAATACCAACATGTGGTATTTGTTATCATCGCATAATAGAAAAACTTCAAGGGATTTTCTGCAGTACATAATTCATCGCATTTCTCTCAAATTAGTTAAAAATAAAAATCTTGTGTTTGATTGTGTTACTGTTGGTAGAGACCGAGTAATGTTTATTATAAATGGCTATAAGGCAGATCATTCAAATATTATTATCCCCCACTACAATGTTAGCATATAAATACTAGTTCAGCTTCACAATTAATTCATATACATCTTGGACATGGCCCAAGAAAGACCTGCAAGCCGTGGCTCGTCGCTGTTTAGCGATGAGACAGAATATGTTCCTCGACCCCAAGAAGGACCTGCAAGCCGTGGCTCGTCGCTGTTTAGCGATGAGACTGAAATTGTTCCTCGACCCAACAGACCACCACCATCGAGGCGAGTTGAAAATGTTGAGGCCACTGGACCTGCGGACTCCACATCGAATGCGGGATCGGTAGAAGTCAGCGATGACTTTAGCGGACCAGCCGATTCCACATCTTGGTGGGATTTTGAAGATGATATGGACGCCGGTCCTGCGGACTCAACCACTCCGTAGAAGTCCTATTCTCTTTACTATGCGACCGCCCGAACCCTGACCCACCCTAACCCCCTTCCCCAGGTCCTCTTCGGAGGGCCACATAAAGACTTGAGCGTAGTTAGGTTGTTAAATGTCAATTTTTATCCCAACGTTTTACGGCAAAATTTTTTTAAGGCAATAATGATCTTTCGTCATACCTACGAAATTTAAAGTTCTTACAATTTTTTACTGAAAAACCAGTTATTTAGCTCAAAAGATTCCATTTCTCTCGACAAATTGTTAATTTTTGTAAAATAAAAAATATTTAAATTTTCAACTTTTAAGAATTTTTTTCGAATACATGCCAACATTTGGGAAAAAAATGTTATACTACAAAAACACTCATTTACCTCTAAAGATTCCATTTTAATCAAAAAATCGTTAATTTTTGTAAAATAAAAAATATTTAAATTTTCAACTTTTTTGGGAAAAAAATGTTATACTACAAAAACACTCATTTACCTCTAAAGATTCCATTTTAATCAAGAAATCGTTAATTTTTGTAAAATATAAAATATGCAAATTTTCAACCTTTAAGAATTTTTTTCGGCCACTTGGCGATATTTTATGAGGAAATGTCATTATAAAATATTTCTTGGCATATTTTTCTACATAAAATTGCTGAAAAAAAAATTTAAAATCTCCAAAAATCAATAGGGGGTTATGAAAAAGATAGGTGAAATAACGAAAACTGCCCTTTAAAGCTTCACAGTGCCTCAATGGTAAGTCGTAGAGAAAAACTTTTCGAGTAAATGTTTGTTGAAATTTTTTAAGGAAAATTATCGTGGAAACAGATTTAAAATCGGATGAAGGATAAAGAAGTTTGTTCAATTTTTTCAAGGTCAGAGATAGTTCTAGCTCGCTTATGCGTAATTGAAATGTGCAAAACACACTGGGAGATGGTAGGCAAGGTTCGGTTTATACGTTTTTTTTTTTTTTTTTTTTTTTTTTTTATAAGTGCCCACCCGCCCCCCACCGTAGACGGGCGTCTAAATCGTTTGCGGGGGGTCCCGTCAAGATCGGACCACGGATAGCTGAGATAAAACGATTTTTCACCGGCGAACTTTTTTATTTATGGTTTTTTACTTTAATAAAAAATTTGTAAATATTCTCCACATAATTTAGACCATCTCTTATACGAAGCTTTTTTTTATGGGACTGACAATAAGGAAGTTCTGATACTTGACACTAAAAATGCTATTTTTTTATAAATTGTTGTAAAACTTGCTTCATATTGTTAATTTTTAAAATTAAAAAATTCCATAATTTAGCTCACGAGTAGACGAATCTTTTATGTCAGATACAACTTTTATGTAGGATGGGCGAAAAGCCTAAAAATTAAACATTTCTAAAAAATAGCCAGGTGGGGCACCCCATGCATTTCACATTTCAATTGCTTATATAACAAAAAATAGCGGTATTAAGAAATTTTAAAAAATACCCTAATTAAGTTCGAAACCGGCCGCATCTTATTTATTATGCAACTTTTGATGTAAAAAGTATGGAAATACCTCAAAAAGTAAAAAAATAGAAAAATCTAAATAACTCGCTTAATATACATAATTTAAAAAAAATGACAATGGGGTTTTTAAAATTTAAGAAAATGCAATTTTAAAAAATGGGAGCTTATAGTTTACATCTAGTCACACATTTTCACTTCAATACTTTTTTCTCTAAAATTATGGCAAATGCCTAAAAAAAAATAATTAATAACAAATAAAAAAAATTTTTCAACTAAATGCAATTTAAAAAACGGGGATGTATGGTTTAAACGAAGGCAAACATTTTAGCTCTATTGCATTTCTGCGTCAAATTACAGCAAATGCCTAAAAAAAATTAATTAATAACAAATATGAAGGTGGTACTACCAAAAAAATTTTTTTTTCAAATAACTGCAATTTAAAAAACGGGGATCTATGGTTTAAACGAAGGCAAACATTTTAGCTCTTTTGCATTTCTGCGTAAAATTACGGCAAATGCCTAAAAAAAATTAATTAATAACAAAAATAATGGAGGTACCACCAAAAAAAAATTTTTCAACTAAATGCAATTTAAAAAACGGGGATCTATGGTCTAAACGAAGACAAACATTTTAGCTCTTTTGCATCTCTGCGTAAAATTACAGCAAATGCCTTAAAATATTAATTAATAACAAATATAATGGAGGTACGGCCAAAAAAATTTTTCAACTAAATGCAATTTAAAAAACGGGGATCTATGGCTTAAATGAAGGCAAACATTTTAGCTCTTTTGCATTTCTGCGTAAAATTACAGCAAATGCCTAAAAAAATTAATTAATAACAAATATAATGGAGGTACCACCAAAAAAATTTTTCAACTAAATGCAATTTAAAAAACGGGGATCTATGGTTTAAACGAAGACAAACATTTTAGCTCTTTTGCATTTCTGTGTAAAATTACAGCAAATGCCTTAAAAAATTAATTAATAACAAATATAATGGCGGTACCGCCAAAAAAAATTTTTCAACTAAATGCAATTTAAAAAACGGGGATCTATGGTTTGAACGAAGGCAAACATTTTAGCTCTTTTGCATTTCTGCGTAAAATTACAGCAAATGCCTTAAAATATTAATTAATAACAAATATAATGGAGGTACGGCCAAAAAAATTTTTCAACTAAATGCAATTTAAAAAACGGGGATCTATGGCTTAAATGAAGGCAAACATTTTAGCTCTTTTGCATTTCTGCGTAAAATTACAGCAAATGCCTAAAAAAATTAATTAATAACAAATATAATGGAGGTACCACCAAAAAAATTTTTCAACTAAATGCAATTTAAAAAACGGGGATCTATGGTTTAAACGAAGACAAACATTTTAGCTCTTTTGCATTTCTGTGTAAAATTACAGCAAATGCCTTAAAAAATTAATTAATAACAAATATAATGGCGGTACCGCCAAAAAAAATTTTTCAACTAAATGCAATTTAAAAAACGGGGATCTATGGTTTGAACGAAGGCAAACATTTTAGCTCTTTTGCATTTCTGCGTAAAATTACAGCAAATGCTTAAAAAAAATAATAAATAACAAATATTATGGAGGTACCACCAAAAAATTTTTTCACTAAATACAATTTAAAAACCGGGGATCTATGGTTTAAGAGAAGGCAAACATTTTAGCTCTTTTGCATTTCTGCGTAAAATTACAGCAAATGCCTTAAAAAATTATTTAAATACGAAACGGGTAGTACCAAGAAATTTTATTTTAAGTTGTGATTTATTGTAAACACTAAGTCAAATATTTTAAGTTCAATACTAGCTAGCCAATCTAAGAGAAAAGTGTGCAGATTAGGTACTGACGAATGATTAAAAGAAAAACAAAGTAAACAATAATATAATATTTATTAGTAGCAATTTCTATAATTATATAACAGTTTTACATTCGATGCTGCACAATGCCATGGATGCATCGTTTTGTGGAAAAAACACTCTGGAATCTTCTTAAATTTACTTAATTTCGGTTCCAGCTTACAGGGAATATCTGTAATGATTTCTTCGCTTATAAACCTCTTTAGGAAATTTGCCTTCATACTTCCTTTTACGTATATCCTGGGTGATTGGTATAATTCCAACACATGTTTAAATATATTGTTAATTTCACAGAGTTCTACGTTTCCAGACTCCCACTTCAGTCCATGATACTTTTCGGCCCATTTGACATGTTTTAGCTCCGCAAGGGACAACATATTTTTCGCAAAAGGAGCTTTAAATAGATAACTTGAGATACGAAACCCATCGTAAATTGCTAACTCTTTTGGAAAGTATCCAAAAGAAGAACAATGGTAGCCTTGGATATCAAGAAAAATGTCTGAAGGATATTCTCCCATCGTGGCTTGCAATCGACTGATGTAGTTAGCGAAGGAAATATAGTTTTAGACAAATCTATTCGACTTAATAATTTCTTGAATTCGCTAAAGTAAAATTTCTTATAACTTCGTTTGCTTAAAAATTATTTAAATATTAAGATTTAAACTTTTTTATATATAGCCTATGGGTTTATTGATTCTCATAAACCTAACTAATTCAAAATGTTGTAAATAAAACAAAATTTAATTGACTAGGATGATATTTATTTAAATATATTTTTATAAAATATATACATTTATATTACATTACTATACAATTCTTAAACCTAAATCTATATACATTTACTATAACAAAACTTACTCTAAATTAACACTAAAATTATATGCCTATACAATTCTTAAACCTAAATCTATATACATCTAATATTACAAAACTTACTCTAACTTAACACTAAAATTGTCTAATAACAATAGTTTTTTTTTTAATTGTCCCACATCACACCTAGCTAAATCTAACTTTTTTTTTAGTTCCGTAATCTGTCTCTCGTAAATTTCCACATCACTTTCTCGCGCCCTTAATTGTCCCAAAAGTTTACCCCGCACATTATAGGCGTCTCTTAGGACATTCCTTTGGCTGCTAGAAAACTCATCTAGCCAACCTGGTTGAGACGCCACAAACGTTGATGATGATGTGGACGCACTAGATGCACTAATTGGTCGCTCTATATTTTTTTTTCGACCTTTTCGTTCTTTCCGGCACAGCTCCGGTGATAGTGGTGGTGGCGATGGTGTCCTCATGATTGGGCCATCCACGACAACTACCACCGGAGCCAAGTGGTTTGGAATCGCTGCTGCTGCTGGTGGTGGTGGTGAAGACGGCATCTCGAATCCACCGGGAAAAGGTACGGGGAGGCGCCTAAATGTGAATTTCTTCTTTTTCGGCACATCCTTTGCCACAGACGAATAAAATTCACCCTTGCTTTTGGATCCACCAGTCGTCAGTAATCTTTTTAATTTTGAATGTGTCGGCTGGGCTTCCTTAATCACAACATTACTGAGAACATTGACTTTTTTGTTCTCAGCTGCTTGCCGCTTCTCTATGTCCCTCAACAACTGGCCACATGCATCATCCATAATCTGCTCCATTCCATCGTCTGCTATACTCAAGTCGTTCCCGGGGGCTGCGGGCTCGTCCACAAAGGCGTTTGCGGTAATCAGATGTAAATCATCTTCGACGCCCAGAAGATCTTGGGTTGAAACACTCATTAAATCAGAAATATCACTCATGTTTGAACACATTACGTACACAGGAATAATTGTCGTCACTAAAAGTTTCAGACTGAAGAGCTCCACACAAGATGCTCGCTTTTATGCCTATTCCCCCCACTATAAGTTCACCCCACCTCGAGTCTCGCCGTCCTTCACTTCGTTCTTGTCACCACTCTTCTTAGTGCCCTTGACTACAGGCACTTTTCAAGGTTGCGCGTTCTCTTGAAATTTTAAAACTAGCTTTATCAAGGTCAAGGTGTATCTTGCCATCCTTGAGGTAGTGCATTTTCTTTTAAAATTCTACATAACACTAATCCAGTACGTTGATAAATATTAAAATTAACAGTTTATATATGAATTTTCCAATTATTTTAACGAGTTTAAAATCGGTATGACATAAAATTACTTAAAAACTAAAGATATGATTGAATAACTTTCAACAAGTTTACCAAATTTTCTTCTGGGTCTGCACTATAAAAGTCTAAATCCTTATGTCCCCAAGGCAAAGTTTTTGTCGTTGATGGTATTATATAGCGTTTGTCGTCGTGGTGAGATAATGCTACCTTGTTTAATATTTCCGTGTAAACGTCGTGTTTATAACTACGAAACGTTTTCATTTTGCGAAATATTAAACCACCACGCTCTACTACATTTTGATAATCTTCCAGGTGAAGTTGTTTCTCAATAACTGCTTTTTTGACACCTTTTGCTTTCTTCACTTCATTATGAAGCGAGCTGATGTAATAAGCTTTAGCGCCGGTGCCGTAAAAACACATTATCGGATCACCTGGAAATTCATCTTTCATCCGACCTACTACTGATTGACTTTTCCGGATATTAAAAATATTCCCTTCTACATAATTAGAGGTGTCGAACTTATGAGGGTTCTCTGCAATTGTTCTATAAAAGTCGTCGGTAAAAACTTTTAAAATAAGAGAATCGGTGTCAGTGTACAATAAGGAAACGTTACTACCAAATTTTGCTTTAATGAAATTATAAAAAAAGTCGTAAATCACTGTCTTTGACATATCCAATATGGAAAATCCGATATAAATTGGTTTATTGTATATAATTTTTAGTTTATCCATATGTATTGCAACAAAATCTTCGGTAAATATTGTTGAACTTTTGTAATTCGGACGCGATATTAAAGCCCTTGCCCCTACTTTACCCCGCATGTTTTCCCACTGTGTGATTAACTTTATATCGTTGCGATTTTCGACATTTTCCATAGTCTTGCCAAAAATGGCGTTAATAATTAATTTAAATGTATCCTTACCGAATTTTGATGTTGCCTTATTCCGCAAATCTGTATTGAAATCAATGTATGTCTTTAGCCACTTAGATTGACTAAATTTTAAAATTCTATGAGTTTGCATTACCATTAAGCCACTAGAAATCGCCTGCTTTAGGGTTCGATAATGCACAATATATTTTTTTTTATCATTTAAATTTGGTATTAACTTTGACAATTTGGCTGTTTCTGTTGGTGGTATTATATTCTCAACCAGAAATGGAAGGTCAGAATGTGCATCGTGCAAATCCAGTGGATAATGCACATCGACTTCCAACACGTAGCCTTCTGGGCTGTTGTCGTCAATATCCATAATATTCAAATCTAAAATTTCGCGTTGTGATAACCATCTAAATCCACCAAATGGTAATGCTTGTGACATACTATGACCATACAAATTTGTGGCATCCAGATAAGTAATGAATGAAGAAGGTTTTGATGCATCATAATTCGGTAAATAAATATTATTGGCAATATGTTTCCTTTCCGAACACTGACTTATACCACCACGAATTCCTTTCTTAAAAAAGTGAATCATGTCAATATCAGTAAGTAGTTCCAACTCTACCTTGGTCATGCGCAACATACAATCAAATGAAAAACTGGGAAGAGTGTAGTACTGCACTGGGTCTAATTTATAAATGTTTAAAAACATATCGCGAAATTGTTCAAAAACATCGGTTAATAATAACACATCTGATTTTAAATATAAATCTGAATATTCCCCTAAATTCTTACAATCAAATAAACGCCAAACTTCCTTAGCTTTTTCATAGCTTTCATCACTAATGTGTTCCTCTGATAGATTATCGTAAAACTGATTTTTAGTTGGTAAATTTGGATAGTTCATCTTTTCCAAAGAATCCATGAAACTGTATGGAAAAATACCTTTGCCACGCATTAAACTAAACTTCTTATCATCGGGATAATGCTTGCGCATTTCCTTTAAACTACTTAAGTCTAAACCTTTACCCAAAGTATCTAGTGATGCTGATAAAAATTTGAAACTATCAATAAATCTTAATTTTAAATATTTTTTTTTTATTGTCATGGTCTTTGAGTCTACATAATCATGAACGTAAATACTTTTGGTAAATGAAATGTACTTTTCTTTGCTTTGAGCTATCACATCAATTTTATCACCATGACGACACAATTCTTTGATAAACATGTGACTATCATAACCACTCAAATTATGAAATACAATTGGTATAAATGTAGGTACTTTATAATTTAAATTACAAATCGAATGTGCAGCACCAGGTCTTTTGTTTCCCGTTATGTGACAATGATCCTTTACCTTATCATTATTGTTAATCGGACCTTCACAGATGTTGCACTCTGTGGCATTATCGAAATCTTTTATTTCATCAGATGTTAAACGGTTCATTGGTCTAATATCTTTTAAATACGTATTGTATAAATTTCTTAGATCTGTCTCAATGCGGGATACAAATACTTGGGCTGCATCATCTCCGCGATATAACTCAAATTTTGAAATAGAATCATCAAAGGAGCACTTTATTAGGTATGCAAAAGAAAACGGCTCATGTTTAACGTTTGTCGTACTGTAAGAATGTTCGGGGTTTGGTTCAGTTGAATCTAATGGTTTAAGCACTGATTCAAAGTCTGCATATACAACGAATGGTACACGCATTTGTTTTTCGATATTTTCAAATTTTAAAATGTTTTCCGCTACACTTTTCCCAAATTTATCCACTTTTAAATTAACTGATGGTATAACTGAGTATTTAAGTTTACAATCATTTTCTTGATGTAATGTCAAAGCGAATGATGATTTAAAATATATAAGGCACCCATCACAAAAATAAAGCTTATCACAACTTGATGATATCTGACTTGAACATAATCTTGATAAGTCTTTTATCCAGCAGTAATGACTTTTCATACAATTTGTATCGCAAATGTGTGCATCATCATCATCATTATCTCTGACATTACAATCCTTGGTTACTAACAACAAATTTACATGTATACCCAGCTTTTTACCAGAATATCTTAATGGGCCCACAACTTCATATTTTAATTTATTATGTTCAAATACCGATTGTAAACCATACACGTTTACTGAAATATTATTCATTTCTTCAAATTTAGAAATATCACGCAATTTAATTGGAAAATTCATACCTGTAAAATTTAGCACTCTAGAGTAATGGGGGTATGACGTCATTTGTGATGACATGTTACTGGCAGGGAACAATGCTGACGTGACGGCCCAAGCGAAGCAGCACTCATCTTGATTGTAAACATTAACAACAGCATTCTTCAGATCAATGAATTTCGGTAACTTGATATATGATGATCCCCCAAATGGTTTATATTCATTGATGTTTACCTCCAAGTACAAAATTTTTTCTAATGCCCAACCTGTAAGATAAAATATATATTTAATAATTAAATATGCTTTCAATTATTGACCTATAACATACCTGAATCCTTTTCCTGAAATTCCGTTGATTGAACCTTCATTGCCTCAACAAATGATCGGTACACTTCTTCCAAGTCACTTGCAACAGTAACAATTTCATTACACGTGTTAAAAGATTTTTCACTGTAAGAATCCTGTGCGGGAAGAATGTACAATCCCACCACAACCATGTTTATTTTTAGTGCACCACGAACTGCTACTACTTCACTTATTAAACTAAGCACTTGAGCTTTAATTTCTTCAAAAAATATGGTGAAGTCTATATGGAAATTTTCACTGCTTACTCGATATGTTGCAATCCTCTTCTTAAAAGCCGTTTGCACAATTTGAACACCTTGTGACAATGGCAAACAGGAATTATTTCGATGTTGGAGCGTTCTTTGATGAGCACCCAATTGATTATGTGGAACAGCTATATTACAAGTTACACATGTTCGCATCTGGGGTGTTGGTGTAGCCACATCGACTCTCCGTCGCTTTGCAGACTCTGCGTTAACAAATCGAAACATGCAAGACTCTCTTCTGTGTCGTAACATACTGTAACTACGACTAAATGTCTCACTACAATCTTCACACACATACTCCATGTCCGTTTAACTAATTATTTTGAAAAAGTCTTGCTGAATATTCTGTTCAATACTAAAATGTGACACCTCCTACCCACATATATACCTAGCGGCCAAGGTCACACCATTAAAAATTAACATTGACAACAGGTCTTTCAAGGTCATGCAACATCAAGGTCATAAAACTTCAAGGTACATTTTCAAGGTCAAGGTGATACCAACACCTGCGTTCAAGGTCAAGGTCATATGACGTAAATTTTCAAGGTCAAGGTGATACCAACACCTGCGTTCAAGGTCAAGGTCAAGGTGATACCAACACCTGCGTTCAAGGTCAAGGTCATGTGACATCATTGAACACCTGCGTTCAAGGTCATGTGACGTCAGAGGAGTGGGGGGTGACAATGAAAGTGTATTAATCCTCTACTTACAAGCGTCTTTTCGAAAGCGTCTTTTCGAGCTAGCGGTAGTCTTATCGGGTAAGACGACCGTTACCAAGGTGGTTGCTATGAAAATGAGCGTTTTGATTGGTTCAATAAAAGTGAGGTGAATTATCTATAAAATACTCTGCGATACCGACTTATAATCAAATGTCTTCCTGTATTGTCCCCAAACATTCACAGTTCCATGGTTTTTCAATATCTCGTAAAATTCCCTCGGTACTAAAATTTCTTCTCGTCTTCGATATTGTTTCTCCACTCTTCCGAAAATCCTATCTGCGGGCATGAAACTGTGACCTCTTATGGGAAAAAAACGTTGTATTTCCTTAAACACTTTGGACTTTTCGAAAAAGCTTATAAGAACTGCCATCATGATGCTATTCTTGTTCTGGGAACTACAGGAGTCTGAAAATAACTGCAAGATCATCTGAACCTTGTCTTCATCAGACTATGTACTTTCAAGCTTGCTAATAAAATGTAACAGACCATGCATCCCCGACCTGCCTGCGTTTTTAGCCAAAAGTAGAAGCTGAAATTTTCTTTTGTTTGCTTTTTATGTTAATGATGCACAATACCCAAGTTATAGAGCCTAACTTGTCTTGAATAAAAAATTTCACCAACAGACATTTTTGGCAACGGCCGATTTTGTTGGCAATCAAAACAAACTTAAATAGTATTCTCTTTGAAAGTATTTAAGTATTTGAAAAATGCTTTAGCTCTCATCATATGAAGCCTATAGCTGGTGCGGAGTTCATTTCTTTTCTCTAAACCTTGGTTTTTCTTATTTTTATCAGAAACTCCTTACATGTAAAACATGTGTCTGAGTATGAATTTCCGAAGCCAAGGTTAAAATTTTGATAGAAAATTTTCCTGTACTTAGCCAAATAACATTTAAAATTGTTTCTATCACAAAATGCATTATACATTTTTTATATATTTAACTCAGGAGGTAGGTAGCTTCTCCTGCATTTTGCACGCGAGTAGTGGCTCTCTCTGTATTTGTAGCTGCCTATGTGTATCTTTATTGTTTCAGTAATATCTTTATCAATTTGCTTTTGTACACGACCTCCCCGCTTCTCAGACAATAAACTCTCTCGCGAGAATTTTTTTTTAAATACCAGACAACCTATCTTAACGCACCTTAAACATTAGTCGAGTTCCACAATAGCAAAAAATAAATAAAGATAATTTTTTCACCTACCAGTTATTTTTTGAAATGTAGCAGCACAAAGAGGAACATCGCCTCCGGGAGTTCTAATGGCTTATAAACCACCACTCTAATCAAAAACTTGCATTATTTATGTTTTGTTTGTCTAGAATCTCAAGGTGTATCAAAGTTTGTGAAAAAAATGTAGTGTTGCCATTTAAGTAAATAAGTTTTTTGAGATAGCGCCCAATCTGACAACAGCTTGTGTATTTTTCCACATATTTTTCTTAGTTGGTCTAATTCCTAAACCCTTGCTTTAGAAACTATAGATCTATCTTTTCTAATAAAAAAGTTAGCCTAGGTCAAGTTTTAAAAAATAAACCCTGTATAATATGTATGACCTTAAATAACCCGCCACCCTTTTGTTACCACGCCTGGATCACCTGATATTTTACAAAATTGACCATCAATAACACTAACTTATACCTGAAAGTTCATTTCTGTAATGTAATTAGATCCCATGCAATAACTTCATATTTTTAACGTTGAATCATAGCTTAAAATTTGTCATCCTCATTTCCGGAGAACCTGTATTAAAAAGCCTTCAATGTGTATCTAATGCAGCTTTTTTGTTTGTGTTTTACAACAAGAATTCAAAATACAAATTTCAGATTTTTTGCTGGGTTACAAAAACTACTGCAATATTTCAAAAATAATAACTGATTGAAAAAAAAATGGTGGTAATTCTTGATTGGACGAATTGCCTTTGGCAAAAAATAATTATTTTTGTTGCATCACGTGATACCAAGTACCTAGGTAAGCATGGGTACCTTTTGGGATAATTTCTGGATGCCATGTTACTAAACTTATAACTAAATAGCTTTCATGGTAAATTTTTGAATCCCAAGAAAATAATATTTATAGCCTTTATTAAGAAATAACTTTTACAACAGTTATACTTCTTAGAAGGCGAAGTCTAGCTGGTTACAAATTAATGAAGCCGCAACTGAACAATAACCCTTAAATGATTAAAAAGGTATAGAGAAAGTACAGTATTGAATACTGCTTATTATAACTACTATTACTCCTAAAGATGAAGTTTGTGATATAAGCTGAGGGAATATATAATAAATTCGAAAATGTTTGCTCCTTTAAGATCCAAATTATCAATATACTGGTAAAACTAACTACAAGATTACTTCTAAAAATACCTTTATTGGAATATTGTTGTTGTCATTGGAGTTATGTGGCTGATATTTTAACATACCACATTGATAATTTGGATCTAAAAAATAATACTGTCACATAAATTCTATGAATCTTCTGTGTAATTTAATCGGCAATTAAAAAGATTACATTAATTATAGTTTTACTAAGTTTTAGTATTTCTAACTTCTACATTAACATGTTTTATTTCCTTTTTTATTATCTAGGAAATGCCTAATATTCCAATTACTAGTTCAAACATTGTTAGAGTATCTACAATTACTTAGCTCCCATAAAATTTCCCAAATGAACAAACTAAGCTAGGCGCCGGACGGCCAAGTTAAATACTGTGCTGTACAATAGAAAGAATGTTCCAGTGGTATAGTAAAGTTTTTGTGTACAAAATGTAATTTAAAAAAATATTTTATTTGCATTTTACCGACGAGAAACCTATTAGTAAATATGCGAATTATCTGCGCGTAATTTATTATAGCATATTATGTTTGTAGAACGAATAGATAATAATTAGTTCAAGTTAGTACAGTACAGAGGGTGAGTGAGTTCTTGCTTTGTAGACTGGTGAAAGTATAGTATACAGGGTGAGTCGGGAGGAATGGGTCTAACTCTAAGGGTGTAATCTATGCATCAAAATAATAAGAAAGAACTCAAATGTTATTATAAAATACTCATTTGTTTTTAAGTTACAGCGTTAAATAAAATAATAATATTGTTAAACCAAAATATCCAATATTAACATTGTTTTAAATAAATCATTGGTTCAGTAAATTTTCAAAAATACCGCCATTGACTTCCAAACATTTCCTGCTTCGTTTACGAAGGGCGCGCGTGGATCTTTTAATTGATTCGTGCCTTTCTTTAATATTGAGTACAGCATTTCTAATGCGTCTAATTAATGCATCCCTAGTATCTACCTTTACTTTGTAAACCCCAGTTTTTAACCAACCCCATAAATTATAGTCCAAGGGCGTGAGGTCTGGCGATCTAGGAGGCCAACTAATAGAACCACCGCGACCAATCCAAACCCCTGGAAACCTTTGGTCTAAATATTGCTTGACCCGACGACAGAAATGGGCAGGCGCTCCGTCGTGTTGATAATACATTTTAATTTTGATGTTTAAAGGAATCTCCTCCAGTAGTAATTGCAATTTATTTTGTAAAAAGCTTAAGTAGTGATCCCTGTAAGGCGATTTTCCAAAAGAAAAGGGGCAATTAAATTATTATCGATCATGCCGCACCACACGTTTACTGAAAACCTGTATTGAAAATTACTTTCGACAATTGCGTGAGGATTTTCTTCGGACCATACATGGGAGTTTCGATTATTATTGATGCCGTCACGGGTGAATGTAGCTTCGTCAGTAAAAAGTATGTGCAGCAAGAGATGACCATTATTAATTGTCCACTCACAAAATTGCATGCGTCGTCTCCAGGTTGAAGATTCTGTACACGCTGTACATGATACGGGTATAAGCCTTGGTCGTGAAGCGTATTGATCACTCTTTTTTTGGGAATCCCCAACTGAATTCCAATTCTTCGTGAGCTTGTCGTCGCATCTTCTTCTACTAAAGCTAGAACATTTTTTATTTCTTCTAAATCCTGTTGAATGGCTCGTTCGGATATTTCATTAGCACTTGGAAGCGTTCCGGTCTCCTAGAATTTGTTGAAAACTCTGATAAAGCCCTTTCTGTTCGATGTTCTTTCATGTGGAAATCGTTCACGATATTCTTCAGCAGCCGCTGTAGCATTCCCATTACACAAACCATAAATATAAACCATATTGGCGTATTCGAGATGTGAATAAATGTGTGGCATTTTATAAAATTAAAGTGATGCAAATCCGAAAGTTAACGGTGAATCAATGTAACATTTTATACTGACACTAATAGGATAGTGACAGCACAACAATCAAAAGGAAACAATAATAACATTTATTACAGGAAAGCTAAATTAATGCAATATTTCGTTTTTGCCTTATAACTTGAAAACAAATGAATATTGGATAACAACATTTGAGTTTTTCTTATTATTTTGATGCATAGATTACACCCTTAGAGTTAGGCCCATTCCTCCCGACTCACCCTGTATATTTATTGTACATTATATCACTTGTGAAAGGACCGAATTATATACAGGGCTGCCCAGAAGTCCGGAATATAATTAATATAGCCTTAACCTGTAACTTTTGAGGAAAATGCTCGGACACGTCAATTTAGTTTTATGCATACTCACATTTTGACGTTATTCGTTTGTTTTTTCATGGCCATTTGTCAAAGATATGACGACATCGATCTTTTTTTTAAATGGAAAGCTTGTGATACATCATTTGAAAGCTTATATCTAGTACAGTATGCTCATAAATTTTGGCGCGATTCTGTCAAGCTATTTCAAAATGGCGACAGTTAAAAGTTAAAAAAAAATCCCTATTTAAATAAGCGGAAATGATAAATCATTGATGTTTTTTTTTACCTTTCAAGGTAAGAAATCTTGATTGTTTCACGTTGTGACATTTTGTGACATTGTGAACTTGTAAAATTAATTTAGGTATTTCCGAAGTATTATTTTACAATTTTCTAAACAAAAATGGTGTTGCCGGAAAAGCAGCGTATCGAAGTATTGATATTGTTAGGATGTGGAGATAAAATAAGAAGTCAAAGTGAAGTGTGCACTTTATTTAGTGCTACATATCCGGAAAATCAAATTTTACAGGACACTGTTAGTAAAATATTCCACAAATTTGATGAACATGGCACAGTAAAGGACTTGCCTAGGAATGGACGACCACGTGTTTTAGGCGACGATGAAAAATTGGATATTGATTTCATGTATCGGTAAAACTTGACCTCCTAAGCCAAGTAAAGAAAATCTTGAAAATATATTTTACCTTCCTTAATTGTGTACCTGACCAAAGATGATATTTTTGGTTGTTGGTTGGTTGAGAGATACCAGATTTATTTATTTAAATAAGACAATGGTCTATTACTTATATTATTATTAGTATTTGCTTCTTCGGCATAACATGTTAGGATTCTTTGGATCTTAAGAGCTTCTTGTTTGTCTTGATTGATTCCTTTTTCTACTGGCTTTCTGTATCTTGTTTCCTTGTAATTGGTTTGTTTTTAATTAACTGGGTTTTTGTTGCCCGTACATGGTGGTTGGTAATGCCATGGAAATTTCTGTCTAGTTTTTGGTAGTGCCTGAATGTGGGTTTGTGTGATGAGATTGTTTTATGACATGTCTGCTCGTCTGTAGTAGTCCACTAGTTTGTTAATGTGTTCTGTTATTATTGGTATCTATAAATCGTTCTGTAGTACGTTTGTCTGTGTGTATTTTGGTGCGCTTGCAATGATTCTGAGTGCTTGGTTTTGAAATAGCTGAAGTTTTTTGTAGCACGTCTTGTTGATTGTGCACCATGTCTGTATGCCATATGTCAGGACCGGTCTTGCTATTGTATTGTATAAATATGTCTTTGTTTGTACGTTGATTCTACTGTGTCGATTAAAAAGCGAATACATGGCGCCTATCTGTCGGTTCGCCTTTTTTAAGCATTGACCCGCATTATTATTCCAGACCATCTTCCTGTCGAACGAAAGTCTCAGATATTTGATATCATCTTTTCAGCTTATTCTGGTGTTACATACTAGCTGGATGTTGGAAATCTAACTCTGGATTTCGAGAAGAAGATTGATTGTGTTTGTCAGGTTAGTTGTTTGTCAATTAAACGGACTTTCTATTTGCTAAGTCAAATTTGGAGAAGATTTATATGTCTCTACAGCCGCGAGACTAAGAACCATGGCTACTTAGAGGTAACAGTTATCGCCGTGTCGTCGGCAAACAGATATAGTTGGGTTTGCCCACGTGTGGGAATATCAGCGGTGTAAACATTGTACAAGACCAGCACAAAGGAGGTTGAGAGTTAAGATCCAAAGATACTAGATATAAACCATTGCGCTTCTTTCATTTTGACTTTTTTTTGTCAAATTAAAGAATTAATCAACAACCCCAAATTTTAAGGCATAAAACTGTAAATGTGTTCAATGAACAATTTCTTCTGATATCATTTACAAGCTCTTATTGCGTAGATATAATATAAATTTATCGAAATTACCATAGTAATAAGGATATTATAAAGATATATTAATCTTAGATTATCTAACTGAAATAATGCCATAGGATTTTTTTTATCTAGTACTTAAAACGGCTTAACAATAAATTTTGTAAAGTTAGTTAAATATAGTCGCGCTCCATTTTTCCTTACTGGCTGCTGACGTCACTAAAGTCGGAGCTTTAAACTTTCAACTGTCAAAGTTTCACAGTTGTCATCCCGCCAAGCATTTGCAGTTTGATTATTGTACAGACTTTCAGGGTCGCTTTAAACTAAATGTATCCGCTTTCTGCATTTAAAATTAAAGTATGTATATCTTTTTTATCTTAGGCCGCATCCTTACCAGTCGTGCAAACCTTTCTAGGTGTTCATGCGGTCAATGTGCATTTGAACTTGTTTTCAGCCAAAGTCGGTACCTCAAAGAGATTCGTCGTTCGAGCGCGTTATCTGCTTTTCTGATGAGACCAGGCAACAAAGTAGATTATTAATTTTTTTATGAAAAATACAGTTACTATATAAACAAGAATAGTATATTCCATAGATACGACTTCTAGACTATACTTTCTCTAACATGACTAAACAAAACAAGAAAGAAAAAGAAAGAAATAAACATTATTTTACTGAAAGATCTGCTTCGCTACTCCAAAAAGGTTCTAATGTCTAAAACGAGAAAATCAAAATCTTGCCTAGACATGCGAAAAAAACTTCTAAATTGATCATTTGTAAATAACTTTTATTCTCTATGTCATTAAACAGATTTATACAACTTCTTGTTATTAAAAAATGAGAAGTCCAAGACCTACGTTTCTTTGCTTCTTTTTCTTCTTTTCGAGAACAACAAATGCTTGCCAACACCTTTTTTATTCTCGAAAGTATAAAGATGAGGAGATGGGGCGAACAAACATTTGCGAATGTTTGCGAACATTTGAAGACATTTGCTACGAATGCTTTTTCGGTTAGGACGCGCCTTAACAGATTTTATTCAGATGTTGTAAGTATAAGTATAAGGTATAAAAATACATTGAAATAAAATAATTCTGACATGTTTGTAGGGAATGGAAATACCGACAATTCGTTCGATAATGCCTCCGATTTTAGTGACGCCAGCGGCCGGTATATTGCTTCTAAAAAGAAATGGTAGCGTAGCCCATTTTAAGTGACTTAAGAAATTTATTGTGAGGCCGTTTTAAATACTAAATTAAAAAAAAAATCATCGATATTGTGTTTGTGGCGATAACTTTTGACTAAAAAAAATATTTTTGCTACGGACATTAAGTCTGCCAGGCTTAGATATATCGGGAAAGTATCAGTTCCTTGCCTATTCAGAAGTTCGTGTGAATACGCATGGAAAGTTTCGTTTTTCAGTATCAGAGAGTATCTACTGCTGGGATCACACTTACGTCTAATGCCATTAGTTCTAGGGTTACTTACCTTAAGAATGTGACATATTGTTAATGTTAATTATATTAAATGTAAAATAACGAGGCAATTAGTTGGTGTGTGGTCCAAACATAACACTAATGGTATTTTTTGTATTTAAGAAGAAATCGTTAAACATGCAGTTGCAGAAAAGGGGTATACTTATAACATGCCCGAAAACTACTCCATAAAACTTTCAGTTTCCTGACTGCTTGATGTAAATAACAATTTATAGACTTTCCCTCCTGGAATTTATATTAGAAATTTTCCATGCCATCGATCATAAATAGGTAGGTAGAATTTTATTTCTCGGAAAAAATTGTTCATAGTCTAAAACAAAGTAATAAATCAAAACACACCCCTTATCTACTACCGCACTGGCGCTAACCCCATTGCAAACTCCATGCTGTTGTTTATCGCTCTGACTCTCACAGTGATAAATCTTTTAAGTTCTAACATTGAATTCGCGTTTAACGCAGACAAGGTTAAGGCGAACCAGATGGGATTGTCCTGTGACATTGGCAGTGTACTCTTGTATGTAAGCAATATACATCTCGTGGAGAACAGATAAAGTGCAATATTAAGTTCCATGATTGATTAATGTGACCTAGAGCAATAGTTAATTGTAAGCTTAACATTGGTTTTAATTTAATAAATTATCCTATTTATTTCAATAAGATATTTACACTATTGCATTTGTAATATTTTTTGTAGAAAAACAAAAGCCTTATTTTTCTTACTTCGCTCTAGGAGCAAGGATACTGTGCATGCTTATACCATTTTTTATTTAGGTGCTATTTGGTAAAACTTATTAGGGCATCATAGAAATTCTGTAATTTTAAAATTGTGGTCTCTCTGATATATTCTGATTCAATGATCAAAAAAGTAATACGCCTGCCCTCCTATCACCCTTTTAGATCGCCCCCTAACAATAATAAAAAATGAACTAAGGTATACCGAATAATTAAGGATTACCGTTCTTTAGGGTTTCGTCTGTGGAAGGCTGTAGCTGTTGGTGATGACTCTAGTTGATCCAGGTTTAGGACACCCTGTAAAATACTGAATTAAGCAACGTATGTTAGATATTTTAACTTTGTTCTGCAGCCTGTCTGCATGTAGATTTCAAGAGCATAATGATTTATTTGCAACACTTAGTTTTATGCGAGTGCCACTTGTTTTTCCAAATTTTTTCGACTTCATCTGTTTTTCACCATCTTTCGTTTTGAAAATGTACACCCTTCGATTATTAAAGATGATTTTCTTCCCTCTGAGTAAATTAGTTAATTATAGGAGATAAGATTCGGTTTCTTTTTTTCCATTTAACTTGATAAAGTATTATTAACAGTAAAAATATCTTCCTGACCGTTTGATTGAAATTGTCTTACTTTTGGGTTTGTAAGTGATTTACAAATAGAAGTTTCGTTTAGGTTGACATTTTGGTTTATTATAAATTTAGACCATCATCAGCACTGCAAAATATTATATTCACATTTTACAATATCACAGGTATTATTACATATTTATTTATTAAGATCTATAACATAACTGATTTTAAAAGTTTAAATTTTGTTAGGTAGGAGAATAGGTACCAAACATACACTGCTTTTTCAAGGCGTGCAATTGACAATTTAAAGAATTTTAATTTCAATAATACAGAAATTTTAGACCATGAAACCAATTATAAAAAAAGAAATGTACAAGAAATGATTATATTTAAAAATACGTTCAATTTTTGAACTGTCACAGATAATCTTAGTACTATTTATAATAATTTAATATCGTAACAAGAATTGCAAGTTTTTACTATCAAAAGCATTATTAGAAATAGAAATAATAAACAACCGAATTTAGATCAGTTTTTCCATAACTAGGGTAAGTGCGGGAGAGTTGCCGCACATTTTAAAAAAATTGTACAATTTTTGTTTAAAAACATATATTATCCCCAACCTTGGTCAAACGTTAGCATACATAGTAGTCTTTGAAAATATGTAAGAATAAACATTTAAACTTTAATACAAACAAATAAAATAATACAAAGAAAAATCATACGCAAATTGCATCTCTCCCTTACCCTTCAGGAGAGACGCCTCATTCAAAAAGGAGAAATGCCGCATAAGAGGAGAGATGCCGCACATCTTAAAACATAGTCTTTGTACATTTTTTGCGCATCACTTCCCTTGAACAGACGTTACAAATGTCGCCGTACATTGTACATGTTACATGTAGCCAGTGTTGACATTTTATGCGCTGTATCCAATCTACTTTTTTTGTCGTCTTCGAATATTGCTCATAACTTCTTGCAAATGCTTGGTTGGTGTAATGATTTCCTCCTTGTTCTCTGTTGAAATGGTGTGGGATTTCTACTTATATTTTGACGGAAAGAACATAAAGGACTTGGTTCTGGATTTTTATATTCAGGAGTGGGTGTTTTCCATAAAGGGTCTGGTTCTGGAAGAGTAATGCTTGTGTAAAAAATTTAAGTTATCGCCATATTAAAAAGTGTTTTCTATCAAACTTGCTTCGGGTCCAAGACTTCCTTTACTCATATTCCCTGACTCCATTCTACGACTTAATGTTCGAGGTGGTATGTTATATTGCTTATGCGCCTCTTTTATGCAGATCACTCCATCCCTAACTTTTTAAACAGCTTCACATAGTTGTTCTTCTGTCCATAGGCCCCCTTTGGGAGCAGTTAAACGTCTCTGATGTTTACGTGGCATGATATATCTGAAAAATACAGTAATTCCTTCTTTTAGTAGGTATTTAATTCCTGTGGCACCATGCGGCATCTATGCCGACGTTCATAGCGTCGTTTATCCTTTTTGTTGGGAGAGACGCCGCATGCTATTATTCTCGACGTTGTAAACATTGTTATCCTAACATTTGCACAATACCTTTAAGAAAGACCCAAAACAACAGCAAAACTCGCAAACATGCAAAACTTTTAATAAGCAGTTTGTAATTCCATAATCTAAACTAACAAATAAACTTTTTTAGCTAAATTAAATATTTACGATTGCAAAATGCTCGACAAATCACAAACCGTTTGTCTAAACGCACATAGCACAAAATAATACGTAATTGAACAGCACTCTTTGCTCCATGCATAAATTCACACGCCTGTTCATATTTTCGAAAGCGTTGACCAGCATCTTTGGTTAAATGTTATCACATTTTTGGATAATCCTTTCTTGCAGCTGTTTTAAATTTCCAACTGGTGTTTTAAAATTATTGTTCTTCAAATGAGGAAAAATAAAGTAATCCATAACCGTCAAACGGCGGATGTATGGGCGGTTGCACCATCCTCTTAAAAATAACCAAAACGTAGTTCATCGTCAAGTAATTGCTCCACAAATGGATTCAAAAGATTATCCCTATACCGCTGTGCAATGTAGACTCTACAAAAAAATGGGGGTTTTCAGTACTCCACTTGCGTGTACTCTGAGAATTTACATAACCGGTCAGGTGGAAGCAGGCTTCATCAGAAAAAAATGTCAGGTCTAATAAATCATTTATTTCCATAAAGTTTTGTGTAAAGCACTGACACTAATTCCTGCGTCTTTCAAAATTTGAACGTATTTCTTGGAATACTAGCACTTTATAAGGAGACAAATTTACCTGTTTTTTAAAAATCGTCCTGCATGTTCCATAAGATCTTCCCACTTCTTTAAACAGGCACCTGATACATTTTGTTGGCGTTTTTACATTATTTCACGAACGTTCGCAACTAGTTATGTTGTTCTTACAGATGGTCTTCCAGCTTCTTTTTCATGTTGTATAGAACCTGTCTCCCTAAACAGAGCCACGGTTCTTCTCAGGCAATAATAAAAATCCCCAGCAATAAAAGCGACGTTAGGAAAATTTTCGCGAAAATAGTCTATGCAAAAACGCTAATTGTGTTGCCACTCACTACTTACTCTAACCCCGTTTCGAAAATACGCTTCAATCATGAATTTTTTGTGCTGTTCCGTTAACCCCATTGCGTGAATTATTCAAAAAATTGGATAAATTAGCGATTAATCAAATTACTTGTAATGACTGTTAAGGATGACGGAATAACTGATTGATTGATAATGCTGATATTTACTAACACACAACAGGTATAAGGCTCTACCGCTAAGTAGTATGGTCCTAGATGCAAAGCACACTTTGATGATAATAATTCTTGCTCGCACTGTATGGAACTTACACAACTTAATGGAAAATAAAATACATTTCATCTAAATCATCACCTTATTGTAAGACGTAAATGAGACATAAAAGTTTTTCGCATGTCGCTTCGTTTTCAAAATATAGGGTGTTAAAAAAAAATTTTGAGTTTTTCTTTTCGTTTTAATAATTAATGCCAAACGATATTCTAATGATATTTGTTTAACATAAGGGATTAGAGCACTTTACTTTGGGTTAATTTTAAATTTTACAATTAGTTCGTTGGCGGGGATCTGGGTAAAAGAGTACCGTAACTTTTTAGTTATTTTTCGTATTTTTATCATTATGTTGCGTCAAATGATACGAGTACGCTTTACTTCGTTCCATGGCAACCACATTTGTTTTCTCCGTAACATTTGTCTTCTGTTTAACATCTTTCAAATAATATCGTTTTGAATTGTTTTTGAATTTATTTGTACTAGGTACATTACATATTTTTCATAATGGCTGAGTTTACCAATCAAGAAATGGCTCAAATTAATTTTATGTACGATTTGGCAAATGGAAATGCGCTAGAGGCGAGACGCTTATAAGCAGAACATTTTTCTAATAGACGAGTACCGTGTTCGGAAACATTTACAAGATTGCACCTCAGGTTAGAGGAAACAGATAGCTTTGCAAAAAGCAAAATAGGCGGCCGACCACTTACAGTTAAAACCGTACAACTTGAGTAAGAGGTCTTAAACATGGTGGAAGAATCTCCAGGTACTAGTACGAGGAAAATCGGGAACGAGTTGAATGTGAGTTACAAAATAGTATGGAGTATCTTAAAGAACTATTACCTTATCATTATCACGTACAAAGGGTGCAAGATTTGTTGCCTATAGACTTTCCAGCTCGAGTTAATTTTTGTAAGTGGTTTGAAGAAAATTCTTTAGGGTCCCACATTTTTCGGCAAAAATACTATTTACAGATGAGGCGAATTTTTCCAGACAAGACATCATACATTTTCACAACAACCATATTTGGACGGAAAATAATCCTGATGCTATCAATGAAGGACACAGTATACATTTTCTTTCAATATTTGGGCAGGGATTATTGGAGATAGCTTAGTTGGACCGTATTTTTTTCCAAATCGACTTACTGGTCATGTCTATTACAACTTCCTTAGAAATGAATTGCCAGAATTGATGGAAGCAGTGGCATTAAGAACGATAACTTTAATGTGGTTCAAGCATGACGGCGCTCCCCCTCACTTTGCAGTACGTGTTGGAAACTATTTAGATCAGCAATATCCTGCTCGTTGAATAGGTAGAGGAGGACCTCACCCATGGCCACCTCGTTCGCCGGATCTGAATCCATTGGATTTTTATTTCTGGGGTCACCTTAAACAACTCGTTTATACTACTCCTATTGAAACTAAAGAAGACCTTCGACTGCGTATTATTGATGGTATTAATACGATTCGCGTCAGTCCCGAAATTTTCCAACACGTAAGAGACAATTTAGCATGTCGAATACATGGGTGTTTACTGGCTCATGGAGGACGTTTTCAGCAATTTATTTGACTTTTGTCCATGTGAGTTCATTATTAAAAGTTTTTAAATCAGTTATTAAAATGATTATTATTGCTTTACTATTTTTTTTAGCACCCTGTATTTCGAAAAAGAAGCGACGTGCGAAAAACTTTTATACCACATTTTCGTCTTAAAATAAGGTGAGGATTCACCTCCTCCATTTTTTCAGAGAGGCTAGGAAACACCCTGTATAACTCACATGAGACTGAAAATCTTGCACGGACTTAAAAACGGAATTTTAAATTTAAAAAATTATCGCACTGACAAATACTCTTTCGAAAATAACTGAAAAGACGATTTTACTCAAACTTAAAAAACACAGACTACTAAACAAAATCCCGGACGAACAATTCGGCTTCAGACCAGAACACGGAACAGTCCAGGCAGTGACGAGAGTCCTGACTGATGTCAAAAATAAATTCAATCAAGGTCAGAATACAGTCCTTCTGTCCCTAGACATCAGTCGGGCTTTCGACACTGTCTGGCGCGACGGACTATTATACAAACTACTAACAATTCACGAATTTCCGACTTATTTAATTACATTACTGCGCACCTACTTACGTGACAGAACATTTTTTGTCAAGGTAGAGGATGCACTGTCAGCTGCAAGAGTGGTTAATGCGGGGGTCCCTCAGGGAACCGTGCTATCACCACTATTATATAACTTGTACACTGCCGATTTCCCGAGGTACCCCCTCACAAAACTTACACTGTACGCTGATGATGCACTAATCTATGCACAATCCTTTTACGCGGAAGCCGCTAAGCGACAAGTTCAGTCGCACATAAACATCCTGGACCCCTATTTTAAAAAATGGAAGATAGCGGTCAATCCAACTAAAACGGTTTGTGCAACCTTGACTAAAAAATTTACAAACCAAATTTTCATCCCGCTCAAAATTAACAACACCCCAATACCTCCCCAAAGACGACTTAAATATCTTGGCTTCACCATAGACGAACGACTTTTCTTTAAGCCCCATATTACCGAAACCCTAAAGAAAGGCTTTGCAGCAATGCAAAGTCTTTATTCCGTGCTATCCAAAAATTCCTACCTATCCCCGACGAACAAATTACTCATCTACAAGCAGATTATCAGACCTATACTGACATACGGCGCTCCCGTGTGGTGTAGTGCTTCCAGCACTCAGCAACAACGTTTGCTGAGGCTGGAAAATAAGATCCTGCGATGCGTGACGTCATCGAACAGATACGTCACGGTCGCGGACCTGCATCACATGGCAGCAATTACTGACATAATAACTCACATACAAGACATTTCAAACAAATTTTATATGTACAAATTACAAAACTCACCACTAACAAGACATATAACAAATAGACGTGCTGACAACGACGCACAAACAACCCACAAACCCTTATACTATAAACTACCTATCTATCATACACCACTACAAAACATACAATGACAAATCTAAATAAACAAACAAACAAACAGACAAACGAGTAAACAATCAAAGAAATAAGACAACATACATTTAACAACAAAATACAAATAACAGACTAGCAAACTAGGCACAAAAAGGCTGTAAGAATTACGCTAGACTTCCCGCATCACAGGGTTGTTTGGCGACTTTTTGCAGCCCGAAATGTGCTTCACAATTACAACAAACGACAGTGGGACGGACTACTGACACACTGACAAAGACACGCCTCCTAAAATTCGGCTGACTCCACCGCCTGAGCGGAGCTTGCCGATATACTCATTTAGATCATCCGCTGTGGACGGATTATGGTATGGACTGTGATAGTTAATCTGACTGGGTTTTTTGCACTTTTTCCCAGCGTGCTTGTCATTGCTTTCTCGTTTCCTACATATCTGTTTTTATTGGTGTGGTTTGTTTGGGCAAATCAATTATTATATTCTTTCAGAATAACAACATTCCCTTAACACCCGTCAAGGTATTTACCGGTACGGTGTGATCAGTGCATAAGCAAAATTAAAATCTAACGCTCCACCCAAGGCCATGTATATCGGCCGCCTGGCTTACGCCAGGTCTTTGGGCGCATTTTGGGCCGTATGCTTACGGCCCATATGCGCCCAAAACATTGTAAATAATATAGGCTAGGTTAGGAAATGTAAATAGACTAGGCTGGTATATATTTAGTGGATAAGTTGGATTTATAACCAAATAGGTAATAAAGAATTTTAAAATGGAAATGGTCAGACTAAATATCTCTGTAAAAAAGTATTTGTGAACAACACAGCAAGCAATTATTAAAAACCAAACACAACCTTCCAAATACAAGATTTAACTTTAAATCCTAAAGCGCTTTATAAAAAATGTCGTGGCTTAAGCTTATTTATTTTTTCTCGTCTTTGTGACAATAAAAAATAATATTTATTTCAACAATTATTTGTTATGGAATAGATGTTTACTTTCATATGGAAATGAAAAAAACAGTCGAATTTTTAATCAGTCGATTATCGCTATGTATATCTTTATAATTTGATTTATCGAAATTATGGCTCTTGATACCAGCGGCGTTTTCTTATGAAATTTAAATTAACATTTAGTCATTTTTTAAAAAGGTGAAATATATAGACCTTGGCAGCACTTAGCTGACCCAGCGTAGAGGTGTATATTTTTTATACATAAGTAAACGGTGTAGGATTACACGGGTGTCCCACGACGAAGGTCGATGGGGGCAATTCGGCTAAAATATTTTCCAGATGGTGGCACTTCCGGTTATACCGGAAGTTGATGTCAACTTGCTTATTTTAAATAGAATACCCTATATATTTTTTCATTTTTAGATTTCACGCAAGATTCTAGACATATTTCATGTATGATATTCTATACCTAAGTCTAACCGTTTTTGACATATTTAAAATTTTATGTCGAAAATGACATTTGCAGGCCTAAACATAACTATCATATTCTCCTATATAAAAGCCTTTATTATATCATTGGGGTTAGTTTCCTTATAGAAGGGGGTCTACTCTAGTGGAGTGTATTGATATTTTGATAATTAATAAATACAGGGTGATCAAAAACTAACTTTAA
Source organism: Polydrusus tereticollis (assembly GCA_963920685.1). Taxonomy (NCBI): domain Eukaryota; kingdom Metazoa; phylum Arthropoda; class Insecta; order Coleoptera; family Curculionidae; genus Polydrusus; species Polydrusus tereticollis. The sequence goes on from OY987329.1 coordinate 62,364,784, forward strand.
ATATTAAATTGAAAAAATCGTTAAAATGCATTTTTTTCAAATGGAAACCCCCTATTTTTATAATTTTATCTTATTTGGCATTAAAAATAAAGGTAAGTTTGTATAAAGTTGTTTGTTCGGAAAATTCGTAGTTTTCGAAATATTGGCAATTTAAAATTTTTCTTTTGTAAAAATGCTATGCGGCTTTTAAGTTTTGTTATTAGTTGGCCATGATAAGTAGGCGCAGCGAAAAAAAGACAATGGAGCACTACAGAAATGTCACTATTTCTTGCTATTTGACAATTACTTATTATTATTAATAATCATGCCGGGGCGATTAAATTATAAGATTACTTAAATTTGCTTATTATCTATGGGGAATGTTACAAAGTTTTATCAAGAACATGCCAGACATTTGCTGATAGATATCCAGATAAACAGAAACCGTCGCGGAGCAGTGTTAAACGAATAATGGAAAATTTCAAAAATGTTGGTACCGTTAAGGCAAAAGTGCTTAAAAGAAAACCTATTCTTAATGATGAAAATGTCGAAATTGCAATTCTGGGATATTTTGCCGCATATCCTATGACATCGTTAAGACAAGTGGCTCTATAAACAGGAATCTCGAAGAGCTCAATACATAGAATTCTGTTGAAACACAACTTCCACAATTATTTAATATCTTTGGTTCAACACCTAAGAGATACTGATTTGCCGAAAAGAGTGCAGCTTTGCGAATTTATTTTAACGATGACTCAAGACGATCCTAGATTTTTGAGCAGCATAATTTGGACTGATGAAGCAAAATTTGCGAAAAATGGCCTTTTTAACAGACACAATTCCCATTTTTGGAGTGATTTAAATCCTCATGCAGTACGATCGCGCAATTATCAAGAAACCTGTAAATTTAACGTATATTGTGCTGTAAGAAATAATGGAATAGTAAAACTACATTTTTATCAAGAAAACTTAAATGGTAAGTAATTAATAATACAATGCAAATCATTAAGCTGGCCAGTTGGTTAAATCCAGAGCAAAATAAACGTATCACACACACACACATGCAAATCATTTTAAATTATGTAAGTATTAACTTTTGCAGGAGAAAGATATTTAAATATTTTAGAAGACCTAGAAAATCAATATTTAGGCAATTTATCTCTGGCGGAACACAGGCAAATTTTTTACCAACACGATGGCGCCCCACCACACAGGACCATTCCAGTTACCAACTTCTTACAGGCAACATTTTATGACATGTGGATTGCCAACAATGGACCTTTCCTGTGGCCTCCTCGTTCTCCTGATTTGACTGTCTTAGATTATTTTATATGGGGAACGCTAAAAAACATCGTTTATTTTAATCCAGTAACAACGATGGAGGACTGTATGGCAAGGGTAAGGGGCGCGTTCGAAACTTTATCTCCAGATTCAATTAGAGCGGCTACCCATAACGAACTAACCCGGAGATGCGAAAGATGTTTGGAAGTCCAGGGTGGAAATTTTGAACATTTATTAAAATAAGTTGTTTCCATATTATTAAGATTTATGATTATTAATAATAATAAGTAATTGTCAAATAGCAAGAAATAGTGACATTTCTGTAGTGCTCCATTGTCTTTTTTTCGCCGCGAAAACTACAAATTTTCCGAACAAACAACCTTATACAAACTTACCCTTATTTTTAATGCCAAATAAGAAGATAAAATTATAAAAATAGGGGGTTTCCATTTGAAAAAAATGCCTTTTAACGATTTTTTCAATTTAATATTTAAAGTTAGTTTTTGATCACCCTGTACTTATTAATTATCAAAATATCAATACAGTCCACTAGAGTAGACCCCCTTCTATAAGGAAACTAATCGCAATGATATAATAAAGGCTTTCATATAGGAGAATATGATAGTTATGTTTAGGCCTGCAAATGTCATTTTCGACATAAAATTTTAAATATGTCAAAAATGGTTAGACTTAGGTATAGGACATCATACATAAAATATGTCTAGAATCTTGCGCGAAACCTAAAAATGAAATAATATATAGGGTATTCTATTTAAAATAAGCAAGTTGACATCAACTTCCGGTATAACCGGAAGTGCCACCATCTTGAAAATATTTTAGCCGAATTGCCCCCATCGACCTTAGTAAACCGCCAAACTTTCAAAATTTTTAAAAGTCTATTTTCCGAGAAATCGATCGCGGCGGTTCGTCGTGGGACACCCTGTATTTTCAATAATTAGTCAAGTGCGATTTTATTTTTAAAAAAATGGGCAGATAAATGTTTATTCTAATAATAAATTAGGATTAGGATATTAAAATCTAAGATTTGTTGGTTTAAAGTCTGGAAGTATGCAATTCGTTCTACATCATGTATAATTTGGGATATCCACTTCAAAATTAACGTGATCTTTTAAGATTGGTATAGGTATAGTAAGCTATATCTACTGCATTTTTTGCGTACTATTTAAAAGTATGACAGAAAGTTTATTTAATGTTTTCATATTTTTTTGTTTATTATTTTAATACGCTTATATTTTTTAGAAATTTGTTTCATAATTAACAATATTTTAAATTTTATTTAAGTGAGTAACTCTGCTGCATCTTCTAATATTTATGTATTATAAATGAACTTTTTCATTTTTATTATTGGCATCTAATAAACAAAAAGTTTGGTTGTATCATCATCATATTTTGAGGACATTTATAAACCATTACTTGAGGAATTTGTTTTTAAAATATATAAAAGATTGACTGAACTTGAAGAAATGCTATAGAGTTAATAACAAAAGAAAAATAAATATCCATATTGTAGATATATTTTAGTTACTAAGTAAGTACTTACTGATTCTACCAGTCATATGATAGTATAGTTTACCAATTTAATCGATACATAAGACATCTCTCCGGAAGACGACGAAATAAATTTACCCTAAAACCGATACGATACATTTAGTTTAACTTCTTCTGCAGAATTATTGTTAATAATACACATTTATGCATATTCTAGAATTAAAAAAAAAATATTTATCATTTAATTATCTTTATCATTTTTTTAATGATTATAATAATTTTTAAACAACAATTAAAAAAAGATTGTATCCAGACTGACAATCTCAATATGAAATGACCAACAAAGGCATATTATACTACCGTACGATTAAAACCAAGTTAAACAGTCAGCCATGATTTAAAAAATGTACGTAGCAAAAAAGTCGTACCATCCAGACTACGGTCAAATAATATTATTTGCTCTAGCTATTACTTTTAAAATAGGTCTCTTAGTTAACCTCAATTGCCCCACATATAATGAAAAAGCCGATCCACAACATTATTATTTGAGTGTAGGGTAAATACAAATAACATAAATCAAAACAACTATCTGAACATTAGTGACATTTGAGGTGGAAAGTAAATCCACAATCTACACAACATGGTTAGTGGATCTGCATTTTCTATAATTTTAACTTCTTGTTAATGCCCAAAAAACGAGAAATTAAAAAAATTATGGTATGACAAATTGGTGCATTCAATAAAAACAAGTAGCTAGTCAGAACCCAAATTAATATTCTGCCAGGTAGGATAATTATTACCAGGTATTAGTAATTTACCAGTTTACTCATTTGCCACCTTTTACATGAAATATTTTCTTCATTTTCATCTGATATGCCACTGAAGCCGGCAACGGACGATGAGCGATAATATAATATATATTATAGCTCGGCAGTGAGCTATAATATTATATTATATTATTACTGCAGCGGACTAGAATATATATATTTTTTATTTTTCAAAATAGCAGACTGATCCAGTGAACTATATGGTGTAGATGCGAAAATGGCCAAAGTGAAGTTTAATGACTCGTTATTGCTAGATACCATTGATAGCTCATCAGAAGATGAATCAGATGCTAAAAGCGACAATCTATTAGCAATTATGGTTAGTAACCAAAAAGAAACACCAAGATTCTGGTTATCTAACCACATCTTATCAAAACACGTAAAACATGTAAACAACGCCGGTTTGCTTTCTTGGCGGGCAGCGCGACGCAAGAGGGTGGAAATATATATCCTAAAAATCGCTCGGAAAGCATATTCGTTCTGACATGAAATATATCGCTTGGTATAGTCGGGATATAGATATATATTATAGCATCAATGCGCGGCGACTTGCACTTCTTAATGCAAAGCGATATTTTTATAATATGTGAGCTATAATATATATTATAGCTCATCGTCCGTATCCGGCTTGTGAAGTATTTGAAATTTTAGAAAATATGTCAATATATCAATTGACCTTCAAACATTGCAGTCATTGGGCGAAATAATACATCCCCAACCAAATAAAAAAAAATCCAAAAATAAATTAAAGACATAGGTATATTTACAAAATAAATAACTTATTTACAAATCTAATGGAAGAGTACAGGATGAGCAGATTTGATCAAAACTGGAGAAGAATGAACTACTGGAGCTGCGTGGTGTACAATTGGAGCTGCATGCACAATGGAATGGGTTTGTACAGTCTTGACAATGGGCGATGAGTGGTATGCAAGGACTGGAGCGGCTTTAACTACCGGCACAGAGTGTACAGGCACTAGAGGGGCTGAGTGGAGCAATGGAGCCGAGTGGACTAGTGGAGCTGAGTGAGTTAGTACGGCGGAGTGTGCTACAACTGGAGAGGCGATGAGTCCTGCAGAGGCATAAGCCAAAGCGGCAGAGAGTATTACCTAAAAATATTAAATATTTTTAATAATAATTACCAGTTTCGTCGAAATAATAAAAATGTTTTTTTTTCGCTTTATCTGTCACCATTATTATATATAATATAGCTAATGTCTTGAACAAATTGAAGCAGCAACGGAGATAGAACATCAGAGGTATTTTGACTGCTGCGCAAGTTGCCAAATGAGCTTTATTGCCAAGAAGAGGGTAAAAAATTGCTGTAAAAATTGGACCAAATATTTTAAAGTGAGAAAAAAATTCTTGAAAGTTTCAAAATAAGCATAGAATTCGTTATTACAAGCGTTTTTAAATTATTGTTTTCGGTGTCATAAACTAAAACTTGTTAGTAAAGATATCATACAAGTATATTCCTACAAGGTGATTTGATTAATGTAATTCGGACACGTTCATGTTGTTTTCTCAAAGCCTTTATTGTGTATCTGTTTTTTGTTCTTTCATTCAAAATAATAAACCGATTTTGGATATATTAGATGAACAGAAACCACTTAAGTCTAGCTTTATTAAGAAAAATATAAACATACTTATAACATTTACATTTTGACTTCAATTTCTTGAATTTCAGCGATAAAGTTGTCACATATCTAACAAATCTTCCCTTAATTATAAACCCTAAAGAATAAAGAACTTTAATGTTTGTTTATAAATTGCTGTTGTCAAATGTGACAGAAGCAACATAACAGAATTTTTTCCCCGTCAGCACAAACGTCTACTTGATATTTTACGAGGCATATTAATACATATTTGATTAATAATAAATATGATATATTTACTTTGGCTTAAAAGGGCAAGGGGCCAAAATATAATATACTGTACGGTTGTAACCTACATAATATAAGATAATTTATTGGCTGATAATTAGAACTAAAAAATGGTTTATTTCATCCATAAATATGACTTTTTCATCTTTAAATAATGCGTTAAATTAAAACCAATAATTTCTTTAAATAAATTTGGAGAGTTTTGGTATTGATTGTATTCCGATATCAATAAAAATATTGTATTTGTTTTATATTTTGGTTTTATGTTTCAGGTTAGTTTAATTGATTTAGTTGTGTAGAAATAGTGCCTACGTACTGAAATATTCAATCGTATCGAACTAAGCTTTAAATTTAGAATACAAACTTGGTTGTCTTTTATATAATTAGTTTTTAAACCCTTTACTGTCAATTGAGACCTTTAATGTTTTCGTGAAATGAGCACCAGTAGAAATGAATATTAAATTTAAAATATTAATCTGACTATAACAAATTAATAGGGAAAGACAACTAAGTATTGTATTTCGAATATATTTCTTAGTTTTTCATTAATTTACAAGATCTATGTACTGCTTTTTTATTCATAAAACTAATTTTTTTTCCAAATATAATTAAAATTTTTTCAATCGTAAAAAATACTCAAATTCAAAAAATAATTTTAAAGTTTCGAGCAGCGCATCCCATCTCAAATCAAATCTTGTTAATAAAGGATCTCATATAATATCAGACCAAAAAATATTTTATATATTTTTTTTAAATTTTAGTCTTACAAATGTTGCGCGCGTCTTATTTTATTTTAAAAACATCATGTAAAGGTACCTACTGCATATTTCAATGTTTAAAGACTTACCAAAGCGTACATGATTTATGTGTTTTATGTTTTGTTAACTGAAAACAATTGTACCAAAAAGATTAACTTAATCTCTTATATACCTTTACCCAAAATTTCCCTCTTAATTTAAGCAGTCTACAAATATTAACGTAATATTTATTTACAACTGACGTAACCTTGATCTTTTTCTCGTCGTAAATCGAGAAGAAGTTAATGACATGTATATTCACTCATTAACTTGTATTTGGTATGGTGCAGTACTTTCTTAATATTAATTGATTTAAGGACAATCATTTATGGTATCAAAAATTAATTACCAAAAAATAAACCTAGGTAATTGTAAGAAAATATTTAATGAATTTAATGGGGTCTTTTCAACGGATACCACTTAATCATTTATCAAATTTTGGGGAATAGACACAGTGAAATACATTAAATATTATCGAAGAGTAAACGAAGAAGAAAACTTAAGATCGACTTTAAAAACGCGACACAAGTAATAGTAATTTGTCAAAAAAATTGATTTTCTTATTTTGTAGCGCCATTATTTCAACACCTACTACAACAAAATGTTCGAAAGTTAGTAGCAAGCCTTTTTCTGAATAAGAACATACGAAACCATACTGTGATACAAGTTGTTAAATTCGTAATAGAAAATACTATCTAATACAGGGTGTACTTTTTTTACAAGCCTCGTAAAAAAATAGTTATCTTGTCTTGTAGAGCTAAAAAGTAGCAATAAAAAGCCGCCTTTTGTTTTCTTGTACCTGTTCAAATACCCTAAAAAAAAATTCGGAATTTTTCGAATATTTCCAGAAGTAAACGAAATTTTCTGGTTTTTTTAACGCACTATTATTGACCATTAAATTGCGCAATTTTTTTTGTAAATTCGCGCTTTTGTAACTTTTACGGTTTCCGAGATCCCCATGCTGTTGATCCTTATCTTGGACCGAGCCTAAACAAGATCATTGTACAATGTACAGGCCACTACAGCGGTATGTCAAGCGATATTTATATTCATTAAATTTGGGTCATCAAAACATAGCAGAATTTTTTTGGAACCAAACCCAAATTCACTGGTATTAAGTAAATTATTTATTTGTTAAAAATGTTAAACGGACATTTTCATCCATAATATCCTAAGAGCATTGATAACTACGAGATAATTTTTTTATAGGTTTCGACAGCACGTTACTTGACAACAGCCTGATGCCACAGAGGGTTGTTGTTAAAAAGTAACATGCTTGAGAAAGTTGTAATAAAATTTTGGGATATTTATCAATGCTCGAGGGATATTCCTTGACAAAGTTTAATAAAATTTTATATTGTAACAATTACAGAAGTTTACAAAAAATGTTTGTTCGATGGTGACGTGTGATCACATAAGTGATAACTATCCATTTTCTGTTATTACTATAATGTGATTGTCATTGGTTGCTTTTGTACAGGGTGTCCAGTATTTGTGTGTTTTCATATACCAGCTCCCTTATTGTTGTTTGTATGTCTAGCGCCACCTAGGTTAGCAATGGCGAACTGCATATTGTATGATATTTAGGTTAAGAAGAAATGTTACACGTTTATATTAAAAGTTTTCAGTTAGTCGTTTTCAAACTAAAGTAGTCGTTTCAGAAGTGATTTTGTAAAATGGCGGAGTTGTGTGGTTGCAAATAAAATAGTTATTAAAGTTATATGAATCCAAGTTTTATTAACGACCTACGAGGGTAAAACTATAACAGGTTATGGGCCCAGGTCGCGCGGGATTCGTAGTAAAAATAAATACCTAGTCGTTTTCGGGTTAGAAGCAAGTGTGAAAAAAAGTGTTAGAAGAAAAAAAGCGACGTAAAAACGTAAATCTATAAAATGGGTGAAAACGCCACAATAAAACTGACTGGGGATAACTGGCCCGTCTGGAAATTCCAGACCAGTATTATCTTAAAAGGGCGAGGTCTTCTAGAAATTGTAGATGGTTCAAGGGTAAAACCCAGTTCAAGAAATGACATTGATAAATGGCTCAAGGACGACGCGAAGGCTCAGGAGTTGTTAGTAACTCGAATGGAAGAGGGTCCTCTGACTCACTTGTTGTCGTGCGAGTCATCAAAAGAGATGTGGACAAAATTAAAAACTGTATTTGACAAAGAGTCTGTAGTAAGTGTCCACTTGCTACAGCAGAGATTCTTCATGCTCAAGTTCGATTCCTCTGTAAGTACATTTATATCAAAGATTGAGGAAATCAAAACCAAACTAAAAACTGCAGGTGAAACGTTATCGGAAAAAATGATAATAACAAAAATATTGATGTCTCTGCCAGAGCAGTTTAAACATTTCAGGTCTGCCTGGGAATCAGTGCCGGTGGAAAGCCAGACATTAGAGGAATTAACATCCAGACTATTACTGGAGGAGGAAAGATGCAAATCTGTCGAAGTTACAACAGCTCTTGCTGCCAGAACAGGCTATCAAAGAAATCAAACTAAAATGAAGTGCTACATATGTGCAAAAAGTGGCCACATAGCCAAGGAATGCTATTTCCGACATAAGAAACCTAAAAATGAGCAGTCAGGAAAAACAGGGAATAAATTCTGCGTTTACTGTCAAAAGCCTGGACATTTAGTGCAAACTTGTTGGATAAAGAAGAATAAAGAAGGAAACTCAAGCAAGAATACAGGCAAAGAGGAAGAAGGTGATACAAATGCATTCATGGTTTACTCGGGAGGTGTCAAATCAAGTGAATGGTGTCTTGACTCAGGTGCCAGTGAGCACATGTCATGGAATAAGGATTTGTTCGAGCAAATTTATAAAATAAAAACTCCTAGAATGGTGCAAGTTGGAAATGGACAAATAATTTTGTGGGCATATAACGGTGAAAGATTCATTAAAACCTCACTTTCAAATGTTTTGTATGTACCAAGCCTAAAGTTTAATTTATTTTCTGCTGGGTGTGCACTTGATAATGGATATTTTATGTCCTCAGATAATTTAGCATGTCAATTCTTTGACAAACAAGGCAATATAAGAGCCCAAGCAGTAAGACAAAATAAATTATACACAATGCTTTTTAACCAAGAAAAGGTAACAGATTACAGTGCCAAGATATGCTCACAACAAGAACAATTTAATAATGACTCAGTAGTTGACTTAGTTTCTGAATGTATGAGAGTGAAAAACATACACAGTTTAAAAGATTGGCATTGCAAGTTAGCTCATCAAAATATTACATATGTCAAAGAGTTTTTAAAGAAAATGAACATAGAATATATAAATATAGAAAAAGATTTTGCATGTGAACAGTGTTTAGCTGGTAAACAACATAGATCAAGTTTTGAGAATAGTGAGTCACGAGCTACAGAAACACTGGAGTTGGTTCATGCAGACGTGTGTGGGCCAATGGAAACACCTTCTCTAGGTGGTGCTCGATATTTCATACTCTTCAAAGATGACCATTCCTCGTACAGAAATATTTACTTCTTGAAACAAAAATCTGAAGTACCAGGAGTGATGGAAAAATTTATCTCTATGGCTGAAAGGCAAACAGGAACAAAAATTAAAACTCTAAGGACAGACAATGGTCTAGAGTTTGTGAACAAAGAAGTAACAGAGAGTTTGCAAAATAAAGGTATATGCCACCAACGTACTGTGGTATATACACCTCAGCAGAATGGTAGAGCTGAGCGAGAAAATCGCACCTTAGTAGAAGCAGCTAGAACCTTGATAAATAGCAACAAAAATTTAGGAAAAATCTTTTGGGCAGAGGCAATTAATACTGTCTCATATACTTTAAACCGTACAGGCCCAAGTCCTAACAAGTCTAAAACTCCTTATGAACTATGGCATAAAAGAGAATATATAATAGAAGATTTCAATATATTTGGAAGTAGAGTTTCAGTACATGTACCCAAGGAAAATAGATTGAAGTGGGATCCTAAAAATAAACAAGGATATTTTCTGGGATATGGAGAAAATGTAAAAGGGTTTAGGGTGTATATTCCTGAAAAGAATAAAGTTGAAACCCATAAAGATGTGATTTTTCTGCCAGAAAAGAATCTAGAAGTGAAAGAGCTAATAAATACTGAAGACATTTATGAATCAGAGACAGAAGATGCACAAAATGAGCAAAACAATGAAATATTGAATGATAGTGACACACACAGTGACGAGAGTTCATTACCTGAAGATGATGACATTGATCCAGAGTTGAATGAAGAAATCGAGGAAGAAATGGTAAATGCAAGATACAACTTAAGAAGAAATATAAGAAGAAACCCTAGATACAATGATTACGAAATGGACCTAGACAGAGTGTTAATGGCAGCGAGTGACGACGATGATGAGCCCATGTGCTACGAGGATGCTATGGCTAGTAGTGAGGCTAACAAATGGAGACAGGCAATGGAGGCTGAGCTACATGTCCTGGAAGAAAATGAAACATGGGTGATAGTGAGTGAAAGTGATGTAAAAAGGTCTGTCATTGAGTGTAAGTGGGTGTACAAAAAGAAAAAAGATGAATTGGGTAATGTAACAAAATACAAGGCTAGATTGGTAGCGAGGGGTTTTCAGCAAACTGGTGTATATAATGCTGATATTTATAGTCCTGTAGCAAAATTGCTCTCTGTAAGAATTTTCTTAGCTATCTGCAATAACTCTAATTTTAAAGTACATCAGCTGGATGTGTGTAGCGCCTTTTTAAATGGAGATATAGATGACGATGTTTATATTGTATTACCAAAAGGGTTTAATGAAAAAGAAGGAAAATTTGCTAAGCTAAGAAAGTCCTTATATGGCTTGAGATCCTCACCTAAAAGTTGGTATAAAAAATTTAATGATTTGATGATGTCTTTAAATTTTGAAAGGTCACAAAATGAATATTGTATTTATTTAAAAGTTACTAAAGCTTCACAAATATTCATATTAATTTATGTTGATGACTTATTAATTGCTGGATCTAATGAAGGTGAAATTGATGAAATAAAAAATATTTTAAATCAAAACTTTAAAATGAAAGACTTAGGAGGGATAAGACATTTTTTAGGCATGCTGATTACACAAAATTTACAAGAAAACATAATTACTATAAACCAAACCGTATATCTCAAAAATGTATTAAAATCTTTTGAAATGGAAAATTGTAAAGCTTGTAATACTCCTATGGAAACAAATTTTAGACATGAGGAACTTAAACGTGAAAAGTCAGAAAGTAGGGAAATTGAGAACAAATGTAGAAAAGCAATAGGTTCGCTAATGTATGCTATGTTATGCTCGCGACCAGATTTGTGTATATCAATAAGTATTTTGAGTAGGTACCAATCAACTGCGAGTTCACAGCTTTGGCAAGCAATAAAAAGAGTCTTTAGGTAGAAAACAGAAAACACAACATGTTAGTTTAGTTTTTCGAAAGACAGGTTTTCATAATGTAATTGAGGGTTATGCTGATGCAGACTGGGCTGGGGACAGAACCGACAGAAAATCAACTTCTGGTTACATGTTTAAGATTTTTGGTTGCACAGTTAGTTGGTGCTCTAGAAAACAAGCTTCTGTGGCACTGTCTTCCACCGAGGCAGAATATATAGCTTTAAGTTTAGCAATAAGTGAAGCCTGTTGGCTTAGAAATTTGATGCTTGATTTTAAAATACTAAATGATAAGTTTCTAAGTGTTATTATTTATGAGGACAATCAGTCAGCTATTAAGGTTTGTAAGAACCCAGAGTTCCATAAAAGACTAAAACACATTGATATTCGGTATCATTTCATTCGAGACAAAGTCAATGATAAAGTGGTTACATTAAAATATATTTCAACACAGCTGCAAATTGCTGATGTTTTCACAAAACCTTTATCACTGACCTCATTTAACAAGTTTGTAGTTAAGTGTGATTTAGCTTAAGAAGTTTTTTTTTTTTAAAATAGGGAAAAGTTGCCATTGAGGGGGGGTGTTGTTTGTATGTCTAGCGCCACCTAGGTTAGCAATGGCGAACTGCATATTGTATGATATTTAGGTTAAGAAGAAATGTTACACGTTTATATTAAAAGTTTTCAGTTAGTCGTTTTCAAACTAAAGTAGTCGTTTCAGAAGTGATTTTGTAAAATGGCGGAGTTGTGTGGTTGCAAATAAAATAGTTATTAAAGTTATATGAATCCAAGTTTTATTAACGACCTACGAGGGTAAAACTATAACACTTATTATAAAAGATAGAAAGATGGGGCTTGCGGCTTACGTTTCTATTATTTTATGAAACTTTCATTGCTGCAAATGATATTTTCACTGCCTCTCAGTTTCTGACATACTTTTATACGATTTTGAAAATATGTCATTTTTGACGCTCCCTGTATCTCGATTGTTTGATAACTTATCAATAAGGTAAAAATCGGTTATTATAGAGTTTAATCATGTAGAATTCAGTGGCCTACTTGTCTTTTCCTAAATGTTTTGTTTTTGAGTTATAACCCAAACTTGTGTTTTTTTTGTAGATAAGACACCCTATATATTATTTCTTTACCTTATCCCTCTTTTTAAGAGCTTTTCAAAAATATATAATAGTCCATATTTATTTCTTTTAAAAAGGGATAATTTTAATATTTTTTGCAAAATTAATCATTTTTGGTATATACAGCTATGCCATTGTCAATCACGAATAGCCATGACAGAAAAACAAATTCTGTAAATGCGCTCTTACGGATTGTTGTCAAATATTACTGGTATCATAAATCGGGGCTACTTTGACATAGTTTTAGAGGTTTTTCTAGCGCCATTTTTTAAACATTAAACACCCTTTTTTTATCTCATATGAACAATTGATCCTTTGGCTCTAATCTCACCACATATCAAGTGTTTAAAATATCTCCTTATACTAAAAAAAAATAAGTAAAATAGATGTCAAAGTAACCCCGTATGTGGGGCTTCTTTGACATGTCGTTAATTTTCGTTCTAAATCAAAGTAGACCCCGCGCGGGGCTACTTTGACACCCCAGTATGATATTTTTTTTACATATACATTATTTGAAACGCTGTAGCTATAAAAAAAAAACCTAATATAAATTTTTAAACATTTTTATTAATTATAATAAACTCCAAACAAAACACATTTTACTTATGAGTTAAAAAATCAAAACCCAGACTGAAAGAAAAGTAAAAACTAAACATAAAATTATTTTCTAATCTTCATCCTCACAACGTGGACATTCGTAACTTCTAATTTTAAACCCTTTGTTGCAATTTCCACACACCCAGCCTTGGCAAGTCACGCATTGGATCCATTGTTGCTTTGCATAATAAAAACGATAATCGCATTCACATATTGTGCACATATTTCCGTTTCTTATGGTGGACGCAAGGTTCACAAGTGGAATGTCATCGTCGGAGGACCAGGATGTTGTTTCACCTGTCACATGCTCATACGGTGGACTTTCAGGAGTTTTAGGAATTTCAGACTGAACTGATCCAGAGTCCAATGAAATTTCTGTTCCCGGTTCCTCTGGATTCTTTTAAAAATTCTAATAAACTAAGAGTCTGCCGGAATCGTTGACTTCCGATGGCAGTTTGTTTATAACCACTTCAGGGTTAAATCAGTCAATTCTCATATAATTAAAGAATATTTAGAGACCACATTTCCCGATAAATGGATTGGTACCAATGGACCTGTAAGGTGGCGTCCAAGGTCACCTGATCTTGCACTGTTGAATACCACAATATTAATCAACTTCGAGAAGCTACCCATCAAACCTTTAGGCTTGTGCAGGAAAGGCCAATTATTTTATTAAAGGCATTGCGAAGAATCGAAACGGTGTGCGATAATTTTATCAAATAATATATTTGTTTTATTGTTGATTTAACATCATGTAATAATATAAAGTTGTATAATAAAAAGAATGTTGTTAATTTTCTTTTTTATTTGCGAGCATAGCCTTCAATAGAAAACCTGATTAATTTTACAAAGAATCTTAAAATCATCCCTTTTTAAAAGAAATAAATATATATTACTAACCTGAACTAACCAAAACAAAGCGTTTTAGAAAAAAGTCTTACTACGCCACTAAATTCTACATAAAAAAACTCTATAATAACCCATTTTTACCTTATTGATAAGTTATCAAATAATCGAGATACAAGGGAGCGTCAAATTTTCAAAATCGCCCTGTATCTCAGAAACTGAGAGGACCATGATAATTTCGTTCGCGGCAATAAAAGTTTCATAAAATAATAGAATAGTAAACCCCAAACCCCATCTCTCTATCTTTAATAATAAGGGATCTAGTATATGAAAACCCATGAAAACTGGACACCCTGTAGACGTGATTACAAATAGACGGAATCAATTTGAAAATTGCAATTTTCAAAAAATGTTTTGTCACGGAATAATGTTGCCTTTTGTTCGTTAGTATTATTAAATGATTCTCCAGATGAAAAGATTAAGAAATGAAGCAGGTATTTTAGCATTTTTTTTTGCATAAAAGACTATGCAAAATAGCTTATTTTTTCACACAATGTAATGCATCTACTAGTGGAAAAACATACTCAGTTGCAACTTATTTCATGAATAGTAAAGTCATATTAACAGTAGTTAAATTACGAAATTTAATTTTCTTGGTTTGGATCTTTCAAACTAACCTTTATTGTTCTGTGCTTTCATTCTCCCATATTTGCTCGGAGCCACAATAATTTAAGCCGACGAAGAAAGGAAAACAACCTTTTAGCTGTCGCAATACTTTCAAAGTGGCTAGCAAGTATTCTAACATTGTGTTCCATATATAGACGTAAAAGTTACGCTATTTCTATGATTTGGGCAACGACATTTCAATAAGTTTACATCTTTTTCATGATAATATGTAGTATCACATTTTTGGTTAAGGTCCCCCTGGGTCCACACCCGTCTAGTTTGATAGACAGTTTGGAATAGAAAATGATGAGTGTAGGACAGGGATTAGAGTAGGTCGTTATATTGTCAGTTTCTTAAGTTAGCCAGCTTTGGCTTTTACTTTTATTCATTATTCGTGTATTCGTGACTATTGAAGCTGGATTTGGGTGTTCTTTTTTTATTGTTCTTCAAGATATTTATTGCTTCTTTGTTTATTTTAATTACTTCTTGAGATTAATTTGTTGTCATTTTTGTATTTATTTTATTTCATTTAGTTGAGCTAGAGCGGGAGCCAATCTGTAGGGAAACGGTGTGTGTGTAGAGGATTTGAACGTTTGTGTGACTTTATTATAAGTGGGTTGGTCGATACGTCTGTCCGTCTATGGTAGTTTGTCATTACTTTAGTCATGTGTTGTTCCATTGTCTCTAAGCTTGCATCGTTATGAAGTACATGTCTTTGTAAGTTAGTTATTATTCGTAACGTCTTATTTTATATTATTTGTAGTTTTTTGAGTCTCGTCTTGTTTACTGTGCACCATGTTGATGCTCCGTATGTTAGGACAGGTCGTATTATTATCTTGTATATTGTAAGTTTTGTTAAGTTGTTACCTTTACTACTTCTAGATATTAAAGGATACACTGCCCCCATTTGCTTTTTAGCTTTTTTCAGTCTATCATCAATGTTATCATTCCATGACATTTTCTTGTCTCAGAATTGGGAATAGTTTTATCCGCTTCTTGGATCTCTTCGATATACTCGTTATCAATAGAGGCAAATTGTTTCAAGTTCACAAATGTGTCCTTAATGTTAAGAAAGTTGTGCAAGCGGAGTATTATCTACTTTTTCGAAGTCGCCGATATTGATATTGGCTGATTCGACACATTTTTTCTTAAAGGTAATATCGTGCCGATGATGCAATTTCTCTAACCATCCATTCGACGCTTTGAAGTCATCTTCGTAAGTGCTTGTTTTGCGCCTTGCAAAACCAGTTATAAACAACTTGATCCATTGCCAGTCTTTCGGTTTTGGGAAATTCTCGTTTTTGTTCACCATTGCCGCCTTCTTGAAACACATTTTAAACTTCTGCTTTATTTTAAAGCAACATAGTCACTTGGGTTTATTTTTCAGCCAATTTTCTGGTACTCAAACCAGTTTCTTCACTATCCTCGATTATTTTAATTTTTTCGCTTAAAGACATTTTCCCGCCTTTTTCCCGCCATCTCCAAATATTTACGTTAGTCCCAAAACACACAGAAACTGTTCAAAATAAAACTTATGTTAACAACCGATTTATGAGCCTTTAAAGCAAATTGAATGGATCCGCCTGCAATAAAGTAATTAGTGTATTCTTAAGAATTGTCGGGTCCGGTTTTACTGCCCCTAATGAAGGGTATTTTTAGCATTAATATTTACTAAAGATTCCGATGATGAGCGTCCGCGGTCGTTAACCAGATGGTTCGGTAAAAAGAATAATAAAATAATGGGATTTCCATTTTTAAATATAGAGAATTCTTAACCGGTCGTTTAGCGCAAGTGGTCAATTTATAGGGGCGGTTACAAACAGAGGCTTTACCTATGTTGTGGCAATAAAAAATAAATGGGTCAAATTAATTTATTTAATAAAATATTTGTATATAATATATAATCAATTATATTTACTTAATTCGCACAAGCAAATCAAACATTGTGTTTAAATAAAGCACAATATTTATTAAATACTGTGAATATATTGAAAATACATAGATCTGCAATATAAAAGATTTACTGAAATATTAAAAAAATATTTTTAAAATTTGTACTTTTTGTATTGCAATTTTACGAAACCTAAAATATTTTGTTAAGCTACCACGCTGCAGAGGTTGCTTCACTGATGGCGATTTAAGTCAGGTATTTCATGTTTCTTATTTAAATCATGAAGGCCAGTCTTAAGCTAATTGTAATATTTTTTCCAAACTCGCTCCTGAAATTATGAATATTTTTTTAATATGAATAATTTCTTTTGTATTCCCTTTTTTCACGGTTCAAAATTTGTACGTTTTAAAAATTAAAATTATGGCAAAAAATGGTTTGCTGATCCGAACAAAATTATTTAAAACTTGAAAAATTAATGCACCCGTGCACCGTTTAAGAAATTTACATTTCAGATGAGAGTCTAGCCATGCACTTAAAGAAAACGGATTTGTCGCCTAAATGTATGCTTTCGCACACCATTTCTCCATAATAAATTTAGTTAGCAGATATTTGTTTCTTACATATCCACTTTACAAGTAATTTTAAAATTATGTTAAATCATAATCCTCACGTAAGTAGTATTTAATACCCTCGTTTGGCAAAATATCACGATATTAATAATCTAGTTATAATGCAAATTGTAATCAATTTATTTCCATTAGAACATTTAAATTTTATTAGAAACACTACCGCAAATAGCGATTATATAAAGTAAAAGTGAAATAGGGTCTCGTTCTCATCTAAAATTTTAATTATGAACATAAACCCTGAATCTAAATAATAATAATGGAATGACTAAACAGAGGTAGGAAGAATAATTATCATAATTTTACGAAACCCAAACAAAACCACAATTAGGTCATTGTTTTAGCTTTTCCAGGACGATCTAGGGTTACATAAAGCCCTGTAGGGTTAAAGCGTTAAGGGTCGTAGTTCTATAGTCGATTCCTTAAGGGACACTTAAAGTTACCTTACTTTTTTAAAGTAAATTTCATTATTTTTCTGAAAAGAATCACTTAGACAAATGTACTTCATTTCAATTCAACAGTGCAACACGGCATTTGTAAAAAAAAAATATGCTTTTTTCACAACCATTTTTACATCATTTACAGTCCTGGGTAAAAGAATTTTATGTCGACCCATCTGTCAAAACCTATACAACTTTTTAATGTTTCAAGCTTTTATTTTATTTTCAATGATTTTATCGCACCAAAAATATGCCACTTCTACAAATTTGCTTTCCTGGGCAATTATTCCTTATTAAACCGCCCGCCAACATTGTCACGGGATATTCTTATTATTTTAGAATGGGTATTAGGGTGACCCATCTGTCTAGAGGCGAAATAATTTTTTGAATGTTTATTTTATATTTATTTATTTACTTCTTTATTTAAAATAACGTTCATAAATATACATAAATATATACATAGATATAAACATAAAAATAAATGACGTCAAAAATATAGATACCTATACGACAAGAAATCACATATTTAAGTAGTCATTAATACTGTAAGGTTCCAATTCTATAATTAATTGTTTCAACTTTTTTTTTAGATATCCTCTCATTGATTGCTTGTTTCATATTAAGAGGTAACTTATTAAAGAACTGAATACACGTAGTAAGCGCTCTTCTCAAGCAAAGTTAATCGATGTACAGGGTAGATAATGTCGTATCAACGAGTGTTGTGTTGATGCTGTATATTGGTGTTAAACCTATATCTATTCTTATAAAAAAATATTACCGAATCAAATACATACAAAGCCGTCACAGTCATTATATTTTTGTTTCTAAAAACTCCCCTGCACGTCTGCAAATAGGTATGACATTTTATACATAATTCTAATTACTCGCTTCTGTATAATAAAGGTGTTTTGAATTTTCGAATTAGATGCCCAAAAAATAATACCAAATCTCAATATTTTTACCGGGCCACCCTGTGAAAATATTCCTTTGAATTTAAAAATAAAATCACCAAAAATTCAACTTAATCCGACAAAACGAACACGTGCCGCAAGCAGGTCGAAATATTAGGTACATATACAACATTTTATTAATAATCCTCATTTTATTAGCTTGCAACAATTGAACAGGACAAACAGTTTTTAATCAGTCAAAAGCAAAAAAGCCCTCCGGGGTTTATGTATGGCGTCGACTACCAGCTAGCTGCTCGAGAAAAGTAGGTGAAAAAGAACATAAAAAAATGTCGTAGTGATTTCAACGAGGTCCAAGAAAAGTCTCAACTAATGGAAACCGTGACACTTTCATCCTCGGGAAGCAGTTCCTCTATTGAAATTAAGAGTAAAGTAGAAGGGAGGCTAGAATAGAGGAAGTACCGGTAGCTATAGAAGAGCCTGGTCCATCACAGCCAAAAAGAAGAAAATTTTACGGAACAACTAACATTGTAACACCACAAATAGTAGCTGCATGTGATGCCTGTAGGATAAGCGATAGAGATAGAGTTCATATTTTGACCGCAGTAGCAGAAGAAATAGGACATGATGTTTCGTCTTTGTCTGTAAGTAGAACAACTGTTCAACGAAGTAGGCGACGTATGCGAAAAGTAAGGGCCGCAAAATTAAAAGCAACTTTTAAAGAATACGATCTTTTGGCATCAATAATCTACTCGGATGTAAAACTCCTGCCTTCTTTGACGGGGATGGAGAATGTGGACAGACTTGCTGTACTAATTGCAGCATTGAACGGGTAAAAAACAATCATCGGCAGTATATGAAAATTGATTGAAATTTAGAAAGTAAAATTACTGGTTTATGTTGTGACGCCACAGCCTCTAATCTAGGGTATTTAAATGGTGCAGCTTCAATACTGCAACAACAATAATTAGAAACTGACATTTTATATTTTCTTTGTCGACAATATATTTTCGAAATAGTTTTGCGAAGCGTATTTGATGTAAAAATACCCTCTCCATCTGGCCCTCATGTTGCTTTATTAAATTAAATTAAACGTTTTAAAGAATGTTGGCCTAAAATAGACCAAACTAATTTTAAAGCCGGTTTTCAGTCGAAATAATTTAGCAAATTTTGCAGCCTCGAAAATCTGAAATTGTCGATTTTATAAATTCATTTCTAGCAATACAGCACCCCCGAGATAATTATAAAGAATTTTAATTACTTTCCAAATTGCTTTTTGAAGAACAACCGTCAAACGTGACATTTTATCGGCCTGGTGCATTTCATCACGTACGCTGGATGTCTAAAGGCATTTATTGTTTAAAAATATTTTTCTCTCAAGATCAGTTTAAACTAACATAAAAAGAGAAATCAGCTATTAACGACATATGCTCTATCTGTCATCGTTTTCAAATAATAATTAATTTCTTTCTTTTTTTTCGCAAAACATGACCTTTAAAAACTGCCGATATTTTTGACTTCGTGATAGATTAGAACATGGAAATTTGGTGGAAAGTTAAGTAATATCCAAAGACATATTACTTTTTGTCGATATCTTAATTATTATAGTACAGGGTGTTTCAAAAATGCAAATATTTTGATGATTTGGAAAAATTATCAAAATTATACTTTTGTTAATGGAACACCCTGTATTTTATCTCTGATCCTAAAAGCTGTTAAAATTTTCTATATTTCTATGTATCATGTTCCTATACCCATCTAGAATAGTTTTTGACTTAGGAGCATTTATTTGACAAATTTAATTCTTACAGATAACAATCGTTATGACTTTTTAGTCGAATTTAACAAGTAGCCTATGAAAACTCTTGTTTTGAAATGGTTGACATTCTGCTATTATTCATTTGGTTTATTTGTCAGTTAGTTTATTTAACAAGTCTATTTTAAAGTTTTAAGAAAAATGGAAGAAAACAACAACTATTCAAATACAGTACTTATGAATTTATTTGTTTTACATGGTCAGTGTGATAAGATAATTAGCCGTACTTGCAGAAGATTCAACGAAATGTATCCAAATTTGCCATAAATGAACAACAAGAAATTTAAACGAATTCAAAGCAATTTTCAAAATTTTGGATCGTCGTTGAAAGTTACTAGAAATTTACCCAGACCTGTAACGTCCAACGAGGAAAATGAAATAAAAGTTTTGGCCTATTTTCATGCATATCCACAGTCTTCAATAAGATGTGCCAAAGAAGATTTAGGTTTAACCTATTATTATGTACAAGAAATATTGTCCAAACATAATATGCATGATTATAAGTTTACCAAAGTTCAATTTCTTAAGCCAGAGGACTTTCCACAAAGAGTTTTGTTTTGCGAAAGCTTAATAGTTCATATTCAGGAAGACCCACAATTCTTTCAGAAAATTATTTGGAGTGATGAATCCAAATTTTCTCGCGAAGGAATTTTTAATAGGAAAAATATTCATTATTGGGCAGAACAAAATCCCCATGTTGCAAGAGATTCAGCATTTCAAGAAAAATTTGGATTTAATGTTTTTTGTTTAATGATAGACGACAAGATTCGATATTTGATGTATGATGAAAACTTAACTTCCAGAAAATACTTAGAAATTTTAACTACGTTTGTTGAAAATTTCGTGGACAATCTTCCTCTTGCTCAGTATCGCAGTAGCTGGTATCAACTTGACGGGGCTCCCGCACATTGCACTGCCGAAGTAAGTGCGGAAATACGGAGACTTTTTAAAGATCGCTGGTTCAGGCGTTTAGCACCTTGGAATTGGCCTGCAAGGTCCCCAGACTTGACGCCTTTGGATTTTTACCTTTGGGGTACTATCAAAGAAATTGTCTACAAAACACCAGTTAATTCAAGGGAAGAGTTGGAAGATCGGGTGAATCGCGCTTTTCAAAGTTTAGATGCTGATGAACTTAGACTAACTACTTCAAATGGTGTCAATACTCGAATTCTAAAATGCTTAGATGTCAACGGGCAACATTTTGAACATTTATTAAAAATTAATTAGGTATTTTAAAAATTTTTCAGTAGTTTTGTAAAAAGTGAAAGGAAAATTATTTGTATGTCGCCCTGTACGCAACAACTTAATTTGGTTAAGTATTCTTAAGATTTTAAAAATGTACTCAATTGCTTTGAATTCGTTTAAATTTCTTGTTGTTCATTGTAAGAATTAAATTTGTCAAATAAATGCTCCTAAGTCAAAAACTATTCTAGATGGGTACAGGAACATGATACATAGAAAGATAGAAAATTTTAACAGCTTTTAGGATCAGAGATAAAATACAGGGTGTTCCATCAACAAAAGTAAAATTTTGATAATTTTTCCAAATCATCAAAATATTTGCATTTTTGAGACACCCTGTTACTATAATAATTAAGATATCGATACAAAGTAATATGTCTTTGGATATTACTTAACTTTCCACCAAATTTCCATGTTCTAATCTGTCACGAAGTCAAAAATATCGGCAGTTTTTAAAGGTCATGTTTTGCGAAAAAAAAAGAAAGAAATTAATTATTATCTCGAAAACGATGATAGATAGGTATAGGAAAATATTAAGAGAAGTTATTAAGAAATTAATAAGGATTGTAAAAAAAAATTAATATACAGGGTATTCCATTTAAAATATCAAAGTAGCTAGTACTTTTTAGTAGAACCGGCAACGCTGCATAGTTAAAAATATTTTTAAAGGAGAGAGCACGTCCACTTATGCATGTAACCAAATTTTCAAAGTGATCCGTTGGTTAGTTCGTCCAAAACGTCTAATAGGCCATCCACTATCAATCACCCTGTATAAAAGCCTGGTTTACAGCACCTTCGGCAAAGAAGGCTCCATTTTACGACCTCCAGTTTTGTAAAAAATTAATAAAATATATAAACATAGATGACAGTATATCTAAAGCTGCAAGTGGTAAAATGAAAAACCATTAGTGGTATTTAAATCCTGTAAATGTTTCCTTATCATTCTTCGATGAAAATATTTTGATTGATGCTAAGAAGGAAATGGTAAGGGCCCTAAACAGGCCAGCGTCACATGAAGAGAGCATCAAACGGGTAATAGTAGGGAAATTAGATCAAATAGAAAATAAAGAAAGTTACAGCAAGTGTTGTAAAATTATCAACAATCTTAAAGTAGTAAATGACACAGCTGAACCTCCATCGACAGCAACGATACAATGAGGAAATATTAATTATTATTATTTTTATTTATTTTCTCCATCTACTAATGACTACTTCATAATAGTGTAAGAGCAAAATATATTTTAATTTCTTTCTTGTACCAGTGTTTTATTTAATACACCTAATTGTTTATTGTGGGTACCAGTTTGTTAAATTGTTATGTACTATGGTCAGAATTTTTTATTTAATATCAAAGACGGGAAATATCATAAACATGATGTACTGAAAGCACCTAGATATTTCTTACTAGAAACTCAATTCAGAAACTAATTAAAAATCTGCTGCCATAGCTTGTGTGACAGCGATTATTATCTTAAATTAAAGAAATTAAGTATGCATAAATATTTATTTACAAACTAACCTACCATATAAAAATATTGTTACTTTACTTAATGTACTAATACTGGCGCAGCATGTTTAAGGACTACAGGAGCTGCATGCACTACAGGAGCAGCATGAACTATATGAGCAGGATGCACGATGGATTGAGCTTGAATAGTTTTGGTTACAACTGGGGCTGAGTGAACTGCTACCACTGGAGCGGCTTTAACAACGGGTACGATTGGAGCAGAGTGTACAGCTACTATAGGGGCAGCTCTTACTACAGGCACAAGTGGAGCTGCATGTACTACGGTAGAGTGTGCAATGACAGGAGAGGCGATAAGTCCAGCGGAAGCATAGGCCAAAGCGGCAGCAAATACAATCTGTAAATAAAATACATTATTGCTTTGAAAATATGATATTTATTACGGTTACAATTAAAAAGTTCAAATTTGCAATTTTGCAGTTGTAATTTGATGGTTTATTTATTCACGGGCACTGCCCAATTTCACATAAATATAAATAATCTTTATTGTAGCGCAGAGTTACACTAACATTATAGTATGCAGTTTTTTAATAAAATCGGACCCGTTTAAAAAGAAATTAAGTATGGGGTGCTAATTGGCTAGTCTGCATGACCTTGATATAAAGTTATTTGGACCATAGTTAGTACTGTGAGGAGGTATCGAGAAGGTATTCCTTAGACGTGTTTCCTTTGAAGGTATACATGAAACCTTATTTTATTAAGCAAAAGAGGGATGTTTTATTTATTATGTAGATAATATTATATAATATAACAATTTAAAGTCTTTTAGATCCCGGCATTGACAGAGTTTTCCGATCTGGATATTAAATTCCAGATGATAATATGTTAGTTGTGGTGCATTAAGTTTGAATGATATGAATTTTAGGAATTTATTTTGAACCCGTTCAGAATGTGTATATTATAGCAAGGATTTTAGACACCAAAATATTATTCGAGATGGGTCCTTATTAATGAGCAATATAGTTGTTTAATTGCCTTAGTAGTCGTTAACTCAAAGGTAACGCGCTTTATAAATCCGAGAATTTGTGAAGAGATTTCATTTCGGGATCGTTAGTCAGTATATTATTTTCTATTAAATAAGGATGTTCAAATCCCGACCCAGTCTGAATGAAAAATGATCAAGTGGTACTTTGAAGCATTCAGCTCCATACCATTGTTCTTGCACCACACTATCAATCTGTCCAAGTCAGGCAAACTTATACAATCATCAAGGGAGGAGAATTTCATGTATAATTTTAAATCATCAGCAAAGAGGAGGAACTGTCTGTACCTAAAATACAAGCCCAGGTTAGTTCAGGTTAAATAAAGAAATTAAGCAAATGGGGGCCAAGTGAGACCCTTGGGGAACTCCGGATGGGACTTTTATTGGATTGGAAATTACTTAATCCGACTATACGGGAACCTTCGTATCTAGGACAGCATCGGACCACCAACACCCAGATCTTCCACCTGAGACAAGAAAATGCCTGGTTGACCCCATCGAATGCCGTGAAGAAGTGTAGATTGAGTGTAACTGAGAGCCACTCTCCAAGGTGTACTGCCCAGAAACATTATATGGACTCAATAAGGAGATCAAGTACTTAGATAAAATACAGTGGTGCAGACTTTATTTGCCCTACATCCCCCTCCCCCCCCCCCCAATACTTTAGAAATAGTACCTACTCATGATGCTAATAGGTCCTCTTTTCTATAAATTAGCGCTGAATAAATTGGTATCCAATATTCCCGAAAAATTAATTTAGTTAAAGATAGGTTAAAAATAAATGACGGGCCAGAATAAAGCTGCAGTGCTTAAGAAGTAATAGGGGTATACCGTCGGGGCCATGACCCTTTTTTTATATCTAATGAATTGATGACATCTGATATGGAAATGTTAAACTCAAAATGTAGTTGTTATTAATCGAGACAGGGTTTATGTAATATTATATGAAATATATTAAGGGTAATTTAACCATTGAAAACCCTTAATTTTGACAGATTAATATCAATAAATATTAATTTATTACCCAAGGATAATGAGGTAATTTGGTCAGATAAGTAGTTTCCGAAATATACGAGATCAAAATCAAATAAATAGCTCGTCAGGCGGTGACGTCATTAACTCCCACAATTCGTACTCTTTGAACTTGTGCAACGGTTTTCCTGTGCATATACAAGAGAGATGCGCTCACTGTTTCTTTGTTCAGTTAAAACAGAAAATTACTATACTTTTTCTACGACTTTGTATTTATTTTATACTTTCCTAATGAAGCCAAAAGTAATATCCAAATCAAAAATGTTGACGTTTAAAATTGCCTGTGTTGATACAAACATTTACGTTGTCAAGGCGACGCAATGCACTGCACAGCCAACTTTGCGCAAAATCTATTGAAAATGTTCACAATTTTGACGGCCCACGGCCAATGTGATCGTGGAACTGTTACGTAGTAATTACGTAACTGCTCTTACGCACAGCTTGGCTTCTAACAATATAGTGTGAGTTGTAATAAGAGTTTTACTGATAAAGTAGACAGTACGTAAGTAGGTTCCTAGTAATATGTTTACTAATATAGGAGTAGAAAAAATACTTTTTCTACTCCTATATTAGTAAACATTGTTTTACGTACAGTTCACTCTATAAGTAAATCCATTCTTACGCACAACTGTGCGTAAAAAATAAAAAGCACAACTGTGCGTTATGATTCCTAGTATAACAATCAAGTTAGCCTTGAACCACTGAAATCGTGACATTTATCTATCTTGCCTTTATAATATTTGACAGTGACACTGTCATTATTTGAGATTTGAAGTTAAAATATAAATAAATTATAATAAGTGGTATGTAAGAGTCATAGAAAAAGTATAATACGTATTGCGTGTTGTATAGCAATTACGCACTCATGTAATTACCGCACAAGCCGCGTACCGCAAGTTTTCCATTCGTGCGTAATATGCTTTTTACAACACTAAATACGTAATATACTATTAAGGTACTACTGTTAAAAGTGAAATGTCAAATTTTTAAAGTAAACATGAAAAACATACTAAGCCAACAATGGTTTTATTGGCAAATATCAACTTCGGTAATTTTATATTCGATGTTATTTAGAACTATCTGCTTCCAATTTAATAAACATTTTAAAAATTTAATTTGTAACTGTGTTATCGCTTTTTATTGCCGTTTGTGGAAAAAATACTGTAGGTATGGTATTTAAATTAAAAGTATTATTAAGGCACTCATTTGAATTGCTAATGCGTACCTCAAAAATGTAGGTACTTTTAATACTTATATCAGAAATAACTATTAAAGGCTTTAGAGGCGTCAGAAAATCAAAACTTTTTGCAGTTCGCAATAAAATCACGAGATCTTTCAGAAAACGTTATAAAAAATGCGAAATGACCCCATTATTACAAATCAGTATGAATTATGAATATTCTCTATAATTTACTTTAATCTTTCATGTGAAAAAATCTTTGCATTTGATAAATATGTTTACCATAAACGGGGGTTTGTCGTATTTTTCCATGTTTTCACTATTTTTAACTTAACGCAAAGTATTCTATTTAAATTCAACCCGAGGGTATGATGCTACTTAAAATTGCATTAAATTGTCGTCAACTATTTATGCTTGGACTTATTTTTTGCAAAACCTGTTTGCCTTTTAAAATAGAAATTTAGAAAAAAATATTTTGAAAATCAATTTTTATCTTGATATAATCAGAATTATGGAATAATAAAAAAAACTTATAAAGATCCACAAGTGTATTTGTTCATTGCGATAAAAAGTTAATTACTTGATAACCAAAGTTTTGAACTTTTGTTTTATCTAACCTATAAAAAAATAAAATTTTACTTAGATTTATTTGTCAAGACATTTATGGCAAATCAGTCAAGTGGCAGTATTCCCAAATCTATTGTTTTCTGTATAAGAAAATATACTCTAGTCAGCTTTTTTGAAACTATTTTCGAAATTACGCTGTTGCGGCTTCTACTAGAAAGTTGCAGCAACTTTGTTATTGTATATTAACCCGTTTTTACAATCTCTATTCTTAACAACTTTCCTTGTGGTTCTTCTATACCTGTGTGTTACCATATTCAAAATACCTATAAATAATTTCCAATTTTTTAAAATATAGCCTGCAATAAATCGTCGCCTAAGAACCAAACTACTCCATGTCCATTTTTCCAAATTTTACAGGAGCTAAATTTGAAAGTGTAGGAGTTGAAATGGTTTTGATATTTCGTGTAATTTTATTTTTTAAAAAATTATTAATATTTAATGATTTTTAAAGAAAGGCAAGTTTATTATTTTTAATGTCTTGAACATAGGATAATTTAAACTAAAACGTACTATGCTGAAATATATGTCCATTTTTTGTTATTTTTAAAGACTAACCTGAACTAACCTGAAAACCAAACTGCAAAAACTAAAAAATGATTTGCCAAGCTTCTAACATGGACGATTTCGTCTCCGGTAAGATCAGCAGGAAAAGGCTCAACTATTGGATCTGAGACACCTTGTAAAAATGATTTGGAGGCAATTTGCCTGTTGCTGCCTTTTTAAAATGATAGGGAGTGTAAGTCACCTTTATGAAACTTCAGTGTATGCTTTCCTGTATTTAAATTATTATCATAAGAATTATGAACTGTATTCTTATGTGGAATATTACAAAAGGTCATACATTTTGATAAAGCTTAAAGTCCAAAAACTGTTTTTTGTCCATCTGAATAAGTTAGTATGGCTTCTTAGTTTTTGACATTCTTGATAGCCTTGAAAATATTAAGTGTACTATGTACCTCTAATTAATTCAGAAAACGGCCCAACACACTATGCAACCCGTCCACACACTTGACATTTTTGAGTAATGCATTTTACAACAGGATGCCTCCTTAAAAAATAAAATAAAGCCGCCGACATGTGAGAATTTTTGCTTTGTGGTAGATGCCAGTTCAGAAAACGGTTGGGTCCCAAATACCTTGTGACTTTCTGCAAAGAATATAAAAAACTCCTGGCGTGGACTACCATGAAGATACAACGGCAGAGAACTTTTTGAACATTGGTTCAAAAATTGTCTTTTACTAAACTTTCCTCAGAATCTCGTAATAGTAATGGACAATGCGAGCTATCACAGTCGTCAATTATATGCTCCAGGTTCAAATAATACGAAATTGGAGATTCAAAACTACATGGCGGCAAACGATATATATTTTGAAGAATGTTGTAAAAACAGTCATCTTATAGAAGTTTTAAAGGCATTCTGTATAAAAAAAATATATATGTTTGTGACTCATTGGCAGAGGAAGTGAGACATACTGTGACGGCTCCCAGATTATTATTGCATTTTTAATGCCATGGGGCATATGTGGCACCAATCAAAATCAATTGTTAGGTCAGAAAATACTTCTCCGACTTTAAGTTGTAGTGTTGTAGAATTAATAAAAATATGTGTTAATGATATTCTCCCAGGTAGTGGGAAAAATTCAATCCATCATGTAATTACTGTAGAAAATTCTTATGTTATTCTGCATGATACAATTAAACCGATTATAATTAATTTGAATGCAGATAGCGACAGCGAAACCGAACTAGATATAGAATAACATTATATATGTAAATAAATATTAGTATTTAAAAATTTATATGTCATGAAATTAATATAAACACATCGTACGAGTATAATTACTTAATTTCCCTAATGTACACGTTTTACTATATCTCTATATTTTACATATCTATTGTCTGCGCAACCATTTATTGTGAAAAGAACTTTACACATGAATTAATTTCTTAAAATCGGTAACAGCTAGGTCTGGAAAATAGTAAGGATAGTTGTTACCATATATGATCATAATATGTTATATTGTTAAGTTGGGCAATGATTTAAAAGAAAATACCAGAGACTATAAAAAAAAAAGGTTAGTATACAGGGTATTAGGTTAAAAATATTATTACCTGTATTATATACTATATTAATGTTTAGGAAAGAAATTAGGTACAGTACAGTATGATCCAATTAATAATAATAATAATAATAATAATAAAGTTTATTCAAAATATTTACATAAATACAATACATTTTAATATATTTTACATTAAAAATAAACTTAGGAATAAAACCCCTGAAGGTTAACTTGTATAGGGGTTAATTTTATTAAAATATTTGGTTAATATATTATTATGTAAATAATTGAGGATAACATTTTTATAAATTTATTTAATATTATTTAGATTTGGTATTAATATATTAATATATTAATAACTATTTAATAATTATAGCATTTCTAAAATATTATCTAAACTATTTTTATTTAATAACCACCATTTAATTTCTTTTTTATATAATTTAAATGATTTTATTTTTTTAATATTATTTATTAGACAATCGAATATGTATAAACTTAAAATTTTGAAACTTTTTTGTCCAATAGATTTATTTATTTTTGGTTTAATAGAAATTTCATTTTTAAATCTTGTATTATAATTATGCTCTTTAAATTCAATGTTATTTTTATTTTTAAAAATATATATTAAAATATTATAAAAGTAAATTTGTCTCACATCCATTTTTTTTGTTTCTGCATATAATTTTTTTGAAGAGTATAAATAATCTTTATCATAAATAATTTTTAAAAACCTTTTTTGTAATATTTCTAAACTTTTTACTAAATTTCTATTTATTCCCCCCCAACCTAAAATACCATAATTTATATGAGTTTTGACTAATGCATAATATAATATTTCTAGATTTTTTATATTTAAAATTTTTTTTATATTTTTAAATATTGGCAATGTGCTTCTTAATTTTTTAATTAAATTTTCTATATGAAAATTCCAGTTTAATTTATTATCAATAATTATTCCCAAATATTTGATATTATTAGTTTTCATTATTTGAATATCATTATTTATATTTATATTTTTAAAATCATTTATTTTTGATGTAAAAGGAATATATTTTGTTTTATCAAAATTAATTGTTAATACATTTTTATCAAACCAATTTTTTATAATTTCGAAGTCTTTTTTTATTTTCTTATGTAAATTTTCCCAAGATATGTCGTTGTAAAAAATAACAGTATCATCTGCAAAACTATGAATTTCTCCGTCACATTTTATATTAAATAAATCATTAATATAAATATTAAACAATAAAGGTCCTAAAATTGTGCCTTGTGGTACACCATATTTAAAATATTTTGAATAACTTATTTTTTCATTTATTTTTACATAATTTGGACGATCTTTAAGGTAATTTTTTATTAATTTTAGTTGATTTCCCCTAAAACCAATATTTTCTAATTTGTTTACCAAAATGGTATGACTAACTGTATCAAATGCTTTTGCCAAATCTAAAAATATACAAATACATGATTTTTTATTATCCATGGTGTTATATAATTTTTCTGTTAAATAGCATATGGCATCTTCAGCTGATTTATTTTTTTGAAATCCAAATTGTTTATCTGAAATGAAATTTAATTTTTTTAGATATTCATCTATTCTTTCTTTTAAAATTTTTTCAAAAATTTTTGCTAATGAAGATATTAATGTTATTGGTCTATAATTACACGTTTTGTTTAATTCTCCATTTTTAAAAATAGGTTTAATCAGACCTACTTTAAAAGCTTCTGGATATATACTAGTTTCAAAAATATTATTTATTAAGTATGTAATTGGTTTAGAAATATTATTTTTAATAGATTTTAAAATTTCAGAGGTTATTCCATCCATACCAGGAGATTTTTTTGGTTTTAAGCTATCAATAATATCTTCAACTTCATGATAATTAGTTTCCTTTAAGAAAAATGATGTCATATTGTTATTTTTATCATTTAAATTATTTAAGAATAATGTATTTTTATTTTTTATTTTATTTGCTAATTTTTCACCCACTTCTGAAAAATAATCAATAAAAGTATTTGCCATAATTTTTTCATCATTTATTATATTATGCTCATCAATTTTTATTTCTTTTATGTTTTGATTTTTTTGTTTTTTACCACAAATATTTTTAATAGTTTTCCATAGATTTATATTTGAGTTTTTAGAATTATCAATTTTTGATTTATAAAATTTAATTTTTTGTTCTCTTATTAATTTGTTTAATTTATTTTTGTAAATTTTATATTGGTATAGTAATATATGATTATTACTATTTTTTTTAAATTTTTTATAAAGTTCATTTTTTTTATTTATAGAATTCAATAAACCATTAGTAATCCATTCTTTTCTTTTTTTAATTTTAATTTTAACTTTAGATGTACATTTTTCAACATTTTTTTTAATTTCTGTTATTAAAATATTAGCTAAATTATTTGTTTCTAGAATTGAATAATAGTTTGTCCAATTTATTTTACTCATATTTTGATTTAGTTGTGAATAATTAATATATGTTTTAAATATTATAGAATTTTTTTGAATATTTTCATTATCAAGATTTTTTTGTAAAATTATTGGATAATGATCTGTTATTTGATATTTGAAAATCATTGATTTAAAATTATTTAAACTTTCTGCTGTTTTAATAAATATATGATCTATACAAGAACTTTCATTTTTAAATTCTCTAGTATTTCCATTTATAAAAGATATAAAACCGTATTCACTTAAGATATTTAAATATTCATTACTATCATTAGAATTTGAAAATATATTAATATTTATATCTCCAATTAAAATTACTGTCTCGTTATTGCAATTATTTTTAATTTTGTCAAAAAATAATTTAAGATCTAAAATAAAATCTGAAGTAGAAATTGATGGAGGTTTATATAAACTTATAATATTGATTTTTTCTTTTTTGAAAGTTACTTTAATAAATACTATTTTTATTTTACCTAAAGATATAATATCAAAAAAGTAATTTTGATCATCTTTAATATAAACTATAACACCGTCGTTCTGATTTATATTACCATTATTATAAATTAGTTTATAATTTGGTAATTCAAATAAATCAGTATTGTAAATTTTCCATGTTTCTGTAAAAATAATTATATCAAAATCATGATTAAGTTGATATAAAAATAGTTTAGTTTCATCAAAATTTTTTGAAATGCTTCTGATATTATTATGATATATGGAAAAATTATTTAATGATTTTAATTTTAATCTGTTAAATTCATTTTTATCCTCTATTATAGTAGTTTCAATATTTTTTAAGTCAAAATCTGATAAACTTTCTGTCATTTAAAGAATTTTAAAAACATTATTTAAATATGAAATTTTTCTAATAATTCTTAGTAATGTTTAGTATCTATTCAAATTTATCAACTGTTTCAATGTTTCTTCTGTATTAATATTTATAACTCTTTCTTGTTCATTTTTTCTTACAAAAATTTTCCCATTCTTAATCCAAATATATTTAAAACCTTTTTTCTTTAATTCTTTAGTCTTTCCAAATAAATATTTCATTTTTTGAGTTAATTCTTCATTGATATATATAATATTTTTATTTCCTTTTAAATTAAGTTTTTCTGTTGTTAATTTTCCATTATTCTTAAAATATTGTTTTGACTTCTCCAAAATCTGTTTTTTAATATCTTCATTTTTTAATTTTATTTTAAATATATTTTCATTTTTATTTTCCATTCTTTTAATTTCTAGTATGTCTTCTTTTTCTGTCTTTATTCCAATTTGATTAAAAATGTTTCTTGTTATTTCCTTATCATCAATTAAATTAAAAAATTATATAGAGACGCTCTATTTTTACACCATATAACTTCAGAAAACTTGGTCACCAACCATGTAGAAATGTTCAGAAAATATTGCCACAAGATAAGGTACTCTATTAAGTAATTAAGAAAGCGCGTAATATTACAAACTTTACACCGAAATTTGTGTACTATTTTATTTACAAGCATTTTTTTATGAAATAAGAAAAAATGTGACGTTTTAAACAAATATATTTAGGCCAGTATGAAGCGTTTGATATTCAAAATTTTAAAAAGTCATCATCAGTATTAACATTAAAATGGTTCAAAAGCGTATAGCATGCAAACTAAGTAAGTAAAAGAGTTAACGTATTTGTCTTAACTCATATTCTGCCACACATTATAAAATACAAAAGTTTACAAATGCAAATGCCGAAAATTAAAAAAATTAAACTCTACCAACTTACCATAGTATACATGGTTAAGGTTTTGTTTTACGATCTTAAAGCAATCAAACTATACGAAAAAGATTGAATCGAGTCGCATATATACTTGCCAAACCACTCCCCTACCAAATACTGGAACAGTAAACATTTTAAGGACTCTGCAATGAAAAAATAATTTCGTTACTACCAACGTAACCTTGATCTTAATATTGTTGTGAATGAAGGTGTGAATGACTTATGGTAAATCAAGAATATATTATTGCTTTTTGTATTTGACTGAGATGATAAAATCAGAAATATTCATGGCGCGAATTTTTAGAATGTGAAAGTAGGTACATAATATGGGGCATTCCATGTGCTGTCAAATCCGGCCCTTATATATTTTTTTTTAATTATGAAATTTTACCAGTTTCATTATAAATGTTTTTGATATGCATTGCTTTTAAATATAACTTTATTCATAAATAATACCATTTTGTTTATATTATTACAGGAAATATAATAATACCACTTAAATCTCAACTTTATACACATCCCTTTTCAGTGGCGGCTCGTACATGAAGGGCGCTGGGGCGCCGCCCTCCCTGCTTCAAACGGAATCCAAAAATACTTTACTTAAAAAACCCATAACGCAATGTAAGCAACTAATTAAAATAATTTAAACCAAATGTAGCGATATTCCAACGAGCAAATTATAACGAATTAGCATTTTCTATTTGCCTGGGCAAGATATCTAGACCTATCTATTCAGCCGGACGGCCATTTCCATTTTAAAATTCTTTATTACCTATTTGGTTATAAATCTAACTTATCCACTAAATATATACTAGCCTAGTCTATTTACATTTCCTAACCTAGCCTATATTATTTACAATGTTTTGGGCGCATATGGGCCGTAAGCATACGGCCCAAAATGCGCCCAAAGACATTCGCGTTTTGTTTCGAGGCGATCTGTCGATTTGTTTTGACTTGATTATTTATGTTGTCGTTTGTCGTTTAATAAATTAAAATTTTAAAATGAAAGTCAGTGAGTTGCAGCAGCTTGTGTTTAGCTCTCTGAGCTTAAGTGAAAAACTTAATTTAAAAAATAATGCAAGTCCGACATCTGTGTTAAACATTAAGCAAGAACAAACAGGGTGTAAAAACTGTAAAAGTCGACCAGGTTTTACGCGGAAATTTGACAAAAACGTGAAATTGAGAAGTTTACCGCGGACGAAGAAAGAAGAATGGAAATTAATAATAAAAAATAAGCGAGTAAAAAAATACGGAGATTTTTCTGGCAATTTTACTTTTAGTTTTATTGACAAAACATGGAAATTTTTTTATTTTACACAAATCGACAAATTTTCTCTTGACGAGTTTTTTGTACCTAGCTAATTTACTACTTTTCATCTCAGGCGTTTGACCTTGAAATGTGCAAAAATTTTCGCCTGCGGCGCTTTTTTTTTGCCCCTGCGTCCCCCTTGGCTCCAAACTCACGAGCCGCCACTGTCCCTTTTAGTACTTGTAAGAGAGCAAAAGAAACCTTCATTTAAAAGGAAGATAAAGTTTCCAACCTAACGAAAATTAACAAATAATTAAAAATATGCAGGGTGTTTCATTAATATCGTGAAAAAGTTCCGGATGAGTTTCTTTGCTTAAAAATATGAAAAAAGTTCCTAAAAACCTATGGGCGGAAATGCTTCGTTTCGGAGATACAAGGTGTTACAGTTTTATTTTGTTTTTTTCGAAATTTTTTTCTGAAATGCGAAATTCGAATTTGATGTTAGTAAAGCTCCCACTTGCAGAGGGCATGACTTTTTACTCTTTCGATTAGTCGTAACTTCTTTATACGTGCTTGTATTACATTTCTAAGCAAAAAATTAGACTTCTCTATTATTTTTACGTTAAAAGGCATATTTGGTTAAAGTCACTACAAGCAATCGTTCTCGAGAAAAAGAATAATAACATTATCGATGCCGATTTCTAAAGAAAGCAGAAAGCAAAAAAAGAAATTACATTTTTGGGTTATTTATCAACATTAATAATTACATCAAAAATATGTAAAACAGTCAGTCACTAAATAATATTACCTTTTTTGCCATTAACATTAGCAATTACAATTACATAAAAAAATATTTAACAAAGGACAATCATATTAAAAATACTTCACTTAGTTACAGTTGTTGAGAATGTGCAATTCTAACTGTAATAAAGGCATCTATCCTACGACGCATTAAGTGGCGAACGCGTTCAAATAATATTCCGGGGATGGGTCTAATTGTTCCACAGGATGCGATAACGCGATTCGTTAATTCTTCCACAATTTCTGTTGAGGTAGAATAAACTAAATGTTTGAGGTGACCCCAAAGGAAATAATTCTATGAATTTAAGCCTGGAGACCTGTAGAGTCAGGATTATGTAAAAATCTTTAAAAATCCCTACTTGTCAGATGGAGTAGAATAAATATATATACCAATTAGGAAAATATTTCCTAGCCGTCTGATGTAAAAACCTTATACTATAAGGTCATATTTGCCTAACACTGTTAGCGCTACAATACTAAATTGATTGCTTAAAACTACCAAGAAAGAAAGACCTTTCTGTTGGTAGGATGCTGCTACCTATGGACCGGTTTCGAACTTATTGGTTCTCGTCAGCATAGGGTAAGCGCAGACATACCTAACAACAGAAAGGCCTCTACTCCATCTGACAAGTAAGGATTTTTAAAGATGTTCAGTTTTTAATGTACCTAAAGGTATAGTCCTCTCTCCTGATTGCTTAAAACTTCTAAGAGACGGCGCCACTTGTCGTTCACTGCCTGAGCAGGACGATAGAACTGGTTATAAAGACTTGAGGCCTTTCTGTTGTTAGGTATGTCTGCGCTTACCCTATGCTGACGAGAACCAATAAGTTCGAAACCGGTCCATAGGTAGCAGCATCCTACCAACAGAAAGGTCTTCCTTTCTTGGTAGTTTTAAGCAATCAATTTAGTATTGTAGCGCTAACAGTGTTAGCCAAATACGACCTTATAGTATAAGGTTTTTACATCAGATGGCTAGGATTAGGAAATATTTTTCTAATTAGTATATATATTCAGGATTATGTTCCTCCTCGACCTATCCAATGAAATTGGATACACTGTACTCAAATATTTACGAGTAACTAAACTGAAATGAGGTGGAGCACCATCGTGCGTAAAATACATTCGCGACCTAAATGGCAATGGGGTATCTACAAAAAGTATGAGCAATAATTCGTCTTCAAAAAAACAACGATAAACTTCTTTAGTAAGCAGAACGAGCCTATCAAACGGTTTTCAACAATTCCGAACCATACGATCAGTGAAAACTGTTGTTGAGAGTGCCTGTACCCGCTGGATGTGATAAGGCTATAAGAGATTGTTCTTCGCAGTTCTGAAAACTGTAGAAGAACTTACATTTACGTTTAAAGCAATTTTTCTGGTACTTGTTGTAGGAGTTTCCTCAAATTCATGAAGTACGTATTCTTCTACTTGTGGAGTTTCTGCTGTTCAGGGTCACCCTTGATAACTTGACAACTAAACACCTTACTAATTATTAACATCGGTATATAATGCCTCTTCACCTTTCCCTGTTTTCTGTTCCCTAGAATGTTGTTATTCTTTCTCTCTAGAATGGTTGCTCGTAGCGACTTCTATCAAGCAAGCTTTTCTAATGTAAAAATGATAGAAAAATCTATTTTTTTTTTGTTAAAAATGTAGGACAAACTCGTATAAAAAAGTTACGACTCCGCCTAAGAGGAAAAAGACTTGTAGGTAGCGCTTTCTACTAGTGGGAGCCATCCTAACATCAAATTTCGAGAAAGCCTTAGATACCAATTACAGTTCAAATATCGACATTATTTCAAAAATCATTTAGAAAGAACAAGAATAAAAATAAAACTTTAACATCCTGTATCTCCGAGGCCGGACTAAGAACAAACATGACCAAAACACAAATTATAACAAACCTCGTGCTCAGTGAAAATATAACGGTCGCTGGAAAGGCAATCGACCAAACTGACCAAACTACATCGTACAAATACTTGGGACACGAGATTTTCATAGAAAGGGAGAACCAAACTACTGAACTTAACCACCGTATAAGACTAACCTGTGTATTCTTCGGAAAATTAAACAATTAATTCAAATCAGTCTTCCAATGTGCCTTAAAAAAAGGACCAGAGACATTAGCACTGACCAGAAAAACGACACACAATATCCGGTTGGCACTAAGAGCAAAGGAATGCGCAATGTTGGGCATTTCTCTTAGAGACAGAGTCTAAAACCAAAAGATACGACAAAGAACAAAATAGTAGATACGATAGAGAGAATAACCACTCTTAAATGGAATTGGGCAGAGCACGTCGCCAGACTGACAGACAACCGGTAAACCAGACGAATATTAGAATGGAGACCAAGGTTAGGAGCCTACCAAAATAGGGGCCGCCTTACAACAAGATGAACCGATGACTTAAAGCGTTGTCATGGGAACTGGATGCAGGCGGCTCAAGTTCGGAACACATCGAAGAGATTAAGGGAGACCTGTATCCAGCAGTGGATACAAGTAAGGGCTGATTGATGATGGGGATGATGATGATGATGATGATGATGAAGATGATGATGATGATGATGATCACATAAGTTTATAGGAACTGTTCTTCATATTTTTAAGCAGCGAAGCTCATCCTGAATTTTTTTCTCAATATTAATAAAACACCCAGACATTAAAAAAAAATTATTAAATCGTGCATAGTAAAAAAATCCCATCACTAAGGGCTAAGCTACACGAGCGTTTAAGACGACGCGCGTCATGCGCCGCATTTTATACGCTGAAGTGTGACCTGCTCTTTTTAATTGGTACAACTAGACAAGCGTTAAATACGTCGGCTTGAGCACGTTCTTTATTATCGACATCGACACGTAGTTTTTTAGTATGAAAGCCAGTAACCAATTGGTTAGAAATTGGAAAAACAATTGGAAAACTGTGTGTTAATAGTTTAGTTTTCAATACAGAGATTTAGTTCGTCGGATAGCTCCGGCTATGAAGCACAAAAACAAACCGATGTATACCCAAAGAAAACCAGCATTATTTCAAAAAAGGGAAAAAAATGCCTTCTTCCTTATGAGAGAATCTATATATAATTAAATCATTCAAGTTCGACGGCGATGCCCGCGGTGTGTTTAGTTTATTTTGTAGATACTTAATATTTTGTTTGCTAATGGATTTTGCGTAACAGGTTTTATGTTTGCATAAAATTGCATTCGGTATTTCAGTACCTTTTCTTAAAGTCGCAGCATAATAAATATTTTTCTTCAGCACCCGTTATTGTACATATTGCAACAAGAGGTTTTTTCTTTAATGTTCATAATGTACCACAAATTAAACATTTTTCTTTTTAATATCTATCTGAGATTAACGTTTTCCATTAAGATTGCAGAAAGGCGTATTTGCATCTCTAATTGCATTAGTAACATTATTTCTGCTATAAAAAGATTTCCTGCAAGAATAATAATTCGTATAGGATATCGGGTAGGATGGGCACCTGATCTCTCTCAAGATCTATTTTTTTTTAGAAACAGCGCCATTTCTTTTATTTGCGCTGTTTGTTATAGTTTCAAAGCCGGAGATAATGTTTATTACTAATAAATCTTCGCATCTATGCCGAATAAACTAAAGTAATGTCCCACAATACTTTAATAAGGTATGCATCTACAATACAAAGTTGTATAAAAAAATACTATAGGTATGACTAATAATATTAAAAATATTCAAATTATTTATAATAAAATCAGTACCAATAAGAAGAGAAACAAAACAACACACACAACTTTCTATAAAAGCCATGAACATTAACATTTTCTAATTAATAGCGGTAACCAGACCGTTCTAACCCTACCAGACAATGGATTTTAGGATTGCGCAGCGCCTTTACGTTCTAAAGCATCTGCCGGGTTTATTATAAAATATAGATCCAATATTAGTTAAAACAAAATGAAGCCTATTAAACTGCGCAGTTTTAGAACAAAAAAAATAAATAAATAGCTTGTTGCCTAAGAAAGTTGCGGCGAGGTGAGTTTAAAAATATATTGACAATTTGTTGTCTTCTTTTTTAATATATTTCTATTTTTCTTATATTATTTAATACATTTTTGCAATAAATCTTATAGTAGGAGGAAGATGAGGGAACGAGGAATATAACTAAAAACATCGTTTCTATCTTTTTAGGAGCAAAAGGTATATGGGTTCAAAGTTAAAATATTAGCTGTGTTTTGTTTTTAAGTCTTTTGCCTATATATTCTGCTTTGACCAATGAAAAGTGTCGTGAATTTCCATTTCCTATGTAAAAAAATATGCCTTTTCAAATTGCCAAAGTCCCGTTTCGTTATAACTCCATTTCTTTTGCTCAAAAGCTAGAAGGCTTTTCGCGCTCCATCCGACGCGACGGACTAATTTGATGTACAGGTAGCTATAGAGCTATACAGTTTATCCGGAATGAGTTTCCAACCCTTTACATGGAGATTTTGCTAGAATAAATCTACGGGGGTGAGTAAACTTGTCGCGGGGTTAGTTAGTGTCGAAGCGTGAATGGATACGTGATGCAAAAATTGTGCAATAAAATCACAAACAAATAATTGCTCTGGACATCTTGTTTAGGAAAAGGTACTTACAGCACGAGTTATGAAATTGGAATATCTTTTTCTCTTGCATGTCCGAAAACTTGTATAATTAGACAAAAAAGCAACATTTTAATGAAATACTCTACTTATGTTTACCGGATTGTGGGTAGAAACATTTAAAAAAAAATAGCCTTGAAATCTGGAAAATTCAAATTAATGGGGGCCCGATTTTGCGTGAAATGTTCCGTATAGGTAAAATGTAGACACGGCTTACTTGATATGATGGCTTACATCTTAACAAACTTTCAATGCTTACAGCTTATTGATCTTCTCTAGCTAAAAAATCCTCAGTATGTTAGTTCCTGTTTTTAAAATGTCTACCATGCACTAAGAGAATACTCATCTTTAATTAGGTCACACCCTAAGCAAAACTTTATTGTTGCTAAGTGGATCCCATGCAAATGGGCATCATTAATTTACTTGAAATTATTTGTCTATATGGTTATTTTTGATGATCATGGTATATTGCCGCGTTAGCAACTGACGCATCTTATACGCAATGTGCTGAAATAAGACCGATTAATGCGTCTGCCAAGAGTCCTATATTCAAACCAAAAGGCGTACTTTAAAAGATCGCAAACACTTAAAGTATCACTTAAAGCGCTCATCCCTTAACTTCCTCACCACAAACATGTTTAAAGGGTTATGTCGCCCACTGTGCCACTTTGCATTAAAAGTTGCGCTATTTCATATTTTCCTCCGGGAAAACTTGAGGCTGATGGGATGCTTAACACTAATAGCGGGTACATAACTTTTTAATTAGGATAACATGAGCGCCTTGTCTCTTAGCTACTGGAGCAGTAAGCATTATTCCAACGTTTTAGATGGATTTAAATCAATGAGACTGGTAAAATACACATCGCAGGAAGGATATTCGAAAATCTGGGTCAAATTTAGTATCATCAGTTTTTATTTTATAAATATTTTTTGTTTTATGGAAGTAGTCCATCTCACAGTGGAGTAATATTTTAAGTGAGGAATGAAACACAAAGTCTGCTCCACTAATTTAATAAATAGGTTCAGATTAACATCCCAAACATGTTTCAAAGGCATAAACCTTCATCTTCAGTGGGTAATTATTAAGATGTTGATATTTATGAAGAGACCAATGACATTGTTACGTTTTTTTATAAACTGAAAAGGGAAGGAAAAAAACACAAAATTAGACAATTTAAAAACCGCAAAGGTATCATCAATAAAAGTTTAATATGATTAGGAAAAGATATTTAGTAAAATGTGGTGATTAACATAAAACCGCGGTTTTATGTTAATCACCACATTTTACTAAATATCTTTTCCTAATCATATTAAACTTTTATTGATGATACCTTTGCGGTTTTTAAATTGTCTAATTTTGTGTTTTTTTCCTTCCCTTTTCAGTTTATAAAAAAACGTAACAATGTCATTGGTCTCTTCATAAATATCAACATCTTAATAATTACCCACTGAAGATGAAGGTTTATGCCTTTGAAACATGTTTGGGATGTTAATCTGAACCTATTTATTAAATTAGTGGAGCAGACTTTGTGTTTCATTCCTCACTTAATATTTTTTGTGTTTGCAAAGGAATTCTAGGTCTGTTGGCAAATCGTAAAAATGTGAAAAAAAATTATTCGTTTTATTTTGGTTACTAATGTTTTAGTCTCAAGCAAAGTGAATATTTGCAGCCCCTGTAAATATCTTCTATACCTTGGATTGTTGAGAAATTAATGTTAGATCCATTGCTCCTTCTCACCGTAATCTTCAAATAGATCTTCTTCAGTTATATTATTATATTATATTTTCTTACTTTGTCTTGATGTGCGTCGTAATTACCGGATTGCTGTCTACGCAGTCTTTGAAATAAGCTTGTGCACTAAAACTTGTTTTCACACATGTACACAAAACTATAAATTTAATATTTCAGAAATACAATATGACATGTAAGGTAAGATAATACTATAGTACAATATTACAACCACAATTAAAATATTTGTTAAAAGTGCAAAACGCACTGTTATAGAAGAGAAGAATCAAATTTAATATTTTTTTAAAGTCTCAGGAGGTCCACTCTCCATTGTCAATTTAACTCATAACGTTTAAGTCAAATAGTAACTGATAAACTATGTAATTATTTTAACATTAAATTGACATTATTGAACAGTAAAAATAACTACTAAGTTAGTTAACTTAACACTTTATTTATGTAAATGTTAACTTATTTTATAAATCACACTTTTCAAGTGACTTAACAAAAAAGCATGTTAACTAACTGCGATACTCATTTCTGCAGTATTTTTTACCCTGTAAAAAAGTGAATATTACTGTTTTTAATCACGTCCATAGCTCGCCTTGAATAGAGTTAACTTTTACACGTTACTTATTTTGATTTTCGTTCTTATTCAAAATGATTACGTTTATATATCAGTTTAGCATACCCAAAATTATAACTTTAATTGTTGAGAACAAAATGGACCATTTCACAATTTAAATTTAGAAGACTGAAAAAGCACTGTGAATTATTTAAGCCAAAAGAACTAAAACATCTGATAACATCTTTTCGTTTCCACAACTTAAATAACTATATATAGTACCTACTCGTTCATCTCTCCGAAAATGATAAAATGGAAATATAACTTTAAAGGGTATACTAATTGTAACGCAATATAGTTTTATAACAGAAGTTACCACTTATAATAAACCAAAAAGTATTTCTAAAAATTAATTATTGTAAAATTACATTTAAAATATTCGCGATGTAATAAAAAATATTTTCGGTAATATCTAATGGTATTTAATATTATTTACCATATTTTTTTCTAACATAAATATTCCGTTATACCTAACACATGAAATATTTTGAATTCACAAATTTTAAGGATAATACTTTTTTAGTTTTAAAATTCGCGCTTAAAAATTGATAAAAGCAATTACCTATACTCGTATCTATACACCTACCTAGGGGTGCGACACTCCTTAAATAGGTGTGGAAATTGTCGAAATGTATTTATATATATATATTTAAATAGAAATAAATACATAGACATGCAAATTAATACAAATAAATGCAAATAAATATCAATGAATACAAACAAACACAAATTGATACAATTAAATACAAATGAATAGAAAGAAATACAAATAAGTACACATACATAGAAACAAATACATACATGGAATTTAAAAAGTTTTAAGTATACAGGGTGATTTTTAAGGTGATTTTTTTTAACTGTGTGTACAACTACTTAAAAGAAACAACTTTTTTAAATGACTTTTTTTTTTAATAATTTAAAAATAAAGGAGATACGCTAATGTAAAAAGCCTACGATACGACTGCTGATAATTTTTTTGTTGCTGTTTATTTTTTTTTATGTCAAGCAGTGAAGTCTCAATTTCTTGTCAGTTCATCGCGTGATAGATTTCAGTTAGTTTTGGAGTGTT
The DNA here is from genome assembly GCA_963920685.1 of Polydrusus tereticollis. NCBI lineage: Eukaryota > Metazoa > Arthropoda > Insecta > Coleoptera > Curculionidae > Polydrusus > Polydrusus tereticollis. The sequence goes on from OY987329.1 coordinate 62,408,304, forward strand.
TAAAAATGAAAATGGCTCATGTGTATGAAATAATATCTTCTTTATTTTTGAGTTATTTAAATAAAGTTATTTAAAAAAGTTGTTTCTTTTAAGTAGTTGTATACACAGTTGAAAAAATAATATCACCTGACCTGAGAAATCACCCTGTAGATTAATACAAGAAGTAGGTACATCTAAATCCATAAATTCATTATTTATTTGATGCATTTAAAAGTGTTTACAAATACCTACTTCTTGCGTTAATCTACATATCATTTAGTAAGTAATATAAAGAAATAACAGGTCTAAACAATAAGTGCGAATTTTAAAATAAAGTAAATAAATATTAGATCCTTATCATAAATGTACGTTAAAATATTCAAAAGAAAAGGTTTACTGAAGAATAACCACCGGTCAAAATATGATAAAAAAAAGCCTGTCTGTTCCTCTCGGCTGCACGGTAGACAAGACGGCGGGCGGACGGAACGGACACGAGCGTTTTTTGATTACCTTAAAAAAATATTTAAATTTACTCTCTATAAATGCAAATTGCAGTAACCAAATAGTTAATAGAAGCATATTTTACTATTACTAATATGTTGATTTTATACACTGGGTAGTTAGCACAGTAAATATCACTTTTATTTTGTGTTGAAATAACTTTCAAAAATATTTCGTATTGAATCTTTTTTTGAATAAATTTATAACTAAAAGAGGAATCAAAACGATTATATATTTAATCAATGTAACTTGTAATTATATTTACTTGAGCGGCAAAATTATTGCCTGGTAATTTTAACTCACTCATATGTTAAAACGACTCTTAAAAAAGTTAATTCCTAAAAATTGATATTTACTAAACATAAAACAGTTAAAATAACTTCCGTTTTATGTCAGTTTTGTTTCAGTGAAATTGACTATGAGTTTTTTTGATTAACACGGCAAGGATTTCTAGAGAAGGTTGTGTGCAATGTTCAAAAAATAGTTAAATTAAAGTCATCTGGTCTTAAATCGTTATACTAAATTTCATTTTCCCCTATGCCCATTTATAATCTGCCACATTGTTATGAAACGGATGCTAAGTACAAATTTTTAGCTATATTTTGAAGTGAAGTATTTTTTTATTTTAACAGAGATAAACGCCTACGATTTTTAAGAGGTTCTTAAGAAAATTTGATTCGAATTTAATAAAACAATAAAACACGTTGCCAACAACTATCGAAGAGCCAAAGTATTTTTTTTATATGCGGAACAGGAACTATCCCTTTCCAACAATAAAAATTGCACAAATATATTTTTTTATATATTCTCTCATTTAAGTAATACCAAACAAAAAAATCTTCAAATTAAAATTTTGACCCTCATCTTTAATAAAGTAGCCTTGTACAGCCTATTTTAAACAAAACCATTAATTATTGTAATGTTGATATACGTTAAGGTGTACACATGAAGTTGTCTAAATACTATTATCCTTGTTCGATTTTCGCCGTATATTTCAACGTTGCTTGTCTGGCTTTTTCAATAACCTACTACATCACAATTAATTGTATGTATGATATGTAAATCAGGATTTTTTGCGTTAAATCTGAAAATTGAAGACAAGATTAATAACACAAATTTTTATAAGAATCTTGAAAATGAAGGGCGCCAAACGAATGGCATTTAAGAAATGATAATTGTGTAATCCTAAACGAAATTATAATGGCATATTTACAATATATGTATGAATGGAATTAATGGATGACAGTAATGAAATTCTATTTTGTTGCGAATTTAATAACCTTCAATTGATGAAGATTCTTTGAAAAATATTATTTTTTTATGGAATCTGCAATTACTATTTATCAAATCGTTTTAATAATTTCATTAAGAAAAACTTTAAGACTTAGAAACTCCTTCAACTGCTTCAAAAATTTAGCAACTCCCTACCCACTCCAGCTGATCGAAGGTCCAATAAAAGTTATCTTTATTTTGTAGGCAATCCATACTACAAATTTTAAGTTTTTGTTACGGAACTAAGTAGATAGGTACTCTGGTATTATTTTTATTCCATTGGTCTATTAATTCTTTTTCAATGGACAGTCAAATTCAGGTGGACTACGTCACAATTCTTGCGCTGTAAAGCAATTCAGATCATATGAGAAATTTAGAGGCTTCCGCCGACCAATCAGTGACTAGTTTTAAAAATAGGAAATTGTTACCAGCCCACAGATCTTCGACTCCAGTGCAAGCTAAGCTAACTGTTCATACGCTACTTACTTAAGTAGGAGTCTTAGTTTTTAGATAATAAGGATCCATGTGGGTGAATAGTTAAGTCTTGCCATTGTAAATATTAAAGAGAAATAATAAATAGATATAAAAGTAAAGTAAGTAAGTATAAGTATTGGTTTTAGCAAGGCATTCGATAAGACCGAACACAATATCTTAATAAAGTAGTAGATACAATATCTTAATAAAGTAGTAGACATCCATATTATGTTTTCAATGAATCAGAGTATGTAGAACGGTCATCCTTCCGCTCTCCACAACGTCATTTCTGCAGTTCCACAAGGTTCCCACCTTGGCCTTCAATCTTTATTATCTACTTAAATGTCCTAACCTAAAACAATGTATTCTAAAATTTTACTTTTTCCTGACGATATGAAGATTTTCTCCTCCATAAGAAGTATTGCTGCTGCAGAATGATTTAGATCAGTTTTCATTATACTAGAAAAATAATAACCTCTATCTAATCTTAGACTAATGTACATTTTGTTATATTATCCTTTTAAAGAAATTTTAGTATCATCCTATGGTTACGGTTTTAGCGGAATCATACTCAAAAAAGGCAAAATAAAGAATCTTGGTGTCATATACGGCCATAAAATTATTTTCGGAGAGCACATTGATCATATCACTGCTAAATGTATCCGAATGTTAAGTTTTATCATTAGATTCAAAAAATATATGTCATCTTCACAAAGTCTCTAAAGTTTCCATTATGCATTCGCCTTAGTTGGTTAAGCTTTGCTTCTGTCCCGGCAGTAAGCCGTACATGAGGGCAGATTGGAAAGTATTTAGAATAAATTCTTAAGATTTTTAGATTATAAAATAAATGGAGTATTTGATCTTCATACTAACTTGATAAACCTTTCAATTTCTTATAGTCTAGATGCTCGGCGTACTAATTCCGATGTCTGTTTTCTATATTATAACCTATCTTTCAACTAAATATCTTTATACATAGAACGAACTTAAAATTAAATTTTATCATAATATTGACTTATTAATGTATCTTAATTGACCTGAACTTTGTAATTCGTTGATACCACGCTTTGGCCTGTAGACATCCTATTTGTGCTTAAATAAATAAATCAATAAAGGAATAAATAGAGCCATAAAAAAATTTCATGTCTACAGAGCCGTGCAACACTGCGTCAGGCTTCCGTAGCTCCTATACGAATTAAGGGATGTATTTCAGAAAAATATTTTCGCACAAGTATAGTCAAAAATGGTTGATAACATAAATGTAAATTTTTTTGAATGGGACACCCTCTATTTGTTAATCTTTAATATTGGCTTATTAGTAATTAACCTAGTATACATAACCTTAAATTTAAAAATTCAAAAATCGGGCATTGACATAAATCCGAATTTATTTATTTTACTTTAGGATATATTTCACGCTTCTAACAAAGTAAAGCATGCGCCCACACACAAAAAAAACTACTCTCAAAACAAGCTTATAGTAATGCTCAAACAAATAGCCTTATTTTGAAACTAACTTGCTTTATTTTGTGCCTAAAATATATTCATTATTAAACTACTACTGGTTTTAAATTATATCATCAAGTTAATCAAAATTATGTTCATAAAGAGATTACATTAGCATCATAAGAAAATAATCTTATACTTGTTTTAAAAATAAGTATTGTGATCAAAGTGAAATATACTATGATGGGTTTAAAAATAAAAATAAATTTGTATTCTCACAGCGAGCACAAAGACAGTATCTATACTTAACTTGAGTAAAATCTAAACCCTTATTATTTCTTTGATGCTATTTGCATCACGTGACCCCTTGTTCTGCGAGGAAACGACCGAAATACGTTTTAGTCGTCAGGTTAACATCCAGCCAGACGTCGATGGTGGTAGTGTGTGGTTCTATTTTTTCGCGTTTTGTGTGATAATGTGATGGAGGAATTACTCAGAGTCTGGAACTGTTCGTACACTGAAGTTTTAAATCTTACTGAAGAAGCTGAAAAGTGCTATGAGATATTTCAAAATCTTTTCAATGAAGCATTAGTGACTTTAATGGCAAGCCTTTACAAAAATTTAACCCTAACTCGGGCAGCCATACAAAGTATAATAAATAATATAAATTCTTTTCTTTCATCTAAACTGATCGATTGCCTAAAAAGTACTTTAGAACTACTAAGTAAATCTCAAAACAATGAAGCATTAAAAAAGTATATTTATGGTATGTTAAATATGCTTGACACTCCATTTCGTTCCTTAAACACTGAATACAAAAGGCTTCAGTTTATGGAAAAAACATCTGCTTTTATTAAACCTATAGAACATACACTTGGTGTTTGTCAAGATGCTAAAAAAAAATGGTGCAACAGCTATGATCCTTAAACATGTAAATGCCTATTATATTCCAATTAATGAAACCCTGAAATTATTTTTAGAAATTCCTGGTGTTTTTAATACTATTTTAAACTATCAAAGAAAAAATTGTGGAAGACTTTCAATCTGATGATCCCAATTCTGAAATGAGAAATGTTATAAATGGGGATAGTTGGAGACGTTATTGTAAAAAATTAGCAAACAAACTTGTTTTTCCGTTAATTTTATATTTCGATGATTTTGAAGTCGGAAATCCCTTAGGAAGTCACGCGGGTTGTTATAAAATAGGTACCGTTTATTTCACAATACCAACCATACCTCCTGAGTATGCATCCCGCTTGGAAAATATTTTTTTAGCTTTAATTTTTCATAGTAATAAACCTGTTGTTTTTTTTTTTTAATAAAGCCAAAAACAATAAAAAGTTGTTTTATTTATCAGTTATCTGTTAGGGCTATATTCAGATCAGATACCTAAGGTAATATCACAACAGTATTTGATACCTACGTCACAAAGACATTTTAACTTGACATGTACTACAATCACAGCTATAATTCTATTGACTGCGGTGAGATTATCCTATCTTACCTTAATAATATAGTCCTTTCAGATTTATCTGTTTTAAAACTACATGATTTTAAATTTTACTCTATTTAATGATAAACTAGTTTTAAGATGATAATTAATTGATTTGTCTAGTTTCGCTGAGAATGTAGGATAGTCACAAATTGAAGATACAAATAAAATGTGTGTGCTCAAATGCAACTTCGTATATTCAACTTAATAATAATTCATACTCAAACCGAAAATAACGAATATTCATTCTTAGAATACTTTGAATCAAACCAATATTAACGTATACTATATCTGCAACTACGATTATTGATGGGTTGATCATTTATTTTTATTACCCTAAAACTAAACTAGAGTCAAGTTAAAAGAAAGTAGTATTAATTTAAAACTATATTTTGATGCTAAGGTATTTTCTATTTAATTTTACTTTAGCATTGCTCCTATTTATGTCTATGATAGTTTCAGTTTGAAACTTTTAGGTTCAATTGGATACTAGATTTTTTTGTGTGCAGTACTACCAACATGATGTTTTTGCTTTGAGGTTGGTTTTGTAGAGCTGGGCTTAAATATCAAATGTATCTAATTGTATTTTTGAACCTAGTCTGAGCAAAGTTTAGTTGAACTTAATCTTAAACTGTGATTGTACAACCGGGCCTTAGGGCCTATCCCATCCCAGCTAAGGGGTTCAAGTTACAGGTTTAAAGATAAGAGCAAAATGTTTGCCCTCCAATATAAAATTGATGTGTCTTAGGGATTTGTTTAAAAGTGACGATAATAGTATGAACAATTGGGCTTTTAGTTCAGGAAAAGTGGGGGGGGGGCGGATCCATTTGGATCTATTGGAATGAAGGGGTGTGATTATTGTACATTGTACATTTTGATTTTTTCACAAAATATCTAAATTGAATACTAAGGGAATCTAACTTCTCTAAATTCAATTTGTTTCCACTTCTCTACAAATTTCACTAAACTGCGGGGGGACAAATGCCCCCCATAATGAAGTAACGCTCCTATTTGGAAAGTCGGTAGGTAGTTAGCTAATTAGGTTGCAAGAATTAAAAGCTTACTATTGAAAAACTTTCCATGATTCCGTGTGGGTTAATTTTAAATGCTGAAACACAAAAGGTTTACTTTGAATTCACAATCAGACGGAAAAACGAGCATTGCTTAATAAGTAAGTATTTTAGTGTATTACCAACGAATTTACTAAACTCTTTTCTTTAATTACAAGTATTATTAATTAAATGCACACCTACTGATAGACCGTAATTTACGATGTGTTGTATTAAAAAATATTTAACATCAAACTACTTCACTTATACAGGGTCTCTCAAAAGGTTCTGAAGGAAGGCAATGGTGAGTTTCAGTACACAATAAGACATTTAAAATTATCCCTATAACACAAATAAAGGAGAATATATACTCATCAGATCCCTCTTTTCAACTTCAAGAAAAGTTTTTGATGGAAATCCCAAAAATTATTATAAGCGAATACTAAGGTATCAATACATTAATTATAAAAATGCAATTTTCAAAAGACTAAACTACTAAGTTTTTATCATCAGAACTCATATTTACAGATGGATCACTACATAAAACTAAAAAAAAATCTAAACTCAATTTAGATTGGTAAATAGCACATCTATTTTTTCTGCAGAATTGTGGGCGATATATGAGTCGCTTCCTTATTGTGTGGATTATCAGGACAATACCAATTTTGTTATATTTTCTGATGGTAAAAGCTCTCTCCAAGCACTATTAAATTATTCTCATAAGGTTCCTGTCAATAATATTGTACAAAAAATAATTAACACATATAAAATATTAAAAACTCTTAATAAAAGAGTAACTTTTGTCTGGGTCAAGGCTCATATTGGAATTGTGGAAAATAAAATTGTAGATAAATTGGCTAAAGAAGCCACTAAAATAATAAGCTTTGTACCTGATTTTTATATTCCCCATACAGCAATATTTATGCTCTCTAAGAAACGATTGTATGATAATTGGCAGGAACAGTATAACCAATCAAGCAAAGGTAACACCTATAGAAAGATGTTATCGAAAATAAACAAAAAACCTTGGTTTGGGAATGTCTCAAATCGAGGTTTCATCAGAACCATTTCTTGGGTGCGCAGTACTGCGCAGTGGTCACACGCTGTATCCAACGTATAAAAAAAAATAGGTGTACAGATGGGTGACCACTGTGAGTGTGGAGAGGTAGGAAATTTGGAACACACTATACTGGGGTGTAGTAGAAATCCATTATGTTTTGATGAACTCTTTAATTTAAGGACCTTAAACTTATGTTCAATTCCCATTTAACTTAGGAAGCTTACTGGTCAAAAATAATATTAATATATACAGACTATTATATAAATTTATTGCGAAAAGAAATATAAAACTATGAAAAACAAAAAAAAAATAAAAAAGAGGAAATAAATAATAATAATAAAAATGAGACAAAAAAAGAAAAGAAAAAAAAATTAAAAAGAAAAGATAATATCTATATCTAGATATTTAAGAAATGAAAAGAAAAATAAAAAGAAAGAAAAGAAAAATAAAAATACAACATTTCAATGCATCAATTAAATAGAATTAAGTACTTAGGATTAGAAGTAAGAGATACGTTTATTTGGCTCTGGATTTAACCAACTGGCCAGAGGATTAGAAGTAGATTGTAAAATAAAAGTCAGTAAATTTTGTAAAGGGAAAAACAAAAAGCTCATTAGCGTATACAAAGAGAGATGCTGGCCAATTGATACAACCAGAGCCACAAAACAAACAAAAAAAAATTATCCCAAAAACGGTTGCTCTGAGCTAAACTACTGCCGCATCCATGAACTCCCGCCCGCAATCTAAAATCAGTTGTTTCTAGTCGATCCACGTTTTGACAGGTTTCCATTGTTTGGATAGACCGTTTCGGTGTTTCCTTTAAGTTTTTTGTTGTTTTTAGCCTTTTAATGTGATTATTTTAGAAAACCTATAACGTTAATTTAACGTAGCTTAGACCTTCATGTGTAGAACCATAAATTATTTTTTGTGAAATAGCGAAAAATGCCAGATTCATGATTTGTTCCCAGGTGTAACTCGGAAGTATAATGTTTTTCACTGGGAAAATGCTATTTGTTAATAAAAAAGGATCCCAAGAGACGATTTAGTATTATGAAAATGTACCAGCGTTTGCATAAAGCACTTTGTGGAAAGGTTTTTAGTCAGGGAACTCAGGGTAACCAGAAGACTTGATGGTAGGTAACACTGGAACAGTGTAGTATAGGTGCCTTTTTTTCAATAATACTTTGGTATATTGTTTGAATTGTTATTAGGCAATAAACGTAGATAGATTATAAACATATTTGTTAGCTATAAAATAGATAGTATAATACTGAAGATTGATCATGTCGTACTTACGTACTTAGGTTAGTTTAGAATGAAAATTTAGTAACAAAACAATACCTACCTACTCTTCTGCTTCGCTGTACATTTTCTTTAGTTTTTCATACATTAGAAGTTTTTCTTAGTCAAAATATCCGTTAAAAGAAACCTAGAAGTTTAAAGCAGGTTCCTCTTGATGCCTTTTTATTTTTCTAGTCAAAAATCCAAGTTAAATAAATCGTGTATGGTTTCGCGAGGAAGATAGAATCATTTAAAATCGTTACCTATGAAGTTGCTTCTATTGTTAATCAGGGATTATTTGGGGACTATTTTCATAAACTTAGAGGAGTATCGAAGATCGAAGGCAATACTTTGTGATGATAACAGGGCCAGTTTATAGTCTTTAATCACTCTGCATACTAATCAGAAAACAAATCATCGAAATACCTTTTTAATATTTTAATATACAAAATACTTTAATAAGAATTTATTAGTAGAAACTTGATACAACAAGACACAAGAAACTACCTACATCAAGACTGTTATCATATCTGGATTTCGCAAAAAAACCCTTTCTATCAAAATTATTCTGTTAGTAAGATATGAATATTTGGAAAAAGGTTTTATATAAATATGACTATAAATTTTTCGACAGGTAAGTTTAGCGATATCGTCATATTTTAGCATTTAGCATTAAGAATTTGTGCTAGCATTTTGTACACACTGTTTAGAGACTGTATAGTATCTCTAAATAAGGGATTTAATTTCTGCAAAACTATAAAAATTACTTTTCGAAATTATATTGTTTCTTATAATAATTCCTATTGTATTATGAAGAACACAATTAAAATGTCATATGAGTAATTTTTTTTATAGTATTTGAAGAATAGTCTCTATTATTAATTTTCATACTTACATAATAGGTACCGTAAACTTAAATCTCTTATCGTCATAATGAAACTTATCGTATCGTATTTACCTAGTTTCAGTTTGTTTTTCGTAAACCTCGAAACAACGTAAACAGACCCATATGATTTCTTTTAAGTATTTATTTTAGTTCCTATAGATAAAATATGTGATACATTATTCTGGGTTTTTATTTTTATTCCACTACCAGAAAGCGCTACCGCATTCTACAACTATATGGCAATATTATGGAAGTAGTCCATGACAATACCTATACAATCTTATGATGTAAACTAGTATAATTGTAAACTATAAAACCGCAAGATGTCGTTTGGAGTTGCATCTCAGCTGTAGACTTGTACTATAGTTATGGTGCAACGAGTACTTAACCCAATGCCTTGTTTGCTATCAACTTATAGTGTAATTGTATTAATATGCAAAAAATTAATTGAGTGTACTTACTGGAATATTAACCTGAGATGTGTCTTTTCAATCACTAATCACTCATATCAATCAAGATCACAAATAATTATCTCTTCTTATATGAGAGGGTTTCTTGGGAAAGTAGGTATAATTTCCCATCCCTTTCGAAAAAAACGTAGATTATTAGAAAACTTTTAGCAAACAGTCTCAATAATTATTTAAAAAAACATTTTAATTTTTATAATCATATTCTATTTAAATTTTAAGATGACCACCCTATGCCTACAAATTTATTACAAAAGTAAATTACCTTGAGTCAAAATTAGAGAATAGGTATAGGGTTTTTCCGTTTATTTTGGAGCGCCCCTACCTAGAGCCTTTATCGTAAATGCTAGAAAGAACTTTAAATAACGAAAGTTGAATTATTTTTTTTGAACCGTCAGAATTTGTTATTGAATAAAACAAATGAACATCGTAAATTTGTTTAAGACACCAAGTTGTTGTTTTGTTAAATGGAATACCCTGAATATTTTAATAGATATTAAAATTCCCTTTTGAAAAATATATGTTTGCCTTAATCGCTTCAGTGGTTTTTAAAATATTTAATTTAAATTAATCATGTTTCTTGGAAACCATGGGTATTCACTAATAAAAGTAAACAAAGGATAAATTTCTTGTCAGTTAATAGCACTTCGGATGCAAACTTGTCTTCTTCAAAATGGTAACTATCTTTTGTTTACTTTTATTAATCCATGGTTACTGCGTTCTATTTCGAAAAAACAAGATTATTTTGAATTACATATTTCAAAAACCACTGAAGCAATTATAGTAAACATATATAATTTTCGAAGGGGAATCTTAAGACCTATTAAAATATTCAGTAATATACAATATATACAAATTTAAAAAAACAACAACTTGGTGTCTTACAAATTTACGATGTTTATTTGTTTTATCCGATGAGATATTTTGACGGTTCAAAAAGAATAATTCAACTTTCGTAATTTAAAGTTCTTTCTATCACTTAAAATAAGGGCTCCAAGAGGTGCTCCAAAATATAGGGAAAACCCCTGTACAGGGTCTTCTAACGAGCACTGAACAGCGGCTCATTTTTGAGCTTCCTTGTATTTAAAGAAAAATCCAAAATAGCCAATCGATGTACTTTTTCCTGCAGAATTCAAAAATGAAACCAAAAATTTATTTGAACCAGAAACAAAAGAGTTACGCTATGGACAAGGTGTTTTTTAAATGGAACATAGCTTTTTTTATACGATTTTTGGAACGAGTGATTTTTTTTTGTCCGTTCTGATTAAAATATTTAATATTGTGACAGCTATTTTTATTAAATTTTAATGTTTTATCCAGTATAATTTAACTTTAACCTGTTTGAAACATACACTAGGTAATAAAGGTATAATCACCTTTGAATCCTTCAAAGTCAAAAAATTTGACAAATTTACTATAATATTGCCGAAATGAAATATTCATTAGATGAGAGATTGCAGATTGTTATCTTGTTCTACAAATGCCAAGAAAATGCAAGAGAAGCAAGGTGAAGATTTATTGCAAATTTTCACAGAAATATATCCGTCAATACTATTCTAAGGATTATTTACCTCATCCATTATAAAAGCGGGTTGATTTTCACCTGATTATTCAGCGATAATCTCCCGCTCTCCGGTGAAAATCACCCTTGTCAAAAGTGAAAATCTCACCCGTCAGAAATCCAGCGATAATCTCCCGCCCCCCGTGAAAATCACTCTTGTCAAAAGTGAAAATCTCACCCGTCAGAAATCGTTAGTTTTTTATTTGGTAAATAATCTTCAAAATACATTTCGGGATTGGGAAATAATCAGAAAATCATTCTCAGATTTTTTGCCATTAGGAAATCGCTCTCGGGCAAGCCCTCGAGCGATTTCCACGGCAAAAAATCTTCGGAATGATTTTCGATAATTTCCCTATCCCTTAATATATTACTACAGATAAAGAACCTATTTGAGGAAAATAAAACATTACATGACAGATAAAGAAATCCAGAAAGGAATAGAAATCGAGACCGTGCCATTGTGAATTATTTTCGACTGAATCCAACCAAATCAATTTCGGACGCAGTTCGGGACGTTCAATACGGCGGCGGTGTAAGACGCAGAAGAGTAACCCAAGGAACTGTTCACAGGACTTTAAGAAATCATAAATTTAAGTCTTATCATATCCTTCCACTTCAACATCTAACACCGGCACAAAAAGAACTTCGCTTCCAATTTGTTTCCCAAATTGTGATTCGGAAAGAAAACGAATACCCTAATTTATTCAGAAATATCTTATGGACTGACGAAGCCACATTCACAACATCGGGGGTTTTCAATAGACATAATAATCATCACTGGGCCGTTGGAAATCCAAGAAAATTTCAGACAATTAAATTTCAAGGAAGGACTTCAATCCATGTTTGGTGTGGCATAAAAAATAATAGAATTTTGGGACCAATATTTTTTAGCGGGACTTTAAATGAACAGAGATACTACGAGTTCTTAGAAAACGAAATTGAGAACTTTTTGGAAGATTTACCATTGGAAGAATATCAAAATTTAATTTGGCAACATGATGGGGCCCCTCCGCATGCCGTGCGTGAGGTTACTCAATATTTAAACGGACGCCATGAAGAATGGATTGGTAGAAATGGAACCTATGCTTGGCCACCTAATAGTCCCGATTTGTCAATATTAGACACATTTCTTTGGGGCCATTTAAAGAACGTGGTATACAAGCAGCGAAACTACCATATTGAAGAGATCATGCAGAAAATTGTGAATGAAATAAATCGCCTTAAACAGGAAAATCACAGTATAACAGCAAGTTTGGAAAGGCTACAAAGAGGTTATCGCACATGTTTCGAGAACAACGGAGGTCACATTGAACAATTAAATTATTAATGTTTTTTTTTTTTAATTAGTATAGAGTTGGATTTCTTTTTCTGTCATGTAATGTTTTATTTTCCTCAAATAGGTTCTTTATCCTTAGAATAGTATTGACGGATATATTTCTGTGAAAATTTGCAATAAATCTTCTCCTTGCTTCTCTTGCATTTTCTTGGCATTTGTAGAACAAGATAAGAATCTGCAATCTCTCATCTAATGAATATTTCATTTCGGCAATATTATAGTAAATTTGTCAAATTTTTTAACTTTGAAGGATTCAAAGGTGATTATACCTTTATTACCTAGTGTATGTTTCAAACAGGTTAAAGTTAAATTATACTGGATAAAACATTAAAATTTAATAAAAATAGCTGTCACAATATTAAATATTTTAATCAGAACGGACAAAAAAAAATCACTCGTTCCAAAAATCGTATAAAAAAAGCTATGTTCCATTTAAAAAACACCTTATCCATAGCGTAACTCTTTTGTTTCTGGTTCAAATAAATTTTTGGTTTCATTTTTGAATTCTGCAGGAAAAAGTACATCGATTGGCTATTTTGGATTTTTCTTTAAATACAAGGAAGCTCAAAAATGAGCCCCTGTTCAGTCCTCGTTGGAAGACCCTGTACATATTTATCTAAAAATATTTTTTACAAATAATTCCAATTTTTTTTCCTATGGCCCAAATTACTTCAAGATTTTTCTTTAAATAATAAACAAATAAAGATAAATCCACCATTTTGATATATTTTAATAAATAATTTAACAGGAAATGAATATAAACATTTGTGAATTACCCTGTGTAAATAAAAATATTTTCGGGCTAATATTCCGCGAAGCTATTATAAAAAACAACATATTTTTCAATGTTAAGGGATTGGTGGCAAGATTGCTATTTTATATGAGGTGATGTATTATTGTTGCAAAAATTCGAAACTACGTGGAAAATTTTTGACTTGCTATCCTGGTTACGGAAATATGATTTATTATGGTATTACGATAAAGAAATAACTTTACAACCTAATTTCAAATTAATTAACATCTACCATGCTTGAGAAGCTGTTTAAAATGTCCCCTTCAACTTCCAAACACATTATCACTCTCTTTTGTCTTTATTAAATATAAGTATAAGTGACTGTGCAAAATACGAAAATGGAGGTATGTTTTTTGTTTTATATTAATTTCATGCCATTTTCTAATTTTCATGTATTTTGTAGTTCTGATGATGGTTTAAATGAGAAGTAAACCGAAACGTCAACTTAAACTGAACTTTTATTCATCTATAAACCCACCAAACTGAAAAATAAGAAATGTCACCCTGTATATTTTAAAAAATATAAAAAAACTATAAAACCTGAACTCAAAGTAAAAAGCCAGTATTTTAAAACCTAGTTGCCGAGCGATCTTAAGACCCCAGTACACGTTTGGTCAACTAGTTGGGCCAATGAGTTAGGCCAACGTATACAGAACCACTGGGCGTAACTTGGTGATTGGCAGCCAGCGTTGGTTTGCGAACCAAATGTTGTCGGTTTTTCGTGCACACATCAGAGGATCTTGGCGCGATCTACCAAGCAGCGCTCACACGTTGGTTGGTCTCTTTTTAGTTGTTCGTAGTTTGGTGCACCTTTCTATAAAAATTGAAAGCGCTGCACAAATAAATTGCCGCGGCTGCGATGGTTTCCACATTAATCATCCTCGTAAAATGGCCAATGCAGATTGAGCAACTCCACCAGCGTATAATCACTATACTTATTTTTTGCCCAACTCATTGGATCAACTAGTTGGCCAAACGTGTACTGGGACCTTAAACAAGGATTGCCACCAACACATTTTTTGAAATCGAGTTAGCGATCGTCATTTTTGACGCTGCGTTTTTTCTAATCTTATTTATAAATGTTATGTTATACATACAAATGTGGTATTTGTTCTTATAAACCGTTCAATCCTCTAAAGCTTAATATATATTTTAATTCGAAATAAATAAATTATTGTAAACTAAGATTTTAGTTGCATTCGTAGAAAAAGTATAGTGCACAACGCGCGTGGAAAGTGAGACTTTCAATACAAGTTGCAGAATATACTTTCTTTGTATCTCTAAATTCGAAATATCTTCGTGCACCGAATGGCCACCCTATACAACTATACAGGGTCGTTGGTACGTATGGAAACGATAGATTATTTCTTAAAGTAAAACAGCTAGCAAAAAATATTCAAGACAAAAGTTTTATGGTTTTGTAAAGTCTATTAGAATTAAACAAAGATAAGTATACAGAATGAGTCAGAAAGCCGTAGAGAAATAAAGTTACTTTAAACAGAGAATGAAGCCAGATGGCTCCATCTCGTGGTGCTGGTAAAGAACACCAATTCTTAGGTATTCTGACATGGACTTACAAAGCCACAAATATCAGAGGATCTCCTGCAAAGACAGCACGTCACAATTGCAGGAGTCCTCGCTAGGCAGCGCTATGCCCGAGCTAGGTGTCATGTCGGTTTAGTAACCGAAAAACTTAACAAAACATCAAGGGATTGCTTTTTCCTTCTGCCAGAACCATCCCCTGACGCGTTTCACAAGTTGTTTTGTTTTTTAATGGATCATCCTATCTATATCTTAGAATATTTTTGGATTTTGCATAAAATTGCAGTGCATCATATGTCTAAACCTAATAGTTTCCGAAATAACGACTATTGAAAAATGGCATTTTGGAACTTGGGCAGCTTCTAGCTTTCTAACGGTACGCAAGAGCAAGACGGCTTACATGTCGCTATCTTACTTTTTTATGATCTTGCCGAAAATACCAACTTACGGTTAAACCGGAAGTACTATATTTCTGGCTTTTGAGCTACATCCGGTTTAACCGGAAGTTGACAGTTTTAGAAAGATAGTTAAAAACTAAGATAGGGATATGTAGGCCGTTTTACTCCAAGAATAATGTTAGATAGCTAGAAGCTGTCAGAATTTAAAAATGTCATTTTTCAAAAGTTCCATTGAAAAAAAGTAACTTTATTTCTCTACGGCTTTCTGACTCATTCTGTATACTTTATATTTTAAAATTCTAATAGGCTATAAAAACCCTAAAACTTTTATCAATAACTTTTGCTAGCTGTTGTGCTTTAAGAAATAATCGACCGCTTCCATACATACCAACGACTCTGTATAGTTCTCATTGCAACTTTTTAAATTCAAAAATGAAAAAAAAAAATGTAGGAACTTGTAGAAACACTATTAATCCCGTTTGCGAGTCTTATTCATTGAAATTAATTACTCCAATAACTTGACTATTTAACATACCATTAAAAATAAAGACAAAAGAACAAAAAAAAATTAATAATAATATATTACAGAATCATAATACAAATAAAAACAGATTTCTCAAGTGCATCATGACATATCGATGCAGCTGCCATGACAAAAAATTAAATAAATAATATAGTAATAAATAATAAATTAGCATTATAAAAATAAAACTCGTCTACAGAATACTTAATGCCCTTGATGAGGTTTAGCTTTGACGTTCTCGACCTTTTCTGATGGTTTGTGAGCTTCATGAACTGCTTTGTCTCCATGACCCACATTAACTGGAACTTCATGATGTTTCAGAGCAGCATGATGATCTTGGGGTTGTTCTACCTTTTTGGGTTGATAGTGATGCATTTTTGCTTTGTCGTCCGATTTTACGTCATGGTGTGGTACAGACTTGAGTTTGTCGTCATGTTTAATATCAGCTTTAATTTCTGCGGGTTTTTGATTGGCTAATTGGTCGGAATGTAAAGGTTTTACTGCAGGAGTTTCATGTTTTACATCGCCGTGGGATGCTGGCGGTTTTGGAACAACTGATGATGAGACGCAAGCTAGGAAAACGGCAAGAGCAACCTAAAAAGCGTTAGCATAATATTAAAATATCGTACCTTTCTTTTAGGATTCAAATACCCAATGAAAAGATTGGGAAATAGTTGTTTTCCTTATTTTCTAAAACAATGTTATTTATCGCAGTATTTTATACAAAAAGTATAAATTAATTTAATTAACATTTTGTAAGGACGGAAGTAAAACAATTTTGAAATTAGGAATTAATTATGTGGAATAAAGTGATTTTGGGTTGCTCAGAACCCTAGCCACAAATTAGTGTATTTAACTAGCTTCTATAGGCCATCTTGGAGAGTCAACAATATTAATGCTGGATTGTGGCGGTTTCGCTAGTTGCGATTAGTTCTCAATTTATTATCTGAAAGTTGAGCTTGCCCCAAACTGAGCATGGAAGACTAAAACTATACAACTTTATTTTTATTCTTGCCTCTCTTATGTCGTTAAAATAAATTATAAAAAAATTCTTATTAACTTCAATACTTTAAATTTTTATGTAATATTTCTATCGTCAAAATATTTTATTAACACAATTTTATTAGGAGTATAAAACGATTGGATGAGATATTTCAGTGACTTTAAAATATTTTTAATTCCAGTTTAAGCGGTAAACTAAACTGCTGTCCGATGAAATACTAGTTTTAGATACATTTCGAACTAAAATATTTTTTATACTAATAGAGCATTTTTAGGGATTAGTTAACCACACACAAATAAACACTAGATAAATTGCAAAAATCAGTGTGAGTAGTTTTGTCGTATCTGTGATATAAGAATAAATATATAATTTTTTTTAAATCTTGATTATTGCAGAAGTCGCCGCCAGGTGCGCAGCATTAAAAGCCAGTTCGGTTAACGGACCGAGAACCAACAATTGTAGAATTTAAAGGTTGCTTCCCTTCGTTGGATTCATCCCCAGACGCGTTTTGCCGTATAACGGCTCGTCAGTGAGGTTATAGAATCCGACGAAAGGAAGCAACACTGAGAGCCTACTTGACTTGCTGCGCACCTAGCGGCGACTCCTGCAATAATCAAGATTTTAAAAAATTATATATTTATTCTTATATCACAGATACGACAAAACTACTCACACTGATTTTTGCAATTTATCTAGTGTTTATTTGTGTGTGGTTAACTAATCCAAAAATCCAGAGCAAAAATTATTATCATCAAAGTGTGCATCTAAGGCCGTACTGCTTAGCGATAGAGCTTAATACCTGTTGGCTGTCATTATTTGTGATCTAAACCAAGCCCTACGTTGCTCAGTCCAAGCCTTCTTGGATGAAAATGATTTTTGCTCGCACGGCATAAGATGATCTAAACGCGATCTTAATGAATTTTTGGTAGTTTTCTGAATACTCTGTATATCTCATCCGTACTGCAGATATCTCAGAGGTTAATGGGTCAGGTTTGATCTGATTAGCCAAAGCTTATTAAATATCACAGATACGACAAAACTACTCAAATTGCTTTTTATTAATTTATCTATTGTTTATTTTTGTATGCTGGTATGCAAACCGGAACTAATCCCTTAAAAAATGTTTGCAAGTTTCCGGAAGCAATAGAGTTTTGCAGAATTTTAATTGCTTAAATAAATACCCTGAATGGAATAGTTCATATCTTATTTAGATCTCGCGATCAACACAAACTCATGTCGATGAAATTTGAAAGAACTTCTTAAAACCGCAGGCGTCTATCTCTATAATCATAAACAGTATTTTACTGCGAATTATATCTAAAAATTTCTAGAATCCGTTTCATCATGTTTAATTAAAATGTTGACTGAATTGTATGTTGTTCTAAAACAGATTAATTGAAGACTTTCTCGAAACAGATACATACAAGTTTTTGCTTAATATTCACTGAAATAAACTCACAGACAAAATAAACCCATAGAACTTAAGAAATATTATTATCATGATTAATGTAAAACTAGGTTATTATATAGGGTGAATTTGGGAAAACGTACCATACACCAGGAGTGGACTTTAACTACACGTAAAAAAAAATCAAAAAACTGATATTATGTTCTTATTCTATTTCCATTTGTTTTTTATTAGAAATACTGAAGCCGATATTAAAAAAGAACATGAAGCAATCATGAGAGAAACAGGCACATTTTGTAGACGAAGCGACAAATGTTTAGGGATTAATAGCGATATTTTTGAACATTTGTAAAAGAACGCTATGGTAAAAATAATGTAAATGTATGACATTTTGAAATTTCAAATTTTATATTTTGCAATTGCAGAGTTAATTAATATTTATGCTATTTCAATTAATTTTGGTTACAAATAACCTATGTAGGATATTTCTTTTGTAATAATCAGCATTAGGCGTTACATTCCTATTTGTAGTAAAACCGTTTAACATTTTTGGCATTTTTTAGGGAATGCTCAAACGCAGCAGTCAAAATTCAGCTTAGGTAAACATACAAGTGTTTAGTTCGCATATTTACAGCGACTTATTTTCGTAACAGTAGACGGTTTAAGTGACCCCCTCTTATCAATTTTTAGACGATTTAGGTATTCTCACACTCAGTAGTTTATAGTGAATTATGTAGGTATTTTTATTTTAAAAATTAAACCATTTTTTACCTATGCGAGTGAGTAAAAGTAAACCTAAACAATATTTTGGATGCTAATTGGCGACCAAACAGATCATCAGTCCTATGATCAAACACACAAGTTAACTTTTAACGTACCGTTCCCATTACAACAACCGAAAAAAGCCTACTTTTTATTTTTTTACTGTGATTGAAAAACAGTTAATTTTGAAGTTAGCGTCTATAGAGTTAACTTGTGTGTTTGATCATAGGACTGAATATTTGGAGTACACATGCCATTTTTTACCATTATTCAAATACCGATAATGACGAATATCATATTTATCGATCCTACTTAAAAAAGCCTACCAAAGTAGTAAAAAAAACAGTTTGAAATATTAACTTACCAATTTCAACATTTTGTAAAGGTTGGTTCACTAGATCACTGCAAAACAATTTTGAAAACGAACTAGTTCTTTCGTTATTATTTGTCAATTGAGCTCTGTCTGTCCCTTTAAATATTGAACATTATATACCCAATATTCAATACACAGCCCCCCTTAAACGAGTGTATTCAAGCTTTACGTAGAATTAAGTTCATACTTACCTTGATATTCGATATCATTGACTTTATTTAAAGGTCCATTTGCCGCTAAATAAAAAAAAAACTATTTTTAAATCTCGTGGTTTATTAAATTAATTAAATTGTTTGTATTGTTTATTGGTTTAAAGTTATAATTATTTACGCATAACATTATGTTAGTCAAGCGTAAATCAACCGTGTCAACTTTTCAATAGTATAACTATAGATATAGTACCTATTATATATTCATATTATTGAATTATCTTGTCAATATTTTTATAAAAAATAACACGAATTAAAAATAAAAAGTCTGCAACAACACAAGAAACCATAGTGATTTAATAGCAAAGTTTATTCTCATGAGTTGATGTAAAGAATACTTTTTAGAAGATATACTATAAGGTCTATAATTTATTAGGTTAGCAGTTTTTCACATAATTTTTTGCTTGAGTTTGAGTTTTATTTCAAATGATGCTGATATAATTTGATAAATTACATATGATTGGTCAAAATAATATCAACAAGGATTGTTTAGTAGCAGTTTGGATAAAGGAATTTTTACTATTAGAAAAAGTCATACTGCAAGGAGAATTCGGTAAAATTGAATTGACAAATAATGATATTATATAGAGCTTCCGAAATTATTGCAGCGATTTAGGGACGTTCTTTCAAAATTATGTGTTATACAGCGTGTCCGGTAAGTACCTCCTAATTTCTGGGGAGCATATAGAGGAGGTCAAAATAGCCCTAATTTGTCATAGAAAAAGACTTCCTAAAATGCTCCTTAACGGAGGTACAGAGCTCCAAACGGGTACCCCGCGATATACTTCTTTGGCTCTAACTTTTGAACCGACCATAAAGAGTCATTAAACCGTACTACAGTAGATGTTTTACGTCGTCAGGGAAGTCAGGAATGGACTTACTACCACACTCGTTGGTCAAAAATTTTGACCGGTGTCATTTGACAGAGCTCAAAACTGATTTTTTGAATACTCTGGTCATTTCTCTTAAAAAAAGGTACTCTTAATTTATTTCGATGATACTGAGGGTTTTCGATATAAATCGTTTTGTATGCGAAACACTCAAACGTTACTAATGCTAAACACAGACAGGTAACAATAAACTACACAGTGTACGCTGATGTGCATTTAATTTTTGGGAAGCGCTGAAAGATTTCCAGCTCATACATTGTCACGTCCAAAAACCTTTGAAAGGGTTGATCGGAGCTTAATTAATTTACAATGTTATTAAAATACAAAAACAATGAAAACGTTTAAATGTTATTTTGTCAAATGTTTAATCTGGGCTCCACGCACTTCAATACATTTTTTTAGTCTTCAAATGTTTTCCCGCTGCACTGCAAATACTATTCCGGCATTATTACGGACTTCGTTGTAATGCTGTGTTATTTTCACTAGTAGTTCTTCTCTAGTATTTACTATGTAATTATTCTTTTAGAGTTTCATGTACCGGGTGAGTCAATAAGAAAGGCGGCGGGCTGTATCTCGGAAGCCGTTAGTCGCACAGCTTGCGGAATTTTTTTTTTATGATAAAATCGCCGATGAGAAATCGCTGTTACTTATTTTTAAGTTCCTACGACGGCCGCTAGGGGGCGTAACACCCATGGCCAATTAAAAAAGATCATTTATTTCCGGAATTTGATCAATAAAGATGTATTGAAAATATTTCTATCTTAATACTTGGAAAATTTGCAATACATTTTTTTTGGGCAATTTTTTTTGTATCTCCTCAAATAAAGTGGTGAGGGAACGTCAATTGTTTCTTGTTATTTTGATTGATAACTTCGGTTTGGTTCAACCGAATTTGACAAACTTAGTATATTGTATTTGATCCACATGTGGGGACCAGAACCCTAGCTAGAGGGTTGGGAATTTGCCAGACTACGGTCGTAAACATATTAAAAGATCACAAGTACCTAAGTTTTGAAAATTTTATTTTTTTTCTGTGTAATATTCGAGATATTGACAGAAATATTCAAAAATATATGTTTGAGAGTAATACAGCTAAAACTAAAAAGGTGCTGATAGACTGACACGAAAATTCGCAGAAGTTAAAGTGTGTCACTAGTCTAAACGGCGTCGTCAGTGGACTTCATGAACGTCGCGGAAGATCTTTAGACTAGTGACACAGTGTAACTTCCGCGAGTTTTCTTGCCAGTCTATCAACACCTTATAAGAAACAAAAAATTTAGTCCAAGCAACCCTACTACGGAACGTGCGCGTAAGTTGTCCTCACACTTGCCAAATTATTTTTTAGGATGCATCCATATCATATCGTTCTTCACCAGGCTTTACTAGCTGAAGATTTTGATCGCCGACTAGACCATTGCCGATGGCTATTAAATATGGTAGCGGAAACTCCCGAAATGCTGTCTCGTATTCTATGGACGGACGAGGCAACATTTAGAAGCGATGGTAGTGTGAACCTACATAATATGCACTATTGGTCCACGACAAATCCATTTTGGATGCAGGAAGTGCAGCATCAAGGTCGCTGGTCGTTAAACGTGTGGTGCGGCATTCTGGGGGGAAAAATTATTGGATCCGTTTTCTTTCACCAAACTCTCACTGGAGAGGTGTATTTAAATTTTTTAGTTAATGAACTGCCGCTTCTCTTAACAGATGTTGCTTTGGATGTTCGCCGTGACATGTTTTTTCAGCACGATGGGTGTCCGGCGCATTTTGCTATAAACGTCCGGGAGTTCCTAGATCGGGCATATCCTGGCAGGTGGATTGGACGGGGCAGTTTATTTCACTGGCCAGCTAGGTCACCAGACCTGACCATGCTAGATTATTATTTGTGGGGGAGAGTCAAGGATATTGTTTTTGCAAACCGGCCTACAACGAGAGAAAATATGATGGAGAGAATTACATCAGCGTTAAGAAAAAATATATCCGTTGCGGAAATTGAAACTGCTATTTTATCTAACGCGGGAGAGGTTGCAGGCTTGCATCACCAATGATAGACGTCATTTTGAACACTTGGGCCGTCATTAATATATGTTTCATCAAATCTTCAGTGTGCGTTTTTAAATAAGTAAATCGCAGTATAAATAATATATTTTAAAAAGTGAAAATATAGGTAGGAGTTTAAGAAAATATTTCTGTCGTTGTAGCCAACACTTTTGGTAACTGTCTGTTCATTTATAATTGATGTGTGCGAAACACATCCAATATGTAAACCACAATCGCCCCTAAAATGGAAGAATACGTTATATTAGTTTATTTTGGTCAATAACTCCGATTCTATAAAAGATAAAAATATGAAGTTTTTACGAAAATGTTAGGAATTTAATTCTCTATCAGATCCTGTTAAAACATGCCTATCATTGTATTTAACTTCGTTGCGAAAAAGCCTAACATCCGCTTATATTTCAGTTAACGCCATCTAGCGGCGAAGGCAAAATTCAAGGATATAATAGCAAACGTGCAATTTATAGATAAAATACTCCTCTCTTAAATGAGACCATGTTTGGTAAAATCGGGTGTGCCAAATGGGAGTAATCGTAGTTTATGTAAAAAAACATTTGAATTCCCCCCACCACTTTATTTCACTAGATATAAAAATTTGTGCATAATAAAAATTATAACGAAATATGTAAGGATTAAAACTAAGATGTTTTCGGTGCCTCTTATTTAGTCAAAACACGGAGAAAATCTTAATATTTGCCCTGGTCATGACTGTGACGCCCCCTTGCAGACATTTTACAAACTCGAAAACAATTTCCAACATTTTCTCTTGGGCACTTTTACTAAAAAATATTTTGCCTAAAAGCTCTACGACTGCCAGATTTTGAGATATAGCCGGCGATCATTCTTAGTTGTTCACCCTTTATAACACTGTTTGGTTTACCGATCTTTCTTTTGCTGTTTAAAGGGTTGTCAGCAATATCTTGCAAAATTTGTTCCTCTCCTGGGAGGTCCCTCACCGCCACGTCGCCGTCGTCGCGACAAAAATTACCCTAAATAAAAAGTTTCGAAAATTAATTCGTTAACTCCAATAATTAATTGAAGGGTACAGGGGAAAAGAGATCAGAGTCCATTTTTGGCAAAAGTTGGCTAATAGCGCCATCTGGTACTTTCGGACCTAAGCTTTTGCAAGGTCGGTTTTGAGTAAAACCGATCACAGTCACCGCAATTGAATTAAATTAAAAAGCCATGCAACCCAAAAACGATCAGGGTCCAAAATCGTCCTAGCGCCCCCGAACAAAAACGATCAGAGTCCATCTTGTCGCGCTAACGTCAAAGAATCAGGTGATTTTGTGATTTAGTATTGCAAGGTGTTTGTTAGCACGTTTATGTTCTTATTCAAGTTTGTTGTTTTTATTCCGTAAAATGGAATTTAGTGAAGACAGTAGTGCAAGTAGTGAAGATTCTAATAGCGAATAACATTGGAAAAGAAGTGCGGCACCGGTATGTCAGTAAAACTGCACCAGTGCACAAAAAGTGTTGCACTATTTGAGTACCAATGGTTTTCAAATTAGACCTTGAGTGCATTTTCCAACAAAGTTGATGATAATACTCCTCAATCCTCAACGATTTTACTTACCACTGGACAAAATAGTATTTTAAAGATCGAAAAAATCAAAACACTGTATTTTTTGACATCTTCATCCAGTTTCGGTGCAGTACGGTCTCCAAGAGCACGTGCGAAACTGATTGCACACATTGGGAAACCGGTGCAACAAGTGTTGCACCGGTTTCCCAATGGTTTACAAATTTTGCGGTCGTTCCGCACTTTTTTACCAATGGAATTCGCTATAATACAAATAATATTTCAAGAATTAGTTAGAAAGATGAAGGATGCCGCTTAATAGTATTGCTTTTGTACTTGCTTTTTGTCGCTATACAATAAATAATATAAAAATAAAACAATTGATTTAATTTATTTATTTTCAGCGAACAATAAAGCCATCTTCTTTACCTTGTGAAAGTGAAAAACGATCATAGTCCTGGACTCTGATCGTTTTTGCAAATGTAAGTGTGGGGTGGTGATCCATTTTTGCTTAAAATTTGGCAAGTTATGGCAATATCTCCTACAGGTATATTTATTTTACATGAGCAACTAGTTGACAATAATGTTGTAATAGGAATTTTTCATGTTCCTATAATTGTAATATTTTATAGGGGTCTGTAAACTTAGTTTTCGGTATTCTGTAAAAACTACGTTTTGTGACTCTGATCTCTTTTCCCCTGTACCCTTCAATTTCTAATAATCTTTTAACTGTTTCCTTTAGGCTCCGATCAACCCTGTGAAAGATTTTTAACTTGGCAACGTTCGGGCAGGAAATCTTTCAGAATAAAGTATTATCTTACTTTCGAAGAGTTAAACAGCGCTTCACCATAAATTAAATGCAGCAGCATATTCTGCGTAAGAATATTCTTATATCTCGAAACCGCCAGTTTTATCGAAATAAATTAAGAGTACCTCTTCTGAAGAGGAATGACCAGAGTATTCAAAAAATCCGTTTTCAGCTCTGTCAAATGACACCGATCAAAATTTTGGACCAGCGAGTGTGGTGGCAAGTCCGTTCCTAACTTCCCTTAAGACGTAAAACATCTACTGTAGTACGGTTTAATGACTCTTTATGGCCTCTTTAGAATATTAAAATTTCATTAAATTATACAAATTGGTTCAAAGGCTGGAACCGAAAAAGAATGTCGCTGGGTTCCCCTTTGAGGCTCTGTATGTCCGTTAAGGGGCACCATAGTCTTCTAATATGCTCTGGTAAACAAACTATGTGGTAATTAATATATTTTAATTTAAAAATATGGCACTTTAATTTTGTTGTAATAACTTAAATTTTAAACGTTTGTAAGTTAACTTAAAAAGTCTTTCTAATTTTATTTTCAAAACAAGCTTAATTACCTAAGTTCATTTATGCAACAAAATAGTTTAACTGTGGTTTCACGGCATGCATATTTTTGATACCAATTATCTGAAAATGAACTATTACTACCCTAGCCTCCGGTGTTAATTAAATTCAACATTTTAGGGGTCAGACGACCAGTTTCTTATTATAATTTGTTCATCGAATAAGAGAGACGAAAATTCGCATTTTAGACTTAAGATATATTAAAGAAGATCACTTTTAACCCTATCAGCTTGGTTTTTCACGTCGTTGCGCGCGTTACCCCCAATTTTTCTGAATTGCCAAATAGGATACTTTATATACTTTAAATTTTAAAACACTAACTTGAGGTCCTAGTCTTAGAAAAACCAAACCAAACCAAAAGTGCTGTTCTGCAACAGACAACAACACTCACTCTGACTTATTTTACACTAAATCAGTCCGCGGCAGGTACGTAGTTGCCGAGCCTGGGTTTTAATTTTGATCGTTGTTGAATATATGGTGTATGTTTGGTTCCCTATTTTCAAGCCTTATATTTATACGACAGGATAGGCATGCCGACCCCAGCTAGGATTACTTGAAAAGTAAAATAATTTATTTTATGACCACTGTAGTTTGCGAGTATAACGTCTAGGGTTAAAAGGGCGATTTAAAAAGTGGAGAGGTTATTCGTTGGCTGTTTGAGAGTCATTAAATTGCGAATTAATGTAGACAAATAATATAACATAATATCTGTTGCCTGTTTGATACTGGATCGGCACTGCCGACCCTGCCGACCCTGAAAAGTCGCCACTGCAAGCTTCCTTGTGCTTGCCAAAGTAGTTTTTTTTTTAATTTTTCATTTTGTTGCAATACTTATGTCCTATAGTGTAACTGTAAAAATGATGTATACGAGACATATCCTACGAGTAACGTGTAAGTAAACTTGCCTATAAAGTTAAAAAGTAAATTATTTGAGAAATATTATACCTACCTGAAAAAATAGTCCATCAAGTTTATTTTAGTTAACGGCGTTAATTTTAATTACGAAGAACTTTCCTAATTAAGTTTTTTTCTACCTTCCAAGTTAAGGGTACCATTGGCGATTTTTCATAACTTAGTTATGGCTTACCGCTGCCGCTACTATGGGCGATCCGTCTAATGAGGAGGGTTCGAAGGTCATTACTCAAATGAATTAAAAACTAAGAAAACTTTACTTATTTTAGGCAATAAAAGTAAAAAATATACTTAGAGATTATAAGAAAATAGATGGGGACAAGAGACAAACTTTGTATTGTAATTTTATAGAGTATGTTGGTTTTTTTTTAAAACTAAATAAAAAAAGTCTTTATTTCAGAGTATACTGTACTTTACAAGAAAGAGAAAAAAAGGCAGAATGTGAAAGATTCTTGAATTTGCTTCGTAAAGAGATATAGAATTTAGCAATGTTTTAAGTAAAACTTCGCAAAAAGATTCCAGTTCGATGATGCGGTGGGGATATTCTGTCTCTAAATCTAATATTAAGTATATGTGCATTCGTTAATAACATAATGCGATTATATAAATATGCGGGACATTTACAAATTTATATTCTATTAAAAAAATATGCTTGATGCAACTCTCTCCTCTCCGTCATATTCAACCAGTGGGACTCGATTAGCTTATATGAAATATGATCATATTTTATTACTATATAAGTAGTTTATGCAAGAATTTTCAACACGCTAAATTCATCGTTTATCGATGGCACTTAGACATTTTCGGTAAACAACATTACCATGGTTAAACAAAGAGAGCACAAAAGAGTCACACAGAAGTATCTACAAGAACAGGGTGTCAATTTGAAAACTTTCAATACAAATATCTCGAATACTACAAATGTTAGAACAATGTGATTTGGTATAATTGTTATTTGGGTAGGGGTAATTAGAATCACCATACTTTGGTCAAGGGGTCAGTCACTCCCTAGGCGCCCCACGCCACTACTTTATAATTTCAAATGGCACCACCCCCATTGTTATACCTCAAATGAAAGGTCTCACTGAGTAGTATTAAGATGCACAAAAAAATCGATAGAAAAGAAATTTTCTAATTCTTCAAAATAAAGCAGAAGTTAGAAATTTGTTTCAACAGTGAACAAAAAAAGAAAATTTTCCAAAACCGAAGGACTGGCAGTGGACCAAGTTATTCTTAACTGGTTTTGTAAGGCGCTAGACAAGCACTTATCAATATCCGGGCCCATAATTCAAGCAAAAGCCCCCGAATCTGCTCAATGTCTAGGACTAGATAACTTCAAGGCGCCAAATGGATGCTTGGAAAAATTCCGTCGTCGACACGATGCTACCTTCAAGAAAATATGTGGGGAATCAGCCGATATCAATATCAAATACGTAACTATTTGGAAGGAAAGGATATTGACCATTTTCAAGGATTATGCCCCAAGGGACGTATTTAATGCAGATAAGACAGCTCTCTACTATCGTGCATTGCGAACAGAAGCATATGCATCGAAAGATGACAAGTGTACTGGAAGGAAAACAGCAGAACAACGATATTCAAGTCTGTTCGGTGCAAATATGGAATGTGAGAAGAATGAACCACTTATAATAGGCAACAGCAAAAATTCTCGATGTTTCAAGGGCGCATATATCGATTAGTTACCTCTCCAATGAGTCTCGAACAAAAAAGGTTGGATGACAGCAGATATCATGACAACAGAGCTCTACAGATTTGATGCCAAGATGTAGAAGCAGAATAGAAGAGTGGCATTGTTTTTGGATAATGCAATGTCTCATCCCAAAATTGCACTGGAAAATGTCAAACTTATTTTTCTTCCACCCAATACTACGTCATATTGCCGACCTTTCGACCAAGACATTATTCAAAATTTTAAAATGCTCCACAGAAGCTACCCTATTAAGAGACTTTTAACACATATAGACAGTGGCTGTCCTCTTCAAGAAATCAAAAATAATATTACCATAACCAACGCCTTGATATGTGTTTCGGTGGCCTGGCGCAATTATTTGTCTCCAGTGACAATAAATTAATGCTTTATGAAAGCCGGATTTATGTGTAATACAGATAATATTGACGACTTCGAAGAAGAAGATAATATTCCACTCGCACAACTGCTTTCTAACATTAAGGACACATTAGTGAACTTGGAAACAATTTGCCTCTATTGATAATGATTTGCCAACAAAAAGTCCAGAATTGACTATTATCGTGTGTATTAAAGAGATCCAGGAAAGGGGTGAAACTACTCCTAACTCTGAGACAGAGGAAGAGGAACCTGAACTTGCTACAGTGTCGAAAATATTATGCCTATCTGAAGCATGCGCAAGTTCGAGAGACTTAGAAACCTTTTTTAATAGTAGGTTTGTTCCAACCATTTGGTATCGTCCCCGAACGGTTATTGGGATCACTCGTACCGATGTTGTGCGCAGGCGTGGATATTTTACAGTTCCGTGATGGTGCAAAATATAGACGGGTTGAAACGATTTTGTGAACCGATTTAGGTATCGAGTTAAATAATTATAACGTGAACATAACCTCACTATCTCTTTCGTCACTCATAGTAAAAATAAACCAAAGTCAAATTAAGGCAGTATAAAACAGAAAAATACACAGTCGAACTAAAAATCTCACGATCAAAAACCACCAATAAACAAATGGAAATGTGAAAAATATCACTAATGTCAGCCCCAGCTTACTAAAACCTTACTGCGCAGGTCATCCCAAACGATTCCAATGTATGGCCAGGGATCGAAAGGACGGTTCAAGAACGGTTCTAGAACGGTAACAAGGTTGGTTGGAACACTTAAAGAATCGTCCTATGAATCGTCAATTCACAGTTGGAACGCATTTTATGTAATACGCATGCGCAGGACCGTTCTAGAACGGTCTTTGCTGCGGTTGGAACAAACCTAGTATTAACAATTTTGACAAGTCTACAAATATTTCTAAATTGTTATTAAAATGTGAATCTGAATTCTGTATAAATAAAATAAAAAATATGAAGCAATCATTAATTTCTGACTATTTTAAAAATGAGAATTTTGAAGCAAACATACAGTACACTGTATAATATAGTATATGTTAGTGTGCACGTGCAGTATATACATATTGCTAAATTGGCTTTATCTCATTTAATTTTAGTTGTAATAAATTTAAAGAAAAATATTTAAATTATTTACATATATGCAGATACTTATTAATAAACAAACACTGTAAAATACAGACCAGTTGTTTTAATTTTTCTCTATTAACCTACCACCCCTGTTAACCCACCAACATTTGATTCCCCGAGAGTGGTCGCTATTGAGAGATTTTACTGTATCAGTTATTCAATAAATCTTTCTTATTGGGATAGTGCATTTATAAATAATAATGCAAATGATATACCTAATCTCTATACAAAACTTTATTTGATTTGGCACATTAGCTACAAGGCTAAGAATCACAGAACTTCATTATTGGGTATTTACCAGGCATGTACTGATTCGTATGCAACTGGAGAAGCAGCATAAGCCACTGGAGCAGCGTGAACTGCATGAGCGGCATGGACTACTGGAGCAGAATGAACTACTGGACCAGCATGAACTACATGAGCAGCACGTACTACTGGAGCAGCATGTACAACTGGAGCAGCATGTACTACTGGAGCAGCATGAACGACTTGTGAAGCACCATGCACGATGGAAGTAGCTTGTACGGTTTTGTGTACTTCAGGAGCAGATACAGCTATAACTGGAGCTACATGTTCATGGTGGACAACGGGAGCGGCGTGGACTACTGGAGCAGCGTGGACCACGGGGGCAGCTTCATACACAGTTTTTATTTGTGGTTGATCGACAATAGTTTGAGATTGGATGCTCCTGTGCACAACTTCGCTGTGGACAACTGGTGCAGAATGAGCAACGACGACATCGTGATTGGCATAAGCAGCTACTGGGGCTTGGTGGATAAGTCCAGCTGATGCGTAAGCCAAAGTGGCGGCAATAAAAACCTAAAAATTAAAAATATTTCGTTTCGTTCATCGTCTTAAAGTGTACATGCTTTTAGAGAATATATATTTACTTTTTCTAAGAGTTTATTTGATTATACAAAGACGCAAAATTCTGATAGTATTTTTGAACCTGACTTGAGCCTATAGTTTTTAAAGACCCATAAATTTCCCTTAAACATAACCACAAATTTAAAAAAAAATGATTTAGTAAGTCGATGTCCCTAGCGATTATCCGCACAACTTTTAATGCAGCATATTACGTTTTTACATCCGTTTCATTAAGTTTTTATTACAGCAATACTGTCGGCAACGTGGATGAAACTGTCACATACATCCTATAGATATGCCCATACATCGCTTATATAATATAATTACAAACAATTTACAAACAAGTCAGTCTTACTTAAAAACAGAGCTAGTTTCTATTTCGTTTTAGGCTCAGGCACAATAACTGCTGGAAAAATATCCTTTATAGCGCTCTGCGAGCAGTGCGTGTACCAATGAAGCACTTCCTGTTGGTCTTAAATTTTTGGAGATTATAATTGCACTGTATTACCAAAAAAATATAAAGACCTGAACGAATAATTAGAAAATAATTAAGAAATTAAAATAGTTTCTAGTTTAAAAGTATTTATACTGATAACTGTGTTGATTTTATTTTTAAAAAATTCATACTTACAAATTTGTACATGTTGGAATTATGAATTGTTGATTGCTTGACGAAACGTTAAGCTATGTTTTCATTTTAACGAACCACCAAATTTATAGTGCTCCTTAACATCTAAAAAAATCAAATGTCTTTTACTCCTTCCTTATTATTATCTTGTAAATTTGGGCGAGCCCGATTACAACCTTGTATGTTAAAATCTTATTTGGCTTATTATAATTAACCGATCAAAGATGGATAATACGAAACATGCAGAAAAACAATAATGTCTTTGTCACTAAAGGAGTTTAGGCATAATTTTAATAATGTTGTATTAAGACTTTGCTAAGTGGGTGTTTCTTCCTGTTTAACTAATTGATGAAATAAATTATAATCAAGGCAAAATCAGTACCTACCTATGTACTTGTTCTATCGTTAATAAATTACAAATTTATGTACTGTCATTGCCTGAGATTTGATATTTTTTTTTCTATACAGTGTGTAAAAAATGCATAATATTTTTGGGCATTCATAAACTGTAGAGGAAATATTCTTTCATTATTCTTTTTTCTTTCTTTACCATGATAAAGTATTATATTGACACACAAACAAGTCTTATTATTACTTTATATTACCTATTAGGTATTAGTATAGTGTGCCTACTACTTAGTTCTGGAAATATTAATATTGTTTTTCTTAAAAGGTTCTAAAAATTACGTTAACCTATTTATTTTAACTTTTGCAGATCAGCACCTTACATAAGGCAGTTTAAATTTAATCCACATTAACATTATTTTATGCTAAAGTTAATTTGATTGTTAACTTTTATTTTCTTCTCCATTTCCTCCATAATTTAACATTTCATCGCATACCTTAAGTATTCTATAATATGTATCTTGATAACTCTGGTTGAAAGTTGGCGTGATAATTCGACTGCATTCCAGTGTTACTTTTTGTGGCCTTGAGTTCCTGGTGGAAAAACCAAACGAAGTCAAATCGGGAGAATTTGCTGGGCACTGTATTGCATCTCGTCTGCCAATCTTTTTGTCAGTGAACCGTTGATTAAGCCACTCTCTAAGTGGTAATACATAGTGGAAAGGACCTGCATCTGCAATGCAATTTTTCTCTATTGGATGTTCCAAAAATTGTGAAATAAGATGGTCTGTCACATTATCCAAAATATTGAAATACAATTGATCAGTTAAATTTTATTGTGAAACAATCATTTTGTCTCCAAGAATTTCTGCCCAAAGGTTAATTTTCTGGGAGAATTGAGTATGGCCTTTCCGAAAAACTCGCTGATTTTCATTATCCCAATATCTACAATTGTATTTGTTAACAAACCCATTCAAGAAGAAAAGCTCGTCGCTAAAGCAAATATTTTTGATGAAGGTGTGGTCTTAGTTAACCCTTTGGTACATTAATTCACAAAATTCGATCTTTGCCTCGTAATCATCTTCGTGTTCATGTTAAATTTTGTACACAGAACCAGTACAAATATTCATTAGTTTGGTGACTTTACATAATGCCTCACTTACGCATTTATTTTGGGTGTCTCTCACTTGGATGTTTTTAGAATTGTTGAAAAGTCGCTAATATAGTTCATGTGCTTTAAGTATCAAACCCTAACCAGCTTTTAGATTATAGACCTATAAGACCTTCCTACTCTAAAATCGATGAAATGGACCAATAGACTATATTCCTAAAAGCTAATAATATTCCTCATCTAGCACTATCATCCCTATGGACCATAACTAATTATTCGAAGATGACCTCTTTTGAGGAAACTTCTATTATCGATCTATGTCGATGACGTAGGAAATTGGACGATAAATGGCAATCCCCTGTATACAGGAACTGCCGTTGGTGGGATCTATGATCCCAGCGTGGTTAGGAATGAAGTGAGTACAACTGATAGTGGGTTAATACTGATTTATTATTAAATTTTACATCTATTTATATTCAACGAGATAACACACAAAATTACCGGGAGTTGCTGAATGTGCACTCTTGCTGTATGTTCGACCCTCTCATGATTGTGCTGACTGTGCAGGTCCGCGTAGTCGGCTAGTGGGTCACCGTATTGCAATTGTTTTTAATTAAATAGTTAATTGTTTTGTTTAGATAATATATGTCTAATTTAGGTCGAGAGATTTTGGTAATTGTAAATTGATAAATACATAAAATTAGGTAAATTAGACATTCTGGCCACCCAGCAACTTCATCCGTCTTCGTTGGTGGGTAGAGTGCTATATATGTGTATTGGTTCCAGTTGAATTCCATGTTGATTGGGATCGTTGGTTGTGGTTGGCCTTGCTGGCTTCGTTCTTGTTTTGTGATTGTACCAAAAACATCCCATCAATGCGATTGTAACAATGATGAGTATGACAGAACACACATTGCTGACTATAGAGTGATGATGTAGCGATCTCCACTCTTTTTCTTCTATATCTTGTCCTATAGCGGTTTCTTCGGATTCTAATTCCTTAAGACTATTGGATACGTCTAGGACTGGCTCGTCGATAGTCGTTATTGTCCTATTGTTTGCTGGTATATAGGACGTGACATTGACCTTGACTGGGTGTACCATAACTCCCAGCACAGCCGTTGTGTCGGATCTCTTTGGGATGAGAATGTTTCTGTTGGTTTTTATAAGACAGTTTTGGGATATTTGTATAATTCCCGTTTTGTTGAGCGTAACGTCTTCTCTGATGCCGTCGCAGATGACCGCAACCTTCAGTTTACTTCCGCTTAAAAACATCCATGCGTTGGGAGTATACAATTTTTTCCATATGGTGGATTGAATCGGTTGTTTGAGGATAGGGCAAGAAGTGTTTTCTGTACGCTGGTAAATCTCGTCCAGGATACAGTTGGAACTCTTCTCTAAATTTCTCGTTGTCGTGGGTGAACATATATACGTGTCTTGCTGTATCGAAAGACAGTTGTGTAGTTCGTCTTCCGTGAGCTGTATGTATAACTGTGAGTTATAATCGACTGCGAGAAAATCACTGGAGATATCCAGTATCCAGTAGGCTTCTGGTGTTATTTTTAGTGGAATTGGTGTTGTCTTTAGCAACATGAAGTCGTTGACTTCGGTGATTATAAAGAACCCAAATATGTGTATGAACTTTTTACTGTGCTGTACTTCAGTGCGTAAGACTGGATAGGATATTATTTTGATGTTGTGTGGGAGGTTACTCGACGCAACCGCTATGGTTTCTTCAATATGGGTTGGCGATATGAGTTCAAGGAAGTGTCCTCGGTGATAGTGTGCCTCTAGAAGATGCTGGTGGTAGTCCAGTACGTCATCAATATAGTTTGCAACAATCTGGTAAATGGACAGTAATTGTATATTGAGGCTGTTTTCATCTGTCTGCCTGTACCAGTGTTGCATGTCCCTTATTGCTTCTATTCCTTGATTCAGTTTTTCTTGAAATCGCTTTAGGTGGTTATTGATTCTGATTTCAGTGTCGTTAAAAGAGGTTAATGCGTGTAGCAAGAACTTGGTCTGGTGCGTTGAGGTTTTGATAAGCTCCTTTTGATTCTGGTCTAGTTTATCTATATCCATATAAACTTCGTCGTTGACGCCGAATAGTGACGTCAGTAGCTTTCCCATTAGTCCCCGTTTGCCACGGTTTGAGATAACCGCTTGCATACCTTTATTCGTCCACTCTATTTGCTTTTGTTTCTCTTGAAGGTGATGAATTAGCTGGATACACTGAGTGTTTGGTGCTAATTCTTTGGCCGTATCGCAAAGAGAAGATATTTGATTTACTGCTGAAGCTATGCATGCTGTGTCATTGCTTATCCTGTGTTTGTCAAATCGAAGTTCTATTCTAAAGGTACCTCTGTCGATTTTGGCGTGACCGATGTGCTCAATATACAATCCTGGCTGTGGGTAGTGCAGGTGATATTGCTGTGCACTGGTGTGACGTAGCATAATTAAGAACAGAATAGCTGTGTATGCTATTCTCCATAGGGTTCTGTTCTTCTTTCTGGAGCTTGATAGTTTAGTTGTATCTTTTTCTTTGTTGATTGCTTGATCTGTTACAATGGGTAATGGAACTAGCTTGTGAATGGGTCGTTTTATTAGGGCACCCTTTGCCTTTCGAAGTGTGACGACACGCACCAAGTTGTCTCCTGAATGATGAACGTCTGTGACTCTGGCTAATGGCCAGTTGCTTGGATCGATATTATCTTCTTTGAGGATGACTACTTCTCCAATGTCTGGTGTCCTTTGTTTATTTTTCCATTTGTATCGTTGTTGCAATTGATGTAGGTAATCCGATGTCCATTGCCTCCAAAAGTCTTTTTTAATTTTCTGGATAAGTTTCCATCGTTTAGCCAAACTTGTATTGATTTCGGTCGTGATTGGGTCAGGAGG
Source organism: Polydrusus tereticollis (assembly GCA_963920685.1). NCBI lineage: Eukaryota > Metazoa > Arthropoda > Insecta > Coleoptera > Curculionidae > Polydrusus > Polydrusus tereticollis. Next base: position 62,443,969 of record OY987329.1, read on the forward strand.
TTCCACCAGTGGTCTCCCGACTAGGAAGTGTCCTGGAGTTAGGACGTTCAGGTCGTTTATATCCTCTGTAGGGGGGCATAATGGTCGTGAGTTTAGACACGCTTCAATTTGGTGCATTAGTGTTGACATTTCTTCATACGTCAAACATGTTTCGCCAATAGTTCGTTTTAAATGATATTTCATTGATTTTACCCCGGCTTCCCATAGTCCTCCAAAGTGAGGTGCTGCTGGAGGAATGAAGTGCCATTCTGTGCCTCTAGAAGTCAACTCTTCCTGTACATTGGTGTTTTGAGTTATAGAGTGTACTTCTTTCTGGAGGGTCTTACTTGCTCCCACGAAGTTGGTTCCATTGTCGCTGTACATGTGAGCGCAACGACCTCTTCGTGACACAAACCGTCGAAATGCTGCTAAGAATGTATTTGTGGACATGTCACTGACAACTTCTAGGTGAATTGCTTTCGTAGCAAGGCAGACGAAGATTGCTATGTACCCTTTGAAAGATTTGTGGCCCCTTCCCTTCGTTGTTTTGATTTGCAACGGCCCAGCGTAATCTACACCCGTGTGAAGGAACGGATGTGATGGAGATACTCTAGCTGACGGAAGACTTGCCATTAGTTGTTCTGCTGTTTTAGCCTTAAATCTGATGCATTTTACGCATCTTCCGATGATTTTTTTTAACCGCCTTCTTCCCATTTATTATCCAGTACTGTTTCCTGGTGTAGGCTAACGTTAATTGGTTTCCCCCATGCATTGTGTTTGCATGAGCGTCGAGGATTATAAGTTGCGTGAGATGACTTTCGTATGGTAGTATCATGGGATGTTTGCTGTTGTAGGGAAGTTGTGAATTTTCTAGTCGTCCTCCTACTCTTAGTATCTCGTCGTTGTCCAGAAATGGGTTGAGGTTAAGGATTTTACTATCTTTGCTTATTGCCGTTTCTTTTTTCAGGGATAGTATCTCTTTGAGGTAATGAAATTGCTGTTCCCTTTTTATTAGTGTCTCGAGTGTTCTCCTTAGTTCACTTACTGATAGATGTCCAACATTTTTATTGGAAAACCGTGCACAGTAAGAAATTGTGCGAACTAGCTTAGTAAGTGAGGAAAATTTACTCGTAATTTCAATTTCGGTACTGTTCTGCTTTGTTGTTGCTATATGACATAACTTGGCTTCTTCTTTCGTTAGAGGTGCATTACCTCTAAGCATGTTTTCCATTGACGATGATTGCAACCATACCGGCCCGTTCCACCACATTGTATTTTCTTTGAGTTTTAGCGGGTCCATTCCTCGGGAAATGATGTCCGCTGGATTTTCTTCTGATGGTACATGATTCCAATGTTAGCTCGGTATGAGTGAATTAATTTCTGCTACTCTATTGGCCACAAATGTCTTCCATTTGGCTGGGTTTCCTTTTATCCATGACAATACAATCATCGAGTCCGTCCAAGCGAACATCGCTGATTGACCAAGTGATAGTGTGTTTATTGTTCTTTTTAATAGTTTAGCTAGCAGTACTGCTGCGCATAGCTCTAGCCTTGGTATTGTTGATTTTTGCTTCGCCGGTGCTACTTTAGATTTAGCGGTTAGTAGGATCACTCTTGCTTCTTCTGTTGAATTTGTTACTTTGATGTATACGGCAGCACCGTATGCCTTTTCTGATGCATCACAGAATCCGTGTAGTTCAGTTATGCTGTGTTGATTTTGATATGTCCATCTTGGGAGTATGATGCCGTCGATGTGGCTTAATTTTGTAACGAATTCTTCCCATCTGGTCTGAATTTTAGTAGGTAGTGGCTCGTCCCATAGTAAGTTTTGCAGCCATAATTCTTGAATTAGTAGTTTTGCGTTTATAACTATTGGAGCTAGCCATCCTAGTGGGTCGAATAATTTGGCCACTTCGGATAGAATAGTCCTCTTGGTCACTTCCTTGGCTTCGCTTTTTTCAGTTTTAAACCTAATTGTATCGTCATTGGGAGCCCAGCGAATGCCCAGTGACTTTCTTGTATAATCTCCAGTTATCTCTAGGATAGATTCGTCTTTTAGTTTGTTATCAATATGGTTTAGTAAGTGTTTGTTGTTGCTAGACCATTTATGCAACGTGAATCCTCCTGATTTGAACATCTGTATTAGTTCCTGTTGTAATTCGATAGCTTCTTTTACACTGTCTGCACCTGATAGCAGATCGTCCACGTAGAAGTCTTGCATTGCTGCGTATGCTGCCTTTGGAAACCTTAGCTTTTCGTCTTCTGCCAGACGTTGAATTGTTTTGATGGCCAAGTATGGGGCTGCCGTAGTTCCATACGTCACTGTGGTTAGTTTATATTCTTGTATTGGATATTGTGGATTGGGTCTCCAAAGTACAGCGTGATAGGCCTGGTCGTCTGGATGAATTTTTACTTGTCTATACATTTTCTCGATATCGGCTGCCAATGCTATCTTATGGGATCTCCATCGTAGTAGAATGTCTGATAAATCTTGTTGCAGTCTGGGACCTGTGTACATTGTTTCATTTAGGCTAATGCCTGACGTCGTCCTACTTGAGGCGTCAAACACCACCCTTAATTTTGTTGTTGTACTAGTTTCTTTTATAACTGGCTGATGTGAGATAAAGTATCTTAATTCTGTAGGTGGCTGGCACAGCTTCATGTGGCCAAGGTTGATGTATTCTTTCATGAATTGTTTATAACTTGTTTGTAGCTGTTTATTTTTGACAAATCGTTTCTCCAGCTGTATTAGTCTTGCCGCTGCTCGGGTTCTTGACGTTCCTAAGTTGATCTGTTGATCGTTAAATGGAATGCGGACCATGTACGAACCATCCTGCTTTCTTGTAGTATTAGACGCATAATGTTCTTCACAGAATTGGTCTTCTTCGCTAAATTGTGTTTGTTGTGGAATTTCTTCTATCTCCCAAAATTTTGTAAGTTGTTTATCCTCTTCAATTGACGTCGTCAGACTGAACACTTGTAGTTTGTTGTCTTGGTTTTTCAGTATATTGCCAGACAATATCCAACCTAGTTCTGTGTTCTGACCAAGTAATCCATCACCCGTTTTACGTAGACCTTCCAGGATTATTTCTCCATATTCTTTTGCTCCCAGTATTATGTCAATTGGCCCAGGTCGATGGAGGGTGGGATCAGCAAGGATGTCATTCTGCCATATTTCGGTGTTAATTTTTAGATATTCGCTAGGTAGTGTATGTGTTAGTTTCGGAAGGATTATGCAGTTGGTCCGTAGGCTGAATGTGCTGGAAAATCTTGGTTTGATTGTTGCTTCTACCATCCATTTTGCTACTTGGGGCTCTCCACCAAGACCTGAGACATCTGCTTGAATCCGTTGTCTGGGTAGCCCCAGCAATGTTGCGGCTTCTTCAGTCATAAATGCCGACTGTGAACCTGGATCTACGAGGATTCGTAGATATTGAATGTTTGTTACTTTTATAATTGCTGTTGCTAGGAATACCGTCTCGTTTTGTCTCCCAACGTGGCTTGCAGTATTCCTTTGCTGTTCACGCTGGTTCTGTTGATGTGGTGGACCCCTTCTGTTGTTTGGCGGTATGTTTCTGGATCCATATGTTTTGTTTTGATATCTACTCTCTGACTTGTATTCATCTGTGTGTAGCGTGGTATGATGAAATTTGTGACATATTTGGCATCTGTTCATTGACTAGCATTTGGTGGAAGTGGTATGCATTAAACAATTCTTGCAGATGTTCTTGTCTATGACAAATTTGAGTCTGGCTGAAGGAGGGATAGCTTTGAATTTTTGACAAGTGTACACGGCATGTGCTTGGCTGCAGTATCTGCATCTTTGTTCCTGGAAGGTATCTTGGTGGTGTCGCTCCTTTGGTGGTGCAGTTTTTATGTATACCAGCGCTTCTAGTGACTGGAATCTTGTTTGTAGGAACTCCATAAGTTCATCTAGCTGCTGGATTTTGTGTGGGTTACGAAGAGATTGCTCGTACAGTCTGTTTGTTTCGGGATCCCATTTTCGGCTGATAATTCTGTTTATTAGCGGACCCCATGTTGTAGTATCTACACTAAGGTTGTTTAGTGCCTCTAGGCACTCCTGGATAGTGTCGTGTAGGGCTTTTAATTTGTTGGCTGATTCCTCTTGGATGACTGGTATATCTAGAATTGTATCCATTAGTTTCGTAGTTATTAGTCTGTCATTACTGTAGCGCTTGTTAAGAATATCCCAGCATGTGGGATAATTGGTGCTTGTTATTTTCAGGTGTTGTACTAGTTTGCTTGCTTCCCCTTGTAGGTGTGTTTTAAGATACTGCATCCTTTCAATGTCTGTTAGTGTGGTGTTCTTGAGAACGACATTGATGAAAATATCTCTGAATGTAGACCATTCTTCATATTGCCCATTGAAGACTGGTAGCTTTATTTGTGGTAGACTGATGTTACAGGCTCTCGCTTGTGACGTAGTATCACGTGCATCTGCTGGTACTTTTGTTTTTGCGTTTAGCGTTAGGAGGAGGGCCTCGTGAAGTTTCTCGAGGTCCTTGTATTGGCTTTTGATAGGTTGGTGGATGTCTTGGACTTCCAGCTCCAGGTATGCGTCGGACAATTGTGACCATTTTTGATTCATTTTATCTTGCAGTTGTTGACAGCGGTCATCTGCTATGTCATATTCTAGTTCGCTTCTTGTTTCATCTAATAGTTCTTGGAGGTGTTTTGATAAAATCCCAGCTTTTAGCTGACTAGCTTGCTGTGCTGCCTTGATTCGGCTGTCGGCTATGTACTTTGTAGCTTCTTCATAGAGTTTGCCTAATTGTGCAACGTATTTTTGAGTATGGTAGGTGTGGCTTGGGCACTTAAGATCTTCAATTTGTTTGTGTTTTTCCTCTATTTCTTTCCATAGTTTGTTTATGGCATTCTGTCTGTCGTCGAAGTATTGTTCGTTTTTTCTGTTGGCTGGGTCCTTTTTTATGTTTGTAAGGTACCGCTGGATCTCCTTTCCTAGCTGCTCCTGCTCGACAACTAGTTTGTTGACTTCTTCTGTCATCTTGAATTTTTTAATCGCTTCCAAACAGCTCGATGAATTTTTTGTTTAGTCTTGATAAGAATTCTTCGGTGTTCGGGGTTGTTGTTAGCGATTTTTCTTCTGTGGTAGTTTGTAAGCTTTGAATTTCGGTTTGTGGATATGTAAATGATCCCTGATTTATTGTTGGTGTACGTGGCAATCCTGACGCATTTAATTTTACTTCAATGTCTTCGATGCAGACAGATGCTAGTCGCCGAAGTTTCTCTTGTCGCTTTTTTTGTCTAAGAGATCTGTTTAGTTTTTTACGTGCCATAAATGTCCCTTGTTTCTTTATTGTGTTTTTGTAATTTTGAAACCAGTGCCCATTCTCGCCAGCGGTTACTGGCCCAAGAATACACACTTAATTTCTTTTGCTATATTTTTCTCGCCAGCGTTAACTGGTCAACTAGAAAAATACTTTAGTGTTGGTGTAAAACCAGTGCATATGCTCGCCAGCGGTTACTGGCACAAGAATACCCACTTAGCTTTTTGCTATATTTTTCTCGCCAGCGTTAACTGGTCAACTAGAAAAATACTTTAGTGTTATGTTGTGTTTTTTGTAGTTGTTTAGATGAAACTGGGGTTGCTTCTTTGGGGGTCTCTGTGGACCGTTTGGCTCGCTATCGTGGACCGTTTGTCACTTGAAATGACGATTTATCTTCTGATTTTGTTGGAAATCCTTGTAATACACCTGAGGTTGCCTCTTGATGTTACCCTACTTGATTCAGATAACGACACCCTGCAGTTTGCGTATCACAACGTGTTCTTCTGGTTTTTTGCTCGAAGGACCATATTCGAAGATGACCTCTTTTGAGGAAACTTCTATTATCGATCTATGTCGATGACGTAGGAAATTGGACGATAAATGGCAATCCCCTGTATACAGGAACTGCCGTTGGTGGGATCTATGATCCCAGCGTGGTTAGGAATGAAGTGAGTACAACTGATAGTGGGTTAATACTGATTTATTATTAAATTTTACATCTATTTATATTCAACGAGATAACACACAAAATTACCGGGAGTTGCTGAATGTGCACTCTTGCTGTATGTTCGACCCTCTCATGATTGTGCTGACTGTGCAGGTCCGCGTAGTCGGCTAGTGGGTCACCGTATTGCAATTGTTTTTAATTAAATAGTTAATTGTTTTGTTTAGATAATATATGTCTAATTTAGGTCGAGAGATTTTGGTAATTGTAAATTGATAAATACATAAAATTAGGTAAATTAGACACTAATGATACTTTCAGAGCGTGGAGTAATGATCAATGTAGCTGCTGTCTAATTATTATAAATTAACAACATTATTTTATAACGAAAAAATGTCAATTTTCTTTACGTTAATATGCGACTTTTAATTTAAATACTTTGAATTGGAAGGTGCAGTGGTGGCAATGTTTTGCCGTTTTGTCCGTAATGTCTTGCTTATGTATGTCAGTTCTATCAAAACTGAACTCCTCCGCCGATATTAAAATTGGCATTTCTTCATCAATATTCATGTTTCTCTAAATATCAAAAGATCTTTCTGGTTATTTGTTTTAAAATGGAGACCCTTCAGGTATAATATTAAGTTGATACAGTAAAACCTCTGTTTGCGACCGCCTCTATAAAGTGACCACCTGCATTAAACGACTCGCTATTAATTCCCCATATTTAAAAACGGAAATCCCATTGTTTTATATTCCTCTTAGGGGCAGTAAAACCCGACCTGATAATTCTTAAGAAATATAGGTACATGCAATAATTACTTTATTGCAGGCGGATCCATTCAATTTGCTTTAAAAGCTGATAAATCGGTTGTTAATATTAGTTTTGTTTTGAACAGTTTTTATGCGTTTTGGGACTAACGTGAATATTTGAAGATGGCGGAAAAAACGAAATGTCTTTCTTTAAGCAACAAAATTGAAATAATCGAGGAAAATGAAAAAACTGGTTTAAATACCGGGAAATTGACTGAAAATTTTAAAGTAGGTAAGACCCAAGTGACTATGAAGCTTCAAAATAAAGCAAAAGTTAGAAATTTGCTTCAACAAGGTGGCAAGGATGAACAAAAAAGAAAATTTCCTAAAACCGAAGGACTGACAGTGGACCAAGTTATTTTTAACTGGTTTTGTAAGGCGCGAAACAAGCACTTACCAATATCCGGGACCATAATTCAAGCAAAAGTTCTCGAATCTGTTCAATGTCTAGAAATACTAGATAACTTCAAGACATCAAAATGGATGGTTAGAAACATTCCGTCGTTGGCACGATATTACCTTCAAGAAAATATGTGGCGAATCAGCCGATATCAACGTCGAAGACGTAACCGCTTGGAAAGAAAGGCTATTGACCATTTTATAGGATGATGCCCCAAGGAACGTATTTAATGCAGATGAGACAGATCTCTACTATCGTGCATTGCCAACAAAAACATATGCATTGAAAGATGACAAGTGTACTGGAAAAAAGACAGCAAAATAACGATTTACAATAATTCTGTTCTGTGCAAATATGGAAGGTGAGTAGGAAGAACCACTTATAATAGGCAAAAGCAAGAATCCTCGATGTTTTAAGGGCGCACATATCGATAAGTTACCTCTCCAATGGGTCTTGAGCAAAAAAGCAAGGATGACAGCAGACATCATGACAACACGGCTTCACAGATTTGATACCAAGAAGTAGAATTCAAGAGTGGTATTGTTTTTGGATAATGCAACGTCTCATCCCAAAATTACACTGGATAATGTCAAACTTATTTTTCTTTCACGCAATACTACCTCACATGCTCTACAGAAGCTACCTTATTAAAGGCTTTCAACGTGTGTAGACGGTGGTTGTCCTTTTTAAGAAATCGAAAATAATATTACCATAACCAACGCCTGGACATGGGTTTCGGTGGCCTGGAGCAATTTGTCCCTAGTGATAATTGAAAAATGCTTTATGAAAGCCGGATTTATGTATAATACAGATAATATTGACGACTTCGAAGAAGAAGATAATATTCCACTCGCACAACTGTTTCCTAAAATTAACAACACATTTGTGAACTTGAAACAATTTGCCTCCATTGATAACGATTTGCCAACAGAAAGTGCAGAATTAATTGTGATCGCGTGTATTGAAAAGATCCAAGAAACGGATGAAACTACTCCCAACTCTGAGAGAGAGGAAAAGGAACCTGAACTTGCTTCAGTGTCGAAAATATCAAGCCTATCTGAAGCCTGCGCAACTTTGAGAGACTTTTCTAATAATGTTAACAATTTTGACAAGTCTACAAATATTTCTCAGATGCTATTAAAATGTGAATCTAAATTTTGTATAAATAAAATAAAAAATGTGAAGCAATCATTAATTTGTGATTATTTTTAAAAATGAGAATTTCAAAGCAAACATACTGTAGATTGTATAATATATATGTTAGTATGCACGTGCCGGATATACATATTAGTAAATTGGCTTCATCTCATTTAGTTCTAGTTCTGATAAATTAAAAAAAAATATTTTAAATTATTTACATATATGTAGATACTTATTAAGAAACAAACACACCAGTTGTTTTAATTTTGCTCTATTAACCGACCATCCCTGTTAACCGACCAACATTTGATTCCCCGAGGGTGGTCGCTATTCAGAGATTTTACTGTATTTGAACTTTCTATTTAAATTTTCCGATTTTATTTTTTTTAACAGCAGACAAGAGACGACTTAAACCCATCATCATAAAAAGCGTTTATTAGTTTTAGAAAACGTCTTCCAAAATCGAGTGTTTCGGGATTTTATGGGAGGAATAGCCGCAAAAACATTGTTAAGCGACTTAAACTCTTTTTATTACCTACCCTAATAACTAAATTAGGCCCCTGAATTTTAATAGCATGTTACTTGTCACACCACGCGTTCGCTCCAGCCCATAAAGGTATTATTGCATTATCTAATTTTTTGATTTTATTTGGAACATTTCTTTAGAGCAAGAACTAATCGCTGCTTTGTTAAGGAAACAGTAACCTCTATAATCCTTCAATAATGGGGCACTCTGTATTTGAAGTATGAGTATGACGAAACCGAAACACATAACAAAATTCTTTATGATCCTCCACGATCGGTACGTGTAAAAGAAACCGATTTACAACATTCACAGCATTTGAACCCTTGAAGGTTATATTATTTTTCGGGAAAGTCCTTCCATAATGATAACGTTTGAGGGTGAATGAATTCTTGAACAGTGTCGTTTAGCGATTGTTAAGTTGATCAACGTATTCCTAGGTGGCAGTAGTTCACCGTATATTCAAGCTTAAAAATTCTCCCGATGAGTGTTTTATAAAATTGGGATCCAAATTAGTATACAATTGACCTACGAATTGCTAAATTAGCCTCAAATTTCATGGAAAGGCTTTATAGGCCCTTTTATAGGTAATAAAGAAAGCATTTATTTCCTGCGAACAGCTGGAATAATTTATTTAAAATCCCTTAAATATTGCTTTAGCTGTTACTGTGTCATCATTTAGTGATCACTACTATCTTTCGCATTTTGTGTATAACGTATCTAATTTAATAAACATGTCGTCGCTGCCAGTATATGCCTGGGCATTTCCAGTAGAAATATAACTAGTGCATGAAATATTTCCGGAAATTTTTGAAAACTTTGTCTGAAACCAATTTTTTAACAAAAGCATGAGTGCATTGCTGCGGGTTCGGGATTTTTTCTTTGGTGCAATGCACGAATGTTTTTTTTTTTTTAAATTGGCTGAAGACCAAATTTTCAAAAATTTCCATTAGGAAATATTTTAGGCACGTGTTATGTTTTGATCGGAAATTTCCCGAGTTGATAAAAGTTTATTTAGGTAGTTGCTAAAAAGTTTATGACAAGGTCGACTGTTTTGATGTTTTGAAACTATAAATGTCAAAAATGACAATTATCCCCGGGATATTTCCAGATGTAATTTTCAAGACGGATGCAATTTCCACTTATCAATTTTTTAAAATTTCCGTGTAAAATTTCCAGTTAAATTGACACTAGGGAAATTTCCACTAGAAATGCGATAAGAACCTTTGCCTTTTTTGGTCATAAGTGCCAGTGGAGCAAGTTATGTTTGTGCGGACACTAACACGCTCTAACATGCTTTATTTGTCTAAGCTATCATGGCACTCTTGGCCTTCATATAGGTGATACTAATGATGCTTATAGGTGCATATGGAATGAGGGTCTCGGTGAACACGGGGCGAACGTAATAGCTTCATTCTTGCTTTACAATTTCTACAGTGGTTTTACGCACCAAAAAAACTTGGAACCGGAATCTATTTACATTGATTTTTTTGATGGCATATATTCCATATAGCTAAGTTTTTAGTTATCAGGCATACTCTAATGCCATGTATTCGCGACTTTACCCTTATCGAGAAACAAAATCATGTCCTGAAAGCGTTCGTTCCGTCAGATCTTCGAACCGTCGTTTCCTCTGCGAGATAAAACCCTCCGTATAAAGTAGCTGCTATAATCAAACTGAATTTTCGGATCTTAAATCGGCAGCGGATCATTTTAGAATACCACTAACCTCAAGATCAGTCAAGCTGTTGCTCTAAGTATAGGAAGGAAGAACCCTAATAATATTAAGTTAAAACAAGGCCAAACCGTAACCATTCTAAAGAATGCTGAAGTATCCTTATAGTAAGGTATCAGCCAATGAACACATATTTCTTCCATCAATGATAGCTGATTTAAAACATCCTGTGCACAAAAGCTTTTGTGTAGAGCTACTTAATGTACAACAGTCACTAATCAATAACAATGATCAGAAAAAACTTCAAAATAAGCTTTGAGGAAAAGGTGTTGACCCCTTTATAAAATCATCGACTTTCTTTATTTGTTTTTTGTTTTTTAAACTGTAGTTATTCTGTTTGACTATGTTTTCCGTTATGTGATGAAACAGTGTTATCAATAAAACATATCAAAGCTAATTCTCGTGTTTTATTCATATTAACTTTAATAACTTGAAAACGATATTTTGGCGCTAACCCCGTTTCGTATTTCCACTCTTCAATTGGTCTATTGTCACGATATACCAGGTTTAATGGCAGAACTTAGCTTGCCATATACACCAGATCAATACAGAGAATACTGAGATTTATAAAGTTAGTTTTGTTATTGTCAGGGCTGCAATCAGGATACACAAAATACTGCTGCTTTTTGTGTGGGTAGATAGCCGTGGAAAAGGTAAACATTATATTATAAAGATTTGGTCTCTATGCAAAACAACTAAGCTTGGTGTTAGAAATGTGTCACAAAAAGCATTAATTCAGAAGGAAAGGATATATTAACCCCCACTTTATATTAAGCTAGGCATCAAAGGGCGCGCCGACGAAATTTGCCGCCCGGGTGCAAGATCTTATTTGCCGCCCCTATGTATGTCGACAATGAAACACAATAAAATTTTATATTATGTGTTTAAATATAATCTCATATTTTTAAATCCATTTGAAAATTATTATTTGACTGCAAAAAATTTTTAAAAAAGCACGTTATAAATAAATGTATTTTATTAAATTGTACTAATACTGAATATAATAATTATGTATATTATAATATAATACTATTAACTGTAATATTACCTACTACCTCTGACCTCTGTACATTTGTACAAAACTAACATCTACTTACTTATTTTAATCTTAATCTTTTCACTGCAAATTGATCGACAATATCAGAAATATTTAATTCCTCAACAAACTGACTTTCAATGCTTATTATGCTTAAATTAGAAAGTCTTTCTTGAGACATGTTTGATCTTAAATAATTTTTAATAAGTCTTAATGTGGAGAACGACCTTTCTCCAGAGGCTACAGTTACAGGCATGGACAAAAATATTCTTAATGCTACCGTAATATTTGGAAAAAGATTTTGGAGGTCATGTGAAAATAAATAATTCAGAACAGTTCGTGCATTAATATTTTTAGTTTCTGTAATATATGGTGCAAGATTTTCAATTTCATCGCACAAATCTAATGCATTGATATCGTTCTCCTTTTTGGTAGGATCAGAGAGTTTAATTTGTAAATCTGCACAATATTTCATTTTGGTCTCTCGATCAACCGACATTAAAGAATAAATATCATTTAAAAAAACAAAAATTTCGTTATGTGCGTTCAAAAGCTGAACTATTTTGGAAATTGCTGTATCTAAAATTGTAAAATAAAAATTGATTTTGTAATGACGTTCCGGTTCATCAATTATTTCATCGGTATTTTCGTAAAGAAATAATGCCTTTTTTTTGCGCGGCCTAATAGTACTAACTTTTGGAAATGTTGTTTCGCAATCTATTTCCTTTGCAATTGTTGTTGCCTCAGCCAAAATGGTTTTAAAACTATTGTCTGATCTGTACTCTTTCAAGTAATTGTTAACTTGTTTAAGCATTTCGCTTATTGTTGGAAGAACCATGTCAGATTTTTGCATTGCCTTATTTACAATATTAATTTTTGTTAAAATATTGTACCAAATCACTATTGAACAAATAAATTTGAACGATTTTATTTTAGATGAAAGTAATAAAACACAAATTCAGTTTAAATAATGTCCATTGTCCACCTACCTTTGATGGATTAATCACAAGTAGCCGTAGCAAGTTCAATGAATACAATAATTCTACAAATACACAATACCAGTGGCGTAGCCAGCATTTTGGGGCGGAGGGGGCGAACTATCGGAGGGGCGCAAATCGCGGAGCTAAAGCGCTGCAGGCAAAAAATTTTTGAGACCACGCCCAAATCTCGTAGGAATTCACCTTTATGCTCCCTAGGGAACAGGGGACTGGCCCCAAATGAAGTTAAAATCCGCTATATACAAAAAAAATAAATTTATTGTGATGAGACGCTCTCAAAACCGGTCCTATTAAGTTTATTACTATTACTCTTCTTTACTAAAAATAAAATAAGACCGATCTTGTTTTTTAAGAATTATTTTTTAAGAAGTAAAGGGGCGCCAGGCCAAGGGGGGCGGGGGGGCGATCCCCCCCCCCTTCGCCCCCCTGTGGCTACGCCACTGCACAATACGTATACGAACTAACCAACGTCAAGCCGAAAAACGCTTTTATACGTTCGCCACAAGAATATTTCTATTCTTGTGCTTTCGCATCATTTTCTTGGGGAATCACCAATTTTTGGAAGTCCAGGGATTCACCGAATCGCCGCCAATTTCATCGCATAATCAGGATGGGGAAAGAACCCTGTTTTATAGAAGTGAATAATTTATTGTAGGTACTCGTTAGTGATGTGATGCGCCGATGCGCGATATTTCACGATTCACGAACTGTGATTTTTTTCACTGATATCAAAAAAGCACCGGTAACAACTGTAACCATACCAAAGACCCTAGAAAACGGTGGCGTGATCGTGATCACGACATTCATTTCGATATTTTCGTTGCCTGTTCCCTAACATTTTATAACAGAACAGCATTCGCAGAATCACTGTGCACTGCTTAATAATATTTAGAGTACATTTTCGCTTATCACTGTAAAGGATGTACAAAATGTACATGCTAAGCAAGTAATTTCGTGCCTTACGACTTAATGACAAATTTGTCGACTTTAACATAACACCTAATAACACAACACATGGAGCAAACGAGTCAAACGACTGCATTCTATTCTCGTTTTGGAACCATATTCAAATTTTAAATACTTCATATTTCTTCTGTTTACTGTTTATAATAACTATTAAGTACCTAATATTTCCATAATTATCTAATAATATTACCTACACTTAAATCATTATTATTTATTTTCGGCACTTAAACAAAAATATTTTTTACAATCCACAATTATTTGATTAACAGGGTAAACGTTTTTTTTATGATTAATTATTAATAATATTTTTATTATTGTTATTATGAAAAACGAGGCGGCTTTTTGCCGCCCGGGTGCGGTGCACCCCTTGCACCCTCGGGTTGGCGCGCCCCTGGCCGCATCATCAAGAATTTTGTTAAGGCACCGAATAAAGAAGAAGATGCTTTCTTGTATATAATAAAGGAATTTTCACGTATAAGTGAGCCAAAAATTAAAGAGGGCATTTTGGTTGAACCGCAAATTAGACAACTGTTTCAAGAAAAGAACTTTTTTTAGAAGAACGGGCATGGGATGCATCTGAAAATGGTTGCAATAATTTTGTTGGGAACAATAAATCAGAGTCACGAACACATGAAGGAACTACTCTCTCTCTACCACATTTTGGGATGAAACAAGTAGCTAAAACTCCATTTTCTTTTCATTTCACATTTGAATTTCTGTCCCGAAAACTTGAGGGTAGTATCAGATGAGCAGAGAGAAAGATTCCACCAAGACATTGCATCAATTAAAAATGGTATGCTAGAAAATTGGTCCAAAACAAGTTGGCCGAGCATTGTTAGAATTAAATAGGGGAAAAATAACTTAAAATGAATATTTACAATAAATACAATCCAGCAGTCTTAGAGAACGTTTAGGGGCAGAGATAATGTGTGATCTAGGATCGTAGTCAGCTATAAGACCCGTAAGACTCGCTCCCCCCCTCCCAAAAATTCTGAGAAACAATATTGTAAATTTTCAATTTTAGTGTCGAGTTCGACAAATCTTGAATTTGCAGTTTCAAAATTCCTAAACTTAAATTTTCGAAAATTTCCCGTTTTCCTAACTTTCATTACCTATGTTCAATTGCCCACAACACCAAATTCCAACTTTTCAAATTCGGATTTCCTGAAAATCTTAACTTTGTACAGCGACATTTTTTTAAGTGTCTCAACCGATTGCATGTTTTGATTCCGTCATCTATTTCGGCACCATATCAGAAATAACACGTTCTGATTGGCTGTGCCGCCGCTTTCATTCTACTGTTACTAGATTAACTTAAAATTATTAGTGAGTTCGTGGTGTAGTGTATATAGCGATCGATTCCCACTTCAGGCACTTTTTCTTATAATGACTTTTTTAGTTTTTTTATGACTCTTAGTTTTTTTTAAAGTAGATGGAATCAAAAAGGGCTGGTTAATAATTGACCGGTGCACTTGAAAAAGGCGAATTGGAACCAAAAAGGTGGATTAGATGCCGTGTTAGCGCTGTTTAACCAATATAAGTCTATAATTGCCAAATTTTTTATATAATTAATATTTTATTTATATAAATAATAAAAGCACTTTTCATTTTCTATGCAACGCGCAAAATAAATAGTTAATTCCGAGGTTAATTCTGTCTACGATCTCGGCACTCCGCAGTTATTTCCGACCCCCATCTCGGCACCCAGCCAATCAGAACGTGTTATTTCTGATATGGTGCCGAAATAGATGACGGAATAAAAACATGCCACCCGATTGGCGATTTTCCTGCTGACTAGAATAAAAAACAAATTACACTTTTCGCAATTTTCCACAGGGAAGCTAAATTTAATGTCAAAAAACATATAAGTTCATAAATTTGACAGATATGACGCCATCTTGAATTTTTTTAAATAACATCCCTCGCCAATAACCACAAAAGATAATTGCATCGCGCGATCCGATTTCAAAAATATATAGTTCTTGATATTTATTTTCAGCTATTTCAGGAATACGGAGGTTCCTAAATAGCCCTCATCGATTTTGTCTTATAAGTCTCTCACCCCTTTAATAAATAGACCTTTTAAGCTAAAAGTCCTTATTTTTTATCTGGTAACATAATTAATTAGCCAAATGACACATCAATGATAAGAAAAAATGCCTAGCAACCAAATTAATGCATTTACCTATTTGTAAGAAATGCTCACAGCCACATCAGCCACATTTAAAAAAAATGGAACCAATTTTGCTACATCTTCCAAGTTTCACGAAAACGCTGGATTAAGAAATAATTTATTTAATTTTTTTTCGTGTTTTGACATTATTTTTTGGTTTCATGTGTGAATATTCTGAGAGACAGTGCCATTTAAATATTTTTATATATTATATACTATGAGGTATTTATGGGAAAAGTAAAAAAGCGATTGATGTAAATGCAGAATCTTTATGAACACAATTTAAATATATTTTAAAATATACAGGGTGTTACAAAAAAAGGATCCATGATTAAGGGAGTAAGAAATTTAATAATAGGATCGCAAAATGCAATTCACTCGTGGGGTTATTGATGAAGTTTGCCATTTAAAAAATTGAAATGTCGTAAGTAATGGGTGAGACACTCAAGAGACATAATCGATGAAGGCAATTTAAGAACCCCCGTATTTCTAAAACGGTTGAAAATAAATATCAACAACTATATAATTTTGAAATCGAATCGCAAAATGAAATTCACCCGTGTGGTTAGTGGTATCTGTCAAATTTATGAACTTATATATTTTTTGACATTAAATTTGGCTTCCTTGCGAAAAATCATTAAGAAGAGTCTACTTCATTTTTTATTATATAGTCAACAGGAAAATCGCTACACGGGTGGAGACACTTAAAAAGATGTCCCAGTACATAAAATTTAAAAAAGTTCTAAATTACAAATTAGAAATTTAATATGTCAAATTCTTTAATTTCAAGGAGTCAAGTCATCCAACTTTTGATTTTTGAAATTCAAGCTCTGCGAATTTACTGTCAACCCTGTGATATATCTCAATCTTATTTCGACATTCGCTTAAAATACTCGTCACGGCCCCCAACCCGCTATTTTGACATTATTGTTCACGTCGATACTCAGAATTTGTCAGACAAATTTCTCGATGAAAATGCGGGAACCCTTTCAAGCTTACAGCTGATACTTCTCCCTGGATTTGTCGTAACTGAAAAAGTAGATTCCTTTCATCATCTTGATCATTGTGAGAGCTGAATATAAATTGTGGTATGAAAAATCATCAGGACTCGAGAAAGACGCCGAGGTTTTGGAAATTTCAGATTTCTCACGATCAAAAAAGGGCAATGGTAGAGAGGTCATTTTCGATACTGAAGAGAATCAAAATTTACATACGAAACTAAACGGGCAACGAGTACTAGCGCAGTGCACTCGCCTTACTGTCAATCCATGGGGACGTAGGTGTTGATCCGAATGAGGTTCTCGAGATTATGGCAACAAAGAAATCTTAAAAATTAAAATTTAGAATTTTTTTACTTTCATGAACGTCATTTGATTGACAAAAGATATATTTGTGCGAAATTGACACTTGAAAATTCACAGAGGATATTAACAGCAATAAAATAAAAAAGCTGTTTTTCACTTTAATTAATTCTGCTTCAATAACAGAATTATCCATGTAACGCCCCCCCCCCTACTAATTTATAACTATCTGCCGCCCCCCACCAAATTTCTGGCTATTGGTGTGACCACTATTGCTGCGTTGGTGGAATTTCGGCTTTATAAAGTAAGTTTCTAGGATTATTTTAGTTCGGAAAAGTACCTCAAAGTTCTGCGAGGCGCCTTAGCTATGATTACAACATTACTATGCCAACACATATTACCACTCAAATTAACGCCCCATAAAATAATTGATGAAGACATGAAAATCATGTGTCCTAACATGACTATACCTAGCTATGTAACTTGAATTTTTTGGAAAAAAAACTACGCATTTTCATTAATTTGGTATATTTGTCAAATTTACAATTCTTTTCCACACCCAGTTATAATATGGCATTTACGATCGCGAATTCTGAATCGGCGTTCTTGCATCCCTTACGCCAACTATTGGGCGTGATTATTGCCGTCTGCGCATATAACAATAATTAACAGAGTCCAGACAACTTTCTCCACCGATTCTATTATATCACGGCCACAGATAAAAGGAAATAAAAACATTTAGTACAATGTAATGTTTCTCGCTTATAATCTTGACGTCGCGGCGTCGGCGTCGCCCTGGAAAAGTTATAAGTTATGAAGAATTTTGTCGATAGATATCCGAAAACAAAACAGTAAAATAACATAAAATAAAATATTAAAGAACTCCATTCCAAGCTTCGAAAAATCTTTTTCATAACCAAACATACGAGGGCAAATTTCTAGTAAGAAATGTCGCACTCGCAAATCTCATACCTTCATAATTTTTCAAGTGTCATGTCTCAGTAGGTAACGTTAAATATTTTAGACATATCTGTCATTTGTCCTTTACTTCAGTAGCGACAGCAACTGAAAGCAGACAATCTTGTATTGTTGTAAAAATGGAGATAACTGAATTTGCGTACAAAATCCTTTACACAAACCAGAACAAAGCTTGTTAAATATTCGACACCATCGACTAAAATGATTCACAAGTGGTTTACTGTGATTTTCGTTGTGGTTGCGCAAGCACAAGTGAAGCCGAGCGTTCAGGGAGCCCAAATGAAGTCACCATACTACAAACGATTAATAAAATCCATGACATTGTATTACAAGATCGCAGAGTGAAATACCCTGAGATAATGAGGATAGTATGCATCTCAGATGAACATGTGGGAAATATCCTACACGAACATTTGGATATGAAGAGCTATCTGCGCAATGGGTACCGCGTTTCCTCATAATAGAATGGAGATTTGCGTCGTTTCCTAACTGTAGACGAAACATGGATTCAACCACTCGTTCAAGTTCCAAGACGATAAAGAGGCGTCCTGAAAGCCTGGACTGAAGAAAAATCAAAGGTAACCTAAAAGATCTTGGTTATAATCCCTCACGTGTGATCCGATGGCATAACGGGGCTCCACAGCTTCTGGAGTTGATGTTCTTGCCGCGAACGGGAAAGACAATCTTCGATTTAAATTATTTGGACTCTATGTCTCTTAGATTCGAAGCGCAGCGAGCGCGCGCCTCTATTTCGCAGTACCATTGCTGTCAGTTGTTTGACCATTCACAATTTCGGTGCACTGCTTAGCAAGTTCTAGGTAATTCAAAACAGGACATTAAAAACTATCGCGAGCGTACCTAGGTACACGTTGACCAGGGTACTTCACCGTGACTTTTCAATAAAGACGATAAACGAGTTTATCTTGAAAATTATTAAAGACTATTACGGACGCACAGACGTATCGACAAACCCACTACTGTGGTTCTTAACTATTTTTTTACGTCAGGTCCAAAACCTTTAACATCAAACTTCCAAAATATTGGCATCCTGTTGGTCCAAATCCAAATTTACAGTAGAGATGATATACAGCGTTTTCAAAAAGTTTTAGACATATGGGAATTTTCTTTATTGTTGATTTTACGAAAAAAAGTTATTCTTTATAAAAGGTTCTGTTTGATGCGCAAATAATATTGACATATCAAAACTTAAGATATCATTTACAGGGCGGAAAAAAAATATAGGAACACAGAATTACGTTAACAGGGAAGTACCCTCAATTTTTATTTTAGAGCAAATTGTTATAAGAAGACTCTACTAAGGACTACAAAACGTGGTCAGATACAATTTTTCGTTGAAATATTTTAATTTACAGAGTACCATCAAAAAGCCTTTGGAAAATATTTTTTTTATTTTATTTCTTTAACAGTTACCTGCAACCATTTTGCAACAACTATGTGCAATACTATATTAACGAATATTGACATGTTGGTCAAAAATTAACTTTTTTTCGACTTATTAACAAGAGTTTTTCGTTAGTTTCGTCATGGTTGTAAAGTTAACGCTGCAGGATAAAATAGAAATTGTACTTATCGTCGGAGATCACAATAAACCTATTAGGGAAGCCGCACTCATATTTAATACTAGACACCCTGACAAAATGGTATGTAGCGCCACTACAGCAATACAACGTAATGAATAAATTTAAAGTTACTGGTTCCGTCGAAAATGTATTTAAGAAATAACATAACAAATGGTCCACACCAGAAGAAAAGCAACTCAATGTAATGCAAGCGGTTATCGAAGACCCGAAAATTTCTTAAAGAAAATTGTCAAAAACTATTCTTTTTTTTTTTTTTTTTTTTTTAATTTCAGTGAGGTTTAGGAAATGCTTCTCTATGCATTCTGTAGCAATGATTGTCGTTTTGCTACAGGCGTGTGGGACTACAGCGCATGACTGACTCACTAAAACCCTGTCCTGTTTCTTTACTCTTTTTTCCTATAATATTTCTTCTTTTCTATCGTCTCCTTTCTTCCTTTTCTTTTTCTCTCATGATTTCTCTAAACATATTCATAACTGCATTCCATCCTTTTTCTGATGTTGTGATTATCTCCTCCACATTTTCCTTTGTAATCTCTCTTTGGCATATTATGTTTGCTTTTCTTCTACCCTCTATATGTCTATTACATTTGAATATGGTATGTTCTGGGGTATCCCTCTCTCCACAAAACCAGCAGTCTTCGTCCTCTTGTTTGTTTATTCTTTTTAGGTACGTTCCAAAAATCCCATGTCCTGACATCGCTTGTGTTGTATTGTAGTCCAAATCTCCGCCTTTTCTCTTGATCCAAGTTCGTATATCTGTGATGAAGCTTTTGTCCAGCCTTCGTATGTATTCCATCTTGCTTGCCATTCGTTCAGCATCTGTTATCTAGCTTGTTCTTTAAAGTCTTTCCCTTCCTTGTAAATCATTGACCGCTCTTTCACTGCCAGATCTAGGGGCAGTGTTCCTGCCAGTACCTGCACCGCTTCTAGTGATATGGTTCGGTATGCCGATATTATGCCTATCGCCAGTCGTCTATTTACTCTATGAAGCATGTTTACATATTTTTTATATTTAATACCTTTACTCCAGATTGGGGCTGCGTATAAAATTGCTGACGTCACAGCACTTGTCAATATTTTTCTCTTGTGGCTTTTTGGGCCTCCTATTTTGGGCATTATCCTCATGAGTGAGTTTATCGTGTTGTTTGCTTTCTCTTCCATTTTTTTAATATGTTCTTTCATCTCCATATCTCTGTCTATATATACCCCAAGATATTTAACTGCTAATTGACTTTGTATTACTGCGTGTGTCAGTCTTACTTCTGAATTTCTTATAGTTCTACGTCCTGCCAGTATTACCATCTCCGTTTTACTATGTGCAACTGATAAATTCATGTTCTCTAATTTCTCTATTATATTTCTTGTTGTAAATTTGGTCTTTTCTTCCAGTTCTTCTCTTGTCCTAGCTCTAACTATAACTGCCAGGTCATCGGCATACGCTACTAGGTCTATTCCTCTTTCGACGTCCGTGCGTAGAATCTCATCGTAAAAAATATTCCACAGTAGCGGTCCCAGGATCGAGCCTTGTGGTACTCCGCAACTTACTTTTCGTATTTCGTTGTTTGGGGTGATTATACTTCTATCCTTTAAGTAGGACCCTATGATTGCACGTAAGTATTTACTGGTTCCCCTTTTCTTTAGGGTCTTCATTATACCTTTCCACGGCGCTGAGTTAAAAGCGTTTTGTATATCTATAAGGACCATTACGCAGAATTCCCTATTTTTCAATGTTTTTCTATTTATTTCTTCATGTATCGTTTTTACCATATTTAGTGCGTCGATCGTCGATTTACCTTTCTTAAATCCAAACTGCTTTGGGCTTATCATGTTTTTTTCTGTAGCTTCTTTTTGAAGTCTGTTTTTTATTAGAATTTCGAACAGCTTTCCCGCTGTATCTATTATGCATATTGGTCTATATGTTGTTTGATCGTCCTGCCTTTTTTTTGGTTTTTCCAGTAGTACCACTCTAGATTTTTTCCATATTGTCGGAAAGCTGCTCTTTGTTAAGCATTGGTTGTATATCTCTAGGAAGGCCATGGTATTTCCTTTAGCACATTCTGCTATTACTTCTGGTGGAATACCATCCGGGCCAGCAGCTTTTTTCATCTTCATATTTCCTACGGCCATTTTTAGTTCTTCTTCATTAAATGTAGGTATTTCGTTTCTCTCAATTCTCAATACAGGCCATGTATTTATTGGGTTACTCGGGAATAATTTGACTATTTGCTCCCTTAGGGTGTCCGGGTCTATTTTTCTTTTTTTAAACATATTAAAAGTCTTCATAACTATTTGGTACGCCTTTCCCCATATGTTGTCCTCCAGTTCTCCGCATAATTGTATCCATTTGTTTTTTTTGCTAGCTCTGATTTCTTTATTCAGGTCCTGTTTCGCCGCCTTATAACTTTCTGTCAAAAACTATTCTAGTTGACGCCAAAAAGTCTACTGCTAGTAATGTTTTAAAAATAAATAAATTTCATCCATATAAACCGAACTACATTCACATACACGCTTCTCCCTATAGAGATTTTGAATCCCGTTTCCTGTTTTGCGCGTGGTTCCAAGGCGAGTGTGAAGTTGATCCTTTTTTTGCAAGAAAAATATTATTTACAGATGAAGCCCTGTTTACTTCGAGCGGCGTGGTATGCTCCCATAATTGTCGGTTGTGTAGTGACAACAATCCAAATTTTATAATCGAATGCCGTAGTCAATATTCATTTAAAACCAATGTTTGGTGTGGCATCGGCTCAACAATAAAAAAAATTCCCATCCTATGTCTAGAACTTTTCTGGACACGCTGTATAATAGCAAAAGGTGCCAAAATTTTGCAGACTAAAACTTTTAAATTAAAACGCACGAACCAAAATTAATAAAGGAAAGAGCCAAAATCAAAATTTCTACAAACGATAATACCTAAATGATTCACGATTAATAATAGATGTCAAAGAATAAAATCCAGACGTAAGAATACATTGAAGAACCCGAGGGATTTAACACTGTACTCCAGAGATGAAAAACAGTCGAAACAGGGGATTTCTTCAGACAAACCTGCGCTGAAGAAGACCAACACGATCACGATCACAGTTTTTTGGGATGCACGCGACATAATCTATATCGATTACTTTGAAAAGGGAAAAACAATCAACGTAGAATATTATAACCAATTTATTAGTTCATTTCAACGACCGCATTTGAGGAAGAGAGAATTCCTTTCCATCAAGATAATACATGGGTACATACGTGTTCAGTTTCATCCATGAATCCTGTTTCCGAATTTGAAAAAGTGACTCGGCAGCATGAGATTTGGGTCTAACACGAAAATCATTCATGCCACGAATGATTATTTTTAAAGGAAATTACATTATTTGAAAAGAACTTAAAACTTGATGAACGTGGAAAAAAACTGTTTCTAATTTTTGCTAAACTTATCACTTTACGCTCGTAATTTAAATAACTTGTGATTTTTATACAAAAATAAAATAGTATTGAAATGTTACGAAAATACCGTTTATCGTAATTTAAAAGGGAAACGTAATACCTACCTATTCCCATGTAACCAATTATGGCTTGGGATGAGAACTTATCTCTACGGTTGATTGAAGACAGTTCAATCAAGTAGTGTAGTTTTCCATATTGTCATTTACCTCATAAAACGCTGCATGAATATTCTGGATGAGTTGGTCCCTGTTATTAGGCTTCCCCATTGAATAGGTATGTGTCTTCACATGTCCCCACATGAAAAAGTCTAGTCGTTTAAGATCCGGAGATCGCGGTAGGCAAGCAATGGGACCACAACCAAAAACCGTTAGAAATTCGGGAAAAGTGAATAGAATCATTTTTGCTTAAAATTGTTCATATGATTAATATACGAAGTATCTCGCATACCTCGGCGGCCACCCTGTATATAGCTATGAATAAGTTAAAAATGGATTCTTTGAAATCTAATTTTAAAGACGCATACCACCAAATCAGGTGAATTTCTCAATGCAATATGTTCCCTATATTTTTATTTTCATAAAACATTGTTGTATGCAATGCAACTCTTATGGGATTTTACGTTAAAATAAAGTCAAGGTATTCTATTCAGATACAAATTGGAGTTTTATTGTTACCCATATTTATTCGGATCGTGCAGATCATTTAATTGTATTTTATTTAGATACCATTACTAGGCTGTAACCTTAAAGGTCAAAGACACTGGACTGACCTTCTCTTCTATTAATACCGCATAAAATTGTTAAAATACTGATTAACAATATTGATACAACCCACACTGTATCTCAAGAATATTATTTTAGAATGCAATCGTTTTTGAAGGAATCGTTTACCATTAATTTTATAAAAATAGCATTAAATTTATCCTGCAGCATTTATATGGTAGCGCATAATATGATCCAATAAATCGAATACTCGTGTTTAAATCAGCAGAAAGAATATATTATTACATAACCTAAAATCTTTAATGTGTTACCAACAACGTCTATAACTTTCTTTTATACTCCTAAAGTATTATAATTTTACTCTTGAGTTAAAAGGCTACCAGCATGAAGTTTATTGGACATGGATCCGTCATTCCGGGACGCCACTCCACTTAAAAATTTTAATATAGTGAGAGCTAAATTAGCCCATTACTACCCTAAATACACTGCCAAATTTCAGCAAAATCGGCTAAAGGGTTATTAAGATTCCAAAAACACAAACTTATAATAAGTTCGTGTACAGCAGTGGTTCCTAACCTTTTCAATGTTGTTACCCCTGTGACCTATTAGGAAAACTGAATTTACCCCGACCTTAAAATGGTATTAATACAAACAATACAAGCAAATACAAATATATTTACTTTAAAGAGAAAATAACTTTACTTTACAAATATCTTCACAAATTGCACATAGTCTTACAATTTTAACGTATTTTTTTTATAGAAAATAAACATGAATTAAGTAAAAATAGTTAGTTAGTGTGATGGTTGATATTGTTTTGCGTTTACAAGTTTTTTTATATTTGGTTTAGTTTCGCTTAAAGCGCATCTTAAGTCGTGTTCCACATTGAGACGATTTCTGGCCTTTGTTTTCAGTGTAACCAAAGTTGAAAAACCACTCTCACATCTGTAGGTAGTAGCAAAGGGTATTAGGATTTTTAAAGCTCTGTTAGCTATAACAGGATATTCGGCACCAGCTTTTCGCAAAAATGTGCTGAGATTGTGATTTTGAAATTCTACCTATTTGCAAGTAGTATTCTCGCGTAGTCCAAGAAATTCCACTTTGGCCGCAACGTCTTCGTCTTTAATAATATTATCATCGGTAGTAAATGGTCTTAGTATCCAAGAGCTGAAGTGACGATTATCCATGTCCGGGAAATATTGCTTCAGTGAGTCCATTACTGCAGATAAATATTGAACCACGGAATTTTTAAACGTGATTTTCTTTGGTTCAATATTTACCAATTGCTCATACAGTTGTGTAAACATCGACACATCGCCAGCCTGCACTCTTCGTTGGTAAAGTTCCAATTTACGTACAAAACTAGCTACTTTATCCTGTGCTATCAAAATATTTGTCATATTTCCATGCAATGAAATATTAAGATTGCTAATTTCACTGAAAAAATCAGCAAGGTACGCCAGCTTTTCGACAAATGTTTTATCTTTTATTTTCGAGTAAAACTCTTTTTCTTTTTGTGTTCTTTCTCTTTCAAAAAATAATCCTATTTCTTCACTTCAGAACTTTTCCTCGTGATAACCAACGTACCTCTGTGTGGTACAATAGAGAATTAAATTTGGCACCAACTTCATCGCATAAAACTTTAAATATTCTCGAGTTAGTAGCGCTGCCACGAATATTATTCACAATTTTCACTACGTCGCTCAACACGCTTAGTAAATCTGGTGGAAGCGTCTTAACAGCCAAAGCGTAGCGGTGTATCAGGCAATGATAAGATAAAACTTGAGGAGCAACTTCTTTCACCAGTGCTTGAAATCCAGAACGAACACCCATCATGGAAGGCGCCTGTACAAACGCCAACCAGCTTTGACCAGTCCACTTCGTTTTCCTCAATAAACTGTTTTAACGTTTTTAATACGTCTTCGCCGCGAGTAGTGGTGGGCAAAGATTTGCAGAATAGGTATTCCTCTTTTACACGGTCATTTTTAATATACCGAGTATATACCCGTAATTGTGAACACGAAGCTACATCCGTAGACTCGTCTAATTGCAGCGCAAACATAGGACTTTCTTTAATTTCAGAAATAACGGTTGTCAAAATATCGTTACTCATGTCTACAATGCGACTTTGAACTGTTGTATTCGACAGTGATATTTGTTTAATCTTAGCAACATGCTGCTCACCAATAACGAGCGATACTGTATCACACAAACAAGGTTTGATGAGATCCTCTCCTATAGTGTGCGGTTTTTTGTTCATAGCAGCAATGCGATAAGCAATTTGATATGAAGCTTCAAGACACGACTCATTTGCTTTTTGCACATTACCTGTGAAATCCAACCGTGAAGCTTCCAGGACTTTCTCTTTTCTCTTAAAAAAATCTATATCCTTATCTGCGAACTCTTTGTGAATTTTCTCGAAATGTTCTTTAAGTTTGCTCGGTTTCATGCTCTCTGGATTAAGCACTTTATTACATAATACACACTGAGGCTTTTCTATATTCCTGACTACAATATTTGTGAAACCCCATTGTAAAAATGCTTCTTTATAGGAGCGCTTTTTTCCAGACGTAGACGCCATGTCACCTAAAACAATCGTAGAAAAGTAGGTAGATATATAAATAATCACTTGTAATATTGTTGAGAAACCAAAAACAACTAAGTAATAATTTTACTGTATTTTTTTATTAAACTTACCTTCAAGAATATATATATTTTAAATAAGTTAGTAAGTATGAAATGCGAAACAATGGAAACACGTTCGTACACGCAGGAGTTGTCTTCGATCTATGGCGGCGCGCGGGAAGCCGAGACGCTCGCTCACCTCCCTCACCACCTGCGCCCGAAAACCGTGACCGCGACCGACGACAGCTAGAAAGAGATGCCACTTTTAGTACTTAATGGGCGGCGATCTATATTTTTTTTTATTTTTAGCTAGGTACTTTATTAGATTAGGTTAGGACCTTAGCTGACCTAACCGTTAGGTCTTATTACCCCCACAGAATAGCTGATTTACCCCCGCGGGGGTAATTACCCCCAGGTTCGGAACCACTGGTGTACAGTGTATTAAGATATCTACGAAAAAATAATTTTATTTTTAAAGTTTGACAACCTGTATCTTGAAAACGAAGCATTACCGGACCTATGCTTATATAAATTTTTCATCTTAGAATCACTCAGAGAATCACCTCTTCATGTTTGGCTACGTACTCAAAAACACCCTAAATATTTTTACATTTTTGAATGCTCTGTAGAATTCCAAACAACTTTTGTTAATAATATTAAAAGGATTTTTTATTAAAAATAAATAAGTCAAAAATAAAGTCGACTGATGCAGGTTAAATATTTGACAGCTAACGAAGAGATGGATGGTCCTTTTCATTTCATGACAAATGTTAGATATTTTTTTTATTAAATTTTGTTGGGGGAAAGCATTACCACACATAATTTTTAAATAAGTTATTATTTATTTAAATCTATCAATAAAAAGAAAATCAAGTTTCCTATTTAATTGCTAATAGGAACATAGGCTATCTTAAGCCGTTTTTGAATTAAAAGCATTTAAGACAAATTTATACTTAAATTTACTTTACTACTACATACAAAATTAATATCAATTTTCTATCAAGCAGAATGTGTCTATGCAAACCCATTATACCCAAAAACCAATAAAATTTTTAGTAAATTAACAGTCGAAACGATCAAAACCGATGCATACTGCCAATGTCGATACGGTATTTTGGCAGTTTCTATGCTTCTGGTAGCTACGTCACTGAAAATAATATTAGAAAGTTAAGAAATTAACGAAAAAAATTAATAGTTATATTTTGTTTGAAGTGATTCTTTTAGTTTTCTCCATAGATCCATAAGGTCCAAAGGCATGAGATCGGGTGAGCGTAGGGCCCAATCCCATGTGAACGCATGCAAAATATGTGCAGT
Source organism: Polydrusus tereticollis (assembly GCA_963920685.1). NCBI lineage: Eukaryota > Metazoa > Arthropoda > Insecta > Coleoptera > Curculionidae > Polydrusus > Polydrusus tereticollis. Next base: position 62,471,678 of record OY987329.1, read on the forward strand.
CTGGATAATAATTTAGTAAAAAATATTATTTTTCCTGATGTAGCTACGTTCTGTTTGAATGGTTATGTGAACAGACAAAATTGTCGTTATTGGGCAACAAAAAATTCTCATTGGATAATGGAGGTTTACAGCTACTACCCTGAAAAAACAAACGTGCGGTGTGGAATAGTGCGCGGAAGAGTAATTGCTCCATTTTTCTTTGGACAGTCTTAAACTGGACAAGTATATCTCGAATTTCTCCAACTTGAATTAAATCCAGTATAAGTGACTTTATTTCCGAATCCATTGCACCCAGACTCCTCTGACGAAGAACTGATGCTCTAGCAAGATGGTTCACCTCCGCACTATGCTGCCACTAGGCGTACATTTTTGGATGAAACCTTTGCCAATCGGTGGTTAGGAAGGAGAGGACCTATCGAATGACCTTACTCCGCTGAACTTCTTTTGGTAGGGTTACCTCAAATCGAAAGTATTTGTTCACAGGCCATACAATCTGCGTGAGTTGAAAGAGAGGATACGGAGAAAAGTGCGTGCCATAACTCCGGAAATGGTTAAAAACGTGCAAAGAGAGTTTATTGATCGCCTTGGATATTGTCAAGCGGTAAATGGCGCACAATTTCAACATTTCATTTGAGTTGTTGTTCTGTTCTTTTTAAATACACAGGTCTTACTTATTGATATGTTCAATCGTAATTTTTTCGATAACGGTTGAGTTTAGGTATAGGATATGGTACATGAAACATACTTAGAATTTGATGCAAAATTCAAAAATAAAATAAAAAATAGATGTTTTCATTTGAAAAATGAAGTTGACGGTCATCACTTATTTTTGGGCTACCCTGTACACATGAATTTACCATAAAAAAAAACACATTAAGAAATGAGAAATCGACGAGCTCAAGCGTTTATGCAAGAAACACACCGCTGAATTTTAAATGAATTTAGACATTCCTTCTGTGACTCTCTGTATAATTGAAAATTAATATTAATTTTGTATAAGTATTTATAATTATTTTTTTTAAATGTTCATAATTTAAAAACTGCTTAGGATATGAACATATGGGCTACTAGTAAATAAATAGAAAATTCAATTTTATTTTTAGTGGTAAATTAAAATTTTTTATAAAAAATCCATTTAATAATTTTTATCTCAGAAACGGCTAAAGATAATTCTATGATGTTATTAACAAAAGTTGCTTGGAGTTCTACAGAGAATCCAAAAATGTTAAAATATATAGCATCTCAATCTCATTTAAAATAACAAAGTTTGGCTTCACTTCCAGTATAAGAAGAATTGATGGAAACGTCAAAATACCCCCATTAAAATGATCAGCATCCCTTATATTCAGCAGCAATATTTCAAAAATATATATAGATATTGTATAGTTCCCGAGATCTTCTAATAGGCCACTCACCGCGAATTTATTGTTATGTTTAGTTTTTCATATTCGAAAAATTTTAAATATCATTTATATTAGAAACGTAAAGCCATGGATTGAAAGAAAGTCTATCTATGCTAATAGGTCTCCTATTTTATTTATCTTCACGTCCAGGTACACTGGAACTATCTTTCTCGGCGAGAATGAGGACCATTTTTTACAAAAGTAAAGAGCTTGCATTTTTCTTTGACTTCTTTTTTATCTGCAAAAATAGTTTTAATAAATTTTAGCTTTTAACAATAAATGATATTTGTCGTAAAATACCAATTATTAAATTGGCGTGTCTGATTTATTTTACATCGTTACCTTTTCTATTTTAATTTATTAAGTTTTACGTTTGCTTTTATAAATGAATGTGAGATGCAGAATAATCGGACAGCGCTTTGTTTTTGATCAAACGCTGAGAACACTGACCACATAAACCCTTAAAGTAATTTTTTTGTCCAAGCGCTTTATAACTTGCACCACTCCATCAATAAATTTTGCAACGGCTTTACACTAGACATATTAATTTTGGATGAAGGTCAAGTAGTGCAAAAACTTCTGATATTTCCTGAAGTGATTATTTAAATAATTATTGGCTAAAAATGTCTTTTATGAAAAGTTGTTTCAATTATAATTATTTCCGATCTCTTGCGCTCCTAGTAGGTATATCCAGTAGGTAGAGGTCAACATATACACAAGAAACCTCAGTGCATTGCCGGCCGGCGTTATGTAAGTAAATAAATCTTACGATAATTTGAGTCAAGGTGATCCGATGCACGTCTCAATGATGTATTGCTTTGGTAGCGATTCTCCTTCGTAATTTACTTTTAAACACCATTTTTGACCGCCAAGATGAATAAATCTTACGCTCTAATAGGCATATCGAGACGAGATCGATATAAACTTTGCAATAAATTATCTAAAAGCTAGATATTCAGGATGTTATTTTTGGAATTGAGAAAACCTCCAAAAATTAGTATTATCTTAAAACTGATTTTTAATTTGTGTACAGGGTGATTCACCATCATGTCCCACATCCCTAACTGTTTTATTCTTCATGCCGGGAACAAATATTGACATGCAGGGTATTTGAAATTGCGTTATGCACTTCATGTGCAGGATTTCGCATAAAGTTATATTTTTTTTAATGGGAAACCCTAAATATTCTCAAATTTTTGGATTCTACCCAAAATTCAAAACGTATGTCATAAAACATACGTTATACCTTGAAACGGCACGTAGTAACATAGAACATTAAAAGATTGGCTCTATTCGTATTTGATGATTGACTACAAAATGTTTGTTGACGAAGCTTGAAGTACTTCCGGTATCAATTAAAGCTTTAGCTGTAGTTCCGATCACTTTTATGAGTACTGCATTTTTATTTAAACTTTTTCAGAAGCTGCGCGTGTAATATCAGCTATAATTTCACTCGTTGCTACAGTTCTGCCACTAGGCTTCTTGCTTGGAAACCCTTTAGAAAAAATTATCTTTCTTGCTGCAGTTTTTGCAAATAACATCAGCTGTCGGATAATGGTAATAATATAACGTTGCGCTTACAAAATTAATCTCGAAACGATTATTTAGAATTTAGTTGGCCAAATGCCAATAATAGTATACCTAATAATAATAGTAACCAAGGTTTAGACAAACGCCATGATGGCCCAAACGTCAAATTTAAATTCCGAAGCGCAAATAAACGATCAATAATGATTTCATGTCGTAGCGTAATCAATAATTGGATTTAAAAAAATCTAATCCCAAAACTTTGAAGTTGTAAGGAAAATAAATCTAAACTCTTAAAATCTGTGATAACTACAATGCACAGTTACATTTATGGACCGTAAAGATTTATAGTTTTAAAAGTTTTACTATAGCTAACTTCAATATTATCGAAGTTTGAAAATTGTCTGACAAACAGTGTTACATTGGATTACGCCTGACTCTTGCTTTCTCTGGATACATTGTTGTCATTTTCCAGATTCTTCCTAAATTTACGTAGGTATATATGTTACATTTCATGTCAAACATTTTAATGGGTTAAAGAGGCCAACAATTTCTATAATCTATTTATAATTAGATGTGATGTACCGGGTATCCATTTTTCGATGTAATTGCAGGGTATCTATCTATATACGGGATCTTCCATGTGTCCGTAAGCTAGGTTAGACCTCTGACTTCTTTTCTTTCCTCGTCTACTTTGTCGGTATTGTTCATATGTATTTTTTATTTTTATTCGGCAGTAGCTTTATTCCTTGGTAAGTCGTGCGTGGTTATCTAGGATTTTGATGCTGCTTGTTTTTGGCGCCTTTTGTTTACCGTTCCTAAAACGCTGCTGTGTTGATAGTGCTTTCCCACTATTTCTAGTGCCTCCCTACTGTTAAATGGGCTCGCCAATAGGAAGCCAATCTTTAGGTAGTTTGAATGTCGATTCAGGTCTTGCTTTTGTATGTGACTGTGTTATGAGTTCGTTGGTCGAAATGTCCGTACGTTTGTAGTAGTCGGTCATGAATTTTAAAAAGAATTCTTTTATGGTCTGTATTTTAAAGTCATTGTGTAGAACTCGGTTCATAGCAAATCTCGGTACATTTGCTATTAGCTTTAGTGATTTGTTCTAAACTACCTAGAACTTGTTCAGCTCCGCTTTGCTTATGTTACACCACGAGGGCGCACCATACGTTAAAACCGGCCTGACCAAGACCTTGTAGAGGTTGACCTTTGTCCCGTTGCCAATTCTATTCCTCCTGTGAAGCAGGGGGTAGATAGATAGAGCTCAATTGTCGCAATCCAAGGTTTACTCTATTAATTGAATTTAGCCAGCAATTCAGCCTTTGGTCGAAGATAAGTCCCAGGTATTTAACTTGCTGGCACCAATTTACTTATACCCCGTTAACGCCAAGCCTAGTTTCAGGTCGTTTGACGTTGCTTTTTGAAAAAAATATGACCTTCGTCTTGGAAGAATTCAGACGAATCTTCCAAGCCGAAAGCCATTTTTCTATAAGTTTAATGTAGCGCTGCAACATTGAGATTATCAACCACGGTTGTTTTGATTTCGCAGTAATTGCAGTGTCCTCGGCAAATAAATAGAGCTCATTTTGCCTATATTGTACCGGGTGTCCCACTAAGAATGGCTGGCGGCCGTATCTAGGTAAGTGTTAGTCGTATGGCTTGCGGAAAAAAAATATATTAGGTAAAGTGGTCATGAGAAATTGCTGAAAATTATTTTCAAGTTTCTCAGACTGGCGCTAGAGGGCGCAACAGTAACGGTAAATATAAATTACGAAGTTTCCTCAAAAGTCGCCTAGTTAAGGTATCCCGAAAATAACATTTTTGTATATTTCGAAGATTTATTAATAAAATTCACCTATAGAACGTGTTCGTCACTTTTCAAATAAAGTGGTGGGGGAAGGTTGAACATTAATATTTGTAATAAATGCTGATAACTCCGGTCTGGCTTAACATAATTTAGTAAACTTAGTTTTGTTGAAAAGGGCTTTTCTCACTCTATATATGATCTTATGAACTACGGCAATATGTGTTTTACGCTAGGCGCTAGGGGGCGCTGTCTTACAACTTCACAAACATGGCGGGTTTTTTCCATAATTGTTAATTGTAAATTTTAAACTTTTAATCATCCTTGTAATCAGGTAAAATTGAATATACTATTATATTTACAATTATGGAAAAAACGCGCAATGTTTGTGAAGTTGTAAGACAGCGCCCCCTAGTGTATAACACATATTGCCGTAGTTCATAAGATGATATATAGAGTGAGAAAAGCCCTTTTCAACAAAACTAAGTTTACTAAATTATGTTAAGCCAGACCGGAGTTATCAGCATTTATTACAAATAATAATGTTCAACCTTCCCCCACCACTTTATTTGAAAAGTGACGAACACGTTCTAGAGGTGAATTTTATTAATAAGTCTTCGAAATATAAAAAATGTTATTTTTGGGATACCTTAACGAGGCGACTTTTGAGGAAACTTCGTCATTCATATTTACCGTTACTGTTGCGCCCTCTAGCGCCAGCCTGAGAAACTTAAAATAATTTCCAGCAATTTCTCATGACCACTTTACCTAAAATATTTTTTTTCCGCAAGCCATACGACTAACACTTTCTGAGATACGGCCTACAGTCATTCCTAGTGGGACACCCGGTACAGCATCGGAGATAGAGGTGAGCCTTGCGGCACTCTAGCCCTGATGCGTTTTATCAAAGAAAGCGCGCTTTCCGACGAGACTGCAAAACTTACATTTTCAAGAAATGAAGCCCCAATCTTGACGAGCTAGTTTAGAGCTCCGAGCCTTATTAGCTTTAATAGTAAGCCTTTGTGCCATACCTTTTGAAAAGCCTTACTGACATCAAAGAAAACCGCCCCCGTGTGCATCCTTCTGTTAAAACCCTTCATGATATTTGAGGCGAGTCTCGTTGTCTGCCTAACTGTGCAATGTTCGGCTCGAAAACCGAACTGTTCATTAGGCACAACATTGCGCTTAAACACAAAGTCACTTAGACGAGACAAAATCAGTTTCTCGATGATTTTTCCCAAACTAAAGAGTAGGCTAATCAGTCTATAGCTCATTGCAGCAGTTGGGTCTTCCCCTTTCTTGTGTATCAAGATTACCTTTGCGTATTTCCAGATACATGGCAAATGGCCTTCTTTGACTATCGCCTGGGATAAGCTTGCAATATTTCCCAAAGCTCTGTCGGGTAGGTTTCGCAACGCCGCATTTTTGATACCGTCGAAACCCGGGGCTTTTCTGAGGTTTAAAATACTTGTTATTAATTTGACTTCGTTTAGCGTCACCTCTGGGAAGTTCTGAATGGGATGGTTCATTGACTTAAAAATTTGAATAGTTCTGGAACCCTCTCATCTCTATGTGGGTCCGTTGTTGAATTTTCGCTGAATTGCTCGCAGAGTTTGTTTGCGAGCAATTCAGCTTTGTCTTTAGCATCTGTCAAAATCAGAAATGTCTGCTGGTTTTTGAAATATGACATTGGCTTTTTTGCACCTTTTATCAAAGTTCTGAACATCTTGAAAATGGAATTAAGCTGGATTTATAAACTCGAAAAGTTGGCGAGGTTGAGGTTCAGTTGGTGTTGGAAATAGGAGTTCAATTAAAACTAAAGGGAACACTAAGTTCCATTTATTCACTCGTTCATGTTGTTCATGTAAAGCTCATGTAAGGTTCGAAAACTTCCCGGGTAGTTCGAGATAAACAATTTTTATGCTCGGAGTTCGGAATATCTAACCTCACAAACTTGATCATAACTTCAACCTCACCAACTTTTCGAGTTTATAAATCCACCTTTATCCTCGATGCCCAGACTTTGAACTCTGTCATCCGACAGGTTTGATTGACGTTCGATGAGCATTTGCCTGATCGCTTCGGTTTCGCGATTAACCTCGTTTGATTCGAGGATCCCCAATCCTAAATACCCTGTTTTTTAAATTATATTTTACTCTAATACGTTCTTTAATTTCGTCAGTTAGAGCCCCGTATTTCGAATATACGTGCACTTTCATAGTAGATGCCTGAGCTACAGCCAAGTTAATGTCAGTTGTGATCTTGCTCACAGCGTTTTCTATGTCTACCGAGTTTCGCATTGGTTGTAGTGGCTCGGCATTTTGTAATAGACCATTGTACCTGTGCCAGTTTGTGGAGGTCCGAGCTACGAAACCTCGGCCCCTTTTAAGAGGATTACCAACTTCCATTATAACCGGCAGATGATCAGAGCTTAGATCACAGATGACCGTGGGTTGTAAAATTTGTACAGGGTTTTTTATCACGAAAATGTCCAATATATCCGGAAGACCCCGCCCAAATATGTGGGTGTGGTCTTTAGGCGGTAAAATGTGGTAATTTAGAATTTTTGAAAAATTATATAGGGTGTGATCCTTCTGATTGGTAGCTCTGCAACCCCAAATAGTATGCTTTGCATTGAGGTCGCCCCCTATAATCGTCCTATTATTGTTGCCAAGAATTTGCTCTACACAGTTTCCCGTGAAACCTACCGACGGGCTACAGTAAACCGATCCCAGGTATACGCGCTGATTATTCTTAAATTTAATGGAAATGAAAGTCCCTTCAATGTGGGAACAACTAACAGGGCCTGGCACAACTTGAGCAGAGATGTGCCTCTTGACCAGAATCATGGCGCCCCCCTCCTCTATTTATGCGATCGTTTCTAAAAATTGTATAGTTTGGAAACGAAAACCTTTCTCCTTCAAACCACGTCTCCTGCACAAGAAGCACATCTATCTCGTTTCTTTCTACAAAGTCAATAATTTCGTTTCTTCGATATTTAATACTGTGAACATTAAACGTAGCCATTTTGAAATACGCCGTCTCAGTTTATGCCGTCAATTAAGCAAGGAAGCTCTGCATAGTCGACTGCAGCGCCGCCTCCAGTACATTTGTTGCTGGTATTGCGTCCTTCAAAGGATTTTTATTTACATTCACATTACCCTCGCTTGCCAACTTACTGTTGTCCTGCTGGCCCCAGCGAAAGTTTGGATTTGCTCTTGGCATATTATTAGTATTGTTGGAAGTATTTTTCCGCAAATTGTTGGGGTGACGCAGGCATCCCATGTAATTTGCCGGCTGTTTACCCCCGCAATTCGCGCATTTAGCCTACTCTTCGCGGGTTTTGGGGCACTCATATGAAAAGTGGTCCAGCTCGCACTTCAGACATTTGATAGGGGCGTTGCATCTGAACTGCGAGTGGCCGTAGAGTTGGCAGCGATGGCATTGTGCAATTGTCGCGCGTGCTCTTTGAGTTGTTACTTTAATCGACATTGACAGCTCGTAGATACATTTTTCGGTACGCGGTAAAAATACAAGCACCAATGGTAATGAGGCGCCGCTGCGATTGTGCCAGCGAATCACCCTGGACGGATGGTATCCTAGCTCTACAAGATCATATTTTATTTTATTTTCTGACCACGTTTCCAGAACGTCTCAAAGCACTACGTGTAGCTCTTTTTCGTCCTGGAAGCGATACGAGTAATGATATAAATCTTTATTGACCGTTGTTTTCACCTGGCTGAGCACTTGACTTTCATTAGACATTTTTTTGTGTTAGATAAGTGTTTAGTGTTTTATTATTTGACTTGGGTATGTTCGGCCAGGCGGAATCACCGGCTACCTTCTTAACATTTGAGTTTTTGCTGTCAGGGTTGATGTTTTGTCGTTCTATATTTCTTGGTCTTTTCGTGGACCACTGTCCTTCGTCGCCCGATTCGGACATGGACTCGTAGTCCATGCCTGAAGTGGGATTATCTATTTCGATAGCGTTCACGTTTATCTGTAAGCTATTTTGTCTATTAATGTTATTGGTATCTTTGCTGTCAACCATTGTCATTGTCTTTTGTGTGTCAAATTTCTTTTTAAAATTTAGATTTCAATTTTTGTCTTTCGTATTGTCTTGTTGATATCTCGGTACCTAGCTAATTCGGCCAAAAGCTCCCTATTAGTTTCCTGCAATTCTTGTAGGGCCCTCGCCTTAATAAATCCAGCCTCTTTTACTTGCTTCAGTTTACTCGGCCACTCATGTTCCTTGTCGCTTAATAGTTTTTTCCAGCGCTCCTCCATGCGCTTCTCAATTTCCTTGATCCGGTCTTCAACGGTCTGCTGTACTATCGGCTGCATTTGTTCATCATCAGATGCTGGCAGGGCTGCTTCATTGAGCCGGGGGACATCCCCCCGCCGCTTGGTATTTCCATATAAAATCAAATTTATTAAATTAATTTGATTTTGACACAAGTTAATAAAAAATTCGATACTTCAGAAAATATTTTTGCTCGAGAGAATTTTACGTCAATGTCACTCGACGTCACGCTTCGACTGCTGAAACGTGACTGGGTATCTATCTAGGGTTGATAGATATTATTAACGATTAACGCACAAAACAATGTATGTCATTATTTTATTAAAGTTTTAAAAAAATGACGAAAATGTAGTAGTATGGAAATTTTGAAAAATACATGTTAAGTTTGCTTTATAGAGTGCCATGAAAATAGATATACAATCTTCAAATTTAAATATCTAACTTATAAGAGATCTTACTTTCATAGATATCCAGAGAGAAGGCAGCCCAATCCAGTAACATTTTCAAGTTTAAAAATTAGTTTAATTTATTAAAAATCGATCATTAATATCACCAAGACCTAAATGTCCTAAGTCATATATAATAAAGGAGAATCGCGAACGGGACGAAATAAACTGTATGACTTTTGTAGAGGCACTAGAAGTTCGTGTAAAGTCATAGAAACAAATTAGTAAGTAAATACCGTTTGAAACCCTATGGAGGAAAGATTTTGCACATGATATTGGTCCCCAGTTGTACGGGTAATATTAGTGTATTTTTACATAATATTTATTTTAGCAGTAATAACATATTCTTTGGTTTGTTTCACTGGCCTCACACCCTCCTACCCTAATTTTCTAATTTTTTTGATTTGTGCGTTTATTGTTAATAATAACTATCAACTATTATATATTTTTGAGAAGCTTGAAAATAGCCCAATTAAATAAGAGCAAATTATACAGGGTGTTCCATTTAAAAAAACATATGTTTGCTTTAAATCTCGAAAAGTAAGACTTTCAGAAAAAGAAAGTAAGTACGCCACAAATTTAAAAGGGAATGCCTATATACTGGGTGTAACTAAATAAGTGTAAAACATTTAAGGGGGTGATTCCTCATCGAAAAAAAGATAGGATCTTTCATATAAACAAACTTTATTGGAGCATCCCTTATTAAGATACAGCCCCTTAAAGGGGGTACATAAAATTTGTTTAACAATTTTTTTCACAAGCACTAAAAAAGTTACAATATTGAATTTAACCTGACATTTTCTACTACCAAAAAGACACTTAGCCAGTAATTTATTTGGTTTACCCCATGGTTGTAAGGGGTGGAAAACGCAACTTTTTGCCTTATTATTTGTTTACCATTTAAAAATTAATTTCCGATAGCCTGTTTTATTCTAAACAAAAAATGTTTCTTGAATTTTTTGCACAAAATAAACCAGTTCGCAGCAAAAAATTATTTTACGAACAACTACAGAGATACATCGTCATAAATGCGAACTGGGTTTATTGTTATTTTGTAGTTACTACCTGCATTAAATGATAAAAGGGGAACAAACAAAACTAATTTATTAATAACAAAACATACAACATGTAGAAATCATAGTAAATGTTCAATATGTCTACCTTCAGACATTACGCATGCGTCTAGACGTCGGCGCATTGAGCCACGTATTCGCTCAAATATTCCTGGAGTCTCTCTTATTACCCTGCATGCATCAATGATGCGGTTTCTTAAGTCCTCTACATCGCGAACAGGAGTACGATAAACCAAATGGCCCCAAGTAGAGAAATCGAGAGGATTGAGATCCGGGGATCGAGCGGGCCAATTCTGTGGTCCTCCTCGACCTATCCACTGATTTGCATATGTTTCAGTTAAATGCTGACGTGCTACTTGACTAAAATGGGCGGGAGCCCCATCACGCATAAAAAAACATATCCCTTCTAACGCCCAAAGGAACTTCCTCCAGCAGTACGGGATGCACTTCTCTTAAAAATTTAACCTATGAATCACCATTTAATCGAGGAGGTAGAAAATGAGGCCCAATTAAATAATCCCCAATAACTCCGACCCACACGTTAAGAGAAAACTGTTCTTGATGGTTACTTTCGACAATAGCGTGAGGGTTTTCATCAGCCCATATGTGGTAATTATGAAAATTAATAATCTTGGCCCGAGAAAAACTACATTTGTCTGTGAATTCGATCGTCTTCAGAAAGTCACGATTTCTTCTAATCATTTCCAGCATCCAATTGCAAAATTCAAGACGGTTCGGAAAGTCTCGCGGTAACAGTGCCTGTACTCGTTGCAGATGGTAAAGCTATGGTTTCCTAGGATAGCGGTACCGTAATAGAGCGGCCGTAACATAGCGGTCAACACGGCCAACAAATATACGGCCGTTATAGCGTTGAGCACAGATGTAAAGTAAGAGTACAACGTTCGTTTGTTATTGCTTTCGCGAACCACCTAAATGCATCCAAAGTGTTGAATTTGCTTTTTTGTTCTGGTTGTCCGCAAAAGTGAATTGACAATTTATATTTTTGTGGTTTCTAAAAGGAAAAAAGTGCATGGAACAACTGAGATTGAGATACATTAATAGCAAGTTAACATTTAGCTGGAACTGGAAATCAGGCTGGAAAAAGGAAATCTAATCGTGAGGTGAGTTTACTTGCCCAATTAATTTACCCAGCAATTACTACATATTTTATTTATTTGTTAACTAAACATAAATTAGGTAGGTAGTTTGGTCAAGCATTGATAAAATTGCAGGAATAAAATGAATGATTTGGACTTGGCAATGATAATATTTTTGGAAGAAGAAGAGTCTTCATCGGAAGAAGAAGTAAAAAGGTCGAAAGCATGTGAAATGTTTAAGAAACGAAAAAGTGAAGGCGCTTATGAAATTTTAATATGTCGTCACCTTCAAACCAATGTTCTAAAATTTAGACAATATTTTCGTTTGACACCAGTATTGTTTGATTATGTATTAAATCACATCAAAGAGGATCATCAAAATAAAATAAAGCGCAGAATAAAACGAAGGCTATGTGGAGGGTTATTAACGACATACAAAAAAAGAATGCAGGTAAGCATGACATAGAAGTTTTTGAGAATGATATCAGATTACCGGACGAGGAAGTGGCTGATAATTTCAACAATTTTTTTCTTTCGATTCCTGCAGACGATGACTACGAGACTGATTTTGTAGATAAGTATGTTCCCTATTCCACTAAGACTTTTTTCCTGGCACCAGTGTGTAATATGGAAGTAATGTCTCTAATTGCCAGACTAAAAAATTCTAATTCTGCGGGAAATGACAATGTTTCGAATAACTTGCTAAAGCAATGTTCTGTGCAGCTAAGCGATGTTATAACCTTTCTAATAAATCTTTCCTTCGCGACAGCTATTTTTCCTGATGGACTTAAAGCTGCGATTGTAATACCAATTTATAAAAAGGGCGATAGAAATGTTTATGCAAACTATCGTGGAATAAGTCTACTCACCAGTATTTCCAAGTTATTTGAGTTAGCCTTGAAGGATCAACTTTTTTCCTATTTTAAAAATAATAAATTGCTTTCCAACGCACAGCATGGTTTCGTGGCTAATAAAAGTACCGAAACGGCTCTATGCGATTTTCAAGCGACAATAGTAGAAGCCCTCGATAAGCGACGGTACGCAATGGGACTTTTTATTGACTTTAGCCGGGCTTTCGATATGGTGAGTCACCAGTTACTATTGTATAAGTTAACTCGTTATGGAATAAGAGGTATACCACTTGATTTCATAACTTCTTACCTGTCCGATCGATTTCAAACAGTTATAGTGAATGGTAAGTCAAGTCAGCGGTCAGTCATTAAAACCGGGGTACCGCAAGGTTCCGTTTTGGGGCCGCTACTTTATATTATTTATTCTAACGATTTGATATATTTTCTCAATAAGAGTTCACCTAGTGTCAAGACTATATGTTATGCCGATGACACAAACGTCCCTATCATCGAAGATGACCTAAATAATTTAAAAATCACAGCCGAAAAAGTCTACGATGGAGCAATAATCTGGTCTGACAAGAACAAACTTAGTTTAAATAGAAGCAAAACTAAGGCTTTAACTTTTTCCTGCTCTCGGCAGCAGCAATATGGTATAACTTTATTCAGTGAAAACTCCACTAATACTGTCACATCTTCAGAGAACGCCCCATTATTGGGAATTACTATAGACCAAAAACTTCAATGGCACACTCAGATTGAGAACATTTGCGTCAAGCTACGCCGGAATTGCTACGCACTACGCTTCATGTCTCAACACTGTGGCAGGGATGTTTTGTTGGCACTGTACTATGCGAGTATACACTCATGTATTCGATATGGGATACTGAACTGGGGGACATCTGCGGGTGTCAATCGCGTTTTCCTGCTTCAAAAATATGCTGTAAGGATTTTGGGTGGGTTGAGTTTTCGCGAGTCATGCAGAGAAACTTTTCAGGGTCTTGGTATTTTGACTGTGGCAGGTATTTATATCTTGGAAATTTGTTCTTTTGTTTACCTGAACAGGTCAACTTTTGAGTCCGTTCGTACGAATCATCGCTATGACACGAGAACGCGTGATTTATTACTCCCTGACCTGCATCGAACGGCTTTCTATCAGAGAAACATTGCGTTTGGTGGATGCAGGCTCTTTAATGCTTTGGATGATGGCATCAAATATTCTCCTAATATAAAAATTTTTAAACGTAGGCTTAAACAACGGCTTCTGAGTAAAAATTGTTACTCCGTTCAGGAATTTTTCTCGTGAGTGTTGACTCTGGTTGATTTCAAATATTTTGTTTTATGATATATGTATTAGCGACTTGTTGATATTGAATTTTATATATTAGTGTTTTATTTTTGTATATTTTATTTTATTTTATTTAGTTTTCTCTTTTTTGACGTATTCCTCAATTATTGTATGTTTTTTGTACTTTTGAATTGAGAAATAAATATATTGATTGATTGATTGATTGATTGATTGATATTGTTTCAAAACCATGCAATAGAAATAAAACTCCCATAACTCCAGAGCAAAAACTTTGTTTATTTCTAAGGTGAGTTCATAGATAAGCTCTATTAGATTTTACAGATTTAAATAAAAATGTTCGAATCCATTTTGAGATGGTATTGTCTCCGAGACTGCAGGTTGAGCTTCGTTTTGAGGGTTATAATTATCGCTGACACTAGAACAAGCAGAAATTGGTCGGCTATAGCCAGTGCATTCCTGTTGCTGGAGACATCTCAACTGCGTATTTCCTACCATGGTCCCGATTTGTAATCTTAAATAAATTTGTTCCTTTTCCGGTAGTTTCTTTACTATTTTTGCCATAGACGCAAAAAAAATATCTGTTTCATCTTGTTCTTCGTTATTGTGCTTTTCAGCTATTTTTTTAAGCAATTTAAATCGTTCTTCAGAGTTTCCTGCATGTTTTAGCCTTTTTGGTGTTTTTGAACTTGCACGACCTATGTTGTTGTCATTATTATCTGTATTATTAACATTCGTTACCGGTGTTTCACTTTGGGAATCAAGTTTTTCCTGTGTGGAGTTTTCTAAATCGTCATTAAAATCCTCTTCTATTACGCCAACTTCTTGAGTATTTTGTACAGAAGTGCCCATATTGGTGATAGTGCTAAAATAAGAATTACCAAGAATTATATACACTTAAGATAATTTTTGGAAAACTTACCTTCTTTTTATGGAGGAGTAACTATCTAAAAATGACAGTTGTTCAGCTCGCTTTTTTGCAGCTTCTCCAGGGGCACCTGTGCCTGGCTTTTCTTTGCGTCTCACGTAGTAATCCCGTATATAAGTCCACCTTTTACTGCACTCGGCATCTGCAAAATTTATAAATTTAGAAGTTTTTGGAACTAAAGCACGTACCTGGGCATGTATAAAAATAATCTGAAATTAATTTTTTAGGTACATCGCAACGGGAGAATCTTTCAGGTCACTGGCTTTTTAATTCAGAATATGCCATTCATGGATAAGTTTTGTAATAAAACAGGTATCTGCTAGCATAGTGAAAAGATTACTTAATGCAGTAATTCCGCCTCCAACAATGGAGCATCTTAAAAAAAATGCTAATGCGTTTATGTCATCTTGGAATTTTCCAAACTGTGTGGGTGCAATAGACGGTAAGCACATAAGAATAAAGTCACCTAAAAATAGTGGATCAGCTTTTTTCAACTATAAAGAATTTTATTCGATTGTTATGTTAGCAATTGTCGATGCAGATTGTAAATTTATAGCGATAGATATTGGTTCTTATGGTCGCGAAGGAGACGCTGGTATTTATTTGAAAAGTCAATTTGGAAGGAAAATTCAAAATAACGAATTTAATATACCACCTTCTCAAACACTTCCAGGAACAGATGTTCTCGTACCGTATGTCATTGTTGGTGATGAGGCTTTTGCACTTCACGAAAATTTAATGAAACCATATCCAAGAAGACAATCATTAATTGAACACTCCAAGGCCATATTTAACTACAGACTATCCCGAGCCAGAAGAACGACGGAGAATACTTTTGGAATACTCTGCGCCTATTTTCGAATATTTTTTCAGCCAATTGCAACTACACCGGAAACTACCGATGAGGTGGTTACATCAGCGTGTATTTTATATAACATTTTAAGAGATTCTAAAGTACTCGCTCCTAATGAACAAAACATGGATGACCCCCATTTACTATTACCAACAAAGAATTTGTTACCACTGACGGGAAATTTTGTTCGTGCTCGAAAGGCACCTACAGAAATTCGTGATATATTCAGAACCTATTTTAATGGGACAGGTCAGGTACCATGGCAAAATAATCTGCTATTCCAACATTAATGTGTCAATGTAGATTATAATGTATTTTTGTACCAACATCAGTAGGTACTTATTAAAAAAAATATGCGAAATATAAAAATAATACATACCTGTTTTAGTTTCCATAATGTTTGCTATTTCCCTCCAGAGATTAAGTTTCAGTTGTGTTTTTCTGTAGTCCTTACATTTTACGTTATACAACAGTTCATGATTTTTCACAAAATCAATCAAAATTTCATCTTCCTCCAACGCCCAAACAATATTTTTGTTATTATTATCAGACATTATTTTATGTTTAAAATCTTACAGAAGAACAAATTCACAAATTATTCACAGCACCAGATAAAAACGTTGCACATACTGTCTCCCACCGCTATGACGGACGCTACCAAGAGGACGGTGCCGCTCTATTCCGTGGCGGTGCTGCCTACCGTTTCCTAGAAAACCGCACGCATACAAATGCAGGGCAACGTTTTATAACGGCCGCTCTATTACGGTACCGCTATCCTAGGAAACCATAGCTTAAGGGTATAAAAGCTGTTCCTTTAAAATTCGAAATACCGTCATATGATCAACATTTAGCTGGAAAGCAATCTTTCTAGTACTGGTAGTAGGTTGTTCTTCAATCAAATTAAGTACTGCCTCCTCAAGCTGTGGTGTTCTTACTTCTCGATGGCGACCACAATCCTGCGTTCTTTTGTCGAATGAACCATATTCTCGTAATCGTTGATGAAGTCGGGCAAATATTCTATGTGAAGGATGCTGCCGTGGTAAAATGGTAAACAAATAATAAGGCAAAAAGTTGCGTTTTCCACCCCTTACAACCATGGGGTAAACCAAATAAATTACTGGCTAAGTGTCTTTTTGGTAGTAGAAAATGTCAGGTTAATTTCAATATTGTAACTTTTTTAGTGCTTGTGAAAAAAATTGTTAAACAAATTTTATGTACCCCCTTTAAGGGGCTGTATCTTAATAAGGGATGCTCCAATAAAGTTTGTTTATATGAAAGATCCTATATTTTTTTCGATGAGGAATCAGCCCCTTAAATGTTTTACACTTATTTAGTTACACCCTGTATTATTAAATACTTTAGTATTTATTCAAAATAGTAATTCCATATTCTGTGGCGAGATTGTAAATAGAAATAAAGGTCTGTCTTTACCACCAAATAACTTTATTTGCCCCTCTAGGGTAGAAAACAAGGGTTATAGAAAATACATAAAATGACGATAAATTAAATTAAATTTCTTAACATATGTGTTGTACTAGTTTCGACTTTAGAGAAAGTCATCCTCAGCAACTAACCATTTAAGAGATTTTAATATGAAAAAAGTTTAAACAGTTGGGGGAGCAGAGAGGTGATTCAATAATATAATATAATATAATGCAGATTATGCAACCATTGGATTCGACAGGAGTTTAGTATAAGAACGGTGTATCCCCATGCATGTAAAGGTAGGAGTTGATTTATACGCAAGTAGAATAAAGTACCTCAATCATAGTAGAGTGATTTAAGCAATGTTGAAGTCAAGACATGTTGTAAAAGAAGAATTTTAACATATCAATTCATTATTTTTTTTAATGAAACCGACTTAGTGAGGGGACATGTTTTATGTTATGGTGAATTAGATTATTTGTGAATGAAACTAAATAAACTTGCTATTCTTTAAAAATTGTCAACAGTAATATACCGATAGAGGAGGCGTCTTATCGGTAATACCGATGTTTTTAACAAGAAATCGATTTTCTGACAAATTTTTACGAAATGTAATTTTTACTTATATATATAATATATATAATATACTTATCTGATATGATCCCGAGAGCTTTAGCTCGAGGGTCTTATCTTTGATTATAAGTAAAAATTACATTGAGTGAAAATTTTCTTGGAAAATCGAGTTTCGAGTGAAAAACGAAGGTATGAAGATAAGAAACCGCCTCTAGAGGTGTATTTTATTGGATAATTTACTGAACATAAAAATGGAGGCCGTCTGATAAAGGTAAATATACAAGTTAGAGGTGTTACTAATTTTTTATTTAAGTAAAAAAGCTACAAGCGTCTTTTCGAAAGCGTCTTTTCGAGCTAGCGGTAGTCTTATCGGGTAAGACGACCGTTACCAAGGTGGTTGCTATGAAAATGAGCGTTTTGATTGGTTCAATAAAAGTGAGGTGAATTATCAAAATGAGACTATGTCATTTCATATAAAAGTGGGAATACATCAAGTGGTCATTATTCACTTGTTATATTAATTAAAATAAATCTAATGACTTAAACTCCAATTTTTAATTTTCTATAATAATATTATCTCTGTACAATGGTTTATACTAATCAAGTTGTATTAGAAATACAGTGTGTCCGCTTAAGTTCTGTACATATGGGAAACTTTTTTAATATTAATTTTACGAAAAAAAGTTACTCTTCATAAAAAGTTCTGCTTACTGAAAAAATAATATTAGACTATTCAAGCTTGAGATAGAATGTACAGGATGATCAAAAAGTAAAAAAATCAAAATTGATCTACGAGACAAGTACCCTTAATTTTAATTTTAGAGCAAAATGGAATAAGAAAATGTTGATTGGCATTAAGAATTATATCTGTTTCTACTCTTAGTAGACTATTATTGAAAATAAACTTAAATATTTAAATCCTAATTCTTAATGGCATGTCCATTATCTTGTCACCATTTCCCACCTGAATTTGAATTTTGACTGTCAGCTATGTTATTTGTCTGAAACATCACTTTGAATATTTAATTAGATAAATATGCCGTTGAAATTAAGTATGCAAGATATAATTGAAGTAATTTTAATTGTTGGTGAAAATTACAAAACGTATCGGGAAACTGCCGAAATTTTTAACTACAGATATCCTGATAAAATTATTTCTTTTACAACAGTAGGGAACATAGTGACTAAATTCCAGACCTTTGGAAGTGTGGAAAATAACTACCATAAGAAACGTTGACCAAGGGTTGCAAATAATGAAACTACTGTGAACCAAGTAATGTTGTCTGTAGTAAAAGATCCTAAAAAATCATTGCGAAAAAGGTCAACAACGTTACCAAATGATGTACGGAAAACTACGATTTCAAAAATATTAAATGAAAACAAATTTCGGCCTTACAATCCAAAAGAATTTTGTTTTTTAATACAAGGAGAGTTAGAAGATAACTCTTTCACTATACAGACACGTGATCAGTACTCATTTAAAACAAATGCATGGTGCGGAATTTACAAAAATAGAATAATGGGACCTTTCTTTTTCGAAAAAATTTTAATGGTGAACTTTACTTGCATTTTTTAAATAATTATTTGCTTAATTTTATTCATGGACTTCACATACCCGACAGACTACGGATATGGTACCAACAAGATGGTGCACCATGCCACATTACGAGGAATGTAAGCCAATACTTATATACCCTTTTTAATGGAAAAGTTATCGATAGATATTCTGACCTTTTGTGGCCCTCTAGGTCTCCGGTGTAGGGATGTGTCGAAGAGGTAGTACCTTTTGTTCTAAACAGTCAATCCAAGCGTCATAGACGGGCGGAGGTTTAGCTCAACTGGTCCTCACGAGACACCCAACTCTCACTTGATGGCTCCAAGCGCCACACCCTGGTAACTTTGTTGACCCACAGGCTAAACCAAGTGAGGGTAGCCAGATATGGTGATAAGTAGCGTCTGAGGAAGGGCAGCAGCGATCCTCAAAACCAAGATGAGGCGCACAAGGAATTACCTTTGACCGGCTCATTATTGGATTTCCACAGGCTAAACTGGAGCAGTGTACAGGTTGTGGAACTGCGATGCGGAAGGCAAGTGGGAAACCACCGCATTATTTTCCCCAGGACATCCGTCCATACCCTATCATGATGGAAGAACTATTAGAAATGGTCCCTAGTCCCGGGCAGACCTTTAATGGTCAAGGGGTGCGAAGAATCTCCCGGTTCCAACTTGATAGGAAAATCAAAGTCGCAACATGGAATGTAAGAACTTTGTTTGCCGCTGGCAAACTACAAAATCTAATTCAAGAGATGGAGAGAATGAAGATCAGTATCCTTGGAGTAAGCGAAGTTAGATGGCCAGATTCTGGAATGGTTCGTTCGAATGGAAAAGCGTTTTACTATTCTGGGAGCACAGCGGCCGTACGAAATCACAGAAATGGTGTGGGTCTCCTTATAGATGAGAGTCTCTGTAAATCGGTTAAGTGCTTTCTACCCATTTCGGAAAGAGTCATGCTTGTCCAACTGGCGGGAAGACCGATCAACATTAATATTATTCAAGTCTATGCTCCTACCACTGACGGAACCAAAGAAGATATAGAGAGATTTTATAAACATCTAGACGAAGCACTTGGGTTAACAAAGAAACATGAAATAAATATAGTATTGGGGGACTTCAATGCAAAGATTGGCAAAGGTCGTGTCGAAAACATAGTGGGTGAGCATGGCCTTGGTATAAGAAATGAAAGTGGGGAGCGGTTAATAGAATACTGCGAAGAAAAAGATCTTGTGGTCACAAATACATGGTATAAACTACCACCTCGACGACTATACACATGGAAGTCACCACAAGACAACGACAACCATATAGTTCGCAATCAAATAGATTACATATTAATAAACCGGGGATTCAGAAATACGATAACCAAAACCACCACACTACCCGGAGCCGACATAGAATCAGATCATAATCCGTTATGCGCTAACGTCAAACTGCGATTGTCAAAAGGCAAGAAAAGGAAAGTCACCAAAAGAATCGACCCAAAACTACTTAAGGATGCTGATACGAAATTCAGCTTTGAGCAGCATTTAAATCACCAACTGATTAATTCCTCAAACTCAGAAGACGTTGAAGAAATGTGGTCGAGCATCAAAGAATCATTCGAAACAGCAAATAATACATTTCTTCTGCAACCAAGAGTCACAGCAAATAAGGAATGGATGACGGAGAATATCTTACAACTAATGGAGAGTCGCAGGGAATGCAAAGTCAATAAAGACCATGATGGTTATACTTCTTATCAAAGAAGAATTCGAAACGAGATAAGATTGGCAAAAGAGAAATGGCTAACGGAGCGTTGCGAGGAGGCTGAAAACTTTGTTCGTATGGGGGACAGTTTTCAACTACACAAAAAAGTAAAAGAAGTTGCTGGCATCTACAACAAAAGACCTACAACCACTCTTAGAAATGATCAAAACGAACCGATCATAGACCCAGACGAGTTACAGGAAACCTGGAAATCATACGTGGCCAACCTTTTCAATGACGACAGAACGCAGAATACGCCCGAAGTTATTAACAATACACCGGAGGGGCCGAGCATACTGGAAAGTGAGGTAAGGTATGCCATAAAACTAATGAAGAACAACAAAGCTCCCGGACCAGACGATATGTATGCAGAGGCTATACACATGCTAAACGTAAATAACATGAAAAAATTAGTCAAGTTTTTCAACATCATATATGACACAGGACAACTCCCTAAAGTTCATCACTCTTCCAAAGACGGCCAATGCAAAATTGTGTAAGGATTACCGACTGATAAGCCTCATGAGCCATTTTTTAAAAATCTTTTTACGCATCCTACATACTAGGTTATATAAAAAATGTGAAGCAGCCAGTGGGTCCAGTCAGTTTGGATTTAAGAGTGGGTTTGGCACGAGAGAAGCTATATTTAGTTTACAAACACTGGTTCAAAACTGCCTCGACCAGAGAAAGGATGTATTCATGGTGTTCATTGACTACGAGAAAGTGTTCGACAATGTGAAACACGACCTGTTGATAAGATACTTACAGGAATTAGGACTAGACAATAAGGATATCAGAATAATAGCTAGCTTGTACTGGAACCAATCTGCCGAAGTAAGGTTTCAAAATTTTAAAACCACCGAAGACATTGTAATAAAGAAAGGGGTAAGGCAAGGATGTATTCTCTCACCTATGCTATTTAACCTGTACGTAGAAAGAGCGTTTGCCGAAGTAATGTCAATGTGTACAATTGGTATAAAAGTAAATGGCATCCCAATTAATAATATTAGATACTCGGACGACACAGTAATCTTAGCAGACAACGCAAACGACCTTCAAGCACTTCTGCATATGGTTCAAGAGAAAAGTGAGCACCTGGGCCTAAAAATTAACTTAAAGAAGACCAAGTTTATGGTGGTTAGCAAAAATAACATCCCCGCCACCCCTTTATACCTAAACGGCATTCTAGTAGAGGAAGTCACTAAATTTAAATACCTGGGCTGCCTCGTTACCAACAAATGGGATCCAGAAGTCGAGATCAGAAGCAGAATTGAACAAGCTCGATCAACCTTTCTTAAACTTAAAAAATTCCTAACAAATAATGATCTCAGCTTTCAACTCAGATACAGAATGGTTAAGTGCTATGTCTGGTCCGTCCTGTTGTATGGTGTCGAAGCCTGGACTCTTAAAGTAACCTCGATAAACAGATTGGAGGCATTTGAAATGTGGACTCTTAGAAGAATGTTTAGGATCCCTTGGACAGATCTGGTAAGAAATGAAGAAGTCCCTAGAAGAGCCGGTGTGACCAGCCGTGAACTATTCGACGCCATTAAGAAGAGAAAGACTTCCTATCTGGGTCACATCCTGCGTGGTCCTCGTTACAAATTCCAACGTTTTATCCTCCAAGGAAAAATCGAAGGAAGAAGAAAAAAACTTTCATGGCTCAGGAACATTCGACAATGGACAGGAATACACGACTTTATGTCTCTCCAAAATGCTGCTCTAAATAGAGAAATCTGACAGGATGTAAATAGACGGTCGCCTACGCAGGAATCTGCTTGGCACTTTAAGAAGAAGAAGAAGGTCTCCGGACTTGAGCCCCCTCGATTATTTCTTATGGGGCTACTTAAAACAGAATGTATACCTTCAAAGGCCATTTCAAAATGTTGACCATTTAGGGAGGGTAATTAGAGAGACAATTACAAATATAACTCCTGCCATGATTAGGAATAAGAGGGAACAACAGTCGTTTTTTTGTATTAAGTGTATAACCTTGAAATTTATTTAAATTAGCAGAGCGCTTTCAGCCTTAGGCCATCTTCAGTGCTTCTTTGTCATGAAACAGGAAACTTCATTGATAAATTTACTTTTCTTGAGTGGGCCATCAACAACACAATGTAAAAACTTATTATGAAAGAAACAATTAACATGTAAATTTGTAAAAAGACGAACAATTGGGACGAACCACTTTTAAATTTCGTTTAAAAATAACCATCAAATTTCGACTGATGAACACGTTCCACGTGTAGTTAAAATTTAATTATGAAAGAGAAAAATAAAACCGATGGTTAATTAACAAAATTTAAAAGTGGTTCGTCCCAATTGTTCGTCTTTTTACAAATTTACATGTTAATTGTTTTTTTACATAATAAGTTTTTACATTGTGTTGTTGATGGCCCACTCAAGAAAAGTAAATTTGTCAATGAAGTTTCCTGTTTTCTGACAAAGAAGCACTGAAGATGGCCTAAGACCGAAAGCGCTGTGCTAATTTAAATAAATTTCAAGATTATATACTTATTACAAAAAAACGACTGTTGTTCCCTCTTATTCCTAATAATGACAGGAGTTATATTTGTAATTGTCTCTCTAGTTACCCTCTCTAAATGGTCAACATTTTGAAATGGCCTTTGTAGGTATACATTCTGTTTTAAGTAGCCCCACAAGAAATAATTGAGGGGGTTCAAGTCCGGAGACCTAGCGGGCCACAAAAGGTCAGAATATCTATCGATAACTTTTCCATTAAAAAGGGTATATAAGTATTGTCTTACATTTCTCGTACTGTAGCATGGTGCACCATCTTGTTGGTATCATATCCGTAGTCTATCGGGTATGTGAAGTCCATGAATAAAATTAAGCAAATAATTATTTAAAAAATGAAAGTAACCTTCACCATTCAAATTTTGTCAAAAAAAAGGTCCTATTATTCTATTTATGTAAATTCCGCACCACGCATTTGTTTTAAATGAGTACTGATCACGTGTCTGTATAGTGAAATTTGGATTAACGTCACTCCACCAACGACAATTTTGTGAACTTACAGTCCCGTTCGAGGCAAAGGTTGCTTCGTCGGTAAAAGTTAAATCTCTCGTCATGAAAGAGTTATCTTCTAACTCTCCTTGTATTAAAAAACAAAATTCTAAGCGTCGCTCAAAATCAGCCGGCTTCAAGGTATGTATACGTTTTGGTTTGTAAGGCCGAAATTTGTTTTCATTTAATATTTTTGAAATCGTAGTTTTCCCTACATCATTTGGTAACGTTGTTAACCTTTTTCGCAATGATTTTTTAGAATCTATTACTACAGATAACATTACTTAATACAAACAAAAAAACGACTGTTGTTACCTCTTATTTCAAAAAAGTGTACACAGTACACAGCCCTACCTCATCAATGATTAGGAATGTTTTAAGGGAACTTTCTACAAGAACGGCTAAATGTATTGAAATTGAGGGAGGATATGTCGAGGCAAATGTACAGTGAGGAAAAGTTAATGAATATTTTTATCTAAATTCATATTTTAATGTTTATTTTTATAATTGTATTTTTCCAAAATAAATTATCATGTTTCTATCAATTATTTAAATGCGTCATAAAATTACTACAAAACAGGGATAAAGAATCAAAGGTTACGTTTTGAATAAAAATAATTGATAAATGTTTATTAGCTTGAATTGCATAATAAATACAATTATTAATTATTGTAAATCATTTCAAAAAATAATATTTTTTGAAATGTCAAATTTATTTTCAATAATAGCCTACTAAGAGTAGAAGCAGATAAATTTTTAATGTCAATCAACATTTTCTTACTCCATTTTGTCCTAAAATTAAAATTAGGGTACTTTTCTCGTAGGTCAATTTCCATTTTTTTACTTTTAGTCGTGTTTAATAATTTTTATAAAATAAAAATATGTTTATTGTAAATCATTTTGAAGACAAATTTGCAACCAAAATGCTATTAATTGATAAGGAATATCCTTTGTTTCCTTATATCAATCCAATGGCTAATAATAAACCTGATCAGTTTAAATAAATTAAGTCAAAAACGTTTGAACCCTTTAAAAATATGTAGTTATATGCAGGGTGTTACATTAAAAAAATATACGAAATGGAAATACTAACTTATTTTTTCTTAAAATAGATTATGCGGTATAGTTCCATATCTACAATTTTATTTAAAAACTTGTTTCTGCTGTTAGTATCGGAGAAAACAGAAACAGTTTAAGTTGGTATAAGGAAAGACCCTGTAACTATTATTTTTATAGATTTATTTAGTAGAAATTCCTAAACATGAAAGAATAATTTTGTTGCTTGTAATTACCTTCATATTATGCGTAAGTACTTCTTATACAATGTTTTAACTATGTAAATATTATTAATATATTTGCAATATTGCGTATATTATATTAACATAAAATAAGGTTGAAATATATCATACCAATATTAGAAAAGGTTGGCATTTAGATCTGCAAATAATCAGTATAAACAACTATTTTAACAAGACATAAGTAATAAATCATTTAAGATACAAAAATTTGTTCTGCCTCTCTTTACCCTTCCTTGCTAATAGAGAACAAGCATTAAGCGGTTTACCTTTGCCCTATTTCCTACTACAGAACAACCAAAGTTATTTTTAATTTTTATATTTATGATGACTTGTGCTCGCACCAGGCTTATGTTTTTGTTATTTCTAAATGGTGGGTAAAAACTGCAAAAATGTTATTTTGCTTAAGTAAACATACTTTATTTTGAAAGATACGAAAAAAAGTCACTCTTAATAAACGTTTTTACTTGAATAATGAATAGGTGATACTTGTTGTCAATGTCTTTATTTATTGAAGTAATTATATTAATAATAATACGAACATTTTTATTAACATGAAAAGAATACGATAACGATTTCATAATTCAAAAGCTCCACCCCCATACTCGACACATTTTTCTAATTGCTTTCTCAAATAAGTGAAAGAATTTCTGATTTCTTCCTGAGATATCGATTGGATAGCCTGGATAATTCTGCCCTTCAGCACTTCAATATCATTTCTTACTGCGGTAGCAAAAACAATTTGTTTTAAGCGGCCCCATAAAAACATATCCGCCAAGGTTAAGTCGGGGCTTCTTGGGGGCCACAAAACTGGTCCGTTCCTGCCAATCCACCTTGGACCAAATCTGCGGTCAAGCCATTCTCTAACCTCACGAGCGAAATGGGCTGGACAACCATCTTGCTGAAAATACATATTTTGTCGAAAATTTAATGGTAGATTTTCGAGTTCATCATTGAAAAATGGATCCAGCATTTTTAAATATGATAATCTATTGCACGTGTTATCAAAAATATGGCCCTATGATGCCATGGATGGACATCGCGCACCACACGTTCACTTTTGTGAAATATTGTCTTCTCGTCATAATTCTGAATTCGGGATTTTCTAAAGACCAGTACCTAACGTGCTGGGTTGCAACGGTTCCATTGGTAGAAAATGTACTTTCATCAGAAAACATGATACCTACATTTATAAAAATTAACATTTTCACTTAAAATTTGTCTCCTATCCACAAGCAAAAATCAAGTCGTTTCGCGTCACCTCCGTCTTCCAATCTTTGATTAAAGTGCGGTTTATACGGATACAATTTATTTGCTTTAAGGATCTTCTGAATTTGACTTTTTTTCACAACTTCCAACTGAGCAACACGATTTCTAAGGGACGTCATAAGATTTTCTTCAACAGATTGAAGAACTAAGACTGTAGCACCATCATCATGGTCGTATTTCTTGTTTTGGTACCACTCCAGTTTATCGGCTTATGCGAAAAATGGCGTAAAATGAAAAACGTTTCTTGCAATATGTAGCACGTACTTTCTAAACGACAAATCCGCGAGCGGAAAACCATTTTTTTAATTGCAAATATAAAAAAAATGTGAAAATAGGGTACCCCCAACAAAAATGAAAAAAAAATTAAAAACTCTTGTTGATTTATGTAGCATATACCGAATTGGAACCAAAAAGGTGGATTAGATGCCGTGTTAGCGCCTGTTTAACCAATATAAGTCTATAATTATTACAATTTTTGTCGAGTGACTAACAGCTAGAGAAACATAACCTCACTTGTCACTCTCACTGTGCTTTTCGGTCGACTATTTTCACATTTTTTTTTTGTATTTTCAATTAAAAAAACGGTTTTCCGCTCGCGGATTTGTCGTTTAGAAAGTACGTGCTACATATTGCAAGAAACGTTTTTCATTTTACGCCATTTTTCGCATAAGCCGATAAACTGGAATATTACCCTTGTTTTTTTTTTGAGATCCAAAACCGAGCCAGTTCTCTGGAACTTTTTTATTAACTTGCAGATAGTCATCCTAGTTATTGGGATTCCTACATATTTCTCGGTAAATTGTTCCATGACGTAGCGGTATGAAACTTGACCATCCCCATAACATTGTATTATAAAAACTCTTTGTTTAATAGATAGCATTTCTACTTAAATAATAACTTCATTAAATAAAGACATTGACAACAAGTACCTATCGCCTTAAGTGTCATTATTATTTTAACTAGGTTCACCAGTCAGAGGTGTGCCAGCGAATACTTTTTGGGAAATCATTTTTACATAGGTAAACCTTTTAATGAAATGTTCTACTTCGGTTTGTTGTGTAGAAAACACATTCATTAAGAGTGGATTTTTTTCATATCTTTCAAAATAAAGTATGTTTACTCTTAAGCAAAATAACTTTTTTGCAGTTTTTACCCACCCTGTATAAAAAAATTTAAGTTTCTTATGATGAATCGTATTTTCTAGACAAGCAAAAACGTTTATTAAGAGTGTCTTTTTTTCGTATCTTTCAAAATAAAGTATGTTTACTCTTAAGCAAAATAACATTTTTGCAGTTTTTACCCACCCTGTATAAAAAAAAATAGAAGTTTCTTATGATGAATCGTATTTTCTAGACAAGCAAAGACGTTTATTAAGAGTGACTTTTTTTCGTATCTTTCAAAATAAAGTATGTTTACTCTTAAACAAAATAACATTTTTGCAGTTTTTACTCACCCTGTATAAAAAAAATTGAAGTTCCGGGACGCCACTGGACTTAAAACTTTAATCTAGTTAGGGCTAAATTAGCCACTTACTAAATAACACTGCCACATTTCAACAAAGTCGACTAAAGGATTATTATGATATTTACGAAAAAGCGATTTTTTCTTAAAGTTTGACACCCTGTATCTTGAAAACGAAGTATTACCGGACCTATGTTTATATAAATTTTTCGTCCCAGAATCATTTGGAGAGTCACCTCTTGAAGTTTAACCACGTACTTAAATAACACCCTGTATATTTCATGTGAATCACAAAAATAACAGAAGAAATTCATCAAAAATGGGTCTTGTTCCTTGTTTTTTTGTTTTTTAGGAAACTATTACATTTACAAATCACAATTTCTAAGGGTGCACAAAGCAATTTAGACGCAAATATCTCGACAACGGTTACAAGGAGGCATAACTTGTCGAGATATTTGCGCCTTTCTTACACATTAAGGATGGAAATCGTAATATTTTTATGTGTACCATTAATTAGCCGACACCCTTTACATCTACCCTTATGACACGCACCAAAAGCCGCTTAGTTAATTGAGCCTGACGGTAATTGCCACATTTATTACCATTTCCTTAATTAAAATTTAATTTTTATAAGTGATTTTTCTTTACACGACGAGAAAACCTGTAACTTGGCATTTATCCAATAAATTAGATTTATTCCGGAACTGAAAGATCCCTCATAGTTGTATTACAATTTGAACAGGCCAGAGTAAGACTTTATCTGTAGCAACAGGGCAGTATTTTTTTTATTTTGTCAAAAATAAGAAAGGCTATAACCTCTGTTTCTAAGAAATAAGTTTGTCGGTTTTGTTTGTAAGTTTGTGTCAACTTGTGTGATTAATTAGCAACATCTTATTGATCAAAATTTTGGTTAATTTTAAAACACTTCTAAAGTTTATTTACTTTAAAAATATACACGATGTAAACATTGCCACGTGACTAAATAGGTTGGACATCGCCGGGCTTTTTATTCTTATTGGCCGTTCGCTAATAAAAATCGAAGAGGTGCACGTCAAGGATTTTTGACAGGATCAGTGTACGCTAATTAGCAACTCAAAATCCCTATCCACCCACTCATATTTTTTATATTTAACAACATATCATACTGTCACACGCCCTGCTATTTTAACCTTAATTGACAATAATAATTATTGTGAACAGAAATTTCCGACTATTCTAAGTGCGGTTCTGTTCGATTTATACGCCGATGACGTTGACATGTTTTTTCCGTGCCCATCTTTAAAACAAAAATCGACTCTTGTGTGATTAAAAATTAATTGACGTTAAATTTAAAAAAATTAAACATTGTGTTACCGACTGATAAGCCTCATGAGCCATTTTTTAAAAATCTTTTTACGCATCCTACATACTAGGTTATATAAAAAATGTGAAGCAGCCAGTGGGTCCAGTCAGTTTGGATTTAAGAGTGGGTTTGGCACGAGAGAAGCTATATTTAGTTTACAAACACTGGTTCAAAACTGCCTCGACCAGAGAAAGGATGTATTCATGGTGTTCATTGACTACGAGAAAGTGTTCGACAATGTGAAACACGACCTGTTGATAAGATACTTACAGGAATTAGGACTAGACAATAAGGATATCAGAATAATAGCTAGCTTGTACTGGAACCAATCTGCCGAAGTAAGGTTTCAAAATTTTAAAACCACCGAAGACATTGTAATAAAGAAAGGGGTAAGGCAAGGATGTATTCTCTCACCTATGCTATTTAACCTGTACGTAGAAAGAGCGTTTGCCGAAGTAATGTCAATGTGTACAATTGGTATAAAAGTAAATGGCATCCCAATTAATAATATTAGATACTCGGACGACACAGTAATCTTAGCAGACAACGCAAACGACCTTCAAGCACTTCTGCATATGGTTCAAGAGAAAAGTGAGCACCTGGGCCTAAAAATTAACTTAAAGAAGACCAAGTTTATGGTGGTTAGCAAAAATAACATCCCCGCCACCCCTTTATACCTAAACGGCATTCTAGTAGAGGAAGTCACTAAATTTAAATACCTGGGCTGCCTCGTTACCAACAAATGGGATCCAGAAGTCGAGATCAGAAGCAGAATTGAACAAGCTCGATCAACCTTTCTTAAACTTAAAAAATTCCTAACAAATAATGATCTCAGCTTTCAACTCAGATACAGAATGGTTAAGTGCTATGTCTGGTCCGTCCTGTTGTATGGTGTCGAAGCCTGGACTCTTAAAGTAACCTCGATAAACAGATTGGAGGCATTTGAAATGTGGACTCTTAGAAGAATGTTTAGGATCCCTTGGACAGATCTGGTAAGAAATGAAGAAGTCCCTAGAAGAGCCGGTGTGACCAGCCGTGAACTATTCGACGCCATTAAGAAGAGAAAGACTTCCTATCTGGGTCACATCCTGCGTGGTCCTCGTTACAAATTCCAACGTTTTATCCTCCAAGGAAAAATCGAAGGAAGAAGAAAAAAACTTTCATGGCTCAGGAACATTCGACAATGGACAGGAATACACGACTTTATGTCTCTCCAAAATGCTGCTCTAAATAGAGAAATCTGACAGGATGTAAATAGACGGTCGCCTACGCAGGAATCTGCTTGGCACTTTAAGAAGAAGAAGAAGGTCTCCGGACTTGAGCCCCCTCGATTATTTCTTATGGGGCTACTTAAAACAGAATGTATACCTTCAAAGGCCATTTCAAAATGTTGACCATTTAGGGAGGGTAATTAGAGAGACAATTACAAATATAACTCCTGCCATGATTAGGAATAAGAGGGAACAACAGTCGTTTTTTTGTATTAAGTGTATAACCTTGAAATTTATTTAAATTAGCAGAGCGCTTTCAGCCTTAGGCCATCTTCAGTGCTTCTTTGTCATGAAACAGGAAACTTCATTGATAAATTTACTTTTCTTGAGTGGGCCATCAACAACACAATGTAAAAACTTATTATGAAAGAAACAATTAACATGTAAATTTGTAAAAAGACGAACAATTGGGACGAACCACTTTTAAATTTCGTTTAAAAATAACCATCAAATTTCGACTGATGAACACGTTCCACGTGTAGTTAAAATTTAATTATGAAAGAGAAAAATAAAACCGATGGTTAATTAACAAAATTTAAAAGTGGTTCGTCCCAATTGTTCGTCTTTTTACAAATTTACATGTTAATTGTTTTTTTACATAATAAGTTTTTACATTGTGTTGTTGATGGCCCACTCAAGAAAAGTAAATTTGTCAATGAAGTTTCCTGTTTTCTGACAAAGAAGCACTGAAGATGGCCTAAGACCGAAAGCGCTGTGCTAATTTAAATAAATTTCAAGATTATATACTTATTACAAAAAAACGACTGTTGTTCCCTCTTATTCCTAATAATGACAGGAGTTATATTTGTAATTGTCTCTCTAGTTACCCTCTCTAAATGGTCAACATTTTGAAATGGCCTTTGTAGGTATACATTCTGTTTTAAGTAGCCCCACAAGAAATAATTGAGGGGGTTCAAGTCCGGAGACCTAGCGGGCCACAAAAGGTCAGAATATCTATCGATAACTTTTCCATTAAAAAGGGTATATAAGTATTGTCTTACATTTCTCGTACTGTAGCATGGTGCACCATCTTGTTGGTATCATATCCGTAGTCTATCGGGTATGTGAAGTCCATGAATAAAATTAAGCAAATAATTATTTAAAAAATGAAAGTAACCTTCACCATTCAAATTTTGTCAAAAAAAAGGTCCTATTATTCTATTTATGTAAATTCCGCACCACGCATTTGTTTTAAATGAGTACTGATCACGTGTCTGTATAGTGAAATTTGGATTAACGTCACTCCACCAACGACAATTTTGTGAACTTACAGTCCCGTTCGAGGCAAAGGTTGCTTCGTCGGTAAAAGTTAAATCTCTCGTCATGAAAGAGTTATCTTCTAACTCTCCTTGTATTAAAAAACAAAATTCTAAGCGTCGCTCAAAATCAGCCGGCTTCAAGGTATGTATACGTTTTGGTTTGTAAGGCCGAAATTTGTTTTCATTTAATATTTTTGAAATCGTAGTTTTCCCTACATCATTTGGTAACGTTGTTAACCTTTTTCGCAATGATTTTTTAGAATCTATTACTACAGATAACATTACTTAATACAAACAAAAAAACGACTGTTGTTACCTCTTATTTCAAAAAAGTGTACACAGTACACAGCCCTACCTCATCAATGATTAGGAATGTTTTAAGGGAACTTTCTACAAGAACGGCTAAATGTATTGAAATTGAGGGAGGATATGTCGAGGCAAATGTACAGTGAGGAAAAGTTAATGAATATTTTTATCTAAATTCATATTTTAATGTTTATTTTTATAATTGTATTTTTCCAAAATAAATTATCATGTTTCTATCAATTATTTAAATGCGTCATAAAATTACTACAAAACAGGGATAAAGAATCAAAGGTTACGTTTTGAATAAAAATAATTGATAAATGTTTATTAGCTTGAATTGCATAATAAATACAATTATTAATTATTGTAAATCATTTCAAAAAATAATATTTTTTGAAATGTCAAATTTATTTTCAATAATAGCCTACTAAGAGTAGAAGCAGATAAATTTTTAATGTCAATCAACATTTTCTTACTCCATTTTGTCCTAAAATTAAAATTAGGGTACTTTTCTCGTAGGTCAATTTCCATTTTTTTACTTTTAGTCGTGTTTAATAATTTTTATAAAATAAAAATATGTTTATTGTAAATCATTTTGAAGACAAATTTGCAACCAAAATGCTATTAATTGATAAGGAATATCCTTTGTTTCCTTATATCAATCCAATGGCTAATAATAAACCTGATCAGTTTAAATAAATTAAGTCAAAAACGTTTGAACCCTTTAAAAATATGTAGTTATATGCAGGGTGTTACATTAAAAAAATATACGAAATGGAAATACTAACTTATTTTTTCTTAAAATAGATTATGCGGTATAGTTCCATATCTACAATTTTATTTAAAAACTTGTTTCTGCTGTTAGTATCGGAGAAAACAGAAACAGTTTAAGTTGGTATAAGGAAAGACCCTGTAACTATTATTTTTATAGATTTATTTAGTAGAAATTCCTAAACATGAAAGAATAATTTTGTTGCTTGTAATTACCTTCATATTATGCGTAAGTACTTCTTATACAATGTTTTAACTATGTAAATATTATTAATATATTTGCAATATTGCGTATATTATATTAACATAAAATAAGGTTGAAATATATCATACCAATATTAGAAAAGGTTGGCATTTAGATCTGCAAATAATCAGTATAAACAACTATTTTAACAAGACATAAGTAATAAATCATTTAAGATACAAAAATTTGTTCTGCCTCTCTTTACCCTTCCTTGCTAATAGAGAACAAGCATTAAGCGGTTTACCTTTGCCCTATTTCCTACTACAGAACAACCAATAATAATAAATAATTTTTATATTTATGATGACTTGTGCTCGCACCAGGCTTATGTTTTTGTTATTTCTAAATGGTGGGTAAAAACTGCAAAAATGTTATTTTGCTTAAGTAAACATACTTTATTTTGAAAGATACGAAAAAAAGTCACTCTTAATAAACGTTTTTACTTGAATAATGAATAGGTGATACTTGTTGTCAATGTCTTTATTTATTGAAGTAATTATATTAATAATAATACGAACATTTTTATTAACATGAAAAGAATACGATAACGATTTCATAATTCAAAAGCTCCACCCCCATACTCGACACATTTTTCTAATTGCTTTCTCAAATAAGTGAAAGAATTTCTGATTTCTTCCTGAGATATCGATTGGATAGCCTGGATAATTCTGCCCTTCAGCACTTCAATATCATTTCTTACTGCGGTAGCAAAAACAATTTGTTTTAAGCGGCCCCATAAAAACATATCCGCCAAGGTTAAGTCGGGGCTTCTTGGGGGCCACAAAACTGGTCCGTTCCTGCCAATCCACCTTGGACCAAATCTGCGGTCAAGCCATTCTCTAACCTCACGAGCGAAATGGGCTGGACAACCATCTTGCTGAAAATACATATTTTGTCGAAAATTTAATGGTAGATTTTCGAGTTCATCATTGAAAAATGGATCCAGCATTTTTAAATATGATAATCTATTGCACGTGTTATCAAAAATATGGCCCTATGATGCCATGGATGGACATCGCGCACCACACGTTCACTTTTGTGAAATATTGTCTTCTCGTCATAATTCTGAATTCGGGATTTTCTAAAGACCAGTACCTAACGTGCTGGGTTGCAACGGTTCCATTGGTAGAAAATGTACTTTCATCAGAAAACATGATACCTACATTTATAAAAATTAACATTTTCACTTAAAATTTGTCTCCTATCCACAAGCAAAAATCAAGTCGTTTCGCGTCACCTCCGTCTTCCAATCTTTGATTAAAGTGCGGTTTATACGGATACAATTTATTTGCTTTAAGGATCTTCTGAATTTGACTTTTTTTCACAACTTCCAACTGAGCAACACGATTTCTAAGGGACGTCATAAGATTTTCTTCAACAGATTGAAGAACTAAGACTGTAGCACCATCATCATGGTCGTATTTCTTGTTTTGGTACCACTCCAGTTTATCGGCTTATGCGAAAAATGGCGTAAAATGAAAAACGTTTCTTGCAATATGTAGCACGTACTTTCTAAACGACAAATCCGCGAGCGGAAAACCATTTTTTTAATTGCAAATATAAAAAAAATGTGAAAATAGGGTACCCCCAACAAAAATGAAAAAAAAATTAAAAACTCTTGTTGATTTATGTAGCATATACCGAATTGGAACCAAAAAGGTGGATTAGATGCCGTGTTAGCGCCTGTTTAACCAATATAAGTCTATAATTATTACAATTTTTGTCGAGTGACTAACAGCTAGAGAAACATAACCTCACTTGTCACTCTCACTGTGCTTTTCGGTCGACTATTTTCACATTTTTTTTTTG
Organism: Polydrusus tereticollis; assembly: GCA_963920685.1. Taxonomy (NCBI): domain Eukaryota; kingdom Metazoa; phylum Arthropoda; class Insecta; order Coleoptera; family Curculionidae; genus Polydrusus; species Polydrusus tereticollis. The sequence goes on from OY987329.1 coordinate 62,506,627, forward strand.
TATTTTCAATTAAAAAAACGGTTTTCCGCTCGCGGATTTGTCGTTTAGAAAGTACGTGCTACATATTGCAAGAAACGTTTTTCATTTTACGCCATTTTTCGCATAAGCCGATAAACTGGAATATTACCCTTGTTTTTTTTTTGAGATCCAAAACCGAGCCAGTTCTCTGGAACTTTTTTATTAACTTGCAGATAGTCATCCTAGTTATTGGGATTCCTACATATTTCTCGGTAAATTGTTCCATGACGTAGCGGTATGAAACTTGACCATCCCCATAACATTGTATTATAAAAACTCTTTGTTTAATAGATAGCATTTCTACTTAAATAATAACTTCATTAAATAAAGACATTGACAACAAGTACCTATCGCCTTAAGTGTCATTATTATTTTAACTAGGTTCACCAGTCAGAGGTGTGCCAGCGAATACTTTTTGGGAAATCATTTTTACATAGGTAAACCTTTTAATGAAATGTTCTACTTCGGTTTGTTGTGTAGAAAACACATTCATTAAGAGTGGATTTTTTTCATATCTTTCAAAATAAAGTATGTTTACTCTTAAGCAAAATAACTTTTTTGCAGTTTTTACCCACCCTGTATAAAAAAATTTAAGTTTCTTATGATGAATCGTATTTTCTAGACAAGCAAAAACGTTTATTAAGAGTGTCTTTTTTTCGTATCTTTCAAAATAAAGTATGTTTACTCTTAAGCAAAATAACATTTTTGCAGTTTTTACCCACCCTGTATAAAAAAAAATAGAAGTTTCTTATGATGAATCGTATTTTCTAGACAAGCAAAGACGTTTATTAAGAGTGACTTTTTTTCGTATCTTTCAAAATAAAGTATGTTTACTCTTAAACAAAATAACATTTTTGCAGTTTTTACTCACCCTGTATAAAAAAAATTGAAGTTTCTTATAGTTGGGGTCAAGCAAATATTTGACGCGTGACACTTCCATATTGTTATGGGTGTCAAATACGGCAGGCCACTCATAATATAAAAGTTTCTAATGGCTAATTTATATTATAATAATTACCACCCACTCGAAGTATTTGTATCTTTATCCTTTTGTATGACTATAAAGAGATATACATAATTCTCGTCGATTTGGTCAAATCATATGGGCTGCAGATCCGCATTTTATTTATTCCAAAACGAGTGATGTCGTTGTCTTGTTGACATTCTGTATTTGGTTTTGGATTTTGAGTATTTAAATCATTTTATTGCCTTTTTATAGTGTTCTATTGTCTTTATTTGTGTAGTGTTTCCCAGCAATCATTTTCTGCAAAGGTTTATAAATAACAATATTCGCCAGTCCGGCCCTGACTAAGTATCAGCTGTAATAAAGTTGGTGAAATCGAAATAACCTAGTATTGGACAAATATGACAAGATGGAAGTGTCACGCGTCAAATATTTGCTTGACTTCAACTATATCATGAATCGTATTTTCCAGACAAGCAAAAACGTTTATTAAGAGTGACTTTTTTTTCGTATATCTATTAAAATAAAGTACCTATGTATTGTTTACTCTTAAGCAAAATAACATTTTTGCAGTTTTTACCCACCCTGTATAAAAGAATTAAAGTTTCCTATGATGAATCGTATTTTTTAGACAAGCAAAAACGTTTATTAAGAGTGACTTTTTTTCGTATCTTTCAATTTTTAGTCCATTTGTCCTCTTGTAAACCCCATCCGTGGACATACTGTATATTGCTTAAAATTTTAGTTAACTCATTGTCAATCAAATGAAATCAAAATATATCTTTAATAAAAAAAATTGCAGTCCTACAGTAAAACCGACAATTTTATTGAAAGGTGCGGCGTCAAAATATATAATACAGTAATAATATAATAGTTATTTATGTATCTAGGGAATTATAATGGTCTTAATTACCGAGGGCAAAGTTTACGTCCCGAGGGTCTTTGGCCCGAGGGACAGCAATTGCCCGAGGTAATTGAGACCCTTATAATTCCAGTGATACATAGATCATTTTATTTCTGACCGATTTTAGTAACATTTTGTTCATTTTTAAAGTGGAATAAATGTTTCAATAGATGACAATCAAATTGACATTAGATGTCAATCGTTTGATTTTATGTCAAATTTTTCTTAATATCCCAAGGGAGTTATGACCCTTATAATTCCCGGGTAACTAAGACGTTATAAGCTAATAATATACCGGTCAGAAATAAAATAATATAATACTACGTAATTACTAACATTGAATCAAGAGTCAAATGTTACATTTAAAATTTATATTAATAATAAGTTATAATAATAGATAATGTAAAAAGTCACTTTTTACAAACCCAAAAATACGTAAATTATAATGTTGAAAATAGATGGTTTAAAAAAACATACACCCAGTAGGGCTCAATTTCTAAAATTAATTTACATAATGATTTCTTGTACTCATTAAAGTTAGTTATAGCCTTATAATTCGCAGGCAATTTGTTTTAGAATTTTATACAGTCCTCTCTCCGTAATAGACAATCTATGCATTGGTACCTGTAAGCGCTGATATCTGGAATTCAACTGATGACTCGTTTCTAAATTAGAAACTGGCCTCTGTTTTTAAAGAAGAATATCAGACACTCATATATGTAAAGTTCCGGAACTGTAAGGATGTTGAGCTCTCTAAACCTACCTCTACACGAGTCTCTATATTTCATGGATTTCAAGGCACGTATCGCCCTTTTTTATGCAATGAACACCCTGGGATCGTCAGTGCTCCCTACCCAAAATATAATGCCAAACCTCAGAATTGAATGCACATTTGCAAAATATATATTACGAATTGTGTTGTGATCTAAGTACCTTGCCATGACTCTTAAGGAATAGCAGGCTGAGCAAACCTTTTTGCAGATGTTTGCGACTTGATCTACCCAATCCAGATGTTGGTCTATGTGTATACATAAAAATGTTATGCTTTTGGCTAGGGTTACATCCCTTGCAGCAAGCTGCATCTTATTCGGACAGTCACCGTTTCGTTGTTTTGTCCTAAAACACATGCAATTCGTTTTTCATTATTTAGAATCAGTCTGTTCCTAGAGAACAAATCTTGGACCTTTCTCTGCTGGTTACTGGATATATCGAGAAGTTCAGAGAGACTGGAACCGAGAGCTAAAATATTTGTATTATTGGCAAATGAGACAAGATAAGTCTTCTGACTAAGAATCTCCAATGTCAAATAATTCACATAAAAGATAAACAGCAGAGGCCCCAACACACTACCTTGGAGAATTCCCAATTGGAGGGTCCCCTCTTCAGAAAAATATCGCTCTCCACTCTTCTCGATTAATACTCTTTGCTTACGATTTGTCAGGTAGCAGTGGTAGCACTTTATCCACTCCAGAGCTGGTTCTACCATAGCGCTCAAGCTTATCCAGAATGATGGAGTGTTCTACACTATCAAAAGCCTTGGACAGGTCCAAGAACGAGACCATTGATAAAATGCGATCTTCAAAACCCTTTCTGTGCAGAGGCTTAACAAGAGCCAACTTTAGGTTCTCGGGAAAGATACCGTGCTTTGCTATTGCACCTTTAGCGATTTTATTTTATTTCAAAACTAATGTCAGAAATCGATTTGGCATCCCTCAATACGACCAAATACAAAATTTCAATAAATTGACACAACTAGTGGCGTGCATATGATAAATTTCATTTTTATTTCTTGTTAAAAATATTTACATGTCTAAATAAGCGCGATAAGGAAGAAGTTAATTACCAAAAAAGTTTACTGTTTAACTACTTACTCAAATAAAAAAAAATATGATACGTTAAAAGCAGTGGTGTACATTTTTTTTGTTAAAAATCTTAGTAAGGTGCGTTCCGGGACGCCACTGGACTTAAAACTTTAATCTAGTTAGGGCTAAATTAGCCACTTACTAAATAACACTGCCACATTTCAACAAAGTCGACTAAAGGATTATTATGATATTTACGAAAAAGCGATTTTTTCTTAAAGTTTGACACCCTGTATCTTGAAAACGAAGTATTACCGGACCTATGTTTATATAAATTTTTCGTCCCAGAATCATTTGGAGAGTCACCTCTTGAAGTTTAACCACGTACTTAAATAACACCCTGTATATTTCATGTGAATCACAAAAATAACAGAAGAAATTCATCAAAAATGGGTCTTGTTCCTTGTTTTTTTGTTTTTTAGGAAACTATTACATTTACAAATCACAATTTCTAAGGGTGCACAAAGCAATTTAGACGCAAATATCTCGACAACGGTTACAAGGAGGCATAACTTGTCGAGATATTTGCGCCTTTCTTACACATTAAGGATGGAAATCGTAATATTTTTATGTGTACCATTAATTAGCCGACACCCTTTACATCTACCCTTATGACACGCACCAAAAGCCGCTTAGTTAATTGAGCCTGACGGTAATTGCCACATTTATTACCATTTCCTTAATTAAAATTTAATTTTTATAAGTGATTTTTCTTTACACGACGAGAAAACCTGTAACTTGGCATTTATCCAATAAATTAGATTTATTCCGGAACTGAAAGATCCCTCATAGTTGTATTACAATTTGAACAGGCCAGAGTAAGACTTTATCTGTAGCAACAGGGCAGTATTTTTTTTATTTTGTCAAAAATAAGAAAGGCTATAACCTCTGTTTCTAAGAAATAAGTTTGTCGGTTTTGTTTGTAAGTTTGTGTCAACTTGTGTGATTAATTAGCAACATCTTATTGATCAAAATTTTGGTTAATTTTAAAACACTTCTAAAGTTTATTTACTTTAAAAATATACACGATGTAAACATTGCCACGTGACTAAATAGGTTGGACATCGCCGGGCTTTTTATTCTTATTGGCCGTTCGCTAATAAAAATCGAAGAGGTGCACGTCAAGGATTTTTGACAGGATCAGTGTACGCTAATTAGCAACTCAAAATCCCTATCCACCCACTCATATTTTTTATATTTAACAACATATCATACTGTCACACGCCCTGCTATTTTAACCTTAATTGACAATAATAATTATTGTGAACAGAAATTTCCGACTATTCTAAGTGCGGTTCTGTTCGATTTATACGCCGATGACGTTGACATGTTTTTTCCGTGCCCATCTTTAAAACAAAAATCGACTCTTGTGTGATTAAAAATTAATTGACGTTAAATTTAAAAAAATTAAACATTGTGTATAGACGGTGACAACTATTTAATTGTACCGGTATCTTGTAAACGGTAACTTCTACGAAGTCGATTAAATCAGAGAAGATGTGCCATTTCTGAAGCTTTCTTAAGATCCACTAACTGCGTTACCTAATTGTTTTTGATTTCTGACTTGTTAAAAACGTCCAAAATGAATAACTTTAGTAACTTGAAAGGTTTCAATTTTAAAAAAAACGTTCTTGAAATAACAACTTTGTAGTTTTTCTTTCTCTAAAAAATGGCGTTATTACTTTTTTTATATCACTTGTTACAACTGAGTTATCATATGGCATACTTCCTTCATTCGTTTAAATACAGACCTGGATTTTTTATTTTATTTTCCAAAGCACATTTTATCCCAAATACAATGATGTATCGCTCAACCCTATTAACTTACGTTTCGCACAAATTATACAGAATCAGGAAAATTTGGAAAATATTCTCAGTACGTACGCCTATGGTTTTTTCAAATATTACTTTTCTTTGATTTAGATGAAACTGAATCAAAATAGAAAAATATCTTATTTTATTTAAAATTCTGTTTACGTCCCCGAAATAGTCTCAAAAAAACGATTGCTAGTTTTCGAAATATACGAGATCAAAATCAAGTAAAAAGCTCGCGATGCGGTGACTTCGTTACCTCCCACAGTCCGTCCGCTTTGAATTTGTGCAAAGGACTTTCTGTGCATATATAGGGGAGATGCGCTTACTGTTTCTTTGTTGAGTTAAAGCAGAAGCTTATTATTACTGCTTTTAATAGTTAATAATGTTTAGCTTAAAGCTGAGCTCGGGGTTTGACACAATCGATACTGTTTTTCGACTCGTAGCAACTTTATTTAAAAAAAAGGCAACGTTTTGTTTCCGTTAACTCGAAGAGACCATTTCGAGTATTTATTAAAATGATATTACAAAGGCCGTCCTCGATGTTGGGGTAGTTAGAGAAATCTAGTGTCCTTTTCACTTTAAACCCATCCTGTATAGCCTTGGATATTACTAAGTAAAATATTTAGCTCATTTCTTATTAACGATTGGGTTTCCTATAATTACAGACCTAATTTTAATTCAGTTGTGCTTAGGTAAAGTTTGGTAAACAGCATTTTAAATAAAATAAGATATTTTTATTTGTTCCTATTTTGATTCAATTTCATCTCAATCAAATGAAAATAATATTTGGAAAAACCACAGGCGTAGGTAATGAAAATCTTTCAAAGATTTTCTGATTATGTATAATTTGTGCCGAAACGCAAGTAAAGAAAGTTAAGCGCTACATCATTCAAAAAATGTGCTTTAAAAAATTAAATTAAAAAACCAGGTCCGTTTTTAAAAAATTAAGTGGGCCATAATAACTCAGTTATAGTAAGTGATATAAAACCAGTGATAAGGCTATTTTGTAGAGAAGAAAAAACAACAAAGTTTTTATTTCAATAAAGTGGTTCTAAACGTAAAACCTTATGAGTTATTAAAGGAAGTTACCGAATACAAGATATTAATAGTGGACAATTAAATAGTTGCCACCCTGTATAATATCTTATTAACAAACGTTCACTAAAACTAGGTTATGTTTATAAACCTTTAACAGTGGCTTAATTAAAACGAACTAAATACTATTCGCTTAGTAAAGTTAACAGCAAATGCTTAAATAACTTTTATTGCAGTTTTATCAAAAGGACCGAAAAAAGGGTGGATTACCGGCATTACCTTTAAAACTGATGGTCGATTTCTATCAGGGGATAATGGCCAAACTGCGTTTTATTTTTTGTGTTGTCCTCTTAAGCTCACAAACTTGTGCCTTTTATTTTGGGATTATTTCTTTGTTGAGAAGGCAAGCAGACAAAAAAAAACAATGAACAAATACATAAACAGGAGCCTATCATTGTTCTTTCCAAGAATGCTAAATTAAAAACAACTAGCGTCAAATATTTTATTCCATCTTTAAACCAATCAAATAAACTAGTGGTGATATATACAGTAAAACTTCTCAATAGCGGCCACTAAAAATTTCATTACAAATTGACCGTTTGAGGGGGTGACCGTTTTGAGGGGAAAGAAAAAAATAAATTACATATCTACATATAACATACCTATGTGTCATGTGAATAAAATTCAACTTCATTAATTAATAAAAGGCTAATTACAAACACATACGTTATTATGTAATATGAACTGTAAATATATAGACATAACTATTTATTTCATAACATATTTCATACATAATATGTATACATAATAATGTTTAAAAATGTGCACTACATACGAAAAAAAATTATGCTTTGTGAAAAAAAGATTCAATGGAAGTCTGTTTCATATTTTTAATTTTAATTTTTGCTGCTTCATTTTCACATTTCATTAGGATATTTGAAATATCAATGGCCAAATTGCCATTTTCTTTGCCTAATAAAAAATTTTGTACGTCTCTTATTTTTTCACAAACTTCACTCATGCTTTTTAAAGACGAACTAAAAACCTCCTGGTTTTCTTTACTTTCACAGTCTTCATTTTCGGTAGTTTCAGATTGGCTGGTAAACTCCTGAATTATTTCCTGCATCTCCATACTGGGATTTTCCGTTGAAATGTTTGAGTCGATTTGAAGATAATTTTCCAGGTTTGGAATTCCTGGGATACCGGAAAACAACTGACTTAGTGGAATATCGTCTTCTTCTTCAAAAATCTCATTCTCTTGAAGAGTTTCTATAAATCCAGCTTTTTGGAAACATTTTTTAATCGTTTTAGATGAAACATTTTTCCATGCTGCAACAATCGATACCATAGCACTTGACAAATTTATGGTCTTTTCTGCTTTTTCAAACGCATCATCGGTAGCGGTGTTAGTAAAAGTTAAAAGTTTTTTATCAAATATTTTCTGTATATCATTTTAAAATTTTGTATGATGCCTTGATCTAATGGCTGGCAGTAAGATGTAGTGTTTGGAGGCAGAAAAACAATTCGAACATTTTCCAGTTGTATTTTCGGGTGAGAACTTGCGTTATCCAAAAATAAAAGTACTTTTCTTCTTTGTTTTTTCATTTTGGTGTCAAATTTTTTTAGCCAGGAAATCATTATCTCTGTTGACATCTAAGCTTTTTTATTGGATACCCATTCTAATGGTAATTTGTCTACATGTGCTCCTTTGAAACATCGCGGATTTTTGCTTTTTCCTATAACTAATGGGATCTCCTTCTCACCATCCAATCCATGCTACTGCAAAAAAGAATTGTCACTCGTTGCTTAGCTGATTTTCTTCCAGCACATTTGTCACTCTTTAAGGCAAAAGTTTTGTTTGGCATTGCGAGATAATAAAGGCCTGTTTCGTCTGCATTAAAAATATCTTTATCATCATAATCCTTGATAATTAATTTTAACTTAGTGAACCAAGCTTGAACACTCACTTCATCCACATCAGCAGACTCACCAGAAATTGTTTTAAAATTGATGTCATGTCTTTTGCAGAATCTATCTAACCAGCCATTTGATGCCTTAAAATCACAATTTTTCAAATTTTCTGACACTTCCATAGCTTTTTCCTTTAGTAGTGGTCCGGATATTGGAATGTTTTTGTTTCTTGCTTTGCAAAACCATTCATAAACCATTTGGTCAATCGCAAGTCCGTCTGTTTTTGGAAACTTCCGTTTTTGATCTGCATTAACTCCTCCTTCTTCATAAAGTTTTTTCAGTTCAATTTTACTTTTTAGAATATCATTTACTTGCGTTCTTCCAACACCAAACTTTTCCGCTATCTTTCGAGCACTGATACCATATTTTTCACTATCCGCGATGATTTCGAACTTTTGTTTAAAAGATAAACGTTTACGTTTCAGAGACATGATCGACTATTGTGCTGTTAAAATGCAACTGAATAAAATTTTACCTTTTATGAAAACATCTTAAGATTTAACAAATTATATTTGTACGTACTTAAAAACCCATTTACATAATTAGGTTTTATCATTCTCCGGTATTTCCAATAGTACCAGTAATAAAGTTCCGGCTGGGTGCAAACATTCCCAGAAGGGTCGAGACGACCGCAATTAAGGGTAAAAATTCAAGGTAATTTTCTTAAAAGTTACGGATTTATGTGACCGTGGCTGTTTTAGAAGTGTTTCGGTATTCGAGGGGTCTTTTATTATTAAAAATGCCATAAGATTTATTTTAAGAAGCCAAAACTGACCGTTCAGAGGGGTGACCGTTTTTAACGGGTGGCCGAAATGAGAAGTTTTACTGTAATTTGGTTTGAGAACATTCTGATTGTGGCCAAGAAGGTCGCTCCAGGGTTATGACGTTCTCCAGATTAAGGCATTTTTGAACAGTGTCTTTCGAGGAACACTAAGTTGGTGATTCGTCGCGTATACAGGGTGTTCGCCAGTGTAAAGGGGAGGTCAATATTAAACTAGTAGCTCAAACTATTTCAATATTTTTATAAATTACAAAGATTTGTTTTATTCAAATTACAATGATTCTTTTCTATGAATTTTTTTTATGCAGCTAAATACTACTCAGTGAGACCTTTCATTCGAGGTATAGCAAAGGGGGTGGTGCCATTTAAAATTTTAAAGTGACTAAAGTATGGTGGTTCTATTTCCCCCTACACAAGTAACATTTATACCAATTCGCGTTGTTCTAACTTTTGTAGTTTTTGAGATATTTGCATTGAAAGTTTTCAAATTGACACCCCGTATAAGTAAATTGTTGATTTTCTCGTCTTTGTGACGGTGGTACAATAAGAAGTAATATTTATTTCACTAATTATTGTATAATGAAAGCAGGCCTCTTGGTTAAGGAATATCCGATAATGGACCGGGATAAGAAATACAACAACTGTTCAGAATAGCCCAGAATCGTTAAGGATTGGTTATCTATGATAATTGCCAACGTCAAAGGGACTTGGCAGGGCATTCTAAGAAAAAGGAAAAGACATCTATCTAAAATTTAACCCTACGAGTGCGGTGTCAAGTCGGCTTCCCTGGCTATGTACAAGAATGATTTTAGTATGAGTTCCTTAGGCCATATGGGCTGTACAAAGTTACAAAATTTCATTAAAATATACAGGATTGCTTAGAAGTTAATAATCGAAAATATGAATCTTCAGGTGCCTTTTTGGAGCCCGATATCTTTGATATGAGGGGCAGTAGGAAAAATGAGAATATATGAGCTACTAGTTTAATTTTAAAATAGATAAGCAGGATGTATTCTATGAAACTTACACTATTCAGGTAAGTACGGTCTAACAAGTCCGGTGTATGTAATGAATCGACCTGTGTGTTAATGAGAACTGACCTTAAGGTAGCTAATATAAGGGCTGATTATCAGACAATACTTGTGCTAGAAATGAAAAAATCGATCTCTCAACTTAACACAATTATAAAGCTACTCCAAGAAAAGATCAAAGTTAAGGTTAACCGTCCGGCTTACGGAGCAACATGGGTTCCGTTGTACCAGAAGGGCGACTCACTGCGGTCACGTCCATCTGAAATACTCAAAGGGTGTCCCCACCCATGCCACCCGGTACCATGCAGCAGTACGAAATTTGTTCGTACTCGAGGCATGCCGACGCGATCCCAAAGATCAGCAGGAATGGCAGATTCGACGAAGATACGTGATAATATAGTCGCCAACGGCGTAGGATCGTCCGAACGCAAAACTATATCACTGCCCAGTAAGTTGCAGGTGTATTATTGGAGATCAGATCCCAGCAAAGTTTCAATGATTTTACTACACCAGTCAAAAGACAAGATAACTTGACGCAGTCAGTTATTCGATTAAAGAAAAACAACCAAAACTATTATTCGCCGATGCACCCACATGTCGAAGGCTTTCAGGCGATTAATTGTAGCATGAGTCATTGCAACAGGGAATCGAAGATGTAGTCCCACATGCACATTTTATACACTGTGCTACTCATAGCTTGAATCTTCTCCAAAAGGAATATCGAGGAATTCATCGAAACAACTGTTCAATCTGTGTATGATTTTGTTGGCAACATCATAAGTCGATTTGAGCAATTACAAAGCGTTTACGATAACCTTGAATCCAACTTGCTTCTCTGGGAGGTACAACGCTATTCATGCCTTGAAACATAGGTTTTGGGATACTTAAGCGAGATAATATTGAAAGCAAAAAAGTCTAGCCAAAGGAACATGGCGTTGGTATTAATAAAAAAATCTAAAATTTCATTTTGTTTGTCTTCTTGTTCTTTAGTACGAAATATTGCGAATTACGAACTTGCCTTCAAAATTATTGCAGTCAGAAAAGATCGATCATTGTGTAAGAAATTTGCGTTAAATGGAAAATCGAGATAAAATTTTTAGCCAAAAGGTCACGTCTGACTTCTATAAATTATTCCAAGATGATAGATGATCCTAAACAATGCTTCCCAGTGAATATTTTCTACTCAATGATAGATACTATATCATCGCAACTTGAAAATCGATTTGCTGGAATGAAGAATGTTTTGTGTACTTATCAAATCCTGTAACCTCAATATCTCACAAATTCATTGAAGAGCTTTTAAAAACTTATTCAAATTATGTGTCATCTTCTCCTTCATCTCAGTTGCTTTCTGTTAGATCCCACACCACTACGAAAACTAAACGGACTTTTTATCAAAAACTACTTGCAAAAGTCAATGGGACAAGATAGACTGTATAATAGAGTAATCTGGAGCTACTGTCCATCGAAAAGCGCGTAAAATTGACTTTGATAAAGTAATTAATAAGTTCGCGTCTGTGAACTCTAGAAAAAAAGAATATTTTTAAATTGCTTGTTTCTCCCGATGATGCGGTCGTAATCCGTAACTATTTTCTTTTTAGCTTGCATCCTCCATGGATGCTAATTAGGTGTCCCTGAATTGTTTATAGGAGTAGTATGTATGTATCTTCAGGTTTGATTATATTTGTAAATATACCAAAGATGTACATATTTTTTCTTTCGTCAGTCAATGTACAAACGCCACTGTATTTCAAAAATACCGTGTAATTTAACATGAATCAAACTAGTCACGATCTCTATGCTGCATATTAGCAAAACGTAAGGTTGCCAGACGAGTGTCATCAACCAAAATTATAGCTTTGCAATTTGATTCTAGAACTGTACCATTAAATGCTTATTCAGTAGTATAATAAACATATTATGCAAGTAACCTTCATTTTTTAAATCTTGTTTTTCTTTTTGGTTTTACCAAATTTTCGATTAATATTACAACCTCGAACGAGTATTGATTTATTAACACACTAGCGAATTCCAGACAAGATAAATCTCCAATCCATCTATTGAATTTGTTAAATCCTTTTAAAACAATCTCTGGCGTTTAATGCCTACTGATAAATGTTTCAACGTTGCATGATCACTTAATTCACTTTTAATGTCGAATGTCAGGGTTTAAATGAATTAATTTTTCAAGTAAACACCGGAATTCAATATTAATTTAAGTATATCCAATATTGTTTGTACTCACATATGGAATATGTATAATACGCTAAAATACAATATTAGAATAATACCCACATATACACTAACATACAGTAGGGAGAATATCTAACAAGGAATAAATTCTGTATTATCAGTTTACTACATTTTTCTAAATATCGCTCGTATGAGTGAACTATTATTTATTATTGCACATTTTATAAACTAAAATACGTGTGTATAAGGTGAACCGAAAAATACTTATCATGGCCATTTTTTTAATCGGAATCTCGTATTTTTTTATCACACTTTTAAAGCGCGCCTAAAGGTGTACAGGGTTCCCCTATTATAAAAGATGGAAAGATGGGGTTTGCGGCTTATTATGCTATTATTTTATGAAACTTTCATTGCCGCAAACTAAATTTTTATAGCCCTCTCAGTTTCTGACATACAAGGCGATTTTGAAAATTGGTCATTTTTGACGATCCCCTGTATCTCGATTATTTGATAACTTATCAATAAGCTGAAAATTGGCTAGGAGTTTTTCCATGTAAAATTAAGTGGCGTAGTTAGTTTTTTTTTTGAAGTATTGTTTTTGAGTTATGACCCAAACTTGTGATTTTTGAAATAGGACACCCTATATAATATTTCTTCGCCTTATACCTCTTTTTAAGAACTTTTTAAAAATATACAATAGTTAATATTTATTTCTTTTAAAAAGGGATAATTTTAACATATTTTGTAAAATTAATCATTTTTCGTATATATAAGAGGCTATGCCATGGTCAATCACGGATAGCCATGACAGGAAACCAAATTCTGTAAATGCTCCATTACGGATTGTTGTCAAATATTACTGGTTTTTGTTCGATTTTGTTAGTTACTTTTTTATTTTTGTGAAAATTGCACAACGTGGCACAAAATAATAAATATGAAAATTATGAAAAAGACTATATGTATGTTTGTATTATCCAAGCTAATGAAGGCGCGAACGCAGCCTCTGAGCTGTATTTTAATAGCTAAGTTTTAAAATTATTTGTTAGGTACCTACTATTAATATTCATAATAAAACTAAAATGTTTTATTCATTATTGTTATCTATAATTAGCTTTTTGTTACATGTTTGAGAAAACAACAACCTGATTAAAGAATATTTCAAAAAATCCAAGCCAATCTCATTGAGCACGGATCTTTTAAAAATCCAAGGCCTAAATTTTACAACGAGGGAGACAGTGAAGAAAAAGAAATAAATGTTTTGGCCTCTGTCACGGTACAACCATCCATATCATGCAGAAAAGTGTATGATGAAGTTGGGATTAAAAAATCTAGAACGCAGTTAACACTAAAAATATAAATTTAAACCATACAAATACCATCTCTTCTAACATTTGCATCCCAGTGACGCAGAACGTAGGATAATTTTTTGCAACTGGTACCTACAACTGTTGCAGGAAGACGCAAATTTTGAAAGAAGGTTGGTATGGTCCGACGAGGCTTATTTAGCGAGTTCTGGTATCTTAAACCGAGACAATTCAAGGTATTGCTTTCAAAAGAACCAACACGTAATATTTCCACGAGAACGTCAAGGTCGGTTTGGATATAGCATGTCATGCTTTATTTTATCGAAAACAACAAGGAGGCGTGTCGTAAGTTAGTGCCGCTGTGGTCACTTAGGTATACATTATGGTTTTAGAGTTAGAACTTGGCGATTCCAAAATCCCGTAGATTGGCGTCAAACAACTAGTTTCTCAAATCAGGTTCCTAGGGTTTTTAAAAAGAATATCGTTCTGCTTTCAGCGCGAGAGAATATTTTTTTTTTATTTTAAGCTCGAATTATCTAAACAAGAGAAATCTGAAATCTTAAACTATAACTTTTGAATGTTCTTAATCCTTAAATATGATATTTTCAGATGGATAATTACGGTATTTCCGTTTACGGAAATGTCTTTATATTGGACAAATAAGTAGAAATATATTTTTTCTCATTTTAAAACTATTGTTTCTGTGTGTGAGAAATGGATTTTATCTACGACTAGGTTGCTGCCGGCAAGTGAACGGACCACGTTCTCAACACCTTTTAAACTAAGTGTAATATATTTTATTAAAGATATTTTTGAATTTAAGCAAATCTTTTACTCACTCTGTATAAATAATGGTTAAAGATGGAAAATCATAAAACGCCCCATAAAAAATAATAGTTCACGTTTTTTAGAAAAATCTACCAAGGCGACAATTTTTTAATCATATTTAAATGTCTGTCAGTGGCGGGTCGTGGTTTGGCAGTCAGGGTCGGCAAGAGGGTCGAAGGTGCAGAAATATCACCGCAGGCCAACATTCTTGGAAACCACGCCCAAGCTTCGTTTTCGTCTACTATTCCTATTTGCATTGAGCAGATTACATAATGCTTTATACAGAATCTATTCCATGTTAGATGTTCTCATTGTATATAACAACTAAGAGCATCAGTTTTAATGATGGTGTAATGAATAATCGATGATAAACGGTATAATAAAGCAAAATTCACTGAAGACCTTTTACGTTGTTTAACTACTGTTTATTAACACTTTAAATAAACTATACTTTCAACATTAAAATATTTATCGTAATTATTGCACTGCGTATGAAAGAAAACAACTTTCTTTATACTGTAACTACAACGAATAGAGTTTTACTAATTAGGTACACATAAATGTTGTTAAGAGTTGTTATTTGGATGAAAAAGTTTAGTAACAATTTTAACGACCGAAAAGGAAAAGAAATCGTAAAAACCCCTAGTTATTTTATAGTTTTTGGATAATAAGAATTATGTAAAAGGAAAAATAAATAAGTCAATCTAAGATACTCATAAAAAGTTTTCGGCAGGGCCGTAAAATTCGATATAGTTCTTTCTGTATTTTATTTTAGGTCAGTGAAGGTTTTTAGGAAGACCTAGTTTAAGCCCGGCCTATATCATAAATTGTACACACAGTAGTCTGATAACATTTCTAACATCTTTACGTAAATCATAGTAAACCTTACCAACCTACAGATTATTTACCTTTCTTTTAAATTACTTTTCCAGTAAATTTGCTTAGATTTCACAGGCATATGATTGAGTAAACAACTTCTTGCTATTATAAATTATATAGTTTTTAGATAAAGCTGTTGTTGGAATTGGAAACGTTGTAACAAATCTTTTTCATGTTGAGTACATTGCTTAGGATTTAATTTCGTTTTTAATTTTTTTTCTCTACGATCGCACCAAAAATTACATATTTTTAAACTTTTTATTAAAATTAATATTTACTTGGCAATTGGAGCAGTTTCGGGCATTTATTGTCAATGGGATTGCAGTAAATGTTGATGCTTTTAAATTAATGCACTGTGTGTAATTTTCATTCACATTTTATACAATGCTAGAAGAACCACTATTATTTTCTGGTCCTAAAATTTAATGGGCAATATTTGTTTTATTCTGAATACTCGTATGATATTTACAGAGGCTGATAATCAGCCCTATGATCAAACACACAAGGTAACTTTTAACGTACTGTTTCCATGACAACAACCGAAAAATGCCTACTTGTCAATTTTTCACCGTGGTTGAAAAACAGATAGTTTTGGAGTTAGCGTCTAGAATTAACTTGTGTGTTTGATCATACGGCTGATTGGGAGTTTATACTTTTTAAATGATACAATAAATCGGTGGAGCAGACTTAGTGCATTTTTATTTATGCACAAGTAAATTCCTTCATAGACAAGGTCACAATTTAATCACACTTGTAGGCGAGCTGTTGGGGTGGGATAATAAATATCCATTTAAAAAATCTCACAAAAAGAATGTCTTAAATTTATGTTAAAAACACTGCTTTGCAAATGCTTTATAATTCATGGGCCTAGTTTTTCCTTATCTTTATACAGAAAAAAGTGCAATTCTCAAACAATCATTCGACATTGAAATAGACATGTTATTAATTGTGGCAGAATGTAAAAAGAACTACCGAGAAGTTGCGCAATTGTGGGCTATTAGGTTTCCCGCCATTCAAAAATATCATATGGCATTTAAGCGGTTAGAATATCGAAGACGCAGTACCGAAAATCATCAGATTTAGAACAGAATTCGAAGACAAACAAAAATCAATGACGATATGACTGTTGGAGTATTGAATGTAGTAACTATAAATCCTCATTTTGGTTCAAGGGAACTTGTTCGTGATTCAGGAATGTAAAAAAATCAGTACTAACTATTTTACATAAACACAATCTGGATTATTTTGAGTTTAAATTTTGTATTGAGTGAATCAATTTTGCTTTTATTAATTTAAGGTTAACCGGCACAATTTACACTATTGGACACCTCAAGATCCTCACTGGATGAGAATTATACCGAATCAACATCCTTGGTCGGTTAATACCTGGTATGGTATAGTCAAAGATATAGTCATTAGACAATATTTTTTTACCGTCTCCTAAATGGAGAAATTTACAATAATTTTTTAGGAATGATTTGCCACAACTTCTGGATTGGTCGTGGTGATCCTGCAAGGTCACCGGATTAAACTCCATTTGATTGTCACTTGTGGGGTTTTATAAAAGATAAAGTTATGACTATCCCACCGACCGCACCAGAAAAGATGAAATATCGTATTCGACAAGAATGTAATTTAGTACCTAACTCTTCAAATGTTAAATCACGTAAGCTACTCTTATCAAAAGAAGATTGCAAAATGTTTTGAAGTAGATAGGGGACAATTTGGAACATCTTTTAAAGCACGATTATCGTTAAATTTAAAGCAGCGTGATAGTTTAAAGTGTTCCAATTTTGTTTATTCAAAAATTCGTAACTAAGCAACCAGTAGAGTAAATGTAACAATTTTCTGATTACTTACGTAGTTGTTGACGGAAAATTGAATTATCCAATAAAAAAAACACCTTTCCATTTGGTATTTTAAATTTGTCACCTAGCCAGATAAAATATGGAGAGGCGGCTAAATATCAAAAATGATTTTAAATAATGTAAAATTTGTCCCTCAATCTTGCTATTGACGTACTAAAATTTGAAGAAAATATTTTCAGCCGTTTTTCAGATTTTGCATTATATCACTTTAAAATCTCTACCCAAACAATATTACAGAACCTATTTATAGATGGTAGATGTTGGCTCACCCGACATCGCCCGGTGAAATACCATCGCATCGGCTTAGGTGGCGTGAAGTTGCTCTTTGAGCTAACGTTTCGTCACTGTGCCGATGTCTCCGGTTTCCAGGGTGGGAAATATACAAAAAATGCTGTGATGATGGTTCCAAGATCAATAAATTCCGGAGTTAAAAACGCCCCCCGATCGGATCTCCGGGTGGGGGCGGGTCCTGGCGCCTTATCAAGCGAGATTATCCAATCATCCACCATGTCCAGTAGCCATGCGGGTCCTTCGAACAATATTCTAAATGGAAATGGTGTGAAAACTGGAGTTGTTAAAAGACCCGAGATTAGCAACTTCCAAATTGACTTCTGCAATATAAGAGGACTGAACTCCAACATCAATGCAGTCCATCAACATCTACAATCTACCAAACCTCATGTACTTGCACTAACCGAAACCAAAGTCAGATCATCGATTAGTACGGTCAGCTATTTATATCCTGGGTACGACTTTCATCACCGATTTAGGCGGAATTCTGGCCTTTGTCTCTTTGTCCGGAGTGATATTTCTTGTCAACGAGAGGAGACACTCGAGCCTAACGACTTTGATGTAATGTGGTTTAAAATATCAACGCAGAGATTTACTAAATTCATCTGCTGCCTTTACCGGCCGCCAAGCGATACCCATTATAGAGACTTGTTCTCCTCTCTTGCTAATACTATCGACTTTTTGCAAACCCACCATCCCAATTCCGAAGTTGTCATCCTTGGCGACTTCAACATTCATAATGTCAATTGGCTCAAATACTCAAACATGACTGACGAACAAGGTCGTGAAGCCGAATCCTTTGCCATCAGCTCTGGCCTCACCCAGCTGGTGGGTGAACCAACTCGGATTCCAGACCGAGATGGTGATTTTGCTAGTTTGTTGGATCTTTTCTTAACTTCAAACCCCGACTTGTACACTGTCACCGTGAAGCCGCCGTTAGGAACGTCTGACCACAACCTTATTTCGGCACTGAACAAACTACCAATTAGTGCTGAAGAGCCTCCTAAACCACGCAAGATATGGCATTATACATCAGCTAAGTGGGAGGACCTAAGGGACCATTTTCGAACCTTTCCTTGGCGGGACGTTTGTTTTACCTCTGATGATCCATCCATCTGTGCAACAGAAATATCGGAGGTTATCCTTACTGGTATGGAAGCCTTCATCCCTTTCTCAAAAAAGTGCCCTTCTAACGGCAAGCCTTGGTTTACCAAAAATTGTGAACGGGCTGTTAAATCAAAAAATTATTTCTACCGACAATGGCGTAAAAATCCTACCGCCGAAAATCGTACCATCTTTGTTAACGCTCGAAACCAATGCAAGCAAACGATAAACCAAAGCAAAGAAGCACACAACCAGAGGATCAGAGACAAACTTCTTGAATGTCCTAGCGGCTCAAAATCATTTTGGTCGGTAGCTAAGGCCGTCAGCCAGAACTTTACCAAGTCAACCATTCCACCTCTAACACGTTCTGATGGCACCATTGCGACCAAAGCTCAGGAAAAAGCAAACTTACTGGCGGAACTATTCTCTTCACATTCAACGGTAAATTTTCAGGGAAGTACTCCACCGAACATTACCCCTGTAGGATCGAGAATGCCCGAGATTGTCTTTCGCCACCGCCATGTTAAGCGAATCTTGGGGAGTCTCGACACTAAAAAGGCTTCTGGTCCTGACGATATTCCAGTCATTGTAATTAAGAAATGCGCTGACGAACTGACACCGGCATTTTGTAGGCTTTTTAACTTATCCTACAAAAAAGGAATATTTCCTTCTTGCTGGAAAACTGCGAGAGTCCAGCCCATACCCAAAAAAGGCAAGAAGACCTTGCCAAACAACTATCGTCCAGTCGCATTGCTCTCGGTTATATCAAAAGTTATGGAGAAGGCTATCAACGAAAAATTACTAAAATACCTGGAAGGCTTCAACATTATTAGTGACCGCCAGTATGGATTCCGTAAGTCTAGATCAACAGGAGACCTTCTCGCTTATGTTACTCATGTTTGGAACAACGCAATAGAACACCATGGGGAGTCCCGGGCGGTAGCACTGGACATTTCCAAGGCTTTTGACCGAGTATGGCATGAGGGGCTCCTAACTAAAGTGAGAGCATACGGAATGCCGGTTCAATTTTGTTCATGGCTGTCGAGCTTTCTTAAAGACCGTTCTCTGCGAGTGGCGATGGACGGATTTCTTTCAGACACATTTAACATCAACGCCGGAGTCCCTCAAGGTTCTATATTGTCGCCCACCCTTTTCTTACTATACATTAACGATCTTTTGGAAAAAACTAAAAATCCTATATATAGCTTCGCTGATGACAGCACACTTGTTTCAACTTTTACTTTGGATGCTCGGACATCGGCTGCTAATGCACATCTCTATAGGCAGCAAGAGGTCTCACATCTCAACAAAGACCTGGAAGAAATTTTGTCTTGGGGTGACAGTAACCAAGTAGAATTTAACGCTAAAAAGACCCAGGCGGCCGTTTTTTCTAAAAAAGTTAATGTTGAAGAACCGGATATAGTTATGGCGGGACACTCAATTCCCTTGGCTTCATCAATTCATTTATTGGGCGTAAATCTGGATAGTCATATGTCTTGGCATGGCCACGTTGCGGCCATTGCTAAGGCAGCCTCGCAGAAGCTTGGAGTACTTTTCCGAACAAAGAACCTCTATACACCCCAACAACTTTTGATGCTCTATAAAGCCCAAATTCGACCATCACTGGAGTACTGTTCGCATATTTGGGGCTCTGCTCCTAAACATACCCTGAGATTGCTAGATTCCATTCAAAGAAGAGCCATTCGCTTGATCGGTGACCATAGTCTGACAAACAACCTGGAAAGCCTTGAACATCGAAGGCAGGTTGGCGACTTGAGCCTATTTTACAAATATTTTCATGGCAAGTGTTCAACTGAGGTTGCCCGCTTAATACCACCCAGAGCGGTGCATGGTAGAAGTACACGACGAGCCACTGCAGCCCACCAGTACGTGGTTCAGCTTAGTGTCCCTCGAACGACACTGTTTCAAAATTCTTTCATCTGGAGAACGTCATCACTCTGGAACGACCTCCCTGAGATCGTCTTCCCCAACGAGTATAGTCTCCAAAGATTCAAGACCAACGTGAATCGTTTCCTGCGCACACGCACCGCTCCTAGAGCGCCATAAAGGATTTATCCTGTAGTGCTGTGCCTTATCATAAAAAAAAAAAAAAAAAAAACAATTTTTTTAAAAAGTGGATCTCTGACCAATCTAGATTGGAGTTTCATATACTTATAAATCTAAAATGTAATGAAGTTTTATGTATTTATTAATAATAATAACAACTTAATAACAATAAATCTAAAATGTCATCAAGATAAATCAAAATAATATGTAATAATTGCTCCCTTAAATTTGTCAATTTCTTAATTTCTTAACATTGGTATTGCATAATTATTGATAAAGTAATGCATAAAGATCAAGGCTTTCAGAACAAACCCTTTAATAAATTTTTACTAAATATTCGAAATAAGAGGCATCTTTGTTTTCTATAGAAGCCCTATATGAGTGAGTGTTCCCTTTTCCAAAATATGAAATTAACGGTTGCGGTATTATACAAATTATTATTATTTGTGTTAATGTGACCTTTGTTTTTAGAAATAAAAATTATGTAAAAACAATTCTGACTTTAACAGCCCACAGAAATGGATTGGACTTTTCTTATAATATAGGATCAGACTGCATCTTTGTAAACTTGTGATACTTGCATCACTTAAACCACAATTTTCCAAAGTTTTAGCTAAATTTACATAAGGTTTGTGCGGGGTTCTTTAAAAGAACAAAAAAAATTATTTAACACCCTCTGCCGGATAGAACTAAGTTGCTTTAAATCCACCAATATTGACCTCAGGAGTGTGTCATTAAATAGGGTACAAACGTTTTCTGAGCACTTTGTGTAAAAGGTAAAATTGTGTTGACCACTGAAATAAATAATATCGGTAATAAACAAGAAACCGCATCTTGTTCAAAACCGATCAAAAAGTCATTTTCTTTGACCTAATGTCCGCTTTAAATGTCTGCTACTTTACTACAATGATTTATTTTTCTACCCTGACCTAAATCGACCAATAAAGTGTTGCAGCCGTCCGTAATAAGTAAATTAACATGTTAAAAATGCAGCACCTAATTGCAACGTACAAGAGCAAGGTCGCATCAGACAGTGTCTTGATATGTAATTACATTTTCTTGTGCTCTACAAATGACACGTTATCTTAGTAGATAGTATTATAGTGCTAAACCGTTTCATATTTATTTTTTAGACGAGGACATCAAGTAAATAAGGTAAAAAATGGAAATCATAAAATTAACAACCGCTCATAAATACTGCCTTATAAGTGGATTATTAGGAAGTGAAAACTTTAATGGGCATTGAAGGATATTCTTTATTTTTAAAATCAAGTTAAGTTAAAAATGCATCTGATATCTATGCATTTCCTTATTTTTTTTTTAATTATTGTTTGAAATTATGTTTCTTAATTTTGAGGCGGGTCAAGAATTTATTAGGCAAAATATAATCCCGTCCCTACTGTCATTCTTTTCTTGATTACCTCCTTAATACTTGAAAATTGATTTGGGATCTGTGATGTGTCCATAAAGAAAATGACATTCAGAAAAGAACACATTTCAAAATTTGTGTTTCAAAACAAATACGAAAAACCTAAGGAGACAATTTCTTGTTTAAAACAAAATTAAATGGTAGTTTAATAAATTAACATTAGGACATAAGTCAACCATTAGGAAGATATCGCGATACAAGGATAGCGATAAAATAATGTTTCTATTTTTTTTAACTTAAAAACGAAAAGCGATTGAATATTGAAATTTTGTGGAAAAATTAATATTATGAAAACACGCTTTCTGCATTTTTTTTACTTTCTTAAAATTAGTGGAAAGGGTTGAAGAAGGCTACCCCTATCATTCTTGTTAACTAAATTTAAAGAAAAACTTACGTAACGACTTGGAAAAGAACAAATTTGGATAGTCTGGTTTATTTAGAAACTTTTTTATATATTGTATTTTTTTTTTAAACTTACCAATTTGAAATAAAAAAATAAATAAAATGTAAAGCATTATAATATGTGGGGACAGGGAAATATTTTAGAAAAAAATAAAGTTGACCGCTATCACTTTTTAGGATGTTTCTAATATTTCTTTATTTGATATTACTCAGTTAGTTTGAATACAATATTTTACGATTAATTTAATCAAAAATTTGTGATCTGATCTGTTTAATTGTGCAGTAATAAGAGTTCTGGAGATCCGGAAATTCCTTGGAAGCTTGTCGTCTTTATATAGAAGCGTATCCTAATCGTAGACCTCCTCATTACAGCATGTTGACCAGGCTTCATCAAACGCTACATGAATCTGGAACTTTCGAAGAAAGAAGTTATGATACCGGCCGACACCGCGAAGTTCGAACACCCGAATTAGAAGTTGCTGTCCTAAATATTATTGAAGCGCAACCTGAGACAAGTACCAGGAAAATTGCAGCGGAATTAAATCATTAAATACTGATGCCAGTGGCGTACACAGACTTCCTTTATGGGGGGGGGGGGGTTATTCTGAGAAAAGTAAATAATAACAAATATCTGTAAGTTTTTTTAAGACCGATGGGTTTAATTTGCATCAAAGTGCTTACAAAATATAACAGAATAAAAAGTCTTTTAATTAACAGTTATTAAACTTTAAATGAAATTTATATTGCAAGATGTATTGTTTCAAACGATTACAACGAATAATACAAAAATAAACAAAATAGATTGTCACAAATTACAAATGACTATTCATTTTACGCGAATGTCTCTTTCGTTTGTTGCAGTGGTAACAGGAAGTGTACAAAAAATCTGAATCAGTTTACTTACTGTTGGGAATATTTCTTCATTACACTTACTTAAGAAGTCAATCGCACTTTTAGAATCATCATTTTCATCGTTACGTGTAAGGAGTCGGCACCACCACATTTTCAATTCGCATATTCCTTCTTCTAAACCACAGTTAATAATCGATTCGTATTTTGACAGCGATTTTTAAATTTTGAACCCTTAACAGGAAAGAGGCATATAAAGCTGGACAATATGTTTCTGTGTTTTAAAAGACGTTCTTGAATTTGATATAAAAGGTTGTCCGAACAAGGAATAAAAATAGAAATCCTATAATAATCCTCAGCATGCTCTGTCATTATATTACATCGTTTTGTTTGCCTGCCAGCTCGACGAGGAATGCTTAATCAAATTCCCAATTTGTTACACATTTCCCCACTTCAAGAAAAACAGTATGGAATTGTTGCTAAACTTTATTTCGTGTTTCAGTTAAAATATTTTGGACGTCTGCAACTAGTTGAAGTGTTGTTGATAAATCCTGATTTTTTTGTTTGTAATTGACGACTTAACGGCAAAGATTTAGCCAGCAATTTAGCACTAATATGAAGTGATACTTGAAAATCCTTACTTCTTATGACAGCCCATAATTGTACTGCCATAGAAGAAGTTGTTTTATCATTCCATTGTGATATTACTTCTAATGCATCAATTGTTGCTTGCTAAAGTTCTAGGAAGACAATAACCGATTTATGGCGTTGAATCCACCTTGTCGGGCATAACTGTTTCAGTCGTCAAAATCAAAATCAAAATCAAAATCAAAATCAAAATCAAAATCAAAATCAAAATCAAAATCAAAATCAAAATCAAAATTTATTAATGTTAGCATACAACACAGTATTCACACACGTCAAAAAAAATTTAAAATAAGACAAGGACTATTTAAAGTAAGACAAGGACTATTTAAAATAAGACAAGGACTATTTAAAACAAGACAAGGACTATCTATTATCATGGTACATAACTCCTTTAAGAATTTGTGTACATTTTTTAATAAAAGTATTGAACGTGCACTCATTAGAGTTGACATTCAAAGAACTCCTCAAAGCTATAAAAGGCCTTACTAACTAGGATCTCCTGACATTTAGTTTTAAATGATTTAAAAGGTAACAATTTCAGTTGAAGTGGTAGCTTGTTAAATAGTTTGACTGCCATAAAGGCCGGTCTACCTTGGCACTTCTTCAATCTGCAATATTTGGTTACCAGATGGTGTTTGTTTCTGGTATCATAATCATGACAGTCCCCGTGGGCTGTGAACTCTTCTTCGCGTTGTTTTATGAAGAGAAGGCCCTGCAGTATGCAGACCGATGGAAAAGTAAGCACGCGCAAGCTAGAGAAGGCACCCCTACAGTCCTCCCTGTATCCCAGTCCACACACAATTCTAAGGGCTCTTCTTTGAAGGCCAAAGACCCTGGATGCATGAGGCGATCCTCCCCAGGCAAGTATTCCATAGGACATGATGCTATGGAACAAGGAGTAGTAAGCAGATAACATCGTATCACGCGACACACATCCCGCCAAGTTGCGCAGCACAAACACACTGCTCCTAAGTCTTCCACAGACACCATCTACGTGCACATCCCAATTTAGTTTGGCATCAATATTTACTCCAAGAAACTTTGTTGATTGTACACCTCTGTGGTTGACTTCCCTAAGCGTGAAAAGCATATGCTGCGTTTTGTCCGGGTTTAACAAAAGTTTGTTGGCCAGGAACCAGTCCTCTACTGCTGTGCGCGCTAGTGACAGCCGCTCCCCAGCTTCCTGCTCCGAGCATCCAGACACACAGACCGTGGTATCGTCAGCAAATAGCACACATTTAGCAAGCGGGGCACATGCTGGTAAGTCGTTTATGTAAATCAAGAAAAGGACCGGTCCTAACACCGATCCTTGTGGGACACCAATATCCAGCCGAGCTTCCGCCGACAGCACTCTGCCCATTTTCACACTCTGGAAGCGATCCTGAAGGTATGACTGTGTCAATTGTATACTGTTATCGCTAAAATTATAATATTTTAGTTTTTCTAGAAGAATATTATGATTGACACAATCAAACGCCTTACTTAGGTCGCAAAACATAGCTGATAAGTACTGCATATCCTCGAAGGAGTCCATTATAGCGTCAAGCAAGTCCATAACTCCAAGGATGGTGTTTTTACCCTTTCTGAAGCCAAACTGCCTATCTGTAAACAAGTTGTTATCCTCAAAGAAAGAAACAACCTGTAGAGCCATTGCCCTTTCGAACACCTTCGAGATGATTGGAAGCAAGGAAATTGGTCGAAAATTTGCAGCATCATTCTTATCACCCTTCTTGTGGATAGGAACTATGAGAGCCCGTTTGAGGACCCCAGGAAAGATGCATTCGCGAATGCACATATTGAGCAGCTTTGTAAGGGGGATAATAACAATATTCTTTACTGATTTTATTAATTGAACAGTTAGACCGTATATGTCTGAACTTTTTTTATCTTTTAATTGGTCAATGACATCCCTCACACTAACAAAACTCACCTCTTCAAAAACAAATTCATTATGTGAGAAGCGTGTGTCTTGCAGGTGTTGCGAGGGGTTAATATTAGTCTGAGGTAGGCCCTTGATCAAGTTGTTGGCTATATTTGCATCGTGTAGCTGATGTTTCATATTCCAAATCGTTAATAGCTTTTCTAGGATGGCTTGCCGTTTTGGTGTATTGAAAAAATTATATATGTTCCCAATTGATCCAAAACAATTTCGAATACTTGATATTTCACAAGCATTGGAGATTGCTAAATTTAGGCAATGCGTGAGGCACAATGCACATAAATAGCAAGATAATTTTTTTCTCTGATGTGCTTTTGTGCTCCCTGTATTTGGCCACTCATAGCAGCAGATCCATCATATCATCATAACATATTTTTTTAAACCGATTCTAACTATATTTTTTTTTACTATAATATGATTGCGTAGGTGTCATAGTTGGAAAAAAATCATTGCTCATTGTCAGCCAATGGGGGGGGGGGGGGGGTTGAATCCCCAAATCCCCCAATGTGTGTACGCCACTGACTGATGCATCAACGGTATGGAGGATATTAAAAAAACAACAGTTATATCATTACCATGTACAGAGTGTACAAGCTCTCTTACCAAGAGATTTCGAGACGAGAATGATTTTTTCTCAATGGTTTCACCGAATGAATACCGATAACCCTTTTTTTGTTCAAAAATTCTCGTTTCGGACAACGCTAGTTTCTCAAGAGATGATATTCAAAACTATCATAACAAGCCTGTATGGGCTGAAAATAATCCACATTCAATAACAAAATATAGACATCGATATCAGTTTTCCGTTAACGTTTGGATAGGAATTGAGGATTAACTGGTGAGTTATATCTTCATTCTCTACAAGAACAATTGTCTCCTCTACTAGAACATTTACTCCTGCGAACTACAAATTGTATTACATGCATGATGGTGCCCCAGCACATTTCAATGGTGACCCAGCACATTTCAGCTTAAATGTGCGAATGTATTTAAATCTTACCTATGAAAACCACTGAATAGGAAGGGGCGGGCCTCATCTTTGGTCGCCTCGATCCCCAGATTTAAATTCTTTGGATTATTGTATCTGGGGTTATCTGAAAGAATTAGTTTACACTACTCAGTGCAGGATATCGAAGACCTGAGAATTCGCATAATTGCATCATGTGGTGTTATAAAAAATAACCCTGACGTATTTCAGTGTATTAGGGATTCAATGATGCGTAGGATAAATGCATGTATTACATGTAAATGTAGTCGCTCCTGCGTTGGACGTTGTTTTTTTATTTGAGTTGCAATATTAAATAATATTTTTTTTAAAAAACGATGTGTATAAACGGGGGATATGACAAAAGAAGAAAATTGAAGACCATTAGTACAAAATAAAACTGCGATTGACAGCGGCCAACTAGATTTTTTTTCGAAAAATTTCCCTGCCCCGACATGTGATGCTTTGCATTTTATTTTTTTTACTTCAAATCAATAAGATTTATGAAAATATAAGAGATAAAAAAGTTTCTAAGTAAACCAGGCAATCTAAGCCTATTATTCTCCAAGTCGTTACGTAAGTTTTTCTTTAAATTTAGTTTACAAGAATGATAGGGGTAGTCTATTTCAACCCCTTCCACTCATTTGAAAAAAGTAAAAAATATGCAGAAAGTGTGTTTTCATAATAGTAGGGGAGTTCTGCCTAAAATGACATACCCTAAGCATTTTCGATCACAGAATGTGTCAAAATTATTTCATAGCTATTTTTTTCGAACCAGTAGTTAGATGTTAGATCAACACACATACATGGCATAATAAAATAGTAAAAAATAAAATATTTTAGAAAAAAATCATATTTTAAAAAAATGTACTTAGTGTGTCATTTTAGGCCTATATGAAGGTAAAATGACATAGGTTTAAAAAATCTTTAACAATGCAACAAAAACACACAAACGACATTTAATATCTAAAAAAAAGTCTTGGAACATTTATATTAACAAATGAAACTAAAGAAAATAAGAAAATAAACATAAATATTCAGCGGCAAACCTCACAAATATAAATTTTAACGTTTCCAGAGACACCCGCACAGTCACTGTGAGCCCAATTTTGGCACTTCATGCATTTGATCCACTGCTCTCTAGACCTTGATTGAGAGTACAGCGAATTGCAATAAAGGCAGGCAGTATCCTCTTCGCCGTCATCTTTAAATGGATCTTCGTCAGTATTAGAATCGCCTTCATCTGACTGTATAAATGTTTTCTTAGTTTGTCTTGCTGTGCGGCGTAATTCATTTTTTTTTTCCATTTCGTTGTTTTCTTTCGGGGGAACGTAGTCATGCACGTGCAGGTCTAACCTCTTCTTAGTTTCTCTTGCTCTGCGCCGTAATTCCTTGTCTCTGGCTTTCTCATTTTTTGCTAAATTCTGTGCTTTTAAATCTTCCATGTTTGGAGTACCTGTTAGCTCTTGGGATACGGTAGCTTTGCGTTTTCTCTTAGTAGCCGAAATTGCTTGCGGAATCGGAGAAATCTCTTCTATAGAAAAAGATAAATTTTTTACACCGGAACATGAAGGCTGACCTGCCTCTCCTTCTCGCATAATATTCGGTTTTTCCTGTGGTGATTTGCTAAATGTTTGCATCGGTGTTTGCTTTTCAGGACATCCAGAATACTCAACTTTGTTTTCAGCATCACCATCGTTATTATTATTGGAAGGTGCATTGTCAGATTGCCCGTTATTGGCATCGTTGACCTCTTCTTGTCTTATATTTGTAGTCTCAGCTGGTAAAAATAAATAGTCTGGGAAAATGTGTGGATTAACTGGCCAGATTCCAGTTTTTAGGAACCCACTTTCGGCGATTGCTGTTTGCGCAGCTTTGGAATAAGCCTGTGCAAACAATCGGGCTATCTGATATTGTGACAAAACTCTATCGGGATGTGCCTTAAGCCATAAAGAAATTTCCTGGTTGTAATAGGTCGTCATAGGTCCATAAAATGTAACATCCAGTGGCTGCATCCTATGAGTGCAGTGTGCTGGCAAACTCAATATAATAATTCCGTTGTTTTTGGCAAACGTTAGAACCTCATAACTTTTATGACTTATATGCCCGTCAACAATCAAGAGAACTTTATCAGATATCGTAGGATTGGCAAACTTTTTAAAGTGCTGCAGCCATCTAAGAAACAATTCACAGTTCATCCATCCATTCTCTTGGAATAAACCTAGGGTGCCTAACGGTGCCCCATCTATTAATTCCTCCTTCCATCTTTTCCTGGGAAAAATCAAGGCTGGAGGTATGAAGTGGCCCGTAGTACTCATGCAACATACCATAGTGACATGAATTCCGCGCTCGGCACTAGTTAGGGCTCCAACCTGTTTTTTTCCATTTTGAGCAAAAACTTTCGGTGGTTTTTGTACAGTGGAGAGAGCGCTTTCGTCCACATTGAAAATTTTTGTCGGTGAAATGTTATGTTTTTCCAAAATTTCTTGGTAGGTTTCGAAAAATTTCGATACTTGAGGCTTATTAAATGCCATGGCGCGCGCTTTGGAAGTGGGCTCTGGTTTTCTCAAGGCAATATCCGGGTTCCTTTTGCGAAAACCAGCCAACCAGTCCCAGCCAGCCATCTTCAGAGTTTTGTTAAAGCGGTGCTCTATACAATTTTTGTCGGCCATGTCATATGCTAATTTACGCAAGTCGGTCGAAGTCAATCCAAATAGTCGAGACTCGAGAAGTTTAATATGGTCCACAATCTTCCTTTCCAAATCAGCGTTAAAAGTTGTTTGAAAGCGACCTAACCATTTCTTGGTACCACTAGCAATTAAGTTTTTATTTTGTACTCTTCTCCGAAGCGTGGCTTGCGGAACACCAAACAGTTTGGATGCTTTTAGCCAACCTGCTTCTCCGCTATTAACAGCATCAATAGCGCGCTGCATTGCATTCTCACTCCAGCTCTGACGATTACTTTTTCTTGCATAATGTCCAACCATCTGTACAAAAAAAAATTATGAGAAACTGCGTTCACTTCTTTGTAAGGGTAAAATGACATACTATGTCCTTTTGCCCGAGCAGCTGGTATGTCGTTTTGCCCCGAATTGAAAATTTTCTTACACATGCCCTTAATTCTTATACAAGCACAATAATAGCGTTTATCTATTTACAAAATGAAGAATAGTAACCATACTAATATCACCACTAATTGTGGATTAATTTGCCCTTGGCATTTTTATGTAATTTCGGTTCAATCTAACCAAAAATATTACATTGAATACTCACATTTCTTTAATAAACACACTACAACAAAACCGCTCTAGTTGCAACGACGCCATTAGGTAGAAACGCAGTAGTGCCAACTTAAACCCGAATGGAACCCAGCAGAGGCCTCTCAAGAGCGCCAAATTTAAAATAAGTGGGGTATGTCATTTTACCCTAGTATGTCATTTTAGGCAGAACTCCCCTAATAGTTTCACACAATTTCATTATTCTATCGCTTTTCGTTCTTAAGATAAAAAATAAAAACATTATTTTACCGCCATATTTGTACCGCGATATCTGCCTAATGGTCGACTTTTGACCCAACATTCATATATCAAACCACCCTTTATTTTAAATAAGAAATCGCCCCCTTAAGTTTTTCGCATTTGTTTTGAAACATCCTGTATAACAACTCTCTTGGACGCTAATATGTTTATAAGAAAAAAAAAGAACAGTTAAAAAATGTCCCTGTGCCTTTAATATTTATTTGACATTCTGTGAGTAATACATACATATACATCTACAATCAGTTATTATTATATTTTGGTACACACTTAATTTTTTGTTTTATTATTAACAAAAAAATGATAAAAACTGATTCAAAGACTTAAAAGCATCAAGTTACAAAAATCTTAATATTTTTCTTTATGTCAAAGATTTGATAAATTCTTAATATCCGTGTCAGGAGTGAGATTATCTTTGAAACATTCGACCGGCGAAAGTAAAGGGAAAGCCGAAACTGCTTGGAGAGAGCCTGTATAATAGAAAACTTTCTGAAAACTCCTTGTCCCTGAACTAGATCTTAACAAAAAGCTCTTTTGATAACGAACCCTGTTTATTTTAACTTGGTAAACAGTCCGAAGTTCTTTTTCACTGCTCTAAATTGAATCGAATATTTTAATGCAGCTAATTTATTATCCTCTATTTTGCACAGGAAAGAACTCTTTTTTAACCTTGATGTTGGCGGTGCTTGTTATTTATGCCTCTGTTTTCAATTTAAATGCATTTTGTATTGTAAGTTACGTAGGACCTTTTTGAAATTTTAGTTTAAATTCTTTGGCAACTTTAACAAACCTTAAAACTTTGGAGGTCGTAGGAACTAGCAGTTTTAGTTCAAATAAAAAATACCTTTATTATATATTATATTATACATTATATAAAACGGATATGTTCGGGTTAGTTCTTTAATGAGCGACTTAAAATCCTTAATAATTTCCCAAATGTTAGGATTTCTCGGCTTTTAAACTGTAATAATTTGTGTGTAACGCAAGGTTTATTTGTATTTGTAGTATCTAAGTAGTAGTAAATAAAAGTGTATCCCAGAAGCTAAGTTAATCCGGTTAGAATAGTAAAGTTTACATTATACCGTTGATCTTTTGACTGTCGTAAAACCTCAGTTATCCCTCTGGCCATAAAATGCCCCGAATTTACATGTTTTCGGGCAGAGCATGAGTACAAATTACCTGCATCCCTACTTGCTATATTATTTGAAGTAGGTATAAATAGTATAAATACCTAATACTGTATAAATAGCAAATTGATTTTTATTAATTTTAGTTCCAATTGCTTTTTCGACGAGCCAATTTTCTTATATTAGTGTTTGGTTTACCGGCGCGTGATATTTGTTGTTGCATTAGTTGTTGGCATCCATAGTCCATGGGTTTATGATGAGAGTGGGGCATCTTGCAGTGTCACTTTCAGACGAAAGCATTTATCTCCCGATGCTAAAGAAATAATTCAAAATGTGTACCAATCTTTGCTGAAAAGAGATTTTAATTCACGCAATGCTTTAGCCGAGACGCCTGCTTTAACAAGTACTTTTTTATCTTCGGTAAAGAATATAGTAGTAAAACTTATCAATCCCAGAAAGAAAGGAAGTGACTATGGCGCATTTAGAAGTATCGACGAGAATGATTTGGATTTATTAAGAAGGAAAATTGATCAGTTGTAGGAAGAACAATCTGTACCTACCCTGGTTTCCCTAAAAAAGAGGCTTACCAACGACCAAACAAACATTTCTTGTAGCATTTCAAGTCTAACAGAAATGTTGCTTAAAAAACCTTAATGGAATCTCAACGTTTACGGGAATGGCGTAATGAATATTTAACGACAATTAAACAATATATAGCAGAAAATAGACCAACTTTCTACCTTGATGAAACATGGTTTGATACACATGATACTGCAAGAAAAGAATGGAATCATTTAAAAAAAAATGTAAAACCAAGGCAAAGGCAAAAGAATAACAACACGCAGGTTTAAAAAATTAACTGTTGATTTCAGCTAAAACATAACAAATTCTTATCTAGATTACCACCAAGGCACTGACGCACATTTTTTTTAAGATTGGTTTGAACATCGACTTCTTAAAAATATATATACCGGGTGATGCATCGCTTAGTTCAACATAGGAAATTCCATGTAAATTTTGAGGTGGGTAAATATTGACTCCCCTGTACATTTTAGAGAAAAATTGTATTATAATTTTTTGAAGAAGCCGATACAGTAAATCCATGTGCCAAGTTTGAGTAAACTTTAATATGCCGATCCTAACTTATTCAATTAAATGTGATGTCAAAATTACGAAATTTTCATAGTTTAGGTAATACAACAATCACCAGCATTTAATTTCTATGGCACTAATGTCAAAATTTGACGTAAAGCTGGACATAACGAATAAAGATTATCTCACATTAAAATACATTTTCGTTTCACCAATCAGGCAACCAATCCAATATAAAAGACACCATTATGTTTTTCTTACTAAGCCTTTAATATAACATAACATACCTAAGACTACAGATTTTCACAAAAACATTAATTAATTAAATAGGTATTTAAACAACCCTCCATTAACAGCTAAACAATATCCTAACCGATCATAAAATTAATTGCTAACATTACTGAGTTGATGTTGAGAAATTCTGTCACATTCTAACGAAATACAGTTTTTTTGGCTGGTCTAGATTTTCAAATTTTACATATTTATAAATAAAAAATTTTTTTAAGTGGCCCCATAGAAAGAAGTCGTTTGGCGAAAGGGCAGCAGACCTGGCTAGCCAAAGGATTAAATGCCATGAGTCAATAATATTTCTATTAAAAATATTTTGCATGAGAGAATTATGGGCAGGACCACCATCCATTTGAAACCAGATCTCCTGATTTTCGCGTAAAACTTCTTCTAGTGCGGGTTCAATTCGATTTTGTAGTAAGTCCAAATAGGTTAGTGCTGTAAGGTTTCCTTCCATAACAAATGGTCCAATATTGTGATGTCCTACAATTCTCTCCCAAACATTTATTTTTTGTGGATATTGCGTCCGAGTATGAATGAACAAAACGATGTTCATTTTCTTGGCTCCAATACCGACAATTTTGAACATTTGGTTCGTTGTTGAGGGTGAATGTACAGCGTTATCAATTTGGTTTGTCTCACTTTTAAGAGCCTGTAACTTTTTTGTATTTTGAGTTAGCGAGCTCATTCAAAAAACAGGATGTACCATTTTTAGCCAAGTTTTTATGAGTGTTGTCAAAAATGACAGTAGGTGTCACATGTCACATTTAAAAGCAAAAATTTAATTTTTTTAAATGGGACATCCTGTATATTAGAGGCGCATTAGATGGTCCCTTTTTTTCGAATTTCAAAAATATAACACACATAATATGCATTATTTTCTTCATTCCATCAAACATTGACAAAAATATGAAAAAATATATTATTGTTAAAAAGCATCAAGACAGCTATGCAACTGTTTTGGTTGTTAGCTTATATGATCAATGAAACACGACACATTGAAACGAATAAGCAATTTTATTAATATTGGCATAACTAGAAAATAACAAAAGTTTATAACATTAATTTAATAACTAGAATTTTATTATATAATAATTCTTTCATAATCGATATTGCTCTACATGACCCCCTTCATTTTCGATACATTTACGAAACACTTTTACAATGTGACTATTAATTTTTAATAAAACTTCTCTATTATTTTGAATCTGAAGGATGGCGTTTTCAATTCTAATATACAGTTGATTCAACGAATAACACGGTGTTTCATAAACAATATTTTTAATATACCCCCAAAAAAAAATCACAGGGTGTTAGGTCTGAGCTGTTCGGCGGCCATTTTATAGTACCCGATTTTCCAATCCATTGGACATATTTTGGGTTTAAATATGCAGTTACTGGAGCGACACTGTGTGGCGGCGCTCCATCTTGCTGCCATTTTAAATTTCTTAACGTTAGGATGGGTAAATTATTTAAACGATCTTCAATTTCCTCCTGCATCATATTCAAATATCGTGGGCCAGTTAAGAAACCTTCAAAAATTATTGGGTCCAAAACCCGATCCCCAATTAATCCGCACCAAGCGCTAACACTTTGTCGCCCTTGAAACTGGATTTCCTGAATATTGAAAGGATTTTCGTCTGACCAATGATGCGTATTTCGGCAATGGCAGCCCCTACTGTTGGAAAAATTTGACTCATCCGTCCATAATATAGAATTTAAAAAGTTAGGGTTTCTTCCTATTTCGTCCATCATATATCTACAAAAATGCAGCCTATTTTCCTTTTGCCCAGGCGTTAATTTTTGCACTCTTCTAGGCTTGTATGGACGGAACTTATATTTTTTTAAAATCGTTTCTACTGAACCATACGATATAGGCAGCTCTCGTAGTATATCGGGTATAGATTTGTAGGGAAATGCCCGAAAATAGGCTAATACATTCATTTCCATTTCTTCCGCAATAATTGTTTTCCGCCTAATTATTCGTTTTTTCTTTATACCTCCAGTCTCGAAAAATGTCTTCTTCAGCCGATAAAACATTTTTTTGGAAGGAACCCGTCTATTGGGAAACTGAAGCCTATACCTCCTAAGTGCTAAGGTTGCACTGCCCGTTTGACGAAAAATATCAAACATATAAAACACTTTTCCTCCACTGAATAATAATATCTCATGTTAGTTAATTTTTACATACAAAATAACTCTTTTAAAATATTCGAAACGATTAATAATGCTGAGACTGACAGACTGAAATATAAATGAAGATAAAATCCATAGCAACCAAAACAGTTGCATAGCTATCTTGATGCTTTTTAACAATAATATATTTTTTCATATTTTTGTCAATGTTTGATGGAATGAAGAAAAGAATGCATATGTGTGTTATATTTTTGAAATCGGAAGAAAAGGGACCATCTAATGCGCCTCTAATATACAGGGTGTCCCATTTAAAAAAAAATAAAATTTTGCTTTTAAATGTGACATGTGACACCTACTGTCATTTTTGACAACACTCATAAAAACTTGGCTAAAAATGGTACATCCTGTTATTTGAATGAGCTCGCTAACTCAAAATACAAAAAAGTTGCAGGCTCTTAAAAGTGGGACAAACTAAATTGATAACGCTGTACATTGTGTACATTCATCGATAAAACAAATATTTCTCACAAAATCCCTATTATTATTTGCTCTTTCCATTACCTTAAAACAGAATACCATTCTCTGTTCTTCATCACCTTGCCGTAGCTCTTGACGTTTTTAATATTTTGTAAGGAAAATATTTATGTTTTTTTTTTAAAGTGCGCACTACTGTGGTTTGATGTTCTCCTACGGCTGCCTCCCTCGTGCTAATCATTTTATTTTCCTCCGTCTGAATTGCCCTGTATGACCAGAAAATCTTTTTAATATCCTTCACAAACAATTTTACATATTTTAAAATTTTCCTATCGACCGAGGTATCGCTTTTTAATAGAATATTATACTAGGTTGTTCAAAAGTCCTATAAAATTCTATTTTTAAGAAAAACGCTGAAACACAAAAATGGATTTAAGTTGTTGCTCATCTTTCTGTAATATTTTCTGGCAATCCCTGCAACACCTTAACCTAATTCGACTTATTTTATCAAATGCTGAAAGTGGCCCCCACCTTCCACTTGGCATGCACCAAGTCTATGGTAAATGTTATATATATCAACCGCACAACGAACGCTTTCGACCGATAAATTATTTATCTCCATCCTTATCTTTCAGGTCCTCAATGTTGTCTGAATTGTTCTGATACTTTCTCTCCTTCAAATACCCCCATAAAAAGAAAACCAATGGCGTAAGATTCGAAGATCTTGGTGGCCATTCACTAGGACCAAGACGACCGGCAATTTGGAAAAATTTTCTCTAAGTATCTTCGAATATTTACACCAGATTGCGGCAGTGCGCCAACTTGTTGAAACAATATTCTTTCTTGGGGAATATCTGGATCTTCCTCGTTAGGAAAAATAACTGCTAATGCAGGTATTAAATGAAATGAGAGGAAATCTAAATAACGCTGAAGATTTTCGTCAAAGAAATATGGTCCTATAATTATTCTTTTATTACTTTTTAACAATTTTGATCAGACCAGAATCGATAATAATTGATCATTCCATTTAAATTAAATAAAGCCGCATCAAAGAATATAATATGTTGCAAAAAAAATATTTTCTTCGCATCTTGCCATCATTTCCTCACAGAATTGTAATCTTCTAACATAATCGTCCTCGAGACCTTCCTGCACACCATGAACTTTATATGGGTGATACTCCCGGCTTTTTAAAAGTCTCTGTACGGAAGATCTAGTAACATCGTTATTAAGGAATATAATTTAGGAATATACAGTAAAACCTGCGTTAAACGATCGGTAATGAATTCCCCATATTTAAATATGGAAATTCAATTATTTTATACTCCTCTTTACCGACCCATCTGTCAAACGACCGCGGGCGGTCATCATCGGAATTTTTAGTAAACATTAATGCCAAAAACACCCTCCACTAGGGGCAGAAAACCCGACCCGACAATTCTTACGAAATATAGGTACATAAACGAATTACTTTATTGCGGGCGGATCCATTTAATTTGCTATAAAGGCTGATAAATCAGTTGTTAACATTCGTTTTGTTTTTAACAGTCTTTGTGTGATCTGGGACTAACGTGAATATTTGAAGATGGCGGGAAAAAGAAAAACTGGTTTAAGTACCAGGAAATTGGCTGAAAAATTTAAAGTGGGTAAAACCCAAGTATGTTGCTTCAACATAAAACAGAAGTTAGAAATTTGTTTCAAGAAGGTGGCAACGATGAACAAAAAAGAAGATTTCCCAAAACCGAAGGACTGTTAGTGGGCCAAGTTGTTTTTAACTGATTCCGTAAGGCGCGAAACGAGCACTTACCAATATCCGGACCCATAATTTAAGCAAAAGCCCTCAAATCTGCTGAATATATAGGACTGGATGACTTCAAGGTATCAATAGATGATTAGAAAAATTCCGTCGTCGGCACGATAGTACTTTCAAGGAAATAGATATGTGGCGAATCAGCCATTATCAATATCGAAGACGTAACTGCTTGAAAAGAAAAGCTATTGACCATTTTAAAGGATTATGCCCTAAGGAACGTATTTAATGCAGATGAGACAGGTCTCTACTATCGTGCATTGCCAACAAAAACATGTGCATTGAAAGATGACAAGTGTACTGAGAAAAACAGCAAAACAACGATTTACAATTCTGTTCTGTGCAAATATGTAAGGTGAGAACGAAGAACCACTTATAATAGGCGAAAGCAAAAATCATCGATGTTTTAAGGGCGCACATATCGATAAGTTACGACCTCTCCAATGGTTCTGGAACAAGGAAGCGTGGATGACGGCAGACATCATGACAACATTGCTTCACAGATTTGATACCAAGATGAAGATGCGGAATAGAAGAGTGGTATTGTTTCTACATGATGCAACGTCTCATCCCAAAATTACACTGGATAATGTCAAGCTTATTTTTGTTCCTCCCAATACTACCTCACGTTGTCAACCTTCGGACCAAGGCATTATTCAGAATTTTAAAATCCTCTACAGAAGCTACTTTATAAAGAGGCTTTTAACATGTATAGATAGTGGTTGTCCTCTTCAAAAATCGAAAATAATGTTACCATGATCAACACCTAATATGGGTTCTTGTAACCTTGCGCAATTTGTCCCCAGTGACAATAAAAAAATGCTTTATGAAAGCCGGATTTATGTGTAATGCATATAATGTTAGCGAATTCGAAGAAAAAGATAATATTCCGCTCACACAACTGTTTGCTAACATTAAGGACACAATTTGCCTCTATTGATAACGATTTGTCAACAGTAAGTGCAGAATTGACTATCATCGAGTGTGTTGAAGAGATCCGAGAAACGATAAAACTACTCCCAACGTTGAGACAGAGGAAGAGGAACCTCAACTTGCTCCAGTGTCGAGAATATCAAGCCTATCTGAAGCCTGCGCAAGTTTGAGAGACTTAGAACACATTTTTAATAATGTTAACAATTTTGATAAGTCTACAAATATTTCTCAATTGCTATTAAAATGTGAATCTGAATTTTATGAGAATGAAATAAAAAAAATATGAAGGAATCATTAATTTCTGATTATTTTAAAAAATAAGAATTTCAAAGCAAACATACAGGACATTGTATAATATGTATGTTAGTATGCACGTGCAGTATATACATATTGGTAAATCGGCTTTATCTCATTTAATTTTAGTTCTGATAAATTTAAACAAAAATTTTTAAAACTATTTGCATAGAATTAATTAGATACTTATTAATAAAGCAACACTGTAAAATGCAGACCAGGTGTTTAAATTTTTGTCTATTAACCGACCACCTCTGTGAACCGACCAATATTTGATTTCCCGAGGGTTGTCGAGATTTTACTGTATCAAGTTTTCATCTTTAGTTAAGGCGGATGGTCGGTCACTTTTGGGTAAATCACGTACTGTCCTGTCCCGTGGTCTTCATATTTGTGAAATACCCTACTCACAGTTGACTACGTAATTGGACTCTCAGAATACTTCTTATTAAATAACATACACACTTCATTCCGTACCTCGTCTCCACAACCCAGCAATGTTAAAGTTTATACGCGGGTTTTCTGAGAGCACCATAACCCAAAAATACAGAACGATACGGAACTAAACTACCAAAATACTATCATTTGCTTACAATAAAAGGTGATAAGGAACAAAACGGTGCAAATTTGTTTTTCTTTTATTTTATTTACTAAGGGTATAATAAAGCACGTTTTAAAATTTAAATAAGGTATCATTTTTTAAATGTAATGGTCAAATGTAAATAATATAGGCTTTTACTAAGGAATAACAGATTTTTGAGAAAAACTTATTTGGGGATTTGGGTGGGTTCCATGAGATTCGTTTTTTGAAGATCTTCTCATAGAGCCCACATGTGATCTAGGTTTTCATTAAAAAAAAAGTTGGGGTAGCTAAATGGTAAGGGGTTAAAAGGAGGGGCAAAAAATATTACAGAAAGATGAACCATTTAAATCAGTTTCCGTGTTTCAGCGTTTTTCTTAAAGAACTTATAGAGAACATATGCATTTTATTCAGGACTTTTGAACAACTCTATATATCAAAAACTCTTTATAAAAACAATATTTTTCTTTCGGTTATTTAATTATAATTTAAGAAAAGTTTACTCGAACGATTCACAATGCCATCGTGAAATAATATGCGGAAATAAAAACTTCAATTTAATTTTAGGCAGCGTCGTTTTGCGGTGCTTCATGACAAACTCGGTGCATTTTAAATCTTTTCTTTTATATTTTAAAATTTTGTACTGTAAATCGTGATTTCCTGAAATCACGACCTACTGGCCTAGATAGAACACGAAACGTTGAAACTAGACGTTTTTAAAACAAATTTTGCTAATAAATCAACCGTTTTGGAAACAGTCTTATCTAAACAGGAAAAGATATTTAAAAACTATACAAAAATAGCATATAATTATTATCTGTCCAAGTGTCCAAAGCATAGACGTATAGTATATTGTGCTTTAATGCTAATTTCAAATCGCTTACTTACATATTAACCATATAATTTGAGGTCACAAAGGAAGAGGAAGGCGTTTGGTGTTGTTTTCATCGGTCTCATCAATGCATTTTTGCTTCAGAGATGTTAGTAGGTATGTCACAAAAATGAAGAGTTAGTCAATAGTTGCTTATGTATAAAGTTGCAAAATGATCATGTTTCTTGCACTAGACGTGTAGATTGAACCATGAGCGTAGCAAGTGGTCCATCACATTGTGTGCACAATACAAACACCCTTAATGTTGTCATTGAAAACCAGCGAATCGGAAGATCTCTACCTCCTGATGCTGAAAAATTTTAAAAAGCTACACCTTTTTTTTTACTTCACGGACTACCTCAACTAATGAAGAAATAATTTGAAACGCAACCCCCGTAATGATGATATGTATGCTGAAAAACAGGACAAGGAATTAAAACAAGTGAAATACAATTTTTTTAATTATAAGGCACAGCACTGTAGGGTTAATCCTTTGCGAGCGGTGCGTGTGCGCAGGAAACGATTCACCTTGGTTTTAAATCTTTGGAGATTATTCTCGTCGAGGAACACGGCCTCAGAGAGGTCATTCCACAGTGATGACGTTTTCCACATGAAAAAATTTTAAAACAATGTCGTTCGAGGTGTCCTAACTGAACCACGTGCGGGTGGGCTGCAGTGGCTCATCGTACATGTCTATCATGCACCGCTCTTGGTGGAATCTAGCGGGCAACCTCAGTTGAGCACTTGCCATAAAAATATGTGTAAAATGAACCTAAGTCGCCAACGTGCCCTCGATGTTCAAGGCTTGCCAGGTTGTTTGTCAGTTCATGGCCACCTATCAAGCGAATGGATCTTCTTTAAATGGAAATTGGAATTCTCAGGATATTTTTAGGAGTAGAGCCTCAAATAAGTGAACTGTATCCCAACGATGGTCGAATTTAGGCTTTATAGAGCATCAAAAGTTGTTGGGGTGTGCAGGGGTTCCTTGTCCGGAATAGTATTTCAAGCTTCTGCGAGGCTGCCTTAGCAATGAGCGCAACGTCACTATGACTATCCAAGTTGACGCCCAATAAATGAGTTGATGAAGTCAAGGGTATTAATCGAGTGTCTCGCCATGACTATATGCGGTTCTTCAACATTCACTTTTTTAGAAAAAACTGCCGCCTGGGTTTTTTTAGCGTCAAATTCTACTTGCTTACTGTCACCCCAAGAGAGAATTTCTCCCAGGTCTTTGTTAAGATATGAGACCTCTTGCTGCGTATAGAGATGTGCATCGACAGTCGATGTTGGAGCATCCAAAGTGAAAGAAGAAACAAGTGTGCTATCATCAGCGAAGCTATATATGGGATTTTTATTTTTTTTCCAAAAGATCGTTAATGTATAGTAATAATAGGTAATATAGGACCTTAAGGGACCCCGACATTGATCTTAAATGTGTCTGAATGAAATTCGTCTATCGCCACTCGCAGAGAACGGTCTTTAAGAAAGCTTGACAGCCATGAACAAATTGAACCGGCGATCTGTATGCTCTCAGTCTAGTTTGGAGCCCCTCACGCCATACTCGGTCAAAGGCCTAGGAAATGTCCAGTGCTACCGCCCGGGACTCCCTATGATGTTCTATTACGTTGTTCCAAACGTGAGTAACATAGGCGAGAAGGTCTCCTGTTGATCTAGACTTACGGAATTCATACCGGCGGTCACTAGTAATGTTGAAGCCTTCTAGGTACTTTAATAGATTTTCGTTAATAGTCGTCTCTATAACTTTTGATATACCGAAAGCAATGGGACTGGACGATAGTTATTTGGCAAGGGTTTTTTGCATTTTTTTGGGTATGGGCCGGACTCGCGCAGTTTTCCAGCAAGAAGGAAATATCCCTTTTTTGTAAGATAAGTTAAAAAACCTACAATATACCGGTGCCAATTCATCAGCGCATGTCTTAATTACGATGACTGGAATTTCATCAGGACTAGAAGCTTCTTTGGTGTCAAGACTCCTCAGGATTCGTTTAACAGGCGCTACCAGAAAACAATCTCGGGCGTTCTCGATTCTGCAGGGGAATGTTCAGTGGAGTTTTTCCGTAAAAATTAACCGTTGAATGTGAAGAGAACAGTTCCGCCCGTAGGTTTGCTTTTTCCTGTGTTTTTGTCACAATGGTGCCATCAGAACGTGTTAGAGGTAGAATGGCTGACTTGGTAAAGTTCTGACTGACGGCCTTAGCGACCGACCAAAATGATCTTATCTAGCTTGTATAACATATTATGTGATCCTAGTCAGTCAGTTAGATTTAACTGGTACTGTTTTGAAAGTTTGTGTATACAAACGTCAGTTTCAATTTTCGGTTTTTAAAAGTGCCCTTAACTGAAAGAGATATAATTGCGATATAACTAACTTAACTAACTTGACATCGCGAACACCATTCATAATACAGAGAAAAAGTAAATGTTTGGATGTGAATAATTGGAGAAAATTTGATCGAGTCATCTTCTATTAATTCCTTAAAATGAAACTCTTACATCATCCATCATAATATCATTCCTGCTCCCCTCCCTAATTTGTTC
Source organism: Polydrusus tereticollis (assembly GCA_963920685.1). Taxonomy (NCBI): domain Eukaryota; kingdom Metazoa; phylum Arthropoda; class Insecta; order Coleoptera; family Curculionidae; genus Polydrusus; species Polydrusus tereticollis. The sequence goes on from OY987329.1 coordinate 62,549,491, forward strand.
TCGGACGGAGCTGGTGGTACTGATGGAAGAGTTTGGTTTCAGGTGCCCCAGCATTTTGCTCAACCACAGTAAGAATTTATCTAGGTAGAGTGTTTAGCAGAAGATGGATTGGTAGGTGAGGAATTATTCTCAAGTGGCCAGCAAGGTCGCCTCTCCCAACTCCTCTTCATTATTTTCTGTGAGGTTTATATAAGGAACAAAGTATACAAGATCCGACCTCATTATGTAAAAGAAATTAAACATCAATACTTACAATGCAATTTACTTATTAATTTTTAAAATATAATATAGAAATTGATTTTAGCAATTTTTCTTCCATTTTGCGTATCTCGAAACGATAAGAAAGAAATAATATCAGAGAAAGTAAAAATATATCTCTTTTGAAAAAAAAGGAGTTTTTAAGAGTTCTGACAAAACTGTCTGACAACGTCGCCAGGATCACCTTTAAATGCACAATGGTTTATGACCTGTATTACCAAAATTCTGTACTTTTTATTTTACTAGTTCGAGCGTTATTTAGTGTTAAAACAACTTAATCAAATCAAATACAATTATAACATTTTTTGGCAATTTTCATCGTCAGATCTAACGAATTAATAAGAAACAACTACCAAGGAAGTATACATGGAGCCCCAAAATTAATGGTACACAGTAAAACTGCAGAATCCGGAACATTTTTACCCAAGGACTCTACAGTTTTATTGTGTACCATTAATTATGGGACCCTCTGTATAAAAGGTTTCTCAAAATTTGCTAAATGGAAGTTTCACCAAAATACTTCATAACTTATATTGTGATAACTGATTTGTTATGTAATAGGTAGATATTTACAAGTGCAACTACCTTGTTAGGTATAATAATTAATGTCTATAATTGTTATTGCTGTATTAAGTCTTTACACCAGTAGCAATACCGGTTTAAAATCATAGATAAATAAAAAAAATAAAAATATTTAGCTATGTCCAGACTATTGCCCACCTCTGCATGATTCTCTAGTCATTTTCTAGCTGCAACCTAGTACTGTAATGTATATTATATATAACACAATAAATGTTTCCATGCCATTTTAGAAAGTAATAATGACAAATTCATTAGGTACTACAGACTTTATCCATTATTCATCATATATTTCCTTTGTTTCAGGTTTCTTGCAATATGGTGGCCATTGAAGTGTCAAATAACGAAAAGAAGAGCGAGAATTATGATAATCTTTATCTGGTGCGTCTCACTGATCACCACCATCCCATGGGCCATCTTTTTTGACTTGGTGGTCATCTTCATTGACGCGCCCGATGTACAACTTTGCTTGGAAGTATGGCCTGAGCCCATGAATGGATCTCTGTACTTCCTTACCGCCAATTTACTCTTCTGTTATATCCTACCCATGATACTTATTACTATGTGCTACGTGTTGATTTACATTAAGGTATGGAAAAGAAATATTCCCACAGACACTAAAGATGCCCAGATGGAACGCATGCAACAAAAATCCAAAGTTAAAGTCGTGAAAATGTTGGTAGCGGTGGTTATTCTTTTCGTTATATCCTGGCTGCCACTTTACGCCATATTTGCCCGAATCAAGCTTGGTGGAGATATTGAGCCCTGGGAAGAAGAAATTCTTCCTATTGCAACTCCCATTGCTCAATGGTTAGGCGCATCTAACTCATGCATCAACCCGATTTTATACGCGTTCTTTAACAAAAAGTACCGAAAAGGATTCGTGGCCATCATAAAAAGCCGAAAGTGTTGCGGAAGACTGCGTTACTATGAAACAGTAGCCATGGTATCATCGTCAACAAGCATGAGAAAATCTTCTCATTTTTACAACAACAATTCTTCTACCAAGAAAGTTCCTCCCATTCCGGAGAAGATGGCGGTGTCTTACATTTCCAACAACACTGGGGTTTAAAGCTCTGGAAATGGGCCCACAGGGTTTCGACTTAACTTATTTGGTAAAGAATCGTTTACCAGCGTGCTTGAAGCACGTTTAGAATTTGAACGTCTGCGCGATTTAGTTCGTAAGACACCGTATTTAGGAAGTACTTAAACAAAAATCGAATATAACAAAAGATTAAAACGTATTGTATGTTGTGATCGTAAAATAATAATGGCAGAAAAGCGGAGAAACATATTTTTTAAGAAAAATCTATTTGTGTAATGTTTTAAAAGGAAATATAGCTTTTGGTAATACTGAGCTTTAAATGCATTATTATATCTACCTAAATTTGTGAAATACTAATTTATACCTGTCTCACGTTCGTATTTTAGATACCTAAGCATCACCTAAGCGTGTCTTAAAACTCTATTTTTTTATCGAAAATATTATTTTGATATCCTAAGAAATTACGCTTATCCACTGTTATAGTAGTTTCACTGAAGTCTATATTTTTACAACGAAATGTTTGGTTGAGGAAATTACGTTACAATTTAGGTGTTTAGAGTTTTTTACATGCCTCTTTTGTATTCCTCTTTTATTTGTACATTATTATAAATTATACACACGTCACTGTAGAAAATCCACCACTTTTTATAATCAAATTTAGCTGCCAATAGTTCTTCAATTTTTTAAATAACTTAGGAATTTAAGAAACAAATTTTAAAGCTTCATGTGCGAGTAAAAAAACTATATAAAATAAGACACATAGAAGATTGTGACAATCATGGAATCATCCGATAAAAAACCCAAAATGCCTTTGTCATATCAGCTGACTTTACAGGCATTGTATAGCGTAAAGGCAGTACAACGGCAAGGTGATAAGTCATGTATCAGTCTTAAATGTGTCTATTCTGTCAACTGCCTGTTAGATTAATATCAGTTTCTACGTATTTTTCAGTACAATAATACAATTTTGAGATACCTAGGTATATTGTTACTATGTAAAGATATGGTTCTTGAAATCCATGCATGTAGATAAATAAATGTAAAAATATAGTATTTGAGGACTTACCGTATAGTAATGTATATGTATGATTGTATTTAGGTATAAAAGACATAAGAGAAAATATAAAATAAATTATTGTATAATTATTTTATTAAACATAGTTTATAGTTACATCTAGGACATACAAGGTATTAAGGATATTAGAACTTTAATAATTATTGTGTGAATAATAAAACATAGAGCTAATAAAACTTAAATGGACTTAATAGTGCTAAATAGGCTTTAAATGAACGGGACTTTATTTCGAAGAAAGGTACCTATATCGGAATATTTTGTCTATAATGCTGGGACTACACTAACGCTACTGACATTAGTTGTCGCGTTATTGGGTTAAATGTAAAATAACGCGACAATTAACGACATTAGATGTTAGTGCAGTCGTCTCAGCATAAAGGAGAACCTAAATTGATCTTATAAGATCTATGTTGCCTCAGCAATGCCAGATATGATAACGTGGGGCTGTAGGTAAAAAAGCTTATCTCCGTATCATTAAAACTCCGCTAGTGAATGATGAATGATAATTTTTTAATCATATTTAAATGTCTGTCAGTGACGGGTCGTGGTTTGGCAGTCAGGGTCGGCAAGAGGGTCGAAGGTGCAGGAATATCACCGCAGGCCAACATTCTTGGAAACCACGCCCAAGCTTCGTCTTCGTCTACTATTCTTATTTTCATTGAGCAGATTACATAATGCTTTATTCAGTATAATGATATTATGTAGTGTAACATTTTTTTGGTCATGACCCCCATAACGTTTGGCTTACTTTGGGCAATTTTCTTTCAGTCATTTTAGTAAGGATCTTCGCAAGTTTTGGGGACATAGAAAGAAATAATACAAATACATTTAAATTAGCGAAAAAATTCGGAAAAACTTAATATTTTTACAGGGACCTATCCATCTTATTATACTCGATTAATTCTGTATGCGTGATAGCGGGTTAAAAATGCCTGAGGGGCAATGATTTCATTTTTCCCGCCATAACTTCAGCAAGTGTTATCAATTAATTTATTCGCTAGATCGAAGTGATTTAAGTTTTCTTTTGCAATATTAAAAATATACTCGGCTTTGTGGCTTTTACTTGCATCAGTACACCCTAAAAATCTGTCAAAAGCCTACCCATTTAACGCGTACCAAATAATAGATAATTAATTATTGTAGTCGACAGAAAATATCTGTGGTTTTATCAATTCTAATACAAATACAAAGTTTCAGCTGCTTTTGGAGAGTCCAAAATAGTTATTTTAAATAGTCGTAGCCAACTTCGCATCACAGAATTTGATTTGATAATAAAAGGCATGTTCAGGACAACAGTTTAATTGTGGTTTCACTCCTAGTAAGCCATGCATATTTTTGATACCAATTTCTGCCCTATTACTCTTCTTGTCTCCAGTTTTAATCAAATTCAAGATTTTAGGAGTCGGACGACCATTGTTTTTTATTTTAATTTATTCATAGAATGAGAGGGACGAAAATCATTTTAAACCCAAACTATATTGAACAAGATCACTTTTTTCTTTAGTTTTAACTTAGTTTCACATGTCGTTGCGTGCATTATCCTTAATTTTTCGGAATGTCTACACAGAATATTCTATTTAAATTTTAAAACACTTACTTGAGGTCCTAATCTAAAAAAAAAACGAAAGTCTTGTTTTTTACTAATTCATTCCTGTTCTTTTAAGAATAATTACACAAACTTCAAAAACAACAGATCGTTATACAAAATCTTTCCATCCCCATAACCTCACTTATAAATTTAGCGGCAGGTACGTAGTTGCCGAGTCTGGGTTTTAACTTCAATCGTTGTTCCATACATGCTGAATGTTTGGTTGCCTATCTTCAAGCCTGAAATTCTAGTCTACCATAGGAACTGATATTGTTACGACAAGGTTAGACAAGGTAGGCATGTCGACCCTAGTCCGGGTGATACTTGAAAAGTAAAACAATTTATTTTATGGCTACTGTAGTTTGCAAGTATGCATGACGTCCGGGATTACAAGGGCGATTTAAAAAGTGAAGCGGTTATTATCGCTGGCCGTTTGAGAGTCATTAAAAGGCAAATTGATGCAGATAAATAATATAACATACAGTCTGTTATCTGCTTGGCACTGGGTAGGCACTGCCGATCTTGCCGCCCCTGAGAAGCCACTGATGTCTGTGGATTTGAAACATCTTGATTGATTGCTTTCAATGAGGCTTGCTGACTTTGAAAAATCGTCCTCCCTGTATTCTCAAAGGTATGCTGCTATATTGTCAGTGTTCATTTCAGTAAGCCGGCGGAAAATTTAAGTCTTTTAGCCAAGCGGATTTTTATAGCACTGTTCGGAAGCCTAAGTAAATATCTCGGAACTCTTTTGGCAGTATTTAGTTTACTACGTTAAAAAAATAACAATTTGAATGTATGAATCGCAATCGGGACAGTCAAATCTGTATTTTATCATAATTTTTGGTTTCTTCGTAAAACAGAAATTCGTCCATACATCTATCAGACAAGAACAAGACACAAATTAATGCCACAAAGACTAAAGCGGTGTACCGACCGGAAGATAACCGCTGTCGCACAGGAGCAACCGACGTTGCTCGGATACTTTTTAAATTGCTGCCAATAACATTCCATGTAACATCGTCCCCAAGTATCTAGCGATATATCGTTATGTTCAGTGCCTTGCATTCCTTTTCAATTAGGCGCATACCTACTAGTATGACACGACACAGATATGTCTGATTTCTGCGTGTCCCAGCGCGACATAATTGATAGGGGATGTAAGGCACTGCAAATCTTTGTCGCGTCTGTCTAATGGCTTTGTCTGGTAGAGATAGTCTACTAACTAAGGTGTTGGTAAATTTCGCTACCAGAACAAGAAACAACCTAAACTTTAAGATATAAATTCTTCATCCTGTAGGACTAAGAATGTTCAATTTAACTAATTCTCATTTGGTATATGGATATTTCTGAATTTTTGATTAAGCTTATATCATACAAGGTAAATTTTATGTATCGAAACGACCCAAAATATCTTATTAGAAGATTCTAATATAATTTGATGTATAGGGGTACGAAAGCACTGCAATCTCAGAAATTATACAAACAATGTTGCTACATTTTATACTTTTTGCAGAAATTATATCAGTTTTATTATTTAAAATGGAAATGTATGATATATAGGTTAAAAAATATGTTGTTTATGTAAAGAGTATTCAGCATTTTTTCTACTCTTTAATAATAAACTATAATATATATAGAGTGTTCCATTTAAAATAATAAAAGTGATGTAATTTCTGAGAAAAGTAAAGCTGTGTAGAATTATTTGTTTAAGTTTGTCGATACCGCCTTGCTTTGTTATCCCTCTGTACTAAGTTTTATTTAAATGTAAATTAAAACTAACCCCGTATTTTAGCTGCTCGATGACCTATTGTCATATCATATTTTACCAGATTATGTAAATATATTCGATACGCTTGGAAGCTACTCTACTGACGTTTAATCTCTAAACACACTATGTGTACTATATACTATAATAATTGTCCTTTATTCCAATGAAATATGTCACTTCTAGCCCAAAGTTAATATTCTAGTTCGGCAACAAAATTAATAAAATGAAGAAGCTATAGAAATTTAAAATAGGTTATTAGCATAAATTATGGTGGTATGTTAGATCTTTATTTTAATGAATCGTGCTCCAAAAAAAGCGAAACAAAAATGTAGTAATATTTTACCACATTACGTAGTGATGTACTATTGTGCCGATAAAAAACTGGGACAAGAGATTTACAAAAACTAGGTAAGAAATACATATCTCCTAGACTATAAAAGGTGTCTAGAGCTGAAAAGGTAAAAACATCCAAAATTTAAAAAGTCACCTCGGTTACATAATGGAACGTTTTGTATTTTGCGATACGGGGTGGTTAAATTTTCGAGACATTCTATAATATGCATAAAGTAAATTTATTAGATTTTTTTTTCAAGTCAAATATTTAATAAATTATTATATTTACCATTACCACAAAATAATAAATAAAGCTAATACAGGTAATAAAATACATTTATTAAAAAGAAAAAAATTGCAAACACAAAGTTTGTCAAAACAACACAAAATTAATATTTGGTCATAGAACCATTTCTGTTTATTACTTCTTGAAGCCTTTGTGGCATACTTTAAACTAGGGGTCTGCATAATTCGCCAGTTATTTCATCCCAAGCTTGATTTATCCTGTGGCGTAATTCATCCCTGTTCCTAGGTCGAAAATCATGTTTATACATAGATTTGACCATGGCACCCCAAATGTTTTCTATCGGATTCAAATCGGGACTCTTCGAAGCCCAGGGAAGAACTGCTATGTTATTTTCTTGGAGAAAATTTTGTACAATGCGTGCTGTGTGTATTGGAGAATTATCATGCTGAAATGTGTAATTTTGACCGTATATAGCGTTTACCGATGATATCATCACTTCGTTTAGTATATTAACGTATACTGCTGCAGTTAGTCTTCCTTCGACGATTTGGCAAAGTCCTGGTCCTCTAGCGCTAATCCAGCCCCAAACATTTATGGAGAAACGCCCACTTTGGTTGGTTTTGTGGGTGTATCTCTCATCATAGCGCATGCCGGAAGGCCTATACACCCGAATTCTCCCATTATTGCATGACTGAAAAGTTTTCTCGTCAGAAAATATAACTGTTTCCCATAAGTTTATTTGATTAATATATTCATGTGCAAATTCTAACCTTCCCTGTTTATTTATTTCCATTAAAAAAATTTTATTGGCAGCACGACGGCTTCGTATATCGGAATTTCGAACCCTGTCTCTAGCGGTATTTACAGAACCTGGAAAATTCGTCTCTTCTTTTGCCTTGATTGCAGTTTCGAAGGGATGATCCCTTAGGTAGTTAACCAGTCTTCTATCATGATCATCAGTAGAAATTTTAGGGGGACCAGAACCTGCATTCCTAATAATAGCCCCATGTCTTGCTATTTTTTGTTTTGCCAATAGCACGGTATTCTTGCTAACTCCCAGTTCGTCTGCAATATCCCTAATATTAACACTATCTCGCAACCGACTATAAATAATTGCCTTTTGCTGGGGGGTTAATTGTGGCATATTTACAAATAATATATGATTGTATGTTTGACGAGTCAATCATAAAGTGACAATCTTTATTGAAATGCAAATTTTCATGACATTTTACTGGTACCAGGATTGATGTAAAATTATTCCTAATAGTCTAGGAGAAAATAGAAAAATTTCCTGTCCCAGTTTTTTATCGGCACGATGGTACTTGTATACACAGATAAAGATTTAATTCAACTAATAACAAAATGACTGTCGAAAAAAACGTAAAGCATTACTTTTTCATATCATTATTTAATTTAAATTGCATTTAGTGATATTAGTTTGCAAGACAAAAAGTAGAAGGTTTTAGGGCCGGCCACCAATTACTTGAGAGAGTTTTTAGCCACTTATTTGACACGAGAACAACTCTGGGTACGCCACTGTACGGAGTTCGTGCGGTTGTGATAGGGATAGGCTCGTTAAAATGTATGTATATACGGACTTCTTACTTACGTTAAACCAAAGAAACTTATAGCTACGCAAGTAAGTTTCTTTGGTTAAACATAATAATTAACGTCTGATCTACCGTAACCTTATACATATATTTTTGTTTAGTTTAGCATTTGCGTGGTTTAAAAAGTCTGTTTAGAATGTATTTTATAAGATAGACTTTCGCAAAGGGAAAAATGTTTTATTTCCCATGCAGGGTTTAGACACCCATAATGGCACTCGCGTCTTAAACCCCCAAGGCTTAAATCCACCTCTACATGTAGTTATGTTCCTGCCCCTGCTCATGCCACTTCTTTCAAAAGCAATGTTTTAGAAGTTACAACTTCAATGGTCAGTTCCAACTGGATTTGCAAACACATTGTTTCGTCAAAAACGAATCGGATACCTTGAATGGCTATCTACAAAAATTGTCATTATGTATGTAGCTACTAGGTTAAGATTTTACATCAATTTAAGTTGCAGATGGTTATTCAGAGTCGGGCTTATAGGAAATAGGAACCTTTCTGTAGTAGGTGTATAAAATCGTTGTTGAACTGTCTAACCAAAATAAATTAACAAAGATTGTTGTTCAAAAATAACATGCATAATAATTACAGGTTAATGTTTTATACCAAAACGTCATGAAATTGTGTAAAAATAATATTAATAGTAGGTATATTACCTTAAATCGATCGAACTAGTAAATATTGGAGAGAAAAACATCATGGCAGAAAAATAATTGAAACATTATTTTTTCTAGGAACCCCTTGTTTTAATGGTGTTAAGTAAAGTATATAATAAATCATATCGAGCTTTAGAATATGTGATAGAAGATGTGATTGTGACGCACTTATCTGGTCTTTAAATTTGTCATTTTTATATTTAAAGGTTTTTTTTAAAGATTAGGTACTACCATCCCACTTTGAATAAACCTGGGAATGGTATCGAGGGTAGGTATAGGTACCTAATTTTGAGTTTTTATATTCAATTAGATTATACATCACAGTTATTTACAAAATTATGTTTTTTTTATACCCATATTTTATTATTTCTTGTGGCAAATAATACTTACTCAGTGCTTAAAAAATTTGAAGATCATTAACTTCTTCTTCTTTTTTCTTAGGCGCAATAGAAGAATGCATCAATTATTATTTAAGAATGTACCACCTATTACCTATATCATCAGCTTATGCATAGTTTAGTTTAGGTGCAGAATCCTTTTAATTTATCTACTTATGAATCAAAAATGACGTGTTGCTCTTATGGTGATGATATTGATAGTGTTATCCAATGAAAGTAGGGAATTTCTAATATTTTATTGATTATTATTTGCATAGATAATGTTTAGAAGAGTAGTAGGAATTCTTGGTTGTAACTGCAGATATCTATTTCAGCATTTTTTTACTATTAGCATGAGCTGTTATAAGTATACTTAGTTGGAGATAAAAATATAAATCAAATATTTAAAACTCACATTATAAGAACAGCATTAATATCTTTATATTGCCCCTATAATTTACCATCTCAGCATTTTTCAAGCATTGAGAGTATTTCTCTCTGTATTTGTTATACGTAAATATGTGTATTTATGCGCGAATGTATGCAAGCAGAGCAGTCTATGAAAGACATTACAAAATTACAAGTAGGTATACGTCTTAAAAGGTAAAACAAATCATTAAAAAGACGATATAATATTATAAATACGATATTTTGTTAGTGTCGATTGAATGTGCAAATTGTAAATTACCTAACCTTAATTATTTTACTAGTAACAATGATAATTTCTTTGATTTGTTTATCGCTATAGATTTGCTACATGTAAACTGTGAATTTCAGTTAAATCAATTTTGGTGTTAGATTTTAGAAACGCAATAGATATTTAAATGGAACTATTTTATAAGTATATCATAGAATCAATGTGCGTAATTTTATAAGAATATAAGTACAAAACATTTAATTAATTAACAAGGAACGAAATCAATGGGAAAAATAAATTATTTTTCCCAATTATGTCCTATATGACACTCACTTTGTTGCACAGTTGGTTGGGTGTTGTAAGCATTATCAGGCAATTAACAATGTAAAATTCAATTATGTCTATTTCAAAGAACATTTGATGATATGTTTTGTACTTATTATTAAGATCTTAACACTTACAGTAAGGTAGTGTTTTAACATAATCTAAAACTAGAACACAAAACCGAGCGTTACATTTTTTGTTAGTACCTAGGTTATAGCTACAAAACTAATTAATAATAATACAGTAATGATTAAAATAGCGTGTCACCGGTTATATGTATAATCTGTATCGCCTATTACTCTCAAATACGAATGTTTCTTAGTGGTAACTTTTATATCACCCAAAACTTATCCCTCTTCTTCAAAGCAGTTAAAAGTTATTAAATAAAAACCATTATACTTATAGTCGTCTTCAAAGATGCCTAGCTTCCTTAGGGTGCCTTTGCGGTCCAATTTTTATATGAAATATGTGTCTTATTTTGAGTCGACCAATCAATTTCCGAACAAAGACGTGATCACCTGCTATAAATAAGCACATGTAAACATTCCTTCTGATTTCTTCTGGTATCAAAGTGATAACTACCCAGGTGTTTGTTAGGTAAAAGAATGTATTTGGAACCTTTTTAATCTCTTAAAAGAATTTTGTTCGATGCACGGTTTTGCCAAACAAAAAACATATTTTCAGTTGTCTGTATGCATCTATCAAACTAACTTGAATTGCAATTTAAGGAAATTGAATTTTCGTGCCTCGAAGGCATGCAAAAGATAAATCAACCGCAATACTGACTAGTAAACTGTTTAATAATATGTAATGGACTTTTTAATAAATGGTAGTAAAGGGTTTAATCAAAGTTAGTAAACTATTTAATAAAGGGTAGTAAATAATTCAATTAAAGGTAATAAACTATAGGTATTATAAAAAAGGATGATAAACTATTTAATAAAGGGTAGTAAACTGTTCAATAAAGGGTAGGGAACCATTTAATAAAGGGTAATAAATTATTTACTAAGGGTTAGTAACCTGTCTAGTAGTGTTGAAATGTTGAATAAAGGATGGTATGTGAACTGTCTTAAGGGATACCAAAATGTTTACTAAGGGGTAGTAAAGTGTTTCTTATTAAACTGTTTACTAGCGGTAAGTGAATCAGTGTTACGGAAACGAATTTACCTATCGGTATAACATTTTCTACCTGTCCCAAATAGTACCACATAAAGATTTTGCAACTATTTTTTCAGTGCATTGGGAAAATGTATTGATTGATTCTTCTCGCTAGAAATCATTCGATTTTGTGGTGTTTATGGTTCTAAATCAAAAAATGTGACACTTGAGTAAGAAAAGGTCGATTTAACCAAAAATAATTTGAGAGTCTTGTTTAGGGATAATTAATTTACAACATAATATGCAAAATAGAATATTGCCATTAGCATGCAAAACTTATTTTTATCTCAATAAACACTTTGGAATGTCACTAGACAATAAAAAAATAACAGTGTATTTAATATAAAGATTCCGGAAGAAAATCTTTGTGATTAAAATGAAAATTTAAACTGAAGCCAAAATTATATTTGGTTTAATCGACCACAACCTAGGTACAACATAGTAACGATGGCAGAAAATGAATACACATCGTTTTAGGGCTAAATGTAAAATTTATTTTTATTAGGATCTTACATTTTAACAATATAAGGTAATCTTTACCTTGAACCTTTCAGCAAAAAGTTAAAGTAGTAATAATAATAAATATCTCTTAAAAATAATTCCTGCTTTCATTTCTTATTTCTTTTCTTTCCCGTTTTGTAATCTTTATTTTGTAATGTTTTATTCATCGGTTTAATTCCCTTTTATCATTTTATTTCATAATTTTTATTTTTTTACCCCCTGTTATGATAGAAAAACCTATTCACACTCAAATTTCATTCATTCATTCATTACCACCCTAACCTCCCTTAGAAATTACCTGCGGAGGCCCATGTAACGTTATTCAAAACACTTCGATAGACAAGAAATATGTAGTAACGCAAAATATAATATGGTTTGCGACGTTTGCGTGGCCCTGATAAGTAAACGTACCCCTATAATCCGTCAGTAGTGCGGCGGCAATTCGCATCGATTGCTCTTTTGCTACTACGAGCAGGGACCTATTTTGTATAAACCAGTTCCACATATTCCGGACACAGAATAGGCGTAGGTCGGCATTGTCCCTGCACCGGGTACTGCCACATGCGGAAAAGAGAAGATGAAGAACATAACCATAAAATAAACCTTTTAAAAGTTTAAAATTTTTGTTTTCTCGGTTCAAATTGGTATTTTATTTGGAGAAAATGGAAATAAAACACAGATATTTGGTACAATATATGTTGAAAAATGGAGTTGTACCTTTAGAAAGAGCTTTAGAATATTGCCAAGTAGCTAGTGAAGGTAAAAAGAAAGTTTTAAGAATTAAAAATTGTTAATTTTTGGATTTCGGTTTACTCTCCTCCACTATTCTTCCCTATTATCTGGAAGGTCGGAGAGGATGTATCTTAACGACTAGCTAGATATTTTTCTGAATTTTCATACCAAACTTAAATTTATCATCTTTAGGTATATACTTACCCAAGTAAATAGCTAATCTAAGAAAACCAATCATATCATGGTACAAAACCTTTTAGGTACTAGTGTATTTTACACCTGGTAGGTACCTAAAGGTTTTAGGTTTTTCCACTAATGTTTACCTGCACCTACATGATGTCAGCTACAATATATTGTGTACAAACAGAAAATAAAAAATGAAACTGTCATAATATTCTTCCTGAAGTAGGTTGTAGTATCTAAATGCTTAGATAGTATCTATTGGTTTAAGAAACCTGACAAAACCTTATGTACCTCTACATCTCCACCTACATTATTTAAATTTATCTTCGCAGCATTTATTTAGGTAGGTATACCTACTAATTTTTTAAACTCTAACATTAGGTATACATTTTAGGTACTGTCCATGATTTAACACAATTCAAACTACTTATTATTACTATAAACAGGGAAATCAGTCAACAATATTTTAAAATAGCATTGGGAGCATGTGAGGTAACCAATCAAGAACTCATTATTTGGCTGAATATCAAAAATGATGACATATCCAAGTTTCAGATAACTTTTAGTGCTATAGAATTAGAATATTTCCATGTTATTTTACAAGAAATTTTAAATTCTGACAGTAACAGACTCACTTTTGTGGTTGTTTTAAATATAACATCTACACTAACAGTTAGTTTTTCAAGAGATAATGGGCAAAAAGTTTTAACAAAATGGATTAAAGGTGGATACTTTGTTAAAAAGGGAGATTTCATATACTTAGGAATCCGTCTAATAATGGAATTTACATCATACTTAAAATCACACCGGCCTGACCAAATTTGCAAGTTGTGTTCTGAATTAGTATTTACAGTAAGTAGAAAAGAACTATTCAAAATACTCTATCAATTTAATTTCTATATAAAATAAACAGTGCATGCTATTCCTAATGTGGTTTGCTGAATTAAAAATATATATATGTTAAGTAATATTTATGCAGTGACTGGCAGAAAGTGTGCAGCATGTAGTAAGATTCTTTATCTATGATTTTAGTAAATTTATTTTATTTCGGAAAAGTTCTGCATATACTCCATCCAAAATAACACGCATCAAATATGATAAAAGTCTTTCGGTATATGAGGGAGAGTCAAAAATTGGAAATTCCGCTAAGAGTAAACTAGCATCATTTGTCATTTTAGAAAAAATTTTTGTTAAGAAATCCTGTTTCATTTTGAAAAATATACTTACTTACCAAATTTCGCTTATTTTGGACAAAAAATAAGATTAATCGTTTTTTTCTGAACTAGGTAAGTAGGTACCCTGTATAAAAATTACATCGCAACCATACAGTACGCAAATTGTATTCTCTGTACACTTTGTTAGGGATAACCGTAAATAGTATGTCAGGTTAGTTAGTTTTAACCAGGGTTGATAAATATCATGACTTTTTAAAAAAATCAAAAAGTGATGATTTTTTTTGGTTTTTTAAAAAAATTTACCAGCTTTTACAAATATTATTATTTTTAAATATTTCTAACTGCTTATATTTTGTTTTGTTAAGTAAACAAATATTTTTAGGCAGGAATAGTACAGATACGAAGCAAAACTGGAGAAGTTCTAACATGCAAATTTCGTTCGCGTAGTTTTTGCAAGTTTGCGTCTTTGTCGAAGCTTGTATTAACGTGAAAATTTCGTCCGCGCAGTATTGCAAGTTTGCCTCTTTGTCGAAACTTGTAATAACTAGCAGAAAACGCCCGGCTAATGGCTATAGAAACGATACGCACTTATTTTAGTTATCAGTAATATTTTTGCTTTAGGGGTTAATCTATCAAAACATTTGAACTCATGACAAGCGGGGGCAGAAAGGAATTTAGTGTTTGGCAGCATTTTATAAAAAAGAAAGTTGTGGGCAATCTAGGTTGTAGAGCAGTATGTAAAAAGTGTGGTAAAGAATTGCAAGGTCTAGTGGACAGACTAAAAAGTCATTGGGAAACCTGCAAAAGTGAAACTAGTGATATCAGCAGTGGTCTTGAAACTCTGCATGGTGATTGTCAGTCACAGCCTGGAACTAGCCAGAGTGAAATTATCCAGTTGGCAAAGAAACAGAAAAGCGATAACTCTGAAAAGGGAAGTGTAGGTCGATGTGAAAATAGTGGAAGTATATAGCGGTCATTTGGATTATTTTGTTGTGCGAACTGGACAAGACAAGAAAAAAGAATTGGAAAGACAAATAGCCAAAACCATTTACGCAACAAATTGCAGTTTTAGAGCTATAGAAAATAAAGAGGTTCGAAAGGCCATAGAAATTCTAAGACCTGGTTGCCTTCCACCATCTAGATTTCAGTTATCATCAACACTCTTAAATGAAATATTTGAAGAAGAAAAATCTAATTGTTTTAACAAGTTATCTGGACAATCTGTTTGCATGTCCTTAGATGGATGGTCCAATATACATAATGAGCCGATAATCTGTGTCGTTTTGACTGCAGAGGATGGAAACGGTGTTCTTCTAGAAAGCATAGATACATCTGGTCATCCCCATACAGCTGACTATCTTGCCGAATTGGCTATTAACTCGATAAATAAGTGCAAAAATGAATATAACTGTAAAGTTACCAGTATTGTTACAGATAATGCGAGCAACATGGTCAGTATGAAGAGAAAAATTACCGAGTCGTCCAATTACCCTATAATTACATATAGTTGTTCGGCACACTTACTTAGTTTGCTCTCCAAAGATTTAGAAGCATCGCAGATAAAAGAACATATAGTACATATTGTGAAATACTTCAGAAATACCGATTTGCCAAATGCTTGGTATAAAGAAAAAGGGGGCAAGATATTGGTCTTACCTCAGGATGTTTGATGGAATACACTTTCAGATTGTCTTGAGATCTATGTAAATGAGTGGACAAAATTGTTATTAATATGTGAAGAGCATAAAGATCAAATTGATCCAGTGATTTTTAAAAAAGTTTCAGATATCTGTATTAAAAGGATGGCTGAAGATTTTCTACAGTTGCTAAAACCAATTTCTATAGCACTGGATGCAATGCAACAAAAAGGTGCATTTTTATCTCAAACAGTTTACATATGGAAAAAGTTACTGGCTATTTTGGACAGTTTTGAATTTGAAGAAGAAAGAAGCTTGCGTCAATATCAATTATTTAAGAACAGATATGTTTAAGCTCTAAACCCCTTTCACTTTTTGGCGTATATTTTGGATCCTACAATAAACAAAGAAGAATATCCATTACTTGCTGAAGAAAAGAGAGATGCTCTACACATTGTTTCCAAATATTTTGCAGACACAGGATTATTACCATTACTAATTAAGTTGGAAGCTAAGTCGAACCCTTTTCACAAAACTCTGTTTTCAGAGGAAATAATCAAAAATGTAACAGCAGTACGGTTGTGGAGATCTCAAGAAGATGTTTCATAAATTAAGCAAGTGCTCCCTATAGTAATTTCTGTTTTGTGTGCCTGTGCATCGTCTGCTGATATCGAAAGGATGTTTTCTACTTATGGATTCGTACATTCAGATATAAGAAACAGACTTGGCAGTGACAAAGCAGCTAAACTAGTATTTCTATTTAAGCATTATAACACTTAGGTTTTTTTATATTTTTTTTTGTTTAACTTTAAATTAAGTATTTTTCTTGTATTTAAAAGGTTTTTTTAGTTTTAATTTTTCGATTCTTTTAAAGTTTTATTTTTGTAATAACCGCAGCTGTTCTCTTCGATTATTATAATAAAATAATAAATAACACCACATCAAAATGCGTCTGGGTTTTATTTTTTGTATGAACAAATACATTTAGGGTGTTAAAATTTTAAAACTCTTTTTTAAATTAATCATGATTTAAAAAAAAAATCATACTGATTAAAATCATGATTTTAATCAATTGATTTTAATCATCTCAACCCTGGACTTTTAACAATATTATGGCCTTTTAAAAAAAAACATAAAAATATTTAATATTTTTGCTGCACACCGTAGGTATTTTATTTTTTGAGGAAACAAGATAATTTAATCTTGATCAACTGATATTTTGTTATACACTTTAATTTAAAGCACACAAAAATTAAAAATTGAAAATATTTTTTGTACGGATTTTATTTGTCACTGTTAACTTCACCTATTATGAGCCATTTGAATTTTCGCGCGAGATCTAGTGACTTTTAGGGGGAGAACTGTCATTTGGGGTTAGTTAATGGCGTCTTGCGGGAAAGGATGTAGTTTATACTTTTAGAGTTTTTGTGTTGATTAAAAGAGTTGAAAGCTGATGATATTATTATTTATTTTGGCCCTCTCCACTACCCTGGAGCTCCAACATCACGCAAGTCTTCTGTAAACATAAAACTTATTCTAAACTAAATAATATTAAATTCACGTCTACGAGAACCGTTAATCGGTAGCTTTGCAATAGGTTTGCGGCCTCAAGAATATGTAAATTAGGTTCTGTGATGTTTTAACCGACAAGGGGCAATATCATTTAATGCTTCAAGTTCTTCAATTTTCTTACTGGCTGTAAACAAGTATGTTGGCCAAGAGCGCCCACGTGACCACATGTGAGTCGGGGATCTCCCAGACTAGAGCACTGTAGCGCCATAAACGATCCAGTGTCCTGTTCGACTTCAAGCAAGCAGATGCTCCACGTGGCTGAAACAATAATAGCGCGGGTTTTGATTTGACATGTGTGTCAGGCAAAGTGATTTTCCAATGATAAAGTAATTGCTATTTTAGGGACGCGTGCCCGGTAACATAGGTTACTATTCTTTTAAACGTACAGCAAAAGTACCGTGAATTTCGCTGTTAAGTTCTGATTTATTCTCTACGGTAAAAACCAATAAAATCCTAACGGTATCTCGGTGCAGTGCTGTAGGGTTGTTAAGTCGATGTATTCGTGTTTCACGAGGTAAATATTGTAATACTGTAAGGGTGGTCACAAGTGGAAGAATAAAAAGAAAAATGAGTTGTGTTTACTTGACCTAGCAAAAATAAAACGAGCCAACCTTATCTAATATTTGCAGAATTATACCGTTGACTCTTACTGCCATAAATCATCTACCTGATTAAATCCTATTGTATACGCCTCAACCTCTTCAAAGCTGAATAAATGGGATCAGGGTCGGCTTGAAAATGTACCTACACCACATGATTTATTTTTTATAATTTAAAATAAATAGACAGGTATTTTTAGTTTTAGGTACCTATAATAAATGTACCTGGTCCGGCTCTACTCGAAAAGGTTTTAAAATTTGAGATTTCCTTATTTATTTTATGGTCAAAGGGATAATGAGGGTTTTATTGCAGTCTAAAGATCAACGATATAATTCTACAAATACTATACCAACTGTGGGTGATACAGTGTCTATGTGAGGTCAGGGCGAACCCCTGTCTAAAACAACTATTTACATTAACAATAATTATAACTTTATGTTTCTACATGTATTCCATTTTCTATATATTTTACGGTTCTCTTATTAAATTCTTTCCTTAAAAAGGGAGGATTAATTCCAGCGATACACTGTCGAATAGTAGTTTCCAGATGGTCGAAATTTCAAAAAGGCCGATATTTATACACTTGGTTTTTTACGTAACCCCAGAAAAAGAAGTCTAGAGGAGTAATAATGTCCGGTGATCTTGCAGGCCATGGATTTTCTGAAAACCGTCCGATGTATTTGTGGGAAAATTGGTGATTTAGCCATTTCCTTACTATGAATAGATGCACCATTATGTTAAAAATAATTGCTGTCTCGCGATAACTGTGACAATTGTCACCATGAATTAAAACTGTTTCTATTTTTTCCTGTAAAGATAACTTTTCAACTTCCATTTTTACAATGAAACTAACAAAATATCATTAATTTAATTTCAATGCTTGACTTGTTTCCATGGCTGCTTTGATCTTAACTAGTCTTTGTTTATGTACGGTGGCATTGGTTATGAGAAGAAAAATGATTTGTATTATTATTATGTATGCTTAAAATTTGGATATAAAAAA
Source organism: Polydrusus tereticollis (assembly GCA_963920685.1). Taxonomy (NCBI): domain Eukaryota; kingdom Metazoa; phylum Arthropoda; class Insecta; order Coleoptera; family Curculionidae; genus Polydrusus; species Polydrusus tereticollis. The sequence goes on from OY987329.1 coordinate 62,568,550, forward strand.
AGATTCCTTTGTATTTTAAATGCAAAAAAAAGTTTGAAATGTTTAGATTTAAAGTATATAAAATATTAATCGTTATTACTATATTATTAATTATCGTGACAAATAAAATCCGTATAAAAAATATTTTCAATTTTTAATTTCTTTCTTATGACGATCATAATTAAAATCTAAATAAAGAAAAAAAACTTTGTACTTTTATGTATAAATATACAATTTGGAAGGTGATTTACGTTAAAGTGTATAATAAAATATCAGTTAGATTAAATTAATTTGTTTCCTCAAAAAATAAAACGCGGTGTGCAGCAAAAATATTTAATATTTCTATGCTTTTATTTTAAGGACCATAATATTGTTAAAACGAACTAATCTGACATACTTTTTGCGGTTATCTCTAACACAGTGTACAAAAAATACAATTTGCGTACTGTATGGTTGCGATGTACTTTTTATACAGGGTAATTCAGAAAAAAACTATAAATTCATATTTTTTGTCTAAAACAGGCAAAATTTGGTATTTGAGTATATGTTTCAAATTGAAGCAATATTTCTTAAAAAATAATCCAAAATGAAAACTAGAGGTACTTTACTCTTAGCAGAATTTCCAATTATTGACTCTCCCTCGCACACCATAAGACTTTTACCGGATCTGATGTATGTTATTTTGGTTTGAGGATATGCAGAACTTTTCTGAAATAAAATAAATTTAGTAAATTTATAGATAAAAAATGTTCCTATATGCTGCGCACTTTTTGCCGGTCACTGTATAATAATAAACATAAATAAAATAAAGATAAAGTCGTATAAGCTTACAATCTCAAAAGTGTCTAAATAATATGGTTTACAAAAAACTAATTACCCTTCATTTTGTATTAATTTAAGTATACCTAGGTAGGTATTACCTCGGGCATTACTATGTAGGATACAGGGGTAATAAAACTTTCTGGTAATATTAATATATCTTATAGGGAAGCAGATGTGGAGTTTGTGACCGCTTGCTTCACTCTTACTGCTTGCATAAGTATTTAAGCAATCAAGAAAAATGTCCATCTTGCAAAGCGCAATGGATTGAAAAAACAGATATGCTCACAACAGAGGAAGGGTTACAAAATATTCAAACACAAATGGAGACCGATGATGAGGACGATTTAACACAGACAATGACATCTGCAAGTTTGGGTAAGTATGTGGTTGATATTTCGTGTTCTTCGACATTTCAAGTATAAATTAAGGTCAAGTTATTCAACAAAAGTTGTGAAATCGAAAAAAGCATCCATAATACTCAAAGATACTTATACAGGGTCGTTGGTATGTATGGAAACGGTTAATCATTTCTTAAAGTAAAACAGCTAGCAACAAATATTTAAGACAAAAGATTTAGAGTTTTCTAAAGTCTATTAGAATTTAAAAAAATAAGTATACGGGATGAGTCAGAAAGCCGTAGAAAAACAAAGTTACTTTTTTTTAATGGAACACCCGTTTACATAAAATTACAATTATTTTTTAATATGTGCGTTAAGTCTAAACCTAATAGTTTCCGAGATATCGACTTTTCAAAAATTACATTTTTAATTTTGACAGCTACTAGCTTTCTAACGGTACCTCTTACAGTAAAACGTCTTACATGTCCCTATCTCAGTTTTTTATTATCTTCCTAAAACTGTAAACTTCCGGTTAAACCGGATGTAACTTAAAAGCCGGGTAATGCATGGCTTTTGAGTTACAATCAATCCTAACTTATTCAATTAAATGTGATGGCAAAATTACGAAATTTGTATTGTCTTGTTAATACAGCAAACACCAGCAAATAATTTCTATAACGCTAATGTAAAAAATTGACGTAAAGCTGGACATAATGAATAAAGATTATTTCACATTAAAAACACATTTTCGTTTCACCAATCCGGCAAGCACACATCCAAAATAACAGACACCATTATGTTTTTCTTACTAAGCCTTTACTTTAACATAACGTACCTAAGACTACAGATTTTCACAAAAACATTAATTAATTAAATTTCAAACAACCCTCCATTAACAGCTAAACAATATCCTAGCCGATCATAAAATTAATTTCTAACATTACTGAGTTGATATTGAGAAATTCTGGTTCATTCTAACGAAATACAGTTTTTTAGCTGGTCTAGATTTTCAAATTTTACATCTTTATAAATAAATTATTTTAAGTGACCCCACGGAAAGATATCGTTTGGCGAAAGGTCAGAAAACCTGACTGGCCAAAGGATTAGATACCGTGACCCAATAATATTTCCGTTAAAAATATTTTGCAAGTATTCCCTAACCATGAGAGAATTATGGGCAGGACAACCATCCATTTAATACCAGATCTCCTGATTTTCGCGTACAACCTCTTTTAGTGCGGGTTCAATTCGAGTTTATTGTAAGTCCAAATAGGTTACTTACTGCTGTAAGGTTGCCTTTATTAAAAAATGGTCCAATAATGTGATGTCCTACAATTCTTATGCTAATCATTTTTATTTTCCTCCACGTGCAATAAAATATCAACTCTATTATCCCTTTCTTCAGCTCTATTGACATTCTGAGTTAAGCATTTACAGTTATTTATTACAGTGCATTTAGACTCAAATTTACTAATGATAAGTTTATTTAATGAAATGGAAGGGATAGGCTTATCAGGGAATTAAACTGAAAACATTTCAGACACTACTCTTAAACTGTTTCCTGTATAATACCACTTAATCATAGTTACCTTTTTCTTAATGGAATAGCTCATATTAAGCTATAATTAAAGCGCCTTCAATAAAAATGTTGTCACTAACGCTACCTTTTGTTTTGTCAATGCCAAATAGTAATTTGCTGGTGATTGTTGTATTATCCAAACTATGAAAATTTCGTAATTTTGCCAGCACATTTAATGGAGTAAGTTAGGATTGGCTTTTTAAAATTCATTCAAACTTTGCATGGGTTTATTAAATCAGCCTCTTCAAAAATTTATAATACAATTTTTCTCTAAAATGTACAGGGGAGCCAATATTTAGTCACCTCAAAATTTCCATGGGATTTCCTATGTTCAACTAAGCCATGTATCACCCGGTATAGTACTTTTTATATTGTACAGATTTGTAGACTTTCTATTTTTATGTTTTCTGTTAGAAGTAGTGAATAAATACTATTCTTTGAGGGGCCAACATAACATACTTAGTTAACAGTATTTGCCAATTCCTTAATTTAAAATGTTTCACAATTTTACATCAGGAAACAATTTAAAGAATAAAAATGTATAATTTCTTAAGGTTTATACAATAGGGTTTCAGTAAATGCCCAAATTACTGTGAGATAATGCAGGCAAGCGTGAATATACATTATGTATTTCCTTTGCTTGAAATGGTACTACTATTTAATTGCTAACCAATTTCTACTTTACATTTGATTAAAAGACAACCTTGGTGGACACTATTAAGTAGTGATTTTATATATTTTGTAGGACCTTCTGAAGACCCTGGCCCTAGCCGAAGTAATACAAGAAGCTAAATTAGAATTGTTGTATCATGACTTAGAATAAAGCTAAATTCACTGCAACAAGGCAGACAAGAAACAGTGACACACTTACATACTTTTATTATTTTGCACTAACCATCACCAACTTAAGTTATAGCAGGTAAGTTAATAATATAAATACGCCATAACACAAAACAAACTTATGGGCAGGCATGGATGTGATCATTTTTGTTTCTTAAATCGGTCTTCGACTATAGTTTTAATTTTCTGAACAGGGTCGCTGCTGGGCGGATTTTGATTAGGGGTTGATTGCAGAATCTTTAAATTCGTATTTTTTTGAGGTACTTCAGGGGGGCAGCAGGGAAGTAGAATTTAGAAAAATTAAAGAAAGAAAGACATTAAAATTTCTAGATCTGTAAGCTGAATAAATATTTTCTATAAGCTGAATAAATATTTTAAAATTAAAAAATTGATCTTTTGCCATTTTTTATTTAGGTTAAGGTTAGAACGCGCGATGCCGGTATTACCCTGAGAAGTACTTCGCGTCTAGAAGTACTTTGCGACTTTCCTCATGAATTTATGTTTGCTTTACACTGGTCACAACCGTTGGCTGAAGATTTGGCCAATTTAAATGCGAATAAACTATATTGGTCCAACAAATCAAAATAATTTAAAATAGGCCTGTTTAACATTTTTTTTTATTTTAGAAATCGAAAGTAGACTGCGTTTTAAGGAAATTTCCAAATTGTTAGATTTTTATTCGGACATTTAAGCCCTTAAATAAATTACCAAAGTTGGACCGCGCGAAAACGGGGCGGAGCTTCGCGTGACGTCACTTTGCAGATGCTGATCGGATGACGGTCGAGATTTACTAAGCGTGTGGCGCGCGTTATTTTGTTTCTGTATGGAAACGGCGTTTGATAGTTAAATTATGTATTTTGTATCTTTTTGCTGGTTTAAAATAAGGGAGAAAAAAGTTTCTAATAAATATTGTGTGGTTTCTGAGTGCCGTTACTTCCAGAAATGCCCCAGAAAATCTGTTTATAAGCGTACCTTTTGATCCCGCAACTAGAAAAGTTTGGCAGAAAGCTATGCGTCAGGATGTTTTTGCTTTTGACAAATCCCACGTTCACTGCTGTAAGGATCATTTTAACGTAAGTTTAAATGCCAATGTGAAAGCAGACTACAAAGTATATGATATGTATAACCTATTTTAGATAAAAGACATAGAAAACTATATGTACATAAAGACAATGAAGAAAGAAAATATCAAGACTAAACCAAAAGTAGTACCAAGATTTGTTTTGATTGTCAAAAAGATTGAGTTACGACCCACAGGTCGAAACTATCGTCACGGTTTTTCCAAAAAAAGAACAGAAATCCTTGATTAATAACTTGTTTCTTCATGAAACTTCAGAAATTTATATTGAGAATAAGGACGTCGAGCAGGAAACTGGGATGAAAATCGCACCAAAATCTAAAAATATGTGGCTCTTATTTGTTTTGTGATATGGGGGTTCAAGTGTTGCAGCTAGTACTAGTGAGGATTTGCCATATTGTCAATCAAATGGGAAAAAAGAGAAAATATCCTTTTAAGGAAAAGGTTTCGAAGGAAATAGTACCGATTCAGTTTGTAGTAGAAACGGCTCTGCAACAACATTTATTTTATTAGAACTAAGCTTGTCAGATTCAGATAGTAGAAAACATATAGATCTACCAGAAGAAATACAAAAGAGAACATTTCTCTTGATAAAAAAAAATCCAAAACTATTCAGGTATACCTAGCCATCCATTATTTATTGTAAATATGCTAGCCCAAAAATGTAAATTGAATAGATTGGATATTTTTTTAATCCTAAAAAAGATCAAACTAAAATTATCCTACAGAATATTAGCTGACGCTTTTAGTGTAAAAGTTGTCAATGTATGTAATATTATTTCAAAAACAGTAACTTTACTAGCAGGTTACCTTTATCCATTTGTTTACTTTAAATCGTTATCTGAGGTTCAAGAAAAACTTCCTAGTCCCTGTTTTAAAGTCTCCAAAAAACCAAGTGAACCGATACTCTACAGTCACTTTCATGTTCAGAATATAAAGGTTATAACACCATGAAATACGTAATAGCATGTACACCTAATGGTTTAATTTCTTGTATTTCAACTGGTTTTTGTGGTAGAAGTCTGACAAAATGATAGTTGAGGAATCGATATTTTTAAATAAATTAAATTCAGAGGCCCAGGTAATTGCCGACAGAGGCTTTAAGCATCTCGAAAACCAACTTGCAGCCAAAATTAATCAACTTGTTAGACCACCATCATCCAGCTGAAAAAATTCTAAGCAAAGAAGTAAGGAACCCAAACAGGACTGCAAGCTTAAGAATACATGTAGAATGAGTGATTTATTGTAGAATAAGGGAATTTGCTATTCCTCGACCACATTTAAGTTTGGTTAAATATTTAGATTTAATAATGCAAATAGTTTGTGAAATAATTATTATGTAGTGAAATAAACAAAAATAATAATTTACAATTTTATATTTAAACAAATGATGACCCAAAATTCACATTGTAGTTGTTTTATTACAGGTTTAGGTTACATGACAAAAATTCGACGCATTCTTTTACAGAAATACATTTGTATTTGAATTTGATATAAGCATTTTTTAATATTTCTATCTGAATCTATGTAATTTAAACATTTTTTCGGTTGCTGGACTTTTAATCTCAACTACAAATTCTCTAAATAATAATAATAACAATCATGTACATGGGAAACAAGCACCTCTTTCAGATGGATTATAATGGATTACTGACTAATAATGTGTAGCAATTAGCAAACTCAAACTCGTTCGCGTTTGCCGACCCTCGCGCCGGCGCCGTGTGTTTATGCAGAATGACGTCTCGAGTCGGCGAAGCGCTTTTTACTGAAACTCAATCTTTAACATTGAATATCAGAGGATTGGATACACTTGGAGAGCTGAATTTTATTAGCTTATCTAGATTATTAGATTCTATTGAATACCATAAAAAAAATTACCAAAAAAATTATTGGTAACAAAAGTCTATTGTGAAGAGATGCAAAAATACAATAAAAAATTGAAAGTAAAATCCGAGGGGGAGGTCACCTCATAAATATGTGTACAAATCTTAAAAAGGTATTTACTTAAATACAAAGAAATACAAAAGTATACGCTTCAATTCATTTAAATGAAAATAAATAGAGAATAGAAATAAATCGTCGATTCTCTCGCGAAATAATAATAATTATAATAATAATAAACGTCACCAGGCGAAATATTAACAACGCATTACGCTATCTAAGTTTTTTTACGGGTTATATTGTATTTTATAAATTATAAATAAAGTGATTTTGAGGGTAAATTATGTGCAAAATACAGTCAGTAAGTAAGTTTTTTTATTCAGTTGTTTAAGTCACATAATTTTATGTATAGTATTCCCGGGAGTTTTTTTTTTGTTTGTCTTTAATATATCCGTACCCTTTACGCCGCTTTCACACTATCAGGTTTGCCGGTCAGGTTTTAAACCTGAAGAAAACCGGAGAAAGCATCCGGCTGCCTGACGCCGGAAAAGTGCTAGTGGGGTATGCACAGCAACGTGCGCTTTCACACTTGTCCGGTTCTTGCCGTCCGGTTTAGTAAAGGGTCTTGGTTTAGTATCTGCTGCAACGTTATTGTGGAAGGTGCGACAGTAAATTTATAAAGAATGGCCAGCGATATAGACATCCAATGGGTCCTTTTACGATTACATCGCTTTTTACGCTTTCTGTAAAATAACCACAAAATTATAATATCATTACGATCCATCACTGATGACATCTACGAGTAGACTAAATTTATAAAACCGGACCGTCTGAAAACCTGAATGCGTTCGGATAATAAATTTTTACTTCAGGTTTGCCGGTCAGGTTTTAAACCTGAAGAAAACCGGAGAAGTAATAGTACATTGGTTTAAATGTGGTGTTTCACATTATCAGGTTCAGGCTCGGCGACCGGATGCAGCCGGATGGGTCGACTGAAGCATCCGGCTGCCTGACGCCGGAAAGTGGTAGTGGGATATGCACAGCAACGTGCGCTTTCACACTTGTCCGGTTCTTGCCGTCCGGTTTAGTAAAGGAACTTGGTTTAGTATTTGCTACAACGTTATTGTGGAAGGTGCGACAGTAAATTTATAAAGAATGACCAGCGATATAGACATCCAATGGGTCCTTTTACGATTACATCGCTTTTTACGCTTTCTGTAAAATAACCACAAGGTTATAATATCATTACGATCCATCACTGATGACATCGACGAGTAGACTTTTATAAAAATTTATAAAACCGGACCGTCTGAAAACCTGATTGCGTTCGGATAATAAATTTTTACTTCAGGTTTCTGTCAGGTTTAAAACCTGACCGGCGAACCTGATAGTGTGAAAGCAGCGTAAGAATTACGAGATCGATTAAATGAGAAAAAATGTGCTTTTTTTGATAGCCATTCATACTTAGGTACAATTTAATTTAGGTTTTAATTTTATATTACGTATTAAACCTTCTCACCTGTGTAAATCCTATCTATAACTGCCACTAATAAATTGTTTGAAATTTAAAGTTTTTACAATGTGCCAAATTGCTTTCAATTTCTTAAATATTAGAAAATATGAGAAATGTTTTTACCGGGTTAGTGCTACAGGAAATCGACACACATGTCAAATTAAAATTGTGACAAATTTACTCGGATATTAATTAAATATATTTAAATACATTTAAATATTTCCAAATACATTTAAATACCCTAAATACCAACATATTTATTTGTATTTATAAATCGGTGTACAAATTCTGGCCAGTGACCTTCCCCTCGGTAAAATCCTATAGCATTCAGTGAATTTTAACAATCAATAAAGGGTTTTTTTAAACCTGTAAATTCCCACGTCGGTCGTCTAATAAAATAAATATATTTTTTATTTCTGTCAATAAATTAAAACTTTTTAAAGGTACAAGGGTTAGAAGAAAAATACACAAGTCTTTTTAAAACCAGCGGAAGAGAAAACTTCCTGTCGAAACTTGAAAACACGTCACTAATAAATATCACAAGAAGCACCATATCTGTACGATTGGAGATTCACTTATTTTTGTTATCAATTTCTTGATCTCAGCATTAAAACTGCTATTGTGAAGGCGATTCGATCGGTTGTCGAGTTTGGTGACTGGTGCGTCAATAACGGGTTGGTCTCTAACAGTTTAACAAAACTTTTTTTATGAGGTTCTTGCCTAAGAATCAGAGCTCCCTTATTTGGATAATACGACCTTTATATTGCGCAGACTATCGACATGAAGTTTTTAGGTATTACTAAAGATCATCACCGAAGCACGAGGACGCCGTAACGACCAAATTACGCAGATCTTGATTTGTTATTCGCTACTGAAGAGGGTCAGTTTCAATTGATAGCTTCAAAATTTTCTATGATGCTTTGGTTCAATCACATCTCATACGGATTAATATTCTGGAAAAACTCGGCTTATTCTGTTAGAGCAGTCATTCTCAAAGTGGGTGATAACGCCCCCTTGTGGGCGCTGGAGGCTTTCAGGGGGGCAGTAGAAGGCTTACAGACAATTAGGGAGCGTTAAGGCGGTCTAGGGGGGCCAGTGCAGATTAAAAAAATGACTAAAAAACACGCTAACCACGTAGTAAAACTAATAGGTTTATATTTTTTATTATATTTGTATTGTCATTGGTTCTCATCACGTGCGCGAAATTTCAAATATTTCGGTCGTCGGGAAGTGGATAAAAATTGAATTGAAAGATTCCATTACATTCATACATAAGTACAGGGTTATCCAACCAAGACTAGACAAGGCGATTTTTTGACTTTTCCTGTACTTTTATAAAAAAACTGAAATAGCCATCTTAAGTCATTTTCTCCCGCGAATTCGAATATCTTCAGCAAAAAACAATTGAACATCAAACAAAAGTACTAGGGGTCACTTTGATATTTTTTTAAATGGGATGCCGTATTTTTAATGAGCTTATCCGATTTCTCATATAAATTTTGATCTAAAATGTTGGATTTTGTAATTTATTTTATTTTTTTTTTTTTTTATTTTTAACATTTTCCGAATTTAAAACTGAAGAAAAAAGGCGTTTTTGAATTAAAAATCCAACATTTTAGATCAAAATTTATATGAGAAATCGGATAAGCTCATTAAAAATACGGCATCCCATTTAAAAAAATATCAAAGTGACCCCTAGTACTTTTGTTTGATGTTCAACTGTTTTTTGCTGAAGATATTCGAATTCGCGGGAGAAAATGACTTAAGATGGCTATTTCAGTTTTTTTATAAAAGTACAGGAAAAGTCAAAAAATCGCCTTGTCTAGTCTTGGTTGGATAACCCTGTACATAGTTACAGGTGAAGCTAAGAAAAGCGAATTAATTGAAAATAGCATCGCATGTTTAGGTTTATCTTATTCCTGTCGATGCGTGTTACATGTCTAATGGTTTTTGTATTAGCATGTTAACAGTGACTCGGATACCTGAGATGTTCAACAATTTGGAAAAGAATGATGATAGTGAAGATATATTTGATATTCTTCTCGCAGCAAGCAATAAAATGCAAAATATTTCAGCAGAAAATATTTATTGACTCCAGTGATAAAGATTACCTGCCTGAAAGGGACAATAATACAGATAGTTCTGAGTCAGAGATAGAGTTATTTGAAAATAGGGTAGACCCTAACATATAATGCATGTAGAAGATGAAGGCCCTATTATACCATCTATTGAGATAGATCAAGGTGCAGTGCCCTTAGAAGTAGACTTTGGCAACATGTTAGAAGGAGAAAAGAGATGCTTAGAGCAGCAGGTAAATCAATGGGACAAAAATAAAACAAAACGGCTCAGAATGGAAGGAAAACCTTACATGGGTTATAGTAGAAAATATGGCAAAGTTAGCGATAATATTCCCAGAGAAGGTCGAAAATTGGGTCAAGCATGTAAATCGAATTAATGTATTAGAGCAAAAAACATGCACTGTTCAGAAATTACAGAAGCACGGCTTAAATTATTTGAGAGCTTCTGAACTGATATGAACTGGGATCAACTTAAGATTTTTGTTATAACCCATGTAAAAAATTGTGATACAAAAAGAACCTATACAAAAAAAACAAGATAGCAGAAGAAAGAATACTTTGCAGTATTTTTTAACTGTAGCGCGAACGACAAAATACAAATTTGCAAAAAAAATTTTTGCAAACATATTGTGTTTAGGTAGATATGTGTTCAGGATTGGATAAAGAAAGGGGCAAGTGGTATGACGAGTTCTACTGATTGTAACAACCAAAAGAAGAAACCGTCGTTCAGACAAGATAAAGATGCTGAAAATATGTATCCTACAGAGTTTTTTTAATAAACTACCTGAGTTACCATCCCACTACGCTCGTTCCAGTTCCTCAAAATTGTATTTAGAAACAACGGTCAAAAGTTTAAGTCAACTTTTTAACTTGTATAAAGAGACTTATGTATTAGCGATAACAAATTGACCCTATATCAAGAACAGTTTTTAATAATATTTATATTCTAAAAATTTATTATTATATTCAGTAAAAAAGGGTAAATGCAATTTGTGTATCAAGCATAAAGCAGGACAGCTATCAGATGAGGAACTGAACGCTCATAGGCTTAAAAAGGAAAGGGCACGTGACAAAAAAAAACAACGATAAGGAGACTGCAAAAATTACCACCAAGGGACGTAGGTATTTTAACAATTGATTTACAATAAGCAGTAAGTTTGTCCATTTGTTCAAGGCAGTGCAATTTTTTTTAAACTTAAACTTTGCTGTCATAATTTCACTGTATATGACACAGTATCCCATCAGGCAACTTGCTGAAGCTGATATGGCTGCATCAACATTTGTTTCTTGCCTGTTGAAACACCTTGAAACAAATTGTCAAAGTGAATCTGGTCCAATTTATAATTAATAGCGACGGATGCACATACCAGAATCGAAACAATATAATGTCAAATGCGTTACTTAATTACGCCGTCGTTAATAATATAGAGATTGTTCAAAAATATTTCGAAGTTGGGCACACTTAGATGGAGTGTGACTCTGTGCACAGCTGCATAGAAAGAAAAATAAAAAAATAAAGACACACTTACCAAGTGATTATTTGCGATTTTCAAAAGAAGCCAGATCTAGACCTGCCCCTTATGATGTTGTATGCATGCAGTATACAGATTTCAAAGACTTCACCAGAAAAAGATTTTATAGATACAGTTTTATTAGACCAGGAAAAGTAAGTTGCTTCATATTTTCATTCCATTACGAGTATTTATAAATAATAATACTTTGTTTACTTTAAGGTTGTAAGTGATCCAGTAGTAACAGACATAAAAGCTTTAAGATATTTGCCCGATGAAAAAATTTATTATAATCTCGATTTTGATGACGACTGGAAAGAGCTTCCACGGAGACCAAAGAAGGTATTAGAAGTTGTAAAGTGGCCAGCCATGTATAATAATAAAAGAACGATAAAGAAACAGAAGTGGCAACATTTGCAAGCTTTAAAATCTATCGATTGTCACAGCTTTTATGATAATTTAGAATATAATGAAGTTTAATTAATTACAAAGTTATAAACAATTAATAAACATACACTCTATTAAACAAATTGTTGTTTTTTTGTTAAGGAAATATAATAATATTACTAACAAAATACAAACCACGTATACCACTCAGAAAATGATTTTTTTGATTCAATAACACGTAAACCACACCAAAAACTTAAAAAATCTTTAACAGACCTATTTTTAAAAAATAGTTTAGCATTAATATTGTTGATTTAAAAGAAAACTTTGTCTCAGTCAAAAATTCGAATTAAAAAAATGTTTCTTGTTGCTCCTGTAAAATATCATTTTTGAGCTTACGCGAGGTATTAGTACTTCAACGAAGCTATATTAAGGCAGTGATTGTTCATTTTATTTTCATTAGTATTATCGCGCGCAATTGATAGCATGCTTTTAAAAGTTAATCTTTTACTCACGTATCTGTGAAATCAAAACAATGTCGGAAGCAAAAAAGAAGAGACGGCAGTATAGTGCGGAATATATTAAATACGGATTTATCGAAAATCCCATGAATCCATCATGGCCAATGCCTTATTTGTCCCTTTCCTTTTCGTGAGACTATAGCCTTACCGATGAGCCGTAATACGGCGAAACGCGTCCAAGGATTGGGTCTGACGAAAAGAAAAGGGACAAAGTTCTTTCTTTTATAATACAAGAGCTCATGGTTTTCTGTGCTCTTTTTACTGTCGCTTGGGGGTTGCGTCAGAATTTATCCAGCTTTCAGGGGAAATTTGTTTCTTGAGACTTTTTAAACATTTAATTTTATATTCGTCTTCAGAAAAAAACCTTTAAAATAGTTGCTACATATTTTAAAGTCATTGCTATTCGTTTTCCTGTTACGTTAAATTGTACTAAAATGAATCTTCCAGGATTAAGATTTTCTGGTTTTACAATTTAAAGATGTGACACAGTTCCTTCTAGGAAATTAACATCATCGCTATTTTTAGAAGCTTATTGCCATTCTTCTTCGGAGCTCGTTTCTTCTGCAATAGGAATATGTCTTTTTTATATATTTTTTTCTGTGTTTGTTATTATTCTACTTTTTGTTTCTTAAACTCTCTGGCTTGTTATCCTTCAAGTTTTTCTGGCTCTTTCTGCATTTTGTTTTTTTCTTTGTCTTTTATGTCGAGCCATTTATCCGACGTTATTTTACTGCAAGGATCTTGTTGGTTTTGTTGAATACAGAGTTTCTTTCATTTCTTTTCACAAGGGTAAGGAAGAAGGCTTTTCGGAACTGTTAAAATATTAGACTGATGTTGTAAAGATATTACGTTTGGAAGATTCAATTTTTTCAAATTGTGTGGGGATTCTCAAGCTCGTGCTAGTACTTGGCTGGTCAGTCAAATTTTTTCTTTTTATATTAATATTTAGGGCGGTATTTCTATTTTCCTTGACATATTCTGGTATAGGATCATCCCTCAGATTTTCATTCATCATTATAGGTAGTTACTGGAGACGTGAGTGATCTAACTAGTTCATTGTCATTATTAATGGTATTGTCATTATTTATTTCTTAATTTTGTTCTTCTGAAATTTCGTTCATTATATTCAATCACAGATTGTACAAAATAAGACTTCTTCTTACCTTCCCATTCATAAAATCTTCGTTTAATCATTTTAAATTGATCTAGCAAACGAGTTCTATTTTTTGCTCTACGAGTATATATTTATATTCCAAGTGTTAACCACATTTTTGTCATTTATTAAACACTTATTAGTGACTTTAAAAAGGTATGGACATAAGTGGATTCGAGGGTGACGCTAATGGTTATCACACTGGCCATATGTGTATCAGTTATTTTTTCTTTAAAAACTCTTTTTTAAATATAGTAGATTAGGCAATTTACCTACCTATAAGCAAATACAGGGCAACCAAAATTATTAGGAATATATCAAATAATAGCAATGATTATAGATTTTTGCTTGGTAACAATTTTAGGAATTTTGCGTACATCAAACATAGGGTGTACTCCGGTGTACTTTAGAAGTTATTTTAAGACTGCGATTTCTTTTCGTATGTTTGCATGCATCCTCCCCCATTCTGGTCAGATGGATCACCCCTTATGCACACCAAATGTGATTGGACGACGAAATCACATGTTATTATTTGACACTACAAATAAATGGCTATAAGTAGGATAGGTACTGACCATAAGTGGTGCCTTTGCCCTACTGTTTAAATTTCTGTTTGTAGAATTAAGTATAGGTGTAGCGTACATTAATTATGTTCAGTCTGGTACGTTTTTAATTTGTATTAACTTGAAAGATAAATTACTTACCCCGATTTTAAAAGTTCACCAAGAACTTCTTTCTTTCGTTACAACTATGGAAAATCTCGAGACTTCTTTACCACTAGCTCACAGTAGTCGTGGACTACTACCGATAATTTTAAAGAAAGTGCAAAAAAAAAATGACATTGTTTAGGGTTTATTAGGATATTTTTTAATGGACATCTAAAATTAGATATAACTCATTTATGTAATAATACTGGTATTTCACTGACAAATTTATTCACGAATTAATCCATGAAATCGCTTCGCTAATGTAAGTCGGTAAATTTGACCTAAAAATATTTTTAAAAAATGAACCATATTATTTTAGATTAAATACTAAACGCCTAATTATGGACTTGCTAGGTTGGTTTCATTCCGGATACTTGTTCAAGTACATTTGTGTTCGGCTTTTACACAATTTATTTGGCATATCATGTAGCAGGACAGGACTTTTCTTCGCTTATAACTTCCCTCCATCGTAAAACAAATTAAATTAAAACTCGAGAACAACAATTTCAATAAAAATAAACAAAGAAAAGAAAACTTAAGATCGGCTTTAAAAACGCTACCAAATAAATACTAATAAATATGTCAATAAAATTGATGTTGTCCTTTTGTCAGCGCCATCATTTCACGGCTACTACACCAAAATGTTCGAAATTTAATAACAACCTGGTGTTTCATCTTTCTTAAAAGTAATCAGAATTTCATAATATTCATAGGAGGGGTTTTGAGGTGGCTGATCACAAGTGTATGGTCAAATTCTCACGAAACAAAATGGCGGATAAATTCATAATCGGCGGGTTTTAAGGTAGTTTTAATAAATTTGAATGCTGGCAATAGCGAAAACAACTATGTTGTAATATTTTCTGTCATTCCACAAAAACTGGAGAAATTAGATAGGATAGGATTTAGGGGACTATAGTTGGGATTTTGGGTGAGTAACCGTAAGAAATCAATTTCTTCCCACTTGCCGACGTTTCGCTTTATTTTAAAACAATTTGAAGGCTCGGGAAGTATTCTCTACAGTTAAAACATAATAATGAAATTATGAGAACCATAGATACCTACTCGTCTTTTTGACAAAACATTGAGCATAAACCGATATTTTAAACCGTTTGTGTGTGTGTACCCTATTTCGTAATGTTTTGTCAAAAATGCGAGTATCTATTTTAACTCTAAATAATTACTTCCAGAGTCTTGAAAATGATTTAAAATAAAGCAAGACGTTGGCAAGTTTTCACGCGTATTTATGTTTTAATGTTTATTCAGCTGACACTACAACTTGTTATACCACTATGGGTGCACGCCATAATAATATTTCTAGAATTATAGTTACTTAAAAAAAACTTTATTTTTAATAAATATCAACACATACTACATACATTAAGCAAAAAAATTAAATAAATAACATTTAAAAATATGATTTAAGTTATTCCTGTACCAAGATCCAGCAAAACACTACAAAAAATTTCAGTTAC
Source organism: Polydrusus tereticollis (assembly GCA_963920685.1). Lineage (NCBI taxonomy): Eukaryota > Metazoa > Arthropoda > Insecta > Coleoptera > Curculionidae > Polydrusus > Polydrusus tereticollis. The sequence continues at coordinate 62,584,409 of OY987329.1, forward strand.
CTACCATTGGAACTTTGTTCTTATAGCCAAGACCACATCTTTAAGTATTATAAGTTTACGTATTAAAATAAAGAAATTGATTTTAATGAGCCAATCGAAACTAGCAAGGCTAAGTCTGACAGATGGACTGCGTGCAGACTTGCATGTCTTTAAAACCACCACCACGTTCCCAATTAGGGGCAGTATGTAATTAAGATGATCATTGATCGCTGACCACACTTGGTGGTACATAACCCCCAAATTGTTTCTCCAATTCTTTAGCAACTGCTATACACAGTCTATCTTGAAACGGAGCTGCGACGACCTGTATGCCTAAAGGCAACCCTTCTTTTCCTAATCCCATTGGTACCTGGGTTACAGGAAACTTCATTACATTCCATATAGCAAATGTATTGAAATTGTACGGTCTTAATAAAGGTGTGTGATGATAGCTAGCCGGAAACGGTGCTGAAGGATACAGAAGAACGCTATTATCGTCTAACTTGGTCTAAAAAAAAGTGGTTTATTGTAATTCAAGTGAACAGACTGTAGTACGCATGCTAAATAATACAGGGTACTCAAAAAGATTGGCATCAAATCAAACACTATTATATTATTAATTTTTTAAAAAAGTTTTATTTTTGATAAAGGTTGAAGCTTGTGTCTAGTAGAACTTAAGAGTTCATCATCGCAAGCCCTGACCGGCACACAACCGACCATACAGCAATGTAAATTAAATGGGGTTTCTTTGCGCTCAGCTATGAACGAATTTCGAGAAAACTGGTAAATTATTTAGCTTTGGTTAAAAGGATATTGAAAGGCAACTCTATATGCGAGTTTTACCATGTTGCATATTGTTTATTAAGGATTCACATGTTGAGAAAATCATGCATAAAGTTGCAATTCTAACAGCGATAAATATATTACTGCATACATTTCGAAAACGAAAGCCGAATAGAAAAATCTGCAACATGTTAAAACTCGCATATAGAGTTGCCTTTCAATATCCTTTTAACCAAAGCTAAATAATTTACCAGTTTTCTCGAAATTCGTTCATAACTAAGCGCAAGAAACTCCATTTAATTTACATTGCTGTATGGTCGGTTAAGTGCCGATCAGGGATTACGGTGATGGACTCTTAAAAATACGCACAGCCCTGATACAGGCACGGATCCAGGATTGTTTCGACGGGAGGGTTCAAGGTCATCGAGATCGGAAGCATAGAAATAATTAACGCATTATACAAGGTGTCCGGTAAGTATATGGCATACTCTCAGGAGCGTATAGGGGAGGCCAAAATAACCCTTATTGGTCATTAAAAAAATTCCTAGAGAGAAACGGAGATACAGAGCCCGAAAGGGGTACCCAGCTCTAACTTTCAAGTATTCATATAAAAATAATACCTATTCAAATTAAAATATTTGGGTTATACATTTTGTAAGTACTAAAATACTTTTTTGGTATGGATTTATACTTTACGTAAGTAAAATTAATCATAGTAAATCCCAATATTAAACAAGAAATCTTTTATTGCAATTTATTTAATCAGGAGGTCGACTGCCATCGGACCTATGATGACTGACACTTTCTCGCTTCAAGGCCTCGTTCTTCCGTGGTGGTGGCCTAACAAGAAGGTTAAGCCCGAGAAAAGCAACTAACGAGACGCGACAATATGACATTTGTCGAAATCATTGAAGTGGAAGGTGACCCGGCCAACTGTCATGAGTTTAGTCCGGCCGTATTTCAGCTGTTAGTCCAGGTGTCAATGAGTTATCGAGTTACTTATCGTTTTCGCTGAGTTCGTCATCAGGACATTCTTTAAAAAAGGTAATCTACATTTGTTTCCAGGATTTCAGGATTGTCTCGAATTTCGTTGAAATAGTGGGTTATTCTTTGTTATTCATCAGATCTTTCCTGGTGTGAACTGACGTCGAATATACAAACTTCTTTAAATTAATTAATTAAAAGAAAAATCAATGTAGTCATGTCGGGCTACCTCGGTGGCCATACAATAGGCCCACCTCGACCTATACATCGATTACCAAAAGTATTTAATAAGTGCTGACGATCTAAATTGCTAAAACGGGGCGGTGCACTGTCGGCATTAACGACATCTAATTTCTAAGGGCACATCTTCTAATAAACCGTTTAAGTTTTGTTGCAAGAATTGCAAATACAATGCACCATTTATTTAATCTGCCTTCAATAAAGAACGGTTCATGCAATGAGATGATTGATGATAATCCCCGCACACATGTTAACCATGAACTCAAAGTTCGAATTTCGTGCATATTACAATACGGAATCGCCTGTCACCTAGAACAGAACACAGGGTTGGTGTTTTAATCATCATTTTTTTCATAAAAATATGGCAGAAATAAAGTTAATTTATGTGTGGCTTCTTTGTCAGCCAAGTTGGTCGTCAATGTAAAGGCACAGATATTTTACATCTGGACTGAAGCTGATTTCAACATTGTTGACTTAAATTAACATCTAAGATCGACCTAAGAGAACTGGCTACTCAGGGATAGCAGGCAACGAAAAAGCAGACAAACTAGCCAGAACTGAAGCTGCTCAGAACTTCAAGGGTCCTATACCCGCTCTAGGCGTATCCAAGCAGGTGGTAAAAACAACAATGAACAGATTCATTCGCATCTGAACCGTTCGACCACTACTCCTGGCCAGAGAAACGCAAGGGCTACAATAGGAAACCCCTCAACGATATGATATGCTGCTTTTAACACGCACTCACATAAAACAAGTCATGCTTATTGACAGGTCACTGTCCTTTAAAAAAAAACACCTTCAGAGGACTAGTATTCACGACGGACCCATAGTGAATGCAGACTATGTGGTGAAGAGGAGGAAACCGCCTCACACATAATTTACAAGTCGATGCGTTGGCTCGCAGAAGACCCAACATATTGGAAGAACAGCCTTAAGGCTGCGGTGCCAAGATGATCAGATTAACCTAATCCCCGCCTTTTAACCAACCAACAGACCCCGCGCTCGGAGTATAAGTCATGTTCAAAACAGGTAACCACCAATACTTACATTCAAAGACATTAGAACTATTAGACCAAATTGTTTACATTTTGATGTGGCAAATCATCATTCCCTCTTTATTATTCATCTCTGTCGCTCAAAATTTGACCTTAGCCGGCTTTATCTGTCTGTTAGAAATATTATGGAAAAACTGTTTTTAAAAGATTGAGTTAGTAATTGCAGTAACGCCCAGAACCTAACATACAAAAAAGTTAAGGTGTGCGTATCAAATTATGCATTCATGCTTGCAATGTTATGCGAATATTTTATCGAAAACTGTTAAAAACCTTAAAAGTATTGAAATTATTATTATATATATCAGGCACTACGGCAGCATTGTACTACGATTTTACAACCGGAGAGATTCTTTGAATGACTGTAGCGATTGCGATGTTGCCAGTGAGTCACAGCAGCTAGCTTGTGTTTTTGTGCCTTTATTGCAGTTTATTTTTGATTTCCTTGTGTATTTGCCTAAACATTAGTGTATAAATAAACAATCATGGTTCGTGCCTGTGTAGTGTGTAAAAAGTGGATCATTTTAATCCAAATTTATCATTTCATCGGTAAGTATGGTTAGGTTATTGTTTTATAGAAAGCATTGGTGTAGCGTATGGGTTTGTTTACTAATGCTGTGGTAGCACCATTGTTGTTAAAACTTTTATGCACAATGAAAAAGTTTTGTTATACTTAGAAACAATTAAGAGTAGATATTGATAAATAACTCATGGTAGCTACTTAATAGTAAACGAGTAAAAAGATAGCGACTAGTAAAATACTGTAAAATTGAAATCCTATTCCTAAATTTAATTAGGTACCTATTTATTGAGATGTTTTATATATAACATATAAACATTCTCTTTATATTTCCCCTGCTGAAAAAAGAAAACTTTGGTTTTCTTTAGTAGGATTATGGATAACCAACCTTTACGAAACAATCCAGAGTTGTGCTCGGATCACTTTTTTCCTGCAGATATTTTAGTAAGGGTGAATGGTGCTAAACATGTTAGAAAGGGAGTAAACCCTCGTTACTGTGAAGGCTTGTTATTTCTAGACGACCTCTCTAACAGGTAAGATTGGGAGGTGTCAAGTTTTGGTTTGCCTAATAGAATTATTTAAAATATTTTAATATCCTTGTTTGTTTTTTAGTTCTGAGTCAACTGTTATTGGAACACCACCTGCCGCAAAAAACAACATTGGGGTATACCTATTATTCATTATGAAACCCTTTTTATATTAATTAGAAGTTCATTTTATTCATTTTTAGGATGTCTAAGCTATGCTTTGATGATATGTTGGTTAAATCAGATGATGCTGATCGAGTTGCTGATAATCCTTACAAGATTATTTATAATTCTCCTAATATCCAAAGGTACATAGGCCCTATGCAAACAAAAGTTGTTCAAAAAAATGTTAATCATGAAGAAAAATGCTATTTGGGCGTTTTCTTTTATTTTTCTGTTGATTCTAGAAAAAAGTTCTATGTCCATCTCTTCGTTTTATTTTAGGCCTACAAATATTGTTCCAAATATAATGTCAGTTCCTGGTCCTTCTGGAATTGGGTAAGCATATTTTCTTTTTAGGTAACTTTACATCTTTATCAATTTTAATTAACACAATTTATTTTTGTAAACTAATTTATGATTTTGAAAATAAACAGTCCTAACATTGATAAGATGTCATCCTCAATCACCGAAACTGCTTCGGAAGTAGGATAATTTCAACCTATTGAAAATTATGCAGCTATAGAAAATGCTACATCTAGGAAAAGGTATATCAAATTAGTACTCATACAGGAGGGTGTTCATTTACAGCACACTGTTAAAATTTTTTTTTCTTTTTGTTTCAGTACGTATAGTCATTCAGGTTAAGTGGGGTCATTAAGGGGCACATTTAAATTTTTTTTTTATACAGCAGGTGTTCAATACTGAATATGATTTAAGATATTCAGTTTAGTTGCTTGAAGCACACAGGTCATTTAAATACACCATAAGAGTACCTAATATACAGGATATTTCATTTAGAAATTTGCAACTTTGGTGTACGTATAACTTTTTTTTGAGCCACCCAGTATATTCCAAAATAATTTTGAAATGTGCTCCCAATATAAACCAACATATTAGGTACTAGAACAAAAATAATTTAAAATTTTTTTAACGTTTTCCGTACATGTTTCGTATGTGCGCCACCCTGTATAATATAAATTGTTTTCATTGCATAAAGGAGTAAAGCTACCTACTTAAAGTGTATTTTTTACATTTTTTAGAAAAGGGCATTATATTGGAGACATGGCCAGTAGCGATTTTTCCACCCCAGGGAAATGGAGGAAAAACGTTACAATTAAAAAAACACAATTACTGAACAGAGAAAGCAAATTTATAATTTAAAAAAACAACTAACCTGAACTAACCTGAACTAACCTGAACTAACCTAAACTAACCTTAAAGATCGGGTAAGGACATTAACAGGACTATTAAAAGTGTTGAAGGATAAATTTTCTATAACAGAAGCAGCACAATCATGTATTAGGGTATGTTTTATTTATGATGTATGATTAAGTAGTTATTTTTTTGGAATACATTATTCTGTTTGTGAAGCCATCTTCTTTTGTTGTTTTTAAACATTATTGCAAATAAAGATTATTAATTATATTATACATACACGTTAGTTTATCATTGTTTATCACAGAATATCTTCTATCATAACTTCCAGCTTTTAACAGGAAGTAACAAAATATGACATCTGGTTAAACCCGAGGTTGATATTTGTTGACTTCAAGAACCGTAATTTTTCAATTAACAATATCTCAACAACCATTCAGTTTAGACATATATAGTACATACAATGGTGTTAAGTCGATGAGTACATATTACAAAGTTTAGGACAACCTGTATATTTAATTATATGCTTGTTGAAGGCAGTTTTTGAAATAAGAAATGTTTGTATTCATTGTTTTTTTTTTTTTGATATACAGGAGCTAAGATATTTCATGTCCAAATAGAATTGGGACACTCGTATAATGTCCTATAGATTTTAATAAGAATAAATGTAGTCTACCTCGTAATTACAATTTTTACAAAGTTTTTTATAATGTTTTCAATTCTAATAATGAAATAAAGTTTAGCAACTTTTTTGCAATAGTAGCAGTGTTTTATTTTGCATTTACGTACCTAATACCCATATTTTGTGATAAATTTCCAACTGAAACTAATTCAAAATAGGAATTTTCCAAATAACCTCTTTCTTTCATACTGGGATTCAGAAATTTCGGAATCTTATAAGTATTAAAGGTAAATTTGTGATTCTAAAATTCAAGATTCGGAATTAATCCAATATGTTAAAAGGATTTCAGACGAAAAACAATTAAATCAAACAAGCAATGTGATTCATTTTTTTTTATTGTAGTATATTTCTTGTAGCCTATTATTTCCATTCTTAGGAAAAAATTCTGATACAAAAAAATTTATTGTATTATTTTCATACATTGTTGTTAGGTTTTAACCTCTACACCACTGGCGATCAAAACCAAGGGACGGTTTACAATGTTGCCGATCGGGCAAAGGAGATCTGCCTTTCTCTCTCGCACTCGCCAATTATTTTAAAACAATAATAGTCGATACTTTTATGGGAATTATGAATGAATCGTTTCGTCTAATAGTTCTAATGTCTTTGCTTACATTGGATAGGTTTTTCTTGCATAATTTAAATTTAATGCCTAGATTAAACAACCATAAATCGGAAAATAAATAATAATGAGTTGAAGAAAAGAAATTTTTGATTCTAAATTTATTTTTAGGGTTTGTTTTTCATTTTTGAGAAACATTTCTAGCTAAAATTTCCTACTTTCTTAAAAATGAGAGTTTCTCCCGCGTTATTTTGATTTTTTAAATTAAATGAATTAGGACCTCATTAAAAACAAACTACGGAATATTAAGATACGTTGGAACAAGCACTCGCTTTGGTCAAGAATATGATTTCATAAAATTTTGGCGCAAACAATTAAATAGAGTTCATTTAAAAAACCAAGCATTCAGTTAAATTATATAGGGTATTAATTAAGTATGTGTCCAAACTTAAGAGTGATATTCCTTCCTTACTAAATTTTAAGAACGGTCATATAAACATAGGTCCGCAACCGCGGTATATTTGAGATACAGGGTGTTAGAAGTTTTAAGCGAAATTAAAAATATGCACGTCACTGGCCTATTTCCTTTTTGATAGCACAGTTATGTAAGGGGTGCAATGTCAAATGCAAAGTACCTTTTGATATTGTTTTGATTTCGGCGTTGTTCAGGATATAAATGCAATTTTATGAAACACTGATAAGTGCATAGCGATATGTACAGGGTGTACAACTAAGAAAGGCAGCCGGCTGTATCTGGGAAACCATTGAACATAAAGATTTAAAAATAAAAAAATTATGGGAAAAATGGCAGAGAAATCGCTGAAAATTATTTTAAAGTTTCTAAGTCCGACCGCTAGAGGGCGTAACTATAACGACCTTCTATATACCCTAACTACCCTAAGTGTTCTTTTCTCCAAAATGTAGTTAATTAAGATATAACAAAAACTACATTAAATTTATTCTTACGACATTTTCCAACAATTTAATTTGGAATTTTTTGTCTATACTCTCTCAAAACTTGTTACCCAAAAATGCTCGTAACTTAGGTTTGGGTTAATGGAATTGAGCCAGATTGGACTTGTTGGAAAGAGCATTTATTGTTTCAGTCAATATTTAATGATTTACAGTCAGCAAATAATAACTCAACTCTTTGAGGATATTACAGTGGCCGGTAGAGGGCGTTATTTTAAAGTGGTAAATTTTCCATTTTTTCTTGTAAATTTCAAATGGTACCATATATCTTTTTAAGGTAACTTAGATAGGGCAACTAATTACAGAAAAAATAGCCAAAACCGCATTTCGATATCTTTTTTAGAACTGGAGATAATAACAAACAAAAAAGAAAATTGTAAAAACGCGTAAAAACATTAATATTAAACACATTTATTTTCGTAGCTTTTTTGTCTTTTTTATTACTATTATTATTTAATTAATGTTGCTCAAAATGTCCACCATCGTTTTCAATACACAAATTAAGCTTTTCTCGCGTGGAATGAACCGCAGCTTCTATTTCTAGCATAGATTTTCGGATGGCGTTTTGAATTCAGTATATAAGGTTTTCCCTCGTTGGTCTAGTTTGAAAAACTATTTCATTCAGTCGTCCCCATAAGTAAAAGTCCAAACACATTCGATCTGGGGACCTAGCGGGCCAGGGAAATATTGTGCCTATACCTATCCATCTGCCTGGAAACCTTTCATCACGACGTCGTCAGACATTGGCAGAAAAATGCGCTGGACAACCATCCTGTTGAAAAAAACATGTGCTGTCTTGTTTACAAATCAACGTCTTCAAGCAAAACGAGCAGCTGATTAATATACTGATATATTATAGGGCGACGGATATTACCGGTAGTATGGAGACGTCGTGCCAACCGTGTAAAAACTCTTTGCTCAAATCTGTGCCTATCGAGATATCTTAAAGCATATATTCCTGCTGCTATAACAGCATTCTGAGAATTTGTGTAAAAACTCTTTGCTCAAATCTGTGCCTATCAAGATATCTTAAAGCATATATTCCTGCTGCTATAACAGCATTCTGAGAATTTTCAAAATACACCGCAAGCATTATCAAATGCTACTTCGTTGGAAACTGGCATTTTGGCTTAAGCAAAATAATTTGACAAGTCTTTTGGTTCATTGCACTTTATTTTATTTATTTATTCATCTTTATTTCAAAATTACATTGATAGGTACTAAGAACTAACAAAATAAAATGAAATGTCGTCAAAAACAAACAAAAACAAAAATACTAAATACAACCTTTTTAAACTAAACATATTTACTATTTCTCAATTCTCCAAGTAATCATTTACAGAGTATGGCTCTAAATCTACCAGAAAGTCTTTTAATCTTTTCTTAAATAAACGTTCATTTGGGGAATCTTTAATTTCTGCTTTTAATTTATTATACGTTTTAATGCACATGTAATATGGATTTTTCTCTGACAAAGTCAACCTATGTATTGGATAATTTATATCTTGTGTTCTTGTATTATAACTATGATGCGTAAATGTATTAAATTTATTTTTGTTTTTATAAAAAAATACAATGGTCTCGTAAATGTATAGTGCATAAATAGTTAACATATTTTTAGATTTAAAAATACCTCGACATGACTGCAAATATGACATCCTATATACTATTCTCAATATTTGCTTCTGAATAACAAATATTGTTTGTAATTTCGAATTTGTCCCCCAAAATATAATTCCATACCTAGCTGTAGCTTCAAAATTTGCAAAATACAAGGTTCGTCTTGCTGTTTCATTTAAATACTTGGTTATTATACGTAGACAATAGCATATTTTATTTAATTTATCAGTTAGGTAATCTACATGATGTGACCAGTCCAAAAACTCGTCAATGTGAATACCTAGAAATTTTGTATTTCTTTCCACAGATAGTGGATCTTCATCTAGCTCCACAATTTCGGGAGTTTCTTTTCTACTTAGCTTAGTTTTAAAAACGAGAATGTTGGTTTTTTCATTATTTAAGATTAACCTATTTTTTTGAAACCACAACTTGGCATCTTGGTAAATTTTCTTTGCATTAGTTGTTAATTCTACCACATCCCTACCACCTACCAATATATTAGTATCATCAGCATACTCTGTAAGGCTGGATAAAGGGTCTAAATTATTAATTTCTAAATTTAAATCATTAATGAATATAATAAATAGAATTGGCCCCAGTATGCTGCCTTGTGGAATTCCTATCGTATTAGATGCAATTTTTGATTTGTATGAACAATTTTCTTTTTCTATAACTACTCTTTGTGTACGGTTACTTAAATATGATGAAATCCATCCTAGAGCACAACCCCTGATACCATATAATTCCAGTTTCCGCAAAAGAATATCTCTATCCAAACAATCATAGGCCTTTGAAAGATCCAGAAATATACCCATAGCAATTCTACCCTGCTCTAGATTACTTAATATTAAACGTGTAAACTGAAAAATTGCCGTTTGTGTCGATCTACCACTGAGGTAACCATGTTGATTCTCCGAAAAAAGTTGACATTCATTCATAAAACTAATTAGTCTATCACACATAACCAACTCAAAAAGCTTTGAAAAACTCGGAAGAAGACTTATGGGCCTATATAGCTCTCTAAACTTTCTGAATCGCCCTTATTCTTATAAAGCGGTTTAATCATTGCTAATTTAAGTTGTTCGGGGAAAATACCTTCTCTGAGTGAATTATTTATTATGTATGTTAATACTTTACAAACTATTGGAATACTGAGTTTAACGATACTCGTCGGTATTTCATCATCCCCACTACTATGTTTATTTTTAATTTTCTCTTTAAATTTTAAAATTTCTAAACAAGTAACTGGCCGCAGATACAAAGATTTGAAATTATTTGGAATTGTAGAGTCCCACTTAACCTCATTAACATTTCGAAGTAAATCCGGAACTATTTTAAGTAAAAAATCATTATACTGATTAGATATCTCTTCTGGTTCTCCAGTGATTACAGTATTATTGTTTTTGTGTCTCCCAGATATTTCATCATATATAGTCCACATACATTTATTCTTATTGTCTGACTGCCTAATTCTATTTTCATAGTTTGCCGACCTGCAATTTATTAGAACATCATCATATTCTTTTTTGACTTTTTTGTACATTTCGTTATAGGCGTTACTATAATTTTTTAACTGCAGGAGTGCATCTAACCTATCTTTTACATTCTTAAGTTCATTATTGTTTCTATAAAGGGATTTTCTATACTCTTTCTTATTAACTAGTTTTTTAGGAAAACATTTCATAAAAATGGGCACAAACAAATTTATAAAAACTGACCATTGTTCATTAACATTTGATTTTTCTATTTGATAAACACTTACCCAGCTTTCTTGTCTCAAAGAATTTGCAAAGTCCTCCTTATTAATTGACGAAAAAAATCTTTTGTAGTGTGGCGTAAAAGTGTTCTTCTTTTTAGTATTGAAGATAACCTTCTGTGCAAAATGATCTGATATAACAGTATTTAAAACAGAACTATGCAGCTCAGATTTAGAAATATTTGTAAAAATATTATCTATACAGCTTTTAGATGTGCAAGTTATTCTAGTATTCTCTAATATTGTTGGACTCATCACATCAAAGCCTAGGTACTTCATTTTTAAAATGTAACCTGTTGATTAAATGGATTTCAAAATAACATGTTTTAAGTAGGTTTCGACTAAAAATCATATGTCAATCAATCAAAGCTATAAATGTGTCAATTATTATTTTATTTTTGTATAATTACAGTGCGACAAATTATGAGGTCAAAACTTGCCACCCTATGGATAGTTTAAACCACAAAGCAACTTGTGGTATAATCCGCATTAGATATAAGTTTATATTGGCTTTAATTTTCGTATACGCTGTCAAAACGAGTTTAAGTTTCCATAAGTATTTGTTTTTATATTTTACGCAATATATGACTAAAATAATAAAAAAAATAAATAAATTATTACGCACGCCTATGCTGCCACCATTGCACCATAGCGACTCTTTTCATTTGCATTAATTTTGCCGTCCTGCCTCCTCAGGTGTTTTAGCTGTAAAACCATGTTTGCATTTTAACTTATGAGAACGACTGGAAAAAATGGTTTTTCAAACTAGACCAACAACGAGGAGAAACCTTATATACCGAATTCAAAACGCCATTCGAATGATACCTCGTTCATCATTAGGGTTTTCTTAAGTATATTCAATGACTTTAACTTCTTTTTGTTTTTATTATTGTTTCATCAGCGGGTCTTCCATGAGGGGGTCTGTTATTGAACATTTGGTTCTTATCGAGCTGAGCAGGTACAATGCAGTAGAGAAGTATTTACTTTTGAGTCATTTGATTATATTTATTCGGAAGCAAGTTAAGGTGCTGGCGGGGGGAGGAGACGAGGAATGAGCCAGTCTTTCGGTAATCTGTATGGTTTTAAAGGGTTTCAATGTATATGTGAGTGTGTTATAAAGGGGTTGAGGGAAACGTCAGTCCGTTTGTAGTAGTCTACTATAATTTTGTCCATGTACTTAGTTATTGTCAGTATCTGTAAGTCATTATGTAAAGTATGGGTCATCGTATAGCGGGGCGCCCCCGTCGTGATTCTTAAACATTTATTTTGAAACCTTTGAATTTTGAGAGTTTGTCTTCTTTATGGTACTCCAGGTGGTGATACCATAAAGAAATACAGGCTGAACGATAGTCTTGTAGAGTAAAGCTTTTGTACGCAGATCCAAAGTACTTTTGCTGTTTATCAGGGCATAAATGGCACTCAGTTGACCGTTCGCTTTTTTCAAACGAGAGGCTGTGTTGTCGTTCCAGTTTAGCTGTTAATCGAAGAGCAGACCCAGGTATTTTATATTTTGACACCAGTTTATCCTAGTGTTTTTGACGAGCAATCTGGTTGCAAGCTGAATACTTCTGCCCTTCGAGAAATAGATAGACTGTGTTTTTGCATCATTTAGACGAATTTTCCATTTATTAAGCCACGCCTCGATAAGTTTAATATGACGTTGCAGTTTTGAGATTACCAACCTAGGCTATTTTGCGGTGACGGTAATCGCAGTATCGTCAGCAAACAGGCATAATTGTGTTTGAGCGAATTTTGGAATAACGCTGGTATAGATATTGTACAGAGCCGGCGCAAGGGGGGAACCTTGCGGTACTCCGATTCTGACGTGTCGCACAGTTGATAACGCATTCTCTGACGAAACTGCTAAAATCCGGTCTGACAAGAACGAGTGAACTACCTTAATTAGGTAGTTTGGCATACCTAATCTTATTAACTTTAGTATAAGTCCGTCATACTAGACCTTATCAAACGCTTTACTGATATCAAAAAAGACCGTTCCAGTTGTCCAAAGACGGTTGAAGCCTTCAGTATATTTGAAGCCAATCTGTTTGTCTGGCGCACCGTGCAATGATCAGAACGGAAAACGAACTGCTCAGGTGGTAAAATATTATTTTCAATTACGAAATCGTTTATGCGATAGAGTATAAGCTTTTCAACAATCTTGCCTAGATACGCCAGAAGGCTGATGGGTCCTAGCTTTGGAATCAAGCTAACTTCGGCTTTTTCCCAAAACTGAGGGAAGCGGCCCTTTTCTAAAATAGCCTGTGCTATATTTACTACGTCCATTAATACATTGTCAGGCAAATTTTTCAACGCTTTCATTTTTATAGAGTCGAAACCCGGAGCCTTTCTAGGTTTAGTGAATTTTATAACGTCTTTAACTTCATCTATAGAAATATTGCGAATATTCTGTATGGGGTGCTCGATAGAACTATAAATTCGTTTGGTTCTGGAAATCCTCGCGTCCCTTTCAGGATCGGTTATTTGTTCCTTAATTTCGCGAGGTAAGACTTCGAATTTGAAGAACCTGATTATTTTTGTAGCAGTTAGCTAAAAGTTATATGGTACCATTTCATATTTACAAGAAAAAATGTGAAATTTACCGCTTTTTAAAATAACGCCTTCTAGCGGTTACTGTAATATCCACAAAAAGTTGAATCATTAAATATTGACTGAAACAATAAATGCTCTTTCTAGAAAGTCCAATCTGGCTCAATTCCGTTAATCTAAACCAAAGTTACAAGCATTTTTCGGTACCCTCCGGCAATTATTTGTAGAGTATACACACCAAGACGGGATTACCGGCAAATTACTCTCTTGTTTGCAAACATACCTCTTTAACAGAGAGCAATAGGTTAAGATCGATGGTTATCTATCGGAGTCATTTAAAGTTACCTCGGGAGTTCCCCAGGGATCTCATCTGGGGTGCCTCTTATTTAATCTCCTCATTAATGACTTGAGTCGTATGTTGACCTCTGACCACTTACTATTTGCCGACGATTTGAAAATTTTCACACAAGTAACATCTCTTCAAGATGTCATCTCGTTGCAAAACGATATTAACACTGTGTTTTCCTGGTGTCAACTCAATGGCATGTCACTGAATATAGACAAATGTTTCTTTATGAGGTTCAGCAGATCGAGAAAATTGTTCCCTCATCAGTACGTCATCAATAATGTTGTTCTAAAAGAGGTGACTGTGGTTAAAGATCTTGGCGTGTACTTGGATACACAGTTAACATTTTCTGAACACTTTGATAAATAACGTCTAAGGCAAACAGGATGCTGGGGTTTGTTAAGAGATCGTGTAGGGACTTCAAAAATGTAACAGCTGTAAAAACACTGTATATTTCCTTTGTCAGATCCATCTTGGAGTGCTCAAGCATAGTTTGGTCGCCGTACTATGATATTCATATCAATAGGCTGGAAAATATTCAGAAAAAGTTCATTAAGTTTACCAGACATATTCTTTTTAACGCTGGAATCAACCTAACCGACGACCAGGCTATGGCTTATCTAAATTTGACAACGCTCTTCCGCCGAAGGGAGTACTACGACGTCTGCTTTGCCTTCAAAGTATTAAATAATATTATCAAGAGAATGTTCGGAAACTTTTTACATTCATGTTCCTAGTTACCAGACTCGTAATCCTTCCCTTCTACATTTAGCAGAACGAATTATCTGGCACATAGTCCTATAAACAGGATGTCGACAAATGTCAATAAATTTTATAATTCCTTACATTTCTTTAATCAGTTTGATCATAAATTTAAAATTCTTGCAAAAATGGCCATCCTAGGTTAGGTTAGTTTATTTCTCTCTCTCTCTTCTGGTTACGATGGCCACTTGTTTCTCAACATTCAGCCAGAATGTGTGGGTAGGGTTTCCTTTCTCACTGGCAGGGGGTGCAAATAAATGCAGTCTGAGAGTACCTCATCCCTTCTGCCTGTTTCAATTTTTGTGAAGGATTAGGGGAGTTAGGAAAGTCGGGACGGTGCGTACTGTGGCGTGTGCAGTACTAACTAGGTATCGCCAAGGTTTGACTGGAAGCTAGAAGATAATTATCACTTAAAGAAAAAAAAACAAAATTACTAAAAGTTTGAAAGGTCGTAGGCTTTTTGTAATTACGTGGGAGTTGCGATATACAGCAAGCAAAGCAAATAAGCTTCATGCAGTAGGGGGAAGCGTCATAGTTTTATGTTGTTTGTATCAGAAAGTTTACTATCAGGTTGGCTTCAATGCTATTGTGATTTGCTAATATGTGAGAAATGTTTACTGGCCCCTTACAGATGTTGGCCAGCGTGTGATAGAGAATGTTAGCCTCTCTTTGTCTTTCAATGCAGGTAAACAGAATGTGTGATAGTTCGCCACATTCGCATAGGTCGTTTTCCCTGATTTCTATTTTATGTAAGTGCACAGGAGTGAGGCAATGTGTGGTTCTCATTCTGCTCAGCATGCTATATTTTTTCCTGTTGGCCTTTAAATTTCCTGAGAACCAAGGACTCTTTTGGGGCTCATTGGCTAGCTTAAAGTATGAGGTTCCCTTATTTTTTCCCATATTTTTATATATGTTTACCCACTGGTTCCAAATTTCTTCCTTAATTTCTCTATATAATTCAGAGTAGTGGGAAACCGCATTTACATAATTGTTGGCGCTTCTTCCTTTTTCCGCTAGTAGGTCTGCCAGGTCATTCCCCTTTATAGCTGAGTGGCTAGGTACCCAAATGAATATCAGTTTTATCCCCTTGTCGGCAGGTTAGTTTATTTAATTTTGTAATTTGTAAGTGCTTTATATTTTGAAAATGTTGTTACGTAAATAAATATATAAATAGAATAAATAAATAAAAAAATCCCAAATTAAACTTGTTGGAAACTATCGTAAGAATAACTGTAATGTAGTTTTAGTATTAACTAAATTTTGGAGGACAGAACACTTTTATAGAAGGTCGTTATAGTTACGCCAAGAAATAACACCCTTAAGTCTAACCACATACCTAACTAACACCCTGTATAACCACACACTTTAAAAATAAAATAACTTACCAATATTGCTTCCCTTAAACTTTTTGTTGTCTCAACTGCCCAGGTTTCATCAACTTTCTTAAACAGACTGTTTATCAAACTGAATATTGTAGGTGTAGTAAATTCGCCTCCAATAGTAAAATGTTTTATAACTTCCAAAATGACATTTACCTAAAAAATATTCTTGTATATGCTTATACTTTTTTCCCACTATGTTAAAATAAAAATGCTTTACTTACCTCCCCGTCTTTATTGTTAATATCATTCTTAAAGTTAGAACCTTCCTTAGTCATCCAATGTGTCCACAATTTCGTTGTATGTTTTAAATCCTGAAATACTAGTTCCTGGGGTGGTTCACTGGATGTTTCATTGAAATATTCAACAGCCCTTAAATAAAAATAAAAAAATAAGTAGAAAAAGGCAGTTTTTGGAACTCATGATGATCATCTCTCCTCCTGAACTTACTGTGATAATATTGCTTTCATTTCATCCCTGAATGGACTTATAGACGGATCATGTGGATCCCTTACATAGTATATTTTTATTTTATTCACTGCTACAGGACTATCTAGTTTTAGCCTTGCGGCGTCCTCTCCAACTAAAACTTTTATTACTGGTACAAGATCGTCAGCGTACTTTGTCATGGGTCCCACTGATACCATGGTGTCAGATTCTTCTCCTGTCCTAAATGTTAAACCTTAAAAAATTGCATAGTTTGTTTAACTTTCGTTTCGAAATGTATGCGACTGCAGATATTTTTCTTTCATAAATAATTCCTCCAAGTAGTAAAAACCCATTCTTTGGCTTAAGGACATAAAAACACAACTTTACCTTTTAAAGAGATAAGACCATTTGTAATCTTGTGGCCAAAAATACCACACATAAATGCTGGTATCCTGGCTGAGCCACCAATATCTGTACCTAAAAATGTAGGTATTTTTGAAGATTGCTGTGGTATAGATGTTAATACATTACCTATTTAATTAATAAAAGAGCACATGAAAGTTTTTTGGTACCAACCTATACATTTAAATTTTGTATTGGCAGTTAGAAATGTTGGAATTTGGTTATCTTAAGCAATTTTAATAATAATTAAATTAAAAAAACCTGAACTAACCTAAACTCGGTATTTTTTTAAAGAATACATCTAGTAAAGTCTAAAATAAAGAACATTCCAATGTGTAAAGATGAATTCTGGATAACTACCCTGTAGATTAATCCATTTAAATATGTAAATTGTAATTATTAGAATAATCAATAACCGATTAATTAAATCTATAATTGAATAATTAGGAATTACCAATGCCAATTGGCGACCCACAGGCGGCCAAGATACTTGACTCTCCACCAGATGAACCTCCAACATTCCTGGTGGTATTATACGGATTCTTAGTAAGGCCGTATACAGGATTGTTTGTTTCTTGCCATAAATTTAACTGAGGAATATTTGAAACGCCTAGTAGAATTCCTCCTGCATTCTTAACCAACGCCACACAATCGGCGTCAAAAGATGCCTTCTTTCCTTGTCTCTTTTTTAGACCAAAAGACCAGGATAATCCCTTGCAGGCAGTGGATTCTTTAGATGTAAAGGGAACACCTATAATTAAAAATTTTGTATTCAACATGTAAAAATATCCTAATATATTTATGATCAACTTTCTGCGACAAAATAGGAACAAGCTTTTTACCTACAGTTAAGTATTTCCATAGTATACAGTTTGTGCCTACAGTTAAGTATTTCCATAGTGCTCAGGAACTAACCTAACGTGTAAATTTGCATGGATATACCACTCATATGATGCATCCTACTTACCTATAAACGGTTTTTCTTGAAAATCTACGTCTAATATTGTACCACTGGCAATGTCATGATCGACCTGTTTGGCTTCCTTTAAAGCTTCTTCAAATTGATCATCAACAATTGCATTTATGATCGGATTAACTGCTTTTATTCTATCAATAAACGCCTGCACTATCTCTTCTGATGTTAGTTCTCTTTTCCTGATCTTCTGTCCTAAAGATCTAGCACTGTGCAAAAGAATAGGATCCTTCGCTTTTGGTATAAACTGTCTTTTTGAGTCGTAATAAAATCCAAAGAGTTTGTCAATCAGAAAATCCATATAATATCGTAGAAATATAAATACTTTTAGAAGAAGTGAGCAAAATCCTCTAGTTTGCGTTCTTTTTTTTGATTCCCTTACTGTATCTAAAAAGGAAGTATTATCAACAAAAAAAAACAATAATAAATTGAGTCAATTGTATGTTGATATTTCCCAAACCTAGCACAGTTCACTTCACAATATTATACTGATCCACACTGAAAATACAGTTAAAATTAAGTTTAAACCAACAGTCCTATTAACCAAAAATGAAACAAAATCGGTAGGTTAGTATCATAGAGAATATTATGTACTGCTCCTGTCCTTTTTCCCAATTTTAAAATGGCCTATTATTTATTCTCCATTGTAGGTAAATTTTAAACACTCTCCCTGTTAAAAAAGTACAAACCTATCTATGGCATAACTTTTCCTCGTGGAATACTAGATAGTAGACATAAAAATAAAAGAAATTTCATAAAATATTTAAAAAAATGGGTTATTTATACCTCAATATATTTTCATTGCATTATTTTATTCTCTTTTAATAACAGCAGCAGGCCTCTAGTCCTTAAGGTAACACAGTTATAATTCTTGTACTTAATGCTTATTTTGATTTAAACCATTCTGTTTCAAACTCAATAAAATAAAACTACTTCGATAATGTTAATTATTATATCTTTATTTGCTACTTTAAACTTTGTGAGTACACTATGATTAGTGATATGCAGCGTAAGCCATTAAACCATTTTAGAAGTTTTTGAATGGATTTAAACTTAATACCAAAAAATGCCTTTGTTTGTGTATGTCTATAACCTTAAAGAAAAACTATGGGCTTTATTGTAATCAGATCAGCCAGACATTTTAATGTTGGAGTGTGTTATTTGACGCTCTGGAATTAACCGAGTTAAAAGCATGGCTGTAATATATGGTCACATCAGCATACTATATATTAGTATATACAGGGTCCTTGGTATGTATGGAAACGGTCGATTATTTCTTAAAGTACAATATAGCTAGCAAAAAATATTCAAGACAAAAGTTATAGGGTTATTTATGTCTATTAGAATTAAAAAAAATAAGTATACAGGATGAGTCAGAAAGCCGTAGAGAAATAAAGTTACTTTTTTTTAATGGAATACCCTATATCTCAGAATATTTTTGGATTTTACATAAAATTACACTTATTTTTTATTAAATGCATTATAAGTCTGCACCTAACGGTTCCTGAGATATCGACATTTGAAAAATGACATTTTTGAACTTTGACAGCTTCTAGCTTTCTAACGGTATGCCATAAAGCAAAACGGCTTCCATGTCCCTATCCTACTTTTTTATTATCTTCCCAAAGAAACCAACTTCCGGTTAAACCGGAAGTACTATATTTTCGGCTTTTGAACTACATCCGGTTTAACCGGAAGTTGACACTTTTAGAAAGATAGTTAAAAACTACGATAGGGGCATGTAAGCCGTTTTACTCTAAGACGTACCGTTAGAAAGCTAGAAGCTGTCAAATTTCAAAAATGTCATTTTTCAAAAGTCGATATATCAGAAACTGTTAGGTTTAGGCTTATAATGCACTTAATGAAAAATAATTATAATTTTATGTAAAATCCAAAAATATTCTGAGATATAGGGTGTTCCATTAAAAAAAAGTAACTTTATTTCTCTACGGCTTTCTGACTCATCCTGTATACCTAATTTTTTAAAATTCGAATAGACTATAGGAAACCTTCAAACTTCTATTTATATTATTTTTTGCTAGCTATTGTGCTTTAAGAAATAATCGACCGTTTTCATACATAACAATAACGACCCTGTATATTACATAATTATGAAAAGTCGTGAATAAGTCTCTTGACAGAGTACAGCGCTAGTTTTCAAGATATGTGTTTTACAAAATATTTGGTTCTATTCTGAAATAGTAGGGTAATTGTAAATGATTTTTGTAACTTAGTATTTTTTTTTATTTTTATCTAACATCCCATCCAAATAGTTAAAAAATTCTGGCAAAAATATATTGTAGTTGGTTAAAAAAAAATTCAAAAATTATCTGTCAGTGTTTACATTTACCCCAGTTAATTCGGGGTAAATGTAAACAAGTTTACCCACAACTATAGAAGGTAACGTATTTTTTCAAGGGGTATTTATAAACATTTAACTTTCGGAACACAAAGAAACTTTTTAGTCATTTTGGACTTGTTTACATTTACCCCACTATTATAGAAGGAAAACAAGGAATTGTGATTTTTATGATTTACTTATTATACATAAGTTGTAAAGATGCATCTTTGAATAAGAACTTAAATTTTTAAATACAACGAGAATAAAAAAATCTTAAAAAGTTGAAAGTTAACTTTGAACATAACTAAGACATGGTAGGAACCATTTTATTAAAATGGTAGTAGATCCTTTCATTTTATTTTATTTATTTATTTATTATTGACCTCGAAACAGATAAATCTGGTAATGAGGCCTATAATATATAATAACAATACATTTTTAACAAATTCCTTAAATGGTAAAAGTAATAGTTAAAATTCTAATGTTTATATTTTATAGAGAAAGTAAAAAAAATGTATGAATTTGATTTTAGAGAATGCAATATTCAGGTTAGATAAGGCGACACTAAGATCATTTTAAAATTGGTATCTTATGTCAGGTTGTCTGGCATCTTTTCTATAGTTGTTCTGTTTTTTTTTTATAGGAGTAATATATTATCCTGTCTTGCCTTTCTTCAACAAAAGATGTTTTAAGTTATGAGCCCTCACATATTCCTGGATGAGATTTAATAACTCCTCTTTATCCTTAAGGATATCCAGATTCGAAGACTGCCGAAAGTGCGGTTTTGCGGCCCTGCCTGAAGAATCTAAAGATTTTACCATTAACCTAACCTAATCTTTTGCGCTTCACCGTGAATCTTGTTCCTGTTTTGTACATCTTTGACTGCGTTAATTAGGTCTTGTTTAGTATAGACAGGCCCGTTTATCTTTAGGACATAATTTCAAGGCATCTGTAATAAGTAAAATTGTATGCATTTACATTTCCCTAAAACTTTTATCCTAAACTGAAAAAAACTTTGGGTAAATGTAAACAAATCATAAAAGCTTTAATAATAAAAAGAACAAACTTGCAACTGGTTTTAAAGGAAAAATTAACCTTTCAATTAAATAAAAATAATGTCCAACTTTAACTTACCTTGATAAAAAATATTTCACATCAATATTTCACCACTTGTGGTCAAAGAAATTACAAATTTTTTGCAGAGGTAGAAGTATTATTATACAGTACAATTAACCAGAATTTGTTTTTGTTTTATGTGTGACCAATAACAGAACAATAAAGGGTACTGACCAAAACCACACATTTTCTTGTACATAAACAGTGGATATCATGACTTTCAAGAATTGGCGCGAATTTGGAGATTGGCGGCTAACTAAATTTAAATTAATTGTTAATACTGTTAACAATTACCCCTGTTTACATTTACCCTGGCTGGCCCTATATTAAAGTACAAGATTTCTAAAGAATCATTCAGCACACATTATATTGCCGAGTTTTCTAACGGGAAAGTGCGCTGTATAAAACATGTACTTTATACTTTTTTCTTATGCTTTTTACAAGGATTTTTCTGATTTTCGCCATATAAGTCTAACCTCAACTATCTTATTAGCTGAAAAATAGTATAGGATAGGTATATACCGACTATTAGACGTTATTGATAGAACATTGAATTTGAATTTAAATTTGTAATTCAATATGTTGATAGTGTTGACACTGTACTGTACCTAATAAAAAAAAACAAAAATAAATTACCTACCTATATAGTTATATACCTATACCTACTGACCCTGAACCATGAAAGTTGGAACTAAAATTGTTAAGTTTGCGTACAATGCATAAATGATTAAATAGATATGGAAAACATAGTTTAGCTCGGAATTATTACACCCTAAAAGGTAATTAAAAATGCAAATAGTAAATCACATTTTCACAAACCACCCTGTCACAAATTATGAGTTTGTCAACCCTCGCGCCCCTCAAGGGAGTCAAGTCCTATATCCTGGAGAGCCCCTTTATTTAATTTTAGGTTAAGCTTAATCGCCTGATAATAATATTGAAGTGGGCAAAATTTGAATGGGTGTTCCAGAAATGTCCACATTTTCTTTGTGAGATGGAAAAATAGAAAACTTGCATAATTTCCATCCCTGCACAAAACTATAAATGCACCCATTTTTATAATAATTGGGTTGGCTGCATAAAAAATAAAGATTTCCAAACAGATTTTGTATCACAAATCACACCAAGTTGATACAACGAATAAAAGTGTTAAAAAATAAGTATTTTATACCTACCTAGTTCTTTACTCATGATGAAGTATATTTTATTATGAATACTTAAATAATTTTAATTTCTGACGACTTGGATAAGATGGTTAAGCTTAATGTGTCAGCACTCAGCAGAAATAAATTACCATTAATTAACTACTTTTTGTGTATGTTCCACCTTCTATTAACAAATTATTAATTGATCAGGTTGATAAACTTTTGATATTGTCAGCAACCCAACAAATTAAAGGAATAGTAGAATACTTTAACTAAAAAGATAGCACAGATATAGTTTTTTTGAATAGGTACTAATTTATTATTTTAAACAACTCGAGTTTAAAGCAAAGCAAAGAGGATAGTTTAAAGATAGTTCTGTGTTGTTTACTGAACGCCGTTAATTGGCTTTGTCACAGAAAATAATATAGTACCTAGATTTTCTGTGGTTTTGTGTTAGTGTTTTTGTATAAACATTTTATTTTAGGTCGTGCGAGAAAAATCAGCGATCGGAACGTTATTTAATAGGATACAATGGCCTCTTGTCCTTAATAGACCGCTTGTTAAACATTCCACTAGTACTATGTATATAATAATATATATAGTAGGGTGGCTTGAGATGTCTTTACAGTGGCCTCATGCAAATGGTCCATTACAGTAAGGAGAATAAAGGTTTCGGAAAGCATTCCTGAAAATTTATCGAACCTACATCGGTCTGATTTTCATGCCGATTATCGGACAATTATCCAGAACTCTTTAACTGACAGATATGACATAACCTATAATGTTTTGGTTGTGTTGGCTTTTACGATAAAAAATAGGTATTGTTTTTTAAGCAACTACTTATATTATAATTGGTTCCTTCGCTTTGGAAAAGTAATGGCAACCCATTCGGCTGCAGCACCTGTTTTGCAGTGGAGCCCTGATAAAAAATATGGTGAGAGAGAAAGGTATGTGTAGCTACTTATTTTAATTTTACTAAATAATGATCTTTTTAAATGATTTCAATTTTATTAAAGAGTTTTCATTGAAAAATATTGTTTTTGATTAGCATTTAAAATTCTTTGCAGACAAATAATGTTCCGCTTTATATGTATATTCAGTCTTTGATTTATAATAAAGAAAATATGAAAAACAAACCTTTTCCACCACTACCAAACGAAAATGACCCAGAAAGCGTTAATAAAGGTGGTCACATACAAATATATTAATTTTAGGTGGATTTGTATTTATCCTGCATATGTAAACAGTAAAAAGTCCCTAGCAGAAGGCAGACGACTTCCAAAAAATAAGTGTGTTGAAAACCCTACGTATCAAGAAATCAGAGATGTTCTGGTAGCTGCGGGATTGAATGTAAGAAAATATTTGGTTCATTATACAAGTTATAGAAGTGCCTGATAATCTCTCTGATAATCTACTGGTAGGCACTTTTTTAGGTAAAAGCAGTAATAATCTTATGAAATTTGTAATATAGTCATTATCACTTCAAGAACAGCTATTTTTTGTAAATAGTAAATAAAAAGGTCAATTTGTAAAATTTGTTGGCCAAGAAATTGGCCCGTGGAATACAGGCTTTACTTTATCATTGAAAATTCCAAAGGATGAACCACTCTGCCAACACAATGTACAAAATTCATGGAAATTTCAGAAATCACATGACAGTCTCGGAAACCATCAAAAATAGAACATTTACCAAAAAAAAAATGTTATGCAGTCCTAAATTTTTCAATTACAAAACTTAAAAAACGATTTTAAAGTGAGATGACTATGCCAACAAAACCAATTATAGAAATTAAGAAGTTAAAAACCAAACTAAACGCTCGCTCGCTGAACTAAGTATTTATGGTCTTTCAAAATTAAAAAAAATATGAGTTGTGAATCTAAGCCCAAAAGAGCCTCCCATATTTAACTAAATTAAATTATTGAAATGGCTTCTTGCGCTTTTATGATTTGAGACTATTTAGTTGAAATTTTGCAGACCTTGTTAAAGAAAGATAAGTTAAGGAAATCCTATTTGCCCAAAATGTTTAACTTAATTTAAAATTAATTCTTTAGTATGATTACAGATAAAATTTAGTAATTCCAGTTGTTTAATTCAATTAAATATAATTGTTATAATTGAATTTTAATTTTTCCAACTATGAATGGTACCACTTAAAATGGACACTCTGTATATTTGATCTTTGCAATAACCTTTACATAATAAAATCATATACAAATATGTGGCGTCCATATTGTAGGTTTTTTATATCAATTTTATAACAATTTTTTTTTGTTACTGAAATTCTGAAGAACACACTTAATAACGTGCCTCACTAAATAGTTGGGTTGTAGAAAAATTACGTACTTTAGGTTGGAGTTGAAAACAAGCTCTACAGCCGCGAGAGAAGCAAGGAACTTTTACACAGGGGTCGTATTCGTGTGCAGCTTAAACATGATGATGGGTCTCTCTATAATTCTTCCTTTCCTACTCGGGACAGCATTATGCTACATGTGGGTGACATGATACCAAAACTAAAAACAAGACTTAATAAAACATCTGCCGAACAACCAGCTCAGACTACTCAAGGCAAAGGAAAAGGAAAGGGCAAAGGAAGAAGATAGGTGAAGCACAATGAAATTTTTTTAATGGTAATTAATAAATATTTGAAATTGCAACGTTTATTTTTTTTACAGTAATCCTACAGGATGTATTTAAGTTTAGTAAATAGAATTATGACTAGTTTTAAAAGAAAAATAATGTAGTAGGTACTACAAAATTATTCTTATAGGCACTAGGTTACAAAAGTGCTGAAAACTGTGACACTGACGAGGAATTCCTTCACAGGCTGTTTTTTTTTTAAATGAAGGAGCCACTCATAAAAAAAAATTACAAGTAAACTTTGATTCATCAATCACATGTTTCATAAGGTCAGACAACCTCATTTTTTTTCAAAGAAAACAAAATTCTTCTCTACCTTCGCTCGACCCAATTGAATAGTGTTTTTTATAAAAAATATTCAAACTTCATTCCCATGCCACTGGACGATTCTAAATATGCCTCCTACTTTTAAAATAATTGTATTTAACCGCCTATTTCATTTAAGTGCCAATAATTTGTTTTCTAATCAACGCAATTAGGTATTTAAAAATTATTATTTTTTTAAATTTAAATTCTTGTACAGGGTTCGGACTAACCTGGAAAACCTGGAAAACCTGGAAAGGTCATGGAATTTAAAACTGGGCATAAAAAACCTGGAAAAGTCATGGAATTTCGTAATTGTACCCAAAATCCTGGAAATTTGATTTGGCAACCTGGAATCCTTTAATATATTATTTTTACCAAATTGATTTCTAACCAATCGGTGCAGTTTGTACCACGACATTGAATTTTCTAATTTTAAAGTTGATTAAATCTTCTGTCCATGCAGATTGTCGTATTCTCCATTACCTCGCCGCGATTGGCGAAGACTTTTCGCCGACAACCTTCGATTGATCCGAAGGAAGCCTCGACGTGCGGTAATATTTAATCCTTTTCTTTCAATATTTATTTTTAATGAAGTTTAATTATAGACATCAGATCTTAAGTCGTAATTATGGTCGTCAATTCTCTTTGCAATCCGAATCGTATACAAATGTTTGTAGAAGTTTAACGTGTTTTGACTCTTTTGTAAAGTGTTTTAAATTTTAATCAGGTAGGTGCTAAACTTTTATTTTTATGATATTGTTATATTATTTTTGTTTTAAATTTTAGATGTGTAGTAAGAAAAAAACTGTTTTTAACCCCGACTGGACAAATCCGAATTTAAACCATGAATGGGCCGAGGTTTTTAAAGAAATTAAAGGGGATCCTTTCTCTGCATATTGTAAACTATGCTCAAAGAGTTTCTCTTTAAGCAACATGGGCAGATCTGCTCTTACGAGCCATCAGAGATGTAGTGTCCACTTAAAGAAAGTTGCTGCGAAACAAGGAACACCAAGCACGTTACTTGTTTTAACTAAATATACTTCAGACAAAAAAAAATACCCGCAAACTGAATCGAATGATGAGCAGAGCGTACCAAGCACTTCTAATTCTATAAACGACGACCATAATCTGCCAAGTATGCATAAATCTGCGAATGAAATTTTTTTTACATCAGAAAATGTACTGGAAGCAGAAATTTTATGGGCTTTACATTCGGTTGAATCCCATATGTCACTCAACTCCATTAATAAGACATTGCCAATACTAAAATTAATGTTTAAAGGCTGTAGTACTGCTGAAAAACTGAAACTCTCTTCCAAAAAATTATCATATGTTATAACCTATGGTCTAGCTATTTATTTTCGAGAGGAATTGGAAGAAATTTTACTTAAATGTTCATTTTATGTTGCTTGCTTTGATGAGTCACTAAATAGAATATCACAAAAAGGCCAAATGGATGTAGTGATTAGATACTGGGATGAACATAAAATGCTTGTTCAGACAAGGTACGCAAATATTATATTAAGGTCTTAACATCGAGACAGTGTTACGGTTTCAGTTGAAGTAGTCACAGTTAAATATTTCTTTTATTTTTAGATATTTAAAATCAGTTTTTATGAATGGATCAAAGGCAAATGACATCTTAGACTCATTTAAGATAGGATTACATCCATTAAAATTGAAAAAATTACTACAAGTATCTATGGATGGTCCGAATGTCAATTGGAAATTTCTAAAGCTTTTAAAGGAAGATGACGACGTAAATTTAATTGATTTGGGATCATGTGGATTACATGTTGTCCACGGAGCATTTCAATCGGGCCACAAAGCAGCTAAGTGGACAATAAATGAATTTTTAAGAGGCATCTACTGGCTGTTTAAAGATTCGCCTGCCAGGAGGGCTTCTTTTAAAGAGCTAACTTAACTAGTACAAATGACTTTCCTCTAAAATTTTGTAGCGTGCGATGGGTGGAAAGCGCGGTTGCCGCATCTAGGGCAATAACATTACTGGAATCACTTACTCATTATGTTGATAATCCAAACACCAAGCTTCCAAAGACTACCACTGTTCAAAATGTTAAAGACAACTTAAAGGATAAGCTTCTTAAACCCAAATTATCGTTTTTTTCATTAATAGCCACAAATTTGGAAATATTTTTAAGAAAGTATCAATCTAATGAGCCACTTGTTCCCTTTCTTTTTAAAGATTTAGACCTGATTTTCAGATCACTTTTAGAAAGAATAATTAAAAAGGATTATTTAATAAAAAAAACAAATGAATTATTAAAAATCGATTTTGATGACAACAATATTTATTGTCCATATAAACAAATTGATTTGGGGTTTCGTACAAAAAAATTTCTCAAAGAAAGCCAAGCTAGCGAGTCAGAAAAATTATGTTTTCTTAGAGATTGTCGTTACTTTATTAGTGCTTTAATAAAAAAGCTTATTGAGCGGTCCCCACTGAAATTTAAAGCGACGAAAATGTTTAGTTGTTTAGATCCCAATAATTTATTCAACGACATGGATTTGTCAAAAAAGGGATTTAATCAATTGTTAGAAATTTTTACAGATGGTAACTTAATAGATCTTGAAATTGCAGAATATGCAATGTGTCAAATGAATATTTTTCTAAATAACATAGATACTTTTAAAACTACTTATGAAAGCTACAAACTTTCACCCTTAAGACTGGACAAGTTTTATGGTAGTATTTTTTTAAATAAATTGGAATATAAGGACTTATTTTCAATAATAAAAATGGTATTATGTCTTTCTCATGGCAACGCCGACGTTGAAAGCGGCTTTTCGGTTAATAAATATATGTTAGTTGAAAATCAGATGGAATCTTCTTTAATTGCTCGACGTCAAGTTTATGATGCCATACTTAATAAGAATGGAGCCACCAGCGTCGAAATTACTAAAAAAATGAAGTTGTACTGCAAAAATGCCCATTTTAGATACACACAGGCTATTGAAGAGAGCAAGAAGCGAGATGACGAAGATAATAGAAAAGTGGAAAAAAGAAAAATGGTTATGGCAGAAATAAATAAATTGGAAAAGAAAAAACTTAAAATAAATGATATTGCTAATTATGAATCAAAAAATATCGATGTAAGGTTACATAAACTTAGAAAAGAAGTATAAATGTATGTATCATAGAAATATAATCACTGTAAAATATCTATATCCATATTTATTTTGTTTCTATGATTTTGATAAAAATAATAAAACATTTTCATCTAGTCGAAATTCAAAGATGATTGTAGGTACTTGATTGCAAAGGTAGTGTTATGTTTCGTGCGAGAGTTTGCTTCCTTTTTTCCTTCGTTCACTTTTACTTTAATACCTATCTACTAGTAAGAAAAAATAAAACATACTAAACTATTTTTTTAATTTTGTGAAAGTAGTCCATCTCACAGTGGAGTGAATATAAAATTCAAAGGTGAAAAAAACACAAAGTCTGCTCCACTAGTTGTATTGAAAAAATTCAAAAAAGGGTTATTCTTTTGTGTTCGTACATGTTTCGAAGGCAAAGGCCTTCATCCTCAGCGAACCAAATTGTACAGTGAAGAAGAGAATTCTCTCAACATTGAGTTCAAAAACTAGGAAGGCAGAAAAAATTCTTTCATTTTTATAACTTATTAATCATTGGCAGTTGTATTAAAAATTTTAAAAGATAACATTATTAAAATATGAAAAGATTTTAGATTAGTTAATAATTTGAGGGTGTTTTTTTTTCCCTCAAATTATTAACTATTAAAAATCTTTTCATATTTTAATAATGTTATCTTTTAAAATTTTTAATACAACTGCCAATGATTAATAAGTTATAAAAATGAAAGAATTTTTTCTGCCTTCCTAGTTTTTGAACTCAATGTTGAGAGAATTCTCTTCTTCACTGTACAATTTGGTTCGCTGAGGATGAAGGCCTTTGCCTTCGAAACATGTACGAACACAAAAGAATAACCCTTTTTTGAATTTTTTCAATACAACTAGTGGAGCAGACTTTGTGTTTTTTTCACCTTTGAATTAAACTATTTTTACTTGACCTGGAATATAAGGAAATATTTGCCTGGAAAACCTGGAAAAGTCCTGGAATTTTACAGCTGTTCAAGAGTCCGAACCCTGTTGTAGGGAAGGCGGTAAAAGTCGTAGTTTATTAAAAAACTCTTCGTCTTACAATATCGCCAACGAACAATTAATAATATACCTCCCGAAGTTAATCCAGTAAGTAGCTTTGAATTTTTATAGACAAAACAAGTGGAATTCACCGAAATAGTTTGGTAAATAATCAAAAGACTAACTAATATAGAATATGCCTACTGAAGTTGGCATTGGTATTGACCGTTGGGATCAGTGACTCCAACTTACAGAATTTTCTTCAATATATAGAATTTTAGCCTATAATAGAGAGCGAATGGGGAAAAGAACAATTTTACGAAAACCTACTGAAATATAAAGAATTTTTTAGTTTTCAACGCTACTTACTTGATTAACTTCGGGAGGTAATTAATTGTTCGTTGGCGGTATTGTAAGACGAAGAGTTTTTTAATGCTGTTCCAGTTCTGGCACAGCATATAAATTATAAGCTGTGGTTCTGGTCTGCATGCCCTCCTTACTCTTTATTCCGGGTTTCATAGGTACCTATATGTTTTATGTATTTAATATCTTGTACCGTTGAAACTGTTATGTTTCAAATTTACTAATGAGTTCAAATAAAGATTTGCACAGGTAAATATTGCAATTTGAAATGTAGGTATACAGGGTGTTCGGTAAGTATATGGCATATTCTCGGGAGCGTATAGGGCAAGTCAAAATAACCCCAATTTGTCATAGAAAAAAATCCTAAAGTATCCCTTAACGGAGATGCAGAGCCCGAAAGGGGTACCCAGCGACTTACCTTTTCGGCTCCAACTTTTGAACCAACATGTATAATTTAATGAAATTTTAATATTTTATTTAGGCCATAAAGACTCATACAACCATACTACAGTAGATGTTTTACATCGTCAGGAACGGACTTGCCACCACACTCGTTTTTTTTTTTTTTATGATAAGGCACAGCACTGCGGGATAAATCCTTTATGGCGCTCTGGGAGCGGTGCGTGTGCGCAGGAAACGATTCACGTTGGTCTTGAATCGTTGAAGATTATAGTCGTTGGGGAACACGATCTCAGGGAGGTCGTTCCAGAGTGATGACGTTCTCCAGATGAAAGAATTTTGAAACAGTGTCGTTCGAGGGACACTAGGCTGAACCACGTACTGGTGGGCTGCAGTGGCTCGTCGTGTATTTCTACCATGCACCGCTCTGGGTGGTATCAAGCGGGCAACCTCAGTTGAACACTTGCCATGAAAATATTTGTAAAATAGACTCAAGTCGCCAACCTGCCTTCGATGTTCAAGGCTTTCCAGGTTGTTTGTCAGACTATGGTCACCGATCAAGCGAATGGCTCTTCTTTGAATGGAATCTAGCAATCTCAGGGTATGTTTAGGAGCAGAGCCCCAAATATGCCAACAGTACTCCAGCGATGGTCGAATTTGGGCTTTATAGAGCATCAAAAGTTGTTGGGGTGTATAGAGGTTCTTTGTTTGGAAAAGTACTCCAAGCTTCTGCGAGGCTGCCTTAGCAATGGCCGCAACGTGGCTATGCCAAGACATATGACTATCCAAGTTAACGCCCAATAAATGAATTGATGAAGCCAAGGGAATCGAGTGTCCCGCCATAACTATATCCGGTTCTTCAACCCAGGCAACCATATGACGTATGAGTGACGTCAGATTTCGTCGAGATTTGACTAACATGACGTCTACTATGACGTCCCTGGTACGTCAGGAAGACGTGAATAAGTCACGCCCAGTGACGTCCTATTAACGACGTTACATGACGTCCTATTAACGACGTTACATGACGTTGCTTGAAGGACCAGTTTCACACGGTTTGATGACCAAATAAGGGTCCTTGTTAGTAAATTATGGGTGCAATATAATAACCTGCTAAATAATTGAAACTATGACAAGTACCCCTAACCAAATGGTCACCACACATTATGAAACTGGGCCTTATGCAGATATATATCTTTAAAATTATTTAATTTTAAGTCAGCAAATATCTTCTTGTTTGCTCTTTTTCCATAAAAGCTGAATTTGGATGCCAGCTTATCGGAAATAAGCTCCTTCAAAACTCTGTATGTCCTTCCAGTTATACCATCTCCTCCCAACATGGAGCAAAAATCAGTCTGCAAAGAAAATAAAACAACATTTTTAAAATCAAAACAGAGCTACACATTAATTGTACTAAGTGTTATATCGGTCAGGTTAATTTTACAATCTGCGATAGCCTGATTGCTCTGAAAAAGAGAGAAAATATTAATAAAAGTGTAGGACAAACTAACCAGACTTTCCACTCCACCTTCTGCTTCTAATTCATCTTGCTCAAATTTAAGAAGATTTTCTAATGAGTCTATTGGAAATCCCTTGGATATTCTTGAATTTACGTGCTCGGCAGGTCTACTTTGAAGGGTAGCCAAAATTTGTTTATTTTGCTCTTTCAGGCATATAATGTGTTGAAGCAATAATTCAAAACCTAAACATAAAATAAATTACAGTTTATGTCGGAAAAAACAAAAAATTTAAATTACCTTTATTTAAAGAAGGAATGGTTGAAGTTGTGAGTATTGGTGTCTGAACTTGTGCAGGAACATTAAAAGGTATACAGTTATTGTCAGTTGTAGATATTGTAACCTTGGTACACTGGGAAGGGCCCCCTAAAAGTTTTTATTTAATAAATACCACTCGACAAATAGTTATCTGACATCATAGACACAAAACTAAAGCAGTATATCCTTTAAATAAATTAAAAAGAAATACGTACTTCAAAACCTAAACATCAACTAAACTAGATTTGAAGGAACTGCACCCAATTTAGAGGAAAAAAATTTACCTGAAGTTTCACTAGAAAGGCTTGGAGCACATCCGGTTGGTGTATGAAACAGAGATGTCAGTTTGTTTAAACTTGCAGTTTCCGTAGGACTGGGATGTAATGAGAGAACATCTAAAAGTTTATATTTATTAAACTATATTCCTAAACTTTCAATGCCTATCACGAAAATTACACAGTGTTACACTTGACACTTACTATCAGTTAAATTAAATAACTAATTATTACCTATCTGTATACAGAAAGCGATACCTACCTTGCAAGTTGCCTGAACCTTTCTTTTTCTTTAAAACGCTTGATTTAATTGGTGGAGGACGTTTTATGACAAAATGTCTATTAGGGCGTCCATCATCTTCCTCATCGTCACTGGAATATAACCTTTTCGTAACAATTCTTCTCCTTTTACCAAATTGTTCTTCGTCTTCCTCTTCTGTGTCCAAGTTGGAAGTAAACTCAGCTTTTTTTTGTTTGTCTAAAGCTCTGTCTAGATCATCTGAAAATATGTAGATACCCTATAAAACATATTCAAACAATAGGTGTCAATACAGAGAGTGATGGAGCAATAGCCCCCTCCTACTCCGAGAGCCCCAGGCAAGAGGCAAAAAGTAATTGAAAAGTTAAGTAAACAACGAAATGCTTTCCAGCCAAACCTGTTTCAAAAAAGACACGAGCAACAGAATACACTTTCCACGATTCCTCACGTTGTTCATGTGCTTTCAAGGCTTTGAAAAAGGTTCCTCGGTCCTTATAAGGAGGCCAGAACACTTCACATTTTCTAGGAGTTAACCAATCCGAATCAACCACAGCAAGCCCCCCACTGTCAGAGAATTCTATAACTACATATGACATAATGGAACTTATCGTTTAAGTACCTAAAAAGAACATAATTGTATCCAATTTGCTTGACGTACTTTCCATAATTAACATTTAAATTTTTACTAA
The DNA here is from genome assembly GCA_963920685.1 of Polydrusus tereticollis. NCBI lineage: Eukaryota > Metazoa > Arthropoda > Insecta > Coleoptera > Curculionidae > Polydrusus > Polydrusus tereticollis. The sequence goes on from OY987329.1 coordinate 62,617,672, forward strand.
TCCAGTGCTTATAATAAATCCTAAAGTCTGCTAATTTGGATAGGTACAGATAACTAGACTTACGACCAGATTGTCTCGGTCAAGTTTGCAGAAATCGAAATTTAAACAACTACACCGTTTTCACTGAACTAACCTAGCTTTTTTAATCTGCTCATTTCGGGATCCTTATTGAAAAAGATTAGTTATTACCACAATTATTATGATATGGTAGGAGTATTATATATTATATCTATATAGGTACTTACCAACCAGAGAATAAATTGCACACACCAAACACATGAATTTGGAATTTATGAAAAAACCGGGAAATTGACCAGTAGCTCAACCGCTTATGTTTTTTTGGGGATGGAGAAAGCGGGAAAGGAACGCATCACACTAGACGCAAATTGCAGGAATTTAATTGGTCGGTTCACGTCAGATGATTGTTTCAACCAATGGAAATTGCTGAAATTTGACAGTCCTCACGCTCGCGGCGGTCTAGCGTCGTGACCGAGAGAGAAGCTAGACATGCAGGCAGCTGGCAGACATAACTCCAACGTTGCCAATAACTGTTTGGCACTCGGGACATCAGCTGTGATTGATTTAAAATAAATATACAATATAATATGCTATATCGCCCATTGGTAACCCAAATGGAATATGTTGTTGCCACTTCCACTAGACTTATATGGGTTAAAAGGGCGCCAAACGGTTCCCGTTTTGCCTCGTTTTGTGATGGCAACGTTGGGATACCTATGTATGTTTAGTACTACTAAAAAGCACCTCGGACTGTCGGACGGCTGCTGTCATTGCCGAAATAAGATTAACTGATCGTAGCGTAGTGGTTAGAGCGTCTGCCTGCAACGCTGAAGGTTGTAGGTTCGTATCCCCGTCCGAGATCACTTTTTCTTACTTTTTTTTTTACTTTTTTAATAAAAATATATGGGTAGGTACACGATAAGCGCCAACAAAAATGTGCTTAGCCGTCAAATGTCATTTATGTCAACTAAATGTTAACTAATCACAGCCAGACGTCTGGGGTGCCTTTTACTCTCTATATAGTCTCATGTCTCATGTTTACCTGCTCCTATCGAAATTCATACGCTAAACCAAAAATCGACGTCTTAAGACGTAATGCGCGAGACGATCTATAACGGCGTCGATATGTCGTCACAATGACGTCTTTTTTGGGCCGAAAGTCGTCTTTTGACGAAAATGACTAAATATAACCAATAAACGACGTCACAAGACGTCATTGTTCGTCTTCTGGTTGCCTGGGAACATTAACTTTTTTAGAAAAAAACTGCCGCCTGGGTCTTTTTAGCGTTAAATTCTACTTGGTTACTGTCACCCCAAGACAGAATTTCTTCCCGGTCTTTGTTGAGATGTGAGACCTCTTGCTGCCTATAGAGATGTGCATTAGCAGCCGATGTCCGAGCATCCAAAGTAAAAGATGAAACAAGTGTGCTGTCATCAGCGAAGCTATATATCGCACATCCCGAAGAATAGTGTAATAACTAAAAAAATTCCTAAAAATAGGTTTCGTCGGAAACGACTAGTAAAAACAACAATCTATCTTCGAAGAAAACCGCAACAAAGATAATTCAATTATTTGTCAACAGAGGGCGCGGAAGCTCTTTTCGTCGGAACACGTCGTTTGGCGTTGACTTCCGCAGAAAATAGTACTATTATGCATTGCAACAGGTTAATTCGTGTCGGTCCCGTGGAAAAGTGTAACATTTGTAGTTATTGCGATTCCGTTTCAAATATTAGTGTACTTTTTCCCCGGAACAGTGTCGCAGATCACCTAATTAGGTTATCTGTGACAGTGTATTATTTGTAGTTAGAACTCTGTTTCTCGAAGATATCAAGGAGTTTGTTATTTACTTCCGTTGAAAAGTGTACTATTCTTCGTTATTACGATTTTCGCCGGAACTTTTAGGAGATTTTTAACATGTAAGTGTACTATTTGTAGTTAGAACTGTTTTCTCTCTAAATGTGATGTACTATTAATACCTTATGTTGGAAGAACTCTGTATCATCTGGTGTTGATGCGATTTTTTTCGGACATTCCGTAAAAATTTCAATATTATTATTCATAATCCATGTTAAATGGGATAATATTAAGGAAATAGGAAAGTTGTATAAGAAGGTAAGACATTATTTAAAAATAATTATGCTGTAGAAGTCAAATATTTCGCAGGAATAGTAAAATAGACTGTTGGGTAAATTTTTGTCGCCAACATTTTTGGCTCCTCTACAAATTTAATCTTTTGTTCTGTTTTTAAGATGTTCGTTATTTCTTGGTACGTTAATTTGCCAAAAGTAAGTCTCTTTTTTTTTAAGTCCTTCGTATCGACATAATATCATTTTGTTGCAGTTAATATGATGTCAAGGGGTAAACTAATGGTACAAGCGGTTCTTGAAACTGAAATTAGAAAGAGGACGGAGACGGACAACGCGGAGAGAAATATTAGTACTAACGAACTGAATTCAAGTAGTAACAAAATACTGGAAATATTGATATTATAGCATTATCTAATACGGAAAATTTTGCCGCAAATGATCCAAAGACCAGCGCACTTCTTCTTGCTGAATATGATCAGGCAGGACCTAGCAATTCTCTAAATCAAAAAAAAGAAAACCAAAATTGTGATAATGAATTACACTTTAGTGAAGACGATGACGATAGTGTAAAGGATCCTGATTACGACTCAAGTTCATCATCGTGTTCAAACTCTACATGCTCGTCAGATAAATCTTCTTCGTCGTCGAGTTCTGCAGAATCTAGCAACGCCGAGTTGGTCACACGTCCTTTAGGTGATTATCCAGTCATAGATCAACCAATCATTCCAACAGAATCTGAAAGTTTAATCGAAAAAGAAGCCGAGAGCACAGAACCAAAGAAGACTAGGAAAAGGTTGCGTAGGGGGTCAAAAAAAGAAAAAAATAAGATTTTAAGAAATTTAGGCAAAGAATACAAATCTTCTGCAAAATCTCAAAAACTAGTGCCCGCAATATCGGTTAAACCACCTTGCACTGACAAAATGCAAGTATAAATGTAGCACGAAGATATCTCAGGAAGAAAGACTAATTATTTTTAATGAGTATTACAGTCTCATAGATATTAATAGAAAAAGAGAGTTTATATCTAGAAACATGGAGTCTATTAAGCCAAATTACAGATATCAGCAGCCCAACAGTCGAAGATTAAATAACGCGTCCAATCTTCAAATTAATAAAAAAAAAACTCGAGTCTGTAAATTATTTTTTATGCGAACCTTGGATTTTTATTTAATTTTTAAATATACAAATTCTTGTTTTGCTTCTCCTTTAAAATTTACTTTTTTAGACTTATTACGCTATTCTTCGGGATGTGCGATATAGGATTTTTAGTTTTTTTTCAAAAGATCGTTAATGTAGAGTAAGAAAAGGGTGGGGCCAAAATTTTGATAGGTGTCATTTTACGGAGCTGAAAGCTGACCTAAAAATTAAAAAAAAAATATTTTCTTCGAAAACGGCTAATTTTATCGGAACAATTGTAGATTACCTTTGACCAGAGTATTTAAAAGATCAGTTTTTAGCTCTGTAATGAAACCAAATCATTTATTCATGTTATTACAATACTAATTATTTACACACGTCAAATGAGTAGCAATGATACCATCTTAAAATATATCAGTTAAAATTAAAGTATAAAATCAATTATTTAGATACTAAAAACTCTTAATTTTTTGCGCGAAAACCCTCGATGGTAACTCCCTGACATGCCATGGTAAGATATTATAGAACTTAATGGCCCAGTACCCTGGGCCATCCTGACATCTCCGCAGACGCCAATACGCAGGAACCAAATTCTGTCTTGCCCGAGTATCATAGCCATAAATATCCTGGTGAGACCGGTACAGTCCCGCACTCCGCTTGACATACATCAGACATTCATACTTATATAGAAAAGGAGTAATCAGCACCCTAAGAACGCATCTCTATAATCTTCCCTATATCCCAAACCGGAGATGATTCTAATTGCTTTCCTTTGGAGAGCAAATACTCTATATGCCGCCGCCGAGTGTCCCCAGATGAGAGTCGCGTACGCCATGTGCGACTGAAATATCGTAAAATAGGAGGATCGCAGCACATCAAACGACACGCATTGAAAAATACCTCGGAGAACATAGAGGCTTTTATTCAGTTTTTTTGACAGGGCATCTACATGTTTGTCCTGCGGCAATTTTGGGTCAAGAAGCACCCCCAAAAATCGGACCTTAGAATCGTTGGAAACATATCTATTTCTCTCATGGAAAAAGTTACCCTGTTATAGTTTTAACGGCATTTAATAGGAGTCTGTTGGAACAGAATCGGGTTTCAGTCCTGTCCTGTGCCGTTATGGACACCTCTATCGATTCTTCTATAGTGTCAGCTGCAAATGACAAAGTTGTGTCATCAGCAAAGAGGGTAAATCCCTTAGGGACAAGGGAGATGGGGAGGTCGTTTATATAAATTGAAAATTGTATAGGCCCTACAACCGAGCCGTGCGGAACCCCAACACTGATCCCACTCCTCGCTGAAGCCACCCCAGCAGTCACCACAGTCTGACATCTATGCGTCAAATATGACTTGAGCAAGTCGATACTGTTCTGACTGATTGAAATTATAGTATTTTAGTTTCTGCAGAAGGATATGATGGTCAGCGCAGTCAAGGGCCTTATTGCTCAAATCGCAGAATAGGACACAGTGGTATTCTATTTTATGGAAGTACTAATATGCTCGAGACAAAATCCAGAATACCGAGAACAGTATTCCTGAATCCAAATTGGTCCTCAGAACAGATTATTTGTCTAAAAAACTCCAGTATTCTGGTCGCCATACACTTTTCAAATATCTTCGAGATAATGGGGAAGAGTGAAATGGGTCTGTAGTTCTCTGGTAGCGAATAATCACCCTGCTTGATAATGGGAATGACAATGGCTATTTTTAAAGAATCTTGAAAAACGTTATGTTTAATAAAGATATTTATAAATTTGGTAAGAGAGGTGCTAATATACAATTTTTTATGGTTTTTATTAGTTTGATATTTAGACCATATATCTCAGACGAACAATTTGTTCGTCTGAGCCATATATCTCGACTAAGGTTTATTTTTTAACGTATCAATCAAAAGTTACATCCGTGAAGGACAAGGAGGTTTCAGGGGGGTGAAAGGTCCTTCGGATTATCGAGAGGATTTATATTTTTGTTTAGGATTAGGATTTTTACTATTTTTTCCGCAATTGTTGTAAAAAAGTTGTTGAAGTCATCAGGCGCTAAGCTGTGCATGGTTGTTTTGAGAATTTACAGCAGTTTTACCTCTAGGTTGGTTTATTATTTGCCACATTGTCTTACCTGGGGTGGCAGAGGATCTGATAAGATTGCCATTTGCTTGTATTTTAGATCTACGTATTGCGTTTTTATATATTTTTCGGAAATCTTTGATATCTTGGTCTACACCTTCAAAGTCATACTGACGTTTTAAATCGCTTAAGAATCTTAGGTGATTACGCATTTCTCTAATTTGATTATTAAACGAGCTGATATTATTTGACAGTACCTATATGTCTTATTTTCTGACAGTATATGTCTTCGGTGGAAAACATTTAAGGTATGCGCCCTCCAACAATTTCAAAAACTTCTTAAACTGTAAGTTAATATCACAGTCCTGACCAACAAAGTCCCATGAAACAGCATACTTACATGATATTATAAAACTGAAATAATCTCCTTTGTGTTATTGACATGCAGCTTCTAGGAGATTCTTCAAGGCTCTCTCTCCAACGTCTACTCGACAAGATAATGCCTGTCACCATTCTGGCCCAACGACTGTGGTAGCAAGTCCGTTGCTGACTTCCCTGACGACGTAAAGCATCTACGGGATCTTCTATGTGTCTTTAAAACTTCTTTTCGATCAACGTTTACTTATTCAGTATTGTTGGTGTACATTTTGATTATTATTCGGCACAAGCTTTATTTGTTCTTGTATGGTGCGTGTTTACTCTACGATTTTTAGTGCTGCTCACGTTGGCCTCTTTTAAAATCTTTGATTTTGTGTTTAGACGGTGCTGATTGATAGTGCTTCTCCACTTTCTTATTTCTATCGGAACATCCTCAAGCAGCGAAGGCAGTTGTTCTTGAAGGAAATTGAGGTAAGGTTGTCCGTCAAGTCCTCTCCGCAAGAAGAATGGGCCAGTAAAGTAGTTGCCAATAATTCCTGTCCACACGATAACCGAAAATTGGCGTTGGAAATGATTGTTGTGGAAACTCTGAATGGAATTTCTTGCGAAATTAGCTTCGTCCGTAAACAGAGGGTCACACGCCTTGGAAAATCTATGGGAAGTAATGCCTGCACTCTTAAAATATTGTACGGATATAGGTAATAAAAAAATCTACTAAAATCTTCCAAACTTTTGATGGCAAATATTCAAGTTTCTAGCAATCTTCCTTGTTTTGAGGTCTACCTTCAGATGCACAACCAGTTTCAACAAGACTACGATGAATATTAAAAAGGTTCGACTATATGGCAAAGCACGATTGGTGTAATACTTATCTCAGGTGATAAATACGTCTAGCTTGCTCCGTCACCGTCGGCGATGCCATTCACGTAATGCATTTCCGCCATTTCTGTATTGAAGAATTCAGCATTCTTAACAAGATCGTAAAAATAAAATAAAATAAATAATTCCCAACACACAGACTTAAACGACTGAGCCTTACTAGAAAATGTCATAAATATGTAAAAAGCAAGTGACATTCCATGGCAACTAGATTTATTACAAAATTGTACTCTTGAATAATTAGATTAATTTTCTCGGACAATACAACGGTTTTTATTTTTTTACTCAAAAACGACTCATTGAAGGAAAACAACTCTAGAGAGCTCTTATGTTTCCAATTCAACGGTGAACTCAAAAATATTTTTTATTAGATAAAACCATTGGCGTACCATTTTTTCCTGAAAAATATCGAAGTAAGTGCCTATAAGCACGCCACTGTTAAATCTGACAATTATTTTTGTATTGAATAATATGCACCTTAATTAACTGTCGCTACGTACTAAGTATCACTGAAATATCTCAAGCAATTTCGAAAATATTAAAAATATTTATTACTTTTAATTTTTTTCCTAAAACTTAACGCCCCGTATTTTCGTAACTGAACATTTTTGGATCATAGTTTATAAAGGAAACTATCATTAATTTTTCATGTAGATTCACATCCTTATCATAATATCATATAATTAAGGACCTATATATTTATAAATAATTTCCCAAATTAAATTTTGGTCAAAAAGATGATTTTTTATTAACAAAATTAGTGAACTCCATATTAAGAATATTAGGTATAATATATATATAAATATATACCTCGAAGAATTTGTAAATAGATAGGTACCTAGTGCCAGTCAGAATATAATAATATAAGGTGTCAATATTATTAACATTTATTTGATACATGCGTAATTCAAAATTAAAATAACTTTGCTACGCATTTGCACGTTAATTAGAGTCGGCAAAGTTAGATGTTCTTAATAAGGAATCCGCACGACCTTTAATTTGATACCTTAGTCGATCACATCGACTATGACAGTCCTTTGTTAATATCCATCCTCTTGGAGGCGGCAAAGTGATTAGTTGATTAGAGGGAGCATTGAATAGTGGTGGCATAGGACGTTCATACCGTCGCGTCGGCGCTTATTTATAAGCTGAGTCCCTCTGCCTAATATTTATGGTTTTGTAAAAGCTGAATACTATAGGTACCTAAGCATTTTTGGTACTATTCGGAATATTCCTAAGCAAGCACCAAGTTGACTTACCTACATTACTATACTATAGATGAGGATATGAGGGGTCTAGATGCAAAACTCACATTCTACACTTTTTAACAAAAATGATTTAGTGGCACCAGACCATAGAACCGTAACAAATCCTCCATTACAGTTTTCGGCTGGGGTGGCGACGTGTAAAGAGAATTGCACATACCTTCACTGTAAATCAAAACTCACATTCTCCATAATTTCACGTGCTCGCTATTTTAGTTATCTCCCTCCAGTCGTTTGTAAACCATGGTAAAAGCAGGTTGAGGTTTGTTGTTTGTTTTGTCTCCTATTTTTTTATGATTTTGTTACAACTTTTTCCAATCACTGTAGCTTTTATAGCCTACCCACAGACACACGTGTTCCATAAATTAACAAACCCACTCACAGGGAAATACATCAGATATACTCACTCTTACTAGGTACTTATTCAGCATAATTTTAATTTTAAAAACACATTTTTCAGAGTTTCAAAATTCACATTCTCCGCCATAAAATATGAAATGAAAAAATATATATAGGTAGTACTTATATACATTTGTTTTTAGACGCAAGATATCTTAATATTTATTTCTAAAACATAAAACCGAAAAAAACGATTAAATATGTGAAAATTTCATACAAGTTTTTTTTTTGATTTCCCAAATGTTGGTCGGTTCACAGAGGTGGTCGATTAATAGAGAAAAATTAAAGCTGGTCTGCATTTTACAGTATTTGTTTATTAATAAGTATCCATATGTAAATAATTTTAAATATTTTTGTTTAAATTTATCAGAACTAAAATTAAATGATATCAAGCCAATTTGCCAATATGTATATTCTGCACGTGCATACTAACATATATATTATACAATGTCTGCACTTTCTGTTGGCAAATCGTTATCAATAGAGGCAAATTGTTTCAAGTTCACAAATTTGTCCTTAATGTTAGGAAACAGTTGTGCGAGCGGAATATTATCTTCTTTTTCGATGTCGTCAATATTATCTGTATAACACATAAATCCGGCATTTATAAAGCATTTTTTTTATTGTCACTGGCGACAAATTGCGCCAGGCCAGCAAAACCCATATCAAGGCGTTGGTTATGGTAATATTATTTTCGATTTCTTCAAGAGGACAACCACTGTCTTCTGTAAAGCATTTTAAAATTTTGAATAATGCCTTGGTCCAAAGGTTGGCAATGTGCACGATAGTAGAGACCTGTCTCATCTGCATTAAATACGTCCCTTGAGGCGTAATCCTTTAAAATGATCAATAGCCTTTCTTTCCAAGCAATTACGTCTTGGATATGGATATCGGCTGATTCGCGAAATATTTTCTTGAAGGTACTATCATGCCGACGGCGGAATTTTTCTAACCATCCATTTGAGGGCTTTTGCTTTAAATATGAGCCCGGATACTGGTATGTGCTTGTTTCGCGCCTTACAAAACCAAATAACAAATTGGTCCACTGCCAGTCCGTCGGCTTTGGGAAATTTTCTCTTTTGTTCACCGTTGCCACCTTCTTGGAACAAATTTCTAACTTCTGCTTTATTTTGAGGCAACATAGTCACTTGGGTCTTACCCACATTAAATTTTTCAGCCAATTTCCTGGTACTTTAACCAGTTTTTTTACTTTCCTCGATTATTTCAATTTTTTCGCTTAAAGAAAGACATTTTCTTTTTCCCGCCATCGTCAAATAGTAACATTACATACTTAGTTTCAAACCACACAAAATCTGTTCAAAACAAAACTAATGTTAATAACCGATGTATCAGCCTTTAAAGCAAATTGAATGGATCCGCCTACAATAAAGTAATATGTACCTTTATTTCTAAAGAATTGTCGGGTCGGGTTTTACTGCCCCTAATGGAGGGTGTTTTTAGCATTAACATTTACTAAAAATTTGGATGATGAGTACCCGCGGTCGTTTAACAGATAGGTCTGTAAAGAGGATTATAAGATAATGGGATTTCTATTTTTAAATATGAAGAATTCAGAACCGGTCGTTTAACGCAGGTGGTCACTTTAGAAAGGCGGTCGCAAACAGAGGTTTTACTGTAATAATACTATTCTTGAAACTTTGTTTATCTATACGCCTTTTTTTATATCTGGTAGTAGTGCAAAACGCCTTCATCATTCGTTTCTAACTTTCTCCGTTGTCCACTTTTTTTCAGTACTAGACTTAATAGTGGCTTTTTTAGGTGGCCTAAAAGTATTAAAACCGCCTGTAAAAATATTATGAAACAGGCCATACTTACGTGTTTTCGCAAAATTTTAGATTTTTTTTTTTTAAATCATTATGATAGAGAAGAGGATGAGTTCTCCATATTTGTCACCTTAAAGGTTTATTTACTTATCCGTTGAACAGTGTATCGTGGATTAGGCAGATTTTTCTGGAATGAGAATAAATGTCTGTATATTATTAGTATTTATGTTTCTCAGTAGGTACCGGGATTGTCTGAAACTCTGTCAATGTATTTTCCTTTTTTTTTATTAAATCTTAACCAAGGAAGAAAGAAATTGTGGCAAATTTTACATAAAATAAATTTTTCTTGGTAAAAACACAACCGAAAGTCAATCTTACTGGATAGGCAAGATATTATTTTTCGGAGACGGCAATATCTAAGCGATTTGGCAGATATAGAAGTGAAAAAACGAACACTATTTATTTAGATGACACCTGGCTCAACGAATGACATTCAGTGCATAAGATATGGCAGGATAAAAATATTCAAAACCTCAAGTCAAGCATTTATATAAGGTTTGTCTACTGGTTTAAAAATACCTACAGGTAAAGGTCGCAGGTTAATAATAACGCATATAGGTAGTAAAAATGACGTTGTAAATGGTGGTTTGCTTGAATTTGAGTCAAAATCAACTGAAGATTGTCATGAGGAAATTACTGCTGATGTCTTCAAAGACTATTTCACAAATTACCGAAATAAGTTTAGATACGCAACTGGACTCTTAGAACTGTCAAAAACTAATTGGCGCTGATGTCCTAGTATTTGCGATCCGAAACACGCGAGAAAGAAAGAAACCTGTTTGGCAACTATGGGTAAAAATAAAGAAAATTTTATTAACTTTTGATGAAATCTGTTTTATCGGTAGATATTGATGCCGCTCTAAAATTTAAAGTATTCCTTGATTTAAATATTCATTTTTTTTCTGCTTTTATTATTAGTTCAGGGATACACGTTACTTAATTGTAACTCTTCTTTTTAAGTTTGGAGTTGTTGTGTGTAGTGGATCCAAACAGATCGCGTTACTTTTGTAATAAATTAAATACTCTGTATAAGTGTAATCATTTTATTTAGTTTAATAAAATGGTGGGCGAGTGTTTGCCTCTTCCGACGCGTTGTCTATGAAGGTTTTTAAAAACATATAAACATAGTCTTATTCTCTGCCTAAAAACTAACTCCAACTGTTTTCCACTTAAAAAAAAGGGTCTCGGGTCACACGCTTATCGCGTCTCAAGTGTCACTGTTAATGTCTTTCAATAACTCGACCCTGTGGGTTCTTTACGTAATAATTATTAAGCTTAATATAATCACCTAATAAATACAAAACTGTACATCCCGTCCACCTTGAAAGAGTAATTTCAATGATATAGGTTACAAGATGTATACCAACATACAAATATAAAATTAATGTATAAAAAAAAATGTAAACATAAAGTAAAAAATAAAATAGAGTCCTTTAGTCCATCTCAATCGGTAAAACACTTATTTTAGTAACCGCACGTTTAAAAACTCCCGTCTTAGTTTTTACGGACACTACGCGGATGACATTGTCTTTTCCGGGATGAACTTTAATGATTCTGCCTAATGACCATTGCTGAGGGGGAAGGTTTTCCTCACGTAAAAGCACTAGGGATCCGATCTTGATAGGTGGCCCCTTGTTGCGTCCACACTTTGCTCTTGACTGCAAAGATGTTAAGTATTCGGATGACCATCGTCTCCAGAAATGCTGAACTAATTGCTGAAGACGTTCGTACAGAACCAATCTGTTAGTAGGTAGCTCGGTGACATCTCGCTGTGGAATGGAGGTAAGTAGGTCGCCAATTAGGAAATGGCTAGGGGTTAGGACATGAAGATCATCGGGATCATTGGATAATGGGGTCAGAGGTCGAGAATTTAAAATAGCCTCTACCTGACACAATACTGTATAAAGAGATTCATAAGATAAGTAAGCCTCTTTTAAGACTCTGGTTAAGTGAAATTTGGTAGACTTTACCGCAGCCTCCCAAAGACCTCCAAATGAATGTGATCGTGGTGGTATAAATGCCACTTAATATCGTTTTCGAGTAGAAATGTTGATATTTTATGACCCTTTGAAACGTCCTGTAAGTTTTTGTAGTGCAAAGTTAGCTCCTACAAAATTTTTTCCGTTATCAGAATAAATATTTTTGCATAGTCCCCTTGGAGAGACAAATCGCTTTAATGCATTTAAAAATGAATCGGTACTTAGATCTCCAACGAGCTCAATATGAATAGCTCGTGTAACAAAACAAATAAAAATACAAATGTAAGCCTTTATTATCTTGCGAGAACGTAGTTTACCATCCTTTATCATTATAGGACCAGCAAAATCGCAGCCTACAGTTAAAAATGGACGTGAAGGCATTAGTCTTGATTGAGGAAGATCACCCATCATCGGAGTGCTCATATAAGGTTTAGATTTGAAACAAACAAGACATTGATTGATAGCACGCTTTACTGCATTTTTGCCATGAATAATCCAATATTTATTTCGCAAAATTACCAAAAGAGCTTGAGTTGCTGCATGTAAGTTTCGTTTGTGCTCATGCTCAATTAGAAGTCTAGTAAAATCATGATAAGGAGGTAATAAAATTGGATGTTTCATATCAGGAGTCAAGGTCGAGTGTCGAATTCTTCCACCCACGCGTAATATACCCTGCTCGTCAATAAATGGATTCAATGAAAACAGTTTACTGTCCCTAGAAATTTGTTTGTGTTTCCGCAAATCGTTAATTTCTTTGGAATATTCATAATATTGAACCATTTTTATTAAAGTGTTTAATGATTGATCTAACTCATTTTGAGATATATTTTATGTTTTGTTTTAATATTTAGCATAAATCTTAATATATATGCAAAAATTCGAAGCAGTTTATTGAAATTTGAATATCTTCTAAAAATATCCTGATCCTGATAAGTTGTGTTAGTCATAAACGATAGTTGAATTGCCCGTTTTCTGTCCGGTAAGTTGTCAATATTAATTTGATCTAAAACGGGCCAGAAGTTTTCATATTTTGTCAGAAATTCTGGTCCGTGCCACCACAAGTGACAATCAAGTAATTGTTGCGGATTTAATCCGCGGGAAAGTACGTCTGCTGAATTTTCTTTGGAGCCAACGTGTCTCCATTGGAATTTGTCAGTCAATTCATGTATTTGTGTTACCATGTATTTTTTCGCATTGAAAGTTTAAATGATTTTTATGACAAAAGGCACAAGAAATCTTTCCTGTCGTCACGTGTGTTAGAATTTTGTTGTGTTGTTGTCCTCTGTCTGTCTTATTTTTGCTTTCCAGGGTTTCTAAGAAATTGCAACGCTTGTTTAGAAATTCCGTTAGTTGAGAAACCGTAGGAAAGTCAATTCCTTGTTTATTTAAATGTTCCTCCCATTCCCGTTTAGTTACAATGTCAAGTTTGTTACCCAATATGTATATAAGAAGTGTATCCCACATATCTATGGGCTGCCCAAGTGCCTTTAACGCACGTAAATTTTTGTTGAAATTATCCAATAAATTTCTTAGTTGAGAATGTGACTCGTTTTTTATTGTGAAACCATCCAAAATATGTTTTATGTGAGTGTGTACAATCAATCTCTTGTTTTCAAACCTATCCCTTAACATATCCCAAGCAATTTGATAGTTTTGATTTGAAATTTCAAGTGACTGAATTAAATGAGCAGCTTCGCCTTTCAGGCATGATTTTAAGTACTAGAATTTTTGTAAATCATTTAACTGCGCATTTGAATGTACTAAAGAATTAAAAATGTCATAGAATGTCATCCATTGACTGTAGGCCCCATAAAATTCTGGTAAGCTAATCGGTGGTAATCTTACCGGACCTTGTAAATTAACATTTGTATTTCCAATTGCATTATTAACACTAAAAATGATTGCACCAGGATTTGGTGGTGTATCTTGCGTTCTTAAAAAATCTGAAAGCATTTTCTTGGCTTGACCGATAGCCTTAAAGAATTTTGATTCGAAATCATCTCGCTCGGCGTCCTGAGAAATATTTCCCGATAAGTATTCAATTTCGGTTTGGATGTCATTAAATTGATCCAAAAGAAACGTTGTTCTCTCTACGCGAGCACTAACTTCTTCATAATTTCCCGAAAAAGATTCAAAATTATCTAGGTATGTAATAAATCTAGTTAATTGGGATTTGACTTATCCCCGTTTTAACTTTAATTTGGCTAACATATCAGCTAAATCGAGTGCATTGTTAGTATTTTCAGAAGGCATATTTTTTTTTAAATCTCTAAACACACTAAAGTATCAGATAATGCAATTGAATATGTAAAGGAAATGGTAAAAAGGAATATTGACGACTTACCAATCGACGCTATTTTCCTTGGTTGTGGTTTTCTTTCAGCTGTGTTGCCAAACAAACTGTTGTAGGTATTTGGTTTTCCGACTGTGTTGCCGAAAAGTCCCTTTGACGACCGTTTTGTCGCACTTGCATATTAGCTTTCCCGGTTGTGTTGGCGGACAAAGCCGTTTTTACCGACCGTTTTGCCGCTTTAACTATCCAGGCTCGAAGGACCAATGTTGTGTATAGTGGATCCAAACAGATCGCGTTACTTTTGTAATAAATTAAATACTCTGTATAAGTGTAATCATTTTATTTAGTTTAATAAAATGGTGGGCGAGTGTTTGCCTCTTCCGACGCGTTGTCTATGAAGGTTTTTAAAAACATATAAACATGATCTTATTCTCTGCCTAAAAACTAACTCCAACTGTTTTCCACTTAAAAAAAAAGGGTCTCGGGTCACACGCTTATCGCGTCTCAAGTGTCACTGTTAATGTCTTTCAATAACTCGACCCTGTGGGTTCTTTACGTAATAATTATTAAGTGACAAAATATAATCACCTAATAAATACAAAACTGTACAGGAGTAAATACCTTGTTGGTAAAGTAACAAATAACGTATATCTATAAAGAGCTCAAATAGAAAGCAGCAAAAAAGGAATTATTTAAACCAAGCAATACCTATTTAAAAAAATACAGCTGACTAAAATAAAGCGAAATAGGTAATAAAGCATTATTTTTATGATATATATATAACATCTATTATAAATGTAAACAAATTGACACTGCATAAAACAACGTTTTTATATTTATTACCCCTGATAACACTCTACTTATATGAAACTCATTAGCTGTGTAGTGTAGTCTTCTGGTTTAATCCTCTCAATTCACTCTTCAAAAATTATCGTATCTCTTTTTGGCAAGCGGTGTTGCATGTCATGTTTATTTAAACAGTTTGGAACTTAGGTTTTAACGGAGGTGCGTAGTCCATAACGGAAATAAATACGCGAACTTTAACTAATCAAACCAAAAACACACCAAACCTAAACAAAAGTCAAAAGAACTATCAAAAAAACACGCTAATACTACACACAAAGACCGAACGATCACAAACGTCATGAAAATTCAACACAACTTAAAAATAAAAAAAAGAATAGAAAATTGACAATACACTTCAAATTTTTGACAACAACGAAATCTGGGAGGGCGCTTCTTCTCGATCGCAAATAAAGTCCCTGTATTGGAAAGTCTGGACACGAGCGGACGTTCACGCGATTGGTTGGTCTCGAGCTAAGAAATTAATGGCGGTTCCAATAAGAGAAGCGCAGATAAAACTTATTCGCAGCTAAGTTCACAGCATTCGCAATCTGTCAAATCGTTTGTTTACTTTTAGAAAACCGAACGAATCTTTTTTTTTTCTTCTGCAGTTTAAAGTGAAAAGTGATTTGTTTTTTTGGTTATTTACATTTTTAAAACACTTTGACGTTTAACGAACGCGAACTGTTTATTTACATCGCAAGATCTATTATGACAGGAGAGATTGACACCGCGCGCACGCCCGGGCGCCATTAATTTCTTAAAAGGAGGTGTTGGGGAACAGCCCTAAAAGTTGAAATGAGTTGTCCAAAGATGGACTGTTTAGTTTAGTTGCAACATAGTAGGCGTAACATGTCAAATTTACGATTTCGTTCATAACATAGTAGGTATAAGAAATGATGTATTTTGGAGCCACGCCAAGGCAGCAGCTGGAGACCACTGTCACGCTCCAATTTTGTTCGCTGTAAAATGCGCTCACTGGATTGGCGGAAGCTTGGCGTCGGCCACAAAAGATGAATGAGTCGTGTCATAGGGTATGCATGCAGCGGCTCCAGCCGCTGCATTCGGCGCTAATTAAGACTTAAGAATTACTGTTGAGTGAGCAAGAAAGCTAGCAACACGTCCCGTCAAAAAGGAATAGCCAAAGTTGGTTGTTGGCGGTCATTTTACTGTTTGTACCAAGTGGTAAATCTGTAGAAATGTTAGTGTACTAATTTCTATGTAAAAAGTGGAAGTTTCACCCTAAGTACGGGTACTAAGTGTGCATATCTCTGTGCAAAAAGTTATAATGTGTTAATTTCGCCAGCAGTTATAATGTGTTAATTTCGCCAGTATATAAAATATAGTTATTTTGCTTTACCACGAGTTTAATTTCCAATCGCAACAAAAACGACCAGTGAGTCACACGCCTGTGGAAATATACCACAAAATTGATTGAACGTAAGAGGAAATAAAGCCCTGCGTTTCAACATGGTCCTTCGAATCCGGATGTTGGAAAATTGAATAAGTGCGAAAGTAAAGTTAAAGGAAAAAAGTAGCAGGAAGAGGCAGTAAGAGACTTCCAAACCAGTGAAATCAGTGAAGTGAAAGTTAAGTGAGTGTCGACAGAGAGACAGCGGAAGGTAAAAACGTTACATGTAGAAATTGTAGTAGTATTGTTGTTGATTGATTCTAGATTTGTTAGTAGCATTACACTTTGGTAGCCAACATTAAGGTAGTGTTGTGTTCGACTTCACCTCTGTGTAAGTTGTGTTGCTAGTTAGAGAGCAAAAGTCATTAAAAAATAAAAAATGGAGCCTTCAGGCGAGGCAGTTAATATAAGTGAATTAAGCGAGTTAAAAAGAAAACGTGGGGTGGCAAAGGCTGCGATCACGAGGATTCAAACATGGTATAATACTAATAAAAAAGACAAAGGCACTAAAGCAAGTTATATCGCGAGAGGAGACGTTGAGAAAAGCGTACGGAACGTACTCTGATTTACAGGATAGTATTGAATATTTAGATCCAGACGATTTAGATAGGGATGAAGTCGAGGGCAAATACCATTCTTTGGTGGCGGCGTTTAATGAAATATTAAGCGCAGATAATGCACAAGGTAGTGTAATGAGTAGTAATCAGGGGCAACATTATATTTCTTCGGGTGATAGATTGCCAGATTTGAAAGTCCCATCGTTCGATGGCAGTGTTTCGGATTGGCGGTCTTTTGCAGAAATTTTTAAAGTTTTAATTATAGAGAACGCAGTTCTTTCGGATGTACAACGATTAATGTACCTAAAATCTGCACTCAAGGGCGAGGCTTTGAAGTTAATATATTCTCTTGAATTAATAGGAAGTAACTTTCAGATTGCTTTTGACATTTTGCAAACTAGATTCGAGAATTTGACATGTGTGGTAAATAACCACTTCAAAACTATTTTAGGTGCGCCGGTGCTAACTAAGCCAAATTCAAATAATTTAAGGGAGTTCATAGCGAATAATACAAAGACAGTGGAGTCGTTAAAACAATTGCCGGTATCTCAGACTCAAGTTCTTGAATATTTGTTAGTATATATTATGGAAAATAAATTAGATTACGCCACAAAAAAGGCATTTGAGCTGGATCGTAATTTAAATAACTTACCAAGGTTAACAGATTTCTTTGAATTCTTACAACGTAGGTGTTTAGTGTTCGAAAATCTTTCTAGTAGTAGTGAACAACAAAGTTCACAGCCCAGAGGCACAACTAGTAATAACAGAGTATCGTTTTTTGCTAGTCAACAGCAGAGCGATCAATATTGTTGTATTTGTGGCATTCCAGATCATAGAACATATGCGTGTCAAAAATATTTGGATTTAACATTATATGGAAGGCAACAGATCGTACAATCGAAGCGATTGTGTTTTAATTGTCTGGGTGCACACTCTGTCGCTCAGTGCAAATCACAAAGTAGATGTAAATATTGTAATTTATCGCACCATTCAACGTTGCATAGAAATGTGCCAAGAGGTAGTCCTGATGCAAGTTCGGGCACCGCACAACAACAAAATTCTACGCGAAATGCAAATTTAGGTACCGTGCGAAACGGGCGATATTCCCAGAATAATAACGACAAAACCTCGTACAACGCGAACAGTTCAAATAATCAATCGTTCTTAAGGCCATCCGGGCAGTACAACGGGTCTGGGAATCGAACACACAACGTGTCAAGTTTAAATACGAGTACGGAGACGCCTAGTCCTCAAAATATCGGTGTACAAAATTTACAGGGTGAGTCAAGTAGGGATGCCCAAATAAGTTCCACCAAACCAGTGTCTCTTTCAGCATTGGCAAATGAACATTCTAACGTATTATTGGCAACCGCGCAGGTAAATCTTGTGAGAAAGAATGGGGATCTGATAACAGCGAAGGTATTGTTGGATAATGGAAGCCAAAGCTCGTTTATTACTAAATCATTAGTAGAGCAGCTACAGTGTGATATTATTAATTGTAAATTAAATATTTCAACCGTTTCACAAAACAGTTTTGTATGTACTAAATTGGCGAACGTTACCATATATTCGAAAACGCAGGATATCTGTTATCCAGTGGCATCGTGTATCATTTTGGATAATATCACGTACAAATTGCCGCAAATCCCTATCAAAGTAGAAACGTTGGATATTCCGTATAATTTACAAAGCCAGCTGGCTGATCCAACTTTTAATATTCCATCCGAGATCGACATGTTGTTGGGCGCTGATGTTTACTATTCGATTTTGAGCCAGGGGCAGTGTATTTTGGGCTCTAACAAACCTACTTTGGTAAATACCACACTTGGGTGGATTATAGCAGGGAAGGTACCTGCACATTGTACATCGCCGGTGAAAGGGCACGCTACGCAGGCAGGCGGAAGTAGTGCGTCATTTTTTTTGCAAACTCAAGACGTGGATAAGTTGTTGACAAAATTTTGGACAGTCGAAGAAGTGTCTTCAAAACCTATAATGTCGACTGTTGGCAGAAAGTATCTTTATTAATACTACAAAACGTGTAGAAAACGGTTCGTTTCAGGTCAATATGCCGTTTAAAACTCCGGGTGAGTATACGAAACTTGGTGATTCGTTTAACATGGCTGAAAAGCGGTTCTCCTCGTTGGAAAACAAATTAAGATATGTCAAATCTGCAGACAATCCTGCAGATATTTTGTCGCGCGGAAATTTCTCAAACGAAGTAATTGCTTCAGGATTCTGGTTTCAAGGGCCTAAGTTCTTACTTGACGTTAACTTGGATTTGAGTTTATATGATCAACAGATCAACATTGCTAATCTGCCGGAGCAAAAGAAGGTGGCACTTCCAACGGTGTGCCAGGAGCAACCTTGTGATTTTTGGATAAATTATTTTTCTCGGTTTTCTAACTTTTCACGTCTGATACGTAGGTTAGCCTTTATGTTCCGGTTTATACATAACCTTCAGAATAAAGATAATAAGATTCAGGATGCAACTGTCACGGTTGGTGAGCTTGATAGGTCATACCAGTTCGTGGTAAAAAATCTGCAACGCCAGAGTTTTCCAAAGCAACTTTCAGAATTAAAGAACAATAAAATAATTTCAGATAAGCAATTGAAGCATCTTAAACTTTTTTTGGATTCGAGCCAGTTAATTAGAGTGGGAGGCAGACTTGAAAATGCGGATATATCATTTGATCATAAGCACCCGTATTTATTGCCTTCACATAACGCGACAGTAAAGATCATGCTTAAGTACGAACATTTGAGGTTAGGACACGCTGGCGCTCAGTCAGTGCTGTCAAATTTTAGGCTACGGTTCTGGCCACTTAACGGTTTGAGAGAAACGAAGCAAGTTATAAGGAATTGTATCACGTGTACGCGATTTAGAGCTCTTCCAGCTCAGCAGATCATGGCAGATCTTCCTACAGATAGGGTGCAAGCAGCACGTGCATTTCAAAAAGTGGGGATTGATTACGGGGGCCCATTTCTAATAAGATCGTCTAGATTACGGAAAGCGCCGTACATTAAAGCATACATTGCAATTTTCGTGTGTATGTCAACAAAGGCTATTCACATCGAACTAGTGACTGGTCTGTCAACTGAAGCATTCATGATGACGTTGAAACGTTTCATCGCTCCTAGAGGTAATCCTACTATTATTTACAGCGATAATGCAACAAACTTTCAGGGGATGAGTAATCAATTGTACGATGTTTACAAGTTTTTCAGTAATGCGCAAAATTGTAAGCCTTTTTTAGAATATCCCGCCCAGAATGAAATTCAGTGGAAATTCATCCCCCCCAGGTCTCCTCATTGGGGCGGATTGTGGGAAGCTGCTGTAAAAAGCACGAAGCATCATATTTATAGACTAATGGGTACTTCAAAATTCACATTCGAAGACTTTTATACGATTTTGACGCAAATCGAGGCGGTGTTAAATTCACGACCATTATGCCCATTGACAAACGACCCTTCAGATTTCGGGTATCTAACACCAGGGCACTTTTTGATAGGGGAAAGTTTAACCGCATATCCTGAGCGCGATTTGACAGAAATCCACGATAATAGGCTAAAATTTTGGCAACAATGTACCAAAATTCAACAGATCTTTTGGAAGCGATGGTCGGTAGATTATCTCAATCGTCTGCAACAGTGTCCTAAATGGTTAAAAGTTAGTAGAAATATAGTCCCAAACGACGTGGTGCTATTACGCGAGGATAACGTACCTCCGTTGCAATGGCCGCTAGCGAGAGTGCTGGAAGTGTATCCTGGAAAGGATGGTAACGTGAGGGTTGTAAAACTAAAAACAGCTGACAGCATTTTCACTAGGTCTATAGCAAAAGTGTCTCCTCTCATTTATGACCAGGCACATGTAAATACTGAACTTCATCACGACTAAGCCAAACTACTTTTGATTATAGGTTACCGCACCTCGTGCGTGTGGCCATATTTTAAGTCTTAATCTACTCGATTACTAGTTTGTTGAATAATAAGTTTCAACGTACGTTTCATTTATAATGGTTTATTTTACACAAGGTGTCAGTCCTTTTTTGGCGTGGTGGCCTGCCTTAAGTCCACTGGGGGTCGAAGGCTAAGACTCCCTGGGAAACCTAAACGGTTACATGATTTTTGCATTCTTTTTGTCGTTTTTTGTTGGCCCTTCGCTCGGAAGGAGCGTCGTATGAGTTCGCACAGTTGGAAACTTCTGGCAGCTTTTTCAAGAACACACTAGGAGCGTCCCTGGTGTCAAAAGACTAAAGACGTGGACTACCCTGACAGTAGCGCACTGCCCTTTCGGTTCTGGGTTCCGGCGGAATCTGGTTCCACCTTTCGCTCTGCGGAGCATCTGTCACTCTGTTACTTCTTCTTCTTCCATTTCGTTCTATCTACTTTGCGGCTTCGGCACTACCAGACACGAGTAGTGCTGTCTATCACTACCAAGTGTCATTTCTCTGGGTTGGGGCGGGTAAGGGGTTATTGAGCCCAGTCCAGGGGAATTATCAGGTCTTCTTCGGGTGGGGATTCGGGAAAATTGTGAGTGTGTGACGTGGGGTGCAAATTTGCGCCTTGTGCTTCATGTCAATACTCAAAGTTGGGGGTGTCTCATCAGTAGCGCCATTCGCAGTATTCGACTCCAATGTCAGTACTCAAAGTTAGGGGTGTCTCACAGTAGCGCCAGTTCAAAGTTTAGGGGTGTCTCATCAGTAGCGCTATTCGCAGTATTCGACTCCAATGTCAATACTCAAAGCTAGGGGTGTCTCACAGTAGCGCCAGTTCAAAGTTTAGGGGTGTCTCATCAGTAGCGCCATTCGCAGTATTCGACTCCAATGTCAATACTCAAAGTTAGGGGTGTCTCACAGTAGCGCCAGTTTAAAGTTTAGGGGTGTCTCGTCAGTAGCGCCATTCGCAGTATTCGACTCCAATGTCAATACTTAAAGATAGAGGTGTCTCTCACAAGCACCGTTCTTTAGTTTTTTAGTTTTTTTTCAGTATTATTTTATATTACAAGGGAAGTAGTTATGGGTGTCGCTGCGGAATGCCAACGTTTATGTGCAGCTCAAAAGGAGCTTGCTATCTGGACCTCGTGTGTTCAGTTTTTTAAAATGAATTTTATGACAGTGCTCGAAGCGAGCTTTCAAAGTAAATTTCGAATATATTCTTCAAAGAATATCAAAGTCATTTAACACAATATATGATTCGGTAAAAATGTGCCAGTTATGAAAAATAGGACATTCAATCTGTGCAATACGGACGGGTAGGACGGCTGTACAGAACTTTAGGTTCTTTTTAATATTAAGGTTGTTGTGAACCCCATTGTACAGGTTTCAATAGGATACGGGTCACTTACGTTCATATTACGTGACAACAAAGGAAAAGAAAGACTTTATTTTTCTTTGGGACTTTATACACTTAGGTCAAGATTATGTTCACAGAACAAAACAGGACTTCAAGTGGACGATTGAGCATTGGCTTGTGCACGATTATGTCAAGTGGGTCCAGTAAAAGACAATGAACATTTGCGGAGTCGAGATAACTTTGACAGTGTTTGGAAATACGAGGGGCATGTGATACATGAAATCGTGTGTCATGCTGAACAATTTTGTGTGACCTTCGGTCATATTGTAAATATTTTAGTATAAGTTATGAAGTTAAAAAAAAAATGGTTATAGTTACAGCTGCATGGTTGCGTTCCACGTGGCACATGCGCAGCTCTCTTTCTGAACATGGGGTATTTGACTCAGATCATGAGACGATGCAGAGTCTACAACCATATTGATGGTCATGGCTGTTAACGTTTATGTAATGTTGGTTGTCGTTGTTAGGTTAGGTATAATGTTGGATACCAGAGTGTTAATTTCTAAGAGTAGATTGTGTAGAAAGGGGATGTACTACATAATGTTCGATTAAATTGAATTGAATCACAAGTGCTTCAAGGTGGGGGAGAATGTTGGGGAACAGCCCTAAAAGTTGAAATGAGTTGTCCAAAGATGGACTGTTTAGTTTAGTTGCAACATAGTAGGCGTAACATGTCAAATTTACGATTTTGTTCATAACATAGTAGGTATAAGAAATGATGTATTTTGGAGCCGCGCCAAGGCAGCAGCTGGAGACCACTGTCACGCTCCAATTTTGTTCGCTGTAAAATGCGCTCACTGGATTGGCGGAAGCTTGGCGTCGGCCACAAAAGATGAATGAGTCGTGTCATAGGGTATGCGTGCAGCGGCTCCAGCCGCTGCATTCGGCGCTAATTAAGACTTAAGAGTTACTGTTGAGTGAGCAAGAAAGCTAGCAACACGTCCCGTCAAAAAGGAATAGCCAAAGTTGGTTGTTGGCGGTCATTTTACTGTTTGTACCAAGTGGTAAATCTGTAGAAATGTTAGTGTACTAATTTCTATGTAAAAAGTGAAAGTTTCACCCTAAGTACGGGTACTAAGTGTGCATATCTCTGTGCAAAAAGTTATAATGTGTTAATTTTGCCAGAAGTTATAATGTGTTAATTTCGCCAGTATATAAAATATAGTTATTTTGCTTAACCACGAGTTTAATTTCCAATCGCAACAAAAACGACCAGTGAGTCACACGCCTGTGGAAATATACCACAAAATTGATTGAACGTAAGAGGAAATAAAGCCCTGCGTTTCAACAGGAGGAAATAGAAAAGGGCACAGAGTTATCTTTCTTACACACGGGATTTATAGCTCGTGTCCAGACTTTCCAATACAGGGACTTTAATCGCAAATGAACGTTGTGCCCTCTATATGAACTTAACCAAACCAAATTGGGCGATGCCACTACCGGCGCCATCTACGAAATGCGATCCAAGCAAAATAATAATGTTTGGCGGGAACGCCCAGCTTACGTATCTAAATTTATTTCTGTGATTTGTGGACTATTTTGACCAACCGATAGAAATGTAAGAATTAATTCCCGAAAATTCTGTCATAGTCGTAGATGACGCCATCAGCTATCATTCTAGGCTTTTAGAGAAACTACCTACGACTTATTGGCTAAAAGAGATATTATAAATTGGCTGCCTGCGAAAAATATACCGTTTGAGGGCAACATGTTGAAACAGAGCTTTTAAAAATAGTGCGAGAAAATAAGTCAAGTTTTAAAAAATGTGTAATTGATAAAATGGCTAAAAAGTGTGGTATTGTTTTACTTTGACTACCGCTCTGCCATTGCGAATTAAATCTAATTGAGTTAATATCGACATGCACCAATGAAAGGCTATGTAGCAAGAAATAACACTACTTAAAAAAAAAGATGTAAGTACGTGAGTTATTCAAATATAGGTGGCCATTTTCAACATTTACTTTGATTAACTGTTGCATTTTTTGTATCATGATTTAAAAAAATAATTTTATTTTTAATTTAAATGTTTTAATTAACTTTGAAATACATTGGTATTTTTTTGTACATGCAATAAAGTGGTTTTTATTTGTTCTCTCGAAAACGAAGCAAGATACGAAAACAATTCAGGGATCAAAAAAGTTGTATTATTAGTTAATAAATCCAAAAAAAAATGATCAAAATTAGAAATTAGTCAGTGGTGTTCATTTTCTTATTATCAATAATATTCGTTAAGGTGCTCCCCGGGACGCCACTGGACTTAATAAATTTAAGCTAGTAAGGGCTAATTAAGCCCCTTATCATTAAAAATAACGGTACCAAATTTCAATAAAGTCGAGAAAAGGATATTTACAAAAATTATAAAAAACAGATATTTTTTGAAAATTTAACACCCTGTATATTAAAAACGGGGTAACTCCGGACACATGTTCATATGAACTTTTTCTCTTAAAATATCATAAGGAATCACTCCCTTAAGTTACGTACCGTACTTCTGAAACACCCGTATATACAAATTTTGGGTTACAGTTTAAAATGGAGCTTAATCGGTAAACATAATATGGGATAGAAATGTCGGAGATGCTACCTGTTGTTGGATAATAGGGCGAAGAAGCTGTTCATGAACAACCTCCCATACACTGACATGATTTACTTGCAAGGCATCTGCGACTGCTCGGGTACTTACAGAAGAATTATTTTCAAATCGCCCAAGCACTTCTTCCTCAAAACTAGGGGGTCGCATGGTCCATTGCGCGCCATTATCCAACCGTTTTATTTTTTTTATCCCTTGGCTGTTGATTGACCCTTTCAAACAGTGTGTGAGCTGGGATTCGCTTTCAGGAAGCCGCTCTTCGTATAGTCGAGAATCGGCTCTGCCATTACATCGAATTTCTCCATAAATTAATAGCATGTCGGCGTATTCAGCGAAAGTGTAATCTTCCATTACTTTACTGTGACACTAATTTAATGACAAATTTTTGATAACAGTGTAGGTTAGGTTCGTTATTAAATGTTGCGCCAAATGTTAGGTTGGCAATATGTTTGGGGAAAGTTGTCACTTGTCATGGACTTGTCATCGGTCGATGGAGAAAAATAAAGATGAAAGTTGCTCCTTTTCAAATAATCAAGTTTTATTACATCAAATAAGACCCATCCTACAATTCAGGTGTGGGGTATTGCCCAAGGTAAATTAGAACAGTATTATGGATTAGATATTTAGTCAATTTAAGAAGTTAGTTGGATTTTATGGGGTTCCTTGTGTTAGTGAGGTTAGGAAAAAACAACAGCAAGCATGGCAGAGGAACCTAACTTTGATGCCTGAGAATTTGAAAACTTTGTACAACAAAGAAGGAGTCGAGACACACCAGGCCGCGATAATGCACAGCATGGTTTTGAGGATTTAAGAAACGACCAACCAAGACAAAATGATAGAGGCCCCAATTTAGATCAGTTTATGAACACTGTTACAGTGCTTTTACAACAAAATGCACAGATGTTGCAGCAGCAGCAACAGCAACCAAGGCCAGCACAAGTATATCAGGAAGAGGCTACAAACGTTAAAAACTTTAATATTATATATAAATTTAATTAATATATGTTATTTCAAAATTTTGCGTCGTGATGTTGTTAGTTGGTGAGCTCGTCGTTTTTTTACAATTTCATCGATTAATTGAAACTTAGTATTCAGGTGTTGTATATGAAATCGTTCACAAGATTGTTGTTTTTCCGATTATATAAAAGACATGTGTTAATTTAGTGCCAGTTTAATAAAAAAACTTAAAATAAAAAAGAGACAAATCCTAATACTAATAAATTGTGCCATAAAATATATCCCAAACGCTTCTTATCTGTGGAATTTCAGTATCAATGGACAATGATATTTGAAATGTGTTTATCGGTTTTTCTTTTTTAACCAGTTCTTTTTTGATTGTGGGAACTCCTTTATGTTGTGACTAATATGTAAAATCTCTTTCCTTGTCTAAGGTAAAATAAGTGTCATACATTTTTTTAGGCAGTGACGGACTAAATAAAGATTGAGGGGTTCCAATGTGAGAAGGAAATTACTTTTATATTTTTTTCTGTTCTTCACGATTCTTACAAGAATGGAAAGCAGACACAGATTTGGTTGTTGCGCTAATAAATCTTTTACGAACTTTCATTGTATTGCTTCCTATAATGTGTTTCATCCCAGTTGTCTGGAGCGAGACTTTCGGAGTCACACAAAAATAGACAAACATAAAATTTATTGTTCCGAGCAGTGTAAACATGCTACCCCTACCACCAGGTTAGATTTAACCAAGTTAGAATCATCCCTGCTTTCTCGTCAACCAGAGGATTTATATAGACAAAATCATAACTACAAGTTGCAATTGCATGAGAAAGATAAACAATTTGAAATTATGGTTGCGGAAAAGGATGACATTCTTTCTGAGCTGAAACAAGCCATATCTACATTGATGAAGGAGGTTAAGGATATGCAAACGCAGTATAAAAGACAACGAATAAGAACACAAGATTTTGAGGATGAGGTGTTTGAAACTGAGAGGAAGATGGTCGAGAATTTAAGCACGAAACAAAAAGAACTGGAGAAGCTTAAAAGTGATCACACTGAATTATTAAAACAAAAAAACACCCTGCAAGAGGAGATCTTAGACCATTCCGAAAAAAATCAAAATCTTAAAAACGACATTAAAGAATTAAATGAGATAAACAAGTCTATGATTGTCTCAATAAGAAGCTTGGAAAGTGAAAATCAAGCATACTACATTGAAATAGAGGAACTAAAGACGCAGCTTCAGAACCTGAAAAATCGCGGTAGAGAGAATAACGTAGGTAAAGAACATTCTGAACAACAAATCTCGAACGAGGGACAACAAATCACTTATAAAAGCCTTAAAACTCGAGCCTTGTCAAAGGATAAACTTTTATTGTTGACTGACAGCTTTGGAAAAAACATGTATGGTTACCTAAGCCGGCACCTGAGCGAGACATTTTCAATTCAGGTAGTAAGCAAGCCTGGAGCACCTCTAAAGAAGATAGTTGAGGGTACTGACTGCTTTGCCAAGGACTTTGGTGATAGGGATTTCGTCATAGTGCTTCTGGGTTCCTGTACTAGGACTGACTTGAGTAAAAACATTACTTTATTAGCCAACAAGTGCTTTTATACCAACTTGATTGTATGTACTATTCCGGTAAACTCCGCAGCTGATTCCCAGCAGACTTACAAATGTAATCGATTTATTATTGATAGTTTAAATAGGTTGTGTAGTTTTAATCATAATATTAGGTTGCTAGATTTGGATACAGTATTGACTAGAAATTGTTTTTCAGTTAGAGGTTTTCATCTTAGTACTTTTGGTTTAGGTTTGATAGCCAAAAATATTCGTGATACAATGAGTGATTCTTCTTTAAAAAATAGTAAATGCAACTTAATCAGTATCTTAAATGAAACATCTGGGATAAAGGCGGACAAGACTGTTTTGGGTTTGGGTGACGAGAGTTCTTTGGGGGCGACTTTTTTAGAGATGAGGTCGAGCAGCGAAATGATAGCATAGTGGGTGGTGGCTTAGTTGGTGATGACTTGCAACGTTTTTCACTGTTGCTTTTAAACATACAGTCGCTAAGAAATAAGCTGGACGAATTGTATGTTTTGTTGACTGAAAAAAATTGTCCGGATCTAGTGCTATTGACAGAGCACTGGCTCGTGGAGGGAGAAGCATGTTACATCCCAGGTTATAAAGTTTTATCCAAATACTGTAGGAAACATTTCGGTCATGGTGGTACTTTGGTTTTGATTGGGGAGGAAGCGCAAAATACATATAATTTTTGTAATATTCAGAAGTACGATTCTTTACTACTGGAAAAGGATTTTGAATTTTCACTTGTGTTTAGTAAAACTGTTAATATGTATGTAGTCTGTTTGTATCGGTCACCTATTTCTAGTGTTAACGTTTTCCTTGACAGACTTGAGCTATTATTATGTGCATTACCGGTTTCATCTCGTAAAATTTTGGCTGGAGACCTTAATATTGATTTTTCTAAAAATAATTCTAGAAATGTCCTTGATTTAAATAATGTTTTTACTTCGTTTAATATATCAGTTCACAATCAGGACCATACTAGGATTACCCCTTACTCGGCTTCAACCATCGATTATGTATGTTCAAATATCGATAAGTCAAAATTGGTTACCTATACTTTTTCGGCGGGTCTGTCAGATCATGAAGCTCTAATGTGCAAGATACCCATATATGGTCAATAAAACTAGTCCTTATAGGTATGGTAGAATTTACAGTGGGTCAAATTTTGAAAGATTTCGTGTGAGCTGTCTAAATTTGAACTGGAGTGGCGTTGATGGCATGGGCTTCCTATCATTCAGCAAATTTCATGAGCTTTTGGTTAGTGTCTTCAATCAATCATTTCCATGTAGAAAAATAAAAATTAAAAAGAAAAGGCCATGGGTGACTAGAGGTTTAAGAATATCCGCAAAAAATCTAAGGTTTTTGTGTAAAGTTAGAAAGCTCTATTTTAATGACTTTATCATGTGTTATGTAAATAAATATAGGAGCATATATAGACGCTTATTGCGTAAAGCTAAGGAGCTTTACTATAATAAAAAATTGAGAGAATCTCGCAATAAAACTAAAGCAAACTGGAAAATAGTAAACGATCTGAGAGGCAAGAATAACTTAATTCAATCTAAAATTGAAATGGATCCAAACGTTATTAATACTTTTTATCGTACAATCGCGGAGCAACTGACTGCAGGTTTAAAACCATCTCGCGACCCTTTAACTTATTTGGAAAACGTACACATTCCCGATACATTTGTTTTGTATGGCACTAACGTTCTGGAGATAAAAAAAAATTCTATCTGAAATAAAAAATAAACACTCCTCAGGACTTGATGGTCTATCTATTAGGGTTCTACAGAGCGTTCCTGATTGCGTGCTGCGAGCCCTTGTAAGAACTATAAATGATTCATTTCGAGTGGGCTACTTTCCCGATTGCCTAAAAACAGCACTTGTTGTGCCTATTCATAAAAATGGTAACCTTGATGATCCGTCAAATTTTCGTCCAATATCATTATTATCATCACTTTCCAAAGTCGTGGAAAAACTTGTAAAAAGTAGGATCTTGGAACACCTCTCACAATTTAAAATTTTAACGGATGCACAGTTTGGTTTTCAACACTCTAGGTCTACGACCGACGCGATATTTTCTTTATTGGAGAGTGTTTATCTGTGTTTGAATGAGGATGATGTTGCGGCGGCAGTGTTTTGTGATTTTTCGAAAGCCTTCGATTGTGTCAATCACCAGACGCTGCTGCAAAAACTAGAGCGTTATGGGTTTCGCGGTAAAACGCTGGCGTGGTTCGCGTCCTACCTTTCCGGAAGGAAGCAGCTGGTGCAGTGCAATCAGGTGCGATCGGCCATTCGGGATATTGCCCGAGGAGTCCCTCAAGGATCCGTGTTGGGTCCTTTATTGTTTCTTATTTACATAAATGATCTGGCTTCTCTTAGCATTTCGGGTAAATTTACATTGTTTGCCGATGATACAACGATTTTCTGGCGGGGGAGGGAGACTGAGGATATGAGAAACATCATCTCTCGCGATATTCAGCGTATAAAGGAGTGGTGTGATTCTAACTCCCTATGCTTTAATATAAAAAAGACAAACATAATGTCATTCAAGTCATCATTGGCTTCGCTTACTATTAACGACCAAATAGTGCACAGTGCACCTTATATTAAGTTCTTGGGTATCACATTGGATGACAGGCTGAAGTTTCAGGAACACATAGTTAACCTTAATTCAAAATTAGCTTCTGCGTGTTATGCTGTGCGGGTGGTCTCTGGTGAGTTGGGTGTGTCATCAGCAAGAATGGTGTATTGCTCATTGATAGATTCTAGGCTAAGATACGGAATCGTTTTTTGGGGCCTCTGCAGTAAACAGCTTTTTAACTCTGTTTTTGTGCTTCAGAAGCGAGCTATTAGATATCTGCGCGGGGCGAAACCTAGGGATCACTGTAGACCTTTGTTCTTATCATTGGACATTTTAACCTTACCGTGTTTATTGATACTGGAAACCGCATGTATTGTCCATAAAAGACGGTCTCGAGATGTTTCTGATACACCTGAGTCATATCAGACGCGACAGTCCGGAAGGCTTTCGCTACCCATCCCTAGGACAACCCTTGTAAAAAATTCGATAATTTACGAGAGCATCACAATTTATAACCATTTACCACAGACTTACAGAAATGTGGCCAAATTAAGTTTATTTAAAAAATTAGTTACAAAAATACTAGCAAGTAATAGTTATTTACGATATAAGTGTTGTAAAGATTCATATTACAACACGAGATGTTAAAGTTGTTAAACGAGGCGTCAGCCGAGTTTAATCAAACATCGAGTGTAGTTATATGAATTTACAACAAGAATATTGTACAAAATTTTATCTACTTTCATCTATGAATAAAAATATTTGGCAAAAGGCATTTTTAAAAATAAAAATGCACCTGCTATTAAAAATCGTTTTGTAAGGGCATCTATTACAGCACTAGTGCTGTAATATATGCCCTTACAAAACGATTTACAGAACTGTAAAATTCATATTACTAAATGAAAGTAGATAAAGCATATTACAACCTCCAAGAGTACTATGATGACACGCTTTAAAGGGTAGAGAGAGAGAAGAATGCAAGGAGGAAGATGAAAAGTGTTATTTTTATGTCGTTTGTTCCCAAACTTAATTTATTGTCTGTTTCATATTCCATAATTGTTGAGTGTTATTTTTCTGTTTTTTTTCTCTTTATATAATATTTTGACTGACTTTTTTGACAGATAGTTTATGATGTCCTGATTTTGGGTGCCAAATCTTATTATAGTACATTTAGGGCTTTAAACTAATATATGATCAATATTTTTTATTACTATGTACATTTTTTTGTCAACGCTTTGTCAATGAAATTTCAAATTTTGAGACAATAAAGCATATTTGAGTTTGAGATGCCAGACCTATCGAAAACAATCGAAATTTTCAGCGGTGAAGAACCAGGCAAAGCAAGAATCTGGTTACAACATTTAGAAACAACAGCAACACTCCATAATTGGCCTGACGCATTTATATTCCAAACGGCTAAAAGTAACCTCACTGGAGCAGCAAAGTATTGGTAGAAGTACTGAACTTAATGATTGGATAAGTTTTAGGCATGCTTTTGGAAAAACATTTTTTTTTGTTCGAAACAAGACAGACTTATGGAAACGTATGCAAGAAAGAATGCAAACGCCGAGCGAAAACATAAGTGTGTACTTTCATTCGAAGGCGGCATTATGCAAAGAACTAGGTCTATCAGTTGCTGAAATAAAAGAACAGATTGCTATAGGACTCTGGTCTAGAGAATTAAGTAACTTTATTATGTCGAAACACCATAATGATGAGGACGATCTATATCAGGATATTATTGGCTACGAACGAATTGTTAGTGCACGTAAAAATAGAGTAACAGAAAAAATTACTGATAAGAAAGTAGTGATTCCCCCCTTCAAGGACAAAGCTTTGAAAGTGGAACAGCGTGAAGTTATTCGGTGTTTTAATTGTAACATTATCGGACATTATGCATCTAATTGTCTAAAACCACCCAGAGCTCGAGGTTCTTGTTTTGAGTGCGGGTCTATGGTTCACAAATTTAAAGACTGCCCAAAGAAGAAGGATCAAGAAAGAAATAAAGCATTAGTAGTGGAAAATAACCCAACTGACAGATTTGTTTTGCCTTTGTGCCTTATCAAGGATAATGTTAAGGTATTTATTGAGGGTACCCTGGATTCAGGTAGTGTGATTTCTATTATTACTAAAAGCATTATAGATTCTTTCAATTTTGCTTTATCCGAGGCGCCCTGTAAAGATTTTGAGGGTGTCAATAAAGCAAGGTTGGAAATATTGGGTAGGTACAGTAACTTTTAAAGTTTTGATTAATGATATTTATGAGGTAGAACTATTATTTCATGTGGTTCCAGATAATGCATTACCTGTTAAATGTTTATTGGGCCGAAATTTTATGTCTAGTAACAATTTATCTTTTACTTTTGAGGGTAATGAGGTTAGAGTCAGCACTCCTGATTTACACCCGAGACAAGATCCTTTGGATGATTTTAATGAGATTTTGCATATTGAATATGTGAGTCAGGAAGAGCTAGATTTAAATATTAATCCTTTCTTAAGTCCCATTGATAGACAAAATTTTGTAAACGTATTTAACATTGAATATTTAAAGCCCGAAAGGCCTTTGGAACCTGAGACAAGATATAAAATGGAGATCAAATTAGAGCCTAATCATTCCCCATTTAATTTTAAGCCGCGAAGGTTATCTTTTGCAGAGAAAAATACTGTACAAGATTTGATGTCCGAGATGTTAGATGGTGGTGTCATTCGGAAAAGTGATTCCGAGTATGCTTCACCTATAGTTTTAGTTAAAAAAAAAACTAATGATTTCAGATTATGTGTCGACTTTAGGGCTCTTAATAGGGTCACCTTAAGGGATAATTGGCCTATCCCCTTAATAGAGGACCAAATTGAACAAGTTAAAGGAAAAAAATACTTTACTTGCCTAGACCTTAAAAGTGCTTTCTATCATATTGATGTAGAGGAGTCTATCTATTAAGTATACGTCTTTTGTCACACCTATTGCTCAGTATGAGTTTTTAAAAATGCCCTTTGGGTTAAAAAATTCTCCAAGTGTTTTTATGCGATATATTTACTTGGTTTTTGGAGACCTTATTGAGTCTAATAAAGTTTTGATATATATTAATGATATACTTATACCTTCTGTTACAGTCCAAGAAAATATTGATATACTTTAAGGAAGTTTTTAGGCGCTTAGTACAAAATAAATTGACTTTAAGGCTAGATAAATGTACTTTTTTATATACTGAAATAAAGCATCTAGGTTATATCATCAGTAATTCAGAAATTCGACCTAGCAATGAACACTTAAAAGCTATTAAGGAATATCCAATGCCAAAAAATATAAAGCAGGTGCAAAGTTTTATTGGTTTGACTTCATATTTCAGAAAATTTGTCCCTAACTTCTCAATTTTAGCTGGTCCACTCTATAACTTGCTGAAAAAAGATTTAAAGTTTTATTTTGGCCCTCAGCAGATTGACAGTTTTAATAACTTAAAAGATATTTTAGTGTCCAAGCCGGTCCTGGCTTTATATTCACCTAAAGCCGAAACCCAGTTGCATTGCGATGCAAGTTCCTATGGATATTCAGGTATCTTAATGCAGAAACAAGACGATTTAAAATTTCACCCTGTTTTTTATTATAGTCAAAGGACTACCGAAGTTGAATCAAAACAACATAGTTTTATTTTAGAGTTAGCTGCTATAATCAACAGTATTAATAGATTTCATGTTTATCTGCAAGGTATTAAATTTAAAGTGTTCACAGATTGTAATAGTGTCACTTTAGCTCTTAAGAAAAAAGAGATTAACCCTAAAATAATGAGATGGAGTTTATTACTACAAAACTATGATTATATACTTGAACATAGAAGCGGTACTAATATGAGGCATGTAGATGCATTGAGTAGATGTTTTAAAAATGTTTTGGTTTTGGAGGAAACACCTTTTGAAACCAACCTTAGTATTAGGCAGTGCCAAGATTCAGAGATCAATAAAATTAGGGATTCATTAGATACATCTGAACATAAGGATTTTGAATTGAATAACGGTCTTGTTTACAAAAAAGACAAGGGGCAGTTACTTTTTTATGTACCATATAGTATGGAGTCTAATGTTATTCGTAGCTGTCACGATGACTTAGCCCATGTAGGATCAGAGAAGTGTTTACACGCTATAAAGCAGACTTATTGGTTCCCAAATATGCGTACCAAAGTTGAAGAATATAATATAAAGAATTGTTTAAAGTGTATCACTTATTCTCCAACTAGTGGTAAGCATGAAGGACTATTACATAATATTCCTAAAGGAAATAAACCATTTCTTACTTTACATTTAGATCATTGTGGCCCACTAGAAAAATCGAAGTCTCGGAAAAATAAATATATTTTGGTGGTCATTGACGGTTTTTCTAAATTTATTAAAATTTACCCCTGTAAAACGGCTAACTCCGAGGAAGTTATAAAATATCTTAGACAATATTTTGCAAATTTTAGCAAACCTATGAAAATAATAACCGACAAAGGCTTAGCTTTTACTTCTAAAAGTTTTTCTGACTTTCTAAAGAATTTTGAAATTTCTCATGTGCTTATTGCTACCGGTGTCCCAAGAGCTAGCGGGCAGGTTGAACGGTTTAGTCGAATTATGGTTCCTATGATTGCAAAATTAACCGAGTCACCAAAAAGGTGGGATGAAGTGCTCACTGACATAGAATTTGCAATGAATAATAATGTAAATCGCTCAACAGGCGAGACCCCTTCCAAGTTACTTTTTGGAATTGCTCAGGAAGGTCTTGTAAAAGATCATGTAAGTAAAACAGTTTCTTGCTCATCTTAATAATCAAGATTATAGTAATCTAAATCAATTGCGTGAAAAGGCTGCTAGGAATATTGAGAAAAGTCAAGAGTATAATAAAAACTATTATGATAAAAGACACAAAGTGGCAAAAACGTGTAAAGTTGGTGACTATGTTATGATCCCTAATATTGACGTCACTCCCGGCGTTAACAAAAAATTATTACCAAAATTTAAAGGCCCATATGTTATTAGAAAATGCTTACCTAATGACCGGTATGTCATTGCGGATGTAGATGGCTTTCAGGTTACCCAAAGACCATTCGAGGGAATTTTTGACGCGGATTACTTGAAATTATGGGCAAGTTTCTCTAATTATGATGATGAAAATTCTAATGATAATCTTGATCAGAATTAGTAGTCAAAATTTCTAATATTTTACGTAATCAAATACTGTAAAGTACCTATACTGTTATTAGATAACGAATTATTCTTACCCTTATGTCAAAAACCTTTTATGTTAAGACTGAAAAAACTTATGTTTCTTATGAAAAAACTTATGTTTCTTATGATTTATGAGATCTTTTGTTACACTTAGATAACTTATGTTAATTTTAGAAACCTATGTCGTATGATTTTGCTCATTATCAGTGATTACTTATGTTTATGAAATTTATTATGTTTTCGCCTTAGGAAGATAATTAGTATCCCAACAGTTGGTTTGCATTTAGAAAATATTGTGACGATTATGTTATACTGTTATAGTATTAAATGTTGTGACTTAGTTTGTATGTTAATATTGTTTATTTGATAATGTAGAACGAGGTCGTTCTAGTTTGTCAGAATGGCCGAGTTGTAGGTTAGGTTCGTTTTTAAATGTCGCGCCAAATGTTAGGTTGGCAATATGTTTGGGGAAAGTTGTCACTTGTCTTGGACTTGTCATCGGTCGATGGAGAAAAATAAAGATGAAAGTTGCTCTTTTTCAAATAATCAAGTTTTAAGTTTTATTCCATCAAATAAGACCCATCCTACAACAGTGAGTTTACGTTATTAATAAAATAAGGTAAATTCTTATTATTAAGCTGCGTAGGTGTAATATATGTATCGAGCGCGGTGGCAAGCATTTTCAGCAACTACTATTTTAAGTTTCCTTTTGTACTACCTACCATAATAATAACGCTGATTAATTCATCTCTTGATATCTGTACTGAACCTTATTGTTCTTCTGCCCTAATTGCTTTAAGATTTCAATCATTGATTTCTGAACTTGTTATCAGCCAACATCTGAAGAAACGATCACATTTAGCGACTTCTACAGAGAGTACCTTTTTATGTAAAAGGCGTAGGTGGGGCCTCATCGTGCATGAGCCACATTACTCCTCTTACTGGCAGTGGGACATTTTCTAATAATTCAGGTGACACAAATTTCAAAAAATGACGATTGACCATTTAATCTCGGTGGTAAAAAATGAGGTCCAATGAAATAATCAACAACAACACCAACCCAAACATTCACGGAAAACTGTTGTTGATAATTATTTTCTATACCCTCATGGAGATTTTCTTCAGCCCAGATATGATTGTTACGAAAGTTCATAATTCAATTTCGGGAAAAACACGCTTCATCGGTAAACATAATAATAATAATAATAATAATAATAAACTTTATTCAATTATACATAGGGTATACATTGAAAAGGCAAGAGTGCAGCTGAACAGAGACTGCCTAGCTGATTTATACACTTATCCTTATTAGGTAGATAGATACGCTTTACAATAAAATATTTCAACTAATAGTACATTTCTTCTTCTCTAAATAGGTGAACATCAAAAAATAAAAAAAAAAAAAAATAAATTTAATTTATATAATATATACAATACATATATAGAGACATGTATTATAGCCGTACATAATAGCAGCAGGTTAGCCAGTAAGGTGCTGTTTTAAACGCTTGGAAAAAGATTGAACAGAGCAGGACCGAAGCGGAGGGGGTAAGCCATTAAAAAGTTTAGCAAGGTCATACGCAAAAGATCGCTCAAATATTCCGGTTTGATGACGAGGGATAACTATTCCATTAAACCTCAAGTTTAAGGTATTTACATCGGTTCTAAACGTAATCCTCTTATATAAGTACTGAGGATATTTGAGTTTAACAATTTTGTGATACAGAGAGCCTCTATGAATATAGCGCCTTGTCTTCATATCGAGCCATCCAGCTTCTACAAGTTTGTGACTTATTGGGCGTCTACGGGGAATACCATATATAAATCTCAAGCAATATTTCTGAATCATTTGTATCCGCTCAGCGGACTTTGCTGTTAAACACGGACCATACACTACATCACAATGATTAAATATAGATAGAACAAGGGAGTCACACAAAACTTTTTTTATTTTTTGGTTGAGAATGTGCCTCGAATTATATAGAACTCTTAATCTGCCGATGCATTTTTGGATGCATAAAGCAATATGTTTATTAAATCGGAGTTGATTATCTAAAATTAAACCTAAATTTTTTGCTTCTGTCTTTACAGGCAACACTTTATCTCCAACAGTAATGGAAACTATAGGAGTCAGGCGTTTGATATCTATAGGTCTGCCAAAAAGCATTACAACTGACTTTTCAGGATTCAAGCAAAGAGCATGGTCTCTCGAAACTCTTTCAATAACTTTTAGGTCATCATTCACAGTTTTGCACCCCTGTCTAATTAAGGAAGGCGGAAATGAGTGGTAAATCTGGGTATCATCCGCATATTTCTGGATATTGCAATTTTGTAAAAACTCTGGAAACTTAGACGTGTAAAGAATAAATAATAATGGCCCTAATATAGACCCTTGCGGAACACCACTGTTTATGTCTAGATACCCAGATTTTACACCGTCCAGAACAACCCTCTGCTTGCGATCTTTTAAATAACTTTGTATTAATTTAACCGAATTTAAGTGAAAGCCAAGATACCTTAAGATGACTAACAAGGTTTGATGATTTATAGTGTCAAAGGCTTTCGAATAGTCAAGCAGAACCAATATCGTACACCTGCCCTCATCAATAGCCCGAAAAATGTCGTCAGTGACATTCAAAAGAGCCGTTGCACAACCGTGTCCCCTCCTAAAGCCCGACTGAGTGCTGTCAATTAATTTTTCTGTTTCTACATAATCAACAATTTGATTTTTTAAAATGCGCTCAATAACTTTTGACAAAATAGGAAGAATAGAAATTGGTCTAAGGTCGCTATATCTTTTTGGGTTATCAGTTTTAGGCAAGGGCAATATATGAGCAATTTTCCAGTCGAGAGGGAACACTGAGTGAGTTATGCAAAAATTAATTAAGTGGCAAATATATTTAAGAATAAAAGGACAGCAAAAAATTACAAAATTTACATGAATCCCGTCGGATCCAACCGCTCGGGTTTTAATTTGTGACAAATATTTTGAAATTTCGTTTTCAGAAACGGTTGAAAATTCAAATTGTTTAGGAATTTTAGAACCAGCACTCCTATAATACTTATTAATATCTGGCAAAATAGTGGTTGGGGGAATGGTGTTGATGAAGAAATTGTTAATATCATCAGGGTTTGAAAGATGAGCTGGTATATTTTTATTTTGTTTACTATTAATAATATTAAGACGTTTTAGCGATTTCCAAAATACTTTGCTATTATTATTATTTAGTTGTTGCTCTGAATAAACTTTCTTTTCACGGCGAATTGCGTTATTTGCAAAATTTCTTAAGTCTTTATAGGCTGCATGACTTTCTGGTGTCTTATTTTTTTTGAATTTAAATTTAGCTTTGTTTCTAAGTTTTATTAAAAGTTTTATATTTTCAGTGATCCAGGGCAAATGTTTTTTTTTAAATATGGATGTTTTTAAAGGTGCATGCAAGTCCAATATGGGATAGAAATGTCGGAGATGCTACCTGTTGTTACAAAAGCCAAGTACAATAAACAACTCGCTGGGGAAAATCCGCAGGTAATAACGCTTGAAGTGGCTTGAACACGCTGTATGTGGTACGGTTAGG
Organism: Polydrusus tereticollis; assembly: GCA_963920685.1. Classification (NCBI taxonomy): domain Eukaryota; kingdom Metazoa; phylum Arthropoda; class Insecta; order Coleoptera; family Curculionidae; genus Polydrusus; species Polydrusus tereticollis. The sequence goes on from OY987329.1 coordinate 62,656,674, forward strand.
TACAGTTGATATTGCCTTAAAATCTGCCATACAGTAAAGTGAGAAATGTTTAACTGTTGTGCAATTTTGCGTGTACTTGTATCGGGGCTATGCTCACCTTCATGTACAAACTGCTTTACCAACTTTTAAAAGGCGCCTGACTCGCACAGCTTTTCATGTATTCTTACAAATGTTTGTCTATTTGGTACAATGCGATGAGGATATCCCTCTTGATAAAGGCGTCTAGCCGCTCTGGAATCGCCGTGGGCCATTCCATAGACAAAATGCATATCGGCCATTTCTGAGTTTGTAAACTGAACCATTTTGTAATGTTAGTAACGAATTTTATAGCTTAAAACTCTTAAAACACTTCAAATAATTACGATCAAATAATTACATATGCACTGTTTAAATTTATGCCAAGGTCAAATTTGTGTGAACAATTGAAGGGTCGAGTGGATAAAGGGGGTAACTAACATTTGGATAAAAAATGACTTACTGCTGTGGATAAAGGTTATAAGTGACGTTCTTTGACATGCAATCATAGGAATGTAAAATATCGCATATACTTGGAAAATAGCACTGGATGAAGGAGGTAAATTAACTTGTTTTTAAATTATTTATGCATAAAAGAGGTAAGTAACAAAACTTACCTCCTTTATCCACTTATTTAAGTATTTACCTCCTTTATCCATAAATGTTTCCAAGGTTAATAAATTTACTGTTTGAATGTAGTGAATGAAGGAGGCAAGTGGCATCATTTACCTCCTTCTTCCGTAAACTTTTTATTTATTTTGCGCAGACTCTACTTTTAAAACATAACCTGCAATACTTTAGTAGTTCTCCGACATTTGCTTTGCCGTTTGTTTAGGTTAGTTTAGTTAAAAATGACTTCAAGAGCTAAACTAATAGTAGCGCTAGCTACGAAAAACGCCGATCAGCCCCATAATACTACAGGTAATAACATTTTATATTAATATTTAGCTGTAATTTATGTTACCGATTTATTATTGTTTGCTTTTTGTAGAACCACAGCCCGGCTGCAGCGGAATAAACGATTCAAAAAACATCAGAAAAGTTACTCCTCGAAGCTCAGTGAATGGTTTGTTTATACCTACTGAAATATTATAAATTTAATATATTTTCGTATTCTATAATATTTTAGATTCCCTATACAGCAGTGAAGAGGAGCCATTCCCTCATTCACAAAGCGAATACTCTCCGCAAAGTAGTAGTAGTGGCAGCAGCAATATAAGCAATAATAGCTTAGTTAAGAAGCGCAAGCAAGCAGTCACAAAGAAACTGGTTTTTGATGATCTCAGAGAAACGTCGAATACAGTACCTGCATCAACAAGTAGTATTTTTTTTGAAAATAAAAGTCAAAGTAAGAGTAGTCCTCCTAAAGAAATTATTATTAGCAATCCGAAACCAAAGAAAAAAGTTTTCTCTAAGATTGAAAAAAAAGCCAGAAAAAGGGTGTCAGATCCTGACAAGTGGAAAAGGCGTGCAGCCGCTGTAGCAAGGGAAAAGGGGGAAAGCTACATAAGTCAAAAAGGGAAAACGGTTGCAAGTAAGACTATAAATGAAGGAAGTCTGTGTACAATAAAGTGTAGAAAAAAGTGTAGCAACAATATTACTTTGGAAATAAGAGAAAAAATATTTGCTCGTTTTTACAAATTGGATGTGAATGCAAAAAATATGTTTTTGTTTAAAAGCATGACAGCTCGATCTCCAAAACGTCCGCAAAAGACAGCAAACCGTCATAAAGCTGTCTCGTATAAGTACTTTTTGGAAATAGATAAAAAAACTTTTTTTATTTGCAAGAAAGCCTTCTCTTCCATATTTCAAATAGGAAAGAAGAAAATTGAGTATCTTCAAAAAAAGAATCGATCATTATGTGAACCAGCTCCCACGCCCGATAAAAGAGGAAAACACACCAATAGACCAAACAAAGTGAGTGACGATGCTAGAAAATATATTAAAGATCATATAAGTAGTTTTCCAGCTGAACTCTCTCACTACTCCCGTAACATAAACCGACACAAAAAGTACCTGTCGCCCACACTAAATATTTCGAAAATGTATCAGCTATATGTGGAACTGTGTAACGAAAATAACAAACCGGCAGCATATTTTGTAAAATACTGCACCTACGCAAAAATATTTTCCACAGAGTTTAATTTATCTTTTGGAACTCCAAGAAGCGATACTTGTACTACATGTGATAGCGGTCAAAGCAACGAACAACATAAAATCAACTATGAGGCGGCGTTTTCATGCCAACGCGAAGACAGGAACATAGCGAAAATGAATCCAGAAATTTGTTATATCACAATGGATCTGCAGCAGACATTACCCTTACCAAAGCTTACTACTTCTAAGGCATTTTACCTCCGCCAAATGTGGATGTACAACCTGGGAATTCACTCCATAACGAAGGACCAAGAGAGGGCAAATTTTTTTACGTGGACGGAGGATGTCGCTCATCGGGGCAGTGTAGAAATCTGCAGCTCCTTGTTAACATTTTTAGAATATAGTATCCTTTTACAAGAAAAAGGCATCTCTCATCTGGTTATATGGACAGATTCTTGTGCTGGCCAGAACAAAAATTTTTTAATTATTTGTCTCTATCAATATTTGATTTTGAAAGGGATAGTGAAAGAGATAGACCACAAATTTCCCGAGGTAGGGCATAGTTTCCTAGATTCCGATCGCGACTTCGGACGAATCGAGAAGAATCTCAGAAAACATGATACCATATACTTACCGGACGAGTATCGTACTATTATTACGAAATCGAGCAAAATGAATCATGTTACTGACATGTCAATTCACTTTCGAAATTTTGAACATTTTGCTGAAGATCTTAATCTCATAAACAGAAAAAAAAATTTACTGAATGAGACAGTCCATTTTAGAGATGGAATCAAATGGATTAAAGTGGACGAATATGGCTCATATTTGTATAAAGAGAGCTATGATCCCAACACTCCTTTTAAAAAGGTCAATATTATAAAGAATTCCCGTTTGACGCCACCTAAAAATGTTGAAATTCAAAGGATTGGAAGAAAATATGGAAAACTGGCTCCGGTAAAAATAGATAATTTGAAAACTCAAGTACCTTTTGTAAAGGAACCATGCCGTTGGTACTATGTGGAAATAATCAGGAACCAGGAAAATAGTTAGGTTTACATATTATAATGTTAAATGAAGAAAATATATATTTTAAGACAAAAATATTCACTTCTTGTAACCTTCTTCTATTCTTAACTACCCTATTCTTTATATCATTTTTGTGCATGAAGGAGGTAACTTCAGTTTTTTGAAAAATTAGAAGGTATGTGAAACTTTTAATGTATGAATGCTACAGTAAATCAATATTTGGTGTTTAAACGATGACTCACTTTTAACAACAACCTATTATATTAACAATTTTCTTTGTTCTAGTAAAAAAACTTTGAAGCTAATTTTCTCAGTTTTATAATTTTGCTAGTTACCTCCTTTATCCACTCGACCCTTCAATTGTTTTTCCTTCCGGGCACTATTACTTTTTTGTTACTTTTAAAACACTGCAGTAATAAATAAAGATACCTATTTGTTTTATCAAAAACAGTTAATTTGAGCGAAAACATTCAAAAGATTATTTTCGTTTAATTTTAATTGCTTAATCATAAATAAAAATCACTTTGTTCCATGTCATGGACAACAGTTTTTAATTATTTATAAAACACGTATTTGTCTTTATTGGTTGCAATAGAGTAATTTTTATGTTTTTTTCTCAAAAACGAAGCAAAATATAAAAGAAATGCTAAAAATAAAAAAGTTGTGGCTTTAGTTGCATAATGCGAAAAAAATACAAAAATATCAAAAAAATCAGTGGGGCACATTTTTGTTGTCAAGAATCTTAGTTAAGGAGCCTTCCGGGACGCCACTGGACTTAAAAACTTAGTCTAGTTAGAGTTAAATTAACCCCTTACTACCCTAAATAACATTGGCAAATTTCAACAAAATCGGCTAAACGATTACTAAGATATTTACGAGAAAACGATTTTTTTTAAAAAAGTTTCACACCCTGTACGTTGAAAACGAAGCATTAGCGGACCTATGTTTATATAAACTTTTGAACTTAGAATCACTCAAAGAATAACCTCTTAAAGTTTGGCCACGTACTTAAATAACACATTGTTTAATGAGGGTTACTTGCTGTCAGGCAATATGAAACACAATATAATAGGCTATAGCAGGGCCGTTTCTGGCCTGTTGGCCGCCCTTGTGCGACATATGAACTAGCTGCCCTTTCAAATCAAATCAAATCAGTTACTATATATATTTTACAATTAGTTACCTACCTGAAATTATGGCGCAGGGGGTTATCTATTTTTTCAAATGGAGGAGGTTAACGCTTTTGTAGCTCCCCTCCGTTAGACTTTCACCTTAGCAATTGTCACAAAAATGACCTCAGTATTTTTAATAGGTGAAAGAGGTGTCTATTTTTAATATTTTTCTTTTATTCACACATATATACCTACCGAGGGGCTCAGCACTCCTAAAAATTTGTACAAGTGTTTATAAAATATGCATTTGCGTATTACATTAAATTTATATCGCCTTTAGGCACCAAATTTTAATGTTTTAAGTTTTATACATATACCTGTATGTTGTGTTTTGTGGTTGGTTATATTTTGACAAAGTAAGTAACAATAAATTGGTGAGAATTTTTACATTGACTTTTATCTAAGATTTTCAATTAACTTTAACTATCAAAGATTCGTAAAATTTCACAATTGTTGATTTTTCTTTTTTCTTTTCTTGCGTTGTAGGTAGTACTGATGATGGCGTAACTGCCGAACGCGCTCTACGGATATGATTTTATTCAATAAACTTGCACTAAGTACAAAAATTAAAGAAATTCTTTCTTATAACATTTTTAGCACATATGAGTTAAATGATAAATATTTTTTTCCACTACTAACCTATAACATCGCCATTATTGACCGATTATTAACGTTAGAAATCGTTTTTCTCTACCTTATAAGTTATTATTGACCATGGTCAATAATAAGGCATTCTTGAAGATCGGTCAATAATGGATTTCATGAAATCCATTATTGACCGATCTTCAAGAATCTATTTGAAGGCAGGTAACTTGATTTTTTGATTCTACAACATGAATTCATAAACATGAATGTGGTTAGGCAACCAGATAATTATCAATACATATTAGATTACTTGATATTGTAAAATATCGATACAATCAACATTTTTTCTGCTTCCATCCTTAATTCTGGAGGTGTACACATAATAATATCACTAACATTTTCTTCGCTCATTTTTTAAAAAAACTGAAAACTCGTGAAATCTGATGACATACATGAACAAAAATTGACATTAACAAAGCCACCTGACAAAACAACAAAATATTTTGCCAATTCCAAAACGCAGGTAACTTGATTAAAAAATATACTTATACCTACCTATCATTTTATATAATTATTAATACTATAAACATAAATGTCTTATAAAAGTTTGTAGTAGTGGAATAGTATATTATTAACCAAGGTTTAGACAGCCATCATTATTGCCCGAGCGGCAAGTTTAAATCACGAGGAGCGAAGCGACGAGGGATTTAAGACGCGAGGGCTATAAGCTGTCTAAACCGTGGTTAATATAATATTTTTTCCACTTTCCAAGGCTATTCTATTTAGATACTATGAAAGTATATTTATTTTGAATATTCCTAGAACATTCTAAGAACATTATCAAAAAGAATATTCATGCAATAGATGAACGAAAATTATCGAATTTTATTTTGCAAAAGTAAAGTCAATTATTTTGACGCAGCGCGCATATCATCGATATTTTAATGTGCGGACTGGACCCTCAGCTCCAACAATTAATCGTCTGGTTGCAAATTTCCAGCAACAAGGTTCAGTCAGGAACCTCGGTGGTGCCGGAAGACCGCGTACGGCACACACAGAAGTACCGGAGAGCGTAGAAGAAAGTACAGAAACATCAACAAGAAGACGTTCGGCACAACTTGAGCTAACCCGAAGGTCCACTCAGGGGATTTTGGCCACATTGCATATGTTTCCATACAAAATACAGCTTGTGCAAGAATTAAAGCCAACAGACTACCCGCAACGGCTTGAATATGCCATTGCGTTCCAGCAAAAAGCGGAAGAAAATCGCGACTTCATTCACAATTTAATAATGACCGATATAGCCCATTTTTATTTAAATGGCTTTGTTAACAAACAAAACAGCAGAATATGCGCAACAGAAAATCCACAAGTAGTTCATCAGCGGCAATTGCACCCACTTAAGTGTACTGTTTGGTGCGGTGTATCGTCCGAGAGGATTATCGGTCCTTATTTTTTTGAAAATGCAGCCGGTGCTGCAGTTACCATTAATGTTCTTCAATACTGCACCATGTTAGAAAACTGTTTAAGACCAGCTGTGGCAAACCATCCACAGAGTTGGTTTCAACAAGATGGTGCCACAGCCCATACTTCAAGGGACACAATGACGATGTTAAGGGAAATTTTCGGCGAACGCATTATTTCGCGCAGGAGCGACTTTAACTGGCCGCCGCGTTCGCCTGATTTAACCGCTCCCGCTGTTTTCTTTGGGGCTATTTAAAAGAACGAGTCTATGTTAATAAGCCAGCGACCATCCCCCAACTAAAAACAAATATTCGTAATGAAATTCTTGCCATAACACCAGAGATATTGCGAGAAGTCATGGAAAATGTGCTAGAAAGAGCCCGACTTTGCGAAGCAGAAAATGGCCACCACTTGCGAGACGTAATTTTTCACGTTTAGCCTAATGAAATTCCCCTTTCGTTTACTGCACCAAAAAAAAATTATACTAAAATGTACCTAGAAATAAAAAAGTTATAAAACATTTAAACCATAACGTTCATTCTGCGCCACCCTGTATAAAGAATATTCTAATAGAAATATTCCAAGAATATTCCACAAGAACAGTTCCAAGGATATTATATTTATATACTGCGAAAGTACATTTAATTTTAACATTTCTAGAATATTCTAAGAATATCATGAAAAGAATATGCGTGCTCTGAATATACTTAGAATGTTTATCACTTTATGGACATATTAGAGAACATTCTAAGAATGTGAATGTTCTCCTTGTGTTTACTGGGTATCCTCTTATAAATCCTAGAAAAAAAATTAAAATATATTTAATTGAAGCAAAACAAGAAAAAAAAACTTTAATCCTAAATCATTTGAATACTGGGGCAAAAATACGCACGCGTCACCGTATGGGGCAAAAATGCGCGCGTATTTTTGCCCCATAATGTTCGCGTACTTTTGCCCCATTTAGCAACACTGCAAAAATTGCCGGGTAATATTCTTACAACCTAACCTCATTCCAAACTCATAAACAAAACAACTTAGAACTACCCTAAGAATAAATCCTAAAAAGTGATTCAACAAAACATGCATTTTTACTTTTATTATAAGTTAATTATGTAATGAAAAACTACATTTAATTGCTAAAAAACTGTATTTACCTCATATTTTATAAACAGTGTATACTGGTGCTCTGGATTTCAAACTAGTTACTAGACACTGAGTGCACTGTTGCACAAAAGTTATTTGTAACAGCATTTGAAACCGGACATCGGCGGCAAATTTAAATAGGGTGCGTTCTTTTGCCCCGTGAGTGTTTTTGCCCCCACCTACCCTACTACCAAATTAATAATATCTACCTACATAATTCTAATAATATCAATTAGTTTTAATTTTTTGGGTAAACCTAAGACAAAATGTAATTTCGCCGCCCTTGTGCGAGGGCACTCAGCACACCACTCAGAAACGGCCCTGGGCTATAGCCTAGGGCGCCGCAAAGCAAATAGGCGAACTAAGGCTCGACCGAAAATTTAGATAGAAAATAGAAAAATGATTGGTATGTTTTTTATTTGATCCCAAATTCGATAGAAACTAAGAAAGGTTTTCTAGTGTAGTTATTAGCAAAAGGGTCATTCATAAGCCATATTCAAATTTCCCGCGCAAAGTAAGTTAGTTGAGCTATGCGTTCCGAAACTCACATTGTGCGTAAAATTTCAATTTTTATATGCAGCATTCAAATTTGAGCATGTCCTCGCTAAAACTCCGAAATTGACCAATTTTTTCCTTGTTCGCGAGCAACCGAAAGCTGACAAGGAAAAGCCTTCCATTTCTTCAAGCTTAATATCTATTCCTGAAGTTGACAAATTGGATGCACCTGCAGATGACTCTCTAATAGTAAAAGAAGATAATTATTCAGACAATCCAAACTACAAGGCTGATATTGGTCTTTGGAAAGCGCCATTCACCAATGGCATGATCAATTTTTGGGTCAAAGAAGGTTTATCAAAATTACAACATTGTGACGAAGAACTTTTCTCCAAGGTTTCAGGTACTCAAATACGGCAAGATAGCACCGAAAGCTATGGAAAATGTACAAAGGGACTTTTTTATCGCACACATCAAAACAAGAAGATTTTCGACGCTTTTGGTTGTGTCTTTAAAATCTTTCGTAGAATCTAAGAGAACTGCATTTGAATCATATGAAACTGCAGGCAAAGAATTGTCCGATGAACAAGAGTATGAAAGTTTGCGTGTTCGATCTGTGCGTGTTCGATTGAGACCCCTAGATTATGGAACAGCAGATGCTGTGCAACAGTCACCGAGAGACATATTTCGAACTAAATCTTTCCTTCCTGTCATTGAACAACTGATCGTATCGTTGAATGAACGAATTTCAGCGTACGAAGTCGTTGAGGAACGATTCGGTTTCTTGACTGAGATGACCACAATGGAACCTTCTCAGTTGGAACTAAAGGCCAAAAATGTTGTACATCATTACCCTGAGGATTTAGACTTGAATTTAGCTAATGAATTGATTCATCTCGCCACTTTTGCAAAACAGTACGAAAAGAAAAAGGGTGAATCGAATGAAATTTTTCTCTACCGGATAATTTTGCAAAATAATGTGCAATCTACTTTTTGTAATGCAGACGTGGCACTTCGTATTTATTTATCGATGATGGTAACTAATTGCAGTGGGGAAAGATCATTTTTAAAACTAAAGATTATAAAGAACAGACTGAGAACGTCGATGACTCAAGAACGCTTGTCGAATCTCATGCTTCTCAGTTTGGAAAGCGACATTCTCCGCGATATGAATTTTGATGATATTGTCAACCCTTTTGCTAATAAGAATTCGCGCAAAGTTTTTATTTAATTAGAAATAATGATCGAATAAACTTTTTCATATTATTATGCTGTACGTAATCATATTATTTTACTTGAGTATACTCCACTATATACGAAAAAAATTTACAGCCCTTTACAAAGATGCAACCGGGGAGGACATTGAAAATGCCGAAGCAGAGTGCAACGCTTGTGACTATTGTGAGATTTGTGATCTACGAAAACTCATAGATTTGAATGTTATATTTAGGTAGCTGATATAAGGTCTATTGACTCATAATATAAAAAAATAGTAAAATAAAGGTTATAAACTCTAACGCGCCTCTAAGGTATGGTTTGGCTGGAGCAGTCAGCGGCCGCGGCTGGCGTTCGCGATTGGTAGCTCGGTACTGGTTTAATGCGATTTGTATGTACACGGTTTCACTGCCGCAGCTCAGCGACACAGCGTTCGACGTCAATTCCAGTGGCTGCGTTTGGACTGCTAGAGAGACCAGTCCAGCCGTGATCGCACAGAAGAATGCCACCGTTTTCGGCAATTGCTGACGAGTGTTTAATAGAGGAGGTGCAAAAGTACCCCCCTTTATACAACTATGAGAACGAAAATTACAAAAATGTTGTAATGAAAGAAAATGCATAAAAAAAGGTGGCAGCAAGTGTAGGGAAGAACGGTAGAGTGTACAAAACCATTCTGTTTATTTTTCAGCATTACATTACAAAGCTTATAATTAGGGTAGACTGGGGCAACTGCGAAGCCCTTTTTAATAGTTCAAGTTTATTTCCTTCCTACTTTAAATATACAATATTTTTAAAAGTGTCTTTATAAGAAAGTAATATTTTAATATGTTTACTTTTCATACTGCATAGGGCACTCATGAATTATTTTTGAGATCTTGAGATTTGAATGATTTTTTTTGTACCGAAATTTTACACTTAGGTACCCCAAAATGGGAAAGTGTAAAATCGGAATACAATTTCCATGCATATTCGCAGAAGTGGTAATGGGAAAGTGTAAATGAAGTTTATATCTCCCATGCCAATTTTTCTTTTTACAGACTTAAAAAAAAAATTAAAATCTGGGAGTTGTGAACTTTTTATTGTTGGGAAATAGTTAGCCAAACAAATCATAAAAACGAAAAATTAAAAGGTACCTCTAAAAAATAATAAGTAATCCAAAATAACCCTCAAAAAATTCCTAATAACAAGAATAATATTTTTATAAACGTATTTATCCGTTCAAAACCCAACGTTTGGCTTTAATCTCTAAGGAGAAACTAAAACAGAAAAGAAAATTAAAGTTTAAAAATTCGAATAATTTTATGGAACTTGTTAAATATTGTATCCCGCAAATTTCACATTAAAATGAAAACCTCCTCGGCGTGTTACTACCGGTTCAGGTAAACGAGTCACTATATCGTCTAGCTATACTACATCGACATCATCGGTGAGTGGTCATAAAAAAATTGTATTTTAGTTTTCTAGTAAACTTGATTTCAAAGCCGTTGTCAACAGTATTTACCTGGCCAATAAAATGTTTCTTTGCTATTGGTAATGTGTATTTAACCAGTACCCAGTCTTCAATGGAAATATTGTCTTTGTTTATTTCAGGAATCTGATCTCCGCAATCCGATTCTAAAGTGAAACTTTGATCCGATTCCATAAAAGGTACACTTTCATAATCTGATTCACTGGAGCTGGATTCAAATTGATACGGACTTGGCCGACTTTGTTTACTCTTTTGGTCAATTTTCATGGCTGGTTTAGATATAGTAGATGAACTTGTAGATATTTTTGACTGACTACTTACGATAGTACCTGCAATGGTTTGGCCACCTTGAATTAAGCGCTTTCGTTTCCTTGGATTAGAAGAAGGACTCTGTCGGAGCGAATCAAGTAGTAGATCATTAAAACTTGCCTTCTTTTCTTGCCGATTTTCGGTTGTGGCTGGTACTACAGGTTTAGTTATAGGCTCCTGATGATTATTTCGTATATTTCTTCATTTTGATCAGAGCTGACAATTACTTTGAGATTGGTGGCACTAGATGATGAAGGAGCTGTAAGTAATTCTGCATTAGATGCTAGTTTCCTTTTAAATGAAGCGCCAGATGTAGAAGGCTTTACTGTTTTTAACATTGACTGTTCGAAAGTAGCGGTTTTTTCTGTTACATTCGGTGCTACAGCATCATGTTCATTCCTTTCAATATCAACGCGTTCTGGCCTCGGTTGTAAATCTGTTACAGATCTTTGATTTTTTAAGTGTTCCTGCCATCTTTTTAGGGCATCGATGTCATACTTTTCTTTAGGAATAACATGTCTATTAAATGGAACAATACCACCCTTTCTGAGTCCTGTTTTTATGATTCCGGAATCTACTTCAGCCCAGGTTTTCACTAGCAATGTGGTGAAGTCCCTTTTTGGTAGTCATTGTCCCTGATGACGTCTTTGTCATGTTATTACTTTCCTCTCCCATATTGCCTTAAAGGATCTAAACATACTCAAATCAAGAGGTTGAAGTAAATGACTTGTTTGGGTTGCAGTTTAGGTATATGAATATTTTCTTCTCTTGCGGCTTGAATTAATAAGCAATCCACATGCGAGACATGCCCATCATATATAACAATAATTGGTGCCTGATCACGAACCAAAGGAATAAGTCTTTAGAAAGTAATTTCTAAATATTTCGGAGGTCATCCATTCATTAGCGCTGGCTGCATTTACGGTGTCTTTGAAGAAGTCTTCATTTCTTTCTGTAATCCAGCAATATTATTGCCTTTAAATATTATCAATGTTATTGCATTTAAATATTATCAATGGTGGCAATTTTCTACCACTAGCACTTGCTCCTGCCAGGACGGTTATATTTTCTCTGCCCGATCCAGCAATAATGCTTGAAGAGGGGTTGCCTTTCACGCCAAGAATTTTAAGACGAGAAGGATCTGTACACTTGTACACAGTGAAGTCTCATCTAAATTGTAAATACATTCAGGACGATCCTGAAGACCCAACTCCAATATAGCCTTTTCCAATAAAACAAAATATTGGTCTATTATGAATGGGTCCGTAGATTTCTTTCTGCAGTACTCTAAGCTTTGTGGTTTCTTCATACTCAAAGAGTGACGTTGTTTAAACTTTATTAGCCAGTCTGTGCCTGGCATATTGTTCTTAAAAGGATTGGGAATATTATTTAAAGTTACAAAGTCCCGAACTTTTTCTTGAAGCTCTCTTGAAGTTAATCAATATCCCCACTTCTCCATTGTTTTTATATTTTCGGCCAGTTGACACTTATCTTGCCAAGAAAGTATTGGAGGTCGGCCCTGTGTCTTGCTTTTTCGCCACGGCGGCGGCCAGTTATTCTGCAGTAGATTGTAATGTATGGGATTCTGAATTCGGTACTAGCCATCGACATGGTTAATTGACCTTGATTGACGGCATTTACTGCAGTATTTAATTGCGCCTCCCCATAGGCAGCCCTATCGGACTTTCTTTTATAATTTCGTACCATGACGTCAACTCTCTGTAAAGAATAAAAGCTTTAAGTGTCAGTGCCAATAAACTATAGCATTCCCAGGAAAATGGGGCAAGTGTAAACTAACCTTTACACTTTCCCCATTACAACTTTCACACATGCCCCACATTATGTTTTTTATGGGGAAATGCAAACCTGTTCGTGAGTAAAAACCGCTTTTAGATTTGGTCGGTATATAGGATTTTAAAGCTACAACAATTGACTAAACATAAGAAAATGCAATAAAACTAAAAGTATATTATAAGTTTTTACCTTTGACCAATTTTTTATGGAGATATCACACACTATTCAACGGACCGATTCGAAGGTTATGTTACAAATGACTACTCAGAAAGAAAAAAACACCTGGTAACTCGCCGGGAGTAGATAATTCAACAGCGCTAACGTATAGTTAGTTGCCTCGAACCACATAGACAAGTAAACTTTCAATATTGCCTGATTGGCGCTCTGATTTTCCACTTACCCCATTTTTACACTTGCCCCAGTCTACCCTATACCATATTCAAATCGAAGATTATACATACGAAGGAAATATTGATCAGTACTTAATGACAACCGTAACTCTATTTCGATTGGTCAAGCGGCAATAAAACTAAAAGGCCCTGGGCGACAGGGTCGAATTTAGTTTACCCGTGATTTTAGCATTATTGCATTGTATTATATTGTTTGTTATCAATATTTTGATATAAATATTTGTGTTTTTGACCGTTGTATTTGATTGTATACAGGGTGTTTCAGAAGTGCTAACCTGATCTAACCTGAATATGTGTCCGGAGTTGCCCCGTTTTGATGTACAGAGTGTTAAAGTTTTTTTAAAAGAATCGTTTTTTTTTTTATTTCTGTAAATATCCTTTTCCCGATTTTATTGCAATTTGGTACCGTCATTCATAATGATAAGAGGCCTAATTAGCCCTAACTAGATTAAATTTATAAAGTCCAGTGGCGTCCCGGGAAACACTTCAACGGATATTATTGACAAAAAAATGCACGCCACTGACTTTTTTCTAATTTTGATATTTTGATATACCAACTAATGATACAATTTTAAAATGTTTTGATTCTTTGACGTCTTAATCAAATTGATTTGTTTACTTGGTATGCTGCAGCTTTAATTTAAATATGGTATAGTAAAAATTCAAGTGTTACTATGACGCTTGTCGAAATGGAGGAATTTGTGCTAACATCTCCTCTTCGTCTTCTTCCTCCAACAACAGCATGCAACTAATGTTATCGGCGTTCATTATAAATCATAGATAATCGCTTCCACTACGAAATACGAATATGATCTGAAACGCGCTGCTCCAGCCGCGCCAGCCAAACCACCTTGTGGCAACGGCCGATTGCTACGATCGATCGCGAACGCCAGCCGCGCCCGCTGACTGCTCCAGCGAAACCATACGTTTACTCTCGACTTGGTCTGATCCCGATCATTTTAATTCGGTGTGACGTCAGGGACAAATGCAACACAAGAATTTTGTTGAATTCCGTACCCAAACTAACGTGCCCGTGCGATAAGATAAACATTTTCAATGTTAAAATGCACGCCACTGACTTTTTTCTAATTTTGATATTTTTTTCGGATATACCAACTAATGATACAATTTTAAAATGCTTTGATACTTTGACGTCTTAATCAAATTGATTTGTTTACTTGGTATGCTGCAGCTTTGATTTAAATATGGTACCTATAGTATAAATTCAAGTGTTAATATGACGTTTGTCGAAATGGAGGAATTTGGGCTAACATCTCCTTTTCGTCTTCTTCCTCCAACAACAGCATGTTATCGGCGTTTATCTTAGGTCATACATAAGCGCTTTTACTACGAAATACGAATATGATCTGAACCGCGCTCCAGCCGCGCCAGCCGATTGTTACGATGCTACGCTCGATCGCGAACGCCAACTGCACCCGCTGACTGCTTCAGCGAAACCATACGATTACTGTCGACTTGGTCTGATCCCGATCATTTAACTCGGTGTGACGTCAGGGACAAATGCAACACAAGAATTTCGAATTCCGTACCCATACTACGTGCCCGTGCGATAATATAAACATTTTCAATGTTAAAATTTAGGGGCCTCCACCAAATTTTCGCCCCAGGGCCTCCGAATTCTAAATGCGGCCCTGCCTACTACAGACATTTTAAGGCCGAAATTATCAATACCGTGTTAGCGGTAAGAGTCACATATAAGTATATAGTTACTAGTTACCTATACCTGCATGGGTACCTATATAGTATACTCGTAGTCACTGCTAGCAGAACATTAATAATTTGACCTTACCAGATAAGTAGAGGTAGCGTTCTCAAAATCGTTTTTTGATTGGTTCAGCAGTGAACATTGACTTACATAATAAATACTGTTTTCTTCGCTGCATTACATTACATTATTAATAGCTTTGTACTGGTCTACACTCGACTTTCCAGCTCTTGTGATGATAGTATGTTATTTAAACTGTTTATTTAATATGTAATCGATTACCTATCTACCTAGGGCACTACTTATTCAACCAAAAATTGCATAAACGAAAAAAAAATGCTTTGATATAATGATATAGCTAGTTCTGCAAACAAAACCGTGATGAGATGGGGACGGGAACAAGCTAAGGTAGGGGACTGGGGCAAAATAAAATATCTTTAACGACATAAAGTTTGTTCAATATTGTTAAGAAACACGAAAAGCATATGCATATTACCTAAAAACTTGCATTTTGTTTACTGATGTCAGAAGACAAAACCACATAATTTGAGATTTACTTTACAAACTAGCTTTAGGAGTAATAATATTAGGGTCGGATTAAGGTGTTTTGACACTTAATGCAATGTGTTACACATAATGCTATATTTTGCCCATATAAGCAGGGGTAAAACGAAAATACGTATGCGCTTGTCACATTCTAGGACATTTCATTATTTGAAAGTTAAAATTTTTAGGGGAACCATAAAAACCATAAACTATAAGCCAGACTGGCTATAGAAAATCTGCCACCTCCTCTGGAAAGTTCGAAAACCAGCCTCTCGCTGGCCAAAAAAAATGGTCGATCGGATAAGAAGAATGTTTCATTCATATAAAAGTGGCATTGGACAAGCACGTATCCAGGGGGGGGCCCGGGCCCCCGAAATCCCGAAATTTGAAAATAATGATTTAAGTTTTAATGTGTGATTCGCTTTGCTCTGAATTAATTAAAATAAGTCCACATTTTTTAATGATTTTCGTCCTTGAGCCCCCCCCCCCCCCCTCCCGAAACGAATTTCTGGATACGGGCCTGGCATTGGATAACGTCATACTGAAAAAAGTGGCATTGATAACGTCATACTGAAAATGAGAATTTTCGTCATGTAAATAATTTACTTTTCTAATTAATCACATCTTTTTTTAAGTCATATTTTGTTTGCGATTTCCATACAACCTTGTTAGGCAGTGTGTTTAGGGCTTAAGTAACTTTACTAAGACTTCTTAAAGAACTTTATTAATTATAAACAGGAAAACTTTGTTAATTACGGACATGACAAAAACGAACCCGATTGACACTTCATGACGTAACTTACTACTACTTACAACTAATGTAGAGATGGGCAAACAGTTTTACAAAATAATTATATTGTTCTTTTTTTATTTAACAAACCTTTACAGAAAAGTCCCATAAAATAAAAAATTTCGGTCAAACTGCGTCCAACACCAGAAAATTGGTTTTTTGCTTAATTTTCTGAAACTTGACCGACCGCCGGTCTTGCGACTGAAAAACCGGCCAGTTGGCAACCCTATGGGTCCCCTATTTTTATTCGATTTTTTTGAAGATCCTTGTATGATGAACTAGCGCAACAAATTTTATCATTTTCCAGCCTATGTTTACAGAAAAAGTACACACGAAAGCTGTTAATAATAACAAATCAACTTGATGAGACGAGCTGTCAACCAAATTAACATTTGCTAAAGATTTCTAGGTTTTGATCAAAAATGAGACGTTGGTCACGTTGTCACCCTCCCGTTATATGAAATTTTTGTTTGACGCTTTATAAAATTCTTAAAAACTACCCCAGTAGCACACCAATATTGAAATAGTATATTAAAGTACAAATTTTATTAAGCTCATTTTAGCGCACGTGTCCATGTTAGAAAACGAGCCGCTTGCAGCGAGTTTTATAACGGACAAGTGCGCTAATAGCTTTTTCTAATTTTGTCTCGAAAAATAGATATTTCGAACGCGCTAGCGAGTTCGAAATATATCCATTTCGAACTCCGAATTTTATTTTTTAAAAGTTGGCATTGGTTATATTTAAATGTTTTATTCTGTTGACGTCTGACGTTTCCTGTTATTGTTATCCATGAGAAAAGAAAGTTTTCGGGATTTCTCTGGTAAAAGTTGATTTATCGTTTTATTAGCAATATCCCTTAACTCAGGGGGAGTTAAACTTAGATTATCATGCTCCATATTTTTTTAATTATAATTATGAACAACTCTATGAAATATTAAATCACAAATTTCGTGACAATGACACAAAGAAAATATTATTTATTGTCAAGGCTACTATGATAAAAAGAAATTTAGAGTATTACCAACATAGAATTTAGACACACAAATTTACAAAATTTGAAGGGTTGATTTTCTTTTTAAATATGTATTTTCTTATTGAAAAAAATACAAAATAGAAAAAATAGTATAAAGTACGTGTTTTATAAAGCAGTTAGAGCACTTGTCCCGTTAAAAAACTCGCCGCAAGCGGCTCGTTTTTTAACATGGACGCGTGCTATAAGATGATGCTTTATAAAACATGTACTTTAATATACTATTATAAAACGCGTGCTTTATACTATTTTTTCTATTTTGGCATTTCTTTCAATAAATAAATCCATATTTAAAAAGAAAATAAACATACAAAATTTCAAGATTTTTAGGCCCAAATTTTATGTTGGTAACACAATCAAATTATTTATCATAGTAGCCTTGAAATCAACAAATCGTTTTATTTCCGTGTCAGCCATTTTGACATGAAGTTGTTTAATTTTTCTAACATACCTAAGTAGGTACATAATTTTAAAATATGGAGCAGGATGAGTTTAGTTTAACTCCCCCAAAGTTAAGGGAAATTGCGGTAAATTTTATAGTTCTATGTTGTTGTTGTTCTATGTTATAATATAGTAAATTTGTAAAATTATTTGATATTTTTTTAAGTTATCTCAATTTCATAGAATTAATGCAACCAAACATACACTATAGCAAAATAAAACATTTGTGAGCATCATTACTAACCTTAGAAAAATAAAGAAAACTCTTTCATAAAAAGTTCATTACGATACTGAAAACGATATCGAAACAGCTTTTTTATGAAACCAAATTAGAAAAAAATATTTTAACAAATATTTTCACAAAATTTTGTTTCACAGATTATTTTTATATTACAAATATTTATTGATATATTTATAATATAATATATAAGAATACTATACAGGGTGTTACTTAATTATCGGCCGTGATTCAATAGCGCATTCCTGAACCAAATTCAAGTAGAACAGTTCATATAAGCAAGTGTCCTAAAAAGTCTGGTTTTCAAGATGTATCTAGTTTCTCTAAAAGCCTGGAATGATAGCTGGCGTTATCTAAGACTATAATAGAATTTTCGGGAATAAATTCAGTTGTTCAAAATATTCTTTGAAGACGTCAGCAGCCATTTTCTCATAATAATCTGTAGTTCTCATTTCGTTATTTTGTTATCTTCCTATTAGGACGCGCCCTCTTACAGTTATTATATACGTTGAGTTTTGCTTTTTTTAGTTTGTTCTTTTGAGTGTGACCTTTTTCTGTCAGTCCAGTGGCGGTTGTCGGGGGCTGCTGGACCGCTTGTATATTCGTCTTCTCTGATGTAGGTTTCTGCTTAGGATGGATGTGACATTTGGGTTTTGACTGAGTCTGGCTTTGATGAAGAAGTCCGTCGACAGTTTGTATATGTGTTGGGTGAGTATGTTGATTCTTGCTTCGCGATGCAGCTGGTTATTTCTAATGTACCATGGCGCCTTCATTATTTTTCTTAGAGCAATGTTTTCTATTGCTTGCAGCTTTCTTCTGTGTGATTTTGCCATCTGTGCCCAGGCCGGACAGGCGTATGTGATTGCGAGCCTTATGATCTCTTTAAGCAGTATGATTTTCGTTGTTTAAGCCATTTTCTTTAATTCAAGTAGTGGGCTGTTTTATGGGTTGTCTTCTGGCTTTGGCTTCTGTTTAAATTGTGTGTTCTTTCCATGTCAGTCTCTTGTCGTATGTTAGGCCAAGGTACTTCACTTTGCTCCTCCACTCTATCTGTACGTTGTCTATGTTCATAGCTTCTGCGTTGGTAGCTTTCCCGTTCTGGTGAACATTATCGCCTGTGTTTTTTCTGCATTTAATTTGATCTTCTATTTTTCAAACCATGGCTGTAGGGTGTTGATGTCCCTTTCGTCTGCATGTATGGCAACGTTTCTGTTTGCACCTGTGGGCATGTTTTCAATGTATACGTTAAACAGAAAGGGTGACATAAGAGATTCCTGCGGCACTCCTGCCATGATGTTTCTTGTAGATTTTTTTGTTATAACAAACACTGGAGGGAATCCTATTTTGACGAGCTTAAGGATCAGTCTTCTATGCCATTCATTGTCAAGGGCTTTGGGGACATCTAGCAGAACTGCTCCTAGGTACCTATGCCTTTTTATTGAATTGAACGATAACTTGCTCTCTCAGCATTGTAGCTAAGTGTGTCGTAGAATGGCCTGTTCTAAATTCAAATTGTTCGTTCTGAATTGCAAACATTGATTTTGATTCAAATTCAAACAAACCACCGTTTACAAATCCATTTTTACTACCTATATTAACCTGTGACCTTTCCTGTAGGTATTTTCAAAGCTCTAGACAAACCTATAAATGCTGGACCAGAGCTTTGAGTATTTTTTATCCTATATCTATTGCACTGAATGTCCTTTGTTGAGCCAGGTTTTGCGTAAATAAAAAAATGTTCTTTTTCACTTATATGTCTGCCAATATATCTTAGATACTGCCGTCTTCAAGAAATATTATCTTGTCTAACTAGTAAAATTGACTTTTAGTTGTTTTTCCCAAGATATTTTTTCACCTCTTCGTTCGCTGCCAGGACCAGTCCCGATCCCGAGAGGGCCTACTGCTTAACGTAGGTTCCGATCCACAGTCCTCTGTCACGACAACCATCCTGGTCTGTACCATCCAAGGGCTATGAACTCCTGGTTTCGTGCGGCCTTAAGTTGTCAGTTATGACCTACATATTGGGAAGTGCTTAACTTTATCCTCCCCCCACGAGATAGCCGATCTCATCCGGCCTCTAGCCGACGTGAATGAGGGGTTTTGGGTGCCGATATATTTTTCACTCTTCGCTTATTTTGCATGACGGCGTTGCAGGCCATGTCAAACCACTAATATTCAAACGGAGTCAAACCGTTTTGCCGGACCTGGGGATTGAACCCGCCCTACACTAGGCCCTGTGTATCCAAAACCGTCCCCTTGGAGCCAGGTCCCAGGTATGTAAATCTGGGGCTGGGCTGTGGGCCCCTTTAGCAAAATTTAATTTATGTAAAATTTCCCACAATTTTTTTCTTCCTAAGTTCGGCAAATTGTCATCTTCTCTTATAACATTAAAAATTGTATCCAATGTTGGGCTCTCCATATTGAAATAAAAGTAGAAATTATGGCTTTCTATAAAAGCAGTCTTATCATAGTTTATAATTAGTCTGTTAGAAATAAGCAAACCAAACCCCCATTTTTTTAGTACCACGGGATTCAGTTTTTGAAGAAGTTGGGGTAGATAGAGGTTTAGGGGTTGAAGGGATGGAGCAAAAAATATTATAGAAAGGTGAACAACATTTTAAATCAATTTCTGTGTTTCAGCATTTTTCCTAAAAATAACTTTAATAATTTTATGCAGAACTTTTGAACAACCCAGTATATTTATGATAGGAAGCCCTATGTCTTATAGTTTTATTCCTTGATTTCTCGGCTTGTATCCTACATTGTATCTCATATCTGTATCGGAATATTTATGAGAAACCTTACACATTATTCACAGTAAATATTTGTTCTAAAAATTTATTAAATGCTAAAAATGTTTTGGATTTTAAACTGGAACTAACAAGAAATTGAAGTTTTAAATCCAAATTTCGAGATGAAATTCTAACTACACTTCGACTCTAATTTTTTACACAAATCTGTCGGGCATATTAATTTAAACTTTTATTATATTTGGCAATAAAGCATTACTAAAGAGTTGTTAAAGATGGGTAAGGGCCTCAGTTAAAATGTAAATGTAACTCTTAGTACTGAATGAATAAAATGGTGGTTGGTTGGTTAAAGGCAGAGGTCAGAACCTGATCTTCTTTGCACTGCAGCCTTACAGCTTATTGTGCACCCCCCCCCCCCCCTCGTCTTGTTAGAAAAGTCCGTTTCCAGTAGCTTTTTCCCAACATTTTCATTTAAGAGAGTAGCCCCATGTTGAATTACCAAATATGTTTAGTCTTCTGTAAGCCTCCGCAGCGCAGTTGTAAATGATGTGCGCCACATAGTCTGCATTTTATGGGTCCGGAGTGAATACCAATCGTCTGCAGGTGTTTTCTCAAGGGACAGTGGCCTGTTAATAAGCCTGTGACTTGTTTTATGTGAGTGCGTGTTAGACGCAGCATATCGGTTGTTAATTTCCTATTACAGCCCTTGCGTGTCTCTGGCCAGGTATAGTGGTCCGTAGGTTCAGATGTTGTGGGGACCACCTGTTTATTTCTGACTTTACCATTTGTTTGGACACACCTTGGGCGGGTTAAGGGCCCCTGAAGTTCGAAGCAGCTCCTGCTAGTCTGTCTGCTTTTTCGTTGCCTGCGATCCCCGGGTGACCAGGAACCTATATGAATTTGATTTTGTTATTTCTGGATGATAGGTCTTTTAGATCGTGCAGGCGCTCTATCGTGTCCTTAGTTGCGAATTGATGGGAGTTTAGAGCCTTAAGGGCAGCTTGGCTGTCTGAGAGAATATTTGCCTACTATCTACCTAGCCTGTACAGTGGCTCATTAAAAGTACAAGAACAGGTTGTTTTTAACATTTTTGTTACAAAAAATTACAACGATAAATATCATTTGCTGGTATAAAACTCTGCTTTTTTGACAATTTTAGTTTTATTTCTGTGGCCTTCAATAATTGTTGCAGATCATATCCTTCGGTCGCGGTTAAGTAGTAAGGTTTAGTTAATTTCGTTACATAATCGGCATAAAAGTGATAATGCTTCACTTAATTGCTGAAAGGGTGCAAATTATTTCATTACTTTTTTGCGAACTATGGATGTGCTAATAGTGCCCAACCGTTTAACCATCAACATCAAAATCGACAAGTCCATCGAAAGTACATTTTGGATTTTGTGCAAAAATTTCGAGAGACGGGGTCAGTAGCTAACAAAAAATGTGAAGTGGAAAATCCAATAGTAAATGAAGCTACAGAGGTGGCGATTTAAGGGCATGTTGTTCAAGATCCCACACTGAGTACAAGAAAGCGACAGCATTTGGTGTAAAAGAAGCAGCATTCAAACAATATTAAAAAACACAAGTTTCATCCCTACAAAATACATCTGGTAAAAGAACTTAACGAAGACGATTTTAATAGGCGATTGCAATTTTGTGAAATTATGAGTGAACGGGCAATAAATGATTAGAACTTTCTTTTCAACGTATGTTTTTCTGACGAATGCTTTTTTTTTCCTAACCGGTACGGTGAATCGTCACAACGGTCGTTATTGGTCTGATTCAAATCCCAGAATATTTCGTGAGGGGCATACGCAACATCCGGAAAAACTGAATGTTTGGGCTGACATTTTTGGTAACCGTATAATAGGCCCCTTTTCTTACCTGGCATGGCAAAATGTATCTGGAATTATTAAAAAACGCGATTTATCCAACGTTAGTAGAAATATTGAGAATGGCGATCAGTACATGGAAAACCACTTAATATTCCAGCAAGACGGTGCGCCACCTAGGGATGCGCACGATGTATCGATGTTTCGAAAATATCGATTTTTGTGTTTTGATTTTCGATGTTTATATCAATGTTTTTTTATTCGATATTATTCGTTAACATCGATATTTTTTGCGATGTTCTTTCCGATGTTTTTTTCAATCAAAACTTGACATTTTATTTCAAAAAGTATTAGAAATAAAGTTGACCTATCCGCAATTACCAAATTAAGTACTAAATTAAATATTAAAAAGAAATTTTAATCTACTTACATCTAGTTGTCTAAATTTATTGTTTACTAATATCAAATAGCTATGTATATTTTTGACTTTTCACGTAAAAACTTTAATTGGCACAAGTGCGGCACACGGTATCAGTGTAAAGCAAACTGCAAAGCCTTATAATAATAAAAAACTCGGGGTAATGGTGTCGGCAGAAATACCTACAAAGCTTTAATTTCACATTTTAAAAATATTAAATAGAGATATTTATTTTCTGTTAAAATAATACGCTTTGGTCGGCTAAATTTTCTAGAAAATAATTTTACGTTCCATCAGCTATACAGGGTGTTTCGGAAGTACGGTGCGTAACTTAAGAGGGTGATTCCATATGATATTCTAAGAGAAAAAGTTCATTTGAACATGTATCCGAACTTGCCCCTTTTTTATATACATATACAGGGTGCCCAAGATAAGGAGGGCCTTTATGGGGATCTCGGTTATGGTAAGAGCTACAACTTTGATTAAATGGGGAAAAAGTTGCGCAATCAGAGGACTAATAATATGGCATAAAAAAAGTTTTAGTAATATTTGTAAGTTTTGAGATATTAAATAAAAACTGATATTTTGGATTTTTGATTTTATTTTTCTTTGGCGTTATTATTAAAGTTAGAGCAAAACTGACAAAACTCTCTCACAGCAACTTGTTATGAACTTAAAGATTACATCGCAATTTTTTTTATACGACGTTTCGTTTCCAAGCAAACACCATCAACTTCATTTTTTCTAATACGGCCCTGATTTCTTATTGTCAAATTTTGAGAGCATTTTTTATTCTTAATTCAATGATGTACCAGACAATGTTGTTTAATTACGTTTCGAGCCTTTATAACCATCTTTATGAAATTTTCAGGGTCCGGACCTGGATCCTAGAGTGTTGCATATGCTTTTTCAGCTTTTTTAATTAAAAAAATGAAAATGATGAATGTAGAAGGTAACAACGTAATCTTTTTAGTTTCATTATGAATTTAAAAAAAAATAATAAAATTACATAATAGATTTTTAATTATTTATTTAACATTGTAAAATACTGATTCCGAACCCATAATAATTAAACTTTAATTAATTGAAATAAAACTAACATTAACTCATTAAAAATTAATTTTCCAAAAGGTGTTCAAAGTGATTTCCGTCGTTCTCCAAACATAAATAGGATCTTAAAACTGTATTATTTAGGACATTAGTTAACATTTGTGGCGTTACGCTGTGAAAGGCTGCAAGCACTAGTTGTCTAAGCTCTTCTTCTGTTTCAAAATTCTGCTTATAAACACAATTCTCGATATATCCCCAAAGGAAAAAATCAAGCTGGGTTAAATCTGGGGAACGCGCCGGCCAGGGTGTTACAGAATAAGTGCTGATACTTTTTTCTGGAAATCTTGCTGAAATGTACTCTCTAACTACCCTTGAATTATGTGCAGGTGCACCATCCTGCTGGAACCAAGTGTCGCGTTGTTCTGCCAGAGGTAAATTATCCAGAGCCTCCTCTAAGTCATTTTGGAGTAAATTCAGGTAATGCTCAGATGTTAAATTATGTTGATAGAAAAAAGGTCCTATTATTCTTGTTCCCAAAATTCCAGCCCACATATTAAATCCGAAACGGTATTGGTGTCTTGATTCTTTGAATACACGTGGATTTTCCTTAGACCAGTAATGTACATTTTTTCTGTTAAAGATCCCGTTTCGATTTACCATGCTTTCATCAGACCAAATTATCTGGTAAGGAAAATTTATGTTTTCGTGGCATTTTCTGGTGTACCATTCGCAGAATGATCGACGTCTTTCTGCATCACCTGGCCTCAGTCCTTGACAAATTCTGTATTTATATGGGTGAAATTTTTGTTTGTTTAAAATAAATTGAGCAGTTGATTTCGCTACGCCTACATTTTCATCAATTTCTCTAGCTGATACTCCAGGGTTTTCAGTAACAGCTAATAATACGCTGAAAACCTTTTCCTGGTTACTATTTTTTTTTCGGGAGAGCATGGGTTTTTTAAATGCACCGTGTTCTTTAAGGTTAGTTACTAACTTACTGTAAGTCCGTTTAGCTGGTTGTCTCCTTTCCGGATATTTGTCCAAATACATCCGCTCCGCTACATTACAATTTTCTCCGCTTAAAATAAAACATGATAACATATCAAATTTTTCTTCATTTGAATAATAACCTGCCATATTTAGTTCAACTGAAGTAATGCCAAATTGTCTGACACCATACCTACTCATTTTTTTTTCCAATGCCTACTTCGCTAATTTGGGAAAAGAACAATACTTAGTTTGGAACAGCGTAGATTTGTGTTGTTTCAAAAAGAAAATAAACCCAGGAAGTTTTTATTTTTTTTTAAACAGTATCGTAAGGTTTAATTAAAAAAGCTGAAAAAGCATATGCAACACTCTAGGATCCAGGTCCGGACCCTGAAAATTTCATAAAGATGGTTAAAAAGGCTCGAAACGTAATTAAACAACATTGTCTGGTACATCATTGAATTAAGAATAAAAAATGCTCTCAAAATTTGACAATAAGAAATCAGGGCCGTATTAGAAAAAATGAAGTTGATGGTGTTTGCTTGGAAACGAAACGTCGTATAAAAAAAATTGCGATGTAATCTTTAAGTTCATAACAAGTTGCTGTGAGAGAGTTTTGTCAGTTTTGCTCTAACTTTAATAATAACGCCAAAGAAAAATAAAATCAAAAATCCAAAATATCAGTTTTTTATTTAATATCTCAAAACTTACAAATATTACTAAAACTTTTTTTATGCCATATTATTAGTCCTCTGATTGCGCAACTTTTTCCCCATTTAATCAAAGTTGTAGCTCTTACCATAACCGAGATCCCCATAGAGGCCCTCCTTATCTTGGGCACCCTGTATACTATATAGGGTGGTAAAGTTTTTAAAAAAAAAATTGTTTTTTCAACATTCTTTTGAATATCCTTTTCCCAATTTTATTGAAATTTGGTAACGATATTTTAAATCCAGGTTTTATATAAATTTCACGCTCTTTTTAGCAGTTTGGTTTTATATACTCCACAGGTTTTTTTTTCGTAAGTAAAACGCCCATGGTTTATTGCGATTTTATGGATTTTACTTTTATTTTATGTAGTCTACTGTAAAATTCCCCCAATAACTGTTTATTTCTTTATTGGTCGAAACAATAACAACACACTTATAACAACTTGTTTATTAGCAAAAACAAGGCACAACTGATAAACAAACTAAATTAAAAGGCCTTCTTCAATGAAAAGGAATTTGGAAATTATCCATGTTAAGGAAGAAATTAAACCGCTGGCTTGCTCCGGATCGCGAGCTCAAGTGCCGCCCGTCGAGGACTTTCCAGAGGATGTCATTCATCGGTACCGGCAGTGGCAGTGGAATGTCATCAAATCACCCCACAAATGCTTCAAAATGTACAAGAGCGTTGTGAACAAAATGTCTACTATTGCATGGAGGTCCAGGGGCAGCATTTCCAGCATTTACTGGACTGACTTTGGTTGTGGTAGTCCCGTTCAATATTCAGTTGGATACATGCTTGTATTGCATGAAGTTCGGCCTGGTATACTGTGGCGTGGATTCCTAGGGGGATTCTGATGTTTCTTCTTGATCTCTTCCCAACATTTCCAGCACACACTCCGTCTTCCGTTTTTGACCCATTAAGTGTACCATACTAGGCATAGCATACGGAATGCCGGTTTAATTTTGTTCATGGCTGCCGAGCTTTCTTAAAGACCGTGACGATGGACGAATTTCTTTCAGACACATTTAACATCTACGCCTGAGTCCCTCAAGGTTCTATATTGTCGCCCACCCTCTTTTTACTATATATATTAACGGTCTTTTGGAAAAAACTAAAAGTCCTATATATAGCTTTGGTGATGACAGCACACTTGTTTCCTCTTTTACTTTGGATGCTCAGACATCGGCTGCCAATGCACATCTCTATAGACAGCAAGAGGTCTCACATCTCAACAAGGACCTGGAAGAAATTTTGTCTTGGGGTGGCAGTAACCAAGTAGAATTTAACGCTAAAAAAACCCAGGCGGCAGTTTTCTCTAAAAAAGATAATGTAAAAGAACCGGATATAGTGATGGCGGGACACTCGATTCCCTTGGCTTCATCAATTCATTTATTGGGCGCCAATTTGGAGAGTCATATGTCATGGCATGGTCACGTTGCAGCCATTGCTAAGGCAGCCTTGCAGAAGCTTGGAATACTTTTCCGAACTAAGTACCTCTATGCATCCTAATAACTTTTGATGCTATATAAAGCCCAAATTCGACCATTGCTGGAGTACTGTTTGCATAGTTGGGACTCTGACCCTGAGATTCCATTCAAAGAAGAGCCATTCGCTTGATCAGTGACCATGATCTGGCAAACAACCTGGAAAGCCTTGAGTATCGGAGGCAGGTTGGCGACTTAGGTCTATTTTACAAATATTTTCATGGCAAGTGCTCAACTGAGGTTGCCCGCTTAATTCCACCCAGAGAGGCACATGGTAGAAATACACGACAAACCACTGCAGCACACTTGTACGTGGTTCAGCTTAGTGTCCCTCGAAGGACACTGTTTATAAATTCTTTCATCTGGAGAACGTCATCACTCTGTAACGACCTCCCTGAGGCCGTGTTCTCCAACGAGTATAAACTCCAAAGATTCAAGACCAACGTGAATCATTTCCTGCGCACACGCATCGCTCGCAGAGCTCCATAAAGGATTAATCCTGCAGTCATCCTGTGCCTTATCATAAAAAAGAACTCGGACAGTTGGAAAGGCGTTCCGTCCTTCCAAAGATCAGGGTCGCAGTTGATGCTGAATGGTTTTTGCGTTCCCGGATAGTTTGGCATCTAGGTTTAGTCGCAGATATTTTATCTCACTTACTGTATTAATCTCTTCTCCAAATATGCTTATAGGTTGTGGTAGTTCCCCATTGTCTTCGTTAGGTGAACGGTAGTATTGCAATTTTTGCAGCGTTGCATGACTTGTTGGTAGCTCATTTACCACTAAGGTCGACAAGACAGGTGACAGAACGCCTCCTTGAGGGCATCCTTAAGTCACGCCGGCTTCTATGAGGTCTCCATGTAAATTGGCTTTGACCTGCTTACATTGTAGCATAATATGGATCCACCTACGGGCGGTATGGTATCTCTCGGCAGCTGTTGTCAAGGCAGCCCAGGAGGTATTGTCAAACAGGGCTATTTCCTTGTGATTTAGCGACGTCTCGATCCTCATTGCATGTTGATGTTCGTGTAGGGGCTCCCCTATGAGCGCCCTATCTCTAATATGCCTGTCTATAAGTTTTCCAGCGATTTCGGTAAGAAAGAAGAAAGGCTTATTGGTCGATTTGCCTTGACTTCGATGTATGTAATACGCCCGGGCTTTGGGATAAACACGGCATTAGCGGCTCTCCATGTCTTGGTGGTGTAGCCCACGGCAATGCAAGCACGGTAGATTCTGCAGAGGTGCGGCATCAGAAGACCGATTGCCTATTGTAGCAGCGCGGGATAAATTCGTAGCTTACTGTCGTTTTGGCGATTTCCCAGTCGACTTTCTTGGCTGTGTTTTTCCAAGTTCAGTTGTTGCTGTTCGTCTTTCTTGACCCCGGAAAATGTATTTGGAGGAGAGCTTTTAGAGTTTCTTTTCCTTTTGGTGTATTCTCCAGTTGGCTTCTTTACTGTTCCAATATAGATTGACGAGTCCTTAGAAAGGGTCCGGTGGATAATAATTCATAGATTTTGCCAGTATAGTAGAAAAATGTTACACCCAAAAGTAAAAGTGAAGTCTAATTTCTCCTAATTCCCCCCCCCCCCCCCCCCCCAAGAAACGTATCTGGATCCGCCACTGATTCAACCAGGGTACTTCCCTCTTTGCGCCTTTTGTTTATAACGGCAATTTTAATGAAAATTACACAGCGGCAAGGATCTACCTATTAGTTTGAGCTAATATTTAAAATTTAGTGCGTTTTTGCGTGATGCACTCAAATAACGCTATTTTATTTTATAAATCTAACTTCGACAATATTTGCAGATTGAAACGTAAGATTCATCAATTAGGAAGTCACAGTTGTGACTCCTACCGTATCACTTTCTTGGTCACTTAAAAGCATTAAATATAAAAATTTGCACCTATTATTTTAAGAATTATTTATATTTCATGCCTTTGTAACAATTAATACAGCAAATAAATTTCGAAATTAGTTAATTGATAAGAAAATACAAACATCCTGGTAAAGGTTACTATAACTAAATATTAATATAAAAATAATAAATAATGACGGCACGTTATTTCATAAAAGTTGCTACTAAAGAGTGTGATACAAGAATACACTAGCGTTAATTAAAGCGCTTTTTTTTTTAGTTAGAGCTTGTGCATTTATTAATAATATTACAAATGTAAATTGTAATTTTAATATATTATTATTAAAAAAAGTGAAAACTTCACTAGGGTTTCACCACATAGTAATAAAACTCTTGAATCAGATGCTCTGACGGTACATTTAACGATTTCCAGAACACGAGTTTATTTGTCCTCCTCTGTATAAATAAAAAACTTAGTCTTACGTAAAGTGCATCCACTTTAATCTAACTCACGGTGTACTTACATAAAATAGTTTTATCGTACCAGCTCACTGCCCTAAATTTTTAAATTAGCTCTAGCATGCAATTGATTTTGAACGATATCTACGTAATTTATAATCGTCATTTAGTAAATACATGTCGTATAAAGATTTCAAGTATAATGGTATATTTCGCGTGTTTAAAATAAGTAGGTAATATTGAACATTACAGGGTGCTTTAAAGAACAACAAATCGCAAAAAAAAAAAATGTTAAAATAGTTTGTCCAGGATCACCTTGCATAACTGCATAATACGAAGGTGGTGTAAATGTATCAGAGAATGAATCCAACAAAAGTATACGTACGTTGGGTTATTATTTTATCATAGATGTTACTAATATCACAAATGAAAGATGCGTCTAAATTAAAGCAAAATGAACATCCTGGAGAGTCATCTTAACTTTCAAGAAAACGGTTTAAACATTCTTAAGAGAAGCAATTAACAGAATGATATGATCAGTCCCCTAATTCACGATATAGACGACTTGATGTTTTACAAGTTCCTGTCACTTTGGTCCAGGACTTTTGTTATTTAGTATTGTTCTTTTCATCAAGCCTTAGCCTCACTGACGAGACATGGGGATGGGTCAGATGGAAAGGACGACGAACCTTCTAGACATAAGTTCAACACCGCCTGTAGTAGTGCAGTCTTTGTGGGTTCTCATTCTGGCATTTAAACTTTTACGTGTTCTTGTCAGCGCCACCCACGAGATGTCACCTTAAGCTACATCGTCCGTCAATTGCATTGCCTTACCATACCAATATATATTTTTGTAATATTATAAATATAAAAATACTTGTTTTTGTGTGTGGGTTGTTTGGCTACACCTATAGGAGCTGGTGCCAGGGCCGTATGTGGCGATGCGGGGCACCTATATCATAGTCAGAGGCTTAGCTGATAAGCGGGTTGGGCGAAAGCGGGACCGTCATATAGCGACCGTCAAGATCCGGCGAACTACGTCATTTAGCGGTGGAAAAATGCATGCAGCAAGCGGCGGCGTCAATTAAATTAAAGTCAGAAAAGCGACGACAGTTGTGAAATGGTGCCTTTTTTAAACATAATAATATGGATGACATCGATCCCGCGCTTGTAATCATTTCGGAAGAAGATGAAGAAGGGGTTAAAAGTAGAGAGAAAGAATCGGAGTTATATAAAAGAACGTACAGAAGAAGGCGGATATGAATTTACCTCAGCCTAGATCAAAAATCGTTAAGCCAACTGTCACACTGACACCGCTTTGAATATGACGGCAGTGCTATCTTAAGCTAAGGTTTCCTCGAAAGCGGTACCGTCAAAATCCGACGGAGCGTTAAGGATTACTCAGAGTTGCCGTAACGTATAAGATGTAATCGATAGTCGATACGACATAAGACGTAAGCCGTAACGACATACCTATTCATAGTTCCAAATAGCTAAAGAACCTTGTTACGAATTTGTAGGTTACGTGTGACATTTTGATAAAACGATTTGTTGGTTGATTTAACTACATATGAATTCTGTTGAAAACGTAATTATAGTTGAAGCAGTATCGTATTGATATTTATTAGCGAAAAAACGGAGCTGTTGCTACCCACACAATACAATCATGTTTCAGAAATATTTCGTATTAGTTTCTTCCAAATATTTTAAACATTCCATTAATATTTCAAAACATTTACCATATAGTAATGAAATCCTTCAGAAACCCAAAAATGTCCCACAAAAGTGATATTTTATTTCATGTTTCTGAGACATTATATAATTGCATTTCTGGAATATTTCAAATTAGAGGCAAATACTTTTCACAAATATTTCAAAAAAATGTCTTGTTGTATTTCTGTAAATATATAAAATGGAATAGAATGGTATCAAGAACATATTTATTAAAAAAACATATAAACTATTATTTAGTAATAAATATGAATATACAAAATAAGGTGCTTATTTATCACTGAAATTCTTCTTTACATGGGCTCTGAAAGTAAAAATTTAAAAATTAATAACTTAAAGGTGTGGGTGGTAATGTGGGTAAATAGGTGCATTTATAAAACTTTTCGTCACCGCTCCCGCTCGTCGCCACCGTCGCAACTTAACCTAAAGGGGAATAATGTATGCATTTATAAAAGCCGCCACCGCTTCCGTTCGTAGTTTTATCATGACCAATCTTTATCTTGTTAACCTTGTGCTGTTCGTTGTTCAACCTTGTGCTCCTGCTTTTGCCAATGGGAAGAAAGAAATTTGACACACGGCGAAAAGTTTTACAAATCGACCGTTATATTATAGGTCCCTGGTAGAAAAATACCAATCTCTAACATATCGAGGACGCTGCGTGTATCAATGTTTGATACATAAACACGATTAAAACTACATATTTCATTATAAACACAGGAGAGTTTAGCCAAAATTTGTTATCAACTTACTTATATAGGTATTTAAAGTTCTTACAGTTCACGGGACAAACAAAGTTTGCACTGCGACAGCCACAGTGTAACAATTTTTTATACCTCTAGGTCTGCCTTACTGCATCTTTTATTATTATATCTTCTACTACCCCTTTATTCCTGTTCAATATTCCAATTCACAACAGTAACAACTCAAGTTTAATAAATACACTTAAGCGGGGAAAATCATTAAATGAACCTAACCTAAATTAATATACCTATTATTAAAATAGAGACTTACCTCAGTTTAATATACATAATGTAATTATTTGGTAGTGGCACAGTTCACCCACAAATAACAATACTTAATAATACTTAATAGTAATTATTATTAATTGAACATTACACAAACAAAACATAAAATAAGGAGAACAGGCTGGGTTTTCTGCATCTGGTCCGTCGAGTGTCAAAGGCCGGGTGTGTCGACTGTCATTTTGGGTGTTATGAATCTGAAATATTTCAGAAATATTGATATGAAAGGTTATGTTTTTGAGACATTTGAAATATATCAGAGATATTTCTGAAAGGAAGTGCGCTATGTGGGTAATGACTTGTTTATTTTGCTTACGGCTTAACGTTACGTCTTAACTCTTACGTTACTGCAACTATGAATCCAGCTTTAGTCAACACCGTATCACGCTTGCCGCATTTTTCCACCGCTGTATGACGTAATTCACCAGGTTTTGATGGACGCTATTATTATGACGGTGCCGCTTTCGAGGAAACCCCAGTTTAAGTACAGTAAAAGTGTGTTTGTTATTCTAACGGTGTTTTTATGGAAAAACACGCCGCCGTTTAAATTCAAGAACTTAGTTATCAAATAGAACCATTTTGTGAAAAGATTTAAAATCTTAAATGTTTCTGGTTTTGTTTTTTTTTTTAAATTTCTTTGTAGCAAATATATCGCGATGTAAAATTTCAGTATGTCCATACACCACCAATTTTACCAAAACTAAAACTAGAGAAAGGTCCTTTGTTCCTTTATCTTTTAGATTTAGAAATTAAAAATATTTCCAGCCGATCGATATTTCCAGTAGGACATGCTATTCCGCAAAAGTTTATCCATAAATGCCTCTGGCTTCAACTTTTAATTTTTAGATCTTGCCATACCTTCTTAACTGTGTGCCCTTCATTAAGCGCTGTTTTGTCGGTTTATCCAATTTCTTTTAAATATTCTCGCCGCCATACAATAATTTAATTTTGTTCAATGAGTCGGCTTTTCAACTTCGTTTAATATACCTAAAATTCATTGGTTTGCAATTTCTTAATGATATTTTAGGTAAAGATGTGTCCTTTATAATGAAGGCCTTTCAAAACCCTAAACACGGTGCGCGAGGAAAGTTTCGTTAAAGTACCAGATATTTCTCCAGCATCCAATGTGGTTAGTTCAGGATTTCGTTCCCGAATTCCATGTTATACGTTTTTACCTATTATTCGTTATTTTTTTGTAGACCGACAATTAGTTGCAGGTTCGTCAATATCCATAGTTTACTCAATTAAAAGCAGGTAAAAGTACTAAATAAAACTATATATTTAAACAAAACAATATCTATGTGAACGACCCATACGAAAACTGAGAAATACTTTCAATAAATTAATACTAAAAACACAAATTATTCAAGCAATTAACCCTGCTGGCACGCTTATTTTTAAATCTTTGAAATTGTGAATTTGGTCTCTGTGTAATGCCACATTTATTTTCTTTGCGGTCATAATCCCAGCATCGCCGTGCTGTGTCAAACGCATTTAGCTAATTGCGGTTTGTATAACAACGTCGCCTCTTAAGTTCACTGTAATAGTATCGGCAAAGTGTATCATACACATTTACTTGTACATTAGTTTTATTCTACAGCTTCCCAGATTTGGTGATTGGTATTAAATGAGTCATTGACAGAATTCGTGAACTTTGGGTATAAATAGTATTCTTCTCCACATAATTCACTAACAAAATCACGAATGTCTAAATAAGTGAATATTACATTTGGGGCCATCACGTTCCTCTAGTTTTATTTAACTATTTATACTATTTAATAATGTAAGCGTAGGCCACGATTGTTTGAGAAGAAAATAAATTAGTATTTCTATCAAATTGTAATATTTGTACTGTAGTATTTAGTGTGACCTTTATAGGAGGGGGGGGGGGGGCAATGGGTGAGTACGTCAATTGATGACAAGATTTGGACGTGGTCCCCAAAAAAAATAGTCAAGTGACCTTTTTACTTCAAATCGACGAAATCATCCCCTTTTTTCAAAAGACACCTTTGTAATCTATTAGTTCCTGATATAAAGTATTTATTTAATAAAAATATATTGGTACTTATACATATTTTTTTTTATGATAAGGCACAGCACTGCAGGATTAATCCTTTATGGCGAGGTCGTTCAAAAGTGATGACGTTCTCCAGATAAAAGAATTTTTAACAGTGTCGTTTGAGGGACACTCAGCTCAACCACGTACGGGTGAGCTGCAGTGGCTCGTCGTGTATTTCTCCCATGCACCGCTCGGAGTGAAATCAAGCGAGCAACCTCAGTTGAGCACGCCATGAAAATATAAATAGACCCAAGTCGCCAACCTGCCTCCGATGTTCAAGGCTTTCCTGGTTGTTTGTCAGAATATGGTCACCGATCAAGCGAATGGCTCTTCTTTAAATGGAACCCAGCAATCTTAGGGTATGTTTAGGAGTAGAGCGTTGTTGGGGTGTATAGAGGTTTTTAGTTCGGAAAAGTATTTCAAGCTCTGCGAGGCTGCCTTAGCAATGGCCGCAACGTGACCATGCCAAGACGTATGACTGTCCAAATGGACGCCCAATAAATGAATTGATGAAGTCAAGGGAATCGAGTGAGCCGCCATTACTATATCCGGTTCTTTAACATTAACTTTTTTAGAAGAAACTGCCGCCTGGGTTTTTTTTTGCTGTAAATTCTACTTGGTTACTGTCACCCCAAGACCAAATCTCTTCCAGGTCTTTGTTGAGATGTGAGACCTCTTGCTGCCTATAGGGATGTGCGTTGGCAGCCGATGTCCGAGCATCCAAAGCAAAAGATGTGCTGTTAACAGCGAAGCTACATATAGGATATTTAGTTTTTTTCAAAAGATCGTTAATGTATGGTAAAAAGAAGGTAGGCGACAATATAGAACCTTGAGGGACTCCGGCGTTGATGTGAAATGTGTCTGAAAAAAATCCGTTCATAGCCACTCGCAGAGAACGGTCTATAAGAAAGCTTGACAGTTATAAACAAAATTAAACCGGCATTCTGTATTATCTCACTTTAGGTAGAAGCTCCTCATCCCATACTCGGTCAAAGGCCTTGAAAATGTCCAGTGCTACCACCCGAGACTCCATATGATGTTCTATTGCGTTGTTCTAAATGTGAGTAACATACGCGAGAAAGTCTCCTGTTGATGTAGACTTACGGAATCCATACTGGTTGTCACTAATAATGTGGAAGCCTTCCAGTTACTTTCATAATTTTTCGTTGATAGCCTTCTCCATAACTGCAGACAAGAGTTGCAGCACGTGGCTACATCTCGTAGCAACCACACGCATCAACCCAACCAGGGCAGCGAGAATCCATATAGGTTCAAACGCTGGCAAGGCGGCCCATCGCGGACAAACTACGTTGTTTGGCGCTGGAAGCCAATGTGTCGGTTTAGCAACCGAAAGGTAAATATTAAAAAACAACAAACTTAAAATAAGTTTGTGTACAGAGTTGTTCCTTATCCTTCCGTCAGAGCCAATTCTTGGACGCTTTTCGCCGTCTACGGCTCATCGGCAAGGCTCCCGGTCTGACGAAAAGGTGAGGGATCTGAAAGTGCTTTTGACACAGAAATGACAGAAATGCAATTAAGCAGACGAGAGTTGCAGCACGTGGCTACATCTCGTGGCAACCACACGCATCAACCCATCCAGGACAGCGAGAATCCATATCTTAGGTTTAAACGCTGGCAAGGCGGCCCATCGCGTGCAAAGTACGTTGGGTGGCGCTGGAAGACAATGTGTAGGTTTAGCAACCGAAATATTAAGATTTTATAATTTAAATATTAAATGCCGATGGTTTTTTAATAATTCTCCATAACTTTTCATATAACCGAAAGCAATTCGACTGGACGATAGTTGTTTGGCAAGGTCTTCTTGTCTTCTTTGGGTGTGGGCTGGCGCAGTTTTCGAGCAAAAAACAAATATTCCTTTTTTGTAAGATAAGTTAAAAAGCCTTCAAAATACCGGTGTCAATTCGTCAGCACATGTCTTAATAAGGATAACTGGAATTTCGTCAGGACCAAAAGCCTTTTTGGTATCAATACTCCTCAAGATTCGTTTAACATGGCGCTTCCGAAAAACAATCTCGGGCATTCTCAATTCTACAGGGGGAATGTTCGGTGGTGTTTTCCCTAAAAATTTACCTTTGAATGTGAAGAGAATAGTTGCGCCAGAAAGTTTGCATTTTCCTGTGCTTTGGTCGCAATGGTGACTTCTGACTGACGACCAAAATGATCTGAGCCGTTGGGACATTTAAAAAGTTTGTCTTTGATCCTCTTATTGTGTGCTTCTTTGCTTTGGTTTATCGTTTGCGTTCATTTTTTTCTAGCGTTAACAAAGATTTTACGATTTTCGGCGGTAGGGTTTTGACGTTATTGTCGGTAGATATACTTTTTTGATTTAACAGCTCGTTCGCAATTTTTGGTACACCAAGGCTTGCCGTTAGAAGGGCACTTTTTTGAGAAAGAGATACGGGCTTTCATGCCAGTAAGGATAACCTCCCACACTTTTCTTGCACAGATGGATAGATCGTCAGAGGTAAAACAAACGTTCCGCCAAGGAAAGGTTCGAAAATGGTAATTTAGGTCATCTCACTTAGCTGACGTACAATGCCAGATCTTGCGTGGTTTAGTAGGCTGTTCGGCCCTAATTGGTAGTTTGTTCAGTGCCGAAATAAGGTCGTGGTCAGACGTTCCTAACGGAGGCTTCACGGTGACAGTGTTCAAGTCGGGGTTTGAAGTTAAAAGAAAAGATCCAACAAACTAGCAAAATCACTATCCCGGTCTGGAATCCGAGTGAGTTCACCCATGAGTTGGGTGAGGCCAGAGCTGATGGCAAAGGATTCGGCTTCGTGACCTTGGTCGTCAGTTGTATTTGAGTATTTGAGCCAATTGACATTATGAACATTAAAGTCGCCAGGGATGACAACTTCGGAATTGGGATAGTGGCTTTTCAAAAAGTCGATAGTATTTGCAAGTGAGGAGAACAAGTCTCTATAATGGGTATCGTCTGGCGGCCGGTAAAGGCAGCAAATAAACTTAGCAGTTCCCTGCATTGATATTTTAAACTACATTACACCAACGTTGTTAGGCTCGAGTGTCTCCTCTCGTTGACAAGAAATATCACTGCGGACAAATGTAAAAATTGCGCCTAAATCGGTAATGGAAGTCGTACTCAGGATATAAATAGCTGACCGTACTAATTAATCGGGGGGCGAGTATAACTCCGGAGCATTTTGATCTTGGGACGATCATCTGAGCATTTTTTATATACCTCCTACCCTGGAAACCGGAAACATCGGCACAGCGACGAAACGTTAGCTCCAAGAGCAACTTCACGCCACCTATGCCGATGCGATGGTATTTCAACGGGCGATGTCGGGTGAGTCAACATCTACCATCTTGGAAACTAATAATACAATAAAACTATTTTGTGAACAAGTGGTGGCGCCTGACGCAACCCTTAAAGAGTCGGCCGGTAATGATCTCTAGTGATCAACAGACGTTCTCCGACAGGTCGCGGAAGGTGCCGAATCCATCGCCTGCTGAGGTAACATTGCTCGCGACTCCGTCTCGCTAAATTGGTTTTCCAGCAATCGTGACGTCAACCAGCGCTATGATGACCGTGATGCGTTTTACGGTGTTTGCAATATAAGGCGCTAAATTGATCACCTGCCTTTGCGGACTTCCCATTTTAAGCGGGTATTATTGGAGCAAAGCTCTTGAAGCGCTTGAATATGAATATAATATAACAATAATATTTTTACTTAAATATGAACTTAGGTTACTGTTACTGGGGAATATGAAGTGAGATGCCTGGTGATGAATTAAGGGTAGGCGGCGCCTACCTTGCCTACTCGGACGGGCCGCCACTGGTCACCCTGTATACACATACTTATCCATTGGTAATCAACTTCCGAAATTTTTAAACATATTTGCATGCTTCATATTTTTAACAGGAATTCGACACAAATTCCATTTGAAAATGCAAAATGATTTGCCTAATTAAAATGCAAGGCAAGTACAAAAGATTATTACTAATGTGGTGTGCTCATAGGCTAACATTTATACTTATTTCATATACCAACCTTTTTATATAGCTGCACTTCTCAGTGTAAAATAAACGTTGGCATATGACACACCTTGTACGGATAAACCGCGACAATCTTCATAATAATAAAACAAATATAAATTAAGGGTAATAATAGGTAAAAAACCACGTAACATTTATTACGGATAATGTCTTGTCCGAAACGTCATTGTCAACAATTTATCTATGACCATCGGTTTATAGGTAAATCCACATGTTATCTGTGTGTGAGAGACTATAGACTTCCATTTATAGAATCGTAAAGACGTCCACAGTTTAGTGCTCTCTCAGGTACCCAAGTACTGTAACAAAACTTTAGGTATATGATACTAGTTTAATATTTTTAAACTATATACCTACAATCATGACCTTTTCCAACGTTCTATGTGATTATATGTTTTTTTGTTCAATTTTAATAAATTTTGGTAAGTTTACCTTTCATATTTTTATCTATTTACATTTTTTTTTGTCTTCTCTGGTTAGAAAAACTCTTTATATTTTTTCCACAAACTGCTTAAAATAAATTTTTGAAAAATCTTACATTTTTCTTTCTATAAGGTTGTTTTCTTTAATAAAGAAAAAAACGTAGAATTTATCCATATTCCTTTTTTTTGCTAGCATTAGTTTCTTACTTTTATATGAAAGAAATTATTTAAATTTTTCCTAAATGACCGACATATTTTGTAATAATTTTATTATAACTATAAATAAAAAATAAATGTAAAAAAGATACCTACGGCGATGAATGCCCCGCGGTTAACTAAGCCCACTATAGCTATACAGAGTGAGTTCAGTTATAGAGCCGGGAAGAATTCATCAAATTCTATGAACCATTCTAAAAACCCAAAAAGTGTACAAAAGGTGTCATCCGAATTTGATTTGTTTTCTTTCACAAATGTATACATATTTATTATTATCATATTAACAAATATATATTTATATTTGTGAATAATATCAATTTTTTTTCAAAATCTGGCAATGTTTGTTCTATACCTTTTTCATAAACTGACAACACTCGATGTCCAATTTTATACAGGGTGTCCCAGATAAGACTGCACTCTACAGGGATCTTGTAAACCATCGGACATACAGAGATGATTATATTAGACAAAAGTTGGGCATTACTGAACTATGAAACGTCATTTTTTCAAATTTCAAAAACTTTTAACATTTTCGAAGATAATCGAGAAATCCCGAATGTTTGAAATATCGTTCTTATTGTTTACTTAAATTCTAAATCCGACGTTTCGTTTTTTCGCAGTCATCATCAACTTTGTTTTTTAAATAGTTATTTTACGCTTTATAACCTCTACTTTTCGTTCTGAATCCGACGACACATCACACTTATTTTTTGTTGTGAAAGCACCTTATTTCAGTTTTTCTGGTTTTCATTGCTGTATTTAAACTCCAGTTGGCTTTAAAAACAATTTCTTAAATATTATTTATAATAAATTATTTGATTAATTTTCAAATGCATAAATATTAAACATGAAGGCAAATGATAAAAAGAAATTAATAACAAACCATTAGAAACGTATGAACAATTTAGAAATAATAGAAGCATATCTAAAAAATCTATCATTTTTATAAGATAAATTATTTTCGAAAAGCGCATCCTATTCGGACATAACGTACCATTTAAATTCATAGTAACAGTAAAAATTTGTTTAGATCTGTGGCCTGGTTACAGATACCTGTCAGTTTTAAAGTTAGCAATTATTATTATTTGTTTACAATCTTGAACTGTGTAGTAAAATTTAAAAGTCATAAGAATTGTGCACAAGCAGAGATGCAATATTTTCAAAGATATCCCGAACGGCGTCAATTAAATCGATCACTTTATAAGAGTTTAGTTAAAAGTTTAAGAGAACATGTTGCGTTTGACAAACCAGTGTTACATCGCAAAAAAAAATATGACCCTGAACAGATAATGACCGTATTGCCTGCTGTACAACAAGATGATACTGTAGAACTTCGGGCAATTGAAAAGGAATATACTGTTCTTAAATTAGTATCGCAAAGAATTAATTCTTCATATAGAAAAATAACGTCCTTATAAATTTCGCATCTCTCATACTTTACTTCCAAGCGATTACGAGCGCGGAATGACTTTTTGCGAGTGGTTTACTAGGCAATACGATGTAAACCGTCACTTTCCCAATAATGTTCTCTGGACAGACGAAAGTTTTTTTTGTAATAATGGCCTCTTTAACAGAAAAATCGTCATTATTGGTCAACACGAAATCAATATCGAGTTCATACATCAAGATATCAACCTCGTTTTTGATTTAACGTGTGGTGGGGT
Organism: Polydrusus tereticollis; assembly: GCA_963920685.1. Taxonomy (NCBI): domain Eukaryota; kingdom Metazoa; phylum Arthropoda; class Insecta; order Coleoptera; family Curculionidae; genus Polydrusus; species Polydrusus tereticollis. The sequence continues at coordinate 62,697,339 of OY987329.1, forward strand.
ATTTTGGAAAGACAAATTATTAAACCCATAATTTATGAAGGAACATTAAATTTGGAAGGATACGGACAATTTTTAAGAAACAACATCGAAAATATTCTTGACGACCTTTCTCTAGTAATAACCAACAATATGTGGTTTCAACAAGATGGGGCTCTTCATAATTCTAGAAATAATATGGTATATTTAAGAGAACGCTCTCAAAACAATTGCCACTCGTGCTCCCATTAACTGTCCTTCGCGATGCCCAGATATTACACCGATGAACTTTTTCTGGAGGGATTTCTGGACAATGAAATTTACTGTAAGACATTTTAAATAATGATGAGGCTGCAATACGAAGAATGCCTCCAGAAGTATTAAAAAACGTTATGGATTAATTGTTTACCGGTGTTATTTATGTTTCGAGAATGAGGGTGGAACTTTTGAAGGTCAAAAATAATTCTAAATATGAAAATGTTTTAAAAAACTAAAAAAACCTCCTTATTAGACTTTTTAGATAAGCTTATATAATTTCTAAATTGTTCATACGTTTCTAATGGTTTTTTTATCAGTTTCGTTGCCATCATGTTTATTATTTATGCATTTGAAAAATAATCTAATATTATTGTAAATGAAAAATAAGAAAAATGTTTTTAAAGCCAACTAGAGTTTAAATACAAGTACAAAAACAAAAAATAAATATAAGGTGGTCTTTTGTATTGATAATAAATTTTCTAGCCCAAAACGTCTAGCAAAAAATAAGTGATATGTTATTGGATTCAGAATAAAAAGTAGAGTTTATTAAGCGTAAAATAAAATTTTTGGACTATTTAAAAAAATAAAAAAATAATGTTGAGGATGGTTGCAAAAAAACGAGAGGTCGTTTTAAAATTTTTATTAATCCTAACTATTAATTTTTTTAAACCTACAATTAACTAAATTTAAAAACATGACGTTTCAGATTTAAGAAGCGCAATTTTTCTCTAATTTAATCATCTCTGTCTGTCCGATGGTGTACGAGATCCCTTTAGAGTGCATTCTTATCTGGGACTACTGGGACACCCTGTATATTTCGGCCCTGGATAAATTCTGACTTTTATACTCTGTATATTATCGCTTAGATTTTCTGTGTTGTTAAACATTTCTTAAGCTTCTTTAAAAAGGTTACATTCAGCTTTTTTAGTGTTACTTATTAGAAATTTTCTGACTAATAACACAACCCAACAAAAAACATAAATTTTATAGAAGTAGTCCATCTCACAGTGGAGTGAAATTTTATTTATGGAATAAAACTCAAAGTCTGCTCCACTAATTTAATAAAATAGAATTATATGCCCATACATGTTTAGAAGGCATAAACATTCATCCTCAGTGGGTTAATATTAAGATGTAAGAATATTATGAAGAGACCAATGGCATTGTTAAATTATTAAAAGTTATGTTGCAGAAAACATTTTTTTATATTAATTTTTATAAGAATTCATAGTATGTATACGTGAACTACATTATGACTAATAAAAGAAAGTTTTTTTTTTTGTGTTTTTTTTAATTAAACACAAAAAAAAACCTTCTTTTATTAGTCATAATGTAGTTCACGTATACATATGAATTCTTATAAAAATTAATATAAAAAATGTTTTCTGCAACATAAGTTTTAATAATTTAACAATGTCATTGGTCTCTTCATAATATTCTTACATCTTAATATTAACACACTGAGGATGAAGGTTTATGCCTTCGAAACATGTATGGGCATATAATTTTATTTTATTAAATTAGGGGAGCAGACTTTCAGTTTTATTCCATAAATAAAAAAAAACATAAATCTGCTTCCTGACTGTAAATAGCCAAATCTCATTAATTTTGGGTCGAGAAAAACTAGTATGGTAATGAAATTTGTTTATTAGCTCTTATTTTTAATATACAGGGTTTGGCAAAAAACGTTCATGTTTCACTTCCAACATCGATGTTTTTAACACCGATGTTTATTTTCAATGTTTTTTTGATACCAATGTTTTTTGATTTTATTTTAAACATCGAGATAAAATCTGAACTCACCATCCGAACGGTATAGTATCAAGCCTCAATACAATTCTAAACTATGGCGCTACGAGCTACGAGTTCAGTCAGCGTCAGTATTCTTATTCTTATCCGCAATTGTACGGGGTTTGCCCTGTTCGTTTGTTTGGGATTCCCAGGTCGCATACTTAGAAATCGCCGACACATTAGCTGCTCGGAACAGTTCGGTGCTGCGAATGACAGACTTGTAAAGTCTAGACATGTTAGACTAATACGTCGGCGATTTATGAATCCACACATCAAAATTGTCTTTGATTGCGAAAAGGTGGATTAGATGCCGGTTAGCGCCTGTTTAACCGATGTAAGTATATGTATAATGCTACATATACTTATATTGGTTAAACAGGCGCTAACCGGCATCCAATCCACCTTTTCACAATCGAGTCTGGGACTCCTCAGACGGTGGGACTCGTGCTGATGGTTGAGAAAAATATTTCTGCAGCACCAAAATGTTCCGATCGGCTAATGTGTCGGAGATTTCTGAATGTGCGACCTGGTAATCCCAAAGAAACGAGCAGGATAAACCCGTACAAATACGAATAAGAATATTAATACTGACACTGACTGAACTCGTAGCGCCATAGTTTAGAATTGAGACTTGATACTCTACCGCTCGGAAGTTTGAATTCAGATTTTATCTGGATATTTCGATGTTTAAAATAAACACCGATGGTATCAAAAAACATCGAAAATAAAACATGGATGCTTTTTGCCCAACCCTGTATATTAAAAACAAGAGCTAGTCTGAATTTTTCATGGTGATTTTCGTGTTTAGCAAGACAAAATACTTCGGAAATAGCTATTTTTGAGCCGAAACATTTTTGGTGTTGAGCGGTGTAATTTCATCTCAGATGAACAAATATAAATTTTATAAACTCTCTTTCAGTTTGGGTAAACGCAAAATCACAACACGTGATGAGTGGACTTCGCAGAAACTAGTGATTGTTTCATTCCCTACTTTGTTTATTTATGTTATAAACATTTGAAACTCTAAACGTATTAAATGTATCTTTGACTCTACTGCTAGCAAAGAGCCTTATTAACCAAACGGTCTGCTAATGAGACTCTTTAACATTTTTTAACAGCAAGTCAAAATACCGTTTTCAATTAAAATTTAAAACTGGGCGAATGGAAAATGGCAATATTTGCGTATATAATTTACGATTTACGCATTATATTGAAAGTCCTGTGGAAAGTTTAAAAAAATACTTCTCACTTATAACAATTGCCTCCATATATTATTAAGTATAGAGTAAACCATAATACATTACATTAAATAGGTTTAGTGGTATGAAACAATAATCGAGAAATCCCGAATGTTTGAAATATCGTTCTTATTGTTTACTTAAATTCTAAATCCGACGTTTCGTTTTTTCGCAGTCATCATCAACTTTGTTTTTTAAATAGTTATTTTACGCTTTATAACCTCTACTTTTCGTTCTGAATCCGACGACACATCACACTTATTTTTTGTTGTGAAAGCACCTTATTTCAGTTTTTCTGGTTTTCATTGCTGTATTTAAACTCCAGTTGGCTTTAAAAACAATTTCTTAAATATTATTTATAATAAATTATTTGATTAATTTTCAAATGCATAAATATTAAACATGAAGGCAAATGATAAAAAGAAATTAATAACAAACCATTAGAAACGTATGAACAATTTAGAAATAATAGAAGCATATCTAAAAAATCTATCATTTTTATAAGATAAATTATTTTCGAAAAGCGCATCCTATTCGGACATAACGTACCATTTAAATTCATAGTAACAGTAAAAATTTGTTTAGATCTGTGGCCTGGTTACAGATACCTGTCAGTTTTAAAGTTAGCAATTATTATTATTTGTTTACAATCTTGAACTGTGTAGTAAAATTTAAAAGTCATAAGAATTGTGCACAAGCAGAGATGCAATATTTTCAAAGATATCCCGAACGGCGTCAATTAAATCGATCACTTTATAAGAGTTTAGTTAAAAGTTTAAGAGAACATGTTGCGTTTGACAAACCAGTGTTACATCGCAAAAAAAAATATGACCCTGAACAGATAATGACCGTATTGCCTGCTGTACAACAAGATGATACTGTAGAACTTCGGGCAATTGAAAAGGAATATGCTAATGAGACTCTTTAACATTTTTTAACAGCAAGTCAAAATACCGTTTTCAATTAAAATTTAAAACTGGGCGAATGGAAAATGGCAATATTTGCGTATATAATTTACGCATTATATTGAAAGTCCTGTGGAAAGTTTAAAAAAATAGTTCTCACTTATAACAATTGCCTCCATATATTATTAAGTATAGAGTAAACCATAATACATTACATTAAATAGGTTTAGTGGTATGAAACAATAGATTTTTTTAATAATATTAATAATTTCTGTGGGTTTGAAGATCCACCCTAATTAATTATTATCAGATATAACAGGTTTAAATAACCGTACAGTAAGTAACTAAGGTTCCACAAACTACGTCTTCAGTGTGATAACGGTTATCTATTTAGCGCACTAGGGTGCTAAAATTTGCATTAAGTACCTACGTTGTTGTTATAAATACTAAATAAGGCTCGAGTGGTATTCGGCAAGGAAATTTCATGTGAAAGTATTAAAAAAATAATAGGAATGACGTCTTTTGATGGGTTCTTATTTACCCAATTCAGTTAAATAAAATTTTTACAGATGAGCTAATAATCGTTTAACCTTATTATATTAAATGTAATATATACTAAGTCGGTAAAATATAAGTTTTTTACCAATATGTATTATATTTATTATACAGGGTCGCTGGCATATATGGAAACGGTCGATTACTTCTTAAAGTAAAACAGCTATCAAAAAATATTCAAGACAAAAGTTTTATGGTTTTCTAAAGTCAATCAGAATTAAAAAAAAGATAAGTATACAGGATGAGTCAGAAAGCTGTACAAAAACAAAGTTACATTTTTTTATTGGAACATTCTGTATCTTACAACATTTTTGGATTCTACATAAAATTATAATTATTTGCTAATAAGTGCTTTATAAGTATTAACTTAATAGTTTCCGAGATATCGACTTTTGAAAAATGACATTTTTGAACTTTGACAGCTTCTAGCTTTCTAACGGTACGCCATAGAGCAAAATGGCCTACATGTCCCTATCTTACTTTTTTATTATCTTCCCAAAAATACCATCTTCCGGTTAAACCGGAAGTGCTATATTTCCGACTTTTGAGTTACATCCGGTTTAACCGAAAGTTCACACTAATTGAAAGATAATTAAAAGCTAAGATGGGAACATGTAAGCCGTTTTACTCTAAGACGTACCGTTAGAAAGCTAGAAGCTATCAAAAAGTCAAAAATGTAATTTTTCGAAAGTCGGCATCTCGGAAACTATTAGGTTTAGACTTCTAATGCACTTATTAAAAAGTAATCGTAATTTTATGCAAGATCCAAAAATATTCTAAGATATAGGGTGTTCCATTAAAAAAAAAGTAACTTAATTTCTCTACGGCTTTCTGACTCATCCTGTATACTTAATTTTTCAAAATTCTAATAGACTATAAATAACCCTAAAACTTTTGTCTTGAATATTTTTTGCTAGCTGTTGTACTTTCAGAAATAATCGACCGTTTCCATACATACCAACGACCCTGTATATAAGATAACTGAAGCTAAATATAAACGTCAACAAATTTCCAGTTAGGAATATAGCTAGTGCATAAAATATTTCCGGAAATTTTTGAAAATTTTGTCTAAAGCCAATTTTTTAAAAAAAGCATGAATTCATGACACTTAAAAAAATCCGGAACTAACATGTCTGTTAGATACAAGTAATGAAGAAAGCAAAATCTTTAATCAAAACATCGCAAACACAAACAAATAGATTTGTAACATTCCATCTTAGTTAGAGACATAGTATAAGTATAATAAATCAGGCTCATCTTTCCTGTATTTTTCAAAAACATTTTTAAAAATGAGAATGTAATTACTTCGCCTTTTATTTAATTTTTTTTTATTATTTTTAAAGTAGCTTTATTTTGATCAATTTTTTTAATGGTCTGAAATTTATGTCATTATGCCTGCAGATCGGCTCAATTTCTGTTTTAGAAAGATCATTTTTATCTTGCTTCTTACCAGAACTAATTTGATTCATATCTTATACCGGGTGTTGCATCGTCGAGCGGGACATAGGAAATCCCATGTAATTTTAAATGGGGTCAATTATTGGCTTCCCTAATTATTTTAGAGAAAAATTCTATTTAGGTTTATTAAAGAGCACTAAAACCCACATTCAAAAGAATAACGTTAGATATTTTTGATGAGCCCGTTTACGGGTTATCGCCGATTTCTTTTTAACTATTTCTCCTTTTTATGGCCCCGTATTTGCGGGCACCAGTCAAGGTAAAAGATGACTGTCAAATAAAGTTGTCATTTTGAGGAATATTTGAACATCTTCTTAAATCCTAAAGTTCTAACAATTTAATAGTACCTACCTATTAATTAGTAAAATATTGAAACATGTAAAATGTCATAATTAACCTTGTAATTGGATACTTTATTTTAGTTTTATTCAGATTAATTTGTACTCATAAATACACCTTTAATATTTTCGATGTACGAGTTTTTATAACAATAAAGCACACATTTCAAAATGACAACTTTATTTGACAGTAATCTTTTACCTTGACTGGTGCCCGCAAATACGGGGCCATAAAAAGGAGAAATAGTTAAAAAGAAATCGGCGATAACCCGTAAACGGGCTCATCAAAAATATCTAAAGTTATTCTTTTGAATGTGGGTTTTAGTGCTCTTTAATAAACCTAAATAAAATTTTTCTCTAAAATAATTAGGGAAGCCAATAATTGACCCCATTTAAAATTACATGGGATTTCCTATGTCCCGCTCGACGATGCAACACCCGGTATATTCCAGCCAACTTTGTCAGTCTTTGTGAAATCCTTTATAGTAATTATTTAACGTGGTATTCCTGTGCCGAAACTGTTCCGAACTCTCCACAATTGTAATTAGGTCGTCTTCATTACCTATTGAATTTTTTGTAAATAAATAATATTATCGAAACCACGCCATACTACACATTTGGCGGATAATAATCTTCTTAAACTAATTTCTGGCATGCGGCTGCATCTGTATTTTAACGATGATTTTAGAACCGATAATTATGAATGAATACAGTGGCGTAACTACCGGTGTTCCATGTGTTGCAAATGCAAAAACTCGAAAAAAATCTTTTTAATTGTAATCAAGTATGTAATGTGACTGTCGGCTGTAAATAAACTCATGTTCTACGCTAAAAAATGTCTTTTTTTTTATAAATAAGGGGGCGGGCCCTTTTCTCGCCGAACACAAGTTTTCTCAACGTAGTTACGCCACTGAATGAATATGTGTAAAGAGAGGCAAGACATACGACAAAAAATCAAGGGGGTGATTCCTTGACTAATTTGAAGTAAAGGAGCTCATATAAACAATATTATTATATCCTAAATTGCCTGGTTTTTAATACAGGGTATCCCAAACTCGATGGTGCATTAGGAAAATTTAAAAAACGAATATATATATCGTGCTAATCTAGCCTCTCAAAATATTTTTGAAGATGCGGCGTTACCAGTTCTGCCTCTACCGGAAACTAACTAACTTTAGAATTGTAAATGCAACCCCCTATATAGATATTATTCGATTTTTTGATCTGAGTAACTTTTATTAACCATCTCCTATTGTTCCTTGGATATTAATTTTTTTTTTTATTTTTTTACGGCCAAGACAGGAATAACAAAAAATTCTAACAATCTTAAATTTTCGAAATATTCAAACAATATACAATTATTTCGGTGGTATAACAAACTTGAAAAATATTTTATACAGGGTGCCCATAAAATAAGTTTCAGTGGGCTACAAAAAGTCAAATGAAACACCCTGTATATTATGAAACCAGATGATAGGGCAGATAATTCCCAATATTTCAGTATAACATTCCATTTGAAAAAAGTGACTTTTGGTATTTTTTTGGAAAAACCAACCGAAACATATTTAATGGGCACCCTGTATAAAATATTTTCTAAGTTTGTTATGCAACCGAAATACCTGTATATTGTTTAAATATTTCGAAAATTTAAGATCGTTAGATCCATATAAGTACCTACGATAATTAGTTTTTGTTACTTCTGTTTTGGCCGCAAAAAAAATTAAAATAATTAATATTTATTGCAATTAAAGACTTAGATCAAAGGATTCAACTTTTGTTTTAAGACTTTTTGGATTTTTAAATAAATGCTGATGACGACAGTAACGGTAACAAAAGTTTAAATAGTGATATAAGTCATGGTCATGTAGGCTATGTTTTTTTTAACATAATAATGATATTATATGCTTATTATGTTTATAGAGCACTAATGTTACTGTAGCAAATAAGGTAAACTATTTTTTTATAAAATTGGTAGTTATTTTATATTGAAATTAATCATTCACTAAACATGGAAAATTTGGTTCACTGACAATATCCAGTAATCTATCATAACCTTCATCAGTAGTTAATAACTATTATTTTGTAAATATTTCTCTTCTGTTTTCATATACAACGTTTGCATAAGTTACAAATAAGAATATATACGTAAATATGTGGCAAAATTAAACATTTTTTTTATTTATAAATCCATTTCTTCGTAATAGGGGTTCGTAGCATGATATTATTCTCATTGACATTAAAATTAGTTATTATACTCTAATTCTTATAGTTACATGTAGCATTCGTCGAGTTTGTTTAAAAACAATTTCTTATGTTTATGCTATAACCACGAATTATGACAACCAACTCAAAATTAGTTGATAATTAATTATTATTAGTTACAGCGCCCACCAAATGTTGAGAAAGATAATATATCCGAAATAAATTCATGCACAAAATACAATTTTCTGCACTGATCTTTGTATGAAAAATTTGTTTTTTACTAGTGCGGCCAAATTCAATTCAATATCAAGTATATTTGCTTCTTGCCTGCTATGACGCTATAAGTTGTTTTTCTTTTTCTTCTTTAAGTTCCATCTCCGCGACGGAGATTGACAATCATCATGGCTATCTTGACTGTATAGGCTGCTGTTCTAAAAGAGTTCACCCGAGGTGCATCCAAACCATCCCCACAAGTTTCGCAGTCAGGATATTCTCCTTCTATCATCGTTTCTCTTCCCACAGATCTTTCCTTGCACAATCAGTTGTGAATAGCACATTTCTCCCCTCGTGTGATATGCTCAAGATATTGTAACTTTCGGATCCTAATGGTCTGTATAACCTCCCTCTCCTTGTTTATTTTATTCGTGACGTCAATGTTTGGTACGTAATCAGTCCATGGATTTTTTAGAATTCTTCGGTACACCCACATTTCGAATGATTTAACTTGCTTGGTAGTCTATGCGTTTAACGTCCAAGCTTCCGCGCCATAAAGAAGTGGATAGAAAATGTAACATCTCACCAACCTGACCCTCAAGTTCAATGTTAGGTCTCTGGTGCTGAGACGTACAGAAATAGCCGGATCGAATTTTATCAGGATGACAAAGGTGATCAGGCTGAGCACCTTTGTCATCCTGATAAAATTCGATCCGGCTATTTCTGTACGTCTCTCAATTTCTTTGCTGTAGTCATTTGTTGAGTTTATCACTGTTCCATGGTATGTGTAGTTCATAACTTGCTCTATGTTCTTGTCATTCAGTATTAGATTTTCACATTCAGTTTTCTTGATGTTCAGCGTCAGTCCATATTCCTCGCTGCATTCAATCAATTTGCTCATCAGTCTCTGCAGGTCTTCGATATTTTCCGCCCAGACCACGGTATCGTCTGCATACCTTATACTATTAATCGTTGACTTTTATTTCGGATGTTTCTCATTCTAGTGCTTTCTAGATCATTTCTTCGGAGTATGCATTGAAAAGAAACTCATTGGCGTACGGTTTTATAAAGGATTTAAAATTATAATTTGAAGGGTAAAGTACCTTAGCGATTATTTTATGCCAAAACTAATATAATATCAAAAATCGATTAGGCATCCTCCAAAACGACCAAATCCAAAATTTTAATAATTGATACAACCAGTGGCGTGCGTATGACAAATTTTATTTTTATTTCTCGTTAAAGATATTTACATAATTATCTAAATACGCGTGATAAGGAACAAGTTAATTACCAAAAAACTTAACTGATTAACTGCTTCATCTAAAAAAATATGATACGTTAAAAGTAGTAACGTACTGTATTTTTTGCTATAATTAAATTTGCAATGTGAAAAATTAGAAAATTATCGAATACGCTTAAATTCATGACAAAAAAAAATATAAAAACTCAGACCATGTAAATAAAACGAAATAGTTATTTGACAACAACAATAACAATCCGATAATTACCAGAAAGAAAATTAATATAACCTTAACTAAATATGATTGAGCGTACAACTTTAAACCAATAATAATAATAATAATAATAATAATAATAATAATAAAACCCCGCCAACGCCGGTCCTAAGCCCGGGTGAAAAAGGGGGAAGGGGAGGAGTAACAACTTCGTTTAAAAATCGGGGTTTATCTGGCCCGGATGATGCCAACCTGTAAGGGCCCCTGCCTAGGGTTACAGGCAAAAACCCATGAAAATGGAGACCAGAAGTGGTAAACGCCTCGGAAAAAGGTCGCTGCCTGGGGATCGCCAGGGCATGTCTGGAGCCGGCGCTGGACATGACAGCATGCGGACCGCTGGTGGCAGGGTGCTGAGGAGGCGGGCCCCTGCCATGCAAGCAGCTACAGCCCAACAGGAAAGGGAAGAGGAAGAAGCAACGCCAAGGAGTCAAACAAGAACCAGGACTCCGACCGCCGAAGGTGCTGCGCAAGAGCTACAGCCAGCGCTCACCCAAGCGGGACGTTCTAGACAGCGCATGAAGTGGACAACAGCCATTAATGAAACTATAATGCGTATTTTTTACAGGGTGACGCAACTAGGACAAGATACGACCGTATACCGTCAAAGACTGCACGCTGGTTTCTGCAATATATACCCACACCTCCAAGTCTCAGAACAAAGAGTAGCAGATCAGTACAGAGTAATACTCAGAAATAGACTCATTCCAGAAACCAGATTAAATACAATTAAAAGAGAAATTGAACGAGAAATCCAAGAACAAGAAGAACAAGGAATTGGCGAAGAAAATGCAAGAAATACAACAGAAGCGCCACAAACCGAAGACCAAGAAAATGAACAAGCTGAATTACAACCTGAAGATCGAGCTCAGCAAGAAGAGCAGCTGATCGAAAACCCACCGGAAAACTATCAGCTTATCGAAAATCTGGCTATGGAAATGAGAAGAGCTGAAATAAAATACGAAGGTACAGATCCACTGTGTAGACCACCACTACCCAAGCTAAACTCCTCCAAAAACCTAGCAGTCACACTAGAGGTAATGAACAACAGAATTCTACCAGAATATGTTGCAAGAGCAACATCATTGGAAGCTATACACACGGTAATATACTGTGCAGCATTAGCAGTAGCCAAATCAACTGGAGCAAAAATAAGGCAAAATGGCCACCAGGCAAGAGTCGAGCTCCGAATACCCGCATGGCAGCAAAGAATCCAGAAAAAAATAGAAGCGCTCAGAAGAAGTATTGGACAACTTCAATCTTACATAAGTGGAATTAGATCAGCAAGAGTACTACGATCTGTACAAGCTATAATGACTCAAAACAGGATCCACTCAAGACAAGATGCAGAAAATATCTCCCCACAACAAGGCCTTGATACATTAAAACAGAAACTGTCCGTATACGCAGGCCGTTTGAGACGATACAAAGCCAGTAATGCGCGGAGACAAGACAACGCCCTATTCCAAAGATCGGAAAAAGCTTTCTACAGGAAACTAAATGATGGAGATAAAGAGGAGGGAAGCACCTATCCAACAAAAGAGGCAATAGACCAATTCTGGAAGGACCAGCTAGCCAGACCTGCAAACTACAACGTTAACGCTAGTTGGATTCGTGAAGAAAATGTAATCTCCCAGAACTACAACGAGATGCAACACGAACCATTCACAGCGGCAGAAATATCCGCCATCACCAGGGAGTTACATAACTGGAAAGCGCCTAGCCCGGATGGAGTACATAATTACTGGATGAAGAAATTCTGGTGCGCGCATGGGAAACTGGCTGCATTAATTAATGAAACTCTGAAAGACCCCTTGAAGCTGCCGCCATTTCTCACCCAAGGAATAACGTATCTTCTGCCAAAAGACCGCAATGGGGCTGTGGAAGACCAAGATTCACCTTAATGAGGGGACCACCAATATTTCCACCGACATTGTTCCAATAAAACGAGGAATATTCCAGGGTGATTCCTTGAGTCCTCTGTGGTTCTGTCTAGCTATGAACCCTCTCTCCAACCGACTAAACTCCACAAGATATGGATTCGCTATCAAAAACGGCAACCAAGAAGCAAGTAGGGTTAACCATCTTCTATATATGGATGATCTAAAACTAATGGCCGCTACCAAAAACCAAATCGATCAGATGCTTAAAATAGTGGAGGAATTCTCCAATGATGTCGGAATGCATTTTGGCCTGGATAAATGTCGTACTCTCACCATGATAAAGGGAAAAATACAGCAAAACCCATTCGTTATGCAAGATGGCCAGGAGATTCAGGCAATGGGAGAAGGCGAGAACTACAAATACTTGGGGATGAAGCAGGCTCAAAGCATCAGTCATGCAGCGATGAAGACAGATATAAGGGAAGAGTTTTTTAAGAGAACAAAAAGGCTTCTGAGAACGAAACTGAACAGCAAGAACCTGTTCAAAGCAATTAACACCTACGCCTGCTCAGTTCTGTCCTACTCATTCGGCATTGTAGACTGGAGCGTGACTGACATCGAAGGGCTACAGCGCAAAATCAGAACCCAACTTACCAAAACACTCAAACACCATCCAAGAAGTGCGGTAGAGCGGACCACTTTACCACGACATCAAGGCGGAAGAGGTCTGGCAGATATTGGGAAAATAATGGATCAACAAATAACCAACTTAAGGGAGTACTTCCGCAACAAAGCCCAAACTTCAGACCTACACCATGCTATTTGCGAAGCAGACCACTCTACTCCTCTAAGATTGAGGGATCAGAATGCCCTACAACACCACAAGACCAATGAAGAAAAGCTACAGATATGGAGGGAAAAACCTCTGCACGGACGACACCTGAACGAGGCAGCCCAGGATCACGTCGACAGTCTTGCGTCGAACTACTGGCTCATCTCTGGACAGATGTTTCCTGAAACGGAGGGATTTCTACTGGCAATCCAAGATCAGGTCATACCAACTAGAAACTACCTGAAATACATAATTAGAGACGACTCAGTACAGGTAGATAAATGCAGATATGGATGTCAAACGGCAGAAACGATCCAACACATCACGGGAGGATGCCAGATGTTTTCTGCAACAGAATACAAGGAGAGGCATGATGCAGTGGCCAAGATTCTACACCAGGAGTTAGCGGTGAAACTACAGCTTGTCCAAAATGAGAAGATCCCATATTATAAATATACACCACAGACAATCTTAGAAAGCAACCACTATAAGATGTACTGGGACCGGACTATTCTTACTGATCAGACGGTGGCCCACAACAGACCGGACCTTGTAGTGGTAGACAAGAGGGCCAGGAAAACGACTCTGATAGATGTAGCTATACCAAATAACAACAACCTTCTAATGAAGCATGCTGAGAAAATAGCGAAGTATCGAGACCTCCAGGAGCAAATAAGAACACAGTGGAATATGGACAGCATCGAAACCATGCCGATTATTGTTTCAACAACAGGAGTAATCCCAAACAAGCTTTTGGAAAACCTTAGAACACTAGACTTACCTCAAGATCTCTACAAGGATATGCAGAAAGCAGTGCTACTTTCAACAAGCCGAACAGTCAAAAAGTATATGGGTAATCAAAGAAGAACCCCACGGGCCCAATAACACGGAAAGGGCCCCCACAGAGCTCAATCCTTTTGATATCGGTGATATCTGGGATGAGTGAATGTTCCCCGTAGAGGGAGTGCATGACAGGTCTCGCGACCTGTCAGAAAATCATAATAATAATAATAATAATAATAATAATAATAATAATAATAATGCCTTTATTTAGTCTGAAAAGAAATATAAAAAAACATATTTTTACTATGGGTGGCGGTATCCAACTATAGCTGCTCATACAACCACCCTAATTAAGTGATTGCTAAATAGATAATTTAAAAATAAACGTAATATATTAAGTTTAACTAATATAAGAAGTAAACAAATAAAGAAGAAATAATAGGTAATAAATGAAAAAATAAACTATATTAATTGTTAAATTGAATAAATATAAAGTTGAAGAACAATGGAAGAAATAAGTAAATTAATAAAACGTACATTCAGACAACAGAGAGGCTGAATTACTTTAGTTGGCACAAAGGTCGATACTCAACGTGGCCTACGATTGGCGAGTAGGATACTCTTTACACCCTTGCAAAATGCATCAGAGCTGGAAGCCATTCTGATATGATCAGGTAAAGAGTTAAATGCGGTTACTGCTACATAACTTAATGATCGCTGAAAAAATGCATGGGAATGTCTAGGCACACTATATAAGTCTCTATGACGCGTTAGAAGATTATGTAATTCAGATCGCCTAACAAGTTTATCAAATAGATATGTGGGAAGTATTATTAAGCCCAACCTTGTAGAAGAGGTGCACAAGATGGAGTTCAAACCTTTCCTTGAGAGTAAGCCATCCTGATTCAGTTAAAGAAGGAGTAATATGATCAAACTTGCGAACAATTAAACTAAATTTAAGACACGCATTCCGGAATTTCTGTAAGCTATCTCTATCTCTCTGTAGGAGAGCAAGCCAGTAGACAATATCACAGTAGCTCAACGGTGATAAAACTAAGGAATCGGTAAGTCGTAATTTAGTAGATGTATTAAAAATTTCGCGGTGCATATATAAAAGTTTTAATTTGGCATACGTTTTTTGAATAAGAGAGGAGACATGAGTCGAGAATCTTAGCTCTGAATCAATGTTCCATCCCAAGTTTTTACAGTTGTTTGTAGGTTTTATCACGGTGCCATTAACCAAAATACTAAATAGTGGATTATCAGCTATAGATGATTTGAACTTACCAAACAATATTAACTGCGTCTTTCGCTCGTTTAAACCTAAAGTATGGGATATGGAAATATTTGCAATATTGTTAAGGTCTTGATTAATTTTATCAACGGATGTTGCCACATCAGACGGCGAAAAAGAAAAGTAAATTTGAGTATCGTCTGCGTATTGATGAGAATGACAAAACTTAAGAGAATTTGAGAAATCGGAAGTGTAAATGGAAAATAATAACGGATCGACCGAGAATACTACCTTGAGCTACACCGCTGCTGATATCGAGGGCTCGAGAAGGGCTGTTATTAATTAATACTCGTTGTGATCTGTATAGAACTTAAGCGTTATATTGTGAAATTATTGTTCTCGTTACCAGTGCTTAATGCACTGTTTAGAGATTATTATTGTTTATTGATAATATTATGTAATAATGAATAAATAAATAAAGAATTTAAAAAAAAATCTATTGGACACATAATTAATTTATAAAGATTTAAATATATGTCACACAAACCAAAATATTTAAGTTTAGCCGGTAATATATCATGACCGATTGTGTCAAACGCTTTACTGTAATCAAGCAATATAAGACAGGTGCATTGATTTTTATCCCAATAAAGCTGTAGTAGTGCTATGGTGTTTCCGAAAGCCAGACTGAGAGGGAGGAAGAATATTGTAAGTATTTAAAAAAATAAGTTAATTGGTTCGCCACGACCCTTTCAAGAATTTTCGAAAAAGAGGGTAAAATGCTGATAGGTCTATAATCAGATAGCTGATTGGGGTTAGAAAATTTAGGCACAGGTACAATTATAGCAATTTTCCAACAATTAGGAAAATAGCCAGTTGAAAGACATTTATTAATTATGAAACAGATATGGTCAGTTAAATAAGGGCTTATATAAAGTAACATTTTTAGGTTGATTCCATCAGTCCCAATTGCATTACATTTTAGGCAGCTAATTATTTTATTAACATCTTCATTAGTAATTTTAGCGAACTTATATGATTCAGCCTGATGCAATCTTTTATTAACATACTGACGATCTATAAAAGTCTGATTAGTTGAACCAAAGCAGAGAATTGATAAAAAAATTATTAAAATCATCCGAATTTCCTATTTTAAGTAAGGAATCTGACTGCTGAGGGTTAGAGCTCAAATTTAGATATTTAATGGTGCGCCAAAAGTTTTTAGGGTCCCTCTTCAGGGTGAACTGAAGAAAAGCTTTTTTTCCGCTCTAACAGTACCTAATGTTAACCTGATTCCGCAACATTTTATATTGTGTCCAAGTATCATTAGTTTTAAGTTTTTTATTCTTAGAAAAGGCCTTATCTCTCAGCTTCA
Source organism: Polydrusus tereticollis (assembly GCA_963920685.1). Lineage (NCBI taxonomy): Eukaryota > Metazoa > Arthropoda > Insecta > Coleoptera > Curculionidae > Polydrusus > Polydrusus tereticollis. Next base: position 62,713,894 of record OY987329.1, read on the forward strand.
TCATAAATTTCACATTGGGAGTTATCCAAGGTGCAGGAAATTTGGTAATTCTGGAAGTTTAAAGAGGTGCATGTGTATTAAATAGATTTATAACATTATTATTAAAGTACTCCACCATTGAGTCTATATTTCTCAAGGAATGTTTATAATGCCAATCAATATTTCGCAGGTCATCCAAAAAGTTGGTGTACTCAAAATCTGAATAGTCCCGATATGTTTAAAATGTAGGCTTTGGTTTAGATTTGAATATTTTAATTGTAAAGTTGACCAACTTATGATCATAGATGTCGTCCATATTTATTATAGACACATTATGAACAAAATTAGAATCCGAGCATACTAGAACATTCAGAAGGGAGTTTGTTACGTCAGTAACACGAGTAGGGTCCTTAACACATATTTATTAAATAAGTTAGATATAGACAAGCTACCTGGAAGATTTGGATTGCTAAGATCAACATTAAGATCTCCACCAAAAGCAATGAAGTCAAATTCTGGAATGATATTTACCAAGGTATTTTCTAAATCATCTATACATTCATTCAAATTAGAGTTTGGAGGCCTATACAAGGTACCTAGACAAAAGTCGCTTACCGTCAGTCTTGATTGATATCCAAAGTTGCTCTAAAGAGGCATTGCCATTATTAGTATTAATTATAGAATATTTAAAACAATTTTTTAAATAAAAGGCAACTCCCCCACCGCGACCATTACGATCATTTCTAATTAAGTTAAAACCCTCAATTCTTATACCATCATCTCCCACACCTGTGTTGAGCCATGTCTCCGAAAGACCGATCACATCAAAAGAGCCCCCAGCAATAACATCCGAAAACAGGTCAAACCTGGAACATAAAGATCGCACATTAAAATGCGAAAAATCAACCCACGTATCTCGCATAGTACCATCTGCCCCAGCTCAAAGGTGCAAGTAAGTAAAAATAAAATGGAAACTCCGATCTATATACTAACAATAATACAAAGGTATACACTATATGAAAAAAAGGATATCTAATGCTTGGCACCAATGCCAACATGTACAAAAAGCAGATACAACATACTTAAGTTAAACTAGAACAATACAGTGGATGCTGCAGAAAATGTTAAATTTATATTACTGACACACACGATACTGACACATACAGGGTGTTCATTTGAAAACTTCCCACCACGGATTTATCGAAAACCACTGATTAAAAGAAAAAACGCCGAGACACGTCAAAAGATTTGCCAAAGGGGCCAACTTTTTAACCAAAAACTACTTCACCCCCTTTTACCCTCTGCCCCCGGGGTCATCCCCTTAAAAATTTTAAATGATAAGGGGTATCAAGTAATAGCTTGTTTGAAAGGTCTTTCAAAGTGCTTTATTTTGACGTTTGATTTTTTAAAATCGGTTGATTCGTTTTCGAGAAAAGTAGAAAAATCTTTATTTATCTTAATTTGTTCAGATAGAAAAAAAACACAAAAATATCACTTTTTATTTCAATAAGTGTTCAAAATGTTGCCCGTTATTGGCCAAACAATGATATAGGCGATGTTCAAATTCCTGACGGACATTTTTAAAAACATGTTGTGGGAGATCATGGCAGCTTTCGATGATGCGTTGACGAAGTTCATCCAAACTTTCAGGTTGGGAAGTGAACAAAATAGATTTCAAATGGCTCCATAGAAAAAAGTCTAATGACGTCAAGTCAGGAGACCTAGCAGGCCATTCTATAGGCCCTTTTCGCCCTATCCATTTATCTGGAAACTCGTCATCTAGCCATTGCCGAACCGGAAGAACATAGTGAGGAGGAGCGCCGTCTTGCTGGAAATATATTTCAGCCTCATCAAGTATAGGGTTTCCATCGTCTTCGATTTGGTTTTCAATGGTTTCAGTGATAAGCGGATTGATGGTATTTTCCAACATATCTAAATAAATGCCTCCATTTAAATTCCCATTAATAAACAATGGCCCAATCACTTTTCCTAAAATGCCTGCCCATACATTAATTTTTTGGGGGTACTGAGTATGCCCTTCTACAAACGCATGAGGATTTTTATTGCTCCAATACCTGCAGTTATGCTAAAATGTGCATTCATCACGGAAGCAGATATTCTTTACATTAATGGTATTATCATTAATCGCTGCAGTCATTTGTTCACAAAACTCAGCTCGCCTATCGAAATTATTTTCGGTTAACTCTTGCAATATTTTCATTTTGAATGGATGAAATTTATGTAATTTAGTAAGCCTAATGAAATACCAGTCGCATCAACAATTTTGCGTAATGAAGTATTAGGATTTATGCCAAAATGACCCAAAACTTCAACTTGAGCGGCTTCATCCAAAACTCTACGATGATTACGTTTTTTATTTGCAACAGATCCAGTTTGAGTAAATTTAGTAACAAGGTCCAAAACATACCTTGCGAAGTTATCTTTTCCGGATGTCTGGCGTTAAATGTGACGGCAGTTTGCCGAGCACATTGATTTTAGGCACCATAAATTAGAATCATTTCCACTCTTTCGGCTAGTGTGTAAACCATTTTGGAAGTAAAATCTGAATCAATAAATAAATTTTCACTATCCCAAGATTGTCACAATGGTAACTGACAGCAAATTAAATTCTTTCTTTTCCTTAGCAACTGTAAAAAACTAAACAGGTATAAGAATAAATACAGTTCGCCCATGTTATCTGTGTTTATAAATAGATGGCTGAAAAAAAGTCGGGTTGTTATTTGGTTGCTGCCACGTCGAATCTTCCGAATTGCTGTTTATGTTGGTTTTTGAATACTTATTGAAATAAAAAGTGATATTTTCGTGTTTTTTTTTCTATCTAAACGAATTAGGATAAATAAAGATTTTTCTAATTTTCTCAAAAACGAATCGACCGATTTTAAAAATTCAAACGTCAAAATAAAGCACTTTGAAAGACCTTTCAAACAAGCTATTACTTGATACCCCTTGTCATTTAAAATTTTTAAGGGGATGATCCCGGGGGGCAGAGGGTAAAAGGGGGTGAAGTAGTTTTCGGTTAAAAAGTTGTCCCCTTTGACAAATCTTTTGACGTGTCTCGGCGTTTTTTCTTTTAATCAGTGGTTTTCGATAAATCCGTGGTGGGAAGTTTTCAAATGAACACCCTGTATAATACCTTATTATAGGCAGATATACCTAAATATGAAATTAAGCTTAGTTAGATTGTTTTAGATTAGGCAGCATTCACAGTACCACTCTTAAAATCAAACGAATGCAAAATAAATTCAATACAAATCACTGAAGTAATATTTAACCGAATAAAAATATTTAAGCATTATTCTATTATGCATTTAAAATAAATTTAAGCAATATATTAAAAAGCGATAGGAATAAAATAGTTGTAATGTGCTTCATTCTGATATTAAAAAAAAGTGGCCAAAATGAATAAAATAAATATATCCTAGCATGTATAGCACTACCGCGGCGATTAAACAGTCATCACAATAATAATCAATATCGATTTAAATTGAGGAACCAAACAATACATTTTAGTTAAACAGTAATTAATTTCTTTTTGTTTTCGGTGTCACTCCAATAGTAAATATTTCCACCGGCTGTCCATACCTTGTTCTTGCCGTGCTTGTGTTTAGCACTCATAAGCAAATAGTAACGTTTCCTGGTAAGATCCTCGAAAATAGCAAATTCTGTAGAGTTAAGTACTTTCTTGGCATTGAATACTTTACAACGCATCCAATTTAGGGCGAAAGTTACCAAAATCGCCGGAGGCTTATCAGCACTCCCCGCTTTGCCCAACCGAAATGCAGAGTCAATATCACGTTTAGAGCACGGAACCTTAAGGGTTGCATTAATGAAATTAACTACAAACTACAATGTCAAGCACATATATCCCGTCTTTTCCCAAGAATCCAAGAAAACGGAGAGAATTTTTTTTAGCCATTTGACCATCCAGATTTATATCTAGGGCTACGATTGCATCCTTATTACACTTAACATCAGTAGTCAATATTTGGAAAGTATTGGACATAGCATTCAACTGTTCTTCAAGTTTATTGAACCTTAAGTTAAAATCCACTTTCAGCTGATTGGAGAAACTGGTACTTACCTTTTCAATAAGCTTCTCGGTGGCATCATCAGGGTTTGATGTGCTTCTCGTTCTACACGCCATAATAAGGGTAGTTAAGACAAATCTCGTATCACTAAGGCAAATATACTCAGATATACCTACAATGATAGGACCAGAAAAACTGCCTGGCAGGACCAGCACCCAAATCAGCTTGATTACAGCCTTAATTGAGTACCTAAGAGCATAGATCACTAACACAAAACAGCCAGAATCACAATTAGTCACTGAGTACACACTTTATAAATTATAGTGAAAACAATACCGGAGATTTAAAAGATTTAAGTCAGAGCTCGAGCAAAACGCTATCGACATATGGGCGATCTTCGATTGACACATGGGCGACCTTCGATTGAATACTTAATAGCACATTAAATATCTTCGACTAAACCACCATATTTTTTAAAGCAGCGGGGTCAAATTTGGAGCCCTAGGAGGCCTAGCTACACAAGAACTATTGCGAGCAAGCGATTTATTTTTAACATTTTTCCTCTAACAGGAGCAAAATAATGAATTCCCCCATCTAACTGAACATACAAAGTATAGCTATATTTTAACGGCACGCCGTATATAGCATCCCAAAAATCATGTTGCTAGAACTCCAGAAATCTCAAACCATATAAAGTTGTATATAAAAAAAAAGTGGCCAAAACTACGATTTTTTAAAGCACCACACCACATATTTACAGTCAGAATATTGACTTTTATAATTGATAGCCCGGTGTGGATTCTCCTCACCCCAAAATCTAATATTTTGAGATGAGGCGGTCCTGTTTGTAGAAAGTGTTGCCTCGTCGGTAAACAAAAGTTTCTCTGCATTGTTAGGTAGTACCCCGTTCCTCTTTCGTCATCACCTGGTTGCAACGTATGTAAAAATCTTGGTTTCAATGGTTTAATACCATTTCTTATTAAACATCTTGACGCAGAACTTTTCCGCCTAACGTCAAAGCTTCTTAAGCTTGATTTTGAATTTACGCGTAAATGATTTAAATTTATTTACTGTGGATAATTTCTTGGACGTTTTTCTTTTTCTTGCAGTACCGAATTATGTTGATTGAACATTTGATTAACTTTGTACTATGCGATATAAAGCGATTAGGGTATCTTCAATTGAATGAAATTGAATCTACAATTTCGCGCATTATCTCCTACTAATCTGACTATTTCTACTTTTTTAGCCAAACCGAAACGCATGTCTGCTATTTTATATATAGCACAAATGTAACAATTTAACGTTGACATAACAATGATTTTCTCGCTAACGAGTAAATAATATTTTGTTTACATGACCAACTAATTCAAATGTTCTTATGTATGCCTGTTTGATTCTTTTCTAATTTTTCACAGTTCAATAGTAAATTATTAGATGTCGTATGATCAAAAGTTAATTTTATAGCAGAAAATATAGTAGGCCACCGCTCACCGCTTTTAACGTATCGTATTTTTTTAGATGAAGCAGTTAAACAGTCAACTTTTTTGGTAATTGATTTGTTCCTTATCACGCGTCTTTAGATATGTAAATATTTTTACCACGAAATAGAAAAAGTTGGTCATACGCACGCCACTGGTTATGTCAATTTATTAAAATGTTGTATTTGGTCGTTTTAAGGGATGTCAAATCGATTTCTGATATTAGTTTTGAAATAAAATAATCGCTAATGGTACTTTACTTTTTAAATTTATAGTTCAAATGTCCTATAAAACCGTACGCCGATGAACTAAACTAAAATTTTAAGCAATAGAAAAGTGCGCACTAGGGTCACACGTAAACGTACAAAAATTCAAAGAAATAAATTCAGAAATAACGAAAATATAAGCCTGTTTCTGTTATAACTACCCTGTACAGTTGATGCAAAACAAAAACCGATGCACGTCATCAATCAAGCTGATAATTGTAAATCCGTAAGAAAACACGAGGAAATTGAATTTGGCCAAAAAGTATTAAAACTTTGTGCGATATTGAATTTACTACAAACTTAAAGTATTCTTCTTTAATCCGAACCCACTTATAGCAAATATTTTGTTTATTTAAGCTTGTGAAAATTAATATAATTTGAATTTTATTGGCCGACAGTTGGCAACACAACTGTAAATGGTGCGGTGGCGCCAGCTCGCTCGTTGGTTTGGTTTGACGTTACATGCAAAACAAACCTTAATTGTTCGTGGTTCCGTGCATCTATTTTTTAACAAAAGCTCTAGATCTTTTTATAAATAGCATCAAAAAAACTGTTCTATTAAGAGAAACAAAAATGCCGACACATTTTAATAGACGGTGCAAAGAGCTAATACCTTCTCTAAGAAGCTATTTCCAGGGGGAACTTAACAACAATGGCCTATTGTTACAGCAGTACAGAGCAGTAAACTTAAAGAGTACCTATGTTAAGGTCTACATATTTTATTTCCACTTTACTAATTTTTTGCGTGTAGCAGCTGCCCTAAATTTGAATATCTCCACTGTAAGGGCAATTTAAACAGCAGTTAAGGAAAATAAATTATTAGAATCACCTTAAAACAAACGTTCTAATTCAAAGAGAGTTGTAAATGTGTGAAAATTGGATATAAGCTAGTTCTATCCGTGATACTATTTATGGAATGTACGAAACAAATAAGTTGTATTATTTAAAAATTATAATATTTTACATCGGTTATTCATAAGTTCACACATAATTCACTCTTTTTAGAACATCATGTAACTTTGACAATTTTAAGTTAGAAATTAAAAGACAGAGAACTGTTTGATGGTTGTCTTAACTCTTTAAGAAACCTCTTCAAGAAAATAGGCTTGGGGTGGTAAAAAGATGAACTGAGGCGAGGGCTTATGGAACTTTCCCATGTAGCTTTCAAACGACTAGTATTTTTGAAGGAACATATTAAAGAAAAAGAAGCATTTTTGTGCCAATTCGTTTTCTTGGATGAAACATGGATTTTTCAGAATGGTACCATTGGTCGATCTTGGCAAGATGAAAATAAAAGAAGTGTTAGTCTAAATCCACATGCATCCGTGATCACGGATGCGTTGTTACCACGTGATCATCAATAGCCAATAAAACATCTGTTTAGGGAGCTGACGGCCCATCAAGGTCATCACGGACAAAAGTTGATTAATTTTAACTTTTATTCGTGTTTTGACGTATTGATTTGAAATGTTTGGTTGGAATACTAAAATATCTGTTGAGTGGAGAGTTTTAAGTCGTGTTTCTTTGCTATCTGTGCTGAAGTTATGTAACAAATTTAATATAAATAAATAAATAAAATAGGAATAGATGCGACTATCTGGCATTTTTTATTTGACATAGTTTTCAAGTTTGTATTAACTCAGTTGCGTCCGTATCACGCGTCTCCATTCGGATGATGTCAAATTCACTTATCCTTTATACGCATACGGATGTCCGTGATCACGGATGCATGTGGATTCAGACTTAGATCTACCAAAGTTGATGGTAAAAGGTATTATGCAGTAAACAAGTATATAAAATATGGAAAATTTTTGTATATATATCTGGTTTTTATGAAAAAGAAACTGTGTAATTCCCTCACTTGGATATTTTGGTTACAAGCTGGCAACACTGTCGATAACTGACGTCACTCGAAGGGTATGACATGCATTGGTTTTTGTTTTGCATCAACTATATGTGAATACCTATAGTCCAAACAGTCGTTCTTTGTCGGTGTGTCATGGATAAACTATAAAGAGACAATGTGATTTACAGCACCCCGTCTCTATTTATCATAGCGTCAAAATTGAATAATAACTAAGAGCGTCTCCGGGGTTGTGCAATACGTCTCGAATTCAAAGTAACTTGCTAGAGTTGTGCATAGATGTCGTCGTTTCGGCTTGTCAAGTTTAATTTGTTTTTAAACGTTTTTGTGCCTTGAAATTCAATTTAATCTTATAAAATGTTCTTTTCAGAGCCATTTTTTTTATCGTACATTCATGTTGGCGGTAAGTAATTATGGATATTTGTTATAATTATTAAGGAATTTTGACGTTTATGAACTAAGACTTTGTTTTGACTTTTTGAACCTCGTAATTTTGATTATATTCATATGGTTCTAGTCGCGTGGAAGTAATGACGCACCGGCAAAGAACGACCGTTTCGATTGTAGTTGTAATTTGAATAAAATAATATTTCACATAAAATTTATCCTAACAAACAAAATGCTCACCAATTCCATCATTGGAATTCACTTTGAACCTTGAGCTCTCTAAAGTTTTTTCAAAGTTTATTCAAAGTCAATGATAGTTTATTATTATAAGAACAAAATTACGACGAAATGTTTAACACTTAATTGAGCTTTTAAAAAAATTGAATTAAATTTAAAAATTTGGTGTGTTTAAACTTTAGAGATTTAGTTTTGTATTTTGTCAGCAGATGACTTAATAACTCGCAAAATGCATTTAAATGGGCTTAATTCTGTTATTATCGTTTAGATTGTAAGTTACTCACAGGGTTGGCTAACGACGTATAGAAAGTTAATTTTCGACGTAGGTACCTTGTGTAGAAAATAGCGTCGAAAATGTAGAAAATTATGTAAAACATGTATACCATGGAATTCGCTTCTAGCTTATACCTTTTCTTTAAAACAAAATATTTTTCATTTAGTTATATGCAATTCAGCAATGCAAGATTTAAAACAGTACATTATATACCTAGGTTGAGAGGTGAGCTATTATAGGTACAGGGTGTTATGATAGGTCGTAATTTTAAGGACGCATTCCTAAACCAAATTCAAGTAGAAAAGTTTATATAAACATGTGTCCTAAAAAGTCTGGTTTTCAAAATACAGGGTGTCAAAATGTAAAAAAATCGGTTTTTTATTAATATCTCAAAGATCTTTTTGCGAATTTTGGTGAAATATGGCAGTGTTCTTCGTTGTAATAACACGCTAAGTTATCACTAACTAAATGATAATTATGAGGTCCAGTGACGTATCGGGGGCAGTCTAACGAATAATATTGACAAGAAAAATGTACGCCATGACTTGTGTAAAATGTTCATATTGTTTTCGGGTTAAGCAGCTAAAAATACAACTTTTTTGTCTCTTGATATATTTTCGTATCTTACTTTGTTTTCGAGAAAAAAAAATTTAATGCAATATAGTGGCTTTTATTTTTTTCTGAAGTCATTTAACTTGAGAGGTGAAAAAGAAACTCGTTATAAATTACGAGAAATTGTGGAAAGCTGTGTAGTTCTAGCTAAGCAAGTTTACAATACAGAAATGTACGCTCAGACAATGCCAGCAATATGAAAAAATTGGGTGCACAGGTAAATATGTGGTATAAAAATTGCAACAGCCATACAGCGAATCTACTTGCAAAATAATTGGTTTCTGAAAATATCGCGGGAAAAGTTCAGTTAGTATAAAAAAAGTTTTCGCCACCTGACCTTGAGAATGACTTATTAAAGGTAGGTGGTAAAAGAGTAGTCCTAGCTGGTAAAACACGTTAGTATTGTTTTCGCGACTCATTTGTCAATTATTTGGAGAATTTTAAGCCAATGCGAACAATAATTACGGAAGCCACCCGATTCAAATCCAATATAACAAAACTGGTATTTGACGAAAATCTAAAAAAACCAAATTGAAGACAGGCATTACAAAGAACTCAGGCTTCTAATGCAGATGCAGCTGAAGAATGGGTGAACTTGCAACTGCCAGAAGGTTTTGATGAATATACATTCCATATGTAGGAAAACGCTTTAAATACCTTTTCTCCACGACAATTACTGAATGCAATAATTCCAAAATCATTTTTGATAATAGAATGTAAAAATTCTCGCTCTTGAGTTGGAATATTTATTCTGAAACACTTGCTTCTTATGCGTTTTGCGTGTATTTTCATTCCATAACAAGATACGGAATGAATATTCTGTAATTGATCTAAACGACATAGGTTGCCATGAGTTTCGAAACTGTCAGTGTCAGATAAAAATGGCCGCGTTGTAATAATTATTTTCAGACAAATTTTAGTGCTAGTCAAAAAATTAGTGAAAAATCGCATGAATCAGATATGGAACTGGATAATACTCCACCTGAAATTACGAATATTGCGAATAAATAACTTAATTGCTTTGTACAGATTTTATTTGTTTTTATTCGTACTTTTTGGTCGTGGAGAATAGTAGATTCTGTAACGAGGTTGGAATAAAAATTCGATCCGAGTGGAAGATTCCGAACGCGAGCGTAGCGAGCGTGAGGAACCACGAGTATCGAATTTTCATTCTAACCGAGTAGCAGACTATATTTTCTTTACGACCAAAAAGAGAAAAATAAAAAGAAAAAAATAGTATGCCATGTTTGACAGTTTGTTGTCAAAAATAGTTTGGTATTTTTAATATTGTTGTAGTGGTGCTCTAAAACTGATCTGAATCAATTATGCTTACCTACTATACCAGAACGGATATACCTAATTCAATGTTATGGTATAGGTGAATTATCTATTCCAGAGGTTATCAGGCGATTTAATATGAAATTTCCGAAAACAGTTTTAGTCAAATCTACAGTATCCAGACTGGTTTAAAAATTTGTTACTACCGGTACTATACATAATATACTAATAAGAAGAAGAACTTTGATGAAGATGATGTAGGTACTGTGTTAGCAATGGATTTATTACGCGAAAATACAAAGCTGTCACTAACACAGCGATACGAGGAGGCTCGTGTTAGCAAATCACATTTGCAACGCATTTATGGAGCAAATAAGGTAAAACCATATAAAGTTAGATTTCGTCACACATTAGAAGAAGGGGATGAATCCCGAAGGTTGGAGTTTCGCCTAACTTTAGGTGAGAAGATTCTAGAAGATCGAAATTTCCATAAAAATATTATTTTCTCAGACGAATCGACTTTTACCACTAACGGTGTACCTTCATCACAGAATTGCCGATATTGATCTAAAGATAATCCAAATTATGTTATAAATTCTAGGCGGCAGTATTTTAAAAAGGTTAATGTTTGGTGTGCCATTTCCTATCATTGTGGTGTAATTGGGCCATATTTTATTGAGGAAAGACTTAATCAACATACTTATTTAAATATCCTAAATCAGTTTCTTGACGAACTACCATACGAACCAAGATATTTTTCATATTTTCAACACGACGGCTGCCCTGCCCATTTGACATTTCGGGTATGTAAATGGCTCAATGAGCATTTTTAAGAAATATGGATAGCCAATGCTGGTCCCATTTTGTGGCCGCCCAGATCTCCGTATCTAACAATAATGAATTTTTATTTTTGGGGGTCGAATAAAACAAATTTTATATTAAAATTTGAATAGGCTTCCAAATGACGTAGAAGTTTTGAAAAATCGCATTGCAGATGCAATAATCTCTATTCCCCTGGAGGAGATAAGAGGAGCTTTCACTGCATTTTGGGAAAACATTGAGGAATGTGCGAATAAAGGCGGCGAACTTATTGAATAAATAAATCTTTCAGTTGATGTTAGCATTGAAATAAATTAATTTTTTGATGTGTTGTATAAACCGTTGTTAATGTTACTATTGAAATTAATTAATTTTTTGATATATCTTATAAACTGATCGTGTTTAATTTATTATTTTGAACAACTTTTCTTAACGAAATTTTTTAATATTTTCAATAGGGAGGTGTGAGCAATAAAAATAATGCAAGACATCTAAGTAGGCATAGGATTTGAAAATTTTGTATTTTTACTCATTTATTATTGCCAAACATCTTTTCTTAATAAAATTTTTTCGTATCTCCTAGAAATCAAGCACTTTACTGGTGGGAAAAAAAAAGTTTTTTCAAAATTTCCAAAGGCACTTGATTTTTTGAAATTAAAATTATGCCACAAATTAGTTTCTATCCGAGCAGGGTTGAACCCCAGAAGATAAAGTTTCAACTCGAAAAATTTCAGCCTTTTTCACCTATCGTTGGGTCGATCCGGGGACACACTGTATAGTTTACAATTTAGTAAATGTAAAGTAAATACGTTTAATGTACCTCATTGTTAAGCTTAACAAAACAAATAACGTAATAAATATATGTATACTTAGAACACTAAACAACTAAATAAAAGTATGCTTTGGAACAATATAAATGGAATGAAAATGACGAGTATTATATTAATCGTATATTTATTTAGAGATCTATGAAGTAAAATATGTAGGTAGGTACCTAAGTATTTATATGAAAAAGGAATACATTTATATTATAAGCTATATAAGAATAATTTAAAAGCTAAAGAGAAAACTGTAGCAATGTAAATACCTACTTAGTTTCTTAAAAATGGCGTGCTTATTAGTAAGGTTTCTATTAAATTTTGTTAATATGCTTACTTAATTTAACAAGATTCTCATAAGAGGTACTCTTATTTCGCACTGTACTTTTACGCTTTCTTTCTATATTTTAATTTAAATATAACATTATTCTATATCACGTTAAAAGAGCACAATCACACTGACTTGAAAGTTGAATTTGCATGTAGCATCGGCGTTATCTGTCACTTCCTAGAATTTCACGCCAGTTGTTGCCGCCTGTCTTTTCGGTAACACGGGTTTAGGTATTCTTACCCAGGGCCGTGTAAAAAACCGATTAAAGAATAAGTTTTACACTCAATGTGTTAAAATAACCTTTTAGCGGTGTTTATTTACACGCTAATATGGTGTTATTAATTGTATTTGTTTTTAATTTTCCTGGTAGAGTGTAAAATTAAATAAATAACACCCATTCAACAAAATTAACTTTTTAGAGAGTTAAATTCATAGGCAAATTTAATACAACAACTTATTTGGCCCTATATGAGTGTAAAAATGTGGTAAATTATGTTGATCCGGGTGTTAACATTAACACTACTTTTTTTACCACTCCTGAAATGATTTTTACCAGGTGGATATTTTTTACTGTGTAGAATATACAGTAGAATAAGTTAATTTTCTACCTACCCATATACGTACAAATTGTTTGGCCCTCAGGTTTGGCCGCACATGAACATAATAATAAACACCTCATCTTTATGTTTTTCTTGGAAATTATAGTAATCTCGCGACATGCCGACCTTAACACATTTTTATAGACTAGTTCAATTTCATTCACTCTTTTTATAATAACATAAATATAAACAGTGCTTGCAGTTGCACTGAATTATATCTTACTATAACGTAATAAATAACATATTTTATGAGATTACTAATATTTCGATTTTTTATTTTATGTGTTTACTAGTGTTCAATAATACTGTAAGAGCGTTTTATTACAAACTTGATCTAAGTATTTGGTTTTTGTTGTGTAAAATTACATTTTGCAATTAATTAGTTTTCGATAAGTTCCAGCCGAACTATTTCTATTTCTCTAATGCATATGATAACAGATAATTTGCATATTTTTCTACGCTAAGTAATACCAGAAAATTAGCCGCGTATTTGTTTAAACTGACTCTCCTTGGAAAAACCTCTAATCCTAATTTTGTTAATGCTGTCTTTATTTCCGCCAAGTGCATACGAAAATTTAAAATTAAGAAACAAGCATGCATATCTACACAAAAATTTATTATCCGATAATTCCATGCCTCAAAGAACAATTTAAGCGTTACAACAATATACAGTAATGTTCGCTTATAACGAACCCACTTATTGCGAACTTTCGTTTATAACGAACATATTTCTAAGGTAGAGCTTTAGTAGGTAGGTATTAGTATTTATCGTTTATTGCGAACTTCGCTTATAGCGAACCGTTTTTTTCGGTCCCTTGAGGTTCGTTATAAGCGGGCATTACTGTAGTTTCAAGAACAACCAAGTTGACTGCAAATTTTATATTGCCTCACCAAAAAGCTGCCATGTTTTCAAAGAAGTTTTTCTTTCAGTCAATCTCACTATACAACTGTCAGCCGGAAAATGTTTGATTTATTTGTTACATTCAGTTTAAATAAGTACGAATTAAAAAACATAAATTGTAAATAAATATAATTTATTAAAAACCTAGTTGTCACTGATTTGACGCGATTGTTGGGCTAGAATCCTTTTCAAGTGCTATTTTGGTTTTTATTCTTATTTTTTTAAATGGTTAGCTAATGGATACAGTCTCTGCAAGGAAAACAAATACATTAATTTTTTTATTGTCATTTGAAAACCCTGCTTATTTCCTAATAAACTATGTATTTCGTCTTTTTATTTTCAGGTTCTTGTCAAGATTTTGGATATGAAGGCAACGAAGGTAAGTAAACAAACATGCAAACCGATTTAGCTATTGTTTGTTGGGCAAATTATAGTTGCAAATTAGTAAAATTACGATTTTAATGCAATTGTAATTAGATTTTATAATTACATTAAATAGGGGACAACTTTTCTCGGAAAGATATGCAAAATGCAATAATATGTTGGCAGGTGTGTACAGAATTAAAGGCATAACGGCAATATCAAGTTTACTACTTGCGTAGGGGGGGGGGGCATGGGGACAACCGTCATGTCCTCATTGAAAAATTGCTGTACAGGGTGTCCATTTTTGTATGTAATTGCAGAGTATGTCGGTCTAGTAAAGATAGAAACTTGCGGTTTTTACATTACTGCGCTACTTTTTCGTGAAACAAAAGATGCCGCAAACAGAATTTATTATCACAGCTTTCTTAGTTGTTCAGGTACAGGGTGTTTTCGAAAATGTTTGCTTTTTGACCACCCCTTGGATTTCGGTTATCCTTTAAATTATTAAAAAACTGAGGACTGTGTCTAAGAGAGTTTTTAAGTAGAATTCAGTGGCGTACCTACTTTTTTTTCTGGGAGTCTTACTTTTCGAGATTTTAAGCAAAAATATTATTTTTTAAATGGGACATTCTGTATATTTTTCTCGTATTTGATTGGGCTATTTTTAAGCTTTTCAAAAATGTGTAAAAGTTAATAGTTACTATTAGCAATAAACGCACAAACCGAAAAATTTAGAAAATTAAGGTGTAGGTCATAAAATCATTGAAAAAAACCAAAGAATATGTCATGTCACTGCTAGAACAAATGTTATGTAAAAATAGACTAATATTACCTTTACAACTGGGGACCCACATTTTGTATTATGGCGATTGATAATGCCTGTGCGGAACTCTTAAAATAGGAATCATCAGACCATATTGTTACTCTTGTAGCAAACTGCCTGTCGACTTTTTTGTCGATTTAGATACTTGTGGCAAAAAATAAGTCGTCGCGCAGCATTCACAGTACGTAAATGGTTCACAATCTTTACTTCAACAAATTTGTTCGTCTGAGGTTTTAAACGATATTTATTTAATCATTTTTTATACAAGATTTTATTACTCCGAGATCTTTCTCTATGACTTTGCACGAACTTTTAGTGCCTCTACAAAAGCCATAACGTTCATTTCGTCCCTTTCGCGATTCTCCTTATTATATATGATTTAGGTATTGGCTTTATGAGTGATTAATTCTTAATTAAATTAATTTTTAAACTTGAAAATGTTACTTGCTTGGGCTGCCTTCTCTCTGGATATCTATGAAAGTAAGAACTCTATATGTTAGATATTTAAATTACAAAATTGTAAACTTATCTATTTTCATGGCACTCTATAAAGCAAACTAACATGTCATATTTTTCAAAATTTGCATACTACTACATTTTAGCCATTCTTAAAACTTTAGCGACATGGTGACATGTATTTTAACAAAACGTTATTTTTGCCTATTCATTTTGACAAATAGACATGCCAGATAGATATTCTTTTGTTTGTTTCAATGGTTTCATGGCCTAATTTCTACCCTGATTTTTAAAATTTTTCGTTTTGTGCGTTTATTGTTAATAGTAACTATCAAGTATTAAATATTTTTAAAAAGTCTAAAAATAATCCAATTAAATAAGAGAAAAACATACAGGGTGTCCCATTTAAATAATAATATGTTTGCTTGAAATCTCGAAAAGTGTACTTAGATGTCTTGCATTATTTTTATTGCTCGCACCTCCCTATTGAAAATATTAAAAAATTTCGTTAAGAAAAGTTGTTCAAAATAATAAATTAAACACGATCAGTTTATAAGATATATCAAAAAATTAATTTATTTCAATAGTAACATTAACAACGGTTTATACAACACATCAAAAAATTACTTTATTTCAATACTAACATCAACTGAAAGATTTATTTATTCAATAAGTTCGCCGCCTTTATTCGCACATTCCTCAATGTTTTCCCAAAATGCAGTGAAAGCTCCTCTTATCTCCTCCAGGGGAATAGAGATTATTGCATCTGTAATGCGATTTTTCAAAACTTCTACGTCATTTGGAAGCCTATTCAAATATAAAATTTGTTTTATTCGACCCCCAAAAATAAAAATTCATTATTGTTAGATCCGGAGATCTGGGCGGCCACAAAATGGGACCAGCATTGGCTATCCATATTTCTTGAAAATGCTCATTGAGCCATTTACATACCCGAAATGTCAAGTGGGCAGGGCAGCCGTCGTGTTGAAAATATGAAAAATATCTTGGTTCGTATGGTAGTTCGTCAAGAAACTGATTTAGGATATTTAAATAAGTATGTTGATTAAGTCTTTCCTCAATAAGGTAAAGGATAACCGAGATACAGGGGGTGGTCATAAAGCAAACATTTTCGAAAACAACCTGTAGCTTAAAACTAAGAAAGCTATGACAATTCTGTTTGCGGCATCTTTTGTTTCACGAAAAATTAGCGCAGTAATGTAAAAGTCGCAAGTCTCTATCTTTACCGAGATACCCTGTAATTACATCAAGAAATGGACACCCTGTACCTACACTGGACAGCATATTTAAGCGGACAAAGAAAATTTTGATAGAATTCAATTACCTTATTAATATGTACTGATTTCAACAAAAAATACGCACATCTCGTGCTTAAGGTAATAATGACGAATTGACAATGGATTCTGAAGAAGCTCAGCTGTTGCTGACATCTGACATAACAATGACTATATCATTCGGTATATCGCAAACTTCCTTCGCATTCCTTAAAGTAGGTACTATATCCGAGGTAACATAAAGATTTAGAGAGGGTGCTTTTTACTAAAGAAAACCTGGACGAAAAAGACGAAGAACAGCAAATGCAATTAAAGATAATTTTCTTCGGCTCCAAGTTACTCTCGTGAACAAACAGTGAACAGTTGGTGCCACAGAGCGGTAGCATTTTTTCATGCAATGATCTACTAACCACTTGATCATTGGTTTCTTCCGATTCTGTAGTTTTGCTCATAGGATGCAATTGCAAGGTGTGATGGTATGGATAGGGATCTCATGTTACATTTCAAAAAAGCTGCAACAGTTCCAAAAAGTTATTAGGAAGTGCTTGGAAGAGCTTATGGTGCCTTCTATAGAATGTTTTCTTAATGCTCTACCGCACATAACCGGGACATATTGCAAATACCTTGATAATGTTGGTATTCAGTTTCTAGGATGGCTAGCTAGAAGTCCGGACCTAAATCCCATAGAGCATATGTGGAATAAGCTAGCTCAAGGAGGTAATACCCGGTTTTATATCAGGTTATTTAGTTTTTTTTTCGCATAATGTTAATTTATACATTTTTTTAGTTCTGCATGTGTTCTTTTATGAGCTATATCTCCTCTTAGGAAAAATATTTCGTGATTAAACAAAACAAATGTGGGGAGGGATAATACTTTAATGTGAAATTGAATAATACGTTCTTGCACGCCTCAATAGTTCCACTGGGCGTTTCATAGATATGACACTAACACTCTCTTTTTATTGCAAATTCCTGTATATTTTTTTCACGTCGAAAATTGAAGAATAAACAGAATATACTAAGCTACAATTTCCCGTATTTTTCATTGAAATTAGTACATTAATAAAAAAGTTATTGATACTTGATACTAATTGAATTTTATCAAAATTTTCTTTACCTGGTTAGATTTGCTGCCCAGTGTAGTTTCTTGTACAGATTTGTAAGAATTGTGGAATCGTGGGTATAAAATGTGTGCAAAATGGTGGATAGTTTATTAAGATAGTTTGTTTTAAAATATGGTGGGTTAGTTTTGAGCAATGGACTTGGCACTTATATCAAGATGTAGCTGCGAAATAATTTCTTATGCGCAACTTTGTGCGTATTCACATGGTATAGAGAATATTAAGATTACAAGAACTTAATTAAGATATACAATTATAGCAGTTCTGATTAACAACTAATGTGTAACTGTAATAACTAATAGATCATTTTAATTAACAGTACTTATAAAATAGTTAAATGTAATTTTGGTTACAAAATAATTGATTGAATTATACTTGATTTAATATTTTATGTAATGTAATTTTACTTTTTTGCTTAGCCCTGATTTTTTTGTACACATTAAAGGGGTATTTAATAAACATGAAGAAAAATGGTCCTGTTCTTTTCTAATAAAATTATCTAAAACAAGCTTTTGTCCTGCTGACCAGATGTTAACGGTGTTTCTGTCATTCATACTTCGAACGCTCCCCTATACATTGCTTTTGAAAATTTAGCTAAAAGGAACAAAATCATTTGGAGGCACGCTCTACGCACTAATACATATGTCATTTATTTATTTAGCTAGATCAATCCTATAAAGCCATGATGGTTTGAACTAGAATTTCGAGTTTTCTTGCTTTATTTATTCATTTATATAAATAGGAATATATCTGCCACACATCTTTTACCACTAGATATGGCGATTAGTTTCTTGATTATTATTTTTCTACAACTATTTGTTCATACCGCTCTGTTTTATTATAAGTAATGAAAATTGCACTTGTCTTTAAATTAATAAATGTTTTATATTATATTTTTAGTACCTATAGAGGTCATTAAATTTATTGCATAATAAAGTCACGTATAATTATATCAATAATCCAATTTTAATAAATTTAATTAAACAGTAAAATATTAAAAAACAACAGATTAAATAATATAGAGTAGGATTATCAATCTTATAGAAGTGGTTATAGTATTGCAATTATCCGGATTTTACGAATCAGTCCTTGGCAGATATTAAAAAAAATAAGATACATATACTATAAAATTGATCTCGACTTTTTTAAAATTGATATTAGAGCGACCTTTTTAATGTATTGGATTATTTTGTTGTTTAAAACAGAGATTAATCCTTGGTTTATTAACCTTTTTAAAAATAATAGTTTTACAATATTCTGTTGCCCGCATTGGGCAAATGTATCGGAACGGCTCAATTACAAAAGGACGAAAAGTGGCACTGGATCCGGGTTTTGGGCAATCCATAAGACTTCTACTACTTGACTGTATATACCATATGTCAGTAACCTCATCGACTGTCAAGTGGTGTTGTTATTTTTTTTTTAATGAAACACCCTGTAGATTATTGGATATTCTAAATTCACGATCAATTTAAAACTTTTTTCCTATAGCATACCTACCATATGTCTAAATTTAACTGTTTCGGAAATACGAGCAAATTAATGTAGAAACCCCATAATATTTTATTTCAAAATCAAGCAACATGTTCTTTACTTCACATAGAGCATTTCGACATATTTTAGTCAACCCTTCTTTTTTTGTCAAGTTCACACTACTGCTCTTTAATTTGTCAAAATTTAAGCACTCACCATGACAATCATTTTCTAATTTTATTATATATTATATAACTTTGCCATCTTTTGCATATATAAATGATCAACTATCTCATATTTGTACAAATTATGACTAGGCTCCCGCCATAATTGTTCTACATTTCCTTGCCTTCAACTTTAATTTCTTTTCTTCCATTGCTGAAGATTTCATCTAATTTCTATTAAATATTTGTGGTTTAGACAGACTTTTATTCCTACCCTTTTAAATACATTAAGCACTGTGAGATTGGACTACTTCTTAAACCTTTTTAATCAAAGTTTTCCTGATTGTACGATAAAAATCTTGCCAAAAACATCGTCCGAAAACTGCTAAATGACGAGAAATCCCTGGATGTTTTGCTTGCCCTGAAAGAAGAGCCACAAATCTCAATTCCAAAACTTGCTCTCTGAAAGTACTTTATTTTGTTATATGAGTTTTGTAAAGTATTTGTCTGTCTTGTCCAATGAAGTAACGTCTATCGACATAAATCTTGGTGTACCGGTTATTATTTTCAATACTCTATTTTGAAATATTTGTGTCTTTAGTCGTTATGTGTGTTTACGGTGCACCAGGCCGGTACACCGTATGTTGATATTTGTCTGTAATGTCTTGTAAATGGCTGCTTTTGTCTTAAAGTTAAATTTTGCTTCTAGCATAGTAGCACAGAACAGCGGATACACGGCGTCTAACTGCTTTTATGCTGTGGCATTGCACTCGTCGACGCATGTATTCCAAGCCATCTTCTTGTCGAAGGTGAGGCCGAGATATTTGATTTTATCGCTCTATAAAATTGGTCTGTAATTTACCTTCACTCGCGTCCTCGGTAGTTTTACTCTCGCCTTCGAAAAGAAGACGACCTGCATTTTATTTTTATTTAGTCGAAGTTTCCAGCCACTTTTGGAGGGTAGCAATATAGCGTTGCAGACGAAAGACCACTATCCCAGGTGTTCCTGAGGTGGCAGTAATCGCGGTGTCATCGGCACAGATATAGCTCGGTTTGTGCATGATGCCGTATATCGTATATTATATAGCATGGTAGAGATGGGTGACCCTTGCGGGTTGACTATATAGCATTTTCCTATGACACCCCGAATGTCCTTAAGGTACAATATTAAAATGTTGAGTAACCAGTTCGGCATACCTATACTCTTATCAATTTTAGTACGAGGCCGTCGTGCCAGATTGTCGGATGCTTTCGATAGGTCAAAAAAGACTGCTCCCGTCGCGGTGCTTGAAACCTCTTAGTATGTTTGTTACTAGCCGTGTTGCCTGGCGCACCGTGTAATGATCGGTTCTAAACCCAAACTGCTCCGGTAGTAAAACGTCATTATCTAATACAAAATCGGTTACCCGGGGGCTTTTTAAGGATATATAAAGTGCATGACAAATCAAACTTCCTCCAGAGTTACTCTCGGTATATTTTGTTGTACAGAGAACATTCATGACTGTAAAATTCCAAGCTACAAACGAACGGCTTGAGATATCATCTAATACGCCCTAATTTTGTCAGGAATTCAGCCAGCTTTATATCTTACATCATTATTGAATTTTGGTTATTTCAAAGTCAAAGTCAAAATATGTTGTATTATAAGACGAACAAAGATTTTGTTTAGAAAGCGGATACTTAATAGAGAAGAAACTAACAACAAAAAGAACAATAAAATAAAAATAAAAATATTAAAATAAAAACACCTGTCTGACGATAAAATATAAGACTACCACAAAATTAAATAAAAATTAATTGAAATATACCTAACCATAGACTATCATCAAAATATTCCTCCAAGCTGTAATAAGACCTTGTAGTCAAAACTCTCTTTACCCTCCCCCGAAACTGCGAGTATGGCAAACGTCCGTATTCCGTGCTCAGGTTAGTTATGGTTATAGATCTTGAGGCTTTCGGTTATAGATCTTAAGGCTTTCATATAAGAGATTTTTTAGTAAGGGTTAGTTAGTTAGTCAGGGTATAGGGAGGCGCAGATTCTGGTCCATATTTAATTTCTTATTATGAAATCGATCAGGAATATGAATATAATATTTTTTGTGTATAAGACACACTGTTTCTAGGATAAATAATGATACTACTGTCAATATTCCCTGTGCAATAAATAGCGGTCTGCAGTCTGCAGTGCTCCCTAACTCCCACCCGGCACATAAACCGTATGGCTCTTTTTTGCAAAATAAAAATTTGTTGAGAGGCGAATATATCGTTAAATGCAGATAGGAAACTAAAAAGCCTCGATTTTACCAGTTTCTCAACTACCTTCGACAGGGTGACCAGAAGCGACATAGGACGGAAACTAGAAGGATCTTCGCAACTACCCCCCTTATACAAACGGATCATAATTGCTCGTTTTAAACAGGAAGAAATTCTCCGGTCTCAAACGAGATGTTAAATGCATTTGCGTGTGAAAGCCAAGCAGACTCCGAAAGATCTTCAAATACTTTATAGGAGATCATGTTATGCAAAACTCTCCTCAACGAAAAGCTTCCAAATACCTTCAGTTACCTGAAAAAAATGCGTTTGTTCATGATAATGACATAAAAAGATCAAAAGAAATGTTTACATGACATGTGACGGCCCTTTTATAATACTCCCGTCACTATACTACTACAAATTGTCATTTTATAGACTATACGACATAATGAGGCGCAGTGACGTTGTTACTGAAGGTCAATAAACTTGGGTGGATTTTCAAATTGTAAGAAATAAGACAGTAGTTTGATTGGACTTTTCTCTTCCTCATAATTATACAATAAAATGTCTTTTGTGCATGTTATATGCAAAGTTGTGTTTTTGATTAATAAATTACAATAACTTTGCCTTCAATTTGATTTCTCCAAAGTGTCCGTACATATATATCTCATTCTCTCCTACAGGCTTCATTATTACCTAGTTTCTTATAATTTTTGAACGTAATACATGTTTAATTACTGGCCTATTATGTATGAAAATAAACTTTGTTCTTCACGCTCTAGTAAACAGATTGGTTATTAAACTTTTTAAGAAAATTCAAATTGGATATTATTGTAGGACCGACTCACTGGGGAGATAAATACGAAGAATGTGTCGGTAAACATCAAAGTCCCATTGATATTGATTCAATTTATGTTAAGACAAAGGATTTCCCACCGTTGATTTTTTATGGATTTGGTGATATAATGGAGGAAGTTTCTTTAGAAAATAATGGTCACACAGGTAATTATATCTTACGAATTAAAACAAGAACAGAAAATTGCGCATTTTCGACAAAACTAATTGAATAGAACTGGTGTTGTACTTTTTTTTATTAATTAAAACTGTTCGCTACGTGCGCCATAATAGCTTTTCAGTTAGAAATTTCTAGCGGGTCTCACTCTTTTTCTTATACATGCATTTACGCTAGTATCTTAACGTTTATCACGCTTGCATTGGGGCAAGATTTGTGTGGATTCTGTACAGGGGATTCATCATAGTGTCCCACCTCCTCTATTTTTTATTTTCATGCTAGGTAAAAATATAAAATATTAGAATGTAGGATATTTGAAATACTTTTGCAGAGGTATTCACAAATTGCCTTAGTCACCTCATATACAGGATATCACATAAAGTTATGTTAAATGGGATACCCTATAATTATATTATCCATATACGTTATACCTTAACCCAACGGTAAAAGGAAAATATTTCCATTAACTTGATATGCACCGACTAAAATTTACCTGCGCTATACCGGCGTTAATGTGACGTTTTATATTAATTGGCTACAATTCACTCTATTTTGTTAAAATGCCATATTCGAAAAGACAAAAACAGATTACTTTAATTTTTTACATTAGGAATAATTACAATTCAAACGCACCACAACAAAATTTTCAAATAACTTTATTGCACATATTAACATCATTTAGTATTATAATATAAACGTATATTATTTATATATAGTTATATTAACTTAATGTTCAAATTCCAATTGAAATTTAAAACGTCTTTATTATTTATAAAAAATGTACAAGGCGAAGTCTAGCTTCTACAAGAGTGCTATTCTACTTAACCTGCATACAAACTATACATTTTAAATAGAGAAAAATAAAATTGCAACGTGTATCTTTATATAATAGTATAGTATGCAGGGTATTCGGTAAGTACCTTCTAATTTCTGGGGAGCATTCAGAGGAAGTCCAAATAACTCAAATTTGGAATAGAAGAAAAATTCCTTAAGTGCCCCTTATTAACGGAGATACAGAACCCAAGCCGAATAGAAATTTAGGGAGCATTTTTTAAGATTTATTTCATTATCAGATTTGACAGGACAGGGTTTAATTAATTGTACGGAGAGTACTTAACACTAAATCGTACAATGCACTTTGACACAACAGTTGACAGGTTGACAAAACACTTATTCTAGGGCTAGGGCTACCGAAGATGCAGAGTCTCTTTTTGTTCATTTGCCGGGATAAAATACGGGGTCTTGCCGAGATGCAAGTTATGCAATGACTTTACGGAGTCTTGCCGAGTGCAAGTTATGTAATTACTAATTATACGGGGTTTTGTACAAATGCTAACTAACTGCGGTATCTGGTCTTGCCAAGTGCAATTTACACAAAAACTGTACGGGGTCTTGCCGAGTGCAAGTGCTAACTTACTGTCTTTTACCGACCACTTTAAAATGCTATCGAGATTCTGTTGAGTACTTTGGTACCGGCTCTACGCTTGATGAAAATAGGGCAACCAATTAAAGTGCGTGACGTCACTCACCCAATTTCCACTATTGGCCAAAAATCCGTCAGCCATGTCTGCTTTGGACAACAAGGAGGATGAAAAAATTGTCTTAGGAAGTGTACGTGGGAATATCCTAAACCGTATTAAAAATGAAGCCAATAAAATTATCTATTGTTGATATAAAGATCAAAGGCAATGTACCGATATACCTAATTAATTTCTAATAATATTAATTTAAGTAATGTCACGTACAGGTATGTCGGCAAAGACGTCTTATTCAGCTAAACCGGTGGGAAACTTATAAAAACACAAATTATCTAAAATATCTTTCGCCGACTGATGGGTTAATGCATAAAAGGGAAAATTGTGACTAAGAGGGTACAATAAAGCCGGTATTTGTTTTTTGTGAGTCACCCATTATTGTCCCGATAATATAATGTCTATTTAATTTTAAAAAAATATATTATGTGCGTCGAGGTAAAACGTTGATGTTTTAATAATTAATGTTTTATTAGAGTTTTTGGAAACTCACAACATTTGTTTCGGGGCCTTGAGGGGACAGGGTTATGATAATGGTGCTAATATAAAGGGTCGCAATAATGGTTTACAAAAAAAGTTCTTGACTAAAACCCTAGGGCTTTTTATGGGCCTTGTGCGGCCCATAGTTTAAATTATGTTGTTAATGACGCTGAAAAAGCGTTTTTAGAAATTGCAAGCTTTTTTGTGATTTTACAGAAAGCTATACGTTTTCTTTTTTGCATCTACTAAACGTTGGAAGGTCTTCAAAAATGAAATCCCAACTTTAACACTTAAACCACTTTCAGATACTGGATGGGAAAGCAGAATAGATGAGCTAAAAGTTCTTAGATACAATCTAACAGAAATATTCTGATAATAATAGAGACTCCGAAACTAGAAACATGGCCAATTCATAACTTTTGAAAATTAAGTCGTTTAAATTTATTTGTTCCATTATTACATGATATAATGCAGATATGCAGGAGTCGGATGCTACACTACCAAATATTATTTTAATGTTAGAGCAAACCAAAACATATTTATATAATATTAGGTCGGATAAAGGTTTCAGTGATATTTTAGAAGAGGCGAAAAATATTGCAGAAGATATCGATTGCGACCCTTCATTTCCTTCGGATAATATTGTTAGACCCGAATGAAAAAACGTTTATTTGACTACGAATGTAAAGATGAGGCTCCCAAAAATCCAGACGACCAATTCAAAATTAATTTTAGAAAGGTTTGAACAAATAAAACAACATCAAACAATTTTCAATTTTCTCAACGACCTAAATAATTCCCTAAAACAGATAAATCAAATAGGCCTACCAAACGTAAATCTGTGGAAAGTATGTTACATGATCCATCTAAAAATAAAAAAGATATTATAGCTGAAGATTTGTGCGATGAAATTGACAACGTTGCACCCTATATTTCCCCTGAAATGAACACTATCTGTTTCCAAATTTAGTGACTGCCAGCTTTTCAAAACATAAAATAATAAAAAATTATTTGAGATCAACAATGGGATAAGACTTATCTATTAATTATAAGAATCGAAAAGGACATCTAGGAAGATATAGATATATCAGATAGTATAACAGAATTTGCATTAAAAAAGGCAAGAAAAGCAAATATGATTTACGCTTTTTGACTGACTTGTTAAGTATATGTATTTAATATAACGTATTAATTTGGTTATTATATCAATAAATTAATAACTATTATGGTAGTTTGTAAAATTAAAAAATAAACTGAATTTATTATATTTTCTGTAATTCGTTGTTTCATTTAATATTTCAAAGAAATTTTAATTAATCCGTACGGTATGAGGGGGGCAAGATTATTCTCACACACGGTCGACAGCTACCCTAGGAACGGCCCTGCGAAGAAGGGTCCCGAATAAATAATTGACTATACTCCAATATTTGTTCTTTTGTTTTTATAGTTCTCTAGATTTTTAAATATCTTTGTTACCTTTTAGAGTTTTCTTCAAAAGAAAAAATAATGTTAATGTTTAACTCACTTGCAAGGTCGATTTGTGTGTTAATGATAGTGCCGTAAGCACTTGTTATTTTGATATACCAGATGAGTTTTTTAAAGTTTTACCTGTTTATTCATCAAATTTTAGGAAAGTAGCTAATGAAATAGGGGGTACATTTATTTAACCATATTTTTAAGACTTACCACTTTGCCTCTATTTTAAGGGGCAAACCTCTCAGTAATTTTATATCACAACAAGCAATCAGTTATTTTTTAATTTAAATTGTTTTTTAGTTATGTTAAAAATTACAAACGATGAAATTCCTACAGTACAAGGTGGCCCATTACAGGATATCTACGGATTTGCACAGTTACACTTTCATTGGGGTCCTAATGACACGTTGGGATCGGAGAATCTTATCAATCATCATAGGTAATACATATTATTAAGATATGGGTATATTTTTTAAATTTAAGAAGGAACGTCGCTTTATGGGTAATAATTAATGGATCAAACGACTTACCTGAAGGAAGTTTGATCTTAATATTTTGAGCAACTTTGTCGAACCCCATTACGTTGTTGTAGTTGTTTAAAGGTTATCCTAGCTAACCATCGTTGTCAAACGCTTTAATACAGATTAACCGATTGTTCTTAGAAATGTTGTTGATTCTAGAAATGATTTATTTTCCAGAATAAATTAATTTAGTATCAAATATTGAATATGAAGGTATAAAAAGATTTTTAATATACTCGTATAATAATAATTGAACGGAAAGTGTTAATATAATTCTAAATAATAATGACAAAACTTATGAATATAAATGTCGAACATTTGCTATTTTTTTCATTTATTGCCAAAAAGTATTTTGTTTGCAAAATCGCAAGGTTTTGTTAATATGGCCTGTTGTAAAATTTAGCGAATACGTTTGACCCTTCTGACCAGCCAGTTTTGTAACTTAAGCTTAAGTTTACCCCTCCTTTAAGCGTGATTGATGTGGCAGCGTGTTGTACACTATGGCTTTTAAAAATATTAGTATCTACTCCACTGTCTCTCAGGGCTGTTTTGATCCACCTGCTTATGGTTTGATTGGTTGCTGGACGGAAGGTTTGTTTATATGTTATAAATAAGTTTTTATTCACGCGCGAACTAATAAAATGATGATGTCGATATCGAAAAAGTATCGATATATATTTTATCAATATTTTAAATATATATCGTTTTAGTAATTAATAATAATGACATATCGAAAAAAAAATATTGATAAAGTCAAATCTGGTCTTATCTGGCGGGTCCAAAGGTCACCGATTATATGAATCAATTCGAAAATTCCAGAGCTCATCAAAATGTTGTAAATAAAAACCAATATGGCCGTATATGGGCAGCTGATTTTCAATAGTAATATGTTAAGTGCATGTAAAATTGCTGAAAATCATGCATGAAGGTTTATTGCCCTAGAAACTCCTCCCTTCGGTCGGGCACTTTTTGGTAAATAACAATAAAAATGCATGAAAGCTGTTTCTTTAGGGCAACCAATCTGAGTGCATGATTATCAAGCCATTTTACATGCACGAAATATATTTTTTAGACTATTTCCTGAATCATTTTGATAAATTGACGCGAAATTGTTAAAGCAGAAATTTCAACTTGTTGTGACAGTGACGGTTATTCTCGTAGGTAACCAACAATGAAAAACCAGAAGAGTGCAATTTTCAGCTCAATCGCGACCGAGTGCTGATTTTCACCGAAAATCAAGTGAAAAGCGCATTGTAGTTACAGTATATGAGGGAAATAGTCCATAAAATTGAATGTCAATAGGTTAACCCTTGACTTG
Organism: Polydrusus tereticollis; assembly: GCA_963920685.1. Classification (NCBI taxonomy): domain Eukaryota; kingdom Metazoa; phylum Arthropoda; class Insecta; order Coleoptera; family Curculionidae; genus Polydrusus; species Polydrusus tereticollis. Next base: position 62,742,073 of record OY987329.1, read on the forward strand.
AAACTATCAGTCATAATAAAAATGACGGGTCTCGCTCCAAAATTAATTTCTCAGGGGTGCGTTCGTATTATTGCAGACGGTTAACACAATAGTTTTACATTTAACAAATTTAATAACCAAAATGATGATGGAAAATTAGATAAACAATATACAGTAAAACCCCTGACTAGCGACCACCAAAAATGTCGATGAAATGTTAAATAAATTAAACAAATTTTAGTTTATTTTAGCAGATAATAATAAATTAAATATAAAAAAAAATCAAATTACACATTGGCTAAATTTTTGTTGTGTAATATCAGGCTAAAAAAATATTTCCAATTTAATAGGTTACCTACTTCAAAAGTCAACGAGAAAAAGCTACTAGAGCCGGTGAGGTATCAAATTCCAAATTTATTTTACACGTATTTTGCCCCTGTTAAGCCAATAAGCGCCCCGCTAAAAATAAGTGGGAGACAGAAACGTATAAAGTCTAAACCGGTCTCAAAATGCGGGTCCAAAGCTCACGGATCATACAAATCAATTCGAAAATTCCACAGCTTATATCAAAATGCTGTGAGACTATGTAGGTATCAATATACCCGGAGAAAAGATACATAGTTTTATTATTTTAACTGTCGTGAAGATAGCCAGATATATAATTATTATTTTTGCAAAAATTATGTACATAATAGTACAGGGGTGGCGAATCTTTATGTATTAACGTGCATTTTTTCTAAAGAAATGTTTAATGAGGCCATAGACGTGCCGTCGCAATTCGTAATATAATAATTCATAGTAAACTTTGTGATCGGTAGCGAGCCAAAATTTTATGTCGCGTGCCATTGGTTCGCCATCCCTGTAAATAGTATACCTTAAACGTATTTATTAAAGACGACAATAATAAACAGTGTAATTTATTTTAACAATTTTACTACTAAAACCTAAAATTTCAATGGCATTTAGTCTGATAAACTATTTCGAAAATGAAAGAAAAAGTGGAAATTGGCCAACCAATATGCAGGAAACCGTAGCGAAAGCACTGGGAATTAGTGTAAGGACTGTGCAGAATAATGTGCATGAAAGAAAGCATAATATAATACCGAAGAATACTAAAAAATGTAAACAAAGAAAACCGTTTATAAACTAATTATAGACTAAAAACTGTCATCGTCACTTATAAAATCTGAAAAGTCCTCGTCGTCTGAGTCGTCTTCGAATGGAGCAATTATCATTGGCGCTACTTCGACATCTAGTACTTGTTCTCGATCCCACCAATCCCTTATTAATATTTCTGTATGTTCCACTGATTTCTTCCAGTACTCTTGTGTAATATGATCCAAAGAATCTTGCCAAACTATTTGTACTTGGTCGGATTTAAGACCATCACCTACATGTTTTTCATAATAAGACTTTGCCCCGGCCCATATTAATTCTATTGCGTTAAACTGGCAATGATATGGCGGCAGTCGTAAAACCTCATGGCCATATTCACGCAATATTTCATCTACCGCGTATATTCTTGGTTTTTTAAGAGACTTTGCCATTGATAGGAGTTCCGATTTAAGCATATTTGGTGAAGGATTTTGGTTGTGTTTTTCAAGCCACTCATAAATATCATTTTTCCTCCAAGATGAAGTAGGCTGTTTATTTAAAATTCTTGAATGATATGATGCATTATCTAATACAATTAAAGACGGAGAATCCAAATTTGGTATCAATTAAACTTTTAACCATTTTTCAAACATTTCGCAATTCATATTATAATGATAGTCAGCACTTTCTGATGTTGAAGAAAAAATTAAGCTTGCACCTGGAACATATTATCCTGTTACAGAACCAGCATGTAAAATAATGAACCGCTTTCCCGTGCCACATCCCTTTTTCCTTTTCACGCTTTTCACAGAATCATCTTGCCAAGATTTTAAACCACTTCCATTTGAAAATATCCACGTTTCGTCTAAAAATACCACTTTTCTAAATTTCGATTTGTAATTCTCCGTATAATTTTTTAAAAACTGAACACGCTGACCCACTATCTGTGGCTGCTCACATAAAAATCTTCGGTTACAGTCTTTTTTATAGCGAAAACCTAACTTTTTTATTAATTTTGATAGCGCTTCAAGTCCAATTTTCAAAACACCCCGAATTTTTAATGTTTCTTGTAAAACTGGAAGAGTTACATTGGTTTTTGATCTGTATAAATCGTAAATCACATTTCGAACTGTAACTGATAATTTTTGAATGAAATGTGTTTTTTTATAATTGCAAGAGTTTGTTTTCATATTTTCGCGAAAAAGCCCGACTCCGCAGGAGGACGGCATTTTCGTAAAATATGAAAACAAACGATTGCAATTTGTAAAAAAAACACATTGAATAAAAAAATTATCTGGTTATTTTTATGCACGAGTGTAATTTATTTGAATATTTCCCAAATTAATTAAGAACTCGAATCAAGTAAATTTAAATATTTTATCTACTTTCATTTAGTAATATGAATTTTACAGTTCTGTAAATCGTTTTGTAATGGCATCTATTACAGCACTAGTGCTGTAATAGATGCCCTTACAAAACGATTTTTAATAGCGTGCATTTTTATTTTTAAAAATGCCTTTTGCCAAATATTTTTATTCATAGATGAAAGTAGATAAAATTTTGTACAATATTCTTGTTGTAAATTCATATTACTACACTCGATGTTTTATTAAACTCGGCTGACGCCTCGTTTAACAACTTTAACATCTCGTGTTGTAATATGAATCTTTACAACACTTATATCGTAAATAACTATTATTTAACAGAAAATACTAACAATAAAATTAAAATGCTTAAAAATTACAAGAATTGCAACATTAGTGTTTTCATCAAGAACGTGCCCCCTTTCCTTGCAAAAACACATGAACTGCCGCCAAATATAGTCGTGATTTGATGCAGTATTCTTTGGAATGGCTTCTGTTATTTTCTGCTCTATTTCGAGGATAGATTCTTCGCCAAAATGAGACATTTTTGTAGTAAAATTACGTCTACGGAAAAGTTCAATAGCGTTGTTTACAAAAAAACAAAAAAATTTACGTTGCCACGGGTTATCCCAATGCAAAAGAGATAGTTATTAAAAGCCGTATTACAGTCACGCAACTCGATGCAAGTCCATGCAAGACGCAATAAGAATTGCCCAAAGGCATGCGCAGTCGAAGCTCAGCTGATCCCTTGGTGCAACTAAGTTGCACGAAAATTTTATCGGTCTGGCGCGATATTTATTGCATTGCTCGTGCAAGTCTGGGGGAAAAGTAGTTACTTTTGTGTTACCAACAGTATTAATGGTGTATAATGATGCAGTGAGTACTCTTTTCCGCTTTAATTTATTTATTTTGTTTATTTATTTCATTTCAAACACAAAATATTTCACAAACACCAGAAAATCACAAAATAAAACAATAACAATAACAAGTTTGAGGTTAGAAGGTTTGTTGCAACTAAGAAAAAGTTGCATGGACTTGCACGCTGTTTTACATTGTGCAACTTTCTTTCATGCAATACTTTGACCTTGCCATTTATTGCTGCAATTAGTTGCGTGACTGTAATACGACCTTAACAATTCTTGACAAAATGAAAGGAAAACATTCGTTGACATTGACTTTTTTGTCTGCTGTCACTCAATAAGATGACGTTAATTGTCAGAATATTACATTTTTTGACGTTTGTTAACAATAAAATCCCGCTTTGACGTTTCGTCAACAATATAAACTCGCGATGCAATTTTCGATTTCTGGCAGTGCTGTTTTCGCTGTAATTTTGCGAAAATTGCATTTCTCTTATGGGAACTTTAACATATGAGGGAAATATTCGCTTAAATCCTCAGTCTTTGGCTTTCTTCGTTTACATGTTTTAGTATTCTTGGGTATTATATTATGTTTTTTTTTCATGCGCAATTCTCTGCACAGCCCTTAAACTAATTCCCAGTGCTTTGGCTGCTGTTTCCTGAATATTGGTTGGCGAATTTCCACTAATTTTTCTTGCATTTTCGAAATAGCTTATCAGATTAAGTACCATTTTTTTTGCTTGGGGATGCAAAAACCCAGAAAATTTTTTCATTTTGCCACAAACTGTCAAAGTCACAAAACTGACATCTTTAAATCAAGACGAAGGTGGCAGGTACTTGGGCAGGTACAAACTTTTGTGAATCGCTGAAAATTAAATAAAATACCTATCCTTTTCTTTCATGCCAAAATTGCATAAGTCTGTCATATTTGTCTGACGGATTTTATTTGGTTAGTATGATTAAACGTAATAAAATAAAAGAAAAATTGAAAGTATGTCTTTGTTAAATCGTAAACCCGCCAGATAAGACCAGATTTGACTTTATTACGATACTTCTTTTTGTTGTTTTTATACCGAGTTTTTAACAATGTCTGCCTTTTTTTATACATTAATAATGTGTTGGTAAAAGAGCACCTGGTAATGACCGTTAGTGGCCTGGGGGTTCAAACTATTCAAGCTAGGTTTCGTAACGTTTTTGCTGCGGGGTTAGTAAGGTTAGGTCGTTAGGTCCCGTTTGGCGGTTGCCGCATGCATTAGGCGTGTTCAAATTTTCATCTCAACATACTGGTACTGACCGGATTCGGCTTGGTATGTTGCACCAGCCGCGACGGCCAGTGGCGAAGATCTGTTATTTGTTGAAAATGGGATAATATTAAGATGGTATTTAAGTAGAAAATATCCGGCATTGAAACAAATATCGACGTCAATACTCCAAATTCAATATCGATATATCGATATTTGACCTAAAAATATATCGACGATAAATATCGATATTTTCCCCACAGAATATCGATATTTTAATATATCGATATTTCTTAAACAACCCTATAACAAAGTTTTTTTCAATATAATATTTTAGAGTTGAGGCTACACAAATTTTTGAGTTCTGTGGGCTACACGTAGTTGTGGTTAAGAAACTAACCTTAGTCTTCGTTGGTTGTGGTTTCAGGTTAAAATATGGAAGTACTAAGTTTGGCTGCAGCCTTTTAGAGCGGGATGTTTTTATTTGTATGAAATTCTTGTTTCTATTTTCTCGTCAGATTCTATTATATTATCTATGGACATTTTTGACAAGGTTTGCGCTCTCGGAGTGGTTGTTAATGCGATGTCAGAGGATATAATTTTTCTAAATAGCTTAAGACTAATTGTGTATCCCAAAAGTGACATCATATCTGGGGTTTGGGGGTTTGATAGCATATACTCCTTTAATAAATCTTTTTATTCATTTTTTTATCTTCAGGGCTTTCGTTTCAGATTAAACTAATTGCCGATCGGTACGAATTTATTGCCGAATAAGAAGCACCCAGGTCTAGTTGTAGTAGTTGTACTTTAAGGAAATCTATAATAATATTAAACCCATTAATACTGTGTAATCCTATTTCCTTACGTCTACAGTTTCACACAATTTTTTGTAGCAAGCGTCATATGGATTGAGGGTACTGTCTGAAATGAATAAAATTAAAATAGGAATGGATGAAGCCGGTAAGTTCTTCATTTTGAATGTGTTCCCAGTAATTTCCCTTCTACCAGGGTAAGAGATGCCCAATACAAAGGGTAAAATTCTCTAAAAGGAGACAAGGTAAGATTTCTACGTAGTTTAAGAATTATTGGTTTCTCTATTAACATATTTTTAAATCTGGGATACCAGAACTGGCTTGGCGATAAGGGGACCACTACAATCCCGGTGGCCTTATATTTTATTATTTTTTGTAATATTTTTGAAATCACAGAAAATGGTGGGAAAGCGTACACTGACAAAAATGGATTTACCGATGTCGTGGGTTGTAGAATTAGAGCTAGGTACTTTAACGCACGTTTCTATGTTATTCAAACTGAGCCTACGAATTATCACAAGTTATTTAAAAATTCTACAATAACTCAGCTTCTTTGGATCGCCTCAACACAGAAATATCAACATTTTAAACACATTTGAGATTACCACAATCCTTCATTTTGTAACCATTTTATAAGTTACCTGATTTCAGTTCTTGGATTGGGAAAACTTACTAACTGATTTTAAAGTGCCGTTTTGACCCAGACGTGCATTATTTTAACTCATTACCATTGTGTAAACTACTTTGAGTTGAAATAAGTCATAAAGAGTGCTCTAAAAACCCATGTCGAGGGTAAATCACCGATCGAAAGGTCACGGAAAGTTTCGAATTCGCGCTCGTGCCGATTTGGCGCGGTAACGTCATCCCATTGTTATTAGTACCTCGTGCACGTCGCGTCGTCATGGACCACATAGCTGGACTTGCTATCCGCGCAATCGTTGATCGGAGGGATCTTTTTTTATTTTTGTTCAGAGTTTGTTCTCATACAGGTGCGTGAAAATGAGGATACTCCAACTACAGGACAGATTAAATCTATAGTCGTTAAGTAAGCTAGAATAGAAGATAGCTCTAATCATGAATTAATCTAGCGCGAGTAGTAACGCATAACAATTCCCATATTGGTCTCTGGTAGCTTAAACAATGAATTGCTGCAGCCGACGTCGCATGTGTTCGTCAAACCCAGTTACGATTAGCTAAGCTAGCTAGCTAAAACAACCCATCTTCAGGGCTATTATAACTCATGAACAGTGATTTAATCCAATTTCTTCGATTTAGTTGCCGTAATTCAGAGGTCTGAGCTGTCCCCTATTAGCCACACGCGTCGGTCTAGAATAACTCATATTTGAGTTATGTCAACTCGATATTTCGCTTAGTGTAGCAAAAGAAACTATTCCAGTTTACAGTAAATGCGTTGATTGCTACTAAATATGGGTCTAGTCGCCTATATATGGGCCTTTTGAATTTGGCATTCCAGTAACGAGCAAAAATATCAGTCTCTGGTTTCCCCAGGTGTTTAGCAATTTTTCGATATGCTGAACTCTAAAGTTCGTATTCCGTTTCCGTAGTGCTATTATATTCTGTTTGGACCAAGTTTGGACCAAATGTAGGTAGCAAATATGTATAGTTTCTTTTTCTTTTCGTAATGTTCCCAAATGTGTCGAGTAATATTATTTAATTCTGGAAAGCAGGCGCTGCCCAATACGGTTTATGCAGGAAATGTCCGTAATGTTGTCTATTTTTAAAAATATTGAGTATCGTTAAACTGTGGGAAAAACTATTAAAGCAATAAAAAGCGGCTTATATTTCTAAAACATTAGTGTACAAAATACAAAAATACTGTCTTCTTGGGTCCAATATTCATAAGTCTTTTATTCATTCGCATATCTACCCCATCCCGTTTTGGAGGCGTCTGAATAAATTTCGGTTTGAAATTGTTTAGTGTCAAATGTATGATCATTTCAGATTTTGCGGCCACCCAATAAAATTTGTTTCCAGAAATGACAAAATTTACAGTTTGGGTCGTATTTATAATTATTTTTAATTTTTAAGAGTTTTTTTCTCGTTCAAGAAGTTTTACGTAAAGCCATGCATATTTATCTGCAGGGGCAGCAGCCACTGATTGTCCTACATATTTGGCAGTCTTAATTTTGCAGGTCTTTTTGTTTTTAAATTTTTGTATGTTTAATATGAGATTATTTTTCTTGATGACTGGTATTTTATAGTCACATTAAAAGAATTATATGTAAACATTGTAAACCCTAAAAACTCGTATACTTGAGATGAATTTAGAATGCTTTTCGTTTTGTTGATAATAAAACCTAATGATTTTAGTACAAACCATACTTTCTTTAATTTTGTTTTGTACTCCACGTATGTTTTTCCTATAATTAACCAATCATCTAAATATACTACTCATTGGATTCCTTCCGATCTAAAGTTTTTGAGAACCGCTCTACAAATCTTGGTAAATACGTATGGAGCGACGCAGAACGGTGAATTGCCATAAAGTATTGTTAAACTGAAATTTTAAACATTTTCGTTATTTTTTATAGCGGTATAAAGAAAATATTCATCTCAGATCTATTTTTGCAATAAAATGTTTTTTTCATGCTATACCTATTTTGAGTTACCTTATGATCGTCAATTTTAAAGGGCGGGGCTATAATAAAGGTATTTAGGCTTTTTTCATTTAAAATAAACCTGTTTTCTCCATTTGCTTTTTTTCTCAGAAAATAGGATGAAATGTATTTATTTGTGTCGTGACTACTCTTTCCTACATCACCAACTTTTTGTAATTTGGTAATGGCTGTGGTAAACTTCCTTAGATTGGATGGGTTGAAGTTATTATTTTTTGAAACGGTTTGTGTTTAAAGGGTAGTTTACATCCTTAGACCCAGTTTAAAATAAAATTATCCTGGTTAGTATAATACTTTGAGGCTTGAATGTGGTTTTCAAGCTACCAGCATATTCTTGACTTACCCATCCTTCAACTTAGGTCGCTTGGCCCAATTCTGGTCCTCCCCCTCTTCTTTTCCGATTTTCTGGTGTTTTGTGGGCCTTCTTGTTTTCCTGTAAGTTGGTTTCAAATATCTGTTCATCTATATGGGAGTTTTGTATACCGTTTTGCGGTGGTTTTCATTTAGGGAGGGCATTATTAGGCATCTTCTATGCAGAGCAGCAGCAATTAGTGAGGTCTATATTGTTATTGATATTTGTGTCTGGGTTTTATATTATTTTATTTAAGGGCGTCGCAAAGGCATGGATGCTTGCTGCTAGTGGTTGGTGACCTTAAGTAGCTGCAATTTGTTGGAGGCGGGTATACATCAATAAGTCCTTGTCTTTCTTCCGTGTTTAGGTCTTTTCGCGGATAATATTCCCATCTATCTGCGATTTCGTTATTATGAATCTTACTCTCCCCTAGGATTAATTTATCACCGTTTGGTTTTTCTCCAGGCTTATGAAAATATAATAGTAATAATTTTAATTAAATTAATATTTTTATTATTCCTGATATTTTTTCTGCGGGTACACGTAATACCAGACGGTAAAATTAAGCGTCTGTAAATGCCTAATTTATTCGAAATTTGCCCGCAAATAATACTTATTAATACGTATTATAGGTGATGCGTTTACTTGGCTAGCATCTGTAAATGCAAAGGTGTTGTCAATTACGTAATTTGTCTTAGTAAAGTGTTCATTATTTTAGTTATAATGTCTTTGGGTTCGACGAAGTTGCGATAAAAAATTAGATAGATACACGCAGTGGTTTAATTTGGTGGATAAAAATGCAGGATGAAATAGGTACCTCATTTTAGGGCTAGAAGTTTATAATATATTAATATAATATGTCCCAAATAGCTTCACGTTTTATACACGGTGCACTAATCGTGTGGGCCTTTTAGAAGCATCTCGTGAACTATACTAAATGATATATTATTTTGAAATTTTGTTTACGACTTAAATTACTTTATAAACATACCTATATATATATTATATACCTACATATAAATAATACAACATGTTTATAAAATTATACTATTTCAGTTTTCCACTGGAACTACATATGGTCATGTATAATAAAAAGTATCAGGATATGACAGCCGCTGTTAACTATAAGGATGGTGTAACTGTTTTATCATTTTTATATTCGGTAAGCATAATATTTTAAAAATGCAAATAACGCTAAAATTCACAGGAAAATATGTGCAATACGATTTTAAACGTTGCCTTATCTTATTTTACGTATTGTAGAAAATATAAACACTGCATCCATTTTTTTTAATGTTAGTTCAGGTTAGTTAGCACAAATCATCCAATTTGTTTTTAAAACAATAAACTTTTAATCTAGAACACTGAAAATTAAACAAGGAGACTTTTTCTTTGTTATATTGTGATGTACCTACTAGATAAATAAACATCGCTATGGCCAGCGCATCAAACACGTCCCACGCAGCACACTTTCTTTCAGAAATATCTCTGATATATTTCGAAAGTCTCAAAATCATAACCTTTCATATCAATATTTCTGAAATATTTCAGATTCATTACACGTGACACACACCCTGCCTTTGACACTTGACGGACCAAATGCAGAAACCAGCCTGTTCCTCTCACGGGTTCCCCTAATTTTAACTTTTTTTTCTGTAATGTTCAATTAACAATAATTACTATTAGGCATTGTTATTTGTGGGTGAACTGTGTGCTACTACCGAATAATTATATTATGGATAATAAAACTGAGGTAAGTCTCTATTTTAATAATATCTAGGTATATTGATAATTTTAGGTTAGGTTCATTTTATGATTTTCCCCGCTTTAGTTTATTTATTAAATTTAAGTTGTTACTGTTGTGAATTAGAATATTAAACAGTAAAGGGGCAGAAGAAGAATGAAACATTTTTAAATTACAAAAACATTAATAGGTAGATAAATAAAAGATGCAGTAAGGCATCATCTTCCTCCGGGACAATACTAGTGGTACAAGAAATTGTTGCACTGTGGCTGTCGCAGTGCAAACTTCGTTTGCCCCGTGAATTGTAAGAAAACTTTGAATACCTATATAAGTTGATAACAAATTTTGGCTAAACTTTCCTGTGTTTATGATGAAATAAGTAGTTTTAATAGTGTTTATGTATCAAATATTGATATTCGCAGCGTCCTTGATATATTAGAGATTGGTATTTTTCTTCCAGGAACCTATAATATAAAAGTCGATTTGTAAAACTTTTAGTCACCGCTCCTGTTTAATGTGACTGTTCCCGCTCGTCGCCACCGTTCCTATATATAGGGTAATAATAAAATACGAACTGCACCGTTGTAAATTTACGAGAGCAGTAACGTATTTTGAGGTTAGAATATCAATTTTATTTGAAAAGTGAATAATGTGACCAGTATTTAATATTATTAATGTATGAGATAAGTTAAAAGCGCTGTGTGTTGTCTATAAATGCTGAAATATTTCTGTCCCGAAGGGAGATGATGCCTTACTGCATCTTTTATTATTCTATTAATGTTTTTAAGACTTGCCTCAGTTTTATTATCCATAATATAATTATTCGGTAGTAGCACTTCACAGTTCACCCACAAATAACAATACCTCATAATAATAATTGTTAATTGAACATTACATAAACATAAAATAAGGGGAAGCCGTGTGGGGAACAGGCTGGTTTTTCTGCATTTGGTCCGTCAAGTGTCAACTGTCACTTTGGGTTTAAATAATCTGAAATATTTCAGAAATATTGATATTAAAGGTTATGTGTTTGAGACATTCGAAATATATCAGAGATATTTCTGAAAGGAAGTGTGCTCTGTGTGGGTATTGCCACAAGCTCCCTAGAACAGAAGTTAGCTAATGGCAAAATTTGTATGTTCTTTTTAACTAATATGCAGGGTATAATAGTTTTTCAAAATCGAATACTACGCATCATTACAAATACAGCTAGACACACCAACACGAGTTCTTTACAACGACATGCATATGGAACCGCTAGGCGAATACTTTGTCAAAATAATAACAATATACTACGCACACATACACATGCACCACACACGACAACATATACAGACTGACACGTGACTGGCTTTCACTCTAGAGCAGTGGTTCCCAACCAGTGGGTTGGGGAGGTCGCCAGCCTTTAAGGCTTAAAGCCCAAAATTAAATACGTCTACGTACAGGTGTTGTGGTATTGCGATTCGGAGCTGAGGCTAGCAATTATTGTATTACATATAGTTGTTTTTTATAGTTTTCACTGGTTTTATTGTTTAATTTCTGAATAGTTTGGTAAGTAAAAAATATCACACACTTAATAACTCTCAGTTTAAAATTATTTATTAACGTTATTTCTCTTTTTATCTTTATAATTTATAGGTAGTGCCTTTACAGGGTGTTTTTAATTGTTCAATGTAGTTCTTTTTCAGTAATCAACGTGATGAAGAAAAAAAAAAGAAAATACTCCGAGGAGTATTTAAAGTTTGGATTTTCAACTGTTATTAATAATGGAATACAGAAGCCGCAATGTGTTTTATGCAATGCAGTTCTTAGTACTGAATCTATGAAACCCTCAAAGCTGAAACGTTACTTGGAAACAAAGCACCCCGAACATGTTTCAAAGGACTTGGACTTTTTTAAACGGTGTAAAAGTCGCTTACAACATCAAAAGCTGGATTTTACTGGAAATTTTCAACAACGACATCAAGCTGTAGTTCAAGTATCATTTGAAATTGCTCTTGAAGTCGCTAAAAATAGAAAACCTCATACAATTGCCGAAAAGCTTATCAAGCCCTGTTAACTAAAATCAGTTAAGTTAATTCTTGGAGAAGCGAGTGAAATAAAAATGCGTAATATATCTTTGTCAAACAATACAATCCAGAGACGCATTTCGGATATGTGAGCAGATATATTGGAGCAAATTTTGTCAGAAGTAAGAGCATCCCCTCTGTTTTCTTTCCAACTTGACGAGTCTACAGATGTTACTTCATGTGCCCAGTTACTTGTTTTCGTGAGATATGTTTACTTGGATAATATTAAAGAAGAGTTTTTGTTTTGTAAAGCCTTAAAAACTACATCGAAGAGTGAAGACGTGATGGAGATGATAGGTTCGTTCTTTGAAACTAATGAACTAAAATGGAAAAATTTGTGTGGAGTTTGTACCGATGGATCACCAGCTATGCTTGGATCTAGGTCAGGATTTCAGAAAAAAATTAAAGAGCTTGCACCCCAAGCAAGGGGCTTGCATTGCATGATTCACCGGTTTGCTCTTGCTACTAAAACTCTACCGAAGCCCATGCAAGAAGTGCTTGATTTTTTGATTAAAATTGTCAACTATATAAAATCTAGTGCGCTCAACACCCGTCTTTTCATAGAATTCTGTAAAGACATGAACTGTGATCACAAGACTCTTCTGTTCTATACTGCTGTTCGTTGGTTGTCGAAAGGGAGTGTTATTGAATGTGTATTTGAGCTAAAAGACGAACTTAAAGTTTTTTTGGAAATGCAAGGGAAACAAGATTTTATGGAACATCTCAACAACCCAGCTTGGATTCAAAGAATGGCCTATTTATCGGACATCTTGGGTCAGTTAAACAAGTTAAATATAAAACTTCAGGGAAAGGACTTGCACTTTATCTATTTTAGAGATAATCTCCAAGCATTTATATCCAAGCTTGAAAATTGGCGACGTAAAGTAAATCTTGGAAACTTTGCAATGTTTGAACACCTGAGCACCATGGTTGAAGCATCGGAGGCAGGAATTGTGGAGGATCTAAAAGAGGAAATTAATTATCACCTTCAATTCCTTGAAAATGAACTTCAACGTTATTTTCCTGAGCTATCTGACCAAGAAGCTGCAGTAGTGAGGAACCCATTTCATGTCTCGGTAAATGTTGCCGACGTTCCTGATAAACTGCAAGATGAATTTTTAGATCTTAAAAATGATTCCACAGCACAGTCCCTATTCCAGGAAAAAACGTTGACTGAATTCTGGTGTGCCATGGATCGTTCATATCCTAATGTCGATCTGCTTTCTCTCCGGGTACTAGTACCATTTGCTTCGACCTACCTTTGTAAAAGTGGTTTTCAACTCTTTTGCAAATTAAAACAAAGGCGAGAAATAAACTGGATGTTCGAGATGACATTAGACTGGCTTTGACATGTACTCAACCAAGAATTTTAAAACTTGTTATGCAGATGCAAGCTCAGTTATCACATTAACATACCAAATAAATGAGATCACTGTTATTAAATTGTTTTTTTTTATATATTTAGTTACCAACTATCAATATTTTTTAAATAGGGGGTCACGACCTTTTAAGCAAATTAAAAAAGGGTCATGGCTGAAAAAAGGTTGAGAACCACTGCTCTAGAGAAACGACAGGCTGCATCATAATTATATAAATTTAAAGAATAAAATCAGATGAGACGGAGAATGAAGCCAGATGGCTCCATCTCGTGGTGCTGGTAAAGAACACCAATTCTTAAGCAAACCCTTGATTTTTTTTTAATAAAATCAGAGACAACCAAAGAACAACAGTAATCAAAAACTTCAGCCCGGACCACAGAAAATAGCCATCATCCAAACCCATTCCATAGATTTTTTGAAAAAGAAGAACGATAATAAAGAGGAGTAAAAAATTAGTTTTAACTTAAAGTACACATATAAGTAATTTATTTATCATAATTGTACCAAGTTATTGTCTGTGGCCCATATACTGGTCAAAGATAGTTAAACTGGATGTCAAGATAATATTTGTAACGTCAAAACAAATCATAGATTACTTACGTCAAAATAAGGAGTCCAATTTCTGGCTGTACTTAAAATGTATATTATTATGTAATCATACAGGGTGACTCACGATTAGACGTTTATGGCGAGCCAGTCAAAACAATTTGATTTTGCATAAACGGGCATGCTGTTCAGTGCTAAAAACATTCACGACAAAGCGGCGCTGCCGCTTCCGCTAGAAAGTAGTAGCAACTATATTAATGTGTTCCGTTTAGCATTCTGTACAAAAACTTATTTTTTCTATTTCTATTTATTAGTTTCTTTACAATTTTTTTTTATTATTTCCCTATGCCTACTTATCAAAAATCAAAATAATTTATTTAATGCCAATACAATAAATATTGTTTATTATTTACGCAGGTCAGCTATACAAAAATTTCAAATAGCAATGTCTAAAACATTTATAAAATAAAATTTGTAAAAGGTTAAAGCCTATTTTAGGGTAAAAACAATGTTGACTAAAAGGACACAATAAGAGAAACATATTGCAGTTTACATTTACATCAAGACAAATCACAGTTTAAAAAGTAATCAACACTAAGAAATGCATTTGTAATTAATATTTTTTTTATTTTGGTTTTAAATTATTTTTGCGGTACTTCGCTAATATTGTTGGGTAACTTATTAAAACAGTTTATAGCCCAATATCTAAGACCATTCTAACACCTCTTCTGCAATCAAATCGCCCCTTCCCCTAGTTTCGTGTGTTATGGATGTTTCCATTTGTGGCATAAAGCTCGGCATTTTTCTGATATATGGTAGGCCTTCCAAGATGTATTCTGAAGGCAGGGTGAAAATTCTGAGTCTCTGAAAGGCGTCCTACAGTTATCATCCTTGTAGCCTAGCCCAAGCACCAGCCGGACAGCCCTCCTCTGTAATGCAAAGAGACTCCGTGACTAGGGCGCATGTCTCCATGCCAGAATAGCGTAGGACATAACTGAGTAAAAAATGCTAAAGAAGGTGAGAGCAGAGTGCATCCCGACATAGAAGCCCGGAGACTGCGTAACAGGAATATCGCACTTTTGAGCCTTACTACCACCGAGTCGATATGTGTTTCCCAGAGTAATACAGGATCAAGCCGGACTCCCAAAAACTTAACCTGGTCAATGCAGGCATCGACCTCGCCCACGTCCCTCAGTGAATACACCATTCTATTGGTCTTTTCTTGGTTCAACAATAACATGTTTGAGGCAAACCATACTTCAGCCTCCTCCTGCAATATCGCAGACCCCTCCAGAGCAGCCTCGAGCATTGGCGCACGCAGGGATATTGTAGTGACATCAGCAAATAGTGTAAACCTCTGGTGCATAGCGTTAATTTGGAGATCATCGATGTAAATTAAGAAGACAATTGATCCTAGAACTGATCCTTGTGAGACACCAACAGTTATGTCGCTCCTTGCTGAATCTACCCTTCCAACCCTATAGCTTCCTGCATCCTTCCCGACAAATAAGATTTGAAAATATGTACACTATTTGGATAAAATGAGTACGCCCGTATTTTCCTCATGAGAATATCATGCGAGATACAGTCGAAGGCCTTACTTAGGTCACAGAAAACTGAAGCCGTATACTCTTTGTTCTCAAAAGACTCCTGATTATAAGGAACCAGGTCAGTAATAGCCAAGGTTGTGCTCCTGTTCCTTCTAAAACTAAACAAGGCAACTGAGGGTCGCTCTTTTTGAAAATGGAAGTTACTACGACGTGTTTAAGAATGCATGGAAATAATCAGAATTGAAATTGAATCAGAATTAGGTCACAGAAAACTATTATAACTATGTCTAGTTTAACTGGGTATTCTATTTTCTGAACGGCCACGGTGGCGTGGCAGCGCCCCAGATAAAGCTACACCAGGTACAAAAGTGTACATTTAACACGTTAACTGAATTATTTTGAAACACCACCACCACCTGTAATGGCAAGCCATCACTGGATATAGCCGAAATTCGCCTCTACGATTTTAATTGTATTTTTTGTAAGCTATGGCAGTAATAAAACTTCAACATAAATATTTAAACATAAAATAGTTTAAAATACTTTTAGTTAAGATTCTGTTAAATTTTATAAAATTGATATTTGACAACTAAGGCCGTAAAATATAGAAAAATGTCAGTTTACCCTGTTTTAAAATTTGGGGATGTTAAGCGTATTTGCTAATTTTTAACTTTGAACGTATCGTAGCTTTTTTACTATCCGATCATTTATATTTATTTAATGTTAGTTATTTTTTTACAATGTAGGGTGTGCGTCAAATTATCATAACCAAAAAGTTTCCTGGACCCACCTTAACAAAATCAACATGATGGTTTCTATCGGCAATATTTTGTTAGGTTAGAAAACCAATTACTGCCAAAGTATAGCCACAAAGAAAAACATATGCTTTAGTGCTTATTGTTCGTTTTTGTCATCATATTTGAGAAAATTGTGTCTGGCAAACATTGACATAATAACACGGATGGACCGGCCGTTTCGCCAACTAATTGATTCCAGAGTGAGATAGAGAAGAAGGACAGCGCTAGTGCGGGCAAAAACAGAAAGTATGGTTTATTCATGCCGTTGAAATAATTGTTTACTGTACAGTTTTTGGAAGTTTTTTCCGTTGTGTACATGCTTTTAGTGAAAATCAACTACTTTTTTCTATTCCTGGTGTGTTTTATAGAGTACAGAGAAGCTTTTAGTTCAATAATTTGTGAATTGCTGTGGAAAAAATCGAGGAAAACATGGTTCAATCCTGTTGTGCCGTGAATTGTGTTGAAGGCGATCAAAGGGTGTAAAATTAAAATTTCACAGGTTTGTTTTTTCTTTTTCGCGAAAAATTATTTCATTATATGTACCTAGATACATTGCAAATAACGCTGCAAATTGAATTATGCTTAAATCGATCTTGTACCTATAAGGTACAACTATTTGAATTAACCATTAAAAATAAATGATACTTTATAATTATTATTAGGTAATATTATATACTAAATAACATCATTAAATTTCAGATAGATATTGTTACTCAAAAGATCCCAACTTAAGGAAATTGTGGTTACATGCTATAAGTAGGGTAAATTTCAATCCATAGAACAAAAATTTGTGAAAAACAGTTTAATTCAGAAGATTATGAGGTAAATGTTCATGGAAATAAAGTTCTAAAAAAGGATGTAGTCCCCTCAGTTTTTGAATTACCTGCTCATCTCAAGCAAGAGCGTAAAAAGCGAAGAGTTTTGAAAAGAAAATTTGAAGAAAAAGTTTCAAATGAAGAGGGTACTTAATATTATTCTAGATACTTTTATTAATAGGTATGTAGTGCTAGGATTGTTATCAACACATTATTCGCTTGGATGATTGGTTATTTTTTTTTTCCGTGTTATTATGTCAATGCTGGCAAATCGGTTTTGTCTTGTCTTACGAAATTGCCTAGCAAAAAATTTTCATAACAATCGCAATATTTTATGACAAAACCAACAATAAAGCCTTTACTACAACAATATTTAAAAATACATACATATTAAATATGATTATATTGTATTGGTGCGAATAATACTATTTCAATTGTTTTAGACATAATTATACTATTGTACAACGACTTTTTGTATAGGCAGAGCTATCGGTAATTGAATTAAAATAATTTAAAAATCGTGTTCGATTACTTTTTGTAAATGATAATTGTAGTTGATTTTTCAATTACTAGAATTTAGTAATTGTAATTGGTAATTGGTTTTTAAAAATCTAAGGTAAAATAATTTCTCAAAAAGTAATTGAATTATTGCAAACAATTCAATTACGTAAAGGGTAATTGATTTACTCCCAAATAATTCAATAACATAAAAGTAATTGGAATTATATTTTTTTTACAACTCTATTACTCCAAAGAGTAACCAACAATTGTTTTAATAAAGCGGTGCTGAAAAAAAAGTTTGTTTTTGAACCCGGCGGCCGCTTTTTGATGCTTTACTGCCACGTCAATTTGATTAAATATTTTTTATAAAAAGTCTGTATGGGTGGGATACTAATTTTATTGCCCTTGGAAGAAAAGGAGGCAACTATTGCATCTTTTACGCTGGCCCCAATTCAAGCTACGGTGGAAAAATTGTTTCCACGGCTTCCTATA
Source organism: Polydrusus tereticollis (assembly GCA_963920685.1). Lineage (NCBI taxonomy): Eukaryota > Metazoa > Arthropoda > Insecta > Coleoptera > Curculionidae > Polydrusus > Polydrusus tereticollis. The sequence continues at coordinate 62,760,305 of OY987329.1, forward strand.
GACGAGGATCTAGCAGAAAGTATCGCGAAATTTATTCTGGAAAAGGCAAGGATACGAATTTGGAAGATAACTTAGCGGCCAGCGAAGAGGAATATAAACATTCTAGTACCCAGGTCCAGGTAGCAGGATGACGTCTTTATGACGTCGACTATTGGGGATTTTTAGTCACTTAACGTCTTTTGGTCGCGAGATGACGTCAAAATAACGTAGTTTTTAAGACGTGTATAATAAGTCATAATTGTACGTAATAAACACGTCGATTTTTAGTCATTTATTGATTTATACATATCATTAGAAAGTACTATAAACGTCAAAATTTCGTTATCCAAGTTTCTTGAAAATATAGTGGGACAGAGTTTTAAAGTAAAACGCCTGAGAATAGTTTTTTTTCTTATAGTTAAAGGCACGTCTCATAAAACTTTTAATATATAAGACCCTATACTATATTATTTTTTTACATTTTTATGTTAACACCAATGCAAAAAACTTTAAAAATATTACCATTTCAAATTAATCATTTATGTATGTAAAATTATGTGCAAAAGCGAATATATTGTTATTAAAAGTCTGCAAATATCAAATTTAAATTACCCGCGCTCCGTTTTATGACATTTCTTTGCTCTGATTGTGGAAGTCTGGCAGAAGGCAGAACACATTGGTGTTCTGTTGTTGGCGCTGGCTGGCAGTCGACCATTCGGCAAAAGTGAAAAGTTTATGGTGATTTAGTTTTTATATATTTTGTGTTATAAAGGAATATAATAATATATGTATCAGATTATCGAGTTCGAGGAAAATGACGGCGCGGGTGTAGTCATTATATACTCAAACTGGGTGACGCCCCGAAAAAAAAGAGGTATTTTGGCCGCCATTAAATGATAATTGGAAAACAATTTCGTGTTTATGAATCATTATATTTATATCCAATCGACTCAAAGTCATTGAACATTTATTGTATTGAAAATATTTTAGAATATTATGTAGAATATTGGTCACTAGATGATATTGTAGCAAAAATGATGATACTTCCTACAACTGATGATAAAGTTAGTGTCTTTTCGAATTCTCCATACACATGAAAGTTGTAATATTTAATTTATCATTAAAAGGATTTTGTACATAAAATATACATATGTATTTTTATTACCCCTGTTATGTATTATGTACTATCTTAGGAATAAGTTTTTAGTAAATGTTCATTACATTGATACAGGATGTTTAAAAAAATCATAGAGTTAGGAAATAATTTATGGGTATAGTAAGGTGTTAAAATATATTTGAATCATTTTCTGGAAAACGGAGTGCTTATTTTACAGCCTATAATTGCAAAAAGTTTCTTTCACACCCAAGTCAGTTCGAAAATGTGCAGTTTTAAATACCGCTGAACAAAAATTATGACGTTTATTGACGTTTTCTGCACCTACAAAGACGTCTTAAGATGACTTTTTTTTTACGTCAAAAAAGACGTCATTGGTCTGTGACTTACACACGTCTTTTTAACGTTTAATTTACGTAATTTACGACGTCACTGATGATCAATAATCGACGTCTTTAATACGTCTCCTTGCTACCTGGGTAGTAGTACGTATAAATGCTTTTTTTGAATTAAAAACAAATAAGCACCTATGGAATAAAGATGATAAAAAAATATACATGAGAAGATTGAGCTTCTCTAGTATGTTAATGGCCCTACCCTGCTCCAGTTAAAAGGCTGTTTTCTTTCGCTACGATCATTATAGTGGCCCCAGAAGACATGCTCTTTCTAACAAACGTTTACTAAAAGTCGAGGTCGGTCGAGGTTTAACTATTGTGTAACGTAGAAAATAAAAATTCCAAAATTTCTGAATTTCTTATTTCTATAGCAAAATAATTGTGCTAACATTTTTCACTATTTCCTTATTTAGCACGACGTCAGACTGTACCACATGAGGCTTGTTCCAACCAGCAGTCTGTGAATAGTTTTTAATCAGAAATAGAGTTACCAGAGGAATATTGCATGTAGAACCCAGGATGCCTTGTTAAGTCCTACAACTGGTTAATTGTATTTGACGGTTTGAAACTGTCAGGAAGTGATGGTTGGAACAGAGTTCATGTCGAACTACTAAAGTCCAAACTTAGTCGAAAAGTTTGCCGGGACAGGGGCTTGAAGGCTACGGGACCCGTTTAAAATAAACTCCATAATTCGAATTCGATGTAATTGATGAAGGAATTAATTACTTTCAGGGTACCCTGTTCAATTACTAGAAATTAATTGAATTAAACTAGTAGTTCGAAATGTGGCAATTGATCATAGAATCAATTACTTTTAGTGGGTAATTGGTAATTAAAATATTTTTATCATACTGTTAGTGATTGATGCTTTTTTCGGAACATAATGAGTACTTTTTAAGAGAAATTGCGGGGTGGGCCATCCGGAACTCCGGCATCTAGGACAAAGCCTGCAAGCAAATTTAACATTTCGCATTTGGCGTGGCTTTTACATCTGGGGAGGCGCAGTAATATCATAGTATAGCTGAACACACGAGTCCGTGGCTACCAAAAGATTGCGAGCAAAAAAACCGTCGTATACCGTTACTTAATTATAACTTAACATTTATTAGCAAGGAAACCGTGGATCACGTATTCACTAAAAATAAATAATAATATATTTAAGAAACTAAGAGTTTTTATTATAATTTTAACATTATTTAAAATCTCTTTTTATTTTATTAATGTTGATATTGAATTGGCATGAAAATATTGCAACATGGTGTACAATTAAAGGAAACACGTGTAAGTTAATAATTCTGATTAGTTCACTGGCGCCGCATGTCACAACCGATCGATATTTGTGTGTGACAGCGCTGTGTCAGGAAAGTTGTAATAAAACAGGCTCAAGCTATTCAGTTTTTATAAATACGTCGGCGCCGTGTCGCAAAACTTTCATTTATGCGTCTTTGACATTAATACTGTTATACCCCGCAGCTTGATGGTAAAAGCAGGCACGAAAGGGAGCGGTTTGCAAGCGTGGTATACGATAAAGTAGTTTGAGGCCTACGGTGGCGCGGTGCTTTGGGTTATTCGGGTTCCTTAGAGATAAGAAAAAACTCTACAGAAAGGGTTTTAAAAAATATTCTATTTCCAATCTAAGTTTAACGAAATTATGGTAACAGCAAATCACAATGTTAAATATGGCAGCTTTCAGTAAGTATTCAAAGTCACTGACAAAATACATTTAGTAAATATGGTTCAATACGAAATATGCATAAAATAAATGGGTTAATTCAACTTTTACTTACAACAGTAAATCACAATTATATAAGGTAGCATTTCTCTCTCACACTCGATGGTTCTAGGTTTATTCGCTCTATTAAGCTCGGTTATTAACCTAACCTGAACTAACCTGAACGGTTTTGGGCTGAAATATAGGTCGTTGAGCTCTACTTTCATGTAAGGAATCCCTTTTTCTGAGAATTGGCTAGAGATTCAGATAAGTTTCGCTTGCGAATATTTTAAGTCTATTCTTCACTGTAAAGTTTGTAAGTTTATGAGAAAAGCTTCACTGTAAATATTAATATCGAACTGAGTATGGTTTTGGTAATTAAACTGTTTTTTTTTTAAATAATGTAATTCTGATTTTAATTTATTTGGTTAAACCGGAGTCTTAAAAGAATATTTATAATCGTTCTCTCGGGGACTTGGTTACTAAACTTTAGCGAGAAGCGGTGTATGTTTTGACTAACTTTGACTTAGGTCGCGGCACTATACTTGGATATACTTTAATGAAAGTGTCTCTTACTTTTTAATACTTTGACTGTACTGGGTGGCGTAGATAGGTTTTCAATTATTTTGCATGGAACTGAACTCACTGTACTGAACTTTTTACTTTCAACTGCACTGACTTTTTCTGGACTGTTGTAAACTGTAGTGAACTGACTGAACTGTTGGGAACTCTTGTGAGCTCTGGGGAACTGACTTTTTCTATGTGAGTTTGCGTTTTTATAGCTTCTCTAAATTTGCGTAGGTGTAAAATGGGAATCTTGACCATCCCATCCGAGTAAGTAAGGGAAATTTTTAAGTCAAACTCCGTCTTCAAGAGGTGGATTGAAAAGTCCCTTCTACTTGACTTAGGTGGTATGCGGTCATCAGTTACGAATTATTTGCTAAGAATTAAAATGTGAAATATAATAAAATTTTATGTAAAACGATTAATTTTTATGACCGTCTTCCGTTTTAAGCTTCTATTTCGGAGTTGAGTAACTTTGGTTCGAGATGATCTCATTTTTTGTGGGAAGGCATTAGAATACTTGAATTTTTTGGTGATTTGATGTAGGTAACCAATGAAAATTTATTATATTTTGAAATAGTAGGACTCTGGGTTGCCTTTAGCTGTTCGAAATATTTTGTGGGCGTGGAGAGATATGCGCACTGATATGCTTATTGTTATTTTTTCTGGACGCTTGTGACAGGCGAATAAAGTGATGCTAATAACCTTTTGAAAAGATGAAATTGTATTAATTTACTTTGATAATATGGATTCTTTTTCATTGATTTAGGTATCTTATGTGGAACATTTTTATTTAGAAATACATCAGGACTTCCCAGTCCGTCACAATACGACCGAAACTAAAGAATCGTTATCACTGAATTCATCATAAGGCTATTTTTCTTTCATGCCAAAATATAATTTCCTATTTTTATTACTTTTAAAACATATCGGTGTAGCACGCCCATCATTCCGTTCCCCGTCTGACCGTGCTTCGTGTGCGCCTGCCATCGCCACCGTGACGGCGGCCGTGTCGGTGTGCGACAAGCTGAACCTATTTCTTAACCGTCATTAAGTGAAGTATAGGCACAAGAATAAATATAGTAACCAGAAAGATTTTTCTGAATACCGCATTGCGGGCAGCCGTTGACCTTGAAGCGCATTTACCACAAAATTCTAGCCCGAAAGTGTCAGTGCAGTTGTAGCAAGAAATTATAACACTTTGCGAATTTAAACTTTACGTTGTTTCTTTAGTTTTCGCTGTGGTTTCATACTATACTATATTTGTTATACATAATATCAATTTCTCTTGATATTTTGGACATATTTTCATATTTCTTTTACCACAAAAACAAAAGAGTACAGGTACGCCTATGCTCCAGAGATGTTTATCGAAATCCAGGGTCCCTCGCTGTCGGCATCGGTCACAAAAGGTTTTTCTGAGAGATATCCTTTTGGTTATTATATTTATTCTTGTGGTATAAATATACAATCAGTTGCATAAATAAGCGATTTTCAATAATTGAATGATTTAATTTTAGGCCATGATAAAAGATAATAGCAATTATGAGCAATTTGAAAATGGGCTGGCTATGGTTAAGAAAACGTTAGCAACAATAGATATTAAAAACTTTGTTTCGTTGGATGATTTTACGACAACAGACCGAGACACATATTTTACCTATGAAGGGTCTCTCACGACGCCGCCATGTGCTGAAGTAGTTACTTGGATTGAATTTAGTAACACTATTCCTTTGTCCAAAGATCAGGTACAGTTCACAATTTTTTGCAATGGGTATACTTAGGTGTGTGTCTATTTAAATTTGTAATCCTACTTTTTATAGGCTGAACCCGCACGACGATTTTTAATCGACCGATTTTTTACAGCACGGTTTTAAAATCGCGGTGACCTCTACCGGGTGGGTCTTTTAAAGTATTACAAGGTATTGGAGATTGGTTTTAAACGTTTTCATAAAATTTTGGTGAGGTAATAGGGATATGGGAGGACATATTTACCATATATTTTACATTTTATCCCTTTCTCAATTTTGAGGGGTGAGGGGCAAGTTTGGAATTTTATATGAGATGATGTAATTTTGTTGCCAAAATTCGAATCTACGGAATTATGATTTATGTTGGTGTTGCAATAAAGAAATAACTTACAATCTCATTTTTTATGTAATATAAATAATTTAACATCTTGCTAGAGAAGTTGTTCAAAATGTCTCCCATCAACTTGCAAATACTTTCTCACTCTTTGTCTAAATGAATTTCGAATGAATGAAACCCGCTCTAACATTTCAGATGTTACTAATACGAAGGCAGAATGGATTCGGTCTCTCATATCATCTGATGTTGTATGTGCAGTTGCCATCACTTTGTCCTTTATAAAGCCACACAAGAAGAAGTCAAGGGGAGTCAAATCTGGAGACCAAGCAGGCCAGTTAACCGGAACCATAACTCTATCCTTATTGATTGACCAGGGATGTTGATGTGGAAAAGTTCTCATACAGCGGGGATTTTTCGGCGCCCTTAGTGCATATCGTGTCTGTTTACCTTTAGGAAAACAACCAAACAAAAATAAGAAATTAAATTTCTTACAATGAAGAATAACTTAAAATCCTACTTCTTCGTCATTCTTCGCGATTTTCAAAGTCTTGCCCATATAACTCTTGGTGAAACGTAATGTCGTATGAATGAGACTTGTACAAATCCAATATGGTTACAACTGATTTTTGACTCATTCTAGCATCTCTAGCAGGCCGCCAGAAACCTACCTCGCATTACAGGCTACTAAAATTTTTTAAAAGTAACAAAAAATAAGTGCCATGGAAGGAAAAACAATTGTTTAAACAAATTTGACTTTGGCATAACTGACATAACCTTAAACAGTGCGTACGTAATTATTTGATTGTAATTATTTGAAGTGTTGTTAAGAGTTTTAAGCTATAAAATTCGTTACTGATATTACAATATGGTTCAGTTTACAAACTGAAAAATGGCTGATATGCATTTTGTAAGTATATGGAATGGCAATTCTAAAGCGGCTAGACGCATTTATCAAGAGAGTTGAAGAGAAATATCCTAATCGCATTGTACCAAATAGACAAACATTTGTAAGAATACATGAAAGGCTGTACGACTCAGGCACCTTTCAAAGGTCGGCTGCTCTTATTGGGAGACCTGCAACAGTAAGAATAGTGAAGATGGAGGAAGGAGTTTAACATGAAGTTGAGCGTAGCCTCGATACAAGTAGGTACACGCAAAATTACACAACAATTAAACATTTCTTACTTTACTGTATGGCAGATTTTAAGGGAATGTCAACTGTATTCTTACCACATACAGCATGTTCAAGCGTTGTTACCTACGGATTTTCCCCAGCGAGTTGCTTATTGTACTTAGCTCTAGCTCTTGCAACAACAGGTAGCATCTCTGACATTTCTATCCCATATTATGTTTACCGATGAAGCGTGGTTTTCCCGAAATTCAATTATAAACTTTCATAACAATCATATCTGGGCTGAAGAAAATTCCTATGCGGTTATAGAAAATAACTATCAACAACAGTGTTCCGTGAATATTTGTGTTGGTATTGTAGGTGATTATCTCATTGGGCCTCAATTGCCCTAGGCCATTCCATAGACAAAATGCATATCGGCCATTTCTGAGTTTGTAAACTAAACCATTTTGTTATATCAGTAACGAATTTTACAGCTTAAAACTCTTAAAAACACTTCAAATAATTACGATCAAATAATTACGTATGCACTGTTTAAAGTTATGTCAGTTATGCCAAAGTCAAATTTGTTTGAACAATTGTTTTTCTTCCCATGGCACTCTTACTTTTCTGTTACTTTCAAATCACTGCACTATGTGACATAGTTTTGTAGGTTAAACTCGAGGTTAAACCCTAAATTTAAACGTTGGTTGCACAATTACTTACATATGTGTCAATTTTAATAATTAAAATTATTGAAAGTAGGTACACGAGTACCAACTCTAATTTACAATTGATTATGTTATTACTATACCTATCTAAGATTTACATAGTTAGGTATTTATTTTTTCATTGTAGATAAAGACTTTTCGTACGCTTGTTTCTTCCCAGGGCGGAAATCTAACTCAGAACTTTAGGCCAGTACAACCACTTTATGATCGAATCATCTATAGAAACGTAGCAGCTAATCATAAGCCGACAGAACTGCTTATTCTGTTCTTAGGATTATTATCAATATTAAAGAAGTTTAGTTATTATGTGAATAATTGGTTTTAACTAAAATTTTTTTGTTATAATATTACTCAAATTTAGTTCTAGCGATCCTGCATGGCGTTATCTCTATATTGGAATCTAAATTTTGATAAAATGCCAGTGGACCTATTACAGAGTCCTGCAACACTGCGTCAAGCTTTTCATTCATATCTCCTATGTCCTATACGAATTAAGTTAGGAATTTCATTCACGTGCTCACCTATCCTATACCGTATTATAGGATGTATTTCAGGAAAATATTTTGGCATATGCAAGGGTGGCTCAAAGAAGTGTAACAAAATAGGTAAACTTTTATCTTTTTAAATTGTATTTTTGCATTTTTAGGTTCGTAATATTGCCTTTTAATTGCCCAAAATTTTATTTAATTTACTTTGATGGTTTAAGAGCAATTAATTAAAAACTAATAAAAATGCACCCCATGAGAAAAAATCAACGAAACAAACAAAAGCATGTTTTTTACCACACCATTTTGTGGGATTTATTGCAAAGGGTCTAGTTACTATCAATTAACGTTGCATCCATTTTATTCAGGTTGTTCAAAATAAGGTTTCAAAATTGACACATTTTGAATTAATTTTTCTCAAGTGTTCAAAATAATTGCAAATTTTATAAACTATGTTGTTTCAGTGGCGGCTTCTCAGGGGCGGCAGGGTCGGCAGTGCCGACCTAGTGTCAAACAGGCAACAAACAGTTTATATTATATATCTACATCAATTTGCATTTTTAATTACCCGCAAACTACCAGTGTATCAACGTTATACTTTTTAAATCCCCTTGTAAGTTGTTACCCAGGACATCCTAGTGGATAAATCGTAAACACGCCACTATCAAATTAATTGTATTACTTTTTAAGTAGCCTTTGTAACTAGGTCCGGCAAGCCGACCCTACCATAAGAAAGAACTTCAATATTCCAGGCAACCAAACGTACATGTAAAATATATAATATAGTAATAAATTTGGTAATAACTTCACACATCGTCAAAGACGACAAAAATAGATTGGCCGGTGAACTTAATGTTTGTTCCAACCCGACCAAAAATCGTCCACCGGACGGTCGCACAAATAATTTACCACTGCAGCAGTCGATTGTCAAGTTCAAAGTTTAATTGACAGACTGGAAATAATCGTTCGGGCATAGAATAGCGAGTTGGAACAAACCTTTGAGGAAAGTAAGGTTAGTTAGTTAGTTGTAAACATACGTTTCTTATTATACTCATTAATCATCGGTTGTTTGTTATTATTCTTGAAAGAAAAGGACTGAATTAGTGTAAAATAAGTCAGAGTGAGTGTCGTCTGTAGAAAAAAAAATTTGGTTTGGTTAATATAGGATTAGGGCCTTAGGTAAGTGTTTTAAAATTTAAATAAAATATCTTGTTTGGACGCACGCACCACGCAATGATATGAAAAACCAAGTTAAAACTGAGGTAAAAAGGGATTGTATTCATTGTATTTTCTTCTTCTCTTTCATTTGTTGAAGAAAGTAAAATAAAAAACAATGGTCGTGTCCAAGGACCATTTTTTTAACACAGAGAACCAGTTAGAAACGCCAAGCTGATCCGCTAATATTTGTAAAATGGGAAAATGTATTTGTTTATTTAGGTATAACGTATAATAAATTATTGTAAAACACCGTTCCGAAAATTTTTAAATTATGGTCATCATCACACGTAAGCGAAACTTTTCGTTTCTAAAGTTTTAACGCGCTTTAAAATCTAACGCTCAGTAACACATCACATATCTCTATATTTATTTTATTAGTAGTTATGTTATTTAAAGAAATAAAAATAATATGCCGACCCTGGCGCGGAGGATGATTCAGGGGGGTCATACCCCCCCCCCCCCCCCCCCGAAAGAATATGATACTACATAATATTATCACGAATAAAGAATGTTTAATTTACATTTTTTCAAACCTGCCTTCTTGCATAGAAATAAAAAAAAATGGAAGTGAAATTAAATTATTTATCACATGTAAATATTAGAATGGTAGACAAAACCGAAATTTGGGCGTGGTCGCCAAAAATTGTTGCCTGCGGCGCTACATTTACACCATCACCGCTCCCTAGCCCTCACTATCATTTTTGCAATGGATCCACATTTGTACCGAACTGCCGACCCTGGCGAGCAACCCATGAGCCCCCACCCCACTGTGTTGTTTGAAAAAAGCCTTTATTTTTTAAATTAAGGAGGTGCTATAGACTTATGATTGTTAACTACAGAAAATATTCAAAATGTCTTCCATTTTGATATGTGCACAAGTTAACACGCTTTTGAAAATACCTAAACTGCTGGAACTTTGAAACGCATAAGAAAAATTTTTAGTCTAAATTAGACATCTCAATAAATATTAAAAATATTTTAATGCGATTTAAGGCATATTAGGGCATATTGTTTGTTCTTAGGGTAGATTTGGTTTGCATAAATTTTAATTCCACAATACAGCGTCGTAAATGAAACAGTGCAAATTTAAGAAAATTTTACCCAGAGGGTCATTTCTTTCCAATCGAAAATTGACACTTTCGTATTTTATCACGCACCCTGTATCTCTCTCGCAATTATTCAAAATAAGTCTTTTCAACTTATTGTTAATTCCAAATATGTTTGACTTTCAATACTCTTAATAATTATTAATATTAATAATGTTTTTATTTTCTCAGTAACAGATTTCTCTTGGTTTAATTTGGTGACTCAAGTCATATGTTAACCTAAATTAATCCAATCAAAATTGCCATGATAATTTTGTATATTGATTTATTTATTTAGATTGCAAGTTAATAATTTTATAACAGTGTGTAAATCCATCAGAGTTTTTCATATTGTAACAGAGGTTTTGCGAGCCAATAACATTAATTGTATGGATTGGCCCGCAAAATATCCTGACCTTAACATAATAGAGCACGTTTGGTCCCATTTAAAATTATTGTTAGTGCGATCTCGTGATAACACTCCACAAACCTTTGAGGAGTAAACTCAAGCCATTATTAAGAAATGAAGAAACATTTCTTAAAAGTTTATTCGTCATTTAGTAGATATATAGTATCACAGATAATAGAGGTTACAGATAAACACTGGCGTGCGATAATTCCGGGCCCGTAAATGAGACCGGCTTTCTTGAGCGTATCTCCCTGCCGGTTTCTTAACGTGTTGGCTGCTTAGTTTTAGCAGAGATGGCGCGGTTGCGTTTGCGTATTTGCCAGACGCTTTTTTTGTGTTTTTTGTAAGAAAGTTATTAAAACTAACACGTTGGCGGATACTGACGGCAAATCACGCCAATAAACATATTTCTGCCAGGACACTAAGAAATGCCGGTATGCACTTAATAACACACACTGGAAAAATTTTTGTTTGACGTAAAAACTTGAAACCCATAGCTATAGAGTCAACACTATAAAAGGTAATAAAGTCGTAAAAATTACGCGTTATATAACGTCGTGTCCCACTAGGAACATTCTTAATACGTACTTGGACATAACGTTATATGCCGTCAGCTAGACCTTTTATACAAAAATATTTAGAATATTCTTTTTTATAGTACAAATAACATTATTGATAACAAACATACCAAGAATACATAGAATATGAACTTTTAGAAGCAAACAAAACATTTTTTTTTTTAAATCTTTAGTTTATTGGTGCAACTTTTGACAACAGTTTGGAACCCAAAGTCGAGGCTCTCCAATACAATCACGACATGGTCAGACAGTCCCTTTTCCTTGTTGTGTTTGGGAATATAACTACATCGCTTATAATATTTTTTTTTTCTCTGACTTGCCTCAGGTGTAAGAATTGCTTCTAAAATATGACCCAGGGTTTTTTACCCTTTTCTTTGATGTCTGGGTTTAACTGGAGCATCAGAAACAAATGCTCGGCCAGCTGTACGGTCTCCTCGTATGTCTAACAAAGAGACAAAGACTTAATAGTGTGTCTCGGAACGAGTAAAATTTCCCATTTGGTTGGTAGCTCTAATATATTATGTAATAAGAGTTCCACACTGCTATATCTAAAATATGAAATCTTAATGTTTTTCTCGGGCATGAGTAATAGTTTACCATTTGATCGCCTCTATTAATGTCCGACATATTTTCATTGTACTAATTTGGCGATTTCTATAGGTTTCACTTTTTGTTGGTTATGTCTGTTTGTGGTTTCAATTCACTCAGGTTGATAAGCAGTTGTGATGGTTAACACATCACGTTTATCACGCCACTTATTGGACACGTTCATATTTTGTTTCTTTTCTAGATGTGTTTCCCTGATTTTAGTTTGGCTTGGGTAACCGCACGTGGATTGCCTTTTCTGTTAGAACGCAATGTTTCTGTGGTGTGGGTTTTTCGTAATAGCAAAATTTTGGACAAAGTTACGCTGTCAAAGAAATTTAAATAAAAAAATAAGAAGTATATAGTACCTGATGAGAGTTATGTCTATTTACACAACCGGTGTTTAGACGATGGTCATTTTATTTTTAAAGAGACGAGTCTAAATTTAAATAGAGTCCAAGTAAATAGATGTAACAACGTGACGTACCTGATACTTATTTTTGATTCAAAACTGAATTATAGAGGAAGAAATCCGCTTAACAGGCGTAGTAAAATACACGTACAAGGACGAAAGGTAACCTCTATATACAAGGTTTTGGTCAGGCCTGTTATGACTTAATTATGGCGTACCAACCTAGTGCACCTGTTATACCCCGCGACCTGGTCACATTGGCTTTGCACGAAAGGGAGCGAAACTGCAGCGTGGTAAACGGTTTTGTTGTAATTTTGAGGTTTATTGTAGCGCTGTATTATGAGTTATTCGGGTCTTGAGATAAGAAAAAAACACTTGAAAGGTTTTAAACTACTCTATTTTTAATCTAAATATTCATAACAGTTAACAATTATGGTAGCAACAAATGTACGATAGTCATACAGGAGTTATTCAACTATTTCTGGCAATATTCGGTGGTAAAATTATAATTTAATACGGTTATGTCAACATCATTGGTACAATTCGGTTATAAAATATATTTAAAGTTGTAAAGGTTCAAAACATTGTTCAGTGCAATTTTTACTTACAGAAGTAAAAGATGAATTTATAAGCTAGCATATCTCTCTCTTGCTCTACTCGTGTTCTTCTCTCTAAAGATCGAATGGTTTTTGTAAACGTTCTGCGGGATAATTAGGTCATTGGCTTTCTTTTACGTTAAAAATATGATTTTCACTTGCAAATGTTTCAGTTTATTTAGCACTAAAGAGTTTGAAAGTTTTTAAATAGATATTTGTCACTAGGGTTCTGGAATTTTGACTGGTATTTGATTTTTATGGAATTGTCTTTAATAATTAGATTAATTATTACTTTTAAAATTATTTGACTAATCCGGGGTCTTAGTCTGGATAAATAAGAATGTTTCGAATGGTGTTCTTTTGACTTGATTGTTAAAATTCTTAAGAAACTTACTGAATTTTCGGAGTTCACGGTACTAATTTAACTTTACTTTATTTCACTGACTTTTCTGATTAATCTGGAACTGTGTGACGTGCCTTAGTTAGGTCTTGTTGTTTCTTCAATTATTCTGTTCGAACTCTCCGAAATGACGGCATGTTAGAGTTTTTATATTTTCGCAAATTTGCAGGGGAAAATTGGGGATATTCGTCCAACCTATCCGAGTCAGTTTTTGGAAGTTTTGGAGCTTATTCTCCGTCTCTAAGAGGTGTATCGAAGTGGCTGTCAGATTTGATTAATAGGCGATGTGATCACCGATGACATCGTTCTTTACCGAGAATTATTGTGAAATAAGACAAAATTTTAGTAAAAACGATAAATTTTTATTACCTTTTTCCGTTCTCAGCGTCTATTTTAAAAGGTGAATATCCGTAGATGAGATGACCTCGTTTTTGTGGGAGGGCATTTTATTTCTTGGTTCTCGGGGATTGATTGCTTTGTCCAATGAGAGAGTACTACGTTTTGGATAAGTTATATTCTGGGTTGACTTTTAGCTTGCGATTCTTTTATGGGCGTGGAGAGTTATGCGCACTGATATGTTAATTTTTCATTAATTCTGGACGTTCGTGACTAGCGTATCTCGTGAAGCAATTTGACTTAGAAAAAGATGAAGTACATTATTTTACTTTGAGAGTTTTTAATTCTTTCTCATTGTTTTATTTTATGTGAAATATTTTTATTTAGAAATTCTATCGTGACTCCGCGGTCCATCACACACCATAAACAAGATGCTTCAAAATAAAGTTCCTGGTATTTCAGAACAAAGCACCAAAACTGACAGTAAACGCCCCAAGATACGTCACTAATCATGTATTACACAAAAACCCAAGAACACGTACTGATACTACAAGACTATAGCATTTACTTACTTAATAACCGACTATTACAAGCGCAGAGACAAAGACATGAAGACTAACCACCGGACTCAACGAACAATATTGAAGAGGCACGATTTTACGCAGCGCGATTAAATATATGAACAACTCAAACGAAAAGGACATGCTCCATGCAAACCATCAAATTTAAAGAAGATGGCTAAAAACTGAAAATGCAACAGGAAAAAGAAGAAAAGCAAAACGTGTTGAACCCGACTTATTATCACTGAAGTTCCCATATACAAGGGTGTTTCGTGAGAAAAAAAAAAAAAAGAAAATCAAAAGAAAATAAAACATAATTGAAGCACATATGGATATGGATTTTCTTGAATTTTAATTATTGTCCAGGCACAAAACGCACAGCGATTTTGAAAATCTCTATCGCTGAGCAAATGGATATGATATAGGCATGGAATCGCTGAATTTTTAATATCCGTATTACAAATCTTTCCTTGATATCTATATAGCTTTTCCGATTTTTATTTTGGCTTACGTGTGAATGGTCTGTTACTGTCAACAATACCGCAAATTAATTTTCCTCGTTGGTGCCGGCCTTTGTTTTTTCTTGTTTGGGTACACAACATTTCCCGTTCAAAAAAATCGTAGGAACGATCTTTCAAACGTTTTTTCTACTGGTTTCGACTTGCTAACAAATAATATTTGTTCACGCTCTCGCCAAGTGCGAAGATCATATCAACTAGCTGATCTTCATAAAAATAAATTTTAATTCCTTACGATTTAACGCACAAAGTATTCGTCTTAAATTACAACTTTTTAAAATAAGTTAAAAAAACTTGTAAAACTATAATAAATAAATGAGTCCATATTTTATTTCGAAACTTACCATAAAGGTTAGGCATCACTAGCCTTTTTCTACTTGTGAATCGCGAAATATGTAAAGTAAGTAGATCTTTTCAGAAACGTGTTAATTGTGTACAGATCAAGATGGAAGGCATTTTAAACATTAACTGTAGCTTACAATTATTATAATATTAGTCTGGCACTTATATTTTTGTGTGTGTTTGACACTGGTTGAAACCAAATTGCCGCCAGCATCCTTCTGGTTATCGTTCCATAGAAAATCGAAAAATACTATTTAATTGATAATATCTCTAGACGTTTTTCCATAAATCTTACACAATGCTTTTGGATTTTTTTTTAATTTTTGTTCCAGTGGCGCTTTTCAGTTTTTTATCGATTGCCCAATTTGAATAAAATTTTAAGCAATAGTGAACTAGCACATATTTTTTTTATTGCAGAGACATGTTTAGCCAGCCACATCAAAAAATAACATGTGCAAAATTTTGCGTCTTAACTATCATCCTATTCAAAACGGGGTGTGACTCGAAAACGTGTGTGACGTCATATAGTGTGTTTGGCAGCGAACGTAAAACTGTAACGCCTTGACAGTATTAACTAGTGTTGGGCGCATTTGAAATAAAAATAATCGAGAATCCGATTATTTTATTGGAGCATCTGAATGAAAAATACCCTGATGAAAAATTAATTCACTATAATAACCTGTGCATGTGCGCTTTTAAAATACCATGCAGGAACGAATATAATCGAGTATAAAAATAAAATAAAATACGACCTTGCCTTAAAAACCCCATTGCGATTTCGTGGAGTATAATTATTCATCTAAGTGGGTAGTTATTGGAGTGATCATGCGAATGATAATTTGATTTTTAATATAATTCGAATACAAAAGATCTGATTATTCAAAACATGCGATTTCGCCCATCACTTACTATCTTGAAGTGTCTGTCGCTTTCGCGCCATGTACGTCGTCGCACGGTTTGACGTAACAGCCAATGAAGTCGCGTATCTAGAATATAGTGCGTTAAAATGATTCAAACTTTAATAGCTTATATTTAACTCGTGGTATTAAAAAAATATTTTTTTTGTGAACTACACTTTTAAGAGTATTATTTTTCAAATTTAATTTTTACGCAGGTTCCCAGTTTTAAAGGACAATAATACACACTTTAATGTACAAAAAATACAGTTCCATTAAAAAAAAAACATCTTTATGTTATTAGGTACACTTTTCTGAGTCCCCTTATGAAGTTCCTAAACTATTGAAGCCTGGCGCAGTGTTGCGGGACCCTGTATATAATATACAGGTTCTCCGGAAATGACGATTGAAAATTTTTTTTCACATCTCCATAATAAATACCAACAAATCAATAACAAGATAAGAAACAACGATGTTCTTAAATTTGTAAATCGTTTGTCATTACATGCAATAACCCTAGTACCACACCTAAATTGAAAAAATATTTTAACAAGTATTTTCACAGCATTTTGTTTGACAGATTTTTTTTTATATTACTAATATTTATTAATATGTATATAATAATATATAACAATATACTATATATTGTTGAAATATTTATTTTGTATATTTTGACAACATTTAACATTGCCCTAAAATATGTATAGTCATAAAATGAAAACTGATAATTAAATTAGGCATGGCTGCCATCAGACTAGGTGATATGTTAACCCTTACTCCATTACACGATGATAAGGTATAATCAAATTATCAAAGGTCAAATAAATGATGCTTCAAACCACAGAACAATAAAGGCTTAAAACTTGCAGTTTCGAACTCTATAGTTCTCATCAATTTAGGACAAGCACGTTCGGATAAAATAAACTCCTTAAACCGACGATATTTGGCCACGTAGGCAGTGCAATAGATGCAGTGCCATCTTCTAGCAGTTTCAAGTAACCATTATGTTGTGGCAATAAAAAATAGATATGTCAAATCAATATATTCTAAAAATATTTCTATAAATTACAATATTAAATATATTTATTTTTTACTTCATTCGCACAAACAGGGACAGTTATATTATAATAAATATTGTTTAAATATATCTATATTAAACATTGTTTTTCAATAAAGCACAATATTTATTAAAATTGTTTATTAAATATTGCGAATATATTTCTTCAACACTACAAATAACTTTAAAAATAAACGATGTACTAGAATATTAAATAAATATTTTTGAAACATGTATTTTTTAATTTGCAATATTACAAAACCACAACATTTGATAAACATTGCGAGTATTTTGACAATATTGTCACAATAACAAATATTGTATTGATGTTGCCTTAATATTTTGTCAATATTGGGTGCTACTAGGGAAGTTTTATAATAAAATACATCCTTAATAGCCCGCCGCCACACATTTGTTACCACGCTATGGGTTAATATAATATGGGTCACCTAGCTGATATTTTTAAAAAGTGACATCCAATAACACTAACTGCTTATACCTAAAAATTCATTTCTGTATTGTAGCTGTATATAAAGATCCTAATAAATGAAAGAAAAAAAAACAAAAAAACTTTGATGACACACCATAATAACCTCTTACTAGATCCGCATGAAAGTATTTTGCGGACATGTCCATCTTAATAAGACTAAAAATATTTTTTATGTATAATCATACCTTAGAATTTGTCATCGTCATTTCCGGATACCCTGTATATTATAGCGGCGTCCGCTGTTTGGTTAAAGCCAAAGACCTTAGGAAACTATTGGAAGGTCTTTGGTTAAAGCAAACATGCCTTTTGTGGGTAGCGCTACGTCTTTGACCAATAAATTAATTTATTCTTCGAACGCGGTATAACTTTGAAACTTCATTGTATATAAAATAGGTCGCACTTGTACATCATCAATAAGATTTGAACTCAGTTTATATTTGTTCGTCTGAGGATTTGAAGCTACTTTATTTAGCTGAAGATTACGATCTGAGCATATTATGTAGACCTATGTTTAGGAAATAGTTCATTTATGGGTGATGTGGTGCATGTGTTTGTTTATCGCATAGTTAATTTAAAATATGCCATATTTTATAGACCAATTTATATAGATAGGTGGGTATATGTATTTTAAAATTAGTAATTTTAAGTTTAAAAATGTAGACGTTCTGGATAAACTATATTCTTTAACTTTCTTTTTTTTTCTCATTATAGGTACTTATAGATTATAGGTTGAAATATTTTTTTAATGTACAAACTATTTTTTAAATTTTAATTATATTTTAATAAGGCCACTATATCCTGCTCTTTTCAGCATTATAATGTGACGGTAGAGTCATCGCATTTGCCTGAACCCCAGGGTCATCCTTCTAGTAATGTTTAAGTGTAAGGCACACGAAATATGATTGTCTGTATTAAGATACAATCAATAATAGTGTTTTATAGTCATATATAATATAGAATCCCATATATTTCTAGTCTTCTTGTGCTGCGTGTACGCATACCAGGCATACTTTTTTAATTTTATATATAGGTCATATACAGATACAGATAGGCTAAACCTGTATATAGGTATGCCGATAGGTATTTATTTATTATTAATAATTTTAGCATATATACGTTGAATTACTAATTTTATTTCAGTCGTTGTTAATAAAATTGCCAAGTCGTTGATTTTACTTCAATGTTTAGGATATTAAATAAATAAATAAATAAAAATGCCTTTTATGTTACAGAAATATGTGTACAAAAGTTTTAGGGTCTTTAATACTCTATTTATTCATGTAGAAATTTAGTGACACAACTAATTTTTTAATGTTGAATTGTTAGTTGGATGTTGGTCAGTGAAGCAGCTAAGATGATCAAATTATTATTACCGACGTTTCGATCTAAACTACTGATCAATTGCGTGGCACGAAGGCAAAGTATGGGTTAAACTTAAATCCAAGTAGCTCTAGAAATTTTTGGCCGATCTTAACGTGGTTTCCAGATTCTTAAAAAGAAAATGTTTGAAAACTAGACTTCTAGACTCATCTACCTCAACATCATCATATGTCTATAATACAGGGAGTTTCACATTTACCTCGCATCATTTAAAAATTTTAAAACGTTCCCAAATTTACAACCGTTAATTTTTTTCCAATTTTTTCCCAAAATTATTATTGCTGGGCTCTTATATCGGGACGTTTTTCTCGATATTGCTCTAGCGATGACAAATCAAAAAATACGAGGGTTTATTCAAAAATTGCATTTATTGATAATTTAATTTTTTTAAAGTACAAAACTATCAACATTGTACTATAATTTTTGATGTTTCTATGATAAATTTTATGATAATTAACAAATTTTTATATACAGAGTAGAACAAAATTTCTCATTTTTAAGAAAATTTACAATAATAATAAAAATATTGACAGAAGAGCTGTATTCAATAAATTTAATATTTTGTTGGCCCTCCTCGATTGCGTATTACATCTCTACATCGATTTGGCATTGTTAAAATTAAATTGTTAATAAACTGTTGATCTAACAAATTCCATTCCTCCAAAATACCTTCCCTTAGTTGTTCAAAATTTTCGAACCCTCTGTCTCTGGACCTCAGTGCCAGTTTTAATTTTGACCAAACGTGTTCTATAGGGTTGCAATCGGGAGAATTTGGCGGCCATATCATTCGATTTACTCTATTCGCGTGGAGAACTTCGTTGACGATTTGAGCCCTGTGTGGCCTAGCATTATCGTCAACTAGGAGAAAGTCCTCTCCGAAGTTCTCCGCAAATGGAATAACGATAGGAACGAGACAGTGGTTTGCATAAGAATAACCATTAATTTTATTATTGGTTATAAGAAGTTCCATTTTCCCATTAAAAATTATGCCTTCGAAAACTGTAAGACCGCCACCCCCAAATGCCACTCGAGGATCCATATTTTCCTCTATATACCTCTCATTTTGCCCTCTCCAAACAAAAATACGCCTATCAGAACCGTATAAATTTACCCTCGTCTCATCTACGAACATGCAGTTTCGCCATTCCGCGTTCTACTTCTGGTGTTCCTGAGCCTATTGGCGCCTAGCAGCTCGATGATGTGGTATCACTAACGGACATGCAGCTCTACGCCTGGCTCTAGAACCAAATAAAATTGTTTAACGTTTCGTATTTTAACAACAAAAAATGCGTCTAACCACCTTGGGCCAGATTCCTGTAACCTTCTTCTTACTGTTACATTTGACACATTAACTTGAGTCGCAGCACGTAGACTTGCGCTAATTCTTCTGGAAGTATATGTTCTATTTCTTCGGGCTAAGAGCGGTGCATACCGAGCTTGTCGATTATTTAATATCCTAGGCCTGCCGCCGCCATGCCTGTAATTAGCGCTTCCACATTACTTTCGTAATGGTGCTGCGGTGAACATTATACAGAGTGCCTACATCTTCATGACTCCTTCCATCCAGTACTAAACGTACTACGTTTTGAATTTCATTTGAACCTAACTTTGGAGCTGGCACTTTCGGGTTTTTAGCAAAAATTGTAATTTAGGACAATTAATTCATACATATAACATTACCGAATGGCATGAACATTACCATAGAAACTTTTATTTCAGAGCCACCTTTGAACTTTTTTTTAAAAATCTAAGACTGAAAGGAAATTGTTTCAATTTTCTCGCATTTTGAGAGGTTTTACCAAAAATAAGAAATGTTGTTTAACCCTGTACATGGCAATTTGTTATTTATCATAAAATTTATCATAGAAACATCAAAAATTATAGTACAATGTTGAGAGTTTTGTACTTTAAAAAAATTAAATTATCAATAAATGAAATTTTTTAATAAACCCCTCGAATTTTTTGATTTGTCATCACTAGAGCAATATCGAGAAAAACGTCCCGATATAAGAGCCCAGCAAAAATAATTTTAGGAAAAAATTGGAAAAAAATTAACGGTTGTAAATTTGGGAACGTTTTAAATTTTATAAATGATGCGAGGTAAATGTGAAACTCCCTGTATTATAGACATATGATGATGTTGAGGTAGATGAGTCTAGAAGTCTCGTTTTCAAACATTTTCTTTTTAAGAATCTGGAAACCGTGTTAAGATCGGCCAAAAATTTCTAGAGCTACTTGGATTTAAGTTTAACCCATACTTTGCCTTCGTGCCACGCAATTGATCAGCAGTTTATATTAGGTCATTCTCAGGAATATGAAAATAGATCTTCTGCGTTGAAATATTGAATAGATTTTGCATAACCATAAATGACAATATATAGCCTTTCTATACGCACGTGGTTTATCTTATTTTTATAATTAATTTTTCCAGTTGATGTTCACTGTTAGCCAACAGGCATCAAGCAAGTGCCTATCCTGTGCCAATCCTTTATAATTTATAGTTTCTAAATTGTTCTGCATATTTTCTTTACGGAATACCTATATTCTAATACGGTTCATGTTAAAACACTTGATAGTTATCAGTTAATGTTCAGAGCAATTAAAACTTACATAACTGATGGTAGACAAGTAGTTTTATATTTCTTTTCTATTCACGCCGCACAGTGGATCACGGCTCCAGTCAGCTGGCTTTTGAACCCTTAATTGGATTTATCGTCAGAAGGTTGATGACTTGAAAGCGTGTCCTTTATTTCAGTACTGCTTTATCACACACATGATCAATTTGGCTTTATCAGAAAAAATGTTAAGTTATTTTACTTCTTTTCAACTATTTAATTTATTGATCAAACCGGGATCTTGACCACAAAAGTATTTTAAATCAGCTTAAAATAATTTAACGGGCAGCGGTCCGACAGCAAATCTATGAACTTGTAGAAACAAAAGGCCACGATTTTCTCGCGATTTTATATTTTATGAGTGATTTCTCTATAACTTTTTTAGAGCGGTATACGTAAATTCAATTAAGACGTGGAATTCTTTTAGAGATTTTTATTACCAATAGCTTTTAAGCGAGATCTTTTCTAGAAACGGAAATAATTTATTCCTCTTTTGGGCCTCTGGGCCTCTCATCTAGGACTCAGTGAATAGAAAAGTTTTACACATATAAGTTCGAATCTCAATATTGGCTCTTATAAATTTATTCTTAATAGATTTTGTGGTCTCTGGCAATATAAAAGAAAATTATTATTTGAATACGAGGAGGAAATTCGTTTCGAGACAATGTTAACTATTAGATCATTTATTTACAAAAGTATTGTTTATTCTTTAAAACAAAAAAGAAACATGGAGACAAAGCTATATTCTAAGAATAAGTAGGTATACAGTTTTGTTCGATAAAGCTCATTAAAACAAACTACTGGGTTAAATCAACGTTAAAATAAAAAAAAAGACTACATATCTGGCACTTTTATTGGTGGCTGGATATCGTAATCTTACGACTAAATCTTTGTAAGGGACAAACGCTACCAATCGTATTTGAGAAAACTTGCCCCTTGAGAAACTTTTCATATAGGCTTCCTTGACCTGTTTGTCAATCTTGGCATCATAATTTCTAGCACTGTTTTTTTACAAATCCGAAATTTTCCTATATTTAAATTTATAGGTTGTTCTTTTCCAATAACGAATCTTTGCGAAGCACATCTTTGTCGCTATCAGATGACAGCGACTCCGTCAACGTCAATGTTTCTTTTTTCATAAAACCATACTTCAGTAGAGGTTTTTCATCGTCAGGGAAGTCAGAGACGGACTTGCCACCACGCTTGTTGGGCCAAGATTTTGACAGGTGTCATTTTATAAAGATGAAAACCGATTTTTTAAATAGTGTGGTCATTCCTCTTTAAAAATGGTACATTTGTTTCGATAAAATTGTAGTGTTGTGCTTAATGCGAGAGAGTAATAAATTATTATATATATAAAACCCAGTGATCTTCGCCGTATTTCATAGGTGTAGTCCAATTATTATTATTGTAGCCATGATTATTGTCAGGGGTCCCGAGATCGGATAGGTAGAGGCACAGGTAGTTTACCTACCTGTGCCTCACTGTTTTAAAAATTTGAAATGTTTAGTTACTTTCCGGCAGTTGTTGAAAAGTTCGTTCTTGAAAATGGCTAGTGTTTCTGAATTTGTTGCTGAGAAACGGATTAGTAAAACTGCGTTTTCTAAAAATGAGAAAATTATTATTCTCAACGTGTTTAACGCTCTTCGCCGCCAAAATTCAACATTTTGCAAAAATAGTTGAAATGTGTTCGAATATGACTGGAGTCGGACAGTTAACAATATACCGACTTGTGCACGAAGATAAATGCGCCCCGATCATGTCACCAAAGAGAAGCAGGGACGTCTTAAGACTTCTTGAGGCCCTGGGCCCATATGCAAAAGGAGGCCCTCTGTTGCGCGGAGTATAATAAAGGGCGCAAAATTATTTTTGAAACCACGCCCAACTTTCGTTTTTGTCTACTATTAGGTACAATATTTTACATGGAAAAGATATATGTTAAATAATTATTTTCATGTGAAATAAGATATAAAACTTCCATTACAAACTTGTACAGGGTTATCCAACCAAGACTAGACAAGGCGATTTTTTGACTTTTCCTGTACTTTTATAAAAAAACTGAAATAGCCATCTTAAGTCATTTTCTCCCGCGAATTCGAATATCTTCAGCAAAAAACAATTGAACATCAAACAAAAGTACTAGGGGTCACTTTGATATTTTTTTAAATGGGATGCCGTATTTTTAATGAGCTTATCCGATTTCTCATATAAATTTTGATCTAAAATGTTGGATTTTTAATTTTTTTTTTTTTTTTTTTTTTTATTTTTAACATTTTCCGAATTTAAAACTGAAGAAAAAAGGCGTTTTTGAATTAAAAATCCAACATTTTAGATCAAAATTTATATGAGAAATCGGATAAGCTCATTAAAAATACGGCATCCCATTTAAAAAAATATCAAAGTGACCCCTAGTACTTTTGTTTGATGTTCAATTGTTTTTTGCTGAAGATATTCGAATTCGCGGGAGAAAATGACTTAAGATGGCTATTTCAGTTTTTTTATAAAAGTACAGGAAAAGTCAAAAAATCGCCTTGTCTAGTCTTGGTTGGATAACCCTGTACCTACGTTATTAATCATTTTATAATAAAATATTTTTCATGAGTCTCGACAGTTTACCTTTAGTTAATTTGCTATCGGAAACTTGGCTAATATACGATGCTGTTCTACCTAAAAATCTGGAACATGACTACCAAATTGTGTCATCATTGGCGATCAACGAAAAATCGTATGGTAGGGCGAGTGGCGGACTTGCTATTTTATACAAGAAAAAGTTTGCCGTTCAAATTTTGGACTTAACACCATGGTGGATTATTTGTAGTTTTAGTTACGGTTTAATTAAGTTTATCTTGTGTTATGCATATCTCGAGCCTTCTTGCAACCTGAGTCAGTTGTTGGAGCTTTTCCACACATCTCTGGATAGTGTTGTTGATAACTATCCCGATCGCGCTATCATAATATCTGGCGATTTTAATAGCAGAGTGGGTGAATTGTCTACGGTTCCAGAGGAGTTGCTTGACAATACTAATTTGTACCTGAGTTCGGTAAGTAATGATAAAATTCTGACTCCAAAGGGCCGTGATGCTTTTGAACTTTATGGAGGACAACAACTTCTCATTAATTAACGGTCGCGTTCCAAGTGATAGACGATACAACTACACTTTTTGTAATGCCAACGGCAGTAGCGTGGTTCATCTAACATTTTGCTACAATGCCAATCTTGCAGTGATTTTTGATTTTAGAGTCTTGCCGGACATATCGCTTAGCGAACACTTTCCTACTTGCACTTGGCTGGATTTACTTATTACCTGTAGGTACTCACCCTCAGCTAAATGAAGAGCAACCCAATAAAAAAACTCTTAAATGGGACGACAACAAAATTAATTTATATCGTAATAATATTCAATATTGTCATAGTGTAGGAACACAACCATCAGACCCAAACCTTCTATATAAAACGCTTCATGAAACTATTTGGACCTCCGCGGAAGCATTAGGGTTAATCCATACAAAAAAGTCATGTGCACAATCACCTCCAAACAAACCGTGGTATGCCCCTGAGTGTTATTTCGCAAAAAAACAATTTAAAACTCTGCTTGGGGTGTGTAAGCACAATAATTTTTTAGAACCTTTTAAATCCAATTTTTTAACTGCAAAAAAACATTACAAAAATTTAATAATAAAAAAGAAACGCGATTACGACAAAGAAATATTAAACACGTTGGCTTGCGCAGGAAGCCCTGCTGTTTTCTGGTCAACGTTAAAAAGGTTTATGTATAGAGAAAATTACTGCCCCATCACCAAAGAACAATGGGAAGAGTTCTATGATCACAAAGTAACACAAAAATCTTTCTGTAACTTACAATTTTTTGACGCAGGAAACTTTATCTTTGATCCGCCTATTACTCTAAACGAAGTGAATTCTTGTCTTGCCAATTGCAAAAAGGGAAAGTCTCCAGGCAAGGATGGAATAACTTATGAATTTTTTAAATATCTACCTCAGAATTGGTGTTTATATCTTTTATAGCAGCCTGTTTAACAGAATTCTCGAAACTGAAAAAACGCCTACAAGCTGGTCGGAAGTAATACTAACAATGTTGCATAAAAATGGCCCAAAACAAAATCCAGAAAATTATAGGGGAATTTTCCTAATAAATTGCTGTGCCAAACTCTTTACATTAATTTTACTTGAACGTATCACTTCGTTCGTAGAAACCAACAATGTTCTTCTAGAGTGCCAATCGGGATTTCGTCAAAGGCGTGGTTGTCTTGATAATATTTTTGTTTTAAACTCCTTAATACAGATCTATCTGAGATTAAAGGGCCGAAAAGTGTATGTCGCGGTTATTGATTTAAGCAGGCTTTTGATTGCATTAACCATGGCTTGATGTGGGAAAAACTTTATAAAACGGGCATGAGTGCAAAAATAATTCGAATAATAAAGTACATGTACGATAATGCCACAATGTCTATAAAAACAGGCAACTCTCACACCAGGTCATACGATATAGTTAAGGGAGTCTTACAGGGTGAATCCCTTAGTCCTTTGCTCTTTTCAATTTTTTTAAATGACA
Source organism: Polydrusus tereticollis (assembly GCA_963920685.1). Taxonomy (NCBI): domain Eukaryota; kingdom Metazoa; phylum Arthropoda; class Insecta; order Coleoptera; family Curculionidae; genus Polydrusus; species Polydrusus tereticollis. The sequence continues at coordinate 62,786,531 of OY987329.1, forward strand.
TAGAGGAATTCTTCTATTCTAAGGGGCTACAAGGGTTAAATATTGACAATATGGTTAGCATTATTTTGTTGGCATTCGCGGATGATTTAATATTGGTAAGCGACTAACAGCAAGATTTAAATAAAAAACTTCAGGTTTTGCAAGAATATGCAGACGTCTGCAAATTAACACAAAAAAAAACAAAAGTAATGATTTTTAGTAAGGGCGGTCATTTTCAGAATTCTTCCAGTCATAACTTCTATTATAATAACCAACAATTAGAAATAGTTAATAGCTATACTTATTTGGGTGTTGAATTTTCGGCATCTGCTGTTTTTCGCGAAATGTCTAACAAAACGGTGACGAAATGCAAACAGGGCTTCGCGGCGGTCACAAGCTTAATGGCAAGAACTAAAATAAACTATTGGTATTCTAGAAGAAGATTGTATGACAGCGTTGTTCTGCCCTCCTTAACGTATAACATTGGACTTTGGGGTTTGAGATACCATAGCATCGTTGAAAGGGTTCAGGTTGGGTTTTTTAGCGATTTTTCTGCTTGCCAAGGAATACGCCCGATTATTTGGTACGTCTTGAAACGGATTCAGTTAAATTATCTTTACTAATTTTTAAGGCGGCACTGTCTTGGCTGTTTAAATTAATCTCAATGCCTGACGATAGACTCCCAAAAATTGTCTTTTTACGATTAAAGGCCTTAACCCGCAATAGCTGCGAAAAAATACAACTGTATTCTTCAACTAAAAAACTATTTTGAACAGTAAGGGTGCATAAATATTTTTGAAAACTGTCTTAATGGGACAGCACATCCTAAAAAAACCATAGGTGAGTTGACAGAGAGGTACAAAACCTTCCTCATTCAGAGGGACGCAGACATTTTATCTCGCTCATCTTTCCTGTTGTTTGCTCCATATTTATCTTACATAAATCTACCAAACTATTTGTCTGTGAGAGTTCCAATACACTTGACAAGAGTAGTTGCGCAGATTAAAACATGCAACAAAAATTACCTCAAAATTACTTGTCAAAAAAACACTTACAAAATTCAAACTGATCAAATTTGCTCCATCTGCAATCTACTGCGCAACGAAGATGTTTATCATTTATTTTTTGAGTGCCCCTTTTATTATCATTTACGTGAAACTTTTCTAGAAAGCAATAATATAAACAGCATGCATGGTCTGGTCTGCGCAATTGATTCAGGCTCCTCCCAAGAACTATCGGCAATTTATAATTTTGCTGTTGGCGCAATGACGGTGCGATCATTTCTTCGAAATGAATAGGTGGCCTTTGTTTCCTTTCTAATTTGATGTGAATTTAGGTGATTTATTATTCCCTGAAACCTGAAATGTATACTTTTGTTTATTCTTATTTTTAGTGGGTTAGGAGTGTATTTTAGATTTGGTTAACATTATGTTTCAAAATAATATTTATGTGCTTAATAATTATTGTAAGTGTAAGCAACAAACCCTTGTAATAAGGATTTTAGTTCCTTTTGATACAATAAATTAATAAATAATAAATAATAATTACCTTTAGTTAATTTAATTTTTTATTTGATTATATTAGATATTGAATCGTTTTTTTCTAGAAAGGGAACTGGACTTTCTGGAAGGCGGGTCATGCCCTCGCCTGCCCCTACTTATAATAATGTTTAATTTTTTCATCGGCTGTCGCATCACCCCGGCTCACTTTTAATAATATGACTAAGTAAGGCGAGGCCCCATTAATTGACGCCGAAGCCACTGGGCCCGGGCCCATCCGGCCCATGCCTTAACCTTAAAGCGTCCCTGAATAGGTTGGAATTTCAAACACGGTCGTCGAAACACGGTCGTGGTTGGACGATCGATCGCGGACGGTCGATCATGGTCGCTTAAGCTTAGTTCATAAAGATGTAAATCACGAATTTCGCATCCGAAAAATTACCTCTCTTGTCCTATATCATATAGATGCGAAAACTTATTTTTTTTTTATGATAAGGCACAGCAATGCAGGATAGATCCTTTATGGCGTATGGCTGGAAGCAGTGCGTGAGCGCAGGAAACGATTCACGTTATGGTCTTGAATCTTTGGAGATTATACTCGTTGGGGAACACGATCTCAGGGAGGTCGTTCCAGAGTGATGACATTCTCCAGATGAAAGAATTTTGAAACAGTGTCGTTCGAGGGACACTAAGCTGAACCACGTACTGGTGGGCTGCAGTGACTCGTCGTGTATTTCTACCATGCAATGCTCTGGGTGGAATCAAGCGGGCAACCTCAGTTGAGCACTTGTCATGAAAGTATTTATAAAATAGACTTAAGTCGCCAACCCGCCTTCGATGTTCAAGGCTTTCCAGGTTGTTTGTCAGACTATGGTCACCGATCAAGCTAATGGCTCTTCTTTGAATGGAATCTAGCAATCTCAGGGTATGTTTAGGAGCAGAGCCCCAAATACGCAAACAGTACTCCAGCGATGGTCGAATTTGGGCTTTATAAAGCATCAAAAGTTGTTGGGGTGTATATAGGTTCGTAGTTCAGGTTAGCAGGCTGCCTTAACAATGGCCACAACGTAACTATGCCAAGACATATGACATGACTATCCAAATGAACGCCCAATAAATGAATTGATGAAGCCAAGGGAATCGAGTGTCCCGCGATAACTATATCCGGTTCTTCAACATTAACTTTTTTAGAAAAAACTGCCGCCTGGGTCTTTTAGCGTTGAATTCTATTTGGTTACTGTCACCCCAAGACAGAATTTCTTCCAGGTCTTTGTTGAGATGTAAGACCTCTCGCTGCCTATAGAGATGTGCATTGGCGGCCGATGTCCGAGCATCCAAAGTAAAAGATGAAACAAGTGTGGTGTCATCAGCAAAGCTATATAGAGGATTTTAAGTTTTTTCCAAAAGATCGTTAATGTATAGTAAAAAGAGGGTGGGCGACAATATAGAACCTTGAGGGACTCCGGCGTTGATGTTGAATGTGTCTGAAAGAAATCCGTCCGTCGCCACTCGCAGAGAACAGTCTTTAAGAAAGCTAGACAGTCATGAACAAAATTGAACCGGCATTCCGTACGCTCTCACTTTAGTTAGGAGCCCCTCATGCTATACTCGATCAAAAGCCTTGGAAATATCCAGTGCTGCTACCGCCCGGGACTCCCCATGATGTTCTATTGCGTTGTTCCAAACGTGAGTAACATAAGCGAGAAGCTCTCCTGTTGATCTAGACTTACGGAATCCATACTGGCGGTCACTAATAATGTTAAAGCCTTCCAGGTATTTTAATAATTTTTCGTTGATAGCCTTCTCCATAACTTTTGATAAAACTGAGAGCAATGCGACTGGACGATAGTTGTTTGGCAAGGTCTTCTTGCCTTTTTTGGGTATAGGCTGGACTCGCAGTCTTCCAGCAAGAAGGAAATAATATTCCTCTTTTGTAGAATAAGTCAAAAAGCCTACAAAATACCGGTGTCAGTTCGTTAGCGCATGTCTTAATTACAATAACTGGAATATCGTCAGGATCAGAAGCCTTTTTAGTGTCAAGACTCCTCAAGATTCGTGTAACATGGCGGTGGCGGAACACAATCTCGGGCATTCTCGCTTCTACAGAGGGGGAATGTTCGGTGGAGTACTTCCCTGAAAATTAACCGTTGAATGTGAAGAGAATAATTCTGCCAGTAAGTTTGCTTTTTCCAGCGCTTTGGTCGCAATTATGTCATCAGAACGTGTTAGAGGTGGAATGGTTGACTTGGTAAAGTTCTGACTGACGGCCTTAGCTACCGACCAAAATGATCTTGAGCCGCTAGGACATTCAAGAAGTTTGTCTTTGATCCTCTGGTTGTGTGCTTCCTTGCTTTGGTTTTCGTTTGCTTTCATTGGTTTCGAGCGTTAACAAAGATGGTACGATTTTCGGCGGTAGGATTTTTACGCCATTGTCGATAGAAACAATTTTTTGATTTAACAGCTCGTTCGCAACTTTTGGCAAACCAAGGCTTGCCGTTAGTAGGGCACTTTATTGAGATAGGGATGAATAAGGCTTCTATGCCAGTAGGATAACCTCCAATATTTCTGTGCACAGATGGATGGATCATCAGAGGTAAAACAAACGTCCCGCCAAGGAAAGGTTGGAAAATGGTCCTTTAGGTCATCCCACTTAGCTAATGTATAATGCCAGACCTTGCGTGGTTTAGAAGGCTGTTGGGCACTAATTGGTAGTTTGTTCAGTGCCGAAATAAGGTTGTGGTCAGACGTTCCTAACAGTGGCTTCACGGTGACAGTGTACAAGTCGGGGTTTGAAGTTAAGAAAAGATCCAACGAACTAGCGAAATCATCATCTCGGTCTGGATTCCGAGTTGGTTCACCCACGAGCTGGGTAAGGCCAGAGCTGATGGCAAAGGATTCGGCTTCGCGACCTTGCTCGTCGGTCATATTTGATACAGTTGACTGTGAACGTTGAAGTCGCCTAGGATGACAACTTCGGAATTGGGATGGTGGGTTTGCAAAAAGTCGATAGTATTAGCCAGAGAGAAGAACATGTCTCTATAATGGGTATCGCTTGGCGGCCGGTGAAGGCAGCAGATGAATTTAGTAGTAATTCTCTGCGTTGATATTTTAAACCACACATTACATCAAAGTCGTTCGGCTCGAGTGTCTCCTCTCGTTGACAAGAAATATTACTCCGGACAAAGAGACAAATGCCAACATTCCGCCTAAATCGGTGATGGAAGTCGTGCCCATAAATAGGTGACCGTACTATCCGATGATCTGACCTTTGTTTCGGTTAGTGCAAGTACATAAGGTATACATTAATCACTTTAAACGGTTGGCAAAACATTGGCCGAACGAAATTACATCACCATGATACTGATATGATACTAACGGCGTGCGCGGTGGCTCTTGAAGTCACGCAGTGAGCTATTTTTTTAATTTAACGCGCGAATTATATGGCAACGTAAAATTTACGGTACTAAAAGGCGAATTTATATGAAATTTTTATTAAATTTTCATCAAATTTTAAAAGGGGTAGACGTGGAAGAGTAGTAGTTGTAATTTTAATATTAAAAAGTGTTTTTTTTTAAAGAGGCTGAACTATTAGATATTCGTTATAGATACCTTACCGTAAAGAAGCCAATAATCATGGACTGAATACAAATAAATATGTATAATGATAATGTGGAATATAGGATATTGAGTCGAAAATGTTTGTCAAGAAAAATCTGCATTTTATTCAAAATAATAATTTATTTTTCAACAGCAATACACCACAAGACATTAAAACAATAAAAAATAATTTGTAATATATACAAACACACATGAATTAATATTTAATTTGGAATAAATTCCTTAAAAATTTACAGAATTTACCTATTTTTAAAATAAGAAGCAATTTTTTTTAATGAATAAAATAAGCTCAAAGAGTTAAATGCTCAAATTATTTTTTTTCATTGACGTTTCAGATAAACAGATACCTAAATGATTTGCTTCTTTTCATATTTTATTGTTTCGTCATAAATTATTGTGAATTGTAAATGACAAATATTTTAAAAAGGGTTAATAATTAACAATCTTATGATCTTCTCTTTGTTTGAGATGTTCGATCCACTTAGTTTGAATTTATAACTATTAAAAATATTACCCCTTTAAGCGAGCGCTCGACGCTCAAAAGTCACTTCTCGCTGACCGCTTTTAGCCTACACCAGCCGAGCCGAATCCCGTAGAAACCCGCCAATCCGACCGAATACCGTACTAAGAACTTCAGTGGTGAGTAAGATTAAACCGACTAGGGTGTTTCGAATAAAACCGCCGCGTCGTTTATTTAACTAACCTAACCGTTCATTAAAGAGGTTACCGAAGGGGTTATTGACATCGCACCGTTCTAAAACCGATTCTAGCCTTGGCGTAGTTCGAGGGTATAATCCATAGACATATAATAAAGGAGAGACAAAATTGTTTACCTTTTAACCCGATCACACACCGTTTTGATTAGAAATCAATGTTGGCGAACTTCTGCTGATTGCCCTAGATTTACCGCCTGTGTTTGGCAACGAAGGGTATTATTACTTATATTAAATGCATCTTTTTTGTGTGCATAAGTAAGAATATTATACTAAATTATTTGCGTGTTTTTTTTTCTGAATTAAGATACCTAATTTCTGCTTTTAAAATTATTTCTTGTTTCCTAATTACACTTAGCAATAAGTTCAAGGAAATACTTGCGGCAACGCTGTACGGACGTATGTAACAGCTGCGAGGCGATATCGTATAATGATTCATTCATTTTATTCGTTTTACGTGGAAAGTTAGTATTACAGTGTTGTTGCGCTGTGCTTGTTTCGTTTTGCGATTTTTGACTGATTTTCAGTGTTTTTTTTTGTTAATAAAACTATTAAGAGTCTTATTAGCTATCTAAAATGGTTCGCCAGTGCGTAGTTTGTAAAAAAAGTGACTATTCTAACCCCGGATTGATATTTCGGCGGTAAGTAAGGTTATGTTTTTTTTAGCGGAAGCAGTGCGGTGGTTAATTATTATTGTATATAATTTATTAAATTATTGCAAGCAACAATAATATTTTTTATATCTGGACTTCTTTAAAAAAAATACCTCGATGGTGGATAAAAAAAATATTGTAAAATTCCAAACTTTATTTGATTTGATTTTTAATTTGAAGCTGGATTTCGCATTTTTAGGCTAAATATGTAATTTTGTTGCACTCACTTGAAATGCAGGTCAATATAACTAGATTTTTTACAGGTCAACATTTTGTTTACTTTCTACTTCGCCTGCTACAACACATTTTAATACACTTAAGTATTTACTTATGTATTGTTGTAGCTTTCCTGTAAATCCTGAGCGCAGACAAAGATGGATTTCTCTTTTGGATTTAAAGAACCAGCATATCATATATCATAAAGTATGCTCAAATTTGTTCAGGTCATTTTGATCAAAGTGATATAATAATCACCCAAATAACTGGTCGAAGGCAAATAAGACCAGATGCCCCATTTCAGTACTACAGTTTTTACTGAGCATTTATCTTACAGGTAAGAAAAATTAAACGTATTTACAGTTGATTATTTTAATGTTTTTATTATTACATTTATACTTTTTTTTTTAGTTCGGACTTACCATCAGTGATACAACCCCAAGAAAATCTGTTAGGTAAGTAAATTGTAAGATATTCTTGTATTGTTGAAGACTTTTCTAACATAAACATATTTAATTTAAATATTTTCATTGCTACAACAGCAGTAAAATATTATAGGGAGCATTAACTTGGTATAATGTTAAAACTGGGTGGTGCGTTGAGGCATGCAATAATCTGTAAGTATAACAAACCAATAATTTAAAACGTTTTTATATGTTGCATACCTTAACCACTCTGTATAGTAAAACGTTTTTTGACAAAATTTAAATTAGGTTTTATAATTTTGTTGTATGAAAATATTAATTTTTTTACTTTTAGATCTTTACATATTGATTTTGACAGCATGTTTAAAAATCCGGAATATCCTGATCTGTCTAAAGTCACTGCTGAACAAAGTCAAGCTGGCCCCTCAAATGTGTAAGTATATGAATGTATATTTTAAGTAGGTACTTAGACAATAATTTACCGAAAATTTATCAGGAATTTTTTTGCAATCCAACAAGATGAAATGAAGCCTTTGTCGTCCACAACAGAAACAACAGACACTGCTTCAGAAACCGAAATAAAAATTAAGGGGTTTGTACTTTTTATATAACATTTTTTTTAAGCCATATTTTGTTCTTTGCTTTAGAGCATCTATGCTAAATTTATTTGAAAATTAACATTCTTTAAAATGACACATCAAAATTTTGTTTGCTTTTTAATGAAAAATATGACAATATTGGTAGGTAGGTAAGTCAGTAGGATTGTTATTACCTACTAAATTAATAATTTGTAGTCCTATTACATTATTTTTTTGTTTACAGCATAGGAGAGCCACAGTCTCCTTCTTCTGCTCTCAGAAGTTGGAGATTTAAATCCCCAAGGAACTTATCAAAGGGGTAAAAAAAGGTAAAACTTATAATATTTTCTCTTAGTTAGTTTTTGCATAGGTACCTACTTACTTCATTTCTTTTTAATTTTAGAAAAAGATATATTGGAGATCTTGCCAGTAGCGATTTTTCAACTCCGGAAAAGAGAAGAAGAAATGTAGCTCTTGTAAAAAGTTGTGATGAAAAACTAAATCTTTATGGCATAAAAGAGGAACAGCTTTAAGGTGGTTAAATCATACTTGTCGGGTAGAGAGCAAAGGGTAGTAGTAGGTAGAGGTTCAAATAAGGTATTTTCGGCTAACAAATCTATTATGGTAGAGGAATACCACAAAGAAGTGTTATATGTCAAGTTGAGCCCAGGCAACCAGAAGACGAACAATGACGTCTTGTGACGTCGTTTATTGGTTATATTTAGTCATTTTCGTCAAAAGACGACTTTCGGCCCAAAAAAGACGTCATTGTGACGACATATCGACGCCGTTATAGATCGTCTCGCGCATTACGTCTTAAGACGTCGATTTTTGGTTTAGCGTATGAATTTCGATAGGAGCAGGTAAACATGAGACATGAGACTATATAGAGAGTAAAAGGCACCCCAGACGTCTGGCTGTGATTAGTTAACATTTAGTTGACATAAATGACATTTGACGGCTAAGCACATTTTTGTTGGCGCTTATCGTGTACCTACCCATATATTTTTATTAAAAAAGTAAAAAAAAAAGTAAGAAAAAGTGATCTCGGACGGGGATACGAACCTACAACCTTCAGCGTTGCAGGCAGACGCTCTAACCACTACGCTACGATCAGTTAATCTTATTTCGGCAATGACAGCAGCCGTCCGACAGTCCGAGGTGCTTTTTAGTAGTACTAAACATACATAGGTATCCCAACGTTGCCATCACAAAACGAGGCAAAACGGGAACCGTTTGGCGCCCTTTTAACCCATATAAGTCTAGTGGAAGTGGCAACAACATATTCCATTTGGGTTACCAATGGGCGATATAGCATATTATATTGTATATTTATTTTAAATCAATCACAGCTGATGTCCCGAGTGCCAAACAGTTATTGGCAACGTTGGAGTTATGTCTGCCAGCTGCCTGCATGTCTAGCTTCTCTCTCGGTCACGACGCTAGACCGCCGCGAGCGTGAGGACTGTCAAATTTCAGCAATTTCCATTGGTTGAAACAATCATCTGACGTGAACCGACCAATTAAATTCCTGCAATTTGCGTCTAGTGTGATGCGTTCCTTTCCCGCTTTCTCCATCCCCAAAAAAACATAAGCGGTTGAGCTACTGGTCAATTTCCCGGTTTTTTCATAAATTCCAAATTCATGTGTTTGGTGTGTGCAATTTATTCTCTGGTTGGTAAGTACCTATATAGATATAATATATAATACTCCTACCATATCATAATAATTGTGGTAATAACTAATCTTTTTCAATAAGGATCCCGAAATGAGCAGATTAAAAAAGCTAGGTTAGTTCAGTGAAAACGGTGTAGTTGTTTAAATTTCGATTTCTGCAAACTTGACCGAGACAATCTGGTCGTAAGTCTAGTTATCTGTACCTATCCAAATTAGCAGACTTTAGGATTTATTATAAGCACTGGATTAGTAAAAATTTAAATGTTAATTATGGAAAGTACGTCAAGCAAATTGGATACAATTATGTTCTTTTTAGGTACTTAAACGATAAGTTCCATTATGTCATATGTAGTTATAGAATTCTCTGACAGTGGGGGGCTTGCTGTGGTTGATTCGGATTGGTTAACTCCTAGAAAATGTGAAGTGTTCTGGCCTCCTTATAAGGACCGAGGAACCTTTTTCAAAGCCTTGAAAGCACATGAACAACGTGAGGAATCGTGGAAAGTGTATTCTGTTGCTCGTGTCTTTTTTGAAACAGGTTTGGCTGGAAAGCATTTCGTTGTTTACTTAACTTTTCAATTACTTTTTGCCTCTTGCCTGGGGCTCTCGGAGTAGGAGGGGGCTATTGCTCCATCACTCTCTGTATTGACACCTATTGTTTGAATATGTTTTATAGGGTATCTACATATTTTCAGATGATCTAGACAGAGCTTTAGACAAACAAAAAAAAGCTGAGTTTACTTCCAACTTGGACACAGAAGAGGAAGACGAAGAACAATTTGGTAAAAGGAGAAGAATTGTTACGAAAAGGTTATATTCCAGTGACGATGAGGAAGATGATGGACGCCCTAATAGACATTTTGTCATAAAACGTCCTCCACCAATTAAATCAAGCGTTTTAAAGAAAAAGAAAGGTTCAGGCAACTTGCAAGGTAGGTATCGCTTTCTGTATACAGATAGGTAATAATTAGTTATTTAATTTAACTGATAGTAAGTGTCAAGTGTAACACTGTGTAATTTTCGTGATAGGCATTGAAAGTTTAGGAATATAGTTTAATAAATATAAACTTTTAGATGTTCTCTCATTACATCCCAGTCCTACGGAAACTGCAAGTTTAAACAAACTGACATCTCTGTTTCATACACCAACCGGATGTGCTCCAAGCCTTTCTAGTGAAACTTCAGGTAAATTTTTTTCCTCTAAATTGGGTGCAGTTCCTTCAAATCTAGTTTAGTTGATGTTTAGGTTTTGAAGTACGTATTTCTTTTTAATTTATTTAAAGGATATACTGCTTTAGTTTTGTGTCTATGATGTCAGATAACTATTTGTCGAGTGGTATTTATTAAATAAAAACTTTTAGGGGGCCCTTCCCAGTGTACCAAGGTTACAATATCTACAACTGACAATAACTGTATACCTTTTAATGTTCCTGCACAAGTTCAGACACCAATACTCACAACTTCAACCATTCCTTCTTTAAATAAAGGTAATTTAAATTTTTTGTTTTTTCCGACATAAACTGTAATTTATTTTATGTTTAGGTTTTGAATTATTGCTTCAACACATTATATGCCTGAAAGAGCAAAATAAACAAATTTTGGCTACCCTTCAAAGTAGACCTGCCGAGCACGTAAATTCAAGAATATCCAAGGGATTTCCAATAGACTCATTAGAAAATCTTCTTAAATTTGAGCAAGATGAATTAGAAGCAGAAGGTGGAGTGGAAAGTCTGGTTAGTTTGTCCTACACTTTTATTAATATTTTCTCTCTTTTTCAGAGCAATCAGGCTATCGCAGATTGTAAAATTAACCTGACCGATATAACACTTAGTACAATTAATGTGTAGCTCTGTTTTGATTTTAAAAATGTTGTTTTATTTTCTTTGCAGACTGATTTTTGCTCCATGTTGGGAGGAGATGGTATAACTGGAAGGACATACAGAGTTTTGAAGGAGCTTATTTCCGATAAGCTGGCATCCAAATTCAGCTTTTATGGAAAAAGAGCAAACAAGAAGATATTTGCTGACTTAAAATTAAAGCGGGTCATAGTAGGTAAGCAAGTCTATTTTTTTATATTTTGAGGGTAAATTTGACTTGCCGGCTTACCATAAAATAATGACTCCTCATTACACTCCTCTTATTTAAGGACCAGGTTTTGATTTTTAAATAGGACACCCTTGATATTTTTAGTTATTTGGCCTCAGCTTGATACCTTCAATGTTATGATACCTTATTTAAGTAAGGTACTTTCAACTTATTTTCTTTTTTAACCTAGAATACTGATGGTATCCTGCATTATTCTGTGTTTTACGAATGAATTTGTTTTTATAATGTTTAATTTAAAGTAGGACTGGCAGTAGTAAGAACATTTTTGAAAAAACCAAAAGCTTGTTATATTTGAAATAACATTTATGGTACCTCTGAAGATTTGTTAATTCATTCATTCACATTAAAATGTCATTCTTTTCAATTTCAGCATGATGGTTAATTTTCCTTTTGCTTTATTAAAATTTCAGAAGCTGTCAAAATAAAATGCAATGATGCAACAGATCGAGATGTAGAGAATGCAATAAAAACATGGCTAAAGCATGCACCACAAAGGGTAAAAACTGCAGAAGCTAAAGTAATAAATCTTTTTATGCGAAGTGTTTAATCTTTTTATGCGAAGTGTTTAATCTTTTTATGCGAAGTGTTTACATTTTTTATGCGAAGTGTTTCATTATTTTATGTTAAGACTTATGGAAAAACTTATGTTTCTTATGATTTATGAGACTTTTATGTCGTTTATGTTTATGAGAATTTTATGTCGTTTATGATTTATGAGACTTTTATGTCGTTTATGTTTATGAGACTTTTATGTCGTTTATGTTTATGAGACTTTTATGTCGTTTATACATAGGATAGGTTAACGGAACGAAAATCTGTAAATATTGAAACCTGCCTTGACATGTACCAGTTTCTTTATGTATCCAGATGTGTCTTTAAGGTTATTTTACTATTTTTGCCAACGGTGTGTATAATATAGTTCAGGTCAATTTCATAGACTTGTGTCACACACCATATATTTTAATTTTAATTTTTCCGACTAGTTTCCGTAGCCATAATATGTACTTTGCCAGTTTCAATCATTTTTCAAGACTAATAAAAATAGTTTTAAAAGTATTTTTGTTCAGTTACTTGATACACAATGTGTTTCAATAAGTAGATATGCAGCATATGAAATTTTTATTTAAATTGTAATGTCAGAAATTTAATCATTACAATTTAATTCCTCATAATGAAGGGTCCTTGTTAGTAAATTATGGGTGCAATATAATAACCTGCTAAATAATTGAAACTATGACAATTACCCCTAACCAAATGGTCACCACACATTATGAAACTGGGCCTTATGCAGATATATATCTGCATAAGGCCCAGTTTCATAATGTGTGGTGACCATTTGGTTAGGGGTACTTGTCATAGTTTCAATTATTTAGCAGGTTATTATATTGCACCCATAATTTACTAACAAGGACCCTTATTTGGTCATCAAACCGTGTGAAACTGGTCCTTCAAGCAACGTCATGTAACGACGTTAATAGGACGTCATGTAACGTCGTTAATAGGACGTCACTGGGCGTGACTTATTCACGTCTTCCTGACGTACCAGGGACGTCATAGTAGACGTCATGTTAGTCAAATCTCGACGAAATCTGACGTCACTCATACGTCATATGGTTGCCTGGGAGTGAGACGGAGCCGGTAAGTGAAAATAAAAAAAAAGGTGAGGGGATTCACTGAGATGTATTGAACGAAGTACAACCGGCTCCGGATCGCTAGTTCTTTATTTCTTTATTTCATTTTTAAAAATTATTTTACGTTGTGTTGATTAGTTGGATTATTTTATTATGAATTGATATCATATGTTGTCAAGCATGTTGTTTGTTGTTTAAACTTGAATAATTTACATATAACAAGACATTTAATTAATTGCAGTGTTTAAGTGTTGGTTTTCCGTGTTCAACAACCATAATATCTGACCTCCTGTTCTCTATTTCCGACATATACATAAGAAAGACATAGTCTGTAAGAAAATAAATAAAAGCAGCTCGGCTTGCATTAAAGTTTATTTTGTTGTTTTCCTGCCCTGCCCTTTGCTTAAGAATAAATCTAATATAAATTAAAAAAACTTTGTTTCTTATAATCCCTAAAAAAAACCGCACGTCCCTGGCCAAGATAATAGGCGAAGGAGACCAGCAGATTACAGCGTTGCCATTTTTTAAAGCCATCTTTGTTCAACTTGTTTAAAGCTATGAAGTTATGTATGATTGTAAACAAATCGTGTTTTATGAATGGGATGTTCTGTCTCCTCTTTTTTATATGTCTATGGTATAATCGTAAAAGCAAGCAATCTTGGCGAAGTTCGAAGTTGCTTGTTTCGGGTTTCATTTTAATAGAGACACAATCTTGGCGCAGATCGAGGGCGTCGACTTTTTTGCATTAAAAACAGAAAATATTTGAGAACTCAGCACCGGCAAGTAATTCGATTCGGGTATTCTCTTCTTACTTAATCAGACACTAGTCCCGCACATCACAAGAGTTTTATCCGCCGTCCCGAAATCGAACCCCTAAATCTCAAAATCTTATCATTGCCTTAGGAAGTCGATACACCCGCATCAACACCGCGTGGTGACAGATAGACACCACGTGTTCAGCCTAGTACCGTTCACCTAACCCCATCCGAACTCACGTGCCGAGCTTATCTGCCTCGCTCAACACGTGTCGAATATCACCGCACCGCTTATTTAGTCACGCACGTCCGCAAAACCCGCCATTCCGCTATAGGTAGAAAATCGTTCCCGCTTGCTTAAATTCACTTCTCTGCTTATACCGATATCCTCCCGCTTTGTTGCTTAGGCCGTCGCAACGCTAGCAAACTAACCAGTATCGCTTAAATAGGTTTAGGGACTTACTGCTTAAGTATGTTTAGGGACTTCCGTACTTTAAGAAGTATAATAAACAGCTTAGTTTTGTTATCTACCTTTGGGTAAACACGACCTGTATATATTGAACTTATTTGTGTTTCATTTCATCTTACTTGGATCTTACCGACGCATTCCGATAAACCCAAGGGAGAACCGACCGCTAACTCTAAGTGCTCCAAACCCTTCTCCACTGTCTAAAAGCTACCCTGTGAGCATAGTAGATCCCTTTACCACTCAAAACAATAAAGGGTGGCGCTCGAGAAATCCGATTAACCGACCAAATCGTCAAAATCGCCCGAACCGCCATTGCAAAATGGCGTCCGAGCTCTCCTAACCACCGAGAAGCCATTACAAAATGGTTCCCGAGCAATAAGCTATTACAAAATGGCCCCGAGCAGTTTAGAATTTAGATTTTTTCCATGGCCCGAACAGTTTAGGATTTAGATTTTTTCCATGGCCCGAGCAGTTTAGCATTTAGATTTTTTCCATGACCCGAACAGTTTAGAATTTAGATTTTTCCATAACCCGAGCAGTTTAGCATTTAGATTTTTTCCATGACCCGAGCAGTTTAGCATTTAGATTTTTTCCATGACCCGAACAGTTTAGAATTTAGATTTTTGCATGACCCGAGCAGTTTAACATTTAGATTTTTTCCATGACCCGAACAGTTTGGAATTTAGATTTTTCCATAACCCGAGTAGTTTAGCATTTAGATTTTTTTTCGTTACCCGACCTGCCAACAGAACCGAAATCAGAGGAAACCCGTTTTTTTTTAAACCAGTCAGTAAAATCCTAGTATAGCAGAAAATAATCAACCGATTTACGATATCAAGTTTTAGTTAGTTTAGGTAATAAGTGAGGTACACTGTAAATATAATATAGTGTAGGTTAGTATAGAGAATAGGCCGCGTGTTCAGTTTTTTTTGGAAGACGCTCTAAACTTCGCATTTGGGGGTTTAGTAGATTAGTGTTATGAAGAATAGTTGTTACTACCTCAGGAGTTCTGTTACATTTTTATCCGTACCGTTATTTCCGAAGTTCCGTTGAGTAGTTTAAGATAGTTATATACCGACGTGATAGTGAACCGATAAAAGTTTTAACCGCTTATAACCGATAATCATGGCTACAAGTGACATAAAGATAGAAGAGGACATCCAAGTGGCCCTAAGCAGCCATTCCATTCCGCCAGCACCGCCGCTACCGCCCGCTTTACCGGAAGATTATGGCAATCTACGCACCTGCTGGATTTATTTACTGAAGAAGGGTGACCTAACGACCCAGCTGCAGAAGTTTAACCTGGATACCACAGGCCCAGTAGATACAATGCGAAGGCGACTGGCCGAATTTATCCGAGAAGGAAGGGCGTCACCACAACCGATATTGATGAATTCATTTTTTTACAATACCCAGGACCAACCGCCAGCAACAGTAGCGCCGACGCTGTCGTTTACTACCGTAACCACAACAACGGTAACAACCACGATGTATGAAGTCCCATGACATGCCCGAGCATGGCGTGGAGGCAACTCAATAGCCGCTACACCAGAATGTACAGTAGTTACCGCCTCAGGTCCGAATTACCTACAGGTATCGGCAAGACAGGCACCGCCCGCGTCAATATCAATAACCGCACCGCCCTTAAGCATACCGATAACAGTAACGCCCGTAACCATACCGATAACCGTCACTACTGGCCAAGGAAATCAATTCACAATCTCAATACCGACAACGACATTCACCACCCAAAACCAAGTACCAGTAATGCACATACCCGCTACAATCGTTCCGCTACAACCATACTCCTCGATACATAGTTTTATGAACCCAGCAACCAGTAACCCGGCTATCTTCGCACCGCCAATTTATCAACCAGCAACCGTGCATGTTCCCGCTACATCATTTCAACCGATTTCCACCGCAAATGGCCCACCTATACAAATTTATAAATGGGGTCTCTACTTCAATGGCCAGAACGATCCGGCTGCCTTTTTAGAGAGATTAGAAGAGATTTTCATCTCCCAAGGCATCCACCCTGATCAAGTGTTACCACACTTGCCGGACATCCTGAAAGGAGAAGCTGCATTTATGGTTTAGAAACAACCGGGACAATTGGAGGAATTAGGACCAGTTCCGAGAAGCATTTCGGATTTTCTATTTTTCAGTCTTACTACGAAGTCGATCTGGAAGCCGCTATAAGCCGACGAGTACAGAGACCGAATGAACCAGCAGCCACATACATCACCGAACTACAGACACTGATCCGTCGCCATGGAAAGATTACTCCCGAACAAGAATTGCAATGGCTTTGAAAATTTGTCAGCGGAATACCGACAGTTTATCCGACGAGGCGATTTTTATGATAATAGCTCTTTCTCAAAAGCAGTTAGGGAATATGAGCTACTCAGCAAAGAAATACAACAAAATAGACGTATTCACCATAATCAGACAAACCGAAATTACCAACCGCAACCTTCAAATAACCCAGTAATTCACTCCACCGATACCTCAGTGGGAAATCAGCTATTAAGGCCCCCCCACTCCACCGCAGCAACAACCGACGAACATCGCCTCCTCATTAAGTACCCCGAGACCATCTCAAGGATACACGACCCCAGCAGCATACAATACCAGGATAGTAAATCAAAATAGTAACCGAACGTCGACCAATACAGCAAGACAATTTGCATATAACCAAAGACCAACAAGCTGGAGATGCGGAAGAACCGGCCATGTAAGGGGAAATTGTACTTTCCCATCCAATATATTTTGCTCACGTCGTGGCAAAGAATAAGTGATGTCAAGAGACTGCCCATGCGGTAGTCAGGGAAACTAGGAAGGCCCTGTACTGCTGCAAGGCCAGCCCAGGAGAACGCCGAACAAATATTGACAACAAGCACCGACAATAGACCGCTCATAACCGTCACCTTTCAAAACAAAAATTATACAGCCCTTTTGGATACCGGAGCAGCCAGTTCCTATATGGGCGACCTAGTTGCAAGCCAATGCCGCCAATTCCGATGTCAAAAAGCGACCCCGACAGTAACAAACGCAAGGCTAGCCGACGGCCACATCACCACAGTCGCCGAAGCTTACCGTTTAAAATTGAAAATTGGCCCCGAAACAATTCAGGAGACGTTCAATCATCTACCGAAACTTGCCATTGACCTCATTATAGGAATGGACGTCCTAAAACAGTTATGTTGCAATGATATGTTTGTTTTTAACCTCAGCAATGCCACTGTCTTCATCAATGGAAAAAAAAATTTCGAGACCAGAGCCAGTTCGAAACTACAATGGAATAGCAGAAGTTACTACCGAACAACCACCGCTAACGCTATCTCCGGACGAAGAAGCCGAACTAGAAAAATTTCCATACCAGGAATTGCCGTGGTTTCAAAACATAAAAGGTACGACGCCGTTAATAGAACAACGATACTACCCGCAAAACCCGAAAATGCAAGAAATAATCAACGCCGAAGTGGACAAAATGCTGGAAGATGACATAATAGAATGTGCCAATCCGATTTTGTCACAAATGAAATTATTATAATCTAATGCCTTATATCACATGTCTGATTTGTATTGTGTCTGTATTTTGCTTTTTTTAAAACGATGTTTGGTTCCCTGTATAAAGTAAGTACGTACCTTAGGTCAACGGCCTCTGTTTTCGTTGTCTTTGACAAACCAGGGCTACATTATCCTCCTATTTTAAATAACATATCTCCCTGGAATACACTATCCGAGAGTTATACTAGTATTTTATTATGTATTCCCAAAATTGTTCCTTGTTTACAATTTTCATCTTCACCTGTCAAATTGGCTAATGAATTTTCTAGGTTAATATTCTTCTTCTGAAATATGTGTGGGCCGTAACTTTAATGGCAGTTTGCTTCTCGAATGGCAGGGATATTCTGGGACTTGGGTTTTCTTTAAATAATTTATATAGAATTGTAGGATTTACGAATTGACTTCTTATGTAAAACTAAATTTGGGTGCATCTGTTTCGTTTCTCTTGACTTGGAGTATCTGCAATTGAATGGGCATGACTCTAGAGACTTCATTCCGTGTCGCCGCCAGTGTGTGAACCGGTCTCACCTTTCGGATCGAGCAGGTAGTTCTGGCCGGAAGTGGGTGTCGCCCTAAATTCGCTTTCGGCACATTTTTCAACTTTTAACCTAAAATTATTCAGTGACTTCACTTAACTTCCAGCGATCAACGAGGCAGCAGGCGTTTCTGGATCCAGGGCTATTCAAGCCATCTGTTCTTCAGGATTTTAAATCTGGAAGCGTTACTTTCTGTGCCCCTTTAGTTTGCTTGATTCATTTTTGGTTTCCGGGGCCACAGAAAGCCACATCGTGGGATATTTTGTCACAAGTTGTTCGCTGTTGGAGGTAAGTTTTTTTTATATGCCATGCCGTTTCTTTGTTCATTTTTCAACTGTTCTCCTAAAACACCATCTGGGGCTCTCTTTTAGTTAAGTCGGGTCACTAAGACCGTAACGGGCCGACCATCTGGAGCACTTATCACCGTTGGAACCCCCAATATCAATTTTAAAGACCCTACAGCTCCCGTTAGGTAAGCGTAATTCATTTTTCTTTCCTATTTGTCCCTGTATATTGCTTCCAGATCGCCATAATTTAACACCGCATGCTTTGTCAGATAAATATGCCTTTTGTACTTATGACCGAATAAAATTGGTCTCGTTAGCTAAGTAATTAATATTCTTTATTGTTTTACGATTAAGTGGACCCCATTTTGCCTGTCTACTGTCAATTTGGTTTAAATTCAATTAATGTTGACCTTGAAATTTAATTAACTTTATTTAAACTATAATTTTTTTCTTTATAAAGGGGTCCAACTTACTGCTTTATTTTGGTACGTTTTCTTTGTTTTATATAGCACTAGTTTGCTTGAAGGCCAGTGTGACATGGTATCTTAATTCATACAGTACAGGGTGTGCCCGAAATATAAAATATTATTAAGTGTGTCAAAATCAAATCACACATACTTTATCGTTGAGATTAACAAGCAGACTTTCAGGCTATTGCCTATTGATACAATGTAAATATTTTAATGTCTACAGACGTAAAGTAACTTAAACAATGTAGTTATACAGCATTCACTCCTCATCGAATAAATTATTTGATCAAATTTGCGATGTTCTAGTGTTAATCACTAGTGTTAACCACACGGACCCTCCACCAACTCGCAATGGCCAGCGAGGTGGAGTACGGCTAAAATCCCCGCATGGTTGTACAAGTGAAGACACGGCCCTTAGTCCCCGGTAGCGAGCTGGTCCTTGGTCAAGGTAACGACCGAGAAAGACGGCAAACAGAGGGTGCGAAGAATCCCCGGGTTAGACCAGGCTACCAAGGATTACGACAAATGCACATCGCCACATATAACGTAAGAACATTGTCATCGGAGGAAAAGTTAGTGGAACTGGAAGAAGAATTGAAACATATAAAATGGGACATTGTGGGTCTCAGCGAAGTAAGACGGAAAGGAGAAGAACACATAACTCTAAAGTCGGGTCACCAACTGTTCTACAAGGGAAATGACGAAAAGGTAGGAGGTGTTGGGTTTCTTATACATAGAAAACATACCAAAAATATCCAACAACTAGAGGGTATAAACACAAGAATAGCATTCTGCACTTTGAAATTGAACACCAAGCATAGCGTCAAGATAATCCAAGTTTACGCACCAACAACTGCTCATCCAGACGAAGAAGTCGAAACCTTTTATGAAGATCTATATAGTGCAATTGGGCAATCCCCCACAAAACACAACGTAATAATTGGCGACTTTAATTCCAAGCTGGGACGCAAAGCAAATGAAACTGAGACAGCATTAGGTCCCCACGGGTATGGACAACGCAATGAACGAGGGGAAATGCTTTTAAACTTTTTACTGCAAAATGGTCTCTTCGCAATGAACAGCTTCTTCAAGAAGAGCCCCCAAAGAAAATGGACATGGGCTAGTCCGGATGGGGTAACTAGGAACGAAATAGACTTCATAATTACAAACAACAGAAATATGGTGCACGATGTATCAGTCCTTAACAACTGCTCAATAGGAAGCGATCATAGACTAGTCAGAGCTAGGATCACAATAAACCTTAAGAAAGAAAGAACTAAAATGATAAATAAAAAACATCGAATAGGATGGACTCCTATAGAAAATACCAAGGCCTGAGAAGAGGCTGTTCGAAATAGTCTTGAAGAGGCAGACTTGGAGGAAATGGACGTAGAAACAGTGAACAATCGCCTGTTGGAAGCCGTGAAGAACGCAGAAGAAAAGTATAGGACGAGGAGCAGAGGAAAGGAAGATAAAATCAGCATAGACACAAAGAACCTTATGGAGAAACGAAGAGAGCTGAAAAACAAGAATGACACAAACAGGGACGAACTAGGACAATTAAATAGAGATATCAGCAAGGCGGTAAGGAGAGACGTAAGGCAATTTAACACCAATCTAGTAACGACCGTCATAGAAGAAAATAAAAGCTTAAAGGTACTAAGAAGAAGCCTCGCTATGGGTAAGAAAAATATATCCAAGCTTACAGATCATCAGGGACAAATAACATCAAATAAGGATGAGATTATCAAGATCGTAGAAGAATTTTACAGAGAGCTGTACAGAGAAGAGAACAAAAACGAAGATATTAGGATCAGGAAAGTGGAAAATGTAGGTTCAGAGGACCTTCCAGAGATAACAAAAGCGGAAATCTCAAAATCACTAAATGAGATGAAGAACAACAAAGCAGCTGGGGATGACCAAATTGTTATTGAGGCAATTAAGGCAGGGGGTCATACGTTACTAAAAGATCTGGCTCTGTTGTTTAACGCGTGCCTCTTCCAGGGAGTAACACCGTCCAAATGGGACAAAGCAGTAATAATAATAATGCACAAAAAAGGGGATATGACTCAGTTGAGCAACTATAGACCGATTAGCTTGTTATCCCACCTGTACAAACTGTTTATGAAAATAATCGCTAAAAGGCTAACATCAAAATTAGACTTCTATCAACCTCCTGAACAAGCCGGATTTAGAGCTAAATATGGAACAAATGACCACCTACAAACCATCAAAACACTGATTGAAAAGACTATTGAATACAATAAACCTTTGATCATGGTCTTCGTTGACTTTGAGAAAGCATTTGATTCTGTCAACCAAAAAGCAATGCTTGGTGCTCTGGCTGAATGTAGAATAGACTATAGGTACACCTCCCTCATTAAATATATCTATGAACACGCTACAGCTTGTGTAAGGCTTCACGAAGACACGGATACCTTTCGTATTGAAAGAGGGGTTCGTCAGGGAGACACAATTTCTCCAAAGTTATTCACAGCCCTGTTGGAGTATTCATGTAAATCCGTCGACTGGAATGAAATGGGTATTAATATAGACGGAAAGTTTTTAAATAACCTCAAGTTTGCGGATGACATCGTACTTATCGCTGACAGCTTTGACCAGGCACAGACATTGCTACAAGGACTCTTCACTGCTACAAGAGGGGTTGGCCTCAAGATAAATTTTTCTAAAACCAAATTCTTGACCAACCTGGTTCACGCCAAGGACGGATGGCAAGGACATCGAGCCAGTAACTTCTTACAAATATTTGGGCCACGAGATAAAAATAGGTAGGGATAACCAAACATGCGAGCTAGTAAGAAGAATAAGCCTAACCTGGGCTGCATTTGGAAAGCTGAGAGACCTTTTCAGATCAAGTATTCCAATGAGTCTGAAAAGAAAAATATTTGATCAATGTATTCTGCCTGTAATGACGTATGGTGCAGAGACCCTAACGTTAACAAAAGCAACGGTGTCCAAATTGCAAGTTACCCAAAGAGCGATGGAGAGAATAATGTTAGGGATATCGTTACGTGATAGGATTCCTAATGCCATCATCCGCAGACGATCAGGAGTAACAGACGTTGTTGTAAGGATAACCACCCTAAAGTGGAACTGGGCTGGCCATGTAGCGAGGACTAACGACGATCGATGGACAAAGAGAATTTTGGAGTGGAGACCCCGAATACAAGCACACAGAAACCGGGGACGGCCTCCAACAAGATGGACCGATGACATAAAGAGATTAGTATCGAACTGGATACAGGTGGCGCAAAACAGGACCGTTTGGACGGACATGCGAGAGGCCTACGTTCAGCAGTGGACATCAGGGGCTATGTGATGATGATGATGATGAGTGTTAATCATTTAGTGTTCTTGTATAATGGAGCCTTATTTGATTATAATTATTATAAATTCACCAATTTGTCAAGATGGTTCTTGAATGGACATTTTTAGTTTGTATTGCTCTTTTTAATAGCGGCATATCCTGATTATGTAATTATTTTTTTTTATTATGTCCTGGCTTAAATAAATTATTGATTGGTTTGCTGTTTGATAACAAATATATTGACATCACTTGTGCTAAATTTTATATAGTTGTATATTTCCCTCATGTGTGTACATAATTGATTTTTTTTATTTTATGATATAACCTTAGTACATAGGCGTACGTGCTGGCTTGATAAATTAATTTTATTTTAAGTTTTTGGCTCTTCAAGCTTAATTAAATAGTTAAAAATCACTATACTAACGTCCCTGAATATAATTTTATAAATTTATTTTTTTTTATCTCAAACCAAAACTGGATTTTTGACTTTAATTATTTTTATTTTCATTTTTCCAAATTAATTTAATTCAAATTTAATTCTTGCTTATAATTTAACATTTTTATGGTTGCTTTAATTCTTTTAATATTGTTCCTTTTTCCTTTTGTTTATTTTCACTTAGTTGGTTTTGCCATTTTAATTTAATTACTTTATTATAAATTTTATGTACGAAGGGAAAAGAAACTAGGTAATTTTTTTTTATTAATAAGCCCTCGGCTAATGCTTTTCTTTTTTTAATAGGGTATTCTCTTCTTCTCCTAGTATTCTTTCTGGTTTTCTTACATTATATAAGAGCTTTCTGACGTCTTGTTGACGTCCACTGACGCACTATCGTCTTCTTCCCCTCGGAAGAAGCATCTACGACTTCACAACAGGTTTATTAAGTTGAAATACTAACCTCCATATTTTTCTATTTTTTGAATAAAGCCAGCAATAATTTTAATTGTCTTTGTTTTATTTATACAGCTCCCCCTGTGGTTTTCTTTTATTTTTTTTTACCTAAGTTGTGAAGTCCAGCTGAGAGTGAGGCCCCAGCACCATCTTGGAGGTTTCCGTTTTGGCCTGGCTGCAAAACGGTGGCGCCCTATTTAAAACCCCCCCTTACTCTCTGGCAATAGAGCTAGGGCATTTGCACGCGGTCCCTCAGCCTCTCACCTCAGCTTGCCTTCGTTTTGGCTTTACTTTTATTTTTTTTTTCTTGTAACTTAATTTAAATAAATTTTCTAAAAAAAAAAAAAATAATTTAATTTTTAATAACAGCGAAAGACGCGTTGCAAGAACCATCCAACAGCCCATGGAGTTCTTCCATTGTAATGGTCCGAAAAAAAGATGGAAAATTTAGATTTTGCGTAAATCTACAGAATGTCAATGACGTAAGCCGAAAAGACGCATACCCGCTACCGTGCATTAATGCAATATTAGACAAGCTCAGGAAGGCCCGCTATATTTCTAGTATAGACTTAAAACAGGGCTACTGGCTAGTACCCCTGGCTCCGGAAAGTAGACCAATTACAGGGTTTACCATACCCTCAAGAGGCTTGTTTCAATTTAAAGTGATGCCTTTTGGTTTGCATTCCTACTGCTTTGCGTACCTCGATGACATTATTGTACTCGGTGAGACCTTCCAGGAACACCTCAACATTCTTCGAGAGGTTTTTCGCCGCCTTCGGGCAGCCAACCTAAAGCTCAACCCGGAAAAATGTCAGTTCGGCCGCCGCTCACTGAAATACCTGGGTCACCTTGTTACCGCCGACGGCATTTGTACCGATCCTGACAAAATATCGTCTATACTCCAGTTGCAACCGCCCTGTAATGTACGCGGCCTCCGCAGATTTTTCTCGGAATTGCCTCCTGGTACAGGAGATTTGTTCCAAGATTTTCGCAAATTGCCACACCCTTGCATAACTTGTTGAAAAAAGGAGTCAGGTGGAAATGGTCCACGGAACAAGAAGAAGCATTTCAACAATTAAAAAAATGCCTGACAAGAACACCCGTTTTAACCTGCCCCAACTTTGACAAAGCATTCGTACTTCAAACCGACGCTAGCGACCAAGGCTTGGGAGTAGCACTAATCCAGCATGACCAGGACGGAGATCATATAATTGCTTATGCAAGCCGAAGCCTGTCCACGGCAGAGAAGAAATACACCGTCACCGAAAAGGAATGTTTAGCTATCGTATGGGGAATCGAAAAGATGCGCCCATACCTAGAGGGATACCGATTCACCGTTTTAACCGATCACCATCAATCCCTCCGTTGGCTACACTCCCTTAAAAACCCTAGCGGTAGACTAGCTAGATGGAGTATTTTCTTGCAACAGTACGATTTTGAAATTAAATACCGAAAAGGAGTACTGAACCGAGTAGCCGACGCACTGTCCCGCGACCCTCTACCTGGTACAAGCACCGAAGAGCCCGATCCCTTAAATACTCTGAGTGAGCTACACTGCTCCTGGTATACCAAGAAAAAAACAGAAGTGAATAAAAACCCCGGGGCATACCCGGATTATAGCATTCAAGACGGAAAGCTATACCGCCACTTCTGGAATTCACCAGACATGATTGACCCGTGGAAACTCTGCAGTCCAAAACCCGCCCGCCGCACCGTCCTACAAGAAAACCATGACGCCCCGACCGCTGGTCATTTGGGCATAGCAAAAACAACAGCCCGTATAATGAACCGATATTACTGGCCAGGCATGTTTCGGGACATTATGAAACACGTCAGAGGTTGAGAGTCGTGCCAAAAATATAAAGCCTCACAACAACAAGTACCTGGGAAAATGCAACCATTCAAAAACCGCCATCCGTGGGAGACCGTCAGTACCGACTTAGTAGGCCCGTTACCTAGATCTTCAAAGGGAAATATTTACCTTGTAGTGTTTCAAGACAGATTCACAAAATGGATCGAATGCCGCCCTATTCGAAAAGCTACAGCCCGTGCTGTCAGTGAAGCATTTTATGAACTAATAGTGACCCGCTTTGGCCGCCCGCACACCGTTATTTCAGATAATGGTAGCCAATTTTCCGGAAGGATCTTCACGGAAATGCTGAATGACTTGCATTCAACACTGTCTCACACCATCTTACATCCCACAGGCCAACCCGGTGGAACGAGCAAACAAACCCTTAAAACAATGATTGCCCAATTCTGCGACAAAGAACAAAGAAAATGGGACGTATACTTACCCGATCTGTCATTCGCATATAATACCTCACGAAATGACACTACCGAATTTTCCACTGCATTTTTAAATTTTGGCCGCGAATTGGAACCCCCCAAATCCCTGTTCCACGCCGAGCAATCCCAAACCACGATCGACAGTACCGAAACTAGACTTACCCCGACTGAAAGAGTAACCGTGACGGAACGCCTTAAAAACCTAACAGAAACATACGACCTTGTAAGAATAAACCTGGCTAGGGCGTTTACAACACAAAGCCGATACTATAATCTGCGCCGAACAATAATAAAAGTCCACTCACAGGTTGTATACGACTTAAGAAATGGTAATGGTAAGATCCTCCGACAAATACATATTCAATTCAATTCAATTCAAAAAGTACTTTATTGGTCAAAAAAAAAAATACAATTTTTATTGACAAAGCATTCCTAACTCACTATAAGGTAAAAAAAATGGTAATAGTGCAATAGTAATCATTAATCATTAGAAACGGAACGATACCCACACAAAACAAGTTAAAACTAAAACAATTAAAACATAAAATATAAATATAAAAACAAAACAACAAAATATTACAAAAACTACAACAAAAAAAAAATTATTGATCCAAAATTAAATTTAAATTTAATTCACGGATCGCAAATACCAAAAGCACGCCAACGTCAGAGTCAGAGCCTGTCCTGATAGAATTCATCCATAGTGTAATAGGCCTTACTTATAAGTAGGCTTTTCAGTGAGCGACGAAAAGTTTTTAGGGAATTAAGCGTTCTCAGGCTAGATGGCAAATGGTTAAAGGTGTTCCGACCCTCAAAAATCAATGATTTTTTTACCAAGGTAGATCTCGGAATAGGCAAAGGCAGAAGGAGAGCCTGACGAGTGGCGCGCAGGGGAGCAGGACCCCTAAGCTCGGCGCGGTATTTAAAGATCAGCGAGGATGTCTCCAATATGAAGAGTGAAATCAGAGTTAAGATTCTCTGCGCCACAAAGTGTACCCTACAGGATTCTCTCTGTTTGATACCCACAATAAAGCGTATAGCCTTTTTCTGTAAGACGAACAGCATATTAAGAAGACCCTGGTTGGAAACACCCCAAAATTGTATGCCGTATCTAAGGTGTGATTCAAACACCGAGAAGTAAACCGTGCGAGCCAGTTGCTGGCCCAGCTCCTCCCTCACAATCCTAACAGCAAAGCATCCCTATGAGAGTTTTTTACTCAATTTCAATATGTGATCCTCAAAACGCAGTTCATTGTCAATAAGGACTCCCAGGAACTTAGTGACCGGTGTGTCAGGTAAGGGGTGTCCATCCAAAAGTATACCTGCCATGTTACACTTGAATCCAACAACATGGGTTTTACTGAGATTCAAGCAAAGGCGGTTAGCGTTAAACCACTCTTGAATAATTTTAAGGTCATTCACTATGGTGTTCCTAAGTTCAACAGCGTCATTTTTTTTCCAGAATATTGACGTGTCATCCGCAAAAAGGGTGAACTCCCCTGAGACATCAAGGTCTGTAAGATCATTAATATACAATAAGAACAGGATAGGCCCCAAAACAGAGCCCTGCGGTACACCCGAGTCTATCCCCAAAATAGAGGACCTTCTTCCCCGTGCATTACAGTTTGACTTCGACCCTCCAGATAAGATTTGAACCAGGAGTGAGCCAGACCCCGAAAGCCATACCTCTCCAGCTTCGCCAGCAATATTCCGTGATCCCCACAATCAAATGCCTGATTTAGCCCCAAATAAACCTTCTCGAGGAAGTTGTAGATGGCGTCGTGGGTACCCCTAGAAGTCTGGAACCCATATTGTCTAACAGATATCAGATTGAATGACTCAAGAAACCCACAGACCCTTCTCTTTACAAGCTTTTCAACAACCTTAGACAGAGTAGGCAGAAGAGAGATTGGGCGGAAGTTAGATGGATCTTCCGAATCACCACCCTTGAATAAGGGAATGACCAGAGAAGTTTTTAAACAAGCAGGAAATACTCCCTGCATCCAAGACATGTTGATACATGTGGAGAGGGCAACCAGAGCTTTATCAGGCAGATGCAGGAGTACCTCTGCAGAAATTCTATCGTCTCCACCAGATTTCTTGTTTTTTATTTCAGAAATAACTTCCCTAACCTCCTGACCGTCTGTCTCGAAAAAAACAAATGAATTATTATTAGGAACATTTTTGATAAATGATATAGGGTTAGACTCGGATGATAGATCCTTAGTTAGAATTCTTGCTACATTGCAATAGAATAGATTCAGATCATTCGGATCAATGCTCGGGTCCGTGCTTTGAAGCGAATTATTACGGAACTCATTAATCATGGACCAGCACTCCCTCTGCCTATTCTTTGCCTTGGAGAGTCTTTTATTATAGTAAGAGTTTTTTGCACGCTTAATAAGCTTTCTGTAAATGATTCGATAATTATTGCAATAATTGATAAAATTAGGGTCGTCACTGAATTTTTTTAAGTAGTTTAGAGAGCGGAGGCTACTCCCTGATTTTTTTAAACCCTTGGTAAGCCAAAGTTTGCGCATTTTAGATTTCTTTTTAATTAACTGTATGGGAAAGGCCTGATTGAACAATTGTCATAACACACCATAAAAGCCAGAGATTGGATCCGAGACAAGATTCAATTCTTGCCAATCAACGCTACGGCATAAAGAGGAAAACCTATTAAAATTAGCTCCACTAAAAATTCTACCAGGACTGCGCTTAGAGTCGCGCCCCGCAATATCTGAGCCATTAACAATGCAACTCACCGCCTCGTGGTCGGAGATACCCGAATTTACAACTGAACAGGCTACTTTCTCATAATTGGAGCAAAAATAATCAATTATTGTGGAAGAACTGTTTGTGATCCGAGTCGGCTCGTCAACATGCATACACAAGCCATATGTTACAAGCATGTTTGCAAGCGTTTTAGTATTTAAGGAATCCTTGTCACTAAAATCAACATTAAAGTCACCCGCTAAAATAATTTTGGCTGAGGTAGAAATACTTGACAGAATTAAATCTAGATGCTCTAAGAATTTGCTTAATGCTCCAGAGGGAGAACGATACAAGCAGATAATGTACAAATTATACCGCTTACAAAAACACATTGTGAATTCAAAAGTTTTCTCTTCTATTAAGTGATTGAATGCATTAATTGGTACGAAGCAGCCACTGAGATCAGAAGACTTTCTGATTAAAATCAGTGACCCGCCATGCAGAAAATTTTCCCTACAACATATACTTAATGGGTTATAGTCAGGTATATAAAAGCATTCGTCTGGCTTAAGCCAATGCTCGGTAATTAAAATAATGTCTGGATGTCCTATGCTATCTAAAAATACATACAAACTATCGCACTTATGTCTTAAGGATTGAACATTCAATAAAAAAAGATAAATCCTGGACAAGATTGCAACTGAGGTGTTTCTTTTGTTGGAGGCCTCCCGTATTGGAGGCTTGGCTATAAAAAATTCTTATCATTGTCCACTGGTGTATCATTATTAACTACATCATTATACACTATACAATCTGTTTCCATATTATCGTTAACTGTATCTATCTTATTTGACAGATTTGAAGGAGGTTGGTGAGATATAATGTCACTAATTTCCGATTTATCCAAAACTAAAGTGGTTTTAATAAATGTAAGGTTTTTTTGTTTACGAATATTGTGAGATAATACCAGTTCCACGACCATGTCAGTTAGTTTTCTAAAGTGAATTTTGTTTTTTTTAAGACACGTGTTCATGTCAACATAATGAACAAGATTTTCTGATTTAGAGTTAAAGTTCTCGATTAGATACTTCAATCTAGAATTATGCTTAAAAATAGCTAAATTAGCGTTATAATAAAAATTATTGTAAGGCAGAAAATATGGAACCGAAAATACGATAAAATTAGTATTTGACAATGCTTCAATCTCCTCCAAAATTCTCTGTGAGTTGGGCCTTTCATTGTACAAAAAATCATTAGATCCCGCCATAATTAATACATAGTCATCACTAGTAAAATCCTTAGCCAAGTCATGGGTACACTCAATAACACTCATCTGACGTGCGGATGGTTTTAAAATATGTTGCAAGCAAAATTGAGTCTTACTTTTGATAGAGATACTTAAGGGGGTAAAAAGAGATCTTCCATGCTCATCTGACAAAAAAAGGAGTTTGTGTTTTACCTTTAACGTTTCGGGCACAATATTGTTAACTAAACTAGAAACGATGTCTACACTTTCAGTGTTCATGGCACCATCAATGCCCCTGATCGAAGATATTTCTTGGAGAGCCTTTGATAGATCGGTCTCAAGTCTAGAATTTTCCGATTCCAGGACGCGAATAGTTGACACCATCTCTTTGCACTGCGTTTGGAGACCCAAGAACTCAGCCTTAAGGTTTTGATGTGATGCTTCTGTTGTCTTATCAGAACATACATGACCATTGATTTTTTCTGTTAGCATTTTCACAGTTTCCTCCTGTTTATCTAGTGAAGTCATATATGAATTAAGTTTGTGATCACACTCCTGATTTATAGCAGTAGTTTTCATTAACTCATCCTTTGTAGTTTTTAGATCGGACAACAGGACAGCCTTCTCCTTTGTCAATGCAGTGAACTCGCTGGATAAATTGTGATTCCGTAGTTGAAGGTCATTAGCGCGAGTTTCTAGAGAATTAATCTTGGTCTCTAGTTCGGTAATGATGTTGGTTTGATTCTTATTAGAGTCTAGAATCTGGATCACTTCATTGTTGAGTTTTTCAATGTCTCGGAGCTGATTCTCTATCTTAAGATTGGTCTCTTCCTCAGTAGTCAGGATAGTGTCTTCAAAATCCTGAGTTCTGCGCCGGAGCCGTTTGATATAAGTTATTTGTTGGGCATTATCAATCGACAATTTGTTAATTTCTCCCTGTAGTTCCACAGTAGTATCCTGAAATTTATTCTGAAGAACTTCCAATTGGACATCCTTTTCTTTGCATTGTTGTTTTTGAATGTCTAGGCAATTTATTAGGGTTTTCATTTTGGGAATATCTTGCAGTTGGTTCTTGCAACCTTGGCAGAAGAAAATTA
Source organism: Polydrusus tereticollis (assembly GCA_963920685.1). Classification (NCBI taxonomy): domain Eukaryota; kingdom Metazoa; phylum Arthropoda; class Insecta; order Coleoptera; family Curculionidae; genus Polydrusus; species Polydrusus tereticollis. The sequence continues at coordinate 62,817,280 of OY987329.1, forward strand.
GATTTCGTTGAACCAAGGCTACCGCATCAGCTTCAGTAGTCGTCAGATTAGCACAGTGCTTGCAAAATATCAACTTGCATCCATCGCATGGAGCACCAAAAATTTCATCTTTCTTGTGTCTGGCCTTATTAATGCACAGGTTATTGCAGCTATTACAATCATACTTTGCCATAATTGAAAAGGAGTATCTACGCCCTGTATAGATAGAGTTAAATATAACAGTCGAGAATATAATAATATAGTGATCAAACGGAATTAACAGAGGTAGTGCTAAAACTCCATATAGTGTAAGACAACAAAAGATCCCAGCACTACTCAAGGGAAATCAGGAAATAAAGTTTGGCAACATAGGAAGCAAGCCCGACAAAATTCGGCGCGAAAACATCAAAACAATCAATGTCTTTTCAGCCCAATTTTAGCATTTTCCGCAAAACTTTTACTAACACACAATATTAGGACATTTTATAAACGATTGTCACAAAAATGTATAATTAAAATGTACAAATATGAACCAAACAAGCACTTATTTCACGAATAAATAAACAAATAAACGTGCGACGTTGCCGGATATTAAGGATCTCAAAACGGCACATTTATAAACATAACCGAGAGACCTGTTGAATTTTTTTTATATAATGGAAAATACATCGACCGAACATATAGCTATTCATTTCGAGGAGAGTACACAGAAAAAAAGGGGGAGAGAAATTTTACAGAAGGAAGTTTGATACAAAGAATATAAATTAGGAAAGGGCTGAGTGCACCATCAAAGATTAAGAAAGAATTTCTTTAATTTTGTACTTAGTGCAAGTTTATTGAATAAATCCGTAGAGCGCTTTCGGCAGTTACGCCATCATCAGTACTACTTTGTCAAAATATAACAAACCACAAAACACAACATACAAGTATATGTATAAAACTTAACACATTAAAAATTTTGGGGCCTAAAGGCCGATGTAAATTACATGATGATTTTAACACTTTTAAAAACGTCCATTTTACTAAAATGGACGTTTTTAAAAGTGTTAAAATCATCATGTAATTTACATCGGCCTTTAGGCCCCAAAATTTTTAATGTGTTAAGTTTTATACATATACTTGTATGTTGTGTTTTGTGGTTTGTTATATTTTGACAAAGTAGTACTGATGATGGCGTAACTGCCGAAAGCGCTCTACGGATTTATTCAATAAACTTGCACTAAGTACAAAATTAAAGAAATTCTTTCTTGATACAAAGAAGCCTAATTAAGGGCTGTAATGCTGTAATCTATATATACCGTCTGCGACTTGCTTTTATTACCGCCGGTGATACACCGTTATTTTCTGTACCATCCGTGATAAGGAAATAAAACCGTCAAAAGCGATCCCGAAAGTACCTTTTTTTTTTAGTTATAAAAACGATGCTCTTTTAATAGTTTACTTTACAGTTCAACCAAATACCAGATGGCCAGCCCGACCTTAGACCTTAGCACCTCCCCGTTACCAACTCCGCAGGACACTTCGTTCAAGGGCCCGACCAACATCACCCTCGCCTTGGCAGAAGCCATAAGCGAAACGGACCACCAACCGACCAGCGAAACAAGAGGAGGGACAGAAGTCCAGACCCCATTGAACCACACAAGCCCCGACGCAACCACTCAAGGGGAAATCAACACCGAACCAACCCATCAATACTATGACAATGTTGACATCGATCCCTTCGAGGACCCGTTTGGACCTCCATTGACCAGACCAGAATACCCGGTACCCCTGACTATACAGCAATGGCGGGAACAGCGACATCAACATAATCAACAACAACAACTGGAGGCACGGGAACGGATTACCATGTCCACTGACACATGCTGGCGCTGCGGTAGGACCGGCCACCAAAGAACTTCATGCCGCCGGGAACAGGTGCTGTTCTGCTCCCGTTGCGGAAATATCGGGGTAATGTCCCGGAATTGCCCTTGCACCAAATGATCCCGTCCAACCCGTGGCAGAGGACCTAATCAAGCCCGAGCCGTATCTAAAGCCACCCAGTTTTTTATTTTCTTTTTCCCAGATTTTTTTTTATCATTCCGTATAAATTATAAGTAAGATACTGAGTAGTACATTCCGTTCCATTTTTTTCTAGGTTATAAGTTTATACTGGCATAAGCGTTACCCATAGATCTAAGTCAGAAAAAAAAAAATTATTAGAATTATTTTCTTTTTTTTTTCGTAAGTGGTGGGGGTGTGTAACGAAGTTACATAGTTTTTATTTTATTTTTAACCCGTTTAAATACTAAGTTAAGAGAAGGTCCCATATATAGAAATATATTTTAGTTCCGTATTTTCCATTAGAAAATCTCCGTTCTTTCACTAAAAAAATCCGCTATAATTATTTATAATTACGGACGCCGTTATCAGTCATGTATTAAACGGCAGCAGTACCGAGTTGCCGGCGCGAAGTGATCGGCCGCGCACCTCGATACCGCGTCATCACCGGTTCGTGCAGGGGACCCAGCCGCTTCAGTCGGCGCACCGAAGGATATTTAAGCGAGCGCTGTTGTGGTATTCGCCATGTGGAAATCGGCTATAAAAAGCGCGATTTCGATGGGAATAGCCAGTCGGTGCAGAACCATGAAACAGTAAATAGCTAAAAGTGTTTGGAGCATTATTTCTGGGTTTTAAAATCTGCATAAGTCTTTTTCTTTGGACGAACGTCACCATAAAATTTGCCACTTGATCTTGGAGCTTCCGGAGACCTGGGTATGCCAAGAGGGCATACGTGAACCTGAAGATAAAAGCAAGGCGTTGCTGAAGAAGCACCGGCGGAGAGACGCTGTAGTCGAGCCCGATACTGTGAGGAAACAGTGGTTCCTGGCCGTCTTAGAAGTTTGTACCTGGAATACGGACAGATTTTGCAAGCACCTAGGGGAAAACGTCGCTCACGATCGTCGGAGGAGGGCCAATCGTTCCGAGCACCATTCCACCTAGAGAATTAATTTTAAGAAGACAAACTACGATCACCAGCCATCGCCGACGTTGCCAACATTGGATGACCCATGCCATAACCGTAGCAGCTGACGCCATCGCCAGGGAAGCGTATACAATACTCTACCACCTGGGCATAACCTGCACCAGGTCGGCAGACGAAGAAAACTTAGCGGCAAACGAAATTTGAGAAGAATAACTGCGATCACCAGCCATCGCCGACGTTGCCAACATTAGATGTCCCATGCCATAACCGTAGCAGCCGACGCCATCGCCAGGGAAGCGTATACAATAGACTACCACCTGGGCATAACCTGCACCAGGTCGGCAGAAGGAGAAAACCTAGTGGCGAACGAATTTTAAGAGGAAATAATACGATCACCGGTCTTAGCCGGAGTTGCCAGCATTGGACAAGCCGTGCCATAGCCGTAATAGCCGACGCCATCGTCGAGGAGGAGAATACAATAGTTTACCACCTGGGCAAAACCTGCACCAGGTCGGCAAGACGCGAAAACTACGTGGCGGAATAATTTAAAAAAGAAATACTGCGATAATCCGACATAGCCGGCGTTGCCAGCAGTGTACGGAACGTGCCACATCTACAGAAGCCGACGCCATCGCCAGAGAGGCGTGTGCAAGCAAATACCTCCTGGGCATAACCTGCACCAGGTCGGCGGAAGACGAAAACCACGTGGCAAACGTGATTTTCGATCAAATAACGGAAGACAGGCGACGCCAAGAGCTGGACGGTGTGGCCACACCTCCAGTACCTAGTGCCGACCCCGAAGCACCGAGAATAAGGTTCTACCACCTGGGCATAACCTGCCCCAGGTCGGCAGCGAAGAAGCCAAGTACGGCAAACACTGCATTAGCCGGAATTATGGCACTGAACAGTGAAACCCCTCCAGCCCGGACGGCGGAGGATGAAACAGAACACGACATGCTCTCTACTACCGAGGCCGACCCCAGGAAAGGACCTGGTGCGGTCTCAAACTGCCCTACACAGATCGCCGCCCCTGAGATTTTGACTGAGCCTAGCCGCGGAGCCGCCAGGGATATGCCCCTTGAAGGAGGAAGCAAAGGCGAACTGTGCCAGGACATGGCGCCCAACTCGATGACTTACTCGAACATAAGGAGTAACAAAGAACCCTGTGACGACGTTAGGCCCGCTGGCCTAAACGATCGCAAAGATAGAATAGACATGGAGGTTCGCAGCAAGTCTAAAGAAGACTTGGCTGGTGGATCTATAAATACAATGATGGAAGAAGAGATGCCGTCATGGAAATGGCGATTGCCGCCTCGATGGGAAGAAGAAGATGGAATGCCAAGCTATGGGGACGAGCCTAGAGGTCCGGCGCTGCCACCGTTAAGTCGGCAAATTCCGCCAACTCAAAGGGGAGTCCGGCAGAAGCGAGACAAGAAAGGAGGAAATAAACAAAGATGGATGCCACCCTGGGAGGAGGGGTATCGTCGATATGTTTTTGACAGAAACGAGCCCGAGCAGCGGACAGAGCCTAAAAAGACACCCAGAAGGAAGAGAAAGAAATGGAATGGAAAGCACGGAATAGCGAATACGCTGTTAAATATGAATTCGGCGACATTACCAAGAATTGATGTAATAGTGGAAGGAATTCCAGTAAGAGCCCTGCTCGATACGGGGGCCAGCAGGAATATTATAAAAAGCACGCTCCTACCCCTGACGGTTAGGAGTAGAGCTCCAAGAGGAGAAATGAGACTCGCCTGCGGTGAGACCCACCATGCGACAAGAGGAGATATACAGCAACGTGTGAAAATTAAAAATATGACAACGCTAACTAAGTTTACAATTATGGATGAACTAAATGAAGATATTATATTGGGGATGCCATGGTTTAAGAATAACGAAGTAGTAATGGATGTTAACCGATGCTGTATATACCTTGGAAACACCACCAGAGAAATCGTATACTGGGGGAAGCGCGACGCAGACGAGGAGGATGAAGATAGTATTACTATTCCGTATGTACCGGAAATAGACAAGGTGGAATATACCCAGATTTTGATGGACTTTGGGGAACTATTTAAAGAAAGTATCCAACAGAACACAACGAAGGCTACCCAACACCGAATCCGGTTGACTGATACAAAACCAATCCGAGTGAGGCCATACGCTCTATCGGAAATCAAAAGAGTGGCAGTTCAGGAGCAGGTAGCAGAGATGCTTCGGTCAGGAGTAATCTCGCCAAGCACATCTGAATATTGTGCACCAGTGGTAGCAGTAACAAAAAAAGATGGTACCATGAGATTCTGTTTGGATTACAGAAAGTTAAATGAAGTAACCCAAGAGGAAGTAGCAGCACTGCCTGTAATTCCAAACACGTTGAAAGAAATTGGGGAAGCCCGAGTTTTCTCTACCCTGGACCTTAGAGCCGGATATTGGCAGATACCAGTGGCGGAAGCAGACAGACACCTAACGGCATTCGGTTTATTGGATGGAAGCACTTACGAGTTTAATGTAATGCCTTTTGGCCTCAGGAATGCGCCAGCTACGTTCCAAAAACTGATGTCGGAAGTTCTGAGTGGAGAACTACAGAAGTTTACGAGAGTATACTTGGATGACGTGATCATTTTTTCACCAGATCACAGAACACACCGACAACACCTCCGAAAAGTGTTGGAAAGACTCTCGACGTATCAGCTGAGATGCGGGGCAGAGAAATGTGTCATTGGGGTTAATGAATTGGAATACTTGGGATTTAAAGTCAAGGAAGACTATAATACCCCACAGAAAAAACATTTGAATGACGTGGAGAAATTCCCTCCACCAACGAACAAGCGACAACTGCAATCATTTTTGGGCCTGGTGAACTGGCTGAGAGAATACATTCCTCAGGCAGCGGAGCGTTTGGAGCCATTAACGCTACTTTTGCAAAAAGAAAAGCCTTTCCGTTGGAAGGCCAAACAGCAGGAAGCATTCGACGATGTAAAGAAATTTATGGCACAACCGATGCAGCTATGGAGACCGCATCCAGGAAAACTTTTCTACTTGCAAACAGACGCCTCAAAAATAGGAATAGGCGCAGTGCTATACCAACTAGATGACCAAGAGGAACGACGTATCATAGCATACGCGTCCCATAAACTTAATAAAGCAGAACAAGCATTCCACGCGAATGAACAAGAGTGTATGGCAGTAGTCTGGGCGATTAAACACTTTCGACAATATTTAGAAGATGCCCCATTTATTTTGAAGACCGACTCCCAGGCATTAACGTGGTTGCACCGTCTGAAGGACACAAAAGCAAAATTGACGAGATGGGCATTACTACTTCAAGAGTATTCATTTCGGGTTATCCACTGTCCGGGAAAAGAAAATGCGCTTCCAGATTACCTATCACGGAACCCAGAAGATACAGTGAGAGATCCTGAGACATTTAATGAAGATAGAATGGTCCCACCGATGAAAGAGGAAAAACTTAAAGATGTAATAGCAATGTTCCAGCCCCAGGAGATTCAGAGCCTGGAAGAGCGAGTAAAAGAGGGACAAGACGAAGACGATGAGATGAAAGAAACCAAGAGACAATGGCTACAGGAAGCAAAGAAACCTCCAGAACAGCAACCATCATGGTGGAATTACTATATTGTCCAGGACGATTACCTATTCAGACTACACTTGGATAGATTGTGCTTAGTAGTGGGAAAATTTGATAAACAAGATGTTTTTGAGGCCTATCATTCATATAGTGAAGCCCTCCATCCAGGAGCACAAGAGACAAGTAGAGCTATTGGCCGTTACTACTATTGGAGTAGTATGGAAAAAGAAGTCCGGAAATATACAAGAGAGTGTGATATTTGTAAGCAGATCAAGGCAGGAGCACCTCAGAAGAAAGCTGCGCTGGGGAGTATTCCAGCAGAAGCACCGTTCCAAGTAATCGCATGTGATATAATGGGTCCATATGAAGAAACTGGCAGAAAGAATCGATTTCTGATAGTGGCGATGGACGTATTTACTAAATGGACAGAAGCTATTCCGGTAGCTAGAGCAACCGCATCAAAGATCATCAAGTTTTTGAAAGATGAAGTGTTTAGTAGATATGGATATCCAAAGGAGATAAGATCAGACGATGGTGCTCAATTTAGAGGAGCAGTATTCGAACAGTTTTGCAGAACGAATCATATTAAATGGACATCCTCCCCCATTTATCATCAACAAGCGAATCCAACAGAACGAAGATGGCAGGAAATGAAGAAAGCCTTAAGCGCCGCCATTTTAGAACGACCTACTACAGTATGGGATACGCAAATTCCGCAAGTCCTCTATGCGTTACGGACGCGGAAGAACGAAGCTACCCAGAAGACACCAGGAGAACTATTATTAGGATATGAGTTGAAGAGACCAGGGGAATGGGCAATTGTGCGTGAGGAAATCGAAGTAGTCCCACGTCCCGAAAAGATGGTTCAAGTTAGACAGAAGGCGAATCAGAACCAGAAAGCGTATCAGCAGAAGTACGCCCCCACCCCAAGAATACCAACTATCAGATTTAGAGTTGGAGAAAGGGTTTGGGTTAGAAATTTCGCCCCAAAAGTTCCGTTTGCACCAAAATGGATAGGTCCATATGAAATTTTGGAGGTCCTGGGATCTTCAACATATCAAGTTGATAAGGATGGAGCGTCCTCAAAAATCCATCTTAATAATCTAAGACGTGCCACAGTCCTGAGCGTGAGCGAAAGTAGCAGCTCAAGCACTGAGGAAGATAGCAGTCCAAGTGAGGAGGAAGAGCTGCATAGCCAACCCCGTGAAGTCCCTGAAATTCCGGCCCCTCAGCCCGAGGTCGCCGAGGTACCATTGAGGCAGCCTAATAAGAAGCCACCAGACGTGGAAGAAATTACGGCCCCTCAGCCCGAGGTCGCCGTACCAGCAGTGAGGCAGCCGAGAGAGAAGCCACCTGAAGCCTCCAAGGAGTCCCCCAGGTCGCTAGAGAACCGTCCACAGGAGGCCTATGCCAGGTCACCTGGAGAAGAACCACCTGTCGAAGCTAGAGCTACGGAGGTTGAGGAATCGCCTCGGACGAGAGAAAAGGAGAAATCATCTTACGAAAGAAAGTGATTTTAAAACCGTGTTTATTTAGACTTAGTATTAGTGTTGTTGTTGTTATGAACTTAGTATTAGTTTTTATTGTTGTTTTGGACTTAGATTTTTGTTGATTTTAGATTTAAGTTATTTTTAAGTTGAATTATAAATAGAGTATAATTGTACCAGATGGGTACAGTTAAATAAACGCCCCATAATTAATGCTCTTAAGGGGGGGGGGGGGTGTTGTGGTATTCGCCATGTGGAAATCGGCTATAAAAAGCGCGATTTCGATGGGAATAGCCAGTCGGTGCAGAACCATGAAACAGTAAATAGCTAAAAGTGTTTGGAGCATTATTTCTGGGTTTTAAAATCTGCATAAGTCTTTTTCTTTGGACGAACGTCACCATAAAATTTGCCAGTTGATCTTGGAGCTTCCGGAGACCTGGGTATGCCAAGAGGGCATACGTGAACCTGAAGATAAAAGCAAGGCGTTGCTGAAGAAGCACCGGCGGAGAGACGCTGTAGTCGAGACCGATACTGTGAGGAAACAGTGGTTCCTGGCCGTCTTAGAAGTTTGTACCTGGAATACGGACAGATTTTGCAAGCACCTAGGGGAAAACGTCGCTCACGATCGTCGGAGGAGGGCCAATCGTTCCGAGCACCATTCCACCTAGAGAATTAATTTTAAGAAGACAAACTACGATCACCAGCCATCGCCGACGTTGCCAACATTGGATGACCCATGCCATAACCGTAGCAGCTGACGCCATCGCCAGGGAAGCGTATACAATACTCTACCACCTGGGCATAACCTGCACCAGGTCGGCAGACGAAGAAAACTTAGCGGCAAACGAAATTTGAGAAGAATAACTGCGATCACCAGCCATCGCCGACGTTGCCAACATTGGATGTCCCATGCCATAACCGTAGCAGCCGACGCCATCGCCAGGGAAGCGTATACAATAGACTACCACCTGGGCATAACCTGCACCAGGTCGGCAGAAGGAGAAAACCTAGTGGCGAACGAATTTTAAGAGGAAATAATACGATCACCGGTCTTAGCCGGAGTTGCCAGCATTGGACAAGCCGTGCCATAGCCGTAATAGCCGACGCCATCGTCGAGGAGGAGAATACAATAGTTTACCACCTGGGCAAAACCTGCACCAGGTCGGCAAGACGCGAAAACTACGTGGCGGAATAATTTAAAAAAGAAATACTGCGATAATCCGACATAGCCGGCGTTGCCAGCAGTGTACGGAACGTGCCACATCTACAGAAGCCGACGCCATCGCCAGAGAGGCGTGTGCAAGCAAATACCTCCTGGGCATAACCTGCACCAGGTCGGCGGAAGACGAAAACCACGTGGCAAACGTGATTTTCGATCAAATAACGGAAGACAGGCGACGCCAAGAGCTGGACGGTGTGGCCACACCTCCAGTACCTAGTGCCGACCCCGAAGCACCGAGAATAAGGTTCTACCACCTGGGCATAACCTGCCCCAGGTCGGCAGCGAAGAAGCCAAGTACGGCAAACACTGCATTAGCCGGAATTATGGCACTGAACAGTGAAACCCCTCCAGCCCGGACGGCGGAGGATGAAACAGAACACGACATGCTCTCTACTACCGAGGCCGACCCCAGGAAAGGACCTGGTGCGGTCTCAAACTGCCCTACACAGATCGCCGCCCCTGAGATTTTGACTGAGCCTAGCCGCGGAGCCGCCAGGGATATGCCCCTTGAAGGAGGAAGCAAAGGCGAACTGTGCCAGGACAGCGCTCGACGCTCAAAAGTCACTTCTCGCTGACCGCTTTTAGCGTACACCAGCCGAGCCGAATCCCGTATAAACCCACCAATCTGACCGAATACCGTACTAAGAACTTCAGTGGTGAGTAAGATTAAACCGACTAGGGTGTTTCGAATAAAACAGCCGCGCCGTTTATTTAACTAACCTAACCGTTCATTAAAGAGGTTACCGAAGGGGTTGACATCGCACCGTTCTAAAACCGATTCTAGCCTTGGCGTAGTTCGAGGGTATAATCGTAAAAGCAAGCAATCTTGGCGAAGTTCGAAGTTGCTTGTTTCGGGTATCATTTTAATAGAGACACAATCTTGGCGCAGATCGAAGTTTTGTTCTCGAAAGCGACAAACTTGGCGACAAACAGCCTAGTACCGTTCACCTAACCCCATCCGAACTCACGTGCCGAGCTTATCTGCCTCTTATTTAGTTACGCACGTCCGCAAAACCCGCCATTCCGCTATAGGTAGAAAATCGTTCCCGCTTGCTTAAATTCACTTCTCTGCTTATACCGATATCCTCCCGCTTTGTTGCTTAGGCCGTCGCAACGATAGCAAACTAACCAGGTATCGCTTAAATAGGTTTAGAGACTTACTGCTTAAGTAGGTTTAGGGACTCTCGTAGTTTAAGAAGTATAATAAACAGCTTAGTTTTGTTATCTACTTTTGGGTAAACACGACCTGTATATATTGAACTTATTTGTGTTTCATTTCATCTTACTTGGATCTTACCGACGCATTCCGATAAACCCAAGGGAGAACCGACCGCTAACTCTAAGTGCTCCGAACCCTTCTCCACTGTCTAAAAGCTACCCCGTGAGCATAGTGGATCCCTTTACCACTCAAAACAATAAAGGGTGGCGCTCGAGAAATCCGATTAACCGACCAAACCGTCAAAACCGCCCGAACCGCCATTGCAAAATGGCGTCCGAGCTCTCCTAACCGCCGAGAAGCCATTACAGTACCTACCTATACAAAATCTTTAAAAAATTATTAATATTGAAATTATTTTATTGCTAAAAAAAATTATTTTTAACCTTCCAGGACTCGCGCCATGTCTCACAGACCCGAGACATTTATGATTACGGATATTTTGGTGGTGGGGTGATGCAAACGGCTGTTCGTCTCTGTAGCTTTCGATAATCAGTAAATACGCCGACTCGAGGTACGCGTCGTCAAAAATATTTTTGTTGTGAGTAGTACTGAGCAAAAAAGTCTATTAGGCCCGGCGCGAGTAGATATGTCGCTGTTATAGAATTATTATTTATTTGGTGTTTACGGAAGAAAATTGATTATAATGGTAAGTTTTTTGGGAAATCTGTTACTATAGTCTATCAAACTAAATTGTAGCATGTTTCAGATGTCCTATGAAGAGAAGCAGGCGTATCTTCATCAGCTTAATGCTGAAGTCGCCACACCAGAGCACTCGACAAACGCTAGTTTCCGTCTTTTCGAAGAAGAAAAAATTGAAGAGGCCCCAATTGATGAAGAATCTGACCTTGAGGAAGACCACGTCGAAGAAAGAATAGAAGATACAGATACCGAACAAGAGGCGGAAAGCGAAGATGAAAGTTATGAGAGTGTAGCAAAAATTCCGCGGATTCCATCATTTCGTGGGAAGGATGGTACAACAATCTGGAAAAAACGTATTTCTAATAAAAATGTAAGAACACGAAGATGTAATATTGTCACTTCACTTCCTGGTGTTAGACCATGTGCCAAAAATGCGAAAAGTGTAATCGAATGTTGGAATTTATTTCTTTGTAATGAGATATTGGAATTAATTGTGGAAAATACAAACAAAATTATCCAGATGCAGAGAAATAATTTTTCTCGACCGCGAGATGCAAGAGACACAGATTTACCTGAAATAAAGGCCTTGCTGGGTTTATTATATCTAGCTGGGATTCTACGAAGCAGCCACCTCAATTTTGATGACCTATGGGATAGGAATGGCATTGGTGTTGAAAAGTTTTGGTTGACGATGTCAAAAGAAAGATTTTTATTTTTACTTAGATACTTGAGATTTGATGATAAAGAAACCAGAGATGAACGAAAAGCTGAAGATAAATTAGCCCCAATTAGACAACTATTTGATAGCTTCATTGTAAAAAAAACTATACAATTAGTCAATTTGCAACGATTGACGAACAGTTACCAGCATTTAGAGGAAGGTGCTCATTCCGACAATACATATCGAGTAAGCCAAGCAAGTATGGTATTAAAATATTTGCTATGGTTGATGCTAAAATGATGTATGTCCAAAATATGGAAGTTTATGTCGGAAAGCAACCTGACGGACGCTATTTTGTTCAGAATGATGCGTGTAGTATTATTGTGCAGCGACTTATCTCGCCTATTTCCGGTACTGGCCGAAATGTAACATGTGATAACTGGTTTACTTCATTTCCGCTTATAACAAGACTACTATCCGATCATAACTTGACATATGTCGGAACTGTACGAAAAAATAAGCGAGAGTTACCTCCTAACTTTGTCAATACAAAAAATCGACCTATTTGGTCAAGTACTTTTGATTTTGATCCAGAAACCGGTGATAAGAAAAAACCAGAAATAATCACTTTCTATAATTCAACCAAAGGCGGAGTGGATACTGTAGATAAACTTTGCGCAACATATAATGTAGGAAGAAATACGCGCCGTTGGCCCATGGTTATATTTTTTCATATTATGAATATAGCAGGTATTAATGCTCAAAGAATCTATGCTGCAAATAACAACAAGTATCCCTGTATAAGACGACAGTTTCTAAAAGAACTGGTATGTACGCTGACCGAAGACTACCAAAGGCGCAGAGCAGAACTATCAAACTTGCCAAGAGAAGTAAGACATCGGAGACAGGAAGCAGTTGGAATGTGTAACTTAGGTCAAGAAGAAACTTCTTACCCGCCAGGAACTAGAAGGAGGTGCTACTTTTGTAAAAAAGACAGTAAGACAAAATATTTTTGTCAAATGTGTAGAAAATTTGTTTGCCTAACCCACGCCCAAATGTTATGTCAAGAATGTATTACACAACATGAAAACAATTAGTATTTAAATGGAACTAAATTGTTTTGTAAGAACATAGATATGTTTTAGTTTTTTATAGCATTTTTAATAAAAGTTTCTAGAGTTCAATATTAAAAATTGGTCAATTTGCAATTTTTTGGCTATTACTTCAATACACTGACCAAAACGCCTAAAATAATGCTTACGTTACAATAAATTTAACACATTTTTTTTAGATATTCTATCATAAGGGCCTGCTAGACCCAGCGCGAGTAGTCATGTTACAAAATGTGGCGCGAGTCCCCGAAGGTTAATTAAATTATCTTTTTTTTTTATACTGTAATCATTATTGTATAATTTAGATTCCTTTTTTTTGTGTTGCGTTTACACACACGCTTCCAAACAGCTTGCAATTCCTTGTCCTTTGGGAAACTAAAAAACTTTATACCGGGCAAAACTCTTACATTGATTATCAACCTTACAACCAAATACCGCACATCTCATTTTTTATAATTAAAGGACACTGTTGAAACGCCGGGCTTTATTTCCTCTTACGTTCAATCAATTTTGTGGTATATTTCCACAGGCGTGTGACTCACTGGTCGTTTTTATTATGATTGGAAATTAAACTCGTGTTAAAGCAAAATAACTGTATTTAATATACTTTCGGAATTACCACATTATAACTTCTGGCGAAATTAACACATTATAACTCTTTGCACAGAGCTATGCACACTTAGTACCCGTACTTAGGGTGAAACTTCCACTTTTTACATAGAAATTAGTACACCATACCACTTGGTACAAATAGTAAAATGACCGCCAACAACCAACTTTGGCTATTCCTTTTTGACGGGACGTGTTGCTAGCTTGTCTGCTCACTCAACAGTCACTCTAAATTGATACACTAACATTCGGAAAGATTTACCACTTGGTACAAACAGTAAAATGACCGCCAACAACCAACTTTGGCTATTCCTTTTTGACGGGACGTGTTGCTAGCTTTATTGCTCACTCAACAGTTACTCTAAATTGATACACTAACATTCGTAAAGATTTACCACTTGGTACAAACAGTAAAATGACCACCAACAACCAACTTTGGTTGACGGGACGTGTTGCTAGCTTTATTGCTCACTCAACAGTTACTCTAAATTGATACACTAACATTCGTAAAGATTTACCACTTGGTACAAACAGTAAAATGACCGCCAACAACCAACTTTGGTTGACGGGACGTGTTGCTAGCTTTATTGCTCACTCAACAGTTACTCTAAATTGATACACTAACATTCGTAAAGATTTACCACTTGGTACAAACAGTAAAATGACCGCCAACAACCAACTTTGGTTGACGGGACGTGTTGCTAGCTTTATTGCTCACTCAACAGTTACTCTAAATTGATACACTAACATTCGTAAAGATTTACCACTTGGTACAAACAGTAAAATGACCGCCAACAACCAACTTGGTTGACGGGACGTGTTGCTAGCTTTGCTGCTCACTCAACAGTGACTCTTATTTCTTAATTAGCGCCGAATGGAGCGGCTGGAACCACTGCACGAATACCCTATGACGCGACTCATTCATCTTTTGTGGCCGACGCCAAGCTTCCGCCAATTCCGTGGGCGCATTTTACATCGAACAAATTTGGAGCGTGGCAGCGGTCTCCAGCTGCTTCATTTGGCGCGGTTCCAAAATACATCATTTCTTATACCTACTATGTTATAAACGGAATCTTAGATTTGACATGTTACGCCTACTATGTTGCAACTAAACTAAACAGTCCATCTTTGGACAACTCATTTTAACTTTTAGGGCTGTTCCCCAACATTCTCCCCCACCTTGAAGCACTTGTGATTCAATTCAATTTAATCGAACATTATGTAGTACATCCCCTTTCTACACAATCTACTCTTAGAAATTAACACTCTGGTATCCAACATTATACCTAACCTAACAACGATAACCAACATTACATAAACGTTAACAGCCATGACCATCAATATGGTTGTAGACTCTACATCGTCTCATGATCTGAGTGAAATACCCCATATTCAAAAAGAGAGCTGCGCATGTGCCACGTGCCACGCAACCATGCAGCTCTAACTATAACCATTTTTTTTTTTTTTCTTAACTTCATAACTTATACTAAAATATTTACAATATGACCGAAGGTCACACAAAATTGTTCAGCATGACACACGATTTCATGTATCACATGCCCCTCGTATTTCCAAACACTGTCAAAGTTATCTCGACTCCGCAAATGTTCATTGTCTTTTACTGGACCCACTTGACATAATCGTAAACAAGCCAATGCTCAATCGTCCACTTGAAGTCCTGTTTTGTTCTGTGAACATAATCTTGACCTAAGTGTATAAAGTCCCAAAGAAAAATAAAGTCTTTCTTTTCCTTTGTTTTCACGTAATCTGAACGTAAGTGACCCGTATCCTATTAAAACCTGTAGAATAGGTTTCACAACAATCTTAATATTAAAAAGAACCTAAAGTTCTGTACAGCCGTCCTACCCGTCCGTATTGCACAGATTGAATGTCCTATTTTTCATAACTGGCACATTTTTACCGAATCATATATTGTGTTAAATGACTTTGATATTCTTTGAAGAATATATTCGAAATTTACTTTGAAAGCTCGCTTCAAGCACTGTCATAAAATTCATTTTAAAACTGAATACACGAGGTCCAGATAGCAAGCTCCGTTTGAGCTGCACATACACGTTGGCATTCCGCAGCGACACCCCTAACTACTTCCCTTGTAATGTAAAATAATAATAAAAAAACTTAAAAACTAAAGAACGGTGCTTCTGAGAGACACCTCTATCTTTAAGTATTGACATTGGAGTCGAATACTGCGAATGGCGCTACTGATGAGACACCCCTAAACTTTGAACTGGCGCTACTGTGAGACACCCCTAACTTTGAGTATTGACATTGGAGTCGAATACTGCGAATGGCGCTACTGATGAGACACCCCTAAACTTTGAACTGGCGCTACTGTGAGACACCCCTAACTTTGAGTATTGACATTGGAGTCGAATACTGCGAATGGCGCTAGTGATGAGACACCCCTAAACTTTGAACTGGCGCTACTGTGAGACACCCCTAACTTTGAGTACTGACATTGGAGTCGAATACTGCGAATGGCGCTACTGATGAGACACCCCTAACTTGAGTATTGACATTGGAGTCGAATACTGCGAATGGCGCTACTGATGAGACACCCCTAACTTTGAGTAACATGAAGCACAAGGCGTAAATTTGCACCCCACGTCACACACTTACAATTTTCCCGAATCCCCACCCGAAGAAGACCTGATAATTCCCCTGGACTGGGCTCAATAACCCCTTACCCGCCCCAACCCAGAGAAATGACACTTGGTAGTGATAGACAGCACTACTCGTGTCTTGTAGTGCCGAAGCCGCAAAGTAGATAGAACGAAATGGAAGAAGAAGAAGTAACAGAGTGACAGATGCTCCGCAGAGCGAAAGGTGGAACCAGATTCCGCCGGAACCCAGAACCGAAAGGGCAGTGCGCTACTGTCAGGGTAGTCCACGTCTTTAGTCTTTTGACACCAGGGACGCTCCTAGTGTGTTCTTGAAAAAGCTGCCAGAAGTTTCCAACTGTGCGAACTCATACGACGCTCCTTAAGAGCGAAGGGCCAACAAAAACGACAAAAAGAATGCAAAAATCATGTAACCGTTTAGGTTTCCCAGGGAGTCTTAGCCTTCGACCCCCAGTGGACTTAAGGCAGGCCACCACGCCAAAAAAGGACTGACACCTTGTGTAAAATAAACCATTATAAATAAAACGTACGTTGAAACTTATTATTCAACAAACTAGTAATCGAGTAAATTAAGACTTAAAATATGGCCACACGCACGAGGTGCGGTAACCTATAATCAAAAGTAGTTTGGCTTAGTCGTGATGAAGTTCAGTAGTTACATGTGCCTGGTCATAAATGAGAGGAGACACTTTCGCTATAGACCTAGTGAAAATGCTGTCAGCTGTTTTTAGTTTTACAACCCTCACGTTACCATCCTTTCCAGGATACACTTCCAGCACTCTCGCTAGCGGCCATTGCAACGGAGGTACGTTATCCTCGCGTAATAGCACCACGTCGTTTGGGACTATATTTCTATTAACTTTTAACCATTTAGGACACTGTTGCAGACGATTGAGATAATCTACCGACCATCGCTTCCAAAAGATCTGTTGAATTTTGGTACACTGTTGCCAAAATTTTAGCCTATTATCGTGGATTTCTGACAAATCGCGCTAAGGGTATGCGGTTAAACTTTCCCCTATCAAAAAGTGCCCTGGTGTTAGATACCCGAAATCTGAAGGGTCGTTTGTCAATGGGCATAATGGTCGTGAATTTAACACCGCCTCGATTTGCGTCAAAATCGTATAAAAATCTTCGAATGTGAATTTTGAAGTACCCATTAGTCTATAAATATGATGCTTCGTGCTTTTTACAGCAGCTTCCCACAATCCGCCCCAATGAGGAGACCTGGGGGGGATGAATTTCCATTGAATTTCATTCTGGGCGAGATATTCTAAAAAAGGCTTACAATTTTGCGCATTACTGAAAAACTTGTAAACATCGTACAATTGATTACTCGTCCCCTGAAAGTTTGTTGCATTATCGCTGTAAATAATAGTAGGATTACCTCTACGAGCGATGAAACGTTTCAACGTCATCATGAATGCTTCAGTTGACAGACCAGTCACTAGTTCGATGTGAATAGCCTTTGTTGACATACACACGAAAATTGCAATGTATGCTTTAATGTACGGCGCTTTCCGTAATCTAGACGATCTTATTAGGAATGGGACCCCGTAATCAATCCCCACTTTTTGAAATGCACGTGCTGCTTGCACCCTATCTGTAGGAAGATCTGCCATGATCTGCTGAGCTGGAAGAGCTCTAAATCGCGTACACGTGATACAATTCCTTATAACTTGCTTCGTTTCTCTCAAACCGTTAAGTGGCCAGAACCGTAGCCTGAAATTTGACAGCACTGACTGAGCGCCAGCGTGTCCTAACCTCAAATGTTCGTACTTAAGCATGATCTTTACTGTCGCGTTATGTGAAGGCAATAAATACGGGTGCTTATGATCAAATGATATATCCGCATTTTCAAGTCTGCCTCCCACTCTAATTAACTGGCTCGAATCCAAAAAAAGTTTAAGATGCTTCAATTGCTTATCTAAAATTATTTGATTGTTCTTTAATTCTGAAAGTTGCTTTGGAAAACTCTGGCGTTGCAGATTTTTTACCACGAACTGGTATGACCTATCAAGCTCACCAACCGTGACAGTTGCATCCTGAATCTTATTATCTTTATTCCGAAGGTTATGTATAAACCGGAACATAAAGGCTAACATACGTATCAGACGTGAAAAGTTAGAAAACCGAGAAAAATAATTTATCCAAAAATCACAAGGTTGCTCCTGGCACACCGTTGGAAGTGCCACCTTCTTTTGCTCTGGCAGATTAGCAATGTTGATCTGCTGATCATATAAACTCAAATCCAAGTTAACGTCAAGTAAGAACTTAGGCCCTTGAAACCAGAATCCTGAAGCAATTACTTCGTTTGAGAAATTTCCGCGCGACAAAATATCTGCAGGATTGTCTGCAGATTTGACATATCTTAATTTGTTTTCCAACGAGGAGAACCGCTTTTCAGCCATGTTAAACGAATCACCAAGTTTCGTATACTCACCCGGAGTTTTAAACGGCATATTGACCTGAAACGAACCGTTTTCTACACGTTTTGTAGTATTAATAAAGATACTTTCTGCCAACTGATCGTCAGTTGACATTATGAGTTTTGAAGACACTTCTTCGACTGTCCAAAATTTTGTCAACAACTTATCCACGTCTTGAGTTTGCAAAAAAAATGACGCACTACTTCCGCCTGCCTGCGTAGCGTGCCCTTTCACTGGCGATGTACAATGTGAAGGTACCTTCCCTGCTATAACCCACCCAAGTGTGGTATTTACCAAAGTAGGTTTGTTAGAGCCTAAAATACACTGCCCCTGGCTCAGAATCGAATAGTAAACGTCAGCGCCCAACAACATGTCGATCTCGGATGGAATATTAAAAGTTGGATCAGCCAGCCGGC
This sequence comes from Polydrusus tereticollis, assembly GCA_963920685.1. Taxonomy (NCBI): domain Eukaryota; kingdom Metazoa; phylum Arthropoda; class Insecta; order Coleoptera; family Curculionidae; genus Polydrusus; species Polydrusus tereticollis. The sequence continues at coordinate 62,836,246 of OY987329.1, forward strand.
TTTGTAAATTATACGGAATATCCAAAGTTTCTACTTTGATAGGGATTTGCGGCAATTTGTACGTGATATTATCCAAAATGATACACGATGCCACTGGATAACAGATATCCTGCGTTTTCGAATATATAGTAACGTTCGCCAATTTAGTACATACAAAACTGTTTTGTGAAACGCTTGAAATATTTAATTTATAATTAATAATATCACACTGTAGCCGCTCTACTAATGATTTAGTAATAAACGAGCTTTGGCTTCCATTATCCAACAATACTACAAGATTTACCTGCGCGGTTGCCAATAATACGTTAGAATGTTCATTTGCCAATGCTGAAAGAGACACTGGTTTGGCGGAACTTATTTGGGCATCCCTACTTGACTCGCCCTGTAAATTTTGTACACCGATATTTTGAGGACTAGGCGTCTCCGTACTCGTATTTAAACTTGACACGTTGTGTGTTCGATTCCCAGACCCGTTGTACTGCCCGGATGGCCTTAAGAACGATTGATTATTTGAACTGTTCGCGTTGTACGAGGTTTTGTCGTTATTATTCTGGGAATATCGCCCGTTTCGCACGGTACCTAAATTTGCATTTCGCGTGGAATTTTGTTGTTGTGCGGTGCCCGAACTTGCATCAGGACTACCTCTTGGCACATTTCTATGCAACGTTGAATGGTGCGATAAATTACAATATTTACATCTACTCTGTGATTTGCACTGAGCGACAGAGTGTGCACCCAGACAATTAAAACACAATCGCTTCGATTGTACGATCTGTTGCCTTCCATGTAATGTTAAATCCAAATATTCTCGACACGCATATGTTCTATGATCTGGAATGCCACAAATACAACAATATTGATCGCTCTGCTGTTGACTAGCAAAAAACGATACTCTATTATTATTAGTTGTGCCTCTGGGCTGTGAACTTTGTTGTTCACTACTACTAGAATGATTTTCGAACACTAAACACCTACGTTGTAAGAATTCAAAGAAATCTGTTAACCTTGGTAAGTTATTTAAATTACGATCCAGCTCAAATGCCTTTTTTGTGGCGTAATCTAATTTATTTTCCATAATATATACTAACAAATATTCAAGAACTTGAGTCTGAGATACCGGCAATTGTTTTAACGACTCCACTGTCTTTGTATTATTCGCTATGAACTCCCTTAAATTATTTGAATTTGGCTTAGTTAGCACCGGCGCACCTAAAATAGTTTTGAAGTGGTTATTTACCACACATGTCAAATTCTCGAATCTATTTTGCAAAATGTCAAAAGCAATCTGAAAGTTACTTCCTATTAATTCAAGAGAATCTATTAGCTTCAAAGCCTCGCCCTTGAGTGCAGATTTTAGGTACATTAATCGTTGTACATCCGAAAGAACTGCGTTCTCTATAATTAAAACTTTAAAAATTTCTGCAAAGGACCGCCAATCCGAAACACTGCCATCGAACGATGGGACCTTCAAATCTGGCAATCTAACACCCGAAGAAATATAATGTTGCCCCTGATTACTACTCATTACACTACCTTGTGCATTATCTGCGCTTAATATCTCATTAAACGCCGCCACCAAAGAATGGTATTTGCCCTCGACTTCATCCCTATCTAAATCGTCTGGATTTAAATATTCAATACTATCCTGTAAATCAGAGTACGTCCCGTACGCTTTTCTCAACGTCTCCTCTCGCGATATAACTTGCTTCAGTGCCTCTTTGTCTTTTTTATTAGTATTATACCATGTTTGACTCGTCGTGATCGCAGCCTTTGCCACCCCACGTTTTCTTTTTAACTCGCTTAATTCACTTATATTAACTGCCTCGTCTGAAGGCTCCATTTTTTATTTTTTTTTAATGACTTTTGCTCTCTAACTAGCAACACAACTTACACAGAGGTGAAGTCGAACACAACACTACCTTAATGTTGGCTACCAAAGTGTAATGCTACTAACAAATCTAGAATTATCAACAACAATACTACTACAATTTCTACATGTAACGTTTTTACCTTCCGCTGTCTCTCTGTCGACACTCACTTAACTTTCACTTCACTACTCTCACTGGTTTGGAAGTCTCTTACTGCCTCTTCTTGCTAATTTTTTACTTTAATTCTCCTTTCGCACTTATTCAATTTTCCAACATCCAGATTCGAAGGACCATGTTGAAACGCCGGGCTTTATTTCCTCTTACGTTCAATCAATTTTGTGGTATATTTTCACAGGCGTGTGACTCACTGGTCGTTTTTATTATGATTGGAAATTAAACTCGTGTTAAAGCAAAATAACTGTATTTAATATACTTTCGGAATTACCACATTATAACTTCTGGCGAAATTAACACATTATAACTCTTTGCACAGAGCTATGCACACTTAGTACCCGTACTTAGGGTGAAACTTCCACTTTTTACATAGAAATTAGTACACTAACATTTCTACAGATTTACCACTTGGTACAAATAGTAAAATGACCGCCAACAACCAACTTTGGCTATTCCTTTTTGACGGGACGTGTTGCTAGTTGCTGCTCACTCAACAGTCACTCTAAATTGATACACTAACATTCGGAAAGATTTACCACTTGGTATAAACAGTAAAATGACCGCCAACAACCAACTTTGGCTATTCCTTTTTGACGGGACGTGTTGCTAGCTTTATTGCTCACTCAACAGTTACTCTAAATTGATACACTAACATTCGTAAAGATTTACCACTTGGTACAAACAGTAAAATGACCGCCAACAACCAACTTTGGTTGACGGGACGTGTTGCTAGCTTTATTGCTCACTCAACAGTTACTCTAAATTGATACACTAACATTCGTAAAGATTTACCACTTGGTACAAACAGTAAAATGACCGCCAACAACCAACTTTGGTTGACGGGACGTGTTGCTAGCTTTATTGCTCACTCAACAGTTACTCTAAATTGATACACTAACATTCGTAAAGATTTACCACTTGGTACAAACAGTAAAATGACCGCCAACAACCAACTTGGTTGACGGGACGTGTTGCTAGCTTTGCTGCTCACTCAACAGTGACTCTTATTTCTTAATTAGCGCCGAATGGAGCGGCTGGAACCACTGCACGAATACTCTATGACGCGACTCATTCATCTTTTGTGGCCGACGCCAAGCTTCCGCCAATCCCGTGGGCGCATTTTACATCGAACAAATTTGGAGCGTGGCAGCGGTCTCCAGCTGCTTCATTTGGCGCGGTTCCAAAATACATCATTTCTTATACCTACTATGTTATGAACGGAATCTTAGATTTGACATGTTACGCCTACTATGTTGCAACTAAACTAAACAGTCCATCTTTGGACAACTCATTTCAACTTTTAGGGCTGTTCCCCAACAGACACTTATAATTTAAGAAAGACCCATTCGTACACCAAAACCGTATGTAAACAACAGGAATACGCCCGCCTTTTATCACTGCGTGACGTCGCGAAAGACACGCCCACCTGCGCGATATCATATCTTCTGTAGTCCCTACCACAAGCGCATCTCCCTTACAATTAAGCGGCGGTCACATTAGGCTGCTTTACTAGCTGCTGGTTGCTGCTGGCTTATTAGCAGCGCAGTGTGAACCAGCAGCAGCAGCTGCCTTATTGACCAGCCGGCGAGTAAAATTACCACCGGCTGCCTGAGTAGCGCATGTTCAACTTTAACAGCCACCAGCTGTTCACCTGACTGCATTTTCGATATCTTTATTAGTTTTTTAGCAAGCGGAATAATATTCAGTGAAAGAAATATTTTGTATTATTTGTAAAGATGTGCGAACTAAAATGGACAACAAATAATATAATAAGATTTTTAAATCTGAATCAAAAATATGACTGCCTATGGGATGCATCTTGTCCAAATTACATTAAAAGAGATAAGAGGGACACATCGTTTAGAAACTTAGTCGAAGAATTAAACACTGTCGGATTAAATGTAACACTTGAGCCGTTGAAAAAGAAAATAAAAAGCATACGAGATACTTACAGAAATGAAGTAAATCGCATAAAGAAATCTAAGAAGACTGGTACAGGAACTACAAATGTGTACAAACCTAAACTTGCTTGGTTTTCAACCGCTGATTCTTTTTTGCATCATGTCTTTCATGGAAGGGAGTCTAGCTCAAACTTGGTAAGTTTACTTATAACTACAATTTATTTCGGTTTGTCAATTGGGTATTGTTACGAATAGATCTCAGAAGCTTTATAATATTGCAACAAAAAATACAAAATATGATAGCCACTGAAAGACTTTAAATAATAATGGAACCACAAATGCCTTGTTTCCGAAGGCATAAAAGTGATATCGACTTCAACCATAGTCCTGGAGAAATACCTCCTCACTCGCCGTTCTATGTTAGTAGTGATGACAGTATTTCTCAACAGGAAATACAAACTTCTCTCACGTCACCTGGTGCTTATAAGTATCGATAATAATAGCGACAGAGGAGATAGTCGCTTGTTGTTACCAGTACAGCAGGAACAAGAACAAGGATTTGATATTATCCAAAAAGCATTATACTTCTCATATTAATGTTGAAATAATTTACTTTTCACTTGCCATTTTCAATAAACAAATATATTTTTAGTAGTACCTACTTACCTTTATGTATTCTTTTAGAACTTCATAAGGCAAAAAGCACGAAATTGTGTTGTGGGGCACTCTAAATAGGTACATAAGAGATTTGAAACTGTCACTAGGTGCAAGATATCTTAAAGCAATCTGAAGTTTAGTTCTGCAGGAAATAGCTTCTCTAAAATGAGTATCTTTCTTATCAGTGGTGACACTAATTTTAACAACTCTTCAAATTTTGCGACTGATAGTCTTAATATATTCATGTATGATGCAGAGTCCTCATCTCTCAGCTCCCTCAAAAGTCACGAGGAGGCCGCCAGTTCTTTTCTTCTACTTATCCAACTCCTAACCCACATACGTTTCTTCTTTTTTGTTTTTAGTACTACTTCTTGTGAAATCTGTTTTACTCCCAGTTTCAGTACTTGTTTCAACAATAATTTTCTTCGTATAGGCATAGAAGACAGGCTTGTATGTTCACTTACTTAATAATTATTATTTATCACTGTTCACTGTATTTTTTAAATTTTTATTGTCATTTACATTAATAAAAGAACTGGCGCTGCAAAACCAGTGATGAATTTTAATAAAAAGTATGTAACCCAAAACAGCCGCTGATTGCTGCTGCTGTTACTCACAGCTGTTACTAGCCGGCAGCAACCAGCGGGTGCAAAAAAAGCCTAATGTGACCGCGGCTTTAGGCACATAGAATAGGATTGCCCCTCTTATTTCTATGATTAGGCAATCCAACGATGTGTCAAATTACGATTTGCCTGCCACGGCCATATTGAATTCGTTCCACAGAACTCAAAAACATTCAACGAACACGGATTCAATGCTTAGTTTACAGTCGAGTCCTGTGCTGTGTATAGATTAGATATACACTTGCCATTCTCCAATAACATCATCATAAGTATTATTAAATATAAATAACAGAAAAAAAAAACACATATTGAACAACAATAACTTAATAAAATACACAAAACCAGAATCGCGGTTTACACGTCAAACTGACATACGTGCAAAAATAAAGGTTAGTTTTTCTGACGTTTGCCGTCGACGACCATATTGGAAGCACTTTGTGATTCCAATATGACCGTGGCACGCAAACATAACCTGGTTTGAATTGACCATTTAAGGATCACGTCGCTGGGGGGCAAATTTGACAAATTTAGGTTAAAGAGTATGTCAAAGCCATGAAATTACCATTACATATTTGACAATGGCTATATTTGTTGGGGGGCAAAGTGACAAGTTTAGGTTATACTTCTTGTCAAAATAGCCGTTGTCAAATATGTAATGGTAATTTCATGGCTTTGACATAAACTTTAACCTAAATTTGTCAAATTTGCCCCCCAGCGACGTCATCCATTTGTATCATAACCTAAACTAACCTTTATTGTTCTGTGTGTATCATGACCGCAAGCCTGAACGTAAATTTTTAGTTCGTTTTACCTTTATTTATTTACTTCTCCTGTGATTTCTATAATTTTAATATGATTATAATCCCAAATCTATAAAAAAAATAAAAACCTAAAAATAAGGTTATAGAGATTGTTTAAAACAGCTGTGCGGTGGGATACAAGGGCGCATGCTCGTAACAAAAATGCCACGAATATTCCTAAAATATTGAAAGTCATTCAAGATTCCCGCCTCCTAGATTTTAAATTTTGCGAATTCGCAAAATCTTAAAACTTCGTTCTGACACCTTTATCGCCAAAAAAATATTAAAATTGACCAATCAGAGCATTATTCGCAATATCGCAATTCGTGTTTCGCTTCTATATGAACTATACTTTAGTGTGAACTAACTTGCTTACGTGAATCACCCTTTATGAAACTGACAACTATTAATTATAGTCTTAAAAAAAAACCTAAACAAAAAGTATATAGGACTCACAGGAGAGGGAGGGACTTTACACAGGAGTAATTGCTGGCGTTCCTAACGGGCACCGGGAAGGGGCTAACCGACAAAGTTATGAGTTACGGATCGACTATAGTTGCGGAGAAGGGAATCTTATTTTGATTGGCTGGATCTGTGACAAATTAAAATGGCATTTGGGTTAATAATGGTTTATAATGGCTTGGGAACAAAGGTGACTTTGAAGAAAATGTGCAGCGATTTCGTATTTTTTGCTTCTTTTGAGAACAGTACTACAATCATCGCTATTTATTTTGGAAAATAAACCAGGCACGCAATTATTTAATAATTTTTAATTTAAGCTGGCTGATAGTCTCGAACAAAATATAAAAGAAGAAGACTTTAACAAGTAACCAAGGTGTGTTTATTATTAAATGGTTATCGTTTCCTTTTTCTTGTGGTGAATTAATTTTACAAAATAATACTGTTTTTTTGCTTCTAAAGAGGAATAAACCATGGCGGATGCTGCAGCGAGACAGCTACAGTACGAGTATAAAGCTGTAAGTAAAATTTTCTATAATTAACCGGCTACGATTTGCATCTTGCTAAAACGTTTCTAAAACGAAGTTAAATTTTTACTGTTTTATTACCAAGGAAGTAAATTTTATGTGGGTTATTAAAAAATTGCTGTTTTTAGAACTCCAATCTTGTACTGCAAGCTGATGTTCGTCTAATTGAAAGAAGAAGCCGAGATGAAGCTACTGGTGAGGTTATGTCCCTTGTGGGGAAACTGGTAAACACTAAAATGGGAGACAGAGCTCAAAGAACTAAACCTGGAAAAGCCGAAGAACGTAAAGTAAAGTAAGTTACAAATAAAACTAAAATTTTATCTGGTGATAGCTCGTGTAAAAGTATTGGTAAAATAAAATTTTTAATGTCATTTTATTATTTGCTTCAGGCGTCAAAAAAGAGATGAAGCCCAGTACGATTTTGCCAGAATGAAGGGGGCCACTCTACTTTCCGAAGGTGTAGATGAAATGGTTGGCATAATTTACAAGCCCAAAACTCAGGAAACACGACAAACCTATGAAGTGCTATTAAGTTTTTTACAAGAAGCGCTTGGTGATCAGCCCAGAGATATTATTTGTGGTGCAGCAGATGAAGTTCTGTCTGTATTAAAAAATGATAGACTAAAAGAACGAGAGAAGAAAAAGGAGACAGAGCAACTTATCGGTAAGTTTCAAAAATCTTAATTTTATTTCCAGGGTAGTTCTTTCATGCTGTACCTAATCAAGGCCATATTGTCATAATACTTATCAGAGCATTTTTTAAGTAGGTTCTGGTTTGGCCAAATGGTCATGTAGTAATCATTCATGGCCACCTAATTAGGTGGGATATCTAGTTAGGTATCCCAATTTGGCCATACAATTTAAGTTTGAAAACAAATTTAAATAGAAATAAAAATATTTTGTAACCTTGAAGTATAGGTATTGATGGATTTTTTTTTCTAGTTATAGTACAAATAGGTATATCAAGATGTACATTGAAAAAATTACATTGTTAAAAATATATTGTACTATCCAGTTAAGTAATTACCATAATAAAAATAAGATAGTTACTTAGGTACTTAGGTATAGTGATGTAAAATTCTCGAGCACGTATTTTTAGAGAATGTTCCCCAAGCACTAACGAGCATGAACGAGAATAAACGAGCATTAACAAAAGAAACCCAAGAATTTATGTTTGTGGTGTGGTAAAGTATTATTTAAAAACTTACTTTTCGCTGTTCTCTCTGAAAATGCTCAAAAGTCTCCTAACTCTTCATAAGAAAATAAGTTTCTATTAATATTCTGTGTTGCAAATAATACAGTAATAACTTCTAACATCCAAAAAATCTTTATTCAGTAAAAAAATAACAAAAACTAACATGGAAAAACATAGTGTAGTTAGTAAGTCAAGTGTAGTGTAAAGTGTAAGAAGCAAACTTAAATATAAAATAATACTGTACCTTTACATAAGAAAAATCAAACTGCAATGTGCAATAAACTGGAAATACAATTTTGGGTTAAGAAGTAAGAAGTAACACGTTTGCCTATTAACCAATTCTACCCCAAGACTTCCAGATCAAACCCTTTGAAAGTTTCTGACCCAACGCTGCTATCCGAATCGTGGACGCTGTAGGACCCAGTACAGTATCCTCATCAGACTCATCATCATCAGTATCATCGTAGAGTCGCGATGTCGGCGAGTGCACACGTGTGTACGGTATGAATGTCTCATTAGTAAAGCAACTAAAGCATCATTTGATACCATGTCTTACAAAACTTTTTAATACAAGCATCAGAAATGGGGTCTTTCCGGAGTGTTTTAAGATTTCTAAGGTGGTACCAGTTTTTAAAAAAGGGTCAGTAAATGATACAAATAATTATAGACCAATATCTCTTATTCCAGTTTTGTCCAAGATCTTAGAACTCATACTAAAACAGCAACTTTACAAATATTTTGATGAAAAAAATCTATTTGCAGCCATCCAGTTTGGCTTTAGAGTAAAATACTCGACTACTCTAGCTATAACAAATTTATTAGAGTATATAGTGGATGCCTTTGAGAGTGGTCAGTATGCCCATGCAGCTTTCTGTGACCTCTCGAAGGCTTTTGATTGTGTCTCCCACTCTGTACTTCTGTCCAAACTTATATCATATGGAATGGGGCAGAGAAGTGTAAAACTGATGGGGAGTTATTTGCAGGATAGAAAACAGCAAACAGCCTTTAAGGGTGAAGTTTCACAGAGATTGGAGATGAAGCATGGGGTGCCCCAGGGATCCATACTTGGGCCCCTTCTGTTTCTAATCTATATAAATGACATTCAAGGTGCATCACCAAACTCTAGACTCTGGCTGTTTGCTGATGATACTACATTGGCTGGCCGAGGTGTAAGTCTGAATGAATTGGTGAATGAGGTGAATGGGGAAGTGCAAGGATTGCAAGAATGGTTCAGTGTAAATAAGCTGACAATGAATCAAGATAAAACAGTATGCATGACTTTTAGTTTGAGAGAGATTCCTGAAGGCAATGCTAAAATGGTGAAATTTCTGGGAGTACATCTTGACCCACTCCTGACTTTTGAGAGGCACATTGATAAAATAGCGGGAAAACTATCTAAAAATATCTTTCTGCTAAAGAATCTCTTCAAGATTCTGCCACCAGCAGTATTGCTACAGGCATTTCACAGTACTTTTCAGTCGGTTTGTGTGTATGCGATTCTGGCCTGGGGTCATTCTGCTCATTCCAACCGCATCTTTGGACTGCAAAGGAGGGCAGTACGTGTGATTGCTGGATTAGGGTATAGGGAGGATGTCCGAGGATCTTTTGTTGATTTGAGAATTCTGACTATACCAAGTAGATACATTTACGAGTGTCTAATTTATGCCCACTCTAATGTTGCCCGATATAACCAAAATAGTTTTTACCACCGGTATGACACGCGAAATGGGCACAGCATTCGATTGGAATTTCTAAGACTACATAGGAGCCGCATCTCAGTAAATTATTATGCTCCAGTTTTCTATAACAGGGTGCCTGATAACATTAAGTTGCTAGGAGATAATCAATTTAAGAATAAGATTAAGACCTTCCTTTTAAGTAAAGCCTTCTATAGCATGGACGAGTTCCTTAATAGTCCTGTGATATTGTGATTTATATATTTTAAACTCGGTTAATGTAATAATATTGTTTTTGTAATTTCTTGTAATCATTTCCTGTTAAATTTAAGCGTGTCCTTATTTTTCTTTTTAATCTGTTTATGTTGGCCTACTTCGAGAGGTCGTATTTTGGTTTTGATATGTTTTAGTTTAAGTATATTCTGGATATGTTATATGAACAATGTTTTTTAGTCCTTATACACGGTACCCGCTGACGTAAGGAATGATATAATTTGTATCAAATACTTGAATAAAGTTTGAATTTGTGTGCTCGTTGCTCCGATAATTTTATAGTAAGCTCGAAGTTGGTTACCTGTAGTTTCTGTGATGAAAGATATCATCTACAATGTGTGCAGATACGAGATCAGATGTATAAAGTAATTAACGATTGTAAAAATGTGTTTTGGTTTTGTGATGGTTGTATTACAATGGTCCAGGATCGACTAAACATTGGCAAAAAAATTGAAAATATTGAACGATATATGGCAGAAAGTACGTTAAAAACAGGCGAGATACTAAACAGACTTGAAAATACAGTTTCTGTGGAAAAAAAGGAAGGTCAATGGTCAGATATTGTTAAGAAAAATTATTTCCCACCTTTAATGATAAAACCCAAAAATTCCAATCAGGACAGTGCAACAACAAAAAACGTCATCACACAAAAAATCAATCCATCGGAAATATCAGTTGAGGTAAATAGATTTAAAACCGTAGGCCAAGGCAGTATTGTTATTGAATGTAATGATAAGGATTCCCTTAAAAAATTGCAAAACAAGGCGGTCGCTGAACTCTCTGAAAACTATACAATAGAAACGCCAAAAATAGCAAATCCAAAAGTTCTTGTTGTTGGTATACAGGACAAATACTTGAACAGCGAAATAGACTTTATTGACAGGATTATGCAGCAAAGTTGCCTGTCGGAATGTAACAAGGATATGGTCGTTAAAATTATTAGAAAATATGTTCCAAAGAATAAAAAGTTAAACAATATAATTCTAGAAGTAGACCCACAGGTTTTTAAATGCCTTGTCCAAACTAAAAAGGTGTTTATGGAGTGGGAAAGTTTTCCTATATATGAATACGTTGGTGTCCTACGCTGTTACAAGTGTTGGAAATTTGGGCATAAAGCTGTATACTGTAAACAACCAAATGTTGTCTGTCCGATATGTAATAAAAACCATAAAAGTGAGGAGTGTAGGTCAGCCGATCAAGAATGTACAAATTGTAAACACGCTCATGAGGTTTTAAAAATTTCAAATATAGACTACAGACACACTGTTTTTGATAAGAAATGCATCTGTTTCCAGAGAGCTCAGGAACAGGCTAAATCTAGGATACAGTATATATAGCAATTAAAAGGATCACCCAAACTTTCTTCAATACAACAAAAAACGTTGATTTTGCATATGAATGTTCAAGGTTTGACATCACACATGACTGAAGTAAAACAGTTATTATTGGACCGAAGCCCTTTTATTGTTTGCGTAAGTGAGACGCACACTACGCCTGAAATCGACGTCGAAGAAGTATCTGTACCTGGATATAATACAGTGATATGCTACTCACATAGCAGACACACTGGTGGAACCCTTATTTATTTATTTATTTATTTATTTATTTATTTATTTATTAATTAACGGGCAATGCCCAATTTCACAAAAAATACAATAAAGTAAATTCATATTTCTAACACAGAGTTACATACCTACATACTAATAAGTAATTATTATTGAAACAAAAGAACAGGAATTGATCGTGTACGGAAGTGCAAAACAAAAAAGAACAAAAAAAGAAAAAAAATTTTTTTATTTATTTAAGATTTTCGAAAAATTGGAGATTCGAGATTTCAAATTGAGTCGCGAAGCTGCTTCATAAACACGGAATTGGTTGAGAAAAAATCGAGTGCAGGATGCTCGTTGGCTAGTCTACTCGACCTGGATATAAAGGTATTTTGGCCATAGTTAGTTCTGTGTGCAGGTATTGAGAAGGTATACCTTAATCTTGTTTCCCTTGAGGGAACATGAAAACCTATTTTATTCAGCAGAAGCGGGCAGTTATATTTATTGTTTAATATATTGTACAGAATTTTAAGGTCCTTAGAATTCCGACGCTCTTCAAGGGTTCTAAGTTGAATGTTAGATTCCAACTGAAAGTAAGTTAGTTCAGGCATGTTGAGTTTAAAAGCTATGTACCTTAGAAATTTATGCTGAACTCTTTCTATATTAAGAATGTGAGTATTATATCGGGGATTCCAGACACTAGAGGCATATTCGAGGTGACTTCTTATTAATGAGCAGTAAAGTTGTTTAATAGCATTTGTGTTGGTAAACTCGGAAGTAACTCGCTTTACAAAACCGAGAAGTTGTAGTGACTTTGATATTACGGATTGTATATGAGGGACAAAAGTAAATTTTGAATCGATAAGTACGCCTAGATCCTTAATTAGAGGGACACTGGAAAGTGGAGTATCTCCAATGAAGTAGGCCTGCCGAAGCGCTTCTCTGGATTTGTGGAAAATGACCAAATGGCACTTTGATACATTCAACTCCATACCATTGTTATCACACCAGGTTACTAAGTGGTTCAAGTCGGACTGAAGTTTTAGGCAGTCATTTGAAGAGGACACCTCTATGTATAATTTTAAATCATCCGCAAAGAAGAGAAACTGACTATGCTCAAAGCAAGATCCCAAGTCGTTTATAAACAAGTTGAAGAGAAGGGGTCCCAAATGTGAGCCCTGGGGAACGCCGGATGGAACCTGAATACTTTTTGAGTGAAAGTTGTTAAATCGAACGGTCTGGGAACGACCTGTCAAGTAACTCTGAATCCAGCAGAGCAATGTACCACCCACACCGACACCCTCCAACTTGGATAAAAGAACAGAGTGGTTTACCCTATCGAACGCCTTGGAGAAATCTGTGTAGACAGAATGAACCTGAGAGCCCCTCTCCAAGGCATCGGAGACATAGTCAGCATAGGCAAGCAGATTGAGCTCGGTATTTTTGCCAGTTTGGAAACCGAATTGTCTAGGGATAATGTATTGGCCCAACACCGAGGTCAAAAAATTGGTTAGAATATGTTCGAATACCTTCGGAATGACACTCAAGATACTAATTGGTCGATAATTTGTTATCAACGATTGATTACCAGACTTGTGGATTGGCGTTAAGTAACTCAGCTTCCAGAACTCTGGGAAAGTCCCCGATGAGAGAGAGAGGTCAAATATTTTGTGCAAGGGGCGCGCCAAGACAAAACTGCAGTGTTTTAGCAGTGATGGTGGTAAGCCATCAGGACCGGGCCCCTTGTTTATGTCCAATGTGTTTAAATGCAAATATATATCAGAGATTGAAATCGTATAATTAGTGACAGTATTGTTGTTAAATGAAGAGTGTGGCTGATGTTGATTAGGGCAAGGCTTGCTACTATAAACTTGAGAAAAATAATCTGCAAACATATTGGCTATATCTAATCCTGAATCACTGCAATTACCACTGTACTCAAACTCGCAAGGGGCGTCACGATTCTTTCTTTTAGAGTTAACGAAGTTCCAGAACTGTTTTGGATTGGTGGTTAAACAATTTTCTGTATAAGTAATAAAAGTGCTATTGGATTCTGCCAGCAGTCTCTTGCAAAGCAAGCGTAATCTAGAGAATTCACGGTAATCACATTGAAGTCTTGATATTTTGTAACGTTTATGTGCTTTCTTTTTATCTATTATGTGTTGCTTAAGCTCTGGTGAGTACCACCTGGGAAATTTACCAGAGGAAATTCGTTTGAGAGGGACATACATTTCGATTGCTGAATAAATAAGGTTATAAAATATATTTACCGTATCGTCCAGGTCACGTTGAGCCAGTAGAGCATCCCAACATATACTTCCTAAATAATCGTTGATCAGATTATAATTTGCCGATTTGAAATCCCTATAATAGCCATCGTTTAAAAGAGAACTGTTCGTTTTGTTAGAGTTAAATGGCAAAATAATGTCCAGTGGTGGATGATAGTTATCCTGCGGCAACATGCAATCGTCCGTCTCGCGAACCACACAGCTGTCGTCTTGAAAAAGGACCAGATCCAAGATTGAGTTGGAAATGTTCATAGTCGTGTTTAATTGAAATAGGTTCTGGAATTCGCACAGATTAGACACCACCTCCAAGGACTCGACCTCGGTTGGAGCAGCAGGGGGCACAGATCTGACAATAGAGCTTAAGTTGTTATGTTCCCATAATGCATGCGGTAGGTTAAAATCACCCAAAATTCCAATCTTTGCATGGGGATGTTCTTCAGACACTCTGTCGATGTTATCGCTAAACGTAACGTAGGCCGCGGTTGGAGAACGAGGCGGAAAATATGCACTGGCGAGAATTAGGGACTGCTTTCCAATTTCGATAATTACAAAAACATCCTCTATGTTGTCATTGATAATAATTTGCTTACTTTTAATAGTTTGATGAACAGCTATCAGTACTCCACCACCCCTGGAACCGTTGCTTGTCTGTAAGGATCTATCTCTTCTATAAACTCTGTAGTCGTGCATGAATAACTCGGCATCATTGAAGGACTCATTAAGCCAGGTTTCCACGAATACAATAACATGATAATGACACCCAGGGACTGATTTTAAGAGATAGTTGAGTTTGGTACGAAGGCCTCTTACATTTTGGTAGTAAAGTAGAATCTCTTTGGTCTGTGAAACTAGGCGTTTTGCAGGTTTTTTGTCGCAATAACAGGAATGCCAAGTCGATATATCACAAAGAGATTCGTTTCACCTTGGGCTCTTCGGTTTGCTAGTTGGACACGAACAGCCTTTTCCTGCTCACGTTGCTTGGGCGTCAGGTCAGAGTTTATATAGATTTTACTGCCTTGAAGCTTTGAGCGATTCCTCAGTAAAGACATCACTTCTTGCTGACTAGACAGCGTCACTCTGACAGGTCTACAACCATTCTTGTTCGTCTTACCAAGTCTGCTTACTTTAATTGTTTCTGGAGGGTTTTCTGTTAGGGTTCTAAGCAATTTGGGGATCTCGGATGCATCTTTACCCTCGGGTAGGTTAAATACCATTAGATTGTTTCCTCTTGCCTGACGATCTTGTAGCTCACTGTAGAATTCGTCGCCTGAGGGGGATGAAGCAGGCGGTGTTGATTGAGCTAATTTCAACTTATTGACCTCATCAGTCAATTGACTTAGGGCTTTGATAAGTTTTGGCACATTTAACAATCTTAATAAGCAAAAAACCGCACTTTTGGGAGATCTGAATATAGATATTCTAAAAAACGACTATGGTGCTAAAAATTTGATAAGAATTATTCAAGCAGCAGGATTTAAACAGATTGTCACCCAGGAAACAAGAGTTACGAATACTTCTTCGACTCTGATCGATCACATTATTACAAATGATTTCAATGCCACGGAGGTTTTAAGGAATTTTCCTATCATGAGTGACCATGAAATTATCGGCACTTACTTGCAGGTTGATGGTGTCAAGGAAGAAAAAACGGAATTTCAGCAGCGAAGAAATACTTAAACTTACCGAAGAATTAATAAGTGCAAACTGGAACTTTACATCAACTGACGTAAATAGAGTGTATTCAGACTTTATGGAAAGTATCCAGGTAGCAATGGATAAAATTGCCCCGAAAAAAACATATGTAGTACCAAAATATCCATGGATAACAGGGGCAGTAAAAGTGGCACAAGCAAGCAGAGATAACGCTTACAAAAAATTTTGTTTGACAAAAAATAAAAAGGACTGGGAAGACTACCGAGTAAAACGAAATACAGTGATTTCCTTAATTAGAAATGAGAAAACAAAATATTATGAACATAATATAGAGAGATGCAAAGGTGACGGAAAAAAGATGTGGAGAACACTAAAAGACTTAATAGGGAACAAGAAGTATTCTATAGATTTTACAGAGATCAATTACGGGATATATGATGGGTCTGTGGAGGATAATTTGAATGACTTTTATTCGGACAGTCTGGAAGAAATTTCTGGTAGCATAGAAAACAAGCGGTGGATATCTGGTATTCATAAAATTGACAATAACGACTTGCTAACTTTTAAAACTGTCAGTCTATCAAAGTTAAGAAGAGTTATATACGGATTCAAAAATAAAAGTACTAGTGACGTATCACTAAATATTAAATTAGTTAAAGAGTTGTTTTGTGTATTAGGGTATCCGCTTCTTTACCTAGTAAATATGTCCTTGACCACCGGAAAAGTACCTAGTGAATT
Source organism: Polydrusus tereticollis (assembly GCA_963920685.1). Taxonomy (NCBI): domain Eukaryota; kingdom Metazoa; phylum Arthropoda; class Insecta; order Coleoptera; family Curculionidae; genus Polydrusus; species Polydrusus tereticollis. Next base: position 62,852,625 of record OY987329.1, read on the forward strand.
AAAAATTAGTGTAATTATTCCTATTCCTAAGGTGTCGAGACCCAAGGTTCCTTCTGAATTGAGACCTATTAATTTACTCCCTGTTGTAGATAAAATAATTGAGACGATAGTTTGTGAGCAGTTAAGAAGTTATTTTGAATGTAAGCAATTATTATTTGCCGGACAGTCTGGATTTAGGAGTAAACATTCATGTGAGTCAGCTCTACAATATGTGTGCGCAAATTGGAGAAACTTCATCAACCAAGGCAATGTAGTGCTAAGTGTATTTGTTGACTTACAACGCGCCTTCGAAACTATAGATCGTGATATTCTTGTTAAAAAATTATTGTTATACGGAATAAATGGTAGTGTATTAAATTGGATTACAGATTACTTAGGTAACAGATATCACAGAACAAAAGTAGAACATAAGCTATCTAATAGCAGGGAAAGTAAATGGGGTGTACCCCAAGGAAGTGTTTTAGGCCCTCTTCTGTTTATTATTTATGTCAACGACATTCATTTATCATTAAAAAACTCTTTTGTCAATTTATTTGCAGATGACACTCTCATTTGTGTAGCGGGAAACAATTTTGTTGAGGTTACCGATACTTTAAACAACGAACTTTCAATATTGTATGACTGGCTATGTCAAAATAAATTGAAGTTAAATGCTTCGAAAACAAAGTGCATGGCTTTGGGATCGAAAGCAAATTGCAAAAAATACTCCGAACTGGGCCTCAATCTTAAAATAAATAACAATATAATAAATTTTGTACATGAAATAAAATATCTGGGGGTCTTTTTGGATCCTCAGCTAACATTTTCGAATCATGTAGATTATCTCTGTAAAAAATTAGGTAAGAAAATTGGTTTTTTTTATCGGATTTCTGATTGTTTATCTCAATAGACCAAAACACTAGTTTATAGCACAATTATCAAACCACACTTCAATTATTGTTCTTCCTTGTTAATATCATGTACAAAAGAAAATATAGATAGATTACAACTACAGCAGAATAGGGCAATGCGTATAATACTGAACTGTAATAGGTACACGCCAATAAAGACCATGTTACACACCTTAAATTGGTTGTCAGTGGAACAGGGCATTGAAAGGGACAACCTTGTTTTAATATATAAGATAGAACATGGTCAACTGCCAAGGTACCTACATGATTTTCTTCAAAAGAGACTTAATTTTCATGACTATAATATTCGTTCTAGGCAGAACTATAACATCCAGTCAGTTAAGACAGCTACATTGCAAAAATCTTTGTTTTATGAGGGGGTTCGCCTGTTTAATGCCTTGCCTGAGGTGGTAAAATGTGCATCGAGCCTGCATTCTTTTAGTAGGGATGTACATAAATATTTAATGGATAATTAGTAGTTAGTAAATTTTTCTTTTCCTTTTTTTGTATTTTTCCCTTTAGGTTATTCTCATTGTAATTATATTAACAAATATATTCGAAATACTGTAACTAACTGTAATATGGTGGAATTTGTATATTTTTTGTATTCATTACTAGCCAAGTGCTAAATAAAGAATATTTATTTATTTATTTATTTATATCTGATTTCTCAGACTCAAAGGTTGTTAAAGATGGATCTTGAACCTGATCACCCAGATTTAAGGGTGTGTGGGAAGTGTGGATCAACGCATACCGACTAAACGTTCGCTCAGTCGCTGCTGACGAAGGCGGAAGCGTCAAAATACCTATTGCTAAATCCTTGATGATTGATTTGGAGCAATATCCCTGGCACCACGTTATAGGATCTATTTCGCCAACAGTATTCCATAGTAGGGCTTTGAAAATGCTTTGGTAAGGGCTATGTATTGAGCTAATTCAACTACAATGACTTATTGTATTGATAAAATCTATCCCTGAAATAAAAAGAAAAATCATAATATTTACATTGGACCCCTTGTTTTAGTTTTCGTGTGTTGTAGTTTGTACTTAGGTTTTGTGCCCTTTCTTACCTTGAGAGTGTTCCTCAGATGCTAAATTCATTCCTTGATATTTTGGGTTTAATATATTAGCAGCATAATGCACGCCACAGACAATTTTGTTCTTTCGATCACTTAGATTTTGGATTATGGTTTCTTCTTCTTTTTTGGTGATGGGTAGCCCTGGTAGGTACCTCTTTTAGGAACAAATCATGAAGTTCATAAAAGGCTTCTATGACATTACACATTCGCAGGTTATCTCCTTCTAGCCTTGTTATCCACTTCACTATGGGTGACAAAACTCTCATTAGCTTCTCAACTTTGACCCAATATATCTAATCATCGAGACAATTTTTTTTCACTGCAGAGCTCAATTTATCACTAACGTCTTCTGAAATAGCTAGCATTTTTAATATTTGTCCGGTACTCCATAAACTTTCCATACACTTCAGTCGAGATCCCCACCGAGTCACCACAGGCAACTTTAAAGCTATTCAGGACATTTTACACATTTTATTAAATGATTTGCCATTCGTGTTGCATGCCGACTGTATTCACAATTACAAAATTTGCAAGAATAAACGTCTTTACCATTTCGTTTTTTACAAATAAAGAAATCAAATGCCTCACATTTTCTTCTGGGCATATTGACTAAATTATAATCAAAATCAAATCAAGTACCTAAATCTCTGCGGAAAACAAAACAAAATTACACAAATCTAACCCGACCAGTAACCACACGCGCTGACCTTTATGCAATGAATCCACAAAACAGATAAAAGGAACGAATCGAATGTGTTAACTAAATCAAATACCAAAATAAAACAGGGGAATCACCAAGTTATTTCAGCGGCGGCATGATGCGTTTTGCAATGCACGCGGACGAAGCGCGCTGATTGGCCGGGATCGTGCTGAAAATTCTCGATGAGAATGTTCGCGCACAATAGATCGTTCATGTGCAGAAGAACGAACTATCGTGCGCGCACGAACGATTTATCGTGTGCGAACGTTCGCGAAGATTCGCGGCAGCACAATCAGAACGTTCCCTTGTTCACATCACTACTTAGGTATGATAGATTTTTATGTAATACACTTCATAATTTATACAAAGAAAAGGTGCAGTAAAGTAGGCTCCTACACGTATGAACAACCAAATGAACAACAGTAACTATCTGTAAAATCACTTTTTTTTTTATTGCTAATATTTTAGCATAAACAATTCTTTGGGTAGGATTTATAAGTAGTTATCGACCGATACCGATATATCGGCCGAGAGCCGATTATCGGTATCGGCCGATGTATAAAAACAACCATAGCAGCTTAAAACATTTTTTTTATATTTAAATTTAAAGTAATATTTCAATTAAGTTAATCTTAAGAAATTATGGTAGATATAACATGAAATAGGCATTTAATATGAATAATGTAGTTTAGGCAAATTATCATGTAAAAATATTAGTTTCTCGGTTGTTTCTGGATTCAGCCGATTCCTTTTCGCCAAATTTACGGTTCCAGCTTCTGAAAACATTTGCTCACTTACAACACTGCCATCTGGTGCAGATAAATATATAAGAGCTTGATTATATAATAATGGTAGAACTTCTCGTTTTTCTTGCCACCAAGAAATGGGATTCGCTTTTCTTTCAAGAAGAGGATGTTTCTTATATTCTGTAATTTCAGCATTCACTTCTTCACAAATGGATGCCCTAGAAGATGATTTTGTGTCACAAGAAGATGTTGTTGGAATGGTTTTTGTTTTTGTGAAGCTCATTCCTTCTCCGGCAAATTCTTCGTAGATTTCCCAAAACAGATTTTGGCCAGATGTTCGACTAGTCTCAGGTTCAGAAGTTCGAACATACTTAGCAAGTGGTTCGTTGTCATCACTATCAATTTCTATAGAATCTATAGTTTTATTTATTGTATGGTCTTGAATGTAATCCGAAATGTCAGGGGAACTGGAATGTTCTACAGATGTATTGTTTTCTTTTATTTGGGACTTTAGATTTGTAGTTATGTATTCGCATATAAAATCACGGTCTTTTGTAAAAAAATTGTCTTTGAAGCGAGGATCCAAGAAAGTCGCGATGGTATAATGTTTTTTTATAAATATATTCTGAAATCGTTTATTCAAGCTGTTTTTCAATTCTTCTTTCATTGTACCTACTCCTGCAAAATTAGCGTTTTCTTTGTTAAGATAGGCAGTGATAGTCGAAACAAATGGAATGACTTCAGATATGCAGCAGTCTGAAGAACTTGTAATTTTTGTTATGTCTTCAAATGGCTTTAACAAATTTAAAATGCTTCCAACTAATTCCCATTCGGAAAATGTCAAGTCTGTAAGAGTCCCATTATCCAAAATATATAAATTTACTGCTTGTTTTTGTTCAAGTAGGCGAGAGAGTAGATAAAATGAGGAATTCCAACGTGTTTGTACATCTTGGAAAAGTTTGTGTTTGGGAAGGTTTAGTTGTTCTTGTAGTTTACTTAGTTTATCGCAAGCAGTTTGAGAGTGATTAAAATGCGAAACGATTTTTCTTGATCTTGCTATTAAATCACTGACTGAACGTTGACTTTGTATAGCATCCTGTATTACAAGTTGTAAAGAATGAATGAAGCATGCTTCATAATTTACTTTTGCCTTAACAAAACCATTCCTCATATTGGCAGCATTGTCTGCTAATACTAAGAAACTTATTCCATCATCGCTCTTACAGAAACCTGGCTCGATCCGAGGCTCGATCCTACAATTAATGATGCTGAATTTCTTGATTCCAGCTACGCAATCTACAGAACTGACCGAAATAGTAATAATAGTACTAAAAGTCGTGGCGGAGGTGTTCTGATTGCTGTCAATAATAATCTTAAATCTCACCGCCTTAACATTAACAACCCAACAGTTGAAGAAATATGGGTTTCAGTAAAAATCGGCGATAATACCTATTGCATTGGCTGTGTCTATCTCCCCCCCACAATGGACATCTCTGTTTATGAGAATCATATGAATTCTGTGACAAGTGCTAGTGAATTAGCGGACAATGTTCTAGTTATGGGCGACTATAATCTATCCAATATCACATGGTCACCCGCTCACGAACAGCCTGGTTTCTTACCAAACAATGCCACTTCCAATAAAGAAACCCTGTTATGTGATACTTTTATGTTTTTAGGATTATCTCAGCTCAATAGGATGATTAATGATCACAATACAATCTTAGATCTCTGTTTTGCCAACTTTGGCCATATTTCAGTTAAAAAATGCAACGGGTTGGTTGATTGTGATCCATATCACCTAGCTTTGGAGCTCTCAATTGTCTGTAGTAGAATAGTTTATTTAAACTCGCCAGATTGCTTTTATTATGATTTTAAAAATGCTGATTTTAACGCCATAAATAACTATTTTGTATCATACAATTGGCACTCAATTTTGGATGAGAATTTGGGTGTTACTGTTGATAACTTTTATTCTGTCGCTTTCAATTGCTTTGATTTGTTCGTGCCGAAAAAAAAAGCAGTTTCTAATCGCAGATATCCCACTTGGTTCTCATCCGCACTTAAAAACCTTATAGCACGGAAGAAATTGGCTCATAAGAGTTATAAACAATCAAACACTGAAGCAGATTACAATACATTTGATCTGTTGAGAAGTGAATGTAAAACTCTAACTCGGGAATGTTATAATGCTTATGTTGCTAATGCAGAAAATGCTATAACCAATAATACTCAGTTCTTCTGGAAATATATCCGGTCACAGTCCGATCATGGTGCTATTCCAAATGAGATGTTTTTTGAAGGTGTCAGAGCCGATAACGGCCAAGATATAGCAAATCTCTTTGCTCGTTATTTTTCCTCAGTTTACGACCCCATCGATAACAATAGTGCTATTGTTGATTCTTCTGGAATGTCTGCATCTATTTCTAGTATCATCATTAAACCTACTGATGTGGAAACGGCTCTCGCCAAGCTTGATATCAATAAAGGTGCTGGTCCAGATAATATACCTAATAGATTACTAAAATACTGTTCCAATTCTCTTTATCTACCCCTTTTCTACATCTCTTCTAGATCTCTATGCTCTGGAGTATTTCCAAGGAGATGGAAATTATCGTACGTTTGTCCCATCTTTAGGTCTGGTAACAAAAATGAAATTAACAATTATAGACCAGACTCCTTAAAGCTGTCCATTGTTGTCCCAATACAAAAGGGTAATGATCTTGGATCTCCATCTGGCTATAGACCTATATCATTAATCTCAACACTCTCTAAAGTGATCGAAAGGGTGGTAAAGGAGAGGGTCATATCTTTTCTAAACAGAAACAATATTCTGAACATTTGCCAATTTGGATTTCGGAGCGGAAAGAACACGGACGATGCTGTTTTCTCGTTTTTGGAAAAACTTTATTATAAGATTAATGATGGAGAGGTGGCTGCGGCAGTGTTCTGTGATCTGTCAAAAGCTTTTGATTGCGTTGATCATGGGATACTGTTGCGAAAATTGGAGCTATATGGTTTTAGAGGAGTGACTCTTGAGTGGTTTCGATCTTACTTGACCGACCGAACCCAAAAGGTGCGAGTCCAGGAATCCGAGTCTGATGAGCTAAGGATTGGTTGTGGTGTTCCACAGGGTTCTGTTCTGGGCCCCATTCTTTTCCTGTTATACATAAATGATGTTGCCTCTCTGGATATTGGCGGTTCATTTACCTTGTTCGCGGATGATACAACAATACTTTGGCACAACAGGGACTCAAATGAATTATATAATGCAATCTCGAGAGATGTTATTAAAATTAAACAATGGTGTGATGCTAATTATCTATCATTTAACATCTCCAAGACAAATATCTTGCATTTTAACTGTTCCATGGGTGATATCAGTCTCGACAGCAACATTATTTTAAACAAAACATGTGCTAAATTTTTGGGTATTTACATAGATAACCGATTGTCCTTTGGGCAGCACATTTTAAGTGTGTGCAGCAAAATAGCATCCAGCTGTTATGCCCTTAGGGTTGCATCGCGAGAGTTAGATTTTGGAACAATAAGAACAATGTACTTTGCACTTGTTGAAGCACGCTTAAGGTACGGTATACCATTTTGGGGAAATTCTGGCCAGGGTCTACTGAATGCGGTCTTTGTCCTTCAAAAACGTGCACTACGATATATGTGCAAGGCAAAAATCAGAGATTCCTGTAAACCTTTATTCATAAGACACAAAATATTAACTCTAACCGGTATCTTCATTCTAGAAACAGTTTGTCTGATTTACAAAAAATTTAGTTCTGCTGAACATGCAAATGCCTACTATAACACCCGACAAATAGGAAACATACCATTACCAATACCCCACTCAACACAGATAAAAAATTCAATACTTTATAATGCCAAAAAGATGTATAATCATTTACCAGGTAGTATAAGATCAATAAGGCCATTCAGAAGATTTAGACGGGTCGTTAAGTCTTTACTGTTAAAAAGAGCATACTATTCACTGGGGGAATACTTTGAGGACAGCTTTGAGGAATAAGTCTTCTGCCTTTTCTCTCCTTGTTTAGCGTTTCTTTGTTGAATGTATTGTTTTATTTGCACCCTCAATTTATTTCATTTCATTGTTTATCTCATTGTCTCTGACTTTTGCCTTAATTTAAACTCGTAAAAAACGGGGTTTGATTTCCGTTTCAGTTCTATAAATACCTATTTAACCAGAACTTGCTTACTTTTGACGCATTTTCGATTTGAATGTTGCACATTTACAGGTATTTATTTATTGTTGACGTCTGTACGAAGAGTCTAGCCTTTCCAGATTAAACGGTAATCTTGTTGCCGGGGAACATTGTTTTATATGGGGTTGTTTGTTTGTTAAGTCTGTACTTTTATTTGTTGTTTTCTGTATATCTATTTGTTGTACCTTCGTATTGTGTTAAACTACGCTTATTTTATTTTTTTTATATATCGACATATTATTATATTCAAGATATATTTTTGAACAATGTATTTGGCTTATATTTGGGATATTTTAACATTGAGAAGCTTTGTAAATAAGAAAACTGATTCTTTCTACAATAAAGCATTTTTTGACTTTGACTTGACTTTGACTTAGACCAATTAGCATTCTGTCAGCTATTCCCAAGCTTTTCGAACATTGTGTTGAGAAAGTTCTCACAGCTGTTTTTGAGCCACTCATAGTCAATCAGCAGCATGGTTTTATTTCAGGGCGGTCTGTGGATACCAACCTGTTCATATTTTCAAACTACTTGTATAGCTCCTTCGCAAGGGGTCGCGAATGTCATGCAATATATACTGATTTTAGCAAGGCATTCGATAAAGTTAACCACACCATTCTTATATCTAAACTCTTAAGTCTTGGAGTTTCTTGTCAACTCCTATCGTGGATTGTATCTTACCTGTACAACAGGGAGCAACAGGTCAAGGTGGATGGCTACCTTTCTGACCCTTTTAAGACAACATCGGGGGTTCCCCAAGGTTCTCACTCGAGGCCCCCTTTTGTTTACTTTATTTATTAATGATCTTGCACACCAATTATCATCGAATTGCTTGTTGTTTGCTGACGACTTAAAGCTATTTAGACAGATCTCATCTTCATTCGATATGTTAGCCTTACAAAATGATATTGACATAATTTTTTCTTGGTGTAAGCGTAACAGAATGTTACTTAACACTGATAAATGTCAATTCATAAGGTTTAGTAGGTTGGTGAGCACTGTCCCTTACCAGTATTCAATCAATAGCATTCCCCTGGTTGAAGTCTCCCATGTAAAAGATCTTGGAGTTTATTTGGACAGCAAATTATCTTTCTCACATCACTTTGAGAACATTATTGGTAGGGCAAATAGAATGTTGGGTTTTATAAAGAGATCATGTAAAGACTTCACGAATATAAATGTACTTCGGCTGCTATATATTTCTTATGTGAGATCAATTTTGGAGTTTTCAAACATAGTTTGGTCACCGTATTATCTAGCTCATGTAAATAGATTGGAAAACAGGCTAGACTGGTTTTATGTACCTGTCAATAACTTTAAATCCTCTGCTAGAAGGGTTATTTTAGGTTAGCACCAGTAAAATTTCAAATATTTATTGTAAATCTTGTAAATGTAGATACGTAAATGAATAAATAATAAATAATAATAAAAATAATAATTATATTCCATTCTTGTAACAAAGAATTAAATGCTTCAGCTATGGCGTCTCCTGTATGAGATCCTGGGAACTTCTTGCAGGCAAGTGAAAAATGGGATCTCTGATTTAAACTTAAACATGTTTTTTCAAAAAAATGGATTGTGAGAGACAAAAAAGAACTGTTTGTATATTTGCACGTCCAAATATCTGTAGTAAAAGATGCTTTTCCCAACATATTTGAAATTTTTTGAGTCACTTGTGCTTTACATCTTGAGTAAATATCTGGTACAACTTTTTCTCTGAAGTATTTGTCAGAAGGAATTTCATAGTTTGGAATAGCTTTCTTTAGTAGCCGAGTAAAGCCATCATCTGATACAATGCTGAATGGCACGTCCCTATAAGGTAGTGAAACTCCTTCGCTCTGGATGAATTAATGTCCCACTTTTGCATTTGCTTGAAAGAGTCAGCCAGTGAGACTTGCAATAGCTTAGAGTTAGAGTTAGAAGTACTACTAGAACTACTAGAAGGTCCAGCCGTTTCTAAAAAAAATAGACTCAGGGTGATCAAAAGTCAAAACGTTGAAATAAACGGGGAAATTTGTTTTTAAATAAAATCATATCGTAGTTGTTAATTGTTAATGAAACGATTTAAAGTGATGAAAAAGAAAAATGTCCCCCCTCCTACACAAATTCCTTTAATTTCCCCAAATTCCCAACAAATTACTTAATTCTTCAGATTTTTTCAGTAATTTTTTTACACAAATTCCCTTAAAATTCCCTAAATTCCTAATAAAATAAATCCCTAGATTTTTAGCAAAAAATTCCTGGGTGGTTTGCCCCTCAATCCTATATAATAATATAATCCTGAATGAGCAGGTCCTATTGTTGGTAAATATTTTTATAACGTGAACTGGAAAATAAAAATTTAGTACTAACCTGAGCTTGAATCAGTCCCTTTCAATTTATAATATTCTTGAGGATGTTTTTTCTCTAAATGGTATTTCATGTTTGAGGTATTCGCCGATTTTCCCACTCCCCCTAATGAAATGGTTATGTCACACAATTTACATTTTGCGGTGGAATTCTTATCTGCTGGGGAAAATTTATTCTTTATGAAATATTTCCAATAAATACTTTTTCCATCCATTTCGCTACTTTGCACTCCACCAAACTCCAATAGGATTATTATTAACTATTAATATTATGTCTTTGTTAAAGATTAACTAAATTACGCCAAGAAATAATCGAACTTAAAACGATCTGCTTTAAGAATGCAATACTGAATGCACGGCAATAAACGCACGGGATTCACCGAGAAATTCAAATTAAGGGGATTCACCGATGACTTGGCGCTGAGCCACATAAATTACCGCCTATTGCTGTGTTGCCAAAGTGCAATTTTTGTTTTTATTTTTGTGATTTTAAATTGAACGTTAAAGAATTATAAATTATATTACAGAATATTCAGATTTTAGACATTAATAATGTTATCAATTAAAAAAGGCCGATATGCCGATATATATCGTTATCGGCCAAGACATTATCGGTATCGGCCGATTATCGGTATCGGCTAAAAAAGTCATATCGGTCGATCACTATTTATAAGTAGAAAATATAATAAAAACAATTCAGAATATTTTTGAAAAAAGCTTTTGAATAAATTCTCTGAACAAGTACCTATACAGCGAAGTCTGGTAACACCTTTTCTTGCAAAGAAACTGCTACACATACAGCTAGCCTAGGATCAAACAGCTGTACCTAATCCATTCAGTATAACCAACATTCTTGAATTCATAATGTCATTAAGGTCTTTATTGACATAAGAATAATTATTAGGTTTGAATAAATATGCTCTACTTAGTCTAGGTCTTTTATTAAAAAAAATTAAGAAATCCATGTTCATATTTAAAAAAGTGAAACTACTGAAACTGATGATGGTTCCAGATTAATAAATTGTTGTATGGCAAAACTAATTGCAGATTCTAAAAGAGAATAAAGATGGCCCCGATAAGGCGTCATTGCTTATAGTTTTCTTTTATCTGTTACATTTAAGGTGAAAACTGCAAAAATATATTTGACAATTTTTCAGTGTCTAGAGATTTTGGGAAGTAATTGAAATCTAAGTATTTTGTTTCTTAATTATTCCTTGGCATCCAATTTTGCAACTTTACAACAGTATTAAAGTGAGGTTGTTCAGTTTGGCTACAAATTTACTGATTGTGCAAAGGATTGCCATACATAATGCCAGATTCTGGTTATTATAGTTACTTAGAGCTAATGATTCTGCTACCTCCAGATGGTTGGTTTTCATATATTTAACATAACTGGATACTGGATTGGCATACTCCAGTAATCATCAGCAGGTGGATTTATAGGGTTTGCTACCTATATATTTTAAAATATCTTTTTCTTTGCATGTTAAAAAAGAAGATTTGGCTTTTGCATTGGTATTTTTTTTTAATAGCCTAATGATTTTTTTTTTAAATTTTACCTCTATGGTAGAAAAAAAAAATTTTACATGTTGAAAAAATGTTGTTGGTTAAATGAAATTATAGAAAATAAAAAAATTAAATTAACTCGTTTTCCGCTAGGAAGATCATGATAATATAACAATATTATCAAAATTGGCATCCTTAAAGAATTACTTGGGGTTTGTTCAGGTTTTGGCCACCTAGCAAAAAATCCTTAAAAAATGACTTTATTCTTAGGTTTAATTACATTGGACATTTTTAAAAAATATTTTTTTCTTTTAGGGTCCATTGCTGAGGAGAGATTTGCCCTTCTAGTAAACTTAGGGAAGAAAATTACTGATTTTGGTTCAGATGAACTTAAATCTTCTGCAGGTGAAGAGAACATTGATGAAACCTATGGAATAAATGTACAGTTTGAGGAGTCCGAAGAAGGTTTGTACTTTCGTATACTCTCCTTAGGCCTTAGTGCTTTCTATAGTTAGGTAATATTACAATTTGTTTATTTATTGTTTTCCAAAAAATTAGTTTGAGAATAAGAGCTTATTGAAAAAAGTATTGTCTTCTAAGTAATTTATATTTGAGTATAGTTTTCTTAATAATTGTCAAAAAATAATAATTATTCTATGATTTAGGTACATAATACAATTTATTAGTAGAACAAAAATTGTAGGACATTTTTTAAATTTAAGTATTATCCCTAAGATTCTAGATAAATACATTTTATTTTATACAGGGTCTCTCTAAAAGGTCTCTACAAAGCGAGGTAATAATGTTTGCACAAATTCCTAAGCTTGAAATATGACGATCCCAACTTACCTTAGTCTTAAAGTTGATAGTTTCTAAATACCAGTTTTTTATCTTTTTTCAAACTTTTTTTTGGTGCTCTTATTAAGATAAATATGTGAAAACAAGTTTTAAAAACTGGTTGGCTGATATCTCCTTTCATATGGTCTTATATATTTAGCATTTTCTTAATTCGTTTTCCAAAATTCTTAGTAGCCACAGATAAGAGTTTAGTTTCCTATACCTGGAATTCTAACTACTCTCTTTCAAGCATTTAAATATATTTACTCTTTTTTTCTCTTTCTTTGTTAAATTCATGATGCGTTTACCCTTGACAACTTTGTAATTACTAAGTATAGTAAATGAATAATACTTGACAAATTCTCTTATTTATGCATAAGTACCTAACTTTGTTATTCTGACTAATAAAGCATATCATTTTCTTTAGGCGTTGTATAGTTACAGTAAATATCAATAATTGATAATATTTTATATAAAATAAATGTACCTCTTCTAAGAGACAAGATAATCTAAACTAATTATTGCTTAAATACCTAAATGCCCTATCAATATTATTTTAAAATTTTGAAATGATTTATTGTTTAAATCTATATACATTATAATATGTATTTTCGTAACATTTTCAGAGGATGATGAAGACATGTACGGTGAGGTTCGTGAAGAATTTGATGAAGAAGAAGGGGAAGAAGCCAAAGAGGATGGTGCTATTCATGCAGAAAATGTAAGTTAAAAAATAAATTTTGTTTTACTGAAAGTTTCAGTTTGCAATTAACATTGCAAACTATGTCGGTAATAATAATTGTTTCGATTTCTATTTTTAGTTGGGTGTTAGTGTAGAAGAAATGAAAAAAGAAAAATCATTACATCCCATGGATATTGACGCTTATTGGTTACAAAGAAAGCTCTCAAAAATATATGATGACGCCATGGTCTCTCAGGCTAAAGCGACAGAAGTTTTAAATGTTCTACGTGACGCCAGTGATGACAGAGAGTTAGAAAATCAACTTGTTCTGCTTTTGGGATATGATTGTTTCGACTTTATCAAGCAATTAAAAAAGAATAGGAAAATGAGTAAGTGCGATTTTCTAGTAAAAAAATTAACTAATTTTTATTTGAAATTTATGCAAGAAGTGTCTTTATTGCATTACCCTAGGACAGCATTATTTTGAAAGTTTTTTATTAGGGCATTTTGGCAAGTTTGGCATGATTTTCACAACTATTTCACAATAATTTTCAATTAATTTCGATAAATTTTGTGTAAGTGTACAGTAATATCACTTTATTTAGCTTCAGCAACTGCCTTGTCCCTTTTTATTTATATTAAATATGAAATTGTACTTTGTTAGTATATGTCATATTTTTTTTATAAATAAATAAAAAATGTCAAAATGCAAAGTGAGTCGGTAGGAACGCGGTATATTCTACACAGAAAAACTCGAAAAACCGAAAAGTTGTAATCCAATTTTTAATTGTTTTCAAGTTACAAGATTTTGAAAAAATTCCTCATATTTTTTTTTTTTTTTAATAAATGTTCTAAAAGGCACCTCTCTGGATCTCTAGACATTTTCTGGCTCGCCTACGGACAGACTCGGTAAACATTGACTACCTACTATTCATTATTTTCATAACAAACATTATTTTTATAACAAATGTAGACAAAAAAATAAGTAAAAAACATTTATATTTTCAAAGCGTTGAAGATAAATAGAAATCGAATTACAGCTTTTGGGGCTTCTTAAACTTTCTTTTAGGTGTAGAATACACTAGACTAGAATTCGATGCGTTCCTTCTTACTCACCCTGTATAAAATATACACGAAATAGCTGAAGTGTTGTATATCTTTGTATGTCATCATTATTATCATCATCATGTTTGTAACCCTGGGTGGGTTTTGGCTGATTGCACAATATGTCTATGCCTTTCTATCTTCCATTACAATCGGCTGGAGGAGTTTTCCTACTGATACGTCCTCCCATACGAGTTTTACTAGTCTTCATCCTAGATTTTATTGAAATGGCCTAACCACTTGAGGCGTTGAGCTTTAGTGTCCTTGACAATGTGGACAATAAAGTATTTTAATGTGTTGAGATTTAAAGAAAAAATTAAACAAATTTCAATCTCAGATGTATTTGATTTAAAGGAAGGATATTTTAGCTATTTCTGTCGAAATTCGTAGTGTCTACTGTATTGTCTGTGTAGGTAGTGTTTTCTTCATAAGATTCTATTTGTAACTTATTTTATTTTTTATACTGTATTGTATTATTATGACATGTAAAAGTACACGCTGTACAAATTACCATACATTGATTGATTGTATGTCGCCCTCTCCATATTGTTGATTGATCTCAGTATTGATTCTGATGCGATATTGATTGGTGTTGGGGCCGCATAAGAGTTTTAAGATCTTTCTAATACCTTTTCATTTAAAATACCTAAGCTTTTCTTAGTTTGTTCTGGTCAATACTCAAGTTTGGCAGCCGTAAGTGATTATTGAATACTGGCCTTTTTACTTTTAAATTTAAATTTGAATTTTTGAGGTTTTTGATATGTCTTTGGATCTCAGGAGATTACTCAATGAGAATAAGCATCAATTTGCATTCTGTATTCGTCCTTTTATTTTTTTCCCTGATGTGATCCAATTTGATAGTTGCTCCCAGACATTTAAACCGTTTCACTCTTTCAAAGTTGTATGCGTTTAGTGTTACATTTTGTCCTATTCTGTCTCGTCGTCCCCGCCTATTCATGCACATATACTCGTTGATTTGAAGCCTCATTTCTTCTGTTGATTTTTCTATTTTATTGAAAAGCTATTTTACTGTCGGAATGGAGTCGTCTGCATATGCTAGTAATAGTTTAGAACCGTGGATTGTAAGAAGTTCTGTTTTGATTTCAGCTGATCTTGTAGCTTTCACTAGGGCAATGTTCAAAATATCTCAAAGTTGTCTGAGATATTATTGCTCCCCTACATTCCGGATCTTGCACCCACATATCTTGGTAATTTTTATGAGATTTCTAAAGATCGTCATTGAATTCCATACTTGCTTCAATACTGTTGTAGGCTTGTCCAAAGTCAATCAACAGATGGTAAATAGTGCGATCGAATTTTCTTTTATTGCCATTTTAGGGATGGGTTTAATAAAATTATATTGGTTTCTGAACAGGTAAGTCCGCTGTTACATAAATCTGTTTTGTGTGTTCTTTATCAGGTTCTATGATAGCAGTTTTTCAAAATATTTGTTCATGTTTCCAGTTGTCCCTCTCCATTGATGATCGCATCTTCATTATCGCTTTTCAAAATTGGTATTGACTGGGGATTGTATCTTTTCCTTTCGTTTGTAATTGTGCTGTAGAATTCCTTATAGCCTGGTTAAGGTCTATTCTTTTCAATTGTCTCCAACTTTTGTAATTTGTAGTCTCGCTTCTTTCTTTTTATTCGTTTTCTGGTCTCCTTGTTTTTTGTATTTTCCTCTGTATAGTTTTGTATCAGAAGTTTCCTCGAGCTCTTCCTTTCATGTAGGTAATGTTGACATTTCTCATCAAACCATGATTTGCAGGTGTTTCGTCTAGTTGTCCGGATAACTTTTTTCGCTGTATTTGTGATCGCTTGTTTAATTTGCTTCCAGATGCCTTCTATATCTGTTTTGTGATCAATATTCGCGTTAAGACTTTTCATATACAAATTAAATAAATAAATATACTTTTTACGTCTGCTACATTACTTCCGTGCCTCGCATCTAATAATGTGTAACGCCATCATTCGTGACCAATATTTGTTTGTGTGTCTTTATGAGGGAACATTGTGAGTTTTATAAGCATGTTGTTGGTTCAATTAGCTTTTTTTCGTTATCATTGTATATGTTCTGGAAGCTATGGCTGCCTATTTGTATGTAGACCAGAAATATGCTATTTTTAATATATATGATAAAATAATCTTTATATTATTGTATTGATATTAGGTTGATTTTTTTTAGTTTTATACTGTACGCTGCTGGCGAAATCACAAAGTGATACAGAACGTCAGAAGATAAAAGACAAAATGACTGAAGATGCTGCCTTAAAACGCATCCTCAAGTTACTTGAAACAGGCAAAGGTAAGACCACCGATTCTTGCAACTTTACAAGCCCTAGTTTAACCATTGTAATTTTTAATTTTTTGAGCTCTTTAAAAAGTTTTATGTTAGATAATAATAATAATAATAAAGGTCTTTATTTGTTTATACAAAAAGGCGAGGTTCAGGTCGACCGACACAAGTGTCTGGCGTCTGTTCAACTCGCCCGAAAAATAGTTAACTAATTTAATTTTATGCAATTAGAATTTATTGTAATTTAATAATAATTATTAATTAATTAAAATACAGGTGATGAAGAAAATGGAGATGATGAATCAACATCAAGAACACGAAAACGAAAGCACAGTAGCGACGAGGAGGAAGCAGACGAAATTGAAAAGAAACAAGTGGCTGGAAGTAGGAAACTAATTGATTTTGAAGATTTATTATTTTCTCAAGGTTCTCACTACATGGCAAATAAAAGGTGTCAATTACCTGATGGATCTTTCAGGAAGCAAAGAAAAGGTGCGAACAAAAATTCAAATCACGAAATTTGTCCCTATTTATACTAACCTGTTTAAAACGTCAACAATTTTTGATAGGAAAGTTGAATATATAAATCGATTCTAGGGACGTCGACAGTAGGTACATTTGAAAGTACTTTTGAATTTAAATTTGAAGACCTTTTTATCATGCCTTTCAAATAATACAAGGTTTTATTTAATTTTTTTTATTAATTTTGCTACTATTTTTTGTCTGTCAATTTATTATAATTAAAATTGTCGGACTTGTAAAAGAAATATTCCTTAAGCTGTTACTTTAAAAAAAAAAAAAAACTTTTTATTTTAAGCACTTTATTATTAATTTAATGTTAACTATAAAGTTCTAACTAACTTATAATGTTTTACAATCCTACAATTCGTATGTAATTTATTGCTAGCATTGCATTCATCAAACCATAATTTGCGTTTCCACACCAGTTAGAAAATTTGCCAGTATTCTTAAATCAGCAATCAAAATGGAGTTAAATTAATTTGAATTTGGTATTATTAAGCAAGAAACCTTTAAACCTGTAATTTTGCATAATAATAAATCGACAAAACAATTTTGTAGGTTATGAAGAAGTTCACGTGCCCGCTTTAAAACCAAAGCCATTTGGCGAAAACGAAAAGCTGCAATCAATTGAACAACTACCGAAGTATGTACAGCCAGTGTTTGATGGTTTTAAAACTCTCAACAGGATTCAAAGTAGGCTGTATAAGGCAGCATTAGAAGGAGATGAAAATATTTTGCTTTGTGCGCCAACTGGGGCAGGTAAGTGTTTAATCTTTGTCGTCGTTTTAATATAATTTTTATAAAATAAGCTAATTTTGCATTTTTACAATTTATGCAACGTCATTATGTAAAATTTGTTAAACCTTGTAAATATTGTTGCACAATACATGTAACTATCACCAACTATAGAGATATATGGGTCTTTTTGTGTCTAGTTCTCTATGAAATCCATTGATACAAATATCGTTTCTTGAGCATGCGGCAATTATTTGTGGTGAAATGCTCGGGATTTTAAAGCAACGCCATTGACTTGAACTTTAAAAAAATTGAGGATCTGCTTTGCCCGCCACTCTGCCGTGCAATTCAGGAACATAGTAACTAAAGAAACTAATGGTGCTATTCTGTAACTTCGCTCTATAGCGTTGTAATAAAATTATAGCTGGTCGTAAGGACTAAACTTACAGTGGACTCAAAATGTCCTATTCTGTAACGCCAGATGTAACTTGCTGAAATACCAGAGAAATACCAGAGAGGTACGACCAATGATAAGCAACAATATTTGTCGATCCCTTTGATATCGACTGGCCTGTTTTCACAGAACGAATTTTAGGAATACAAATTTTAATACACAGATAAAACCTGCTTATTTTCTATACTGAGCAAAATAGCTTGGTAAATATATTTAATCACTGTTATAGTGCATGTGTAAATGTTATTTGTTATATCAAAACTTAAAAAAAAAAATATTTAGAATGTGAATTTGTTAGTCTTGGGAATTAAGATAACATTTAGAAAATATCACCCCTTTACAAATAAATCCAGCAGCCGAATTACAAACACTCTATTAATTGTCGATCGAGATATCGAAGTCGATCAGTGGCATCTCGAGTCAGGATACATTTGCGACTACGACCAATCGCTTGGTAATTATCGATATGTGCTCGGTTACTTTCGGTCAATCGATAGTGGACATCTAGCTATTCCTAAAAACATTGACTTTGGAGTAGCACCAGTAGGAAGGTAACTACCTCAGACGAACAAACGAACTACCTATTTTCTTTAAATACAAATATTAATGACTCGATGTCAGTAAAAAACCTCATTTAATACTATGCAGTTTCGTAAAATTCTTTTTTCTAATTTTGTCTCGAAAAATAGATATTTCGAACGCGCTAGCGAGTTCGAAATATATCCATTTCGAACTCCGAATTTTATTTTTTAAAAGTTGGCATTGGTTATATTTAAATGTTTTATTCTGTTGACGTCTGACGTTTCCTGTTATTGTTATCCATGAGAAAAGAAAGTTTTCGGGATTTCTCTGGTAAAAGTTGATTTATCGTTTTATTAGCAATATCCCTTAACTCAGGGGGAGTTAAACTTAGATTATCATGCTCCATATTTTTTTAATTATAATTATGAACAACTCTATGAAATATTAAATCACAAATTTCGTGACAATGACACAAAGAAAATATTATTTATTGTCAAGGCTACTATGATAAAAAGAAATTTAGAGTATTACCAACATAGAATTTAGACACACAAATTTACAAAATTTGAAGGGTTGATTTTCTTTTTAAATATGTATTTTCTTATTGAAAAAAATACAAAATAGAAAAAATAGTATAAAGTACGTGTTTTATAAAGCAGTTAGAGCACTTGTCCCGTTAAAAAACTCGCCGCAAGCGGCTCGTTTTTTAACATGGACGCGTGCTATAAGATGATGCTTTATAAAACATGTACTTTAATATACTATTACATGGTTGTAGAAATAGTATGTATATTATATAATGAGGATTTTCAATAAATATTATTAAATAATGATTGATATAAATAGTACAGGCAATATTACGTTTAATTTACTCACAGTTAAATGATAAATATTGTAAAACATTTAACTTGCACAAGACTAATTTTTGGAAGAAATTTCTAGGTAGCTTTTAGAACAATTTGATTTCTCCAAACAATATTTCGTAAGTAAATACTTAACCGTTTTATACAATTCCACTTTAAGTATTCAAATTCAAATTCAAATTCCTTTATTCATGCTATTACATAAAATATGTTTACATACGTCAGTATAGAAAAAAAAGAGAAACATTTCACATGTTATTCCGTTCTGTGAGCATGATGAGGCTTAAATTAAAATAGATTAACAAATAACATACATATATCACCATATTACACAATTGACAATAAACAATAATAAAATAGTATGGTATTGAAAAGTTAGTTAATAAAATTTTAAAGTTAAAATAGAAATAAAATAGAAATAAAAATAAAATACAAGACGAACGACATAACATTGAATACTTATCATAGATTGGTGGCTAGAAATTCTTCAATGTCGTAAAAGGCATTTTCTAATAAAATTTTAATGACGTTTGATTTAAATTGTTTAAGAGGTAGATTTCTTACAGCAATGGGAAGCACATTAAAGAACTTCGGCCCAAGAAAACCCGGTCCATCTTGTGTTCTTTTTAGGCGACAATAGTTAGGCATTAGATGGTCTTTGTGACGGGTGTTGTACTGGTGGACATCGTCGTGCGTCGTATATGTCTTAACGTTCTTTTTTACATGTAACAAGTTTTCCAGTACATACACCGATGGCAAGGTCAAGATGCGAAGCTGCCTAAAGGCCGCTCTGCAGTCCTCTCTATACGCCAGACCAGCAATCAGCCTTATCGCCCTTCTTTGCAGCCCAAAGATTCTTTTCGATTGAGGCGAATGCCCCCAGATCAGTATTGCATATGACATCTTACAATGAAAGATTCCATAGTAGGCCGTTCGCAACGTACTCCGACCTACATTAGTTATCAGGTTGCGAAGCACAAACAAGCTGCTCCTCAACTTCCCTGATAGGTTGCCAATATGGGCGTCCCACAGCATTTTGGGATCCAGATGCACACCCAGAAACTTAACGACAGTGACATCCCCATTAGCAATGCCAGTATCCCTCATTGAAAAAATGACTTTCTTAGTTTTGTCATTGTTAAGGTGAAGCTTATTCACAGCAAACCAATTCGCAGCCCTCTCATATAGTTCTACTGACCCTGCAATGGCCCGATCAATTGAATCAGCAGTGACCGAGATGGTAGTATCGTCAGCGAAGAGTGTAAACTTTGCTGATGCTTCTATCAGTGGCAGATCATTTATATATATTAGGAATAAGATTGGGCCCAAGACTGACCCCTGCGGAACGCCAATAGTCACACCACTTTCAGCCGACGTCACCCCCCCGACTTTGACCGCCTGTGTCCGGCCTGATAGATATGACGAAAGAAGCTCAACACTCCTCACACTGAAAAAATATGCCCTTAGCTTTCGGAGGAGAATATCGTGCGAAACGCAATCAAACGCCTTGCTAAGGTCGCAGAACAAAGATGCTGTAAACTCCCGTTTATTAAATGAGTCCAGAATGTGTGATACTAGATCCAATATACCCAAAGTTGTATTTCTATTTTTTTCTGAATCCAAACTGACAATCTGAGAAATACCCGTTGCGACCAAAGAACTCCACGATCTGCAGAGCCATACACTTTTCCACGACCTTTGAGAATACCGGCAATAGGGCAATTGGCCTATAGTTCTCGGGTAGCTCCGGGCTCCCCTTCTTAAATATGGGTGTTACCAGGGCTCTTTTCAGAATCTTTGGGAATGTTGCCTCTACAAAACAAAAATTTACCAGCCCTGTCAATGGCGCAATAATCAGATTTTTTACGACTCTTAACAATCTTGTACTTAGCCCAAAAATGTCACAGCTATTCTTGATCTTCAAACTATCAACAACGTCCCTAACCTCATTAAATGTTACTTCCCTGAAATAAAAGAGATTCAGTGGTGGAATGATGTTGTTTAAATAATCAATGGGATCCTGATCGGAACAAGAGATTTTAGCAGCCAGGTCATGTGACACACTGGTGAAGAATGAATTAAAAGTGTCCGCAGAGATACTACAAGGGCCAGAGACCCCTTTGGATACACCCCTACTCTTGTTTATAATTTTCCACATGCATGAGGATGGATTGTCCGCACTCTCAATCAGTCTGTCGTTTGACCTAATTTTTGCATCCTTGATTGCCCTTTTATATTCCGATCTGAACTCCCTATACTCCTGAGCAAAATCAATATTATGAGGATACTGCTTACTTAAATCCCTCAATAGAGCCAAATGCTCACGCATGGCCCTCAAACTATCATCAAACCAAGTTATGTTGCATCCCTGATCAGACCTCACCGAATATCTCTTCTCTGGAAAAGACTCAATGTAAGCTCTTTCCAGTATTACTACAAACCTTTCGAATTTATCATCAATATTCAACTCAGGCATACCAACAAACTCCCAACGCTTCATGGCAACCCTATCATAAAAACACTCCATACCTACACAAGTCAGTGGTCGACATACTTTCCACATATGCTCAGCAGGCACTTCACAATCTGAGGTCACAGTTACTATTTGTCCGTGATGGTCAGATAAGCACAGATCAAGAGTGCATGCATTAAGGAGATCAATGCAGAGGCTCGTAAAGATATTATCCAGGCACGCATCACTCCTGGTTGGAAGAAATATGTTTTGTTTTAGACCAAAAGACTCAAATAAGTCACACATAGACACCGCCTCCTCCTGATCTGTTCCTAATTGGACATTGAAATCTCCCGCAATAATAATTCTCTTATTAGCCCCTATTCTATTCAAAATGCCCTCCATCGCTGCAAGAAATGTGTTAAAACAGCCAGATGGAGATCTATATACAGTTAAGATGTAAAAATTAAAACTTTGAACAAAAATACCAGAAATTTCAACACTCTTCTCGACATTGATTACATCTAAAAAATCTAAAGTTCTTATATCTAACCTTTGGTTTACTAAAATCACAGTACCTCCTCCAGTTGTGTTGGACCTAGCGGAATAAGATCCAGTTTTGAAATTGAGCAGATTTAGGACCTTGAGTTCCTCGGTCTTCAGCCAATGCTCGCTTAAGCACACTATCTCCGCACCAACATCACCTAGAATAGCTTCTAGTTCATCCATTTTGTTTCTCAGTGAACGTATATTGACATGAAGCAGTGTTAACTTCTGATTTTATGTGCCCGTTGTTAACGATTTACCACATTGTGGTGCTGGATGTTCATAAAATGGTTTACAGATACCCCTGTGGGCCAGATGCTACAGGACATGTATTGGTCCCTTTTAGTTTGTGGCACAGCGATTTTAAAAGAGCTGTATATTTTTTCCTTTCTTGTTTTCATTTTGTAGCAGGAGCATTGATCACCTAGATTTCTGGCTTTTAGGTAGTTTATAATTTCGGAGCTCTCGGTTTCAGGTACAAGTCCCGTAATGAAGAGCCAAGCTGTCTTCTCTGCAACTTTTAACGTTAAATTATCGTCATTGGTTCCCTGTAGCGGTACCGGGCGATTATTTTTCACTATTCCACCTTTGAGGTTGTTTGGATTTGTATTTGACATTTTGTTTCTCCTTTTCCGCTCGACTGTTTTCCATCCTTCATCTTCTTTTCCAGACTTATGGTTACTTGCTTCGTCCAACACTTGTTGAGAATTGCGATCAGTTTTATTATTTGTAAGTAGGTATTAAACAAATTTGAATTTAATTTAAAAATTAAAGATGGATAAATTAAAACATCGGCACTAAAAATTACTCTTTCTTGCTAAAAAGTGAGGTTATCTTTTGGCTCGATATGGCTATCGGGCCCATAAGACTAGTCGCTTATTGTCGTGTCGAGAAAATCGACATGTTTTAACTAATAATTCCCATCTTGTCGATTTTTTTTTAAGTAAGTAAGTAAATAATCTTTATTTATATAATCCAGAGAAATACAATTTCTATATGGATTCAGCCTTTGAGTACAATATAAACAATTAAATCAGAAATAGACATTACCTATGCATAGTCATACATCAAAAAACATGACAAAAAAAATTAATTAAAGCGTCAAATCTAAAAAAAATAAAATATAAATATATAAATAAATAGGTGCCAAGTGTGGAAAGACTTGGAGACTAAATATTGAAACCAAAATTACAAAGTCCTAAACAAAAAAGGTTCTAAGTTTGCTTTTAAATTGCTTGTTGCAGTGTCCTTTGCAACTTACATCTATCTTAGTCATAGTCATAGTCATAGTCATATCTTTATTAATGTTAACATAACATAGTTGTTTACACAAGTCAAAATGTACAATAAATAATTCTAAAATAATTAATTTACAAAATTTTAAGTTTCAAATGCAGATACATATATAAGTAAAATTACAATAGACCTAAAGGTAAGAGTAAAATTTCAAACAAAACAATAAAACACATTAAAATTAAAATTTAAAATCTAAGAATTCACTGACGCTGTAGAACGCATGTTCCTTTAAGAATGTTCTGATGCGACCCTCGAATTGTTTAGACGGCAAACTCCTGATATTTATAGGCAATTTGTTGAAACATTTGAAAGCATAATAGCCCTGCCCATCCTGGGTTCTTTTTAATCTGCAGAAGGTTGTTACTAGATCCTCCGCATGTCGAGTGTGATACCCATGAACATCCCTATGTGTAGCAAACAGGCCCTCGTTTTGTTTCATAAACAAAAGATTTTGGAGTATATAGACTGAAGGTAAAGTCAGAATTTTGAGATGTTTGAATGCAGGTCTGCAGTCATCTCTGAAACCAAGTCCTGCCATAATTCTGATGGCTTTACGTTGAAGACCAAAGATCCTTTGCGCCTGTGCAGCATGTCTCCATGCAAGAATTGCGTAGGATAAGATGCTATGGAAAATACTGTAATAAGCTGTGATTATTGTTGTTTGAGAGACACAGTCAGCTAGATTGCGGAGTAAAAATAGTATGCTAGTAAGCTTCCCAGCGGTTTTCTCTATATGTTCTTATACAATTATGCAAACAATTATCCACGATTAAACATCAAAACATAAGGGAACTAATATAAACATCTTTTTTTATAAACTATGTTAAATATACGTATATCCTAAAAAATTATTAATAGGTATTGGTCATACCTTAAAAAAATATCCAATCTATTACCAACATTATTATACATATTATAATGAATTAATTATCATTATATTTACCGTTCATACTAATTTGGAAAAGTAAATAAACTTAATCCTTGGTCGATTTTGGATGAACAAGAGCGGTATGCACAAATATATCCAGACATTACCTGTCTTGAAGCAAACTTACTATGATGACTGATTAACTTTAAAAGAAGACAGTCACTGAACCTTAAATTATTTCCTTAATTATTCATTTAAATTAACAAAAATTTTTGAAAATTCGGAACGTTTTAAACTCCTTCCCCATTTCTCATAAAATCCCTCTTTATTTGCATTTCTACTTTGTGTACGGTTGTTGAAGTTTTACCAAAGTATTCAATAAATGTTAACTTTTTAGCATTAAACATTTCGATATGGATCTGCTGATCATAGGTTGACTCAAACATGTCCCAAATGATATCCTACAGCGGCTCCTTGTAATTACCCTTGAACTTTACTTACATGAAAAGGAGTAGCTCTTTTCTTTACTCAGCTATACATGTTCTAGTAACTGTTAAGTAATTTGGTGAACAAAAAAGTTTTGCCAGTCTGTAAATTTTAATAAACTGGCATTTCGCAATTAAAATGCGTTTTGTTGGTCTCTAAAGATTATTCGTTCAAATCGAT
The DNA here is from genome assembly GCA_963920685.1 of Polydrusus tereticollis. Classification (NCBI taxonomy): domain Eukaryota; kingdom Metazoa; phylum Arthropoda; class Insecta; order Coleoptera; family Curculionidae; genus Polydrusus; species Polydrusus tereticollis. The sequence continues at coordinate 62,877,966 of OY987329.1, forward strand.
TTTGTTTTTAAATTTACGTAGTGAGTAGTAGGTACACAAACGAATATTTTTCTTTATAATAATAATTAGTATTTTTTTTACGTGGCAAAGTAAAATATAAACATATTTGTCACATTTTAAAAGAAATTTTGGGTTAGAATTAGAATCGCAATATTTTATATTGGATGTTATATGCCAAGGACATAGACATAGGTTTATATCGCTCTTGTATTTAAAAAATGAGTTATAGAATAGCACCATATATTTTTTGCTAAATGCATCTTTTTTATGTTTGGGAGACTATCTGTAACTCCTTTAAATGTTAAACTATATTACTGAACTCATCTACAGGGTGTCCAGATATAAGATTGCACTCTATAGAAATTAGAAAAAATATGTGCATATTCATTACTGAATCCTATAATGTCATTTCGAATAATGTCAGAAGATATTTGGGCAAAACCGAATTTTTGCGGATTTGTTCTTTTTGTTTTCTGATTAATTTTGAAAGGATATGCCAAAATAAATTTTACATTGTCAATACCACTTTTTCTTCATTACTATCTTTATACATTCCGACGTTTTGTTTTTTAAATAGTAAAAAATAAATCGTTTATGCTTTATAAATTCTACTTTTTATTCTGAATCCAAAGACATATCACATATTTTTTATCAGACGGTTCGAACTAAAAAGTCGTCATCAATGCATGTAGGCACCTTATTTAAAATGTTCTTTTTTGTATTGTTGTTTACAATAATTTTAAATTTATTTTCAAGTGCGTAAGTCTTAAACAGTATTAAAAGAAAGTAATAACAGACCATTATGAATGTATGAAAAATTTAGAAATTATAGAAACATATCTAGAACATCCAGCAAGTATTAAATAGTATTTATTATAAATACCAATACGTTGTTTAATACTTCTTGAGGTATTTTGCTTATTGCGGCTCGAAGTTCAGCCTTTAACTCATCATTATTTTGAAAAATCTTTTAGTAAACTTTATTGTCAATGAATCCCCAAATAAGAAGTCCATCGGTGTATTGTCTGGTGATAGCACAGGCTGGTTTGTGGAATTATGAGGTGAAACTCCATTTTGTTGAAACTACATATTGGTTACTGCTAGAGGAAGGTCGTCAAGATATCTTCGATTTCGTTTTTTGTTATCTTTCTGAATTTAGTGTTCCTTCATAAATTATGGGTCTACCAACTCGGGTTAGATCGGGTTGATGTCTGGATGTATGAATTTGATTTTCATTTTGTGTTAACCAATAATGACGATTTTTTTTGTTAAAGATACCATTATTGCAAAAATAACTTTCATCTGTCCAGAGAACATTATTAGAGAAATGACGATTTTCATCGCACTGTCTAGTAAACAACTGGCAAAAAGTCATTCTGCGCTCGTAACCGCCAGGGCATAGTGTATGACAAATGGGAAATTTATAAAGACGATATTTTTCTTTATGATGATTTCTTTGCGATACTGATTTAGGGACCGTATGTTCTTTTCAATAGTATGACGTCCTACAGTAGCACATTCTTCTATGGCAAGCAAAATGGTCATTACTGTTCAGGGTCCTTATTTTTTTTGTGACGTACACTGGTTTGTTAAACGCTTCATGTTCTCTTAAATTTCTATTTAACTCATTTCAAAAAATTGATCGATTTGGTTGAGGCCGTTGGGAATATTTTTGAAAATATGTATTGCGTTTCTGCTTGGGCACGATTCGTTTAACTCTCAATGTACCTAACAACAAATTATATGAAATTTTTCTTTCCAAGAATAATGTTATTTTAACGTTTACTACACAATTCAAGAGTTAAAAATTATAACAGTGTAACCATGTGACAGATCTAAACAAATTATTTAAACAGCTGCAAGCGTTATCCAATTTCATAGCTGCCCATATGATTCCGAATTTAAATATCACATTTGTTCGAATATAATGCGTTTTATGAAAATAAAAAATAATTATTTGTAATGAATAAAATTAATGATTACTTTTTGGATTTTTAGATGTATTTCTATAATTTCTAAACTGTTCATACTTTATAAAGGTGATTATTATTAGTTTCTTTTTATTATGTATAGTATTTGTAGAATTATATGGTTGATCTTTAGACTGCAATAAAACCCTCATTATCCCTTTGACCATAAAATAAATAATTAAGGAAATCCCAAATTTTAAAACCTTTTCGAGTAGAGCCGGACCAGGTACATTTATTATAGGTACCTAAAACTAAAAATACCTGTCTATTTATTTTAAATTATAAAAATAAATCATGTGGTGTAGGTACATTTTCAAGCCGACCCTGATCCCATTTATTCAGCTTTGATGAGGTTGAAGCGTATACAATAGGATTTAATCAGGTAGATTATTTATGGCAGTAAGAGTCAACGGTATAATTCTGCAAATATTATACCATAATTCAGTTCAGGAATTAAAAGTAGAATTTATAAAGCATAAAATAAAATTTTACGACTATGGTTGCGAAAAAATGAAACGTCGGATTGAAAATTTAATTAAATCATCTTGTAGAGGAGAAAAGCTGGCAATGAAAATGTAAAATTTATTTTCACGATTATCTCTTCAAATATAATCGGAAAACAATAAGAACGAAACAGATGAGTGCGAACTTTGCCATTGTCGTTTACTTGATAAATCATATTTATATTTATGAAATGTATTGATATTCATTTATTTCGACAATAAAAGGATTTATAATTATTATTATAAATCGCAAAAATTGGGTTTTGCCCAAATATCTTTTAAAAAAACATGAAAACAGGGATTCAGTAAAGCACAACTTTTTTCTAATTTGATCATCTCTGTATATGTCCTATGGTTTACGAGGTCCCTGTAGGGACCGGAGTGAAGATGGCAGCCAAAGATAGCAGCCAAAATTTCCGGAAATACCCGAGCGTCAAAGTACCATCCACCATTGCATATACACTGCTCATTCTAATTCTATTTAAATTAAATAATAACTATGTTATCTATAATTACTTTTCGTAGATTGAATTCAATTACCACTTATATTTTTAATATAATTTGAACATATTGTTTAGTGACATCCTCTTGCACTACCTTGGGTCGAGAGAAAATAATTTAAAAATATTATTTTTGCGATTTTCTTGAAAACTGTACATACTATCAAGTTCATATTTTGCAAAGAGGTGTAGGAATATGGAAGCATTTTTTTAAACTAGTGCCATCCTCTTGCACTTACCTTGGGTCAAGAGAAAATAATTTAAAAATATTATTTTTGCGATTTTCTTGAAAACTGTACATACTATCAAGTTCATATTTTGCAAAGAGGTGTAGGAATATACAAGCAATTTTTTAAACCAGTGACATCCTCTTGCACTACCTTGGGTCAAGAGAAAATAATTTAAAAATATTATTTTTGCGATTTTCTTGAAAACTGTACATACTATCAAGTTCATATTTTGCAAAGAGGTGTAGGAATATACAAGCAATTTTTTAAACCAGTGACATCCTCTTGCACTACCTTGGGTCAAGAGAAAATAATTTAAAAATATTATTTTTGCGATTTTCTTGAAAACTGTACATACTATCAAGTTCACATTTTGCAAAGAGGTGTAGGAATATGGAAGCAATTTTTTAAACCAGTGACATCCTCTTGCACTACCTTGGGTCAAGAGAAAATAATTTAAAAATATTATTTTTGCGATTTTCTTGAAACCTGTACATACTATCAAGTTCATATTTTGCAAAGAGGTGTAGGAATATGAAAGCAATTTTTTAAACCAGTGACGTCCTCTTGCACTACCTTGGGTCAAGAGAAAATAATTTAAAAATATTATTTTTGCGATTTTCTTGAAAACTGTACATACCATCAAGTTCATATTTTGCAAAGAGGTGTAGGAATATGGAAGCAATTTTTTAAACCAGTGACATCCTCTTGCACTACCTTGGGTCAAGAGAAAATAATTTAAAAATATTATTTTTGCGATTTTCTTGAAATTGCTTCCATATTCCTACACCTCTTTGCAAAATATGAACTTGATAGTATGTACAGTTTTCAAGAAAATCGCAAAAATAATATTTTTAAATTATTTTCTCTTGACCCAAGGTAGTGCAAGAGGACGTCACTGGTTTAAAAAATTGCTTCCATATTCCTACACCTCTTTGCAAAATATGAACTTGATAGTATGTACAGTTTTCAAGAAAATCGCAAAAATAATATTTTTAAATTATTTTCTCTTGACCCAAGGTAAGTGCAAGAGGATGGCACTATTTTAAAAAATTGCTTCCATATTCCTACACCTCTTTGCAAAATATGAACTTGATAGTATGTACAGTTTTCAAGAAAATCGCAAAAATAATATTTTTAAATTATTTTCTCTGGACCCAAGGTAGTGCAAGAGCATGTCACTGGTGTAAAAATTTGCTTCCATATTCCTACACCTCTTTGCAAAATATGAACTTGATAGTATGTACAGTTTTCAAGAAAATCGCAAAAATAATATTTTTAAATTATTTTCTCTTGACCCAAGGTAGTGCAAGAGGATGTCACTGGTTTAAAAAATTGCTTCTATATTCCTACACCTCTTTGCAAAATATAAACTTGATAGTATGTACAGTTTTCAAGAAAATCGCAAAAATAATATTTTTAAATTATTTTCTCTTGACCCAAGGTAGTGCAAGAGGACGTCACTGGTTTAAAAAATTGCTTCCATATTCCTACACCTCTTTGCAAAATATGAACTTGATAGTATGTACAGTTTTCAAGAAAATCGCAAAAATAATATTTTTAAATTATTTTCTCTTGACCCAAGGTAAGTGCAAGAGGATGGCACTAGTTTAAAAAATTGCTTCCATATTCCTACACCTCTTTGCAAAATATGAACTGGATAGTATGTACAGTTTTCAAGAAAATCGCAAAAATAATATTTTTAAATTATTTTCTCTTGACCCAAGGTAGTGCAAGAGGACGTCACTGGTTTAAAAAATTGCTTCCATATTCCTACACCTCTTTGCAAAATATGAACTTGATAGTATGTACAGTTTTCAAGAAAATCGCAAAAATAATATTTTTAAATTATTTTCTCTTGACCCAAGGTAAGTGCAAGAGGATGGCACTAGTTTAAAAAATTGCTTCCATATTCCTACACCTCTTTGCAAAATATGAACTTGATAGTATGTACAGTTTTCAAGAAAATCGCAAAAATAATATTTTTAAATTATTTTCTCTCGACCCAAGGTAGTGCAAGAGGATGTCACTAAACAATATGTTCAAATTATATTAAAAATATAAGTGGTAATTGAATTCAATCTACGAAAAGTAATTATAGATAACATAGTTATTATTTAATTTAAATAGAATTAGAATGAGCAGTGTATATGCAATGGTGGATGGTACTTTGACGCTCGGGTATTTCCGGAAAATTTGGCTGCTATCTTTGGCTGCCATCTTCACTCCGGTCCTGTAGGGTGCATTGATCAAGATGGCGCCGAGTGATATACAATCGATAGTGTCGAAGCTAAATAGATTAAATAAAAATGATCTAATAGAGATCATAATATATAAAAAAATGCCCGAAAACATAACAGACGGTCTTTTGCTCAAGTTTTTATCTATAAAGTGTGACAAATGTGGTGAAACTAATGCAAACAACGATTTCTTTGCTGATGCTGTGGATACAATAGCCGAGTCAGATTGTCATTTGCACAACTGTATACGACAAAAGACATTATTGGAAGCAAAGCAGAGTGAGTTTCTAACTTTAAATAAATTGGTTGCCCAGCTTGAATCAAGAATAAATAATCAGGAAGAAATAATTAGATTATTAAAATGTAATAACCTGAACGATAATTTCCCGCCAAATACAGCACCAACGACTGGCTCAGCCGGTAAAAAAGATAATAAACAGATAAGTCCGCCCCCGGGTTCCGTTCAATCCAAAACTGACCCAAATAATCCACGTGATAAACAGATAACTCCGCCTCCGGGTTCCGTTCAATCTAAGCCTGACCCAAATAACGCACGTGTCCTTCAAGTACAAAATCAAAAAACGATGTTTACATTGTCCCAAGTAAACAAAAGTGTTGAGAGTGCAATGAACTCTAACCAAAATAAACACAGGTACCAGAACAAAAACCCAACAAACAACAAAAATAAACCATTGATCGGTACTGGACAGATAACAACAAATAACACGTCAGTTAAGACAATACCAAAACAAGGATATTTACATGCATATAGATTTGATGCAGCGACCACAGCTGAAGATTTGGAGAGGCATTTGAAGTCTCATAAACCTGATATCGACTTTAAATGTAAATTGTGGAACAAAAAAGAGAACACGGCCTCTTTCCAAATTTCTTTTCCTATTAAATATGTTGGAGAGGTGTACGATACAGACATCTGGCCGGAGGGAGTAGCAGTACGCCGATTTAAATTTATGAAAACAAATTTTCAGAATTCCGACCAGGGTCAACAGATATCCTAGACAACACATTAACCGATAAGACGAAAAACACTGCCGAAACTATTGACCCCTACTCGAATTGTACTAGTATAATGCACCTCAATGTACAAAGTTTGGCCCCAAAGGTGGAACAACTGCTATTATTTTTAGAAAAGAATAACTACGATATTTTGTGCTTTTCAGAACATTGGGCTAACGAATCTAACTTAAAACTAATAAATATTCTTGGATATAATTTAACTAATTTTTTTTGTAGGACCAGTACAATACACGGAGGAACCTCCATATATGTTAGGGATAGTATTAGTGTAAAATCATTAGACTTAACCAATTACTGCCAGGAAGTGGATGCAGAGTTTAGCGGTATTTTATTTCCAAAATCTCAGACTGCCGTTATTTGCCTTTACAGGTCATGTCTTGGCGATTTTAATAATTTTATGAAAAAATTTGAGGAACTCCTGGATTACCTTATTACAATATCTGAAAAAATTAATATTTTAGGGGATTTTAACATAAATTTTAGAATGGTCACCCCCAACAATAACCTAATAGAACTTACACACTTAATTAGTTCTTACGGCTTAAAAGTAAGTATATCAGAATTTACTAGAGTAAGCTCTACCTCACAAACTTGTATTGACAATATCCTCACTAATATCAAGGATGATAATTATGAAACAGAAGTGGTAGACCCTTGTCTGTCTGATCATAAGGGGCAGGTAATTTGCGTGAGTGGGACCGCTTTGTCACAAAGTTCCCCTATATTTGTTCGTAACCTAAGTGTAAAAAATTTGAACAAGTTTAATGAGTCATTACGAAGTTCAAACTGGGACTGTTTTTCTGATCCTAGTGTGGATTCGAATACCTTAACTAGTAATTTTTTAAATATTTTTACCAATCTTAGTAACAAGCATTTTCCATACAAAAAACTTAAATATAATAGTTTCAAACCGAGTGGATGGTTCAATGATGATTTACGTAATATGAGAGATACTCTTTCCGCCATAAAGATTATCGCTGACGCATCAAAGTCACCAGAAGACTATGATGCATATAAAACTTTTAAAAACAGATATAGAAAAGAAATAAATGAGGCTAAGGCCGCAGCCTATAAGAGCTTTCTAACTAATTCGGTGAATAAACCTAAAGATTCCTGGAAATTGATTCGTCAAGAATGCAATAAAACTCGTAAAACATCAGAAAGTAAAATTAGCTCTAATGAATTCAATGATTTTTTCTGTACTATTTCTAGTACAATAACCAACTCTTTAGCAACACCAAGTAAAACATATTCTGAATACCTGCATAAATTAAATCGGCCCAATTCATCATTCTTTTTATCACCTGTATCAGAACGTGTCGTTGAAACTGCAATAAATAATTTAAAAAATTCAAATTGCTATGATATATATGATATTCACACCAAAATGTTTAAGCACTGCAAATGTACAATTGTTCCTTATCTGACTATAATAATAAATAAATGCTTTGCCGAGGGTAATTATCCGGATGCACTAAAAATTGCTAAGGTGTTGCCAATCTTCAAAAAAGGTGACCCAGACCGGCCAGAGAATTACCGACCTATTTCAATCTTACCGTTACTGGGAAAAGTTATCGAGTCTATATTAAAGCATAAGCTTGTATCTTATTTTGAAAAATACAAAATGTTAGTTGACAATCAATTTGGCTTCAGGGGTGGTCGCTCCACCATTCACGGAATTCTAAAAGTAGTTAACGACATTGTGGAGGGCTTGGATGAGGGCGAACTGCGAGCTGCTGCTCTGTGCGACCTCAGTCGAGCCTTCGATTGTGTCTCCCATCCAATACTTCTGGATAAACTGAAATATTATGGAGTAAATGGGATACCTCATTTGCTTTTCAAGTCATATCTAACTGCACGGAAGCAGGCTGTCGCACTTAATGGTGATCTCTCTGATCACGAACACATTAAAACGGGGGTACCCCAGGGTTCAATCTTGGGGCCCTTATTATTCATTATTTATATTAATGACTTCAGTGCAGCTGTTACTCCGAGCAGCTGTGTGCTATATGCTGATGATGCGACGATAATCACTTCTGGCGAAGATCAGAGTTCTCTTATCAATAACACTGAGCTTGCTCTAAAAAATGCGGAAGATTGGTTCACAAGTAATAGCCTTAAACTTAACAGTGAATAAGACTCAAAACATTTCTTTCAGCTTTAATCATATTCATATTGAGGGCTCCCATGTTAAACTATTGGGTGTACTCTTGGACGATGGACTTAGGTGGTCTCCTCACGTAAATGAACTATGTTCTAGGTTAAGCAGCCAGATATATTTGATCAAACAAGTTAAAAAGTCTTTTGACATTGAAATAGCAAAAATGGTATATTTCGCTAACTTTCATTCGCTGTTGAGCTATGGTGCGATCCTTTGGGGTAATTCAACAAACGCCAGTAAGGCTTTCAAGCTCCAAAAAAGGGCTATTAGAACAGTTGAAGGGGTGGGACCTTTAACGTCTTGTAGACCACTATTTAAAAAATTTAATGTAATGTCACTCCCATGTATTTATGTATATCAAAGTCTTTTAGAAATACACAAGAACATTCATAAATTTGATAGCTTATCAGATCAGCATAATTACAATACAAGACATTCCAACCGTTTATTGCCGCCAAGGCATCGACTTGTGAATGCGTCCCGAAATTGTTTGAATGTGTCACTATACAATAAAATTGACAACACCATAAAGTGCCTAGATTATTCACAGTTTAAAACAAAAATTAAGCTCTATTTAATACATAACTGCTTCTACTCAGTGAATGAATATATGGAGGCGCCATCCGTAGTATGAGTTTTTATTTTTTTTTGTTACATTCCTATTTTTTATTTTTAGACTTTCCTGAATTGTTTGTTTAATATTATCTTAGAAAATATCTGTGATTATTGTAATGATTCTATACTTTAATTATATGTTTGTTTGTATTATATGCTTATGTTGTCTTGTAGTATGTATTTTAGATATATGTATGTTATTTTATTAGGTAATAGGTAAATTAAATTGTATTTTCTTTTTTTTGACTTGCAACAAGCATTGTAAATGTAAAGTTGTCAAATAAAAGTTATCTATCTATCTATCTATCTATCTCATTCTTATCTGGGACACTCTGTATCACGACGTATAGGATAGGTGGGATGAAAGTAAACCCAAGATAAGTAGATTTCAATTGAATACTACGAAGTAATAACTCCTTTTAGCAAAGAGCAACAATTATAAACACCTTGAGGAAGGAGACTATTAGCTATACATTTTTTTCTTAACAGTTTAGTTTTTGATTTATGATTTTAAATCAATTTTCAGTTGAGATTCTAGTAAGTAATATTATGGATTTTTTTTCTGATATGCGTTAATTTTCTTGGAGTTTATACTATTTGTGATATTTTAGGTAAAACTAACGTAGCCCTGCTTACTATGATGCGGGAAATTGGAAAACACATCAATACAGACGGAACTATTAATGCCGACGATTTTAAAATAATTTATATTGCACCAATGAGGTCCCTAGTACAGGAGATGGTGGGTAATTTTGGTAAAAGACTAGCGAGTTACAATATAATAGTTCACGAATTGACTGGGGATCATCAATTGACGCGGGAACAAATAGCTGAGGCACAAGTTATTGTGTGTACACCCGAGAAGTGGGATATTATCACTAGAAAAGGTAGGAAACTAGTTATAATATATTATATTTGAAATGAAACGTACGAAGTCTGCGCCACTATTTAATGATCTTTTAAGATCTTAATGTATAAAGAGGTACATGTTTCAAGAGTATAAACTTTCATCATCAGCCTCGATTTACCGCTTAAAGAAGAAGTACTAAAATTTCTGTAACAAGAGAAAGGATATTTAAGTCAGAATAATATATGTAAAATAGGAAAAAGGAGGGAAACAAGGATAGTTTATTTTAGATATAAATATTGAATAAATTTGAACATTAGATCAGTGAAAATCCTTTCGACCATGACCTAGCAATAAGCTTGGGAGGAGGCGTCAAAATCAAATTCGAAAACTGGTGCCAAGGATCCCTCATGAACACCCCTGACTGCTCTGCGTTGACGTGAAATCCAGCGACCTTACAGGCCAGTTTACAGGACCACCACGACCAATCAATTTTCTTTCAAACATTTCATTTAGTAAATCTCGAGCTTGTCGCGCAAAGTGTGGCGGGGCACCCTCTTGCTGATTTGCATTATTATTTAGAAGTTGTGGCAAATCGTTCCTTAAGAAAATATTGTAAATTTCTCCATTTGCGTGACGGTCAAAAAATATGGTCCAATGACTCTATCGCCGACCATACCACACCAGGTATTAACCGGTTTTTGAGGTGCCTAATAGTGTAAATTGTGCCTGTTGACCATAAATTAATAAAAGCAAAATAGGTTCACTCGGTACAAAACTCAAACTTACAATAATCCAGATTAATTAATTTAAATGATAACCTGACTACAATTGGTAAATCAAATCAAATCCTTTATTCATGCCACGAATTTTAAAAATGTAATAATATACTAAAATATAGAAATGTAATATACTAAAGTAACACCTAAGGACAGTTTACAACACAAAATAAAATTGAGATATAATGACAATTACACGTCAGTTTTTTTTTTATTTAGAGAGATTTTAGCATTTTGATCAAGATCAGTAGTTGCAAGTTTCAGTCATTTATGAGGTTAATTATTAAAATTATCCAGTTTTGGACTTCCATTTAGGAATTCATCTATTTGGTAAAATGATTTTTTTATAAGTTACTTTTTTATTGTGTGGCAGTTTGTTGTAGAAAGTAGGGGCATAGTGTAATGTCGCCTTTCGGGACTTTTTTAGCCGTAGGAATTCGATATGTATGTTTTTCTTATTGCGGGTATTGTAGTGATGCAGATTCTGAATAGTTGTCTTTAATATAAATTAGGGGGTCAAAAATATAACGGGATGATAATGTCACGATATTAAGATGAGTCAAATCCTGCCTAACATCATCCTGGTATCCTCTTCTGGCCACGCCCCTGGAGCGCGAAAATCCTCTGTGCATGAGAAGAGCAGCAAGGCATGAATGCATACGGACGGACTGTACCAGCGCGTGGAATGCCATAAGCTTACTTCTTGATCCACGACGTTAACCAGACTTCTAAGGACATATATGCCAAAGTGGGGTTCAGAAAGACACCCAGGAATCTGACCGACTCAGGATTTACCTCCGGGCGACCTCTCTTTAACAAAAAAGTAATTCATTCAGTTTTTTCCTGATTTCGGTTAAGATGATTGGCCACAAACCAGTCTGTCACACTCGCCACACAATCATCCATGTCGGCTCTTAATTCCGTTAGTCATCATGTTTCAGCGCAAAGCTAGTGTCATCAGCAAACACAGGGACCTTTCTCCGAAAAAGAGATGTCGTCATATCATTTATATAAATTAAATAGAGAATGAGCCCCAAAATTGAACCCTGGGGACACCGTGTCTGGTAAAATCCTCCTCGGGCTTTCCTTCCTCAAAGCAAGTCGCCTGTCTGCGATCCGCAAGGTAGCTCTCAATCAGACTTATACTGTACCCAGTCATACCGTAGTACTAGAGTTTGCGCAGAAGAAGCTAATGTGAGACTAAATTAAAGGCCTTTGACAGGTCACAGGAGGCTGTTCCTACAAAAACACCTTCTTCAAGGCCCCCGATTATGTACTCATACAAGCTGTGTGAAATAATTTTGAGTTGTTATTATTACTGATATAAGGATAAACCTGCAATGTTTTGTAATTTGTAGAAGCCGATTGGCCGATTTTTTCATTGAAATAAAAGTTATTTAAATGTTTTTCACTTTTGAGAATCCAGGCATGTAAAGATAACAATTATTTCATTTAATAAAAACAAGAAATTATTTAGCCGATATGTTGCTTTTTGAGCACACAATATTTTTTTACCTTAGGTGGAGAAAAAACCTTTACGTCACTAGTAAGACTAATCATCATCGATGAAATACACTTGTTGCACGACGAAAGAGGCCCGGTACTCGAGGCCTTAGTGGCGCGAACCATCAGAATGATCGAATCCACCCAGGAAGAAGTAAGACTGGTGGGTCTGTCTGCAACCCTTCCAAATTACCAAGATGTGGCGGCGTTTTTGAGAGTCAAACCCGAATCGGGATTATTTTATTTCGATAACAGCTTCAGACCGGTTGCTTTGGAACAACAGTACATTGGTGTTACAGAGAAGAAAGCCACCAAGAGGTGTCAGATTATGAATGAAATCGTTTATGAGAAAACTATGGAGCATGCAGGAAAAAACCAAGTGTTGATTTTCGTGCATTCGAGAAATGAAACAGGTACTAAAATGCCATTTTAATAAATCGCTAATTTTTAACTTTTGGAATTCAATAGTTGGTACTCGGTCCGTATACCGAGATTTGGCCTTTAATGCGCTCCTGGCGGCGACTCTGTGGGGATACCGGCTCGCCGGATTTTTGCAGTAGTTTGCTTCTCCGTTTCTGACTGATTTTTGTTAGGACGGGCCAGGTTGGTGCATTTGATTGCCACTAGATGTCGCTTAAAGGCTACATCTGCCATTATTCACTATCTATGATATTAAATACATGTTGTGGTCAATATCTTATAAATTCGAAATTTTAGGTAAGACTGCTAGAGCTATCAGAGACATGTGCTTGGAGAAAGACACACTAGGTCAGTTTTTAAGAGAAGGTTCGGCATCGATGGAAGTGTTAAGGACAGAGGCTGATCAAGTTAAAAATAATGAGCTAAAGGATTTGTTGCCTTATGGTTTCGCGATCCATCACGCTGGTATGACCAGAGTTGACAGAACCTTGGTGGAGGATTTGTTTGCTGATAGACATATCCAGGTAAGTTGGTTACTTTTATTTTAACTATAGAAAATAAGACACTTATACAGGGTTAATTATTAATATACAATATTGGACATGAAAAATTATGGCTATAGCATTTGATTTAAAACATATTTTCGCGATGGATTGGGAAAGAGATATTGGAGGTACATTTAAACATTTTTTTCATAATATTCAGGCTATCCCAAATACACAAAACGTATCAAAGTTGTACTTTTTAAAATAGAATGTCCTGTATACTATTTCATTTTCAGTTTTTACGATAAAAATAAAATTCGGTTCATTAAGGTTTACCTCACTTAAACTGTAATGAAAACACTGCAATCCTTTTTGCCTTTGTCCGAAAACAGAAAATGAGATCCCCTTCCCTTTTACCCCCACCCCCACCCAAGCCCCCTCCCCCCCCCCCCACACTCGTAACCGTCGGGGTTGGGCCAAAAGCGCATCTCGATAGGTCTCGAATAGTCATAAACTGATATATCTATGATGAATGATAGGGCGTTCGTGTATAAAACCGATGGTTATCGATTCGAGTCCGGCTCATGGATCAACTTTTTCTGAATTTTCATTTTTTGTCGTCGCCTATAATAATTAAAAAAAAATGTACCATCATTTCCTTTTTACGAAGTAAGTCTAAGGATGCGTAGTGGTACAATCTTCTGGTCGTCCGTAGTCGCGTTAATATAGATCCGATTAGTCCCTCAGGGTTCAGTGCTGGGCCAGTTTTCTTTCTTTTATATATTAACGATTTGACGTCTAACGACATTGGGGGAGAGTTCACACTTTTCGCTAACGATATTACAATATTATGGCACTCTCAACAATGCTCTTATGTTAAAAGATATTATTACCTCAGATTTGGTTAGGGTCAAAGAATGGTGCGATTCGAAGTTGCTGTCTTTAAACGTCGAAATCGTCTTTAGTTGTTTGTATTTCTTTATACTTAGGTACTTATAATATTTCAGCTTTGTCAATGAGAACGTCTCCTCTGACAATAAAGCATATTTTGAGTTGAGTTGAGTTGAGTATGGAAAGTATCCATAGCATACGACTTTTGTCGTACGACTACGCATCCATTGGACCTCGAGCCTAAATATCCCAATCACAGAATACAAACCGAGAACCGATATTTTGGTTTAATTTAAGATTATGTTTTTTTGTTTGATAACCTTCTGAGTCGACTTATGCATATTTTACCAAAAAAATTATCGCAAGTTCTAAATACATATTTTTTTATGCAGAAATGATATTAATACATGAAGAACTCATCTAGAAATTGCATTATGTCTCGAGGACTTAAGTACCATTTTCTAATGGCATTTTTCTTAAAAACATGGATAAAATAAATTTTTTAAAACATTTTTACTTCCCTGTACGGGCTGGATACAAAAACTGAATTTCCCAATCACATATTTTTTTACAAACACAATTTTTTTATAAAAAATGGCTTTTTGTTAAAAAATTAAAAATTATGTCTACCCAGGGTATGTAATTAAGTGTAAATACATTTAACCATGATTTTTTTTTAAATTAGGTACTTGTGTCCACTGCTACACTAGCCTGGGGTGTAAACTTGCCCGCTCATACTGTCATTATTAAGGGGACCCAAATTTACGACCCTACCAAGGGAAGATGGGTAGAATTGGGTGCATTAGATGTCCTGCAGATGTTGGGTAAGCTTTATTTTTTTTTAGTCCATTACAGCCTCATAATTATTTAGAAAAGTCTCGATTTTTTAACCTAAAACTAAAAAAGTAGCGTACATGCTTAAATACTTGGTTAACAACCAACAAAGTATCCTGTAATTCTTGTTCTCACCTTCAAATCTGAAAGTCATTTATTCAAAATTTTTGTATTACCCTCAATACTGAAAATTTTGAAAATATGTATGTGTAACAGTAGTAATGGTAAAATTAACAGTTTTTATTTGTATTATTTAGGTCGTGCAGGAAGACCTCAATACGATACCAAAGGAGAAGGTATCCTAATCACCAACCACAGCGAACTACAATACTATCTCTCTCTTCTGAATCAGCAACTGCCAATCGAATCGCAACTTATTTCCAAACTACCCGATATGTTAAACGCCGAAATTGTCTTGGGCACTATCCAAAATCTCAGAGACGCGGTCACCTGGATAGGTTATACCTATCTCTACATCAGAATGATGCGACAACCGATATTGTACGGCATATCGCATGACCAAATGAAACACGATCCCATGTTGGAGCAACACCGAGCTGACCTAGTGCACACCGCCGCGCTCCATTTAGACCGGAGCAATTTGGTCAAATATGACAGGAAAACTGGGCAGTTCCAAGGCACCGAATTAGGCCGTATTGCATCGCAATATTACTGTACCCATGACACTATGGCTACTTATAATCAACTGCTTAAGCCTTATTTGAGTGACATTGATTTATTTAGAGTATTTTCGTTGTCTGGGGAGTTCAGGAACATTGCCGTGAGAGAAGGGGAACCGGGGGAGCTGCAGAAGCTTATGGAGAGGGTTCCCATACCTATTAAAGAGAGCATTGAAGAGCCTAGCGCTAAAGTGAACGTTCTGCTGCAAGCATACATCTCGCAACTGAAATTGGACAGCTTCGCGCTTATGTCCGATATGGTTTATGTAACTCAGTCAGCGTCCAGGTTAATAAGAGCCATTTTTGAAATTGTACTTCATAGAGGATGGGCGCAGCTGGCTGATAAAGTGTTGACGCTTTGCAAAATGGTGGATAAGAGAATGTGGCAGTCAATGTCGCCTCTTAGACAATTCAAAAAAATGCCTGAAGAAATTGTTAAGAAGATCGAAAAGAAGTATTTCCCCTGGGAACGATTGTACGACTTGGGCCCCAATGAAATTGGAGAGCTGATTAGAGTCCCTAAATTAGGCAAGACCATTCACAAATACGTTCATCAATTCCCCAAACTTGAACTGTCTACGCATATTCAACCGATTACAAGATCAATGCTTAAAGTTGAATTAACTATTACGCCGGATTTTCAGTGGGATGAGAAGTTGCACGGAAACGCAGAGGCTTTTTGGATATTCGTTGAAGACGTCGATTCCGAAGTGATTTTGCACCACGAGTACTTTCTGTTGAAGTCTAAGTATTGTCAGGACGAGCATTTAGTGAAATTTTTCGTGCCGATTTTCGAGCCATTGGCGCCCCATTATTTCTTAAGGATTGTGTCTGATAGGTGGATTGGAGCGGAAACTCAATTGCCAGTGTCATTTAAGTAAGTGTGTAGTATAAATTATTATTATTTTTATTTTGCATGTTATTTCCATTTTCAAACGACAGGGGCTTTGTGATCTGAAGTTATTTTTTTTTCCTATCAACAGCCATGATTTTGCGTTCATGCCTTTATTCTTTATACAGGGTGTCCGGTAGGTATATATGGGAGGTTAAAATATACCTAATTTGTCATAGGAAAACAATTCCTAAAGTGCCGCTTAACGGAGATACAGAGCCTCAAAGGGTATAATTTAATGAAATTTTAATATTTTATGTAGGACATAAACACTCATAAAACCATACTACAGTAGATGGTTTATATCGTCAGGGAAGTCAAGAACGGACTTGCCACCACACTCGTTGGGCCAAGATTTTGACAGGTCTCATTGTACAGAGCTGAAAATTTATTTTTTAAATACTCTAGTCGTCCTTCTTAAAAAAAGGTACTCTATATTTGTTTCGATAAAATTAGCCATGAAAGTTGCATTTTGCCTTACTAGTGCTGAAAGTTTTTCAACACTCACGTGCGGGATATAATACATCAACAATCATAAACCTATATCCTTGCCATGCAATTAAGTTTATGTAATAAATCAATTTGTTTGTTTTTGTTCTATTTGTAGAACTAGATAACTTTCCTCACGCTAGTAGAAAAATATTGTACCTAACAGGTGCTACGACTGCGGTAGTCTGGCGAAAAAGTATCACTTTGAGTACTTGTAAGGTAAATAGCTATTAATCGAATGAAATTCACTTTTTTGCATGTTTGCAACAATATTAGAGGTTGTCGTTGCTGTCGCTACATGTGTCTGAAATGCTCAACTTAAATCACTTTATCCTTGTATGAAAAAAGTTTTAAACCGAATAGTTCTTGGTTATCTCAATAGTACACTTCTTAATATCAACGTTGTTTTAATGTTGGCAAATATTGCTTCTGTATTAAGTTTTCCAACAAAAATATATAGTATTATTCATGCCTATTGTCCGTTTTTGAGACTGTCAAATACAGTTTTCTGATTTATTTATTGCTATATTCCTAGGGATAATTCGAAGCGACCCGGGGTGTTAGTATAAGCGAACATTTTCACTACTATTTTATTATACTCTTAAAAATTATCCATAAATTTGTTGTGTACATATTGTAACAAAATTAAGTATTTACAAGTACCCCACGTACGCGAGACCAGATCCACTGGTTCGAAAGTTTGCCAACAAAAATTTACTCTGTAAAATAAAAAACAATAAAAAATCAAACAAAATAACAATGGACTTATAAAGATGGTGCTCACTTTTAGTCCTATTCCATTAATTGCTACATTGGACAAAATTGTCTAAAGACCCGGTAAAAGCAAATGATTGATTTCTTGAACACGCATGAATATTTATGGTAAACTATAGATTCACTAAAATTATCATTATTTCGAACATGGCAGCAAAACCGAAAAAGCGGCAAGAAGCATTTTAAAATTAAAATGGAAACAGGATTCCATATTACTATATTAAGAAGTTAGAAACACTAGGGCGTATCAAGTACCCTTCAAAATAAGTCAATAATGTTACATAAGTTTGGTCATGTAAATTTCATTGAGCGTTTTCGTTGCAGTTTTGAAGTCGAAATTAGATGGATTTAAATACGATTTGAATTTCCGACATTTGTCAGCTGTCATGTTCAGTTTTGAATAATTTCTTGTTTTTTTTATGCAGTGTTTGTATAAAGTCTGAAAGCGGCTTAATAACATCACAATTTATTGGCCGATTTAAACCAAATTTGGTACAGTTGTGTAAGAGGATCTGACGCACCGAATGACGATGGCGTTGTTGCCAGCTTTTTAGTTTGTCTGGAATTCGAACGAATTTGATATATTTAGGGTTCTACAGAGCGTTCCTGATTGCGTGCTGCGAGCCCTTGTAAAAACTATAAATGATTCATTTCGAGTGGGCTACTTTCCCGATTGCCTAAAAACAGCACTTGTTGTGCCTATTCATAAAAATGGTAACCTTGATGATCCGTCAAATTTTCGTCCAATATCATTATTATCATCACTTTCCAAAGTCGTGGAAAAACTTGTAAAAAGTAGGATCTTGGAACACCTCTCACAATGTAAAATTTTAACGGATGCACAGTTTGGTTTTCAACACTCTAGGTCTACGACCGACGCGATATTTTCTTTATTGGAGAGTGTTTATCTGTGTTTGAATGAGGATGATGTTGCGGCGGCAGTGTTTTGTGATTTTTCGAAAGCCTTCGATTGTGTCAATCACCAGACGCTGCTGCAAAAACTAGAGCGTTATGGGTTCCGTGGTAGAACGCTGGCGTGGTTCGCGTCCTACCTTTCCGGAAGGAAGCAGCTGGTGCAGTGCAATCAGGTGCGATCGGCCATTCGGGATATTGCCCGAGGAGTCCCTCAAGGATCCGTGTTGGGTCCTTTATTGTTTCTTATTTACATAAATGATCTGGCTTCTCTTAGCATTTCGGGTAAATTTACATTGTTTGCCGATGATACAACGATTTTCTGGCGGGGGAGGGAGACTGAGGATATGAGAAACATCATCTCTCGCGATATTCAGCGTATAAAGGAGTGGTGTGATTCTAACTCCCTATGCTTTAATATAAAAAAGACTAACATAATGTCATTCAAGTCATCATTGGCTTCGCTTACTATTAACGACCAAATAGTGCACAGTGCACCTTATATTAAGTTCTTGGGTATCACATTGGATGACAGGCTGAAGTTTCAGGAACACATAGTTAACCTTAATTCAAAATTAGCTTCTGCGTGTTATGCTGTGCGGGTGGTCTCTGGTGAGTTGGGTGTGTCTTCCGCAAGAATGGTGTATTGCTCATTGATAGATTCTAGGCTGAGATACGGAATCGTTTTTTGGGCCTTCTGCAGTAAACGGCTTTTTAACTCTGTTTTCGTGCTTCAGAAGCGAGCTATTAGATATCTGCGCGGGGCGAAACCTAGGGATCCCTGTAGACCTTTGTTCTTATCATTGGACATTTTAACCTTACCGTGTTTATTGATACTGGAAACCGCATGTATTGTCCATAAAAGACGGTCTCGACATGTTTCTGATACACCTGAGTCATATCAGACGCGACAGTCCGGAAGGCTTTCGCTACCCATCCCTAGGACAACCCTTGTAAAAAATTCGATAATTTACGAGAGCATCAAAATTTATAACCATTTACCACAGACTTACAGAAATGTGGCCAAATTAAGTTTATTTAAAAAATTAGTTACAAAAATACTAGCAAGTAAAGCATATTACAACCTCCAAGAGTACTATGATGACACGCTTTAAAGGGTAGAGAGAGAGAAGAATGCAAGGAGGAAGATGAAAAGTGTTATTTTTATGTCGTTTGTTCCCAAACTTAATTTATTGTCTGTTTCATATTCCATAATTGTTGAGTGTTATTTTTCTGTTTTTTTTCTCTTTATATAATATTTTGACTGACTTTTTTGACAGATAGTCTGTTTATGATGTCCTGATTTTGGGTGCCAAATCTTATTATAGTACATTTAGGGCTTTAAACTAATATATGATCAATATTTTTTATTACTATGTACATTTTTTTGTCAACGCTTTGTCAATGAAATGAAATTTTAAATTTTGAGACAATAAAGCATATTAAAAAAAAAAAAAATGTAACATCCTGTATATTTTTTCATTTATAGTTTTTACTTTAAATTTGTTACGCTTTGGTATAACATACTTTGGTTCCTAATATCAGTAGTTTTCGAAATAACGACGTGTTTTGAAAATATCAACAAATTGTGTTTTATTTATTAATAAATAAAACACCAGTTCAGTTTTGATGTAAAGTTATAAAAGCTGTCATTTTTACATGCAAAAATGTCTAACTGAAAGTGAAAGAATTACAATTCTTATGATTAGAGGATATGGCGATAGAGTCAGGTCTTACGAATAGGTTAAAAATCTATTTAATGATTCATTTCCAAACCGAGATCTAATTTCAAAAGTAATTGTTCTAAAAACTGTCCGACGGTTCGAAGAAACTGGAAATTGTAGAGATAGGCGACGATCAGGACGACCAGCAGTAGTAGATGAAGAGAAAAGTTTAGAAATTTTACAACATGTTGTTTCTTCATTAAGAAAAATTTCTCAAGTAAGTGACGTCTGCTTCAAATCCGTCCATAATGTTTAAATAAAACATAAATATCACCCTTTCAAAATACATGTGGTTCAAGAGTTATCAGAAAATGATTATGAGCGAAGAATTGAATTTTGTGATATTATGATGTCAAGGTTTGACCAAAATAACCAGTTTTTCAAATTTATAGTATTTTCGGACGAAGCAACAGTTATGTTTAATGGTAAAGTCAATAGACACAACGACAGAACTGTAGGTTTTGGGCAAATAGAATTCCCCACTGGATGAGAGAAGGTCATACACAACGCCCTGGAAAATTGAATGTGTGTACTGGGCTTCTGGGTAACCACAAGATCGGTCCATTTTTTATTGATGGAAATTTGACATCACAACTTAACCAAATAGTGCCTACTATACGAAATGTGATGGGTCCAAATTATGCAAGTACATTCTTCCAACAGGACGGAGCTCCTCCCCATTTTGGTCGAAACGTGCGCGAATTTTTGAACAACACTTCCGAATAGGTGGATCGGTACTCGGTAGAGGGGGTACAATCGAGTGGCCACCTAGGTCCCCTGATTTGTCGCCTAACGACTACTTTTTATGGGGACACTTGAAGAACAAAGTTTATACCACAAAGCCTCAAGATTTGACCGATTTGCAGCGTCGAGTTTTGGACGAATTTGAATTAATAACGCCAGAAATGAGTTACAACATAATTGAATTTTTTTTTGTTTCAATTAGCACACTGTCAAGCTGGACAGAGAAAACAGTTTGAACATTTAATATAAAAAATATATTTTTTCTAAATTGTACTCGTTATTTCGAAAACTGCTGATATTAGGAACAAAGTATGTTATACCAAAACTGTAACAAATTTAAAGTGAGAACTATAAATGAAAAAATATACAGGGTGTTACATTTAAAAATATAAAGTTCGTTCGAATTCTAGTCAAACTAAAAAGCTAGCAACAACGCCAATATCGTTATTCGGTACGTCAGATCATTTTACACAACTGTACCAAATTTGGTTTAAATCGGCCAATAATTTGTGATGTTATTAAGCCGTTTCCAGACTTTATACACACACTGTATTTTTTTTCCATCAAATTACCTAATTATACAGGGTGTTTCATTAATATTGCGATGCGTTTCCCTGCTTAAAAATATGAAAAAAAGTTCCTATAAACCTATGTTCGGAAATGCTTCGGAGATACAGGGTGTTATAATTTTTAAGCGGAACAAAAAATATGTACGCCTTTGATAACACTGTTAGCTACGCCGTTAAATGGCTAATGCCAAGTACCTTTTGATAATTTTTTTATGTCTGCGTTGTTAGGAGATAAATGCAATTTTATCAAACTGTGATATTATTTTTTATTACCTATTCTTTTTCTCGAGAATGGCTGCTCTTGGCGACTTTTACCGAGTATGTTGTTTTCACGTAAATATGATAGAGACATCAATTTTTCTGCTTAAAGATGTATCACTTATAAAAAAGTTATGACTCCTCAAAAGAGTAAAAGGACATCTAGGTGGCGCCATCTACAAGTGGGAACCATACTAACATCAAATTCGAATTTCGCATTTCATAAAACCCCTAGATACCAATTTTTAGTTCAAATGTCGACATTATTTCAAAAATTATTTAGAAAAATTGTATCTCCGAAACGAGGCATTTCCGGACATAGGTTTATAGGAACTTTTTTCATATTTTTAAGCAGGCCGGGTAACTCATCCTCAATTTTTTCGCAATATTAATGAAACACCCTGTATATGATGCTTCATAAGTATTTCGAGTAATAACCGTCAATAAGTAAACAACAACTTTCGGTCCACAAAAAAATTTTTACAAATAAAATTTCAACATTATAATTTCTCATAAACTCGAACAAAAAATTTTTCTTCTCTTCCAAAAAAATTTTTATAACATGACCTAGAATGTCCAAAAGATCTTTTTATATATCCTAGATTATAACTTTCATATGAGGAACATATTCTCTTTTATATCCGACCACAATAAGTTAACAATTTCTTCACACATTTTGAATTAAATAAAGCATTTCATTTAAAATTTCAGTATGCTGATTGCTTTTACATTCACTTTTTAATATTTTGTTCGAAAGATTTTCTAAAGCTCCACCAACGTCACTTTCCACCAACAGTTTTCTCTCTACTGCTTATACTAACTTCAGCACTGTTTTTTGTCTCCTAAAGATGAAGGTTACTACCTTCGAAACATGTAGAGACGTTTTATCTTTAAAATTGAGCATTTAATAGCTCACTATTAAATCAGTGGAGAAAGACTTTGTGATTTTTTTCCCCTTTCCCTTATAAACAGTTTGAAACGGAAATATTCAAACCTGAACTTATTTTGTTCTGACAGCGTTTTGATGACGAACTCGATACCGTAAAAATAACTATTTTCATGTGTTCAATTCGGATTCAAATCGAACTCAGTCCTTATGAAATTATAGTACTTGTATTGAATTCACTCAGAAATTTTTTGTAGTGTTGTGTGGTAGGTTTTTTGAACGGTCGGAGCTTGGACTATTAAGTTCGTTTATTAAAGATTTGGCTATTCAAGCTATAGCCATTAAACTAAAAACGACAGCAAATTTACTAGCGGCAAGTATCCTTGCTAAGTGTAAACGAAGCTTTAGTTACTTAAATTCCACATTTTTTTGTAGACATCTTATTCTACCAGAAAAGAACTTCCCCCCTACTGAACTACTGGACTTGCAACCGTTGCCCATAACCGCATTAAGAAACGAAAATTACGAAGCTCTATACAGCGACAAGTTTCCTCAATTCAACCCAATACAAACACAGGTTTTTAATTCCGTTTACAATGGTGACGACAACATCTTTATTGGAGCCCCCACAGGTTCCGGTAAAACGACTATAGCCGAATTTGCGATCTTACGATTGTTTGACCGGAACCCAGAAGGCAGATGTGTCTATTTGGTACCGAGAGACGCCTTGGCTGAACTTATTTTTGCCGATTGGCATATTAAATTCGGCCAGAGTCTCGGAAAGAAAGTGGTGCTTTTGACGGGCGAGACGGGAACGGACCTAAAGTTACTGGCTAAAGGACAGATTGTTATTACAACTGCGGAGAAGTGGGATGTGTTGTCACGAAGGTGGAAGCAGAGGAAGAACGTTCAGAATATTAATTTGTTTATTGTGGACGAGTTGCATTTGCTTGGAGGCGAGGACGGTCCTGTTATTGAGATTGTTTGTTCCAGAATGAGGTGAGTTTAATTTTTAACCAATTTTAATTATTTTTTAATATGATATTGAACTTCACTTCAAACACTGCATTAACGCCAAAATTAACCGTGTTATTTGGAGATTATTGAAGCACCTACATTATAAATACATATTTGGAAAATAATACTCTGGCCCAATTCTAACCAAAGCTCCATAAATGGGTTTCTTGGATTCTGCATTGACTAGATACTTATATGGGAAAGTTTTGTCAAAGGAGTATAACAAGCTTGGCTCTGTCCCTTTCTTAAGACTCTATTAAGGGTTACTGTGGAATCGAAGATGTTAAAACTAATATAACTTTGGACTGGTACAGTCGGTTCTGCAATATGGTCATATTTTGTAACTCCTCGGCTCACCTCAGTAAACCGTTTATACCGTGCGAACAAAAATGATTATTATCAAAGTATGCATTGTATCTAAGGCCGTAACTGCCTGGCGGTAGAGCTTAATACCTGTTGGGTGTCAGTAAATACCAGCATTATTAATCAATCAGTTATTCCGTCATCTTTCTTATAATCAATTTTCGTGGGCCAGACATCAGTCTTTTGCTCTTGTTTTTTTGTTGTAGATATCTTATCGATAAAAATCTTGAATGGTTTTGATTTTGAATTTTGTATTTGATTTTCTTCTTCTTCTTATTCCTCCAATTAACTTGTGCATTGCCCACTCTTACTCTTGTCGTCTTTAACAGTCGTTACAAGTAATTTGATTCATCGCTAATTTTTCCAATTTCTTAAATGATTCACGTTGTGGGTTTTACGGAACAGCACAAAAAATTCATAGTTATAGCCTATTTTCGAAACGGGGTTAGAGTAAATGATGAGTGGTAATACAATCAGCGTTTGTTGATGGACGCTTTTCGCGAAAATTTTTTTAACGTCGCTTTGACTGCTGGGGAATTTTATCATTGCGTGGCTCTGTTTAGGGAAACAGGTTCTATACCACATAAAAAGGAAGCTGGAAGACCATCTGTAAGAACAGAAGAACTTGTTGCAAACGTTAGTGAAATAATACAATATACGCCAACAAAATGTGTAAGACGCCCGTCTCAAGGAGCAAAGCAATTTTATTTGTTTTCTTATAAAGTGCAAGTATTCCAAGAAATCTGGGCTGCAGATTTTGCAAGACGCAGGAATTACCGTCAGTGGTTTATCCAAAATGTATCGGAAAACAAGCCTGGTTCTACCTCACCGGTTATGTGATTTCTCAGAATACATGCAAGTGGGTAGTGAAAATCCCCATTTTGAGTCAACATTGCACCCTTAAAAAATTGGTGTTAAAAAATTGGTGTCTGGTTGACTGTTTTCCGAAGAAGAATTGTTGGTTCTTTTTTTTTCCATGACACAGTTTCAGCACTGCGGTTAGGGAAAATATTTTGAATCCATTTGTGGAGCAATTACTTAAAGATGAACTACGTTTTATTATTGTTATTTTTAACAAGACGGTGCAACCGCCCATACATCTGCCGAAGCTATTAACTACTTACGCCATTTTTACGACGACAGGTTGATCAGCTTTCGAACAGACATTGAATTATCTGTAGTAATATATTAAGGGATAGGGAAATTATCGAAAATTATTCCGAAGATTTTTTGCCGTGGAAATCGCTCGAGAGCTTGCCCGAGAGCGATTTCCTAATGGCAAAAAATCTGAGAATGATTTTCTGATTATTTCCCAATCCCGAAATGTATTTTGAAGATTATTTACCAAATAAAAAACTAACGATTTCTGACGGGTGAGATTTTCACTTTTGACAAGGGTGATTTTCACCGGAGAGCGGGAGATTATCGCTGGATTTCTGACGGGTGAGATTTTCACTTTTGACAAGGGTGATTTTCACCGGAGAGCGGGAGATTATCGCTGAATAATCAGGTGAAAATCAACCCGCTTTTATAATGGATGAGGTAAATAATCACCCAGATCACCTTGTTTGAGGGTTATGGATTACTTCATTTTTGCTCATTTGAAGAACAATATTTTTAAAACACCAGTTGAAAATTTAGAACAGTTACAAGAAAGGATTATCTAAGAATGTGGTAGCATTTCTCCAAAGATGCTGGTCAACGCTTTCGAAAATATGAAGAGACGTGTGAATTTATGCTTGTAGCATGACGGTGGCCAATTTCTAAATTTTGTATTTTCCTTTTTCTATATTCTTACTTTGTTAATTTTGTTAACAACAAAAATGAATGTGTATTTGTTTAATTATTTTAATATTCATCAGTTTGGGATATCATGTCATAATATGAATTTGACACAATTTTAACCTAGATTTGGTTAGATATATCCTCCCCTTATAATTGTCATCTAAACTAAGCCCTACGTTTTTCAGTCCAAGCCCTGTTGGATGAAAATAATTTTTGCTGACACGGTAGCGGTAGTACGTCATTTCAGTCTATAGCTACGCGGTATCCGTAAGGACGAAGCGAAGTCATATGTTAAGCTCCTTCACCAGGGACAATCCATGGGTGTGATATCATTGTCCACACATTCTTTAAATAGTTTTGGTAGACACAAACAAAAATCACGACCTATACATCATAAAGATGATTTTAAGATGCATGGCAGGGGTGCCGGCGAACACTAAATGCCAAAACCTATTTAAAATTTACAAATTGCTCATATTTCTTGCATTATACAGGGGTTTTGTTTTAAAATGAGCCACCGAAACATCCTTTGATTTTGACGGAAATAGGATTTGACAAAATACCTGTAAATTTGAATATCGAGAAGGTAGTTTAGTTACACATTTGATATCATTTTACTATTCTCCATGCCAAGAAATGTGTAATCGAGAAATTGGTTTGGGAGTTGTGTAAGGTGTAACTCAAATTGACGTGTTATTTTGTCAGATCATAGAAGATAATGTTACATACTTACAAACGTTTTTCCTGTATTATCTTTTGCCGTAAACGGAAAACGCAAACTAACATTAGAAAATGGAGAAATGATAGCAATCTCAATTTTTTTCAAATATGCGCTAAGATGAAAGATCTATTTGCCCGATTACGATGATATTTGCTCGACTCGTTTTTGACATATCGCAGCTTAAAATATAAATAACTTGCTTAGAACCTTTAATAATTTGTTGAGCAAACCAAACTTATTTGTATTTTACACTGCGATATGTCAAAAACGAGTGGACCAAATATCGTTATATATACATATTACATATGATGCAAAACAAAAACCGATGCACGTCATCAATCAGCTTATAATTGTAAATCATAATCACGAGGAAATTAAATTTGGGCAAAAAATATTAAAACTTTATGCGATATTGAATTTACTACAAACTTAAAGTATTATTCTTTGATACGATCCCACTTATAGCAAATATTATTATTATATTATTTGATTTTTATTGGCCGATAGTTGGCAACACAACTGTAAACGGTGCGGTGGCGCCAGCTCGTTCGTGTGTTTGATTTGACGTTTCATGCAAAACTAACCTAATTGTTCGTGGTTTCGTGTATCTATTTTTTAACTTTGGGAAAAATGCCGAAGCATTTAAATAGTCGGTGCAAAGAGCCAACAGCTTCTCTACAAAGCTATTTTCAGGAAGAACTTAACAACAATGGCCTATTGTTACCCTTAAGAGTACAGAGAAGTAAATTTAAATAGTACAGAGAACTGTTTGATGGTTGTCTTAACTCTTTAAGAAGCCTCTTCAAGAGACTAGGCTTCGGATGGTAAAAAGGTGAACCGAGACGAGGGCCTATCGAACTTTCCCATATAGCTTTCGAACGACTGGTATTTTTGAAAGAATATATTAAAGAAAAAGAAGCATTCTTGTACAAATTCGTTTTCTTGGATGAAACATGGATTTTTCAGAATGGTACCATTGGTCGATCTTGGCAAGATGAAAATAAAAGAAGTGTTAGATCTACCAAATTTGATGGTAAAAGGTAGTATGCAGTAAACAAATATATAAACTATGGGATATTTTTTGTTTTTATGAGAAAAAAAACTGTGTAATTCCCTCACTCGGATGTTTTGGTTACAAGCTGGCAACACTGTCGATAACTGACGTCACTCGAAGGGTATAACGTGCATAGTATATTTGTAATCAGGGAAAAAAAAACTTTCGTTTTAGTGCAATATACAGGGTGTTTCATTTAAAAAAAGAAAACTTGCATTTGTTTTTCAACTTTGCGATGCGCCTATGTTTTTTTTTATGACAAGTCTTAAAAAAAAAAAAAGGTAACCCGGAAAAATTATGCAACTTTTGTATTAAATTTATATATTATATTACTTATATTAACCCTGTATAATGAGGACAATGTAAAAGAGTTTCAGATTAAGGGCACATGAAATATTAATGATACAAAATAAAGCGTTTTATTCTATTGATGAATGTTTATTGTTTGTTTTGAAACGTATCTTAGGTTTAAGTTTTAAATTGTTTGTAGGATGTTCAATCAAAATTTATATTTTGTACCACTGCACTAGTCTTATACATTGCTCTCTAAATAAAATATATTCTATTCTATAAAAATTTTGTTCATGACCATCGTGCTTTTTTTGTTTTAGATATATTTCCTCGCAAATTGAAAGACCCATACGCATCGTAGCACTCAGTGCCTCCCTAACCGACTACAAAGACGTAGCACAATGGCTCGGTTGCAATGCCAACGCTACCTTCAATTTTCATCCGAGCGTCAGACCCGTGACCCTAGAACTCCACGTGCAAGGCTTCAACTTGACCCATAACGCCTCGAGACTGATAGCCATGGGCAAGCCCGTTTACAATACCATAATAAGGCACAGTCCCCACAAACCTGTCATAGTATTTGTGCCTACGAGGAGGCAGGCAAGATTGACGGCCGTTGATTTGTTGAAGTATGCGGCGTCTGAAGGACAGCCTAACAAGTTTTTCCATGCGGAAGAGGAGGATATTAAACCGTTCTTGGATAGGATGACTGATAAGGTAAGTTTTATTTTTTGAGTTTAATATTGAGTTACAATTTGAGGTTCATTATGACTTATGCCCGGATTCTTAACGTTTCACGTTTTATCGATAACTAATGGGTTTTCGATTAGAAGCGCTCGATTTTTGTAACGGAATAAAACAAATTGTTATAATGATAGTGACCTTTTTTTATTTTTATTATAAAGTACATGTGTTAATATAATGTTTTAAAAATTATATCAGGTAAATGTCCGCCGCGGCTTTGCCTGGTTTATTGAATCCTGGATACCCAATTTGTGATGACGTTATCGCATAAAAGTGGCTCAATTTCAGCAATAACGCGCCTAATGTTGGCCTTTAAGGCGGCAACCGTTCGCGGTTTATTAGCATAGACTTTGGATTTTAGAAAGCCCCAGAGAAAAAAATCCAGTGGCGTTAGGTCGCAGGATCTGGGCGGTCAATTAACGTCACCATTTCACGATATAACGCAACCTTCAAATTTCTCCTGCAATAGTGTCAGTGTATCACGTGCCGTATAGCACGTAGCACCGTCTTGCTGAAACCACATGTTTGTTAGATCGATCCCAATGAATCTGAGTGAACAAGGAGCGCCGAAAAATAGCACCGCAGGCGAAAATTTTTATTTGCCCACGCCCAAATTTCGTTTTTACCTACTATTTTAATATTTAGCTTCAGCGGTTTCATTCACAAGAAAAAGTTTTGGTGTTTCTTGTTTTAAGTAGTCCCTTATATCAAATTAAAGGTATTTTTTGCACGGAAGTAGAACTTTTTTTTATATTTATTTGCCTGGAAAGCTTATGAAATAATATATCGAATACATGCCGTGGTTAGCGCACAATGAATCCGCGCCTGGGGCTAGATTTGAGTAATTAATTATTATGGTACGAAATATCTATTTATTGACGTAACAAAAACTAAAAATCTAAGCTGTCTAGTCCGACATTAGCAATCTCCGTGGTCGTATTAGGCAAAATAAATTAATAACGTCATCAATGTTCACTTCTTGTGTTTTATGGATGTAGGCTAAAGCTAGTCTATTTAATCTCTCTTGTCACATTGTAGACCGGATGTAAAATTTTAGAACGTTTAAAGCAGACAAGCTTCTTTCACCAGTGGCAGTCGTGACAGGTAATGTGGCAAAAGTTTGTATATTTGGAAAACACATTGTGGAACAATTGTTCAGGGTACTGGTGCAAGTTTCGGGTTCGGTACTAGAATCGATCCATTTTTCTCTTCAAAGGCCCAATTCTGCCTTCAATTCTAAAACAGAACCCGACAAATCGTGTTCGTATTTTTTGGCAGTTCTTATAATTTCGTCGTCTGTATGTTTATCTAAATAAAATGGAATTATTCCTTCGAGTAGACTTCATCAAATCTTTCTGCCAATTGATTATTAACATGGTCCAAAGAAGGTATAAATATTGTTTTTCTAAAAAATTTTTTTCGTTAGAAACGGGGATGTTGCTTATTCTCTGTGTTTACTTTTGAGATACTCTGGGCATGGTTATAGTGCAACCAATTTTTGTTGCAGTTTCACAAGACTCAGAGTATATGATGTTAAAATTATGTCCTTAGTTTTCCTATAACGTTTTAGAGTTTTCTTGACTAAATCTATTTCCGATAGAGCTGCAGAAAGGTCCTGTTCGGGATTTTGTAATAATTTTCTCAAGTTTAAAGTATAAGATAAAATGAGGTGACTTCCAGGGCAATTATGAAATCACTTCTTCTAGTAGTGGCACAAAAAGTCATTGCTTTGCCAGAAGTTTTAGAGTCCTTAAACTATATAAGGGTGAAGCCTTAAGGCCCTATGCAGGATTCGCCAAGTTGTCGTCGAAGACAGGCCAAGTTCTTGAGCCCGACGCGGAATGGACTGTTGCGGATTGTCATGCACACTTTCCCGAACTGCAGCAATAGTTTCAAGGGATCTTGCGTTTCGCTGACGTACAGGCACTTTCCGATCTGCCACAGACCCAGTTGTTTCGAATTTGTTTAGTAAACGGCGAATTGTGGATTCTGAAGGACGGTCGTTGACACCATAAATTGCACGGAGTGCACGAAACGTTTGCCGAATAGAACATTGGTTTTGATAATAATTTTTAATAATTTCGACGCGTTGCTTAGTCGTGTAATGCTCCATAATAAAATGCAGAGACTAACTGAATACGGCTGCCAAAGATAGCACCTGTGTGACTATTGACTTCGTTCTTTATTTGTAAGATTAAGTTATCGCGCCAACAACTTTATATGGGTTTCCAAACAAGTCACATTATGTAGAAATATCTATAAGATAACAATCGAACGAATATCTGAGTTCTTGCGTCATACTGTCAATGAAAAGAGTAGAAAATGTTTCGTTACTCGAAATGGGGTTAATTCAGGAGAAATATATAGATGGAGCTTGAGTATAAAGACGGCCTTGCAAACAGAATTTAAATTTATTGAAGTGTAAGTAACTTTTTAACCCACCAGTCATTTGACCACCCACTCAGTACCACCCACTGTAACCACCTCAGTTTGTCAGTGTCTTGTGTTGTTTTGTATTAAAATTTTATAATTTCTTTAGTTTATTGTGACCGAATACCATCGAGATGGAAGTTAAGGATAACCATGCACGCAATTTTGGATTATGATAAAAACATGTTTGTTTAAAACCATGCAATTAATTAATTAAACTCCCTAGTGCATTACGTTCTATATTATTTTGCATATTAACATTAGCATCATTAGGATGTATCCTGTCTTCCACAATAAGCAACTCTTATATATTACATATTATTAGTTTCAAAGTTATCATTCTTTATTATTGCGATATTATGCAAAATTGCTGTCGCTACTATCACTGCTAACGTAGTACCTATCTAATTTAGTTCTAAATCCCAATAAGAGGCAAGCAAATTTTCTTTTATAAACCCTAAATGTACGTTCGATAGTATTTCTTGTTTGAATATGAGCTGCATTGTAATTATCTGCTTCGGTAATGGGATTTAATAGTGGCGTTAGTATATTCCTCATACAGCTGTAAGCACTATCACCTAGTAAATAACCTATTTGATATTCACCAACTTCTAAAGGCGCACAGAAAAAAGAACCATTAAACATTGTGCCATCATGTGTTGACCCCGGCCATCGAGCATCAATGACTAATTTTGAGTCACATACTGCCTGAATATTTACAGAAAAAGATCCTTTTCTATTTCGAAATAATTCTGCATTTTCTCCCCCTGGTGACTGTATAGCTACGTGGGTGTCATCAATGCATCCGATTACATTCGAGAATATTCTTATATTATAAACTCCAGCCTTCAGTTCCCTTGTCTCATTTTCATTTTGGGGCATCTTCACAAATTGTAAGTGAAGTCTTGCTCTCCCTCGAGTAACTTTTTGTACCACCCTACAAACTGTTGTTTTGTGAATATGATTGTGATCGCCAATTAAAATTTGGAAAGAGCTTATTAAAAAAATCCCACATAATACTAATTAACAGTTACACCGTGCTTATTCTTTTCATAATATCGTCGGTCCGTTAAGAAAAGTGACATAACTGAAAAAAAGTCAAATTTAAGGTTTATACAGAAAATAACCAGAAAAGTTAACTTTTTTACCCTGGAAAAACGACACAAGTGTATTATAGGCAATAGCCGCTAGATGTCACAAATGTCACTTTTCTGTTGGGCGAAAACGCGGCGGTATTAATCAGCAACAACGTAGTATTTTCAGTTGCAACTAGACGGTCAAGGAGTAATCACGGCTAATTGCGTGAAAAACGACACATTTCGAGAAGTGACCTGATTTTGTAAATTTTGTTTGTTAAATGTGGCATAATTTGAGTTGTGACAGTTTTTGTGATCAGATAAGGATAAATTTGATATATTTTTTTTTAATTTGTATAGATTATTGTCCAATGTGACGTTTTTCTTCGTTTAAAACTCAAACTGACGACTGCCTTCAATCGCCACTTTTAAGAAGTGTTGTTTTTGCTGATTAACGATACACTAAATATTTGTAACATTTTGAGTTGTGACCCTTCGTCTTTAGCAATGTCAAGACGAACAGAACACAGTTGATAATGAGAATAGCGCGCAATATGGCTGGAAATTCTTCAAGATATTCAATTTTATTAGTGGTAATCGTCTGGATGAGAATTCCTCCGCAGAGACAATGCAGAATATTGAAGTAAAAAATCCACATAATGTAGAAGAAAAGTAGGAATCACAGAAAAAAAGAAAAATGCATTGTTGTCCCTATTAAAAAAGAATACTATTCCCAACTGTTATTTTGATTATTATAACTCTCTTCAAACATTTTCATTATTTGTTATCCAAATTGTTTTGAAAGTTTTTTTTTATAAATAAAACAAGGTATCTGTAGGAAGTAATTATGTATTATTTCAAACACAAGTATTTAAATTTTCAAGAAAAGTGTCAAAGTAGGGAAAACAATGACATAATATTATTATTATCTAATTTTTTACGTCCAACCATGACATTTGGCGATGTAGGTCATAAGATAACATTTGCAAAGACTTTATAATATAATTACTAACGATAATTGTTTGATTATGTCAACAGTTCTACCTAGATTGCAAGAAGTTAGTTATAAAAATGTTCTAACGCTTCTCCTGAAAATTCTTATTTTTTGAGTTGTGTCACTTTTCTTACGGACCGACGATATGTAAGATTTTAATTGGTCTATCACATAATTAGTTATTTCTATTACTAACTTTTTCTATATTATAAAACCTAAAACTTTTTTGCTGTATCTCCTAATAAGAACAAATCAGAGGACAGCCCGTCCAAATATACAACAGGAGGTGGAGGTACAACAACACACCTTAAAATCTTAAACATCAATGCAAGATCCTTGAAAAATAAAGTGCTGCAACTGGAAGCATATCTTGTCGATAAAAACAGATGTGCTCTGTATAACCGAACATATTGATGGTTATAATGCTCTGGGTTATTCTGCCAGAAAGGAGTCTATTGGAGGTGGAACTCTAATATTTATTCGCAATGACCTGGAAGCTGGTATAAGATTTTTTAAAATTGATTATAACATAGACAGATGTATAGAGTATTTAGTAAATTTAATTTATATATTTTAGCATTGTACAGGTCTCCGTCGGGCCATTTTGACACTTTTTTGACTAATTTGAATCTTATATTTGATAGTGTGGGGGTCGGCGGGGGAATTGTCTTAACTGGCGATTTTAATGTCCATTTTGGTACAAGGGAGCCGAATGCCCTTCAATTCTGTGATACCATGGCTGGATTTGGCATGCAGCAGACCATAAAGGTGGCAACCAGGCAGGAAGCCTGCCTTGATAATGTATTTGTGAGTAGAGATGTGGATGTCTATCATGCTGAAGTGGTGGAGCTGGACATATCTGACCATATGGGTCAGATTGTTGACATTGCTGTTTGTTGCTGTAATAATAACAATTTCTTTCAAAATAAAAGCAAATTTAGGCCCATTACTCAGCAGGGTTTATTTACATTTTATAATAAGCTCTCCACAGGATCATGGGATTTTGTCGATTGTATGGATCTTGATGCGGATAGTAAGTGTGAGAATGTAGAAAAGCAATCCGCAAAGCGGAAATTACTGCAAATGATAATCGCATTGGTTCTTCTAGTAATCCTATTAAAAACATGTGGCAAATTATTAACAAAAACAGTGTTAACATTAAGAAGAACATCGAGTCTAATAATCTTACATGTGATGACTTTAATAATTATTTTTTAAGCATTGCTCATAAACTTGTCCAGGGTATACCAGAGTCAGACACTGACCCCCTGGATAATCTAAGAAATACTTCTGTCCCAAGTAATTTTTCCTTCTTGGAAGTAAGCTTTAACGAAGTTAGAGATATAATCAATGAACTTAAGAACAAGGATAGCCGGCTATATACAGTCGTTGGTATGTATGGAAACGGTCGATTATTTCTTAAAGTAGTATAACACTTAGCAAAAAATATTTTAGATAAAAGTTTTAGGGTTTTTAAAGATCTATTAGAATTTAAAAAAAATAAGTATGCAGGATGAGTCAGAAAGCCGTAGAGAAGCAAAGTTACTTTTTTTTTAAATGGAACGACCTACCTATATCTTAGAATACTTTTGAATTTTACATGAAATAGCAGTTATTTTTCAATAAGGGCATTATAAGTCTAAACCTAATAATTTCCGAGATATCGACTTTTGAAAAATTACATTTTTTGAAATTTGACAGTTTCTAGGCTTCTAACGGTACGTCTTTAAGTAAAACGGCTTACATGTCCCTATCTTACTTTCTTATTATCTTCCCAAAAACATCAACTTCCGGTTAAATCGGAAGTACTGTATTTCCGGCCTTTGAGTTACATCCGGTTTAACCGGAAGTTGACACTTTTAGGAAGATAATAAGAAACTAAGCTAGGGACATGTTAGCCGTTTTACTCTTAGACGTACCGTTAGAAAGCTAAAAGCTGTCAAAGTTCAAAAATGTCATTTTTCAAAAGTCGATATCTCGGAAACTATTGGGTTTAGACTTATAATGCACTTATTAAAAAATGATTGCTATATTATGTAAAATCCAAACTATTCTAAGATATAGGGTGTTATATTTAAAAAGTAACTTTGTTTCTCTACGATTTTCTGGCTCATCCTGTATACTTATTTTTTTTTTAATTCCAGTAGACTTTAAGAAACCCTAAAACTTTTGTCTTTTTTTGCTAAATGTTTTACTTTAAGAAATAACTGACCGTTTCCATACATACCAGCGACCCTGCATATGGCTTAAATGTTAAAATAATAAAATCTGTGAAGAATCTGATTCTGGTGCCTCTCACAAAACTTGTTAACTATTGCATTGGGGAGGGAACATTTCCGGAGTGTATGAAGAGGGCAATCGTGGTTCCTTTGTTTAAGAGGGGTAGTCAAGAGGAAGCAGAGAACTATCGACCTATATCATTGCTCCCTATACTATCTAAGATTTTTGAAAAGTGCATGTCTCGGCAAATTGTACATTTCTTTGAGCATAATAATCTATTTAATGAGAATCAGTTTGGATTTAGAAAAAATAAAAGCATCATTCAGGGAATTCTCAATCTGATATCGGATATTATGGATGCTTTCGATGGACAGTGCTACAATACAGTACTGCTGTGTGACCTTAGCAAGGCTTTCGACTGTGTCGACCATGGGATCCTGCTAGGTAAATTGAAGGCCTATAGATTCAATAATAACAGTCTTACATTGCTGAAATCATATCTGATGGGAAGGTGGCAGGCTGTGCGGTACGGTGGTGTGACATCTGCAGAACAGAAGTGCCCCAGGGTTCAATCTTAGGCCCCATACTTTTCCTTATTTATATAAATGACCTGCCATTGATAGATCCAAATGTAGATTATACTCTTTTCGCGGATGGCTGAAGAATGGTTTAATTCTAATAAACTGCTATTAAATAAGAGCAAGACAGAGAGAATCGTGTTTTCACTGAGAGATGTGGGGACTTTGAATGATCATGTGTGCGGCAATAAATTCCTTGGAGTATGCATTGACCCAAAAGTACAGTGGGGTATGCATGTTAATGCTATTGCATCAAAATTGAATAAAAATCTATATCTGCTGCGTCGTCTTGCAGAAAATGTGTCCAATCCAATACTTACTAAGGACAGCCTATTTTGCGGTTTTTCATGCACATCTTTCTTATGCTGTGCTTGTGTGGGGGCATGCATCGGGTGCAAAACGGTTGTTTGGACTACAGCAAGGGGCAGTCAGGGTGGTGAGTGGTCTTGGCTACAGGAATGATTGTAGGGCGGCTTTTGTGGAGTTGGGGATACTTACAATGCCGTCTATGTATATCCTTGAAAATCTACTATATGTAAGGGCGAATGTGCATCTGTTTTCTGCTCATGAGGACATACATCTACGTATCGGACCAGAAATAGGGGTAATTTGGTAACCACGTGCTGGCGGTTAAAGAGGTGTCAGGATGGCCCGGGATACTGGTCAGTAAGGTTCTTTAATGTCTTGCCTGCGGAGATGAAGGAATTACCATTTCCTAGGTTCAAGGAGAAAATGAAACAAATTTTAATATGTAATGTCTTTTATTCGAATGAGAAGTATTTTAAACATTTTAATGGAAGAGGTTATATACATCTGTGTTCTGTTTTGGTTAACTTTTTTAATTTGCTGCAAAATGACTTTTATATCTTGTAGTTTTACTATTGGACGTATGTGCATTGCAATCTGTAATTTTAACATGAATAAATAATCTGAATCTGAATCTAAAATAAAGTCTATAAATGGGTGACAAAGTATAAGGAAGAAGCCTGTACACTTTCTTTGCTTAAAAAAAATCTGTCTCGAAAATCTCATGATGATCTGGAATATTCCATTTTATTTCCGGGGAAAACTATCTGTATTGTTTTAAAATTAAAACAAAACGCATTTCCAACATCACAAAAGGGTTTGGTTAAAAGTAAAAGTCAGAATCTATGACGCTTGCGGTAATTTTATAGGATAGAAATATGCAATAAATAAGCCTTGTCGAATGGTTGAGTTCTCCAATATAAACAGTTTATTGAGTCCATAACTTTATTTAACAAATATCTGGTGCTTCAGAAACTGGGAATTAATCGTATAGAAGTGTAAATTATGGCACATATTCCTGAATCTCCAATAAACATCATGCCATGAAAATGTTTGGATACCCTTCCTTTAACGCTACCCATATTTATGAGCCTTGCGGCGTGCGCAGTATAGATTATTCATAAAAAATGCACGCGCGCCAAAATATGTTGCGAAACATGGCGAGACCAGTGCTGCCAGACATTAGCGGCAGTACTGTCTATCATACTTAGCCATATTGGATTAGTGTCTTTGTGGCTTTTGCCTTGTCGAGTTCATTTTCTGTTGTACGTCTGCGTTTTATATAAGTTTAATATCTCCTGTTAAAGTCTACGCCCTGATAATGACACAAAAAAGTTTTGTGTACTGATTCTAAGTTTAGGAAACATCACATACCCTCTCAGACGAACAAATATTTGTTCATCTGAGCATACCCTAGTCAGAAGTAGACATATTCCGCCAAGGTGACTAATATAAACAGTCTAAAACTTCTAGGTCTAGATTATACAGTAACTCATAAATAATTGCACATACTGTACATAAATATTTTTCGTATTGTACCAGGAACTAAAAAAAGGTTTAAAATTAATTGCTTTTCCAATATTCATTATTCATTTGTGTATTTTTATTTGTTGTATTCAATTCAAAAATTACGTCGAGGTACACCCCAGTGTCAGTTTCTGCGGGGCTGCCTCAGGGATCTGTCTTCGGACCTCTGTTATTCTTGTATGTTAATGATCTCCCTAACATTGTTAAGAACGGTTATTGTGCCTCTTTTGCTGATAATACAACCATCCTTTGGAATCACAGAGACTCCATGATACTGGACGCCTGTTTAAGTGAAGACTTGCTCTGCATCAAGCAATGGTGTGATTCTAATCTTTTGTCATTCAATGTATCGAGGACTGCTGTTTTGAACTTTGGGTGCTGTTTTGTTGAATGGAGAGGTAGTCGGTAACTTATCAAAAATTAAATTTCTTGGCTTGCTTATTGACAGAACACTTACATTTGATGTACACAGTAAAAACTTATGCAGCAAAATCTCGTCGGGTTGCTTTGCCTTGAGAGTCATCAGAAATGAGTTGAATTGATCCGTAACTAGAAGCTCTTATTTTGCTTTAATAGATTCACATTTGCGCTACGGTATCTGCTTCTGGGGTAGTTGTGCCTTATTTAACTCTGTGTGCTGCAGAAGCTTGCTATCAGATTTATGTGTGGTGTCGTGCCCCGGCATTCTTGCAGAACTCTGTGAATAGAAACATTTTAACCTTGACAAGCATTCTTATATTGGAGTCTTATGCACAAGAAATACTCTCATATTCAATCGCCAGCTACTTTCTCTACCAGAAGTTCGTTTATCATAAGACTACCAGTCCCTACTTCTACACTGACTAAGAATTTCATTTTTTATAATAGTAAAAAACTTTTTAATAATTTACCTATTGCTATTAGGCAAATTACAGAATATAATGTATAATGTTTTAGGCGGAGGGCAAAAAAACTTCTGATGTCAAAAGTTTATTACATGTTAGAGGAGTATTTTTGGACAATGTGATGCGATATGAATGACTTATTTAATGTTTAATAACATCTTTTTAATCTTACTACACATGTTTGTATTTTTTATAATCAACTTTCTCTGCCTGTTGCTTAGATTTAATGTTATAGATGCCCTAACATATTTTTAATTATATCTCTTATTTTTTGGTTTGTTTAATGATTATTAAACAATCATAATAAGTTGCGGTTTAGATTTAAGATATTTTAATTTTAATCTATTTAGGCTGCTTTGTCAACAGGTCTTTTTTTTCTAACTTCTGACAATAAAGCTTATTTTGATTTCATTTAATTTTTAATTTAAGGTGTATTGTCAGTGCTGTAAAATCAGTTAATAAATTTAATACTAGTATATTCCTGAACTCACTAAAATATTATGTACTTTACATTTAATTTAAATTGCCCGCCTGAAAAATTAAGTTCATAGTCCATCCACCTCTGACTAACAATTATTTAACCAAATTGTTATGGATAAGGTCCTGTTCTTGATTTACATTAATGACTTGGTTCATGTTGATATAAGAGGTAAGTTTACATTGTTTGCGGACGACCACTATTCTCTGGCAGAGTAGCAGCGTTGACTCCCTGGTGGTGATGATTTCGTCAGATTTGCTTAAGGTTAAGGAGTGGTTCGACTCCAATTTACTTACTCTAAATGTCGAAAAGACCAACATTGTCGGTTTCAAGTGCACTGTGGATGGAATGAGTGTTGGAGATTGCTCACTGTTGGATATGCCCAATGCCAAGTTTCTTGGGCTCAACATTGACCGTGATCTGAAATTTGGATCACATATAGCTGCACTAAGCAAAAAAATTTCTTCGGGGTGCTACGCAATTAGAACTGTTGCGAGGGAGCTGGGCATCCCAACAGCAAAAAATGTATACTATGCTCTGGTCGAATCACGGCTTCGGTATGGCATTGCCTTTTGGGGGATGTGTGGCCGGGGTCTGTTTGATGGTGTATTTGTGTTACAGAAAAGGGCCATCCGCTCGCTATATCGCCTTCGGCAGCGTGAATCTTGCAGGCCCATATTTATCTCTGAAAAGATTCTAACCTTGGTGTCACTTTTTATACTGGAAACTGTTACCCTGATGTTTAAAAATAGGACAAAGTTTATAGATCCGCAACCTCACTATGCTACGCGACAGGGTTTAGGTATTCCTCTGTCAATACCAGCACTAACTTTAACGAAAATATCAATTATTTAGGAGAGTAAAAAGATTTATAACCACCTACCCATGGCTACCAGAGAGGAACAATCTCCCAGTGTATTCCGTACAAGAGTAAAATCGCTTTTAGTCGATAAGGCCTATTATACTCTACAGGAATACTACTCTGATAATTTTTAATTGATAATTTTTTATGCTTATTACTTTAATCTATATAATTGTTTTGTTTCAGCATGTTATACACTTACTTGTTTTACTGTTATCTATTACTGACAGTGCCTATTTTTTTTTACTGTTATTGCTCTAATATAGAAAATATAGAAAGATGTTTTAAATAGTTAAGTTATATTGTGTTCCTCAGCTTTGTCAACAAGATTTATATCTTTGATAATAAAGCATATTTTGATTTGATTTGGTATGGTTTGTCAAATACGCGGCGCAATAAAAAAATTTAATGAGGACAAATATTAATTTTTAACTGAAATGGTAACTGGTAAGTGACCTTCGTATAAGACAACCGTCATCCTCCTCTTCCTGGAGTAAACTAACAATTACAATAGGTTTGCCGTTCATTTTTAAACAGAACAAGAAAAATCTACTCCTCCGTAAAGCGCACATTCTCACTGACTACGTACTAGCATTGTTCGCCACTTCAATAAATGCTAGACATATCGCTTGGTATAAAAAATGAAGACCATCGCCAAAGATTTTCGTTTTTAATTACGCCCTGATTACTGGGTGACACAGAAAGTTGTTATACTCTTTTTTCCAATTTCTCGTCTAGTTCTAAGCAGGAAATGAAGCAGAAATAAAAAAAATAATTCAGTTTTCTAATAGATATTCTCTTCTATCATTACAGACATTGAAAGAAACACTGTCTCAAGGTGTGGCCTACATGCATGAAGGTCTGACTGCCGCAGATCTACGTCTCGTAGAGCAGTTATTCGACTCCGGAGCTGTGCAAATTGCTGTGGTTACCCGAGACCTGAGCTGGGCTGTTAATATTTTTGCCTACTTGGTAATAATTATGGACACTCAGTTTTTTAATGGTAAGTTATGCGCCTATATAAATTTATATCATTTCTTTACAAAGTACTTTCATGCATTTATTTTAGGAAAAATTCATGCATATGAGGACTATCCCATCACAGATGTTTTGCAAATGGTTGGTAGAGCAAATAGACCACTAGAAGACGACGATGCAAAGTGCGTTTTGATGTGCCAGTCTTCAAAAAAAGACTTTTTCAAGAAATTTTTAAGTGATCCTCTACCTGTGGAGGTAAGTGAATCTTTTAGGCTATATAATCTCTAAAAACTTGTTACTGTTAATTTGAGTATCTCCCCTGAAAATGGATATAAAATTTTTAACGTCCCTTATCAATAATATATAACAAGTGCCTTAATTGGTGTAAAATGCCAAGTATCTGGAAATGCTCCACAGTTGGTCCAGTCTTAAAAAAAAAGATGATAAAATGGATATTTCCAACTATAGACAGTTATTTCTAATTTTTCTAAAGTTTTTGTGTTACTGTTACATAATAATAATAATAATAATAAAAATAATAAAGGTCTTTATTTACACATATTTTTAAACACAATGGTAATGGGCGAGGTTCAGTTTGGTCGGTAAATAAACTCTTTATTTTAACAGTATGCCAGCATGCAATAAAATAGTGTCACACAAAATACAGGCTATCTGAAGTTCTAATTACTTAAATGTCTATAAAATTCTTCAACGGTATATGGTTCCATATTTACCTGTAGATTAAAAACAGTTCTTTTTAGCTTTTTCATGTTGTTAATTTGTCTAATATCATTTGGCAAAGAGTTATGGATTTTATTTCTGACCGGTATATTATTAGCTTATAACGTCTTAGTTACGCGGGAATTATAAGGGTCATACCTCCCTTGGGATATTAAGAAAAATTTGACATAAAATCAAACGATTGACATCTAATGTCAATTTGATTGTCATCTATTGAAACATTTATTCCACTTTAAAAATGAACAAAATGTTACTAAAATCGGTCAGAAATAAAATTATCTATGTATCACTGGAATTATAAGGGTCTCAATTACCTCGGGCAATTGCTGTCCCTCGGGCCAAAGGCCCTCGGGACGTAAAATTTGCCCTCGGTAATTAAGACCATTATAATTCCCTAGATACATAAATAACTATTAATACACTGGTAATATGCACCCTTTTCATACAGTACTAGCCTATGTCTAGAGGGTATCTGT
This sequence comes from Polydrusus tereticollis, assembly GCA_963920685.1. Lineage (NCBI taxonomy): Eukaryota > Metazoa > Arthropoda > Insecta > Coleoptera > Curculionidae > Polydrusus > Polydrusus tereticollis. Next base: position 62,920,432 of record OY987329.1, read on the forward strand.
AGTTTAGAGTTCGTGTTGCATATGTTCTTTGTGACTCACTACTTTCAAAAAGTTGTTTATGTCTAAAGAAAAACAATATACTCTCTTGTATGTAGACTGCAGAATCTGTCAACAGCTTATGTTGTTTAAATTTGCCTCTGCACGATTCTCTGACTCCCAGATTAAGAATTATTCCTATTGCTCTTTTTTGACAAACAAAAACCCTCAAAATGTCTCTGCAGTTTCCATACATTATTATGCCATATCTTATCCTAGATTCAAAGTTCGCGTAGTATACCATTTTTTTAGTCTCGAAATTGACATCTATTTAAAATCCGCAACGTGTAACATACAGCATTTAATTTCTTTACTACATACTGAACATGACCTTCCCATGACATTTTACTATCTAAGAACGTACCTAAGAACTTAACAATACCCCTTAAACTAACATCATTGTTATTCATTGCTATGCTGTCTGGTTCCTCCAGTGTGGAGCGATTTGTTTTATAGACCACATAATATTATTTTTTCAGATGTTAAAAATTCTATATGTCGTGTATACCATGGATTTCTTAAAGGTCGATCGACAACCACTAATTTAATGTGTATTACTCAGTTACAGCCAAACAGACGTTATACATACGGATTTCTTCAAAGCTTTCGATCAACTTTATCATACCATTTTGCTGCAGAAACTTCAAAGTTTTGGATTCTCAGACTTCTTATTGTTATTTTTTAAATCATACTTTGATGATCAAAGACAGTTGCAACATCTGGAGTACCCCAAGGCTCTATCCTGTGATCACTATTTTTTACGACTTTCATTAATGACATTGTCGATAAACTCTCAGTTCATTGTCTGCTGTATGCTGAAGATATATAGATGTTTTCTAAAATTTCTAAAGAAACTGCCTTAACCTACAACGTAATCTGGATATTTTAAACGACTGCTATAATAAAAATAGGTTAAATTTAAATGTCTCTAAATGTAATGTTATGGCATTCATAAATAAAAACACCCTTCTTTTATTTATGTATTGCATTATTGGTAATACACTATCGCGACCTGAAGTCTTTAAGGATTTGGGGGGAGGGGGGGTCGTCTTTGACAAGGAACTATCCTTTGTTCCTCACATTAAACATAGAGTCTCCGTGGCCTATAAATTATTGAATTTTGTGATACGCACTACAAGGGATTTCTACAATACGGTTCCACTTAAATCTTCATTTTTTTTCTTTCGTTTTATCTACTGGAATATGCATGGTTCAGAACGGATGGTGTTTATCCGATCCAAGGTTTTCCCCATGACCAGCTGCTGCAAAGATTTTCGCTCATAAGTTTAGATAGAAGATGTAAATATCTTCCTCAGTCTTCTTGTGCAAGCTCGTCAACCTATTAACTCGATGTGCGGTTACTATAATTCTAATGTTAAAGCCTTTGACATTTTTGCCTACAGGTTAAGCGCAATCAAGTCACTTTAATCCGTAAATACGATATCTTTGTCTTAATTGCTGCAAACATTTTATATCCATTTTGAGGGGAGATACTCCAATTTACACCGACAAGTTTTATATTAAATATAATATGACAAATTTTGATATTTGACATTTTTGTCCGTAAGTCCACTAAGTTTAATATTTATATAATTGTAGAGTCACTTGGACCACAGACTGCACGACCACTTCAACGCCGAAATCGTTACTAAAACGATTGAGAACAAACAGGATACAGTCGATTACCTTACGTGGACCTTCCTCTATAGACGCTTGACGCAAAACCCGAACTATTATAATTTGCAAGGGGTGACACACAGACATTTATCGGATCACTTGTCCGAACTCGTAGAGAACACCCTTAGTGATTTGGAACAATCGAAATGTATTAGTATTGAGGAGGATATGGATTGTGTACCATTGAATTTGGGAATGATTGCAGCCTATTATTATATAAATTATACGACTATTGGTAAGTAACCATTGTACCAATTTTGTTTTTTAATATGAAACCAGTCTGTACACGTTTGTTTTCTTGCGTTGCGAAAACAAAAAAAAACTGGGAACCCATATTATAAATGCAACTTTATTTACTTACAAATTTATACCCCTCTGAACACAGAAATGCGTTACACACGTGACTAAACTTTACTGAACAGTGCGAAGCGCAAATGCAATCTTATTTTTGCTTTTCATAAGCGCAGATTATCGCTATTATTACCTATACTATCATCACTGATAGACGTTGATATCTTGAAACTTAAATAATGAACCTCCTAACATTTTTCTATGGCAACGCCTTAAAAGAGAAGTGAATAGTCCTAACTTCCTGACGAAGATATACACTGTTTTGTTGACTTCTCTGTATCTCGACAAAAGAACCTGTAAACTTCAAGGATGCCTAGACTTTTTCGAAATCCAAATTGGGAATCCGACATTTCGTTGGTAAATTCTGCTTCGCACAATTTTTAAAAGTATTTTTAAAGCAGAACTTATCAGCCAACCGCACATGGAGACTTCGGAACGTGCAGCACGGAAAGTTCCAAAGCGAAGACCGAAAGTGTTTTTTATTTGTTGTTTGTATCAAGAGTCTTTATGAAGAGTCTTTATGGACATAGACAATGTCAAAATTAATAAGAGCTTACGCAAAAAAAAATTAAAACATCACAATCAATCAAATATAATAGATACAATACCAGAATCAATCATTACAATACAATTAAACACAGATTGAAATAATACAAGTAAAACAAACCTTAAGACTAATAAATATCAAAATCAAATAAACAAATAAATAAACAATATAGGCGCTATAAACAATTAAACATAATCAGCTAAAAAATCACAAAAGTAAAAAATGACAACCCAAGATTTCAATTCCATTAAGCAAACAAAGTAAGTTACAAACCTCTTAATGATAGTTATTTAGTCCGTCCTTTCCCTTAATCATAATCCTAGGAGTACACATTAAATATCGCAGGCATCAGTCAAGTATTCCTCCAACGTAAAGTATGCCCTCTGATACAATCTGTCTTTTAACCGAAGTTTTAAATATTTCGTAGTTAAATTTGTAACATTCGCCGAAAGTTTATTAAATCTTTTTATGATTGGATATTGGACATTCTTTTGAATGTACGAAAAATTAGTTTGTACACTAAGTAGGTAATTTTTTTTTGTCTAGTATCATGATGGTGGTCTTCTTTATTATCAAAAATTCTCCTTAATAAAATTTACTGTCTCACTTGGTCTATAGCCCTTCATCAGGCTCATGGTAAAGATTGTTCTTGAGCATCTCTTTTGCAGTCCAAAGGCACTTTGAGCCTCTGCACTGCTGCACCAGAATATAACGTCGTACCTTAACTTAGACCGTACATATGCGTGATACGCAGTTAGTGTCGCTTCCACACTGACATGTCGTACGGTATGTCTATAGGCTTGTTCCAACCAGCAGTCTGGGACTAGTTTTTAATCAGAAATACAATCTACTAGATGAATATTACATATAGCCCCAGGATGCCTTGTTAAGTCCTACAACTGGTTGATTGTATTTGACAGTTTGAAACTGTCAGGGACTGATGGTCGGAACAGACCTTATTTGACCTTTCCAGTCAAGTCTTGAGTCTACAGTCTAGAAAGTTGACTCTTTTACTGGAAGTTAATGCGGAGATCAAATATGAGCTTTGAGCTGGACACTGCGTCCTTGACTCTTGTTAAGAACTGTTTCATCATCAACGACTTGCCTTTGGCTGATCCCTCATCTCGTTTCACCCTCTTCGCCGATGATACCACCATGTCTTTTACCTCGGCTGATTATGATGAAGCAGTTGCAGGCGCTGGGAGAACGCGGTCGAAGGCTGAGGACTGGTTTGCTGCGAACAAGCTATATCTAAACACCACAAAGACCGAACAAGTGATGTTTACTATGAGGCAGCTCCCGGGGGAGGAGGCTGAGAGTACGGTGAGGTTCTTGGGAGTCCAGATTGATCCAAGACTGAGGTGGGGTTCCCACATCGATTTCTTGATTGGGAAGCTCACCTCCAGCCTGTTTGTGTTGAGAAACCTGTCGCATTGCGTTGCTGCTGATGTATTGAGACAGGCCTTTCTCTGTTCCATAGCCATATTTCTTATGCTGTTCTGACTTGGGGTCATGCGAGCTGCGGTGCACGGGTGTTTGGACTTCAGAGGAGGGCGTTGAGATTGGTAGCTGGTTTGCCATACAGAAGTGACTGTAGAGATGCATTCGTACAAAATAAAATATTAACTTTTCCATCAATTTACATTCTAGAAAACTTGCTAAAGTGTGAAGTTCTGAATGGTATGCACATTCTATGATCTTCATGTTAAATGTTGTGTTTTATATCTAGTAATTTTGTTCCATTTTTGTATATTTTAATCTGTATCAGTTTTAGGCTTAAGCATTTAATTGTAATTTTAATTGATTACACGTAGTTATGTCTTGTTCCTTTTACTAAATATTTTTTTTCTTATAGCAATTAAGTTTCTATCTCTGAAGTTTTTATTTTAAATAATCTTAAATAGTGTTTTATTCTTATACCTACTATTGACTTGTGTAAATGCAAACAATGTATATAAGCACCAATAAAGAATATGAATATGAATATGAATATGAATATGTTGGGTTGAATTTAGAGCGCTTCAAGAGTTTCTGGTTTGCTTCGATTTTTCTTATTTATTTCCTTGAACTTTTTCATATTTTATTTCTTGATTTTTGTACAATGGCTGATGAAATTTACTGAGTTTTCTTAGGAGTTTGGGGCTGTTCATCGTTTATGGAAGCCGCTAGTCTGTTGGGAACGTGTATCGGCTGTTGTGTGGTGTTTGTATTTGTGTAGTAGTAATCAGTTTGTTTTATGATACGTGTGATAGTTCTTCTGTGGTAGTCTGTTATTAGTTTGTCGATATGTGTTAGTCATTGTGGAGTACTCTCAACAAAATTAATCCGGGGCTCTTGCGATCATGTGCCTTATTTTGGAACACTCACAGTCTCTCAAACTGGGTTTTGGTAATAGTACACCACGTCTTTATACCGTAAGTGCGGTTCTAACAATAATCTTATAGAGGTTTGTCTTTGTCCGTATGTTTAGGCTGCTATGTCTGTTTAGAAGCGGTAACATGGCACTAAGTTGTTGATTTGCCCTTTTCAAACGTTTCATCTTCCACGCCATCATCTTGTCGAAGGAGAGACCAGGTATTTTACTTCATTTACCCACTTTACTCATATTGCTTACAAGCAGTCTAGAGGTTGGAACTTAAACTCTCGACTTCGAAAAGAAGATGACTTGGGTTTTTGCATTGTTCTATCAAATCTGTCATTTATCTAATCAAATGCGAAAAAGGTTTATATGTCTTTGGAGTCTAGAAATGTTGTTATGTGTAAAGTTTGTTGGAGCAACATAACTAGTAAGACAATCTTACTAGTTTTGTTTTATTGATATTGAGAAGTAGGTTGTTGGCCTCAAACCAGTTCTCCAGTGAACTAAGCACGGCATAGATCTCTTTACTAACATCAACACCTTCACGCCCTGAAAATACTACTTAGGTGACATCCGCGAATTGGACCCTGTCCTGTTCAATAAATTTTGGTAGTTCATTAGTGCAAATGATGTAGAGCAAAGGGCCCAGAACCTAGCCTTGGGGCACCCTCTTCGTAGTTATCAGTTTATTAGGTGAGATAGTTTTTCCATCATCAATCGCTATTACTTCCTGCATTTTATTATCAAAATATTGAGCTTATTAATTTTAGGGGTATACCTCTTACACACCATACTGGTCTAGTTTGGCAAGTAATATGTTGTGGTCGACACTATCAAAAGCTTTTAACAGGTCCAGGTACATTGCTACTGTTCTAGTTGTTTAGGAAGTCTAATATTTTATCAAGTGCCCTATATTATGACCCGAACTGTGGACATTTTTTTCCTAAAGACATTTAAAGATACAGAAAGTATTTGTTCATTTTCAAAAAAGTAACAATTCTCTCATAAACCTGCTTGCTAAAATTATTCAGCAGAGCTATCGGTCTGTAATTGTTGATTTGGTTTTCATTCACTTTTTTGTATATTTGCTATTTTTAAGTTGCTTAAATAAGACCCATATACAGAAAAAAGGATAAAAACCAAATCAACAAAAGCTGATAGTTTAGGGGTATCGCATTCAAAAGTGTTTGCTAGCGAGCTAGAAGTGTCCCAGAGCGGGCAAGTTTGAAGTGACGTGTGGTATTTTAGAAATCTGAGAGGTTTTATTTTTGGCGTGACACTCCACTAATGAGCATTTCTGCGTGCGAGATTTCAACGACACACATCAATCCTGCGCTCCGGGGCGCGTGTGGCATTGTCCCACGTCGACCGCTTTTATTGCATCGTCAATGACTGAAGTTAGTGCAGCAGCTTTACTAAATACTTTTCTGAAGCCACATTGGAAGTCAGGAATTATTTTATTTTCTTTTTTTTATGGAATAGTCCATCTCACAGTGGAGTGAAATTTTATTTATGGAATAAAACTCAAAGTCTGCTCCACTAATTTAATAAAATAAAATTATATGCCCATACATGTTTCGAAGGCATAAACCTTCATCCTCAGTGGGTTAATATTAAGATATAAGAATATTATAAAGAGACCAATGACATTGTTAAATTATTAAAACTTATGTTGCAGAAAACATTTTTTTTATATTAATTTTTATAAGAATTCATATGTATACGTGAACTACATTATGACTAATAAAAAGAAGAGGGTTTTTTTTGTGTTTAATGTTTTCTGCAACATAAGTTTTAATATTTTAACAATGTCATTGGTCTCTTCATAATATTCTTACATCTTAATATTAACCCACTGAGGATGAAGGTTTATGCCTTCGAAACATGTATGGGCATATAATTTTATTTTATTAAATTAGTGGAGCAGACTTTGAGTTTTATTCCATAAATAAAATTTTATTTTCTGTTTTCTAAAAGGCTAAAATCTGATCGTAGAGAATTTTTTCCAGAATTTTTGAAATTGTGGGCAAAATACTAATTAATATTAAATCTGAGAAGTTTTTTGGGCTATTTAATGCGGGAAGAAGGACGCCCACAGCTGTTTGCCACAAAGCAGTAATTTGATTATTTTCAATGAGGCTAGGCTAGATTTATGCCATCAACTCCTTGTGCATTTGTTTTAATACTATTCAGGATGAGGTGAATGTCGTTGATTGTTGCTAACAAGAAACTAAATATTTTTTCAGGATTAGTTCAGGATTAGTTCAGGTTAGTTGATTAGGGTTGTATGAATTGCAGCATTTTTTTTTTGGCAAAGTCATATGTGGATACACGCTTGTTGGGAATAAGTCCAGTGACTAAAATAATATGTAATATATTTTTTTAGAACTCTTCAGTCTGTCTCTCAACAGTAAAACAAAGATCAGAGGTCTTTTGGAAATCATTTCGTCAGCAGCAGAATATGAAGACATTGCTGTTAGACATCACGAAGACAACATTTTAAGGCAGTTAGCCCAAAAATTGCCTAATAAATTGACTTCGTCGTCCGGTGGTCAACCAAAGTTTAACGATCCCCACGTTAAAACTAATCTGCTTTTACAAGGCCATTTGTGCAGGTAGGATTAATTACATCGTTCAACATTAAGAAGTTTTATTGGCAACTTATTTGAATTCGTTTTTAAAATATTGTCTATTGTTTACAGATTGCAGTTAGGAGCAGAACTTCAAGGAGACACCGAAATAGTATTGGCAAAAGCTATCAGACTTATACAAGCCTGTGTAGACGTGCTCAGTTCAAATGGTTGGTTATCACCAGCGGTGGCCGCTATGGAATTAGCTCAGATGGTGACACAAGCTATGTGGAGTAAGGATTCTTACCTTAAACAGTTGCCTCACTTTAATGGAGAAATCATTAAGAGATGTACTGAGAAGGTAAGATATAGTTAAGATGGTCATAGAATGAGTACCTTATAAAATGGATATATACTTTATTAGACAATTAATTAATTCCATTTGTACTCCTTTCGATAGGGTGTTGAGACAGTGTTTGATATCATGGAACTTGAAGACGAAGATCGAACCAAACTTTTGGGCCTTAACGATTCGCAAATGGCAGACGTGGCCCGGTTTTGTAACAGGTATCCTAATATTGAACTCACCTATGAGGTGTTGGACAAAGATCAAATCCATTCTGGTTCTTCGGTTCACGTGGCTGTACAGTTGGAACGTGAGGATGAAGTAAACGGGCCTGTAATCGCTCCCTTTTTCCCACAGGTAATAATATAAATATTTCTACATTTGCTGGAGGTCTTTACAATAATACTACGACAAATTGAATAAATGTTTTTCTTTTAAAAAAAATCCCGTTTTGGTGTTACATTCAACGTTACTCCATTAGAGGCAATAAAACACCTTATCTCATTATTGCAGCACATTTTTTGAAAAATAAATTAAAAGAAACAACAAAAAATAATTCTTGATCGCCCATCGTCCTGGGTCTAATCTGTAAGGATTGTAAATTTAATGAACTTTTTATATCTCTGTAGTTAATGTTATTAACCGGTATAGCTAATTTAAATGCAATACATTTAATAAACCTACGCTGAACTTTCTCAAACAATTAAATATAAACATTATAATGCGGAGACCATACAGGACTAGTATATTCAAGTGATCATCTTACAAAAGAACTGTAGAGAGACTTTAAACAGTTAATATCATCACAATCCCTCAAGGAACGAGTCGTAAATTTTAACAACTTAAAAGCCCTATTCTTTAATAATTTATCTAGTAATCAATATGATACATACTGTCGTAAAACTTATAGTCACATAATATGCTTCACCGATATGGTGACAAAGACAGCACATCGCCAACTACAAAAAGTAGAGAGTATTGCATGTCTCAGATTCACAGAGGCAATAAAAACATGCCAATCAGCAGCCCTGAAAATATGTTAAACCTTATCCCATTGTACATCTGACCTAATGCGAGATGTAACACAAAACGACATGTTTCTCATTTATATTTTGTGCAGCTAGTGCACTTTGTGATCTTTTCCCCCATGTCAGATCCTAGGCTCATTGACGAGCCGTGATACGGTGAAACGCGTCTGGGGATGGAATTGGTCATGATATGTCGCTGTGTGTTACATCTTGCATTTAGTCATACATTGCATACATACAGTATTTTACTGGGACAGAAATAGAGGATTTAAAAAAAAATAAAATGGTGTTATTTCAAAAAGAATAAAAGAATTTCCTGTAAAATCCAAAACCATAAAAATATCCACAGCGTTTATATAAAAAGAATTTATATTAATTTGACGTTTTTAGAAATATTTACACCTTGGTTATGGTATTTTGTCGACGTGTCTTATCGTTTTTTAATTGCGTATCCATAGGAAACTAAGCAATTAGAAGGTTAACGCCACTGAATTAGCTTAGTTGTGTGCATCACTAAAACCAACATTTCACCGCATACAACTGCAACATGCTAATGTTTTTAATTTACGTGGTGACATATGGATCACTCCACCGAATCCGTTGCGGCAAAATCAATGTAGCGCAGTGCGGTGTCGTATGCAGTAAAATCATCATCAATGCATGAGTTGAGTTTTGACTGCCGGAATTGTTACGTACCTTAGAATGACAGCCAGACGTTTTCTTAAGCTGGTAGTAGTAGTAGTAGAGGTCAGGGAAAGGACACGAACCTGGCGAGTAGACCAAAGGTGATCCGACTTCCTCTGGTCGTAACATCACTGTCCCAAAGACTTAGCGTCTGAGTCTTTCTAGAGCCTCATAGGAAGTGCAACGGTGTCTCTGAATCCTGTAAACATCCTAGACAAATCGGGTTCTCATCCACAGCCAAAAGTTCCCCAAGAGGATTCAAGACCCGCCTACTCCTGTTAAGAATCCACTTGTAACTGGGCCTTGCCAGGCCAAGTTAAGGAATCTTTTGATTGGCTGCAACCCGGATTTTGCTGCTGTTCCTCTTTGGAAAGCTTGACTGTCTGACCTTCAGGGCCACCTCTACCGTTTAGATATGCCTACTGTTGGTGTTCAGGACCTAGGTAGGAAACTCCTGACCCAAGTCTGGCGAGCTCGTCAGACGTCTCGTCCGCACACTCTTGTACGAGGATCGAACTGCTCCTAGGTTGGCTGCCCGCCTTGATGGCGAATATAGATCGTCCGCTCTCGACGATACTGAACTAACCTCATGCTTGTCATCACTGTCGTGAACCTTTCCAGTGGGTAGCTTCTTTGTACTTTGATGCTTTCCAAGTATACTTCTACCCCTGATGATTCGATTCTCGCCATGCGAGATCTTTCGCGAAGTACACCAGGCAACACTTACCTGTTTTCTCTCTCTTGAGCAAACTAATCATGCAAAGTGATGTAAACTCATTCGAAAGTATTAAAAATCTCTAGCTGGGTGCTATTTTATTAAAAGGTTTGGATTTAAAGTTTTGTAACCAAACATCGGATTGAAAGGGTTTATGGAACACTTCGACTCAAAGTGCTTCTTCAAAAGAGGATCTACATTTTTTATTTTAGCTGCTTTAGTAATGCCTGAAATTCGACCCTACTTGTATTAAGTGGATGAACCCAATATTTAGCTTGATACCTCCTCCTTTTTCTTAACATTCATATTACAATATCAATACAATGTTTACGATTTCACTGTATGTACTGAGCTTGGTGGAATGTTTAACGTACAGTTATTACGGCACTACAGCATACAGCGCCGTTCTCGGTGGAATACTGGCATATTTAATTGGTGATTTTGTTTTTCAGCTACATGTTTTTAATATTTTGCTTTTTTTAGAAACGCGAAGAAGGTTGGTGGGTAATTATCGGAGATCCGAAGACAAACTCGCTGTTATCAATTAAGAGACTGACTTTGCAACAAAAAGCGAGAGTGAAGTTGGACTTTGTCGCACCCAGTCCCGGTCATCACAGTTACACACTGTACTTTATGAGTGACGCTTACTTAGGATGCGATCAAGAATACAAGTTTTCTATTGATGTTGGAGATTTTGAGTCCAGTGCAAGTGATTCAGATTAAATAAGGACATTATTACTCTTTTGTATGTAAAAGTAGCTCTAGTATAATATTCTTATCCTGTGAGCATCTGTGCTCTTTTATCACTGTTTGTTACATAATTCTTTTTATAGAAGTCGGAAGAATTAAACCCGAATGACATTTTTTCGTTTTTTTGGCCGCATATTGGCACATACTGGGATTAAAGTTGTAAATTCTATTTTTAAAAAGCGCTTTTTGTTATAAATAAATCATTAGCTCAATAATTATGTTAAGCAAGAATTGGTAACACTATAGTAGAACGCCTTCAAGAAGATAAACTTTGTTGGGGTATTGTCTGAGACCTCTGTGACAAAGAAAATATACGAATTATTGCTACTCTTAAAAAGAATTATAAGTGAAAAGTTAAGAGACAGCTGTCATTACCAGATACCACTTACATCAATATTTAAATCGCAAAATTTGGTTGTTAGGGTGTCTCAGGAAATGGAAGTATTTTAAAATTGATGCGATTTTCTACAGATAGCATATTATGGCATTCTATGTACCATTGTCCGATTCTTGGCTGCGGGGTTAATTAACCTCTATGTTAGATGAAATATTGGATAATCTCATCTGTTTGCGATATTTTCGTAAATAAAACAGTTTACTATTGTGATGAAGTTTATTTAGAGTGCATTTGATTTCATTTTAATCTTTTAGTAGTTTTAAAAATAGTTAGGCATTATGTTATGGAATAAATAGGTACTTAAAAAATAAACTTTGCTGTCTAAATTTTAATCATCGGATCGCAATATTGTGCGGGATTGGATCCCCTGATTAGTATCCATTACTTAACTTTCTACCAAATTTAACTTTCGTTGTATCCCTAATTTTGCATTAATATAGAAACGAAATGTATAGATATTTCTTAGGCCATTAGTTTGTTGTAAGAAAACCTGATTGAGTTAGTGAATTAATATTTATGGTAAAATAAAAGAGTTTAGGACATGAAAAAATATTACCGTAATATCAAAACTTGTTTGCATAACACGGGTTTCAGATTCAGAGATATTTAGTGCTATGTCTACAGGATTGAAGAGGTACAATGAAAAAAGTTTATAAAGGACAATCTGAAAATTAGGAAGAATTAACAAATTTGATTTTTTTAATCGGACCCTCTGTATATGTTTTAGTTGCATGAAAGGTCTTTCGTTCCGAGAATGTATAGTTGGTCTATGTTAGCTCAAACCGTTTTTAAGATATGAGCAATCAAATTTTTAAAAAGCTTATCTATTTTAGCAAGAAAGCAATGCCAAAACAGTAACACTATTTGTTTTTCAATGCATTAAGCTAGAGTGATTACAGCTTTTTAAAATGTTGATCACTCATATCTCAGAAACTGTTTTAGTATATAATTTTGGAAACAGGAAAGAAAGACATTTCATAAAAATAAAAAATATATATTGTTTCTTTAAAAAACGAAACAAATTTGTTCATTTTTCCCGACTTTCAGATTGTCTCTCTTCTACATTTTCAATTTTTTTTTGTATCTCCTATATAGGAAACTTTGTAGATATGGCACTAAATATCTCTGAAAACTCTACAGGATAGCGAAAAAACGGGAACCCTAAATTTGTGTATTATCAATCTTTATAATAAGGCAAAAATGATTAAAGGCAAAATATGAAAATATTTTCAAAAACTTGGCATTTTAAACATGAGTTACGAAACTTGGAGTGATAATTCTTCATGATAAAATAAAGGTAGTACCTAAGTTATGTACGAAAACTTCGAAATCTCTTCCTTACTAACATGAAATTTATGATTTAAATAATCGAAATAAAATAAAACATTTCGATTATTTAAATGCAGAGGTTTTCAGCTTTTTTGTATTTAAACTAATACAAACAGTGGTTGAAATACACAAACTCTATATTTCGATTATAATATGTATTAATTTGTCAAGCAGAATTGACCCCCAAGTTTTTAGCTTATGAACTTGTCTGTCCGGCTTGTCAGTAGTAGGGGAGCCAGCCCAACAGTGAGACAGTTTTTTTTTATTTTAGTGTAATTTTGTTTTTATCCATCCAAAATGAAAAAATTAAACGCCAGCATAGGCGTTGACATTTTTTTATATTAATCTCTCTTCAAGTGAAATATTTGTAACTTTGAAGTTTGATATTTTTTTTTGCAAGAATATAGATAGGTGCATTTGTCTAACTGTAGGACACATATGCCTTACAGTGAGACACTTTAAATCCAACAGTGAGACAGGGAAAATAAATGAAAATATATAATCTAGCATGTCAAAAAATCTTATTTAGGCTGTTGTGTTTTGAAAAAGTTTATTGAGGATATTATTATTGAGATTAATATATCATTCTCATAAGATAATTTTGACATACTGATTGTTGCGAACATAGTTTATAAATCATATTTATTGAACACAAAAGACACTTCCAAAATAAACAAAAAAAAGATACAGAACATAAAAAAATGAGTAAACATAAAAATATAATATCTAGGTATGTATCTACCTAATGTCCATTAATCCAAAATCTATCTCAAACGTAAAAGAAACCATCTGTCGGCTAGTGTGCCCACAAGGAATTGGGGGTGGCATGATGAGCTTGATATCTCTTAAAGCAACAATAGCTTCATCTGGAATATTGGGAAATACAAATTTGCTGGTGCCCTTCGTTTGTTTTCTAAGATACGAAATTTTATACTCTTCTGACTCCTTTAGTTTCAGGACTTTTCCAACATAATACACCTTCTTCTTCTCCAATTTTCCAGGAAATTCCACGAGCACAAAATCATTTTCTATGGGCTTTCTATGAAGCTCCTCAAATCCATCTGGATTGATTGTATAGTAGCAGTTATCCCCTGAGGATGAACCAAGTTCAAGTTCCTCCTCTGAGCTTTCAGAACTATCTTCAAATATCTGTTTCTTGACCTTTTCTACTTTTTTCACCTCGATTTTATCAATTTTTCTTTTCTTCGTAATGCTTCGTTCTTCTATGGCATCTTTTTCGGGTGTGTCGGTAGCTATAATACTTTTGCCCTTTCTTCGCGTATTTTTAGTTTTGCGTTCTCCTGCTTTTGGAAAGCCCTTAAATTCGTCTGGGCTTTTGAAAACATCTGTGACAGTCTTGCCATTTTTATCGTTCTGTTGATTGCTATTTTTAATACTGGTGTCTAAGGTAGCATCATTTTCTATATCCGATATATTTTCTTAAATATTATCACTCACGGATATTTTCTTTGTTGATGTTGATGTACTTGGTAGATCGATGGACTTTTTTTGGCTTACATCATCTTTTAACTCGCGATCGGTAACAGCGCTTGGTAGAAAGTCTATATCTGTGAAGACATTATCATCGTATGGATATATACCACACTTTTTGAATGCATTTATAATATTGCTCGGTGTGAGAGCTTTTTCATGAGCAAAGCCGACGCACTCAGCTACCTCATATATGGTGAAAGGCTTACCTGGATGTTGCATCATCCAGGTATCTACAGATGCATTATAACATGTTGAGAACGCTTTGAATACCCCCACATCTAGTGGTTGCATTTTATTTGTGGAATGAGGAGGAAATGTTAGAATTATTACTCCGTTGTCTTTGGCCAAATTAAGAACACGAATACCAAGTTGACTTTCATGATTGTCATAGATTAAAAGCGATGGATTTTCTTTAGAGCTGTTGGAATATTTTATAAAATGCTTCATTACTTCTAAAAAAAGATCGGCATTCATCCACCCACTTGGAGCAGCAAGCCCCAACGTTCCTGATGGGGAGCCTCGTAGCATATGCTCCTTTAGATGCACCCTAGGAAAAACCATTGCTGGTGGTAGGTATTGTCCCGTGGCACTAATGATGCAACAAGTGGTAACCAATGTACCTCTCTCCCCACTTGTTAACTTGCTTCACCCCTTTCTCAGCAACAACCTTTGCTGATTTTTGAACCGTCGTAGTCGCAGTCTCATCCAAATTGTAGATTCTTCTTCCGTCAGCAAACGCATCAGTTCTTGAATATATATTCTTCAAATTTTGGTAAAAAATTGAAACATTATGTCTATTAAATGACGTCGCACGGGATAAACTACATCCTTCGGGGCTGCGAAGCGACAGTCGAACATGTCTTTGGCGAAAACCTCTCATCCATTTCAGCCCTGCCATTTTTCTTTCATGCCATTTGGCAGGAATTTTCTTTTTATTTTCGATTGCCATTTCATAGGCAAGTTTTCTACAGTCGTCAACAGACAACCCATAAAACATGCGTGAGCAGGTTATGATATAGTTTTCTAGGGAATCTTCTGCGGACGTAAATACTTTATTAACACTGTAGTTGGGACTCATCCGTATTTGACTAATGTCGTCAACGTCTGTGGCTTTCTTAACATATCTAGCCAATGTCTGAAATGGTATATCTTTCAAAGCAGCTACTTTTCTCAAAGATCCTCCTTCTCTGACCAGATTTACTGCTTCTTTCATTGTTTCCTCTGCGCAATTTCCAATTTTTCTTTTCTTTGGATCCATAATTAGCCTGCAAAAAAATATTTGATCACATTTGCCCAACAGTGAGACAGTTGCCCAACAGTGAGACACTGTCTCACTGTTGGGTGTCTCACTGTTGAGCACGTGTAGTCGGCAGCCATTTTGTAACCTCACTTATACAATAAAATTTATAGAGACAAAATGATCCCACTCTTGTAATCTACATAAAAAACACTTACCTTTAACCTAGGCAGATCACCAAAATACTTTCTTTTACTTCCGAAAACACGAACTGACAAAACTTGAAAATATTTACTTACGCACGTGGAAATTAAATTAATTTAAACGGCGCGTGCATCTCTGCCAGCCGCGTGTTCAACACTGTCGGCGATTACTTCTTGGTAAGTAAGGTTTCTGCTCACCAATGGAAAACCTAGTCGGTCGCGTGATAAGTGGGGGAGAGACAGTGTCTCACTGTAGGACCTGTCTCACTGTTGGGCTGGCTCCCCTACGCACCACTTCTGTTTTCAAGGATATAATTGTAAAATATATTTATTCTCACATTCCCTTCAAATTATGATATTTATTAGACTCTTAAATATTTGAAACTATTTAATCTTAGACTATCATTTACATTTTACCATATTTTATTAAGTTATTAAAATTATAGCAGGTATATATGTGAGAAATAAACTATACTTCTTCAGCGGGTTTGTTTTAATTCTTTTAATCCCATTAACTACTTTTTAGTCATCGGGGCAGGGTACTTTACAAATTTCAGCAATTTTTATAGCTTAAAAAAGTGCCAACTATTTGAAATAATCTAAAATAAATTTTTAAAACTACTAACCAAAAAATGTAAAATTATCAGAAAAGTGTGTTAACAGCCAGTTATTTATCAAAGTTAGGAGGTTAAATCGCACAAATGATTGTGATGCAGAACGATCCCGGACGCAATTGCTCATTATTGGAAACAAACGGAATGTAAAAGGCTGTTCGTTACTGTTTAATAAATATAACCAATCGAAATTCGACATAAACTCTCAATACACTGAAGAGTTGCAGTTTGTTGAAGAAGTTGCTGATATAAACCATGGTTTAAGCGTCAAATTTACAACGAATGACTACGTGGTACTTTTTGCAGGATCACATAACCCTGTAAAAGGTAGATGGTTTAACATGAATTCATTTAAAAGACTAATAAATCTTTACAGTCACACTCATCTCATAATTGTTGGTCCCTCATATGTACCTGGACGGAATGCCCTTAACAACTCCGTTTATAAAATCAACATTGACCTAAAAAAGTTCATACATGGTTCAAGAACAGGCACATTATTCCTAATTGAGAAATCATTTTCGAACATCTCTGCGTACAAGGCTAAGAGTGGACTTACCAAAGATGTCTGTTCCAGGATGGCTGATTGGGGAAATTATGAGGTGCACGAAATAAGCACTAGTGGTGTCCTGTCATTTAATCAGCGATTATATCACCTTTTGGGGAGGAAAGATGAGTGGATCCCGAAAATATCTACATTTCCGAAGGTACCCTCCACCTAATTTTAAGATTGGAAATGGCAGCTTTGTTGCATCGGTAACCCAGTGTTCTACTGCAAAGAGACTAATGCCTTCTGGTGACTCCAACGGCCGCACTACCCCTCAGCTTTTTCGTGAAATATGCCATTCGACGGAGATCTACTACTTACTTACTTTAAAAACTCTTTATTCGTAAAATTTTTACAATGCTTGCACACTTATGACCACTTTAGTTTAAATTGTTTCCAACTATGAATATATAATACACAATATATAATAATACATAGAATATAAAATACAACACAGTTACAATATAAAACGAATGAGAGTTTCGCAGATACAAAATATAAGGTATTTTCATCTGGAGAGCGCGGCTAGACAGGTGTGTCTAGTCCGGGACGATTTTAGTCCGTGGTAGTCCAAGTGTCTATTTGTCAGTTAGTTGTAAGTCTTTTCCGGCGTGACCTTGCAAAGACTATTAAGGAGTTGTGTTTTTAGCAAGGATAAAGTTTGATGATTTTAAGTAATGACTTTAGAGTTTACTCACAGATGGCACAGGAAAAATCATTGAAAAAACCTGCTTGCTTTAAAAAGGAACTTGCGGTGGCATAATTAGTGGTATTTACCCAGGTTTAGATTTACTTAATTTAGTTTTAAATATCATTCATTCTAGTCTTTCACATTCCCATTCGTTCTTCATTCATTCATTGACCGTACTATATGTACCATGTTTGTGAAGCATGAGATTTTAGTTAGGATGGGAAATTTGGGATTGTATGTGTTAGTCAGTTGTAAGTATAGAGGAAGGCGTGCCCGCAAATGTGTGGGAAGAGTTCGCCTCTTGGGCGGCGCCCCCACACAGGTGCGGGCTTGAGGTGAAAAATGAACTTTAATTCAGGGATTTTACGGCTCGTAATAAATTGGAAGTCGCGAATAAATCGGTTTGTGAGTTGGCTGATCCGCGAAACGTGTCTGGAAGGTGTTTGCTGTCAAGATCGAGGTTTGTGGCTTGGTTTTATAGAATTTGCTCGATACTTCGCGGACATAGTCCCCGAAATATGGAGTATTCGCCATTGCATGCAAATCATCGATCCTGGTGTACCTTCCAGACGACGTTATGTTCCTTAACATTTTATTTTGTATCCGTTGCAGTCGATTCATCTGTGTATCAGACATGCTGCACCATATGGGCGCTGCATATGTGAGCACAGGTTTAATAAAAGAATTATAAATCGTTAATTTATTACGAGGGGAGAGAGGGGATTTAGGAGCAAGAAGGGAATAAAGGTTTTGCGTTGCTGCAAAGGCTTTTTGGATGACAAAGGATGTATGTTGGTGGAATTTTAAACGTGTATCTAGGGTTACTCCTAGATACTTCAGTTTTTTGGTTGGTATGATGGGTACATTGTTTATTTTTAGGGGTACGTTTATATAATTGTTGGTACGTTTTTGGGATAATATAAAACATTCACATTTGGATTGGTTTATGTTCATTTTCCACTTCTTATACCAAGGAATTAGGGTATTTAAATGGAAATTTATATGTGCTTTGGCCACGTTTGCGTAGAACGAGCTGGCGTAAACCAGCACGTCATCCGCAAATATAGCCAGTTTTGTGGAGGGGTAGGTCGGAATGTCGGCAGTATAAAGGTTGAATAGTTGGGGGGAGAGAACTGTGCCTTGGGGGATGCCGGAGTGGACTTTTTGTACGTTAGAAAGCGTGCCTTCCACTTTTACTTGAAAAGATCTATTATTTATATATGAATAGATTAAGGTAATGATATAGGGTGGGAAGTCATGCACTGATAATAATTTGAAGATTAAGCCATTCTGCCACACCGTATCAAAAGCTTGCTTAAGGTCCAACGCAAGTAAAACTGTGTTTTGTTGCATGTTCATTTTGTCTATGGCTTCTTGTACCACTTTCGCTACCAACAAGGTGGTATCGTGGCCCTTTTTGAACCCGAATTGTGCATCTGGTATATTTTTTAACAATTTTAATTTATAAAGCCGGGAAAGTATGACTTTCTCGGCAACCTTTGAGACTCCGCTGAGCAGTGCAATGGGTCTATAAGACCCTAGTTCAGCGGAGTTTTTGCCAGGTTTTAACACAGGAATTATAATCGCTTTTTTCCAATTGCTTGGGAAGTGCTGGTGTATGAATATTGCATTTATGATATACATCAGTTGCACAATTACTTTAGTGGGTAAATTTTTTAGCAAAATATAAGAAATTTCGTCAACTCCGGGGGCTTTGTTGCTGGGGAGGGATTTAATGATGGATTTTAGCTCATTGGGGGAGGTAATGAGCTTGGAGAGAACAGGAGGGGGAATAGGGTATTTGGAAAAAATAATTTTATTTGCAGTATCAGTTATGTTGTTTTGTTCTATGGTTATATTAGGTGATCCTCTTGTTACGTCAGCTAAATGTTGGGCCAGAGCATTAGCTTTGTCTTTGTCTGTTTGAGGTCGGTCTGTGTCAAACGAGGGAATTTTGTTAAATTTATTTTTAAGCCGCCTGGTAAGCTTCCAAAGAGAATTGTTTTGTGTTGATAGTCCTAGTAGGGTAGTCTGCCAGGCTTGGTTTTTGTGTTTGGTTATAGTATTTTGTAGGTCCCTCACGCGCACACCATCCAGTCTATTACGGAAGCGTTGCCATCTTTTCCGCACAAGATTTTTAAATTTAATTAAGTTTATAACCTCCCTAGGTAAGCGGTCTTCAGCGGGATTTACGCTAACCTTTTTAGCGATTTTATTTCTAGCTAACTGGATGTTATTGGTCAGTTTTTGTACTTCCCTCTCTAAGGTTTCTACGTCCGTAATGGTGCTGTTGATTTCTGTTCCTTGGTTAAGTTCTTGTCGAAATAATCTCCAGTTAGCGTCGGTGTATATCCATGACGTCGGAGCTCTCCCATCTGTTACCCTGGTTTCCCATTCTAGCAACAGAGGGAGATGGTCCGACGATAGCTCGTTCAAGACTCGCAAATCCGGGAGGTTAAGTATATTTGTATTTATTACCAGATCAATGTAAGAAGGTGTCATATTATTAACTGGATAATGCGTGGGTGAAGTTGTTGACAGCAGTTGTAGGTTGTTATCTATGACGTAATCGTGCACTAGGTTACCATTCCTATTATTGCGCCGGTTACGCCATAGTTGGTGTCTAGCGTTGAGGTCACCTAATAACATTATTTCCTGTCCCAAGTTAAATATGTTGTCATAGTCCATATTACCGAGGCGTAGGGATGGCCTTGCATAGCATCCACAGAGAATAACACCATTCTCTAATTTTATATTAACATGTTCAATTTGTGTATTACTATTGCGTAATCGTATATGCGAAATATTATTTTTGACTACAATGGCCACACCCCCACCTCGGTTGTTGCGATCAGTTCTATGCACAATATAGTTTCTGAGTTTAAGTTTTTTGTTTACAACTAATTTAGTCTCAGAGATCACCATTATGTCTACCTTAAGTTTATTAAGAAAATAAATTAATTCGCCAAGCTTGGGCAAAAGCCCGTTGGCATTCCATATTACTATTTTTAGTTTCCTTACATTTCCCGCCATCTATAAGTCATAACTTTCAAGGTTTTCACTTACAAACTGCATTATCGCAAACAAACGCTCAGCCTTATCAGCGTGCTTTTTGAAAATCGAAGTGAAATCCTTAAAAAATCTACTAAGCTCTTGAAAATTGACAACTCTGTTGAACTCCTTTATAGTATTTATAAAATCACTTACCGAGTTGGTGTTTGGTTGAGTCTCCGTTGTCCTGTGTTCGTTTGTCGTCTGGGCGCCTGTCTGGGAACGTCTCCTATCTCGTAGTGCTGGGAAATTTGCGTCGTATGTCATGTTTTCATTTTCTGTTTCCACATTTTGTTGCCCGAGTTGCTGCCTCTGGGAGAACGGGCCTCTTCCCTCGGCCACCGTTGCCCCACTTGCCCTGGGGTTGCTGGTGCCCCAAGCATTGTTTGTTGGCTTAGGTGCGGGCGCATATTTTTGTTGGTTTTGCGGCGCGACATTGATTTTACTCAACTTGAAGGCATATACGGCACAGTTGGTGGAGCTTGACTGATGTCCTTTGCCGCAGTTTACGCATTTTACGGCGTTAGGTGTTGTGCACTGGCTGATTTGGTGTTTGCCAGCACAGTGCATGCATCTCTGCTCCCTATAGCAATTACTTGTCGCATGCCCCCATTGGCAGCAGCGGCGGCACTGGATAACCTTTGAACTAGATCTAAGCAGTCACTGTTCTGGTTGAATATTCAGTCGATGAGAAGCAAGGTTGATGAATTGTTTGTTTTCTTGAGTGATCTGGACTTTCCTGATTTTGTGCTAATAACGGAGGACTGGAGAAACTGTTCACATGCCTGCCTATAGTCTTTTATCGATCTACTCTAGAATGAATGAATGAAAAATACCTACTTTATTGTCCAAAAAATATTACAAAGTAATAATTTCTTATTGACAAAGCTATATAGTTTTTTATACAAACACGATCTATAAAATCTTAAAACTAACAGCCTAGAACAGCTGACGTCAAGTTAGAACTATAAAAAATAACAGAAAAAAAAAATTAAAAAATATACCAATATAGGCAACATACAAACAAAACAAACAGAAGTAAATATTCAAATTTGTACAGAAGAGTGCAAAGTCATTATTACAGAATCAGGTTGCTTTTCTTTCTCAATAACATTTAATTCCATACAAAAACATACATCAAAAATATAAAAAGCAATGCAAACTGCAAAATTATAAAATTATAAAATCAGTCGGTCAACGCGAGATTTAGTATAATTCAAAGAATTCGTCAATAGAGAATAGAGTAGAAGGCCTTTTTTATAAGAGTTTCCTTTAAATTTCTACGAAAAGACCCCAAGTCCCGCATATTTCTGATGCGTAGAGCCACGTGGTTATAGATCTTGACGCCGTTGTAAATTAATGAGTTCTTAACGAGGGTAGAATCTGGAACAGGCAAGGGAATGCTGTTAACCTGTCGTGTGGCATAGGCCTGCTGATGGGTGGGGAGATGATGTTTGTTTTTGTGTATTAAGCAAGATGTCTCCAAAATGAATAGCGATGGTAGAGTGAGAATATTGTGCTCAGTAAAGAGAGGTCTGCAGTGGGTTCTTGGATGTGCATTAAACAAATTTCTTACGGCTCGTTTCTGAAGAGTAAACACAGACTGAAACATATACTGTGAGCATGCTCCCCAAAAGGGTAACGCATATCTGAGATGAGATTCCACAAGGGCAAAGTAGACATCCCGCGCAACTCTCCTGCCAAGTTCTTGGTAAGTGGCACGAACAGAAAAGCAGCCGGAGGCTAGTTTTTTATTTAACCTGGTGATATGTGGATGAAATTTTAGATCTTCATCAATAAACAAGCCTAGAAACCTAGCACTGTTAACAGTGCTGATAGAATCGCTACCCAAAACGAAATAATCAACTCTGCAATTAAATCCAACGACATGCGTCTTGGACATATTTAAACAGAAGCGATTTGCATCACTCCACTGCTTGATTTTTTGCAGATCTGATGCAATGACCCGCTGCAGCTGGCAGAGTGCCTGTTGCGCCACGACAGTACTAGTGTCATCAGCAAACAACGTAAATTGACCAGATATGTTAAGTTGAGACAAGTCGTTTATGTAAATTAAGAAGAGAATGGGGCCTAATACGGATCCTTGAGGGACGCCGCAGGAAATACGCTGCTTGCCAGATGACACGCCGCCCGAGTGAACGAACTGTTCACGGTCACACAGGTAATCCCCGAACCAGTCAAGGACACTCCCACGAAAACCATACGCATAAAGCTTCCGCAGCAGTATTTCGTGACTCACGCAATCAAATGCCTTCGAGGTCACAGAACACTGCAGCGGAGGCTTCCCGCCCGAAGACACCCGCCAAGAAGTCAAACATGGCATCAGATGTGCTTAAACTGGATCGGAAGCCAAATTGGCACATTGTCAGGATGTTGTGACTGTCCAAGAATAGTAAGACCCGCTGCTTTACCAGACTCTCGATAAGCTTGGAAAGAGTGGAAAGGAGGGAGATCGGTCCGTAGTTTGAGGGACTAGGGTGGTCACCGTTCTTGTAAAGAGGAATAACTTTGCCAGTTTTAAAACAAGGTGGGAATGAACCAGAAACAAAAGAGATGTTAATCACATCCGACAAAACAACAAGCGCATTGTGAGGAAGTCTCCAGAATCCCGATAGAAATGCCGTCATCGGTCGCAGCTTTTTTTGTTCTTCATTGAGCCAATTGTTTCCTGAAGCTCTTGCGGATTGGTTGGAGTGAAAATACTGAAGGATTCGGGGATGTTCACGGCAGAGAGATAGGACAATGGGTCAGTATCTATATTTAAATTTTTAGTTAGATTGATTGCAATCGAGCAATAATAGTCATTCAAAAGGCTGGTACTAATATTTACTTCAGTAGACTTATTTGCTCTGTTAGTGATCTCATTCACGATAGACCAAGATTCCCGCTGTCTATTGCCAGAGTTGCCGATACGTCTAGCGATAATTCGATTCATGGAGGCACTTTTTGATTATGGTGCATGACAATAAAAATAAAAATAACATATACATATCCTGCCATGAGTTCGATCATTTAATTATCGAATGTCAATTTGAGTTCTCAATAATTTATTTAAAATCAAATAATTTATATATTGTATGTCTTTACCGTCCTCCATCATCGAATACAACTGCCTTTCTAATTAATCTTGATTCATTGATGTGCCAATTTAACAACAATACAAAGGTGTTGCTGGCAGGAGATTTTAACATAAACTTTGTTGATGACGCATGCACATCAAGTCTGAGACTAAAAAATCTTCTCCAGTCTCACAACATGAGCATGCATGCATGTCAACAGTCCAACACTTATTTCTAGACAAACTGGTACCTGCATTGACTATATATGCTCTAATTTTATGAGAGAGAATACTCTGTGCCGTAATATAGACTCCGGTCTCTCTGATCACTAGGCTGTTATTGGAGCTATCAATACTTTTTCCCGAGACAGCTCGGTCCAACGCATTCATGGCAGAATTTTTAGTGTTCGGAACTATAATCGGTTTTACCAGGAAAGTTGTAACAGTGACTGGACTAACGTATATGACAGACCGGACCCCTTTAGTGAATTTTATGTAAACTTGAGAAGCATTTTTAATTAGACATTTCCTATTAAACCCTTAAAAATTAAATATAAGAAACCGTGGGTCACTAAAGGGCTAAAAATATCATCTAGAAACCTTAGATCCTTGCAGTACATAAGAAAATTCACAACGAGTGAATTTTTCTGGAACTACTTTCGCTGTTCCAGAAGGATTTACAGAAATTTGATTCAGGCGGCGAAGCAGTCTTATTACGATGATATAGATTGAGTGAGTCGAATAATACACAAAAGGAGAGTTGGGCGATTGTCAGGGAGCTCATCGGATCGCATCATCGTTCCATACATAACTTGAATCCAGACTTCGCCAATGAGCACTACTGCACCGTTGCTGGGCGGCTTACTGCGAACATTGCACACCCGGTGATGATCCCATGCAATATCTTTCCCACGTGTCGATTGAAAACTCCTTTAGTCTTTTTCCCACTGATATATCTGAGCTTCGTATGGTAATCTCTAGTATTAAAAATAGAACATCCACAGGCGAGGATGGGATATCTGTGAAGATAATTGAATTCCTACCAGATTTCTGTCTTCAGATTCTAACTGACCTAATAAATAATTCTTGGTTGTCTGGTACATTCCCCTCACTTTTAACAAGAGCAAAAGTGGTGCCCCTATATAAGGGGGGGCGACGCTTATTGGCTTGTACTATAACCAAAAATACCGTTATTACTTGAGGACGGCCAAAAAAGAATATCACGATAGCATTATCAATGGTTCTTCCAATAAATCCAAAGCTATGTGGTCAGTTTTAAATATATACTATTAAACAGAAAAATGACTGTTCGAGGAGAGGCATTGATATTGTTAGTGAGGAGCTTTGAATGCTCTCTTCTGGTGCTATTAATCATTCCTGGGTGACTGGTAGGTTTCCGTTGTGTCTGAAGCAGGCTATGGTTATTCCCCTTTATAAGGGTGGTAACCTTGATGACCCCTGCAATTTTCGGCCGATCTCGTTGTTGTCAACCCTTTCAAAGATCCTCGAAAAACTTGTTAAAGAACAGATTGTGACGTTCCTCAAGCAACATCAAATTTTACACGCTAATCAATTTGGCTTTCAGTCCGGTAGGTGTACTGAGGATGCGGTGTTTCAGTTCTTGGAGAAGGTGTATTTTGGTTTTAACGGCGGAGAGGCTGTTGCGGCGGTGTTCTGTGACTTATCAAAAGCATTTGATTGTGTGAGTCACAGAATACTGCTGCAGAAGCTTAATGCATATGGGCTTATAGGGGAACAGTACTGGAGTGGTTCCGGTCTTACCTGGAGAGGAGAGTGCAGAGGGTCATCATCGGCTCAAAAACATCAGATGGTTCAGTTCTGGGTCCACTACTTTTTCTGTTGTACCTTAACGACCTTGCTTTTCTGGACGTTGAGGGACAATTTACACTATTTGCCGATGATACTACCATACTCTGGCATAATCCTAGCCCTGTCGCATTAAGGGATAGAATTGCAACTGATCTCCCGAGGATTGTACGGTGGTTTGACGCTAACTTGCTGATCATGAATGTTGATAAGACCAATATCTTGGGTTTTAGGTGTGACGTAGGTGGCTTGTTGCTTGGGGATGTTCCACTTGCTTTGAGAACAAAAACTAAATTCTTGGGCATTCATCTCGATAACCAATTGAAATTTGATTCGCATATTGTGGGGCTGACAAAGAGGGTGGCTTCAAGATGCTATGCTGTACGTATGGTATCTAGAGAAATTGGTGTTATACTCTTGCTAGGAAAGTGTACCTCTTTGGTGGAGTCACATTTAAGGTATGGAATTGTGTTTTGGGGGAATACACATAATTGTATGCTGCACTCACTGTTTGTTTTACAGAAAAGAGCAGTAAGATACATCACCTTCCTGATAATTTAAGGGCTTGCCCTGCACTTTGCCTATTCAAGCGGTCTGTAAAGAAATTACTGGTGGAGAGAGCCTATTACGATTTGGGTGAATACTTTGACGACCACTTTTAATCTATATCTAGGTATATGTGTATGCATTTTGAGGAACCTTGTTCTGTTTTGTCTGTCTACTTTGATTTGATTTTGATTGTAATTATTTACTGTTTACTTATTACTATGTTTTAGGCTGCTTTTATTTAATTTTACTTAGAATTATTTTATTTCATTTTATTTTGTTTTATTT
Source organism: Polydrusus tereticollis (assembly GCA_963920685.1). NCBI lineage: Eukaryota > Metazoa > Arthropoda > Insecta > Coleoptera > Curculionidae > Polydrusus > Polydrusus tereticollis. Next base: position 62,946,798 of record OY987329.1, read on the forward strand.
TATTTCACTCTATTTGATTATACTTTATTTTATTTTTATTTTAGTGTACTCTATTGTATTTTACTGTATTTATAAAATTACTTGCAAACATCTGAAAAGCTTTGTTAACAAGATTTATCTTACTAACAATAAAGCATAATTGATTTGATGATGATTTGATTTGATGGGCTCAGGGTTTCGGATTTGGAAACGGCCAATACTTTCATCGACATTTTTACCCTGGGCAATGTTGATGCGGGGAGGGTTGACCATGATTTTCTCAGAGCACATGTTACTTTTAATCATACATCTTTTTTCCTGCAGCCACTGTCTCCGCGTGATGTTGAAATACTGTTCCTGCGTCTTAAGAACACACACTCTGCAGGGATGGATTGTATAAATAATAATGTGCTTAAGGCATGTAAAGCGGAACTAGCCCCTATAATCTGTTTTTTAATAAACCTTATGTTCTCCAAGGGCAAATTTCCGGATAAGCTGAAATATGGCTTCATTAAAATGCTAGTACAGAGACTGCTCTATCATCCTTCGTAAAGTCAATTATTTTATTTTTATTTTTATTTTATTTTATTTATTAACGTTATCAACATTTACAAGTTTAATCTTAATTAACAGTACATATTTAGACGCTTAACTTAAAATGACCCTTCTAGCAGAGGATTTAAAGGTGCTTAGGGAGGCACCAACGAGGTCAAGACTATCACAATACTTATTGACGGTGGTTGAGACTCTATTTATAGGGCTGTATAACAAATACCATGTACGGCAATGAGGGACATGCAGGAGGGAGTGAGCACGAGTTTGGTATGCAGGCACATGAAATGAAAATAGACTGAGACAATCTGGACTTTCAATGATATTATTTAATACTTTGAAAAAAAAGCAAACGTCGTAATACTCCCTCCTACAAGCAAGCGAACTTACATTCAGGTAGGCCATAGTCTGGTTATCATTTAAGTTGATACCAGAGCGAAACAAATGATATTTGGAGAATTTAATGAATTTATGTTGAACGTTTTCAAGTCTATTAATGTGAACATGGAAATATGGTGACCAAACTATGTTTGAAAATTCTAAAATTGATCTAACAAGAGAAACATATAACAATTTTAACACATTAATATTTGTAAAGTCCCTACACGATCTCTTTATAAATCCCAGCATTCTATTAGCCCTGCCAATGATGCTCTCAAAGTGATGTGAGAATGATAGTTTGCTATCTAAAAGGACTCCAAGATCCTTGATCACAGATACCTCAACAAGTGGAACACCATTGACAGAGTAATGAACGGGGGCATAACTCATCAACCTACTGAATCTCATAAACTGACATTTGCTAGCATTCAATGACATTCTGTTACTTTCACACCAAGAAAATATTATGTCAATATCACTTTGGAGAGTTGTTATGTCGGGTGCAGATGAAATCTGTTTAAAGAGTTTTAAGTCATCCGCAAACAGCAGGCAGTTGGAAGACAGTCGGGGGGCAAGATCATTAATAAACAGATTAAATAGTAGGGGGCCCAGGTGGGAGCCTTGGGGAACTCCCGATGTTGCATTAAACGGTTCAGAATGGAAGCCCTCTACTGTGACCTGCTGCGTCCTGTCATTCAGGTAAGACACAATCCATGCGAGCAGTTGACCAGACAACCCAAGTCTGGAGAGTTTGGAAGTTAGAATGGCATGGTTGACTTTGTCGAAAGCCTTGCTGAAATCTGTGTAAATTGCGTGACATTCAAGGCTGTTGCTGAATGAGTTATGAAGGTAGTTTGAAAAAAGAAATAGATTAGTTTCCACAGACCGGCCTGAAATAAAACCATGCTGCTGATCGACAATGATTGGCTCAAAAACAGCCTTAAGGACTCTCTCTACACAGTGTTCGAAGAGCTTGGGAATAGCTGAGAGGATGCAGATTGGTCTATAGTTGTTAATTTCATTTTTATTACCTGACTTAAAGACAGGACAAACGTGTGACAATTTCCACCTGCTGGGGAAGATTCCAGAGCCTAAAGAATTAGAAAAGATGTAGTAAAGTGGCAGATAAAGAGAATGGGAACAGAATTTTAATAAACTATTAGGTATATTGTCTGGGCCTGCACCCTTATTAACATCAAGGTTAGTCAGAGCTGTTTCTACTTCCGTAGGCTTGACGATGACGTTAGAAATCGATATAGACCCCTCGGGAGAATCCACACCATCAATATTCTCATCAATGGGGTCGTATACCGAGGAAAAATAACGAGCAAAGAGATTTGCAATATCGTGGCCGTTGTCAGCACTGTCTTCCTCGAGAAACATCTGTTTTGGAATAGCACCATGATTAGATTGTGACCGGATATATTTCCAAAAGAATTGAGGATTGTTAGTTATAGCATCTTCTGAGTTGGTAATATAAGTATTATAGCATACCCGAGTTAGAGATTTTCATTCATTTCTCAACAGAACAAATTTATTATAGTCAGCATCAGTTTTCGACTGTTTATACTTCTTATGAGCCAATTTTTTACGTGTTATAAGTTGTTTAAGTGTAGGTGAGAACCAGGCGGGAAATCTGTGGTTCGAACTTGATCTCTTTTTTGGTACAAACATATCTATACAGTTAAATACAATATCATAAAAATTATCAACAGTAACATCAAGATCATTATCCAACATTGAGTGCCAATTGTATAATAGAAAGTAGTTGTTTATTGCGACAAAGTCAGCGTTTTTGAAATCATAGTAAAAATAATCTGCCGAGTTTAAGTATAATTTTCTATCATAGTTAATTGACAGCTCAAGTGCCGGGTGATAGGGATCACAATTAACCAATCCATTACACTTTGTAGTTGAAGTAAGGTCAAAGTTGGCAAAACAGAGGTCAAGGATTGAATTGTGATCATTGAACACTCCGTTGAATTGAGACAGTCCTAAAAACGTAAAAGTGTCACAAACTAGAGATTCTCTAGAAGAAATAGCATTGTTTGGTAAAAGTCCTGGTTGATCAACACCCGTTGACCATGCGATGTTGGACAGATTATAGTCACCCATAACTAAAATATTTTCCGATAAGTCACAAGCATTTGTCACAGATAACATATGAGACTCGTAGACATCTATGTCCATTGCAGGGGGAATGTAAACACAACCAATGCAAAAGGTATCCTCGCCGATCTTTACAGAAATCCATATCTCTTCAACTGATGGGTTATTAATGTTGAGGCGGTGAGATCTATAATTATTATTGACAGCAATCAGTACACCACCGCCACGACTTTTTGTACTGTTACTGCTATTGCGGTCAGTTCTGTAAATTGCATAGCTGGAATCAAGAATTTCAGCATCATTTATAGCGGGGTCAAGCCAGGTTTCTGTAACAGCGATGATAGAATATTGTTCAGTGAGTGCTGAACACAGAAAGTCTTTAAGTTTAGTCCTGAGGCCTCTAACATTTTGATATACTATGGTAGCGCTATTTACTAGTAATGATGACCTCCTGCACCCTGCTGCTGAAAATTTGCTGCGTGCATGGAAGCTCGAGGACGACGAGGGCGAAATTCTTTTACCGCTGTTCCCGCAGGCCAGAGGTTAGGTTCTAGTAAACCTTTTATTAAGGACTCCTTGACACCGATCTTAAAGGACGCAACATCCTCATTTTTATCTAATATGAAACATTTGACATTTGTAATTTCTAGTTGTTTCTCCATATAATCAGTTATTTGGTTTTCAGTAGTAGCAGGGTCGCATCTCCCTAGGTATAGCCATTGACGTCTCTCGCCAGCCGAAAAAGATGAGGAACCCCCCATTGCACCAGTACCCAGTATTAACGGATCTCTACTACGCTGGGATAGGGTGGCACTTGGTGTAAGGTTTTCCTTAAAACTGTTAAGCGGTGGTGTTTGATCTTCACTGGGCTCCACATTCATGAGCTGACGCCCGGTATTAGTTGGTTTGAAGCCAGGTCGAGACTGTGATTTATTTTGAGGAGAATTTTTTAGAACCAGGAGTTCCCTTTCCAATTTGTTAAGTTTTTCAGACAGCTCCTTGTTTAAGACCTCCAGTTTCTTTAGCCTCATCTCATATGAGTCAGCATCGGGAGTAACATCTGTTCTCGCTGTCACTACATCTTGTTTTAGTTTCAGCACATTATTATTTGATGTTTCGAGCTTGCTGACATCTGACTTTAGTAGGCTGATGATTTTGGTTACATTCTCTATTTCAGTTTTATAGATGGATTCTTTCGTAGAGAAGCTGGAATGTAGTTCTGTCATTTTGTTTTGGAGGGAAGTGTTGAGACTGTCAATTTTTTGAGAGATTTTCTTAGATAGTTGAGCATTTACTGAGTCGAATGCCCTCTGTAATTCACTCGTAAGTTTACCTGATGATCCTTTTGCTGAATTTTTGATTACATCAGAACAGTTTTGACAGGCATATAGCATAACTCGAGTCTTCATCTGGGTGACTTGAGCTTCCGAGATTGAGAACTGGGAACATGATAGACAATGAGTAGCATTGCAGAAATCACAGTTGATTTTATACTTGATTTCTTTATCAGTAAGGTCATTCTTGCAAGAAGAGCACGACATAGTGGATGACTGACACCTCTAGGTGAAATGGGCTATATATTCAGTATATTATATCCTCATTAGATTGGGGTGTGCAGTGCATGTATGTGGTCTATTTATAGATTTCTCCAAAGCCTTCGACTCGGTAAATCATAGAGTCCTTTTGAGTAAGCTGGATAGATATGGCATAAGAGGTATCCCCTACCAGCTGCTAGAATCAAACCTTGTAAATCGTCATCATTTTGTCTCTCTGAATGGGGTCAACAATGAAACTAAATTAATTTCTCAGGGTGTTCCACAGGGCTCTATTCTGGGCCCCCTGTTTTATAATATCTATGCCAACGACCTAATCTCCTACATTGCGGAGGATGATGTGCAAGTTTTTTGTTATGATGATGATACTAATATCCTCATCACATGTTTCTTATTTTTTCCAATGATTTGGCAAGAATAATTGGCAGGAGCAGTACATTTCAGTACGCCGACGACACGTCATGTGGTGTCTCAGACATTAGTATCGGCCGGGTCTCGGAACAGGCTACGTTGGTTGTCGCAATGATGATTGACTGGTGTAAACTTAATAGGCTAAAACTAAATAATAAGAAAACAGTACTTCTTTGTTTTAAGAACCCTACAAGTTCCCTGTATGTTCCTCAGAATGGACGATCGATTCCACAAATGTACAAAACAAAATTTTTAGGGTTGATTATTGAGGATAATCTATCTTGGAGGGAACATATAAATAGTATCGAAGGAAGAATAAATACCGCCTGTTACGTTATTAGATTTTTGCATAATCAGCTTGGTAAGAATTCAATAAAACTTTTTTATTTTGCCTATGTTCAATCCATCATATCATACAGCATTATGGTTTGGTTTAGGGCCGCTGACGCACAAAAAATTTTCTTGGCACAGAAAAGAGTGATTCGTGCAATAATGAAATTGCCTCGTACTACATCATGTAGAGATTACTTCAGAAAGTTAGAGATTTTAACGGTTCCTTCTCTGTACATCTTCAACATAGCGGTGTACACAAAAAAAAATCTCAATAGGTTTCCTAAGAATCGAGATTATTATAATATGGTAACACGAGGAAATGACAATCTTAGTGTACCAATCCATAAAACAACTTTTTACGAAAAGTGTCCATACTTTAACTGTATAAAAATTTTTAATGCTCTGCCAAATGAAATAAAAACAATTCCCGAACTGAGCATTTTTCGAAATAAGCTAAAAAAGCACCTAATATCTAATACATTTTATAGTCTAACCGAATTTTATGAGGCTGCTTGAGTTGATTTGGCTTCTCAAATGGTTAAGTTCTGGTTCAAATTTAAGGCCTAAGTAGCCGTTTTTGAGGGGGTCTCTTGCTGCTGGTTGAACTCTCGTTTGTTTGTTTGTTTGTTCTTGACTACTTTTAGTTTGTGTAACAAGTTGACACCTAATATTTATTTATGTATTATATTTTATTGTTATTTCTTAAGTATTGCATTTTATTCTTATTGTATTTATTTATGCACTTATTGCTTGTACGTTTATCTAGTCAAATTTACTTTTCTCTCTGTGTTACGACTAGCTTAATACCTAGTTATAGACTATATTATTATATATTGTAAAATATTGACGTTGTAATGTTTCATACCTTGAAATTATATACAATAAATGGAATTGAATTGAATTGAATTGAACATCTTGCAGTTATTCCAACCTTAAGGTGAAATGTGAGGAAGTCCTTAATAGAGTTCTCACCTGGTCTGAGAAAAACTTCTTAAAACTAAATACAGACAAAACAATGCTCCTGCGTTTTACTATATCGAGGCAGCAAGTATCGACATTTAGTTTGCTTGAGGATTCAGGGCACCCAATTAAACCTAGTGAAACAACTAAAATGTTAGGGATTAAGATTGACCATAAGCTTCAATGGAGCAATCAGGTAAACTCTCTATGCGCCAAACTTAGATCATCCTGTTATGGGCTTAGTATAATGGCTGAACAATGTGGCCATACAGTGTTAATGGCTCTTTATTACTCCAACTTTCACAGTCACTTAAGGTATGGAATACTTTGTTGGGATAATTGTGCCCAGATACAGAGGGTTTTTCTGCTGCAAAAGTATGCCATGCGAATCTTATTTAAGCTTAAAAGAACTGAATCGTGTAGATCTACTTTTAGGGATAACAGTCTTGACTGTATTTTCGGTTTGTCTTGGAGGTATGCATGTATATGTGTATAAAAACAGGGAAATCTTTGACGGCGTACAGGTCGTTCATACTCACAACACAAGATCTTGCAATGAGCTAATACCTCCCCCACATCGCACGACAGCTTTCCAAAAGTGCTTTTATTTTAATGGGTTCAGATTTTTTTATCATTTGAGTGAAAATATTAAATCGGCTCCTAATGTCTCAGTTTTCCAAAAAAAAACTGAAAGATTTTCTTATTGCCAAAACATGTTATGAAATGACTGACTTTTTCACATAGAATATATTAGGAATATACCCTAGATGTATTGTAGTTTATTTAGACTCGAGATAAATTTGTAGTTTTAAACTGTTCTGTCAACTTTTCTGTAAAAGATCTTGTTTGACGTATTCTTCAATTATTGTACTTGTTGAATTTCTGTAGATACATTTATAAATTGAGGAAATAAATTTTATTATTATTATTATTATAGAATCCGATTCTGCAATAAAAAAAAGGGGTAAGATTTTAAAGTTGCCCCCCCCCGCCACAGCCCCAACGGGTGGGGGTAGGGGGTCGCGTTTGGTATCATTGGATAGCATTTCAGTATGTGTCTAAAATTTACCCAATTAATAAAACTATATTTGATTTGATAAGAAGAAGCTTACTGGCCCCGAAAATTTTATATAAGCATATCGGGTTTCAATATATTGTATAATATGTTTAATATAATGTATTAAAAGTTGAACTGTGAAGATGATTTTCTTTGAATATTTTCGAAACGTTTGAAGATACATAGAGATGCATTTGCACCCCTACTAACCTAACAAGATAAAATTAGAGGTGCTGACGAAAAATGATCACAGGCGGGTTAAAAGTGCCAAATTTGATAACTTTTGAGGTTTTTTTTTTACATAAAAATGGCTCTTAGGGTCCTGGCACTGAGATGTGCCGTTTTCGAATTGTTTTCGCCTTAAGGCTATTTTTAACGACCGCACTTGGTATTTGGATTGCCATGTAAAACACCTAAACAGCAAACTTTATAATAAAATTATATAATGAAATATGTTTAATATAAAATATATTGTTTCTTCTAGTTACTATCACAATTTATGTTTTAGTTCCAGTTCTTCTGGAAGCTTTGCAAAATGGCTGTTAACAATGTCATCAGTTACTTCCTGTAAAGTAGCTGGTTTCCATTTCGGATTTTGAGTCTTATCAATAAGTAAAGCTCTGACACCTAAAAGCCAAAGAAAATATGTAAAAAGACAATTAGATCGTAAATATTATTAAAAAAATATTCTACAGGCGTCTCTTTAAAAAATGAATTGACAATATTCACTTGGCCTAAGTAGATATTAGATACCTTCTCTAAAATCATGGTTGTCCACACAATTCACAGCCATTCTATACTCCATCTGCAAACATTCCAGCAAATTCATGTTTTTACCAAGCTCCAATTCCTTATGGGAAATTTTTAAACTAGTTGGGGACATTTTACTTAAAAGACCAATTGTATCCTGAGCCCACTTTGAGCCATCCTTTTCCAGTCTAACTATAATTTCTTCCACAGTAGGAGCAGAGAAGCACTGGTTTATTTTCTCTATGTATGGCGCTAATGAGAATTCACTTTTATCTTCTATTTGGAATTTTGTTAAGGTATTTTTAATATCGTTATCATTGGAGCACTTAAGAAGTGCTTCTTCTATATTAGGAAGGTTCACACTATCTGTGAAGTGAGTTGCAATACCTGAAAACATAAATTCGTAGAAAATGCATAAAAGTTAGTTGCCAAGGCTTTTTCTTTTTTGAGACACTAGCATTTATTTTATTTTTCTGAAGGTACCTCTATTAATTAAATACCTGCTTTTAAAAGATCAACTCCTTTTAATCTGATTCCCGTTAGTGCAAGATAGCAGCCTAACCTTCCACTTAACCTAGGCAAGAAGTGTGAACCGCCGACATCAGGAAAGAGACCAATTTGTGTCTCTGGCATGGCAAAAAGTGTTCTTTCAGTTGCTATTCTGTAGCGACCATGAACTGAAAGGCCAACACCTCCACCCATTACTATACCATCGATGAAAGCTATGTAAGGGATTTTGTAGGAACCAATAAGGCCATTATTTCTGTATTCTTGTTTAAAAAATTCACGACCTAACTTATCGCCTCTAAAAGCTGCCTCAGCTATTGCTTTTACATCTCCACCGGCACAAAATGCTTTTTCTCCACTACCTGTATCATATCAATATGTTATTACATACTCAACCTAAAATATTCTATAAAAGTATGTAATGAAAGTCTGTAACAAATGTAGAACATCTGGCTTTAAGTTTTACTACTTATTAATTATGTATATCATTAATATAGGTTCATATTTGTATGACCAATAAAATGCTAGGGTTGACTTTCCAATCTAGGCTCGAATCTAGGTATATTTTATAAATTAATATCTTAATGCTCCACTGGGGGTTGAAGGTAAAAGTTTGAAATTGAAAGAGTACCTAATTTCTTTAAAAATTGACAATATCTAAATATGAAAAATCAGGCACCTGATCATTTATGATACATATCATATCATTAATCAATCTTTGCAAAATTTAATTACTTAAATGATGGATTAAAATTTATCATTTTATCATGTGTTTACCAACTTTACATTCTTGATTATGAAACGGGATACCTAATACTTTTTAAAACCTAGGATCCTGTAAACAATTAAGTAATCCTAATGAAAACAAAACTGTAGTTATACCTTTTACTATGACGAGGGTCTTTTCCTTTTCCCATTTAAGGAGAGTGGGATATATTTTGTTTACCATAGACAGATTCAATGAGTTCAAGGCTTTGGGACGGTTTAAAATGATTATTCCTTTATCTCCTACATTTTTTATGATTACGTCGTTCTCATCCGTGGTGGACATTTTGCGAGTACTAGGATTGCCTCGACTGCTTGTATTCTGAAGTGTTTGCGAGAATTTTTGGGAGACCCAAACTGGAAAAATCCTTTTTGTCAGCTAAAAGAAAAAAAAAAGGGAGCATAAAAATTAAATGTAACATACCTAGATAAGTATATCTATTAGAATTCTTAATTATTACCCACCATCACAAACTAGCCATTTACTATGTGAAAATTTAAATTTCTGAGGTCTAGGTCAAAAAAGTGTAAGGTTAAGATTAAAATTACAAAATCAAATGACGTTTGACGTTGACTTCTGACTTGTGACCACTACAGAATAAGGTGATCACAGAACTATGGAGGGCTTTAGGAAGGAGACCGATCGAAATACATCGATTCCGGTCCCACTTTTGCATTGCTTCAAAAACTGCCGCCAGGATCGCATTGTTCCATAACCACTGCAAATTTCATGGGTTCTTATGGGAGAATTAACTGTTTTATCGAAATTAGTTAATTTAGTCTACAGACCGAGATATGTGTGAGAGGCGGGTGCGGGATACTCCCTAGATACATAATTCTAGCATGTAAAAGGGTGTATTGCATTCTAAGACACTGTATTATTATTAACAGGAGGATTAATTTTTTCAAATACTGGCGGTCTTTACTCTTTATAGACATTCAAACAACTTTTTATTTGGAAAGGAAATAATTACACAATCTGCACGTTACTATATTATACATTTTTTATTTAAATTCAAACTAAAAATAAATTAACATATGTTCATTATAGGTGATACGTACACCTTTTAACAGACCTGAAAAAAAGAAGATTCTTAACTTATTCATTTTCCAACTAACTTTAGAAAATATTATAAATGGGGATTTTAAAATTAAATTGAAAAGAAAAGGAATACAAATTATAATAGGTATACTAACCAAAAAATTAGATTAAAAATTTTTTTTAACAATAAAATAATTAATATACCGTAAACTGTGGTAACTTTGGTATTAATTTTACATGTTTTAAGTGATAACTTTGTATCCAAATATTATATCAAGTTCTAAGTGGCATTATTTAATACGTCTATACTCAGAGTTTAGGTTGTAGAGGAATAAAAATTTAAATACTATATGTGACTCAGAAAATAGGCCTTAAAAATGTGCCAAAGTAACCCCGTGGGTCGGGGTAACTTTGGTACACGACATTTTTAAATGCTTTTGGGCGAAATAACTTCATTTGTCCTAAAGATGGACACGTTCTTTACTAGAAAATAAAATAAGATTTTAGGGATACATTAATTTAATAGGTTTTTGTTTTTAAATCTAAAACAAATTAAATAAAAAAGTAAAAGCTTTTATTCTCTTTACAAAACAGTGTACTTAAAACTAAAGAGGAACTTCTCTTTACAGAACAGTGTACTTAAAACCAAAAAGGAACTTTGCTAAATGAGGTAATCAAAAATTAAACTTAGTTTTTACATAAAATCGGTCAATTCTGGTATATCAAAAAGGTCCCTATTTCCACGACGAGCTGGTTTTTTGATGACCATAACAATGTCTTCGTCTTTATAAAATATTTCGTCTTTATACAAGTCGGCCACTTCCACTGTTTCCCATAAGGGGTCATAACATTTACCACAGCACCGTTGTCAGACACTTCTGTTATTACACCTGGATAATATTTTTGCTCAAAGATTACGGCAACGTAAGTACCAATACTTTTGCCTGTTTCTGAGAAAGTCGGCGGGTTTCCAACTTGTAAACATTCCTCCTCTATTATATCAGTAGATTCGTCCGGATTCCAGGGACTATCATTACTTATTCTGCGTACTCTACACTAATGTGTTCATCATCAGAACTGTCAGATGTGTCTACCGTTTTTTTTTTGATATCTTTTGAAGGCCAGAAGTTGAGGGTTGAGGTTCCAAAGTATTATTTTCTTGAGAAACATCATCAACAATTGGATTTTCTACATCGCTCGCTGTGATTCCTTTTCCAGGGGGTACTTGCAGTTTCTTCCTTCTTCTTGATCGTACTGATGTTGCATCCTCTCTTTTTTTGCTAAGATGTTTAATGAAACTCTCTGCAACAGCTTCTTTTAAGGCAGAATCGTCAGCAACTATGTGGCTACAGAGACGGTTCAACACTTGTTGTCTATTATTAGGAAAAATCCCGCATTTTCTGAAGCCTGACTTCAGGTTTTCAGCACCCCGTTCTTCCAGTTTAATCATAAGTTTTTTTGAAAGTTGAGGAAAATTATCCTTTGGGACATCCCTAGAGCGACTTCCTACAGCAGTCTCTTTCCAATCATTTAAAATTTTGCGCCAGTGACCTTTCATGGGGCGGAAATACGCCAAGGTTTATAGATAAGAAAGGTTGTCTGGTAACTTTCAACCAATCAGCGCTAAACGCGGGAATACGTCACCCTGTCGGCCTGTTTAAATGAAGGTGCCTAGATTCGCATTAGAGTAAGCTAGTTTAATGAGCCAATATACCATTTTAATGAATAAAAAAACTAAAAATTACGTTGTTTTATGACGTGAGTCTTAAAGTGACTAAGTGAAGCTAGGGAGAAAGTAAACAAACTACAATTATTTTAAAAAATAACCTTAAAAGTTATAGCTAGGTAGTTAAAAGTACATGTTAGAATATTTTTTAGTTAGTTGAAATTGACTAGGTATTTTTTAGGTTTCCTTCTGTCGTTAAAGTGATCTGTAGTTTTTTACTTTAAAGAAAAAATATTTATGGCATCAAACATTTTAGTATTTTACATTTACAAGAGAATTAAAAAACTGGTAAATATAGAAAAAATTTAATTAACAACTTTTTTCATTTTTTTAAAAACTTTTCTGGAGAGTTCAGAAGCTTTTCTTTTTTTAACTTTTTTTTCTTCTGTTTGACTATTCAAAAATTTTATTCTCACGAATACTCTCTGGCGAGAAAATGACTTAACCAGTTCTCTAGGCATGTTTTTCATTTTTTTACATATAAAATCGGTTGTCCTAGTAACGATTTCCTTGGGGTTATCAAATTTGTCATCATGCATTCTTTTAAAATATTTTTCCATATTTGTGACTTCCTTTGACCATTGTTCTAATGGCTGCACTAAACCACCGAAAGATAAATTTTGTATCCAGGAGGGAATGCTATAGTTATGGATAGATACAGATTCGTCTGTTTGATATGTATACATTCCCATGTAGGGGTATTTTTCCTTATGCTTTTTGGCTAAAAACCCAGCAATATAAGATAATCCATCTTTTTCAGCTTCACCTTGTCCTGATAACTGTGAGTTATTGCTGCTAGAGGAGGAGTTACTCTCAGTTTCAGTCCGATTAGCCTCGACCAGTTGTTGGAGCTCTGGTTCTTGCAACTCTATAGCGGCAAGTTTTGTTTGCTTTAAGGCACTTGCTAATGCAACGCTCTTTCTACGGGGTGTTTTATATCCTCTAGTCAGGCGTCATTTTTCGGGCCTAACAACGGTATTTAGCGGGTTTCTCGAGCGCCACTCTGTTGTTCGGGGTGTAACAGAGAATCACCTTGACCTACGGGTAGCTTTTAGACAGAGGAGAAAATAATGCCGGGGGTCGGATTTGCGCATGTGCAGTCGGGTTCCCTAATTTTGGATGATTCCGAAACGTTCCGTTCGGAATAAAACAAGTAAATTTCAGTTAAATACTTCTATTAATATAAAACAGAAAAGAAATAACGGGTATAGGTGATATGAGCAGCCTTAATACTAATTTTTCCTATCTCTAATTGTACGGGATTAAATACTTCTTTTAAGTATAAAAAGAAAAGAAATAACGGGCAAAGGTGATATGAACAGCCTTAATATTAATTTTGCTATCGTTAATTTATACGGGAAAGCATACTAATATATTATAAACGGTGGTAAATTGCGGAGTTATGGGGGTGCGGAGCACCGGGGCGGCATGCGACGAAATTAAGGTAATTTGGCCAGCAAAAGCGGTCTTCTTTTAACTTAAGCAGAAAGCGGTTGAAAAGGTGCGGGTTATGATTTATAGCGGGTGAAGCAATACGGTAACAGGGAACGGCTCCAGCGGTCACTCTACAGCGGTAAGCAAGCAAGCGGTAAGTGCAAGTAAGCAATTTTAGCAAAAGAAAACCTGGTGGCTGCCGTGGGAGTATCTTCGGTCTTTAACACATTCATTCGGTCGGTGCGTACATTGTCAGTCCTAGTTTTGCGAAGAATGCAGGGTGCTTTATTCGCAAAACCTACTTAGGTTGTTACCGAGTCCGCGTCAGAACACATCACCCAGTAGGTCCCCTTTGTCACTAGACTCGGTCATGCCTCTTTCATGCACTGGCCGGTTTTTCCAAAAGAGTTTTCTTTGGGAAAAACACAACGTTATTGGGTTGTTACAGGGTCCGCGTCAGAACACATCACCCTGTAGGTCTCCCTTCGTCGGCGGTTTCACTCATTCAACACGCACCCATATTGTCCGGGACGGATAATTTATTTTTTTTATTTATTTATTTATTTATTTGTCTACGTATTACAACATTAACAAGATACAGGCATAAATTACAATATACAGTTAATTAACTTAAGATAACCCTTTTAGCTGTAATTTTAAATTGTACTGGTGTAGTGTTAAAGAAGCTCAGCCTACTGTAATATTTATTAACATTTGCAGAAATTCTGTTCACAGGACAATGTAGTAAGTAATTAGCTCGACAGTTAGGTATGTGCAAAAGAGAGTGACCACGAGTCTGATAGCTTGGGATATGAATGCTAAAAACTTTGAGGCATTCAGGACTTTTGATAACATTATTAAAAATTTTATAAGCAAAGCAGACGTCGTAGTACTCCCTTCTGCAGGCAAGAGTGGAGTGGTTCAAATAAACCCTGACTTGGTCAATGGTTAAATTAATTCTTGATTGATACAGCACATGCCTGGCAAATTTAAGGAATTTCTCTTGAATATTTTCCAATCTGTTTATGTGCACCTGATAGTAAGGTGACCAAACTAAGTTAGAACACTCTAAAAGAGATCTGACCAAGGAGATATATAAAGTATTAACAGCAGTCACGTTTTTAAAGTCCCTGCATGTCCTCTTCACAAACCCCAGCATACGGTTAGCTCTACAAGTCAACCTCTCAAAGTGCTCTGTGAATGATAGATGAGTATCCAAGTACACACCAAGATCCTTCACAACAGCTAGATACCTCTCCCAGAGCAATATTGTTGATGAAATACTGATGGGGGAACAAAGCCTTTGATCTACTGAACCTTATAAGGCAACATTTGTCGATATTGAGTGACATGTCGTTAATTTGACACCAATGGAAAACCTGGTCAATATCGTTCTGCAAAGCGATAATATCCTGGAATGATGTTATTCGTGTGAACAATTTCATGTCGTCAGCGAATAGTAAATGATTAGTGCTCAACACACCGCTCAAGTCATTGATGAACAAGTTAAATAGAAGTGGCCCCAGGTGAGAACCCTGGGGAACTCCTGAAGTAGCTTTGAAAGGTGTAGATAAATAGCCATCAATTTTAACCTGTTGTTCTCTGTCGGATAGGTAAGAACTTAGCCACGACAGGTTTAGGTTAACACAGGGTCCGCGTCAAAACACATCACCCTGTATGTCCCCTTTTATTATCGGTCTCAGCTCTTAATACAATTGCTACTCCCAAGACACTCAGGCAGGGCTACTTACTTGTTCGGTCTTTCTGGCTGGAGGTCAAGCGCCAAGTCCCCTTTGATTCTCTCCTTGAGTTCGAGCTGGGCTTCGATTCCCCCACTAGTAATATCCTACTCCGGGGAAAAGAAGCCTGCGGTTGGCTGCGCGTAGGCGCATAGTGGATTGCTGCCTACGTCCTTTTTGCACGGTCTGGGAGAGTAACTAGCTGACTTGCTAGCTCAATTAATTTACACGGCGCGTAACTTAATTATAATTACGCGAATTTAACCGGTTATAAAGTGACTTCGTCACACATTGTGAAAAAAAATTTTCCAAGCAGTCTTGGTTTAATTTATGAGTTAACAGATATTTGATGTCAAACTCAGCTTTCATGTGTGTATACAAGCTTTGTAAAGATTTTATTGACATAATTATGCCCTTCTAAAAGACTTGAAGAAAACTCTTTCCAGTGCATCTCATCTCACTGACTGTAGCGAGCATTTTATCTAAGATTTCATTTTGATGCTCTAAATTTGTACCATAGGGGTTTTTGGAAGGAATTGCAGCAGAGGGTACATAGCTGTTCATTATGTCAAACCAATTATTCACTAATTCAAATAAATCCCCTACTGCTTGTGCTGCGTCTTTATCACCTGGTAAATAACGCTTTAAAGCTGTGGCGGTCGTATTTGAAAAGAGCTGTGCAGCCAACTTCACATTTTGCCTTTGAGTTTTTTCGCAGTTTATATGAAGAGGTGTAAGTCTATGACAGGAGCTAATTTCGGATCTTGTGCTGCTAATCAAATTTTTTACGGGATCTTTGTTTACTTTTATATTGCCAGGGAGAATAAAGCCAGTATCTATGAACCAGTTTCTAAAAAGCTTAAGCAAGTGAGGCACGTCAGCAAAAAAATATATTGTTTTTTTTGTGACAGGGTGGTCAACATAAGTATTTTCCATAGTGATACCCATTGTCCTCCATAGCCCTTGGTTACCACTACCACAATCAGATACACAAGCCACCACATCATAATTAATTTTGTGCAAATGAAAAAAATAACAGTTTCCAAAAGCTCTTTTGTCATTTTTTGATCAAACCCTATATACACTGGTTGTTTCCATTTATCAAATAAGCCTCTTGCCATTATTACTTGCATATAAGTATGTTGTCCTATGATTTCGTCATCTTTTTCACAGTATTCCAACAAAGAAGATACTTTTATTTCATTAAATGATAAAACTGTAGCTTTGGACATTTTAGATTTTGTTTGATCTACAGTGTCCATGATACGAAGAACATTTTCAAGAATTCCACTTCTTAAATTTATATTGCCAGCCCATTGCTGTAAAGTGGATAAACCTGGCAGAGGATAGTGCAAAGTCTGTCGTAAGTAAATGTATGACCGCTTGCTAAAGTATCGGAGGGTAAAAGCTCGTGATAATTCTACTGTATTCCAACGAGCTTTTGACTTATTTTTTAGTGCTATATCAATCTGATTGGAAGTTAGGAAATCTTTAAAATAAACCTTTGCCCTTTCTTTAAACTGAACCTGCTCATCTTTCAGTTGCTTTTCTAATTCAGCGAGATGTTGTCTCAAAATCTTCTCAGTATTTTCTTGATTAGAAATTTTCTGTTGAAGAATAACATTTTCCTGTTGTAAAGACTCAAATTTTTGTTTTAAAATATCATAGCACGTTTCCATAGGAGCTTCTGTGGTAGGTTCCGTGTTAGTTAATTGAAATTTGTCACTACTGGTTTCCAAGGGTGTTGTTACTGTGCTGGTTATTAGGTCACTGACAAAAGATTTATTTTCTTTTTTTAACATTCTCTTTGACCTCTCAGATATTTCCAACTGTTGTTCTATTGTGGGTATAAATAACGATGGAATAGCTAAAAGTAAAATTTAAATAATAAAATTTTTGTTGGTAGGTAGATAATAAAATGTTACCATCTTTTTTCAATTTTCTCGGAACAAAATTCATTAATCTTGCCTTCATTTCATCTGCAAAATCCTCAGGTCTGAAATGCCTACTACAAATCCTCTTGTTATCAGCACTTCATTTATCTTTGCGATAACACTTCCTGACCCATTCTTTTCTAACTCGAAGATCTTTAGGAAACGAAAAAAACATTAACTTTTCCACTTGTGCATTTTTGGAATTACTTTTGCAGGTTGCCACACTGCAAATAGTTCCGCCCGGCATAACGACCCACCTACAATCATACAATTAAATATAGGTTACGATTTTTAATAGGTAGGTACCTACCTATAATAAAAATAATTCAAGAAAAATAAAACATATAATAGATCAGATATATTTAATATAATATAATATTATGTAAGTACATGAATTTAAAATAAAACCTTTGATAAAACTTACTATTTGAAAACCACAATGGTACAAATAATGCTTTTTCTGTCCAGTAGGGTAGTAAAGTTATAAAGTTCTTGCTAATGCAAACTAATCACTAATTTTACTCCACTAAATCACAAAACTATCTTTCTAAAATGTCAAATATACTACTATAGTTATTAAAATCGCAAAATGTAAAAGATATTTAAATAAAAAGCAGATAATACAACAATCCACCATTAGCTCTAATAGTCAAACAGCTGATTCGGCACACATGATGACGCGCAATCTTCCTCTCACGCCGCTTCCCCACTTTATAGTTACCAGACAACCTTTCTTCTCTATAAACCTTGGAAATAGGCCACGTCGAGAGGTTGTAGCAGATTGGTAGTATTAGGGGGTAATGCAACAAATTTAATGTTGTTAAGTTCGCACTGCCTAATGACTTCTACATTAAGGTGTGAGCTTAAATTGTCCCCAATGATGACTTTCCGACCTTCTTGACGTTTTAATATTGGCAGCATTAAATGAATGAACCAATCTTCAAAAATTTGAAAATCAAACCAGCCAGAGGCCGTGCGGTTGTAACGGGCATTTAGTGGTCCATTCTCTGTCCAAGTCGACCAAAGTTTTTGTGCTTTGTAATTCACATATACGGGAGCAAGATCTCCTTCGGCATTGCCACAAATCATCAGGGACGTACAAGCCTTTGAGGAATTACGGATTTTTTCAGGGTATTTTATCCCCTTCTTTGTAATTATTTTGGAACGACCTGAATATCGACCAGGTTTGTCTCATCATAATTCCAAATTTGAAGAAGTAGTCCATCCTTACAGTGGAGTAGGTAATATAGATAAAAACAAAACTTCTGTCTTCCTCCACAAATAGTATTTATTTCAAAAATTGATTTCTTTAAAAGTGATTGTCCCTACATGTTTCGACTGTACAAACAGTCATCTTCAGGGGAACTAAAAGGAATCTATGAAAGTACAATGACAACAGGCACCATAAAGGACTTACCTAAATCGAGTTTGGTCTCGGTTTTAGTAGTTGCCTCAAATAAATGAGTACAACTCTTTTAAGATCATAAGGCAAATGAAATTTGTTAGTTGAATACTATAGTTTGGCTGAACGTGATGGATAAGAAGATGAGCACAATTTAGAAAATATACATTTTATTATTGTATCAAAGAAATAAAATATGATTATATGTAGCATGAATTTAATTTGGGTTTTATGTTGTTATAATGAAAGTTATACAAATAGGTACTTAGTCAAGTGTGGAGAAATCAAAAAAAGAAAAGAAAAAAGTTTTTCATCTTAACTGATTAAAGATGTTTTCCTTAAAAAGGAATCCCTTTAAAAAAATCTATCATAAAAAATTGTTCATAAAAACGTTAAAATTTTTTATTTTAATTATAGAGGGTTTCGATTTTTTAAAAATTGGGACAGGGGGCTAAGCCCCTGTTGTGTTAAATAATAAATCATAATGTAGAAAATTTAAAGTATTTTTGAAAGTTTGTATTAATAAAATCAGGTTATAGTGCTCACCACTGCCACGCCAAACGCGAAAAGAATTGAAGTAAAAGTAAGGTTAATGTCAATATGCGAAATCAAAGAGATTTGGCATATGACACAAGCATAGAAAAAAGAAACAAAGTTTAGAATAAAAACTTAAATGGAGCATTATTCTGACTGATAATTTCGACGTGCAATCGTCGGATGGCGCCACTTACCAGAAATATCCCGAGCGATGGTGCTCGCCGCGGTGCAGAGTGGGTGCAGATTCCTGTCGACTGTTGCTTTGTCATCTTGTCAGTTTTAGTAACGGCTTAGTTTTTAATTTTTTTGCTTTCGCGCATCCATAATGGTAAGAGGCATCGAGTTTGAATCTGTGCGAATTTTATATTAATTTGTATTTGACTAAAACTGTGAAGTGGTGAAGTGTGTTTCCTTTTGAGCAATGAATAAGTACTATGTACCTGCAGTACGCCCAACAAAGTGTTGTGTGTAAAACTGCACAAATAGGCATAACAAAGATTTCCAAAACATAATCCGGAGTTGTACGTATAACATTTGGTTTCAACTTGTAAATGATGTAAATTAAAACTTCCTGCACTCTTTCTTTAAACTTTCTATTTATATATACTTATAAAACACAGTCAAATATCAGGAAAAACAATTACGCAACTACTATTCTGACGACCATCTTTCACCCCCTTACTTCCCTTCGTTTATTAGATGGGTCATCCCAAACAGTGTTACCAAAATACCAAAAAGATTTTAGTGTCACAGAATAAAATAAATCTAACACTCCTCCTCACTAAAATCGTTTACATAATACCTAAAAGACATCTAAATCTATTAAACAAATTAACATTTAAACCCTTTGTCAACAAGTCTGCCAATTGATCCTTAGTAGAAATGTACTCTAGTTTTAAAACATTTCTATTTATATGTTCCGAAACAAAATTATATTTTAAGTCAATATGTTTTACTCTACGGTTGTTGGCAGGGTTGTTTAAGATAGCCATACATCCCTGGTTATCTTCATATATATACATTGGTTCACAATAATCTAACTTAAAGTCTTTAACAAGTTTCATCAACCACAAACCTTCTGATACGTACTAAAATAATTTAATGCATAACAAATGTCGGGTCTGGAGCCTAACATTAGGTACATTAGACAGCCTATCAACTCTCGATACGGTTTTTTTGTTAACTCGTCAGTGTTGTTACAAAAATCAATATTTAATTTCGGTTCAATAGGAATGGCTGAAATTTTACATTCTTCCATTTTAAATCGTTTCAACAAGTTCCTTATATAATTTTCTTGACTTATTCTCAAAATACCCTTATCTCTCTCATAGTTTACCTCTAAACCCAGAAAATTTTTTAATTCACCCTTATCCACCATTTTAAAGTTTGTCATTAATTTTGATTTTATTTTGTTTATTAAAACTTTATCTGGCCCAGAGATTATAATGTCATCCACGTATATTAACAAATAAACCACATCAGTAGATTTGTTCATGTAATACAAACAATAGTCACTATCGGATCTTTCAAAACCTATATCTAATAAATAGGAATTTATTTTATCATTCCAACACTTACTTGATTGTTTTAACCCGTATAATGATTTGTTAAGCTTTAACACTTTATCCTTGTCGCACTTAACACCTTCCGGAGGATATATAAAAATATTTTCACTTATCGTACCATTTAAAAATGCCGTTTTCACATCGAGTTGACAAAAATAAAACTTAAATTGATTTCCTATTACTAGTAAAATCCTAACTGTTGACATTTTAGCCACAGGCGAATAGATGTTTTCATAATCTACATTATCTTCTTGTAAAAAACCCCTAACTACCAATCTGGCCTTATATTTATCATTTTTGTTCTCTTCTAAATTTTTGTAAGAAAAAATCCATCTTGTGTCAATTATATTTTCATTTTTAGGCATTTCTACCGTTTCCCAAGTTTCATTTTCATAAATTGAATTTAGTTCCCTATCTATAGCACTTAACCATAATTTATTGTCCGATCTAGTTTTTATTTCATTAAAAGTTTTAGGAACATCTTCAACAAAAGATGTCGCATCAAACGCCATATAAAGCTCAAAGTCATCATATTTAGCAGGAGTCTTAACGCTGCGTTTGTTTATTTTATGTAGTTCTCTTTCCTTAACTTTATTATTTGAAAATTCGCTCTCAGTCCATTCATCTAGACTGTTCACCTTATCATTGTTATCGCCCTTATTCTTACTTTCTATATTTTCCTTTTCAATTTCTTCTGTTTCCGTTTCATTATTTACCTGAATCAACCCGTTCTTAAACCAAAACCTGCTCTCGTTAAACTCAACATCCCTAGAAATAATAATTTTTTGTTTTTCTATGCTCCATAGCCTATACCCAGTTAGCGCATAACCAACCATTACGCATTTTTCAACTTTAGAATCAAATTTATCGCGAAATTGCTTTTGTACAAGACTATAGGCAATGCAACCAAAAACCTTTAAATTGTTAACATTTGGTTTTAAGTTGTTCCAAATTTCCGCTGGCGTAACATTTAAATTTGACGAAATTGCCCTATTCATAATATAATTCACAGTTCTAATAGCCTCGCCCCAAAATTCTTTAGGCATACCGGCCTCTTCCAAAATTGTTCTACTTCGCTCTACTAAGCTTCTGTTTTTACGTTCCGCCTTTCCGTTCTGTTGTGGCGAGTACGGTACTGTATAATCAATAACTATTCCTTTCTCGCGACATAATCTAGTAATATCTTTTGAAATATACTCTCCGCCATTGTCACATCTTAACTTATGAATTTTACATGTAAATTTAGCCTCTACCATTTGTAAATATTCAACAAATCTTTCATATACCTCAGATTTATTTTTTAAAATAAATACCACGGAAAAATTAGAAAAATCGTCTATAAATGTTAGAAAATATTTACCTCCATCTATAGCTTCAGGAGTAATCGGTCCACATAAATCTGAATGTATAATCTCAAGAATTCTCGTACTTTTAGTCCGTGTGTAAAATGGAATACGTGTCATCTTACCCTTGACGCAAGATTCACAAAAACTTGTGTTATTAATCTTTAAACCCTTATCTATCCCTTCAACCATATCAGACCTAACAATTTCCTTCAAGCCACTTAATCCTATATGTGCAAATCTCCGATGCCACTTTACATATTCATTATCATAATTTTCAACATTTAGGCACTGAGACGAAGAGAGCTTAAATGAAATCTCATACAAATTACCTCTTGTCCCTATTCCCAGAATCTCATCTTTATTATTTATTAATTTAACTTCGCCTTTTTCAAATAAAACTTTGATGTTTGACATTTCCAATTTTTTGACAGAAAGTAGGTTTTTCCTTAAATCCGGTATATACAAAACCTTCTGGATTGTACATTTTATCCTTTCATTATTCACATAACTGTACACTTGGATATTTCCGATCCCCACAGCCAACAAGAAACTTGAATCTTTTGCTATTGCAACTTTTATCGGATCTTCGAGCATAAGTAAATCTGAATAATATTCTTTCTTGTTAACCATGTGATCAGTGCACCCTGAATCAATATAAAATTTTAAATCATTACAATATGTTTGCTTATAAGTTTCTTGAACATTTCTATCACTCATGAAGCACACATTCTTATCACTATTATTGCCATTAGAAACATTTTCACTGTTATTTTGCAAATCCTGATTAGCAGATTGTTCATTTTCTGCATGATTACTGCGATAAAAATTATTAAATCTACCCCTACCTTGGTATCCTCTATTCTGTCCTCTAAAACCTCTGTTACCTCTACAGAAATTCCCTCGGTTACCTCTGTATAATCCACCCGAGTATCCATCCTGGTTACCTCGGAATGATCCTCTGTAAACTCCTTGACCTTGATTTTCAGGGCAGTTTCTTTTATAATGTCCCACTTTACCGCATTTAAAACAACTACGTTGTAACATGAAAGCTGTTGAAGTAGCACCTTCATTGTCTTTCACAGTTTTCAAACTTATTTTTCGTTTTTCATTTTCTGCCAGTAGTTTATCTTTTATGATTTCATATGTCACACCTGGTAAATTCTCAATTACAGTCACAAATGTATCATATGAGGTTGGTAAGCTCAAGAGAAAATTACAAGCTAAATCCTCATCTTTAATCTCTACATTTGCTGATTTTAGTTGCCTTACTGTGTTTTCAAATTCTTCTACAAATTTAACTGGACAATCATTCTCTTTAAGTTTCATACTTAACAATTTCCTCTTTAAAAACAGTTGTCCTGGCAATCCTTTCTTTTCATATTTATTTTTTAGCACTGTCCACATTTTGTAAGCAGTTTTACACTCTCTTAAGCTTTCTATCTCTGAATCTTCTATGCACTGTACTAAAAGAGATTTTGCCTTGTTGTCCTTTTTCTTCTTAGCTGCATCATCTTCCAATGCTACCTCGCTTCGTACATAAGTTAATACGTCGTGTTCTGCCAGTATTAATTCTATTCTGAATTGCCATGTATGGTAATTTTTTCCATTTAGTGGTTCTATGCTTAATTTCTTCTCCATTTTACTTTTTGTTTGTACCAAAACTGAACGCCTTCGTTTTTTACCTTTACCGGCAAATATTCTTAACCACACACAAAAATGGACTCTTCCACTCTTCCGCACAAACTGTATTGAACTTTTTACTTTTGACTTTATTTATGCTTTACCGCATTCCCCATAGCCTGGAACCGACCTGGGCCCATAACCTGATGTAAATTAAAACTTCCTGCACTCTTTCTTTAAACTTTCTATTTATATATACTTATAAAACACAGTCAAATATCAGGAAAAACAATTACGCAACTACTATTCTGACGACCATCTTTCACCCCCTTACTTCCCTTCGTTTATTAGATGGGTCATCCCAAACAGTGTTACCAAAATACCAAAAAGATTTTAGTGTCACAGAATAAAATAAATCTAACAGTAAAGCCTGCAAGTTATTAAACTTTGAGTGTAGAAGAAATTAATAAGAAATATTGTGTATGTGAAGAAAATGTTGACCCCTAATGCGTCATCAATTCCGGAGCGGTCCTAAGGTTAATGCAGTTCCTACACTTAACGTGCCCAGGTAAGTTACAGAATTAAAGTACCATTGCGAGCAAAGAAAACTGAGACACGCATTTTTGCTTCTACCTGCTGTTCTAGAGAGCCTATAAAAAAAAATATCAGCTTTGATGTTTAAAATAGGTCTTTTGTCTGTTGATTAGTAGAGCATCGATTCCATGTTTTATTTTTTTTATGATAGTCTATAAGATCTAGAATAATATAGATAAAATGTTTTTGTCGGTTTTTTTTCCTAGCAGTGGTACCACTTACTTTTTAAATAACCGAACTAAAATATATTGTGCCTATAACAATATTGCAATAGTTTTATAGAGGCAGAATATAGGTACCTACTTTTAATTTATCTATATCTACCTATACTTATAATTAGGATAATTGACTTGAGGCGCCTATATATATTATACTTACCTAATTTTTTTTTGTATTCCAGGATTTACTGATTTTAATTTGGAAGGAGTCGCAGGAAAAGGAGCTTGCCTGATTGTCGATTGATGGTGGATATATCAAAGGTATGTTATTTTATATACATTTCTATGCAGAAGAAAATCAATAGTTTAATAAACTCCCTCTAACTTTTAATTAATGGAAAATTTGTAGAGTAATTATTGTAGTAACTACATACAATCTAGTGTAGGTATAGGTACGTACCTTAAAAGATTTAGATGTATACCTGCTGTTGTTTGTTCAATTTTTTAAAGAAAAACAATAGTTGGTGTATTTCTCTTTTCGTTATATACTTATAATAAATACCTATTGACATATTTATTATTACTTCTATAAGGGTTGAGTTTATTATATAAATAGGTGCCTATTGCAGTAAACTTTAACTGATTTATTATAAGTAATATTATATGGATGGCTCTGTAGAAGTTTCTAGTAATGTATAAATAATTAATATATTGCATGGCATTTTTCAGCAGTTCCCTCAAGGGCACAACAATATGGATGTTGCCAAACATATCAGGACAAGAAAGTAGGTCAGCCCTATCAAAAGCAAGTATTTTGGTGGGTAAGTGATTTGTTACAGTATATTTAGCATTTTATAAACATTTTTGTATACCTAAATTACTTTTTGCTTATATATACCTGTGTATACCTAGATACTAGGAAATATTAAAATTTGTGCACACAATGGAGAGAAAGGCCAATCTCCTAAATAGCCATGCATCAATTTATAGATTAAGGAAATACCAAAATATTGAATGGGTCATAAATTCATTTTAAAGGGAAACCTAATTTTATAACATAAAAAAAAGTCCCATTTGTTATACCTACCTGCCATATTCAAATTTCTTGACCATTGATAATACTTAATGACCTAAAATTTATAAAGATTTTATTACTTTATTGTAACATCATCCTATTGCTCATTTATTAGTGATTTACAAAATATCTCCGCCCCCCCCCCCCCCAACGTGTGTCCACGAATAGGTATAGAGTTCGCAAGTGGAATAACATTTTTTTGTATGTTATAAAATTCGAGCATTTGCAGACATGGGTTTAAAGGAACTTCTTTTCTTAAAATCATGCATACATATGAACCCCCTTCAATATTAACATTTAATTATGAAACACGCTGTATATTTAAGAATAGCCCTCCGCAAAATGTATACTTTGCATACCCATCTAGGCATATTAACAATTATTATAATTATTCCAAACACAAACTAACAATGACAAACAGAGAGGGACATGATATTTATTTATTGTATAAAGTTCTTGTATCATTTGCCTCCTAGTATAAATGCGTTTAAGAAGTTAAAAAGGAAAACATTTAATTGCTGTCAACTATGAAACCTTATGATATGAATATTTTGAATTTGTTAGAAACAATACAGGTCATGTTTTATTGTTCACATTATTTCGTTTTATGTGTTAAACTTTGGTTGTAACATGCTTTTGAAATCAAGAGGGTTTATTATTATTAGACAATAAATTTAATAAAAAAATGTCAACATGTCTTATCTTTTATTCCTCCTTTTTTTTGTGGTAATGAGATTATTTGTCAATTTGTACCTATATGTGTTTAGGGCATGAAAATTCATTGTTTTTGGAATAATGTGTTTCATAAAATTGGAATCCACACTTTTAGAGATTTTTTATTATTTTTGTATGGTAAACAGTAGAGTAGCATCTCTAAAAAAGTGTGCTTAGTTTTAATCTTTATTTTTTATAAGATATTCTAAGAAAATTGAAATTTCATGCCCTGAAGACATGCAAGTGATAAATGATAATAATGAACTGTTATTTAGTGTTATGAAGAAGCTTAATTATTATTTTTATTTCTTGGGTTTTCGGTCAATTTCAAAATTAAAAACAATGTTTGTTTTTTGTGACGTTTCGCTTTATTATATTGTAAACCATTAAGCGTTTTCGGTTTATTATATTTTAAACGCTTTATGGTTTACAATATAATAAAGCAAAACGTCACAAAAAACAAACATTGTTTTTAATTTTGAAATTGACCGAAAACCCAAGAAATAAAAATTTTAATTAAGCTTCTTCTAATCTTGACTAAATGGTGAGGGAAAAAAACAGATTTCTGTAATTGGTACGTTCGAATACCGTAAGATGTCGCAAGGCCTTACCATTGCATTGCATAGTGGTTCCTGTAATTCATTTTGTGGAAGAAGTTATAGAATACTATCTTCGCTTTTAGTTGTGCGTGCAATCCCGGCAGGTCTTGGCGCATTATCGCTAATAATTTTATTAGGCAGTTTGCGTTCTAAACTTTGTTTCTTTTTTCTATGGACACAAGTCTTGGATTGTAGATATATTAAAAATTTAAGTGTCGGACCAATTAGAGTGACTCGATGTCAGGTTTACAGAGTCTATAAAATAGATTACCCAATGGTTGAAAGTTGTAATTGTTAAACGCATATAGTACCTGAATAAAGAAAAGACTGCGACATCTATGAATTAATTGTTCAATAAATGAATTCTTTACAATCTAAAAATAATTTTTAAAAAATTTTTCTTTTTCGAAATAAGGGGATTAAATGTTTATAGGAGGGTTGTTCTCTTTACACAAGAACATGCACTTTAAGTTGAGGTTCACTGCACTGACAATAGGTGGGAAATTTTAAATTTAAATTGAATATAAATCAAAAATAATGATGTTATGAAGGGAAATACTTATAAAATAAAATCACAAACAGATACATAGAAGTGTGACAAAATTTTTTTCATATCAAAGAAAAAGCGGATGTAGGCAGATTTGCATAGGTACAGTATAAAAATGTTATTGTTTTTAAAAATGTTAATTGTGTTGTGAAAGTAAGGAGATATTGAGTGGGAATTGAAAGAGTGAAAATGTGTCTTTAAGAGAAGAAATAAGAACATTGTAGCACCAACAAGAGGGAGCGTGGTCCCGCCAAGTATGCTAACAGAAAACACCAGGATCCGTCCATCGACCCCTCAGCAGCAATATCACATCTCAATGATGGGAGAAACCCATGAGACTAATCTATATAGCCAATGCACTAATCTGTTAACCGCCGCTGTAGGGGCCCAAGAACGCCCCAAACTATCAACCGCCAACGGATGGCAGGCCCACGCAGCCCCCTATGGGGACACACGTTCGTTGAGTTATATCCAAATATTTGATGCAGATACCCCTTGTGTCTCAGTTTCTAAATTATCAAAGAACCGGTTTATTGTGTCCTCGTCGGTAGCTGCTCTGGCATGGGAAATATTTTGCGATAGCCTCTGACTTAGCTCTGGTCTCCGGGCCAAAAAAGAATTTACCCAGTCAGCTCCAGGCAAATTGTTTCTAAAACATGGTATATTTCTGCCTTGGCGTTCCAAAAAGGATTTGACGGAGATTCTTAAGTCAAAGGTCGTTATGGGAAATCCAAATGCAGATAATGTAATTAAATGTGCGGCGAAAGCATTTTCTTCTTCCTTTGTAAAAACTCTTGGCCTACCATGTATAAGTCCATGTTCTTGGTTATTTGATATTTTTTAGCTGCATTACGAATCGATAGTCGCTTTTCGCGTATATCGTTTAGAGCTTGTTCTAATTTTTCTTCGGAGTAATTTTTGTAATTGCGTGATCCAGGTAAGCGGCGAGGTTTACGAGGCATGACTAAACTGTAAAAAATCACAAAATTACTTAGGAAGAAATATATTTAAACTTAGGCACGTCTAACTTTAGAACACAATTTATTTTAAAGGCATGGTCCTATTTCTCACATACACGGGTAACTTTGGGACATGAACCAAAGATACCCCTGCATGTTTACATTTTTGATAAAAATATAAATATTTCAACCAAATTATAAACTAGAAATTTGCAATAAATGGGAAAACTAAGCTAAAACTATAGGTATTAGAAAATGCTTACCACAGTTTTTAAATATTTTGTTACTTCGGTGTACCATAAGAAAGTTTACAGGTATTTGAAATCACAGCTGTTTTCAGCTAATTCACTTCTAACCACAATAAAATTAGGAGATGGTATGCAACGTTGTCAAACTTCGTTATTTGTCCTAATATTATATACTTTCAACCACTAAGACACTAAGAGGTAAAAACTGCCTATTTTAAATGATACAGATATTTATTTAAATAAAACGTGCCAGATGCATGGATGTCCCAAAGATATACTCCAGTCACAATGTTACCCCAGTTTACGGTATTAATAAGTTTCTGAAACTTTTTTTAAAAAGTATAACAAAAATAGAAATATCTTATATTTTCAATAAATGTTTTTTTAATGAATATTTAAACCTTTTTTATAGGTATTAATTGTATTTTTAATTGTTTTTGGAATATTATTATAAATTTTTATTATTCTATCATATATATACAATAGGTAGATATCTATAATTGATTGTTTTCCAAAATGTAGGTAATATAATTAGGCGCGGGGGGCCTTGATGAATGCATTTTATGGTTTTATTTTGTAATTTTTTAAAGGATTAATATATGTTTCAGGATCCTAATAAGAAGACATTATTAATAAACAATATTGTGAACCTTGTTGGAATTTATAGTTTGTATCAAAAATAATGTGATTTGGTGCACATCGCGCCATCTTTATGTATAATGGGAAACTAGACCTTGACCGGTTATAAAGTATACTGTGATGTGGGTTTTCTATGTTTCCGTCCTTAATAAAGTTAGTATGTGCAGAACATCCAAGCGTGTCAGTTTTCCTTAGTTTTTCCTCGCATTTCATCAGGTTATGGGCCCAGGAACGCGATACTAACGGGTGGAAAAGTGAAATCACAGTGTTTGGGTAGCACAGAAGTGAAAGAATATGGCTGTGAACTATTTATCTAGCGTACCGATAGACTCTCAGGACGCGAGAATTATGATGACTGGGCGTTCGCCATTGAGAACTTTCTCGTTTTGGAGGGTTTATCAAAGTGTATAGACGGTACAGAGACAGACAGTGTTGTTATAGCCAAAGCAAAGGCGAAATTAGTGCTTACGCTGGATGCATCTCTATATGTGCATGTGAAAGAAGCTAAAACAGCTAAAGAGCTATGGGATCAGCTAAAGGCTATGTATGCAGATTTCGGCTTCACACGCAAGATAGGTTTGCTGCGAACTCTAATTTCTTTACGCCTAGAAACTTGCGAGTCCATGGAGAATTACGTTAACCTAGTGGTGGAGACATCACAAAAGTTAAGACGAGCAGGATTTACCATAGACGAGAATTGGATTGGTTCCTTGCTTTTAGCCGGTTTACCAGAGAAATATGCACCCATGATTATGGCAATCGAACATAGCGGGATCGCTATTACGACAGATTCCATAAAGTCGAAGTTGTTAGACTTACCGGCAGAGGGCGGCAGCGGTACTGGTGGTGCGTTCGGAGTAGGGCACGGCTTTAAAAAGCAGAAAGGTGGCAAAGCTGATCGAAGGGTAGTGAGATGTTACAAATGCAAGGAGATTGGGCATTACATGAATAAATGTCCCAAAAACACGTTTGTAAGCGACAAAGAACATATATCCAATGAACACAAGCATCAGAGTGCGCTGAGTGCTGTATTCTTAAGTGGACAGTTTAATGAACGAGATTGGTATGTCGACTCCGGAGCTTCGATACATTTGACAGCTCGAAAGGATTGGATTGAAAACATCTGTTATGAAACCGAATTAAAGTCGATTATGGTAGCAAATAAAACAACGGTACCCGTGTTGTGTGCTGGTGATATTAGCCTGAAAACTATAATCAATGAAGATAAACAAAGAGATGTTGTCATAAAAAATGCAATGTATGTTCCGGAGCTAACAACTAACTTACTGTCGGTAAGTCAACTTATTAAGAATGGTAACAGTGTCATCTTCGAAGAGAATAACTGTAAAATATTTAATAAACAAAATGAACTTGTAGCAGTTGCTGAAAGTGTGGATAATGTATATAAATTGAAATTTGAAGAATTCCCACCGCAGATGCTTGCCAGCTTGGCTGTGACAGGTGATATTTTGCATAGAAGATTTGCCCACATAAACTACAATGATCTAAAACTGATGCAACAAGGTGCTGTTGAAGGGCTTGTGTGCAAAGGTAAATTAAACAACAATGAAGTTTGTGAGGTTTGTTGTAAAGGAAAGCAATCTAGATTACCATTCAAAACTAGTAAAAATAGAGCAACGTCTTTGTTAAATGTAGTGCATGCTGATTTATGTGGTCCGATGGATGTTCCATCATTAGCAGGGTCCAAGTATTTTTTGTTGCTCGAAGATGATTTTAGTCGAATGAGTTTCATTTACTTTCTAAAGACTAAAGATGAGGCCTTTAATTTCTTTAAGAATTTTAAGGAAATGGTAGAAAACCAGAGCAACAAAAAGATAAAAATACTGAGAACAGATGGTGGAGGAGAGTTTATCGGAAATGAATTTCAAAAGTTCTTGAGTACATGTGGTATCATTCACCAGAAGACAAATCCTGGAACACCTCAACAGAATGGGATGGTAGAACGAATGAATAGAACCATAGTTGAAAAAGCTAGATGCCTACTATTTGATGCAGGTCTAGAAAAGAAATTTTGGGCAGAGGCAGTTAATACCGCAGTGTATTTGAGAAATCGCTCTATCGCTACTGGATTAGACAACAGGACACCTTATGAATTATGGAATAATAAGAAACCGAATGTGAGTCATATTAGAATCTTTGGAAGTGATGTTATGGTTCATGTAGCCAAAGAAAAACGCACAAAATTAGATAAAAAATCTGAAAAGATGATCTTAATAGGATTTTGTGATAATATAAAAGGTTACAGACTTTGGGATACAGACAAAAATAAAGTGATCACAAGTAGAGATGTAATAGTGATAGAAAAAGATAAAAAATATATATCGGTGGAGATTACTTCAGAACCACATATTACTGAAATAACACCACATTCAGTGGGGGATATAACAAGCAGTGAAAATGAATCTACTTATGAAAATACCTCTGATAGTTTCCATGATGCTGATACTTCGGATGATGATGATTTTTTCTTGCCAAATGCAGAAAGATTTCCAGAGGAGAATACACCAGTCAGAAGGTCGGAACGAGAGCGAAAGGCAAAGGTGTATAATGACTACGTGACTTATATGTGTATTAGTGATGTAGATCTGGAAGACGTCCCTGTGACAGTGTCGGAAGCTCTTGCCAGACCAGATGCTGATTGTTGGAGACAGGCGATGGCAGATGAAATGGGGTCGTTTGAGGACAACCATGCATGGGACTTGATTGATGTTCCTGACAGTGGTACAGTTGTACAGTGTAAATGGGTATTTAAGAAAAAGTGTGATCATGAAAATAAAGTGAGTTACCGTGCGCGACTAGTAGCAAAAGGCTACACGCAGCAACCAGGTATTGACTTTGAAGAAACCTATGCTCCTGTAGTGAGGTATTCTAGTTTGAGACTACTTCTTGCTTTGTCATTGAAACTTGACTTGCGTATAACGCACTTAGATGTAAAAACCGCTTTTCTGAACGGTTATTTGAAAGAGAGAGTTTTAATGAGACAGCCAGAAGGTTTCATAGAGAAAGAGAATGAAAACAAAGTTTGTAAATTGAATAAAGCTATTTATGGGTTAAAGCAGTCGTCAAGAGCGTGGAATCAAAGAGTTGATAAAGTCTTAATAAATTTGGGTTTTCAAAAATCAAATTATGAGGCATGTTTGTACACCCAAAAGAAAAACAATCTCTTGACGATTATCGCTTTATATGTTGATGATTTCTTGATTTTTTCCAATGATAATGTAAACACTGAAAATTTAAAAGAACAGCTTAGTTCAGAATTCAGAATAAAAGATTTAGGTGAGGTTAAACAGTTTCTTGGAATGAGGGTTAATCATGATCATGAGAAGAATACTATAACTATAGATCAAGAAAACTATATTAACCAGCTGCTTAAAAAATTTAAGATGACAGATTGTAAAAGTGTCAGTACACCAATTGAAAATTTTGATTTTACTAACGATAATGATGTTGCAATTGAAAATCCTTTGTATCAGAAATTGATTGGTAGCCTAATGTATTTGGCAGTGTTGACTCGTCCAGATATTTCCTTTAGTGTAAGTTTTTTGAGTCAATTTAATAATTGTAATAGTAACTATCATTGGAAGTGTGCCAAGAGAATACTTAGATATTTACAGGGTACAAAGAACTTTTGCATGAAGTTTGAGAAAAATGATTTGAATTTTATGGGATTTGTAGATGCCGATTGGGGGTCCAACAAACTGGACAGAAAGTCCTATACGGGTTATGTTTTTAAACTCTCTGGGGGCTCAATTTCATGGAAAAGTTCTAAACAAAAAACAGTAGCTCTTTCAAGCACCGAGGCCGAATACATGGCAATAAGTGATGCTTCGAAGGAGGCAATATTTTTGCGAAATTTGATATTTGACTTAACTGGTCAATTGGATTGTATCGTACTCTATAATGACAATCAGAGTGCACAGAAATTGACGGTTAATCCAATTCTCCATGACAGATCAAAACATATAGACATTAGATACCATTTTGTCAGAGATGCAGTGTCAGATAAAATTATAAATATTGAGTATTTATCCACTGACAAGATGATAGCAGACATCTTGACAAAAGCCCTGCAAAGTGTTAAAATTGACAAGTTTAATGCAGGATTAGGCTTAGAAGTTCTTAGTTAAATAATGTTTTGATATTTTCTGTACTTTTGCTGCTAATTTTTGATAAGTGGGGTTGTTGGAATTTATAGTTTGTATCAAAAATAATGTGATTTGTTGTACATCGCGCCATCTTTATGTATAATGGGAAACTAGACCTTGACCGGTTATAAAGTATACTGTGATGTGGGTTTTCTATGTTTCCGTCCTTAATAAAGTTAGTATGTGCAGAACATCCAAGCGTGTCAGTTTTCCTTAGTTTTTCCTCGCATTTCATCAAACCTTTTGTGGTTTTTGCCTACCTTAGGGGCTTGAAAGAGACTAGGATTTTTCTCACCACGATTTTTCCTGAGCTTTCTATCAGGCGAATATCCAGTTTTACACCCCGGCACGAAGCAAACGCTACTTGTAAAACATTGTGCGCCACTCATTGTTTACATTAATAACGCAAAAAAATGATTACAAAGCTTATTTTTCAAGATATTCGAAAAAAATACCGCATTCGCCTATCAAACCCTGCAAAAAATAGCTGGGAAGCGTGCAGTGGCGCCCTCGACGGCCAACCAGCGAAGTAACAAAAAACAGGGACATAAATTTAAAATTCGGCCATATTCGATCGGCCTCCTTCCTAAAGCCCTCCATACACAGAACAATAGAATATAGGTTGTTTCATTGTGACATCTTGAATCAATTTTTTTTTACAATTTGTAATCTTAATTGGTTGGCTTACCTAACGGTAGAGGGCAGTGATAAATACTACAAAGTTCAATAAATATATACGTGATAGTAAAGACAACAATATTTCTACCACTACTTTCACAAACTGAACTTTCCGGTTTATTAAAATAGCCTCTGTCGTCGTTAGATTGGCTGAATATCTAGTTGGAAAATCAATGCCTAAACTGACCTTTCCTTCCTCTTCTGTGGAATTCAAGGAACATAATAAACATAGCCTGAGTAAAAACTTGAGATGGATCGATTCGATCTTAAATCAATATAGGTAACTTTGTTTCTAAAAAAGTATCCAAAATTAAAATGCAAACCCTTCCAGACTCAAAATTCAACTGAACCTGCATCGATACAAGTGATCCTGCTTTGCCGCTGAGTCAGTTAATAAAAATTACTTTTGGGGAAATTGAGAGGAAGGAAGTGATATTTTTACAAAAGAACACAAATCAGTAGACAGGGTCAAAGGCAAAAGAATACGACTCATAGCAGCACAAATATCGTCTATTTAACCAGAGAGTCCCCCAATATTTTTTGAGATAAAATCTGGAAAATTTTCCAACACAAACTAAAACATAAAAAAGATAAAATATGCTATCAAAGCAACACCGGTGTGAACGAAAAGAAGTCTAAAGACAAAGGCACAATGTCTAGCTTAAGAAACAAATAATTATCCTAGCCAAAGAATAGAAAACAGATGTGTAGTAAAAGTGCGTTGGTTAATATAAAGGTGTTTATAGAGAGAACATGCCGCCGCTTAAATTCAAGAACTCGGTTAATATTCCAATTAGAATCATTTGGTAAAAATGTTTGAAAACTTAAATGATTAAGTACTTCAACTTTCTGTAGTTTTAGCAATTAATACTTAATGCTATGCGAATATTGAAGGCTGTGAATCTACATGAGAAATTAATGATAGATAGATAGTTTACTTTAGTTACGAAAATACGGAGTGTTAAAGTTTTAGGAAAAATATGGACATCAATTAATATTTTTGAAACTATAACCTACTTGAGATACTTTAGTGATATTTAGTACGTAGGGACAGTTAATAAAGGCGGTGCATATTTTTCAATACAAAAATAATTTTCAGCTTTAGCAGTGGCGTGCCTACGGGCACTAACTTCGATATTTCTTTCCGAAATAAAAAATATTTTTGAATTCACCGTTCAATGTGAAATATAAGAGCTTCCCTGAATTATTTTCCTGCGATGCTCTGTTTTTGAGTAATAAAATAAAAACCGTTGTATTGTCCGAGAAAATTAATCTAATTATTGAAGTACCTACCTATATACAATTTTGCAATAAATCTAGTTGCCCTGGAACATGTCACTTGCTTTTTACATCTGATATTTTCTGGTTAGTCTCTGTTGTTCAAGTCTGTGCGTTGTAAAAATTATTTATTTCATTTTATTTTTACCATATTGTTAAAAATGGTGAATTATTCAAATGCAGAAATGGCGGAAAAGCATTACGTGTATGGCCTCGCCGACGGTAATGAAGAGGAAACAAGACGTATTTACCATCTGAGATCTTCCAATCGTGCTTTCGAAGAACATATCCTGAAATGAGTATACGAGGAAGATTGCTAGAAACTTGAATATTTTCCATGAAATTGTTTGGAGAATTTTAGTATATTTTTTTATTATACCGTAGGTACCATATTTTAAGAGTACAGGCATTACTTCCCAGAGATTTTCCAAGACGTGTGACCGTCCGTCAGTGTTATCTTCATAATATTGCACAAAATTCGCAATTTCAAACACACATCCAGTTCACGGACGAAGCTAATTTTTCAAGAAATTCCATTCGGAATTTCCACAACAATCATTTGTGGGCGCAGAAGAAAATCTCTATGCCGTAACCGAAACCCATTTCCAACAGCAATTTTCGGTTAACGTATTGGGAAGGAATTATTGGAACCACTTTATTGACCCGTTCTTTTTGCCGCTACGACTTGACGGACTATCTTACCTCAAGTTCCTTCAAGAACTGCCTCTACTGCTTGAGGATGTTCTAATAGCAATTAAGAAACCATATGTGGTACATGCACGATGGTGCACCAACACACTTCAGCGTAGTGGTTCGCAATTATTTACAAACTCCCAACCTCAACAGCTTAGATTAGAAATACTCCGGGGATATTTCAACGAGTGCGCCATTCTGTAAGAAGGAGGGCGGAAGGATGCAAATAATTGAAAAGGGGCCATTTTCAACAATGTTTATAATAATTGCTCCATGTTAGTTGTAGTGTTATGTTAATGTTGTATGATGTCAGTTGTTCATTACACACGCAGATGCCAAATCGTAGTATGTTTAATTTTTCCTATTAAATTAATAAAAATTTTACTTTTCTCACTCAAAAATGGCGCATCGCAGAAAACCAACTCAAGAGAACTATTATGTTTAAAATTGAATAGTGGATTTAAGAATATTATTTATTTAGGAACAAACTGTTGACGTAAATGTACCATTTTTTTTTCTCAAAAATCTCGAAATCAGTGCCCCTAGGCACGCCACTGTTAAAGCTGAAAATTATTTTTGTATTAAAAAATATGTACCTTTATTAACTGTCGTTACGCGTCACTGAAATAACTTTAGTAGTTTCGAAAATATCAATTAATTTTCATTTTCTTCCTTAAAGTTTATCACCCCGTATTTTCGTAAAGGGACATTTTTTGACCATAGTTTATAAAGCAAATTATCATTAATTTTTATGTATATTTGCACCCTAAAATATTCTCATATGACTAGGAAATATATCGATCGTGATGTAATTTTTTTTACTCTATTCACTAAAAACAAACAAAATATTTTTATTGGACACTCTGCATGTATATACTTAAATCGAAAAGTGAAGATAGCCATTCCGAGACTAATAATCGAATATATTCAATAGGAAAAAAGTTCTGCCATTATTTCTATGTTTGGTGAACCGAAATTGCGCATTTCGTATCCTCTAAAATATGCAGGGTTTTTTAGCAGGCCATAGCAGTGGCCACAAATGGAGCAGGGTTACTAGTTATGGCCACATATTAGAAAGAGCGAAGCAATGCCAAATAAAGCGCAATAAAAAGAGAAAAGAAATGTGTTTTTTCTCAGAAAAATGTCTGTGAGGAGACTTTTTCGATATTCAGAAAATGCAATAAAGAACGCCCTTAACGCAATAAGAGAAGGTGGTATGCCTGTTGCCACTG
Source organism: Polydrusus tereticollis (assembly GCA_963920685.1). Lineage (NCBI taxonomy): Eukaryota > Metazoa > Arthropoda > Insecta > Coleoptera > Curculionidae > Polydrusus > Polydrusus tereticollis. The sequence continues at coordinate 62,984,080 of OY987329.1, forward strand.
CCTGTAAGAAATATAATGTTCCTAGAACTTCGGTGCGCAATCGTTTAAAGGAAAAAACTTCAGATGATTGTCGAAGAGTTGGACCAGAGTGTGTTTTGGGTCTGGATGTATAACAGAGTCTAGTGACATGGATCCTCGAGTCTTCGGCAAGGGGTTTCCTATTAACAAAGAGTGAGTGTTGATATAAAGATATTCAAGGATACACCGGGTAAGAAATGATTTGATTTATTCTTGAAAAGCGTCATCGGAAGTATCGAAAGAAAATATAAGGCGCTGGTTTCGAGAAACACCGGAGCTTTTAGGACCTGATGCTGAAACGAATATTTAACATGGACGAGACAGCAATTTTTTGTCGCCAAAAGGAGCTCTTGTTCTTGGTCCTAAGGGTCAAAATATTTACGATATTGGTACTTCTGATAAGGACAACTAACCTGAACTAACTTTAATTACGGTAAATGCCAAAGGAGACTTTGCCCCTTCACTAACTATTTCCAAGTTTAAAAGTCTTCCAAAAGCCTACGTTAATGCTCCTAAACATTCGGCAATTGGAATTTCAGATACGGGTTGGATGCACCGTAAACAAATTTCGAATGTTTCGCTAATGTTTTCATTAAATATTTGGAGTCAAAGGCAGTCTGGTGATTGTATTCGTTGATGACCATTCATCGCAGTCATCACTACACTTAAGTAATGTATGCTGTGAAAATAACATCATCCTAATTTATCTTCCGCCTAATACAACACCATGCTGCAACCATTGGATGTAGCGTTCTTTTTCCCTTTCCCGCAAGCACGGAGAAAAAATAGTCAGGCAATGAATGTATGATCATGAGGGAAAATAGAAAAGAAAGATATTCCAAATGCACTAGATTCAATTGTAATCCGAAAATACTTTTCCACTACTATTCGATTAGGGTTTCGTACATGCGGACTTTATCCTATTGATGAGAATGCTCCAAATTACAACCAATGTATAAAAAAGCGAGCCCCGAATCTAGATTGCAATGGAGATATTGCAAGAAATAAAGTCTATGACGATGACACGATGAGATGTCTCACTTTTGGTTCTTGGAAGAACAAATTGATCCTTTCGTAATGAAAAGCTTTAAAGAAACATCTCTAACGGACTATTCCTGAAGAGGGGAGGAGAAGTATTCGGAGCTTTATAATTTTATCAAGAATTAGTCATTAAATTAGTGTCAGGGTTAAGATTACACTTTTGCTGAATACACCGACATGCTATTCATTTATGGGGAAGTTCGATGTAATTGCAGAGCCATTTCTCGACAATATTAAGAGCGGTTTCCTGAAAGGCGAGTTCCAGCTTACACTCACTTCATGTGTTGGCTGAGGAAACCCTCATGGTATTCACATAGGGGGTATCAACATAGGTTCTCGGTCAACATGTGGGCCGGCATTGTTGGAGAACCATTAATTGGACCGATCATGTTGTCTCCTTGTTTAACCGTTATTATTTATCTTAATTTCTTAAGAAATGTATTGCCAAAATTGTTACATGATCTGCCCCTAATTACACGAAAGAACTTATAATTCCAACATGATGGACCCCAGCTCATTTTTAACTTCCTGTCCGCGGGCAACTAAATGAAAATTTTAGAATACATTGCATTGGCCGCGGGGCCCTGTCACCTGACCAGTGCGCTCCCCAGGTCTAACATCTTTAGATTTTTTTTCTTTGGGGGTATATGAAAAGTCTCGTTTATCAACCACCAATCGAGTCAGAAGAAGATTTGGTGGCTAGAATTTCTGCTGCGGCTGAAGTAATCCAAACCATGCCTCTGAAGTTTTTAACCACGGCAACTTAAATATTCTGCGTAGGTGCAGTAAATGTATCGAGCGTAGTGGCAGGCATTTTCAGCAACTATACTATTTTAGGTTTCTTTTGTACTACCTACCACAATAATAACGCTGATTAGCTTATCTCCTGATATTTGTACTGAACCTCATTGTTTTTAGCGGCTTTTACAGAGATTATCCTTTTTATGTAAAAGGCATAGGAAAATCATAATCTGACGTTAAAAAGGCAAGAAATTGAAGCCTTAGAGGAATGTGGTCAAATTTACCCTAATACCCCTCTGGTTCGCACGCCTCTGGTTAAAGTTAACATTGTCCAATAGGCTCAAATAGATGAACTTACTAACAGTAATTTATGTCCCAAAATTGGTTGCGGTAGCAGAAGTAGTTCCGGAGCTTCAAAACGAGAACTATAAAGGCCATCTTCAAAGGGCTCTAGCTCCATGAGGAAGCGTTCCCGGACCCAGGTTCATATGGATTATTTTTTCCCGTGTTCTATCTACCCTAGAAGTTTGTAATATGATCACATTAATACCCTGTATACATATAAAATCAAAGAAAATCGCTTATTGAACAAAATGCGTTTTTTGTTTAAATTTTTTTTTATAGTACCTATGCTTAAATCGTTCGATACACTGAATAGACTTAATAGTCGTGGGCAAAGAATTATATATCTTTATACAGCGCATGAGTGGACCTTTATGAAAAGAGCTGTTCACTCACCAGACACCCTTAAGTTATTTCCCCCCTAGTAAAAACATAACCAGGGATATCACCATTTCTAACAAACATATCGAAGATATAGGGAGAGGGGGGGGGGGGGAATTGGGACACGGGGCACATATGGACATTTCAAATTTTAGCGCCACTAAGCGTAAAGTTTAATTATTGTACTGCCTATCGTTAGAGCGCACCACGTACCCATTTTATTGTAGAAAAGGTTCGACGGCGTCAAGCGACTCAGTAGCTAATTACAGTTTGTTAGGTGCACGTGTCCGGCGTGGTAAATAAATCGGAAATCGTTTGAGATCGAATATTTTCCATGTGGATGCTAGAATTAACTCAGTTGAAATTCTAAAGGTAAGTGGACTTGTTTATGCTTACTATGTCTGTATGTGCTGATGTAATTGTTTATTTTAGTTACTTATATAACCCCACTTTGTTTATAAGCATGATTGGGGCATCTAGTCGGGGGCACATATGGACAATGTCCCAATCTGCCGCAGAGAAAAATGTGGAAAATGACTAAAAACAATTTTCAGGCATTAACATGGTAAGGACTTACAAGAGGAAGACCAATCGTTCTGCTATATCGGAGGAGAATATAATTGCCGCTGTTGAAGATGTTTTGCAAGGAAGACTTTCAATAAGAACTGCAGCCACAACCTACAACTTGACAAAATCGACCGTGGGTAACAGAGTGAAAAAAATAAAGGGACGACGTCTGAAAGATCCTTACCGAGACCATGACGCTCCTGACAGACAAAATCCAGATGATCAAATATCATTTTCATCACCATTCCAGTCAAAGTATTCGTCTCAACAAGTTTTCACATCTGCTCAAGAAGAACAACTGGCCAAATATTTTATCCAAAGTTCGAAAATAAATTATGGTCTCACATATACACAAGCTCAAAAACTGGCATATGAGTATGCCAAAAAACTTTAATAATAATAATAATAATAATAAATGACTTTATTGTAATGGTAAGATTACAAACGGCGAAGTTGAAGCAAAGCTTCCTCACTTAACCACTATGATATAATATATATATAGTAGGTAATTAATAGTCACAATACTACATAACTAATTAACCAAATAATAAAAAATTAAACTCTATAAATTCAAAGTAACGTTATAATATATACTATGGTAGGTAATATGTAAGTAATAAGTACTAAGTACTTAACCTTATTAAAAACATGAAACTATATTTAAAATATAACTGAAAACATAATCAAAAATATAATCAACCTGACCAACCAAAAAAATTATAGAATTTAAATAAAGTTAATTAAATTTTAAAACTGACAGTAGACAGGTAACAAAAAAAAGGAAGAACTTCCTTTAGAATAGATAAAATGGGGTCCACTTATAATAGGTGCCCAGTGGCTTCCTATAGGAATCGTAAAACAATAAGAAACATTAATTACTTAGCTAACGAGGCCAATTATACTCAGTCATATATGTACAAAAAGCACATTTATCTGAACAAAGCATGTGGTGTTAAATCATGGCGATTTGGAAGCAATATACAGGGAAAATGATGAAAGAAAAATGAAGTACGCTTACCTAACGGGAGCTGTAGGGTCTTTAAAATTTTAAAATTGTAGGGGATCCCAAAGGTGATGAATGCTCCGAATACTCGGCCCTTTTTGGTCCTGGTGACCCACCCGACTTAACTAAAAGAGAGCCCCAGAAGGCGTTTTAGGAGAAAAGTTGAAAAATTGACAAAGAAACGCCATGGTATATAAAAAAACTCACCTTCGACAGCAAACAACTGCGACCAAAAAATCCCACAATGTGGCTTTCTGCGGCCCCGCAAACCAAAAATGATTAAAGCAAACTAAAGGGGTACAGAAAATAACGCTTCTAGATCCAAAATCCTGGAAAGATGGCTTGAATAGCCCTGGATCCAGAAACGCTTGTTGCTTCATCGATCGCTGGAAGTTAAGTGAGGTCACTGAAGAATTTCAGGTTAAAAGTTAAAGCATGTGCCGTTAACACGATGTGAGAAAAAAAAACGACAGAGAGAGGTGGAGAGGGATAAAGCGAATTTGGGGCGACCCACTTCCGGCCAGATCTACCGTTCCGGCCGAAAAGAGGTTAGTTCACACACTGGCGGTGACATAGAATGAAGTCTTTAGAGCCATGCCCATTCCATTGCAGATATTCCAAGCCAAGAGAAATGAAACAGATGTACCCAAATTTAGTTTTAGATAAGAAGTCAATTCATAATCCATGCCATCCATTATAAATTACTCAAAAAAAAACCTATGTCCCAAACTATCTTTTCCATTCGAGAAACGTTCGTTGAAGATTGGTTGCTGAGTATTATGGCCCAAACATCTTTCCAGAAGGAGACTATTAACCTAGAAAATTGATTAGCCAATCTGACAGGTGATAATAAAAATTGAAAACAAAGAAATATATTTGAATTACATAATGAAACACTAGTTATAAGTATAAGTCTCGGATAGTGTATTCCAGGGAGATATGTGATTTAAAATAGGAGGATAATGTGGCCCTGCTTGGTCAAAGACAACGAAAACAGAGGCCGTTGACCTTAGGTACGTATTTACTTTTATACAGAGGGAACCAAACATTGTTTTAAAAAGGCAAAATACAATTTTTAAAAGACACAATACAAGTCAGACATGTGATATGAGGTATTAGATTATAATAATTCATTTGTGACAAAATCGGATTGTTACAACTCCCCCTCTCCTAGGAAAGGTGAGGAATTTCCTAAAGGAAATTGACCGACGATAATCAAGCACAAAAAGCCTCATTAGCTAAGTAAAGCAAATCAAACAATAAATTAAGTATCCATCCATACCCAAAAAAAAAATAATAAACAGGGACCGAAACACTCCCGGAGCGTTTATCAAATATAGTTACAAGTAACGTAAGAGTAAGGAATAAAGTAAGTAATCAAAATAATTCATATTAATTTCAAGCACTGTTCCGCAGCCGACAGCCCATGGAGACTCCGAGAGAGGAAAGGACGTGACCCTGAGTTGTTTGTACGGTATAGAGGTCCAAAAAAAGCGAACTCGATGGATATCGGACTTAAGTTAGCATTACGTACAACCAAATGTGTCTTAGCAAACCTCGTGTACTAACCTCATACAAACAAACTCGCGGTACAACCTCGCACCCACAAGAAAGACCCAAGGAAGGCAAATACACAGCAGTACTTGAAAAGTGGAAAAATAAAGATAATCAATATCAACAAAAAAAATAATAGTTGTAACCCAGATGTTCCACCGGTCAAAAGGGAGTGTATTTTATAACACACCAAACTAAAAGATACAAACGTGTCTGTGACAACTAAATGTACCACAGCCTTCAACAGGAAAATTGAATTAGGGTGTTCCTAAAGGCGGCACTGCTCCTGACCTGGCGTATCACACGGGACCTGCGGACGAGGTCATAAGCAGTAGTTTCGCCCTCCCCTGTGCTGCATCGATGTGCAGACTGAATCAGGGGGTCAGACAGCCACCCTCACAATATAACTCTGCCCGCAAATCTGCCTTCAGCAGAACGAACATTCCACAAAAGACGGCAAAGCGCCACCCAGGGGCACCCGCTGCCCCTCAGCCTCTTATATAACAGAAAAAAAGAAGGCTGTATATAAATAGGACAAAATCGGTAAATATAAAGTAGCCAACACTAAGCTATTAGTTGCCATAAGGAAAAAAAAATGAAGGGAGGCAGAAGAAAGATACAAAGTAAAAAGGAAAAAGGTAAATCAAGGTAAGTAGGTAAGTAATTGGACAGTGGGTGCAAATCCGGTAGCAATCGTATTGGCTAAAGACATGGAGACTTTGCCAAATGACCTACGAAAAACATACCTACAGGTGAGATAAAAGAATAGTGAAAAGATAATGACGTAAGCAAAGGTAAGGTAAGGTAAGATTTAAGTCCAGGTACAAATCCAGTAACAACCGTAAAGGCCAAAGACATCAAGACTCTGCCTAATGACCTGGACGAACAAAAACAAAACCCAAAAATAAAGCAATAAATCAACCAAACAAATAGATAAGCAAAGGTAAGGTACGGTACGCAATTGGACTCCAGGTACAAATCCGGTGACAACCGTATTGGCAAAAGACATCGAGACTTTTCCAATAATTGACCTAGGCAAAAGAACGTACCAAAAGATAACTAAAAATCAAAGCAAAGATAATGAAACAAGGTAAGCAAGGTATTATTCAAGGTAAGGTAAATAACACAATAAAAGCAAAGCAAAGGAAAAACATCAAACAAATGGCAACTAAATCAAGTCAAATCAGGTAATTATAGTCTGTAATCAGACTTTCAGCAAAGCTAATAAAATAAGCAAAGCGACGTAACGTCAAGGTAAGGTAGTAAGTCAAATCCGGGTATAGTGGTTTACTGGGGGTAGTAGTAAAAAAGATCCTAAGTAAATTTAAAAAACTAGAGACAAGTAATGATTTATACGAAAGTATAACAAGGAAATCCATCAAATCCGGCCCTGTTGAATGCTCATCTCATTTCACGCTAAGATGACAATTTAAAAGACACTAACAACGAAAACTAAAATGAAATCATAATAACGGAGAAGTAAAATCAACAAAAAAAAAAATCAAAGGTGTTTAAGAAAATATATAAAAGTAATTATTTATACCAGATTACATAAGAAATTAATCAAATCCGGCCCTGCTGAACGCTCATCTCATTTCACGCTAAGATGACAGTCCACAAGACACTGATAGAAGGAACTCAAATTAAATCATGGTAATCGAGGAGAACTAAAGAAAAAGTGAAACTGAAACTGTGCAACTGGTGCTCAACTCATTTCACGCTAAGATGAGGCCCAGTGAGTGAGGGAAAAGGTAGAAAATATCAATCCAAAGAAATAATAACACTAAAATATTAGGAATACTCCGTTATCAATAAAATAAAAGAAGATGCACGTGACTAGCAAATAAAAATAGTACAATAGCTGAAGGCTGAAGCAAGAAGTAACTTGAAGCGGATAGACTGAAGGTCTCAGGACTTCAACAAGCAACCCGACTGAAGGTCATGGTGCTACGCAGAGTTATTATATGCCCACTGCTGCAGGGCTTAAACAAGCAACCTGACTGAAGGTCCTAGTGCATGGGCACTTAACGGGCTTTTACCGTCACTGTGTTCCCAGTGCAGGATTATTCTACGCCCACCTCTACAGGGCTAGTAATAAAAGAAAAGCAAAGTAAAACAAGGCAAGCAAATTAAGACAAGGCAAGCAAAGTAAATCAAGGTAAGCAAAGTAAAAAGAGGGAACCCCAGTAAGAGCCAACAAGTCAAATCGGGAAACAAGTCACAAACGGGCAGTAAAACAGCAAAAATTCAAAAATAAAATGACAAAGCAAAGAGAAAAACGATATAGTTACGAAATAAATAAAGTAGTCATGAAATATATAAAATGATCTTATAAGATATATAAGGTAAGTTATAAGATATATAAAATAAAGTGACAGAGCAAAAGTAATTATAAGGTAATATATAGAAAAAAAAAATGAAAACTTTGAGCTGTTTAAACGGTTGTAAAAACCATATTACGTTCGTACGTGCAACAAAATAATCACCGGACCTGGGAGGACAACCTATCCGCAAAAAGGGCCGAGTATTCGGAGCATTCACCACCTTTGGGATCCCCTACAATTGTAAAGACTCTACAGCTCCCGTTAGGTAAGCGTACTTCATTTTTCTTTCATCATTTTCCCTGTATATTGCTTCCAAATCGCCATAATTTAACACCACATGCTTTGTTCAGATAAATGTGCTTTTTGTACATATGACCGAGTCTAATTATTGGCCTCGTTAGCTAAATAATTAATGTTTCTTATTGTTTTACGATTCCTATAGGAAGCCACTGGGCACCTATTATAAGTGGACCCCATTTTATCTATTCTAAAGGATGTTCTTCCTTTTTTTGTCTTCTCTTGTCTTTTCTTGTCTTTTCTTGTCTTTTCTTGTCTTTTCTTGTCTTATCTGACTTCCCCTCGTCTATCTGACGTCTTGTTGACGTCCCTGGACACACCATCGTCTAGAACGTCTTCACAACAGGTTCAGGTTTAATTAAATACTAACCCCCCTTTTTTATTTTAGTTAATAAAGCCAGCAATAATTTTAATTTTCTTTGTTTGATTTATGCAGCTCTACCCTTAGTTCTCTTTGTTTCTTTTGTTTTTAACTTGTGTTTGTGTGGTGTCAGGTCGCACGGTCAGGGCTAGCTGCACGACCATCTTGGAGGTTTCCAGCTTTTCCTGTGGCAAAGCTGGTGGCGCTTGTTAAACCCCCTCCCGCGAGCTAGGGCAATTGGCACGCGTGCTCCACAGCTAGTGCTGCTCGTGCTCTCTGACCACCACTTATCATTTTTTTTTTGCTTTCAAAAATTAATTTAATTAAATTGAATTACTCTGATTTTTTTATTAGTCGATTTTAAAATTGCGGTTCGGCTTATTCAGCGGTGCTCATCACCATCTCCTTTTTTATATATAAAATAAATAATTTTTTTTTAAATATTATTTATTTTATTTCTCCTCAAAAAAAAAACAACAGCGAAATACGCGTTGCAATTTTGGCGCCCAACAAGGGGCCCTTTTTGGTCCTGGTGACCCACCCGACTTAACTTCCAGCGATCGACGAAGCAACAAGCGTTTCTGGATCCAGGGCTATTCAAGGATTTTGGATCTAGAAGCGTTATTTTCTGTGCCCCTTTAGTTTGCTTTAATCATTTTTGGTTTGCGGGACAGCAGAAAGCCACATTGTGGGATTTTTTGGTCGCAGTTGTTCGCTGTCGAAGTTAAGTCGGGTGGGTCACCAGGACCAAAAAGGGTCCCCCGTTGTCATGTCAACAACATAACATTATATGATCAATATATTGAAAGCCAAGCTATACACAGCTAATTATATTTGTAGCGTTCCAATGTCCCCCCCCCCTCTCCCCTACAGCACAAGCATAAATAAATAGTGCTGGCACGGTCATAATATTTAAGTGTTTGAACTTTTCACGATTCTCTGTAATGTATCCCAAGCATAATTCTAACTACTCGCTTTTGAGCTACAAACACCCTATCGGCATCTGCGTTAGAAGGATTGTACCAAAACATAATACTATACGAAATGATAGACTGAACACTAGCCATATATAAAAAAGTCATATTGCATTGACACCGACCTGATGACGCAAAGAACGAATGACATACGTTGCCCTACCTATTCTATTTACAACAGGACCATGCCACGTGTTCCTCCCACTGTAGATCATCATCCACTGTGAATCCCAGGAATCTAACAGCTCGAGTTTATTCTATACTTTAACCATCAATAAAAACATATATAGACTCAAAGTTGTAGTCTTGAAAGATCATTAAAGAGGTTTTATTAGTATTTAAAATAAAATTATGGTATGAACATCGTATCCACACCTCGTTGCACTGCGACCTCGTTGGATCTTTCGGAGAGCAGCGCTCTATCGGTACCCGATGCTATACGTGATGTATCATCAGTAAAATGATACAGAGATGTAATATTTATTGTACTATTTAAGTCATTTACAAATATTAAAAATAAAATTGGGCTCAGAATGGAACTCTGAGGTATACCTCTGTGTACCGCAGTAACATCAGAATAAGTTGATCTCTGACCAGAATCAACACAGACACAACACATCTTTCTATTTGTTAATTATGATCTTATAAACTTGCTGGGAATACCGCGTATACCATAACACGCAAGTTAAAAGCCTTACTAAGGTCAAAATACAAACCCGACACGATCATTCAGTTGTCTACTTGCTCAATTATATAGTTTAGAGATTGAAAAATTGCCGTTATGGTTGAGTGCTTGGGAAGAAAACCCAACGTAGAATAGGTTGTTCTTTATAATGTAATCCAACAGCCTAACACAGAATTGCCTTTAAAAAGTTTCGAAGAAATGTGACAATAGCGATATTGGTCTATAATTTACAATGTCATCAGGATTGCCCTTCTTATAAATGGGTACCACCTTAGCCAGCTTTAGTCAGGGAAAAGGCCATGGTTAAAACAACAATTTATAATATTGCTTAGGGGAACGCTAATCACATCAGACACTGACTTAACCAATCTGGTAAGTATGTCGTCAACACTCGTGGAATACTTCACTGGCAACAGCTTGATGACCAGAACTACTTCTGCAGAAGTCGTAGGTAAAAGAAAAAGGAATATGGAACCGAACCCGCAGATTTATCTACATCTCCATGTCGGTCAGCGAGACTAGTGGGATCAAATGGCAGTAAAAATAGCTCAGTTGACTTACATTACTAGATGAGGATATAATACTATTGTTAAAACTTCGTTTATGGTGTTTCACAAACTTACTATACGCCTTTTTTTCAATCTGGTAGTAAAGTGTAAAATACCTTCATCATTCGTTCTTCTGCAAAGAGCATACATGTGGCTTCTTTAGGTGGCATAAAAGTATTAAAATAGTGAGTAAAAATATTATGGAATAGGTCATACTTCTCTTCACAATAAGAAACTACTTCTATATCATTCCAACTTTCACACTCAATAGCATTTCTAAAGTCTTTAACATTCTCATCATTGAAGTGCCACGCCGACAGCTTTCTCCCTTTGTTCTTTTCCGTACATTCTTAGAAACTAAAACCAGTGCATAATAGTCAGAAATATCTAAATATTCACTTGGATAAGAATTGAAAACTTGACTTGTGAAAATGCCTCAATTAATGGTTGTAATATCTTAAGGAGGCACTTTTCGAAATTTTTGCATAAGTGATTTTTGTATTATTTTTGGTCGTCTACTCCCGGCGCGCGGCGGCTGTTGGAATTATTTTTGGGACACCATCTATAAGACAAAATACATTTTTTTATACAATTAATGTTTTCCCTTCCTGTACCACCCACATAACATTTCTGCAACACCTTATTATAAAAAAAATTATAAAAAAATGCATGTCTGAATACATGCAAACAATTTTCTTTAAATAGCAGATATCGTCATCTTGGTGGTGAGAAGAGCTAAACCACGCGTAAAATGAGTTAAATGCATCAAATTAATCGAAAAAATGTGATAAATGCAGTGGTGAAATAAGCTAAAGTGTTTATTTTATTATAACCTCAACTTTCGGTAAAATTGTGAAAGAAGCTAAGTGAAAATATGTATATTTTTTTTCGGTAGTGAAACATGTTTAAGCGGCATACATGTTTTCACTAAATACCTTCAGCCACTAGTATAATATTATTTATTTCGATTGTGAATAGAGCTAGGCCGTAAAGTAACAGGTTCTGTGTGCTCTAGTTAGTTAATTTCAGGTAGATCACTTCAGCTCTGTCAGTTGTGGATTATTGAATTCCGTTTAATAAAACATTGTTAAAACTACCTAAACTTTAGTTAAATGTTGTTATCCGGTTGTTTTTATAATAAATATTATTGTTTATGTGTTTAATACTTTGCTATTTTAATAACAAAATCTAGTGTTTAATATTAAGTATAGGTACTACTCTTCATTGGCAAAGTTCAGCCTAAACAAAACAAGGGCGTAAATTGCTGGTTGAAATGTGTATAAAACGTATTATTAATACAGAAAATACTATACAGGTAAGATAGTTATAGTACCTTATTCAACTCAGAGGCTTTTTATCTGTTCGATACTAATTACAAGCTTTCATTTAACCTTACTGGTCAGTTAATTAGTTAAGATCAAATAATAATGTTGCAGTCAAAATTTAGAGAAGTTCTAATTAAGCTAGAGTTTTTAAATATTTGACGCTCGTATAAGTCTGATGACAATGCAATATGATATAATATCGTTTTAAATCCAATATGGCGGACGCCCCAAAATGTCGGATTACCTTTTCTCCGAAACCCTATTAATATAGGTAAAAAAATAAAACTGGAATGGATACTGAAATTGTAGAAGAAGATAAAGAAGGTTTAAATCCTGCATGTTCCCACTAAAATTCCAGAAGACCGTAAAGTGATGGTGCAAGATAATATAAAGTTATTCCCGGTAGTTGAATCACGCTATTGTAGGAACTCTTTAAAAATAATGCACCTTTCAACTGGGTTATCAGAAAATCGCCTGTATAAAGATTACTTGAAATATTGCAAAAAACGCCAGGTGATCCCTGTCAGTTCCTCATTTTGCAAGCATATTTTTTCTAGTGAATTTAACTATGGCTTCCACAGACTTAAAAAAGACCAGTGCAATTATTGGTTTAAAAATAAATTTGAAGATGAAAAATTATAGTGTCAACATGACTTGGATTTACACCTTTTGAGAAAACAAGAAGCCCTAGAATACAGAAAGGAAGATAAAGAACCAGCTTGTAGTGATTTAAGCTGTAGGTCGTACATCATGGATTTGGAAAAAATTTTATGCACACCTCAAATAGGAAGGAAATTAAAAACCTATAATTTCACAGTATACTCTTGCTGATAGAAATGCCATAGATTACATGGAACTGATGGAACTAAAGGATCATCAGAAGTGGCAACATGCTTGTGGCAGTTACTTTCTAACCTACCTCCAGAAGTTTCTGAAGTGACATTCTATTCAGACACTGCTTCTGGATAGAACCGAAACGCTATTTTCTTTGATATGCTTTTAAGAGCTTTGTCTCTATTAAATAACTTGAAAATTATCAATCAAAAATTTATGGAGTCGGGATATTCCGAAATGGAATATGACAGCGTTCATTTCTCTATTGAGAATAGAGGGAGAAAAATAGATACCTATACACAGAACTGCAAAACCAAATAATCCTCCCTATGTAGTAAGAGAAATAAACTACAACAAACAATTTCAAAATTTTAAAATGTATAGCCTGAAATTAATAACAAATAGAAATAAAAATGTAGGTGGAAATGTTATGAGGTAATTAGATGATAAGCGGTTGCAGTATATAAACGATTCACCATTGTTCATTTATTATTAAAACCAGTTGAGCGAAACCTACCAAGGAAAATACTATGCACACTGTTAAACAATTGTATTAATCCCGTCTCCTAAATGATTAAAAAAAATTGAAAGATTTACTATCTTTATATTAGTCAAAAAACATCATCAGTTTTGCCAAACCCTAGACGCTACTGAGAATATTAACGCTGATGGTTTTGATGAGGAGATTTAATAAAATGTATTTATAATAAATACGATTTTTAAAAGTTGCTTTTTGATTTTTAATGATATAATTAGGCACTTAGCTCTTTCCATTTTTAAAAATTACATCTATTATGGTATTAATTATTATGGTGGCGAAAAAAGCTAAGAGCTAATTACCTATTTATCACCAATGATATCATATTTATTTCTTTTTTTAATCAACATCGAAATAAGAGGGTGTTTTTACGTTTGTGTCAAATTTGATTACATTCAGTAAATAAACAACGTCGCTGTAAATAAAACATCGATTTAACATAGAAAGTTAAAACCTAATTATCAATTTTTTCTTCTCTTCTAGCACCACGACATGTTAGTATGCATATATTTTAACATGCCCTACAAGAACTTGCAAGGAGGTTCACTGTCTATATACGTTTTGTAAGTGTTCTTCTTAAAATCCTGCTGCAGATATTAAAACTAGATCAAAAAAAATTTGGAAAACTCGTCAAAAGGTCTGTTCGAAAATAGTTACCAAAAATCTTCACCAACCCCACAAAATCGGCAGCAGCGGGCAACGACTCCCGCACTTCTCCATCGATTTGCCGCATCGGGTCGCGCCGACGCCGCGACGCCTTAACGGCCGGGCGTCCGCTCAGTCGCGCTTTAACGTCCGGATGCATGTAGGAGCGCTGCAGCCGATTCACGAGCAAAACGAAATCGCGATAGTGAAATTTTGTTGCGTCAAAACTGGTGACAATTTTCTTATCAAAGAGAAAATTAGCTATAAAAAAACTGATTTTTGTGTAGAAAAATGAAGTTTCATCCTGTGTAATTACAAGTATAAATATGTAAGTATGCATTTCGAAATATTCTTAGTTTGTGAAAAAGGCGTACATTATGTCGAGAGAAAATAAGACTTTTTGAATTTTAAATTGTTTGGTTTTGATGATGGGCTCTCGAAAATTTCAAAATAGTTAAATTCTAAAATCATTACAGATTTTTAGTGTACTTTTTATTAATAAAATTCATTTTATTCTCCGACCTGTAACTACATTTCTACCAAATGACTTTTTTTTTTGCTTTTACAATACTACCAGGCTTAACGGACATAATCCTGTAAAATAATAAAAAATAATAATTTATACATTCAAAATAAAGATATTTTTGGCACATTTTCTATCGAACCATGACCACGATGTTGCGCGAGATACGTCGATAAACTTGTCCTTGGGCTATCTAGTGTCTCTCAACGGCAACAGTCTCTTTTCTAGGTAAGGCGGCTTTGTTTTAAGTTTTTTTAGGGTCTCGTCCATACTTTTTTTTTAACTTAGAGCGACAATTTTAAAAACTTATTATTTTATCTGAGAAACAATGATAAATATCAAAAATAGCGTGAAGATATTTTTGTTATAGGAAGGTGAAACTATGTATCACCTATAACCTAACCAGGGCTGTGAGTAACTTAATAAAAAATATATCTTAGTGTCTAGATACTTAAAGTACTAACTAAGATAATTCTTTAATTGTGCAAAAAGTAACTATAACTTCGTTACTTTTGAAAAGTATCTTGTATCCAATTACTTTTTAGGAGTAACTCTATACTTAAAAAAGTAACGATAGTTACTTAGTTAGAAGTATCTAACCCTAACTAAACTAGCTTTAGAAGTAACTGGTTACTTTAAAAGTATTTAAGATACTTTTAAAGTCCATTTTCTACAAAAGTGCTAAAAATGCAATTTTTAACACCCCCCAGTAGCCTTATGTTACTTTAAAGCACTAGTGCCTTATAGTTATTTATGTATTAAGGGCATTATGAAGATGTTTATGCCTTCGAGGGCAACAATCTTACAAAGCCGAGGGCCTTTGGCCCGAGGGTTTGTAAGTTGCCCGAGGGTATAGACATCAAGTAATTCCCGTGGTACATACAATATTTTTTGTCCTACTTCAGATAATTCCAAGTTAAATTAAAAGAAAATTCAAAATCACGAATTCACGAAAGGTTTTTTACCTATATAGTTGCTAATTAAACAAAGGTAATAAGCGTTCATTGTTGTGCTGTGTCAAAGTCAAAACTGAAATTCATATAAAATAATGGATTTTCCGTTGATTCCGAATAGAATTGCTGTGAATGCTGCCAAAGCTTTGGATAATCTTGTCCCAAAGAAGTCTAAAGACGCCTATGATAAGGAATATCAAAGGTTGGAGTGCCATCAACGAGACCATCAACATCAAAAAACGTTCAATCATCGTTAATTTCACGAAATAATAGAAATAATTGACTTATCAAAAGCCGGTAAATTCGTTTTTACTGGGTCTTTTCATAACTGTTCATTTAATATAATAAGTTTTTTTTTGTTAAGAAAAAGTTGTTACTTTGATTTTTCCTATTTATTTCTCTTAATGCCCGACGGCATTAAAAACTTCCTTAATGCCCTAGGGTATTATATACCATTTAAAGTGTCTGGTAACTATGGTATTATGAAACAATAATATTCGAATAGGACATAAAAGTACTTTAAGGCACTATACTGTTAAAAGTGAAATGTCAATTTTTGAAAGTAAACGTCAAAAAACATACTAAGCCAACAATGGATGTTAGGTTTTATTGACAAATGTCAACTTTGATAATTTTATATACGGTGCTGTTTAAAACTATCTGATTCAAATGTATTAAATATTGTAAAAATTTAATTTAACTTGTTATTGCTTTTTATTGTCGTTTGTAGAAAACATATTTTATGATATTTGGGTTAAAAGTATTTTTAAGGCATATTCACACACAGCACAATCATGTTTTAGAAATATATCGTATTAGTTTCTCCCAAAGAGTTTAAATATTCCACAACATCTATGATATTATATTGGTGAACTGTTTCAAAAACCCAAAAATGTCCCATAAAAGTAATATTTCATGTTTCATTTCTGAAACATTTCATGCATTTTTTTGCTGCATTTCTGAAATAATTGAAATTAGACGCCCAAACTTTTCAGATAAAAATTTCAAAAAAATGTCTTGTAATATTTCTGAAATTATATAAACTAGAATAATATATCATTCAATATCGAGAACATATTTATTAAAAAAATATATAAACTATTATTAAGTAATAAATATGAAGACAAAATATAGGATGCTAATTTATCTTTGAGATTCTTCTTTATATGGGGCTCTGAAAGTAGAAATTTAAAAATTAATAATTTTAAGTATGAATCATAATAATATTATTTTATTATCATTATACCTATTATTATAAAGGTGCATTTATGAAACGTCTCGTCACCGTTCCTGCTCGTCGCCACCGTTCAAAGGGGAATAATTTATGCATTTATAAAAGCCGTCACCGCTCCCGTTCATAGTTCCAACAACCAATTTTTAACTCGATGACCTTGTGTTCGTCGTTCGAGCTCTAGCCAATGGGAAGACAGAAATTCGACACATTTGATAAAAAACATAGAAATATTTTCCATATTCCTACGATTCCAGCGATTCCAGCATTTATAGACAATAAACAGGGCTTAACTTATCATAGTTGATAATATTAAATACTGGTCACATTATCCACTTTTTTTTTTTTAATTATAATTCTAACCTCAAAATAGGTTACTGCTCTCGAGAATTTACAACGGTGCATTTTCCATTATTAAGACAGGAAAGTTCAGCCAAATTTTTTTATCAACTGCATATTTTATATAGGCATTCAAAGTTCTTACATTTCACGGGACAAACGAAGTTTGCACTGCGACAGCCACAGTACACCAATTTCTTGCACCTCTAGTTCTGTTATTATACCTATTATTGAGATATAGACTTACCTCAGTTTAATCATCATAATATTATTATTCGGTAGTAGCACAGTTCATCCACAAATATTAATGTCTAATTATTGTTAATTGAACATTACACAAACAAGACATAAAATAAGGGGAACCCGTGCGGGGAACAGTTTGGTTTTTCTGCATTTAACCGTCATTTTGGGTGTAATGAATCTGAAATGTCTTATAAATATTCTCGACGAAATATTACAAGTAAAATTTCATATTTATTTCGAGAAATATTTCAGAAATATTGATATGAAAGGTTATGTTTTTGAGATATTTGAAATATATCAGAGATATTTCTTTAAATGATCCAGGGCGTTGCGCAAATACATTTCCTTATTTGAAGTTTGGCCAACAAACGTTGAATGACTAATAGGTAGAAGTTAAAGGCAATGCCTGACTTGAAAGAGGGAGAGAGATCCAGAATGGAAGGATGAGTAGGCTCAGTAATACGTTTGAAGCGAAATTTTTATTTCATCTCATACATCTAGGGTTGAGGTTAAACTAGCGTTTTTTTATAGTTTTTTTTTTATTAGTTTTTATATTAAATTTTGAAAGTCATACGACATTGATATTTACTTTATGATATCGATAGACATAAACAAATGCAATTTTATGCATGCTCATAGAAGGCTCTGAATGTACTTTGTTGCTGTGTGGGATTTTCAAATAGAGGAACTTGTTAAGGAAGCACCAATGGGTACAAGACAACAAATGTAAGGCACCAGCAGGGGGGGGGGCAGATAAGGACAATACAATATGAAGGAGACAACAATCTTATAACTGAGCCACTTTCTGGTTATTCACTAAAATGATTAAGAAGCTTTTGATTAAATTAAAAAAGTTTATCGGAGCTGTAATTGTTTTTTTTTATAATCGAAACCTAGATATTGCTCTGAGTACTAAGCTGTAATCAAAATTATTTGGTTCTGGTTTTATTAGGCTAGGTGTTGAGTTAGGTTCAGAGTTGCGAAAAGTACCTTAAAAAAGTAACTAGTTACTTTTGCATAAATGTATCTCAATACTTGAAAAGAATAGTTACTTTTTGACGAAAGATTACTTCCTAGTTACTTGGTTAAACTGACTAGTTATTGTAACTAATATAATCTTAAAGTAACTAAGATACTTTTGAAGTAACTATAGATACCAATAATTTAGCAGGTAGTTAAAACATTATTAATAAGTTACATAACAAAGGAGGCTAGTCTGAGTTGGCCTTAAGACACTTTTAGAGTAAATTAGATAGGCACTTAAAGAGGTTTGATTAATCAAAATGCACACGTGCTGTTTGTTTGGTTCCTTATAAAAGTTTTTTGTTTATTTAGCTTTGTTAATTACTTTATTTATGTTTAGGTATTAGGTTTAGTTTAGCAGTTTTTAAATAAATTTACATTTTAAGTTCTATATTACCTTGTCTTTTTGGTTTATAATTCATATTAACATGTTTATAAAGTGTGTGTGTATGCCATATTTACTATAATAATGTGTTTTCTACATAATATTAATTAACGTCTTTACTTAATACATTTTTACAAGCACAACAACAAAACAATAATAGGGCGAAATTTAACAGAAATAATTAAATTTTGGTGAAACCCTAATTGAAGGCGTACTTAAAAATGACAAATATTTAATGTATGAGTAATAAATTTGTATTCGTTATATAAAGTTACAAAAAAAATCAATTTTTAATAGTTCAGATTAGTTCATCTTTAATTTTAAGCCATATAGATACAGTTAGGTAAATTTACTAACGTACTACCCTACCCTGCCCTTGTTTCTTAACCACATGAATATATTTTTAAAAAATCTTAGCATAAAGTTATGCTACCCCTTTATATTTATTATTTAATGTATGCCTTGTAAAAATGCCCAATAATTTTAATTAAATATATATTAAGTCACCATATCAGTTGTTCCTTAGTAACTGTAGTTACTTTCTTAGAAACTAGCTCCTTTATTATGGAACTTATAAGTAATGTTTTAACTACCTGGTAAATTTTGGTATCTATCTCTTCTAGTTACTTTTAGATTATATTAGTTACAATAATAATTTACCCAAGTAACTAGGAAGGTACCTTTTGTCAAAAAGTAATTATTCTTTTTAAGTATTGAGATATATTTATGCAAAAGTATCTAAAAAGTAACTATAGTTAGGGGGAGTTCGGGACACTTTACCAGGTGGGAGAGTTTAGCCATTAGAAATAAATTCCTAGTGTAGGTTGTTAGAAATGTGGCTACAGCGCATTTAGGCGTGCATCATATCATTTTTGTCTTGTTTACATCTGAAGATTAGCGTTTGGTAGTTCAATTTTAGCTTCGCATCGATAACATGTTTTTTCAATCTGGTAAGTGCAAATATATTATATTTTTATTCAATTCATCGCTGTGTTTTTGTATGCGTAGTTTTGAATAGTTTATACATATTAATTGCAAGGATAGTTAACATAGTTTAACGTACAGTAGATGCTTTAAACCTACATTTGCCAGTTTTTTAGAAAAATATTAGCGAAGTGATAATGACGTGGGGTGGGAGACTTTACTCATGCGACGGCAGGAGATTTTACCCGGGGGTATTCTCTCCCGCCTTGGGTACTCTCACTCATCACTTTCCCTACGTTAATTTTACCCAATGACCTAATAAATAATAAATTATATCTGGCATGATCCTGTTGTAGGTAGATAATTGGGTAAATACCTAATTTATTATGTTTCTTTCTTTTTCAGATTTGCGTACAAAAATGCCTTTAAAATATAAACATAAAGTAAATGACAGGAAAATAAATAGAAGCAAAATATATGAGGTGACTTTAAGGAACGCACTAGAAGAAATTGATACAGGGAAGTCTGTTAGAGGAACTGCTACCAAATACGAAATCGATAGAAACACATTACGGAACTATATAAGAAACAGAAACAAATTCGATAAACTAGAAGAATTTGGAAATTCATATAAAGCTTCACAAATATTTACGCCAGATGTAGAAAAAGCACTTGTTGCATATTTTATCACTTGTAGTAAAATGAATTATGGCTCGACTAGAAAAGAACCTACTACTACTACATACGGCCACTTCAAGATCGGTGGAATAGACTGCAGAAGTGCTTACTAATACTGTTCCGTCAAGTTTGTTTCAACAGTCTCTGAAGTTAAATATTGACGATTTACCTTCTTTTCGACTAATCTGTCCCCAGAGGAATCGATCCAAATAGGTCAGACATTAGCCAACTCTTCAACTTCAACGACTTTTTCAGAAGAACGTTCTGTTGTCCCGCCAAAAATTCCAAAGTTTCTTTCGCCGGAAAATATTAGACCCTACCCAAAAGCTGTTCCAAGAAAATCTATTCGTCGTGGTCGCCAGCCGGGAAAACAAAAATTTTGACTAAAACCCTAAAGAAAATTTATCAACATATCGAAAATGAACCAAAGGAAAAAAATATTAAACAAGCCCAAAAGAAAAAGCTAACTAAAAAGTTTAAGAACAAAATCCATCGCCTTAAGACTCATACGGAAAGTAAAGAAACACAACCAAGACCAAAAAAATCGCACGGTTAAGAGGAAAGTTTTACAATCAAGTAGTGACAGTGAGAGGTCCACTGAAGAGACCTTATGTGACGATAGCTCGAATAGCACATAGGATGAAAGACAAGAACAAGATGACAGTTAGCTTTGTTTTGTATGCAGGAAGATGAAATGGCAGAAGTGAGACTATATAGCTCTTGCAGATAATATGTTCACGGAATGTGTGTCGGCTTGTCACAATCTGATTAAGAAATGTTAATTTGCCCTATATGTACTGATTAGAAAAACCGTTTCAATGATATTTTGAAGAGTTTTCTTTTAATTTTTGATGGTCTGTCAGATTGTTAAATATTAGAAAGGAAATCTTGCTGTTTTTTGTTTGTTTTTTAATCGTACTACTACTAGTATATATAATATAAAGCAGTTGTATTCCTATTTTGAGATAAAGTCTGTTATGGGTACAGTGCCTTAACCTCTTGTTTTTAATTTATTATTGCCTTTTTTAACCCGGGTAAAAGCTCCCCACATGTGGGGTCAAGTCTCCCGCCCAGGCGGGAGACTTTAGCCAAATGTAATTTTTTGTAAATGATGGGATTATGCTGAAATTATTTTAAATATGCAAAATATTCTCTATGCAAAATAAAGGTAAATTATAAGTCTTTAATTAGCACTAATTAGAAAAATAATTTATTAATTATTTAATAAGTTATGACTCATCAAGAGTCAGACGGGTATAGTCTCCCGGACTCCCCCTACTTTTCTGAGGTACTTTTCACAACTCTGAACGTAAGCCAACACCTGTCCTAGTAAAACCCGAACTATATAATTTTCATTACAACAAACTCTTTGCTTAATTGCCCTGAAATGCTTAGTAGGTACCCAGAGCAATATTTAAGGGTCGATTATAAAAAAAAACAATTTAAGCTCCAATAAACTTTAACACTTTTTTTTATTTAATCAGAAACTTACTACCTTTGTAATGGAAGAGGATGAAACAACCCAACACCAATATGTGTCTCGCGCTACTAACTTGTATTTAACTTAACACGAAAAAACATGAGAGATATATATGATCTACCTATTAAAAGTTGGTATTTTGGTATTGTTTATGTTTTGAATTGGATTTTAATAATTTGTGTTGTGAAATCCTAGTAACTTTTTGTCTTCATTTATAGGCGATTGAAGTGTGCTGGCATAAATTGTCCGCCGCCATATTGCAGGTTTACGCGCTGAAAATACTCTATATTCCTGATGATGTTATTTGGCAGATTGGGCAATGCAGCATTTTTAATACCATCGAACCCCAGGGCCTTCTTGACGTTTAAGATTGCAATAATGACTTCTACCTCATCTGTCATAACGTGCTTTCACTAATTTTGTCCAACAAAATTAAAATTTTACTATTTTAAATACAATTTGAAATAATAGGCTTACCAACTGTATTCTTTAGGTATACTTAATTCATTGTCTTAGTTTAAAACTTAATCTCCAGGAGCAAGAAAAAAAACAGTTTTACTTCCACCTTTCTCCTTTTTATTTCTGTAGCCATGTTCAAAACTCACATATTATAAATATTATTTCTTAAAAATATTGGACCCCACACCTACTTCTACATACTACTAATAACACTAAACCACAATAATAAATATATTCTTGTGACTAAACTATACTTCGTGGAAGCTATAAATATAGCTAAGAAGAATTATAAATATTCAGGAGATGGTATCTATTTTTAACAATTGATGAAAGAATGCGACATGTTGCACTACAGGCAAAAAAGTGGAAAGGTCAGTAATATAGCATAGCAACGTGGCGCTATGTTTTGTATAATATATAAACGCAATCGTGGGTGGCATCGCAGTATTTTATGTTAATCTTTTTACAACAAAATAGAATAAAATAAAAAAAGCACATTGAAAAAGTACCTATATACATTTTTATCCGATCCCAGACAGCAACACCTCATTTTGTCTCGTCCGAAAATAACAATGAATTTTCGATTTTGGATTGATGTTTTTATTTTATTAGCAACTGGTCGTAGACGTGTGCTTGGCTGAATTTAAATTCTGTACCTAGTTTCCTGTATTCAGTGCCAACGTATTTATAGCTTCTAGTACAGTGTACCTCTACACCTTCATTGCAAAAACATTTTAAATAAAAAAAAAATTCAGTCAGTTGGTTTCACTATTTCTTATGCTTAGAACGATAAATCGAGTATTGAGATACAGTTTTCCTAAAGTTTAGGCCAAAATTAATATCACTCTTTTGTTAGGTAGTGAGAACAGTCAATAATTACCATTTGCTTAACCAACCAATCCGCAAAATTTGGATTCAGAATCGAGAACTACAGAAGCTATCAGGTCAGAATAAGCCTTGTGAAAAACTAACTGTTCAGTCCCCTGGAGTCGCGTGGGGAAAAGTCTGACTTTCCGCAGTTGTTAGGTAGGGGAAGAGGGGGCACAGTGTTACACATAAAACATTTCGGCTTATAATTTTTTTATGTATTAAGTTAAAATATGAATTTTATTTTACATTATGGTCGTTGATGCTTGACAACACATTTCCTTCATGTTTGTCGCCATACAATATACACATTTCTTATAAAAAATTATTATAAATACGCATGTGGAATGTAACACTGTACCCCAGTAGCGGGGTACTCTGTTACACAAGGTACGGGGAACACTGTTGCGTTTCAAATAAGTAGGTACCTAAATCAAGATTAAGTTTATTATGTGCCTTATTTATTCAGAACATTGGTAAATACAAGAAATACAATTAGAATACATAAATGTAACTCTAAAAAAATAAGTTAAAACTGAAATACCAGCGTCACAATATAACGAGGTTTAAAATAGAAGCTATAATTCATAGTGAGCCTAAAATAAACAAAAAAGTGTATAAGTGTACGTTAAACGTTGTTGTGTCTTTTAACATACCTACTGATTATTAATTTCGGACTTTAATTTACACAATTTTCTTCCTATTGACATAACATCGTGTCCCTTAGTTTTCCCTTGGTTTATCAGAAGATAGTCTCCAATGACAATTTCATCAAAATTCATATATGTCTCTTCCTAACTCATAGGTCCAATGCTGTCACAACTGTCGGCCACAGACACTGAATCATTTTCAGGTTCTGAACTAGTGTCTTGTTTAATTCGTTTAGCTAATTTCTGCTTTCCTTTTCTTTAAATACGTTGCGTTTCACCTTTTGTTTGTTCTTTAAATCTTCTATAATTTGATCCTTAATGGGAGTTTCTGTAAGAATTAGACTTTAGATTGTTTCCTTTCCTGCAGAAGCTTTTGGAAACGGTCGAATTTTAACTGGTGTTATCATTTTTTTGGTAGACGCCACCGGTTTATTTATAATATTATGTGGAGGAGTCTGCTCTCTTTGTAGTAAAGGCACAATGTCATGGTTTGGTGAATGAGGTATAAGTGAATATTGTGAATTTGGCTGTTTTTTAATTTTTAATTTGACACAACTTTGGAATTGTTTGTAAACTAAATTATTGATCATATTCAATAAAGTATACAGAGTGGAAAAAAGACGCGCATAATGCCTGTCACTTTTAAATTACCTCGTATACGAAAAAGTGACCTTTATGAAAGTTGTTCAGTAAATTATTCTCCATATTTTTACCCTCATGAATTTTTTCTGTCATTTCTGGTTTGGTTGCCATAGAGACCAACTTACTTTTTTTAAATGGAACACCCTGCATATGATTGCATATTTGGATTCAACTGGGAACACTCTGAATTTTTTGTGTTTGAGATTTTCACCTATCTGCAAGCGTTTCCGAGATAATGACAGCTCAAAAATGAAAAGCTTCCTAATTATAATTATTCCTACCTAATACCACCAGTTAAGTCAAGGTGTTTTTATGACGGCAACCTTAGAGGTGTTAATTTTGAGTTCCTGTTTAATTTTCTGTTGTCTGATTCCTAATTTGTTTACACTATAGTTCATCTGAATGAGAAACAACGAGTTGAAATTTTAATAATGAGCGGTTACGAAAATATGAAGAGATCGCAAGATCAGGTTTGTCAACTTTTCAATGAATTATATTTAAATGGGCCTCCAATAAATCAGTCAACGGTGTGTCGAGTGCTAAAAAAATTTCGAGAAGCAGGCAGTGTGGCAGGTCGACCTAAAACAGCAACCGGGGGAGACAAAGCTTTGGATATCATGCTCTCAATACATGAAAATCCAACACAATCATTCAGGCCAATGGCAATGGATTTGAATGTGTCTCATCAGTCAGTGAAAAATTTGTTTAAGCAGGAGAAGTTGCATCCCTACAAGATTAAGTTGGTGCACGAGTTAAACGGGGACGATCTTGATAGAATAGCTGAATCTTGTTAGGTGATGATGGAAAGATGCAATATCGATAATAACTTCGCAACAAATATCATTTTCTCGGATGAAGCTATTTTCCATTTAAATTGCATTGTTAATAGACACAATTATCGTTATTGGTCTGCTGAGAATACTCACTGGTTCCAGGAAGGTCATACTCAGAGGCCTGAAAAAGTTAATGTTTAGGAGGCGGGCATAGTTGGTAGACATATTGTGGGACCTATTTTCATATATGGTAATTTGAATGGCGAAAAATATCTGGAACTCCTCAGTGATCACATAATTCCTTCTTGCAGAATGGTTCTACCGTGCTAACCATTTTAAATGAAGAAATTCCAGAGAATATTATTCAATTTTTAATAAAACAGAAATTTTAAGAAATTTCGCAAGGAAACTTAGGAAACTGACATTTAAAATCTATGTTCTAAGTTTTATCTTTCCCAGGCTATTTGATGTCCAAAATATTTTAAAAATTAAGCATCAGAAATGGCTAATATAAAGATCTAAAGGAATTAAATAAGTAATATTTTAATGTTAGTAGTAGAAAAAAGTACCTCAGGTGAGAAAGCTGTAATATACCTCGCACATCATATAAAAGCGCTCGCTATAATATAGCTCAGTTCTCAACCTAGGTATATAATGTATTTTTTTCTGCGATCGTCCACAAACTGACATCTTCTTGGCGTATTTGGAATAAATCATTATTCCAGTATTGTTAACTGTTGCTAAGCAATAAGACATATTATAACAGTACATACAATCTTGCATTGTATTCTATTTAATTTTCGGTTACTGAATAAATAGTATGTGCACCTCGTAGGAAACTCATATTCTTGTCCTCGGACGCTTGTCGGACGAGGCGCAGCTGAGAAATTTGCATCCTCATCCGAGAATATGTTATTTTTCCTACTAGATACACAATATTATACAATATTTTAAATTTAGACTATTTAAAGAAATTTCTTATAATTAGGTTAAAGTTTACCTACTTGCTAATTAACCAATATTGGGAAGAAAAATATGGTTGACAAATTTCTTCATTTTACAAGCAACATCACATGTTGTTATTTATGCTATTTAAATTCTAATTATATACGTATGCGTAATCGGAGCTTAATGGTCAAGGCGCAAATATTTGACTGATAAGATTATTTTTTAAAACAAACTCGCGGCCAAAAAACAAGCGAGTCCATGATTCGTGACTATCATTGAGAAATATTCTGATTTTGCTTGTTTGAGTTAAAACAATTTTTTGAACTTATGGTACCCATCTGTATCTGGTAAGTTTTATTGTACCTACCTAAATTAATTTATAAATTGTGAGAGTTGTCACGAATTTGTCGTAAAAAAAAACAACCGGACATTCGCCGTGTTAATTTCAAATCGACAGTACCTTCACCATTTTTGCTGCGAGAAATTACTCAAAAACGGCGCATCGCAAGAAAACAACTCAGGAGAGCTTTTATGTTTCAAATTGAACTGTGAATTCAAAAATATTTTTTTTTGGAAGGAAACATTGGCGCACCATTTTTATCTCAAAAAATATCGTAGTCGGCGCCCGTAGGCACGCCACTGTTAAAGCTGAGAATTATTTTCGTATTGAAAAATATGCACCTTTTTTAACTGTCGCTACATACTAAATATCATCATTACTGAAATATCTCGAGCAGTTTCGAAAATATTAATTAATTTCCGTTTTCTTCGTAAAATTTTACCACCTCTTATTTTCGAACCATTTTAGTTTATAAAGCAAACAATCAATAATTTTTCATGTAGATTCACACCCTCAAATATTTGCATATTATTAAGGAACATACATATATAGCTTTCTACCACTGTGTTAGAGCGCCAACCACCATGCCCCTTAACACTTAATAATCGGCTCTTGAATCTGCAAGCAATAGTGCAGACGATCTGCGGAAACAATGTCCTGTATATTGTTTAGGATTTGGAAGACGCAGAAACGATGCAACACCCAAAAGTATTAATGCCAACTGGCTGCTTGATGCATTTTCCATTTCTGTACCCCACAAAAAAATCCAGTATGATCTGTGTTGCTTCGCCGCATCGCTGTATGCCTTCGAATCATTTCCACCATATTTACTCCTTCAATATTCCTGTTTGTGATCAAAAAAAATCTCGTAGTAATATGAATACATTGTCCTTCATCTTTAATATTTTGTAGGTGCATATTCGTGAATTCAATATGCCTGTAGGCATCCGCAAGCCCCACTATCAATACAACCTTTTTCATAAAATAAGTTGTAAAGTCGGCTTCCAGCATAACTTGGGTTATGTATTCTTTTGTTAAAATTCCTGATTTCTTTGACCGAAATCCTTCTAATTCTCTTTTTAGAGACGCAAATAAATATACTCATTAACTTATATCACTATTTTTCGTCACTGATATAACTGAACGTAGCATAGAATAATGTACAAAAAGCGACGAGGACTTGCTATGTTTTAAAAGATGTTCGAAATATGCCAGGAGAACATTTTCATTGCTGCAATTCTTAACTTCTTTCCCTTTACAATATTATCGAGTTTTGCATAAATAAGTTTGCTCGTTATATCTGTCTTGATATTCCGGGAAGTAGAAAATCGACAATGTTTTGCGCAATTTCTCGGATTCAGAATCGCCCATTTTAATATTCTTTTTCACTTAAGCTGAACTGATGACACAAAATTGGACGTCAATAATAAAGTTGCTAACGTTAACATTGTAGCAATCAACAAGCACGGTTACCTAGCGGCGGCTCGTGGGTGAATAAGGGGGTGAGGCTACAAAATAGCGCCGTAGGCGAAAATTTTTCGCGATTTCAAGGTCATTGGCTTAAAATGAATAGTTAGGAATTCAACCAGCAATATAACTATTTTGAAATACTAGGTTTCACGAGAAAAATATTCAATTTGCAAGGTCAGGGTCAAACTTTCTTAAATATTACGAATTTAGCTAAATTAAGTTGCTTTTGATAAAATAATATCCAAAACGTTTTTGCTTTATTTTATATAATAATTAGGTACATACCTATATATAAATAATACTGATTCATTATATTATAAAATTGTTACAATGTAAATAAATATTTACTAGATAGGTATTTGAAATAGAGACAAAAATCTAGGTGGAAGTGGGTGCCCTGAAAAGGTAAATTTCGTTTAAACATGAATAAATTTCCACGTCACCCGGGAGGTATTATTCTGCGACGCGTTGACCTTTTTTTAAATGGAGGTCATCGCCGATAGCCCTACTATATTCCAAACTTAATATTATTTTTAGTGACGCAGCAGTTGAAACCATGGAATTCAATGCAAACCATCAATAACAACACAGAATTTTGACAGTTTCCATGTTTTCGACTATTACATTACTGAAAATAATATTGGATAGTAAAAACCATTTTAGGCCAAAAAAAAAAACATTATAATAAAAAAATTGAAAAAAAAACAAAATAAATTATTTATCAAAACAAAGGCTAGGTAGGCATTATTAACGCAAGTTGTAAAAACCAAAAAACAATATTTTGTTTTTTAAAAGTTGCTAACTAAATAAAGCCATCAAAAAATAACAAAATCAAAAAAGCAATGCACGTAGGTATCAAAAAAGTCTTTGGGTAGGTACTAGGTTAGCGCTGTAGCAATAATATATTATACCTACATAAGGACAAAAAAAATAATGATTTCTATGTAAATATATCTACTTTTTGTAAATTAAATCTATGCGCCTATCTTTAAGGGTTGCAAATTTATCTATTATTTGGTCGGAAAATTGTGGGTCTGCAGTGAGATTTCATAATAACTCTTGTTCTATTGACATCATTGCTAACCCGGAGAGCCGTTCTTGTGTCATTGTATTTCTTAGGTAGGTTTTAATCCGCTTGAGACATGAGAAGTTTCGTTCGACCGATACACTTGTTGCAGGGATAGTTAAAACTGAATTAAAAGTTTATATGCTTCCACAAAAGATGTCTTAAAATTTTTAAATAACATATCTAAACTTTTTTCCACACTTAAATTTAAAAACTGTTCATCTCTATACAAAGCAGAAAGCTCATTTTTTAACCTTTCTTTGCCAAAAATACTTGGGTAATTTTTTATTAAACCATTTAGTAAGTTGTCGGGAAAGCATTTACCATATTCCGCATATTTTGTGGAGTCGACTAATGCAAGAAAGTTCATGTTATTTAAATTTGCGAACTGCGTCTCTAACTGAAGAGTTATGCAATCTATTATTTCGAAATATAACTGTTTATAATTCGTAAAAATATCGGATTCGCTAGAAGGTTGACCTCTACCTCTACGTGTGTTAATTGGGAGCTCCGTGGCATTTTTAGCAATGTTAAAAAAAAATTTTAAAATGTTCTTCGTTTCTTAATTCACTGATTCTTAACTTGGCATAGTTTATTTGTGAGGAGCAATAATTTATATCTAAATGTTTAGATTGTAAAATTTGAAACAATATATCAGTGCAACTAAAGATTTCCTTATAGATTTTTGTTAAAAGGCTAAATTCAAAATCATTAAAATGCTTAAGAAATCCTTTCGCGGCATTAATAGATTCTGATCCGGAACTTGGATCATTAATGATACTTTAAAAAACTAAAATCAAATTATCTCATTCATTAGCCACTAAACCTAAAATTTTAGATCGTGAATACCAGCGCGTTTCGACAGCTCGCGGAGTTCTTTTACCAACTATTTGATTAAGCGCAAACGATCGTTTTGGTGATTGGTGGAAATAATTTGGTACCCCTAATAAAGTAGAAAAAAATATACGACTTTGGATTATCTGTTTTGTGCCCTGTTGCAATACTAGATTTAATCTGTGGGCACAGCAATGGGTAAATAAAGCTAAAGGCGCGATAGATCTAACTTTTGTTTGAAGTCCATTTATTTCACCCGCCATAACACTGGCACCGTCATAACACTGCGCGACCAATTTCTCTTTAATGCCATAAGGCTCTAAACTAGTTTTTATTAACTGAAAAGGCTCTCTGCTGTTCTATCATCACTGACGTCAAGAAATCCTATAAATGTTTCTTTTAAATATCCGTTTGTTACATATACCTAACTGTTATCGAACACTGAGATTTTTCCGTTATATCGTTACTATCATCCGCTATTATGCCAAAAAAACAACAATCTGTATCATTAATTTCTTTTTGTATATGTTCTTGAATATATTCATGTATGCAACCAATCAGTTCATTTTGAATAGTCTTAGACTGCCCTGTAAAAATATTACTAAATTTTGCACAATGTTCGGTAAGTCCCGTATTTCTCCTGTTTTCCTAACGTTACAGTAACATCAACTAAATAACTTAATAATAAGCGATTTTTACGTTTTCATTATAAATAATTTTTTTAACGCCTGCATTTTCTCTCAGTGCATCCGCTATTGTGTCTCTATTTTGCTCTACTCTCGTAAGCGCCACATAATTCTTTATCGTGTGATTTTACCGCCCGTGAAAAATTTTTAAATCAGAATACCCACCCCCTGAACTCCAATTGTTTTTTACGCTGCCTAATAAAATACAAGGCCAACAATATAAGTTTTCCTTATAAATACTTTCGCACAGACACTTATAGGTTTCGTACCGAGTTACCTGAAAAGCTCTTGAATATTGCTTACCCTGTCTCTTATCGTTGAATATTGCCGAAATTTTTGGTGTCGGACGACTACAAAATATCTGTCTTTTTTCCGTTTCGTTTCTCCTTAGAAATGGCGTTTCAATGACTGAGAGAATAATATCATGAACAGGATTCATATTTTTTTAAAACAATAAAATTTAGCGTTTAATAATTATTAATAACATAATAAAGAAATTGGTTAAATAATACAACAATGTGTATAAATCTTCACTAAATAATTTATTGTACCATGACAATTGTTTCGACAACACAGTGTCTTCTTCGGATGGAAAAATCAAATTGTCTAATAAAAATGGTTCTACTTAAATATAAAACTTAATCTTAATCTCTTTACATAACCTATTAGTTTAATGGTATTTTTACAATACAATTATTAACAAATATACATAAACCTATTTTACTATATTAGAAGGGTGTAATATCAGACAATTACAGTTATTTATTAATGATGGGAAAACCAAACATTATAGATTTAAATTTAACAATGGGGATCTATTCAAGTCCAACTGGTCATTAAGTAATATATTTAGGTTTTTGTGTTTATTAATTTCCATACTTTCTAAGAAATTCAGTTTTAAAGATTTATTTTCTAGATGTAAAATTTCAAAGTTGTCATCAAAATTATGTTGTTCATCGTTTAAATGTACGGCATAATGAGAATTGATAATTATGTTTTTTGTTGTAACTCGTTTTGTGTTCTTTAATTCTTTTTTCAAAAGTTCTACCCGTTTGACCTATATATATTTTTGGACAACTTCCACACTTTAGTTTATAAACTCCACTTTTATGTTCTTTTTTGATTTTCGTCTTATTGTTTTTAATAAATTTACCTAATTTATTATTAGTTTTATAGGCAATTTTAAAATTTTGATTCTTTAGGTGTATTTTAATTTTGTGGGTAAGTTTTCCTGTATAGGTAAGGGTTTTATAACTTAGGTTGGATTCTGGTTGTACTATTGGATAAACTAAACTGATTGCTTTATTAAATTGTTTTTTATTGACTAATTGGTCTATTAAATTAGGCGGATACCCATTATTTACTGCAAGTTGTTTAATTATGTTCAGTTCTTTAAAATAATTATCTTCAGATAAAGGTATATTAACAAGTCTATGGACAAACGAATTATATGCCGACATTTTGTGCGAGTATGGATGACTAGATTTATTGTGTATTGTAATATCCGTATGAGAAGGTTTGTGGTATATTGCAAAGTCATGTTTATTGTTTTTTGTTGTTATGGTCAAATCTAGAAAATTTATTGTTTTATCTTTTTCTATTTCTAGAGTAAATTTTATGTTACGATGTAAATTATTGATAAAGTTAAGAAAGGTTTGAAGTTGACGATCTGTACCAACAAAACAAGCTAAAATATCATCCACATATCTATACCAGTACAAGAATTTACTGTCAAGATTATTTGGATGAATCTTATTTTCAAGATCGTTCATAAAAATTTCTGCTAACAGTGGACTTAAAGGGTTCCCCATTATTAATCCTTCACTAGATACATATATATTGCCATTAAATTCGAAATAATTTTGGTCTAAACAAACCGAAAGGGTTTCAAGTATTTCTTGTTGTATAATAGGATTAGTTTTGTTTCTGATCAGTAAGTTTTCCACTAAATCTATAACTTCATTAAATAAATTCATTATTATAATGTTCACATCGAACTAGTATCATTAATAACCATAATAAACCCTCACGTTCTCAAGCGAGCCGCCAGCTGTAAACTGTCAGAAGACAATATTTTTAACTTCTAACCTCACATTTTCATTTGAGATAATTTTAGCTTATTTATATATCCGATTTTCTTCATTGGGATTTAAAGAAGACGTATAAAAATATAAGGAACACACACAGTTTTGTTAAGCCTTCCTTTTAAGCGTTATAGGCACCCTTATTATAAGACACCTTTACCCTATACATATTTTGTTACTTACTTAAACTTGCCTTCCTCTTAGCCACGTTAAAGCTTTTCGAAAAAATAAGTCTCTGATAAAACCAATAAGGTTTAATTTCATTTTATTCTCTCTCTTATATGTGATTTAAAAATATTCAGTGTCAGATAGTTAAATGGCTTTATCTTTTAGTCGTTGCAGCGCTCCTACAACTTGTTTTAAAGCATTATGGCTTTTAAACTAAAAATTTTATTTTTCACCATTTTAAAACAAATATAAAACCAGCACAAAACTAAACGGAATTTAAAATGTTACTTGGGCGCTCTCTTATTGGTGGGTAGAAATCGTTATTGCAGTGCTTTTCCTGATTTTTCAAGAAAACAGTAAAGCAACGTTTTTTTTACGAATATACCTATCATCTATCTTTAAATGATGCGAAGTAATAAATCAATCAAAACCGTCCTCTCCAAAGACGTGCCAGATTTTTCGGAATGTATAGCATTAAATAGGCCTGAATTTTTAAATTAGTACAAGTATCGACATTAAATTCAAGTTTTGTCTTGAAATATATATTTTGACATTAAATTTTTGAAGCTCAAAATTATATACTGCTGTACCATTAACCTGAAATTTTAGAAAGCGATTTTATCAAAATAATTAGAGTCTAGGTACTTATTCCGTTTCTGCCCTAATCATTTCATTCCTTTTTTTTTGTACCTAATCCTGGTTACCTGTTTTCTAATTATGTGGTTATTATGCCTTTATGGGTGTCTCTATTGGAATAATACACCTATTTATATGTATACATTCCTACCTTGGGTGTTTTTCATAACCGACTCCATGTGAACAGCGGAGTTTACTGTCAATGGCGAGGCGAGGCCGGCAAGCCTAGGGAGAGTAAGCGGAGATCAGAGCTCCTGATAACTCTGTCCCCCGATTACTCCTTCAAGGTGGGCTCACCTTACTACTTTTGCTTGGGTGCTTGTTTCTCAGTGATACTAGTCAAAGTATGAAGTGTCAGTGTTTCTTTAAGTAAATACGGAGAATTTTCAACAATTGCCTAGACGCCATAAAGTCGGCTCATATACAGTAAATAAAAAAAAAATCTTAAATGTATGATTCAATTAAAAGTAAGAACGCGGATTTGAGTGTTGACAATGCAGTGCAATTTACAACAGATATGCTTAACGTTGGGAGAACAACAATATATAAACTTTTAAAAGAAGAAAAAAGTGTTAGCGTCAAATGTCCAAAAACTTCTTCAGGCCGACCAAAACTTGAGCTGGATGACGTTTTAATGCAGAGAATAACGCAAAAAGTTCATAATTTCTTAAAAAAAAAAGAAATTCCCACGCTAGACAAAATTTTGTCATCAATCCGAGAAGATCAGGACTACCCATTTATGTGTAGAAATAAGCTTTGGAAATTATTTAAAAAAATGGGTTTTCGGTGAAAAAAACATAATAGGCAATTGATTTTAATAGACAGAAGTAGTATCGTCTGTTGGATAGGAAATTACTTAAGAAGCATCCGAAAAGCCAGAGAAGAAAACAGAAAAATATTTCACCTAGACGAAACATGGCTAAACGAAGGCCACACTGTGACTAGATTTTAGCTGGATGAAAATATTAAAAGTTATGGCAAGCTTTTTTGAAAGAATTGTCCACAGGATTAAGACCGCCATCTGAAAAAGGACATCGACTTATCATAACCTATATTGGAAGTTCTGAAGGCCTCGTTAATGTGGTCTACTGATGTTTCAATCGAAAATACAGGAGACTATCACGAGGTTATGAATGCCGATGTCTTTGAAAAATGGTTCGAGCAAATATTGGATCTTATACCAAAAGATGCAATCATTGTATTGTATAAAGCAAGTTATCACTCTAGGCTGACGGAGAAATTACCGACAAGTGCATGGCGTAAAAGTAAAATAACAGAATGGCTAAGTTTAAGACAAATATAATTTCCATTAGATTCCTTCAAGAAATAACATAACTATTGGTTCTAGCCGATTTACATAAAAATGCATTCAATAAATATGTTGTCGATGTAATGGCAAAGTTACGAGGAATATCTGTGCTCAGACTCCCTCTTTACCACTGCGAATTAAACCCGATCGAACTTATATGGGCTCAGATAAAGACAGATGTCGCCAGAAAAACACAACTTCTAAAATGATGGATTTAAGAAGACTCTTTATTGAAGCTATGGGCAAAATCAGTGCGGAAAAGTGGAAAAAGTGTATTGATCACGTGATAGAAGAATAAACCAAAATGTGGAAGGTAGATATAAGAATCGAGAATTGGTTGAACCGCTTATTATAAACGATGTTAATAAAAGTTCATCTTCCGAATCGGACTATGATTAAGCCATAACGACAAAGTATTATTCGATTTTTGAAAATGCTTTGTTTGTAAGATTCTATATTATATCTCGTTTGTGTGGTTATATTATGTAAAATAGTATTACCCATTGTTATCTATTAGTTAAAACGATTTTTTAAATGTTTTAATATGTTATAAATACCTACGAATATAATATAATACAATTTTAGGAGAATAGGCATGTTTAAGATTTTTAATTTAAAAACTTCCCCAATACACGCTCCTGGCTAAGGGATTTTCCCAATAACAATGGTAAATCCTAAAAAAAACAATAGTTTGCGATAAATTCAGGGTGGACCTACCTAAGTAATGCTCATTATTTGGATCCTTTAATGTAAAAACAATCGTTTTTAAGGGATGATGTTTAAATTGTTCTTGATACCCCGGTATGCGTTTTGCATATTTAATGAGCATTTATTACTACCCGCCATTTAAAGATAGACTATAATAATGTGTGGTAATTTTTGCATTTATTTACAGATAACACAAGCTGAAAATCAGTGATCAGCTGAATGCCGTTGCAGCACCAGCGGCAGCGCTAAGACGGAAAACGCCGATCACCGATGATTGCGTGGGCGTCTGAATGACGCCCGAGGACGCGAGGGGCGGCGTCGGCCCGTCCTCGCCCGCCCTCAACTGCACTATCCCAAATGCCACCCTTA
The DNA here is from genome assembly GCA_963920685.1 of Polydrusus tereticollis. Classification (NCBI taxonomy): domain Eukaryota; kingdom Metazoa; phylum Arthropoda; class Insecta; order Coleoptera; family Curculionidae; genus Polydrusus; species Polydrusus tereticollis. The sequence goes on from OY987329.1 coordinate 63,020,046, forward strand.
TTATTATTACCAATGAGACCCTCGCCACTGAAAAATGCTTGGAACACCGGAAATATTGGTGTTTTCTGCTCTCTTCCATTTGTACCTTTCTTGCTGGACTATGTATTGTTTTGGTAAGTCTTAAAACTCTACAATATTAAAATTTATGTACTATAAAAAAAATTGTGAAAAAACTTTTATCACCCTGTAACTTCGAAATAAAGCGGCTTTCGGAATATCATTAAGAGTCAACATATTATGCTTAAAATTATCCAATGAAATACCCTTTTAATTTTTGCCAACTAACTGACCATTAACTATGTAGTTGTTCTAACCTTAATTTGATGACATAAAAAAGCATTAAACTGGTGACCATAGGCGTTGCTTCTATTAAATAATTAAAATGCGGATTGTTGAAAATTTTTAATATGATTAAATAGTATATATTACAGCTTGTTCATTATAGTTTATATCGATAAAAGGTTTGTACCCGTGACTTCGCCTGCAGAGAATATTTTTAAAATGGTCTTTTTGTAAAGAAGTATGCTTATTTTGCCGAAAACAATTAAAAAAAATTGTCTTTGTTCAGCCAGGACCGCGAGGAGGTATGAGTTTTCCTTGCCAAGAAAGGATTGGGGCAGGTACTATGTTAGTTGGAATATACAGTGATTTTAACAACAAATTGCGGATCGCATCAGCAGAATCACAGTAAAAGTTCTGGAATATAAGGTCTGTCTATACTGTTTACTGTTTCTGTATTTCTTAGAAAAGACAATTAAATCACACCCTTTATTTGAAAATTTTTTATTTTACTACAGATACGTTGATGATATAATAGCAGGCTTTACTGGTACAGATGAAGAATTAAATGGGTTTCACAATTTTATTAACACTATACATCCTTCTATTGAATTCACTATTGAACATGAAACGAATAATTGTATTAATTTCCTTGATCTAACTATCTCTAAAATCAATAATGAATTACAATTTGCAATATTTCATAAACCTTCTTCGACAGATAGTATCATCCCTTATAATTCTAATCACCCTATAGGGCATAAATTGAGTTCCTTCCACTCATTTTTCCATCGACTGTTTGCTATCCCTATGAACAACGATAATTTCAACAAAGAACTTTCTTACATTAAACAACTTGCTATAAATAATAAATATCCAATGCATGTTATTAATAAAATATATTATAGAAATTTAAATAAACATATCAACAAAAACCTAGAACCTATTGTAGATAATAATAATCATAGATATTATACTAGCCTACCCTATATGGGAACAATATCACATAACATTAAAAATATATTTCTAAAATTTAATAATAATATGCACATATCATTTAAAACGCAAAATAACCTTAAAAAATATATAAATAATAATAAAGATACAGTTGATGTTTTAGAAAAATCAGGAGTATACAAGTTGTCCTGTACCCATAGTGAGGATCACTCAACATGTAATTGTTGTTACATAGGACGCACAGGGCGAAAGTTTAATATAAGAATCAAAGATCACCTCGTACTAGTGGAAAGGAATAAAAATAAGCCATTGCCTGCTGACACTCGTTCAAATTTCTCCGATCACATTCTTAACACAAAACACACTTTTAACCCGGACACAGGAGTTGAAATCCTACATGTTGTTCCCAATGGTCGAACTTCTTGTTTATGGGAAATATACGAGATTAACAAAGCTATAAAAAACCCTCAAATTCAGGTCTTGAATGAACAGATCACTTTTGACTGTCTCCCCTTCTTTAATTCTCTTCAAATATAAACTTTTCTACTCATGTTTTCACCAAATTTAGCACCTCTATTGTTTTAATTTGGTTATAACCATAAAATAAGATTTTAAACTCTCACACACATTTATCGAATGACATTACAGTAAACTGTAATTTTGACAACTATTTATACCGCAATTTTCATTTCATTTGTGTAACAATGGTAACTGACTTTTATACCTTTCCAGTCAAGTTGGTTGCATATAATACCAGTTATTTATGGTTTGAGCTTATTTTGTTACCCTTTTGTAATTATGATTGAAGGTCGTTGTGACTTAGCGATAGGGTGCTTTAATAGCCAAGTTGGATGTATGATTAAATAAAATAAAGTATTCTCTTATAAAGTTTTCTGTGCTCTCTCACATCATTACTTTGATTTATCTATTATAATACTCATATATGTACACACCCCGAATAAGGGATGTTAATGTAGTCTAACAATTATTTATAGTGTATCATAAAGTCCACGTCAACCTCCCTCTATCCCCCCCCCCCCCTCTAGGTTATGACGATTCTTGTTTAAATTTGAATTTGCCGCCTTTGGACTTGACAGTTGATACCCGGAAATACGAAATTTTAAATAATACAAAAAAGAAATTTTCAGTACTGATATTAGAGATACCCTCCATTTTATTGCAACATTCGCTTTGAACAGTATTAAGTCTTAAGTCATGTTCTCATTTGTGCCTCTTTTACTAAAAAGAAAAGAAAAAAGAAAATTTGCAACGTAAACCCGATTAAGTCGATATATATTAAATAATAATCCATAAATATGGAGAATTTGGTGAGTACTTGATCATATTTCACATACAAATTTAAGTCTAAATTATGAGACCATAGATTACGATAATTTCGTACATAATTTTAATTGGAAACAATTTTCTCCTTTCAGATGACCACAACTGACTCAATGACGTAAATTATTTTAACACATTTTAATTTCCCTCCCCCCCCCTTTACTTTATTACTATTCTTATTAAAAATTCTGACCCACCAAATATAAATCATGTTCTCTCCTGGAGTTGACTCATGAAACGTTTACTTTATTGAATTATCATTATAGACAGCTATACATCATATGACTATAAATGATTCCGTTTGGAATTTTGTCCTCTACTACAATTTTCGCATCTAATTTCCTTCATTGCTGAAAGTAGCATCGTGTAGGTGATTGTCTTCTGTCGAGTCCATTGGCTGCATAAGGTGCACGTTATGGCCATGTATTGTTGAACCACTTCGTTCCCCCCCCTTTTAATTTGTTTTAGTTCGTTTATTTAGGTACATCCTAAACATAATTCTTAATTGTATGGTTGCTGATGATGACTTTGACTAAAGTTGAAACTAGTACAACCTAAAATGACATTAAATTATGTACACTCTTTAATCCTTTTTTCACCTTAAAGGGACAAATAAAATTTTAGTTTGGTGGTATAGACAGACCTTGTTTTCTTTAATAATCTCGCCACAGAAAATGGACTACTTCTTGAATTCTGGAATATAGTTTTTAAGATACATTTTGAACGAACATAATTAATTTAAAATTTATAAACAAATTAATGACTGGAATCGTCAGAACTTTCAGAGGTAGAATCGTTTCCAGGTTGGATTACTACTGGCGCTATAGGCGGTGAAACAGAATATCCATTTTCTGTTTTTATAACATGAGCTACGCAATTTTTCCTTGCATCGGTACTCATTTCGTTATTACCTGCAGAATATTATCAAGGACAACTGCGCTTAAAGTTGAAGATTGATTATTTATTGAGTGATATTTTTTGCTGACAAGAGCAACACATTAGGCACAAAGCCATCTTTACTTCCAGCATGATAACGCGTTTTTCGTTTCGTCTGAATAAATTATACTTTTATCGGATTCTTGTTACTCCTTTATTTTGCGCAAATAGTCCTGTCATAGTTTAATGATACGCGGTGATTCCATTACAATCGTTAGATTATCTAATTTTTTATGTTTAAAGCTACATTTTAATAAAACACCACGCAATGTTTCTAAAGATTGGTACATATTAATCAGGATAACCTCGCAATTTATCACGAACGAGTTCTAAAGTTGGCACTATATTATCCTCGTAAAAGTTGTAACAGTTCGCAAAATAAAATCCCTTGTAGTATTGTTAGCCGTTTTGAATTTTTGATTTAGTTTTTGATTTATTGGTTTACGCCTTATGGAATGACTGGTTACAATCCCCAAATTAATTACGTTATAAATTCTTATAAAACCCAAGTTGTGTTAATTCAAAAGTAAGTACATTCTTGTACAAAGCGCATTGGTTTGATTTAAATTATTTTTATATTAATAATATTCCTGAAGTACTAAAAAAGTTATTATAATATTCATGAATGGCTTGTTCCTTCTTTCTTTGACATTAAAAATTTCTTGGTTCAAAGTACATTATTTGCAAACTAGCTTTCAAAGAGAGTTACGGACTATCAATTAAATACTGATATAAAAGAACAGTTTTAATAATAAAAACTTAAAGAATTTTTTAAGAAAGATCTGACAACCCCGATTATGATGCCGGCCCCTTTGAAGCCCGGTCGAAGCTTTTTTATCGAGTTTTTTATTTATCGAACTGACTTTGGAAAAAGTATACATATAAATTTATAATTGCAGACAAAGCATAAATCAATACAGCTGCATATCCAGCAAAAAATCTTACTCGAATATAAAAACAATTTCAAATGCAAAGTTTAAAACTTAATTACCTTTACAACCTAAACATTACAGTTTTGAATGATTTTATACTATACTGTGTTTTAGTAAGTCTCATTATAAATGCAAAATATAAATTTTGGGATACGCAGTATGAACATATTATTTTTAAGAGGGAGAACCAATAGATTTTTTTGTATTAAGTGTATAATCTTCTAAAAAATTTCAATGCAGAGCGCTTTCGGCCTTAGACCATTATCAGTGCTTCTTTGTCAGAAAACAGGAACACTTCATTGAAAAAGAAAACTTTTTTCCCCAAGTGGGACAAAAACGCCACAATGTAAAAACTGGTCACATAAAATAATCAGTTTGTAAAATTGTAAACGACCAACATATGGGACGGACCACTTTTCTAGAATTTATCTATTATCTACTATCTTATTATTTTTAGACTGAAAGTATATAGTTTCAATACAATACAGGTTATTTTAACATCGTATCGATCGACACACCCGTAATTTCATCTTTAACAATAGGGTCGGAAAATTATAACAATAGAGCCGATAATTTAGGATAAACCTTACGACAGTGGTGGACGTTTAGGATTCTATTAATACGTATGCAATTTCTATGGTATACAAAAAAAGCTATATATTTAACTGTATTACTTCCTTTTCTTAGTATAAAAACTTGCAAATTCTCTCTCGTGATAATTGTTAAAGGATATTTCAGTAACTCGCGTAATGTTCTTTTTGAAAAAAATGGTTCTGATTTAACGCAATAAAATAAGTGCCAAGTGCGGTCGTAAATCCCTGTATTCATTTTCAGGGACGGATTATAATGATTTCTAACTAAGTCTAAATTAAAATAAGATTTTAAATGTTGAAATCCCCCTTTAGCAGGTATTTTGAGAGAATGAGTGTCAGTTTTCATTTCTTATGGATAGTGTTCAGTTGTATTCCAATATTATTTTGCGAAGGATATATATTTTTATACGATAAGGAGGAACGTCTACACCATGTACGAAGAGCAAGGCGTACCAACATTAGAAACTCTGAAGCAACGGCTCACTAATGACGAAACCCAAATAAGCTGTAGCATCACTAACCTTTGGAGCCTTTTGTTTGTCCAATAATTTACCTCGATGAGACATGGTTTGACACGCATGACACATCATCCAAAGGATTCTTCCGGCAGGTGTAAAACAAGAGCTCCGTCAAATAAACGGAAAATAATTACAATTTTACATGCCGGGTCAGAAAGCGGTTGGGTCCCAAATGCCTTGTGGCTTTCTGCAAAGAACATTAGAGACTGCTGCGTGGACTACCATGAAGATACAATGGCAGAACTTTTTGAAGAATGGTTCAATAATTGTCTTTTACCAAATCTTCCTCAAAGTAGCTTGATAGTAATGGACAATGCGAGCCAATTATATAAGGCTCCAGGTTCAAATAATGCCAAGTTGAATTTTCAAAACTACATGGCGGCGAACGATATACTTAAAGAATGTTATAAAAAAAATGATTTTTTTGAAGTTTTAAAGGCATTCTGTGTAAAAAGTATATGTTTGTGACGCATTGGCAGAGGAAATGGGACATACTGTGCTACGGCTCCCGCCTTATTGTATTTTTAATGCCATAGGGCACCAACTAAAATCAATTGTTAAGTCAGAAAACACTTTTGTAACCTTGACAGTAATGATAGCCTATAATATCGGCCATTACTAAATTTATGCCATTCCTATGCCAAATAGAATCAAAATAAAAGCGAAATTTCAATTAAAAAAAAAACTTTTTCTTTAACATCATGATTCCTTTCTAATTACAAGTGCAAGTAAGCAAAGTCATTACATATCAATGACGAATAATCATGATCATGTAATTATTCTTGGGATCGCGCACCTATTATTAATGACCGCACCGTTAGCAAGTAAATATAATTTACAAGTTCCAATGAACATGACGAAAAACATAATATCACATCATGCATGGACATGAATAATTTCTCTATATTTAATCTTTACCTTCATTCTATAAAAATCTAACTAAATAATTATTTGTTATTTATAAGTTATCTTGATTTAGAATACTTAAAGAAAGAAAATGTTTCCCATGCCATGGGAAGATTTACCGGAGGGGCAAGGGCGTAGCCAGGATTTTTACTAAGGGGGAACAAAGTTATTCAGTCAAATAACAAAACATTTATATAAAATAGCCCGTTTGATTACATTGGGTAATACTTGCTTACAATTTTTGAAAAACAAGCCTACGAGGATTCTGACTAAATCTTCTTAACAACAATTGGCCTTTTAATAATAATAATAATAATAATAATAATAATAATAATAATAATAAAGGTCTTTTTATTATGAAATTAAAAATTACAAAACAAGAAGAAAAACTAATACACAAGAAATAATACAAAATAATACAAAAATAACACCAAGCATTACAAGTAAAAGCAGGGCGCAGTCTAGCCGTGCGGCTACTCTACTGAACCCTACACTACCTGTAGAAATAAAGAAAAAATCAAAAAGTATAAGGACAGGTGGAAATAATGATACTTTACATAAGCTATTCATGACTATTATTACAAAAAAAAAAGAAAGAATAACGCACCAATAAAACAAAATATTTGACCGAATAATACGGAACAGAACAAAGGTAGATTAAGGAAGTTGTAAATTTTGAAGATTAAGTAAATGTTTTTTATATTGCAGCTTAAACCCATTACTATCCAGTAAAATAAATTCATTAGGTAGGGAGTTATATAGTTTTACAGCGTTGTAGGTAAATATTCTTTGAAACATGGCACTCCGATGGTGAGGCATTGTCAGTTTATACGAGAACCATGTGTCACGGGAGTGTACAGTATCACGAAATACAAACTTATTTTTTAGGGATGGAGGGAGAGTCTAATTTTTCAGCAGTTTTACCAAAAAACTTCCCAAATGCAAAGTCCTACGGTTAGTCATTAATAGCCAGTTCAGAAGGCGTGCACATGTATTCTGTACTTTTGTATTCTATATATATCTGCTACATCAAGGCATGGCCCATAAATAAAATCACAGTAATTAAAATTGGACAAGACGAGACTTTCACAAAGCATTTTGCGCAATTTAAAATTGAGAATATGACGATTGTTGTATAATATTCTTAAGGACATGTATGACCTCTGAATTAATTTTGTAACATAGTCCCTAAACCTCAAATCAGTATCCAAAATTAGACCCAGATTTTTGGCTGTTTTAACCACTAGGAGCTTGACGCCATCAAGAACTATATTGATGTACTCTTTCAAAAAGTCAACATTATTATCATTCCCAAAGAGCATCAAAGATGATTTCAATGGATTCAACTTCAAATTGTGATCCAGAGAGAGTTGGTTTAAAATATTTAAATCTTCGTTAAGCAAATTTGATGCAATTAAATAGTCCTGTCAGTCGAAGTGAATGAAAATTTGCGTGTCGTCTGCATAAACCTGACTCTTACATTGCTTTAGGGATTTAAAGATATCTGAGGTACAGATTATTAAAAAAAGAGGTCCAAGGATAGAGCCTTGAGGTACCCCAGACCAAATTTGAATTTGATCCGAGTAATTATTATTGCAAAAAAATTTTTGAACCCTATTGGTGAAGTATGATCTAATAAGATTTAAAGACGATTCATCCAAGCCGTAATACCTTAACTTTGCCAACAAGAGTTCATGATTAAGGGTGTCGAAAGCTTTCGAAAAGTCAAGAAGAACCAACGCAGTACTTAATTTTTTATCAATTGCTGACATTATATCATCTATGGCCTTAACAAGAGCAACCGATGTACTAAAGTCTTTTCGAAAGTCACATTGGCTCTCTGGAATTATTTTATTGGCGACGCAGACGTGAAATAATTGAACGTTCAAGGACTTTTCAAAAATTTTAGATAATAGTGGCAATATACTTATGATGCGTAGATCATTAAAAGTTGTAGGGCTATTAGTTTTGGGTAATGGTTTACCCACAGAGATTTTTCCATTGATCTGGAAAGTAATTAGTCTCAAGACAACAATTAATAATATGTGTAACATACTGATCTATGTAGGGACTGCAATATTTTAACATTTTTAAGGACACCCAATCAACTTCAGAGGCATTAAAAGTGATAGAGTGAATTATCTTGTGAATATCAGGTACCTACCTCAATTAATCTAAAAGAAGAAGTTAATTCATTATCAAAAATATTACTGTTGTAAAAATTCACCTTCGGGCTGCAATCTGACACAGTTTGCAAATATGATCCAAAAAATTTACTTATATCATTAGGATTGGATAGGTTATCAGGAATATCACAATTCTTGTTTGAGCTTATAAAAAGACTAAGGCAATCCAAGTTTTCCTGGGATTATTTTCTGCACAGGCGGAATTAAGGTACTGTCTTTTCTCTCTTCTTACCATAGCAACAGCAAAGTTTCTTAAGTTTTTGTAATCTTCCCAGTCATGTATTGCCCGCATCCTTTTAAATTTCTGCAGTGCACGATCCCTATTCTTCATGAAAACCTTTAAGTTAGGTGTAAGCAAAGGCGTTCTAGGTTTAGTAATTCTAGACTCCTTATAGGAGCATGTTTATCAAAAAGAGAAAATAATAAGTTATTGAAAAAATCTATTTTATTATCTATATTTTCTTCGTAAATAATGTCATTCCACTGCAGTGCATGAAGATCAATAAGAAAAGAGTTAAAGTTAAAATATTTAAAATTCCTATACTTAATAGTTCTTGGTTCGGTATGCACCTTCTCGATATTCAAACAACAATAGACGAGCAAATGATCAGAGACATCAGGAAGGGCTACAGTTCCGGAGTCAACCACCAAAGTATTATCAGTGATGAAAATGGGATCTAGAAGGGCACTTGACGTCCTTGACACTCTAGTAGGTTGGTTAATAATCTGAACAAAATTATAATTTCCAAATGGTAAAGTAAGGGGATTATCTTCTTTAAATAGGTTAACATTAAAGTCACCCAAACAAACTATTTCATCAACTCTTGGATAGAGAGCAGAAAAAATATTGTCAAAGTCATTAATGACATTGTTAAAATTAGTGTTCGGAGGACTGTAAAAAACACAAAATGCGTAAAATTTATTTTTTATTTTAATTTTAATAATCAGAAACTCAAGATAATCGGTGACATTAAATTCAAAATTTATTAGTTCGGGAAATAAATTATTTTTTACATATACCGCCACCCCTCCACCCCTACCCCGCCTATCCTCGCGAATCATGCGGTAACCTGAAATAATAAAAGTAGCAGTTTCATCCCCATCAGATAGCCATGTTTCAGTGAGAAAGATAAGATCGAAGTCACAATCTGCAACAAGTGACTTAAAATCATCAAAACCTGTAAAAATCGATCTTATAATAAATTGAGCAACCTTAAACTTTAAACAATTCACCACATTTCCTATATTCATATTCTGTATAATACACCAGCATGCGCCATTCCACTCTGTAAAGGAGAAAATAGGACAAAATACAAAAGTAACTTGAGCGATGTGATTAATTTAGAAATAGAAAAGAGTACTAAAATTCTCAATTAATCACACCTACTTAGGTAATTACTAAAATAATAAAAAGAAAACAGATCAATTTAAACAAGAACCACTTAGTGAATGTTAAAAAATAGATATGAGAGAAATCATACCATCGGCAATAAACAGGATACCAATAACTATGCTTTTCAGCACATAAAATACCCAATTGCAAATTTAGTACGGCAGTAAATAATTATTAATTGAATTGAACATGTTAAGGTAACGTGCCACATAAATTGGAGAAATAACAACATTGCAAAAAAACATGTTCACCTTAAAATGTTTAGGCAGAGTTTACATTAAATAAACTATTCAATTCTTATCAGCTTAACCCATAAAAAGCAAAAAAAAATATATTATTTATAAATAAACAACATACTAAAATATAGTACTACCATCTCGATACAGACGTAAATATTAGATTCACATTATTTTATTATTTCTCACTCTCGTTTTTTTTTATTTATATGGTCCCAGTGGTTTATTAATTAGTTACATTTCTTCCAGACACTTTTTCTTTGTACAGGCGTTTTTTATATATTTAGACTGCAGTGCATGAAGATCAATAAGAAAAGAGTTCAAGTTAAAATATTTAAAATGCCTATACTTAATAGTTCTTGGTTCGGTATGCACCTTCTCGATATTCAAACAACAATAGACGAGCAAATGATCAGAGACATCAGGAAGGGCTACAGTTTCGGAGTCAACCACCAAAGTATTATCAGTGATGAAAATGGGATCTAGAAGGGCACTTGACGTCCTTGACACTCTAGTAGATTGGTTAATAATCTGAACAAAATTATAATTTCCAAATGGTAAAGTAAGGGGATTATCTTCTTTAAATAGGTTAACATTAAAGTCACCCAAACAAACTATTTCATCAACTATTGGATAGAGAGCAGAAAAAATATTGTCAAAGTCATTAATGACATTGTTAAAATTAGTGTTCGGAGGACTGTAAAAAACACAAAATGCGTAAAATTTATTTTTTATTTTAATTTTAATAATCAGAAACAGAAACTCAAGATAATCGGTGACATTAAATTCAAAATTTATTAGTTCGGGAAATAAATTATTTTTTACATATACCGCCACCCCTCCACCCCTACCCCGCCTATCCTCGCGAATCATGCGGTAACCTGAAATAATAAAAGTAGCAGTTTCATCCCCATCAGATAGCCATGTTTCAGTGAGAAAGATAAGATCGAAGTCACAATCTGCAACAAGTGACTTAAAATCATGAAAACCTGTAAAAATCGATCTTATAATAAATTGAGCAACCTTAAACTTCAAACAATTCACCACATTTCCTATATTCATATTCTGTATAATACACCAGCATGCGCCATTCCACTCTGTAAAGGAGAAAATAGGACAAAATACAAAAGTAACTTGAGCGATGTGATTAATTTAGAAATAGAAAAGAGTACTAAAATTCTCAATTAATCACACCTACTTAGGTAATTACTAAAATAATAAAAAGAAAACAGATCAATTTAAACAAGAACCACTTAGTGAATGTTAAAAAATAGATATGAGAGAAATCATACCATCGGCAATAAACAGGATACCAATAACTATGCTTTTCAGCACATAAAATACCCAATTGCAAATTCAGTGCGGCAGTAAATAATTATTAATTAAATTGAACATGTTAAGGTAACGTGCCACATAAATTGGAGAAATAACAACATTGCAAAAAAACATGTTCACCTTAAAATGTTTAGGCAGAGTTTACATTAAATAAACTATTCAATTCTTATCAGCTTGACCCATAAAAAGCAAAAAAAAAATATATTATTTATAAATAAACAACATACTAAAATATAGTACTACCATCTCGATACAGACGTAAATATTAGATTCACATTATTTTATTATTTCTCACTCTCGTTTTTTTTATTTATATGGTCCCAGTGGTTTATTAATTAGTTACATTTCTTCCAGACACTTTTTCTTTGTACAGGCGTTTTTTATATATTTAGACCACTATCTAGAGCGAAATCTACAGGACAGAGGAAAAACAATTAAATCCAAAGTTTTCAGGAAATCCATCAGAATATTAGTAAATTAAGAAAATACGATGACAATATCGGAAAAAATAATCGACTTATGTTTTTTTTTAAATAATAAATTATTTTTGTTTCTGAATCTAGAAATATATAGGTTGTTTATATTAGCTAAAGCCGTTTTGATGAAATAAGCGATTCAAATTTTAATAAGCTCTATTCATTCTAGATTAATACGTCTACAATAGCCCAATAATCGGAATTTTTCTTTTTATAAAAAGGGGGGTAAGGGGTAAGGATATTTACATTACAGTAAGCGATCGTAAAGATTGAGGACATGTATCGACCTTAGTGAAAGTCATCTTCAGCAATAAATAAAGTAGAATAAAAGCAGAGTGCCATTAGAAAGCTTTACATTGTTTGACATACCCTGTATAGAGTCCAAGGAAAGATGTTTTACATATCTGCATTTTTTCTGAAAAGTTTCATTTGTTTGTAAATTATTATGTTAATTATTTACACAATACTCTACATAGAAACCTCTGTCCAAATAGTATACCAATAATAATTTAAAAAAAATAAAAAGAAAAATAACCAAACAAAGTTCTTATACATAAAAAAAAAACAAAAGAAGAGGAGATGCGACAGGAAAACAAGGGACTAAAATTTTAAAAAATTAGAATGTTTTTCTTAAAAGTTTCGAATAACTGATGAAATAGGTCATAGTCCAGGAAATACGGGTTATAATTTGTCACTAATCTACCCATAATTAGTTCGGTGAGGTCTTTCCTGAAATAGGTGCCTACTTGGGGTGGGGCGTGAAAGTTAATACTGTAAAATAACTCGGCACAGTCTACCTTATTATTAACAACTTTATGCAAAAAGAGCACCATGGCATTCTTTCGTCGACTCTTAAGACTGTCTAATTCAAGTAGCTGTATCATAGTAATAATAATAATAATAATAATAATAATGATAGTAAACATCTTTTATTTTAACATAACATAAAATTTACAACAAGTATATCAAAGAATAGATGTAAGATAAGTCCGGGCGCAGTCTCGCTGTAATAGCTACTCCACTGAACCAGCCAAAGATATAAATAAATAAAATTTGATTGTCTATATATCATTAAATGTTGTACTATACAGAAGAAACTTAGCAAATCTATTCTGGACCGTTTCTAGACGGTTTGCATGACACTGGTTTGATGACGACTAGACTACTGTATTTCAAGATGCTGCGAACAAGGGAGTTATAGAGACATTTTATTGTGTAAACATCATAGATATGGTTACAGTTTCTACGCAAAAAACCCAATAATCTGTAACCCTTAAGGGTAATATTATAAATTCGCTCGTTAAATGATACCTCCCGATTGAAGGTAACTCCCAAATTGTTCATCCTGATAACATTTCGTAGACTTTCCCCGTTCAGAAAATAATTCGAAAAGTATTGGTTCCCTTCGACGATAAAAACTCATGATTTTACCCTTGTCCACGTTAGGGTTAAGAGAGTATTCAGCGCACCAGGGAACCAACTTATTTATCTCGAACTGAATTGACTTACAATCTTTCATGAAATTTATGACGTCAAAAAATTTAAGATCATTCACGTACAAAAGACATTTACATTTTTCGAAGGTAACATTTACATCGTTGCTAAAGAGCAAGAACAGTATAGAGCCTAAATATGATCCCTGGGGGTAGGTACTCCAGATTTGACCACAATATTTTGATGTTATGCCATTCATCCCGACATATTGTTTTCATTTTGTCAGGTAGGATTTAATAAACTCCAGATAACAGCCTTCCATTCCGTATGTTTTCAGCTTTTCCAACAACAGAGCATGACAGACACTATCATCAAAAGCCTTAGAAATATCGATGTAAATCACGTCGATTTGAGATCCCTTTTCCATATTCTGAATAAGATAAGGAACAACAAGGAAATCTCTGTGTAATATTCAATATCCCGATCTAAAAATGGGAAACAGGTAAGACTTTTCCCATTGCCTGGGAACGTGGGCGTATCGAAGGGCTTTTGGAAGAAAATACAGAAAGGCCCGACCAGTGATACCATGCACTCCTTCACAAAGAGAGGGGGTAAGCCATCCGGTCCTGAACTCTTGTTTACATCCACAGAGTTAATTTTTGTTGAAACATCTTTCTCGGTGAAACTTTGTAGGGTACGTGTAGCATCTGAGCGTTGAAGGTGCCTTGAAGATATTAGGCTATTTGGGTGATCAGTAATCTAATGTTATGAAATATTTGGGTAATTGTGCCTTTCAAATAGGTAAAATATTAATAGGTGTAGGTCATTGAGGAACCTGACAGTATCCACAATGCCAATGACAACACAGGCACACGAAATTCTTCAGAAAAAATGCAGATATCTACAACATCCTGGACTGTTTATACAGTGTATCTCAAACAATGTAAAATTTTCTAATGCCACCCTCCTTTTAGACTACCCATTTAGATTTTCCTTTATTAGAATGTATACATTTCAGTAGCTACCATTCAGATTGTTCACCTCTGTGTCATTGCTTGTTTCCTAAAATTTCTTACGATTGCTAAAGATGACCTTTACTAAGGTCGAAACATGCCATAAATATTTTCGATCGTTTACTGTAATATGAAGATCCTTATCCCTAACCCCCCTTTTTATAAATATTATATATATTTTTGGTTTAGACAGACTTTTATTTCTACCATTTAAACAACGTTAATGTTTTATCAAGGGAGAAAGCAATGCCGAATCATTATTGTTAAAACTTGAGTGACGATTAGATCTAACATAAAGTAACACCTCGTGGAAACCGGGTTTTAATCCAATAGGCAACAGTCAAAAAGGAAACACCCGCAAAGATCAGAGAGCTGGTTATAATTACAGGAGTCGCCGACAGGTAGCGTCAAAAGCCCATTGCTTTACGTTAGATCTTACCGTTGGTAGTCTACATTTTCGGGCAATATAGGCTCGGTTCCTTTTGTCAAATTCTAGCCCCACGGACGAGCCGTGATACGGAAATGATGAACCTTTAGATTTTGTATTCAAACGTAAGCATTTAATTACCGACACTTTCTACACGTTATTTTAATGCATGACCATTTTCGGGCTTTTGTTTTCCAAGGTTCTTCTATTCTATTCTATTGATCGTACATATCTTTAAAACGGTCGCTTGTCCAGTAAAATCCTGTCTCTTTTATTGCTTTGGCTCTAGATAGTGGTCCAAATATAAACGAAAACTCTGTGAATCCTAAGATTAATATGCACTAGGTTAGCTTTATAGAATGATATTATTAAGTTATTGTTGTACAGCTCCATTCTAGACTGATTTTAAAATTATAATGAATATTAGCAATAATATTTAAAAAATGTATAGCCTGCGAATCTCTGAGCAGTAACATAAGAGGTAAATTTGTATCATTACCAATTACTGCTTTAGTTTTGCGGCAAATTTTACGACCAGCCCCAGCGAGACGTTAGTATTGTAAAAGTGCTTTGGATACTGTAACGGTATTTATATGGAAAACACGCAGCCGCTCGAATTGAAAAACTCCGTTCCAAATAAAATGATTTTGTAATAAGATTTAAAAACTTAAATAATTGCTTAATCTTTCTCCAGTTTTGTTATTTTTTAATTTAATTTGTAGCAAGTATATCTTGCTATAAAATTTTAGCATGTCGTTGCATTACGCTTTTTACTAAAAAAAAACTAAAACTAGAGAAAGGTCCTTTGTTTCTTAAACTTTTAGACTCTTCTTAACATTTGTTTCCTTTAACATTGCATTTCTAGTTCTTGCATTTATGCTAACCCCTTGCAAATCGAAATTTTAAAAAATAATTCCTGTCGGTCAATAATTAACCTACGAGGTATTGTTTCGCGGTGCGCCAAGAAATCTGCATGAAAAATTTATTACATTTACACAAACTGATATTAAAATGCAGAACTTCGTGCAGTCCAAAGAATTCCTAGGTGAGGCGTATTTGACTGCACTTCGTCGTTTGCTGCTGTCCTATTTTGAGCTTCTTGAGAGAGATCAGCTAGGTCTTGCCGGGTCCAGAGCTGTCGGTAATTAAATTAGAGCTAGTAATTGAAAAATCGTGTTAAATTACTTTTCGGTAATTGAATTATTGTAATTTATTTACTTTTTGGAAATGATAATTGCAGTTGGTTACTAGGATTAAATAATTGTAGTGGGTAGTTGGTATTTAAAAATCTAAGGTAATGCGATTATTCGAAAAGTAGTTGAATTACTTCCAAATAATTCAATTACATATAATCCGATGCACGAGTCTACAGCAGCTACGAAAGGAATTTAATAATTGTGGTCCCAAAACCCAACATTGTTGCCGTAATACTCTGTTTAAATTTCCTAACATAACATATATCCTGTTTATTTTTCCCCTTACATTGCAAATTATATTAGCGGTGAAGATAAGATAAGAAGTAATCACTTATTTTGGTAAATTTGGCAACCCACGTCTAATAGAGCGCAGATTCCTTGGCCAGATATTATATATACCTTTGCCTTGATATTGGTTTTGTCTCTTTCTATCGCATATAATATTAAATTTTTGGGAAGATGCTTGTCATTATGGCATCTTCGGAAATTTTACAGGCATTGACCGAGTTTAGAATTATATTATTTAATTTATAATTAATAATTATATTTATACGTATATAGCTATACTTGTCAATATGAACTCGCACCATTTGAAACGTATTATATAACTCTAGAGCAATTTTTTTCTATTCTTATCTTTTTTGCGAATTTGATATTAATTATAAAATATTAACATAAAACGAAGCATCGCACGCCTATTATACCGCAACAGTTATAACTGACTTTTTTACGCGTTTCATGCGACTGTCTCCTTAGCTGTCGTATGCACAGTTGCACAGACTCATAAGGCGGACTCTACAAATTAATTCAATTACTTCCATATAATTCTATTACATAAAAAGTAATTGAAAAACTTGCAAAATTCAATTATATCAAAAGTAATTGGAATTCTAATTTTTTTCTTAATC
This sequence comes from Polydrusus tereticollis, assembly GCA_963920685.1. Classification (NCBI taxonomy): domain Eukaryota; kingdom Metazoa; phylum Arthropoda; class Insecta; order Coleoptera; family Curculionidae; genus Polydrusus; species Polydrusus tereticollis. Next base: position 63,037,112 of record OY987329.1, read on the forward strand.
CATTTCTCTAAAGAGAAACTAAACGAGTTAAGAACTCGAATTATTGACAGTTGCAATGCGCTACGAAATAATGCAGGCATTTTTGAACGTGTAAGACGTGTAAGTGCAATGGTGAGACGATTGCAATCGTGCGTTTTACCAGAAGGTGGCGATTTTCAACATTTGCTTTGATTAACTGTTGCATTTTTTTTTGTACCATTATTTAAAAAAATAATTTTACTTTTAATTGAAATGTTTTAATTGACTTTGAAGGACAAGTATTTTTGGAACATGCAATAAAGTGGTTTTTATTTTTACTTTCGAAAACGAAGCAAGATACGAAAACAATTCAAGGAACAAAAAAGTTGTACTATTACTTACTTGATAAATCCGAAAAAATATATCAAAATTAGAGAAAGATCAATGGCGTTTGTCAATAGTATTCGTTAAGGTGCTCCGTGGGACTCCACTGGACTTAATTAATTTAATCTAGTTAGGGCTAATTAAGCGGAAAAAGGATAATATTTAAAAAAATTATAAAAAAAAACATTTTTTCTTAAACTTTAACACCCTGTATATCAAAAACGGGGCAACGTCGGACACATGTTCATATGAACTTTTTCTCTTAGAATGCCAAAAGGCATCACCCCCTTAAGTTACATACCGTACTTCTGAAACACCCCTGCATATTATTATATGGGTAATTTTTACAGCTGGCTGGGACGCACTTAAGTTTTATGTACTTTGGATGGCTCCGTTAGTAATCGCATATTTAGTTTTCTTACGACGGCCTATCATTAGGTACATCTTAGAGCTTACGTTACGGCAACTATTAATCCAGCTTTAGCTTAAAGCGTTGTTATTAAAACATCGCGAAAACATAATTCTAGTATGAATTCGAACTCAAAATATTGTGTAATAAACGTTAAGTTCCATATTTATTGGTTTTTCAATTGTATTGCTAATTTCAGGTATGGCGGCTACTTACCTTTCTATGCTGCCGCAAAGAGGCTGAGTATGGTCCCAACGATCCGAAGCAAAAAGAACAAAAGGCCGCCCGACAGGGAAAGCAGGAGTTCGAGGGTACGTTCATGACCGAGGCCAAAGACTGGGCTGGCGAACTGATTTCTGGGCAGACCACTACAGGTCGCATCCTGGTAAGTTAAATAGATTTAGTCTTGATAACCAATTTATATGATAGAACATAGATATAATTGTGACAACCCATAGTCATAGTTAAATATACTTTATTATTCAAGAAAATTACACTTCTATTGACCATGCGATTTAGCAAACTATATAATAATAAAACGATAAAACTCTAATAAAATTCTGTGGAAGTCAAACACGTTAAAATATTTACACATAAATAAAATAAAATAGTTTGTATGCAAATGCCAGACCATACACATACATTTGTCAAAAGCATGAACTATTTCATCAAATTGACACTTATGCCACTTTACTTATGATCAAACCTAGTTTTAATATTTTAGTTGTATCTGGTTTTAAAAGTTCCCAACAATATTCTTTGAATTGATGCTAGTTTGATTCTCAACAATTTTAAGTGAACAAATTATATTTCAAACCGCGGGTTGGCAGCCAGGGTCAGCAGTTCGATATATTATTTCTATTTCTTCAGATAACATAACTACTAATAAATCAAAAATAGGGTTATGTGATGCATCATCCACATCATCAGCCCACCAAGCAAAAAACCTCGCACTATGCTAGCTTAATAACACTTTTAACGGTAAACACGAATTGGTCGACCCTGTAGTCTTAGACTGAATACAAGATACTGAGTGGTGTATGTTTGGTTGCTTATCTTAAAGTCTGAAATTCTTACGGTAAGGACGGCTAGCCGTCCCTGGGCTAGTTCAGCTTTGAAAAGTGAAACAACAAATAATTTGATGGTGATGTCATAGTTTGCGGTGTAGTTTCAGAGCATAGAATTTTAAAGTATATGTTTGCGAGTAATACACTATAACGTCCTGGGTTACAAGGGCGATTCAAAAAGTCGAGCAGTTTATAATTTGGTCAAACCTCAAATAACACTTTTTACTTAATTTTTATGACGCATTTATAAGGTATGGTCTGCCCTGAAAACTTGAAGTCAATCTGATAAGTAGTACTCAAAATGTACGAGATCAAAATCAATCAAACGCTCGCGAGGCAGTGGCGTCATTACCTCCCACAGTTCGTCCGCTTTGAACTTGTGTTTTTCTGTGCATATACCAGGGAGATGCGCTTACTGTTTCTTTGTTTAAAATGCTATTCCATACGATTTCTAGACTCTACTTTCTGTAACACTATTTTAGAAAAAAGAAAAAGAAATTATTAAAAATTATTTTTTTCCCTCCTGTCGATGTCTAATCCGCTATCGGAGCAACGAGAGGAGAAAGGGCGATGTAGATGACTATAGTCCTCGCCAACTATAAGTGGGATTTTAAAAAAACTCAATAAAAACTTGTGAACACCGAAAAAGACCCTGTCAGTGTCGATTTCAATAAGTAGCCCGGGTCGGATTCGTTTCGTTAGTTTTGCAATATTATTTTTAACTTTAAATTTATGAGGTTCTCAGAAGTCGTAAATAACATACCATACGAGATCACAAAATTATGAATTTAAGCAGAACTTTGACTAGGTTAAAAACATATTTTTTTCTGATTTTTAACTTACCCTAGATGTCTCAATTGGAACTTTCATCCATGGATACGTCTAAATAATCTTCTGAATCCTCTGCTAGATTGATAACAATTTTATCACCACCATTGAGAAGAATTTGTCCCAATTTTCTATATTCTTCTTCATATTTAATAATCCTTTCAATGGCCTTCTTCCAGTCTTCTTTTTAATATTTAAAAATTGTTCCCTAATAAGTTCCACTACTTTTTTTTTTATCGAATTTTGAAAATACATTTTTTCCCCGAGTCTCATTTTTAATTGTGCCCACATAAGTTCAATGGGGTTAAAAATACAAAAATAAGGTGGTAGCCTTAAAACAATATGGCCGTATTTTTTGGCTATATTGTCAATAACATACTGTTTTTCTCATTGTTTAAGATGAAGAACTTCCAACAATTCTCTTTTGGTATACGATTCTTCAAAAAACAGGTCATGTTTAAAAATAATTTCTTGAAGTTCCTGTTTTTTGGATGACATGTAGGGTATTTTATGGATTTGTCGAGAATGGTAGGCTGCTGGTATTATCTAATACAATGACACTGCGAGATTTTAAGCTTGGAATTACGGAATTTTTAAACCACTAATCAAAAACATTTCTTTCTTCCAACTTTTTACCGCACAATTTAAGCCCATTTGTAACCCAACCATTCGTAGATCCACAATGCAAAATGACCATACGAGATCCTTTGCTTGGAGGTACATCTTTTAATTGACATCTGCTAGTGCCATTAGTCTAACCTTTTTTGGCAGTATCATGAGTGTCATACCAGGTGTCGTCCAAGTAATATATTTATTTTCCTCTTTTTCTAAATTCATTTATTTTTTCTAAATATTCTATTCGCCATTTTACGATTCTGCTACTTTCCATTATTGCAGCACGTTAATTAACAATTTTCAATGTGAATCCCAGTTTTTTAAGCCGTCGTCATAAAGTGCTTTCTGAACAAAGTTTTTCGAGCTGTTTCACTTTTATTTTTATAGTGAGAACTTCTTTATTTATAAATTTTTCATAAATTTGCTTTGCCTGAAAGCCCAAACATACATTTTTTGCGACGTTTCTTCTCCTAAATACTCGCCTAAATCTAATTCAACGGATTGAACCTAATTCGCAGCAGGATCGTTTAGAACATCTTCAGGTTCACAATAATTCTCCTTCCATGGCCTCCAAAGCCTATGAGAATTTTTCTCCCACGGTCGAAACATTGTCCTACAATAGAAAAATCAAATCTATCAAAACCACGAAAAACGAACACTGAACAAAAGTAGTTTAACTTAAGGAATATAAATCCTAAGTGAAACACTAAATTAATAATAATACTATTATACAGGGCGTTTCAGAAGTTCGGTACGTAACTTAAGGGGGTCATTCCCTATGATATTCTAAGAGAAAGAGTTCAGATGAACATGTGTTTGGAGTTTTTGATATGCAGGGTGTTAAAGTTTTAAAAAAAAAATTGATTCTTTATAATTTCTTTAAATATCCTTTTCCTGATTTTATTGAAATTTGGCCGCTATTCATAATGATTAGCCCTAACTAGATTAAATTTATTAGGTCCAGTGGCGTCCCGGGAGCACCTTAACGAATATTATTGACAAAAACTTGTACGCCACTGACTTTTTTCTATAATTTTTATATTCTTTTTCGGATTTACCAACTAATAATACAACTTTTTTGTTCCTTGAATGGTTTTCGTATCTTGCTTAGTATTTTAACTATGTACACAGCCTTTAGATATCGTTTAATGGAGCTTGCTCGCATCTATTTCTTCTAGGAACTAACAAATCACTAAGAGTAAAATATTATAGAAAGTATTTTACGCCATATGGACTGCGAATGTTTTTAAAGATACTAGAGCAGCTAACCAACCTAAACCCGAGAAATAAACAATAAATAACAAATTGCATCTTTAGAAATACCCATGTTTCAAAATAATTTAATGTTATTGAAATTTTGGTTCATTGGCCTCATCTCTCACACATGGTCTGGTAATATGCTGTAGGCGTAATAAATAAACCCAGCAGTGAATCGATAACAAAAATTGAAAATATAACGTCAGCGAAAAATAACTTCCTAAATTATTGAAACAATTTAAATCATGATAATATACTGAAGCAGATACAGTGCTCGGATAAAGTCTTTCTTCTCACTCCTCTTGTTTTGTTTTACATTAAATACTATTTTGGTACGTTCTAGAGCAACTAAGATACTACCTTTTAGTGTATATTCTTGACTCAATTTTCCATCTTGAATAATTGCAAAAATATATAAATATCTTTAATTCTTTTCAAATTTGTGGATCGTTTGTAGATTGAAAATATCTTACCAACGAGACATCACTGGATCCTACCCTACATGTCATTTCAAAATGTTATTTAAAATTGCGATTTTCCACCATCTTTGAAAACTGAGTCCAAATAGCTATAATTTTCTGTAAGCATATTGCAATATTTAAGATTGTTGTCGGAAAGCGAAATACCAAATAACACATTAACCATGCAAGGTCAGCTTTAATTTTCTTCAAAAGATGTTTTGATACCATTCACGAGGCCAGATTGACTTGACATTGACTCTTGGTATTAAACAATATTCAATATACTGTTATTTGTGTTTTACATCTGGAAGTACCAAAATATGGTAAGTCGGTGGGGCTCTTTATCTCCCTTAAGGGGCACTTTAGGAATTTCTTTTTATGACAAATTGGGGTTATTTTGGCCTCACCTATATGCTTCCAAGACCAAGAGTATGCCATATACTTATCGGGCTCCCTGTATATTTAAATACTGCCATTTTATGGCAAGGGTGGCTGTAGGTTAGGGAGTTAAAGGCAATCACATAAATATTGTACGAAAAAATACCTAAAGCACTTGACGTGTCTTACCGTTTTATTTACAAAAAACGCATTAAAATGCGAGACTTGGGAAACATCGTATAGGGCTTGACGTCCGACATACCTAATTTAACAAACAACAGCCTTGCTGAAAACAAGTCCCTGTGAAATCGATAATGAGTAGGTAATTATTTATTTACAGCTAATAATGCCAAGACGTAAAAATCAATAGAGCTTTCACTAAACATGAGACAGTGTTTTATATGTATGTCTAAAAGGATGGTTAGATTACAAAAATATAAAGCTGGTTATAGAGCAAGGGTAAAAACCTTAAAAAATGCCGGAGTGTTGCTAATTAAATAATAATCAAGCTCTGAAGGAACCCACATGAATCTAAAGCAGGATGTAGACCATAACCAGTAATGAAGCTAGTGTTGATCAGGTAGCCTAGCCAGCAGCGAGACCATTCCTATTGATAAACAGGGATTTTCTCTTGTACATAACTGGACCTAGTAAATCTACGAAATATACGCCGAAGTGTCTTCTTGTCACAGATATTGACAAAAAAATGCAGACTGAAGAAGTGCCTGACAGCATTTGGCATGCAGGAGGTTCTAAGATACCAAGGATGCTTGATATCATGTCAGTGGAAGGGATAAATTCAGAACTCGGGGATGGAAAGGCATTCTGACCTTTATAGTAAGTGTAGGTATTACATATTTTACCCGTGAATAATGTAAAACGGGATTAATTTGGGAAAATGAGAGATAACCAATTAGTAAACCTTTAGCACTTTTAAGATGATTAAATTTAGAAAAGGAACAAATAATCTGTTGAAAGTATTCAAGAATATGTGGACAAAAACTAGCGTAATAACAAATAAACAAAATTTCATACATTAGCATTTTCTTAATCATAGCGTTCTTTTAATAAATGTTCAAAATACCGCCATTGACCTGAACTGATCTAAACATTTTCTGCTTTGTCTACGAAGAGTACCTGATGCTCTCCTAATTGCTTTATGTTCTTCTTCTGTAATATTGGCTGCAGTATTTCTAATATGTCAAGTTAGTGCATCCCGAGTGTCCATTGTTACTTTATACTCTTCATTTTTATACCAGCCCCATAAACAATAATCTAGTGCTGGTCTGGAGATCTTGGAGGCCAATTAATGGGGCTACCGCGACCAACCCATCGTCCTGGAAACCTTTGGTCCAAATGTTGCTTGACCTGACGAGAGAAATGTGCAAGAGCTTCATCATGCTGATAGTACATTTGCATTCTAATGTTTACAGAAACATTCTCTAGTAGTCCTTGTAATTATATTTGTAATCTATACATAAAGAGCTGGGAGTTTATTAATATCGTTACAGGCGAATGTTGCTTCATCCGTAAAAGGTATACGCGATACAACACGATGGTTATTGAACATTACATCGACAAAATTTCATACGTTTAGCATAATACTCCGGTTTTAGGTACTCTCTGTACATGTTAAGGATATAAGCCTACTAAATCCAGAATATTTTCAGCTTCTTTTAAACCTTGTCGAGTAGCACGTTTAGATAATATGTTAGCACTGGGAAGCTTACCGGTCTGGCACAATTTGTTGAAAACTCTGATAAATACGTTCCTATTAAGATGTCTTTGATGTGAAAACCGTTGACGATATTCTTCAACAGCAACTGTAGCACTTCCATTACAGAAACCATAAACAAACACCATATTTGCATAGTCTAAATTTGAATAGGTATTGGGCATTTTGTAACACTTTAATCATTCAAACAAAAATAAACGTTCATTCAGCCCTATGATCAAACACACAAGTAAACTGTAGACGCTAACTTCAAAATTACCTGTTTTTCAACCACACTGAAAAATTAACAAGTAGGCTTTTTTCGATTGTTTTCATGGAAAGTGTACGTTAAAAGTTAACTTGTGTGTTTGATCATAGGGCTGAATTACTGTCACAGGACACTGACACATTGTCAAAATAACAAAGTTATCAAATGTTTTTAAGTCTCGAATATGGCATACTCTGATTATGCGAAAATTTGGATACAAGTGGAACGCTAGATAATAGTACATTATTCAACAAGCATATAATGATGACTGTTATTCACGCGAATGATGTTTATGACACTAGCCGTAGGCGAGTCTTATAAATCATCCAAGTGAATAACAGCCATTATATGCGAGTAGAATTGTCCAGGACTACCAAATAATTTTAGCTACAATTAAGTACCACATATCTTTATTTTATTATATATTTATTATAATACATATATTTATATAGATATTATTATTATTATTAAGAAAACACATGTAGGTATAATGATCATGTTATATAGTAGTCGTGGACAAACATTTTTAATTACGCTCTAACTTGAAAACAAATGAAAATCGGATAAAAACATGGGTTTTGTGCATTGTTTTCACGAGTATGATGCACTCCGGGAGTTTGCTTTGTTTCTCCCGACTCACCCTGTATGTAGTGACGGTTTAACTATTATTGATGGTACAAATACTCATTTTAGTGAAACTACTACCTGTAACAAAGAAAACCACGAGGGGTCTGTATCGATTGCTAATGAACCGGGATTCTTAAGGCAATTAATGAAATGGTTAATAGAGCCAAGAGTATAGTTTTGTATGTCAGAGAAACTACTGTGAATAATCAAACGCAGTTAATGAGACAGTAAGTTCCATTGAATCACTGAAAATATCATTGTAAAATTACTACTGTGAAATTAAGTGAACTGGACTCGAGGCCATTCCGGATTGGAGGGAAATGAGTTAGTGGATGCAGCGGCAAGAAGCGCAATAACGGATGACCAAGAAATGGATGGTGTCATATCAACAGACCTTTATGTAATCATTAAATAATCGTGTTTTGATAAATGGCAAAATAACTTTAGATAAAATGTTTGTAATACACCTAACCATTACACATAATATGTTACAAAAAAAAAACAGCTTTATTTAGACTCTAATTGCCACGCCATCTGACCGTCACGTATCTGAGACACATAATATTTGAACATTACAGCTTTAGTAAGCACCTTTTTAAACTTAAATTAAGTGAGTCAATACACTGACTCTGTGACAACCAGTCTCTAGACGACCTTAATCATAGATTATTTAACTATAGCCTAAACATACAGGCGTTGATAAAGTATCTTCAATCAACGATACAAGCCATACCATTTCTTTGGGCAAAGCTCAGTCAAAAGCAGAGGCTTCCCATAAACGCATCTCTTTAGTCCCTTGTTTCTACAAGGCCGAATATTGAGAACATTTCTATAACCTACTTAAAAAAGCGTGCAAGCAGAATTTAATTATGTAACTAGGTCCCGTGTATCCTATCTCTCCATGTAAATTAACTGATATATGTAAATGTTATCCTTATTTTTCCCTATATGTGCATCCCCTTATGTGGTCTTCATTGTCTCGTGTCTCGTCTACTTCAAAAGTCGCCCTGATGGACCTCAGTGGCCTGTCTTTGTGTTATTAGCTTAAATGAGTATAATAGGAAGAATGCAAGGACAATTTTGTTGTCGAATTTTAGCAATACAGTCGGGAAAATTCAGGGAGGTGGTTAAGTTACCGAGGAAAGTTATGAGGCATGCAAAAATCGCATTTGGTCTTACCAGCTTCCCCTTTACTACCACTACTTACTACTTATTATTGTACATACCCTAATGCAAACAAAAAAAATTGGTTATTTATTTTATTCATATTAACGATTTCTCGGAAGAACATAAACATTTCCTTAGAGTATAACTATCGTGCAAAAAAAGGTCAATTATTCTAAAAGTTTTGGGTTCGCGTGACAGTTCCAAATAGATCGTATCGAAGTCAAATAAAATAAATGGCATTGGAAATGTAATCGATAATGATTTAAAAATGTATTTAAATATACTTACCCTAGAACTTTGGTCTCAGGCTACGAAATGAAAAAGAACTAATATTATAAACTTAATAAATATATGAAACGCATGAGTATTTTATAGCTAATACTTTTACATAACATTATTTAATTATATAGTTTACTTTGGATAAATAAATAAATAAACATACAATATCATGGTATACATACAATATATGGTATACAGGATGTTTCAGAAGTACGGTACGTAACTTAAGGGGGTGATTTCTTATGATATTCCAAGAGAAAAAGTTCATATAAACATGTGCCCGGAGTTGCTCCGTTTTTGATACAGGTTTTTAAAAGTTAAAAAAAAAAAAAAATCGGTTGTTTATAATTTTTTAAATATCCTTTTCCCGATTTTATTGAAATTTAGTACCGGTATTCATAATAATAAGGGGCTTAATTAGCCCTAACTAGATTAAATTTATCAAGTCCGGTGGCGTTCCGGGAACACCTTAACGAATATTATTGACAAAAAAAATGTACCCCACTGACTTTTGAATTTTGATATTATTTTTCGGATTTACCAACTACTAGTGCAACTTTTTTGTCCCTTGAATTGTTTTCGCATCTTGCTTGGTTTTCGAGAGAAAAAATTAAAACTACTTTATTGTATGTAGAAAAAAATACCTATAGAATTCAAAGTTAATTAAAACATTTAAATTAAAAATAAAATTATGATACAAAATAAAATGGAACAGTTAATCAAAGCAAATGTTGAAAATGGCCACTTTCTGATAAAACGCACCGATTTTTTAAAAAAAAAACTTTAACACCCTATATATCAAAAACGGGGCAACTCCGGATACATGTTCATACTAACCTTAGAATACCTTCAGAAATCACCCCCTTAAGTTACATACCGTACGTCTGAAACACCTTATATATAAATTTTCTGTGATCTGTGATTTAAGTGATAATTCTCAATGAAACTTGAAGTCCAAACTTTTTAGAAATATTGTATATTAATTTGATATAGTATAAGATATAATATGAACACAGATTTAAAACTTATCACTACATATCTTGGATAAAATTAATCATTCGTAATTTAATTTGTCTTTTTTAAAATTTCCTTTTATAATTAAGATATTGTAGCAGTAGTGGTATTCTACTTCGACAAATAATATATGTACAGTGAAAACATCTAACATGGAATAAATTCTGTATTGTCACTTTGGTAGATTTTTCTAAAAATCGCTCGGACAAGTGAACTGTTATTGTTTATTGCGCATTATATATTTATATGAACTAAAATATGCGTTAGCCAAAAAATAGTAATCATGGCCAACTTGTTTTTTTATGGAAACCCCGTATTTTTTCATCATATTTTTAAAGAACGCCTAAAGTTGTCTATTGGTGCCGAGTTTAACCTTTTCATCTCTAACCGTTATTTATACAGAGTGAGTAAAAATTTGCTTGAATTCAACAATATCTACATTACACTTAATTTAATAGGTGTTGAAAATGTCGTCCGTTCAATTGCTGGCAGCAACCTAGTCGTAAATGAAATCTGTTTCTCACATTCTAAATAATAACCTCTAGGCTCTAGGGCAAAAAAATTCCAATTTCTGGCTAGGTAAAGAATGTATCAGGTATGTTTGATTGTTGAAAACAGTACCTAACTGTCTTTAAACATTGACGTATTGCGAAATTGTGTACAAGATCAGGCTTAAAATGCGTTATTTAACAGAAACTCATTGGAATTTTAATGATGGTCGGATTAACATCCACTGTTTCCAATAGCCAGGCGGGTCCTTCGAAGAACATTCAAGATGGAAATGGTGTGACAACTGAAGTTGTTAAAAGACCCAAAATTAGTAGCTTCCAAATTGACTTCTGCATTATAAGAGGACTAAACTCGAACATCAATGCAGTTGATTAACATCTACAATCAACAAAACCCCATGTACTCGCACTAACCAAAACAAGGGTTAGATGATCGACTAGTACGGTCAGCTATTTATATCCTGGGTACGACTTCCATCACCGATTTAGGCGCAATTTTAGCCTTTGTCTCTTTGTTCGCAGTGATATTTCTTGTCAACGAGAGGAGACACCCGAGCCTAACGATTTTGATGTAATGTGGTTTTAAATATCAACGCAGATAATTACTAAATTCATCTGTTGCCTTTACCGGCCGCCAAGCGATACCCGTTATAGAGACTTGCTCTCCTCACTTGCTAATACTATCGACTGTTTGCAAACCCACCATCCCAATTCCAAAGTTGTCATCCTTGGCGACTTTTACGTTCATAATGTCAATTGGCTTAAATACTCAAATACAACCGACGAGCAAGGTCGCGAAGCCGAATCCCTTGCCATCAGCTCTGGCCTCACCCAACTCGTGGGTGAACTAACTCGGATTCCAGACCGAGACGGTGATTTCGCTAGTTAGTTGGATATTTTCTTAACTTCGAACTCCGACTTGTACACTGTCACCGTGGAGCCTCCGTTAGAAACGTCTTACCACAACCTTATTTCGTCAGTGAACAAAGTACAAATTAGTGCCGAACAGCTTCCTAAACCACGCAAGATCTAGCATTATACGTCAGCTAAGTGGAATGACCTAAAGGACCATTTTCGAACCTTTCCTTGGCGGAACGTTTATTTCACCTCTGACGATCCATTCAGCTGTGCTAGAGAGGCATCTAAGGTTATCCTTACTGGCATGGAAGCCTTCATCCCTTTCTTAAAAAAGTGCCTTTCTAACGGCAAGCCTTGATTTACCCAAAATTGCGAACGAGCTCTTAAATAAAAAAATTGTTTCTACCGAAAATAGCGTCATAACTCTACCGCCGAAAATCGTACCACCTTTGTTAACGCTCGTAAGCAATGCAAGCAAACAATAAACTAAAGCAAAGAAGCACACAGCCAGAGGACCAAAGACAAACTTCTTGAATGTCCTAACGGCTCAAGATCTTTTTGGTCGGTAGCTGAGGCCATCAGTCAGAACCTTACAAAGTCAACTATTTCACCTCTAACACGTTTTGATGGCACCTTTGCGACCAAAGTACCGGAAAAAGCAAACTTACTGGCGAAACTGTTCTCTTCATATTCAATGGCTAATTCAGGGAATAACTCCATCGAACATTTCCCCTGTAGAATCGAGAATGCCCGAGATTGTTTTCCGGCAGCGTCATGTTAATCTTAACGCCAATAAAGCTTCTGGTCCTAACGAAATTCCAGTAATCGTAATTAAGACATGCGCTGAAGAATTGACACCGGTATTTTCTAGGTTTTTTAACTTATCTTTAAAAAAAAAAAATATTTCCTTCTTGCTGGAAAACTGCGCGAGTCCAGCCTATACCCAAAAAAGGCAAAAAGCCTTTGCCAAACAACAATCTTCCAGTCGCATTGCTTTCGGTTATATCAAAAGTTATAAAGAAGGCTATCAACGAAAAACTATTAAAGTACCTGGAAGGCATCAACATTATTAGTGACCGCCAGTATGGATTCCGTAATTGTAGATCAACAGGAGACCTTCTCGCTTATGTTACTTACGTTTCGAACAACGCAATAGAACATCATGGGGAGTGCCGGGCGGTAGCACTGGACATTTCCAGGGATTATTACCAAGCATGGCATGAGGGGCTCCTAACTAAAGTGAGAGCATACGGAATGCCGGTCCAGTTTTATTCATGGCTGTCAAGCTTTCTTAAAGAACGTTCTCTGTGAGTGGCGATGGACGGATTTCTTTCAGACACATTTAACATCAACGCCGGCGTCCGTCAAAATTCTATATTGTGGCCCACCCTCTTTTTACTATACATTACCGATCTCTTGGAAAAAACTAAAAATCCTATGCTCGGACATCGGCTGCCAATGCACATCTCTATAGATAGCAAGGAATTTCACATCTCAACAACGAAACAACGACCTGGAAGAAATTCTGTCTTAGGGTGACAGTAACCAAGTAGAATTTAATGCTAAAAAATCGAGGGTGAAATTTTTTTCTAAAAAAGTTAATGTTGAAGTACCGGATATAGTCATAGTGACACTCGAGTCCCTTGGCTTTTTCAATTCATTTATTGGGCGTCAATTTGGATAGTCATATGTCTTTGCATAGTTACATTGCGACCATTGTTAAGGCAGCCTCGCAGAAGCTTGGAATACTCTTCCGGACTAAGAACTTCTATTCAGCCCAGTAACTTTTGATGCTCTATAAACCCCAAATTCGACCATCGCTGGAGTACTGTTCGTATATTTGGGGCTCTGCTCCTAAACATGCCCTGAGATTGCTAGATTCCATTCAAAGACGAGCTATTCGCTTGATTGGTGACCACGATCTGATAAACAACCTGTAAAGCCTTGAACATCGAAGGCAGGTTGGCGACTTGAGCTTATTTTACAAATATTTTCATGGCAAGTGCTCAACTGAGGTTGCCTGCTTGATTCCACCCAGAGCGGCGCATGGTGGAAATACACGACAAGCCACTGCAGCCCACCCGTATGTGGTTCAGCTTAGTGCCCCTCGAACGTCACTTTTATTTTTAATTTAAAAATTCTTTCATCTGGGGAATATCATCACTCTGGAACGACCTTCCTCAGGCCGTGTTCCTAACGAGTATAATCTCCAAAGATTCAACACCAACGTAAATCGTTTTCTGCGCACACGTACCACTCGCAGAGCACCATAAAAGAATTAGTCCTGCAGTGCTGTGCTTTATCAGAAAAGAAATCAATAAGAAAAAACGGAGATAAATTTAGAACTCAACAGGAAGTGGAGTATACAAGTTAGTCAAAGTACAACAAGTAAAATTGAGAAAACGTTTCGAGAAAATGGAAATGTAAGATCTACATTTACTAAGGGGCAATCTGCACTGGATGATTATACCAAATTAGATGTACTCTTAATAATAAAAGAGAATCCATTCATTGCCACAAGACAGCTTGGAAGAGAAAATGGTATATGTCAGACCTCTGTACTAAACATTCTTAAAGTACACAAGTATTACCCTTGCAAAATATAGCTTGTACAGGAATGGACAGAAGATGGTTCAGATAGGAGGCAGTTTTGTTTTGTGAGGAATTAATGGATTTAATTGACAGAAATGTCGTAAACTAAGAAAAAATATTATTTTCTAATGGAGCTATGTTTACCTTACATACCAAAATTGCCGTTATCGGGCAGATATGAATCCCCATTGGATGAATACCTACTGACCCAAAAAATAATGTTTGGGCTATAATTATTGGGAATAGAGTGATTGGGCCCATATTTTTTGATAATAACTTAAGTGGAGTGCGATATTTGTCATTTCTACAGCAAGAACTTGTTCCAAATTTAGCAGTTTCACAACGCTTTGGATCCACAAGTGTGGATATCTGGTTTCAGCAGAATGGTGCGCCTCACTGATATTACCCCACTTGATATTTTCCTGTGGGGTTACTTAAAAAGTAAAGTTATTTTAAAAAAAAATGGTTCTGATTTAAAGACTGCAATAAAATGGGTGCTAAGTGTGGTCGTAAATACCCTTATATTTACAGTATTTGTTGTCGGGGCCGGATTATAATGATTCCTTTATAATAATTAATTGAGATGGGGATAGCGAGAGCCAAACAGAGCTAGGTGTAGAATAACATTATTATACGTAAAAATAAATATTAGTGGGTAGTCTTCAAAAATTTATATTATTTGGGTTCTTTTCATTTGTTTAAATCAATATATTATTATAGAGTACCGATTATACGAGTATCATTACTTGTATCCTTTAGTCCGACCCTTTACTGCATCTTTATAGTTTGCTTATCTATTGCCCGATGATTCGGATCGACTGTTTACTTTTATCGCAGTTATTGAATTTAAACGATTTTTCGTGAAAAGAACTTTAAGACATTTTCAACACCTTTTAAACTAAGTGTGATACATTTTATTAAAGTTATTTTTAAATTCTAGCAAATCTCTTACTCCCTCTGTATAACTAACTGTCAAAGATGGAAAAGGTAAACTCTGCGTCAATACACAACTTTAGGCGTTCTTTCTTATATAATACAAGTATTGAAAAGTGAATAGAGATTGGTAAATTAATATTCCCCCACTCCATCGTATTGCATCTCGCTCATTGTCATTTAATTGTTGTATTCAGCGGGTGGCTGGCTACATAAAATAACAGTACTATTATATGATCGGGGTGTTAGTTAATAAGAATAGAGAAAAAAGGAGATACGGAAGATTTTGGTTTTACCTGATTACAAAAACTAGTATACAGGGTGTCCGGAAAATACGTGTACAACGTTTGACGACAGACTCCTGACGTCAAAATAGGTCGATCTAACCCGACTTAGTTATATCCAAAATTGTCTCGTTTAGCCGGTACAGGGCGTCAAAAATTTGTAAAAATATTGTTTTTTCCTAAATTACGTGAACACCTGCTAATCGATTTTAATGATTTTTAGTATATAGACTAATACTATAAAATGACGTTTTCTAGTAGTTTAGTCACCGGCTGTAAATAAGTGGAAGTGTTATAAAAGTGATATAATACGTCAACATTTCTCCTGATTTTTTATATAAACGGCGTTATGACAACCCAGATAATTTTGTCGAGTGACGGGATGTATTTGGAAGCTATTTTACCTCTTCAATATTTTTCGGTGATGAGCTGTGTTGCCAGAAAAAAAAATATTTACAATTACCTGCATATATCAATTATTAACAGTAATAATAAAACAAAGTACAACAAAGTTGAAAATATGTATTAAAAATATTGTAAGAAACTAAGTAAAACAAAAACATTACTTAAGCAAATGTGTAAAATGACCGCCTATTTAATAATAATAATAATAATAATAATAATAGTAATAATAATAATAATAATAATAATAATAATAATAATAATAATAATAATAATAATAATAATAATAATATCTAGCAGTCACACTAGAGGTAATGAACAACAGAACTCTACCAGAATATGTTGCAAGAGCAACATCATTGGAAGCTATACACACGGTAATATACTGTGCAGCATTAGCAGTAGCCAAATCAACTGGAGCAAAAATAAGGCAAAATAGCCACCAGGCAAGAGTCGAGCTCCGAATACCCGCGTGGCAGCAAAGAATCCAGAAGAAAATAGAAGCGCTCAGAAGAAGTATTGGACAACTTCAATCTTACATAAGTGGAATTAGATCAGCAAGAGTACTACGATCTGTACAAGCTATAATGACTCAACACAGGATCCACTCAAGACAAGATGCAGAAAACATCTCCCCACAACAAGGCCTTGATACATTAAAACAGAAACTGTCCGTATACGCAGGCCGTTTGAGACGATACAAAGCCAGTAATGCGCGGAGACAAGACAACGCCCTATTCCAAAGATCGGAAAAAGCTTTCTACAGGAAACTAAATGATGGAGATAAAGAGGAGGGAAGCACCTATCCAACAAAAGAGGCAATAGACCAATTCTGGAAGGACCAGCTAGCCAGACCTGCAAACTACAACGTTAACGCTAGTTGGATTCGTGAAGAAAATGTAATCTCCCAGAACTACAACGAGATGCAACACGAACCATTCACAGCGGCAGAAATATCCGCCATCACCAGGGAGTTACATAACTGGAAAGCACCTGGCCCGGATGGAGTACATAATTACTGGATTAAGAAGTTCTGGTGCGCGCATGGGAAACTGGCTGCATTAATTAATGAAACTCTGAAAGACCCCTTAAAGCTGCCGCCATTTCTCACCCAAGGAATAACGTATCTTCTGCCAAAAGACCGCAAAAATACACACGATCCATCAAAATATCGACCAATCACTTGCCTCTCCACATTATACAAGCTGATAACATCCTGTATTACTAAGAGAATTTCTTCCCACTGTGAAGGATACAACATTATAGCTCCACAACAGAAAGGGTGCACCAAAGGAGCCATGGGATGCAAGGAACAATTAATAATTGACTCAGTCATCAGCAACCAAGCCTACTCTAAGCAAAGAAACCTCTATACTGCCTTTGTAGATTACAAGAAGGCCTTTGACTCCGTACCGCACGAGTGGCTCCTTTGCATATTAAAGATCTACAAAATCGATCCTTACTTGATAAAATTTCTACAACACGCAATGGGGCTGTGGAAGACCAAGATTCACCTTAATGAGGGGACCACCAATATTTTCACCGACATTGTTCCAATAAAACGAGGAATATTCCAGGGTGATTCCTTGAGTCCTCTGTGGTTCTGTCTAGCTATGAACCCTCTCTCCAACCGACTAAACTCCACAAGATATGAATTCGCTATCAAAAACGGCAACCAAGAAGCAAGTAGGGTTAACCATCTTCTATATATGGATGATCTAAAACTAATGGCCGCTACCAAAAACCAAATCGATCAGATGCTTAAAATAGTGGAGGAATTCTCCAATGATGTCGGAATGCAGTTTGGCCTGGATAAATGTCGTACTCTCACCATGATAAAGGGAAAAATACAGCAAAACCCGTTCGTTATGCAAGATGGCCAGGAGATTCAGGCAATGGGAGAAGGCGAGAACTACAAATACTTAGGGATGAAGCAGGCTCAACGCATCAGTCATGCAGCGATGAAGACAGATATAAGGGAAGAGTTTTTTAAGAGAACAAAACGGCTTCTGAGAACGAAACTGAACAGCAAGAACCTGTTCAAAGCAATTAACACCTACGCCTGCTCAGTTCTGTCCTACTCATTCGGCATTGTAGACTGGAGCGTGACTGACATCGAAGGGCTACAGCGCAAAATCAGAACCCAACTTACCAAAACACTCAAACACCATCCAAGAAGTGCGGTAGAGCGGACCACTTTACCACGACATCAAGGCGGAAGAGGTCTGGCAGATATTGGGAAAATAATGGATCAACAAATAACCAACTTAAGGGAGTACTTCCGCAACAAAGCCCAAACTTCAGACCTACACCATGCTATTTGCGAAGCAGACCACTCTACTCCTCTAAGATTGAGGGATCAGAATGCCCCACAACACCACAAGACCAATGAAGAAAAGCTACAGATATGGAGGGAAAAACCTCTGCACGGACGACACCTGAACGAGGCAGCCCAGGATCACGTCGACAGTCTTGCGTCGAACTACTGGCTCATCTCTGGACAGATGTCTCCTGAAACGGAGGGAATTCTACTGGCAATCCAAGATCAGGTCATACCAACTAGAAACTACCTGAAATACATAATTAGAGACGACTCAGTACAGGTAGATAAATGCAGATATGGATGTCAAACGGCAGAAACGATCCAACACATCACGGGAGGATGCCAGATGTTTTCTGCAACAGAATACAAGGAGAGGCATGATGCAGTGGCCAAGATCCTACACCAGGAGTTAGCGGTGAAACTACAGCTTGTCCAAAATGAGAAGATCCCATATTATAAATATACACCACAGACAATCTTAGAAAGCAACCACTATAAGATGTACTGGGACCGGACTATTCTTACTGATCAGACGGTGGCCCACAACAGACCGGACCTTGTAGTGGTAGACAGGAGGGCCAGGAAAACGACTCTGATAGATGTAGCTATACCAAATAACAACAATCTTCTAGTGAAGCATGCTGAGAAAATAGCGAAGTATCGAGACCTCCAGGAGCAAATAAGAACACAGTGGAATATGGACAGCATCGAAACCATGCCGATAATTGTTTCAACAACAGGAGTAATCCCAAACAAGCTTTTGGAAAACCTTAGAACACTAGACTTACCTCAAGATCTCTACAAGGATATGCAGAAAGCAGTGCTACTTTCAACAAGCCGAACAGTCAAAAAGTATATGGGTAATCAAAGAAGAACCCCACGGGCCCAATAACACGGATAGGGCCCCCACAGAGCTCAATCCTTTTGATATCGGTGATATCTGGGATGAGTGAATGTTCCCCGTAGAGGGAGTGCATGACAGGTCTCGCGACCTGTCAGAAAATCATAATAATAATAATAATAATAATAATAATAATAATAATAATAATAATAATAATAATAATAATAATAATAATAATAATAATAATAATAATAATAATAATAATAATAATAATATGTCTTTATTAAGAATATCTAGTAAATTTTACAAAAAGAATAGTAAATATGAGGGCGGTATCCAACATTGTTGCTCTTATACAGCCCCCTAAAAAAATAAAAAATTAAGCCATAATTTTAGATATATAAACCAATAAAAAGATAAAAAAAAATAGTAAATAACTTATATGTAACAAAACTTAAAAAACTATATATACAATTTCAATAAATACACCTAATTTATGTTAATCTATGTTAGATCTCTTGATTGAGCAATAAACCGCTTTACTTTAGATTTAAAAATGGACTGGGTGTAAGCTCTTCTGACAACGTCAGGAAGTTTATTGAAATTTTTACTAGCGGTGTAGCTGAAACACTGCTGAACCTGAGCGGTACTATGTCTTGGAACGCTGAACTGATCTCTGTGGCGTGTGTTGCGCAAATGATTGTCGGATCCTCTAGATAATTTTTCAAAGAGATATGAAGGTTGCTGTGAGGTGATAATCTTATTGACAAGACCTAGAAGCTGTATCCTGTATCGTTCTTCCAAATTAAACCATTTAGAGCGGTTAAAACTGTCAGATATATGGTCAATCTTGCGAAGATTGTAACAGAATCTTATGCAAGAATTCTGGAGCCGTTGAAGACTCTGTTTGTCTTTCTCAAAAGTGCTGGCCAATAAACATTATTACAATAGGAGAGGTGTGACAAAACCAGAGATTCTGTAAGTTGAAGTTTGATGGGAGTATCAAAGATATCTTTATGAATATAAAGTACTTTAAGCTTGGCGTAACCAGTCTGTAGAAGCTTAGAGACGTGGTTTTCAAAACGCAGACTGTCGTTAATAAAGTCCAAGATTTTTACAGCTGGTAGAGGGATTTAGAATATTATTGTTAATTCGAAGCTTGCGATGCCGATCACTACAAATCCCTAACCTGTCCTTCCCAAAAAATATTACCTGCGTTTTATTTTCATTAAGTAATAAACCGTGCATTGCTGAAATAAAAATAACTCAACAGAAATGTGGAAAACCATTAAAAAACTAGTAGGGGGAAAAACAAAATAAAAAAAAACAGGAATATACTTTGAAAACAACATCGAGAGAGAGGAGAAAGTCATAGCAGAAGAATTTAACAACTATTTTATTGAAAGAATAAAGGCGATAACCATGAAGATAAGTAACCAGGACATTATGGAGGTAGTACAAAAAATAGAACGCTTCGACACAACAATGGATAAATTTAGACCAATATCACTAATGGAATTAAAAGATACTGTTAACAACCTAAAAAAGAAAACCAGTAGTATAGATGGAATAACAACACACATATTACAAAAGGCATTTGAGGTTACAGGTAACAGATTTTTACAGTTGATAAACAGCAGTTTGGAATATGGAACATTCCCAAAACGATGGAAGAAATCTACAATCATTCCCATAGAAAAGAAGACAAACACAGACAAAAGTGAAGAATTTCGGCCTATTAATATGGTTCCTATCTATGAAAAACTATTAGAAGTTACAGTTAACAGACAACTTATAGAATATTTTGAAACAAACAAACTACTTAGTGAATATCGAAAAAATAATTCTTGTGAGAGCGCTCTACAAACTGTTTTAATGAGCTGGAAAACAGCTTTAAGCGAGAAAAAAGTTATAGGGGTAGTCTTCTTAGATTTTCGAAGGGCCTTTGAAACTATAGACTATAAATATAAAAAATAAAAATAAATATAATAAATAATATAATATAATAAAAATAAAAATAAAAATAAATATAATAAATAATATAATATAATAAATATATATAATATAAACTATGCTCATAGAAAAATTAGAAAAATATGATGTTCAAGATGTTGTGCTCAAATGGTTTAAAAACTATCTATCCAATCGTACCCAGGAAACAAGATTTCTAAACAGCACATCAGCGCTAAAAGAAAATCTATTTGGGGTCCCCCAGGGTACAGTGTTAGGCCCAAATCTGTTTATTATTTACATCAATGACATAGTAAGAAACTTGAAAAAATGTAAAGTTCAGCTGTTTGCCGACGATACCTTGCTGTATTTTGTGGGTCAAGATGTTGAACAGGTTGTGCAAACCATAAATGAAGACCTACATGTACTGTACAAATGGCTGACACAAAATGGATTAAGTCTAAATACAGAAAAAACAAAATGTATGATAATTAAAAGTAAATTCAATGCTACACCTACTAGGAATCACAGAAGAATTTTTATAAATAACCAAGAGATAGAACAGGTTGAACAGTGCAAGTACTTGGGAGTTGTGGTAGATGAACATTTAACATTTTCTGCACATGCAGAATACGTAACCAATAAAATTGCAAAGAAAGTAAATCTACTACGACGAATGAGTAGATATCTTAGTGACTGGTCAAAGAGAACAATTTACAATTCGATTATTTTACCACATTTTAACTACTGTTCATCTATACTATATTTGTTGAACATGACAGAGAAAAGTATACTTCAGAAAAAGCAGAATCAAGCCATGCGTACTATCATAGGGTCTAGTCGCTATACAAGGATTGAAACTATGTTACAAGCAACAGGATTCCTGAGTGTTAAACAAATATTATTTCTCAATACAATGACTATCATATATAAAATAAAACACAGTTTACTTCCCGAACATCTATTGAGAAACACCAGGTACATAACAGATGTACATAGCTATCCAACCCGAGCCAGAGAAGACTTCTATGTTTCAACGGTTACCACTAACTGCAGTCAGAATGATCTTTTCCACAGCGGACTTATTCAATACAATAATCTACCCCAAAGTGTAAAGATTTCAAATTCAGTTAAAATATTTAAGAGAAAATGTATCATATTCTGTAAAGATAATATAGGCTTATAGTTACAATATGCTATTATCAGAACTACTTAATTGACAATTTAAGTTTGCTTAAAATTATTATTGCATTATATTGTTCACAATTGTTTGTAAACTGTTAGCGTAAGCTATTAATCATTAATAAATAAATAAAAAATAAAATACTACTAAGTGCAGTTAAATCAGAGTTGATTTTTTCAAAAGCGTTGTCAATTTCTGAATAATAAAAAGAGTAAAATATTTCAGTATCGTCTGCGTACTGATGAGAAGAGCAATATTTTAAGATTTTAGGAAAATCAGACGTGTAGACCGAAAACATCATTGGACCAATAATACTACCCTGTGCGACCCCTTTCCTAATAGGTAGGTACTGCGAAAATCCACCCCTAAAAACAAACATGTTGGCATCTATCCTTGAAATAATTCTTAAAAAATTCTAGTGCCCTATCGCCTACACCAAAGTGTTTAAGTTTAATGTTTAATAAATTGTGATCTAAGGTGTCAAACGCTTTACTATAATCTAAAAGAACTAAACATGTATTCTTCCCGTGGTCGCAAGCTCGAAATATATCATCAGTGACATTTAACAGCGCTGTTGAGGTACTATGATTGCTTCTAAAACCCGACTGAGTTGGTGGTAAGATGTTATTTTGATTTATAAAGCTACCAAATTGTTCAGCAATTATTTTTTCTAAAATTTTGGACATGGTTGGAAGGATACTGATGGGTCTAAAATGTGACGGTAGGGTTGGGTTGGAAATTTTAGGAATGGGAATCACATTTGCATTTTTCCAGATTGTTGGAAATTTACAGGTGGACAGACATTTATTAATAATATAAGTAATATGGCTTGAAAGCGCAGGAATTAAATACAAAATCATTCTCAAATTGATTCCATCAGGACCAGAGGCCTGTGTTTTAATTTTATAAATAATTCTTTCTATTTTCTCCGGTTCTACCTCTCTTGAAATTAAGATTGCTGTGGAACACTATCAAAAAGAAATTTATTAAATTTATCCGCATGACCACCCTCTACGAATGACACATCAGAGGACCTATCTTGCGTGACGTTTAAGGATTCAAGCGTGCGCCAAAAATTTTTTGGATCTGTTCGAAAAGAATGTTGTAAGTATGCCCTTTTTTCCGATTTAATTGACATGTTCACAAGATTTCTTAGCCTCTTAAATTCATTCCACGCATTTTCAGTTTTATATTTCTTGTATCTAGTGAGTGCCTTATTTTTTAGCTTAATCATTAAAATTTAAGATTATCGGTCAGCCAGGGGGCTGAGGGTCTACTTATTCTAGCCGTCCTGAATGGCGCATGACGATCAAATATTGCAGAACATTGCTAGTAAAGAATTGAACCATGTCATCAACCTCATCAAGATGAAATAAATAATTACACTGAATGCTGTCAAGGTCTGCCAGAAAATCGTCATAAGTGAAATTTGAAAAATCTCGATACGTTTTTAGAAAAGGCTTGGGCTTGTGTCGAGGTATTTTTAGTTTGCAATGTACCATACAATGATCCGAAATGTTATCCATTTGTATAACACCAGTATCTAACACAATTTCCGGACTGGAAGAAATAATTAAATCTAAAAGTGTGCTTGAAATATTGGTGACTCTAGTAGGTACGGAGACCAGTGGCGTAGCCAGCATTTTGGGGCGGAGGGGGCGAACTATCGGAGGGGCGCAAAGCGCGGAGCTAAAGCACCGCAGGCAAAAAAATATTGAGACCACGCCCAAATTTCGTAGGAATTCACCTCTATGCTCCCTGGGGAACAGGGGTCTGGCCCCAAATGAAGTTAAAATCCGCTATATATAAAAAAAATAAATTTATTGTGATGAAACACTCTCAAAACCGGTCTTATTAAGTTTATTACTATCACTCTTCTTTACTAAAAATAAAATAAGACCGATCTTGTTTTTTAAGAATTATTTTTTAAGTAGTAAAGGGGCGCCAGGCCAAGGGGGACGGGGACGGGGGCGATCGCCCCCCTGTGGCTACGCCACTGACAGAGACATGTTGCAATAAGCCATATTTATTCAGAAAGTTTTTAAATATTGTAGAGCCTTGGTGATTATTATTAGTAGGTAAAAAATCGACATTAAAATCACCCCCAAAGACAACGTAATCAAACTCAGGTATTAGGGCAACCAGTGATTTTTCTAACAAACCCAAATTAGCATTCAAATTCGAATGCGGAGGTCTATAAAGCGTTCCCAAACATAGCTTCTTCCCCGCGAACTTTAGCGAGATCCACAGCTGCTCCAGTGTCTCAATTCCATCACCATCACCAATATCAAGAACCTCAAACTTAAGTGATTCTTTAATATAAAAGGCAACTCCGCCACTCCTTCTTGCGCAATCCCGCCTAATTAATTTATAACCATCGAGTGCAAGAGTATAACTAGGTAGGTATACTATCGTTAAGCCAAGTCTCGGAAAGTCCTATGATGTCGAGAGAGCTCCCATCAACAGTCGTAGAAAAAAGATCAAATGATGCCTGAAGAGTGAAGATACCTAACATTAAAATGCGAGAATTCCAATGCGTTCATCAGCTTTAGCATCCGACTAAATATAATAAATAAATAATTAATAGATAATAATAATTACGTAATATTCAAAAAACGCGCTTTGCCATACTATCACGCAACATAGATTTAAATTATCAATAGCCCATATTATTTTCAATTAAAACCCATAAATAACAATACATTTTTAATATGAAAATAAATAACCCTTTATAATGTAAATCGATAAATCTTTAATTCATTGAACATACTGCCAATACTGATAAGATGGTTAACAAAATAAAATGAAATTCCTTTTTTTTCTATATCACATGAAAATAAGTTAAATAAATATCATTAGGGATAGCGCGTGGTAAAAGTTATTTATCGTTAACGGAATTAACCATTCCACAACTACCCGTCTTTTTAGGAGATTAGGACCTTCTTATTTTCTTTAATGTTCCAGTAGTATATCTTTCCTCCTGCAGACCAAACGTTGTCTTTTCCAAATTTATTTTTAGAATCCATAATGAGACTGTACCTTGTCTGTGTTAAATCCTCAAAAATGGCGATTCCTGAATTCTTTAAACCTTTTTTTGCATTGAAGATCTCATTGCGTCTATGATTATGTAAAAAACCGACTACGACAGTTCGTGGTTTGTTAGAATTAGCTCCAAGTTTTCCAATGCGAAAGACATAGTCAAGGTCTTGTGACGATACAGCAACTTTCAGATGTGTGTTAATAAATTTGACTACAAGTTCAATCAAATGTTCATCTCGCTCTTCGGTGAGACCAACAAAGCGTAGCGAGTTTTTTTTTACTAACTGGAGAATGACGTCGTTCTTATCTTCTAAACATTTAATGTCTTTAGTGTTGGTATTGATTTGAGATTATATGTCCTTTAGACTTTCAGTCATTTCTTTAAACGGTTATGTAGTTTGCTATAACCTACATCGAATTTAGATTCCAGTTGGGCACATACCTTAGCGA
Source organism: Polydrusus tereticollis (assembly GCA_963920685.1). Taxonomy (NCBI): domain Eukaryota; kingdom Metazoa; phylum Arthropoda; class Insecta; order Coleoptera; family Curculionidae; genus Polydrusus; species Polydrusus tereticollis. The sequence goes on from OY987329.1 coordinate 63,062,902, forward strand.
TCAGTTTTTTAGTGGGGTCGTCAGAAGATTCACTTCGGTAGCTTCCACTTCTTGTGATTTTAGTGGACATTGTGATTTTTTGACCAAAACAACACAACAAACTTGTAGAAGTCCTCAATTTTGCAGAACTCGAGCAAAATAAAACAAACTGAATTATTTCACTATTTCCAAACTCTCTGCGTGAACAACCGTCAATAGCACGTCGATAACACTATTACAGACTTGGTAGTGTAAATTTTGCGAATTAATTACGAAAACAACCACAGATTTTTCAAAAGTTATCCGGATTTACGCCAACGTGCTACGGCCACATTGAAGAGTTTTCGCACACCACATTTAATGTCTCGGGGTTATTAAAATGGTTGCCTGCATTTAAAATCCGCGTCAATAAATCATGGCGTGTATTTACCGGAGTCTTGTAAACTTCTGTTTTAATAGCGCCCCACAAAAAGAAGTCACACATATTTAACTCTGGAGAACGTGGTGGCCATTTTACTGGTGCATCATTGCCCCTTCCAATCCATCGGTTGGGATATCGATGGTGTAAGTATTGCCGAACGGCAACGGAAAAATGGGGCGGGGTACCATCATGCATATACCACATTTCCCTCCGAAGTAAAAGGGGTAAATTTTCCAGAAGAATTGGTAATGTGTCTTGCAAAAAATTTAAATTAATATTTCCATGTAACCTGCCTGGAATAACAATAGGACCAATAAGGTAGCGATCAATAATACCTGCCCAAATATTTAATTTAAATTGATGCTGATGATGTGCAACTTAAATGGCATGTGGATTTTCATCGGAATAAATATGTTCGTTGTGCAGATTGGTTACTCCAGATATTGTAAAGCACGCCTCGTCAGTAAACAATATTTTTCTACAAAAATTTGGATCACGGATTCTTTTGTTTCTACTAAATTGACAAAATGTGAGCCGTATGGGGGGATCAGTCGGTAAAAGTTCCTGGACTTTTTGCACGTGATATGGATGTAACAACTATTCTTTTAAAACCTCTTTGACAATCGTTTTAGGAACATGTAACTCACGTTTTAAGCGACGGGTACTGGTACTTGGTTCTTCTTCAACTTTTTCCAGAATGCTCTTTTCTGTTTCCACAGTTCAAGTGGTTCGCATATGACCCCTGCCTTCAAATTTTTTCTCAAAGCTGACCGTTTCCTGAAGATAAGGCTCGATATTGGTAAATGTTTGGTGGTTTGGTATTCGACGTTTAGGAAATCTCTCCATGTAAACCCTAACACTCTGACGCCCATTTCCTTGACAAAACCCGTATATCAGAAGCATGTCAACCTTCTCAGAGTTCGTATAATTTTCCATGTTTAATTGTAAAATGAACTTGTAATTCAAGAATGTTGATCGTATACTTCAGTCAATTTCATAGACTGGTGACAATTTGTCAATAATTGTCAAATTATTAAATGCCATAGCAACAAGGTCACTAAAAAAATTATTGTTACAGGTAATTTGATTTTAATTTTCGTAAGTAATTACATAAGTGCATCAAAATTACTGATAATTTTTTATGAAAGCATGTTGTCTAAAAACTGGATGAGTTTATTTTCATATTTTGGCAAAAGAGCCCGACACCGAAGGTGGAGGGCTCTTTAAACAAAATATGAAAATGACCGAATCCAGTTTTTTACTGACAACATGCTTGAATGAAAAATTATCAGGTCTATTTTGATGCACGAATGTAATTCGGTAGAATATTTCTCGAGTACTTAGATACGGACCTATAGGGAAATTTTCGACGGGACATTTTCGCACCTACTGGGCAATTTTCGTCGAAAATTTCTCGAGTACTTAGATACGGACCTATAGGGAAATTTTCGACGGGACATTTTCGCACCTACTGGGCAATTTTCGTCGAAAATTTCCCGCTTCATATGGTAGTTTTTACACATGAGAGAAATATTCTTACTAATAATGTTAATAATTGATGTATCCAGGTAATTGTAAATATTTTTTTTCTGGCAAAACAGCTCATCCAACGAAAAATATTGAAGAGGTAAATGAGCTTCCAAATACATCCAGTCACTCGACAAAAATATCTGGGTTGTCATAACGCCGTTGATATAAAAAATCAGGAGAAATGTTGACGTATTATATCACTTTTATAACACTTCCACTTACTTACAGCCGGTGGCTATATATACTACTTACTAGAAAACGTCATTTTATAGTATTAGTCTACATACTAAAAATCATTAAAATCGATTAGCTGGTTTTCACGTTATTTAGGAAAAAACAATATTTTTACAAATTTTTGACACCCTTTACCGGCTAAACGAGACAATTTTGGATATAACTAAGTCGGCTTAGATTGACCTATTTTGACGTCAGGAGTCTGTCGTTAAACCTTGTACACGTATTTTCCGGACACCCAAAATTAAAAAATAAATGTTTCTAATTTAGATATTGAAATAAGGTTAAGGCACGTTGATGGCCAAGTGGCATAGTCGTAAAAAACGCAAAAAGAAAATGTTACTAATTTCTTAAAAACCACCCACTACCAACCCCTGCACAGTACGATTCTTGGAAGACCAGTAAATTTTACTCTTTAAGGTCAACAGAATGGTATAGAATGGATTTTACATTTTTGCAACAAACGAAAATCTTTTTTAGAATGTATTTTCGAGCCGGTAAACTATACTAATATGGATACAATTGGAATTCTTGAATACATACTCCAAAATAATTGGACATCCTCTTCTTCAAATTTAGCTGTACTAATTAGAATTTTCTTGACACTATTGATTAGTTGCCATTTCAATTAAACTTGCAGTAGTTATTAGTAAAATGCAAATAGTAAAAAGTGCTTTACGATACGTATCTTTATGTTGGTTTAATATGTTATAGGTTATGATGTGTTGATTTAATATTTATGAACGCTGGCCGTATATTTTTATGACAAACAGCATTTTAACAACTGTTTCTGGAACTACTAAGTAAATAAAACATTATCCAGAAATCATAATAAAATTGATACAGCTAGCGGATTTAATTTTGCAAAATATCGAATTAACGTAAATATTAAATTTTATTGACTACTGGCAGCAGTTTAATATTACCATTAAATTTTACGATATTTGGTTTATGAACTTATAGTTGAATGTTATTGGTAAATTATAAAATTGCTTTGAGGTTCATTGTGGATATTTTTTTTGTATTACGTACATTTGATAACAGATCCCTGGATACTCGAATACGACTGTGAAAACTGATTTAGAGATGAAAATATTAGAAATTCTTATCTTAATTACTTAGATCCAGAAATTTTTTGCCTCTAAAAGAAAACCTTTGATTTTGGAGATACTACATAAATATACTATACTAATTATACTATATCATATTCATTCAGTATAATTACCTCTTCTCCTATCCCCTGAAAGTTTCTTGTTGTTGTTATCCAGGAACCGAGACTGTAAAGTTTGATTAGACCCAAAAAAACCTAATTAATGGATCAATGGATCTGATATTTTGGCATGCTCTCCCGTATTTACATTAGATAGGTAGTTTTTGTATTTTATACTTTTGAGCGAATTTGACAAATAGCATAGCTTCCTAAAATATTTTATGATATGAATTCTTAAGACTAATCTAGCGTTTAGCGAATTTGAAGAAAAAACACTAATATGCTTTTTACTAGGGTGGAGCATAAATTTTAATTTCATAAAATTGATTTACTAAACTAGTTTAGTAACTTAACTAAATGCTAGATTTGTTGACCTATCTGGTTTAGCTGGTGTTGACAGTGACGGTACCGTCGTGAATACCGGGTCAAAGATGGCGTCGCGTCGTTCATCTTCTGAAAGAGGGTATAAATAGACCACTCCAGTGGATCAATTGCCAATTGCATTCCAATGAACTTCCTTTACGCCATCTCTTATAATATCTAGATGACGATAGATCCTCGATGCATCTGTGATTCAATAAGAAAACAACTACAGTCTGTGAAAAATTACCCGTAGTAAATTTTCAACCGATCTATACTACTTTATTAATAGTAACAAAGGAACAAGTTCTTAGTATGGAATATAAATATTTTCTTCATATAATGAAAGCCACTCTACAGGATATTGTCCTCCATATTTATTCAACAAACAGCCAGCTCACTTATGTCACTCTAGCTGGCTTACAACAGCCAGCAGAGAATTGCGCTTATATATTCCAGCAGAAGATCCGCGTGAAAACTTAAAAAATTTTAGCGACATTTGTCATGAAAACGTATGGTCCAACATAAAAACAAATCCCTCGTGTACCAAAGGAGCATACCAAAGGAGATACCTTCCTGATGACTTTTATCGGCTTTTCAAATCAGTAGGTATTTAAGTACAGGGTGTCTCATTTAGAAAAATAGATTTTCGGTCATTTTCTTAAGTAACCTACAAAAATTTATTTTTGAACCACTCTGTACGCTTCAACTAAGATATGACCAAAATATCAATTGCCTAAAGGCATTTTTAACCGTTCGCAAAATTTCAACTTAGTAATGTTTTAGTTTAGAGTTTGGTAAAAAATCAGATTTATTAGTCATGTTGTCGTTCAAAAAAATCATTGACGAATGATAAAAATATACCACAAAATTATTCTTCTGTCAAATCCAATTTCAGCTTATTTACGTTTTGGTCATCATTGTTCTCGTTCTCGTTTCCATCGTTATATATGTTTCCAATTCAGCACCTGAATGAAAACGTTTCTATAGTTTCTTCTTCCCATTCAATTACCTATGGTTTTTAGCCTTAGTTCTGAAAATAATCCAAGGATTACAGCCCTCAAGTATATTTTTTGAAAGTTTTTTTTTTATAGAATTTGCGCCAAAAAAATATTTAGTATAAGTATTAATTTTACAAATATAAAAGAAATATGTGTATAATATACAAAGCAAAATGAATGCAATGAAGTATAAGAAATATTAGCTCTTACCTCCACCAGGAATAAATTGCTGGAATTTGGTGGAAGTATTATCGTACTTCGCGGCAATTTTACGGTAATTTTTGCCATTTCGATGTGCCTCGTGATATCATTATCATCATCACGTCTAATTAAAAAGAAATAATATTACCATTTCATTAGCAACTTTAGGTTAGGTTAAATCTATTTTTAATATAGGTACCATATTTTTGCAACCATAATTTCTGTGAAGAAACTTTATTTGGCTTTCTGATTTCTTCTCCTAAGCTCTTTTAATCTCATGATTTTAATAAAAGTCTTTACAAGTATATGTACTTATGTATAGTAAAAAAGTACATTCGTGAACAGACTGTAAAATTATTATCTAATAGTTATTTCCTGAACTAATGACCCAGCTGATGTTTATAAAATATTATTAAAATCGCTGGTGCCAATTACCTTTTTAAAGTCATTCCGGAATTTGATCCGGTTTTCGCGCACGCTACGTCCGTACAACAAAACAGTCATTAATTATTTTGTAAGCTGAGCTTAACACGAAAGTGTGACGTATTGTAAAAGGGTATCCAGTGTGTCTAAAGCGAGAATTGATGTCTGGAAAAGCCAACAATTTTTCATACAGCGTGTATAAAATATCTCTCTTTTATTACTTATTTCCGGGACAAAAGTTGTTTAAACAAAAAACAGGACCTCTGAACGATTGCGAAATTGGATGAAGATATACACTTGGGCATCGATACTTCTTTTTATAGCAGAAGACAAGTTTTCAAATTTTAAAATTTGAAAATTTTGATTACTAGAGAAAATCATACGGCAATAAATGTATTCTGGGATACTCCTCGTTCCTCTTTACTGACACCTTAAAGAGTAGGTATATCAAAATTACATATAATGCAAATATGTTGCAAGGAAATGCATTTTTTACAGTTTCAGGGGCGGCACTGGCGGCAGGGCCGACCGTGTCGAGCCAGTGTCGAACAGACAACAGCCAGTATATTTTATATTATTATCTATATCAATTTTCAAATTTAATTACTCGCAAGCTGCTAGCGAATAACCGCTCCATTTTTTAAATCGCCCTAGTAACCCAGGACGTCATAGTGGATTACTTGCGAACAGCAACACCGTCATCAAATAAATTGTTTTACTTTGAAATCGCCCTGTAACCACAAAATAATTCTGTAACCACCAGCTAGCCGAGCTTGCCATAACAATTTTAGCAAAGAACTTAATTATTCGAAGCTTTAAATAGGCAACCAAACATACACCACTAAGTATTTGAAAACGTCAGGGACGGCGAATTCGGGTTTGCCGTTAAATTTAACGTGGGGTTAGTTAGCTAGTTATATCGGGCGGAAATATTTTGTATCCATCAATCTGTTGTTTATGAGGTTCTTTGTGATTATTCTTGAAAGAAAATGACCGATTCAGTGAAAAATAAGTTTGAGTTAGTCTCGGACAAAATGTTGTCTGTTGAAAAACAAAACTCGCGATTTGTTTTTTTTTTGTTAAAGATTATATAGGACCTCAGGAAGTGCTTTAAAATTTAAATAAAATATCTTGAAATGGAGGGTAACGCATGCATCACGTGTAAAGACATGAAAAACTAAGTTTAAACTGAGGTAAAAGGGGGGAATTTATAACTTATTTTTATTTTCACCCACATATATGTGTTAGCTGAGCGAGGCTTATCGTGTCGAAAGCACGTTAAAACTTCTTATTCTCCTAATACAATTAACTAGGAGCGAATATCACGTTTGTTACAATCGTAAATACAAAAAGACTACAAAAACATCAGAATTTTTATGATTCTGTAATTCACCATTTTCCAAACAGGTTTGAAAAACTCCAACAATATCTGATGGTAGTTAATTTTTAGTTAGCGAGCAGTTTAACCAAAAAAAATAAAAGTGTTTTTTTTTTGATGAATCACATAACTCTATTTTTATTTTATTAGTACGTAGATATGTTATCTAAAGAAATATAAATTCTTCTAGTAGTGGTATATATCAGCTACGTCGTAAAGCCACAGATATGGGTACTTTGACAAGGAGAGGGTTTGTAGAAAGAAAAGATAAATGTAGATCCTGGTCTTCGGATCATTTGGCAACTTATTTAGATACTTTTAGACCTATCACTTTAACAATGTCGTGATTGTTCAAGCAGGAAGAGGTTAAATTGCGAGGCGACGATCTTTACAAGTGCTCACAGGAGTTAAAGAGGCCTACACTGGTACTTAAAAAAATTAAAGGATCCTCCTGAATATAAAAACTCTTCCCTATCCACATGATAATGGGAGACCAATGAAAGAGTTGTTGAAGTTTTCTATTAAAGAAATCCTATAGTGCCTCACTATACTACAGAAATCTGCTTTTTATCAGCCCAAACGAATTAAATTTTTCAAATAGAACTGGTTCGGCCAAGAACTTGGCTGTAAAATATACCAAACGGGATGCTGATCCAGGGGGGTAAATGTGACATTACATATTATTATTATTATTATGAATGAAGAAGGTGATTTAAATTTTCTCAAATCTGCCTTTTTTCATAGAAATAAAGCAAAAATGAACCTGAAATTAAATAATTTATTATACATCTTTTCAATGCAAATATAAGAATAGTAGATCGAACCGAAATTTGATCGCATATTTTTTCTGAACCTGTACGAAACTGTCGCCACTAATTCTTTAGGTAAATGTTGAAAACGATGTTTTTGTTTTATATTTTTTTTTATCAAAAGGGATTACTATTACACCGTCATGTCGTTCAGCACACAACATCATTTTGTTGGATGTCGTTGTCATTCAATACATATTTTAATACGTTTTTATGCATTTCTAAATCGTACAGTTTTCCAATATACAGGGTGTTTTTTAATTGAGTGCCGATACTTAAGGATGTGAATCCTTGGGTGATTTTAAGAAGAAAAGTTAATATTAACACATGTCCTAAACCTCTTCATTTTTGAGCTACAGGATGTTAAAATTTTTAAAAAAATATAACTTTTTTATCATAATTATTATATCACTCTTAGATATTTTTATGAAATTTTGTATACATCTTTTATTCATTAAGGAGCACTTTTTGACTTAAAAGATTTTTTAAAATTATTACCAGTGACGTCCGTACGAGGTTTGAACTGAATATTTTTTAAGAAAAAAATGGTACGCCACTGATTTGTATAAAAACCAAACCTATATTTAAAATCCTCATTTATTTTTGAGCAAATTTGGTCCATAGACTTACTTTCGTACGAGGCACCGTTCTGGCATAAAAAAATAAAAACCAAAAAAAGTGTTACCACTTATGGTGGCTGTTTACCAAATTTCAACAAAATATCGAAAGAAAGTCTCAATGAACCGAAGGAAAAAAAGTTTTTTTGTTTTTATGCGAAAACGGTGCATCGTACGAAAGTAAGTCTATGGACCAAATTTGCTCAAAAATAAATGAGGATTTTAAATATAGGTTTGGTTTTTATACAAATCAGTGGCGTACCATTTTTTTCTTAAAAAATATTCAGTTCAAACTTCGTACGGACGTCACTGGTAATAATTTTAAAAAATCTTTTAAGTCAAAAAGTGCTCCTTAATGAATAAAAGATGTATACAAAATTTCATAAAAATATCTAAGAGTGATATAATAATTATGATAAAAAAGTTATATTTTTTTAAAAATTTTAACATCCTGTAGCTCTAAAATGAAGAGGTTTAGGACATGTGTTAATATTAACTTTTCTTCTTAAAATCACCCAAGGATTCACATCCTTAAGTATCGGCACTCAATTAAAAAACACCCTGTATACATTAATATTTTATTAACCCTTTCTTAGTCACGTTTATGAAACATCGTTTACATTAAATGGTTTGTGCTCTACGTAGCAGATGTTTTTGTTAGTTTTTTAGACACGTATTGTGGTCATGTTGGTTGTAAACAAATATGATAATAAACTTTACTCTTAGTAAAAGTTATTTAACCTGAACACTCTTGATCAATTTATCCCAAACGTTGGGCGGTTACTTCGTTACGCATTCTTGCAAATTTACTTATAATAGGTGGTAAGCAAATGTTTCCATAGTTGCTGACGTAGGTATGTATACTGCTGACGAACTTCGAACTATAGTTTATAAAGTAAACTATCATTAATTTTTCATGTAGATTCACAACCTTAAATATTAGCATATCATTAAGGATATTATATAGGTAATTATATGAAGAAACACACCGCCGCGCCGCTCATATTCAAGAACGCAGGTAATATTCCAAATAGAAACATTTGGCAAAAATATTTGAAAATTAAAATAATCGCTTAGCCTTTCCTTAGTCTCAGTTTTTTTTAAATGACAAACGTTTTTATTTCTACTAAAATAAGAAAACTAGATATAGAGAAATGTCTGTATTCCTTTAGCTTTTGGTTTGTCTTAAAACTTGTTACTATCTATATTGCTTTTCTTGTTCCTTAAATAATGCTATCCGCTTATACACCAAAAATTTAATAATATTTCCGGTCTAGCTACACCCTACACCTACCGCGTATTGTTTCGCGATACGCCAGGGAATTGTTATACTCGATTGCTTTTATTATTGCTTTTACAATATTATATTTATTACTTTAACACAAACTGATACTAAAATGCAGTAGTATTCCTAGCGGAACACAGATTACGGAACTTTATTGCTGTAAATTAAAACAACACTTCTGTCTTCCTCCACAAATAATATATATTTTTGAAAATTTAACGATTGTCCCTACATGTTTCGACTATATATACAGTCATCTTCCGATCCTGACCCTCATATTAAAACCTTAAAGTCAATAAAAGAAAAAATCAAATCAAATAATCTTGTGATCTCCAAGGCCGACAAGGGCTCGTGCCTCGTGATTCTGAGCAGGACACAATATAATGACAAAGTTGAACTTTTTTTACCCTATCAGGATTTCACCCCTATTACAACTAACCCAACAGATAGGTTCATGACAAAATTTAAAAATTGCCTTAAAATAACATCAGACACTCTCTATTTTTTTAATACTAACAAATTTAAATTAACCCCTGTAAATCCAGTTACTCCACGTCTATATGGGTTACCAAAGATACATAAACATGACATCCCTATCAGGCCAGTAGTATCATACTGTGATTCACCATGTCACAAATTAAGTATTTGGCTTAACAACACCATTTTATCTTTAACAAATTTTCATAGTGACTTCTCTGTTAAAAATTCAACTCAGCTGGCTAGTGAACTGCAGAATCTTTTTATACCTGACTCATCCTTTTTGATCTCATTTGACATTACTAACCTTTTTCCAAGTATCCCAACTAATGAGTGTTCCCAGCTAGTACATTCACTTCTTTCAGAATCCACTGACCTCCAACAAACCCACATAGACAATATAGTTCTTAAACAAAATTTTTTCTTATTTAATAATAAATTCTATAAACAAAATTCAGGTTTAGCTATGGGATCTGCCCTCTCACCTCTTCTAGCAAAACTTTTCATGTCAAGTCTAGAATCAAAAATCAAAAATAACCATCGCTTTACACACATTATCACTATAAAAAGATATGTTGATGACATTTTTGCAGTTTTCAATGGTAGTCAGGAAGAACTTAATGACTTTGTTTCCTTTCTCAATTCGTTGCACCAGTCTATTAAATTCACTCACGAACTGAAGAAAATAGCTCTATTCCATTTTTGGATTTGAGACTCACTAGAGTCAACAACGCCATTGAATTTAGTGTCTATCGCAAACCCACTAACACAGACTCCGTTATCCCTTATATTTCTAATCACCCCCATACACAAAAATTCGCATCTTTTCATTCTCTTTTTTCACGTTTATTCTCAATACCCCTCAATCAAACCAATTTCAAAAATGAGCTAAACGTTATCAAACAAATCGCAGCAAATAATGGATACCCCCAACAACACATCAATAAAATTTATTTTAAACATTTAAATAAACATCTAAACAAACAACTAATATCTAAAGAACCTAATAACAATAGATATTGTTCCTTAACTTTCTGGGGCCCCATATCATATAAACTCAAAAATATTCTTCAATCTCATGGCTTCAACGTAAGCTTTAAAACTAAACACACCTTGGGATCATTCGTTTCCAATGCAAAAGATGTCATCCCACTCATGGTTAGATCTGGTGTATATGAGGTTACGTGTTCGACCGATGGCTGCTCTACAGCGTATATTGGGCAGACTGGTAGAAAATTTAAAATTCGCATAAATGAACATTGCAAGGAGATCGAAAGAGCTTCACGACTTAATTTATCACCTTCTAATATTAAATCAAATTTTTCAAGACATGTATCAGCTAACAAACATACTTTTAACCCTGAAACAAACACTAAACTCTTGCATTTTTGTACGAAAGGGAATAAGCTGGACTTGCTCGAAATTGTTGAAATTAATAAAAATTTTAACAACACTAATAACGAGTGATTATTAATTATTTTGCTCAAGGGCGGCTGTGACACAGTATACATAGTGTAGCAGTAGCGCGTAGATTAAATCATAGGGCGAATTTGCAAGAAAGCAGCGTTGTCACGTTGAAAACCTAAAATAATGTTTTTTGACGGTATGTAATATAAAATCCTGAGCTATCTTACTTTGAAAGCCTACTTTATATGGCCGCCTCCTACTTCTAGACACCTTCTGATGTTTCTTCTTACCCTCAGAGACACATTAACCAATACGTTTGGAGAATTATTAATTTCGGCAATTTTTTCTGAAATCCTTCGTTTAAGATCATTTATATTCTCAATTGGTGTTCGATAAATGGAGTTTTTTATAAAAGGCCACAAGAAGAAATCGCAGGGTGTTAAATCGCAGGAACGAGGTGGCCATATTTGTTGCGTATTTCGGCTTATAACTCTGTTTTCAAAAAATTCACTTAAAAAATTTAAATTTTCTCTGGTTACATGAGGTGTAGCGCCATCTTGTTGGAAGTAACCTTCCCGCAATTGATCATCGTGAAGCTCATTAATAAATGTTGTCAGAATTTCGATCCGATATCTCTCAGCTGTAATTGTGCCATCAAAGTAAATTGGGCCTACTATTCTTCTAGAACTAATTGCTGCCCACACACCAACTTTTTGAGGATGAAGAGGTCTTTTCTACAAAAACATTCGTTGGTCTTCCAGCCCCTTTTTTATGTTGAACAGAACCAGTCTGACGAAATTTATCAATTAGGTATTGTGACCCAGTACGAAAATTATGAAAGGTCACCGCAACATCAGGAAACTCGGTTCGAAATTCATCAAAGCAGTCATGCATAGAGTAATTCCACACACCGCCTATTTTGTTTCCATTTCTAAAAAAACTTTCAACAATAAAAATTTTTTGTGCTTCACTAAACATTTTTACTGTAGAACTTTCAATCCGGCAACAAAGCTTCACCAAAACTTGATACGCTGAAAAATAAAAAAAAAATAAAAAATTAGATCATATCCTGCAAATAGCACTTTATAATAGTCAAAAGACGACTCCCCGGAGAAATATTAGTTAAAGCAATAGTAACCTACCTTCAAATAACTGCAAAAAATATAAAATTTCTCCAATTTTTAAACTTCCCGCTAAACAATTTTTAGTTCCAGAGATGTTTCATAAACATACATTTAGACGTTGAAACGTATCACTAAACTGCACATAAATGTTTGAGAAATGTTTATGTAACTGTAAATGTCCTACCTCAGAAATGTTTCATTGAAACGTACCAAGGAAACATTTCGCAATGTTACAAACATATCACATTGAAACATTAAAAAAAAATATTTACGAAATGTTGCAAGTTAATTTGTATGCAATATTTCAAATTTACTCTTCGAGAATGTTACCACACGCTGCAAGTGAACCCCTAAATAATTCACAGAATTAAATGTAAATCACAAAATTTATTTTCAGAACATGGGAATATTTACAATAAAGTTTAAATACAAAATACAGCCGCATCAAAACCTTATCCAAAACAATAATACCTAGATTTTAGAACCTTATTAATATTAAATTTTCCATTTTTTTGGATCTTCAGTCATTTTCTGTTCCTTTCAAAGTTTCATCCTAAAAGTAAATGATCAAAATTTTCTTAAAAATAAATCGCACAATTATTTAATTATTTATTCCGTCAGTACGCCACAGAAATAAAAAAAACTCCTAAATGCTACAAAATTCGTAAATAATGTAATGACTAACGACGAATCACCAAATATTTCTTAATTTCATACCCTAATGTGCCTTCTAAAGGTCACTTTTACAACAAATAAGTAATAAACTGGGAAACTTTTATACGAAACTTAAATATAGATAAAATAATACTGTTTCATACCCATTGACATAATAGTGTTATTAACAACAAATTGGAGGGAAAATTGGAAAACGTTGGATTTTTAGGTTAGATTGTTGACACTAAAATATATAACTAGGTACCTACTTACCAAATTATCACCATTATCACAATTATTTTTGTTTGCAGTAGTAAACACCTGCACTGCTTGACTCATTGTGGTAGTTATATTGTTTTTTTTTTTTAAATTTTGTATCAAATCCAAATAAAAAGCAGTAAAAGCACTCTGACTCAGCAAACTCAGCATCACTACATTGGTTGGTGTGTCTATTGACCCGCCGCCGTGGACCGTGGTGGTTACTACTATATTTTCATTACCTGGCAGTTTTATCGGGTTCTGGTTAATTTGGATAGCATTTGGTCAGTTATTTTGATTTTATGTCCCCTAAAAATCTGTTAAGGCCACTAGGTTCCGAAATTATTGGTTTAATTTACTGGTTATGAAGTTCTTCCGTCAGAGGAAATACAACCACGGTAGAGTGGCAGTAGATACAATTAAATTTTCGGATCTATTTACAATACACTATACGAACAAAATAAATAAATGCTTTTTCCACAACATTTTTGGTAATAATTTAAAGTACTTGATGTTGCGGAAAAATATTTCTGCCGTGACAAAAACACAAAGGAACGCCATAACTCAACCATTGAAATGACAGATCAAAATAAAAAAGAAAACGATTCTGGAACATTTCTGACATAAATAAATGAAATGTTTCATTTTTGCGATACTTCTGCAAACATGAAATATTTCAAGAATGTTTCATGTTTAGCGGGTTACAAATACACAAATTCAGATAAGACGTAAATGTCATAAAACAATCATGTCATCTTATCTACGCAGTACGGCCATGATGCTTTTAAAATGCATGGCCTCCCTTGAGCAAAATAATTAAAAATCACTCGTTATAAATTGCGTCAACGATCAAATTATTCATAGCAGTACAAATTTCTTCAATGCTCTAAATTTAAGATAGCATCACGATTGTTTTTGTCTCTGGGAGCTGGCGTTGTCCTGTCACCTTCTCGCGGTGGGCATTGGGGGTCGCTTTTGGACCTTTAAATCAGCGACTCATGTATCAGTGCATCGGCTGGTCACTAGTCTCACGGGTTCAGTTTTGAGGCTGCTGCTATGGGGTCGATTTGCGGATCCTGGTGTTTTGCTGTTGGTATTCTTGGCGGGACAGCGCCACCCCTCCCATTATTACTGCAGCATTCGTGTTTTGCTTCATCAATATATCCATTACTCTTTCCAGCCTATTATATACTACTCAACCTTGACAATTAATTGTTAATTGTAGCATACCTACGTCAGTCTGCCCAATGTTCATTCTGGTTTTGTTAGATTCAATCTTGGTTATGTTATACTATTTTCCTTATAATGTTAATCATAATTTTTAGTTTAAATTCTTAAATGTCCACCGAGTGTAAAGTGTAGTGAACCTTAACTCTAAATATATGCTTCGGTGCAGTAGTATCTGCCCTCCCATGAACTTTTATAACTTCCCTTTTTTAATAATAATTTTATAAAATTGTTGTAAACTACTAATTTATAAAAACTATTAATTCATACATTCAATCACAGATGTCTCATTCTTTTTCATATTCAGGTACTTTGTGTGTTTAACATTTATAATAACTTTCAAATATCAGGCACACTATATCTTGTAGACTTTGTAAACCTACTATCGAGTTGCTCTAGATTACACCAACACTTCAATTTTTAGGATTTCTACAGTCTGATATTTGTTATGCCATAAGGCAAATCTGTCATTCATTTTATACTTTAACCACACCTTCCTTAAAATTCTTTTTAAGTTAAACGTGGTAGTGGTTTGCACGAAATTTCGTTTCTCTTTTAAATTTTTTAAAAAACTTAAAAAATTATTTTCCTTAATACCACAATGCGCTTCTATTTAACCCCATAGGGGCTTAGCCCCCATTCTACTTTATTTATTTATAACAATACACTAGAAACATGAAATTTCATATTTTTATAAAACAACTTAAAAAAAAATTTTTCTTTCTTTTCTTTTTTGGTTTCTCCACTTAAACGATGTTATAATATAAATATAGGTATTAATTATTAAAATTTATTTTCACACCATGCTCATTAAATATAACTAAATTTTCTCACTTTTATTAACATAAAAATTTTTAAATAACTAAAATGTGCTGACTCACATACCCACAACTCTGAGTTACCTTAAGTTAGTCTTCAACTACACAAATTTCACTTGCTATGATATTAAATGTTGTACTCATTAATTTGAGACAACTATTGGATCCAATTTTACACTCGATATAGGTAAGTCTCTTATGGTGCCTGTTATTGTCTTTGTATTCTCACACATTCCTTTTAGTTCCCCTGAAGATGACTGTATATATAGTCGAAACATGTAGGGACAATCGTTAAATTTTCAAAAATATATATTATTTGTGGAGGAAGACAGAAGTGTTGTTTTAATTTATTACCTACACTCCACTGCAAGTATGGACTACTTCTTCAAATTTATTGCTGAAATTTGTGTAGCATTTGACTGTACTGACAGGAGTGCAGAAAGTTTTCTCAACACTGACGCGAGATAAACCTTATATCAACGATGACAAGATAACATACCTATATCGCAACGTAGAAAAAACATTGCACCTATTTTAGAACAAGCCTTTTTTAAAATATGAACAGAATATGTCCCAAAGCAGAATATATTGAATATTTATAGAAGAAGTAGAACCTGACGGATTGATATTTTACTAAACAGTCCGTGGACTACTTTTGATTTAGTTTAGGTTAGATTTTACATTAGACATTTACAGCTGGCGGAAAAAAATTTCTTTCTATGACTGTGGCAAATCTCTATGGTTCTTTCCTATGGACTTCGGCTTCGGTTTTATTTTTGTACTTTAAATTTTTGGTTAGTTCAGGTTAGTTGTTTATATTGCGATAGTTGTATTTCGTCGTTAAATATTGTTTTTCTTAAATTTGGAAATACCTATATGCACTGGCGGCTCGGGGGTTGCCAGCCAGGGTCAGCAGTTCGGTACAGGCGTGGATCCAGGGAAAAATGTTAGAGAGGGTTAAGGAGCGCCGAAGATATGAGAAAATGTAAATCAAACATTCTTTTTTCATGATAATATTATGTATTATTATATTGGGGAGGGGGGGGGGGAGGGTCATGACCCTCAAGCCCTGGATAAGCGTCAGAGTCGGTATAATATTATTATTTCTTTAGATAACATAACTTCTAATAAAATTAATATAGAGTTATGTGATATTTTAATGAGCGTTAGATTATAAAGCGCGTTAAAACTTTAAACACTTTAAGCCTCGCTTATTTGACACAGATTAGGTGAGCATGACTATAATTTATAAATTTCCGGAACGGTGTTTTACATTAAATTGTTATACGTTATACCTAAATAAAATAATACATTTTCGAATTTACAAATATTTCCGGATCTGCTTTGCATTTCTAACTGGTTCTCTATGGTTTTTCATGTTATTGCGCGGTGCGTGCGTCCAAATAAGATATTTTATTTAAATTTTAAAATACTTACCTAATCCTAAACAAACCTATTAACCGAACCGAAAGTTTTATTTTTCAATGGATCACACTTACTCTGACTTGTTTTACACTAACATAGTCCTTTTCTTTCAAGAATAATAACAAACAACCGATAATTAATGAGTGTAATAACAAACGAAAAATAACAACTAACTAACTAACCTTACTTTCTTTAAAGGTTTGTTCCAAGTTCCAACCTGTTATTCTAGGCCCGAACGATTATTTCCAGCCTGTCAATTAAATTTTAAACTTGGTAATCGACTGCTGCAGGCTTGGAACAAACCTTTGATTTACCGGCAAAACTATTTTTGCCATTTCTGATGGTGTGTGAAGTTTGCAACACGGTTTGCAAATATATTACTGTGCATTATCTATGTGTGTTTAGTTGCCTGGAATTATGGTAGGGTCGGCATGAGGCAGAAGATGAACAACGGAGAAATCTTCTAAGATCGGAGAGAAGAAGTTTTCGCGATGAAAGAAATGTTTTTGAATTGCCCGATAATAAATTAAAAAACCTTTATCGCTTAAACAAGGTTTTGGTCTGGAATCTTATAAAAGAAATTATGCCTCACCTGCACATAGGACAGCAAACCAGTAAAATACCTGATTTGTGCTTTGTATCAATCATATCATATCAATCATATCATATCATATCAATCATATCATATCAATCATATCATATCAATCATATCATATCAATCATATCAATCATATCATATCAATCATATCATATCAATCGTATCATATCAATCATATCATATCAATCATATCATATCAATCATATCATATCAATCATATCATATCAATCATATCATATCAATCATATCATATCAATAATATCATATCAATCATAGCATATCAATCATATCATATTAATCATATCATATCAATCATATCATATCAATCATATCATATCAATCATATCATATCAATAATATCATATCAATCATAGCATATTAATCATATCATATCAATCATATCATATCAATCATATCATATCAATCATATCATATCAATCATATCATATCAATCATAGCATATCAATCATATCATATCAATCATATCATATCAATCATATCATATCAATCATATCATATCAATCATATCATATCAATCATATCATATCAATCATATCATATTAATCATATCATATCAATCATATCATATCAATCATATCATATCAATCATATCATATCAATCATATCATATCAATCATATCATATCAATCATATCATATCAATCATACCATATCAATCATATCATATCAATCATATCATATCAATCATATCATATCAATCATATCATATCAATCATATCATATCAATCATGTCATATCATATCAATCATATCATATCAATCATATCAGTGTCGAAAATGACACTATGGCTCAATTCGTAATTCCATGAGAAGGAAGTCAGAAGGATGCATATTAAGTAAACGGGGCCATTTTTCACAATATTGGTAATTTTATGTTAATGTTGTATGTTGTCAGTTGTTCATTACACAGATGCCAACCCGTAATGTGTTTATTTTTTCCTAATAAATTTTGCAAGTTTTTAGTCAAAAACGGCGCATCGCAGGAAAACCACTCAGGAGAGCTCTTATGTTTCAAATTAAATGGTGAATTCAAAAATATTTTTTATTTGGAAAAAAAACTATTGGCGTACTATTTTTTTCCTCAAAAATATCGAATTCAGTGCCCGTAGGCACACCACTGTTAAAGCTGAAAATTACTTTTGAATTGAAAAATATGCACCTTTATTAACTGTCGCTACGTACTAAATATCACTGAAATATGTCAAGTAGTTTCGAAAATATAAATTAATTTACATTTTTAAGAATTTTTTTTAAACTTTAATAGCCCATATTTTTATAACGGGACATTTTTGGACCATAAAACAAGGGTTTGCTGGAGGCTTCTTGATAGGTTAGATTGCCATCTCGTACGTCAAAACTGCTATAAACTGCAATGTTAAGCGCTGAAAATTCTGGTGGCTTAAAAACTGTCTAATGTAAACCAACTTTTCCGACTGTATACAGGGTGTCCCACTAAGGTCGGCTAGGTACGATATTATGAAACCCATAAACCTTACGAAATTTGTTTTACTGACTAAATCGATCAAAAGAAATCGCTGGAAAATATTTTCAAATTTTCAAAATGGCGGCTAGGTGCACAGATACTTTTTGCGGAAACTTGTTTGTAAGGCTTTCTTTGTATTTAAAAAATTAATGTTTACCGCTGAACGAAAGGAATGTGAAGATTCTCTTGTGATCATTTTTCAATAATTTAATATAAATATTAATTAAAAAATTAAATTATTATAATGTTTATCCTTTTAGTGCATTTATTTTCTGTCTATTCTCGCCTAAAATCCGAAAAAATAAGTTGATCCAAAGGCAAAAACAAAAATGTAAAGATTATTAAACAATTAAACTGTGATAGCGTTAAGCTACTTTTATTCTTAAAATTCAAGAGGGCAATGAACTTGAACAATGACATTAAAACAAAAACTATTGAAAGCTACGAAAAAAATTTACAGTCCTTTACAATGATGCAACCGGGGAAGACATTGAAAATGCCGAAGCAGAGTGCAACGCTTGTGACTATTGTGAGATTTGAGATCTGCGAAAACTAATAGATTTGAATGTAATATTTAGGTAGTTGATATAAGTTTTATTGATTCATAATATAAAAAATAGTAAAATAAAGGTTATAAACTCGAACGCGCCTCTAAGGTATGGTTTCGCTGGAGCAGTCAGCGGCCGCGGCTGGCGTTCACGATTGGTAGCTCGTTACTGGTTTAATGCGATTTGTATGTACACGGTTTCACTGCCGCAGCTCAGCGACACAGCGTTCGCCGTCAATTGCAGCGGCTGCGTTCGGACTGCTAGAGAGACCAGTCCAGCGCCGATCGTTCAGCAGAATGCCACCGTTCTCGGCAATTGCTGACGAGTGTTTGATAGAGGAGGTGCAAAAGTAGTCCCCTTTATACAACTACGAGAACGAAAATTACAAAAATGTTGTAATGAAAGAAAATGCATGAAAAAAAGTGGCAGCAAGTGTAGGGAAGAATGGTAAAGTGTACAAAACCATTTTGTTTATTTTTCAGCATTACATTACAAAGTATATAATTAGGGTAGACTGGGGCAAGTGCGAAGCCCTTTTTAATAGTTCAAGTTTATTTCCTTCCCACTTTAAATATACAATATTTATAAAAATGTCTTTGTAAGAAAGTAATAGTTTAATATGTTTACTTTTCATACTGCATGGGGCACAAATGAATTATTTTTAAGATCTTGAGATTTGAATGATTATTTTTTTTTTGATTATTTATTCTGAAAAATAATCCAAAATAACACTCAAAAAGGTCCTAATAACAAGAATAATATTTTTATAAACGTATTTATCCGTTCAAAACCCAATGTTTGGCTTTAATCTCTAAAACAGTAGGAATTATTCCCAAGGAGAAACTAAAACAGAAAAGAAACTTAAAGTTTAAAAATTCGAATAATTTTATGGAACTTGTTAAATATTGTATCCCGCAAATTTCACATTAAAATGAAAACCTCCTCGGCGTGTTACTACCGGTTCAGGTAAACGAGTCACTATATCGTCTAGCTGTACTACATTGACATCATTGGTGAGTGGCCATAAAAAATTATCTTTTAATTTTCTAGTAAACTTGATTTCAAAGCCGTTGTCAACAGTATTTACCTGGCCAATGAAATGTTTGTTTGCTTTTGGTAATGTGTATTTAACCAGTACCCAGTCTCCAATGGAAATATTGTCTTTGTTTATTTCAGGAATCTGATCTTCGCAATGCGATTCTAAAGTGAAACTTTGATCCGATTCCATAAAAGGTACACTTTCATTATCTGATTCACTGGAGCTGGATTCAAATTGATATGGACTTGGCCGACTTTGTTTACTCTTTCGGTCAATTTTCATAGCTGGTTTAGATATAGTAGATGAACTTGTAGAGAGTTTTTACTGACTACTTGCGATAGTACCTGCTATGGTTTGGCCACCTTGAATTAAGCGCTTTCGTTTCCTTGGATTATAAGAAGGAGTCTGTCGGAGCGAATCAAGTAGTAGATCATCAAAACTTGTCTTTTTTTCTTGCCGATTTTCGGTTGTAGCTGGTAATACAGCTTTAGTTATAGGATCCTGATGATTATTGAGTATACTTTGTTCATTTTGATCAGAGCTGACAATTACTTTGAGATTGGTGGCACTATTAGATGCTGATGAAGGAGCTGTAAGTAATTCTGCATTAGATGCTAGTTTCCTTTTAAGTGAGGCGCCAGATGTAGAAGGCTTTACTGTTTTTAACATCGACTGTTCGAAAGTAGCGGTTTTTTCTGTTACATTCGGTGCTACAGCATTTCTTTCAATATCAATGCGTCCTTGCCTCGGTCATAAATCTGTTACAGATCCTTGATTTTTCAAGTGTTCCTCCCATCTTTTTAGGGCATCGATGTCATACTTCTCTTTAGGAATAACATGTCTATTAAATGGAACAATACCACCCTTTCTGAATACTGTTTTTATGATTCTGGAATCTACTTCAGCCCAGGTTTTCACTAGCAATGTGGCGAATTCCCTTTTTGGTAGTCGTTGTCCCTGATGACGTCTTTGCCATGTTATTACTTCCCTCTCCCATATTGCCTTAAAGGATCTAAACACACTCAAATCGAGAGGTTGAAGTAAATGACTTGTATGGACTGGCAGTTTAAGTATATGAATATTTTCTTTTCTTGCGGCTTGAATTAATAAGCAATCCACATGCGAGACATGCCCATCATATATAACAATAATTGGTGCCTGATCACGAACCAAAGGAATAAAAGTCTTTAGAAAGTAATACTTATTTGAGGCCGAGACTTTGTGTCCTTTGTTAAAAATATATTTAATAACAGGTCTCTTTGGGAAAAATGGACGAATTCTTCGAATTTCAAAATGCCAGTCAGGCTAAACTCGTCCAACTCTATCGAAAGAACCTAATTGCACAGAGAAACCTTCTGCTGAAAATTTGGTTCATTCAACAATGTTTACTTTTTCATCTAACACCCAGATTCGTTTCAATCAGATGTAATACCAGAACCAAATCATCCATTACAGCAATAAAGACGGCAAGAACGATATGGATGAAGGAAGAAATCAAAGCACATTACAGGAACCTCAATACCGTAAACTCTAAATTAAAATATTTATATTTAACTCTAACCTCAATTCTCTGTTTTTTAGAATTTTTATTTTGGGACTCCAAATTTAGGGACGAAGTCGAGTTGTTTGCATCTGAAACCTTTCATAGATTAAATAAAAAGATATACAATCTTAAGATTGCCCAAGGTCAATTCTTAAGATCTATTAATCCTTCAGAATATGGACACAGGATGGGTCAATCAAATTTTGAATTTCACAAACGTTTTCTTAACCTAACTGACGTACAGTTCTCCGCAGGTGAGGAAAAACTATTGAACGCTAATCTCAAATTTAATTTCTCACATAACATCGATATACACACAAAGGAAACGCTAGCCATTGAGGCAGAAAACATTATTCAAACCACAGATATTACAAATAAAAATATTATAAGAGCTCAAATTATTAACTTCTTGAATAATGGTATAACCCAAAATAAAACATATAATTATAATAAACTTCACCTTAGGTCGTTGCAGGAAAAGATAAAAAAGAATGATCTAATTATTACAAGAGCGGATAAGGGGTCGTGCCTCGTGATAATGAGGAGATTAGATTATGTAAGCAAGGTTATGGATTTTTTGAATACCGACGAATTTGAGGTTATTAACAAAGACCCTACAGCTTCATTTTTTACTAAGGTAAAAAGTGTTCTAGATCTTACACGGTTGACCCTGGAATATTATAATTCTTCCAAGGAAAAATTATATCCTATGAACCCTAGAACACCCTTACTGTACGGTCTACCTAAGGTCCATAAAGACGGTATTCCCGTTAGACCAGTGGTATCGTTTATTAACTCACCATGTTATAATCTCTCCTCTTGGTTGAATGATGTTCTCAGAAGTGCAACTGAGTTCCAGAGCACATACGCGACGAAAAACTCGGTGGATTTTGCAAACTACCTTAAGAATATTCATATTCCGCACAATGCCATCCTGATTTCTTTGGATGTGAAAAACCTGTTCCCAGCGTGCCACCTGCTGATTGTATCAACCTAGTGGAGGGTTTGCTGACAAGGGGGGGTCTCCCTCGTATTTTAATCTCTGATTTGGTGTTGCTTCTGAGAACCGTCCTTAACCAGGACTTCTTTCAGTTTAACGGAAGATTTTTCAAGCAGAAAGCAGGCCTGGCTATGGGCTCCTGCCTTTCGCCGTTTCTTAGCAAAGTTTTTATGAACTACTTGGAGGAGAAAATTATGAAGAGTCGCTTTGCTCGCTTCCTAACCGCCTATAAAAGATATGTTGATGATGTTTGCATTGTATGGAGTGGCAGCGAGCTTGATTTAATAGATTTTTTAAACTTTGTAAATTCATTACATAACAAAATTACTTTTACGCTGGAGAAAGAAAAGGATGGCAAACTTCCTTTCGTCGATCTTCTATTAATGAGAAACAACAATTCCATAGAATTTGAAATATTTAGAAAACCGTCATCAACAGATAATATCATTCAATATTCGTCAAACTCACCATATTCTCATAGATTTGCTGCTTTCAATTCGTTCTTTTATAGATTATTCAAACTTCCCCTGTCGAGGAATGCTTTTAACACCGAACTGAATATTATCAAACAGTTGGCCTTAAATAATGGGTTTCCATTAAATACTATCAACAAAATTTATTTCAAGTTTTTACATAAAATAAAATTTTCTTACAATATAATTCATGCTGAACCTACAACGAAACACAATCAATTTAGATGCATCACTTTTTTTTGGCAATATCTCCCTACAACTTGCAAAATTTTTTAAGAATCTAAATGTCTCAATAGCTTTTAAAACCGTTAACACACTTAGGAAACACTTAGTAAAAACAAAGGATAGGACTGATCAGTTGTCTAATTCAGGAGTGTATTCGTTGCGTTGTGACAATTGCCCCGCTGTGTATATCGGCCAGTCGGGCAGAAGGATATCTACCAGAGTGCGTGAACATCTGAGCCTCGTAAATAAATATAGAAATTCGGACATAACCGAGACCAAATCAGCTTTTGCCACCCATTTGCTAACGTCGGGACACACTTTTTCTGCACCTGAAAACGTCACACTGTTACATCAATGTAGGAAAAGTAAAAAACTTGATTTACTCGAAAAAATGGAGATCACCAAGGCAAAAAAAAACCAGTACTTACCTGCGTAAATGATGTTTTTAATTTCGAGCCCTAATTGGTTTTTAATAACCTTAAAAGAGATTAGTTTGTTCACAGTTTTATTTATTTACTGCTTTCGTTTTTAATGCAGATCTGACCTTGGGTTCTTAATTTGATTAAATAGGCAACCAACTTGTTTCGTCCTCTGTTTTAATGTTAGTCTAAATAATATGTTACCGTGATGTGCTTATATTTTTATATTACTTTATGTTTATTTTATATGTAATTTATTGACTGTTTGTAAGGTAGGTTCTTTTCGTTTTTTGTTATTTTCGTGCAATTTATAACTGATTTTACTCCTTTAGGTCTGATGATGCCTGTTTAAGGCGAAACATGTAACAACAAAAATTTACTTATTTGAGGCCGAGACTTTGTGTCCTTTGTTAAAAAAATATATTTAGAAAGTAATTTCTAAATATTTCGGAGGTCATCCATCCATTGGCGCTGGCTGCATATACGGTGTCTTTGAAGAGGTCTTCATTTCTTTCTGAATTCCAGGAACTCCATACACTATTGCCTTTAAATATTATCAATGGTGGCAATTTCCTACCACTAGCACTTGCTCCTGCCAGGACGGTTATATATTCTCTGCCCGATTCAGCAATAATTCTTGAAGAGGGTTTGTCTTTCGCGCCAAAAATTTTAAGACGAGAAGGATCTCTACACAGTGAAGTCTCATCTAAATTGTAAATCCATTCAGGACGATCCTAAAGACCCAACTCCAATATAGCCTTTTCCAATAAAACAAAATATTGGTCTAATATGAATGGGTCCGTAGATTTCTTTCTGCAGTACTCTAAGCTTTGTGGTTTTTTTCATACTCAAAAAGTGCCGTTGTTTAAACTTTATTAGCCAGTCTGTGCCTAGCATATTGTTCTTAAAAGGATTGGAAATATTATTTAAAGTTACAAAGTCATCTTGCCAAGAAAGTATTGGAGGTCGGCCCTGTGTCTTGCTTTTTTCGCCACGGCGGCCAGTTACTCTACAGTAGATTGTAATGTATGGGATTCTGAATTCGGTACTAGCCATCGACATGGTTAATTGACCTTGATTGACGGCATTTACTGCAGCATTTAATTGCTCCTCCCCATAGGCAGCCCTATCGGACTTTCTTTTATAATTTCGTACCATGACGCCAACTCTCTGTAAAGAATAAAAGCTTTAGGTGTCAGTGCCAACGAACTTTAGCATTCCCAGGAAAATGGGGCAAGTGTAAACTAACCTTTACACTTACCTCATTACAATTTTCACACATGCCCCACATTATGTTTTTTATGGGGAAAGTGCAAACCTGTTCGTGAGTAAAAACCGCTTTTAGATTTGGTCGGTATATAGGATTTTAAAGCTACAACAATTGACTAAACACAAGAAAATGCAATAAAACTAAAAGTATATTATAAGTTTTTACCTTTGACCAATTTTTTATGGAGATATCACACACTATTCAACAAACCGATTCGGAGATTATGTTACAAATGACTACTCAGAAAGAAAAAACACCTGGTAACTCGCCGGGAGTGGATAATTCAACAGTGCTAATGTATAGTTAGTTGCCTCGGACCACACAGACAAGTAAACTTTCAATATTGCCTGATTGGCGCTCTGATTTTCCACTTACCCCAGTTTTACACTTGCCCCAGTCTACCCTATACCATATTCAAATCCAACATTATGCATACGAAGAACACATTGATCAGTACTTAATGACAACCGTAACTCTATTTCGATTGGTCAAGCGGCAATAAAACTAAAAGGCCCTAGGCGACAGGGTTGTAATTAGTTTACCGGTGATTTTCGCATTATTGCATTGTATCGTTTGGTGTTATTGTTTGTTGTCAATATTTTTATATAAATATTTGTGTCTTTGACCATGTATTTGAATGTATACAGGGTGTTTCAGAAGTACTAACCTGAACTAACCTGAACTAACCTGAACATGTGTCCGGAGTTGCCCCGTTTTTGATGTACAGGGTGCGTAAGATTTTTAAAAAAATCGTTTTTTTTATTATTTTTTTAAATATCCTTTTCCCGATTTTATTGCAATTTGGTACCGTCATTCATAATGATAAGAGGCTTAATTAGCCCTAACTAGATTAAATTTATTAAGTCCAGTGGCGTCCCGGGAAACACTTCAACAAATATTATTGACAAAAAATGTACGCCACTGACTTTTTTCTAATTTTGATATTTTTTCCGGATATACCAACTAATGATACAATTTTAAAATGTTTTGATACTTTGACGTTTTATCCAAATTGATTTGTTTACTTGGTATGCTGCAGCTCTTATTTAAATATGGTATAGTATAAATTCAAGTGTTAATATGACGCTTGTCGAAATGGAGGAATTTGGGCTAACATCTCCTCTTCATCTTCTTCCTCCAACAACAGCATGCAACTAATGTTATCGGCGTTCATTATAAATCATACATAAGCGCTTGCACTACGAAATACGAATATGATCTGAAGCGCGCTGCTCCAGCTACGCCAGCCAAACCACCCTGCGACGACGGCCAATTTCTATGCTCGATCGCGAACGCCAAACGCACCCGCTGACTGCTACAGCGAAACCATACGATTACTCCCGACTTGGTCTGATCCCGATCATTTTAATGTGGTGTGACGTCAGGGACAAATGCAACACAAGAATTTCGAATTCGGTACCCATACTTACGTGCTCGTGCGATAATATAAACATTTTCAATGTTAAAAACACTTAAGTTTATAAAGGCAAAACAAAACGAAAAAATTAAAATAACAAAAAGTCTTTATAAATGTTCAAAACGCATTCTATTATTTTCAACAAAACGATTTAATCTGCGTTGCGTTCGCTTCGATTTCAGCTCTTGAAATGCTGCATGGCAATAGCATCGTGGAGACGCTGCTTCATGATTTCGGCAGTCGTAGGACGTGTTTGAAAGGTCATGAAAATAAACTTCCTCGTCCAATCCAGCGGCTCGGTCATCTTTGCTTCAAAAAGTTCACGAACTATTTAAGAAAATTTACAGTCCTTTACAAAGATGCAACCGGGGATGACATTGAAAATGCCGAAGCAGAGTGCAACGCTTGTGACTATTGTGAGATTTGAGATCTGCGAAAACTCATAGATTTGAATGTAATATTTAGGTAGATGATATAAGTTTAATTGATTCATAATATAAAAAATAGTAAAATAAAGGTTATAAACTCTAAAGCTGGATTTATAAACTCGAAAAGTTGGTGAGGTTGAAGTTATGATCAAGTTTGTGAGGTTAGATATTCTGAACTCCGAGCATAAAAATTGGTTATCTCGAACTACCCGGGAAGTTTTCGAACCTTACATGAGCTTCACATCAACAACATGAACGAGTGTATAAATGGAACTGAGTTTTCCCTTTAGTTTAAATTGAACTCCTATTTCCAACACCAACTGAACCTCAACCTCGCCAACTTTTCGAGTTTATAAATCCAGCTTAACGAGCCTCTAAGGTATGGTTCCTCTGGAGCAGTCAGCTGCCGCGGCTGGCGTTCGCGATTAGTAGCTCGGTACTGGTTTAATGCGATTTGTATGTACACGGTTTCACTGCCGCAGCTCAGCGACACAGCATTCGCCGTCAATTGCAGCAAAAAAGCGGTACAAAACAATTCTGTTTATTTTTCAGCATTACATTACAAAGCTTATAATTAGGGTAGACTGGGG
Organism: Polydrusus tereticollis; assembly: GCA_963920685.1. Lineage (NCBI taxonomy): Eukaryota > Metazoa > Arthropoda > Insecta > Coleoptera > Curculionidae > Polydrusus > Polydrusus tereticollis. Next base: position 63,090,792 of record OY987329.1, read on the forward strand.
CAAGTGCGAAGCCCTTTTTAATAGTTCAAGTTTATTTCCTTCCTACTTTAAATATACAATATTTATAAAAGTGTCTTTGTAAGAAAGTAATAGTTTAATATGTTTACTTTTCATACTGCATAGGGCACTCATGAATTATTTTTGAGATCTTGAGATTTGAATGATTATTTTACACTTACCTCAAAAAGGGAAAGTGTAAAATCGGAATACAATTTCCATGCATGTTCGCAGAAGTGGTAATGGGAAAGTGCAAATGAAGTTTATATCTCCTATGCCAATTTTTCTTTTTACAGGCTTAAAAAAAATAAAAATCTGGGAAGTTATGAACTTTTTATTGTTGGAAAATAGTTAGCCAAACAAATCATAAAAACGAAAAATTAAAAGGTGCCTTTGAAAAATAATAAGTAATCCAAAATAACCCTCAAAAAATTCCTAATAACAAGAATAATATATTTATAAACGTATTTATCCGTTCAAAACCCAATGTTTGGCTTTAATCTCTAAAACAGTAGGAATTATTCCCAAGGAGAAACTAAAACAGAAAAGAAACTTAAAGTTTAAAAATTCGAATAATTTTATGGAACTTTGTTAAATATTGTATCCCGCAAATTTCACATTAAAATGAAAACCTCCTCGGCGTGTTACTACCGGTTCAGGTAAACGAGTCACTATATCGTCTAGCTGTACTACATCGACATCATCGGTGAGTGGCCATAAAAAATTGTCTTTTAATTTTCTAGTAAACTTGATTTCAAAGCCGTTGTCAACAGTGTTTACCTGGCCAATAAAATGTTTGTTTGCTTTTGGTAATGTGTATTTAAACAGTACCCAGTCTCCAATGGAAATATTGTCTTTGTTTATTTTAGGAATCTGATCTTCGCAATCCGATTCTACAGTGAAACTTTGATCCGATTCCATAAAAGGTACACTTTCATTATCTGATTCACTGGAGCTGGATTCAAATTGATATGGACTTGGCCGACTTTGTTTACTCTTTCAGTCAATTTTCATAGCTGGTTTAGATATAGTAGATGAACTTGTAGAGAGTTTTTACTGACTACTTGCGATAGTACCTGCAATGGTTTGGCCACCTTGAATTAAGCGCTTTCGTTTCCTTGGATTAGAAGAAGGACTCTGTCGGAACGAATCATGTGGTAGATCATTAAAACTTGCCTTCTTTTCTTGCCGATTTTCGGTTGTAGCTGGTACTACAGCTTCAGTTATAGGATCCTGATGATTATTTAGTATATTTTCTTCATTTTGATCAGAGCTGACAATTGCTTTGAGATTGGTGGCACTAGTTGCTGATGAAGGAGCTGTAAGTAATTCTGCATTAGATGCTAGTTTCCTTTTAAATGAAGCGCCAGATGTAGAAGGCTTTACTGTTTTTAACATTGACTGTTCGAAAGTAGCGGTTTTTTCTGTTACATTCGGTGCTACAGCATCGTGTTCATTCCTTTCAATATCAATGCGTTCTGGCCTCGGTTGTAAATATGTTACAGATCTTTGATTTTTTAAGTGTTCCTCCCATCTTTTTAGGGCATCGATGTGATTTTTCTTTAGGAATAACATGTCTATTAAATGGAACCATACCACCCTTTCTGAATCCTGTTTTTATGATTCCGGAATCTACTTCAGCCCAGGTTTTCACTAGTAATGTGGCCAATTCCCTTTTTGGTAGTCATTGTCCCTGATGACGTCTTCGCCATGTTATTACTTCCCTCTTCTATATTGCCTTAAAGGATCTAAACACACTCAAATCGAGAAGTTGAAGTAAATGACTTGTATGTGCTGGCAGCTTAAGTATATAAATATTTTCTTCTCTTGCGGCTTGAATTAATAAGCAATCCACATGCGAGACATGCCCATCATATATAACAATAGTGCCTGATCACGAACCAAAGGAATAAAAGTCTTTAGAAAGTAATTTCTAAATATTTCGGAGGTCATCCATCCATTGGCGCTGGCTGCATATACGGTGTCTTTAAAGTGGTCTTCATTTCTTTCTAAAATCCAGAAACTCCATACATTATTGCCTTTAAATATTATCAATGGTGGCAATCTTCTACCACTAGCACTTGCTCCTGCCAGGACGGTTATATTTTCTCTGCCCGATCCAGCAATAATTCTTGAAGAGGGTTTGCCTTTCGCGCCAACAATTTTAAGACGAGAAGGATCTGTACACAGTGAAGTTTCATCTAAATTGTAAATACATTCAGGACGATCCTGAAGACCCAACTCCAATATAGCGTTTTCCAATAAAACAGAATATTGGTCTATTATGAATGGGTCCGTAGATTTCTTCCTGCAGTACCCTAAGCTTTGTGGCTTTTTCATACTCAAAGAGTGACGTTGTTTAAACTTTATTAGCCAATCTATGCCTGGCATATTGTTCTTAAAAGGATTGGGAATATTATTTAAATTTACAAAGTCCCGGACGAAATTGGGCAAGTGTAACCTAACCTTTACACTTTCCCCATTACAATTTTCACACATGCCCCACATTATGTTTTTTTTGGGGGAAGTGCAAACCTGTTCGTGAGTGAAAACCGCTTTCAGATTTGGTCGGTATATAGGATTTTAAAGCTACAACAATTGACTAAACACAAGAAAATGCAATAAAACTAAAAGTATATTATAAGTTTTTACCTTTGACCAATTTTTTATGTAGATATCAAACACTATTCAACGGACCGATTCGGAGGTTATGTTACAAATGACTACTCAGAAAGAAAAAAACACCTGGTAACTCGCCGGGAGTAGATAATTCAACAGCGCTAATGTATAGTTAGTTGCCTCGAACCACACAAACAAGTAAACTTTCAATATTGCCTGATTGGCGCTCTGATTTACTTACCCCATTTTTACACTTGCCCCAGTCTACCCTATACCATATTCAAATCCAAGATTATGCATACGAAGGAAACATTGATCAGTACTTAATGACAACCGTAACTCTATTTCGATTGGTCAAGCGGCAATAAAACTAAAAGGCCCTGGGCGACAGGGTTGAATTTAGTTTACCGGTGATTTTCGCATTATTGCATTGTATCGATTGGTGTTAATGTTTGTTATCAATATTTTGATATAAATATTTGTGTTTTTGACCGTTGTATTTGTATGTATACAGGGTGTTTTAGAAGTACTAACCTGAACATGTGTCCGGAGTTGCCCCGTTTTTGATGTACAGGGTGTTAAAGTTTTTTTAAAAAAATAGTTTTTTTTATTATATTTGTAAATATCCTTTTCCCGATTTTATTGAAATTTGGTACCGTCATTCATAATGATAAGAGGCTTAATTTGCCCTAACTAGATTCAATTTATTAAGGCCAGTGGCGTCCCGGGAAACACTTAATGGATATTATTGAGAAAAAAATGCACGCCACTGACTTTTTTCTAATTTTGATATTTTTTCCGGATATACCAACTAATGATACAATTTTAAAATGTTTTGATACTTTGACGTCTTAATCAAATTGATTTGTTTACTTGGTATGCTGCAGCTTTGATTTAAATATGGTACCTATAGTATGAATTCATATCGGCGTTCATTATAAATCATACATAAGCGCTTTCACTACGAAATATGAATATGATCTGAAGCGCGCTCCAGCCGCGCCAGCCAAACCACCCTGTGGTGACGGCCGATGGCCGATTGCTACGCTCGGTGTATTTCGGTGTGACGTCAGGGACAAATGCAACACAAGAATTTCGAATTCCGTACCCCTACTAACGTGCCCGTGCGATAATATAAACATTTTCAATGTTAAAAATGTGCAGGACACCCATCATGCTGAAACCACATATGTCCCTGCCAGTGGCGTAGCCAGCATTTTGGGGCGGGGGGAAGGCGAACTATCGGAGGGGCACAGGCAAAAATGTTTGGGACCACGCCCAAATTTCGTAGGAATTCACCTTCTTCATGCTCCCTAGGGAACAGGGGTCTGGCCCCAAATGAAGTTAAAATCCGCTTTATAAAAAAAAATAAATGTAATGTGATGGGACGCTCTCAAAACCGGTTTTATTAAGTTTATTCCCATCGCTCTTCTTTACTAAAAAGAAAATAAAACCGATCTTGTTTTTTAGGAAATATTTTTTAAGTAGTAAAAGGGCGCCAAGCCAAGGGGCTACGCCACTGGTCCCTGCTCGTTACTTATGGAACCTTTGCTAATAGAGGCGGCAATAAAATTGGTTCCTTAAAAAGTTCAAATAAATATTGCCATTGAAATGTTCATTAAAAGTAGGTACTTTACGAATAGGATTCAATTATTTTATTTTTGATTAACGCGTACGATTTAAAATAAAATTCGACTTTTAGAATTTTAAGAATTACACATTATGACAACAGAATCTTTACATTCCTTTCGTTTAACAGTAAACGTTAGTTTTTAAAATTAAAATAGTAATTTGTAAATAACTCGAAAATAAATAAAGATATTAAATCACGGTTTTCGCCAAAATGTAGCTACGCTTTTGCTCTATCAGCCGAGTAATAGAGAAATGTATCATGCTATTTAATTTTACTAAGAAAATTTAAAATAACTAAATCTTGTCTAAACAGCGCCACCTAGAAGACGCCGTATGTAGTAGCGACCAAACAACAAAGTCGTTTATTTTACTAAGTGTAAAAGTGTCTATTAAACGAGCCTAACCTGATTAAATTTGAGTAATGCATATGGAAGATACAGTAACTTAAAATGTATTTTTTCTACAAGCTTCCCCCACTCATACTTTTGAAGATACAAAAACATTCTTAGAAACAGGTTTTCGCAAAAATTAACGACTTTTTTTATTTTCGTCATTAAAACAGTACAGGGTTTTCGTTTACATTTAGACGCCTATCTAGGCGAAAACAATTAGAGATAGAAAAGAAACTTTAAATAAAAAGTTTTAGGATTTATACTAAATCATCAGAATTTTAGCAAAAAAAGGCCGAAAAAATTAGCAACTTATGTTTTTTTTTTAAATGGAACACCCTGTATCTATTTTATTAAAATTATAGATATTTATTTCCTGATTTCAAAAATATATAGTTTGTCTATATTAGCTGAAACCGTTTTTAAGTCTAGAATGCCTTGAAAATCAAATGGTCTACATTGGTGATGCTTCTCTTACTATTAAAATAACATATAGGAGGCGTTGAAAAATAAATGCAACAAGTTTAATTCCATTTGATATCTATTAATTTATAGTTTACTATCAAAATTTTTATTTAATCATTAAGTATTAATATTTTAGTAACAATAATTATTTAAAATAAAAAATTTTCTTTTATGATTGTTATTTAAATTTTAAAAGAAAATTAATACAATGTTAAAAAGAAAAATAATTAAATATAAACAAAAAATTACTGATTTTTAACGTAAAACTCCCTTGATTTATTATACATTTTGAAATATTTCCTAATAATTTATGATTTATTGAGTTTATAATGGACCCGCGATAGTCTCTATTTAGCACCAAAATTTCTTCTCGAATTCTTTGTTCCAAAACTTGAATGTTCTCTGGCCTAAGAAAAATATCCAGCACCGTCAAATCGGGGCTGTTTGCCGGCCACATTATTGGCCCGTTTCTTCCAATCCACAAATTATATTTTTCATTTAAATACCTTGTAACAGGGGCAACATTGTGGGCTGGCGCACCGTCCTGCTGTCAGTTAAGCGTAGCGTGTTGGTTTAGAGCAAGCTCTCCTAAAAAGTTTTCAATCCCATTCTCAAGAAATTCCAAATATCTTAAGCCAGTTAAAATCCTATTATAAATTATTGGACCAATGACTTTATTTCCTATAATGCCGCACCAAACATTTATAGACCTACGGTCCTGAATTCTAACGGGCTGAATTTTGTGGGGATTAGAAGTTACCCAAAAATGTTTATTTTTTCGATTAGACATACCAGCTGTGCTGAAAGTTGCCTCGTCAGTGAATAAAATTTTGTTAAAAAGATTTCCATCAATTTCACGCCTTCTTGAAATATTCAAACAAAACTCTAACCGCTGTCTCTTGTGATCTTCTGTTAATTCCTGGACTGGTAAAAATTTATAGGGATAATAACAGTATTTTTTTACAATTTTGTGAATTTTTGATAAAGATTTGTTAAAATGGCCCGCCGCATCTGGTACAGAATACTCAGGATTTTCTGTAATACAAAAGTAATTATAGTAGGATTTAATAATAAGTATAAATAATGGAAATAATCACCTTCATAGAACAGCAAAACATTTAAGTCTAATTCCTCGTCCCTCATTGCTCTCCTCTTTTTCCTTTCTAAGCTTTGGGTCTCTTCAATTTTTTTTTACACCATATTTAATAGTGCTTTTGGGAGGTAAAAATCTATTGGGAAATAACCTGTGGTATTCGTTACGAGTTGTAAATGAATTTCTATTATTTGAATAATATAGACGGATAACATCGAATTTTTCTGCTGCAGAATATCCCATTTTATTATTATAAATACGAAGAAAAATGTTAGTTTATACAAGCAAACAAGTAAGCAATGCAAAAAATGTCATAATAACATTTGTTTTCCATGGCTTTCTAGACGTAATAATTGCAATAAGGAAAGGCCGGCAGAGTTTATCATTTCATTTTCAAGGCATCCTAGACTTATAAACGAAAATAAATACAACTTTTAAAAATTTTGATTGCTAATATCTTAAAAACGGTTTGAGCTAATATATACAAACTATATATTTTTGGAATCAGGAAATAAATATCTATAATTTTAATAAAATAGATGCAGGGTGTTCCATCTAAAAAAAACATAAGTTGTTTATTTTTTTCGGCATTTTAATCATCTTTTGAAATTTTTTTTGCTAAGTTTCTAACGATTCAGTAAAAATCCTAAAACTAGCGGACATTTTGGAAGCTTGACAAAATTTTTCAGCAATTTGTTTTGGTCGATTTATTCAATAAACATTTTTTGCCGAAGCCGTAAGGTTTAGGGCTTCCATAGTATCATACCTTGCCGACCTTAGTGGCCACCACACGTTTGCCGATAACCTAGTCGTGAAAAACGACTGTTTAAACGATACTATATGATATAAGTAATATGTAAATATCAGAAGCGAACATGTTATTGAATTTCTACAAAACCTTGTTTCAAAATCCAAAAATTTTAGTTCGTTAACCACCTTTCGACCCGTAGAAGTGTAAAAATAAATGTAAACATCCTTCTCTCAATTTTCGTTCTGACCAGTTTGTTATATTTCATTTAATTAGCATAGCAACAAAGTTCAATGCTAACCTTAATAAATTATTACTATATAGGTATTAATTTTCATTTTTTTTTACATACATAAAATAACATGCCATTAAGCTTAAGAAAATAAAATAATCAATTTAAACACAGGAGAACGTGTATTTCTCTATACTTAAAAAAGGAAGCGAAAGTGGTGGGAATTTGTATTTATTACGATGCGTAGATAATATGGATATAGATATTTTATTAATAACACTGTTTGAAATAGGAGGGTATTTTACACTATGAGAAATTAACTATGAAATAATAAAAATATGATGGTCTCTACATTAAAAATCTAAATAATGATATAATAATAAGTTGCAATTTTTAAGAAGCAAGATTTTTACTCTATAGTGGAAAGCTAGCCGCCATGATGATTCGTATCTGACGTCGGTATATACGAAATAAAACAAAGATTTCTATATAAAACGTATCAGCCTGCATTTGTTTTACTATATTATTATATCGATGTCGCGCCAAACAATTCATGTTTTCTAGCGTTTTCGCGCGAAATTTAAAAATTGAAATTAAAAATGCCGTTTTACACTATTTGGCGACGTCACTTTCCAAAAATTAAATGTCTGGTAGATCGTTACCAATGATCTAGTAATTATCATTACTATACCTACTGTTCGAATTACAAATTGCTTTTCTGCATTCCTCTGTTATAACCATCAAAGTTATCGTTTCTCATTTTTTTTTAGTTACGCGACCCCCTAACAAGCTAAAAAATAAATTAAAAAACCTTACGACCCTATCGTTATGTCTTTTAACGTTTGTCACAGTTTTACATTATTACCATGACCAAGCATGTTTTTACACTTGGAACGAATATCGACGAACGACCAGTTCTCATTATACTTTTTTGGCAGATCACGTCCCCTCCTACATCTAATCGCGACCCTTAGGTTGAGAAACGATGGTCTAATTTAATTATTTTCATCTTTAAAGACCCTTAAGCTCGAAACAACCACCCGCAATGTAACACCCACCTATGTGTTTTTGTCCTGTCTGGTAGTCTTTTGTGTGCTGTGAAGGATGGTTTTAAAAAGTCGAGTTGATAAACAGTGTGTTACTTAAAGATATGCCATAATTACAAGGGCGTCAAAGTTTGTCAAAGTTTAAAAGAAAAATCTTTTTTTTTTATTTATATCTCAAAGCTCCTACTGCCGATTTTGGTAATATTTGGCAGTGTTGTTCGTTGTGACAAGACGCTAAGTTAGCACTGACTTGATGATAATTTTGAGTTACATTGGCGTCCCGGGGGGAGTCTCACGAATAATATTGAGAAAAAAATGCACGCCACTGACTTGCTTAAAAATATTATATTATTTTCAGATTAAGCAGCTAGAAGCACAACTTTTTTGTCTCTTCATATTTTTTCGTATCTTACTTCGTTTCCGAGAGAAGAAATAAAAGCAACTTGCATGTCGAAAAATTGATAAAATAAAATCAAGATTACTTCGATCGTTGCTAGGAAGTTTTGTTTTGTTATCATGAACATAATGTTTTTGACTTTCCGTGAGAGCATGTTATTCTCTTTCCTCTGGTCAAAAGGTAGATTGTGTTATTAAAAACATTGTAGATAATTATTCTAATTTGGAGATGACACAACTGCATTTCCTTTATGGTCTTGAAAATGGTAATTCCGCGGAGGCCCGGCTACTCTATCAAGAAAAGTATCCTGATCGTGTCCTTCCAGGCATAAAAATATTCATAAACATTTATCGTCGTCTGACTAAATCTGGCAGTTGTAAACGTAATACCTCCGGCACAGATTTAGGTTAATCTGTGCCTCCGGGGGAAGACCTCGTGCAATTCGAACTCCGGTAGTTGAAAAGGCTGTCCTACATGCGGTCGAAAAGAATTCAGCAACTGGTACGAGAAAAATTGGTAGGTAACTAAATATTTGCTATAAAGGGTATGGGAAATTTTAAAAGAATATTTGTTGTCTCCTTGCCATGTACAAAGAATTCAGGCGCTTGTTCCAAGAGATTTGGAACCGCGTACGCAATTTTGTAGATGGTATCCTCAAACTGCAATATTTAATTTCCATAATAATCATGACTATGGCTATAAAAGTCCTCATGCTATAACAAAGACACATTTTCAGGAACAGTTTTCTATCAACGTTTGAATCGGTATCATAGCTGACTTGATTTGATCGGACCATTTTTTTTTTACCAGAACGCCTTAACGGACAATCTTACAGTAATTTTCTACAAAATTATTTGCCTTTACTTGAAAATGTTCCTCTTCAGTTACGGCAATAACATTGGTTCATGCATGATGGTGCTCCAGCCCACCTTAGGATGTTGGCTCGTGAGTATTTGAATAGAGCTTAGCAAAATCGTTGGATAGGTCATGGAGGACCACAATTCTGGCCACCTAGATCGCCTGACTTAAACAGCCTATATTTATATTTGTGGGGGCACCTAAAATCATTAGTTTACGTTACACTAATCGAGACAGTAGAACAACTAATGAATTGAATTATTGACGAATGTAAAACCATACATAACACTCATGGAATTTTCGTCACTCGATCAGAAGAAGAGCAAGAGCCTGCATAGAAGTGGGAGGTGGTTATTTCCAACATTTTTTGTGAATATTCTGTTAAATTGTTATTACTTTTCATTTGTTACATTTAAAAAAATGGCTTATTAATAAATATTGTGCAAGTCAGTGGCGTACATTTTTTTTGTCAATATTATCCGTGAGATTGCCCCCCCCAGAACGTTACTGTAACTCATAATTATTATCATCTAGGTAGAGCTAACCTAGCGCCTTATCTGTCAAATTTCACCAAAATCGGCAAAAGGATCTTTGAGATATTAATAAAAAACCGATTTTTTTTTTAAACTTTGACACCCTGAATCGTGAAAACCAGACTTTTTAGGACACATGATTATATGAACTGTTTCACTTGAATTTGGTTCAGGAGTGCGCCCTTGGAATTACGGCCTATCATTAAGTAACACCCTGTATATCGAAAAGTGGTCTTTTAACTCTTAAAAATAAAATAGTGTATTTCTGTGTTTCACTAGCGATCTATGGATATTAATTCCTGACTGTTCAGATGTGGTGGTAAAGGTGTTGTCACCATAAACAACAGTGCTCGACTGGGACATTAATCAACCCCTTTCTCAGACACCTACCATACAAGGAATTTAAAACAGTTTTCGAAAATCAGTATAATATCTTATTATTCTAATTAAAGTATCTACGTAAAGCTGTAGTATAAATATTGGTTCACAATTTGAAAGTTTATTAATTTTAAATTTATAATTTATAATACCATTACAATGTCAAAAATTGGCTAATTTTCGGTTCTAATTGAAGGAAAATATCACCAAAACAACCAGAAATGAAATATAAAAACAAACAAAAATCCATGGTCAGAATGTCCCTAACTCATAAATCTTCTGTGCATACTATTAACCGTTCTTTCTTGTCCAACTCATTTCTATTTGATTACTATTCTTCCATTAGCCTCACGATTCTCGTTGCAACGTTCCAAATATGGACATCGTAGGCATGAAAATCATAAGGGGCATAGGAACGGTTGTTATAAACATCTGGCAAATTTACAGCTGATTTTTGCATTTTAGGGATATTCGTAACCATAAAACTTTCACTTCGATTTAGGGAGTGAAACTGTTTCCTTCAGGAAATATAATTATACATCATACATACGTACTTTACGTATACACGTACGTCATCAATTTTATGTTTGTAGTGTAGATATTGGATTATATCATGACCACATAAATAAAATAAATAGAATCAACTAGGATATTTACGTTACGCGCGCTCTAGCGTCACCTAAAAATATAAGTTTATAATTAGACGCATCGGGTACTTGTTTATAATTAAACACTTTTAAAAATTGGCTATATTTTCTGACGGAGGAAAAACGCACGACGATGGTCCGATTGTTCAGGATTTGGCGAAAAGTGAAACAGTAGTTTTGCATAACTTCATTACTTGCAAAAGCTTGCAAACATTTTTTTAGGGATTGGTTTACCACACACAATTGGAGAGTAGATAAATTGCAAGAACGAATTTGAGTGGTTTTGTCGTATTACGCACAACAATAGAGTAATAATAAAATTCAGTTTTGTAAATTTACTACACATGATTTATTTCAACTTAATCTAGAAAAACTACAAAACAGTTGTTGAAATTTACTTAACAACTATCGGTAATTCGCTTAGCAAAATTACAATAATAATTATAACAATAAATATTGTAGTTTTATCAAATAAATTCTGTTAAAAATGGTTGGTAGTTTCAGTATGATGTATTGTAAATTTACTATACAATTAATTTCTACTAAGATTGAATATATTACAACATATTTGTAGTACTTTTACTAAACATTTATCAGCGATTTGTTTAGTAAAATTACAATACATGTAAGAAAAATAAAAATTTTTGGTAGAATTATAATGCATCATGCAATTTTCAATTTTTTTTTACAAATCAGAAATCTAAAGGTTAGTTGCTTCCTTTCGCCGGATTCATCCCCAGAGACCCCAGACGCGTTTCGCTGTATAACAGCTCGTCAGTGAGGTTATAGAATCCGATGCAAAGACAAGGGAGATGCGCTTATAGTAGGGATGGATAGGCAACTTAACATACTAAATTTTGGTTTCATTGGCGCCATTCGGGTCTGGTTGAAGAACTAAATGTAGCACTGTGGGCGAGGAGCGGGGGGTCGGCGCCACACATGAAAACTTAAATTTTACAACTTTGAATTCAAATTTTCGCGCTTCTAACTCTGATGAAAAAGTTAGAAGCGCGAACCTTTTAAATTAAAGTCGATATATTTTGTGAGAATAAAAGGAAGTTGTAACAACGTTTCTGATATGGCTACAAGCTTTATTAATATTAAATATTTACATAAATTAATATAATAACAAGGCAAGTTTTACCTATAGGATTGTGCTGTAAAGAATTAACATAGGAACAGCGCGCAGCTTTAAATAGGATCCTCTTCTGCCATGCTCAATTTTTTGGTCATATCTAAAATGTGTGTGACAAACTCTATAAGTTTTTTGAATGCCAATCTTGTCTTTGCCACAGAGTAATGGATTTTGACTAGCATTTACCCAAAGTTTATGCGTCTAAAAATACACGGACATTATACTAACATCGTAAACTGTCATAACTCTAAGAAAATCGGTATATACGTAATGTTTATGATTATTCAGGATCAAGAGGTGTCCTGCATACATTTTTTTTAGATAGCAACAATATTTTGTAGACAGTTAAGGCGCAAGGTGCCTTTTTGGCCCTTTACGATACACCCTTTTTATTACTTCGCTAAAACAACAAAAAACTTACCGGGTCGCTTTTGGGAAACCTGTGCATTTTTACACGTTTCCCTCTTTGTACTTTACATCCGGGAACGCAACAATAAATCACCATTTTAGCAGAATAAACTTAATAAAATTATACGTCACGCCGCTTCGTTTAAAAATTTAATTTTAAAATGTCAATGTCGCTTGGGTCCGACTCTGGAAGATATTTTTATTATGGATCAGCGCATAAGTCATATTTTTATCTTTATCGCACCTTAGCTGGTACGGTTGAATTCAGAGAGAGAAAGATAGAGAACGTTCCCCACGCTCATTCTAAATAAAGGTTTTGCCGCTACCAACGTTAGGATATGAACAACCTTATAAAACAAAATGTCTACAATAGCGCCATCATCGTCTTGTTGAAGAACTAAACGAACGGGGAACGATCTTCACCATTTAAGTTATCCTAGCCTGATCCGACGAAAGAAAGCAACACCATGGCGTCTACTTGACCCTAAAAGATGGATGAATAATGGCAGATGTAGACTTTAAGCAAAATCTCGTGGCAATCAAATGCATCACGCGATATGTATCGCCGGGGCTGTGCAGAAGTTTGCTTCTCCGTTTCTGACTGAATTTTGTTAGACGGGCCAGGTGATGCATTTGATTGTCACTAGATGTTGCTTGAAGGCTACATCTGTCATTATTCAAATTACAATTCGTTTTTGTAAATTCTAAAACTTTTTGTTAGAAATTAATCAACGCTTTGAAAAAATTACAATACGTGTAAGAGAAATAAAACATTTTGGTAGACTTACAATGGATCATGCAATTTTCATATTTGCGTTATAACAGTAATAAAGATATTTGTAAACTTTTAATAATTTTATAGTAATTTATAATGATATATAGTAATAGAGTTTCAACATTTTTTCGTAATTTAACAAAAAAATATTGTAAATCAAATTTCAAACAGTTTTTCTAAATTTACAACCTTTTCATTGGAAATTCACCAACGGTTTGGGAAAATTACGATACGCGTAAGGTTACTACATTAAGATTCCAAAATTACAAATCATTGGAGTAAATTTCTTCACATGTCTTAGAATATTACCTGAATTGTATTATATTTTGTATTAGCATACGTTGATTTGTGATTTTGCTCATATTTTGTTTTGCAAAATAATAATTGTAATTTTACAAAAAATTTTAACAGTGTATATTAGGAAAAATTAATTAATATATAGAAGTATCGTGCGAGCAAAAATTATTATCATTAAAGTGTGCTTTACATTTAAAGCCATACTGCTTAGCAGTAGAGCTTAATACCTGTTGGGTGTCAGTAAGTACTCGAATTATTAATCAATCAGTTATTCCGTCATCTTTAACAGTCGTTACAAGTAATTTGATTCATCGCTAATTTGTCCAACTTCTCAAATAATTTACGCAATGGGTTTTACGTAATAGCACAAAAAATTCATAGTTTAAGCGTATTTACGAAACGGGGTTAGAGTGAGTGGTAAGTGGCAATACAATCAGCGTTTGTGCATGGACGATTTTCGCAAAAATTTTCTTAACGTAGCTTTTACTGGTGGGGATCTAATTAAGGAAGCAGGTCCTATATAACATAAAAAAGGAACTGGAAGAGCATCTGTAAGAATAGAAGAACTTGTCGCAAACGTTCGTGAAATAATGTAAACTACGCCAACAAAATGTGTAAGACGCCTGTCTCAAGAAGTGGGAAGATCTTATGGAAAATGCAGGACTATTATTAAAAAACATATATTCACCAAAACTATTAAGTATTAAAATTACGCAATTTTTTCGATCAGTTTTCGAACAGTCGTTTAATTCTCATCGAGATCACCTTGCTTGACGGTTATGGATTATTTAATTTTTTCTCATTTGAGGAGCCAAATTTTTAAAACACCAGTTGAAAATTTAGAACGGTTATGCGTCATAATGTCCACGTGGCTAAAACCATATGAAACTAATTAAAATTACGAGAGTCAAAAAGTCAAAACAAAGTCTAAGTTCATAAACGTCGAAATTGTCGTGGCTAGCGTTTGGACTTAATAATTATAAATGACCGCCAACAGGAAAGTACGATAAATATTGCTCTGAAACGAATAATTTGTAGGATTAAATTGAATTTCAATCTTCAGTGCACAAAAACATCTAAAAACAAATTATAATTATTGATAGATCGAAACAATGATTTTGACGTTAGTTTGAATTCGAGGCGTATTGCGCAACCCCGTAGATGCTCTATCATGTTTTTGTTCACTCTGTTGTATATCACGTTGTCTCTTGATCGTTTATCCATGACGCACCGGTAAAGAACCACCGTGCAGCCTGTAAAAGGATTATCTAAGAATGTGCTATAACATTTCTCCAGAGATGCTGGTCAACGCTTTCGAAAATATGAAGAGACGTGTGAATTTATGCTTGGAGCGGTGGTCAATTTCTATATTTTTTATTTTCCTTTCTCTATATTCTTACTTTGTTATTTTGTTTTACAACAAAAATAAATTTGTATTTGCTTAGCTTTTTTAATATTCATCAGCTTGGCACATCATGTCATAATATGAATTTTACAGAATTTTAACCTATGTTAGATATATCATGGTACTGATTGGTCACCCATTATAAATAGTGAGTCGGCTTCGGATAAATTTTATTACTTCCAACGACACATAGCGGAAGCTGTACTAAATTGTTTTCCTCTAAAGAAGGTATCAACTAGGACCAAGTCCTACATAACTAAAGGTATAAAAATAGCGTGCAAAAATAAAAGATGTTTACATTATATTGTTAAATATACGGATAATCAAAATATTATATCCTATTTTAAAAAATACAAAACTATTTTAAAAAATGTAATAATTGAGGCAAAAAATAAATTCTACCATCGGGAAATTGACAAAGCAAAAAACTCTAAAAAGAAAACTTGGTCCATAATCAATACTATATCAGGTAGAAAACCAAATAAAAAAAAACATCCCATCAAATTAAAAGTAAGTCATGAAGAGGTGACGGAACCTTTAATT
Source organism: Polydrusus tereticollis (assembly GCA_963920685.1). NCBI lineage: Eukaryota > Metazoa > Arthropoda > Insecta > Coleoptera > Curculionidae > Polydrusus > Polydrusus tereticollis. The sequence goes on from OY987329.1 coordinate 63,106,389, forward strand.
GTGGCCAATCATCTGAATGATTTTTACGTTAATTTAGCATCCGAAATTACAAAAAATCTACCTACTCATCAAAGTGCCTTATCAATTATAAAAGAATCTACAACTGCAGTTGCAAATACATTCTTTTTAAAACCCACTACTGCCTCTGAGATATTGGATATAGTACGAAACCTCAAAAATACAAATTCTTGTGGAATGGATCAAGTATCTCTTAGGGTGGTTAAAAATTTTTCTACAAAACTTTATGAGATTGTCGCTGAAATCATAAATTGTTCTTTTGTTGAGGGTGTTTTTCCTGAAACACTAAAACTGGCATTGGTTATTCCCATTGACAAAGACGGAATGATCAAAACTTCCGCAAATTTTCGACCAATATCCCTTCTATCGATATTTTCTAAAATTATAGAGACGGCTATAAGAACTCGCCTAATTGAGTTTTTTACCAAATTCAAAACTCTATCAAATTTCCAGTTCGGATTTCAAAATAAAAAAAATACTAGGGATGCGATTTACTGTCTTCTAGAAAGGGTCTTTACGGGGATAAACAAAAAAAAATTTTCAGTAGCGGTCTTTTGCGACCTGGCAAAAGCATTTGATTGCGTAAATCACGAAATTATGTTACATAAGTTGGAACATTACGGAGTAAGGGGGGTTGCATTGGGGTGGTTTAAGTCTTATCTGTCTAATAGGAAGCAAGTTGTACAGGTCGCCGGATGTAACCAAGAAGTGGTCCGATCTGATTACAGGAATGTTGTTAACGGGGTGCCTCAGGGATCAGTGCTGGGACCGTTGCTATTTTTGGTTTACATTAATGACCTGACTGCCTTACAGATTGCAGGTCATTTTACATTATTTGCGGATGACACCTCAATCTGTTGGACTGAGGAGGATCCGAAACGGTTGCAATTGGTGGTCAACAGAGATCTAAAAGAAATAAAGCGCTGGTTTGATGCTAATAAGTTAGTACTTAATACCGAAAAAACAAAATTTATGACTTTTAATAAAGATTTTACTTTTCCCATTAACATTGATCAAATAAAAATTGATAAGGTATCTCATTACAAATTCCTCGGGATCATGTTGGATAGAAACTTAAAATGGGCGGACAATATAAATAAAGTAGCGAAAAGCTTGGCATCAGCACTATTTGCTTTACGAACTGTTTCACAGGAACTTAATAGTAGACATATTTCTGCACAGGTCTATTATGCCCTATTCGAATCTCAGTTGAGATATGGCTTGATCTTTTGGGGGTTTGCAGCCAGTGGCAGACTTCATCATCTGTTTTTATTGCAAAAAAGAGCGGTTAGAATAATTTGTAGGGCTAATAGACTGGCTCATTGCAGACCCTTATTTCAATTTTTAAAAATTTTGACTATATATGATCTTATTATATATGAGTGTGTTACCTTCCTTCATGGTGGATATTTGGGACATAGTAATCAGCATATGCATGATTACGGTACTAGAAATAGAAATGATCTTATTATTCCTCAATCACAATTACAATTAAGCAAGGAAACAATCTTTCATGTTGGAAGAGTTTGGTATAATGCTATCCCATATAATGTTCGACAGCTAAGTGTCACACAATTTAAAAGTAAAGTAAAACAGGTATTAAAAGCCTCAGCCAATTATTCATTCAACGAATATTATGAAAATTCTATTCCAAGACTTTTCCACTTGGACATAGGATGATCAAATCCTCGGCTGGATTCTGTTTATTTTATGTGTTTTGTGTACTGTGTATGTTCATTGTATATGCAAATGTTTATGTATGTTTTTTTTTGACAGTCTTGCTCGGTGTCAGGACAAATCACGTAATGTAATTTTGTAATTTTGTTTTATCATGAATGTAATTGATATGTAATTAGTACTGTTGCTTTTAATTTGTTTTTGTAGCTTGTAATTTATACAATTATTGTAGGTATGTGATCGACACCTTTATGGTTTTTTTTTTTTGGTACAAACATTGTAACTAACTAATTGATCAATAAATTGAATTGAATTGAATCATACCTATGGAGGGCTTTAGGAAGGAGGCCGATCGAATATGGCCGAATTTTAAATTTACGCCCCTGTTTTTCGTTACTTCGCTGGTTAGCCGTCGAGGGCGGCACGGCACGCTTAGCGGCTATTTTTTGCAGGTTTTGATAGGCGAGTGCGGTATTTTTTTCGAATATCTTGAAAAATAAGCCTTGAAATAATTTTTTGCGTTATTAATATAAACAATGAGTGGCGTACAATGTTTTACAAGTAGCGTTTGCTTCGTGCCGCGGTGTAAAACTGGATATTCGTCTGATAGAAAGCTCAGGAAAAATCGTGGTGAGAAAAATCCTAGTCTCTTTCAAGCCCCTAAGGAACGCAAAAACCACAAAAGGTTCACAATATTGGTTATTAATAATGTCTTCTTATTAGGATCCTAAAACATTTGAAAAGTGGCGAATAATTATTCCTAGAGCAGACAAAATATTCGGTGTAAAGGATGCTGTTTGTTCGTTGCACTTTCCAGAAGAGGACATTTTTCGTTTTTACGAAACCAAACTACCTGATGGTACCATTAATAGAATTCAGAGAGGAAAGCCAACATTAAAGGATGGGTCATTACCAACGACATTTCCTAATCTGCCTTCTTATTTGTCAAATAAGAAAAAAAGGCGAAAACCACCATGTGAGCGAATCGAGGCGCCAAAAATAAAAAAAATTAAAAATATTCACTGTCAAGTAGATAATTTAAATTCAGTTGCAGTTGAAATTCCAGAACGTACCTTAGAGGAAATTCCTAATAAGCTACTTGTCGATAATGGAATAGATGCAGCATTCGCCGTGTTTGAAAATTTAAAAAATAGTTTAAACATCATTGGCACAAATATGCAATGGACGCGTATATTTATTCCTGGAAAAAATGAAGTACTTTTTGCTGAATGGGATGATAGCTATTACCACCAAAAAAAAAAATTGTGATACGCCAGGATATGTCTTTTAAGGTAGGTATTACATTTTGGAAAACAATCAATTATATATATCTACCTATTGTACCTATACGTATAATAGAATAATAAAAGTTTATAATAATATTCCAAAAACAATTAAAAATACAATCAATACATATAAAAAGGTTTAAATATTTATTAAAAAAATATTTATTGAAAATATAAGATATTTCTATTTTTGTTATACTTTTTAAAAAAAGTTTTAAAAACTTATTAATATATAAATTATTTTATTGTTAAAAATTTTTTTTTTAATTTAATTTTTTGGTTGTTAGTATACTATAATTTTTATTCCGTTTCTTTTAAATTTAATTTTAAAATCCCTATTTACAATATTTTGAAAAGTTAGTTGGGAAATAAATAAGTTAATAATCTTTTCTTTTCAGGTCTGTTAAAAGGTGTACGTACTACCTATAATGAACATATGTTAATTTATTTTTAGTTTGAATTTAAATAAAAAATGTATATAGTAACGTGCATATTGTGTAATTATTTCCTTTCCAGATAAAAAGTTGTTTGAGTGTCTATAAAGACCGCCAGTATTTGAAAAAATTAATCATCCTGGTAATAATAATACAGTGTCTTAGAATGCAATACACCCTTTTACAAGCTAGAATTAATTATGTATCTAGGGAGTATCCTGCACCCGCCTCTCACACATATCTCGGTCTGTAGACTGTCTAAATTAACTAATTTTGATAAAACAGTTAATTCTCCCATAAGAACCCACGAAATTTGCACCGCTAATGGAACAATGCGATCCTGGCGGCAGTTTTTGAAGCGATGCAAAAGTTGGACCGGAATCAATGTATTGCGTTCGGTCTCCTCCTTAAAGCCCTCCATAATCATACCCTTATAAATGTGATCTAAACCAAGCCTTACGTTTTTAAATCCAAGCCCTTCTTGAATGAAAATAATTTTTGCTGATGCTTAAAAACGATTACGAATTTGACAGTTTTTGCTCTAACTCTATGATTATTCAAAATACAGGTTTGTTAAAAACAACGAATTGTTTAATAAATTAGGAATAAATGTAAATTTTATCTTAAAGGTAAATAAGTTTTATAACAGGAATTTGACAAACCTGTATTTTGAAAATTCATAGCGTTAGAGTAAAAATTGAAAAACCATTTCGATAGCATTGTTGCACGTTTTAAGATCCAGTCAAAAATTTGGCAAATTCGTATTCGTTTTTATGTAGCAGCGTATTTAATTATGTCTTAACATGTAGGTATGTCTCTATACAGTCAGTCCCAGAAGTAATGTCTAAATTAATTTAAAATTTAGCGGCGTATTTTCTAGAAAAACGCTCGGACCCTTGATTTTTATTTCTTGAATGGTTTTTTTGATAGTAAATTCATGTATACAGGATAGCCCAAAAATAAGTTACGACCATCAACTTTAATTTTTCATATGAAAACTCACATTTTTTATTTTATTTTTGTATATTCCATCGAATTTTAAGTATGTTTCATGTACCTACCATATCCTATACCTAAACTCGACACTTATCGATAAAATTACGATTGAACAAATCAATACGTAGGACCTGTTAATTTATAAAGGACAGAACAACAAATCCAGTTTAATATCCAAGGCGATCAATAAACTCTCTTTGCACGTTTTCAACTATTTCCGGAGTTATGGCACGCACTTCTCTTCGGATCCTCTCTTTTAACTCCTGCAGATTGTTTGGCCTGTCATCAAATACTTTCGATTTGAGATAACCCTACAAAAATAAGTCCAGCGGAGTTAGGTCTGGCGACCGAGCAGGCCATTCGATAGGTCCTCTCCTTCCTATCCACCGATTGTGAAAGGTTTTATCCAAAAATGTACGCACAGTGGCAGCCTGGCAGCATAGTGTTGAGGAGCACTATCTTGCCGGAACATCAGTTCGTCGTCAGGGGAGTCTGAGTCCAATGGATTCAGAAATAAAGCCACTTATGCTGAAATTTATTCAATTTTGAGAAATTCGAGATATACTGGTCCAGTTAAAGATGTTCAAAGACAAATGGGTGCACTATTCCACACCATATATTTGTTTTTAGAGGGTACTGGCTGTCAGCTATCATTCAATGCTGATTTTCTGTAGCCCAATAACGACAATTTTGTCTGTTCACATTGCCATTGAAACAGAACGTAGCTTCATTGGAAAAAATAATATTTTTTACTAAATTATTATCTGGATTGCACATATCTTGCATGCGGTCACAAAACTCATGTCACCAATTGAAATCATCTTCAAATAATTTATGCACTGGATTAACTTTGTATGGGTGATTAAATTTAGGCTTTTGAACTATTCGGTGAACAACAGATTCGCGACAGAGGAGTAAATGGATTTTCTTCCAAGGAAAACAAAACGTCAAATTGTTCATTTTCATCTCGAACTGGATGACCAGATTTAGGCAAATCTCTAACCTAAACATGACATGTGTGGTAAACCAATCCCTAAAAGCAAGTTTTCGGAAACAATGAAATTTTGTAAAATTTTAACGGGTTTAATAAACACCTTGTATGCAACTCTTGTCGATGAAATTTTGAAGAACCTCATCTGATATAAACAATATTTCAATTCGAAATGTATCTAAAAATTGTAGTATCCGTTTCATGTGGCCAGTACTGTATTACACAACAGCCAGGAAAGAAGTCTTTTAATATTATTGGCATTAAAATTACTATTTAACAATTCTTGACAAAATTGTTGACAACAAAATGTCAAATTGTTATTTCGCACAGCATAACATATCCCTAATTTCTATTTCATACTATTGCTGATGAGTTAATTCTTAATTTTATTTATTTACCCAATGTTTAAACTACTTAACTATAATAGACTGATGAAATTTTTATTTAGCGTATTGATAGGCCATTACTATGTAAAATAGTGTGTAAAAAGCCTCGGAACACAATTTGGCAAAGTTCCTAATTATTATTATCGAGAAGCGTTAATAATAGACTTATTAAATCTTATATCACTGAATTTTTAGTTACTTGCTATCTAAATATTGTGTATACAGAGTCTTAAATTATAACGGAATTTTGAAAAATTCACAAACAATACCAGAAAACAAAATTAATATGATAATTTTGTTTTCAATTACGAATAGTGAGCGTAGTAAAAAATATAAGACAAAATATTAGAAGCTCCTGTATTCTTATTTTGTGTAAAATGTTACTTTTGATTTAGTTAATAAAAATGGTTCATATTCATATAAAAAAAAAAACTTTAGAATAGTTCAGGTTAAGTATTAACAAATATGAAGAAATAGTCTCTGCTTAAAGTGGAATTGCAAATCGTTACTTAATTTTTCATATATTAAAACATTTCACTCTATAAAGGTTTTTCTTTTACCACAAAAAAAAATCTCTTTGCTAATATCAACAGCAACTTAACTTTCGTTTTGTGTCTCCTGATGATGATGAACGTTTCTGCGTTCAAAACATGTAGACCGTATAAATTATTAACATTTTATTAAATTTGTGGAGGAATACTTTTTGATGTTCGTTCTCCTAATTAAAAATATTAACTTTTGTAGTTTTATGCTAGGTAAGAATCAAAAATATTAGCACGCAGGGTACTTGAAATGCTTTTTGCGGAGGTGTCCACAAAATCTCTTAGTCACTTCAAATGTTGGGTTAAGGTATCAATTGTTATACCTTATATAAAATACGTTTAGAATTTTAGTTGGACTCCAAAAATTGAATAATATAAATATGGGATGTCCAGAAGAGAAGAAAATATAACTTTATGCAATATTCTGTATATGAACTACTTGAGGGAATTTGTGGGTACTCCTGCAAAAAAGTAATTACCCTACATGCTAATATATCTATGTGTATATATTTTAAACCTAACATGAAAAATTAAAAAGTAAAGGGGGTGGGACATTATGCTGAACCATCCTGTACACACAAAAATAATTTATGTTTTCGGTGAAGTTTAGCAAACTCTAAATACTAACATGAAAGCAGTAACTAAATTGTAAAACGATAAGATCCATAAAAATACGGTTTTTTAGATTAGAACAGTGTTGCCAGAGTGGCATAGCCAAAAATCGCTACACCCTGTTGTGAAAAATCGCTACTTTGTCACTAACATCTTAAAAAAAACTCATATGCTTTTTACAGAATAGGATTTTTTTTTAATTGAATTTTGAATTTAATCGTAGGATAAATAACTATGAAATCAGCTTTACTAATTCTAGATATTGCCGGGTCTGAAATATTTCCCATATTTATTTAGTTATAGTTACAATTTACAACAATTTCATTTCTGGGAATCCCGCTGGCTGCTAGAAGAAACAACGAAATGCCTTTAAGTTTGAGCGTTTTCGACTATACATATTGCACCGGAGCAGTATTGACATGCCCTGTTTTAGACATTGTTTGAAACGAAACAGGAATGCACACAACACCAACTGCGCACTAAGTGCAAAATTACATGCCATTCAAAATCGTCCTAATGAGCAATGGAGCCATAAAAATAAATCAGTGATTTTTATTAACAATTTTAGGTTTCTTGTTTATATTTTAACATTTATTCGAGTGTAAGTTTCTGTTTCTTTCACTCTTTCCCTAAAATGCAAAAAGTCGCTACAAATAGAGTATTTCTTGCATGCAATGAGCCGCTACGTTTTTATTTAGTCAAAAAGTCACTATTCTCGCGATTTATCGCTACTAAGGGCAACACTGGATTATATAATCGCAATATTGCTACAAGAGTGACACAACTAAAAAAAAAAGAAAATCTAAAGGAATCAACATCGGAGAGTCTAGTTCACCCTGAAAAGTCGATGGAGAATGGCAGATGTAGCTTTCGAGCGACACCTCTTGTCAATCAAATGCATCACCTGGCCCGTCCGACAAGAATCAGTCTGAAACGGAGAAGGAAACTTCTGCAAAGACCAGACGAGCCGGTCATTATTGCAGTAGTCGCCGCCACGTGCGCATCATTAAGAGCCAGTTCGGTTTACGGACCGAGTACCAACAATTATAAAATCTAAAGGCTGCTTCCTCTCGTCAGATTCATCCCCAGACGCGTTTCGCCGCATAACGGCTCGTCAGTGAGGCTATAGTTTCGTCGGATTCTATAGCCTCACTGACGAGCCGTTATACGATGATTGATGAAAATAGTAATTTTCTAGTTGTATAGCAAAGGTGCTATATTATTTCAGACTATTTTTTTATGATAACTGAAGAAACCATAATTTTATTGCACATTCCTAAATTTTGGTCGACCCATCATCTTACCACAGGCATTTAATAATTTAAAAAATGAATATTATTTTTATAATTACGCCTAACCGCTGAGCAAAAATGGTTTCTAATCCGTTTTCGCATCACGAACGATTTTCGATTTACAAAATAAATTACATTTATTTGCATAATATTGCTATGTGCCAATCATCAGAATTTGATAAAATTGCTTTTATCTCCTAAACGAAGCAGAAATTGAATAAATATCAAATGGTACCATGTATTAGACATTGAACTATCTACATAATTGTGTTTGGCAGTGGCGTACATATTCTTTGTTCTGCTTAAATATTTTAACACCCTCTAAAACACCCTCAAAAATAAAGCGGTTGCGGATCTAATAATCATGCACAGATTAACAACCCCCTTCAATATTGACATTTAATTATGAAACACCCTGTATACTACTTAGATGCAAGAATTTATGAGCACCTGCCTAAAGCAGTACCGAAACCTATAATATACAAAAGAATCCAGAAATAAATAACAGCATCATATTTATAACCAGTGGCGCAACCAGAAAATAAGTGTGGGGGGGGGGGGGGCGAAAAAAAAATAGCGCGGCAGGCGAAAAGTTTTTGGGTGCAACGCCCTTTTTTCAATTATGGTGCTAGGTTTTCAAGTAAGAAAAATAAATAAAAAAAATATTTTTTAATTTCGATTTTTGAGAAAATTTTATTTTTGATTTAAGTTGGAGATTTTAATACTTCATTGCATTTTGCGATTCATCTGTAATAACACAGAAAAATAAATCATAGAAAAAAGTTCTAAAATTAACAGTTGGGCCCTACTGGACAGTTGAATAAACATTATTGGAAACTAGACCTTTTTACGATTAATCCATTTACTTGGCACGCATTGGTTATTTTTTAAATTATGACAGTGTAAAAATAAGAATCTGAGTCAGTCAACTATACTAAGAAATATAAATGCTATGCTATCGATTTATTAGATAAATTATATAAATACGAAGTGAGAGGATTGACATTGTCATGGACCAAAACTTACCTCAGCGACAGAACTCAAAGGGTTCTCATTAAAAATAATTAACAAAAGTTCATTCCTGAGCAACTCTCAATTAAACTCGTGTGTCTCGCAGGGAAGTATTCTCGGACCACAATTTCTAATACTAAAAAGATGGTTTCACGATAAAGACCTTATCCTTAATACAAGTAAAACACAATGTATTGTTTTTAAAACACACAGGAATAAAGAACGGATTTCCGAGAAAATAAAACTTATTGATTCGGATACACATATTATTAACAACTGTAAATTTCTTGGAATTCACATTAATTTTAATCTTAAATGGAACGCCCATACTGATATTCTATGTAACACCCTTACAACTTCTTGGTATATGTAATAAATAACCGTTTATTGTCTAACAGGATACAAGCCCAATCTAAAGACAATTGTACAATAATAATGAATTAATGAAAATGTTGTAATTAAAGTAAGTAAGAAAGAAGTAAGAAAAGTAAAATAAGTTACAAGTTATAATAATAATAACAATAGTAAATAAAAAATAACAATAGCAAGAGCTAAGTTGGATTTTCCATCATAGCGAGCTTCAATTTGCTTTTAAATTTTTGAAAAGAGTCGCTGAATAAATCAACCGACGCCAGACTTTCGACAACATTAAAGTTCATACATGTCCGATAGAGGGGTGCTTTGGTGGCTAGGTTAGTTCTTACGGATGGCAGATAAAATCTGTTGTGATTTCTGGTATGAAAGGGTTAAGCTAAAAAGTTTAACTGACATAGTAGGACAGCACAGTCAATGTGGCCATTGCAAAGCTTGTATAGAAAGGCCAAGGAGTGTAGCATATGCTCTTGATGCAATGCCAAGAAGTTAAATCTATTCAGAAGCTTAAGGTGATCAAAACCGCGTTGGGGATACGTACCGTCTAATCTAATCTGTAAGCGAGATGCTTCAGGAATTTTCGTTGCATGCTTTTTAGTCTATTAATGTGTATTTGATAAATGGGTGACCAAATCTGTGATGCATAGAGCAGCTTGGACTTTACAAGTGTGTTGTGCAACACTATAAAACACAGTGGAATTTCAAAGTGTTTTGTGGATCGGAGGAGGAACCCCAGCGACTTTAGTGCACTACGGGCAGTTGTGTCTATGTGGATGTTCAATGTTAATTTCTTATCAAAACAAACGCCCAAGTCTTTGACATGGTCGCAGTTGTCAAGAATGATGTTGTTTAAGATGTAGGGGTGATCAAGTTCAATTTGTTTAAGTGAGAAGGACATTTTTTTACATTTATTTGTGTTCAGGTGAAGTCTGTTTGCCGTACACCACTGCGAGATAAGGTCCAGGTCTAATTGCAGTTGTATGCAGTCCTCCCAACAACGAATGCAATTAAAAAATTTTAAGTCATCCGCGAATAAAAGAGTGCAGCTTTTTACTTCGGACATAATATCATTAATAAAAATGGAAAATATTAATGGGGCTAGATTACTGCCCTGCGGGGCTCCACTTGTAGCCATGAATAATTTTGATTTGTGACCATTGTACTCAACATATTGACGACGTTGAGTAAGGTAAGAAGAGAAGAAATAAATTAAGTCAGTATTAAAGCCTATTTTTGACATTTTCTCAGCAACAATCCCGTGATCCATCTTGTCGAAAGCCTTAGAGAAGTCCGTATAAATAGTGTCAACTTGACAACCCTCATTAATAGCATGATACGTATATTGAAGAAAACAGGTTAGATTGGTAACAGTTGACCTTCCTGAAAAGAAACCATGTTGATTTGGGGAGATGAGGTTTTTGACCTTAAAAAATAGTGGATTGTACAGGGTTCCCCATAATAGACTACCCATTTTAATATTTGAATTAAAATTTTTTTAGTTAACAAAACAAACTTTTTATTTTACTAAATTATAGCTAACTCTTTGGGATTTATGATAACTTATAAATATTTGGCTAATTTAATTCTAACTTTTAAAAATCACGTCTTCTAAATGACCTCCACCAACTTCAACACATTTTTCAATATTAGATGAAAAGTGGTTCATTACACGGCCTAGCAAACCTTCGTCTATTCCTTCAACTTCTTCACGAATTTTGACTTTCAGTTCCTCGATTGTACCTGGACGACTCGCAAACACTTTGGCTTTTAAATATCCCCACAGGAACAAATCGGGTGCCGTTAAGTCGGGGGACCTCGAAGGCCAAGGCAAATCTCCGAATCGAGAAATGAGTCGGCCATTAAACATTTCTCGCAGGACCCTCATTGAGTTTCTGGCGGTATGAGCTGTTGCCCCATCTTGTTGGAATAGTAAGGCATTGTTTAGTAATCCTCGTCTATTTAATTCTGGAATGCGAAATGTCTCTAGCATATTAACGTAGCGCTCGGATGTTACTGTTAAAGCGCGGTTATTTTCATCCTCAAAAAAATAAGGGCCAATAATACCAAAAGATCTACTCCACACCACACAACAACTTTTGGATTATGGAGGTTCTGTGTAAAGATTTCACGAGGATTTTCATTTGACCAGTATCTAAAATTCTGTTTATTGACCATGCCGTTCAAATAAAAATTTGCTTCGTCGGTCATTACGAGACTGTGAATTGCTTCTAGATGTAAATCCGAAAATTCTTGACAAAATGCTAACCTTGCTTCTTTATCTTGATTGTTAAGGTGCTGTGCCATTTGGTATTTATAGGTATGAAATTTTAAATCCCTTTGAAGAATTCGATCTAAGCTTCCCTTCGATATTCCTAGGATAAGGGTTTGTCGATTAGCAGACCTTTTAGGACTTATCGTAAACGCAATTCTAACTCGTTCAACGTTGTTGGACTGAGTAATCCATGAAAGTTCAAACGGATGTTGAAATAATGTCTCAAAGCAAAAAAATTAAATAATTATTGATGAAAACTAACAAACTTCTCGTAGAAAAATGACGTTCCACGATATTATTAATTTAAAATTTATTTGTGACAGGCGCCTACTTGATTAATAATTTACTTAAATCCCAAAGACTACAGAAGATAATCCCACAGAGAACAACCTATTTAGTTATCTCGTAGGGAATTTATTAATATAAAATGGGTAGTCTATTATGGGAACCCTGTATATACATTTTTCAAAGGCCATCGCAAAGTTGAACAGAATAGAGATAGGACGATCATTCTCTATGGAGCCGATGTTGCCTGCCTTGAAAACCGGGCAAATCCTTGCTTGTTTTCAGGCGCCTGGAAAGATATTAGTTGATAAGGAAAGATTGAAAAGCCTGGTTAATGGTTCAGCAAATACGTGAGCACAATATTTCAGAAGGAAAGCAGGTATGTTGTCTGGACCAGCAGTCTTTTTATTTTAAGTAGATTTTGGTGCGCATAGTACATCCGTTATATCAAGTGACTCCAATGAGACGTTGCCGCAACCCTCGCTGGCAATGTCAGGCGGGTTTGAGACTACGTAGACGCTATGAAAGAAGTTTGCGAAGGCATCCATAATATCCTCGGGACAGCCAAGTGAGGTGTTATCGGAATTCATAAGCGTGCTAGGTATTCGCGATTTATTCCGTAGTTGCTGAATATACTTCCAAAAGTGTTTAGATTCAACTGTGATAGAATCTTGAACCGTGTTCAAATATGCACTGTAGGCCACATCAACTTGGCGTTTTATAGCTGATCTTAGGCTTTTAAATGCCTCGTACAACTGCAGGGTTTTAGAGGTTTTCCATTTCTTAAAAAGCCTAAACTTTTCTTTGAAGTTTGCAATAATTTCGGGGGTATACCAGGCCGGGTAGGTATATTTTCTATTGCTCTGTTTGAAAAGGGGAACTGCTTGGTCAATAAGTTCATAGAGTTTGTTATAGAAGGCACTACGAATCATATTTCATATGAGTTATACTCAAACTTGTCGAGGACTTTTTAAATTTCGAAAACTATTAACAGCACCAGGCTTTTACATTTATGGGTGCATCTTGTTCTTAAAAACCCGGATAAATTATTTCTCTGGCCATTTGGTTTCAACCAAAGCCATTGACTTAATACACACACACACACTTAAAGAGGGACCTTTCTCATTATACCAGGGGAAAGCTTTTAGATTTTGACCACCCAAGACATCCACTGATCTAAACGTAACCGCCAATATGCTGCTATAACTTTTCATAATAGCTTGCCATATCGTATTAAACGTATCAATGATCTAATACTCTTTAAAACTGCTTTATTCAACTATATTAATAATATTGAACTATACGCAATTTGAGAATATCTGGACTTTAAAGAGTAGAAAGTCAGTGTTGACATTTTAGTTTGTTTTGTGAATGATGTAGAACGTTTTGTATTGTTTACTTTTATATACCTATATTTTAATGACGTATTTTAAACTTTGTAATCGTTGCAAATATATTTTCAAATAAATGCTTATCTACACGGGGTCTCGATTGGGTTTTTATATCAGGATATTCCTTTGATATCTATTCTTTGATCGAATACTTTTTGGGTCTTGTCGCTTAAGTTTTGAATTTTTATTCGGCTATTGCTATATTTATTTGTGTCGTGTGTCGTTTATGAAGGCTGGAAAACTGCATATTTCTTGGCGTCTGTGACCTGTCTATTACACGATTATGGTAGTGCTTTTCTACTGTATAGTCATAGTGCTTCTCTACTGTTAAAGATTTATGTCAACGGGGAGCCAATCTTTCGGCACTTTGTATGTAGAGTTTGATCTGGCCGTCGTGTGCGAGTCTGTTATTAGTATATTGGTTGATACGTCCATACATCTGTAATAGCCTGTGATTATTTTTAAAAATAATTCGTTGATTGTCGGTATTCGAAAGTCCTGATACAAAACACGGTTCATTGTATACCTCGGGGCATTTGCGATGAGTTTCAGCGCCCTGTTTTGAATAACCTGGAACTTATTTAGCTCGGACTTACATATATTACACCAAGTTGGCGCTCCATAAGTAAGTACCGGCCTGACCAAGACCTTGTAGAAGTTAACTTTGGTTCGATTACTAAGTCTATTCCACCTGTGAAGCAGGGGGTAGATTGAGCTTAATCTTAGAGCTTAATTAACGCAACGCCTCGATTCTATTAATTGAATTTAACCTTCAATTTAGTCTGATCGAAGATAAGTCCCAGAAATGCTTATCTATCTGTCTATCTATCTATCTAACTATGAATTATTTTATCTTTCTTGGGTTAATTTATTTTTCAGAGAAAAAAATATGACATTTATCCTTTTAATGACTTGTCAAAAAATTATATAATACAAATAAAATTACTTAAACTTACTAAGATAACAATAAATATTTTGCAAAATAATCGGGAAAACTAGGTTAATTAAAATCAATAATTACCAAATCTGACCTATATAAATCCAGATCGTGCACGCTTGGATAAGTCCCAAAGCACAGAAAATATAGCTATATTTCCTATGCCCAAAGTCATTAGGTACTAGAAGGTGTCGAGGAGACAATTATTGTAGATGACACCGTTATAAATCTGAAACGGTAAAATAAATAAGCTAATAAGTTTAATTGATTCGTTTTATTAAAGAATGTTTTAATTGATACCCAGTGAATTTGAGAGTCTGACAATATCTCCTGTTACTAGTAGGTAAGATCGTTGATACATTTTTTTTTAGGGAGGAGGGTCTAATTATTTCATATCAATGATTGTATAAATCATAACTAATTCCAAACCCCTCTACTTTCTTAGGTTTCTAAACTTTGGGACCTCAAGGGTTACTTTTTACCAACAAAAACAGGGTTTATGTTCAGATCATTGCAAAAATATATTAATCAAATTTTATTTCTTTAAAATAAAGCACTTATGTGCTATAATTTTCACTATTTAATTGTCTACATGACATATGTTTCACCGTCACAGTGGCATTTTCAGATGTAAATGAAGCCATTACAAAAATTCGTACATAGTTGTTATAATAAAAAACAAATTCAGCAAACGGGAATTGTTATTGTCTAATTGGTCATTAAAAACGTTATGGGGTTTACTAGCTTTATTTATTGATAAAGGCTCTAATAAATCCTAACAGGTGTAAAACTGGATTTATTACAGTCTCGATCAATAAATAAAGCGGTCCACATGAATTCCCCCGTAGAACCATTATAAATCATGCTGCTTCCTATGTAATCTTTCTAATATTGAATAGAACTCCAATAAAGCTTTTATAAACATATATTTTATATACTCTGAGTAATACATCAATAATTGTATGTGCTTATTTTAAATAGAAATTCTAATAATTCAAACTAAGTAATACTAAATAACATTTTTAGAAGGGAAAAGGTGTGCTTGAAATCAGTTTTTTTTTTAAATTATTGTTTTTAAATGATACACATTTAACAAAATTAAATCTGGAAATTTGCCCCATTTCATACTGTTGGATCTTACTTTGCACAAAATGATTTTTTTGAACAACGGCTTTTCAGGGAATAATAACTTTAGAAAATTTTGAACTGTTAATTTTCATGTATGTATCAGTTTGAATTCCTATTAACGCCGACAGAAATTTATGAATGTTCGGGGTGAGGTGTCTAACAATACTGCTTGAACTTCGAATGGAAAGATTCGCAATTATTTGTAGTTCTTAAAATACTTACGGAGTGTATTACCCAGATGTATGGTGAAAAAAGAGAATCGTTATCAATATATGCTTTGGTGAAATAATCTGCTGACTTCTCTAGTCTTTTGTCTTTAGGCATGCAAGACATGAAATCTTCCACAAACCATTCGCCAACCTGGTGAGGTGGCAAAAACATTAAGCTAAAAAGATATATTAGCCACTTTCCAATTTCCGGCTGTTGACTTTTACATTCTCTTGCAAAACCTACTTGCTGAATCTCCCTTCACCATGACTGGGATAGATGAAACCATCATCCAATAATTTTCGCTTTCGGGAAAAATTTCCCTACAGCTGACATGGATCCCGATTTCATAGTCTATTACAGTACTTAGGGGGTTGAAAACAAAGTCGTAATTTCTACAAATTTCTTTTAGACTGATTAACAAATTTTTATAAACATGCAAAGTAAACAGTTGATGAAAATATTTTGTGCAGTATTCAAATGTACCATCCATATAAACATTAGCTTCATTTTCGCACATCACAGTTAAAATGGGTAACACATGAGTAAATAATGATTCCAGGTATTTCATCATTATGTAAAATAAAGTTTTCTTCTAAAGTTGTTTTAATATTTACAGACCTTAAAAACTTATGGACCTTAGCACTACTTTTGGACAGCTTTGGCACAGCTTGCAGCTTTGCTCTGTTAAAGTTGTTGATAATAAACTGCATATCTTTTGATGTCAAATTCTGCTGTGTTTTAGCCCGTCCCGCAATCTCCTAGTGAATTAGTTTTCTTGGTCTTGAAGACAGATTATCAACGGCCTTCCGTTTAACGCTGTTGTTTATTGTTTGTCGGTTTAACACTTTAATACTGTCGCACTCGTGATTGTACTCTTCGGAAAACTTAGAGAACACTCCATTGAGGACATACAGTTTTGCACTGAAACCCTTTTTAATACATCGCCAACATTCCTCACCTGTTGGCTACACTTCGTCCGAAGTAATATTTATAATTTGTAACAACCAAAATTCTCTTTCCGCGCTTTCTAAGCATTTCACTTATTTCAACATCCATTCTTTACCGAAATACTATGACAAATGATATAAAATGTATAGTACTTCCCTTACTTAACAATACTATCAATACTTGTAATTAATCAGATTATCATTAAGCCTTCATTTAATATTCTTGCCTAATCCCTTATGGAGTGTTTACGGGGAAGTTCGTGACAAGAGATAGTAAACTCGGCCGCTTAACAGATCATTTACTAATCCCGCAGGTAAACTCAACCTGCTGCAAATTTTCTGCTTTAATCTTCATAGTTAAACTTAACCGGTTTTTGGGACAACCTGTATACGTGAAATAGGCTTTAAAAAATACACAACAAAAATAAAAAATTGACGGGTCCAAGCGTTTTTTCGAAAAAAAACACATGAATTTTAAATTAATTTGTTCCAACCTTTACGTTCTTACTGTATAGGCAAGGAAAGAGCCCTCTTCATGAAAATGTTTAAGGAACATCCAATATTTTTTCATGATTATACCCAGATGAATGTTTCAGGATGCTCTGGAAGCGGTGCATGCGCTTTATCTTTTTGTAAACAATGTCAAGAAAAAGCCAAACCCAGCGGTAATAGAAAAAGCTCAAAGGGTCAAAGGATTACAGTCGCCTCATTGTTTTTCGAAGTTTTGTTTTTGATTTAAAGTCAACCAGTTACTAATTGTTTCGTATTTTTATGTTTATGTTTCACCAGCCATGCCCTTATTAATGTGGTACTTAGGCAAACATTTAAAACTTTTTTAAGTTTGCTAGGTTCAATAATTGACTCTTTCAAAACCACCATGTTATGAAAAAGCCGAGATACATTTTCTTTAACTGAAAACCTTTTTCTGTAAACAATTTTAGCTTTATACTTGTCAAGTTTATTAGTGAATGAATTTATAGTATGCTTACCTTCTCCTGCTTTTAAATCATTGACGAAATTTTGACATTTCTAAATTTTAAAAACAACGAAAAACAAAAAATAATTTATAAATTAATTACATTTTGAAAAAGCCATTATCATTAGTGAATCTGATTATAAACGTTTTCTAGGTCAATAAATGTGATAATTAATTAAAATGAACTAATTAGCAAAATTGATTTCTATTTTCCAACTGAAATAATGCCTCACAAAATTTAATTTATAAATCCAGAGTAGACGTGGTCGAAAGGGAATTGTAGTCGAAATTCTGGCGATTGCAGATTTGGAATTGCGGTAAAGTAGTATTGGCTTGCGTGAAAATGTATAATTCGCCTCGGAAGGGAAAATAGGGTTAAATGTAAGCCCAACCATTTTAGGGTCTGATAGAAATTTTACCCGTGCCCTTGGGCAAACTATTGTTTTATATAGGTGGTGTGCTTATTGTCGTTTCGTAAAACTAAAATATTTAATAAAGGCTTAAAATAGATACGGAATTTAGGAATATTTCTCAGTGAACTGGATTTAATAAATTACAAAATCCCTTTTCTGTCCCTAAAAATTGAAATAATCCATTTTCCATACACATAGTATTATATCGATGGTTATCATAAAGTTTTATCGGTATATATTCTCCAAATCTATCGATTTTCATTGTAGTTCCTTATTTTGTGGAAACGGAAAAGTTGAGAATGAGAAAATGGATTAGCTCAAAATTCGACAGGACCGATAATTCTACGAAACCTTTAATAAATTGCGACCGTTTCCAGGTTCTCTTAGGGGAAACGTTTATAAAAAATCGGAAACTGTTCAATTTTCAATCAAGTTAAATAGAAATTGATGCTCAAAAAATATTATGAGAAAAAATTTTTTTTTCACATATTAGGTACAAATTTATTTTAAACAATTTATGTTATTCATTATCCACAGTGTAAGCTATAAGCGCTGCGTGTTGAGTTCATAACCCAATGGTTTTAACCAATAATATCAAATGTTAATTTGATAAGTTTGAAAGCCATTATGATGTTTAAGGCTAATGTATTATAACATAATTAATTAAGTATATTTTATGAGTTTTAAACATCCACAAAGTCATTTTCTGAATTTCTTTAACGGCTGCAACACCACCTGCATGGTTAAGACAGGAATTATATTTTTGTTTTCTTGTAATTTTTTTTTTCATTGGGTTAATAAACGTTTGATTATTATTATTATAAACTTCAGTTATATCACTATTTCATGTTTGTTTAATAAACAGTATTTCTATGGCAATCTTTTCAAATCCGTACAAACCTACCTATACGAAATAAAAGAAAAACCGTCTACAGAGCGTTTAGGGTTCAGTCTGTATATTCCTGTAAGAAATGTTGGACAAAAATTGCTGTCCAAAAGTTGCCGGCGATGTTTCCTCTTCTACTCACCGCTTTAGAGTCAACGAGGATTTTTAAAGCAATTTTAGAATATAAAAAATAAGCTGCTCCAGCTACAGATTCGCCAGAGCATAATTTGTAAAACAGACAAAGACTATTTTCTTACATGCCCCATTTAACTTTGTACATATCGCATATAGTAAATTTTTGTCTGTCGAATGCGGTGTTTCCATCAGCGTGGAAGAGTGCTGTTGTGACGGTGTTGCCGAAAAAATCCAATCCGCAAGAGTACAGAGATCTTAGGGCCATAAGTATACTGCCTACTTTATCGAAAATTCTTGAAAGAGTGATGGAATCTCAATTACGTGAGTACTTAAGTGAAAATGACATCATACCGGAAATACAATCGGGCTTTATATCTGGTCACAGCTGCGCAACGGCGCTTCTTCATATTGTAGACGATATACTTGGCGCTACTGACAGAGGGTTATGTACAGTGTTGATAATGCTTGATTTCAGTCTAGCATTTTATACAATAAAATAAATCATAAAATTTTGTTGTCTATCTTGAGGTCAATAGGTCTGTCAAATAATGCAGTCAAATTGTTTGAGGAATATATTAGCAATAGATTTCAGAGAGTGCGTACGGTTGATGGGACTTCTGATCTGCTCGAGTTGCGGTCTGGAGTGCCCCAGGGCTCAATCCTGGGTCCTTTATTATTTACTGTTTACACCAGACAGCTTGTGGACTGTCTTAAGTTCTGTAAACCCC
The DNA here is from genome assembly GCA_963920685.1 of Polydrusus tereticollis. NCBI lineage: Eukaryota > Metazoa > Arthropoda > Insecta > Coleoptera > Curculionidae > Polydrusus > Polydrusus tereticollis. The sequence goes on from OY987329.1 coordinate 63,126,314, forward strand.
ATTTGTATGCCGATGATACGCAGCTTTATGCATAGTTTCATCATCATGAGGTGGATACGGCATCAGCTGCAATAAATGAAGATCTCAAAAACTTTATCAATAATGCAAAGGATCACTGTCTCCAAATTAATGCTGCAAAGTCAAACGTTGTAATATTCGGGCCAAAACCAATAAAACACGTTGTAAAAGATGCCCTTACTATTTCTATAGAAAACACTGAATTGCCTAAAGTGGATAAAGCTAAGAGTCTTGGTGTAATTTTGGACAGTGATTTACGGTTTAAGGACTTTATTAATACAAATATTGGTAAAGGTTACTCAATTTTAAGACTCATTTTTGCAAGCAGGCACTGTCTTCCTCATAAAACGAAAGTTATGCTGTGTGAAAGCTTAATCCTCTCTCTTTCAAACTACGCTGATGTCCTGTATGGTCCATGTTTAAATGCGCTTTATAAACGAAAAATTCAATTTGCGTTTCATTTACGGCATACGAAGGGGGCAACGAATCTCATATAAACTTCAAGAAGTCGGTTGGTTGAACATGACTAATAGACGATATCTGCATGCCGCGTGTACTTTTCATACGATTATACTAAATAGAACCCCTTTATATCTTTACAGAAAAATTTCATTTAGAACAGACGTACACAACGTTAATATTAGATTTAGGGGTCTGCCAACTCCTCCAGCGCAATAGACAGAAATGTTTAAACGGTCTTTCCGGTATCAAATTGGCAGTGTATATAACGGAATTGGAAGGGAGCTTAAGGGATGTCATGTGGGATTATTCAAAACAAAACTTAAAAAATTTTGCTACAACGTCAAGAATGACTGGTTGTAATGTAGATAATTTATTTTATATGTACCTAAACTAGCTGGTCGTCAAGTAATATAATTAAATAATAAAACAGGTTAAGTTTGAATAGTTGCATAGTTAGCTTAATATGCAACTAGACTTCGCCGTTGTCTTCAGTTTACTTACTGTAAGTTTTGTAATTAGAAATTTGTTGGATGGAGATAATAAAGACTTTATTTATTTATTTATTAATTTTTACAATATGAAAGCAACCCTTAAATAAATAATGACAGGTCTTGTCAATCGCGTTAAGCTATTATTAGATATGTTTACATTTCCTTAAGACGAATCTAAAGAAGCCGATGAAGAATATATTTCCTCTATCATTTTAATTAACGTACCCATTCATTTTTTTATTATATTTAAATTGGGCTATAAGATAATATTATTTTTTTTTATCAAGAGCTTTCGTCCAGTAGTTAATTAATGTCATTATTTGCCTACGCTAAACGCTAGCCATCATCTGACACATTCTTATATTAATTAGACGTGGCGTTGCCTTAATTAAGATCATTTGCATGGCAATGTTCTGCTGATGGATTTCCTTGAAGTCACAATAAATGGATGCGTTGTTTCCTAGGAACGATAAATCTCACACCATATTATCATACACTTAGTGTAGCACTATTATCTGATTTTAACCTAACATTTAAACAAGCACTATGCTCTGTTTTTTAACAGCAAATAAAGAGAGTACAAATAGGGTTGCAGGTGCAAAAATGGGGCGCAGGCGAAAATTTTTGGAGACCACGCCCAAATTTCGTTTTTGTCTACTATTCTAATATTTGCATTGAATAGAGGTATGATAAATTATTTGATTTCACGTCCCCGTCAATTTTGTGTAGAATTCGAAAATACATCAAAAAGTATAGTCTCCCATTTGGGAAACTGTAACTTTTTTCTCTACCATCCTTATGTATACAGGGTTGTTGGTATGTATGGAAACGGTCGATTATTACTTAAAGTAAAACAGCTAGCAAAAAATATTTAAAACAAAAGTTTTATGGTTTTTTAAAGCCTATTAGAATTAAAGAAAAATAAGTATACAGGATGAGTCAGAAAGCCGTAGAATAATAAAGTTACCTTTTTTTTTAATAGAACACCCTATATCTTGGATTTTACATAAAATTACAATTATTTTTTATTAAGTGCATTATAAGTCTAAACCTAATAGCTTCCGAGATATCGACTCTTGAAAAATGACATTTGTGAACTTTGACAGCTTCTAGCTTTCTAACGGTACGCTATAGAGCAAAACGGCTTACATGTCCCTATCTTACTTTTTTATTATCTTCCCGAAAATACCAACTTCCGGTTAAACCGGAAGTACTATAATTCCGGATTTGAGCTACATCCGGTTTACCCGGAAATTGACACTTTTAGAAAGATACTTAAAAACTAAGATAGGGACATGTAAGCCGTTTTACTCTAAGACGTACCGTTAGAAATCTAGCAGCTGTCAAAATTCAAAAATGTCATTTTTCAAAACACAATTTCTCAGAAACTATTAGGTTTAGACCTATAATGCACTTAATATAAAATAATTGTAATTTTATGCAAAATCCAAAAAAATTCTAAGATATAGGGTAATCCATTAAAAAAAAAGTAACTTTATTTCTTTACGGCTTTCTAACTCATCCTGTATACCTTACTTTTTAAAATTCTAATAGACTATAAAAAACCCTAAAACTTTTGTCTTAAATATTTTTTGCTAGGTGTTGTACTTTAAAAAATAATCGACCGTTTCCATACATACCAACGACCCTGTATATTTAAATGAAGTTTTAAATGAGCTATATAAAAATTTTGTATTTTTATTTAATTCCTTCGACAAACAAATTACCAAAAATTAAAATACATAGATTATTATGTCAAATTTATTACATTAATCATTGCTGTAAAATTTCAGTTTTGGAAAAGATAATTTACTGTTATAAGAACTAAAAATATACATTTTATTTTTTTTTAAAGTGTAATTAGCGTGTAATTTCACCTAATGGTAGATGTGATTTTACTAAAAACTACCCAATTTTTAAAGGAATATTCCGAATTTATTGTGATTCCCTTGTAAATTCACATGAATATTAACAATATATTGAAAGCAAAAATACAGAAAAAAATGTGTTTATGCAGTTATTTATTTACAAACAATTCACATGAATCATGTAATTCTACAGTCACTGGTAATATTACACATGCACTATTGCTGGCAACAAATGACCAATTATTATTGCTGTAGTTTTACAAGATTTATTTTTAGAGTGTGGGTCAGCGCCGCCGACCCTGCCGCCCCTGGAAAGCCGCCACTGTTAAGTCGATAATGTTACTCAATGCGAAATGTTTAATGTTTTAAATATATCGATATTTAAAAAATATATTATCTTTGGCCCATTAATTGCAAGAAATGTTAAAAATGAAGCCCCTCGTCTTTCATACGTAATCATTTAACACTCTTTTTTTGTTACAGGTTGTGCTGGTGTTTATTCTAAGTATAGCCTCACTTGTAATTTACTTCATAGATGCCTCCTAGTAAGCAGACTTGTTTAATTATAACTTTTAATATTACAACTAATGCCCAGTTAAATTACATTACGTTTTTATTCAAATACACCTATAGAGAGTAGGCGAGGGTTTTCGAAAAATAAGTGTTGAAAACAACTGTTTCTTTAACCTAGTTTTCTTAAAAATCATATGAAATGATGAAGGTTCTATAAATTAACTCAATTACTTTTCGAAAGCCCTTCGAATGTTTATTTCCTTCATTTATTTTTTACTTTGCACTACCTTTCTAGTAGATGTTGTGCTAACAAATTTTTCTAAAAGTTTTTGTAAATAAACTTTTTTTTATTTTTAGTTACCATGCTGGGTAAATATTTTTTATTACTAATTCTTGGACTTGCAGATAAGTATTTTATCAAAAGAAATAGGACAAACTCAATTTAACCACCGTAATATTTTTCACTAATGTTAATCAGTGTAAAATGTCCTGTTTGTTTTTTGTTTTTGTTTTGTTAATACAAAAGCTGCGCACAATGTCGAAATGTGCTTCAATTATGTTTGCTTTATTTGTTTTTAGTAACTAATTAACTAAAAAATAACAATATAATAAAATTATATAACAATTGTATAATTTATTTGCTTAGGATCCTAAAACGCATAAACAATATACACTTCTTCATTACGACCGTAAATCATAACGGCAAGAAAACACACACTTAAAGTTTTGTTCTGTAACTGTTCACCAACGAGAGTCTAAGTCTTAAAAATCTTTAGTAAATCTGGTCACAATAATATCTTGTTTTCTTGCCTATGAGTTTTCTTATAAGTACTTACCAAAACAAATACACTTTAAAAGATCACACAAAGGATATAAATACATTATACATTTTTGTGTAATTTGTTAGTACTACGAGTATATAAAATTATATTTTGATTGTTTATTTCTTGTTAATTTATCGATAATATTGTTTAAAACAAACACATGCACACACTGTTTTGCAAGATTGGCAATACTACTTGTTTACATAATAATATACTAATAATACAATGAAAATCATATTCCCAAAAATTATGCCCATGAGGTTTTCGGTTTAAATTTGTTGTTAACTTAATTGGTATTCACAAAACATGACAGTAACCAATATATTTACTAATATGTATATTAAGTAACAACATCTAGTAATGACAAAGGAATTTCTTGAAGCAGATAAAACGACGTTTTATTAATTTTTTGAGTTTTGTATGTAGATGTGCATATTGTACTCTTAATTATTAAAAATGTGCTCAAAAGTTCAGTGTGCACATCTAACCTAGAAAACTAATATTCAAAAGTAATTTAGTTAAACTGTAAATGGTTATTTATCCAGGACTAAACAGGGATGTATTTTTGAGTTGCCCTATAGTTTTATTAAAAACAAATTTAACGAACGGTTTTTCATTCCCAATTCCAAAAATATAGCACGTCTAGAAAAAATCCGGGAATTTATAGTTTTAGGAAATTACATAAAACTTCCTGTTAGAAAGTTCTGGGCCTCTAAAACTTTGTTTGTCTACTATCAGAATAGAAGCCCATCGATAAAATAAATAGACAATCATATAGTTATGTTAAATATTGTTTATTTCCGAGAAGTTGATAATAGGTGTAACAATGTCGCAAGTAGCAAAAAGACGTTTATTAGCATATTCGTTCCATAATGGAGTTCATGAAGCGAAAGAACTGATGCCATTAACAGGCTTAGGAAGGAGTGCAGTATATGAAGCATTATATCGAAATGGCAAAGGCATGGAACATAGGCATGTTTCCGAAAGGCGCGAAAAAATACGCGGAAAGCACTTAACAGCTTTGACGGATATGGCACTTCGAAATTATCGATTAGGATTTTAAAAACTGCCCAGAAGGTTAAGATTTAGAAGGATACAGGTTTGTCCTGTCAAACTGCGAGAAAAACACTAAAAAATATAGGTATTCGGTCTCGAAAATCACGAAAAGTTTCTGCCACAACGCCAGTATATACATATTATACAGCGAAGATTAGATTTCTGTCGAGATTATGAAGAATTTGACTTTAAAAATGTGTTCATATCCAATGAAAGTTGTTTTCAACGTGGTGGTAATAAGCTGTGGTTCAAAGATCGTCCGACAATACAAATTTTTGAATTTCCAATAAAATATATCACTGCGGGGTGCTACACCGTTATGTATCGTATAGGGTACCACGAACAGAGCAAAATATTGCGAAAATTGAAGCAGCAAACTTTTGTATCCAGACTGCTGAAGGTTGCAGCAGGATAATGCCAGGTGCCATACTCCTACGTCTGCAAGCAATTTTTTGTAGGTGCTGCCAATTGAAGCGATTCCTTGACCTGCAGCTTTGCCAGACCTTGGTCCCCATCTGATGAAAATTGCATCCTTCCAATAGCATTACGTAATCGAACCTAATTGATAACGTGAATTTTAAGATCTTGGGATGGTATGAATCATATATGGACGGGGCTTAACATTGGATATGCTTATTCGTTTAAGAAGATTTATTGAATACTAAATTATCTTAGGACTAACCCGACCAATTCTATAGACTATAGAGGAAGCGGTTGGAGACGTCCTGTATGGTCCAAATAGAAACACAGTAAGTTTTGGTATTGGTTCAAAGAACTTTTAATCGACACAAATTCATTCCATTTCGAATGCACCCTATGCAACCTGACGGCAGACCAAAAGGAACTTCGGCTTCAATTTGTGGCATAGACGATTATAAGAAAATAAGACAGGAATTTGAACTGCTTCAAAAAAGTCCTGTGGACAGACGAAGCGACATTCACAACATCAGGGATATTATAATCGACACAATGTGCACTTTTGGTAGTAAGTAATTAGAGAAGATATTAAACTATTAAATATCAAGGTCGACTGTCTGTTAATGAATTCAACATAATTGAATAGTTGGACCTATTTTTGTTAATGGGTCGTTAATTGGTCAACGATATCTACAATTCTTTCGAAATTAATTTAAAAATCTTTTGGATGTATTGCCGCTAATGTCATATCAAAACTTATTAAGCAACAACATGAAACCCCACCTCATGCAGCTCGTGATATTGTGAATTTATCGATACGACGAGTGGATTGGTCGTAATGGGACTATGAGGTGGCCACCGATATTGGTTACATTTTTATGGGGACATTTAGGAAATGTTGGATGTTGTCATAGAAGCCAAAATATTAAAGAAATAAAGATCAAAATTAGCAATGAAATTAATAGACTTATGCTACACTACTGAGAAAATCTAGAATACGCTGGTCTAGGGTTGTCAAAGTGCAGCAATAACCTAGCTAGTTCAAGGGGGTGGGCCCGGCTCCACTGGCTTAGGCAGTTAAGACAGAAACCTACTAGTATCCAGTACACCCTAAAACCAGTTCCAGTAAATAAAGACAGTATGATTGGAAGATTAATTTTTACTGTTTATTTGATCAATATTTCGGGCAGAAGAACAGCAAACCATTCAGATTAAATTCAATAGTCAATATTAATTCAATCAAGCGATAAGGATTACCATCGTGATCACTGTGGTTTACATCGAACCATACACTAAAGGTTTATAATAATATATTATGCAATTAATGTAATTTAAGTGTCAAAATAGTTCAAATACATATCCCCACAACGTTTCGCGTTAAACCTTGGTTGCAAAAAATATAGGATTTATTTCAGATAATTAACGGACTTTTTGAATTATTTCGGGTTTAGTTTAATTAAATTAACTGGCTTATCAGTATTCTCTGTTGATCCTAAGAAAGGCGGCAGCGCACTTTCGGTTGGTGAAAAAGTAGTCGTCTCCAAAGGCTCCAATCAGTCCAACTGCTCCAGACTGAGCAACTGAGTTCCCAAATAAGAAAGGCTCCAAAATACCCTAGATTGAACCCCAAAATAAGAAGCCCTAGTAGGGGAAAAGAATAAAATCGTTAAGATTATACGGTCCTATAAAAGTATAAAGAAAACTTACGTGGATATCGGGAGGCTTATTGATTGATTCCAAAAAAACTCAGCAAATTGTGTAGTATACAAGGCAAAAACTCCAATCACTAACAGCATAACTACAGAACTTAATTTTCAATATCAAATCTCAATGCTGGAGGTAATCACAAGGCCGATATGTTATTAGGAATAAAATTACCAAACTCGATTCGACTGCTACCGTAACGGCTATCTATCAGCCAAAGTTCCAAAGATATTCCGTTTAGGTCCACATGTCATGCAAGTTCCACCACCCATGTAACGAGGGGGGAAATATCCAGAATCAAAATTCAACATTAGAATGCAACCTCATTATTAGGACAGTTACCATAAAACACAGTGGAAGCCTCAGAATACAACTTTAAACATGTAATTAATTCATTAAATTCCAAATTTCTTCGATGCCTCCACTTGTTCGTGATTAATGAGTTAATTAGCGACCCTACGCATCAATACAGTACCCACTGTTAACGGTAATGTCCGCAGCGTACAGTGCCACAAAAATTCGTTTCATAGTTAACTGCTAAAATTGTGGTTTCCAAAAATAGTTAACAGGTATCTTTATATTAGAGATATCGCCCCTGTAAATTGGGTCCTGCATTAAATCTGAAATCTACCTGACATCAATGATAAAAATTAGTAATCTTATACTCAAAATTGTACAAATCCTTACCTAGCTAGGCATTGTAGCAAGTGTTGTATCCAAACATTTATTCCCAAGTCTTTACCTTTTTTTTTCTGCTGCCGACTAAGATTAATATTTCACCCCTTTAATTAATAATTACCTAACTGAAAATAAATCGTAACACTTAATGGAGAAAATCACATTTTAACAGCAAGTCTCGACCATCTGAAAACCAGGTCTGCTTAGAAAATAATGGGGGCCATATTGAATATTTAAATTGTTAATCAATGTTATTTTTATAATTTACGGTTATAATTTTTAGTAAATTAGATTTACCATTTTGCCGTAACCTTTATTTTGAACTAGATGGAAATACAGATATATTGGTTTTTAGTAAAAATACAGCGAAACTCAAAAATATGCCCCTGTTCACTCCTGGTTGGATGGCCCTGTACCAAAGCCATAGGATGAAAATTTAACATTTAACTAAATTGTGCAAAACCCAAACGATTTAAAGGTCAATAATATAATAAATAAGTTTTGGGTCGGTATAAACTTAGGTGGCTTTAAACAAACACATTACTTGATGATTTTCACTGTATGTATTAAATAACGTACACAATAAAGTAATAAGTTCGTATTTTTTTCAGTGAGGGTGTAGAACATTGCGAGGTGTGGAGTAAAAACATCACTCAACAGATCGACCTTGCCTTCAACATATTTTTTATGGTGTATTTTTTTATACGAGTAAGTGTTCTAAAAATAATTTAACAAGAGAGGTTTATTTAGATGATGCTTTATTTCTCAACTATTATAAAGTACCCATGGGTGCACCCTGTGTTGCAGGGGAAGGTGTAAGGTGGTTACGACTAACGATGAGATAACATGAAGCGTTTTAACGCATTTTTTTTTAATTATTAAGAAATGTAATGCATTTACATTTCTTTATAATTTGTAAGGTGCTTGTTAGTATACGGAAATGTGGCATAATATTTCAAAGTATTTTAAATTTCAGGGAATCAATGATATATAATCGTACATTCTGTATTGAATTTAATAAATATTCTTTCCATGCAGGGTGGTCAAATGGCCGGAGGACAATACGAAAAATAAATAACAGGGTGGCTCATAATTAATGGTACACAGTACGCCTTGGGTAAAAATATTGCGATTTGGCCAAACTTAGCTTAGTTCAAAAGTTGATAATAACCGAGATACAGGGTGTCCAAGTGAATTTTTTTTCGATTTTCCTAATTAACTTTTTTTTAGCCAATATTTTATGATACAATTTTGTGATTGGGGGTTTTTCGGGGTGAGAAATTTAAATTTGTTAAGAATTTTGATGTAGATTGTAGAGGACGCTCTCTGCGACACTCTAGGTACATGTAAAACAAGTGTAACTTTTTGCGCCTTAGCGTATGTATGTTTTTATTAAAAATATCACTTTTCTCATTAATTTTACGTAATAAAGGTGTACTTTGTAAATGTCACGACGAGTAACGGTTTTCGAGATTTTTACATTAACAATTTCTAATGCATTCGGATAAGTTTTGATCTGCAAGTGTGAAATTTTGCAAATACAGAGAAAGCGCTTTGAAACTTCATTTCTGTCAAAATCCGTTGTGATTTATCAGAATTGTGGATATTTTAAAGAGGTTTAAGTAAATTGTTATTAAAAGTTAAGTTAAAAATACAACGACATAACTTATTTTCTAACGAATAAATGCGAGACATGGTATGCTTATAAGCACGAGAAAATTTTAACGGACACTTGCGTAATCCCATCATTTACGGCATTCAGCAATAATTGCAAGGATTCTGTTAAATTTTTCACGACAAAATTTTTCATATTAGCTTTCAAATAGCAATTTCGCTACATTCAATCAGTTTTAATAACTTTCCATCAATTAAAATATTTAATTTTTGCCAACTACGCCCCACAGTAACCCTTCATTTTGATGGTGTAGGCAAGGTCTTCTTTTCTAAACAACGTTTGAATGGAATGATATCGCCAAATTATTATTTTAGATAATTTGTTTAAATAGGGGTGAATAAAAATACATAGTTGATATTTTTTAAATTTGGCGGTGATATTTAATTATTATTGAAGAATGGCTTTCAGCGGGCAATGGATTATCCTTAGAGAATGCTTAAAAAATTATTTATTATCTAGATGCTCGATACAGACATACAGTATATTGGCCATCATAGCACTCTATTCAAATTTTGTTTAAGAGATTGTAAACAAACCTTGCAATTACCCTCAAAATAAAGTATTACCTACTATAGGATGTTATTTGTCAAAAATAAATATTTTAATTGATGAAAAGTTTTAGTTTTGTCGATATTTCAGCAAACTTGATGATTTTAGACATACTAACTGTTACTTATGACCGTTATAACCTTTTACAAATCATAAAAACTTTTTGGGCCACCCTGTATAATGTGCAATTTTTTAAAACATGCGTCTCCCCCCCCCCCATCATAATACATATACAGGGTGTTCATTTGAAAACTTCCCACCACGGATTTATCGAAAACCACTGATTAATAGAAAAAACGCCGAGACACGTCAAAAGATTTGCCAAAGGGGACAACTTTTTAACTAAAAACTACTTCACCCCCTTTTACCCTCTGCCCCCCGGGGTCATCCCCTTAAAAATTTTAAATGACAAGGGGTATCAAGTAATAGCTTGTTTGAAAGGTCTTTCAATGTGCTTTATTTTGACATTTGATTTTTTAAAATCGGTCGATTCGTTTTCGAGAAAAGTAGAAAAATCTTCATTTATCTTAATTTGTTCAGATAGAAAAAAAAAAACAAACACACGAAAATATCACTTTTTATTTCAATAAGTGTTCAAAAACCAACATAAACAGCAATTCGGAAGATTAGACGTGGCAGCAACCAAATAACAACCCGACTTTTTTTCAGCCATCTATTTATAAACACGGATAACATAGGCGAACTGTATTTATTCTTATACCTGTTTAGGTTTTTAAAGTTGCTAAGGAAAAGAAATAATTTCATTATAATAAAAAAATATCGATTTCAAATTGTGGGAGGATTTATAGATAAATCTGATGCACATTCAGCCCTACCTATTAACTTTGGTTTTAAGGGGATACTCTGTATATATTTCAAAATTTGGAGTTTAGCGAGCATGCTTTGGACAAAATATGTAGCACATGAGTACGTCATTGTTAACAGCTTTCGAGAAAGTGGCAATTGAAAATATCAATCGGTCCTAAATGATGTCGTATCGGCAAAAAACCGCTAATATCACAACCAAATCAAAGTGGCTTTAAAAAGAAAATGTCCATTTATTCTATAATTCTTTGATATCTTAGACAGTGAACAGCTTTAAATATAAAATTAAGGGGTAGCTAAAAATAAATATTCTCAAATCTACAGGGTCTTTGACAAAAGCGGGATTACTGATATTTAAATAATATTTTTAAATGGGACACCCTATGTTTTTTACCCGGAATAAGTGCCCCGCTGTAGTGTATATGTATTTTTTTTCAATCTGTTTCGGCGTTGCCTAGTTTTTTTTTTGTTTGATTTGTTTAATGTTTCTTACAGATTGTTGCAGGGTTGTGCGACTACTATTTATATGGTTACGAGGTTTTTATACAGGATGCTCTAATATTACTTCGAAGCTTCGGGAAGTTTGGATTAAATTTACACAATTTTTTCAAATGATACACGATACACCCTGTTTATTTTTGTGAAACATTAAAATTCCTGAGGTCTCCTTATAATTATTTAAAAATATTATTATTACATAATATGATTATTTTCTTCAAATTTCCGCTTTTTTTTAATCTGATATTTTTATTTTAAGTTTAAATGGTCTGGACAAATACGTATAGAATCTCCTGCATTTTATTGTATTATAATGTCAAAACCGCAAAAAAATACAACGTTCTAAAAAGTCAAAAATTAATAAAAGTTGTTTAATTAAATTTTGTATCGTATTGTTTCTGCGGCGTTGCAAATCATAAATATACCAAAAGTGATTTTGTGAAATAAGTTGTTTAAACTGTCGTCCATTTTGATTTATGTAGGTTTGAACTCGATTCATAAAATTTCCTAATATATTAAATAAAGTCAAGGGTGTTGAGCTTTTAAATGCCCCTCTAATTTGTTCTTTCATATCATTGCGAGTGTTGGCTGGTACGTGATATACTTTTGATTTTACGCAACTCCATGCTTGTCAGATCAGGCGGAATTGATAAATCATTGATGTTTTTTTTACCTTTTAAGGTAAGAAATCTTCATTGTTTCACGTTCTGACATTTTGTGACATTGTGAACTTATAAAATTAATTTAGGTATTTCCCAAGAATTATTTTACAATTTTCTAAACAAAAATGGTTTTGTTGGAAAGGCAGAGTATCGAAGTTTTGATATTGTTAGGATGTGGAGATAAAATAAAAAGTCAAAGTGAAGTGTGCACTTTATTTAATGCTAAATATCCGAAAAATCAAATTTCACAGGGCACTGTTAGTAAAATATTCCACAACTTTGATGAACATGGCACAGTAAAGGAATGGACGGCCACGTGTTTCAGGCGACGATGTAAAATTGGATATTGCATTATCTCTGCAGGATAATCCGCATGTTTCAACAGTTTCATTGGCTCAAAATCATGATACATCTAGAGGTACTATTGGAAGATTTTTGAAAGCAGAAAAATTATAAAGTATGTCTTGTCCAAGAGCTTTTAGAAGATTACTATGATAGGCGTTTGCAATTTTGCGAAGAAATTATGAAACGGTGTGACGAGAATAATAGGTTTCCACACAACATATTATTTTCGGATGAAGCTACTTTCTATTTAAACAGGGTGGTTAACAGACATAATTATCGCTTCTGGAGTCAAGAAAATCCACGATGGATATTTGAAGCGCATACTCAGCGGCCCCAGAAAGTAAATGTATGGGCAGGTATCATTAATAACCGAATTTTAGGGCCATTCTTTTTGAAAGGAAACCTCACAGCTGAACGGTACCTGGATTTCTTAACCTTCGAGTTGAGGCCTGCTTTAGCTGTAATTTTTCCCAACGAAGTAGATCCAGATATACCTAATGAAACAATTTGGTTTCAGCAAGATGGTGCTCCCCGCATTTTGGTGTCAATGTGAGAAGATATTTAGATCAGATATTTCCAGGTCGCTGGATTGGACGACGTGGTACAATTGAATGGCCACCGAGGTCCCCAGACTTAACGCCTCTACATAACATACAACAACACATAACATACCGGCTGAAGCCATTCGAAATTCCGTCGACAGATTTTACCATCGTCTGGGAGCATGCCAAGTAGATGGTGGAGGACATTTCCAGCATTTGCCACGTTAAACCACCTTTTTGTTGTGTTTTCTTTTGCTTCGTTACATTTTCATTTTTTTTGACAAAATAGTCACAATGTCACGAAATGTCAGAACGTGAAACAATGAAGAGTTCTTACTTTAAAATGTAAAAAAAAACATCAATGATTTATCATTTCCGCTTATTTAAATATGGATTTTTTTTAAAACTTTTAACAGTCGCCATTTTGAAATAGCTTGACAGAATCGCGCCAAAATATATGAGCATACTGTACGAGATATTAGCTTTCAAATGATGTATCACAAGCTGTATGTTTCCATTTAAAAAAAAGATCGATGTCGTCATATCTTTGACAAATGTCTATAAAAAAACAAACGAATAACGTCAAAATGTGAGCATATATAAAACTAAATTGACGGGTCCGAGCATTTTCCCCAAAAGTTACAGGTTAAGGCTATATTAATTTTATTCCGGACTTCTGGGCAGCCCTGTATAAAACGGCATGCTTTTATACTATTGTATTTATAAAATATCTCTAAAAAACCAAAATATTGATAAAAAATACAAAAAACGCAGCAAAACGAAAACGAACTACTCTTTGGTTTTCTTAGAAAATCTTTCTCCTTTACCCGAAAAACTCCGTTTGGTGCTTTTTTCTTATACTATAGGAGCATCCCTCTTCAATATCCAACAATAGTCCGCCATCATTATTGTATCCAGTCGTTCCTGATACTTCTTCTTCATTTCTATAATGTCTTGGTGAAATCGTTCACCTTGCTCTTCACTGCCATCACTAAGGCTTGCAGGAAAATAGTCCAAATGTGCGTGTAAAAAGTAAGTTTTTATGCTGATATTGGAACCTAACTATTAAAATTTGTCCAGCATGTTCTATAGTTCTACACAATGTGCACATAATTTTGGTCTTTATTATTTTCCAGAAATTTATTTACCACTTCCTTAAAAGGCTTCCACGCATTGTTTTCGGTGCTATTCGTGACCAATTAAATCACACTTCAAACTCATCAATTTTCGTTAGCGTTCTTATTTGCGAACTAACAAAGATACCTTCTTTAATCTTTGCTTCTGATAGACAGGGACATTTTTCACTCAAGAATTGAAAACATTGACCTGTTTTGTCCACCGCTTTAACAAATTGCTTTACTAAACCAAGTTTAATATGAAGTGCAGGTAATAATACTTCTTCAGGATCAACTAGACTTTCATAAAAAACATGAATATTTCGTCAATCCAGATTGCTGACCTAGAAGAAGGCCTAACATTTTTATGTCGCTGCATAGTAGCCAGTTGTGATTTTTGTAGTCTATTGTCATGAGAAGTTCTTTAAGATTTTCGTAAGTTTCTTTTAATTGAGCCAAATAGCCCACAGGAACAGAAGCATTAAAAATTGACATTACATAAAAGAAGAAGGTTGAAACACATAAAAGGGTTCGTCATCTTCATCATTTTCATTATCACTTTGTAAAATTTTTGGTGCCACAGGTATAGGGATAACAACCGTATGGGGCACTGGTCTGATAGCTGACATAATATTTGGATACATAATGTATTTTAAAGTTCTGGTATTATGACCTTTAGTGTTGCAAGGGCTAAAATAGCAATCGTCTGTATGATTCTTGGGTTCTCTCCATACCATCGGTATTCCAAAGGATAGTTCTTACCTTGTTCCTTTAATCCAGTGCTTTAGAGCTTCTTCGCAAATCTTACAAACAACATGCGGTGCCCAAAATGTATCCTGATCTCCGAGTATTACATTAAAATATGCAAAATACGCGTTTATAACAAACTCTTCGTACTTTTTCACAATAAAGTTAGCTCAAATGTAACAAAAATCATCAGGCTTATTTTTGCAACTTCGACAGAACATTTTTGCAACAAATTACTTTACCAAAACTAAAACTAATTATTATTTAAGTGCTACGCATTAAACTAAATGTGAACTATTCAAAGCTCTGATTTATAGAAGTATTCCTCAAAATTCAGGGACTATTCTGAATATAGGGATTCCCCATCAGTATTCTACCTATTAATACTGTAGTATTATTGATGCTTCTTAAATAAGAACAGTAATTAGCAAATACTTATTTTATGTAATAAACAAATACGACAATTTTATAGAAAAAATGAACTATACGTGATAGAAACCAACGACGATTGATTTGGTTATTAGTACGTCAACTTAAAAAAACAAAACATGTGTTATCACAAATTCTTCGTAGGCCCGTGTAATTTATGAGATATGGCATAACACACTAAATGGACACTCTGTATATTAATTCATTTATTTCTTTCTTTCAGTTTATAGCAGCTAGTGATAAATTATGGTTCATGCTAGAGATGTATTCATTCGTAGATTATTTTACGATACCCCCGTCCTTTGTTTCAATATACCTCGACCGAACTTGGATAGGTAAGCATTAATCCTCCTGCATAATACCGCTGATAGAACTGGCGTGTCAAGGGTTTCTATAACAAATGATCAAAATTAAAAAAAAAAACACAAGTTATTTTTAAAGTTCTACAATTAAAAATTCAAATTATTTTAAAAATTGCCACCTTAAGGTACTATATTGAGCTTTGTTGACGAACATGGAAAGTTTATCCATTTTTGTAGCAGTTTGGCTTCAAGTTTCTTTTTATATCTTCATTAATGAGAATGGGGGCAGTTGGTGAATTCAATTCAATTCTTAATTCGAGTTATACAAAGAATTATTAATCTTACTCACGTCAACAGTACAATTAGAAATAGAATATTACAGCTTAAAACTTATATGCATGTTACAAAATAAAAATTATAATGTTCAATAATAAAATGGAAGAAAAAAAAATAAAATCTATCCACTTCCATGAATGCATCTGTATTGTAGTAAGCCCTTGCGGTTAGTTGTTCTCTAAAGTAAGAGGTGAAGCCTTTTTCATGCAGGCTCTTAATCTCAATTAGTAACTTATTATAGAACAAGGGACTATAGTAATTAACTAAAATTGTAGTTCGTTGTATTCTATGGAAATTTATTCTGATATTATCAGCCGTCCTAGTGGGATAATTATGATATGAAGAATTAATAGTGTAGCGATGAGTGTCCTTGTAACAGTAAAGAATGCACTCGTATATGTATCTTCCCGGAACTGTTAAAACTTTAAGATCTATACATTTTTTGTTCGACGTCATTTCTGAACCCGCCACAATGCGTACCGCCCTTCTTTGGAGAGCAAAAATGCGTCTTACATTGGCCGAATGACCGCATGCCATGATGGCGTAGACAGCGATTGACTTGAACACCGCGTGAAAGGTCTGCAGCAGTGCTGCTACCGGAAGTATGCGGGCCAGATTTTTTAGGAGATAAATATTTCTGTTGAGACGCCCTGCCATGTGGTCTACATGAATTTCAAATTTCAGCGTAGGGTCTAGACACACCCTTAGAAATTTTACCCCTTCTACGTAATCTACTGTTATATTATGTGTAACGATTTATCTAAAATTATTATAGGGAAATATTCTCCTAGTTTGAAATTTGGCAGTTAGCCCTGAAAGAGCACCTGGTACGAGCTTAGGCGGTCCGCAAATTTCCAGGAGAATTGACATTTCCCGTAGATCTGTAGAACGGATAATATAGGAAGATTTGGGGCTTAAATTCATTAAGCGAGAATATTCATTTAAACTTACTCCTGAAGTCAAAGCTAGAAGATTGTTGAGATGCAGACATCTTTTAAATAAATTTAGGGCTAGAAGAGATATTCAAAAAATTTGGTTTACTGATGAAAAGATTTTTGCAATAAATCCGTTGAAAAATGCCCAAAATGACAGATTATGTATTCCTAAACAACAACGCAACTATTCTCTCTATTTCTCTCTATTTCTCTCATTCCATATGTCATGCTCATTGTCTTTGCTACGTTCAAAGTAAGCTTATTTGCCACAAACCAGTTTTTCAGGTCTTCGATCTTGACGTCGCGCGTCGTATCATCAGCAAACAGAAGAATTTTTGCGTTTGAGGATGCATTGCTAATGCCATTAATATATATCAGGAAAAGGAGGAGTCCCAGGATTGATCCCTGAGGTACTCCATACTTTATTTTTTCCCACTTTGTTGCTGTTGATGTCAACTGTCTTCTGCTGTTTACCCCCAAGGTTACTCTTCATCAGTGCCACGCTTCCATCGCCGAGCCCATAGAACGATTATTTCCGATCGAGCACCTCATAAGACACGCAGTCAAGGGCCTTTGAGAGGTCACAGTACGTCGCCATCACATACCGCACCCCCTCAAAAGCGTCCGCCATGCACTCGAGTAAATATAAAATAGCCAGGGTAGTGGATGAGCCAGCCAAATTGACTGTCAGTAAATAAGTTATTATCATTGAAATGCTAATATAGCTGTTCTTTTAAAATAAATTCATATATCTTAGATAGGACCGGAACCAATGATATTGGGCGGTAGTTATTGATGTTACTTTTTTCCCCTTTTTTGAATATATGTATTACTTTAGAACATTTAAAGCACGAAGGGAAAATTGTATGCTTAATGCTTAAGTTCAGGCGCTTAGTGAGAGGGATAATTAGAACATTCTTAAGTGCCTTCATCATAGGGACATTCATATCATAGATTGATATCTCTACTATTTTTGTTTTTAGTGAATTTATGGCATTCCTAACTTCTATGAAAGTGACATCTTTAAAACCAAAATTAAAATTTGCTGGTCTCTGTCCGAGCCTGGTGCCGCTGCCAACAGCTCTTCAGCTATACTAGTGAAAAAAGTCGTCAGCAGTAAGATTCTATTCAAAATCACAATGCTCACCCATACCCCTGTACGAGTTCATAACCTCCCAAGAAGTTTTAACTGGATTGTTAGAATTCACAATGTGATTTGTATACGCAGACTTTTATATATATATATATATATATATAACTTATCTATAAAAGTTCTGTATCTTTCACACCTCCTATCCAAAGGTTAATTTTATTGGTAGTTTGTCTTCCATGGGGCGTTTTGTATAAAGTTCCGGTACTTCACGGTATTTTCCGAAAAACATGCAAAAAGCATCGCACATTTGAATTTTGTCTCCACAATAACGCCCTCCAGCGGCAATCGTATAATTCTAAAAATAAATTCCAGCGTTTTTTCTCGTTTCGGTTGTCTTTGGTTGGTCTATAAATTTTTCTTTAGCCTAAAATTTCCTGTAATTTGAATCTTGACTTAATTTGAACATCACATAGCTAAAAAGTAAAAACAATACAATACAAGGCAATACACAAGACGTGCTTAATTTTTCATTAGGTAATCCAAAACAATGCGGTTTAAAACGTACTTATTTAATATTTTAAGGTAATAATGGGTCACGCTTGCTACTGTATTAAGAATCTAGTACAGCACGCTCACCCAAAATGTTGCGACCTAAACTCGGCAATTATAATCCAAATTAACTATTTATATTGACTTGCTGAACAATACAAAAGCAGAAAAATAATTGTCCTAATTTAAGTCATGTTAGTATTATGGAGGGTGTCCGGGAAAATGTGGGAAATGTCTTGGATTCAGATAGAATATGAAAGAATACCTCTGAAGGACGCCGCTGGAAATCGGTTTTTCTTGAATTACTTTCAAAGTACTTAATACAATTTAATAAAAATTTAATGTGATGGACACTAGTAAGTACCTCTAAAAATATGTCCTTGAAATATATTTAACTTTTTTAGTTTACCGGGGGTAGACTAAGCTTTACAACTCAATCCTTAAATTTTTAACACCCTGTATGATAAAAACTTAAAAAAGTAAATCTGGGTAGCTTGTGCCTTGGACTAAAAAAAAGATACTTTTGTTTATTGTCGATAAGATGAACCGTTTTCGAGAAAAAGAATAATAAACGAATTCATGGTTTATTTTAATAGAGAGGACCATGATTTCTATTTTGTTTCTAGACAACAAAGTGTTATACCAAAGTGGTTCAAACGACAGAAAAATTTCATTTTAAGTTGTTTAATCCGAAATAATACAAAAATTTAAAAATCACAGTGATGTAATAGGAGGCAGCTTAACGAGTTTATTGAAAAACTTCATAAGAGGGTCTATCCAACGGTTTGAATAGATGTTATTCAGGTGCTCCAGCACACCAACGCTGAAATGGGGTGGTGCCCCATCATGCATGAAGTAC
This sequence comes from Polydrusus tereticollis, assembly GCA_963920685.1. Taxonomy (NCBI): domain Eukaryota; kingdom Metazoa; phylum Arthropoda; class Insecta; order Coleoptera; family Curculionidae; genus Polydrusus; species Polydrusus tereticollis. The sequence continues at coordinate 63,145,806 of OY987329.1, forward strand.
ATGTTTCGGCGAATTTCAAGTGGTAAGTTTTCTATTAAATCCTGAAAAGCGTTCTGGAGGAACTCCAAATAAAGTTGTCCATTTAAGCATTCCGGCAATACGAATGGTCCAATCAAAAAATTGTCAATGATTCCTGCCTAGATATTAGTTCATTGGAACTAATGTTGATGATGCAAAACAATAGTGGCATGAGGAATTTCATCAGCCCATACATGTGTGTTTTGTAAATTGGTGATACCATTTTGGGCAAATCTTGCTTTATCCATGAAAAGAATATTGCTAATGAAGCTTACATTATTTCATTGCTGATTCAATAGCCAAACTGCATTCTACGAGGAAAACCTTTAGGAATCAGTTCATGTACTTTTTGCAAATGATATGAATATAACAGCTGTTCTTGAAGAACCCCATGCACTATTGTCTTCGATGTAATAAACTGTACTGATAATTTTCGAGTGCTCGTTGATGGAGTATCATCTACAGCATTTAAAATAGTTTCCTCTAATTATGCCGTACGTATGGTTGTTCTCAGACCAGCATCAGTACTAATTTTTCCAAACTTTCCTGAAATTATGAAGAAAGTGAATAATATGTATTACCTTATTAACTAGAATCGCTCACCATTCTCTCTTAGACGTTGGTCAACTCGTTGAAATGTCTTCTGGTTTGGCATCCTACGATTACAAAATCTTTTGTGATATAACCTTCTAAAGCATTGCAAGACGCAAGACCATACATCAGATGCATATCTGCAAACATTGATAGTTCGAATGAATTCACAATTAAATTTTTGTGCCAATAAAAAAAAATAAAACCCATATTTTTTGCGAATATAGGTCTTCTACAACTATTCGTTTATTATTCTTTTTCTCGAAAACGGTTCATTTTATCGACAATAAACAAGAGTACCTTTTTTTTAGTCTAAGGTGCAAGCTACCCATATTTATTTTTTTAAAGTGTTTATCATACAGGGTGTTAAAAATTTAAGCATTAAGTTATAAAACTTAGTCCGCCCCTGATAAACTAAAAAAGCTAAATATGTTTCAAGAACACTATTTTAAGAGGTCCTTACTAGCATCACATTAAATTTTTATTGAGGGGCACATATCGCCGTAGGGAGGGCCTATAAGAAAAAATTTTAGAATAACTTGTCATGTTATTTTTCCATGTTCTATCTGAATCCGAGAGATTTCCCACATTTTCCCGGACACCCTGTATAAAAAAAACTAAAACTAATAACAGAAGATATATCTCCTTTTTAATCTAAATCAGCTAGGTTATTACAAGGATAATAATTTGGTTATAAAATATGATCCTTGTAATAACATTAGTTCTATAATTTCGTAAATAGTATTTATTTATTAATTTTTTGAAAATCCAAAAAGAAAATGTCTTTTTGTATTGCCTTAAACTACAAACCCGGATCTCTTTTAACTTTATTCCATTTTTTAGTAGTTGCTGTATAGTCTCGAAGATTTCAATCATTCATTGCTTAACCTTAACATTACGCGGTGTTTTATGACAATTTTATTGCTTTCAGGTCTTCGGTTTCTTCGTGCGCTACGTCTTATGACTGTACCAGATATTTTACAATACCTCAATATTTTAAAGACTTCCAGTTCCATACGTCTTGCTCAGCTAGTTTCAATATTTATATCTGTATGGCTTACGGCTGCTGGAATTATTCATTTGGTGAGTATTTTACAGCTCAATAATACCTACTTATTTTATAGAATCGCTTTTATTTTAAAGTTATCCTTAAACCTTAACCGCAGAAATAGGTTGCCAGTTATTAAAAACATTACTTGAGTATTAATATATGGTTAAACTCGTGTGGGAAACTGTACGGAAACGATTGAACTTCGTTAAAATGTTTTTATATGGACTAGACGCATGTTTCAAAAATATTTAACATTATGCAGAATGGCCCAGAAATGATGATATTATTTTTAATGAGACATCCTATATACAGAGTTATTCAGAAGTACGGTACACAACTTAAGCGGGTGATTCCTCATGATATTCTAAGAGTTTAATGAACATGTGTCAGGAGTTGCCCCGTTTTTGATATACAGGATGTTAAAGTTAACAAAAAAATCGGTTTCGGGGATCACCCTAAGGAATATTATTGACGAAAATATGTACGCCACTAACTTTTTTTTTAAATTTGATATTTTTGTCCGATTTACCAACTAATAATACAACTTTTTGTTCCCTGAATTATTTTAGTATCTTGTTTCATTTTGGAGAGGAAATATAAAACCCCCGTTATTGCATGTACAGGGACATTTTTTTAAGAGTCTCACCCGATTGGCGATTTCCCTGCTGACTATAATGAAAAACAAACCATACATGTCTCAATGATTCTCGACAAAGAAGCCGAATTTAATGTCAAAAAATATATAGGTTCACAAATTTGACAGATACGACGCCTTTATCGATTTTGTCTTTTAAGTATCTCACCCCTTTAATAAATAGACCTCCTAAGCTGAACACCTTAATTTTTTTCACAGTTACATAATTTCCCGTGACCAAGCTATCTACGCTATAATCAAATCCGACAGATGTCAAGAAGTGACAGATACGACGCCATTTTAAATTATTTTAAATGGCAACCCTTATAAACAACCATACGGGTAAATTACACTTGGTGATCCGATTTGAAACACATATAGTTGTTGATATTTATTTTCAGCTGTTTCGGAAATACGGGGGTTCCTAAATTGCCTTCATCAATTTTGTCTTTATTAAAGGGGTGAGACACTTAAAAGACAAAATCGAAACGGCTGAAAATAATTATTAACAACTATACGTTTTTGAAATCGGATCGCCAAATGCAATTTACTTGTGTGGTTATTTATGAGGGTAGCCATTTAAAAAAATTTAAAATTGCGTCGTATCTGTCAAATTTGTAAACCTATATATTTCTTGACATTAAATTCGGCTTCCTTGTCGAAAAGCATTGAGAAATATGTGGTTTGTTTTTTTATTATAGTCAGCAGGAAAATCGCCAATCGGGCGAGACACTTAAAAAAATGTCCCTTTACATAAAAATACCTAGGTATTTTAAAGTTAATTAAAACTTTTAAATTAAAAATAAAATATTTTTTTTTAAAAATGATACAAAAAATATGCAACAGTCAATCAAAGCAAATGTTGAAAATGGCCACCTTTTGATAAAACGCACGATTGCAATCATCTCACCCATAGACATATAATAATTTTTTTATATGTCTATGTTCTCACCATTGATTCTCTTTCACGTTCTAAAATGCCTGCATTTCAATTATTCGAATTCTCAAGTCGTTTCATTTAGTGCCGGCATCTTGCATACAAGATATTTAGGTGACCCCATAAATAATAGTCTAGAGGATTCAAGTCGGGAATGCGAGCTGGACAACCTTGGGGACCTGCGCGTCGAATCCAGCAATTAGAAAAAGTGTTGTTTAGTATTGACGAGCAACTAGGCCAAAATGAGCTGGGGCGCCGTCGTACATGAACCCCATATTAGTTTTTATTTGTAGAGGTACGTCTTCTAACGGAAGGTCAAGTTTTTCTGATTAAAACTGCGTATAAGAGTTTGCATTTAATCGAGGTGGTAAAAAGTAGGGTCCGATAAGTCGCCAATGATCCCTGGCATACATTCACCGAAAATTGTTGCTGAAAACGCCTTCTCCAATTTTATGAGGATTGTCGTCCGCCCAAAAATGTTCGTTATGAAAATTCATAATGACTTCTTTTGAAAAAGACGCCTCATCAGTAAATCAAATGTTCTACTGAAATCAAACCTTGACTGAAAATCACGGGGAAGCAGAGCTTGCACACGTTGAATATGGTATGGGTATAATTGATAAAGATGCAAAACCCTCCAAATAGTTGATGCACTTGTTTGAAGTTGCACTCTACCTTCCTGGCACTAGTTGAAGGATCATCTTCTATCTCTCGAAGTATACCCTCTTCTAACTCAGGTGTGGTTACTGGTGCAGGTCTGTCAGGAAGTTTCTTACTACGTTCAAAACTCCCAATCTCACTCAATCTTGCATAGAGCTGTCTAAATGTTTTGACGCATGGCAGTACTCTGTTTGGATAACGTTCCTGATAAATTCGCCGAGCTTCTTCAGCATTTCCATTTGCTAAGCCATAATTGAAATGCATCTTGGCCATTTCAGCGTTAGTAAAGTTATTCGTTTTTGACTTGTTATTAACGAAACAGGTAAATTAGATATCAAAACTTACCTTTACCTCATATTTTATTTAACTTTGAAATACATAGGTATTTTTTTTGTACATGCGATAAAGTGACTTTTATTTTTTTTCTGGAAAAAGAAACAAAGTACGAAAACAATTCACGGAACAAAAAAGTTGTATTATTAGTTGGTAAATCGCAGAGAAAATATCGAGTTTAGAGAAAAGTCAGTGGCGTACATTTTTTTGTTAATAGTATTCGTTAAGGTGGTCCCCAGGACGCCACTTGACTTAATAAATTTATTCTAGTTAGTGCTATTTAAGCCCCTTATTACTATGAATATCGGTACCAAATTTCAATAAAATTGATTAAAAGATATTTAAAAAAAATATAAAAAACCGATTTTTCTTGAAAAACTTTAACACCCTGTATGTCAAAAACGGTGCAACTACAAACACATATTCATATAAACTTTTTCTCTTAGAATATCATAAGAAATCACCTCCTTTAGTTACGTACCGTACTTCTGAAACACCCTTTATATCATGATTTTAAATTACTTTGATATAATGTTATAAAGATCAGAAATTTGAATGGAGTGCTACGGACAAATTATTGTATATCTTCCAAAATACACCTCCGATAATAGAATACTAGTCGAGCAGTGGCGGCTTGTGATGTTAGAACTAGTGCTCCGAATTTTTAATTTTTAAGTATTCGAATATTCACTTTATTTATTATTCAAATATTCAAATTATTCATTGTCTGAGTATCATCTACGAGTATTCAAATATTCGATTTCGAATATTCAAATATTAAAATAGTTCAATACTTGTAGTGATGTTCGAACATTGAATAATTTGATAATTTTATTTTTAATACCTTTAATTTGAATTTAAGCCTTATACAGGGAGTCAGTTTGAAGACTTTCAATGCAAATATCTCGAAAACTAGAAAAGTTAGAACAAAGCGATTTCGTTTAAATGTTATTTGGATAGGGGGAACTAAAACCACCCTACTTTAGTCAAGGGGTCAGTCACTCCGTCACACCACCACTTTAAAATTTAAAATGGCATCACCTATTATAACTCAAATGGAAGGTCTCACTGAGTAGTATTTAGTTGCACAAAAAAAATAGATAGAATAGAAAATTTGTAATTTGAATAAAAGAAATTTTTGTAATTTATAAAAATATTGAAATATTGAATCTTGTTGAAAATGTAGCGACTTTTTATCTAAGTTCCTATTTCCAGCAATATCCAGCTGATTTGAAAATAGGTTGTATTCTTTACAACAAAATTAAATGCATTTTGATCATTTAATCAAATAAAATAATATTTAATTTTTTTTATTTTCAATTTTATCAAATTGCAAATTTCTTTTCTATTGATTTTCTTTGTGCAGTTAAATACTGCTCAGTGAGACCTTTCATTTGGGGGATAACAAAGGGGGTGGTGCAATTTAAAATTTTTAAGTGGTGGTGTGCCTAGGGGGTGACTGACCCCTTAACTGAAGTATGGTGGTTCTAGTTCCCTTTACCCGAATAACATTTATGCCAAATCGCGTTGTTCAAACTTTTGTAGTTGTCGAGATATTTGCATTGAAAGTTTTCATATTGACACCCTGTATAGCTTCTACGTATTAGAAAAAATTAAAACTTTTTTATGGTTTAGAATGGCCACAACTTTTTTTATCAAAGTAGTTTTTTCCTTTTTTTGTTAAGGAACTAATTTTTTGAACATTTTGAAACAAAAAAGGTACTCTTTTGAAAATCCGCTGAAGTAAGCCGTTTTTGAGATATTTCGGTTTTTAGTGTTCGATGCCGCACCGGAATATTTAAATTATTCTGAATATAAAATGTTTGCTGTTATCTTGAGAGATGAAATGTGGTGAATTAGCAGTGGAAAATGTTTTTTTTTAGATACTTTTTTGGAGTGTCACATCCAAAAATCCTCAGGTTTTTTACCTGTTTTTTGCTTGCAGAACTGTATCCTTTAGCCATCTTTACAGTCAATTTAAAATTTAACTAACACGTTTCAAACACCTTATTTATTCTCGCATTGGCAAATTCTTACTGAAACACTTACTGTAAACAACATAGACATAGCGAAAATTCTTAAAATACGAAAAATGTTTACATTTAAATAGTCTGTTGCAAAAAAAATTTTAAAGGTGTTTATCAAACAGGTAAAAAATCCGAGGATTTTTGGATGTGACACTCCAAAAAAGTATCTAAAAAAAATACATTTTCCACTGCTAATTCACTGACCACATTTCATCCTCAAAGATAACAGCAAACATTTTTTATTCAGAATAATTTAAATATTCCGGTGCGGCATCGAACACTAAAAACCGAAATATCTCAAAAACGGCTTACTTCAGCGGATTTTCACAAGAGTATCTTTTTTGTTTCAAAATGTTCAAAAAATTAGTTCCTTAACGAAAAAAGGAAAAAACTACACTGATAAAAAAGTTATGACCATTCTAAACCATAAGAAGTGAATTGTGAAAACGCACATGGGGCAAGTGCGTCTTTGGAGATCAAGGGTCCATCTCAGTATATTAAATGAATTCGCGGGGCAAGAGCACTTAACCAATATGTAAAATTTTTTAAAACTTTTTGCAAATCTGAATTATCTTTATTTCTTTACAAATTAAATACTTTGATGTCAGGGGTAAAAAGTAGACAAAAAAATCATTTTTAGGAACTTTTTATTCTGTCGGAAAAAGTATTATAAGTAAATAATACAGTTATCGCAAAAAACTTATTATTCTAAAAAAATATTCTAAGGTAAATAAACAGTATTATTTGAACCCCTCTTTTTTACTGGGTATTGTACATATTATCAAATTGTACTTCCAAGCTTATTTCACCTCTGCGGCTAATTTTCGGGTTAGGAAGGACTGAAATAATGTTCTCAGAAAACCGACAAACAGTCTTGAACAGTAGGCAAAATGAACATAGTTTCTCTTGAAAAATATAATAAATATTAATATAAAAAATACTTTCTTTAGCAAAATTAGTAGTAAAGTCGTAATCAGACATATTAGTCTCTTTACCCACATATAATATTTAATAATTTTTTTTCGGGAAATTTAACTATAGGACCCAGTCATTGAAAATCATGTCGTTTATGTTTTTTGATGTATTTTGTAAGTCTTGTTGTTCTTTCTCAAAAACGCACTTACCCTAGTGGTAAAAATCGCACTTGCCCCAGTCGCGTATTTTCAAGGGGCAAGTGCGACCCCGAATATATCCTAAAATCAAGCAAGCAAATTCAAGTCAATTATATATAGTGAGTCACAGAAGTAATGTCTAAATTCATTTAAAATTCAGAGGTATGTTTTTTGAATAACTGGGTAGCCCAAAAACAAGTTAGGACTATTAACTTCATTTTTTCAAATTAAAACATCTATTTTTTATTCCATTTTTGAATTTTGTCGATTTCTAAGTATGTTTCATGTATCATGTCTTATACCTAAACTGAAGAGTTGTCAAAAAAATTACGATTGAACATATCAATAGTAAGACTGTATATCTGACGATTTATTTGTAAATCGAGCAAAACATTCCATTGTGTGTTAATTTTGTTTGTAATGTTGACTTGTCTCCGACGGTGAAGTTAACGGAACGAGAAAAAATTGAAATTCTATGCAGGGTTTGGTCTTGGTAATAAAACACGAACTCAAACAGAAACAACTCAATTATTCAATGAAATTCATCCTAACCGTCCTCCCATATGTCAAATGTGTGTAGAATAGGGGCTACATTTGAAGAATTCGGTCATGTTGGAGATTTGCCTAAATCTGGTCGTCCTGCTCGAGATGAAAATGAACAACTTGACGTTTTGCTTTCCATGGAAGAAAATCGATGTACTCCTCTGTCGCACATTGGGGTCAATTTACACATTTGGAACTGTTGTTCACCGAATAGTTCAAAAACACAAATATCATCCATACAAAGTTATTCCAGTACATGAGTTATTTGAAAATGATTTCGATAGGCGAAATAAGTTTTGTCAACGCATGCAAAATATGTGCAATCTGGATAATAATTTTGTTTCAAATATTATTTTTTTCGATGAAGCTACGTTCTCTTTAAATGGTAATGTGAACAGACAAAATTGTCGTTATTGGGCAACAGAAAATTCGCATTGGATGAGGGAGGTTCACAGTCAGTAGCCTCAAAAAACAAATGTGTGGTGTACAATAGTGCGCGGAAAAGTAATTATTCAATTTTTCTTTGAGCAGTCTTTAATTGGATTGGTATATCTCGAATTTCTTCAACTTGAATTAATTTCAGCATTAGTGCCTTTATTTCCAAATTCATTGGACTCCCCTGACGAAGCACTGATGTTTCAGCAAGATGGTGCTCCTCCGCACTATGCTGCCACTTTGCTTACATTTTTGAATGAAGCTTTTCCCAATCGGTGGATAGGAAGGAGAGGACCTATCGAATTAACTACTAAACTCCACTGGACTTCTTTTTGTCGAGTTACCTCAAATCGAAAGTATTTGTTGACAGGCCAAACAATCTGCAGGAGGTGAAAGAGAGGATCCGAAGAGAAGTGCGTGCCATAACTCCGAAAATGGTTAAAAACGTGCAAAGAGAGTTTAATGATCACCTTCTATATTGTCAAGCCTTAAATGGCGCACATTTTTAACATTTAATTTAATTTGTTGTTCTGTTCTATTTAAATAAACGGGTCTTACTTATTGATATGTTCAATCGTGATTTTTTCGATAACTGTTTAGTTAAGGTATTGGACATGGTACATGAAATATACTTAGAATTTATGCAAAATGAAGTTGATGGTCGTAACTTATTTTTGGGCCGCGAGTTCGAATGGCCTTCAATATTGAAATATTCTATTCGTTAACGTTCAAGTTAGACAATTGTATAGTAGAAGCACCGTACACGAGAGCAAAGTGTACGGTGATAGCAGACACCCATAATTTATTTATAAAGGGTTACCGCCAAACGACAAAAAATTGGGTTATTCTAATTCTAAATCTAATTTAGTAAAAATTGAAAACTGTAGGGGACAAACTTACGACAATGCTAGTAATATGTCTAGGAAATACAAAGGCGTTCAAGCCGAAATTAAAAAACGTAATAAGTTAGCACACTACGTCCCTTGTGCAACTCATTCATTATATCTAGTTGGGAAATCTAGCGTAGACAAATGTGTACAGGCTACAAGTTTTTTCGGATTTTTACAGAAAATATATGCCTTTTTTGTTGCATCTACCCATCGTTGGAAAATTTTAATTAAAAACATCAAGAAACAAAATGAAAAATGTGGGGACCATAAACGATTGTTAGCTGTAAAGCAACTTTCTGCAACAAGATGGTCGTCTCGCGAACAAGCAGTAAAATCCCTTGTCATTAATTATGATGGAATTTTTAATTCCTTAAAACAATTAGCCGAAGACACGTCAGAAAAAAAAGATACTAAAAACGATGCATTTTTGTAAGAAGCATATGGTGAAACTTGAAACTGCTTTTATGGCTACTTTTTGGAGACAATTATTAGAGCGGTTTGATGGCACCAATACTTATCTACAAAAATCCGGTCTCGATGTCATAACGGGACATAAAATGTTAGTTTCATTGTTAGAATTTGTTTGTAATCTACGAGGTCAATTCGAGTCTTTAGAAGAATAGGCGAAAAATATATCTTCGGTTTTAAACACTTCATACAAAGATGCATATCAACGTAGAAGCCTAAAAATAGCTGACGGCTCAACAGAAATATCACGACAAGGTCAAGATCAATTTCGCATAGAATCGTTCCTGCCTGATAGATAAAATAACATCTGAGCTTAAAAAGCGAAATGAAGCTTACAAAGAAATAAGTGACCTTTTTGGATTTTTTCCCAGTCAACTATTCTTTCTTCAGAAGAAATATATGCCAATGCCAAAACTTTAATTTCTCAATACCCCAACGATTTAGAAGACAAGTTGGCTTACGAACTTATTCAGTTCTCTTCATATTTAATAACTCTAAATATTGAAAGTGTCACTAATGTTCCCTTCCTTCTAAGTTATTTAATTGAGAAAGATTTGTTAGAAATATTTCCAAACACATCTATAGCTTTAAGAATTTATTTATGGATCCCAATTACTAACTGCGAAAGCGAAAGATCATTTTTAAAACTAGCTCTTTTAAAAAACAAATACAGGGCCACCATGGGCGAAGTTAGACGCCCAGTTTAGCTTTAATGAGTATTGAAAATGATCTTTTGTCTTCAACAGATTTTGACGATATTACTGATACATTTTCAACTTTAAAAGCACGTAAAAAAACATTTTATAAATGATTATTTTTTCGTTACGGTAAAAGTTTACATTATTTTTTTTGTTCTTTGTTATGTCTTTGTCTTTGTTTGCATTCTTATACAAAATATAATACTATAAATATTTTATTTATCTTCCCTAATCCGGCGCTGCGTATCGGTTGCTGACAGACTGAATAAAGATGCATTTGGTGGCTTGAATTTAAGAATGCGCTATGGCCAAGAGTACAAAGAGGGTATGGATGCCAAGAAAATCAAGAATTTAATACTTTATGATTTTTCTAAGGAGATAAGACACTCTTGCCCCAAAGTTGCACTTGTCCCACCTTATCTTACTCGAAAAATGCTTATATTTTATTATTAGCATGCTAAATTAAAAATTACTATTACATTTTACACTTTAGTTCACACCTCATTCATAAGACCAAGTAACAATATTTTTGTGGGTGTATTCTTAATTTGACAAAATTATTTCTGGATAAAATTTTTTTATATGGTTAACCATCAGAAATACTAATCTCGGTTTAAAAATACATTCACCTGACGCGAATAAGTGCAGTACGAATCTCAAAGCTCAAGGCCAAATTTTCATGCCGCCGCTGAATTTTATTGGGGATGACGTTGAAGTTTCGGCTGCAAACGATCAGGTGACGCGCATGCCGGTGCTTTTCAACAGCGACAACTGACAACGAGGTATGCGAATTAAGATAGCCGACGAGTTCGTACATATTATAGAACTTTTAAAAATACTATACTATAAATATTGTAGAATGTTAATTTAAAAAATAAAAATAATAATTATTTGGGAGTAGAAAAATCTACTTTTTTGGACTCACTTTTTATTTCTGTAATGTAAATTAATTTTTGCCAACGTTTCGGTAGTTTGGCTTCTATCTTATTCAGGGCTACAAAAATAAATGGGCAGGTTTGTAACCTTGATTGCTTTTTTAAATTTGGCACTAACAAAACAGAGAACTTAATGTATTTACAAGCAATTAGTTTAGAAACTATCAATTGGTGTGTATGGTGCATTGATGAGAGATGGATATATTACTGACCATATATATACAAGTGCGCGACGAAGATAAATATACTGCATATAATCCGTTCCGCCGGAAAAGCGTCAACAGGTAAAATATCTGCTGCACCTCACTTCGAGTGTCGTGCAGATATGCATCTTTCTCTTACGCCTTTATACCGATATCTCTCTCCGTCAGTCTACAATCCGTCTGTCAATTCCTCTTTCATTCACATTCAAAATTCACAGCTGATTTACAGAGCCGTCCCGTCACCGCACATATGGGCACTTTGTTTTGAGGTACTCTTTTTCCATTATATCGTTTGTTTTATCCTTATTAGACATTTTACTAACATTCTATTGGAATTTGTGAATCTCAAAGTATTTCTTTTATTGAAAAGTAAGTAAATATACTTTGTTTAACCATTATGTATTACACAAATATTACCTTAAAATTAATTAGTTTTATAAGAATTTATGTTTTGGGGCGAATATTGTGAATTTAAACGAATTTATCGTGCCGGGATAAACTTATAGCTTTTAAAATATTTTTGAATTTAGTTTCTTTTAGAGATTATGCTTAATTTTATTCTAATTTTGCATTTGTCCCTCTGTAATCTGCCATATATACGTATCCTGTAGGACGACTTTAGTCGTCAACTATATTTTGAATCTCAGGTACACGAAGAAAGTACATGTCGTCAACAATCTTGCTTCCTGCTTTATTATTTTTGATTGTAAATTATTTACATATCGTAAATATTTAACTCCGAATGACGAAATTTAAGTTCTGTAAAAAGATTGTTACTGTTATTCTCGACCATCATTAAACTGATAGCTGGCATAGAGTATACTAAGTGTTATATCAATTGGAAAGGTGTCTCCTTTAAAATAATGCTATACACGACGTGTTGTTTTGTTTAAAAAAATCGAGAAATCTTAAAATTAGCATTTTTTTTCGATAACCTATACAAAAGTAAAATATTTGTAAACAAAACTATTATCATTTTAAACTATAGCATCCAAAGCAAGCTTTTATTAGAACATAATTTATTCATTTATTTTTAGGTCTTCCAGATTTATGTCATGGAAGATACAACAAAAACAATTTTTTTTTAAACTACTAACTTCTGAAACTTATAGACCATACATCAAAGTAATCAGGATGGTGGGTTCGACTTAAAAAATTTTAATTTTATATTATAAAACCTTTTTGGACCACGCTGTATAATGTAAAATATTGGTAAAGCATTCCTCTAGGCCACCTAGATATTAATACATATAAGTATTTTGGCGAAGTTCTTTCGTTTTCGTATAGTGTGGTTTGACTACCCTACTCACAATATGACAGCATATTTCGTAGAGAAAATTGTAACAAAATTTTCCAACTTGGAGTTATTCATTTTTAAATCCAAATAGTTTAAAATAAACAGCCTGAAAACCAGTTAATGTAACTCTATAGCTAGTTTCTTAAAGAAAACAAATTGTTATGATATAAAATACATATTATACAGTTTCGTTGAAATGTGAAAAGTTTTTCTATTACTTTAAACTGCATTTTCTCTTGAGACATTATTTTAAATATAAAATTGATTTTATATAGAACTTCTTTAAATAATATTATTTTGAAAGTCTACAGATATAGAAAATAATATTTTTATAAAATTTAATATTAATATGGATTTATTTTTCACTCTAGGACACTTTCTCCAGACAATGTATTTTTTGAAATATGTATAAAATATTGGTTTTCTTAGATATTGTTATCCATACAGTGGAATAGTTACTTTATGGTAATTAAAAATTATACATTTGAAAAGAACAGGTTTTTATAGTTCCATAATTTATATAAGTATGATACTCTGTTATTCATTATTGTACAATTGTAGGATGTACGATAGGCAGTTAGTTATTCTTAAAAGTTACATAGATGTACAATGTCGTTATTAAATTGTTTAAAAGCACCGTTCATTTACAGATTATTTAGCTTTGTTATTTATCTTTAGATTAGATTAAAATTGTATTGCCTAATTAATAATTTTATTGTTTCTGTTTTAGCTGGAAAATTCTGGCGATCCTTTAGATTTTGATAACCCCCACCCCTTGCCTTATTGGACCTGCGTTTACTTTCTGATTGTCACTATGTCCACGGTAGGGTATGGCGACGTTTTCTGTCATACTGTTTTGGGGCGAACTTTTTTGGTTTTTTTCCTGCTCGTCGGCTTGGTAAGTTTTGTTTCTTTAACTTTTATCTTTCTTTCCTATTCTGCTACTTTAAGAAAACGAAGAGGGAGCTGCTATGTTGCCATGTGAGCTTGCAGCTTTCGTCTTTCTAAATTTATTTGTCCGTTTCAATTTTTTATATATCTGTATTTGCAAGGCAAATTAAATAATGGCTATGCGTGGTGTTAGGGGGATGATTCCACCTGGCAAGTAGTAGTAAGCTATGAAACAAAAAATCGAAATTTTTTAGCGTGTAGTTAGTTTACCATTCAAAATTTCATTTAATTAAAATTATAAATACATAATGACAAACATTTTGATATTTAATTTTCCGATAACCTACTATTGTCGATTTAATTTAAAAATAGACACGACAAAACTTATCAACATGATCGGTGTCAAAATCGAACAAAGCCGCACTTGGAATAATTGAAAATTCATTTTCGTAATAATTATTACTAATTAAAAATTGCAATGTCTTATAGATAGGCATTGTAAAATATAGAAAGTATGAGTATGTGGAAGGAAATTGCGCGAGGAAAATTAAATTTAAAAATACTGGTCCTGGTGTTTTTTAAGAACCTTATTTTTGGTTGACTTAAAAGACTGCATCAAATAGCTATTATAGATAAATATAAACGAATTTGCGGATGAACCACTTCTTTACAAAAAAAAGGCAATTACATATTTAAATATTTCTTACACTATTAGGGTAATCGCATAATCTCAGGATTCCCAGGACATTTAAGTATCAAAAGATGTTTCACAAGGTAATAATATAATAATCCAATAAGTATATTTTTTCTTTAGAAACTATAATTCAATTTCTTTTAATTCTAAAATTGATATTAAATGTTACATTATGCATTTTAAAAGCGAATTGGTAACTACTTTTTAAGTTCTAACCAGTTCTTAATTTGCCCTTCAAGTTTTTTTCTTAATTTATATGTTTTCCCAATCTAGGTATTTACATACAGGGTGTCCCAGCAAATTCGCTAGCCGCCCGTGGTAGACTCTCCGACCAAAACTGAGACGAAAATAACTTTTGTTAAAATTTCGAAATGTGCCTTCTTATGCCATGTTAAAAGTTCAAATCTAGGGCATTTTAGCAAGGCAAGTTTTCAAATATCCAAGTAAAAAAATTATTTATTAATTTAAATCAAGTCATCTTTGATGAAGATAAAATAGGAAATGACGAGGATGATGTTATTGTTCGCAATTATGGAGATTTAACACAAATTATAAATCAAACAATAAGCCTCGTCAATTGCACGCACGCATTGAACAATATGGCGAGCATTTGAAGCATTTGCCTTTATAAATTTAAATACTTTTAATTTTATTAGGTGTAGGTAGACTTAATTTTTAACTTAGTAAACAAATTTTTGACTTGGTTATTTGAAAACTTGCTTGATCGTAGAGTCTATATCGGCGGCTGGAAATTATTTTTGGGACACCCTGTATATTAAGATTGCATTTGGCAACATCGCTTCACATACGACAGCTTACAACGAAGTATCCCGGACTGTAAGTCAGAAATGTCAAAAATTAATTATGTGATGTTTGCGACGAAAAAAATTTATAATTAAAATAAATTGAATTGCAGTTTCCAAAGAAAAAAATAACATATTGTTACATTATAACCTGTATAAATACCTTCCGATGAATGTCCGGGGAATTCTAATAGAATATTTAATTGTATTTTGTATCAAATAGTGATTCATCTGCAATTCTTTTGTATTTGTATATTCTGTATGAGACCAGAACCGAAAATCGGTCATAAACTGATTCCAATGGTATAAAAAATCATAAACAATCATCTGTTCAGACTTTTCGATACCTCTGCTATTTGATCAAAGTTTACGTCGTGTCTATCTTGAAAGGGAATAGATTCTAGACATCCTATTGTCAGATTAAATAATTTAACAAATTTTGAATAATTTGTTGAATTGGTTTTTAGCTGCCGTTTAAAAAACTAAAGTATTATGTACTTAAATCATTATTTCTCATTTGCCACTAAACAAGTGGCTTATAAGCTTTTGTTAAATATTTTATTTTTTTTAACGACAACTTCATTTTTGCAAAATATGGGTTTCAGGTAGTGTCGCCTGATCGAACACTAGTGCAACATTTTTGTAACATGATAGATATCACAAAGCTGAGTTCTCATACTACATATTTATAACATAATAAGAAAAAATAATCACATAAGTAGAAAAAAGAAAAAAAAATTGAACATTGACAGGACTCGGAAAATATTTAGATTTCAATTTTTTGTTATTTGACTTACTACCTTTATCTTACCTTATATAGGGTGTTACTTAATAATAGGACGTAATTCCAAGGGTACATTCCGGAACCAAATTCAAGTAGAAAAGTTCATATAAACATGTGTCCTAAAAAGTCTGGTTCTCAAGATAATATCTCAAAAATCCTTTTGCCGATTTTGATGAAATTTGGCAGTGTTGTTCGTTAGTGATAATACGCTAAGTTAGCACTAACTTGATGATAATCATGAGTTTTAGTGGCGTCCCGGGGGGCAGCCTCACGAATAATATTTACAACAAAAGTGTACGCCTCTGACTAAGCTAAAAATTAAGCAGCTACAAATACAACTTTTTTTGGCCTCTCGATATTTTTTCGTATCATACTTCGTTTTCGAGAAAAAAAAAATAAAAGCCACTTCATTGCATGTCGATAAATTGATAAAATTAAATCAAGTTAACTTTGATCGTTGCTAGGAAGTTTTGTTTTGTTGCTATGAAGATAATGTTTTTGACTTTCCGTGACTTTCCTCTGGTTAAGAGGTAGATTATGCTATTAAAAAAATGATTATTAATTATTCTAATTTGGAGATGACACAAATTCATTTTCTTTATAGTCTTGCTAATGGCGATTCCGCGGAGGCCCGGCGAGTCTATCAAGAAAGGTATCCTGATCGTGTCCTTCTAGGCAGAAATATATTCATTAACATTCATCGTCGTCTGACTCAATCTGGCAGTTTCAAACGTAATACCTCCGGAGGAAGACCTCATACAATTCGAACTTCGGCAGTTGAGGAGGCTGTCCTACATGCGGTCATAAAGAATCCAGGAACTAGTACGAGAAAAATCGGTAGAGAACTAAATATTTGCTATAAAATCGTATGGGAAATTTTAAAATAATCTTTGTTGTATCCTTACCATGTACAAGGAGTTCAAGCACTTCTTCCAAGAGATTTTGAACCGCGTACACAATTTTGTAGATGGTATTTTCCAAGACTTGCAGAAAATCCTCACTTTGATTCCATCATTCTTTTATTATGTTTACATATTTAATTTCCATAATAATCATAACCGGGCCTATGAAAATCCTGTTTTCTATCAACGTTTGGATCGGTATAATAGGTGACTATTTGACTGAGCCATTTTTTTTTACCAGAACGCCTTAACGGACAATCTTACAGTACAAAATGATTTGCCTTTACCTCTCGAAGATGTTCCTCTTCAGTTACGGCAACAGCATTGGTTCATGCGTGATGGTGCTCCAGTCAACTTTAGCATATTGACTCGTGAGTATTTGAATAGAGCTTACCAAAATCGTTGATTACGTCGTGGAGGACCACAATTCTGGCCACCTAGATCGCCTGACTTGAACTTGAAATTTTTATTTGTGGGGGCACCTAAAATCATCAGTTTATGTTACACCAATCGAGACAGTAGAACAACTGAGGAATATAATTATTGACGGATGTGAAACCATACGTAACACTCATGGAATATTCGAAGAGTTCGTCACTCGATGAGAAGAAGAGCGGAACCCTGCATGGAAGCAGGAGGTGGTCATTACGAAAATTTTTTGTGAATATTCTGTTAAATTGTTATTACTTTTCATTTGTGGAATTCAGTGACGTACATTTTTTTGTCAATATTATTCGTGAGACTGCCCCCCCCCCCGGACGCCACTGGAACTCATAATTATCATCTGGTTAGTGCTAGCTTAGCGTCTTATCACAACGAACTACACTGCCAAAGCTCACCAAAGTCGGCACAAGTATTTTTTTTTAAACTTTGACATCCTGTATCTGAGGATCTTTGAGATATTATCTTGAAAACCAGACCTTTTTGGGACACATGTTTATATGAACTTTTCTACTTGAATTTGGTTCAGAAATGCGCCCTTGGAATTATGGCCTATCATTAAGTAACACCCTGTAGAGTCATCTCTGTAAGATTCGTAACACATTTTCTGAACACCCTACATTTCTTTTTTTAGTTTTTGATAAACATTTTATAAAGTAATTATTAATTCGAAAAATTTATTACTTGCTAAACTTATTTCATAAAATGTTTCATTTCTATTTTAAAGTTGCAAACCTCTAAAGAATTTTTTTTTAATTTTTAGTTTTTAAATTTAAGTTTTGATTTTATTTCTGAATTTTAAAGAAATGTAGGAGGGAACCATTTAGTACATCATTTTTAGATATTGACAGTTTTTTTTTGGGAGGGGGGGGGGCGGTTGCCTTTTTCGCCATGCAACCAATCACGTCGTTATATTTATAATTTTACAATCTTGTATACAAACATATTATAGCCCCGTTTCGAACCAGGTGCCCATAGGTTGCCAGGCAAGCACTCTATTCGCCGAGCTACCGTGTCCGGCTTATTAAAAGGTTTTCGGGAGTAATGTTTTAAACCAATATCTATCTTCAAAAGGTGTTGAAAATTGCGACTCTTCATCGTTTTTTTAAGGTTCAAATTTTGAAGTTTATAAAACTGCTTTTAAAAGCGTGAGTTCATTACAACTTTTCTTCATTTTACTTTTCCCGCCAAACTTACGACTTTTGAGAAAAAAATTATTAATATATGATCATGACTATAGTAAAATAAACAGCAAGATAATCTTTGCTAATTTTACCTCTTGGGAAACAAATATCTACGCTCCTCCCTCGCAAATTAAAACTCATGGATTTACATTTTTTTTTAAATAACATTATCATTAAAAATAAAACAAGTTTAACAAAAACAAAAAATAGGCTTTCAAATGAGTTTGTAGAATTTTTCTTGGATTTTTTTAAATTTCTGTGTGCTTTTTTATACAAATAGCATTGTGTTCATTTACTTACGATAAATACTTTATCGCTCTTATAAAATATTGACGTTTACTTTAAATGTTTTAATTTGCTCTGTAAATACGGAAAGAAACATGGCAATATCATAATATATATTTCTCACCTTAGTTAGTGGTAGGTATAACCAAAGTCCAAAAGTTTATAAAATCAATTACCAAAGTAATCATAATCAAGTAACTTTATTATATATTGTGTAATCAAAGTTTAAGTCTAAAATATTAGTACTATAGATATTATTAACCAAGGTTTACATAGACTCCATAATGGGTGTCGAAACCGTGGTGAATATAATATTTCTTAAACTACCAACGTTTTAATATAATTTTTTTTTATATATTAACTATGTAAATGTATAATAATTATTGACTACTAACTCCAGAAAGAATCATTATTGACCCTTTAATAGCCTAAGACTTTGTTTTTCCTTAACTCTTGCTTCATTATTCACCTAGATCTGTAATTAAAACAGTTGAACGAATTATTAGTTTTCTCAAATGCACTGGAATAGGTATAAGCAACCAATAAACTACGTTGTTAGGCAACTGCATATTCTTCTTTTGTCGAGACAGTTGCCTACTCTGGTAATTACCAGTCAGTTTGTCAATGTTAGTTTCAAGGCACTTTAGGTAACTTGATTGATAAGAAGATAACATTAAAATATTTATAAATTAATTTACATCATTAACGCATGAAAAATCACAAACATTATTATATTAAAACGCTACGAGTGAAAAACTATTTACCATGGTTTAGACCCACTTATGTCCTTTGCCGAATAACGCACCGTATTTCGTGTTTATACCTATATCATTGCCTTCGACAAACGTTATCAATTGTTCAGCTATTTTCATGATATGCCTAGGTCAATAATGGAGTAACGGGTGAAGAAAACTATCTGTCAGGCTAATAAACGGCCAATAATGACTATTTCTGGAGTTAGTGGAAAAAATAAATTGAAAGGGTTAGCGGCTTTTGTTATGCAGTGTATAATTAGTTACTGATATTCTAGATCCACAGAGAGATATTAATTTTAATACTTTTGGTTTTATTGGGTTATTAGTTTAATTAAAAAATTAGATACCAATAAATTTTAAAATACAGTCTACATGTTCCATACATATAAAATGTATGGTTTATAAAGACTCATTATTAAATACTTAGATGTAAGACTTCTGCCAACAATTATGACTAATTACGAATTGTTATCAAATACATGATGAAACTTTAAAAAAAAGTATACCTAAAGAACTTTAGATCAGTCTGTATGGACCAATTTAATTCTGTTCAAAGAAGAGAAGCTTATAACACAGATAAATATACTTACAGACAAAAATACCGATTAACAAAAATCTTGACATATATTTATTGTAAATACTTGTTGCTCCATTTTGGAGGTTAAATGCAGCGTTGCCAAGTTATGAATTTTTTTTACAAAAAATAAGTCAAAAATATACTTTTTTTAAACTGTTATATCTATGCCACTGTTTGTTAATTTTTCTGATAAATTTACATGTAATCTAATGCTGGCATAGGTTACTTCACTTTTCGATTTCATTATACAGGGTGTCCAAAATATTTGTTGAAACATCTCCATTTTCAATTATATTTTAATTGAATTTCTTAAGTACAAGACCCTGTAGATTTTGCAGATAAAAAGCTTAAAGTCCGCTCTTTCAGAAAATATTATGTTTGCCGTATGTATCTCACTATACATAAAATATTAAGGTTTTTCCGTAACTTTACTTAGAAAACGGGAAAATCGTAAGCGGATGAAATCAAAAATATTAATCAAATTAAAAAAAAAATTATACTTTTGCAACTCTGCACTCGATTCACATACAAATTTAACGTTATATGCAAAACCCACAGAGGCTTTATACGTCACATAAAAAGGTATCCTACCTTCGATTCAAAAAAATATAATTTTTGGTATTACTTTTTTATGAGACAACCTGTATACTTGTAAATAATTTTGGGTCGTAGCACAGATGTTGTTTTCTTTCGTCCAATTCTGTATCCTCACCGACGAGCCGGTATAATCTTGCGTTCAATTAAGAATTTTGTGTCCATTTTCGGGCGAGTTACTCCAATTTTTAGCAACAAATTTTTACTTCAAACATAATATGGCAAATTTTGTTGATATTCGATATTTTTTTTCGTAAATATTTAATTATTATAGATTCACTTCGGTGTTCAATGACAGCGTCTGCGTTTTCTCGTTTTTGATTTATAATTATGGCTATATTAACTTTATATTTATATTACATATAATTAATCTGAATCGGTAGTAGGTCATGTGCCATGTAATTTAAAATGAGACTGACCTAATAATATACTTTTAACTTTCTTCCACTACCACTTCCTTTCACAACTTAAATACCTTTCATCCATTTTACTTCCATAATATGTTCCTTCTTTTTAATGTTTGTGACTTGTTTTCTTTTGTTATATTCTTAGAAGAATATAGTAGCAATCAGATTTTATATTGCCGGATAAAGCTATTGAACGCGATTTTTTTTATAAACGCTTTAGCCCTGATTGCATTATATCCTTTGTAGTTGTTTGTGGTAGATTTTTTGTGCATGCACTTCAAATTTTCCTGCACAGCTATGTAGCTTTAGAAGCTTTTTTGAAGAATATTGTTGTTAATAGCTTCTACATTCTTTTACAGTACAGATAGATTAATATAAAGTACTTTCTACTTTACACAAAAATATATTCCGTTCTTTATTAGTTACAACTAATGCTTTTAACATTTGGAGGGTTGGACGCTGCAGGCCAAAAATATTATATTATGATTGTGATTATTATATGTTTTGTAAAATCGATAATAACAAATTTTTATATTGGTTTATTTTTCATGTTAAAACGTTCCTGTTAACTGTCGGTAATTTTTTAATGCTAAATAAATTTTGAAATATGCAGAAACTCTAAGATTATTGTACAAGCTGAATTGTCAATAGCGGAAAAAATTTACTACAAATACTTAGCAGACCACGGATTTATACAGTCCCCCCTTACATTTAACTTTTGAACAATAATATTTAGAAAGCTGAAATATTGGTTAGCACCTAAATTACTACTATAAATATTAAGAGAATACTACTTGGCAAGTGGTAATCATAATATGGCATATAAATATGTATACATGTGAGAACTTAGTTCTCTAGCCACTTGCTGAGACCTTATACAATAAGGATTAACCAAATTATGCTAAAACAGCTATTCTCTGGGCTCAAATGCCCCAACGAGCGCTGAATTAAATAGCACAATTTGGCGTATTTTGACTAACACTGTTAGTCAGCGCTTGTTGGGGCATGTAGCCCAGAGAATAGCTGCTTTAGCATAATTTGGTTAATCCTTATTGTATAAGGTCTCAGCAAGTGGCAAGAGAACAAAGTTGTCACATGTATATATATTTATATGTCATATTAAATTACTACTTTTCAGCGATATAATTCTCAAAAAGCGGTAGAGCTTAATTCCGGTTAGGTGTCAGTAAATACCAGTATTATCAAGTAATCAGTTATTCCGTCATCTTTAAGAGTCGTTACAAGTAATTTGATTTATGGCTAATTTATCCAATTTCTTGAATAATTCACGCACCAGTCAAGGTAAAAGATGACTGTCAAATAAAGTTGTCATTTTGAAATGTGTGCTTTATTGTTATAAAAACTCGTACATCGAAAATATTAAAGGTGTATTTATGAGTACAAATTAATCTGAATAAAACTAAAATAAAGTATCCAATTACAAGGTTAATTATGACATTTTACATGTTTCAATATTTTACTAATTAATAGGTAGGTACTATTAAATTGTTAGATTTTTAGGATTTAAGAAGATGTTCAAATATTCCTCAAAATGACAACTTTATTTGACAGTCATCTTTTACCTTGACTGGTGCCCGCAAATACGGGGCCATAAAAAGGAGAAATAGTTAAAAAGAAATCGGCGATAACCCGTAAACGGGCTCATCAAAAATATCTAAAGTTATTCTTTTGAATGTGGGTTTTAGTGCTCTTTAATAGACCTAAATAGAATTTTTCTCTAAAATAATTAGGCAAGCCAATAATTGACCCCATTTAAAATTACATGGGATTTCCTATGTCCCGCTCGACGATGCAACACCCGGTATAACGCACCAAAATTTTTGCCTACTCAATACTGTTAAAGTTATAAGGCGTGGGTCAACTTTACACTGACTATATTAAAATATAAATTTGATTCCAAGCACGTACAGGTTGATTCGTAATTCGATACATTACTTGCATATGCTAGAGGTAATTTGTGTGATATTATATCCTATTCCGAAAATACTTAGGTTTTGAGCTATTTAAAGCTTTTTATTTTAAATTCAAATAAATACAAATTTTATTCAAGGTTTTTTTTGGTTCACTTAATTATTTCGAAAAAAATATTGTTAATTAGGTGTTTGCAAAATAATAACAAGTTTTATGACAGCTTTCGAAAAAAAACACAAAATTTTAAATAACTAACTAAGTATTTTCGGAATAAGACATATTAAGAAGGAAAATCACAAATGCCCTCCTGCGAGGAATGTATCGAATTATCATTTACCCTGTTGATGGAATTTTTATTTCTGCTATGAACAGTAGTAAGATTTTATTTTGGTCTGCAGCAACATCATTCATGGTGATTTTTCTAACTTTACTAATAAAGAAACCCAACAACATTGAAATAATGCATTTGGGAATGGTTTTTCAGGCTATTTTTGCTAGTAGCATTCCCGAGATCATAGATCTAGTAGGTACAAGGTCCAAGTACTGTGGCGAGTACAAGAGGGAACACGGAAAGAGGTACCTACTGACAAAAAAGCGAAAGAAAATCTGGTTATTCCATTTTTAATAACTTGGCTGGATTTTTTCGAGCTTTATACACTTAAGATACATAATTAGTGCATGTTATAACCATATTTTCTTACCAGTTTAATAATAACATTGTAACTTATAATATATAAATATGTACATTTTATGAATATCAAGAAATGTGTAAACCTTGTACTCTCGCCGAATTTTAAATGCATGATTAACAAAAATACTAACTATTTGGTTTTTATTACTCACAGCCAGCCCGCACAGTATTAGTTTTTATGTTGGTAACTAAAACACAATCAATATGTTTAATAAATTGTACCTGATATTTTAATAATATGGTATTTTATTTTGGTAATGTCTCTAGTTTTAGAGAATCAATTTTGTTTCATTTGCAATACAAATTAGTAAAAATAATATCTTAAAATATTTTTTTGATGTATCTCACTGCTTCGAGTTTTTAATAAATTAGTACTACTATAAGTATTGACATATCGACCGCCATGGTTTGGTGGGAGCAATCTCGCCTGGCAATCGACAGGTCCCAGGTTCGAATTCCAGCTTGAACATGGATGGTTGTAAGTGTTTGTAAATAATATTAAAGTCGGTGGATATTTACCCGTGCGTCATTACTTGCACGTGACTAAAACTATATGAATCTAATCCAAATTACGAGATTCAAAACGCCATAAGAATGCCTAAATCCATAAACGTCAAAAATAATCATAAAAACTGAAACAACGGTTTCCTCGAAAGGAGCACCGTCATATAGCGGCCATAAAAATCCGGTGAATTACGTCACAATAAAAGCTGATGTGCGATTTGGTATACCAAGTGGTTTCCAATAGAGCGTTATTTAACAGCGGAGGAGCATAAACAAATATCCAAAAATTAATAGCGTGTTTTGCCACCTCGTGTTCTCATCACTTCTACCATGCGACGTGGCATGATTTCAATGCAGTTTTTAATTGCTTTTTGAGGAATGTTTTCGGTTGCGAACACATCTACCTAGCATATAGGTACCATACAATGTGTCCAATTGTATTTAAATCTGGATTACGCGGGGGCCACTCCAATCGCTGAATGTTCACCTCGCCTTAATACTTTGTTACAACCCGTTCAACGTAGGGCCTGACGTTATCTCGCATTAAAATAAAGTCCCGTCCAAGAAACTGAGCGAAGGATACCACGTGATAAGCTTAATATTATTGGATATAACGGTCAGCAATTAAGGAACCATTTTCTATAAACAGTAGGTCCGTAGAGACATCTAGTGATACCCCAGCCCACACCATCCCACTACCACCTCACAAGCGGCGTTCTAGGAGATATGCAACATTGAGCAAATCGTTCACATCCGTCAGGTGAGCGCAGACAGTTCATCCATCTGTAATATATACGTACGGCCACTCATCTGCTTCCCGGTTTCATATTCAAAGCGGTGTCAGTGTGGCAGTTGGCTCAACTTTTTTTGATTTAGGTTGACCTTAGCGGCAAACAATTTTTATGATAATAACGTTTAATCAAGTAAATTCATATGCGCCTTCTTTTGCACATTTTTATATAACACCGATTCTTGTTGTCTCCTTTTAACCTCTTCTTCATCTTCTTCTTTTAAAATTATTACAAGGCCAAGATCGATGTCATCCATATTAATATTTAAAAAAAAACTGTACTGTTTCACAACTTTCGCCGCTTTTCTGACTTTACAACTGACGCCACCGACTATGCTTGCCACGTTTTTCCACCGCTGTATGACTTAATTCACCGGGTTTTGACGGCCGCTATATGACGGTGCCACTTTTGAGGGAACCGTAGCTTTACCGCCAACACGAGAGTACGATAAAAATAGCTCTAAACAGAACAGTTTTTAGGATTACATTGAACTTCAAGGCACAAAAACGTTTAAAAGTTGACAGATCAAAACTAGCGAAATCAAAACGATGACTTTGAAATCAATTGAGATAACAACTCTGCTAATAAACGTTCGTCTCTGTCTAGCACGTTACTTTGAATTCGAGATGTATTGGGCAAATTTATAGGCTATATTAAATACAGATAGGGAGTTTTAAATCACGGTGTCTCTTGATCGTTGGTGCAGTCGGCACGGCGGATCTTTGCCGGTGCGTCATTACTTGCACGTGACTAAAAATACAGCATAAATAGACCAGTAGACGCACTTTCTCCAAATGCGGACCGTCAGTCTCGGTGAACGGATTGTTACGCGAACATCATTTATACAGAGCAAGAATTGGGGAAATTATTGACCTTGTGTTTATAATTTTTCTATTCATATGAATACTGAAGATCGTGGAATAAGTCGCTGTGCTGTTAAAAATTATGTACAAACAATTGAAAAAACTGTAATTAGTAATTTGCAAAAACCAGTAAAAACTTACTAAATAGAGGATATCTTGAAACGGCATATCTATTTTGAATTAAAATAACAACAAACCTGTATAATGCAATTATAATTTATTGTTAACTTAAAGAAAAAAGAAGTGGAATTTTCACTTTTCGAAAATGGCATTTTTTAAATGACGGCAATTCCTTTCCCGTCACCTTTTTCACGGAGCCTTCTAAAAAGTAATCTTTATAGTTTTTCTCAATGTTTCTCTTTATATCGGCCAGGTCTCGTGGATTATTCTAGCAGACAATAATTGACTTAAAGTACTTAAACACTGACACTGTCCAAAAAAGGCAGATTTTAAAGAAATCAATAAAGCTCATTCCCAGACAACTTCCGTGGAAATATTGCCGTCATTTTAAGAATGTAATTCAAGAAATGAACAAATATATAGATCTCTTTTATTTTGATTTAAAATCGTTAAGTCGTTTCGAGACTGACCTGTCTTTTATACTAATTTTGCCGGAAAATTAGTTACAGTATATTATTATGTTTACTATAACATATATTTACTAAAAGAAAGAAGTTTGTCCCTTTTCTTATCGTCAGACCCGATCCTTGGACGCATTTCGCCGTATTACGGCTCATCGGCAAGGCTGTAAAGTCTGGCGAAAAGGAAAGGGATCTTACAGTGTTTTTCAACACACAATGTAACGATACATATGTAAGATGTCGCCAAGTGCAGTATCTCGCATATGTATATATTTAATAGAATTAACATAGTTTCTGTGCCCGCCCTTAATGATACGTAGGCTTAATTTGGTTACTGATGTGTTTTTTCTTGTTACTATGTACGTACCTATTTCCCTTGCCTATGTATTTAAATACTCCAGATACTAAATAAAACTAATATTGTGTATGTTTTATTTGGCAATAAAATTTCATTATCGGCCAAAATGTTTTCATAAAATCACGATACAAATATAATCTCTTAAAATGTATAGGTCCGGACCTGGCTAGCGGTGCGTACGAACCAAAAATATGATCGAAGCGAATAATATACGTCTAATCAAAATTACGAGCTTCACAAAGTCAAAACAAAGTCTGAGTTCATAAACGTCAAAATTTTCGTTGCTAGGGTTCGAACTGGAATAAATAATAGCAAATATATTAATACTTACCGCCAATTAACAACAAATTAAATTTGACAGATGAAAACGATGACTTTGAAATCAAATGACAACTCTCCTAAACACTTTTGTCTCTGTCTAGCATGTCACTTTCAATTTGAGACGGATTACGCAAGCTCGGAGACGCTCTATCATGTTTTTATTAAAATTTGGGGCTATAATAAATAAAGATGGGGAGTTGTAAATCAGGTTGTCTCTTGATCATTGATCCATGATGCACCGGCAAAGATCTACCGTGCCGATTTTACATGACACACGGGTAAAGATCCACTTTATATGAAATTTGCAATAATTAATAACAAAATAATAAATGGCAAAAACAATGAAGCTGGCTAAGTACCTAACGGTGACGCCCAAATAATAATAGAAATCAGTATTGACGTAATTGTTTTCAAAGCACTAAGACAAGAAAATTTCAGGTACATACTTATTAAGAGAAAAAAAACGATACAATAAAAATTAGCACTGGATATTGGCGTTGCACTAACAGTAGGACTTTAGAAGTGTAAAATGTAGCTTATACAGTTTTAAATAACTCTTAAGAGTAGAGTAATACAAGCACTTTTGATATGTAAATACATTTTTTACTTCTCGTTTTGTAAAGATACCCATATTAATTCCTTCGTATCCTACATCATTTACATCATAAATTCCTTTCACATAATCACAAAAACACCGTTTAACATTTCTCATTGCATAAATATAATTTATAGACAGCCCCAGGTTGAATTAACACTTTTTTCAATCACGCAATAATATTATTATGGTATTACCATAATAGTGTGACAGATAAACATTAGACAGTAAAGTTGTAGACACTAAATATTCAGAAATTATGTAATTGGAAGCGACTAAGGTAGAAGATGAACTATGGTTTCTGGTCTGGTTTGTGCTTGTCTCCATAAAAGGGTTGTACACCTAACAATTGATTGATCAATAAGTTAAACAAGTGCATCTGCCAGAGACGTAGTTAGTGTAAATTGATTATTGTCTGTCAACTATTTGGCACATCTTGATTAAATTTTTGTTAGTCAATTTTTGATTTTGTCATAACAACCAATATTTTTTCTATTTTGTAATGTAATAGTAACCACTGATGTTAAAGAACATTTCGATTGGGAGGTTCAGTTAAAATGAAGCACCTTATCTTTTTATTTAATCTTTGTAATTATTAATATTTTTTTAAAAAAATATTTTATTTAATTAAATTAAGTAAAGTTATAAAAGAAAATACAGGTGCAGCAGGCACAAACTTTCATAAAAGTTGAAATACTGACATAACTTATTCGCTTAACAGTGCCTGTGTTGGATGAGGAGTGGGGGAGCGCCCAATATCCGCCGAATTTATATGATTATATTTATGCATTTTTATGTCATAACCATAAGTACATAAGACACATTTAAACACACCGATAAAAAATAGTTAATAAAAAAACTAACAACTAGAATAGTAAAAATATGTTATCAAATTGGGGAGCCTGATTGGGGATAATGTGGGTTCTCTGGTAGGCTGTATTTGCCAGCTGGATTCCGGAGATCACAGAGTTAGCGGCCAATCGATCGAAATATGGTGGAAAATACAGCAAAGATATCAGGCGCAGGTATTCAATGCAGTCACAGACCAGGCCTGGCACAGTAGTATAAAAAGATTTTAATTATAGGATACGCGTAGAATCGGGCATAAGAGGGTCATAAACCATTTTGTTAATAATAAACGTTTCCGCTAAATCCCGAAGAATATAATAAAAGATCAATTATTGGTCAATCGTCAAAAGTACTTATTGGTCACGCTTTTTAATAGATTTTATTCGTTAAAGAGGTCAACATCTCTCATCAAAGTTTTGCTAGATAGAATATCACAAAGAAATAATACATATTAATTATGATTCAAAATTCCAAACCAAATTATTTTTAAATAGGAATTTTTTGATAGTTCATCACTTTTGTATGTATGAACCGGTTTTCATCATTTTTGGATATGTTTAGGAGCTATGTATTCTAAAATGGTGATGCATTAATAATTAAGAAAAAAATCAGGGACGAATTTATGAAATTTCCGTAAAGCGCGGACTCGCAAAAATCGAACACATCTAGAAAATTCCCATGTAATTTTTTTCAAATTAACTTGCGTCCATTTAATATTGAATATTCTTCGCAATTGCTTAATGACATTATCAATTGAAACTTGATTAAACATTTTTCTTCCAATAATAAAATTATGTTTGTTAATTGTACAACCTAGTTCTTATCAGATACCTTCAAATGGAACAGCCAAACAATAGCATCTTATTTTTCAAGTCACCCATGATAAAATAATTGAATGTTTATTACTATGGGATTGTCATAAGCTGTCAGAGATTTAAGAATTTTCATTATTGTAAAAAATGGGTTGACGTACGAAGATAAAGTTCTTATTAAGTCTTTAAGAGAGAAGAAAGATAATAAAAATATTTCCTGCTTGTAGTTGGCGTTTGCGAACAATAAACTATTTTTTAAAGCATTTACGAGAAACGGGTGGTTCACTAAATATCCAACCAGGACGTGGGAGGAAGGAAAACGCAAGAACAGAACAAACACACAAACAACAAACAAAACATTCCCCATGTTAAGGAGATTTTTGAAACCGCAAACGATGATGCAATAATAAGTAGAAGAAAAATAATAAGAGTTACGAATATAAAACGAACATCAGTTAAAAGAATAATTAAGAAAGATCTTAATATGTGCTGCTTTAAAAAACTATCTTGCCAAAAACTAAATGCAGTTAATAAATTAAAGAGGGTGGAAAGGTGTGAATAGCTTTTAATAAGTTTCAGATGTAGAGAAGATAAATATGGTTTTCGGATGACAAATTATTTTTTTTTTGCAACTTCCTAAACGCGGCTAAAAATCACAAATTCCTTTAAACTCGCTTCTTATTCCTCGACCACTTTTCGAAATCCGTAATGGTATCGTTGGCCGTGTCGCAAATAGGATTGATTTTTATTGAATCTGGAATTAAAATAAACTCAGAATTTTATCAACCAGACATTCTAAGCAACATATTTCCGGCACTTGAGCAGTTATCAACCCAATTTTAGCCACTAAATAGCCCGGACTTAAATCCGGTTGACTATTTCATTTGGGGGACACTGGAAGCTATAGTTGTTTATAGAGACAATAATATTACTAGTATCGAACAATTCAAAAATAGGAATATATTTAATGTTGGCAAAATTTTACTTAACTATCAATTGTTAATGCCATTAACCAATGACAAGGAGACTCCAAGCCGTTGTCACAAATAATGGTGGTCATATTCACAATTTCTTCCTTTTTAATTGTTTTAGCACTGTAAGTTTCGTTATTAAATTTCTCATCTTTTGTAAGATATTATGTTTCCAATATAAAATAATTTCATTCGAATTTTCAAAGGATGTTTCTTGTTATACCGAGTATTTAGTCATAAAACTAAAATAATAATGATGATGATGATGAATAACGCAAGTTATATATAAATTACATGAGAAATTTTCAAATGTGTTTAAAGCTCTTTACGTAAAATTTCATAAATTTCATGAATCCGTACCTGATTTCTTTAAAAGTTATTAATGCATCAACTACTTTAGAATACATAGCTCCCAAGCATATTCAAAAATTATCAAGATAGTTCATACATACTCAAGTTTTGAACTATCAAGAAAGGGTGCTCGTTAATTTGGCCCACAGTGTATATAGTCAAAGACGATTTAGTAAGGAGGACACAAAGGTGCACAGTCGTGTGCAAATCTAAAAAGCTTTGTTTAGTAGTTGGAATTATATTAGAACTGCTGCCAACAATTTATTGCCACCATTTTGACTATGTTCATTTGTAAATTTATTCTGATACGTACAAGAAAGATGGCCTTAAAAGTGACCATGGCTAAAATAATATAAAAATAATGGATACCCATTAATTCTTTAAATCTGAGTAGAGTACTTTCATTGTTTTCTGGCCGTTTTAAACATCCAATTGAATTTCATTTCCGGTTTTAAGGTCGTATTCTATAATTAAAATCCTTGTTTTAACTGGAATGAAGCTCTAATGATTTTAATTCAGTTTTAATGACATTCTGTAGTTTTTTGCTATTAATCAAAATTTTAATATTTAAGCTCTACTTTTAAAGTTCAAGTTTAGCTATTTGAAGTTTTAAGATGTTTAGTTTAGTATACACTGTCAAAATTAACATAAAAATAGACTTGTGTTAATCAAAAATACAGTCATTTGCATTAATAACATTTAGGTAGAAGAATTCAGTTATAATCAAAATTGCCACCTACCTTCGTTAACGCTACTAATATTATTCGCGGCTTAAAGATGCCAATAAATGAATAAGATGCCTTACCAATTATGTACAGGGTTTTGTCGTAAGTTTTGACACCCTTGCCGCCTTTATATTAAGTGCTAGAAAAAACTTTAAATTACGTCAAACCGTCAAAATAGGATTTTAAAAACACCAAATTAGGGTTTATTAAATGAAACACCCTGAATTATACTAAATACTTTGATAGAGCTAAAAATTTCCTATTCAGAAATATAAATATGTGGACTATGATCGCTTCATTTGTTTCAGAAATATTTATTTTAAACGGTCGTTTTTCAAATATTTAATTTAAAATATTATATGTTCCTTCGAAATATATCGCAGTAACCACGGATATTGACGGATAAAAGTGAACAGATTATATGTTTCTTGTCAGCTAATAGTATTTCGGATGCAAATTTGTCCTAAAAAGGGTAACCATCTTTGATTACTTTTATCGATCCATAGTCGCTGAAATTGATTTCGAAGAACTATTTTAAATCAAATATTTCAAAAACGACTGAAATGATTAGAGTCAATATAACATATATTTTTGAAAATGGATTTTTGAGTCATATCAAAATATTCAGTAATATACAGGTTCCATCAAAAACCAAGTTGGTGTTTCCAGATAAATGTACAATTTGTTTTATTCGATGATGAAATCATTCAGCTTTCGAAATTCAAAGTTCTTTCTAACACTTAAAATAAAGACTCTAGGGGTGATCCAAAATATACGAAAAACACACCCTTTATATAATTTGTTTTGGGGTTCTAAATAATAAAATTTTGTTCTACCTGAATATTATATATGCGAATAAGGGTAGCTGTACAGAGTGTTTTTTTTTTCGTTGATATTATAGGGTATAGGCTAAATGGTAAGAGATACAAAAAAACTAAGATATGTGTCCCGTTCTCTTTTTAAGTGTTTAGTTTAATGGCGCAATCAGATCTACGCTAACTAGATTGGTTTAGAAGATACAGGGTGATTCTCAAAATCTGCGGTTTTTGTAAATCTCTTATTACTCGGTTGTTTATGGAGGTAAAAGGAAACTTTCAATACGAAAGTTTTGTGATTTTTTACTTCTAGTGGCGTATTAAAAAAACATTAGATGTTGTGTTAATTTTTGAGGTATTATCAAAACTAGCATTTTCTTAAATAGGACACCCTGTATCTGGGTGTCTCAAAAAATTGATTTTTTTCTTGCGATTGCAACCGTATACAACACTTAATATTTTGCTTTCTTCTAAATAACTAAAATACCAAAAAACAAAAATTTTTTTAGTTGGCCACGAATTGAATTTTTTAAGCATTTGTTTTTGTTTGTTTACATGTCATAAAATTCATTAACAATTAAGTATTGGTTTTAACATTCGTTGTTAACGAAATATTTTCGATTATATTTTTCTAAAAAAGGAGTCTACAATGAATATTTTTCAAAACTATGAAAAATTAAACATGTTTGAGTGCTATATTGACAGTAATAAAAATAAAGACGCAGCTTTAGACCTATATTTTGAGCGTTATCCGGAACGATGACAGCCAGAAAGACAAGTATTTCAAAGATTATACCACAACTTAAGTGAGTATGGATCATTTGGAAAACCAATAGGTAAGATTTCCAATAAGGAAAAAAGAGAAAGAGATGAAATAAATACATGAGCTTGTATTGCTGCTGATCCGACGGTATCTATAGTCGCAATATTGAGAAAGATATTGGCACATGTGAATTTAAAGTTTTAAAAACATTAAGAAGGCATAAGTATAAACCGTATAAAATAAGAAAGGTGCATAACTTACATCCTGGAGATGAAGAGCGGCGTTTAGAATTTTGTCATTGGTATTTGCAACAGATTAATCGGAATCCCAATTTTTTTCAAAATATAATATGGACTGACGAGGCTTTTATATCTAGCGAACGAATTTATAATCCACATAACAATCGGTATTGGTCAAACAAATCGTCATCAGACGATCGCCAGGGTACAACAAGGGCGGTTTGGGTTCCATGTATGGGTGGCGCTATATCAAAACAGAATAATTAACTACAGGATTTTTAATGAAAATTTGAATGCTGAAGGATACATTCAAATTTTGGAAGAATGTGTATTAATCGAGTTGAATAACATGCCATTAGCTGCAAGAAATAATGTTTATTTGCAACAAGATGGTGCTCCAGCACATAATAGCCATATGATAAGAACTTACTAACACCACTCGACTTTTATTTTTGAGGATTTATCAAAAATAAAATTTATAAAACCCGAAGTAATATTATAGAAGAACTTAGAGCAAATTTTAATAATTGCATTGGAAGAGTGCCAAATATTCACATTTATAATGCCACTCGTTCAGTTACAAGCCGAGTACAAAAATGCATCGAGCAGAATGGAAGACAATTTGAGCACATTTCGTGATTAAGCACCTATACTAATTGTTATATATAAGTATATGAAATAATTGTTAAGTTGTTATTATAAATTTTTGTTTTTCGTAGTTCTTGTTTTAGTTTATCAATGTTTTAATATTCCTGTTAACTGAGTTTTTAATATACCTATATTATGAAATAAAAGAATACTGATTCAATCCATGGCCAACTAAAAACAATCTTGTTTTTTGGTATTTAAGCTATTTAAAACAAAGCAAAATATTAACTGTTATATATTGTTGCAATCGAAAGAAAAAGTTAAATTCTTTGAGATATCGAGATGCAGGGTGTCCCATTTAAGGAAATGCTAGTTTTGATAATACCTCAAAAATTAACACATCTATATTTTTCTTAAATACGCTACTGAATTCTATGTGAAAAGTAATAAAACTTTCGCATTGAAAGTTTCCTTTGATCTCCATAAATAACCCAGTAATAAGAAATAACAAAAACCGCAGATTTCGAGAATCACCCTGTATCTTCTAAACCAATCTAGTTAGCGTAGATCTGATTGCTCCATTAAACTAAGCAATAAAAAAGAGAACAGGGCAAATATCTTAGTTTTTTTGTATCTCTTACCGTTTAGCCTATACCCTATAATATCAACGAAAAAAAAACACCCTGTACAGGAAGTGAATACAAATCCATTAAGCTACGAAATGACAATTTGATATGATAACTATTGAAGGGATCAGAACATGTAAGATGGCAGACGTTATGCAAGAATACATTAATTTTTAAAAATTTTATCTTGTTTTTGATTATATTTCTATTAAAACAACGGTTTTTAAAATTAATTAGAAAGTTTCAGTTGACAAGTCAACAGCTATTTTTGCACACACAGCATTCTTTTATAAAGCAAGTATATCACGATTTTTTCTGTACATAGAATTCTTCAAAAAATGCCTACACCATTGAAATCGAGATGAGTGGGCCAAAACCAATAAATTATATTATAAAAATTAAAAATATAAAATGTTGAATGATATTTTTTAAATTACTGTATCTAGATATATTTTTCTGGGTAGCCTTTGCTACGGTAAAAATACTTTTTTTTTATGGGTATACAATTTAAATTAACCACAGAGATAAAAACTTTTATCTTAATATATTTTACTCGTAAGTTGAGCTTAAATATTCTAGGCACTTTTTATTAACTGCTTTAAAATATTTTTAACATTGTAAATTCGCAATAGCCTAGATAATGGCATGCTTTATTACTGTAGGGTGCCTAGTTTTTAGATACATTTTTAAAGTATTTAATTAAAATTGAACAAAAATATTACTCCCAAACAGAGTGGTAAAGGTGGCAAAATAATCGGAGTAATATTTTTGAAAAGTTAGCATTTACTTTCACTTTAGATTTGAACATTTGGGCATGCTGTGCTAGGCTAGCTGTCGAAATTTACAGTTTTTCATTTTGTATGCTTTTTTACTGTAATTTTAAACACTCATTAAGAATTAAGAAAACGTAAGTTTTTACAAAACAACTTTAAATGTACGACATTAGAGCATACAGAATGGGGTAATAGTGATCCAGATATTTAGTTTAGCTTTTTATTTATCCCAAAATATGATTTTTCAATTACTAGTATAAAGAAATTTAAGGTTTGGACCACTAAGCATCGACTGCCTTCTAGATCTTATAGCTAGACCAAGTAGGTAGTGAATTAGAAGCACTTTAATGCCTGCACAGCCTTTCTGAGCCACGCACGGGTCTAAATTTCATCAGAAGAAAAGCAGATTAAATCGAATGCTGTTAATATTTTATTCAAAAAAGTTTCCATAATTAACAAATGCGAGTGTTGTCAACACAGCCAATTATTATCCCCAAGGCATTAAATGTAAAGAAACTACCTTTTTCACATCATGTATGTTTAGAGAAAGTAACCCAAAATAATAACAATTAAAATTAAATTAATTTCCTTTACATAATATGAGCATTCATTTTTTAGTTTATGTTTAGATCTTGCTCAATATTGAACAGTTCCTTTGGTTAGATTTAACTTATGAATTGCCTTTAACTCGTTTTGTAAGTTTAGGGTTGTTTCACGTTGTTTATTTGGCCGTAGCCAATCTCGACACCAAATACCTGCCATTTTTAATCCTATAGCCGATCTCGACACCAAACGTTAAGATTTTAGGTAAACTAATAGCCTTTCTCGACACTAACAGCCAGGTAACCTGAACTAACTCAATTTTTGACCTGCAACTCGGCTAATGCGGCTTTATAGACTTATATTGGTTAAACAGCGCTAACACGGCATCTAATCCACCTTTTTGGTTCCAATTCGCCTTTTTCAAGTTCACCGGGGAATATTATTATTAATTGTTTTCCCCTTTTATAGACTTATATTGGTTAAACAGCGCTAACACGGCATCTAATCCACCTTTTTGGTTCAATTCGCATTACCTGCAATGTTTGGGGCCGAAATTTCTTGCAAGATTACTTGACCTAAAATTTCTAGCAGGTACCTTACCCAATATATATGAATATCGATTTTAATATTCATGGTGTCGAGAAAGCCTATCGGCTTAAAGGGCCCTTTCTACAGAGTTAGGTACAAGACAAATTTGGTGTCGAGAAGTGACCCGCCGGTTTATTTTAGGACACTAATATTATGCCACAAAGAATAAAGGAATTAGTAAATTTATTAGTGTAAATCTAAGAATTCCACTAGTTGTGAGTATTTTACCAAACACGAAGCACCTTTAAAGTACTCGAATTATAGAAACGGGATTTATAACATTGCTAACACTTTAAGTATTTAAAAAAAAACGATAATCCAAAGGTGAAAAAAAATTAGATAAATAAATGCTGCCTCAAAAAATTGTTGAGTTAATGGGTAATATTATCGATATTTGCAAATAGGTTAAAAATACCTCCCTGTATTATTTTATACAATGTTTTTATTAAAGGTTTTTAATTCTAATTAACTCTTACAATTTATATTATAAAACACCTTAATATAGTGTGGCTGCACAATACATTGATTTCGTGTTTTTGCTAGAAAATCAATCAGAACATGGTGTTTCTATCAAGATCAATGTTTAGGCTTTAACAACTTTTTGAACGAATTTTGAAAATTTAATGCATTACCCTTAAAGGCTCCCCAATTACTGGTCCTATGTTTTGTGATTTAAAATTTTTTGTTTATACCATCATCCCCTAGTCTACTTGTACTCCTTTATTCCAAACCATCCAAAAAATACCGCTTACATCGAACATTTAAAAAAATAATGTGGTTACGTCTTGTTTTTATTTTATCCATACAAGCTGTTTGCTTCTTGCAATAAATTTTAAAATTTAAGGTCAGTGGTAGTTAGAAGAAAATAAAGAATATACTTTATTAGTATTTAAAATAAAGTCATTTATAATTTGCTAACATGTTGTTAGTTTGGTAATAATGTAATTGCCATGGTTTGTGTAAAGACGAATTAATTATTATTGCAAGAAGTTATAAGTATGCCTTTTGTAAAATGCCAAAAATTATGCAAAAATGTTTATTTGTCTGGCTATAGGCGATTTTCGCCAGTTGTATCCCAGAAATCATTGACTTGATCGGGACTAGACCAAAATATGGCGGCACCCTGAAGAACGAACGTGGCCGAAGGTGAGAAATTCTAGAATTTGTTTTGCATTTGGACCCATTTCGTTTATGGTCCTTAGAGATGGTTAGAACAAATTTTTACGTATACTAATGATATACGATAGCCTATATGTGAATCATTATCTTGAAAAGCGGCTAAGCAGTGTTAACTGATACATTTCAGAATCCAATTTAAATCATACTATTTTTAAACAAAACAATATCTTTTTAATTATACATTGAAGAGATATAATGTGTAAGATAGATTAGGCGCGACAATACATAAAATACGACAGTAATTTAAAAATCACTGCTAAGTCTCTTATAACAAAAAAAAATGGGAAAAGTCATTACATTATACCTTTTCCTGTTTTTATTTAAACCTAGTAATTATTGTTACTCGATGTGTGCTGATGTCGTAGATGAGGTCTAAGTGCTCAAAAGCTATATTTCCTGCACGCTTTTTGTTCTTCCTTTATTGTTCCTGTTTTTGTGTGTATTTTTAATATATTTCTCTTCTTATAAAATACAGGATAATCTCATATTTAGGTAGATCTTCACACATATCCTTAAAAACATTTTCAAAAACTGAGTTTTATATAATATCGGTAATTTATATTTTATTTTAGCATTTTTTTTAATTAAAACTAATCATCCTTTTTTGCTGATCCAGTAGAAAAACTGTAACCAAACTAGTAATATATAATTGTTTCTGTGTTAGTTAGTGGTTTGCATGAACATGACATGATGTGGCGTTATAAAATATTAAATAAAAAAAAATGAAGTTAAGGTTAAAATTAAATTCTTAATTGGATTTTATAATGTGCGTGGCCAGGCTGTGGTTAGGTGTTTCCACTTTTTAGATGTAAATATTAAATGATTTTATTAATGACATATATTATTTCAGTTTTAACGATTATTGTACATTTTGCACCGTAAAAACAACTTTATTTCTTAATGATTTTAAATTATTTTCTTAGTTGCATGTCGTTTCTGGTTTGAATCAAAATAATCCGTTATTTCGAGTTTAATAAGTAACTAACAAATAGATAAATCGTTAAAAAATAAATCAGCTAATTACTTAGAATTACGTTTCTAACTTACTGTTTATGTTTAGGCACATAGTGGTATGCGGACATATTACGTACGAGTCAGTGTCCCATTTTTTAAAAGACTTTCTTCATGAAGATAGAGAAGATGTCGATGTCGAAGTAGTATTTCTTCACAGGTATGTCCATATTACCTTATTTTTTCATATATTATTTTTTAACTGGCATTATTTGAACTTTTATAACCATATTAATACTAATAACAGGAAATTTAAACTTTGCATCTTTTGCATATTAAAAGAAGGCGGTCGAAAGGAAAGGTATCTATTGTAAGAATTTGATTATTAGCTTATGAAACTGTGTGGACAAGTAGTATTCTTAGTAGGAATTATTAAAACTCTGTTGATGTTTTTTGAAGCTCTGTAAAAAAATAAAAATGATTTTACCAAGTTCAGGTTTTATTCAGGTTTATAATAACAATGGATAGTAGATTCCGTTTTTAAGATAATTACAAAAGAAGCAGAAACATATTTCAACATCCTGTGTTTTAGAAAATAGAGATTTCTAGGCATAAGCATCTTAATAAGAAGTTTTTTCATAAAAAGATCTGAGGGATAGCTATCTGATGTGGAATGAAATGTGAAACAAAATGACTACTTACTATTAGTGTTTAAAATATTTAAAATACATTTTGATAATTATTGGGAAAGCTGAATACAGCGATATTTTTGCATATACTCTAGTTTGAGATCGCTAATCATTTTTCGTCAGTCTTTTTTTATTATTTTTCGCCTATAGGTTAGGTTCCGTTTACTTTTTCTTTCTTTTAAAAATCATTAATGAACTATACTAAATTGCCACACAAAATAATAAAGAGAAAACTGGAACATTAAATAATATCTAAACAATTGTAATGAAATCACCAAATCGGAATAATCTGTGTGACGTGTGGCAATTCAAGATTTGCGGTGTTGCAATTTTTTTTGAGAAATAAGTTATTTCAACTAGGGCTTGTTTCGACAACATTTTTTAAGAAACCACTAGTACTTACAATTCTACTTCATGTCTGCACTAGACTTACGTGGGTTTAAAGGGCGCTAGCGCCGGTTTCTGATTAGTCTATTTGTTTCAAATTCGCCATTTTGGAAATGGAAAATGTTCTAAAAATTATTGTATTTTTTTTTTACGCAGAAGCCATGCAAGAGCAATAATAGATACTAGTTCACACTTAGAGCAAACAGGAGGTATAGTCCCCCTTACGAGTCTGTGCCTACTACGGCTGAGGGGGCAGGGGGTAAAAGTCGTAAAGAAGTCAGTTTTAACTGTAGCGGCATAGGTGTCTCGTTTCATATTAATATTTTATTAAAGTTATTGAATTCTTAAAAACGTAGAAATAGAGAATAATGTCTCCAGATTTGTATAATACATTTCAAGTAGTTCTTACCAAATGGGAATCTTTTTAATTATTAACTCTACGAAAAAAAGTGCCTCTTCTTAAAAAGTCCTGCTTGGTAAGGAAATAAATTTGCACAAGAATATTTGTATGTTGGACATACAGAGTGGCTTGAAAAAGTACCGGGTTTAAAATTTTAAAAGACGTCGGCTATATCTCCAAAACTAATAGTCGTAAGGATTTGCGGTAAAAAAATTCTAGGCCACAGGGCGCTTTTTGCGGAAGACCCAGTTTTGGAAATAAGTATTTCTGGATAAGTAGGCTTTGAAACAATTGATTGTTGTTGGTAAGAGAATAGGCGTTTTAGCAGCGACAGTGACAGTTTGGCAATTATAATTTCTGTTTTAAAACGTGAACTTTTTGTTAAAAAAAAGGTTTTCCCGTTTTTTAGTTATTTTAAACAATAAATAGTGATGATTAAATTAACTGTTGATGAAAAAATATAAATAGTTCTTATTATTGACGATAATTATAAGACGCATCGCAAGGCTGCCGAAATTTTTAATACTAGACACCCAAATAAACATATTAGCCACGTTACTGTCGGCAATGTCGTCAATAAATTTAAGAATACTGGCTCTGTCGAAAATAATTTCAAGAAAAAACATGCAGTTCGAACACTTACTGAAGAAAATCAATTACAAGTATTGCAAGCGGTTGTGGAAAATCCAAAAATTTCATGGGAAGGAATAAAGAACACAGTTCAAGATAACGTGTCAGCCAAAATTTGTACACACGCACAAACCTGGAGATATGGAATCGCGTTTCATGTTCTGTGCTTGGTTCCAAGGAGAAGTTAAAGACGACATTTTCTTTTCAAGGAGAATTTTATTCAGTGACGAGGCAACATTTACTTCTAATGGTGTCGTATGTTCCCAGAATTGTCGTTGGTGGAGCGATGTGAACCCCAATTTCGTAATCGAATGCCGTGACCAAACGTATTTCAGAACGAATGTTTGGTGCGGTATTTTAAATAATCAAATAGTGGGTCCATATTTTTTTCATCAAAATATTAATAGTGAGATTTACTTAAATTTCCTAAGAACCGAAATTTTTATATTTATTAACGGCCTGCCATTAAACGCGCGATAGGCTGTTTGGTATCAGCATGATGGAGCTCCTTGTCACAGCGCAGCCAGGGTTAACGAATATTTGGATAGAACTTTTTCACAAATATGGATAGGACGCCGTTCAGAAGTACCGTGGCCACCTAGGTCACCGGACATACACCCCTAGATTTTTTCTTGTGGGGTCATTTGAAGCAATTAGTCTACAAGTACAGACCATTCCGTGATATTGATCACCTGAAAGAAACTATAAGGCAGTGTATCCGGCTAGTTACTCCTCATATGATCAGAAACGCTATGTCCGAGTTTTCTAGAAGGACAATCATTTGTATGCAAAAAGACGGGGGCCATGTGGAGACCTAGATTATTTTTGGAGTCATTTAGTTTTATTTGTTATTGGGAAATTAGAAATTGGCCACCTCATAGAAATTACTACACTAAAATTGAAATACTATTTTTATCCACCATAAAAGTAGTTCTCTTAAGTAGTGTTTTTATTGTGTTATTGTTAACTGTTCTTGTTATAGTCTGTTGGCCTTTAAACACTCTCCAAGTTTTTAGTTTTGGAGATATAGCCGACGTCTTTTATAAATTTTAAACCCGGTACTTTTTGAAGCCAGTATGTCCAGCATACAAATATTCTTGTGCGAATTTATTTTCTCACCAAGCAGGACTTTTTAGGAAGAGGCACTTTTTTTCGTAGAGTTAATAATTAAAAAGTTTCCCATTTGGTAAGAACTTCCGAAGACACGCTGTATAATTATTAATTATAAATTAAATAATATAATTCTAAACTCCGCCAATGCCTGTAAAATTTCTCAAGATGTCATGATGACAAGCATCTTCCCACCAATTTAATATTATATACGCTGAAAAGAGACAAAACCAGTATCAAGACACACGTGATAATTTGTGGCCCAGATATCCACGCTCTACTAGACGTGGGTTGCCAAATTTACCAAAATAAATGATTAATTAATATTTCTCAAATGTTATCTTCACCGCTTTAACGATTATAATTTTTAATGTAAGGGTAGAAATAAACGGGATATATGACGAAATTAACAATTTTAACTTGGCATTGGTGATAAGCGACCTTAAATTAGGGTGTATGCTAAAAATTTGCTGTATCCAGATTTCCGAATAATTACCTACATTTTTAGAAAAGTGTGTCGTAGTAATATTTAGACAGGGTAATTCACGAGTGGCGTATTTCACGTTTATCCACACATATGGTTTTTGGCATAAAGGGACATGCTCTACCCAGCTAAGACAGTTTCGACACTATGCTGTTGCCATTTCTACTAGAAAGTAGTAGCGACTTTGATTTTTTAAATGGAATACCCTGTATGTTAACGTTTTTTTACAATCCCAGTAGTTTCTTTACTTTACTCATAATTTCTCTATACCTATCTGTTATTGTTTTCAAGATGTTAATTAATTTCCTATTTTTTATTATTTTTTTTTTTGTAAAAACATGACCTAGGATACTGAAAATCGTGAGTTAATCATAGATTAGATTTGCTACATCGATTTAACTGAGCATTCCAAATTAAATGAAACTAGGTGTTTTGAGTATCTATTTTAAAATTGTATTTAACAATTTTAACAGTTTTAATTATTATTGTTTTTTGGCGTGTTTATAGGCGAACCAGACGTAACAAAATGCGCTTCTTGGCTGCACTCGTCGTGGCAAATCGAATTTCACTTGAATCTAGATCTTAGAATACTCAGTTGACCCGATTACCAACTCGTCAATTAGTGTTTTGTAAATTTCTTCTTTAAGCGTATCCTAGAGGTAAAAATCTATGGTTTTAAGATCAGGTGATTTTGGAGGCCAATTCCGATAATAACAGTACGATGACACATGATGCTGCATGACGCACTGATTAAAAATCATATCTTTTTCAAGAAATTTTTTCAAATAAATGCGTATGTAAGTCAGAAAGTTGACTAGTAAGGTATAGGGTATAGATATGATATACATAAATGCAGAACAAATTTAAACAGCTTTTTAAATGAGTAAAAATATACAGGGTGTTTCATTTGAAGAAAAATCCAAAAAGGCTCCGGGTATATAAACCCAATTTGAGTGCTTTAGTATCTCGGAGTTCAAAAATATGAGCATTATTGCGTTTATTCAGGGTAATGCTAATATGGGTATAGGGACATCCTTTGTGGATAGATAAGAAATGTGTTAGCCTATCTATGGAATTAATTAACAACGCAGCATCGTATTTTAAAAATTATTTTTTTCTAAATTTTTTGATAAATATCAAAAATTGTTACTTTTCCACTTGTCTTTACCGAAAATTTAATTCTCCGTTAATTCATTATCGAGCACAATAATATCTAATTCCACAACCGGAATTTTGAGTTTCACTCTTTTATCTTTGGAAATAATTTAAATATTAGGCGACACCCTGTTAAAGGTCAACTCTTCAAAAAAACATTCTTATTCTCAGAAACGTATAGAGTAGGGCACAAAACTTTTATCAAAAAATATTATACAGGGTGTCCCACTAAGGTCGGCAAGGTAAGATGCAATGGAAGCCATAAACCTTACAGCTTCAGGAAAACAATTTATCGACTAAATCGACCAAAAGAAAATGCTAAAAAATATTTTCAAGTTTCCAAAATGGCCGCTAGGGGACACAGTTACTAAGGTATATCTAAAACGTCAAATTTTATCAGATAATCGCTATGTTAACTGTTTTAATGACGAAAATAAAAAATGCGTTAATTTTTGCGAAAACTTGTTCCTACGACTTTTTCTGTATCTTCGAAAAGATGGCTGGGGAAACTTGTGGAAAAATATGGATATCTTTATTTGTTTTCGAGTTATTTACAAATGACTAAATTAATAATTTCCTTAATGTTTACCGCTTAATGAAGGAAATGTAAAGATTTTCTTGTCATAATTTTTTATCAATTTAATATCAACAATAATTATTAAATTAAATTATTAATATGTTTATCCTTTCAGTTCATTTATTTTGTGTCTATTCTCGCCTAAAATCCAAAAAAAATAAGATGATCCAAGGCAAGAACAAAAATCTAAAGATTATTTAGCAACTAAGTTGTAATAGAGTAAAGTTACTTATATTCTTAAAATTCGAGAGGCCAATGAACGCGAACAACGACAATAAAACATTGCTTTATGCTTTTAGCAGTGGACAATGTCTTTTAACCAGCCTTATAAATAAAAATCAAGCACAGTGAGATGTGGAGATCTAGGCGGCCATGAAAACAAACTTTCTCGTATGATGCATCGGGTATCTTTGGTTCAAAAAGTCATGAACTATTAGAGAGAAGTGTGCAGGATCACATCATGCTGAAACTACACGTTCCTTCTTGTTACTAATAAATCGTCTTCTAATAGAGGCGAAAATTGCTTCCTTAATAAGTTTAAATAAATATATTGCCATTGAAATGTTCATTAACAAATTACTTTACGAGTAGCATTAAATTATTTTACTTTTGTTCAAGGCGCACGATTTAAAATGTTATTCATTTTCTAGAATTTTAAGAATAAAAGTAACTTTACGCTCTTACAGTTTAGTTGTTAAATAGTCTTTAGATTTTTGTTTTTACCGTTTCTATAAACTTAATTTTTTTTGGATTTTAGGCGAGAATAGATACAAAATAAATGCACTAAAAGGATAAATATTTTAATAATTTATTTTTATAATTGTTGTTGATATTAAATTGATTAAAAATTATGACAAGAT
The DNA here is from genome assembly GCA_963920685.1 of Polydrusus tereticollis. Classification (NCBI taxonomy): domain Eukaryota; kingdom Metazoa; phylum Arthropoda; class Insecta; order Coleoptera; family Curculionidae; genus Polydrusus; species Polydrusus tereticollis. Next base: position 63,190,656 of record OY987329.1, read on the forward strand.
AATTTTTACATTCACTTCGTTTAGCGGTAAACATTACGGTAATCATTAATTTTTTAAAATTTGTTAATAACTCGAAAACAATAAAGATATCGAATCGCGGTTTCCGCCAAAATGTATCTATTTTTTTGCTTCACAAGCTGTCTAATAAAAAATATATCATGCCGTTTAATTTCATTAAGAAAATTTTAAAAAACTAAATCATGTTCAAGCAGTGCCACCTAGAAGGCGCGGTATGCACTAGCGACCACGACCTAAGTCGAGTTTTAATTAAGTGTAAAGGTGTCTATTAAACGAGCCTAAGCTGAGTAAATTTGGGTAAAGCATATGGAAAATGAATTTAAAAAGTATTTTTTCCGAAAGCTTTCCCCATCCATCTTTACAAATACAGAAAATAGATACAAAAAAGTCGGAGAAACAAGTTTCCGCAAACATTAACGAACTTTTTATTTCCGCCACTAAAACAGTACTGTAACAGTGATTATCTGATACAATTTTACTTTTTAGATATATCTTAGTAACTCTGCCCCCTAGCGGCCATTTTGGAAACTTGAAAATATTTTCCAGTAATTTCTTTCGGTCGATTTAGTTAATACAATTTTTTTCCTGAAGCCGTAAAGTTAATGTCTTCCATAATATCTTAGATTGCCGCCCTTAGTGAAAAATAAAGAAAGTATGAGAGAAGTTTCAGTATAACCGAAAGTCGCATAAGGTCACTGCTAATTCATCTGAAGAAAGCGTCTCCGAAACTTCAAATTAGCAGAATTCAAATAGCATTACTTTCCGAAATATTGTAATGGACGGTCACCCTGTATAGAGCGTTAAAATATCAAAGTTGCTACTACTTCTTAGTAGAAGCGGCAACACCGCATTGCCCAAAATATTTTCGCTGAATGGAGCATTTTTCTTTATGCAAAAAAACAAATTTTTTGATGGTTCCGTTCACTGAAACGTCGAATACACCATCCACCGCCAAGGTAAGTCACCCTGTATAATTTAATATTTGAAGTGGCCATACTAAAAGTCACAGCAGCTACAAGGATAAAGTGGTTTGTTTAAAGTTCACCGTTTTAAAGCTAAAGTTTTAATATGGACTTTTTTGTTCCCTGTACTTTTTAGAAAAGAACCTGACTTGGAATTGGAGGGATTACTAAAACGGCATTACACTACAGTGGAGTTTTTTCAGGGTACCATGATGAACGCGGTTGACCTTGAAAGAGTCAAGGTACCGGCGGGAAATCAACATGCTTTTGTTATTTAAATTGCACATTGCCTCGTTTTTTGTTATAATTTCAAAGTTTCTTGCCAAAGGATCTTTCAGATAAAGAAAGGGCTTTACGAGAGTCGTGCAATTTTCTAAAACATTATTTGTAGAATAATATGTAAACGCCAACCCTTAAAAAACCTAGGGCCGGACTCCGAAGTCGTCGTCACGACGACGATCCAATAATTTTAAAACTGGTGTAGTTGCGAATGCGGAAAATACAATCTAATTTGGTGTGAGACTAAACACGCTCACGCCAAACTTAAGATATAACTAACCAAAATTTGGTTTGCTTTTCTTTATTCGCAACTACGCCAGCCTTAAAATTGGATCGTCGGCGTCGTCGTGACGACGACTTCGAAATCCCATCCCTGATCTGCCGCTTACGAACCATAAGATGTCAGTATACCTGGTATTCGGAAATAACGATACGCGTGAATCTCTTATCCAAAAATACGGCAAAAATGTTATATGGATATCGATCCTCGAATGCATCCAAAAGGTGATTTTTTTAAAAAATATGTTTGATATGTTTTGTTGCAGAGAAATTATTATTCACTACTAAGGAACAATACTACTTTGATCGTACCTACTACTTAACCCGAATTCTGGTCAGTGAGTGTGAACTTGGGGGCTCGGTGACTTTTGTATCCAATTTATTTCCATACATCAATTTTCTAAGGTCACATGGCTTTAAAGTTAACTCTTTTTGAAAAATAAGATTTCAAAATGTTCTAATTAATATTATTAGGAATAAAAGTCTGTCTAAACCAAAAATAAATATCTTTTATACTAAAAAGTTGGGAGAAAGATCTTTCCGTGATAGTAACCGATCTAAATTAGGGCATGTATCGACCTTAGAGAAGGTCATGTTCAGCATTTAAATAAATTCTTATAGTTCAGGAAATAAGTTATGACAGGAAAAGCAATCTAAAGGAAGGCTACTTAAAGTTTATACCTATTAAAAACGGGTAAATTTTATGTCAGAAGGATAGTATTAAAGTGGGGAGATATTAAAGAAAAGATGTGAAGAAAGGAAGTTTCTGCATTATTCCAAAAGAAAAACAGCGGTGGCGGCCGCGGTAGCGATCATATTAGCGGTCGGGCGTATTCACAACAAAGCGGTGAGTGGAACTGTAAGGTAGTTGCCGTTTACAGATTTTATGTATACGAAAATATATTTTTAAACGTTCAGGTTTCATTTTTATTTCTATTATTTGTTATTATGATAATTATTGATTATGATGTCGAAGAAGAGACTTTGTTACTATTAGCTCTTTGTCCCACACCTTGTTTCTAACCCTTATATTTTTATAAATCAAAAAGTATGGTATATAATTTAACATTTTCTATTAATAATAATTCTATTATATTATTTGCCATTACTACTGTCACTTCCCGCAGTCAAAGTTGACACGTTGTATTTGACCGTCACCGCATATCAGAACGCTGCCCTAGGCCGCTTGATCTAGACCTGCACGCGCTGGTATGATTTCATTAATTTATTTCCATGTGTTTAGATTGGCCGCCACCACGGCCGTCACCGCTACCGTGGCCGTGACCGCGTCGGTGCGTGGAAGCCGCGGCCGAGGGCAGCGTTCAGATATGCGGTGACGGTCAAATACAACGTGTCAACTTTGACTGCAACAAGTGACAGTAGTAATGGCAAATAATATAATAGAATTATTAATAGAAAATATTAAATTATATCCCATACTTGTTGATTTAAGCCATCCAAATTATAAAAATATAAGGGCTAGAAATAAACTGTGGGACAAAGAGCTAATAGTAACAAAATCTCTTCTTTTACATCGTCTATCATAATAATAAATAATATAAATAAAAATGAAACCTGGACGTTTAAAAATATATTTTCGTATACATAAAATCTGTAAACGGCAACTACCTTACAGCTCACCGCTTTGGTGTCAATACGCCCGACCGCTAATATGATCGCCACCGCTACCGTGGCCGCGTCAGTGTATGTAAGCCTTATATGTGCATCCCAAAATTGCAACCAGGAAGTTTAGCATGCTTAATAATAAGTACATATGCATATTACTGCCGTGGTTTGGTATAAGGCAGTAACGTTTGTTCAAAATTGATTTTTCTGCATTTTTAAGATTAGCAGTAAATGTTTAATCAATTGGCAAAGAAAGAACGTAAAATGGTGGCAGTAAGACCTAGTTATTTAGTTTATGAGTTTAAGGCTAGATGGCTATAAGTGACATTAGGGTTATCTACTTCTACTAATTATTTGCCTTTTAATATTTTAGTCCAGATTTGTGGTAAAAGGCAGTAAATACTTCGTCGAGTAGTTACTGCTTTTTTAATTAAATAACTTTCCATTCATGTGTACGTATAACATGGCAAGAGGCAGTGAGTATCACTTACTGCTATTTGCCTTTGAAAAAACCTACTTTCCGTAAGGTCGTTCAGCACTTAAATACCAATCTTGCCAAGTTGAAAAATGAGGAATGTGCCACTTGTGTGGATCATATAGAGCACCTTAGGTCACACGAAAAATAGGATGGAAGGAATTGATATAAATATAAATCTTGCAGAACATACCCATCAAACAGGAGAAGTAGTAGATACCTCAATTATTACTACTAAACAAAGGCCAAAAAGTATATCCGAAAACCATTCAGAATGCTGTGATTCGTGTAGTAAGTAGCTCCGTCACGTTGAAAAGGCTCAACTAGTTCGTGTTCAAAATCAAAATGATAAAAAAAAAGATCTATGATACAGTAATTTATAGAAGCTTTGCAGAAACTTGTTATGTTATCACGGATGCCCGAAGGTAAGATGGCAGGTTTTGCCAAAAGAGATGGACTTCGTATTGTCTACTGGGCTGGTAATTGTGCGGCCCAAAATAAAAATCGTTACAATGTCGTAAACTCCGACGAAAGTGTTGCCCATGATATAACCATCAAATATTTTGAAACAGGTCATACTTTCATGAGCGCTGATGCCGTTGATTATAGTTTGGAACTAAAAATGAAACACCACAATGAAGAAAAATTCTATAATTTTACTGATTTCACGGAAGCGGTAGCTTAAAAGCAACTAAAAAAATATTAATGTCATATGTCTAGAGAATAGGTTTTACCAAACCACGGCAGAATATTACTTGGTAAAAAACCGAATAAAGGATTATGTATTATAAATAAATCACGATCATGATCTTTACCGTTCTATGCTTATAACTGTCAGCTGATTACCCATAGGTTAACCCTGTAAGTAGCTACCTTCCTCTCTAAATTTTATACTATTAGAGACAGGTACATCAGATACCTAAGAACTATATTTGGAAATTATTTTTAAATATATAGGTGTTTCAGATTATCGATTTTAATTCGATGAATATTGTTTGCATGTTTACGAGATCGTTTTATATGTGCAACTCTAATTTTACTTCCAAATTTCGGGAAGTTTAGATTAATTTTATTCAATTTTCTTAAATAGAACACCCTGTACATTTTCTGAAAAATTGAAATTTCGACTAATTCTCCTTATAACTGTAAATTATCTTCATTATTATCTACGGCGTTGCCAAATCATTGATATTTTAAAATCAATTTATAACAACAAGTAAGAATTATTGTCGTTAACTGAATTTTTGATATTTTATTGGTATTGTTTTGTGTAACAACTTTGCTAAAAGAATTAATAGAATGGATTATACTTTTTGAGAGTAATGGGAACTGGCCAACATTTTCTGGAAAGAAGACATTCTCAGGAAATAGGCAGTGTTAAGTATGAAAAAACAGAAAGAGACTGTTTTAACTGAAAAATATGAACTTGCCATCGCTTTATTGTCAGTGACGGAGAGGGGTATTCTCGAAATTAGTGAAAACATTCAAGAAATCTTCACTTGGAAAAAACAAGTTTCATCCCTACCACACGACCGTAACTACACATATCAAATAAAAAAATAAAAATCGAAAATTTGGAGAAATTAATCGTGATTAGGCAACGCAGCAGACCATAATAAAAAATATTTTAAAGTTACACGGGTACTTTTAAAGTTTTAATTTTTGACAAAATATACAGGGTGTGCTACATTTAAGAAAATTGAATAAAATTAATCTAAACTTTTTAAAATTTGGAAGTAAGAGTAGGGCACCCTGTCTAAAAATATCTCCTAAAATCATATAATTAGTACTCGTATAATCCTGGTGCAACTGTCTGCAAAAAATATTTATCAACTTAATATTAATAAATAAATAGTGGCATATTTATTGCGACCTTGCAAAAGCAAAAAAACGCAAAATAATTAATAACTTGGTAATACAGAGTGGAAAAATATATTGGGATTACATAGACAATAAAGAGGGGCATAATTTCCATGTAAAAATATGGTGTGTCCCATTTAAAAATATTTAACTTTAAGTCGGCACACGTTTCTGAAACACCGGGTATATTCGAAAAGAATTTCCAAATGTAGTCCCTTATCATAAGTATTACCCTGTAGTAGATCGAAATCTGAATCTCTAATAGTATCAAATTTAGACACCAATGGAGCTGATTTGCAGAACCCTGTATATTATTAATGTTTGTCTTATTTACAGATGAGCAATCTTAAGTCAGTTCACGCTGTATACAAATTATTAATATTTCATTATTAACATTTTTGATCATCACTGCGTAAGTGTAACTTGATTGTTGATATAATGAGATTAAGTTATATTATTCCAAAATTACATTTTTCTATGAAAAATGGTATTTCTTTTTTTGATACTAAAACGTAAATGAATATTTTCATTTAATTATAATATTTGTATCAATCAATTTTGGAGTAGTTCTTCTCTGTCGTACATTTCGCTTTACAACAGTATTGACGAACAGCATAGAAGTCCTCTCTTTAGCTCAAAGGTCCTTGTTTTTCGCCGATTATTAAGTAGTAGCTGCATGGTAAATCTCAGGAATTCCAAGTTATTAGAAATTATTTTTTATTCCAAAAGTCCTAGTGCCTATTTTATGTTTCGATATTTTATTTTTGTATCTTTGGGAATGTACAGGAAGCCACCCGATCTTGAACTGGAAGGTCTCTTCAAGAGGCACTTTACGACAGTAGAATTCTTCCAAGGTACCATAATGAATCCAATAGACTTACAAAGAGTCAAGGTAAGTTATCAGTGACACTACATCTGTACTTGTATAGTCTATTTTTCGATTCATATTTTGACGGGTTTGATAAGAATCACATTTTCTTCAAAATCCGGTGTTGCAAAAGTTAAAATAGATTTTAAAATTAAAAAACAATCGTTTCTCTAGAAGTTTGATAGAGATATTAGGACATTGATATAGCCACATACTTTTAACTAACAAGTTAGGACAAGTAAAACTATACCGATAATATAATATCATTTTGAACGATAAATCCAATATAAAAAACATTACAATGTTTTGATGAGGTGTGAATTTTTTTTAACAAATTAGAAGAATACCTAAAGACATTAGGTACTATCCAATGGTTTAAGCTATCTGCCATAAATAATTCGGAGTTTCCTTGAATTATTTTAATGTTTCTTCTTTAATTTCTTTAAATTCCTTCGAATAACGTACACAAATATACAGGGTGTCAATTTGAAAACGAACAACATGCACTATTTCTTCGGCTGATGCAGTTAAAATTTTGTGAAAAACATCAATTATACCTGAAGGGGACAACTTAAGAGGTGTTTGTTATTGTATCGAATTCAACCCCCTGACCCCCAGGGCTTTTACACCTAAAATCTTAAATGGCAACCCCCACCTATTTGGTAATTTTTGAATTACTTATGTAATGTTAGAGAAGCGGCTACCTTTTTTTTTCGAAAGTAGAATTTATTTAAAACAAAAATAAGGGCTGCAGCCTACAACCGAAAGTATGATGTCTAAGAAAATTATCTTTGCTAATTTTATCACGCTTTCTGTCGTTTTGTTTCATAATAATACGGGTCTAAAGTAGATAATTATTAGTCTTACTCCTAAAAGTGTACCCCTTATTTAAACTATTTTATTACACACATAATTTGAATTTAAGCATTTTGATCATTCTTTTTATAAATGACAAGAATATTATGATGTATAACAAAGTGTTTAGATATTTATGGTTCTATGGTAAAACATTACCAAAGATAACGGCTTTTTGGGCAAGGTCTGTGGTTTCCAAAATATTAATATTATTTAGTTACCTGCCGATGTACCTGTTTTTACTACATCTGGTCAAAAATTCCCTGGAGCTGTCATTACTGCTTGGTTTCAATTCATATTTCAAAGCAAGGTTTAGTTTTAATCTATTTTTCGAAAAGAGAAAGTTAAATTTGTGATTTAAAATGATTTGTGTAAGCTGATGTATTTTTCTCTTCCGTCATGTCGACTACTCGAAGTTTAAGAAAAGTTACTTGGGTGTACCTGATTGCCAATTATACGTCACAAATTATTGGAAGTAGACTTCCTTCCAATAAAGATGTATTAAGTGTACTGTTCTTTACCTTACGTCAAGTAAATTTAAATCTTCATCAAAGTGCTGAGTTAGTAATTCAAGAATTACTTGTTGTCTGGAACAACGCCCGTATTTCTACTCGAGACCTGCAGCATTGTATAAAAAAATTACAACACTTATATGAAAAACTAAGAGGTGTGCAAAAAAGTTGTCATAAAGCAACGGACGGCGCAAACGAAAAAGAAACAACGTTTGCCGATAAATTAAACGATTTGTTTGATGATATTTTAAATGTTAAAAGTTAAAGAAGATATACAGTTTTTGGTCAGTCAAGGAAAAAAAGATCGTCCGGGATTTATGTATGGTGTAGACAAGAAGCTGGCTGAAAAAAAAGAACAGAGAGCTCGTGAAAAAATTGTAAAAAATACTGGGGAGATCGATGAAAGTATGGGAGCCCTTGTAGCGTCGTCTAGCAGCTCGCATACAAGTTCTTCTTACGACGACAAAGTAGATCTTTGGAAACCAGGACCCTCAGAACCAATTAGACAACGGTTGGTAGGAAGAAAAAATATAAAAACCACAAAAGTAGTTGCAAATGCACCTAAAGTTGTCCTCCTTCCGATCTAAACTGACGTGTGCCATCAACCGAAGAAATATTACATTATAATCCTCGTTTTTAAATTGACACCCTATATACGGATACTGTACACAGTACACTTAAGTTTAGAATGATATTTAAACTACACATCGTTAAAAAAAATTTATTCATAAACCCGCACTATAAATAGCAAGGGAAAAAAAAACACTAAAGTAGAAGCACTCCACTGAACAAAATATTTTTTTTAAGGGACAATAGATTAGTAACGTTGTTCAACATTAGTACCTTTACTTATAACATACCTGGCACCTATAGAGTTAGTAAATGTTGTTCAGCATGTCATATTATGTTTGCGCAATTTTAAATTTTCTAAATTTGTTATAAATACAGGATGTTTCGAAATTAACGTGCCATACTTACAGGGCATAATCTACCTCCAAATAGAAGCATACTTGTTTATATAAACATAAATCAAATGATGCTACCTAAGAGAGCTAGTACCCCTTAAATTAATGAGGTAACCCGAGGATGGTTTTCTGTAATTATTGGCGAAACTTGAAATACTCGTTTTATAGTAGTCAGTAAATTTTATATGCTTAACCTGATTAGTATAAAAAACAAAAAAATAAAATAAAAGGTGGGGATATTGTGATTTACAGCATAAATTTCAAATTAATTTTTCTCGATCATGATGAATTCTAGTGTGTTTCCTATTGCCTGAAGGGAAGTAACCCTCATTATAAATACAAAATACAAATTTGGGATTACAGTGTGAACATATTATATTTAGACTGAACGTATATCTTTTCAGTTATAATACAGGTAGTTTTAACATTGTATAGATCGAGATAATCGTAAGTTTATCTTTCACAATAGGGTCGGTAAATTGTAAGCCAATAATTTAGGATAAATCTTACGACAGTGGTGGACGTTTGGGTTTCTAATAATACGTATGCATTTTTTATGGTGTACAAGAAGAAGCTACATATTCAACTGTGTTAACTTGTGTGATCAAATTTACAAGAAATTACAAATAAAAGATTTAAAAAAGTGTCTTCACCGTCACTAAATTCAAAGGGTTCGTCTGTGGAGAACTGAAATAATAAGTGGTTCTACCATTTCTTTCATCATGTTCCAGTCCCACATTTTATTTCCTCTTTAGTTACATGTTTTATAGCTTCTTGCCAAATTTCTATCGTGATCATTGTTAATGAATATTTAAATAACTCACTTACATCTTTTACTTTAAATGTGGTGTAATTTCTTGCTACATAACCTCTTATTTGTGCCCAAAGCAACTCAGTTGGATTTCATTTACAATGGTAGGGCGGCAGTCGAGAAGTAAAACAATACCACGCGTTTTAGTCATTTTGTCGATTACACATTTTGGAGACTTGACTTATTTTCTTGCAGTATTTTTAAAAGTTATTTATTTAACATGTCCTCAAAGGGTATATTTTTTTCAGACAGCCAATTTATAATATAATTTTTATCCCAAGAAGTCGTAAGTAGTTTCTCTAAAAGCCTTGAATGATATCCGGCGTTATCTTAGACTATGACAGAATTTTCGGGAATTCATTCTATCAGTTACTTAAAATACTTTTCGAAGACGTTAGCAGTCATTTTCTCATAATAATCTTTAGTTGACTTTGACTGAAATTTTAGCAAGCCATTATTTACCAATCCATTTTCACTACCTATATGCGTTATTAATAAACTGCAGGTATTTTCAAACCAGTTAAAAGCCTTCTATAAATGCTTGACTAGAGCTTTGAATATTTTTATCCTGCCATATCTTTTGCACTGAATGTCTTTCGTTGAGCCAGGTTTCGCCTAAATAAAAAATGTTGTTTTTCCACTCCTTATCTGCCAATATCTCTTAGATACTGCCGTCTCCAAAAAATAATATCTTGTCTATCCAGACTTTAGGTTGTGTTTTTCCCAAGAGAAATTTAATTTATGTAAATTTTGGCACAATTTTTTTCTTGGGTTGGAAAAATTCTCTTCTTCGCTTATAACCTTAAAAAATATATCCAATATTATTAATTTTTTTTCTTATGACATTTTCCACATCGTCATCAATTTGTAACGGTGTCCTTTCAGGGCCGGAATTCTGTTATACGATAGATAGGCATCGATCGAAAGGACTATCAATACGATAGGAGTTTCCTGGAGAAGGCGATTCTGTTTTACGATCGGGCAACATACTATAGAAGAAAGTAGTTTTGATACAAATTGACATTTTCGACGACAGAAAATGGCCATGTAGTCCAAAGAATTTATTTTTCTTTTCTCCACTTTGGTAGTTTATGCTAAAGTGGTTGTTAAACTTACTTATATGCACATTTAAAGTATTTAAACGGAACAACTCGATAAACTGACTGCTGTTTTGGTGAGGAAAAAGTATCGCTGCTATTTCTAAACTATTGTCGTCGGCGCTCCAAATTCATATGCTCTTTTTATTATCTACTACCAACAGACGATCCCTAATTACAGGAAGCATACCTAACTATTGCAATAAATTAAAAATAAATTTTATACTCAAATCAAAAGAAACGATAAACCGATGTCATTTGTTGTGCTTAAATCTTAAGTTAAGAAACTGTAAATAATAACGAATACTAGTAACTACGACATGGCGACTGTTTAGGAGGGGCTACCTAATTCACTAAAATACTAGAATTTCAAGTTTTTATCTTGAATTGTTTTGGTGATAATTAAAGGGAACCATCTTCAGGGCTCTGTATTGGGACCTTTGCTTTACATCATATGTGTGAATGACATACCTACTCTGCGACGCGGTGAGGTGACGCTGTATGCTGATGATACCACTTTTCTTGTAACTGCCAACGATGAGTAAGAAGATGAAAGTGGTGTACTACAGGAGTGTATGATTGGTTTTTGATAAATCGTCTTAGTTTGAATGAGACAAACACAAAAAACCTAATTTTCACTCTTAGATAAATACCCCAATTGAAATAAAGTTTCTTGGGGTAATGCTGCTTGACTCCATATTAACTTCTGAATGTCACGTTACTAAAACTTCAAAAAGAATGACATCAGGGATGTGTGTAGGTCTGCGAGTGTAAAGGTCACCATGATTGAATATCAAGCACTGGTTCACACGGTTTTTTGTTATGCTCGGTTGGTCTGGGGGCATTCGGCTCATACCTCGAGGGTGCTTGGTTTGCAGCGGAAGGCAGTTAGAGTCCTGGCACGGGTAGGGTTTAGAGATATAGTACGTTAGACCCTTTTATCGACAGTTCAGATTTTAACAGTCTCATCTTAATATATAGATATACTAATCTCAACTCTTTCTGACGCTCAAGACATCCTGAAAGGCGACGTTTTATTATACACCAGCTTTATTTAATAAACTATCTATTGCAATGAGAAACTTGCCCTTTAATATACTTTACAAGACGAAAAAAAAAGAAGTACTTGTTGGAAAAAACATTTTATAACTTTAATGATTTTTTGAACTTTGTGGACTTACTTGTCGAAGAGTTTTAACAAATTTAACGTAACTTTGTATATGTGATTAGGTGTCTTTTTTTCTTTATTCACTTTTATTTCACTTACTTATATCAAGATCACGGCTGTAAAAGATGTATTGTGATTTTTTTATACAGTTATATATATTCTTGTCTTCTTGGGAAGCATTTCTCGATATACGAGAAGAATACAATTTTTTGACGTATGTAGATTACGCTCTAAAGGTGTGGCACTTAAATTTTGGAACACCCTTTTATAATGTAGGATTTAGAATGCCACACAAGAAACAAGTTTTAGTGAATTTGAACACTTCTACACGTTTCATTTTAAAAAAAAAACATTCACAAAACCGTTCGCGATATTTTAGAAGAAAATTAAGAAATTTCTATTATTATGCGTACTATTTTCTGAAGAAAAAAAATACTTCTTATATAAAAAAAATGTATATGTTTGGAAAAATAGACTATAGAGATACACAGCAACTTAAACCACTCACATTATGAAAATAACCTTAACGACTTCACCACGATTAAAATACATATGAATAAAAATAATACATAATTTAAAAGTAGGGGAAAATGCTAGGTTAACAAATAAAATATTCTGCATAATTTGAGTGTTCAGTAGATTAATTTATAAAACAAAAGCTTGATACTGCTCCAGAATTTCTTTTATAATGGGCAGTCCAAAATAACGTTACGAGTAAGTTTTAAGTCGCGTCACTTGAGAATGAACGCGAATTAGGAAAGCTGAAGACGCACAGGGCAGACAGTTTCTTCATTCTCGACTAAATGGAGCTTGCTCAAGAGGTGTGTTAAGGACTGATATATAAATATAGAAATTGGGAGGTATAACGAAACCCTCGTCAAGTTAATAACTATTACACAAACAAATAAATATTAAACTGACAGAAGTCACTGATAGTAATTATTCATCTGATATTTTTTCTGCTTTGGCGACCACCACCAAAGCGCTGCTGAGGCAAGCCGCAGGCGTCCTCATGTGGGAGTCATTTATCCTTATACCCGAGGCATGCGGTGCGTTCTCAAATTGCCTCAACCGCATTCTTGCTCAAGTGAGTACTCGGTTTTAGAGATGTAGTCCGTACCAATATCTCATACTATTTTAAACAATAGGGTAAAAAATGTATATTACTGGATGCCCATGGCATTTTTGACACATTTTAACTGTTTATAAGTTAAACACAATACAGAGTGGCGATTTTTACAGCGAAGTGCACGGTCGCTCTGGAGTTTGAAACACCCTGAATATTCTTAACTAACTAGGCTGAAAATTTGATCATTTAAAATTCTGAAAATACCTGATAGTATAACTTTATCTGAACACCTTTGGCAAATATTTAGTTGTTGGGTATCCTGGCGGACGAAAAATCACAAAGTTTTGTCATCTGTAATAAAACTACTGAGAAGCAAACAATAATGCATTTTGTCAAATTTCCTGTATCTGTCATTTATGAATGAATGATAGCTTCCGTTATCCATAACTACTACTGAATCAGCTGGAAGATATTTTATCATTTCACCAAAATAGTCCTCAAAAACATTCGAATTCATGTCCTCGTGGTAATCTCCCGTATTGAACGACTGAAAGGTTAGCAAACTGAATTGGGCCTTGAGCTCGATTTTAAAATTTTTTTTAATTTTAATCGAGAGCTGAGAGTCCAGAGAATAGATTAAGTGTCGATACTTTTGACACGGATTAATTCATTTGATAGACGATTAAAATAATCAGTTTTAAATGAGCCAATGCCAGTATAAATTTATAGGTTTTGGCACATTAAAAACCATGGCTATTCTATAATGGCTATCAAATGAGTTAATCAGTGTCAAAAGTACCGGCACTAAAAGAATAAAATCGTTGGACGGAGTACTTTTTACACCAAAAATTGAAAAACAAGTTTCGAAATGACAATAGTTCTCGAACTATTTCAACTGGAAAGCTTTCTGAAAACGTTTAAGAATTGAAAGATCACTTACAGTGTTGCCAAGCGCGAGTAACTTTCCTAATGTTAATATTATATCAATTCATAATTTGCGCAAATTCACGAAACAAAGTATACGAAATAATTGACACAAATAACACGAGCAAATCACAAAACTAATACAACTTGAATTGACATGACGATGTAGGATGTAGAACACTACGCAAGCAAAGAAATTGAATTGGCAACATGGCAACAACGCATTTGCTTGTCTAACCAACAGTTGAAAAGAGTTCGACCATCCCTCTTTTGTATTTTACTGACCATTATGGCCCCGCAGTGGTATTTTATTAGGTAATTGATTTATGACCATGAAAGGCAACGGTACAATTTTGGACAAACTATATACTAGTAGGTATCTTTAGAATGGTATAGAATGAAATTTTCAGCCTAGTTAAGAATATATAGGGTGTCCCAATTGAAATAACAAAGTTTTCTTATTGTCATATTTCGGAGAAATGGAATTTTTGTTTTTATCGTTCCCTGCATAAGTTCAAATAACGTCACAAATAATATACTCTTCTTTAGCAGATCCTCCAAAATTTAAAGAATAACGTAAAGAGATTCTAGTTAATTTAATAAATACCTTATCTAGCTTTTACAAAAACTTTTTTGATAAAAAAAAATGATTATTAGTTAGGGGTAATTTATCACGAAGAACATTTGGGAAACTTAATATTAAATATGTATTAAATATTTTCGGTAATAATAATTATTGTCAAATTTTTCCAGATGTCTACAAATTTTTCGTTTTAATATCTACAATTCCAGTAACAAGTACCTCAGTGTTTCGTGTGCAAAACGCATTGCAGAAGTTCAATGACAAATGGCTGTTTATCGTTTTTTACGCTCATTTCAATTGAAAAATAATTGTAACGTCACAATTTGGGGGTCTATACAAGCATACCAGACACAAATTATATTTTTAGATTCTTCTGTTATCCATTACTGGTTGGCTTGCTTAGCTCTTGCTTTGGCAATGCCGTAAGATGGTTTCGGGCCAATGAATACCATTGCATTGATGGACCTGGTCTGGCCATTTCGTCGGCATTTTCATATCCAGGATGACCATTGTATCCTGGAAACATCTTGTCAACAAATATTCCGAATAATAAACAGCAACGGTGATAAAACGCAATTTGTAGATACTCCTATGAAATTTATATAGAGGATAGTAAAAATAGTTCAGGCACGGAAAGAACTTAACATTTTGTTTCTTCAGGAATCAGAAGATTTTACGGAAATTATGATAAATAAATTTTCGCTATTAATAGATCGGCGCATTAACTCAATTTATAGAAAACAAAATTTTTATTGCATTTGCATTGGCTTAAATACGCGCATTATTAATATTTTTGTTGATGTCTTGTACGATGTTTTAATTTTTATCAAGTAGTATTATTATACAATGACTTTCAGAAATAAAGTCTAGTTTAATAAGCTTTTTTTATGACATCACGAAATATACTAACAAGTCGTTATTTACAATAACTTCACCTGAATAATAACAAATTAATATTACAGACCTAGTAAATCCTTTCAAAGACGAAATCCTCAATAGACAAAGAGACAAACAAACAAAATTTAAACAAAAATGCCAACAACGAAATAAGTTTACAGTATCTATAAATTAACTTCAAAAAACTCAATATAATATTAATATACAGTGTGTCCCAGGAGTAATGTCTAATTTCATTTGAAATTCAGCGTTGGTTTTTTTTTAAAACGTTCCGACCCGTCGATTTTTATTTCTTAATGTGTTTCTTTTATAATAAATGTATGTATACAGGGTAGCCGAAACATAAGTTACGACCATCAACTTAATTTTTTCGAATGGAAATAATATGTATTTTTTATTTCATTTTGAATTCATCGAAAATTTACGATTGAACATGTTAATTTCGTATTTCTGAGAATTTATTTGTAAATCGGGCAAAACATTCCATTGTGTGTTTATATTGTTTTTTTTTTAATTCCGTTATTTCTGAATGTTGACTTGTCACCGTGTAGTCCTACAGAGACTGTATGACAACTTTACTTCAAATAAGTAATTGTCAAACGTAGTTGCAAAGTTGCGGTTTTCACAGTGGTGAAGTTAACGGAACGAGAAAAAATTGAAATCTTATGCATGGTTGGGATTGGTGATAGAACACGTACTTAAATAGAAACAGCTCAATTATTCAATGAAGTCCATCCTGATCGTCCTTCCATATATTAAAAGGTGGTGAGTAGAATAGAGGCTAAATTTAGAGAATTCGATAATGTTAGAGATTTGCCTAAATCTGGTCGTCCTGCTCGAGATGAAAATGAACAACTGGACGTTTTCTTTCCTTCGAAGAAAATTCATGTACTCCCCTGTCGCACATTGCAATGTGGAAATCTGTTGTTCAAAATACACCTATATAAAGTTATTCCAGTGCATGAGTTATTTGAATATGATTTCGATAGGCCTGGACGCATGCAAAATATGTGCAATCTAGATAATAATTTAGCAAACAATATTATTTTTTCCAATGAAGCTACGTTCTGTTTGAATGATAATGGGAACAGACAAAATTGTCGTTATTGGGCAACAGAAAATCCCTATTGGATGATGGAGGTTGACAGCCAGTACCCTCAAAAAACAAAATGTGTGGTGTGAAACAGTACGCGGAAGAGTAAATTGGTCAATTTTTCTTCTAACAGTCTTTAACTGGACAAGCATATCCCCAATTTCTCCAACTTGAATTAATTCCAGCATTAGTGGCTTTATTTCCGAATCCATTGGAGCCAGACTCCCCTGACGAAGAAGTTCCAGCAAGATTGTGCTGCCACTGTGCGTACATTTCTGGATGAAACCTTTCCCAATCGGTGGATAGGAAGGAGAGGACCAATATTACCATAAAAATAATCACATTAAGAAATAAAACGAGCGTTTTTCCGAAAAACACACCGCTGAATTTTAAATGAATTTAGACATTACTTCTGGGACTCACTGTATATTATTATTATATTAAGTTCTTTGAAGAAAATTTATAAATACTGTAAACTTCTTTCGTTGCTGGCATTTTTGTTTAAATTTTGTTTGTTTGTCTCTTTGTCTATTGAGGATTTCGTCTTTGAAAGTATTTACTAAGTCTGTAATATTTGTTATTATTCAGGTAATGTTATTGTAAATTCCAACTTGTTACTATATTTTATCTTGTCATAAAAAAAATTGTTATTAAGAATTTCTTTGGATCGTTATTAATAAAGACCATTTTTGCTTTGACTTGACTTTGAAATTTACCGAAAAAGACTTCAGAGCGACGTGAACTAATCTGTGGAAACCCCAACTTAAAATCTTTATTCGTGTTTCATACGCATTTAAAATGTGTCAATATACCGCAGAAGTGTACATTTCTTACCCTAGTGTATTTTGGTAATTAAAATAAGTACGTTAATTATTAGTAAATTCAATGATGTTTAAAAACAACAAAAAAAGTGGATAGGGCGCGGTGGGGTAAAAATGAAACATTTTACATATCTTTTCATGTTGTTCCCACTAAACAAACCTAATGTAAATGGAAAAATAAATATGGTGTGTAGAATTGTATGGGGAATTACACTAAATTCACAAAATGTGATAAAAACAAGTATTTTTTTTACAAAAATTATATATCTCTGTCTCAATTTTTTCCTGCCATTGGGGAAAAAATGAGACAGGGTGTTAAACGAAGCTTCTCATCTTATTATTAGGTCTAGGGAATTACTGAAACAGGTTAGTCTAAAAATAAGACACTTTAAAAATAGTATAAAAAAAACATTTAGACCTATCTATTTCACACAAAACATTTTAAAGTCTATAGAAGAGACAAACTTAAACCAAACTCAAATGAAAGACTTAAACGAAATGGACTGAAAAGTAAATTCTACTTTTAGTAGGTAGGTATAATAAAAACATTCACCTAATTAACACAAAACTTTTCGAAGTCTATAGGAAACGCAAGACATTCTAGCAGTTCCTCCTTGGCAACTGGGGGAGGGTAACTTCATTACAATATCGTCTTTGTTCACATTATACTTCTCAGGCATTTCCGGAAATACAAATTTGTCGACTTTACGACGCAAATCTGATACAGAATACTCTCTTCCTGTAATATTTTCTGCTAACGCAACGTAATATACCAGTTTCTTTTTTGTAGCAAACTTTATCAAAACATAGTCCGCAAATTGTATCTCACTTGAATCGGTTTCAAATTCGTCATCTGAATTGGGCGCAATTAGATCAGCTAACGTCATATTTTTATCAACATCACTTTCGTCTTGAAGAACAACGCTTTCAGATTCACTTTCCGAGGAAGAACTTGGAACTCAATCTATCTTTTCAACCCTTTTCTTTTGTACCTTTTTTGTTTGAACTTTACCCTTTTGGATAGTTTCTTTTTTTTTAATGCCTTCTAAATATTCTGCACTCGTAAGAACCGCACAGTTTGAATCAATCTTGCGTCGTCCCTTAATCTCAGGATTTGATTTATTAATCTTAGCAAGCAAAATTTCTTCAAACGACGTCGACATTGAAGCATTGTCGTCGGTTGAAGCATTTGGTGTTAATTCTAAATTTAATTGATTTCTTGGCCTTTCCTTAGATCTAGTTATCTCCTCTTCCCCCTCTTTGTGTTCGTCTTCTTTAGGTTCACCATCTGTTTTTTTTTTCTGTCTCTTGGACATTTATATCATACATGTTTAGGAAAGTATCTGGTTGTGCACATTCGTTATATTTTTTTAACTTCACTTCATTAAGCCTCTCTTTCGGGTATTTTTCCTTATTACAGGGGTATAAACCAGTAGTTTCAAACGAACTCTTTATGACTTCTTGTGAAATTCCCTCATTCCACAGTTCGCAAATCATATTTGCAAACTCACTTTTCGTTAGCTTCCTTTGATTTAATCTTTGCCACTCAATAAGATTTTGGTTCCATTTTAATTTTAACGGACCAAAAAAGCATCTGTCTAATGGTTGCAAAAGGTCAGTCGCATGTGGAGGTAGTTTAAACAAGGTAACGTTGTTCTCGATGGCAAGCTCTATGGTCCCTCTATCCAGGTGAGAAACATGTCCGTCCATTATGACAAGAGGGGTCTTTGCCTGATCATCTTACAAAACGTTTGGAACCAAGAATTGAAAACAGCGGTTGTCATCCATCCCTTGTCGGATACAGCATAGCACGTATTTTCAATATCTTGCGTCCCTTTCCAAGTGCTCCATAAGTTTTGTCCTTGATATATTATTAAGGGGGGCAGGAGATCTCCGTCTGCCGAAATGAAGGCCATTGTGGTCACATTCTCCTTTTCGAAACCTTCGATGCTCCGGTAAACTCTTTGCCCTAAAAAAAAATCAAAGAGATATAAATTTAAAAAATACCTAGCTGATTAAAATCTTAACTTACCTATCGCTGCGACACCCTTTACTCTCCCAGGATCTAAATTGAAGCTTGTTTCGTCCAGATTAAATAGATGTGAAGGTTTGTACTGTAATCCCAGCTTATTAATTGTTTCTTTAAGTTTATTATAGAACGAATAAATTATGAAAGGATCACTAGTTGCAGTTCTTCGGCACTTTTCTCGTTGTTCCATCTTTTTTTGGCTTAGTCCATTCCTTTCGCAAAACGTCCGAAACCAGTCTCCTGGTTTTCCATTTTTAAAAACAGTTGATAAATTATTTTGATTAACGTATGTTTAAACAGCACGCTTAATTTCTTCTTTGGAGAGGGCAAATCCCCATTTGGTCATCACGATGATCTTCTGGGTAAGATCATTTTCTTGACCCACTGATAGAGCTTGCTTTCTACCTTGTTTAGCTGCCTCTCTCACCCCGAGTCTTCCTTGCTTAACATGATTTATGGCTTCTTCTAAGTCCCTTTTTGTATAGTTTTTGGGTTTAGTAACGTACGTTCTAGGCATTTTGAAAAATATTGTAGGTATTCTATAAGAATAATAAGATATTAATAAAAAAAAGACGTTTTACCTTTCTCATTTTTACCCCTCACATTTACCCCCAAACACATCTCACTTTTGCCCCAGTACAACTTCACAACCGTTTAGATGAATTAACAGAGAAAGACTGTTTCGACTTTAAACGAGTCGCTCCGACCCTTTAAGGTGACGTGGAAACAAAAGTTGGCGCCCTCTGCTTAAAGGTTTTATGAGTGTTTACTGTGATATCTATATATAAATGATATTTTTACGTTTTTTTTATCATAATTGATTGAAGTTTATATAATATGCATGTACATCTAAGAAGTATGCTTAACGTTTTTAACCATTGATAATAAAGTAAAACACGTTAACTAACAGAAAAAAATGAGTGTCTCATTTTTACCTCAAATTTGTTCTGTATCATTTTTACCCCACCGCGCCCTATCTTAAATGTCATGTTATGAGTTGTACAGTATTATTCTTCTATTGTTTGTAATTGATTAAAAATGGTCGCATTTACCTCAAAACTATCCTTACTTTACTTTACCTACAACCAGGTAACGAGATTAAAATTACCTACTGAATATTTTAAATTAATAACTATGCAAAGTATCTCATAAATCTGGAGATTGACAGTTATTATCTGAGGAATCGTTTCTAGTATTTTTGAGAGACTCTCATAAACATTTTTAAAAAACTTAACCAAAAAAATAGCAAAAGGACAAGGCCAAGTTTCGGTAAGTTGGCGCCTCAGCAGTAAGCCAAGTTTTTTTAGGATTCCCTTAATGCTCGCGAATATTTCTTTCCCACACAACCCTTCGTGCTTGAAATCTTGGACATTGTTTGTAATGGCCGTAATTAAAAAAAGAATAACAAGACTGAGACCGTTTTATATGAAGGAAAGGGAACTAATTCTCTTTTTTTATTACTTGCAGTTACATCAGTTTCCGAGGTAATTGATAGTAAGAAAGTGTATTTATTTCGTGTGCATTAATGGGTCCTTAACAGCCTTTTTATGATCTTAATAGGTTGAAGTGCTTGCATGCCAATAGATTATTTCACTAGAGATTATTGAAAAACACTTTAAACGCACATACAAAATTCGACCTTTAATATCACCACGTGTGTTTAAAACTGTTAGAATTACCTTTTAGGTGAATGTTAGAATTTTAGCATGCGATGAAATCATTTAATTTTTTTGTTCAATTTGGATTACTTACTTAGATTTAATTAATTAGAAAGCATTTAATTAGTTCAAGCTAGATATTTCAAGAAAATCAATTAAATATAGGTAACTATTATTTAAATTATGTCATTCCAAGCTATATTATGTTGCAACAAATACTCTTTTTTTAATAAGTCGCCAAATTTGTTCAAAAAAGGAAATAGGAATTGTGTGAAGCCAGTTTTTTTTTTTAATTTACTCGACAATACTTTACGACATTTCTTTTTTCATCCTAGTGATGTTGTATGACATGTGTAGTGCCAAAAATTTCGGCAAATTGGGAAGTTCTATCACAAAAAAAGCTAGAAGTTAGTCAATTTTTTATAAAAAGTTAATACATTAATAATTAAATAATCATAAAGCCACACCAGATACGAAAGTGTGCATTTAACACATTTACTCGAATTTATTTGAAGCTCCATCCCCCTATCATGGCTGGCCCTAGGGTTGGCATATCCAGTTGAACTGTATTTTGCTTTTAATATTATTTTCATGGAACAGTGATTGAAGTTTGGTTTAGTTAATAGCATCCTGTTTTGGCATTAAAATATGGATTTTTTTACGTATGCGTTCATTCAGTCTACAAGTGTATATTTGGATATCGCACTAGAATTGAAATAAGAAGTAATTCGAGCCAGCAATCATACTAAACTAGTTAACGGACTTGATATTAGTTTTAATGTCATATTAAGACTAGCAAGATATTAAAAAAATGGCGCACACAATATATCCTAAATAATAAGAATTAGTTGAAGATGGGACGTAATTCCGCATCTTCGCAAGGCCTCGGTTTTTTAGGAGGATTTGGCTTTCATTTTAGATCGCTACAAATTTAAATTTAATAAAAATAAAAATAGGTAAATTACTTGTGGGCACTTTTTTTAATAAGTTTAATTTTTAGGTGCACGAAGCGGATGCCTGTCTAGTACTTGCTAACAAATACTGTCAAGATCCGGACGCTGAAGATGCTGCGAACATTATGAGGGTTATATCTATTAAGAATTACAGTGACGACATTAGGGTTATTATTCAATTAATGCAGTATCACAACAAGGTAAGACGCCTTTAAAATGGGTTTACATTAATCCAGTGAAAAAGTAATAGTAAGTCCAATATCTAAAAGTGATTTATGGTGGTCTATCTTAATCTTTGTTTATAATTAGCTGGCGAAAAGTACTTGTCACCAGTAAATATCTTTGTCGATTTGATTTACATGTTCTGTAATCTTTTATTTGGTTCCAGTTACACTTTATTCTTTACAAAACCAATAGGTATTGATTTGTATAAAAAAAGGCAATAATAGTAAATCTTGGTATAATAGGAAATATAAGAAGATGTAAGGCATAAATTTTCTCGAAAAAGCAATACACCGCAAAAAAGTAACAATTTAGTTTCTGGCATAAGTAATAATGGTTGTTCTTAACACCGTAACAGGTGCCCTTTGTCGCCTGGTTTCCTTCTATCATTTTCTATACAACATATGACGAAAGTTGTACAAAAAGTAGTTTTTTCTAACAGATTAAAAGCAAGTCAGAATGAAGGTTTTAAATGTTTATAGTAGACTTGAGAAACATGTGCATTTGTCTTGCCGTGGCACTTTGTAGGACAGAAAATGAATATATGTTAGAAAGTATATAATTGTGGAAAGCCTCAATGCAGCGCATTATAAAAACCGTAAAGCAGTAAAACAAACAATAATGCTACTAATATATTTATTTAAATTATAAAACTACAGTTAAGTTTTAGTTGAAAAAATGTTAATGTTTAGCACTGTGAAAAAAAAAGGTACGAATGAACAAAACAGCGGCAATAGAAGTAGTTATTTAATGCAGTATGTGATATTTAAACAAAAATAAAGTTTTTTACGTTGAAATATAAAGGCAATAGTAAAATAGCAGCCGTATTGGCGAAACACATAATATTGATATAAGTACTGTGAATTATTTTGTTAACGTGGCAAGCACTGGACATTTCCAAGGCTTTTGACCGAGTATGGCATGAGGGGCTCCTAACTAAAGTGAGAGCATACGGACTACCGGTTCAATTTTGTTCATGGCTGTCGAGCTTTCTTAAAGACCGTTCTCTGCGAGTGGCGATGGACGGATTTCTTTCAGACACATTTAACATCAACGCCGGAGTCCCTCAAGGTTCTATATTGTCGCCCACCCTTTTCTTACTATACATTAACGATCTTTTGGAAAAAACTAAAAATCCTATATATAGCTTCGCTGATGACAGCACACTTGTTTCAACTTTTACTTTGGATGCTCGGACATCGGCTGCTAATGCACATCTCTATAGGCAGCAAGAGGTCTCACATCTCAACAAAGACCTGGAAGAAATTTTGTCTTGGGGTGACAGTAACCAAGTAGAATTTAACGCTAAAAAGACCCAGGCGGCAGTTTTTTCTAAAAAAGTTAATGTTGAAGAACCGGATATAGTTATGGCGGGACACTCAATTCCCTTGGCTTCATCAATTCATTTATTGGGCGTTAATCTGGATAGTCATATGTCTTGGCATGGCCACGTTGCGGCCATTGCTAAGGCAGCCTCGCAGAAGCTTGGAGTACTTTTCCGAACAAAGAACCTCTATACACCCCAACAACTTTTGATGCTCTATAAAGCCCAAATTCGACCATCACTGGAGTACTGTTCGCATATTTGGGGCTCTGCTCCTAAACATACCCTGAGATTGCTAGATTCCATTCAAAGAAGAGCCATTCGCTTGATCGGTGACCATAGTCTGACAAACAACCTGGAAAGCCTTGAACATCGAAGGCAGGTTGGCGACTTGAGCTTATTTTACAAATATTTTCATGGCAAGTGTTTAACTGAGGTTGCCCGCTTAATACCACCCAGAGCGGTGCATGGTAGAAGTACACGACGAGCCACTGCAGCCCACCAGTACGTGGTTCAGCTTAGTGTCCCTCGAACGACACTGTTTCAAAATTCTTTCATCTGGAGAACGTCATCACTCTGGAACGACCTCCCTGAGATCGTCTTCCCCAACGAGTATAGTCTCCAAAGATTCAAGACCAACGTGAATCATTTCCTGCGCACACGCACCGCTCCTAGAGCGCCATAAAGGATTTATCCTGTAGTGCTGTGCCTTATCATAAAAAAAAAAAAAAAAAGAAGAAGAAGCTAAAAGCATTTTTAAATATTTCACTAATGTGCCAAGAATCAGTACATAAGTTGGATACAAATAACATATTATTATCGGATCCCTAGTTAAACTCTCTATCGAGTTTCAAATTGGATAAATAATTGTAAATTGCTTGAATAATATGGTAGGTAGGTATACCAATCAAGACAATCAACAGCTTAAACATTCCCCCCAAAAAAAAACACTTACTTAAATAAATACTTGATTGTGTTGAAAGCAAGGTACACCTAAATAAATGCTATGCAAGGGATACAATTTTAAAATTATTTTAAGTAGCTAGGTACTGAAGAACTGAATTGGGGTCGTCGGCAAATAATTGTTGCAAAACAACACCATACACTTGTTCCTCTTTACGCTGTACGATAAAAGGCACTGCACTATAACCTAAATAAATAATCTAGTTATAAGTTTTTAACAAAAGTTTCACAAAGTACAATGAAGAACTGGAAACAACTGAAAATAACGCGCGCAAATGTCATAATACACACGCCAAACACTGTGTAAATACAGAATAAAGAGACGACCGGCTCTGGACAACATAAACGTCAAACATCGAAAAATCGTAGAAATCCGACGTACGGCGCATGAAATACGCTTCCGCGAAACGGTGCATGCAGGGGACATCTTTAGATTGCTGGGCGATTAGCTTTGTTTTTCTACTGGTGGAAATTCAGTGATCTTGGCTTCATTTTGGAATCACGTTATTTTTTGTCGGTAGGTTTCAATATATTTTCTTGACGCATACGGTTTGAATAAATTCCGATATTTATCACGATATGTTTTAATTTTTTTAACAATAGCACGGTGGTCTATTGTTGGAATGGAAAGTAGTGAACGCCCAGTGGGCAGAGGAAGGGGATAGCGCTAGTGAGGTTGGTAACTTTAAAAGAAAAAGGAGAAAACGGTGATTTTTTACATTTATATAAAAAATTTGGACACTAAAAAATTAACATTTTTCAATTATTTTATTTTACTTAGAATGTGCACGTTATGGAGCAACTTTCTCATACAGGCCGATTTTGATATTTCCAATTTTAGTTTTTTCATATACCTACTAAACGAACCACCCTAATACACAAGGCAAATAACTTATACCAAATCACTTGCTTACTCTTGTTTTTTACTGGCTTTGGCTTAATTTAAATTGGTTATAGTTATCATTAGGTACAATTTTTTTACATGCTTTAATTTTTTTAGGCTTATTTACTAAACATTCCATCCTGGGACTGGAAGCAAGGCGACGACGTTATTTGTCTAGCTGAATTAAAGCTAGGTTTCATAGCGCAGTCTTGTTTGGCCCCTGGATTTTCAACTATGATGGCAAATTTGTTTGCTATGCGATCGTTTAAGACCGTAAGTTTTTCTAGTATTTATATCTAGAGGTCATAGTAAAATAAGGTTTAAGTTTTTAACAGTCTAGTACGATTTATATGCTAAATTCAAATCTGTTCTTAGAATTTTTATATCGATTAAAAGTTGAAGACAAGCATCTAAGTAATAAACCTCAATAAAATTTAACGTCTTTCATCCCTTTCTCGATTTACATAACATGACTTAGTTATTTGTAGGTGGGTACCTATTACCTACCCTTAAAGCTTATTTGCTTATCGCTTTAGGCGAACTAAAACTATTAAAGCAAATTTGAATTTAGTATGAAAAATATTAAGAATTATTAGGCGATTCAAACCCGTTTAATATTTTTCTTCTAGCCTTTTAGTTTTTATCATATCAACAGCAGACTTATTATTTAGTTTTTTTTTGGTAAGAAAATAATACAAGAATAATTGGTTCAGCTGTAATGGATAAATTATTTATAATTGGATTGATTTGATAAAGTCCAATCTCACAAACCAATGAAACTTGAAATTCTCTTAAAATTTTAAGCTTTTAAATGTATTTTACAGCTGCAATGACAGAACACCTAAGGAATTTTTAATATCGAAAATAAATTGAACATATTATTAACTTGGTCTATTTTGCTGAACCAGTTTAGCTATTTCTTTATTCAGTAAAATTTAATATTAAAGCTTAGAAACAGAAAATATTGTTTTTAGACGCGCAAAAAAGACACATAATTTTTGTGATTAACTTGAAAGTATTTGTCAAATAAATAATATTTTGTCAAATATAAATTTGATGTTAATTAAGTATGTGGCCAAACTCAAGGGTTTATTAAATTTCAAGACAAAAAGTTCATATGAACACAGGACTGCAAGCGCGGCATTTTTGTTATACAGGGTGTTACAAATTTTAAGCAGAATAAAAAATATGTACGCCGCTGCCTATTTCCTTTTTGATATCACATTTATATAGACTGTACAATGTGTAGTGCAAAGTACCTTCTAATATTTTCTTGATTTCGGCTTCGTTTAGGAGATAAATGCAATGTTATAAAAGTCTGATAGCCGCATTGCGATATGTACCGGGACTACCGGGTGTACAACTAAGAAAGGTATCTGGGAAACCATTGAACATAAAGTTTTGAAATTTAAAAAATTATGGTAAAAGTCAAAGACCTTGAGTTTCTAAGGTCTTTGGTAAAAGTGGTCGAGAGAAATTGCTGGAGATTATTGTACAGTTTCTAAGTCGACTGCTAGAGGGCGTAACTTAACGACCCTATATAAAAGCGTTCTTTTCACCAAAATTTAGTTAATTAAGATATACAATAACTACATTTTATCTATTCTTGCGATAATTTCCAACAAGTTTAATTTGGGATTTTTTGTCCATATTCTCTGGGTACGGGTGACGGGGGTCAAATTTTGTTACTAAAAAAGGCTCGTAACTTTTGGATTAACGTAATTGAGCCAGATTGAACTTGTTGGAAAGGGCGTTTATTGTTCTAGTCAATTATTAATGGTTCGACTCTTTGTGGATATTACAGTGATCGTTAGAAGGCGTTATTTTAAAAAGTGGTAAATTTTCCATTTTTTCTTGTACCTAAATTTCAAATGATACCAATATCTTTTTAAGGTAACTTAGATACGCTAACTAATTACAGAAAAAATAGCCTAACCGCATCTCGATATCTTTTTTAGAACTGGAGATAATAACGAACAAAAAATAAGATTGTTGCCCGCGTAACAAACATGAATACTAAACGCATTTATTTTCGTAGTTCATTCGTTTCTTTAATTACCATTAAGTTCCTAATATAACAAATATGTTTAATAATATAATTCTTGTATTGTTTTAAATAAATTATCTCTGATTTTTAGTAGCAGCCTACTTAAAAATTGTTATTTTGAACTCCATTTAATCAACAGGTTACATTCTAAAAATGAGGTAGGCTTTGAAAATAAATGCTACTTAGCGCAATGAACAAAAATACTTGTCAAATTATTTTCTCTCTAACGGTTAGTGGCGAATATAGGAGCAGCTTGTTTATGGGCTATTCGAACATGCCGAAAAGTACGATTTCCGGCCCTGATAACTTTCAGTACCGTTGAGAACGTTCGACGGCGTTTAACAAGCCACATGTGTATCTGTGCAATCTTAGGACTTATTATACACCCTGTATATTCTTAACTAGGCTGAAAATATGGTCCTTCCTAAAAATACAGACTTAACGTTTACCTTTATCTACTACACAACTTTTGCAAATATTCAGTTTTAAAGGTACCCTTGTCAGACGAAATATCACATAATTTTCTCACCAGTAATAAAGCTATTGACAAGCCAGCAATAACGAATATTGTCACAATTTTAGTATCAGTAATTTATCTGAATTTACTAATGCTCCAAAAATGCATTTATTATATAGTCGATATTTTGGGCAGCTTCAAATAAATAAATCCATTTCACTACAGATAATACAAGAACAAAATATTCATATAATGTTTTACAAACCCAGAGCTTGCGCTATGTGGATTATGCGATACCCATTTATACAGTAACCAAAAAGAAGAAAATCAAGAAATAGAATTCAAAAACACCACCAAAAATAAGTAAGTATTCATCTACATCGAAATCAGAAGAGATTGCCTAGCTGATGTTCTCATAAGTAGCTGCAATGTTTTCCACCAACGGTTTAGGTTAGTTCAGGTTAGAATCGGGTGATGTCTGTCTATATACATGTGGTCTTCTTTTCTTGTATTTTGAATTAAAATGGGCTAACTGAAGTTTCAATTTATGCATGTGTATTACATTTCCGCTCTTGTTTGCTGAGCCAAATGTTTACGCTAAGGAGATATAGCGAACTTTATGAAAAAGTAGGTCTGTCTCGCATTGGTTATTATTAATTTTATAAATCTTTTAGAATGTAGCTTGAAATAAAGAGATTCTAAATACCTATAAGTTATTTAGCTCCCTGCAGAATAAATAATATATGATTTTGTTGAAGAAATTAGTGATGATATGGCCCTTAATTCTGATACCTGTAAGAAAGTAACAAAATAATTAACTTAGAATTTACTCTTAACCTTTTGTGCTTTTTGCTAAGGCAAGCGTAATGTTTTTAGGATTTTTAGACATTTTCTGCTTTATTTATTTTTTTATACTTAGTCAATACAAAAAATATTTTTCTGTTTTGTCTAAAAAGAATATATATAAATGGCAAAAATAGAAGCCACCAACATTGGCTGTTATTATAGAATGACAGAACGGTTAGTGGTACATGTAAAGAGTGATTTTTTAAGAGTGTCTGAACTTTAAATTTAAATTAAACAACAACCATATTAGATGTCTCTAAACTATTTATTTTATGTGAAATAACATTTAATGGCAAAATAATTTCGGTCAAATGTCCGCCGCGGCTTCTTCTAACAAAGCGCATTCTGTCAATCCAGTTTCCGACCACTTTTTCAAGCAATTGGGGACTTATGTCTGCAATTGTCCGCGTTATGTTGTGTTCTAATGCGTCAATATTTGCCGGCTTATCGGCATAGACCAATGATTTAACGTAACCCCACAGAAAATAATCTAATGGCGTTAAATCACACGACCTTAGGGGCCAGTTGACAGGTTCATTCCTCGAAATAATTTTCTCACCGAATTCTTCCCTCAATAAATCCAGTGTTGCGTTGGCTGTATGACATGTGGCTCCGTCCTGTTGGAACCACATCCCCTCCAAATCAATACCATTCAAATTTGGAATTAAATAGTCATTAATCATCGCTCTGTAACGATCGTCATTAACTGTCACGCGGTTTCCAGCTTCATTTTTCAAAAAAATACGGCCCAATAATGCCACCGGCGTATAATCTACACCATACCGTGCATTTATCTGGATGCAACGGCAATTGTTGAATCATTTTGGGATTATTTTCACTCCAAATGCGGCAGTTCTGTTTATTCACGTAACCGGTTAGCCAAAAATGAGCTTCGTCGCTGAACAAAATTTTGCGGTTAAATTCTGGATCAAGTTGCAATTGACTTTAGAGACCATTCAGCGAACGTACGACGCAAACGATGATCTTGAGGCTTAAGTTCTTGGGTAAGCTGGATCTTGTAAGGCACCAGACCAAGATCTTTAGTCAAAATTGTCCACGTAGTCGAATAACAAAGCCCAACTTCTTGCGAACGTCTACGAATTGACAAATTTGGGTCTTCAGCGGCGATATTTTCTTGGGAACGCACAGATTTTTGTCTGGTTTTTGTTTTAATATCGAGTAATGTAAATTGCGTTCGAAATTTGTCTATAATTCGGCGAATACGTCGTTCGGTTGGGCGATTATGGGCACCATAGAATTCACGAAGTGCTCGATAAGTTTGGCGCACAGAACACTGGTTTTGATAATAAATTTGGACAATTTTCAAGCGTTGCTCTGGTGTTATTCTTTCCATAATGATTTGCCAGACTATACTGAATAATTCTGACATTACAAGCGCGAAAAGTGACAGTTCATTTCACAGCCAACTCGGATAGAATTTCGGACACTCTTAAAAAATCACCGTTTAAAAGCCACCTCAGAAAAAATACTTTGGTGAGAGATAAAACGAAGTGGCATTTGAGCTTGTGGTGTATTTTGAAAATTTTCAGAATGCTCTTATAGCAGCAAAAGTACATACTTTAAAATATCCCAATAGGCATATATATGAGCAAAGAGTTTTACATGGTTGGCACGACGTCTTCGTACCACCGGTAATATCCGTCGCCCTATATATCAGTATATTATCAGCTGCCAGTTTTGCTTAAAGACGTTGATTTGCAAATGAGACATCATATGATTCTTCAACATGATGGTTGTCCAGTGCATTCTTCTGCCAGTGTCTGACGACTTCTTGATGAAAGGTTTCTAGGCAGATGGATAGAGAGAAGCACCATATTCCTCTGGCCCGCTAGGTCCCCAGATTTAACGTGTTTACACACACACTTATGGAGACGACTGAAATAAATGGTTTCTCAAACTAGACCAACAAAGAGGGAAAACCTGATATACCGAAATCGGAAAGTCATCCGAACCTATACCTATAGCAGAAATAGAAGCTGCGGTTCACTCCACGCGAGAAAAGCTTAATTGGTGTATTTTAAATGATGGTGGATATTTTGAGCAGCTCACTCGACAATAATTAAATAATAATAACAATTAAAGAAACAAAAGAACTACGAAAATAAATGCGTTTAATACTCATGTTTGTTACGCGGGTAAAAATTTAATTTTTTGTTTGTTATTATCTCCAGTTCTAAAAAAGATATCGGGATGCGCTAATTTTTCTGTAGTTAGTTGCCCCATCTGAGTTACCTTAAAAAGATATATGTATTTGAAATTTACAAGAAAAAATGGAAAATTTACCGCTTTTTAAAATAACGCTCTTTAGCGGTCACTGTAATATCCTTCAAGAGTAGAGTCATTGCTTGTTCACTGTAAAAGCAAATGCTCTTTTTAATAACTCGAATCTGGATCAATTCCGTTAATTCAAACCTAACTTACGAGCATTTTTTGGTAACAAGATTTGACCTTCTCTCCCGCACTTATTTGGGTTTTATGTGAGTGTCGCCAAAAAATCCCAAATTAAGCGTGTTTGAAGATGTCGTAAGAATAAATGTAATGTAGTTTTTGTATATCTTAATTAACTAAATTTTGGAGAAAAGACCTTTTTTATAGGTCGTTATAAATACGCCTTGTAGTGGTCGACTTGGAAACTTTAAAATAATTTCCAGCAATTTCTCTCGGTAACTTTTACAATAATTTTTTTTAAATTTCAAATCTTAATGTACAATGGTTTTCCAGATACAGCCGGCTGCCTGTCTTAGTTGTATACCCGGTACAGGGACATTTTTTTGTCAAAATTTATATTGGATCACAAATTTGACAGATGTGACACCATAATTATTGGATTTTTTTTTAATAGCAATCCTTATCCATAACCACCCAAGTAAATATTTCTCAATCTGATTTCAAAAACATATAGTTGTTGATATTTATTTTCAAGAGTTTAGGAAATACGGGAGTTCCTAAATTGCCTTGATCGATTTTGTCTTTTAGGTGTCTCATCCCTTTAATAAATAGACCTTTTAACAAGAAAACCCCAATTTAATAAGATAATTTACCGTGACCGAGCTATTTACGCTACAATCAAATACGACAGATTTCAAAAAATAACAGATACGACGCCTTTTCAAATTTTTTACTTATTTTTCTAATCGAAAACCGTTCGTCACACGAAAATATGTTTAGGAATGATTTTTGATCACTGATTAGGCGTTATTTTGAAAATAATATTTATTTAAAAAAACAGTGGCGTATCATTTTATATCAAGATACGTTAAGATGTTACGCGGACGCCACTGGTGGAACTAGATAAAATATTTAAAAAAAAACGTATTTTTACGCCTAGTTAGTACTTACTAAAATTCAATATACCATTTAAACCGGTCTCAAAAATATTAAAGAAAACCTGTTTCTTTTCTCAAATTTTCAATACGAACTATATTTATATGAACTTTTTGTCTTAAAATTTAGTAGGCAATATCACCTTTGAGTTTGGCTGCATATTTAATTAACACCCTGTATAGTGCGCCTGCGTTTATTATGGATATGTTAACCTAAATTGTAACACAACTTCTAAAGGGATTAATTCTTAAAATTTTCGGTTATTAACTTTTTGCATTATATACAAGTAATATTATTACAAGATGGTATAAGGATATCATTAATGGCTAGATATACAAATTTAGATAAATGAAAAAAAGTTGCGCAATTAAAGGATTAATAATATGGCACTCAAAAAGTTTTGGTAAGATTTGTAAGCTTTGATTTATTAAAAAAAAATAATTAAATTAAGAACTTTAATTTAATTTTTTTTTATGGTGTTATTAAGTAAGAACAAAACTTCCTCACAGCCACTTTTGATAAACTTTGATGAACTTAAAGATTACTTACCAATTTTTTAAGATCGACGTTTTGTTTTCAGGCAATTATCATGAACTTTAAATTTATATTACGGGCCTGATATTTTATTGTTAAATTTTAGGAGACTTTTTTATTCTAAAGTCAACGATGTAAGTAAGCAAGTAAGCAGCATTTGCTTACGCCACGGATTATCGATCTCGAGCGACACGAAACAGGAACATTTTAAAGTCAAAGTGAGACAGAACACGCTTTACGCTTGCACACTGATGACGACTTGGCCTCCTCTTAATTGATTTTACCTCTACTACACATTATTGGTTTATTACATTTCGAGCCTTTTTTTACTGTATTTCTTATAATTTAGTAGAGAACAGTCAAGCTGGCATTATATTTCGGATGGTGCACCACCAGACTGGCCATAGGAAAGCCGATGTAAATTTTGCTACCCTCAAAAAATATTGACTCCGCTATTAATTTGACTTCAAAATTGTATTCATCTTTTGAAGTTCTTTATATTATCGACTCGCACACCAAATATTATTATTCTCTAATAAGCCCATTAAAAGTTCTTAAATGCAGTTGAAGATTCTTAAATTCTTTTAAAAAAATTAACTACATAATAATGATAAAACAAGATCAATTATTAACAATAACATAAGCGTAAGTATAAAAAATAAATAAGCAAGTAAATGGATAATCATACAGGGATAAAACTAAATTAACATTAAATCAATAGAAATTAATTTTACAGAAGGTGCTGAAAATGATTTCCGTCATTCTCTGAGCATGAATAGCATTTTAAAAATGTAGAATGTTAAGTTCGGCATATAAAAATAATTCTCGAACTATTCCCAACGGCAATAATCAAGCGGGATTATATCGGGAAACGCGCTGGCCAAAATACATGCTGTCATTTTGTTCTGGAAATCTAGCTGAAAGATTCCAGCTCCTCTTGAATTTTGTGCAGGTGAACCATCCTGCTGGAACCAATTATAGCCAAGTTCTGCTAGAGGCAAATCGTCCAGAGCCTCCTCTAAATTATTTTGGAGTAAATTCAGATAATTCTTCGATGATGGTAAAAATATGCTCTAGGATCCAGTCCGTGTCTTGAAGATTTTATGATAATTACCGATATCGGCTCGAAACGTAACGAAACGATACGGTATAGTGCATCATTAAATATAGAATAAAAAGGCTCTTAAAATTTGATCAAATAAAATCAGGGCTGTATTATAAAAATTCAGTTGATGATGATTGCTTGAAAACGAAACGTGGAATAAAAAAATGTGATGTTATCTTCAAATTTGTTGTTGTTATAAGAAAGTTTTGTCAGTCTTGTTCTAATACTTATGAAGGCTGGAAAAAAGCAAGTGTTATTTTCTGCGCATCATATCAAAGTTGGCTAAGAAATTCATTTTAAAAAGTCAAAGAGCAGCCGGTGCAAGGATCACAAAAACACTTTAAAAGTTTTTGTGGTTTGTCTAAGATCATATTATGCTGGATATTTCTCAGTCCGAGCTGTTACAAATTTTCGAAAATATGTATATTTTTTTTTAGATAATATTATTGTACCTTTACCTGCTTTCTTGTTGTGTTAGGTTATATGAAGTTGTTTCTTTTTTCTGTAAGAAATATAAGGGTTTAATTTAATTTTCGTTCTACTAAGATTATTGTGCAAAGCACCACAGAGTTATGTTTAATCATATTTCAATCAAGTTTGGGTTACATTTTATTTTTTTTAAACGAAAACCTGCATTTTTCATTATTCAATCGAATTCTTCTCAAAAATACCTTTTCAACGACATACAACAAAGTGACATTTACTTTCAAAATGGCAGCTTACGAGCCATTTTACAAAATTCAAAATGGCGTCTATAAAATAACGTATGCATTTGAAGTGGGAAAAGTAGTAATAAAATCTGTTAAATTGGGCCTTTCCATAATTCTTTAAGTACTGACATTTACATTTTTTTCTTCAGTTTTTGAAGAAATATAATTTTTTATTTCTAAGAAAAATCCTATTTTCAACCCTGGTTTACACGTTTTTTTTTTAATTGATATTATCTAATATGGAAGGCCAAAGTATCCTTAATCACCTGAAGTCATTTTGGAAATGCTTTTTGTTTTAGTTTTAGTTTTAAAGTTATTTTAATAAGAATTTGCTTAAATTAGTTAACAACGAAATGGATGGAACAATAGGTAAACAGTAAAGCAACAACTAACGAAATGAATAATGCAGACAAATTAACCATAAACCAAATGTTCAGAACGACCACCACTTTGGTTATGGCACAAGTTTTCTCGCAAAACATTTTCTAAATTAGTTAAATTAATGGTAATAACCGCTCTTCGAATTCTCGCTATTAGGTCGTCTAATGACGTCGCTACAGTGGCATACACTTTCGACTTAACATATCCCCATAGAAAAAATCAAGCGGGGTTAAGTCCGGTGATCGGACAGGCCATCGTATTGGCCCGTTTGTCTCCATCCATCTATCGCCAAACATTTCATTTGAAAGGTTTATGGCAATCCTTGAGTTATTGCTGGTAATAAATTTCGTTTATTGCATTTAAAGGTAAGCTGTCCACAAATTCGTCGACGGTATTTTGAAGAATATTTAAATATTGAACAGACTTCAAATGACCAAAAAAGAATACTGGACCAAAGATTCTCTTTCCCATTATTCCCATCCAGACATTTACACCAAAACGCTCCTGAAAAGCGCTTCTCTAACTAAGTGGGAATTTTGAACGACCCAAAACCGTGTATTATTCCAATTAGACATACGCATGTTTGTAAATCTTGCCTCATCCCCTAGAAACCAATGCGATTTACGTCTGGATAGCGCTCCCTCAGCTCGAGGGGCATTTTTGTGACTTTCTCCGTAAACAGTTAACATATCAATTTGTTCTTCTCTTGTAAACTCAGTTAACTTGTTATTTGATCGAACTATGCATTAAATTTACACCCAGAAGCATGAAAAATAACAAACATTTTGTTACAAAATAGCATACACTGATAATGACGTTTTCGTTTACTATTTTGTTTTCCAAGGCCAACTCAGGTGGAAATAAGTTATTCTGCTTTCATTAAAAAATGCACCGATTTTTTTATATTATTTTGCACTGAAACAAAAAGCATTCTTTCATAGTAAATAATGAAAAGTAGATCATATCGTTTGAAACAATTACGTAAGCTAGGGTTGAAGATACGATTTTTCTTAAAAATAACAAAATATATTTATTCAAAAACTGAAGAAAAAATTTAAATGTCGGTGTTTAAAAAATTGTAAAAGGGTAAAACTTAACAAATTTTATTACTATTTTCTCCGTATCAATTGCACAATTTGTTTTATAGACGTCATTTTGAATTTTGTAAAATGGCTCATAAGCCGCCATTTAAAAAGTAAATGTCACTTTGTTGCATGTCGTTGAAAAGGTAATTTTAAAAAGAATTTGATTCGACAATAAAAAATACAGGTTGTCGTTTAAAAAAAAATGGCGTAACTTCCGGTAAAACCAGAAGTGATATTAATTTGGTTTTTAGGTAAAAATTAGGATCCCTCTCAAACATGGCAGTAACCAAGATTGGATTAAAATATCTTTTAACATGATGCTGTAGTGCTTTGTACAATGATTTCATTGACACCCGGTATATTTATTTTTCCTTGTAAGCAAGCTTCTGTTCTACATTTTTTTTATGATTAAGTACAAGCACTGCAGGGAAAATTCTTTATGGCACTCCGCGAGCGGTACGTGTGCTAATGAAGCAATCCACGATAGATGGCATATAGACCCTTTAGAAGTTGTAGTCTTCAAATAGGTGTTTAGTTTAATTAATACTCAAAGAGAGTGAGGCAGCACAAGAAAATAAACTAATTTCATTAAAAAAAGACGGCAAAAATATTGTGTCTGTTTCAAGAACGTACCCGTCCCGAAATTGTCTTCTTTTTTAAATCAAAAATTATAAAATATTAAAATGGTTCCAGTCGCCGGGAATGCAAGTATGGACCAATGATTACTTGCGTGGCACCGGCATGGAAATGTACACAGAGACACTGAGCCCCTCATTTATCGGCATACCGTTTGCACGGGCGGCTGAGTAAGTCTAATCATGGCTCTATATCATCGAAAGAGCCGAGACTGCACCCTTTTTATACTGTGCGTTCATGCTGAACCCGTCGTTTTTGCTGTTTGTCCTATATACATAGATAAAATATGCCCATGTCGACAAATAATATTACAGTTTTCTAGTATTTAGGAAAATAATGGCCAAATATAAAAACATTTTTTATCTATAGATAATGCCCTTATAAAACTGATTCAGACAAACAACTTTGCAGTTTTACGAGTTACTATACAATACACGTCGCATTGCACATGTGACGGACTAATGGGTAACAAGCAAATGCTTTTTTCTGACACGGATAATTTGTAACACGACAGATAAGATATGAACACTCTCTGAGATATGGGCATAAGATTCAGTGAACTTCATAGCGAAATATAAAAGGAATCATTAACTATAGCCAAGGTCCACAATTTCTGTCAGTGACTTATTTAATACCAATCACCATATCTAGGAAGCGGCAGAATAAAAATATTGTACAGGTAAATGTTTTTTATGCATATACGGTAAAACCTTTTTTTTGTGACCGCCTCTATAAAGTGACCACCTGCGTTAAACAACCGGTTATAAATTCCCCATATTTAAAAATGGAAATCCCATTATTTTATACTCCTCTTTACCGATCCATCTGTAAAACGACCGCGGGCACTCGGAAGTTTTAGTAAACATTAATACTAAAAATACCCTCCATTATGGGCAGTAAAACCCGACCCGACAATTCTTAAGAAATATAGGTTCATACACTAATTATTTTATCGCAGGCGGATCCATTCAATTTGCTTCAAAAGCTGATAAATCAGTTCTTAACATTAGTTTGGTTTTGAACAGTTGTTGTGTGTTTTGGAACTAACGTAAATATTTAAAGATGGCGGGAAAAAGGAAAGTGAAAAAATTTGGTTTAAGTACCAGGAAATTCGCTGAAAAATTTAAAGTGGGTAAGACCCAAGTGACTATGTTGCTTTAAAATATAGCAGAAGTTAGAAATTTGTTTCAAGAAGGTGGCAACGGTAAACAGAAAAGAAAATATCCCAAAACCGAAGGACTGGTAGTAGACCAAGTTATTTTTAACTGGTTTTGTAAGGAGCGAAATAATCACTATATACCAATATCCGGGCCCATAATTCAAGCAAAATCCCTAGAATCTGCTCAATATCTAAGACAAGATAACTTCAAGGCATGAAATGGATGGTTAGAAGAATTCCGTCGTCCGCACGATGTGACAAATCAGCCGATTTTAATATCGAAGACGTAACTGCTTGGAAAGAAAGGCTATTGACCATTTTAAAGGATTATGCCCCAAGGGACGTATTTAATGCAGACGAGACAGGTCTCTACTATTGTGCATTGCCCACAAATGCATTGAAAGATGACAAGTGTACTGGAAAAGAAAACAGCAAAACAACGATTTATAATTCTGTTCTGTGCAAATATGGAAGGTGTGAAGGAGGAACCACTTATAATCGGCAAAAGCAAAAATCCTCGATGTTTTAAGGGCGCTTTCCATTGGGTCTCGAATAAAAAAGCGCGGATGACAGCAGACATCATGACAACATGGCTTCACAGATTTGATACCAAGATTAAGAAGCAGAACAGAAGAGTAGTAGTATTGTTTCTGGATAATGCAACGTCTCATCCCAAAATTACACTGGATAATTTCAAACTTATTTTTCTTCCACCCAATACTACCTCATATTGCCAACCTTTGGACCAAGGCATTATTGAGAATTTTAAAATGTTCTACAGAAGCTACTTTATTAACAGGCTTTTAACATGTATAGACAGTGGTTGTCCTCTTCAAGAAATCGAAAGTAATATTACCATAACCAACGCCTGGGTATGGGTTTCGGTGGCCTGGGCGTTATTTTTTACTATTATTAAAGATAAAGCAGGTAAAGTTTTTCTAACCTTAAATTTCACGCAGTAAATTTTTTTTTATTAGTTTCTTACAAATGTAGGGGTAGGGCACTTTCAACATATAAAATTGTACGATTGTTTTTATTAATGTTGATAATTATAGAAAGTTTGCCAGGTCATTTTGTAAATATAAAATTAAATTTGAAAAGTAAGGGTCTTCCACTCGCGGCAATTAAAATTTTTAAAAATGGCCTGTTTTGTCGCTACATCACATTTACACTTTAAAAGTCATAGGTAGTTACGTTAGTGGTTGTAGTAAAAAATAACTGTTGTGTAAATGGTTAATCTTTTTATCAATTATTTCTATATAGTTGATACTACCCCACGATGTGGTGGAAAGTACAAAGTGTCAGTTTCAACCGTTTGCGATGTTTCTTTGAAAAAACGGCACGCCCTATAAAAGCTCAAAATCTATAATTGATTGGATTAGTAATATAAAAATAAAATGTGTGTTATTCAGGTACATGCATTTACTTTTATAATAATTTATATTACATTTATATATATTTATAAACCAGCTATTCTGCCATTTTACAAAAATTGGTTGAATGTGCGTCCCTTTCTCCTATGGATCATTCACGTAGATATTGTTGTGTAAATAAAAAGTTATTAAACTTTATTTAATTATGTCAACTGCGGGCATGGACTACTTCTTCAAGTTTAGTTATTGTTGTTAACTGCTTTTAATTGAGAAAACTATGAATATTAACGAACCTTCAGCTAGTTGTCCGCCTACAAAAAAGAATTCAATTAACATTAAAAGAAAGAATAATAGTTAGAAACATATACCAAGGAATTCGGGAACAAAATCCTGAAGTAACCACAGGATGCTGCAGACATATGTGGGGCACTTTACCGAAACTTTCCTCGCGCACTGTGTTCAGGGTTTTGAAAGGCCCTCATCAAGAAAATAACGACAAAGAAAATGGTCAACGAGCCCAGAGAAGAGGATGGAAAAAAATTATCCTGGATGATACCACAAAATACGCCATTCGTCGCAATAACCATAGATTTTTATTCCTAAATGAAATACCCACAATGAAAAATAGGGATGACTGAAATTAAGAAGGTCACATCTTTACCTAAAATATCATTAGGAGTTTTCAAACGAACTTTAAAAGAAAGAGTTTTAGGAATATTAATCAGAATTGAAAAAAATTAAATTATTGTATGGCGGCGAAAATATTTGGAAAAAATACGTTAGTATCGGCAAAAAGGGATAAACTGTATAATACCGGCGAAACATGGCTCGCTCAATATAGGGCATACAGTTTAGAAGGTCTGGCAAAATCTAAATATTAAAAGTTCAAGACAGGCATTAATAGATGGATTTGCACGAGGACTAAGAAATCCTAGTGGAAAAGGTCGTCGTCTTTAGGGCAGGTTTAAAGGGCCAATAAAATAAATTTAATTTATAAAAATTATATGACGTTCGACGAAATCTTATCATTTATTATTTTTTTAAATGCCCACGTGCGTCGGTTGAATTCATTCCCCTGACGTCGCACAACCCGGAGCTCTCTATATATTTGCTAGTGATAAGTTACTGACAGAAATTTTGGACTTAGAGTATAACTTGATTGAATTGTTTTATTGTTTACATCACTTTCTTTGCGATTCTGTATCTCTTTAAGGGGCACTGGCACACAATACCAATCTTTCAAAACGTTTAGCAAGGCGTGATCCTGACCTAACCTTAACCAACACTACGGCATCCACCATTTGTTACATAAAAAGTATACCCCTCTCTAGCTTTTATTTGTCTTAATAGTGTGTCCTTGAAAGAGGTGTTAAATCAATCAAGATATTTTTGAGCCAGAGACTTTTAAAAAGTATTTTTCTTTCTGACATTACATAACAACGATTTAGGCTCATTAAATAAATTTGGCATTCTTGTTTCTATACATTAGTAAACTGTAATATTCACCCAAATCCTGTGATATCGTCTATACTTACACCACAGATTGTAGTAGTTTATTTGTAAATAGTTTAAATAAATCGACAGTCAAATACGCTTTGGACTGTACTATCGATTTTCGTTAAAAATAATCAATAAATACGAGCAAGAATTATATCTTTGTCTATACTTATACAAAGAAAAAGTAAGACCTATAAAACGTAATATTATTGAAACGTTTTTTAATAAAATTCATGAACTCATTACAAAGTAAATAATTCATTGTTGCTTTAAAATTTTCTTTAATAATGTCAATACATTTATTATACATTGATTCTAAGTTACAAACATATTATAGGTAATAGGTTGCCAAAAAAGTCTGGAAAATATTAACTTTGTTGCAAAATTGTAATTTTTACTGGGCTTACTTGATCTCAGTATTAATTATCAAATTAATATAAATTTCTAATCTTTATCTTTATGTACATGGTGTCCGGATAAGGATACGCAGCGACTATATCTCGGGAACAATACGTCTCACAGATTTGAAAAAAAAGCTACCATTATAAAAATCGCCAAAAGAAATTTATTAAAGATGATTATAAGTTTTGGAAATTGTTCATTCTATGGCACAAAATGCCAATTAACAGGAAAAAATAAACAAATAAATAAATAAAATCAGTAGATCGTTCAATACAACTTTTATAATTGGTATTTTTTCGAATCTCGCTGTCACAAGTTTCCTATTAAAATTTTAAGGTGGCGCTGTTATTCAATCTAATTTATTTCTTGATCTTTCTCGGTACTTTTAAATTTGGTATAACTTTTTTTTGTAGTATTAAAAACAAATTGCAGTTAAAACGAGTTGCCCAAACCGGAAATCAATATCACCAATTGTTTAAGGGTTATTTTGATTCTTCTTCAGATAAATGAATCGGTTTTTATTTACCGATGCCTGGTAGCCTGGTATACCCGCAACAAGCAAGATAACAACTAATATCATAACCTACCGTGTAATAAACTATAAAATGTATAATAAAAGGACACGGGGCTTAACAAACACCAATAATACTGAATAATATATGAATATGAATGACAAATAAAAAGTTATTCATCTTTTAGTAGAAAACACGTCTGCCTCAATTTCAGCTTCAGCTTCTAACGGCATTTCTTATCATTTCCATCATGTTTTCGCGTAAAGTAAAGATAATGCTCTGATTGGTCAATTTCAAATATTTTTTTTGGCATAAAAAGTGACATAACGAAGTTTTAAGATTTTGATTTAAAATCTGGGGGGGGGGGGGAATCTTGAATTACTTTCAATGTTTTACGAATATTCGTGCGATTTTTCTTACGAGTATGCGTACTTATATCCGACCGCACAGCTGTTTTGAAGAATTCCTATAACCTTATTTTTCAGTTTAAGTGTTACGTATTTTTTTTACAGATTTGTGATTATAATTATATTGAAAACGAAGAAATCACAGGAGAAATAAATAAATGAAGTGAGGGGTAAACCGCAGGGGAAATCTGGTGTATAAATTGGGGGAAATCATAGGAATTTGTAGGAAATCATAAGAAATCGTAGGAAATCATAGAAAATCATTGAGAAAATCAGGAGAAATTGGGGACATAGTGGGGAAATCATAGGAAATCTTTAAAACTTGCGCATGCGTACATTTTAAATAATGCATTATTATAATTTGAGGTTATGTCCAAACATGTGTAAATAGCAGTAAGCTCGGTTATGTGTTGCTGTACGTGTTTTAGCATGTATAGGTAGGTATATTAAAAACATTTATTGTTTGATGTTAATTTTAATAAGTTTTCGTAAAAGTATAGATACTTTAAATTAAATGTCCAAAACTATAGCCTGAACAACAGAATAATTTTGCTCCGATACTATCTATTATTACTTCTAGATATTCTTTACGTGCGTTTGACATACATAACCTATAATAATCTAAAAAGCGCCGTGACTAGAAGCATATCGGTAGTTGTATGCTTATAATTCGTACATCGAATGTACAAAAATTAATCATACGTCGAGATTTACGTTTGTAAGACAATTTCTTAGTTTTCTTTAATAATTTTGTTTGTAGTTTGGTTAACAAGAATAATATAAATGAACTAAACAAACGAAAGTTAACCGCAGCTCGAGATTTACGTTTCTAACCTAACTTTAGTTTTTTTTTTTGAATAAATTTGTTTGTAGTTTTGTTAATAATAATAATATATAATAATATAGACACTTCATTTTCAGTCCAACATACAAAATTAAAAACATTTTTTTACCGTGGAAT
This sequence comes from Polydrusus tereticollis, assembly GCA_963920685.1. NCBI lineage: Eukaryota > Metazoa > Arthropoda > Insecta > Coleoptera > Curculionidae > Polydrusus > Polydrusus tereticollis. Next base: position 63,233,307 of record OY987329.1, read on the forward strand.
TGCTACCTATCAATTTAGCTTAATGGCCATTCTCTAATTAAGGTAATAAGATATTTTCGAAGCAAGAATATATCTCCAGAATCATTTACAGTAGTTTAGTAGCCAAACTTGTAAAAAGCTGTTTAGGGTTACTAGATCTATGTTATCGACGTACTCTACCGTAGTAAATTTTACTATCAAGGATGTTTTATATTTCCACGACAAAGTAAGCGAGCGAAAATTTAACCTGCAAATGACGACAGTTTTCAACATACTTTAGACGAAGACATCGAAAGAATTGTTTGCCAAGCTTTGTCAGATGCAACAAAAGATATATAAGAATTGGGAATCAAAGTTGAAAAAAATACTTTAAATATCTTGTCAATTCCGTTAAGAAATATAGAGGAAAATGTACTAGATCTGTCTGAAGATGACGATAATGAAAGTAAAATGGACCATGACATGGACGATGAAATAGCCAATATGGAACAGAACGATAAGCCCAAGAATAAGCCAGATAATGCCGAAACAAGAGTTTTAATTGTTTTCGAAGTAGAATATTTCAAAGATCCATTAACGAAATACGAACAGATTTAGGCAACATTTTAAATTCCCAGGTCTTTGGTGAAACTCTTGAAATTAAAGATTTTTCCGAAGATTTTTCAGAAAACGGAATAGATTTTGTTTCAAAAGACAATTCTTTTTTATCAGTGACTTTAAATGCCAGACAATATGTTATTAAAAAATCTTCACTGTGTTGGCTCCTAGATGAAAAAGCTGGAAGAATAAGCATTGACGGAGTGAGATGTTTTATCGATAACGTAAAGTTGACAACTCCATCTGTCAGTCAGAAACCAACTAAGAATACTAAGAAACGTACCAAAATGCTCAACAAACAAAGAATCCGACCAAAAATTAAACTTGGAAGTAAATGTGCCAAGTTCAGAGAAGCCCACGCGAAAGCCAAAGTTCAAACTGAGGTTCAAGTAAAAACAAAGTCAACGCGTAAAAAGCTGGACAAAAAGCGAAAAATTCCCGCCAAAAAAGATCCCGAATATATTTCTGATACTTCTACGGCAACACAAACGCCATCAAGTCATAATTCAAGTGAACTATGTGATGACGACAGCATGGATGACATCGATGTTAATCGAGGTGTTAATTTTAATCTAAATTTTAATAATAATAATAACAATGGTTTAAAGAACGAAAGCGAAAACGAAGTTTGCGGAATATGTCAAGAAATTGGGAAGTCGGAAACCTGCTACAGGTGTACCTCTTGCGGAAAGTGGATACATAGTCAGTGTACAGATGCGGACTCGCCTCAAAATTATGTTTGCGATTTTTGTTCTAAATAATACGGGGTTTTCAGTTTTAAAGTAAACTCGAAAATAAATCAATGCAAATCAAAACATAAAAAAACTGCAAATAAAGGTTTAAAACTACTTGCATTTAAGAACCAGACATTTTATCACTGTTTTATTTTAAGTATGCATGCAAACTACTATTTTTGGGAATTTTTATAATGAGATAATCTGAATTTTACTCGATATTTAACTTCAATATTCAGTTTTATCGGAAATGTTTTTTTTTTCTTTTATAGAATAGATGGAAATAAATATTTTATTTATTTTAAGATTTGTAAATATTAGTCAGTTCAATTCCTCCTTTAAAAAAAGGCTTAAAACCACGCAATACCTATTGATATTAAATAAAAATTATGTCAGGGGAAATCATGGGAAATTTTGGAAAATTCCGGGAAATCCTATGAAATCTTAGTAAAAATCAGGGGAAATCTGAGAAAATCTGTCAAAAACAGAGAAAATCATTGGAAATCTTATAAAATCAAAGGAAATCATGGAAAATTTCCCCTAAACGGGAAATCTGGTGTACAAAATTTGGGCAGTGGGTTACCCCTCGAAATAAAGGTAAAACGAACTAAAAATTTACGTTAATGCTTGTGGTTATGTAGTTTTGTTCGGCTCATGTTTTGCCAACCGTTTAAAATGTTGAAAACTGAAAACACTAAAATATGCTTAAACAACAACGAAATTCGCATCTATGTAAAATGGGACGGCAGAGGTAATTTTTCGGATGCGAAATTCGTATTTGCAATTCGTGATTCGCATCTATAGGAACTAAGCTTAAGTCAGCCATGGAAAGTAATAAATTAGTAATTTCTTATGTCAAGGTGTTGATGTGTTTTAAATATTACACAGCTTATATTGGGCTTTATTTCTATAATTTATATTGCCTGTTTCTACAGAAAGTATTCCATTTACTAACGCCAAAGCGTATGATGTGTTGAATATTTATTTTCGATGCTGCAATTGGGTCGGGGCAATATGCAATGCGATTTTCACAAAGAAGATATCAATCTAGAGAAGTATTCTCAAGATTAGTTCGACGATTAAGGTAAACTGGCAATAAACAGCCCGCTCAACGTATTCGTAGGATAAGTAATGAGTTAAATATTATCAACATTTTGGCCTACTTTCAACACAATCCCACTTTAAGTAGCAGAAATGTTTCTCCTGACTTGGGGGTTTCAAAAACATATGTCCGCGAGATTCTACGAACTAATAGCATGCACCATTAACACATCGTTTTACACCAGGCATTGAACGACCCTGATCATGATCATCCATTTTACTCGTAAATCTAAATTTTTTTTTACATATATTAGGTATAAACAGGCGAGGCGAAAATTTGCCCAATATGCAGTATTGGTCCAAACAAAACCTCAATGGATGAGGCAAGTGGATTATCAAAACCGCTGAAGTTTAAATGTTAGATGCAGGGTCGTGCGGAAGGAAAAATTGTAGGTCCCTATTTTATTGATCAAGACCTTAACAGAACAAGATGGACAATATGCGAATCTTGTACTTGGAAGAGGCCGGTTCATTCACTGGATCTTACTTGTCTGCATTGTTACCTATGTAGAAGATCTGGTTTTTCAAGAGAGACCAACAACCAAAACATGATGGAAAGGATAAGAAATGCTGTTAGAAGCTTATCCACGGCTGAAATTGAGGCAGCCGTGTTTTTCACTGACAGAAGAATAACTAAGTGCTTAGAAAATGATGGAAAACATTTTATACTTTAATTATTTCTTTCTCGCTAAACTGCTACATAGTCATATCTAGTTCTAAGATTTGTGCATATTTTTATATTCATAATTCATATATTTGATTCGGTGTTATTGATGTTTGTTTAGCCCTTTGGCCTTTTATTATACCTTTGATAATTTTTACATAATAAGTCATGAAATTAGTTGTTATCTTGTTTATTGCGGGTATATTGGATACCGATAGAGGAAAACTAAATAATTTTTGTAAGAAAAATAAAAATAACTCTTAAACCGTTGATGATATTGATTTGCGGTTTGGACGAGTCGTTTTTAATGCAAATTATCACCTATACTACCAAAGGTTATACCATCCAATTTAAAAATACCGACAGAAATCAAGAAATAAGTTAGATTAAATAATCCATGCGTCATCTCAAAATTTTATTAGGAAACTTTTGACAATTCCTGAATCATTTATTTAAACTTCAAGGAATTCCCTTCTAAACAAGTCCAAGTTCAAAAAGATTCGTTGAAGGATAACGACATAGTTTTTTTTTTAATGCTCTAAAGGCTTCCCCCACTCCTTTATCAGGCGAGATTCGAAAAAATACCAATAATAAAAGCTGTAGTGAACGATCTACTCTTTGCCGTAAAATGAGCTTTTAAAAAGAAACGAGCTATTACTCCCTCTTGCGGCAATCTCCGCAACTTGTAAATGAATTTCTCTGGCAATTTTTATAATGTTAGCTTTTTTTCAAATCTGTGGGACGTATCGTTTCCGAGATATGGCCACTCCGTATCCTTATCGGGATACCCTGTATAATAGTAAACTAACTGATAACTTGAACTAAATAATGCAAAATATTGACCGCAATTAATCTCATTCATTAGGTCATACAAATTTATTGTATGTATGTATATTATGTTTTCGGTTCTTACGATATTACAACCTATCTATTTTTTCTTTGTTAGTCTAAGACGCTTATTATCCTCGGTTATGATTATTTTTAGTCAGCTTTTGTGGTACATCTGCTGTTGATGTTTTATTTTTTTTGTAGTGACATTTGTTTGATTAGTTTTCTCAAAAAATTTTTAGTCGAGACAATCGAAAACTGGTATAAAGCGAAAACCCGCCAATAGGAAAATTGTAAAGTCATGTTAAAATGATTAAATTGGTTAGAGTATGGCAACTCATAATATAGTTGTCTTATAGTATTAGTCTATATAATGTGGCCGATTAAGTGGACAACAAATGGGAAATTTCTTTATCATTGGTCTCTCAGAAAATTGTATTCTTGATAAAAGTCGGTGCATGTCCGATAACCATTTCAGGTGCACTTAGAATGGATTCAAGTCAAATAGGTACAGGGAAGGGCAAAAAATATGAAAATCGTTCAAAAGTAAAGTACCCTTATGTCGAAAAATAGAGAAAAACATTATTAAGAAAAGATTTTTAAAATTAAGATATTTCTAAGTACATAGCCTTCTATAAAAAAAAAACTTTTTTTGATAGACTTTGAATCAATATTTGTATTTTTTTATTATTTCACACGGATCGACTTCTATGGTCTTTAGTTTTTTACTATGTAGGTGCATTAATATTAAAATAGCGTTTATCCTATTCCTAGGAATATTTGCGAAATTCGAAATTTATTTGTAGTATCCTAGCAACAAGCATGAAGTTAAAAATATTAATCTAAACAAATTTGCTTCAATTTCATGAAAGCTGTTCAGAAGTGATTTGATTGTGGTTAATTTAAAAAAGTATTATACCTAAACGAAGTTAATTTAAAATTGTGTAAATGAAACAATTCAGTCTTCCACCACCGTTTAACAATTGTAAAAACAAATAAATAGTTCTCTACAAGCTTCGAACGCTTAAGCGTTCATCCTCAAAGGATACTAACATCGAGTTGGGCGAAACTGTTATTGTAAGTTGTCTCAAAATAATAAGTACAACCTAACAGGATGAGGAATGTAAAGTTGAAGACCTAATATACTAGTTAGTCATATTAACATATTAATTGTATTACGATTCGAATATAAGTGAAGTTTTAATAATTATAAATGTGAAATTTTAATTAGTGAAGAAACATTATGAATAAAAGATCATAAATTGAGTTATAAATAACATTATTGGAGAAGAAAGGTGCTTATTTTTTATTTATGAAAGTTTTTTAAGTTTTTATATGAAGATTAAGAAATATTAGTTTAATTGTTGAAAAAAAATTTTATTACTGTTGCTAACTACCAACCTGTAGAAGTTGAAGTGACTTCAACAATTACATTGCAGTAGTTAACACGGTTACATCGAATTTATTAAACAGAAATGAAAAAAACTTTATTCTTTTTCAAAAATATGGGGCATAGCCCCATATCTACATGTTAGTTAACAACACTAATATAAAAAAATTTCAACAATTAAATAAATATTTCTTAATCTTCATAACAAAATAAAAACTTTTATAAATAAAAAAAAAACCTTTCTCCTTCAATAATGCTATAACTCAATTATTATCTTTTATCCATAATCTTTCTTCACTAATTAAAATTTCACATTTATAATTAATAATTGTAACTTTACTTATATTCGAATCGTGATACAAGTAATATGTTAATATGTCTAGTTAGTACACTAGGTCTTCAATTTTACATTCCTCGTCTTGTAAAGTTGTACTCATTAATTTGAGACAACATACATTAACAGTTTCGATCAACTCGATGTTAGTATCCCCAGAGGATGAACGCTGAAGCGTTCGAAACATATAGGAAACTATTTATTTGCTTTTACTATTATTAAACTGTGGAGAAAAACTCCATTGCTATATTTACATTAATTTAGCTCCACTGAAAATATGGACTATTTTTTCAATCTTAATTTAAAATTGTTTTTTAGGTAGAAGGTTATGACTTTGTATTTACACATATTTTTTAATTATAAACAACTTTTCTTAATAACGGTTTAATCTATTTATCGACAAGGGTACTTTACTCTTGAACATTTTTTGCCCTACCCTGTATCCTATTTAACTTGAAGTCATTCTAAGTGTACCTAAAATGGTAATCGGACATACTTTTATCAAAAGTAAAATTTTTTGAGAAACTAATTATAAAGAAGTTTCACATTTATTGCACACTTAATCGGCCACACTGTATAATATTTATCTAATAAGCAGCAGTCAGAATATGTTGAAATTTAATTATTAAGTTTTATTTATTATCACGCACGCTAGAAAATAAAAGTTGAAAAACTTCTTTTTTTTCTAATAGCTTTTATTGTAAAGTCCTATTAGAAAAGAACTCCCTAACCGCCGGGGGTAGACTCTACGACAAAAAATAAGACTATAATCAGTGATACAAAAATTTCTACTACCTAAGAAATTATGGTCATCTAAAACAACTTGACTTAAAATCAAGTCGGTTCCGCAGGTCAAGTTTTCAAATATCCAAGTAAGAAAATTATTTAATAATTTAAATTAAGTCACACTCACACATAATAAAATTAATAACATTTAAATTTACAGAGGCAACTGCTCGAAATGCTCGCCATTTTGTTCAATGCATGAATGCAATGGGTGAATAAATTGTTTTCTAGACTACTTATTGTCTAATTTGTAATTTGTGTTGCAGCTTGCGAACAATAACGTCTTCTTAAAATGGTTAATTGTTTTTACTTGGATATTTGAAAACTGGAGTTCCCAAAATGCCCTTAAACGTTTAAGATGGCCGTAATTTCTTTAGGAGGCACTTTTCGAAATTCTCTGATGTTCGTCTAATTTTTGATCGTAGAATCTACCCCCGGCGGCTGAAAACAAACTTAGTGCTCAATATAAAAATAAATTAATTAAATTAAAGTTAAGGTGGGTCGTAAGGAAGTAAAAGAATCCTTTATTTAATTTAAGGAGCGATCAAAAAATTGTGTTTTTTTCTACGACCGTGCGGGAACCGACTACTGTCAGCACTGATGCCTGGACTATTCTAAGAATATTTTGTCCTTTGATAATTTTCGAAAAGACGTATTGTTTGGAAGATACAGGCCAGAAAATTTTCGACAATAACAACATTTTATTACCAAAATTAAATGTATAGGTTCTTAACCGATAAGAACTGTTGAAAATGACTAACCTTCAGCTAGGATGCAAAAATTGAATCTAATCCTCATTGATTGCCGAACTCTTTCAAAAACAACAGGGTCGTTTCTTATTGAGTTTTACCTAGCAATTATCCGATTTCTTAAATCTGCCACATTCTCCACTGGATCAGTATAAACTAACTACTTTAGATGGCCCCATAGGATATAATCCAGGGGGTTTAATTCCGGGGATCAAGCGGGCCATAAATTAGGTTCACCTCGACCAATCGATCTCCGTATGTTACTGTTAAAAACTCACGAGCAACCACACTAAAATGCGCTGTGCACCATCGTGCATAAACCACATCGCATTTCTTGTTGAAAATTGTACATCCTTTAGAAACAGGTAGCGTTTGTTCCAAAAAGTTGCGACACACCTTGCCAGTAAGTCTTCCTGGTAGAAATACCACCCACATTTCCAATTTTCATTAGGATGCCCACACGTGATTGTTGTGAAAAAAGTATTTGCAATTTTTTGAGCACAAGTGCCTGGATCTTCCTTCATCATGTCCAGCACATTCTCTTTCACTTCTACCGTTCTTACTGTCATTGGCCTTGAAGACATTGATTAATACTTTGGAAGGCTTTTCTATCAGAAACATTACTGTCAGGAAGTCGTTCAATGTACAAACGTCTAGCTTGTAACGAGTTGCCATAGACAAGTCCGCAAATGAAGTGTATGTCAGTCATCTCGGCGTTCGTATAGCGATTCACGATAAAGGATTTCACAAATAAGAGTACAAAAGTTTAACTATTTAAGGCTTTTAATCAGTCTCAACAAATTTAACACATACCAAATGATCAATTACGAGTCATATTAAAATGAAATCCACGTTTAAACGGATTTTCTTAAAAGATAACAACACATTAAAAAAAAATTATACTTAGTAAGCCAATGTAGTACGCCATACTTTATTTCGACTTCAATAATGATTTGAAAAATATCAAAATTGGTTTTGTCGAAAATTTTTCTCGCTCTGCATCTTCGAAACAAAGCGGCTTTTCAAAAATCATCAAAGTACAAAATATTTTTAGAATAGTTCAGAAATTCTTGCCGTATGCTTAATAAACACTCTGTACAGGGTGTTACATAATGCTAGGCCGTAATTCCAAGGTCGCATTCCTGAACCAAATTCAAGTAGTAAAGTTCATGTTAACATGTGTCCTATAAAGTCTGTTTTTCAAGATACAGGGTGTCAAAGTTAAAAAAAAATCGTTTCCTTACTAATATCTCAAAGATCCTTCTGCCGATTTTGGTGAAATTTGACAGCTTTGTTCGTTGTGATAACACGCTAAGTTAGCACTAACTATATGGTAATTATGAGTTCCAGTAGCGTCCCGGGGGGCACTTTCACGAATAATATTGACAAAAAAATGTACGCCACTGACTTGTTTAAAAATTTTGGGTTAAAAAGCTAGAAACACAACCTTTTGTCTCTTGATATTTTTTCGTTTTCGAGAAAAAAAATTTTTCGACATGCAATAAAATGGCTTTTATATTTTTTTTAGAAAACGAAGTAAAACATTATATCAAAAGATAAAAAATTTGTATTTTTAGCTGCTTGACCGGAGAACAATATAAAATTTTTAAACAAGTCAGTGGCGTACATTCTTTTCTAAATATTATTCGTGAGACTGCCTCCGGGAAGCCACTGAAACTCATAATTATCATCTAGTTAGTGCTACCTTCGCGTCTTATCGTAACGAACAACACCCTGTATCTTAAAATTAGAGTTACTGCTGACCTATGTTGATAGGAACTATATTTATCTTATTTTTGAGTATGGCATTACCACACGAGCGATGGCACATGTTTTTTGAAACAACCGTTTACGTAAAAATGTTTCGATGTGTACGGTGGTCCACGTAAGATGACCCTGTACCTTTTCTCGGAAACTGTAAGAGTTGTGAAAAAAAATTCATAAGACAAATTAATTGATTGTAAATAATTTTTTTTTATTATATCTTAATGTGTTCAGGGTCAGTCGTTTGGCTGGAGTTGGATTCTACATTAAAATAACAATTATTTTTTAATAGGTGCATTATAAGTCTACACTGAATAGTTTCCAAGATATCGATTTTTCGAAAAATTACATTTTTAAATCTTGGCAGCTTCTAGCTTTTTGACGGTACGTCTTAGAGCAAAACGACTTACATGCCCCTATTTTACTTTTTTATTGTCTTCGCAAAAGTATCACCTTCTGGTTAAACCAAATGTAACTTGAAAGCCGGAAATACTGTACTTCCGGTTTAACCGGAAGTTTATATTTATAGGAAGCTAATAAAAAAGTACGAAAGTACGTAAAGATGTACCATTAGAAAGCTAAAAGCTGTAAAGTTCAAAGTAATATTTCAAAAATTGATATCTCGGAAACTATTAAGTTTAGACTTATATTGTATCTATTAAAAATTAATTGTTATTTTATGTAGAATCCAAAAGTATTGTAAGATATAGGGTGTTCCATTTAAGAAACGAGGGTTGTTATCAACTCCAGATAAACGACTTAGCCTGTATACATAGTGATATAATAAAATAAAATAACTCTTACAGTTTCCGAGAAAAGGTACAGGCTCATTTTACGTGGACCACCGTGTACTTTCACTTCGATAAAACACCAAAACTAAATATTTTCCTAACGTTCGTAGAAAAACATTGTACCAAACACATGCTAAAAGTGTCTTCCGCACTCGACTGTTGACCGAACGACGCGAAGCGGTCTTATGCGGAAAAGTATCAGCACTTGTTGTGTAAATACCTATACTTTAAAGGCTTAAAGTATGATTGAAAATAATGTGAACGGTAACAAGACAATCACTTGTATAATATTTTCTTTAAATGTTTTTTTTGGCAATTTTAAATTATTAATAGAAGGTTCTACATGTAATTCAAACTCTACTATTATACCAAAATATAGTGTTACTTAAAATTTGACAAAAATAATTTGTAAAACATATTTTGACTCCTGCCGAAAAATAATATTTTTAATGGTTTAAACACAAAATTGGAGACAAGATGGTTTTTTCAGTCTCCTGATACTCAAGTATGGCAGAACGATTACCTTCAAGGAACGGGTTGCGAGATGTACACTGAGACTTTGTCCTCTTCGTTCACGGGCATGTCTTTCACCCAGGCCAGCGAGTAAGGCTACCAATCACTCAACACAATCGTTCACAATATACACTTCAAAAGTCTAACATGAAAAATCAAAGGTTTAAGATAAAATGATGGTCAGTCAGTGAATTTTGCAAAAAAAACAAGTTTTGAAATGGGCCTGACATACAGGGTGTCAATTTAAACTTTCAATGCAAATATCTCGAATACTACAAAAGTTTGAACAACGCGATTTGGTATAAATGTTATTGTAAAATAATTAGAAAAAAATTAAATATTATTTTTATTTCATTAAATGCTCAAAATGCATTCCATTTTGTTGTAAACAATAGTACAACCTATTTTTAACTCAAAAGCTGGATATTGCCGGAAATAGGAACTTAGATGAAAATTTGCTAAATTTCAACAAAAAAAAAAACAATATTTCAATATTTTTTAATTATAAATTACAAAGTCTTGTTTTATTCAAATTTTCTATCGATTTTTATTGTGCAGCTAAATACTACAACTTTCATTTGAGGTATAACAAAGGGGGTGTTGCCATTTAAAATTTTAAAGTGGTGGTGTGAGGCGCCTAAGGGGTGACTGACCCCTTGACTGAAGTATGGTGGTTCTAGTTCCCCCTACCAAAATAACATTTATATCAAATCGCGTTGTTCTGACTTTTGTAGTTTTTGAAATATTTCCATTGAAAGTTAGTTTTCAAATGGACACCCTGTATATATTTTTTTGTACAATGATATTAAAAAATATTCTACAATTATTATTCCTCCTTTCTATTTTCTATAAATTCCCTAAATTCATTCAATGATCAAAAAGCACAAGTTAAAAACTCGTGAAAGTTAAAACACAATACTAGGATGCTGGCCATTTAATCTTCATCAATGTCATAGAAATATAAATAAAAAAAAAAAAAAACAATAGTACTATAACTAGAGACTAAAACGTTTATAATACTTTAGGGCTGCTTTAACAAATGACGTTTGAATTACAATCTTAAGTTTAAATAATACCTTGATTCGAATATGGTAAATTATTGCAATAGATTTTTGAAAAACAGGGGGAGTGTAAAAAATTCAAAAATTTATAAACATCTTCAATTTTTAAATGCTAAATAAATCAAAAGACAAGCCAAACGGGCAGAGCCATCCTTTTATTTTTGAACCGCAAATTAAAAAGTTACACTTTTTAAATATCATAGGTATAGCAATTAAAATCTTACAATATATTAACAATAGACACAGTGTTGTGAATTGTATTATACTAACATAAATGTAGTTCCTTAGACATCTTGCTGCCTGCCTTTATAAATAGAATAGTAGTTGTGTTTTAACTCAAAGTTTTTCTTTTTTAATTATTAGCAATGAAAATCAAGGGATTTATTTGTTGTTCATATTGCTTTTAGGTTCTCAATAAATTCTTAACGACGGCATGACAATTTAATTTTAAAAATATTTGCCAAGAGAATAAAACTTATAAAATTATTTGGGGGTTTCTTTAGATGCAGTTATGTTCAACGGAAAAAATACTTGTTGAAATAAATTTGTAACCAGTCATAAAAAAAGTATTACCGTATCCGCCAAAAAATATGCTGCATATAGAAATTTCTCTTTTCGTGTAGTTCAGAAAACAAAATATTCTCGATTCCTTTATGTGATCTTAAATTATTTATTTATATTTTTTACTTATCAGTTTGCTGGAAGCTTTTTAATTACAATCCGGTTTTATTTCGTTTGTGTTTCCCCTCCTAGCTTTTGCATGTTTATTGCTTATTGTGATGATGTTGTTGTACTTGTTAGTTATATTTACTGGTAATAATATCAAAGAGTAAAATTTTGTTACTCTATGATAATATATTAATTAAGTCCTTTTATAACATTATTTATTATCTCATCTATCAAATTCAAATCATTATTAAAAATACATAACAAAATGAAATAATTTGGGAGGATTTTAATTATTGATTTAATTACAATAATTACTTTATAAAAAAATTATGGTAGATGGTATGGGAATCATATTTTCGTTGATTCACTAACTAGAACTAACCTGAACCAACAGATGGATACTTTTTTAAATGGCATATGCATCTTAAGGGGTAGTATTATCCAATTCGCCGTAATATGGTCAGAAAATAGCATGCAAAAAAATTAATTAAATAGATAATAGTTTACAGTAATAGTTTTCTTCATTTTATTTCCAAGATTGGTAGAATGATTTTAACAATAGTTATAGTCAAACGTACGTTCAGGGCGAGTCAACCATAGAGTAAAGTTCATTATCGCATTTTTTCGGGAATTACTAAAAAACATTAAATACAAGAGTTTTAGAGAATATTAAGGTTCATAGTTTAAAATAATTTTGAGTATACAGGGTGAGTCAAAAAACACCCTATTTTTAAATTTATTTTTAGATTCTGAATGAAGTTCTAAAATTTTTTTGTGAATAGTATTATATACCTAAACCTAGTAGTTGTTCTAATATTTTAATTTTTCTATAAAAATATTAGTTTTTCCTCTTATAAAAAATTGACAGTTCTGCCATTGTTTCTAAAGGTGGAATACTCATATTTGGTACAAACGTTCTCTTGGGATGACAAGAAAAAACATGTAACGACATTTGAGTAAGATGCCACAGGGCGTTCAAATAAATTTATACATATCGACTAATTTGAATTGAAAAATATCAACTTGTTTAAATGGCACACTCTGTATATTATTATTTTTTCTGGTAGGTTTTATAAAACTCTTGAACTTTCAATAAGTTTATCATATACCTATTTTTAACGGTTGGCGATTTATTTTGATTTTTCTCATTTTACCCTTGTTTTTATTACACTAACGGGACTAGCGCTATAAAATAAATAACAATAATATTTCTGCTAACCAACTTACTTAATTTTAAATTATTATGACGTAATTAATGTTCAAAAATATGCCCGTCTACTTGAATACACATGTTTAGTCTTTTTACTATACTTCTCTGCACGTTCCTCAGCATAAAGGGCAGTACTGTCCTGCAGGCATCCGGTATCCTATTTTCTTTATCTTCTGGTGTTGTGGGGGATTTACATAAACGCGATCTTTAATGTAGCCTCACAAAAAGAAACCTAAAGGTGTTAAGTCACATGGTCGAGGGGGCCACCCAATGAATCCATCCCTACCGATCCGTTTTTGTGGGTGATGATTGTTTAAAAACTCCCGAACTTCCCGATGGTAATGAGCAGGAGCTCCGTCTTGTTAAATCCACATTTGTTTCCTTTTAATATAATCAACGGCTTCAAGGAGTTGTGGTAATTCATTTAGCAAAAAGTTGAAATATCTATGCTCGTTAAGTGGTTCGCGGAAAAAATATGGAACAATAAATAACTCTAAGACTTTTGATACCACACCGTATTAAGCGACTAATGGTTTTGATTTTAAATTTCCCGGACCCAGAATAGATTAACTGTCGAATAATAGTGCATATTATGGCGGTTAACTGCTCCATTACTGCAAAAGGTAGCTTCATCAGAAAACATTAATTTGGACAAAAAATTGGGATCGGCCTCTATAGCTTCATTTACGATCTAGAAGTTCTTGTTGTAGTTTCATATGGAAGAGATAATATTTGAATTTTCTCGTGGTGCGATTAGTTGTTGATTGGGTTGTGTCACATTAGCTAAGTAACGTCTACTGACTTGAGGATTATCTTCAACATGAAGTAAAATCTCAATTTATTTTTCCTCATTGGTAGCATTCCGGTTTACCACTTTTCATTCCTTATATTCAACGCTACCATTACCATTAAACCGTTTCTTTAAGTATTGAAAATATTGTCCAGTTGGTATGCGTCTATTAGGGTACTTCGCACCGTAAATCCTTACTGCCAAATGACAATTTTTTTCCGCTTCGCCCAGTATATTAATCATGCCAATTAATTCATTGTTAGGAAAATCCATAACTATTTTAGTTTTATAGGTACGTCACTTACGGCAATAAATGAAACTATTTTTACTTGCTGAACTGACATTTCAAAATTTAACAATGTCATGGCCAACTTATAAGGGTAAAGATGAGAATAATCAAAATAAATCGCAAACTATTAAAAATAAGTTTATGACATAAAATAATAATATACAATGTGTGCCATTTAAAAAATTTGATATTTTTCAATTTAAATTAGTCGAAATGTATAAATTTATTTTGAACGCCCTGTAGCATCTACCTCAAATTTCGTTACATATTTTTGTTGTCATCTCAATAGAACGTTTGTACTTAATATGAATATTCCACCTTCGGAAACAGTGGCGCAACTGTCAATTTTTAATTGGAGTAAAGACTAATATTTTTCTAGAAAAATTAAAATATTAGAACAACTACTAGGTTTAGGGATATTACACTATTAACAAAAAAGTTATAGAATACCATGGAGAATATTTGCCACGCATTTTTGAACCACTCTGTATACTCAAAAATAATTTTAGACTGTGTACCCCAACATTCTCTAAAACTTTTGTATTTAACGTTTTTTGGTAATTCCGGAAACAAATAAGATAATGAACTTTATTCTATGGTTGACTCACCCTGTACAGGGTTATCCAACCAAGACTAGACAAGGCGATTTTTTGACTTTTCCTGTACTTTTATAAAAAAACTGAAATAGCCATCTTAAGTCATTTTCTCCCGCGAATTCGAATATCTTCAGCAAAAAACAATTGAACATCAAACAAAAGTACTAGGGGTCACTTTGATATTTTTTTAAATGGGATGCCGTATTTTTAATGAGCTTATCCGATTTCTCATATAAATTTTGATCTAAAATGTTGGATTTTTAATTCAAAAACGCCTTTTTTCTTCAGTTTTAAATTCGGAAAATGTTCGTCTACCGTAAGATTAATACCTGATAGATGGATACCTACCCGTTTCACCTGTTCACCCTTTAACCTGCTTTAAAGCGTCCGTCAGTTAGACAAAATAATCAAGTTTCAAATTTCTATATATTTTTCACGAATTAATTACAAATTTAGTAGTTTTTGCAAATCTATTATTGCTTACGTATAAAAAAAGTATGACATATTAGAAAAAACTATAAACTAAAGTGAATAACTTTAATCTCAATAATATAATTGTTCTATGTGTCCTCCATTATTTTCAAAACATGACCGATGCCCCCTTTTCAATCTCTCCAAAGAATCTCTTACAATATTTTGGTCCTGGTTAAGTCTATTAATTTCATTTATAATTTTTTGCTGAATGTCCTCCAGACTTCTGTTGGGTCGTTGATAAACTACATTTTTTAAATGACCCCATAAAAATGTATCCATTGGCGTGATATCGGGGCTATTTGGTGGCCAATGAATTGTTCCGTTACGGCCAATCCACTGATTGTAACGCTCGTTTAGGTATGTTACCACTTCTCGAACTGCATGAGGCGGAGCACCATCCTGCTGCCAAATGATATTGTTGTAGGCTTGCAATGGCAACCTTTCCAAGAAATCCTCGATATCGTTATGAAGAAAATGGAGGTATCTTTGGCCTGTTAAAGAGCCACGATAAAATAGTGGTCCAATAATTCGATTTTCTAACATCCCACACCAAACATTAAGTGAGCTCCAACCTTGAAACTTTATCATTTCATATCTATGAGGGTTAACTGCTGCCCAATATCTTGTATTTTTCCGATTGTATACCCCCGATGTTGTAAATGACGCTTCGTCACTCCATAGAATTTTATTATATAAATTATAATCTTCGTCTTGCTCTCTCATCAGCATTGAAGCAACAAATCGAAATCGCAGTTCTTTTTGAAGCTGTGTTAAGTATTGAACGGGAAGGATGCAATATGGTTTTAGACCACATTTTTTTAAAGTTCTGTGAACTGTTCCATAGCTTACTCTCCGGAGCCCTGGACCATACCTTACTTCTCGTACCGCTTGCGGAATAGAACTCTTCGGATTTATAGTAAAATATTGAACAATAGCTCGATCCCTTATATTCCGTCTTTTCATCTTTCTTGGCTTATCTTTCAATGTCTTACTTTCTTCAAATAGGGTCTTAATTCTGAGAATTGTATCCACTGAAATGTGTCTCTGGAAACTCTCAAAAAATGTTCTTTGTGTTTGTCGAGCATTCTCTCCACTTTTGTAATATAATTTTATTACATTTAGCCGTTCTTCTAAAGAATATTTCATTATTTGTAATTAATTCGTGAAAAATATATAGAAATTTGAAACTTGATTATTTTGTCTAACTGACGGACGCTTTAAAGCAGGTTAAAGGGTGAACAGGTGAAACGGGTATCCATCTATCAGGTATTAATCTTACGGTAGACGAACATTTTCCGAATTTAAAACTGAAGAAAAAAGGCGGTTTTGAATTAAAAATCCAACATTTTAGATCAAAATTTATGAGAAATCGGATAAGCTCATTAAAAATACGGCATCCTATTTAAAAAAATATCAAAGTGACCCCTAGTACTTTTGTTTGATGTTCAATTGTTTTTTGCTGAAGATATTCGAATTCGCGGGAGAAAATGACTTAAGATGGCTATTTCAGTTTTTTTATAAAAGTACAGGAAAAGTCAAAAAATCGCCTTGTCTAGTCTTGGTTGGATAACCCTGTACAAGAGAATGTAAAATTAATTATAAATTATACAGTAGAGTTTCTTTTTAGATTTAGTTAAAAAAAAGTAAATACTTTTGGATTGAAAGCTTACTTATTATTGACTACAATATAATCAGTAGTAATAGAAAAATTTCAAAAAGACACAGTATCTTTCCTTAAACAGATGAGATTAAATAAAGCAGTGGCGGCTTGTGGCTTTGCGGAAAGGTGGGACCAAAATATGAGGAAATTTTTTGTTACACGCATTTATCATATTAATTAAAGAGAAAACTTACCAAAGACTTTGATTGGACCATTATCACACATTCTTGGAATACTCTTTTATTTTCCGATCCCTCGGTTTCATCATTCCTTCTTAAAGTCAATTCTACGCATCGGAAAATGGAATACATTCTATAATTATATTTGAAATATATCTAATTTTGTCTACTGGTTCATTGTGTAAAATTATCGTTTGGTCATGAGCTCCATTTAATTGGGTTAATATATTCGGTTTTCAAAGCAAACAAAAACTAAAAATATTATTTACATGGATTTTGGAATTTTAATGTTTTCATAAATATGGACTAAATCTGTAACAGCATTTTTGGTATATGATAGATACATCGCCCACAAACAGATCACAAAGATGCATTTTTTTCACAATTCACAAATCCAATTATTGTTCGAGTAAATTTCCTATTAAATTTTCTTACGTCGTTTTTGAAATTCAGCGCACCGCAGCTAGAATCGTTTTGTTATTTCCGAATCTGAAAGAGGGATTCCCAGATTTTCTAGACAAATAAACAAAAGAGGGAATATGTGGCAAAGGACTTCACTAATAATTTGCTTATTTGATTCGTTGCCCTAAAATCAAACTGCCTAATTTTCACTTTTCACACAAGTTAAAACTCGAAATACGAAGACGGCGGGTACGCAGACAGCCCAATCAAGCTGCATTGAGCTTATCACGAGCTGCCACTGAAATAAGCAAACCCGGCTTTCAAATATTTTAGTATCATTGCTACTTTTGTAGTTATATTTATTTCGTTACGTGATAGTTATGGAATATTGCGGTTGCAAAACTGTAAGCTAATCGATGAAAAACATTATTTTTAAATTAATTCAAAATATTTTTTTGTAAACAGGCTATGCTTCACCAAACTAAAGCTGCTGCTTCTAGCGATCGAAGTAAAAGGCGTGGAGGGAGCCGACACCAAAATATCAATCAATCCTAGGGGAGCGAAGATCGTCGCCAACACGCAAGGGTTTTTTATAGCACAATCGGCGGATGAAGTAAAAAGGTAAAAATAATTTTTACTACTTATAATCCAGTTGTTATAATATTCAATTTGAAATAATTTGCTAAAGTAAACATTTGATTAAGATTGACTATGGTTACATATAGAGTGTTAAAAAAATTTGCACCGGTTTTCAAGATCTGGAAAATAGGAATAAAACGAACTTAAACTAAGCTATTTTTTTTAGGAGTATTGGGCACATTCTAACACAAGTTAAAATAAACTCTTAGTTTATAAGAGTTCGAGAGAAAAACGTGTTAGTCCAAATTAAGTCTTAAACCATGTGAATTTTGAAATTTTGTTCTTTTCACAAAGTAAAATTTTATTGTACTTTTAATACGAAATGCATATTTTTATTATTATATTATTTTAATTTTTATTATACATTAGTTTATCATTTTGTAATGGATTTAAACTAAGTTAGTACACAGTGAATTTCTTTTAAAAGGAGCTATAGAGTTTTACAATTTTAAACCTCATTTCAGACACTTTTTATTATTCGGTAGTTAATAAAACGGTTTAAGTGTGTGGTAAAACTAGAAACTACTAGAAAAGTTCATTCAGGTGTTATTGACATATATTTTACTGGCGACAACAAAAATATTTCACAGCTTATAGAATTATGACTTGGAATAATTATAAATAGAATTCTTGTTGTTGTTATTGAAAAGCTTTATGGTAAGACAGTTCCAGCTCTTTAGTGTCTAAAATGGGATTGAATATATTTCATATTCCCTATGGGTCCTATTAAAGGCAATTCACGGTATATCTGCTTAACGTATTCAGTAGCACAGCATATCTTTCGGTCCTTTGTAGAGCCTGGTTCTATTGCAAGGCATGCCACGACGAGATCAAAGATGAAACACTGATAAAGAAGTGTAAATGCAAAAATTGTAAGTATTTTTCTTTAGATACCTACTGTTTATTTTACGCTAAAAATATAATTTATCTCTAATATTTTCAAATTTAATCACTTAATTATTATTCCAAAACACAAATACATTTTGTAAATAATACTCTTGTCTTCTAGAAATTCTACTACTCTGCTCTAGTTACTGTACTATACCCCTATCTCCTTCTACATTAAAAACTCGTATGTATGTGTCTTCTTCCATGATTGCAAGAGTACAAATGAAAATTTCCTTTTTTTTTATGGGTAGGTATACGTTGGGAAAATAAATATTTCAATACTATGCTCACGGACAGCTAAAATTTGTTTTTACTGTTTACGATGTAGCTAAGAAAGGGGGGGAAATATGTAGCTTCAAAGACCTAGACTACCTAACTATCGAAATAAAAATTAAAGAATCAAAAATTCATACAAAATGCGGCAGGTAGTTTAATAATACATTGTTGTAAAAGAAAAAAATCATCATTCAAATGTATGTTGCGGTGCAAAATAAAGTAGGACAGCGCTTTAATTGGGTAAGTAATAGTATGTATACCTTTGATTCCAGCGAGTTCAGAAAAGTTTTAAGTTGGTAATTAAGATTCGGTTAAGTTGGAAAATGATATATGACACTAGACCAGAACTTTCTTTATAAAAGCAGATCGTTAAAGCGAGGAGCAAGAATTGACGATTTTTATATTGGCAACTGGACAGGTTTCTTAATTACAACAAGAAAAATTATCGTTTAATCTTTTTGTGGGGACAGAACAAAATGGCGCATTTATCATCCCTACTTAAAATAATATTAGGAGTTGAGTTTTGGACCATTTTTTTTCAGAAAGCCAAATGAGGAAGTAAAAGTTCTTTATTTCATATTTAAATATAAAACGCATCGTTTTAATAAAAATCATTCAAAAATTTTATTTAGTCACCGAAGAACTGAAACGTAAAGATTTCAAGCAAATACTTCATGTTCTGCTAAGTCTTCCCAAGCTGCTTGAATGATATCCCACAGAACACAGATCATATTCGTTTTTGAGCCGAAAATGAATTTTGTATAGTTTATACAATTTCCATTATATTCATATCTAGATTTCTTGCAGGTTAAGGTAGAACAGAACTGCAATGTTTTTTGTCTGAAACCATTTCCTTACTATTTCTGCAGAATGGATTAGGCAATGAAGTTGTCGTTCGGAAATACAGATCTACTTCATGGTCGCATAATGTTTTAACACGTTAAGCCCCATGTGTACCACACTGGTGCACAGCATGTTTTACCTCGGACCACGTGCACCAATTTGTCCACAATATATTATCGTGTTCAGGCGACTGTGGCCGCGCCAGGGACACAATTTCTGTGTTGTTATATGGTGATTTGGAGAGCTCTGGTCCACATAAAAGAAAAATATGTCTTAGTTTGGCGAAACCGTCATTCATTTTTTGTAGGTTAGGATATTTGTTGACGTTTGTATTTTTTTGTGTTAACGTCGTGTGCAACAATTTTATTCATTTTTTGTGGTAGAAAAGTGTTAATAACTTACTAAAATGTCCAAAAAAGGGTTATCAGATGATGAACTTTGTCGTTTATTAGAAAAGTCCCATTTTAGTGAAGATAATCTAACGGATTATGACTCTGATGCTGATCCCGTTTACCGCGTGAATGGTCTGGTCTGAGGTGAAAGTCATGGTTTTCACTCTGGGGCTTAACGTGTTAAAATATTTATATATGACTGAGCGCTAAATCTACCCTCTATTTTGGAACAAATACCCAATCTATATTAACAGACATGTAAGCTCATGCCAGTGGCGGCTGGTGATGTTACTGCATAAAATCCAGAAGTAAACGACTTTTCGTTGTTATAGAAAGCAACAGTTTTTATATTTTGCAAGTACCTACTCTCGAACTAGATAAAATAAAACGGTATGCACTTCTTAAAGCGCGAGAAATTATGATTGTTAATGATTGTGTGTATTCTTAAGTTGAAAAAATTATTCCTGGATAAACTATTTTTACTTATATGGTAAACCATCAAGCATAGTAACTTCGGTTCAAGAATGGATCTATGCGCGAATATCTACAGTACGAATTTCAAGAAATTATGGCACTCTGATTAGCCAGCTCAAGGCCATACCGCCGCCATAGCATAAAAAGACCAGCAGGCGCCCTCGATAAGGAATCCTTTGAAGTTAATAAGTAAGGTTATATCGACTTCGATCATAATTCTGGTGCATACGCTCCGATATTGCAGGCGAAAGAGCGGCAGCTGGGTAGCCAGCTCCGGACAATACTTTTTTGGGAGATTATTTTCTGAAAACATTCCGGCAGATAATGCCATTTTATTGTCAAATAAAACACACAGTACATTAGTTTTATTAAGTGTCTGGAGTATTTACATACATAGACAAGGGAAATACATTTTTAGAAAAAAAAATACATCAGTAACAGAATTAAGCCAACACGTCATAAAGGCCTGGCACAAAAATTACGTTAATACTATGAAACATAAAGCTATAGTAACATTTTAACAATTTTCTGACAAAATTAATATAAAATACAGGTAGGCTCAAAACGATTAACCAATTTTAAATCAAAATAAAAACAGATTCGTTTATTTTAATTATTACTTATTGTTATTATTCTAAGCAAAATGACGGCAATATCCTTCGCGGCACTTATCAAAGTTATTACGGAATCTTCTCTAAAACCCTTTACAAGAATTAGCCTTATTGATTTTTTTTAAATCTGTCTTACCTTTTTGGAAGATGTCCTAAGTTCCTTATTGCCTGCTAGAATACATGAAACCTGGCCGATACAAAAAAAACATTGAAAAAAATATATAAATATAACTTTTGAGAAGAGTCCGTGAAAATTTTAAAGAGTGCCGCGAACGGAATTACCGCCAATTAAAAAGTGCCATTTTCCTTAAGTTACCAATAAATTATAATTGCAATAAACATATTTGTTTGTATTTTTGTTCAAACTAGATGGGTCGTTTCAAGACATGCTGGATTTAGTAAGCTTTGACTGGTTTTTCCAAATAATTAATCGCGATTTATTACATTGTTTGTACACGACTTTTAGCAGTACAGCGAATTATTCCACGATCTTAAGTATTTATCTCGAATAAAAAAATAATAAACACAAAGTCAATAATTTCCTCTAATTCCTGCTCTGTATAAACGATGCTCGCGCAACAATCCATTCAGTGAGACTGACGGTCTGCATTCGGAGAAAATGGCGAATTGCTGGCTTAGGATGCTATCGACACGTGCTTATATTGATCCCAGCTATATTTTTTGGCAGCAGCATATTTTTTAAACTAGCATCTTTTAGTTTTACTTCCAAGTCTTCTGTCGATAACGTTATTTTCTTTTCATTGTTGCTTGATTCTAAGTTTGAATTTCTAGTCTTCTAACATACACCTAACTTACAACCACAAAAAGCGCTATCCTACTTTTTCTTTGTGCATATCAGTGTACGTGTACCGATATAAAAGGGGTTTTTATAGTTTAAGCTTAGTAGATCAAGTTGTCGGTACTTAGGTACTTTTTTAACAACTTTAGTACACCTAATACAGAGAGGCAGAAAAGTTATTTTAAAATCACAAATTTCGAACCGAGTGTATTTGGTTAATAATTTTTATTTTATTGTAAATATTAGCGTCCTAATTAAGAATTTTAGCACATTATTAATGGGCTAAGGACAAAATGAAACTATCCTGTTACTTCAAAAGTACCCACGTTTCGACCTATATTTCTTTCTTAAAGCCAAAAACAAGTACAGAACAACAATTAATATTGAGCAAGATTGCCCTTTCTATGTCATTTTGTGAATCTTTATTATAGATAATTCTTTTGACCATAGAAGTTAGGATATAATTAGAACAATAAAATTTATACAATAAACAAATACGCAAGAACCGAGGAAAAACAATAGATGTTATTGGTATGGAATAAAAATTTAACAATTAATACATAACTCTCAATAATACTGTCAATTGCAGGACAGACACACAAGGACTCAACATTCAATACAATTATTTATTGAATATTTATAAGGAGATTATTTCTAACTTACTTTAATATAAATTAACTGGAAAGAAATAATAAAAATATCCACAACAATGATATTATAATTAAATCAAGGATGACGACCTTTTTCTATGGAAGCTAATGGTTCTGGATTTTAATGTTTGTGAAGGGGGAAAAAATAAGGAGGAATACCACAGGTAAATTAGTGATGATCGTATTGTACGCTTTACCCTCCAGTTCTTATTGTTCTACTGATGTATGTTAATGCATATTTTAGCTAATAAAATAATGTTGTGTGTCCCCTTTGCATATTATGGAAAATATTGTCTTTAAGTCATTTTTCAAATCACTATCGATAGAAATTCCTGGTTCTTCTTTAATAAGAAACTCCATGTGCTTTCTGTTTCTTTGTTCATTGTTTGTGCACATGTTACTGCCGAGTTGATCTGTTTTTGTTAATTAAAGAGTTGGGATACACAACAATGTATATACATGCATATTATGAATTTGTTTGATATACTTCTTGGTAAAGAAAATTAGTGTTTATTCATTTTCTTTATTTTACGAGCTAAATAAGGCTATGTTGTTCATTCCATACAATTAAAATCTATTGTTTTTCGTCGGTTCTTGCATAACTGTTTATTGTATTATTCTGATTACGTCTTAATTTCTACGGTCAAAAAAATTGTCTATAATAAAAATTCACAAAATAACATAGGAAGAATAACCTTGCTCAATATTGTTGTTCTGTATTTGTTTTTAGCCTTGAGAAAGACCCAATATAGGTCGAAACGTCGGCACTTTTGAAGTAATAAAAATTGTTTCATTTTGTCCTTAACCCACTAATACAGTGCTAAAATTTTTATTTTATATTCAACTAGAGCTGGAGCTCATTCGGTTGTCATTTTTGGCTGCTTGATATAAATTAACACATTTTTTGGCATACTCATTGTACTCTTGTAAACAATTTTTTAGCTTTATATGAGAACATTTACAACTTGATTTAAAATTAAATTTCTGATGACTTTTAGTGGCACAACAACGTAACTGGTCCCATGATCTAGGTAATTGATGATCTATATATTGACTCTAGATCCGTCTAGATCTTGCCTGTGGATCAGCTCCATTTTGTTTATTGTTATCGATTTATTATACCCTTAATTAGAATATACCCCAAATAAAATAAAACAAATAATGTATCTGATTCTAGATCCGATAAAATAAGTTTTTAGGGTTGTATATGTATAGTCAATCCATTTTTAATTTTTATAGAGGAACATTATGAATTTTTAGATAACTATTGTTTAAGTAGGGTATTGGGGGGGGGGGGGGGGAAGGGAAGGGCACTTCGATGATCCGTATGCCGTCTTAATACAGATTCATTTAAAAATTAATTCCTATTCGAAATTTGCTATGTTAATAAAATTAGTCCAGAACATTAATTTGCTTTGATATTAAAATATCAATAAAAGATTTCTTGCAATAATGTGTGTTGGAGAATCCATTGTATTATGGACAGAGATGGGTATTATAGATTACATACTGTATTTGAATAAAATGCTATTACGAATTACTAATAGTTAAGAAATAAAATCAAATTTGATTACATTTATTTCAGTAATATGGAATTGTTAGATTAGGGAATATTTTTTAATCCAATTATATCTAATATTTATTCCGTTACTAGCAACCTCGAAAACATTTTGATAGAAAATTTTGTTAAACTCACATAATCATAAATTTGATTAGCTTTAGCAAAAGAAGATTTAGAATTGGCGAATTTGAATTTCAGAGAATCTTAAATCCAATCAAGAGATAACCCGCGATTCAATAAACATAATTGCAATTTTTATTTCAAAATTTGAGAGTAACGACTTTCAGTTTCTTTATTCTACTAAAATCATAACTTTTTAAACGGAAAATATATCCTACTAAACTCCAGATTATCCATGCCCTGTTAACTCTAACAAGATAACTTCTAAGGATACTATTTTTGAAACAATTGTTGTTATGGAAGTTATCACTAACACGACATTGATAGCCTGGGCCTTAAGTTCATTCTTCGATGTAATTGTAAGTAGTGAAGATAGACACTTGCAGTTTTTACATTACTGCGCTACTTTTTCCTGATACAAAAGATGTCGCAAACAGAATTGTCATAACTTTCTGTGTTTTAGGATGTTTTCGAAAATGTTTGCCTTTTGACCACCTCTTGTATTTCGGTTATCCTCTAACTTATCAAAAAATTGAACAGCAGAATTCAGTGGCGTGGTTACTTTTTTTCTGAGAGTCTTACTTTTTGAGATTTAAAGCAAATATATGATTTTTTAAATGAGACACCCTGTATATTTTTCTCTTATTCGATTAGGCTATTTTCAAGCTTTTCAAAAAGTTATAATAGTTGATAGTTACTATTAACAATAAACGCAGAAATCGAAAAATTTAGAAAATTACGGGAAGAATAGGTCATGAAACCATTGAATCAAACAAAAAAATATGCCATAACTGCTAGAATAAATAATACACTAATATTAAATTTACAACTGAGGATCCATAATATCTTGTATTATATATAACGCCTGTGCGGGGCTCATAAAATAAGACTGGTCAGACCATATTACTTTTGTAGCAAACTACCTGTCGACTCATATGCGATTTAGATACAGTTGCAAAAATAAATCGTCGCACAGCAGTCCCAGTACCTAAATGGTGCACAATCTTTACTTCATAGTTCATTAAATTTTTCAGACACGATATTTTATCACTCCGAGATCTTTTTCCATGACTTTGCACGAACTCCTAGTGCCTCTACGAAAATCATACCGTTAATTTCGTCCCTTTCGCGATTTTCTTTATTTTATATGATTCAGGTATCGACTTTATAAATGATCCATTATTAATTAAATTAATTCCCAAACTTGCAAATGGGAATTGACTGGGCTGCCTTCTCTCTGGATATCTATGAAACTAAGAATTCTATAAGTTAGATATTTAAATTACAAGATTACCTATTTTTATTGCCCTCTACAAAGCAAACTAACAGTAGTATTTTTAAAAAATTTCATGTAACGATACCTACTACATTTTCGCTATTTATGAAACTTTGATGAAATGGTGACATGTATTTTAACAAAATGTTATTTTAGCCTATACATTTTGACAAATAGTCATGACAGATAAATATTCTTTTAAAGTTGAAGTCCATACTTTCAGTGGAGTCAATGTAATGTAAATGAAACAATGCAGTCTTCCTCCACAGTTTAAAGTTTCAATTAAATTTTAAGCTCCCGACATGTTTCGAATACGAAAGTACAATTTGTGGGATGATACATGTAAAGGTTGAAGACTTGGTACGAACTGGTTATTTGTATTTAAATTATTATATTATTGAAGTTTTGATTAAATTTTAAAATTTGAATTGATGAAGAAACATTTTTGATAGAATAATAAACTGATTGCAAACATATGAAGAAGAAGGTTTTATTTTATATTTTATTGATTTAAATGAGCGAGTCAAGCTATTTAAAAAAATTAAAATTACATATTTCACTTCAACTTCCACGTTGCGGACGAGTACTGCGGTTGTGATTTAGCACAGGTTATATCAAATTATTTTATAACCAATTATTTAAAAATTTAAAAACTTCTAAATAATTTTTCAAAAAATAAAACAAAATGCAAATTATTTACATATATTCTAAAATATGGGGTATATCCCCATACCACCACTATGTCAGCTAAGACTAATTTTCATAAATATTAAAGATTCTTTTTCATAAATATGTAATTTTAATTTTTTTAAATAGCTTAACTCGCTCATTTAAATCAATAAAATATAAAATAAAACCTTTTCCTTCATATGTTTTCAATCAGTTTATTATTCTATCAAAAATATTTCTTCATCAATTCAAATTTTAAAATTTAATCAAAACTTCAATAATATATTAATTTCGATACAAATAACCAGTTCGTACCAAGTCTTCAACCTTTACATGTATCATCCTACAAGTTGTACTCATTAATTTGAGACAACCAACATTTCTGTTAAACTCGATGTTAGTATCCCCTGATGATGAATGCTTAAGCATTCGAAACATGTCGGGAGCTTAAAATTTAATTTAAACATTAAACTGTGGTGGAGAACTGCATTGTTTCATTTACAAATATTCTTTTGTTTGTTTCAATAGTTTCATGACCTATATTACTCTAATTTTCTAGATTTTTCGATTTGTGCGTTTATTATTAATAGTAACTAACAACTATTATATATATTTTAATAAATCTTAAAAATATTATGTATAAATAGGAAAAAAATATACAATGTGTACCATTTAAAAATCATATGTTTGCTTTAAAACTCGAAAAGTAAGAGTCCCAGAAAAAGAATTAAGCAAGCCACTGAATTCTGCTTAAAGAGTTTTCAATTTTTTGTTTGTTGTTTCCGGCATTTTTTGTTTCTCGAAAAAATAGCGCAGTAACGTAAAAACCGCAAGTCTATCTTTACCAGTTACCGAAATACCCTGAAATTACATCGGAAAATGGACACCCTTTAGTATTTAAACGGCTGAAGATAGTTAACGGTTAGAAAGTTGTGATTTAACACCACCAAAGTTCACAATATATTTTGGTGTTAATAAAATAATTATTGAAAATATCTTTTAACACATTAATATTATTGTATCCAAAATTAATGGAAGTAGTAAATACCTTTATAATTTGATATTAGACAAATAGAGTACGTAATCATGTTTTTCTACAATTACTATATTACCGATCAATTTCCTGATAAGCAATAATGTTCACTATTAAACAAGTGAAGTAATAAAACCTTGACTTCACGGGTTTACGATTAATAAACACACAACAAAAAATATTCATAGCTCTCACTGTAAATTTTTAAATTAAAATAATAAAATAGTTGCAGCAAAAGTATAGTACTAAACTTCCGTGTATTAATTATTACTCATTCTGATTAATTAGTTCACTCACCTTCGACTTGTGTCACTCTTGTTAGTAATAGCCAAGACTATGGGCTAGTTAAATAATGATATATCATAAATTAAACAATCATAAATACATGCAATCTTAAAAACTGTAAAGAATATTTGCTTCTATTTTATTTGGGGATATTTTGCTACATTGAAATTTACTGTTACCTTATGCATTTAAATACCACATGTTTATATTTCTATTCACTTTTTAGTCCTGCCTTAATAAGACGTTGTGTAGTTATTTTTACCATTTAATATTTTTGATCTCAGATATTTGTAGATTTTTCACATATTGCACAATTTTTATCCTGATATTCAAATTAATCTACATTTTATAATTTTATATCTTTCTAGGCTGTGAAATCGCTGACAAATTTTGCCTGTGTAACGGAATGTATATTGACACACATTCTGTACCCTTTTGCACATTAAATGCATGGCTAGGATACATTTTTCATTTTTTTCGGTCTCCTAAGTACTACCATTGTGTACGATATTATTTTCGAATTCAGACTATCTTTAACAATAATTGTGTAGATTTTTTGAATATGAAATTTCATGATGTGTATTTAAAAGAAGAAGAAGCAATTCAACTGCTGCAAAAAATTTTTCTTAGATTTCTTTGACATACAGGAAGTAATCCATTAAAAATCCATAAAAATAAATTTTACGAACGTATATATTTATTGTTTGAGAATGATAATACTAGTATACTGTCAATTCTCCATTTAACTTTTTTTTTCGTTGCTGTTTTTAACTGAATTAATATAATAATACATCACTGAGCTAAAAAAAAAACGAGCAAGGAACATAATATGGCTGAAGACCGATTATAATGACATTTTGGGCAAAGTAGAGACACATTCATTGGCTTTGTGTAATGCATTCCAGTTTTTACAAAATATTCGTCATATTGCTATTATCCAAGGAAGAACAGGAGAAATGTTTTTCGAACTTTTATAGACTGAGGAGAAATTAGGCTGTGAGATAATGTTCTAATTTTTTTTCTTTTGAAGCCCCATTGAGTATTTAAAATTTAGGTCTACAAACATTACTTTTGTTCCTCCTAGTATAATAGCAAAATGATGAGTGTTTAACTAAATCTGAAATATATTCCGCAAATTCAATAAATGTGTATTTTTTATTCTGCCGAAAAATTTATTAAAATCGGTTTTAGCTTTAAAAATTATTAAATATTAAACTAAACACAAAAGTTTTTTGTCCGTTTTATGTGCTAAAATATATGAAGTTTTAAATTGCAGTATATTCTTAGAATCTGCCGGTAGCATCGTTGCAACATTATAATCTAATATTTTATATGAAAATTATACAACACCCCTTACAGAAGAAGTTAAGTTACCTAATGGTTACTTAAAGTACTATTTAAAAGCTTAATTTTTTTATATAGGCTACGTTTATTTAGTCGCTACTATCCATCTTAAAACTGCCAATAGTATGTCAAATCCAGCTAACAAAAAATCATTTTCACATATGTTTAAATTTTTTATAAATATCTAGAATATTTCAAAATAGGCGGCAGCTTAACCACAAGAATAAATCAAAATAATTCGAGAAAATAAGGTTGTGTCGAATAGTTTTGTTATTTGTTCTTAGTTTCAGTCTAAATAATTATTTAAAGAATAGTTTGTATTCGAGAGATTCATACACAATTAGTATTACTATATCTTTTCAATTTCTCCGGAATATTCTCTACAATACATTTTGGAATAAAAAAAAAGGCAACGATAATGGTAACTTATTTAAAAATTATGCCAGAAATTAAAACAGGTTAGTTAAGTGATTTCAGAGATGATTTTATGATACGAACATCTCATATCATCATACTTAAGAAAGCAGTAATTCACAACAGAGTAAAATCAACTCGTTCAGGTTCTCTAAACTATATTTGCTAGATGAAATAACATTTTAAGTTTTAAAATACTTGTTACCAAATCACATTTTAATAGTGTTATATTCATGGTATGGTCATTTGGAAAGCTCCTTAGTTTTTACCTAACTTCTCTTGATTGCGCTAAATAGGTCGTTTAAAAATAAACGACTTTCACCATGGATTTTAAATTACTGTAGCTCGCAAACTTTGTACCCGATTTAATTAGGTTTCCTAATTTTAAAAGCCTCTATAACACTAAAACCTATATTTAATATGTCTGAAATGTTTCCGATCACAGATATTTAAAAAAAAAATTCTGCAACCAGTTAAAAGAATAAAAGCTCTGTTCAGGTATCTAAATTTTAATTATCTGGCATAATGTCACTCATAATGTGTGCTTTTCAATACATCTGAATTTTATTATTCTACATATATTTGGAATTAATAATTTGATCATAAATTATTGTTGACAATAAAATAAAATTTTATTAAACTATTATATTTTTTTAACCTTGATTTTCTGATGAACTAAACACCTTTCTTGACGTTCTAAGATGTAGCGTTAGGATTACAGATATCACTATAAATTTATATAACCCCTAAAGATAAAAATAATTATCTACACATTACACATTTTTTATTCTTAAATTTAATTTAAATGATGTGAAATACCAATTGCGGTGTTGTGTACATAACAATCATTGCAGTCACCATGAAAAGTATATTTTTAGTGTATCCCAATATTAACTACGTCATTTATATGTCTGAATAAGAATAACCTATGCAAGCTTTTATCCACGTTCTAATCTCGCTCTACTAAGATTAATTATGTTCTTCAGATTTTCATTATTCTTTTAATTTACATTATTCTATTTTTAAACAATTAATTAAATTTTCTTATAACATATTTTTTTATATTTTATTTTGTAAATAATTTACATTACTACTAACAAAAACTAAAACCATTCAACGTTACGTATTAATAAAAATAAAGATGCCATACTTTATGTATGTAATGTACAGGGTTGTTTTTATATTTGCGCACCCACCTACAGGGGTTAATATAAGTGAAGGAAAAAAAACTTTTAATACAAAAATCGCATCATTTTTCCCGTGTTATATTTTAGACTTGTCAAAAAAGCATACGCGTATCAAAAAGTTGAAAAACAATAATTGCAAGTTTTCTTTTTTTAAATAAATCACCCTATATGTTTTCCACAAGGACAAAAGGTCTCTTTCCCCTGATTTCAAAAATATATAATTGTAAACATTTAGTTCAGCCGTTTTTGAAATATGCGACTTTACAATTTTGATAAATTGAATTGATGATAATTGATCTGATGACGAGGCGTTCCGCGTACTTCAACAGGCCATATTTATCGCTTCACTTTAAACTGAAACATTCAGTAAGGAAAATATATTTTATAATCCATGATAATATAAAGTGAAGTAAAAAGTATATTATGTTTTCTATATATCCGCCAAGATTTCTGACACATTATCTAATATTTTCTCTTAGTTTGTGATGGATCGCTTTCGAATGCATGAATATTTCTTGTTCAATCCGTTGTCTCAACACATTTTCAGACCTGTCATAATAAATTCGGTTTTTTATAAATCCCCACAAAAAAATATCTGAGGGGCTTAGGTCAGAGCTGTTAGCCATTGAAGTGTGCCATATCCAAAGATCATATCTGCCATTTGGGTGTTCAGTAACTTGAACGATATGATGGGGTGATACCCTATATAT
Organism: Polydrusus tereticollis; assembly: GCA_963920685.1. Classification (NCBI taxonomy): domain Eukaryota; kingdom Metazoa; phylum Arthropoda; class Insecta; order Coleoptera; family Curculionidae; genus Polydrusus; species Polydrusus tereticollis. The sequence continues at coordinate 63,265,038 of OY987329.1, forward strand.
CTTGTTGCCAAACAAGGTTATTGTATTAGCGATTTGGAGGGCATTTTAAATAGTTTTGAATATTATTTTGAACTAAATCTAAATATCGATTGCCCGTTAGATATCCGTCAAAAATAATAGGTCCAATTATTTGATTGTCCAGCAAACCATGCCACACATGAACTGACCTACCTCCTCGTATTTTGACTGGTTGAATTTTAGGTGGCTTTTCACTTGTCCAATAGCGCTTCTTTTTCTGTTAAAAATTCCCGCCGTCGTGAACGTTACTTCATCAGTGAAAATTATTTTGCTTAAAAACTCGAAATCTTCTGCTATTAATATTTTTTGATTGTGACCCTTGATTTCGTTTCTTTGAGATAAGTTTTGAACTGGCATAAATTTGTACGGGCGATATTTATATTATTTTAAAGTAGTCCAAATCTTGTAGAGCGCCTTTCCAAATTGTGCGGCAATCATTGAGATCGAACTTTCAGGATTTTCTAAAAGGTTATTTTAAATTTATTTTACTTTCAAGTTTTTGACTGCAAGTGAGTGCTGCTAACTTTAAAGATAGTAAAACATTGATATCTTTTTCATAATTTCTAACACCGGTTATCTTTTTTGGTTTCATTAATCGCTGGATAATGCGTTTGATTGTGTCAGATATGTGTGTATAACCCAAGTCATTTACTTTTCAAGAGATAGATATAAATTTGCTGAAACCAGACTGCTACTCAAAAACACCAGGTTGGACTGTTGTAATAGAGTAAAATATGTGGGTCTGAGATTCTATATGCGGCTGGATTGGAATGACAATGCAGACCAACGCTTAAAAAAAGTGAATGGTTAACTTGGTGTCATCTACTTACACATCAACAGTAGGAGTAGACTTAATATACGTACAAGGACCTTGTTGTGCAAGACAATTATTCGTTCCGTACTTATCTACGGTTTTACTTCTTGGTGCAATTTAAATAAGACAACCATTCGAAAAAATTCAGACTTTACAAAATAAAGTTCTCAGAATCATGACAGACGCGCCTCGCTACATAACGACTTACAAATGCCGACAATAACAGGGCATATAGACAAACTCATTATCGACTACTACAAATGGGCGGATGTTTCCCTGAATCCCCTGATTATATATTAAATCCAATATCCGGAAAAATGATTCAGAAGTTACTACTTCCCTGCAGCCCCCCTGAACTACCTCAACAAAAATTGTTTTCGTCACTTGTATTAACACCTGTAGGTGGGTACGCGAATATAAAAAATATCTCTCTACATTCGTCAAAAAATAACCATATTTTTTTTATATAAACATATATCAAGAAATGCCTTCCAAGAGAGCTACAACTTCACCCTGAAGATGTGTTTTTGTAATTGTCGCCGAAATTATTCGAGATAAAAACTTGAAGTTCAAGTATTATATTAAACTGTATGTGCCTACCTAACCTAATTCTGAAGTCGAAATTCTTTAAATATAGTCAGAGGCATAAAAGAAATCAACCTTTTTGTGAATAGATATTATTATGAATCCGTTATATTTTTAAATGCAATAGGTACTCATTATTTATGTTGGCTGCAACACAGAGATGAAAAATCAAATATTCGTTTTCTATTTAAATAACTAATTAGGTCTGTATAATATGCCCCCGATGTTACGCCTTTGTCTAAGTTTTAACAAATTTTATTTTAGCACAAACTTAGTAAATATTAAATAGGCACTTGAGGGACAACAGTAAGTTATATCGGCGAGCTTTCTACATCATCATCAAATTCCAAATTGACAATTGATAGACAACTTTTTGATTCATGGCCCCGTAGTAGATTTAAATAAGTAAATAATATTTGATTTTTCGTCTTTGTGGGAACGTACATTTTTAATCAAGTTTTCTCGGGATCGGTATTTTTCTTATTAAAAAGACATGTCCATTATTTAATGGGACACAGCAAAACCACAAATTCCATATGTAAAAATATTAGTTTTTACCCAAACTAATCTTAGTTCTATAGTTCACAACAACCAAGATACTCTGTGTCAAAGTTTCAAATATTTTTTTGATTCTTTAAAATAACTTTGAGAAACAAACGTTCTTTAACAAAATTTGGTATTTGGGGATTTTTTAGGATGGGAAACTCAAATCCTTTAAAAATTTTAAAGTAGATTGTAGATGGCGCTGTCTGCGACCCTTTATTACGATTAAAAGGACACCACTTTTTTGCGCCTCTGTCTATGCACGTAATTAATGAAAAAATTTGATTATTTATCTTTATTAGGTAAAAAAGGTATACCTTGTAGATGTCGTGGTGAGGAACCGTTTTCGAGATATTCGCATTTCAATTGTTCAGTGTGCTAGTTGAATTTTTTTTTACTTAAATACATATTTTTTAATCTTAAAAATAACAAAAACATGTCTGTTTTTGACAATAATTATTCAAAGTGATTTCCATCGACTTTAATACATTTGAGTACCCGTTCACTGAACAGCCGCTCAATTCTAAATAAGAATAATTGTTCGTTTCGTGACCTCATAGCATTCTCACTTTTCTGCCATTCTACTTAAGGATTCACTGCTTTTTTTATACACCAGCGATCCCATAAATCCCCATACACAAAGGTCAAGTGAATTGAAATCGGGTCTTCGATCCGGCTACGGCATCTGGCTCCTACGACCAGGAAATTTAGTATTTGGGAAGTCTCTGACAGGTCCAAAGAAGTGTGGCCGAACTCTATCATTCATGAATAATATGTTTTTATCTTAGTTGTAGAAAAAGGTCATCTAAATAATCGGGTAACTGAGTTTCTAGAAAGATAAGGTACAGTTCGCCGTTTAAATTAGGTGGAAATTCAAATGCACCCCATAAATAACTGTCAATAAGACCACAACAAACGTTAATCGTGTTGGAAGTGACGTTTGAATATGACGTGTAAACGTCGCTTCGTCTGTAAACAACATGTTGTTGCATAAAACAAAAACGTGCAAATTCGAGTATGGGTGGTAGTTCACGTTCTAGTAAGTTCTGCATAGGCGTAAATTGATACGAATAAAGCCCCTCTTCGTGAAAAGTGTTGCAAACGGATGATTTGCATACTCCAGTTACCATATAGCAATGCGTCTTCATCGTCAATTTAAATGCTTATATCTCGAAATCGGTTCCTCGCAGCGACATCTACAAGGTCTACCTTTTTTACCTAATAAAGATAGAGAAATTAATTTTTTCATTCAATATAATGCATAGACTGAGGCGCAAAAAAGTTGTGTCAGTTTAAATGCAAGAAAAGGGTAGCAGACAGCTCCATCTACAATCTACCTCAAAATTTTAAAGAAATTTAAATTTCTCAACTAAAAAAACCCTAAAATACCAAAGTTCTTACAAAAACTCTTATTTCTTCCAAAGGTATTTAAAAAACTCGAACAATGATTTGAATATATAATTGATTTGTGATGGGCTACATGCTTGGTGAATTGAATATTCCATGGTAGAGGAAATTAAAATAATTTGAAACTTTGACACCCTGTTTGGGTAAAAACTAATATTTTTACATAATGAATCTGTGGTTGTTTTGCTATATCCCATTAATTAGTGGACACCGTATACATAGTAATAGAGTTTAAAATTTATATAGTGAATAATTCCGTTGATAAAAAAAAATCTTTAGAGTACCCCATTTTGGTGGTCTGTAGCTCCTTTAAGGGGCATTTCTCGATATCTATTTATAAAAAAATATGATTTTCGCGGCACTCTGTATATAAAATGTCACCTAATATTTTTAATAAATTAATAATATATCATTAATTACCTTTGTCTGTTCAATATGATGTTGGTTATAGAGGAAAAAAAGCATCTTAAGTTTTAAATCACAAAAAAAAATTACGCAACACAGAAGTTAAAACTTTTTATCTACCTATACAATTTTTTTAAATACTATTTTTGTTTGTATTTTGATTTTTGCACATTTATCTTCTTGATGAAGGTATCGTTTTTGGTTTTTGAATTTTTTACAGATGTCGGAATGATCATGATGCAGACGGGTATGGTCAAACAAGGCCTTAACTACCAAAGATACCTTGATGGTAGGCCAACGTTATATACCTTGCTTTGTGCTTTTATCGGTGTATTATGTTTTAATTTGTTACTGTTGCGGTATTAAATATTAACAGGATATTACAGCGAACACCCTTAAAATACTAACTGTACGCCAGGCATATATTTTTTTGAAAATAAATCTGCTATTAGTTACCCTCAAATCATTTAACAGCAATTAAAAATTACAGGAACTTTCTGAAATTAGCCTGTACTTAATATTCAGAATGTTTTGTTTTACACTTATATTTAATCCAACTAACTGTTTTTTAAATATTTTTTTCAATTTATTTTATTATGCTAAAGAATGGAGAACCTAAGTATATACAAGGTGTCCCAGAATTCCTAGGAAATCTCTCGGATTCATATAGCTCATGTGGAAATAAAATCGTAAATTCATAAACAAGACATCTCCTTGAGGAAGACCGGACATAAAACAGTTTTCAAGTTCATTGTGGAGGCTAGGTGCGGCCCGACCATACTTAACCTTAAATATTTTACAAGTATCACGCTATCAGACTTTTGATACTATTTATTGATTCCTTTAGTACTGCCACTTTCACTACTTTTACATGATCTATATGAATCCGAGAGATTGCCCATGAATCCTGGGATACCCTGTTTACTAGCATATACAGAACTAATACCTATATACATTTTTAAACTTGTCTGAAAAATGGGTTTAGCATTTTTTATGCAGTTAAATCAAAACCAGATCTATTTCCGAAAATATCCCATTTCTAAGCAAATATAGATTCTACATGAGGCACCGCCTAAAATTGCTTGCTCGTAAACATAGCTGTCAACGTCGTCATGGTTTAAACATCGTTTTAATAAATTAATTATTAAGAATAACTAACTAATACTGCCTAAGGTTTCAATTAGCGCTCAAGATTAGTAACAGCGCTATTTCCAATATATTTCTAGGTTCCCTGATAGGCTATTATATTTTTAACAACAAATAATACACACTTTAAATAGCTAAATAATTCACAGTAGGACCCCAAACCGATACTACTCTTGATAATATATTGGATATGTATGTATAAACCCCTCCCCTCCGCTCATTGCATTTATATATCCCTTCCAAATATGTGTAATTAACAAATAATTTCTCTCTGGTTCGTTGTCTACAGTGGCGACGTTTAGGAAAGGTGTCCGAGCCATCCAATTGGTTGGCCGTGCAAGTACGTATCATCATTTTATTCGTATTTTCATAAAATTCATATACCGCTGTACTGATTCATATAATGACGGTATATTTATTTTATAGAATCAACCACTATACTTCACAACAAATACACCAAAATTGTATTAATAATATACTAAATCTAAGTCTTCACACCACACCACTTAATGTGTGTAAAATTGTGTATATATCAAATTTTTTACGATTGAAAAAGCAAAAACTTTTGGCAATTAAAAATATATTTAATGTAAAAAAACATTAATTACAAATAAAAGAAGGTAATTGTTTATTTTTGAATGAAAATTTCTTATAAGAATTTAAATCGTAATTAGGGTCTACGTATAAACACATAATTAAATAAGTACCAAATATAAATATTAACAACTAACAGAAAACGTAACGTCAAATATAAGCTGGTCATCCAAGTTCCTTCATAATTGGCGTGTGTATGAAATGCGTTTTTTTTAATGCTTAGACAATTTCTTCTTTTATGATTTGCCAGTTTGAATTTTGTTTTGTAATATAATTTACTAAAAACTTTTACCTTCTAAAGCATGTGGAAATGCTTTTTCAATCTGTAGGGACACCGTTTGTGGCATTTGATTAATCTATTTATTTTCATTGTGATTTGTGCCTATATCTTATACATATTTCCGTCTCAAGCACTTTTTAAATATTCTTTTGTGGCTCTATACCATACATCATTTAATAACAAGGTGTTCTAAAAATTGGTGAGTAATTGTTTTTTACAGCCTTGGTTGTAATGCAAAAAAAATATGTTTAATTAAGAATTGTTTGGTTAAATACTGTCCGTTTTGTTGTTAACTTTAAGAAAGGACATCAATATTTTTCACGTAATGACAATCAATAGCACATTATTTGTTCAACTGTATGGAATGTTTTAATATTGATTTAATAATAATTGATAGGTCTCATAATAATGGCTTTTTTGTAGTTAGTTGAAGCAAAGCAATTAAACATTTATTCGATGCACTAAAAAATGCAAAAAATGCACTAGACCAAGTAAGCAATGCACGGTAAGAAAATATTATCACTGAAAATATTTTATTTTTTTATTTTTCTAGTAACCTGTCCATAAAAGAACCTCATAATATTATAAAACTATTTTAATCTTGATCAATTAATTTAACTACATATCATTATAATATTTAGGCAATAAATTATGAAAAAGTATAATATTCAGTCCTTAACCAAACCGCATTATTTTAAATTTCTTCATAAAAAAAATGCACAATGAGATTTGAAGGTACAACAATTACTACTCATATTTTGGACACTCAGTATACACTTAAACTGTTTGAACCTATTAATTTACATTCTAAATGTGTTAGATTCAGTGTGTTAAATTTACATTTAGTGGTGTGTAGCAAGTTATTTACATTTCTCTTGTGTATGAAAATATTGTGATAATAAATTAGGTAGCATAGTTCGTATCTGAGATAAAGATGTTTGTCAGTTATTCATTAAAAGGCTTCCTTTTACAAGCAGTAGAAGCATTTAATTTGAAGTTTCCTAACAGAGACTTCGGAAAATATATTTTTATTTGAAATTGGTATCACATTTTAAGTAGTTTACGTTGTAACAGGAATCCCAATAAACTATTATCGATATTGGTGCATCTATAAGTTAAACAGCATACATTTTCCATTACGACCCATAGTATTATTTTGGTTCAATATCAATCACGTTCATAAACTTTCACCTTTTTACTTATTTTGCAAAAAAAAGTATTACAAAGCGTAAATGAACCAGTAATAATAATTTTTTAAATATTTTTCTACGTTACCTATAATGCATATTAATATCTAACTACAGTGTGAAATAGAGATAGTAAATAAAAGTGAACGTCTTAGCTGGATGCCGAAAGGCAAGAGGTCATAGAAAAAAAATTACGAACAGTACAGAACAAAGTAAACGTCAATGATAAATGTGGATACGCAAATAATTATATTTTTTAAATTAGCAAAGTTAAAAGAATATTTTAATCTGTTCCCAATTTATAATCCTATAATAATAATACATACAATACAGGGTGTTAATGAATGTCACGTAGATATTTAAGGTAGTAACAGTGCTCGTTAAAATAGAAAACAAATACTGATAAACTTAAACATGCCGTCAAAAAGGCTTCATTTTTGATATACAGGGTGTACCAATTTAAGTGCGCACCATTGCTAACTTTTTTATTATTGGAGATACAAAGGCGGTTAAATTAGCAAAGTAGTAGCATTTTTTTTGTTAATTAGAATGGTGAAAGCAGAAAAACAATTGGACATAACGTTTCTGAATAAATAAGGAAAATGTATTTTTTTTTAAATGACACACCCTGTATATTTTTTACCGAAACATTTGCAAATCGTATACGGAATAAAAAAGTTCATATTATGCAATATTGGCCTTAAATTGAAAAAACATCAACACAGCCATGGAAATGAAAAATTGTTTGCCTTTGGCGTTTACATTGAGACTGCCTTGAAAACAAAAACGAATTAACTAAAGTGTCCTCGTTTTGGGTAGCCATTATTTTTAACGAAGCCAAAATGTTCGTAGTTTTGCGTTAAGTTATTTAGTTTTTGCTTTTAAATATTACAAAATGGCGTTCACGCATTTAGAACATTGCGATATGTTAGAAGCGTATCTTGGTTGCAGAAAAAATAGTGTACTAGCACTCGAGTAATACGGTCAAATGTATCCTGAACGTGAGCAACCAGACAAAAGGTATTTTCTAAGATAGCTGATAAGCTGTATAGAAAATTTAGAAGTAACGAGAGAGTATTTATAAAGACAAGGACTAAAAAACAGTTCATAATAAGTGAACAAGTAGAAGTAAATGTATTGGCATATTTTGAAGCTCACAAAAATAATTGAACCAGAGATTTGGTAAGAGACAGTAGTTTTAGTTTATTTACAATTTGGAGGATTTTAAAAAAATATAAGTTTGTACCTTATAAGTACCGACCAGTGCAAACATTATTACCTGGTGACACTGCAAGAAGACTCATTTTTTGCAAATAGATACAAGATATGTGTAGGCAAAATCCTAACTTTTTAAAGAAAATTTTATAGAGCGATGAAGCGAACTTTTCAAATAGGGGTATGTTTAATCGTAAAAACATGCACTATTGGTCTAGAACAAATTTGTTTATTAGTGTTGTTTTAATTTGCATTACCTACACTCCACTGCAAGTATGGACTACTTCTTCAAATACTAGAAGAATATTTAGGTGATGTGAACTTAAAGGACCGTAACCAAATTTATTTTCAACAAGATGGAGCTCCTCATTAGTTTCACGAAGTGAGAATATTGTTATAAAGGCTTTTCAGAGATAGGTGGATGGTAACAAATGGTCCGATACGTTGGCCCCCAAGGTCTCCTGACGTAACTCCATTAGACTTTTAGTTCTGGGGGTATGTCAAGGACGAAGTCTTTAAAACGAGATATGCGAATCTGGTCGAACTTCAAGACAACATTAGACGCATTATAGCATCCATCGATTGCAGAACAGTTTTAAAAGCTACAAAACGTGTATTAAAGAATGCTCGCAAATGTATTGAACAAAACGGTGATGTGTTTGAACAATTAATATAGTTTTTTTTATTTCTTCCGCTAAAAATAAAATCGAGTTTAAATTTCTGAAGTAAATAAATAGTTTCGTTTTTGTTTTCATGGCAGTCTCGATAAAAACGTCAAAGGCAAACTATTTTTTATTTTTTGGTGTTTTTTATTTTTAGGCCAATATTGCATATAAACTTTTTTATTCCGTATACGATAGTATACGAAGTAGTTGGCTGGGTACAGTTCATATTCCATTTTCCGTTAGATAACTTTTTTGACGTTTAGTGTCAAATAAGTTTGTTAGTTGATGTTTCCAAAGTTAGTTAGAGCTATTAAATGATGGTTAAGTTTACAAATCAAGAATATGCCAATATTCATTTTATTTATGGTCTTACCAATGGTAATTCCTTTAAAGCAAAACGACTCTATCGGCAGCATTATCCAAATCGAAAATAGCCCGATTAATGAACTTTTCCGCGGGTACTTTCAAGAAATCCACTTATTTGGCAGGGGCATATTGCTCTCTAAGAACTGTCGGAATTGAGGAAACAGTCCTGAATGCTGAAGAAAACGAACCAGGTACAAATACAAAAAAAATTGCGACACATTCAAACATTTTATCTGTTCCAGTTTGGAAAATTTTGATGGATAACTTGATGTATCCTTGCCATATCCAGACAGTCTAAGCTCTTTTTCCATGCGATTTTCCACCCCGATTAAATTTTTGCCAGTGGTTCATTCAAATGTTGGAAAAAAAAAGAAGAGGTACCACTTGAACTTGAAACCAATTTTGGTTTACGCATGATGGTGCACCTCCACATTCCTGTTTGGTGGTAAGGGAGTTTAAAAATTAACGCTACAACCGTTGGATAAGTCGAGGTGGACCTCAGCGGCCCCTAGGTCCCCCGATTTAAATTATCTAGATTATTTTTTCTGGGGACATTTAAAATCGTTAGTGTATCAGACTCCTATCCAGAGGAAGATTTGAGGAACATAATTATAACTTCATGTGAAATGATTCGCATTACATTTTGGGACACGTGATAATTTTTTTATTTACATGTCATGTCTTAAATTTGCAATATTTCTGTTCGTTTCTTAACTAAAAAAAAATAAACTAGAATACGATTAAAATGTAGGGAACCAAAAAGAATGAGAAAAGAACGGGAGTCAAAATATGATATCAGTATAAAGGGCATCCCAAAAAAAGTTCATGAGAGTGAAAGTGTTGGTAGCGCAAAAAATGTAACTCTCTGTATACTGCTTCTGACAATTTAGACATTTTATTGTAGAGATTCTAAAAACTAATAAGTGTACCAAATTTGAAATAATTATCTCTAAATATATGTGAGAGAAACGAAAATCAAAAATGAAGCCTTGTTGACCGCATGTCTATAAGAATTTTTGTTTTATTGTGACAAGCACTATCACTCTCTTAAATATCTACGTGTCATTCATTAACACCCTGAATAATGAATATCTATGTTTTGCTGCCTATTTAAGATTTGCTGGTTCCTTCACTAAAATAGCTTGCACTGTATTAATAACGTTCTCAAAATTACTCTTTAAGGAAATACAATAACTTTTGATTTTAAATTTCCCTATTTCCTTTTATATTTTTTATTTCTTATCAACCTAAAAAATATATCAAATAAATTAAGAAAAAGCAGTTTCGCTAGATTTACATATTTTTATTATATTACAACAGTTTTAAAACATGTTATTGCTTGATTACATTTTACCGATATTTATGAAATCGAGTAAATGAAACGACACTTTTAATACTAATACAGGTAGTCATAGAAACGCTAATTAAACTGCTGTTTTATAATTACTTATGTGTATATGTATAACACAATTTGTAATTATTTTAAAGCAAAGTTTCTTATACAGTACAGGCGTTTTCGCATTTGAATAGTTTTTATTTTATTCTTTTGTCCATTCACATTTTGTTGTTCACGCCATATCACTCATTTACCAATTTCACATATTTCCCTGTTCCAATCACATCACAGGTGAGATGGACAACACTATTCCAAGTAAGTTAAGATTTCTTTTTCTCAATTTTTCCCTTAATACCTTACTGTCGATCAATCCATGGCCTCTACCTAGCACGTTGTCAACCAAGTTACATATTAAATACACGAAGAAGATATATAAAAATATTTTACCAAACAGAGTCGAAGCAGTTATAACTGCTTTATAATATTCTAATTCATGCACTGCATATTATGCAATTTTATTTAAAGTATAAAGACTATGAAATTTGTCTATGAACGTCTAAATATATTACAGGCAAAAATGCATTTCTTTTGGAATGCTTAAATTCAAAACCAGTTATATTTTTGTATTTAATACAATTACATGTATTTTTTTCAACTTTTAATAAGTAACAAATAATGGTTCTCCCCTTGAATACACAATCACAAATGGTCCTAAAAGTTGTCTGTTCCCTGGTTAATGTTACAAAGAAAATGTTTTTGTACGTATTAAAGTTCCCATTCAATGTAATTACTGCACTAGTTACAAAACAGCACATTAAGTAATAATTTTAAAAGGATTTGATACCCCTTTTATGTTTTAGTTTAATTTTAATATTAAAATACATATTTAAATATCTTATATCTCTGATTATTTTCGTATTTTTTTTTAATTGAAATTTTTTTTAATTGTAAACTTAATCAAGGACATACATATGCACACACACTCTGATATTTTGTTTTATGTACCAATTAAACACAATATTTATAATGGCCGAATATAATTTGACACACACTCTTTGTTCTGTCGAGAAAACTGTTCCGGAATTTTTACGGTAATATTGATGCAGATTTTTTTAAAGATATGGAAAAATTGAAATGCATATTATATTTCTTGTGCTTTAAGGGGCCAAGAATACGACCTAGTGTAGGGATAAGGGTACTTAACGAGTAAAAAAGGACTTGGTACAACATCGAATTTTATTTTATGTTGTGTATGTGGAAGTTCGAGTACAAAAAATACATTTTTTTAAAGGGCCCAATATACTTTCCTACAGACTATAATTTTTTTTGCTTATGGAGAGGAAGTATTATCTTGGATCTAACTAACTAAGAGTACAAACCTTACTCGCTTCGAAGTTGTTAATGCTAAGAGTTATTTTCATTTTTTTAGATATCTTATTCACTATAGAATATTTAATTAAGAGCAAATAATCTTTTGACTTAAGCAAAACTTTGCTATAAAAACTGCGAAAAAGTGAAAAGGTATTTAAATTTTTTCACTTAAATCTCCGAGGACCTCTATCTCGAAAACGAATGGATATATATTTTGATTTCGTAAAAGCCGTCGTTAGGTAGGATCACTTTAAAATTTTTAAACATAACATCAATGGGGCATCGCGACGCTTCAAAAATATAAATCGATTGCAGAGACTTCAAATGTAGGTACATTTGGAAGTACTTTAAATTCTAAGACTCTTTTGTCATTTACTCTAATTTGATTACTTTACTCGTTTTTAAGTCTCACAAGGTTTTAAAGACTGTAAGACCTAATTTCTATTAATCTTAATACGAGTAGAATTGGCAACAGGACAAAGGTCAACCTCTACGAGATCTTGGTCAGGCTGGTTTTTATCTTATGATACGCCCTCTTGGTGTAATTTAGGCAAAGCGCAGCTGAACAAGTTCCAGGTAGTTCAGAACAAGGCACTGAAACTAATAACAAATGTACCGAGATGTTATGAACCGAGTTCTACACAATAACTGTAAAATACAGACCATAAACGAGTTCTTTTTAAAAAATCATGACCGACTACTACCGACGTACGGCCATTTCGACCATCGAACTCATCAGTCTCATCACACCGTCACATACAAGAGCAAGATCTGGCTCGCATTCAAACTTCCTAAAGATTAGCACTAGAAATAGTGGAGAAGCACTATCAGCACAACACCGTCAAAGAGGACGGTAAGAAAAAGGTGCCAAAAACAACCAGCACCAAAATCCCAGATAGCCACGCACGACACACAAAGAAATAAAGCTACTGCCGAATAATGATAAAAAAAATGTATATAATAATGACAATACCGACAAATTAAACGAGGAAAGAAAAGAAGTCACAGGTCTAACCTAACTTAAAAACACATGGAAGATCCCGTATATGTATCTATATCTCACAAGAGTAAATAATTTACCTTCCCTACGGTAAGTGAAACACCTCGACAAATTATGGCATTGGATTAATTGTACTTGTGACGTTGTCATTCGTACGAATTAAACCAGAACTAACCTGAATTAAAAATGGATAAAAAATATGCCACTCCCTAATTTTTTCTTGGCGCCCGCTGACGTCACTAGAGTCGGAGTTTTGTTCGACTTTCAAACTGTCCGGAATTACTGTAATCCATCAAGCAGGTTGATATCATAGATTGATGTAACAAATTTTTAGAGTCGTCGAAAACTAAATGCACCTCTCCTCTCTTTGCATTTAAAGATTATTATATACAGGGTGTCTGAAAATGATGAGCAAACAACTAGTGATCGCACAATATACCTTTTTTGTGCCGATACGATGTATCGGCCGATACCGATATTTACGTGTTTATTTCAATGTTTAGTTTCTATCAGGGTAGAAAATTAATTTCAAGAGCAAGTATCCGCGGCAGCGAACGCGACCGGGCTCACTATAGGAGATAGTGATGTCACACAGCCGCTTCCGCAAGTCGAGTAATTATTATGAATGCTGTAGAGGCGTCAGAAAGTTAAGACTTTTGCAGTTCGCACTAAAATTACAAAATCTTTCAGAACATGTAATAAACAAAATAAATGACCCTATTGTCGTTACTGGTCCCAGAATCATCCTCGTTTTAAGGATTAATGTTTGGTGCGATTTATTAAATGGATATCTTATGTTTACGAAGAAACTTTAACTGGAGAAAGTTCTCACATTTATACTTGCAGAACTGTTAGAAGAGGTATTCTTTGAGTACAGATCGAATATGTGACTGCAGCAGAATGTGGCTCCTGCTCACAATGCTCAAATTGTTAAGGACCATTTGGGTAGACTGTACAAATAAAAAATAAGATGGCCAGCAATGTCACCAGATATAACACCTTAAGATTTTTTTATTGGGGTCACTTATAGGATATTGTCTACGAAACACCAGTCAAAGACATGGCCGATCTAATAAACAAAATTACAGTGGCATGTACGGCTGTTCATATATGTATTAGTACTATATGGCTGTTACCCTGAATAAGTTGAAGCAGCAACTGAGATAGAACATCAGGACCATTTCGACTTCTCCGCATGCTCCATGAGAGTATTGCCAAATTAACTTTTATTTCTATAGTACAGAGCACCAGAGTGTGCGGTAGCAAATTAGAACAAAATCTTGCTAGAAAATTGCAAAATAAGCATTGAGTTTCACATAACTAGAGGATGACAAAACGTGACAGTCTAATTTTTACACAACATAACCTGGAAATCTTTAGCAAAAGTTGACTTGATGGACAGTTCGTTTCGTCGAGTTGTGCTGCTATTACTGTTAACGGCTTTTGTGTTATTGTTTATATTTACTTCTCTGCAAACTTTGATTGTGTGGTAATTTTGTGATGATGCCGACGCAAAACAGAATATCTTGCATTATTTGCAACAGTAAAAACCAGAACAAGATATTTGTTTATTTCTTTCCTTTAACTTATTTACGTTAATATCGTGAGGAAACAATAGTTAAGTAATTCATTTCATTTGCTGCTGTTGATATAATTAGGTACCTACTCATTTTTACCGAAAATGTAATTCAAAGAATCCTACAAAAATCTATATTTTACCTGTTGAACTCTAAAAATAATTGTTAAATTAGACGTAATAAAAGTTTGATTAATATATTTACCTGGGTTCTTTTTCTTTTATGAATCAAAATATACAAAATCTTAAAGTAACCAAGAACTTTAAGGTTCGTTCACAAATTCCTGTCCTCTTGTAAAAGTCAAATGCGACTGAAAAGCAGCATAAGTTCATTTTTTCCCCGTAAAGACGAGTGTCTATTTATGTTTTCTCGTGCATGCGCACTATGCGAAATGACCCTGACCAGACAAGGAACCTCGGCTTCACTACGTTTACATTGGATAAATAGGCAAGGTGCCATACAGTACTAATACATATTATGCTGCTATTACAAGAAGAACGCTTTTTAAACTTACCCGCAGCAAAATAAGTTCTGACAGTTGTGTTCGCCCAGAAGGAATTATTTTAGTTTTACTAATGACGCGTTCCCATTATTAATTTAAAAATTAAAAAAAAAAACCTTTAGTTACTTAAAAACGAGTAAAGTGATCGATTTATATTTTTGAAGCGTCGCGACGCCCAGGGCGTTGAAGGGGTTGATGTTACCTTAAAAATGCAAAGTAATACTACCTAATGACGACTTTTTAGGAATTCGAAATATTTATATTCGTTGTAGAGATTTAAGTGGAAATCCCTGTATTCTTTTAGAATCCAATATTTTGGTATACCCTCTATACTAAGTAACTTTATGGCTATAAAGAAAATGTCGTCTCTTGATTGTTATAATTTAGTATATATTCTTAGAAAATTTGTCTCAGGCCTGCAGTTGCATACTAATAAGTATATATGACCGGTCAGGATATTTCTTTATATTTTACTATTATCGTCCTCTTCCTTGACGCGTTTTCACCGCTTTTTCTTTCTTAGAAAAGCTATTTGAGCAAACAAGAAAGAGTTACACAGAAAAAGCCCTAAATATGTTCATATAAGTATTATCCAGCCAACTTTACGTTTTCATTAATAATAATCCATGTAATGCACGCGGCTCGGTTACGAAATTGGTCGATTTAATCGATTATGTCTTCAGCGGTGACTTAGAGTATTAATGCGTATGAACCAAAGCGAGTTATTGGATTTGCTCGCATGGTTGATTGGAAATGAAAAAGGTACATTTGCTGGGTAGTATTTTGATTTGTTGTTTCTCTAAGCTCTAAGTATTTTACAGGATTAATATAAAATATGTTGTATAAGGGGCTTTTCATTTCAGGTCGTCGAGGCAAGAAAATAGCAATTTACCTATACTTTAATCACGCATGTGAGTGCGCAAAGTACTTTTTGCACGCTCGTAGAAAAAATATGAACTCTATTTAATACAAAATAAATAGACAAGTGGTTTTCCTATTGCACAAAATTAAAAAAATATATTTTTTTTCAATTTTTCTCACAATAATTTTCGTAAAATTGGATTCTCTTTTAAAAAACGGTAATTTCAAGGCCACGATTTCTTAAACGGGACTCATGATTCGTATTTTTGTTATGCTTTTTTCTAAAATATCGGTTTTACTCAACCTATTTTATTTTAAGACATAAAAAATGTATTGTCCTATAATACTCTGAATATTATGAACTGCCACAAAGCAATCTGTGGTGAACGCTACCTTAAAAGTCAATTGTCAACAAAGAAGGTAAACACATATTGTTTTTTGTAAAAACTACACAGATTTGAAAAGAAATAATTTTTGACGTCGTATAAATCGAATGGTCGTAAGAAAAAATTCGGTTATATTTATTTTGTATTAAAAACACTTCATATGAATGTGCGCGAGAAAAAAAATATATTTTTTCTTGGCCTTTTTATGGAAAGCCCTATGAGATATCGTTAGTTAAAAATTACACTTATTCCTGTTTAACATGTAACATCTAACGCAAGGTAACTTCTAGGGATACCATTGTTGGAACAAGCGTTATAAGACTGTTATTACACAGGGCATTGACAAATTTAGCACTAATCAGCAATAAGGTGTTTAATTGGTAGATAAAAACTAAGGCAAATATTTATATAAGACCATTAACTAAGTAAAAGTTAAGTTAAAGCGTCTGAGCGGAATTTACAATTAATATTGACGGCAAATAATGTTTTGATTTTATGAATTATAATACAAATATTTAACCTTATATTTTGATAGTATAATCTTTTTTATTAGGTTTCTTATTTACTACTTACATACGGCTTAATATCTATATAAATTATATCCCGCTTTCAATGATATGCTTTCATTTAATTCCGGAATATTAACTAAACTAAAAAAGCCATTTTAATTGCCAAATTATTTAAAAAACAAATATTATCTCAGTATAATATGATTTGTACAGATTTTGTTCATAAATACCCAATTAAAAAAACAGTGGCGCATCTTAGGGCACATTACTTTAGTCCCCTTTTTTGCATGAATTATCAAAGCACCATCTTTTTATCTCTATATCTTTATCTGCCTAGTATAAATATATGTATGTTTAGAGTAAAATAAGGTAACAAGGTCCAATATAAATTTGTTGTTATTTGTTATTTAAAGGTAGGTACAAATATTTACTTTTGGTGTAAATTACTATTTGCATCCTTGATCCTTAATAGTCTAGTAAAATTTACAAAATGATATAAACTTTTAACTCTTGGTTTCGTTGGTTTGTTATACATTTATACAAACAACAGATAAAAAATATGATTTATTATATTTAGAAACTCTCTTTGGATATATCAGGTCTCCAAAAGATATGTACAGGGTTATCCAACCAAGACTAGACAAGGCGATTTTTTGACTTTTCCTGTACTTTTATAAAAAAACTGAAATAGCCATCTTAAGTCATTTTCTCCCGCGAATTCGAATATCTTCAGCAAAAAACAATTGAACATCAAACAAAAGTACTAGGGGTCACTTTGATATTTTTTTAAATGGGATGCCGTATTTTTAATGAGCTTATCCGATTTCTCATATAAATTTTGATCTAAAATGTTGGATTTTTAATTCAAAAACGCCTTTTTTCTTCAGTTTTAAATTCGGAAAATGTTAAAAATAAAAAAAAAAAAAAATTAAAAATCCAACATTTTAGATCAAAATTTATATGAGAAATCGGATAAGCTCATTAAAAATACGGCATCCCATTTAAAAAAATATCAAAGTGACCCCTAGTACTTTTGTTTGATGTTCAATTGTTTTTTGCTGAAGATATTCGAATTCGCGGGAGAAAATGACTTAAGATGGCTATTTCAGTTTTTTTATAAAAGTACAGGAAAAGTCAAAAAATCGCCTTGTCTAGTCTTGGTTGGATAACCCTGTACTTTTAAGAGGTTTTAAAAGCCAAGATACCAAAACTTTTATTTATTGGATATTGCCAAACACCATGTAAAGGGCGATTCAGTTAAGGCTTCTATATGAACGTATTAAATAAAGGAAGAAACATTTTCAAATACCATATATTTTTGTGTTTGGTATTATAGCTTGATTGATTCAAATTCCACATGAAGACAACATCGTTCAAAAGACTGCCTCTTCTCCTACGACATGACCTTATCCGCCTGTCTTTTTTCTATAACATCGCAGCATATCGCAGCATATCGCAGGCTGAAGTCAGCATTCCTTGAGATAACTCGGTCGAGCGTAATAACGATATGATTTTTGCTGTTGCGTGAGAGGTGGCACCGTCTTGTTGAAACCAAAGCTCAACGATATCAATATTGCTCAAGTGGTCCAATGAAAAGCCTGTAATTTTGCTCCAACAGCGAACTGCATCGACTATAACAGCATTTTCAGCATTGTGTTTAAAAAAAATAGGGTCTAATGATGGTCCATCCACTTTTAGAGGATGGATTTTCTTCTCAAAAATCTTCCTTGGATTTTCCAGCTCCAGATTTATGTTTATAGGTGTCAAAACCGGGTTTGATATTCACTTGAAATTATTTGTCCACATCATGTGGAAGCCCTACTTGAATCACCCTATATTTCTCCTTAATTTTTCAACACATTCGTATAGTTGAACATTATGGTGCCTGAATCGCATTCAAGTAATAGGTTTTTCTATGTAAATTTTTGTAAAAAATCCAAATAAAGCTTTAGAAAGCTATAAGCTATCAGCAGTAATTGCAAAATAATATTGGATCTGTTATCTAATATACAGGGTTAGCTATTTTTTGTTTAGCATTGGTAGGCCATTTGTAAGAGATAGAGAGAGCAATGGTAAATAGAATGATATTCATCACACTTACTGATTTACTTGAAAATTAGCAATAAATTCTTTATTCTATGCGTTTAATGCACTTATGTTAACCACTACCTATCGCTGTCCAACTGTCAGGCGCCCATATGCATAAAAGGGAATGAAGCTAACCCTGTATAATGCATGACATGCATCGTTCTGCATGACAGTTACGTTCGTATGTAAAATGTCGGATTGTTTTGCATGTATGTCTTTTACGTTGAACGTGTTAGCATTAAGTACAAATACTTTAAGTTAATTAAGTTAGAATTAAATAGGTCGTAGGACTAGGATAAAAAGTAGCTCGATACAATATTACAAATACTTAGAAAAATTGGGGTTCCCCAAACAGTAATTGAAATATTGTATTGGTTTATAGAAATTAAATATAACTTTGGGTAAACATTAAATGTTGTTTCAGACTTATTTCTTTAATTATTTCAGTCATTGTTTATTGCGTTTTGCGTCCTTATTTTATTTTATCTACTGTTCAAAATTATTCTGAATATTTCTCGATTTATACTTTAAGTGACTAGTGTAAAGAAGCGTGAAAAATGATTTCACTTATGTATTAATGTAGGAAACTAAATAATGCCCTTACACGTTGTTTGGAACATAATGGTTTTCCCAACTTTATTTCACTATTTTGACATTAATTTTTTTGACGAATTAAATAAAAGAAAAAACGTGACCCGAAGTAATATTATCTAGTTTAGACAGTGTATCACTAGATATAGGGTAATCATAGTTGAATGCGAGTCTGGTTTATGGTTTACAGATGACCATCACCCTCCCCCTACTTTCACACCACCAGAGTTGCCCAAGAAAGTTCATATTAGAGGTATTTTTCAAAATTGCATAAGCCACCCACTGTATTACAAAACCCGATCCAATTGCACCAAATTAACGAAATTTATTTTTACGCTCAGTAATGTACGACATAAATTAGGATATCACTTTCTTAGGGTTTCAGCCATCAAAACAAGTGAAGTTAAAAAGCCTTTACACCAACCGTAGAAGTGAACGATATGCAAACGTACTAAAATAATTTTATTATAGTAAATATTTTAATTTTTTTTTTTAATCTTCTTAGAATCTTCTTTGTAATTACATAAAGTAATAAAAAGCGTAAATATTTTTTAAAAAATTCTACATCCCTGTGGAACATCGCAAATTATATTGTATATTTTTAACAATCCATTAAATCGCCACACCTGACACCTCGAGTGTTGAGTGTGGTAGCTAGCAATTAGCACACTATTAAATCGTAAAATTTATATTGAGATATTTCTATTTAAAAACTGTTCAATCGAATTGCTTTGCTACTTCAAAAGACGACACCACAATCACCACAAAAAATAATGTGTTTTCAGTTACTTAAAACCTAACCGCACTAAGTGCTCGTAAAACCTTAATTTCCGGACCAACCATAATTTTCTAAAAAATTGTCAAACTCCTTTCTAAACCGCGATCATTTAATTGCGATGTATCACTAACTATTTACATGAGAGTTGCAGCACGTGGCTACATCTTGTGGCAACCACACGCATCAACCCAACCAGGATAGCGAGAATCCATATAGGTTCAAACGCTGCAAGGCGGCGGCCTGTCGCGGGAAAACTACGCTGGGTAACGCTGGAAGCCAATGTGTCGGTTTAGCAACCAAAAGCTAATATTAAGAAAACAACAAACTTAAAATAAGTTCGTGTGCAGAGTTGTCCCTTATCCTTCCGTCAGACTTAATCCTTGGAAGCGTTTCGCTGTCTACGGCTCATCGGCAAAGCTCTGAGTCTGACGAAAAGGTAAGGGACCTCAAAGTGCTTTTGACACAGAAATGCAATTAATCAGATGAGAGTTGAAGCACGTGGCTACATCTCGTGGCAACCACAGGCATCAACCCAACCAGGACAGCAAGAATCCATATAGGTTCAAACACTGGCAAGGCGGCCCATCGCGGGCAAACTACCTGGTTGGGTTGATGCAAGTGGTTGCCAAGAGATGTGGCCACGTGCTGCAACCCACATCTAATTCATTGCATTTCTGTATCAAAAGCACTTTGAGGTTCTTTACTTTTCGTCAGACCCGGAGCCTTACCGATGAGCCGTAGACGGCGAAATGCGTCCAAAGATTGGGTCTGACGGAAGGATAAGGGACAACTCTGTCCACGAACTTACTTTAAGTTTGTTGTTTTCTTATAACCAACTATTATTATGAACCGCTTAAAATAGCAAAAAAAATTCCTAACTTTTCCATACCTTTTTTATTACCCTGTATATTTTGTCGCACATTTATCACCGGTAGCGTAGTTTCAGAGAATATTACTGAGCGTATATATAAATCTTGTAAATGTAAACGCTATGATAAAATCTGATTAGTTTTGTTTGGCATAAATCATTTATCCCTCATCTGTTTTTATAATTTCAATTTATCATTTTTGATCAACTTAATTTTATTTATTCATTAAATTTAAGCCGCTTCTTGAGAAACTCTGCCAATCATCTATCCTTAGCCTAGTTTATCCTTAAACCGCATTGGGGGACACCCACATAAATAGAGGTCACTTATTAGATTTATTAACATTACCATTTAAAATCATAAAATCCATCGGTATCTCATTGACTAGCAAAATTATGCATACTATATTCCATTTACGTATTTAAAAAAAAATGGCAAATTATTTTGTCTTCCATAATAAAAACTATTACTTCCAACTTTACGTTTATTATTAGTTCTGTTGCCTATTAATATTAACTTTTTTCCGGACACCCTGTATACCTATTCCTGTGCAGTTGATTACACAATTTGAGGACATTTTATTCGTATTAATCCCTACAATAATTGAAGGAACTGGAGCACAACAGTATGTCATTTTTTGATATTTTGATGGAAGTGCTAAAAACAAGACGAACACGATTTATGCACCTTAATTGATTAATTTCATTATCACAAGAATGCTGAATACTCTGTGTGATGTGATTAAATTGTTTCATACATACAGGCACTTGAGTGCAAGTTTCTTAAATTCAACATAATTGTACGTATACCCTTTTTGCTGTAACCCCTTCGGGTCTGGCTAAATGTGATATAGATGGCGACAATTTGATCTTTCAATGCAACAAACCGATACGCAAACGACCTATTTTTGTGGGTATTCCTATGTAATGTTTTAGACAGATTGCTATTTTTATATCTTTTACAGATTACGCATAGTATTTTTTGTAGTTGCGAGATAAAAGGTTATAGGATTGGCTTTCGTCTTATCGTTTAATTGTCACTTTCAAAGTTAATCAACGTTTTTAATAAAAATTTCCCTTTTTCTTAGTGCTAAAGCTATTTTAACAGATAATAGATTCGCTCAACTTTTAAGATTTAAATATTTTAAAAATAATTTCAATTGCAGGTTTTTCATATTCATTTTGTTATACAGGGTGATTCAGCAGGAAATGTCAATATTTTGGGTACGTATTCGGGGACCCAAAATAAACATAAAAGTTCCTATAAGCATGGGTCCTATTCCCGACTGTTACCGAAATACAGGGGTAAATAATATTCAATTTAAAATTTAAAAGTATATTATTTATAACAAGTAGGCTAGATTTTATAGTTTTCAAAAATGCCACCGTTTACTTCTAATCACAAGTCAACTCTATGATGAATAGCTCGGGTCGCTCTATGAATGGATGCGGGTATGTTGTTTATAGTTGCTGCTGCATTTATTATTCGATCGAGCAATGCATCTCTACTGTTTCCTTTACTTGAATATACCAATTATTTAAACCACCCACAAAGACAATAATCCAGAGGATTAAGGTCTGGCGATCTAGCCGGTCAATTATGAGAACCACCTTGATCAATCGACCGGTTTGGAAAGATATTGTTTAAAGAAGTTCCTACTTGTAAACTGTAGTGTGCAGGGGCTCCATCATGTTGTAAATACATGTTCTGTCGTACATTAAGTGGAACATCTTCTAATCGGTTTTGCAAGCGATTCTGTAGAAAATATAAGTACACTGGTCCTGTGAGATTACCGTCGATTATGAATGGACTGATTAATTGACTATTTAACATACCACACACACATTAATGCTGAATTTATGTTCTACAGTAGCGTGAGGATTTTCATAGGACCATCGCTGTTCATTGTGAAGATTATTAATACCATCGCGAGTGAACTGTGCTTCATCAGTGAACAGAGCATACTTATACACTCTTGGATTGGCATTAATCCAATTGCAGAATTGCATCCTTAACGCAAAATCACCATGTTGCAAATGTTGAACTCGTTGTTAGTGATATGGGTATAAACAATTAATGTGAATACTCCTCCAAGCAGACGATTGTGTAATTTGATAAGTATGGGCAATTCGCCTTGTACTTAAGCTTGGATCATTTTTGACGGCGCCAGCGTTAAGGATGGCCTCTTCCAGTTGAACATCAAGTCCCGATTCCAGTTCAGATACAATTCTCGCACTTGAAAACATACTAAAAACCCTTCTATCTGATACTTCCCGATTCGGAAATCGACGCTGGCACTCGGCGACTGCAAGATTTGAGCTACCGTTGCAGAAGCCATAAACGAATAAGATACCAGCATATTCAATTCAATTTAAACAATAACTTTTAACTTCACTTTAAACAATAACTTTCCAAGCCGGTGGATTGGTCGCGTTGGTCCGCATCATTGGCCAGCTATATCGCCAGACCTTAATCCTCTGGATTACTGTCTTTGGGGGTGGTTTAAATCATTGGTATTTTTAAGTAAAGTAAACACTAGAGATGCATTATTCGATTGAACAATAAATGCAGCAGCAACTATAAGAAATATACCCGCATCCATTCATAGAGCAACCCAAGCTATTCATCCGAGAACTGACTTGTGTTTAGAAGTAAAGGGTGTCATTTTTGAAAACTATATAACCTAGCCTACTTGTTATAAATAATTTAATAATAATTTTAGTTTGAATATTATTTACCCCTGCATTTCGGTAACGGCCGGGAATAGGATCCATGTTTATAGGAACTTTTATGTTTATTTTGGGTCCCCGAACACGTACCTAAAATATTGACATTTTCTCCTGAATCACCCTATATTATAACAGCAATAACATAATTATCAAACGTAGGTGATAATTATTTTACATAAACTTAATAAAGATCTCTCCTAAGTACTAAATAATCGATTAGCGCAAGGGAATCCTATAGCTTCCAAGGTAAATTTTACCCAACCAGGAACACTACTGTCAAAATAGCCATAGTATAAAGTCCAAAAATCAAATAATTTTTCAGAGAAGTATACATATGATTTACAGCTAACGGTCTCTTAGAATTATTTTCAATATCTTACTGATTCCAAAATCTTCTGATAGGCCACTGACGATTACAATATCTGTATTTTGATTAGCAAAGATTGTAGTGCCTAAAAGTAAATTAATAAATAAATAGGTCGAGCCAAAATCATGTTATGTATGATTGTCAATTAATTTGTTGACAAAATTTCCCATATTCTAAATTGAAATTTTCTGAGGTTGGGCAAGGTTTCCCTTGCTTTATAACTTTTTAGAATTATAAAATGTACCTACCTGGTGCATTGTGGGCTATCGCTATATTGTAGTTTTTTAAAAAGTATCTACGGAGTACATTTAAAATATATTTTTTATTGGAAATAACTTTTCGAAAAAGCCCATTTCAGCTTTATACTTATAAACAATTTTCTGTTTTCAGGTGACATGAACCGTCATGATGATCTGCTTCGTAAGTTCTTGCAGTAAATTCTTCAATAGATAGGTTACGTTTTAGACAAACATTCCCTGTACGTTTTAGACAAAGATTCCCTATATATTACTATTCATGCATCCTATGTACAAAAGGGTATATCGACATTTTTGTGTTGGTACAGCTCGCAAATCCTCGTTTACTTACTAGTAGTGGGGTCAAATTCTTGAATTTGAGGGCAGGCTGAATCGTCAAACCTTGGCAACGTTTTATCGAGGAGTGTTCTCTCAAACTCAAGAATATGGCTCTTATAGATTACCACTATGTAGAAGTGTGATCCCTATGCTATAATAAGCTTATTCATTTTCTAATTTTTTTCATCCACCGTTAGAGTGATATTACGGTTATAATAATCACCATAGCAAGGCTTAGAAAGAAATATAATTTAAAAGTGAAAATATTAGGAAAATATTGTGCTATAACAGTCTAAATATTATCCTATGTTGTCAGGTACAAATATCACTATTTTATTCTTAGTTCTGATTTAATTATTCTAAATCACTGATGATGGTGGTCGTGATTTGTGGTTCTTGTGGCAAAGAAAATAAAGCAAATGATTTTTTACCTCATGTAATTTAAAACTTTTTAGAGTAGATAGTTCAATTTTTAGTTAGCCTAAGAGTTGTTTGTTTTTTAATGTATGGGTGTTAAAAATTAGCGAAAAAAACCCAGTCTTTATTCAGGTTAATACAACTTCATTGTATTTCATATTCCCTTTGCTCCAATCATTATTTTTACCGTAGAAAAAATCTATAATCGCTTGATTCCCTTTTAAGTATGACTAAATAAACTCCTTTAAATTAAAATAAATAATTGCATAAACAGTGTGTCCAGGGATGGACTTAACTGTGCTTCTAGAAACTTTTTACGAGTAGGTATAGTAAAGTACATCCATGGGCAAACTTGTATAATTACAAAAACTAATAATATTTTTTTTCAGTGGCACATAGAAACCAAAATCACAGAAACAGCACCTTACCAACGGTTAATCATATGATCAATTCCATCAAGCAAGTCAACAAAGTTAAACCGAATATTACTCGAAATGCTTCGGAAAATTTGACATCTCCGAATTATAATTCTCGGTAAGTGTAGGTATATGGTTACCATTTAAATGATTTGAGTTTGATATTTGAAGTGTGGAATTTTATATTCTGTTGTTACCTGAAGGCATTAAAAATAACGTTGTATTTTATTTTCTTTATGTGGCTTTTCAATCTTCGTATTTAAAAACAAAGTTTTTAATACAGGAGAATAACTACACTCTATTCAAAAGTAAATCGCAAAGAGAGCTCGCCGCCACGAGATATTTTTTACTGACTTATGGTTTTGAATAGTGGATAGATACTTAGGACAAAATTACAATTTCAAATGCATTAGAATAATAATTATTTTACAGGAAAACATGTAAATCATATTTTTGAAGTAAAGGACGATAATGATAACAGTAAAGTTTTAGAGGTAACATATTACAGGCGCTTGGATATAAACGGAGAGGATATAGATTATTCTAAAATTAAATTAATCCCAAATTTTACCCTAGAGTTAACCTAAGGAATATTTTTTATTAATTGTTAGAATTTATCAGACTACTTAGTCACTTATGTATGTTCCATACGTTTCCGAATCAATATACAATATTTCCGAATCAATATACAATATATTTATGTAGGCCTTATACTCCGTCAGATAGCTCCATCTACGACTCACAAAAAAAACGAGGTATAACCAAAATGGGACCTTAACCATTTTAAAAAGCATAAAATTGACGACACTCACCATTGGTCGAGTCCGAAAATATAGGCAGAAAAGTGAAAAAACAATACAAACATTTAACTTTAAACTCGCCATATTCCAAAAAAGATAATGTTTTGTTTTTAGTTCTATTCCTCATTCAATTATCTTTCTAAGAAATTTAGTAAACAATATTAGAAAAACAGCAATATTTTAAAAAGAAAAAATTATTGCTAATCATTCTTTAAACTCACTTTGCCGTAACTTCCTTGTGCAAGGACCTATACAGCTTTTTTTTATCTAAAACCGAGCATTAGGATTATTTTTATTTCGACTGATATTAAACTCTGTTACTTAATGCGAGACAGTAATAAAATGTAAATTTGCAATGACAGGATCCATTAAGCAAGGTGGACAACTTACAGGTTGCATTGTAAATTTCAGGTAAATTGCAATGATAGTTTTTAACAATTCCGTATTTTGGATATTTAAGACCTACACACTTCGAATCGATCCGAAATTAGGATCACCCTAATTTGTGTAAGAAAAACGAGTTTGGTGAATAAAAGTAAGGTGACAGCGGCGTTACTTCGGGTAGTTTATTAGAATAGAAAGTATAATAATAATTATACTTGATTATAATATATAGATAGGCAGATAATTGAGATATTAATTATTCTAGTAGTAAGTAGATAAAAACTTCTATTAAAGTAAGAATAATATAAAAATAGATAAACAGGAATAAATATTATTATTTATAAAAAAAATCTACTATGTACAATGCAACAACTTAATTTTTAAATTCTCGTCCTCATGTTCTGAGTAGTCCGATAAAATATTGTCGTTGGGGTCCAGAGAAATAATAAGAGGCTCTACAGTGTTTTCTAGCATGTTATTAAGCTTCCCACATTCCTTATTCTATTTCAGTCAAATGTTTAACGCATTTACTTAATTTTTCACAGTCCACTGTCTTTATTACTCTCTCATTTTAAAAGTGGTGTTATGCCTTACTACAAACCCTTTTACTTGCGCCCACACTAATTCTATTGGGTTTAATTCACAGTGATATGGCGGAAGGCGAAGTACCGTTATATTTCAATTTGAAGCGATTTCGTCGACAACAAATTTCGTACAAAAAGTTTAATTTAACTTTACAATCTCCAGTAGCTCCTTTTTCAGCATATCTTTATGAAATGGCTTCTTATTTACAGTAAGCCAATGAAGGATGTCATTTTTTTTTCCAAGAAGACGGTACTTTTTCGGATTTTCTTGAGTGGTAGCTCTGGCATTATCCATGACTATAACAGACCCAGGAGGAATAAGATCTAGCATTTGCTGGAAGTATTCTCCAGAGACATCAGCGTTCATGTCTTCATGATAGTCTCCAGTCCGTTTTAATTTAAATGCTAGTAAGCTGCCATTGACAAATTCATTTTTGCTACCAATGTGAGTAATAATTGATCATTTACCTTTTCCCGAGGGTGCTTTTATTCCAGTGGACCATCCTTACAGGAAAGCTTGCCTCGCGCTTTTTATATCTTTATCCTGTCATATTTTACCAACGGTATAATATCCTTCATTTAACCAAGTTTCGTCCATATAATAGATATTCCTGTTTTCTCGTCGAAACGGTCTAACTGCCCTCAAATATCGTCGTCGCCAGCAGATGATTTCGTCTTTCTCTATTAAAAGTGATTTTCTGTTTTGAATTTTTTCATAACAAAAATATAAAGAGCGTTGAACACATTGAGAATAATAATTTTCTCATTTTTAGAAAGCGCAGTTTTACTAATCCGTTTCTCAGCAACAAATTCAGAAACACTAGCCATTTTCAAGAATAAAGTTTTCCAAAAACTGCCGGAAAATAACTAAACATTTCAAATTTTTGAAACAGTGAGGCACAGGTAGGTAAACTACCTGTGCCTCTACCTACCCGATCTCCGGACACCTGACAATAAACATAATTAAATAATAATAATTTTACTACACCTGTGGAATACGGCGAAGACCACTGAGTTTTATAGTTCAATAATAATTTATTACTCTCCCGCATTAAGCAACATACTTATAGGGCTATTTATTTATTTATCTATGATATGATTATTGTGAAATTAAAAAAAAAAATATTTTTAACGATTACATATGTACAGAGACCGTCAAAATGAATGGACTACATTTTTTAGATCATAAATATCAAATGGACGAAAAATTTAAATTAACCTAGTAACGCTGTGGTAGAGTAGACCTTGGAAAAATCTTGACAATTACCAAGTTTACACGAACGCTCTAATGCGCATTAACAGAATATGAATTTTATTAAAACGCATGTGTAAACACCCTTGAATCAGTTTAAAAAATCAATTCGGATTAATTAAATTTAAAACGCATGAAACATGTAGATTATCCCAGTTAAATCCGGATTTAACCTTCGTGTAAACATAAATACGCATTATCTCTCAATGTTACCGACCGAATGCAGAATGTTTGCTATTAAAGTTAAACGTCAAATCCAATATTTTTATGTTGACAACGGCAAACAGCTGCTTAATGTCATGGTAATAACCCCTTTTTGAACCCGTCGTATAAACACAATTTAAGGCGAATTTTCACTAAATCGCATGATACTCTTGTGTAAACTTGGTAAATAATGGACAGTTAACAAAATGGGTTGATCTTTAAAGGCGGAGATACACTGTTCTGATGCGATGCCACGCCACGCCATCTGACGGAATAATCTGACACCGTGTATTTTTTTTATATATTTTTACCGTGCGAGCAAAAATTATTATCATCAAAACGTGCATTGCATCTAAGGCCGTACTGCTTAGCGGTAGAGCTTAATACCTGTTGGGTGTCAGTAAATACCGGCATTATCAGTCAATCAATTATTCCGTCATATTTAACAGTCGTTACAAGTAATTTGATTTATCGCTAACGTATAAAATTTCTTGAATAATTCACGCAACGAGTTTCCAAACGGAGTTAGAGTAAATTGTGAGTGGCCATATAATCAGCATTTGTGAATGGACGATTTCCGCAAAAATTTTCCTAAGGTCCTTTACTGCTGGGGACTATTATCATTGCCTGGGAAGAGCCGTGGCTCTGTTTAGGGAAACAGGTTCTATACAACATAAAAAACAAGCTAAAACACCATGTATAAGAACAGAAGAACTTGTTGCAAACGCTCGCGAAATAAGGCAAAGTACTCCAGCAAAATGCGTAAGACGCCTGTCTCAAGAAGTGGGAAGATCTTATGGAACATGCAGGACTATTGTTAAGAAACTGTTAAATTTGTTTCGCTATAAGCAATAATGTGCAAGTATTCCAAAAAATACGAGCTGCAGATTTTGAAAGTCGCAGGAATTACTGTTAGTGGTTTACCCAGGATTTTTTGGAAATAAATTATTTATTAGACCTGACATTTTGTTCTTATGAAGCCTGGTTGCACCTCACCGGTGAGGTGAATTCTCAAAATACATGCATGTGGACTGTGGAGTAGTGAAAATTCCCATTGTTTTGTCCAGGTTAGTTCAGGTTGGTTTGCACGCGAAGGTGAAATCACACGCATAAAATGGCGGCAAAGATTGACGAAATCCTGTTAAATGAATTGGTTCGGAAGCTTAAATGTCTCTATAATATGAACAGCAAGCACTATAGAGGCCAAAATATGAGAGCCGAAGCGTAGGAAAAAATTGCGCAGAAAATACGCCAACATCCTATCCATCAATTTTCTAACTTAATTAACGTATGATAATCTCCATGAAAGTGTCGTTTTAAATTTATTGGATACATCAAATATTTTCTTTTAATTCTCTTTTTGAAAAGATATTAAGCTGTTACACATTCTTCTTTTCTGATCCCACTTATCAGAAGAACTATTAGTCGTCATGGTTTGAAAAGTGACGTAACGTAGAATCGAAAGGCGTTGGAATAGTGTGCAAACAGAATACATTTAGCGCATCATGTCGGATGGCGTGGAGTGGTATCTCATCAGACCAATGTATCACAGTCTTACAATTAAAGTTCAACGCGATTTTCGACAATATTTTCAAGTTCGTGATGCACCTGCACGTAATCTCATTGCAAGATGGGTTAAAAAGTGAAGAAATAGTAGCAGTCTTTTAAAAGAAAAATCAAGTGGTAGGCCTTGGTCTGTATGTAATCCGCAAAATGAAGAACGATTAAGGCTAGCAAATACTCAAAACCCAAATCTGCCAGTTAGTCAATAACCTGAACTAACCTTAAACTTGAGCGGGCCTAGCACTCGAGTATTAAATAAAATGAACCTTCATTCTTATAAGCTCGCTGTTGTTAATAAATTGACAGAAGGTGATAAACAAGAGCGCATCTAGTTTTGCCAAAAATTCTTGAAGGTGCGAAATATCATGCGAGGCATCGAAAACTTTTTGTTTATGTCCGCCGAGGCACATTTTCACTTAAGCGGTCATGTCAGTAATCGATATTGCCGATACTGGGCGATCGAAAATCCATATGAAATTGATGAAAGGCGACCACTGCGTTTGCCAGAAGCGACAGTATGGTGTGCAGTTTATTCTTCAAACATTATTAGGCAATGCTTTTTGAGGGAAATAATAATAACAGTAACAGTTTTCAAAGATATGCAGCAATGCTAAAGAATTTTTTTCTTCCTCAACTAAAATAGCGATACTGGTTTCAATAAGACGGCGCTAGTAGCCATACTGCTAAAGCCTGTTTGAGAATATTGGATGAATCATTTCCGCAACTGTTGTTACCTCGTAAAAGTAACCTACCGCCCTAGGTCACCGCGAATATTACTGTTTCAGACTTTGGGGCTATTTAAAGAGCAAAGTGTACCAACAGAAACCGAGAACTTTAGAAGAACTCAAAAGGAACATCCGTGCTGAAATTGGGGCTACCCCGGTGGCTGTTCTTCAACCGGTCTTTTCCAAATTCGCTCAACTTTTACATGAATACATTGAGAATAACGGTGGACACTTAAAGCACACTATATGCCAAAAAGTAATCTCCCACTAATTATAATTAGTATATACCCTTTCATTTTCTGTTGAAAGTTATGAATAAAATATAGTAATATTATTAAAGTTGAGAAATAGTCCATTTATTTTTACGGTCCCTTAATTTACCTAAATATAAAAAAAATATTGAAAAATCTACCATCAGGATTTCCATTTCCTAGGTGAAGGTGCCGTTTGGTTATTCCTCCGTTTTTCTTTTGCTCAAAAGCTAGAAAGTTTTTCTCGCTCCATCATTCGATGGACTATTAGCTAATAACTCGATTAGGAAACTCTTTAGAACAATTTAAGACTATACAGGGTGTACCAAATTAAGTGCGCACCATTGCTAACTTTTTTATTATTGGAGATACAAAGTCGGTTAAATTAGCAAAGTAGTAGCATCCTTTCTGTTAATTAAAATGGTAAAAGCAGAAAAACAATTAAACATAATGTTTCTGAATAAATGAGAAAAATGTATTTTTTTTAAATGGCACACCCTGTATATTTTATACCGAAACGTTTGCAAATCGTATACGGAATAAAAAAGTTCATATGCAACATAGGCTTAAATTTGAAAAAAGATCAACACAGCCATGGAAATAAAAAATAGTTTGCCTTTGACGTTTTCATCGAGACTACCATGAAAACAAAAACGAATTAACTAAAGTGTTCTCGTTCTGGGTAGCCATTATTGTTAACAAAGCCAAAATGTTCGTAGTTTTGCGTTAAGTTGTCTAGTTTTTGCTTTTAAATATTAGAAAATGGCGTTCACGCATTTAGAATATTGCGATATGTTAGAAGCGTATCTTGGTTGCAGAAAAAATAGTGTACTAGCACTCGAGCAATACGTACAATAAATGTATCCTGAACGTGAGCAACCAGACAGAAGGTATTGTCTAACGCTGCTTTCACACTATCAGGTTCGCCGGTTAGGTTTTAAACCTGACAGAAACCTGAAGTAAAAATTTATTATCCGAACGCAATCAGGTTTTTAGACGGTTCCGGTTTTATAAATTTAGTCTACTCGTCGATGTCATCAGTGATGGATCGTAATGATATTATAACTTTGTGGTTATTTTACAGAAAGCGTAAAAAGCGATGTAATCGTAAAAGGACCCATTGTATGTCTATATCGCTGGTCATTCTTTATAAATTTACTGTCGCGTCTTCCATAATAACGTTGCAGCAAATATTAAACCAAAACCCTTTACTAAACCGGACGGCAAGAACCGGACAAGTGTGAAAGTGCACGTTGCTGTGCAACTAGCGTCTAGAGACAGGAATATCACTCTTGCTTCCTGGCTTCTTGGCTTCCGCATGCGCATGCGTAACAGCCTCGGAAGCATTTAGCTCGATACGCTGGCTTTTATTCTACGGTTACTAGATTAACCAAAGTCTGTAAGCAATTCAGTGGAGCTGTGGATATAGCATCTGGGTTTGGTGCCATAGGTCCCGGGTTCGATTCCCGTTTCGGGCACTTTTTCTTTATGACTTTTTTTTAGTTTTTTATCTCTTTTATTTTTTTTTAAGTAGATCCACTCAAAAAGGGCTGGTAAATAATTGGCCGGTGAACTTGAAAAAGGCGAATATGAACAAAAAAGGTGGATTAGATGCCGTGTTAGCGCTGTTTAACCAATATAAGTCTATAATTATTACAATTTTTTTATATCTAGCATATACCGAATTGCAACCAAAAAGGTGGATTAGATGCCGTGTTAGCGCCTGTTTAACCAATAAAGTCTATAATTATTAGTTACAGCATTATGTGTGCATGCGGAAGCCAGGAAGCCAGGAAGCAAGAGTGATATTCCTGTCTGTAGACGCCAGTTGCTGTGCATACCCCACTACCACTTTTCCGGCGTCAGGCAGCCGGATGCTTTAGTCGACCCATCCGGCTGCATCCGGTCGCCGAGCCTGAACCTGATAATGTGAAACACTACATTTAAACCATTGTACGATTACTTCTCCGGTTTTCTTCAGGTTTAAAACCTGACCGGCAAACCTAATTGTGTGAAAGCAGCGTTGGGCTGTATAGAAAATTTAGAAGTAACGAAAGAGTTTTTATAAAGACAAGGACTAAAAAACAGTTTATAATAAATGAACAAGTAAAAGTAAATGTACTGGCATATTTTGAAGCGCACAAAAATAATTCGACTAGAGATTTGGTAAGAGACAGTAGTTTCAGTTCATTTACAATTTGAAGGATTTAAAAAAAAATATAAGTTTGTACCTGTGCAAACATTATTACCTGGTGACACTGAAAGAAGACTCATTTTTTGCCAATGGATACAAGATGTATGTAGGCAAAATCCTAACTTTTTAAAGAAAATTTTATGGAGCGATGAAGCGAACTTTTCAAATAGGGGTATGTTTAATCGTAAAAACATGCACTATTGGTCTAGAACAAATTTGTTTATTGCTGTTCCCAGAAATCCGCAAGTAAGATTTAGCATTAATGTTTAGTGTGGTCTCATGGGCAGCCAAATTATTGGGCCCATTTTTTTTTAAGGTACTCTGACCGGCAGGGAATACGTTAATATGTTGTCAGAATTACTAAAAAAATATTTAGATGATGTGAACTTAGAGGACCGTAACCAAATTTATTTTCAACAAGATGGAGCTCCTCCCCATCAGTTTCACGAAGTGAGAATATTGTTAGAAAGGCTTTTCAGAGATAGGTGGATGGCAACAAATGGTCCGATACGTTGGCCCCCAAGGTCTCCTGACGTTACTCCATTAGACTTTTACTTCTGGGAGTATGTCAGGGACGAAGTCTTTAAAACTATATATGCGAATCTGTCGAACTTCAAGACAACTTTAGACATATTATAGCATCCATCGATGGCAGAACAGTTTTGAAGAATGCCCGCAAATGTATTGAACAAAACGGTGATGTGTTTAAACATTTAATATAGTTTTTTTTATTTCTTCCGCTAAAAATAAAATCGAGTTTTAATTTCTGAAATAAATAAATAAATTCGTTTTTGTTTTCATGGTAGTCTCGATGAAAACGTCAAAGGCAAACAATTTTTTATTTCCATGGCTGTGTTGCTGTTTTTTCAATTTTAGGCCAATATTGCATATGAACTTTTTTATTCCGTATACGATTTGCAAACGTTTCGGTAAAAAATATACAGGGTGTGCCATTTTAAATTCCTCATTTATTCAGAAACGTTATGTCCAATTGTTTTTCTTCTTTCCCTATTTTAATTAACAGAAAAAATGCAACTACTTTGCTAATTTAACCGACTTCGTATCTCCAATAATATAAAAGTTAGCAATGGTGCGCACCTCATTTGGTACACGCTGTATAGCCCCACAATGAATTTCAAGTATTACTAGATCGAAAAGTCTATATTCTTTAAAATGGCTAATAAGGGTAACTTGAACAAAGCATTTCTAAGAATTGACAAATAGGTAAGCTCATAATGATAATGTATGGTTATCATTAACAAATGACAAATAAGAGTGTACTTACCCACTGCAAATAGCGCTATAGTTTTTATAATAATTAATATCATTACAACACTTTTTAAATGATTTGCGTCCCAGGCACAATATAATACATTTTTGGATAAATTGAATGTAAATTACACGGACGGCCTGGTAATAAAATATTACTTTCTTTGCTAAATCAAGTGCCTGTTACATGTTACAGTAAATATTAGGCTACGCAAAAATCTTCATCGATATTTATTTTATCTTGGTAAAAACATTCGGGCGATGTTATGGCATTGCCACCCGGTCAATTGGAGTTAGTTTTTAACATTACAACGCGACAGTAAAAATTAACGTGCAGTTGAATTAAATTGAATACATAATCATTTTTGTTTAAAAGTTCAAAATTTTAATATAATATCGTAACCATGGGCATCCCTTGAAGTTGAACAAAATATCTTCGGACGCCCATGGTCATATAGGTTCAGTTCTAGAAGGAACTTCTCTGGCCAAAAATGGCTGGTAGAATTGAGTTTACTTTACTAGTATTCTGTAGAGTTTAAAAATGTAATGAAAGTAATTCCGCATCCCAACGAATAACTTGGGTGGGCTCGATTACCAATGGCTCTATAGGTGTTGCAGACGTAGTTATAATATAATTTCATACTTTATTATGTCATATAAGGTATATAAAAAAATTTTTTCAGAAACAATTATTTATTGTTTCAAATAACCATATATAATTACAGACTATGGTTATACTTTAATATTAATATTAAATATTTTGCCAAAGCTACAGAAGTATTTTTTTAAATGTTTTGGAACGATGTTTAACTATTTTGATGTTTATAAACTAAATATAGAAATAATACTTATTTAGAGTAAATATGCATATTTTCCTTTTAATTATTTAAGAATTTAGGAAACTAAGAATAACACTTGAAAACATTAAACATACCAGTCAAATTTTTAAAGATATTTACAAACGATAATTAATTATGCTATTTTTCTTGAACAAAAGATGTAATAAACAATTTTTATAGTCCACTTTGTAATATTTTCATTATATTTTATAAATTTATAGTACATAGGGTGTTGCTTATTGGTATGTACAGGGTGTCCATTTTTCGATGTAATTACCGCGTTAGCTAGTAAAGATAGAGACTTGCGGTATTTACATTACTGCGCTACTTTTTCGTGAAAGAGGCCTCTAGCCTCAAGCAGAATTGCCATAGCTTCCTAAGTTTTTAAGCTACAGGGTGTTTTCGAAAATGCTTGCTTTTTGACCACCTCCTGTATATTTTTCTCTTATTTGATTAGACTATTTCTAAGCTTTTCAAAAATATACAATAATTATTAGTTACTATAATACTACAATAAACGCACAAATCGAAAAATTTAGAAAATTAGGGTAGTAGGAAATGAAACCTTTGAAACAAACAAAAGAATATGTCATGACTGCTAGAATAAATGTTATGTAAAAATACACTAATATTACATTTGCAACTGGGGAGCCATATCTTGTATTATTACGATTGATAATGCCTGTGCGGAGCTCGTAAACGTTACTTTTGTAGCAAACTGTGTGTCGACTCGTATTCGATTTATATACAGGGTTCCCCATAATAGACCCATTTTATATTATTAATAAATTCCCTACGAGATAACTAAATAGGTTGTTCTCTGTGGGATTATCTTCTGTAGTCTTTGGGATTTAAGTAAATTATTAATCAAGTAGGCGCCTGTCACAAATAAATTTTAAATTAATAATTTCGTGGAACGTCATTTTTCTACGAGAAGTTTGTTAGTTTTCATCAATAATTATTTAATTTTTTTTGCTTTGAGACATTATTTCAACAATCAACATCCGTTTGAACTTTCATGGATTACTCAGTCCAACAACGTGTGTTTTGTGTAGAAACTTACATAAGAAGCAATTCGATAGAAGAAGTTAGGCGTGCATTCCGGCGTCAGTTTAATAACAACAATAAGGGTCACGCGCCAAATCGGAAAACTGTTCAGTTATGGGTTTGTCATTGGCGTGAAAATGGTTCTGTACAAAATTTGAAGAGGCCTGGACGTCGAAGAACAGTTCGTACACCAGAAAATATTGAACGAGTTAGAATTGCGTTTACGAGAAGTCCTAAAATGTCTGCTAATCGACAAACCCTTATCCTAGGAATATCGAAGGGAAGCTTAGATCGAATTCTTCAAAGGGATTTAAAATTTCATCCCTATAAATACCAAATGGCACAGCACCTTAGCAATCAAGATAAAGAAGCAAGGTTAGCATTTTGTCAAGAATTTTTGGAATTACATCAAGGAGCAATTCACAGTCTCCTAATGACCGACGAAGCAAATTTTTATTTGAACGGCATGGTCAATAAACAGAATTTTAGATAATGGTCAAATGAAAATCCTGGTGAAATCTTTACACAGAACCTCCATATCCATCCAAAAGTTGTTGTGTGGTGTGGAGTAGGATCTTTTGGTATTATTGACCCTTATTTTTTCGAGAATGAAAATAACCGCGCTGTAGCTCATACCGCCAGAAACTCAATGAGGGTCCTGCGAGAAAAGTTTAATGGCCGACTCATTTCTCGACTCGGAGATTTGCCTTGGCCTTCGAGGTCCCCCGACTTAACGGCACCCGATTTTTTCCTGTGGGGATATTTAAAAGCCAAAGTGTTTGCGAGTCGTCCAGGTACAATCGAGGAACTGAAAGTCAAAATTCGTGAAGAAGTTGAAGGAATAGACGAAGGTTTGCTACGCCGTGTAATGAACCACTTTTTATCTAATATTGAAAAATGTGTTGAAGTTGGTGGAGGTTATTTAGAAGACGTGATTTTTAAAAGTTAAATTAGCCAAATATTTATAATGTAAATGAAACAATGCAGTCTTCCTCCACAGTTCAAACTGTGGAGGAAGACTGCATTGTTTTATTTACATTACATTGACTCCACTGTAAGTATGGACTACTTTTTCAACTTCAAATATTTATAAGTTATCATAAATCCCAAAGAGTTAGCTGTAATTTAGTAAAATAAAAAGTTTTTTTTGTTAACTAAAAAAATTTTAATTCAAATATTAAAATGGGGAACCCTGTACAATTGCAAAAAATAAGTCGCTTTTTTCACTCCGAGATGTTTTTCTTTCCACGAACTTCTAGTGCCTCTATAAAAGCCATAACGTTTATTTTGCTCTTTCGCTATTCTCTATATTTAAGATTTAGATCTTGGCTTTATAAATTAATTAAATAATTTTTGAAATTTAAAAATGTTACTTGATTTTGCTTTTTTTACTCTAGATATCTATGAAAATAAAAACTCTATAAGTTAGGTTTTTAAATTACAAGATTGTAAACTTACCTATTTTCATTGCACTCTATAAAGCATATACCTATTATACAGTTCCTTGTCGGCGCGTCATTACTTTCAGGTGCCTAATACCATATAAATCGAATCAAAATTACGAAATTCACAACGTTAAAACAAAGTCTAAATTCAGAAACCTCAAAGATTTCGTTTCGTGGCTAGCGTTCGGACTAATACGTTACCTACCTGAATTCAAGACGTATTGCGCAACCCCGAAAACGCTCTATTATGTTTTTATTCACTTTTAAGGTTATATTAAATAAAGATGAGGAGTTGTGAATCACGTTTTCTCTTGATCATTGATCCATGACGCACCAGCAAAGATTCACCGTGCCTGTATGCCTTATTTTACAAAATTTTCATATAACTGTACCTACTACATTTTTGCCATTTTTTTAAACATTAGTGAAACGGGACATGTATTTTAACAAAATGTTATTTTAGCCTATGACAAATAGTCATGACAGGTAGATATTCTTTTGTCTGTTTCAATGATTTCATAGCCTACTACTCTGCGAGCGGTGCGTGTGTGCAGGAAATGGTTAACTTTGGTCTTGAAACTTTGGAGATTATACTCGTTGGGAAACATGGCATCAGGGAGGTTGTTCCAGAATAATGACGTTCTCCAGATGAAAGAATTTTTAAACAGTGTCGTTCGAGGGACACTAACCTGAACCACGTACGGGTGGACTGCAAGGGCTTGTCGTGTATTTCTACCATGCACCGCTCTGGGTAGAATCAAGCGGGCAACCTTAGTTGAGCACATGCCATGAAGATATTTGTAGACTCAAGTCGCCAACCTACCTTCGATGTTCAAGCTTTCCCCGGTTGTTTGTCAGATCATGGTCACCGATCAAGCGAATGGCTCTTCTTTGAATGGAATCTAGCAATTTCAGGGAATGTTTAGGAGTAGGGCCCCAGATATGCGAACAGTACTCCAGCGATGGCCGAACTTGGCCTTTATAGAGCATCAAAAGTTGTGGGGGTGTATACAAGGTTCTAAGTTCGGAAAAGTATTCCAAGGCTGCCTTAGCACTGGCCGTAACTATGCTAAGACATATGACTATCCAAATTGACGCCCAATATATGAATTGATGAAGGCAAGGGAATCGAGCGTCCCGCTATGACTATATCCGGTTGTTCAACATTACATTTTTTTAGAAAAAAGTGCCGCCTAGGTTTTTTTACCGTTAAATTCTACTTGGTTACTGTCACCTCAAGACAGAATTTCTTCCAGGTCTTTGTTGAGATGTGAGACCTCTTACTGTCTATAGAGATGTGCATTGGCCGTCGATGTTCGAGCATCCAAAGTAAAAGATGAAACAAGTGTGCTGCCATCAGCGAAGCTATTTATAGGATTTTTAGTTTTCTCCAAGAGATCGTTAATGTATAGTAAAAGGAGGGTGGGCGACAATATAGAACCTTGAGGGACTCCGGTGTTGATGTTAAATGTGTCTGAAAGAAATCCGTCCATCGCCACTCGCGAGGTAAAAGATAACGAAAATACAGAGGGTGGTCAAAGAGCAAACATTTTCGAAAACACTCTGTAGCTTAAAAACTAAGAAATCTATAACCATTCTGTGTGGGGCATCTTTTGTTTCACGAACAAGTAGTGCAGTAATGTAAAAACCGTCCCTATCTTTACTACTTACCGAGATGCCCTGCAATTGTATCGAAAAATGGACACCCTGTACTTATTTTATAGGGTTATTTCTGGACCAATTAATTTTAATTAAAGTTCATATTATAATGTCTTTTATTTTTTTTATCAAAGTCTGTTCGTCACATGCAGAAAAGTTAAGGAAAAATTTTTGCTCAGTGGTAAGGCGTAATTATAAAAATACAGTGGCATATCATTTTTTATTGTTCAAAATATCAAAGATAAGTGAAAGTAGACCAAATATTTTCCATGAAAAAAATCTGTTTTTCTGCCTAGTTAGTATCCACTAAAATTCAAAATAGCATCTAATATATAAAAAAATTTAAGTTTCAACTTTTACGGACAAATAAAGCTGTTGCGGACCTATGTTTATATAAACTATTTTTCTTAAAATTCAAATAAGTACATAACATTAAGTAACACCCTGTATAATACCCAAGCTTATGGATTGATAATAACGGTTTGTTGTAGATACTTTTATGTAAAGTAAAGTAACTGAGTATATAGTCCGTCTTACGAGTCTGTGGCTATGACGGCTGAGGAGACAGGGGGGGTGGGGGGTAAAAGGCATAAAAAAGTTAGTTTTAACTGTAGCGGTATTGGCAATCGGTGCTTCGTTTCCTATTATTATTTTACTTTATTAAATTCGCAAGATCATACGGATAGAGACATTTATCTAGTTTTATACGAGGTACCTATTCCAAGAGCGCATTCCTGAATGAAATTTAATTAGAAAAGTTCATATAAACATGTGTCGTAAAAACTCTGGTTTTTAAAATACAAGGTATCAAAGTTTAAAAAAAAATAGGTTTTCTATTAATAATTCCGTCTTAGTGTCTTATCGCAACGAACAACACTGCCAAATTTCACCAAAATCGGCAAAAGGATCTTTGAAATATTAATAAAAAACCGATCTTCTTTTTAAACTTTGACACCCTGTATCTTAAAAACCAGACTTTTAGGACACATATTTATATGAACTTTTCTACTTGAATTTGGTTCAAGAATGCG
The DNA here is from genome assembly GCA_963920685.1 of Polydrusus tereticollis. Taxonomy (NCBI): domain Eukaryota; kingdom Metazoa; phylum Arthropoda; class Insecta; order Coleoptera; family Curculionidae; genus Polydrusus; species Polydrusus tereticollis. The sequence continues at coordinate 63,305,882 of OY987329.1, forward strand.
CCCTTGGGATTACGGCCTATCATTAAGTAACACCCTTTAGAATACGTTTGAAAAAGTGCAATTTGACAAGCACAACTACATACATTTAATTGTAATTATTAATTATAAATTAACTAATATATTTCAAAACTCCGCCAATGCCTGTAAAATTTCTAAACATGTCATGATGAGAAGCACCTTCCCACAAATTCAATATTATATAAGGAGACAAACCCAGTTTCAAGGCACAGGTGATAATTTATAGCCCAGGAATCCGCGATCTATTAGACGTGGGTTGCCAAATTTACCAAAATAAATGATTAATTAATATTTCTTAAATATTATCTTCACCGCTTTAACGATTATAATTTGCAATGTAAGAGGGGAAATAAACGGGATATATGTTGCAGGGTGTATATATTATAGGGATATGCATATGTCTAATTGTTTTTTTTATGCAATATGTTTGAATTCCATACAAATTAATATTTTATGGAAATTTAAACAAAGTATTACGGCAACAATCCTTACATTCCGTTCGTAGCTGTAGACTCGTGGGTTGGACTATACAATTACGTTATTTATTTTAGTTCAATACGAATGCCTTATTTACTAGTGGCTAGGCCATAATGAAATTAAAAAACAATTTTTTACTTGTTTTAATAAGTACCTGTACAATACTGTACATTTTTTGTGCTGATTTTGAATTATAAATACACAGTAAAGTAAAAATTTGACTGGACTGTCTTATACTTAATTTGGCTAACATACAAGATGTGGTGTGCTATCAGCAGTGTGCTGTTTTCAGACCGCCGGACCAAGAAACTACGACTTACGCCGGCTATCATCTTGCCTATGAAGTCAAAAAACTCATGTACGCTTTAGCCAATACTAACACTGTTTATTATTGTTGCAGCTTGTCTAGATTCTTTTAGTTTTATTCGTGCTTACATATAAATATACGCTATAAATATTACTATACTTAATTCAGAAATGCCTTCAACATTGAAATTTAACAGATCGTACGTCAAATTTAACAATTATGGTAGATTGACAGCATTGGTGACAGGACATGAGTTATTAATATTTTTAAAAACTAACAATGTAATAGTTTATTGTAAACATTGTAAAGCAAGGTGAAAGGTGTTTCATTTCGATCAAGAGATTGAACTTTATCTTGAGGCGAATGAATCTTTTCACTGAGGTTTGTTTACTAACTTATTTACAACCATTACAATATTTTTAATAAATTTGTGAGGTTTTCAGGAATTAGTTATTTTTTCTATGTTAGTTCAGGTTATCAGATCCAACCCTTCGAACAAAATAAAAATACCTCTGGCATGCGCATTGTACAATATTTCATCTACAAACACTATTAACCAGAAACTAAAGTGAACAAAAAGATTACCGCCTATTCTACCATATACAAAAACTAGTGACTTAACTTGTTTCTTTGTTGTTAGTTACGTGGCAACCAATGTGTATTGTTGTTAGTTACGGAAAAACTCGCTGCCAACAACTTGTAAAAAGCGTTCTTTTTAAATTTGTGCAATTTTCGATGAATAATCTGGAAGAGAACGATCCAAATGTGGAACTAAAAAAATCAGCTAGAAGGGCTACCTTTTAGTTGTTGCCAAAAAAGGTGAACGGAACAGTACGAAATTGCTTATAAAATATTTCTGCAGTGCAGTGGTGCGGTTTGAAAGGCGTTTCTCGAAAATACAATGAAAATATATTTCTCGCATATTTTGAAGAGAACTGTAAGGTTTGGCAGTTTTCATCTCTTTGGTCTCACTACTCAATGGGTAAAGTCATGTTGAAATGAAATTGCAATATACCGTGCGAGCAAAAATTATTATCATCAAAGTCTGCCTTGCATCTAAGGCCGTACTGCTTAGCGGTAAAGCTTAATACCTGTTGGGTGTCAGTAAATACCAGCATTCAATCAGTTATTCCGTCATCTTTAACAGTAGTTAAAAGTAATTTAATTCATCGCTAATTTATCCAATTTCTTGAATAATTCATGCAATGGGTTTCACGGAACAGCACAAAAAATTCATGGTTGAGGCGGGGTTAGAGTAAATGGTGAGTGGCAATCCAATCAGCGTTTGTGCATGGACGATTTTTGCGAAAATTTTCTGAACGGCGCTATTACTGGTGGGGATTTTTATCATTACCTGAGAAGAACCGTGACTCTGATTAGGGAAACAGGTTCTATACAACATAAAGAAGGAGCTGCAAGACCATCTGTAAGAACAGAAAAACTTTTTGCAAACGTTCGTAAAATAATGTAAAATTGAAATAAAGTGGGAAGATCTTATGGAACATGCAGGACCATTCTTTAAAAACTGTTAAATTTGTTTCCTTATAAAGTGCAAGTATTTCAAGAAATACGAGCTGCAGATTTCGAAAGACACAGGAATTACTGTCAGTGATTTACCCAAAATTTATTGGAAAGAAATGATTAATTAGACCTAACATTTTTTTCTGATCAAACCTGGTTCCGCCTCACCGGTTATATGAATTCTCAGAATACACGCATGTCGAGTAGTGTAAATCCGCATTTTTTTGTAGGAACCGCAATCACCCTAAAAAATTGGTGTCGGGTTATCTGTTTCCCGAAGAAGAATTGTTGGCCCTATTTTTTCCCATGGCACAATTACAGCACAGCGGTATAGGAACAATATTTTGAATCCATTTGTGGAGCAACTACTTGACGATGAACTACGTTTTGGATATTTGAATTCCCACCCAGATCACCTAGTTTAATGGTTATGGATTACTTCATTTTTCCCCATTTGAAGAACAATATTTTTGAAATACTGTCACAGCTAGGGGGTAGTTTCCCTAACGGGGCGTGAATGAAAACACTAGCTAGAAAAAACAAAGGCCCTTTTATTTACGGTATATTATTTGTTTACCAGGTAGCCTGGAGGAAACCCAGCATGTCTCCGTAGGGGTGTCGACCTGGCCGGTACTAACGACTTGGGGGCTCTTAAGGGGATGCGCCTGAAGGGCTTTACCCGGACTACGTCTTCGGGGAACGTGGATGGTTAAAGGACCCGGCAGAGTTGCTTGGCGTCTGTAAGACGTATGAGCCCTTCTGTGGGGATTCAAGGAAGATCAGGAGAGAGGCCTTGAGTTTATAATGGTGTTTTCCCACGACTCGTAATATTGCAGGCCGGGCCGCGCCATGTCGTTCTAAGCGGGCGCGCCCTGGTCACAGGCCCGGACTACCTCGGGCGGCACTCTTCCCAAGGCGCGGCTTGGCCCGAGGGGTTATCTTAACCAATAAACCAACTGTCATTCCGAAAATGCCGCGGAAAGAAGGCACTGTTGCTGCATCTTCTATCGGGATTTTACCGTCCTTTAATTTCGCTTGGATCCCACGCCACGCATCTTGCTGGTCGTTTCTGCTCTTGTGACATATATTCTTTGTATCCCATAAGGCGGGTTTATTTTCATAAAAATCAAAAACTTAAATATAGAGTCGTTCGTCCACTTCATATTTATGTAGGAACTAAAGCGCACAGTAAAACATCTCAATAATAAACAAGAAGGGACAGGATCGCTCGGGCCTTCATAAGCGCGCTCGCGCCGCTCCGGGTGTGCTCCCGCTGCGCCTTGGTAGTTACCGACTCGCGGTGGATCAGACGCGCCATCACGGATCTTCCCAGGCCACCTCGGGCAGCACCCTTCCCACGGCCTGTTGGCGCGAGCTGGCGCGGCTCGACCTGCAATATCCCGAGCCGTAGGAAGCCACCATAAAACGTATGAGCGCTCCTGATCGTAGGGGGGTGACCAGTCGAAAAGACGATGGTATCGTGTCCATCCAATGTTCGGGTAATTTATACACCGAAAGTGCTGATTATTGTTTAATTAATCTTGGTATTGGGTGGCACAGTGGTCCGCGACCTCAACGCACAGTGGTCTAGAGGTATAAAAAATATGATTATAATGTGGATCCCGCCATTTTGTTGACAATACCAGTAGAAAATTTAGAACAATTACAAGAAAGGATTATACAAGAATGTGGTAACATTTCTCCAGAGATGCTGGTCAACGCTTTCGAAAATATGGAGCATAGCGGTGGTCAATTTCAGCAATTTCTATAATTTTTCTTCTCCCTTTTCTGTATTCTTACTATGTTAGTTTCGTAAACAACAAAAATAAATTTCTGTTTGTTTACTTATTTTAATATTCATCAGTTTGGCATAATATGAATTTAACAAAATTTTAACCTATGTTTGGTTAGATATATCGTCCCCTACAGATCTCTTCGGCCAGCAGATATTGGACATCCTGCTAAAAATCTAGTTGATAACAATAGTTTCGGTAAAATGCCTGCTATTATAGCAGAATTCTTGAAGTTTCCTGATCCAAAGCTTTACACTGGTCACTGTTTCCGTCGGTCATCGACCATTGGCTGACCCTGGTGCGAGCCTGATAACTACCAAAAGATACGGTGGATGAAAATCCTTAACAGTGACTGAAGGATATATTGAAAACTTACTGGAAAATACAAAGAGAATTGCCTAAAGCCTTCTTGCGACGTCGTCCAGTGCTATGTTGTTTCCATACCCTCCACAACCATACAAAATGACAACAAAACCTGATCAGTAGAACTGCAGAAGGAATTCATATTTCTGGTTGCTCAAATTGTATAATAAACGTTAATGTTAGTATTAAAAGTTAAAAAGATCATTGTATTCATTTTCAACCTAGTGTCCTAAAATTACATTTTAGACACTGACAGACAACACGCGTTAAAAAATCTACTTTTAATAGTGTTTGTAGATGAAAAAATATTTAAAGTATCAGGGTATATTGTAATAAATCACTAAAAAATATTAAAACCTACATGAAACCAACAAAATGCACGCCAATATATTATGTCCGTGAAACAAGACTAATGCCTTACTCCGAGTAATTTCATGCACGAAATGTGCAGCTATGTATTTAAAAGTGTCTATAATAATAGACAATTTCCTGACATGGAGTATATTATACCACAATCTTAAATATAGGATGATCACTACTTGTACACCAAGATTTTTAGGTATCTTACTGTTCATTCACGAACAACAAATCACTTATAATAGATTAATAAAAACTCCAACCAACTAATGTTTTTAAATAAATTACATTATTTTGTATACATTTGTACGCGATTAAGCATTCACTTGAACATTTAAAAAATATATATATCTAGATTTATTATATTCATAAGCGTATATTTACATGTTAATGTAGATATTTGTGCCTTTTACCCTTTATTTTCTATTTGTGTGTAAGTTGTTATGTGCTAATTTAAAATGTTTATAGTTAAAAGCATAACTGCTAGCACTTATTTTGTTAATCTTCGTTAGTATATTATAATTTTAATTTAAAATGGTTTTCATACATTTTAAAGACAACATAAATATTTTTATAAGTAGTCCATGGGTATCTTTGGGCTTTTTGTGTTTGTTGTTAATTCGCTATACAGAGTGTTACTTAATGATAGACCGTAATTCCAAAGGCGCATTCCGGAACCAAATTCAAGTAGAAAAGTTCATATGAACATGTGTCCCAAAAAGTCTGGTTTTCAAGATTCAGGGTTTTTTTATTAATATCTCAAAGATCCTTGTGCCGATTTTAGTGAAATTTGGCAGTATTGTTTATTGTGATAAGACGCTAAGTGACCACTAATTAGATGATAATTATGAGTTCCAGTGGCGTCCTGGGGGACAGTCTCACGAATAATATTGACAAGAAGAATGTACGCCACTGACTTGTCTAAAAATTTTATATTGTTTTCGGGTTAAGCAGCTAAAATTACAACTTTTTTATTTCTTGATATATTTTTATAATATCTTACTTCGTTTTCGAGAAAGAAAATAAAAGTCACTTCCTTGCCTGTCGAAATTTTTTTTCTCGAAAACGAAGTAAGATGCGAACAAATATCAACAGACAAGAAAGTTATATTTTTAGCTGCTTGACCCAAAAACAATACAAAATTTTTAAACAAGTCAGTGGCGTACATTTTTTTGTCAATATTATTCGTGAGACTGTCCCCTGGGACGCCACTGGAACTCATAATATTCATCTAGTTAGTGCTAGCTTAGCGTCTTACCACAACAAATAACACTTCCACACTTACAAACTTTGACACCCTGTATCTTGAAAACCAGACATTTTAGACATGTTATATGAACTTTTGTACTTGAATATGGTTCAGAAATATGCCCTTGAAATTACGGCCTATAATTAAGTAACACCCTGTCTAGTATGTCCACGGATAGACTTTACAATAGGTCTAATAGACAAAAATTACACATTTCCAAAAATTTGTTTTTGCCAAACGTTTTTGCTTCTTGAAAAAACAAGATTCACGTGAAATTTTTTTATATGTACAGGGTGTCCCACATTCGAGCCTCATCATGGGGATCTCGGAAACTATAAGAGATACAGCATCGGTCAAATTATGGCAAAGTTGCGGAATTTTGTGCAGAGCAATATGGTAAAAAAATATCTGAGCTATCTTTTTTAGTTTTATAAATATTAAAAAAAAGAAAAATATTGAATTTTGGTTTTTTTAAATTGGACGACTTATTTTATCCGCTACAAAAAAACAAACACAACAATGTTAAGGCAACTTTTTTCGCTCCATATCGTGGTGTTCTTAGAATTTCGTTTCAACGTTTCGTTTTCGTGGAACTATTATCAACTTTAATTTTTTAAATACGGACCTGCATTTTTTATTTTATTTTTTGAAATCTCTTTAAGCCCTGAATTTAACCATGTAGCGCACTTAGTTATATCTAGACGTTTTGATGCCATTATTACATCATCAGGAATGTGATAATTAATTTTGAAATAAATACGACCCTGGAATTTATTTAAAGTATTTTTTTAAAGAAAAAAAATGCATTTGCATGCCATGTAATAGTAGCCAACTTTTGGAGCAAACAATAGCCCATTAACCAATTTATTGAACGCCAATATCTTGGCATTCGCCAACTCAAGCCTGATTTTCGGTTATCTAGAAATAATGATGTCTGATTGTCAAACAGGTATTTAACAAATTGTTTAAGACACCTCACAAGATATTTTTGTTTAATTTGTTTTACTCACAAGAGGATATAATATGAATAATATACATTTTTTAAATAAAAGAGAGTAAATGAAAAATGAAGAAATCTTATAACACATTTATAAATGAATAATATATTATGTAGGAAATAAATAAAAACGGAAAATAACAGAAACAAAAAGTAAAAAACTGATTATATTAAGTGTTCAAACAAGTGCCCTTCCTCTCGAATGCATTTTTGAGTAAGCCTCCTTAATTTAAATATCGCCCGTTGAATAACCCGTGCGGGGATTGCCCTGACTTCTCGGATTAAATTTCCTCGTACAACATTAATATCGCGTGGCGTATTACGGTACAGACGATTTTGTAGGTACCCCCAAAGAAAATAATCCAACGGATTTAAATCAGGACTTCTTGCTGGCCATCGTATAAATCCACGATTTCCAATCCATTTATTTGGAAAAATTTCGTTTAGTAACTCGGTTACTTCTCTTCCATTATGAGGCGGAGCGCCATCTTGCTGCCACCATAAGTGTCTTAAAGTCTCCAAAGGCTCGAGATCTAATGCGTCCAAAATATTATTATTTATTATATCCAAATATCTTCGCGAGTTGAGGTTGCCTTCATAAATAAAGGGTCCAATAATTTTATTGTTCCACATTCCAACCCACACATTAAAAGAAAGTCGTCCTTGATATCTTACTTCCTGATTTTGTCTGGGATTTTCCACAGACCAATAATGTTCATTGTGTCTATTAAATAATCCATTGGTTGTAAAATTGCATTCATCAGTCCAAATGACTTTGTTTAAAAAATTATCATCTTCATTTAGTTTGAAAAATTCAAGTCTTCTTTCTGAATCACCAGGCCTAAGCGTTTGACTGATATGAATTTTGTATGGTTTGTATCCATGAGAATTTAAGGTTCTCCAGATCCTCATCCTCGGTTTTTCTAGTTCGTTGGAGAAATGCCTAGTTGAAGCGCGAGGGGCACAATTAACCTTAAATAAAATTTTCTAAATAGAAAATTTGGTAATTTTTTAAAATAAATTAAAACTTACCGAATTGATAATATTTTGTTGTTCTTCCGGTTCCATACGTGTTCCATAGTTTACTCTTGGTTTATTGAAACTACCATACTCGGCTAAATTTCTATCAAGTGTAGCAAAATAAGTATAATGAGGCTGTAAGCGTTCAGGATAGTCCTGAAAATAACGCTGACAAGAAATTTGTGAATTCCTATTGGAAGAATAATAAACTCGTAACATGTCGCGTTTTTCTAAAGCACAAAACATAATTTTGCTGAAATATTCAACATAAAAATATGGTGACAATTGTCAACATAATTAAGCCACACAATCAAGTAAGCATAAAGTTGACGTCTAAGCCACCTTTGTTTTTTTTTTTTTAGTTTTACTTTATACTTTGTTATTATAAAAACTAAAATATATGTTATATATTATTATACGAAATTTATTCTTTATAACTAATAAATTCTGGCTCCACTTATATGTTGTATTTGGTAAAAAAAATAAGTAACACCAGGGCCGTATTAATTTAAAATTAATTATCACATTCCTGATGATGTAATAATGGCATCAAAACGTCTAGATATAATTAAGTGCGCTACATGGTTGAATTCAGGGCTTAAAGAGATTTCAAAAAATAAAATAAAAAATGCAGGTCCGTATTTAAAAAATTAAAGTTGATAATAGTTCCACGAAAACGAAACGTTGAAACGAAATTCTAAGAACACCACGATATGGAGCGAAAAAAGTTGCCTTAACAATGTTGTGTTTGTTTTTTTGTAGCGGATAAAATAAGTCGTCCAATTTAAAAAAAACAAAATTCAATATTTTTGTTTTTTTTTAATATTTCTAAAACTAAAAAAGATAGCTCAGATATTTTTTTACCATATTACTGGGCACCAAATTCCGCAACTTTGCCATAATTTGACCGATGCTGTATCTTTTATAGTTTCCGAGATCCCCATGATGAGGCTCGAATGTGGGACACCCTGTACAGGAAGCCCAAAACTTCAAAAATGTCTGTCTCAGTTTTTGAAATATTATTTAATCAAATAAATTATAATTGACAAAATAAAAAATATACTTATTATAATTCTAAAATTCCACCCCCACGCACTTTTTCAATTGTTTCCTGAGATGGTTGAAGCTATTTCGAATTTACTCGCGTGATATTGACCGAACTTGGGTAATTCTTTCCTTTGTGATGTCAACATTGTTGGATATCGGAGTAGTTTAAGTTAGTTGTTTTAAACGCACCCAAAGTCAAGTCGAGGCTTCTTGGGGGCCACAAAACTCGGCCGTGTCTCCCAATCCACCTTGCTCTACATTTTCGGTCGAGCCATTCGACTACTTCCCGAGAATAATGGGCTGGACACCCATCCTGCTGGAAAAATATTTTATTCCGGTAGTAATCCAAAGGCAAGTGTTCAAGAGGTTTTGCAAAACAATGTACCCAACATCTCTAAATAACTGTTTCTATTAAAACTGCCATTGGAGACATATGGATCTACTATAATATGAGAAGATACATTAACTTTTTTAAAATATTGTCTTCGAGAAGGAATCCTAATTAGCAAACCAGTACCTCACATCTTGAGATGCTACAGTTCCGTATGTAGAAAAAGTAGATTCATCCGAAAACATAATACATTTATGTAACTCTGTTTTTCCACTAAAAATTTGATCATCACCAATCCATAAACAAAATTCTAGCCTTTTCGCTTCATCGCCTTCTTCCAGAGTTTGATTAAAATGGGGTATATACCGAAAAGTTTTGCTTTCTTTTAAAATCTTCTGGATTTGGTTTCTTCTTACAGCCTTCAAATGTTTTGCACGATTTCTGAGGGGCATCAGCGGATTTTCATCAATGGATTAGAGAACTAGGACTGCCGCAGCGTCATTTTCATCATGTTTCCTTTTTTTTGAGACCCGGCACAGAACAAGTTCCTTAAAACTTCTTTATTAAATTGCTAATAGTCATTTTCGTTATATTGACTTCGGGAAATATTTCATTAAACTGTTCCACAACATGCTTGTGAATCTCTCAAACACTGTACTACAAAAACTCATTGTTCAATAGTTAACATTTAAACCAAATGCTTTTGAAGTTCTCGATAACACAACTGATAAACTCTGACCGTTAAGTTAGTTACGTGTGAATGATATTAGGGTGTTCAAAAACTTTTTCGATTTTGAAATGCAAGTTTTCAAATTCGATCGAATTTAACTGAAGTTTCAAGTTATGGATGCTAATTAAATTCCAAGTAACTTTTTTGGACTCCCTGTACATATTATTATACAAAAAAATTTCAACGTAAATCTTGTTAAGAAGCAAAAACAGTTTTTTTGAATAGTGAAATTTTTGGTCCATTACACCTATTGTAAAGTCCATCTGTGTATATTTCTTTAAGTATCTAAATATAGAGAAATTTTTTTTTTCAAATTTGATTTTTTCTGTCTGATTCTTTGCTCTTGAATCATTTTAATTATCAAATGGTTTTTACGAGAACATACGTGCCGAAAGTATGTACCTGCGCATGCATGCGTTTTAATAGTTGTTACCATGCACTTAAAAATTTGCACCATGCACAGCTGCGAGAAAGAGATTCACTTCTTACTTTGCTTTCTTTTGCGTTTATTTATTGTAAACTTCCAAGACAGGATTCTTTACAAAGCCTTGCTTTAATCCTATACTTTCCAATACCACTTAAAATTAATATTTGATTTTCACAGCTGCAAATACCTTGGCGTTTATGACTGTGGGGATAAAATGTCATGTCTTATCAAAATGCTACTTACGTTGTTTTGTATTTTTCTTTCTGGCTTAAGTATAGTCCGAAGCAATTTTTAATAAAGAACATCTAAATATTACATTACACTAGGCATATATTTATTATTAGAATATGGAAGAGTATTAAAATATAGGTATATTACAAAATTATTTAAGTTTTTATCAGATCAATCTATTATTTTATGAATAATTATGATTTCTCTCATGGAATACCTACCTTAATAAATTATAATCTAATCTTATTTTCTAAGTCTGGCAACAGGTCAACGGAACGACCATAAGGCAGTAGACAAGAAAAACTAATTTAATTGACTCCGATTCCACATATCCAAAAAATATTTGGTGCGGTGTGGATCTGAGAAGCGTCAGGCGTGTGTTATTGTTCGTCATTAGCGTAGCATTGTAAATACGATTTTAAAGATGAATGTGTACACGCGTTACGTGTTTCATATTTATGAATTTAGAGACGTCTGAAGCAAGCTGTTGCGTCTAGTTTATTTTATTTTCATATAATCTATATTTTCTGTTAATAAAACTTAAATTTTCAACGTCGTAGTGCTAGCTTCGTGCAGCGGACTATACCTAAACCATAACTATTGGCGGTGTTTCTGTTTAGTTTAAGGTCAACAGGACGGACCAAAGAGCTCCCAGCTCAATTATTATTGCAAGTATTCTGCATTTTTTGTAGTCAAAAAACGTCCACAAAGTACCTATGCCGCGGAATCAATAATTCATGTCTTTAGTTATAAATGAATTTTAGAAAAATTATTATTGTCATTGCATAATACACAATGTAAACGAAAACAAAAGACCTAAAAACATTTAAACCAAATGAGAGATGTGGTCATCACGTGTAAATCTCCTGAAATCTGTTTATAATTCTAGCCCGTCGATCTTCCAAATTTTCGCAAGGGGTTTTGAAAACCGAGTTTTTAATGTGTTCCCATAAAAAGAAGTCGCACGGCGTGAGATCGCAGGACCATTGACCACCTAACTGGCATATTATTCTTCGAAAGAGAATAGAGAAATGCGAATTTTCAGAATTCAACATTCTCAATTGTTGAGAATTTAAATAACCAGAGAGGTAAAATCATGCCTAGTCAGGTTTTTTTCAAAGATGCTGTCTTTATTATGCAAATTATCTATAAACCACTGTAAAAATTGGATTCGCTGCGGATTGTCGTTTGGTAACATTTCTTGGACTGAGCTCAGATGAAAAACATGCATATGCTAGACATATTTCAGAATTGTATTGCAGGTTTCGTAGGATACATTTCCTTGCTGGCTTAAACGCCGAATGTTTGTGGGTGTTCATTAACAATTTGCCTCAATTCTTCGACTTTTGTGCAATGTGACCTTCGGGTCTCCCACTGTATGCTGATTCTGCAACTTCTATTTCGGATGTATATCAATGACCTTCTTCAACTCGACATATCTGACTCCATTTCGGCTTTCGCAGAGGTTGCGTTTGTGGCATGGGGAAATAGAAATGAAGATCAACTCTTGACTGATATATCGTCTGATCACTCCAATATTAAAGAACGGTGTGAATCGTTTGTGTCTGAACTTTTCAAAGACTCACATGATTGGGTTTAACTGTACGGTAAATAACATCGAGATAAGTAATTACTTTATCACTTTGTTGTTGCTGTTGAAAACTCTAGGTTTCTTGGGTTAATTTTGGACGACAGCTTAAAATTTCAGCAACATATTTTAAAACTAAATAAAAAATTGGCATCTGGCTGCTACTTAAATCGTATTACCTCCCAACAAACTAAACAATAACTTCACGAAACCGACAAATACTCGAAGTCTAGAAAAACTAACAGAAAAACGTTGTCACAAGTGAATAAAACATCGTCATGCCGAATATTGATGAGTCGATGCGGACGGCCACGAAAATGATGGAGCTGGGCGGATCACTTACTGCTGTGTTGCTATGCTTCAAATGTTTTATAAGGATTTAGACAATGTTATCAATTTCCCACATCATATTATTCATGTTAATACTTCTAACAGCGTAAATTTGGCAAACCAAGTGGAGGGGTGCAACTTGCATGTTGATTTACTTTAGACTGGAATATGTTGATGTAAATGCCTTTATTTGTTTTTGTTGTATGAGTTGTATCAATACTTATTGTCAGTGGTCGTAACTCAGTTGTTCAAGTTATCATGCTTGGTTAATAAGATTTTTCTATCATGATACCTCTTGGACAATAAAGCACTTTTATTCATTCTTTCCTTTCTGTTCAACTTCCTGTTTCTCTAAACAAAACCACCAGTGGCGGCTCGCGATGCTTGAAGCAGGCAGTACGCATACAAATCTATTCAGAAGTGAACAACATTTATTTTTTTAAGTTATGATAGAAAGCAACATTTTGTATATTTTGCAAATACCTCCTCTCGAACTAGAACAATAGATCGATGTTCACCTACTGCTTAAAACGCGAAAAATTACATTTTAATGTAGGTAATTTAAAGTAGGTACTTTTTCATTTTTTAAGAAAGTAAATTGAAATGCATTTTGCACTATGATTCGCATCTCATCAATAAGACCCAGTAAAAATATTGTTGGGAGTGTATTTCAATTGACAAAATTATTCCTGGATAAACTATTTTTATATGGTAAATCATCAAAAATAGTAATCTCGGTTCAAGAATACATCACCCATTTCAGCTCAAGGCCAAGTTTCGGGTGCAAACGATCGTGTGATGCGCATGACATGACGATGCAGCGACAACGAGGTGTACGAATTAAGAAAGCCGACGAGTTTGTAGGCACAGAAGTATTGAAAATATATGTTATTGTAGAATATTAATTTAAAAGATAGAATAATAATTATTATTTTAGGCAGCACTGCAGCTCTCAATAAAAAAACCGCTACTAAAACCTACAGATCTAGTTAAAATGTTAAAAAAGTGGTAGGGAAATTCGGTTTGAAAATCCTGAATGGCGTCCAGTGAATAAATAAAATTTTCTTTTGATCATAAAAGCTTTATGTTCTGTCGTGATTGCCATATTTAATTTACTTAAACCTCCGACCTTGAAAGTTCTATTTTTCATTTAAAATTGCCTAGGCTACCTTCCACGACTACTAACTCAAGACATGCGTAATTTATTCCACTTTGAGGACGTATTTTTTTTTGATCTTACGATACTTCACTACATTTTTTTATAATTAGGTTAATTTATGCCTGTTAATTTATTTTATGTAGTCTGCATTCTGGGCTGTGTATGCTTTTGTTTTTAACTCTTTGCTACCTGCTGATAGGTTAGCCACATTTTTCAGACTATCCAATTTTTCCCATGTTTTGGCCACAAGGCATCAGGCATGTCAAGGATATACATCATCATTTTTTGAATAGAATGAGTGTCTTAAAACTTTCTACAAATATGTGTGCATGCCGTGCAAGGTTAACATTTTTTTGTCAAACGTCGTTAGTCTAGTTATGTAAAACATGTGCAAACAGACATTAGAATATGCTAGGAATAGACAGTGTAGTTATATAAAAATGTCAGTCCTGAGTCATGTTGTAGTTTGTAAATACGTAATTGTATTATACTAATGTGATTGCTAATTCGATATGTTGTATTTACAGGGAACGTTAAAAAAAATGGATTTTACCAATTATGGTGTTCAAATTGAGGTCGATAATAGAATAGCTTATGATCTTCTTATGTTCTAACTATTATTGGTTTTTCTAAATCTTTATTAAACATGACTCAGGAACACAAAAGGACTTACTTGATTAATTGAAAATCCTTTCAGGCCTACCAGTAGGACCAGCAGTGGTGCAAACCAAAATAATAATGGGGTAGCACTACCCGTAGGTCTAGCCGACGACCAAGCGAAAGATTTCGACTTTGAGAAGACTGAGATGAAATACGATAGTACGGGTATGTTCCACTGGGGTCCGGCTAAAAATCTGGAAGAGTGTATTTTGGTAAATATTTGTCCATACATAATCTGTGTTAACCAATTAAACTATACAAAATTTATGAACTTTTAGGATCGAAATCAAGCCGCCATGACGGTTTTAAATGGTCACGTAGTGGTGTGTCTCTTCGCTGATCCGGATTCGCCTTTAATAGGACTTAGAAATTTAGTAATGCCCTTACGGGCTAGCAATTTCCACTATCATGAGTTGAAACATGTCGTTATAGTCGGATCTGTCGACTACATTCGACGAGAGTGGAAAATGCTACAAAATCTACCTAAAATTTCAGTTCTAAATGTAAGTAGATTATAGTTATCGCATAGCTTGTCTTCGAAAGTTCTTATAATTATAGGAAACTTTTTAAATATCGATCTTAGAGAAAAAAGTAGTCATTTATAAAAAGTTCCGCTTTCTGATAAATCAACTTTCGAGTTTGGAAAAATGATATAGGATATCGAGGGTGGTCAGAAAAGGAAAAAATTCATAATTCACCCAAGAGAGTAGTACCTCCCTATACCCTTAATTTTTATTTTAATGGAAACAAACTGGCAAAGTTCGCTCTGAACTTGCAGTTTGCAAAGACAGTGTCTGAAAAACCCACGTAAGCGTATCTTATGACATCTACGCATGCACAGTTTAACTTTTGGTTGCGTTACGTGATGCGTTAGACGTAAAGATACGGATTCTCACGTGCATCCAGAAACGCGGTATTATTGTCCTGATACTAGCCGACGACACACGAAAAAGAAGAAAGCACCTACATTTTTGTTAACGAATCTATGGATTTAATGTGTTTTTGGTCGGTTTGGCTTACAAGAAAATGTATTATGGTCAGAGTGTAATTGTGATAAACTGTCAACAATCAACTAATAAAAACGTAAACAAATACGCATAGGTTCCCGGCTAGACTTCAGCTTCAGCCTTGCCTTAACTATAATTTAGGGCGTCAGAATGTGGCCAGAACTACGTAAACGTATCAGATATACGCCACGCTACTACGTTTGCGTATAGGTATTGCCTTAAGTGTCTAATACCATACACTAACTGCAAAGCATGTCGATGTAGAGTTCGACCAAGTTCAAAATGGTACATTAAATAGCCTCCACTCAAGTTGCGATGATTTGTTTATAAACACTGCTGATTTTGACGTTACAAATTCGCGCATCGGCACACACACCTGAACTAACCTGAACCAATTCGAGCTTAATCGAACTCTACACTTTATGTAAACCTACATGGAGTGAAGACAAATAAAAATAATATAACATATAAAAGTACGCCAGCATTCTATAAAATTAAGCTGCATCATGAAAGATTCGCCGCAGCTAGTCGGCTTGACATCAAACGTTTCCGAGAAGGACTGAACGTTTGGCGAGTCCCTAAGTAGAGGAATTTTATTTTTTGCTTGCTTGTGGCTGCGTAGAATATTACTAGTACAATAATAAAATTTATAATGTCCTTTGTGGATTTTTACTTGTTTTCGTTTTGTTTCATACTGTGCAGATCAGAGAACTATGGTGCAGTTAGCCAGTTTTTATAAACAAGATTAATTTATTAAACGTCGCCATACACATCTTGTTTAGGAGTAAACATACTTTTGTCAAGCGAACCTAAAATCGTGTTTCGGGACCTAGCGGTTTCCGATGTGTCTGCGCCTCTGGTCCGACAGTGAGAAATCCGAACTCTACTTATTATACAGGGTGTCTGGAAAAATGTGGGAAATCTCTCGGACTCAGATAGAACATGATACAATAAGATGACAAGTTCCTATAAAATTTTTTCTTACAGGTCCTCCCTAGATAATAATATGTGCCCCTGAAGGACACCGCTGGGAATCGGTTTTCCTTGAATAACTTTCAAAGTTCTTGAAAATAATAATTAATAAAAATTTAATGTAATGGACCCTAGAAAATAGTGTCCTTGAAACATATTTAACTTTTTTAGTTTACCAGGGGCGGACTAAGTTTTACAACGTAATGCTTACATTTTTAACACCCTGTATAATAAAGACTTTAAAAAAATAAATCTGGCTAGCTTGCACCTTAGACTAAAGAAAAGGTACTATTGGTTATTGTCGATAAACTAAACCGTTTTTGAGAAAAAGAATAATAAACGAATAGTAAAGTTGTAGAATACCTATTTTCGCAAAAAATGCGCGTTTTATTTATTTATCGGCACTAAAAGAACGTATTGTTGTTTCAAACGTTAATATGGGACGAAATAAATAAAATATCCTGCATTTTAGAACTTGCCATCTTACACATCTCTCGCACATTGAAGCTTTACTTCTATATTAATTTTTGGATTTCGTCTTGAATTTAATTGTGAATTAATTCGAACTATGGAATACACGTTTATTGAGTATGCAGATATGCATCTGATGTATGGTCTTACGTCTTGCAATGTTTTGGAAGCCAGAAGGTTAGATCACGAAAAATTTCCTAATCGTACTATACCAAACCAGAAGACATTTCGAGTTGACCAACGTCTAAGGGAGAAAGGTGGGTGATTAAGTTAATAAGGTAATACATATTATTGACTTTCTGGCTATTGGATCAGCAACGAAACAATGTAAAAAGTTCATTAGCATTATTCTTTTCACGGATGAAGCAAGGTATACCAAAAATGTTATCACCAATTTATACAGCACACATGTATGGGCTGATGAGAATCCTCATGCCACTATTATTTCGCATCATCAACATCAATTCCAATCTGCTAATATTTGGGCAGAAATCGTTGGCAATTTTTTGATTGGACCATTCGAATTGCTGGAACAATTGAATGGACAATTTTATTTAACTTTTCAGGATTTAATAGAGCACTTACCACTTTAAACCCGATGAAACATGTACTTCATGCACGATGGGGCACCACCTCATTTGAGCGGTGATGTGCGGGAGCACTTGAATAACGTCTATCCAAACCGTTGGATAGGTAGAGGAGTACCTATTGCCTGGCCTCCTCGATCTCCCGACCTACCGCCGTTAAATTTTTACCTGTGGGGACACCTGGAAAACTTGGTGTATTCCACTCCGGTGGGTACTAGGGAGGAGCTTCTACAGAGAATCACGTTTTATTGTGATGTGATAAGAACCAAGGCAGGGTTATTGTGGCGGGTACAACAGTCCTCAATTCGTCGTGCACGCGAGTGTATCAGGCTCCACAGAGGCCATGTTGAACCCTCTTATGAAGTTTTTCAATAATTTTGTTAAGGTGCCTCCTATTACATCACTGCGTTTTTTCAATTTTTGTATCTTTTCGGATTAAACAACCTAAAATGAAACTTTTGTGTTGTTTTAATGACTTTCATATCACACTTTGTTCTCGAGAAACAAAATAGAAATCATAGTCCGTTTTATTAAAAATAAACCATGAATTGGTTTATTATTCTTTTTCTCGAAAACATTTTATCGACAATAAACACGAGTAGGTACCTTTTTTAGTCTTTATCATACAGGGTGTTAAAAAAATTAAGCATTAAGTTGTAAAACTTAGTCCGCCCCTGGTAAACTACTAAAACAAACTAAATATGTTTCAAGGACACTATCTTAAAAGGTCCTTACTAGTGTCCATCACATTAAATTATATGAAGTACTTTGATGAGAACTATTAAAAAAAAACGATTTCCAGCGGCGTCCTTCAGGGCCACATATCTCCGTAGGGCCTGTAAGAAAAAAATTAAACAGATTTATAATTTTGTAATTAGACTATTTTTACAGCATATTCTTACAGCAGTTTGGCTTCCAAAAACAAAAATGAATAATGGGAAACATAAGGAGTTACTTTTTTCTCTAAAATCGAGAACTACCGAAGATACGCTGAATTGTACTGTCTATTATTAACCGGAAATGAGTTTGTTATAGGGTTCTCCGTTAAGTAGAGCTGATCTTCGTGCTGTGAACGTAAACCTATGTGATATGTGCTGCATTCTATCAGCCAAAGTGCCAAGCAACGACGACCCCACGTTAGCTGACAAAGAAGCCATCCTGGCCTCTCTTAACATTAAGGCAATGACGTTCGACGATACGATAGGGGTTTTGAGTCAGAACAATGAAAACGATGAAAATGGAACGCCGGTTGGAAGTCCTATTATTTTGCAAAGACGGGGATCTGTTTACGGAGCCAACGTTCCAATGATTACAGGTAGATAATGCTATGATAAAAAAAAAACAGTCAGATAGGAATAGATAGAAATTAGTCGAAATAGCGTACTCAATCTTCTCTTTCTATAGTCCAGAAAAGTGTTGTTTATTTTGGATTTTTTATTGTTTAATTATACTTTTTCGAATGCCAAATAAACACTAAAGTTTCGCGGAACCCTGAGAGGTCTCCAAACGACCACTGGTCTAGATTTTGGAAGAGTATGACTTTACAATACATTACGTGAAAGGCTCGGATAATGTAACAGCTGACGCGTTATCACGAGTAAGCATGAATGTTACAGACTTAAAAGAAATGAGTGCAAAAGTAAGTGAAAGTATAAATGTTATGACGCGTGCACAAGCTAGGAACAGACAAGCAGGAGTTAGGGGAAACGATACTGACACTGATAGGATTGATCACCCTGTAGTAGTGGAAGTACTAAAGCGCCCAAGTGACACAGTTGAGTTAAGACTGATGTCAGATTCAGAGTTTAAAAATGCTAAATTCCTATAAGAATGTAAACAGTACTATAAAAATTTCGTTTATGATGTGAATTCACAAATAATATTTTTTAGACCAGACTTACCGATCAGTGTAATTGGCTTAGGTAGGTACATCACTGAGGCGTTTGGGAAAAATATGCGCAGAAAATAATGTTCCGGAACTGTATGTTATTAAAAATGCGAAAAGTACTGAATTTTTAGGGAAAACAGGAGAACTTAAAGAATTAATGACAGAAATAAAATGAAAACTAAATGTTGTTAGAAATGTACAGCGTATAGATGATAGGGAACTAAGGCAGTTGATTCTTAATGATTATCATACATTACCAACTGAAGGACACGCTGGTGTCCAGCGTATGTATAATAACATAAAGAGACAATATTTTTGGCCAGGGTTAAAAAACGATGTGATAGTATTTATTATGTAGAACTAGATACTGTTGTTTTTCTTGTCGTATCCTGACTACATTGATACCCAATTAACCAAAAACATTACACAAAATAGAAAATTGGGATTTTTCATTTGTAAAGTTGAATAATTATGACTTAGATGTGAAGTTTGAGAAATTTTTTCATATAATTATGGAAGCGCTCGAAGTAGCATTTCCAGAAAAGATTTTAAAATTAAATAAATTTAAAACAAGTCATGTTGCTCGGTATAATGATGAATTAAAAACTTTAAGAATACAGTTATATTCTTTAAATGAGGTTTATACACTTACTCCGACTAGATCCAACAGAAGTGCATTCTTGGAGTTTAGAAAATATTATAAAAAGAGGGTCGCAGATGCAAAAAAAGCTGCTAATGAAAATTATATTCATTCTAAACAAAATAAAGTAAAAGCAATGTGGGATGTTATTAACCACTTTCAGCCTGCTAAAACAAAAACTGTTTCAAATAATAGTTTAGATTCAGATACTATGAATAATTTCTTTATAAATCAGCCTCTGGACATAGCAAATAAATTGAAAAACACTAGTGACTTACACCAGGCGATTTTCTCAATCGGAGTTCTGTGACTAGCTTCACTTTTTCTAATATTACACCAAATATGGTGAGGCATGCTATTGATGCCTTAAATAACAGTGATAGTAGGGACATATATGGTTTAACTGTGGGCTTAATTAACAACATAAAAAATAAGCTTATTTTCCCCTTAACTACATTATACAATGATTGTGTTAACAATAGTTATTTTCCACAGCATCTCAAAACTTCAAAAGTTATTCCCATATATAAAAACGGATCAGTCGAAGAGTGTAGTAACTATAGACCGGTAAGCATTATTCCAGTGATTGCGAAGATTTTTGAAATAATCCTTTCAAAGCAGATTTATTTATACATGGAAGCCCATGGGATGTTTCATCCATGCCAGTATGGCTTTCGTGCCAATAAGGGCACTGAATTGGCTATCTTAAACTTGGTTGATACCATAACAAGGGAGTTTGAGAGTGGAGGCTTTGCGGGCGTGACCGTCTGTGACCTTAGCAAGGCCTTCGACTGCGTTTCGCATGCGACTTTGATTATGAAACTAAAACATTATGAATTCAGTAATAATAGTGCATCACTTATTCAATCATATTTAGCAGATCGTTGTCAGAGTGTGTATTTTAACGATAAATTATCTGAATTGGGTGCCGTTGGTGTTGGAGTGCCGCAGGGATCGGTGCTAGGGCCTGTCCTATTCATCATTTATGTAAATGATCTTTCGACTAGTGTTCCTGGTACTGGTCTTGTGTTGTACGCTGATGATACCACTCTGATCAACGTAAATTCTGATCTTCTGGCACTTCAGGATGAAATGTTGGGAGCGCAGTCGGGGGTTTCTGGGTGGTTCGCGGCCAACTCTCTCTCATTAAATGAAAGCAAAACCCAAACACTTATTTTCACACAGAGGCAGGTACTGCATCAACAACCAGTGGTTAAATTTCTGGGTATTGTCATGGACCAGAAGCTTCTGCGGGAAAAACATGTGGAATTTCTTGCTAACAAATTGTCAAAAAATCTTTATCTTCTTAGAAACTAAGGGCCCATCGCGAATCAGGGTACATGTATGAATGCATATTTCAGTTTGTTTCACTCTATAATGTCTTATGAAATTCTAATCTGGGGTCACTCTCCACAGGCACAAAAAAAATTTTTTTTTCAAAGAAAAGCAAGTGTGCTTGTGTACATCAATGTATTTTTATTTTTTAAATTATTTTAAATTGTATTTTAAAATCGTGGCATGTGAAATTTTTATGTAAGTTTAAGCATATGATTGTCATTTACTTTAGATACCTACCTACTTGAATGTATTTTTGACGTGTGTAAAATCTATTTTGATTATTGGCATTAAATAAATATCTATCAATCTTTTTTTCTGTACATTACAATTACATTTCTGTACATTAAAATAACAATCTAGGGGAAGACGGGGATCATTCGGCACCTTAAAGGCTATTTTGGAATAGGGCATTTAATTACATCTTAAAATTATTCTTATACATTGCATGACCGAGTATAATACTTTGTCTAGAATCTTATGGCACTTGTTGTAGGAAAAAAAGTGTCATAAATGTAAAGAAATTGTATTGTTTTTGTTGTGTTGTGACCGAATGTTCCCTTACGTAGTGTGCATTCGCCTACCAGTGGGGGATGATTCGTCTACACAGAAAAACACTACAAATCTTACAATATTAATTTAAGAATCATATTTTGCGGGATTATCATCTATTGGATAACTAAACTGTCAAAGTTACAATAAAACATATACTACGACGAGTGACTAAGTTGGCTAATTAATTATAGGAAAATAAAACGTATTGGAACGTCCTTTTCTCCTAAAAAATTTATTGATTCTTGTAATAGTATCACTACCGTTCAAAATTTGAGCAATGAAGTGGATAATCGAATTCTTTACCTTAAAGCGCACTAGCACACAATTATTTTGAGCTACTTCTCATTTGTCCTTGATTTCAGATATTTCTTCAAGGTCATCGCTTAGACCACCCCTGAATCATCATGGAGCGAAAGATCACCACTGTCATCTGATGGCGTTTATCCCTAGCCGTTTTTTTTTAATAAGTTCCTAGTCACTTCTTTTTGCTTCATAATTTTCTTCTTTATTTCTTTTTTTTTTTTAATTTCCTCTGATGAGTTTTTTTTCTGGAGTATTAGTGTAAATTTATGCTCTTATATTTACGAGAAATTTTTAACTTTTTGGGACAACAGTCTTGAAACATCCTCGCAATCAGCTTTCTTATATGCGATGTCAGAATCGATGGTGGAACGATTGCAATCGTGCGTTTTATCAGAAGGTGGCCATTTTCAACATTTGCTTTGATTAACTGTTCAGGAAAACAGTTCAGGTAACAAAAAAGTTGTAGTATTAGTTGGTAAATCCGAAAAAAAAATCAAAATTAGAAAAAAGTCAGTGGCGTACTTTTTTTTGTCAATAATATCGTTAAGGTGCTCCCCGGGAGGTCACTAGACTTAATAAATTGAATCTAGTTAGAGCTAGTTAAGCCCCTTATCATTATGAATAACGGTACCAAATTTCAATAATGTAGGGAAAAGGAAATTTAAAAAAATTATAAAAAAACCTATTTTTTGTTTAAACTTTAACACCCTGTAAATCAAAAGCGGGGCAACTCCGGACACATGTTTATATGAACTTTTTCTCTTAGAATATCATAAGGAATCACCCTCTTAAGTTACGTACCGTACTTCTGAAACACCCTGTATATACTTACGTTATAAAACTTGAGGTTTTTCTTTATGTCAAGTATACACAAAATACCACCACAAATACTGATGTCAAAAAACATTATCAGGAACGGTGATTTAAATTTTTTTTTTTAATTTCTACCACAACAAGCAAATGTAGTAACTACTATGGACTGATGCAAAATCGTTCATTTCAAATGTAATTACTTAATTTTTGCACGAATTCCAAACCAAATGGTCGTCCATTCCCCGGACGAATGATCCTCATCTTTCTCTACTCAACAATATTGTTTTAAAAAGTTTTATCTGTCCAGAAAGGACTTTTATGTTTTTCATATTTATTTATACAGTAAATTCTCTCAATAGCGACCACCCTCGGGGAATCAAATGTTGGTCGGTTAATAGAGAAAAATTAAAACAACTGGTCTGCATTTTATAGTGTTTGCTTGTTAATAAGTATCTATATATATGAAAATAATTATAAATAGTTTTGTTAAAGATTATCAGAACTAAAATTAAATGAGATGAAGCCAATTTACCAATATGGATGTACTGCACGTGCATACTAACATATAAGTTATACAACGTACTGTTTGTTTGCTTTGAAATTTATTAAATATTTTTTAAAATAATCAGAAATTAATGATTGCTTCATATTTTTTACTTCACTTGTATAAAATTCAGATTCATATTTTAATAGCAATTGAGAAGTCTCTCAAACTTGCGTAGGCTTCAGATAGGCTTGATATTTTGGACACTCGAGCAAGTTTAGGTTCCTCTTTCTCTCAGAGTTGGGAGTAGTTTCATCCGTTTCTTGGATCTCTTCAATACACTCGATGATAGTCAATTTTGCACTTTCTGTTGGCTAATCGTTATCAATAGAGGTAAATTAATGTTAGGAAATAGTTGTGCCGGCGGAATATTATCTTTTTCTTCGAAATCGTCAATATTATCTGTATTAACACTGAAATCCGGCTTTCATAAAGCATTTTTTTATTGTCACTGGGGGCAAATTGCGCCAGGCCCCGAAATCCATATCAAGGCGTTGGTTATGGTAATATCATTTTCGATTTTTTGAAGAGGACAACCACTGTCTATACATGTTAAAAGCTTCTTAATAAGATAGCTTCTGTAGAGCATTTTAAAATTATAAATGATGCCTTGTTCGCAATGTGAGGTAGTATTGGGTGGAAGAAAAATAAGTTTGACATTATCCAGTGTAATTTTGGGATGAGACGTTGCATTATCCAGAAATAATACCACTCTTCTATTCTGCTACTTCATCTTGGTATCAAATCTGTAAAGCCAAGTTGTCATGATGTCTGCTGTCATCCACGCTTTTCTGTTTGAGACCCATTGGAGAGGTAACTTATCGATATGTGCGCCCTTAAATCATCGATGATTTTTGCTTTTGCCTATTATGAGTGGTTCTTCTTTCTCACCTTCCATATTTGCGCAGAACAGAATTGTAAATCATTGTTTTGCTGTTTTTTTTTTCAGTAAACTTGTCATCTTTCAATGCATATGTTTTTGTTGGCAATACACGATATTAGAGACCTGTCTCATCTGCATTAAGTATACGTCCCATAGGGCATAATCCTTTAAAATGGTCAATAGCCTTTCTTACCAAACTGTTACGTTTTCGATATTGATATCGGCTGATTCGCCACATATTTTCTCGAAGCTAATATCGTGCCGACGACGGAATTTTCTAACCATCCATTTGATGCCTTGAAGTAATCTAATCCTAGACAGTAAGCATATTCAAGGGCTCTTGTTAGAATTATGGGCCCGGATACTGGTAAGTGCTTGTTTCGCGCCTTACGAAACCAGTTAAAAACAACTTGGTCCACTGCCAGTCCTTCGGTTTTGGGAAATTTTCTTTTTTCTTCACCGTTGCCACCTTCTTCAAATAAATTTCTAAATTATGCTTTATTTTGAAGCAACATAGTCACTTGGATCTTACCCACTTTAAATTTTCAGACAATTTCCTGGTACTTAAACCAGTTTCTTCACTTTCCTCGATTATTTCAATTTTTTCGCTTAAAGAAAGCTATTTCCTTTTTCCCGCTATCTTCAAATATTCACGTTAGTCCCAAAACACACATAGACTGTTCAAAACAGAACTAATTTTAACAACCGATTTATCAGTCTTTAAAGCAAATTGAATGGATCCGCCTGCAATAAAGTAATTAGTGAATGTACTTAATATTTCTTAAGAATTGTCAGGTTGGGTTTTACTGTCCCTAATGGAGGGTGTTTTTAGCATTAATGTTTACTAAAAATTCCGATGATGAGTGCTGCGTGAATTCATAACCGGTCGTTTAATGCAGGTGGTCACTTCATAGAGGTGGGCGCAAACAGATTTTACTGTAGTACCTACTAAACATTTTATAGTATAAAAGTATTTGATAATAAAAACAATTCTATTTTTTAGAGCTTGTCAACGACAGCAACGTACAATTTTTAGATCAAGACGATGACGATGATCCAGACACAGAATTGTACCTAACGCAACCATTCGCGTGTGGTACGGCTTTTGCCGTTAGTGTATTAGATTCCTTAATGTCTACGGTAAGTGATGTTGTAGGTATTTCATGTAGGTAAACTTTATTATTTCCAATTGGCAAAATTGGCGAAAAGGTCCTAAAACCCTATCGTGTCCTTAAATAGGATTTTTAATTTTTCTCCGATATTTTTATTTTAAGAATATTGCAGAAATCTCCTGTTTTTAAGATATTCCAGAAACAAGGACACCACACACATTTCTTATGGGAAATGGCTTTTAGTCTTTCTAAAAATTTGATACTTTTGTTATAGTTCTTGATCTCCTGATCAAAACTTAAATAAAGTCTTTCGAGTTTTTTTTTATTCAAAATTTTAGCATTTTACGTTTCTTAAACACACACACACCTACAACCATACATGAATGATAAACCAGTACACCCTGTATATCATTATTTGTCATAAACAAACGTACTCACTATCAAACTAAATCTTAAAAGTTATCATTTCTGTATTAAAATTCCTTAAATACAAAAATTTTGAACTTATCATAAAAATCAAAAAAACCTAACTTTAACGCCCTGTAAGTATATCAAAAACCACCTGTGTGACTTATTTTCTCGCACTATTATTAAAAGCTCTTTTTTAACATATTGTCCTCAAAGGGTATACTTTTCTCAGACAGCCAATCTATAATCTCCCTTTTTCTTGCAAGTAGTCGTAGGTAGTTTCTCTAAAAGCCTTAAATGGGGGCTGGTGTTATCTAGGTATAAAAACATAGTGGAGTAGTTCATCTCCCCGCGCTGCACGCCGCGATGCTCGCCATGCATCGACCCTTGCCGCTGTGAAACATTAAAATGTAAACACATAGTTGAGTAGTTCATCTCGCCGCGATGCTCGCCGCACGGCGATGAATAAGCAATACCACAGAAACGACTGAACAGAAAGATACTGGAGAGGTGCACCTAGCCTCACACGTTGCAGCTCCGCGATTGGTTCGTTCTGTAGGTCTGCTAGACCTCCAGATTTCTCATAATATACCTTCCCGCCTTTTAAACAAAGTCTAAAAACTCCCGATTTTCATTTGAACCTCCCGCAATCTACCGCGTAATTTGGTGTAATGTGAAAGCGCCCAGGAACCTGGGATGTTAGTGTAGCAATAATTAAATTAAGTTATGTAGTATAACATTTGCTACTTTATCATCTCTGCTAGAAACACGCACTCTACTCTAAAATAATACAATGAGTGCATTATTTGAGACAAATAATTGGCGTCAACAACAACAAATTTAATGTAAATATTTGATTGCAATATATTTAAGGTCTGACCCAAAATTTGAACCTTTTCTCAAAATGTCTAAAGAGGTCAGTTAGCTAGTGGTTATGACATAGATGTCGATTTATTATTTAAAGAATTTGTGAACTTTCACCTTTTTGGGAGAAGCTACCCGAAGATTTTACAAAGTTCATGAACTGATGGTTTATAATTTGAAGCATATAGTTCTCCATATTTATATGTTTTTTTTTTTCCTCACTCCAATGCGATAAGCGAGATAATTTTCAGTTTGATCTTTATAGCGGGGAGAAAAGAAACAAATTGCCTAGCAATAAAATCCTTGGAGGCAAGCCAAGAATTTATTAAATTTTTAGAACAATATGGAAAAAGTATTTTTGGTCAAGAAAGAAACAGCTTAAAATCTTTATAATTATTTGTGATCAGAATTGCTAATAATAATAAGTCTATACCTAGTTTTTATTTACTTGCCAAGACAAAGAATAACATTTGTCCGTCGATATATTTGTATTTCCACACTGTCAAGTAGGTTAGTTAGGCAAGATTCATCGACAAAAAAGAGAGCGGCACCCAAACATTTTTCGCTCATAGGGCGGTTTTTCTCCGGCGACCCTGCTGCGGGGCTGTTTTTTCATCTAGCCTCCCGCTTTTTAATTATATGTGGCAGCCCAGGTTCGTTAAAGGTGAGACATCACAACATGCGGATTTGCTTACCCTACCAGCAAAAGAAACAAGTAGTTGTAAACAAGCCTCCTGTTGGTAATTCTTAGCTGATAGTACAAAGATAGGTTGGTCTATGGTACAAATGATAGAATTCACCAAGTTTAGTGCGTTCTTTATTTACTGGGTGCACATTCCATCTTTGATTTCCCTATTTACTTTTAAAAAAATTGACTGAAAGCCATTATACCCATAAGAAAAGTATTTACTTTATTAATAATAAAATTTGTAGTGGTTGGAATTTGCAAGGTTTTAGAATAAAATATATTAAAGCTATTAATTTTACTTTTGTTATATTGCAGACATATTTCAACCAAAATGCCTTAACACTGATTCGTTCACTAATTACTGGAGGTGCCACACCGGAGCTAGAACTAATTCTTGCAGAAGGAGCTGGTCTGAGAGGGGGATACAGGTAAGTTATGTTAAGAACCAACATTGGTAGCAGACCTAACCTGAACAAAGAAATTCATGAACTGAGAGACTGCAGGTGGTTTTAATTGGTTAGAACAAAAATACGTAATCTTAAAATTATCAACGGAGAATGAAACCAGATGGTTCCATCTCGTGGTGCTGGTAAGAAACACCTTTTCTCAAGCATACCTGCGTCCTCTGACATAGACTATTACAAATCACAAATATCAGAAAAAATTACTTGCAAAGACAATCGTCACAATTTCAGGAGTCTTCACTAGGCAGCGCTATCAAAGTGCCGGTTGAACAAACCAAGGAACAAAGTACAAGAATTGCTTTTTCCTCCTGCCAGACCCATCCTCAAAGGCGCTGTGAGGCTACAAGGTGTGGCAGAAGGAAAAAGCAGAGGAGTCTGCTGAGTGAAGCTGAGTTTTTAAATCAGAAAACCGACAATCAACGGAGAATGAAACCAGATGGCTCCATTTGATCTTAAAAGTTTATTTTTCTTTCCGTAGCACTCCAGAAAGCTTATCTAACAGAGACAGATGTCGCGTAGGTCAAATATCACTCTACGATGGCCCTTTAGCTCAATTCGGCGAAACAGGGAAATACGGCGATCTTTTCGTCGCAGCACTAAAGCAGTTCGGAATGCTCTGCATCGGCTTGTACCGATTTAGAGATACCAGTTCATCGTGCGACGCTAGTAGTAAAAGATACGTGATAACCAATCCTCCTGATGATTTTCAACTACTGCCAACTGATCAGGTAAAGATGATTTATCTAAACAATAATCCTTCAATATTCTCAAAGTACTCAAAGCAGATTTAAATGTTTAATTTTTTTTTATAAGACAACTGTGCATGTTCCCAAGTATTCGAATATTTAATTTTTTTTTAATAAGACATCTTCTGGTATTAGGTAACTATTAATTATCCTCTAATAAATCTTAAAAACTAAAGCATATCCATTGATGCTCGTTAGATTGTTCAAGCTAGAACATACACGTTTTGTGCTCTTCTTTTAACACTTTAGTCGCTACACAAGATCAAATGGTTTGGTTCTCTTTAGTCCTCGGACTTGGTGTTGGTTGTCCAGCAGCTGTAGAGGTTCTGCGTTGATATCTAGGTGAAGTCTGACCTCATAAATACAACATATCAAGAAGCATTAACTATATTACGCAGCACTTTGTTCTGAAACGCCTGTATTGATTTGATATTGCTATCACAGATACAGCCCCAAAGCTGAATGCTGTAGAGCCTCACCGGTTTGAAAACCGGGTTGTAAATACCTAAGCATTTTATTGTACAATTGATAATATTGAATTTTCTTCTCAGAAGCCGATAATGTTTTTGATATTTTAAATATTTTCTTCCCCACTTGCTCTTTCCACCGAAGTTTTTATCATCAATAGTCATGCTGTGATGTACTGTGTTGATATGTACCTGTGCTAGCTTCTTGTTAGTAAGGTATACATGTATTCATTTAAGTTCGTTAAACTTGATTTTCCATTGTTTTGTCCAATCAACTACCATATGTTGCTTGTAATTTGCAGTTTTCTAGTAAAGCTGTCATGATCAACTGCGAGAATAGCAGTGTCGTCAGCGAATGTGGCTATAATAATTTCTTTCGATACTGGCAAGTCACTCTATATAACAAATACAGAATGTGGCTTAGGGCACACCGGGCGGCTTTTTCAATGTGTAGTTATAATCTATAAATCATGGATTATTCCAAAATACTTTACAACCTCTGGCTATCACCAAACTGCCTAAACCTAAGCTTAAGCCCTTTCTTAACTTTTCTTTTAAATGCAGCACAGGACAGACCGCGTAAACCCGGGTTGATACTGTTATAGGGTTTAGTTGCTGTATATGAATAAGAATGTTGAAAAGGTGCTGCTTTGTGGTTGTGGAACATTGGTATTTTACTCTCATATGAATCTACTGTTTAAGCTAGAAATTATGACAATTTCGCCGAATAATCGGGTGGAAATGGATTTTTTGAACGACATTCACGCTATATTTGAGGAAATAGTTAGTAAAGAACAAAACAAACAATACCACGGATTAGGAATAAATCTGTGACAATGACAATGTTGACAATACATATGCCGGTAACAGAAAATTGTAAAATTAATATTTTTCAAGTCGGAATATTCATCCTACAGCTTGATTCTAAAAAGTCTATCGGAGATATACAGATATATCATGTTAAGATCACTACATACCGCATAGGAAGTATTTTATTGAATTTATATATCAAAAGCCTTAATGTCACACCCTATCAAACACTGTGCAATATCTAAGAATACTGCGGAATACACTTGTTTTTCCACTGGATCAGTCGTTGAATGATTCTGCCTAAATCCGAATGGAAAATGCGTAATTAGGATACTATTTTCGATCAGTAGCCGTAGTATCTTAAGTAAGTAGTAGCTTCTCAAAAATTTTTGAAACAAAACAAAAAAATTACGAGAGCATTAATATATTTTTTTTAACGTAAGTAAGGAAGGTTTAAAGGAAGTAAGGAACAGGAAGACTTCTGCTACAAATCGAACGATACCACGGATTAGGAATAACTCTGTGACAATGACAATATTGACAATATATATATGCTGGTAACAGAATATTGTAAGATTGACATTTTCGGAATATCGATCTTCCTAGTTGATTCTAAAAATTCAATTTGAACTTTATAGCGCATCGAAAGCTGTTGAGATGCCTTATGAGATCATGTGCAGGTCGAGCCAATGTCGAGCAATATAGAATGAGCTCTAACCTTCGGCTGCGCAGTAGATAGGTAGATAGGTATCTCTATCGTACACTGACTCTCCTTTTCTATCATCTACACATCTCAGAGCTCAACCTTAAATGCACGACCTGTACGTTTCTTAAGTTAGATCCAATTTTTAACTTCGTTCTTTCCTCGTTCGCCTTAGTCATCATTAGATATGTTTTGGATTCAGAAATAATTCTTTACATAATTGAAGTGTATCGACAGCTTTCAGGGTGTTACTTAAATTGATTGAATTGGGGGGGGGGGGGGGGGGGCATTTATAATCCTTATTTTATCTTTGAATGCTGTTAAACGAAAATGAACTAAATAATATTAACAATACATTTATCACTCACTAAAACACTAAAATTTGAAACAAACTCTCTGAAAAATACTCTTTTTAGGTATTTGTACTGATGCAGTTCGATCCGGGATTAGAATATAAACAAGTTAGGGGACGCACAGGCACGGGCCAAGGCAGCGGAACGGGCGGAGGAGGAACCAATAAAGATGAGAACTCTTGACTGTTGCTGTGTAGCGCCCTCACGGACGGACCATATTCCTACATTTAGAACTTACGTGGTCCAATAAATAGAAAACGTATACCCACCATTCCAATTATGTTAAATGTTTCCTTATTTTAGGTTATGTATAAATAATCCCCTGATAATTTTCCTTTTATTTATTCAGCGGTGTTAATTTTTGTGGACTTCTCATAATAATATACAAATCAATAGTTCTATAATTAGGAAAAAATACGGTATATTTTTTAATAAAATAGTATATTATACAATGTGGCCCCAAGCTAGGCCTACATGTATTGGGGTCTTGAAAACTATAGGACAACTATAGTTTTCAAGAGCTGACGTACGTAATTATAACTGGGAATATAAATAAGTTTTTACATATTCTTGTTTTTTCTTTAATAATTTAAAATATAAATAAAAAATCTTGCTTTGAACCAATTTTAGCCAATATTCAGCCATATGATGTAAGAGCATTGGTATAGCGCTCATCAACACGTAGAGCTCGAGTAGCGCACTTACTGGGCCATCCCTCTGTAGGTGGAAGTGAGAACCATCCAATTCAAAGTAACGCTACTGGAGTGCTCCATTCTGATGAGCGTGACCATTGATTTATATCACTGTTGAAATAGTGACGTAATTTTTCTACAACCGAGCAAAAAGTACAGTTTTGCGCTTCCAAAGGAAAGCACCAAGTAGCACTTTTCCGAGAAGCGAGCGTTTTCTTCACTTTACCGCTCGCTCGCCTGATTACCTTAACAACCATCATAAAACATCTGGTGTTCCTCATGTTGGACCCAAATTTGAAAGCAGGCGTTGAGGGGTGTTTGACACATGCCGACAATTTTGTGAGCAGTAATAAGGTATTAAATAAATAGTATGTACCTATGCAATTTATAAATTTTATTTTGCAGTAAATACATTTAAATAAACATTCTTTCAAAAACACCGATTGTAGAAAAAATCATGTGTGCAATTCAAGCGCAAATAAGAGACATTGCCGCTCTCGCGAGGTAGCCGCGCGACACGTAGCAAAGTTCTCGCTTGGAGCGGCAATGTTTCACTTTGCGCTCTTAATACACAAATAGCTATTGTGTATTAAGAGCGGATAGTGATACTTTGCCGCTCGAAACAGAAAGTTCTGTGGGAATCGGCGAAGAACTTACCGCTCAAATTGCACACATTGCTTAGAACCAAAGACATAATTGTCTTTGCTTAGAACCAACAAACGCAAATATTCTACTGTTATATGTATTGTGTTGTGTTTCCTACTTATTATCATTTTTCTCGGCAATTTTATATAAGTATTATTAGGCTTTAATTGTTTAATTATTTTGAAAACTGCTGTTTGGATGGTTTTAAATATTAAGAAATTTACTAAAATATTTACTTTTAGGCTGCGGTTTCTTTTAAAGTAATAATGTAATTTACTTTATTTGTAAATAAAGTTAGAGGCGACCGCCAAAGTTACTTTGCACTCTAGAGCGCCAATAATGTCAAATTATAACAAATTGGGAAAACGTCAACTTTGCGGTGACTTTTCGAAGCACAAAATCCTACTTTGAATAGTGATCGTAGGAAAAATTAATTTTTCGACTAAATTTGTATTGAATTGGCTGCCAAATATCATTTTTACGCAATTATTTCAACATTGACGCGAATCATCCGCGTTATCATACGTTTTGCACACTTTATAGGAGCGGATGAAGCTGCATACACTCCAACGTTGCCAATACAAAAGTAGGAAATATTTTATTAAATAAATTTCTAATTCGGGAGGGGTTATGCAGTGCGGTTATTCAGATGATTTCCATTGCCTTTTAAAAACATATACTAAAAGCAGGAAAACACCTTGACATTAAAACACTTAAGACAGGGAAACGCCTGTTTTGACTGATTTTGTTTAATGGCAACGTTGAAGTGTATGCAGCCGCTCTTCACTCTAGTAGCTAACTTTAAGAAAATTGGACATACTTTTGACACATTTACATAAGAATCTTACTTCCCCACTTGCCCGCCTCTTGAACTTAGCTCAATTAGTGGTTAAAACGCAAACAGCTAAGGTCCTTACATCATAGAGCTGATTGACTTACATCCAAAGGCTAGTCCAGATTAGACGCTTGGCGTTTTGTTTGCTCATCAGCAACACGGCGTGAATGTGCCAAAATATTAGGGGATGCAAGGTAAACTATTTTAACTAAAGGTGGATTAATGCAGGACACTTTTAGTTTTTACTTTTACCTTAAGTAAATTTGACAGCGTTTATACAGATAATTTAAGATTTGCTTACGCAAGCGCACAAGCACTACAAATTTGTTGACGCTTTTTATTCCTAACCAAAGATTATCTACATACTATAACATATTAAAGTTTTTTTTGTGTCGAATTATTGTTTATCTATTTAAATAATATCACCCTTAAAACACCTTAAAGTCAGCCAAGAACGGAATATCAAATTTCTAGGATTGTAAATCTCACCAAACAGTAGTCAGGTATTTCGAGCATGCGCAGATCCATTTTGCTTTAATTTTAATTTAAGAAGTTGAGAGTTGGCGAACTTCTTATATAAAACGTAAAGTTAAATTAAAGTAAAAGTGTTCTGCACAACCCCATCTCAACTAATCAGCATTATCCAAAGCATTTCTTATTTAAGTACCTATTTATAACTTTTAGTTAAAATGAACATACTTAATTAATCGCTTAGTCCACACAAATCATCAGTGCTTTGTTATGAAATAACGGCATAACACCATTAATAGTTTTATATAATTTTAATTAAGTCTTTATGTGCTCAAAAGTCGACAGGGTTATCGTTATATATATATATAATATATGGAAACGGTCTCATATTTTAGAACCTCCTTAAAAAATTACAATTTACTTTTACAATTACCGGGAGTTTTTGGGGATGCCCAATTCAATGGCCATCCACACACGGAGGCTTCGGAGCGTACGTAAACATGGGGTGTTCCGAAGTGAAGGACTGGAGCGACACCGTGCCTTCACAAACTGCCAGGATTGCCATATGAGCTTAGCCGGGAGAATTCAAAAAATGTTTGTTAGTGAGCTAGAAGTGTTTCAGATCGGGCAAGTTTGAAAAGGCGTGTGGTATTTTATAAATCTGAGAGGTTTTGTTTTCAACGTGATACTCCACTAATCAACACTTCTGCGCGCGATGAGTTTTCAACGGCACTTATCACTCCTGCGCTCCGGAATCTATGTGTGCGGTTGGCTATTATTTGCAACGTTACCATGTTTACCAATCCTATGATACTGTAAGCAACTTCGTTTTTTTTTAATGGGAGCCCATTTTTATTATAATCAATTAAGCGTCCCGATATTATCAAAATCTTGATTTTGCTTGGTATTTAAAATATGGCAACACGTTTTTTTTTGTTGGAATATGTGAAAACGGTCTTATATCGCACCAGCTACAGAATACTGTCATAATATCGAAGACCTGAGTTTTATAGTAGAAATTTAAAGATTTGGGCGGTTCGCTTTTTAACATTGTAAGGACAATCTGATTAGTAGCAATGTTTTTTGGTTTATTATTGGACGCGCGCGTCTTATCTAAAAAATTTGATTTAAGCTGATATTTGAACCCCTAATAACATTACATTTCTTTAGTATGTTGTCACACTTAGGTATCCTGACCATAACTCAATCACTTTTTCGTTTCCGCAGATTTGCTACATCTCAAGATGTGTCGACACACTGTCAAAACATTATAGAAATTATGTTTGTGCTGCTCTCTATCTTTTTCTGTTTATGATATTTTTGAGATCACTTTAGATATCATTTTCAATTTTAGTAGGTACTAACTAGGCATAATAAGAGATTTGCTCTACTTCTGCCAGTGTCGTCCGTGCTAACATGTATTTTGATATTCTTAACGAAAAAAAAAAGTATTCCACCGTTTCTCTTGAAAATAAACGTGACCAAACTGTTTTCGATTTAAAAAATAAATGACACTTGTTAACATATCGCTTTTATGCATATATTAGAGTTTGATCAAATTGTATTTATCTCCTAAAGGAAACGAAAATAAAAAGATTGTCAAAAGGCATTTTGCATTAGATATTGAAATGTATGTGCTATTAAAAATAAGAAATGCTGTGGCGTACTTATTTTTTGTTCGGATTAAAAATTGTAAAGCTGGGGTTTCCTCGAAAGCGGCCCCGTCACATAGCGGCCGTCAAAATCCAGTAAATTACGTCTCAACAAAAGCTGCTGTGCGATTTAAGTGTAAGTAGTTCCCGATAGAGCTTTACTCAACTGTAGTCGAGTTCGGTTAAACCTCGCGGATGAGATGAGATAGCCCTAAGATTTAAAACAGCTGATCGTCAGATTACTTCGAGGTTGTCGGTTAATTACGGAACGGTTCTTGTGTTTGATAAACAACATAACCCCACTTTTTTCCTTTTTCGTAAAAATCGTAAATGAAAATGAATAAAAATTTGTTAATCCCAATGGTTCAAATCGGCTACGATGTGATTATGGAAGAGGATGATACGAATTAGAAATCAGGTCGAAAAAGTGAGGGATGTGTCAATTAGCGAGTCCTCGGTTTCCTCGCTCGAGAACCTCCGGTAAAAAGATGATGCTTAAAGTCATCTGTCCGATTAAAATGAACGGAATTCGTTTGTCATCAGTCAGCGCGAAAACGACTAAGCAAACGAAATCTGACAATTCGATGAATCGGAGACCTCCCCGAGGATTAACCGAACTCGACTGCCGTAACGTAAGATAGCCCTGCCATCATATTTAAAGCGGTGTCAGTGTGACAATTGGCTCACCGTTTTTTGATCTAGGTTAGGGTAAATTCATATACCTACGCCTTCTTCTGCAAGTTTTTTTTTATATTACTGCGATTCTTCCTTTCTCCTATGACTTTACAACTGACGCCACCGCTTGCCGCATTTTTCCACCGTTGTATGACGTAATTCACCGGATTTTGGCGGCCGCTATCTGACGGTGCCACTTTCGAGGAAACCATAGCTTTACACCCTCAAAAATAAAGCGGTGGCGGACCTATGTTTATATAAGCTTTTTTCCTTAAAGTCGTCCAAGGATCAAGACCATTAATCCATCAATTTCATTCACTCTGGATGTCGTCTTCGTCAGTTTTTGTTATGACACTTTTCCGAATTTCTTTTAAGAATTACTTGATTCGATTGAAATAGGTAGTTAGTGAAATAAATTGGTCGGGTCAGAGGATTACAGAAATTTTCAATTACTTTCCTTGTTCCTTATAAAGATTTTCTTGTTTCGGAATTGTCATTATTCTTAAAAAAAAATCATTATTTTGTATCATTAAAACAGAATCAGATCTAGTTTGTCACGTATACACATTAATAATATTTGAAGACTTGTAGTAAAAACCGGGAAAAAAAATCCAAAATCTCGTTTACACCTGAAAACAGTGTTTCGTGCCATCGCTAATAACCCATAAAGCTGGCTATGTGCCAAACGTATTGGAAATATTTTAATTACAGGTAGATGGCACGCGTGTTAAATGTAGCGAGTGAATTAATATAAACCGTGCTAAATGCCATTACTTCTTCTACTTCTCCGCGACGGAGGTCGACAATCATCATGGCTATCTTGAGTTTGGAGGCTGTTGCTCTGAAGAGTTCCCCCGAGGTGCATCCAAACCATTCCCTCTGGTTTCACAGCTAGGATATTCACCTCCTACCTACATTTCTCTTTCCAAAGATCTTTCTCTGCACAATCAGTTGCAGCATAGCATATTTCTCCACTATTGTGATATATCCAAGGTATTGTAACTTTCGGATCATAATGATCTCTATTATCTCCCTCTTCTTGTTCATTCATGACATCAGTGTTTATTAAGTAGGTAATCAGTCCATGAAATTTTCATAATTTTTAGGTAGAGCCACATTTTGAATGATTTAATTTTCTTAGCAGTCTTTGCGTTCAACGTCCAAGCTTCTACCCCATAAAGAAGTGCACAGAAGATGTAACATCTCACCAACCTGACCCTCAAATTCAACGTTAGGTCTCTGGCGCTAAGCACCTTTCTCATCCTGATGAAATTTGATCCGGCTATTTCTATGACAGTAATATGAAATAAGCAGCTGTCATCGTTGGTAGTTTTTAACTGTGCCATTTTGTGTGTTGTTTATTTACAACAGAAGCCATTCAGAGAGCAAGAAAGAAATATCGGAAGCACGGATATTAAAGCAATATTACCATTTTGAAAGCCTGAAAATAGAGAGTTCTATGAAAATTTGTTAAGGTAGACTTTGTTGATCGATGTTTCCTTCTTTGTAAAAATATTTGTTTTGTAGTTTGTTTATTTGAATAACAAAGATTTTATTTTGAATAAAAATGTTATTTTTTTATTATGCGTCTACTCAACAATACAAATAGTTACTACACAAAATGGTCAAAGCACTTAGATCTTAAAACTTCGGTGTGAATTTAAAAAGAGTTAGAAACGGAATTTTAATCATTTATAATGTTGCATTACATAATTACAAATATCACACTCAGCACCTTTTGCAGAATTTAAAGTTTAGTTTAGTTAGTTCCTTTTAGAAACGATTACAAAATTCTCTTTCAAATTTCAAGTTAATAGCGTCAAAACATGTATTTTATTTGACATATAAAAATATTTGTGAATTTCTATAATCAAAAATAAACTTTATATACCAAAAATATGGATCATCTCAAATTTTTATTTTGGTACATAGCCCGGTTTTTATTACAAGTCTTCATTTTATTTTAAACAAACTTAGAAAACTTCGTTCCTGTTCGGTTCCATCAGACCCAATCCCTGGACGCATTTCGCCGTATAACTGCTCATCAGCAAGGCTATATAAGGTTAGACAAAAAGGAAAGCGACCTCAGAGTGCGTCATGTGGAAACTATGCTAGTTAAGAAATGCCACTTTACAGATCGGGAGAACCGTAATAATACGCTAGACTGTTCTGTATCGGGTGCAATATTTTTAAAAAATATACAATCCATATATTATTTCAACGAAAAAACCATGTTGCCATAGTTTACAAACCCCGCGAAATACAGATTTGGCATTTAGGAACTTTGATAATGTTGGAAGGCTGAATGGATTACAATAAATGGCATCCAGAAGCCGGTTCTGAATTAACTAAACTAACCTTGTATGAACTAGTGCTATGAAAAAAATATGTTGAATTTCCTCTAAACAAATCTGAACTATCTTGGCCTTTTTAAGTGACGTAAAGGCTTAATCATATCCCAACATACCGATCTATTGCCATTTTTATCATGCGTCATAAATACTATATCTATTATGTACAGCCACAAAGCCAGACATCGCGAATATACTTACAACTTGGATAACTGGCATCACCCATTCCTAAATAAGATATAAATATTATACAAAAATGACAATACACCGCCCGTATATTTTGTCCTTATACTCTACATAACCAAAATTTATTTTTTTGTGGGGTAACTAACGTACTAACAAAAATGTTGACGGCGCTACACTAACACAGTCTAACAAACATTTAAATATTGTAAGGTTTACTAACATAACATGGAAAATTACAGGCTGTTCCGAACTTAGCATACCTATGTAATATTTTTACAACGTAATCTACTAGAAAAAGTAAGTAAGTATGGCAAACATTTTATATATGTAGGTATATAATAAATTGTTACATTGTTTTGAAGATGTAACTTCTTAGAAAAGCAAGTTTCAAAATCGCCACAGTAACATTTATTGGTAAAATACTATGTAAAAATACTGCATGCTTATGCGATGGCCGTTAAACTGGTGTAAATTGTTACATGAAACGAAACACTCTCTATAATAATATGTGGTTAGCCAAGTTGTGTTAGTATACGAAATTTCAAAGAAATGAAAATATCACAATAGAACAATTACCTGTTATATACACTGGAGTCATATTAAATCAGTTCATAACTTTTTACTTTTAAATAGATATTAAAAAAAAAAATACTTTCCGTGTTAAAGTTGAAAGAAATTTGTGTCTAATATGTTGTTTTCAATTTTAAAGGTATTAAAATACGACTCAAAGATACCTAAATTAAACCGAAGATGGGTTACTCTTTGTTAAAACATCATGAGAGATAAAAACTTGTCAATTTTAAAAAAGAGCTACTTCAATTTGACCCACAGTGTAGTTTGAATGAGTTATTATAGAAATAGATATATTTATAAAGCTATAAAGTTTTTGGTAAATTTGCTACCGGTGCCGTGTTTAAAGAGATATAAAATTACATGTATTAGCTTTTGTATAGAAATGTAAATGTTGTAGATAAATAATTTTAAGTAGGAATTT
This sequence comes from Polydrusus tereticollis, assembly GCA_963920685.1. NCBI lineage: Eukaryota > Metazoa > Arthropoda > Insecta > Coleoptera > Curculionidae > Polydrusus > Polydrusus tereticollis. The sequence continues at coordinate 63,345,601 of OY987329.1, forward strand.
TAAAATTAAAGTCATCAGAAAATTCAAAATTTTCGGTTATATTTAGGCCAGTTACCTCAAGAACAAGGGCCATTGTATAAATTAGTCTAAGAAATTTCTTTATAAATAAAAATCAATTATTGTCGTGCCGTTTATCCACTGTCTACGGATAGCATGTTTCAATTCCGTCATCTATCTGGCCACCATAGCCAAAATAAGACGTTCTGATGGGTTGTATTGTGACATCAGACTGGGGACCGAGATCGCGATCAGAAATGACTGCGGTCGCGCTCAGAACTAAAACCAGCTAAAGCGAATTTCTATGGAAATACGTTTTGTTCTTTGAATTAAAGTCTTCGACTTATTGTTGTAGTCTGTACTTTAATTGTGGCTCTAGATGTATGTTTTCTAGTAAGATAACTACTAGCAGTAGATAAGTAAGAGTCCCAAGCTGTGCGAGTCGAAATAATTTTCAAGCGTTGTATGTCCCGATTTATTATCTTTGGAGAAGTGCCATATATATTATGTCGAGCCTGTAATAAAGTCATTAATTCCTTAAATTCCATCTGTAAAGAATCGTTAATGTTAAATGTATCGAGCGTGGTGGCAGGCATTTTCAGCAACTACTATTTTTAAGTTTCTTTTTATACTACCTATCATAATAATAACGCTGATTAATTTATCTCTTGTTCTGTGTACTGAACCTTATTGTTCTTTCGACCTAATTTCTTTAAGACTTCAATAATTGATTTCTGTACCTTCACTTATTGTTTTCAGCCAAGTTCAAAGAAACGGTGATATTTAGCGACTTAATAGAGCACCCTTTTTTATGTAAACGGCATACGATAATAATACCCTCTGGCTCGCACGCCTCTGGTTAAAGTTAACATTGTCCAATAGGCTCAAGTAGATGAACTTACTAACAGTAATTTATGTCCCAAAATTGGTTGCGGTAGCTGAAGTAGTTCCGGAGCTACAAAAGGAAAACTAGTTTATGAAGGTCATCTTCAAAAGGCTCTAGCAGGCTAAAGAAGTTTCCGAACCCATGTTCACATGAACTTTATTTTTTTTTTCCTGTATTCTACCTACACTAGAAGTTTGTAACATGATCACATACACCATGTATAGTTAATTCGAACTACCATCTGAGCATTCCGCAGTCGTTTCCGACCGCGATTCAATTCAATTCAATCAGAAAGTCTTATTTTGGCTATGGTGCCCAGATAGATGACGGAATTGAAACATGCGTACAGATGGGGTAACGTTTTGCATTAAAATTTTTTGATCCATTTGTCATCTTGCCTACCCCATACATGGACATACTGTACAAAGGTAATTTTGAAGTTGGTCCTTTTCTAACAGGATTTTTGCTAAAGGTTGATCTAAAGTAGTAATCCAACAGATTATTATTTAAAGACAAATTGCAACAAAGTTTGAAAATTTTATAATCTGGAATATTTTTAGCATTAAAATTTATATAATAGTAATTGATTTTAGGGTTATTCTAACTAACCTCAACTCTCCACACATATCCTATGTCATCGATACTCTTAAAGTGAAGGTATTATACAGGGTTTCCAATGAGGCTTTGGGAGTTTTGGGATACGTTATTATTAATAGTATATTATTAAGGGTGTCCCAAAATGAACGCACATTTTAATTTGTTAACAAACCCATTTATTTCTTGAAATATGTCAAAACTTTACTGGGATTAGAAAGAATACATACATATCACGATTAAGTGTAAAACACAATATCCGACAAATGTCCATCGCGGCTTTGCTGGCAGGCCCTTGCCCTTTTCACGAAATTATTGATAACATTTAACATAATTGTGGACGAATTTCATCAATGACGCGTCGAATTTCGTTCTTCAAGTCAGGAATTGCGGCTGGTTTATTGGCATAAACACGAGACTTAAGAAACCCCTAGAGAAAGAAGTCACACGGTGTTATATCGCAGGATTGTGGTGGCCAATTCTGATCACCATTGCGAGACATGACACGACCAGGAAATTTCAGTCGTAACGAGTCCATTGTTTCACGCGCGGTGACAGGTTGCTCCGTCCTGTTGAAACCATAAGTTTTCCACATTAATTCGGTCTAATACAGCCCACAGAAACTCTTGTAACATTGCACGATAACGTTCGCCATTCACTGTTAGTGCAGTTCCCAGCCTCGTCTTCAAAGAATTATGGCCCAATTATTCCGCCGAACCAAAAACCGCACCAAACCGTGACTCGTAGAGGATGCATTGGTTTTTCGTGAACAACACGAGGATTCTCTTCCCCTCAAATTTGACAATTCTGCTTATTGACGTATCCATTTAATTGAAAATGTGCGAATGTGCCTCATCCCTAAACAGGATTTTCTTTGAAAAATCTCTGTCATCTGCCTCGTTTTCCAAAATCCAATTAACAAATTCATGGCGCAACCCATGATCTGCTGGCATTAAATTCTTGGGTCAAATGGATTTTATAGGCATGCAAATGCAAATCTTTTGTAAGAATTCGCTGCATACTGCTTTTGGTAATGTTCACTTGCCGTGACCGACGGCGAATCGACGTGCCTGGATTCTCACCAACACTTTCCGACACTGCTGCAATATTTTCAATATATCGAGCAGTACGCGGCCGCCCTTGATTTTATGTTTCCCACTGAACCACTTTGCTCAAATTTTTTAATCAATCTTTGCACTGTCGTATGTTTTGGTGCATTATTTCTTCCAAAAACGGCTCGCACTCTACGAACTGTTACCGCATAACATTCTCCACATTTATAATACGTTTTCACGATAACAACGCGCTGTTCTACCGTGTAGCGTTCCATGGCTATTAATTGCAATAAATTACATGACAGCTATCAAATTTTCATAAGCCTACTATGACAGAAACGAAAATGCCACGATATTTAAAATGTGCCTACATTTTGGGACACCCAAGAGTGATTCACGGTTAATGGGACATTAGACGTTTATGGTGAACCAGTCAACAGGACGCTTGAAAAATTTGATTTAGCATGAACGGACATTCTCTGCCAAGCTATAGTTTCGATAGTGTAGTGTTGCCAACGATTTGCTTGCAAAAACGCTTAAGTGTGCACGGGGCAGAGTACTGTTCGTGTAAAGTCTGAGCACGCACGCTGCTTGTCGGTTTCTGGTAAACATCAAACCATAATTAAAATAAACGATCCCAATAATTAATCTCTGCTTTAGCATTATATTTATAAACTAAGGTTGAAAAATATCATTGGGTAACCAATGAAGTACAAGTTAATATTTATAATTTTTAGTTTACACTAGGCGTATGATTGATATAATTCATTTCGCCCTATACACCAGCCAAGTCTACTACGTTCACTGACGATTCTGACACAGCTTATAAACTATAGTTTAATATTTGAACTTGAAGAAGTAGTACATTACAGTGGAGTTGATATAATCAAATAAAACAACGGCAGTCTACCTCCACAATATGTATTTCAATGTTTATGTTTATATCATCAAACATGCAGGATATAAACATAAATATTGAAATACATATTGTGGAGGTAGACTGCCGTTGTTTTATTTGATTATAGTTTAATAGTTTATAAGCTGTGATTCTGATACATAATTACATACATTAATATAGAATTAAAAATTGTGACTGCACAAATGCACATGGATGAATAAAAATGCTGCGGAATGAAACAACTCGACAATATATTCTAATAATAATTGTTCCAACTTCAAAATTACCCTTGTTGCGTAAGAAAAAATAATGATAATGTATCTACATATGAATTTTTTAAAAGATAGGTTCCTTAAGCAAAGAATATGCAAAAGAGTGAAAAGCTTTAAAACAAAATTAATATGTATATAATATAGTTACCTACTTTTAATGAGAAAAAATTCCTCCAATCAGTCATATTGTTAGTATATTATATTATAATTTGATTAATTTGTGAGGTTAATATTAATTAATTAAATAATTAAAATAAAAGGTTATCGCGTTATTTTATATTTAATCCAATGTAAAAGAACGCGTAATTAACGGCATTAGACGTTAGTGTGGTCCCAGCATAACGCTAAAGATATTACGTTAGGCGCTATTTAAATGGCACACTGTTATATGTTGAGGAAGTTAAAAATATACAGACCCATCTTTAATACCAAATGTGAATATCATAGAATTAGTGTTGGATTTCATTGGCACTCTATCTGCAATAGGAAGAAACAAATAGCCCCAGTCCAGAAAAAAAAATATTTTTCAAAGTACGGGTTTAACCAGAACTTCAATGCACAATTGATTCTAGTACATTTAAATATTTGGGAAATCTACGTATTGAATAGATAATTAAAGAAGTTTATATACCTAATATTATAAATATTATTGTTAATAAAAAAAGGATCGTTGTTAGGTGCGCATTGAATTATACTGTTAAATGGAAGCAAGTAAAATAATTTCTGTTAAGTTTTAAAAATTCTTTAAAATTTTGATACGTTCATATTTTATATGCTATACATATAACTAGAGAATGTTTTACGTTGATTGCTGACTAAAGGCTTTGGGGGAACCACAACGAACTAACCTAAACACCGCAAAAAAATTGTAAATCTAAAAACACCAGTCAATTCCCTTATCTATTTTAAATAAAAAATAAGCAATAATATCTGGATTCGCTTTATCGAGGGTATAAAATATAGGTTTTTCTATTAGACACAACTAATTACCACAAATTTAATGCCGTTGGATTTTTTTGTCGAGCATTTTTAAGGTTGGTTAAAATCCTCTATCGAATCCTGTATTTGTTTAAAGACAGAAGTATTACACATTCCGAATGGAAATGGTATATCTTCACTCTTACTACTTCTCTACTAACCCTACCGCTGGACGTTGATAATGACGTTCAGTTTTAAACTGAGCGCAATGCGTGTTTAATTTATCCCACTCAAATCAACCCAGATCGTTCTCGAATACTAGCGCGCTGATCGGTTCTAGCCGATTCTAGTATGGAGACGTTGGCGGCAGATCGGTCACTGCAGTGTTGCCGCTGCTTGTGTTAATTATGAGAATTTGAGAAATTTATAATTTACGGAAGCTTTAAGAGCGTATAAGGATTTTATAGTTCTCATAGTTCTTTTTACTCCAAAATCCCTTCACTACGCTCGCTCACAACAAGCTTCAAACAAATTCTGTAACATGTAAATTTTCTTTAAAAAGGGGATCACTTAACTGGCGAATTATTTATTTTGTTGAAACCATTACCTTTATTCATAAAGTTTTTCATTTCATCTTAATATTGAGAGGCGAGAGAACCACCTTTTTTCGATTAACGAAGGGAGCATACTTTATATTTGAAGTACCTGGTTTAAAAGAAGTTCTATGAGGGCAATCTTTTTTTACTTGAATGCTCTCTTGTGTTGCCCGACTGTCCCATAGGCATAAAAAACAACAATAGAATATATTTGTAAACCATCCCTGAAGCCCTAGCAACATACCTACTAATGTTCTTATTTAACTTCATTTCTAATATGGCAGCCAAGTTAGTACAGCTTTCTTTCATTGTCACTGAGTAAACTAAATGAATAGATGGTTTTGTTTCCATTCCAATCCTTTAATTTTATAATGACTTGAAAATGTTATATTCCGTTTTCAGTAAAGTGAAACCCTTGTGTTCCAGGTTCTACTGTTGAAGTCTGGAACCTAGAAGTTCAGCTTCTTGTTTTGATAACCCTAGGTCTGTATAAAATCATTTAATTCATTATGAAATAAGGCTCATGGGTGACTGGTAAAAATGTAGGGTCACTATAGGATCATGATTGTTTCGTAAGTGAGCCTGCCACTATTACTTCTATTTCTTTACAGGTTGCCGTTCAGCAAGACATAATTTGGGGGGTTGATTGCAGAAGATAGCTTCATAGTTAATTTAAAGGGGGGGGGGGGCAGCAGGGAAGTAGTTACTTTTAAATAATTTTTGATCCGGTGTTGTATTAATTCATTGTAGTGGAAGGGGGCGACGAGGTGGCACAGGACTGAGCCAGTATCTCGGTAGTCTGTATGGTTTGTTGGGATTGGAGTGGATGGGTGATCGTGTAATGAGAGGGTTCAGGGAAACGTCCGTCCGTTTGTAGTAATCGATAATGAGTTTGTCTATGTGTTCAGTGATTGTCGGTATTTGTAAGTTAACGTGTAGAGAGAGCGTGGAGCACCCGTCATGATTCTAAGGACTTTTTTCTGAAAAGTTTGAAATTTGCAGAAAGCTGACTTATTTAAGGTGCACCAGGAGGCGACACCATAAATCAGTATAGGCCGAATAATAGTCTTGTAAAGTAATAGCTTTGCCCCTAAGTATAGTCTACTTCTACTGTTGATGAAAGATTAGATGGCGCTGAGTTGACCATTTGCTTTCTTCAATCGTTGATCTGCTTTGTCGGTCCAAGCCAGCCACTTATCGCTCAGACCCAGATATTTAACTTTCTCACACCAGCTTAGACTGGTGTTTTTGACTTTCAGTCTGGTTATGTGACGTTGCAGCTTTGAGTCTACCAACCTTGGCTGTTTGGCGGTGGCGGTATCGTCAGCAAGCAAATACAGTTCTGTTTGACCGAATTTAGGAATATGGCTGGTATAGATATTGTAAAGAGTCGGTGCCAGGGGGGAGCCTCGTGGTACTACTGCTCTAACTTTTCGCACAGTCGATATCGTACTCTCTGGCGAGACCGCGAAAATCCTGTCCGTCAAAAATGAATGAATCACCTTTATTAGGTAGTTCGGCATACCTAACCTTATTAACTTTAAAATGAGTCCGTCGTGCCAGACCTTATCAAAGGCCTTGCTGAGGTCGAAAAAGACCGCTCCCGTGCTGTCTGCTAAAGTCATTTCGTATATTTGAAGCCAGTCTAGCCGTTTGACAAACCGTATAATGAGCAGTCCGAAAACCGTTGCTGTCAAATACAAAATCGTTAATACGATGAAATATGAGTTTTTCAACAACCTTGCCAAGACACGACAGAAGGCTGACTGACTGACTACCAATGTTTGATCTTGTCCTGTTTTAAGAATAATAACTACTTTGGCCTTTTTCGAAACCTTGGGGAAATAACCTTTTTCGATAATAGCTTGTGCAATGTTTACTACGTCTGTTAACACATCGTCAGGCAAGTTCTTTAATGCCTTCATCTTTATGCCGTCGCAGCCCGGAGCCTTTTTGACTTTGATAAATTTAATAAGGTCCTCGACTTCTTCCATATGAATATAGCGAATATTCTGAACGGGGTGCTCAATAGACCTATAAATTCGTATCGTTCTGGAGACCTGCGCATCCCTCTCTAGATCCGTCGTGGGGTTGTCATTGAATTTTTCGTGGAGGCTGTCCGCGAACAGTTTAACTTTTCCCTGGGATCGGAGACTAACGCGTTGTTAAGAGAATTTCTGACAAAGGACATAGGCCTTTTGTCGCCCCTCGTTAGAGATCTGGTCATTTTGTAGGATCACTACTAGTCGTCGCAGGTGGTTGCGAATCAGAGGCAAAATTAAGATACTCGATTTTGTTGTTTTGCGTTTTTGAATACCCCTGTTTTAGTAAGACAGAAGTAGCAATCACTTACATAGCATAGCCTTTTTCTTGCCGTGCATCCACTGCATTAGATTTACGTGACCACTAACACAGCAACCATGAAGATTTTCGATTAAAGTAAATATCTTTGTAAAAAGTAAATGTTTTTGAACAGTATTAGGGGTTTTTAACTCACATTTCTTCAAAATTGTAGATTGTAGAGGGCGCTGTCTGCGACACTTTGCGTACGAGCTTTCATTCATAACTCTTATAGATTCCGAGATGCGGTACAGGATCATCTTAGGTGAACCATTAAGACAAGGAAAGTTAAATATGTTATTTTGCTTGCAAAAAAATTGAAAATTAGTGTCTAGTTCCCCTAAAATTTCTGAGTGGTCACTGTAAAACAACCTGTACGCTAGATTAATAATCTAAGGAATTGTAAGATATGTAAAGCTTAAAAAAATCATTAATTTAACCAATAAATTGTGATACTGTAAATAAAACTAAATAATACTAAGTGATGTTTGTTAGGTTTTTATTGTACATACAGATAGATATTCTTTCTTAGCAATATTGACTGTGAAAAAATTGTTATATAAAATCATGATTTTCTTTTTATATATTGTGCTAAACTATTAAGCAATTTTATTAAAATTTATTAGTTTTGATAAGGTAGTACTAGAAAAATATTTAATCCATCTGTTTGTTGTAAAAACTGTTAACTGTTTCTTTACGGGTTTTTTTTTTGACATTTTCTAGTTTTTGTTTTTAGTAAGATTAATTATATAGGTTTGTTTAAAGTTTAAAAAATACTCTACATTTCCTATTTTTGCAACACCTCACATGAGTGTCTTGGTATAAAGATATTCTAAATTCAATTAAACATTTTGTAGTGTTATTGTTGATTGAATTTTATAAAGTTATAATAATTTTGATACAGTGTTTTATTTACAAAAACGTATAGATTAGACAATTTAATCCCACAGCATATCGGGTGCACAGGGCAAAGTGTAGTTTTTATGACGGAAAAAACGTTGGCCAACATTTTAACAGGTGTCATTTTACAGAGCTGAAAACTTATTTTTTTAAATACTCTTTTAAATCCTCTTTAAAAAAGGTACTCTACATTTGTCTCCATAAAAATAGCCGTTTTCAAAGAAATTAATTTGTATAGCACGATATTGAAATAATAAGTCCGAATACTAATATAAAATATTAGTCGTTTTTATTTCGTTCGCAATATGTTATTGACAAGACTTTTCTAAATTGTTCGATTGATTGAGCACATAAGACGTAATGGACGATTATTCCTATAGTGAGTATGCTGACATGCATCCAATATATGGACAAGCACTCGGCAATTGTGTGGAGGCGAGAACTTATTATGATATCCGATTTCACAATCGACGCTTACCGCACCGAAGAATTTTTGAAAGGGTTGATCGTATAGCTTAAGAGAAACAGGAAAAAATCAAGTGGAATAAAAAAATGCTAAAAGTAGCTACCCTTTTGCTAATCCATTTTAGGATGTTTTTCGCCGCATCGTGATGGAAATGTACTTCAAGAAGAGCAAGGAAATTCTGGATGACATTGCTGCAAATCTCTCTAATAGTGTAAGAAAACTGTCGGTTCAAGTTCATGCGACAAAGTGGGTTGTTCATGAGACCCTTCGAGAACAACTACTGTTACATCTTTATCACGTCCAAAAGGAAAATACCATGTCTTCCGCTGATTATCCTGCAAGAGTCAACTATGCAAATTGGTTTTTGCAACGATTTAGGCAATATCATAATTTAACTAGCAGTGTTTTCTTCACGGACGAAGCCGGTTTCACCCGAGACGGGGTAACAGACTACCGTAATTTGCATATCTGGAATGAAGAAAATCCCTATGCAACTGTACAGACAAACCACCAACAAAGGTTCATGACTAACCTGTGAGCGCGGATTATTGGGAATCATCGCATTGAACCGTTCTTTATTGAAGGCAGATTACTAGTTTATAAGAAAATGTGCTCTTAGAAATTAGAACTCAGATATGGTATATGCACGACGGTGCACCGCCCCATTTTAGCACTAATTAAATACTTTTGGTAATCGATGGATAGGTCGAGGTGGGCACATTTTAGGGCCACCGAGGTCGCCCTACATGACTCCATTGGATTTCTATTTATGGGGAAATTTAAAGAGGCTTGTATATTCGACGCCAGTTCACACCAAGAAATATTTGATAAAAAGAAGAACGCGCCATTTCAACGAAATTCGAGACAATCCTGGAATCTTGTTTCAAGTACAACGAGAAAACATCCGTCGGCTAAGGAAATGTATAGAGGTACAGGCCCCTATTTCGAAGATCTGCTGAAGTAAACAAGAAGCAAATTTTTCACATTCTTACGTGATTTCCGAAATGGCAATCCTTTCAATGTGTCTTTTATGCGGAACGCTTCGATTTGAGAATGTATCAGAATAAATTCTTGCATCCACACAATTGTCGAGTGCTTATCTATAAGTTACATGCATGTGGGCATTAATGAGATGTAATAATGACAAATTTTATTATTTTAATGCAAATTATTAGTTATGTTGTTATTCGATTAGTTACTGTATTTAAATAATTTATGTTAAACTTGATTATTAAATACATTTCCAAAGTCAACGCTTAAATGTGTTGTACAAAAAAAAATAGTTTTCTTCGAAAACGGCTAATTTTATCGAAACAACTGTAAAGTGTAGAGTACCTATTTAAGAGAAATGATCAGAGTATTAAAAAAATCAGTTCTCACTCCTCTTAAATGACATGACACAAGTGTGGTGGCAAGTCCGTTCCTGACTTCCCGACAATGTAAAACATCTACTGTAGTATGGTTTTATGAGTCTTTATGACCTACATAAAATAAAAGAATTTCATTAAATTATACATGTCGGTTCAAAAGTTAGAGCCGAAAAGGTAAGTCGCTTAGAGGTCTGTATCTCCGTTAAAGAGCACTTTAGGATTTTTTTTTTCTGTAACAACTTAAGGTTATTTTGACCTCCCCTATACGCTTCCGAGAGTATGCCATATACTTATAGGACACCCTGTATACTATTAATAATATGTACTTATCTGATAAATACGTATTAAAACACAATTCAACAAAAATAATTTAACTATAATTTTCTCTTACATACCTGATAACAGTACAATTCACATAGATATCTACACAAATTAGCATTTCTTCTTATCACCTGTTACTAATAGGGATCAGATCAAATAGCTTCATCAAGTCGCTCCTTAGCCTCATTTGATCATTATTAGCACTCGAGTTCTTTTCAAAATTTAAAGACCCAAACATACTTTTGCTTGAAGCCTGTCTTGGCGTTGCCGATATGGAACGAAAACTATTTATTATGGGCGGCAAAGATACGAGTTTAGGATTTTTTCTGTGTGGCTTGCGAATTTGAGTTTTTAAAGGCGTTGCAGTAATAAAAGGCAAAGATGTATATTCCAACGCTGCATCTTTAGACAGTTCTTTTGATGATGCTTGTCTAATAGAAAGTTCGGGCTGTGAATTCTGCTTTTTTGTTAATATTTCCGGCCTCTTAAGAGAATATATTTTAAGATATTTTTCAATTTCTAAACTTTTAGGTTTATGAGATGGTGTCTGAGAACGTCTACTTGTATTCAAGAAGTTTTGTGCTTGTTCTTCTGTTCGTTTTCTACCTCGTAATGAATTTTTGTTTTGTGGAAAAGCACCAATGTTGAAACTATTAGTATTTTCAAGTACTGTGTCAGTGATGGTTAGAGTTTCATCCTCAGACTCTGAACTAATCTCTGAATTTTCAGTCGAATTTATTGGAGTCCTTTCATCCAATATACTGAAATTTAAAAAGAACATATTTTTATACTAGATTCATACAGATTACAATTTATTAAAATTTCTGGCGTTTCAATTATCCTCTGACTCTCATCTCTAAGGGTTCATACATAATTTAAATCAGATGTTATTTTCAATTAAAATGATTGGCGCATTTTATTTTTAAAGCTTTTTTAATTTCTTGTAAGTACAAGTGTCTGAAGATTTATTTAAGACACTTAAACTATTTCAAATCTGTAATATAGGTAATCGAAAAATAGTATGTAATAAGATTATTTAATTTACCTACTTCGTATCTGTGGCCTTGATTTTTGTTATAAACATTTTAGGCCTACCTAACAACTACTTCAGTTTAAGTTTTTTTTTAGTGTACCATTTTTTGTTTAAATAAAAATCAAATCGTTTCCTCCCACATTAAAATAAGCCACAGGTACCTATTTGAATAAAAAAAATCTAATTTAAATACCAAAATATTTTTTTAAATTCTTTGTAGGTAAGTACAGTTGACGACATTTAATTTCGTACACTAAACTGTGACACTGTAAATGCAACTTTTTTACCTTTATTACCTTTGTAACGTGTTAATTGTTATCATGATATCTGTCAAAGTATTGTCATCATCTTATTTGATTGAAGAAATGCCTGATTTAAGTATTATTGAAAAAGCAAGAATATTATGTTTAGAAGAAATAGGGTGGTCTTATGGAAGAATTGCTGATCATTTTAGAGTACCTAAAAGTACTGTTCAAGGAATTGTAAAAAAATGGCGCTATCATCAAACACTTAAAAGGTCTGTTGGGTCAGGTTTAAATAATAGAAAATCATCAAATGGAGAAGACCGAAATTTGGTATTTAAGGCACAATCTATTTGAAACTGCAGTATCCGCTATGCACAGAACAGGGTTCCCGGCTTCATTTAGAACTGCGCAACGCCGAGTAAGACAATGTTCCGAATTAAGAAATCGAGCAGCTGCATCCAAACCGTTTTTAAAAAATAGTGTACCAAAATAGTGATAAGGAACAAAGAATTGGTTTTGCTATGCAATATTTACCAGAAAATTATTTTTTTTTTGGCAAAATGTTATCTTTTCCGATGAGAAAACTTTCAGTCTACATATAATGGAAGGATTCGAGTATATAGACCACCAAATTCCCGATATGATGAGAAGTATACTCAAAAAAAGCAAACCAGTGGACGTTTCTCGGTTAATGTGTGGGCATGGATAAGTGTTCACGGTGCAGGTGTAGGTATGCTAGAATACTGGTGGAACATTATAAACAGTAATATATATCTTCAGATTTTGGAAAATGTTTTTCTTCCTTCTGCCGCGATAGTTTTTGAAGGAAATAACTTTATATTTCAGCAGGATAACTGCCCTGTGCATACTGCAAGAAATGTCGGTAACTGGTTTAGAGAAAACAACGTAACATGTCTGCCTTGGTGCTGATTTAAATCCAATTGACAATGTTTGGGGATTGATGGTAAAAGAAATGTATAAAATAAATTTTAAACCACAGAATGAAATAGAGTTATTTGATAAAATAGAAGAAATTTGGGAAGGGCTAACTCCGGATTACACCAGAAGTATTATTTTGTCAATGCCAAGGAGATTACGATTAGTGTTAGAATCCAATGGTACAGCAATTAAATATTAATTTTATGGAAGTAGTCCATCTCACAGTGGAGTAATATTTTAAGTGAGGAATGAAACACAAAGTCTGCTCCACTAATTTAATAAATAGGTTCAGATTAACATCCCATACATGTCTCAAAGGTATAAACCTTCATCTTCAGTGGGTAATTATTAAGATGTTGTTATTTATGAAGAGACCAATGACATTGTTACATTTTTTTTTTTTTTTATACTAATGTTGCAGGAAATTTTTTTAAGAAACCATATGTAACTTTAATTAGGTAAATAATACATATTAAAATTAAAGTAAAATTAACTGAATAAAATGAATTTAAATGAATTTAGTTTTATTTTAAACTTGTTGAAAAACCCAAATTTTACTGGGAAATTGTAATAGGGTACGACCATCATGGTGGAGTCGTACCAAATGCCATTTCCCAGGTACGACTCCACCATGATGGTCGTACCCTATTACAATTTCCCAGTAAAATTTGGGTTTTTCAACAATCTGAACCTATTTATTAAATTAGTGGAGCAGACTTTGTGTTTCATTCCTCAATTAAATATTAGTAGTTTGTTTGTTGTTTGTTAATAAATGTACCCTTTTTGGCTTTATACTTTTGTAGTTTTCCTGGTATTGTTTTATAATTTTATAATTTCGCGGCTGTAATTTAAAGACAAAAATATTTACAAATATCCATTATTAGTTATGGTAAAAAATCGTACATACAATTATTTACAGCTATGTATACAGGGTGTAATTTAATTGAGTGCCGATACTTAAGGGTGATAATCTATGAATGATTCTAAGATAAAAAGTTCATATGGACATATGTCCTAAACCTCTTCATTTTTGAGCTACAGGGTGTTAACATTTTAAGAAAAATATAACCTTTTTATATAAATCACTCTTAGATATTTTTATGAAATTTTGTACATACCTTTTAATCAATAAGGAGCATTTTTTGACCTAACAGATTTATAAAAATTTTTACCAGTGACGTCCGTACGGGGTTTGAACTGAATATTTTTAAAGAAAAAATGGATACGCCACTGCTTTTTCTAAAAACGAAACTTACTTTTGAAATTCCCATTTATTTTAAAGCAAATTTCGTTTATGGACTTACTTTTGTACGACGCACCGTTTTCGCGTAAAAAAATAAAAACAAAAAAAACATTTTTTTCTTCGGTTCATTGAGACTGCTTTTATTTATTTTGTTGAATTTGGTTGGCACCCACCATGAGTGGAAACACTTTTTTTGGGACAACAATTTATTTTCTACTCACCAGTGACATTCAACTGAACGTTTGAAAAGAAAAAAGGTAACCATATTAAATGCCCTCTTAAAGCAAATCAAATAAAAATCAGTAGGCTGGGTAAAGCTACATCAATTTTGACGTTTCTTTTCATAAAGACAAAAGGCCTGGCATTGATTTTGCATTATTAAATAATTATTATTACAGTAAGACGTTAAATTATAATAAAAAATGGTAAATTTTACAAACAGTGAATTAACTGACATGCATTTTATTTATGGGCTTGCAGACGGTAATGCATACGAAGCCAGGCGGATATACCAAGAGCGGTATCCAGATCGCGTACTACCCGATCCGAGAACATTTTCTAGGATTCATAGACGTCTCCACGAGACCGGAACTTTAAAAGTAGACCACAGTGCTAAAGGAGTCCATCAAACAGTAAGAACACCGGAACTTGAAGAAGGAATTTTACACGAAATTGAGGAGAACCCCGAAAGTAGCACGAGGAAAATCGCGGCAACATTTAATGTTTTACATTTTCTTGTTTGGAAAATTCTCATCGAAAATTTATTATACCCATATCACATTCAAAGAGTCCAGGCATTACTCCCTAGAGATTTCCCGATGCGCATTAATTTCTGTGTGTGGTTTCTTCAAAACCTGATGGAAAATCCGTTATTTGACAGGCACATTCTTTTTACCGACGAAGCTAATTTTCTCGAAACTCAATAAGAAATTTCCATAATAACCATTTATGGGCGGATGAAAACCCTTATGCAATTGTAGAATCAAATCATCAAGAACAGTTCTCAATAAATGTTTGGGCTGGCATTATTGATGATTATTTGATAGGCCCATTTTTTCTCCCAAGAAGACTTGATGGACAATCATATTTACACTTTCTTGAAGAAGATCTGCCGCCAATGCTTGAAGACCTTCCATTATTATTAAGAAACCAGATGTGGCTAATGCACGATGGTGCGCCTCCACATTTTAGCTTACGAGTGCGTGAATTTTTAAATCACACCTATCGCAATCGGTGGATAGGTCGCGGAGGAACGCAGCCATGGCCACCTAGATCTCCGGACCTTAACAGTTTAGACTATTTTTTCTGGGGGCATCTGAAAAGCTTAGTGTACCAAGTGCCGATTCATACCGAAGAAGAGTTACGAAATCGTATATTAGTATGCTGCCAAACCATAAGAAACACCCCGGAAATCTTCGAAAATGTGCGTCAGTCTATGGGAAGAATAGTCCATGCTTGCATACGTGTGGGTGGACGACACTTCGAACAACTACTGTAAATAATGTGGGTTCTTTATTCTGTTTATCTTCTCTTGTCATTTCGCTTTCGATTTAAGGTTTGGAATTTTTCCTTTTAAATTAATCGCGATTTTTGAAATAAAATTTTTTATTTTTTTTTGTTTTTATTTTTTACGCGAAAACGGTGCGTCGTACAAAAGTAAGTCTATCAACGAAATTTGCTTTAAAATAAATGAGAATTTCAAAAGTAAGTTTCGTTTTTAGAAAAAGCAATTTTTTCTTAAAATATTCAGTTCAAACCCCGTACGGACGTCACTGGTAAAAATTTTTATAAATCTGTTAGGTCAAAAAATGCTCCTTATTGATTAAAAGGTATGTACAAAATTTCATAAAAATATCTAAGAGTGATTTATATAAAAAGGTTATATTTTTCTTAAAATGTTAACACCCTGTAGCTCAAAAATGAAGAGGTTTAGGACATATGTCCATATGAACTTTTTATCTTAGAATCATTCATAGATTATCACCCTTAAGTATCGGCACTCAATTAAATTACACCCTGTATAGCTGGTGTTCTATCCAGGTATAAGCAGCAAGGCGAGAAACCCGTTTTACCCAATTTTGTTGTAATTGGGTTATGTATGGGTGGAGTGTATGAATTTATATGTCGTTAACTGTACCTAAACTGCTACTTTTTGCCAGCATGTATACAGGGTGTCCCAGATACGAATGCACTTGACAGGGATCTCGTAAACCATCGGACATACAGAGTTTATTAAGTTCTTTCTTTCTTTCTTTCTTTTTATTATGTTAAAGAGAAGTTGCGCATTACTGAACTCTGAAACGTCATGTCTTCAAATTTCAAAAATTACGAATATTTCCGAAGATATTCGGGAAAATCTGAATTTTTGCTTTATAACTCTTTATTGTTTTCTGATTCTATTTAATTGTGGGACTGTTCATTTATGTAGGGCAGTCGGGAAGAAAAATAGCCACCAGAGTTCAGGAACATCTTAGTCTTGTTCACAAATATCAGAACACAGATATAACTAATACCAACTCAGCTTTCGCAAACCATTTATGGAAATCTGGACATCAATTCTCAACACCTACGAATGTAAACATTCTTTCGAGTTCCAAAAGGGTAAAAGGTTGGATTTATTGGAAAAACTAGAATAAACCAAAGCAAAGAGGAGTGCAATACTTAACTGCGTAAACGAAGTGTTTAATTTCAAGCCATATTTTATCTTTAATAACTGAAATAATTAATTTTGGTCCCTATAACCTTTTTCTGTTTTCCTACTATTTTGCTGTGGATATTGACAATATTAATTATTATCAATCATAGAGTAACGTTCGGGTGAGTGTCTTCTTCTTACTAGTTCTTACTTCAGTTTAAAGTAATAGAACACAGTGGCGTGTTGCACTACGACCTGCCACTTATACTTATGTATTCTTAGGGTTCCGTGCCTGAGAGGTAAATTATTACTCCGCAAGCGTCTGGTTTGCTCCCGAACCCGCCTTAGTTGTCGAGTAATTTTTTAGATTGTTTATTTATTTTTTCGTATCGTTTTACATTTTGTAATGGTCCAGTAACGTTTTTTAAACATTTTTAATCTGTTATGTGTCATATGTGATTGTGTTTCCATTGGTTTTTAATTTATTATTGCTAAGGTAGGTTAGGCTTTTAAACTTTATATGTGTAAATTAGATGTTTTCGTACGACTTTGGTTTTAGGTCTGATGATGCCCATTGTTTGGGCGAAACATGTAACCATCACCACCTAACTAAAATTATAATTTGAGTCCGAGACTTAGTGTGTCTTTATTTATTATATTTATATCAGGTCTCTTTGAGAATGGCGGACTATTTCTTTGAATTTCTTTTGGTTTTTATTGTTGTATTTAAACTCTAGTTAACTTTAAAAACAATTTTTTTATTTTAAATTATTTACAATAATATTACATTAATTTTCAAATGCATCAATATTAAACATGCTGACACATAATAAGAAGAAACTAATCATAAACCACTAGAAACGTACGATCAATTTAGAAATTATAGAAGCTTATCTAAAAAACCTAACACTTTTATTATATAAATTATTTTCAAAGAACGCATCATATTCGAACATAACATACTATTTAAATTTAGCATCACACAACATTATGAAATAAGATAACGTTTACCATAAAATTGTTTAGATCTGTCACCTGGTTGCAGATAGATACCTGTCAGCATTAAAGTTGGTAATTGTTGATAGTTGTTTCATATTTTCAAAATTATCCCGAACGGCGCCAACCAAATTAATCAATTTTTATGGTTAGTTACAAATTTAAGAGAACGTGGCGCGTTTGACCAACATGTGTTAAATCGCAAAAAAAATTATGGCCCTAAACAGTTAATGACCGTCTTGCTCGCTGTACAAGATGATACTGTAGGACTTCGGATAATTAAAAAGGAACATACTGTTCCTAAATCAATATCGCAAAGAATTCTTCATACAGAAAAATACCGTCCCTATAAATTCCGCATCTGTCATATTTTACTTTCAGGCAAATACGAGCGCGGAATGACTTTTTAAAAGTGGTTTGCTAGGCAATGCGATGAAAACAGTCAATTTCTTAATCATCTTCTCTCTCTCTCTGGACAGACAAAAGTTATTTTTGTAATAGTGGCGTCTTTAACAGAAAAATCGTCATTAATGGTCAACACAAAATGAAAATCGAGTTGATACATCCAGACATCAACATCGTTTACGATTTAACGTGTGGTGCGGTATTTTGGGAACATGAATTATTGGACCCATAATTTATAAAGGAATACTAAATTCGGAAAGATACGGACAATTTTTAAGAAACGACATCAAATATATTTTATATATTATATAGTTTCAACAAACTGGGGTTCCTCCTCATAGTTTCAGAAATAATATCGAATATTTGATAGAACGCTTTCAAAACAATTTAGTTGCCACTTGTGGTCCCATAAACTGGCATCCACAAACCCCAGAGATTAAACCGATGGACTTTTTTTGGGGATTCCTTCGCTGGAAGGCCTGCATAAGTAATGAGTTAAAAGCTGCAGTTCGAGCCGCCATAGGAAGAATAACTCCAGAAGTATTAAATAACGTTATGGAAGAAATTGTTATGTTGTGTTTGGAGAATGGTGGTGAAATTCTCGAAAAGAAAAACAATTTCAATTATGAAAATGTAAAAAAAAAAATTAATTAATACCTGCTTGTTAGCTTTCTCAGATAAGCTTCTATAATTTCTAAATTGTTCATACGTTGTCTTATGGTTTGTTATTAGTTTCTTTTTATTATGTGTCATCATGTTTAATATTTATGGTTTTGAACATTAATATAATATTATTGTAAATAATGTCAAATTAAAAAATTGTTTTTAAAAGCTACCTAGAGTTTAAATACAACAATAAAAACAAAATAAACTTAATAGGTGCTCACTTGCATTGATGATGAGTTTTTTTTAGTCCGAAACGTCTAACAAAAAATAAAGGTGATATGTCGTTGGATTCAGAATAAAAAGTAGAATTCATAAGTATAATAAAATTTTTGGACTATTTAAAAAAAAAGTTGTTGGTTGCAAAAAAACGAAACGTCGGATTCTAAATCTAATTAAACCGAGAATTAAACCTTGTTGCAGAGAATAAAAAGTGGCCATGAGGATGTAAAATTTATTTTGACATATCTCTTTAAAATAGAATCAGAAAATAATAAAGAGTTATATCGCAAAAATTCGGGTCTTCCCGAATATCTTCGGAAATATTCGGAATTTTTGAAATTTGAAAACATGACGTTTCAGAGTTCAGTTAAGCGCAATTTTCTCATCTCTGTATGTCCGATGGTTTACGAGCTCCCTGTAGAGTGCATTCTTATTCGGGACACCCTGTATAAGTAGTGTGACGAAAACTTCTAGCAACATCAATTTTGGCGAAAACTGTATAAGTTCTAGCATTTTTAATTGTTTCTTTATGGCTTGTCAATAGGTAGTAGACAAAAGACGAATCAGAAAGGTACATTTGGATGTTAGGAATATACAGGGTGAATCCGAACGTGAAGCATTTTTTTTTAACATTGAAATATGTTGCCAAATTTTGTTTATACAATGCGCGTATAAGGTCTCATTTACAGGATTCTGAACTAACCTAAAAAACTGAATACTGTAATTCTAACTTTGCCTTGCACCATCGGATTTCCAGAAATAAATTCTGGAGTGGCAGGTATTCTCAACAACTTCTATTTTAAGCTTCTTTTTGTAGTACCTACCATAATAATAACGCTGATCAATTTATCTCTTGATATCTGTACTGAACCTCATTGCTCTTTTGACCTAATTTCTTTAAGATTTCAATAATTGATTTCTGTATCTTAACTTGTTTTCAGCCAATTTCTGTAGAAACGGTGACATTTAGCGACTTTTACAAAGAGTACCCTTTTCATGTAAAAGGCATAGGAAAATCATAATCTGATGTCAAAAGGGCAACAAATTGAAGCCTTAGAGGAATGGGGTCAAATTTACCCTAATACCCACATGGTTCGCACGCCCTTGGTAAAAGTTAATATTGTCCAATAGGCTCAAATAGATGAACTTACTAACAGTAATTTATGTCCAAAAATTGGTTGCGGTAGCTGAAGTAGTTCCGGAGATACAAAACGAAAACTAGTTTATAAAGGCTATCTTCGAAGGGCTCTAGCTCCCTGTGGAAGCGTTTCCGGACCCATGTTCATATGAGTTTTATTTTTTTTCCTGTGTTCTATCTACCCTTGAAGTTTGAAACATGATCACATTAACACCCTGTATATATGTATACAGGGTGTTTCGCCATTGATTGTCAATATTGAAGGGGTTTAATGTGCATGATGTTTATATAAACATAGGTCCGCAACCGCTTTATTTTTGAGATACATGATGTTACAATAAAAATTACAACAAAAACAAAAATATGTAGCCTATCTGCCGTTTTTGTTTTTTTGATATCACAGTTATGTACAGTTTAAGGTCTAAGGCATAGTATATTTTGATATTTCAGCTTCGTTTAGGAGATAAATGCAGCTGTATCAAACTGATAGGTGCAAAGCAATATGCAAAAAAAATAAAAAAAAAATTTTAATAGAAAACCGATTGTCATACGATAAAAATATCTAGAAACGATTTTTGCTCAGTGATAAGGCCTTATTATATAAAAAATATTTATTTAAAGAAAAACATTTTTAAGAAACAAAAATGTGTCTGTATGCCTATCTACTGTAGTACCTGGCAAAATTCAAAATAATATCTAAAGTAGTCTCACACATATTAAGGGAGAAACCAATTTCTTTTTAAATTTTCAACTTGAAAATAAAATAGTTACAGAAGTATTCTTTTCCTCTCATATTCATCTAAGGATGAAGACTTTTAAGTATTATCATGCAATTATGAAACCCTCTGTATAATTATGTACTTCATAGAAAACTCTGCCATCTTCATTTTGTAATGATAATGACTCAATGTTAGTAGGTACAATACTTAGTACAATATGAATAAACATAATAAAAGTATAATAATTTTCTTTACCATAAATTTGGGAAAAAATGCTTCCATTCTGCTATTTCCTCTTTATCATTTGGTGATGGCACATCTCCTAGACCATGAAAGGCTTTATCAAGTTTTTCTAATTCAAATTGCACCTTTTTGGTTATTTCAAGTTCATAATCTTCACTCCAACTCAATGAGCTACTTGAACTTAGACCACTCAATTTGGTGCTAAGATCTAAGATTCCTAAAATATAATGAATGCCTAATTTGTTAGTGCAAATTTAACAATATGGTTGAGCCTTAGGTTAAGATACTTTTATGATAAATGAGTCTGTAGTGTATCTCAAGTTAGAGATATAATATCACAGATAATTTTTTCCAAATTTCTTTTAATGGCAACCCGAGTGGCGACCCTCAAACTTATCAGTTTTATTGTTTATTTTTAAATGACACAAATTTGGTTTTTTGCATTCCCTCATAAAATATTTTCGACGCTGCGGTGTTGCCGCTTAAATCAGGAAGTAGTAGCAATTTTAGTATTTTAAACTAAACGGGACAGGAGTTTCCAAATATTATGTGCGAAAAATTTTAACAGGATATATTCAAGAACTAATTTTAGGCATAAAAGTTCATATAAAGTACTTAGTACCTATCCCTTCAAATATTTTTCGTTAATTTATCTTTTAAGTTATTATTACAAAGTAAAAAACCTATCAGACTAGTCAATATTAATATAGCTATATATGCTATACCCACCTACACTTAATCCTACAATCCTACAAATTTAAATAGAAGTATAGTTAAAAAAAGATTTGACAATTGAGGCCCTAATACTATTAAAGGTAAATGATTTCTTTAAGCCAAAAATGCCCCACTAACCAGAACTAGGGTCAGATGACAAGTAAATGAACGGATAAGGCATCTTCTTATTTGGGATGTCATTTAAATATCTCAAAACTCGAGCAATAGAGGTAAATGTTTAAATTCTGGTTAGTGTAATTATTTGACAGTGGCATTATCCATACAAAATTATCAGAAAACCAATTATTTTAATTTAATTTACTTGTTTTGTAAAAAATGTCGGAAATCCCACTAAATGAACAGTTGATCCTAATTAATGAACAAAAAAATCCAGTGAATGAACGCTTATTTATTTTCTTGGAAAAAGTTAACAAAAATGGTTTTTACAACATATTTTTAGAAAAGGTTAAACACAAATACAAGCAAAAATCACATTTCGACAGCAAATAAACTATTTTTTATATGTTGCGGCTCAGGAATTTTTTTCAACACTTGTTTACTTTCGTACCAAATTTGATCCGGAACGCTAGGCCATTGCCATTTGCCATCTTTTTTTTCCATCACACTTATTTCATATTCGTCATTAATTATATTTTTCACCATTCCAGGATATTTTTTGTTTTCATATTTAACAATCACGTAGTCATTGCTATATATTCTGGGATTTACAGTTATATCCAGATTCCCTTTAATAGGATTGGGTTTTTTTACTTCATTCTCCTTATTTTGCAGATTCCCACAATCTTTCTCTAATGTTTTCTCCTCCTCCTTCTCCTCCATTATTTCCAATTCATTTTTCTCATCTTTATTCATTTTCAATTCGCTTAGCATTGCTTGCTCATTTATTTTCTTTTCTGTCTGTCTTAGTATCTTGTCTTTTTGTTCAATTCTTGTCTCAGGCTTGTTTTTGGAACTGTCTGTTTTGCGCCTTCGTTTGATCTTTAAGTTTTTATTACTGTCACTCTCTTCTTTGCGTCTTTTTTTCTCCTCTCTCTCCCTTTTCTTGTTTTTAATATTTTCAGATTTTAAATCTTTTTTCATTTCTTTTTCTTTCTGATACAGAAGTTATGGCGTATGGCACTAGCACACGAGGAAAACTTTTTTTCTGCGTTTTTTCTTCTTGTTTTGGCCAATGTAAATGTTCATTCCACAATTTATTGAGATTAGTTTCTTGAGCACTTTCTATCACAATATTTGAAATTATAGTTATTTTATTTTCAGTGCCACATTTAGTTCCGGTCTTTTCAACCGTTTCCGATACAGGTAAAGTTTTACAATCGGTATCAATAGCATCAAATACTTTATTGAGAACTTCCTTAATAATATTCCTACATGCATGTACGTTCTCAGAATCTGGCGTATTTACATCGTAAGTAGAATCTAATGATCGATCTACAGCATCTAGTGCCTCCATGTCTGATATTTCATCGATTTTGTTATAGTTGCAAACATCTAACCCGTCTGAGCAGGCATATGGAAGCAAGTTTTCTTGCAGTGTCGTCGTAAAATCACCAGAAGTGCTATCTGGAAGAGGTGCATATATAATTCCATTTATTTCCAAAGGAAGTTCATTTATTATATATGACTCTTCTAAAGGCTCATCATAGTATATGGGCAAATTCATAGGTGTACTAACCGGATCGACGATGGTTTCTTGCAATGTAATCTCATTTGTTGATTTAGTCTTTGTGGCTCGCTCCAGTAATACCTTTTATAATAATAATAATAATAATATATCTTTATTTCAAATCATCATACAAAAAGTACCTGAAATGAAATGACGTCATTTTAATCACAATATTTCTATAGGTCTGCACAGAAATCATGTAGGCAATATGGTTCTAAGTTTATTAAAAATTTACTAATCTCTACTTTAAATTTTTTTTCTGATGTAATAATTTTTAATTCTTTAGGCATATTGTTAAACAGCTTAACACACATATAATGCGGTGACTTTTCAGTCAGAGCCAGTCTATGGGGTACACATTTAAAGTCCAATGTTCTTGTGTTATAGTTATTTTCTGTTTTTGTTTCGAAAGTGTTTTTGTTGCGGAAAAGGAACATTAAGCATTCGTAAATATACCTAGCATAAACTGTCATGACTCCCATATTTCTAAAGACTGATCTGCAGGTCTGAAGATATTCCATTTTTTTATTATTCTTATTATCCTCTTTTGTACAACAAAAACATTCTGCAACATACAATCCCTTCCCCAGAATATAATCCCATATTTTAAAACAGATTCAAAATTAGCAAAGTATAATACTCTTAAGAAGCTTTCGTTCATATATTTACTCATTACCCTGATTCCATAGCAAATGGAATTGAGTTTTTTGATTAGTTGTTCTATATGATGTGACCAATCCAGATGTTCATTTATGTGTATTCCTAGGAATTTCGCAGTTTCGTTAAAATTTAGATTACTATCCCTCAATTGCATTTCCAATGGTTTGGGTATTTTGGATTGTTTAGTTCGAAATAACAGCACATTAGTTTTTGATTTATTCATAATTAACCTATTCGTGCAAAACCACTCCGTTACGCTGTTAAAAAATTCCTCTGCTGTGCTTTTTAGAGTGTCTAAAGTCTTACTTCCTATAATAAGATTTGTATCATCTGCATATTTTATTATATGTTGATTAGAGGAATTTATTAACAAAGACAGGTCATTAACAAATATGATGAACAGAACTGGGCCCAGTATACTACCTTGTGCAATTCCCACCTCATTGCTTGTTATTTTAGAGAGTCTAGTTATTCCATTTTTTGTTACTGAAACAGTTTGTCTCCTGTTATTGACATATGAAACAAACCATTTCTTCACATTACCCCTAATACCATATTTTTCCATTTTACTTAAAAGTAACTCCCTATCCAGACAATCATAGGCCTTAGACAAATCCAACAACAAACCAAGAGCTATTTCATTATTCTCAAGATGGTTTAATATTTCTGTTAAAAAGGCAAAGACAGCTGTTTGTGTTGACCTTCCCTTCAAAAATCCATGTTGTGCAATACTTAATAAGTTATATTGATTAAAAAAATTGATCAATCTAGTGCTCATCGCCCTTTCAAAGATCTTTGAAAAGCTTGATAGTAAGCTTATAGGTCTATAATTGTCTAAACTTTCTGGATCTCCTTTTTTGTAGCATGGTTTAATTAGCGCTATTTTTAGATTTTCAGGGAAAATTCCATATTTAAAGGAATTATTTATTAAATAGCACATTACCTCTTTTATTACAGGAATTACTAGTTTTACTATACTTGTGGGAATTTCATCAATTCCATTGCTATTTTTATTTTTTAAGTTCAGAGCTATCTCACAAATTTCCTCTTTAGTAATAGGTCTTAAAAACATTGAGCATATATTATCACTAATACTATTGTTAAAGGGAATGTCAATTAAATTATTTAATAAATTCGGTATCACAGAAAGCAGATAATTGTTGTAATTGTTAGCAATATTTTCTGGCTCTCCCTCTAGTTTTATTTCTGCATTATTTACACTACCGTTTATTTCTTTGCATATTGACCACATACACTTAGATTTATTGTCCGATATTTTTAATCGATATTCATATTGACTGGCTCGCGCTTTAATTAACAGACTATCATATTCTTTTTTTTTATTAATATACATTTGTTTATATGTATTATTATGATTTGCTAGCCATAATAAATTATCTAACCTACGTTTACATTCTAATATATTTACATCTTTATATAGTTCAGTTTTTTGTTTTTTCCCTACTAACTTTAAAGGAAAACTTTGATTAAAGAGTATTTTGAAAATGTTCATGAAAGTATTCCATTGTTTGTTTACATCATGTGTTCCTATATTATATACTTCAGCCCAGTTCTGCTCCCGCACGGACTGTAGGAAATCACTCTTACTGTCAACCGTAAAAAGACGTCTGTATTGACTTGGATGATCTTTACTATCTCTCATTTCAAAAGTGATTTCCTGGCCAGTGTGGTCAGAGATAAAACTATCAAACACATCTGTACGGATATATCTAACATTTGTGAAAATATTATCGATACAACTAGCTGAGTGTCTTGTTATCCTTGTGTTTTCATATATAGTTTGGTTTAAATTAAAAGAGTTCAGTAGCGATAAGAGAGTCTTACTTTTATCATTTTTATTTAATAATTCGATGTTAAAATCACCTACTATTAATATTTGTTTATTATCCTCAGATACCCTAGTTAATACTTGTTCAATTTGCATCATAAATATATTTATATCTCCTGATGGAGGTCTACATATTGAAATGACAGTTATACTATTACCTTTCGCAAAAGAACATTCTATAGCCGCGCACTCAAATTCACCACTTACAGATAGTCTGTTTAATTTTGGCTGGGCCTTGCACTTAAGCTCCCTCTTACAGTAAATCGCTGTTCCCCCATGTCTGTTCTCTTCCCTACAGAACATTGAAATTAGGTTAAAGTTGTCTATTGCCATCTTTTTTAACTGATCTTCAGTCTTCCAATGTTCAGTGATGCATAAAATTTGGCACTTGTTATGTACACGAAGCATAGCGTTTATACGGTCGACTGCGTTCCCAAGCGATTGAACATTTTGATGTATAATGATTTTTACCTTTTTGTTTATTACTGCGTCGTTTTTCGTAAAAAATGTGCTTCTTGAGTTGAAGTATAGTTAATGTTACTCTGAAATTGTACTAGTCTTCGTTGGTATACTGGGCATTGGGCGTCTCTGGCCGAATGTTTACACTCCTCGGGTTGTATTTTAAGTTTGGTACAATTTGGGCATTTTAAGATTCCGTTTATGCAATTTTTGGTTTGATGTTCTTCTCCACAGTTTTGGCAACATTCTTTCTCTCTGCAGTATTTTGCAACGTGTCCAAATCCTGCGCATTTAAAGCACATTGCTAGGTTAATATGTTCTTGTATATGTACTATTAATAAGTCAACCACTATTGTTTCTTTTTTGAGAAACCATTTCGCTATTTCTGGAGGTGCCTGAAGTATCCAATTTTCTTTTGCTGGGTTTCTGCATGCCCTTTTGGTTATAATTTTTATTTTTCCTACCACTGAATCACCAAATTCATTTTTTATTTCTTCATTTAGGTTAATTATGTCTTCTATTAGTTCCTCGTTTTTTAGCCCTTTTCTTAACCCCGTTAACATAAACATAGGGTCAGTATTCTGGGTTTCTTTAATTTTTATTTCATTTTTATTTATTAGTGCCTTTCTGAGCTTTTCTTGCTGTTCCTTATTTTGACTCTCAATCATGATAGCGCCATTTTGTAGATAACGTATATTTTTAAATCCACCCATGGTTTTCAAATCTATGTTATCTTTTATCTGTCGCATTGTAGTTTCCGCATTAGTTACTTGATTTATTGAAATCATAGTTTGATGTTTTTTCTGTACATTTGGTGTTTGCCAGCTTGTTTCCGTTTATTTTGTGGTACGGAATAAGTTTTTTTAATTGCACTTACCTCAGCAAACGTTCTTGTATTTGCTGCCATATCTGCATTTGACTGATTGCCTTGACTTGTAGACTGTGCTTGATTGCCACTAATATCTATAGATGGCCTTTTTGTTCTCTGGAACTGCAGTACTAAATTGTCTTTTTCTAGTGTTCCTATTCTGTAAGTTAACCTTGTGATCGCTCGATGAATATTCATACTTGCAGTAATTAGACAGTCTTGAGCTGTTTTCGGGAGAGCATTTTTATTTGCTACCTCTGTGATTGTATCCAAAAATGAGAAAACCTTTTTAATTTCTCTACCTACATCTAGATTGTCATTTGTTGTTTGCAATATTTCCAAAATCTATACATGTCTTCATTGTTATCGTCATCGTCGAGTCTCCTGTCATACTCGATAATTTTACACCTTCCTAAAAATTGTTCCAACACTTTTAGAAAAGAAATATAGTCTTCATCTATTACTTCCACCTGCTCTTTAGTTGGAAAGAGTTCCTTACGTCTTGAGGATATACACTTGGTGTAATCCACCGCATCTTCATTGAAAGGATACAAACCGCAAACTGCAAATCCATTTATAATAGTAGTTGGCTTACAAGCATTATCAAAAGCTTCTTTGAAGAGTGAACTAAAGTTATGACGAGTAATTGATGTGTGTGTCATTTGTTTATGTTTTTGGCACACTTTTCTTCATTGCACCTTAAGAGGTCGAAAAATACTGACATCACAAGGTTGTAAAATATGGGTTGCGTTTGGATATAAGCAATAGAGAATTATTTTATTCTTCACACAGAAGTCGTGCAGCTCCATGTTGTAATGTGACTTATGTCCATCTATGAATAGGATGACTGGAAAATTGATACCGTTTTTTAAAAGCCAAGGGAAAAAAACGTTTACTACATATTCAAAAAATGTTGCCGAAGTCATCCATCCCGAGTCAGATCGTCCAATGGCTCATTCTGCTGGAACAGAGAGCGACAGCTCTTTTGGTAATCTTTTATAAGGAAAAACGATCATTGGAGGGACTGCTATACCTGCTGCACTATAATTACATAACACTGTGATAGATTCCTTTTCATTTCCTGATGCTACTTCGTAAAGGTTCTTGAACTTGCTTGTTGGTCCCAAAACTAATCCTGATTTCATACATGTTAGGGATCTTCCTTGTCTTCTAAGTCAGGCTTAATGCCTTTATCTTCTATTCAATGATCTGTAGCGTTATGGGCCGAACTTCACATAAAAATTTGGTTTGGGCAATGCCCTAAGTATTGTTGTTTGAGAGTGCGTTAATTTTGCTTAATGTTATCACACTATTTCTTCTCGAAATTGGTTTCCTTGTTTAAAATATTATTATATTTCGTCGAGCCCTCCAGCTCAGTGCCTCTCAACTATAACTGGAGGTAGCCAATTCTTAGGGTACTTATAAGTGAAGCCTGGCGGAGAATGTATGTGTGTTTGTCTAATAAGTGGGTTAGTGGCAATGTCCGGTCGTCTGTAGTAGTTTGTAATAATTTTATTGTAAAATTCTATTAAAGTTGGAATCTCAAAATCTCTATGTAACACCCTATTCACAGCATACCTCGGAGCGTCCGCAATGATTTTTAAAGCTTTGTTCTGAAATATCTGGAATCTGTTATGCTCAGTCCTGCTTATCATGCACCATGTTGGCACACCATAAGTCAGGACCGGCATGTTCTCATGCCCGTCTCATCCGCATTAAATATTCTAGTCGGATTGGTCATCATGTCCATTAGATTTTCTTTTTCAAGGTACTCTCTTAGGTCGGTAAACCATTGACGAATTGCGGTTTCTGTAACTGAAGCACGGCTTTTGGAAATAATCTCCGTGTTTCGTCTTGATATGTTTGGATGCCGTTGTAAAAATAGCTTTAACCATTTATCTCCGGGTATATCATCAATAAACTTATTTGGCCTAGAAGCACTCTTCAAAACTTTTTGCACAGAATCGTTGACTTCGTCCGAATGCATCGGACAGCCTAACTTGGCTTATCCAAAATCCATTTTTCAATTCGTTCTTCTTCGGAACAGCTTAAAATTGGCGAAGGACCCATCTTCCTTGCATTAGGCACTTTGCCAGTTATTTTATTATGAAGAGTGGATTTCGGAATTACATACTTGGAGGAAGCCTTATTCAAACTTACACTTCCAGAATTAATATCCATAATGGCGTTTGCTAAGTCCTCTTCAGAGTATTTAAAACGTGAATACTTTGTTTCCATCTAAAACAAAGTACTCGAAGTTAATAAATAAAATCAAAATTAAGCAAATATTTGTATTATTAAGACGCAAACCGAAAGTGCTAGTGAATGGACACCAGTAAATGAAACCAACCTGAAACTAGCGGCCAGCGGCCAGCGGCCGATTAGGTAAATTTTTGACGCGGAGTGTACCGTATCGCCTTTTATTGATTTTGATCGTATTAATAAAACTAAAAGACAATAATTGTTTAAACTTTGTCAGATGCTTCCTAATATAAGTAGATATAACATGTATATAAGATTCGCCAAAAAACATAGGCTACAGGGTTCATTCAAAGTCCTTAACTTCAAAGTAACAATAAAATAGTAGTTTCCACCAGTTCACGTTCATACTTTATACGATGCTTTAAACTATTGCTGGAAACAATATATCTTCAGCTTTTGCCAAAAAACAGAGGCTACGGGGTTCATTCAGAAGTTTCGAAACTTTTATACCTAGTTAAATTGGCAAGAAAATTCTACTTTTTACCAGTTCACGTTTATACGTTATACGAGGCGTTAAAATATTGCTAAAAGCAACATATCTTTGGCACTTTCCAAAAAACAGAGGCTACGGGGTTCGTTCAAAAGTTTGAAAATTTTATATTCAAAGTTAGGAGAAAACTCTGTTTTTCACCAGTTCACGTTTATACGTTATACGATGCTTTAAAATATTGCTAGAAGCAACCTATCTTTGGCACTTTCCAAATAACAGACGCTACGGGGTTCATTCAAAAGTTTGAAAACTTTATATTCAAAGTTAGGAGAAAATTCTATTTTTCACCAGTTCACGTTTATACGTTATACGATGTTCTAAAATATTGCTAGAAGCAACATATCTCTGGCAATTTCCAAAAACAGAGGCTACGGGGTTCATTCAAAAGTTTGAAAATTTTATATTCAAGGTTAGAGGAAAATTCCAGTTTTCACCAGTTCACGTTTATACGTTATACAATGTTCTAAAATATTACTAGAAGCAACATATCTCTGGCACTTTCCAAAAAACAGAGGCTACGGGGTTCATTCAAAAGTTTGAAAATTTTATATTCAAGGTTAGAGGAAAATTCCAGTTTTCACCAGTTCACGTTTATACGTTATACGATGCTTTAAAATATTGCTAGAAGCAACATTTCTTTGGCACTTTCCAAAAAACAGAGGCTACGGGGTTCAATCAAAAGTTTCAAAATTTCATATTTAAAGTTAGGAGAAAATTCTGTTCTTCACCAGTTCACGTTTATACGTTATACGATGCTTTAAAATATTGCTAGAAGCAACATATCTTTGGCACTTTCCAAAAAACAGAGGCTACGGGGTTCAATCAAAAGTTTCTAACCTATGCATACAAACACAATTCTGCAATACGCTTGCAATTTAAGGATTCATTGTAAATATTCGGAATTCGTCGTTAAAAAAGTTTATCCATTTTGCAAATTTCAAGTAACTGGGAAATTGTTACCTGTAAAAATGTAAATGGCTGGTAAATAAACTACTTTTAGCGTAACCCACGAACAAAGACGTGGACGTAGTAGTTTTCTGTTCCCATCGGGGTGCTTGATTAACGTGAGTCCCCTCGCCTCTCACCTATCAGGGTGCTCTATTTACATGAGTCCTCTCGTAAGTGCCCAAGATATTGGCCTGCAACTTGAATGCACTTATTAATCTGCATTTGAAATATCTGTATACAACTGAAGTGTGTCTGTGCTTGAATTTCAGTACAAGCATTTTTGATTCGCTCAATCATATTCTCACGTGTTGTTTCTTGGTATTTGTTTGTAAACTTTGTCTTTGAGATATCCCCACAAAATACCTTTTCCGCACTTTAATAACATGACCGCTATATACGCCTCATTTTTACAGGATACTTACAGTTATGCACAAAAAATATTTGTCTGAATTGGAGTCCTCTGATTTATTAAGAAAACTGCTTTTTCAATCTGGTCACTGCGCTGACTGGTAATTTTGCTCTATATACTGGAACTTAGAAACACTGGAACAATTCAATCGGTATACCGTTTATAAAGGTGGTAACACTTGACATGTTATAGTTTAAACGAGACGAATGTGCCAATCTTTGTCTGATTGGCCAGTTCGAATGCCCGTTACCGACAAGAACTAGCTCGCCCATCTTGATATGTCTCTCCAATTTTCTATCGCACAATATCTTTAGCTATCCAAGGTGCTCTGCATGGTACGGTTCCATGCGAATTATGAAGATCTTCCCTATGGTTTTCAATTTTTTGTACGTTTCAGCCAAATAAGATTTAACTTATCAGTAGTTTGTTTTAAATTTTTCATTGACGAAATATATGTTATCCAAACAAAAACTGAGGGCTTTTCAAAATTTAAATGTGTATCTACGGAACTACGAGAGTTCTTACTTTTGTGTTGTTCTTCAGTATGTTACATAAATCCAACACTACTCTTTTGCGTGTAACAGTGTTTTAAGACTTCCACAATATTCTAAAGTGGAAGCAAACTCGAAAGGCGGTGTAAAAATAATGTTGATTTTTCTCTGTTCGGGGCAAGTATTTTGAGTAACATCCGCATCAAGAATGGCAGATCTAAGGTTACTTCTTTCTAAATGTGGCGTAGTTTAGTTTGAGTTCAGCAGCCATGCAGCAATTCCTCTCCTAACGTTGTTCATGTCGTTTTCTGAAAACGGATAAAATGAACTTCTACAGATGGTGTATGCCCAAGAACATACATGAACACCGCAGTTTCCGGATGAATTTTCTGAAGACGACTGTAGAGGAATGTCCGAAGGAATATAGAGACCTGCCATGTTTGCCATCTAGATATTTTTTGAACCCGTGCAGTTCTATAGCTTTCTATAAAGCTACATAAATTAGAAATTAATGTTTTTGGTAGGGAAGCGTGTAGGGAGTCTAGATACAAAAACAGCCTATGGGGGAAAATAACAATTAATATAGTCCAATAATTATTAAGGTATACAATTTCTGCTGACCTTCTGATATGAAACCCTCCATCAGTTTCTGAACAAAAAAAGATTCAAAAACTAGCGCTTTTAATTTCTCAGATTGTGCAGCATTTTGCAGCATTACTAAGAAGGCATTTATAATATTATCATCTAACCACTTACAGGGCAACAATGTTTCTAAGGACGATTCATTTAGGATGAGTCCAGCTATAGTTTTTTTTCCCGATGTTATTTATTTTAGAACATCGTATAACGTATAAACGTGAACTGGTGAAAACTGGAATTTTCCTCTAACCTTGAATATAAGATTTTCAAACTTTTGAATGAACCTCGTAGCCCTTGTTTTTTGGAATGTGCCAAAGATATGTTGCTTCTAGCAATATTTTAGAGCATCGTATAACGTATAAACGTGAACTGGTGAAAACTGGAATTTTCCTCCAACCTTGAATATAAAATTTTCAAACTTTTGAATGAACCCCGTAGCCTCTGTTTTTTGGAAAGTGCCAAAGATATGTTGCTTCTAGCAATATTTTATAGCATCGTATAACGTATAAACGTGAACTGGTGAAAACTGGAATTTTCCTCTAACCTTGAATATAAGATTTTCAAACTTTTGAATGAACCCCGTAGCCCTTGTTTTTTGGAATGTGCCAAAGATATGTTGCTTCTAGCAATATTTTAGAGCATCGTATAACGTATAAACGTGAACTGGTGAAAACTGGAATTTTCCTCTAACCTTGAATATAAGATTTTCAAACTTTTGAATGAAACCCGTAGCCTCTGTTTTTTGGAAAGTGCCAAAGATATGTTGCTTCTAGCAATATTTTAAAGCATCGTATAACGTATAAACGTGAACTGGTGAAGAACAGAATTTTCTCCTAACTTTGAATATGAAATTTTCAAACTTTTGAATGAACCCCGTAGCCTCTGTTTTTTGAAAAGTGCCAAAGATATGTTGCTTCCAGCAATATTTTAGAACATCGTATAACGTATAAACGTGAACTGGTGAAAACTGGAATTTTCCTCCAACCTTGAATATAAAATTTTCAAACTTTTGAATGAACCCCGTAGCCTCTGTTTTTTGGAAAGTGCCAAAGATATGTTGCTTCTAGCAATATTTTAAAGCATCGTATAACGTATAAACGTGAACTGATGAAAACTGGAATTTTCCTCTAACCTTGAATATAAAATTTTCAAACTTTTGAATGAACCCCGTAGCCTCTGTTTTTTGGAATGTGCCAAAGATATGTTGCTTCTAGCAATGTTTTAGAGCATCGTATAACGTATAAACGTGAACTGGTGAAAACTGGAATTTTCCTCTAACCTTGAATATAAGATTTTCAAACTTTTGAATGAACCCCGTAGCCTCTGTTTTTTGGAAAGTGCCAAAGATATGTTGCTCCTAGCAATATTTTAAAGCATCGTATAACGTATAAACGTGAACTGGTGAAGAACAGAATTTTCTCCTAACTTTGAATATGAAATTTTCAAACTTTTGAATCAACCCCGTAGCCTCTGGTTTTTGGAAAGTGCCAAAGATATGTTGCTTCTAACAATATTTTAAAGCATTGTATAACGTATGAACGTGAACTGGTGAAAAATAGAATTTTCTCCTAACTTTGAATATAAAATTTTCAAACTTTTGAAAGAACCCCGTAGCCTCTGTTTTTTGGAAAGTGCCAAAGATATATTGCTTCTGGCAATATTTTAAAGCATCGTCTAACTTATAAACGTGAACTGGTAAAAACTAGAATTTTCTTGCCAATTTAACTAGGTATAAAAATTTCGAAACTTCTGGATGAACCTCGTAGCCTCTGTTTTTTGAAAAGTGCCAAAGATATGTTGCTTCTAGCAATATTTTAGAACATCGTATAACGTATAAACGTGAACTGGTGTAAAATAGAATTTTTTCCTAACTTTGAATATAAAATTTTCAAACTTTTGAATGAACCTCGTAGCCCTTGTTTTTTGGAATGTGCCAAAGATATGTTGCTTCTAGCAATATTTTAGAGCATCGTATAACGTATAAACGTGAACTGGTGAAAACTGGAATTTTCCTCCAACCTTGAATATAAAATTTTCAAACTTTTGAATGAACCCCGTAGCCTCTGTTTTTTGGAAAGTGCCAAAGATATGTTGCTTCTAGCAATATTTTATAGCATCGTATAACGTATAAACGTGAACTGGTGAAAACTGGAATTTTCCTCTAACCTTGAATATAAGATTTTCAAACTTTTGAATGAACCCCGTAGCCCTTGTTTTTTGGAATGTGCCAAAGATATGTTGCTTCTAGCAATATTTTAGAGCATCGTATAACGTATAAACGTGAACTGGTGAAAACTGGAATTTTCCTCCAACCTTGAATATAAAATTTTCAAACTTTTGAATGAACCCCGTAGCCTCTGTTTTTTGGAAAGTGCCAAAGATATGTTGCTTCTAGCAATATTTTATAGCATCGTATAACGTATAAACGTGAACTGGTGAAAACTGGAATTTTCCTCTAACCTTGAATATAAGATTTTCAAACTTTTGAATGAACCCCGTAGCCCTTGTTTTTTGGAATGTGCCAAAGATATGTTGCTTCTAGCAATATTTTAGAGCATCGTATAACGTATAAACGTGAACTGGTGAAAACTGGAATTTTCCTGTAACCTTGAATATAAGATTTTCAAACTTTTGAATGAAACCCGTAGCCTCTGTTTTTTGGAAAGTGCCAAAGATATGTTGCTTCTAGCAATATTTTAAAGCATCGTATAACGTATAAACGTGAACTGGTGTCTGTATTTAACTAGGTATAAAAATTTCGAAACTTCTGGATGAACCTCGTAGCCTCTGTTTTTTGAAAAGTGCCAAAGATATGTTGCTTCTAGCAATATTTTAGAACATCGTATAACGTATAAACGTGAACTGGTGTAAAATAGAATTTTTTCCTAACTTTGAATATAAAATTTTCAAACTTTTGAATGAACCCCGTAGCCTCTGTTTTTTGAAAAGTGCCAAAGATATGTTGCTTCTAGCAATATTTTAGAACATCGTATAACGTATAAACGTGAACTGGTGAAAAATAGAATTTTCTCCTAACTTTGAATATAAAATTTTCAAACTTTTGAGTGAACCCCGTAGCCTCTGTTTTTTGGAAAGTGCCAAAGATATGTTGCTTCTAGCAATATTTTATAGCATCGTATAACGTATAAACGTGAACTGGTGAAAACTGGGATTTTCCTCTAACCTTGAATATAAAATTTTCAAACTTTTGAATGAACCCCGTAGCCTCTGTTTTTTGGAAAGTGCCAAAGATATGTTGCTTCTCGCAATATTTTAAAGCATCGTCAAACTTATAAACGTGAACTGGTAAAAAGTAGAATTTTCTTGCCAATTTAACTAGGTATAAAAGTTTCGAAACTTCTGAATGAACCCCGTAGCCTCTGTTGTTTGGCAAAAGCTGAAGATATATTGTTTCCAGCAATAGTTTAAAGCATCGTATAAAGTATGAACGTGAACTGGTGGAAACTACTATTTTATTGTTACTTTGAAGTTAAGGACTTTGAATGAACCCTGTAGCCTATGTTTTTTGGCGAATCCTATATACATGTTATATCTACTTATATTAGTAAGCATCTGACAAAGTTTAAACAATTATTGTCTTTTAGTTTTATTAATAAGATCAAAATAAATAAAAGGCGATACGGTACACTCCGCGTCAAAAATTTACTTAATCGGCCGCTGGCCGCTAGTTTCAGGTTGGTGTAAATGAACACCTCGTGGAGTGTTCAATTACTGGTTTTCAAATGCTTATACCAAAATAATTTGATAAAGAAACCTGCATACTAAAATTGACTTGTAATACGAATCATTTTAGATTGTTTTTGATAATTGCGCCAAAACCCAGTAAATGAACACCTTGTTCGTTCACTGGATTTTAATAATTTTATCCGACCATTAATTGAACACATAAAATATATAATAAATTATATGTTTTATTCGTTTTTTGCATCTAAAAACACTTGCTAAATATATATAGAAAGCTGGACAACGGATAACTTAAAGAGTTTTGTTCAATTTCAATATTTTAAAACAAATTTTATAAAACACAACACAAACACTTACCTTAAGCAAATATGGCCTTCAGAACTAACAGTCCGTGTCACTACCTTTTCGTATAAGATCTCGCGTTTTACTGATGCGCTTGCCGGGGTTCCAATAAATGAACGACGTAGCTGACATGCGCGAATAACATTAAATATCAATCAATCAATCAATCAAAAATATGCTTTATTGTCCAAGAATACAAATGTTCTTATTGACAAAGCTTCCTAAAACTACTAAATAAGGAGAGAAATACATTTAGTTGGAAGCCGATCTTGTTTTTTAACCGAATGTCGTTCTTCGTTCATTGACTGGGTGCTGTTCACTCACTGGTAAGCTGACCCTACAGTGCCAAAAACGCATAAACACCAGAGAAAGCTTAACTCACCAAAGAACTATACAACAATATTTACTTAAAACTAAAACTGATGCCATGTGGGCCTCTGCAAAGTTTTAAGAATTATAGATTTGGGTATCTAGTAAAATAAATGAGTACTTACCTTCCAAGTCACTTCCAGTAGTAGAGTATGAATACATTGGTGAATTTGGATCCATGGTGTTTCCTTCACTATTTTTACTTCTGATTTTTCCCACATTTGCAGTAACTAAATTATGATCCCATACTTTCTCACATTGCTTCAATTCTGTATGTCTGTTAAATATTGGAAAAGTCGCTACACCGCGACTTTTCTTGTGTGACATGATGTTACTTTTCTCATGTAATTTAACAAAGATTTTGCTACAAATTAAAATAATTTTTAAAATATTAACAAAGTAAACTCAGTAAAGTAGTGTAAATGAGCTGAGCAGAAATCTTAGGTAAAAATCTACCTATTCAACAAAGTAATTTCTGTTTAATATTAATTGGTTAAAATCTCGGTTAAAATAGAGCAATTTATCTTAGCTTTTGAACATGAAATTATTTAAAACTTCAGTTAACTTAAGTAATCAACCGAAAACAGTTTTAATTTACCTGTTACTTATTACCAGACTTATCAAATAAAAAAATAAAAAAGTAATTGTAAATTCTGTAAAAATATATAGGTATTCCAGAAAACTTACCTTTTTTAATCGGGTAGTTTCTGTTTGTACTGTTTGACTTTGTCAATGTCACAGAAGTAAATAAAAAACATAACCTCAATCAATTCTCAATCTTCCTTCCAGTTTAATAACACTCAACCACTTAGGCAATTACTACCGTATATACATTTTGACCAGCTCATCTTATAATCATAGGGTCTGAGGTCGGTCAAAATAATAACATTGCCGATTGTGTAATATCGATCAGCGACATAATTTCTACAGCTCTGCCCTGCACTATAAGGTAACGGCTATTACTGTACCGGCACAAATTTTGTTTCTAAGTTAGTGTATACATTTTCTTATTAGTGCATAAGGTGGATTTACGGTGGCTATTATCTATGTCCTGAAAACTTAATCAATAAGATAACTTCCAAAAAAAATCATTGTGAAAACAATATATATAACTAACCTAAACTATAACCTGTTACCACTAATAAAAAAGGACAATATTGATGTAGCCGGCCTTAGGTTAGTTCAGGTCAAATTTGTTGTATGTATTCCACAAGCTTTTATGATGTATTAACTTTATATTTGCTGCACGAACTGGCCAAATAAGATAATTCCATAAGGAACAAAGTTATTAGCACTTTTTGCACATATATGAGACTAATTTTGTGCAAGAATGGGTTAAAAGTCGGGGATAACTTTCATACCGTTGGTATGTGTCAAACGAAATATTTACCTTTAAAAAATGCTGGAGTGAATTTTCATCCCGTTCTTGCACCAAATACAATTTTTGATGATACTTGCTTTTTTTAATATAAATTATTGCATCAATATTTTTAGACGAAACAACAATTATTAACACAAAAACAAACCCTTTGTTTTTATTTTTTTGCCTCTACCTGAAAAATGTATTAAAATTACCGTCCTTGAACCAATTATTAATGTTTTATTTAATTGTACCTACAACAACTAGCAAACGTTAAGCAACACATCAAGACTCAAGACATACTATTAATTACGGGTAAACAGAAAAACAGGAGTTTTACTGGTAAATTTCCACTGTATAACATCAAATTAATAACTTGACATGTTTCGCTACACGGTAGCTTCTCCAGAATAAAGTGTATGAATGATAATATAAAATATAAAATTGAGGTTTATTGTAGTAAAAGATAATTAAAGATAGGTAAATTTTATTGATATAGTATAGTAATAAATCTGGGTTTTTTACGGTAATTAAATAATTATTATAAATCTAAATAACAATATTGAATTCAAAGATACACAAGATTTATTAACGAAATGGTTATAAAAAGGATAACAGTTGGCTAATTCAGTAAATTTAACAAAGGATAATTATTGTGAAGATCTATCTGGTTATTAAGTAATAGGTTGAAATTTTTAAGCTTGTTTATTTTCAAAGATTCTAAGAAGTTGAGTTTTGGGCCTTTATTTTCAATATTATGTAAGATTTTAAAATTTGTATCGAAATATTGCTGGTTTTCTAGTAAATGATTGGCGTAATAAGAGTCTTTTTTTGTTTTTGGCATAACGATTATAGTGTTAATACTTCTACCGGTTTGACCTCTATGTACGTTTTAGGACAATCGTAACAAGTTAATTTATAGACAGGCTTTTTAAATGATTTTTCCCTTACATACCATTAACATGGCGATGGCTTAGTATTATAAATAACTATAAACAAAACCTAATCCTAGGAAGAGAAACATAATTAATTATTATTGTTTGCATTCCCATAGTTCGCAACGATGTAAACAGGTCCAATTTATGTTTCACCGCTTTTACGCAAAACATCTATTTCGCGAGTGCCCGCAATCGACAAATTGTACTGTTGTCGGTCCTGCTGAAAAAAATATTGGGTTGGTATATTGGTAAGTTGGTATTCTGCATGTGTGACATCACCCTTTTAACTGTCAACCGCGTTGGCTGTTTTTGCAATTTTAAGTTAAAAGTTTAAGTAAAATTTTAAAAAAGACTGTTTTAGTTAATTAATAAGTATTCAGAAATCAAATTTGATGTAAGTGTCCAAAATAATTGTTGTATTGTGTACATTTTATTAAATATTTGCAAGATAATGTTTTCATACAGTGACGTTTTTAATTGTCAAGAATTAGCAAAATAAAAAGAATTTTGTAAATTAGGGATTAGTGCGTTGTACCTAATAATTTTTGATATTCATGTTCTAAAACAATACAGTCATCATTACATTTATCTTAAACAATCCTCTTTGATTTGTTTATAATTTATTTTAATACCTAGTCATTCTGTTTTCAGATAAATATGTTTATTTGGGACTGGTTTACTGGAGTTTTAGGCTATTTAGGTAAATATAAATCAATATAAGTAATTTAACTACTACATTGTCTCTAACTTCTAGTGTTACCTACCTACATAGGTATTTAAAATCAGTTCCTTAAACAATGGATATTTTATTTCATTCCATTCCAATTACCTATGTAATATCCTATTATACATTCATATTTAGATACAAAGGAAACAAGTAAATCAGTTGTCTATAGGTACTATATAATATCACATTTTTGATCTTGTAAGTGAACTTTATAATAAGAAAAATACATTAAAAAAAACTTAAGTGTAACCTATTCGAGAACCTATTATTACTGATTGTAATTTGTAATACATATTGAGAAAAGAAAAAGATGGAGAATATCCTAATTCATGCATCCATAACCTTAAAAATAAAGGAAGTATGACCTTTATTGAATAAATAATTATGTTAAATATCCTATTAGGTACTTAATTATTTACAACTCACTGTAAGGTTTATAATAATTAATAAAAATTGAACTTTAATGAGTACAAAGTACACTTTCCAAAATATATTGTGGCATTCTTGCATATATCATCTGTTTTGCATAAATAAATGCTTAATTATTAATTTGTAAAAAATATCAGGTACCTATCTAGTAGCAAGTAACAGACTAAAAATCTGGGCCTGAAAGACCAATGATTATTAATTTTAAACTACTGCAACCGGCAATAATATATTAATTCTGACAGATCTATACCTAACTGTACTTAAGTACCCTCATTAAAAAATTATAAGATTTGTTGACTACCATCACACCCTTAAGTATTGTACAGTACATTTTATATACAATGTTGGTAGATTTAAGTATTCATAAAAAGACATGTACCTAGTAAGTAGTTAGGTACCTCCTAACATTCACATTAATATCTAAAGTGTTCTTAAATATATTAAGGAAAAACCGATTTTTTTTTCATATTTTCAGCACCTTTTATCTCAAAAATAAAGGTACGGACCTATGTTACTCATAAAAATAAGTACATAATATTAAGTAACACCCTGAATAATATATTTAGTCCACTGCAAAATTGTTCTAAGTAATAAATTAGCTGAAACATTTGTAGTTATTCTTATTAGGTCAACATTTAAGCCTTGGACTACCTATATGTAATAAACTGATGCCTTTGCTCGATTAGGTTTGTTGAAAACAAAAGGCAAATATGCCTTTCTCGGACTATCGGGTTCTGGCAAAGCAACCTTAATACATCAGTTAGTTGAAGAAAAGGAAATTGATTTTATAACATATCCTTCAAATAATGAAATTCTACATGAAAATGCTTATGGTAAGTTATCTGTGTTTGTTGAACTAACATTTTTTGCATGTTTGCGTAGGTTTGTGGAAGAAATCTGGCAAGCTCCTCTTCCTAGGCTTGGACAATGCGGGG
This sequence comes from Polydrusus tereticollis, assembly GCA_963920685.1. Taxonomy (NCBI): domain Eukaryota; kingdom Metazoa; phylum Arthropoda; class Insecta; order Coleoptera; family Curculionidae; genus Polydrusus; species Polydrusus tereticollis. The sequence continues at coordinate 63,386,976 of OY987329.1, forward strand.
AAAACCACACTTTTGCATATGCTTAAGGATGATAGGCTCGCACAGCATCTTCCAACACTTCATGCTAGTAAGAATACATTACCTTTTTTCAAGCCAGTTATAGCCAATTAAATTCCAAGAAAGTAGTTTTGTTATTTTAATTTAGTGAATTTCATTGGCTGTAATGATTGTTTGTTGGTTTAACTGAAAGCCGAAATTCTTCTAGTTGATTAATAAATTGACAATTGCCATTTTCTGATATAAGATTAAAAACTAGGATAGGATTGTAGACGTAATTTCACACCATGGACTCATTTATGCTCTAATTTTTGTTCTCAAGCGAGTTTTTCTTTTCTTTATTATTTTTTGTTTATTTTGAAACGAAAATATTGCATAATTTTTTATGTCCATAAAACGTTAAAATGGCAATGTTAACAAAATATCATTATCAACATTGTCATTACCATTTTTTGTTTTCTCTACCAATAATAATTTATAATGTGGCAAAGAGTTCTCTTGCAGTTTGCAGTTAAAACTCATTCTTCCTAGTCCAAACTCGATTTGACTAAATGCTTTTGTTACAACTAGTTCTACATAGTGAAAACTGAAATAAATGTATACCTATAATATGGACCATATTTTATTAATTTACTTAATATAGATTTAAGAAACAACTTAAAGTAAATCTACATACAGAAGAATGGTTATAACCAGTTTTAAATTGGTCTCTGTATTTATTGCAAATTCCAGTGTTCACTAGGTTAGTTCACTGAACCAACCAAAACTAGTTTAAACAGAAGTATCTATTTTTATAGTCAAATCAAGTGTTAACTAGTAACAATGGGTGTTAACTGTAGCCTTTATGTATTAACGAAATAATGTTTTTTAACACATTTTTTCCTTTGTGGAGAAGTCCATATGCTACAAGCTCACTCGATCCTCCCTTCTTTAAAATTGTAACTGACCATTTGAACAGTAACATTTAAGATGCTAACATTTTTCGTAAATTTTACTATTTTTAACAATTATTCTCTTTTAAATTTTGTCTATTGATTTATAATAATTTTATTTTCCATTAGATTAATGACTAAAATTCATTATATTAATTAAATATCTTTGTTTAACTTTCAGCATCTGAAGAACTATCCATTGGTAACATGAGATTTACGACATTTGATTTAGGTGGACATACACAAGGTACGTTAGTTCAGACTAGTCAGAAATCCTCATTTCCCTATATTTTCTTTCATATGATTTTTTGCCCAGGCTAGAACTTATACTAGTAAAGAAAGATGTTTGTCCCTTTCCTTTTCGTCAGACTCTATAGCCTTGCCGATGGGCCGTAATACGGCGAAACGCGTCCAAGGATTGGGTCTGACGGAAAGAAAAGGGACAAACATCTTTCTTTATATCATGTTTTCGGTTCACAGAAACCGACGATTGGCTTTCAGCGCCACCTGACATTAGATACCTGCTTAGGCGGGTTCCATTCCAGCGTTTGGTCTTCTCTAAGACCTCGCTGGTCTGGTTGGGTGGATAGCTCGATTGCTACGAGATGTCGCCACGTGTAACATCTCGCATATGTATTTATACTAGTAAGTTTCCTTTTCTTAAGTAAAAAAAACAATGGCATCATACACGATTTGTTTCTCAGAAAATATAATATAATATTTAAGCAATTTGTTGAGTATTTTAAAATTTGTGAATAATTAAATAAAATAGTAAGTACATTATTGTACTAGGAGTAGAAAGAGAACATTATTTGTTCACAGCCAAGGTTGCATAGTGCACACTGGGTGAAACATGTTAAAAAGCCTTGTATACTGTGAGTGTCATAATATGGACTATGCACAAAAAAAATAGTGTCTAACTTTGAAAAATTACATCAGGTTTTATAACTTATCTGGGTAAAAAATAACTGTACATAACAAATAACACTATCATTGAGCCAACACTGCATTCTGTCATTTTTTATTTAAGAAAAGCTTTTGACCTTCTTGGTTTACAATTTTTATCTTGTGTCGCTTTAAAAAGGCAATAACTTTAGAACATGTTTCAAAGTAACATTGGATCTAACCATTAAATACTGTGTTCATAGTGTAATTTGTAGTATTTTTGCTTGCAAAGGAAACCGACTATGTGACACCAAACTTCAAACTGACAGTTCTGCAAATGAAGCCTCTTAAGGCGCCCATACACACTGCAACATGCGGCGATGCGTGTCAAGTCAAGTCGAGTCAAAAAATGCTTTATTGTCCAAGATAAAAATCTCATTGACAAAGCTAAAAAAAAATACTACAAAATTCAAAATTAAACAAATAAATTTGCAGAAACAGTTTAATAGTACAGAACAAAATAATGTAAGTACCGGGTGTCCCACTAATAATGGCTGTCGGCCGTATCACAGAAAGTGTTAGTCGTATGGCTTGCGGAAAAAAAATATATTAGGTAAAGTGGTCATGAGAAATTGCTGGAAATTATTTTCAAGTTTCTCAGACTGGCGCTAGAGGGCGCAACAGTAACGGTAAATATGAATCGCGAAGTTTCCTCAAAAGTCGCCTAGTTAAGGTGTCCCGAAAATAATATTTTTGTATATTTCGAAGATTTATTAATAAAATTCACTCATAGAACGTGTTCGTCACTTTTCAAATAAAATGGTGGGGAAAGGTTGAACATTATTCGTAATAAATGCTGAAAACTTCGGTCTGGCTTAACATAATTTAGTAAACTTAGTTTTGTTAAAAAGGGCTTTTCTCACTATATATCATCTTATGAACTACGGCAATATGTGTTTCACACTAGGCGCTAGGGGGCGCTGTCTTACAACTTCACAAACATTGCGCGTTTTTTCCATAATTGAAGCCCTTTGTGCAAAAAGGTGTTGACTCAAAATTTACAGTTTTGAGAAAAATTGATTTAACTTTTAGCAATTGGAACTTTTGTATAAAAGGCATTTTATTTATTTTGGTAAATCATAATACATTAAAATACATTTAAAAATCTTGCAGTATATGCTTTTTTTTATAAAATAGCATTGGTTCGCAGAAATCAAGAAAAAAACTTGAAAATTTTGAGTTAACACCTTTTTTCAAAATTTGTTTTAGTAGTTGAAGTAAATTATATACACAAAAAAAAGTGTTATTTAAAAACATATTTATTAAAAACAAAACATTTAACATTGAAATTTATATTTCCTCTCATTTGAGGTTGTGGTAGAACCTTCTGAAGTTTTCTGAAATGAATGGAATTTCTTCCTAAATATTATCGAATTTTTTAGCTGCAATTGCTGACTTTTATCTATAGTGACTAAAATCGAATCTTTTCTTGGTTTCTATCGATTTTTCTGCTCTTTTTTATGTCAACACTGCTCCATTCTTCAGCCTCATCAAAGGAGTATCTGTATTTGGTTTTACCAAACTCCTTAATCTGTATCCACCTAACATCCCTAAATAAAACTTTTTAATTTTTTTCATTCTTCTTTCTATCGATAAGTCCTAAATTTCTGGACAGTTCTTTAATGTCTATGAATTTATCTGCCATTCTCGTAATATTAAAAGCAGTTTTTTTTTCTTGCTTCGGTCATGATTGACATATATTGATCCACTGTGTAAACATTTTGCTGTTTTCTGCTTGCCTTTTCTACAGCAGCAAAATCTCTATCCGAATCCATAAACGTGTGCCCTACTTCCGGAAATTTATGGTAAATTTTCTTAAAAAAAACAGTGTTTATCAAAGAATGCCATAAACAAACAATAAAAAAAATTTTCTTGTGACCTACAGCCGAATCACTACATGCAATCAGATTATCAAAAGCTAGGTTATTTATTTTTATGTTTTCGAGATAAGCTAAAATTGAACTACCAACTTCTTTAGGTCCACGAGACCCCTGATCTTCTGTCCAGATATGAAAATACCCTTTCCCATTTTGCTGCTGTGTAGAAATTGAATGAATCCCCAAATTATATAGCCAGACTTGTCTTAAATAAAATGCTAAGCTCGTTGAAATTTTTGGCAAAGGATTCAGTGTTTTTTTCTAGATCAAAGGTAAAATATACGGTGTTTTCATTATTCTTAGCAATTTTTCGATCGTTTTTTAGTTCCTCAAAAGCTTTTTTAAATTTTGCAATATGTTCCTCATTGGTTCCGACATCACATACTTTACAAGTATCTGTTTTCGGTGAGCCAAAGCCAAAATTAAAGTCAGTGACAAAAATATATCTGTAAGTAGTGTTAGATACCGGAGTAATTTTCTCGTTAATACGTTGGTCTACATACATGTCATACATTTTATTAACGGATAGCCATGGAGAAAGATAGAGGCGATTAGGATTTTTATGTCTCGAATAATGAGACATTTCACTGGTGAAAGATTTGATGTGGTTATGCACCAAATTACGTGTTTCTTCAGGTGTAGCATTAGGTCTGTTATGATGACGGCCTTTTTCATCTAACTTAGGAGCTGATTTACCCCCAGATATTTGATTCCTGATTAAATATATCTTTTTACGACTAACATTGACATAACCGCTTGCTTACAGATTTGCTGACGTTCTCTTTCTACTGTGAAAAAATATTTAAAAGACTTTTGACGATGCTTGCAGGCTCCAGAAGGCCGCTTAACACCGAAGGGTTCAATAAGTCCAAACAAATAGGTGTTTTTTGATTCAGCTCTAACGAGTAATATTCTTGAAACAAACGAATCCGCCTTTCGTTAGAAAACCGACCTTCGCATTTTAGCCGACACTTTTCCCCACACAGACGTTTTTCTGTGCAAGGGAGTTTTTGAGCCACCTCGACTCCTTTATATGTCGTATATGTTTGGCCAGAATTTTTATTTTTTTTATATTTATTGATGTTTTTGCTTCGAAAAAGTTGGGCTACTCAACCAAAATTTTCACGACTTTGTCCTTTTCTGTTTGCGTATAATGCTGCTTATTTACGACTGCAAACAAGAAACAATTCCTTTTTACTTGTCTAGACCTGTTTCCCAACTTTTTCAAATATCGATAACTTTGGCGCCATAACTAACACTTAGGTTAGAATTTAAAAAATTGTAAATAAATATTGTTTTATTTACGTGCCAAAACAATAATTTAATGGAACTCTGTTATTTACTCCTAAATATAAACATACCTTACCTTTTATTTTAATGGAAAAAACACTAGAAACACTAACAATACCGAATAACCGTTTACAACTAAACCTGTCTAAATGTAAATAAAATAGAAACTGTAATGCAAAAAGGTGTTATCTTCGAAGTTAACACCTTTATGCATAAAATGAATGAATTAACACTTTCTTGCACGAACAAAATATTAATTTCAAAGAGATAACACTATTATGATTCTTTGTACCGACGAAATCAGTGTCATCTAGCGCCTAAAAAATATACTATCAGATGAGGAACCCAGTTAACACCTTCTTGCACCAAGGGCTTCACTATATATCATCTTATGAACTACGGCAATATGTGTTTCACACTAGGCGCTAGGGGGCGCTGTCTTACAACTTCACAAACATTGCGCGTTTTTCCCATAATTGTAAATATAATAGTATATTCAATTTTACCTGATTACAAGGATGATTAAAAGTCTAAGAAGACAGCGAAAACCGCAAGTTAATATCTATTTTCAATCCGGAGATATCAACAACAATAATCATAATTATGGAACATTATGATTTTATTTTCAAGTTGCCATTGTAAAGGTTTTTTTAAGAGTCAAATAGGCCTTGGAAAAACAAAATATGAATTGAAACTGTGCACGCGTGTCACCTTTCATTACAACGTCAAAATTTTTGTCGTGCCAACAGTGTTGTGTCGTATTTGATTTTCAAAATGCCTCTGTTACTTGAAGAAGCGGTTGACATCATTGCGATGTATTTTGAATGTTTGGGAAATGCAACAATTGCTGAACGGGTTTACGCAGTACGATACCTTCAAAGGCGCCGATACAACAGTAGAATGTTTAATCGTTTAGCTAGCCGTTTTCGTACTACTGGAAGTATTCGTCACCCTGTATATCGCAGACGCCGCCGAGGTCGAACCGAGGAAAACATTGTAAACGTTTTGGCATACATATTATGTGGAATTTAATCCACAAATTAGTATTAGATTAATTGTTAGAGACTTGGGCGTTACTCGCTCTACTGTGCATAGGATTTTATTAGAAGGTAGAAAGGTAAGTAATTATATCTATATGTTATAACTCTTAAATAGTTTAGAATAATGCCAATATTTCTCTTAATAGTTTTCAAGTCAATGTAATAAGTATTTTGTTTTTCTTTAGGCTACATCCCTACCATATTGTGCTCCACCAGGCTTTGACCCCGCAAGATTATGATAGAAGATTGGATCATTGCTATTGGTTGCTCAATATGATATTGGAAGATAGAAATCTCCAGAATTTTGTGGACTGATGAAGATACTTTCCATAGTAATGGAGGAGTAAACCGCCATAATATGCATTATTGGTCGCGGGAGGTGCAGCATCAAGGAAGATGGAGTGTCAATGTCTGGTGCGGCATTTTGGGTGGCAGAATAATTGGACCGTTTGTATTTAATGAGTCGCTTACTGGGCAAAGATATTTACATTTTTTAAATTAAGAACTCCCAATTCTTCTCGAAGATGTGCCCTTGGATATTCGCAGAACTATGGTTTTCCAACACGATGGATGTCCTGCACATGTTGCGGCAAACGTTCGTCAATTTCTTGACGACACATTTCCTGCAAGGTGGATAGGAAGAGGAAGTATATTTCCGTGGCCTGCCAGGTAATATTATGGGATATATTGTGATACTGTTAATGAAAGTGGTAATTTTTATTTTAGATCACCCGACTTAACATGCCTAGATTTTTATCTATTGGGGAGATTGAAGGATCTTGTTTTCGTTACCAGACCCACCACAAGGGAAAACGTGATAGAAAGGATAATGGACAGCAGCCGCCGTATTCCTATGGCAGAGGTGGAAACTGCAGTATTATCAACCAGAGAGATTGGAGTCGTGTACACGGAACGATGGGCGACAATTGAACATTTAGGGCGCCACTGAGAATGATTGTCGTAACGATATATTTGCTTGAAACATACGTACCTTCATATTTTGTTCTTCCAAGGCCTATTTGACTCTTAAAAAAACCTTTACAATGGCAACTTGAAAATAAAATCATAATGTTCCGTAATTATGATTATTGTTGTTGATATCTCCGGATTGAAAATAAATATTAACTTGCGGTTTTCGCTGACTTCTTAGACTTTTAATCATCCTTGTAATCAGGTGAAATTGAATATACTATTATATTTACAATTATGGATAAACGCGCAATGTTTGTGAAGTTGTAAGACAGCGCCCCTTAGCGCCTAGTGTAAAACACATATTGCCGTAGTTCATATGATGATATATAGAGTGAGAAAAGCCCTTTTTAACAAAACTAAGTTTACTAAATTATGTTAAGCCAGACCGGAGTTATCAGCATTTATTACAAATAATGTTCAACCTTTCCCCACCACTTTACTTGAAAAGTGACGAACACGTTCTATAGGTGAATTTTATTAATAAATTTTCGAAATATACAAAAATGTTATTTTCGGGATACCTTAACTAGGCGACTTTTGAGGAAACTTCGTGATTCATATTTACCGTTACTGTTACGCCCTCTAGCGCCAGTCTGAGAAACTTGAAAATAATTTCCAACAATTTCTCGTGACCACTTTACCTAATATATTTTTTTTCCGTAAGCCATACGACTAACATTTTCTGAGATACGGCCGACAGCCATTTTTAGTGGGACACCCGGTACATACCTAATATAAAGCCGGTATAAAACATACCTAATATACTTAAAGCTGGCATAAAACCGCAAACAAATATAACATATAAAAATATTTTATTTGTTAAACATTTTTGGAAAGCAATGGTATACACAAGTCTTTGAACACTTGGGTGCCTCGAACAGAACTTTGTAATTATTATTATAGTTGTTAAGTACTTGCAGTCTATATTTTGTACTTTGGTTACGACGACGAGCGTCTTATCACAACGAACAACACTGCCAAATTTCATCAAAATCGGCCAAAGGATCTTTGAATAAGAAACAGATTTTTTTTTTAATCTGAAACCCTGTATCTTGAAAACCAGACTTTTTAGGTCACATGTTTATATAAACTTTTCTACTTGAATTTGGTTCAGGAATGCGCCCTTGAAATTACGGCACATCAAGTAACACCCTGTATATTAAAATTCTGAAAAAGATTAATTATATAATTTATTTACAATAATTATTATTAATGCATTTCCAAAAATATTTTTAAATCGTTTGTTTCTAAAATAAATAAAATAAAATCAAATCAAATCAAATATGCTTTATTGTTAAAAGAGGGCATCTTATAAACAAAGCTGGGATGAATAACAATGAAAAAGGTTAGACTTAAATACTAAACTGAACTAAGTCAAAATAAATAAATAACGGTCAACTAGTCAGTAAAAGAGACAAACAATAATACACATTGTAAATGAAATCTTAACATGTAACAAGCACAGTCTTCACAGTCAAAAAGAAGAGAAAAAAAAACAAAAAATAAATTTTTTACAAACTATAACGCACTGATGATAAAACATATAATAAGTATATCGTAACGCACTCAAGAATCGAAATTATAAAAATCAAAACACCAAAAAAAGAGAAAAAAAAAATATCAGTACCTATAGCGACTACCGCTGAATGGCAAGAGCACAGGTAGTAGTGCCACAGAATCGTGAGAAACAAACAATTCAGTAATTAAAGTAATATAAGTACATAACTAGGATGCTAACGTGAAGGGTATGAGGTGTATAAAGTTGTCACCCAGTAATAATTACACAACATTGTATAAAAATAAAAGCAGATAATTGAATTTATCACTTCCCTTACCACTATACCGTATCTAAAATACTTCACTGTAATATTCCTCTAGACTATAGTATGCTTTAGCCTGTAAAAACTTTTTTACGGAGTATGTGAATTTTTTACTATTCCTAATATCTCTATATATTCCTGGTAAATGATTATATATCTTAACGCTCTCATAAATCAATGAATTCTTGGTGCTTTTATTTCAATTTTATATTTTTGAAATGAAATAGTTTTTTAAGTATATTGTTGGTAGATAATCATTTAAATAAAAAAATAAATATTTAAAAGTTTTTTGTTCTATACTTTGTTTCTTAATGCGAGAGATCAATAGAATGTAAATTTCAGGTAAATTGCAATGATAGTTTTTAAAAATTCTGTATTTTAGGTATTTAGTCTTATTATTTTCTATAGTTTTTTTATTATTTAGTCGAATCGGTCCTAAATTAGGATCGCCTTAATTAGCATACAATAGAAAGACCAGTTTGGTGAATAAAATGAAAACTGCCTGTAGTAACAGCGGCGTTACTACAGGCAGTTTAAATATTAATATTTATAAAAAAAATGTACTATGTAGAATACAACAACCTAATTTTTAAATTTTAGTCATCGTGTTTCGCGTAGTCCGATGAACTATCGTCGTTGGGCCCAGTAAAATAATAAGGGGCTCTACAGTGTTTTCTAGCATGTTATCAGCTTCCCACATTCTTTCTTCTATTTCAATCACATGTTCGACGCAATTATTCCATTTTTCACAACCCACTCCACAGTCTTTATTCCCTCTTGCAAGAGGTTTCCAACGTCTCTTATTTTAATAGTGGTGTTATGCCTTGCTACAAACCCTTTTACTTGCGCCCACGCCAATTCTATGGGGTGTAATTCACAGTGATGTGGCGGAAGGCGAAGTACCGTTATATTTCGTTTTGAAGCGATTTCGTCGACACAAATTTCGTACAAAGAGGTTTATTCAACTTTACAATCTCCAGTAGCTCCTTTTTCAGCACATTTTTATGAAATGGCTTCTTATTTACAGTAAGCCAATGAATCATCATCATTCATTTTTATTTCCAAGAAGATGTTGGTATTTTTTCGGATTTTCTTGAGTGGTAGGTGGCATTATCCATGACTATAACAGACCCAGGAGAAATAAGATCTAGCATTTGTTGGAAATATTGTTCATGATAGTCTCCAGTCCGTTTTGATTTAAATGCTAGTAAGCCGCCATCGATAAATCCATTTTTGCTACCAATGTGAGTAATTCACTGGGGAACAAATTTCAACTTTTCTTTTGTTTCCCGAACAAAACCTATTTTTTTTTTATTGAACCACACCTAAGTAACTAAAAAATACCTATTAAAGATTTTAGTTAGCTCGGAAAACAAATCTTAATTATTTGTTACAAAATTTTAAGTTATAGGCATTTAAAATGAACATACAAACAATATATTGTTGGTTCAACAATAGCAATTAAATTGCACATTTTTATCAGTGAGTCTAACGTTTGGACCCTCATTTTACGTTTCTTAGCCTGTCTCTTGAAAGTTGCCTCGGGAGCATCTCTCGTAATAGTCCAACAGTAGTCGGCTAACATCTCACAGTTCCATTTTCCCTGATACCTTCTTTCCATGTTTGAAATATCCAGGTGGAACCTCTCACCGTGCTCGTCACTTACAGCACCACAATTTTCCGGAAAGTAATCCAGATGAAAATCCAGGAAATTAATTTTCCACGACATTTTTTGGTAACATAAAAGAAACCAGGGGGGGCAACCAGGTCTTTATAGTTTTCTGCTTTTATGTTTTCAAAAAAATTTGTTGCAACCATTTTAAAGACATTCTAAGCGTCCTTTTCCTTGACTTCAAGTATGAAATCGAATTGCGCATCTCCGAAAAGTTTCCTAATCTGGGGACCCACAAATATTCCCTCATTAATTTTGGTGTCACTGATTCTAGGCAACTTTTCTTTTAAATAACCAAAAGCACGACCTTCTTTGTCCATGGCCTTCACAAAATTTTTCATAAATCCCAATTTTATATGAAGTGGCGGTAGTAAAATCTTTTCTGGGGGAACTAATGACGCGCTGGTTGCATTTTTCTTTCCTGCCTCAAAAGACTCTCTCGGTACACAGAAACTTTTACTTCATCTTGAAGTAAGTTCCATTGTCCCAATCGAGAGGCCAATAGTTCGGATTTTTTCTTAGGCTATTTCAAATCCCTTATAAGGTCACTTAACTTACTTTCACTTATTTTGTGAGGCTTTTTACTGGGAAGTTCACAGACAAAATCGTAGTCTTGCGAGGTTGATGGGCCGGCGACATTTTCCAGTATACTACCATTTGAATCCATTGGATCATCATCAGAATTAAGGCTATATTCCTAAGGTGGATTAGGTACAGGCAACTCGCCATTATGAGGCACCGTGCGTATAGCGGATTGTAAATTTGGATACTGTATCGCAGACCTTTTTTTCTCCGAAAAGCCTTTTTTTGTGGGAGATGTCAAAAAGTAACAATCAGTAACGTGGTCTTTTGGTTCTCGCCGCCAGATCATAGGAACAACAAAGGGCATCTCACGCTTTTTTTTTCACTTAGCCAGCCGCGAATGTTGGACGCACATTTGTAGCAGCAGATATGGGGAGCCCAATTTTTATCCTGATGGTAAGCCTTTTGTATTAAAGGGCTAAGTGTACGTTTTTGTTTCACAAAAGTTACTTTACCACATACATAACATGTATTTAAACTCCTTGTAAACTACACCTGGTATAATAAATTCAGGTAGGTACTTATTCTCATTTAATAGTCGAATTTTTCCATACATTACGGGCAGGTAGGTAATTATCATAATTAGCATGGATCTATAAAACCGGAGCCAACTGAGACTTTTGCAAGACAGATTGTTAGTTAGTATAAATATAATTATATATAATATATATTTATTCCAGTGGACCATCCTTCCATGAAAGCTTGCCTCGCGCTTTTTATACGTTTATCCTGCCATATTTTGCCAACGGTATATCCTTCATTGAACCAAGTTTCGTTCATGTAATAGATATTCCTGTTTTCTCTTCGAAACGGTCTTAACTGCTCTCAAATATCGTCATCGCAAGCAGATGATTTCGTCTTTCTCTATAAAAAGTGATTTTCTCTTTTGAATTTTTTCATAACAAAAATTCATTTCCTTCAAAGTTTTCCATAGTTTCTTTTTACCCATGGATGGAATGAAATCGTCATTTTTCATTTCAGACATTATTTTATCCAAAGTAGGTATTTCTTTTTTTAAGTAAAACGAGTGTATGATTTTTCTGATGGCAGTCTTTTCATCCTCATTTATTACAAGTTCTTGTCTTCCTTTACTTCTCTTTGGTGACCTGATGGCGCCGCGTTTATCCTCGTGCACAAGTCGGTATATTGTTGACTGTCCGACTCCAGTCATATTCGAACACATTTCAACTATTTTTACAACTCCGAATATTATATGAAATAATAATTGGGATACTGCGAAGTGCACTGGGTTTTATAGTTCAATAATGATTTATTAGTCTCGCATTAAGAAATAGACTGTACGAACTTATTTATTTCAGGTTTTATGGATATTTCATTTTAATAACGTATTATGGTTATGGTCTTTAAACTGTAAAAGGTTTTTACTTTTAAGTAGATATATTAAAATATTATAAATAATAATTTGTTTACCGTTAATTTTTTTTTTGTTTCTGAATATAATTCTTTTGAAAGGTAAAGATAGTCCTTATTAAAGTTAATATAATTTTCAAAATTTTTTTTGTAATACTTCTAATCTTTTTAACTAAAGTTCTGTTTATTCCTCCCCCAACCTAAAACTCTGTAATTTAAATGAGTTTTAACGAGTACATACTATAATATTTTTAGATGTTTTATATCCAGAAATTTGTTAATGTTTTTTAAAAGTAGGTAGTAAACTTATTTTTTTAATCAAATATTAAAATTCCAATTTAATTCACTGTCAAAAATTATTCCTAAATATTTTGTATCATTAACTTTTAAAATTTCAATGTTATTGCTTATATTCTATACTATTCATATTTTGTGGTACATTTAGGTTTAAATTAAAAGGAAGATAATTTGTTTTATTAAAATTCATTGTTAAGAAATTATATTATTATCAAACCAATTTTTAAAAATTTTAAAATTTTTTTTAATTCTATTTAAATTGTCCCAATTTGTATTGCTATAAAAAATTGCAGTATCATCTACCAAGCTATGAATTTTCCCATCGCAATTTATTGTAAATAAGTCAGAAATATGAATATCAAAAAATAATGGTTCCTTGAAGTAACTAATCATCAAGAAGTTCAAAATATAATTGATAGTTTAAAATTTTAAAAATCCCCTGGTGTCGATGGTATAACCACAGAAATATTAAAATCTATTAAAATTAATTGCAAATTAGTCAGCATCCTTCATCACTTAACTTAATCACTCCTAACCTATAATTTACTATGAACAAACGAACACATTTTACAAAGTTTTTTTTTTTGTGAATGAGATCCTAATGGACGCCGCTAATAATGACTGATAAAGAAGTGCTCTTTATTTAGGGTCACATTGTAGTTTAATGTAATAAAAACCCTTCCTCACAAGCTCCTGCTATGCTTACTGGAAACCCTTCGTATTAAATTTAATTGCCGTACCTAATCTTAATCTTTTATTGCAGCTAGAAAAGTATGGAAAGACTATTATCCGGCAGTAGATGCCATAGTCTTCTTGGTAGATGCCTATGACCGATCAAGATTCGAAGAGAGCAAGCGGGAGCTGGACTCCTTACTTACAGATGAAACTTTGGCCAATTGCCCTGTATTAATTTTGGGTAATAAAATTGACTTGCCTGGTGCAGCTTCAGAAGATGAATTTAGGAACGTTTATGCCTTATATGGACAAACGACAGGAAAAGTAAGTAAACTTAGATTATTTTAGTTTCTTTTTGTGTCAAACATTTCACCAATCACTCATCAAATGTTTAATTAATTGAAGGAAAATCTTTTTTAATTGCATTATTACATAATTTATAAAATATGGTATTATTTCATTTTGTAGCAGGGGGCAGAGGGGAGGCACTGTCTCCCCTGACTATCCGCCATTGGCCGGTTTTAACCGAGAAACTGCTGATGTGTTGGCCTTATAGGTCATCTTACCAAACTTTCCCCTAACTTTAAAACGAATTTAACCAAAAGTTAGGACACCTTTGTTTTATCATATCGAATCATTACCATTTTGATTGCATATTTTAATTCTTCAAAACATTTCCTGTTCAATTACATTTCATAAAGCATGAAATGCTTGTTTTTAAAAATGGACGACCATTTATTTTTTTTATTTGACCATTAATTCCTATATTAAAATCTAGAGTTATTTATTTTTGTAAAATTTAATTTTGGAAATACAAACAGTGAAATTCCGATTTGTCATTCAAGTTCTTTTTTACGTATCATGTACCGGGTGATCTGTTATATTTTGACCACCCACCTAACTCACTCATTTGAAGAGATATCAAAAAAACTTTAAGCACTAAAGTTGTAGGATCTGTCATGAATTTTTAGGAAATGATATAAGACGAAACAAATGAATATCAAAAATGGCAAATATTTTACAATTTAATGTTTTCTTAAATGTAACCCGCTGTATATTATACGCTCTTCTGGTGGAAAATTTTATTCTGGTTTATTACGGCCAAGAAACGTATAGCTAATAACTTTTGTCCTGGCACAGTTCGCCTTCACTTCCTTCTTCTTCGTGGAAGCACCACGGCTAGCTCTATCCTTTTTCTCAGGGGCGGCGATCTGTGTAGGGCAGTTTGAAGTCGCCCCAGGTCCCTTCCTGGGGTCGGCCTCGGTATTCGTGAGCATGTACGGGTTATCTCCGCCCTCAGCCGTCAGGGCTGGGGGTGTTTCGCTATGTATATTCTTGTTTTCAGACATTTCGCTGCTTGCCACGCTTGGCTTCGTCTTCGCCGACCTGGGGCAGGGTATGCCCAGGTGGTAGGTATGAGTATTCGTCCTCTAGGCTCCGGCACTAGCCGCTGGAGGTCTGGCCTCGTCGTTCAGCTCTCGGCGTCGCCGGGTTTCTATTAATTCGACTTAAAATTACGTTTGCCACTTAGTTTTCGCTTCTTGCCGACCTGGTGCAGGTTATGCCCAGGTGGTAAACACTCGTACACGCCTCCCTGGCGATGGCGTCCGTTGCAGCAGTTGTGGCACAGTTAGTCCAATGTCGGCAACGTCAGCTATGACCGGTTCTCGTCGTACTTCCTCTTTAAATTATTTTGCCACTAGGTTTTCTCTTCTTGCCGACCTGGCGCAGGTTATGCCCAGGTGGTAAACACTCGTACACGCCTCCCTGGCGATGGCGTCCGTTGCAGCAGTTGTGGCACAGTTAGTCCAATGTCGGCAACGTCAGCTATGACCGGTTCTCGTCGTACTTCCTCTTTAAATTATTTCGCCACTAGGTTTTCTCTTCTTGCCGACCTGGTGCAGGTTATGCCCAGGTGGTAAACACTCGTACACGCCTCCCTGGCGATGGCGTCCGTTGCAGCAGTTGTGGCACAGTTAGTCCAATGTCGGCAACGTCGGCGATGACCGGTTCTCGTCGTACTTCTTCTTAAAATTAGGTCTCTAGGTTGGCAAAGGTTCTCGAACGATTGGCCCTCCTCCGAAGATCGTGAGCAGACACTTTCCCCTAGGTGCGTGCAAAATTTGCACGTATTCCAGGTGCAAACTTCTAGAACGGCTAGGAACCACTGCTTCCTTACAGTATCGGGCTCGACTACGGCGTCCTCCACCGGTGCTTCTTCAGCAACACCTTGCTTTTTACTTCAGGTTCACGTATGTCGCCTTGGCACACCCAGGTCTCGGAAACTCCAAGATCAACTGGCAATTCGCTTGGTGACGGTCGTCCAAAGAAAAGACTTATACAGATTTTAAAGCCGGAACAAATGCTCAACTATTTTAATAGACACTTGCTCTTTTATGGTTCTGTACCGACTGATCTCTCCCTTGAAAATCACGCTATTTATAGCCGTTTTCCACGCTTGAGCGTCAAAACCCCCCCCCCCCCTCTGAAGAGAATTTGTTACGGTATGTTTATTTGACCGTACTCATCTAGTACGATCAGACAGTATTTATAACATCAACAATAAAAATAACTAAGTCCATAAACAACAACATAAAAAATAACCAAATCCATATAAACATATTTAAAATCTCTGTCGCTTCCTTTTGTGGGAAGACTTTTCCCTCTTCCTTGAACGAGGTGATCCCTCAACCTCCATGGCTCTGTCTTTATCTGGTGGCTCTTCTTCAGGTGACCTGGTATAGGCCTCCTGTGGGTAGTTCCCTGGCGACCTGGGGGACTCCTCGGCGGCCTCAGATGGCTTCTCTCTCGGCTGCCTCAATGTTGCTACGGCGACCTCGGGTTGAGGGGCCGTAGTTTCCTCCACGTCTGGTGGCTTCTCTTTAGGCTGCCTCAATGGTACCTCGGCGACCTCGGGCTGAGGGGCCGGAATTTCATGTATTTCAGGGGGTTGTCCATGGAGCTGGATTTGTGCGGGGATTCTGGTAGGCACATATCTCCAGGGGATACCTTGTTCGTCATACCGGGTCTCCAAACTTGGAGGACATAGGTATAAATCGGTTACAGGTGGCTCTACAAAAACTGCTATTGGGTCGGATTCCGGCAGTGGCGTACGTTTTACCGCGACTACTGTCCACCCTATATAATCTTTTCTTGGACGTAGGGTCTCTTGTTCATCTCTTAATTGTAAGTCTGTCAAAGCTGGTTCCATTGGTTCCGCTATCTCTGCAACGGGTTGGGTACCACATGCAGCTGTGGCGGCCGTCGAGTCGGTCAGTTCTTCCTCCTTAATTTCAACCTTGTCCTCGAATTCTGGTGGTGGCGAGATTATATCGATCTCGTCCTCTTGGACCACGTCTGGTGGCTCCAAAACTTCGCATTTAACTCTCTCGTCTTCTTGGACCACGTCTGGTGGCTCCAAAACTCTGTATTTAGCTCGCTTTGCCTGTTGCAGCAATTGGTTAGTTGCCAACTCCTCGTTTTCTGCTCGCAATAATGCTGCACATGTCATTCTGTTAAATTTCACGCCCTCCTCCGAGTCTGAACTTGGGGGTGAGGCCTGACGCTGTCTAAGCCGTCTCTTCCGTCGGTGTTGTTTACGGTCTCTTCGGATCTCTGTCATCGGTGACTCCTCATTTGTTACTGTATCTCCATCGGTTGGAGTGGAATCGCTGACTGTTTCTTCGCTATCTTCCCTGGCGGCCGAACCTCTTGTTGATAGGTCGCCAACAGTTTGACTTGTTGACTGGACCGGGTGTCGGTTTTCTGGATCCGCCAAGTCATCAACGCAGGAAATATAGTCGTTGTTCCGGAAATTGAATAGCAACTTTTCTGGGTCGTCTATTTCTTTTTCTTTATCCGTTACGTTCTCTTCTTCATTCTTCTCTTGGATCCCACATTCTTTACGTAGGAGTTCCTGGTCATAGTCTTCGTCTTCCGCATGCAACGCGTACCACATTCCGTCTCTCAGCGCTTGCTGTTTGTAGTCTGCTCCTTGGGAAGGATGATCAATCTGGTACTGCATAGCGCGCATAATCATCGCTCCATGCCTATTAGTACCGGGCATCTCCACAGGTGAACCATCTGGGAATACAAATTTCGGCTTTTTTGGTTTAACCACGCTTGCTTGTTGTCTATTCGTATTTTGATTATCCCGTCTCTCCCATGTTCTACTATACTGTGGCCTATTTGGTGCTTGCGCCTGACCTCCCTGTTGTTGAGGTCTTCTTCCTTCGTTCATACAGTTCCTACGTAGGTGAGCACCTCCACAGCCAAAACATTGTAAGCGGCCTTGGTAGCCTCGGTACTGCAACTGTCTATTTTCCCCATTATCTCTGTTATTCTGAGCATCAAACTTTGCTTTCGGTGCGGTGTACACCTCGGACGTTTTCCAATCCCGTTCCACCGTAATCGCAGCGTTCAATAGTTCTTCAGTACTCCGACAGTTCCATGTACGTAGCGCAGCCCGTAACGGACCGCCTAGCCTGCTTAGCAATAGCGGCACCACCTCTTCTTCCTGCCATCCTGGGTTTATTCGCTGACAAATTTGCCTCTTGCGAATTAAAAATGCCTCCGCGCCTTCTCCTTTAACTTGGTCCTGACCATACAGCTCTGCACGTAAGTGATTCAAACATTCATTATTATTGTATGCCCTGAGCACCGCCTGTTGTAACTGCCTCCAAGTAATTTGTCCTCCATCGTAAATCTTCATACGGATGGCTGCTTGTCCTGTCATTTGTCTAATTGCTAGGTCCGTCCATCGGTATGCCGGTGCTCCAATCTCTGTACAATACGCCTGCATATGTTTTAAAAACAACACCGGGTCCTCCGTGTCGGTTCCTGCAAACTTAGGTGGCGGTGCTGGGATTGTTCTTCTAGGCTTGTTTATTAATTGCCCTATGGACTGGGCTAATCCTTCCATCGTTTTCCATCTTAAAGCCTCAAGGCCTTGCCAATCTTGTTTCGGCTCCGTCGGTTGTTCATTTAAAGGTGGTAACACCATTTCCTTAATTTTCTCCTCATACCTCTGCTTATGCCGGAATCCCCCTTGAGTTGGCGGAATTTGCCGACTTAACGGTGGCAGCGCCGGACCTCTAGGTTTGTCCTCATAGCTTGGCCTTTTTAATTCTTCATCTAAACTAGGCGGCATCCGCCGTTCTTCAGGTGGCGTATCTTTTCTTGCAATTTTCCTTTGAATTTCCTTCAACATAAAGGAAGCTTCTTGATTGCAGGGTATTTGTTCGTCTATCGTTGTGTCTTCTGAATCATCATCCGAGTCTTCTTCAGACTCGCTATGAATCTCCACGTCAATTCCATATTTTTCCTCCCATAATCGGCGCTTTGCTCTGGTGTTAAAAGCTGGGCATTCCATGGGTAGGTACGTCGACGATTCGCGATAGCTTAGGCCAAAGGGCCTAACGTCGTCACAGGGTTCTTTGTTACTCCTATCGCCTGAGTAAGTCATCGAGTTGGGCGCCATGTCCTGGCACAGTTCGCCTTCACTTCCTTCTTCAAGGGGCATATCCCTGGAAGCACCACGGCTAGCTCTATCCGTTTTCTCAGGGGCGGCGATCTGTGTAGGGCAGTTTGAAGTCGCCCCAGGTCCCTTCCTGGGGTCGGCCTCGGTATTCGTGAGCATGTACGGGTTATCTCCGCCCTCAGCCGTCAGGGCTGGGGGTGTTTCGCTATGTATATTCTTGTTTTCAGACATTTCGCTGCTTGCCACGCTTGGCTTCGTCTTCGCCGACCTGGGGCAGGGTATGCCCAGGTGGTAGGTATGAGTATTCGTCCTCTAGGCTCCGGCACTAGCCGCTGGAGGTCTGGCCTCGTCGTTCAGCTCTCGGCGTCGCCGGGTTTCTATTAATTCGACTTAAAATTACGTTTGCCACTTAGTTTTCGCTTCTTGCCGACCTGGTGCAGGTTATGCCCAGGTGGTAAACACTCGTACACGCCTCCCTGGCGATGGCGTCCGTTGCAGCAGTTGTGGCACAGTTAGTCCAATGTCGGCAACGTCAGCTATGACCGGTTCTCGTCGTACTTCCTCTTTAAATTATTTTGCCACTAGGTTTTCTCTTCTTGCCGACCTGGCGCAGGTTATGCCCAGGTGGTAAACACTCGTACACGCCTCCCTGGCGATGGCGTCCGTTGCAGCAGTTGTGGCACAGTTAGTCCAATGTCGGCAACGTCAGCTATGACCGGTTCTCGTCGTACTTCCTCTTTAAATTATTTCGCCACTAGGTTTTCTCTTCTTGCCGACCTGGTGCAGGTTATGCCCAGGTGGTAAACACTCGTACACGCCTCCCTGGCGATGGCGTCCGTTGCAGCAGTTGTGGCACAGTTAGTCCAATGTCGGCAACGTCGGCGATGACCGGTTCTCGTCGTACTTCTTCTTAAAATTAGGTCTCTAGGTTGGCAAAGGTTCTCGAACGATTGGCCCTCCTCCGAAGATCGTGAGCAGACACTTTCCCCTAGGTGCGTGCAAAATTTGCCCGTATTCCAGGTGCAAACTTCTAGAACGGCTAGGAACCACTGCTTCCTTACGGTATCGGGCTCGACTACGGCGTCCTCCACCGGTGCTTCTTCAGCAACACCTTGCTTTTTACTTCAGGTTCACGTATGCCGCCTTGGCACACCCAGGTCTCGGAAACTCCAAGATCAACTGGCAATTCGCTTGGTGACGGTCGTCCAAAGAAAAGACTTATACAGATTTTAAAGCCGGAACAAATGCTCAACTATTTTAATAGACACTTGCTCTTTTATGGTTCTGTACCGACTGATCTCTCCCTTGAAAATCACGCTATTTATAGCCGTTTTCCACGCTTGAGCGTCAAAACACTTTATTGACTATTTTTCTATAGTTGGTGAAAATCTAGCAAATAAAATCAATAAATGTAATAACATATTTTTAAATAAGAAAATAAACAATATTGACTAATTTTATTTAGAAGAAACTACATCAAGAAGTTGAAAATATAATTGATAGATTAAAATTAAAAAATTTCCTGGTGTCGATGGTATAACCACAAAAATATTAAAATCCATTAAAACTACTATTTCTAGGCCACTAACTTTTCTTATAAATGAAATTTTTAAAACAAGAATACTTATATCCAGAAGCTTTTAAAATTGGTGTAATAAAACCTTTTTTTAAAAATGGAGATTCAAGTAAAATTAATAATTATAGGCCTATAACATTTTTGTCTTCATTAGCTAAAGTTTTTGAAAAAATTTTAAAAATACGAATTGATAATTATTTAGAAAAAATTAACTTTATTTCTAAAAAACAATTTTGGTTTCAAAAAAATAAATCGACGCAAGATGCTATTTGCTATATAACACAACAAAAGGGTAGTCGTTGCTGACTAGTTAAGAGATAAACTAGTGAATATTGGGGAGTGCAGCAAATGAAAGAGTACTCTTTAAAGTTATTCCAAGCTTTCGGAAATCATATATTTCATTTCCATCCTCAGGGAGAAACTTTTTTGAGATTGTTCATAAGGATGTTCATAGAATTAATATAGGACATGCGAGAAGAAAACGTGTTGAAACCCAAGTCAATTACAATTAAAATCAAAATGTTTTTAGTATTGTCTCCAATTTTTGATTTTAATTGTAATTGACTTGGGTTTCAACACGTTTTCTTCTCGCATGTCCTATATTAATTCTATGAACATCCTTATGAACAATCTCAAAAAAGTTTCTCCCTGAGGATGGAAATGAAATATATGATTTCCGAAAGCTTGGAATAACTTTAAAGAGTACTCTTTCATTTGCTGCACTCCCCAATATTCACTAGTTTATAACACAACAAATATATAATGCATTAGATAATAAAACACCTTGTATTTGTATTTTTTTGGATTTAGCCAAAGCCTTTGATACGGTTAGCCATAATTTACTATTAAAAGAAATTGAAAATATTGGATTTAGAGAAAAGCAATTAGAATTAATTAAAAACTATCTTAAAGATAGACCAACTTATGTTAAAATAGATAAAGAAGAAAGCTATTCAAAAGTATTTAAATATGGTGTTCCTCAAGGGACAATTTTAGGATTAGGACCATTATTTTTTAATATTTATATTAATGATTTATTTAGTATAAATTGCGATTATTAAGATTCATAGTTTTGCAGACGATACTGCTTTTTTTTATAGCGATGAAAATTGGGAAAATTTAAATAAGAAAATTAAAAAAAAAAAAAAAAATTATCTTCCTTTTACTATAAACCTAAATTATGTACCACAAAATATAAATAGCATCAATATAAGCGATGACATTCAAATTTTAATAGTTAATCATGTAAAATATTTAGGAATAATTTTTGACAGTAAATTAAATTGGAATTTTCAAGTATTTAACACGACGACTTCTCGTGTTAATGAAATAAGATGTGTAGTGGTTGCCATAGCTTTTATTTTACGTTACTATATAAAATATGTACAATCTTTACCTATCATACGTTACGGATGAACCATGGGATGTCCATGGCGGTGCGAATGTAACGATTTTCAAGGGATTGGAGGCGGTTAATGTGGGTGGGGGCTGCGTGACCACACGCCGCTGAACCGTATGTGAGGGCGGGTCTGATGATGGCTTTGATGAGGTGGATTTTGTTTTTGTGGCTTAGGGTGCTGTGGCGGTTGAGGAGTGAGTATAGAAGAGAGTATGTCATTCTGGCTTTATTGAGGTTGCCTTGGATATGGGGCTGCCAGCGGAGGGTTTTGTCTAGGGAGGGTGATACCGAGATATTTCACTGAGTCTGACCAGGAAACATCGCGACCATCCAGGTTGACCACGTCGAAGGGTGGTTGCCTTCTGCGGCCAAACTGGATGGTTTGGGTTTTGTCGGGATTGAGGCGAAGTTTCCAACTCACGCAGTAGTTGGAAAATTCGTTAGCTGCTGTTTGCAGCTTTCTGGTGACTAGTCGGGGACTCAGTGACCTTACGATGAAGGCGGTATCATCAGCGTAAAGGGCCAGGGTGCTATCGGGGGGTTTGGGGATGTCATAAGTGAAAATGTTAAACAGATGGGGGGATAGGACTGCTCCTTGTGGGACTCCCGCTTCAAGGGTGCGGGGGGTGTCCGATGCGGACTCTGATTTTGCGGCGGGCGAGATAGGATTGGATAAGGCGGACCATGGTTGAGGGGTAACCCAGGGCTATCATCTTGTGAATCAGTCCATCGTGTCCTACGGTTTCGAGGGCCTTTTCGATGTCGAATGAGATCATCCTGACGAACTGATTCCAGTTGAAGCCCTGAGTTATAAACTCAGTGATTCGAAGGGCTTGGAGTTCGCAATTGAGGTTTTCCCGAAAGCCGAACTGTTCGTCCGGGAGGACTTCCAGTTTGGTGGACTTAGCTTTGAGGCGAGAGAGAATTATAACTTCAATGATTTTGGCCATTGAGTTGAGGAGAGATATGGGGCGATAGTTTTGGGGGAAGGTGCGGTCCTTACCGGGCTTGGGGATCATGATGACAGTGGCTTCTTTCCATTTTTTAGGAAAGTAGGCTAGCCTGAGAGTGGCGTTGGCAATGCTGGACAGGGTGGCCATGCCTTTACGTGGGAGGAATTTGAGGATTTTGTTTGATATGTTGTCGGGGCCAGGGGCTTTTTTGGTTTTGCGCGAGAGAATGATTTCTGCGACTTCGCGGGGGGAAACTGGTCTGAGGATTTCCTCAGTTTCGTCGGAGCGTCTGACTATTCTGGCGGTGCGCTCCACCAGTTCTTCATGGTCTGGGTCGATTGCATGGTTGTCGTTTAGTCTGCTGTGCCTTTCGTATGTGTCTGCAAAGGCTTCCGCCTTATCTACTTCTACATACTTGAGGCCGTGGGCAGAGTGAATGGGGGAAGTTTGTAGGGTGTTGAGAGGCGGAGGGTTTTTGCATTCGCCAGATGCTTTTGTCTTGGGGGTTTAGTTTGCGGAGTCTATCTGACCATTGTGATTGTCTGAAGTTGAAGAGGGCGGTTTTGAGTTGTCTGCATAAGACGTTGTATGCATTCATGTCTGGGGGGTATCGTGTGTATTGGGATTTGCGTTTGTCACGATAGATTTGTTTCATGTCGTCGGGTAGGGTGGTGTGTGGGGGGGGGGGTGGGTCGGTGAGGGGGGATTTGGGAGGTGCTGGCTTGGATGGCCTGGGTGAGGTCGTTTTCCAGTCTGGATACGGCCTCATCCAGTTCATGCTTGGAGGTGATGGGGGTAATGGGGGAGACGTGATGTTGGATTTGTCTGTTCAGTTGGGACCAGTCTAGTCTGTTACGAGGGGGGATGTCAAGGGAAGGGTGGTTACCTAGTTTTAGAATGATGGGGTTGTGATTTGTGGTGCCTTCCTGCAGGCTCTAGCGCTGGGGTGCCTTTTAACGGGTCTGGCGGGGCTGCTGGAAGTGGCGCTGGAAGAGTGTAGTAGCGGTGCGGCGAGGAACTAGGCGCTGGCAAAGACGTTGTTACAAGTAGAATATTTGATTGAAAAATTAAGTTTATTACCAATTTTTAAAAGCATTAAAAAATTTCTGGATATAAAACATCTGGAAATATTATACTATGCATTAGTCAAAACTCATTTAAATTACGGAATTTTAGGTTGGGAAGGAATAAACGGAACTTTAGTTAAAAAATTAGAAGTAATACAAAAAAGATTTTTGAAAATTATATTTAATAAAGACTATCTTTATCATTCAAATGAATTATATATAGAAACAAAAAAGATTAACGTTAGACAAGTTTATATTTATAATATTTGAATATATATTTTTAAAAACAAAAACATTATACAATTTAAAGACCATAACCATAATCCACGTTATAAAAATGAAATATCCATTAAACCTAAAATAAATAAGTCCGTAGGACAAAAAACTTTTAAATATTTATGCTTTTAAAAGAAAGATGTTTAAAAGAAAGATGTTTTTTGGTCTGGTTGGGTGGATAGCTCGATTGCTTCGAGATGTCGCCACGTGTAACATCTCGCATATGTATTTATGCTTTTATTTAAACGATTATTTACAAATATTAAAAAAATACAAAATTGAAATAAAAACATTTATATTGGAAACAAGCACTTTAAAAATATTTTTGGAAATGCTATAACTAATTAATGCTAATTAATATTATTGTGAATCGATTATATAATTAATCCGTTTTAGAAATTTAGTAATCTATTATCAAGAAAGTAGCGTTTATTGAATGCTTGCAACTTTTTATAGAAATATTCTATAATATTTATAATTTTAAATACTTTTAAATGAATAAGATCTGCCCCTAACAATCACGTCTTCTGGGGAATTTATGAATAAGTTTATTCAAGAAAATCAACATGTATGTATACTATATCTATTGTAACTATTTGAAATAAACTTATTATTAATATTATTATAATTATTATTATTATTATTATTAAATATATATGGTTTGTATGGTATATTTTAAAAAGTTGTGTTAATAATTATAATTTTAATAAATAACAAGTAGGCCTAGACAAAATAATAATAGCCTATTGAATATGCTGCAATTGTTTATATTTTACGCGTCTGTCAAATATTATATTATTTCCTAAAAATTCATGAGGCCCTACAACTTTAGTTCTTAAAGTTTTTTGATATTTCTTCCAATAAATGAGATAGGTGGGTGGTCAAAATGTAACAGATCACCCGGTACAAGTTCGTAGCCATTTATAGATTTTTCGTTTTAGTAATTTGGCAAATAATGTATTAGCGCTGATTGAAGACACTGTCTTCAATCAATGGTATAAGCAAAAAAATTGGGATGGTCTTTCTGCGTCATCTAGTATACCTACTTATTGATACTCGAAATTGTTTATATTTTTAAGGCAATAGGAATGTCTTTCTAGGGTAAAGTACCAAGGTCAGACCTTCCTGGTCGTCCCCTAGAACTTTTTATGTGTTCCATTTTAAAAAGACAAGGTTATGGAGAAGGCTTCCGCTGGTTGGCACAGTATATCGACTGAGTGTATTTTTTGTAATATATATCTTTTCTTTTCATTAAGAAAGAACGTGGTAAGTTTGTAAACAATCCTTGAAACTTTATAGATAATTGTTAATTTATTGTTTGTCCTCTGCTGTTTATAAGAAACTATTTTTTAAATGTACCCCAAGGAAAAATAGATCCACTATTTTATCTGATAATTCGTTTATTGTTGTTATCTATATTGTTTCCCAAAAGCAAGCAATTTTCATTGTTGTACATTTTTAAACAATATTAAAATTCAATGTTTTATAATTTAAAAGTGTGGCATCTTCTATCCCTTAAATTAAATTTACCAACAACTTGTATGTATATGATTGAGTTTCTGCAATTATCAATAAACTAGTTATTGTGATGTTTTTGTAGTGTAAAATTTAATTTATATTAATTGGAGAAAGTCGTTTCTGATATTATTTTTATTTAAACATCTGCCTTATTTTTGTTAATAAAAATTGCTTTCTATAAAAGTTATGTTGTGTTTTTCTAGCCTTTATTGGTTTATTTTTAAGGTTCTTAGAGAGGTTAGGTTGCCTGGTAACATGGCGACGGAAGCGACTATTCGAAGTGTGGATATATTTTTAAAAACTACCTAATTATTTAATGGAAAAACTATTATAGTTTCAAATTCAAATTCAAATTCAAATTAATTTATTGGCGTAAGCATAAAAAAAGTATTCACACAAGTCAGGTACATACATGGTTCAAGAATTAAAAATTAAAATTTAAAAATTAGTCCTACATAAATCTTTAAAAACAGAAAAGTATTGAACAAAAAGTACTTACACTACATATTAAAATTAATTTGATCATATTTAGTCGTTAAATACACTAATCTCTAAAAAGAAAGTATATAAAACACATACTTACAATACACAAGAAAATAAATTTAAAATACAATATACAAATACAACACCAGCAATATATTATATTATGACCCCAGTTGGACCCTACAAATGAAATGTGAAGTCTAAGAATTCATTAGTTGAATAAAATGCGTTCACAATTAAAATTTGTTTTATTTTATTTTTAAATAGTAAAATCGGCAATTTGGTATAGTTGGTAGGTAGCCTGTTATATAATTTAACAGCCAGAAACCCAGGACCACTCTGACATCTCGTCAAGCGCTGATATATTGGGACCAGTTTGTTCCTATTTCTAGTCGCATATGTATGGACATCCCCATGCGCCATATATCGATCTTTGTTCTTATGCACCTGTGTTGTACTTACTTGTACTAGTTATGCCGTAAGTCCTGTATTACAAAGGGTATCCGATTCGGGGATGAGGGCCCAGGATAACTTTAGATATCACAACAGTTGGGGTCCTCTACACGGGTGCCGATCACGACGACGACTGGTCTCCGTGGTTCCTTTATCACACGTTTCACTACGCGGCGTTGTCACGTCTTTTACAGTTTCCTAGATATGTCACGTCCCTTTTTTTTTTTTTTTTTTTAATTAAACAAAAGTCACTTAACTAAAACTAAACTAATATTTATAAAATAACGAATTTAATATTTAAAATTTAAAGTTTTATAAATTTAATCTGTTAGGTGGAACTATCACTCGACCACTTCGTGTTACATTTGGAACCGAGTTTGGAACTCTATTGTGTTGCATTGTTTCAGATGTTAGAGGTTGCGGAGGTACAGACTCTGTGTTATCATCAAGTATGTTCTCCTTTTCTTCACCGTTTATTTTTTCATCAATCTTTTGCTGTGAGTGCGATTCCAATGTGGGAAGGATAGATTCCTGTAGTGGCCGTAGAAATCGTCGATTACGTCGATAGTCTGTATTATTAACGTTAATAACATAGTCGTTAGGTCCAGACTCTCTAATAACAGTGCCAGGTCTCCACTGTCTGATTCCGTCTTGCATTAGAACTGTTTGGCTTGGATATAGCCTTGAAAGTCTCTTACTGTTTTTATTATAATATCTTTTCTGCTTTTCTTGATTACTTACTAGCCTTTCCCTTACATTTTTAGCCGAATATTGAGGATTTAAGTATCTTTTTATTACAGGAAGGGTGGTCCGCAACCTTCGTCCCATAAGAAGTTGACTTGGTGGAGGTAATCCCTGTTTGGGGGTAACATTATAGTCAAGAATAGCCAAACAAGGGTCAGTTCCTTGTTGATATGACTTGGTTAATAAACTTTTAGCGGTTTCAATAGCTCGCTCGACCATTCCATTGGATTGTGCATAATGTGGGCTAGAAGTACAAAGTTTTATATCATACTTTGCGGCAAAGTCTGAAAACTGTTTGGAGTTGTAGGGGGGACCATTGTCTGAGAAAATTTCCTGCGGGAGACCTGTGAGTTGGAAGACATTTTTAAGAGTTGATATAACACTTTCTGCTGTTTTAGAAACAATTTTGTTTACAACAATAAATTTGCTGAAATAATCTACTATAATCAAGAAATTTAAAGTACCCAGAGACTTAAAATCAATTCCAATCTTTTGCCATGGCAATTCAGGCACTGTGTGTGGCTGAAGAGGTTCTTTACAATTGGATCTAGAGTATCTTTGACATACAATGCAGCTTAATACCATGTTTTCAATATTTACCATAATTCCTGGCCAGTACATCGAGTCTTGGGCTAACAATTTTGTCGAAACGACACCTTGATGTGAACGATGGAGAAGCTCTAAGAATTCATGTCTTAAAGTTTCAGGGATTATTATTCTATTTTTATAAAAAAGGATATCTTCATTAATATAAATGTCGGACCTTATTGGCCAGTATCTTTTTATTTCAGTAGGTACATTGCTTTTATGACTTGGAAAGCCTTGTAGAACATAATATTTTAGTTTTTTAAGCTCATTATCCTGATCAATTGCACATTTTAAGCGGTCTTCATTTGCAGGGGTAATTGATAGTACTGAAAATACTTTTAGATGCTCCTCTAAGTAATGTGTGGTAATATTGTCATTTGAGGGATCTCTACTCAGGGTATCCGCTATATTCATGTTTTTTCCCGGTACATATCTTAGGTTAAATTGGTATCTGAGAAGTTTATAAGCAAGCCGTTGGATTCTAGGAGACATTTCGTCCAGTGGTTTTTTAAGTAAACCAATTAACGGTCTGTGGTCAGTTTCAATTAAAAATTGTCTTCCGAATAGGTAGTAATGGAATCGTTCACATCCATAGACTACAGCAAGAAGCTCTTTATCGATGTGGTTATAGCGCTGTTGTGTTTGGGTCAATGAGACAGATGCGTACTCAATTGGTTGTCCTTCTTGCATTATTACTGCACCTAGCCCGTAGGGACTGGCATCTACTGATAACGTAATTTCTCTATCTGGATCAAAGTAACGCAAAATTGGGGTTGAAGTAACAAGTGCTTTTAATTTTTTAAAGGATTGTTCTTCCAGTGCAGTCCATTGCCACTCGCTATTATTTGATAATAATCTTCTCAGCACTCCTGTTTCCTTTGACAAATTTGGAATAAATTTGCCCAGATATACTATCATTCCTAAGAATCTCTGAAGGTCTTTTTTATCCTTTGGAGAGGACATGTTGACAATAGCAGAAGTTTTTGTTTTGTCTGCAGCAACGCCTTGCCCACTAATTAAGTGTCCTAAGAATTTAACTTCCGTAACACCAAATTTTGATTTTTCCCTGTTTAGGGTAAGTCCAGATTTTTGTATTCTTGTCAAGACATTATTAAGATTTTCATTATGCTCCTGTAGGGTACGGCCAAAAATAAGTGTATCATCAAAATAGGCTATTACACCTTGCAAACCAGTAAGAGTGTCAAAAATGAATCGTTGAAATATTTCAGGTGATGATGATAAGCCATATGGTAGCCTTAAATATCGAAACCGTCCAAAAGGTGTCGCTACAGTGCATAATAAAGAGCTTTCATAACTTAATGGTATTTGTAAGAAGGCTGAAGATGCGTCAAGTAAAGAAAAAAAATTTGCACCCGCTAGTTCAGAAAATAAAGTATCCTGTGTAGGTATTTGAAAACGCTCGCGCTTTACATATACATTTAAAGCACGGGGGTCCATGCACACCCGAATATCTCCATTGGCTTTTGGCGCAATCACAATTGGATGGACCCAATCTGTTGGTTCTGTTACTTGTTTAATAATATTATCAGCAACCATTTGATCCAATTTTTCTTTGACTTTATTTTTTAAGGCCTGTGGAATTTTTCTGGGACCACACACGTGTGGTTCAGCATTATTTTGTAACATTATATTATACGTCTTGTTAATTTTTCCGATTCCTGAAAACACCTGTTTGTAATTATTAACAATCTCAGAAACTGTGTCTATAGTGTCTACATTGAAGATATCACTGGATAAAGGATTACTTTTATTAATTATTTTTAAGGTATCAATTGCCGATAAACCTAATATTGATGAGGGACTATCTGTTTGTAGCACAAAGAATGATAAATATTTTCGTACTCCTTTATAAACACAGTCAATTGTTATTTTGCCCAATGTATTGATTTTATGTCCAGAATATGAAGTAAGTATTGATTTACTTTGACTGACTTTGTTCTTATCAATGCCAAGTTTGTCAAAATCACGAAAGTTTAAAATATTTACCTGGCTACCTGTATCTACTTTTAGTTTAATATTACATCCAGCCATTTCAACAATTTCAAACCATTCAATTGTATTGACCGTTTCAATGTTCACTTTAACCAGTTTATTTTCGGCACTAGAAGTTATTGTCCAAACTGGTTCTGTAGAATAATGTTCTCTATTTATGCCCTGATCATCACTATCGTGTTCATCGTTAAACTTATCAATTTCATTTACATACTTATTTTTACAAAATTTCGAGTAATGTCCTTTACGGTTACATTTATTACAGTATCTGTTAAAAGCAGGGCACTTACCTTGTGGATGACTTAAACCACAATACATACAGCTACCTGAATACAGTCCTGTATTATTTCTACTGGTACTAGCTGTATTTTTGAAATCTTGATTTTCATTACTTGCACGCATTGCACTACTTTTATATTTTACAAACGCATTTACAGAATCGACTGGCATAAACTCATTTTTAGAACCTCCAGAAATCTCTTTTTGTTTAATTGAACTGCTTTCCATAGCACGACATACTGCATGATATAGCCTTTTCTAGTGTTAAGTTCGCATCCTCGAGTAATTTTTCTTGCATTCGACTGTCTTTTATACCAATAACTATTCTATCCATGATCATAGTATTCTTTTCCTTAAACTCACAAGTACTCGCCATTTGTTTTAATGCGGTCACAAATTGATCAAACGATTCTCCAGATAATTGGTCCCTTTTAAAAAATTTGTAGTGTTCGTACACTAGATTTTTTACTGGCTCACAGTATTCATCAAACTTTGTTAAGACTAAGTCCAATTTCTTTTTATCGTCATCACTCAACTCAAACGTATTGAAAATTTGAATTCCTTCGTCTCCCAAAAAATTCAAGAGCATAGCCACCTTAATATCCTCAGATTTGTTTGATTTCCCGCTAGCAAGAACATACAAATTAAATTTCTGTTTCCATAACTTCCAGTTGTAAGCGATATTTCCTTGAAATTGCATTTCATTTGGCGGTTTCGCTAAATCACCCATTTTGATTGTTTACTTTTACAGAGAATTCCACAAACTATAGCTGACCAACTCAAATCTTCACACTCGCGGCGCGCACGTTTAGATTTCACACAACAATTCTTTACACACCGAGAATGTTTGACTGGTCTGCTGTGCTGTTTGTTTTCTTAACGACTTTTACGTTCTCTCGCAAAACTACGAAACTACCCTTTGCACGTACTTTCCGCTGCCACCATGTGTTGTACTTACTTGTACTAGTTATGCCGTAAGTCCTGTATTACAAAGGGTATCCGATTCGGGGATGAGGGCCCAGGATAACTTTAGATATCACAACAGTTGGGGTCCTCTACACGGGTGCCGATCACTACGACGACTGGTCTCCGTGGTTCCTTTATCACACGTTTCACTACGCGGCGTTGTCACGTCTTTTACAGTTTCCTAGATATGTCACAGCACCCACAACAGATTTTCAAGAACAAACACTGATGGCAAGGTAAGTATACCCATATTTGTGAAAGCTCCTCTGCAATCATCCCTATAATTCAACCCACTCAACACTCTGACTGCTTTCCTCTGCAATGCAAACAGTCTTTTCATATGGGGGGCATGACCCCATGCCAATATAGCATACGTGGACACAGGATGAAAGAGGCCAAAGTATGCCGTCTTCAGGGTACTGCTCGAGGAACAACCAACAAGGCAACGAAGAGCATATATAGTACTCCTTAGTTTGCAGGCGACAACATCTATGTGTGAATGCCATTGAAGAAGAGGATCCAAATGAACCCCTAAAAATTTAACCGTTGCATCACTTGGTATATCCGTTTGTCTCAAGGTGAAGATTACTCTGTTCGTTTTGTCTGCGTTAAGAAGCAATCTATTCACATCAAACCACTCCTGAACTCCATTCTGCAAAACATTCATCCTCATCTCGGCGCTCTCAAGAGAATCAGCCGTGCATGCAACTGTTGTGTCGTCAGCAAAAAGCGTGAATTTACCTGTTGGTTCTGTAAGTGGCAGATCGTTAATGTATATAAGAAACAATATAGGACCCAGAACTGAACCTTGGGGTACTCCTATAGTAATCCCACTCGGCGCCGACGACACTCCACCAACACGCACAGTCTGCTCTCTGGTATTCAGATAAGAACTCAGAAGCGTGATACTGTCAGGGCAGAACCCATATTTGCAGAGTTTGCGTAGTAGAATATCATGGGGGACACAATCAAACGCCTTGCTTAGGTCGCAGAACAAGACGCTGCTAAACTCTAGGTTGTTAAAAGAGTCGAGGAGAAATGTGACCAGGTCCAAGATTGCCATTACCGTACTCCTATCCTTCCTAAATCCAAACTGGCAGGATGTAAAAAGATCATTCTCATCGAAAAATTGCGTATTATTCGAGTGGCTATACATTTTTCAAATATTTTTGATATTATAGGTAGTACTAAACTTAAAAGCTCAAAGGTTGTTTTATTTGCGACAAAATTCTCATTTTTTGGGGCTGATAGATCTAATTAATAATAATAACAACAAAGAACTTTATTAAACGATTTATCATAAACCCTACATAATCATAATATTCAGCTTTAATAAAATAAAATGTAACAAAAAATACCGGGTGGATGCATCGACAGACTGTGACCATAGGAAAATCCCATGTAAATTTTGCTACCCTCAAATATTGGCTACCTTTATAATTTTACATCAAAATTGCATTGGACTTTTTTGAAGGTCCTTGTATGCAGTGGCGTAGCCACAGGGTGGCGATCGCCCCCCTTGGCCTGGCGCCATTTTATTACTTAATTAATAATTCTTAAAAAACAAGATCGGTCTTATTTTATTTTTGGTAAAGAAGAGCGATCGGAATAACTTTTGGGGAAAATGCTCGGACACGTCAATTTAGTTTTATATATGCTCACGTTTTGACGTTATTCGTTTGTTTTTTTAAAGACATTTGTCGAAGATATGACGACATCGATCTTTTTTTTAAATGGAAATACAGCTTGTGATACATCATTTGAATGCTAATATATCTCGTACAGTATGCTCATAAATTTTGGCGCGATTCTGTCAAGCTATTTCAAAATGGCGACCGTTAAAAGTTTTTAAAAAATCCCTATTTAAATAAGCGGGAATGATAAATCATTGATGTTTTTTTTTACCTTTCAAGGTAAGAAATCTTCATTGTTTCACGTTCTGACATTTTGTGACATTGTAAACTTGTAAAATTAATTTAGGTATTTCCAAAGTATTTTACAATTTTCTAAACAAAAATGGTTTTGTCAAAGGCAGCGTATTGAAGTATTGATATTGTTAGGATGTGGAGATAAAATTAGAAGTTAAAGTGAACTGTGCCCTTTATTTAATGCTAAATATCCGGAAAATCAAATTTCACCGGGCACTGTTAGTAAAATATTCCACAAATTTGATGAACATGGCACAGTTAAGGACTTGCCAGGAATGGACGGCCACATGTTTTAGGGGACGATGAAAAATTGCATATATAATCCGCATGTTTCAACAGTTTCATTGGCTCAAAATCATGATACCTCTAGAGGTACAATAGATTTTTGAAAGCAGAAAAATACCAAACTTATAAAGTATGTTTTGTCCAAGATCTTTTAGAAGATGACTATGATAGGCGTTTGCAATTTTGCGAAGAAATGATGAGACGGTGTGACGAGAATAATAGGTTTCCACAGAACATATTATTTTCGGATGAAGCTACTTTCTATTTAAACGGGGTGGTTAACAGACATAATTATCGTTTCTGGAGTCAAGAAAATCCACGATGGATATTTGAAGCGCATACTCAGCGGCCCCAGAAAGTAAATGTATGGGCAGGTATCATTAATAACCGAATTTTAGGGCGATTATTTTTGGAAGGAAACCTCACCTCTGAACGGTACCTGGATTTCTTAACCTTTGAGTTGAGGCCTGCTCTAGCTGTAATTATTCCCAACGAAGTAGATCTAGATATACCTAATGAAACAATTTGGTTTCAGCAAGATGGTGCTCCCCGCATTTTGGCGTCGATGTGAGAAGATATTTAGATCAGATATTTCCAGGTCGCTGAATTGAACAACGTGGTACAATTGAATGGCCACCGAGGTCCCCAGACTTAACGCCTCTAGACTATTTTCTTTGGGGATATTTAAAATAAAAAGTTTACCAAAATAGGCCAAATAATATTGAAGATTTGAAAAACAAAATTAGATTGGAGACACATAACACACCGGCTGAAGCCATTCGAAATTCCGTCGACGGATTTTACCATCGTCTGGGAGCATGCCAAGTAGAGGGTGGAGGACATTTCCAGCATTTGCCACGTTAAACCACCTTTTTCTTGTGTTTTGTTTTGCTTCGTTACATTTTTATTTTTTTTGACGAAATAGGTAAATAACAAATAAAACATAACTATTGTTAAGTCGCAATGTCACAAAATGTCAGAACGTGAAACAATGAAGATTTCTTACCTTGAAAGGTAAAAAAAAACATCAATGATTTTGCATTTCCGCTTATTTAAATAGGGATTGTTTTAAAACTTTTAAAATTTAATTTAAGCTTTTAAATCAATCGTCTGGGTAACGTATTCCCGTGCAGCAAATGCGAACATCTGATTGGTTTAAATAAGTTACCAGCCAACCTAACCTCTCTAAGAACCTTGGTTTATTATTACCTTTCGGAGCTGCTTCATGACGAGACACACTCTTATAGCGTTTAATTGGAAGTCTTGGAGAATGACAGCGTAGAGCCACTAGGTGGCGCTACCGAGGCGTATAATATATTCTGTTCTTAAAATTACTTTCATGGCAATTTAGGCCAGTGCAGTTATAAAACTTTATATGGTATGCTGGGAACAAAATCACATAAAGCTGTTTTTTTCAGGGATGTTTAGTTTTTGCCGTCCTACTTATGATAGTAAAAGTCCCCTCCGCGCCCCCGCCCTTAATGTTCAGGGTATCCATGCAGTTTTCATATACCGGCTCCCTTGATAGATAGATGGGGTTTGCGGCTTACTGCATGTTCTATTGTTTTATGAAATAGCATAAGCCCTCTCAGTTTCTGACATTTCTGATTTAGAAAATTTGTCATTTTTTACGCTTCCCTGTATCTCGATTATTTGATAACTTACCAATAAGGTAAAAATGGATTATTATAGAGTTTTTATGTAGAATTTAGTGGCGTAGTTAGTGTTTTTTTTAAGTTTTATTCCTGAGTTATGACATAAACTTGTGTTTTTTTAAATGGGACACCCTATATATTATTTCTTTGTCTCATTCCTCTTTTTAAGAGCTTTTCAAAAATATATAATAGTTCATATTTATTTCTTTTAAAAGGGGAAAATTTTAACATTTTTTGTAAAATAACCCATTTTCCGTATAGAATTAATAAGGCTGGCTCTATGCCATGGTCAATCGCGGATAGCCATGACAGAAAACCAAATTCTGTAAAGGCACCACTATGGATTGTTGTCAAATATTACTAGTATTTGTTTGATTTTGTAAGTTTATTTTTTATTTCTGTGGAAAATACCTAATTGTTCAACATGGCGGCACAAAATAATAAATATGAGAATTATGAAAAACACGATATGTATGTTTGTTTTATCCAAGCTAATGAAGACACGAACGCAGCCTCGGAGCTGTATTTTAATAGGTAAGTTTTAAAATCATTTGTTATTGGTACCATTAATACTTTTTCTTACATATTTAAATTTTTCGTAGACAACAACCTGATAAAAGAATATTTCAAAATATCCAAGCCAATCTCATTGAGCACGGATTTTTTAAAAAACCAAGGCCTAATTTTAACAGGGAAAACGGGGAAGAAGAAGAAATAAATGTTTTGGCCTCAAAAACCATCCATATCATGCAGACAAAAGTGTGGTGAAAGTTGGGATTAAAATCAAGAACGCAGTTAACACTAAAAAAATATAAATTTAAACCATACAAATAGCGTCTCGTTCAATATTTGCATCCCGGTGACGCAGAACGTAGGATAGTTTTTGCAACTGGTACCCACAAATGTTGCAAAAAACGCAAATTTTGAAAGAATGGGTGGTATGGTCCGACGAGGCTTATTTTACGAGTTCTGGTATTTTAAACCGGAATAATTCAAGGTACTGGACCCAAGAGAACCAACACGTTATATTTCCACGAGAACGTCAAGGTCGGTTTGGATTTACGTGTCATGCT
Organism: Polydrusus tereticollis; assembly: GCA_963920685.1. NCBI lineage: Eukaryota > Metazoa > Arthropoda > Insecta > Coleoptera > Curculionidae > Polydrusus > Polydrusus tereticollis. The sequence goes on from OY987329.1 coordinate 63,423,181, forward strand.
TTATTTTTGGTACTAAAATTAAGTATTTTATCTATGAAGGGACTTTAACCAGAAATAGACACCCAGATATAATGCGAGATGCATGGACATATTAGAGGATGTTCCTTTGGCCGATTTAAATAATATTTATTACCAGCAAGATGGCGCTTCGAGTCACAATTCTCATATAGTGAGAGAATATATTTAGAAACCACATTTCTCGATAAATGGATTGGTACCAATCAAAGACCTATAATAAAAGAGAGACAAAATTGTTTACCTTTTAACCCGATCACACACCGTTTTAATCAGAAATCAATGTTAACGAACTTCTGCGGATTGCCCTAAATCTACCGCCGGTGTTTGAAAACAAAGGGTATTATTACTTATATTAAATGCATCCTTTTTGTGTGCGTAAGTAAGAATATTATACTAAATTATTTGCGTGCTCTTTTCCTGAATTAAGATACATAATTTCTGCTTTTAAAATTATTTATTGTTTCCTAATTACACTAAGCAATAAGTAGAAGGAAATACCTGTGGCAACGCTGTACGGACGTATTTAACACTTGCGACGCGAAATCTTATATGATTCATTCATGTTATTCCTTTTGCGTGGAAAGATAGTATTACAGTGTTGTTCCACTGCGGTTGTGCCCTTTTGCGATTTTTGACTGATTTTCAGTGTTTTTTTTGGTAACAGAACTAATAAAAGTCTTATTAGCAATCTAAAATGGTTCGCCAGTGCGTAGTTTGTAAAAAAAGTGACTATTCTAACCCCGGATTGATATTTCGGCGGTAAGTAAGGTTATGTTTTTTTTAGCTGAAGCAGTGCGGTGGTTAATAGGTTAATTATTGAATATTGTATATAATTTATTAAATTAAACTGCAGAGACATTTTGTTTGTCAAAAAAGAACAATAAGAATAATTCTTAATCTGGGCGTAAGAGAATCATGCAGAGGTAAATTTAAACAACATAAACTGTTGACAGTGTCTGTGTCTGCAGACTACATACAAGAGAGTATATTGTTTTTCGTTAGACATAAACAACTTTTTAAGATTAGTGACTCACAAAGAACTTATGCAACACATACTCTAAACTACACATACCCTAGACATAGGCTAGCACTGTATGAAAAGGGTGCATATTAGCAATATATTAAAATCTATAACTCTTTGCCAAATTTATTTCAATTAGTAGTTTAATTGTTAACATTATGGAACCATATACCGTTGAAGAATATTATAGACATTTGAGTACTTAATTAGAACTTAAGATATTTTGTGTGACACTACCTATATTCTTAAAATAAAAAGTTTATTTATTTGTTTACTGCTACGCAGTGACGTGTGGCAATTAAAATGCATTGGCCACCAGGTTAAATGCGATAAAATAGAGTAAATATGTGTTAAGCAAAACTGCTAATTAAGCATAAAGACAAAATCTAGACCTAAAAAATATATGTCGGGGAGTCTAGATCAAGTAATTATGTTTTTCAACTTTAAGTTTTGTTTATGGTTGGACATTGATGCGACCGGGATCAATAAATTTAGAGTTAACAGTTTTATAGATTGTTTAGGATAACGGACAAGAAACGCACTTGATATTATTAAGGTAATATGTCAAGTTGGGTGGGGAGCCGGTAAGTGAAAATAAAAAAAGGTGAGGGGATTCACTGAAAGGTATTGAACTCGGTATTGAACAAAGTACGACCGGCTCCGGATCGCTAGTTCTTTGTTTCTTTATTTCATTTTTTTTTTAATTGTGCTAAGTAGTTGGATTATTTTATTATGAATTGATATCATGTTGTCGAGCGTGTTGTTTGTTATTTGAACTTGAATAATTTACATATAATAAGACAGTTAATTAATTGCAGTGTTTAAGTGTTTGTTTTTCGTGCTTAACAATATTAATGTCTGAGCAACAGACCTCCTGTTCTCTATTTCCGACATATACTTAAGAAAAATATAGGCTGTAAGAAAATAAATAAAAGCAGCTCGGCTTGTATTAAAGTTTATTTTGTTGTTTCCCTGCCCTGTCCTTTGCTTAAGAATAAATCTAATATAAATTAAAAATACATTGTTTCTTATAATCCTTTAAAAAAACCGCACGTCTCTGGCCAAGATAATAGGCGAAGGAGACCGGCAGATTACAGCGTTGCCATTTTTTAAAGCCATCTTTTTCCAACTTATTTGAAGCTATGAAGTTATGTATGATTGTAAACAAATCGTGTTTTATGAATGGGATGTCCTGTCTCCTCTTTTTTATATGTCTATGGTACCAATGGACCTGTCAGGTGGCCTTGGATTTTTTTATGGGAAGCTTACGAGAAGCTTCCCATTAAACCTTTAGGCTTTTGCTGGGAAGGCCAATTATTTTATTAAATTCATTGCGAAGAATCGAATCGGTGTGTTAAAAGTTAAAAGTGTTTAGAACATAACAGAGCCCAATTTGAGCAATTTTTTTAATTTAACAAAATAATATATTTGTTTTATTGTTGGTTTAAAGTCATATAATAATATAAAGTTGTATAATAAAAATAATGTTGTTAATTGTGTTTTTTATTTGCGGGCATACATACCTATAGCCTATACGATACGAACAATGATTAAATTTACAAAAAATGTTAGAATTATCCCCTTTTAAAAGAAATAAATATGTACTATTATATATTTTTAACAAGCCACTGAATTCTACATAAAAAACTCTAATTTTTACCATCTTGATAAGTTATTAAATAGTCGAGATACAGGGGAGCGTCAAAGATTACAAATTTTCAAAATCGCGCTGTAGATATGTCAGAAACTGAGAGGGCTATGAAAATTTCGTTTGCGGCAATGAAAGTTTCATAAAATAATAGAACGGTGAGCCGCAAACCCCATCTTTCTCTCTTATAATAAGGAAGCTGGTATATGAAACCACACGAAAAGGGAGGAGGGGGGGGGGGAGGGTTCAACGGAGGGGTGGGGACTTTTAGTATGATAAGTAGGAGGGCAAAAACTAACATCCCCAAAAAAAACAGCTTTATGTGATTTTGTTCCCAACCAAGAAGTTCTAAATACACCGGGTTAATTGGTAAACATGCTTTGTTCAAGAAATTCCATGCACCCGGTACCGATCTTATCTAGATTGATCGATTAATTGCGAATAGACAGTATAAAAGCAGATGATGCTTACGCCCGTTTAACTAGCAAATGCGACGAAATTGCTCTAGCATAGAATAGTCATTTCTAACATTTCTTCACTATGTTTAAAAGTTACGTTATAACTGAAGGGTAAGTGCACTTTCAATTCTGTCAAACTTCAGAAAAGCTTCGCTGACCGTTAACGAATCTGATTACATTCGCAGGGCTATCCAACATGAGGCCGCACGGGGCCTGCTATGCGATAGTTTTTGCGGTCGCGGGCCAAAAAAATACAGAAGTCTAAAAAATGAAAATAACACCAGCGAACCATTCCTACACCAACGATGAAATAAAATAACCCATAAAATAAGCTGTGTGACGCCACTGGCGATGGATAGAAGGCTGCAACATTGGAGATCTCGATTCTCACTGGACCGCTCTCGAACATTCGAGTGGCCTGGCCATTCGCGCTCATATAAGAAGGTTGAGTCACAGAAATTTAGTTTGTGGTTGAGTCCAGCGGGACGGGCAGAGTTAACAGTGTGACATAGAGACTCGGACAGGAAAACAATTTTTGAGTTCTGTGAGGAAAACATTCGATATACGGTTCGCTTATTCGTTTATATCGTTTATTGTTACAGTCAAGTGTTTATTTGTTTATAATTGTACTTAGTTATTTTGTTCTGGTGTGCGGTACGCATTAACTCAATTTAAGCATTTTTAAGTGAAATATGCAAAAAAAAATAACCAATAAGGAACACTAACGAGTTTATAATGACCGTTGGTAATCAAACTACTTATTCACAAACAATAATAATAAACTTCAGTGCAAGTATTGCATTTCCTATAAAAATATTCTTAATGTATAGCGAACACTATGTTACACGAGGAAGGGTTTCAGCAGTTCCCTTATTTTATGTTTTGTTTGTGTAATGTTCAATTAACAATAATTATTATTAGGCATTGTTATTTGTGGGTGAACTGTGCTACTACAGAATAATTATACTTATTATGGATAATAAAACTGAGGTAAAGTCTTTATTTTAATAATAGGTGTATTAATAATTTTAGGTTAGATTCATTTTATGATTTTCCCCGCTTTAGTTTACTTGTTAAACTTGAGTTATATATTACTGTTGTGAATTAGAATATTATTGAACAGTAAAGACAGAAGAAGAATGAACAATTTTTAAATTACAAAAACATTGATAGAATAATAAAATGTGAAGTTAGGCAACATCTCCCTCCGGGACAGAACTAGAGGTACAAAAAACAGTTGCACTGTGACTGTCTTAGTGCAAACAAAGCAGTATCGCATTTTGAGGTTAAAATATTAATTTTCTTTGCAAAAGTGGATATTGTGACTGTTTTTGAACATATAAAAGTCAAATTTATGGTCATAGCATTTTTACTATACATTAAAAAATTTAAAATTTGCAGTTTAAATAGTACACAGTACACGCAATACGGAAGGAATTAACAATAAAAATGTTATGTTTGGGACACACTTCATATTTCTGTCGTGACCCAGTAGGAAAATAAAGTAAAAATGTTGGAATCAATCTTATGGGATAAAATGTAATGTAATGTAATACTAAGCCAAGCGGCAACGTCGTATTCGTGCTAAAGTACTATGTTTTTCTTCAACAACTAAATGCTAATAAATAGAAAAGTACATTAATTTCAAATGCAATATAAATGGCAACACCGCATATCAAAGTTGTACAAATCTATAAAATATACGTTCAAATTAAAGCCCATAATGTAAACAAAGACTGTCTGCTCTTTTAAATCTAAATATTATTCTCTAAAACTATCAAATAATATTAGCTTTCACGTGCGTAGCAACAAGAATAAGCTATTTGATTGGCCGATCAATAGTGGGCTGACGTAGAGACGTTGCCGCTTGGGTTCGACGTGTTAATATTTGATTGGTCAAAGTGTTTGAAAAGGGTTATTATGATATTCTGAAGTGTAAACAAATCAGTGTCAGGTAGAAATCTAAAGAGATAAGTTGTCGCTCCGTGAGGGAAGAAAGCCATCACGTTAAAAAGTTGTTAATTGTGTTCAAAAGTGTCAGGTAGAAATCTAAAGAGATAAGTTGTCGCTCCGTGAGGGAAGAAAGCCATCAGGTTAAAAAGTTGCTAATTGTGTTCAAAAGTGTCAGGTAGAAATCCAAAGAGATAAGTCGTCGCTCCGTGAGGGAAAAAAGCCATCACGTTAAAAAGTTGTTAAGTGTTTTAACTATAACTTGTCTTGTTAGTAATGTTGTAGCCCAAGCTAGGGTGAAGAGAGGAGGAATATTATTAGTCTTTTAATAAAGAAATAATGCAGTAAATTTACAAAAAGGATTTTATTTTCAAATTTTTTAACAAGTTTGAATCAGTCGACTTGTGGAGATACAGGTTAAAGTTTTGTGTACCTCATTGTTACAAGCGTGAGCCGCACATGTTATATAAAATCAAGTTGTCATAGGGCAAAAATTTGTCAAGACGAGTAGAAAGCGTTCGAGGCTAGTAATTGGTTCACTCTTTCCTTATTGTACTGCCTCATTAGTAGATCCTGTACTATTTTAGAGAAAGAAACATCCATGAATAAATAAAAAATCACAGAGTTTTCATTTATTTCTTATTCTTTTAACCGCTTCTCCAAACTATATATTCTAACATTACTATTTGTACAGGCTTTGAAAAGTTTGCATAAATCATTCGTACTTAATAACGTCTGTGTGTCAACATGTGAAAACTTTTCATTAATTTCAACACTTTCTTCCTCTCTACTACTTCCAGGAGTATCTTCGTCAGGTTCTTCAATCTGTTATTCTATCTATAAGAATACATTACGTAAAACTTCAACCTAAATCACCACTATGTCTACTGCATAATACAGTCAATCCTACTACTACCTAGTATTTACAATAATACACCTACCTGATACTTAATTACTCATTCGCATTTCTGAACTCTCATGTCTGCTAACTTGGGTCTGAGCTTCTTCCACAGCTTATAAACTATTAAGCTGTGCTTCTTCCTTTGGGTTAAAGGACCCCATATTTTAATTAGGAATCCAGTCAGGGTTGTCCTTGTTTGCTAATCCTGCTGCAGCTCTTAGAAATATTTATTTATTTATTTCCTTTAAGATTTACAACAGTAAATATAGGATATTGTCATTGATAATAAAAAATATACAATATAATATATAAAAAATACACAAGTAATAAAACACACAATGGAGCAATCCAATCAACATAAACAAATTAAAAATTGAAGGTCCTTAAAATTTAAAATGGGAGTTCAGGTACTCTGATACAGAATAATATGCCTTATTGGTCAAAATCCCTTTAACTGTTTTATTGAATATTTTAATAGAATTTATCTGTTTAATTTGCAAGGGTAGGTAACTTGTTATATAATTTGATCGGTAGAACCAATGGGCGGTTTGCCACCGTCGACATGACGAGGAATATCAATATTTAAGTTTTTTCCAAAGCGATACTGCTCATTCAACTCACGAGTCTGAACAAATGCATCAATGTTTGACTTAACATAAGTTAGGGAGTTATAAATAAACAAAGAATGAAATGTCAGGATTCCAAGCTGAGGAAACAATTCACGACATGAAAAAGATCGATTCTTAAACATCATCGTTCTAATATATCTTTTTTTGTTGAATATAAATTTCATTTACTCTGGAACTGCAACCCCAAGCTAGAACTCCGTAATTCAAACAGGATTGAACATATGAAAAGTAATACAATTTTAGAAGGTCAAGATCAATTTTATTACGCAGCTGCCAGACAACAAAACAATACGTAGCTAGTTTTCTCAGTACAAAGTTTACATGCTGATTCCACGATAGTTTTGAATTTTTACATGAGGTCATTTTTTTAGGTATTACCACTTATAAAAGTCTTCCATACTTTAACTGGCTATCACAGGGCCCCTTTTTAAAGCTCTTCATCCTTGTGAGAGTCGATTAAGGTTTTATGCAGTGTTTTGAAGAGCTACAGAAATTCCAAAGGATCGTTTATTGTCTCTATTTTCCCACAACCACTGAACAAAAGGACGGCATCCCAGACGGCACAAACATATTCCATACTTATTCCATGAATATTCCGTTGGCGTATTGGAATATCCCATAAATGTTCCATATCTGCCAGGGCATATGACTGGCATATTGTATGCATATTCCAGGTCACCATGAAATAATATATGCCTGCAATATCTTTTAATCTGCCAAAATATATTTATGGCATATGCTAAGAATATTAATTTTTTTTCTTTTTCATATAAATATATTTAATTTAGGTCAGGTCAGTTAGTTTAGTAGGTAGAGTTACAAATTTGGTATAATAAAACATCACTAAAATTAATATTGTTTTTATTTTTATAAATAAAAAAAATTAAAACCTAAAAACTAAATACTCTTTAAAACAAGGTGAAAAAAAATTAACTAAAGCAGGTTCTCTCAGTTCTGTGACGTACAGGCAGCGTTTCCGAGTTACGCAACAGAAATTAGTTAAACTTGTGTTAAAAAAATTGTTATTAAAAAATAACGATCACTAATTTTTTTCTAGATGAGCAGTCCTCAATTAAGCACATATTTATAAAATATAAACTTTTAGTATACATTTTTTTGCAATCAAAATATGTGTTAGTTTAGAATTTAATTTAGGGTTAAAACGCGGAATCTAGCAACACCGTATAAAACGCCAGATTTGTTTATCACCACTCGAATCCAAAAATTGACTAAATAATATAATAAAAAAATCAAGTTTCATTTTTAACAAAATAGTAATAAAATGCAGAGAATGCGTACCCAAAAACTTTATGAAGTCTAAAACATTTTCATATTTAAATTTGTTTTTTAATTAGGTGCATACATATAGGTATGCACGGTCCTCTATATTATCTATAAATAAATAGTTCCTATACCTATATCAAGTTATGTAAAAATAGAATTTAAGACCGCAATCACTCTGTATAGATATTTATATTATATATATTATTATCAATAAGTATTAAAAAAAAATAATTGAATATATTCCACAATGCATATCTTATAAATATACCCGCGGCATATTCCAGGCATATCTACAATGGCATATATATGGAATATTCTTATCAGATAAGATACATTTGAGATATTCAGTGCATATTCCAGGAATATTGCAAGATATTATGGCCTATTGGCAGATAGGGGAATATTCCAGGAATATAGGGTGCCGTCTGGGATGTGACCAGTAGGGTAACCTGCAGCTGGTGATTGACCACCCGACAGTTATTGACCACTATGGTATTTAATTGTAAATACACAGAAATTACTATATTGCAACGGCAACTATCCTCCATCTTATTTCTGTAATATAATTTGGCAACATTATTTGTTAGGTAGCTACATAAAGTTTCCTAGACAGTTGCAGTGATTGTGCAAAAAATTAGTGTTTTATTAGCAAATTCCTAAGAAGTTGTGCCCACCTGGTAAGTAAATTAAAATACTTTTACCTCATTATTGTTTTGTAATTATATTTTGTATGATTATGAATCCGTTCCAGAGGCCTGGGGAATTGGACAATCCGACCCAGGTTGGATGAAAGCCGACATATTTACTGAATAGGTATATAGTTAAGGTTCTTCATCCTTACTTAACAGCAAATAAAATACAGTTTCCGGTAATATTATTCATTGATGGTCACGCATCCCACTTAACCTATGATGTAAGCGGGTTGTGCAAGAAATTAGACATTATTTTAATATGTCTTTACCCAAATTCTACAAGAATTTTACAGCCTGCAGATGTAGCAGCATTCAAGCCGATTAAAACGGGCTGGAAAAAGCTGTCTTAAAATGGAGGAGAGAACCTTACACAAACTTTAACAAAATAAAATTTTGTTCTCATTTTGGAAACGGTCATCAATGACCATGCTAAGTCTCAAACTATAACTAACGGTTTAGAGCCGGGTCTGGTTCCATTTAATCCCTACTCCATTGATTTTTCTAAATGTTTAGGACATGGGATTACCACAGGTAAAGAAACTAATTTAACAAATAGGTAGGTACTACTGAAGCAGCAGAAAATTCGACACCCACATACGCAATATTCAAAGACAGAGTGGGAAATGAAAAAGCCACCAAAAAACAAAGGAGAAACCCAGAGAAAATTCCTCTGACTTTATATTGCGACAACTTTGGGAAAACTTTCATAAAACTAAGAAAGATCAAATCGCAAAGCAACTAGAACAGTATAAAGAAGCCGATGAACAAACGACAGATCTAGAGAATAAAGAACTGGACGAGAAAGATATAAATTCTCCTGTGAAGGAAAGAGAAAAGACAGACCATTTAGAAAATAATAATTACAAATGCAAACTTAATGAAGAAGACCAGTTTAGTGAAAACTTGATTGTAGTTAAAGAAAACAATACCGACGAACAAATATATTTTTGTTGCATAGAAATGGAAAATAAATAAACTTTTACAGAGTACGCAAATACACAGACAGATTATTTAGAAAATAGTAACTTTGATAATTGAAAAGAATAATGACCAAGAAATGCCGCCACAAGACCTAACTATCATAGATATTGCAAATATCCCAATAATTATAACTGATGTTTATTCTAAAGAAAATATTATTAGGTATAGAAGTAGTTACTTTTGATAGAAATAAATTCATTATTTGTGACGTCGCTAAAGAAAAAGAGGAAGGAACCTTAAAAGAAATTTTAAAACTGCCAAAGACTCCTGTTCGGACTGGTAAAAGAAATACAGAGAAAACTACCTTTGTAATAACTGGAACAGCTTGGAGGGAATTTAAACAAAAAGAGCAAGATAAAAAAAGGGTCAAAGAGATGGAAAAAGAAGAGCGTAAAAAGGAAAGAGTAAAGAAAACAAAAGTAATGGTAGAAAAGGAGAAAGAAAAAAAATTTTAAAGTCGAGAGGAAAAAAAGAACAAAAATAAACCAGAAAAAACTTTTGATATAAAAAAGGGAAGACATCATGACACTGCAGGTTTATCAGAAAAGTTAAATAAAGCAAATTCTCCTATAGTTAAGTTAGCAATTTCATCTGTAATCCCAAAAAACATCAAACGTGCATCAAGAAATCTATTTGGGGAACAAGATATTAATATTATCTGGGACTATACAATTAAGTCCCAAGAAATCGTTGACAATAATTTAGATAATATCGCCGCTCGAGAACAATATCGACGTTACTGCGAAAACACAAATTTTACAGGAGAGGCAAAAAACAATTTTTTGTACAACTGTCAAAAAAAGTTGACATTTTTTCATCGCTATCGATACGTAAACCTTTTGTTTTTTTAACAGTGAAAAAAAGACTTTTTTTCACGGTGAAAAAAAGACTTTTTTTAACTGGAAAAATGATTTACAAAAAAAACGATAAAACATTACTTTTTAAAAAATGTATTGAATTTTTTTGTACAAATTTACTAATTAATTACCAACTACCAAAAAATCTCATTTGTTACAATAATAATTGATGGTGAAGTTCGAACAATTGCTTCCAATATTAATTCCCGAAGCTAGTCCACCTTGCTGCTGATCAGAAACGCTAGATATTCCTTGAAAAGTTGAGTCCACAATTGTATCAGTTATATTGATTTGTTTGGAAGTAGAGGAACAATTTAATTTATTAGAAATATCAATTTTATTACTCAAACTATCTTCTATATATCCTTCTGCTATGGCGGCAGATTTCCAACCACCGTGGCGTTTTATAGATGTCATGTTACCCCCTGCATTGGCTAAGAGAGTTGCAGAACTCCTCCTAAAACAGTGACCTGTGTAGCTCTTATGCAATTCTTTTCCCAGCCATTTTGCAATCAAGCTAGGAATTTCCCCTATTTTATTTATTCCCACATGTTGGTCAACACATTTTCCTCTTGAATATTTTAAAAATAATCTCTTTTTGTGTGTATGGGACGGCCTTAGTACCCTATACTTGCGATATATCTCAATATAATCAGAATTTGAAACGGTAAACATTCTTGGGCAATAGGTCTTTGTATCCGGTATTTTAACAATCAATATAGACCCGGTATCTTCAATGTCATCAATAGTTACCTTCAATAATTCTTCACGGCGACAAGCACCGCTGATTCCCAAAATTAACGCAACCTACAATTAAAAAAATATTGAAATTACTGAAATAATACAAAATTTTGATCATCTGTACCTTATAAAGTAAATTTGTTTCATCATCAGCTTCTTAAATGAATTTATTAATATCGTCTCTCGATAAAACTTTAGATTTCTTCCCTCGGTATCCGACGTTTTTGTTCTTAATAAAAGGCACCAATTTTGAAAACTTCTTTATATCAATATTTTCTTTAACATTCAATGTACTCTTCAACATTGAGTAGACACTCCATAAAGTAGAAGGTTTTACAGTTTTTGATTTCTCCTCAAAATAGCATATAAGTACCTTTTCAGACACTTTTTGTATATTTTTCTTGCCGCACCATTCACGGAATTGGTTATAATTTTTCTCGTATATAAATTTTGATTTCGCCGGTAACATGTTAGCTATAGCCGAATTTGCTATATCGGCTATATCTGAAGGAATCTCGCTATCACTATCGTAATCTACATCCATTTTAAGTACTTATACTATTTATTTAAAAAATTGCAATAAATATGAACAGCTATCAACGTATGACAACAAAACAAGCAACGTGCCAACAAACCATTTCTATAGTAACGACAGGGCTGTTAACTTGATTATGTGAAATTATATGGTAAAATTTTTATTATAATATACAATTTTACCGATTAATTCAAACTTTCAGTTGTACAAAAAATGTTGTTTGTATTTCGTTTGTGAAATTCGTGTTTTAATGGCACATTCGAGAGAATTTTTCGCCTCGACCTGCGGTCTCGGCAAAAAATTGACACTCTCATATGCCATTAAAAAAACACTCACTTCACGCACTTAATACAAAATAGTTATTTTTGTATTAAGTGCGTGAAGTGAGTGTTTTTTTAATGGCATATGAGAGTGTCAATTTTTTGCCGAGACCGCAGGTCGAGGCGAAAAATTCTCTCGAATGTGCCATTAAAACACGAATTTCACAAACGAAATACAAACAACATTTTTTGTACAACTGAAAGTTTGAATTAATCGGTAAAATTGTATATTATAATAAAAATTTTACCATATAATTTCACATAATCAAGTTAACAGCCCTGTCGTTACTATAGAAATGGTTTGTTGGCACGTTGCTTGTTTTGTTGTCATACGTTGATAGCTGTTCATATTTATTGCAATTTTTTAAATAAATAGTATAAGTACTTAAAATGGATGTAGATTACGATAGTGATAGCGAGATTCCTTCAGATATAGCCGATATAGCAAATTCGGCTATAGCTAACATGTTACCGGCGAAATCAAAATTTATATACGAGAAAAATTATAACCAATTCCGTGAATGGTGCGGCAAGAAAAATATACAAAAAGTGTCTGAAAAGGTACTTATATGCTATTTTGAGGAGAAATCAAAAACTGTAAAACCTTCTACTTTATGGAGTGTCTACTCAATGTTGAAGAGTACATTGAATGTTAAAGAAAATATTGATATAAAGAAGTTTTCAAAATTGGTGCCTTTTATTAAGAACAAAAACGTCGGATACCGAGGGAAGAAATCTAAAGTTTTATCGAGAGACGATATTAATAAATTCATTCAAGAAGCTGATGATGAAACAAATTTACTTTATAAGGTACAGATGATCAAAATTTTGTATTATTTCAGTAATTTCAATATTTTTTTAATTGTAGGTTGCGTTAATTTTGGGAATCAGCGGTGCTTGTCGCCGTGAAGAATTATTGAAGGTAACTATTGATGACATTGAAGATACCGGGTCTATATTGATTGTTAAAATACCGGATACAAAGACCTATTGCCCAAGAATGTTTACCGTTTCAAATTCTGATTATATTGAGATATATCGCAAGTATAGAGTACTAAGGCCGTCCCATACACACAAAAAGAGATTATTTTTAAAATATTCAAGAGGAAAATGTGTTGACCAACATGTGGGAATAAATAAAATAGGGGAAATTCCTAGCTTGATTGCAAAATGGCTGGGAAAAGAATTGCATAAGAGCTACACAGGTCACTGTTTTAGGAGGAGTTCTGCAACTCTCTTAGCCAATGCAGGGGGTAACATGACATCTATAAAACGCCACGGTGGTTGGAAATCTGCCGCCATAGCAGAAGGATATATAGAAGATAGTTTGAGTAATAAAATTGATATTTCTAATAAATTAAATTGTTCCTCTACTTCCAAACAAATCAATATAACTGATACAATTGTGGACTCAACTTTTCAAGGAATATCTAGCGTTTCTGATCAGCATCAAGGTGGACTAGCTTCGGGAATTAATATTGGAAGCAATTGTTCGAACTTCACCATCAATTATTATTGTAACAAATGAGATTTTTTGGTAGTTGGTAATTAATTAGTAAATTTGTACAAAAAAATTCAATACATTTTTTAAAAAGTAATGTTTTATCGTTTTTTTTGTAAATCATTTTTCCAGTTAAAAAAAGTCTTTTTTCACCGTGAAAAAAAGTCTTTTTTTCACTGTTAAAAAAAACAAAAGGTTTACGTATCGATAGCGATGAAAAAATGTCAACTTTTTTTGACAGTTGTACAAAAATAACTATTTTCCACTAGTAACCTATAACGTCGCCATTATTGACCGATTATTAATGTTAGAAATCGTTTTTCTCTACCTTATAAGTTATTATTGACCATGGTCAATAATAAGGCATTGAAATCCATTATTGACCGATCTCCAAGAATCTATTTGAACGAAGGTAACTTGATTTTTTGATTCTACAACATGAATTCATAAACATGAATAACCTGTAAGGTGATTTCTTGTGGTTAGGCAACCAGATAATTATCAATACATATTAGATTATTAGAGGAGCTTGATATTGTAAAATATCGATACAATCAACATTTTTTCTGCTTCCATCCTTAATTCTGGAGGTGTACACATAATAATATCACTAACATTTTCTTCGCTCATTTTTTAAAAAAATTCGTAAAATCTGATGACATAAATGAAGAGAAATTGACATTAACAAAGCCACCTGACAAAACAACAAAATATTTTGCCAATTCCAAAGCGCAGGTAACTTGATTAAAAAATATACTTATACCTACCTATAATTTTTTATAATTATTAATACTATAAAGATAAATGTCTTATAAAAGTTTGTAGTAGGGAAAAAAATATTATATTAACCACGGTTTAGACAGCTTATAGCCCTCGCGCAATAATGATAGGTGTCTAAACCTTGGTTAATAATATACTATTAATTTATTATTTAACTAATTTTGAAGGAGAAGGAAAAAATATTATGTTTTAAAATAAAAACGATTTAACAGTATTTTGTGACCACTTTAAGGCCCAGTAATTAGAAATAAATAGTTATTGAAATTGATGGTGAATTTTGTAGTTACGTCGTTATATCTCCAAAATAAAACACGATAATTCTCAGTTGGTCAAAGTTTTTATTATTAAAACGAACACAAAATTCATTTCGAATCGATTCAAAAGATAGGTATTATTTTGATAATAGTGATAATAAGTGACAATAACGAATATAAAAATACTTATATATTCTAAATCTGAAACATTTAGATTGTTACAAAATCGAAAAAGTATCTATAGAAATCAGGAATAATGTCAGTATCAACTAAAATTTTGAGATATTTTCTCTTGTTTTCAGACAACGGAATCTGTTTTGGATAAGCTTGTTTAACGGTAATGGTTTTTATATCCTTTAGATCAGAACGTCTCTTTTTGGTTCTAAAATTCCCTTCTTCTTGCTTAGAACTAGTTTTAAATTGAAACATGCTGCTGCTTTTTCAAATTTTAAACTTTAAATCGAGTTAATGTTTAGACATTCTACTGCATAAATATAAGTGCCAATTAAAAACCTACAACACCATTATTGTTATAGTTTATAGCTAGCTTCCCTTTTGTTTGGAAAAAATATTGCTTTTGTAAATGTTAGAAAGAAATACTGTTTTGCATTGCATTCAAAAATTAAACCTTAAGATGTTGTTGTTATTATTGTATATTAACTAACCTGTTTTTTTGCTGTCCTCCACAGTTATCTGAAAAAAAGACAACATTTGCTTCGGGAGTGGTTTCCGATATGTCAGTTAAATATTTTAAAATGCATGTGCCAATTTCTACAGCTCCTCGATGACCAAGCGCCTCATGCCAAAAAAAGCTTTGGTTTTATCCTTGCCTATTTCCGTAACCTTAAAAAATGGTAGACCTTCAGTACAGTTCACCAAAAACAAAAACAATATACTCACAGTAAAATTGAAGCAATTTAGCCGAGACTTGTAAAAAAATGCAGATGTTTGACCTACAGGTACTGGCATAACAGCCTGTAAATCATAAACGGCCAAAATTATTTCATGATTTTTTGCTTGTTCCTTGTCCTTTTCTTTTTCTTTTCTGCTAAGATCTTTCTCTTCTACGTGTTCTTTATTTTTTTATCTCCAATTGTACTTTTTGGTCTTCGGTGGCATTCTTATACGCTTCGCATTGATCGCACTGATCTTTTTTTGGTGCGAAAAACCGATATTGTACTCAGTGTTAAAAATTTTTGTATACGTCTCGTAAGTAGCTGGTTCTTTCTTAAGATCCTCCCTTTTTTTCTTATAGTTCCTGTGGAGTTCGGCGATAGATAATCCGGCGTCTATAAATTGACGAGTAGTGGCACTTCTGACATAATGACTCTCAATCCTCGGTATAGAGTCAATATGAATCCTGATAGAATTTAAAGTTTCTTCTGCGAATTTTTTGTGGTTAATATGTTTTCCTCTTTGATCTTTCGGTATTATTCCTGATCCAGAGACTTTAGATTTAATAACGGTTCTTAAAGTTCTCTCTGATAATCCCAAGGTGTTCATTAGAAACAATTTACATACTCGAACTTTTTTTCCATCATCTTGCAAATAAATAGCGCAATTCTGATTCCTGGGATTGGCAGCTGAAATTCGTCTATAATTAAGCTGTAGTCGTTCTATACAAGAACCCAGAAAATCACGTTGATGTTAAAGAGATGCCAAATTCCAATAATCTTGAAATATTTTCATTCTAAACGCTTCGCAAAATTTTTTATTACAACCTAAAATACATTTTTCTGGGCAGGGCGGTTTTAAATTTCTATCTTGAACCAGTCTTCCATTTTTAATTCTATATTCCTTCCCCGAATTTTTTAACTTTTTTGTTTTTACTGACATCCAAGTATCTTCCTTTCTTAAACGTTTTCTACCTTTCACTGGAACGTCAGGCATGTCGTTACCTCTAACGTTATCGCCAGCTGCAATTTCAAGAAGGTTGTTACCACTTACTGTTATATCACTGACAATCGCAGGAATGACAAGCTCTTCGGTCACACTTAAAGGCATTGTATTTTCCCTTTCCTTGACGAGCGTAGATAAATGTGAACTTGACGATGTAGAGCTTGATGAGCTGGAATAATCCTCATCGGATGGTGCATACTCATCGCTAGAACCACCAGAAAATGGTTCCCTCTCATTCTCAGTGCATTCTCGGTATGTTGCTGCTGTTACTTTTCTCAAGCTCAATTTTAATAAATTCGTCTTCTCATAAACATAGTAGTTAGAACAACTAGGACTGTTTTGCACGGTACTAGGTGTAGGTGACAAATTAACAGCGTTGGGTTCAGTTCCATTTTGCATTTGTTGAGAGTCACAGTTTTCATTTGATTCGTTTTCTTTGTTACACCTATCAGCAGTTGCAACGGAATTTTGTTCTGCTTGGTGTATGGAAATCGGTAGTTCATTTTTAGTTACCTCGATGAACAAAGGTCCATTACTCGTAGGACTAAGTACTGCTTTTATTAATCTGGTTGGAAATTTCGGAAAAATGTTTTCTTTAGAAACTACTTGACTTGTCATTTGGTTTTGTAGCTTTTCCTTCATTTGCATATTTATTAGGGCTTTAAACATTTTTCTCGAACGCGAATTCATTTTTGAGAAGTCTGTAAAGAGAACAATGGGTTTAATGAATAAAGACGAATTATTTGCTTAAAGGACCCTGCACACGTTGCATGGGACTTTACATGGACCGCCACTGGAGTTATTAATCTTAGCCAAATTTAAGTATTTAATTTAAATTAGCCTCTTATCATTACAAACAACACTGCCAAATTTCAAAAAAATCGGCCAAAGGATATTAAAGACATTTATTAAAAAACGATTTTTTATAAAAAATTAACACCCTGTATTTCGAAAACTAATCATACAATTTTTTTGGGATCCATTTAAAGTTTAATCAGAAGGCCGATATCCACAATATTCTAAAATTTGACTCGGTTTCTGTGCCAACCAAAGTCCCATGTAAATCTTAATTTTTGTGAATAGGTCGTCGCAAAATACAATTACGCAATCACAGGTTTAATATTTTTGAGACAATAATGACATAAAATACAGTTACGTCATTTTTGTACCAAAATGAAAGGTACCTATCGTATGTACTTAGGTACATCAATTTACATTGATTTCAAGTCAAGAAAGACGCAAAGAACACTTACGTCGTTATTTCTTATAAAGGTTATACACTGATATACACTCCGGCAGTCGGAAACTGCACTTACGGCGTTATTGCAGCGGATAACAACATTTCATCAGCAGAGATTGCACGCGACTGATGGATGCGTCGGTGTTGTAATGTTGTTCCAGAAAGTTAGCACAAAAGAGCAATAATGGCATAACGACGCAACTACCATCTAGTGGTCAAATTTTTTACCACAGTTGTGGCAATTTTTAACTTATTTTTAGAAAAAATTGCAATTACGCCCATATTGTTCTAGAGCGGCAAAATACTCGTAGAAATCGGACTTTCCCAAAAACTAAATTTCACATCCTATAGTGGGCTCTGTTACAGCTGTACATATAATTTAACATATTTTAATTATGGGATACGATGCGGTAGTTGTATAAGAAGCTATCATATTACATTCTTAAAGAAGCACTTATTACATAAGTCTAATGCTCTAATTTTTTATTGTAAAACATGTCTGAACAGTACTAAATTGTAAACCTATTATCGAGGGGTAAACCGCGCTGGAAATGTGGTGAACACTTATTAAGAATTAGTGGAATTAGTGGAATTTGTCGTGGAATTAGTGGAATTTGTCGTGGAATTAGTGGAATTACTCTGGAAATAGTGAAATTAGTCATGGAATTAGCGGAATTGGTAGTGAAATTAGGGGAGGAATTAGTGCACAGTCTGGCAACGTTTTTCCGTCTGTGCAACAAGTGGCAACAACGTAATCCTTGTTTTGACATTTGACCGGAGCGTTCGGGTATTTACACATTTTCGTCGTATACAGGTGAAATCCTTGACCGAGTCTATGGAATTTACTAAAGCGACTGATATATCGAAGATAAAAAGCCTAAAATGAAAGACTCTGAGATACCAAAGGACTGAGCGATTAAGAAGAGCTAGGGAAACCAGTAGCCCAAGGCAAAGTCTATTAACAGATTACTTTTTGCTTGTTGATAAAATATGTGATTCGTTAACACCTGATTTAACAAATATAATGGTATCCAAATTTGCAACTGATTCAAATGAAATGTCACCAGAAATGTCTGTAGAAAACTCGGATGAACCCTTTCAAGATGCCTATCGGTACTTTTACATAAGTTAATAAATAATGCTCTACCAAACTCCAAACATACGGAAAACAACAACTCGTTTGATGAACTTACTAAGAAGTTATCTGTTTACTTATTTTATACCGCTGCCACCGCTGGGCGACTTGCTTACGAAACATTACACTCTAATTTAAAAAGTAGTTTACCGTCGATATCCACGCTAAATCGCTATTGGGAACAAAAGTCATAGACTTGAAGAAGGAGAATTTGATTTTCAAGGATTAAACGATTTATTGAAAAGAAGAGGTATTGCAAAATGTATATGGATCTCGGAGGATGGCACTGGTGTTAGCGGAAAAGCTGAATATGATCCCATTTCCAATAAAGTAGTAGGGTTTGTACTACCGCTTAAGGATGGCTTACCAGTCCAAGCCACCCCATTCAGTTTATTTGGAACTGCTAATAAATTTACTTACAAAGATGTAGTGCAGCGTTGGGACAACTTAAAAATGCAAGCTTTAAAGAACGGAATTACTATTGTCGGTTTTTCTTCGGACGGTGATCCTCGCTTGTTGAAGGCAATGAAGGCAATCAAACATTCCAAAAAGTATTTCAGACTCGATTTCAGATGTCACCAGTTGGAAATGGTATAACATGAATATTGATGCAACAAATTTATGCTATTTCCAGGATTTCATACATATCTTAACAAAGCTGAGAGTAAGATTTCTTCACAATAATGCCACACTAACAATAGGGGAAAAAATTGCTACTCCAAAACACCTTATTGAAATGAGTAATACTATTTCAAAAGATCAGCATTTAATTACCCTAGCTAATCTTAAAGGCGAAGATAAAATGAATTTCTTAGTTGCACAAAGAATGTTGTTTCGTGTAGTGGACTGTAGATAATATTCTAGTTCTTTTCTTACTTTGAACAACGTTTTATATTAATTTTATTATTTTTACAACTACATAATATTATATTTTTGACAATGACAGAATCACAACAATCTTTTTTCTTTTCGTTGCCAGCGATACGTGACAATGAGGAGAAGCCGGTGGCGGGTTAGATATGATCCGAAACATGCCCACGGCCTTGGAAGGTTGACCTTACAATGCTTCAGGAAACGGACTTAGTCGAACCAGAGCCCGAGAAAGTACTCCGTCAGCGGTTTGGATGACAGCTACTCGGCTAACACCATCTTTTCCCATAATTAGGTCCAATACGCGACCCATACGCCATTTCATGGGAGGGACGTTGGTTTCTTTGATTAAAACCAACTGACCAATGGTTAAACTGCCTTGAGTTTTCTTCCAACAAGTCCTTTGTTGGAGCTCGCTAATGTATTCGGTGCTCCAACGATTCCAAAAATGCTGAAACATCTTCTGCAGGAGTTGAAAATGTGAAAGGCGGTTTTCAGCTAGGTGGCTTAATGACGTTCGGGTACTGTAAGAAGTGATCTGCCAATTAAGAAGTGTGCCGGTGATAGGACGGAAAGGTCGTTAGGATCGGAGGATAAAGGACAGAGTGGGCGAGAGTTGAGTACAGCCTCGATACGAAAGAGCAATGTTTGAAAATCTTGAATGAATATTGTATGATTACCCATAACTCTTTTTAAGTGATATTTTGCGCTTTTTACGCCCGCTTCCCAAATACCGCCGAAATGTGGAGAATTAACCGGTATGAAATGCCATTTAACTCCAACGTTTGCGACAGACTCCTTTATTTTTGATTGATTTTCAAAAATAAAGTTTTCCATTGACCGAATTTCTTTGTTTGCCTTAACGAAGCAAGTTCCGTTGTCGGAATAAACATCAGTGGGTTTTCCACGACGACTTATAAATCGATAAAATAATTGTAAAAAATCATCACAACTTAAACTCATTACAACTTCTAAATGGATTGCACGAGTAACGAAACAAACGAATAGCGCAATCCAACACTTAATAACTTTGCAACCTCGTCCGCGTCTATCTTTCGTTAAAAAGGGACCCGCGTAATCTACACCTACTTTAGAAAAGGGCAAAGACGGTTGCACACGAGCCGCAGGTAAATCGCCCATGATTGGTTGAAGACTTTGAGGGTTATATCTGGAACACTTTATGCAACTTCGCACAATTTTTCGAGCTAGATTGCGACCCGATATCGGCCAAAATTGTTCCCGAATGTGAGATAGCAATAACTGCGGTCCTGCATGCAACAATTGCTTGTGCTCATATTCAAAAATTAATTTCGTTAGATGATGATGCGATGAAAGTAGGATTGGGTATTTTTTATCATAGGGATGATCCGAATTTGATAATCTACCACCAACGCGTAAGATGCCGTTTTCATCAATGAACGGATGTGAACTTAAAAGTTTGCTGTTGGAGGCAAGCTCCTTTTTTAATTTTATCAAACGATTTTCCTCCGGAAAGGAATCAATTTGAGCTATCTTTATTAATTTGTTGAAACTGTCGTTTATCTCATCGACACTTAGAACGGATAATTTGCGATGTTCAGGAGAGACACGACAATTTTGAAAAAATCGAAAAAGAAACGCACTAGATCGTTTTAGTCGACTTAAATTGGAGTAGTTCTGAAAGGGGAATTTATTCGTTAAAGGAACGTTAGATAATGCTACTTTCCTTTGTTCTGGTAAATCATTATCTATAATATTTATTGTAGGCCATTGATTTTCATTTTGTACAAGCCAATTTGGACCATGCCACCACATATCGCAACTGATTATTGTTTTTGGAGGAACCCCTCGAGAGACTAAATCTGCAGGGTTTTCATTGGTGGATACATGTTTCCATTCAAAAGAGCTGGTAAGTCTTTGGATCTCAGCTACGCGATTATTGACAAAGGGTTTTAATAAATTGGGAGAAGTTCGCAACCAACCCAAGACGATTGTCGAATCTGACCAACAAAAAACGCGATCAAATTTATCAGGTATTGATTCCAACACCTTTGTGATAAGCTGTGATAAAAGAAGAGCAGCGGATAACTCTAATCGCGGTATGGTTAAAGATTTCAAAGGCGCGACCTTGGATTTTGCGCACAATAAATGCGATTCACATTTTCCTTTCTTATTTTTTGATATGACGTAAACACAAGCACCGTAGCTTGCTTCGGAAGCATCAGAGAAGCCGTGCAATGTAAATGAAATGGGACTGTCGCATGTTACCTTTCTGGAAATACACATCGTATTGAGAATTTCGAGATCGGCATTAAATTCAAGCCAAGGCATACGAACGTTGTTCGGCAGAGATTGATCCCAAGTTAACTTTTCAGCCCATAATTTTTGCAATAAAACTTTGGCTATTATAATACATGGACTAACTAAACCTAGAGGATCGAATATAGTCGCAATTCTAGAAAGGATAACGCGTTTGGTTATTTTTTCTTTCGAGTATTTATTGTGTGGTGAAATTTTGTAAACTAATATGTTGTAAGTCCCTGTATTATTTTATTCTTTTAAAATTCGTTTATCAATACGAATATTAAGAAAAGGTAACATGAGAAATACATAAACACTGCCGTCTGTGGATATTATTTTGTCAGCGTTTTCGATCCGTTTCTTGGATGTTTATATTAACATTGAAGGGCATTGATTTATGATTATTACCAACACATGGATTTTGGTCTAGGGGACATAGATTACGCAGAATTAATAAGAGGCATTTAGTTGTTGAAAACGTTTTAAAGTTGTGGTACAGTACAGTTCAGTAAATACGAATATTTCGAGACTTACAAAATTATTGTGTATTGTGGGTGTTACAAGTGACAAACTATTCAGGTGAGCTTTATCACTGAGTGTTTAACTTTTAGTATTTTAGGTGTTTACATAAATGCCATAATTAATTGCTGCTATTTTAATTGCTGATTTCATTATAAAGTTAATTGATATTGAACTATATTAATAATTATCCGGAAGCACATAAAAATGTTTCTCTGGAGCGGACAATCGCGCGTTTAATCCCCTTTGTCCATTGCACTACTCAGAATGCGGCCTACGGGGTCAAGCTCTAGTAGGTGGAGCGAGTATGTCGCGAGTCTTAATCCCTTCATACTCATTGCACAACTCAGTACTAGTAGAATTGTGAGACGTATTGCGTGTTGTATCCCCTTACGTCAAAGGGTGGTATCTAGGTAGGGGTCACGTCGCGTGTTATATCCCCTCGTGACCATATTACGAACTCCTATATACTGGGCCTTGAAATAGACAAATTAGAAATAAATGCATCGCGTGTTGTATCCCCTTGCATTTGGTGATTCTCGGATAATTGTTGAATTAACAAGTAAATACTAAAAGATCACGGACACTCACGAATATTTTTCGTTATAGGTAAACCGGATTATGCGCTTTGAACGACAGTACCTCGACCATCAATCAATCCATCCTGACACTTGTTATTTGTTTTGGTAACTACTTATAAATATTTAAATTTGTATATAAATAATGATTATCTACATTATAATTTTACTTCTATCAGTTTATTGTCTCTTTTTCAAAAAACAACTCTTACAATTTTTCAGAAGTGGGATAATGAATTTATGCGAAATTAATTTAAAATGTTTAAATTTTTAATGGTCGAGGTGCACCTAGTTGGAATTAATGAAACATTGTTAATATCTGGTTGTCTCTTTGATTAGGGTTTTAATTAAATAACAAGATGGGTAAAGGACAAAAACGTAAACCATCAACTGAACGTCCAATCGAACCATCATTACCTGACGTAACACCTAGTAGTAGTAGGACCGATTCCGTCTCCAATAATGATTCGGTGGATAGGTTGGCAGAAATTATGGCCACTATGTTACAAAATAACAATAAATCAGCAAACATGGGTACGGCTAAGGGGGAAGTAGTGCCTGTTTTTAATCCGGAGGACAGGGAACAAAACTCCGAAAGTTGGCTAAAGAAAGTTGACGAGTTGCGTCAAATTTTTCAGTGGACTGAGCAAGCGACAATTTATTTTGCTTTATCCAAACTTAGCGGTTTAGCTGAAATATGGTATAAAGGCTTAAGCACCATAAACTATACTTGGGAAGAATGGAAGCAAAACATTATGTTGGCTTTTCCTGCTAGTTCCGACTACTATGAGATGCTGATGGAAATGGTTCAGCGCAGAAAACGTTTTGGTGAGAGCTACCCAAAATACTATTACGAAAAAGTCGCTTTATTAAATCGCTGTAAAATAACGGGAGCTGAGGCGGTTTCCTGCATTTTAGGTGGTATTGATGATGTCATAGTTAAAGCAGCGGCTAAAGCTGGGAATTATCAATCTCCTGAACAACTTTTTCGCTATTTAAGTACCCTACATGATTTGCATCCTTCGTCTAGTCGACCAATTGCAAAGCCAGTCTGCAAGTCTGATAGAACTTCAGGGCTATCCAGAAATGATGATTGTGGAAAAATATTTATTTCCTCGTCTGGGTCTAGATGTCATAAATGCGGCAAACCAGGACATTTTATGAGAGATTGCAAACAAAAACGATGCTCTTTTTGCCGTAACACAGGACATCTGGAGAGTGAGTGCTACTACAAAAAGTCAAGGAAAGGAGAAGAGAGAAATGGAGATAAAGTTGTGGCATGACTAGATGGCGAAAATACCGAATCTCCCAACAATAAATATTTTAAGGATGTTTTAATTAATAATCAGTCTTCTAAAGCATATTTAGATTTTGGAAGTACTTGCATAACCATTAAATTTAGTGAAGTAAGAAAATTAGGCTTAAGTTATGATAAGACAAAAACTGTAGCAATTAAGGGATATATATGGTAATGGAAAATGTTTAACTTTAGGAGAAACAAGTTTTTTATTAAGTATAGATGGAGTTAATGCTACAGTAAAGGCTAACGTAGTTCAAGACTATCTACAGAATGTACCGATTTTGGTTGGACACCCATTTACTGAATTACCAGGAGTACTAGTGATTAAAGATAGTACACAATTAGTGATTACGGAAAATGATATAAATGCTATTGCAGAAATATTTCCGAAGAATAATAATTAATTAATCTATGGGCGAAAAATACCATTCTAATTCCTAAAGGACACATGGTGAACGCTGTAATTGAGTCACGGGATGTCAAATTTTGTAGCGACCTATTTGTGGAGGCAAGTTTTCGCTTAAAGCAAGGTGGGGAGTATTGCATACCCAGAACTGTTTTGACATTAAGAGAAAATGAGGATGCAGTTTTGCCTCTAATTAATTTGTCCGACAACGACATTATTTTGAAAAATAAGAAGCCTTTAGTTAGAGCTTGGCCTTGCATCCCAGACGAACAGAAGAAGAATACCCAAATCCTAAGAATGAACAACGAGATGGAAACTTATCCGTCGTTGCCCATAGAGAAAATAAAAGTTGGACCACTAGATTCTACACATAAAGAAACTCTAATAAGATTACTCCAAGAATATAGAGACTGTTTCGCCGAAAGCACTGCAGAACTAGGAACTGCTAAATCTGCCGAAGTCGCAATAGTTCTTGAAGATAATAGACCCTTTACTTATAGGCCATATCGTATGTCAATTAGTGAGCAACAAAAGGTGAGAACAATGATAGGTGAACTACTGGAAAATGGAATCATACGCGAATCCAACTCTCCGTATGCATCACCGATACTACTTGTCAAAAAAAGAATGGCGAGGATAGGATGTGTATCGATTATAGGAAATTGAATTCTATGACTGTTAAGGATCGTTTCCCATTACCACGCATAGATGACCAGCTGGACAGACTTCAAGGAAGTATGTACTTTACCAGTTTGGATCTTCGTTCCGGGTACCATCAAATACCAGTTGCTGAGAGATCTAAACAATACACTGCCTTTGTAACTACAGATGGCCAGTTCGAGTACAACCGTATGCCTTTTGGTTTGGCGAATGCCCCGGCTGTGTTCCAAAGGCTAATAAACAAGGTTTTAGCTCCTGCAAGAGAGACTGCAGCTGTGTATCTGGATGACGTTCTAATCCATACAAAAACCATCCAAGAAGGAATTCAAAATTTAGAGACAGTTTTGAAATTACTTAGAAACGAGGGTCTTACCCTAAATTTATCCAAATGTAGTTTTCTATTTCAATCTATAGATTATCTGGGTTTTGAAATATCACATGGAACATTTAAACCAGGTGTTGTAAAGACAAGAGCAATCGAAGAGTTTCCAGTGCCGAAAAGCGTACGCAACGTCCGTCAATTTATTGGATTAACAGGTTACTTCAGACAATTTGTCAAAGATTATGCGACCTTAGCGCGGCCTCTAACTGCTGTGTTAAAGAAAAACGTGGTATGGCATTGGGGAGATAATGAGCAGCAAGCATTTAACAAACTAAAATCAGCTTTGTCACAAAGACCAATCCTAGCAATATTTAATCCTGTTGCACATACAGAAGTCCATACAGACGCAAGTGCACAAGGTTTGGCTGGAATATTACTCCAAAAACAACCCGATGAACGATTGCACCCAATCGCATATTACAGTAGGCAGACTACCAACACCGAAAGTAAATTCCATTCCTATGAACTAGAAACTTTGGCAGTTGTAGAAAGTTTAAAGAAGTTTAGAGTTTACCTCATAGGAATACATTTTATTCTAGTAACGGATTGTAATGCGCTGAAAGCGACAAGTACCAAGAAAGACATCCTACCCAGAATTGCAAGGTGGTGGTTGCAATTACAAGATTTCCATTTTGACGTTAACTATCGACCGGGCAATCGGTTGAAACATGTGGATGCTCTCAGCAGAAACCCATCATCAAGTGAAGAACCACCGGCTGAAGTTTTACGAATAGAGCAAGCTGACTGGGTTTTATCTGGACAACTGACTGATGAAAGGTTGATAGAAATCAAAGAAGTTCTATCCAAGCCACCCACTACTGAGTATGAAAAGGAAATTTATAAAAACTACGCTCTGCGCGATGGAAGGATTTATCGCATAACTGTGAAAGGATTGCTTTGGGTAATACCACGTGGTATGCGACAGCACATAGTTCGGATGGCACATGACGAAAGTGGACATTTTGCTACCGAAAAGACGTTGCAACGGTTATGTGAGCATTACTGGTTTCCCCGAATGCGAGACTACGTTGATAAGTACATCAAATGTTGCATTTCATGTTTATCTAATAAGCGTCCAAGTGGGAAGCGAGAGGGATTTCTACACCCTATCGAGAAGATGCCTGTACCTTTTCACATGATCCACATTGATCACGTGGGACCTTTTCCCAAAAGTCGTCGAGGAAATATGCATCTTATAGTAGCTGTAGATGCTTTTACAAAATTTGTTTTTCTCAAGCCCGTAAAGTCAACGAAAACAAAGTTAGTCGTAGACTACTTACAAGAAATATACAGTTACTATGGGCATCCCCACATTTTAGTGTCTGATCAAGGAAGTGCATTTACCTCTTCGAAATTCAAACAATACGGCAAAGACAACTCCATTAAACATGTTCAGAACGCAGTAGCTACACCACGAGCTAACGGGCAGGTGGAGAGACTAAACCGTACAATTAAAGGAGCTATTTTAGCAACAATAATTGACGAGGACAGATGGGACGAGAAAATAAAGGATATTCAGCTAATTATAAATACCACAATATCACAAACAACAGGGAAATCACCAACAGAACTATTTTACGGTTACAAGCCTAGACGAGGAGCAAGTATACCTTTACTGGACGAAATTGTCAAAATTCCCAAGTTAATTCAAGATCTTCCTACATTGCGCTTAGAGGTTGCTCAGAAAATTTCTTCTAGCCAAAGCAAGCAAAAAGTACAATATGACAAGAAAAGAAAGACCCCAACAAAATATAAGCAAGGCGACTTAGTACTTATCGAGAAACAGCAAACAACTGAAGGCACTAGCCGAAAATTGATTTCCCCATATGCTGGACCCATGATAGTGAAAGCAGTATTGCCAAATGACAGATATTTAATTGCCGATATGCCAAACTCCCATAGAACCACCAAATCCACTAAATACGAGAAGGTCATTGCTGTCGACAGAATGAAGCCTTGGATCAACCAAGGAGGAGTATCAGACGAGACAAACAGTGATAGCGGCGAAGATGGTGTGGAATTAAGTTCCGACGATGACGATGCAGATTATAATTAGAGGGACACCTCGGGGCGAGGTGACTGCAGGATGGCCGAATGTAAGTCCCTGTATTATTTTATTCTTTTAAAATTCGTTTATCAATACGAATATTAAGAAAAGGTAACATGAGAAATACATAAACACTGCCGTCTGTGGATATTATTTTGTCAGCGTTTTCGATCCGTTTCTTGGATGTTTATATTAACATTGAAGGGCATTGATTTATGATTATTACCAACACATGGATTTTGGTCTAGGGGACATAGATTACGCAGAATTAATAAGAGGCATTTAGTTGTTGAAAACGTTTTAAAGTTGTGGTACAGTACAGTTCAGTAAATACGAATATTTCGAGACTTACAAAATTATTGTGTATTGTGGGTGTTACAAGTGACAAACTATTCAGGTGAGCTTTATCACTGAGTGTTTAACTTTTAGTATTTTAGGTGTTTACATAAATGCCATCATTAATTGCTGCTATTTTAATTGCTGATTTCATTATAAAGTTAATTGATATTGAACTATATTAATAATTATCCGGAAGCACATAAAAATGTTTCTCTGGAGCGGACAATCGCGCGTTTAATCCCCTTTGTCCATTGCACTACTCAGAATGCGGCCTACGGGGTCAAGCTCTAGTAGGTGGAGCGAGTATGTCGCGAGTCTTAATCCCTTCATACTCATTGCACAACTCAGTACTAGTAGAATTGTGAGACGTATTGCGTGTTGTATCCCCTTACGTCAAAGGGTGGTATCTAGGTAGGGGTCACGTCGCGTGTTATATCCCCTCGTGACCATATTACGAACTCCTATATACTGGGCCTTGAAATAGACAAATTAGTAATAAATGCATCGCGTGTTGTATCCCCTTGCATTTGGTGATTCTCGGATAATTGTTGAATTAACAAGTAAATACTAAAAGATCACGGACACTCACGAATATTTTTCGTTATAGGTAAACCGGATTATGCGCTTTGAACGACAGTACCTCGACCATCAATCAATCCATCCTGACACTTGTTATTTGTTTTGGTAACTACTTATAAATATTTAAATTTGTATATAAATAATGATTATCTACATTATAATTTTACTTCTATCAGTTTATTGTCTCTTTTTCAAAAAACAACTCTTACAATGTCATCTTCGCATACCCATGCAAGCCCTAAAGTTTTAATATCGGCATCCTTGTTGCTTGAAAATTCTACGGTATTAGTGTTTTCACAATGTAGTCCGTGCACTACATCCGCAACGTTTGACTTCCATTTTCGTAATTCAAAACCACGTTTTAAGAAAATTTCGGATATTTTTTGACAAATAAATTTTGCTTCTTCGAGAGAATCCACGCCGGTTAATAGATCGTCAACATACATATCGTTACGAATAATATGCGCTATTTTCGGATATTCCGTTTGGCATTCATTTGCTAACTCGTGAAGACAACGTATAGCTAAAAATGAAGCTGCAGTGTTGCCATAAGTTACCGTATTTAATCGAAAGGTTCGTATTGATTCGTTTGGATCTGGGCGCCAAACGATTTTTTGTAAATTACGCTGATTCGAGTTTATCAATACTTGACGATACATCATTTTTATATCGCTAGATAAAACGATAGAGTGCATTCGAAATTTTAAAATGATTGATAACAAATCTTGTTGAATGACCGGACCTGTTAACTGTAATTCATTTAATGATATGCCCGTGGTAGTCGGTGATGAGGCATTAAATACTACCCGAAGTTTGGTAGTTGTTTTTGTTTCGCGAAGTACGCCATGATGAGGCATATAATATTCTGGATTATCATTGTCATCAGATATTTGTGTCATGTGACCTAGCTGTTCGTATTCGTCCAAAAAATCCGTATATAAATTCTTTAATTTATTATTGGCTGTCAATTTTCGCTCTAATGTTAAAAATTGTTTAATAGCCGTATTTCGAGAACTACCCAACTTGTCAAGTGGCTTGTCAAAGGGAATGGAAACAATGTATCGACCTTCAGGTGAAATTTTTATATTTTCTGAGAAATGTTGTTCGCACGCCTTTTCCTTGAAAGACAAAAGAGGCCCTTTGGTTGGAATCTCTTCCACCTCCCAGAACTTAGCGAGTTGTTCTTGTATTCCGATTTTGCAAAAGTTACTAATGATCTGTTTTTTGGCTACATTGTTATTTGTGTATATATCTATTGGACCGGCCACGATCCAACCTAAACGAGTATTTTGCAGAATGGGGCTTTCGGGACTGCCTGCACGCTTACCGATTATTAAAAGTTCCCAAAAAAAATCAGCACCAATTAAAATTTCGATTCTTTTCGAAACATGAAATTCTGGATTGGCAAGTTTGATATTTAATGGTATGTTGATCGTGTTACGATTAATCGAAGTTTCGGGCAAAGAATTTGTTATTTTATCTATTACGAAACAAGTCAAATTAAATGAATATGAGCTATTGATAGATTTTACTTTAATTTCGCATTTGCGATTAATATGAGAAATTTTATCGTTTATTCCTGAAACTGTTAAGTCGGTTTTGACCGTTGGTAAATTTAATTTTTCGCATAAATCGGTTGTAATAAAGCTTGATTGAGAGCCACAATCCAAAAGTGCGTATGCAATTAAAGTATCATTTTTATCGTTGTAGATTTGTATTTTGACCGTTGACAAAATGGCATTATGTGATGTTGCTAAAGTACACTGGACTTGATCTGTAGCGTGGGGATCAAGTAGTGGCGTTTCTATTTTTGTATTTTCCTGTGTAGCTGCTATGGCAGTGGTTGACTTGACGATTTTTGGTCGTGTTTCATGTAAAACAGTGTTGTGTTTGCCATTACATGTTTTGCATCCAGACCATTTGCAATCCTTAGGCTGATGATTACGACGTAAGCAATTACTGCACAACCGTAGCTGTTTGACTTTGGAAATTCTGTCCTTGACAGATAATTTTAAGAAATCAGGACAGTAAAATAAACTATGCTCCCTTTTACACAAAAAGCAAGAATATTTTGGAATAACGGGTTCGTCTTGTACTTCTACGTTACTTAAAAATGATCTAGTACCGGTCGTATTTCCGCGATATTTTTACCGATTATTGTCTGAATTTTCGAAATTTACCTCGAGTGTCTCTAATAAATCAGCACGTTTTTTAAGAAATGTTTTAAATGTGTGGAATGAAATAATATCGTATTTCGATTTTTCTTTTTCCCATTCTTGGGCCGTTCGCATGTCGAGTTTGCTCGATATAATATAAATAATTAAAGTATCCCACGAGTCAGTGGGTTCTCCCAGTTGTTTAAGACTGCTTAAATGTTTTATTAAATTATCGTATAAATTTCGAATTTTTTCCGCAGAGCTAGTCTTAAATGTTTCTAAGTTGAAAATCGCCTTAATGTGATTATGAATTAGTAAACGTGTATTATTGAAGCGTTCGCATAACGTGTTCCAAGCTATATCATAATTTTCGGTGGAAAATTCTAGTGACTGAATTACCTGAGGCGCGGGACCAACCAATGAGGCCCTTAAATAATGAAATTTTTGAATTTTATTGATCTGCATATTGTGGTGAATTAATGATTCAAATATATCTCTAAACTCTAGCCAAGTGTCGTAAGATCCGTTAAATTTAGGCAACTGTATCTCGGGTAACTTGACTCCTTCAAAACGATTAGAGTGTGAGGCGGATGATTGCGCAGATAGCTGAGATGCCGCATCGTCGTCTAATTTCGGTATTTCGCTTAATGACTTGGCTTTTGCTAATATTTGATAAAATCTATTCTCGAATTCTTCGCGTTCGCTTAACTGTTCGTCTAAATTATCCGCCTTATATTCGATTTCGCTTTGAATTTCGTCAAAATTACCAAGAATACTTTCTGCGTTTAAGATTCTTTGATTGAGTTCGATATTTGTTTCCCTTTCTAAAGTTGTAACAGAGCTTAGAATCGTGGTAATATATTTATCAAATAAAGTTAATTTTGATTTTAAAACAGAGCGTTTCTTCGTTAACTTTGCAATCTCGCTAGCTGTGTCGGTAACAGACATTATTTTTAAATCTCAAATTGCCGTTGTTTTGCTTAAATAACTACAAATAAATATAAATATAGGTAGCTATAAAGAAAGTATAACTAAAGTTCAAGTATTTGAATTTAGAACGATTATTATAGGGCTATTTATAATATAAAATACCTTAAAACATGCTCGTTCGCATCGAAACAAATCAAACTACCACTTTGAAATAAGGAAAGGTAATTAAGGTATGAAGGAATGTCATCGGGCTCACTCTTTGCTGTGCGTTAGATCACCTCAATCGTCTATGTTTTCGTGAAGTACGTATTGTCGATGATTGTCCGCTGGTCGGTTGTTTCTTCTACGTATTGATGATTATTTGCAATTTTCGTATGTTTTCTCGTATAAATCCTGGTCGACTGGACCAATGTTTCGTGTAGTGGACTGTAGATAATATTCTAGTTCTTTTCTTACTTTGAACAACGTTTTATATTAATTTTATTATTTTTACAACTACATAATATTATATTTTTGACAATGACAGAATCACAACAATCTTTTTCTTTTCGTTGCCAGCGATACGTGACAATGAGGAGAAGCCGGTGGCGGGTTAGATATGATCCGAAACAAATGTACCTACTCTATCTTCTTCTTATGGTGCCATACGCTGCTGTAGCGCGTTGGCGTTCACTTGTTCACTGGGTAATGTGAAGTGTGCCTTCTTCGGCTCTTCTGAATATCGTGGCGGCATCTGCGATGTTACACCAATTGCGGATATTGCGAAGCCATGAATGTTGTTTTCGGCCTGGTTCCCTTTTTCCCTCGATTTTTCCCATAAGTATAGTTTTAAGTAGATTATACCTAGGACCTCGCATGATATGTCCTAGGTAGGATGTTTTTCTTTGTTTTACAATATCTAATATCTGCCGATGTGTGTTTGCTCTTTGTAGGACTTGTTCATTAAATATATGGTCTACCCAGGGAATTTTGAGTAGTCTTCTCAAGATCC
This sequence comes from Polydrusus tereticollis, assembly GCA_963920685.1. Classification (NCBI taxonomy): domain Eukaryota; kingdom Metazoa; phylum Arthropoda; class Insecta; order Coleoptera; family Curculionidae; genus Polydrusus; species Polydrusus tereticollis. Next base: position 63,456,062 of record OY987329.1, read on the forward strand.
ACATTTCGAAGGCCTCGATTCTGTTAAGAGATTTGGCCTTTAGTGGCCAGAGGTTTCCGCTCCGTATAGCAGTATTGGCCATATGTAGCATTTAACAACTCGCAGCTGGAGATTTAAGGGTACTTCTTGCCGTAGGAGGTAGGTATTAAACTTAACAAACGTGCTTCGAGCAATAGCCACACGTATTTTAATCTCTTCATCATTGTCCCACTTGTCGTTCAACGTGGTGGCTAGATATTTAAACTTGTTCACTCTCTCAATCTGTATGTTGTCGATGTAGAGATGTGCGTTCTCATGATATTGTCGACTCACTATCATCAGTTTGGTTTTACTTATGTTGATACTAAGACCAAAATCCCTTCCCATCGCATTTATAGCACCTACGGTCGCTTGTAGGTCTTCCATATTATCTGCCAATATAGCTGTGTCATCTGCGTAACGCAAATTGTTGATGGGAATGCCATTTATCTTAATTCCTCTTGGGTTATTTTCTAGTGCCATTTGAAATATTTTTTCTACGTAGATATTGAACAGCAGTGGGGATAGTATGCAGTCTTGTCGGACCCCTTTAGCTATAGTTATGTTCTTTGTGTGTTGTGAGTCATGAAGTCGGAGCTTTGCTGTTTGGTTCCAGTACAGTTTGTGAATTATTTGTATATCCTTTTCATCGATACCTGTCTCTCGCAAGGTAGGTAGCAGCAGATCATGTCGTACGTTGTCGAAAGCTTTTTGGTAGTCGATAAAGCAAATGAAAACGTCTTTTCGTTGATCATAGCATTTCTGTACCAGCAGCTGCATGCAGTATAGGGCTTCTCGGGTGCCTAAGCCATTTTTAAAACCAAACTGAGTTTCGCCAGACTTTTCTTCGCACTTTTGGTATATTCTCTTATGAATTATTTTCAGGAATGCCTTTAGTGCATAGCTCATAAGGCTGATGAGTCGATGTTCTTCACATGTTTTTGCGTTTGGTTTTTTAGGGATCGCGACAAAGGTAGAAGTCAACCAATCGCTTGGGATCTCGCCACTGTCATATATGTCGTTAAAAAGTTTGCACAATCTTTTGGTGTTTACTAGTCTCAATACTTCCGTATGTATATTATCCTGTCCGGGTGCTTTTTTGTTTCTTAGCGTTGAAAGTGCATATATGACTTCCGATTCTAATATGGGTGGTCCAGATGTTTTATTTAAATCGTTGCTCGGCACTATAGTACGCACGTCTTCAAATAGACTCTGTATATATGTCTCCCATGTTTTACAAATGTCCTGTGGGTCCGTGAGAATGTGGTTGTTTTTGGTAATCTTTGAGACATTTGTCTTCCTAAAAGTGTTGGTTATCTCTTTTAATTTTTTGTGAAAGTGAAATATGTCGTGTCTTGCATGCATTTCTTCGGCTTCTTTGCATTGTTCTGATATCCATAGGTTTTTCGCCTCCCTGATTTTGCGGCGAATGTTCCGGTGAATTTCGTTGTATTTTTGCATGTTTCCCTTTACCAATCTCCTCTCCTCCATCATGTGAAGTATCTCATCAGTCATCCATTCTTTCTTAGCTTGCTTCTTTCTGTATCCTAGTACCTTTTCTGTGGCATTCTGTAAGTTTTCCTTAAGAGCCTTCCACTGCCGTTCAACATCCTCTTCTGCAGGCATATTGTCTGCTATACTCCTTTCCAGTTCATCTCTGAGCCTTTCGCGTTCTTCAGTATTATTGAGTGCGTCCATGTTATATGTATTAGCCTTAGGTCTGCAGGTAACCAATTTTCCCTTAAACCTAAAGACGCCTATTAGGGGATTATGGTCTGATCCAATGTCGGCTCCGGGGTAGGCTGCCACTCTTAGAATGTTATTTTGGTATATTTTATTAACCAGCCAGTAGTCAATTTGGTTACGGACTATATGTCTGTTGTCATATTGAGGAGATTTCCATGTATATAACCTTTTTGGCGGTAGATTATAGAATGTGTTTTTGATGACAAGCTCTTCTTCCGAGCAGAATTCTATGAGCATTTCCCCCCTCTCATTTCTGTCTCCCAGGTCCGTATTTTCCCTTTACTCCGTCAATCGGATCGCTTCAGACCTTCGCATTAAAGTCACCCATTATTATGCTAATTTCATTCCTTTTGGTTGTTCTTAGTACTTCTCGCAGTTGTTCGTAGAACTGTTTGGCTTTGTCTATGGGCCTGTCGGCGGTGGGTGCGTAGACTTGTATTATGTTTATATCTATTGGCTTTCCTGCCAGCTGGAGTAGCATTATCCTTTCAGAGTAGGGTGTGAAGTTTTTAACATATTTTCCGATTTGGTCCTTTATCAAGATTCCCACTCCATTTCTGTGGTTAGGGTCGGTCTCATCAGCTCCTGAATAGTAGAATGTTGTTTCATTTTGTTGGCATAATCCGTTATTTGCCCATCTTGTTTCGCTGATTCCCAAGATGTCCAATTTCAATCTTTCCATCTCCTTAACGGCATTTGCGAGTTTTCCCGCTGCGTACAGGGTGCGTACATTCCAAGTTCCAATCTTGTTCTTTAGCTTTACTATGTCAAGCCGGGGGATTCTTCGCACCTCCTGGTGATTTAACCTGAACTAACCTGCCCGGGACTGGAGGCCATTCTTATAGGTTTTCCTGCCATAATAAAGTTTGTGAACACATGACTGTCCTGGGGATATCCATATGGATCTTTAATGCAGTGGTTTCCCGTTACCTTCTGCATCTCCGTGCCGTTGACCGGTTGTTGGTTCATGCGCCTTTAGGAGCGATTTCTCATTCCTAGGACAAGGAGTTGCCCTCCTTCTCATCAGCTCTTCCACCCGAAGCTGTTGGCTGTTGAGAGAGTACTGCTTATTCCGGCAGTTACTCGGTCGACAGAGCCTCGTTGGTTATCTAGCAGGGTGTACCGCGTGCAGGTGAGGTTGTCATTTGGGTTGGCGTTCTAGATCCTGCCATTCACCCCTTAAACCCCTCTATAAAAGTAATAAATCTCCTAAAAAGTATGCCTAATACAGAAGGGACAATTATATACCTTAAAATACTAAACTACATCTTATCCGCTCTTTTAGATAACAATATATCACTTTCTTAAAGATTTTATAAGATTGGGTTTCTTGTTTTCTTTTTAAGGGTATGAAGATCATGGATTAAACGTAATCAAAATTATACTTTGGAAAAGAACTTCTTATCACCCAACTGCTATGTGTGTATAGAACTAAATGCACACACACTTATCAAACTTATTTTACTTCTTAAATTTAAACAGATTGGTAACATCAATAGCGCTATGTTAAATTTAAGTAATATGAGTAGTTAACCTTCTGAAAAGCTTTTTTGCACAGCAAGATCTATAACATCTACTTATTCTACCATGATTAATTTCAGTATAAAAGATTTGTTATACAGAATCGGTCGGATTCATACTATAAATAATATTATCAATGACATTAAAGGTGAATTTTCATTTCCTAGAGAAAAGAAAAAAAATAATAATACAACGCAGAACCTATTAACAGATGAAGAAATATTTAATACTGGTATCGAAGCAATAGTGCAAAATCGTTTAATGCCGTTAAAAAGGAAGCACATATGATAGGTATTATTATGGATGACAACTCGGAAGAGAATCATTATTTTAATTTGAAGATTAAACTAATTTCCGATGATAATTTTGAGGAAATAGAAGATGAAAATCAAGAAGAAAATTATAATGAAATTGGTAACAATGCTGGCGATGACGGACCTTCGGAAGAACTGTTAAGAGATAGCACAATGGAAAATTATATAAACACGAATATAGGGAACCGAGTAAAGGACTCTTTGGATTTAAAAGATTATTCTACAAAAATTAAGGAAGTGCCCCATTGATTCTTCTTATGTTGAAATCAGAATGAAAGATAAGACCGCTGTAATAAAAAAGTCGTCCCTATGTTGGTTACTTAATGAGTCTAATGGTCGTGTGAGTAATGATCGTTTTAGGCGATTTATTACAAATGGTTCTTCTACTATCAAAAAAACTAAAATACTCGCTAAAAGACCAAAACAACCTAACCCGAAAAAAAGTAGGATACCCAAACGCCGTACATCCTAGAGTACATTGGAATCCGAGCAAGAATCAGATATTTATATAGTATCAGATTCGGTATCAGATATAGAATCAGACGGTTGCGACATCGAGATTGATAGTCAGGGTGATAATTCTGACCTCCATGGATTTGAGAATGAGCCTACACGTAAGTGTAAAACTCGAATTGAAATGTTCGAAACTAATATATCATTAGATAGTTTTTACGCAGTCAGTTATTCAAACCAATGGTTTATATCAAAAATAATAGAACAAATTGGTTTCGAACCGAGTTCCGAACAAAACAAAATGAGTTTTTTAAAACCCAAATCAGCTATTTTTAAATATCAGTTTGTATGGCCACGTCAAAATGATACAGATATTGTAAATAAGGAATATATCTTTTACGGTCCCCTAAATTTCGTTGGAAGTGGGCCATTTGAATTAAGAAGGCAAGATTATCTCAACATAGTTAAAAGATATGGGCTAACTCAAAAATAGAATCCCTTTATTTTGTAATAATACAAGTGATATTTGATATTCGTAACTTCCAGATGAATCTGATCTCGCCCTAATACGGATTAACGTTTTATATTTTTATTATTTACATCTCGATTTAGATAATGTTTAATTTACTTTCTTAGAAGTTTCGTAACTTTTTGTGGTTCTTAGAGTTTAAATTTTATCCCCGTCTTAATCGAATGTTTCAATATTACCTACTTTTTTTTTAATATTTAAACAATAAATTTCGTGGTTCTAGTTTTTTTGTTAGTAGTAGGTATCGGTAGAATAGTGTATTTGTTCCTAGTTTTAAATGATAGTTTCTGTTATTAGTTAAACCTGTGACTACAAATACTTTGTAGTGTGTAAGTATAATATTTGCAGAATTATACCGCTGATTTTTACTGCCATAAATAATCTACCTGATTAAATCCTATTGTATACGCCTCTATCTATAATAAATGTAAAATAATGATAACAATTAATGATAATCGAAAATAATATAATTTCAAAGTATAACTATTAGGATAACAAGTACAATAAAAATTAATTAAATTCTTAAAAACTATTGACAATTTATTCAAAATTTAACTCTGTACCTATCACTATAACTATCTTCATCTGTTAATGTATGAACGTACCCAATGAAATTATTTGTATCAACCTTCGTTATGAGTCTACCTTGTGGTTAGTTAGTTTTTTAGTCCTAAAATGTTGGTAACACTGACAGACGTCAAGAAGTGCGCGGTTTAACGAGTTAACAAGGTCTCGTTTAAAATGTAATAGTTTGGTGAATTTCTAATAAAATAAGTAAAAGAATACCTCACGGTGTGTTTTAATTACTCACAAACATCTCATAACAACAGGTTATGGGCCCAGTTTATGCAGAAAATTAGTGAAAAAGTCGTGAGAAAAAGTCGGCGTCGGGAGGAGTTTCTTTAGTGCAAGGGCTCAAAAAGTTTGAAAGAACAGGGCTTCGGTGAAGAGAAGTGCCTGGTTTAGAATAAAATACGACGTTTGACTGTAGTAAGACCATTTTCAAGAAGATGGGTGAGCAATTTGCGATAGCGATCACAAAATTAAACGGAGAAAACTGGACTACGTGGGAGTTTTAGGTCCAGGTGACGTTAAAATCCAAAGGTTACTTTGCTGTTGTAGACGGAACCACACAAAAGCCGGTACCTCCTGCTGAAACCAAAGATTGGGATAGCAAGGATGCAAGAGCGCAAGAAATTATAGTGTCAAGGGTCGATGAAAAGGTTGTCACACATTTGCTTACTTGTCAGACCTCCGCTGATATGTGGAAGAAGTTGAAAAATATTTATGAACACCAGTCCCAAGTGAGTGTTCACCTGTTAACGCAAAAGTTTTTTTTCGTTACAGTACCAAGAAGGCCATACTGCAGAATTTATGTCTCAACTTGAAGAAATAAAGGGAAATTTAAAAGCATTAGGAGAAGAAATAAGTGACAAGATGGTTGTGACTAAAGTTCTGATGTCATTGCCTGAAAGTATGAAGCATTTTGTGACAGCTTGGGAGAGTACACCTGATGCAAACAGAACGTTGACAGATCTCATGTCGAGATTAATGATAGAAGAAGAAAGGAATAAGTGTAGCGAGACTTCAGCAGCGTTAGCAGTTCAAAAATTGGCCATAAGAAGAGAACATAGAAAAATAAGTCATAAAACACAAGTCAAATGTTTTGAATGTGAAGGGCCACATTTGAGACGAAATTGTCCTAATTTAGCAAAGATTAATTGTCATTTTTGTAAGAAACCAGGTCACAAAGAACAATTTTGTTGGTTTAAGAAACAAAAAGACAAAAAAGAAGGACAAAAATCAAGTGACCAGGCTTTGATAAGTGAATCTGTAATACTAAATTGCTGTGACGTGAAAGAGAAGAAGCAAGTTAGAGTTGGGAATGGTATGTTGGTCGATGTAAAAGGCATTGGTACAGTACAAGTAATGGCATAGAATGGAAAAAAGTGGGTAAGAACTGATTTAAATAATGCATTATACATTCCAGAACTTGCAGTAAGTTTATTCTCACTTAGTACAGCATTGGATAAGAATCTTGAGATGCATTCTGACAAAGATAGATGTCAATTGTTAGATAAAGAGGGTAAAGTTAGGGCAATAGCAAAAAGACAAGGAAATTTATATAAAATGCATTTTAAAACACAAAATTTTGCCCAAGAAGTCACATCTCAATGTAATGTAGCAAGTTTGGCAGAATGGCATTGCAGATTGGCCCACATAAATTTTGATCAAGTAAGAAAATTATTGAAAAGAAGTTCAATAGAATATACAGAAAAAGAAAAGCCCTTTTGTATTTCTTGTTTATCAGGAAAGCAACACCGTTTGCTTTTCCCAAGGAGCCAGACAATAACTAAAAAGATAGGTGATCTTGTACAGGGTCTTCCAACGAGGACTGAACAGGGGCTCATTTTTGAGCTTTCTTGTATTTAAAGAAAAATCCAAAATATCCAATCGATGTACTTTTCCTGCAGAATTCAAAAATGAAACCAAAAATTTATTTGAACCAGAAACAAAAGAGTTACGCTATGGATAAGGTGTTTTTTAAATGGAACATAGCTTTTTTTATACGATTTTTGGAACGAGTGATTTTTTTTTGCCCGTTCTGATTAAAATATTTAATATTGTGACAGCTATTTTTATTAAATTTTAATGTTTTATCCAGTATAATTTAACTTTAACCTGTTTAAAACATACACTAGGTAATAAAGGTATAATCACCTTTGAATCCTTCAAAGTCAAAAAATTTGACAAATTTACTATAATATTGCCGAAATGAAATATTCATTAGATGAGAGATTGCAGATTGTTATCTTGTTCTACAAATGCCAAGAAAATGCAAGAGAAGCAAGGAGAAGATTTATTGCAAATTTTCACAGAAATATATCCGTCAATACTATTCTAAGGATAAAGAACCTATTTAAGGAAAATAAAACATTACATGACAGAAAAAGAAATCCAGAAAGGAATAGAAATCGAGACCGTGCCATTGTGAATTATTTTCGACTGAATCCAACCAAATCAATTTCGGACGCAGTTCGGGACGTTCAATACGGCGGCGGTGTAAGACGCAGAAGAGTTACCCAAGGAACTGTTCACAGGACTTTAAGAAATCATAAATTTAAGTCTTATCATATCCTTCCACTTAAACATCTAACACCGGCACAAAAAGAACTTCGCTTCCAATTTGTTTCCCAAATTGTGATTCGGAAAGAAAACGAAGACCCTAATTTATTCAGAAATATCTTATGGACTGACGAAGCCACATTCACAACATCGGGGGTTTTCAATAGACATAATAATCATCACTGGGCCGTTGGAAATCCAAGAAAATTTCAGACAATTAAATTTCAAGGAAGGACTTCAATCCATGTTTGGTGTGGCATAAAAAATAATAGAATTTTGGGACCAATATTTTTTAACGGGACTTTAAATGGACAGAGATACTACGAGTTCTTAGAAAACGAAATTGAGAACTTTTTGGAAGATTTACCATTGGAAGAATATCAAAATTTAATTTGGCAACATAATGGGGCCCCTCCGCATGCCGTGCGTGAGGTTACTCAATATTTAAACGGACGCCTTGAAGAATGGATTGGTAGAAATGGAACCTTTGCTTGGCCACCCAATAGTCCCGATTTGTCAATATTAGACACATTTCTTTGGGGCCATTTAAAGAACGTGGTATACAAGCAGCGAAAACACGATATTGAAGAGATCATGCAGAAAATTGTGAATGAAATAAATCGCCTTAACCAGGAAAATCACAGTATAACAGCAAGTTTGGAAAGGCTACAAAGAGGTTATCGCACATGTTTCGAGAACAACGGAGGTCACATTGAACAATTAAATTATTAATGTCTTTTTTTTAAATTAATATAAAGTTGGATTTCTTTTTCTGTCATGTAATGTTTTATTTTCCTCAAATAGGTTCTTTATCCTTAGAATAGTATTGACGGATATATTTCTGTGAAAATTTGCAATAAATCTTCTCCTTGCTTCTCTTGCATTTTCTTGGCATTTGTAGAACAAGATAACAATCTGCAATCTCTCATCTAATGAATATTTCATTTCGGCCATATTATAGTAAATTTGTCAAATTTTTTGACTTTGAAGGATTCAAAGGTGATTATACCTTTATTACCTAGTGTATGTTTCAAACAGGTTAAAGTTAAATTATACTGGATAAAACATTAAAATTTAATAAAAATAGCTGTCACAATATTAAATATTTTAATCAGAAAGGACAAAAAAAAATCACTCGTTCCAAAAATCGTTTAAAAAAAGCTATGTTCCATTTAAAAAACACCTTATCCATAGCGTAACTCTTTTGTTTCTGGTTCAAATAAATTTTTGGTTTCATTTTTGAATTCTGCAGGAAAAAGTACATCGATTGGCTATTTTGGATTTTTCTTTAAATACAAGGAAGCTCAAAAATAAGCCCCTGTTCAGTCCTCGTTGGAAGACCCTGTACATGCAGACTTGGAGGGTCCAATTGAGGTGCCTTCAGTTGGAGGTGCAAGATATTTTTTGTTAATGAAAGATGACTATTCCAGATATAGATATATTTATTTTTTGAAACAGAAATCGGAGGCATTTGAAAATATTAAAAAGTTTATTAACATGGTAGAAACCCAAACAGAAAATAAAGTCAAAAAGTTAAGGACTGACAATGGATTAGAATTTATAAATGTTGATCTAAAAAAATTGGCAGACACCAAGGGGTTTATCCATGAAACGACTTGTTCTGATACACCTCAACAAAACGGACGAGCGGAGAGAGAAATGAGAACCATAATGGAGGCTTGTCGAACTCAGTTACATGCCAAAAGTATAGATAAGAAATGGTGGGCAGAGGCTGTGAATTCATCAGTCTTTGTGCTGAACAGAGCAGGATGCATTTCTGTGGAAAATATGACACCTTATGAAGTATGGTTTGATAAAAAATTCAATTTCAGTTTTTTAAAAGAATTTGGCTCAAATGTCTCAGTACATGTAGTCAAAAGAAAGAGAAGGAAATTAGACTCAAAAAATGAAAGAGGCTTGTTGGTTGGATATTCTGAGACAACAAAAGGATATAGGGTCTATCTACCAGAAAGAGATGTCATAGAAATCCATAAAGATGAAGTTTTTATACCAGAAGATGAGAAAAACCTAGAACTAGAAAAGCCACAGGAAGAGAAAGTGGTAGTGCTTGATTTAATAAAGAAAGAAGTACCTCAGAATAATAAAACAAATGAAAATGAGATAAGAAACCCTGAAATTGACAATTCTAGTTTGAACCACACTCGAGACCATAGCTCAGAAAGTGAAAATGAAAATTTTGAGGAGGCTAGTGAGTCACATGAAAGTGAAAGCGTGAATAGTTCTACCTCAGAGAAGGGAAGTCTCAAAATTCTGCAGAGAGACAAGGAAAACGGTCAATTAAAGCTCCTGCGTGGATAAAAGACTATGATATGAGTGTCGACATGTGTTTTTATTCTCAGGAAGAGGAGCCATTAAGTTATAAAGAAGCAGTTTCAAGTAAAAATGGTGCGAAGTGGCAAAAAGCAATGCAAGAAGAACTTAGTGTGCTTAAAGAAAATAATACATGGAGTGAAGTGCCATGGCCAGTGAATAAAAATGTGATTGACAGTAAATGGGTCTTTAAAGTAAAAGGTGACAATGAATATAAAGCGAGGTTAGTGGCTCGTGGTTTTCAACAAGAATGTGATGAAAGTTTGTATGACATTTATGCTCCCGTGGCAAAGCTAGCAACATTCAGAATATTGCTTGTGGTAGCAAATGTGTTAGGCAAACCTATGTTCCAGATGGATGTGCGCAGTGCTTTTTTATATGGTGAGATAACTGAGGAAGTATTTATGACATTAGCAGGTAACAGTAAAGCTAATAGTACAACTGTTTGTAAGCTTAACAAATCAATTTACGGGCTAAAGGAAAGTCCTAAGTGCTGGAACACAAAATTTGATTCTTTAATGTTAACTCAAGGTTTTGTTAGATCAGAAAATGATCCTTGTTTATACTCGAGATGCTCAGACAAGGAGAAATTGTATGTCTTAGTTTATGTTGATGATCTTTTAATTTTAGGCACTGATAAAACTGAAGTTGATAACTTAAAAGTATGTTTAAATAAGAATTTTCATATGAAAGATTTGGGCATTGTATCTCAATATTTGGGAATCGATGTTAGACAAAATTTGAAAGAGGGTTACACTCAGTTAAGTCAAGAAAATTATTTAAAAAAGGTTTTGGATAAGTTTGGCATGAAAGATTGTAACTCTATAAGTACACCTATTGAAATAAATTGTGACTTTAACTTTAAAAATACTGAAAATGATGTAAAGTTACAAAAGCTTTGTAGGCAAATTATTGGAAGCTTGATGTATGCAGTACAGGGTTCAAGACCGGATCTTTGTGAAAGTGTGAGTTTACTAAGCAGGTATCAAGACAAAGCTAACTATAATTTGCTGAAGGCTTTGAAAAGAGTTTTAAGATACATGAAAGGGACTATTGACTTTAAACTAATTTTTAGACCTAACAATAAGTTAGATACTTTGTGTTTTGTAGATTCTGATTCTAGTTTTTTTGTTAGTAGTAGGTACCTATCGGTAGAATAGTGTATTTGTTCCTAGTTTTAAATGATAGTTTCTGTTATTAGTTAAACCTGTGACTACAAATACTTTGTAGTGTGTAAGTATAATATTTGCAGAATTATACCGTTGATTTTTACTGCCATAAATAATCTACCTGATTAAATCCTATTGTATACGCCTCAACCTCTTCAAAGCTGAATAAATGGGATCAGGGTCGGCTTGAAAATGTACCTACACCACATGATTTATTTTTATAATTTAAAATAAATAGACAGGTATTTTTAGTTTTAGGTACCTATAATAAATGTAAAATAATGATAACAATTAATGATAATTGAAAATAATATAATTTCAAAGTATAACTATTAGGATAACAAGTACAATAAAAATTAATTAAATTCTTAAAAACTATTGACAATTTATTCAAAATTTAACTCTGTACCTATCACTATCACTATCTTCATCTGTTAATGTATGAACGTACCCAATGAAATTATTTGTATCAACCTTCGTTATGAGTCTACCTTGTGGTTAGTTAGTTTTTTATTCCTAAAATGTTGGTAACACTGACAGACGTCAAGAAGTGCGCGGTTTAACGAGTTGACAAGGTCTCGTTTAAAATGTAATAGTTTGGTGAATTTCTAATAAAAATAAGTAAAAGAATACCTCACGGTGTGTTTCAATTACTCACAAACATCTCATAACAACATCATCTAAGCCTAAACTTATAATTAAGGGTTGAACATTTGTAATCATACAATTGTAAGAATTTTCCACGTTAAGTACATGCTGTAGGTACACAGTTTTTCCAGCTGTCTGCAGAAATTTTTCTTACTTCGTTTTTAATTAATTCTACTACAGATGCATTTAATGTAGGAGAAATATTATTTCTCCTAATATTGGATTTTAATTGGTGCCATATTAGCTTAATAGGATTGAATATACAATAGTATGGAGGAAGACACTGTATGTCCATTTTCTGCTTTTGTATTATTAGAATTGGGAATGATTTTTGCTTGCCGACTAGGATAACTAGTAGCATTGTCCATTACAATGACGCTATTTTCAGGTATATTTTTAAGGAGTTTATGTTTAAACCAATCTTCAAAAAGTTGTGCGTCGGTATCTTGATGGTAATCTAAAGAAGAATCTGCTATGTTTTTAGCTGAAAGCAACAGACAATTTGGAACAAACTCGTTCTCTGAACCAGCATGTAATATTGTGATTCTTTTGCATTTATTTGATGGTGCCTTGGTTTGACAATTTTTGGAAGAATCATCCCAACCTTTTCTTGGAGTGTCATGGGTATCAAACCATGTTTCGTCAAGGTAAATAATTGGACGATTTTTTTCTCTAAATTGTTTAACAGCTGTTAAATATCTCCATATAAGTCTCCATTCCCGTAAACGTTGAGATTCCATTAATGTTTGTCTTTTATTAATGCTTCAGTATTTAAAACCCATTTTATGCAATATTTTCCTAAGACTTGAAAGGCTACAAGAGATATTTGTTTCGTCTTTAATCAGCCGCTCTTTGAGGGAAATCAAAGTGGGTACAGTTTGTGCCTCATACATTTGGTAAATCTTTCTTCTTAATAAATCCATGTCATTTTCGTCAATGCTTCTAAATGTGCCAAAATCACTCCGATTTTTTCTAGGATTAACAGGATTAAGTACTATGTCTCTTACCGAAGATAAAGGAGTTTTTGTCAAAGTAGACGTCTCTGCTAAAGCATCCATCGAATTAAAATTTCTACTCAACAAAGATTGATACACATATTTTTAATTATTAGTTTGGCATCGGTAGATAAATGCTTTCTTTTAAAAATTAGAGTTGAAGATGCCCCCCTATCAGCACAATTCCAAGGACGCCACATTCTACAACTAATAAGCCCAAATAAAAATTACTCGCCGGAAAACCACTAAAGACTAAAATTATTAAAAATCAGTTTGTATTTATATATGCATTAGGCATAGGTATAAATTGAATTTGTACCTGGTCCGGCTCTACTCGAAAAGGCTTTAAAATTTGGGATTTCCTTATTTATTTTATGGTCAAAGGGATAATGAGGGTTTTATTGCAGTCTAAAGATCAACGATATAATTCTACAAATACTATACCTCTCGTTGTACTTAGGTACTAGTTAACTATATTTTATGTGTGAATTTTATAAGGTTTTTGTTTTTATTTTTACATAAAAATTATGATCTGACCTTAGAAAGGGTATTTTTTTATCACATACTGAAGGTTCGTTATTAAGTATCTATAGCAATGTTGTTACTAAGCGTTGATGAAAAAACTCTTTCTTAGAAATATTACTAAGCTGGAAATGTGGTATAAACTTACCTGGAATTAGTGAAATTAGTGGTGAAATTAGTGGAATTTGTCATGGAATTAGTGGAATTAGTAAAGGAATTAGAGGAGAATTAGTGCCATTATTTGGAATTAGTGTACAAGATTCCGAGCCGCGGTTTGCCCCTCGCCTATTATCAATATTGTTGTTTTTTCTTTACAGTTCTAGGTTTAAATAAATATATGTTAAATAATATTATACTTGATTTGTTTATTGTCATAGAGTCCTAGCTTGTACACTATTGGACAAAAGTAGAGCAACAAAGTGCTTTTATTTCTTTGAGTTTAAAAAATTAATTATATGCATGTGATCCTAGCTAATTTTAATGAAATATTATCTCCACAATATTAGTAATTTTTCACAATATTTTGGTACACGTTAAACAAAATGAAGTTAGAGAAATATTTATAATTATAAAAATCGACAAAATGAAGTGCGACAAAAGTAAAGCAACAAATTGTGTCAACAGTATTTTATTTTACATATTACGATAAAAAACCATTAAGCACATTTAATAATTACAATAGCTAGAAGTATTATATTAATAGCTAATAGAATATCCATTATTTTTTATTACTTGCCGACAACGTCGCGGCATTGAGGCAATCAATTTTTAAACAGTATTTTCGGGAAGGTTTGTCCAAACTTCATTGATTTTATTTGCCAATGGTTGTTTATTTGGAAACAATTGTGTACGAATTCCACGTTCAACTTCTTCCCATATATTTTCAATAGGGTTAAGGTCTGGGGATTGCGCCGGCCACTGCAAAACCCGAACGTTATTTTCTTGAAGCCACTCTTGAACAATTCGTAAATAGTGTTTTGGATCATTATCCTGTTGGAAAATAAAACGCAACGGCATTTCCCACTCTGCATAAGGCAACATTACATTTTGCATTATATCTCTATAGACAAATCGATCCATGGTGTCATTAATGAAGTTTAAAGGACCCACCCCATTCCATGAGAAACAACCCCATAGAAAAACACTGCCTTTGCCATGTTTAACTGTGGGTGTAACGTATTTGGGATTAAACCTTGTGTTGATTGGCCGTCTTACACGCTTCATTTCATCAGAATTGAAATTTTTATAACGCGTTTCATCGCTAAACAAAACTTTTTTCACTCGTCTACTGTCCAATTTAAATGTCGACGTGCAAATTCAAGCCTAGCTACTCTATTTGTTGCCGAAATAAGGGGCTTTTAGCCGGGCGTCTACTAAATAACTTTGCGTCTATCAATCTTCTATGAACTGTCCGTGGACTAACCATAATTTCGGGAATTTCAGCAAAAATCTAGGTGCAGACATCCAAGGATCGTTTTGAGAAATCCTTTTAATGCGTCTGTCTGTCCAAATTGTTGTTTTTTTCGGCCTTTCCGATTTCGGTAGATTCTCTAAATGTCCCCTTTGAATGTGGCTTGAAATTATTTTGGATACGCTGTATCTTGGTAAAACAAGCCGTCTTGAAATTGTGGCTTCTATTGTACCTTCCAAGTGTGCATTCACTAATCTCTGCTTTAATTCTTTTGAAATTGGAATACCTCTTGGCATGATTAAAACAGTACAGAAATATTAATTAAACATAAAATAAACTCTGCAAAAATACTTTAACCTTTACTTTTACTAAAACTTTTCTTTTTTAGGAAAATAATAAAATGTTGCTTTACTTTTGACGCATTACAATACTGTATTTGAAAGTTTACGTCAATATAAGTTCATTTGTTTTGATTGTTGGAAAAAGCTGTTGTCGCCGATAACAGAAGCCTACTTTGATATTTAAGACACGATGTATTTAAATACGATATCATGCATTTAATATTATAAAATCGAGATTTCTTTCATTTTTTGAAAGTGTTGCTCTACTTTTGTCCGATAGTGTATATAAACACTAAACCCTAAATTTGATTAAACTGAGACCCGGCCAATCACTGTGCCATGACATGACCAATGAATATACAGGGACGGCCAATCACTATAGTTTTAATATTTTCTCATATACTGTTTTTTTTTTCGGTTTAACCTTTGATTAAATAAATAAATTTTCCATAACAAAAGAAAATTTACATAGTTTTAAATTAGTATGGATAAACCCCAAAATAAAATCTTGTTTGGATACAATATCCAACATAAAAACTTATCATATTAATGTTAAACGGCCAATCACTACCCCGATTACCCTATGTAATATTATTAAACAACGAGATAAGTTAAGCCCTGTGTATTGTCTATAAGGCTGAAATTGTGGGAATATGAAAAATATTTTAAAATATGTTTTTTATCAAATGTGTCAAATTTCTTTCTTCGCATTGGCTAAAGCATGAACGAGAAACAGCACAAGGTCAGCGAGATAAGAATTGGTCATGGAAAGAAGAATTACAGAGGTAAATAACCATCCTATTTTGTATATTCATATTTATTACTTAATAATAGTTTCTATGTTTTTTTTTTTAAATAAATATGTTCTTGTTATTGAATTTTTTTGAAATATTTCGAAAAAGTATTTGCCTCTAATTTGAAATATTTCAGAAATGCAATTATGTACCTAATGTTTGAGAAACAAAAAATCAAATTATACTTTTATGGGATATTTTTGAGATTCTGAAAGATTATTTCATCAATATATCATAAATGTTTTGAAATATTTATGGAATATTTAAAATCTTTCGGAGAAACTAATATGAAATATTTCGGAAACATGATTGTGCTGTGTGGGTAGAAATGTTATCAATACGGATTATAAGAAAAAGCCAAAACAACAAACACATTTTTTCAAAAAGTCTGACACTGATAACAAATGCAGTATTGCAGCTTCTTACGAGGTAGCACTGGAAATTGTCATACCGAATGAACCTTATAGTGATGGAGTACTTATTAAGAATTATGCAATCAAAGTGGCAAAACAGAAATTGCTGAAAAATTCGAAACTGTCTCAGTGTCGCATAAAACAATTGAAAGACGTGTAGACCACATTAATCAATATGTATCCAAAAAATTGCACGACACAATTGAAAAATATAAATATTTTTCATTCTGCCGGAACGAAAGCACCTCGGAAAGCACTGACATAATATCCGACATCAGCTAGCTCGTAATTTTTGTTCGAACTATTCAAGAGGACTTCAGTGTATAGCAGAGGAGATGCTTGATCTTATTCCTCTCCATAGTACAACCAAGGATAGGGATATTTTTGAGGCTGTAAATAAGGTGGTATCAGACTATGGGGATTCGATATCAGTGACAATATTCTTGCATTGTCACTGATGGAGCCAGAGTTATGGTAGGAATTGAAATTGGATTTCTAGGACTCTGAAAACAATAACTATCAGGGGCTGTGGGCTTTTTCAGTCCCTGAACTTCTTGGGTTTTGTTCTGTTGATATGGCGTAATTAGCGCCAAAGGAAACACCGATTCTGCATCAATTTTTCATTTTGTTGAACCACAGGCTTAACTTACATTGGCACAAACAATTTTGTGTTACAGACATTCCGATATTGTGAATTAGGAAAACTCGTAATAATTAATTAATACGGCGATGGCCATACCAAATTAAAATAAAACTAGATTATAAATTATATCTTAACATTTTTGAAAAATGCTGACTGGTGAGGCACTACCACCGTATGGTAGTGGGTGAGGCGACCGTCCAGCATCAAGACGGCCTCAATAAAATGACACACACACCCGTTCCGAAATACCGGGGGTGATAAAAAACTATCAAAAGTGACATAAATGTACCTACTGAGGTCTGAATCATATGATACTATGACAGTGGCTTATTGTTCAATACAAAGCAATTATAGAATAATCTTTATCTGTTTTGCAAAGATGAAGATACACCGAGATTCTACCTACAATTGGCATTGATGTATATGCCAAAGAATAAAAATAGTTATAATTAAAAACCTGAAATAAACGTTATAATCACTTAACTAGCTAATATATAACCTCCGTTTGCGACCGCCTCTATAAAGTGACCAGCTGCGTTAACCCATCTGTTAAACGACCGCGGGCACCCATCGGAATTTTTAGTAAACATTATTGCTAAAAACACCCTCTATCAGGGGCTAGGGTGGCCCATCTTTATGTAGTTTTTTTTTGTTTTTGATGGATCTCTGTGTTCTCACCATTCAAAAGTGTTTGTTTGGCTACAAAAACAATATCCTATGAACAGAATTTATTTAAAATAAAAATAAGAGCTGCCACCAGCAACCGAAAAACAGATTTAAATGTAAAATAATATGTCCAGTTTAGCGATATTTAATAAACGTTTGACACACGATTTAAATTGGTGAGTGTATTAACGCATTATTAATAGGATTTTCACAATAGAATAGGGACTTTTATCGAATATCCAATCTGTGGATGTAGGACCTTTTTTACAATTAATGATCTCTGTGTATAAGGTGAGTTTTTTTAGTGTTACAAGGCAATATCTCGCTGCCCGGTTGGCGCAGCAGAAAAACCACCTCAATAACATGACTGGTAACGTCTAAGAAAAAATGTAAGAACTTGCTAACATAAATATGCGAAGGATAATGATGCGCTCGACGCTTCCACTGCACTACGAACCTTTGGCTAGTCCAACCCCTCTTATTTCTATGGTCCAGGCACGTCGTTTGTCGTTTTCGTTCCCTTAGCTCATCGCCACCATACCGGCGATACCATACGATATTTTTAATTTTTTTGGTGGCCAGGATTATACCAGGTCAATCACTAAAATTGAATGGCCCGTTCATGTCAACGAGTTTCAATTAGTCAGTCACGACAAATTTGTTTTTAATTTTTTTTTCTTGCATTCGTGATTATTCACTAAAATCACATATTGTTCTTAGAACGGTTCCTCTGGTTTGTTGCCTGGGTGCTACTCGTGACAGCGTAGGCAGCGAAGTAGAGGAAATGTTAACTGTTATAGACGCGGAACCAGGAGTTGATGCGATGATTTTTTAGAATAATATTCCATGGTACAATGTTCTCTTTAATGTTGTTGAATATACAATGTGTACGAAATAAAATTGATGACCTAAACCTTTTCCTAGATAATATTCAATATCCAGACTTCATTCTTCTTACAGAACATTGGCTTAAAAAAGATGAACCAATATTTTTAAACAACTATGTTCTGCTATCAAGCTATTGTCGATTAAATACTAGTCATGGAGGTACATTGATACCTACTGGTGCACAATAAAATGCTGGGACTTCAGTTTTTTGGCGAACTTTGATAAATTTAATGATATGATTGTTAAGAGAGAGTTTGAATTTTCAATGGTGTGTTATTCCGCTCTCAGTTTTTATATTTTGTGTATTTATAGACCACCTACTAGTGACGAAAAAACTTTTCTCTATAGGCTAGAACTTCTCTTATCACAGCTACCTCTGCATTCACTAATAATATTGACAGGGGATTTTAACTTAAACTTTTTTGATACGGCTTCCTCAACATCTCAATCATTGATAGCAATATTGAATTCTTTTAATTTGAGAATGGATGTAGAATTGTCTACCCGTATTACTTCAAATTCAGCTACAGGGTTGGACCATATCTGCAGTGACTTT
Organism: Polydrusus tereticollis; assembly: GCA_963920685.1. Lineage (NCBI taxonomy): Eukaryota > Metazoa > Arthropoda > Insecta > Coleoptera > Curculionidae > Polydrusus > Polydrusus tereticollis. The sequence goes on from OY987329.1 coordinate 63,475,146, forward strand.
GATAAGGCGAGTGTATAATGTAATACTGTTAATGCGGGATTGTCTGATCATGAGGCAGTTGTATGTAATTTTTTGGTTAGTTTAGGCAATGTTAAGCCTGCGAAGCAGCGAAAGATTGTTTACGAGGACAAATTATAAGCTTTTCAAGGACATGTAAGGACGTAGACTGGTCAAGGGTTGTACATGCTGAGGTACCATTGACAGAATTTCATTCCCTTTTGTACAAAATTTTTAATAAGTCATTTTCCTATCGTATATGTAAGGGTAAAAATTCAGAAACATGGTTTTCTATAGGTCTAAAAGTATCATCGAGAAATATGCGCTCCTTACATTATATATTAGAAAATTTGCTTTGGATAAATTCTAAAAATAAACAAAAGGAAGTTTGGGAAATTGTTAACAATTTGAGAGGTAAAAACAAAACTACATCTGTGAACTCAGATTTAGATTGTCAAAAAATTAGTGAATTTTATTGTTCCGTAGCTAAAAATCTAAGTTCTAAGATAAATTCAAACCACGATTTTGAACAGTTCTTGAAAAATATTCATGTTCCCCAGTCGTTTCTTCTAGTACCCACAAATGTTGGCGAAATTAAAAATATATTTTCTGTCATAAATAATAAAAAAGCCACAGGATGGGATGAGCTATCGATACAGGTATTTTTGCATCTGCCAGATATTGCTCTAGCAGTACTTGTGGCTGTGTAAGTCACTGTGTTACTAAGGAAGGCGACTCTAGTTGTTCTTCCAATTTTAGACCAATATCTCTACTGCAGACTTTTTCGAAAATAATAGAAAACTGGGTAAATAATCGGTTACTTTCTTTTTTACATAAATATTACTTAATTTGCGCAGAGCAATTTGGTTTTCAGGAATTAAAAAGCACAAATGACGCATTTTTCATTTCTTGAAAACTTGAATATAAATGATAGTGAGGTAGCCGTGGCAGTATTCTGCGATTTGTCGAAGGCATTTGACTGTGTTAATCACAAAGTTCTGTTGTTCAAGTTTGAGAAGTATGGAGTGAGGGTAAGAGCATTGGAGTGGTTTAAATTATATTTAGTTGGACGGTTTCAAACTGTAAGTTTCAATAGTAAATATTCTAATCAATTGGAAATTAGATCAGGAGTGCCACAGGAATCTGTCCTCAGTCCACAATTTCTATCACATAAAATTTTAACTTTGGCCTGTTTGTTTTTGTTGGAGACATCTTGCTTAATTTATAAGAAATTTAAGAGTGAAATTAATTCAACCCCAGTACGCAACACTCGTCAAATATTTAAAATTCATTTACCTATAGGTACCTACCCCATTCCAGTCAAATCAAAAATTACTTCATTTGGTCTCACTTAATATTAGGGTTATTTATAATAATAACAAGTAAAAATAAATTTAATAGAGAGTCAATATTTGAGGGTAGCATACTATAGGTACATTATAGTAGTAGGTACCTTCTATACTCTTTGCTACTAATATAATATTCTGCTAAAGACTCTCTTTGGTGTCACAGATAGGGTCAAGTAGCCTAAGAGTTCGCGCCCGCCTAGGAGTCCGCAACCAATATATTTAATAATAAGTATTCGTAAAACACGTGCTGGCATCTATTATCAAGCTTATTAGTTATACAAAGCGACACCTGTTTAGTTTAACACAGGGATCTGTCGTCGGTCCCCTATTATTTTTAATATATATTGATGATTTAACAAATATTGAAATAAAAGGTAAATTTACTGTGTTTGCTGATTATTCTACAATACTTTGGGAGGTAAAAATCTAAGTGAACTTAAGTCAGATGTAAAGAATGATCTTGTCGTGGTTAAAAAGTGAACAGACGCCAACTTTTTATCTATCAACATAACAAAAATAAACATTCTTACTTTTAAATGCAATTTCAATGAAGTTATAGTTGGAGACCACGTAATAAATAATGAAAAAGTAAATAGATTTTTAGGGTTATACATGAATGATAAATTAAAATTTGAATCACATATAATTAACCTCAGCAAAAAACTGGGCTCCAACTGCTATGGCTATGCGATTAGGGTAATTACTAATAACTTGAATTTCGCTGCTACAAGTACCGCATATTTTTCCCTAAGTGAGTCCCATTTAAGATATGGCATACGTTTTTGGGGCTGCTGCTCCCAGCATTTATTTAACGTAATATTTGTTCTGCAAAACAGAGCCATTAAATATATGTGTAAAGGGAAAATTAGAGACTCTAACAGATCAGTATTTCTATCACATAAAATTTTAACGTTGGTCTGTTTGTTTTGTTGGAGACATCTTGCTTAATTTATAAGAAATTTAAGAGTGAAATTAATTCAACCCCAGTACGCCACACTCGTAAAATATTTAATTCATTTACCTATAGGTACCCCATTCCAGTCAAATTAAAAATTGCTTCATTTGGTCTCACTTAATATTAGGGTTATTTATATTAATAACAAGTAAAAATAAATTTAATAGAGAGTCAATATTTGAGGGTAGCATACCATAGGTACATTATAGTAGTAGGTACCTTCTATACTCTTTGCTACTAATATAATATTCTGCTAAAGACTCTCTTTGGTGCCACAGATAGGGTCAAGTAGCCTAAGAGTTCGCGCCCGCCTAGGAGTCCGCAACCAATATATTTAATAATAAGTATACGTAAAACACGTGCTGGCATCTATTATCAAGCTTATTAGTTATACAAAGCGACACCTGTTTAGTTTAACACAGGGATCTGTCGTCGGTCCCCTATTATTTTTAATATATATTGATGATTTAACAAATATTGAAATAAAAGGTAAATTTACTGTGTTTGCTGATTATTCTACAATACTTTGGGAGGTAAAAATCTAAGTGAACTTAAGTCATATGTAAAGAATGATCTTGTCGTGGTTAAAAAGTGGACAGACGCCAACTTTTTATCTCTCAACATAACAAAAACAAACATTCTTACTTTTAAATGCAATTTCAATGAAGTTATAGTTGAAGACCACGTAATAAATAATGAAAAAGTAAATAGATTTTTAGGGTTATACATGAATGATAAATTAAAATTTGAATCACATATAATTAACCTCAGCAAAAAACTGGGCTCCAACTGCTATGGCTATGCGATTAGGGTAATTTCTAATAACTTAAATTTCCCCTACAAGGACCGCATATTTTTCCCTAAGTGAGTCCCATTTAAGATATGGCATACGTTTTTGGGGCTGCTGCTCCCAGCATTTATTTAACGTAATATTTGTTCTGCAAAACAGAGTCATTAAACATATGTGTAAAGGGAAAATTAGAGACTCTAGCCGACCAGTATTTCTATCACATAAAATTTTAACTTTGGCCTGTTTGTTTTTGGTGGAGACATCTTGCTTAATTTATAAGAAATTTAAGAGTGAAATTAATTCAACCCCAGTACGCAACACTCGTCAAATATTTAAAATTAATTTACCTATACCCCATTCCAGTGAAATCAAAAATTCTATATTCTATAACGGTAAGAAAATATTTAATCAGCTTCCGCTAACAATTAGGAAAAGCCATAATCCTAACAAATTTGAAAAAGAAGTAAAGGCTCTCTTAGTTTCTGAAGCTTATTATACCGTGGAAGAATTTTTCTGTGATGGCTCCTAGTGCGTACTGACTCTTGTCTCAGGGCTCCTTGTATTGGTGTGATTTTCGTATTATTTTGTTTTTCTGGCAATTGTGCAACTTTACTTTTAATTTAACAATCTTTATGTCACCTTTTTAATCATATTTTATTACTTTTAGATGAAATTTTAATAATGTTGTGTGTGGTAACCTTTGGGTGATATTGTATACTAGTAGAGGGAAATTGAGAGAGCTGGGCCAGGTGGTGCTGGTGGTGCGTTTTATGATCTAACCCAGGTGGTGCAGGTGGTGCGTTTTATGACCTAACCCGGGTGGTTCGGTGGTGCTGTTTACAAAATAACCCGAAATTAAACCCGACTTTTTACGATCTAACCCAAGTGCTTTCATGAGGCGGCTTCTTATCTAACCCTAACTTGAACCTGAATATTTATGAACTGACCCGAGATAAAACCCGACTTTTTACGACCTAACCCGGATGCTTTCGCGAGGCGGCTTCTCATCTAACCCTAATTTGAACCTGAATATTTATGATCTGACCCGAGATAAAACCCGACTTTTTATGATTTAACCTTAGTGAAACGCCGCTGCTAAAGCGGGATAATTAAATCCCAATTTTTATAAGCCATCCTTAAACCCAACTTTTTACGATCCGACCTGAGCCATCCTTAAACCAGACTTTTTATTATTTCCCCTTAGTTGAAACGCCGCTGTTAAAGCGGTATAGTAAAAAACATTATTTATATTTTCTAACTTAGTGAAACGCCGCTGCTGAATGGCAAAGCGAAATAAAACCCTAATTTATATGGTCTAACAAGATAAGTATAATAATGCGGTACATTATTTGCCACCGCAATAATGATTTATACCTAAATGACCCTTCCTTTTATGGTATGCTCAAACCTTAATTCAAAATTCGATTAGTTAAGGTAATATAAAATCCATAATATAATTTAATCATAATTTATTCAAAATTCAGGATTATACAAATTACATAATATGTTATGTTCTATACTACTATAATTCTTAACTATGTTATTAAGCTAAACTAATTAGTATAAATTTATCTACCCAAAAAATTACACCCGGTTCGAACAGAACCATCTAAAGCATTATAGCTTAAAAATGCATCGTGTAACACCAATGCAAAAACTTTAATGTTTTTTGCAAATTTGTTACGCGTTTCAAATTCAATTTTTATGTCTACTGTCGAATTTTTTATGTTATTATCCGCTTGCTGACTGGAATCAATGACAAAGACCGGATTTGCGAAAAATTCATCTAAATCAAGTAGGGGGCTACAATCTTGTCGATTATAGTAACTACGCTGGAAATTTTCGTATGCGTAGTATGCAGGACCACAAAGCTTTTTGCTAAAATCCAAGTTCCATCTTTCATAAGGAAATACGTTGCTATTTAAATACACGCGAATATCTCGAATACCCGCGTTTATAAAATCTATCGCATTCTTTTTGTAGTTGTCCAAACTATCGGCGCTTATAAAGCTGAGAATAAGATATCTTGGTTTTTCAAGATTGGTACTCGTTTTTAAAGCCCATATATCTGAAGTCGTTTCTCGTAGTGTTGGAAGCTCATATAGATCCCACATTCTATAAGCTATATTTACTTGAGCATTATTGCCACCTTTATTTATACGAGAAAGCAGTTTAAGCTTTTCTCGATCTTCGGGAACAATATGACGAACTTTCCATTCAATTTTGCTTACATTAATAGTTGCTTCTACTTCGCCGACGTAGCAGTTAACATATGATCTAGATAAAACCATTATTAATTCCTGCTTTACATTAAGGACTCCTTTCAAATAGTCTTCTGCAAAACCCAATAGATATTTTAAGGGTAGCTTTCCGCTAAATATATGGCTTGTTTTGTCCAAAATAACTTGACATCCCTCATTTAAACCCCATCCTGTGGTAAGTAAGTTTTTACTATGCAGTGGATTAAATGATACCAATGTCTTTAACGCTGTGGTGATTCCAGGTTTTCTGACTATAGATACTTGTTCACCACCCATTTCATATCTAATTTCATCAAATAAAAATGCCAAACAATTATTTGACAAATAGCATTTTTTTGTAGCATCACTTGAATTAAATGTGCCCTCAATATATATGTAACTATCTGCAATATTGAGTATTAGATCTTGAAAATGAATTGGTATACGGATTTCATCAGAATTGCTATATGTTGGTGACCCATAAGGTTTATATGTATGCTCATTTAAACTGACAAGTGAATAATCAAATACAGGATCATCGAAAACCTCCAATTTTTCACTTGTTGAAATGGTGGCCATATTTTCTTAAATTTTTAGTTGTAAACCCAAGGATTTCAAAAATTCACGATCTTCGATGCTTATATTACTTCCTTTCAGATCAACGTTTCTTTTTAGAATGCGTGCTATAGTTTTAGGTTTACTGCTTTTATTATCTTTTATTATCTTAGACGATTTTTGATATTTATAAATCTGAGAATTATATTGAAATCCCATTATGTAATTCTCTTTAATTCTAATTTAATTATAATTTTCTCTCCTTGGAAATTAACCAAGTCTCCTTGATCGTCCAAGATTCTCAACGTAATGTTATCTATAAACTGACGACCCAAAGGTTGTATGGGCATATATATTATATTATGGGGCTCCTTAGAAAGTTTATAACCAGGTTCAACGTCAATATCAAATTCGAATAAAGTATGAGATTTTGTTGAATTCAGATATGCTCCAGAAATAATATTACAGTCAACTCGTATCATTCGAACTTTCATTATATCCACTGGTAGAGTGGATTCATGAAGCTTATTGGCTTTAAACACTTTCTCTGCAAATCCAAGCGTTCTTCCTAAAGAGGATTTTATTGAAAAATCTAAATCCAATGTAGATTTAAGCTGACACTTTAAAGTGTTGTTATTAGCCTCCAAACTAAATATTCTATTCATATCATCAATTTCATTATTATTTTCTAAATATTTCTTTTTCTTGATTTCTTTCTGAATTTCTTTATGGATTTCATCAATTTCATATGCACCTGGTTTAATTCTAAAGTAAGTAAACTTTTTCTGATCAGGATCACCAAATCCAAGTAAATTATTATTTTCATCTATGTTAAAAATTGAATTATAAGTGTAAAATCCCAACAATCCTAAACCATATATTGAATTCTTCTCAAGCTCAAGCGAGGGAAAAAAATTAGCACTCAACACGCTGCTATGATCTGATAAGGTAAACGTGTACGACATGACTACAAAAAATTTAGATGTATTTCAATATTTATTGTAATATACAACGTTTATCCGATGGTAAAACTTCAATTTTATTTTCTGTTGCTATATTTATATTCTTCATTTTACAATAACAACAGAATAATTTTCGCTTCGGAGGACCATCATTTACATCTCCATCCTCACTATCATCCTGCTCATGCTCAGTACAAAATAAATAGTTTTTTAAATCTGGATCTTCCTGTAAGTGTTTAGGAAGCTTAGACCAAATAAACGGGATTTCTCGAAATGCACAATTTATAATAACTTCTTTGGGCATATAAACTAACTCCTCCTTTGTCATATTTAATAAGCTTCTCGATTTGAAAAGCACTTGCATAGATTGAGAGATCTTTTTTATAGCATCATTCTCCATTTCTTAACTTTTTTTAGCAAGAAACTTTAAGCATAAATGTCCACACCAGACTGTATCAAAATCTTGCTCGCGAATGTAGTTATAGAAGATATTTTCTGTTTTATATCGCCCAGTATACAAATAACTAACTAACTCACTTGGTGGAGGTAAATCTCCGAAGCTATCGTAATAATATGTTTTATCATTTTTCTTCTTATATGCAACCCAATGCGTCCCTACCCCCTCGGCATCATCCAAATTAACAATTCCACTTTCAAACTTGTTAGGGCCTGTTTTTGGCATAGCATCTCTCATATATACACCTCTAAAATATGGAATATTTAGCTGTAATGCATACTTAGACAAGTCGAAATTTGTAAGCGCTTTTGGAGGTAGGGATTTTATTAGTTTTTTGAACTTTTATATGGTTTTAGATATAGCCCCAAACCACTGCGATATGGCTTAAGATATAATCCATTACCCTTTTTTCCTTCATCTATATTTTTATCATAACGCTTTCCCGATGAAACATCTTTAGCTGTTTTCATCGCTCTTATGATTCCAGCGGCCCCGCCAGCTAACGAACCCAAAGCAGAAAGTCCTGCAAATATAGGAATCAGAGGTAAAATTCCTCCCTGCTTTGGTAATGGTATGATGCGCGGAGTTTGTATTTTTCTTTTACCTCCGTGAACTTTTAATGTTTTTTGCGCCACTATTATTCCCATTTTTACCATTTTTTGTATATCCGAATTTTTCGGGTCTAAATTTAAACGTTTCTTTAAATTTTTACGAATTTTATTTATAATCCCGCTACCAAAAACTATTTTTTTCTGTTTTTTATTTATTTTAATACTCTTTTTACGTTTAGGTAATGCTTTTTTACATCCTCTACCAAGCTTCTTTTTTATTTTCATTCCACTTGCATTTTTACTCCCCCTACCAAGCTTCTTTTTTATTTTCATTCCAGTTGGTTTTTTACATCCCATGCCAAGCTTTCTTTTTATTTTCATTCCAGTCGTTACTAGCCAAGCTGCAGTTTTTTCGCCAAAACTAGAGTTTGCCGACTTTACACGTTTCCAAGCACTTTGTTCAAGTTCGTAATCTGCTTTATGTCGTTCACTTAACTTTTTATGTCTTGCATAGGCTATATCATGTTTTTTACATGCAATATCTAATGAATTTATTCCAGGATCACCGCGGGTGAGTCTTTTCTCTAACTTTGTTCCAGGTCCGCAATACTGATATCCAGGTAAATGTAATTCAATTGGTAGCTTATTTATTACAGTATCAACTAAGCCTTTACCACTCGCCTTGGTGCTGCTGGAGCGAGAGGATATACGTCCTAATCGTTTGGCGGCTGACATTAAAATAAAATATAGTGTGCAAGTAACGTATATTTACAGCAATATGTTTATTGAAAAATCAGGTTATGAATTGGAAGTTGACAATCTGGATCAGACCGTTGGAGCAGGGTTGCCGACTACTAAAAGGAATGGACCTTTATTACCAAATTCAATAAGAGCGCTTTTAATAGGTCCTTCAAATTGTGGGAAAACAAATGCTATGATAACCCTTCTAACTCATCCTAAAGGCCTTTGTTTTGAAAATATATATATTTATTCAAAGTCCTTATATCAACCAAAATATGATTATATTCGCAAAGTACTCAAGCTGATTAAGGAAATTGGTTTCTATACTTATGCTTCCAATGAGACAATAGTTAATCCTGCGGATGCTAAACCTAATTCTGTTTTTATATTTGACGATGTAATTTGTGAAAGACAAGATACTATTCGTTTATATTTTAGTATGGGGAGACATAAAAACATTGACTGTTTCTACTTAGCTCAGACATATTCTAAAGTTCCAAAACAATTAATTCGTGATAATGCAAATTTTCTTATTCTGTTTAATCAAGATCAAACAAACCTTAAACACATTTATTTAGATCATGTTTCTCCAGATATATCATTTTCTGAATTTCTAGAAATGTGTGCAGAGTGTTGGAAAGAAAAATATGGTTTCCTAGTTATTGATAAAGATAGCGATTTAAAGAGAGGCAGATATCGAATAGGATTTGATAAATACATTTATTTTTAAAATTTTATATCATTTAACATTGAGACAGTAAAGGGAGAGGAGTAAAAAAAAAATGAACGATACTTCAGAAATTGAGCTTAAACGCAAACTGATTGAAGCAACTGATGCTGTGCGTAAAAAATATTATAGCATTAAAAATAAGCAATTTGAAAACAAGAGTGGACTTGAAGAATTTTATCAGCCTGTTACAACTCGTTTAAAATCTATTTCTGATGCTGTTCAAGTTGCATCAAAAAAATCTAAAATGCAGCCTCCCTCAGCTAACAAAAGCCAAACCACTATTGTAAAAACAACTAGCCAGCCTTATTCGTCTGATGATGTCGATGTTCATGATGACAGCTTTGATGAGACATCTGACGCTGTTTCACCGCATATCAGTACAATACCTGCAGAAGATATTTTCTCAACACCGGATTTAAGTGATACACCTCCTATTATCAAACATGATAAACAGCTAAAAACAAGAAAGATAGACTTTTCCTCGCATGCTAGTCCACATTCAATTTCAATGAGTTATGTGGAAAAAATAAAACGTAATATATCCTTAAACTTTAAAAATAAAGAATTTGTTTACTGGAATACTCCCCAGGAATTGATCGAACGTCTCCGCCTCCTTTGGGCGTCTAAATTAGCTGGAAGCACGGCACATGATAATGAAATTATATCCATTTTAGAAGAACTACGAGAAGCTAATATAATATATTAAACGCCTTATAATACGTAACATTCCAATTTTCATCTCAGTTTATACATAAAATGATGAGTGTTAACACAATAGATAAATTTGGTCGTAAACGTAAATGGAAAGACTCATTCCAGTTTAAACTTAGAGAAACCCCTATAAGCGCCTACAAACTAACTTCCGACGGAAATTATGATTTACAAGGAAAACGGCTAACCAATGTTTCGCCACCTACAGACTTAAATGATGCTGTGACAATGAATTATTTGACTGAAAAAATGAAAGTATTGGAAGAAAAGTTAAGAAATATGTTAGCTGAAACTACTGAATGGCTAAACAGAAATCTAAGTGCATATATCGATTTTAAAGTGGAAGAAGATTTAACAGAAAGGTTAAAGTATAGCAGTAAACAGTTAACCAATACAATAAACGATGATGTTATACCATATCTTCATAAAACGGTGATTGAAGAGCAAAATGAGACTCTGGATAAGCTAATTACAGAATACATAGATAAACATATAAACAATTTATTAGATAAAAGTAATATCCCAAAAGAGATGGAGCGAATCATAAATGAAAAAATAAAAGATACTAAACATTCAAAAGTGGTGATTAAAAAATAATGTTGAAATAAAAAATGAATTTAACGCGCTGTATATTGGAAACCTTTCTAGTTATCAAGCTACTCTAGTCACGTCAACAATTTACAAGATGATCTCTAAAGAAAAAAGACAAGTCGTTGAAGAACTCCATAAACCCACACGTCGAAATTTTTCTAGGCGTAAAACTGTAATACGAGATTATTATGACTATTTTCAAATTGACCTAATGGAGTTTCAACCATATTCGCTTCTTAATAGAGGTTTTCGCTATGTATTAGTGGTTATAAATTGTTTTTCTAAATTTGTTTGGACTAGACCGCTTAAATCGAAAACTGGAAGCGAAGTTACTAAAAGTATGAAAGATATACTTGAATCGGCAGGATATTCACCTAAAAATATAGGTTCTGATATGGGCTCAGAATTTAAAAATTCACACTTTAATTCTTTAATGAAAAAATATAAAATAAATAATTTTTTTATCTATAGTAATAAAAAAGCGGCGATTGTCGAGCGTGTTATACGCACATTAAAAAACCGAATATACAAATATTTCTCTTTACGTGGAACTCACATTTGATTCGATATCTTACAAGAAATTACAGACGATTACAATAATAGCAAGCATAGTACCACAGGAATGAAGCCTTGCGATGTAAAACCTAATACATTGCTAAATGTATATAATGTGCCAAAAATAGCTGTTAGAAGAAAGATACTAAAAATAGACGATATTGTCAGGATAAGCAAATATAAAGGTGCATTCAGTAAAGGATTTGAAATTAACTGGTCTCCAGAGTTATTCAAAATAGTTAAAGTGAATATTAACAATCCACCAACGTTTCTTTTAGAAGATATGAATGGTCAGCCGATAAAGGGTTGTTTTTATCAACAAGAACTACAAAAAACCAAACTTCCTGATGTTTATTTGGTGGAGAAAATTATAAGAAAACGAACAAAAAATGGCGTTAACCAAGTTTTAGTTCGCTGGCTAGGATTTCCCAAACCTACATGGGTTAATGAAGCTGATGTCATATTATAGTATTATTAATTCTTAACCTAACTTATTACATATATTTGTATTTGTAGCTTAAAGGTAAATAAAACAACTTTTTAATAAATACTTTGTTTTTTATTTTTAGGTTATTCATGTCATATACAAAATTTTCGTAATATCACATAATATTTGGTGATAATTAAAAGCTAAATATTCTAACATGCAATAATTCTGAATAGATAACTGTAAACTACATACATTTTTAATTTTTTCGGAATATGTTACATCACTATCATAATCGGTTACATATAATAAAATACTAGTATAATGACTTGAAAAATCAATTTCTTTTAAAATTTTTAGTTTATAGTCAATAACATGAGAATATAATTTAATTTCCTGAAGCCATTCTTTACAAAAATATAAAATATTATTATATTTTTCCAATTTTAATAATGTTTGCCCTTCACATGGTATACTTGTAAGTTTAAACTGCTGAAAAATCATTACATTCTCAGTCAGTGTTCCGTCAACATTAACTAATGGAGACATATTCAGCATATGTTCAAATAGTTCATGCCAATCTATATCCATGAATGATATAGAAATGCTATCCTTAGAGCAGGGAGCAACATATGTTAGCTTGACTGTCGGTAGAAAGCCCTGCATAGTACTTAAGCCTGTAGAAATTTGTATGGGAACTGTGAGGAGATGTATAATGCTCTCGTTAATCAAATATTTTTCTTCCTCTATTTTTTCGCTATAATTTGGTAGCAACATATCTATATATTCAGGATAGCAGAAATCTGATGAAGTCATAGAAGATTGACTAGCCATGTTATAATCTTAGTTTCTTTAATAGATATATAACCTGCTTCTTTTGTTCGTATTGTTTAATATCTTTTTTCAGTTTTCTAATTTTTTCAGAAAAACTTTTAATTTGATGTTGTAGTTGTAGCGACTTGGTCATTTGGCTTACTATAGCTTAAACCATCTGCTTTAAGTTCTTTTATAGTTACAGTCTCCCTACCCATCCCACCCTCGTTTACAAACAAGTTTCGACAAGTCGAAACAGCTGCCAACCAATGGAAACAGCCTTCGGCAATATGAATCAGCTTTCAACGTCTCGAAACAGCTTTCAGCTTTAGGCGAGTTGAAACAGGTTTAGACTTGTCGAAACATGTTTATTCTTGTCGAGATACGTTTTTTTTTTTTACTATTATATCCGACTTGGAGAAAATAGCATATGGTTAATATTTTTGTAAAATATTAATGAAAATATATTATTAAAAACTTTCATGTATAGCATTTAAAAAGTCGATTTTATAATGACCCCACGCAAGAGTGCTTATTCCGTCAGGCAAAATATATCTCTTATCATCGTTCGCAGATAAAGCTATCTTATTGACCGATTCCGTATGTATAACATGCTTTATTGATCTAAAAACAGTTTGTCTACTTAAAACAATATTTTTACTTAAGAGACATGTTTTGTATGCACTATGTTTAAGCCTCTTTATTACAGACTTCTTGATCCCTTTCCCCTTCTTAATAACTTCTCCATATTGTCCGCTGCTATTAGGTTTAGCTATAACATAGTCATATAATTTTGGTCTAAGACCGACAAATTCAAGCATGGGCAAACCTTTAGCTTCATCTTTAAATACCCCTAAAACTGCTTTGTTTACCAAAGGAATTGAATATGGATTGTTCAATGCATAATTAGACGTATCAAACTTATTAAGATTATCCTTCATGTCAGCATAAAAATCTTTAGTAGTAATCTTATATATTAATGAATCTGTATCCGTGTATAAGAGTTTTGAATTATCTTTATATTTTTCTTTTATAAAATCATAATGAAATTCGTACATGATAGTCTTTGAAATATCAAGAACACAAAACCCTGCATAAATTGGCTTGTTAAAAACAACTTTTTCTTTTTTAAGTTGAATGCCTACAAAATTTTCATTGAAAACTTTAACGCTATCTATTTTAGATTGAGAAATAAATGTTTGAGCCCCCTTTTTTTGTTGAATATTTTCCCATTGTTTTACCAACTTTACACTTTTTCTCTTTTCTACTGCCTCCATACATTTACCGAAAACCGCATTATTTGCTAATTTATATTTATCATTATCAAAGTCATTGGTTGCAGCCTGTCTCATAGCAGTATTTTTATCTATATAAATTTTTAACCAATCAGACTGTCTAAATTCAATAATTCTATGAATTTTTTCTAAAATTATACCATGTTGAAGGGCTTGATATAAATTTCTATAATGTATGACATAACGTTTTTTATCGCATAAATTCGGAATTAACTTGGGCATACGACTTGTACCATTAGGTGCAACTATATTTTCAGGGCAAAAAGGAAGCTCGTTATGTAAGTCATGAATTTCTTCCGGATATAATAAATCTACTTCTAAAATATAACCTATTGCACTCTCATTGTTTGAACATTGATTTACCACGTTAAAATTTTGAATTTCATCATCTTTAAGCCATCTAAAACCACCATAAGGTAAGTATTGTGATAAAGCTGATCCATATAAGTTGTTGGCATCCAAATAGGTGAGATAAGTTTCCTCTTGTTTTGAATCATACTTTATGTAATTAAAATCATCTTCCAAGTCGTTTGGTATGTACTTGTTATTTGCCACAGCATGACGGTGCGCACATTGTACGACGCCGCCTCGGATCCCCTTTCTAATTAGGTGTAACATATCTGGATCGGTAAGAAGTTCTAGTTTTACCTGCAATTAAAAAAAAAATAAGCATTAAACCTTGTGATGAAAAAATGGAAAGTTAATCATCATACCTTTGTATAAGACAGCATACAAGACCAGGCTAGCGATGGGAGAGTGTAAAAAAAGCAAGCCTCCAGATTGTATAGAGAGCGAAAGAGCCTTCTAAATGATTCGAATATATCAGCCATCAAAATAACATCAGTTTTCAAGTACAAATCTGAATATTCGGCTAAATTCTTGCAATTAAATGCCTTCCAAACTTTCTGTGCATGAATATAATCTTCTTCGCTAATACATTCTTCATATAATGTGCTGTAAAAATCCGATATTGCTGGGAGTTGTTGAGTAGATTCTAGTTTTGCATATGAATCAACAAACTCATAGGGGAAAACTCCCTTTCGTCGCATTAAATTGAACTGATCATTATCTGAAAATAGTCTTCTAGTTTCAATTAGCTGATCTTCGCTTAAAGTCTTTGCAAGGTTTTCTAAACTGTTGGGCATGAAGCGGAAAGAATCCAAGAAACGTAAATAAAAAAATCTTTTTTTCTGATGTGCTTCGTTTAAATCGGTATCATTCACATCTTCGGTTAACTTTATTTTCGCTGTAAATCCAATATAGAGCTCTTTATTTTGTGGAACTACTTCGATGGATTCGGAGTTTTTAAACATTTCCTCGATGCAAATATGAAAATCATAGTGACTACCATTGTGGAAAAATATAGGTAAAAAGTGTGGTGTTCTATATTTTAGATTGCATTTACTATGAGCGGCACCTCGGTATAAGCCTAAAAATCATAATTTAATTACATTTATTGTAAATATAATTTATTTTTGATATTTTATATCTATAATAGTTTTATAATAGCTATAGATTAATAATTCTTATCGCTTACCTGAGAAATGGCAATGGTCTCTCACTCTATTAAGAGAGATATCTTCATTACTAAGTGGAAATGCCTCTTGACATAAAAAGCAAACTTTGGCATTTAAAAAATCATTTTGTTCCTGGAGTGTTAGTTTTTTCATAGACTTTGGGTTTGAATAATATTTTTCATGAATCTGTCTAATATCTTGAATTAGCCACTTTGTAAAAACTTCAACACAATCCACACCTCTATATTGTTTTAAAAATGAGAGGGAATTGTCATGTTCGCATTTCACAAAATATGCAAAACTGAACGGTTTGTGCACGTGTGTATCCACTGTATATTTTTTGGATGGATCTGGATTCGCTCTATGGATGGGCTCTAGCAAAGTTTCAAAATCTGCATATACACAGAATGGCATAGGAAATGCTTTATGATGATCTTTAAATTCAATAATATTATTAAATGCATTTGGAAGCTCTGTTCTAACTTTAAGGCAGTCATTTAAATCTAAATGCTTTTTTAATTTATCTTCGGCCCAAAATGATACTAAACAACCATCGCATACATAAATTTGACCATTATGAGAAGTTCTTTGCTTTGAGATTAGTTTACTTAAATCTTTTATGTAACAAAAATGTGATGCCCCCGTTGAAATATCTTCGATGTATAAGAGATTTACATGATTAATTTTTCGTTGCTTTGTATGATATAAAGGTCCTACAACATCATGTTTATCCTTTTTCTTACTAAGTCCAAAAACGTTGACGCTTATATCGCTGTTTTGCTTCTCAAATTTTTGGATATTATTTAATTCCATGGGAAATGATAAATTATTTAAATTTAGTTCATCTAAATGTTCTTCATAATTGCTAACTCTATAAACATGTTCAGCAGCAGGATAAAGATGGCAGAGAATACTATAGGCGAAGCATTTATTATCGCTATTTTTTATATTAATAACAGCTTTTTTATCTTCTATGTCTTTTGGAAGGGGTATATAAGATGATCCTCGGAATGGTTCAAATCTAAGCAAGTTTACTTCCAAATATAAAATTCCAATCATCGACCATCCGGAATCTTTTTGCTAAAATAAAATAATTTTTTTTAAGATATAAGAAATCGAATAATGCTATTAGTATAACTTACCTGAAACTCTTCACTTTTTACTTTTAATATTTCAGAAAATTCTGAATACAGATCCTCCAAATTTGAGGATATTGTTGCAATACGATATTTGCTATTAAATGATTTTATTTCATTTTCTACTTCATTCCCATCTTCATTTTGTTTTGTTGCTAATATATAGGAGGCAAAAAGCTCAAAGTTGATTTTCATTCCATTTTCCTGCTCATTTATTTTCTTTTTGATTAAATTTAGGACATCTGGTTTAATTTGAAACATAAATTCATTTACATTTTGTATTGTTTCTTCCGCACTGCTTATTCTATATGTGCAAATGTTTTTTTTAAAAGCTGAATTAATCAATTTAACATTTGGAGCAATGTCGATGCAACAATTTTTTTTATGGAATATTGTTTTTAAGTGAGCGCTCATATTTTTTCTGTTGACATCTATCTGACATTCTTGACATCTAATGGTAGATGACGATGTTGAGGCTCCATCATTTATCTTATTATTTTGTTTATTATTTACATTATTAACCAAAGTTGCAGCTTTTTCGGCTTTTTTTGCCTCACTTCTTTCATGGGTTTTAAGATGTTTTTTAAAAGTATCCTTTCTATTGCTAGTTAGCGGACATAAATGACAACTAAATTGTTTCTGACTACTTGAATGCTGCTGTTTTTGATGTCTTTTTAAAGCTGACAGCGTTGAATAACTTTTATGACATGTAATACATTCCATTTTAATGTAAATGAAATAAAATAAAAGTTAGCAAAATTTACTTTGAAATTATTAATCTTGTAAGGTTAGTTTAGTCTTAACAAGTTGCTTCGGTATCAAGTTTAACTTGGAACTGAAATCTCCATCCCATCAAAGTGTCTCCGGGGGGAAGATGGTGGTCCGGAGCTCGGGGTTCTCAGGGCCGTCAATCGGGGCAGTCGACCTCTTCCCCTTGGTATTATTGGTAGAACTGGTGGAGAATATGCGCGGCAGGTGTCGGCGATATTATCGTCCCAGGGCGTGGCTGGGTCGATCCCATTCCTCCACAAAGCTCGGTTTTGTTGTTCCCGCGCACGGCGGCGGTCCTCCAACGTGAGGAGGGTGGTTGGAGGCGATTCCATGTGTGAAAAGAAATCGTCGAACTCGCGTACGGCGTCAGGAGCCTCGACTGGGAGGGTGCTTCCCATAGGGAGCACGCTTCAAGCCGGCTCGGCCCTGCCGGCCGCCTCGGAAGGCCTCCGTGCCTCTTCGGCTCGCGCTTGTCGGTAAGCGGCCTTGGCCCCTTCCGCGGTAAAATACATAGGCCGCCCTTGGCCGTCTACTGATGGTAGTTCGCGGGCACGTACTCGGGCTCGCTGCATTGCCCTGCGGGCATTTCTTTTCTTATTGCGTAACATAGTTGCGTTGGTCGCTCCCGCCTGACTGCGAGGAGTAGACCGGTTCTGGATAACCTGAACTGGAGCACCCCGAGGCGCTTCCCGTCGGTAGAGCGACCCCGGAGGGGTGTACACCGACAGGGGCGTCCCTGGTAGCTCGCGTTCTCTGCTGGGAGAAGGTTCGGGTTTGGCATAGGTAATGACATACTTCAATTAAAATGAAAATAAAATAGTTTATTCACTTAGATAACAAAAATAAAAAAAATGAAATAGTTTATCCACTTAGGCAACAAGTAAAAGCACAATAGCTTATTCACTTAGGTAACAAGTAAAAACGAAGTAGTTTATCTACTTAGGTAACAAGTAAAAGCAAAGTAGTCTATCTACTTAGGTAACAAGAAAACAATATCTCTTACAATGACTATTAGGCGCACGCTAATACTCTGGCGTCCGTGTCAGTCGTTTCGACGACCACCACCTAGTCTCGCAAATTGACCATGTAACAAGGTCGCACCCTTGAGGTGACCCTCACACCGTTACAATCTTAACACCTTGATTACTGGATACTTTCAAGCAGGTAGGAAGGCAGTTCCTCTATATCTGGGGTCAAACCCTCGTTTCCAAAAAACAAAACACCCTTACGTACTCTCTCGTCTCCGACTTGGGCCGAAGGTCACGCGCTCCCTTAATCTCCGACTTTCACCCCCCTGGTCGGCCAGGCAGCCCGTCACGGCGAAGTTCCCTAGGGCCGGCGCATAATTTCCCTAGAAGTCCCTTTGCTTCCCTCAGCACCCACGTTCCACGCGGCGTACCGCCTTCGCCGGCGAAAATTAGCCCGCACCCTTACGCGGCGAACTTCCCTCACCCTAATTCACTCAAATTCCCTCGGACTGATGTGGCCGCCTTCCGAGATATCGCGAATCGGCCACACCAGTGCGACAATTAAAAAACCTCCCGACGCGCCTGCCGCCAGAGCGCCACAGTCCAAAGTCCCGACAAAACTAATGTGCTCAGCACCTCCGCGAGACCTTCCCCTTTCGGAATAAAACCCACCGGGCCTAAATATACCGCCCGCGAAACTCGCTATCGAATTTTGAAGAAGCCCTCGTCAGGACTTCGTCAAAAATTTACTATCCCCTTAACTCAATAAAAACCCATCACGTTCGCGCTGCCTTCGTACCTGTTGAATCTTATAATTCCTATACTTTAAAATGATAGTTCCCCACAAATGAAACCCAAAAACAGAAACCCGTATGCCACCGAATAGTGTGAAAATCGAAGGAATCTAAATATCAAAATTATCAAAAGTAAATCACACTACTCGGAACCCTCTCCCGCAGCAAAGAAAGTGCGGTGGCTAGCGGCTATGGCCGACTAAGCCCCAGATACTGCGTCGTGCGGTCTTTTATAGTGTTCCTCATGGCCTGATCACGTGACAAAAGCCGCTTTTATACCTCTTTTTCCCCGGTCACGGAGAAATATGTTAGGGGAAGTTTGGGTATCCTCAGACGGTTATATGCAATGATTCAAGCTTCTAAAAAAGTACTAAGACAAGTAATTATCAATTTTAATTTACGTATGTCGAAAGTAATGTGTTACTCATAAATATACATGATGAAAACATTTATTGTTCGATTGCATCTGATTTTTAAGAGTCTAGAAATAAGCAAATAATGTTCTTTTACGTTTCTTTATAAACATCTCGAGTTACCTGTCCTTCCCCTGCATCATAGAAGGGTATTTACCGACAAAGTTTGACCATTTTTTATGATTTGAGAGTTGGGTATTCTCTACAGATGTAAACTGACAAGTTTCAACTTGTCGAAACTTGTTAGATTTTAGCTTATATTCTTATTATGTGATTTTAAAATTATGTATGCGTTTGTTTAATTCATTGTAAAGGATTTGTTATTATGCTAATTTCAAAAGTTAAATGTCGGCGAGAATATTGTAATGTGACATCGATGTGGTGGTCGAGAGAACTATGGAAAATGATATTCGCAAAGTTTCTCATACTTTTTAACCCTATGCGTAGGTGACGCTAATAATATTGAATTTTTTTATTAAAATATCTAAAGTAAATATCTAATTGATTTTTTTTTTAGCGCTAATTGGGATTTTAATTAACTACCTCAGAGTCGGTATACACTATATTTTGCAGCGCAATTGCTTTCACACCCAGTAATGTATTATGATTTTTTTGGATGGTCGTTATATTGTCAGTTTCTTAAGTTAGCCAGATTAATAATAAATTAAAAAAACCAACGTGATTTGCTTATTGTTGACATTGAGAATTAAGGTTGTAAAATATTTAACAACCCCATATTTTGCTACGCTTTTATTTGCCCAAAGATTAAAAAAAAAGAATTTAATTTTTAATTAAAAAAAAAAAAAAGGAATTAACAGCAACAAAGTTCAGCCGAGGGTGAGAGGCCTTGAGAGAGCGAGCAAATGCCCTAGCTCAAATGCCGAAGAGTAGGGGGGGTAATAAGGGGCGCCACCGTTTTGTAGCCAGGCCAAAACGGAAGCCTCCGCGATCTCGGTGGGTGCTCACTCTCCACTGAACTTAATAATGAATAATAAAAAAAATTAAAAAGAAGAAAAGCAAATTACGAAGGGGTGTTGTGGGACGTCTCAAATAAAACTAAAAATTTTTAAAAACACACTTAGTACATTTATTAAAAAAAAAAATTAATAATTGGGCTCGACCCTCAAAAAAAATGAATTCACTTGAATTAAATTGGGAAATTACAGAACCATACACTTGTATATCCGCCCTATGGTTATGATCACAACTATTACCTTCTACTAATAACGATAGATAAAGTAAATGATACGGTTGACACCTCAAAATTAAAACCTGTATTACTTTATCGGGATGGTATCACCGATACTGCCGTGGCTGCTTGGTACTATGCCTGGTGGGCAACTCTAGGTACACCCTAGTATAAAAGGCTGGTAGCGCCTCTAGGTCAAACTGATGGCCTTGATGTACCCCAGCATAGCAACTGCCAGGTGGACCCCAGATAAAAGAAGCTCACGTAATAGGAGCTGGGTGGAAGCACCCCGGTATAAGGACCCTAGGAAGTAAAACAGGCGCATCAGCACAACGGCAATATTTGCGAAAAATTTACATTTAATAAATGGCTGGAGGCCCAAATGATTAGATAAATGGACCAACACTGTGCAACCACCCTAATAATACCGAAAACCCAAAATTTAGAAAAATTATTACTGCGCATGCGCCACGCGCATGCGTCTAAAATTGTCTGCGCACCTCACTGGGTGTCCAATAACCCCTCTGCAGACATGAATTAACAAAAATATCGACGTGAGGGCACTGCGCATGCTCAGGATGGCGAATAAAATTAAAAGAACTTCATCTAAGCCAAGCAGGAAACTCACTAAATTAAAACCACTGGTTTGTAGAAAAGTAGTTAGTGCGCATGCGCCACGCGCATGATCAAAATTGAAATCCCAACTTTCAGATTAATAAAAAAAATAAATAATTGCAAAGTAATTTCCTACTTGAACTTAGAGATATATATGCTGAATCGCAATATAGTAACTGCGCATGCGCCGCCCACACGCCGATATGGGGTGCTAATGACTCCAAATAAAATCCCCTTTTAAACCCTGAATAAGCGACCCATAAAAATATTATTCCCACATAATTACAAAAATCCCAGAAAATAATGTTATTTAATTATCAAACCTATTCGACAATAATTTTACAATTTTACAACCCTGAATAAATTCCCCAGAAAAATATTAACACGACGTAATCCCGAAAAACCCGACAACTACAGTTATTTACTTCAATTCAGCAATACCAAAAAAAAAAAACAGCTGCACAATGTCGGCCATTTAAATCAATTAAAGCAAATAATACATAATTATCAATCAAATAAAAATTAATTAAACCATATCCACCAATTGCAGTAAACACATGGAAAACTTAGCAATTAACCAGAAAAATTACATAATTACATTCGGCTAATTAGGCACATTATAAATTATTGAAATTAGATTAAATTAATAGCGACACAAAGAAATAAAAACTAGGCATTAACTTACAACATGCAGGCTTAAGGCCACGCGGTTCGGTTCGGATGAGTTCCTTTTTTTTTTGACAATAAAATAACAATGACAATAGAATAAAAAAAGATAGGCTTGAAAAACGTGCATTTTGTAAGTACAATGGGCACTAAGGTATCGAAAAATTCTAGCGACATAAATAGATATCGATAACAGAAAGCATAAAAAAAAATACATGGGTTTTGACCAAAAATTTAAGGTTTTAAATATTAACGTAAGATGATAATATATTTTATTTACAAATAAGAGCAAAATTAAAGTGACTGCAATTGATTTCAAACATAAAATGATTAAACTTACCCGATGACGATGGGGTCTTACACGTTTTTTACGTTTCCTGACTTGCACTCCGTCGCTTTAAAATCCGGCTATGCCGTAAAAAAGCTTTCAATCCAACACTAAACTAAAGCAATTTGAAAGCTTTAATAAGAAAACGGTGTCCAAAATCCACTCACGTGAAAAAAAAATTGGCTGGACACACGCTTTCACGACGGAGACAAGTCAGTAAGTAAGTAAGCAAGGCCGTAACAATCGCGCACGACCTCCCGGAAGAGCTGCAATCCTACCAACAAAATAGAAAGCTTCCTGTCAATAAAAAGGGCGCTAGAATTCAAGACCTCGTACCTACACAAAAACCTAATGAACTAACCTAGCCGAAGCGAACCCGTACAAATAATAAAATAACCAAAGAGCGGAGACAATAGAATCCTGGGTTACCCTTGTACCCCCTCCTGCGCGACGGTGAAACTAAAGAAATTTGTTTTTAATTAACTAATACATGGGCAATATAAATTATTACCAAACACGGTCACCCGTATACAACCAACGGTACATCAGATAAATATTTCCCACATCTAAGGAATAAGCGATATAATCGATCTCGCAAAGGTCGATAGATGTCAACCTAGAAACTAAATGACTTTACACCAATTACCAGCTTTAAATAAACACCCAAGTGGCTCCTACATTACATAACGATAAACAGATTTCAATACAATGCAATTGGCTGGTAACAATCACCCGATAGCAGTCAATACAATATCAATAAGTTAGGTCGATCGAAGGGATTAAAATCGATATTGACGCCCACTTCTATTCATATAAATTAAAGGAACAGGGTTTATTTATAACCTACAAAGTGAAATGTACCTAACGATCAGATTGTCACACCATTCTAGAACCAAACAAAGGAAAATATAATACGGAAAATCCACTGTATTTCCCACGAAAATGTATTTGACACAACCATAGCGGTAAGTCCTATAACTTACTCTATTTACACCGTCTGTAGCTGACTGTTTTTAGGCTACTAACTTAGGACACGGTCTGCCATTTAACAAGGGAGAAAAATCGACTTTCAACCCCTAAGCCAAGGGAGATATGGAATCAAGATGAAAGATAAGGTAAGGATCTGCTTTATTAACCAGGCATTCGCAGCCAGAGACCGTTTTAACAACTCTTACATACCTATATAACCTTACGTACCATCGAAGACAAAATTACCTAAGATCTTAGTCTGCAGTCATAGAATTCAAATAGTTATCTTTATTTTAGGTACAACACAAGCTGGATCAGCCACTCGAGGTAACGGCATTGCCAGAAAAATAAAGGAGGAACCAGATAATCAACAAATGTCATAAGAAAGGAAAGCAACCTCTAAACACCGAGAGAGAGAGTTATGTAACAGTACAATGATACGAGTAATATATATATATGTATAGCCTTATTTTTACTAGTAAAATGTTTTATAAATATCTATGTACATTTAATAAACAGCAAAACAAATATGTTGAAAGGTTCTTGACAAAAAGGTGAAGGCGACATAATAATAAACTTTAAATAAAATTTTGGTTTGTTTCAATTCATCACATACTAATGGTTTTTCATAGAGCACATTGTACTACCTTAATGATTATTTCTCACACCTTAGCAAAAATAGGCTTTAACCCCTAGTACTAAAAATAAACCGTTACAATTTTTATGCTCGTGTTGAAAATAAGTTAAGATTGCTACTTTGATGCCTACGCCTAATATTCATAATTTTATTGGGGGTTCTACCTGATGACAAATACAGCTTATGATACCTATCTAGTGGGTATTTTCAGTTTAAGAACCGAATAATATAGAGTTATTGTGCATACATCATCGCAAACAAAAGGTAGCTTTTTATATTATTTCGTATTTACAATCCATTTAACTACAATTTTACACTGTGAATTAATTTTTTTTCCTGAAATTGTACCCTATTTACTTATATTATGATATTATCCAAAATTTTTATAAAAGCATTATGAGGGCTTTTACCTGATGGCGAACACAAGTTGTATAGTACCTATACCTGCTTGGTATTTTATACGTATTTAAGTTTTATTTATTGTCTACTCTGTTCTCATTACAAGATAGTCCTATAATTTATCCATTTCCAGTACAAAGAAATCGCTAGTTAATGGTTCTAGATGGTAATTATTTTATTGTATTTTTTATAAGTGGTGCAAAATTGAAAACAATTATTAGATATGCTACTGAATTTTAATGAGGGTCCTTCGGAATAATAAATAAAGGTTTATGTCCCTTTCTTTTTAAATCGAGTCGGCAGAGGGTTTGAGAGGATCATTTAGGTATAAATAATTATTGCGGTGGCAAATAATGTACCGCCTTATTATACTTATCTTGTTAGACCATATAAATTAGGGTTTTATTTCGCTTTACTACCCGCCAGCGGCGTTTCACTAAGTTAGAAAATATAAATAATGTTTTTTACTATACCGCTTTAACAGCGGCGTTTCAACTAAGGTTAAATCATAAAAAGTCTGGTTTAAGGATGGCTCAGGTCGGATCGTAAAAAGTCGGGTTTAAGGATGGCTTATAAAAATTGGGATTTAATTATCCCGCTTTAGCAGCGGCGTTTCCACTAAGGTTAAATCATAAAAAGTCGGGTTTTATCTCGGGTCAGATCATAAATATTCAGGTTCAAATTAGGGTTAGATGAGAAGCCGCCTCACGAAAGCATCCGGGTTAGGTCGTAAAAAGTCGGGTTTTATCTCAGGTCAGTTCATAAATATTCAGGTTCAAATTAGGGTTAGATGAGAAGCCGCCTCACGAAAGCATCCGGGTTAGGTCGTAAAAAGTCGGGTCTAATTTCGGGTTAGGTTGTAAACAGCACCACCGAACCACCCGGGTTAGGTTATAAAACGCACCACCTGCACCACCTGGGTTATATCATAAAACGCACCACTAGCACCACTGGCCCAGCTCTGTCAATTATACACTACTTATACTGTTCCTTGAGTGTGGTAATAGTTTGCCCAAAATTTTAGAATATTGATTAAACTATTTTAAATTATTTGAATATAATTTATTGTGCTTTGGATTTTTAGCAATTTTATACAGGGTGTAATTTAATTGAGTGCCGATACTTAAGGGTGATAATCTATGAATGATTCTAAGATAAAAAGTTCATATGGACATATGTCCTAAACCTCTTCATTTTTGAGCTACAGGGTGTTAACATTTTAAGAAAAATATAACCTTTTTATATAAATCACTCTTAGATATTTTTATGAAATTTTGTACATACCTTTTAATCAATAAGGAGCATTTTTTGACCTAACAGATTTATAAAAATTTTTACCAGTGACGTCCGTACGGGGTTTGAACTGAATATTTTTAAAGAAAAAATGGATACGCCACTGCTTTTTCTAAAAACGAAACTTACTTTTGAAATTCTCATTTATTTTAAAGCAAATTTCGTTTATAGACTTACTTTTGTACGACGCACCGTTTTCGCGTAAAAAATAAAAACAAAAAAAAATAAAAAATTTTATTTCAAAAATCGCGATTAATTTAAAAGGAAAAATTCCAAACCTTAAATCGAAAGCGAAATGACAAGAGAAGATAATAGTTCATGGAAATCGTACTAAAAAAGGGGTGTTGCCCTGCATGAAATGAGGTAGTTCTGATTTTTTGATATGTTGTATCTGATAAAGTGGTAATGACAAATCAGAGTTTTCGACCTCGAAAGCCCTCCGGATCATTGTTAAATATTACCAAAACCGCTAAATTTTCACCCTTTTTTCACTTTTTGTCAATTTTGACCGCCAAGGACTAATGTTACGGCAAAAGCCCTTATATGCAATTTTGAAGTAAACAAAATTTACAAAAAAACGAGGTTAAGTTGGTCTTTGTAGGTGAAACAGTTTCTAAGATACAGCAAATCAAAATTTTCCAAAATTTCCGAAAAAAGAAAATTTTATATATTTTTTTCAGTGTTAGTCAA
Source organism: Polydrusus tereticollis (assembly GCA_963920685.1). NCBI lineage: Eukaryota > Metazoa > Arthropoda > Insecta > Coleoptera > Curculionidae > Polydrusus > Polydrusus tereticollis. The sequence goes on from OY987329.1 coordinate 63,501,250, forward strand.
TATTGACCACTAAGGACCCATTTAACGGTAAAAGTTATCATATATAATATTAAGAAGGACTAAATTTCCAATAAAACGACACTAATTTGGTTTATTTAGACCTAATAGTTCCTGAGATACAGCTGTTCAAAGTTGATGCATAAGTACCTCTCTATGAAAACTTACAGCTTATCCAAAATAATTAAATTCATTATATGATTTGTATTTGATTTAATCCCTTTTAAACATTTTATTTTTAGGCATACAATTAATAAAAAAAATATTAAATTATTACAAAGCTAACAATTTTATTAGTATAAATTTTTATAAAGAAAGTTAGTCATAATTACGAAACGTGGCAGCTACGCAAAATTTTAACTTAAAATTTTGCGTTAACCGGTGTAAAACTGCATGATCGACACGTAGACAGTCGAGTCGTCACCTTTGTTTTAATGGCTGCAGGTCGCTCATATCGTTCTGCCGATTTAGATACGTAGTTTCGTGGCGCGTTCAGTTCGAAAGTGAAGTAATAATAATAAAGTGATGGAGAGTGTACAAGCCTCCGTGGATTCCCTTTGCTTCGTATGCAATGATAGTTTGAGTGAAGGTGAAGTGATTTTGGTGAAAAAGAGAGGAGTGGAAACTTTGCTTACGTGCAGTATTAAATTAAAAAACCGGGAACACGAACGTTTACTGGAGGAAGCGAGCGAGATTTCAGTGCATAGTGCGTGTCAAAAAAGATACACCAATCCCAAATTAATAAAAGCAGCTGTGCAACGCGGGGAAAAAGAAGTGAGAACAGCAAGACCTACAAGAACCTCAACTGAGCAGTTCAACTTCAGAGAGAACTGTTTTTTATGTGGAGACAAATAACTATTGAATTCATTGAAGCTGAGAAAAAGAAAAAGCCTGAAAAAAGAAATAATGTAATTGCCGTCGAGAGCTTGCAGCTGGTTTCAACCATATTAAAAGCAGCTGAGAAAATAGGCGATGAATGGGCACTGAAAATAATAGAACGCATCTCAGAAGATACTGATTTGCCTGCACTAGATGCAAGGTATCATCGGTTTTGTCAGAGGAAGCTTTACAGACCTGTTAGAAAAGGGCTAAAAAGGGGAGAACATCCTCGTAGCACGGTTGATGAAGCCATGGATAAAATATTCGACTTCCTAGAAGAAAACTCTGAAGAGTGTCAGTTTTCCTTGACAGAGTTGACTGAGCTATTAGGTGAGAATACACCTGATGTGCGAACCATTAAAAGTCGCCTAATTAAAAAGTACGAAAATGACGTAATAGTAGTTACCATATCAAACAAAAAAACACTTGTTTGCTTCAAAAATACTGGATACCAAATTTTATCAGATGCGTGGTATACTAAACAGAAATCAGATCCCCAAGAAGAGCGACTCCGGGTGGTTAAAGCTGCAGCTGATATTATCCGGGAGGATATTCGCTCTCAAGTGTACAACACAACAGAATACCCGCCCTCGCATAATTTTTTGCAGGATGTGGATTCTGTAATACCAAACTCGCTGAAAACGTTTATGGAGACCGTGATTGTAAAAGACAAACGAGGTTCTCTGGATAAGTGGCGTAAAAAATGTGTTGCTCTGTCACACTCAATAGTGTCAGATGTCAGACCTTCCTCATTCATATCTTCGTTGCTTCATGGCATAGGTGTCTATTTATATCACAAGTTTGCGTCCAGTCACCTTGTTGACTTGTTGTCAACTATGGGGTTTTGTGCGAGTTACAAAAACATTGTAAAACTAGAAACCTCTGCCATCCTAAGACCAGAAGAAATGCAATTGGAGCAGAGGAGTTTTGTGCAATTCGCCTTTGACAACGCAGATTTTAATGTAAACACACTGAATGGACTGGGCACTTTCCACGCTTTAGGAGGTATAATGATGGTGACTCCCAGTGAATCAATTATCCCAGAACAAAGTTTTGCCCGAGTAGAAAGATGCTGTGCTTCCCAGCTTATGCACCAGAGGCCACCTGTGCAGTAGCAAATCTACCAGCCGAAAAAAAACCAAGGTTTGGCTTCCATCACTATTGAGGATGTGGACAGTATTCAACAACTACCTGAAAAGGTTGCGCCATCTTCTTCGGATGTTGCCTGGCTGTTTGGCAAGAGTATGAAAAAGTGGAGTATACCTGGATGGAATGGTTATATGGAACAGGCTACAAATCACTTACCTTTCGAAACAACAAAAGTTGTCTGTCTACCTTTCATAAATCATCCTCCATCACAGTATGACACCTTATTAACTGCTCTTAGTGTGGCTAATGAAAAATGTGATGTCTATGGTCAAAAAACAGGCTTCGTGACCTTCGATCAACCACTATACAAAAAAGCTAAAGAAATAGTATCAAACTGCAATGACTTGAATAATATTGTTGTGAGGTTAGGTGGTTTTCACCTACTGATGTCATTTATGGGAACAATAGGCAAGATAATGGAAGGGTCTGGATTAAAGGAAGTATTTTCAACGATTTTTGCATCTAACAGTATTGACAAGATAATGTCTGGACACTCTTATGCGCGTGCTGTGAGGGCTCACACTCTAACCCAGTTGGCATTAGCAACAGAGGTTGTTAAAACTGTTACTCTGAGTGATGAAGATGAAGGTGTACTCCATGACGTGTTCTCCAGCTTTGACAGCTCTACCATCTTAACGTTACCAGAAAATGAGCAATTCCAACTTATTGAAACCAAGTTCACTAATGCGCTTGATAATCTTGAACTTAATGGTCCGACAGCAAAGCTTTGGGTTCAGTATATCAAAATGGTAACTTTAGTGAAACAATTCATCGAAGCAGAGCGGATGGGAAACTGGGATCTGCATCTCAAGACTATTCACAAAATGCTGCCATTTTTTCATGCAGCTGGCCATTTTTTTTATGCTAAGTGTGCCCACATGTACCTTCAAGACATGTTAACACTAGAAGAAAGAATGGATCCTTTCGAATTCCAACAGTATACAAAGAGTGGATACTTTACAATTCGACGAACCAAAAAATTCTGGTGTGGTGTATGGTCAGACATGACCATTGAACAGGTTCTAATGAGATCAATGAAATCCTACGGAGGTCTGACCCGGGGTCGCGGGATGACAGACAATGTGCTAACCCGATGGACATTAGGAATGATCTACCTGCAGAACATATGTACAGATGTAGAAAGCTACTGCGACATTATGAGTGGTACGTCTGAACAGCATATTGATCGACGACCATCCAGAATGACGAGAGACGAACAAGATGTAGAGAAACTGCTTGTCTTCTTTTAACTTCACCCTCCATTTCCCAAGACTGATTCCATAATTTCAATAAGTAGTGGGCTCGTTGGAAGTAAAGAGGTAAACTGCCACAATGCGGTAAATATTGGAAAGGAGATGATGTCAAAAGTTATTGGTGAAAATTTCGAAAACGTAAAGTTTACTAGAAAAAATACAGTGAACACGCTTGCCTCTGCTGCCTGCTCTGTTTCAATTGACGAGAGAACGGTGACTGTTAACCCTCTCACTCTGTTCCACAGATTATGCATTTTGAAAAAGACTGACGAAGAATTGAAGGAATTTTTTACACATGAATTGTCACCATTTCCTATGGCACTTTCTACTGAAGATGGAATTAGAAAGGGTACGAAGTCATCATTTTATACAGCCTTCAATCCTGTGAGTCTGGATGAAAAGCAGCAGAGGAAGGATACATACGTAGTTGTAGACGGTGGACATCTGCTCCACAAAGTTGTGTGGCCTCGGGGTGTGTCTTTTGGGGAAATCGCCGCCACGTATGTCAAATACTTGCAAAATCACTATGGGTCAAACATAACAGTAGTTTTCGATGGGTATCCATCTGACGCATCAGAAAAAAACACCAAGAGCGCTGAACGTCTTCGTAGAGCTACAGCAACGTCCTCTCCAGATGTTATCTTCGACGAAACAACTATTGCTCCAGTTAGTCAGGAGAAGTTCCTATTAAACGACAGGAACAAGGTTAGACTTATCGACATGCTGAAAGTGCACCTAAATAGGAACAAAATTCTAACACTACAGGCAGAAGAAGATGCTGACCGGTTAATAGTAACCACAGCCATTTCCATTTCCTCTACCTACGACGTAGTGAAGATATGCGGCGAGGACATAGATCTGTTGGTCATGCTTTGTGGTTTGTCACCAGATGAAGGAGACCACACCCTTTCATCTAACAGACCAAAGACCATTATATTTGAAAAATGTGGGAGAGGAAAAAACCCAAATATCACCTACTCAGCGAATTCTTTAACGCACCAAGCACAACCCGGTATGGTCCTGTTCCTTCACGCATTCAGTGGTTGTGATACAACATCAGCCCTTTTTGAACAAGGAAAAATGAAATTTTTGTCGACGCTGAAAAAACAGCGACGCCTTGAACAAAACGCTTCAGTTTTTCTTAGCTCCAATGCCACACCTGCGCAGGTCGCCGAAGCAGGAGAGAGCTTTCTCGTTTCATTGTATGGAGGCAACAATGAATTCCAAAATCTCGATGACCTTCGCTTCCAGTTATTTACAAGGGCGGCAGCTAAGTCCAACATGAACCTCGCCAGGTTACCTCCAACCAGGGATGCTGCGAAATTTCACTCTCTGCGAACCTACCACCAGGTAAAAAGATTATTTTTTAACCCCCCAACGCCCGGGGTTTTAAAAATATTTAATTTTACTTGTTGCCACTATTGATTTTCTTGAAATTTGGTTCTTAATTCGGTTGTTGGTTTCTTTTCAGGTTCAGAAGTGGCTGGGAAATGAGAAGAAACCCCTCGATTGGGGCTGGATACGAAGTACACAAGGCCTCATTCCGCAACTGATGACGAAACCACCAGCTCCTCAGCCCCTGCTAAACATGATTTCCTGCAACTGCAAAAAAGGTTGTACCAACAATTGCGGTTGTAGAAAAGCAGGATTAAATGCTCGGCTGTTTGCAGACACTGTAGCGGTCAGTCTTGTGAAAACATACCAGACCTTATATTTGATGACATTGATGAATCACTCATCGATGATCCACCATCAGATGACGATTTCGACCTGCCTGATCCGATCGATGAAGAAATGCTAACGAAGCAAACTGCCCCAAAAAGAAGTGCTGTGGATTTAGAAGACCAGCCTGGTCCATCAAAGATGTACAAGAATTACTAGTATACAATACATAAGTACAATAGTAAGTACAATGAAGTATTTCATAATACAAAAAAAAAATCAAATCATCATTTTATATTTGCTATAATGGTTTTTTAAGTAATTTATAATGCTTATTTCGTTAACAGTCGTCGTTTATTTTACAAACCCTTTTTAAAATATTTGCTTACTGACCTCATTAACTTTGGACAGCTGTATCTCAAGAACTAGTAGGTCTAAAAAAAAACAAATTAGTGTCGTTTTGTTGGAAAATTAGTCCTTCTTAATATTATTTATGATAACTTTTGCCGTTAAATGGGTCCTTAGTGGTCAATATTGACAAACACTGGAAAAAAACTGTTAATTTTTTTTGTTTTTTAAATTTTGCAAAACTTTAAAGTGCTGTATCTTAGAAACTATTTCACCTAGAAAGACCAACTTAACCTCGTTTTTTTGTAAATTTTGTTTACTTCAAAATTGCATATACGGACTTTTGCCGTAACATTAGTCCTTGGTGGTCAAAATTGACAAAAAGTGAAAAAAGGGTGAAAATTTAGCGGTTTTAGTAATATTTAACAATGATCCGGAGGGCTTTCAAGGTCGAAAACTCTGATTTGTCATTACCACTTCATCAGATACAACATATCAAAAAATCAGAACTACCTCATTTCATGCAAGGTAAAATGTACCAATTCCATGGACTATAAACAGAATAAAGAACCCACATTATTTACAGTAGTTGTTCGAAGTGTCGTCCACCCACACGTATGCAAGCATGGACTCTTCTTCCCATAGACTGACGCACATTTTCGAAGATTTCCGGGGTGTTTCTTATGGTTTGGCAGCATACTAATATACGATTTCGTAACTCTTCTTCGGTATGAATCGGCACTTGGTACACTAAGCTTTTCAGATGCCCCCAGAAAAAATAGTCTAAACTGTTAAGGTCCGGAGATCTAGGTGGCCATGGCTGCGTTCCTCCGCGACCTATCCACCGATTGCGATAGGTGTGATTTAAAAATTCACGCACTCGTAAGCTAAAATGTGGAGGCGCACCATCGTGCATTAGCCACATCTGGTTTCTTAATAATAATGGAAGGTCTTCAAGCATTGGCGGCAGATCTTCTTCAAGAAAGTGTAAATATGATTGTCCATCAAGTCTTCTTGGGAGAAAAAATGGGCCTATCAAATAATCATCAATAATGCCAGCCCAAACATTTATTGAGAACTGTTCTTGATGATTTGATTCTACAATTGCATAAGGGTTTTCATCCGCCCATAAATGGTTATTATGGAAATTTCTTATTGAGTTTCGAGAAAAATTAGCTTCGTCGGTAAAAAGAATGTGCCTGTCAAATAACGGATTTTCCATCAGGTTTTGAAGAAACCACACACAGAAATTAATGCGCATCGGGAAATCTCTAGGGAGTAATGCCTGGACTCTTTGAATGTGATATGGGTATAATAAATTTTCGATGAGAATTTTCCAAACAAGAAAATGTGAAACATTAAATGTTGCCGCGATTTTCCTCGTGCTACTTTCGGGGTTCTCCTCAATTTCGTGTAAAATTCCTTCTTCAAGTTCCGGTGTTCTTACTGTTTGATGGACTCCTTTAGCACTGTGGTCTACTTTTAAAGTTCCGGTCTCGTGGAGACGTCTATGAATCCTAGAAAATGTTCTCGGATCGGGTAGTACGCGATTTGGATACCGCTCTTGGTATATCCGCCTGGCTTCGTATGCATTACCGTCTGCAAGCCCATAAATAAAATGCATGTCAGTTAATTCACTGTTTGTAAAATTTACCATTCTTTTATTATAATTTAACGTCTTACTGTAATAATAATTATTTAATAATGCAAAATCAATGCCAGGCCTTTTGTCTTTATGAAAAGAAACGTCAAAATTGATGTAGCTTTACCCAGCCTACTGATTTTTATTTGATTTGCTTTAAGAGGGCATTTAATATGGTTACCGTTTTTTTCTTTTCAAACGTTCAGTTGAATGTCACTGGTGAGTAGAAAATAAATTGTTGTCCCAAAAAAAGTGTTTCCACTCATGGTGGGTGCCAACCAAATTCAACAAAATAAATAAAAGCAGTCTCAATGAACCGAAGAAAAAAATGTTTTTTTTGTTTTTATTTTTTTACGCGAAAACGGTGCGTCGTACAAAAGTAAGTCCATAAACGAAATTTGCTTTAAAATAAATGGGAATTTCAAAAGTAAGTTTCGTTTTTAGAAAAAGCAGTGGCGTATCCATTTTTTCTTTAAAAATATTCAGTTCAAACCCCGTACGGACGTCACTGGTAAAAATTTTTATAAATCTGTTAGGTCAAAAAATGCTCCTTATTGATTAAAAGGTATGTACAAAATTTCATAAAAATATCTAAGAGTGATTTATATAAAAAGGTTATATTTTTCTTAAAATGTTAACACCCTGTAGCTCAAAAATGAAGAGGTTTATGACATATGTCCATATGAACTTTTTATCTTAGAATCATTCATAGATTATCACCCTTAAGTATCGGCACTCAATTAAATTACACCCTGTATAGCTAGTTAATTTATTATGTAGTGTTTTAGTGTTTATTCGTTTGTTGTATTTTGTTATTTTGACGCTTTATTTTAGGATTCGTTAGGGTTGGGGCGCACCAAAGGCATATATAAAGGCCTGATAAAATTTTTCTTTTTATTCTTACAGCTTTGTAAATGAGAATGTAAAGATTCTTTGTATAATAAAGGTTTTTTTGACTTTGACTTTGACTTTGAAAACATTTTCTAAACGTAAAAAATAAAAAAGACAAAGTTCTATAGTTTCAAATCAACACTTATGAATAAACTTAGAACTTTCTCTCTGTCGATGGCGTATGAATCAATTGCCATTATCCATCGATCCATTCAGTTACAACTGCATCAAGCGAAAGAAATTCCAGCAAGTCATTAAAACATATTTAAGGTCAACTTGGGGTCAAGAAAGGTTGTCAACAATGAAGGCCACAATAACGATTGCAATAACATTGTGGATGAGTTTGCATCACACAAGGAAAGAAAAGTTAATTTTTAAAGAATATCCTATAGATCCTTACATTGTGTTCAGTATTCACCTTTTCTTGATACTACATATTATATATGTATGTTTGAGTTTCTATTTCTGTAAACTGTGAGTTATTTATTATAGACGGGCGGCAACGTGCCATTTGTGTTCACCAACCCAATATTTTGGTATAACTTTATGAGACTCAAACCATCGAATTAAGTAGGTATTTTTACGTAAAAAAGTTAAATATGCTGACTTTTAGTTTTGGTCGAAACTAAAGTTATTGCAAAAAAACGTAAAAGAATTGGAAATATTAAATTTAATATTTAACTTCCAATAACTTACGAAGTCTATTGCTGCGTTTTGCAATTACCTCGGAGATGAGATCGGAGAAGAGTAGATACAGAGTCACGGGTTTGAAATCTGTCAGTGATAACATCGAGCACGGAAAAATAAAAGCGTCAACGGACTTTTAGGGTTATACTGTTTTTGGATTTTTGTTATTTTTTGTTCTCATCGTTCTTGTTATATAAATTATTATGGAAAATCAAATGCTACAAACAGATTATCGCAGATTACTTTGGTTAAATCCAGAAATAAGTAAAAAAATATTATACCTACCGAAAACTTTCAACAGTGGCGTAACTAGGGGCATGTGCCCCCCCCCCGCATTTTGAAAGCGCCCTGCTATTTTGCACCTGTCTGAATCCTTCACACTTACACTATAGTAAAAAATATTGTCATTTGTAAGCGTCAAGCGTTATAGCACGAATTTCAGCTTATTGCCCTGTGCCAAAATATGAATTTTGGTGCGCGGCATTCATTTAAACATGACAACAAGCTTTTATCTTATACTGTTATTGGGTATAATATTAAATTATTAAAATTATTAATTATGGTTTAGTACGTTACCCTTATTTTATAACGACTCATATTACATTATTTCTCATTCATTATTGTTTATTTTTAACTTTAATATTGTGATAATGAAACTATTATTTTCGTCGATTTTCATTTGATTTATTATTTTCATCAAGGGATTTGAGGGCGCCCCTGGCTTTGCTGCGCCCCCCGCAATGCGGGGCCTGCGGGGGCGGTTTTTACGTCACTGACTTTTAATATCGGCCAAACACCATAGCGTTATTAACAGCTGTTTGGTAAAATCAATTTTTGGATGACCAGAACGTATATTATTTGCATATGGTCCCTATAAAAATATTTAAGTCGATACATGTTGAAAGATTAACGGCAACATTTTAAAATATTCTCTAAATTGATGATCCTCAAAATTATAAACAGTAGGTTAACCTTTTGCATAATTTTAATTTTTTTTCAATATGTCCTCGTCGTCGCCATCGGGTTCTAAATTTATGCACAATTATATTCCCTATGTTGCAAATTGCTAAGCAGCAGTAATAGTAATCAATATTATCCATTTTAAAATTCTTCTTAATAAATTAAATGTAAAGAGAAAAAAACTTGTTTTGGCGCAAACAGATCAAAAAGTGACGTTATTAACCAATCATCCTCACCAACAAATTTCAAGTAGATCTGCGACCTCTCTCCGAGAAATCGGAGTAGAGAGATTACACTCGACGGCTTCGCAAAGGTGGAGAAAGAAGGGGCTAAGATTTACTCCGCGGTCACAAGAAGACATAAAAGAACGCCATGGGAGCGGATCAAGGAAATAGATCGTATTGCAGAACGCAGTAATTAAAACAAAAATTTTATATTTTGGCAGATTTAAAGCCTGAACAAGTGAACATTTCTGTTTAGTACAAGGTATCAATTTTTCCATAAGCATACCTAAATATTAACATAAAAAAATATTCAACTCATTTAAAAGGTAACAACATTATTATTTTTAAATTATCCTCACTCGCTTATATAAGAAGCTATGAAATACAATTTTACATCAAAAACTGTAGAAATTGATTGACTTCATTTGGTCTCACTTAATATTAGGGTTATTTATAATAATAAAAAATAAATATAAATTTAATAGAGAGCCAATATTTGAGGGTAGCATATAGTAGTAGGTACCTTCTATACTTTTTGCTACTAATATAATATTCTGCTAAAGACTCTCTTTGGTGCCACAGATAGGGTCAAGTAGCCTAAGAGTACGCGCCCGCCTAGGAGTCCACAACCAATATATTTAATAATAAGTATTCGTAAAACACGTGCTGGCATCTATTATCAAGCTTATTAGTTATACAAGGCGACACTTGTTTAGTTTGACACTTGACCCGGCAGTTTCACGTTTGAGCGTAATGTTTTTGTTGCTCGATAAGTTTACGCGCCACCAAAAGACTAATTTTTATAAGTTTTGGGGTATTTAAATTATCTTTGTAGTGGTAAGTAAGCAATATAGTGTCTTTCTATGTGTCCTGCGGGAAAAAATACAACGTTTTCTATCAGAATTAACGGATTCTCTTTTGATTATTTACATCGGCAAAATGTATATGAGACGAGATTAAAGTTATCAGATGTGTTCATTTCTCAAGAGTTCGCACAGCGTACTCTTGGGAAATATTACCAAATTGAGTTTTTTGAAATTCTTTAATAGAAAAAATATTTAGATTGCCCTTTTTTTTCAGAAAATGAGCAAATATTACAAAAGAAAGTCCAATAGAAAACTAATCTTCACTGAAGAGTTAATGGCACAAATACGAACAGATATGGAAAATGGTAAATCGAAGAGACAAATAGCGAGAGAATTGAATACTAATTGGGCGACTCCCCGAAAACGTTTAAAACAAGGAACAATACCAGAGTCACTGGGAAGATTTAAAAGCGTTTTTAGTCGAGAAATGGAGGCGCAGTTAGCAGAAAATGTGAGGGAAATAACCCAAAGGTTTATGGTCTAACTAGAAAAGATCTTCGATGTAATAAAAAAACTGCAGGCGAAAAATGGTTTAGAAACTTTTGCATAAGACAAGATATGACACTACGTCAGCCCGAAAAATGCTCATGGGGAGAATTATGGGATTTAATCAGCCACAAGTAGAAACGTTTTTTAAAAACCTAAAATCTTTGTATAAAAAATACAACTTTCCTCAAAATCGTGGTTTTAATATGGATGAGACCGGTTTGAGCACGGTGCCAAATAAATTGCCCAAAATTACTACGGAAAAAGGAAAAAGGATGGTTGGAAAAGTTACTAGCGCAGAACGTGGCCAGTTAATTACCGCGGTTTGTTGCTTTAACGCAGGCGGAGATTATATACCTCCTGCATTAATTTTTCCCCCAAAAAGAATACGAGAAGATCTTTATAAAGATGCCCCTAGCGGAACCCTTAAAATGATATCAGACTCAGGATTTATTAATTCTGATCTATTTCTTGTATGGATTTAACATTTCAAGCATGCTAAGCCTAGTCAAAAAGAAACCATTCTATTGCTGCTTGACAATCACGTTTCCCATCGCTCCCTTAACGCAGTGAATTACTGCCGTGACACTGATATCCACCTTTTGTCACTTCCTCCACATTTCAGTAACCGCCTCCTCTAATGTTTTTTTGGTCCACTCAAGACTTCCTATTCCCAGTTTTGTGACAATTGGCTGGTTTCTAATCCGGGAAAGGCTATCACACAGTCGGAAGTATCTGGCTTGTTTCGTATGGCCTATCATAAGATTGCCAATATGGAAAAGGCAGTAAATTCGGTTGCGTCCACTGAGATTTATACCTACAACTCAGAAATTTTCGGTGACGAAGACTTTGCTCCTTCAGATGTAAGTAACAGGACGACAGAAGAATATGAGAAACTCGCGGAAAAAGAAAAAGAACCGTGTAACGTATCAGTTAATAAAGCAGAAAACGAAGAACCTCCTAAAAAAGATTTCACTGAAACCTGTAATGATGTGGCAATGAGTGATGCATCATCAAGCAACAACAGCAAGATAATAATCGAGGTAGTTGATTAAACAATAAGTGTTCCATAAATTGAGATAATTGAGAAACCAGTCACAGTCAACATGGATCAGGTAAAGATCTTGGACCTTGGAACCATTTTACTTATTAACGGCGACAAAAATAAGAATGTTATCAGTAATAAAGACACTATGTCATGTTCTGCAAATAGTCATTCCTCTCCTGTTGTGTCTCCGTACCAAATTAAACCTTTGCCAAAAATGGAATTTATTGGCGCACGAAAGGCACAAAAATCCGAAATTCTGACAAACAGTCCCTTTAGAGAAAGCCTTCAAGAAACAGCGCCGGTTAAAAAAGTTAAGACTGTACAGAAAAAAACACAACTTAAAGATTGTTCTTCAAAAGCATTACCAATAAAGAAAAATAAATTGGTGAAGTTCACTAAAGGACCCCAACCTCAACATCCTCTAAAAAAGATGCCGAAAGTGAAATTTTTTGCCCCGCGTGCAACGAGAAATTTAGGGACCCACCGGATGAAGACTGGATTCAATGTTTTGAGTGCACCCAATGATGGCACGAAGAGTGCAGTTTTTATCCAGGCGGTCAATTTTCCTGCGATTTCTGTACTTAGTTCACACATGCGTACTCTTGAGCATGCGCCTGCGTACTCTTAAGGCAAGCCGTTCTCAAAAGTACGCAAGTGTAAAATATTTGAAAAAAAGAAAAAAAAAAAAACTGTAATAATTAATAAAAAATAAAAAATTAAAAAAAATAAAAAAAAGATTCTTATTCACTTTATTTTATCTTATTTATCTTAATATGTTCTTGTTGATATTTTTATTAATTATATACTTGGGTCACCACGGCCACTCAGTTTTTTAATTCGCTTGAGAGCTAAGGTCGTAGATTTAATTCAGATAAGATTTTTGGGCGCCATCAACCAAAGGGGTTGAAAAAGATTATAAAGAAAATAGTAAATAGAATATTTAGTTCCCTAGCCCTGAAAGAGAAAGCAGTATGAATAAAACAATTATTTTAATCAATTCCTATTTTATTAATAAAAGAATAGTATTTTCCAACAAACACCCATTTTATTCATTTAGGAAGAAATAAACATAACATAGAAAAGGAATTTGAATAAAAGGCTAAGCAACTAAATCAGAGAAAGAAGATATAAAAAATAACATAGAAAAAGTTATGACATGAGCTAGACAGCTCCACTAAAAGATATATTAGATCGTAGGAAATCAAACAGAATAAGTAGTGAGGATTCTTTCTAAACACCCAATATAAAAGGAGTCAAATACCAACTAAAAGCTTTGAACATAATTAAAGTGTAATTACTTTAAAGGTAGTGACCAAAATAAAACAGAATTTAAATTTAAGGTAAACTAAATCAAATTATAGCATTCATTATGCCAAAATTGAAAATTAAATATTCTTTATAGTAAAGTCAATGATAGGTCAATCGAAGCACTTACGATGCCCCAAAATTTGGTTAAAATCCCTTGAGAAATTTATGATAACTTCAAGGTTATATCATTAAAGACATTTACCCTTTTGCCAAAATTCAAAGTAAAGCAACATTTAGGGTAAAGTTAATATAAAGTCATACAGGGTGTTATGGAAATGACTTATTATTTTTTAACCCGTAAATATATAGGTCGAGACGAATTGGGGAAAAATTGCTATAAATGGCGCTCGAAGCTAGAAATTCGAGAAAAATGCCTTCAAAAATTTAGGTCCAAAACACCTACGCGCCAATGACCCAAACAGCTGATTTGGGTAATTGTTTACTTTAGTGCAAATGTTGAATTTTTCGCTAAAATTTCGTATATAGGCTAATTAAGGGTAGCTGATCACAATTTTCCTTTTGCGTTTAGGCGGCAAATGCACTGGTTTTGAGAAAAAAAATGTTAAAGTTTTTCTAACTCACCGGTATGTTATTTTGCATGTAATCCTAAAATGTTGCTATTTCCAATAAAATATTACTTGTCGGAGTCATAGTATACACTTCTGAGTTGAAATAAACGAAATATGCCACAAGGAAACTCTGAAAAACGGGATAACTTGTAAGCGAACAGAAAACTCTACGTTATCTGGAAAAAGACGGGAGACAGCTCACTGACAAGCTGGCCAAAAAAGCAGAAGCAAACTGCACGACCCATGTTGTCAGATTGTTAGTGTATTATAAATTGCCTATACTTTCAATTCATTTTTATTAATTGAATGAATCCTATTGGCTCGAGCTAGCATATCATTCTCCTGGATGGAAGCCATTAATAATTACAAGAAAAAGAAGAACAATCTGGCAACGTGAGTGCAATGAATCTGAAAAGAGACGTTTCTACTTTGTCGGCGTATTAACAACGAATTTAATTAAGTTTGTGCCTTTTCCATTGTTTTTTTGCTAAAATGTTGTTCTTATTTTATGAACAGATAGTTTGGTGAAAGTTTTATCACATATTTTGAAGGGAAAACCATAAAATCTAGGAAATTGAAAGGAAAGTGAAACGCGACACCCAAAGAATACCCTAACCTGTAAGTGAAAAACTTTAACATTTTTTTTTCTCAAAACCAGTGCATTTGCCGTAAAAACGCAAAAGGAAAATTGTGATCAGCTACCCTCAATTAGTCTATATACGAAATTTTAGCACAAAATTCAACATTAATTGCACTAAACTAAACAATTACCATTCCAGCAGTTTGTCTTGTCAAAAACACATGTGTTCAGGGGCATTGAACTATCATGGAAGGCGCACATAGTCCGGTTTTAAGGTATTTTACAAAATTCAAAATACTTCCGATTTTAGAAAAAAAAACTATCAAGTGTAACTCTAGACCACCTCAGGAGTGGCCCCTTAAAATATAATAAGTCATTTCCATAACACCCTGTATACATAAATATATAGCATTCACTACGCCAGAATTTAAAGTGAGATAGAATTTAGAATCAAATTCAAAATTAGTAATATCACTTCCAGATTATATTAATAAAGACATTTACCATGCCCTATTCCAAAATAGAATTGGGAAACTTAAAACTTTAGTTATGTTCCCAACAAAATAGCTTAGGGGTGAAGATAAAGATTATCTAGCTAAGTCTAACTAATAGATATAGCCAAAACCTAGAATGACGAAAATACATACTGATGGTAACTAAAATTTCTGGGTCAGTAAGTAATGTATTCAAGACCGGGATTATCAGTCTCTTATTAACCCGCTCAACAGATATAGATATATCCATTACAAGATTAAGTTCAATGAAGAGGTTACCGATATAGGAATATCCCAACAACTTCATAGGGGTATCTTAATAAAATTAAGTCAAAATAGAGAAAATTACAGCTATAGAAATATCTCAATACTCTATAGGGATATCTTGATAGCATTAAGCAAAAATAAAGAAATTACAGATATAATATCTCAATAACTTAGTGCGAAAATGCATACTTCCTGAGGAAGTTCTAGATTTATACTTAAAATTAAACCTTTAACAGCTACTTCGGTTAGGAAGTAAGACTTACGTTTATTGTTTAATGTAAATCTCAATTTAAGATAATTAAAATAACCATCTTATACTCCTTGACGAGTAAAAGTTAGTTTCATAAGTCAAAACTAGCCTGTTCCAGCTAGATAATCATAAAACCTACTAGGGATTAATATACAAATGAATTTACAATAAATAGACCAACCACTCAAGCATTCCTTGACGAGGGAGGTTTCGGTTTTAAATTGAAAACTAAGTTTTCGTATGATACAAGATAAGCAGTTTAGGTAATATGTACATTACTGGATTGACCCATCCACTTTAAGCGAAATCTACAAGAATTTACAACAGTCTTAAGCGAAGCTAGGGTAATTATACACTATACATAAAAATATACAGAGGGAAGAATATACAAATATAATACAGTCTACCAAATCACCACATAAAAGGTTCATAACATAGGAAACTAAGTTAAGGGTTAACAAATTGTCTTTTAGTGATCAATTTAAAAAAGTTAAGTCCGGTGAGTGTGGCATTGTGCCAGTGAAAACGTTACAAGTGATTAAAAAGAGGTATTTTAGCAATATTATCTAAAACGGTGGCTCTTGGCCCATTAATAGTACATTACGAGTGATTCAACTGAAGTATTGAGGTGAAATTATCCTGAATTATTAGACCATGAAATTTACTTATTCAAACTCAGAAGAAGGGTTTTTTGGTACTATATTTTATGAAATTTAATAAAAATTAGTCGGAGGTGGTGTTAGTACAGTAATCAAGGAGTAAAAAATGCTACTTAGCTCATGTAAGGCAGGACTCTAGCAGACAGGCACGACGGATTATGCGTCAATCTCCAGCATCAGATCAATGTGGACGGTTGACCATACAGCACGTCGGGGTGACCGGCACATGCACCGAAACAGGAACTTCATCCAAAATGACACCCCCACTCGTCTTGGCCTCTCTAAGACATACATCCTCCATTCCAGACATGGGATCCATAGCAGGGTAAAGGATTTAGAGGAAGACTCCAGGTTACGAATACTGACTAAAGCATTTCCAACACATGGCTAAATCCATGTAGAAAGTAGAAAATAGAAGTAGAGGGTAATAAAGGTAGAAGATAAAAGATGTAGGAGATAAAAGAACCAGAAGATAAAAGAAAAATAGACGGTAATCGAAGTAGACAAAGGAAGTAGAAAAAGAAGTTGATAAAAGAAAAATGAAGAATAATGAATAACGACAAATGAAGAATAATGAAGCCTAAAACAAAACGTGAACATTAGGACGCCATTTTGTGAAACCCAAAAGGTATTACTTACCAGGTGGTCGGGCTTTCCTCGGTCTTAGGTGACGAACAATCCCATTTAAGGCTCAAAAGACAGCTTCTATGTTGAATTCCGATCCGGCCATTGCCGCCACATATAAAATGCAAATTATCAACACAAAACTGTAATTTTTATCTTCGTCACCTGCTGTTCAAGTCTTCTGGACCGGTATATAGAACGAACAGACCGAAGCACTACGCCGTAAAGTCCTTAAATAGACTTTCCTATAAAAAAAAAACAACTTCCCACTCGTGACTCGTACTGCTTCGAAAACCCATGTGACTTCCGGCAATTGGCAAGTAAAGCTGGAGGGCACTTTGAACTTGAAAACGGGAATCTACTCATTTTAACCAAAAAAGCCATGAAAATAGATGCAAGTTTGACCCGAAACTAAATGCTTTAAAATACTAGGTTAGGTAACGTCGAAGAAACGGCAGTCATCCCAAAAATGTAAAAGATCGCATAATACCATCTGGGTGTGCAAGTGATATTCCGACAGCTAGTCATGCATATCGTCATTTTCTGGGTTGCCTATACGTAGGTTATTGTATTAAGAAAAATCGGCCTGGACGCCGAACCTTTTAGACAGGGGCGTATTCAAAAATTTTTAAAAAATTTAATTATTTAAGTTGGTCAAAATTTGATAAAAACTCGGGCTATCTACTAACGTTGTAACAAGCACAAAAAGATTGTTACAAATACCCCCTTTCAACAAAAAATTAAAAAAATAAGAAATAAGAAATAATTCAGGACAATTGAGTACCTCTTAACATCTAATTACCAAAAAAATTTTAGGCTACATGTTGCCTTTACATTTGAGATACAATATACATTTCGGTTTATATTTTAGTCTTAATTACTAACTTACTAGCTATGGAATACGGTTGGGTTTAGGGCTGGTCAGCGTCTTCAAGATCAATACTGCTATCCAGAGGGGATTTAAGATCTTTAATGTGATACCGACCGATGCTTTTATCGTGCTCATCCTTAAGTTCATAAATGATTGGAGAAATTTTCTTAATGATTTTACATTTAATGAATTTCTTTGCCAGTTTTTTAGAAAAATAATTCCCAGCGTCAGACAAGATGAAATTTCTTTTATAGACTACGTCACCCACATTAAACTCAATATTTCTCTTTCTCAAATCATAATATTTCTTATTTCGCTCATAAGCTTTATTGATGTTTTTAATAACTTGTTCATAAACGTCTGGTAATTTAGACAGTTCTTGAGCTAAGTTTTGTCTGTCGTCAAATTTATAGGGACAAAGGTTTTTACTTTCTATGATACCAAAATAATCTCCAGAGGTAGGTAAGTTACGTCCAAAAGTTAAGAAAGCTGGTGAAAATGCAGTTGATATGTGTGTAGTGGTGTTTATAGCGTTACATATGTGGTGTACGTGTTTGTCCCAGTCACGGTGGTTATTTTCTTTAATATAGGACCTAATCGCGGTGCCTATCACTCTATTTGCACGCTCTACGTTATTTGTTTGGGGATGGTATCTGGCATTGTACCAGATGTGACCTACTTTATAACTATTCATCAGGCTGGTGAATTCTTTTGATTTAAACTGCGTACCATTGTCTACTACTAGAACTTGGGGAACACCAAAATATATAAAAACTATTTCCTCCAGAAAGCTACAAATTTCCTTAGTCAAAGCTCGTTTCATTTTATGGATAAAAGTAAATTTGGTGAACCAGTCTATTACGACGAGCAAATAACAAAAGCCGGACCTGGATTTTGGAAATGGTCCCTGAATGTCTATAGAAAGTAATTTAAATGGTGTGGAAATATTCTTAGGTGCCCCCATGAGACCAGCCCTAGCAAATTGAGAAACTTTCTGTTCATTACAAACCTGACAACGAGAAATATACGTCTTTATACCTCGTCTAATCCCTGGCCACCAGCATTGTTCTAAAATTTTATCGAGACACTTTTTAAAACCAAAATGTGCGCCCAATGGATTATCATGAAAAGACTTCCGATCTTTTAATTCGTGGTATGATTAGTTTCCAATCTTTTTGGTTAATTTGAACATTGTGACTACTGGGGAAATGTTTATATAAGTTATTACCCTCTATTCGAAAAGCTGGATATTTTTGAGGATGTTTTTGTATTTTATCCCTCAACTGTGAATACCATTTATCTAGTGGAACGTTATCTATTGATGAAATTTCTGGAAAACTACGACTAAGTGCGTCTGCGACGACGTTTGAGGTGCCAGACCTATGCTTAATAACAAAATTAAATTGTGACAGCAAGATGGACATTCTAGCTAATCTACCCATGGGGTTTTCTAATCGGAAAAGCCACTGCAAGGAATAATGGTCAGTTAAAATTGTGAAAGTTGGGCCACCCTCTATATAAGACCTAAACTTTAGTACAGCGTGTACTATGGCCAAAAGCTCTTTTTCTGTAACTGTCATGTTAATTTCTGATTTTGTTAAGGTTCTAGAAGCATAAGCTATTACATATTCGTCGTCCCCATCTGATTGAGTAAGGACCGAGCCTACTGCTGCGTTTGATGCATCAGTTTGTATGGTAAAGGGTTTATTAAAATCTGGATTTCGCAACACCGGTGTTGTAACTAGTCTTGTTTTAATATTTTCAAAAGCTTGCTCCGCTTCAGGGTTCCACTCTACAACTTGTTTTTTCTTTTTACTTTTTGTTATATTATTTAAGGGTACTATAAGTTCAGAAAAATTTCTGATAAATTTTCGATACCAAGAAGCCATTCCCACAAAACGTTTAATGCCTGTGACATCTTTAGGTTTTTGATAATTACAGATGGCTGAAACTTTGTCAGGATTCGCGTGTAATCCATTCTTGTCTACTACATAACCAAGAAAAGCAAGGCTAGGTTGACAAAATTTACACTTTTTTGCATTTATGGTGAGGCCTGCATTTTTAAGAGTATCAAAGACTTTATTTAGAGTTTCCAAGTGAGAGTCAAAATCGCTATTTACTACTACCAAATCATCAAGATAAACAAAGATGTTCTTTTCTAAAGTGGGGTCAAAAAGGCGGTCCATTAATTTTTGGAGGGTTTGAGCAGCATTACATAGCCCGAAAGGCATACGAACGAATTCAAAATGTCCCCTGTTAATGACAGTAAACGCGGTCTTGGCACATGAGTCTTCACTTAGTTTTATTTGCCAGAAAGCGTGCTTTAAATCTATAGAGCTTAAAAATCTAGCATCTTTTACTTTGTCTAGTGTTCTTGATAGGTATGGTAAAGCATAAGGGTCTTTAACTGTATAAGAATTTATGGCTCTTCCATCATAGCATAACCGGTATTCACCTGAATCTTTCTTTACAAGCAAGACATTGGCGGAATACGGGCTTGTGGAAGCTCTTAGCACACCGAGAGTTAATAATCTATCGATCTCGTCGTTCATGTATTTTTGCATATAGGGAGAAAGAAGAAAAGGTCTCTTACGAAAAGGTTCCTTACATGTAAGTTCTATTTTATGTTCTATTAAGTTGGTCACCCCTAATGTATCTGATACTAACTCATCAAACTTCCTAATCATATTCTCTAATCTACCCTTTTGTACCACTGTTAGATCGTTTTCAGACTGGATAGATATCTTTTCGAATTTTTCTTTAACAATAATTTCATTTAAACCCAGAGTGCTGTTTAAATCATAGGAATTGTCCTTAAAATCTAGTCTTAAGTTCATTTTTTGACAGAAATCTATGCCCAAAATAAAAGATTGATGAATGCTTGGAACTACTAATACTTCTAGGTCTACCTTTTTATTACTTAAGTAAAGTGGAAGAGTAACAGATCCTAAAATTGATTTTGGTTTGCCATCAGCAGTGGTAATGGATTCTCTACTGAATTCTTTAATTGTGAAACCTAAGTTTGATATGATTTGATATCCTCTCTTCCCTACTACGCTTTGCATAGCCCCTGTATCCAATAAAGCAGTCACCAGTTTATCTTTAATAAAAACGTCTAGATAAGGTCTTTGGTCGTTATTTGATTTGAAATTTTCTAGAAAATCATCATTAAAAAATAAAATGCACCTTTTAAAATAATATATTTACTATTCAATTCTTATATTTTCACAAAAATTTTCATTCTATAAATATACAAATTATAATTTTTCACAAGTCCACCCAATTTCTGAGGTTCCTACTCAATTTTGGCTGTACTCATTAATTTGAGGCAACCATTTAAAGTTTTTATAGTCAACTCGATTATGGGTAAGTCAGTGTTCACCATGATTCTAACTAGCTTTGTAAAGATGAAATTCCTTCTAGTATCCCCTGAAGATGGACGTCTAGACGCCCGAAACATGTAGGGAACAAGAATTTTACCTTTATTAAATTTGTGGAGGAAGACATTGTCGTTTTATTTACAATACGTTATTTGATTGTTTTGAGAATAAAGGTGAAATTTCATTATATTTAAAGAAATGTTTTACTGTATTTAGCCACTTAGACCAGTTGTTCGATAAATGAAAAATATCGGACTTTAAATTTGCTTTTAAACACTCCCTGCCGACTGATGAGAGTAGGTTACTACGTTTTTTGGACCACAAGCTTTACAATTAGGTCTGGTGACATTTTTGTGTCCACACTTATAACAGAAAATTTTCTTTTTCATTTTACAGGCGGACAAGATATGCCCCTCTTCGTCGCAGTTAAAACATTTAACTCTCTTTTTTAAAATAGGCTGAGTTATACCAGTAGTTTTATTTGTTTGATCTAAAGCGCTTAAATTTAGGTCTTGAAAATTTATTAAATTATCAGTACTATTGACATTGTGACTTGAATTTTGTTTTCCTTGTTCTAGATTGACATTGCTAGGAGATTGATTAATTTCACTAACGTTTCTATTATTATTATTAAATTTTTGGAAAGGCTTTCTATAAGCTAGCTCGGGTTCCAGAGTGGAATAATTGCAAAACGGTGGAGCTTGAAACTTATCAGTTCTTACTTTTGTGTCTTCTAAAATTCGACAAAGATTTTTTAACTCAAATAAAGATACTGGTTGCCTCAGAGCTAATTGTCCCTGGTAATAGGGTAACAGATTTCTAGTTATTATTTTTAATTGTACGCTCTCGTCAACTGGGTTTAAAAATCTTTTAAATAAATTTTCCATAACCGCTATATAGATAAGCGCCCTTTCAGTAATACCTTGAGTACGAGATCTCATTTCATCCCACAATGCTAATTCATAGTCTATAGGCAAGAAGTTTAAACGCAACTGATAAACTTACTCATCCCAAGTGTTAACTAGACTTCTTATTGACCTGTACCAAATTAAAACATCCCCTTCAAAAAGTTCGTGTGAAAAATTTAAGAGCCCTTCTCTAGGTATTCTATATGCTAGACAAAATTCCTCTACCCTCTCTAAAAAGCTGTGTAGACTTTGGTTTCTACCATTGAACTTAAGACCAATACGATTTAAGGGAGGTAGTCTGTAATTATCCTGACTACTTAACGAATTTGAAGGCACTTGTCTATTTAAGAATGAGGTCCGGTAAGGATCGTTATTTAATTGTTGATTAAATGGCCGGGGTTCGTTTAAATTTAAATTAGAGGCTATGCTATCGAAAATTCCTGAGTTTGGAAAACAGTTATAACTCGGATTAGGTAAGCTTGTGGTGATATTAGGTGGAGGACCATGTGCAAATAAACTATTCCTATTTATATCTGGTCTTGAGCTATCTATGTTATAGGTATCTGCCTGTGGCAAGTTAGGACCCTGCAAAAATGAGCGATTTATAGTGACATTTCCTTCAGATTGATATTTGCTATGCAAGTTTGCCTGTGGCAAAATAGGACCCTGCAAAAATGAGCGATTTATAGTGACATTTCCTTCAGATTGATATCTGCTATGCAAGTTTGCCTGTAGCAAAATAGGACCCTGCTCTAAACTTTGTTGTCTCTGAAAAATATGACCTGCGGCCTGATTTACTTGGTTTCCTGACATAAACCCACTTTCCTCCCTAATAAGGCTATTATCCATGTCGTGTGGAGAGTCTCCCAAGGTGGCCATATGTGAAAATCTATCCAAGGAATCTAATCTGCCCTGTTCATTATAAAAGTCTGGCATTATTCGCGAACTTTGAGGTCTTGAGTTTAAATTGATATGTCGTGTGTTTAAGTTGGTATTTTGTTGGGTGTCTCTACTAGATAAGGTTGCAAGATTTGGTGTGCGGGAACAATTTGGTTGAACCCAGCTTTCAAAGTCATTATCAATTAAATTTTCGCCATTATCAACTTTATTTTGAGATATTGAGTTTAAACTAAATTGTCGTCTATACAAGTTGACGTTTTCTTGTGTGTCCCTACTAAACAAAGTTTTAGGCTGTAATGTATGAGAACAGGTTGGTTGAATAGAGCTTTCAAAATCATTATTGTTACTCATATGTTGAGATACGGAATTTAATTGTGAAGCCTCCTGTGCTGGCCCACGAACAAGAACGTCAGAATGAATAATTATTTTAGGATTTTCTCCTGGATTTACTTTTTGTTCGTCGGTCGCAAAAGATACTCTACGAGAATTTACAATTTCAGGAGTTTCAGAATCGCTTTCATACGAGGTCTCTGAAGAACTTTCATCTGTGTCCTTGAAATGCAAAAGATTGACGTCATTATTTTGAGCTTTTGCCTTTAAATTGGCAATAAGAGAGGTTGTTTCCGTTATAAGTTCGGATTTGAAATTATCTTCTTCTGGGTTACCAGAAGAGATATACTCTAATCTACGTTTAACATGTAGTAAACGTGACATAGCTCTTTTATAATCAACATGCTCTTTATTGGAATTAAAAATGGTTACCAATCCTTGTAATATCACGAGTTTTCTTTGGCATATTTGTGTTTCTTGTTGAAAATCCATCGGTATCGCCGGATGAGGCACGATAGAATCATCTTTCTCAGCTTTCTGTAGCTGTCGCAATAAGGATTTGAGGATGTTGACTTTTGATCCTGGATCAGCCTGGATTCCTCTGACGCAGAGTTCCCAAACCAACTCATCTTTCCACAGGTAGGTAGGGTTCATTTTAGACATTTTTCTCTATACCAAAATGTACCTAAAAATTCCAAATAGAATCAAAAAATGGTCAAAATAATATCTCTGGCCAAGCCAAAAATATAGAAATTTATGTGTTTAGAAAGATATCACTGCAAGGAAAAATGAAGATTTTTATCTGTAATGTTGTTAAAATTTTACTAGTTACATACGACTGAGCTACCCACAAAATGTTATTCCTGGCCCCACGTTAGAGCGTCATTTGTAATAATTAATAAAAAAAATAAAAAAATAAAAAAAAAATAAAAAAAATTATGTCTTTTACTTTATTTTATTCAATTTATCTTAAGATGTTGTTCCTGTTATATGTTTATTAATTAATTACTTGGGTCACCACGGCCACTCAGTTTTTTAATTCGCTTGAGAGCTAAGGTCGTAGATTTAATTCAGATAAGATTTTTGGGCGCCATCAACCAAAGGGGTTGAAAAAGATTATAAAGAAAATAGTAAATAGAATATTTAGTTCCCTAGCCCTGAAAGAGAAAGCAGTATGAATAAAACAATTATTTTAATCAATTCCTATTTTATTAATAAAAGAATAGTATTTTCCAACAAACACCCATTTTATTCATTTAGGAAGAAATAAACATAACATAGAAAAGGAATTTGAATAAAAGGCTAAGCAACTAAATCAGAGAAAGAAGATATAAAAAATAACATAGAAAAAGTTATGACATGAGCTAGACAGCTCCACTAAAAGATATATTAGATCGTAGGAAATCAAACAGAATAAGAAGTGAGGATTCTTTCTAAACACCCAATATAAAAGGAGTCAAATACCAACTAAAAGCTTTGAACATAATTAAAGTGTAATTACTTTAAAGGTAGTGACCAAAATAAAACAGAATTTAAATTTAAGGTAAACTAAATCAAATTATAGCATTCATTATGCCAAAATTGAAAATAAAATATTCTTTATAGTAAAGTCAATGATAGGTCAATCGAAGCACTTACGATGCCCCAAAATTTGGTTAAAATCCCTTGAGAAATTTATGATAACTTCAAGGTTATATCATTAAAGACATTTACCCTTTTGCCAAAATTCAAAGTAAAGCAACATTTAGGGTAAAGTTAATATAAAGTCATATACATAAATATATAGCATTCACTACGCCAGAATTTAAAGTGAGATAGAATTTAGAATCAAATTGAAAATTAGTAATATCACTTCCAGATTATATTAATAAAGACATTTACCATGCCCTATTCCAAAATAGAATTGGGAAACTTAAAACTTTAGTTATGTTCCCAACAAAATAGCTTAGGGGTGAAGATAAAGATTATCTAGCTAAGTCTAACTAATAGATATAGCCAAAACCTAGAATGACGAAAATACATACTGATGGTAACTAAAATTTCTGGGTCAGTAAGTAATGTATTCAAGACCGGGATTATCAGTCTCTTATTAACCCGCTCAACAGATATAGATATATCCATTACAAGATTAAGTTCAATGAAGAGGTTACCGATATAGGAATATCCCAACAACTTCATAGGGGTATCTTAATAAAATTAAGTCAAAATAGAGAAAATTACAGCTATAGAAATATCTCAATACTCTATAGGGATATCTTGATAACATTAAGCAAAAATAAAGAAATTACAGATATAATATCTCAATAACTTAGTGCGAAAATGCATACTTCCTGAGGAAGTTCTAGATTTATACTTAAAATTAAACCTTTAACAGCTACTTCGGTTAGGAAGTAAGACTTACGTTTATTGTTTAATGTAAATCTCAATTTAAGATAATTAAAATAACCATCTTATACTCCTTGACGAGTAAAAGTTAGTTTCATAAGTCAAAACTAGCCTGTTCCAGCTAGATAATCATAAAACCTACTAGGGATTAATATACAAATGAATTTACAATAAATAGACCAACCACTCAAGCATTCCTTGACGAGGGAGGTTTCGGTTTTAAATTGAAAACTAAGTTTTCGTATGATACAAGATAAGCAGTTTAGGTAATATGTACATTACTGGATTGACCCATCCACTTTAAGCGAAATCTACAAGAATTTACAACAGTCTTAAGCGAAGCTAGGGTAATTATACACTATACATAAAAATATACAGAGGGAAGAATATACAAATATAATACAGTCTACCAAATCACCACATAAAAGGTTCATAACATAGGAAACTAAGTTAAGGGTTAACAAATTGTCTTTTAGTGATCAATTTAAAAAAGTTAAGTCCGGTGAGTGTGGCATTGTGCCAGTGAAAACGTTACAAGTGATTAAAAAGAGGTATTTTAGCAATATTATCTAAAACGGTGGCTCTTGGCCCATTAATAGTACATTACGAGTGATTCAACTGAAGTATTGAGGTGAAATTATCCTGAATTATTAGACCATGAAATTTACTTATTCAAACTCAGAAGAAGGGTTTTTTGGTACTATATTTTATGAAATTTAATAAAAATTAGTCGGAGGTGGTGTTAGTACAGTAATCAAGGAGTAAAAAATGCTACTTAGCTCATGTAAGGCAGGACTCTAGCAGACAGGCACGACGGATTATGCGTCAATCTCCAGCATCAGATCAATGTGGACGGTTGACCATACAGCACGTCGGGGTGACCGGCACATGCACCGAAACAGGAACTTCATCCAAAATGACACCCCCACTCGTCTTGGCCTCTCTAAGACATACATCCTCCATTCCAGACATGGGATCCATAGCAGGGTAAAGGATTTAGAGGAAGACTCCAGGTTACGAATACTGACTAAAGCATTTCCAACACATGGCTAAATCCATGTAGAAAGTAGAAAATAGAAGTAGAGGGTAATAAAGGTAGAAGATAAAAGATGTAGGAGATAAAAGAACCAGAAGATAAAAGAAAAATAGACGGTAATCGAAGTAGATAAAGGAAGTAGAAAAAGAAGTTGATAAAAGAAAAATGAAGAATAATGAATAACGACAAATGAAGAATAATGAAGCCTAAAACAAAACGTGAACATTAGGACGCCATTTTGTGAAACCCAAAAGGTATTACTTACCAGGTGGTCGGGCTTTCCTCGGTCTTAGGTGACGAACAATCCCATTTAAGGCTCAAAAGACAGCTTCTATGTTGAATTCCGATCCGGCCATTGCCGCCACATATCCAATGCAAATTATCAACACAAAACTGTAATTTTTATCTTCGTCACCTGCTGTTCAAGTCTTCTGGACCGGTATATAGAACGAACAGACCGAAGCACTACGCCGTAAAGTCCTTAAATAGACTTTCCTATCAAAAAAAACAACTTCCCACTCGTGACTCGTACTGCTTCGAAAACCCATGTGACTTCCGGCAATTGGCAAGTAAAGCTGGAGGGCACTTTGAACTTGAAAACGGGAATCTACTCATTTTAACCAAAAAAGCCATGAAAATAGATG
This sequence comes from Polydrusus tereticollis, assembly GCA_963920685.1. Classification (NCBI taxonomy): domain Eukaryota; kingdom Metazoa; phylum Arthropoda; class Insecta; order Coleoptera; family Curculionidae; genus Polydrusus; species Polydrusus tereticollis. The sequence goes on from OY987329.1 coordinate 63,528,547, forward strand.
CAAGTTTGACCCGAAACTAAATGCTTTAAAATACTAGGTTAGGTAACGTCGAAGAAACGGCAGTCATCCCAAAAATGTAAAAGATCGCATAATACCATCTGGGTGTGCAAGTGATATTCCGACAGCTAGTCATGCATATCGTCATTTTCTGGGTTGCCTATACGTAGGTTATTGTATTAAGAAAAATTGGCCTGGACGCCGAACCTTTTAGACAGGGGCGTATTCAAAAATTTTTAAAAAATTTAATTATTTAAGTTGGTCAAAATTTGATAAAAACTCGGGCTATCTACTAACGTTGTAACAAGCACAAAAAGATTGTTACAAAACGTTTTAGTTAAGTTCAAACTTTAAACCATTTATATTAAAAAAAAAAAATCTGCAAAGAACTTAAAGCCATTTTTTTCACATCGCACAATACAAATATGCTTATTACCAATAAAAACATATTAGGTGTGTAATCTTAGGCCGCTTCCCCCTATTGGCCGTCTTTCCTAAAATGCATTTGGATTTCAAGTTAGCGACGCTCTAGAGAACATTTTGAAGCTTCAAATTAAAAAAAAAAGCATTTCGACCGATACCTAAATATTTTTCTGAGGATTTCAGTATAATTGGGCAACTGTTTTTTTTATTGTTGTTCATTAAAACATGATATTATTCATTTCTCTCCAATTAAACCTCGCAACTCCCTCTAGGTACACATAAATAACAGTAATTTCTTTGAGAAGGTAATTTCTTATTTGCATTGATTAAAAATAACAAACCTCTTTATTTGTTTAACAACTGTAACAGCGCATAATTCTTAGCATTGTCAATTGATCGTTTATTTATTGCTGTAGAGAAACAGAAATAAATAGATATGTGCAGAGATATGTTTCCATTTGCATTACGTGTTAACAATCTAACTTTTGCCTTTGGGTCATGGAACCAAAGATACCATTATGCGTTCACAAATAGCTTCATATCTGTCATCTGTCGTTTGCATTTTAATAAAAAATATTTCACTTTTATTTGCCTGCAGGTGCAGGGTGCAGATTAAATTCTATATTCTATAGGTATGTGTAGGTACAGAAGATATAGCTAGTTAGGATATTTTCTGTGTCGTAGGTACGTATCAACATTTTGTGCAAGTTTGGATGAATCAAAATTTTATAACATCCTGTAACCTGTAATAGATTGTCATGTTTTATGTAACAATAACAACAACGAATTACTAAAATGTTCTCTTAAAATTCTTTATTTTATACTGTATTGTAAAACACACCTTTACATATTTGAATTTAGTCCAGAAAATAAGGTTTTACAGCAATAAGTCCGGTAAAATTGTTTTACCGGACTAGTCCCGTAAAATTTCTTTACCGGACTGAAATTTGCAAGTTTTAGTTTAATCAATGCCAAACACACAATATTTCTACCAGTAAATATAAGCACTTTTCAAATATACGACGCAGAATAAAACTTCATTATAATTTCAAAACATAATTATAATTTTCAACAGAAAAGTATGAAATAAAATATTGTACGTCATTCGTCTGGCAAATCCTTTATAGTATTCGTTTCAAAATTTCAGACTCGGCTCCTTCGTCGCCTGGTCTCGAAATATTTCACTCATACTGTAAAAGTTGATTTACCGGACTTATAACGTAAATATTTATTACAATATTTAATTTAATCGGCAGGTTTGCAATAGGTTTGCGGCTTCAAGAATATATATATTTTGTTCTGTGATATTTTAACCGACAAAGGGCAATATCATTTAAATAAATAAAATAAATAAAATAAATGTTTATTTATTTATTTATATCATTTAATGCTTCAATCTCTCTACTGGCAGTAAACAAGTATGGCCGCTAACCTGGGCGGAAGCGACCTCCGTTGGTTTGTCAAGAGTGTCCACGTGACCACATGTGATTGTGGACCAGTGATTACCAGTGTCATGTTAGACTTGAAAGTAAGCAGATGCTCCACGTAGCTAAAATAATAATAGCACGTGTTTTGATCTGACATGTAGGTCAGTCAAGTGATATTTTGGGGACGTGTGCCTCGCAACACAGGCTACAATTCTTTTAAACGTACCTATAGTAAAAGTACCGTGAATTTCGCAGTTAATAGATTACATTCTTGTGTTCGGTTAAAACGTGCACGAAGTTGCACCTCAATGTTTTGCAGTTCGTGCAAATACGTTAAATATTGCGTTCTGTACAGAACATGTCTTTCAAATAACCCTCGTGATATTCATACGGTAACGAACTTTAATTAATTCAAGTTCTGATTCATTCTCTGTGGTAAAAACCAACGAAATCCTAACGGTATCTCGGTGCAGTGCTTTAGGGTTGTTAAGATGATGTATTCGTGTTTATCAATGTAGAAATTGTAATATTGTAAGGGTGGTGAAAAGTGGAAGAATAAAAAGACATAGCAAAACAAGTTGTGTTTATTTGGTCTAGCAAAAATAAAACGAATAACCAACCTTTGTGGGTGATCCGGTGTCTATGTGAGGCCAGAGCGAACCCTGTCTAAAACAATACTGAATAGACATTTAACCTAATTTTTATTAAAAAATAAAAGAAAACAATCCAATATAAAAACTTATGCCAGGCGGCTAACACGTCGTTATTTTCAATTTCAGGAATTCGTATCCTACGCCGCCATTTTAAATCATGACAGTTTGTGATATGCCATTAAAACGGGAATTTATAGCTAAATGTGTGGTGAGTCCTGCCTCACTTGCCAGAATACTAATAGTACTATTTTTGAAACCAAAAACTTTTGAGCCTTATTTTTTTTTCGATTCCAAAGAGAAAAATTATGACTTATTAAAATTCTTTAAATCTGGAGTTACCATATCAAATACGTCAAAGTCGTTATTCTTGCTCGATAGTCGAGTAAAACTGCATCCGGTTCCAAAAGGGGTCAGTATTTGATAATTTCCGTAATTCTGGTTTCACGCCATGTCTACGATGACGAAACTTGTGGCTGATTTGCATAATAAGGAGGTTTAATTTTTAAGATGTACAAATAGCACATAACCTGGACTTAACACTTTTCTATATTCTATTCAGCGCGATGGTTGGATTGACGGCAGTGTTTTCTTAACATTGTTAAAACACTTTGCCAAGTATGCCAAGCCATGCCAAACAAATCCGATTCTACTATTCTTGGGTGGCAGGCATAACGATTTGTAAGTTATTGTATTTGCACGTGAAAATAATATTCACATGCTAAGTACGCCACCACATCCCACACAGCACACTTCCTTTCAGAAATATCTCTGATATATTTCGAATGTCTTAAAAACATAATTTCTCATATCAATATTTTTGAAATATTTCAGAATCATTACACCCAAAATAACCATTGACACAGTTCCCCTTATTTTATGTTTTGTTTGTGTAATGTTCAATTAACAATAATTATTATTTGGCATTGTTATTTGTGGGTGAACTGTGCTATTACCGAATAATTATATTATGGATAATAAAACTATTTTAATAATATGTATGTTAATAATTTTAGCTTAGGTTCATTTTATTATTTTCCCGCTTTAGTTAATTTATTAAACTTAAGTTGTTACTCTTGTGAATCACAAATATACAACAGTACAGGGAAGAAGAAGAATGAAAAATTTTTAAATTGCAAAAACATTAATAGAATAATAAAAGATGCAGTAAGGCATCATCTCCTTCTGGGACAGAACTAGAGGTATACAAAATTGTCGCACTATCGCTGTTGCAGTGCGAACTTCGTATGTCCCGTGAATTGTAAGAACTTTGAATACCCAAATAAGTTGATAAAAAATTTTGGCTAAATTTGCCTGTCTTTATAATGAAATACTTATGTAATTTTCATAGTGTTTATGTATCAAACATTGATATATTGAAGATTGGTATTTTTCTACCAGAGAACTTTATATATAATATAAAGGTCCATTTGTAAAATCCCCGTCAAACCAACCGCTGGATGTTCAGTTGTATTCCATTGAATCAGGGCCTCCTTGAATCCACTCAGGGTAAATATTTTTTTATTATTATTTTAGTCTGGTACACTACGTAGACGAGAAACATAACACCATCTGCACTTCCAGCGAACATCAAAGAGAAGTTGAAAACTTGGAAGTGTATGCATGTATGTATGTATGTTTTTATTTATGGCTCTGGTTGAAACCAAATGGCCAGCATCTCTCCTTATTTTATTTTTTCTTCTAAAAATTTTCCGAAATTTTTCCTTTAGGTATTATACATTATAACTTTAACTTATCATATCATACATATTTCACTTTCATCTATATATTTTCATATACGAATTAATGTTTTTTTTTTCCCTTTTCTCCTTTTTTTTTAATATTTTTGTTTTTTGGGTATTTTAAGGTTTTTTTTTGTGGTACTATTTGATATTTTTTTCTTTTTCCAACAAATTCTTACAATTTTTATCCTAACCTACTAAATTAAGTATTGGTTCTTTGATATTTATATTTGTGCTTCTATTATAAACTCGTAAAAGTATCTATAAATTTTTATATAATTAAGTGAAAGTAAATGGTGTAGGTTATATGGCAATTCTACCAGACCTGCTAAATTACTAAAAAATGTAGTTCTATAATTTTTAAATCTAATGCAATTAAAAATATAATGTTCTAAATCTCCCATTTCACCCTATTCACAATTTTCCTCAGTTTGCAAACCAATTCGTTTTATATGTTTAGGATATAAGGCATGAAAGCTTCGGGTACGTGAAATTGTTCTAACAAAATTTTTACTTGACTCCTTACAGAACCATGTTTTTTTACATATATTTGGAAACATATTTTTATAGGCTTGTCCCTTATCTGAGTTTGTGTATTGCTCCTGCCAAGTATGTACCTACCATTCTTTCTTTAGCTTCACTTACTATATCGCTATAAGGTATTTTTAAATTTGTTGGAGAGCCACTAATAGTAGCTTCTTTGGCGGCTTTGTCAACTAATTCATTTTCGGGTATGCCTATATGGGCTCTAACCCAAACAAAAAAGACGTCTTTATTTAAATTCCTTAAATTGACATATACATTTGCTACATCGCTAAACAGGTAATTAGCAGGTGCAATATTAAAACAATCTGAAATTTTTATTAATGAGCTCCGACTGTCGGAAAAAATAACAAATTTATTGTTTTCATTAAAATCCCTATAATACTTCAGTGATTCCAGGATAGCCCAGTGCTCAGCTGAATAAATTGAAGAACCATCGGGTAACTTAAATTTTTCCACAGTTTTAGTTTTTTTGTGATAGAAGGCACAGCCTCTCTTTTTTTTTATCTAGAACTGACCCATCAGTGAATATTTGTTCATACGATGCCCAAGTAGTGACTTGTTCTTCTAAAAATTTATGTTTAAAAATAAATTAATCTTCTCTGTTATTATTTGAGATAATTACTTTTGGCCTATTATTAATTATTGAGTAGTTTAATTGAAAGAAAGGTAAAGTGTTATTACTATATATTATTTCTTTATTTTGAGTTACCCAGGAATAACTTTGTACTAACAAGGGTAATCGTTTAACTTTCCAATAGGAGTGTGTGTAACATAATATGGTAAGTTGGTTTATTTTATTTATTATTATGCTATCTTTAGATATAAGTTAAGCAGGAATATGTCAGTGACAATGTTCCTTCTCATACATAATGGTGGTTCTTTTACTTCCGCTTCCATTATCGATACAGGCGTACTTTATAAAAAACCAATGCTTTGTCTAATGCATTTATTTTTAATAATTTCCAACTTTTTTAAATGAGTTTGTGCTGCTGACCCATAAAACACACTGGAATAATCTAAGATCGAGCGAACAAAGGCTTTATAAAATAAGAGCGAAATGTTTGGATCAGCGCCCCATTTTTTGTTGCTGAATGCTCGGATGACATTTAATCCGTTTTCTGTTCTTTTTACAAGATATTGTATGTGGTCTTTCCAATTTAACTTTTTGTCTAAATAAAGGCCCAAATATTTGACAGTTGTTTTTTGTGGGATTGTCAATCCTTCTAGTTGGATGGTGTTTGGCTCTTGTTTTCGACTTCTTGAAAAGTTACACAATACTGTTTTCTCCGCTGATATGCTAAGCCCGTTATCTTGAAACCACTTTAAAATATTTTTCATAGGTAGGTACTTGCAGTTTTTCCTTGCATTTTTTCGAGGATTTGTCTGTCGTATATAGACATATATCGTCAGCGAACTGTAGGATTTTGGTATTGTTATCATCAAACAGGTTTTCAATATCATGGGTATAAATTACATACAGGATTGGACTTAAGATGCTACCTTGAGGCAGGCCAATTTTTGATTCCTTAGCTCGAGTTATTTCGTCATTTGTGCGTATATAGATCTCACGAGTGTTATATAAATGTCATATAGGTTCCTTACTATTTGATCTGGAATTTCCATTTTAAGCATTTTCTCAGCAAGTATGCTATATATCACATCATCGTAGGCTCCTTGTATGTCCACGAATATGGCGGTTGTGCACTGATTTTTTGTGTATCCTAATTGTATATCTGTTACCAAATTGGCGATAACCTCCTGCGTTGTGTTCCCTTTCTGAAACCAAGCTGTGTTTTTGGAAATAATTGATTTTTAACCAACCAAAATTCTATTTTTTATAATTCTTTCATATGTTTTAAGGACACATGACGCCAGTGCAATCGGTCTATACAATGATGAAAGACCTATTGGTTTATTTGGCTTTTTAATTGGCACTATAATATATTGCTTCCACTCTTCTGGTATTGGATGATTTCCAGAAAATATATTATTAAATATTTGGAGTAGAATCTTTGCATTGTATGATAGATTAAATAGCATTGAGTAAAGCAAGTGATCCTTTCGGGGGGCTGAATTATTATTATTCTTTAGTGCTCTCGTTAGTTCATTAATGCTAAATGGTTGGCTTAAAAAATGTTCATCATTATGGTTATCTGCAAGTCTTATTGGATAGCTTAAATATAGTGGGGCTAGTTTGCTGTGAAATTCATCAATCCATGGATCTTCTTTGGAAACTGGGATTATATTATCTTTTTTTCTGTTCTTAAAACCATTTACTTTTTTCCAAACCTCTGTGATTGGTGTATTTTGATTTATTGACAGACAAAATGACTTTCAATTTTCCCTTTTCACTTGTTTAATGTTTTTTTTAGCTTGAGCATCTGCTTTTTTATACCTAATTAGATTTGCTATATTAGGGTTTAATTTATACAAAATATAACATTCCTTTCTTTCTTTTACTACATTACTACAATTCTCATTTCACCAATATTTGCCTCGCTTTTTTTCACTGCTATTCCTTGAAAGGGGTGCAAGGGACGAAGGTAACGGATAAAGCCAGTCCAAATGTCAACCTCACCTGCACGAGTGGTGGTCGGTACCCAACCACCCGGAGCACCCTGCTAGATAACAAACGAGGCTTTGGCGACCGAATATCGGCCGGATAACCGTACCAACGGAAATTAAGGAAATTAATTTCCAGTATATTCCTTATCAACCCGCATTGGCCAGCGTGATAGGAAAAGGCTAAAACCCTCAAACCAAACCAAGACGGAAAGTAGAAATCACAGATGGCCCTCAGTCCCCGGCAGATCACGAGCCCCCGACCAAGGTAGCGGTCGGAAAAGGCAGCGATTGGAGGGCGCAAAGAATCCCCGGGTAAGATTAGGCTACCAAGGAAGACACAAACTGCATATTGCGACATATAATACGAGAACCCTTTCATCCAGCGAGAAAGTGCTGGAACTGGAAGAGGAACTTAAACAAATACACTGGGATGTAATCGGTATAAGCGAGACCCGGAAAAGAGGAGAACAACAAATCCTATTGAAGTCAGGAAACATGTATTACCACAAGTGTGAGGAAAATAGCTCTGTAGGTGGAGTCTGACTTCTGATAAATAGGCGACATGTACAAAATATACTTGAGATTAGCAGCGTGAGCTCCAGAGTCTGCTATGTGATATTAAAATTAAATAAACAATACAATATCAAGATAATCCAAGCCTATGCACCCACATTCCAAAGTTCAGATAAAGATATTAAAGACTTCCACGAGGACCTTACTCAGGCAATCTCAAGTCCTCCAACGTACTATACCATGTTGGTCGGAGATTTCAATGCCAAACTTGGTAAGAAACAAAATAAAACGGAAACACCACTGGGATGCCATGGAGTTGGGGAAAGGAACGATGAGGAAATCTCCTACTACAGTTTCTGCTCCACTATCAACTGGCCGCCATGAACACATTCTTTAAAAAGGCGGATTATCGAAAGTGACCATGGACCAGCTTAGATGGTAGGACTAAAAATGAGATCGAATTCATTATTACAGACAAAAAACGCATAGTCACGGATGTAACGGTAATAGGTTGTCAGTGGGGAGTGACCACAGAATGGTGAGAGCGACGGTGGCATTAAACCTAAGAGCCGAACGCAGAAAACATATAAATAAAAATAACAACAGGAAATGGATCAATGTAGATGACGCTGAGGAATATCGAAAAACAATCGATAAAAATCTGAAAACCCCTGATTCGACGAACATCGAAGATCTAAACAGAAATATTGTGGAGGTAATCAGCATAGCCCAAAGCAAACGAAGCCTTCAGAAAAAGAAGAAAAACTGACTTTAAATACCAAACAATTAATGAAACAGAGAAGAAATATCCACAAAACAAGGACGAGATAAACAATTAAATACGGATATAAAGAAGGCTGATACTAGACAATTCAATAATAAATGGGTCACTAAGGTCACAGAAGAGAATAAAAGCATGAAGGTAATACGAAATAAGTTAAACACAAGAAAGACCGAAATAACCAAATTAGAAAATGAAAGAGGACAAGTAACAAATAACAGAAAAGAAATATTAAAGATTGTTGAAGGCTTCTATACAAATCTTTATAGTAACAAAGACCAAAGAGAAACACCGGAAAATATACCATATATATTGAATCAGGGATCAGAAGAAATGCCACCGATAAGCGAAGAAGAGGTCTCAAGGTTACGCTCATAAATGAAAAACAACAAAACATCGGGCGAGGATGGTGTTGTCGCAGAGGCTATAAAGCTGGGAGGAGGAAAGTTACTAAAATGGATAACCAACTCTTTAACAAATGTCTAGACGAAGCAACAACCCCAAAGATGTGGAACAATGCCATCATCATTATTATGCATAAGAAGGGCAGCATCGCAGCATCACAGATTTGCAAAACTACAGACCGATTAGTTTGCTCACACATCTATATAAACTGTTTACCAAAATCATTACTGCACGTCTTACTATTAAATTAGAATCATATCAGCTGAGAGATCAAGCGGGCTTTTGGGCTGAATACGGAACAAATGACCACCTTCAGGTTATAAAGGCATTAATAGAAAAAAGTGTAGAATATAACAAACCCTTGGTGCTACGTTTGTTGACTATGAGAAGGCGTTTGATGACCACCGCTATATCTCGCTACTACGACACATATATAAACACGCAACAGCAAAAGTAAGACTGCAAGATGAAACAAACCAGTTTAAAATCGAAAAAGGCGTTCGACAAGGGGATACGATCTCTCCCAAACTTTTTACAGCTTTGCTTGAGTACATGCTTAAAAAGATAGAACTAGACAACAAGGGAATAAACGTAAATGCAGAAAAATTGAACCATTTGCGTTTCGCTGACGATATCGTATTGATTTCAGACCGACTAGATTAAGCAAACGAAATGCTCACGAAACTGTCATCAGCTTCCCAAAAAGTTGGATTAAAAATCAACATCGCTAAACCCCAATTTATGACAAATCTGGTCCCTAGCTGTAACCTTAAAATAGAAGAAAAAGAAATCCAACACGTAACATCGTACAAATACCTAAGGACATGAAATTCGAATCGGAAGAGATAACCAAACTTGCGAGCTTAGCCGAAGAATAGGACTAACATGGGCTGCCTTCGGCGGTTTAAAACATGTACTCAAATCGGACATTCCAGTGTGCCTCAAGCGTAAGGTTTTCGACCAGTGCATCCTCCCAGTACTGACATACGGCTCAGAAACATTAACATTGACACAAAAAACGATCAACAAAATAAGAGCTACCCAACGAGCCATGGAAAGAGCTATGTTGGGGGGTGACATTGCGAGGCCGAATCCGCAACGAAGAGACCCGTAGGAGAACGAAAGTTGTGGATGCTGTTGAAAGAATAACACACTTAAAGTGGAACTGGGCGGGCCACGTCGCAAGAATAACAGATGAAAGATGGACTAAGAAGATATTGGAGTGGCGACCTAGAGATGCTGCACATAGAAGCAGGGGTAGACCGCCCACTCGATGGACAGATGATATCAAGAAGATATCTACAAATTGGATCCAAGATGCCCAAGACCGAGCAGGATGGATTAGGTTGAGAGATGCCTATGTCCAGCAGTGGACGAGACAAGGCTGATTTATGATGATGATGATAATGAGGATTCCCTGAAATTATTGGAATCGATTTTTTGGAAATGATATCCAAGGTATTAATGTACCCATCGTAATTTAGAGTGCTATCTTCTGGGAAATTTAATGTTGATTCTACAAAAAAGGATTCCCAATCGGCTTTATCGATATTCCATTTTTTGTGGCTAGTATAGGAAACAAATCTTGGAGCTATTTGGCATGACATTATAAAAGGTAGATGATCCGATCCATAGGAATCGTCCAAAATGCTCCATTCAATTTTATCCTGCATACATGGGGATGCCAATGAGAGATCAATCGCGGAATGATTGCCTCCTGAAGGGTGTAATCGTGTAAATGCTCCATTATTTAGGAAAATTAAATTACTGTCATTTATTGCATCTAATAATGTTTTTCCTGGTGAATCATTTTCATAAAATCCCCATGCGGCATGATGTGCATTAAAATCACCGCATATTAATACATGATTATTAAATAACGAAAAAAACGTATTCCAAGTAGACGTTGATATTTTGGCTTGAGGTTTAATATACAGTGAAACGAGAGTTAGATACGAACCATTACTTCTTGTTACCTTAGCAGCTACATATTCAATATTAGGAAAACCTAAACCTAAAATTTCGGAAAATTGGATATTATTTTTAAATAAAATAGCTACACCTCCCTTACCATCATTTCTATTCCCAACTACGTTATACCCCGAAAAGGATATATACCGGCCTAGTTTAAACCATGTTTTAGAGAGTAAAGCAATATTTATTTTATTTTGTTCTAAGAGATTTTCTAAGTTTTCTTTATTAAACATAGCGGAACGGCAGTTCCATTGGCAAACATTTAAAGCTTCCATCTTTTCTCCTTCCCTTTTTTCTTTCTTTTTGTATTAAAAAGGACTAGATAAAATTTATGAGATTTTCAATATATTGTTTGTTGATATCAAAAGTATTTTTTTGTCTTAAAATATTTAAAACTGAAAGAATTACATCAACCATTTTGTTTAAGCTTAAATCTTGTTTATTTAAATCATAAGATGACGAACTTGGTTGTTCTTTTAAGGCATTTAGATTTGATTGATATAAACTATCACTTAAAAGATTGATTTTGGGCTGGGAGACATAACTCTGGGATATAATTTGTTTGTTGTTCAAAAACTGGGTTAGGCGATGATGGCCTTGTTCTTTTCGTAGGAGTTTTAATTTGTGTAAAATATGAGGAACTTGGTTTTTTGTTGTAATTTTTAACAGATTGAGAGTTAATTTCAGAGATTTCATTCAACTGACAAAGATCTACATTATTATTTGATAAAACAGATGCGTATGATGTTTGAGCGAAACACTGTTCTGCTTCTTTATAAGAAAGGTTTTGATTAGCCATAGCTGACTTAATATTTTTCTGTCTAGAAAACTCCGCGCATTTTTTAATTTCATTTGTGGCATGATCACCTTCACAATGAAAACATTTTATTTTCTTGTCTACATTCTCGCATTCCTCTAACTTATAATCGTTCCCACATTTCAAGCAACGCATTTTGCTTCTACATTGCTTACTAGTATGCCCATAACGAAAGCAATTGCAGTATAAAATAACCCTTTCCACGTACGCGGTTACTTCCAATCTAAAGGCGGGTACGCACTTGAGCACGAATCTGAATGAGGCAAGCCGAGGCCGAACCAAATGCCTCGTGTTGTCAAAATTTCTCCTTCGCATGAGGCAACACGAGGCCGTATGAGGCGTGCTCAGTGTTTGTTCGGCGTGTGTTGTGTATAAATAATAATAATAATAATATTAATGTAAAATATAGACACAAAATTTTTTTAAAAAAATGCCAATACCGTATTATTAAATGCCTCGATTGCTTGTGTTAGTTTTATTATGATTTTGCACAATTGTCAAAAAAGAAAAATAAAAAGGCAAAGCGTTTCTGGTCATCCCAGCTATATTTGAGAAGACGACGTCTGAATCACATTAATAGTACGTTTTTATTAAATAATCTTTTGATGGACAATGGATGTGACAAATTTAAAAATTTTACTAGAGTGTCGAAGCAGGATTTTTATTTTATTTTAAATAATATTAAGCACAAAATATGTAAAAAAGATACTCGGTTTCGGAAAGCAATTCCACTAGAGGAAAGATTAGCTATTACCCTACGATTCCTAGCGACAGGAGATTCATATACTAGTCTACAATATTTGATTTGTGTTCTCTGCCTCGCCTAAATAAAAACACGTCCAGACTAAGCACGAATTCCTTTGATGGACCGACATCAGATGGCTCAGTCTGAGGCTGTTCGGCGCACGGTTTCAGCATATTGCCGCGCCTCGGGGCACCGTCCATACTTGTTGCCTCATGCGGCCTCGGCTTGCCTCATTCGGATTCGTGCTCAAGTGTGTACCCGCCTTAACATGTCCTAACGCTACATATTTTGGCAGATTTTGAGTTTTGAAAGTAACAATTACCGACTTAGTTTGTACAATTGTTTTTTGGTTGTCCTTCTTGTCTATAATTGCTTTTGTGATTCTTTTAACATTATTTACCGTAAATTTACAATGTTCATCAAATTTTTTTATTCTATTTTTGAGTGTTTCCTCCGAAATATCTGTTTCGATTTCCTTGATTACTCCCTGCTTTAAAATAGACGATTTTTTAATATAGACATCTAGGCTTTGGTTTTTCAGATATTTAGATAAAATTAAATTATTTGCCATTTTATAGTCTCTGCATTGTACTTGAATTCTATTACGACCTATGGATTCGATTTCCTTAATTTTATTGTCTAATTCTGGATGGTGTTCATATATAATATCATTAATTTTAATTGGGTTTAGCTTACCTCTAAAATCTGTTGCATTATTTTCTACAAGTACATGAAAAGGTGCATAATCTTCTGTATTTTCGTAATGATATTGTATTTTTGTTACCTGTTGGTCTGGTTTAATATTTTATTTTTTTCCAGATATTTTTACCACTTGAGATGGGTAATTTTCCTGAAAATCCATGTTTTCCTGATTTCCATTTCCTATTTCCGAAATTGCCCCAGTGGGGCGAATATCATCAGGGGGTTTCCCCCCGTTAAAGACGTTCATATAATTTAAGTTTATAAGTTTTTTAATACACTATAGTTCGTTCGTTTCTTATCGTTTAAGGAATGTCGATTTTAGCCGCAAAAAACTTCACTACCGAAACCGACCGTATACCTTACTAGCCTGATCAGAACTGACGGAGGTGTCTAGGATTCTTCTAGCATGTTTATCTCCTCTTGCCACATAAACCTTCTCTCTTCCGGGGTCATCGGTCAAATTAGTTTCATCATATTTGACCATGTTACCTGTTGGGACATCTCTCAGCGTCTCTTCCAAATGATCAAAATACTCATTGATCGTGTCTTCATTCACGTCCGCTTTCACTCTCTTCGCATTTTCGCTTATCCTCCTTGTTAATTCGGGGTTTCTCTGTTCGAAGCTCTCCAACCAATCCAACCCATGTAAATTAGCTTGGAAAGATTCACCTGAACTTCTTTTCTCTTTAAGATATTGCTGCACAAACTCTCGTATTTCTGGCTGGGTAAATGAATATTCGGAATCAGCCGCAGTCAGCTACGCTTTAATAATGATTTTTTCTTCTGTGTCATTCAAAACAGGCGGTCTTCCCTAACCTGTCGGAATTTCGCCCTCTAAATTTATTGTACAGGGTGGTTTTTGGCACCCCGTGCCACGTTGCAAATTCCTCCAGGCTGCATTTTCTACCAAATATTGATAACTTTCACTTTCTTAATAACTTACCTGAAATATTCAATTACCACAACGATAACCTCAAAGTCGGCTGAGATGTTGATAACAGCGCGCCACAATGAAAAGTCACTAAATGTCAAACATATGCTTGCAGGGCGTGAAATTTGATTGATGAGCACAATATTCCATATAACCCCGTGGATTCCATATATCCTCGTTCTACGGTACACAATAATTAGTCAAGTGCTAAGAAATCACTAGCAAACCGTCTCGATTCGCTGTTGTTCGGGGTACGTCGGAGAAAAACATACGCTTTCGGCAATTGTCGGACGTTTTAAAAAAGCAAACGGCTTTCATCATACTATTTTATTAATATTTTTTCTAATACCTACAATAAGGTATAGTTGTAGGGATTATAAGATCATATAATAAAAATATTTCTATTGTGAATGAGCATACTTAATTATTCCTATTAAAGTATCTAATAGTTACAGTATAAATTGTGATAATAATAGCAAAATTATCGGTATAACGCTCTATTAGACGAGTTTTTTAGCAGCAATTAGGTCAACTAATAGTATGTATTGATATATCATATTATTGCTATTAAAGTTAATTTTATTCGAAAATTGAACAGCCTGAATTTTCTCAGTGTGGTAAATTAAATATAATAATATTATGTAAGTATTGTAGAAATAAAAAGAGTTTTTCCTAACCGGACTCAGAAAAGTAGGAACTTATATATCTAAGTTTTAAAAATAAAAGTTTTGGTAGAATCATTTCATTTCTCTGCATGGGCCCATTGCATGCAATATCCGTATACTACCTACCTAACGTTATAACCATTTTTCATTTTAGGCGTGGTCTAATTCTGCTTCCTACGTGGTAAAATATATAGACACATTCACACTCAGACTTTAAATGGAAAGATCAGTGCAATTTTTAAAGTTTAACAAAATTAGCTTTCTTAGTGTACCTTGCGGCAATGTATGATTATAAAGCTTCTTTCTGTTAAGGATTGGCGGACATAATCTCTATAATAATTAATTTATGTATTGATGGAAACCGACTTTAATGAAATTAATTTGATTATGAAGTATTGCATATAAGGTCTTTCGTCCGTTCGTGCTCTTATATTTATTCCATACATAGTCAAGTACCATGTAACTAAGATTGGAAGGCGTTAAATATTTAAATATGTGAACACTATGCAGATAATGCACCATCGTCAGTTTATTCAATATATGTTCGTTAATAAATATACTCGTATTCATCATTTATAATAATAAAATAAAAAAGAAAATGTCGAAGAAGTTTAAGAGGAACGCACGCATTGAAAAGCAATTTTTAAATAGGAAAATTTTACACGTTCAAAAAGTTGTAATGAAACACGAAAATCCTGTTTATTTGTGCTGACTTGAGAAAATATTTATTTTAATTATATGGATATATCGTATCTAACTAGTCGAATTTCTTACTTACATTTATTTGATAAAGTTATTCATTTTTGTTTTTAATTTGGCATTAATAAATAACACAGAAGTTTATGTAAGTATCGCAAAAAAGGGCTAATATACAGCCTTTTCAATACCCATCCAGCATAAGAATGATATTCTTATAGTTTACTTTTATTGACCCTGTTTATACTGCGTCTTACTACCTATCTATTTCTATTGCACGTATACTGCATCATGATATGATATACGAGGAGGAATCCTATAATATTTTGAGAACATGCAGTTGTCGATAATCTGCCACTTGCACATTATACAGGAGCTGAATTGATCATTTTCAAACACGTGGCTTTGACAGGTCGGCCATTTTGCCTGGAGGGTGGAGGACAAACAAAGGTTCATGACCGTTTATGCTAATGACTTGTTAGACTCTTTTGGTGTAATTTAATAAGTTTCCAAGTAATCTTAGGATTTATTTGTGACCATCTCTAAGAAGTATTTATACTTGTGCTACATGGATACAAATAATTTCTCCTGTACGAACTGTGTTCCTATCGTAATACGTATTTGAACTTCCTAGTGTGTGATTCGATTTTTGTTTATATTTTGAAGTCAAGCTTAAAATTTTATAGCATGGAGAAAAGTGAATAATATAAGACTCTTTTAGTGGCGATGTTAAATGCAATACGATGTTAAACTTCAAATTATTAGCGCTATTGATCCTTATCTGCTTGGCGACTGATTTTGGAAATTTAATATCTGCCAGACGTAGCAATGACGCACTTGGTAAACTACCTTATATTTACACATAGTTTTTACACTGGCCAGTAGCTGAAGGCATACAAAGGCTTGCAAGCATTCAAATTTTATGATTCTGGTCTAGCGCAAAATGTTAAAATGCAAAGGAAGTGAATCCCAATGCTTATGTTGTAGTCGGCAAGGTAAGATTATAATAAGGTTTGGGTTTTGGATAACTCTATTACCGTTTCATTGGGTCTAAGCCTACAGTTTCATGTTCATATACGTAGTTTATTTATGCTGTGTACTCTTTTTTGAACATATAGTAGTCGAATTAATCGTCATAGTAAAAATACCTAACTAATGTATTTAAATTAGACGAGGAGAAAGCTTTCGATGTCAGAAAATGTTTCACTCTTTTCTTGGATTGCCTTATTGGTAGATCCTGTACTGTCTTAGAGATCAGAGAAACATTCATTGTTAAATAAAAAATCACAATAAGTAGATAAGAGTTTTTAGGTATTTCACATTCTTTTCTCCAAAGTACATATCGTAACATTACTATCAGTACAGTCTTTGAAGAACTTGCATTAATCATTCGTTGAGTCTGTGTGGCAACATGTGAATAGGTATCGTTAATTTTAACATTTTATTTCTCTCTACTACTTCTCGAAGTATCTTCGTCAGGTGCTTCAATATGTTGTTTTATCTACAAGAATACATTACTTAATATAATACAATAAAAAAAAAACTTCAACCTTCCTTTGGATAAAAGTACGTCATATTTTAATTAGGGATCCAGTCAGGGTTGTTTTTGTTTGCTAATTCTGCTAGAGCTCCTAGAAAGAATCAGATCGTTTTATTAGGTCATTATACCAAAAATCAAATATTGACACTTTAAAACGTTTAGAGCAAACTATTCCATACTTTAATTTGCTGTCACCTAAATGCCCCCTTTTAAAGCTCTTATTCACATTTCACGTTATTCTTGCGAGAGTCGATTAACTTTTCTACAGCGTTGAACTAACGGCATGAATTTTAAAAGATCGTACATTGTCTCATTCGGCAATTTACCACTGAATAAAAGGACAGCATTTTTATTTAATGCACTTTAGTTATCATCAAGACGAACAGACATTTCAAATGAGGGGTCAAGATTAAGGCAAACTGTAAGGAAAACTTGAAGTCATAACAAACGCTTGTGTTTATTTACTTTGTTTGTCCTTCAAGCAAAATGGCCGCCGATCCTGTGACGTCATATGAATATGGTCAATAGGCTTTTTGATGATCTTTGGATTACAAATCACCAAATATCGGGTCAACCAAGCATTCCAAGATATATCTAAATGAAATTAGATCTGCATAGTGATCTGCATGCTACGAGTACAGTCAACAAGCGCATTTTAAAGTGTTTGGAAGTAAACGGAAAGCGTCTTGAACATCTATTTTAATAATAATGTATTAGACAAATCCTACGTATTTTTAGTAAAATCCGGGGCGGGGCAGCTCGATTACAATGGGGATGGGACTATTCGCCGTCGCCGTTTCGCCGTCGCCGTTTCGCCGTCGCCGTTTCGCCGTCGCGACAATTCGCCGGCAGCCGATTCGCCGTGGGCCGTTTCGCCGTCAAATAGAATATAAGTCTATAATTATTACAATTTTTTTATATCTAGCATATACCGAATTGGACCCAAAAAGGTGGATTAGATGCCGTGTTAGCGCTGTTTAACCAATATAAGTCTATAATTATTACAATTTTTTTATATCTAGCATATACCGAATTGGACCCAAAAAGGTGGATTAGATTAGAAACGGCGACGGCTGAACGTCCTAGACCCGAATTCCAATAACCCTAATTATTATTATTGACTTGCCTATGTAGGTATATTTTTATCAAACAATTTTGTTAAAATTTAGCAATATATATTATAACCTTTTTTACGTATTTTATTAATTTCTATTTGACGGCGAAACGGCCCACGGCGAATCGGCTGCCGGCGAATTGTCGCGACGGCGAAACGGCGACGGCGAAACGGCGACGGCGAAACGGCGACGGCTAAATGTCCTAGACCCATTACAATCGCTATTTCTAAAGAAAAGTGAAATAATTTTAACCCTTCTTAAAGAGTATACGTCATTTTAATTTTTAATCCGTAATTATTGAACACAACGAAGAATTTAGTTCTTGCTATAAATTTGACCTATGCATGCCAAAAACGAACTGATAATCAGCCCTATGATGAAATACACAAGTGAACTTTTAACGTACCGTTTCCATAACAACAACCGAAAAAAACTAATTGTTAATTTTTCACTGTGGTTGAAAAACAGGTAATTTTGAAGTCTCTAGAGTTAACTTGTGTATTTGATCATAGGGCTGAATAGCAGTTTGTTTTGACCGAACAAGTGAAATTCCCAAGCCCTTTTGTTAGATAGTATCCTTTTTTTGCGTATTTACCATTTATTTGTTTACAATTAAGCACAAATTTGTTTAACGTTTAATTTCTCAAAATGTACTCATCAAATTCAACGAGCATTAAATACGAACCCCTATTGAAGATTTCAAAGGCCCCCCCCCGCAATATTAATTTATTGTGCATTTTAATTTATAATAATTTATTTGGCTAAAATAAAAGTTGATTTTACAGATTTTTTTATTATTAATTATGTTTCATTATTTAAATTCTTTAATTTTTAGTATTTAAGGTATATTGTACCTTCAGGACGTATTTTAATTCATTATTGTTGATACCTTTAGCAAAAATTTAATTACTTACGTTTTTTTTTTGGTAAAAATAATAATAATAAGCCGAATTTCCCGCTCTGCTTTTAGCCTCCTCCTCAATTATTATTTTCAATAAAATTAATTTGTTATAAAAAGGTACCTATATATTTAAATTCAAAATAACTTGTCATGTTTTTGAATTAATCGTGGCATTGTTAAAATTAATATTCTATAATTTTAAAAATATCACTTTTTTTTTTTTTATTTACTATTTTTTACGGTCGTCGGCGTATCAGAGGCCATCTTGAACCGGTCATCGACCGTACGGTTTTTAATCGTGCGGTCTACCGACTGGGGAGTGTGAAACGGCACCTTCATCCTACGAGATATCCGATCTCATCCGGCCTGACCGGCGTGAATAGGATAATTTTGATGTCGATTCATTTTACACTCTTCCCTAAGACAAGATATCACTTAGTAATATCAAAAATACAATTACTTAAAGCAACAAAACCAGACGGTACATTTAAAGAAATATTTAAATAAATTTATTAGTTTTTATTATGCCGATGCCATCTCCGCAAGTCGTGTATTACTTTGAAAAAAATATATTTTTAAATTTAAAGAACAATTCTTTAAAAATACTAAATATTTATTTCAATCAAATAATGTGTTTTTAAAAATAATATACAGGGTGTCTCACCGGGAACCGCTTCGATCTATATATGAAAAACTGTACAGGGGCATTTTTTAAAGTGTCTTACCCGATTGGCGATTTTCCTGCTGACTATAATAAAAAACAAATCGCATATTTCTCAACGATTTTTTAAAAGAAAGCCAAATTTAATATCAAAAAATATATTGATTTACAAATTGACAGATACGACGCCATTTTGAAATTTTTTAAATGGCGAACCTCATAAATAACCACGTGAGTGAATTGCATTTCGCGGTCCGATTTCAAAAACCTTAGTTGTTGATATTTATTTTCAGCCGTTTCGGACATAATATAATATTTCAATATATTATATAATTCACCCCTTTAATAATTAGACCTCTTCTCACATCTGTCGTGTTTGATTATAGCGTAAATAGTTTGGTCACGGGAAATTTGTTAATGTGAAGAAAATTGGGGTTGTCAGCTTAAATTGTCTATTTATTAAAGGGGTGAGACGCCTAAAAGACAAAATCGATGAAGGCAATTTAGAAACCCCCGTATTTCCGAAACGCCTGAAAATAAATATCAACAGCTACAGGTTTTTGAAATCGGATCGCGAAATGGAATTTACTCGTGTGGATATTTATGAGGGTTGCCATTTAAAAAAAATCAAAATGGCGTCGTATCTGTCAAATTTGTGAACCTATGTATTTTTTTACATTAAATTTGGCTTCCTTGTCGAATATCATTGAAAAATATGTAATTTGGTTTTTATTATAGGCAGCTGGAAAATTGCCAGTCGGGTGATACACTTACAAAAATGTCCCTGTACATAGAAAATTTTTGAAAATTTGACAGCATGCTAATATTGCTAGGTACAACCCGGCTAAAATATTTTCAATTGGGTGACACTTCCGATTATACCGGAAGTAGGTGTCAACTTGCTTATTTTAAATGGAACACCTAGCATATTATTACATTTTTGAATTCTACGTAAGATTCAGACAGATTCTGTATATCATGCCCTATACCCAAATCTAAGCGTTTCTGACATATTTAAGATTTTATATCAAAAAAAGGACGCTTGCAGATCATAAAATAATTATCAATTTTTCCTATAGGAAGTCTTTCTTTATTATTTAATTTGGGTTCGATTTTTTGTTAAAAAGGACCTGCTCGAATAGATTTTTTATAATATTTTAATAACTATTAATACAGGGTGTTAAAACAATAAGATAAAAAATGAAATCAAGAAAACTGCAAAAAATGCCCATTTTCAAATGGAAACCCTTAAATTTTATAATTATTTCCTATTTAGCCATAAAAATAAGGGTAAGTTTAAATAAGGTTGTCCGTTCGCAAAATTTGTAGTTTTCGAAATATTGCCAATTTAATATTTTTATATGGCAATTTTGCTGCGGATATTAAGTTTAATTATTCCGAGTTGGCTATGAGTTTAATTACTCCTAGTTGACTATAACGGCGTTGGAAACAGTCAAATAATAAAGAAATGTAATAAATAGTAAGAGAATGTATGAAGCTGTCATAGTAAGAAATGTATGAAGCTGTCACTTACCATTTGAAAATTATTAACAATCATGCCGGGGCGGTTAAATTATACAAACGAAGATTATTTAAACTTATTTATTATTTACGGAGAATGTGATAAAGTTATATCAAGAACATGTGACACATTTGTCATTCGATATCCGCAAAAACAGAAGCCATCACAATGTGCTGGTGAACAAATTATAGAAAATTTCAAGAACTTTGGACCCGTTAAGGCATTAGTGCAAAGAAATAAACCTCTAGTTTATAATAAGAAGAGTATGGAAATTGCTATTTTGGGATATTTTGCCGCCTTTCCAACCATGTCTGTAAGACAAGCTGCGTTAGAGTCAGAATCATCTAAATGAACAGAAAGAAAGAATGTTATGCAAACATAAATTTCATCCATACGTATTTTCCATAGTCCAACATCTAAAATAAATTAATTTTCCAAGACGAGTGACATTCTGTGAATTTATCATACTTTGGGCACAAGGAAACAATTTTTTTTTTGTACAATATCATTTGGACAGACGAAGCTAAATCTACAAAAAATGGTACCCTTAATCGACATAACTCTCATTACTCATAATACAAATTTACGTGTGTTTAGAATGCAAAACTTTCAAGAATCCTGGCAGTTTAATGTTTATTGTGCAGTAAGAAATGATGGCGTCGTCGTGGCGATACTTTTTTATCAAGAAAATTTAAATGGTAAGTTAGAAGTTTTTAAATCATTCTATATATAAAGTGTGCTTATTTACTTTTAGGTGAAGGCTATTTGAACATCTTACAAAATTTTGAAACCGACTATTTAGACAATTTGCCGCTCGCTGTTCATAGAAACCTGTTTTACCAGCATGATGGCACACCTCCACATGGTAGCTACCTCATCGATAATTTTTTACGAAATGCTTTTGATGATTGATGCATCGCCAACAATAGTCCTTTTAAAGCAGGTCCTTTTTAAGAAAGAGTCGAACCCATATTATATATTAAAGACTCTCCTATAGGAAAAATTGGTAATTATTTTATGGTCTGCAAACGTCATTCTTTGACATTAAACCTTAAATATGTCAAAAACGCTTAGACTTTTGTATAGGACATAATACACAGAATCTGCCTAGAATCCTACGTAGAATTCAAAAATGTGATAATATACGGAGTGTTCTATTTAAATTAGCAAGTTAGGGTTACCCCCAGCAGCATCAGCATAATATAGTCAAATTTTCAAAAATATTCTATGTATAGTTTTCCATATATAAATCGAAGCGGTTCCCGATGGGACACCCTGTATACCTTATTCCTTTTACAGAACCTGTTTAGAATATTCAAAAGTGATTTTATTAAATTAAAAAAAACACTACCTTTAAATTTAACATAATAGCAATTCGTTCATTAAAATAAATTGATTTTTTGTTTCACAAATATTTTCTTTTTACCATAGCTAGGTACTGAAAAAAATCCAATTCTTTGAATTAACGATTATTTGCATTAATTTAATAAAACGTGTTTCTCTGTGCATGTAATACTTATCGATTCCATATATTTTGTCATCTTTTGAAATGGTGGCAACTATGTACCGATCATATAAGCATGAACTTTATAATGATTTTAAATCTTTATTAGATGCTTTAAACAATTTTTTTCTCTTAATGAAGTCCCCAAGTCACATGAAAGAATAGTTAAGTAAAAATATTCCAGTTTATTTCAGGCCCAGACTTTTAAATTACCCTACACCTGGGAACATAATAAATCTTATTCGCACCTTAAATTAGAAGTTATATTTACACCGACGACACCCACTCTTAAGATTTTAAAATAAAGCATTTACGTATGTTCTTTTTATTTTGAACGGAGACATTGCGGCCCTAAATATATACATCTATTTGAGCCTATTGGACAATGTTACCTTGAACCAGGGGCATGCGAACCAGGGGGGTATTAGGGTAAATTTGTCCCCATTCCTCTAAGGCTTCAATTCCTTGTCGCTTTGATATCAGATTATGGTTTTCCTCTGCCTTTTACATAAAAAGGGTACTCTTTGTAATAGTCGCTAAATGTCACCGCTTTTTCGTAAATTGACTCAAAACAAGTTAAGATTCAAAAATGAATTATTGAAGTCTTAATGGAATTAGGTCAAAAGAACAATGAAGTTCAGTACAATTATCAAGAGATAAATTAGTTAGCGTTATTATTATGATAGGTAGTCCAAAAGAAAATTAAAATAGTACCAGTTGCTGAAAATGCCTGCCACCATGCTCGATACATTTATTGCACCAACGCAGCATACTTAAGTTGACGTGGTTAATAATTTCAGGCATGGTTTGGATTACTTCAGCCGCACCGGAAACTCTAGCCGCTAAATCTTCTTCTGACTCGACTGGCGTTTCATAAACGAGACTTTCATATACCCCCAAAGAAAAAAATCTACAGGTATTAGATCTGGGGAGCGCGCTGGCCAATCCAATGTCTTCTAAAATTTTCATTTCGGTGCTCGCGGACAAGAAGTGAAAAATGAGCTGGCGCTACATCATGTTGGAACCATAAGTTCTGTAGTATATTTAGGAGCAGATCAAGTAACAATTCTGGCAACACATGTCTTAAAAAATTTAGGTAAATAGTACCGGTTAAACGAGGAGGCAACATGATCGGTTCAATTAATCGTTCTCCAACAATGCCGGCCCACATGTTGATGCCCCCGTATGTGAACACCATGAGGGTTTTTTTCAACCCACATATGACTATTTCACGAATAAAAATGCCTTGTTTTGTAAACATAGCCTCGTCAGTAAAAAGTACATATTTTAATTCTACGCTGGACATAAAATAATTTGGTTCCAAGGCTTGCACTTTTTTAGGATGGTAGGGGCGAAAAGCTGTTCATGAACAACCTCACATACACTGACATGATTTACATGCATGGCACCTGTGACTGCTTGGTTACTTACAGAAGAATTATTTTCAAATCGCCGAGGCACCTCTTCCTCAAAATTCGGGGTTCGCCATTACATCGAACTTAATAACATGTCAGCATATTCAATGACTTACCCGTGACATTAATTTAGTGACAAATTCTTGATAACAGTTAGTTTACCTTATTAATAAAATATGGTAAATTTTTATTATTAAGCTGCGTAGGTGCAATAAATGTATCGAGCGTGGTGGCAGGCATTATCAGCAACCTACTATTTTAAGTTTCTTTTTGTACTAACTACCATAATAGTAAAGCTAATTAATATATCTCTTGATATTTGTACTGAACCTCATTGTTCTTTTGACCTAATTTCTTTAAGACTTCAATAATTGACTTCTGAATATTAACTTGTTTTCAGCCAATTTCCGAAGAAACGGTGACATTAAGCCACTTTTACAAAGAGTACCTTTTTATGTAAAAGACATGGGAAAATCATAATCTGATATCAAAACGGCAAAAAATTGAAGCCTTAGAGGAATGGGGACAAATTTACGCTAACACCCCCTGGTTCGCACGCCTCTCGTTAAAGTTAACGTTGTCCAATAGGTTCAAATATATTAACTTACTAACAGTAATTGATGTCCCGAAATTGGTTGCGGTAGCTAAAGTAGTTCTGAAGCTACAAAACGAAAACTAGTTTATGAAAGCCATCTTCAAAGGGCTTCTAGCTCCCCAAGGAAGAGTTTACGAACCCATGTTAATATGAACTTTATTTTTTTTCTTCCTGTGTTCTATCTACCATAGAAGTTTGTAGCATGACGGCATTAACACCCTGTATACTATAAAGTGTGTCCACGGATGGACTTAACTGTACTTGTAAAATTTTTTATTCTTAGATTTTCGAAACAAAAGCCATTTGGCGCGTTTAACGAACAACAGCAGGTTACATTTAACAAAAAAGCGCTTCGATTACTTATTGCAGCAGCTGGCAATTCGCTAAATCGACAGATTTTTGTTTTATGACTTGGACTTTTGGGGTCATTCAAATATTACGTAAGCACTACAGGGGGGCGGGGCGTCTTTGCTTTGCTTATTTTTGATGACATGGGGGATGGGGGGGAGGGGGGGTCGGGGTCTGGATGGTGATTACGTCAGCAGTATTATTTTTTTACTTTTTCGGATTTTCTACAAAATTTAGTCGATTTTGGTTTGAACACATTATATGACAACCCTACTTGTCTATGCTTGAAAACGAAACGTATTTTCAGGGATTCTCTAAAATAATGGATCTATTTACTCGCCTAGAACCGAGTAGGGGAATTACCGCGCGCTATTCACTTGTCTAAATTTCTTCCGCCAATCTGTTCTTTCGTTTCGGTACGATTGACGATTTGAGGTGTTGTAAGTTAAGGTTTGTTTTACCATTGATCCACTGCTTGCTTCAAATTGTAAAATGTAGAAACACAGAATGCTGTCGTCTAAGAAGTTGCTTATTTAGATTACTAGACAACAGGTTTCTCCCACCACCAGTAAAAGTAAAACAAACAGTTGATGACTTGGTTTTGGATGATGGTAAGCAATTTCTTAATCTTCGAGTCAATTTAGCTCTACACTTGAATTCTTCACTCAAAGATTTTCTGCAAACGCCCTTCGATTATTTTTGTCCAACGGTAAAATTGAAGCTGTCAAGTCGAACATGCAAAATGTGTGGTCTTTATCATGCTTCCGTCAAGTCATTATATCGTCACATCAAGAAGATCCATAAAAAAGTAAACACGCACACCGAAACGAGAGTAAGACCTTGTAGAGTGGCTGCTCGTCGTGCTAACGAATTGATGTGAACAATACAAAATTTAGACGAGCACCAAGATGTTGAATGGCTCGAAGAGAACGATGTCGATATTCCAAAATCACACGAAAGTGAGCTGACACACAACATTGAGCAGCGCAAACATCCAATGTCATCGAAGACTTAAAGTCATGGATTCGTGTGTGATGGACTGAGGACTGTTAATTTAAATTATAAAACCAAAATTTTAAAAGAATTTGTTTTGTTCGTTGTTGTCAATAAAATTTGCCTAAATAAATATTATGTGCGTTAAAGTCCTCTATTCCAAGCATATTTCTTATTTCTAGACTTATATATATAACTTATAACTGCTGCTTATGAATCAATAAAGAAACCAGAACACATTGAAAAATGCATGTACCAATGTTTACATGTTTACGTAAGCATGGGAGGGAGGGGGGTAAGAGATTCGGTTACTTGTTCTGACGAGGATGAGGGGGGGGGGGGTAATAATTGCAAAAAATCTGCTTAGGTAAAACGGGGTAAGAGATTCGCTTACTTTTGCTGACGAGGGGGAGGGGGGTTAATAATTGCAAAAAACCTGCTTACGTAATACTTGAACGGCCCCTTTTTAACATTTGATATTCTGCCCTAATGTTAAAAATAGCGATAAAATGTTAGAATATTATAATGGAAGAATTAAACCTAAATTATCATTCATGATTATTTTTTTGGAAATAAACCTATTTTTTATAGTTTCTAAAACATTCGACCATGTTATAGTTCGAAAATTGCATTTCATAAGTTTGTTTATCTCTGTTAAGTTTTCGCTTTTAAATTGTTAAAATACATATTATGTAGACTCTCACCTTAAACATTAATTACTAATTAGGTTGCCTGTAATAGCCAACATTTTTATTATGTTTAGTTTCAAACCTTTGTTGATGTTTATATTCCAGAAATGTTTTGTATCTTGTAAGACATAGCCAAGAGGATTGATTTCTTCTGTTCATCGTTTGTTACTACTTGCAGACAGGTTTGATCAAATCTTTGTTCTAATTGATTGGTAATTAATAAACTTTTCAAGTTATCAATAAAAATAACTTCCTCTATTTGAGATGTAGGTTAAATGTCTCGAATGTTGTAAATCAGCTGTGTTTTAAGAAAATCGATGATAGGTCAGTGTCAGACTGACAGTTTCTGTGCGTTTTCACAGCAACTTCTGGTTAATTTTTGCTTGGTCACGTGGGTCGCCTTCGGTCACCGTTAGTTTTCTATGCTATTATAAGGGGTTAGTTTCGGTAGATAGGGTTGACTAATTTTTGTCATTGTTTTGTTTTGGTAACTATAAGAATCGGCCCTTTCGACCATGGACACTGGAAGTTAAAGCACGTTTGTGGAAATAGCTCCCCAAGTTTAGTTTTTTTTTAGGCCGTGCAGGCTAATCTAGTGCCGATAAAGCATCCACAAATGTTTTAAGAAGGGTATGGATTTGTAGTTTGCCTATTCCTTTGGGCGGAATGCCTATTTAATATGCTTTAATGAACTTCATAGACGCCATTTGGTAAATTGAAACCCTCGTTAGTTATTGGAGGTAGGAGGTTTAAACTTTAGTATCTAATTACCCTCGTTGGGTGTTACGAAAGATTTCTCTTTCATGTTGTATATCTAAAATTCGATTTTAGGGTTTTTTTTGGTAGGGGCTAAAAGTCTGAGTACAAACTAGAGTACTAGTTTCTTTTGTTGGAACTGCCTGGACGCGGGACGTGCAAGTTGCCGTGTACTATTGGAATTCTTGGAGACTAGCTGTGTAGCAGTACCCACGTTAGCTGTTTTAGGGACCATGTGTGTGTGTGTGTGTGAAGATTGAGTCTTCATGAACCATGGGTAGCAAGTAAGGTTTTAGCTAAGTACCATTTTTCTTAAGTATGTTGTAACATAGTAACAACTTAAAATATCAATATTTTGCATTTGCGTATTGTTCGATATACAGTGTTTTATTAAAGTTTTGCACCCATATTATGTACAGAGCTTGTGCAATGTAAACGTGTAGCGTATGCCAACATAGCGTTAAGACGTCACAAGAGTCTAGTAGTTCAACACGTTTGGTAGTCTGTTACAGCTACTTTTGTGGTAAATATAGTTACAATTTATGATTATAAAGTAAATATTTTTGTTTCCCGGCTAAAGGCTATTTGATTCTTCTAAATTTAACACTTGTAACTTCGACATTTTAATTTATCTATGCCAAGTGGCTAGTATACTCATCGAGTAACCACAGGTACTCGTAAGATTCTGTATTGTACTTTAAGAATCCTCTGATGGTAGATTTAGTTAGTTGTGAGAGGTTCCTGCACAGACCTTGCGGAAATTCCTAGTCAGAGGCAATGTCCTGGATGTAGGTCTATGTGGCTGCCAGGTCACACTGAACAGTCAATTTTTTACAGCGTAGGTCTGACAGTTGGCGTCTTGTGCAAGACCCTGTCGAAGAGGGTTTGACTTTTTTCTTTCTTTTATCGATAACTTTATAAATTTAAACCTTCAGAAATTTTATTGTCAAACCTAGTACTATCACTTTAATATTTCATTTCACTTATTGATCTTTCAACTTTAAGTATCTATTGTCCACCAAAGTAAGAGGAGCTTGCATTTATAAAACCAAGTAACCAAGGGCTTAACACCACCTTTAGAATAAATGTTTGTATTGGCCTCTGCGAACCGTTGGCTTTTATTTTAAATAGAGTGACTTTGAGGGCTTGAGTGAATGAGAAGCTAGTGTATACCGATGGTGACATAAGTGTTTTTTTTTCCTAGATTGTTTTTTTTCTGAGGCCAAACACTAGAACCTTTAAAGGCTTTTAAGTAAAATAAAACTAAGGTGGCGCCTTCAGGATTTGACTTTAACTTACTTACATAAGATTGCTAAACTTCTCAATCTAGAGACAAAATAGCGAACCTACTCTGAGTTGAGCTAGCTAAGGGGTGTCTGCAGAACATCCTCCAGGGCGTAGGCAGTGGCGGCTCGTGACGGAAGTTTGTGGAGGTTCACAAGCATCAAGCATATCTCCGCCCACCACTACCCCTTCCTTTTATTTTACCCCTCCGTTCCAACCACAAGATATTGTGTAGTTAAGTCACGGCAGATATAACAATCTGCCGTGGTTAAGTGTTAAATTTACGAGTAAAAAGCTTTCCTAATTTTTATGTTCTTTTTGTACGTAGATATGTTAATAAAACAAAATATTATTTTAAATTGAAAACTTACCAATATACAGCATACTTGAGAAGCAGTAACTAGAAAAGTCAACAGCGACAACATAAAAAAACAAAATATTTTTAAAAAACAGAACTGATTAAACACAGTGTCTAAACAAAAAATGCATTCTTCTGTCTTTAAGTTTAGCAAATTTCTCAGTAACTAAGTCATTAAAAGAAGTCATTAGAAGAATATCTTGCAACATTTTTTTCTCTATCGACAACATTGCCAGGGCAGAAAGTCTCTCTTGATTCATAGTACTCCTTAAAAATGTTTTTATTCTTAGTTCTGATATTTTTGTATACATTTATGCATTATGTAGCTTCATTAGCACAATAGAAGTAAAAGAATAACAGGACTGAGGGCAAAAGCAGGAGATCTCCTGTTAAAACAGAAGGTCTGGCAACACTGCATGACATACACAAGTTATGGAGGAATTTACCGCGCTACACGGATCAGCAAAACATATAAAACGATCTCTCAAAAACCATCCGAAACCAAAGCAGCGGCATGCAGCACAGCAAAAGCGTGCTCATTTGAGAGGAATGAAAGCCCATTTAGAGCCGTGCGCTAAAAAGAGATGGGGACGACAAGGTGCATTTATTACGGGAAGCGAACCGTCCATATCAAGTAGCGATAGCCACGGAGCACATTTTTCCTGCGATAAGCATTCGGGATTAGAGATCTGCTACAAAATATTTAGTTAGCGAAACGATAATTGGTTAGGGAGCTTATAAAATCATGTTAGAATTGCTTTGTAACTGACATTGTATTGTAAACTAAATATGTAATTTATATTGAATATTTGTCGATGTGGGGCTGAATCTTAGGGAGGCACGTGCTCAAGTGCTCCTATATAAGAGCCGCCACTGGGCGTAGGGTTGCCAGAGTAAGGGTGGATAGGTTGCCTTGTCGCAGTTCATTTTAGGTTATCCTAAGGTGAATACTGGCACCCGATTATTGTTTAGGGCGTAATTTGGTTTTTTATAACACTTGATTGTGTGAGTTTTGTTTTTTTATAACAACCGAGTACAAAATTTTTAGGTTGAAATCCTGTCAGACGTCGTCAAAAAAAACTTCGCTGATCGCTTTGTTTGTTATACAGTTTGATGTCTAATGCGAAGTATTTCTTAATAAGTTTTTGGTTTCGGCTTTGTTTAGGAAATGAATGCAATTTTATCAAACTCTGATATAAGCATAGCAATATGCAAATAAATGTCATTAATTTTTTTAATCAAAAACCGTTGGCCACACGAAAAAAAGTCTAGCGATCATTTTTGCTAAGTGATGAAGCCCAATTGTGAAAATAATAGTAGTTTTGAAAAAAAAACAGTAGCGTATAATAATTTTTTTCAGTAAAAATATTAAAATGTATGCTAGCACTGGATTTACCACACGAGCGATGACAGAGGTTTTTTAAGATACCCTGCATAAATACAGTTAACCTTTAAAAACTTTGATTTTGTTGTACCGAGTGCGCAAAAAATTATAAAAATGTAGATTTACAAAATTATAATTTTTTGAATGAAATAACGAGGGATGATGCGACGATTCTTAAGAAATATAGGTACATACATTAATTACTTTATTACAGGTTGATCCATCCAATTTGCTTTAAAGGCTGATAAATCGGTTGTTAACATTAGTTTTGTTTTGAACAGTTTTTGTGTGATTTGGGACTAACGTGAATATTTGAAGATAAAAAATTTAAAGTGGGTAAGACCCAAGTGACTGTTGCTTCAAAATAAAGCAACAGTCACTTGGGTCGTGAAACGAAAACCACGATTTACAATTCTGTTCTGTGCAAATATGGAAGGGGAGAAGGTAGAACCACTTAAAATAGGTATAAGCAAAAATCCTCAATGTTTTAAGTTACCTCTCCAATGGATCTCGAACAAAAAAGCGCGGATGAAAGCAGACATCATGACAACATGGCTTCACATATTTGATACCAAGAAGATGATAGAAAAGTAAAGTGGTATTCTTTCTGGATAATTCAACGTCAAACTTATTTTTCGTCTTTTTTAATAATGTTAACAACTTTGACAAGTTAATATTATTATTTCTCAATTGCTATTAAAATGTGAATCTGAATATTATAAAAATACAATAAAAAATATCCATCATTAATTTCCAATTATTTCAGAAAACAATAATTTCAGAGCAAGCATACAGTTCATTGTATAATATATATGTTAGTATGCACGTGCAGTATATGCGAGGGTGGTCGCTATTGAGAGATTTGACTGTATTTCCTTAGTTGTACGTAATGCCCACACTGAGATTTATTGACAGGTGTCCCAAAATTGCTTTCTTACGATATAACATATTTTTTTTTATTCATTTAGTGTACCCATACGCATGTGAATGTGATCCATTTAAACAACGAAAGAATTTGATCAAGAGATCACAAGAGTTTTAATAATTAAAAGATAGAAAAACCTTAAAAACAAGGGTAACAATGCTAATTAAATCGAGAGATAATCTGGATTTATATATCTTTCACTAATGAATTAAGGGCAATGAAAATGCACACACTAGAGATACTAAAAGGAAAAAATATCAAATATGGAAATTTCAACTAGGATTTATAAAAACCTTAGTAGAACCAAAGGGAGAACATAATACAACCCATAAACTTGCTCTTAAAAAATCCTTGGATTTATGAGAACAAAGACATAACAGGAACAAAATGAGCTAAGTAAAAATTAACTACCATAGACAAAACCTGTTAATTAATTCTATACGGAGAGTTTAGATGCTGCAAAATGGCGAAAAAATTGTGAATAATGGCATAAAATTGTTTTATTGCAGACTTTTTCTCTATTAAGTACTTAGGTACCAAAAATTATTCTTACAAACTTGACAGTCGTTCCTGGTTAATTGTATTACGAGAACAAGTTTTATCCCGCTTTGGACCCTAAAATCCTCACTCATTTGACACAGATGTGAGTGACAAATCGAGTCAATTCGAATAGGTAAATGTTTTGTTTACCAAATAAAATAAATCAAGTTCTAATAGACTGACATATAGTATGCTCCTCGGAAATATTATGCTTTTGGAAAAACCAAAACAATTCACATTACGGATTTTGATTTTTCATCTTTAATTTGAAAATAAAATGCTTGGCCAACAAAACAGTTTAATTTTGGTTTTATCACAGATCTATATAGCTACATAGATCTGTGATTTGGCTCCACATAAGCCATAAGTATTTTTGATATCATTTGTCTGAAAATGACCTATAACTCCCCATGGCTCTCTCTAGTGTTAATTAAATTCAACATTTTAGGGGTCGGGTGACCATTGTTTTTTTAACATTGAAAATGTTTATATTATCGCACAGGCACGTTAGTATGGGTACGGAATTCGAAATTCTTGTGTTGCATTTGTCCCTGACGTCACACCGAATTAAAATGATCGGGATCAGACCAAGTCGAGAGTAACCGTATGGTTTCGCTGGAGCAGTCAGCGGGTGCGGCTGGCGTTCGCGATCGAGCGTAGGAATCGGCCGTCGCCACAGGGTGGTTTGGCTGGCGCGGCTGGAGCGCGCTTCAGATCATATTCGTATTTCGTAGTGAAAGCCCTTATGTATGATTTATAATGAACGCCGATAACATTAGTTGCATGCTGTTGTTGGAGGAAGAAGACGAAGAGGAGATGTTAGCCCAAATTCCTCCATTTCGACAAACGTCATATTAACACTTGAATTTATACTATAGGTACCATATTTAAATCAAAGCTGCAGGATACCAAGTAAACAAATCACTTTGGTTAAGACGTCAAAGTATCAAAACATTTTAAAATTGTATCATTAGTTGGTATATCCGAAAAAAATATCAAAATTAGAAAAAAGTCAGTGGCGTGCATTTTTTTTCTCAATAATATCCGTTGAAGTGTTTCCCGGGACGCCACTGGACTTAATAAATTTAATTTAGTTAGGGCTAATTAAGCCTCTAATCATTATGAATGACGGTATGGTATGGTATTGCAATAATATCGGGAAAAGGATATTTACAAAAATAATAAAAAAAACACGATTTTTTTAAAAAAACTTTAACACCCTGTACATCATAAACGGGGCAACTCCGGACACATGTTCAGGTTAGTTCGGGTTAGTATTTCTGAAACACCCTATATACATTCAAACACAACGGTCAAAAACACAAATATTTATATCAAAATATTGATAACAAACAATAACACCAAACGATACAATGCAATAATGCGAAAATCACCGGTAAACTAAATTCAACCCTGTCGCCCAGGGCCTTTTAGTTTTATTGCCGCTTGACCAATCGAAATAGAGTTACGGTTTTCATTAAGTACTGATCAATGTTTCCTTCGTATGCATAATCTTGGATTTGAATATGGTATAGGGTAGACTGGGGCAAGTGTAAAAATGGGGTAAGTGGAAAATCAGAGCGTCAATCAGGCAATATTGAAAGTTTACTTGTCTGTGTGGTTCGAGGCAACTAACTATACATTAGCGCTGTTGAATATCTACTCCCGGCGAGTTACTAGGTGTTTTTTTCTATCTGAGTAGTCATTTGTAACATAACCTCCGAATCGGTCCGTTGAATAGTGTGTGATATCTCCATAAAAGATTGGTCAAAGGTAAAAACTTATAATATACTTTTAGTTTTATTGCATTTTCTTATGTTTAGTCAATTGTTGTAGCTTTAAAATCCTATATACCGACCAAATCTGAAAGCGGGTTTTACTCACGAACAGGTTTGCACTTCCCCCATAAAAAACATAATGTGGGGCATGTGTGAAAATTGTAATGGGGAAAGTGTAAAGGTTAGTTTACACTTGCCCTATTTTTATGGGAATGCTAAAGTTCGTTGGCACTGACACTTAAAGCTTTTATTCTTTACAGAGAGTTGGCGTCATGGAACGAAACTATAAAAGAGAGTCCGATAGGGCTGCCTATGGGGAGAAGCAATTAAATGCTGCAGTAAATGCCGTCAATCAAGGTCAATTAACCATGTCGATAACTAGTACCGAATTCAGAATCTCATACATTACAATCTACTGTAGAATAACTGGACGTCGTGGCGAAAAAACAAGACACAGGGCCGATCTCCAATACTTTCTTGGCAAGATGAGTGTCAACTGGCCGAAAATATACAAACAATGGAGAAGTGGGGATATGGATTAGTTGGAGAGAGCTTCAAGAAAAAGTCCGGGACTTTGTAACTTTAAATAATATTCCCAATCCTTTTAAGAACAATATGCCAGGCACAGACTGGCTAATAAAGTTTAAACAACGTCACTCTTTAAGTATGAAAAAACCACAAAGCTTATTGTACTGCAGAAAGGAATCTACGGACCCATTCATAATAGACCAATATTTTGTTCTATTGGAAAAGGCTATATTGGAGTTGGGTCTTCAGGATCGTCCTGAATGTATTTACAATTTAGATGAGACTTCACTGTGTACAGATCTCTTCAAAGCCAGCGCCAATGGATGATGGATGACCTCCGAAATATTTAGAAATTACTTTGTAAAGACTTTTATTCCTTTGGTTCGTGATCAGGTACCAATTATTGGTATATATGATGGGCATGTCTCGCATGTGGATTGCTTATTAATTCAAGCCGGAAGAGAGGAAAATATTAATATACTTAACTAATAACTGCCAGCCCATACAAGTCATTTACTTCAACCTCTCGATTTGAGTGTGTTTAGATCCTTTAAGGCAATATGGGAGAGGGCAGTAATAACATGGCAAAGACGTCATCAGGGACAATGACTATCAAAAAGGGAATTCGCCACATTGCTAGTGAAAACCTGGGCTGAAATAGATTCCGGAATCATAAAAACAGGATTCAGAAAGGGTGGTATTGTTCCATTTAATAGACATGCTATTCCTAAAGAAAATTATGATATCGATGCCCTAAGAAGATGGGAGGAACACTTGAAAAATCAAAGATCTGTAACAGATTTACAACCGAGGCCAGAACGCATTGATATTGAAAGGAATGAACATGATGCTGTAGCACCGAATGTAACAGAAAAAACCGCTACTTTCGAACAGTCAATGTTAAAAACAGTAAAGCCTTCTACATCTGGCGCTTCATTTAAAAGGAAACTAGCATCTAATGCAGAATTACTTACAGCTCCTTCATCAGCATCTAGTGCCACCAATCTCAAAGTAATTGTCAGCTCTGATCAAAATGAAGAAAATATACTAAATAATCATCAGGGTCCTATAACTGAAGCTGTAATACCAGCTACAACCGAAAATCGGCAAGAAAAGAAGGCAAGTTTTGATGATCTACTACTTGATTCGTTCCGACAGAGTCCTTCTTCTAATCCAAGGAAACGAAAGGGCTTGATTCAAGGTGGCCAAACCATTGCAGGTACTATCGCAAGTAGTCACTCAAAACTCTCTACAAGTTCATCTACTATATCTAAACCAGCTATGAAAATTGACCGAAAGAGTAAACAAAGTTGGCCAAGCCCGTATCAATTTGAATCCAGCTCCAGTGAATCAGATAATGAAAGTGTACCTTTTATGGAATCGGATCAAAATTTCACTTTAGAATCGGATTGCAAAGATCAGATTCCTGAAATAAACAAAGACAATATTTTCATTGGAGACTGGGTACTGGTTAAATACACAGACATTACCAAAAGCAAACAAACATTTTATTGGCCAGGTAAACACTGTTGACAACGGCTTTGAAATCAAGTTTACTAGAAAATTAAAAGACAATTTTTTATGGCCACTCACCGATGATGTCGATGTAGTACGGCTAGACGATATAGTGACTCGTTTACCTGAACCGGTAGTAACACGCCGAGGAGGTTTTCATTTTAATGTGAAATTTGCTGGATACAATATTTAACAAAGTTTCATAAAATTATTCGAATTTTTAAACTTTAAGTTTCTTTTCTGTTTTAGTTTCTCCTTGGGAATAATTCCTACTGTTTTAGAGATTAAAGCTAAACATTGGGGTTTGAACGGATAAATACGTTTATAAAAATATTATTCTTGTTAATAGGAATTTTTTGAGGGTTATTTTGGATTACTTATTATTTTTCAGAGGTACCTTTTAATTTTTCGTTTTTATGATTTGTTTGGCTAACTATTTCCCAACAATAAAAAGTTCATAACTTCCCAGATTTTTATTTTTTTTTAAGTCTGTAAAAAGAAAAATTGGCATGGGAGATATAAACTTCATTTACACTTTCCCATTACCACTTCTGCGAACATGCGTGGAAATTGTATTCCGATTTTACACTTTCCCTTTTTGGGGCATGTGTAAAATTTCGGTACAAAAAAAAATAATCATTCAAATCTCAAGATCTCAAAAATAATTCATGAGTGCCATATGCAGTATGAAAAGTAAACATATTAAACTATTACTTTCTTACAACTACACTTTTATGAATATTGTATATTTAAAGGAGGAAGGAAATAAACTTGGACTATTAAAAAGGGCTTCGCACTTGCCCCAGTCTACCCTAATTATAAGCTTTGTAATGTAATGCTGAAAAATAAACAGAATGGTTTTGTACACTTTACCGTTCTTCCCTACACTTGCTGCCACTTTTTTTCATGCATTTTCTTTCATTACAACATTTTTGTAATTTTCGTTCTCATAGTTGTATAACGGGGGGTATTTTGCACCTCCTCTATCAAACACTCGTCAGCAATCGCCGAAAACGGTGGCATTCTGCTGAGCGATCGCGGCTGGACTGGTCTCTCTAGCAGTCCGAACGCAGCCGCTGCAATTGACGGCGAACGCTGTGTCGCTGAGCTGCGGCAGTGAAACCGTGCACATAAAAATCGCATTAAACCAGTACCGAGCTACTAATCGCGAACGCCAGCCGCGGCCGCTGACTGCTTCAGAGAAACCATACCTTAGAGGCGCGTTAGAGTTTATAACCTTTATTTTACTATTTATTATATTATGAATCAATAAAACTTATATCAGCTACCTAAATATTACATTCAAATCTATGAGTTTTCACAGATCTCAAATCTCACAATAATGTCTTCCCCGGTTGCATCTTTGTAAAGGACTGTAAATTTTTTTTTATTTCTTCATCCAATGATCAAAATCCACGTTTTAAACTTAAAATATAGATCACTTTGAAGTCACTTTTTACCTCACTTTTAACTTGGCTTTTCATGGGTACCTTCAATTTTTCGGAATGCCCAAACAGGATCTTTTATTTGAATTTTAAAACATTTACCTGATGTCCTATTTTTAAAAAAGTCAAACCGAAAGTTTTGTTTTTTAACAGATAACACTTACTATCATTTATTTTACACTAATTTAGTTCTTTTCTTTCATGAATAACCACAAAATCTTAAAAACCACAAATCGATTTACAAAATCTTTCCTGTCGATAATGAGTATTAGACATACTCACTGTCGACTCACCTTAAATTTAGCGGTAGGTACGAAGTTGCCGTCTCTAGGTTTCAACTTCGATACATAGTGTATCTTTGGTTGTCTAATTTGAAGCCTGAAATGCTTAGTCTTCGTTACTGATATTCTGACGACAGGGTAGGCATGCTGCCCCTAGTCCGGGATACTTAAAAAGTAAACCAATTTATCTTATGGCGGTTGCAGTTTGCGAGTAAATCCACTATGACGTCCTGGGTTACAAGGGCGATTTAAAAAGTGAACTGGTATTCGCTGGCAGTTTGCCAGTCATTAAAATTCAAATTAATGTAGATAAATATATAAAGCCGCCACTGTAGAATGCAGAATGAGAACAGAGCACTGTTTAAACAATAAAAGAACACTGACGAGACGCGTAGACTAGTCTATGGTTGGGACGTTGGCGTGTTGGCAAACTTACACACGTTGTCCTCAGGGCCGGATTTAGGGATGGGCAACAAAGGCTGAAGCCATGGGGCCTTCACAAATTTAAATTTTTTGCAAATTATTTCCGAATTCCGCTTATATTTGGCCAACATTTGATAGTTTTTTAATCATAATATCAAATTTCTTATATTCATAATTGAGAATCTGTCGGACCTGAACTGCTGTACTCAATCGAGAGATTACATTTTATCTTATTCTATAAATAATTATAAGCCTTGATCTGCTTGTGGCCCCAGGGCCTCCGCACCTATAGATCTGAACCTGGTTGTCCTACATTGTCGAAACTGAGCAAGATTGTATCTTGAACCTTACTACTACCATAGAAAATTATAGCTACATTTTTTTTGCTAGTACTAGAAACTCCAATATGCGCATGCATGACTTACTAACCAATCCAAGCAATATACTTCTGAATCTTTAAAAAATTAGAAAATGGGTTTCTATCAAAAATGTTTTATTATTGTTTTTGTTGGTCATTTGCTAGTCTTATAGCCTCTCGACACTTCTGTGAATTTCCATTTGTCAATATTAAAAATGCCCCCGAAGTGTGAAGGTGACATTTATAAAGTATGCTAAATAAATAAGCAAACTAAAGTAAAAAGGCTTGACATATGATACCGTTGAAAAAAATTACCATGGCCACTGTGAAAAGGCAAATATTTTATTATGTTAATAAAGAACTGCCATTAATATGCAATATTAAGTTATTAATTATATTTATCTACTTGGTTCCCAAATAGGTAAAAAGAATTAGAATCTTCATATTATAATATACAATGTGGCACACCTGCATTATACAATGTGATTTTTAAATAGGTAAAATTTTATCATTTTCTATCATCTATTACAGTAAAGGGTCTTTTAATCAATGAATTACTTAAATTTTATTGTTTGAAAATTAACAGCTGTTTTTAAATATTTACGACACTGTTATGACGAAATCATTTGATACTGGATTTTTTCCTGATACTTGAAAATTCTCCAGCTTTATTCCTGTATTCAAATCAGTCGACAGGAGCGACGTTGGGAATGATCGTGGAATAGCTTTAATTTCCACCATTCCGAAGCTCTTTGAATCTACACCTATCACTCACCTGCGACAAACTTGGCTGTTTATCAGAACTACTTGGTTTTCTCAGTGGAAGTACGTCATCAAGTTGACGTCATATATTGATCAATCACTATCAAAGACTTTTGACAGTGTCTGTCATGCACTGCTCCTGGAAAAGCTGTCTGATATTAGAATCGCTGGAACCTCAGGCGGATAAGCTCATATCTAACTCATCGCCGCCAACGTGTTACCATATACGGATCAGTCTCTAAAGAGTTTTCGGTAACTTCTGGTGTTCCTCAAGGCTCACATATCAAACCTATCCTATTCTTACTATTTATAAATGATGTCATATTACTATCTTGTTTTAATGGGCGTGTGTCGAGTGTACGCTGATGACCTGAAGTTTTTCTCCCGAGTTTCTGATTAAAACTTTCTGCAGTCAGATTTGGACAGGTTGGTTTTCTGGTGCAAATCTAATATTTTAAAACTTAATGTGAGCAAGTGTAAGGTCCTTCGATTCTAGGGAGGCAATTATCCGACAAAGTATACGAAGTGGAGAACAATCTCGATATTGTCTTACACTTTAATGATCTCGGCCTCATCTTCGACAAGGATCTTTCCTTCATCCTGCATGAGGAAAATATCATCTTGAAGAGTTTTGGATTACTTGGTTTTTTAAACAAAACATTAGATGAATTTAGGAAACAATGGCAGTTATAGCTTTATATAAAAGTCTAGTTCGATCGATACCTGGACATTGTTCTTTTGTGTGGAGTCCTAATTATCAATGCCACGTCAGTGGAACCGAACCATGTGCCATACGAAATTTAGGCGAAGTATTTGTTTCATAAAATATCTATAACACGAGCTGAACGTTTTTCATTTTAAATTATTTTAATCTTTATTTTGTTTCATATATACTTTGGTGTTACCAATTTTTATTTTCATTTTAGCTTTAGGCATATCATTTTGAATGTTTTTATTTTGAAATAAATAAATAAATAAAACGTGCTTTCTTTGCTCCATCGCATTTATGTTATAACAAATCAACTAGATATAATATATCCAAGATATTTTCTGAAGGTTCTGGATAAAAA
The DNA here is from genome assembly GCA_963920685.1 of Polydrusus tereticollis. Lineage (NCBI taxonomy): Eukaryota > Metazoa > Arthropoda > Insecta > Coleoptera > Curculionidae > Polydrusus > Polydrusus tereticollis. Next base: position 63,568,816 of record OY987329.1, read on the forward strand.
CCGACATTTCCTTATGTATTTATGTGACTACAGGCTTGAGTAAAGAAAGTACTTAAGTCGTGTTTTAACCAAAATTAGTATTTAACATTATTTGAGTCGTAAAAATAATACTGTACGTGTACATTGTAGGTACATGAAGAATAATTTCTCCTCTACCTCCGATAATTGGTTTTGGCAAAATTGAGATTATATTATCATCAGAAAGAACATGGGTACAATGTCTTCTTGAGAAGAGCGATGGAATGTTGTTATCTTCGCAAGCTTTGATGCTTTCTTTACAAAAATAAAATCAGCTTCTTCATCTTCTTTTAATTAATAACAAAATATTACCCACAAATTATTTTACTGCTTTTTTCGTGCAGAATTTAATAATTGCCCAGTTTCCTATTTGCTTTTCAGTCATACCTGCGATTAAAGGCTTGCATTTCCTTTTGTTGTTCTTCTACCTCTTTTCTTAAAAACGCAGATAGAGAACTCTCGCTTGAACTGAATTAGTAAAATAAACTGGTGGCTAGATATTATATTATATAAAAATTCAATTTGGAAACTATATCATCGTTTTCCTCCGTTCGAAGCAAAAACCCGACTTTAGCATCTTTTTGACTTTTACGGCAAAATTGACCCTTGCGTTACGGTCTACGCGATTCCTAGTTCAATTTCTATTAATTTTTTCTTAAATGTTTTGGACGTAATGATAAATGGCCCCTGTGCCACTTATTAAAATCATGATTATGGTTTTAAGTACCTACCTACCAAACAATAATTGCTAATTTTTTACACAACATTATGGCTTAGCAATTACTATTTCTTTGTAAACAGTCATATTTATTCATATAATGCTAGAAAATGTGAAGCCTTTCAATACGCGTGCTACTTTCAAAGCAAATAATTGATCTGGTGTGAACAAAAACAATTTGCTAAAAGAGAAATCCCAAATAATTTTTGGGGAACTAAAATATTTCACTCTAGAAATTTAAATTTATTCATACGGGATGAAACAAAATTAGAGTATAAATCGTTAATGTCCCAATACTTTGGAATTTGGAACCATGCCCCTAATGGAGGGTGTTTCTAGCATTAATGTTTGCTAAAAAATTCCAATGATGAGTGCCTGCGGTCGTTTAACAGATGGGTCGGTAAGGAGGAGTATCAAATAATGGGATTTCCATTTAATATTATGGGGAATTCATAACCGGTCGTTTACCGCAGGTGGTCACTTTATAGGGACGGTCGCAAACAGAGATATATAATATATAAAAACCATATGAACAATTTAAGACACTCCGAAATCCCGTAAAATACCCTATTTTGGGTCAGAAAAATGATAACAACAGGTAAATAAAGGCTTTCAAAATACGTGGTTTTCATTGATAAAATTAAACATAAAATTCAACTTAAACATCAGTTAAAGAACAAGGGCGTATTGTACTGGAGATCCTCGCATCAAGGCGGAGGCCAATCGGGCGGCACAGGTAGTTAATGAATTATTGATCGAACGGCAATTGAACTTGTGGGATGACAGGGTCCAGAGTATTTCTATGGAAGATAACTCCATTTATAGAATGAAAAGGACCTTGACAAAGGGTGCGCGAATACCCATGTCCCACCTGAAAAATCAGGAAAGAGGTGCTATCCTAATCGATGCCAAAGATTAAGCTGAATTGTTAGCAGACAAGCAATGTAATCAACTCAGCGAATACCCGACGAATGATGCGTTTCGAGATCAGAGGGTCTTAAGGACGAAACAGATTTACAAAGCATCAATCACCCATTTCTTTCCAAGTCTTTGCCAGTTTCACGCCTTTCCACAAGTCACCTTAAACGAGGTAAAGACCATGGTTAGCGTTTTGATTCTTAGAAAAGGTCCGGGTTTTGACTATTTAAAAATTGCGGCGTTGCGATATTTACTCGACCAAACTTTGGAAATATAGGGTTTGTTTCAACACTTCCGAAAACCGTACATTGTACCGTCCGGTTCATGCACAGAAGAAGACGGTTTATCGTACGATCCTTGCTGGTGTTCCAACATGTCAATGACCGTTCGAAAATCAGTTTCTGTACGGTCATTTCGATACTTGGTTGAAAGCATGTACTGTTTGGACTGACTTGCGCATTAGTCCGTTTTTCTGTTTGTCAAGTGCTCGTGGTTTATTCTTTTTTTGGCAATGTCATTCTTCTCTCGTTGTGTGTTTACTAGTTTTGACAATACAAAATAAAATAATTTTTTGAATTAAAAAATGTGATTATGACGAAGGAGACAGTGATTTTCTATCGAATGCTTAATTTTCTGATGGTGATTTGGAGGTTTCAAACGAACTGTGAGTTAAAAATAAAGAATATTTAGGTAAACAGAAAAAGATTTATGAAAAAAATTATCAGTTAGTAGTTTTTATTTTTAAAAATATCCTGGCAATTTGTTTACATTTAAAAGTAAGGTTAGTTTCGCCAAGCTACCACGCCACATTCATATATCGGTTCAAAACCGTTCCAACGCATGTCCACTTTTGTACGGTTACGAAACCAATGAAACCATGCAAGGCATTGTAGCAGTTTCGTGACGGTTTTGGGACAGTACAAAAATTGGGTGTTGGAACAAACCTATAGTAAGCATATCCCAGACGATACCGCGCGGAGGTGAAATATCTGGAATATATAGGGTGTAATATGGTACGGATACAAATTAAGCTCTTCCTAAGGCAGCGCCTGTTGAGGATCGACAATTTTTAATTACCACTTTATACGGAACGTTATACATTATTCAGAATTCGAATGACTGGATGTGGTTGACCTTAATATCTTTTAAAATTATTTATTACCAGATAGAACATAAACACAGTCATAAAAAAACAAAGTTTCATATCAGTAATGTATCGGTCCTCATTATCAAAACTAGAGTCACTGTCAAGGTTGGGTTGAATGAAGATTGGAGCGACGCGAGTTAAAATGGGATACTCGTGTTCTTTTTAAATAACTTTGTATATACAGTTTTTCCAGACAGTTATCTAGCACTGTCCTGGTAATGTCGGTGATTGATTTATTTTTCGTAGCCGTTTCATTATGATCCCTCAAGCAATATCGATAGGATTGAAAATATAATAGTAAGACGGCGAACGCAAAAAAGTGTGTCCTTGATTTTGACATAGTCTATTAATTACATACTCTTTTTGGAAATTTAATGACTTTATTATATCTAGTATTTTTTTTTGTCGAGCTTTTTTCGAGAATCTGTAAATTTTTATCTGTCATAAAGTTGACTATATCCTGTTTCTTGGTATTACTGTAGGGGATCTTGGCTGTAGTAACCGTGAATGATAAGAGGCGTTATCCATAACAATGATTTTGGTGGAATGTTTCGTAGCAGTTGTTTGGCCATCCATTTTTCAAACAATTGGACAGTCATATTCTCATGGTAATCTGCAGACGATTGACTTATATTTTTAGCGGACAATAACAACACGTTTGGCATAAATCTGTTTTTACTGCCTGCATAAAGAATGATGATGCGTTTGCCTTGTGAGCATGGCGTACATAAACTGCAATATTTTGAATTATCAACCCAACCCTAATTAATCACGTCGTGAATGTCGAACCAGATCTCATCTAAATATATTATACATCTTCCCAACTGCCGATACTCGTTTATATTATGTAAATATTCTTTCGGCAATCTAACTATCCATTGTGACTCCATTATAGCCATTCAGTTTATCAATTTTTTTTTATATCTACAGCCACAGTCCATCAGAATACCTCGCAATGTCGCCAAACAAATGTAATTATTATGAGGGTAGTCTTCAAGTTTTGTTTTTACCGTTTCCAGTGTAGATACCTTATTTTCCTTATAAAAATATCTTATTTTCCTTATAAAAATTATAGACGATTCTGCGAATAACTTCTTTGTTTCCGTTGCCAATTTGTTTAAATCTTTGAGCAGTTCGTTTCCTTTTATATTGTGGTCTATTATATCTCCGTTTAAAATCCGGGAAAATTGTTGATAATGATATTGTGGTAAGTTCGCTAATTCTTCTAACAATATTTGTATCTGATTTTTGTTCATTTTCTCTTGTTAAGGCACTCATGGATTTTCAAGTAGGGGCGTCAAGGCGTTGACACTGCACAGTCTTTGTTTTTAAATTCTGAATTAGATTCTACAAAAGTTATTTCAGGATCAACATTCTCCTCATCTTCGGGGTGATCTTCTAAAGGCCTCCAAAAACCCGCTACTATATGGTAAACCGTTCATTCAAAATAAAAAGGAAATACTTAATTAATAGATAACCATGGGCGTCGTTAAACGGTTTCTTAGGGGGGGGCACTGGTAGCTGAATATGAATTTTTTTAGACTAACCCGTTTTTTTCTGAACTGACCCGAATTTTCTGGAGAAACCCAAATTTTGGTCAATAATTTGTATCTAGTAAATACTAATCAAATACTGACTGAAATACTGACAAAAAAATGCTATGGTAAATAGACAACCCTTCATCAAAATACATGTTTTATTAACGACAAGGGCACAAACCAGGAACAAATTTTACCAAAATAGGAACTAAAATGCAACTTTCTCCTAATAGAGAGTGTAACAAAAATTAAACTATACACTACACAACAGAAACATAGAAACTTCTTTTAAAACTTTTCTCTGAAAATAATATTTAAGAATAAAAGTAAAGCTTAAAACAAAACAGAAAAATAATGTATAAACATACTAGTCTTTTTAAAACAGAAATAGTAAATACTAAAATCTAAAATATAAACAACATTAAATAGAAGCTTTCTTTCCACTGCATTAAAGAATGAATTTAGAATTTTAAAACCCTATATATATAAAGTTAGGTTAAAAGGATTCCAAAAGTAAACAGTTCTATGCTGCTAGCATTAAAAAATAAACGGTAAATATGTTTAAAAACGAAATTTAAAAGAAAGAAACGAAACGCATTCTAGGAAAATAAAAATTTTAAATTTCGTCTATCGGATCCAAACACATCTATAACCGAAGAAATTATCTCTTCTTTTTGATTTTCTACCATTCTTCGGTGTACGCTCATCATGCAAAGACCTGATAATCTGTTTTCAGATATAGTTGACCGCAACCATGTTTTCACTCGACGTAACGTGCTAAATGATCTTTCAATAGAGCAAGAAGTTGGCGGAAGTGTTAAAAATATCTTTAAGCCTTTCTGAATGGTCGGATAAAATTCGCAGTCATTTGAAAGTAATTCACTAAAGTCTACATTTTCGGACACCTCCTTGATTTTCCATGTAGCTACCCACGTTGTATATTCAGCCTCAAAATTTTCTAAACCATATTTCTCAGTTATATTTCTAATTTGATCCGGTTTTAAGAAGACATTGTTTCTTGTGATTTTTGGATGGAGTAGACTTAAAGAAAACCCAATACTGGAATCTTCGGAAAATCGTGATTTAAGGGACGTAATTAGTGAGTCTAAATATGGAATAAATATATTTAGCCTAAAGTACTGTTCTGCTGAGGTAGCTGGAACATTTGAGCGCTGGGTTTGTCGTCCAGTGATTCTTGGTAATTTTAATTCAATATCTGATATTCGTGCCATTTCTTCAACCTCTTTAAAAATCAGGGAAAATATATCTTCAGAATTTTCTCTATCATTTGCAAAAATTGTTAGCAATTGATCTATATGCTGTTTAACAGAAAGTAAATCCACAGATACACCTTGAAGTTTGTTAGTTACTGGTTCGAGTTGAGCAGAATACCTAGATATAATTTTAAGACAAACGAGGAAAACAGGATTGGATACAGAAGTAAGAAGAATATTTGCTTTTGTTCTAGTTTGTAAATTAAATTCTGGATCCATATTCATATTTTCTAAAGTTGTTCTTATATCCAAAAATTTTTCCGAAAATATTCGTAATGATTTATATTTTGATGTCCAACGAGTTTCCGATAAAAGAGGAATATTTGTTACTCTACTTCTTCTTTTAGGACTATCCCGAAAAAAGTGAATTATTTCTTTGATAGTACCAATGGTATTTTGGATCTGTTGAACTTTGTTAAGATCATTTACCACCAAATTAAGTTTATGGGAGCTGCAATGGAAATATGTTGCAAGAGGATATTCATCTCTTATAAGCTTTTGTACCCCGTTATCTTTTCCAGCCATCGTGGAACACCCATCAAACCCAAGGCCGACAAGTTTCTCTAAATTTACACCATGCCTTCTCATAAAGTTTATTATGGTGTCAGCTATCGTTTTTGCATCCATAGCAGTCAATTTTTCAAATCCGAGAAACTCCTCGCGAATAATGTTATGTTTATCGACAAATCTTAGCCCTAGGGACAACTGTTCATGACCAGAAATGTCTGCGGTCTCGTCGGCTAATATAGACAGAGCTTCAGAGTCATTTGCTTCGGAGATGATTCTTTGTCGAATGGTATCTCCTGAAATTTCAATCAGCTTATTTTGAATTTGTACTGAGGTATATTTTTGTTTCGTGTGGCAAGTTTTAAGATGATTGTCTAAGTCCGTGTCACCACTTTCAATCCTAAATCTCAATAGGTCGTTAAAGTTTCCTTCCTGTGATTGTTTTCCTCTTAGTGCAATATCGTGTGTACCACAGAACAAAATAGTTGAGAGAATTGGCTTCAATTTTTTTCTGTTTTTTTCTATAAGCTCTCGTTCTTGCATGTTAATCTCTTCATATACATTTGCTTTTTCACCAGATATGATTTTTGTAAACTGAGTAGCTCTACTCACCGATTGTTTATGCCATTCAGAATTTTGATGGGACTTTGCACTTTCATGAAGTTTTTTGTAGTTCGAAAACTCCTTAATTATAAAGGCGCCTAACACTACTCTCTTAACAATAGGTTTAAAAAGAACACAAAATTTACACAAAGCACCTTTAAGTGTTGAAGAGTACACCATCCAATGGTAATCGTTAAGCCAAGAATTTTTAAAATATCGGTTACAATTTCGTGAAACATCATTTTTAAAATTGTAATCGGTACGCGGAACGTAGGGACATTTTAAAAGTTTGTATTTCACATCGTCGGGTAATAGTTCATTGTTTAAGTATAAACCTAAATCAAGTTCGTCAAAAGAAGGCGTTTGCTGAGAAGTTCCACTAGTTCTAGAACTTCCAGGCAAAGGTTCGGTCTGTAAATCTGTTTGTTTAATTCTTTTTCTTACGGGCGATGATGATGCTGATTTTTTATCTTGAGAGTCACGGTCTGCAATTTTTGTAAAAAAATTTCTAATATCCATTCCCTGAAAAATTATGTCTAGTTACGTTTTAAAAATTCGCAATTCGCACTTATAATAGTGTGTGATACGGGATAGGTGAAACGACTCTTGCAAGAGATAAAAAATAAAACTTAAAGAATAATTCTTTACTTCAGTGTTCTTCAACCGCTGGTCCGCGGCCCGGTACCGGGCGGTAGAAATTTCCTGCCGGTCCGCGAAAAATTTCGGTCAAATCGTAAATCACCGTGGCTATTATGTATAAAACTATACGAATACAATGTAGGTATAATACCAATATAATATTAAAAATTAATGGAATACTTAAAAAATAGTTATAAAAGTATGAATTAGAAAAATACTTTTTAAATAAGTTATTTTCTAACAAAACACAGCAGAAACTATGGACTACTGAAATGGCCGCTAAGCAACAACCGCTCGTCTACAAAAATAGGGTACTGCGAATTATGATGGCCTGTTCTTCTCTAATGAAACCAAGTCTAGCTCCAATATAGACAAGCGACTTTTTTCGTCAAATTTGACACCGTGCGTATTGTTAAAAATATTTTGTTGTGTGTTGTGTATTGGTTTTTATTTGTCTTAGCTTTCAGTTGGTCCGCGAAATATTTATCCTATTTTCACCGGTCCGCAGGTGCAAAAAGGTTGAAGAACGCTGCTTTACATAACTTGAGTGTGTCAAAATTGATTCTAAAGGACTTATCTACAATTTATTTTCCAATTCGGGAAACCCGATCTAACCGAGCTCCGAGATTCTATAAGTACAATGCATTCCGGCATTTTCTATTTTATAGGAAAGAAAAACAATAATACTATAGTAAAAACCGCCAAAAAAATTCTACTTACGTTAAATTTTTCACTATCTTAAACAATTACAGTTTGTTTACAGTACAGTTACAGTACTAAGAAAGTCTTGTATAAGAAATTACTTTTATTATATAAAACGAACATAGACCACGAAAGTATATCTGGTAACTAGTAATGTATAAGACTGGCCTTCCATAGAATATGTACTTCCGTGCATTAGGGTAAGAACATACTGCAGATGCCGCGATGCTGTCAATCGATGTAAAAACAAACGCTAGAGTGAATAGGTGCAAAGCATCTTTGGTATATGTGTGGTCTCATTAGAAATTAAAAGTTTGTTTTACATCGATGTCGTGACGACGACTAAAAAATCGACTGAATCGCGGCATCTGCGGTATGTTCTTACCCTTAGACCGACTAGATGGACGGGCGGCGGCCGGTAGCGACCCATCTTAACGCATCCCACTTCCCAGTTCTCAGTTGTGCAGAAACGATTACTACTGCAAACAGCATGCAATAACATTTCTATACCAGGAATAGATATTTTACGCCGTTGCCAGACTTCAAAGATAATACGATATTTCTTTCTTTTACTGCTAACTTGTTGAAACATATTATATAATTATTGTCAATAGGTCAACTTTTCTCAATAAGCCAACTTCCAGGCAGGGGGGGGGGGGCAAATGCCCCACCTTGCCCCCCCCAAACGACGCCCATGTAGATAACCCAATAACAAATCCGAATTACTAGCAAAATAATTTTGATCAAAAAATAATCAATATGATATGATATATAATACGTCGTCGCTGCCACAAAAAACATAGTCACATCGCAAGCATTTATAGTTTCGCGCGCTAGGTCAAGCCGAATTTGTTTAGCACGCTATAATATTTTTTTTTTGGTCCCTTCTGTCCCTCTTGCTCAGCCGGTCGAAATGTTGCAGTGTCCGATCAAACTATTTAGTGAAAGATTGTCCTTTGTTTTTTTTTATTTTAATCGCGCTAATACTGAGCACTGAGCAGTCCTTTTAGAAGCTAGATTTTCAACTGAGATTAAAAATACGTGTATATTTGTATTATTTTTGATTAATTTTGTTAAGTTGTTTTTAACAGCCCTTAGGTCAATTCTTAACAAAATTTGTGCGTGACCCTAAAATAATTTCTTCTCCGGCGGACTTGCGGCAGTTCCTCGTTTTAAAATCTCTCCGCAGGTTACTGCTATGCTTTAGTTTACCATTGGTCGATATTTTTTTTAAATATGTTTGTAACATTATACCTACCGATATTGGCATATCAGTAAGCTAATCTAAAGAAAAGAAAGGAAGTTAACAATGTTAACATGAACATGAGCTCAAATCAAATATAAAACAAAACCTGCCTACCTTGGCAAAGTTTTTTAAGGATCCATATACACAAAACTTTTGTAGGAAAATCGCGTACCTACATTTATTTTTAATCGAGAAATACGTGCTATGCACGTGTTAACCTATCGACTGTTTAATGAACCATTCGTTTCTTTCACAACTGCGCATTATTTGTACTCGTATGGTATGATAGCTCTTGCATCAATGGCGGTTTTAGCTAAGTAAAAATTAAATCTGTGCCCTTTCCCGATTTGCGCTAACTCCGCGATCTCCTGATCATGTGATTACGATACGTTGACCACGTGGATAATAATAGTTCATAGATGAAATATTTTAGAAAGGAGGACGAACTATAACGTACCTAGTTATCTTAATGTTTTTGTTTTTGTTTTTAGTCAATGTTTATAGAAATGACCTGATAGTCAAAGAGTGATTCTTTTGAAATTGACTAATTATCTTCATTTGTTTTAGTCGTGCTAATATAAAAATCCTATTTATATAATATTTAAGTAATAAAACGAATTAATAATTACTGATCAGTGGCTTCGGTGAAGGTCGTGTCAGGGGACCTTATGGTGGCATAATTTTGTTTTCCGCATCTATACTTATACTGAAACACGAAACAAAAAATTTTAAAGAAATTCTCCAAAAGGTACAGTCGACTCTTCTTCTTGGTCTCTAATAGCAACAACTGATGAATGACTGACCTACAAAACTATTATGTTCTTTAAAACAAGCGGCATTTTTTAGGATCCGTCATTTATTTATAGCTCGACACACGTGTCTGTGACTACCAAAAGGATGCTAGCAAGAACACCTTCGCAGTTTTACGATGTGGCCACACACCGTTACTTAATTGTAATTTAAGATTGTTAGTAAGGAAACCGTGGATTTTAATGTATTAATTAAAAATAAACAATAATGTATTTAAGAAACTAAGAGAATTTTATTATTATTTCAATATTATTGACAATGTCTTTTTATTCTATTAAAGTTGATATTTAAATGGTATGGAATTGTAATTTTTCTGGGAACTAAAAGCGAGCAAGCTGCAATTTTGCATGAGTATAGGGTACCACTAGGAAAGCTTAACTCTGAATTTGCACGGTTCTTACCCCCTTAACTTCGGTGCCATCTTGAATCAAAGTGTTAAATAAGTTTTTCGCTTGTATTATTTTTGTACTAGAAAAAAAATTAAAAATGCATTTTATAGGGGAAAATAATACCTACAAAACCACGCCTCCGAAAAATTTATTCACTCATTTATTCATACTGAAAATTTAATTATTTGAACAAAATAAGCATAATGCTATCAGTTTCTTCGCTATTGTTAATTTCCTGTTACTCCGATTAAAAACTTTCCTGAACAGACATTGTAGAGCAGCGAATTTTCTATATTCTATGTCCGAACATTTTTTTTGTTAAACCAATTCTTTTTGTTGTACACCGCGCCAAATGTTCAACAATCTCCAATGATCCTGCAGTCGCCCTGCGCACGATTTGAAAATCGCTGGAGGACGAGGGCACAGAAAATACTTAAGAAAAATGAATCCGAGAAAGGTGACTCAGGCGAGAGCGAATTTTCAGTCCACGATTCATCCTCTGATTATGAGAATTTTGAAGAGCTAATTGAAAATGAACGAGATTCTTTATCATATGTGAATCATGACTTTTCCATTGGTGATTTTCTAATAGTTCAATTTAAACAACAGGAGAAAAAGCTCGAAAACTATTACATAGGAAAAGTAAATGAATAATATTATTGCCAATTTATTAGAAAATCCGTCGGTTTAAGAACTATAGAAAACACCTTTATTTTTCCCAATGTTGATAATATCTCTATTGTTGAAAAATCTATGAAAATTAGAAATCTAGAGCCTCCTGCTATAACTAGAGGGCGCTTTACATTTAATATAGAAAAAGTAAATATAATCTTAAGTAGATAGGTAAGAAGACGAAAAGAGACTGTGGATAAAATGTTGTATTTTTACCTGTGATGAAGGTTTTGAATTTCGTTATTTCAATTATTATTATAGCTTAGGAAGGCATCTTACTGTTAAGAGAAATGATTTTTTATTTCGTTGTTATATAATATATTATTTCGTATAAATAAAAATGGTAAATGTGCCGAATTATTCCAAATAAATTAATATTTTTGATAAAATATTACGTTTTTATTAGTGATGCAACGGTTCCGGGTTTGACGGTTACGGTTATCTATACGGTAACGAATACATTCACGGTTATTCAAAAAAAATTGCAGAATTACAAAAAATAAAGTTTTTGTTTAAAATAAAATAAAAAACACACGTGTAGCAAAGGTTAAATAATAATTATTAATCTAAACGAAAACAAAATTTCTAATAAAACTATAAAACAAAAGGAAATGAGTAACATTTTTTTTAAACCTAACTAAAAACAGTAAAAACAGGTAGGTTAGTTCAGGTTAGTTATATATTTTAAAAAATAAAAAAGTCAAAAGACAACACTCAAAATTTAATAATCAAAATTTACGGCAGGCAAATTTTTATTTAAAAAACATAACATCTGCAAATTCTGCGGAATCAGCCTGTTTCTCTTTGGTGTTTGCACAAGACCAGCAGTCGAAAACAACCTCTCCGAATTCACCAGGGCCGCATTCAGTCGTTCGATGAAAAACCGTGAATGCGGTATACGGTTACGGTTAACCGTATAATATTCAAAACCGTGAATTAACAGTAACCGTAACCGTAACCGTTGCAACACTAGTTTTTATACCTTATTTTTGACGTAAACCCATGAAAAAAATAGTGGAATATTTTTTTATATACAGGGTGTTATGGAAATGACTTATTATTTTTTAACCCGTAAATCTATAGGTCGAGCCGAATTGGGGAAAAATTGCGTTAAATGGCGCTCGAAGCTAGAAATTCGAGAAAAATGCCTTCAAAAATTTAGCTCAAAACACCTACGCGCCAATGATCAAACAGCTGATTCGTACTACTTGTCAAAAAAAATATTGTTGACAAAAATCTGACAGTTACTGTCAGATATTGTCTTTAGATATCGTCAGCCCAAAACATGTGTTTTGAGCAGTGTTGCCACATTTACTACATCAGTTTCATCAGATAACCTTTTTTGAATATTTAATTTTTTCTACTTAACTTTAATATGCTTTAGTTTCTACCCTATTACACGAAAAATTGTCTACGTATTGCTCTAGTTTTATTTGTACATACCTTGAAATAAAAAACATATCGGCAAGAAATCCACGTTATACCGTTACCATTTCAAATGATTCTAGCGGGACATTTATTCACTTTAACAACACATTAACTGTTCGGGACATTATCAAGTTATTAGCTCTTTAATTCTGTGTTATTAATACAAGAAATTATTAGTTATAGACTTAATACTTTATAACAAAATCCGGATTGAAAACAACGCGTTTTGGCCAGACACACGTTTGATACGGTTATGTAAATCAGCCAATCAGATGCGGTCAAACGCTCGCTAAGCCGATTGGTCGTCATTTTCAATTGGCGCGCGATTTAAATGAGTTAATTTAAAAAATGTTATAAAATGATATCAATTTAGGAATTTCTAGGTGTTAGAATAGGATAGCAGCATACATATTTAATGTTACAGATGAGTCTTGAGTTTTAATACTTTAGAAAGGCAATATCCATAAAAAAATAAAACGACAATTTTTGAGAGGGCCCTCGGAAAAAAATGTTGACCCACTTTGTTGCACTCGCATTGTTTAAGAAGGCTTGTGCATTACTAGTCGTAACTAATATTTACTGACCACAAACTATTCAAAAGAAGTTTTATATTGGCACTATTTGCTCTAAAAAAATGTATAAGTAGAATGCAGAGTTGTATACCTACCCACTCAAATAAAAGTATTTAAATGTATTGTAAATATCAAGGGCTTGGTATCTAAGTTATCCAATATTTTTATAATGTAATTGCCTTTTAAGTAGGGCCACCGAATCGTGTTTAGTGCAGGTATGGATAAAGTATTAGTTTATTTAAAATTAACGGTTTAGACTATCTAACTAAAATTTTACACCTTTCCTTTGGTATGTGTATCCACGTAGATTTTTCAGATGGGTAGTAGGGACCACTTTAGTTTAAAATAGCCTGAAACCCTTCAGGAACCTCGAAGCACTTGTAAGCCCTTTTTGCTAATAATTTTTAGAAAGTAATTGATTGAACAGCTCAATTTTTTGTTTTCAAAAAAAGGACCTCAAGGCAAATCACAGATAACAAGCCCTCAAGGTCTAATTTTGGCAGTGAATGCTTCAACCCGAGATGTGGGAAATGTTTAAAAATAATAAGCGAATTAACAATAGTTCTTTATTTTATGATTCACAAACTGTTAAGGAAAACAAGCAATAAAAAATGGTCCTAAACCAAGTTATTCCTGAACTCTAGTGGAAATTTTACGCCCGGATTGTCAGTTCAGTCAGTACTTCTGCTTTTGCCAACCATTTTCTTATGGTGCGTTTTCACGTTCATGCAATTTGCGCAAATAGGTTTGTACCTGCAAATTTGCACAAGTAAATTGTTGTGTGAAAACCAAAATCGTTAACTTGCACCAGCCAGAATTCAACAGAATTCAATAGGATTCAATAGGATTCAATAACTTAGTTCATTTGCGCAAATTGGCATGACAAGTCTACTTGCGCAAGTTGCACCGAGCGTGAAGACGCACCATTACAGTTAAACTTGATTGCAAAACACCTGGAAAAGTTCAAAAAACAATAGGGGCAAAAAACTTGACTAACTGGAGAAGCTAGAAATAGGACGAGCCATGGAGAGCCCCATTCTTACTTGTATGAACGATGTGTTTACATTCAAGTCCCATTTAGTCTTTAATTATCTTATTTAATTTTTCGTTTACAACAACCGGAAGGTCAGGGCTATCTGTCTATATTTTCATCTTCACTTCTATTCTTTTCTGTGTTATAAGTTAGGTGACCTTTGACCTACACCTACTGGAGCCTCATTTCTCTTTTTATTTTAGTCGTGGATTGCTCGTTACTTGTTAAGGTATGTTTTACACCCTTGCAGTTTATGTATTGCGTTTCTTTAGTTTTTTCATGTTCTTCTTTTAGGGTAGGAACGCTTTCTTTGTTTTAAATGAAAAATTGTTGTATCAAGCTTTTTCTGTATAACCTCTTCATGTCTTGTCGTTACTTGTAAGGCCTTAAACCTGTTGATTGTCCTAAAACAAAACGTTAAAAGGTTGTAAGAAACATATCATTTCACTTATCGCACATTAAAGAATAGTCTCCTAGTTGTAATGAATTATATTAACATTACCTATTTTCTGACTTTTACAATACGGGAGACATTTTGACAGCCATAAGCGATTGTGGTATTTACTCTTGCTTTGAAATGGGAATCCTCCAGATTGGAAGGACCTTTAGAACCCTTCTCTTATTAAGTCTCATCATAATCTGTACCTACAAGTAAAAAATACTAATTATCAAAAAATAAATACATTTTTGTAGTATTTTCTTTAAAGTATCAGTATGAGTAGACTGTTATTTAGTTAACAATAGTATTTCTACGCAGGACTTGAAGAAACAACACAAATGTTCTGCAATAGGTAGGAATGGATCTCTTCATGTCTGCTGTACGTCCAGTACAAATGTTCTGACTTACCCCCGGGAAAATCAAAACTTTTTAGTTTACTGTCCTGTACTTACCTCACTTCTTACTTTCAATTAAATCACAATTTTCTATGTCATATTCTGCCTTTGGTTGATTGAAGACATCTACGAGATCAATTATTGTCCTTGACATAGCTAGTTTCTGCTAAAGGTGAAAGTATATTGTATCTTTCATTTTTTTTAATTTACCATTACACGGAGGTCAAAAACTAGTTTCAGATATTGAAAATCGTATACATGGGGCAGATCTCCAATTATATAACTATCATTAACCGATAAAATAAAGATTTATTCACAATTTGTATTTTTATGTTATACGACGTAAGGTGAATTATTTGCGGTATGGTTTTCTGTGAACTGGAAAAATAAAATTTAAAAATTGTTGCATACCTACCTTTATAAAATTGCATTGCATTTAAAATGGAGTGTAATAGAAGCATTTCGTTCCTTCTTCCGAGATCGTGTTCTACAGTAAAAAAACTCACGGAAAGAACAATTTAAATTCAACAAATAACGTTACGGTTATGTTCTTTCTCTTCTTCTGTGACTTCTGTTCTTCTTGGTAATGATAATAGCTGGTTGATTGTCGTCAAGACAGGTGGCCATTGCAATTAAGAATAATAATTACGGTATCCAATCCAGTCCTCTTAACTGGACACACAACATTTAAACACGATAGTCCAGGGGGCGGGAAATGTGATTTGTTGCTGTTCTGTGATTGGGTACTGAGCAGTTCAAAGTCAATGGCTTCATAAATTTGTTTTTAATATCATTTCTTATTATTCATTTACTTGCAACGGCATAAAATTTGTTTGCGTTTTGCTGCTGGAGTGTATAGTTGTTGAATATATAATGTGATACATGATAGATATATTGCTTGTTCTTGTTATTCTGTGGTTGATATACGTGGCGCCCTCTGAATTTATGTTATGAGAGTGATTTTAGACATGGCGAAGGTATTGTTATCATCAAGAAAGAAGTAGATTTGTTTATAATCATTTGCACAAAAGTTTTACAAGATTAAAGACTAAATATGAATTTCGTTGTTATTAATTAAAACCCACTTTATATAATAATACACATGAGATGGGAATGTTTTGTGATGTGATAGTTTATCTGTGTAAATTTCCAGACATAGGGCTTGTTGTTGGTATCTACGATTTTTACTCAGCGAAGTATTATGATAGCAATACAATTTCATGGGGTGAGTAAAAACTATACCTATTGAATAAGGCTTGTTTAATTGAAATCGCAGTATAGTTTTTGATTTAATCTTTTTTAAAAAACCTAAAGAAGAGATTTTCCCGAATACTTGGCAACGTCGCAAGGTAATCAGCTGTCTGTAGAAATTCCGCCAATTTGTCATGTCAAAAACACGTGTGTAGGGGTAATGAACTTTCATAGAGGCACAGATGGTCCGGTTTTAAGGTATTTTACAAAATTCAAAATACTTCCGATTTTAGAAAAAAAAACCCAAGTAACACAGACTTCTTTAAGCGATCTATGAGATGTTCTATTTAGATCCTTATGTGAAGTCCCAATGTGCTGTCCCAGGGATATCTTTAGGAGTTAACTATCTGAAATTCTTGGGGACCTCTTGGAAAGATATCTTAAAGTCGTCCACTACGGGATGCTAAAAGGCAATACCTGCATAGATTTCTTTGGGACATCTTAAAGAAATCCTAAAAAGAGGTACCGATGTTACTCACAATGGAATTTCCTAAAGTGCTCTCTGCGATATCTTATTGTTACTTTCCTTTTCATAGAAATAATAGAAACTCCCTGGGATTACCTACGCAGGACTTTGTTGGGATTTTAGTTTTGTTTATGACGGTATATCCTAAAGTGCTCTCTGCGATATCTTATTGTTACTTTCCTATTCATAGAAATAATAGGACCTCTCTAGGATTACCTACGCAGGACGTTGTTGGGACCTTAGTTTTGTTCTTAATAGGTAACGTGCTCTGCTCTATGATAATTTTTGGTATATTATAACTAATAAAATTCCGCCAATAATGATAATCATAATAATAATAATAATCTATATATAATTTATTCCCAAAAAATGTTACACCCTGTATATAGATCGAAGCGGTTCCCGGTGTATATTGCCTTATATTGATATTTTTTAACGGTACCTATGTTATTTTATTGCCGTATTTTACAGCCTGAATTTTCGTGTAGTTTTGTTGTATGATTTGTATTTAAAAATATTTGTGATGTGGGCAGCTTTTTATTGGGAGTTTAAAAAAATACCGACAAAAATATATTACCCTATATAAAATTTTCTTTCTCTATTTGTTTAAAATAGCAGTCTACAGCGATTATACCTATAGAATATATTGTCGCATGAAGGGGTCTTTGAAACATTTGTTTACCATATGTTCTTTCGAAATAGTACACAGTCAGTGTGGACAACTTATAGGTACACAGTGGCGGATCTATAATTCAATATTAGGGTGTGTTAAAGTTGGCGTCTATTACATTAAAAACAAATTTTAGGTATTTTGTCATACTGTATATTGTATATAGTTTGAGGCGTCTGATATCATTCTGAAAAACAAATTTGCTTGTTGTTGTTTTAGTTTTTTAAACAGTTCCTCCATAAGTCGCTGGCAAGGTCTTTCTATGTCCTATTCTTGAGGTTCATAATCTGTTGAATTATTTTTTAAATCGCGGCCATCTAAATTATTTAAAATTACATCAATTTTTTTACTTATTTTTCTTCTTTGGCATTGCTAATGGAAAGAAATAGTTTTGTTAATATATCGTGATTCTGATGTTTAATTATTTTTTTAGCAAAACGATAATAACCAGCACATAAAAATACAAATATTTTCCAATTTAATCGACGTGTAGGTATAGTACAAATTTAGATCAAAATTTTTCTTTCTAAAAATGTCTTGTGTTTTGGCTTCATTTACCTCGCACCATGTATATACAGGGTAACAAGGTCTTGTTTTCGTTATTACTGAATTTATTTTTATTCCATATTAGTATGTTCACGTACGACGCTAGGGCGCACTTTCCCAACGCCTAAAATTTCAGTTCATTGGCGATAGTTGAAAAGAAGAATTTAGAGAAGAATAGTTATCTCTTTCGACATATATATTTTTGAAATCTTTAGATAATATGTCGTTAATTATTTTTTTGTTTTCAGCAATATTGCTTTTATTATTATTTATTTTATATATAGCTATTACAGAATTATTTGTCATATATAAGATTCCATTTTTTGGTTACGTATATATGAAAATCCTTTTTTGTAAAAAAATGTAAGGGAAGCGGGAGCACGTATACCTATATGGAAGAAATATTTAAAACATGTTTTAATTGTTGAGATTGCACGTCTATGGATTGGTCGAGTATTTTTTTGGGGTTTTTAGGTAATAGTAATTTACGATCGGAAAGATCTTCGGCACTAATAAACATAAAAAAAAACTCTCAATTATGAAGTTGGGGAGGACTTTCTACTTACTTCAATTATTTCAAGCTTATACTTGGTGTAGTGCGAAGTGTTTCATACTATTTTTTTAAATTTTTGTGATAGCTGTTCATCTGTTTACACTTACAGAAGGTAATATTAGAATTATAACATTTTTCCTTATTGCTCGTTTTGGAACTTTATTCTGGTATTTATATATTTTTATAGGTATAATTGAGCAAAACATATTTGTTATGTACTTTTACAGATATTGAATCACTCAAAAAAGACGTTTCATCAATTAAAAAAGATATTACGGAGGGAATGGGAGCACTTTTCCTTCGCTTAAATAATATTGAAGATGCTCTTCAGACTCAGCAAGTGGTAGGGAAAAATTTTTCCACGGCAATGCGGCGGTGGCAATCTATGTTTTCCTTAAAGGACAAAGAAGACCTACGAAAATGCACGGAATTATTTGAAACCGGCGAGGCAAATATTCAAGAAGAATTGGTACGCATTTCATAATTATTATTTTCAATAAAATTTTGCAAAATGTAGATATTGGGGTTAAGTGTTAGCATATTAGCATATATTATTTAATTGTATGTATTTTTAGGTAACCTATCTTAAGGGAATTGAGGGATCTGGGCCCAAAGACCATCATACACGAATGTTTAAGGCCATATTTACCAATAGTTTGGGGTTAAAGTGTTCCTGGAAAGGCCTGCGAGGGAACATTAAAATTGAAGATTTACTAGTAATCAAAATATGCATGAGTAAGTAAAACATGATACCTAATTCTTCAATTTATTGATATGTACGATTTTTTAAATTAATTTTAATGAATAGATAAAATAAATTACTGAAAGTAGATAGATAGGTAGGTACCTACTAAATACTAAAATTAGACTTTAAGATGAACGGCTCAGTTAAGATCAATTCAGTATCAAAATTTCTAGGTGTATTGTCACAGGTCTGGAAAACGACAGAAAAGGAGTTCGAAGTATTTTTTCAGGATTGGCTCAGACACTGTACCCAACGAAAAAAAAGGGAGGATTTGCAAAAATCAAAAGTCCAAAAGTCCAAGTCATCCCTTAATCAAATTACAGCCTATATTATACAGTTTTTTTTCTTTAAATTTGGCATAGGCTAACTTTTTTATTTGACGATATAAAGAGATAAGCAAATTTTGAGGAATTAGTCCAACTAAGAAAAATACTATATACAGTGTGTCTACTTAAGTTGGAACCATATCAAAAACTTTTTTATTGTTGCTTTTATGAAAAAAATTATTATTGATAAAAAGTTGTGCATGGACCAAAACTTAAAATTCAACCATTAGATATCAATTTTTTTAAGCCGTATACGGGGTTTGTCAAACAATATCAAATTTACTTAAGAGTAAAGTACCTTTATTTTTTTACAATACAGAAGAATGTTATAAAGTAAAGTTATTTTTAATTATAAGTTATATTCAGATATGCAATTATAGCCATTTAGCATAAAAATGAAGGTTTGGTGATTATTTACTAATCATTCCGTATTCATTATTCTGGCTTGATACAATTTATACATTTTATGCTAAATGGCTGTAATTGCATATCTGCATATAACTTATAATTAAAAATAACTTTACTTTATAACATTCTTCTGTATTGTAAAAAATAAAGGTACTTTACTCTTGAGTAAGATTGATATTTTTTGACACACCTCGTATACGGCTTAAAAAAATTGAAATCTGTTGCTTGTTTGAATCATCCTGTATACTCAAAAAATAATTGTAAACTGTGCATCTTAACATTTTCTAAAACTTTTGTATTTAGCGTTATTTGGTAATTCGCGAAACAAATGAGATAACGAACTTTACTCTAGGGTTGACTCACCCTGTACATATTTAAAGTAATAATATTGTGTAAATTCTTATTTTTATAAATATTCTATTGTAATTTAACTTTTATATTTAATTAATTAATGATTTAATAAAGGGCTAGCTACGAGCTAGATACGTGTTTGACACTATTATAGGTAGGTAAGATTTAATATTTTGAATAATTCAGTATTGTAAAGATACATAAGAGACTATATCTTGTAAAACAAAACATGTTCTGTGAGTGTAAGACAGATTTTAAATGATTGAGAGCAAGTGTAATGTTGAAAATTCAAATAAAATTTGGCAATAATTAAAAAAAGCGTTTTATTTTATTTTATAGAATTTCCAGATATGACCCATTCAGGAGTTCTTGACAATATTCCCAGAACTTCCTAAATATATCGTACATGTTACCTCTATGGGAACTCACCGAGATAGTCTAAGGATTTCTTTGCGACATCTATAGCACTTCTTATAGATATCTTAATAAGTATATTAAGGTTTAATTTAGGATGTCCCAGGGATGTACTTTCTAGGACGTCTATGAGAATATCCTAAATATGTCACAATTACTATGTCCCAGGGATATCCTCGTTGCGATGAAAATAAGAAATTCGCATTAGGAGTTCTCGGCGACCTCTAAAAGACTTCTTAAAGTAGCTCCCAGAAATAGCTTTTCTAGGATGTTTTTGAGAACTTCTTAAACACTTCCTACTGAGTACCTCCCTAGTACTTCTTCTTTGTGATTAAAAATAGAAATTCGCATTAGGATATCCCTGAGGCGGACATTTGGAGGTAATAGGAACCTCTTGGCGAGCTCCCTAATAAGTTACAAAAGGCGTCACATTCTCCTAAAAGTTTCTCGCCAAGATATCTATAGGATGTCTTTGTGCTGCTTGGGAACTATCAAGTGTAACTCTAGGCCACCCCAGGAGTGGCCCCTTAAAATATAATAAGTCATTTCCATAACACCCTGTATAATTTTATGTCGCAAGTCAAGTTATACTTGATTTTTAACGAGAAACTAATAGTGTTGCAAGATAGGAGCACTTGTCATCTAACTTGCAACACCAACTGTTTATTTTTTTTAGTGAATAAAGTAGCAGCTATATTTAAAAGCAATACAGACACACTTTATACAAAGTGCAACTGACTACCCTGTATTTTTACTTTTTCGATATATCAATTAGTTTCTCAGATATTCACCTGTAAATAAAAAAAATGTTGCAAGTTGGGCGCTTTTACGGTAATTAATAACAGATTCTCGGGAAAAACTTACTTGGGGTGGTTTTACCGTAACGAAATGAGCAAACCCCTAAATTTGTGGTACCATGGAATTCAGTTTTTGAAGACCTTCTAATAGAGCTCCCATGTGACCTAGCTTGCCATTTAAAAAAAAGTTTGTGTAGCTACAGCTTAAAGAGTTCATTTAAGGGGGTTAAAAATATCACAGAAAGATGAACAACAATTGAAAGCAATGCAAACCCTATATTATTGCAAAGCTGATTTGCTGCTGATTCAATGAACTTTGTATAAGGTGTATAATATACTATTAATTAATGCACATCGGCGATATTTCCAAATATTATACTCTGATACCCCACTATTAATTCTGGAGAAGTTCTGTTATTTACCACAGAGCTAGAGCATTTATCTTAATTTGCATAACGGTTTTGTTATTTAAGATAATTGCATCTGGCATGTTTTTTGAACTTTAACACCTTGCCGAAATTAAGCAGTACTAATTAAAAATTATTGGGTGCATATAAACAAGTTTATCATTGTTTTGTAAGAAATAATAGGTACAGGCCCCTCATATATATTTTTATCTACATATTATGCCTTCAGGTTTGTTCAAGGTTAAAAAAATAACGATTTGTAAAACTAGCTATAAGATGCCTTATTTTGTGTAATCAGTAAGATGTTAACAAGCAAGTATTTTACCTGTATTAGTGAAAAACTCTAATTTAAATTTTAATACACACAGTGGAAGAAGTATTCTTTTTAAAAATAGGCTTATAACATGTTTATATCCTAACTTATTTTACAATAATAACAATTTCTTAAAAATAATACATAATTACAATAAATTCGATTATTCTAAACCTAATTATGTTTCTGTCATAGTATATTATAGTCGTCATTAAGATTTATAACAGTGGGTTGTATATTATTTTGTATATAAGTATACGAGTTTTTGACTTTAAAAATATTTCTTACTGAATTTTTCCAGCTTTCTGCCCGTGTTTTAATTTTTTATGACAGTAGAAACATTTTCTGCTCTCGCCTTTTATTTTATTGGATGCCACAAAATATCCTCTATTTGAACTAACTGAATTTTAAACAATTTTAACATAAATCCCGTATTTGATCATAAGATTGTTTTTTCACATTCCGCTAGTATTTCCTCTGTAGAAATCTGGACCTGGGCTGGGGCCATTACCTCATCGTCTGAACCTGATCGCTTGGTATTGATGGAACTAGAGGCACCCCCCCCCTCCCCTCCCCCTTCGTAGCTCTATTATATGAAATATTAAATTAGGTCTAACTTTTCTTGATAGCCGTGGGGTAATAAATATCGAGAGACAATATAGCGACTGCGCACAACGAAGCTTGAAAGGCGACTAATTATTGAACAACTAAGCACTATCCTAAATCTAGCCACCCGACTGTCCTACCGCTATCCAGGGAATCTTTTAAGGTTTAACCAATATTTAATCCTGGTTAAATGAAAATAGGGTGGCTATATAATTTATCCTATCAAGATAATCCTTTTTATCAGGCATTTCATTTTCATTTTTTATATTAAATTTATTTTTAATAACATAATTCAAAAATTAAAATAACTAACCTACTCGATTTAACGAGTTTCTCACGCTTAATTTCGGTCCTTGTGTTAAAGAAAGTCGAGTGATCGAGTTTAGTGCTTCCACTGCTGGTTAGGATCCAATGAACCAATCCGGTAGCCAGCAAAGTCACCTGACTTAACCCCGCTGGATTTTTCAATATAGGGTTATCTAAAAGAAAACAGTGTTTGCAACTCCTCCGCCATCACACAAGGCGCGTAGAACATTTAATTGAATGACATTTTAAATATTTCTATTCATGTATTCTGTTACGCATTTTTCTGTTGGTAATAAGACACACTTCAATGCTAGTATTTAATAGGTGTCCCTTCTTATTTTATATCTCAAGAAAATTTAAGTTAAACTTGACTTATTAAACGAAATCTTGAATGTTAAATTTTGTGACAAATTAAAACTTTTGAAAATTTGTGTAAAAACCGTTAAGAAATATTTTTTTTATAGCGCTTTTTAATATTGATTCTGTCAGTGGAAAACATGGAGTTACCCATATTGTGTATGGTCTTTCTCTTATTTTGGTAACCAAATGACAAAGTATGATAAACTCACTAGAACAGATAATTTGTTGATTTACAATTTTTTAATTTACAATTACTAAAATCTGAAAAGTTGTATTTGAATCCAATCCAAGTATTTATTGAAAATGATTGCAAAAGTTTATATTTTGGTTAGGTATGGTATTTAAGATGATAATAAATTTGCTATTTTATTTAAGTTTCGGAAAGGACAGTAATTTAAAATCATGTAAAGGCATTACAACTCGCATTCGTGGACTTTTATGTTTCTGTTTTCCAATCTTACAAACCGATAAAAAAATAGTTTAACACGTTAATGATAATATTTCAATTTTTTTATTGCTTTTTTCTGATTAATTATTTAACCGTATTTAATCATATTTCCGTTTTGAACAGCCCGTATCAATTAAACAGTTTAACGAACAATGAGTCCTGAGATAACATTAACAACTAATATTCCATTTGAAGTGATCATTAATTTTAGATAATTAACAATCAGAAACTATGATTGTACCCATTCATCTGACAAATGCAACTTTAAAATCAATTTTTGGATCATATACATTTTGAACCATACTTATGATTTATTGCACTAACAAAAGGTAGCACAATGATTGATTGATTTAATAGATCATTATATAACGTCAATGGTTTAACCCCATATACAAATGTAGTTGAACTGAACTTGTCAAACAAATATTTTTATCAATATTGAATCCAATAATCGCAGTCATAATTCCTGTTAATAAAATATTAGAGAAGAAATTCAAGAAGTTTTAGCAATCGTGTTAAAGAGATGTGCGCTGATGAACTGACAGCGATATTTTAGGCTTTCAAACATATCCTCGAAACAGGAGTATTTCTTTTTTGGTCGGAAATATCAACCACCAACCACTTTTATTTATTTTATTACTTCTATTCAAGAAATAAATGACGATCTCTGTAGATCAGTTGCATGCTGCACACACCAGCAAATTCTTAACAGCAATCTATGCAGTATCAGAGGGACCTTCGAGGCGTGGACGTCTATTCTTCAACTTAAGAGAAGTGAATGGTCTCTCGGTAAAAGTGACTATTCACATCATATGTTTTTGTTAACTAAACACGCAAGCTTGTCAACACTCTTTTCACGATATGATTCCGTTCTCTTAGAAAATTCCGAGAGAGCGCGCTCTCCCAACTCTTAATGGATATAAATAGTCATTTTCACTTTCAAGAATACGGTTTAAAAATTTTCGAAATAAAAAATTGACAGAAGACATTGCTTCTCTTGATATGATCAATCCCCTATTTCGAGAATAAACGTCCTGACTGTCTGTTCTCAAATTAGGAAAATCAAAACAAGTGATCTGTCTTCTGTCAATTCTTTCTCATAATTTTTTCAGAAAATGACTGTTTATTTTATTAGGAGTTAGGAGAATGCGTTCTCTCGGACTTTTCTAAGATAACGGGATCATATCACCAGAAATGTGTTGATAAGCATGCAACAAAAACCTCCGATTTGACCATAAGATACACATAACAGTCACTTTTTGCCAGAGAGCACTCATTTAGGTTGGAGAATCCACGTCCTGGCTGGTTATACCGTTAGCCATACACTGACCGGTGATTAAAGGCTATACCTCAAGAAACGGCTATTGCCCAGGGAACTTTAACCAAATGACGGATGATCAGTGGTGTGGATGGTCGAACCCGGACACTATTTGATATTTAGATGCTTTAAGGTAAAAACCCAGAGCCAAAGAATTGGTGACGAGTCTCGCGGACTCGTGTCTGATGCTGTTCTGGATAGTTCGAGGGTATCCACGGCATACATAACTCTTATCAGCTGCACACAAGGGTTCGTCGGAGTTTGTGATGAATAAAGAGGCGTTAATAATAACAAAACCGTAAAAATACTATGCCGAGAATCAGATCTGTCGGTTAAATTATGTTTCGGAACCCATGTTAAACTATAGGTTAGTTCAGGTTAGCTCTGAGCTGGCCTACTTGCTTGACGTCAAACCCACTACTACAATTTATTAGATTAGTCTTGGCCCCTTATGATCATTCGTTGCTAATCATTAGCAAAAGAACTTGTGGTGTTTGGTCCTATACAGGTTCGAGATATTTATTTGCCCTTAATAAAGGGTAAAATTTATAATGACGAACTGTCCGTCCTTGATACGTGTAGAAACTTGGATACTACAATACAATAAGATATAAATCACATGTCAGCAAATGTGTTCGTACATAACTATCTGAGTACTAATAAAAATAAATAAAATATTAAATTTTAAATACTTACCAGAAGTCCTAATTTAAAAAAAAATCTAAGTTTTGGTTTTCAACAATAACACTTACTCTGACATTTTTCCTTTTCTTTCAAAAATAATCACGAAAAACTTTCGAAACAACCCATCGATACAAGAACAAAATCTTTCCAGCCTGTTAGTATAACAGTTAACCTTACTTTGAGTTTAGCGACAGGCACGAATCTGCCGTCTCTGAGTTTGGATAAATAGAAAATACTGAACAAAAAAGACAGGGATGGTGAATGGTGCATGTTTGGTTGCCTATTATTAAGTCTGATTGATATTCTTAAACATCGTTGCTGAAAGTCTAATGATAGGCTCGACGTGCCGACCCCAGCCTGGCTTGCAAAGTGATTTTAAAAGTAAAATAATTTATTTTATGGCAGCTGTAGTTTAGGTTAGTTCAGGTTCGAGTAATCCACTACGTCCGGGGTTACAAGGCCGATTTAAAAGGCGAATCGGTTATTAACGGGCGGTTTGAGAATCATTAAAATGCAAATTGATCTAAATAAATAATATAATATACTCTCTGTTGTCTGTTTGAAACTGGGTCGGCACTGCCAACCCTGAGAAGCCACCACTACCACAAAGCGCCTCTTATTTGCGTAGGAGAATTACATTTACGTCTGAATTGACACAATTTGAGTATAAGATATATAAGGTTTACTTCTCCCCATAGGACTAATCAGTTTAGAAAATCCTTTTCGTACCATATCGCAAAAGTATGAACCGTGCGAGCAAAAATCATTTTCATCCAAGAGGGTTTGGACTGAAAAACGTAGGGCTTGGTTAAGACCACAATTATAAGGAAACGATATATTATAGGCAATCCAACGATTTGTCAAATTCCCTATTTGCCCCCCACGGCCATATTGAATTCGTTCCACAGAACTCAAAAACATTCAACGAACAATTTAATATGGCCGTAGAAGGCAAATATGCACGGATTCAATGCTTTTACGGTCGTTATGTGCGCTTAAAAATTCTAAAAATCGATTGGCCGCCAAATTGATCAAATTGTTGCTTAGAACACTTGGTCCGCTTTCTAATGGCCTGTAAGCGCATCTCCATGTCTAACGGTTTTTATGTGTCTGTTTAAAACTGCTTTTACTGAGTAGCATGATTGTTTAATTCTGAAACAATATGCCTACTACTTGTTTAGTTGTCGGTAGTAACAGGGCTCTTCATAAGTTTTATCGTGTACCTACCTACCATCTTAAACTATGAGTTTTTAACACGCCTGACTCCAGAAAGAACCCATATTGAAAAATCCGTGTTTGCAGCAAGCATTTCATAACAGGTGAAAGCATTTAGCACCAATAATTTTTAATTATAATAATGCAATGTTTGTAACTTTAGCAAATCCTGCTAGCTTAGGGGAAAAAATTCAACCCGATTGCGTTCCTTCACAAATAATGGGATATACCTACATTTACATCAAGTCAGGAGGAATTACTACATATCAAGGTTGATGAAGGTGTTACGAGGCTAGCACTATAGAGATTTATTTTATTTTCATATCATTCTCTATTTTCTTTAAATACGACCTAAATTTATAATAAAAAATATAATTCAGAAAATGAGTTGTATGCATGCCTATAACACACTGCTTAAAACCCGACAGTATGGCTTCTACTGTGTTTATTGAGCAACTAAAATTAAATTAATTTATAAACAATAAAAATAAAGTTTACACCTATTTACTAAAGCCTTATAATTGGAACTACAAAATAGCCCCCGCTTCTCTAGGAAATACACTCATAATACCTTTCGTTTGTATTGTCCAATTTTTGTTACTGTTAGGTTTGTCATGAGGGCTTTACAGTATGTAAATCTGCTGTGACATAAATAATGATAAATTAATAACATTTTTATACACAATTAATACATTGTCATTTTCTACGAGTGTCGTTTAACCCAATATATTATTTTGTAATATGAAACCATTCGATTTCACACTCATTCTGATTATATTTTTTTATAGGCCTTCCACCGTTAATACCTTTACAAATGCACCAATAATGTACTTTCGCAGTCCCAGCTTTTCTACTAATGTATCTTCACAATAGTTCAGGCATAATTACTTCAGAATGAATTTTTAAGGCAATTTAACAATTATTTTTAAAAACATTTTATCAGGTAAAAATTAATATATGTCTAACACCAAAGGTAAATTTTTAGCAGTTGATAAGGGTTTTAAATTAGCTCTCTGGGAATGTTTTACCTAAAACAAGACCTTTATTAAATAGTTAGTCAATAAGCCAGAAAATAAAATGGCATACCTTTCCAACCAAAATAAAGAAAACCTGAACTAACTTTGTGCCCACTTCAATCATAAATCCTGCCTCAGAATATATTTATAGGTTTGTAGACTCTTAAAAGCTTTCATTTCTTTTTTGAGGTAATAATAGTGGCTCAGCACTAAATACGAAACAATATCCATAATAGACACTGGTGGCACTCCCTTGATAGAAAAATCCAATTTACTGTCCTCAATAGTACAAGGATAACTTTTCCCAATAATGCTCACCTTCTATAAAATCACGAAATACCTAATTAACATCCAATATAAACACACAAGCCACATTACAGTCCGTTTATACACTGAAGATTTTAAAACAAATACCTTATACACACTTTCAAATTACCTTTCAACAACTTCAAGGCTTTTCCTCAATAAATTGTGTAGATATACATTTGTCATTTTTAACATCAACAACTTTAAGTGTTATTAATTATAAATAATAGAAAAAAACACAAATTGAACAACAATAACTTAATAAAATACACCAAACCAAAATCGCTGTTTACACGAATAAACACGTCCAACTGACGTTCACACAAGAATAGAGGTTAGTTTTTCTGACGTGACGGCCATATTGGAAGCACGTTGTGACTCCATATGGCCGTGGTGGGCAAATATCACGTGGTTTGAATTGCCTAATCTAACCAAATTTAGGTTAAAATTATGTCAAATTCATATTATAACATGATATGCCAAAATGATGAATATTAATAGAGGCACATAAACAAAAACAAATTTATTTTAGTTGTTTACAAAATTAACAAAGTACGAATATAGAGAAAGGAATATAAAAATTATAAAAATAGCTAATATTGGCCATCGCCATGCTCCAAGCATAACTTCACATGTCCCTTTATATTTTCGAAATCGTTGACCAGTATCTCTGGAGAAATGTTACCACATTCTCGGATACACCTTTGTTGTAACTGTTCCAAATTTTCAACTGGTCTTTTAAAATATTATTCTTCAAATGAGGAGAAATAAAATAATCCATAACCGTCAAACAAGGTGATAAAGCGTATTTTGCATTGTTTCATGAACGTTGGCAACAAGTTCTTCCGTTCTTACAGATGGCCTTCCAGCTCGTTTTTATTTTGTGTAGAACCTGTTACCCTAAACAGAGCCACGGTTCTTCTCAGGCAGTGATAAAAATCCCCAGCAGTAGAAGCGACGCCGACGTTAGGAAAATTTCCGCGAAAATCGTCTTTGCACAAACGTTGATGGCATTGCCACTTACAATTTACAGTAACCCCGTTTCGAAAATAAGCTTCAACCATACATTTCTTTGTGCTGTTCCGTAAAACCCATTGCGTGAATTGTTCGAGAAATTGGATAAATTAGCGATTACTTAAGACGACGGAATAACTGACAGATTGATAATACTGGTATTTACTGACACCCAACAGGTATATAAGCTCTACCGCTAAGCACTACGGCCTTAGGCGTAAAGCGCACTTTGATGATAGTAATTTTTGCTCGCACGATAGGTGATGAAATTCCCGAAAATCTTAAATCTAATAAGCTGAAAGCATTTAAATGTAAATACACGGTGGCGCATCGAAAACGAAACAGAGTCATTTACTGGCAGCTCAGTTCTTTTTTGGAAAAACGCTCAGGCCCGTTGATTTTGTTTTTGAGGGGGACACAAAATTGGCAAAAAAACACGTTAACACGTGCAGCCCCCTGGACGAGGGTGGCACCACCCCTAAAATCTTAAATGGAAAGGGGGGGGGGGTCGAGTGATACCTTATTTTAAAGGTCCTGCAATTCCCTTTATAAAGATGTAAAATTCATGTACTTCAGTTCAGTACTTTTGGACATTTATTGATTTAAAGCTTAAATAAAACTCTAATACATCATCATCACATTATCATTAGTGGAGATTAATACATTTGGCAGCAAAGTAGTGTAAAAATGAAAAATAACCGACCCGTCAGCCAAGTAAATGTTGGAAATGACCACCATGACTCTCCATGCAGTAATAAAGATTTTGTTTAAAACGTTGCCGCACATTTTGCAATATTTGCGGAGTAATTTGAAGGCACTCATTCACAATTCTTTGTCGCAAATCTTCTAACGATGTTGGCTGAGTAGCATAGATTTTGCTTTTTAAATGACCCCACAGAAAGAAATCCAAAGGTGATAAATCTGGCGATCTTGGGGGCCATTCAATGGCACCTCTTCTACCAATCCATCGACCTGGAAACGTCTGATCTCAATATTGTCGAACACGTATTGCGTAATGTGGTGGGACACCATCCTGTTGGAACATCAACCTATTTGCAATGTACCGCCGATCATTCTGATTTTCAATTATGGCTGTTAATGCAGGATCTATGGCGTCTAGCAGTGATTCCAAATATATTTCAGCGGTCAAATTTCCAGGTAAGAAAAAAGGACCAACTAATTGATCGCTTAGAATACCAGCCCAAACATTTAATTGTTGTGGCTGATCTGTGTGTACCTCACGATAAATTCTGGGATTAGAATCGGACCAATATCGGCAGTTATGACGATCTACTACGCCATTTAAGAAAAAGGAACATTCGTCGGAAAAGCAAGTGTTGAATAGAAAATGTTCATCGTTTATAATTCGTTCACTCATATCTTCACAAAATTGTAATCGCCGATCAAAATCGTCTTCATTAAGTTCTTGTACAAGGTGAATTTTATACGGATGAAAACTATGGGCCTTTAGAATCCGTTGGATACTACGTCGATTAACACCACACACAGTATCCAATTTGTGGGTACTTAACGTATTTTCGATGCACGTTACTGTTCTCATGTCGCTCATTAAATATTTGTGCTGTTCTATTAGCGCACTGATTATTTCCGAAAAATATTTCGATAATTTCAATCCTTTCTGCCGTGGAATATACCATGATTAATTTATGTATAAAGCGTTAAAAGGTATTTTAACAACAAAGTTTGGTCGAATCAA
The DNA here is from genome assembly GCA_963920685.1 of Polydrusus tereticollis. Classification (NCBI taxonomy): domain Eukaryota; kingdom Metazoa; phylum Arthropoda; class Insecta; order Coleoptera; family Curculionidae; genus Polydrusus; species Polydrusus tereticollis. The sequence continues at coordinate 63,600,101 of OY987329.1, forward strand.
TCGCAAACTATGTACTTAATTCCTATTTAAAATAAGTACGAGACATTCCCTTCTTATCTTTCTTCAAGAAACAACTTTTTTGCCACAAAAAAACGCTCCAATCGCTATTTTCAACACCAAAATGATAAACAAACCATGGGCGTAGTGAATAAATGCATTTACTTATTAAGTAAATGCGTTTACTCAAATTTCTTCTGAAAGTAGTACAAACTAATCTGATGTAGGTACGTATTAAAGTCTACTTTAAGCTTTAAATCAATAAATCTCCAAAACTACTGAACTGAAGTACATGAATTTTACATCATTATAAAGGGAATTGAAAGACCTTTAAAATAAGGTATCACTCGACCCCCATTTCCATTTAAGATTTTAGGGGTGGTGCCACCCCCGCCCAGGGGGCTGCACGTGTTAACGTGATTTTTTGCGAATTTTGTGTCCCCCTCGAAAACAAAATAGACGGGTCTGAGCGTTTTTCCAAAAAAGAACTGAGCTGCCAGGAAATGTCTCTGTTTCGTTTTCGATGTGCCACCCTGTATATATTTGTTTAATAAGTCAACGATTGTTATTATACTAACTGTTGTGGTTATTGTTTTAATAAATAAGAAAAGTTACGATTTATTTGTTAAGGTATGCAGGATAATTTACTTATCTATTCATTTTAACGAACAAAAAAAGGTTTTTGCACAATATTTTTTTAGTTAAAATTCGAATACATAGCGAGCCAGTTGGTTAATTCCAGTGTCAAATAAATATTAATTTCAAATTCGGGGTCGCAAAATGTAAAAAATAGGTCACATTTTTTACTTTTTGTTATTCGTTAGTTGCCAAGTAGTTAAATTTATGTAGATACATAATGTATTTCTACAATAGTACATTCGTGCATGAGCTGATGTCTGGGTGTGATTCAGCTAATAGAATATTTCCATAAAAATAATTGACGAAAGCTAAATATAAAATGGCGGTTAAAGGTTTATTGTCTTAATCGATGTTTAAATTGTGTCATTGTTCGTTTTCTAAATACACAACTCACAATAATACTTGACTAAAACATAGGCAGTTTTAAGTAACAATTATATTGTTGATTGATAAACAAATTAAGTTAAATAGTTTATTTTTTTTTAATAAAAAAGGCATCAGCGTATCTATAAATATTTGTATTTCGTATAATATTGTTTAGTCGCTACTAAACAATCCTACTTCATTACCCAAATTGGTACCGATAGCTGCATATTTTTTAATTACTGTAATCCACTCAGCGCGATCATGTTTCAGAAATATTTCATATTAGTGTCTCCGAAAGATTTTAAATTTTCAAACATTTATGATATATTGATGAAATCCTTCAGAAACTCAAAAATGTCCCATAAAAGTAATATTTCATTTTATGTCAAATTTAGATGCAAATACTTTTCAGAAATATTCCATAAAAAATTCTTGTAATATTTCTGAAATTTTATAAAATGGAATAATATATCATTCAATATCAAGAACACATTTATTAAAAAAATTAATATAAGTACTATTATTAACTAATAAATATGAATATACAAAATAGGATGCTTATTTATCTCTGAAACTCTTCTTTCTATAGGGCCCTGAAAGTAGAAATTTAAAAATTAATAATCTTAAATATCAATCATATTAATATTACCTATGTGGATATAATGGCGCATTTATAAAACTTTTCGTCACAGCCCCCGCTCGTCGCCACTGTTCCCGTTGCAACTTAACCTAAAGGGGAATAATAATTTATATTTATTTATAAAAGCCGCCACCGCTCCCGTTCGTAGTTCCAACATGACCAAGATTAAATTATAATAAGGTTTGTGTTTTGGATAACTCTGTTACCATTTCATTGGGGCCTAAACACACAGTTTCATGTTCGTACAGGTAGTTTCTTTTTATCTGTCTACTATTTTTTGAACATATAAAAGTTAAACATTGGTCATAGTAAAAATACTTAATAATACATTCCAGAATTTAAAATTTGCAATTTAAATGGAACACAGTACGCACAATAGAGAATTAACAATTTAACAAATTAAAATGTTTTATACAATCAAGTTCGTCATAGGACAAAAATTTGTCAGACGAGTAGAAAGCTTTGGATGCCAGAAAATGTTTCACTCTTTCCTTGTACTGCCTCATTGGTAGATCCTGTACTGTCTTAGAGAGAGAAACATTCGTGAATAAATAAAGATCACAATAAGTAGATTAAGTTTCTATTTATTTCACATTCTTTTAACCGCTTCTCGAAACTATATATTCTAACAGTACTATTAGTACAGTCTTCGAAAAGTTTCAAACTGAATTCAGTATGTGTGACAACATGTGAACAGTTTTCATTAATTTCAACATTTTCTTCCTCTCTACCCAGACGGCACAAACATATTCCACATATATTCCATGAATATTCCGTGGGCATATTAGAATATTCCATAAATGTTCCATATCTGCCCGGGCATATCACTGGCATATTGTATGCATATTCCAGGTCACCATGAAATATATGCCTGCAATATCTTTTAATCTGCCAAAATATATTTATGGCATATGCTAAGAAAATTTTTTTTTTCTTTTTCATATAAATATATTTAATTTAGGTCAGGTCAGTTAGTTTAGTAGGTAGAGTCACAAATATGGTATAATAGAACATCACTAAAATTATAACTTATTTAAATTTTTATAAATAAAAAGAATTAAAACCTAAAAACTAGATACTCTTTAAAACAATGTGAAAAAAAATTAACTAAAGCAGGTTCTGTCAGTTCTGTGACGTACAGGCAGCGTTTCCGAGTTACGCAACAGAAATTAGTTAAACTTGTGTTAAAAAAATTGTTATTAAAAAATAACGATTGCTAATTTTTGTTTAGAAGAGCAGTTCTCAATTAAGCACATATATATAAAATATAAACTTTCAGTATAAATTTATTTGCAATCAAAATATGGGTTAGTTTAGAATTTAATTTAGGGTTAAAACGCGGAATCTAGCAACACCGTATAAAACGCCAAATTTGTTTATCACCGCTCGAATCCAAAAATTGACTAAATAATATGATAAAAGAAAAATCAAGTTTCATTTTTAACAAAATACTAATAAACTGCAGAAAATGCCTACCCAAAAACTTTATGAAGTCTAAAGCATTTTCCTATTTAAATTTGTTTTTTAATTAGGTGCATACATATATATGCACCTCCCTCTATATATTATCTATAAATAGATAGTTCCTATACCTATATCAAGTTATGTAAAAATAGAAATTAAGACCGCAATCACTCTGTATAGTTATTTATATTATATATATTATTATCAATCAGTGTTAAAAAAAAATAATTGAATATATTCCACAATGCATATCCTATAAATATACCCGCGGCATATTCCAGGCATATCTACAATGACATAGATATGGAATATTCTTATGAAATAAGATACATTTGAGATATTCACTGCATATTCCAGGAATATTGCAAGATATTATGGCCTATTGGCAGATAGGGGAATATTCCAGGAATATAGGGTGCCGTCTGGGTACTACTTACACCTGACGAAGATACTACTACCCAGAGTATCTTCGTCAAGTGCTTCAATCTGTTGTTCTATCTACAAGAATACATTACTAAATAAGACAAAAAACTTCAACCTAAAACATCACTAGGTCTACGTCATAATACAACCAATCCTACTACTCTACCTACAATTTACAATTATACACCTACCTGATAGTTTGCTCGTTTGCACTCTCTTGTCTGTTAACTTTGGGTCTGAGTTGTTTCCTTTCAAGCAAAAAGTATGAAAAGTGTGAAAAGAGTTGCTATGCCGAACGCACTCTGTTAAATGCCATATGAGATTTTTGAATGGTTTGAAACCTAATTGAGCAGTTCCTCGATAGTCCCTTTTACATTCCACAGAACAAATAATATGTCTATTTCAATATTGTATGATTGTTCAATAATTGCACTCAATAAAAAATGCATCAAACTGAAAGAATAATTTCGAACCAGATTACTACTTTGGCAAAGTTATCTAGGTTATCTTAGGATTCCACGATAGTTAACAGTTTTGATAAACAATAATCAGTGGAGGTAGGTAATCTAGTTTATATGTGAAGTTTCTAGTGTTCCAATTTTGTTTATTCAAAAAATCGCAACGTAGAAGCCAGTAGAATAAATGTAACGATTTTCTGCTCACTTACCTAGATGTTGACGAAAATTAGAATTATCGGAAAAAATAAATAAATTTCCATTTGATATATTCAAATTTGTTACCAGCCAGATAAAATCTGGAGGGGGGGGGGGGCTAAATGTCAAAACTATTTTAAAACATGCCCCTCAGCTTCCCAAAAATTTGAATAAAATATTTCCAGCCGTTTTTCGGTACACTTTAAAATGTATACCAGCCTAAGTGGATTTACTGGATTTTTTTCTATATTTCGCTTTCTTTTCTTTCAATAGATACCTATGTCAATAAAAGAACTATTTTTTATTACGAATGGCCTATTCACTGTCGAAACAAAGTAGATAAGTAAATTTTGTAGCGACTTTATCTGGGCCCCCTTTATGAATCAGGTCAATTATCTAAATACGACCTCAAAATTTGGCTAAAACATTAGTGACACAAAAGTAAAACCTATTATTTAATTTAACAATTTATTGCTTTTGCTAATTTACTACAACTATCAAAACATAAATACTTGACATTGCGTTTATTTCAAATTAAAATATGTCTATCCCCTTATCACATCTTGTGATTTGTGAACAGTTGGTTATTTCATTCTAAACTGGACAATAATTGAAACGTCAAAAAAATAATTTGGATCCAAGTTTTAGAAAGCTGCCATAAACACTTAGGTTGAGTGGAATTAAATATTTGTTGGTACTTGAATATGTAAAATAAACACATTTTTTTATCATCAATTTCTAGGTTGTTTTTAATTAGGTGTACTCCTTGCGGTTATTCTGATATTGTAATCTGGCCAGCGTAGAAAAAATATGGGGTTCAGGAGAGGTTTCTTATTCCTATATGATTTTCCAAATGTTAGAAGCTTGTACCTACTTATACTTGTATATTGTGATTTTTTGTGATAAAGAAATGGACTATCCTTATAAATAGAGTTCCGGCTATTTGATCAACAATCTTTGAGATCCGTCAATTCCATTTAATAATAATTATAATGGCTTTTATTGACAGACTATTTTTTTTTTCTTTTTTATGATCAGGCACAGCAGGATTAAACCTTTATGGCGCTCTGTGAGTGGTGCGTATGCACAAGAGACGATTCACCTTGATCTTGCATCTTTGGATATTATACTCATTAGGGAACACTGCCTCAGAGAGGTCGTTCCGCACAGAGAAAATTCGTGTACTAAAATTGTTTCACCATGTTGCAGATTTTTTATTAAGGATTTACATGTGTAGAAAATCATGCATGAAGTTGCAATTCTAACAGCGATAAATATATAACTGCATACATTTCGAAAACGAAAGCCGAATAGAAAAATCTGCAACATGTTAAAACTCGCATATAGAGTTACCTTTCAATATCCTTTTAACCAAAGCTAAATAATCTACCAGTTTTCTCGAAATTCGTTCATAGCTGAGCGCAAGAAACCCTATTTAATTTACATTGCTGTATTGTCGGTTGCGTGTTGTTCAGGGATTACAGTGATTGACTCTTAAGTTAGGTTAGGTTAACAACGCTCAACTGTCTCGAATAGTTTTTTCTTAACGACAACGGAGCACGCCACGAATGTAGCAAGAATGGCAGCATGCATGTTCCGTCCTTGTCTGCCGGCTTCCCGCGGTATGCCATCACAACCAAACGAGATTTCCGATTACACCCGACGAGACGTTCGTGCGGTAGGCCTTGTGAAAATTAGACCTTGTGTGGCGATCCCAATTTTACTCAAGCGGACTATTACCCTCTGGGATCGCCACACAAGGTCTAATTTTCGGGATCGCCACACAAGGTCTAAATTTTAGAAGGCCTACCGCACGAACGTCTCTTCGGGTGTAATCGGAAATCTCGTTTTGTTGTGATGGCAGACCGCGGGAAGCAGGCAAACAAAGACCGAAGACCCATGCTGTCTTTTTTCCTCCATTCGTGTCGTGATCCGTTGTCCTTAAGAAAAAACTATTCGGGACAGTTAAGCATTGCTAACCTAACTTCTTATATTGTGTTTTGTGATTTTTTAGTAGGAACTACTTTTTTAATTTGTTTATTTGTTATTGTTGAGTTTTTAAAAGTTAGTGTACGTAATGGATATCAGAGAAAACGGAAGAACTTTACAGAATCAGACTTGGATGTAATGTTTGTCGCACAACCATCCCAGGGAAGACAAAAAAGAATATTTGGGCAGCTGAATAAAACTCTGTCAAAGAGAAGAGCCCTTTAAAAAATATTTATAAGCAGACTGCTGCAAAAGGTAATAAATCGTTTTAAAATTCCTACTTGCAGTAAAGTTTTTACTTTGAAAACTTTTCTCAGTGAAACTAAAATGAATTTTTTGTTCTAGAAACTCAGAGAGTGCAAAAATGTATGTGGAGCCAGGCAACAATATCAAATATCCTTGCAAATTTAGAGAATTTGGAAGCAATTTTATATTCAGTAATCAGGTGAGTGGCCTCGATAATATTCCAAAATTGTGCCAATTGAATAGGACAGGTATTATTATTATTTTTTAGATTCTGTATAAATACTTCTAAAGTTTGGGCATGAGGCATGAAGCACTTGAATATTGGGGAGTCACAGTTAAAGTTCCTTCAAGGTACTTTTAGGGCTGTTTCAAGGCGACCACACTTCTTGCAGATTCCTAGCTGCCCGAACACCAACCCAGTGATTCTTTATTTACCATTCGTAACGGTTGTGGTATTTTTTTTTACAGAATTATAAAAACCATTAATTATAAGTTTTTATCACTTATATACATGATATTCTAAGAGGTATGACTAATAATTAAGGAGCGTGTAGATTGGATGAAAATATAGGGTCACAAGGATATGACATATTTTGTCCGCTGTCCTCTTATTACTGAGCTACAGCCTGCCAAATTATGGCTTTTCTTTTGAAGACTGTAGCTCAATAATGGGTGACATATGACAGGATATTTCATGACCTTTTGACCCTATTTTGATCCAATCTACTTGATCCTTAATTATTGGCCATACCTTTTATTGGTCGGTGGCTAATTGTATTGAGTGTACCTTTCGAATATATTTTTGTTAATTGAATATACAGTGAGGATACTAATATAATTTTAATAATTTGCTGTGAGTGTTTGTATTATTGTATTACCAATATTATTGTATTTGACAATACCTGCAGTTACTATTTGTTCGGTTTAGCAATTTTAGCATTGATTTAAGTAGGTTATTTATTATATTTTCGCCTACTTAATAATTTTTTTTTTAGCTTTTTTCTCTAATTATAGGTATGCATGGTAATTTCTTTCCTTTTTTTCTGTGCATAGTTGAAGCACATGCCCCCATTGGTAAATTTAATTATATTTTTTGTTAAAACAATGCTTTTGTTGTATTTATTTTTCCTAATGTGTTAAGTACTCACTAATATTTTTTTACACTTTTGCGATACTGTTTTTATGCTTTGGAAACCTTATAGCCAATAAGACTAAGGTAATTTCAAGTAACGTAAATCTGAAAGGTTCAACATGTCAATAAAAAATCATTAGAAAACCGGAATTTCAAATGAACATTTTTCAGCGTTGAAACGGTCTACCGACATGGTAGACACATTAAACAGGAGTAGAATGTTCTTAAAAAGGCATTCATGACGACCAGAGCCAATTTCAGCAATCGGCTTAAACAAAAAAATAGGCTTCTTTAACATAACTTTCAAAATTTTTTTAAATTAGTTACAAATAGCTGCTTCCGTGTAAGTATACTGAGGAACTGCTTTTAATTGAAAGGACCATTCAATTAATGTTTGAATAAGGCCATACATTTCGTACATTTTCAAAATTCCGTGGTCGGGTATAACCATAGACATATAGAGAATGGGACAGCGCCTTCCGTATCTGACGGGTTTGATCAAATGGCGAAAAAGTATTTACTTATTTTAAAACACTACAGAAATTAATTCTAAATGGTACATAAAACCATTATTAACACATTATTTGTATTATTATTAAGTTCATTGGCTTGTTTAATAAATTTGAATTGTAGTGCGCTGTCCACTTCCGTACGTCATTGGTTTTTATGGATGCCTGAAAACGTCAGCGTGTTCCTGCATACAAAAATTCTCTGCACGTCAATAATACCCTATTCATTCCCCAATAATCTCCAGTTTATTCTGTTCGGGGCATCTCATTGGCCTGCCCCACCGAGCGAAGCCGAATACATCCGATTAGACCCGGCGGACATTAGACCATATGGAGCCATCTCTATTTTTCACGAGGCCTACCATGCGAACGTTTCTTCGGGTGAAATCGGAAATCTCGTTTTGTTGTGATGATTCACACGAAGGCGGCAAATAGACGGAACATGCATGGTGTCTCTTTTAGTAAATTCGTGGCGTGCTCCGTTGTCGTTAAGAAAAACTATTCGCATTGCTAACCTAACCTAACTTTTTATATTATGTTTAATGATTTTTAGTAAAAACTACTATTTTCAAAATTATACAGTTTTAATTTGTTTATTTGTTCTTGTGAGTTTTTGAAAGTTAGTGTACGTAATGGATGTCAAAGAAAACGAAAGAACTTTACAGAATTAGACCTTGATGTACGGCAAAACCAAAAATAAAGATTTGCTTATCATCTACTACGAAAATATGCTGTTTTGTCATTTGCGCAAAAACGGAATTTTGCGGGTCATGCCGAACAGCGAATTGCCGTGATTTCTACTAAATTACTCGTCAAATTATTTATATTTGTGGTGATCGATGGTGCGACGACGCGTTGGAAATGTAAGAGCAGAAGTCAGGTGCAGTACGCGTCTATTAGTGTAAGTCAGTAGGCTCAAAACGTTGATGCGGCGGCGTGATTGAGTGTAGGGGTGGGCAAAATAATCGATTAATCGATATATAATCGATTAATCGATTTTTCGATTTGAGAAAAATTTTAATCAATTAATCGATTGTTCGATTAATCGATTTCCCGATTAATCGATTTTCCGATTTTCTGATTAGTCGATTGTAAAATCGAGTGTAAATAAATTTTTACCCGATAATCGAAAATATAAATTATTATGTTATTGAATGATTTTGAAGTTTGAAGTAATTAATATACTGCACAATTAATTATTACTCTATACAATAACAGTTACGTGTACTGCGCCCGTATTTCTACTAGTATACAGGGTGTTAATTAATGGTATGCAGATATTTCAGGGGGTGATAGTACTCGTCAAAATAAGAAAAAAATGCAAATATATGCATGGTCTAAAACGCGTTATTTTCGTCATACGTTATACGTTATAGCGCAATAAAAATGAAAATAATTACTTAGAATATATACAAATAAAAACAGCTTTTTACTCTGCTTTATTTCGCCTATACTTAATTTCCATCGATGGCTATTTCTGCAAATAAATCGAAAACGGTCACAGATACGAGAATAGTGCAAGAGACCAGAACGCTAAACAAAGGAATAGAGAGTTCAAATTTCATACCGGAATTCATACAGGGAGCTCCAAAAAAAAGTTCTGAAAGATAAAATTGTGGCTGATTCAAGAAAATGTAACACCCTGTATACTGCGACCAACAATTTTGATACTTTATTGTAGAGATTCTAAAAAATGGTTGTTGTTCCAAATTTGAAACAATTATCAGAGAATATAAGAGAGAAAACGCAAGATACGAGAAAAAAAATTGAAACTTTGCCACCCTGTATAACGAAAATAACTCGTTTTAGACCATGCATATATTTGCATTTTTTTCTTATTTTGACGAGTACTATCACCCCCTGAAATATCTGCATACCATTAATTAACACCCTGTATACTACGGGCGCAGTACACGTAACTGTTATTGTATAGAGTAATAATTAATTGTGCAGTATATTAATTAATATTTTACCAGCAACTTCAAAATCATTGAATAACATAATAATTTATATTTTCGATTATCGGGTAAAAATTTATTTACACTCGATTTTACAATCGACTAATCAGAAAATCGGAAAATCGATTAATCGGAAAATCGATTAATCGAAAAATCGATTAATTGGAAAATCGATTAATCGAAAAATCGATTAATCGGAAAATTGATTAATCGAAATAATCGATTAATGGAAAAAAATCGATTAATCGAAATAATCGATTTTCCGATTAATCGATTAAATCGAAATTATCGATTATTTTTCATAATCGATAATCGATTATAACTTTTGATAATCGCCCACCCCTAATTGAGTGTGTTCGTTCTGTTTGGGAAAATTAGAATTATTTTAATTATTAGACACTTGTACGCTTTTAAAGTAATATTGAAAGAAAACGTAAAGTGTATATTTCTTGAAGATTTATGTTCGTTGGAGACTTGTGCAGAAGCTTCTCGCAAACATAAGTTGTTTGTAACAGTTCAAAACTTGTATTATAAAATATTTAGTCCTATAATACAATGACATGATACGTGTGTAAACTTTAACTGCCACTTTTAATTATTAATCCTGCTTGTCTCTATATAAAGAATGCATAAGCAGAATTATGATTTTTTTGTCCAGGATTGGAAATTTATTATTTTATTTTTGCTGTATTTAACTGTTAATTTGTTATTTGTTCTTTTTCATTTATCGTCGAACGATTTAGAATGTTTCCTTGAACTAAATAAATCTGTAATATTTATATACATTTTGTTTTAATTATGTGCCCTTTAACAGTGAGCGATAATATTTTTTTATGTAGGGTTTCTTGTTTTTTACATCGATTTTTACTCATTTCGAAAAAACTATGGTTGAAAAATATATTTTATTATCTTAGACAAATAAGTAACAAAATATTTCAATACAAATCAATCTCAGTGTAAAGCATTGTTTACGCTTCTTTTTACTTCGATTTGATTCGTAAAATTTAAATAACTAAAATGTTTCAGCAAGTAGGTACATATATACAGGGTGTTCATTTGAAAACTTCCCACCACGGATTTATCGAAAACCACTGATTACAAGAAAAAACGCCGAGACACGTCAAAAGATTTGCCAAAGGGGACAACTTTTTAACCAAAAATTACTTCACCCCCTTTTACCCTCTGCCCCCCCGGGGTCATCTCCTTAAAAATTTTAAATGACAAGTTGTATCAAGTAATGGCTTGTTTGAAAGGTCTTTCGAAGTGCTTTATTTTGACGTTTGATTTTTTAAAATCGGTCGATTCGTTTTCGAGAAAATTAGAAAAATCTTTATTTATCTTAATTTGTTCAGATAGAAAAAAAAAACACACGAAAATATCACTTTTTATTTCAATAAGTGTTCAAAAACCAACATAAACAGCAATTCGGAAGATTAGACGTGGCAGCAACCAAATAGCAACCCGACTTTTTTTCAGCCATCTATTTATAAACACAGATAACATGGGCGAACTGTATTTATTCTTATACCTGTTTAGTTTTTTATAGTTGCTAAGGAAAAGAAAGAATTTAATTTGCTGTCAGTTACCTACCTTTGTGACAATCTTGGGATAGTGAAAACTAATTTATTGATTCAGATTTTACTTCCAAAATGGTTTACACACTAGCCGAAAGAGTGGAAATGATTATAATTATGGTGCCCAAAATCAATGTGCTCGGCAAACTGCCGTCACATTTAACGCCAGACATCCGAAAAAGATAACTTTGCATAGGTATGTTTTGGACCTTGTTACTAAATTTACTGAAACTCTATCTGTTGCAAATAAAAAAAAAAAAAAAAAAAAAAAAAAAAAAAAAAAAAAAAGAGGTTTTAGGAATAAGTCCAGTATGAATAAAAGAAGATCTGAATATGATTACAATATGTAGGGGTAATTTGTAAAAATAAGCTAAAGATAGAAAGAATAAATAAAATATAAGCTGGCCAGTTGGTTAAATCCAGAGCCAAATAAACGTATCACACACACACACACGCAAATAAAAAACGTAATCATCGTAGAGTTTTGGATGAAGCCACTCAAGTTGAAGTTTTGGGTCATTTTGGCATAAATCCTAATACTTCATTACGCAAAATTGTTGATGCGACTGGTATTTCATTAGGCTCTGTACACACAGTTACTAAATTACATAAATTTCATCCATTCAAAATGAAAATATTGCAAGAGTTAACCGAAGATGATTTCGATAGGCGAGTTGAGTTTTGTGAACAAATGAGTGCAGCAATTAATGATAATACCATTCATGTAAAGAATATCTGCTTCAGTGATGAATGCACATTTTATCTAAATGGATTTGTTAATAACCATAACTGCAGGTATTGGAGCAATGAAAATCCTCATGCTTTTGTAGAAGGGCATACTCAGTACCCCCAAAAAATTAATGTATGGGCAGGCATTTTAGGAAACAAAGTGATTGGGCCATGGTTTATTAATGGGAATTTAAATGGAGGCATTTATTTAGATATGTTGGAAAATACCATCAATCCGCTTATCACTGAAACCATTGAAAACCAAATCGAAGACGATGGAAACCCTATACTTGATGAGGCTGAAATATATTTCCAGCAAGCCGGCGCTCCTCCTCACTATGTTCTTCCGGTTCGGCAATGGCTAGACGACGAGTTTCCAGATAAATGGATAGGGCGAAGAGGGCCTATAGAATGGCCTGCTAGGTCTCCTGACTTGACTCCATTAGACTTTTTTCTATGGGGCCATTTGAAATCTATTGTGTTCACTCCCCAACCTGAAAGTTTGGATGAACTTCGTCAACGCATCATCGAAAGCTGCCATGATCTCTCACAACATGTTTTTGAAAATGTCCGTCAGGAATTTGAACATCACCTATATCATTGCTTGGCAAATAACGGGCAACATTTTGAACACTTATTGAAATAAAAAGTGATATTTTCGTGTGTTTTTTTTTTCTATTTGAACAAATTAAGATAAATAAAATTTTTTCTAATTTTCTCGAAAACGAATCGACCGATTTTAAAAAATCAAGCGTCAAAATAAAGCACTTTCAAACAAGCTATTACCTGATACCCCTTGTCATTTAAAATTTTTAAGGGGATTACCCCGGGGGGCAGAAGGTAAAAGTGGGTGAAGTAGTTTTTGGTTAAAAAGTTGTCCCCTTTGGCAAATCTTTTGACGTGTTTTGGCGTTTCTTCTTTTAGTCAGTGGTTTTCGATAAATCCGTGGTGGGAAGTTTTCAAATGAACACCTTGTATATATTATCCTATGTTACAGACATAATTTTTTGAGCTGTACCTATAATAGGCATAGAAAAAAAAGTTCTTTTGCATTCATCATCATCATCATCATCATCAATCAACCCTCTCTTGTATCCACTGCTGGATATAGGTCTCCCTTAATCTGTTCCATGTATTCCGATCTTGCGCCGCCTGCATCCAGTTTCCCTGGCAACGTTTTAGATCATCGGTCCATCTCGTTGGCGGACGGCCCCTATTTCGATAGGCCTCCTGTCTCGGCCTCCACTCCAATATTGCATTCACAGACAGATAAACCAAACACTCACTATAGCAATATGGTGAATTTAAAGACACGCCCATATACTGATGTACCTAAGTACTTACAGGAGTATTGGTTATATTTTGAGCACCCCTAACTATTATTATAAAAGTTTGAAAAACTACCTTGTTACCAATCAATGAAAGGCTATTTTTACTTTTTTACAAAATAGGAAATTATTATACAGGAGGTTCCAAAAAACTGCCACAATTTTAATAAAAACCTACCCATACTTGTAGATATAATAAAAGAAACACACTGCATATTATGAGTATAACAACTTTGAAGCCTGCCTAAAATTTGTCTCCAAAAGCCATTAAATTCACGTCTACGAAAACCGTTAATAGGTAGCTTTGCAATAGGTTTGCTGCTTCGAGAGAATGTAAATTAGGTTCTGTGATGTTTTGACCTATAACAGGCAAACATCACTTGAATGCTTCAACGGTCGCTTCTTGTTGGTTGGTCAATAGGGTCTACGTGACCACATGTGATTGGTGGACCTCCCAACTGAAGCGCTGTAGCACCATAAACAAAGCAGTGTCCTGTTGGACTTTAACATAAGCAGATGATCCCCGTGGTTAAAACAAGAATAGCACGTGTTTTGATCTGACATGTGTGTCTAATATGTAGGTGATATTTTGTGGACGCGTGCCCGGTAACAGACGTTACTATTCTTTTAAACGTACAGTAAAAATACTGTGAATTTCGCAGTTCATTCTTTGTGTTTGGTTATGACGTGCACGAAGTTGCACCTCAGTGTTTTGCAGTTCGCGTAAATACGTGAAATATTCCGTTCTATATAGAAGATGTCTTTTAAATAACCCTCGTGATATTCAGATGGCAAAGAGGCTGTAACTAATTCAAGTTCTGATTCATTCTCTATAATAAAAATCAGTAAAATCCTAACGGTATCTCGGTGCAGTGCTTTAAGGTTGTTAAGATGATGTATTCGTATTTATCAATGTAAAAACTGTAATGTTGTAAAATCGCTGAAAAGCTAATTTTAAGTAGAATCAATGACTTTGTACTTACACGAAACGTTCTGCCTGCCAAACAGTTTGGGTTCCGGTCCGAACATTGCACAGTCAGGCAGACGACGCGACTGACATCGAATATAGTCAAAGGTTTCAATAAAAGGGCGCACACGGGAGCGGTTTTCTTTGACGTGAGCAAAGCATTAGACAAGGTCTGGCACAATGGTCTCTTGTTAAAATTAATAAGGCTCGGAACTCCGAACTACTTAATTAAGGTGGTAGCTTCTTTTCTGGAGAATAGAAGTTTTGCGGTCTCGTCAGAGAACGCACTTTCTTCGAATAAACGCATCAGGGCGGGAGTGCCGCAAGGCTCACATCTCTCTCCGATGTTGTATAATATTTATACTCATGATATTCCGCGAGATAGATTTACGCAGCTCTATCTTTTCGCTGACGATACAGCAATTACTTCGACTTCTAAATCACCGCGCATTGTCGTTAGTCGGATGCAGCGTCACTTAATCGAGCTGGAAAAATGGCTTTCGGCTTGGAAGATTGGCCTGAATCCCGCCAAGACGAAAGTCATATTTTTTTCAAAAAGCACCGTGCGCAGGCCTGAAACAAGGCTTCGGGTTAATGGAGTCCAAGTGAACTGGTGCCAGGAGGTGAAATACCTGGGACTTATATTTGACCAAAGGCTTAACTGGAGGCTCAATTCAATTAATAGAGTAAAGCTTGCATTGCGTCAATTAGGCTCTATCTACCCCTGCTTCACAGGCGGAGTAGACTTTCAAATAGGACTAAGGTCAACCCTCGCGTCAACCTCTATAAGGTATTGGTCAGGCCGGTTCTCACTTATGGTGCACCTTCGTGGTGTAACATAAGCAAGACGGAGCTTAATAAGTTCCAGGTAATTCAAAACAAGGTGTTAAAAACTATCGCGGACGTACCTAGATATACATCCAACAGAGTACTTCACCGTGACTTTCAAATGCAGACGATAAACGAGTTTTTCTTGAAAATTATTAAAGACTATTACCGACGCACAGACGTATCGATAAACCCACTAATCACAGACCCACATACGAGATCTAGACAAGACATGACATATAAACTACCAAAAGACTGGCTTCCTGTTGGTCCAAATTCAAATCCATAGTAGAGAGGCACTATATGATATATAATAGAAAAAGGCGCCAAAACTTTGCAGACAAAAACGCATGAACCAAAATTAATTAAGGCAAAAGCCGATATCAAAATTTCTATAAACGACAATACCTAAACGGTACGCAATAAGTAACAGATGTCAAAGGATAAAATCCTGACGTAAAAATACCTTCAAGAACCCGAATAATGTAATGTTGTAAGGGTGGTGAAAAGTGGAAGAATGAAAAGACAAAATAACTTGTGTTTAATTGGTTAAGCAAAAATAAAACTAACCAACCTTATACTGTGGGTGATACAGTGCCTATGTGAGGCCAGGGCGAACCTTTGTCTAAAACATATGATCCTTCGAGCGCGGATTGCTAGACTCAATTGAAAATTCTACTGTAACCATAAAACATATTATCGTGGATTTCTAAAGTTCTACTGTCATGTTTCTTTGATAATGTACAGTTAAAATTCGTAGTGCAGTGAATCAATGTTCCTGAAGTGTTTATACAAAATGTCTTTAGTGTTCGAGTGTTCCTGAACGTTCTCTATAAGCGTTGTAGTGCTTCTGAACATTTTCTAGACTGTCTAGATTAGTGTTGGAGTGTAACAAACTGTTTCCAGGCTGTGTCAGTGGTCCTGAACTGGTACGAGACTGTCAGGAGTATTCTAGTGTGTGAAAGGAAGTCCAGCCTGAAAAAAGTGTAGTGTTGTGTGATAAGGTAGCTGAGTTGAGTGTTGAAAACATCAAGCAGTAAGTTTTTAAAACAAATTTTGACGTTTTACATGTATGTAAAAATGCTTTTCATTTCTGTGGAAATATCTTGCATTTTATAAAAAATTGAGACGAATTTTATCACTGTATAGTACTTATTTCTTATATAGATTATGTTTTTGTTGATGGGCAACCAATGACTTGGTAAAAGTTGTATTTTATGAAAATTTAAAACAAACACATTTTATTACTCTATGCTTATGTAAATTATTTTTTTTATTTTGGATATTTTAGCAATGACTTGGTAAATTTCATACTGATAGTTTAAGAAAGAAAATTCGTTATTCTATATTTATATATTTATGTAAATTACATATTTGAATAAGTTTAAAACAGATCTAACGTTTATAGAAATTTTGCCTGTATCTGAATTTAGATATTAGTTAAGCATATTTGGTATTTGATAAAAATTTAAAAAATATTTCAGGGTTCTACATTTAAGTAAATGTTCTGTGGGTAGTTAGTTGAATATTAGTTCACCAAATTTCAGATTTTGTGAAATTTTAAAGTAAATTTCAACGTTGTGTATGTGAGTATATTTTATGTGATTACCTAATTGAGTATTAGGGTAGTCCATTTCATATTTTAGTAAAGTTTAGTAGGTCTTTGGAGTACTATTCTCGATTTCACATATCTGGTTTTTTGTATGGAGAAATAAATTAATCTTTTAAAAAATGAAGACACTAAGTAGAGTAAAGGCTTCGGTTACTCGATCACAGACTTGGTTTCGTGAAAATGTCCTAAAGGCTCTTTACTACTCCTTGGTACGAAACCACTTGGAGTACTGTTGTGTCATCTGGTCACCATATATTACAAAGTCCATATAAAACGAACTGAACGCGCCCAGTCGAAATTTGCAAACATCTTATTGTATAGGCTGAGGATAGATAAGAGTGGTTTATCTTATCATCAGCGATTAACAATCTTAAGCATGGACAGTCTGGTGTAACATAGAATCTTGTTGTCCATTATGTTTAGGTATAAACTAATTACAAACAGCATAGACTGCGCTGAACTTCTAGCATTAGTTAATTATCGCGTTCCTCCGCGCAATACGCGACTTACTGAGATGTTTTCAATTAATAGAAGCCGAACTGATGTTGGCAGAAACGGTGTCATGAACCAAATCATGCCAAACCTAAATACATATATCCCCTTTAACACAGAGTTTAATTGTTCATTGATAACATTTAAAAGAAAACTCAATTTATTGTTAACTACAGTGGCCTAATATTACTCATTGTTCACACTATGCAAACAATTGCAGTTCTATTTGTCCCTATTTTGTAAAATGTTCTTTTATATCCCCCAAATTAGTTCTAAGTAATGTATACTATTTGGATTTCTTGATCTGTTATGTAGAAATATATAAATAAATAAATTTAAAAAAAATAAAAATAATGATCAGGGAATACAACAAGTTCCATTTTGTAAGGAGTTTTGAAAAAGACCTTTTAAGAGTATTCGAATATTCAAGACAAGACCGAGGAATTAAGTCCAGAGGATTTAGATAGAGATGAAGTCGAGGATAAGTATTTTACGTTGTTGGCTAATTACAAAAAAGTTAGTTCCACCTGTGAATCAAATAATATACAGGCTACGTCACAACAAAGTATTGTGCAAAATGTCGGCCAATCATATATTAGTTCGGTAGCAAATTTGCCAGTTTTGGCAATTTCAACTTCTGATGGTAATATTTCGGAATGGAGATGTTTTGACGAAATTTTCAGGGCACTGATTATCAACAATACTAATTTATCGGACGTACAATATTTACTTTATTTAAAGTCAGTATTAAGAGGAGAGGCACTAAAAATTCTAGACAGCCTTGAAATTGTCGGATATAACTTTGATATAGCGTTCAGTATTTTGCAAAAGAAGTATGAAAATTTAACATGTCTAGTAAATAGTTATTTGGATAGTATTTTGGATGAGCATGCACTGAATAAACCGATCTCTGTACACTTGAGAGATTTCATTGCACATAACAAAAGGACTATAAAGTCGCTAAAAAAGCTAACACTATCTCACTCACAAATTCTAGATTATTTGCTAGTTTATAGGATAGAAAATAAGTTGGATTTCGCGATAAAAGGAGGTTTTGAGCAGAATAGTTGTATGTCTAATAAAAGGACAAGCGTATTCGTGCATTCTTAACATCAAAACAAAAGGCATTTGGTCTCGTCGTATATTATTTTGAATAAGATTACATGTAAACATGTATGCACATTGGACATACCGCAAAATCTACAGTTTTAGTTGGCTGATCCAACTTTCAATGTCCCATCAACAATTGATATGCTGCTGGAAGCAGATATATATTATTCTATTCTGAGCGACGGTCGTTATATGTTAGGTAAAGATAAGCCTACATTGGTAAATACCACACAGGATAATGTTCCATTCTTTCTACAAACTCAAGAAATAGATGCGTTATTGACTCAGTTTTGAACAGTCGAAGAGGCGTCTTCGAAACCTGCACTGTCAGCTGATGATTAGCTGATAGAGGAAATTTTCTCTGACACTACTAAAAAATTAGCGAGTACCAGAAGTTGGGCGATTCGATCAGAATGGCAGGAAAACGGTCTTCCTGTTTGGAAAAAAGATTTCAAAGCGACCCAGATTGATTTATAATACTACTAATAATAATTCGGCTACACTAGATATGTGCCGTTACCTTTAAAAAATGAAAATAATGATAATGTAATATATTTAATATTTTATTATTATATATATTATATATTATTATTAATATTTTATTCCACACTTGTGCGTGCTTAGAGAGTCCAGTCTCACTAATTAACAGTAGCTCTCGATGCTTCGGCAAACTCATACTCAGGGTATTTTCTTAATGATGTTACTTTGAAAGGATATCTGGTGCAGCGTCAAATATTTGATATTCCCCCCAGATCTCCACATTGGGGCGGATTGTGTGAAGCGGCTATAGAAAGCGCAAAGCATCATATAAATAGACTAATGGGTAACTTAAAGTCCAAAACAGTAATCATTTTTTATTTCGTAGAACACTAAGTTGTCTTTATCATAATTTGATAAAAAATTACTTCTTCTAACTTTGATTCAAATAGTTGGAAAGGAGGTTAAAATATAATTGATACTCCCGTACCTAAGTACTGTTTAAATGATACTTTTAGCAACAAAAGCCATTTAGGTGTAGCAATAAAAACTAGTAACCTGTGTAATAAATTTTATTTATCCGTCTGTGAATACAAAAAAAGTTTACACACTATTTCAATTCTTTTTTTTCTATACCTAATATAGGTACAGCTCAAAAAATTATGTCTGTGACAAAGGTAAATATGTATCTACTTGTTGAAATATTTTAGTTATTCAAATTCTAAGAATCAAGTCGAAGTATAGAGAAGCTTAAATCGTACTTTACACTGAGATTTATACATATAAGATGACATACTTTAATGCTACGATGATATATTTTAAATGCTACGATGATATACTTTAAATCCTAAGATGATATACTTTAAATACTACTATAATATATTTTAAATGCTACGATGATATACTTTAAATGCTACAATGATATATTTCAAATGCTACGATGATATACTTTAAATCCTAAGATGATATACTTTAAATACTACTATAATATATTTTAAATACTACGACGATATACTTTAATGCTACGATGATATACTTTAAATCCTAAGTTGATATACTTTAGATACTACTATAATATATTTTAAATACTACGATGATATACTTTAATGCTTCGATGATGTACTTTAAATGCTATGATGATATACTTTAAATGCTACGATAAATGGTCTGCCAAAACAATAAAGTTGTTCCTGATTGTTTACGTTGTTTACGATCGGCTCGCAGTTTACGTAAGAATACGACAAAACCGAATCTGCTGTCTTTCTCATTGTTTCAGATTTTGACTGTACTTCTGTTAATTCGAGAGCGAATTATGTGTCAGGTTAGTCGTGTCAGCATCCACCCTTAATATCTGAGCAGCTACCTTCAAGCTGGACGAGGCCACCACCTCAGGACGCACTTGCTTATAGCTACATGTATTTATTTTATTTAGATGTAACTTAAGCAGATTAGGAAATAGATTTATGACCTGCTGGAGTGGCTATTTCTGGGTCGGGATAAGGTTCTTGGAAACGATGGTTGAGATATGTGATAAAAATGTATGCACAGGATTTCAAGAGCATGCTTTCCGTCTAGGATACGAAACGCATGGTCGCTTTCTTTGGCGGGATTTGTATCATTTAAATTATGTAAAATGCATATTTTAAATAATAACCAAGTGCTTTTTTACATATACAAAATAATCTAACTGGTACAGCAAAGATTATTGTAGGCAAAACAGTCCTAAAGCATATGAGTATTAAAAACGTACCTAGTAAGATTTACTAAACTGCCCTATTTGAATTCAGTAGGCGCGTGGTGTAAATTCAACTAATTACTTTAGTAGTTTTAGATATACAAGAAACAGCAAGTATTTCTATTTATATTAACTAAAGAACATTAGCAAAATAACTTTAGTAAAACCAACAACTCATCTAACCTGGCGCCTATTTTACTAAACTATTTAGTTAAGCTACATAAATATCAACTTATTTTAACTAGACTTTTTCTCCATGCAGTGATGACGTTCTCCAGATGAAATAATTTTTAAATAGTGTCGTTCGAAGGAGCTGAATCACGTACGGGTGGGCTGCAGTGGCTCATCGTTTATTTCTACTATGCACCGCTCTAGGTGGAATCAAGCGGGCAACCTTAGTTGAGCACTTGCCATGGAAATATTTGTAGAAGAGGCCCAAGTCGCCAACTGCCTTCGATGTTCCAGACTTTCAAGGTTGTCTGTCAGATCATGGTAACCGATCAGGCGAATGGATCAGGCGAATGGCTATTTTTTTTTAATGGAGTTCAGCAATTTCAGAGTATGTTTGGGAGCAGAGCCCCAAATATGTGAGCAGAATTCTAGTGATGGTCGAATTTGAGCTTTATAGAGCATCAAAAGCTGTTGGGGTGTATAGATATTTTTAGTTCGGAAAAATATCTCAAGCTTCTGCGAGGCTACCTTAGCAATGATCGCGACGTGACTATGCCAAGATATATTACTATCCAAATCCCAATAAATGAATTGCTGAAGCCAAGGGATTCGAGTGTCCTGCCTTGACTATATTCGGTTCTTCAATATTGACTCTTTTAGAAAAACCTGCCGCCTGAGTTTTCTTACCGTTAAATTCTACTACTCTCTTCATTCACTACTGACACTGCTGAACTCAATACCATTTGGTACACGAAACCCTCTGGAAACGGTTTGATAGGAAGGAGTTTACTAGTTTTAGAGTTTCGGGATTAAATACATAATATTTCAACTTTGCACAAAAAAGCCTATGGTTCAGAGTGTCAAATGCCTTGGAATAATCAAGCAGTACAATCTATTGCATCATCAAAAACCGACGTTAGTGCAGTAGCTGTACTAAAACCTTTTCTGAAGCGGCCACATTGGATATCTAAAATTATTTTATTTTATTCTCTGTAAGGAAGGCTAAAATCTGATTGTACAAAACTTTTTCCAGAATTTTTGAAATTGTGGGCAAAATACTAATTATTCTTAAATCTGAGAAGTTGTTTTGGGTTATTTAATTTTGGAAGAGGGAGCCCACAGCTTAAAGCAGGATTATTATTATTTTCAATTATTGAATTGATTTGTTTACAAAAAAAATATTATTGCTAGATGGATGGTGGATCAGAAAAGTCCAACTTGTCTCAAGTTTTAATTTTTTAATAAATATTCTACTAATAAATCTAGACTAACCTGAAATAACCTCAAACATGATTTTTTTTTAATTTAAAACAGGATCGACAAATAAAGCATGAAAAAATTATGTGATAAGATGTTGATAACGTCGTTCAACAACTGTCCTGTAAAAGATCAATCGCTTCAAAAATTCCAGTTGTAAATTTTGTATAGTTCTTTTCACAACAAATGGTGTTGACTGTTTAACTGCAATAAAACTAAAGGGTCGATACCATTGTGTGGACAATAAATATGTAAATTATGAAGCTACAGTAAAGGGTCGGACTAAGGAAATTAATTAATTATACTCGTATGATGGGTTCATATTAATTTAATAAAATGAAAACTAAATATTATAAATTTTAAAATACTACTTATATTTATTTATACATGTATATAGGGTGGCCCACATTTTGCGACTTTTTTTTTTCTTTAGTCTCACCCTTTTAAAATGTTGTAAACGTCAAAAAATTACGTGTGCAAAATTTCAAGTCATTTAATTAATCCTAAATGGTGCCGCCGGTGGAATGAAAAACACGTTTTTTAAAATTTTTATACTTTTATTATAATAACTATCACTGACGATATAGAAACAGGGTATATACCTATACATATTATTAATAAATTGTACCTAAGCTAAGAACTAACTATTACGTATTTAAACGAATTTGTTTTAATCACTTTAAAAAGTTTCCGCAAGTGTCGTCTTACTGACATCTTTAAATTTTTTTCTATATTCGCTTACAATTTGCAGTATACATTGGCGTTGTTCTTCATCTTTTGTTAATATTTTATTATATTCGTCTATGAGTTTAATACCCCTTTCTGCTGTATCATTCACTACTTTAATTTTTTTCACTACATTAAAATTACTTATGTACTCGTCATTTCTTTCCCAGTTTTCTGGGCTCTCATTAAAAAAATTCGTGGATAACCCGAACCTTTCAAAAAATCTAAGAGAACTTTTACATAAAAATTCCCAAAGTTCTTTATGTTCTATTTCGTATATGTTACTTAATTTAACTCGTTTTTCACCATCTAGTGGGTCTTGTTTTTCTAAAGCTTTTATCATATTTCTTTTAATTTCAATAGGGATTTCGTCATCAAAGAATGATACTGAGCAAATTTCAGAAGACAAGTACCACAAGTGATTTTTAATTTTTTCAACAGCAGCTTTGGATATCTCTGGATCAATAGTTTTATATTTAATATGATTTTTAGCAAATTGAAGATCTTGATATGGAGCTTTGTATGGACAAGGAGCGATAAACCAAGCCTTAACTTAAACTTTGACGATAAAAATGCATTCATCTGTGATGCTCTTTCTTTCCCTGACTGTTAGTGTAAACTCGTCCCTATAAAGATATATTTTTAAGCAATAAATAGCTTTCGCCATCCACCGTGCATGATGGAACGCTCCAGGAGCACGAATGGTAAATTCTACATCGTCCTTTCCTAAAAATAACTGGGTCAAATGTAAAAATTCTCTATAGTCATCGCGAGGCTGCCGGGACTCTAAGGTTTGTTCTACAAAATTAAGAATACCAACCATGTCAAAATCTTCAAGTTGCAATAATGTATTTATATTTTCATCTTGTAATGCTGATTTATAATTTAAATTATTGATTTTAGACCAGGATTCTTTAAAACGTTTAAACAATGGTACGTTGGGACCACTACAAGAAGGCATTTTACCATCAAAAGCACTTTTTAAAATAATTTCTTAAATATGGTGTCTACAAGGAAAATAAATTAAATCTCGTTCTAACAATTGTTCTAATAAAACACTTGCCCCATTTAGGCGCCCCAAGTTGGAGGCGGTAGTGTCGCAAAATAATGCAACTATTGTATCGTGGAGATCCCAGTCCAATAGCGCTTCATAAACTGCACTAGCTTGCTCTCTCCCTAATGAACTGTGTAAAACTGGTATTCTTAGAATTTGTTCTGTATCGCCACTTGTAATTATAATCGCTAGTCTGTCGTGTTTTTCAGATCCAGTTAGATCAGCAAACAATTTTCCATCCCAGTGAACTACAGGAGCCACAAAATTATGACCTTTAAAACCCAATTTTAGTTTTTTAGCCCTTTCTTTTGTTAGGTGTTGTCTAAAACGTTGAATTGTTGTTCGACTTATGGACAAAGAAAGTAGGTACATCATGTCCCAAAGCTTCAGCGATAGCACTTAAAATATGTACGGAATCTCGGTGACTTACTTTACATTTGTCTAGAGCTGCAACTACTTTTGTGGTTATTATGTTTTTTCTTTCCACTAACCTTTGTCTTTTTGGTTCTGAGGGCCCAGCTTTCTCAAGATCTACTTCTTCGTCATAAGAAGAACTTGTATGCGAGCTGCTAGATGACGCTACCA
The DNA here is from genome assembly GCA_963920685.1 of Polydrusus tereticollis. Taxonomy (NCBI): domain Eukaryota; kingdom Metazoa; phylum Arthropoda; class Insecta; order Coleoptera; family Curculionidae; genus Polydrusus; species Polydrusus tereticollis. The sequence continues at coordinate 63,624,762 of OY987329.1, forward strand.
GGGCTCCCATACTATCATCGATCCCAGCACATTTTACAATATTTTCACGAGCTTTCTGTTCTCTCTCTTCGCACCTTTGCTCTTTTTCAGTCAGCTTCTTATCTACACCATACATAAATCAGGGACGATCTTTTTTTCGTTGAGTGACCAAAAACTCCATATCTTCTTTTATTTTTATCATTTTACATGCGTTTGCGTGTGCGATATCAAACAAATCGTTTAATTTATCGACAAAGGTTGCTTCTTTTTCCATTGTTGCGTCCGTTGTTTTATGAGAACTTTTTTGCAGACCTCTTAGTTCTTCATATAAGTGTTCTAATTTTTTGATACAATGCTGTAGGTCTCGAGTTGGAATACGGGCCTTGTTCCAGAAAACAAGTACTTCCTCAATTACTAACTTAGCACTTTGATGAAGATTTAACTTTACTTCACGTAAGTTAAAAAATAATACTCTTAGTACATCTTTATTGGAAGGAAGTTTACTTCCAATAATTTGTGACGTGTAATTACCAATCAAGTACACTGAAGTGTCTTTTCTTAAACTTTGACTAGTCGACATAATGGAATAGAAAAACACAGAAATAAAGCTGACACAAATCACTTTAAAATTGAACGTTCTCTTTTCGAAAGATAGATTACAACTAAACCTTGCTTTGAAATATGAATTCTAACTAAGCTTTAGGAAAAACAGGTACATCGGCAGTTAAGTAAAATAATAATAATCTTTTGGAAACTCCACACATTTCCAAAAAGCCGTTAAATTTGGTAATGTTTAACCATAAATATATAAATCTTATCATTAATAAAAGGATTAAGGGCTTAAACTCTAATTACGAATATAATAAAATAATTTAAATAAGGGGTATACAGTGTATACATTTAAGAATAATATCTACTTTAGACCCGCATTGTTAATAAAATAACAGATACCGTGATAAAATTAGTTAAAATGATTTTTTTTTAATAGGCATTAGTAATACCTAATTTCGGGTGTCGAATTTTTGTTTTAAATCAATTATTTTTATAGGATATTATTTTTGTAACAAGAAAAACACTTTTGAGGGGTGAGAACACAGAAATTCGAAAAAATAAAATAACCTATTGTATAATGTTATTCCAGGATGTATTGGATTTTTCCAACTACCTGGGGGAATATCATTAACACATTTTTTTATTAATTCTACAACACTAAAGTCGGAAAGAATTTTCTGATCTAACAATTGATTTTAATTGGTGCCACATGTGCTATACAGTGTCCGCAAGAAAGTCCGCATCAAATGGGATTTTTTTTATTATTAGGTATACGTAAAAATTGAAAAAGCATTTAGTTTTTGCTTACCTAAAAACCAAAATTGACGTATACTGAAGCAGCTGCACGACTTGCGTTACCTGTCAAATTTGACATTTTTAATAAAATAGGTTCAAAAATGCCCTTATTTATCAAAATATCGAAAAACTTTATTCGAGAAAGTTGTTTGTTTAGACATTTTTAGCCTCTGTGCGAATTTTTGACAGTCTAATCCAATTTTTATTTTTTGTCAGTTTCTTGAAAATTTTGATCAACCCTCGTAGATTAACTTTTTTACATCGATGTAAAACCATTTGCCTTTACTTCATTAATTTGTTATTTTAATGCAATTTTGTGTAACATTTTTGTTGCCAATTATTTATTTTGCTTCAAAAACTGAAATTGTTATTGATCAGTATGTAATGTTTGATGCAAAGTTTATCTAATTACATCAGTTTTGCCAAAAACGACGTTTCTCATTTTTCTTAAGTTAGCAAACAGATGTACAAAAAGAAAATATTAGGATGCTTTCGTTGAAATTTTACTTAATTAATATTGGATCAAAAAGAATAAATATTAATCGCTCGAAACATTTTATTCAACAAAAATATAGTCTACAAGACAAGTAGGCGATGCATTCGTTGCTAAGCAACATTACATTTATTTGTTGTTTATTTAATTTCTGAAGCAAAATTCTAAAATAAGACCTAATTGATTAGACCGCATTGTAATCAACAATAAAACTTTTAAATAATGTTAACAATAGAAGAAAAAATTGAGATTGTTCTACTTTGTGGAGAAACCAATCGTCACAGAAACAGCGTCAGTGGAAAACAGATTTAAAAAGAAGCATACGCCTTTAAGGAATACGGAGGAAGTGGAGTTATCTGTTTATTTGGATGCTATTGAGCATGGACAAACTACTTTACCAGCTATTTCTGAAAGGACCGACGTCAAGCAATCGAGCGTAAGAAATATTTTACATAAAAACAAATTTCATGCTTTTAAACCGAAATTTATCAATACTTTAAAAGAAAGATATTTTGATGTTCGCTTTAACTTTTCAATATGGTTTCAAGTAGAAAGTGAGGAAGACTATTATTTTCCATATAATATTTTATGGACAGATGAGGCGACTTTTAGCTCTAATGATGTTGTGAGCTCTCAGAAGTTTTGGATGAGATGCCGTTATGCGTAAGAAATAAATTGTGGTTTCAACTGGATGGAGCGCCCGTCCATAATACAATTGTTGTTAGCAATTGTTTAAACCAAATGTTTCGAGGTAAAGTCATTGGTCCTGGTTTTGACTGTCATTGGCCGCCGAGGTCCCCGGACCTTACACCCCTTGATTTTTTTTTCTGGGGATACTTCAAAAATAAGGTGTACAAAAACAGGCCATTTAGAGACATTGAGCATTTAGAGAATATCATCCGGCACTGTATTTCTGAGATAAAACCAGATTTTATAAGTAACGCTGTAAGACACGTTTCAAAACAAACTGAAATTTGTATAGAACGGGAGGGCAGACATACAGAAATGTAATAGTTATTAATAATTCTAGTAAATAGTTTTAGCAAACTGATTTGTTAAAAGAATTCTTTATTATTAATATTAATTATTAATGCATCGCCTACTTGTAAACTATATTTTTTTTGAATAAAATGTTTCGAGCGATTAATATTTATTCTTTTCATCCAATATTAATTAAGTAAAATTTCAACGAAAGCTTCCTAATATTTTCTTTTTGTGCATCTGTTTACTAACTTAAGAAAAATGAGAAACGTCGGGCAAAACTGATGTAATTAGATAAACTTTGCATCAAACATTACATACTGATCAATAACAATTTCAGTTTTTGAAGCAAAATAAATAATTGGAAACAAAAATTTTACACAAAATTGCATTAAGATAACAAATGAAGTAAAGGCAAGTGATTTTACATCGATGTATAAAAGTTAATCTACGAGTGTTGATCAAAATTTTCAAGAAACTGGCAAAAAATTAAAATTGTATAGACTGTCAAAATTTCGTACAGAGGCTAAAACTGCCTAAATAAACAACTTTCTCGAATAAAGGTTTTTGATTTATTGATAAATAAGGGCATTTTTGAACCTATTTTATTAAAAATGTCAAATTTGACAGGTAACGCAAGTCGTGCAGCTGCTTCAGTATACGTCATTTTTGGTTTTTAGGTAAGCAAAAACTAACTGCTTTTTTAATTTTAACCTATACCTAATAATAAAAAAAAATCCCATTTGATGCGGACTTTCTTGCGGACACTGTAGGGCATTAAAAACATAATAATACGATGGGACTCATAGCACAGTATGTCCCAATCCTCTACCAAGGCGTCACAAACATATACTCTTTTTTATACAGGATGCCTTTAAAAATTCTAAGGATTTTTTTTCTATAACATTCTTTAAAATATACATCGTTTGCTGCCATGTAGTTTTGAATCTCCAATTTAGTATTATTCGAACCTGGAGCCTTATATTATTGGCGACTGTAATAGCTCCCGTTGTCCATTACTATCACGCTATTCTGAGGAAGGTTTGGTAAAAGAGACTGTTTGAACAATTTTTCAAAAAGTTCTGCCGCTCATGGTAGTTCACGCAGGAGTATTTAATATTCTTTACAATGTTTCTAGCATCGAGAAATAAATACTTTTTCTTCACTGGAACATTTGAAGAAGCTTTGTCAATGTTTTTCCACGGACGTCATATAATGCTGTTTTATACGTATAAGATAATATTTTGTAAAAAGATATTGTAATACAACTGAACACTTCCCGTGAGAAATAAAAACTAGCATTTAATCTCTCAAAATACCTATTATAGGGGGTTTTCTAAACATTTAAAAGTATCTTATTTTAATTTAACCTTACCTAGAAATCATTATAATCCGGCCGCGAAAGCGAATACTGGGAATTTACAGGTATTTAGGACCGCACTTGGCACCCATTTTATTGTAGAACCATTTTTCGTGAAAATAACTTTACCATTAGGATCATATCAAACTGCTATAATAGCCCTCAGATATAATAATTAAGTGGGAAGCGACTCGAGGCATTTTAAATTACATAACTGTTTTAAAAACCAAAATATATTTTTCTACTCTAGGCCCCTAATTTCTTTAGCAAACATCAGGAATTGGCCCATTCCTGTCCACATTATGTTGGTAATTAAGAATCTGAGACTGAAAAGTCGCTAAAACCAGATTTAGCGAAATTGGGGTTTAATGGGGTTTTAATTCTGCACGGTTTAACTTATCGTTTAGTATGAGATTTAGGCTTATTCAGCTCTTAAAGCCTAGTTCTATTTATTACAACCCTTGAACCCTGTACCTATTCTAGTTCTAGTTCCACTAGGTTACGATGGCCTCTTATCTTTATAGAAATCCAGCCAGCCTAGTTATATCTGGACAGCTTAGCGTGGGTTCCGAACCACGGTCCTCAGTCACGACAAACATCCCGGCCTGCCCCCCCAAGGGCTATCAACCCTTGGTTAAGTGCGACCGTAAGTTGTCAGTTGTGATCTACTGACTAGGAGTGCATAACTTCAACCTCCCCCACGAGATATCCGATCTCATTCTCCCTCTAACCAGCGTGAATTGGGGGTTTTTGGATGACGATACATTTTTCACTCTTCCCTTATTTTTGCAGGACGTCAGACTGCAATGCTATGTCGAATCACTAAAATCCAAACTTTGTCGAAAAGCTTGCCGTGCCCGGGGATTGAACCCGCGCTACCCTAGTCCCTGTGTATCCGAAACTGCCACCTTAACAGCTAGGCTACGAGACCCGTGCCTCCACTCTACTGTAAATTTTTAAACATCAATCTATAATCTTCTTCTCTCCATTTTCTTTGGACTTATCGTCAAAACGTGCTTTGCATCTGAGGCTGTACTGCTTAGCGGTGGAGCTTAATACCTGCTGGGTGTCAGTAAATAGGTACCAGCATTATCAATCAATCAGTTATTTCGCCATCTTTAACAGTCGTTACAAGTAATTTGAGTCATTGGTGATTCATCCAATTTCTTGAATAATTCACGCAATGTGTTTTACGGAACAGCACAAAAATGCGTGGTTGAAGCGTATTTTCGAAACGAGGTTAAAATAAATGGGGAGTGGCAATACAATTAGCGTTTGTGCATAGACGATTTTCCCCCAAAATCTTCCTGACGTCGCTTTTACTGTTGGGGATTTTTATCATTGCCTGAGAAGTTAGTAAACGCTTCTGAAAATATGAAGAAGCGTGTGAATTTATCCTTGGAGTATGGCGGTGGCCAATTCCAGCAATTTCTATAATTTTTATTATTCTTTCTCTTCATTCTTACTAATTTTAGGGAATAAATTGAAGTTTCGTCCCTAAACGAAAATGCATTCGTATTGGTCACATTCGGATTCGTCGGCGTTTGATATTTACGGATTTCGGATATTGTCGGATCCATGTTTCAAGCGCAAATGGGGGTTAGACTTGTAGGGTCTTGACACTGTAATACTGTATAAGATTGTCGACTAGGAGATGAATCCATTTGTATGAATAAAATATTATAAAACTAACTTTCTAACAAATATAGATTCGTCTGGTTTTTAAACCAGGGAATTTATTTGTTTTAGGTACCTACCTCTTCACCAAATTGATCTTTTAATAAAGCGTAATTTAACATGATATGTGTTAGAGTCGTTGACTCTCAAATTAATAACATTCACATAAATTATTTTTGTTCACTCATATTCTGTGCAGGTTATTATGCTGTGACACCAGCAGACAGTATAAAATATATCCCATCTTCATATTCGTGATCAGTATAGATATCGTGTGTTCTCGTCTTTGTATAAAAAATCTATTTTTTCGGAATATTATGCATTTATTAGCAGGTACACACTGACAAAAATCTTACTTCCGTTTTTTTTTTTGAATTTGTTATATCAAAAAAGGGTGAAGTAAAAAAAAATCAGACTTTTCTAGTTTAAGAAAGATAATTTAGATTATAATCTTAATGTTTTTGAAGCATATTTATACGGGTGTTTCCTCATAAGTAGACAGTTTTTGGTGACTCTGTAGTTAGAGATAGCAAAAATTTTGTTGTATGGACCCAAATCACCAGAACCTGCTACAAGAAAAACCACTTAGCAACGCGCATGCGCACCTTCACCACGTCATATGTCTTACGTGTGGTATTCGAGTTATCAGCTTAGCGATTTCCTAATGAATCTTAAGATTACTAATTTCTGAAAGTTATGATAATTAATATTAGATCTAAAATTTTATCACGAACTTGAAAAGCAACAAAAATATAACCTTGTTTATAATTTTTTTCTTAGTTACGAGGTCAATGATCCTATCATCCCACATCTAAATTTAACAAAAAATTATCACTTACATAACAATAACACATTAAAAATTATTTCAATGGCCAATCATCATATTATTAAAATTTTGAAACTGTTTAGAAAATATCGCAAAGAAATTTGTTTTTAAATTAACTAAATTTGTATACCTACATAATTGACATATTTTAGAAAACTTATTCTAATTTTGTCCAGGGGCTCACCGAGTAACCGTAAAAATAATTATATACATAGTCCTCGCCAACTATAAGTGAGTTTAAAAAAAAACTCGATGAAAACTCGTAAACACCGACAAAGACCTTGCCAGTGTCGATTTCAATAAGTAGCCAGGGTCGGATTCGTTTCGTTAGTTTTGCCATATTATTTTTAATTTTTAAATTATTGATGAAATTTATAATGCGGTTTTCGGAAATCGTAAATAATTTATAATACGAGATCACAAAATTATGAACTTAAGCAGAACTTTAGCTTAAATTAGAAAACATATTTTGTCTGATTTTTAACTTACCCTAGGTGTCTCAACTGGAGCTTTCATCCAAAGATACGTCTAAATAATCTTCTGTATCCTCTGCCAGATTGATAATAAATCTATCACCAGCATTTAGAGAATTTGTCGCAATTTTCGATATTCTTCTATAAATTTTTAATTGTGCCCACATTAGTATCATGGTGTTAAAAATACAAAAATATTTGAATCCATATTTTTGTGGTAATCTACATTATATTCTTCCAACTTTTTACCGTACAATTTAAGCACATTTATAACATAACCGTTCGTAGATCTAAAATGCAAAGTGACAATACGAGATCCTTTGCTTGGAGGTATATCTTTTAATTCACATCTGCTAGAGTCATCAGTCTAACCTTCTTTTATATTTAATATATCTGTTTTCCCCTTTTTCTAAGTTCATTTATTTTTTCTAAATATTCTATTCGCCATTTTACGATTCTGCTACTTGCCATTATTGCAGCATGCTTATTAACAATTTTAAATTTGTATCCCAGTTTTTAAGCCTTCGTCGTAAAGTGCTTTCTGAACAAAGTTTTTTGAGCTCTTGAAGTTTTTTTATTATTATTTGAATTTCATTATCTCTATGTTTTTAATTAAGTAAACTTCTTAATAGTTTGGCTGTAGCCAAATCCAAATCTTTAGGTTTACCTAAATCGGATCGTTTTCCCTTTGTTAATTTTCTTTGTTTATAGACTTACGTAAAGTAATATAAGGAACCTCCGCTAGCTCGGAAATTTTTTTGACTACTTCGGATTTGCTATATGCTATGTGCATAGGGTCTTGTTTTAGGTTTTTATACACATTTAAACCATTTTTACCTTGCCTGAAAGCTCAAAAATCCTTTGCGCTTTTTTATAACGTTCTTTTTCCTAATTACTCGCCTAAATCTAAATCAATGGATTTAACCAAATTCGGAGCAGGGTCGTTTAGAACATCTTCAGGCTCACAATAATTCTCGTCGAAACATTGTTCTTCAATAGAAAAATGAAATCTATCAAAATCACGAAACACGAACACTGAACAAAATTATTTCAACTTGAGGAATATAAATCCTAAATTAAACATAATTAATAATTATTACTATTATATATATTTATATTTAACGCAAAAGAACTCCAATCTGTACAACACCAAACTGTGCAACAAGAAACTGAACATGAAAATACTAAATCAACGCAATGTCTATATGCCAGGCAACATAGCAAATTAAAACACACACACTTTTTTGTTAATACTACTCCGGCTCTGGGACCATTTTTTTTTACAAGGCACAAGACAATTAAAGTATAGCACAGCAAAAAATCGGGAACTGAATTTAATATTTTAGTGCGGGAGAATATGTTAAAATAAATCAACTTTAGACCAGCTATACCTATTGTTCTAGTTTTTGTTGAAAATTTAATTAGTCTGAAAATTACACATATACTTATTAAGATACATTTTTTGCAATAAATATAAACAATAATTTTGTACAAATAACGAATTTAATTTAATATTTATTTAAGCTATTCAGAAAAACTATGCGCTCGGTTTAAATACTAACCGTACGTTTAAGAAGATAAAAAAAATATCAGTTTTTATAGGAATCTCACTTATATCTGGCGACGACTATAACTATATCCTATAACTAAAGTTAATTCCAGTTAAATTCAGAGGGCCGGCCACTGGAGACCATGCCTATCTGCATAAGAATATCTATAAAAAGATTTAAATCAATGGTTTCCAAGTTATTCCGTTTACTCTGTAAAAAATTTATGACTCCTAAACCTAAACTTTTTTTTAGAAACATTTTGTTTAATAATACTACTACATTATACAGACTTAATTGTAATACAATCCTCTATTGCAGTGTTTTTAAACACTGGTATCAAGGATATACATACACTGTGGCTCAAATTAAAGGAGTAGGGGAAGGGTGTACAAAATGACATAGGGTTTTTTTAAATAAAATTTTTCTATTTAAAAAATATTTTTTTTCAAAAAACAACAAAAAGACTTGCAAGTCCATTGCATACTACATCCATATTTAAATAATATAATAATTAAAAAATAAACATCTTTTCAAAACTTGAAACTAAACAAAAAACTACAAAAAGTTCATTTTACCCACCCAGGCTGGTAAAATGACACACCCCAGGTGGGTAAAATGACATAGTCAACTTTTTTTGAAATACAACTTAAACATCTGTGCAAATTTCACAAATAAAAACCTTGGTCTTTTTGTCCACACCTGCGCACTCGGCATGGGCCCACTTTTTACAGGTGGAGCATTTCAGCCAAAGTTCTCCACCTTTTGACATCCTATATTGCTCAGTGCAATAGATGCATGAACAGTCGTCTTCTTCGTCGTTTGCGAAAGGGTCTTCTTCTTCAGAGTCAGTTTCGATTTGTATTTTTCTAGTAACTGTCCGTTTTCTTTTCTCAGATACAATTTTTTTATTGTTCTTTTCTTTCGCTTCTTCCATATTTGGTGTAGAATTTAACACGGTAGTTTTGTTTCTCTTAATTTGTTTCCTTTTTCCTTGTCCTGAGACATAAGGTCCTATTGGAAGCGGACTTAAATCAGCAACAGTTGTGGTAAGTACGTTGACTGTTTCCTTTGAACTTGTGGGTTCATCTCTTTTCGCCTGATTTTCGGTACTTTGTTCACTTATTCGTGTGTTATTATTTTGTTTACTCGTACTAGGCTGATTATCTTCACTAATGGAAATATTAGTTGTTTCCGACGCTTCATATAGTTCATGGAAATCGTACTAAAAAAGGGGTGTTGCCCTGCATGAAATGAGGTAGTTCTGATTTTTTGATATGTTGTATCTGATAAAGTGGTAATGACAAATCAGAGTTTTCGACCTCGAAAGCCCTCCGGATCATTGTTAAATATTACTAAAACCGCTAAATTTTCCACCCTTTTTTCACTTTTTGTCAATTTTGACCGCCAAGGACTAATGTTACGGCAAAAGCCCTTATATGGAAGTAAACAAAATTTACAAAAAAACGAGGTTAAGTTGGTCTTTGTAGGTGAAACAGTTTCTAAGATACAGCAAATCAAAAGTTTCCAAAATTTCCGAAAAAAGAAAATTTTATATATTTTTTTCAGTGTTAGTCAATATTGACCACTAAGGACCCATTTAACGGTAAAAGTTATCATATATAATATTAAGAAGGACTAAATTTCCAATAAAACGACACTAATTTGGTTTATTTAGACCTAATAGTTCCTGAGATACAGCTGTTCAAAGTTGATGCATAAGTACCTCTGTATGAAAACTTACAGCTTATCCAAAATAATTAAATTCATTATATGATTTGTATTTGATTTAATCCCTTTTAAACATTTTATTTTTAGGCATACAATTAATAAAAAAAATATTAAATTATTACAAAGCTAACAATTTTATTAGTATAAATTTTTATAAAGAAAGTTAGTCATAATTACGAAACGTGGCAGCTACGCAAAATTTTAACTTTAAATTTTACGTTAACCGGTGTAAAACTGCATGATCGACACGTAGACAGTCGAGTCGTCACCTTTGTTTTAATGGCTGCAGGTCGCTCATATCGTTCTGCCGATTTAGATACGTAGTTTCGTGGCGCGTTCAGTTCGAAAGTGAAGTAATAATAATAAAGTGATGGAGAGTGTACAAGCCTCCGTGGATTCCCTTTGCTTCGTATGCAATGATAGTTTGAGTGAAGGTGAAGTGATTTTGGTGAAAAAGAGAGGAGTGGAAACTTTGCTTACGTGCAGTATTAAATTAAAAAACCGGGAACACGAACGTTTACTGGAGGAAGCGAGCGAGATTTCAGTGCATAGTGCGTGTCAAAAAAGATACACCAATCCCAAATTAATAAAAGCAGCTGTGCAACGCGGGGAAAAAGAAGTGAGAACAGCAAGACCTACAAGAACCTCAACTGAGCAGTTCAACTTCAGAGAGAACTGTTTTTTATGTGGAGAGCAAATAACTATTGAATTCATTGAAGCTGAGAAAAAGAAAAAGCCTGAAAAAAGAAATAATGTGATTGCCGTCGAGAGCTTGCAGCTGGTTTCAACCATATTAAAAGCAGCTGAGAAAATAGGCGATCAATGGGCACTGAAAATAATAGAACGCATCTCAGAAGATACTGATTTGCCTGCACTAGATGCAAGGTATCATCGGTTTTGTCAGAGGAAGCTTTACAGACCTGTTAGAAAAGGACTAAAAAGGGGAGAACATCCTCGTAGCACGGTTGATGAAGCCATGGATAAAATATTCGACTTCCTAGAAGAAAACTCTGAAGAGTGTCAGTTTTCCTTGACAGAGTTGACTGAGCTATTAGGTGAGAATACACCTGATGTGCGAACCATTAAAAGTCGCCTAATTAAAAAGTACGAAAATGACGTAATAGTAGTTACCATATCAAACAAAAAAACACTTGTTTGCTTCAAAAATACTGGATACCAAATTTTATCAGATGCGTGGTATACTAAACAGAAATCAGATCCCCAAGAAGAGCGACTCCGGGTGGTTAAAGCTGCAGCTGATATTATCCGGGAGGATATTCGCTCTCAAGTGTACAACACAACAGAATACCCGCCCTCGCATAATTTTTTGCAGGATGTGGATTCTGTAATACCAAACTCGCTGAAAACGTTTATGGAGACCGTGATTGTAAAAGACAAACGAGGTTCTCTGGATAAGTGGCGTAAAAAATGTGTTGCTCTGTCACACTCAATAGTGTCAGCTGTCAGACCTTCCTCATTCATATCTTCGTTGCTTCATGGCATAGGTGTCTATTTATATCACAAGTTTGCGTCCAGTCACCTTGTTGACTTGTTGTCAACTATGGGGTTTTGTGCGAGTTACAAAAACATTGTAAAACTAGAAACCTCTGCCATCCTAAGACCAGAAGAAATGCAATTGGAGCAGAGGAGTTTTGTGCAATTCGCCTTTGACAACGCAGATTTTAATGTAAACACACTGAATGGACTGGGCACTTTCCACGCTTTAGGAGGTATAATGATGGTGACTCCCAGTGAATCAATTATCCCAGAACAAAGTTTTGCCCGAGTAGAAAGATGCTGTGCTTCCCAGCTTATGCACTAGAGGCCACCTGTGCAGTTGCAAATCTATCAGCCGAAAAAAAACCAAGGTTTGGCTTCCATCACTATTGAGGATGTGGACAGTATTCAACAACTACCTGAAAAGGTTGCGCCATCTTCTTCGGATGTTGCCTGGCTGTTTGGCAAGAGTATGAAAAAGTGGAGTATACCTGGATGGAATGGTTATATGGAACAGGCTACAAATCACTTACCTTTCGAAACAACAAAAGTTGTCTGTCTACCTTTCATAAATCATCCTACATCACAGTATGACACCTTATTAACTGCTCTTAGTGTGGCTAAAGAAAAATGTGATGTCTATGGTCAAAAAACAGGCTTCGTGACCTTCGATCAACCACTATACAAAAAAGCTAAAGAAATAGTATCAAACTGCAATGACTTGAATAATATTGTTGTGAGGTTAGGTGGTTTTCACCTACTGATGTCATTTATGGGAACAATAGGCAAGATAATGGAAGGGTCTGGATTAAAGGAAGTCTTTTCAACGATTTTTGCATCTAACAGTATTGACAAGATAATGTCTGGACACTCTTATGCGCGTGCTGTGAGGGCTCACACTCTAACCCAGTTGGCATTAGCAACAGAGGTTGTTAAAACTGTTACTCTGAGTGATGAAGATGAAGGTGTACTCCATAACGTGTTCTCCAGCTTTGACAGCTCTACGATCTTAACGTTACCAGAAAATGAGCAATTCCAACTTATTGAAACCAAGTTCACTAATGCGCTTGATAATCTTGAACTTAATGGTCCGACAGCAAAGCTTTGGGTTCAGTATATCAAAATGGTAACTTTAGTGAAACAAAATAAAATGTTTAAAAGGGATTAAATCAAATACAAATCATATAATGAATTTAATTATTTTGGATAAGCTGTAAGTTTTCATACAGAGGTACTTATGCATCAACTTTGAACAGCTGTATCTCAGGAACTATTAGGTCTAAATAAACCAAATTAGTGTCGTTTTGTTGGAAAATTAGTCCTTCTTAATATTATTTATGATAACTTTTGCCGTTAAATGGGTCCTTAGTGGTCAATATTGACAAACACTGGAAAAAAACTGTTAATTTTTTTTGTTTTTTAAATTTTGCAAAACTTTAAAGTGCTGTATCTTAGAAACTATTTCAACTACAAAGACCAACTTAACCTCGTTTTTTTGTAAATTTTGTTTACTTCAAAATTGCATATACGGACTTTTGCCGTAACATTAGTCCTTGGTGGTCAAAATTGACAAAAAGTGAAAAAAGGGTGAAAATTTAGCGGTTTTAGTAATATTTAACAATGATCCGGAGGGCTTTCAAGGTCGAAAACTCTGATTTGTCATTACCACTTCATCAGATACAACATATCAAAAAATCAGAACTTCCTCATTTCATGCAAGGTAAAATGTACCAATTCCATGGACTAATACATATAATCCGGGAAAATATCTGCATTTAATGGAAAAATGCCAGTTTTCGCAAAACCGTTAATAGCGTTTTGAACTGTTGCTGCTTTTCCATATGCCTCACGGAGCAAAGCACTTATTTGCAATGGTGTTACAACCCTTCCCGGATGACTTTTAAGCCATTTAGTAACTTCTTGGTTAAAATATGTTTTCAAGGGACCAAAAATAGATACATCCAAGGGTTGAAGTCGATGGGTACAGTGGGGCGGTAGGCAAAGGAGCACAATTCCATGCTCTTTTGCAAAAATAAGGGCATCCAAGTATTTATGGCTTGAATGACCATCGACAATCAGAAGAACTTTTTCTGTAGGTGAGGCTTTCGCATATTTTTGAAAGTGGTTTAACCACTGTACAAAGACTAGTCCCGTCATCCATCCTGATTCCTGGGCAATGCCAATTGCTCCTGGTGGGGCGAAATCCATCAATTCATTTTTCATATTTTTACGAGCAAATATAAGAGTTGGTGGAATACAAATCCCATTAGTGCCCATGCAGCAAACTATAGTAACATGGGATCCTCTTTCGGCGCTAGTCAAGGCACCAACTTGCTTTCTGCCAGATGTCGCAAAAACTTTTTGAGGACGCTGTACGGTAGAAAGAGCAGATTCGTCAACATTATATATTTTCATAAAGTCTATATTTTCTTTCTTGATAATGTCCTCCAAAAGAGTGAAAAACTGGGCAACTTGTGGTCTGTTGAAAGCTTGTGCTCTTGCCGCAGATGTTGCCTCTGGCTTGCGTAAAGAAATGTCAGGATTTCTTCGTCTAAACTCTCGTAACCAATCTTTGCCAGCGCTCTTCTTTTCATTACTAAAAGGGTGTTAAATACCATTTTTAACCGCTAATTGATAAGCCAGGTGTAAAACCTCCTTTCTCGTTAATCCAAAAAATCTGGATTCCATTACCTTTAGGTGTTCAGCTAGCTCCCGTTCTACAACCACCGGGAAAACTGTTTTGAATCGCCCAAGCCGCTTTTCTCCTGCTTTTATGGACCTATTTTTGTTTTGAGCATGCCTTCTAAGTGTCGCTTGAGGAACACCATAAACCTTAGATGCCCTTAGCCATCCCATTTCACCTCTGGCAACAGCTTCTATGGCCCTTTCCATGGAAGCTGAGGACCATGATTGCCTGTTGCTTGATCTTTCATAGACTCGTGGCATTGCCCTGCAATTAAACAATAAAACCATGTTATATGTATTTGCGAATAAAGTTAGTTCCTTTTTATTCTGGCGTATTGATATTTAAAAAGTTGGTCGGGTAAAATGACATACTATGTTATTTTAGCCACCTGTAGGCTATGTCATTTTACCCGACTGGAACACAATTTATAAATAATTTTTTTTTTGGTAAAAAACTGTATATTTTAAATATCTAAACGATGAAATTTACATGGCAGACATCAATAAAACATAATTTAATTTGGCTAACTTACCTCACAAACTGTAAACATAAAAAAAATCCAAGTTAATAACCTCTATTATAAAATTTTTAGGCGGGAAAAGTAAACTATAAGCCGTGACCTCTCCCTTCGCGTACCAAACCGAGACTAAACGTCCGGAGTCCGGAAGCGCGATAAACAACTAGGCGGACTTCGTTACCGACAGTTTGGATCGGGAGAGGGCGCAATATATCGAAATACACTGCTATGTCATTTAACCCCACTATGTCATTTTGTACACCTTTCCCCTACACTTTTTAATTGTGAATATTTTTTTTTTATTTTGCACCGATTTAATTTATTTTTGGAGTGACGATGAACTGAAATCGTCCCAGTAAAATGTGTAATTTTTATCAAAATATTTTGAACAGGGCCGGATTGACAGGTTTTTTCCAACAAACGTGCGCTTATGTTCGTTGCAAACGGAAACTGATTTATTTAAATTTCAGATGAAACGTTTTTTTGGTAGTTTAACTATCGAAAATTCTCCAGTATAGGTCTCATTGTGAACGATTTTAAAATTCAAGAAATACAATTTATTTTATTCATTGATGTACTAAAACATTACGGTTATCGTTTTGGAAATTTGAAGTCGTTTGAACTATGATCGCAGCATCCATGACCGTTATTAAAAATACGAGTATCCATGACTGTTATTAAAAATCAGAGTATCCATGACTGTTATTAAAATAATAATCAATGTTATTTTTGATGTTTTGTACTCTCCGTGAGCTGATCCGTACACAATGGCAGTCTTAAGTGAAGAGGATCGAATTCTTATCAAATATTTTCGACAAAAACATAATTACGGTGCAAGAAAAATTGTCAAGGAGTTTCCTGAAAAAGATTGGTATGTTGGAACAGTTGGAAAGTTTTTAAGACATCTTCGAGAAAATAATGGATCCATTAAAATCAAAGTTGGAAGGAGAAGGAAGAGAACTTCAAGAACTCAAGGAAATATTATGGTAAGAAATATTATGGTAAGAAATATTATAGAAAATGTACGACCTGAAGAATCTGTAGGTACCAGAAAAATAGCGAAAAGAACAAGAATTCACCGTTCTACAGTTCAAAGAATTATAAAAAATGATTGCCAACTTAAAGACTTTAAAAATTTTACTGTCAAAAACTTAATGCCAATGTGACGGAGAAACGATTAGAAAGATGTAATCTATTACTACGAAGATTCCGTTCCCGGGAAAATATCGCAAAGATATGGTTTTCAGATGAGAAGATGTTTTACTTGAGGCCGCCAAAGAATACACAAAATAATCGGGTATATGCAAATGTGCGAGTAAAGAGGGAGATCCTTTTGGAAAATCTTTTAATCGACAGAAGTCACTTTTCACCTGGCGTAATGGTCTCTGCGGCAGTTTCCAAATTGGGGAAGTCAAGTCTAATTGCTGTAGATGCCGGAGTAAAACTCAACTCGGACGCGTATCAACAACAAATTTTACATCACTTGGTTCCTGCAATTGAAGCAATCTGCGACGATTACGTGTTCTAACAAGACAGTGCTCCTTCCCATACCTCTCGGAGTACAAGAATGTTTTTGTTTAAGCAACAGTGGCGGCTCGTACATGAAGGGCTCTGGGGCGCCGCCCTCCCTGCTTCAAACGGAATCCAAAAATACTTTACTTAAAAAACCCATAACGCAATGTAAGCAACCAATTAAAATAATTTAAACCAAATGTAGCGATATTCCAACGAGCAAATTATAACGAATTAGCATTTTCTATTTGCTTGGGCAAGATATCTAGACCTATCTATTCAGCCGGACGGCCGATTATTCGCCCGACTATCCAACGCGAATACTAAGTCGGTTGCCATGACTACGGAGGCGTGACGTCACCTACATATCGCAGTTCGAGTGGCTCGATGGACTCCCAAATTTTCCGCCCGACAGCTGTTCATTCGGCATTCCGTCATTCGCGTTTTGTTTCGAGGCGATCTGTCGATTTGTTTTGACTTGATTATTTATGTTGTCGTTTGTCGTTTGTCGTTTAATAAATTAAAATTTTAAAATGAAAGTCAGTGAGTTGCAGCAGCTTGTGTTTAGCTCTCTGAGCTTAAGTGAAAAACTTGATTTAAAAAATAATGCAAGTCCGACATCTGTGTTAAACATTAAGCAAGAACAAACAGGGTGTAAAAACTGTAAAAGTCGGAGATTTTTCTGGCAATTTTACTTTTAGTTTTATTGACAAAACATGGAAATTTTTTTATTTTACAACAAATCGACAAATTTTCTCTTGACGAGTTTTTTTTACCTAGCTAATTTACTACTTTTCATCTCAGGCGTTTGACCTTGAAATGTGCAAAAATTTTCGCCTGCGGCGCTTTTTTTTTGCCCCTGCGCCCCCCTTGGCTCCAAACTCACGAGCCGCCACTGTTAAGCAATGCCCCGATTACATCGAATTGGCTAGACTTAAACCCTGTTGACTATTCCATATGGGAAATTTTAGAGGCAAATGTTCACAATGGTCAAAGGTTTAACACCATCGAAGAGCTAAATGAAATGTTACAGTTCTGTTGGAATAATTTTAACCAGGACATAATCAATGCAGTTATTGACCTATGGCGAAGGCGACTGCAATCGGTGTTAGAAAATCATGGTGGTCATATTCATAATTGTATCCTGTAAATATTTAGACTACTTTCAATTTTAAGTGATAGTTAGTTTTGATATCATTAATTGTTAATATTATTAAATTTGTTAATTAAGATTGAACAAAATAAATTGTATTTCTTGAATTTTAAAATCTTTTACAATGAGACCTATATTGGAGAATCTTCGAAAGTTAAACTACCAAAAAAACGTATCAACTGAAATTTTAATAAATCAGTTTCCGTTTGCAACGAACATAAGCGCACGTTTGTTGAAAAGAACCTGTCAATCCGGCCCTATTCAAAATATTTTGATAAAAATTACACATTTTACTGAGACGATTTGAGTTTATCATCGCTCCAAAAATAAATTAAATCAGTGCAAAATGAAACAAAATTCACAATTGAAAAGTGTACTCCTTTAATTTGAGCCACAGTGTACACTCTTATTTAACAACAGTGTGCGCAAATACTTAAAACTAACCAAATCGCTTTTAACAACTTCAACATTCAGGGTAATTTCGACTTCTGCGCATGCGCCGTAAGGGCTTTGCCACATGTAATTTTATTTCTTTAAAAGAGGGCACAATAGTAAGCCGTAAAAAATTAGAGCAATGATAAATTTAGCAAAAGTCCTGCTAGAAAATTGCAAAAAAAGCAATGAGCGGTAATTACAAGTGTTTTTAAATGATTTGTTTCCATTTGTAACTTAAAACGCATCAAATAAAGACTTCAAATAACCGGAGGCTGACAATGTGACAACAACGTCTCATTTTTACTCGACATAACCTCGAAATCTCTAGCAAATGTTGATTTGTTTGACAGTTCGTTTCTTCAAGTTGTGTTGTTAACGGCTTTTGTCTACTGTTTATCTTCACTTTTCTGCAAATTTTGATTGTGTTTGTGTGAAGTGTGATAATTTGGTGCAGATGCCGAGGCAAAACAGAATATTTTATATGATTTTCAACAGGCGTAAAAACCTGAATAAAGATTTATCGTTCCACAGGTACGTTTCCTCTTAAAAATTATAATTTCCTCTGCTGCTGTTGATATAATCAGGTAGGTACCTACCTATTTTTACCGAAAATTGCATGTAATCCAAAGAGACCTACAAAAACGTATATTTTATCTGTTGAATGCTAAAAATAAAAATATCTAATAACAGTTTCAGTACCTGCGTTCTTTTTCTCTTCTCAATCAAAATATACAAAATCTTAAACGAATTAAGAAATTTAATGTTCGTTTACAAATTCCTGTCCTGTTGTCAAAACCAAATGTGACTGAAAAGCAACATAACCTAATCTTTTCCCGTAAAGACAAAGGCTATTTATTTTCCCTTGCGCATGTGCACTGTGTGAAATGACCCTGACGAGATAAGGAACCTCGTCTTCACTACGTTTACATAGGCTAAATGGGCTAGGTGCTATATAGTACTAATACATATATGGGTTAAGTAAACGTTTACTTGTTCTGACGTTTTTATGATAAACACGTTCATGTGATCTAGTTAAATGTTCATGGACATTCTGGGTAAATACAATATTGGTATCAGTCCTAATTTCATTACTTTATTTAGGCCGAAGACTTTTAGCTCTCAGTACAAACTCTCAGTGTGTGTCAACCGGTCATAACCGAATAGAATTTTTAGGACTTTATTTTATAGAGCTTACATCTGCTTGAACTCAATTCGACCGCAATTTCCCCATACCGGGAGTAGGTACCTAAAGTGAGACAAAAATAGGCATTGTCAACATCCATTTTGCTTTTATGATTTAGATAGTTTCGACATTGATACATAGCGCCGACCATTGGAACATTATGTAATAACGATGGTTTTTCCAGTTGAGACTATCATCCAAAACTAGAACCAAATGCTTTGTCCTTGCCACTCTCTCGATATAGTTATTATACAATTTAATTATTGAGTATTTAACTAACTTGATTAATTTTTTGTTTAAAGATCATACATTTTGTTTTTGTTACATTAATATTAAGTTTATTAAATAATAACCAATTGGCGTATGTTTTAAGATCCTCATTCACACTACGCTCTAAAGTTACTTCATTTTTATTAGTACACAGTAGTACCGTATCATCAGCGAAAGTGTAGTATTGAGCCTCTAAACCTGCACCTTGAGGATCTCTACATTCTTCTTCTTTATGTGCCATGCTCATTCGAGCGTAGGCGACCTCTCGCATATACCTGTGATGTGTGCCTTTTTCAGATTTTTCACAGGTATATGGGACCTACAGTTTATCGCCGTTTCCGAACGGCACTATTTGAGAGGTAGAGGTTGTACTAGGCAAATTACTACGTGGTGGTTTGCCATTGCCTTCCACGAGGTGACGACCGAATAAATAAAGATCGATGCATGGTCCCGGAATCGAACCGGGGACCTTCGGCTTAGTAGTCGGACACACTAACCACTAGGCTGCGGTCGCCACGATACATATGTTTGATTTAAGTTCACTATGCAATTCATAAAGTTTTACATAGTGGTCTCTATTTGTCAAATATAATTGAATTATATTCCGCATGAGCCCTCTAAAGCCCATATTTCTTAATTTCTTTAACAACACATCTATACTAACAACATCGAATGCTGTTTTAAGATAAACAAATATAGCCACAACCATTTTTTATTATCTTATTCAGTCAGTATTCTACTTACAAGATCCATTGTTGCGCATAAGATGTTACTGCTTTTAATAAAGCGATATTGGTACTTATCGACACTGATAGGTCAATAATTATCCATGCACTCTTTCTCACCTGAGTTCTAAATGGGACCTATTCTACGTATTTTAAGCTCATCTGGAAAAATACCAGAAGCATGAACATTGTTAATTAATTTTGTGAGGGTTTTAACAAGACCAACATTCAAGTTACAGATATCAAACACTGACACTTGATCGTGACCTGGAGAAGAGAAACGTTTTAGATCATTTATAATCTCTCTTACTTCCTGCTCGGAGGTTAGTCCTACAAACAAACTATTTTGACATTGAATCTCTTCGAATAAACTCGAAAATTGCAGGGAAAGGTATTTTGTGTTAGTGAACTCTAAAAGGAATATAATTTCCTGGAAAAACAAGGGGACTGTCCTGCAGTAAAAGCTGTAAGGAAAGACAACAAGATTAAATTTGTGTTAGCGGGATAGAACCTGTTTTGTTTTACTTCAATTATTTGAAACAAAAGAACGACAGGTTGATTGTTCCTGAGGAAATAACTGACGGTCAGTGGACAAATTTAGTCGTTTTGTAAGAAAGTTAAAGTGTTTTTTTATAATTTTTACTGTTTTCACGTCAGTAGAGTATATTTTTTAAGCAGTCTACTTATTACGGAAAGTAAACGAAAAATCGTTGTTACTTATGTTAACATAGCTAGTTAAGATTTGTTTAAAAGAAAGAAGAAAAAAAATTGATGGACTAAAAAGTGGCTTTTGCTATGACAAATATTCAGTGACATAAATATTTTAAGAGAGTTGGAAGCAAATGAGCTAATTGATTTTAAAAACTTTTCAAAAATGGACTCGTTTAGTTTTTTAGTCGAAAATCTGATTAACGCAACTTCTCATTTATCATTCATGAATCAGTTCCGTCAAGATTAAAAAATGTTTGATATTTTACCTAATATAGTAATTTAGTGAATGCCGGCAATTTCAACTTATTATTCATTAAATACCTTGAAAACCAAGCAAATTATGGCATTGGTAAAGTAAAATGTTTTAACATCAATAAGTTAAAAATAACCCGGTAGGTAATGACAGTTTTGGGTTAATTACGAAAACCTTGTACAGAAAAACTGATACTAAGATCTAACAACTGTTACTTACATTATTCAGTATGAAAGACATGTTTGTATTAAAAATATGCAATTTATTAAGGTAAAATAACATAGCGCTAATATTGACTTTATAAGGTATATAGTAAAGTAATACCGCAATTAACACTTCGTGTGTTTAATAAAAAATAGGGAATATTTTTGATATACTCGAGGAGAAACTAACGGATCACTAAAAAATTGCCATATTATGCTTAACGTGAAAACATGATACATTTTAAAATATAGACTTATACAGAGTCCTGCAATAGTGCGTCAGGCATCCATAGCTTCTATATCAATTAAGTTAGGCATTTGCGTATGACATGAGTATATTTCGGAAAAATATTTTCGAATATACAGAATTGTCCAAAAAAGTATGACGACAAAATTTTTTTTTTACTTAAATGGTGCATTCTGTATTTTTTTGCATATTTTGGTTGTTGTTAATGTTCTTCCTTACTTCCCAAAATTTTATTTGATTTGGTTTAGTCGTTTACCAGCAATAAATTAAAAACAATAAAAAATCGTTCTGCACGCCTTGAAAAAATTATTAAAAAATGGCCTTAGATCTATTTTGTCCGAGCTATATAGTATGAACTTGAATACAAGAGGTTTAATGATACTCTGACATTGAATGGTTTCATCCTATTTTATACAGGGTGTCCCACATTTGGTTCCAAAAATGGCAAATTTCAAACTAGCTTTTCTTAAGATTTTCAAATGAAGCACCCTGTATTATATTTTACTGTCTAATGCAGAATTTAAATACAAATATTTTTTTGTATTACAATTGTATCAAAATTCTGGAACGTTTCCAAGATAGGTATTTACCAAGAACCATAAATATGCCCATTCAGGATCTGGGCTGCCATGAAAAAACAACCATGTTTATTTGATAAATATATTTTGACATTACCCTTACGTAAGACATAAGTATACTTTATCGGATAATATTTTATTTTAAAAAATGAATTTTTCAAAGTAAGAGCTTATTGAAAAGATTTCTGTATTCTGGAACTGTGATAAAAATTGTTTTCTAAAAAGTAGAATGTATGCGACTCAGTTTCCCGAAAGGCGCCATCCAGAACCGATAAGCTTTAGCAGACTGCTTCAGCGTTTTTTTGAAACAGGGATTGTAGATTACAAGAAAGAAGAAAGGATAAAGAAGGTTACAAATGAGGAAAATCAATTAGAAGTTTTGTTGACAGTTACAGAAAATCCAAACATTAGTCAGGCACGTGTGGGGGAAGAAGTTAGAGTAAGTGAAAGGTCAGTTCAGAGAATTTTAAAAATACATTATTTTCATGCATACCACATTTAACTGCACCAGGCTCTGACTAAAAATGACTGTCAGTGTAGAGTTGAGTTTTGTGAGTGGGCTCGATTCCGCCTTCAAGAAAATCTATTATTTTTTATAAACGTCTTATTTTCTGATGAGGTCACATTCCACAACAGTGGATGCGTCAACAAGCATCATTATCACTATTACGCTACCAAAAGTCCAAGAATCATACGACAAATGAACTACCAACATCGTTGCTCAATAAATGTTTGGGGAGGAATTGTTTGAGAACTTACTTTTTTACGGCCATCTTACCGGTCAAATGTTCGAATTTTTGACAAAAGATTTACTTGTATTGCTTGTAAATTTACCACCAAATATGCAGTTACAAAATATGTGGTTACAACAGGAAGGAGCTCCAGTCCATTTTTCGTGACAGGTCAGAGCTTTGTTAGAACACTTACGAAAATCGCTGGATCGGAAAGGGTGGACCAGTTAAATAGCTTGCAAGGTCGCCCAATTTAACCAAACTCGACTTTTTCTATGGTGGTATGTAAAAGACCTTGTTTATACGGAACGTCCAACAACCGAGCAGAACATGCGACAAAGAATAATCAACGCGTTTGCAACAATCACACCCGCAATGCTCCGAAATATGGGAAGGTCCTTTCAAGCAAGAATAGACAGATGCCTTGGAATGGAAGACATTTTGAACATCTTTTAAGATAAATGCGTTACTGTAAAAATCCATTCCTTAAATAAACATGGTTGTGTTTCCATGGCTATCTAGATCTTTTTTGTAATAGAGGAAGGTTGCCATATTTCGGATACTGGTTTGAAATTAGCAAAAATATTTTAGAAAAAAAGCATAAATGAATAATGTTTTCTGTACAACCTCCATGTCATGGGTTGTAGTTAAGTAAGGGATAGTCCAAACAACTATAATTACCATTGTTTTTTTTTTTTAATGTCAAAACTAAAATAAGTACATTTTTACCAAAATAAAAAAGAGGCTTCTAATTTCGGATACAGTATCCGAAATTAGGAGTAGTTTGTTAAAATTATATTATTCCAGACAAAAGTCACACAAATAGTTTTTCTTCTTATCAGAATTGGCACACTCCTCGTGGGTCCACTTAAAGCATTTCACGCAACGTATCCACTTCTCGCCTTGTGCGTCTTCAGAATATAAACCATTGCAAAACATACATTCTGTGTCCTCATCGTCAACGTCCATATCCGAATCGTCATCCAACACTGGCTCGCTTCCAGAATCTGATGAGTCATCATCGCTACAATAATTATTCTTTCCTTTTACTTGTTTTTTTGATGTTTTTGTCGTTTTAATATTTTTTACGGCCTTCTTTTTTTTGGATTCTACTAATTCAGAACTAAGTTTTGGTTTTCTGCCCTTCCCTTTCAAATTTTTTTTTCTCTCTTGTTCTTGCATGCTTACTTCAAGTTCGTTTTTGTATGGCGTGCTGGTGATTATATAGCTAGAGCCTTGTCTAGGATTTCTCCTTTTATTAGATCCTGAAGTGCCACTATGACAAGGTAATGGGCTGATGTCCTCCGATCCTACGAAATTTTTTTTATGTGCCTCAATCCTTTTTAGTGCATTTTCCTGTTTTGGAGGGGTTTGTTCATTTTGTTTTTGTTCAGTCAAAACGTCTCTTGGGGGAGTAAGTTTTTCATTGTTTGGTAAAATAGCTGGTGGTGGTGTCCTCTCTCGTTGTCTCTCAATAACAAAATCATGTTCAGTAAATCTATTCCGGTTAAATGGACATATACCAGATTTGCGAAATCCATTGACCGAAATCTCTGCAGTGCAAGTTTTTAAATAGGCAGGACACATTAGCTTACAAATTTGGTAAGAGTTGATAATTCGGACAGGATTTTGCTTCAACCACATTTGGATTTGCTGAGAATAAAAGGTTTTAAAAGGTGACATAAATAATAGGTCTAGAGGCTGCATTTTGTGCGATGTATGGGGTGGTATACATAATATTGTAACGTAGTTTGTTCGTGCCATCTCTATAACGTCAATATTTCGAGTGTGGCTATAGTGACCGTCGAGTATCAGAAGCACTGAATCATCACGGGATGGTTTAACAAACTGAATGAAATGTTGTAGCCATTGGGTAAAGATGTGTTGTTGAATCCAACCGGATGGATGACATGCCGCGATGGACCCAGGGGGCGCTCCATCTAACAACTCAGCTTTCATATTCTTTCTAGGGAAAACGAACAAAGGGGGAACAAAGCCACCAGCTGCGTTCATACAAAAAACGACAGTCATCAGTGACCCCCTTTCAGCAGCAGTAACCGCCCCGACTTGCTTCTTTCCTTTCAAAGATATAACGCGAGTATTTTTTGATTGCACCGTTGTTATACCGCTTTCATCAACGTTGAAAACTCTCGCAGGATTATGATTAATTTTTTCCATTTCTGGTTCAAGCAGGTCGAAAAACTTATTAACGTTCTCCGGAGTAAAACCTTTTATTCTCGCTTTTGAGATACCTTGCGGTTTCCTAATACTTAAATTTGGATGGCGTTTGAAGAACCCTTTTAACCATTTTTTACCAGCAGCTCCACTTTCATGAGAAAAAGGATGACGTAAACCGTTTCTCATGGCTAATTGGTAGGCAAGTCTTTTAATATCACGAATACCGACTCCGTAGAACCTCCTATCCATTTCCAAGCAATACGAAACTAAATCTTCTTCTAATTCAGGAGAAAGTATCGGCTTTCTTCCAATCGGAACTGCAATTAGCTGATCAGGAGTTTTATCGGTTTGTTTAACGTAATCCTCTAAAGTTGTTTTAGGAACAGCAAATAGCTTAGAGGCTTTAAGGTACCCCATTTCTTTACTTCGGACCGCATTGATAGCCAATTTCATTTGATCAGGATCCCATTTCTTATATTTTGTGTTGACTCTTGGCATTTTGTCCTAAAATAAATATTTACTCGCTTATTTCCGATTATAGGTATATTTTGTTACTTTATTCCAATTACCTAATTATTGGCACTTGTATTTTGCCGATTGCTTAATAAAAAAATAAAATAAATCTACTGGTAGAAGTAACGGTCGAGATATTCTTGGCAGCCTAATTTCGGATACCCGAAATTGGGAACCCCTGACTATCCGAAATAAGGCAACCATACACTTTTTAGGTTAGATGCTTGATATGTTTTGCATATTACTAATTGATTAAATTTGACCAGCCACTCTTATTAAGTAGTATTTTAACTTACCTGTAGCCAAAAATCAGAATTTAAAAATGCTGTTTTACACTTAAAAACCACAAACTAAAGCAAGACAAATAAAAAGTCTACAAAACGATTTCTAACTATTGTGCTGCCATCTTACACAGAAATGCCAAAATACAAAATATTAACAGCTCTACAGGTTTCTTTACGACTTACCTTCGACAGGGAGGGGTTTTCGTTTTTTAGTATAGTCTAATTTCTGAAATACCTTGCTATCCGAAATTAGGAAACTACCCGAAAATAGGCGACTTTCCTCTACTTTACTAATGAAATGGGCATATTTATGGTTTTTGGTAAATATCTTGAAAACGTCCCAGAATTTTAATACACTTCTTTTTTTCTTGCGAGGGTCCGTCCAAGTGCCGGATGCACTTCGGCCAGGTTTGGCCCATTGTGCTCACCCTAGTTTATTCTTACACCTACTCATTGAGTCCAGTTCCTTGCACTAGTTTGTGTAGGTCAATTGGAGAGAGTGTCGGAATATCCTCTGGTTCTAGTCTTGGCTGCCCGAGTATATGTTGCCTTTTCCGATCCAATGACTCGCAGTGGTAAATAATGTTCTGTACCGTTTTACTTTCTCGCCCGCATAACCTGCAGCTTAGGTCTCCGTTGTACAGTTGCATATGGTGCAGGTGCTTTTTGACGACCATGTCCTGCCAGAGTTCCTGTGGTGATTCTCAGCTGATTTCTGCTCATCAGAAGTAGCTGTTTTGTTAGGTTCGGGTCTGGGTCCCCAATCAAAGATTTGCTATGCTTTAATCCCTGCCTATTGTTCCAGTAGATTCTGTGTTGATTCCTTGTCCATCGTTTTATAGCATCTCGTACTGTGCACCTTGGGACTCCGAGTGCCGGTTCTGGGCCAATGCCAATATACACTTGTAATAAATAAAAACTTCTATTAAAATTCTGCATTAGATACTAAAATAATATACAGGGTGCTTCATTTGAAAATCTTAAGAAAACCTAGTTTGAAAGTTGTCATTTTTGGAACCAAATTTTGGACACCCTGTATAAAATAAGACAAAACTATTTGATGTCAGAGTATCACTGGATCTCTTGTATTTAAGTTTACACTATGTAGCTCGGAGAAAACAGATCTAAGGCCGTTTTCTTAATAATTTTTTCAAGGCGTGAAAAACGATTTCTTATTCTTTTCAATCTATTGCTCGTGAACGACTCGGGCAAATCAAATAATTTTGAGAAATAAGAAAGAACACTAAAGAGAACCAAAATATTCGAAAAAATATAGAGTGTACCGTTTAAAACAACAATTTTTGTCATGATACGATTCTGTATATGCGAAATAATTTTCCCGAAATACACTCATATATACAGTGTAGGTATGCGTTTGAACGAAATTCCTAACTTAATTGGTATAGGGTGAGGCTTTTAATGTGTTAAAATGCAAAATCCGTAAAACGGCTGGAAATATTTTGTTCAAATTTTATGACGCCAGTAGGGAGGTTGGGGGATATATTTTAAAACATTTTTGACATTTACCTCCCCCTCTTTTTTCCAGATTTTCTCTGGCTACTGACAAATTTTAAATGTAAAATGGAAAGTGTTTATTTTCTTCGATAAATCATTTCTCCGTTAACACCTACGTAAATAAGCAGAAATAGTTACATTTACTCTACTGGTTACTTAGTTACAAATTTTTAAATAAACAAAGTTAGAACAGTTAAAACTATCATACAACCTTAAATTTAACGACGATCGTACTTCTAAACATTTTCCAATTCTTTTTTACCATGGGTAGCGCACGCGATTTTACATTTGATTCTTGTCGAAGACGACTTTCCATGTTCTCTGATGTGATCGCTGATAAAGCCATAACTTTACCTTTTGTAAAACCTCACAAGAAAAAATACGATGGCGTTAAATCCGGTAATAGTGCAGGCCAGTTCACAGGACCACCACGACTAATCCATCTGTTTCCAAACACTTAACTTCGAGCTAGTCGCGGCAAGTGTGGCGGGGCACCATCTTGCTGAAACCATAGTTCTTGCTGATTTGCATTGAAATCCAGAAGTTGTAGCAAATCGTTCCTTAAAAATATATTGTAAACTTTTCTCCATTTAGGTGACGGTCAAATAGTTCAAGGTATTAACCGACCAAGGACGTCAATTCGGCATAACTGTCATCCAGTAAGGATTTTGAGGTGCTCATAAGCGTAAATTGGGCCGTATGACCTTAAATTAATGAAAGCAAAATTGATTCACTTAGTACAAAATTTAAATTCAAAATAATCCAGATTAATTTAAATAATTTCCTGACCACAATTGGTTTATTTTGCTTCGTCAGAAAATACTATATTGTTTAAAAATACATTGTTTTTTGAATATAAATAGTTACTACATCTAAAACTCCAACGGTCACATCGTCATTAGTTTAGGTTAGTTCAATAGTACAATAATCAGTGGAGGTAGGTATCCTAGTTAAAAATGTGTAGTTTTAAGTATTCTGAATTTGTTTATTCAAAAATTCAGGAAATATAACACATTTCTGGTTACTTAGGTAGTCGTTGACGGAAAATCTAATTATCAAAAAAATAAGTACCTTTTCATTTGACATTTCAAATTAGTCACCCACCACATAATATCTGGGGCGGGGGGGGGGGGGGGGGGGGGAACATCCAGAACCATTTTATAGTATATAGTTCTAATTTCCACTAAAATATTTTAACTTTTTCTTAGGCATTATAAATGATTATTATTATAATGCGCTATGTTTAAATATTGATGGAACCGCGACTGCCGCTAATATGTAAAATTAAGCCGGATACGTAAAAATCGAATCTAATTATTTAAACAGTTTCAGAAGACTATTCTCTAACGATATTCTTAAATGCAATAATCACTTGAGAGTATCAATAAAAAATATTGAAACAATGAAAAAATTTATATATATATTTTTTTTAATTTTAACGCATACTCGGCCAAAACTAAAGCGCATATTTTTTTTGCCAAAAACATATACATAGTTTATTAATAGAAAATTCTGACGCAATGAAATTTCTGTTATTAACGCTGATTATAGATTGTTAAAATGTAGGCGTAATATAATATTAATAATTTTTGAGGAACGAGCACCAACATGTTTAGGCTAATCCATCTTTAAATATAAGTACAGAGTGTCTGCTTTTCGACACTCTGAAAGAATATCTCCGTTTTTAGTAGTAAGAATGATGCGGTTTTCGCAAACCTGTGCCACTTTTTTTTTAAACAAATGATGCCATAAATGGATGTATCATGGCCCTCTTGGTTTTTGAGATATAGGGCGAGAATGAAAATGGTACATTTTCAGACATTCCCTGTATTTCAGTTATCTTATACCTTATCGAAAATATAAAAATTGGGTGTCATATAGTTTTTTACGTAAAATTCGGTGGTGTAGTCAGTTTTTTTTCCAGGTATCCCCATTTTTGAGAAATATACGAAAGTTGTGTTTTTTTTTTAATGGACCTCCCTGTATATTTATTCATAGCTGCATTTCATTAACTAAGGGCAAAAATATATTATAGTTGATACTTCGTTTTAACAGGAAGGTTAAAATTTATATTTTTTAAAAAGCGAGCTTTAAATTGGCAGTATGCCTTGGATTTTGTTTCACTAGAACCATTCTCCCTAATACAAAGCTGGCACATTTCTGTAATTCGTCTCAAGGCGTTTAAAATTATTGCTGGATGGTTTTGTAGAAATTGAAATGCTAAATGGGCAGCCTGTTCAAGTTGCTCTACAGTTCTGTGCCGGATCTTGTGTATCTTGCTCTGCAAAAACCTCCACAGAAAGAAGTCCAGCACCGATAGATCGTGCGATGGCGGTGGCCATCTTACAGCTTCATTTGTGCCTATCCATCTTTGTGGAAAGTTATTTTCTAGAAAAGGCCTTATTACGTGAGAGTTATGACACGGCGCACCGTCTTGCTGGAAATATATAGTATTTAGCTGGGCAAGGAAAACGATTTCTAATAACTTTGGTATAACATTTTCCAAGATTTCCAGATATCTATTTGCCGTAAGATTTTCCTCATAAATCCGGTAAGTTATTTGATTACTTAATATGAAGCAAGAAACGCCAAATACAAAGCGTACTTCCTGCTTCCTTTCAAAAATAACATATTGATTTTTCCCAGAGCAATGTCGCGTATTATGCCGGTTAAAAATGTCAGCACTAGAAATATGGCTCTCATAGGACCAGATTACTAATCTTCCAATATTGGCATTGACCCGGATTTGTTCGGTATACCAACGACTGAAGATTAGTCGCCGATCTGCATCTCCAGGATGTAACTTTTAAACGATTTTGAATTTGAATCGCTTATTTGTGAAAGGGTATGAGCACTGCCGTCTCCATGAATAGGCCGTCATGTTAAGATCGTGACGTCATATTAGAAGATGGAATTTATTATATCATATGAGGTATATAATTGTATATTAAGAAGGTAATTCGCTGATTAGTATACAGAGTGGTTCAAGACTATAAACCAGCTCGATACTCCTTCGAGGTTACGAAAATAATCCCTGATTAACAAACATTAGTAACACCTTCATAGGTAGCTATTTTGAATCAAATTTTATATCAGTCAATTGGTAGGTACATACTATCATTTTATCTTCCTCAAGACACTATATAGGCTTTATTTAACATGGATTTTTGACTAGAAAGAGGAACCTGCTTTAAACTTATAGGTATCTTTTAACCGATATTTTGACTAAAAAAAACTTGAATTGTATGAAAAACTAAACAAAATGTACATCGAAGGTAGGTATTGTTTTGTTACGAAATTTTTGTCCGAACCTAACCTAAGTACGATATGCTCAATCTTCAATATTATACCTACTATCTATTTTATACTTGACTAATATACTAATAATCTATCTATGCTTATTGCCTAATAACAATTTAAATAATATACCAAAATATTATTATAAAAAAGTTACCTACACTACACTGTTCTAGAGTTATCTGCCATCAAGTCTTCTGGGTTCTGCCCTGAGTTCCCTGACTAAAAACCTTTCCTCAAAGTGCTTTATGCAAACGCTGATACATTTTCGCAATACTAAATCTTCTCTTGCATGGGGTCCTTTTTTCTTATCAACAAATAACATTTTTTTTTTATTGAAAAACATTATAGTTCGGAGTCACACCCGGGAACACATCATAAATTTGGCATTTTCGCTATTTCACAGCAACTTAATCAAATAATTTATGGTTTTACATATAAAGGTCTAAACTACGTTAAATAAATGCTATGGGTTTTCTAAAATAATCACATTAAACTGCTAAAAACAACTAAAAACTTAAAGGAAACACCGAAACGGTCTATCAAAACAATGCAAACCTTTCAAAATGTGAATCGCTGGTGGAACAGCAGATTTTAGAATGTGGGCGGGAGCATGACGGTCTGTTCATGGAGACGGCAGTAGTATAAGTCATACGAATGATGTTCTTAGAAAATGAACAAAATGTGTTTTTAGCTCAAACTGTCTCAATTTTATATATATAGGTATATATACTATTTATGTTTAATTAATTTTATTCTTTTTGGCAGATTAGGATTTTAAGTACATTTATTGACCTGACTTATACCAATGCTTATACCCTTTCAACAATAAATGGTGACTTAAGTCCTTTCATAAATAAGCGTTTCATTTGTAGGGATGATATTTATATTTTCTTAAATTTTTTTGTGAACGACTTTTATCTATACTAATTTCCTTTTCTCTTTTTCTGCAGGCAGGGGTGACGGTTGCATAAGCCAAAACATTGTCGTTGTACAAATTTTAGATCACAAGTAGGTACTAATGCATTCTTGCATACCTACCTATTGAAATATACATTGGCAGCTTCATGGGGCTTTTCATAGCTTTGTATAAAGCAAACCAGCATATCCTTTCTCCTTCTTCCATTATCCTATAAAGGATGCAGTGACACCATTCGTATTTGATTCAGCAGTTGATTCCATGCTTGCCTATCTTGTGCAGTCCTTTCGGCATCATGCAGTCTCGTATTTATTAGGGGTTTGGTTTGGTCTACCCATCTAGTTGGAGATCTGCCTCTTGGGCGTTTGCCCTCTACTTTTCCTTCTATGATCAGTCGTTCCATTGTTCCTGATCTTCTAGCTATATGCTCAAGGTACTGCAGATACATGCGGTTTATTCTGGTTAGTAACCTTGTACGCGGGCCAATTTCTTGCATTACGGATACGTTGGTTCGGTGTTCTGTCCAGGATACTCGTGATAGTCGTCAATAAACACACATCTCGAAAGCCTCTATTCGGTGTTTATCTGCTCTGTTTAAAGTCCATGTTTCCGCTGCGTACGTTGCAATGGGGAAGATAAGAGCATCAACCAGACGGAGTTTCGTTGTTTTGGTGATATATTTGTCTTTCCATATTTTATTCAACTTGGTAGTCGCTAACCATGCCATAGTCAGACGACGACGTATTTCCCTTTCACATTTCCCAGTGTTTGTAATTAAGGAACCAAGATAGTTAAAATCGTTTACCACTTCATAGCTTGCAATTTCTGATATTTGTGGAGAATTGTTGTCCTGTCTATTTACTATCATCATCTTAGTTTTGGATTTGTTTATTTTTAAGCCATATTTTTCGCTAAAGATAGCTAGCCTGCCCATGATTTCGTCATTTCTGGTATGGTTGACGCCATGATCAGTGTATGGTCGGCATAACGCAGGTTGTTGATCCGCTTTCCTCCAATTGATATGCCGCCCCGCCATTCATCTAGAACCTCTCTCATGACGTATTCGCTATAAGCGTTAAATAAGGTAGGTGAAAGATTGCATCCCTGTCTAACTCCCGCGGTCGTTCTAAAGCTTCCAGAGTAATCCCCGTCTATTCTGATTTTCGCGCTGTTTTTCTGATAGAGGTTGCGCACCAGTTGAACTAGGTGTCTTGGCGTTCCCATTTCCTCCATTATGGTCCAAAGATAGTTCCAGTTTACTTTATCGAATGCTTTTTGATAATCTACAAAGCTTAGATACAGTGGGATATTAAATTCTCTAGCCTTTTTAATAAGTTGCCTGGCATTTAATATTTGTTCCCTAGTTCCTTCTCCTGGGACAAAACCTGCTTGTTCCTCTGAAAGCTGTGGCAAAAGAAATGGTTTGAGACGGTTATGTATGATATGCAGGAAGATCTTACTAGCATGAGAGATAAGGGACACCGTTCTGTAGTTGCTGCATTCCAAAGGCGAACCTTTTTTGAATATCGGAATAAACGGTGACTCCCTCCAATCTTCAGGCCACTGCCCCGTTCTCCATATCAGATTACAGATTTTGTGAAACACTTCTATTCCCTCCTCGCCCAGAGACTTTAAGACC
Organism: Polydrusus tereticollis; assembly: GCA_963920685.1. Lineage (NCBI taxonomy): Eukaryota > Metazoa > Arthropoda > Insecta > Coleoptera > Curculionidae > Polydrusus > Polydrusus tereticollis. The sequence continues at coordinate 63,658,222 of OY987329.1, forward strand.
TCTGCCGTTATTTAATCCGCACCTGGTGATTTTTTGTTTCGGAGAAGTTTTATGGCATTTTCGACTTCCGATCTTAGTATATCAGGCTCTTGAGGGGTATCGTCTGGGAGTTGTTCTAAATTAACTTTGTAAAGTTTTTCAAAATACACCTTCCAAACTTCTGCTATATCGCTGGTGTTATTTATAATTTCTCCCACTTCGTTTTTTATTACTTGGATGCGTAGTTTGAATTCTTTAGATAGATATCTCACCTTGTTAAACAATTCTCGTGACTCATGTTTGTTGGAATGTTCCTCAAGTTCTCTACAGATCCCCACTATGTGGTAATTTTTATCTCTCCTACTAGCTGCCTTGATCTCTTTATTTAGTTGTTTAATTTTATCCTGGTTCTCTTCATTTTTACGTTAGCTTTAATTGCTTCCGTTGGTCGACTACCTGTAAGGTGTTATTACTAATCCAATGCTTTTGGATTTTTCTTTTGATGATTCCATCCTATTTTTTTTGGATTTTTCTTTTGATACTTCCACGGCTTTAGTAATCCATTCTTTAGTATTTTGCCAAGCGTACTCCACGTTCTCGACGACGATCAGAGGTTCGTGGTCCTTTAAGGCCCGCTTAAAAAGATCCATATCGATGTTTAGTTTAGGATTGATGTTAAGTGTAGTTTGTTTCTTTAGTTTAGTTTTGAAATTGGCCCAAAGTATCTTATGGTCGGACCCACAGTCTATTCCCGGCTTGGCTTTGACGTTTTTAATTGAACTTCGCCATCGGTTTCTTATTAAAATATAATCGATCTGATTTTTTGTTACACCGTCTGGGCTGATCCACGTTGAGAGGCGCCTGGGATAGTGTTGAAACCAAATGTTTGCGATTGTAAGGTTTTTCTCAACAGCGAAGTTTAACAGTCTCTCTCCTCTCTCATTACGATTTCTCAATCCATGTCTTCCTACATTAGGTATATTCTCGGATACAGTGCTGCCAACCTTTGCGTTGAAATCACCCATAACAACCAGCTGGTCTTTACTTGGCACCTTTGAGATTTCGCGTTCTAAAATACTGTAGATCTCTTCAATCTCTTGATCTGGTGTTTCGGTTGTGGGCATATATACTTGAATTATTTGAAGTATAGTTGGAATTGCGTTCAGTGTAATTCAGATTATTCGATCATTGATAGGTTTGTATTCTATTACCGATTTAGATATGCTTCTATGTACGACCAAAGCCACGCCCTTTCGGCTAGTTTGTTCCGCTCCCGCGACATAAAACGTGTGGTCTTCTGTCGAGAAGTGGCCCATGCCCTTCCTGTGAGTCTCGGAGATTCCGCATATTTGTATGTTGTTCTGCTTGAGTTCTCTCTCCAAAATAAACGTCTTTCCAGTCTGCAGCAATCCCTGTACGTTCCATGTGGCCAAGTCGATAGATCTCCTTAGTTGGATTTTAGGAATTATTCCAGTATCTGATTTCGCATGTGCTGCCTGGGTATCCACAGCAAAATGCCCGGTAGCATATTTCACACTAGACGGCCCGGACCCATCTAAGCGCCGGTTACCATTCGGGTCGCATAGAGATCCTAACAAATCTTTTCTGTCTGTACTCATATTCATGGTGTGCTCAGCATGTCCTGCATATCCTACTTTTCATAACCCTCATACTTTTGGGCCATCGCTAAAATTGAATAATAATACTTAATAAACAAGTTATCAGTAACTTTTCAAAATATGATATCTAAATACAGTTCTGACCAGAGCTAAACGCCATTATGAAACTATTGTTTTGTAGCCTGGATAGGTCAGGGCTTACTGGTATATGTTTTCATTTATTCCGTTAATACGCGTAACAATAAGAGATAACGACTTTTTATTATTGTATTAAAAAACTTAAAAAGTTTGAAATCAGGTAATATTCATGGTGTATTGTATCGTCAATAATTTATTTTTATTGAAACAAAATCCGAGGCTACTGCCAATTTTAAGCTTGTTTTTTAAAAAATATTAAATTTTAACCTTCCTGTTGAATGAAAGCTCTCAGTGAGCAGAATGCAACTATGAATAAATATACAGGGCGTCCCATTTAAAAATAAACCCAACTTTGGTATATTGGTCAAAAATGGGGATACCTGAAAGAAACTGACTACGCCACTGAATTCAACGTAAAAAACTGTATAACACATCCGTGTTATATTTTTGATAGGGTATAAGACAACTAAAATACAGGGGGGGGGGGCCTGAAAATGCACCGTTTACAATTTTGCCCTGTATCTCAAAAACCAAGAAGGCCATGATACATCCGTTCACGGCATCATTTGTTTTACAAAAAAGTGGTTCAAGTTTGCGAAAACCGCATAATTCTATCTATACTGATAACGGAGATACCCTTTAAAAGTGTCGAAAACTAGACACCCTCTACATATTTATAAAATCCGTTGTTATACGCCCCTTTTCAGTACTTTTTTAGAATTCTACACTATAAAATAAAATATTTCTTTAAATTGCTATTTTCTTAAGACCTAAAGCGTCGGCACATTATTGTCGTATAAATGTCACCAAATACACACTACCAAACAATTTTATAGTTGTTGAATAAAATTGCTTTAAAAGTGTCGTACACACTTTCCATAGAACTCTTACTCAAAATGTTTTATAAAAGCAGGCCGTTTTTGATCCTATAAATATCGTATAAGAGTATTTTACCAACTTTATATGAATTTTAAGCTTCTAATAAAATTATTATATAGCAGCTAATACACCGTTATAAAGTTTATTTTGCTAGTGGGGCATGATCTAACACAATTATTATATATTCAATTTAGTTACTTGAAGCAGTCTACAACCATGGTAATCTTGACCTACTAAATCTTGACCTACTAAAAGTAAAAATTATGAACACTATAAATGAAAATAAAAAGTTTTCCTACAAGGAGTTTTCAAAAGAATAGAAAAATGTATTCTCGTTGGAGGTCTATATAGAATAAGTAGGTATGTGATAAGATAAATAAATATAAATATTATAATAACTTTTGCATGTTAAATTTTATGAAATAAATAAGGCTATTTGTAGAAAATTACTGCGTCATCTTGACGTCAATCGTAAATTTAAGCTTTGCTGAATACAGACCCGCTACCTTGGTTCATACCCCTTTTATTTCCAACTTATCGTTATTCTGTATGCGTAATAACAAAGAATATTATAGCGACATTCGAAAATACACATTATTACTGATGATATTCAGAAGCAAATCCTTTTATCAACTTTTTCTTAAATATCCAAGAATAATAAAGTTTATGAATCAGGGGATGCATTGTATACTTAGGAAAGGCCATGTAATGTACATACACCTTGTATATAATAGTAAAATTTTATTGTTTGCTCAATTATTCATTGCCTTATCACTGTTTTGTTAATTTTTTAAATGTTTATTCCAATGCTATCGAGTATTTCTTCTAACATTTCCTTATCATATATCAACTGTATGGTGCATGATTTCTGGTCAAAATACTAATATTGCTTTAATTTTTTCAAAAACAAATGTTAAAAATAGGTTTTTATGCCAACCAATTTTTGATAGAAAACAATTTCTCTGATAAATTAGCAGCTCGCTGTATGCCAGATATGAATAAAATTCTCATGAGTTCTCATGATAGAAATACTGGCTTCTGTAAAAGTATTCTTAATTTTTTAATGAGAAAATATTGTGTAAATAGTAAGTAAATATCGGTAATTTTGCAAGATAATTCTATACAGGGTGTCCCGAAATTAGGTGGCCAAAGGAAAACAGTGGAATCTGCATCGGAAAATAATACTAATTTGTTTAATAAATAAGTATCGGAAATTGCCCCCTAAGGGAGCTACAGCCCCCTAATAGGGAACCCATGAAGATGGTATTTTTCAGATTATTCCCAAACAGTTGAACATAGAAACATAAATTTTTGGTATTCTAGTAAGTAAAAAGGGTACTTTTGATGTACTTCGCTCCGCTGCACCATTTCTGAAAAAAAAGGCCTTAACGATAACATTGTTTAGTAAACACGGATCAAATTAAAATTACGAATTTTTTTAAAGTTAACAGCAACACTCATTTACTTGAGTAAATGTTCAAATAAATTTCCATTTTGTTGAATACACAGTCTGGACCGTTTCCTAATATTTTAAGTAGTACGAAGAATTTCGAACCGGTTTTCTTTAATTCGATTTCCAGCTGCATGAATTCGTCTTAAAAGCTCTTCTGGGCTATCTACTTCTGTGGCATGAACAATATTGCACATATTGTCCCACATATAATAATCTAAAGGATTTAGATCAGGCGATCGAGCTGGCCAGTTTACTAGACCACCTCTACCTATCCACCTATTGGGAAAATTTTCATGTATCCCGTTTCTTACAAGCTGGCCAAAGTTGGCTGGCGCTTCATCGTGCTGGAAGAACATCTCTAACCGAGTAGGTACGTATAGGAACATCCTCTAGCAATTCTGCTAGCTCATTTTGGAGGAAACTTAAATAATTATGGGCATTTAATCTATCTAGCAAAATAATAGGACCTATTAACCATGTACTCTTAAATCATGTACTCTTTAATAATGAAACGGATGCAGTCCCTGCATTTGGGTCATTCTTTCAAGCTAAGAAAATATTTTTAAACAATTCACGTGCTGCTATCTGTTATCTGTGAAAACAATTCTAATAAATATTAGATACTTACAATTGATTTGGGGACACGGCTAAATACTATTCGATGTGGCAATCTTCTTCTCCGAAACCGTCTTTGGTACTCACGTACAGCGGCAAGTGCATTACCATTGCAATATCCGTAAATGAAATAAATATCAGCTAATTCGTTATTCGAGAAACGCTCCATATTAAAAAAATTAACCACAATTATACCAGAAAATTTTGAATAAACTATCATAATAAATGTCAAATAACAAATATGTCAATTTTGTTTCAAGGCCTACTACTAAGTTTTAATGAAAATGTGATCAGTCGTTGGTAGACAGGGTTATCGTTAAGGACTTTTTTTTTCAGAAATGGTGCATCTGGGCGAAGTACATCAAGAGTACCTTTTTTTGCCAGAAAGCCCTAAACTTTTATAATTCCAGAAAAAAAATGAAAAACATTAACTTCGAAAAAAGTTACTTTTGTTTTTGTTCCTCAACCCCCCAAATGCTACGCCTATGATTAAATTTTGACAGTTTTGATTTTAGATCTAGATTCGGCATATAAAAGTTACTAAAATACCAAAAATTCATGTTTCTATGTTCAACTGTTTGGGAATAATCTGAAAAATACCGTCTTCATTGGTTCCCTACTAGGGGGCCGTAGCTCCCTTAGGGGGCAATTCCCGATACTTGTTTATTAAACAAATTGGTATTATTTTCCGATGCAGATTCCACTGTTTTCCTTTGGCCACCTAATTTTGGGACACCCTGTAGAATTACCTACTAATATTGCACATTTTTTTTTCTATAACGAAAGAGCGCATAATATGCAAATTGCATTTTAATTCAATTTCTGCATTATTTGGTAATTTAGGAAAAATTTTCATATTTTTGATACCTGGTGCATTTATTAGCATATTTTATGGAGTTGACGGAAATTTTGGGCCCTGTTACTCCTTTATCTAGATTAATACTATTCTTAGGAATATTGCAATATTTTTTTAAATTATGATAAGGCACAGCACTGCAGGATTAATCCTTTTTAGCGCTCGCCTAGCGGTACGTGTGCGCAGGAATCGATTGTCATTGGTTTTGAAACTTTGGAGATTATACTCGTTGGTGAACACGGCCCCCGGGAGGTCGTTCCAGGGTGATGATGTTCTCCAGATAAAAGAATTTTGAAACAGTGTCATTTGAGAGACTCTAAGTTGAACCACATACAGGTGGGATGCAGTGGCTCGTTGTGTATTTTTACCGTGCACCGCTCTGGGTGGAATCAAGCGGGCAACCTCAGTTGAGCACTTGTCATGAAAATATTTGTAAAATTGACTCAAGTCGCCAACCTTGCCTTCGATGTTCAAGGCTTTCCAGGTTGTTTGTTAGCAAGCGAGTGGCTCTTCTTTGGATATAATCTAGCAATCACAGGGTATGTTTAAGAGCAGAGCCCCAAATATGCGAATAGTACTCCAGGGATCAGTGGCGTATTTAGGAGGGGGGGGGGGCGTCCGAGGGGTCCCCCCCGCCCCGTGGTGTCTATAGTAGAGAAAACTCAAAATCACATTCATTTATTTGCAATAAATAACATGAAACATTATTTCAAATTTTCCAGATCGATTTCATTTCAATTCATCATAAACCCAAAACAGATGATATTGGTATGGCATTATTGAAGTATTGACCCTGGACTGTGGCACATATAAGATGTTTGGGGATTGCCGCAGTTTGTTGCAACTGTTGATTATTATTGTCTGTTCAGTGTTTTCTAATTCAGGGGGTAAAATAATATACGTTATGCATACCTTCAAAAAACTAATATTTAAAATACAAATATTTGCGTTTTATATTTAAAATATTCCTTATTTCTACGATTTTTCGTGTAGGACTATCAAAACGCACAGGTCTTGATATTCCAAAGAAGAGCGTGGCACTAGAAAATTTTTGCCTGCGGCGTATTTTTTAAATTAATGAACTCCCGTGTTACAGTCCTAAATACTCCACTGCCAGCGATGCTCGAATTTGGGCTTTATAGAGCATTAAAAGTTTTTGGGGTGTATAGACTATAGAGGTTCTTAGTTCGGGAAAGTATTCGAAGCTTCTGCGAGGCTATGCCAAGGCATAGTACTATCCAAATTGACGCCCAATAAATGAATTGATGAAGCCTAGGGAATCGAGTGCCCTGCCATGACTATATCCGGTTCTTCAACATTAACTTTTTTAGAAGAAACTGCCGGCTGGGTTTTTTTTTTACCGCTAAATTCTACTTGGTTACTGTCACAACAAGACGGAACTTCTTCCAGGTCTTTGTTAAAATGTGAGACCTCTTACTGCCTATAGAGATGTGCATTGGCAGTCGATGTTCAAGTATCCAAAGTAAAGGATGATAAAAAAACTTTCAGTGTAATGATGTTAAATTACACACGATTTAGCATTCTTACTCACTTTAACGTTAAGTTTAATGTTATTAGTTATAAGCCTTGACTAATCGTTTTAGATAAAAAAAATTCCGGAGAATCATATCATATTTTTAATAAAACAGGAATTCTCATCATAAATTGGAAGATGTTTCAAAAGGAGACTGTCAAATTAAAGAGTGTCAACATGACCACAAACTTTCTACAAAGTGACATTTAACATCGTATTTCTACAGTTTTATTTTTCCCAGGCTACTTGATTTTCAAAATATTTTTAAAATTAGGCAGACTTGGCTAATATAAAGATCTAAACGAATTAAATATATAATATTTAAGTGTAAGTAATAGAAAAAAAATCTGTATATAGGGTGTTTTAATATTATACCGACAAATTGAAACAGGTGATTTATTGACAAAAAATAATGAAAAAAGTTCTAATTAATGGAGGTCCAGAAACCCCTCGTTAGTAAGATATAGCCCTGCTTTAAATCATATTTTACCAAATATCAGCCGAACCGTATAGGATATTTAAATAGTGCAACAAATAAAAAAGGTAAATGATAAACCAAAAAAGTTGTTTTTATATGAAAGCATAGCCAGTGTCGTATCAAAACAAAGTTGGGGGGTCACAGTGGTCGTGACGCCCAAAAAAATAACACCCTGTAGATAGTTTTAAATGACAATCGGTTAATTCTTTAGATACTTCAATATGTAGCAAAAGTACAGAATTTGAATAAGTAATTTTTAAGCACGCATAAAATAAATAGGAAAAACCAAAAAAAAAAAAGTAACGCCCTGTATTTTACAAACGAGGGGTTTCTGGACTTCCATTAATTTTTTTCATTATTTTTTGTCAAGGAATCACCTGTTTCAATTTGTCGGTATGATATTGAAACACCCTGTATACCTGTATACCTCAGATGAGAAAGCTGTTATATACTTCGCTGTATAATAGCTCACTTTTCAACCTAGGTATATGTACTATTATTACCCATACCCCAATATTTTTTTAATTTTCGTTTTAAGAAGTTGCATGAGCTCATAACTTGTAATTATTATGAAACTACTTAATTTTTGATTCCACTTATTTACACCGCTATATTTTTTTATTATTGATTTGGGATTAACGTTGATATTGCCAATTAATATGTATGAGAAATAATAATTAACGCCTATTCTTGCAACATTTATCTGTTTCAGTGTTTTCTTTTATACGGCCTTTTGTTGATAATGTATATCGCTGCCACCCAGGTTATCTCCTTATTCTTATCCCTGTAGCGTGACCAATGTTTTTTTTTAGAAAGCATGATTTAAATTTTTACATTGTTAAAAATGTAGTAATATATTTTTTTATTCGCAATAGGTTCAGTTACATTATATGGTTCAAATTAAAGAACATTGTTTTAATGTTCCTCAGGGTTCGGTGCTGGGGCCTGTTCTGTTTTTAATATAAATTAATGACTTTGCATATGTTGACATAAGTGGTAAATTCACCCTATTTGCAGACTATACTGTGCAAGTATGGAAGCTGAAAAGAAAGAACCACTTATAATAGACAAAAGCAAAAATCCTTGATGTTTTTGAGGGCGCACATATCGATAAGTTACCTCTCCAATGGGTCTCGAAGAGAAAAGCGTGGATGACAGCAGACATCATGACAACATACCTTCACGGATTTGATACCAAGATGAAGAAGCAGAATAGAAGAGTGGTATTGTTTCTGGATAATGCAATGTCTCATCCCAATTACACTGGATAATGTCAAACTTATTTTTCCTCCACCCAATATTACCTAACATTGTCAACCTTTGGACCAAGGCATTATTCAGAATTTTAAAATTCTCTACAGAAGCTACTATTGAGAGGCTTTTAACATGTATAGACAGTGGTTGTCCTCTTCAAGAAATCGAAAATATTATTACCATAACCAACGCCTTGATATGGGTTTCGGTGGTCTGGCGCAATTTGTCCCCAGTAACCATAAAAAAATGCTTTATGAAAGTTGGATTTATGTGTAATTTAGATAATATTGACGACTTCGAAGAGGAGAATAATATTTCGCTCGCACAACTGTTTCCTAACATTAAGGACACATTTGTGAACTTGAAATAACTCGCCTCTATTGATAACGATTTGCCAACAGAAAGTGCAGAATTGACTATCATCGAGTGTATTGAAGAGATCCAAGAAATCGATGAAACTACTATAGTCTGTGCGTTTTAAGAAGTCCGATATCGGATTAAATCACCAAGGGATGTTATCGCTTTTAAAACAGTAAGTCGGTTAAGTTACAATATCTTCGCACCTTCGCTATACTTGATCACACCGAACATCCCACTGGTTTACTGTATTCTATTACTGGGCGAAATCAGAGGTTTCAAAACAAAATTATCTTAGAATTACGCGTTGAGCATAAATAATAATTAAATAGATAATTAAATTATTTTGCTATTATTATAGTTAAATCTATATAATAATCGCTATTTTCCAAGAACCAATTAAAATTTGCTCAAGTGCGGGATGGTTAAATATGTTAAAGATTTTGTCAAAAAATCGGAATTGTCAAGACAAGTTGTTTTTCTTGACGAAACATGGGTATTTGCAAACGGAACTTCAACAAAAACGTCTTGGCAGGATGACTCAAAGCATTGTTATTCAAGCACCCGTGCAAGTAATGGAAAAAGATATATTATATTACATGCTGGTAATGAAGAAGGTTTTATTTTAAATGCCAGTTTGATATTTTCATCAACAAAAAAAACTGATGATTATCACGGCAATATGGATGCTAAAATTTTTGAGCATTGGTTCGAGGAAAAACTTTTAAAAAGTTTAGAAAAACCTTCCTTAATTGTTTTAGACAATGCCTCTTACCATACGAGACTCGAAGAGAAATTCCCTACAAGCAGCTGGAAAAAGGAAGAAATAAAAGAGTGGTTGTCAAAGAAAAACATAAACCATGAAAATTTATATTTAAAAAGTGAACTTTTAAGCAAGTGTAAAGAGCAGTCATTTAAAAAAAAGTATGTTGTTGACGAATTAGCCCTCAAATATGGACATCAAGTTTTGAGATTGCCGCCCTACCATTGTCATTACAACGCAATTGAATTGGTATGGGGTATTAGCAAGAACTATTATGACAAACATGCCTGCTAAAATATCGGTAAGCCTAGCGTTATAAAGTTATGGGAGGAGGCGCTTAGCCAAGCGGGCAAAGAAGAATGGCGGAAATGCATTGAACACACAGAAAAAATTATTTTTGAATCTTATGAGACAGAACAGGTTATAGACGAAGTAAGACCGTTAATTATTACGAACGATGATGATGATGACGATGATGTTGATTCTGATGAGTCTGAAAGCATGGGTGAAATTTCAAATGCAGAGGAAGACTACTTTTAGTAGTACCTATCTACAAGTAGGTACGTTCTGTCGCAAGCCTACAAAATCGGTTCTTTTTAGAACCAAAACTTTATAAAAAAGAATTCGTAAAACTAATTTGTCTGAATACTACAAAAGCTAAAAAATTATTATTTTTCTTCACCTAAACTAATTTTTTATTTACTTTAAATTATTTTATTTAGAAAATGTAATTCATCAACATCCAAAATTACCTTCAATATAATTTATTGTTTGAGAGCCACCGACATAATGCTCAAGAGGTTTTATGGCTTAGCGGACTTCTTAAAACGCACAGACTTTACCAATTTTGAGACAGAGGAGAAGTAACCTGAACTTGCGCCAGTGTCGAAAATATCAATCGTATCTGAAGCCTGCGCAAGTTTGAGAAACTTTTTTAATAATGTTAACAATTTTGAAGCCTACAAATATTTCTCAATTGCTATTAAAATTTGAATCTGAAATTTATAAAAATAAAGTAGAAAATATGCAGCAATCATTAATTTCTGATTATTTAAAAAACATAAGAATTTCAATGTGGGTGTGGGTATGTGGTATAGTGATAATATCGACTCATTAATGGATTTGGTAAACTTCGACTTACTTAAGGTTAAGTAATGATTTCACTTTAACTTACTTACTCTAAACGTCTATTAAACTCGTATTCTGGGCTTTAAGTGTGATATGAGCGGAATAAGAATTGGCGGTGGCTCATTGCTCGATCTGCCAAGTGCAAAGTTTCTGGTCCTAAATATTGACAGCGATCTAAAATTTGGTCCCCCATGTACCTGCAAGATAGATTAAACCTGGTTCTTGAACTACTGTGATGTGCTCTTCAACTACTGAACGTCTGTGATATTTTTGTTCAACATTTTCCACCAAAGAGTGTTATCTCTCCTGCCATCAAAATATATAGATTTGAGCGAGACCTCTTGTTGCTCAAATGTTTTTCTAGTTTTTTCTCTTCCTCGCCTCAATTTGTTTTTGTCTATCACATGTGTTTTATCAGTCGGGGAAACAATTCCAAAATCTTGTAAAACTGCTGTTGCGACCGCAGCAGCAGATCTATCTGACAAGCCATACCTGTCACATACTTTAGCAACAGTAGGAAGCTTAACTGTATTTGTAAATGCTTTTAATGTTTTATCAATTTCTACAGAAGTTGATGGCAAGTGACACAGATCTGAAGAACAGCTTGTTCGACTATTGTAGCCTGGTGCTTCACGACCGAATTTTTTCTCTTTTGTAACTCTTGTTCCAATTCAAATGCAATATTAAATACTTTTTCTCTTTCTTTACAATCAACAGACCCTATTGCCCTTTTCCTTCTTTCCATCTTGAAAGAAATCACGTTATTTTGCAGGCACCTTGTGGTCTTTACTGCAAAGAAATTCTTCATATTGCTCACATTTCCATGTACAAATGCCACATAGTTTTCTAATTTCAACTTTAAACTCTTCAACTTTTTAGTTGTAGCTTTCTCCTTTTTAAGATTTAGGATGCCTTAAAAACTTTAAATATTTTTCATGGTGTGCCTTAATCAACTGTAGAACTCGTTTTCGGGACACTGGGAATTGATGATTTCTTCCATAAATCCAAAATTTTATCTGCTAGAATGTTCGATACATCAAAAAATGTTTGTTCTTGTCCAGAACTGGGATGCTTTAAACTAAATATTAACCACAAGTAACACTTTAAAACGTCCTCTTTACTTGGAAGAATATTATCTTTAAGGTCAACAGTGAAACCTAATAAAGGACATTCAAGATCGCGTCTTGTAGAATAGGTCTTTAAATCACTCATGTTTTACAGTAAGTGTTCAAAGGCACAGCAACACGGCACATTTACTTTTTAAATCAACATTTTTTACCAATGCAAACGCAACGAGATCTTAGTTAATACAGACAGAAAACAATTATTTAGCTCAGATAAAAGGGGAAACCCCGGCGATCATTAGTCTCGTCTTAGATATGTCATTACCTTCTGGGGAATGTGCAGCCAGGGACTGTTGGATATTTTGTTTACACTACACGCTCCCTTTTTACCATAGGATACCCTAATTCATGTAACCGCAGGTAATATATATTTCATTTTATAATTAGTGAATAAGAAAACTATAATAAACTGAAAAATTGTCTGTATGCTCTGCCTGTTTTGTAAACATTTTTCTATTTCACCGACTGTAGTAATTACATTTAATGAACTATAGAAGATTAAGCTATTATTAACTCATCTGTAAGCGTTTTATTTAACTAATGTGAAAGGGGGTAAATAAGAAATTATTTTCTTATTTCTCCTCAAAGTAATAGGTAGCCATAATTGTGTCTATTTGCTTACCCACTTGTATTATATTATAAATAACACATTTATTAAATACCCATATCAGTTTTATCCACTTTCGTTGTTAATTCAAATAGAAATAATAGATTGGACCATTTTTAGTTTGCTACTAATAATTTCATTTAAATAATGTTGGTAGAATAGAAGTTCTTGCTTCATTAAATAATTAATGTAGGTTGTAAGTTAATAAATGCTAATTAATACTTTTTCTACCAACTTAGCTAAAATGAATTTTGTATAAAAACTGAGGGACTAAGCTACTATCGACTTATGTTTTATTATTTTGTAACTAAAGTCGGTTATTTTAATATGTTAAATTTCATTATTTACTGGGGAATTTTCTTACCGAATACCACTCGAGCTTCAATTACTACTCGAAATTTTTTCGAGCATACGAATATTTTGAAAATTATCCCGAGTCGAAGAGATATTCAACTGGTATTATAAGTGAATATTTCACACCTGTCATTTTAAGTCAACCAAATCTGTTATTTTGTTGTCACGATAACGCAAAAAATTTTCGAAATTTTTCTTTTGGTAGAGTACCTTTACCCCTTCTTGATATAATAGCTTTAAAAATGCCTGCCCAGTATTGTCTGTCGATTGGAGGATGGTCTGTCAAAGTGGAAGCTAAATAGCTAAGATTTAAACACACATATTAATCAAGTTAATTAAGTTAGGTATATTAAATAATTAGTTCTCTATTATACAGAAGACGGTAACGTCGGTGTCGGGTTTAAAGAAATTAGAGATATTTTAAATACAATAGCAAGTGTAGACATTTTTATTCAAGATATAAAATAATTAATTCTTGGTAGTCTCAAAGCTTCAATGTCACATAAATCTGGCTAGATATATAGAAAATTCGCCTCAATGACGCCAATACACAAACATTTCTTGAGGCACACATGTAAAATTGCTGCGCACACGGAGCGCCATATAGGATTGATCCTGCAGTGCTGTGCCTGATTATATTGGGCTAAGATTATCAATGTCGGTTCTGAAATTTTTTAATATGAATCATTTCTTTTATAGGATGTTTTTAGGAAATAATGTAAAATACTATTTACATACTTTTCTCCATTATTTATTAATATGATTTTATATTAATGTGACATGTTTCGCTACATTGTAGCTTTATCAAACAAATGTAAATCAATAGAGGCTTGTGGATCTTTTTATATGCAAAATCTTAACACTATCTTACATTAATGGGTTTATATATTATATATTATACAGTATACAGATTACGGTCTTAATTTGATAATGTGTTATTATAACAAATAATGATGAGGTTTATTGTGGGTATAAATCAATATTTAAAACATATTTAATAAGGGTGAGTTATTAAGGTCTATCTGATCATTAAGTAAATGTTTGGAATTTTTAAGTTTGTTTATTTCTAAAGACTCAAGCAAATTTAATTGTAAACCTTTTTTTTCTGTATGTAATACATAATTTGAAATTTTCATTAAATTTATTTATTTATTTATTTACAAAATTTAGGATGCAACAGAACTGAGTTCCAAAAAAGCATCCGCTTAATACAATTTAATATTAATATTGGGTTTCTACATTAATATGAATAGAAAAAATAGACATAGAATATTTTTCATACATTAACAAATACATGCGCGAGGAAAAGTTCTTTTAGTTTTGATTTAAATTTCAAAATTGAAGCAGAAAAAACTTCAATGTCATAACAATACTTATTACAAACTATTTGCATTCTAATTAACGGGGTATTACGTCCCAAATTTGTTCTGAGCAATGGTATATTAAACAATTCATGACTTCTTAGTTCCCTCTCAGGAACATTAAAACTCACAAATGATAAAAGAAGTGGTGAATCAATTTGATGGTTTATAAGTTTAAATATTGTGTATATATCCGACATTCGACTCTTCTCGGAAAGCGGTAAAATCTTAAATGTTTTGGCGACATTCTCCGGGGTACAAGCGGCTTTATATGCCAATACTTTGAGAAATTTATTTTGAATTGCTTCGATTCTGTTTATATAAATTTTATAATAATTAGGATTCCATATAACTGAAGCGAAAGAGAGTTTACTGTAAACAAATGCGAAATAAAGTGATAATAGTGTTTTTGGTTCTCTAAAAACCTGATCGTTTCTGACAATGAATCCTAACAATCTGTTAGCTTGAGCCGTAATCATATCAAAGTGAAATCGAAAAGACCATTTGCTGTCCAAAATCACACCAAGGTCCCTAATTCG
This sequence comes from Polydrusus tereticollis, assembly GCA_963920685.1. Taxonomy (NCBI): domain Eukaryota; kingdom Metazoa; phylum Arthropoda; class Insecta; order Coleoptera; family Curculionidae; genus Polydrusus; species Polydrusus tereticollis. Next base: position 63,673,260 of record OY987329.1, read on the forward strand.
GTCAACTCTTTTTAGAACTTTTGAATTTATATTGTAGTTAAAGTTAATTAAGTTAATATTTTTAGAAAACGTTATAGATATACAATTATCCAAATTCAAAAAGAGGCTGTTTGCATTGCAATAATGAAGAAACCTATCGAGGTCCCCCTGTAACTTAAGGCAGATTTCCGGGGCCTCCATCGTACGATAGATTTTAAGATCATCTGCATACATGATAAAATTACTATTTAAAAAGCACTGGCTTATGTTGTTGATATAAATATAAAGAATAGAGGCCCTAAATTTTGTTTTTAATTGGTGATTATATTCTATTAAATGGTTGGCATAATTTGAATCGGTTTTTTCCTTAAGAAAGCTGGTGTTTTTTTATTCTTTTGCCAAAATTTCTGCCTGTTTGTCCAATGTATGAATTAGGACGATCTTTGCAAATGAGTTTGTAGACTCCTGATTTTTTATTTTTTTTCGATTTTGTTTTATTATTTTTCATTAATTTACCCAAAGAATTGTTTGTTTTGTACGCTACATTGAAATCTAAGTTATTTAAAAAAGTACCTATTTTATCACTAGCCTTACCAATATAGGAGACTTATTTGTAATTTTTTGACTAATCTTTAATAATTGGATAAACCATTCCAATTGCTTTTTTATATGTTTTCTTGCATAGAATTTGGTCTATTATATTAGACGTGTAGCCATTGTTTATTGCTATTTGTTTTATGATATTTAATTCAGTTTCAAAATTTTTTTGATTTATTGGTAGTAGTAGGTATTGCCTTACTTGAGACGCTATCTCCTAAAACACATGTATTTTCTTATGGAGAAATTTCCATTATTCAGCCATGCGCATTCCGTTATGATGGCATCCATTTCAACACAAACATTATAATGTACTTTTTCCTTTTTGTGACATGCGTAATTGATATAGTAATTGTAGATATACTTTAAAGTTCCTGTACAAACCTGTTTAGGACTCTGTTGACTGATGCAGTGTGGATTAAAAATATTATTATTTTAAAATTATTTATTAAATTTAAGGCACAAAACTTTGTTTATAAGTAATTGGTATAATTAATCGGTGTTATAATCATAAGCCTCTTGATTAAGAACGACCATTTTAATTTAATTGTATATTATGTTGTTAATGTTACATGGTATATTTTACGTAGAATAATATTTTTAGATTTAGGATTAGACAATCTCCTTGTATTTACATTAAATCATTAAACAAGTTACATAAAAAGGGGTTTTACGTTTTAATATTAAAGTTAAACATACGTGTATGTCAACGATAAAGCTAGATCAAAAGGATGGAATGAAATCGAGAAAAGTATTCAAGTAGTTGGGATAATTTTAGGGTTTTTCACAGGGAACCGACCTAGATGTCTAGGTAGATTAAATAGCAGTTGCTTGTACCTGATCGCAAAATGTGTTTACCAATCAAGTTGTAGTTAGTTAAAAAAAAGGCATTGGTTTTATCTGGATTTAACCGTTCTGATTTTAAAAATAATTATTATATCAATGAAATATTCTTATGAAATTTATAGTGTAACATACACAAACCTTTATATTATATTCATCGAATTGAATGATTTTCACACTTACCTAGAGTGGACCTTCTATTGGATGGCCGAAGGCAACATAGATTTTTTTTCTCTTCAATAAATAAAAAAAGACCCACATGCGGACGCTGAACTCTAATCAGCATATTTTACTAGTAAATGGACCTATTATTGTTGTGTACAATGATTCGATGATTTAGCATAGTTTTGTATGCGATCTACGAGGGTTCCACCCATATGCTATTAACGACTCACTTTTTTTTCAAATATCACTCGATGTCAGTGTTGTAGTTCTGGTTGCGATAACACAGAGTAATTGGCTGTTGACAGTGTTTATTAAATTAAAGTAGACTAACCTTTTCTGCAAACGTTCTTAGGAACCGTTGTCTTCTTTTTTTTTTAAAACGGATATTGACACAAAAAACGGCAGTATAGTGGTATTTTTGTTAATTTCGGATTTATTTGATGCGTTGATTGACGAGGCAAATATCATTGATGATCAGTGGTGATGATTGATATTTACGTTTTACCTGTTAGCCTGACTTTGTAATCGTTTTCAAAATTTCTTCACATTACGACCCTGATGATGAGCTCGCAAACGCATAGACAAAAAGTTTTTTAAATATAAAAGGTTTAAGGAGAAGGTTTGCCCTTAAACATTATACGCTTATTTAAGACAATATTAATTTAAACTACAAAAAAGTATATTGTTTTTATTAAAATTGTACTATTTATACTTTAAGTATGTATAGATATTTTTATTATTTTGTAACTATGGTGAGTTCTTTGTATTCCAAAAAGTGGATTTTCTGAATTATTTTATTTTACTATTATTATACAATATTAGTATTTGTCTATCATTAGTTTGCTATAGCGTTAAATAAGGCCACTGCATTTTATGCATTTTTAATTATGAATTCAAGACATATTTCAATTCAACTAACAATTTGCATGTTTAAACATGTAACTGTTTAAAATAACCACCTGAAAAGTAATAACATGTAAGAACTAGGTCCAGTAAAAAATACTACAAAAACTAAGATTAGGGTAAAATCACCTTCTAACCAAGCATGGCTGATTCCAAGAAGATATCACTTCAATGACCCTACACTCCCAGTATAATTTACTTTTAGTTCATTACCTCATTAATTCAATCTCGCGAATTAATTATCCCCTCCCGCTTCATTTTTGAGTAACCCAATAAGTTCTTTTCCCCCACCCCTACAATTCACTACCCCCACTCCAATCTCGACAGATCCTACATTATAACTAGGCGACTGCAGAAAGACCTTGTCATATCTACTTTAGACAGGCAACCGGACAGACGCATCTTGTAGAAATTTACAGAAAGATGGAGAAGTTTATTATTGTTAAAGACGTTGTTAAAAAGTTACGAGAATTTAACCTTACAGGACGCACTCTAGAGTTTAAGTTAAAACCTGTTCCACAGGGAGTTGAACCAGTTGGTTGGGTGGAAAAAGGAATTAATCAAATTATTCAAAACGCTACAGAAGGCCTACAACCCTTAGATCGTGTGGGTTTTAGTTTTTGCTCTAAAGACTTCAACCGAGGAGAAGGTTGGATTCGCTTCAAAGCAGCTAAAGACATAACCTTTCAAGATGTTTGGAGTGTTATAAGTGGCATTTATCAGTCAAACTCAGCAGGTCTTAATACAGAATCATTTTGTCTTAGTGTGACAACTGTTAGATTACCTGTTGGTGGGGGCAGAGGAAAAAATTATAACAGCTTTCACGAGGAATGCGACAAGCGACGAGGTATTATAAGTATTAAAAATACCGATAACCTGTGTTTACCACGTGCTTTGGTAGTCGCCATTGCCCATAATAAAAGAGATCCCGAATTCAGTAAGGTTAGAAGAGATATTAGTAAAATTCAAACCGAAAGAACAAGATCATTGTTGGAGAGAGCTAAAATTAGCATTCCTGAGGCAGGAGGTGGAATTCCCGAGTTAATACAATTTCAAAATCATCTAAAAGAATATAAATTAGTTGTTTATAGCTATGGATCAAAAGGACGAAATATTACATTTGAAGGTTCAACTGAAGGCAATAAACAGCTGAACTTATTACATTACAAAAGCCATTTTAATGTAATTACATCGTTGACAGCAGCTTTTTGTTCTAACTATTTTTGTGAAAAGTGTTACGTCCCATATGATCACAAAAATTATCACCGATGTGGTGGAACCTGTCAGGCATGTCAGCAAGCCCCTGCTTGTGAAATAGCAATAAAAATTAAATGCCAGGACTGTCTACGATTTTTTAGAAGTCAAAACTGTTACGAAAATCATAAAAAGGATTATTCGTCAGGCAAATTTACAGTATGCGAACAAATTAAACTATGTTCTATTTGTTTAAAAACCATTAAAGCCAAAAGAGCACATGTATGTGGTGAAATTTATTGTAAAATTTGTAATAAACATGCACCCGAGGATCATCTATGTTATATTCGGCCTGATAAGGGAAAACCTAAGATTAAAGATGTTCTTTTTGTATTCTACGATTTAGAGACGAGCCAAGACAAACTATTGGAAAATTCAACGTTTTTACATCAAGTCAATCTCTGTGTTTTCAAACAATACTGCGATGAGTGCATGGATTCTGAAGCAGATACTTGTAAAAAATGCGGCCTAAAGTTACAAAAACTCAGAGGTATAGACCCAGCGGGAACATTTACTAACCATTTGTTACAAATGAGGAAAAACTTTAAAGAAATTATTGTAATAGCCCATAATGGTCAGGCTTTTGATCACCAGTTTATATTAAACTACATTATGACAAAGACAGATTTTACACCTGAATTAATCATGAGAGGTACCAAAATAATTACGATGCAACTTGAAAATGTAAAATTTATCGACTCACTTAACTATTTCCCTATGCCTTTAGCCAAACTACCAAAGGCATTTGGACTTGATGATATTTTTAAAAAAGGCTACTTCCCGCACCTATTTAATACAAAGGCAAATGAAAACTATATAGGACCTCTACCATCAATTGAATATTACTCCCCAGATAGTATGAAAGAAGAAGACAGAGCCAAATTTCTTAAATGGTTTGTAGAGCATGAAAATGATGGTTTCGATATGCAAAGAGATCTGGTAGACTACTGCGTATCGGATGTCGAAATTCTTGCGCAATCATGTTTAAAGTTTAGAGAACAACTTATACAAACTACCAATGTATGTCCATTTACTGAAGCTACAACTATTGCTTCAGCATGCAATAAAATTTTTAGAAGAAATTTTTTGAAGCCTAATACTATAGGAATCATACCAAAAAATGGATACCGATGGAGAAACAGGCAGAGCAAAATTGCCATAGATTGGTTACTTTGGACCGAGAATCACAGAAAAATCAACATCTTACATGCTGCTAATGGTAAAGAAGCTGTTTTAAATGGTGTAAAAGTTGATGGTTACTGCTCCGAAACAAATGAGGTATTTGAATTTCAAGGATGTTATTTCCATGGATGTACTGTATGCTACAAGTTCGGCAGGAACGATCCTCTTTCCGAGGACCCCTCAGAAACGCTAAATTTAAGATATGAAACCACAAAGGCAAAAATTATGAGACTAAAAGATTTCGGTTTTTTAGTTAATGAAATGTGGGAGTGTGATTTTAGAAATTTATTAAAAAATAATCCAGAGATAAAATCCTATACTAATAACCATTACAATAAAATTTTGACAAAACTAAATCCAAGAGATGCTTTTTATGGAGGACGAACAGGAAATACATGCGAATACTATGAAATAAAAGATACGGAAAAAATTAAATACGCCGATGTTTGTTCCCTCTATCCGTACATCTGTAAGAGTTCTAAATTTCCCCTATCACATCCAGAAGTGTATGCAGGAGATGCGTGTAACAAATTAAACCTAAATAATATAGATGGTTTAATTAAATGCACAATTCTCCCACCAGAAGAGTTGTATCATCCAGTGCTCCCTCAAAAAATAAACAATAAATTGATGTTTATTCTTTGTCGAACATGCGGTCAAGACATGAATTACAACGAATGTAAGCATACCAGCGAAGAAAGGGTACTTGAAGGAACATGGGTTCTGGACGAGGTACTTAAAGCTCTAGAAAAAGGATATAAAATACAAAAAATACATGAAATCTGGAAATATAACGTACGAAAGTTTAATAAAGAAAACGGTGAGGAAGGATTATTCACATCCATGATGAATAAATTCATTAAAATCAAACAGGAAGCATCAGGCTGGCCTAAAGATTGTGAAATAGAGGAAGACAAAGTTAAATACATTGACCAGTTCTTTGAAAAGGAAGATGTTAAACTAGAGTATACCAAAATTATTGAAAATCCAGGGCTAAGATCACTGGCGAAATTAATACTTAACTCGTTTTGGGGAAAATTCGGTCAAAGAGAGAATCAACCAAAGACGAAAATTGTAAATAAACCAGCAGATTTATTTGCAATGTTTATTAACCCTGCAATTTATATCAATGGGGTTATACCCGTCAACGATAAAACATTACTTGTCAATTATGAATATATAGAAGAAGCCAGCGATCCGTTGCCGACTGTTAATGTTGTTATAGCGGCTTACGTAACAGCGCAAGCGCGCCTTAAATTATACTCCTATCTTGAAGCTCTTGATAAAAGAGTCTTATACTATGATACAGATTCCGTGATTTATGTTTCAAAAAATAATGACCCCGATATACCAATGGGGCAATTTATTGGAGACATGACAGACGAGTTGGAGAGTTATGGCTCTAACTCATACATAACTAAGTTTGTTTCTGGAGGCCCCAAGAATTATGCATTTAAGGTTCACTCGACGAAAAGTAATTTAGAAGAAACGGTCTGTAAAGTTAAAGGTATAACTCTCAACTATGCCGCATCACAAGTAATAAATTTTGATGCAATCAAACACATGGTTCTTCAAAAATCCGAACCGATTCCCACCATATCCAGAAGCATACAGCGTAGCAAGGAGCACATTGTGACAACTTGTACTGAAGTCAAACTCTATAGACCTATTTCAACAAAGAGAAAATTTCTATCGGATGGAAGCTCCGAACCATATGGATATAGAAAAAGAAAAACCCATTGAAAATAAAATATATTGTATATTTTGTATGTATTGTATATAAAATATATTATAAATATTGTATATCTGGAACCGCTATGGAGTTTAAAAATGTAAATTCAGTAATAAACAATTTAAAATATCCATTTTGGTTTTATTTTTTCTTTAGCAGTAAGAGTTTTCTAAGTATTTAAATAAGTAATTATGTAGATACATATTAAAAAAATATGTTTTTATTTTTACAAAGACACTCATAATTTAAATAGTTTGAAAATATTATCCAGTCATTTAAGTACTACACTTAAACTTAAAGAAAAGTTCTCCGAAGCCACAAAAAAAAACACTAAGGGAATTGGTTCTTTTCAGCTATTTTTCTGTTATCCTTATAGTAATCCATATTCGTTTCAAATTTGAACGACCCACATGATAGTCTTTTTTTGTAATTTATGCATATTTAATTACAAGGTTTCATACAACTTTAACAAATAAAAGTTGTTTTTTCTTTTATTTTTTTCTTTTCTGTTTTCTTTTTTCGGTTCTTAAGAAATGCTAAAGAATCAGTACAAAACAAGTCACGAATTAACTAAATAGCCACTATTTCACTAAATACTTAACACTCAGTATACAATTTTCAGAAATGACATGATTAAGAACGGTTCTAGTCATTTTATACAAGATTTCACATGATTTAACAAATTTAAAACATTTTTTTTTAATTTTTACTAAATTCTAAACACTCAGTATATCATTTTCAGAAAATAATACAATTCAGTACAGTTTTACAAATTTTCACAGGTCTTAATAACATTAAAACATTTTTTTAATTTTTTACTAAATTCTAAACAATCAGTATACACTTTTAAGAAAATAGGACGATTTGCGACGGTTTTAGTCATTTTTACAAATTTTCACAGGTCTTAATAACATAAAAACATTTTTTTTTTTAATTTTTACTCACTTCTAAACACGCAGTATATCATTTTCAGAAAATAATACAATTCAGTACAGTTTACAGATATTTACAGGTCTTAATAACATTAAAACATTTTTTTAATTTTTTACTAAATTCTAAACACTCAGTATACACTTTTAAGAAAATAGGACTATTTGCGACTGTTTTAGTCATTTTTACAAATTTTCACATGTCTTAATAAAATAAAAACATTTTTTTTTAATTTTTACTCACTTCAAAACACGCAGTATATCATTTTCAGAAAATAATACAATTCAGTACAGTTTTACAAATTTTCACAGGTCTTAATAACATTAAAACATTTTTTTAATTTTTTACTAAATTCTAAACACTCAGTATACACTTTTTAAGAAAATAATTTAATTCAGTACAGTTTTACAAATTTTTCACATGCTTTTAATAACATTAAAACATTTTTTTAATTTTTACTAAATTTTAAACACTCAGTATACACTTTTTAAGAAAATAACACGATTCAGTACAGTTTTTACAGATATTTACAAAGTCTTAATAACATTAAAATATTTTTTTCTAATTATAATTGCTATTTTCATCTTTTTTATTCCTTAATTATCTAACATAATGTATACAATTTCAAGAAATAGTAGATTTTTAATCCATGTACAAAATTCAAGAATCTAAAATACAATTAAATGTAGGCTTTTTAATTGGCATCTCAGGCAAATTATTTCTCCCAAAATTATCTAAAAAAGATATACCAAAAACATTCTAAAGCGGTTTTTTACCTCTATAAGCAGGCAGGCCGATCCGACCCTTGTCGGTTTTATTACCCCATAAATTAACACAGTAGCTAGGAATTGAGAGAGCTGGCTCAGTGGTGCTAGTGGTGCGTTTTATGACCTAACCCAGGTGGTGCAGATGGTGCTGTTTATGACCTAACCCGAGTGGTTCGGTGGTGCTGTTTATGACCTAACCCAGGTGGTTCGGTGGTGCTGTTTATGACCTAACCCGGGTGCTTTCGTGAGGCGGCTTCTTATCTAACCCTAATTTAAACCTGAATATTTATGAACTAACCCGAGATAAAACCCGACTTTTTATGATTTAACCTTAGTGGAAACGCCGCTGCTAAAGCGGGATAATTAAATCCCAATTTTTATAAGCCATCCTTAAACCCGACTTTTTACGATCAAACCTAAGCCATCCTTAAACCAGACTTTTTATGATTTAACCTTAGTTGAAACGCCGCTGTTAAAGCGGTATAGTAAAAAACATGATTTATATTTTCTAACTTGGTGAAACGCCACTGGTGGATGGCAAAGCGAAATAAAACCCTAATTTATATGGTCTAACTTAGTGAAACGCCGCTGCCCCAGAACTCTGTCTATTCCTAGCTACTGTGTTAATTTATGGGGTAATAAAACCGACAAGGGTCGGATCGGCCTGCCTGCTTATAGAGGTAAAAAACCGCTTTAGAATGTTTTTGGTATATCTTTTTTAGATAATTTTGGGGGAAATAATTTGCCTGAGATGCCAATTAAAAAAGCCTACATTTAATTGTATTTTAGATTCTTGAATTTTGTACATGGATTAAAAATCTACTATTTCTTGAAATTGTATACATTATGTTAGATAATTAAGGAATAAAAAAGATGAAAATAGCAATTATAATTAGAAAAAAATATTTTAATGTTATTAAGACTTTGTAAATATCTGTAAAAACTGTACTGAATCGTGTTATTTTCTTAAAAAGTGTATACTGAGTGTTTAAAATTTAGTAAAAATTAAAAAAATGTTTTAATGTTATTAAAAGCATGTGAAAAATTTGTAAAACTGTACTGAATTAAATTATTTTCTTAAAAAGTGTATACTGAGTGTTTAGAATTTAGTAAAAAATTAAAAAAATGTTTTAATGTTATTAAGACCTGTGAAAATTTGTAAAACTGTACTGAATTGTATTATTTTCTGAAAATGATATACTGCGTGTTTAGAAGTGAGTAAAAATTAAAAAAAAATGTTTTTATGTTATTAAGACCTGTGAAAATTTGTAAAAATGACTAAAACAGTCGCAAATCGTCCTATTTTCTTAAAAGTGTATACTGAGTGTTTAGAATTTAGTAAAAATAAAAAGAAATGTTTTAAATTTGTTAAATCATGTGAAATCTTGCATAAAAATGACTAAAAAGGTTCTAAATCAAGTTATTTCTGAAAAGTGTATACTGAGTGTTTAGAATTTAGTAAAAAATTAAAAAAATGTTTTAATGTTATTAAGACCTGTGAAAATTTGTAAAACTGTACTGAATTGTATTATTTTCTGAAAATGATATACTGAGTGTTTAGAATTTAGTAAAAATTAAAAAAAAATGTTTTAAATTTGTTAAATCATGTGAAATCTTGTATAAAATGACTAGAACCGTTCTTAATCATGTCATTTCTGAAAATTGTATACTGAGTGTTAAGTATTTAGTGAAATAGTGGCTATTTAGTTAATTCGTGACTTGTTTTGTACTGATTCTTTAGCATTTCTTAAGAACCGAAAAAAGAAAACAGAAAAGAAAAAAATAAAAGAAAAAACAACTTTTATTTGTTAAAGTTGTATGAAACCTTGTAATTAAATATGCATAAATTACAAAAAAAGACTATCATGTGGGTCGTTCAAATTTGAAACGAATATGGATTACTATAAGGATAACAGAAAAATAGCTGAAAAGAACCAATTCCCTTAGTGTTTTTTTTTGTGGCTTCGGAGAACTTTTCTTTAAGTTTAAGTGTAGTACTTAAATGACTGGATAATATTTTCAAACTATTTAAATTATGAGTGTCTTTGTAAAAATAAAAACATATTTTTTTAATATGTATCTACATAATTACTTATTTAAATACTTAGAAAACTCTTACTGCTAAAGAAAAAATAAAACCAAAATGGATATTTTAAATTGTTTATTACTGAATTTACATTTTTAAACTCCATAGCGGTTCCAGATATACAATATTTATAATATATTTTATATACAATACATACAAAATATACAATATATTTTATTTTCAATGGGTTTTTCTTTTTCTATATCCATATGGTTCGGAGCTTCCATCCGATAGAAATTTTCTCTTTGTTGAAATAGGTCTATAGAGTTTGACTTCAGTACAAGTTGTCACAATGTGCTCCTTGCTACGCTGTATGCTTCTGGATATGGTGGGAATCGGTTCGGATTTTTGAAGAACCATGTGTTTGATTGCATCAAAATTTATTACTTGTGATGCGGCATAGTTGAGAGTTATACCTTTAACTTTACAGACCGTTTCTTCTAAATTACTTTTCGTCGAGTGAACCTTAAATGCATAATTCTTGGGGCCTCCAGAAACAAACTTAGTTATGTATGAGTTAGAGCCATAACTCTCCAACTCGTCTGTCATGTCTCCAATAAATTGCCCCATTGGTATATCGGGGTCATTATTTTTTGAAACATAAATCACGGAATCTGTATCATAGTATAAGACTCTTTTATCAAGAGCTTCAAGATAGGAGTATAATTTAAGGCGCGCTTGCGCTGTTACGTAAGCCGCTATAACAACATTAACAGTCGGCAACGGATCGCTGGCTTCTTCTATATATTCATAATTGACAAGTAATGTTTTATCGTTGACGGGTATAACCCCATTGATATAAATTGCAGGGTTAATAAACATTGCAAATAAATCTGCTGGTTTATTTACAATTTTCGTCTTTGGTTGATTCTCTCTTTGACCGAATTTTCCCCAAAACGAGTTAAGTATTAATTTCGCCAGTGATCTTAGCCCTGGATTTTCAATAATTTTGGTATACTCTAGTTTAACATCTTCCTTTTCAAAGAACTGGTCAATGTATTTAACTTTGTCTTCCTCTATTTCACAATCTTTAGGCCAGCCTGATGCTTCCTGTTTGATTTTAATGAATTTATTCATCATGGATGTGAATAATCCTTCCTCACCGTTTTCTTTATTAAACTTTCGTACGTTATATTTCCAGATTTCATGTATTTTTTGTATTTTATATCCTTTTTCTAGAGCTTTAAGTACCTCGTCCAGAACCCATGTTCCTTCAAGTACCCTTTCTTCGCTGGTATGCTTACATTCGTTGTAATTCATGTCTTGACCGCATGTTCGACAAAGAATAAACATCAATTTATTGTTTATTTTTTGAGGGAGCACTGGATGATACAACTCTTCTGGTGGGAGAATTGTGCATTTAATTAAACCATCTATATTATTTAGGTTTAATTTGTTACACGCATCTCCTACATACACTTCTGGATGTGATAGTGGAAATTTAGAACTCTTACAGATGTACGGATAGAGGGAACAAACATCGGCGTATTTAATTTTTTCCGTATCTTTTATTTCATAGTATTCGCATGTATTTCCTGTTCGTCCTCCATAAAAAGCATCTCTTGGATTTAGTTTTGTCAAAATTTTATTGTAATGGTTATTAGTATAGGATTTTATCTCTGGATTATTTTTTAATAAATTTCTAAAATCACACTCCCACATTTCATTAACTAAAAAACCGAAATCTTTTAGTCTCATAATTTTTGCCTTTGTGGTTTCATATCTTAAATTTAGCGTTTCTGAGGGGTCCTCGGAAAGAGGATCGTTCCTGCCGAACTTGTAGCATACAGTACATCCATGGAAATAACATCCTTGAAATTCAAATACCTCATTTGTTTCGGAGCAGTAACCATCAACTTTTACACCATTTAAAACAGCTTCTTTACCATTAGCAGCATGTAAGATGTTGATTTTTCTGTGATTCTCGGTCCAAAGTAACCAATCTATGGCAATTTTGCTCTGCCTGTTTCTCCATCGGTATCCATTTTTTGGTATGATTCCTATAGTATTAGGCTTCAAAAAATTTCTTCTAAAAATTTTATCGCATGCTGAAGCAATAGTTTTAGCTTCAGTAAATGGACATACATTGGTAGTTTGTATAAGTTGTTCTCTAAACTTTAAACATGATTGCGCAAGAATTTCGACATCCGATACGCAGTAGTCTACCAAATCTCTTTGCATATCGAAACCATCATTTTCATGCTCTACAAACCATTTAAGAAATTTGGCTCTGTCTTCTTCTTTCATACTATCTGGGGAGTAATATTCAATTGATGGTAGAGGTCCTATATAGTTTTCATTTGCCTTTGTATTAAATAGGTGCGGGAAGTAGCCTTTTTTAAAAATATCATCAAGTCCAAATGCCTTTGGTAGTTTGGCTAAAGGCATAGGGAAATAGTTAAGTGAGTCGATAAATTTTACATTTTCAAGTTGCATCTTAATTATTTTGGTACCTCTCATGATTAACTCAGGTGTAAAATCTGTCTTTGTCATAATGTAGTTTAATATAAACTGGTGATCAAAAGCCTGACCATTATGGGCTATTACAATAATTTCTTTAAAGTTTTTCCTCATTTGTAACAAATGGTTAGTAAATGTTCCCGCTGGGTCTATACCTCTGAGTTTTTGTAACTTTAGGCCGCATTTTTTACAAGTATCTGCTTCAGAATCCATGCACTCATCGCAGTATTGTTTGAAAACACAGAGATTGACTTGATGTAAAAACGTTGAATTTTCCAATAGTTTGTCTTGGCTCGTCTCTAAATCGTAGAATACAAAAAGAACATCTTTAATCTTAGGTTTTCCCTTATCAGGCCGAATATAACATAGATGATCCTCGGGTGCATGTTTATTACAAATTTTACAATAAATTTCACCACATACATGTGCTCTTTTGGCTTTAATGGTTTTTAAACAAATAGAACATAGTTTAATTTGTTCGCATACTGTAAATTTGCCTGACGAATAATCCTTTTTATGATTTTCGTAACAGTTTTGACTTCTAAAAAATCGTAGACAGTCCTGGCATTTAATTTTTATTGCTATTTCACAAGCAGGGGCTTGCTGACATGCCTGACAGGTTCCACCACATCGGTGATCATTTTTGTGATCATATGGGACGTAACACTTTTCACAAAAATAGTTAGAACAAAAAGCTGCTGTCAGCGATGTAATTACATTAAAATGGCTTTTGTAATGTAATAAGTTCAGCCGTTTATTGCTTTCAGTTGAACCTTCAAATATAATATTTCGTCCTTTTGATCCATAGCTATAAACAACTAATTTATATTCTTTTAGATGATTTTGAAATTGTATTAACTCGGGAATTCCACCTCCTGCCTCAGGAATGCTAATTTTAGCTCTCTCCAACAATGATCTTGTTCTTTCGGTTTGAATTTTACTAATATCTCTTCTAACCTTACTGAATTCGGGATCTCTTTTATTATGGGCAATGGCGACTACCAAAGCACGTGGTAAACACAGGTTATCGGTATTTTTAATACTTATAATACCTCGTCGCTTGTCGCATTCCTCGTGAAAGCTGTTATAATTTTTTCCTCTGCCCCCACCAACAGGTAATCTAACAGTTGTCACACTAGGACAAAATGATTCTGTATTAAGACCTGCTGAGTTTGACTGATAAATGCCACTTATAACACTCCAAACATCTTGAAAGGTTATGTCTTTAGCTGCTTTGAAGCGAATCCAACCTTCTCCTCGGTTGAAGTCTTTAGAGCAAAAACTAAAACCCACACGATCTAAGGGTTGTAGGCCTTCTGTAGCGTTTTGAATAATTTGATTAATTCCTTTTTCCACCCAACCAACTGGTTCAACTCCCTGTGGAACAGGTTTTAACTTAAACTCTAGAGTGCGTCCTGTAAGGTTAAATTCTCGTAACTTTTTAACAACGTCTTTAACAATAATAAACTTCTCCATCTTTCTGTAAATTTCTACAAGATGCGTCTGTCCGGTTGCCTGTCTAAAGTAGATATGACAAGGTCTTTCTGCAGTCGCCTAGTTATAATGTAGGATCTGTCGAGATTGGAGTGGGGGTAGTGAATTGTAGGGGTGGGGGAAAAGAACTTATTGGGTTACTCAAAAATGAAGCGGGAGGGGATAATTAATTCGCGAGATTGAATTAATGAGGTAATGAACTAAAAGTAAATTATACTGGGAGTGTAGGGTCATTGAAGTGATATCTTCTTGGAATCAGCCATGCTTGGTTAGAAGGTGATTTTACCCTAATCTTAGTTTTTGTAGTATTTTTTACTGGACCTAGTTCTTACATGTTATTACTTTTCAGGTGGTTATTTTAAACAGTTACATGTTTAAACATGCAAATTGTTAGTTGAATTGAAATATGTCTTGAATTCATAATTAAAAATGCATAAAATGCAGTGGCCTTATTTAACGCTATAGCAAACTAATGATAGACAAATACTAATACTGTATAATAATAGTAAAATAAAATAATTCAGAAAATCCACTTTTTGGAATACAAAGAACTCACCATAGTTACAAAATAATAAAAATATCTATACATACTTAAAGTATAAATAGTACAATTTTAATAAAAACAATATACTTTTTTGTAGTTTAAATTAATATTGTCTTAAATAAGCGTATAATGTTTAAGGGCAAACCTTCTCCTTAAACCTTTTATATTTAAAAAACTTTTTGTCTATGCGTTTGCGAGCTCATCATCAGGGTCGTAATGTGAAGAAATTTTGAAAACGATTACAAAGTCAGGCTAACAGGTAAAACGTAAATATCAATCATCACCACTGATCATCAATGATATTTGCCTCGTCAATCAACGCATCAAATAAATCCGAAATTAACAAAAATACCACTATACTGCCGTTTTTTGTGTCAATATCCGTTTAAAAAAAAAAAGAAGACAACGGTTCCTAAGAACGTTTGCAGAAAAGGTTAGTCTACTTTAATTTAATAAACACTGTCAACAGCCAATTACTCTGTGTTATCGCAACCAGAACTACAACACTGACATCGAGTGATATTTAAAAAAAAAGTGAGTCGTTAATAGCATATGGGTGGAACCCTCGTAGATCGCATACAAAACTATGCTAAATCATCGAATCATTGTACACAACAATAATAGGTCCATTTACTAGTAAAATATGCTGATTAGAGTTCAGCGTCCGCATGTGGGTCTTTTTTTATTTATTGAAGAGAAAAAAAATCTATGTTGCCTTCGGCCATCCAATAGAAGGTCCACTCTAGGTAAGTGTGAAAATCATTCAATTCGATGAATATAATATAAAGGTTTGTGTATGTTACACTATAAATTTCATAAGAATATTTCATTGATATAATAATTATTTTTAAAATCAAAACGGTTAAATCCAGATAAAACCAATGCCTTTTTTTTAACTAACTACAACTTGATTGGTAAACACATTTTGCGATCAGGTACAAGCAACTGCTATTTAATCTACCTAGACATCTAGGTCGGTTCCCTGTGAAAAACCCTAAAATTATCCCAACTACTTGAATACTTTTCTCGATTTCATTCCATCCTTTTGATCTAGCTTTATCCTTGACATACACGTATGTTTAACTTTAATATTAAAACGTAAAACCCCTTTTTATGTAACTTGTTTAATGATTTAATGTAAATACAAGGAGATTGTCTAATCCTAAATCTAAAAATATTATTCTACGTAAAATATACCATGTAACATTAACAACATAATATACAATTAAATTAAAATGGTCGTTCTTAATCAAGAGGCTTATGATTATAACACCGATTAATTATACCAATTACTTATAAACAAAGTTTTGTGCCTTAAATTTAATAAATAATTTTAAAATAATAATATTTTTAATCCACACTGCATCAGTCAACAGAGTCCTAAACAGGTTTGTACAGGAACTTTAAAGTATATCTACAATTACTATATCAATTACGCATGTCACAAAAAGGAAAAAGTACATTATAATGTTTGTGTTGAAATGGATGCCATCATAACGGAATGCGCATGGCTGAATAATGGAAATTTCTCCATAAGAAAATACATGTGTTTTAGGAGATAGCGTCTCAAGTAAGGCAATACCTACTGGTAGTGTTATTAATCTATGTAACATACTATGGAATGCTGCTAGTTTATGTTTTACGGGATGGCATGAACTTTTTTTTTATCGTTCTATCAGTGTGTGATGGTTTATGAAAGACTGAAAAAATGTGTTTATTGTTTTCTTTTTTTATAGTTAAATCAAGAAAATTAATACTATTATTGATTTCTTTCTCAATAGTGAATTTCATGTTATTATGTAAACTGTTTATGTAGTCTAGAAATTGTTTTAGTTGTCTGTCAGCTCCTGTAAAACAAGCTAGGATATCATCCACATATCTATACCAATAAATAAATTGAGTAAAAACTGGATGATTTGAAATTTGATGTTCTAACGAATTCGTAGAGATTTCAGCTAGTATTTCTTTTTTTATAGTGTCTTATGGTCCAAAATGACAGTATTATTTCAATCAAAATGTTGTAGATTGTAAATTGCATGCTTTGATGAAGCGGTGTATGTTTGGTTGGTGTTTCTTTTGCAGTATTTATGTTCATATATTCTGCATTTTAGGTATTCTTTGGTTTGGCCAATCCAAACAATCTATTTTATATATTACATTTGCTAGATTTAGTTTAGGGGTGGCTGGATTTAATTTCGTAAAAAGGGTTTTTGTATTATTAGATAGTTTATCAGCAATACTTATTTTGTGTGGTTTAAGTACGTTTCTAATTTTTGTATTGGGTTCTGAAATGATGGTAGTGAGATAAAGTTACTTTCTTTTCAGGAGGTTATTTTATTTTTGCTGGAGTTGTAAATTTGACTTATTCTATTTTTAATAATTGGTTCGTAAAATTTTTTGTGTAGTTTTTGTTTTGTAGAATATTTTTTATTTTATTTAAATTGTGTGGTCTGTTATTTGGATCAGTTAATTTAACAGCCCTATCAACAAGTGCGTTTACCACACTTTTTTTATATTTATCAAGGGTGTATAAGTTAAAGTTTAGATTTCTACCAGACCAAATGGGCTTAGTGTACCAATTAGTAATGATGTTACCATCCTTATCGTAAGAGATGTTGATGCCTAGATAGTTTATTGATCAATTATTTTTTGTTTCATGTGTAAAATTTCGGTTCTCGTGGAAAAATTGAAGTTTATTTTTTGGTATGTAAGAATGCAATCGTCAACAATAAGATTATTTAATACATTCATTTCTACATGCTCCCTTACAATATTTGCTATTGTAGCGGAAATAGGTGATCCCATTGCTACGCCAAAAATTTGTGAGAAAAATTCGAAATTAAGTTAAAAGAAAGTAAACATAATTTAGTGGATTTAATAAGTTTATCTTCTGGAATTGTATTGTGTTGTTTTATGGAATTTAAGTTTTCTTCTATTCTTTTAATAACAAGTTCAATTGGTACATTAGTGTATAGTGAGACGACATCAAATGAGACCAGAATGTAATCCTTGGGGATTTTTTCGTTTTTGATAAAGGTATTTTTTTATTCATATATGATCTACAAAATTGAAAAATAAAAGATGTCAATCAAACGGCCAGGAAGAAAACTATACTAATATTCATTAATTTCGTTTTAAGAACTTACATCTTATAAGTTAATACAATAATTTTCTCTTGACTACTGTAAAACATGTTGAAACTAATCAAAAATAAAATGTCTAGTAGCATTTTACATTATCATAATTTTATTACTGATGGTTCCATTTTGGTATGCATCAGAACCGTACTGGCTTATTTGAAAACAACATAATTTAGTGGGCATCACACAAGGACCTTAGTAATAGTCGAATATAACTTTGATGTAACATTAATGGGGGAGCCAAAATTTGAGGTCTCAAAATTTACATAATATGGCGATGCAGCACCAGGTGTAAAAAAATAACTCACCTGTTAAGTAGGTTTTACCCTGTACATTATGAATCTGCTCGTAGTGAGCTTGTAGGCGGTAAAAATAATAACGATTTACTAAGAGCAGTACTTGGATGGAAAACAAATTGAGAAATAACGCCGCAGTCAAAATTAAAAAACTTACCTAAAAGTAGGTGTCCCTAATATAGCTTTGTGTTCTTAGAATTCGCATATAAGCTGTACAATAAGTGAAAATTGGTATTAATAACGATGAGTTGCTAAATGCCAATATCGTCAAAAATAGAACTGGGATACATTAGATGGCAGCCTTTATACATTTTTAATTAGCCTTGAGGGACGATCTGTTTGGATTGAAATAAGGAAAGGGATCAAGGACAATCAAACAAAAGAGACTACAGCATTCCTAATTTTTTTATGTTAGTGAATTCTCGTGCGTCTATACAAATTTTAACAAAATTGCCTCCCCTGAATTAACGCCTCTGAGCAATATTTCGGTTGCCGGCTAACCTTACACGGGCTCTTATGTTTTATTACATAATCGTTTTCAAGAGGGGGTGGCAAGTACCCCTTCTTGTCCTTCTCTGTAAATGCCTATGAACGCAAGATAACAAGACTAAACTATTTTCCTTTCGATAACAAAACAAAAAATACAAATTAATACAAAGCTAAATAAATGGAGAGCTAAACTGACCTTTCATTTTATTTTGATAGCCCCTTTTGAGTTTTAGGGAGTTAAGAGGCCCCCAGCAAGCTGTTAAATATCTTAGTATATTTAAAGTGCAGGTTGCCGAAATACAAAAAGATATAGAAGCCGGTAAAAAAATTCGGAAAGCACTTTTTGGAATTTTTAAATAATATGTAGATATTAGATAGTAAAATTAACAAGAACATACAGTGTGAGCATAAAGGAGGGAGGAAGAAGGGGAAAGAGAGAATAGAGGACGTAGCACAGACAGAAAAGTAATAAAATTACTCAAGGGATTACATTTACTTACACGTCAAGAACGCATATTCTAGTAAGAAACTGCTAGAACCTTGAAACGCATAAGGAATTTTTTTTGTCTATATTTCAAAAGAAATATCTCAGAAAACATTAAAGATATTTGAACGCGGTTTGAAGTAAATTGCGGTTTTTTGTTTGGTTTTGGGGTAGATTAATTAGTTTTGGTTTGTATGAATTTTAATTCCAGATAAAGGAAACAGTGCAAATTTAACAAAATTTCACGAAGATGCCAAACGTACATTAAAAGTACCGTGAATTTCGCAAGTAATTGGACTATATTCTTTGTGTTTGGTTAAGATGTGCACGAAGTTGCACCTCAGTGATTTGCAGTTCACGTAAATACGTGAAATATTTCGTTCTATATAGAACATGTCTTTCAAATAACCCTCGTGATATTCAGGCGGCAATGAGGCTGTAACTAATTCAAGTTCTGATTCATTTACTATGGTAAAAATCAATAAAATCCTAACGGTATCTCGGTTCAGCGCTTTAGGATTGTTAAGATGATGTATTCGTGTTTAACAATGTAAATAGTGTAATATTGTCAGGGTGATCAATAGTGGAAGAATAAAAATACATAGCAAAATAAGTTGTGTTTAATTGGTCTAGCAAAAATAAAGCGAACCAACCTTAATATCCAAAGCATACGGTATTTTGAGCCGGACTGTTAGATTTAATTTAAAATTCGACTGTAACCATAAAACATAGGATCGCGGATTTCTAGATACATATCAAATTTCTACTGTCTTTATACAAAATGTCTATGGTATTCTAGTATTCCTGAACTTTCCCTAGAAGTGTTGTAGTGCTTCTGAACGTTTTCTAGACTGTCCAGGTTAGTGTTATAATATAACAAACTGTTTCCAGGCTGTTAATGCTGTATCAGTAATTACAGACCAATATCGCTTATAAATTCATTGGGAAAAATCTTTGAAAAATGTTTCAAGGTGAGATTGGTCAAATTTTTGGAAGGATTTAATATTTTGAGTGAAAATCAATATGGTTTTCGGACAGGCAAGAGCACTGAGATGGCTATTTTCAGTTTGGTGAATCACCTAAACGACAATTTAAATAAGGGTAGGAGATGCTTGGCGGTATTTTTGGACCTCGCCAAGGCTTTTGATACTGTCGATCATAACATACTTTTTACAAGACTGGAAAGAATGGGAGTGAGGGGTGTCTGTTTGGGATTGATCCGGAATTATCTTACAGGACGAACTCACATTACAAAAGTTAATGGTACTTTAAGCACTCCACTAGTTAGCTCGATTGGAGTACCACAGGGCACGGTTCTAGGACCAATTTTATTCCTTGCTTATATAAACAGCATTTTTTTATTGAATATTGATGCGAAAATTATTTCATATGCTGATGATACAGCAATAGTTTTTACAGGACAACACTGGGAACAAGTTTCAAATAATGCCTCCAGAGGATTAAGTATAATTCGTAGTTGGTTGGATAGCAACCTTCTCTCTCTTAACGTCATGAAAACTAAATTTATTTCATTCTCTATTACAAGTGTTAACTTAAATAAATATAAAAATATTATTATACATTCTCCATTTTGTTTGTCTCAAAACTGTGTAAATTGTACATGCAGGGAAAGTATTGGCTCGGTGGAGTGTTTGAGGTATTTGGGAGTGATTGTGGACCAACATCTCAGATGGAATAAACATGTTGAAATGCTAACAAAAAAACTAAAAACCCTACTACCCATCTTCTATCAATTAAGAGATATCCTAACACACCACACCTTACTAACATCAGTATATACATCACTTGTGGAATCGATCCTGAGGTATGCTTTGGTTATATGGGGAGGTTCAACAGACAGTACGATAAGTCCACTCAGAGTTTGCCAAAACTCTATAATTAAGGTTATGCTTAAAAAGGAAAGACGGTTTGCAACAGAAACGCTGTA
Source organism: Polydrusus tereticollis (assembly GCA_963920685.1). Lineage (NCBI taxonomy): Eukaryota > Metazoa > Arthropoda > Insecta > Coleoptera > Curculionidae > Polydrusus > Polydrusus tereticollis. The sequence continues at coordinate 63,694,553 of OY987329.1, forward strand.
CAGGGACTCCGGATTGTTGAATCTTAGGCTACTATATGTTTTGTGTGGTGTTGTGTTTGTTTACCTACACTTTGACCCTGTCCAAAACCTGGTAGCTCATGCTTATAATACTAGAAAGAAAAGTAATAAAGAAATGTCACAAAACTTCTTCACTACAACATTTGCACAAAAATTTTTGTCTTTTAATGGACCCAAATATTTCAATAAGCTTCCTGTTGAAGTTCGTATGATAGATAAACCTAACAAATTCAAAATGATGGCCAAAAAGTATATTACCTGTAATCAAGAAAAGTTTACATGAATTTTCTTCTCATCTTTTGTTTGTAACCCGCTCATCGACCTACACCCTATAAATATAATATACCACTCTCTGTCGGTCTCAGCCGTCTCAGCCACGCCTAGTATAAACTAACAATGCATCTTGGATTATTTCTCCGTTGCCATAGATGAATTGCAAGATTTAAGAACTATCCAATAAAAACTTTGTAGGTGGAGCACAGTACAAATTTTTCAAAATTTAGGTGCTCCTCTCTCTTACCTAGTATTCTATATTTTATTGTTAATCAATTGCATTTCTTAAAACAATAGTTTTAGAATTTTTTATGTAATCAATTCTCGTAATATATTTGAATATATATTTGAATTTGAATCAGTGGTCCTTAACTGGTACGAGACTGTCAGGAGTGTTCTAGGGTCCGAATAGAAGTTCAGCCTCAAAAAAGTGTAGTGTTGTGCGACAACGTAACTTAGTAGTGTGTTGAAAACATCAAGCAGTAAGTTTTTAAAACAGATTTCGACGTTTTATATGTATGTAAATAAATTTTATCACTGTAGATTCTGTTTTGTTGATGTTTGACCAATGACTTGGTAAATTTAACACTGATAGTTTAAAAAACAAAATTCGTTATTCTATATTCATGTAAATTACATATTTTACGTTTATACAAATTCTCTTTGTATCTAAGTTGAGATTAGATAGATAGTAGTTAAGCAAATTTGGTATTTTATAAAAATTTAAAAAATATTTCAGGGTTCTATATTTAAGTAAATGTTCTGTGGGTAGTCAGTTGGATATATTAGTCCAGCAAATTTCGGATTTGGTGAAATTTTAAAGTAAATCTCAACGTTGTATATGTATGTATATTTTCTGTGATTACTTAATTGAGTATTAGGGTAGTCCATTTCATATTTTAGTAGAGTTTAGTAGGTGTTTGGAGCGCTAGTCTCGATTTCACATATCTGGATTATTTTTATAGAAAAATAAATTAATCTTTTATAAAATGGAGACACAAACTACTTTGGATGCTTTAAAGGATCAGCGCAGTAAAGTAAAGGCTTTGAGTACTCGATCACAGACTTGGTTTGGTAAAAATAAAAATAATGATGAGGAAATACAACAAGTTTCATTTCGTGAGGAGTCTTTAAAACAGACCTTTCAAGAGTAATCGAATATTCAAGACAAGATCGAGGAATTAAGTCCAGAGGATTTGGATAGAGATGAAGTCGAGGGTATATATTTTACGTTGTTGGTTAATTACCAATAAGTTAGTTCAACCTGTTAATTTAACAATATACAGGGTAAGTCACGACAACGTATTGTGCAAAATGTCGGTCAACCATATATAAGTTCAGTAGATAAAGCTATAAGAGTTCTGGCTCAAAATCCCATAAGAAATAACATTGGCCGAAAACCTGCATTTTTAGTGCCATTTTAGGGGCGTGGCACTTTTCCTGGAAGTCACCATCCTCTCTTAACCCGAGCGGAACCCAACTACTATCGCCATCTAGTATCTGACGTCATAACTACTCGCAGTAGATACAGGATCCGTATTAACCTAAGTGGCCCCCCTGGTATTACCAGGGGGGCCCCATTATTTGAAGATTCTAACCTAACAGTATTCCCCATGGAACCCAAGTACCCGCGGAGCCCCCCCAAATCCCCTTTAGTACGTGACTGTGAACGATTAATTGTAGAGGCGCCACCTAGCGGAGGAGAGATGACGTAGCACGTTCTCAATAGTACCCAAGTATACCCAAACCCAAGTACCTAACCTGAACATCTATCTAAATAATCAATATTGAACAACATAATGAATAAATAAGAACAGAAAAAAAGTTTGTGCAGTCAGCGGGAATTAAACCATAAACCTCTGGGGCCAAACCTCAAAGCCTTGCAAAATACGCTACGAGAGCATATAGATTAAAACTGCTAAACAATGTTTGACAACGTGAAACCACGGAGGCACATCTGATTAGATTGCTGGAACAAAAGGTCCTTAAGTGGGGTTATGGTGGTGTTTTATAATGTACAAAATTAGGGTAAACCAGGCTGGGCCCTCCAATGTTAATTTCGGAGGGATTTTTATGACTCATATCTCCGGAACCAATGGGCCTAGGATATTGCGAATGCGTAGCTGAGGTCTATGAAATGGGTTCTTGCGCGTGACCCAAAAATGACACCTGTCACCTGTCAATTAAGAACTGTCGCCTGTCAGATGTCACCTGTCAAATGTCAAAATCGACAGCTGATGTACGTCACGTGTTTAGGGTGACGTCATGAGTCGTTTAAAAAAAGAACGGGGTTGATCGGGCCAATAGGGCCAAAGTTGATATAGCTAATGCCCTAATGGCAGGGGGGTGAAAGATTGCAAATATATGTCACGTGTTTAGGGTGACGTCATGAGTCGTTTAAAAAAAGAACGGGGTAATTTATTAACAAACCCTAAGTGTGGCGGTGATGACAAAATGGCGGTAAACCTAGCTTTTATAATGCATTCACCATTTTATCGACAAACCAGTACTAATGGCGTTGCCAAACCAATATTTCCCCTTATTCAACATAAAAATTGTCGAAACGGCAACACCGCCGTTCCAATACTGAAAATTTAAGAAAATACGCTTAGGCCATATTGTAATAGCCGTTCGCAACAGTAACTAGGTAAAACAAAGAACCTTAAGTGTGGTTATAGGGATATATTATTATCGATACCAATTTATTAACAAATCTTAAACCTTAAACTGAACCAGGGTTCCATCAATTTAGAACGAAATAAAAATTCGACACAAGACACTTATTGCCAATCTTGTATATAGGTACAATATATTATAAGTTCAAAATTTAGCGAAAAATATTTACAGTTAAAACTAAGGATTAGAAACATTTACCGTGCAAGAATAGGCATATCTACATACAATTAAAAAACTAGGACTAGAAACATTTATATTAGGAACATTACCGCACAAGAAGGCATATCTATATACAAACTTAAAAACAAACAAAAAAATGAATGGAAAAAGACATTGGCGGGTATGGGCATTTGAACAGAGTAATCATACCTTATTTCAGCTCCTATATCAAAAAAAGGATTCTTTATTTACAAAAGAGCATTCCTTCTCCCAAGGATCGTTGAAAAACGCTTCTAATCAGTCCATTCTATTCAATTAGGGAAATCAGGACACACTTCAGGCTATATTCCATGATAACAATCTAAATCCATGCCTTCACTCGATACTGCCGCTCACTCCTCGACCATACAATATACATTTTACAATTCTTCAAAGAAAAAAAATCCTTTTTTGGCACAATAATAATGACAGTGTCAGTATTTTTCAGAAAAAAACCGGTGTATGATTCGTTGTCATAACATTTTATTAATAAATATATTTTCTGTTTTAAATTTATTACGATTACAACATTAGTAGAAATATCAGTTTGTTGACTTCGATGTAGTTAACCTTGATATTAAATGCAACTAAATAGTATTGCCGTTATTATTATAGGTCAGTCGTTGAAAACAATATTTAAATTTATTTACAATTGTACAAAAAACAAAGCAGCTCGCTTCTATAAATAATAATATGTATACAAGGTGAACCGAAAAGTTGGGTATGAATATAGATAAATTATTAATAAAGTTTATAGGTACATTGTTTCCTAATTATACCGGTTAACCCGACTAAGTTTAATTTTTCCTATAATGACGTATATTGCAAACAAGTAAGATCTGGGAACTTCATAAAAATAAATTAATATACATTAGATGACCTTTCTAAATTCTGAGAATTGTTGCGACATTGAAATACCTTATATTATACGGTTCACTGCACATTTTATTCCTCGATTAATATTTAAAAAATACCAAGAGTAGTTGGATAACTAAGTAATTGTATATAACATTCAACCTGGTACAATGCCAGGGTTACACCGGTAACCGTGAAAAGAGGCATACATCAAAGCTTTGTATCAAGAACAGAATAGCACACAAAACATCAAGAACCAGTAAAACAAAGTATAGAAGAAAATAAGTTAAGTTTTGATTTGATCATATCAAGAAAATGTATAGCAGAAGGAGATCAAGAAGAATATTTGAAGAAAGAAAAATCAAGAAAACATGACACAGCTAGACTAAGAAAAACATTATTATACGAAACCAATAAACCAATAGAAAAGAAAGGATAAAAATTACATGAGGTGCGATTACAAACAAAGATCCGTAGAATCGTACAACAAACGGTGTCTACCAGTTGTATTTTTCGAAGATTGTAATAGTTTTAAATACCGAATGATACACTGTCAAATTCGAAAAGTTCAGGCATGACCAATCACAATATACTACACCTCTACTATACTTCTCATTATTCCTAAATCGATGGGGATTATAGAGAGATCGTCACAACTAAAGAACTCAAAATAGCGGTGTGCCAGGGAGTTGAGCTGGATTTGCAAAAAATCTTTGTATCTGCTGATATAAAATAAATTGACATAAAATTGTTTAAAAATTAGACCCCGTTTCCTTTATACTAAAAGACTCGGGGAAAATTAGAGAAAACATTAGAAGGCACTTAAGTTGACTTTAATCTAATAGATTGATATAGAGAATCGATATATCTAGGTATGTACTCATAAATATAGAAATGGTAAAATCAAGAGCCAGGAAAGGCCTTTTAGATCGCTCCTGTTAATATTAATACCAAAAGTTAGTGGTAGCGTAGGAAAACTGTCATTGACTAAAAACAAAAGATTGCTACCCCCATTATGCCCCAAATGTTTATTGTCCCCTCAACAATTCCTGTTATAAACTCCCAACACCCCACCGTCTCTATAATTAAATAAAACATTATATTCACTTGCACATAAATAACAGTCTTTAAATGGATAGCTAAAATATTGAGATAAGTCAGGTATCTTGTAGAGTACAAAGGTTTTCTGTGAGCATAAAAAATAGAAATAAGCAATACATTACAAATAAAGAAGGCTATATTTTATAGTCTGCATATGAGGGAAAATAAAAGTTCACATAAAAAGACAGTTATCACTAACCTCGTATATATACTACACAGATATAAAAAACCAGCGCAAAAAATAAAATGGCATATCGTCAAGTTCAAAAGACCCTGTATATAATAATATTTGGAGTACAGTGTACTACTTAAATATATAAAACAAAAAATATTTTCAGATTAAAAATTATAAAATAAGCCATTCATTTTCCTGCAATTATAAATTTGAAGACCGGTAAATCCTGAGAAGGTCAAAAGCAGCATACACGAGTCAAAGGTCAAAGCAGTACCATTTTACTAATTCATCAACAGTAATCAGATATACTTACTTACAAAGTCAATTTTTAGGATTACTGTTCTGTTAGTCGTCTCTTTTGAGAACCCTGTATGGAAATTGAAATAAATAATTAGGATCCGTCTATTTAATAAATAAACAAGTTCTCATTAATAAATAATTACGAACAAAATATTATACTAAACCTTTACCTATATAGGCACAATCTAGCTATGAGTTAAGTGTCCAAGTTTCCCCATTTTAAAAATGTATTAAAATATAAATAATTGCATTTTTATCCGCTTTATTACAGATATTAAACATGAAAATATTGTTTAAAGAAAAACCACATATTGAAAGGTCAAAAATTAACATGAATAAAGCATTATCTAAACAAGACTCGTAGGTAACTGACGATCTGCATGATGATGTTACATTTTTAATTATTATAAACAATTTTAAATTATTTCTTCTTCTTATACAGAGCCAGAGAAAAGCACTTGTCTAACTAAGAAATAAAATAAATTAAAAATATGTTGGAAACACTACATTAGGAATATACCATGAAAAATATTTCAACTGACTGAATGTGCTTGGTATGTACCTAAATTGTTTGATGCAAATTAGGATTTGAACAACAGAAACCCGATAAGGAATGATCGTATATAGATGTACTAGGTCATAGCCCTTGCATAAGACACACTCAGCATGTTCTTGCTCGATGAACCAAGAGGTTTGACTACATAAATTATTATGCAGTCGGTACTCTCTTACGGAGTCACTACCTAATGCATTATAAAAAAGTCGACGTTATTAAAAAATTCAGACTCTTCAAGATCAAAATAAAAATGTTTAATAATTATAGCAAAATTACCATGATTTATAGAGATTCGTACTTTACACTAAGACTTACGAACGCCCAAGAATACGTAAAAAGTAATTCAAATTAAATTATTTATTGTCAAGAAAAATATTGCAATGTGATAGAATGTAAAAAGCTTAAAAATATAGTACTTTACAAAAATTATACAGTAGACAATGAAAGTATCAGTCAAAATTTACAATAAACATTCAAGGATATCCAAGTCTATATATTATTTATTAACACAGTTGTGTGTAACAATATCCAAAAAACTAAGGTTTACTAGAACACACGGTATACAGCACGATAGAAATACTTTACATATTTCATATTCTAATGTGATAAAAGAATAAAACATAATTATAGTTTAAAGTCAAGCCTATAAATATTATTCTCAAAAGAAAAGGTACCTTGCTCTGTACGAAAAGTAATTAGAAGTGCTAATATTCAATCAAGAAAATACTATGGCAAGTTATGGATACTGATATAGGTTCATAAAAATAAATAATAAAAAAAGACAACAGGCTGTTATTTTAAGTTATATAAAGATGTAGAATATTTCCTTAAAGAGAAAACTCTTGTCAATTTTTCACAAGAAACAATAAACAATTTAATAAAATGTAAGCACCTGTATAAATTGGGGAAAAAATTGAACTAAAATCTGTAACGATAATAAAAGCATTTAAAAAATGTGCGTATAATAAGATAAGATACCTATCTATAGCGAACAAATATTGAACGTTTCGAACCCCAGAACTAACCCTGTATATACATTTACAAACATCGAAAATTAAGCAGGTTAAATAAACTAAAAATGTACCTTGTGGGAATTCACAGTACTGTAGAGAAACAGTAAAAATCCAACTCAACACATGGAAAGTGGTCATTTTAAAATATATTCTGCACTTGGCATATAATTAATTCGATTATATCATTTGTAAAAATACCCGATACTCCTAAACTTTTGCATAAAATAGATGTAATTTTAGATAACCTTGATATTAAAATGCATATAGTTTGAATACCGAAACAGTAGAAATTTTAGAGTAACGAGAAATATTATAAACATATTTAAATTATGCGTAGATCAGAGAGAAATGTATGTATCTACCAAAAACGAAATTGTATTAATTTATTCTATAAAAGACAACGTGCATACGGGGGAAGCTAATAAAACAGTCATTTTTATTTTATTACATTTTTCCAAAAACTATTTAGCTAAATTATTAAAATTTAATACACAATGACGCCTAATTATGTTGATACATTGTTAACAAAACTGGTGTTTTTCTAGTCACCCGTTTCTGATATAGGTACATTTTGATATTTGATTATTAGTAATTATATAAAACGATAGGTAAAGTCGATACAAGCACGGCTTTTTAAAACGAAGAGGGTTAAACATTTAATATTTATCAAATGTAAGATACAAAAAATTAAAGTTCTACTTGCAACCTAGAATATAAAGCTAAAAAGCCAAATTTTTGTCAGATAAACGCTACGTTAAGGTACCGTTCAAATGAAGGAAATAAAAAGTTTGCCAATTTTTGCAGAAATTTTATATCTACGACAACATGGTTCGGGGAAGCTTCTGAAAAAAACTTTGGAACAGAGCTGTTCCCCCGGAACAGACCTGTTGAACAGACCTGTTCCCCCGGAACAGACCTGTTCCCCCGGAACTGACCTGTTGAACAGACCTGTTCCCCCGGAACAGCTCTGTTCCAAAGTTTTTTTCAGAAGCTTCCCCGAACCATGTTGTCGTAGATATAAAATTTCTGCAAAAATTGGCAAACTTTTCATTTCCTTCATTTGAACGGTACCTTAACGTAGCGTTTATCTGACAAAAATTTGGCTTTTTAGCTTTATATTCTAGGTTGCAAGTAGAACTTTAATTTTTTGTATCTTACATTTGATAAATATTAAATGTTTAACCCTCTTCGTTTTAAAAAGCCGTGCTTGTATCGACTTTACCTATCGTTTTATATAATTACTAATAATCAAATATCAAAATGTACCTATATCAGAAACGGGTGACTAGAAAAACACCAGTTTTGTTAACAATGTATCAACATAATTAGGCGTCATTGTGTATTAAATTTTAATAATTTAGCTAAATAGTTTTTGGAAAAATGTAATAAAATAAAAATGACTTTTTTATTAGCTTCCCCCGTATGCACGTTGTCTTTTATAGAATAAATTAATACAATTTCGTTTTTGGTAGATACATACATTTCTCTCTGATCTACGCATAATTTAAATATGTTTATAATATTTCTCGTTACTCTAAAATTTCTACTGTTTCGGTATTCAAACTATATGCATTTTAATATCAAGGTTATCTAAAATTACATCTATTTTATGCAAAAGTTTAGGAGTATCGGGTATTTTTACAAATGATATAATCGAATTAATTATATGCCAAGTGCAGAATATATTTTAAAATGACCACTTTCCATGTGTTGAGTTGGATTTTTACTGTTTCTCTACATTACTGTGAATTCCCACAAGGTACATTTTTAGTTTATTTAACCTGCTTAATTTTCGATGTTTGTAAATGTATATACAGGGTTAGTTCTGGGGTTCGAAACGTTCAATATTTGTTCGCTATAGATAGGTATCTTATCTTATTACACGCACATTTTTTAAATGCTTTTATTATCGTTACATATTTTAGTTCAATTTTTTCCCCAATTTATACAGGTGCTTACATTTTATTAAATTGTTTATTGTTTCTTGTGAAAAATTGACAAGAGTTTTCTCTTTAAGGAAATATTCTACATCTTTATATAACTTAAAATAACAGCCTGTTGTCTTTTTTTATTATTTATTTTTATGAACCTATATCAGTATCCATAACTTGCCATAGTATTTTCTTGATTGAATATTAGCACTTCTAATTACTTTTCGTACAGAGCAAGGTACCTTTTCTTTTGAGAATAATATTTATAGGCTTGACTTTAAACTATAATTATGTTTTATTCTTTTATCACATTAGAATATGAAATATGTAAAGTATTTCTATCGTGCTGTATACCGTGTGTTCTAGTAAACCTTAGTTTTTTGGATATTGTTACACACAACTGTGTTAATAAATAATATATAGACTTGGATATCCTTGAATGTTTATTGTAAATTTTGACTGATACTTTCATTGTCTACTGTATAATTTTTGTAAAGTACTATATTTTTAAGCTTTTTACATTCTATCACATTGCAATATTTTTCTTGACAATAAATAATTTAATTTGAATTACTTTTTACGTATTCTTGGGCGTTCGTAAGTCTTAGTGTAAAGTACGAATCTCTATAAATCATGGTAATTTTGCTATAATTATTGAACATTTTTATTTTGATCTTGAAGAGTCTGAATTTTTTAATAACGTCGACTTTTTTATAATGCATTAGGTAGTGACTCCGTAAGAGAGTACCGACTGCATAATAATTTATGTAGTCAAACCTCTTGGTTCATCGAGCAAGAACATGCTGAGTGTGTCTTATGCAAGGGCTATGACCTAGTACATCTATATACGATCATTCCTTATCGGGTTTCTGTTGTTCAAATCCTAATTTGCATCAAACAATTTAGGTACATACCAAGCACATTCAGTCAGTTGAAATATTTTTCATGGTATATTCCTAATGTAGTGTTTCCAACATATTTTTAATTTATTTTATTTCTTAGTTAGACAAGTGCTTTTCTCTGGCTCTGTATAAGAAGAAGAAATAATTTAAAATTGTTTATAATAATTAAAAATGTAACATCATCATGCAGATCGTCAGTTACCTACGAGTCTTGTTTAGATAATGCTTTATTCATGTTAATTTTTGACCTTTCAATATGTGGTTTTTCTTTAAACAATATTTTCATGTTTAATATCTGTAATAAAGCGGATAAAAATGCAATTATTTATATTTTAATACATTTTTAAAATGGGGAAACTTGGACACTTAACTCATAGCTAGATTGTGCCTATATAGGTAAAGGTTTAGTATAATATTTTGTTCGTAATTATTTATTAATGAGAACTTGTTTATTTATTAAATAGACGGATCCTAATTATTTATTTCAATTTCCATACAGGGTTCTCAAAAGAGACGACTAACAGAACAGTAATCCTAAAAATTGACTTTGTAAGTAAGTATATCTGATTACTGTTGATGAATTAGTAAAATGGTACTGCTTTGACCTTTGACTCGTGTATGCTGCTTTTGACCTTCTCAGGATTTACCGGTCTTCAAATTTATAATTGCAGGAAAATGAATGACTTATTTTATAATTTTTAATCTGAAAATATTTTTTGTTTTATATATTTAAGTAGTACACTGTACTCCAAATATTATTATATACAGGGTCTTTTGAACTTGACGATATGCCATTTTATTTTTTGCGCTGGTTTTTTATATCTGTGTAGTATATATACGAGGTTAGTGATAACTGTCTTTTTATGTGAACTTTTATTTTCCCTCATATGCAGACTATAAAATATAGCCTTCTTTATTTGTAATGTATTGCTTATTTCTATTTTTTATGCTCACAGAAAACCTTTGTACTCTACAAGATACCTGACTTATCTCAATATTTTAGCTATCCATTTAAAGACTGTTATTTATGTGCAAGTGAATATAATGTTTTATTTAATTATAGAGACGGTGGGGTGTTGGGAGTTTATAACAGGAATTGTTGAGGGGACAATAAACATTTGGGGCATAATGGGGGTAGCAATCTTTTGTTTTTAGTCAATGACAGTTTTCCTACGCTACCACTAACTTTTGGTATTAATATTAACAGGAGCGATCTAAAAGGCCTTTCCTGGCTCTTGATTTTACCATTTCTATATTTATGAGTACATACCTAGATATATCGATTCTCTATATCAATCTATTAGATTAAAGTCAACTTAAGTGCCTTCTAATGTTTTCTCTAATTTTCCCCGAGTCTTTTAGTATAAAGGAAACGGGGTCTAATTTTTAAACAATTTTATGTCAATTTATTTTATATCAGCAGATACAAAGATTTTTTGCAAATCCAGCTCAACTCCCTGGCACACCGCTATTTTGAGTTCTTTAGTTGTGACGATCTCTCTATAATCCCCATCGATTTAGGAATAATGAGAAGTATAGTAGAGGTGTAGTATATTGTGATTGGTCATGCCTGAACTTTTCGAATTTGACAGTGTATCATTAAATAAATAAATAAAATAAATAAATAAAGTCTTTATTGTAATTTTTAAAAAATTAATTACAAAAGGCGAAGTTGAAGCAAGCTTCCTCACTTAACCTAAGGAAAATATATACATTTTTATTCATCCATTATTTAGCAGAAAAAAAGTAAAAACATTTTGTACTGTAGGTTGAACCCTATTAGGGTATTATATAAATCAATCAGAATAACGAGTATAAACTAGATAATAAGTTTTATGACTTCTTTAACTCCTATTTTAAATCTTATGCCCGTAAGTTGCCTTATGTGGAGGGGTATTTTATTATATAATTTTGCCACATTATGACTAAATGATTTCTCAAAATTACTAGACGTGTGTGCCGGAGTAGTTATAGTATATTTATGGCGAAGTTCCAAATTGTGCATGTCACTGCGAAATTTAATGTTCTCGTATAAGTAATCCGGACACCTTCTAGAGATTATACTGTTGTATAGAACTACAGAGTGTAGGACTCTTCTTTCGTTCATTCGTAACCATTTTATTTCGTTTAGTTTCGCAGACACTCCCCTTTCACGCTTCCTAATACCCCCTATCAGACGCACGCAAGAATTCTGAATTAATTGGATACGCCGAGCATCAACACTGAGCAGACAAGGACCATATACTACGTCCGCGTAATTAAAGTGCGATAAAACTATGGAGTCACATAGCATTTTTTTAAGTTTATCAGATAGAATTGTTCTATAATTGAATATTAATTTCAGATTTGTAAAAGCCCTTTTTATGCACATACCAACATGTTCAGAAAATCTAAGACCATTATCGAGTACTAGGCCCAGATTCCTTGCAGAATTTACCAACTTAAGCGTATCGTTATTTACAATTATTTTAACATGTTTTTGACATAACAATTGATCTTTCTTCCTACCAAAGAGAAGTCCCTGCGATTTACTGGGGTTTATACTTAAACAGTGTGCTTGAGATACCTGTAAAATGACACCCAGATCCTCATTGATCTTGTTATTGGCATTAACAATTTCACTAGGTTTAAAGGAAATGTAGATCTGTGTATCATCCGCGTAAAAGTGGGTTCTACAGTGCTTGATTCGCGTTATAAGTTGTGCTGTATACAGAGTAAAAAACAATGGTCCTAGTATCGATCCCTGCGGAACACCAAACCTCAAGTCCCTCGACCCCGATGTATTTCCGTTTAGAACAACCATTTGTCTCCTGTTTTCTAAGTAGCTTCTAACAAGGTTACATGCATTGTTCTGGAAACCGAGATATTTAAGAATTGCTACAAAGAGGGTGTGATTGAGCTTGTCAAATGCTTTGGTATAATCTAATAGGATCAACAATGTGAGCTCGCCCCTTTCCGTTGCCTCAAATATATCGTTTGTAACTTTTAGCAGAGCGGTAGTGCAACTATAATTTTTTCTAAATCCGGACTGCACGCTTGGCAGAATACTGCACTGACCCACATAGTCTCTAATTTGATTGTTAAGTACCTTTTCGATTATTTTAGATAGGGTTGGTAAGATGCTCACCGGACGCAAATCTTTTAGCTCACTAGGGTCCTTAACCTTAGGCAACGGAATTACGCAAGAAATTTTCCATATTTCTGGAAAAGTCTCCATTTCTATACTGTAGTTCACCAAGTGCGCAATAACTGGTATAATAACAGGACAGCAACGCAGTAGCATATCGACACCTATCTCATCATGCCCCACAGCCCTCGATTTTATTGAGAACAATGCGTCTTTAATTTCATCCAAAGTGGCCATTCTAAAATAAAACTCAGTAACATTTTCTTTTTTGTTATTTAGGTAAAAGTCTAAAATAGTCGGATCCGGATCGACCTGAGGAATGTTTACAAAATAATCGTTAACCTGGTCGGCACTCCCCAACTCAATCGGAACCGACGCTATCTTCCTACCATACACATTCATATCCCTCAGTAACTTCCAGTTGTCCTTGGGACCGTTTAGCCGAATTCTATTTTCTAAATACGCCTTTTTCTCCCTATCGATCGCCGCAGTAACAAAATTACGATATTGTCGGTAGTACTCCCAGTTCTGCGCATTTCTGTTTTTCTTAAACTTTGTAAGTGCTTTGTTCCTAAGTGATATCATATATTTTATGTTTTGTGTGACCCATGGTGCCTTCCTCTTGGTAATACGTGCAGTACGAGTCGGTGCATGTATATCAAAGATGTTCAAAATTAATGCGTTAAATAATTTCACCTTATCATTAATATCGGCTAAATAGTATATGTTATTAAATGGGACATGTGTAAGATCTGCGTTAAAAAAATCCTTATTAAAATACCTGTAATCCCGGTAGGTGCAGTAAAAAGGCATTGGCTTACTTGTTTTTAATTTTAAGCTACATTTTATAAGAGCATGATCAGAAACGTTAATGTTATAATCAACGTTACAGTCCACGAATAAGTCCTTGTTTGATATTAAAATTAAATCTATAAGAGTTCCACTACCTGATGACCCATATCTGGTCGGTTCATTAATAATTTGTTCTAAGCTATAGTCATTCAAAATAGACAAAAAACGCTCGACGTGTCCACACTCCAAGTTTAGAACATTGATGTTAAAGTCACCCATGCATACAAAACTATCACACTCAGGTATAAGCCTACTTATATTTTCTTCAAATTCAAAAAAAAAGTCCGACAATTCTGTGACAGGAGGGGTTCTGTATAAAACACCCATAATATTTCGTACGTTATTAATTTTAAATTTGATCCAAACCTGTTCAGCTCTGACAGTATTTACATGTTCTATTTCAGAAAATTGGAAAGTATTTTTAATGTAGAGCAAAACCCCTCCTCCACGACCCCCCACACGGTCCTTTCGGTATTTAAAACTATTACAATCTTCGAAAAATACAACTGGTAGACACCGTTTGTTGTACGATTCTACGGATCTTTGTTTGTAATCGCACCTCATGTAATTTTTATCCTTTCTTTTCTATTGGTTTATTGGTTTCGTATAATAATGTTTTTCTTAGTCTAGCTGTGTCATGTTTTCTTGATTTTTCTTTCTTCAAATATTCTTCTTGATCTCCTTCTGCTATACATTTTCTTGATATGATCAAATCAAAACTTAACTTATTTTCTTCTATACTTTGTTTTACTGGTTCTTGATGTTTTGTGTGCTATTCTGTTCTTGATACAAAGCTTTGATGTATGCCTCTTTTCACGGTTACCGGTGTAACCTTGGCATTGTACCAGGTTGAATGTTATATACAATTACTTAGTTATCCAACTACTCTTGGTATTTTTTAAATATTAATCGAGGAATAAAATGTGCAGTGAACCGTATAATATAAGGTATTTCAATGTCGCAACAATTCTCAGAATTTAGAAAGGTCATCTAATGTATATTAATTTATTTTTATGAAGTTCCCAGATCTTACTTGTTTGCAATATACGTCATTATAGGAAAAATTAAACTTAGTCGGGTTAACCGGTATAATTAGGAAACAATGTACCTATAAACTTTATTAATAATTTATCTATATTCATACCCAACTTTTCGGTTCACCTTGTATACATATTATTATTTATAGAAGCGAGCTGCTTTGTTTTTTGTACAATTGTAAATAAATTTAAATATTGTTTTCAACGACTGACCTATAATAATAACGGCAATACTATTTAGTTGCATTTAATATCAAGGTTAACTACATCGAAGTCAACAAACTGATATTTCTACTAATGTTGTAATCGTGATAAATTTAAAACAGAAAATATATTTATTAATAAAATGTTATGACAACGAATCATACACCGGTTTTTTTCTGAAAAATACTGACACTGTCATTATTATTGTGCCAAAAAAGGATTTTTTTTCTTTGAAGAATTGTAAAATGTATATTGTATGGTCGAGGAGTGAGCGGCAGTATCGAGTGAAGGCATGGATTTAGATTGTTATCATGGAATATAGCCTGAAGTGTGTCCTGATTTCCCTAATTGAATAGAATGGACTGATTAGAAGCGTTTTTCAACGATCCTTGGGAGAAGGAATGCTCTTTTGTAAATAAAGAATCCTTTTTTTGATATAGGAGCTGAAATAAGGTATGATTACTCTGTTCAAATGCCCATACCCGCCAATGTCTTTTTCCATTCATTTTTTTGTTTGTTTTTAAGTTTGTATATAGATATGCCTTCTTGTGCGGTAATGTTCCTAATATAAATGTTTCTAGTCCTAGTTTTTTAATTGTATGTAGATATGCCTATTCTTGCACGGTAAATGTTTCTAATCCTTAGTTTTAACTGTAAATATTTTTCGCTAAATTTTGAACTTATAATATATTGTACCTATATACAAGATTGGCGATAAGTGTCTTGTGTCGAATTTTTATTTCGTTCTAAATTGATGGAACCCTGGTTCAGTTTAAGGTTTAAGATTTGTTAATAAATTGGTATCGATAATAATATATCCCTATAACCACACTTAAGGTTCTTTGTTTTGCCTAGTTACTGTTGCGAACGGCTATTACAATATGGCCTAAGCGTATTTTCTTAAATTTTCAGTATTGGAACGGCGGTGTTGCCGTTTCGACAATTTTTATGTTGAATAAGGGGAAATATTGGTTTGGCAACGCCATTAGTACTGGTTTGTCGATAAAATGGTGAATGCATTATAAAAGCTAGGTTTACCGCCATTTTGTCATCACCGCCACACTTAGGGTTTGTTAATAAATTACCCCGTTCTTTTTTTAAACGACTCATGACGTCACCCTAAACACGTGACATATATTTGCAATCTTTCACCCCCCTGCCATTAGGGCATTAGCTATATCAACTTTGGCCCTATTGGCCCGATCAACCCCGTTCTTTTTTTAAACGACTCATGACATCACCCTAAACACGTGACATATATTTGCAATCTTTCACCCCCCTGCCATTAGGGCATTAGCTATATCAACTTTGGCCCTATTGGCCCGATCAACCCCGTTCTTTTTTTAAACGACTCATGACGTCACCCTAAACACGTGACGTACATCAGCTGTCGATTTTGACATTTGACAGGTGACATCTGACAGGTGACAGGTGTCATTTTCGGGTCACGCGCAAGAACCCATTTCATAGACCTCAGCTACGCATTCGTAATATCCTAGGCCCATTGGTTCCGGAGATATGAGTCATAAAAATCCCTCCGAAATTAACATTGGAGGGCCCAGCCTGGTTTACCCTAATTTTGTACATTATAAAACACCACCATAACCCCACTTAAGGACCTTTTGTTCCAGCAATCTAATCAGATGTGCCTCCGTGGTTTCACGTTGTCAAACATTGTTTAGCAGTTTTAATCTATATGCTCTCGTAGCGTATTTTGCAAGGCTTTGAGGTTTGGCCCCAGAGGTTTATGGTTCAATTCCCGCTGACTGCACAAACTTTTTTTCTGTTCTTATTTATTCATTATGTTGTTCAATATTGATTATTTAGATAGATGTTCAGGTTAGGTACTTGGGTTTGGGTATACTTGGGTACTATTGAGAACGTGCTACGTCATCTCTCCTCCGCTAGGTGGCGCCTCTACAATTAATCGTTCACAGTCACGTACTAAAGGGGATTTGGGGGGGCTCCGCGGGTACTTGGGTTCCATGGGGAATACTGTTAGGTTAGAATCTTCAAATAATGGGGCCCCCCTGGTAATACCAGGGGGGCCACTTAGGTTAATACGGATCCTGTATCTACTGCGAGTAGTTATGACGTCAGATACTAGATGGCGATAGTAGTTGGGTTCCGCTCGGGTTAAGAGAGGATGGTGACTTCCAGGAAAAGTGCCACGCCCCTAAAATGGCACTAAAAATGCAGGTTTTCGGCCAATGTTATTTCTTATGGGATTTTGAGCCAGAACTCTTATAGCTTTATCTACTAAGTTCGGGAGTATAGTTGCCAGATTTACAAATTTCACCTTTTGATGGTAATATTTCGGAATGGAGATCTCTTGCCGAAATTTTTAGGTCTTAAAATTGTCGCACATAACTTTGATATAGCGTATAGTATTTTGCAAAAGAGGTATTAAAGTTTAACATGTACTTATAGTAAACAGTTATTTGAATAGTATTTTGGATGCGCATGCACTGAATAAACCGACCTCTGTACACTTGCAAGTATTTCATCGCACGTAACAAAAAAACTATAGAGTCGCTAAAAAAGGTAACAATATCTCACAAATTCTAGATTATTTGCTAGTTTATATTATGGAAAATAAGTTCGATTTCGCGACAAAAAGAGCTTTTGAGCTGGATGGGGACCTGGATGGACTACCACTGCTTGAAGATTTTTTTGAATTTTTTACGAGGCCCGGGCGAACCCCTGTCTAAAACAACTAGCATCAATAGATTCTTAATGGAAATTGAAAATCTTCCAATATTTTCATCAAACATTTTTGATGCCGCACTGGTTTAATTCTCTAGTGGTTACATTAAATTATACTGCGTGATAAATAGGTGTGCTCACTGGATCGTTAATTTTCTGCTACCTTTGATTAAAACAATTGTTTACTTAAACACTTGTATTTTTACTCCTTAATGCAGGTTATGGCAGCATATTACAAGATTCACGACAATACGCTGGTCGATACTTAACGTTCATATTACTAACTGCTTTTTTACATTGATTCTTTAACTATTACTTGAAAGTTCATCACAAAACCGCCCCGCTATCGTAGGTAGTTTAACTTCATACGTCAGATAACGCGGAATCGCCAACTGCTTAGTTTTACTTAAAAAGAAACCACTAACTGCCCAAAAAGGCCTTAACAACGTAAGCGTACGTAAAAGCACTCGACTCACTGAGCCATCTTGGAAGACTAGGGGGAGTCCGGGAGACTATACCCGTCTGTCTCTTGATGAGTCATAACTTATTAAATAATTAATAAATTATTTTTCTGATTAGTGCTAATTGAAGACTAATAATTTATCTTTATTTTGCATAGAGAATATTTTGCATAACTAAAATAATTTCAGCATAATCCCATCATTTCTAAAAAATTACATTTGGCTAAAGTCTCCCGCCTGGGCGGGAGACTTGACCCCACATGTGGGGAGCTTTTACCCGGGTTTAAAAAGGCAATAATAAATTAAAAACAAGAGGTTAAGGCACTGTACCTATAACAGACTTTATCTTAAAATAAGAATACAACTACTTTATATTATATACTAGTAGTGGTACTATTGAAAAACAAACAAAAAACAGCAAGATTTCCTTCCTCATAATTTAACAATCTGCAGACCATCAAAAATTAAAAGAAAACTCTAACAAAATATCATTGAAACGTTTTTTCTAATCAGTACGTCTAGGGCAAATTAACATTTCTTTATCAGATTGTGACAAGCCGACACATATTTCGTGAACATATTTTCTGCAAGAGCTATATAGTCTCACTTCTGCCATTTCATCTGTCCTGCATACAAAACAAAGCTAACTGTCATCTTGTTCTTGTCTTTCATCCCATGTGCTATTCGAGCTATCGTCACATAAGGTCTCTTTAGTGGACGTCTCACTGTCACTACTTGATTGTAAAACTTTCCTCTTAACAGTGCGATTTTTTTGGTCTTGGTTGTGTTTCTTTACTTTCCGTATGAGTCTCAAGGCGATGGACTTTGTTGTTAAACTTTTTAGTTAGCTTTTTCTTTTGAGCTTGTTTAATATTTTTTTCCTTCGGTTCATTTTCGTTATGTTGATAAATCTTCTCAAGCGTTTTAGCCAAAATTTTTGTTTTCCCGGCTGGCGACCACGGCGAATAGATTTTCTTGGAACAGCTTTTGGGTAGGGTCTAATAGTGTCCGGCAAAATAAACTTTGGAATTTTTGGCGGGACAACAGAACGTTCTTCTGAAAAAGTCGTTGAAGTTGATGAGTTGGCTGATGTCTGACCTATTTGGATCGATTCCTCTGGGGACACATTAGTCGAAGTAGAAGGTAAAGCGTCAATATTTAACTTCAGAGACTGTTAAAACAAACTTGACGGAACAGTATTAGTAAGCACTTCTGCAGTCTGTTCCACCGATCTTGAAGTGGCCGTAGGTAGTAGTAGTAGGTTCTTTTCTAGTCGAGCCATAATTCATTTTACTACAAGTGATAAAATATGCAACAAGTGCTTTTTCTACATCAGGCGTAAATATTTGTGAAGCTTTATATAAATTTCCAAATTCTTCTAGTTTATCGAATTTGTTTGTTTCTTATATAGTTCCGTAACGTGTTTCTATCGATTCCGTATTTGGTAGCAGTTCCTCTAACAGACTTCCCTGTATCAATTTCTTCCTTAAAGTTACCTCATCTATTTTGCTTCTATTTCTTTTCCTGTCATTTACTTAATGTTTATATTTAAAAGGCATTTTTGTACGCAAATCTGAAAAAGAAAGAAACATAATATATTAGGTATTTACCTAATTATCTACCTACAACAGGATCATGCCAGATATAATTTATTATTCATTAGGTCATTAGGTACAATTAACGTAGGGAAAGTGATGAGTGAGAGTACCCAAGGCGGGAGAGAATACCCCCGGGTAAAATCTCCTGCCGTCGCATGGGTAAAGTCTCCCACCCCACGTCATGATCACTTCGCTAATATTTTTCTAAAAAACTAGCAAATGTAGGTTTAAAGCATCTACTGTACATTAAATTATGTTAACTATCCTTGCAATTTGTATGTATAAAGTATTCAAAACTACACATACAAAAACACAGCGATGAATTGAATAAAAATATATATTTGTACTTGCCGGATGGAAAAAACATGTTATCGATGCGACGCTAAAATTGAGCTACCAAGCGCTCATCTTCAGATGTAAACAAGACAAATCATATGATGCACGCCTAAATGCGCTGTAGCCACATTTCTAACAACCAACACTAGGAATTTATTTCTAATGGCTAAACTCTCCCACCTGGTAAAGTGTCCCGAACTCCCCCTACTGGCTACACCCTTCCGCCGTGCTTATTGCCGTTCTCAACGAGTGCGCGATGCGACTCAACCTATTTTTCACCTTATAGGAAGTTCGTATTCCAATGACGTTTTACAAGTACCGTTGCGACGCGTTTTTGACTAGCTACGTAACTGAATGCCGATAACTGCGTTAATTTACAAACACAAATAGCACTTTAACACATTAACTTTTAAAAAAGAAGAAAGTCACTGAACCTTAAAATATCATCATGGGTTTTTAATTTTTTATTTCGGAAGCTTATTTGGAAACAAAACTTTTTAATTCAAAGACGATGTTTTTATAAAGTAGATTAAGTTAAATAAGCGAAAAATTAACAACGATTTATAGCATTTATATTATTATTAACAAAATTAGGATAAATATTGTGGCCCCTCCTCTAGCGCGTATTAGATACTTCTGAGTACCGGCGAGGCATACTTTCTACTATAATCTACTACATTACGAATAACCTCTCAAGAAATATTTTTCCATTCCTCAATAATGGCTTGAGTTAACTCCTCAAACGTTTGTGGAGTATTGTTCCGAGATCTCACCGACAATTTTAAACAGGACCAAGCGTGCTCTGTTATGTTAAGTTCAGGAGATTTTTCAGGCCAACCCATAATGTTATTGGTCCGCCAAGTCTCTGTTGAAATTGATATACAGTGCATTCGTAAAATAGCAAATAAATTCAATAAAAATTAAGAGGGGAGTTTGTAAGGCTCGGACTCGTCGATTTGTATTTTCAGTTTGGAGTTCTTTAAAGGTAGACTTTCGATAGCCGCGACCAATGGCGGAACTATTCTCTTCACATTCAACGGTAAATTTTCAGGGAAGTACTCCACCGAACATTACCCCTGTAGAATCGAGAATGCCCGAGATTGTCTTTCGCCACCGCCATGTTAAGCGAATCTTGAGGAGTCTCGACACTAAAAAGGCTTCTGGTCCTGACGATATTCCAGTCATTGTAATTAAGAAATGCGCTGACGAACTGACACCGGTATTTTGTAGGCTTTTTAACTTATCCTACAAAAAAGGAATATTTCCTTCTTGCTGGAAAACTGCGAGAGTCCAGCCCATACCCAAAAAAGGCAAGAAGACCTTGCCAAACAACTATCGTCCAGTCGCATTGCTCTCGGTTATATCAAAAGTTACGGAGAAGGCTATCAACGAAAAATTACTAAAATACCTGGAAGGCTTCAACATTATTAGTGACCGCCAGTATGGATTCCGTAAGTCTAGATCAACAGGAGACCTTCTCGCTTATGTTACTCATGTTTGGAACAACGCAATAGAACACCATGGGGAGTCCCGGGCGGTAGCACTGGATATTTCCAAAGCTTTTGACCGAGTATGGCATGAGGGGCTCCTAACTAAAGTGAGAGCATACGGAATGCCGGTTCAATTTTGTTCATGGCTGTCGAGCTTTCTTAAAGACCGTTCTCTGCGAGTGGCGATGGACGGATTTCTTTCAGACACATTTAACATCAACGCCGGAGTCCCTCAAGGTTCTATATTGTCGCCCACCCTTTTCTTACTATACATTAACGATCTTTTGGAAAAAACTAAAAATCCTATATATAGCTTCGCTGATGACAGCACACTTGTTTCAACTTTTACTTTGGATGCTCGGACATCGGCTGCTAATGCACATCTCTATAGGCAGCAAGAGGTCTCACATCTCAACAAAGACCTGGAAGAAATTTTGTCTTGGGGTGACAGTAACCAAGTAGAATTTAACGCTAAAAAGACCCAGGCGGCAGTTTTTTCTAAAAAAGTTAATGTTGAAGAACCGGATATAGTTATGGCGGGACACTCAATTCCCTTGGCTTCATCAATTCATTTATTGGGCGTTAATCTGGATAGTCATATGTCTTGGCATGGCCACGTTGCGGCCATTGCTAGGGCAGCCTCGCAAAAGCTTGGAGTACTTTTCCGAACAAAGAACCTCTATACACCCCAACAACTTTTGATGCTCTATAAAGCCCAAATTCGACCATCACTGGAGTACTGTTCGCATATTTGGGGCTCTGCTCCTAAACATACCCTGAGATTGCTAGATTCCATTCAAAGAAGAGCCATTCGCTTGATCGGTGACCATAGTCTGACAAACAACCTGGAAAGCCTTGAACATCGAAGGCAGGTTGGCGACTTGAGTCTATTTTACAAATATTTTCATGGCAAGTGTTCAACTGAGGTTGCCCGCTTAATCCCACCCAGAGCGGTGCATGGTAGAAATACACGACGAGCCACTGCAGCCCACCAGTACGTGGTTCAGCTTAGTGTCCCTCTAACGACACTGTTTCAAAATTCTTTCATCTGGAGAACGTCATCACTCTGGAACGACCTCCCTGAGATCGTCTTCCCCAACGAGTATAGTCTCCAAAGATTCAAGACCAACGTGAATCGTTTCCTGCGCACACGCACCGCTCCTAGAGCGCCATAAAGGATTTATCCTGTAGTGCTGTGCCTTATCATAAAAAAAAAAAAAAAAAAAAAAAATGCGACTCTTGCGACTGATGCGGCTATGCGGCCGGTCGTGTATGTACCGGTTTAATGCATTTACATATATCTCTTTTAAAGGCATCCAAACGCGATTAGTGCGACAGATACGACCAACGCGGCCATACGACTCGACTGCTCTAGAAGTTGGTCGTGTTGATCGCACATAGTTTTATACTATTTATATATTATTGTAATTTAAAATGACTCCGTTTGCGAGCGAAGACGAAAGCAAATTAATTTTCAATTAATTCAATCTTAATTGCTGTTTTCTTTGTGTCAGTCATCAATGTAAAATTAAATCGTCATCATCTCGTTCCTCCTCCAGTAATAACTTGCAGTACCTTAACTTTTTAGCACGCATCATAATATACTTTGAAAAATCAAACCCTAGTAAGTCGCGAAACAACAGATAATAAACCATAATCGTGTGGGTCGTGACCGCACAAAGTCGCATTTCTCGGAAAGGGGGTACAGATGCGACAGATCGCATTGGTCGCAAGCCGCAGCCGCATTAGTCGCAGCCGCATCCATCGAAAGTCTACCTTTACGTGGCAACGAAATATACAGGGTTTATGAAAAAAGAGATATGACGTCTTCGTTTTTTTTTTAAACCCCAATGTCTTATTGCAGAATTAGAAAGAGCACATTTTTTACATAGTTAGTAGTTATATAAGGAAACTTTGAAGAAAAATTGTCTTAAAAATTAATAATGCGAATAAATGCTCGAATTGAGCACCGTTGACAATCTGTTTTACCTGCAAAACATGCAGCACGTCGCGAGTATTGTTATTTTATTCACTTACTTTGTTGTCAGTGTCACAAAAAGTCAATATTGTGCATTTTATTTTATTTAGGTATTTGCATGTTAGCAACTAATGTTTACTCATTTTGATAGACGAAAGCAGTGTGATCATGGGCTTAACTAGCAAAAAGAAAATACTTTACCTTTATTTTGTGAAAAATGAGAAAATTAAGCGAACGTGAAAGAATTTAAATCTTGTGCATGATTGACTTCGGAGATAGGTCGCGCCCTTAGACAAAAGTGGTTCACTTGTTTAATGCAACTCACCCTAATCAGCCGGATATTAACCAAAGCATGGTAAGCAGAGTTGAGGCAAAGTTTCAGAAATTTGGGCATGTTCAAGATATTCAAAAAACTGGTCGCCCCTCAATAACTAAACAAGATGAGCTTAACGTTCTGTTAATAGTGCTAGATAATCCTCAAACATCAATTACGGAAACAGTTTCTAATGTTCATTTAGCGCGATCTACTGTGCATAAAGTACTCAAGATATTCCTAGTTCAGGAGCTGTCGGAAGATAATTTTTGCTCGGCAAACCCGAATTTTGTGAGCAAATGCAACAATTTTAAAAAGAATATTTTTTTCTGACGAAGCGACATTTACATTAAACGGTCATGTGAATAGACAGAATTGTCGTTATTGGGCAAGCGAGAATCCTTATTGGTTTTTAGAATGTCATATACAACATCCTCAAAAAGTGAACTTGTGTTGTGGTATAGTTGACGGAAGAGTTTTAGGTCCATACTTCTTGGAAAATACTGTCATTGGTTCGAGATATTTGGAGTTTCTTCAAAATGACCTCATCCCCGCTCTAATAACTTTATATCCGGATTTAGAAGAACCCAATGTACACCAGCGTAACCTCTTTTTCCAACAAGATGAAGCCCCGCCACATTATGCTTCACATGTTAGCGCTTTTTTAGATGAAGTTTTTCCAAATCGTTGGATAGGTAGGACAGGGACGATTGAGTAGTCACCCAGATCGCCAGATTTAACTCCTCTTGATTTTTTCTTGTGGGGATACTTGAAAAGTAAAGTATACGTAAATTGCCCAGCGAATTTAGAAAATTCTAAAGCACGAATTACCAACGAATTAGAAAAATTAACGCAGATGTCATAAAAAAAAAAATTGTTAACCGCCTTGGCTATTGTCAGATTGTCAACGGTGGTGCTCAATTCGAGCATTTCTTTTAGATGCATATTTTCACATTTTTAATTTTTAAGGCATTTTTTCTTCAAAATGTCCTTATCTAACCACTACCCTTATTTACCTTGCCGTATGTTTAAAAATATGCTGTTTCTAATTCTGCAATAAAAAGTTTGGGTTTCTATTCAGATTCAGATTTCTTTTTTGATGTACCCTGCATACTTTGCTGCAACGTTAAAAAAACTCTTAACTGAAAATACAAATCGACGGGTCCGAACGTTTTTTTTTCAAACTCCCCTCTTAATTTTTATTGAATTTGTTAGCTACTACGACCGTAAACGAGGACTATACCTAATCGATAAAATAAAGAAATAAAAACATAATTATTATTAGAATGTTTAGGGATTTTTGAGTTGAGAAGAATAAAAAATTAATTTTTTACATCTTCAGAACATCAAACGAAAACAAAAAAAAAAAACACTCTTTACATGATATTTAAAATAATAACAATAAACCGAAATGTCAACGATGTAGAATTTTTTTTTTTATTTTCGGAACAAACAATAAGTTTCAACAATTTTTTTGAATAATTGCGAGGCAGATACAGGGCGATGAAATACGAAAGTGTTGTTTTTCGATTAAACTCTAAACGTTTATTCAAAAACCCCGAGAGCTGTTTTTTACAAAATTGAACCAGTGATTCTTCTAAAACCCAGAAATAAAGAAAAAGTATTTTTGGAAACAAATGGCATCTTCGTGAAATTTTGTTAAATATGCACTGTTTCCTTTATCTGAAATTAAAATTCATACAAACCAAAACTGCAAACCACGTTGAAATATTTTTAATATTTTCTGAAATATTTCATTTGAAATATAGACTAAAAAATTTCCCTATGCGTTTCAAGGTTCCAGCAATTTCTTAGTAGAATATGCGTTCTTGATTTGTAAGTAAATGCAATCCCTTGAGTACTTTTAATACTTTTCTCTCTGTGCTGCATCCTCTATCCTCTCTTTCCTATTCTTCCTCCCTCCTTCATACTCTCACTGTATGTTCTTGTTAATTTTACTATCTAATACAATCTATTTAATTAACTCATATATGCATTTAAAAAAATCCAAAAAGTGTTTTCCGAATTTTTTTAACGGCTTCTACATCACCTGCATGATTTAAACATACAGAAAGCTGCAATTATGGCCATTTAACCCATTTGCTCTTCCTTTAGGCATTATATTGCTCTGTTGTTTTTTTTCCCTTGGGTTAATAATCGTTTAATTATTATTATTATTAAATGCAAATTAATTTTAGTTCATTTAGTATAACTATACATGTAATGTAAGATTCCAAGAACAGTTGAAAGTAGAAATGCAAATAAAGAGGGATTGTTACGAGAAATAGGGTATAATTCCGAATTTTCAAAAATGTTAGTTAATTTAAATGAATAATTAAAGAAATATATTAATCCTTAGTTGAAAAAACTTACATTGAATTTTGAGAGCTTTGAAGCTATTACCGGGAATATAAAAACATAATTATTATTAGTGTATTGAAAGTATTCTTTTTTTCTTACTCTGTATAAATCTTTTTAAAACACGAAAAAAGCCAATAATTTGGAACCAACATTAAGTTGAAAACAGTTTTTGGAATAATTGCGAAACAGATACAGGGTGATGAAATACGAAAGTGTTGTTTTTTGATTAAATTCTAATTACTGGAAAACTACGACGTTTATTTAAAACCCCCGGAACAAGTTTTTTTCAATAAACCAGTTTTTTCTTCTAAATCCCAAACATTAAAAAATTTTTTTTTTTTAATTTTGTTAAAGTTGTACTTTCTTATTTATCACCCCGTACTGTAGAGTTAAAATTCATATACACCAAAACTAATCAATCTGCTCCAGGACCAAGCAATAAGCCCTAATATGCTCCAAACCGCGTTGAAATATCTTTAATATTTTTTGATATATTTAATTTCAAATAATAGAGTAAAAATTTTCTTTATGCGTTTTAAACTTCCGGAGGTTTAGTTGTTAAATGTGAAACTAGGTCTGAAAGTTTAGCATTGCTATCACTGTTGATTAAACAATACCATTTTAAGCGTTTTATTAACGAATGCACACTATTGCACACGATGCTTTTTATTTTGCGTTTGAGCTTATTTACCATAACTTAAACATTTGCAGCACCCCTTTAGTTCTTGAGGACAGGTATCACTGCACTTTGGAGTTCTCTGTAAACATTACAAAAAATAAAATAGCACATAGACTTCAACCTTCTCATAATAAATTTAATTTTAAAAAGGCTACATTTGATGAAATTATCAATTGCTCATTGGAAATAGATTGGGATTTAATGTTTCTTGATCTCTAAGTCGAACAATTCACTTTCCACCATGGTTTAGTCTAAGTACCTACAATTAGGGTAATTAGGGAAAAGAAAAAATATCATACCAAATGGAATGAAAATTCTTAGAGCGCGATCGAAATACTTGATTGAAAAATTTGTGTCGGAATGCGAGGAACATTTTTTTAATAATCCTAAACATCCATGGCGTTTTGTAAACACTAATTAAAAGACGTCAGCTTCAATTAATAGTATTATTTATAATAACATAATAATTAACGATCAATATGTGATGCTTTCTTGAAGTACTTTTCTTCTGTCTTTATAATATCAAGTAATATACAGACTCCTATTTTAAGTTAGGAAAGCAATATCATACCTATATTCAAAGTTTATAAACAAAAAATTGAAGACAAAATATCCTCACTACCTGATAAACCTGCGGGCCCTAATAACATACGATCATTATTAATAAAAAGATGTATGGAGGGACTTTTACAACCTTTCTTTCTTATCTTTAACAGGTCATTGCAGGAAGGTACCTTTCCACAAGTGTGGAAAAAAGCATTTATAGTTCCTATACCAAAACCCGGTATGTATGTTGAAAACTATTGGCCTATTTAAAAGCTACCAATTTTATTAAAAATATTTCAAGGAATTATAAAGGACTTTTTATATTTTAACGCTAAAAACTTAATTAATATCGAGCATAACGGATTTCTTAAACATCGTTCAGTTGAAACTAACTTATTCCTGGATTCTGAATATATATTAAAACACCTAAATAGCCATATTCAGATGGACGCTGTGTACACTGACTTCAGTAAGGCGTTCGCTAAGATAAGTCATAACATTAGGTTGAATAGACTTGCTGAGGTCGGTGTGCACTGTATCGAAATTTCATCTAATAACTTCTGGGGTACCCCAAGGATCACATTTGGACCCATTATTATTTAATGTGTATATTAACAATATATCTAAATGTTTTAAGCTTGGCAAGTTTTTGATGTATGCCGACGATTTAAAGGTTTATTACTCCATTAAAGGTTTAGAGGATAGTGTTTTATTGCAGGAGGATATTACTTAACTTAAGCTATTCTGTCGCATTAACAGTTTATTTTAAAATTTTAAAAAATGCTATCACATTTCATTTTCACGTAAGAAGAACATCTATATAAGTAAACTAGTTTCTATTTAAAATAAATTCGTTAAATGGGTTAATAAGAAATGTTGTACTTTCTTATTTACCACCCTGTACTTACTGTTTGTCTTCTCGATTCTGGATAGCTGCAACATTATCTGTTAAAAGCTTGATTTGATTTGGCTTGTTGATAACAGAATGAAAGCCGATACCAAATTTATTTTCAAAACAGCTAGTAATTTAACTGATTCTCTTGCTTTATTATATTTATATTATACAGTACCAACTATAATACCAGAATAAAAAATAATTCTACCTAAATTCGTCCCACATTAATTATTAGTACAATGAATGCCTGAAAACATATAATAATTTATTTAATCTCTCAGGGGTTGATATTTTTTCTTGTTCCCTGAACACTTAATACTAAACTGAAATTGTATATAGTTTCAAGTAGCTCACATTAGAGATTATAGAACATTTGTGTTTAAGGTTGCGATACTACATCTGGTTTATTTAAAAATATGCTATTTCTCCAACGAATGTACAAGCTAGAACTCCAGCATCAAGCTCTATTATTTTATAAAAACAATGTTCCATAAGACAAAATTTTTTAAATGCTGTAGAAAATATCGTTAAAAATTTATATGGCAAAGTCAAGTCAAAGACGCTAAACGAGCTAAGTATAAGCTAGCCAAGGTCTTAACTCCTAAATTTTGATAGAGCATCTTATTCGCCCATCACCGATTCAGGACATATTTACAGGTTTAGCAATGACTTGGCAATAAACTAGGGCCATCCCAATGGAAAATATGGCGTTGTATACCCAGAAACTACAGTTAAGCCTGTCGCTCCCGATTGTATTTTAAAAATAGTTTATTGCAACTGTAACGCTGCTTTCACACTATCAGGTTCGCCGATCAGGTTTTAAACCTGACAGAAACCTGAAGTAAAAATTTATTATCCGAACGCAATCAGGTTTTCAGACGGTCGGGTTTTATAAATTTAGTCTACTCGTGGATGTCATCAGTGATGGATCGTAATAATATTATAACTTTGTGGTTATTTTACAGAAAGCGTAAAAAGCGATGTAATCGTAAAAGGACCCATTTGATGTCTATATCGCTGGTCATTCTTTATAAATTTACTATTACACCTTCCACAATAACGTTGCAGCAAATACTAAACCAAGACAATTTACTAAACCGGACGGCAAGAACCGGACAAGTGTGAAAGCGCACGTTGCTGTGCATACCCCACTACCACTTTTCCGGCGTCAGGCAGCCGGATGCTTCAGTCGACCCATCCGGCTGTATCCGGTCGCCGAGCCTGAACCTGATAATGTGAAACACCACATTTAAACCAATGTACTATTACTTCTCCGGTTTTCTTCAGGTTTAAAACCTGACCGGCAAACCTGATACTGTGAAAACAGCGTAAGAATAGTTGCAAAAAACTCTACAGCTGTAGAAAATCAAATATATTTGGTTCTTCTTTTTGCTGTCATGTGAAAATACCAAACAGGGAGATAGCGACTCCGATGAAGATTAATTTAACGAGTTTTAATGTCTTTTTTTGTTTTAATATTTGATTTATTTTATTTATGTTTTTAAGAAATAACAACTGATAACCAACATTACATTGTAAAAATTATTATTTCAATCACGATATTTTTTCAATTTATAAAAATACCTTTTTTCTCTCTTTGTTTTGATTTATTGTTCTTCGGTGTTTTTTATAATTAAATGGTTAAAGCAGGTATCTTTTTTAATTAACTTATTAGATTTTTACTAATCTTGCGTAATTTCGCCCATAAATGCATTTTTCTCTCCTAAGTAATACAATACGAGATGGCGGCCTAGTTGATTAAATGTTGCCCATGTAGGACGTCTTAGTATGTTGAATACGACTATTAATACTTACTTTCAAACTTAAAAAAAAATACCTTCAATATGTGTGTCTTATACTAAGTATAATTATATCAAAATAAATATAATTATATGGCCACACAAATATTATTATGTAGGTGATTTTTTAAGGGCAAGAGGTTATCATAAGTTATATTATTGTGCTTAAGGTTGGTTTTGTAAAGTTTGAGTAAGATAATTACTGTTACCAAAATATTTACATTTAATGGGTTTTTGCAATCAAAAGTAAGATTACTTTCAATCAAACTTGAATGAATGGGTAAGTGAGTAAACAATTTTTTTGATGTGTGGGAAACAATAAATAAATACAGCAATCATTATTATATCTTACAAAACAATATACTCGTACTTCAAAACCCTTTGTTAACCGTGCTACAAAGATAAGCTTGACGCTTTCAAGAAAAGTGTAATATTTTATTCTGACTTTTATGAGATTTTTTTTAACAAATTTTCCCTTAAAACTAATATTAGTAAATTAAGCATACTTTTTTTAGTCAGATTTTGAAGAACACACTCTTTTTTTAAATCATTCATAACTTGCAATGCGACGTCAAAAAAATCAAAAGCCAATATTATTTCTAGACAAAGTCTGTCAATGACTGTTTGGTCTAAGAGAAATCTACTTAGCTTTAAGGTATCAAAAACCAAACTTATACTTTTTTCCCGAGGGGTCATCCACTACTGGAAAAATCAATGTGCATTTTTCTGAGAATCCACGGGAACCATCTTGTAATCTTGAATCACCTAGGAATCCATGGAATTTAGTGGGCAATAACCTAAGATTTTCGGCTATTTCATGGTGCACTGTATACATATTTTCGATCTCAATCAGCCTGACTCCCCGGCCTAATAACCCCAAACAGAAAACTATTTTTAAATTACTATTACAGAACTAGTTGGGAATCGGCTGGTAATCCCTGGGAATATCTTTTAATATTTTTGCAAATCACTTAAGATTCTTGGGAATCGAAGAAAATCATGGATAGTGATTTCTGATCTGATATTTTTTATGGATATTAAGAATCCGTTATCAGAAAATCCGAAAATTATTGAAACTTAAAATTTTTAAATAACCTAGTATTTTTTAAATTAAATACCTTGTCTATTTCTCAATTGCTAAAGCTCGTTCTTCTGTTTTCATATAGTTTATTATGGTTATTTTTGCTAATTTTCGAAGGAAAAAATTTGGTTTAAATAAATCTATGGCAGCTGTAGACGTTTGATAATTAACTGTGTCACGCCGCTATTCGCTACTATCAACTGAAAAACCAACCTGTGATTTTTTTATATTTTAGTTAAGTTTCAGGGGTCGCTACCGCGTGTCAAGTTTTGTAAGAATATAAATATGATAATAACATTCAATATACCTACTTATACCAGTAAATTCGTTGTTTAAACCCAAATAATTTAAACCTAATAGAGCGCGCTATTGCATATCGTTGCTAATGCTATCGCATGATTCTAATTCGATACGCCCTCTCCTTCCCTTGCCCTTTTAAACTTAATAGCACGCGCTTTGGGAAACTAGTGCATTACGCATTGTGATAGGTAGTGCAAGTGTGTTTTTGTCTTGTCACACATCGCGTATTGTGGCAACATGGCGTCTTCCCGCATTTCGACCAATTTAAAAAAATATGTCTTAAATAATACAGAAAATGCGTTTACGGAATGGAAGAAATTGAAAAAAAAGTAAGAAAACAAAGCCAGACGCTCAGTTGGATTACAAAACAAAGAAAATGAATGGGAAAAGAAGTTGGAAGATCTCTTTGATATAGCCCACGTTGATGCTTTAAGCAAGATCACCACTGAGGAAGACCGGCAGTTCTTAATTGCGCAGGACGCCCTGGTTGGTGGTTTAGACAAAATTGATTAAAAAAAAAAATAGCCAAGGAAGAGGAGAAACAAGCCCGTGCCCAACGACTTTTAGATCAAGAAAAAGCTATACTGAATCCCTAAAAGAAAAGTGCATACTTACTACCGTCTTCGACTAGCAGCAGTGATAGTGATGAAAACAATAGTTCGGCCACAAAACAGATAAAGAGGTTAGAAATGCGAACTACGTAGAAAACCAGAGAAACAAAGATTCAAGTTGGCCACCAGTCCACCCCGAGCGCTACGGTAGGAAATTTATTGCGGGTGGCGGGTAGTTTAAATAACTCGTTTTCAAATTACTGGTTTACTGTTCAAACAATATTTGAGATTTTTAAAGACGTTTTATCGCTTTTTGAGTTAATTCACTCTAAAATACCATGTATTCACTAAATTTCAGAATTTAATGAATGTATGTATTTTATATCAAATTATAACAAAAAGTCAATAAAAGTCATTAAAAACCAAATATTGTTGTTATTTATGAATGCCGATGTAAATAACAAACAAAGCTTATGAAGAAAAATTCAAAATTTATTTAAACTTTACCATAAAACAATGTGAACAAATTCTGACAAAAATTGGTATCGAAACAATAGAAATACTTTATAGGTACATTCAGTAAAAAATAAACCAAAAATGTAACTAATAACAGCGACGTGACTAAAATGGTTCCAAGTGTTTAATGAACCAGGGTTTGCTCGAGGCAAATAGGTGAATTCTTGACATTTGGGCGCTATCCTGTAACGAAGCAGACCCAGGTGTCTTTATTTTAAATTATTTTTGCTCTTAGATCAATTGTATCCTTAAATTAATCTTGACCTACCCGGCACTGTAGCATCCTAATATTAATTTAATTCAGCCCTATTTGACTGTGTTATGTTTTAATCATGTTGTGGTTTTAATTTACCCTGATATATTATTGGGAAAAAAAACCTGGTAAGTGTATATTAGTATAGTTATTAATTGTCATGTAATTCCATGTTTTATAAGTTAATTTAATTAAAAGAAAACTAGTGATTCCTAATATGTTTTCTAATATATTGTAAGATTGCGCGTGACCTTTGGACTCTCGAGTCTGCCCGGGGAGCGATGCAGCGCTTCGCATGTTTTTTACGCCGTTTCATCGACCGGGTAGTTGGCGCAGATTGGTAAAAAGTGGAAGGACGAAATTGGTGGGGAGAATATCGCCTTGCTGGTCTATTGAGAACATTGAAAGGATCACTTATCAACTTCTATCAGGTGCGATAAGCATCGAAATTCAAGAACAATCGTAACTCCACATTTTCTTTAGATTTTCTTGAAAAGTACTTTTTCTCAAATTGCAAATAATAATAGTGGGATCAAAGGTTGTGAGTGAAATAAATTTGGGTTTCTTTTGGCTTTATTTGGAGAAAGTGAATTGCGTAAATAATAAAATATTTAATTTATTTAAAAAGGTGTTGTTTTGCAATTTACAAACGTAAAACAGGGATTTCCAAAACATTCACATTTTATAAGTCTGAACATTAGAGGGTTTATTATTTTCTATACAGGGGAAGTCAAAAGTTGATGCCGTGTGTTGTTTTGTGATGGCTGCTGAATTTTGGAGTGCAATATCAAAATTTGGGTTTATTTCTTTCAATTTATAACAAGGGAAAATATTGAATTTAAGGTTTTTTGTTGGGTTGCTTAAATATATTCAGGAGTTTTAAAAGTCATTTTAGAGAACATAATATTTTCTTTCCTAAGTTAGAATTTTTGGGGAAAATTACATTATAGTTTAAATTTCTCAATTTTGCTTGTATCTATTTTTCTTTTCCCCGCTCTGTTAAATATTTCCTTTATTTTTCCCCCTAATTTACCTAATTGAATCTTGCCGTCACCTTTTCCCTTGACACACTTAAGGTAGTTCCGTTTGTTGGACTTCACCGGGTTTGTTACTCCTTCCTCCCTGACAAACTTAAGGTAGTTCCGTTTGTTGGACTTCACCGGGTTTGTTACTCCTTCCTCCCTGACAAACTTAAGGTAGTTCCGTTTGTTGGACTTCACCGGGTTTGTTACTCCTTCCTCCTTGACAAACTTAAGGTAGTTCCGTTTGTTGGACTTCACCGGGTTTGTTACTCCTTCCTTCCTGACAAACTTAAGGTAGTTCCGTTTGTTGGACTTCACCGGGTTTGTTACTCCTTCCTCCCTGACAAACTTAAGGTAGTTCCGTTTGTTGGACTTCACCGGGTTTGTTACTCCTTCCTCCCTGACAAACTTAAGGTAGTTCCGTTTGTTGGACTTCACCGGGTTTGTTACCCCTTCCTCCCTGACAAACTTAAGGTAGTTCCGTTTGTTGGACTTCACCGGGTTTGTTACTCCTTCCTCCTTGACAAACTTAAGGTAGTTCCGTTTGTTGGACTTCACCGGGTTTGTTACTTCTTTCCTGACAAACTTAAGGTAGTTCCGTTTGTTGTACTTCACCGGGTTTGTTACTCCTTCCTCCCTGACAAACTTAAGGTAGTTCCGTTTGTTGGACTTCACCGGGTTTGTTACTCCTTCCTCCCTGACAAACTTAAGGTAGTTCCGTTTGTTGGACTTCACCGGGTTTGTTACTCCTTCCTCCTTGACAAACTTAAGGTAGTTCCGTTTGTTGGACTTCACCGGGTTTGTTAATCCTTCTCCCTTGACAAAGTTAAGGTAGTTCCGTTTGTTGAACTTCACCGGGTTTGTTACTCCTTTCTCCCTGACAAACTTAAGGTAGTTCCGTTTGTTGGACTTCACCGGGTTTGTTAATCCTTCTCCCTTGACAAACTTAAGGTAGTTCCGTTTGTTGGACTTCACCGGGTTTGTTAATCCTTCTCCATTCCTTTATGGAAAAATACATTTTTTCCCCTTTGTCAATATTAAATTTTAAATGTTTTTTGTTTCAAG
Source organism: Polydrusus tereticollis (assembly GCA_963920685.1). NCBI lineage: Eukaryota > Metazoa > Arthropoda > Insecta > Coleoptera > Curculionidae > Polydrusus > Polydrusus tereticollis. The sequence continues at coordinate 63,729,721 of OY987329.1, forward strand.
TTTTGAAATTTGACATTTTTACTACTCAAAATATTTATGACTTATCAACTTCTATCAGTTTCAGAGGAGCAAAAAATTAAAAAATGCAAGCGGAAGAAGACGCTGATATAGATAACATCAGTTTTACTAATGTTCCAGGTTGGTAATGGTATAATGAATTTTGATGAATAAAACTCTACACGTTATTATAGTATTTCTACCCAAAGTTGTTTATGGCGTTAAGACAGTCAGTTTATGTGCTTTTGATGAATAAAACTCTACACGTTATTATAGTATTTCTACCCAAAGTTGTTTATGGCGTTAAGACAGTCAGTTTATGTGCTAGTGGTATCTGTTGCTGAGGTCTAGAAAAAAAAACCAACAAAAGTAATTAACCATCAATAACCAATATGAGAATTCAATTATTTTTCCTAAACGATTTAAGTTCGGGGTTATCCTATTACCATGCTCTCCCTTCGCGCTGTTACGGGGCGACAGCCCACGCTGGACGTAGCAACGAGAAAAAATAAACTCGTGGGGATGCGGGGATTTTTATCAGACAGGAAAAAGAAAGAACTTCTCTCTTTGCTATGTTATGTGCTAGTTCAACAACGATACCCGCGTGCTCGGATAGGTGGCAGTTTTTATCTATAAATGTATTATAGAAAGAAAGGTTTTATAAAGGTAAATATTGGTTGGAGGTTGTTCAAGGAATAGTGAATGGCTCGTTCTTTTGATCCAGACTTGTCGGTTACAATGTTTCCTTCGACGTGGGACGGCGGCCGACAGACCGGTGCGACAGCACATTCCAGCAACCGATAGTAGAGGATACCCTACAGGGATAGGCGACAGCCTAGGGCGACAGCCCCTCCGTCCCGTCCGGTGCACAGGGTAGGGGATTCCTTTGGAAACGTGGTCGAGAGTGCGTTTCTGGAGCTTTCTTTGAACTAATTTTCAATATTGTTATTTTATTTTGACGACATAAGTCTAAATTCTGTCATCTGATGAGTTTCTCCATCTCATTAAAACAAGTGTTTTTACACAATCCATATAACGCCCATAATAAACTTTGAGTTAATTTTTCTTCACTCTGTATAATACTCCAATTAGTATTTTTCAGCGAACCTGACGAACACAACGTAGGGTCGGCCTTAGATTTTGCCCGAATCTAAACGGTCACATCAGAGCCTGTTCCTTTATTGTATGTGAGGCATACTAATGCATTATTTTATGTATTTGGATGTCACGCGGGAAATTCTGGAATAGGTGAATAATGACTCAATTCCATGAGTCGTGCGATAACACTTTTGTGTTAAATCAGACCTTCCAGGGCACAATTTTTTTGTTGAAAATAATACTAATTAAATTTTTTTTTTTTTGGGTTTAAAATTAAATATCTTAATTATTTAATTAATCTTTTTTTAATAACCCACTAATTAAAATTTCTTTCAGCTTTTTACTCCGGTTGTATGAGCCGGGGGCCGTAAGGTTACAATCCCAAAAAAAATGTTTGCTTCATATCAAGCCCAGGTCTTCTAGTTACTCTACTGACTATTAATACAAAATAGCAATCTCGTAGCCAGATGCATGATGTCTTAGCCAGGTGTAGGTCAAATGTTGCAGCCAGAGTTAAATTGTCACAGTATTTGGGCTTGATAAGGTGTCCATGCAACAGAAAAAAATGTAAATGATTATTACCAAAATGACTAACAGACTGAACAAAACATAATTTTTTAATTAAGTACTGAGAAACTGAAAGCAGTGAAAAAAATTCGATAATATAAAGTGGAATGTGTACATGTGTCAAAAGTAAAAGGGATACATTTAGAGGACCAAACAGAATGTTTGAGACTGCCAGTAAAAAAAAATTGAACTACCATAGTTCTACAGAGAATGTGGAAGTGATCCTAAAACATCAGGTGGTAAAAGCTCAGGGACAGTTTGAGAACAGCATTCCAATTAAGCCTTTTTCAAACTGAGTTCTAAAATTAACAATCATTGAAATGATTTTCACAAATCCTGAAGTTTTTGCACTCGATGTCAGGATTAATATTACATTTATTCTTCCACACTCTTAGTCTTTCATCATCAGTAAGGGGAAATGTATAGAAAAATGGTTATTGACACAATTAGGGTCAGATGAAGATCTAAATGCACTCTTGCAACCGGGATATTTACAGTAAAACTTGATATTGGTTATTGAATCGGCGACACAGGCCATCATAGATACTGATAGAGGCAAATAAGGAGCATACACTTAAATATAACACTTAAAGTATTAAATGGCAAAGAACAAAATGAAAAACTTACACGAGGCTGAACATTAAAACTCCTTCGGCATGACTTATCATACAGTTCTATTTGCATTCGCTTGGGCTGTGGATATGTACCTCTTCTATAAACTATGGTTGGTAGACCTTTTTGAAGAGTATGCTAAAAATATTAGAAAATTAATTTAAAAATTCAGCAAACCTAACCTTCAAGGCGTAAATTTTACATTTAGGTTACATACCTGTGATATAAGGTCGCGTAACAATCCTAAAATTCTTCAAAACTCGTAAAACGGCCTGTAAAGGATTAAAACGGTAATTATGATATAAAAATTTAAAAAAAAATGAAGTTCTTAACAACAATTCGTTCGGGGCTCACATTTTACAAAATTGACAGAACTTCTCTTCTTCTTCTTTATCCAAAAAACGGATAATAAAGCCATTCAGTTAGTTGGAGTAATATATATTGCGTTTTAACAAGGTCTGTCTCTTTTTATAGGTAATATTATGAGAGAGAGAGATAGTCGACAGATTAATATGCAAGTCTGATTTGACAAGGAGCACATGGTAGTGACCGTTCGAAGAGCCCTCTGGTGGACTGGTGGCCCACTAGGTTTTGTAACGGTTTTCTTGTTGCGAAGTTCCCCATATTAGTTTCACCCATGTGAGTTCGGCGTCGGAAATTTCAGTGTGGGCAGGACCTTCGAGTGCAGGTATACCCCCGCCTAAAGCCACGTTCTCAGACTTCGTTCTAGCGCAGCGACACATCCTCACTCGCTTGTTATAGTATCATGTCCTCACTCCATGTCGCAGTGACACGCAGTTGAAGTTGAATTGACTAAGCGCACACAGGACAGGAAACCGTCACGGAAAACCGTCGATGGTTTATATTTATCAGCATTCAAGTAAGAGACGGAATTGTTGCCACCGTGAATGGTAATTTGTCAGGGCGGTTTGATTTGAGAACCGTCCCGTCGGACGATGCTGATAACTACGGCTGTTTATTCTTCCGCGGCACACTTTGACGGATTCCCGTCAAGTGTGCGCTTAGACTTAATCCAACCACACGGTGACGTCTGCTGGCGATACAGTAGTGGGGGTTAGGGGAACTAAAATAATAATAGTAATTTTCTATTGGTCACGCAGCTATCCTTAGTGACAAAACGAATTTCTGAGAATGTGCCCTCAACCTAAACGCGGCACGAAAGAGACCTTGCTAAAATGAGTAACAGGAAAGCAACTGTTACTTTTACATCAGCGCTCAAAAGTGTAGGGACCGATCTCTTGAAGTGAAATGTTAATTTATCCTCAATTCGTCGCCAACATATGAAGCAAAGACAAAGAGTAGCTGAGTCTTTAGGGAAGGATTTGAAGCCGATATGCCTCTCAATATTCATTCGCATAGCAAATTGATAGATGACATTACCGGACATAAAACAGTAGATGGTCTACCCATTTTAGTGTCAGCGTAGGATGTCGGTCAACTTTATGTACGCATGCATGATACTATTATTTCCTGGAACTTTATCGACAAAATAACATGTTTGTGCTTCGACACCCATGCTTGCATCCCATGAGAGCAGAAGATGGAAAAAGATTTGCTTTGGTTAGCGTGTCGCCACCACATATTGGAAATAACATTAAAAGCTATCGTAATTCAAGCACTAGGACCATCAAGTGAGCCAATATTTATTTTCAAACGTTTTAGAACTGCTTGGCTTAATATCGACCAGAAAAAGGTCAGCACAGTATTTTCAGACCCTGACACTTTAAGCTGCGTAGAAAATGTAGCAAGTAGCACAATGGAGTTGCTGAAACTTACAATAATATTTTTGAGATGTGAGCCTAACGCAGGAATATCATTCAGGTCCCAGCAGGTCTTTATCGTGCACGATGGATGGTAAAAGCAATTTATTACCTTAGGCTTATCTTGTTTAAAGACCAGTTTAAACTGATAAAACATGAATTCAAAGCAATAACTGAAATTTGTGTTCTCATTGTCGTAGTTTACGTCCGATGCTGGTTTCAAGCTCCTACGGCAAGTTCAGTACCGAGAAAGAACCTATGGCTTTTAAAAAAGCTTAAGAGCTTTTAAAACATAAGCCAAGTTATGTATAAGAAAGCACTAACGAAGTTTTTAGCAACACATTGAGGTTTCTTCAAATCTTTAGAATTAGGCCCTCATTTTTGAAAAAAGAAGCTCGTTTTTAAAAAGAAGATGAAGACCGTAAAACTGCTAGGAACATTGTACGTTCAATAAGAGTAGTAAATGATATGGCGGAGCGAGTCGTGGCATTAATGAAAGAATATAAGAAGTTAATTACTACAAACGAAGAACAGAAGCAATAAAATTTCTTCTTTTGGTCGTGGAATTTTTAAGCAAAAGTACCCTATTATGAAGAAAACTACGTAGTTAACATAGAGTAGTTATCTTTTCAAACAGTTGTATGATTTGTCTAACATTTTGCATTTTCCAAATAAATAGAAAAATATTTTTAAAATATAATTTTTTTTTTATTCATAAATATCAGTTTAAAAATTCGAGGAATATATTATTATAGTTTCTTATATCTTAGAATAGAATGTGATATTTAAACAAAAAAAAATTGGGGTAAATAAGAAACACCCTACTATACAGGGTGTCCCACTGGGAACCGCTTCGATCTATATATGGAAAATTATACCTAGAACATTTTTGAAAATTTGACAGTATACTAATGCTGCTTGGGGCAACCCAGCCAAAATATTTTCAATAGGGTGACACCTCCGGTTATACCGGAAGCAGGTGTCAACTTGCTTATTTTAAATGGAACACCCTGTATATTATTACATTTTTGAATTTTACGTAGGATGTTAGGCAGATTTTGTATATCATGTCCTAAACCCAAGTTGCGTTTTTGACATATTTAAGGTTTTATGTCAAAAAGTTACGTTTGCAGGCCATAAAATAATTATGAATTTTTCCTATATGGAAGTCTTTATTATTTAATTTGGGTTCGATTCCTTGTTTAAAAATACCTGCTTTTATAGAATTTTTATAATATTTTGATAACTGTTAATACAGGGTGTTGAAACAGTAAGACTAAAAATAAAATCAAGAAAACTCCAAAAAATCTACATTTTCAAATGGAAACACCTATTTATTCTTTTTTCAGAAAATATTTAAACCGACATTTTTTAACTTCCAGACATTTTTCGCATCTAAGCAACACTTGTTCATGGGTCGCTTTTCTTACTGACATGGGACTTAAATTTGCAAATTCATTCCTCACTCGCTGCATGTAATCTTCCATAGTTGCATGGGAGTATTATACACTCGATCTTTAATTGTAGATACCATGTGGAGGTGCGTCATCATGCTGGTAAAATAGGTTTCTGTGAACAGCGAGCGGCAAATTGTCTAAATACTCAAAATTTTGAAAAGTTCAAATAGCCTTCACCTATAAGTTGATAAGCACATTTTATTTGTAGAGTGATTCAAAAAGGTGTAACTTACCATTTTAAGTTTCGTGATTAAAATGTAGTGCCATGACGCCATAATTTCTCACTGCACAATAAACATTAAACTGTCAGGATTCTTGAAAATTTTGCTCTCTCAACACATGTAAGTTTGAATTACTCCAATAATGGGAATTATGTCGATTAAAGGCACCGTTTTTTGTAAACTTAGCTTCGTCTGTCCAAATGATATTGTCCAATAAAAAATTGTTTCCTGGTGCCCAAGTTATGATAAATCTACAGAATACCACTAGTCTTGGACAATCCGTTTTTTTTTAGATGTTGGACTATGGAATATGCGTATGGATGAAATTTATGTTTGCATAATATTCTTTGAACTGTTGATTTGGATAATCCTGACTCTAATGCAGCTTGTCTTACAGACATGGTTGGATATGCGGTGACATATACCAAAATAGCAATTTCAATATTTTCATTATTAACTAAGGTTTATTTCTTTGCGCTATTGCCTTAATGGATTCAAAGTTCTTGAAATTTTTTATAATTTGTTTAACAGCACATTATGATGGCTTCTGTTTTTGCGGATATCGAATAGCAAATGTGTCACATGATATAACTAAATAAATAAGTTTAAATAATCTTCGTTTGTATAATTTAAACGCCCCGGCATGATTATTAATAATTTGGAAATGGTAAGTGATAGTTTCAAATATTTCTTTAACATTTGACTGTTTTCAACGCGGTCATAGCCAACTAGGAGTAATTAAACTCATAGCCAACTGGGAATAATTAAACTTAATATCCGCAGCAAAATTGCCATATAAAAATATTAAATTGGCAATATTTCGAAAACTACAAATTTGGGGATTTCTATTTGAAAATGTAGATTTTTTGCAGTTTTCTGAATTTCATTTTTAGTCTTATTGTTTGAACACCCTGTATTAATAGTTATCAAGATATTATAAAAAATCTATTAAATAATGTATTTTTTAACAAGGAATCGAACCCAAATTAAATAATGAAGACTTCCTTATAGGAAGAATTGATATAATTATGTTATGGCCTGCAAACGTAATTTTTTGACATAAAACCTTAAATATGCCAATAACGTTTTGACTTGGATATAGGAAATGATATACAAAATCTGCCTAAAATCTTACGTAAAATTCAAAAATGTAATAAAATACAGGGTGTTTCATTTAAAATAGGCAAGCTGACACCTACTTTCGGTATAACCGGAAGTGTCACCCTATTAAAAATATATTAGCCGGATTGTGCCCAGCAACATTAGCATACTGTAAAATTTTCAAAAATTTTCTATGTATAGTTTTCCATATATAGATTGAAGCGGTTCCCGGTGGGACACCCTGTATACTATAGCCATAGAAAAGAAATAAAGAAATTTAGTTTAAGTTAATTGTTAACAACACCTAAAAGTAATAATGGTTCAAAATGACACATCTACACACAACAGTAGCTAGAAACGGAGAGAACGAGATCAGGTGGTGCTGGTGGTGCTGGTGGTGCAACTAACCCAGGTGGTGCAGGTGGTGCGTTTTACGATCTAACCCGGGTGGTTCGGTGGTGCGTTTTATGATCTAACCCGGGTGGTTCGGTGGTGCGTTTTATGACCTAACCCGGGTGGTTCGGTGGTGCTGTTTACAAAATAAGCCGAAATTAAATCCGACTTTTTACGACCTAACCCGGATGCTTTCATGAGGCGGCTTCTTATCTAACCCTAACTTGAACCTGAATATTTATGAACTGACCCAAGATAAAACCCGACTTTTTACGACCTAACCCGGATGCTTTCGCGAGGCGGCTTCTCATCTAACCCTAATTTGAACCTGAATATTTATGATCTGACCCGAGATAAAACCCGACTTTTTATGATTTAACCTTAGTGAAACGCCGCTGCTAAAGCGGGATAATTAAATCCCAATTTTTATAAGCCATCCTTAAACCCAACTTTTTACGATGCGACCTGATCCATCCTTAAACCCGACTTTTTATGATTTAACCTTAGTGAAACGCCGCTGCTAAAGCGGGATAATTAAATCCCAATTTTTATAAGCCATCCTTAAACCCAACTTTTTACGATGCGACCTGATCCATCCTTAAACCAGACTTTTTATTATTTCCCCTTAGTTGAAACGCCGCTGCTAAAGCGGGATAATTAAATCCCAATTTTTATAAGCCATCCTTAAACCCAACTTTTTACGATCCGACCTGAGCCATCCTTAAACCAGACTTTTTATTATTTTCCCTTACTTGAAACGCCGCTGTTAAAGCGGTATAGTAAAAAACATTATCTATATTTTCTAACCTTAGTGAAACGCCGCTGGCGGGTAGTAAAGCGAAATAAAACCCTAATTTATATGGTCTAACAAGATAAGTATATTAAGGCGGCACATTTGTCACCCCGCAATAATTATTTATACCTAAATAACCCTCTCAAACCCTCTGCCGACACGATTTAAAAAGAAAGGGACATAAACCTTTATTTATTATTCCGAAGGACCCTCATTAAAATTCAGTAGCATATCTAATAATTGTTTCCAATTTTTGCACCACTTATATAAAATACAATAAAATAATTACTATCTAGAGCCATTAACTAGCGATTTCTTTGTACTGGAAATGGATAAATTATAGGACTATCTTGTAATGAGAACAGAGTAATAAAAAGTAAATAAAACTTAAATACGTATAAAATACCAAGCAGGTATAGGTACTATACAACTTGTGTTCGCCATCAGGTAAAAGCCCTCATAATGCTTTTATAAAAATTTCGGATAATATCATAATATAAGTAAATAGGCTACAATTTCAGGAAAAAAGTAAAAAAAATTAATTCACAGTGTAAAATTGTAGTTAAATGGATTGTAAATACGAAATAATATAAAAAGCTACCTTTTGTTTGCGATGATGTATGCACAATAACTCTATATTATTCGGTCCTTAAACTGAAAATACCCACTAGATAGGTATCATAAGCTGTATTTGTCATCAGGTAGAACCCCCAATAAAATTATGAATATCAGGCGTAGGCAACAATAAGCAAATCACGTTGGTTTTTTAATTTATTATTAATCTGGCTAACTTAAGAAACTCACAATATAACGACCATCCAAAAAAAATCATAATACATTACTGGGTGTGAAAGCAATTGCGCTGCAAAATATAGTGTATACCGACTCTGAGGTAGTTAATTAAAATCCCAATTAGCGCTAAAAAAAAATCAATTAGATATTTACTTTAGATATTTTAATAAAAAAATTCAATATTCTCACCAACATTTAACTTTTGAAATTAGCATAATAACAAATCCTTTACAATGAATTAAACAAACGCATACATAATTTTAAAATCACATAATAAGAATATAAGCTAAAATCTAACAAGTTTGGACTAGTCGAATGACGTCAGTTTACATCTGTAGAGAATACCCAACTCTCGAATCATAAAAAAATGGTCAAACTTTGTCGGCAAATACCCTTCTATGATGCAGGGGAAGGACAGGTAACTCGAGATGTTTATAAAGAAACGTTAAAGAACATTATTTGCTTATTTCTAGACTCTTAAAAATTAGATGCAATCGAACAATAAATGTTTTCATCATGTATATTTATGAGTAACACATTACCTTCGACATACATAAATTCAAATTGATAATTACTTGCCTTAGTACTTTTTTAGAAGCTTGAATCATTGCATATAACCGTCTGAGGATACCCAAACTTCCCCTAACATATTTCTCCGCAGCCGGGGAAAAAGAGGTAGAAAAAGTAAAATAACAACTCCAAGTGTCTTTGCGAACAATCGGCAATAAAATAGAGTATTTCAGTTTTTAATTTTTCGTAAATAAAAGTTGGTTAGATTAATAGTCTCTGTGAATATAATAACATAAACAAAGTGATATGCCGTAAATTTAGGAGTACAGTATAAATTATCCCTCTATTAAAATATACCGCAATAACTAACTAGCAAAGGATTTTTGATATTTTGAATATATTTGATGCTCATAGCATTATCACATTTCCAAAGGCTCTAAATTTTAGAAAAATGCTCTAATAGAATATGTTTTTTTTTTTTAAATACGACCTACAACAGTCTCTGCTACAGCATGGCTGACTCTGTAGGAATTTCTGTGAGACCATAATAATTATATCAATAATCGAGTCGTCCTTATGATAATATTTTCTTCCAATATCCGACTCCACTATCCATAAAAGTTATGTTAGAAAATTCATAATTATTGAGCGCATTGTAATTTTTAAAAAGAAATTCACTTCACACACAAAGATGAAGTCAATCAATTCATGAAAAATAATGCAAGTCAGTATGCGTATGTTATGGCTAACTGTTTAAATGTCTATTCCTTCCACGTTTGTCGGAAGAAATACTTTTCTTTATACTAGTATTTTAGTTGAAAATAAGATTGTAAATCGTGTACAAAACAACCGTCCCTTATGGATTTGAACGAAAATTGTAGATTTGACTATTTTCATGAAAAATAAATCTAAGTACGGAATAATGCAGGAGAGAGACCTATTTCTCTTGCATATTTAATTTCTTTGATAGTAAGAACTAATCTCTTTATTTTACAAAGTAAAAAAAAAGCTAAAGATCGGCGTTATCAGTCAGGTATAAGAACTGATTTAACACGATGGTTTTTGTACAAACGTTCAAATACAATTGTATGCTTTTTAACCGATTATGCCGGAAAAATGACGTTTTATAGATTAGATATTTAGACGAAGAGGTAGCCTTCTCAATAAAGTATTGATTATTGTCCTGATAGCTAGACAACACTTTTTATGTTAGTCAAAAAAAAAATAATTTTTTTCGAACGCTAGTACAGGTTTTATCGTTAACTAACAAACATTAAGAGCGAAAAATGTATAGGTTCACTTCATTTTTACATTATTTTACATTCGACAAAGAATAAACATCAATTTATTGTTTATTTTTTGAGGGAGTACTGGATGATACAACTCTTCTGGTGGGAGAATTGTGCATTTAATTAAACCATCTATATTATTTAGGTTTAATTTGTTACACGCATCTCCTACATACACTTCTGGATGTGATAGTGGAAATTTAGAACTTTTACAGATGTACGGATAGAGGGAACAAACATCGGCGTATTTAATTTTTTTCGTATCTTTTATTTCATAGTATTCGCATGTATTTCCTGTTCGTCCTCCATAAAAAGCATCTCTTGGATTTAGTTTTGTCAAAATTTTATTGTAATGGGTATTAGTATAGGATTTTATCTCTGGATTATTTTTTAATAAATTTCTAAAATCACACTCCCACATTTCATTAACTAAAAAACCGAAATCTTTTAGTCTCATAATTTTTGCCTTTGTGGTTTCATATCTTAAATTTAGCGTTTCTGAGGGGTCCTCGGAAAGAGGATCGATCCTGCCGAACTTGTAGCATACAGTACATCCATGGAAATAACATCCTTGAAATTCAAATACCTCTTTTGTTTCGGAGCAGTAACCATCAACTTTTACACCATTTAAAACAGCTTCTTTACCATTAGCAGCATGTAAGATGTTGATTTTTCTGTGATTCTCGGTCCAAAGTAACCAATCTATGGCAATTTTGCTCTGCCTGTTTCTCCATCGGTATCCATTTTTTGGTATGATTCCTATAGTATTAGGCTTCAAAAAATTTCTTCTAAAAATTTTATTGCATGCTGAAGCAATAGTTGTAGCTTCAGTAAATGGACATACATTGGTAGTTTGTATAAGTTGTTCTCTAAACTTTAAACATGATTGCGCAAGGATTTCGACATCCGATACGCAGTAGTCTACCAGATCTCTTTGCATATCGAAACCATCATTTTCATGCTCTACAAACCATTTAAGAAATTTGGCTCTGTCTTCTTCTTTCATACTATCTGGGGAGTAATATTCAATTGATGGTAGAGGTCCTATATAGTTTTCATTTACCTTTGTATTAAATAGGTGCGGGAAGTAGCCTTTTTTAAAAATATCCTCAAGTCCAAATGCCTTTGGTAGTGTGGCTTAAGGCATAGGGAAATAGTTAAGTGAGTCGATAAATTTTACATTTTCAAGTTGCATCGTAATTATTTTGGTACCTCTCATGATTAACTCAGGTGTAAAATCTGTCTTTGTCATAATGTAGTTTAATATAAACTGGTGATCAAAAGCCTGACCATTATGCGCTATTACAATAATTTCTTTAAAGTTTTTCCTCATTTGTAAAAAATGGTTAGTAAATGTTCCCGCTGGGTCTATACCTCTGACTTTTTGTAACTTTAGACCGCATTTTTTACAAGTATCTGCTTCAGAATCCATGCACTCATCACAGTATTGTTTGAAAACACAGAGATTGACTTGATGTAAAAACGTTAAATTTTCCAATAGTTTGTCTTGGCTCGTCTCTAAATCGTAGAATACAAAAAAGATCATCTTTAATCTTAGGTTTTCTCTTATCAGGCCGAATATAACATAGATGATCCTCGGGTGCATGTTTATTACAAATTTTACAATAAATTTCACCACATGCATGTACTCTTTTGGCTTTAATGGTTTTTAAACAAATAGAACATAGTTTAATTTGTTCGCATACTGTAAATTTGCCTGACGAATAATCCTTTTTATGATTTTCGTAACAGTTTTGACTTCTAAAAAATTATAGACAGTCCTGGCATTTAATTTTTATTGCTATTTCACAAGCAGAGGCTTGCTGACATGCCTGACAGGTTCCACCACATCGGTGCTCATTTTTGTGATCATATGGGACGTAACACTTTTCACAAAAATAGTTAGAACAAAAAGCTGCTGTCAGCGATGTAATTACATTAAAATGGCTTTTGTAATGTAATAAGTTCAGCCGTTTATTGCTTTCAGTTGAACCTTCAAATATAATATTTCGTCCTTTTGATCCATAGCTATAAACAACTAATTTATATTCTTTTAGATGATTTTGAAATTGTATTAACTCGGGAATTCCACCTCCTGCCTCAGGAATGCTAATTTTAGCTCTCTCCAACAATGATCTTGTTCTTTCGGTTTGAATTTTACTAATATCTCTTCTAACCTTACTGAATTCGGGATCTCTTTTTTTATGGGCAATGGCGACTACCAAAGCACGTGGTAAACACAGGTTATCGGTATTTTTAATACTTATAATACCTCGTCGCTTGTCGCATTCCTCGTGAAAGCTGTTATAATTTTTTCCTCTTCCCCCACCAACAGGTAATCTAACAGTTGTCACACTAAGACAAAATGATTCTGTATTAAGACCTGCTGAGTTTGACTGATAAATGCCACTTATAACACTCCAAACATCTTAAAAGGTTATGTCTTTAGCTGCTTTGAAGCGAATCCAACCTTCTCCTCGGTTGAAGTCTTTAGAGCAAAAACTAAAAGCCACACGATCTAAGGGTTGTAGGCCTTCTGTAGCGTTTTGAATAATTTGATTAATTCCTTTTTCCATCCAACCAACTGGTTCAACTCCCTGTGGAACAGGTTTTAACTTAAACTCTAGAGTGCGTCCTGTAAGGTTAAATTCTCATAACTTTTTAACAACGTCTTTAACAATAATAAACTTCTCCATCTTTCTTTTTTTTTTTTTTGTTGTTTTATAGTCTACTATCTACCTACATAAAAAAAAAAAAAAAAAAAACAAGTATATTTTCATATTTTTATCGGTCTTAAGTTCGATTTCAAAAGCACACTCCCACTTTTTGATAATTTCACAGTCTAAGCACATAGATCTTATATTTTTTATTTACGATCAATTCATCTTTATTCGCCAATCGTCTCAAACGAGTCTGCTTTTGAAAGTAATATAGCCTTAGTATTCAGAAAATATTAATGATATCGGAGCCTAAAACATCCTTAACACTAAAAAATCATTGTGTTTCCTAACAAAACCCATCATCTTGTCTATTTAGCTTGCTTTCCTATTGTTTAGCAGGTTAAATAAAATTATTATTTCGCTCTTTTTGTCTGTACTGAATCGTTAGGGGAATACGATTCTAGTCCTATAAGAGAGACAGTTAAAATTTATGTAAGCAATCAGAAATCCTACACTATGAGCTACTTAGTTAAAATTTCATATTTCCTTCATGGATCAGGTAAAATTTGAGTTGTGTCGGTCAAAATTTATAAAATACGAAAAAAATGCTAGATGCATTTTTATCATGACTTTCTATCTAATACCATCTTATTTCAAGGTATAATTCGGTTGTCAAAATGAGAATCTAAAAAATCCTCGTGTTTCCTCACAAAACCCATCATCTTGCCTATTTAGCTTGCTTTTCTATTGTTTAGCAGGTTAAATAAAATTATTATTTCGCTCTTTTTGTCTGTACTGAATCGTTAGGGGGATACGTTTCTAGTTCTATAAGAGAGACAGTTAAAATGTATGTAAGCAATCAGAAATCCTACACTATGAGCTACTTAGTTAAAATTTCATATTTCCTTCCTGGGTCAGGCAAAATTCGTGATGTGTCGGTCAAAATTTATAAAAATACGAAAAAAATGCTGGATGCATTTTTAGCGTGACTTTCTATTTAATACCATCTTATTTCAAGGTATAATTCGGTTGTCAAAATGAGAATAAAATAATTTTCCCATGGTTTATGTCATCTTAAAAAAGTCAAAAGGTTATATTCTGTAGAGCATCAGATACATTCAAATTTAAAAATTTTCTCCAAGAAGAATTTTAAGATAGTATTATAGTAAATAAAAATTCTATACCTCCAATATTTCTTGGAAACATTTCGTGTTCTAGCGACATAACCCAAAAGTACCTATATTCAGAAACGCATCGTACTTTTCTTGTCAAACTTGACTTTGTTGTAATGTTGTATGCAGAACACTTTGAAAACAAAAATTAGATTAGAAACCGCCGCCTCTTAAGGTATACTTTTTTAGGTCTTACATAGGGTACACTGGTATACAGAACAAATGTCATCTTTAATTGTCTCATTGTCCCATCCATTACATTATTATAATCTTAAAGCACCTGTTACCAGCTTTGTTAGGAAACACAATGATTTTTTAGTGTTAAGGATGTTTTAGGCTCCGATATCATTAATATTTTCTGAATACTAAGGCTATATTACTTTCAAAAGCAGACTCGTTTGAGACGATTGGCGAATAAAGATGAATTGATCGTAAATAAAAAATATAAGATCTATGTGCTTAGACTGTGAAATTATCAAAAAGTGGGAGTGTGCTTTTGAAATCGAACTTAAGACCGATAAAAATATGAAAATATACTTGTTTTTTTTTTTTTTTTTTATGTAGGTAGATAGTAGACTATAAAACAACAAAAAAAAAAAAAAGAAAGATGGAGAAGTTTATTATTGTTAAAGACGTTGTTAAAAAGTTATGAGAATTTAACCTTACAGGACGCACTCTAGAGTTTAAGTTAAAACCTGTTCCACAGGGAGTTGAACCAGTTGGTTGGATGGAAAAAGGAATTAATCAAATTATTCAAAACGCTACAGAAGGCCTACAACCCTTAGATCGTGTGGCTTTTAGTTTTTGCTCTAAAGACTTCAACCGAGGAGAAGGTTGGATTCGCTTCAAAGCAGCTAAAGACATAACCTTTTAAGATGTTTGGAGTGTTATAAGTGGCATTTATCAGTCAAACTCAGCAGGTCTTAATACAGAATCATTTTGTCTTAGTGTGACAACTGTTAGATTACCTGTTGGTGGGGGAAGAGGAAAAAATTATAACAGCTTTCACGAGGAATGCGACAAGCGACGAGGTATTATAAGTATTAAAAATACCGATAACCTGTGTTTACCACGTGCTTTGGTAGTCGCCATTGCCCATAAAAAAAGAGATCCCGAATTCAGTAAGGTTAGAAGAGATATTAGTAAAATTCAAACCGAAAGAACAAGATCATTGTTGGAGAGAGCTAAAATTAGCATTCCTGAGGCAGGAGGTGGAATTCCCGAGTTAATACAATTTCAAAATCATCTAAAAGAATATAAATTAGTTGTTTATAGCTATGGATCAAAAGGACGAAATATTATATTTGAAGGTTCAACTGAAAGCAATAAACGGCTGAACTTATTACATTACAAAAGCCATTTTAATGTAATTACATCGCTGACAGCAGCTTTTTGTTCTAACTATTTTTGTGAAAAGTGTTACGTCCCATATGATCACAAAAATGAGCACCGATGTGGTGGAACCTGTCAGGCATGTCAGCAAGCCTCTGCTTGTGAAATAGCAATAAAAATTAAATGCCAGGACTGTCTATAATTTTTTAGAAGTCAAAACTGTTACGAAAATCATAAAAAGGATTATTCGTCAGGCAAATTTACAGTATGCGAACAAATTAAACTATGTTCTATTTGTTTAAAAACCATTAAAGCCAAAAGAGTACATGCATGTGGTGAAATTTATTGTAAAATTTGTAATAAACATGCACCCGAGGATCATCTATGTTATATTCGGCCTGATAAGAGAAAACCTAAGATTAAAGATGATCTTTTTTGTATTCTACGATTTAGAGACGAGCCAAGACAAACTATTGGAAAATTTAACGTTTTTACATCAAGTCAATCTCTGTGTTTTCAAACAATACTGTGATGAGTGCATGGATTCTGAAGCAGATACTTGTAAAAAATGCGGTCTAAAGTTACAAAAAGTCAGAGGTATAGACCCAGCGGGAACATTTACTAACCATTTTTTACAAATGAGGAAAAACTTTAAAGAAATTATTGTAATAGCGCATAATGGTCAGGCTTTTGATCACCAGTTTATATTAAACTACATTATGACAAAGACAGATTTTACACCTGAGTTAATCATGAGAGGTACCAAAATAATTACGATGCAACTTGAAAATGTAAAATTTATCGACTCACTTAACTATTTCCCTATGCCTTAAGCCACACTACCAAAGGCATTTGGACTTGAGGATATTTTTAAAAAAGGCTACTTCCCGCACCTATTTAATACAAAGGTAAATGAAAACTATATAGGACCTCTACCATCAATTGAATATTACTCCCCAGATAGTATGAAAGAAGAAGACAGAGCCAAATTTCTTAAATGGTTTGTAGAGCATGAAAATGATGGTTTCGATATGCAAAGAGATCTGGTAGACTACTGCGTATCGGATGTCGAAATCCTTGCGCAATCATGTTTAAAGTTTAGAGAACAACTTATACAAACTACCAATGTATGTCCATTTACTGAAGCTACAACTATTGCTTCAGCATGCAATAAAATTTTTAGAAGAAATTTTTTGAAGCCTAATACTATAGGAATCATACCAAAAAATGGATACCGATGGAGAAACAGGCAGAGCAAAATTGCCATAGATTGGTTACTTTGGACCGAGAATCACAGAAAAATCAACATCTTACATGCTGCTAATGGTAAAGAAGCTGTTTTAAATGGTGTAAAAGTTGATGGTTACTGCTCCGAAACAAAAGAGGTATTTGAATTTCAAGGATGTTATTTCCATGGATGTACTGTATGCTACAAGTTCGGCAGGATCGATCCTCTTTCCGAGGACCCCTCAGAAACGCTAAATTTAAGATATGAAACCACAAAGGCAAAAATTATGAGACTAAAAGATTTCGGTTTTTTAGTTAATGAAATGTGGGAGTGTGATTTTAGAAATTTATTAAAAAATAATCCAGAGATAAAATCCTATACTAATACCCATTACAATAAAATTTTGACAAAACTAAATCCAAGAGATGCTTTTTATGGAGGACGAACAGGAAATACATGCGAATACTATGAAATAAAAGATACGGAAAAAATTAAATACGCCGATGTTTGTTCCCTCTATCCGTACATCTGTAAAAGTTCTAAATTTCCACTATCACATCCAGAAGTGTATGTAGGAGATGCGTGTAACAAATTAAACCTAAATAATATAGATGGTTTAATTAAATGCACAATTCTCCCACCAGAAGAGTTGTATCATCCAGTACTCCCTCAAAAAATAAACAATAAATTGATGTTTATTCTTTGTCGAATGTAAAATAATGTAAAAATGAAGTGAACCTATACATTTTTCGCTCTTAATGTTTGTTAGTTAACGATAAAACCTGTACTAGCGTTCGAAAAAAATTATTTTTTTTTTGACTAACATAAAAAGTGTTGTCTAGCTATCAGGACAATAATCAATACTTTATTGAGAAGGCTACCTCTTCGTCTAAATATCTAATCTATAAAACGTCATTTTTCCGGCATAATCGGTTAAAAAGCATACAATTGTATTTGAACGTTTGTACAAAAACCATCGTGTTAAATCAGTTCTTATACCTGACTGATAACGCCGATCTTTAGCTTTTTTTTTACTTTGTAAAATAAAGAGATTAGTTCTTACTATCAAAGAAATTAAATATGCAAGAGAAATAGGTCTCTCTCCTGCATTATTCCGTACTTAGATTTATTTTTCATGAAAATAGTCAAATCTACAATTTTCGTTCAAATCCATAAGGGACGGTTGTTTTGTACACGATTTACAATCTTATTTTCAACTAAAATACTAGTATAAAGAAAAGTATTTCTTCCGACAAACGTGGAAGGAATAGACATTTAAACAGTTAGCCATAACATACGCATACTGACTTGCATTATTTTTCATGAATTGATTGACTTCATCTTTGTGTGTGAAGTGAATTTCTTTTTAAAAATTACAATGCGCTCAATAATTATGAATTTTCTAACATAACTTTTATGGATAGTGGAGTCGGATATTGGAAGAAAATATTATCATAAGGACGACCCGATTATTGATATAATTATTATGGTCTCACAGAAATTCCTACAGAGTCAGCCATGCTGTAGCAGAGACTGTTGTAGGTCGTATTTAAAAAAAAAAAACATATTCTATTAGAGCATTTTTCTAAAATTTAGAGCCTTTGGAAATGTGATAATGCTATGAGCATCAAATATATTCAAAATATCAAAAATCCTTTGCTAGTTAGTTATTGCGGTATATTTTAATAGAGGGATAATTTATACTGTACTCCTAAATTTACGGCATATCACTTTGTTTATGTTATTATATTCACAGAGACTATTAATCTAACCAACTTTTATTTACGAAAAATTAAAAACTGAAATACTCTATTTTATTGCCGATTGTTCGCAAAGACACTTGGAGTTGTTATTTTACTTTTTCTACCTCTTTTTCCCCGGCTGCGGAGAAATATGTTAGGGGAAGTTTGGGTATCCTCAGACGGTTATATGCAATGATTCAAGCTTCTAAAAAAGTACTAAGGCAAGTAATTATCAATTTGAATTTATGTATGTCGAAGGTAATGTGTTACTCATAAATATACATGATGAAAACATTTATTGTTCGATTGCATCTAATTTTTAAGAGTCTAGAAATAAGCAAATAATGTTCTTTAACGTTTCTTTATAAACATCTCGAGTTACCTGTCCTTCCCCTGCATCATAGAAGGGTATTTGCCGACAAAGTTTGACCATTTTTTTATGATTCGAGAGTTGGGTATTCTCTACAGATGTAAACTGACGTCATTCGACTAGTCCAAACTTGTTAGATTTTAGCTTATATTCTTATTATGTGATTTTAAAATTATGTATGCGTTTGTTTAATTCATTGTAAAGGATTTGTTATTATGCTAATTTCAAAAGTTAAATGTTGGTGAGAATATTGAATTTTTTTATTAAAATATCTAAAGTAAATATCTAATTGATTTTTTTTTAGCGCTAATTGGGATTTTAATTAACTACCTCAGAGTCGGTATACACTATATTTTGCAGCGCAATTGCTTTCACACCCAGTAATGTATTATGATTTTTTTTGGATGGTCGTTATATTGTGAGTTTCTTAAGTTAGCCAGATTAATAATAAATTAAAAAACCAACGTGATTTGCTTATTGTTGCCTACGCCTGATATTCATAATTTTATTGGGGGTTCTACCTGATGACAAATACAGCTTATGATACCTATCTAGTGGGTATTTTCAGTTTAAGGACCGAATAATATAGAGTTATTGTGCATACATCATCGCAAACAAAAGGTAGCTTTTTATATTATTTCGTATTTACAATCCATTTAACTACAATTTTACACTGTGAATTAATTTTTTTTACTTTTTTCCTGAAATTGTAGCCTATTTACTTATATTATGATATTATCCGAAATTTTTATAAAAGCATTATGAGGGCTTTTACCTGATGGCGAACACAAGTTGTATAGTACCTATACCTGCTTGGTATTTTATACGTATTTAAGTTTTATTTACTTTTTATTACTCTGTTCTCATTACAAGATAGTCCTATAATTTATCCATTTCCAGTACAAAGAAATCGCTAGTTAATGGCTCTAGATAGTAATTATTTTATTGTATTTTATATAAGTGGTGCAAAAATTGGAAACAATTATTAGATATGCTACTGAATTTTAATGAGGGTCCTTCGGAATAATAAATAAAGGTTTATGTCCCTTTCTTTTTAAATCGTGTCGGCAGAGGGTTTGAGAGGGTTATTTAGGTATAAATAATTATTGCGGGGTGACAAATGTGCCGCCTTAATATACTTATCTTGTTAGACCATATAAATTAGGGTTTTATTTCGCTTTACTACCCGCCAGCGGCGTTTCACTAAGGTTAGAAAATATAGATAATGTTTTTTACTATACCGCTTTAACAGCGGCGTTTCAAGTAAGGGAAAATAATAAAAAGTCTGGTTTAAGGATGGCTCAGGTCGGATCGTAAAAAGTTGGGTTTAAGGATGGCTTATAAAAATTGGGATTTAATTATCCCGCTTTAGCAGCGGCGTTTCAACTAAGGGGAAATAATAAAAAGTCTGGTTTAAGGATGGATCAGGTCGCATCGTAAAAAGTTGGGTTTAAGGATGGCTTATAAAAATTGGGATTTAATTATCCCGCTTTAGCAGCGGCGTTTCACTAAGGTTAAATCATAAAAAGTCGGGTTTAAGGATGGATCAGGTCGCATCGTAAAAAGTTGGGTTTAAGGATGGCTTATAAAAATTGGGATTTAATTATCCCGCTTTAGCAGCGGCGTTTCACTAAGGTTAAATCATAAAAAGTCGGGTTTTATCTCGGGTCAGATCATAAATATTCAGGTTCAAATTAGGGTTAGATGAGAAGCCGCCTCGCGAAAGCATCCGGGTTAGGTCGTAAAAAGTCGGGTTTTATCTTGGGTCAGTTCATAAATATTCAGGTTCAAGTTAGGGTTAGATAAGAAGCCGCCTCATGAAAGCATCCGGGTTAGGTCGTAAAAAGTCGGATTTAATTTCGGCTTATTTTGTAAACAGCACCACCGAACCACCCGGGTTAGGTCATAAAACGCACCACCGAACCACCCGGGTTAGATCATAAAACGCACCACCGAACCACCCGGGTTAGATCGTAAAACGCACCACCTGCACCACCTGGGTTAGTTGCACCACCAGCACCACCAGCACCACCTGATCTCGTTCTCTCCGTTTCTAGCTACTCACAACCGATATATTTCCTTTACATTTTTCCCCTTTAAATTTCTGGTTGATTGTTGAGGTTATTATTTCTGCCTCTATTTTGAGTTGCATTTCTTCTATAGCTTGGGTTCGGTACATATAAACTTTGGATTTTAAATATCCCCATGAGAAGGTGTTCGTCTAATGGGGTTAAGTCTGGACTGTTAGGAGGCCAGAGAATAGTTCTGTTCCTGCCAATCCATATATTATAATTTGCATTTAGGTTACCATATTATATGAAAACAACAATTTGTTTCGAAAGTTAACAAAAATAACTATAACAATCTAAATATTTGGAATCAGGAAGCTCTAGCGATTAAAAAAAATTGAAGTAAGGATGTTTCATTTCAAAAATCAAGTTTTTTAAAGATTTTAAGTTTTTGATGCATTTTTGATTTTTTCTAATAACGAATTCTGAGTGTCCATAAAAAAATACTTCAAAATCACGAACTTTAAGACCAATATGAACCGAGATATCCATTGAGTAAAATATAAACAATCACCATGGACATTATTAGAATCCTCGTTTTCTCCTTATAATGTAATATTATGGATAGCCATAATTTAATTTCGTTTAACAGCGGTGACTGTATACCTTCATCTTTAGGCACAAAAATGCTGGGGATGATTTTCGAACAGAGTGTTGTCAATTTTCGTTAGAATTAATATCTACGCCATAATTTTAAATTGTCTACTGTAACGTTAAGGTTTCCTAGTTTACCCTCTTCGGTCAAGTGATACCCCCACAACATTTTTGGAAATCTTATAAAAAAATACGTTACCTAAAGGTTAAATAAGGCAAGAATTGCAAATATTTGTATTAGTTCAGGTTCAGCCTTTTTAGAGAAAAGCATACATAATACAGTTTTTTTTTTATTGATTCTTCTTAACCTTTATCCCTGTTTTTCGTCTACGCCTTGTATATGGGACGGTCTTTCCAGGGCACCAGACCTTCCCGTCTTTCCCATTTTTATATGGCTTTAAGTGTCCCCGGCATTTTATCCCTAATGGTGGGTCCTGATATGCGGAAAACCAGGCGGAGCGGAATCTATACCGGTCAATATGAGTCGCCAATAGTAGGCCATATTTGGTCAATGCTTACTTTGCTTACGATACGCAAAAAACTCAGTTTTGTTCAACTTTTTGCAGAACGACAAGGTCATTTGTCAATCTAATTTTTATTCTGGATTAACGTTACCAATAAACGTTAAAGTAAAACTTTGTGTCGTGCACAAGCGCAACCACAACACACATCAGGACGTATCCTTACAGTACTGCTGAATTCTGCTTTTGTCGTGATGATTATATCACCGGCATAACCCAAGATTGAATGTCCCTCTTTACCGGCTCCAGAGCAGAGGAGAGAGAACTTCCCCTTGCGGGCACCCCCTGCCCCTCGGGCTTGCATAAAAGAGAAGTGAATATCACCCGGCTGTGATCTAACCATCTGCAACTGACGTTCCCATAATGTCCAAGAATGCTCCGGGCATTACCTGTCACCCTTCTCTCCACTTTATTTACTAGTTGGCGGAGTGTCACTTCTGTTGATCTGCCTGTTTTGTAGGTATGAGTTATAACTAGGTTAGCCTCCACGTTCTCGGAATGTAACCTTAAGTTAAAGTGGCTTAGTGGCTCTTAACATTAAACACAGTTTGCTAATGAGAAGGTCCTAGTCCTGCCTGTAGCATTGCTGGGCAAATTTCGTCCGGTCTGGATTTTCCCATGTTGGTTGTTGCGTCTGGATTTTGAAGTTTTCAGACATCTGGTGGCGTTCTCAGCGTCATTGATCTGGAAAAGAGAACCCGAAATAGAGTTCGGTCATCGTTTTTTTCCCATTGGAGGTGTGCATCCCTGTCTCTATAACCAGGGGGATCGTAGTTGGCTGATTGCTCTTTGAGAGTATTTTTTAAAGTCTGTGGTATTTTTAACACTTTCGCAGTGTCTCCTCCAAGATAATCTTTTCGCCCTTCTCAGCTCTTGGTCATACTCGGTTAAGGTTCGGTACTCCGAACTACTTAATCAAGGTGGTAGCTTCCTTTTTAGAGAATAGAAGTTTTGTGGTCTCGTCAGAGAGTCTTTGAATAAACCCATCAGGGCGGGAGTGCCACAAGGCTCACCTCTCTCTCCGATGTTCTATAATATTTATACTTACGATATTCCGCGAGATAGATTTAAGAAGCTCTATCTTTTCGCTGACGATACAGCAATTACTTCGACTACTAAATCACCGCGAATTACCGTCAGCCGGATACAGCATTACATAATCGAGCTGGAAAAATGGCTTTTGGCTTGGAAGATTCGTTTGAATCCCGCCGAGACGAGAGTCATCTTCTTTTCGAAAAGCACCGTCCGCAGGCCTGAAACGAGGCTACGGGTCAATGGAGTCCAAGTATTTTTAATGAGCTTATCCGATTTCTCATATAAATTTTGATCTAAAATGTTGGATTTTTAATTTTTTTTTTTTTTTTTTAGACGAACATTTTCCGAATTTAAAACTGAAGAAAAAAGGCGTTTTTGAATTAAAAATCCAACATTTTAGATCAAAATTTATATGAGAAATCGGATAAGCTCATTAAAAATACGGCATCCCATTTAAAAAAATATCAAAGTGACCCCTAGTACTTTTGTTTGATGTTCAATTGTTTTTTGCTGAAGATATTCGAATTCGCGGGAGAAAATGACTTAAGATGGCTATTTCAGTTTTTTTATAAAAGTACAGGAAAAGTCAAAAAATCGCCTTGTCTAGTCTTGGTTGGATAACCCTGTACAGGGAGCCCTAAAACTTGAAGAATGCGATGTTGGCTGAAGAAAAGACTACTTTTAATTTTAATATTTGATCAAAATGAAACATAAAAAAAGTCACTTGGAATTGAATTGGTATCCATAATTTGAAAGTTCAGTTAAATTCGATCCAATTTGAAAACTGCATGGCGAAATTACAAATGTTTTTGAACACCCCAATATCATTCATACGTAATTGTCTCAGTTTGTCAATTATGTAATCGAGAGTTTCAAAAAACATTTGGTTTAAACGTTATAACTATTGAATAACGACTGTAGTACAGTGTTTCGGAGATGGACAAGGTTTATACCAGTGGGTTGTGGAACAGTTTAACGAAAGATTTCCTGGAGTCAATATAATAAAAATGGATATCAGCAATTTAATAAAGAAGTCTCATCCAACTGGTTCTGTGCTGGATCTCAAAAAAACGAAAAGAGACCTTATAAAAATGACACTGCGATAGTCCTAGTTTTCCAACTCGTTGACGAAAATCCGCTGATGTCCCTCAGAAATCATGCAAAACATTTGTAGGTTGTAAGAAAAACCAAATCCAGAAAATTAAAAAGAAAAAAACAAAATCTTTTCCTATAAACCCCATTTTAATCAAACTCTGGGGGAAGGCGATGAAGCGAAAAGGTTATACTCTTGTTTATGGGTGGGTGATCAAATTTTGAGTATCTAAAAATATACAGTTTCATAAATCTATTATGTTTTCGGATGAATCTACTTTCTCTACAAATGGAACTGTAGCATCTTAACATATATATATAATACTGGTCTGTTAAAAACCCCGAATTTAGAATTCTTGAAGACAATATTTTAAAAAAGATAATAATGTTTTGTGCGCTGTATCTTTTCATGGTATAATAGGTCCATATTTCTTCAATGGCACTTGTAGGAACAGTTATTAAGAGATGTTAAACACATTTTTTTGCGAAAGTCTTGAGCACTTGCCTTTGGATTGCCGAAATAAAATGTTTTTTTAGCAGGATGGTTGTCCAGCCCATTACGCTCGGAAAGTAGTGGAATGACACGACCGCAAATTTAGAGCAAGGTGGATTGGTAGAAACGGCCCGGTTTTGTGGCCCCCAAGAAGCCCCGACTTGACTTTGGGGGTGTTTAATACAACTAAGTTACGTCACCCAATACCCAACAATATTGACCTCCTATAAAGGAACCATCCTAGCTGTTCGGTCAATATCAGGCGAGGAAATTCAAAATAGCTTCAACCATCTTAGAAAACAATCGAAAAAGTGTGTTGAATATGGGGGTGGAATTTTTGAGATATAGTAAGTATATTTTTTATTTTGCCAATTATAATTTATTTAATTAAATAATATTTGAAAAACTGAGATAGTTACGTTTAGCACATATATAAAGTACTTAGTTATAGCAATGATGATATCAGGGTGTTCAAAAGTTTTTTCGATTCCGAAATGCAGTTTTCAAATTCGATCGAATTTAACTGAAATTTCAAATCATGGATACTAATTGAATTCCAAGTGCCTTTTTTATTTCGCATTTTGATCAAATATTAAAAATAAAGATACTTTTCTCTTCAGCCAACATCGCAATTTCAAGTTTTTGGGCTCCCTGTACTATATTGTACAGGGTGTCTAGTTTTCGTGTGTTTTCATATACCAGCTCCCTTATTATTAAAGATAGAAAGATGGGGTTTGCGACTTACTGTTCTATTATTTTATGAAATTTTCATAGCCCGCTCAGTTTCTGCATAGAGGGCGATTTTGAAAATTTGTTATTTTTGACGCTCCCCTGTATCTTGATTATTTGACAACTTATCAACAAGGTAAATAATTATAGTTTTTTTATGTAGGATTTAGTGGCGTAGTTAGTTTTTTTCTAAAAAGCTTTATTTTTGAGTTATGAACCATTTATGCGTCTTTCAAATGAGACACTTCTTTGTCTTATCCCTATTTCAAAGATCTTTTTGAAAATGTTTAATAGTCCATATTTATTACTTTTAAAATTTTAACATTTTTTGTAAAATTAATCATTTTTCGTATAGAGGGCTATACCCGCGAATAAAAAACAAAATTAACAACATTATTTTTATTATACAATTTTATATTATTACATAATTTTAAACTAACAGAAAAACGATTATATTATTTTTTTAAGTTACCAAAATTGCTCGAATTGGGCTTCGTTGTGTTCTAAACACTTCCGATACACCGTTTCGATTCTTCGTGGTGCATTTCATAAAATAGTTGGCCTTCCCTGCAGAAGCCTAAAGGTTTGATGGATAGCTTCTCGAAGTTGATCAATATTGTGGTATTGCCTCTTACATTACTGATTTTCTATATAGCCCGATAAAAAAATCCAGAACAGAAAGATCAGGTTATCTTGGAGGCCATTGGTACCAATTCATTTATCGGGAAATGTGGTTTCTAGATATTCTCTCACTATATGAGAATTGTGACTCGGAGCGCCGTCTTGCTGATAATAAATATTATTTAAATCGGCCAAACGAATATTCACAAGCAATACCATAAGAGCTCAGATTTAGCCGGATATTTTTTATGCTTGGTATCGAACACTTACTTTTCGATCTGTCTCGATCTGTCCGATAAAATCACGAGAGCGTAGCTAGTAGTAGAACAGCTCTCGTTAAATTTTCTGAAAGTAAGTATGAGATAGCAAGCATAAAAAATATCAGGCTCATAATCTGAGCTCGAATGGTATTTAGTAAGGCAATTCCACGAATAGGAATGGAATTTTCTATTTCGTTATTTATTTCCTTTTCGTCAATTGTCCCAAACCGCTGCATGTTAAAAAATACTTTTTTATTTAAAAATCGACTTTAAAACAGCTTAAACAATTATTTAGTATTTGTGACAATTGCCTGACAGATGATTTAATAACTAGTTTAAAATGCAATTGTCACCACGGTAACGATTGGAGGAGCAGAAAATATATCCAATTTTTTTATCCAGTTGCATTTCCTCTTCCTTCCTTTTTATTCGACAGCAAACTACGATTTTTGACATTTTAAATGGGACAATTTATATATGAGTGGAATTGCCTTTAATATTTCCATTAGCGCATCTCGCATTATATCTAGGTGTCTATTTCCGGTTAAAGTTCCCTCTTAGATAAAATATTTAACTTTAGTGCCAAAAATAAAGCTTGACACGCTAAATCCAAACTGACCTTGACGTTCTCGTGGAAATATTACGTATTGGTTCTCTTGAATACCTTGAATTGTTTCGGTTTAAGATACCAGAACTCGCAAAATAAACCACCCTTCTTTGAAAACTTGCGTTTTCCTGCAACATTTATATCAGTTGCAAAAGCTGTCCTACGTTCTGTGTCACCGAGATGCAAATGTTGTACGAAATAGTATTTGTATGGTTTAAATTTATATTTTTTTAATATTAACTCCGTTCTTGCTTTTTTAATCCCAACTTCATCATACACTTTTCTGCATGATATGGATGGTTGTACTGTGACAGAGGCCAAAACATTTATTTCTTCTTTTTCCCTGTTTTCCTTGTAAAAATTAGGCCTTGGATTTTTAAAAGATCCGCGCTCAATAAGATTGGCTTGGATTTTTTCAAATATTCTTTTATCAGGTTGTTTTCTTTCTGGATATCTACGAAAATTTTAAATATGTAACAAAAAGCTAATAATAGATGATAATAAGGATTAAAACTTTTTTACTTTTATTATGAATATTAATGGTACCTAACAAATGATTTTAAAACTTACCTATTAAAATCCAGCTCCGATTTTCATAGTTCTCATATTTATTATTTTGTGCCATGTTGAACCTGTACAGAAATAAAAAATAAATTTGCAAAATCAAACAAGTTTCAGTAATATTTGACAACAATTCGTAATGGTGAATTTACAGATTTGGTTTTCTGTCATGGCTATCCGTGATTGACCATGGCATAGCATACGAAAAATGATTAATTTTACAAAGAATGTTAAAATTTTTCCTTTTTAAAACAAATAAATATGGACTATTATACATTTTTGAAAAGCTCTTAAAAAGAGGGATAAGACAAAGAAATAACATCCCTTTTAAAGAAACACAAGTTTGGGTCATAACTCAAAAACAAAACTTCTTGAAAAAAACTAACTAAGCCATTGATTTCTACATTAAAAAACTCTCTAGTCGCCCATTTTTACCTTATCGATAAGTTTTCAAATAATCAAGATGCAGGGTAGCGTCAATAATGACAAATCTTCAAAATCGCCCTGTATGTCAGAAACTGAGAGGGCTATAAAAATTTCGTTTGGGGCAGTAAGAGTTTTATGAAATAGTAGAACAGTAAGCCGCAAACCCCATCTTTCTATCTTTTATAATAAGGGAGCTGATATATGAAAACACACGAGAACTGGACACCCTGTACATATAAAAAAAATTTTGTCAACGTGAATCTTGTTTCTTTAAGAACCACCAATCGTTGGGAAAGAACAATTTTTTGAAATATGACATTTTTAGTCCATTACACCTATTGTAAAGTTCATCCGTGGACATACTGTATATAATTATGTAGTCATAGGTGGAAGGCTATAAACGTTAGATTCATATAACATTCATAACGATATTTCTTCCTATTTAGGAACGTAAATTTATTATTATAAACAATGTGCTTCCAGGAAATCGCATTCCGCACAAGTGGTTTGTGGGTTTGATATGCAAATGTATAGATTATAATACGTTTTGGGTTAATTAATATTTTCTCAAATTGGTCTTAAGGAAGATACTTCTAACTTGACATCAAGCCAAACAAAAAGTGAACAATACTTTGAAAGATCTTCAAATAAACGATCATCCAATTTCATCATTCATTGGTGTTCTGCTGCACACTGACCGGTTTGTCTGCCATCGAATCGCGCCGACTTGGTCGGATTGCCACTTGTCCTCTTTCCTTGTCTAAGGATTGCCACCATACACGATCATATTACGTACGATTTTTTCGCATTTAACCAAATCGTACAAATGCGTAGGATTATGTGTGGCAGGTTTGAAGAATTGTTAAAGTTAAGAAGCTGTACTAGCAGGTTTTAGAAAATCCCACGATTTCCTAAAAAGGTTAAAATGTGTGGATTTGAGCAATAATTACTAAATTTACTTTAATGTTGTCATTGTTCAAGAATAGTTTATAAAAACAGCAAACTTTATGCCAAGTTTGATAAAATATCATTAGAAAATGTGTTAATAAACTTATTTACCGTAAATGGTAGTGTTAGCTTTAATGGACTAGAGACAGTTGATTTTAATCATAATAAAAATTTTATATCGTAACAAATAGGTATAGCACATCAGACTAGCATATTAGTCTGTATACTATCTCTCTCATAATATTAATCAAATAAAAGAGACACCGTTAAAAACCCAATATAGATTACACCAATTCACTCAAATGTTTCATTACAAATACAGGAAATACAGATTGAATAGAACCACGTAAGGTATCGTTACTTGTTAAGCTTAATGCGAAAAACCCTAAGTTGACCACAATCCGTTTCTTGGATATAAAAGAAGAAAAAATGTTCTGTGAACTGTGAACCCCCGAACGAATTGTTGTTGGTAAGGACTTGATTTTTTAAAAAAATGTGTCATAATTTGTCTTTGTTTTATCCTTAGCAGCAGTTTTATAAGTTTTGAAGAATTTTAGGATGGTTAAGCAACTTTATAATCACAGGCATGCAATCTAGATGTAAAATTAATGCTTTGAAGTTTAGGTTTGCTGAATTTTGAAACTCAAATTGGTTCTTTTCTAATATTTTTAGCATACCTACTCTCCAGAAAGATATAGTAGGTAACCATAGTTTATAGAAGAGGTAGGTAAATATCAACAGCCAAAGCGGATTCAAATAGAACTGTATGATTGTGTGTTATTCATTTTGTTCGTTGCCATTTGTTACCATAAGTGTTATATTTAAGTATATGCTCCTTATTTACCTCTATTAGTATCCAGCACGGCCTATGTACTCCTTCAATAACCAATATCATGTATTACTCTAAATATCTTGATTGCAAAAGTGCATTTAGATCTTCATCTGACCCTAAATGCATTTCTATGCATTTCCCCTTACTGATGTTGAAAGACTAAAAGTGTGAAAGAATAATTCTAATATTAATCCTGACATTAAGTGCAGAAACTTTAGAATTTGTTAAGATCATTTCGATGAATGTCAATTTAAGAACTCAGTTTTAACAAGGCTAATTGGAATGCTGTTCTCAAAGCTGTCACTGAGCTTTTGCCTCCTGATGTTCAAATTTTTTTATCAGCAGTCCAAAACATTCTGTTCAGTCCTCTAAACGTACCCATTCTACGCTTGACACAAGTACACCATCCACTTAATACTAGTGGAGGACAAACCCTATTTGATCAGCTCTTGTGCACTTCCTCCAAATTTTGACATTACTGATCCCAATATTTCAGAATTTCTTAAATGTAGTACCTACTGGAGTAGGCAGTTATAACCAGCCTGGAAAATATTATTTTCGTCTCAAACGAAGCAGATCCAGGTTTTTAAAAAAATGTGGGGTCAGTAAAAAGGACTAAACAAAAAATGTTTTAAGATCAGTCTCACCTCGCCATTTTATATTTTATTGAATTTTTTTCACTGTTTCTTCAGTACTTAAAACCCATAAGCGCCTAGCGTTACATATATGTAACGGGTTTGGCGGCCGAAAAAAAAAATTGCTGTTTCAATACGCCCACTCGAATCTAACAGCTACCTATCAATTCTAAAGCTTTTGAATTGACGGATTTGCATCACTTTAATTGCGAGTCGGCTATAGTGTTTATGTTTTAATGCCTTTGATTGATACATTTATTCGAAGTGAAAAAAATGGAAGTAAACCTGAAGTAAGTATTATAAAATTTTATTCTCCTTTATATTTGTCATTTATATGGTATTATCATACTTAGAAAACCTGTATGTTTATAATAAAACATTAGTTTCAAAAATATTTTTTATACATTTTTTTCTAAATGTTCCAAAAGTTGATCGTTACATATATGTAACGCTAGGCGCTTACACTGCCGTATTGTAGCAACATTTTATTTTTTATTTTAGAAAATGGTTTACTCTAGAAGAAGGTATTCAAATCGCCTACAATGATGGCCTGGATGCGGAGGCGATATATACAGAACCTCCAGAAGTGAATGTGCAGACAGACGAAGAATCTGGAGATGAAGATCTTGAAGGGGACTTGAACCATCTTCCTCCTCGTCAATTACGAGCTCAGGCAGAAATAAAACTACAAAACAACGCAAGGTTCGAATCCGTTGACGAGGATGCTTTTACCTTGGGCAACAATGAAGAACTTTCCATTGCCATATGTTCCAAGAAGTGGTGGTGGTCCTTATTTACATAGATGCTAGATGTTTCAATACAGAATGCCTGGGTTTTGTATAAAAGATCTGGAAAGTCCGTAACTCAGTTACAATTTAAAAGGAATATTGTCAACACGTATTTGCAAACATATGGAACAGCATCTAAGGTGGCTGGTAGGCCCCTCTCGGACTCATTTTCAAGTATTCAGGGAAGTCAAATAGGTGACAGAATTCGATACGATAGAACTGATCATCTACTTATATCCATCCCGGACAAGAAGTGGAGGAGATGTGCAATGGAAGGTTGCAGTACTAGTGCGAGAACGATGTGTCGTAAATGTGATGTTGGTCTCTGTTTAGACTGTAATGTCAATTCTCATTGTAAATAGTTGTTGTTGGTTTTTTGGTGCTGATAGTTAATATGCTAATAAGTTTTTTAGAGATTTTCACGTATACACTAAAAATGGTTTCATCGCCTTATTATGACACCAAATGTGCCTAGCGTTACGTATATGTAACGTTATTTTTTTGTGATTTACAAAAAAAATAAAAAAAAATGAACCTATAAAAATGCCTTTTATTGTAATTAGTAGTCAAACTGAACAAGAATAATCAACAAAAATACAAAAAAAGAAAATTCGGGCGCTCAAGGGTTAATTTAGGATTATGTCTTGTTCAGGCTTAGTTATTTCGGTACTAATTGGAAGCATTTTTTTCTATTGGACAAATACTATGTGACCATTAACTTTGAGAAGAACATTTGACATGCACCTGGCTAAGACATTTTGCGCCTGGCCATGAGATTTTACACCTGGAGGCAACATTTGACACCTGACCAAGACATTTTTCACCTCGACGGACATTTTCTTTAGGTACTTGGATAATTACAATGTTTTGTTTTTGTGTCAATTTTTTAAATTTATTCTTTTTAATGAAGAGTGGTTTACTGCAAGAAAATTTATTTAATGTTGGCGAAAGTTTCTCATCTGACATTAGTTATGGAATGTATTATTTTTTTCTATTATTTTTTATTATTATTTTCGTTCTATCAGAGACTCTAACTGTTTACATTTTAACCACTTGACTGAGAAGTTGAATTGAGAAGCTCAAGAGACGAACAAGGGAGGAAGTATGATTCTTATGTTGCTACTGTTGCTGTTGCTGTTTTATTTTATTTTATTTTATTTCGTGTTATTTTTATTCTTTTAATAAAACTATTATGTTAACATTATTTGTTCAATTTTGTAAAAAATGTATGCAAATAAAGCTATACTATACTGTGCAAATGGGTCAAAACTCACAAGCAACTTACTGCTTTTTCTTCAACTTGAACTAAGAAAGTGTGTAAAATGTAAACAGCTAATCATGGGTTTGAGATAAAGCGCTGTAGGCAAAAAAAATGCTTGGAGCAAGGCCCAATGTCAAGAATTAACCTGATTGCCGCTATCTGAACCATATTGTCGTTAAGTCACTGTCATTGGGTTCCTTTTTTGTTTATTTTATAGAGAACATTTTTTATTTGTAGCTTTAAAAGTATTTCTATTGTCTTAATACCAATTTTTGTCACAATTGGTTCACACTATTTTTATGATTAAGTTTAAATGAATTTTAAATGTTTTTTCATAAGCTTTGTTTGTTATTTACATCGGCATTAATAAATAATAACAATATTTGGTTTTTAATGGCATTCATTGTTTTTTTTGTAAAATTTTTAATAAAATACGTATATGGATTTATTAAATTCTGGAATTTAGTTAATACATTGTAGTTTATAGTAAATTAACTCAGAAAGCAATAAAACGTCTTTAAAATTTTCAAATATTGTTTAAACAGTAAACCAGTAATTTTAAAACAAGCTATTTGAACTACCCGCCATGAATTTTCTACCGTAGTGCCCGGGGCGGCCTGGTGGTAAACTTGAACTTATTTTGCTGGTTGTCTACGTAATTTGCATTTCTAACCTCTTATCTATTTTGTGCACACAAGTTTAAGAGACGAGGTCAGGTCCGGGTCGGACCATAGAATCGGACTAGTCTTACTTATCGGGAGTTAAAGTTGTCCGACGGATGTATACATTAGAATTATTATTAAAATTGAGGGTGGTTGATAGGGTAGAGCGAACTTTGGGATTAAGAAAGTAGTGAAGTTTTTATCTTCTTCACTAAGGTTTTATCATTTTCTCTCCTCAGGCTGTGGGAGAGGCTTTTTGGATTTGTCATGAAGGGAGGGAGGAGTTGACCCCTTACTTACGGCCCTGCAATAAGTGACTGATCGAATATTTACTTCAGTAAGATATAATCCACATACTCAATAAATTTCAATTACACTATTTATGAATTTAAATTCGACTAAATCTTTATATTGCGCTGATCGGGGAGGCATGCAGGGCCGGATTCGATTTGAAAATTATAAATAAATAGGTATTATAAATTTCGATTGGCAATAATTAAATTAATATTAATAGAAAATTTGTTTCCCTATCAAAGCAGTAGGAGAAGCGGGTCTTCCATCGGTTCCATGGAGCGCACGCCCCTGTGTACCTCTGAGTTACCTTTTACAGATATTACCTAAGTATTACAGATGGGGAAAGGCTAATTCTATACTAAAAATACGTAAAATAAAACATATTTTTAAGGTAGGTTAAGTCTACTCCGAAGCGACCATATTTCTAGTAAATGGACATTAAAATATGATGTACTTTATAAAATCCAATGACGTTAACATTATTCAATATTTGTTTTAGTCTATAAAATGCCATAATAAAACGTATTGGTTTTATTGTAGATAAACAGCATACACGTATGGGTATAATATTATGTCAATGCAAATAATTTATGTGCAAACAATATTAAAGTGTTAGGTCAAAAACCTGTTAGAAGTTGTTGGAAGGGAAATATATTTTTTTGCAAGAATTGCAGTTGGTATGCCAAGGAGATTCTTGTATCTATGGGCACTTTTTTTGTTATACCAAAAAAAAATGAAAAATTGAAAGTGAATTATGTCCTAAAGTAAAAAAAGGAAACTAGACTTTTCTCAGTTTATTCTTGTTGAAAACTTGCCTTCAGCAGTCCGGGAATCTGCCGCCTGGGCGGAGGTCAATTTGTCGGCCCTCAATTATCGCAATTAGGTCCAAAAAATTAAAAAAAGATAGAAATTATAAAAGAAACTGAACCTCGCGTCTTAAACAAAAATTTTACTTTCTCATTTTTTCTCAGAGCAAAGTCTTTAATAGCGTCACTATCAATATCGATCGCATCAGTCCCCTCCTGCTCATCATCATCTTAGTTGTACTCAATGTCGATCGTGTATATTTTCTTAATCAACCACTTTGACAGTGGCAGCGCTAGAAGGGTGCTGGGTGGGCGGGAGCCTAGCTCATAAATCCAAGTGCCGGTCGCCGCCGACCCGACAATCTATTAAATGTGCCAATGAAATTGGTAGAAAACTGATAAGTCTCTCAACCAAAAATTTAAAAACTGCATTCTTTTAGAAAATGCTAACTTTGACAATGTCATCGTCATTGACAAAAATGATTATAAAATTAAACTTTATTTTATAGCCCAGTGCACAACGTTTTAAATCTGGGATTGATAACGCTAATGCCACAAGGATTAAGGGAATCGGCTCTCGGTAGGTTTGCTTGGACGGTCGCGGCGAGGAACGAAGTTACTCGTCGGAGAGTAGGCGGTGACATATTCTTCCACGGTCGTTTTTCTCGCTGTTTGTATTTTGGTCCTGTGGCTTTAATGCGTTGCGAGGTGCGACCGATTCCGATTATGTATGACCTAACCTTTATTGTTCTGTACGTACGATCAGTGCTTAATAATCATCCTATATGGAATATTAAAGATAGGGAAAAAACGTTTGTTCTTTAAGGGAAAGGGGGTTCTGCAAATAAATAGGGTTGCTGTTTAGTTTATTAGGTAGGTACCTAATACTGACATAATATTATAGCAAAAATAAATTAATTATAGTGTATGAAATGTACAATTTAAATATTCTCTTGCTTTTTGGCTAAACCATCATACATGAATCACACTCTATTTATAATTAAAATTGGCACTTCTTCAAGCGATAAGGGCAAATCCTCTCCAAGATACCTGCGATAGTTATTGTCATTTAGTCTTTCTAGCAAAAAAGGGCCAATTAAGTTATTTTCAACAATTCGAACCCAGACATTTAACGCAAATTGCTTTGATGGCTAGATTCCACAATTACATGCGGGTCTTCTATACAAACATGAATATTATAGAAATTTCGGATAACGTTTAAGGAGTTTCGCCTATGAACATTATTTCACAGTCAAATACGGGATTTTGCGCAATATTCTCCAAAATTTAATGTTCTCTCTGAGACCATATTATGCAGAAGATAAATCATATGAAATTGATATGGCTTCTAAGTATTAGGTGTAAGAAAAAAGATGCCAAGTCAGTAAAGCGTGGGCGTGACTCTGTGTGTGAGTCTGGGAACTTTAGTTTCTATACTAGATAACCAATATAGTCTCAAGTATTATATAATGTAATATCACTATTAAGAAATCTGCTGGTAAATTCGGTCGACTTTAACAGATTTTCAAAGTAAATATTAAGTAATCAAATACCAATTTTTGAAGCAAACTTTAAACCCTTTTCTCCTACTTTTGCGAAAACTCTAAGGGAATGCTAAGGCATCTTAAATTTTTCACAATTTAAAAGAAATAGATGGTATTAATAAAACAAACCAAAATACCTTCACTCGCCAGCTCACCACCAGCCACTACCCCACAAATAAATAAATAAATTTATGAAGATTTATTTTTTTATTATAATAATGCATATTGCTCGTTTATGTAATTCGTATATATGACGTTCCAACCGTTCAACTCCGGTTTAACAGTTCGCTGTCACTGGTCAATTTTAAAAATAGGACAGGCCGACAGGGGAAATCAAAAAAAAAACGAGCAGGGGAAACGCCGTACAATTACGAATAAGAATACTGACACTGACTGAACTTGTAGCGCCATTTTTAGAATTGCCTTGTCTTTTAAAGTTACCTTTGGCTGTTCAGCCACTCAGCCAGTCGCTTTTACTCAATAATATAATATAATTACAAAAAAATATCTAACAAACACTTAAAAATGTTCCATGTCCATGTCGGGATTGGAACCCGGGACCTCTCGGTTGCCGGGCAAAATCGCTCCCATCCGACCACCTAGGTTGAGTAAAATTACGTTCAGACTTAATGCTACACCGTTCGGAAGTTGATATTTTGTTTCAATGTATCGATGTTATCAAAAAGAAGATCGAAGCTAAAACATCGATGTTAAAATTTTTTTATAGAAACACATTATAGGAGATAAATGCATGTAAAGATTAATAACATTTTAAACAGAACCCCCTTCAACCCTACCCGCAGGGTTTGCAACTGTTGCTAAACCACTGAGGAAACACCCCAGACACCCTTCCAAACTTACATCAGCAGAAACACCTGCGAGTCTCTAGGGGATTATTTACTAAAAACACCCCTAAATAGGGTGTTTCTGGCTTTTTACGAGTAAACACCCACTCGGATCGAACCGGGACCCTGCCCATCGTGTTCTGCATGAAAAATTACCCTTACCTTGATCAAGCTTGGCCACCGACATGCATAATTTGAGGGGAATATACTATCACATTATCATGGTATATACATTATAATATTCATTTATACATTAAATACAGATTTGAAAACTAATCATAAGTTTTTATTGACCGTACTAAAATATCGGCCCTAACTTTTAATTTCTGTCTATTTACATTACACACTAGGAATTAACAAGCTGAGAATCGAAACTTTGTGACAGTAGTAGAATATTAAGCAGTATCTTTGAATACAAACTGCCTATAATAAGTGACAATGGCGATATGTGTGAACATACTTTTATCGTTGTTACTAAAAATCAACTGTTTTATAAAATTTGAATATTATTCTCATCACAGAAAATTAAACCAAAAACAACAACATGTAGGCACTGACAAACCCTATGATACTGCGTATTCTGGAAACATCATTTAACTTATATTAAACACGTTTTTAGGCTGCAAATATGGCTAACAACCAAATATCAGCCCTATAGTCAAACACAAAAGCTATCTTTTAACGTACCATTTCCATGACAACAACCGAAAAAAGCCTATTTGTTAATTTTTCACTGTGGTTGAAAAACAGGTAATTTTGAAGTTAGCGTCTAGAGTTAACTTGTGCGTTTGATCATAGGGCTGAATTACATTTAAGTTTCAGCATAAAATAATTGATAAACGCTCCGAGATCCCCGAGTTCGTCCATACACAGTTGGCTCCGCCTTCCAGCGTGAAACGTGCGATTGCGTTTCGCCTCGAAATCTACAAGAGGTCAGTGGGCGACGGCCGTATTTTAAAAACGGACGGAAGATGATTTAGAGACATAACAATTTTTTAAAAAAATTTGTTTAGTTTGGTTGTAAAAAAATGGTAATAGCCATGGCGGCGCGGAACGTTTTTTAAATTTTTTAATAGTTTATGAAACAAAAACTAAGTACGTCGGCCCTAGATCGTTAAAAAAAAGTGGCAAGGCATCAGCGTACATTTACATTTGCCTATATACCGTTCCAAATTTGAAATCCATTGGACTATAAATAACCTCATAAATCATTTTCTGCTGTGTACTGTCCACAACCGCAGCAATGCGCCGTATTTTAATATCTGGGTTAAAACCTCAACACGGGATTTATATTAACTCGTCAAATTGTTTTCTGCGTTGTCGTTATGTTTAGCAGATATTCGCCCAAATACCCTTACTTATAAATCAATATAAATCGAGAA
Source organism: Polydrusus tereticollis (assembly GCA_963920685.1). Taxonomy (NCBI): domain Eukaryota; kingdom Metazoa; phylum Arthropoda; class Insecta; order Coleoptera; family Curculionidae; genus Polydrusus; species Polydrusus tereticollis. The sequence goes on from OY987329.1 coordinate 63,767,841, forward strand.
TTTAAAGTATTGAAGCAACATGCTGCAGATAGAAGAAGAAGTAGAAGACATTTTTGAGGATGACATGGAAATTTTGGAACTAATACATTTTGGTTTTTCCCGAAAAGTCTGAACGTTAAAATTATTTTCAGACGTTGGACGATTGCACCTTCTTCAAGCGATTTTGACTGTATAAAGCTTCTGTTCAACAAAGGCAAACTCCTGTTTACTTATTTGCAATATTTTCACAGTAATAGAGGATGACATAGATCATCCTAACAATATGTAAGTTATATCTATAGGGTAAACGTTACATTTGTAGGCCTGTTAAGAAGGGTTTTGTTTATTTTACTCCTACTTGCCAAAATGCCACTATGTGAAACAATTTTTTAAAAATATGTAATATTTTTTTTATGAAACTGATCGATTTTTACTCTAAGAAGTGTTAAAATATCTTTAAATTTGTTTATAAAACTATATTACCGACGTTAGTCATTGGTCATGCCGCTATAATAATTATTGGCCTCGCAATCTACTGTGTTATTGACCATACTTTGAAGCTGATTACAATTTTACTAAATTAGGTGCGTATACCTACCTAGGTATACTTGCGATTAAAGAAACAATAACTTTTTTAAATAAATATTTATTATTTTATTTAAAATTTTAAGAAATACTGGTGAAAAAAAAATAAAAATTAAATTATGGAATCTAAGAGATGAAAATTATAACCTTTGCCTATGTTACCAATTAATTCAAACACGAAAAGTTTTTACAATAGCAAATCAGCTTTTTTTTTTAAAAGAATCACAAAAAAATATTTGAGCATGGACGCATTTTTTGAGTACAATTCTTGTGTTATAATCTTACAGATGTTTGACACTGAATTCCTTCCTTGGATGATGTGATATTAAAGAGGCAAATGTAGCACAACCCCATCATACTTTTTTATTTTGGAACTTGTTTGGAAAGGTGGGAGCACAAATCAAGTTGTTTGAAATTCTCTTAAGTTTTTTTTAGGACGTTCACAACAATCTTCAAATAACCGTCTTTTTGCCATATCTACAGAAGAAATAATAGAGATAGCTTTAACTTCTATCTTCGGACTTGTTTCAGCACTAGGTTTTAATTCTTTGTTTTCTTTGGGGACATGCACCTTACCTTCTTTTTTTGTTTTTTTTCTTTTTTAATAGGAGTATCATGCAGGCCATTCCTAAAAAGATTTTAGTGACACAGAGGTATATACACAAGAATCTGCTTTAGAATTTAGTGTTTTTAGGTTCAGCAGTCACAACGATATTTTCATCAGGTAAGTTCACTTTATCTGAATCACAAGAAGTTAAGCTTTTTAGTGCAATAAATAATATGATTGATTACACTTATAAAATATAACAGTATAAAGTTGCTTACGTATATCAATAAGTCGTTTTTTTTCAAACTTCTGACATTAAAGCTTACTTACATTTAATATTAAATAATACTTTTTAGTACCATGTTTTGCAAAATTATATTAGGTATATAAATTTGTTATTAGATCAGTTATTTGCAATGAGTTACTGTATTATTTTTTAAATCTTATATTATTAACTTTTAGTTCTATACTTATTGGTCACCTTTAAAATGTATATATTGGCCTATGCCAATAATTGAAATATCGTGAATATATATTACAGTTATTGGCCACTCGCGGCCTAAAATTAATTCTTAAAATTGTACATTCTACAAGCAAAATATCGACTATTAAACATTGCATTAGCATGTAATAACACAACCAATCAATTTCTAATATAAACATATAAACCTAGTTTTTATAACTTACTTTTTGGACTCTGCTTCCGGCCAAAATAAAGAAATTTCAATAGAGAATACAGACCAATAAACACATGTCTACTCAACTTGACGCCATTACTTAATAAAGCAACCGTTTTATTTCTAATTTTGACAGCACGTGGACAGATGTTGCCAATACTGTTTCAAAATTACTAACCAACTTATTGTTGTAATGTTTTAATTTTATTTTAATAATAAATAATAATAAACTAATCAGTATTATCCAAGCTTAGATTTTTTATAATTATTTTATTTGTTCAACTGATTTAAACAGAGGATAATGCAGCTTTGTTCATATTCTATAGAACAAATGGAAAGGTCCGCCCTTATGATACTCGTGGTCGAACCGACCTTATTCTGGTCTCTGTAAGCTACAAAGGTGTTAAGATGGCCCCAGATATTAGGCTGCTAATTTTTTTTTAATGAATTGCCTATTGATTGCCTGATTACAATTTAATGTATAAATATATATAGATATACATAAATAGTACTCAATCATATATCAAGAGCGATCCTAGTCACTTCTGGAAATACATTAGACAAAAACGCAATAAATCACGTATCCCAGGAACACTGACTTTTGGTCAAACCTCACTTGATTCTCTACAAAATATAGTAAATGGCTTTGCTGACTTTTTCAGGAGTGTTTATGAGGTTTCATCTGACTTTAAACTGTATGATCTGGATGTGGCTAGCAATTCCCAGAATATCTCTATCACACACATTACTGAATCGGAGATCATTAAGGCACTAAAAAAACTAAAAATTTCACATACCTCTGGTCATGATAAAATACCCTCCTTCATTTTGCGCGATTGTGCTCAATGTCTCGCTGTCCCACTGCACTACATATTTAATTTATCAATTGGGTCCAACACTTTTCCTGACCACTGGAAAAAAACTAAAATCTGTCCAGTGTTTAAGGGTGGGGATATAAACGACATCACTAATTATAGGCCAATCTCTATTTTGTCTTCTCGAAGGCCTTTGAGATCTGTGTAAGTAAGAATCTCTTCTTTCAGGTTAAGAACTTAATTACTCCTGCTCAGCACGGATTTTTTGCTAATCGCTCAACTATAACTAACTTAACAACCTTACTAAAAAAGGCCTATCAAGCTATGAATTCAAGAAAATAACTCGGTGTCATATACACGGATTTCTCTAAGGCTTTCGACAAGTTGGACCATGGTCTAATCGCTCTAAAAATGCACAAAATTGGGTTTCACAACAACCTGATCAACCTTTTACCTTTTCATCTCTTATCTCAGTGGTAGATCCCAATTTGTGGAATACAATGGTTTTCAGTCCTTTGACTATAATGCCACCAGCGGCGCCCCCCAGGGAAGTAATCTTGCACCTCTGATCTTTGCCATATTTGTCAATTATATCACTCAGAACATCTCATCAAACTGTTTATTGTTTGCAGATGACCTTAAATTATTCAGAATTATCAATAACATACAAGATTGCACTGATTTGCAGAAAGACATCGATACACTGTCGTCATGGTGCAGAATTAATAAATTAAATTTAAACATCAACAAATGCAAATCGATGACAGTCTCGAATCTCAATCACGAATTAAACTTTAACTATTAACTTGAATCCAGTATTCTTTCCAGTGTTGACTCGATCAAAGATCTGGGGGTGGTTGTCGATAAAAAACTCACATTCAATGTTCATATAGATCAGATCGTGCAATCAACATTAAAACCCCTGGGGTTTATCATTAGATCAACGAAAGATTTTAAAAATATCGACAGTCTTATCACTTTGTTTAATTCATTAATTAATTCCAAATTGCAATATGCTGCTCTGGTGTGGTTTCCTAGTCAACAAATACTTATTGACAGGCTCGAATATGTACAACGGCGTTTTCTCAAGTAAAACAGGACGGGACTTATCCTCCAGAAGGTTTTGATCATCATTTATTACTTAATAAGTTCAACTTCCTCTCACTCAAACAAAATACAATTTTAGCAAGTCAACTATTCCTATTTAAATTATGTAACCATCTTGTTGACTCCTCTGATCTCCTACAGGGTCTTAATTTTACTGAACCAGTGGTGAACACACGTGCACGCCGCAAATTTTACCTTAAAAATTATCCCACTTATCTTGCCAGAAATGAGCCAATATATCGAGCCTGTTCATATTGTAATACTCTGCAGACCAACATTGATATAGACTTATTTGTAGGTTCAGTTAATTCATTTAAGAGAAGGATATTGCCAGTAATCTATACTTTATAAACTCTCTTTTACTACGTTACATAATTTCTATAATGGCTTTACTATAATAATTATTTTTCAAATACAAATACATTTATGAATTTATATTGTATACTTGATAGCTTAACATGTCTTCAGTAAAGTTATTTACTATTATTACTTCACTTCTTACTTGGACTATTAGTTTTTCTTATCTTCTTTTAAAAAATGCTTGCAAATTTATGTTGTGTATTTAATAATTAATTTATGTATTTATGATGTTGCCGATTTATAGTGAAGGTGTGATTTTCTCCATATAGTGCAATGATTGTCTAAGCTTTAAATTGTCAAGTGTTGGTTAGTGTTACGTTACATGTTTTTGCTTTGTAAAGTTTTGTTTAGATATAATATGCATTAATTGTCTTTTATTGGAATTTGAATTTCTGTTAGACAATAAAGAATTAAATTGAATTGAATTGAATATACCAGTGGTGCAACCACCACGGGGGGGGGGGGGGGGTTAACCCTTCCCCGGAGGTCAGAGGTCAAATAAATGTTCCCAAACAACGTTTACAATATCGTTTTTTACTCCACTTGTCTTCTATTATAGTATAAGCTTATATTATTTGCTAACCTGAACTGACCTTAAATGTCATAATGTAGGTATGTGTTAAATATTAAATCTATATTTCTGTACAAGAAGCCGTTCATTTACTCAGTAGTTGAATTTTAGATGATAGAAATTTAAGTCTCTCTTAACCACAAATATATTTAATTTTCTTTTTGTTTTTAATAAAAAAGGGGGGTTATGTGTATTTTTTTTAGGATAAGACACAGCAGTTCAGGATTTATGGCGCTCTGCGAGCGGTGCGTGTGCGCAGGACACATTATGATGATCTTGAATCTTTGGAGAGGGTAAGGATCTTTACTTTACAGTAAAGGATCGAACAGCTTTAGGACATGTTTCGACCTTAGTAAAGGTCATCTTCAGCAATCGTAAAAACTTTTAGTTCAGGAAACGAGCAATGACAATGAACAATCTGAATGGTAGCTAGTGAAATTTATACATGTTAATAAGGAAAAAATCGCAAGGGGTATTATAAATGGAGGGTGGCATTTAGACAATTCTTTATTGTCTAGTAACAATAATAAACGTCTTTTATTGTTAATTCGCTCCATAAGTAACAGCATATTTCAGAATAATGAAAACAGAACACTGACAACAAAGGCGAAGTTTAGCCATTGGCTATTCTTACACTTAACCTCTAAGCAAGCGAATGAAAAAGATTTAAGCTATATATCATATATCAACTTCTACAATAAATCTTGTATACGTAATGAATCTGTAATATCAATAATATAAGTTTGACATAGATTGTATAAAGAGTCCCCCGAAATATGTTTTACATATTTGTATTTTTTCTGAAAAGTTTTATTTGTTTGTCTAATGTTATAAAATATTTAGGTAAGTATGCCTTTCAAATAGGTAAAATATTAATGGGTGATGATTGTAGATCCTCGAGGAACCTGATAGTATCGAATATTGAGTGGAAAGTTCTACTTATGGTGGAGAATTGTAAGGTTGTTGCAGCGTTTGTGGTTTTTATATATAAAATTAGTTTCAGTTAAAATGTTAATTATTTATTTTATGGTTGTTTATTTATTTTTTTTTTAATTGAATTGAGACGAGTGAATTGGGTATTCCTTTAAGTGAAGAGCCTTATGATATAAGATTAAAAAGTTACTAAAAAATTTTGTGTTTTTTCTACTTAGCCTAGTGGTAGTAAAGTAAAGATTGAACATTATTTTTGAACTCCTCGTAAGAAGTAATGCAAAGGAAGCAGACGTTTGTATAATCATACTTTTCGCCCAATTTATCACGATGTTTTCTCTTTCAAATAATATTTAATATTCATTGTTGACTAATTACGATTACAAAATTATTTATTAGTATGAATAAAACAATAAATAAAGGTGACTCCACCTACAGTTGATACGCCATTGGTAGATGGGCATATTGACAAATTTTAATATTATTAATAGGTCCTCAAAGCGTCGTTAAATAAGGTTTATAATAGATTAAATTAATGTCATAGACATAAAACATCCAAGCTTTCCAAGCAACATCACGAAGCCTCAGTCAAGTACTCATGAGAACCATGTTTCTAATGGTATTTAAAATAAATTAAATATTACCATTCTTAGATAAGTTAATTATTTTAACTGGTTGAAACTAAATTAACGAGTAATGAGCAGGAAATTAATAGAGGAGAAGGTATATGGGCCACATTTTTGTTTTTCGGAAATATTTAGTACTTTTTGTGGATTAACAAAACTGTAATTTGGCAAAGAAATTGCTAGAAATGTATACCCTAAAAAGATAAACCCATTTTTGCAATAATCGTTAATGTTAGGTTTATGCTTAACAAAATATAAAAATGTTAATTTATGAAATTTTTGAAAAGTACCTGAAATATGAGCCATCCTGTGAAAGCATTAAAAAGTCTTATGTAGTCACACAAATACATGTATTTTGAGAGAATATGACATACGAAAGTTTATTAGCAAAAATCGAATGTATTTGCCATGTTCTGTGCCAGCGCAAGCCTCATGTGACCACAATAATTGGTACATGGTACATGAGATAGCACACCCACAACTTGCTCTTAGTGTTTTCAGAGAAAACCTTCACAATAAATGTAAGATGCATCTTCATTTTCAGGACGCGTTCCGAATTTCTCCAGATTATTATCTTCTCATCTCCCGTAAATACCTCATCCCGTTCATCCTCAAAGTCGGATGAGCAATCCGTTTTCTTCCGTTTTGCAAGTTTTGATTTTTCTTGACCAAATCTTTACTAAACACATTCGGTTTTCCTTTTTCACTACCATTTTTTGATTTTTCGATATTTGGACGGACATTTCTAATTCGTTTTTGTACGGGGAAGATGTTATAGTTTCTGACTTAGAAGATTTTCTCCCACGATTGGTTACTTTATTTTCAAGGGAGGGGCTGGCGAAATATCAAAAAGCGTCAAAAACCTGTGTGATTTTAAACTTGGCAAACCCGTAGATTTCCGGGTAATATTTTTAAAATTTTTATATAATTTTCTTAATAATGGAATATTTTTATCTAAAATATTTCTTAAGGTTTTTTACTGGCATTAGTGTACCGGGCACCGCCAGCCAATGGATCAGGGGCAGGGGGGTAAGGTGTGAGAGCGGATGGGCGATATATGAATTGTAGGTACAAATACGTACAATGATTAAAATTTTTATAGAAAATTTCACACATTTATATTTAGCGCATTAGAAGTCTCCTTTTTGTTTGCGTTATCTATAATAGCAACGAGACCATTATTATCGAAAATTTTTCATATTCGTATCAACATGAAATTAATAAGTGGAAATTTGTTGACATTTCAAATGTCAAAATAATGAGATGAAAGTTAAAATTAGTTATAATATAGGTACCCATGGAATTGATTAAAATAATTTTAACTGTTGTCGTTTATAATAAAAAATATAAATTTTGATAACAATATAATACTAAACTGGTATAAAAGACGAACAAATCTATTTAACGCGTTTGTTTACTTTTTAAAGCCAGTCAACATTAAATGTATAATAAAAAATTGGTCGAGTGGATTCTCTCACAAAACAGCGACATGTCTGGAAGCTGTGCACCTTTGCCAAACTTTTAAAATATTTTTAAGTGAAAGCATTCAAATCAATATCTAAATATAATGTCAATACAAGAGTTTAATATCACTCAATCAAAATTGCTATACAAATGTATTGGCTAATAACTTTTTTTTTATGATAAGGCACAGCACTGCAGGATAAATCCTATATGGCGCTCTGGGAGCGGTGCGTGTGCGCAGGAAACGATTCACGTTGGTCTTGAATCTTTGGAGATTATACTCGTTGGAAACACGATCTCAGGGAGGTCGTTCCAGAGTGATGACGTTCTCCAAATGAAATAATTTTGAAACAGTGTCGTTCGAGGGACACTAAACTGAACCACGTAGGTACTGGTGGGCTGCAGTGGCTCGTCGTGTATTTCTACGATGCATCGCTCTGGGTGGTATCAAGTGGGCAACGTCAGTTAAGCATTTGCCATGAAAATATTTGTAAAATAGACTCAAGTCGCCAACAAACAATCAGGCAACGCAGTCAGTGGATCTCAAAAAAGTTTTAAAAATGACACATTTTCCCTAATTTAATCAACTTCGTAGAAGTTACCGTTTACAAGATACCAATAGTGCACAATTAAAATTAAATAGTTGCCACCCTTTATAGTTCGTTCACATAAGATATTGTTTTGTGTAAATATATAGTTATTAAACTACTTTATTTATTGTTGTTAATTGCTTCTAATTGAGTAAACTATGGATATTAACGAACTCTCAACTAGTTGTCCGCCTACAAAAACAATTTCAATTAACACTAAAAGAACGAATAATAATTAAAAACATAAAAGAAAATAGTCGAGGAGCCCAGACAGGACGGAAAAAAACAATCCTGAATGATGTCCCAAAGTATGCCATTCGTCGCAAAATTCATGGATTTCTTGTTTCTACATGAAATATCCACAATAAAAAAAAATTATGGCTGAAATTAAGAAGGGCACATCAGAATCTTTACCTAAAATATCATTAATAGTTTTAAATCGAATTTGAAAATAAATGAATTTTAGATATATTTTAAATGAAATCGAAAAAGTCTACCAATTGAAAAAAAATTAAATTATTGTATGGCGGCAAATATATTTGGAAAAACGGAGTTGGAGTTTCGGGAGAAAGGGAAATGTATTACACTGACGAAACAGGGCTCAATAAAGGGCACACAGTTGAGAAGGTATGAAAAGATATAAATAATAATAGTTCGAGGCAGGCACTTATAAATGAATTTTCGCAAGGATTAGGAAATCCTAGTGGAAAAGGCCGTCGTCGTATAGGATTAGTAATTTTAAAAAAAATATATATGACGTTCCGACGAAATTTCGTCATTTATAATTTTTTGAAATGCAGGCGCCACCGGAATTCATTTCCCTGACGTGGCACAACCTCAAAGGTATCTCTAATCCGTATTTATCTTTTTATAGTCTTTTAAATCTCTAGGGAGGGGGGTGACAGCCCTTCCTTGGCGACGACCATGATACCGGGTCTCCCAAATTATGAATGAATTCAGCTTAATTGATATTAAAAATTGGAAAACAAAGAAACTGATTTGTTTGTTAACCTTGCAAAACACAAAACAACTAATTTTAAATAAAATCGACATTTTACTACAAAAAATTACAATTAATCATGAATAGAAATATTCTACAAAACTCGCCCTGATAGATGCAAACATGATAAGTTGCGCCCAAAAATAAAAATCTTAATTTAATTATTTAAAAAGGAAGATAGTTAAGAAGTGAATTAGACTGATGACTAAATTAATATTGAAATGATAACTAAATATCAATAAAATACTTAAGCAAGAAATAGTTAGAATATAAATATAATTTAAATATATGGTCCGAATTTGGGACAACTGAGTGACCCATATTGGAAACATAACCACAAAAATATTAAAATGAAGGCAAAAACTTAAATGCAATTTAAGGGAAAAACTCGTAAAACAACTTAATGAGTAACGATCCTGCTACACACTTAATAATTTGTAACTTTAAATATTGAAAATTCTCCACGATAATTCAAAATCTTGAAGCACTTTTGTAAACATTCAGAAACATCTAGAATTTAATTTTCAGAATTTTTCTCTGCGCCATCATTACTTTAAAAGCATACGCTATAAGAATGTTCGCGTTGTAATCCCGAAGAAGTGTCGGAATGCTCCATACAACTTTGGTACAGGGGGTGGCCCATAATACCAGCATGGCCCATATTCGAACCATCTCCTCTAATAATGGTAAACGAAAATAAGGAGCATTCAAGCTTAATGGAAAAATGTTTACGGTGGCAGTGCATTTAAAGCATGAATTAGCCTAAACTATCGACTAACAAAGTTTAGAAACTCTAGAGTTTGGTTGACATATTCCACCTTTGAAACAACGGAGTTTGGAAATTAGCACAAAGCTCGTTAAGAATTCACCCAACTACTCTCTAATTTCGTAAATATAAATTAGATTAAATTTGGATAACGTTACTATTGAACGATTAGTTATGACGCTTTTCAACCAAACTACAAAGGGTCGTTTTAGTGTGATGTAAACTATGTAAAGTTTCATCTAGCATTCCGATAGCAAAAACAGTTTGTGGCGGCTAGACCCAAGTAACATTTTTGGATTTTTAAAAGTGTTAAAACGAGCTATAGAATCAGATATAAAATTTTATGATAATGTTGGCACATAAAACTCATAGAATCATAGAAAACTTATATTGGCATCAGAAAGCAGTGGTAAGGTTAAATGAAAAACTCACAGACAGTGTCCGATCCTGCTAGGCATTATGCAGGGCTGCATACTGTCCACTGCTTTTTAACATATACCTACTTTGTAACAGATATGTTGTTACATGGAAGATTGCTGAAATGCTGAAAATAACATGGACAACTATGCAGACCAATGAAGCATTGTCAAATAGGGCTGATGCAGCTCCTTCACTACTAACCACCGTTAAGTGCAGAAAGATATTATATCTTGGACATATATTCAGAGAAGAGCAATACAAAATCATCCAGCTAATAATGATGGGCCGTAGAGGCACTGGAATGGAGCGGCATACACAGTGCTGATGAACTGTTTCGATTGGCACAAACCCGCGAAAGACTTACGAATGTAATTGCCAACGTCAGGGGGGCCTGATATGGTACTCAAAGAGGAAAAATAGTGTTTGTTAGCTAAACTGCTATTAAACTCTTTTAAGCCATTGATAAAACCCAGAGGGCCCACCCATAAAATGTCTGTTACAGCATTTTTTAAAACTTGTTTTCTAAGAATATATTTTTTAAGCTGTTTTAAAGGCATTAATAATACCGTTGCTTAAATCCATGTACCTATTTTAGCAGCCTAATGTCAATTTAAAAATAATGCGTTGATTCCAGTTGTATTTAAAACGGTGTAATAAAAAGTATTCTTGAATCCACAAGATTATCATTGTGGCTGTCAAGGAGGAATGGTAGCTAAAAAAAAATTATGTAGTTTTCAAGATTTATTAGTCGTGTTTTTTCTGGAGACATCTGTCTTTATTTTTGAGCCCATATAAGTTCGATCGCGTTTAAGTCGCAGTGGCAAGAAGTGAGTCTGAGCACAGTTATTCCTCGTAACTTTGCCATTCCATCGACTACATTTTTTTAATGCATTTTTATGTAAATTGGCTAGTAACAATACTTGTTTTTTAAAGAAATGTAATGGAAACTCCATTTGTCTTAAACTTAGCAATTCTGCTATTTCACTTTTACGCCACGCGCTTGTCGGTAATTTTTCCGTCAACCTAGAGTGATAGCTTGCATTATCCGATACAATTATTGCATTTTTTTGTATAAGATCCAACATTTGCTCGAACCATTCTTTAAAGACATCGGCATTAATATCTTCGTGATAGTCTCCTGTATTTTTAGATTGGAACATCAGTAGACCACCTTTAACGAAGCCTTTATAACTTCCAATATGGGTTATGATAAGTCGGTGTCCTTTTCCAGACGGTGGTCTTAATTCTGTGGACAATCCTTCCAAAACGGTTGCCTTCAACTTTGAATATTTTCATCCGGCCAAAATTTAGTCACAGTGTGGCCTTCATTTAATCATGTTTCGTCTAGGTAAAATATTTTTTTGTTTTCTTCTCTGGCTTTTCGGATGCTTTTTAAGTGATTTCTTCTCCAACAGGCGATATCGCTTCTATCTACTAAAATTGATTGCCTATTATGTTTTTTCCACCTAAAACCTATTTTATTTAATAATTTCCAAAGCGTATTTCTACACATGAATGGGTAATCCTGGTCTTCTTGGATTGAGGACAAAGTTGTGTCCATCTTGGGAATTTCTTTTTTAAAAGAGAAACTATGAACTTTTGCCTTATTCTCTGCATGAAAATGTCATTCAGCTCAAGTTTTGGACGTCTCGGAGAAGCTTTTGGAGGTTTGACGCCAACACTTTTTTCTTATACTAAAAGTTTATATATTGTTGTTTTCCCGACGTTAAATATATCTGCTGTAATTTATGCTGCATTGTCAACACTCAAATCCGCATTCTTACTTTTAATAGAATCCGTAACAGTTAAGAAATAATTTTTTTTTTCATTTACTGTACATGGACTGACTCTAAGGCGTTTAGGCAATTGTTGAAAATTCTCCATATTTAATTAAAAAACACTGACACTTTACACTTAGACTATAGTTTCACTGAGAAATAAACACCCAAGTGTATGCATGTAGGTATGTATAGATATAAATAGGTGTATTATTTATTATAAGGCATAATAACCACATAATTAGTAAATAGGTAACCAGGATTAGGTACAAAAAAGGAATAAAATGATTAGAGCAGAAACGGAATATATACCCAGACTCTAATTAGTTTTGATAAAATTGCTTTCTAGGATTCCAAGTAAATGGTACGGCTGTACATAATTTTAAGCTTAAATAATTTAATATTAAAATATATATTTGAAGACTAAACTTGAATTTAATGTCCATACTTGTATACTAACTCTGCACAAATTTAAAAATTCTGTCCTATTTAAATCTATACATGTCGAAAAATCTTGCAGGCCCATGGAGAAGACGGTTTTGACTGATTTATTACTTCGCATGATTTAAAGATAGCCTATAACATTTTTTCTAAAAATTGCAAAAATTTATTTTCTGGCCGATGTACCTACTATAATATTTCTGTGGGAAATATGGAGGAATTGGTATAAAACTTATTGCAATCTATGGAATAACGCATACCATAACCTATTAAGTCTTTGAATAGTTAATAAAATTCTTTTGAGTAAAATGCAAAGATTCATTAAAACTTTATTAAAACTATGCATAACCTTAAACGTGCCGTATGATTCTTAGAAACAGTCAGAAGTCAATATTTCTAACTTAACATTTTGTGATAACTTTAGCGGGTTTGTGTGCGTTTGGTTAACAATTATGTTACGTCTGAAAAGCTGTGCCGTTTGTTAACAATTTTTTTCAGCTTGAAATGCTCTTTTTATTTATTTTATTTATATAACAAAGTTAAACATATATTTTTACATAAGAAATGTGTCTTATATTCATCTTTTTCGAGAAGTCGAAATCACAAAGTATCTATTTAAACTAATAAAAAACAATACCAAACACAAAGTCTAAGTCTCATAAAAATAAAATATATTAACCGTTTAATATATTTTATTTTTATGAGACTTAGACTTTGTGTTTGGTATTGTTTTTTATTTTCTATAAAAGTCTCTTGGAGAAAATGGACGCTTTCTTTGATTTATTTAAACTAAAATCCGATTTGCTTTATTATGGTTTAGAGAAGAAAAATCTTATGGAAAAAATACCGTTCTGTTAAACCCTCCTTTGAAGCTATACAGGGTGTTTTAAAGAACATGTGCCATCGCTCGTGTGGTGATTCCTTACGCATAAATAAGACAAATAGTTCCCACCAACATAGGTCCGCAGCCGCTCTAATTTTAAGATGTAGGGTGTTAGAAATTAAAATATTTTAGTAGGTGCTAGCTAGACACAAAAACATATTTATTTTATAAAAATGAGTTGCTCTACTTCTACCAGTGGAGTCCGCGCTAACATGTCTTTTGATACTTTTAAGTAAAAATAATACGCCACTGTTTTTCTTTAAAATAAATATTATTTTCGAAATTGCGCTTTATCACATAGCAAAAATGGTCTCTAGGTTTTTCATCGTGTGACTAACGGTTTTCGATTAAAAAAATAAATGACATTTCTTTGCATACTGCTATACCCATATCAGAGTTTGCTAAAATTGCAAGATACTCGCATTAGACATTAAACTACCCACATAACTGTGTTGTCGAAAGAGCAAACGGCAGTGGCGAACATATTTTTTGCTTCGCCTAAAACACCTTGTTTCTCAAAAATAAAGCGATTGCTATGTTGGGGTTGTTAACCTGAACTGTAGGCGTTATTTTTGGGTAGCGAGCGATGGCACATGTTTTTTGAATCACCCCGTATACTCAAAATTAGATACAGCTCTATTATTGCCTTATCCTACCTACTTAAATCTGTGTGCCTCCTCAAAGCTTTTTTGAAATTGAGTTCCTGATAAAGCTATTAAGGTTATTAGGTATTATTCGTTTTATTCGTTGAGGCCAAGTAGCACAAGAGGTCACAAATACCTTAGTAGCAGGACTGGCGACTAAAAAATATTACTTGCCTAGTGCTCGCTACTTACAACCACCACTTTATAGTAAAAGCTACCATAAACTCTATATCAATAGTCGCCGTTACGAAAATGCCACTTTAAATTTGGAATTATAATATCCATTTGAAACGGTGGCAATTATACATTTATCATAGTAAATGGAACTACCCACTTACTAATAAATGTTACTTAAAAGTAACAGGAACTTAATAGTAATAAAGTAATGGTGGCAGGTACCAATCAGATTTACCATGATGCCTTTATAAGGTAGCGGTTTCATAGCGAGTAACTTACTTGGTAACAGCTACCTTTTCGGAACCATTGCCGGGAACTCTCTTAAGAGACATTGATAGTTGGCGGCGAGTTCCCGAAACCTTTAGAAGCCACTGGTAAGTGACTGTTACTATTTGAAAACCACTGAGGAGTCGCAGTTACTTAAATAATGTTACTTTATAGTTGCAGCAACTTTTAATAAGAAATATGCTACTTTAAAGTAGGTAACTACCGTCTAGCCATTTTTGAATGCAATAAATCGTCGCCATTGCATACCTTTAATTATTCTTTTCTCTATATACATATAAAACAAATCAATCTTTTATTGCATTTTTCTAGTGTAGGTACTGTAAAAGCCCAAATAAAATAAATTCTATATTCCAGAAGCAGAAGTAATTTTTATTTTTTGTTAATTTTTTTTTTATTTAAATTCTTTTTTAAATATAATTGTTTCGAGGGCCAAACAAAATTTTCCCACAAACTGGCCACCCTTTAGTCTAAAAATTTTTTTTCGCTTGTAAAGATACCCTTTTGTGGTTGGTAAAAACGCGCTTAAAGTTTGTTCAAGGTTTAATCACTTTAAAGTGGTAATCCAATCACATCAATTAAAACAAAGGGCCTATTTTTAGCAAACAATGCATGCATGCCCTTAGGTTGTGGTTAAAAAAGTATAAGTATTTTAGAGTGGTGGCTACTAGGCAGCTACGTGGCAAAGTAATTCCCGCTACTGTTCTGCGACTAAAAAGTATTCCAAGAAAGTAACTAAATAAGTTCCAGGACCTACCCGAAAACTACGAAGCTACCTCAAAAATTTTCCCCATTTTGGTGGTCATTACGTAGCTGCTACTTGGCTACAACGTGGCCGCCAAAAGTGGCAGCCACCTTTGGGGTTACTTTCATGGTGGCTGTTACGTTCCTGCCACTACAAATGTTAGATGGTATTGCCAAGGCAGCCTCGCAGAACCTTTCCCGAAGTAAGAACCTCTATGCGCCCCATTTGGTGCTCTGCTCTTACACATACCCTGAGATTGCTAGATTTCATTCAAAGAGGAGCCATTCCCTTGATCGGTGGCCATGATCTGACAAACAACCTGGAAAGCCTTAAACATCGAAGGCAGGTTGGCGACTTGAGTCTATTTTACAAATATTTTCATGGCAAGTGCTCAACTGAGATTGCCCGCTTGATTCCACCCACATCGGTACATGGTAGAAATACACAACGAGCCACTGCAGCCCATCCGTACGTGATTTAGCTGGATGTACCTCGAACGACACTGTTTAAAAATTCTTTCATCTAGAGAACGTCATCACTCTGGAACGACCGCCCTGAGGCCGTGTCTCCCAACGAGCATAATCTTCAAGACCAACGTGAATCGTTTCCTGCGCACACGCATCGCTCGCAAAGCGCCATAAGGGATTAATCATGCAGTGCTGTGTCTTATTATAAAAAAAAATTCTCTCTCCTCAAGGTGTTTTAAAAATACTCAGTATATAATTATCAGATAGTCAATTGGCTTTATCTTTTTGTTGTTATAGCGCTGTTGCGACTCGTTTTAAAACCATTGCAAGCTATAAAATTATAGGTTTTATTTTCCGTTATTATAAATCCAGCACTAAACGTAGTTTACTTGGGATGCTGATTAGCCCGACCATAACCTAAAATATTTTACCATTATAACGCTATCGGGATTTAATATTATTTTTTGATAGTTTAAAGATTTCTACATAAAAATGGTAATCTTTATGGATTTCAATTTTCGAGAAAAACCGAGAGAAAAACTTAATTTTTTAAAAGTTATTTTTATTTCAAATCACTTAAGGATTAAATTAACTTTTATCCTAAAGAAAACGTAAAAAATATTTTATTTACTTAAAATGTTTTATAACATGGTTCAAAATATGCACCTTACACTCTAACACGGGCGCGACGAAAAGCACAAAGGTTATCAATAACAACAGGGGCAGATATCTCTTCAGTGTGCGAGAAGGGGCTGGTAGAAAAAAATATATGAACTAACGATGTTAATTTTACGTGATCTATATGAATCCGAAAGATTGATCAGGAATGCTGGGGCACCCTGTGTAACTTATTATTGTTTTTAATTTTAAAATTTTAGAAATTGATAAGGAATGAAGTTCCAAAACGTAATTTATTCGTTGATGAAATAATAAAATGAAATTTTTAATAGGAATTTCGAAGTTACGCAATTTGACGTAATATCCATTACACGTTATGCACAGAGGCTAGTTTCACGTGTCACTATCATGTAAAATGTTTAAATAAAATATGCAACAGGTAGGTAATAGTTTCTACGATATTGGAGATTTGGTAAAAAATATGAGCTTTTATGCAAATGAAAATTTTCTGCTCCAGTGGGGAAAATGTAACGCTTAAAATAGCAATCAAGTACTTTTTTGTTTATCAGTTTATCGTATTTGTCTTAATATAACTCCTACGTGAAGCTTTAGTTTATTGTCAAAATACAATTACCAAACACAATCTTAACCTCTTCGGACCCCAGGTATCATATATGATACTACGGTTCTAAAATTAATTTTAAATGTTCGGGTGGTGATAGAGACGTTTGGCCCGCTGGTATCACCTATGATATAACCTAGAACAGCGTACAAAATTGCAAGGTCACGCATCGCATGATTCCAGCGAGTTAGTCTGTTATTGCTTTTGGTGTGTGTAGACGCCATGGCCGCTGCAAATAAAAATACACGAAATAAAAGTAAGTAGCAAATATTTATTGTGTTTTTTTGCAGAATAAGTACAAATAATAGTTATGTAATGTTGCAGGTTGTTTGATATTGTAACATTAGTAGGATTTAATTAAAATTTTATCGGTTTAATATAGGGTATCTGTGATGATACCATGGGACCCAAACGATAGGTAGTTTATAAAATAATTTTTATCTTTTTAAGGGCTTACTGATGCAGAACTACAGGACGCTATAGAAAATATAAACTTGGATGAATCTGACCTGGACGAAAATTTTCATGATGATGAAGATGAGTGCGACGAATGGAATGAACCAACAGATACCCAAGTTTTGGGCGCCAATCAAGATGCAGAGATGATTGGAAGTGAGGAAGAAGAAGGGGGCGGCAATTTACAGGGTATCGCTAACGACAGTAACAGTTCAGATGATGACTTGCCCCTAATAAATCTAATTCCAAGGGGTAAAAAAAGAAAATGGAAGAGGACCAGTTTTGATCCGCAACTTAAAGAATACGTTCCTTGTGTTAAAGATTTATTAACACCTGAAAATTTTCCAGAGTCCATTAGCTACTTCAATAGATATATCGACGATAACTTTTTCCAATCCGTGGCCATGTACACAAACATGAATGAAGTTAAGAAAACAGGAAATTCTTTGAATACCAGCAAAGAAGAATTAAAAAAGTTTTTTGCTTGTTGTATGCTGATTGGTATTTACAACTTACCCAGAATACGAATGTTTTGGAGGTGGGACACCAGGGTACCCATAGTTTCAGATGCCATATCAAGAAATCGTTTTTTTGCCCTTCGAACACGACTCAAAATTGTGGAGGATGATTCTGTATCAAAGGAGGCGAAAGAAATCGACAGATTTTGGAAAATCAGACCTATGTTGGATCAAATTCAGAGCGCTTGTCTCCAAAATGAAAGATCTAAAAACGTGTCAATCGACGAGCAAATGATCCCGTTTCATGGAAAGGTATTAATGAGACAATTTGTGAGAGGTAAGCCTAACCCTGTTGGATTAAAAAATTTTGTCATGACGACCCCTACGGGGATTCCTTTGAATTTTCATATGTACGAAGGAAAAGGCAAATCTACTGAATCCAGCCTAATTCAGACACCAGAAAAATTGGATGTCGGCGGAAGGGTAGTTCTTAAACTTACAGATAGTTTGCCCATAGGAGTATCTATATTTGTCGATAGATATTTTACGTCAGAGACACTTGTTGATACACTACTTTCTCGAAAGATATATGTAACTGGTACACTCATGAAAATGAGGATACCAAAAACTAATCTGCCGTTTTTTACAGACAAAGATTTAAAAAAATCTGGGAGGGGCTCCTATGACATGCTTGTTACCGAAGACAATAAAATGGCTGTTGTCAAATGGTTCGATTCTAAACCCATTCATCTGGCTTCGGCAGAATTTGGAACAGAACCGCTAGGATTGTGCAAACGCTGGTCAGTGCAGGATAAAAAATACTTAGAAATTAATCGTCCATCTGTAGTTAAGCACTATAACGAGAAAATGGGCGGCGTGGACTTGCTGGACAGGGTTATGTCCAAATACCCTATGAGCAGTAGAACAAATAAATGGACAATCCGATGCATTTACGCTTTTATAGATTTTAGCGCTGCAGCTAGCTGGTTACACTACAAACAAGATTGCTTAGCTGCAGAAAGTCCCCAAAAAGAAATTAAAGATTACCTGGCCTTCAAGTTTGCGCTGGCCATGTCACTTTTGTACGATAAAGAAAAAGAAACATCTACTTTAGAGGATAGTGACAGCGAAGACGAGCCAAGTAGAAAGAAAAGAAAAATTACTTCAATTCCAGACAAACGCTTACGACGGAAGGAAGCTAAACATCTTCCAGAATACGTTAGTGAAAGCCAAAAATCAAGATCAAAATGCCGAAATTCTGGATGTCGAGGCCTAACATTTTGCAGTATTCAACGAAATTGTTTTTCTAAATTTCACCAATAAAAGTTAATAACATGATTTTTCCTTTTACTGTCAAGGTATAGGCCCAATGTATCATTAGTGATACCACAATTTTTGAAAAAAGTACACATCCAAAATTTTTTTTATCCATTGTTTAGTGTTTTGGAACCCCGTAATATGATTTATTTTTCTTGGCATACAAAAATTTACAGTAATTCGTTCTTGGGCCCGAGGAGGTTAATACAGTAAAATCTTTCAATAGCGACCACCCTCGGGGAATCAAATGTCGATCGGTAAATAAGGGTGGTCGGTTAATAGAGGAAAATTGAAACAACTGGTTTGCATTTTACAGGGTATGTAATATGTAAATAATTTTAAATATTTTTGTCTAAATTCATCAGAACAAAAATTAAATGATATGAAGTCGATTTGCCAATATGTATATACTGCACGTCACATATATATTATACATTGTACTGTATGTTTGCTTTAAAATTCTTATTTTTTAAAATAATCAGAAATTAATGATTGCTTCATATTTTTTATTTTATTTTTATAAAATTCAGATTCGCATTGAGCAATTAAGAAATATTTGTAGACTTGTCAAAATTGTTAACATTAGTTTGATCCGTTTCCTGGATGTCTTCAGTACACTCGATGATAGTCAGTTCTGCACATTCTGTTAGCAAATCGTTACCAATAGAGGCAAATTGTTTTAAGTTTACATATGTGTCCTAAATGTTAGGAAACAGTTGTGCGAGCGGATTAATATCTTCTTCTTCGAAGTGGTCAATAATATCTGTATTACAGATAAATCCGGCTTTCATAAAGCATTTTTTATTGTTACTGGGGACAAATTGCGCCAGGCCACCGAAACCCATATCAAGGCGTTGGTTATATATTATTTTCGATTTCTTGAAGAGGACAACCACTGTCTTGTCTAATGTCTATACATGTTAAAAGCCTCGTAATAAGTTAGCTGTAGAGCATCGTTCGATAATCGGCATCAGTCTGCTGCAAAAAAATCATTGAATTGTTAAATGCATTGCATTAAATGATCTCGAAAAATTATGCCCTGGTTTATGGTCGCGTTTTAAAATACTAAGGGGTTGCGTAGGGTGACCTTAATTTATTACATCTCTCCAGTCATCAGGATTATCCATCTTTTAAAATAGAAATGGTATAACAAGACAATAGCAAATGTCATTTGTACTTATCTATTTATCGAAAAAATCCTGAAATAATTCTCAAAATCGCAAAAAATGTCTATATAATTAAATACTGCTTTCGCTACGATCACGTTCCTCTAGTTATATTCAACTATTTATACTATTTATTAATGTGAGCGTAGGCCACTATTGTATAAGAAGAAAATTAATGTACAAGGTACCTACTATTTCTATCAAATTGTAATATTTGCACTATAGTATTTAATAATATGACCTTTTTACTTCAAATCGACATAATCCACCTTTTTTCAAAAAACGCCTTTGTAATCTATTGGCTTCTGATATAAAATATTTAATAAAAATAAATTGGTAGCTATACATAAAACTAATTAAATAATAACACTATTTTGTGAACAGGTGCTTGCGCCTGAAACAACCCTAAAAGATTTCTAGTGATCAACCGACGTTCTCCAATGGATCACGGAAGGCGCCAAATCCATCGTCTGCTGCTGGAACATTGCTCGCGTCTCCGTCTCGTTTAATTGGTTTCGTCACGTCATGCGTCATGCGTATTTTCCATCTTAAGCGAGTTTTTTTGAAGCTAAGCTTTGGCGCCGCAGGAAAAATTATTGAAGATGAATATATAACAATAACATTATTACTTAAATATAAACTTGGGTTACTATTACTCGGAAATATTACAAGGGGGATGCCTGCGGTAGGCCGCGCCTACCTTGCCTACCCCGACGGGCTGCCACTGAGTTTTAGGTTAGTTCAGGTTTATATTGGGCTAGGAAAAGGTTTTTCAGTATCTAAGAAGCTGCTTTGGCCTTTGCTACAGTCGCAACTTGTGTCCCGCGATCATTATATCTGGTCTGTGTCACGTTAACTGTTTTAGAAAAAGCTGCAGCCTGAGCTTTTGCCAATAAATCCTACCCGGTTACACTCGAGGCAGAAGTTCTTACAGTAATTTGTTGTGATAATGTTTGCTACCTGTAGAGACGTACCTACCTATATATCGGCAGCCGATGTCCCAAGTAGCAAGCTGCCATCTTTACCACATAATATTTTGGACAGGGGTTACGTTATAATCACCAAAATATTGACGTATTTATAATGTCAAAAAGGCTTTCCTAAGTCATAGACAATTGACGTTATTTTATGTAACATTTACGTTATAAAAAGTACAAATCACATTTCTTAAAGTGAATACTACATTATGTTTGGGAAAATGCGAAAAGACACACTTAAACCTTTTTCATTTTTGTCCCCGTTCACGCAAAAATTACCAATAGGTTGTAGAATAATTATTATGTATAAACTAGAATCTGAAAAAAATGATATACAAGCCTTATCACATAATATGAATTGTACCAAAGAAATTTATTAGTTTTCAGAACTACATAACATATTAGTATTACAAATTATTATTTTTTGAGGCAACATAATATGTGCGATTTTTATGAATAAAAATTGAAAAAAAAAATATTTATTACTGTTTAAAAGTGGTAATTAGATCATTTGTTTATGGTAGTTACCATGCGAGCAAAAATTAGTATCATCAAAGTGTGCCTTGCATCTCAGGCAGTATTGCTTAACGGTAGAGCTTAATACTTGTTGAGTGTCAGTAAATACTTGCCACAAGTAATTTGATTCATCGCTAATTTATACAATTGCTTGAATAATTCACGCAATGGATTTTACGGAACAGCACAAAAATCATGGTTGAAGCGTATTTTCAAAACGGGATTAGAGTAAATGGTGAGTGGCAATACAAGCAGCATTTGTGCATGGACGATTTTTGCGAAATTTTTCTTAACGTCGCTTTGGAGATTTTTATCATTGATTGGCTTTGTTTAGGGAAACAGTTTCTATAAAACATAGAAAAGGAGCTGGAAGACCATCTGTGTGAACAAAAGAACTTGTTGCAAACGTTCGTGAAATAATGCAAAATACGCCAACAAAATATGTAAGATGCCTGTCTCAAGAAGTGGGAAGATTTTATGGAACATCCAGGACTATTCTTAAAAAAAAAGTTAAATTTGTTTCCTTATACAGTGCAAGTTTTCCAAAAATACGGGCCGCAGATTTTGAAAGACGCAGGAATTACTGTCAGTGGTTTACCCAAAATCGATTGGAAAGAAATGAAACCTGACATTTTTTTCTGATGAAGCCTGGTTCCACCTCACCGCCTATGTGAATTCTCAGAATACACGCATGTGGAGTAGTGAAAATCTACATTTTTTTTGTAAAGTCCACATTGCACCCTCTAAAAAATGGTGTCTGGTTGGCTATTCTCCAAAGAAGAATTGTTGGTCCTATTTTTTCCATGACGCAGGTACAGTACTTCAACTTATTCAGGGTAATAGCCATGTAGTACTAATACATATATGACTGGTATAGACATTCCACTAAGCAATCCAACATTATTATCGTGTGAATAGAGACAATGGAATATTTCCAGCCATTATCCCAAGCCATTCCACTAAATTCGAACGGTTTCAAATGTTTTGTATTGGATTGGCTTAGTGGAATGTCTTCACAATCACATGTGGCTTCGTGTAAGTAGCCCATAACACAATGCCACTTGTGAAGACATTCCATCCAGCCAGCCCAAAGA
The DNA here is from genome assembly GCA_963920685.1 of Polydrusus tereticollis. Classification (NCBI taxonomy): domain Eukaryota; kingdom Metazoa; phylum Arthropoda; class Insecta; order Coleoptera; family Curculionidae; genus Polydrusus; species Polydrusus tereticollis. Next base: position 63,790,922 of record OY987329.1, read on the forward strand.
TAAAAATTTGATACCGTTAGTAAGGTGGCTTGAAACAATGAAATGAAATGAAATGAAATATATTACATAATTTAGATAAATTACAATGTAAATAACAATGGTTATCAAAATACACCTAAACTGTAATGTCCGTGTGTGTACTTTACTTTATGCGCAAGATTAAGTTTATATAATATAAGAATGCAAGTAGTGTATAATAGTAGTTTACATGTATAATATATGCATAGAATGCAGCAAACAAATGAGATAAATAAACCATTCCATGTGGGTAACGAAAGGCATGAAATCACCAAAAATGCAACAAGAAAAGATACTGTTTTATTTAGAGTATTAAAATTTACGTTTAATCAAATCTTAGAATTTTTATAAAATCAGCTTTTTTTGTTCTGATAATCTGCTTAATTTTCTTACTAAAGAGAGAGATGCTATTTATACGCCTTATTTCAATCGGCAACAAATTGTAAAATTTAGTGGCAAAATAATTAAGAAATCTCTGTGTGGTGGACTTCGCGAGGCGTGGCACATTCAGGTCTTGCCGAGTATTGCTTCTAGTTTCATACGTAAAAATTGACTTTCTTAGTACTGGGTTTTTATAAGTAAATAAAATTACTGATTTAACATAAAGTTGAGGAACACTAAATACATTTGCCTCTTTAAACAATATTGTATGTATGTATTGTATGTAATGGGGTCGTTCGGCCCTTTGGCCCTTCGCCACTTCGACCTAAAGAGATCTTTTGTGGATACCCTGCATCAGTTTTACCCCGTAAGATTCAAACTTTTCGCGTAGTTGTAAATTTTTCGGGGGGCTAATTTGCTTATATCTTCAGGTGTTAAGAGTACTCCCTCAAGATGAGTTAGCCGTTGGCGGGTTAGTGCTTTACATTCACACAGTATGTGTTCCGCAGTTTCGTTTGCAAATCTGCACTTTTCGTCTTCGGTCTTTCCCATTTTTTTGAGATGATATCTCCAAGGGCCGTGTCCCGTAAGGCAGTCGGTGACAATTTTCAGTTCGTGTTTTTGTAGCTCCAGGAGCTTTTTAGTGAATTTAGGCGTGCACGAAATAAATTTCTTCGCCTGTCTTTGTCCTGGAGTATTTCTCCAAGAGGCCTCTTTTTGCCTTTTTTCCCATATGTTGAGTTCCTCTTTGAGGTGTCCTCTGGGTATGCCACAGAACGGTTCAGGTCCATAAAATGGTGCCTGTGCACCCTCTTTAGCAAGCGAGTCAGCTATTTCGTTGCCTTCCACTCCCTCATGCCCGGGCACCCACATCTAGGTGACCTTGTTGGCCGCCGCTAGTTGGTTGAGAGATTGTAGGCATTCCCAGACTAGTTTTGAGTTGATATTGTAGGACGCTAGAGCTTTTAGAGCTGCTTGGCTATCCGACATTATGTATATTGTTGCACCCCGTAGGCCTTTCCGGGCACATTCAGTGGCACATATGTCTATTGCATATATTTCTGCTTGGAAAATGGTTGGAGTCTGACCTAGGGGCCTGGAGATTCTACATCTGGGTCCAAAGACCCCAGCGCCGACCCCTTCTTCCATTTTTGATCCGTCTGTGAACCAGACGAGTGGGCCTTGTTTGAGCTGTGGCAATTTTTCTTTCACGCTTTGGCGGTCCTGTATGACCACTTCAAAAGGGCGATGAAAGTTTCGTGCCACTATCATAGTGTCCATTGGTTTGGTCATAGCCTCTATCTGTATTTGTAACAGGATTTTGAGGTGACCAGTCAGGTTTCCTGACTTCATATTTTGTGTCCGGGTTACTCTGTGTGCGCTTAATAGCGCTTCTTTCCGTACGCACAGGTGCAGTGGAAGAAGGCTCAGCATTGTTTCCAGAGCTGCCGTGGGGCATGTTCTCATTGCCCCTGTGATTCCCAGACAAGCAAGTCTCTGTACTTTTTGCAGTTTGCGTTGTGTCGTCTTTTCCTCTGTTTTTGTCCACCATATCAGTGAAGCATATGTTACTATAGGTTTTACGACAGTAGTGTATGACCAGTGAGTCATGTGGGGTCTTAGTCCCCATGTTTTACCAAATAGCCTATTACATGCTAGTAGGGCCGCTGTGGCTCTTTTGGTAGTCCTTTCTAAGTGTGGGTTCCAGTTAAGTTTTTGGTCAAGGATCACTCCCAAGTACTTAACTTCTTTTGAGAATTCGATCCTAGTCCCGTTTAGTATAGGCGCTGAGAGGTTAACCTTCCGCCTTTTAGTGAAAGGGACCACGATCGTCTTACTCGGGTTGACATTTAGTCCTTCCCGTGCACACCAATTTTTTGTGATGTTTAGGGCAGTCTGCATTTGGGCGGATATTATGCCATTATGCTTACTCTTGATGTTTATTACTAGGTCATCTGCGTAACCTTGAACATCGAAACCATGTATTGTCAGTTTTACTAGGAGTTCATCTACAACGAGGGACCATAGTAGGGGAGATATTACTCCACCTTGTGGGCACCCTTTTATTGCTTGGACCATTGCGGTCTCACTTCCTATGGTTGAACTGATTTTGCGGCTCTTTAGCATGGCTTTGATCCATTTAATCGTTATAGGCTCGATGCCTCTTAATTCTGCTGCCCTTTGTATGGATTCGTAGGAGGTATTGTCAAATGCTCCTTCGATGTCCAAGAACGTACAGAGAGCAATTTCTTTTGCTGAGAATGTCTTTTCAATTTCTCTGACGAGAGTGTGTAGAGCATTTATTGTGGATTTTGCTGGTTGGTAAGCAAATTGTTTTGGATGAAGTGGAGTTTTAGAGAGAAATTCGCTCCTTATGTGTTCATCAATTATTTTCTCCATGGTTTTAAGGATGAAGGAGGTTAGGCTAATGGGACGATATGACTTAGGCTCGTCTGGCGGGCGCCGTCCAGCCTTTGGTAAGAATGTTACATTGACTTTCCTCCAGTTTTGGGGTATGTAGCCCAGAGTGAAGCTACTTTTAAAGATTATTTTTAGGTGTGGTACTATTTCATCTATACCCTTTTGTAGTAGGGCTGGGAATATTTTGTCCACACCTGGTGATTTGAATGGTTGGAAGCTGTTAATAGCCCATTTGATTTTGTTATCAGTGAAGATTTTGCTTGCCAGGCTTTTTTCTCTTTTATTGGGTCGATTAACGCCACCTGTGGGAGCGTCCTGTATTTGCTCGTCTTCAAGGACTGTGGATCCAGGAAAGTGGGTTTCAAGTAGAATCCCTAGGCTTTCCTTTGGAGATTCGGCATAGCTGTTATCTGATGGTCTTTTCATTAGGCCGATATCGTTTGAGTGTTCTCTCATGAGGACCTTTTGGAGCCGTACTGCTGGGGCTAGTTCATTTATCCCCTCGCAGAATCTGCTCCAGGTTTTCCTTTGGATCTTTAAACAATAAATCAGATGGATATCGTTTTTGGTTCTGTAGAAGAACCTTTAAGAGAAATTTTTGAGTGGTGTTTAAAACATTAATGTTTGAGGGAAAGTTCCACTTCAAATCGAAATGCCGTAACTAATGATAGATTCAGCCAAAACGATATACAACGTCCGCAATACCTTTGTAGGCATACCATTTCTAATGCTATAGAACTTCCAGACAAGCTTCCAAATTTTAGCATTTAATTTATTAATATGTTCCTCCCACCTCATATTTTGATGAACAATTATACCTAAGTATTTTATTTTATTGATTTTGCTTATAGCTGTAGTGCATTGGCAATTTTGTTTATTATTTTGAATGCAATCAAATGAATGAATTTTCAGTTCGTTAAGATATGGTTGATATATATCATAGATGCTAAAACATACATACCTAGTCTTTTTCATGTTTAAAGTTAATAGATTTTCTCCAAACCACTGGATAACCCTAGAAAATTCCAAACTTGCAAGTTCAAAGACCTCCTGCCACGTTTTACCGGTATACATAAGATCAGTATCATCAGCGTATGATATTATTTTGGCACTGCTCTGCATGAAAAGAAGTTCATTTATATACAAAGAGAAGAAAGCAGGTCCCAGTACAGTTCCCTGTGGAATACCACAATTTACAGTCCTGAACTCCACCAGTTCACCCTCAATTTTTACACATTGCTCTCTACCCCCAAGATAACGTTCAAAGAGTTTATTAGGTAACCCTCGTACGCCATAATTGTTTAACCTTTCTAGAAGTATTCTATGAGATACCGTGTCAAATGCCTTGGCTAAATCTAGAAATATTACCAAAGGCTTTTTATTATGATCTAGTGCGTCATTAATTGAATTGCTTCCCTGGAATAGAGCATTTTCAGTAGACATTCCTTCTCTAAATCCAAAGTGGTTGCTGGAAAGAATATTATTTTTTGTTAAATGATTAGGTATTTAGTCTTTGTCTAAGCGACATTTCTAACAGTTTACCAAAGTTATTTATTACCGATATTCGTCGATAGTTATCCATAAGATTTTTAACATTGAAAATGTTTATATTATCGCACGGGCACGTAAGTATGGGTACCGAATTCGAAATTCTTGTGTCGCTGTAATGGTCTGGAATTTGTTAACTATGTATTGTTGCAAGCATACCTTGTATTTCGGTCATTCCTTACTAAATTTTTCAGGTAATCAGTTATGGCTAATTATTTCTGATATCCATCGTGATTTCTCTTGCTTCGTATTTCTTTTTAATCCATCGTAATACATTTGTAAAACCAGATTTGAATTTGTTTACATATGAAATTCGCCAGTCAGCTGTTTGGTCGTTTTTATTGGTACGTCGCTCGGACCGTTTATTCGCTTGGCCGTTTGCATAGACTTATTTTATGCGTCGATACAGTTCGATAGGGTGGGCGTAGGTCTGTTCTCATTCGTACACTCCGCAACTAGCCTACTGACCTAGAGCAGAATTGCACTCTAACCTGGTGAACATCTAAGGCTTGATTCTGTGGCGAATTTCTTGTCAATCAACTTTTGACACTTCTTCGTTTTCTTTAAACCCTTTGAGGGTCTACATTTTTACTTTTTGTCCAGACGTGAAAGAAGTCAGATCAACAGACGAATTTCTTCGGAAAATTCACGCTGTGTAGCGGATATGTTGGCTGAACTTCAATTTTAATCAATCCTATTTGGCCTTTATGTAGGTTTTGTTAGTATGGATTGATTAGCGAGTTTTTCGGATTTTATTCACGTAGAGGCTACGGAACATCGGCTTTCTTTGCGACACGTTTTTCTCTGGCCCTCCATGGTATTGTGAGGGTTTTTAGTTTTGGTACATTTTTTGGCTTAAAAGCCAACCCAAGGCATTTCGGAACATTTGGACGTTTGCCTGTTGAAGTCACCTATGGGTTTTTGGACCCATTATAGATAGCATATTGATTATTATGCTTTGCTAGTAGATCCAACCTGCAGTTTCCTTGGCCTGGTAGCAGTCTATCGAGTACCTGGACTTTTCATTTCCATCGACAGATAAGTTTTTAAAATAATACCAGTGATATAACTTTTACAGTCTCAGACAGACTAGTCTAAGCGTTTGCCAAGGCCTTTTACTCTTTATTTATTTTATTAAATTTTACATCTCTTGGTGGAGATACCTTGTAAGCTTTCTTGTGGCTGAAGGCAAGCTTAACCTAGACTGCTGAGACCTCCTTAATTTATTTTATGAACCTCTAAATCATTACCTTTATTTATATCAATTTACTGTTTTTTCCTTAATTATCATGCTGTTATAATGCTGTAAGGTACCAGCATTTTGTAAGGTAATGTCGACATCACTGCGCTGAGTATACCAGGTTGAAATATTTACTTTAATAATTTATTAACACTTCTTGAAATATTTACTTTAATAATTTATTAACACTTCTTGAAATATTGCTCATAGATCATTTCTGTTACTTTGGAATTGAGAATTCCTAGTTTGTACTTGGCCGTATTAATCTTATGACCATCTAAATCACACCCTATTATTTAAGGGCTTCACCCAATTACAGGGTAGTTTTTTATTAAAATAAACCAGTCAACCTTATATTGTGTTTGATTTGCCTATTTGTGGTCTTTGGCTCTATATTTTATATTCTTTTTGGCAGTTTTGCTTATAGTAAAAACTGTCTGGCGCCCTTTATAGATTGTAACTTGATGTTCCATGGCCTGTAAGAAGTAAGTATAGTAGTAGTGCTTTGTAGTAGCATCATGGTATTGGACAGGACCATATATGAGATCCAGTGAACCCACCCTGATGAGCTAGTTTGGGAAATTAAAAGGGTAAAGTTGGTATATATACTTTAAATTCTCATTTTACCTCACCATCCCTTCAGGATAATACCGACACCCGTTTTAAGTATAACACTGGCGCCCAACTGTTTTTTTGTTCTATTTGGTTGGTAAAACACTCAGTTTGCAGGAACTTGATTCAACCTTGCTCGGGTAAAAATTTTTGAATTTTTGTTTAAATAGTACTGTGGCACGATAGATTATTACGAGCCTACTTTCCACATTTATATATCGAGTTTCTATTCTGACATTTGATTTAAAAATTTATTTCGATTTTTAAAATTTAATTTGGTACATGACCTTGGTTTTCCACCAATTTTTTTTAAAAAATTCTTAATGCCTTTGCAAACTTGAGTGACTTTTTTTGAATTTTGATAGGGAAGTAAATTGCACTTGCTTGTTTTCTACTGTGGCTGAAACCCCAGTTTAGCTAAGGGAATTATTTAGTAATAGACATTGTCAAGCTTGGGTATTTTTGATTTGAAGTGTTTTTAGAAGCTTTTTGCTACACTTTTTTTGGTTTAGACCTGACTTGATTAGTGACTTGTAAATTTTTTGGTAATAATTTCCCTTATTTTTTTTGAGGGGGTGAGGTATATTGAATTGAAATTCAATATTTTTTTATACAGTGTTGCCAAGTAGTGTGACTTTTCTTTAAACCTATAGAACAAATTAAAAGATTTCTCTTTGGTTCTGCTGATATCTGTGATGGTATTCTTACAGATACATGGAATAATCGAATGACACTTAAATATTTTTATGACATTTTAATTTTTTTTAGCACATTTATTGAATATTTTTGGTACTGATACCTGATAGTAACTTTGTATTTTGGTAATTTATTTGAAATATTTTGGTATTTTTGATTTATTCTTTTGTGCTAATACCTGGATTTGACACATATATTTTGAACAAATTTTGTTGGAAATATTGTATACAGGGTGAACTTATTTTCAGGTTTTGATTTTTTTTATTGAAACTTTGCTTTGTTTGGGAGTTCACCTGATATACTTTGATAGACTTTAGGTATTTTAGCAACTGCTATTACCTCTACTTGATTTTGACTTTTGTTCTACTTTGGATATATTTTTTTTAAAAGGGTTTTGAACATATTTAGCACGATGTATAGTTTAGACGTTGATCGTTTAAATAAATGTGAGTTAGAGTACGAGCTGAAAATTCGCGGTATTTCCGAATCTGGAACTGTAGATAACTTAAGAAAATGTTTGCGTTCGCTGCTTTCTCTAGAAAAATCGGGTAGTAGCGTTCATAGTTCACAGTCTCTTGATCCTCAATCTGAAATTACGGAGTGTAGTAGTAAAATAAAGGAATTAGGCGATATTATTACAGCTTTTAATGGATCTTCTACACAATCTCGTAAGATTGAAACTAAGATAGCGCATTTAGTAGGTCGCATTGATAGGATTCCGGATCAGGATAAGGACGTAAACGTGGAAAGATCTAAAGTATTAGTTAGCTTGACCACTTGTATTTCGGACTATGAAGATAGGCTTAGAGTGATCGGTACTCAACAAACTCAACCTGTAGGTCCTCTAAACCCGCATTTTTCTAATTCGGTCTTACAATCTCCAGCTCAATCGACACCTACTGGACAGTCTACGTTACATCACTTAAATACGCCACCCCCAAATGTTAGCAATCTTAATTTAACGCAAGCTGGACCATCTACACAGATGATGCCTTCAACTTCATTTAGTAGCTTACCGGTTTGGAAGTGGGACGTTAAGTTTTCAGGAAACTCATGCGGTTTAAGTTTTAATGCTTTTCTCGAACGCGTTAATGAACTTTGTTTTTCGAGAAGTGTTAGTAAAGCAGATTTGTTTCGTTGTGCTGCGGATTTGTTTGAGGGAGATGCCCTAAATTATTATCATCTCATTGTTAGGTATTGTAGTGATTGGGATGGTTTAGTAAAATTATTAAAGGATGAGTTCCTTCCCTCTCACTTGGGTGATAAACTTTGGCGGCAAATCTTAGAGCGAACTCAAGGCAATAATGAACCGATAGGTATTTATGTAGCTGCTATGACTAAACTTTTTGATCGTATGCCTTTACCTGTGTCTGATGACCTGAGGCTTAAAGTTTTAAGAGCTAACATTTTACCATTTTATCAGGAGCGTTTAACTTTACATGACATTCACACACCTTTTGAAGTCATCGAATTATGTCGTAAACTTGAAGAGACTCGGTTACGCGTTGAAGAGTTTAGACCACCTCGCAGAGGAAATTTATCTTTAGAACCTGACTTAGATTATAATCCGCCTAGGCGTGACTTTTCAAAACATCAAGATAAACCGTTAGTTCGTGAAGTTCAGGGTAATCAATCGGGCAATAGTAGTAATTCCTTGGTTTGCTTTAAATGCAATCAGCCGAATCATATGGCTAAAAACTGCACTTCTAAAATCATTAAGTGTTTTAAATGTGGTAAGAAAGATTTTACTAAAAAGAATTGCCCTGAATGTAACAAAAAACAATCTAAGAGTTCGGGAAACGACTCGGGGGAACGTCGTTAGGTCGAGACGCGCTCCCCACTGTTTTGTCGACCTCTGATATTTCGAATAAAAATAGTTTAGTTGTTTTTAATACTACAGATCTGAATTTTAAAGATAGAATCGTTCTAGATTACGTTCTTGCTCACGTAGGTCCTGGAGAGTGTCCATACTTAAAGGTTAGTATTTTAGGTTTAGAATTTTATGGTTTACTTGACTCGGGCGCAAATAAAGTTTTTGTTGGCGAAAAGGGTTGGACTAAATTAAAGAATTTGGGAGTTAAATTAGATCCGAATAGGACAGCTACTTGTACTGTCGCGAATAATGATTCTTGCCTTTGCATTGGTATTGCTTGTGTGCCAGTTAGGGTACGTGACGTAGTTAGGATAGTTGATTTGTATGTAGTACCGGAGCTGCGTCATGAACTGATTTTGGGCATTGATTTTTGGATTAAGTTAGGTATAGTACCAGACATGAGAAAAGGTGAGTGGCATTTTTCGGATGAGGACTTTTCTGCCCCAGAGCTTTCTTTAGTTCAGTGTGAAGCAGATTTAGGAGCTGATCAACAAGCAAGACTGGATTCATTGGTTTCTGCGTATTTTGAGAAGATCGGAGACAAGCTAGGTTGTACTTCTGTTGTCAAACACAAGATTGTCACTAACAGCGACCCTATTAAGCAGCGGTATTACCCAGTATCACCCTTTAAGCAAAAACTAATTGATCAAGAGGTTGATAGAATGCTTTCTTCGGGTATAATAGAAAGATCTACCAGTAGTTGGTCTAGTCCTGTTCTTTTGGTACCTAAGCGCGACGGAACACAGCGTTTTTGTGTCGATTTTCGCCGTCTTAATATGTCCAGCGCTAAGGACGCATACCCATTGCCTTATATCTCTGCTACTTTGGACAAACTAGGTGGAGCACGCTATTTGTCATCTTTGGACTTGCAGAGCGCATATTGGCAAGTGGAATTGGAGGAGTCCAGTAAGGAGTACACGGCTTTTACAGTACCAGGACGCGGACTATTTCAATTTTGTCGCTTACCCTTCGGTCTTCACAACGCTCCAGCTACGTTCCAGAGGTTAATTGACACTGTGCTAGGTCCTGAGCTGCAGCCTTATGTGTTTTGTTATCTCGATGACGTGATTGTGGTCACGCCGACTTTTGAGAAGCATATAGAGGTTCTTGCAGAGGTATTTCAACGTCTGGAGACAGCTGGCTTAACACTGAATAAGGAGAAAAGTAAATTTTGTCGCTCTGAGTTAAAGTATTTAGGATATTTAGTTAACCGTAATGGAATTTCTGTGGATCCAAGCAAAGTTCAAGCAATTACTGACATGCCAGCTCCTAAAAACATTACTGAAGTTCGTAGAGTGATTGGTATGATATCATGGTATCGTAAGTTTGTTCCAAAGTATTCTGATGTGATTTCTCCTTTGACTCGTCTACTCCGGAAAGGAATAAAATTTGTTTGGGATGAGAGTTGTGTGAAAGCTTTTCAGGATATCAAGAATGCACTTATTTCGGCACCTATTTTGACATGCCCTAACTTCGAGCATGAATTCACTCTAGCTACAGACGCCAGTAACTACGCAGTTGGAGCAATTTTAAGTCAATTTTATGATGGTCAAGAACATGTCATTTGCTATATTTCAAGGACTCTGAGTCGTCAAGAGAGATTGTATTCTGCTACTGAACGAGAGCTGCTTGCAGTACTATTCGCCATTGAAAAGTTACGTTGCTATTTGGAATATACAAGATTTACTGTTATTACGGATCATTATAGTTTGAAGTGGTTAGATAATTTGAAGGATCCGCAAGGTCGTCTGGGTCGATGGGCACTTCGCCTTCAGCAGTTTGATTATAATGTCGTTCATAGGAAGGGTCGTGATCATTGTGGACCAGATTTGATGTCTAGAGCTGTTCCAGAGACTAGCGGTGAATTGGAAACTTCAAACATTGAGCTTCAGGATATTAAGGACAAGTGGTATATTAAACTTAGGAAGCGTATTTTGGAAAATCCTTTATCCTACCCCCAATGGCGAGTCAGTGATGACAAAATTTTTAAGTATGTTCAGCTCAATGTTCCCGAATTGAGAGAAGATGCTGAGTATTGGAAGTTGGTGATACCTAAGGAGAAACGCAAGGAAGTTATTTATTCTTGTCACGACACTCCGACTAGTGGACATTTTGGCGTTCATAAAACCTATTATAAAGTTTCTAGACTTTATTATTGGCCTTGTCTTAAAGCGGATGTTGCACGTTATGTCAAGGATTGTTTGACTTGTCAACGCGTCAAACCTGAGCAAAAGCTTCCAGCTGGTCATATGGGTGGTTTTGTTGCTGCGCATCGTACTTGGCAGATTATTAGTATGGACTTATTTGGACCACTTCCTAAGACTAAGCAAGGCAATATGCACATCTTTGTTGTTACGGACACTTTTAGTAAAATGAATCGTTTCTTTGCTATTAGGCGCGCAAACGCACAAACTATTGTCAAACTTGTCGAAGAACAAATTTTCTTACGTTTTGGCGTACCTGAAGTTATACGTTGTGACAATGGCAAGCAATTTAAAGGTTGCAATTTTGATCAGTTAACAAAGAAATATGGCACTAGAATACTTTTTAATCCTAATTATTATCCACCCCCAAATCTAACGGAGCGTGTCAATAGAGTGCTTAAAACTATGATCTCTGCGTTCGTGACAGACACTCAACGTGTTTGGGACGAAAATCTAACGTCTCTTGAGTGCGCTGTAAATACGTCCGTGCACCAAATCACTAGCCGTACTCCCTATTTTCTCAATTTTGGTTGCGAAATGATTCTACACGGTAGCGAATATCAGAGGGCGACAATCTTAGACCATATACATAATTCAGATAACGATTCGGTTAATGACAACGAACCTCCTAAAGATAGAGTAGTTCAAAAAGTGGAAAGTTTAGATAAATTGCGAAATTTTGTAGCTAAGAAACTAGAGAAAGCACATTTAAAGAATAGTGATCAATATAACTTAAGACGTCGCGATGTTCATTTTCCTGTGGGTAGTTTAGTTTGGAAACGCTTGTATGCCTTGTCAGATGCTGGTAACTATTTTTCTGCTAAGTTAGCTGGTAAATTCGAGGGACCTTATAAGGTCAAAAAGAAATGTGGTTACTGTGTGTACGAGTTGGTGGACAAGGACAACAAATCCAAGGGAAGATGGCACGTTCAGGACTTGAAACCTTATTACGCTCCTACTGGAGAGTAACTGAATAACTTTTTATTTTTTTGGGTTGTTCAGCCCTGCGGTGATGGGCTGCAGAGTATCTAGACATTTATCATGGCGCGATACGGATGGATGTATAGACACTGCTGGAATTACATCAAAGAATTATCCTGCACTGAGCACTAGTTGTGGTAGGAGCCCACTGAAAATGCTGTATTAAGGATAGCCTTCAGCTGCCTTGTTACTTTTGTTACCACCGTTTTGGTTTGTTTGAAATTTTTGGGTTTTGGTAAAGTAGATTCTAATTGCGGTTTAGCCTACGGCGTGTTGGCAATTATCTTAGCGTGAAATGGGATAAGTGCAGATACGACATGTGGTGAGACTTCGTTAGAGTTTTTGGTTTTAGGATGTTAGTCTTCAGCTAACTACCCTTAGCGGTGGGTAAATTTTTGAACAACCCTTTGGCTCTCTTTCGTTTTTTTTGTGCATATTTAGGTTCTCTTGGTAACTCTCTTGCAGTTTTTGAATTATGAAGTTACATGCTTTAAGATAAGTTATACCGATTTTGACGATTTCTCCTAGTAGAAGACGATTTAAAGACATTAGTTCGACTAGTTTCTTTTGGTCCTAACACTAAAGATAGTGTTAAGGATTTTTAAAATTGTATTTTTGTTTTACAGGCCGGTGGGCGTTGGGTATTAAATAGCTCCATTTTCATCTCTAACTTATGTTAGAACCGAAATTGGAAGGGGTCTGTATGGGGGGTATTGACTTGGGCTTCCGGAACTTAGCTTTCTCGGGAAACAAGCTGGGTCGTACTACTGTATGGGTCCTGAGCTCCCTTTTCGTTTGAGTTTGGAGGATTTTTGATAGTGCCGCCTTTCGGAACACCCTAAAATTAGTTTTTTGGATTTTTTACAATACTTCCTAGTATTCTTTAGTTTGGTGGGTACTACAATTCACTCCCATTTGTATGGTGGACTCTTGGGTTATCCTAGTTTTATTTTTGATTTTTAATCCTTTTCTTCCACCTTTCAGCTTACACCCCATGGGGGGATATCTTTGATTTTGCTTCGGGTTGGTGGTTTATTTTTCAGACTTGTCATTTTGAGGCTATGATACGAGGTTGCTCCACACTGATCTGGAAGTCAACGCAATTTTAGCTAACGTTCAAATTCACATTAACATCGTTCTCTTTTATTTTCTTATTATTTGTTTTGTTTTTACCTTGGACACGTTTAACCATTGTGGCAGTCTGAAACATTTACTTCTTTCCTTGGGAACTTCACTGGTGTCTTTTCCTGTGAGATGTACGTTGGAATATTTTTGGTTTTTAGATAGTAGTATTTTTTTTATTAGGGGTATTTTCACCTTGAGGTCAGTTTTCACTTAGTAATACACCTGTTTTCTCTACTTTGGTAATTTAGGTTTTAGGGAAAATTACGGGGTAATTTTTTTTTGGTAGGGGAGTGGTGTAATGGTCTGGAATTTGTTAACTATGTATTGTTGCAAGCATACCTTGTATTTCGGTCATTCCTTACTAAATTTTTCAGGTAATCAGTTATGGCTAATTATTTCTGATATCCATCGTGATTTCTCTTGCTTCGTATTTCTTTTTAATCCATCGTAATACATTTGTAAAACCAGATTTGAATTTGTTTACATATGAAATTCGCCAGTCAGCTGTTTGGTCGTTTTTATTGGTACGTCGCTCGGACCGTTTATTCGCTTGGCCGTTTGCATAGACTTATTTTATGCGTCGATACAGTTCGATAGGGTGGGCGTAGGTCTGTTCTCATTCGTACACTCCGCAACTAGCCTACTGACCTAGAGCAGAATTGCACTCTAACCTGGTGAACATCTAAGGCTTGATTCTGTGGCGAATTTCTTGTCAATCAACTTTTGACACTTCTTCGTTTTCTTTAAACCCTTTGAGGGTCTCCATTTTTACTTTTTGTCCAGACGTGAAAGAAGTCAGATCAACAGACGAATTTCTTCGGAAAATTCACGCTGTGTAGCGGATATGTTGGCTGAACTTCAATTTTAATCAATCCTATTTGGCCTTTATGTAGGTTTTGTTAGTATGGATTGATTAGCGAGTTTTTCGGATTTTATTCACGTAGAGGCTACGGAACATCGACTTTCTTTGCGACACGTTTTTCTCTGGCCCTCCATGGTATTGTGAGGGTTTTTAGTTTTGGTACATTTTTTGGCTTAAAAGCCAACCCAAGGCATTTCGGAACATTTGGACGTTTGCCTGTTGAAGTCACCTATGGGGTTTTGGACCCATTATAGATAGCATATTGATTATTATGCTTTGCTAGTAGATCCAACCTGCAGTTTCCTTGGCCTGGTAGCAGTCTATCGAGTACCTGGACTTTTCATTTCCATCGACAGATAAGTTTTTAAAATAATACCAGTGATATAACTTTTACAGTCTCAGACAGACTAGTCTAAGCGTTTGCCAAGGCCTTTTACTCTTTATTTATTTTATTAAATTTTACATCTCTTGGTGGAGATACCTTGTAAGCTTTCTTGTGGCTGAAGGCAAGCTTAACCTAGACTGCTGAGACCTCCTTAATTTATTTTATGAACCTCTAAATCATTACCTTTATTTATATTAATTTACTGTTTTTTCCTTAATTATCATGCTGTTATAATGCTGTAAGGTACCAGCATTTTGTAAGGTAATGTCGACATCACTGCGCTGAGTATACCAGGTTGAAATATTTACTTTAATAATTTATTAACACTTCTTGAAATATTTACTTTAATAATTTATTAACACTTCTTGAAATATTTACTTTAATAATTTATTAACACTTCTTGAAATATTGCTCATAGATCATTTCTGTTACTTTGGAATTGAGAATTCCTAGTTTGTACTTGGCCGTATTAATCTTATGACCATCTAAATCACACCCTATTATTTAAGGGCTTCACCCAATTACAGGGTAGTTTTTTATTAAAATAAACCAGTCAACCTTATATTGTGTTTGATTTGCCTATTTGTGGTCTTTGGCTCTATATTTTATATTCTTTTTGGCAGTTTTGCTTATAGTAAAAACTGTCTGGCGCCCTTTATAGATTGTAACTTGATGTTCCATGGCCTGTAAGAAGTAAGTATAGTAGTAGTGCTTTGTAGTAGCATCATGGTATTGGACAGGACCAGATATGAGATCCAGTGAACCCACCCTGATGAGCTAGTTTGGGAAATTAAAAGGGTAAAGTTGGTATATATACTTTAAATTCTCATTTTACCTCACCATCCCTTCAGGATAATACCGACACCCGTTTTAAGTATAACATCGCATTTGTCCCTGACGTCACATCGCATTAAATCGGGATCAGACCAAGTCGGGAGTAAACGTATGGTTTCGCTGAAGCAATCAGCGGGTGTAGTTGGCGTTCGCGATCGAGCGTAGAGCGTAGCAAAGTAGCAATCGGCCGTCGTCGCAGGGTGGTTTGGCTGGCGCGGCTGGAGCAGCTCGCTTGAGATCATATTCGTATTTCGTAGTGCAAGCGCTTATGTATGATTTATAATGAACGCCGATAGCATTATTTGCATGCTGTTGTTGGAGGAAGAAGATGAAGAGGAGATGTTAGCCAAAATTCCTCCATTTCGACAAGCGTCATATTACATAACACGTGAATTTATACTATACCATATTTAAATAAGAGCTGCAGCATACCAAGTAAACAAATCAATTTGGATAAAATGTCAAAGTATCAAAACATTTTAAAATTGTATCATTAGTTGGTATATCCGGAAAAAACATCAAAATTAGAAAAAAGTCAGTGGCGTACATTTTTTGTCAATAATATCTGTTGAAGTGTTTCCCGGGACGCCACTGGACTTAATAAATTTAATCTAGTTAGGGCTAATTAAGCCTCTTATCATTATTTATGACGGTACCAAATTGCAATAAAATCGGGAAAAGGATATTTACAAAAATAATAAAAAAAACGATTTTTTTAAAAATCTTACGCACCCTGTACATCAAAAACGGGGCAACTCCGGACACATGTTCAGGTTAGTTCAGGTTAGTACTTCTGAAACACCCTGTATACATTCAAATACAACGGTCAAAGACACAAATATTTATATCAAAATATTGACAACAAACAATAACACCAAACGGTACAATGCAATAATGCGAAAATCACCGGTAAACTAATTACAACCCTGTCGCCCAGGGCCTTTTAGTTTTATTGCGGCTTGACTAATCGAAATAGAGTTACGGTTGTCATTAAGTACTGATCAATGTGTCCTTCGTATGCATAATGTTGGATTTGAATATGGTATAGGGTAGACTGGGGCAAGTGTAAAACTGGGGTAAGTGGAAAATCAGAGCGCCAATCAGGCAATATTGAAAGTTTACTTGTCTGTGTGGTCCGAGGCAACTAACTATACATTAGCGCTGTTGAATTATCCACTCCCGGCGAGTTACCAGGTGTTTTTTTCTTTCTGAGTAGTCATTTGTAACATAATCTCCGAATCGGTCCGTTGAATAGTGTGTGATATCTCCATAAAAAATTGGTCAAAGGTAAAAACTTATAATATACTTTTAGTTTTATTGCATTTTCTTATGTTTAGTCAATTGTTGTAGCTTTAAAATCCTATATACCGACCAAATCTAAAAGCGGTTTTTACTCGCGAACAGGTTTGCACTTCCCCCATAAAAAGCATATGGTGGGGCATGTGTGAAAATTGTAAGGTTAGTTTACACTTGCCCCATTTTCCTGAGAATGCTAAAGTTCGTTGGCACTGACACTTATAGGTTTTATTCTTTACAGAGAGTTGGCGTCATGGTACGAAATTATAAAAGAAAGTCCAATAGGGCTGCCTATGGAGAGGAGCAATTAAATGCTGCAGTAAATGCCGTCAATCAAGGTCAATTAATCATGTCGATGGCTAGTAGCGAATTCAGAATCCCATACATTACAATCTACTGTAGAGTAACTGGCCGCTGTGGCGAAAAAAGCAAGACACAGGGCCGACCTCCAATACTTTCTTGGCAAGATGACTTTGTAACTTTAAATAATATTCCCAATCCTTTTAAGAACAATATGCCAGGCACAGACTGGCTAATAAAGTTTAAACAACGGCACTTTTTGAGTATGAAAAAAACCACAAAGCTTAGAGTACTGCAGAAAGAAATCTACGGACCCATTCATAATAGACCACTATTTTGTTTTATTGGAAAAGGATATATTGGAGTTGGGTCTTCAGGATCGTCCTGAATGGATTTACAATTTAGATGAGACTTCACTGTGTAGAGATCCTTCTCGTCTTAAAATTGTTGGCGCGAAAGGCAAACCCTCTTCAAGAATTATTGCTGGATCGGGCAGAGAATATATAACCGTCCTGGCAGGAGCAAGTGCTAGTGGTAGAAAATTGCCATCATTGATAATATTTGAAGGCAATAATGTATGGAGTTCCTGGAATTCAGAAAGAAATGAAGACCTCTTCAAAGACACCGTATATGCAGCCAGCGCCAATGGATGGATGACCTCCGAAATATTTAGAAATTACTTTCTAAAGACTTTTATTCCTTTGGTTCGTGATCAGGCACCAATTATTGTTATATATGATGGGCATGTCTCGCATGTGGATTGCTTATTAATTCAAGCCGCAAGAGAAGAAAATATTCATATACTTAAACTGCCAGCCCAAACAAGTGAAACCCTGGGCTGAAGTATATTCCGGAATCATAAAAACAGGATTCAGAAAGGGTGGTATTGTTCCATTTAATAGACGTGTTATTCCTAAAGAGAAGTATGACATCGATGCCCTAAAAAGATGGGAGGAACACTTGAAAAATCAAGGATCTGTAACAGATTTACAACCGAGGCCAGGACGCATTGATATTGAAAGGAATGCTGTAGCACCGAATGTCACAGAAAAAACCGCTACTTTCGAACAGTCAATGTTAAAAACAGTAAAGCCTTCTACATCTGGCGCCTCACTTAAAAGGAAACTAGCATCTAATGCAGAATTACTTACAGCTCCTTCATCAGCATCTAATAGTGCCACCAATCTAAAAGTAATTGTCAGCTCTGATCAAAATGAACAAAATATACTCAATAATCATCAGGATCCTATAACTGAAGCTGCATTACCAGCTACAACCGAAAATCGGCAAGAAAAAAAGACAAGTTTTGATGATCTACTACTTGATTCGCTCCGACAGAGTCCTCCTTCTAATCCAAGGAAACGAAAGCGCTTAATTCAAGGTGGCCAAACCATTGCAGGTATTATCGCAAGTAGTCAGTCAAAACTCTCTACAAGTTCATCTACTATATCTAAACCAGCTATGAAAATTGACCGAAAGAGTAAACAAAGTTGGCCAAGTCCGTATCAATTTGAATCCAGCTCCAGTGAATCAGATAATGAAAGTGTACCTTTTAGGGAATCGGATCAAAGTTTCACTTTAGAATCGCATTGCGAGAATCAGATTCCTGAAATAAACAAAGACAATATTTTCATTGGAGACTGGGTACTGGTTAAATCAAGTTTACTAGAAAATTAAAAGACAATTTTTTATGGCCACTCACCAATGATGTCAATGTAGTACAGCTAGACGATATAGTGACTCGTTTACCTGAACCGGTAGTAACACGCCGAGGAGGTTTTCATTTTAATGTGAAATTTGCGGGATACAATATTTAACAAGTTCCATAAAATTATTTGAATTTTTAAACTTTAAGTTTCTTTTCTGTTTTAGTTTCTCCTTGGGAATAATTCCTACTGTTTTAAAGATTAAAGCCAAACATTGGGTTTTGAACGGATAAATACGTTTATAAAAATATTATTCTTGTTATTAGGACCTTTTTGAGTGTTATTTTGGATTACTTATTATTTATCAGAATAAATAATCAAAAAAAAAAATAATCATTCAAATCTCAAGGTCTCAAAAATAATTCATGTGTGCTCTATGCAGTATGAAAAGTAAACATATTAAACTATTACTTTCTTACAAAGACATTTTTATAAATATTGTATATTTAAAGTGGGAAGGAAATAAACTTGAACTATTAAAAAGGGCTTCGCACTTGCCCCAGTCTACCCTAATTATAAACTTTGTAATGTAATGCTGAAAAATAAACAAAATGGTTTTGTACACTTTACCTTTCTTCCCTACACTTGCTGCCACTTTTTTCCATGCATTTTCTTTCATTACAACATTTTTGTAATTTTCGTTCTCGTAGTTGTATAAAGGGGACTACTTTTGCACCTCCTCTATCAAACACTCGTCAGCAATTGCCGAGAACGGTGGCATTCTGCTGAACGATCGGTGCTGGACTGGTCTCTCTAGTAGTCCAAACGCAGCCGCTGCAATTGACGGCGAACGCTGTGTCACTGAGCTGCGGCAGTGAAACCGTGTACATACAAATCGCATTAAACCAGTAACGAGCTACCAATCGCGAACGCCAGCTGCGGCCGCTGACTGCTCCAGCGAAACCATACCTTAGAGGCGCGTTAGAGTTTATAACCTTTATTTTACTATTTTTTATAATATGAATCAGTAAAACTTATATCAACTACCTAAATATTACATTCAAATCTATGAGTTTTCGCAGATCTCAAATCTCACAATAGTCGCAAGCGTTGCACTCTGCTTCGGCATTTTCAATGTCTTCCCCGGTTGCATCTTTGTAAAGGACTGTAAATTTTATCATTAGTTTTGTAGATGGGTGTAACAACAGATTTTTTTAAGTCAGTTGGAAATACTCCCTCCGAAAATTAACGATCGAAAATGTACGCTAATGGCTTTACAATTTCAAATTTTACTTCCTTTATTGTTTTTGAGGATATCTGGTCAAGGCCGGATGCCGAGTTATTTTTTAGCTTATCAATATTACCTATAATTGCAGTTTGTAATATAGGATATAAAAACATATTTGTACATTGTAAATTCCTTTCAGTAATTTTTTTTTAACGTTAATTTGTGCTGCCATATTTGAACCTATATTTACAAAAAAATCGTTAAACATATCAGCGACATCCTTTTTGTTACTAATGGTTTCGTTATTTCCATTTTTTAAAATAATAGGTTGAACAGTTTTTGTTTTATTAAGTTCCTCATTAATTATTACATTCCAAATTTTTTTAGGTTTATTTTTATATTCGCCTAATTTGTTAATGAAATAATCTCTCTTAGTTTTATGAATTAGATTTTTTAGACTGTTGCGGTAATGTTTATATTTATTTAGTAAATTTAAATTATTTTTGTCCGTTAAAACTTTGATCTTTAGTTTATCTCTAGTCCGAATTGAGGTAACGAGACCGGAAGTAATCCACGGTTTTATTTTCTTTCTGCACCATGGTATCTTAATCTGGGTAGATGATATTTTTATGTTTTTAAGTAAAGTGTTTATAAAACATGTGTATGACTCATCAGGATCTGTTACATTTAAAACGTCATTCCAGCTTTCCTGCCTCAACCTTTTTTTAAGATTTTTATAATCTATATTATTTTTATAAGAGGGGTGGGTAGAATTTTCAAAAGAATTACTGTGTTCTTCAAAGAAAATCTTTAAAATTATAGGATAATGGTCAGTTATGTCACTCTCCAAGATAAATGATTCAAAATTATTATTACGTACTTGGGAATTTACAAAAAAATGATCCGAACAGCTCTCTGAAGTGTTTGTAGCTCCTGTAGTTTTGTTAATATAACTTAGAAAGCCATTCTCAGCTATAATATTAAGATACTCATTCACTAAACAATCATTTTTATTCAACAAATCAATGTTTATATCACCCGTAAATATGCAGATATTGTCATTACTCCTTTGTATTAAAATATCGCGAAGATCACTAAGAAAAGTAACCACATTTGTAGATGGCAATCTATAAAGAGTAATAAGCTGAAAACTGAAATTAGAGACAGAAAAATTTAAAGTCAAAAATGTATTTTCATGAAGCCTGGATTTAGACACCGCCGTCACCCGAATATCCCCCTGACGAAGACCAACACACCATCATTCTGATTGAATGTACCTTCCGAATAAAATGCATTGTAGTTGATTATTTTATAGTTATCGAAACAATTAATCTTCCAGGTTTCAGTTAAAATAATTATATCAAATTTAGTTGTTAAACTATCTAACAAAATCAACATTTCATCAAAATTTTTTCTTATACTTCTTACATTTATATGAAAAACACTAAAATCAGAAGATTGCGTCGTCACCCTATAAGAATCCATATTCAATAGAGTTTGCCTCTATATTAGCAAAATCATCAAGAGTCGTATAATATTGTAATAAATTCAGACTAAAAATTAATAATTCTACAAACTATGCAATATTAAACCTTACCTAATTATAAAAGAGAACAAAATGCAAGTATTCACCCAAAATATAGAAAAGCAAGTATATACCTAGGGATTGTCGCTCAGCTCCAATCGTAATTAGCAAAAATAAACAACAGACTATAAAATATTCTAAAAAAAAAACAGTACATACTTAAATATTCCTGTAAAATGTATAAAAAGTATTTAAAGCATTTAATTTATAAACTTATAAACAATATTTTATTTTATATGTTAAATTAGAAGAATTTTAAATGGTCTTTTTAAATGCAACCAGAAACGGATTTTTTATTGGCTAAGATCATCAATGACAGTTTCATTTAGTATTTTATGTCTAGTGTTATCAAGCTTAACAAAAATATCTCCATCGTATATAAATACAGATTTTCTGTCAAATGTCCCTTGTGCTTTTTTGTATAATAATAACCTAGTCCTCGGATATTCCCATCTTTGATCCTTTTAGATTTTTGCAGTTTTTGAGGATTGTTATTCGTTTTTTTAAAGAATCCATCTTAACAATTTCCGGACGTGTGTTTTTTATTTTTGAGACCAATGCGATAGCATTTGACAATGTCATTCGCTGTTATATTAACACGTACGTTGGTATTAATCATTTCCAGCACTCTCTCTTCCAAAGGCTCATTAGCGGTTTCAGGTAACCCATAAATACAAATATTATTATTCTTTTGATTCTGCTGCAGTTGATCGATTCTTCTCTGTAAAACAGAAATCTACTCGACTTGCTTGTTTACCTTTTTTTTCGATGCGCTCGATGTTATCACTAAACTTTTTTAATACCTTGCCCATGAAATCGTCGTCTCCCAACAATTCCTTGATGGTTTCCTTAACAATGGATTTATATCGGATCCTTTTGGGGCCATTTTGAAACAATATGTGATAATGACTAGAGACATTCCATTGTCTCTATTCACACGATGCCAATGTTTGATTGGCTTAGTGGAATGTCTTCACCAGTATGGTCCCGTGTAAATGATCTAATAAGGTTTAACTATTTCTTCGGACAAGTTCGGGTTTTAGGGTCGTTCGGGCGGTTTTTGATAACTTGTGAGGATTTTCGAGGTTAGTTTTTTACACAATGTAAGAGACATTGAAAAAAAAATAACTGATGATGGTTTTGAAAATGAGTGCCTTGTTTCAAGAGTAATGTATATGGCTTACAATAAAGCAATAGAATATTTAAATAATTTGATTAAACCAATTGATGAATTTAAAGTATTTAATTGGTTAAATCACAAAGGCCTAAAAAATGTTACGAAGTGGAAAACTGATATTATTCCCTCAATTTCCTACCTTTCGAAAAAAGGAGTAGAAATTGATGATTCAAACTCTTTGATCAATTCACGGCATTAAAAACATATTTTGCAGAACAAAATTATCTGAACTCTCGCAAGAAGTGGGTCATATACTTTTCGTCCTGCAAATCCTCGGAAGTATATTCTGAACTAATAAAACTATGCAAGTTTGTTTATTCGTTAACAGCACACAATGCAAATGTCGAGAGGATCTTCTCTTTGATTTCTGCTCAGTGCAGTGGGTCAAAAAACGAAATAGACTAAAACTGAAAACTATAACATATGATTTTTATAAAGGTCAACTTAAATTACATTTGTTTACAATTTTGTGATATTTTGCTATAACCAAAACAATCAGAACTCCTAAATAACGACGTCAACTCGCACATTAAATATTTATAGATTTCACACTTATATGTGACTCATATACTACTTATTAATATTATATTTAAGATTTTAAATATTGAAAATGTATTTTTAAGTTTTTCTTTAGTTTGTGCAACAAATAAATATATTATACCGATAGTTATGTTTCAAAACTTTTTTTTAATTAGGTCATTAGGTACATGTGATTTCATTACTGTAGTACCGTCCGAATTTTATCCGGATTTTATTTATCCCTTGTGGGGATTTTTATATTTTAGGGATGGCAACCCTACCTAAATGCACGAGAAGTAAATAAGACAACTTTTTAAAAATACTAGATGTAATTGCAGGGTATCTCGATAACTAGTAAAGAGAGACTTGCGGTTTTTACATCACTGCGCTACTTTTTCGTAAAATAAGAAATGCCGTAAACAGAATTGTCATAGCTTCCTTAGTTTTTAAGCTACAGGGTGTTTTCGAAAATGTTGACTTTTCAACCACCCCCTGTAGTTCGGTTACCCTTTAACTAATCAAAAAATTTAAAATTATTTCTTAGGCAATTTTTTAAGTAGAATTGAGTGGTTGGCTTACTTTTTTCCTGGGGGTCTTACTTTTTAAGATTTGAAGCAAACATATGATTTTTTTAAATGGGATACCCTGTATATTAGTTTCTTATTTGATTGGGCTATGTTTAAGCTTTTTAAAAATATATAGTAGTTGATAGGTATTATTAACAATAAACGCATAAACCAAAGAATTTAAAAATTAGGGTAGGAGGCTATAAAACCAGTGAAACAGACAAAAGAATATGTCACTACTGCCAAAATGATTATTATATAAAAATATAATATTATTACATTAAATTTACAACTGGGTGCCCATATCTTGTGCAATATTTACTTCATAGGGTTTTAAATGATATTTATTTAATAATTTGTTAAGGTATAGCATTACAGTTGGCAAGTTTTTCTTTCTGGATCAATTTTTAATTGCAGCAATGAAAATTGTCAATCGCTTTACAGCGTGCAAGTATTGACCGTTTTTCTTTTTGATCTTGTACACCCTGCCAGGTAAATAAACTAAAATGGCATATTATTATAACCTAACTTTTTTGCTTTGTTTTGAGTATGCACGGTTTATTAATTCTAGGAATTAAAATTGATAAATCTTATGTAAATATATAACAAAAACAAACCGCAACATAAATATTATAGAAATCTAGGCTTAAATGGTTGAACAAAAAATACTTTAATTTTCTTAGGATAGTAGCACAGAAATTACCAAATAATTCCCCAGACCTGCGCTTGCAACTGCAATAAAAATAGGTCCCGAGCTATTTCCCGCAATTGCAGTACAGATAATTGCACCAGCTCATTATTAAACACGTTTTGCACATGCTCGCAATAAAAATTCTGCAATTATTTATTGCAGCAATAAGAAATCCCCAACTGTAAAGCGGCCTTTATACAAGATTTTATTCCTCCGAGATCTTTTCCTATGACTTTACACGAACTACTAGTGCCTTTACAAAAGCCATAACGTTCATTTCGTCCCTTTCGCGATTCTCTTTTATTATAATAATATATAATTTAGGACATTTAGGTCTTGGTTTTATAAATGATCGATTCCTAATTAAACTAATTTTAAAACTTGAAAATGTTACTTGGTTGGGCCCTTCTCTCTAAATATCTATGAAATTAAGAAATCTTATAAGTTAGATATTTAAATTACAAGATTGTAAGTTTACCTATTTTTATATCACTCTGTAAAGCGAACTTAACATGTATTTTTCAAAATTTTCATACTACTACATTTTCATAATTTTTTTAAAACTTTAGTGAAATAATGACATGTATTTTAACACAACGTTATTTTTGCCTATACACTTTGACAAATAGACATGTCAGATAGATATTCTTTTGTTTGTTTCAATGGGTTCATGGCCTATATATTATACTACCCTTATTTTTTAAATTTTTCGTTCCGTGCGTTGATTGTTAATAATAACTATCGACTATTATATATTTTTGAAAAGAATATAAATAACCCAATCAAATAAGAGAAAAATATACAGGATGTCCCATTTAAAAAAAACATATGTTTGCTTTGAATCTCAAAAGGTAAGACACCCAGAAAAAAGTAAGTACACCACTGAATTCTACCTAAAAAACTCTCTTAGAAACAATTTCCGATTTTTTCATAAGTTAAAGCGTAACCGAAGTACAGGAGGTGGTCGAAAAGCAAACATTTTTTAAAACACCCTGTAGCTTAAAAACTCAGAAAGCTATGACACTCCTGTTTGGGGCATCTTTTGTTTCACGAAAAAGTAGCGCAGTAGTGTAAAAACCGCGTCTAGTCTATATCTTCACTAGTTACCGAGATACCCTGCAATTAAATCGAAAAATGGACACCCTGTACATAAATCAATTATTGACCACAACTTGATGAAATAACACCAGATTTTGGCTAAGACTATCTTAAAATTTAACTTTTATGATAGACATAGCATGTTAGTGATTGGAATATTTTATTTTGACTTAAAGATAAGACTACACGTGGTCTGATTAGTGGGAGAGCCGGCTTTAGCTGCGGCTCGCCGGCAAACCCGGCGTCAGTTTTAAGTTCCTCGCTAACGTCTCCGGACGCTTTAGATACACTCAACACACTAAACTTGGTTCAGTAACTGTACAATGTAAATACTGACCTTAGAAAAAATATAAATTATTTTTATATTTCAATTTTTGATTTTATTAGTGCGCGAGTGAAAGTATCCAATATTGAAAAGCGGAAAAATGTCTTAAATAGTTGAGTGAAAATTTAAAGTTGAAAAGAAGCTAAAGCGAAGAAGGAATTTGAAACTATAAAAAATTTATCCAAGGTAAGATTTTTTTGTTATCACTTCGTATTTAGGTATGGACCCCTTTTTTTCAGATAAAAAATCATGGAAAATAAACCAAAATTAAAAAAATGTGTCAATATAACTTATGAAACTATCGAAAGTACCTAGGTATACTTAAAATCGGTTTCCAACTTAGGCTCGCCTCTCTAAAAAAGATCTTTCTAAATTATATGTACCTATGTCTAGATGCAAAAGTAATAAAATGACAATAGCCTCTGCTATAATATATACCTAATACTCATATTACCTATATAGTTTTAATTTAATGGAAAATATGCCTTATTACAATAACTTACAAATTTTGGTTTATAATCACTTTTAAACCAAATATGTTACATACGTACCTAAAGTAAAGTAATTTTTAATCTTCAACTAAAAAAAAATTACTTATTTCTTTATACCTACACCTACACTACTAGTTATGATGCGTCGTTAGAGAAATAGGTCGCATACTAGGTACCTAATATGACAAATTTCGATTTCTAATAATTTTTTACCGTTATTCAACATTTTTACCGAAATTTAAGTAACCCCTCATTTTCTGCTCTCCAAAGGTTGGCGTAATACCCAGGGCCGGAACTACAATGGGGCAACCGGGGCAAAGCCCCGGGGCCCCCGGGTTCGGGGGGCCCCCTGAGCGAAGGACAAAAATAGAAAATTTTTTTCGAAGTGCAAGTATTTTTAGCATTTTTAGCGCTGTCTCATTGTTTTTCGTTATGTGAAAATTTATTTACTGATTAATTTATTTATTTAGAATAATAAAAGCTATATTGCGAAAAATCTGTTTAATAAAATTACCTCTAAACCTATAAGATTCTGTACAAATCTTGCGATTAGAAAAAAAAGTTTATAGTTAGAAGTGTTAGATTTTTTTACAAAAATTGGAAAAAATTGAGTTGACAAACTCAATAGAGAAATAGGGCCCCAAACTTAGTCTTGCCCCGGGGCCCCTTTAACTCTAGTTCCGGCTCTGGTAATACCTTCAAAAATTTAGACGACCTACCTTTCCTACTAACACTACTTATTATACAGGATACCAATCTTATAACTGGTGGGAAGGATCCTGCATAACTAATGGGGATGGGGGTAACTTTATTTAACAAAGCTAACACATGGTTCATGGAAAGCAAACTAATATTAAACAAGAACAAAACACATGTCCTTGTCTGTAGGACCAAATTAGCAAAAGTGGAGAAGCCACCCGGTATATCTTTCGGAGAGTCGAATATAGATATTGCAAGTCTAAGTTTTTGGGAATATACGTGGATGAGTTTTTAAATTGGTCTATCATATCAAGTTATTAAAAAAAAAACTAAGTTCAATTTGCCACGGGATTAGAGTTGTTGGGAGGTATATGAACGAAATCGCTAATTTTGTCTGTTATGAAGTATGGAATGATTGGGAAGGCTTATGACGTATATATTTTTGAGTGTTTGATGTTTTTTTTTAATAAACAGATGTTTCAACAACAAACCTTTCACGAATACAATACTAGAACTCTGAATGTAAATTACCCAATTCAAAGATTAACTTTAACAGAGAAAAACCAAAGCTATATTATTTAATAATTTACCGAGTGACATAAAATGTATAAATAGTCTAAAACTACTAAAAATCTTTGTTAAAAAAATGTTAGTTAACTTAGAACAACCAAATTCTTGAAAGGATTTGATTTTGTATGATTAAGTACCTATTTATTTTTTTGGGTAACATTATTTTGTTTGTGACGCCGTCTTCTTTTACGTTTTTTGTAATCATGATTGAAAATTAAGATTATTATTTATTCGTATTATTATCACATATACAGACAGAGTTTTGAGGAAATGCAAAAACATCCCAAATATTTTACAAATTTTGTCCTTTATGGAAAATGCTGAAAACACCAGTTTGATCTATTTTTCCCGTCTTTTAAGAAAGTTTAATGTAGCAATTTTCGTATATATATTTGTAGTAGCCAGTACTAAACTGTACTTAGATTCTGATATATTGACAACTAGAAAAAAAGTTTGAATTTTGACATAAGATTAATGGTAGGTACGTAAAAACACCCAGAATGTAGTAAAATGCAAGTGAGGGTTTATAATACCCAAGTAAAAAACAATAAAGTCCTGATTTTTTGCAAGATTTTCTATAGCATTCAAAAACTAAAAGAAAATTCTATTAAAGGAGCGCTTGGATTATTTCTAATATTTCTATAACTAACCATAAGTATTGATATTTAGTTATTTATGCACCTTTAATAAGTACTAAGTATGTAACTTGCAATCTGCAAATATGCAGTCAGGAATGTTAGGAAAATGCGTGTCATGTGTTTGATTTACTTGATTGATCAATGAGTTTCGTTAAGCTTGCTCTTGTTTAAATTGATTAACCAAAATTATACAATTTACGGCGGTTCGCAAGGTTTACAGAACTTTATCCAGTTTAACAAATCTGGTTTACGTAATCAGCATCTTGGTCTCATGCACCACCCGTGTAACTTCACGGTTTAATAGACTGTTAAATTTATTTGACAACATCGAAAAAATTGTCCGCAGACAGAGCTAGTTAACGTAAAAGAAGAATAATTCTATTTTTCTTTTACTTTGGCTGTTTCCATGGTTTCGACTGATACGTCACTACCATTAATTTGAAGTGGAATTGAGAAATATGAATAAAGATTATAGTAAAAAGCGAGTGCCAAATTCTACAGCGACGGAAAACAATATTTACTTAATTGCTAATAAATATGCTCTGGTTCTTGAAAATTAAAAAAAATAACCAATAGAATAACAATACAGTATAAAAATAAAGCCTGGAAGAATATATAGAGGTAGATTTTAATTCAAGTGGCCCTACAGTATACTACAGAAGTGCCCAATCTCTCAATCGTTTGTATGAAAATAGAAGATACTATCTTAAGAGAAAAACAGAGATTTGGTATCAATATTAGGAGGAGAAGAAATGTCTGAAAGATGAGACCGATGGTTGTATTATCATGGTGGTAAATTGGTGCATACAATTACAATGTAGCAAAATATTATTTTCTTATAAGGTTGTCTCTATGACTAATTGCAAACGTCGGTATATTCAGCATATTGCGTTCATTGTCTTGACGAGGAAAGAAATTATTAGGGTGTATTTCCCATGTCAATTAAATAGTTAATTTCACCCTGTTCAATGTGCCTTTCAACTTCTT
This sequence comes from Polydrusus tereticollis, assembly GCA_963920685.1. Taxonomy (NCBI): domain Eukaryota; kingdom Metazoa; phylum Arthropoda; class Insecta; order Coleoptera; family Curculionidae; genus Polydrusus; species Polydrusus tereticollis. The sequence continues at coordinate 63,819,918 of OY987329.1, forward strand.
CAACTGTTCTTGGATTTCTCCTAGCGCCCTTTCAGCAGTATTCTTCGTAAGCCGAAATCTTCTGTAAAATGTCATGTTATTCATTGCATCAAAATATTCTTTCCTATCATGAATCCTTCTTGGAAATCCAAAATCTAGTAGCTTCAACATATCGAGATCGTCTGCAAGAAGTATTTCGTCTTCCAGCTCCATTCTTAATACTGAATTTTTCTTCGCAAACAAAAATTTCATTAGAAATGATAGCTAGAGCTTAAACTGCACAAAATAGACCGATTAAGTTAATCTCAAGTTAATCTGAATTATGTCTTGTTTCTTGAACTGAACATAACAAGTACGAACCTTTAAACTAGTTTCAATACTGATCGGGATTAAGCGCAGGTGGTGCAGACCGCTGTAACCATCCCCGATATTCAGATTAGTTCACAACACTATGTGGACAAGTTGCATAACTTTCAATATTTTTAATTTACACACAGGGTGTCCGGGTTAAAATGGACGCAAGCTTATCTAGTTTCTTTATTATACTACTTAACTGATTTATCTTAATTTTGCTGCGTTTTAATAAGAGTAATAATAATAATAATAAAAATAATAATAAATCGTTTTTATTCAGATATTATAGTATAGTGTACCTATGTACAAGAAGTGTATTCATGTTATATCTGAAAACGTAAAGTGTGGTCCGTAATGGGCGCTTTTCTACTTAACCTTATGTCTAACGGCACGCACACTTTCCCAATGCTTAAAATTTTAGTTCAGGTTTCATTGGCGTATGGTTTTATCGGGGTTTATAAAATTAATTTAGATAATGAAGGTATCTACTGGTTGAGTAAATTGGCATAACCAGTTGTGTGCGTAAGGTAATTTTAATTTTTTTTAAATTGAAAAACACCTAATTGTGCGCGATATAAGAAAGGGCAATTTTAACAAAAATAAGGAAGTTGACTGAAAAGTTAAAAAAGCAATACTGTGTTTTTTTGCTAAAAAATAGAATCATATAGGTATTTGTGAGTTTTGAGAATTTATCATTACAATGTGATCATCAGAAAAGAAGCAAGGTTTAAAACAAGTGTTTTTTTTTTAGGAAGTTTAAGTTTTTTGTCTGTCATTCATATTTTTTTAGCGTGTACCAGTTCTGCCCATTCATCAGTCTGGAGGTTGTGTAATTTTTTTATCAAGGGGATCCCCTCTCGGGAAAAATTGTCATTTGCACCTCACTGTAGTTCATGGTGTAGTGGGGGCACAGTTAATTCAATTTCAAACGTTTAATTAACTTATTTGGAACAAACATTAGATAGAAAATGGTTTAAACTAAAAAATTCAGTTCTTTTGGGATGCCAAATCCATTCATTTGTTTTTCAATAACATTATAGCTGAAGGTACCCTACTTTACTGTTTTTTTTTAAGGCAAAAAAAATCAATTTAGTAATAACGAAAGCATATAGGCTTGTTTCCAGTTACTTGGTTCAGCTTAGTTCAGGGTGTGGATTAAAGAATATTAAAAAATATTCCCTCCTTTAATAATTCTCTCACGAATGTTAAACGAACTAAACACTTTTTTTTTGCATATAGAAATATTATACGGATAACCTTTAAAAGGCACAGAATAAATAAATTTATTTTTCTGGCTCGAAATAAACTTCGTTATATAGCGTTTTGGTTGCTAGCCAAATATTCGAAACTTTTCCAGTTCACAACAAGGGCATAAAATATAAGGGAATTGTTAGACTTGTCCACAAGAATTAATATCATTGCCAGAAATATTCAGTTTTACTATTATTCTGTACCACTAGAATAAACTACTTTCGGTATAATATAATTTGATGGTATCGATCTAACCTAACAATGTCATTGAAAAGGTTTAATACATTGTCGCTGCAATAATATAGGTTGGGATTCAAGGGGTCATAACCCGAGTAATGGGTAATGACCTGAACTAACTCGAACTCCCGTAAGACAATTTTAAAATCCATTAGTAAGTCAATTAATAGCTAATATTGAAACTAGATATTAACACAAGTATGTCTAAGCCTTGATAACTTACTGCTACTTTGCCGATTCGCTTTAGATTTACTAATATTCTTATATATGTATTTTTGTTCCAAGTCAGACGTAATTCCTTCGATGCTAAAAAGGACTTGGAGAAGATCGCATTTAAACATTTTCATGCTATGAATAAATATCGATTCACTTCAGTTAATTTTCAACAATATTGAAGCCTGCAACATTGGATACACAGAAAACTACATATTATTATGAACATTAGTAATATAAGTTACCAAGTTTAAAAAGAAACGCAAACTAGCAAAACAGTCATTATATATAATTGATAATAAAAAAGTCAATGTTAGCACACGGTAATTCTGTCATTTAAATTAAATATACTATTTATTTTTTAATCAGAGTTACCCCCCAGTTTTTGCTAATCATTTTTAGTCACCCTGTATCGCATTTTATAAAAGTTTTAAAACTTGTTCATGCCCTGTATGTAGTATATATCTATTATGCTTATTTAAATGCAGTCCCTGTCATTATTGAATTATTTATTTAACCCTTTCATTCTTTTATGCATCGATCCTTGAAACATTAAGATTAATCGAAACAAGAAATGAGAACATCAAAGGCCAAATTTAAATTGACTTTCAACATGTGGTTCTAAAAATTTAGAATATGGCCTTGCGGAGTATTCCTCGCCATTTAAAAATAGTCGGTTGAGGTAGGTTATGAACTTAATATAGCGTACAAGGATATCCCGATAATGCAATTTAACATGCTGCTGTTACTGGGATAAGTTAGATCTCCGTGTGGTAGGTGGTGTTGTTATTATAAAAGCCCACGGTATAAAATAGTACTTATTGCGATATTATTGTAATGCGCAATTACAATTACGCATTGTATATTTAGTTAAGTAAATATAATTTTCCTACCATTGGTAAATAAAGCTAATAAAGCATATTTATTGTTGAACTAAACACTAATTCCAAATGTTCTTAGGGCAAAGTTAAAATTGAAGTATGTATTTGTGTAAGGACAAAAACTATACATGAATTAAACAGACAACAAAGTTACTAAATCACATTTAATTTTTTTTTTGTTTAAACATGTCCAAATCCAAAAAGTTTCCAACATCCATATTATGATCATCTCCAAATAAGTTTCTCCTTGATGATGGAAATACGTATGATAATAAGTATTTTCCAATATATAAATATGGAATATACAGATATCTTTATTGCTATTTTAGCAAGATAAGAATTAATTAATTTTACAGTCAGACAGTTACTAAAATTAAATGAAGAGGGATAACTTACACATTATTAGAAAATGGTCATATGGATGTTGGAAAGTTTTTTAGATTCGAACATTTATGAAGTAAAATTGTTGAGCTAAACACTAAAAAACTCAAAAACTGACAAATGCAAGAGTCGCTGCATTCTAAACATTAAATGAATGAGCTGCCGATAATGATCTTTACGAGCGAAAAATGCTTTTAGTCTGAACTAAATCCACATGCAGCCATGATTACGGATATCCGAATGCGTATTATCCGAATGAAGACGCGTGATACGTAACTGAGCTAATACAAACTTCAAAACTATGTCTAATAAAAATGCCAGATAGTCGCATCTATTCGTAAAAAAAAATTTATAAAAAAGCAGGAAATGTTAACTAAGTACCTAGTAATTTGGTGGTTGGCGGTTTCATTATACAGGGTGTTTATTAAATATACGGCAAAAATTGAAGGGGTTATTAATTCCCTGGACTATTCTAAGAATATTTTGCCCTTTGATGATTTTTGAAAAGCCATTTGTTTTGGAGATACAGGTCTAGAAAATTTTCACAGTAGCAATAATTCATTATCAAAAATTATATGCAAAGTTTCTTAATCTACAAGAACTGTTGAAAATGACTACTTCCAGCTAGAGCGCCAGGATGCAATCTTCTCCTCATTGACTGCCGAACTGTTTCAAAAGCACCAGGGTCGTCTCCTCAGGTCATCTCTTAGTGATTGAAACCCAACAATTATCCGACTTCTTAAATCTTTTACATTCTCTACTGGAATAGTAAAACATAAACTAATGACTTTAGATGGTCCCATAGGGGTTTAAGTCCGGGGATCGAGCAGGCCATAAGTGAGGTCCACCTCGACCAATTCAGCGATCTCCGTATGTTACTGATAAGAAATTTCTTGAGTAAAAGTACCTGGATCTTCCTCTATCATGTCCAGCACATTATTTTCCACTGCTACCGTCCTTACTGTTCAATGTGCCCGTTTCATAAAGATGTTGATAAATACTTTAGAAGGTTTTTCTATCATGAACATTATGGTCAGGAAATCGTTCAATGTGCAACCTCCTAGCTTGTAATGAATTGCTATCAGCAAGTTCGTAAATGAAATACATATCAGTCATCTCGGCGTTGGTATAGCGATTCATGATAAATTGATAAACGACTTCACTAACAAAAGTTTCATTACTAAAGACAGAAAATACACGTCAAACAATAAAACGTCAATCAGTCCCAACAAGTTCGACACATACAAAATAATCAATAACAATACGTATTCAAATTGCTTAAAAGATAACACTGCATTTTTAAACAAATTTATACTCGGTAAGTCCAGTGTAAAACGCCATACTTTCATTTCCACTACTTTAGTAATTCGAAAAATATCAAAATTGGTTTTGTCGAGAATTTTCCTCGCCCTGTATCTTCGAAACAAAGCGGCTTTTCAAAAATCGTCAGAGAACAAAATACTCTTAGAGTAGTCCAGGGAATAACTCCTTCAATTTTTGCACGATGTTTAATAAACGCCTTGTATAGTCTTGGCCTTATACAACAATATCTTAATTTTAACTAAACTGCTGGCCACTCGAACTTACCGATAGAGATTTTTAGGCAAAATTTAAAGTTTAATATTTTCAACAGGAATGTAAATTTTTCAACGCCGATTGCAGATTTTGAAAGCTGGTTTTTTTCGGATTAAGCTGCATGACGTATATTTATTGTAGGACCATAGGTTTATTATATACGGGGTGATCAATAATGTCATGCAAAAAATCAAAAAGTTTGTATGAGTGAAATTTCCAAAATAAATTTTTTTGGTCGTTGCAATAGGGTCCGTTACTTAGGTAACATCAATATCTCTAGACGTTTTTGTCAGTTTTTGGATTAAGGACGTTAGGTCTTGTACACACTACTAAACATAAAATGTGGGTAGCAAAATTTTTAAAATGCTATAACTTGACATTGGATGGACGGTTCTTGATGATTTTTGCGGATTTGGAATCCTTATTTCACGTAGATTTTCTACGATCTAAATATTTTATTTGAGGGTGGAAATTTACACATTATACCGGGTCGAAAATATGTACCCCGATGCCCATATTTATGATCGACTGTAATTTCTACGCGACGCGTCAATTTCAAAGTAGGCATTGCAAAAACAAATTTGTTGCTATGGAATTAAAAATAGTTAACATTATTTTAAAAATAACCTGACACATTTCAATGTTATAATTTTGTAAATTTTAATTAATATGAGGCGTTTAACCACGACAGAAAGAGAAAATTGCATTCGACTTCTCAACGAAGGAATGCTAAAAAAGCAAATTGCGCGCATTTACAATGTCAGCCAAAAGACAATTTATAATTTAAACCGTCGCGTCGAAACTACTGGTGATCATAATTATGGGCATGGGGGTGGACATACAAAAAAAATAAACCAAAGAACCCAAAGAATTTTAATTCGAGAAGCTATGGTGAATAGAACAAAGAACTCTAGGAAACTAAATGACTCTTTAAGGCAACAAACTGGGGTGAGAGTTTCGAACAGAACAGTAAGAAGAACATTGAATAAAAACAACTTAAGGTGAGAATTTATTTTTACAAAAACAACATAATGCCAAACATTTTAAATTTTAGAGCCCGTCGCAGAGCAAAATGTGTGTTGTTATTACGACACCATAGAGCGAATAGGCGGGCATGGGCAAATCGGCATGCGAATTGGGGTAATGCAGAGTGGAGCCATTGTTTATTTTCTGACGAAACAAGATTTAATTTGATTCACTCCGATGGCCGAATATTAGTTTGGAGAGGGCCAAATCAGCGGTATTTGGAGGAAAACATGGCCCCTCAAGAGGCATTTGATGGCGGAGGTGTAACAGTATGGGGAGGTATCATAAGAAATGGTAAAACCGAGCTATTCATTACCAACCAAACTGTTAACGCTAATGTTTATCAGGAGGAAATTTTGCAACCTATTGTTGTTCCTTTTGCTCGAAATTACGGTCCAGAATTTCTATTGGTGGATGACAACGCTCCACCTCATAGAGCGCGAAGGATCACAGAGTTTTTGCAGGCACAGAACATCAATAGGATGGACTGGCCTGCAAAGTCTCCGGATCTTAATGTCATCGAACACGTTTGGTCTTATTTAAAACTTAAAGTAAGATCGCGTGATGTACCCCCTGCAACCTTTGCAACGCTTAATGAGGCCATTCGTGAAGAATGGGAGAATATTCCACAAGATTTTATAAATAATCTTGTGGATACTCTACCAAACAGATGTCGGGAAGTAATACGTCGAGCAGGAGGACCAACAAAATATTAGTTCCTTTTTTTTATAATGCACCTACTTAATTTCGGGTAAATTATTACCAAAGATTAGGTATTTAAAGATAGGACACTTGGCATTTTTCCATTGATATTTGCCGGTTGCTTTTAATGACCTCGTCCTTTTAACACGCTATTGCCAACAAATACCCAATTTCATTTTAAACTCCAAAAATGCAAGGTTGTAATTCCCATCTTTGACGCAGTGGGTTGAAAACAAAAATTAATGGACAAACAATTTATGTTTTTCAGGCCATTTTTTTTTATTAACTAAAAATTACCAATATCAATTATCACTAGGTATCCTTTTCCATACATACCTAATCTTTGTTATTACAGTATATCAGATTTTTTTAGGGATTGCAGTAACCTTTAAATTAGGCTTAGAATTAGAAATTTTGTAAGGATTGACTTTGGGCCGTTGTTAACCAATCTTGTATATTGTAGAATATAATGTAATAAACTTGTTCTTGTCGCTATGTTTTTGTCTATTATCGACCCGGTATAATGTGTAAATTTCCACCCTCAAATAAAATATTTAGATCGTAGAAAATCTACGTGAAATAAGGATTCCAAATCCGCAAAAATCATCAAGAACCGTCCATCCAATGTCAAGTTATAGCATTTTAAAAATTTTGCTACCCACATTTTATGTTTAGTAGTGTGTACAAGACCTAACGTCCTTAATCCAAAAACTGACAAAAACGTCTAGAGATATTGATGTTACCTAAGTAACGGACCCTATTGCAACGACCAAAAAAATTTATTTTGGAAATTTCACTCATACAAACTTTTTGATTTTTTGCATGACATTATTGATCACCCCGTATATAATAAACCTATGGTCCTACAATAAATATACGTCATGCAGCTTAATCCGAAAAAAACCAGCTTTCAGAATCTGCAATCGGCTTTGAAAAATTTACATTCCTGTTGAAAATATTAAACTTTAAATTTTGCCTAAAAATCTCTATCGGTAAGTTCGAGTGGCCAGCAGTTTATGACCTAAAACAATTGGAATTAGAGCTTCACTCAACAATTTTATTTTATAAATGTCCAAATCCAAAAAAGCTTTCCAACATTCATGTGATGATCCTCAAATAATGTAAGTAATAAAGTTAAGACGTTACTTACAAATGATCAATAATAGAATAATATGTAGTTTTAACATTGATCACGGCAATTACTGAACAATATCGTTGCAGCCGAAGTCAGAATTTGAAATCACAAAATATATTTTAGTTATTTATATTATGGAAAACATAACAATAAAGGTGCAGGGGCAGAGTTTAACTGAATAGTTGTAAAATCAAAATACTTACAAACATGTTGTAATGAAAGTATGTTAATGATCATTAGGTAGCTATTTGGATGATTTATGACCCTTGCCTCCGACTCGTGCTGATGCAAATTACATCCTCATAGTAACAATAATAGCCATCAATGTCGTCATTATTCCTCGTTTAATAATACACTATGTATTAAAATTCTCAAATAAACTTACATTTTAATCCCACAAACTTAAAAATCGTTTTAAGCGCTTGTTTTCATATTTTTCGCATTTATCTTGATTGATTTTTTTAAAAAAAATATGGATTTATTTCATACCTGTGCGAATATCGGAAAATTTCGAATTCTGAACAACCGCAGATAATTTTACCTCACACTAATGTTAGGTAACACTTTTGTTATCCAACTTGGAATGTACCATGTTCGAATATACAAATGGTTCAATCTTTATTAGTTCCTTGATTTTTTTATAAAAACCTATTTATAGTTCTCCTTTAACCTTTTGATGATACGCATTGTTAAACTAGCCAAAAGAGTCTTATATTTTATAAGTTAAAATTCATTACCTAAATTTAGTTTAAATAAACCTTGTATTTATTATTTCGTCCTCAACTACCTACTCTTATTGTTTATCTTGTTATTATATCGAAAAGGGTTTCTTCAGTCAACAGCATCAGTAGATAAAGCTGATGCGAAACATCTTTAAAACTTTCAAACAGCTATAATATGGAAATCATTCATTGACTTTCTAATCTAAGAAAAGAATACAAGGTTATTTTTAATCATTTTATTGAATAGTCTTGATGACTCTATTTGCCCTCTGATATTTTTGGAAACAGTTTATATAAAAATAAATTTAGTAAACATGGAAATAGCTAATAAATTACACATGAGCTAACCGAAATCGGCAGATAGAGCCTTAAAATACAGAATAATTTGATTTTCTAACGTATATAGTTGGCTTTCGAACTAAAAGTGAGTCACTAGTGAGTACTAAATCTGGAGACTATGAAGTCGATGGAGTCGCTCCAATATTTTTAAGATAGTGTTATCACAAGAAGTAACGCAAAGAAGCTCTCGTGTTTCAAACTGTCTCTGTGATCAAACCAAACACCTTATTATGTTTTTTTTTTGGTAACATGGCCTTGCACAATTTGTCAATTAGTGGTGTGATCTTGTTATTTATTATTTAGCAATCCCAGAACATGTTCTTATGATATCGCATACTGATAACATCAGGTGAAATGACTGGGTCAATGACATCCAAATGAGTCAGAACCATTAAAAATCTACCGAATTCATTGAGCAAACCGATTACCTGAAAATTATTTTGAACTAGATATAGAACTGTTGCAAAAATAGGACGCAGTAAAACAAATATATACATATCTATAAATAACGGCGCGTTCTATATTCTATATACATATTTGTCATTCTCGAAAATTAGAGATTCGATGAGTAAAGTAGGTAACCATGGTAAATAATATGGTTCGTTCGTGACAACCATTAAAACTCATTTTACTAAATGGAAATAATACATTAATTTTTTTATCATAACTTAAGTATCTTCTATTAAAAGAATTGTGTAGCTATGTTTTTCTACTACTCGATTATTAATAATAAATTAAAGAAATAGTCCATACTTTCTGTGGGGCCAAAGTAATGCAAATAAAACAATCCAGACTTCCTCTACAATTTAATAAATAATGTAAAATATAGTTCCCTGTATATTTGGAACGTCTGAACGTTCATCCTTAGGGAATACTAACATTAAGTTGAGTGAAATATTAGTGTCGCCACGTGCAACATCTCGCATATGTATCTTTACATTATGTGTCAAAATGCACTGTAAGGTCCCTTCCCTTTTCATCAGACTCTATAGCCCTGCCGAGGAGCCGTTATACGGCGAAACGCGTCCAAAGATTGGGTCTGACGGAAAGGGACACATTTCTTTCTTAAATATGTTAATGGTTCACTTATATAATGTTTGATTAGTTTGATGGTTTCAGCTTTTATATTATCTTTACCCTTTACCAACTGCGTGCCCATTTTTAATGCATTTTAGGACTTCTAAATTATTGGTAGGAATAATGAAAATATTTGAATCGTTTGTGTAAATTGGACCTGACTTATAGAGAGTAGCTCCCACATCACAAATTTTTTCAATATTCTGTGATTGTGTGAAAACATTTGTTATTTTTTTACCCCTTCCCATATTTTTTATTGCCCATCCTTCCATTAGATTATTTGTTGTGAATATTATGGTTTTTATACTCAATACAATTTTAAAAGCTAAATATTCTGCAATTTTTTGACACTGTTGGTAAAGTATATCTCGCTGCCTCGTTAAGTCTAGAATCTTGGAATCTTGAGTGTGACCCACCCTTTTCGTTTTTTATTCTTATTGTGATATTTAATAGTCTTTGTCGAATTAATAACATTATTGTCTATCTTCAAGAAAGATTCCATAGCAGTGGTTTGGGTCCGTGTGTTTATAAATGTCATCCCAAGGTTCACTCTTTATATGTTAAATTAATTTGTTGTTATCAAGAAACGAATCTCCTTTTTTGAATGGTATACTATCAGGATTCTAAAGATACAACTAATAAATTTGGTTCAGATTTGGTCGCCAACAATAATATATAATAATAAAATTATTGACTCTTGGCTCCTGGTTTGTTCTTGGATAATCTTTGCGGTTAAAGTAAATATTAAAAAATGTTATCCTTGAATTACTAAACAAGACCAAAATACTACATGACCACTTTAAACTAATTTTAAACCATATATTGGCTGAGACAACAATAGCAAGATGAACTTGCAAAATATTTGGTTATAGGACTTAGGGTATAGGTGGTACAGCAGAGAGAAATGGATTACACTTCCCTTGCAGTTTGTTTCCGGGCCCACGTTCATATGAACTTTATTTTTTTTCCTGTGTTCTATATACGCTAAAAGTTTGTAACATAATCACATTATCACCCTGTATAAGCATGTATTTCTGAAGTAGTGTTTATTTAATAAAATACTGAATAAAAATTCTACCCAATGGCAAGTCAAAGTCAAGTACTTCATAGAGAATTTTTATTAATCTATTGGGATATGTCAAAACGCTTAAATTTTTATCATGAAACCGAATTTGCTTGAGTCAATAACACCGTCGATTTATGTTATTTTTATTTTTATAATACATATTATAATGTACCTAATGGAATTTCCAACCACTCACATTCCATAAAATAAATCAATTGTCACCCCCATGTCTCTTAAAGGATATTGCTATTAGGGTAAAAAGTTCTACCTACTTTGGGTCCAGATAAGAAATGATGTGTCTAAATTGTGAATAGACAACCTATATTATTTTTTTCACGTTCTGTTCAGGCGGGTACAATAGTCTACACTCATAGACAGAATTAACGCCTAGCAAATACATTAAGAGTGACCTTAAAGATAAGTTAAGAGTATATAGATATACTGGGTGTCATTTGAAAAGTTACCACCCCATGTGAGAGATTCGTTGATACACGTTAAAAGTGATAATAAGGAAAACGAAACTTACGTAAGTGATATTATGAAATAATCAGCCCCTTACACCGGGGACCAACCCTATCAAAAGTCTTGAGTTGGATCGATTTAGAAAATATTTGTAATGCCTACCTTTTGCCGATTATTTTTTTTAATTTGGAAAATTCTCCAAGAAGTTATACACATTTTAATTATCTAATTTCAGTTTTTTAATAAACTGAAGGTTACATTCCATGTTTGCAGCCAACAAGCCGAAAAATAATTCAATAGCCAAGAAGTACTTTCAATTTAATTTCCTATTTGATAATATTTCTGGATACTAGTGCATTTAGTTTCATTTGAAGTCAAAAAGTTAAAGTCAAAATATGCTTCATTGCCTGAAAGAAATATCTATATCGACAATGCTTTTAAAAATTTTAATTAGCAATAAAATATGATATAGTAAAATTCGAAATATTATAGTGTTAACATTTTTTGTGAAAAAAAAAGGTTTATAAAAATCTCTAGATCTTGCTTGTACAAAATCCCGATGACTCTTTTTTGTAAATTAATACTAGAATTAAGAAGATATTGACATGAATTTCCCCAGAAGCAAATTCCATATCTCAGAACGGATTCTATTAAAGCAAAATAAACATTTCGAAGAACTGTATCATTTACTTCCTGAGAATATACTCTCAAGGGATAACAACCTGAAGCAAGTTTTTTATTTTACATAACTTTTCGAATGTTCATTAACAGAAACATTTTTAGTAATGTAAATTTCTAAAAATTTAGGGTTGTCAATTATTAGATTATCAAAAGTAATATTAATAACATTACATAAACATTTTAAATTCCGTTTAGTTTTGTGCTGGTTTTATAATGGCGAAAAATAAAACTTTCAATTTTAAAGCTGTAACGGCTTTAAAACAAATTTTAACAGCGCCGTAACAACTGAAAGATAAAACCAACTAGCTATCTGATTTTGAATACTCTCAAAATACCTTTAGGAGAGAAAACAAAGCGTATAATTAAACCTTAATAGATTTATCCGGGACTTTAGATTTAAAAAGCTTCAACGTTGGTAAAAGGGAGGCATACAGCTTAAAGTAGGTAGGATGAAGCCATCATAAAGCTGTATTTTATTAGGTGTATTTGCCTAGCTTTGAAGAAAGGTTTAACAGAACTGTGCTTTTACATAGGCATATTTCTATACGTCTTCTTTAAACCTTAATAAAGCTAATAGGATTGACATAAAAATTAAAAAAAATAAAATATTTTAAAATCGTTACTTCTCCAAAAAGATTCGGTTATAAGTAACACATGTTTCTTAGATAAATTAATGTGTAGTTTAATGGTTAAAGAATTTCAAACGCAATGAGCAAAACGCACATAAATCCTCTAAAATTGTCTTAAAATGTGAGGTTAGAAATATTGACTTCTGACTGCTTCCACGAATAATTAATGGTACGTTTAAGGGCATGGGGTTTTACTAAAGTTTCAGTGAATCTTTATATTTTACACAAAGAAGTTTTATTAGCCGTTTTAAGACCTAATAATAATATGTTTGTAAATGCTATGTTAAATGCAATATGACCTAAAATAAAGAGGTATGTTGACTTTATGCGTTCTTGCCAGTAGCGCAACCAAAAAATAAGTTCGGTGGGGGCCTGGAAAGTATAGCGCCGCGAAAAATTTTTGGGTGCCACGCTCTTTTTTCAATGATGATGCTTGGTTTTCAAGTAAGAAAAATAAAAAACACAACAGAAAAGCACGAAAACAGCCAGACGCGCTTCATTTTTTGTGTAATTTTACCTATCTTAGGTAGTGATGAGTTTATTTTTCTTGTCAACAGGTAGTTAGGCGACCCGAGCTAAGCTCGCTCGGGGGGGGGGGGGGGGGCTGCAGCCCGGTAGCCCCCCTTGGATGCGCCACTGGTTATTGCATATACCTTTTCTTACACACCTTTGAGGCTTTAGGATAAGTTTTAAAAAAAGCTGTAACAGACACTTCAAGGGTGGACCCTCTGGGTTTTATGAATGGATTAAAAGAGCTGTCAGCTAACAAACATTATCATAACAATTTATGTCTGGTTCTATAACTACTTTTAGCACTTTCTTAAATGCAAAAATGTTACTTGGGAGGTGTGTTCATAAAATCAAATTGTTCATACAGTGTGTCCCAAAAGTTCCGCAATGTCCAATTATCTCACGAACCTTTTGGGCACGCTTTATGAAATTTGGAACCTAGAGGGAATACAACATTCTGCGTTCGCTGGCAGTACCGGCGACGTTGCCAGATGTTCCACTTTCGAGAAATCATAGTCAACTTTTTATTTTTAAATAGTATACCCACTTTTTTTTTTTTTTAGTGGATTACATGCTTAATTTGCTCTATGCTGGTACCAAAATATCAGGCTCCGAAATTGAAAGTAAGTTCAAATAAATGGTTTTTCTAAGAGCAGGTATTAGGTACCTATCCCGTTCTGACATCTACCTTGTCCAATGTGTTGCAGGTTGGACACTGTGACAATTGGATTTGACGTATAGGTAATTTTAATAAATAATTGTCACAACGGATTAGGTTAATAGACAAGAGAAAATTCTTTCTATTTCTGGGAAATCAGATTGAAAAAAAATCAAAGGCTTTAAACAATTTATTTTAAAACAATATCCAAAAAATCTGTAGGTAACAAAACAGTAACTTTAAAACGAAAACTATTTTATTAAATGCTCAAAATGTTTTCCTTGTACTTCTTGACAATACGCCAGGTTATAATAAAATCTCTGAAGAACATTTTGTATAATTTCTTCCGTAATTTGATCAGCTTCATTTAATATTCGCTGCTGCAAGTCTTCTATATTTTCAGGTTTAGTTTCAAATACTTTATTTTTTAAATGACCCCAAAAGAAGTAGTCTAAAGGTGATAGGTCAGGGGACCTATCGGGCCATTCTATGAAACCTCTCCTGCCAATCCATCTATTTGGAAAAGTTAAATTTAAATAATCACGAACCTGTCGACTATAGTGTGGAGGGGCCCCATCTTGTTGAAACCATACATTTTGGTAGTTTGGACCAGCCAAATTTCTAATTTCAGGAATAATTAAGTTTCGAAGCATTTCTAAATATCTTTCGGAAGTCAGGTTTCCTTCAATGAAAAACGGACCAACTATGTCGGTTCCAAATATTCCAGCCCACACATTAACTTTTTGTGGATACTGGGTACGCACTTCCCGTAGCCAATGGGGATTTTCATCACTCCAATATCTGCAATTATGGCGATTTGCAACGCCATGGAGCATAAATGTTGCTTCGTCCGAAAACCCAATGTTTTTTGAGAAGTTGGGATCTTGATAAATTTTGTACATCATTGTCTCACAAAATTCAACCCTTCTTTCGAAATCGTCTTCAAAAAGTTCCTGTACTAGGTGAATTTTGTAAGGGCGAAATTTATTTTCAGCTAAAATTCTTTCAACCGATGACTAACTAATTTCTAGGCCGGTTTTTCTCAATGAACAATGGGGATTTTCAACAAAAGACTGTAAAACATCTAAGCTTCTTTCTTCATTTGTGGCTGATTTTGGGCGGCCAGATCTAGGTCGCTCTTTTAAGCTGCCAGTATGACGATTGGAAATGAATTGTTAAATAAAATAGCAACCTCTGTGTATGGCTTCACACGATCTGCATAACCGCGCATCATAATTAATGTAGTTTTCTCCCTTTCAGTTAAATGAACCATTTTAGACCGTGATTTTAAACTCGATAATTTTAGAGAATTATTAATGTTATGTATTATTAATTTATTTTGATTGTCATTGTCAGTGTCCAACCTGCAACATATTGGATAAGGTAGATGTCAGAACGGGATAGGTACCTATTACCTGCTCTGAGAAAAACCATTTATTTGAACTCACTTTTAATTTCGGAACCTGATATTTTGGTACCAGCATAGAGCAAATTAAACATGGAATCCACTAAAAAAAAAAAGTGGGTATACCATTTAAAAATAAAAAGTTGACTATGATTTCTCGAAAGTGGAACATCTGGCAACGTCGCCGGTACTTCCAGCGAACGCAGAATGTTGTATTCCCTCTAGGTTCCAAATTTCATAAAGCGTGTTCAAAAGGTTCGTGAGATAATTGGACATTGCGGAACTTTTGGGACACACTGTATAATCGAAAAAATGTTTATCTTTTCGAAAACAATCAATTACGGTTAATAAAAATTTATTTTTGTTATTTGTTATTGGCTTGTTCTCGCATCAATACTTTTCTGTAAAACATTGTCCCTACCCCAACTTCAAATATTATTTAACACAAAAAAAAATAAAGTCTACACTGAGAAAATTATATCGTAAATTTCAAAATAATTATATTTATTTTAGGTATATTTTATGTGCCCAAACAATGTATTTAAAATAACAAATATTTTAGAAAATTTATTCCTAAATTAAAGATATTGTGTTTCAAAATGTTAAAATACTTTTTATTCCTAAAATAAATATATTCTGAATTCAATACATGTATGTATATTGTATACCAAATAAACACATGCTGAATGTTAGTTTTAAATATATCACTAGGAAAATGGCCTAATATATTGTTTTTTTATTTCTAAGCATGCAGTATCATAATATATTTAGGTATAAATTATATTGTGTAACTTAAATATATTTTTTTAAATGTATAATATAGGTATACGACACAATTTTCCCAGTGTAAAGAACAGCATTCAATTCAGTGAATTTCTACTGTTCATTCTATTGGGTTGTTCATATAAAGGCTGATTACATAATCGAGCGTCTACTGTAGTTAAATAAAACAAAAACTAAAAAAAGGGACAGTATTTGGCCAACCTACCTTATTAATTAATTAAACTTGATTATTTTTCTAAATGTTAGTTCTTAAACGAACGACATACCATTATTTAGATAGGTAATATTTCAATTCCTGAACTGGGTATTTTGGGATCTTAAGAGCTTGTAGATAAAGATAGGCCTGCATTTATTTTTAGAAAGTTCATTCACCGTTCACGTGCAAAAAGGTCAAAATGAATTTAATTTGAAGGTTAATATAGTATATTGTTATAGTGTTTCATGTTTAGATTACTATTTGACACACGTAATCTGCCTAATATATCACTCTATTAATTTTACGCAATGTGAGGTAGGTCCTTTGGTCGATTTAAGCTTTTCATCCGTGGGAGTAGGTGTACCTATCAACATCGTGTGTGTATATAGGGCTAAATTTGACAGAAGAGGCTCGTAGGCACCAAAGGGCAAAAATATTAAAAACACAAATTCGAATACCTGTTTTAATAGATTTCATGAAATATTAGTTAGGAAAAGATATTAACTTGCGGTTTTCACTGTTTGCTTTCGCGTTCTTTGTGCCGGTGTGATTATTATCTTTTTTGACGACCATTAGATAATATAGGCATTATAAATTTAATTTTGAACAAAATATGTTACTCTGTATCCACGCAGTCTAAGTGGTAACCGTTATCATCCACGCAGTTGTAAGGGTGAATTTATTAACAATTCAGTTCAGTTCCGTAGCGTCCGTAGCTGCAATTCGTCAGAGTTCGCTGCAAACGAATTTCTAATCTATAAACCTGGTCAACTTGCGTTAACCTAGCGTGTTGGCATTTTTAACCTAAATTATTTGATTTATTTTGACATTAAATTTGGTGAACCTTGTTTTTTTTTGTTGCTTGCGCCATTGGACACGGCCCTGCAAGGAACAGTTTGTTGTTGCCAGAAACATTTTCTATTCAAACTTGTAAGAATTTCGAAATAACTGTTGCAGTTGTAAAGAAAGTATAGTGTATGTACCGGGTGTTCCACCTAAGGAGGTAATCGGCTATATCTCAGAAAGTAATAACACTAGGACTTTGGGAAAAATATTATATCGATAAAAGCGGCCAAGAGAAATTGCTGGAAATTATTGTCAAGTTCGAAAAATGACCACTAGGGGGCATAAGAGAACTTTCAAAATAGGAATGCCGATTTTCTCTTGATTTTTCTTAATAAAAATATGTGAAAAATATAAGCATTGTATTTTTCATAAAATTATGCAACTTTATGTTAGGAATCGTTTTTTTCTATTTTTAATAATAAAGTGATATCTTTTGTTAAACTAGAGAAATTAGGGATAATAATAATTAATATGGAAAAATAGGCCATTTTTTATTATCCCTAATTTCTCTAGTTTAACAGTTTCCTCCTCTACAAGCTGATGGGGTTAGTTTTTTAATCCGACGTTTCGGATTCGAGCGACCATCATCAACTTTTTTATTTTAAATACGGACCTGGATTTTTTATTCCACTATTTAATAGCCTTTATAAGTCTAAAATAGAATATGATGAAAAGTCATATCATAACATTTGATTTTTTTGAGAAAATCCTTATTCATTGAGGAATTACGGAAAAACGCCATCTATAGTGGCCACCATCAGAATCAATATGGTATAGTTAATAGATCTACGTGTAGAGGAAAAGAAGGGTTTTTTTTCAAGACCAAGTTGAATAAAATCGGTTTATACAAAGCAGAGATATCAGCGTTTAAAAGAAAAAAAGTTTGATCTTCTCCCACCATTTTATTATTGAAAATAGAAAAAAACGATTCCTAACATAAAGTTGCATAATTTTATGAAGAATACAATGCTTATATTTTTAACATATTTTTATTGGGAAAAGTCAAGAGAAAATCGGCATTTCTATTTTGAAAGTTCTCTTATGCCCCCTAGCGGTCATTTTTCGAACTTGAAAATAATTTCCAGCAATTTCTCTTGGCCGCTTTTATCGATATTATTTTTTCCCAAAGTCCTAGTGTTATTACTTTCTGCGATATAGCCGATTACCTTCTTAGGTGGAACACCTGGTACCTACAACACATTTGAAAATCCCTTTTTTTTTAATCGACCGGGAAGCAAGCACTTTCTAGATAATTTTTTAATCGGAATATATAACTATATCGGTTTAGACCGAGAAGCAAAAAAGAGGGACCGGTAAAGTACTTTACTGGCCTTGTGTCGATTGAAAAAAAAAGTCTATGTTACACATCCGGAAAGTACGTTATCATGCAGGACCCGCAGGCTTCCATCACTCGCCTTGCGGCTCGCCCTGGCCGGCATCGTTCTGTAAAATAGTAGTTTCCGGTTTTCTACCGTAATATACTATTTGAGACTCGCTCGACTTATTATGGCTTTTGCCTGCGGCTCAGGCCAACAAACGTTTTGCTTTTTGCTTGTGTAAAATAACATTTTCGAAACCTGTTATACAATAGGTAGGTATACCTATTATCAAAAACTTGTCAATCTCGGTGTCGCGTACACTAAAGTGACATATTATAAAGCTATAATTACTGTACTGATCACGAAAAGCAGCTGCCTTAGAAACGAAAAAATCCACCGTAAGTAGCTATTATCGGGACGAATGGAGAAAAAGCTATTTCTGTGACAGTAAATTGGGTGTTTTAAATACCTAATATTAGCTCTTGGTTTTTCGTCGTTAAAAAAGTATAGTATGTTACTCGCAAGGAATGGCTACAAACTCACTCAAATAATCACCAAACTTCATCTTCGTGAGTTATAGCTATTATTACATGTTCGTAAATTAATATTCTATTACCATATTATTTAACTTTCTTGAGAGAAATCGTCTTAAAATTTTAGAAAAAGTTACGGAAAAAAGTATGCCAGCAATGTAATTATATTTTCAAGTCAAGATAATTCTAGTCTTCCAAATTGTAGAAGAAATGCTCTGCGGAAAGCCGTCAATAACCCAAAATGCTTATTAAACTTTTAAAATTCAATTTATTTATTTAAAAAAGTATAAACACATTAGTTAAAATTAAATATTCAAAAAATTTACATGTTGTTTCTAAATATCATGCATTTTCAACGTGCTTGATTTTAAATAATATGCAAATGGGTATTTTTGGCGTTCTGTTCTAATATTATCTCACAATATATTAGCTTTTTTTCTCGTGGGTTTTAACATGTCCCCATTATTTTTATTATTTTAGCAAATATTCCAATTTAATATGTTAATAGAGAGTTTTAACCCGCATAATCAGTATAGCGCATACGGTAACGATATTTAATACTTGTAATAAACAGTTATTATTAGAATTGTTTTCTGGTAAGCACAAGTAGATAAATAATGCTGATGGATACAAATTTCATCATTTTTTAGTTCTTATGATTTTTTACCGTAACGGCGTGACGCAGTGGTTTAGTACCTAGACTAATACTGCCAAATGTCGCGGGTTCGATTCCCGCCCAATTCATCATGATACTCTTTCAAAAAAGTGGTTCGTCGCCTTTTGAAAGGCGAAAGTTAGTAAGCATAAGTTAGTTAGTAAGCAAGTATATGGCATTGAATATAAAGACCTATAAGACCGTTCTCTGTGAGTGGCGATGGACAAATTTCTTTGAGACACATTTAAGATCAACGCCGGAGTTCCTCAAGGTTCTATATTGTCGCCCACCCTCTTATTACTATACATTAACGATCTTTTGGAAAAAACTAAAAATCCTATACCGGATGATGCATGGCTCAGTCGAACATAGGAAATCCCATGTAAACTTTGAGGTGGCTAAATATTGGCTCCCCTGTACATTTTAGAGAAAAATTGAATTATAATTTTTTGAAGAGGCCGATATAATAAAACCAATAGTGAATAAATTTTAATAAGCCAATCCTAACTAATTCAATTAAATGTGATGACAAAATTACGAAATTTTCATAGTTTAGGTAATACAGCAAACACCAGCAACTAATATCTACGACGCTATTGTCAAAAATTGACGCAAAGCTGGGCATAACGGATAAAGATTATTTTACATTAAAAACCCATTTTCGTTTCACCAATCCGGCAATCACACATCCAAAATAAAAGGCTCCATTATGCTTTTCTTACTAAGCCTTTAATTTAACATAATATACCTAAAACTACAGATTCCCACAAAAACAATAATTAATTAAATATTCTAACAACCCTCCATTAACACCTAAACAATATTCTAACCATTAAGGATATAAATAAAAACTACTTGTTATGTTACACAGTTTTAATCTTCAGTTACCTAACACACGTGTTTTGGCCCTTTCGGGTTATTTTCAAAGAAGTGCAAAGACTAAATTATAAATGCTGTTACAAAGGTATTTATCTAAACTCTAATGTAACCGATCATAAAATTAATTTCTAACATTACTGAGTTGATATTAAGAAATTCTGCCACATTCTAACGAAATACAGTTTTTCAAATTTTTCATCTTTATAAATAAATTTTTTTAAGCGACCCCACAGAAAGAAATCGTTTGGCGAAAGGTCAGGAGACCTGGCTGGCCAAAGGATTAGATGCCGTGGGCCAATAATATTTCCGTTAAAAATATTTTGCAAGTATTCCCCAACCATGAAAGAATTATGGACAGGACTACCATCCATTTCATAGCAGACCTCCTGATTTTCGCGTACAACTTCTTCTAGTGCGGGTTCAATTCGATTTTATAGTAAGTCCAAATAGGTAACTGCTGTAAGGTTGCCTTCCATAAAAAGTAGTCCAATAATGTAATGTCCTACAATTCCCGCCTAAACATTTATTCTTTGAATTTTGAGTATTTGGTTCGTTGTTGAGAGTGGATGTACATTGTACATTCATCGGTAAAACAAATATTTCTTAAAAAAATCCCTATTATTATTTACTCTTTCCGTTACCTTAACACGGAATACCATTTTCCGTTCTTCATCACCCTCCCGTAGCTGTTGATGTTTTTCATACTTGTAAAGGAAATATTTATGTTTTTTTAAAGTGTGCAACACTGTAGTTTGATGTTATCCTACGGCTTGCCCAAGAATCCTCTTCCTAATCATATTATTTCCCTCCACGCGCAGTAAAATATCAAGATAGCTATTATCCCTTTCTTCAGCTCTACTGACATTCTGAGTTGAGCATTTACAGTTATTTATTACAGTATACCTTTGGACTCAAATTTACTAACGATAAGTTTAATTAATAAAATGAGAGGGATAGGCCTATCAGGGAATTGAACTAAAAGCATTTTAGACACTGCTCTTAAACTGTTTCCTGTATAATACCACTTAATCATACTTACTTTTTCCTTAATGGCATAACTCATATTTAGCTATAATTAAAACGCCTTCGATGAAAATGTTATCACTGACGCTACCTTTTGTTTTGTCAATGCCAAGTAATAATTTGCTGGTCTTTGCCGTATTACCTAAACTATGAAAATTTCGTAATTTTGCCATCCTCATTTAATTGAATAAGTTAACACAATTTTTCTACAAATGAACAGGGGAACCAATATTTAGCCACCTTAAAATTTACGTAAGATTTCCTATGTTCAACTAAGCCATGTATCACCCGGTATATATTTTCGCTGATGACAGCACACATGTTCCATCTTTTACTTTGGATGCTCGGACATCGGCTGCCAATGCATATCTCTATAGGCAGCACGAGGTCTCACATCTCAACAAACATCTGGAAGAAATTCTGTCTTGAGGTGACAATAATCAAGTAGAATTTAACGCTATAAAAACCCAGTAGGGAGTTTTTCTAAAAAAGTTAATGTTGAAGAACCGGATATAGTCACGGCGGGACACTCGATTCCCTTGACTTCATCAATTTTGAACAACACTGTCTGAGGCCGTGTTCCCCAATGAGTTTAATCTCCAAAGATTCAAGACGAACATGAATCGTTTCCTGCGCACACGCACCGCTTGCAGAGCGACATAAAGGATTAATCCTGCAGTGCCGTGTCTTATCATAAAAAGAAAAAAAAATTGAATATAAAAAGATTCGTGAAGATAAAGCAAGTCCGAATAGTCATTAGAATATGTTCGCATTTTAAACTTATCCAATGAATAAGTAATATTAGGCTTCCGTCTCATATCGAAAAGAGAAAATATATATTAGATAAAATATGGATACCTAATATATACTCTAATTCGGACACATTATTGCAAAATACTATACTTACTTTTAGCTTGAAAATATTTACAACTGAACTAGTTATCCAGTTTATTGGGCAATACATGACTTGAGAATTATCCAATGAGACATTAATCTGTATTTATCGAGTGCCCATATGTGCGAGTCGTGATACAATAGCTAGAGTTTATCTAAGATCTGAATAGAATTGGAAACATTTTATTGAAATGCGAAATAATATATCACAGACAAATATCTAAAATTATCTTGAAAAACATTTTAACTGTCTAGATCAAATAAGCAAACATTGTGCTACAGACGTACTTGAAAATTAATCTTTATTGTATAGGTTTATGGTTGGTCCAAAAATAGACTTTTCGGTTTTTTTCCGACCAATAAATTATTTTCATAGGCATAAGTATCTAAAGGGTTGGTTTGAGCAAAGTTTACAAAATATTAATTCTGTAAACTTTGGTTTGAGGTTGCTTTTTTAATTACGCCAGTTGTCATTTGTGAAGTAAGAGCACCACTTGGTATACATGTGGAACGCAAAATTGCAAAATTACTAAAGAAATTTGAGCCAATTGGTGTAGTACAAGATGCAAGACAGCGTGTTCATCATTGTTGTGATCATTTTTCAGAAAACGTAGCTGCTGTAAGTGTTAGTCATAAATTCGTCATCCGCAACTGCGATGGAAAAACAGCTATGCATATCATTTGAACCAAAGCTCCTAAATTGTAGGCCTATAAAATACAGTAAACGCAAGATCATCAGTCGCGGTGTACACTTGTTAATTCAGCCTTGAAAAGGTAAAAATTTTTTGAAGAAGATTACTTTCAGTGATGAAGCACATTTTTATCTAGGGAGATATATTAACAAGCAGAACCGCAGAATATGGGATGAAGAGAAACCGCTAGTAATTCTGGAGAAGCTACTGCTCCGGCAGCGGGTCATTGTTTAGTGTGGGTTTTGGGCTAGAGGTATCATTGGCTCGCATTTTTTCAAATAAAGCCGACAATAAAGTAACTGTAACGAGAAATCGGTTGTCGGATAGACGCTCAACATATTATGTAGTTTTAGCAGGACGATACCACTTAACATACAGTGAAACATTAACTGTCCGCCAGATTTTGCGATTTAACGCTTCTTGTGGTGCTGCTTAAAGAAAAACGCTACCAAACAGCCGGCAAGGGCACTGTTTTTCAGTATCTATTAACCACCATCTTTATATTTTTCTTTAAGATATCGTCGAATCTATGTATCTACCTTATTTTTGTGTTTTATTCCAACTTCAACTTCAGCGACTTCAACTTTGATCACCTTTTAGAACTACAAGTTGGTAGGTGTATAGTTTTTTTTACGATATGATTGCATTTAAAAAAAGCGACTAATGTAATACCATCACTGACAAAAGGTTAACGTTAGTTTGCTACTTTGCTGAAGTGGGTTTTAAATTTAACTTTTGTTTTCGAAACGTTCGCCAGACCATATTTCAGGAATCTTTGTACATATACAGGGTCGTTGGTATGTATGGAAACGGTCGATTATTTCTTAAAGTAAAACAGTTAGCAAAAAATATTTGAGACAAAAGTTTCAGGGTTTCTAAAGGCCTATTAGAATTTAAAAAGAATAAGTATACAGGATGAGTCAGAAAACCGTAGAGAAACAAAGTTACTTTTTTTTTTAAAGGAATAGAATATTTTTGGATTTTACATAAAATAACAATTACTTTTCAATAAGTGCATTATAAGTATAAACCTAATAGTTTCCGAGATATCGACTTTTGAAAAATTACATTTTTGAACTTTGACAGCATCTAGCCTTCTAACGGTACGTCTTAGGGTAAAACGGCTTACATGTCCCTACCTTAGTTTCTTATTATCTTCCTAAAAGTGTCAACTTCCGGTTAATCCGGATGTAACTGAAAAGCCGGAAATATAGTACCTCTGATTTAACCGGAAGTTGATGTTTTTGGGAAGATAATGAAAAAGTAAGATAGGGGCATGTAAGCCGTTTCACTCTAAGACGAACCGTTAGAAAGCTAGAAGCTGTCAAAGTTCAAAACTGTCATTATTCAAAAGTCGATATCTCGGAAACTATTAGGTTTAGACTTATAATGCGCTTATTAAAAAATAATTGTTACTGCATGCAAAATCCAAAAATATTTTAAGATATAGAGTGTTCCATTTAAAAAAAAGTAACTTTGCTTGTCTACGGTTTTCTGACTCATCATGTATACTTGTTTGTTTAGAATTCTAATAGACCTTATAAAACCCTAAAACTTTTGTTTAAAATATTTTTTGCTAACTGTTATACTTTAAAAAATAATCGACCGTCTCTATACATACCAACGACCCTGTATGTATGCTAGGAGAAATTTTAAAAATTTATTATCAGTAAATACGTAAAAGTTTTTCCCCAATTTTAGTTCTTAAAATAAATCCTGCTGTTATTGCCATTAACATCAATTTTATTACTATTCTGCCAATTAAGGTTAATTAACAAGTTCAGGAATAGTTACGTATTAGTTACATTAATTATATACCTACTGTTTTGATTCTATTCAGATTTATAGTAATTACGCGAAGACCTGTTGCTCATACAATGCAATAATTACCAAATGATTCTCTTAAAGGTTTTTCATTCAAGACTTGGATAAAGTAATCAATGCAGCAAACTAGTTTTGGTAATCAGTAAAGAATGGTGTAACCATTCTCGACTACTTGTGTGGTTCAATATGTTTATAAATACAATAAATACCTAATATTTTTAATACAGAAAACACGACATTAACTCTTAATTAAAGTTTTAAAAAATATATATTAATAAAAATGCATTTAATACTTACTAATATACTAATAAAAAATTAAAATAAATGGGAAATGTTTTCTATTTGTTTCTTTGTTAGCTCAGCACGGAAAGCCCGAAAAGAATGAAGAAGAAGGTATGATTATTAAGTATTACATGAGATAGTAAAAAAACCCCATGATATTATCTAAATTTTATCAAGAGGCATTAAGGAGTTAAAATATTATAACATCATGGTTTTCTCAACACTTTAACTTTGACAGCAAATTGGGGATGTTTTGATGAGAAAAATTTATTCAGCTTTATTAATAAGATCAGAAGTAGGCGGCTTATGCCTTGGAATTGCGGCGGTTGCACATATTGGTATAATAATAAACAGGGTGTCCCATAATTGATAGCACACAGTAAAACTGCAGATTCCTTGGGTACAAATTTTGCGATTTGACTAAACTAAGTTTAGTGTAAAACCTTAAAATTTAGTAATTTTAATCTAGATCGACTACAAATTTTATTTTTAATTTTCCTAATTACTTACTATAATATACTGACATACTTATGATGTATCTTACTAGTTTGTTGATTTAATATCGTTTAAACTCCGTTATCTATAATAAACGGTAGGTGTTCATTCAGAAACATGAAATTCAAAAATAAATTTTATCTACTCTCCTCCTTAGTCGCCTAAGCTTTATGCAAATATGTAACAAAACTATTAAAATAAATCTCGTAAAGAGTTCTTCAAAAAAAACCGCTTAAATTTCTTATACCCCATCGGAATGCAGTTAAGTCCATTGAAATTATAATTAAACTAGAGACATAAATGGCTTCCAAAGTAAAAACCTGCCGATTTGCATCGCCCTTCAATGCGCCTGGCAACACCAGAACCCAGACAGAGCAATGTTTTGTCGTGTGCAACCAATTGCAATTGACTGTAAACGATTTTACGGTTTTCACCTTATCAAGAGTTGGATAAATAGAGAGTGGTTGCTACAGTTCGCTAAAAAGCACAACCTTAAACCTAATGGTCGTAATCTAATCAACGCAATAAGAATAAGTTTTTGTTTGTTTTGCGGTCAATGAACGCGTATTTTTAGTATACAGAGTTTGTTTTTCGTCCCTTGCGACTTTTTGATTAAAGTATAGCTGTGTATCACTCCAATTTTCTAAACAATTTTTCGGAATATTTTATGCCTATCAGTTTTGGTGAAATATGCGTGCCATTAGGAGATTTGTAGTTAAGTTAGTATACGAATTGCAGAAAGTTAGGGATACCACTTAGAAGATCAAATTGTTTATTAAACAACGTTTTCCTATCAGTACACATATTTTTCGAGATTTCCTTTGCTATAAATATTAAATACATAAGTATACATGCTATTTTTAAGAATTTTGTTTTCTTTTTGGCCTTATTTTGCAGCAACTGTAGATAAACCATTCATATCAAAATATGCTATACAAGTCGTTTCTAAGCAAATTTCTAAATTTCTATCTTGTATGTATGTAGCTTAAATATTTTAGATGTAAATTCAAGGTTTGTTTATCACTTTATATTATTGTAGATACCTCGTAGATTAAGTGTTTATTCAATTTTAGTACGGAAGACCTCGTTTTCCTTTAATTGAGGTTGTCTACTTTAGAACATAATACAAGGCTTTGAAATGTTATAGCGTGAGAGTAAAAAGTATTTTCATACAAAAGGGCTTATACTGAAAAGGGTAAGGATTTATAATATATATATCTAACCAAATCTAGGTTTAAATCGTGTCAAATTCGTATTATGACATGATATGCCAGACTGAAGAATATTAAAATAAGTAAACAAAAACAAATTAATTTTTGTTGTTTACAAAACTAATAAAGTAACCGCCATGCTCCAAGCATAAATTCACGAGTCTCTTCATATTTTCGAAAGCGTTTACCAGTTTCAACTGGGCTTTAAAAATATTGTTCTTCAAATGAGGAAAAATTAAGTAATCCATAACTGTCGAACTAGGTGATCTGGGTGTGAATTCAATGTCTGTCCGAAAACTGATCAATCTGTCGTCGAAGAAATTGTTAAGTAGTAATTGCTCCACAAATGGATTCAAAATATTGTCCGTATACCGCTGTGCTGTAACTGTGTTAAGGAAAAAAAAAGACCAACAATTCTTCTTCGAGGAACAGCCAACCAGACACCAATTTCTTGAGGATGCAATGTGGACTCTACAGAAAAATGGGGATTTTCACTAGTCCACATGCGTGTATTCTGAGATTTCACATAACCGGTGAGGTGAAACCAGGCTTCATCAGAAAAAAATGTCAGATCTAATAAATCATTTATTTCCAATAAATTTTGGGTAAATTACTGACAGTAATTCCTGCGTCATTCAAAATCTGCAGCTGGTATATCTTGGAATACTTGTACTTTATAAATAAAGAAATTTAACAGTTGGGTGTTAGATGGTCGAGTAGATGGTCTTCCAGCTCCCTTTTTTATGTTTTATAGAACCTGTTTCCCTAAACAGAGCCACGGTTCTTTTCAGGCAGTGATAAAAATCCCCAGCAGTAAAAGCGTAGTTAGGAAAATTTTCGCGAAAATCGTTCATGCACAAACGCTGGTTGTATTGCCACTCTCCACTTACCCCGTTTCCAAAATACGCTTTCACCATGAATTTTTTGTGCTGTTTCGTAAAACCCATTGCGTGAATTATTCAAGAAATTGGATAAATTAGCGATGAATTAAATTACTTATAACGACTGTTAAAGATGTCAGAATAACTGATTCATTGATAATACTGGTATTTACTGGCACCCAACAGGTGTTAAGCTTTACCGCTAAGCAGTACGGCCTTAGATTCAAAGCACACTTTAATTATAATAATTTTTGCTCGCATGGTAGAAAAGGCACTGAATGGATATAAATATTTAAATTGCACTAATAAATAAAAACCTTACGTAGGTATATGTTCGCATACATAATACATATTCTACTGGCTCAACTTGAAACTCAGTATGTTTTATTCTATAGGGTGACTTCATCAGTACTGCATTAAATACTGATTTAACGTATTTAAGAAAGTATTGATATCGAACCTAAAACACGAACGTCACCAACACCATTGCATCTTATTATCTGATGCAGCATCAGTTATTAAACGTTAATATTAGGGTCATCATTTTACGTCGAAAGAAAATTTGTAATTTGAGTAACTAGTACGTTTAATTTCTGCCTAATCTACATGTTAGTATTTGTTTTTTTTGGGTGTATTGAAACTGCGATTATATACTATTTATTTAATTATAACTGGTAATCTATTCTGACCCGTTAAACAAATAATTATAACATATTATATGTATATTATAAATATGTTAATACAGAACTGTGTCATTTTCCTACTTATTTTGGGTGGGTTGTTAAAGCATTGGTTTC
Source organism: Polydrusus tereticollis (assembly GCA_963920685.1). Taxonomy (NCBI): domain Eukaryota; kingdom Metazoa; phylum Arthropoda; class Insecta; order Coleoptera; family Curculionidae; genus Polydrusus; species Polydrusus tereticollis. The sequence continues at coordinate 63,848,511 of OY987329.1, forward strand.
CAGGTTAAAATCATAATTACTAAAATCATGAATTTTTACTTTTTCATTTAGAGTAATCTATATTAATCCAATACAGTGTGTCATGTTCTGCACGACTCGCATATAGGTGTTATTTCATACGTAATTAAGTACAGGTTTTTTTTTTATCCTAGGTCATGTATACGATTCCACTTTTTATCCTATGCTGAAGCCTGTTTCACCCAAGCGATATAGCTGAAACTTAGATTTAGGTAAAGTCAAAGTCAAAATATGCTTTATCGTCTGAAAGTAATATCTTCATCGACCAAGCTTTTAGAAATTTTGATCAACAATAAAATATGATATAGTTAAATTTAAAATCTTAGAATAAAATATGCAAATAAATATGACAGATTATCATCAAAATATTCATTTTTTCTTTCCCCATAATATATTTTTAATATTTTTTTTTAACACTTTTAAATTTGACATTTTTTTAATATTGAACTGAAAGATAATTAAAATATTTTTTAGAATCATAAATTGTAAATTTCTTTACAAGACGTGAAAAAGAAATAGGTAAATATATATTTAAGTCTTGTATTATAAGTGGGTAATTTAATATTATGTCTATGTGTTTTTTTTAATCAGTGAAACGGCTTCTAATATAAAAATTGAAGTACCTAAGTGTTAAAATTTTTTTCGAGATAAACAAATGTTTACAAGAATCTCTAGATCTTGATTTGCACAAATACCTGATGGCTTTTTTTCGTCAAATGAAAGTAGAACTAAGAAGATATTGATAGAAGTTTCCCCATAAGCAAATTTCAAGTCTCAAAGGGGATTTTATTAAAGCAAAATAAATATTTCAAAGAACTGTATAATTTACTTCATGAGAAAATACGCTCAGCGCATACCAACTTGAAGCTAGTTTTTTACATAACTTTTTAATATGTTCATTAAAAGAAAGATAGTAAATTCCTAAAAATTGATAAATTTTGGGTTGTTAATTATTAGATTGTCAAAAATAATATTAAAGTTAATATGTTGTTTTTAGTGATATTAAAAGAAGTAGATTAGTAAAGTTTATCTATTTCTTCGATAAAGAAACTTATACTTTACCTAACTGTGAGAATAATGGAACTTATGACTAGTGAAGCGATCGGAACCGGATCTGAATCCGGTATACGGCGAATCCTGCCTTCTTTTTCAATATCCGATTCGGCCGGATTTTGTACCGGATCCGGCCAGAACTGAAGTTAAAATAATGTGCTGTAGAAATTATAAACAGAACCACAGCGACACAGTATTTAACGGGACTAAGATAGAAACAAAACACAATCTGTGGAACAAATGATATGTAACACATTAATGGGAAATGAAAGTCTGTCTTTACCACCAACATTTTTTATATTAACTACACTACACCCTAGATTTGGGTATCGAGGGCATATATATGGGAGGGATTCACCATATGAGTTAGATGTTCAATATACATTCAAGATTGAAAATTGAGTCGGACTAGTTTCGACCTTAGAAAAGATCATGATCAGCAACTCTATATAATTATAATGTATACAAGGTAAAACACAGTAGTGGATGGTTCAATGAATGTGTGTGCCTGACCATGGACTTGACTGGGAACGTCCCTTTGGCTACACAAATAGGTTAAGAATAAGGGGTTAATTAAAGCACTTGATGAGTATTGAGTGTATAGGTTTTATATTTATTTGACGAAAGCTAATAACTGTAAATAGTAGGAGAAATAGGTCTTAAACAAGTTTGTTTTTTCTCTTGACCCAGGCTAGTAGGGAAATGATTTTATTTATTTTCATTAAATTTATTATTGAGAGAAAAGGATTAAGATTTTGAATTTGTGGTGGTATTCTTTATGGAATAGACTTTTTAAATTAAGGTGGGTTAATTTTTTTATTTTTTAATATAACATTTTAGATGTCAGATAGAACTAAAGGTTTGTTTTATGTTAAATTTAGGTACCTTTTAGTTCGTTTTTAATTATATTTCTCAGTCATTCAATATCAATATCCATTATGAATCTCTTCACATTTACACATATTGCCCGAAACAAGGCTAATGATCTGCTAATAACTTTCTAATATTTAGAATGACATTAAAACGGAAATAAATTAAGTTAAATATATTATACAGATGCATAAGGTTTTTGCCTTGAAATTACTTTATTGGAAGGCAACTTCTTTCACCAATTGTAAGGACAGTACGTTAAAAATGAAACCAATAATTATTAATTTATGACCATATATGAACCAGTTATACGTATATTTATGGAATAACTAATCAGTCACTCGGTGACTCCATGCATTCTGTGATCGTATTAAAAGTTTTATGTCGTACGTAACTCATTAAATGCATTGGAAAATTTTGAGCGCTAATTATAGATATATTATTGTTCGAGTTAAATGTTTATCGTCTTTAAGTTCATTATTAAAGTATTAATTTTATTAGTGCTATCTGTCAATAATGCAAATATGTGTACACATCCGCTGATGTAATCAGATAGAGTCTAATATAATAGGAAACTATCATCTCCGATATGCCGTATAAAGCCATTGTTGTGCTATTGGTAAAGTTGTGCATCTTATACCTATATGTTCTAGCGTTATCTACTTTTATTATTGATCTGTAGGAATAAGCCACGTACGTGACCCATTTATCTTCCGCGCTGCTAAATGTATTGTTAGAAAGTAACTTCTAAACAAAAGTAGTAAGCAGGCCAGGACACATATCCGGCGTACAAAAAACACGCTTGAATGAAAGATGATTCGGTTAATTTGAAAGCACGAGCGGTATTTATGGAGAATATTCCTATGTTGCTATTGCCTATGACGCTTCCAAGATTTTGACAATAAATGGTTCGTATCTTTTGGCGTTGTCAAAATAATATTTACTGGTTGTTATCACAACGATTAAAATAAAGATGCTCATCTTCTAAAGGTTCTGAAATTGCAATATGAGTGCCATCGATACATCCAATGCACCCAGGAAAACCGAACTCTGCCATAACATCCATGTTTTAGGTATCCTATTCAACTCCCGTTGTTGGAAATTTTATCTATCTATGAACAATATCCTCAATAGCTAGGCAGTACGCAAACCTCGGAGAGCACTTTACTGAAAGTTTACTACTCTGTACTCTGAAGATACCACTTGATTTTCTTTCGTCCGATGCATGGTTTTCGCTTAAAAAATATAAGAATCGTTTTACTTCAGGGTCAAATCGCTGAAGATCTGAAGCGGTGACTGTTGTGCTGAAACCGTTTTTTTCCTTTTTTAAGCTATTGAGTTTATTTAATATTAATTGTTAATTAATTCAGTAATAAGTAACTGATTTCACTTTAGGAAAAAAAAACTTTCAAGTGGCAATAATTATACCACATTAGAATTTCAGCGTGGAATTCAGCTTGCAGAAAAAGAGTTTGAAAATAAGTTCACATAAACGGCCTAAATTTATTAATTATTAATTATTGACAATAATAACAATGATTATAAAAATTGTTGGAAGTGACCACCTTCACTTAATAGGCATGCTTCCGCCCGTCTACGCATGGAATTGCGCACTCGTTCAAATATTCCCGGCGTATTCTGTTTAGTTTCACACGAGGCAACTATTCGCTCTCTTAAATCTTCTAAATAGTTAAAGGGAGTTTTATACACTAGAGTTTTAAGGTGCCCCCATAAAAAGTAATCCAAACTATTGAGATCAGGGGATCTTGCTGGCCATTGCTGAGATTCTCCGCGACCTATCCAGCGATCAGGATAAACTATATCTAAATGATTTCGGACAATTACACTGAAATGAGCAGGAGCTCCATCGTGCATGTACCACATTCGATTTCTTAACGCAATCGGCACGTCTTCAAGCAACTCAGGTAGTTCTTCTTCAAGAAAATACAATATACAAATAAGACCGTCCATCAAGGCGTTCTGGTAGAAAAAATGGGTCTATTAGATGATTATTAATAATTCCTACCCATACATTAACCGAAAATTGATGCTGAAAATGGGGTTCGGTTATGGCATGGGGGTTTTCTTCCGCCCATAGATGATTGTTATGGAAATTTTGAATAGCATTCCGAGAAAAATTAGTTTCGTCTGTAAACGAAATTTGTGACTCAAACTGCGGATTTAGTCTAGTACTCTGAAGATACCACTGATAGAAGTTCACACGCTGTGGAAAACCCCTGGGAAGTAACGCCTGCACTCTTAGAATATGGTATGGACATAACAAAAAATCAACCAAAATACGCCAAACAATTTGGTGACAAATATTTAGAGCTCTAGCGATCTTCCTCGTACTTATCTCACCGTCCTCACATCAGACCGTCCATCAAGGCGTCCTGGTAGAAAAAATGGGTCTATTAGATGATTATTAATAATTCCTACCCATACATTAACCGAAAATTGATGCTGAAAATGGGGTTCGGTTATGGCATGGGGGTTTTCTTCCGCCCATACATGATTGTTATGGAAATTTTGAATAGCATTCCGAGAAAAATTAGTTTCGTCTGTAAACAAAATTTGTGACTCAAACTGCGGATTTAGTCTAGTACTCTGAAGATACCACTGATAGAAGTTCACACGCTGTGGAAAACCCCTGGGAAGTAACGCCTGCACTCTTAGAATATGGTATGGACATAACAAAAAATCAACCAAAATACGCCAAACAATTTGGTGACAAATATTCAGAGCTCTAGCGATCTTCCTCGTACTTATCTCAGGATGTTCGTCGATTTCTTGCAGCACCGCTTTCTCAATTTCGGGTGTTCTGATAGTTCGAGGTCTACCTTCCGAAATACCTTTATTGAAACTACCAGTTTCGCTAAGTCGGCGATGAATATTCGAAAAGAATGGCACGATTAGGATGTCTTTCCTGATATAAATGCGCCTAGCTTCTGATGCATTACCATCTGCGAGGCCATATGCGTAATGCATTGCCGCCATTTCCGCATTCGTATAATTTATCATATTTACTGATAACCGAAAAAACAGCGAAAAAATAAAATAACTTCGATGACACACTAAAAATCATAGAAATGACGCGCTTAAATGGTTTTGAACACCAATAACTTACTTTAAGTCAACTAGATTTTAATTTTCTAAATAGCCCCCTATCACAATGTCTGTGTTCAATTAAATTTATTTTTTAAGCGAAAACCATACGTCGGACAAAAGAAAATCAAGAGATCAAATTTGCTCAGAAATGAATGAAGATTTTAAAAATAATTTTTATTTATGAAGAAAGCAGTGGCGTACCATTATTTTCTCCAAAACTATTAAATGCAAAACCCGTACAGACGCCACAGGTAAAAATAATAAAATTGTTTGTACATCAGAAAATGCTCCTTAATGCATAGAAGATGTGTACCAAATTTCATAAAGATATTATAATAGTATCACAGTTATTATTAAAAAATATATTATTTTTTTGAAAACTTTAACACCCTGTATCTCAAAAGTTAAGACGTTTAGGACATACGTTCATATGAAGTTTTTTTCTTAAAATGTATCGAGGAATCACCTCCTTAAATATTAGCATGTCATTAATATAGGGGCATTCCATTAAAAAAAATCATCCATACAATCATATCTTCTAAACGCGACACCCTGTATAAATGTTGTAAGTGTTAAAGAAAGCGCATTTTTATAGCTTACTTGACGGGTTTCAGCCTTTTTCTAAAAACATATTATCTGAGTTTTAATCGAATTTATTCCATACATTATTTACACACTGTATGTGATTATATACTCTCATAAATTTTCAGCAGGTGTTAGTAGATAAGATAATTTTGTCATAGGTCCAGGTCACAGAATAACACTGCTCTAATTATTCATACTTTCATCTAAGTATTTAAATTGTCTTATGCGAGTAATATCCTTATTCCAAAAGTGTTGAGCACTGCCATCCCAGTAAGGAGCTAGTCATTTTTTTATATTACTAGTAATCATAGCCACATTCTTTTAGATTTCTCTGTATATTTTGGCTTCTGCAGAAATGAAAAATACGTTGAATTAACCTAATTATTGTGATAAAAGCTAGATAAATTAACGTATGGTATATATCAAGTTTATTTGTCTCGCTGGCGTTATTAGAAATCATACTAATATCAAAATCGAAATAATTCATTGAAACAAAAATACAATGACAGCGTAAATAAAGGTGGCGCCATACTTTAGATAGCCCAAATCCCACTTATTTTTAGTCACGAATTGGCAGAAAACTAAAATATAAAATAATAGGTCTGATACCTGGTCATAGAAGTGAAAATATGTGTATGTGTGATTTCATCATGCCTAGACGTCTGGTCGATTGTAAATAAAAATTTCCATAGTTTTTACCCAATTTATTGTATAGTCCTATAAGCATACGGGCTTAAAAATCATTTTTGATCTGTTTTGAAAAAGCAACTTGGTTTTCCCAATTTCGACTTAACGGTCAAAATTTTCTTATTTTACTTACTTACTTATACAGAGTGTTTATTAAGTATCCACACAAACTTAAAAAAATAAATCTTTGATTGATTTGAGGATAAAAAGTTTATATTAACACGGGCCCGCAAAAACTCGGTTTTTCAGATATTGGATGTTAAAATTTCAAATAAATTAAACATTTTTTAGTAGTTTTTATATTTTCGGAAGAGTAATAGAATTAATTACAACTTGGCGCACTCTTTATTGCATTAAACAAGATGTATGATAATTTACTTAATTGCACATCCATTTTTTTCTTCTATGCAATAAGGTAGGTTTGAGAAAATGTAAATAACATATTATTGTTTTTCCACTACTAACCTATAACATCGCCATTATTGACCGATTATTAACGTTAGAAATCGTTTTTCTCTACCTTATAAGTTATTATTGACCATGGTCAATAATAAGGCGTTGAAATCCATTATTGACCGATCTTCAAGAATCTATTTGAACGCAGGTAACTTGATTTTTTGATTCTACAACATGAATTCATAAACATCATTTCTTGTGGTTAGGCAACCAGATAATTATCAATACATATTAGATTATTAGAGACGCCGGATATTATAAAATATCGAGGTACAATCAACATTTTTTCTGCTTCCATCCTTAATTCTGGAGTTGTACACATAATAATAGCACTAACATTTTCTTCGCTCATTTAAAAAAACGGAAAACTCGTGAAATCTGATGACATAAATGAACAAAAATTGACATTGAGAAAGCCACCTGACAAAACAACAAAATATTTTGCCAATTCCAAAGCGCAGGTAACTTGATTAAAAAATATACTTATACCTACCTATAATTTTTTATACCTAATTATTAATACTATAAAGATAAATGTCTTATAAAAGTTTGTAGTAGTGGAAAAAATATTATATTAACCATGGTTTAGACAGCTTATAGCCCTCGCGTCTTAAATCCCTCGTCGCTCCGCTCCTCGCGATTTAAACTTGCCGCTCGGGCAATAATGATGGCTGTCTAAACCTTGGTTAATAATATACTATTATTCATGAGTTTTAACGCGCTTTAGACACGAAAATCCTTGCTCCTTTAACACAGATGCGGGTGACAATCGAGTCAAGTCGAATAAGTGAATGTTTTGTTTACCGAATAAAATAAATCAAGTTTTAGTTGACTGTAGGTATATAGGTATGGAAATATCATGCTTTTCTGGAGCCCGGAACAATTCGTAGTACATATTTTGATTTTTTCCTATCAAATTTGAAAATAGAATACTTGCATGCACCATAGATCTTTATAGCTACATAGATCTATGGTTTCAGTCCCCATAAGCCATGCATATATTTGATACCAATTTTCTGAACTTGACCTATTACTTCCTCCCCTTGGCTCTCTTCCGTGCTAATTATAAAAAAAACATTTACCAGCATTAAATTATTTTCAGTTCAACCATCGGCATAGATGTAGGTGTAACTTCCTCATGACTTTTAAGAGAAAAATGATACGCCACTAATTTTTTAAAAAATTGAATGCTTTGTCGATTAGGCGAAATAAAAATACACAAAAAATGTTTATTGATAATTATTAAAACGTTGAACTTTTTGGAGAAAACTCCTAATTAGGTTTTGTTGCACGCCTTTAAAGAAATTATGCGGTAAAACTCAATAAAGAATTATTATCATTATATGTAATATTTTAGTGTTGGTCGTAGGAAAAATCTATACATACCTCAGTTGAGAAAGCTGTTATATACCGCGCACATAATATCCTTCATGATATAAAAGCGCTCGCTAAATAATTGCACACTAACCTAGCTATATAATGTTTATGTTCGATTAATAAAAACTAGGCGCGGAAAATAATTTTTTGAAGAACACGCCGAAATTTCGTTTTTGCCATACTCTCAAGGGGGTAATCTGTACCAAGGGCCCCCCGTTGGGTCCGCCACTGAAATAAGAACCAATATTGGACTACCATGACATTTCAAAGTGTTTTATCTTTCGAACCCTAAGTTCAAGTAAATATAACTACGCTACAACCTACAATTGCCATAGGCAAATGCCATTCTTGTATTTATGCAGACAATAATCGAGTTCATTATTTGTTTCGATGACTTTCCAATATTTCTAAATTACTGACCTATCTTTATCATTACGTTGTAGTACAAGGGATAATTTATCATAGCAGTCATCTCATGATCTATACTATACACGCAAGTACGTTATAAGTAACAACCGGTGACGTTTAAATTAGAAAAGGAGAGAAATTATGCAGGTCGATGATAACGCAACAACCAGACTGGTGAGCAGACCAAACAAATTTAAGTAATACACATTGAAGTTCCCATCAACTCGTCGCGTGATACGTAAATGTAGTCAGTAAAATTTAAAACAGCCAAGCGAGTTTATTTTAATCAAGCACGCGGTTGACAAATGATTCGGGTGACGAAAGCAGGGACGTGTGCGAAATATTTTTTTTTAAGTGGCCACCAACCTGCTCGTGTATTTAGTCAAGAATTTTATTTTATGTGACATTAAAATTTATAGCGGAATGATTTTACAATTTAAAAATAGTGCAGCTGGGTTTTCGCTTAGGTAAGTGGTTTGGCTATAAGTACAAGTTTAGAATTTTCCACCAGGATATGTGTTTATAAGGGCCGTTTTTGGATATAGTAGGGTCAAGTAATCATGTTTTAAAATATTATACGACATTTATTTTCTAATTTGATTTATATTAACATCAGCTTAATTCTGTTCATCAGATATAAGCTGCGCAAATAAATAATCATAGCAATGGTTTACAGCTCTTACATCAATAAATTGCTATGCTTTCGTAAGCCTACGGGTAGAATAGTAGTTAATCTGACGTGGTAGGTATAGTGACTGAGGATGGTCTTTTACCATCGGCAGAGACCAGTGCTCCTACGTCTTCACCAAGAGAAGGGACGTAATTCCTACAAAAAGTAGGTATTTTTCTTCATCAAAGAAGTAATCGACAATAGCGTTCATAATCAAAAGCTTTGGACGGGTGTTTGTTGTCGGAAGGAGCTTAGCTTAAATGATGCATTTGCAATTAAAACTGATTATGTGCCGCAAATATTTATAGATAATTGTTAGGAAACTTTAAGTATTTTAAATATATATTTGTAAGCTTGAAATGTTATTAGTTTACTTTGGGAAAAAGTTACACAAACAGCATAGTTAAGGATTAGAATAAAATAAAGATGAATATTGAATAATATGTAATAGATTAAATGATACAGATAAAACAAAACAAATCAAAAGTGATCAACTTAAAATGTATGAAGCTGGCGTTGCACTGGCTTCTTATTGCTTTGTTTTTTAATAATATTCGCCAGTTAAGTGCGTTTCTTTAATTGTGCCACCAAATTATTTAGCAATGGGTCGTAGAACTACAATTGAAGAAAGAAATTTATTCATTACTCACTTCAGAAATGGGTATAGCCAAAGAAATATAGCCAAATTGGTAAATAAATGTCCATCAACAGTGGAGGAGGAGTAATGTTATGGGGTGGTATAATATCTGCTGGAGTCGGTAACATACATTTGATTGAAGGGAATATGAATCAATACATATATCTGAATATATTAAGACAGCATCTAGCAGCTAGCGCTCACAAATTAGGTAATAATGATAATTACCGCTTTTATCAAGTCAACGACCCGAAGCCACGGCTTACAGGGTCCATAGTTGGTTGCTGAATAACTGCCCACGAGTCCTTCAATCACCACCCCAGTCACCAGATCTAAATATTGAACATTTGTGATTAATTCTAAAAAAGAAAGTAACGAGTGCTCCCATGTCTAACAAAAATGAATTAAAAGTTAAAGTTACGGAAGAATGGAATACAATTTCGCCGGATTATCCAGGCAAGTCAGTTGAATCAATGTCTAGACGCCTACAACATATAATTGAGACTGATGGGGGACCGACAAAATTCTAACAGTTGATCTTTATTTAGGTAGAGTTTTTTTTCTTATTTAAGTGGCAATCTTCTTCGAAATTACGCCGCTTCTTTTGCTGAAAAAGTAGGATCGCAGCCAACATCCTCAATCAAAATACCATTATATGAATTTGGAGCAATATTTAGTTGGTTGGGTTATAAATAATATCCCCTTGAAGAAATTCTGCGCAACGCCATGATTGAAACAGTGTGCTCACTTTGCCTAAGAAAATAGAAATATCTTTAAAAAATAGTGAAAATTATTCAAAAATCGTTAGACGATCTAAATTAAAGTCTGTTTAATCTACTTTTGGTATTAGCAGACATGCAATTTGACCACTGCATGGTAATGTTCTTTTTGACCTTCCCATTACTACTCGATTAACCATAGCATGCGTTCTAAATTTGAAAAACTCATATCACAAAATATAATAAATATAAAGCCGGTATGAGGGATAAAAAGTCCGCCTGGAAGATGCATTAAAAAATAGTAGTATAATATCTGTACAGAAAAGGACAGATAAGCAATGTTATAAAACTACAATAAAATACATTGCCATAACCTTGGGCCTGTTAGATTATTCTGATGTATAAATTATTGTGTAAAGCATAGGTGAGGCCAAGAAAAATCTCACTTACTTACTTGTATTTATGACTTTTAAAATATTTGAACATACAAAAAAAAAGTTTTATTGAAAAGAGCTATAAAAACAGGCCTTCCACAAAATAATGTTGATATAATTATAATGTCCTTTATTTTTCAGAAAAATCGTATACAGACCATGCGACATCAAAAGAACGCTTGTTTACATAATATGACCTATGGTAAACATTTTAAAATAATATTCATTTGTTATGGCTATAAAATCAGCATAGTTAAGAAATATTGTACAGTTACATTTCATTACCTAAAAATACACAGATTGACAATTAAAATTACACATAAATTAAAATATTTGAGAGGTAAAAGAGAGCTTAATAATAGAATTCTGGATTGAAATAAAATATAGACACTTTCGAAGTAATAATTTCGGTTTCTATTTTTTTTCTAATGCATTTTCGACTACTTTACCATAATATAAATATGCCTAAGTATGTAATTTAACTAGGTTTTAACATGTTATCAACTTGACCGATTCGATTCGAGTCATATTTTTTATTATTGTCATATGAATTGACAATGTATTTCTAAAACATCCATTGTGTATATTTACAGGCTGTGGGTTTGAGTAATTTTTAAATTTCCTTATCAACTCATTAAAAATTTAATAATATTTTTGTTTCGTAATTTTTGAAATCGGTTTTACAAATAATTTTCCTGGCACCAATTACGGCATTGGCGCTTAAGCGGACTAAGTTACTTAATTATTCATCATCGTTAATTTAACATTAATTAGCCAAATTCTAAGGTCATTTAAATAGCACCTAATTTATTTACGGTCATTGCTTTAATGTGTATCTGCTTAGATTTTGCATTTGTTGTGAACGTGAAACAACAAACCCGTTTTATTCTTAGGCGCCTGCATGGTTACCAAGCATAATAATTTTGATTTATTATTAGGGTATCTGTAACCAGTGGTGACCTTTTAATAAGAGCTGCAAAGCTGCAGCACTGCCTCAAATAATTATTATTCTATTTTTTAAATTAATGTTCTACAATAATATGTTCTTTTAATCGTTGTCGCATCACACGATCGTTCACAGCCGAAACCTCAACGTCGTCTCTAATAGAACTCAGTAGCAGTATGCAAATTTGGCCTTGAGCTGGCCAATCAGAGTGCCATAATTTCTTGAGATTCGTTCTGCACTTGTTGGCGCCGGGTGGATGTATTCTTGAACCGAGATTACTTATTTTTGATGGTTTACTATATACAAAGAGTTTATCTACGAATAATTTTCTCAATTTAAGAATATACCCTCAGAAATATTTTTGGTCTTAAGGATGAGACAATGCAAGAATAATAATTTTCAACTTACCTTGTTAAAAAACTTAAGAATATATAATTATGTATTAAAATATAATTTTTCGCGTTTTAAGCAATTTAGTAAGTAAATACCGTTTTATTGTATCTAGTATCTAGGCACTACACTACTGCATGGGCCCGCCTGATCCGGTCTTAACACCGGATCTACTGTTCTGGCAGGATCAGGGGTTAAGTCAGGCCGAATCTATTTAAAAACTATTAAAAGCATAATTTTGTTGGTAAAAAAACTGCAAAATTTGTACTTAAACTAAAAAATTTGTGTATAATTTTAATTTTAAGTAATAAATCTTCAAACTAACATTAGAAAAATTAAAACTGAAAACATTTGTTCTTAAATAAAACTTTCTCATTTGCATCTAACAATGTAACCATTAATAATCATAATTTATCGTCCTAACTTATGGTGTATAAACTCTCTTAAAACGATCTTTTTACAAAAGATTGAAAATTTCTTTATTTTTCTCCTCTTCATATACTTCAAAAAAACTCCAGACTTTACTTATTTGTGTAGACAGTTTAGCAAAAAACCCGTCTTAGCCCTAAACTAATAAATAATTAGCAACACTGAAATGCGCATTACAGTTAAACCACACAGAACATTACTTGTGGACTTCCCCAATCTGGCTTTTAGTAATGAAATAAAACACCTAGCTCCAAACAGGCGAACTGCATTAGCTGTATTGTATTGAATTACGGCAGTTCGATCCGGATATAGGCCGGGAATTACTGTTCCAGCGTTTCGGCCAAATTTTCGGATTGGTTCATCTCTACTATCTATAATAGCTTAAAACAAAATGTCGTTCAATTTTGACTGGAGTTGTATGCAGCGCTGCCACAGCATAAAGAGAGACAAACAAGCGCTGTCGATGAGAAATCCTTTGAAATTAATAAGAAAGGTTTTCGCTCATTTTGCTCATATTTCTGGGTGCATAAACTCCGATATTGCGAACGGAAGCGTGAGCTTCATAATCCGTTGAGCGAGACTGACGGTCTTTCTATGAAGAAAATGACGAATCGCTAGCTTAGAATGCTATCAGCACTCTTATATTTTTACGCTGAGAGCGTCTGATGGTCTTTATGCTGTGGCACTGCCTGTTTCTAACATCACGAGCTGCTATTGTCTGTAACTATCTTCCAGTAGTCCTCGAGCACCCTACGATCCGTCGGTAAAACTAACCTTAGGTTGGTCATACCCTTTATTATTAACAGCGGCTATATGGAAGTTATCAGTGACGCAACCAGGAATAGGCTCTGGTGGGGGGAGGGGGGTTAAAGCTGCGCCACTGAACGTTCTGATAAAACTGTGTTTACTCTGCGCAAACAGTTTTTCTTTCATACAAGTGTTACAATCCAATCGATATTTATTACAAACAGGTCGATATCGATCCATGAACACTGCGGTATATTTTGCAGATGATTAAATTACATTAATTCGTCCTTTACCACTATTTCTTAAGATGGTATATTAATTATCTGCCTATAGGGATAATATAATTTTGAAACACGTTTGATTCGCAGCTGCAATATGGTACAACAGTTTGGGGAAATTCGATCAATGCTCTTAGAGCTTTCCGTGTCCAAAAGAAGGAGATAAGAAGGCTTCTTGGTCGGATCTCTGGAGACTTGTAGGCCCCATTTTTTTAGTTTGCACATCATGCCGTTGGCGAGTGTTTTTGTGTTTAATACTTTGCTGTTTATACACGAAAACAATTAGCGATATGACCATGCAAAAAATGGTTTGGATTATTTTACACTAAAACCGTACGCCCGACGAAAGAAAGTCGTGGGACTAGTTTCACTCAGAAATGAATAAGGATTGAAAAAATGGGGTTTATTTCAAGAAGAGGCACTGGCGTACTATTAAAAAATATCTATTGTCGTACTTATATAACATTTCTAATAAAAAGAGACAATTTTTTTCTTAAATTTTTAACAGTCTGTGGTTCAAAAGTTTACAGGCTTAGGACGAATGCACATATAAAGTTTTTTTTCTTTAAATCGCCCCAAAAATAACACCCTGAAATACTAGCATATCACTAGGGAACACCCTGTGTATTAGATCGAACTGATCGAAGACAAAGAAAGCTACTTCACCAAGGCTGAGTGAAATAGTTGTCATATTTTATGTTATAAAATTTACAGGAAATATCTAGTTTCGAGTTAAAAATTACAAGTAATGCCTATATTAGAATTAAAACAACAAATTAATAATTTATAAATACCGTTTTAATTTTATTGCAACAACACTACCACACACGGTTTAGTACCGCTATCTGTACTGCTTTAGCCACGAAAAACAATATTATTTATTAGGATATTATATTTTCACTTGTTACATAATGCACTTGAAACTCCTATTTTGTTTTACATTGGGGTAGGATTATTAGTTGGAGGTTGGAGGAGGGGATAGTTGTAAAGCTACGAGTGACCTGGATTCTATATATATCTCTCTCTTTAATAATTAGTTAGTCACCCCAGTAGTAGCATAGTGAGGCAAGGGAAAGTTTAACACTCGAAAGATAATTTAGTGAAACTGTTTGGGGAACATCTTTTCTTGTAATCAAAGTAATAAACTAGTATTTTATCCCGCAGTATTTTATTTCTCGGAAAACATCAAGTCTTCTCTAAACATATAACCGTGCTATATTCAAAACTAAATAATACTAAATTCACTTCTGCTAAAAGTTGAAGTCTCTTTCTAAACAAAACCAGTTAAAATTTGTTAAAAATAGGTTTGCCGCTTCGAGAATAACTATTTTAGGTTCTTAGATGTTTTAACCGACAAAGGACAATATTTTATATATAATATATTTAATGCTTCAACGGGTTCCTCAATTTTCTTATTGGCAGTAAACAAGTATGGCCGCTAACCTGGGCGGACGCGACCTCCGTTGGCTGGTCAAGAGTGTCCACGTGACCACATGTGAGTGGTGGACCTCCCAGACTAAAGCACTGTAGCGCCATGAACAAACCAGAGCCCTGTTAGACTTCAACGTAAGCAGATGCTCCACGTGGCTGAAAAGATGTCTTTTGATCTGACATGTGTGTCAGGAAAAGTGATTTTCTAACGCTAAATGAATTGATATTTTTGGGACGTGTGCCCGGTAACAGTGGTTAGTATCCTCTTAAACGTGCAGTTAAAGTACCGTAAACTTCGTAGTTAAATAGACTATATTCTTCGTGTTTGGTTAAGACGTGCACGCAGTTGCACTTTAGTGTTTTGCAGCTTGTGTAAATACGTGAATTATTCCGTTCTATACAGAATATGTCATTCAAATAACCCTCGTGATATTCAGATGTCAATGAGGCTGCAATTTATTCGAGTTCTGATGCATTCTCTACGGTAAAAACCAATGAGTTCCTAGCGGTATCTCGGTGCAGTGCTGCGGAATTAACCTAAACTACTTATATTTATAATAATAAGAGATAGTGACACAAAATCGCTGTCTCAGACGAAAAAAACCTTTTAATTTTTAATTAAGAAATGGTTACACGTGTTTCGTCCAACACGAGCATCATCAGACCTAAAATTATAAATACCTTGAAAAACATATGGACCAAAGCAATACATTGTTAAAAGCAATTTGTTCTGTCACTTCCAATTGATAATTTTCCTTGTGTTTCCCTTTTCAGGGTAAAAAAAAAAACTTATTCCGTAATGTGTTGACAAATATCATTAAGTCCTTCAAGTCCTCCTCGTTCCCATTCCACACAATACAGATGTCGATATATCTTTTATATGCTATTAGGAAGTCAACAATCCTACTTTTCAATATTTAAGTTTTCAAATGGTTCACGAATGAAGACCTCACTTAAAAAAGTCATAAGCCCATCGGCAAATCAAGCCTTTTGTCCGAAAAATGTATTATTAAATTTAAAAAAATTCTGATCTAAGATGAAAGGAGCATGAAGCCTTCATTAACCACCTTTGGTAGTACAGATCTAATTAAGCTTATGCATTCAGGGGGCATTCTAGGAAATAAGTTTCTGACATCCAATGAAATCAGAGTAGTACTGAGTGGAATCTCGACGTTCCTGAGATACTCGGCAAATTCTATTGAATTCTTGGTGGCGTAAGCATTCTTACACCCTATTGTTCCCCTAAGGATATCGTTTAACCATGATGATAGTCTGCATACTGGTAATCCATAAATGACACCACAGGTCTGATGGGTGTGCCATAAATTATTGGGATTCTTGGGTTCATTGGGTAGGGTCTGACTTTTGTAATATTAAAATATTCCAGAGTCAAGATTGACTGATAAAGATATTTTTCAACTTTGGTAAAGAAAGCGTTTGTGGGGTCTCTATTAATGTTTTCGAAATCCTCAAAGTCCAGGAAATCCATCACCCTTTCCACATAAACTGATCTTCTCATTACCTCCAAGCAAGACCTCTTCCTTGTCTGCCTTCATGACAATCAGATCATCTAAGTCAAGCTTCTCCTTAGACTTTAGATGAGTCCCATTGTAGTTATTGTTCTTGTTCCGGTGTAAACTAGAGTTAGGAAAACTTAAAATTATTTTAGCCCTCAAAGCATTTTTGTTGCGAATATCGGTCACTTGTATAGTATTCTCTGTTTCTATTACTAACGTTTCCTCAGTTTTGATGTGAAAAGTGATATTTTAAGTTTCAATTTAATAATTTGTAATCTAAATCATTGTTAGTTTTAAGCCAAATTCTACGTGCTTCTTTCAGGGCATGCAATTTCCGATTAAGTCTAAGTGATGTCTCCAATCTCCAAAATATATTATCTTACAACTGGTCTTATTGCGTCAACGAATTGAGCCACCCACATACGTTTTTTGACGCAGTTAATAATGTGTTCAATCACAAAGTATATCAGAGACAAAACCACCTCAGTCCTTCTAAACCAGTATCAGATGTTACAAGTATGTTTTTATCGTGGGCTCTGTATCTATCTGACTAAAAAAGGAAAATATACAAAATATATTATAGATCATTATGATCTTTAAGAGGGATCTGACGATTGTTTTTTTTTTGGTACCCATATAGGATAAATGATAACGATCAGTAGTCTAGACATTACCAAAAAAACTATTAAGTATCCAAGTATGTTGTCATTTATTGTTATCTAATCCTGTCTAATAAGGTATTAAAAGAAGAGAAATTCGTGTCAACATGTAAAATGATTGAACAAACGAAACTTCTTATTATTTAGTTAAATTATAAAAACCCAAGATTAGAGTGTTTCAAATGTACCATAAGCCCAGTTATTACGTTGTAGTATCATGAGACATGATCATGATACTTGATAAACCTGAAATATACATGAAATAAAAATAGTATTTTTACGTCAGAATATCTTCTGATTTGGTAGTTTAGGATAAGGATACTTTATCTGCACGAACCTTTTTCATGTAAGGAAAAATACCTGAGTGGAAACGAAATTGTTGTAATTAAAAAATAATTTAGAGTACTTATAAGTATATCAATATGCTAATTACAGATTTTAATGTGGGAGTTTTTAGATTTCGATCATTGAACTGCAAAACAACAGTAAAAGCCTTGCTGCGCTTCTCTTTCCTAAAAAACCTTCTATTTCATTAAAAAACACCCCATATGGCACCCATTTTGAACATTTGTGAATTTTTCTCGCTAATTATTTCTAGTTCTAGGATGTGTGCATATATAAGCAAGTCTAAGTTCAAGAAAATTTGTTGAGGGATAAAGACATAATGACAGTTTTTTTTTAAATGTCCTATTAGGCTTCCCCAACACCTATAGTAGGCTAGATTCGAAAAAATACCAATAATAAAAGTTGTAGTGAACGAAATACTGATTTTAATTAATTATTTAATTTTCTACGGTTAAGTGGTATTTTTTGTCGTAAAATGAACTTTTAAAATTCAATGAGCCATTACACCGCATTCCGGCATTTTCCAAAACTTTATATTATTTTTCATGAATAATTTATCTGGGCAATTTTTATAACGATATTTTTTTATTTCAAATCCGTCAGACGTATCGTTCCCGAAATATGGCCGCTCCGTATCCTTATTCGGACACCCTGTATAAGTGTCAAAGAAGGAAGTTTCTGCGCTAATCTGAAACAGGTCTTGCTGTTCTATAAGTTACAATCCCAAATGTAACTATTGTGCAATTTTTTTGTACAATTAACAAAATGATTTGATATAACCTAACCTGTCTCTAATAGAAGGTCCCTGATATGTTGCCAACTATTTGCTGGTCTCCGTATATGTTGTACGCAAATGAACTTCTTATAAGCTGGTTCCATGAATGAAAGTATGCAATGTAGGTGGTAGACAACTATTTTTTCTTTGCTGCTCTGGTTACGATAAGAAAAGCACATTTATTTACTTCAGGCGGTCCGCAGACATCGACATCGAGATATGCTTTTGCAATGGATGGGCGGAAAGCCGTTGTAAGATCTATTTATCAGTTAAAGAAAAGAATGAGGTTGTTATCACGATTCGGATCATCAATGAAATTGTCAATTCAGAACAAAATTGTAATTTTAGATAATGTTTTTCATGAAACTGTCTTGTATATTTTTTGACCAATTATTTTTAATTAATAAGTAGAGTAAACTAAATTATCCCTAAAAAGGGAAAAATAGGAAAGTAGAGTGAAGAAAAGAAAAGGAAAAAAAAACAATAGGTTATAGGTTACGATTCATTTTATTTTTCAGTTTTACCGGTAGAATGGGGTAGTAAGTATCCATTATAAATTAATAAGATATATTCTAAGAAACTGGTCCGTTCTTAACTATGAGGTGCGAAGTTCTAAATTTAACAACATTAGTTCAGGTTAGTTAACCTGAGCGAAGTCTAAAACCAGCAATAAACCAAAGAATTGGGATTCAATAAATACTGCTGTAGGTATAATATTCCTCCTAAGACGGCCATCAAAGGAACTACATTGGCCACACATGTAGAAGGTGATTTAAAAAATAAGGATAATAATTTGGAGTAGCACATATTATTTAGCCATATCATTACAGCAGTCCTTAAATTAGCCTGTACGATTGCTGAGAAAATGGAATACGAACTAAATTTACTTCGTAAAAGAACTGGAAAAATTAATTATTGAATTTAAAGAAATTCTGATTTAAGACGGTATATAGAAAGAAGGATCATGAGGCTTTCATTAACCACCTTTGGTAGATAGGTACACACTAGTAACGATCTAATTCAACTTATGCAATCTACAGAGGGCACGCTATGGTTGCAGGTTGACTGACTATTACGAACTGTTCTTTGCTTCTGATTTGTTCTATTGGATAGTTTATGACGCAAACAAAGAGGAGCATCCAACATAGGCATCCTGTGGGTAAAACTGACAAGATGATATTTAAATGTATTTTCCATGTTAAGCCATTGTAAATTTCGAAAGTAAAATCCAATGTGATTATTTCTTTCTAAGACCATATATAAATCTGACACAACTATTTTGTAAAATTTGAAGTCTCTTTTTCATAACCTTGCCCAAGCATGGAGAATAAAGTATTAGGCCAAAATAAAGGCAATGGAATATGCTCACATAGCTTTTTTCGTGTTTTAAAGTTTAATATATATTTACTGCTGTATGTAGTTTTTAAAATACTTAATACGCTCTTCAAAACAATCTATTAACATGCTCATTAAACCTTAATTCGTTATCAAATACAAGCCCTAAATTTCTAGTCTTTTATTCTAGGTTATAATCTTTTTTTAGAGCAAAACAGCATTAGTTCAGTCTTCTTCTTCTGTGAATTAAGCCTGAAATTGTGACACTGACAGAATTTACTTATTCACTTCAAACTCTGATTTAGATTAATACTGGCATAATTTTGAATAAAAAAAGGCGGAGAACCTATTGAGAAATTTAGGAGACTTATGCTTGGAAACAGAAAGCAATTTTGGTTGAACCTACCACCAAAATCCACCAATTAAATTTTATAGCTATAAATAAATGTGAAACCGTTAGTTGTTATAAGCTGGATTTGTTTTAATTTAAGCTTTTGCTAATATTCTTTCTAAAATTATTCGCTTCTTAACGGATGTTTTTTGCTTTAATCAGATAAATTTCATTGCCATAGTCTGAAAAGCACAATTTCTCAAAACCAGAGCGATTCGTATATAAATTATATTACTAATATTAGGCAAGAATTATTCTATTCACTTTTCCCGAGTTTTCTAACGGTTCTTGAAATATCGGGGTTTGAAGTTGAACTAAATTACTAGAGGGCTTAGGAGAAAATGTGGATTAATTATTAAAGCTGCTTAACGTGACCAGCGACTTGTGCAATACATAACTAACTCCTTCGTCGGAGTTCTCATTCCCCGTTGTAGTTCTCCATATTTTTGTTCACCTCATAAAACGCTCAATGAATATTTTGGATGAGTGGGTCCCTGTTATAAGGCTTTCCCATTCAATAAGTAAATGTCTTCACATGTCCGCACATAAAAAAGTCTAGTGAGTTGAGATCCGGAGATCGCGGTGGCCAAGCAATGGGAACACCCCCAAGAGCCGTTAGGAATTAAATCATTTTTGCTCATAGAATTCACATACAAAGTATCTCGCTTACATGGGTGGCCATCATATTATTCTACTAAACTATTTTCCCTGTATGAGACTAAGGCAATATTATATTATTAATTTCTGTTTACTAAAAACGTCCTTATCTCTGTGTTTGGTTCTGGCGCCTTTTCAAAATTGTCTTTATAAATATAATTGTTAATCCAATATTTCTTTAGTTTAACTACAGACAACAACTGTGGTACAAAGCGGAAGAAATATACCTAAGGTTAGTGTGTGAATCGTGCATATAGGATGCGAAGTTGAATTTAAGAACTTGACTTGTGTCGTGTTTTGTGTATTTTAAGAAGCGAATGGGCAGAGTGAAATGTTTGCAGGATTGTTCGAAAGTGTTAGCGGTACGATGACCACAAAAAGAAGCTTTATAGTAAGTCACATTTTAATGTGGTGAATTTGGGCTTGGGTTAGCCAAAAGCGAAACGAATGTATACAATAATGAGTTATATGCACGCATATAATAGCACTTCTCAGGTCACAGAAGGAACCGTGCTTGCTAATATGGATTATATTATCACACTGGTAGTAGGTAATCCAATATCTTATATTAAGTATTACACAGGGTGACCCATTTATAAGCAAATATGTATTTTTAAATTATTTTTGAGTATACAAGGTGGCCCAGAAAACTAGGACAACAAAAAGATATATTTTTTAAATGGAACACCTTATATGTTTAAACATTTTTAGTTTCCCCACGAAATTATCATATTACAAGTGTATTTTTTTGTAAGTGGGTTCAAAATAAAATAGGAGAAGGAGGAATTTTACAAATATGTAATGTGCTTTTTTGTAATGTTCGTAAATAGGTACTATTTTGAATTTTCATTATTATGCGATTACTAATCCCCATTTTGTTAAAATGCATTCTCAAAGTAGGTGTCCTTTAAATATTTGGGGGTAGTGGTAGGGAAGTATGCGATTGAGCCACATTTTTTACAGGGTAAAGTGACAGGTGAAATATATTTGAACTTCCTATAAAATTATAAAATCACTTGCCACAGTTAATTTCCCACGTTTCACATGCAATTAGGGAACGAATAAGGTTTCTTCACCCGCCGATTGTTGATAATTTGAATGAAACTTAAATTTAAATAAAATATGAGATATTCGTAAAACTAGTGAATACAGGTATAGAGATGACTAACAAGAATACAAGAGAATTGAACTGTCTATAGGACGAGTCTTATAAATATGGTGTTTGCATTTGAAAAAACAGTTAGTTCGTAAATTTGAAACTTTTCTGTATTCGGATGACAACAAAAAAGATCCTGTCCGAAAATTCAACCACTTTAAAACAAATTTTCTATCCCTGTACTTGAACCAAATCTGGCGTAATATGGATAATTTCGTGTTGAGGCTAAAAATGCTAAAGGATATAAGGTGTTCATTTTAAAAAAATATGTATTTTTATTTTCCTGATTTTCTGGACTACACACAACAAACAAAAGTTGAATATTATTACTTAAAGTACCTAGACTAAAAAAGTCTGTATTTTTCCAAAAAAAAAAAAATTTACACTTTTTAATCAAACTCGCTGTGATCATTTTCCGCGTATTTATAAGCTTTTTCGGATCGTCGGATCGGATCCATAAAAACTTCAGATTTCGCCACAACCCCTGAGGCCTTCCCTCTTTTAATGTATTCTTTTACTTCTGCTAATTCCTACAATTTTTATTAAACAACCTTCAATATTTTTTGTTGGATGAGCTGTTATTATGTTGTTATTACAATTACCTGCATACATCAATTATTAACAGTAATAATAAAACAAAGTACAACAAAGTTGAAAGTATGTATTAAAAATATTGTAAGAAACTCAGTAAAACGAAAGCATTACTTAAGCAAATGTGTAAAATGACCGCCATCTTGCTGAATACACTTATTAACACTACTTAAAAAATGATATTGGACCCTATTTAATGTCTCGGGGTTATTAAAATGGTTGCCTGCATTTAAAATCCGCGTCAATAAATCATGGCGTGTGTTTATCGGAGTCTTTTTAATATTCACTTATGTCCAGTCAGTAGGTACCGAGCTTTCTGATTTCTCCCACTTTTGAGTAAAATTTCTAATACTTTTCAGGAGTTTTTATAACCGCGTGGTATATTAAAATCTTTTCCACCCTTCCAAAAATTCTATTTGCAGGGAGATATAAATATATAAGATATAAATATCCACCGCGCACTATTTTCTTAATCGATTTTGGAGCTAACTTGTACAGTCACGGCATTAGCATGTGTACGATAAAGCTCTAGGCAACACCTCACTATAGCAGGTTTTTAAATAAAATAAACGAAAGTACCAAGTATAGTGGTAGGACTGTTTGTTTGACTAGGTATTTTATCCCTTTTAATAACAAGCATACTTAATTCAAACTAAATGTCCAAGTGCTCATACAAAAGATGGCCCTTGACCTTAAGACTGCAATACTCCAATATGGAAAATATGCTCCTCAAATCTAATAATGCATTATAATGAACTTCTTAAACATGGCGGCAATAATACTTGGAAAGTAAATTTACATAAAAACCTACACATGATATTTTATTTAGGTAGATACCTACTACATGTGGAACAGAATAATAACACAATAACCAAGGGAGAATTTTAACAATCGTGTATTCTTTAATATGGGATACTTCTTATCTACATAGTGAACCATCAGCGTTAAATTGTACTTAAAATTAATAATATTCATTTTATTTTTGACTGTGCATGAGGTCAGTGTCTCACCTACAAGTTTCACATGGAATTAGGTAGTTGTCTTATAAATTTTTATCTGTTTTAACATTTTAGTATTAATTTCAGCTAGAGAAAATATAAAAATAAAAATTCTAACGTGTACATAATATATTTTTAGAAAGAATCACCAGAATGGCATACACAAGGCCTACGAATACTAACGTAAAATATCTTTGAGACTCAACATGCAAATCACCAACAAAAATAGACGGATTATATATTGTATTCAAGCTAGTTAAAGGTTTTTCTAAAATTAACGCCTATATATTTAGAAGCTATTTTAATTCATAGGAAATCGTTATCTAAACATATTAAATGTTTAGGATTATCACATGACGTAGGTAATTTTATCGACTTTTGTCTCCTTATATTGTGATTAGGCGCCTACTTACAATTACGCATTCGATATCATATATCAATTAGAGTGTACGTAAAATATCAATTTTTGGTGGTATATATCTAAATTTGATAAAATTAATAAATTTAGGAAATGGTGTTAACGTTAAAAATAAAAATAAATAATAAGTTAGATTTATTTTATTGATTCTTCAAGAAATTTTTCCTATGCCTAATGATTTTACAGTTACTTTTATCGATGTTTCTAAAATAATTTTATTATACTATATACTGCATTGAAGCTAACGTAAAATTTTATTGTTTGCAGATTATATCCAATGTGCTCAATGGTCGACTTCGAGATGTTCCTGCCACATAGCCCTCCAGTTTTCAGCCATAGCCCTCCAACCAGCTTCCTCAGCAACTATGCCTCATTGCGTTTGAGTCCTCAACTGCAACGAGCCGCAAGTTGCCGGCAGATGCAAAATACATACGCTACTTACACCAACAATTACAGATCGACTCATGCACCACCCACATCACCAAAACGGCCTTGTTTGGTTATCCGTCCAAACGATGAATCTTCCTGCAGTTCCGGGGATGAAGACCCCGCGAGTCCAACTAAGCTAAAGAAGAAAGTCGTATTTGCGGATGACAAAGGAATGTCTTTAACGCACGTGAGAGTTATGACTGAACCTTCCAACGTCCCTCCGTTATGGAGCATGCGATTTCTTGCTGAGGTTACCCAGGGAGTCACTGCTGAACCAGAGGTTCAGAAGGAGCCTTGGGAAATTACTTTTGCTCAACCGGCGTCGGACTATGTGGTTTTTAGGAAAAAATTGGATAACAACAACGTTTCTCTGGAAAATGTAATTGTCAAGGAAGGTGAGGATCAAGTCGTCGGAACAGTTAAAGTAAAAAATCTAGCATTCACCAAAGAAGTTTTCATTCGATTCACCAGTGACTCCTGGCAGACCCATGAAGATGCCTTCTGCAACTACGTGCCAAATAACATTGCCACAGGTTCAACGTATGTCGTTTTCGACACGTTCTCGTTTAAATTTAATCTTCCACCAAAATCAAGAAGACTAGAGTTTTGTGTTTGCTTTAGTTGCGAGAAAAAAGAAAACTGGGATAGTAATGACGGCAAAAACTACATCATAACAAAAAAGTCCTCAGCGCCAATCCATAGGTCGCTTTCGGATACTTCTTTAATGAATACTAAGAGAGCTTATGACGGCTTAAGTACCACTAAAAATAGCGCAACGAAATGCACGGATGCCGCGCAAGCGAAGTTGAACTCTTGGTCACAATTTGCCAGCTGGTCTCACTTGGAGAACTCGTCTCCGTACTGGTAAATTTAATCCAGAAGCATAAAAGAAGGAAGATGCTGTTTATGGATTAAATAAAGTAAGTAATGCATTTATCATAAACACAAACGCCGGGTAGGCGCTAAACATTAGGGGGGGGGGGGGCGGGCGGATCGCCTTTTCCGCTGCTACGGCACTGCCGTGGTGGCCACCTAACTAGCATAATAATGTCGATACCTTTTTGGCAAAACATCATAAGTCTAATAGAGTGAATTGTACAGCAGATGATATTTTTAGATACCGCCTTTAAATGCTCTTATTTGGATATATTTGTAGTATCAAGATTTACAGTACCTACTTCTAATGATAAATATATTTCTGATATAAATTCTTCATAGTTTATTAGATAATGACACGATATTCCTTCCGACACGAAAGTTGTATGCTTCTGCAGTTTTATCGTAAGTTCCGCCGTTACAATGCTCTGGCCGGGCACCTAATAGCTTCCATGCGTGACTTTTTTGACTCTTTATGTTAAGAAAACGAGTAACTCAAAAATAATTCCACAAAATGAAAACAGTAACCAAGCAAAGTTTAAAATGTAACAAAATGAGAGCTTTTTAGATACCCATGTCATGAATAACTTCATCTTCTACACGTGTCTCGAGTAAAACGTCTGGCATTGAGTGAAAGGTTCTCATTTCTAACTATTCCTGGCAATATTTAAAGGAAATTACAATTTTATCGCATAATGTTTTTAAATCTTTCTTTTTCTGCGCACTTATGGATAGTTTTTGATTGTATAGGTTTTTAGGTTTCCCATTTTTTGAACAATGTGGTAAGTCTATCTATAAGTCTTTTATTAGTGCCATCATAAGAATAATCAGTGACTACACATGGACTTTCTTTTTCAAAATAAGCTGTCTTCATCTTGCTAACTAAAATAGGTTCACATTCAGTGATTTTTGAGGCTTTAATACGTCGGTTGATATTTCCTTTCAACAAAATCGGTATGGTGTAGTTTAGCAGTTCTGAGTGGATTCTGGTTAGTCCTAGCAAAGTAGTTCTTTACTCCGCAGGAGGCCAGATAATTCGTTTCTTAATAAATCTTACAATTGTGCCATGAATAGAATCAACTGGCATATTAATCTGTCCTGGCATAAGAAATCCTATATTAATGGATTCTAAATTTTCTAAACTGATTAATAAAGTGTTACAACATTGTCAATGTGGTCCTGTTTTTATTTTGACCGTAGCAGCATAAAGGTCGATGGAAAGTCAACTTAAGGCCAGGTTTTGGAATTGAGTCGTCCATGCTAAATGACGACGAATCATAGTTAACGAGCTCATTCGGTAGTGAAGCAAAGAAATTCAGTTCTTCAGTTTCTTGTATAGTACTGTTTCTCGGGATGGTGGTAGTAACTTGTTCAACAAAGGTATGAGGCACCGATTTGGTGTAAAGCAAATTGGCTTGATCTGGGTGATTGGATGCCTCTGACAAAATATCTAGAATTGTGTCATTCGAATCAAAAATAATTATGTCAGACAATGTTTCACGCTGATAGATAATTTCAGGAATAGCTGGTACCTTACTTATGATGTTTTGATGGTCAAACTCTGTTAAGAAACCATTTTTATTAACCTCTAGTATAATTTCTTCAGCTAAAACATCTTCATTACTCTCGTATATTTTACTAGCATTATTCTTTTCTTATAAACAGACAGGAGCTTGCGGTATAAGGACAGCAACCTTAATATTTTTTTCCCTTTGCTTTCCCCTCTCTTTTACATATTAATATTAAGCGTTTCTAAAATAAAGGTAATTGTTAGAATTAAAAGTTCTCTTGATAATTCTGAGAACGAGCAGAAGGTTCCCGATAACCAAAAAATGAGAACTCGCTTTAAAATTGTTTATGCTGATTTTTTTAGTACATGTTGTAACCATTGTTTCACTAGAGGTTATCTTTCCTTAAAACTCTAACTAGGTGCTGAAACAATAAACATCCATTAATTTACCAGCAGAATGTTAAGTTAAGTACGTGATAGTTGTTTTCTCAGAATATAAATTAAATATGAAAAGATACATAATATGCGAGATGTTGCACGTGGCGATATTTCTTGGCAATCGAGCTATCAACCCAACCAGACCAGCGAGGTCTTCGAGAAGGCCAAACGCTGGAATGGAACCCGCATAAGCAGGCATCTAATGTCAGGCAGCCGCTGAAAATCAATTGTCGGTTTCTGCGAACTGAAAACGCGATATAAAAGAAAGATGTTTGTCCCTTTTCTGTCAGTCAGACCCAATCCTTGGACGCGTTTCGCCGTATTACGGCTCCTCGGCAAGGTTATAGAGTCTGATGAAAACGAAAGGGACCTTTCAGTGCTTCTTAACATATAATGTACAGATACATATGCAAGATGTTGCACGTGGCGATATCTCTCGGCGAAACGCGTCCAAGGATTGGATCTGACGGAAAGAAAATGGGCAAACATCTTTCTTTTAAATACGATAAGGTATATCACTAAAACGGTAACTGTTTTAATAATTAATATAATAATAAAAAATAAACCAAATTTAATGAATATTTCACCGAAGTTCCATAGAAAATCAAAAAATGGTGGTACTTATAGTTACAGTACTTTGCAGGGCGGTTCTCGTAACACCAACATATACAATTCTGGAAAATACTACTTTTATAAAAAATGTCACTCACGATGTTTTGCCAAAAAGGTCCTATCTAGATATTATGATAATGATTCGTTCTTCGAAAAATTCTTCCAAAGAGTTTGAATTATCAAGAGTTACGTGAATTGGTATGCCCTTCTACTGGGAGTATTCTGTTTATCGTCTAATACTTACAAAATTCTC
Organism: Polydrusus tereticollis; assembly: GCA_963920685.1. NCBI lineage: Eukaryota > Metazoa > Arthropoda > Insecta > Coleoptera > Curculionidae > Polydrusus > Polydrusus tereticollis. The sequence goes on from OY987329.1 coordinate 63,876,714, forward strand.
TAAAATTTCATGATTGTATCGCGTCGAGTTCCAATTAACATTTTTTTCCATATGAGCGCACACACGCCAACTTTTTAAGAATGCAGATACTTCTCCATAACATAAATTAGCTATTTAAAGCTAATTTAAGCTAAATTAAGACATTTATTAATCTCTCAGTAGTTTTTACAAAATTCTTTTAATATAAAAAATTTTTCTTTTAAAATAAAACCTATGATTCGAAAAAATTAAAAGAAAACTTCTCTCCTCCAGAGTTCACATTATTTCTTTATTTAACTTAACACATGTGCTACTCCTCTTAACTTGACTATGCAAACTCTTGATTCTTAATTTTTAAACAAACTTTTCTTTAATTACCTTCAGATGTCATTATCTTCTATTATCATACTTAAATATGTTCTACTTGTCTATATTACAAAACTTATTTTTAACTTTACTTCTCATTCAATTTATTTAACCATTTAATGCTTCAAGTTCCAACCTTTTTGTTGTACTCATTTATTTGAGACAACTTATTATTTCGAAGTTAAACTCGATGTTGGGTAAGTCCTTCTTTATCTTTTTCTTTTTATTCTCAAATTTATAATATCCTTTCAGTATCCCCTGAAGATGAGTACTTAAGTGCTCGAAACATCTCGGGAATCTAATAACTTTTATGTCAACAATTAAACTGTGGAGGAAGACTGCATTGTTTTATTTCATATTACATTGACTCCACTGAAAGTATGGACTATTTTTTCAACTTTTTCATCTCCATAAAGAAATGTTGAATTTCAGAACTTTACATTCTCATTTGTTAAGAATTCAAATAATCAGATAGGTAAACTTATGCCTTGTCAGTTCAGGTCTAGTTAGCCATGCATGCAAACAAAACTTTCTGTTCACTGTGGGGTGTTTACATTCCAACTTATTTTTCATTATCATACGTACAGTTTAAAAACGCCCCTTGATTAATTCAAAATCATCGCCTACTTCTTGTATTGCATACTTCCTATAATATACATTATAAAAGGAACTGGTTTTGTGGATAATGCTTTTTATGCCTTATGCACTATGCAACTTTATATAGTTTATGTAAATTAGATTTCTAAAAATAGCGTAATAAGTTTTAATTTAATTTAATAATTGTTGTTATTTTATAATAACAGTTCAAATGGAAATAACATTTGCATGTTGATCAAAATTTTAAAAATGAATATATTATAATCGGATTTTTTAATTTTTTTTTTATTTTCAGTTATCTCGAAAATTCCGCCGTGAATTCAAAGTTGCCAAAAACAATGATTTTTTTTGGATGGAAAATGACTGAAGAAACCCAAAAAATGCGGTGTTAAGAAATACTCCAAAATGGAAAATGTTTTAATTGTCTTTTTATTCCTACATTAAAGAAAAATGATGTTAGATCAACTGAAAATTATAAGGGAAACTTATAGGTCCGTCACTAGATCTGTGATAAAGAATTTCTGAAATTATGAGAATTTGTAGTGATGTATAGTTATTTCGTGAGTGCCAAATAGGAAGAGAGTATGTCGTTGTATAACTACAAACAAGATTTTTGCCGTCAATTTGCGGAAAATCTTGTATTTCTGTAAAAAGTACCTATTTTAAAAAGACTGATATTTTAGTTGTGAATATTAATATAAGTGATAACGCATAGCTGTACATATATTTTAAAAATCTTTTTTTATAAAACTGATTATACGTTTAAGCTCTACCTATATTTTTATTATATTGTACAACTGCTTAACTGTTTTAAGTTAGTAGAACTTTTTATACCAATCAGGTTTTCTTTAAAATGTTACAAATTAGACTAATCTTAACACAAGATACTTTATCAATAAAATAATATTTTCCATATAGTAACAATAGCTGCAGTACTTAAATAAATATATTTGTAGTACCTACGTCAATTTTTAAATAAAATGGGTTGGTGTGGAAGATTTAAATAAAGTTAAATATAGCATGAGACATTTTTTAATTGAAAGGAGTGGCGTTTCTTTTAAGTACAACAACTAAACAATTTGCTAAAATACAATTTCTCAGGTGATTTACTTAAAGCGTTTTAAGATTTATGGATGTTTAGTTCGCTAGTTGTGTTATGCTCAGGATTGTTTTGATGTGTCACTCAAAACGTATGTATTATTCTTTTATTTTAGCGACTTTTGTTTTGCAAATGTATCCTTGTACCTACCAAAGTTTTTTTTTGGAAAATTGTTTTGATTATATCAATCAAAGTATTTTAATACTGTTTTCTTCATAGATTTGTTGAAAAATGACGAGATTTATTTAGATAACAATATTTAGTTGCTTTTTCCTATAGTTGTAATTAAAACCCCCAACTTAAATCTATATTACATTTTACTAACCTCTTTCTGAATCTCTTTATTTAATCTTTGTCACAAATTGTTTTTTTCTTTTACTTCCTCAGATAGAAATGCCACTACTTTTAGTCAACATTTGAATACTGCAATACCATTAATAAACTATTCGGAGGCTCTCTTTATTCTGCAAGGATGCGATATTACATTTCCTTTATATCTAGGGGCTAGTTCCGGTTTATTGTCCCGTAATATCGCAAGATTTGAACAAGTTTGATGATTTTGTAAGAAATAAAAATTGAAAGTAGATATTGTTTGATAATTTACACTCACGGAGAAAAATATCGGATATCTAAAAAATTTGCCATAATATTAAATTTGTTTAATGTAAAAATGTGTTGCTGTAAATTATTGAAGTGGGCATCTTTCCTAAAAATTAATATATACTTATTATTTGAGCTGAATTGAATTTTGACTATAGGTAAAAAAACAACAATCTTTTATTTGCAAATGGTACTCTGTATTTATTATTGCACAATCCCGTTCTTCTCAATATTACCTTTTCAACGACATAGGACGAGTTGACATTTACTTTGAAAATTGCGGCGTTAGAGTCCTTCTACAAAAAAACAAAATGGCGTCGCTAAAACGACGTATGCAAGCGACATAAAAGCAGTAGTGATAAAATCTGGTAACTTGAGTCCTTCTACAATTCTTCGGCCACTTAAATTCGTTTTTTCAATTTTTGAAGAAGTCGAGTTTTTTTATTGAGAAAACAAATCCTAAATTCAAACGTTGACAGATTTTTTTTTAATGACATCATATCCTTTTCTTTATCTAGTATTAAAATCTAATGTATCCTTAATTCTCTAAACCCATCTTAGAAATTAAAATGCGTTTTTGTTTCAATTTGAAACATATTTTAATAAAAAGTTAATTTTTAAATAATAAAAAACTGCTTCCTTTTCTTGTTTAAAACTGAGGCAAAACGTATTATTTCCAAAATGCCTTTAGATAATTAAGAGTATATTAAACCTTGATATTAAATAATAAAAAGTATATCATACATTTAGAAAAAATATTTAAACTAGGGTTAGGTCTGGTTAAGTTTTCTTTTAAAGTCGAATTCGTTAGAAGTTGAAGAAAAAATTTAATTGCTAGAATTATAAAATGGCATAATTTAACAGATTATATCACTATTTTTGCACTCTCACTTTCATAGGTTGTTATATGACGCCATTTTGTGTTTTAGTAAAATGGCTCATCAGTCGCGATTTTGGAGGTAAATGTCAACTATGCCACTGAAATGGTTATTTTAAGAACAATTCTATTGCGGAATGACGTTTTTTAGTGTTCAGGTTACAATTAAGATCCCAGTCAAACATGAATAAAATATATTTTAACATATTAAGGCTGGGCTGGCCTGTACAATGATTTCCTTAACACCGTTATGGCAATTTGTTTTGATATTTTTGTTTCAGAGTGTATATTTAGAAAAAACACGCAAATACCCAATGTCTTGTAAAAATTAGCTGTTGTGGAATGCCTGACAAGGGACTCGGGAACTTACCTATTAATTTTTCGCATGCGTCAGCTATTTTAAGTTAGCTATTTTAAAGATATACACTTGGAGCTCCTACTAAAAGAAAGTGCATCAATATCTCATAAACTGCTAAAGTAAAATATGCCGTATGTGAAATTTTACCATTGATAACAACTTATTGAACTATTAAAAAGCAGAATGTTTCATTCTCTTTGACTATTATTATGGTCATATTATTAAAATTTTGAATTTTATTGATAAACAGCTATGTGCAATAGGTATCTAGTAAACTGAGATAATTAAAATTTGTGATATTTTTCCTAGACAAATCTGATTCAAAGCTATTTTAGGATTTAGTTTAGATATTTGATTACTATTTTGTTTGTAAATTATTATGTATCTATGACATCTTTTATGATTTTAAGTGTTACTATTTTTGTTTGAATATTCTATTTCGCAAAATGCTTTTGTAAGACTACTGTATTTTGTTATTATATAACTATTATTATTAATACTATTATAATTATTACTATTTTGTAAAAATGGTGAGGATGGAATTTGTTTGTTATTCCTACGTTCGTTTGAAACTTTTGTAAAGTCGTAGGAGTCGTATATGCATTTTGTTATTAAATTATGTTATAAATAAGTATTGCTTTTTTCTTTTCTTAAATACTTAGGTTAAACATCAGTTTTTAAATAATAACTACTGTGCGAGCAAAAAATATTTTCATCCAACTGAATAACGTAGGGCTTGATTTAGATATTATACAATTATAAGGGGATGATATATCTAACCAAATCTAGGTTAAAATTGTGTTAAATTCATATTATGACCTGATATGACAAACTGATGAGTATTGAAATAAGTCAACAAATGCAATTTTATTTTTGTTGTTTACAAAATTAGCAAAGTAAGAATATAAAGAGAGGAAAACAGAAATTATGGAAATTGCTGAAATTGGCCACCACCATGCTCCCAGCGTAAATTCACACGTCTCATCATATTTTCGAAAACGTTGACCAGCATCTCTGGAGAAATGTTACAACATTCTTGGATAACTTTCTTGTAACTGTTCTAAATTTTCAACTAGTATTTTAAAAATATTGTTCTTCAAGCGAGGAAAAATGAAGTAATCCGTAACCGTCAAACTAAGGTGATCTGTTCGAAAACTGATCAATCTGGTGTCGAAAAAATTGCGTAAGTAGTTAATCGTTTCGGCGGTTGCATCATCCTGTTGAATATAACCAAAACGTAGTTCATCGTCAAGTAATTGCTTCAAAATATTGCCTCTATGCCGCTGTGTTGTTACTGTGTCATGGAAAAAAACTGGACCAACAATTTTTCAGGTTAGTTCAACCAGACACCAATTTTTTGAGGATGCAATGTGGACTCTACAAAAAAATGGGGGTTTTCACCACTTCATATGCGTGTAGCCTGAGAATTCAGATACCCGGTGAGGTGGAAATAGGCTTCATCAGAGAAAAATATCAGGTCTAATAAATCACTTTTTTTCAATTAATTTTGTGTAAACCACTGACAGTAATTCCTGCGTCTTTTAAAATCTGCAGCTCGCATTTCTTGAAATACTTGCATAAGGAAACAAGTTTAACTGTTTTATAAGAATAGTCCTGCATGTTCGACAAGATCTTCTCACTTCTTGAGACAGGCATCTAACACATTTTGTTGGCGTATTTTGCATTATTTCATGAACGCTTGTAACAAGTTTCTTCTATTCTTACGCAGATGGTCTTCTAGCTCCTTTTTTATGTTGTATAGTACTGTTTCCCTAAACATAGCAAGGGTTCTTCTCAAGTAGTGATAAAAATCCCCAGCAGTAAATGCGGTAATTGGAAACATTTTCGCGAAAATCGTCTATTCACAAACGCTGATTGTATTGCCACTCACCATGTACTCTAATCCCGTTTCGAAATACGCTTTACCCATGAATATTTTGTGCTGCTCCGCAAAACTCATTGCATGCATTTTTCAAGAAATTGGATGAATTAGCGATGAATCAAATTAATTTAAAGGACTGTTAAAGATGGCGGAACTGATTAATTGATAAATTGATAATGCTGGTATTTCCTGACACCCAACAGGTATTAAGTTCTGAAGCTGAGTAATACGGCCTCACATGCAGAGCAAACTTTGATAATAATAATTTATTCTTGCTCGCACGGTACAATGTGGCTGGTATAAAACATTTAATAATATAATTTCAAAACACTGCTTTACTGCTTTATACACACCTACCTCAACAGGTATTAATTAAGCTCTACCTTTAAGTAGCACGGCCTTAGATGCAAAGCACAGTTTGATGATAATCATTTTGGCTCGCACGGTATGTTTCTCGCATATTTTGAAGAGGAATCTAAGGCATGGAAGTCTTCGTCTCTTTGATTAAAGTCATGTTAAAAATGAAATTGGTAAATATTATGAACTTGTCGCTTTTTTGGAGCGAAGTAGAGAATGCTATCAACATGAAAAGTCTATGATTTTGACGAGAAACCAAATTAAGCAGTTTCTGAGAAATTCATCAGACGATGGTCGATATAAATATTACAAATTAATTATTTGTAACGTTGTTTAAATTAGAATGGCCCCATTTATGTCTGGATAAGAGACATGTGTGTTCACACTATTGTGAGATATTTTTTGATTTAAAGAATGTCCGTCTTTTGTGCCAAGAAATTGAACGGTTTTATACCAGTGACAATTGTAACAATTTGCCCACTCCGGCGTAAAAAGGTTAAAATAATTTAACTCAAAAGATCTTACAAAATAAACCTTATTTTAAAGACACGTTTTATTATTTATTAAAAATAAACTATATTACAGCAACTATGCACAACAACGCTTGTGAGAATAGAAATAAAGTAAGAAATAACAATAAAAGATCTAATCTAATGACCTATCACTACATGCATAGTTCATGGGCCACACTTTACACTGATTACATCGAACCCACCGTGCGTGGTTATCTGGGATTTTAGAACTGCTTATTTTGGCGCCTTTTTTTGCCGTCCTTTTGGAGGGTGCTGTGCTGATAGTACTTCTCCACTATTTCCAGTGCATCCTTCCCACACAGCATAATCATGTTTCAGAAATACTTTATATTAGTTTCTCCGAAAGATTTTAAATATTTTATAAATATTTCAAAACATTCATGATATATTGATGAAATCTTTCAGAAACCGAAAAGTGTGCCGTCGCAACTTAACCTAAAGGGAAATAATGTAAACATTTATAATAGCCGCTACTGCTTCCGTTCGTAGTTCCAACATGTCCAATTTTTATCTCACCGACCCGACCTTGTGAGTTTTATAAATGCCCTAAGAATGGTGGCGACGACCGGGAATGGTGACAACGAGTAGGAGAGGTAGCGAAAAGTTTTAGATATCGACCTTTATATTATAGGTCCATGGTAGAAAAATACCAATCTCTAATATATCAGGGACGCTGCGTGTATCAATGTTTGATACATAAACACTGTTAAAACTACATATTCCATTATAAAGACAGGAAAGTTTAGCCAAAATCTGTTATCAACTTCAAAGTTCTTACCATTCACGAGACAAACGAAGTTTGCACTGCGACAGTCACATTGCAAGATTTTTCCTTACTTCTAGTTCTGTCCCGGAGGGAGATGATGCCTTACTGCATCTTTTATTATTCTATTAGTGTTTTTGTAATTTAAAAATTTATCATTCTTTTTCTGTTTAATATTCTAATTTACAACAGTAACAACTCAAGTTTAATAAATAAACTTAAGCGGAGAAAATCATATAATGAACCTAACCTAAAATTATTAATATAGGGTAAACCCCCCAATTGTTGGCACTGCATCAGTTATTGGCACCCTCAGCTCCTTTTTTGCTTTTTCCTGTATTTAACTTAATTTCATGGAATAATAAGAAATGCAACTAAATCTGTTGACACCGCGTAGTCACATGTCAATTTCCTAGTTGTTTCCTTATTGCAAAATGGCCGTGATGTTAACATGTGTTTGTTGTGCTCTCGCGAAAAGTAAAAAGTAGGTATTAGAAAATAGCGAAGCAGCAACAAATTAATAACGGTGAGTATTTCCTTAAAAACCTTGTTTTTATTTATTGCGTGTAGTTTGTTATTATTATTAGTGCTCAATAAGAAATTTTAGGTCAATATTGCAACGGTTTGAATCGATTTTATTAAAATAATAGGGGTGCCAATTATTGGGGCAGCATAAACGTAATTTCTAGTTATTGGCACCGGGGGCCAATAACTCGTACCGGCTTACCCCAATAGTTGTCATACCGTTCTTTTTAGGTAAAAATGGTTTCCGTTTGCCTAATAATTTTACTATTATCGAATATTTTGTATTTACAGATGCCGAAAATTAAAAAAAGGGCAAAGGCCCGAAAAAGATATTCCGAAGAATCCGTCCAAAAAGCTTTGGACGAAATAAAAAATGGAGCATCAAAGAAGGGAACTGCCCTAAAATATGGGATTCCAAGAGCAACTATTCAATTTAGACTTAGCGAAAAATTTACAAAAATCGAAAAAGGGCCGTGTCCAATTCTTACAAAAGAGGAAGAGCAGTCACTAATTAGCTGGATCCTGGAAAGTCAGAGAAAGGGGTTTCCTCGAAGAAAGGAGGACATTCAGGCATCTGTTAAAATATTTTTAGACGAGAGACGCCTTTTAAAAATATGTGCCGGGAAGACACTGGCATGAAGCTTTCTTAAAGCGCCATCCTATGCTAGTGCATCGAACTGCAGAGGCAGTAACAAGTGCATCAGCAAATGTAGCAGAAGCTGATATCAGAAATTGGTTTGGGCAAATAGAAAATTATTTAAAAGAAAAAGATTATTACAACAAACAAATGTTTGTCCCTTATCCTTTCCATCAGACCCAATCTCTGGACGCGTTTCGCTGTATAACAGCTCATCAGCAGAGCTATAGGGTCTGACGGAAAGGAAGGGACTGTCTGTGACTTTCATCACGATATATAGAAACCAATATTGGAATGAAGCACAACGGCGACATCCTATAGTAATCGAGCGTACAGATACTACAGTAAAGATTATTTTTCCATATTAGAAGATCCTACCCGGGTCTTCAATGGCGATGAAACTTGTTTTCTCTTCTGTCCTAAAATCGGAAAAGTGATAGCACCCCTTGGCGCAAAAAATGTATATGAGGTGGACCAGGGTGATGCAAAACAAAATTTGACGGCTATGTTTACGTTTTCTGCATCTGGCGACATTACCCCTCCCCTAATAATATACCCTAACAAGCGACTAAATGCAAATATTCAAAAAAGTATTCCAGAACATTGGGGTATTGGTCTAAGTGATAATGGCTGGATGAAGGCTGAACTATTTGTTGACTATATCAGAAACATTCTGCATCCTTCATCATTAAAAAAGGAAACACGTTGCCAATAATTTTGTTCATTGATGGGCATAAAATCCATTTAACCTATGAAGTTTGTACTTTATGCAACGAACTTGACATTGTATTAATAGCGCTCTATCCAAACTCTACACGTATTTTTTAATCTGCGGATGTCTCAAGCTTTAAACCACTTAAAAATGGTTGGAAAAAATCGGTATTGGAATGGCGAAGAAAAAATCCGTATATAAAATTGGGTAAAGAACATTTCGCTCCAATTCTTAATGAAGCTCTTAATAGTTTGAAAATAGAAACAATTGTAAAAGGATTTGAGGCATGCGGATTATATCCATGGAGTCCAGACCGAATCGATTTCACCAAATGTTTGGGGCAAAGTAATACATTGACTATTAAAAATGAAATTAAAAACGAAAATAACAACTTTGAAAATCTTATGAGCTTTAAAGACTTTTCTGACATATTAGGCAAAGATAAGATATTAGAATTAAAAAGTGATTCAGTTTTGCACAAGTGCGAAAACAATAATATCCTAAAAAGACTTTACGAATATTTTGAGAACAGATCTACTATTTCCTCCAATGTGACTTAAAATAACGATGACAGCATTATTGAACTATCTAAAAATAATGGTGATTGCTCCGTTGATTTAAACAATGCTGATGCCAATTATTATACTATTGAAGAGGGAGTTTTTTTGGAAAACGAAATTGAAAACATGCCTTTAATTTTTGATGGCATGCCTTTATGCGTAAAAGAATTATCCCTAAAAAAATTACCCTATAATGACAAAATAATTATTCAGGGCAATATTAAAATTTTAAAACCCAAACATTTTAATATTGAAGAAAAACCAGAAGGTAATAAAATAAATATTATCTGATTATTATTATTTATAATCCATCCTTTATTAATTTTAGCTTTAACTAATACTGTGACTACTTCAAAAATCAACTTTTCGGACGGTTAATACAAACATGTTGTTAGCAAAACAGACCCTAAAGAAGACTTTTGAATAGGTAGATTTTAGCATATTTTTTAAAATTATTCTTTTCTGCTTCTGCTTTACCTATATTTATTTGGCTTTTTTTTGGATTTCTAGATGATTATGGACACCCGAAATTTGATACTGTAGATCAAAATTTTAGTTATATATCAGAGATTGGTGACCAAAATAATGACGAAAATTTGGAAAACATTTCAGGTATTTTAGAGGCTATTTCATTGTAATTTTACTATGCTAATAATTTATTAATAGGTATTTTTAATTAAATATCTTAAGCTTTCTAAGATAGGATATTTATATTTTAGAACTGCCCACCATGGAGCAAACTTTAGAATCTAGTCCGAATAGTCACAGATCAGAAGCATTAGAGGAACTAAAAACATTAAATTTAGAACATTTTCTCCCTAAAGCAAGAACGCCGCAAAGAAAAAACAAAATTCAAGTTAAACGAACTTCTTTTGTTATCACTTCTAGTGCTTACAAAAAGGAAATGGAAGAAAAGAAGAACATTAAGCAAGCGTTAGAACAGCAAAAAGAAAAAAACCGACAAAAGAGACTAAATAAGAAAATGGAGGAACAAGCTAAGCGTAAAAAAACAAACGATGGCAAAGCTGACCAAAAAGAGACCCAAAAAGAAGGAAAAGTTATAACGACAGAGACTGATGGTTTGGGGACTGAATCAAGTAAATTAATAGAAAAGCAACCTAATAAATTGAAAAATAATGAAGCAGAGACCATTACTGAAGAAATTCAGGAAGATAAGAGAGAAGAGAAGAATAATATTATTAAGAACACTGGTTTATGCTTTTCATGTGTAACAAATTTGACTTTAAGAAAGCTGGGCGTAAAATGTCAAGATTGCACCAGAACATATCATATTGCTTGCTTAAAGAAAAAAGGCTTATTTCAAGATTTTTACAGGTGCGGTGTTTGCACTATTAAGCTAGGCATGCGATCGTAAATGCTTTTTTTCTCAAAATAAAACTACTCTAAAATACTGTTACCTACCTAAATATTTTTATAATAAACATACTTGTTTATTTGTCTATAAGAACCTATATTGTTAAAAAAAAAACTCCTGTGCAACAGTTGTAATCATCACTATTTTATAATTTTCAAGTGCCAATAACTGGGTATTCACAATATGCCAATGACTAGGTCTATAGTGCCAACAACTGGGGGTTCTACCCTACCTATTATTAAAATAGAGACTTACCTCAGTTTTATTATCCATAATATAATTATTCGGTAGTGGCACAGTTCACCCACAAATAACATTGCCTAATAATAATTATTGTTAATTGAACATTACACAAACAAAACATAAAATAAGGGAAACCCGTGAGGGGAACAAGCTCTTTTTTCTGCATCTGGTCTGTCAAGTGTCAAAGGCAGGGTGTGTCAACTGTCATTTTGGGTGTAATGAATTTGAAATATTTCAGAAATATTGATATGAAAGGTTATGTTTTTGAGACCTTCATAATATATCAGACATATTTCTGAAAGGAAGTGTGCTGTGTGGGTTACTGTTGAATGGGCTCACCAATAGGTAGTTTGTATGTCAATTCAGGTCTTGCTTTTGTATGTGACGACTATGTTACGAGTTCGTTGGTCGAAATGTCCCTATACGTGTGTTGTAGTCGATTATGGTTTGGTTTTTAAAAAGAACTCGTAACAGATAAGGTAAAAACATTCTTCATTTTCATTGTCACTATATTCGCATATGCTTTTTTTTTACTTTCTTTTTCTCCTTTATTTTGAAGGTTTTTCATTCGTAGCTCTTCCTGGTCAAACAATGCGTCCTTTTCTGATGTATAAATCAAGATTGCAGTAGGTATGTCTTTTTTTCTAGCTTGTCGGGAAGTTTTTCTGGCTTCAGCTTTTGGTAGGTACAGGACCGATGTCCCTTGCGCTGCAAAAACTCGTTTTGTAGTACATGGCTGGCTAAATTCGTTTAACGTTGATGGTGTCTGATTATCTGTGATTTTCTTTAACCTCCTGAGCTACACCGAGACAAAAAACGGATTGCCACAATTAAATATTTAGTTATCACAACTAGAAAAATTAATAAAATAGGGAACAGACCGATCGTCGAGTTACCACAACTGGACTAGTTGGATCGTATATAAAATTTCCTTTGCAAATAGAACAATCAAGTCTTTCTCCACAAAATTCTGTTTAATTCTGTGGTGGAAGACTTGATTGTTTTATTTGCATTACGCAAACTCCACTGCAACTTGTTGTAACAACTAAATTTCGTTGTTGTCACAGTCAAAACATAATAAGTTGTAAGAACTAATATCCTAGTTGTGATAACTAGAGAAGTGTATTGCAGTAACTAAATTCAAAAGTTGAAACGGTTTATGACAACTAGTTCAATTGGTTGGGATAACCAAATCCTTTAGTAGTTGAAACAAATATTATTAGTTTAGTTAGTTGGGTTAACTAAACTGTTTAGTTGTAGCAAATCATATTTTTAGTTGTACCTACTAATATTAACAAAGCATTTGTACAGAAATAAAAAGCCAATTGTCTATCGATCATGCTATACAATTATTATATAGAAATATTGAATACAGAGCAAGTGAGTAAAAAATTAGCAAACAGGTTTCAAATTACTTATTTGGCCTATGAAAAACATAAATTATTTCCTGATTAATGCACGGCTCTCACAACACTGATAAAACTCCGTCCGACAATGTAAATATTGGCAGTTGCAAATGACGAGGCGCTGCCATTTAATTTACGCGCTAAAATTAAAAATAATTACCTGCCCTGTGTAACAACCAACCGCGGTCTCCCCTACCTCATGATGAAAGTAGTCACTATTTGGGTATATTTAATGCTAGAGAAGAGTTGTGCCGTTTGACAATCGATAACGTCGAGGATTTGGATACTACATTAGAGGCGAACATTCCAGATATAAAAACTAAGGTTCCACGAACTTTTACTCTAGTTGAGCGATATCGGATATCGTCGAATTTTTACCAACTATAGGAATAACAAATCTGCTAAAAATCTAGTTGGTATCAATAGTTCGAGTTTCGGTAAAATGCCTGTATAGCAGATAGCAGAATTCTTGAAGTGCCCAGAGTAGTATAGCAATGTCACTCTCAGGACAAAATCCCATAAGAAATAACATTGCGCTGAAATCTGCAGTTTTCGGGCCATTTTAGGGCGTGGTCACTTGGTCCGGCGCGAGCCCCAGAACCGCGGCGGAGGAAGCCTCCACAACAGGCGTTAAGCGCGCATGATGATAGAAGGCGATACCGCGAGACCCTATGCATAATTCGCGAGGCTAGCTCAGGCAGGTCAGCGACCCCGAGCGGTGGTCACCCGATGGTCACCCGACGATCGCCCGAGGGTATCCGATGTCGGTAATATAGGGCCCTATTGACCTGTGTGGAACCCTCCACTGCTGTCACCTAACCCCCCACACATTATTCTAACCTAACTTTTGTCCCAACGGAACCCAGATCACGTGTTACCCCGATTATATAGTAATATCATTGTAGGGGTGCCACCTAACGGGGAGAGATGTACGTACCTGTTATCTTGAGACCTGTAGCGCCACCTGCTTTTCATATCTTGTTTACCGCGATGGTAGGTATGACGTTGTAAATCAGTTAAAATATTTTAAAATATAATAATACCATAAAAAAGTTTTTGTCCTCGGTGGGATTTGAACCATAATCCTCTGGGGCCGAACCTCAAAGCCTTGCAAAATACGCTACGAGAGCATATAGATTAAAACTGCTAAACAATGTTAGACAACGTGAAACCACGGGGGCACATCTGATTAGATTGCTGGAACAAAAGGTCCTTAACCCTTTATAGGGTACTGGTACATATCTGTACCACCGACATTTCCAGCGATCCTATAAACGACATCCCACTGCTTGATACCGCTAAGCATGATAAATTAGTCTACAAACACGCATTGGTTCTTATTTTTACCATATTTACTCTCAGCGCCATCTGATAATTAAAAGTCGACCTTCGGGCCAAAAAGTGGTACATATTTATACCATTAGTTACTACCGCGTAGACGACAGGTTTTTTCGATGTTGGGGCTAGTTTTTACAATTTTTTCCTAAGAATACAGAGAAGATATATATAACGACAGTAAGTATATAATACTTTATATATTTTATACAGGATTTTTACAATTTACTTGCTTAGTTGCTTCATAGTAGTTCATAATTATTTATAAAAATACGCACATTAGGGATTTTTGGGTTAGAATTGTGTCTTGAGTTTTTTCTAAATAGTTTTTAAATTAGGATATTTGGGTTTTAATTATAGTATACTTTGGTTTGATATACATTTGCCTTATTATTGATACTGTTTTGGTATTCGATTTTATTATAAATAGCCGACAATTTTGTATGCTATTCAGTCATTCACGGGGGTTCAAACAGATAAGATCAAATTAGCTGCAGTCATCATATGACGTCATAACTCGAGATGATGAGTTATTTTCACAAGAATTAATTGTAAATACGTAGTTTCAGTGGAAAGTTCCTAAAGCATAATCTGGGACTTTCTTGGGAGTTGTCCAAATAATTATCGGACCAATAAAATAATTGTTAAAGTTCAGAAGTCGTTTAATTTTGTGTTTTTAAGTTGAATAAATACTTAGGCATAAAAAGTGTTAATAGTTAGATATTATAAAGGGTCAGAATAAGACCATTATAATATACAGAGTTAGGAAAAAGTTTTAAAACAATTTTATTACGTTTTAACAAGACTGTTGTGATTTAGACACATGGCCTTAAATTACGCAGCAGTCTTTGACAGAATGCAAGACGTGCTGCTACCGTCTTCGCCGAGCGGCTTTCTGGAGGCCTGGATCAATGATGCCATGGCCGCATACTCGCCCAATGGACAAACAGAACTCCAGGAAGTTCGCTACGACTTGTCCGTCAACGTTACGGAGGTGGCGAAGGGCCCAGACCGAGATGCCACATCTGCACCTGGTGTCCAGGACCTGTTGGGGTTCTCTAAACCTCCGTCCGACTGCCGGCCGAGTGGCGAAGAAGTGGCAAGCGACCCAAACCCCGTGGGTGACTCACAGCAGGCAATAACAACTAAGCCTGAAGAAGAGGATCTCTGGTCGTGGTGTGAAGATATACAGCCGTGGGGAATGCTGGGTGAAGCGGAAGAAAACCGAGAATATATTGAATTAGCTGATCGTCAGCGTATAAGAAACTGTGGTGCGCATGCGTCAGAGCTACCTGGGAACGTAGACGTATCGTTGCATTACATGGCGCCCGAGCGAAAGACCGTTAAAGGCAAGGAAGACTTAAAGCCCTTCGATGCGCCTAGGTCAAAGACCCATGTCAATAAATTTAAAGAAGTTTTGAAGTTTGAAGAAGTTGGAGAAGAAAAAGAAGTTTTGAAATATGACGTGCCTGAAGTGGTGTCACATCAAACAGAAGTAGATGAGGAGACAGTCTTGTGGTTGCATAGCAAGTTGGAGAAGGAGGCCCCAGGAGATGGGCGGTGGATAACCGCACTCCTAGGGATTGTTGGGACGCAGGCAATGGACCCGGTTGCCAGGGACCTGCGTGTAAGCATCCAGAGAGATGTTAGGGTGCCGCTGGTAGACCGCTTTGGAGTTGTGGGGCGTCAGGAGGAAGACGGAGTGGCGGTGTGGTGTCCAAGGAACCACAGGCGAAATATTCTCAACTTGGCTCATGGAATACGCCACAATACTCGACAAGGAATGAAGGAGATTATCAAGAAGTGGTTATGGTGGCCGACGATAGACAAGGATGTGGACACGCACTTTAGTCAGTGTTTGTGTTGTCAGCATTTCAAGGAAGATGACCTGTGCCACGGAATGTTAAAACCGTGGGGCACAGTTTTAATTACAATCATTGAAGATTTACCCAGGACTAGACACAGCAGATTTACAGCCCTCTACTGTGCAGTTGATGTATTCAGTGGCTTTGTAGAAGCAAGACCACATAGAAGTATTCACCCAGCTTCGCTGATAGAATTTATACAAGCTGAAGTGATTAGCAGATGGGGAACACCCACTTTGTTAATGCTAGCGCCGGATGTGGCGAAGTATAGAGAAAAGATAGCCCATGCAACCAACATAACAACGGTTGGCACGGCAGAGAAATCAATGGTGTCCACGTTGATACCGTTCGAGAAAATGAAGACCAGAATTTTAGCGTTGACCAGAGACGAATGGCCTCTACAGTTGCAGTCCTTGCTGAACCAAGCCAGGAGCTGCAGAGATGCTTTTAACGGAGCCACAGCCAGAGAGATGGTGATGAACACCAAGACGATCCTCCAGACTCGAATGTTCTAAAGCGTAGCATAGAGTAGAAATGGAGCTACGGCCAGAGGGATGGCGATCAACACCAGGACAATCCTCGAAGAAACAGATGAAGAAAAAGTGTACATATTAGTTAGGTAATTGTAACTGTAAATATTTTGTTGTTGTTGATTATTCGACAACAGCTAAATTGATCTCTAAGGGGGGGGGTGTTTTGGTATTCGATTTTATTATAAATAGCCGACAATTTTGTATGCTATTCAGTCATTCACGGGGGTTCAAACAGATAAGATCAAATTAGCTGCAGTCATCATATGACGTCATAACTCGAGATGATGAGTTATTTTCACAAGAATTAATTGTAAATACGTAGTTTCAGTGGAAAGTTCCTAAAGCATAATCTGGGACTTTCTTGGGAGTTGTCCAAATAATTATCGGACCAATAAAATAATTGTTAAAGTTCAGAAGTCGTTTAATTTTGTGTTTTTAAGTTGAATAAATACTTAGGCATAAAAAGTGTTAATAGTTAGATATTATAAAGGGTCAGAATAAGACCATTATAATATACAGAGTTAGGAAAAAGTTTTAAAACAATTTTATTACGTTTTAACAAGACTGTTGTGATTTAGACACATGGCCTTAAATTACGCAGCAGTCTTTGACAGAATGCAAGACGTGCTGCTACCGTCTTCGCCGAGCGGCTTTCTGGAGGCCTGGATCAATGATGCCATGGCCGCATACTCGCCCAATGGACAAACAGAACTCCAGGAAGTTCGCTACGACTTGTCCGTCAACGTTACGGAGGTGGCGAAGGGCCCAGACCGAGATGCCACATCTGCACCTGGTGTCCAGGACCTGTTGGGGTTCTCTAAACCTCCGTCCGACTGCCGGCCGAGTGGCGAAGAAGTGGCAAGCGACCCAAACCCCGTGGGTGACTCACAGCAGGCAATAACAACTAAGCCTGAAGAAGAGGATCTCTGGTCGTGGTGTGAAGATATACAGCCGTGGGGAATGCTGGGTGAAGCGGAAGAAAACCGAGAATATATTGAATTAGCTGATCGTCAGCGTATAAGAAACTGTGGTGCGCATGCGTCAGAGCTACCTGGGAACGTAGACGTATCGTTGCATTACAATACTAGGCACGTTTCTCTGTTATCTTCGGCTAACGTAATTTTTGGAAATAATTTGGGTGGTACACATTTGTACCAATGAATATGCATTCATGCTCTATATATGTACCGCCTAATATTTATGTTTTGTAGATCTATTATAAAGATTTTTTTAATAGGCCTTTCAGCGCAGTGTTTCTTAATAATAATTTTTGTTCATTTCAGATTGTGTCTTTTCACAGTTCATCTTGAACATAGAATATTGGACAAATCATTTGATTTTTTTCTACTTGTTACTAGAAAAGACTGTTTTTTTTCGATGGTAACCAATATCTTCTCCTGATTTTTATGTTTTTGACAAAGACTTTACCGCTGTTTTTAGTTCCATTTTATAATTGGTTAGGTTTCTTTTGATTTAACCTACAATAAATACTTAGAGTAAGTTTTAAGTATTGTTGAGTGTCATATTTTGGCAACTAAAACCGTTATTTCATTTGTTACTAAAGAATGATAAACGTTTAGTGGTGGTTTATAAAAAAAAAACTGCGTTATTTGTACTATTTTCAAAATAAAGGCATATTACATATATGAAAGTGTATGTTTCTAATATGGCAAGTTTTCAGTTTTTGTCTTAGAAAACTCTATTTTCTAAGTGGTACGTAAATGTACCACTAAACACACATTTTTTTTTTCAGGAACGTTCATTGGTACACATAGATACCACCCTATTGCAAAAAAACTATAGTGTTTTTTAACTTTTTTTGTTCGGTAGTACAATATAAAACCCTAAATAAAAAGGCCTATCTAAAAAAAAAGTTTAAAAAGCGGGCCCCAGGGTTCTGCCCTATAAAGGGTTAAGTGGGGTTATGGAGGTGTTTTCTAATGTACAAAATTAGGGTAAACCAGGCTGGGCCCTCCAATGTTAATTTTCGGAGGGATTTTTATGACTCATATCTCCGGAAACAATGGGCCTAGGATATTGCGCATGCGAAGTTGGGGTCTATGAAATGGGTTCTTGCGCGTGACTCGAAAACGACACCTGTCACCTGTCAATTAAGAACTGTCACATGTCAGATGTCACCTGTCAAATGTCAAAATCGACAGCTGATGTATGTCACGTGTTTAGGGTCACGTCATGAGTCGTTTAAAAAAAGAACGGGGTTGATCGGGCCAATAGGGCCAAAGTTGATATAGCTAATGCCCTAACGGCAGGAGGGTGAAAGGTTGCAAATACATATCGCGTGTTTAGGGTGATGAAATAAGTTGTTTAAAAAAGAACGGGGTTGATCGGGCCAAATCACAAAAGTATTTTGAAGATCCCCCCCTGTATTTCAAATTTTATTATATCCTACAAGCTTTTAATTGAATTTTAATAATCGATTGTCAGTTCAAAGGATGGAAAATAACCTTGACGAGTGCGATGCAAATGTAGTATCATTATGCAAAACACTAATTATACACGAGGCTTGTCTAGATAATGATTTATTTATGCTAATTGACTACTGCTAATTTACAACAATATATTGTGTCATTTATATACAAAAATGCATTTCTTAAACAGATAATTACTTGCATAATTTTATACAAAAATCTATACAGGGAAGATGTAAAGTAAGTATACAAAGACCTCCCAGATCCCACCCAAATTCCCTAAAATATATATTCCCGACGAAATTGTGACCTTAGTATAGCTAATACATGTCGCGTGTTTAGGGTGACGTCACTAACAAAAAAATGAATGGAAAAAGACATTGGCGGGTATGGGCATTTGAACAGAGTAGGAGTAATGTGCAATATTCGCTTATAGATAGAATATTATCCTTAACTTATACATACAACTTGAAACGAGGGCAAGAGCAAAAATACCTGAAAAACACTACACTTACCAGAGGGCACTCGGTTTAAACAGGGACACGACGTGAACGTGGCCCATATTGTCCCCATTCGATTTTTATGGAAAAACGAATTTTCAAAGCAAAACCATTTGTGGCATATTTTTTTTTCGTTATCTGATTTGAAATCAGAAAACAGTTCTATAGATAACATAATATACGGCTCTTTTTTAAGTTATACAGGGGGAATTTTTGCCTTCTTTTACTGTATAACCAACATGGGCTCGTTTTAAAGTTATACAGGTTAGGATATAATATGTGTGCGTTAGTATTTTGGTCTTCTTTTTGCTGTACAACCAATATGGGCTCTTTTGAAAGTTATACAGGTTAGGATATAATATGTGTGCGTTAGTATTTTGGCCTTCTTTTTACTGTACAACCAATATGGGCTCTTTTTAAAGTTATACAGGTTAGGATATAATATGTGTGCGTTAGTATTTTGGCCATCTTTTTACTGTACAACCAATATGGGCTCTTTTGAAAGTTATACAGGTTAGGATATAATATGTGTGCGTTAGTATTTTGGCCTTCTTTTTACTGTAGAACCAATATGGGCTCTTTTGAAAGTTATACAGGTTAGGATATAATATGTGTGCGTTAGTAGATTATTCTAGTAATAAAAATAATTTTAATGCTAATAATAATATGAGTGTTAATGTTATAATAATATGAATAATTATAATACTAATAATAAACAACTGAACAGACCCTATTGAACAGACCCTGTTGAACTGAACAGACCCTGATCAACAGACCCTGTTGAACTGCCCTGTTGGCCTGTTGACCTGTTGAACAGGCCCTGTTGGCCTGTTGACCTGTTGAACAGACCCTGATCAACTTAGTCATCCACATGCATAAGTGAGCAATGCCCCCATGGTAATGTGCCGGGTGAAGATTTCGATATTTGCCGCTTATCATCATAAGGGCTGAGACCGATTTTAGTTTGTTTTATAGTATGTAGCTCATGTTTTTGGGACCTAATTAGGCGCTGTGAAATAGGCTTTTCCAACCAAGTTTCAAGGCAGGTGACGTAATCTTCAAATGTGATTTTATTTTTAATCACAGACCTTTTAATGCCCTTTATCTTTTTGGTAACGCCCAAGTTAGATAAAACCTTATCAATTTCCGCCCGCTCTTTGTTTAAATTCTCTAGTTTTACCCGTTCTTGCTCAATCTCGTCTGGAGTATAAAGCAGTTTAATAGCATACATTTTAGACCTAAGACCAACAAAATGGGTCATAATGCGGCCATTGTTCTCATCTTTCATCATTCCCAGCACCTTTTTGTTCACTTGTGGAATCGTATAAACGTTATCACGGGCATAATCTGAGGTATCAAAATAATCGTTACAGTCTCGTTTCATTATCTGATACACATCGTGGTTTTTAATTTCGTAAATAAGACTATCAGTGTCTGTATACAATACACTACAGGTGTCAAAACGTGGAACCATGTACTCGTAGTGAAAGCCATAAATCGTAGTCTTTGCCAAATCAAGAATACACATGCCGACATAAATCGGCTTATTAAAATAAATTTGTGTTTTTGCAAGCTCGACAATTACTAAATTTTCGGAAACAATTGTGCTGCTTTTAAATTCTGGCCGGGATATTAAGGCTTCAGCACCATAGCGGCCATCCCATTTCGTTATAAGTTTGACGTCAGAGTGGTTCCGGATATTCTCCATTGTCTTTCCAAATACGGCATTGTTCATAAGTTTAAAAAAATTCTTTTCAAACTCATTCTTGGCATTTTGGCGCAGCCCCGTGTTGAGGTCGATATATGATTTTAGCCATGGAGATTGTTTAAAGGCTAATATTCGGTGTATTTTGCCCAATTTTGCCCCCAAAGTTAGAGCTTGCTTTAAGTTTCTATAGTGTATTACGTATTCTGTTTTATTGTGTAGCGTAGCCAAAAGTTTCTCATTCTTTGCCCCGGGCGGTTTTTCATGGTCAGGGCATAATGGAAAATC
The DNA here is from genome assembly GCA_963920685.1 of Polydrusus tereticollis. Taxonomy (NCBI): domain Eukaryota; kingdom Metazoa; phylum Arthropoda; class Insecta; order Coleoptera; family Curculionidae; genus Polydrusus; species Polydrusus tereticollis. The sequence goes on from OY987329.1 coordinate 63,898,238, forward strand.
GGAAAACTTATCATGCAAATTTTCAGGTATTTCCAGGTCCACTTCCAAAATAAACCCTTCGGCAGATTTATCTGAAATTTCGCTAATGTTTAAGTGAGATATCTCGTTTTCTGAAAGCCACCTAAAGCCGCCATAAGGTAGATATTGCGACATTGCCCAGCCGTATTGATTATTGACATCAAAGTACATGAGATAGGAGTCTTCTTTAGTTGGATCATAATTTGACATGTACTTGTTGTTGGCTTCTGCATACCTCTTTGAACACTGACTTAGCCCCCCGCGAACTCCCTTTTCTATGAATGTTAGCATCTCTAAATCAGTAAGCAGCTCAAGTTTTATCATATCTTCTCGATGAATTAAGAGGGATAAACATTGCCACGCATAACCAGGTAGGGTATACGACCATGCAGGATCAAGGCCATATGTCCTATGCGATATATCCCTAAATGCTTCAAATACATCTGTTAAAAGCATTACATCCGTTTTAAGATATAAGTCAGAGTAATCTTGCATGGTACGGCAATTAAAAGTTTGCCAAACTTTCTGCGCATTTAAATATTGCGCGTCACTTATAGCTGCATCTTCTAGGCTGTTATAAAACGCCTCTTTAGGAGGGAGTTCAGTCTCATTCAATCTTTCCCAAGCGTTCATATAATCATAGGGGAAAACGCCCTTTCGGGTAAGTAAGTTCAGTTCTTCCCCCAGGTGTTCAAACTATGCTTTTAGGTTAGGATATTCGCATAAGTATGATGCAAGCTTATCCAGACCGCTAGCAAGAAAGCGAAAACTATCTATAAATCGAAAATGAACAGTACTATCCATTATATGCTTCGTAAATGAGATGTAATTTTCTTTATTTACAGGTAATATATCAATCTTTCCCTCTATTTCAGATAGCGCCCGTATTATCATGTGCCCATCATAGCAACTCAAGTTATGGAATAGGACAGGTATTGTGTGCGAATCCTGGTACTGTAGATTGCAGTGCTCATGTGCAGCGTTTCGATACTTTCCGGTAAAGTGTGAGTGATCTCTAACACGCTTATCGTCTTCCGTAAATGGCTTCTCACATATATGGCAGTGAGTAGCGGCCAAAAAACTTTGTTGTTGGGCAGGCGTAAGCGGTTCCATGGGCAAATCACTTAAAAAGACCGTCCCGACGTCTTCAGCAAATTGTTGAAGCTCGCGGCGCATAAACCACTGCATACAGTCTTGGCCTGTGTAACTTTTATAAAATGATAGAGAATCGTCATAATTACATTTTACATAATAACCGACGCTATAAGGGACATGCTCTTGTTCCTTTTGAGTGTTTTTTTCTATATCATCGACTACAGGTATTAGCAAGCTTTCCGAGTCTGCGAATATAACAAACGGGGCTTTTTCCTTATGTTTAAAATTATTAAATTCCAAAATATTATTGCCTTCTACAGGCATCCGAGGTATTGCTAAGGTCTTGTTTTTAGAGCATTCGGACGTGTGCTTATCTAGCGTTATCTGCGTGCGGAAATAATGAAGGCAGCGATCACAAAAAAATTTTCGATGCCTATTAAGACTCAATTGCCTTGATAGTAAGCGTGAAAGGTCTTTAATCCAAACAAAATGGTATTTTATAGGGCTTAAATCAATATCATCATCTGAGGAAAAGTAGCTGTCTTGTAAAAGTAGTAAGTTTATATGGTTAGGATGCTTATTTTCAGGTATATAATATGGCACAACCAGATAATTTTTTCCAATTTTTTGCAGTCGATATACGTTAACGGAAATTAGGTTTTGCTTTTCAAACTTTGAAATTTGATTAATTGTCATGGGAAACTTAATACCATCCAAGTTTAGAACTGACTGAGGCGTTGGGTATGAAGAAGTTCGATTTGGCTTCAATTCGATCGAAGCGGGATATAAAGCGGAAACGATGGACCACGCAAAGCACATTTCATCACTGTTTTTTACATTGATGCATGCCCTTCTTTTAGCTATTTGTTTTGGAAGTTCGATGTAAGTTCCGACCCGAAGAGGATTATAATGATTAATAGATACCATTAAATGCATAATTTTGCGTAGTGCCCACCCAGAATTTCTTTCCTGGAACGTGTCTAATTCGACTAAAATAGGGTTCTTAACATGATCGGTAAACCACTCATTTAAGTTTGTGTTACCTAAAATAGGGGCATTCGGAGTAGTAATGTACTTTGTATCCTTTAAAATTTCATCTGCTTTACTAATTTCAAAATCCCCACAAAGAGTGGTGTTAACTTTGAGTGCAGTAGTTTTTTTTTAGTGCGTTTTGAATTCGCCGCTTAAAAATTGCCAAACAGTCCTCTAAAAATGATCGTACATCAGTATGACGTTTGTTAATAATAACACCCGTCCTGATTCTCGATTGGAATGCCGAATGTAAATCTTCCCACTTTACTCTACAAGAAGCTGTTTCTGCACGACGTGTCCCACTACCCCCGCCCACTTTACGGTCCTTTAGTAATGACTGAAACCCCTTAATTTGGGCTAAACACGCTATTATATGAGACTTTTCAGCCACTGACTCAGCGCGTTTCAAAAGTTTATTTAAATTGTGAATTGCACGAGTACAGTCCTGCAATATCTTACCACAGGTAATCGTTGTTAAGTTAGGGGTATCCATCTGGGCCCTAATTAACTCGACGTACTCACTTGGGAACGGCATTTTTTTTTACTCTGTAACAAAATAAATATGGCTCAAAATACGTCTGCTCTCTCTAACGTACAAAGACAGAATGGGCTCTGGAGCTCCTGCGTTCTGCTTATAATGCACCCCTATTTATAACCTCGGTTGGGGTGCGTTCAGAAAAGTAGCATGCATGCCTTCGAAAAAATAAGGTGCGTTCAGAATTAATATTCAAGGTTTAGTATGCAGCAGATGTACATACAACAAGCAGTTTTACGCGTTAATATTTTTGAATATATTACTTGCCGAAAACATTAATATAACGAGTCCGTTAAAAGGCTGCAGCTATGATAATGGATTCATTGCATAGTCGACAGCGTGGTGTTAAACATGGTAGAAACATTAAACATTATTCTCGACAATGTTGAAAGAGTATTTATACAGAACAAATATTACGCGTCCTGTCTACCGGCTACCTTAATAGTTTGGGAGCTTGCTAAAAAATATAATGTCAATGTTGAACCGAAATGTGGACAACTCTTGTATGACGAAATGGGAAGCAACATTCATTTTTGGAACATGTTTAAAGAAAAACCTTATGATCCTAACCTTAAAGTGATGAAACATATGATGCCTTCTATCGACGTTAGCAAGTTCCAATATAAAGAATATAAATTGGGTGCAGACCTGGATTCAATAGAAATGTTAAATATTTTCAATCAGTTCCTAGAAACAAAATCAACTCACGTCAGTTCCCGGGGGAACTGACCTGTTCCCCGGGAACTGACGTGAGTTGATTTTGTTTCTAGGAACTGATTGAAAATATTTAACATTTCTATTGAATCCAGGTCTGCACCCAATTTATATTCTTTATATTGGAACTTGCTAACGTCGATAGAAGGCATCATATGTTTCATCACTTTAAGGGTAGGATCATAAGGTTTTTCTTTAAACATGTTCCAAAAATGAATGTTGCTTCCCATTTCGTCATACAAGAGTTGTCCACATTTCGGTTCAACATTGACATTATATTTTTTAGCAAGCTCCCAAACTATTAAGGTAGCCGGTAGACAGGACGCGTAATATTTGTTCTGTATAAATACTCTTTCAACATTGTCGAGAATAATGTTTAATGTTTCTACCATGTTTAACACCACGCTGTCGACTATGCAATGAATCCATTATCATAGCTGCAGCCTTTTAACGGACTCGTTATATTAATGTTTTCGGCAAGTAATATATTCAAAAATATTAACGCGTAAAACTGCTTGTTGTATGTACATCTGCTGCATACTAAACCTTGAATATTAATTCTGAACGCACCTTATTTTTCGAAGGCATGCATGCTACTTTTCTGAACGCACCCCAACCGAGGTTATAAATAGGGGTGCATTATAAGCAGAACGCAGGAGCTCCAGAGCCCATTCTGTCTTTGTGCGTTAGAGAGAGCAGACGTATTTTGAGCCATATTTATTTTGTTACAGAGTAAAAAAAAATGCCGTTCCCAAGTGAGTACGTCGAGTTAATTAGGGCCCAGATGGATACCCCTAACTTAACAACGATTACCTGTGGTAAGATATTGCAGGACTGTACTCGTGCAATTCACAATTTAAATAAACTTTTGAAACGCGCTGAGTCAGTGGCTGAAAAGTCTCATATAATAGCGTGTTTAGCCCAAATTAAGGGGTTTCAGTCATTACTAAAGGACCGTAAAGTGGGCGGGGGTAGTGGGACACGTCGTGCAGAAACAGCTTCTTGTAGAGTAAAGTGGGAAGATTTACATTCGGCATTCCAATCGAGAATCAGGACGGGTGTTATTATTAACAAACGTCATACTGATGTACGATCATTTTTAGAGGACTGTTTGGCAATTTTTAAGCGGCGAATTCAAAACGCACTAAAAAAAACTACTGCACTCAAAGTTAACACCACTCTTTGTGGGGATTTTGAAATTAGTAAAGCAGATGAAATTTTAAAGGATACAAAGTACATTACTACTCCGAATGCCCCTATTTTAGGTAACACAAACTTAAATGAGTGGTTTACCGATCATGTTAAGAACCCTATTTTAGTCGAATTAGACACGTTCCAGGAAAGAAATTCTGGGTGGGCACTACGCAAAATTATGCATTTAATGGTATCTATTAATCATTATAATCCTCTTCGGGTCGGAACTTACATCGAACTTCCAAAACAAATAGCTAAAAGAAGGGCATGCATCAATGTAAAAAACAGTGATGAAATGTGCTTTGCGTGGTCCATCGTTTCCGCTTTATATCCCGCTTCGATCGAATTGAAGCCAAATCGAACTTCTTCATACCCAACGCCTCAGTCAGTTCTAAACTTGGATGGTATTAAGTTTCCCATGACAATTAATCAAATTTCAAAGTTTGAAAAGCAAAACCTAATTTCCGTTAACGTATATCGACTGCAAAAAATTGGAAAAAATTATCTGGTTGTGCCATATTATATACCTGAAAATAAGCATCCTAACCATATAAACTTACTACTTTTACAAGACAGCTACTTTTCCTCAGATGATGATATTGATTTAAGCCCTATAAAATACCATTTTGTTTGGATTAAAGACCTTTCACGCTTACTATCAAGGCAATTGAGTCTTAATAGGCATCGAAAATTTTTTTGTGATCGCTGCCTTCATTATTTCCGCACGCAGATAACGCTAGATAAGCACACGTCCGAATGCTCTAAAAACAAGACCTTAGCAATACCTCGGATGCCTGTAGAAGGCAATAATATTTTGGAATTTAATAATTTTAAACATAAGGAAAAAGCCCCGTTTGTTATATTCGCAGACTCGGAAAGCTTGCTAATACCTGTAGTCGATGATATAGAAAAAAACACTCAAAAGGAACAAGAGCATGTCCCTTATAGCGTCGGTTATTATGTAAAATGTAATTATGACGATTCTCTATCATTTTATAAAAGTTACACAGGCCAAGACTGTATGCAGTGGTTTATGCGCCGCGAGCTTCAACAATTTGCTGAAGACGTCGGGACGGTCTTTTTAAGTGATTTGCCCATGGAACCGCTTACGCCTGCCCAACAACAAAGTTTTTTGGCCGCTACTCACTGCCATATATGTGAGAAGCCATTTACGGAAGACGATAAGCGTGTTAGAGATCACTCACACTTTACCGGAAAGTATCGAAACGCTGCACATGAGCACTGCAATCTACAGTACCAGGATTCGCACACAATACCTGTCCTATTCCATAACTTGAGTTGCTATGATGGGCACATGATAATACGGGCGCTATCTGAAATAGAGGGAAAGATTGATATATTACCTGTAAATAAAGAAAATTACATCTCATTTACGAAGCATATAATGGATAGTACTGTTCATTTTCGATTTATAGATAGTTTTCGCTTTCTTGCTAGCGGTCTGGATAAGCTTGCATCATACTTATGCGAATATCCTAACCTAAAAGCATAGTTTGAACACCTGGGGGAAGAACTGAACTTACTTACCCGAAAGGGCGTTTTCCCCTATGATTATATGAACGCTTGGGAAAGATTGAATGAGACTGAACTCCCTCCTAAAGAGGCGTTTTATAACAGCCTAGAAGATGCAGCTATAAGTGACGCGCAATATTTAAATGCGCAGAAAGTTTGGCAAACTTTTAATTGCCGTACCATGCAAGATTACTCTGACTTATATCTTAAAACGGATGTAATGCTTTTAACAGATGTATTTGAAGCATTTAGGGATATATCGCATAGGACATATGGCCTTGATCCTGCATGGTCGTATACCCTACCTGGTTATGCGTGGCAATGTTTATCCCTCTTAATTCATCGAGAAGATATGATAAAACTTGTGCTGCTTACTGATTTAGAGACGCTAACATTCATAGAAAAGGGAGTTCGCGGGGGGCTAAGTCAGTGTTCAAAGAGGTATGCAGAAGCCAACAACAAGTACATGTCAAATTATGATCCAACTAAAGAAGACTCCTATCTCATGTACTTTGATGTCAATAATCAATACGGCTGGGCAATGTCGCAATATCTACCTTATGGCGGCTTTAGGTGGCTTTCAGAAAACGAGATATCTCACTTAAACATTAGCGAAATTTCAGATAAATCTGCCGAAGGGTTTATTTTGGAAGTGGACCTGGAAATACCTGAAAATTTGCATGATAAGTTTTCCGATTTTCCATTATGCCCTGACCATGAAAAACCGCCCGGGGCAAAGAATGAGAAACTTTTGGCTACGCTACACAATAAAACAGAATACGTAATACACTATAGAAACTTAAAGCAAGCTCTAACTTTGGGGGCAAAATTGGGCAAAATACACCGAATATTAGCCTTTAAACAATCTCCATGGCTAAAATCATATATCGACCTCAACACGGGGCTGCGCCAAAATGCCAAGAATGAGTTTGAAAAGAATTTTTTTAAACTTATGAACAATGCCGTATTTGGAAAGACAATGGAGAATATCCGGAACCACTCTGACGTCAAACTTATAACGAAATGGGATGGCCGCTATGGTGCTGAAGCCTTAATATCCCGGCCAGAATTTAAAAGCAGCACAATTGTTTCCGAAAATTTAGTAATTGTCGAGCTTGCAAAAACACAAATTTATTTTAATAAGCCGATTTATGTCGGCATGTGTATTCTTGATTTGGCAAAGACTACGATTTATGGCTTTCACTACGAGTACATGGTTCCACGTTTTGACACCTGTAGTGTATTGTATAAAGACACTGATAGTCTTATTTACGAAATTAAAAACCACGATGTGTATCAGATAATGAAACGAGACTGTAACGATTATTTTGATACCTCAGATTATGCCCGTGATAACGTTTATACGATTCCACAAGTGAACAAAAAGGTGCTGGGAATGATGAAAGATGAGAACAATGGCCGCATTATGACCCATTTTGTTGGTCTTAGGTCTAAAATGTATGCTATTAAACTGCTTTATACTCCAGACGAGATTGAGCAAGAACGGGTAAAACTAGAGAATTTAAACAAAGAGCGGGCGGAAATTGATAAGGTTTTATCTAACTTGGGCGTTACCAAAAAGATAAAGGGCATTAAAAGGTCTGTGATTAAAAATAAAATCACATTTGAAGATTACGTCACCTGCCTTGAAACTTGGTTGGAAAAGCCTATTTCACAGCGCCTAATTAGGTCCCAAAAACATGAGCTACATACTATAAAACAAACTAAAATCGGTCTCAGCCCTTATGATGATAAGCGGCAAATATCGAAATCTTCACCCGGCACATTACCATGGGGGCATTGCTCACTTATGCATGTGGATGACTAAGTTGATCAGGGTCTGTTCAACAGGTCAACAGGCCAACAGGGCCTGTTCAACAGGTCAACAGGCCAACAGGGCAGTTCAACAGGGTCTGTTGATCAGGGTCTGTTCAGTTCAACAGGGTCTGTTCAATAGGGTCTGTTCAGTTGTTCATTATTAGTATTATAATTATTCATATTATTATAACATTAACACTCATATTATTATTAGCATTAAAATTATTTTTATTACTAGAATAATCTACTAACGCACACATATTATATCCTAACCTGTATAACTTTCAAAAGAGCCCATATTGGTTGTACAGTAAAAAGAAGGCCAAAATACTAACGCACACATATTATATCCTAACCTGTATAACTTTCAAAAGAGCCCATATTGGTTGTACAGTAAAAAGATGGCCAAAATACTAACGCACACATATTATATCCTAACCTGTATAACTTTAAAAAGAGCCCATATTGGTTGTACAGTAAAAAGAAGGCCAAAATACTAACGCACACATATTATATCCTAACCTGTATAACTTTCAAAAGAGCCCATATTGGTTGTACAGCAAAAAGAAGACCAAAATACTAACGCACACATATTATATCCTAACCTGTATAACTTTAAAACGAGCCCATGTTGGTTATACAGTAAAAGAAGGCAAAAATTCCCCCTGTATAACTTAAAAAAGAGCCGTATATTATGTTATCTATAGAACTGTTTTCTGATTTCAAATCAGATAACGAAAAAAAAATATGCCACAAATGGTTTTGCTTTGAAAATTCGTTTTTCCATAAAAATCGAATGGGGACAATATGGGCCACGTTCACGTCGTGTCCCTGTTTAAACCGAGTGCCCTCTGGTAAGTGTAGTGTTTTTCAGGTATTTTTGCTCTTGCCCTCGTTTCAAGTTGTATGTATAAGTTAAGGATAATATTCTATCTATAAGCGAATATTGCACATTACTCCTACTCTGTTCAAATGCCCATACCCGCCAATGTCTTTTTCCATTCATTTTTTTGTTAGTGACGTCACCCTAAACACGCGACATGTATTAGCTATACTAAGGTCACAATTTCGTCGGGAATATATATTTTAGGGAATTTGGGTGGGATCTGGGAGGTCTTTGTATACTTACTTTACATCTTCCCTGTATAGATTTTTGTATAAAATTATGCAAGTAATTATCTGTTTAAGAAATGCATTTTTGTATATAAATGACACAATATATTGTTGTAAATTAGCAGTAGTCAATTAGCATAAATAAATCATTATCTAGACAAGCCTCGTGTATAATTAGTGTTTTGCATAATGATACTACATTTGCATCGCACTCGTCAAGGTTATTTTCCATCCTTTGAACTGACAATCGATTATTAAAATTCAATTAAAAGCTTGTAGGATATAATAAAATTTGAAATACAGGGGGGGATCTTCAAAATACTTTTGTGATTTGGCCCGATCAACCCCGTTCTTTTTTAAACAACTTATTTCATCACCCTAAGCACGCGATATGTATTTGCAACCTTTCACCCTCCTGCCGTTAGGGCATTAGCTATATCAACTTTGGCCCTATTGGCCCGATCAACCCCGTTCTTTTTTTAAACGACTCATGACGTGACTCTAACTACGTGACATACATCAGCTGTCGATTTTGACATTTGACAGGTGACATCTGACATGTGACAGTTCTTAATTGACAGGTGACAGGTGTCGTTTTCGAGTCACGCGCAAGAACCCATTTCATAGACCCCAACTTCGCATGCGCAATATCCTAGGCCCATTGTTTCCGGAGATATGAGTCATAAAAATCCCTCCGAAAATTAACATTGGAGGGCCCAGCCTGGTTTACCCTAATTTTGTACATTAGAAAACACCTCCATAACCCCACTTAAGGACCTTTTGTTCCAGCAATCTAATCAGATGTGCCCCCGTGGTTTCACGTTGTCTAACATTGTTTAGCAGTTTTAATCTATATGCTCTCGTAGCGTATTTTGCAAGGCTTTGAGGTTCGGCCCCAGAGGATTATGGTTCAAATCCCACCGAGGGCAAAAACTTTTTTATGGTATTATTATATTTTAAAATATTTTAACTGATTTACAACGTCATACCTACCATCGCGGTAAACAAGATATGAAAAGCAGGTGGCGCTACAGGTCTCAAGATAACAGGTACGTACATCTCTCCCCGTTAGGTGGCACCCCTACAATGATATTACTATATAATCGGGGTAACACGTGATCTGGGTTCCGCTGGGACAAAAGTTAGGTTAGAATAATGTGTGGGGGGTTAGGTGACAGCAGTGGAGGGTTCCACACAGGTCAATAGGGCCCTATATTACCGACATCGGATACCCTCGGGCGATCGTCGGGTGACCATCGGGTGACCACCGCTCGGGGTCGCTGACCTGCCTGAGCTAGCCTCGCGAATTATGCATAGGGTCTCGCGGTATCGCCTTCTATCATCATGCGCGCTCAACGCCTGTTGTGGAGGCTTCCTCCGCCGCGGTTCTGGGGCTCGCGCCGGACCAAGTGACCACGCCCTAAAATGGCCCGAAAACTGCAGATTTCAGCGCAATGTTATTTCTTATGGGATTTTGTCCTGAGAGTGACATTGCTATACTACTGCCCAGATTCGAAGTTTTACACTGGTCACTGTTACCGTTGGTTTACACTTAAGTACTACACTTTTAACACTAGTATAATAAAATGACATTATAAACACTGATAACAAGCGTTAAAAGTCTTTTTTTAATAGTGCTTGCAAATTAAATATTTTATGTGTTCAGAGATTCAAAGACTAAACATCTTATTTCTTCAGTTAAAATGTACAATTGTATACAGGGTGGTGCATCGATTCACCCAACATATTATATAATTCTATTAAGATTTGTCGAAGGGCGCTAAGGACTGTACCCAATGGACCTTTTTTGGTCAACCAGTTTTTGCAATTTTGTAGTTTATTATGAACCCTGTCTCAGTGAACAATAATAGATAATAGATACACAAGTAGTTTTAACAATGACACTTTAAATGAATGAATTACTATTTTAAAACTACTGGTATTGTTATTATTGCCCACAAATACAGAGGTCATAATATAGTAGAGATTATTTAGATAATAAATGAAATTAAAAATAAAGAAAACCCAAATAAAACTTGCAACAAAGAACGCTACAGGGCATTCTTTGTTTTCATACAAATCAAAAGCAAGAATAAATTAAAGGGAATATCAAGCTGACGCCCTTTAAAGAGAGTAAAATAATAGATCACATAAGTATTAGTGTTCTATCTTTTACCAGGTACCCAAGCGTGTACCTGAGGAAGAGAGGCATAATGTAATATGAGGGCGTAGGTATTTTGTATCCTTTTATAAACTGATTAATATCTGTGGTGAATGCTGATGGTGGGATATTGGGTCAGATCCGGAAGGTATTATTTCAGAAAAGTTAAGTAAAAATTAGAAATGAAACCAGTAGTATTGAAATTATGTTTTATTTTACATATAATTTATAATGAGCTAATTTATTAATAATCGTAATAATTTATACTTTTGTTTTTTATAGTTTTTTATGTTCAGTGGCGGATTTAGGATTTGGTCTTTCGGGTGGGAGGGGGGGGGGGTCAAGCAAATCTTAAATTATGTACATTAAAAAATACATTAATTAATACTTCCTAAATATAAATATAATAAAAAGAAAAAAAAAGAACAATACAAAAATATATTTCATATTTATATTTATAACATTTTTATAAAAAAATAAAGAAATATACATACAACTACATACAAAAAAGTTAATCTGAATCTGAAGATAAACAAATGTCACTTTTAAAATCTGAACCAGAATCTTCTGACACATGAATTATCAGTGGCTTAACCTGAACGTCCGGAATGTGTTCTTTTTGCCAATAATCCCTTATAAGTAAATGACGATAAAGCAAATTTTTCGTCATTGGCTGAAGTGCATTTCACTGCTGAACTTGGCTAAAGGCTATTTTCTTTTTCATTTTGAAAATACTCCAAAAGTCGAATGTTGAATAAACCCCAAAATTCCTCGCCCGTACCTGAATCTGTGGGTACCTGGGAAAAGGTTCTTTGTTTCGCTTTAATTTCTCATACCTGACAAAAAAAAGGCAATTAAGGGTTGGTACTTGCTAATTTCATGCCAATGATTTGTTTAGAAGAAAGAAAGATGATTAAAAGCTGTAGCTTTCTCTGTTGCAGGTTTTATTGCCCTTTCGGTATTTTTAAATAATATCTACTTTATCATAATAAATTACAAAAATATTAGTTGATCGAAAAGAGCTAAAGTTTGTTCTTATGGTGCAGCCCTTAACGCTCTTCAAATAATCGTATAATAGATGTTTCCAAAATAATCAGGAGGGCCAATATTTGACCACGTTAAAATTTGCATGGGATTCCCTATGTTGCGTGGATCGATGCACCAATATATACAGGATGTTTCCTAACTTCTCTGAAAAAATGAAGGAGGTGAATCATCACCTTAATTTAAGACGAAAATGTAGTATAAAGGTTTTTTGCATGTCCCTTTGTTTTCGAAATACAGGGTGTTAAAAAAAAAATTGCATTTCTTTTTTCATTTTATTAATTAATGCCAAACGATATTCTAATGATATTTGTTAAACATAAGGGATTAGATTTAAATTTTACCATCAGTTCATTGACGGGTAAAAGAGTACCTTCATTCTTTAGTTATTTTTCGTATTTTTATTATTATGTTGCGTTAAATGATACGAGTAGGCTTTGCCTCGTTCCATGGCAACCACATTTGTTTTCTCCGTAACATTTGTCTCCTGTTTAACATCTTTCAAATAATATCCTTTTGAATTGTTTTTGAATTTATTTGTACTACATTACATACTTTTAATAATTGCTGAGTTTACCAATCAAGAAATGGCTCAAGTTCATTTTATGTACGGTTTGCCAAATGGAAATGCGCTAGAGGCGAGACGTTTATGCAGAACGTTTTCCTAATTGACGAGTACCGCGTTCAGAAACATTTACAAGATTGCACGCCAGGTTAGAGGAAACAGGTAGCTTTGCAAAAAGCAAAATAGGCGGCTGACCACTTACAGTTAGAACCGTACGACTTGAGGAAGAGGTCTTAAATATAGTGGAAGAATTTCCAGGCACTAGTACGAGGAAAATCGGAAACGAGTTGAATGTGAGTTACAAAACAGTATGGAGTATCTTAAAGGACTATTTACTTTATCCTTATAACGTACAAAGAGTGCAAGCTTTGTTGCCTAGAGACTTTTCAGCTCGAGTTAATTTTTGTAACTGGTTTCAAGAAAATTCTTTAAGGGTCTCACATTTTTCGGCAAAAATACTATTTACAGATTAAGCGAATTTTTCCAGACAAGGCATCATAAATTTTCGCAACAACCATATTTGGGCGAAAGGTAATCCTCATGCTATCATCGAATGACATAACCAGTATACATTTTCTTTTAATATTTGGGCAGGGATTATTGGAGATAGCTTAGTTAAACCGTATTTTTTTCCAAATCGACATACTGGTGATGTCTATTACAACTTTCTTATAGATGAATTGCCAGAACTGATGGAAGCAGTGCCATTAGGAACGAGAACTTTAATGTGGTTCATGCATGACGGCGCTCCCCCTCACTTTGCAGTACGTGTTAGAAACTATTTAGATCAACAATATCCTGCTCGTTGGATAGGTAGAGGAGGACCTCACCCATGGCCACCCCGTTCGCCGGATCTGAATTTATACTACTCCTATTGAAACTGAAGAAGACCTTCGACTGCGTATTATTGACGGTTTTAATACGATTCGCGCCAGTCCCGAAATTTTCCAACACGTAAGAGACAATTTAGCACGTCGTGTACATGGGTGTTTACTTGCTCATAGAGGAAATTTTCAGAATTTTTTTTATGACTTTTGTTCATGTGAGTTCATTATTAAAAGTTTTTAAATCGATTATTAAAATGATTATTATTGCTTTACTAATTTTTAACACCCTGTATTTCGAAAAAGAAGCGACATGCGAAAGACTTTTATACCACATTTTCGTCTTAAAATAAAGTGAGGATTCACCTCCTTCATTTTTTCGGAGAGGTTAGGAAACACCCTGTATAGATATGTAGGCATTGAAAAGTTCCGCAAACATGAAACATGTTATTCAATACTGGTGCTAATTATCTTTAGGAAGTTCAAGATAAAGGAAGATCTTACATCATAGAATTTAAGAATACTAAACCAAGCGCCAGATAAATATGGATTTAGGAATGTATGGTCTAAAAATGAAATGCTGAACCCAAACACAGATGGAAGACTACCTATACTACCCAAGTCATTAAAAAGAAAACGGTTGATTCAGCTGAAGGCAAATAAAAATGGAACTGTTCCCATTTCAATTTTATTATATATAATTTAATAGATCATATAATTTTTAATGTAAATTTTGCAATTACTTAATCAATTTATTAATTTAGTTCTTAGCGCAGAATTCCTAATTAATGGATATATTACACGGTTTGATATAGGAGGCTGAGATTCAGATTCTGATTTATAATATTGACCAGTTTGGTAAGAAGGTGGGTCAACTGATGGGTCTTAATGTCTTGCAACTGAGCATTGGAAGCATTAATAAAAATTTTCAAGAGTTTAAAATTTTCCTTAATTCTATGAAAGTTCATTTTCATGTTGCCGTTTTAAGTAAAGCTTAGAACATTTCTTTCTTGCCACTTAAGAATATGGCAGGTTATAAAGTATTTTACAACAATTCCAAACTAAATCAAGATAAAGGGCTTTTGGTGTCGGTACACAGGGACGCGCCAAGTATTTTTCGCCCCGTCGTGCAAAATAATTATAGGCGCCTTTAACCAATATTATAATAGTGAGCTAAAATTACCACCCTTCTCTCATAGTTGATCGTTGAATTTTTTGAAGAAAACTCTATACTTTTTAGTACTAATGTCTATATTTATTTGTGACACAAACAGAAAGTACACAAAAAATATTTTAACAGTAACAAAACAAAAACAGTATCAAAGTTACAAAACATTAATTCAAAATTTAAAAAAAAAATAAAGAAATAAAATAGCGATTGTTTTGGAACAGATAATACATGATCATGATACATGATGGAGGGGTCTTACAAAAATTGGACTTTTCTAGCTTTACTTTTTACAAAGTCATTGACAAGATTTTCCATTTCAAGTTGCTTTAACCTCCTCGGGCCCAAGAACGAATTACTGTAAATTTTTGTATGCCAAGAAAAATAAATCATATTACGGGGTTCCAAAACACTAAACAATGGATAAAAAAAATTTTGGATGTGTACTTTTTTCAAAAATTGTGGTATCACTAATGATACATTGGGCCTATACCTTGACAGTAAAAGGAAAAATCATGTTATTAACTTTTATTGGTGAAATTTAGAAAAACAATTTCGTTGAATACTGCAAAATGTTAGGCCTCGACATCCAGAATTTCGGCATTTTGATCTTGATTTTTGGCTTTCACTAACGTATTCTGGAAGATGTTTAGCTTCCTTCCGTCGTAAGCGTTTGTCTGGAATTGAAGTAATTTTTCTTTTCTTTCTACTTGGCTCGTCTTCGCTGTCACTATCCTCTAAAGTAGATGTTTCTTTTTCTTTATCGTACAAAAGTGACATGGCCAGCGCAAACTTGAAGGCCAGGTAATCTTTAATTTCTTTTTGGGGACTTTCTGCAGCTAAGCAATCTTGTTTGTATTGTAACCAGCTAGCTGCAGCGCTAAAATCTATAAAAGCGTAAATGCATCGGATTGTCCATTTATTTGTTCTACTGCTCATAGGGTATTTGGACATAACCCTGTCCAGCAAGTCCACGCCGCCCATTTTCTCGTTATAGTGCTTAACTACAGATGGACGATTAATTTCTAAGTATTTTTTATCCTGCACTGACCAGCGTTTGCACAATCCTAGCGGTTCTGTTCCAAATTCTGCCGAAGCCAGATGAATGGGTTTAGAATCGAACCATTTGACAACAGCCATTTTATTGTCTTCGGTAACAAGCATGTCATAGGAGCCCCTCCCAGATTTTTTTAAATCTTTGTCTGTAAAAAACGGCAGATTAGTTTTTGGTATCCTCATTTTCATGAGTGTACCAGTTACATATATCTTTCGAGAAAGTAGTGTATCAACAAGTGTCTCTGACGTAAAATATCTATCGACAAATATAGATACTCCTATGGGCAAACTATCTGTAAGTTTAAGAACTACCCTTCCGCCGACATCCAATTTTTCTGGTGTCTGAATTAGGCTGGATTCAGTAGATTTGCCTTTTCCTTCGTACATATGAAAATTCAAAGGAATCCCCGTAGGGGTCGTCATGACAAAATTTTTTAATCCAACAGGGTTAGGCTTACCTCTCACAAATTGTCTCATTAATACCTTTCCATGAAACGGGATCATTTGCTCGTCGATTGACACGTTTTTAGATCTTTCATTTTGGAGACAAGCGCTCTGAATTTGATCCAACATAGGTCTGATTTTCCAAAATCTGTCGATTTCTTTCGCCTCCTTTGATACAGAATCATCCTCCACAATTTTGAGTCGTGTTCGAAGGGCAAAAAAACGATTTCTTGATATGGCATCTGAAACTATGGGTACCCTGGTGTCCCACCTCCAAAACATTCGTATTCTGGGTAAGTTGTAAATACCAATCAGCATACAACAAGCAAAAAACTTTTTTAATTCTTCTTTGCTGGTATTCAAAGAATTTCCTGTTTTCTTAACTTCATTCATGTTTGTGTACATGGCCACGGATTGGAAAAAGTTATCGTCGATATATCTATTGAAGTAGCTAATGGACTCTGGAAAATTTTCAGGTGTTAATAAATCTTTAACACAAGGAACGTATTCTTTAAGTTGCGGATCAAAACTGGTCCTCTTCCATTTTCTTTTTTTACCCCTTGGAATTAGATTTATTAGGGGCAAGTCATCATCTGAACTGTTACTGTCGTTAGCGATACCCTGTAAATTGCCGCCCCCTTCTTCTTCCTCACTTCCAATCATCTCTGCATCTTGATTGGCGCCCAAAACTTGGGTATCTGTTGGTTCATTCCATTCGTCGCACTCATCTTCATCATCATGAAAATTTTCGTCCAGGTCAGATTCATCCAAGTTTATATTTTCTATAGCGTCCTGTAGTTCTGCATCAGTAAGCCCTTAAAAAGATAAAAATTATTTTATAAACTACCTATCGTTTGGGTCCCATGGTATCATCACAGATACCCTATATTAAACCGATAAAATTTTAATTAAATCCTACTAATGTTACAATATCAAACAACCTGCAACATTACATAACTATTATTTGTACTTATTCTGCAAAAAAACACAATAAATATTTGCTACTTACTTTTATTTCGTGTATTTTTATTTGCAGCGGCCATGGCGTCTACACACACCAAAAGCAATAACAGACTAACTCGCTGGAATCATGCGATGCGTGACCTTGCAATTTTGTACGCTGTTCTAGGTTATATCATAGGTGATACCAGCGGGCCAAACGTCTCTATCACCACCCGAACATTTAAAATTAATTTTAGAACCGTAGTATCATATATGATACCTGGGGTCCGAAGAGGTTAAAAAGACAGACTCTATAGAAATGACAGCAAGATTTTCTAACCGCTCTTGGCCTATTCTAGATCGTAATTAATTTTTAATCAACTTTAATTTAGAGAATGACCTTTTGGCTGTAGCTACAGAAACTGAAATGGTTAATAATATGCGCAATGTAATCGTAATGTTTGGAAATGAGTGGGTTAGGTTATTTATGGCAATGTAATTAAGTGTTTCTACTACAGACGTCGCGTTTTTGTCGCAATTTTGCAGAAATTGTAATTCGTGTAAAAGTTCTGTTCCGTCTACATTTTTCTCGTTTCAATCTTTGTCAGTTAGGGTTTTTTCCAGTTTTTTACAAAAATTAAATTGATCTTTGTCAGAATATTTGCCGAAATCCTCAACATTCCACAAATAACTAAAAACATCAGAATGGCACGATAATAGTAGGTATAAATCTTTCATGTACGGATGAAAGAGTAATGTCTAGCATTCCGAAAAGCAATTTACCTTAAATTTCATTTCTTGATTTTCAATCGGCTGGTCGTCACCTTACTAAGAAAATTGTTTTTTAATCTTTCGTGGCCTTAAAATTTCTGCGGATATAAATTTTGCATCAACTTTTAAGCAAGAAGCTAGTTCTTTGGCACCTACTAATAAGTCAGTGAAGCCTTTGTCAGATCGATATTGTTTTATAAATTCATTGAGGTTATTTAAACTTTCGCAAGCCTGGAAAATATTAAATGTTATTGATTGCAGAATCTTAGTAACAACATCCACTTTACTTAGAATCTTGTACCATAAGAGTACCATACAGACAAACTCATAAGTTTTAATTTTTTTACCTAGGGAGGTAGCTAGATGTTTTGTAGTATTGTCAAAATTATTTCCGGATAAAACTTCATAAGGAGCATCGTAAATTTCGCCCAACTGAAATCTTAGTGGGGTTATTGTATCAATTCTGCTAGACCTTCTAGTATCTGACAAAGGCTTTAATGTCAGTTAATGTCAGACTTGAAATGTTACTTTTCAAAACAGACCACCGATTGGTTGAGGCAGAAAAGAAGTGACAGTCAACAGTGTTAAAAGTAATTGTTTACGTGGAAGCGTGTTAAAAATATTTTTAACAATACATTTTCTTATAATGAAATCAAACAAAATTATAATAATAACTTTAGGAGTTCCAAAGTTGCTCTTCTTGCAGACTCGTCAGTATCCACAGGAACAACCAAATCAACACTTTTATTAATTATTCAACTATCGACAAACATATTAAGCAGTCAAGAACCAAAGACAAAAATTGGACAAGAACGCAATTATTTAAATGACAGCATCTTTTTTATTTGTAAACAAGCATTTGTTAGTAACCATAGCGTTGGCAACGTTTGTCATTCACAACAACCTTGTGATTATTTGATTATTAAAATGCATTTTGAAGTTTATTGTCATTCCAAACTCCCCTATTTTATTATCGAAATAGGGCAGTTATACAAAAAACATTGTATGATATTTGTGTTAAAAGTTATTTTATTTTGTTCGTGAAATTGTTCAATTCGCTCCGCTCATTTTACTTTTTCACTCACAAAATAAAACATCACTTTTAACACTCACATCATAAATAACTATTATACTTACTAGAAATATTTTATTTCACAGCATCGTGTATGACAAGGTTCAAACTGTGGTTACAACAAGGTACAAACATTGCTCGTGGATTCATATCTATAATTCTTTTTTGTACACCTTGATGTTTACCCTTCATATTTAAACCATTATCATAACCTTGGCCGCGCATATTATAAATGTCTAAACCATAATTCTCCAAAGTTTTTAGTAGAAAGTTGGTTAAACCTTCACCGGTTGTATCACTTATAGAACAAAATGTTAAAAAACGTTCTTCGACACTAAATTTATTATTTTTTAAATTAACTTATCTTAAGCAAACAGACTGCTCCTGGCGGCTCACATCATAAGTACAATCAAGTAATATAGAAAAATACTTTGCTTCTTTAACTTCGTTTAAAATATTATTTCTCATATTGTCACCTATTAGTTTAGTGGTTTCGTTTTGAATTTTATCTCCAAGGTAAAGTGGAATATTTTTTTGAGATCTATTAATATGTGCAGGAGGCATGACTGGATCAAATTTTGCTATCATTTCTATTCATTTTAAAAAGTTTTCATTATTTCTTTCAAATAATTTGTTACTAGGACCACGAAAAGCCAAGTTTTGTTCAGCCAAAAATTGAATAGTATAAATTGTTCTTTCAAATGACACTGTTTTTTTTTTCAATGTTTAGTTTCATTTTTTAATAAATTCTGCATTTCTGGATCAACGGTTCGATTAGTTTTTAATCTTTCTTGTAAATCTGACCAAACACGTAAGTCTTGAAAATGAGATTTACTTTTTTCGTGGATATTCAAATGTTGATTACTTAATTTAGTGTTTTTAAAAGTCAATGGATTGTTGGTGTTGGGGTCATTGAACATTTTACAGCAGAAACAGAAAGCTGCATTTTTTTCAATAGAATATAGCAACCAATGACGCTGAACCTTTTCACCATTTAACAAAATTCGAGTAAAATATATATCGGAAAACGTACGTACACTTTTGTCTTTAAGATGATTTTCTTTTGATAATGCATTGGACCTTTTTTGACAAGTTCTTGCACCTGGATTGGAGATAATACACTCGGCGAAAGACCTGGATCGTTAGAAAAGGGCGCTCCTTCAGATAATTCATCTTGCTTACTCGAACATGATGGTACCGACACTGACTGAAACGTATCAGGATCTAATTCTTTTGGATCTTCATCCTTCCTCATTAGCTTGCTTTTCTAATTCTGATGGACAGTTTGATTTTGTTGAATGTAGAAAATCACTGTTATCAGAAGTAGTGTCTTGTGTGGTCTTTTGAAAAAAGTTACTAATTTTAAAATTGGTTTTCTCAAAGTCTATCTCCCGTTTTCGCTTGTTAAGCAGACAATTTCTTTTTTTCTTCTCTGGTCATCTAAAAAAAATAAATAAAAAATATTAAACACTAAGCCTTATTTGTTTCATAAACAAAAGTTATTAAAAAGAAAAACAATTATTTTCAAGTCGATAGGAATAGACAGAGCTGGACCAGTGGTGCTAGTGGTGCGTTTTATGATCTAACCCAGGTGGTGCAGGTGGTGCGTTTTATGACCTAACCCGGGTGGTTCGGTGGTGCTGTTTACAACCTAACCCGAAATTAAACCCGACTTTTTACGATCTAACCCAAGTGCTTTCATGAGGCGGCTTCTTATCTAACCCTAATTTGAACCTGAATATTTATGAACTGACCCGAGATAAAACCCGACTTTTTACGACCTAACCTGGGTGCTTTCGTGAGGCGGCTTCTTATCTAACCCTAATTTGAACCTGAATATTTATGATCTGACCCGAGATAAAACCCGACTTTTTATGATTTAACCTTAGTGGAAACGCCGCTGCTAAAGCGGGATAATTAAACCCCAATTTTTATAAGCCATCCTTAAACCCGACTTTTTAGGATCCAACCTGAGCCATCCTTAAACCAGACTTTTTATGATTTAACCTTCGTTGAAACGCCGCTGCTAAAGCGGGATAGTAAAATCATGATTTATATTTTCTAACTTAGTGAAACGCCGCTGGCGGGTAGTAAAGCGAAATAAAACCCCAATTTATATGATCTAACAACATAAGTATAATAAGGCGGCACATTATTTGTCACCGCAATAATTATTTATACCTAAATGACCCTCTCAAACCCTCTGCCGACTCGATTTAAAAAGAAAGGGACATAAAACTTTATTTATTTCGAAGAACCCTCATTAAAATTCAGAAGCATATCTAATAATTGTTTTCAATTTTGCACCACTTATAAAAAATACAATAAAATAATTACCATCTAGAACCATTAACTAGCGATTTCTTTGTACTGGAAATGGATAAATTATAGGACTATCTTGTAATGAGAACAGTAGACAATAAATAAAACTTAAATACGTATATGGCTCTATATATCATTCGACCTTTACTTAAAATACCAACTAGGTATAGGTACTATACAACTTGTGTTCGCCATCAGGTAAAAGCCCTCATAATGCTTTTATAAAAATTTTGGATAATATCATAATGTAAGTAAATAGGGTACAATTTCAGGAAAAAAGTAAAAAAAAATTAATTCACAGTGTAAAATTGTAGTTAAATGGATTGTAAATACGAAATAATATAAAAAGCTACCTTTTGTTTGTGATGATGTATGCACAATAACTCTATATTATTCGGCCCTTAAACTGAAAATACCCACTAGATAGGTATCATAAGCTGTATTTGTCATCAGGTAGAACCCCCAATAAAATTATGAATATCAGGCGTAGGCAACAAATTAGCAATCTTAACTTATTTTCAACACGAGCATAGAAATATGGGGTTGTTAAATATTTTACAACCTTAATTCTCAATGTCAACAATAAGCAAATCACGTTGGTTTTTTTTTAATTTATTATTAAATTCATTAGAATAATACTTATTAATCTGGCTAACTTAAGAAACTGACAATATAACGACCATCCAAAAAAATCATAATACATTACTGGGAGTGAAAGCAATTGCGCTGCAAAATATAGTGTATACCGACTCTGAGGTAGTTAATTAAAATCACAATTACTACATATAAAAATGTTCAATACTATTAGCGTCACCTACGCATAGGGTTAAAAAGTATGAGAAACTTTGCGAATATCATTTTCCATGATTCTCTCGACCACCACATCGATGTCACATTTCAATATTCTCGCCAACATTTAACTTTTGAAATTAGCATAATAACAAATCCTTTACAATGAATTAAACAAACGCATACATAATTTTAAAATCTCATAATAAGAATATAAGCTAAAATTATAATGTGTAACAGCTCCAAAATCTAACAAGTTTGGACTAGTCGAATGACGTCAGTTTACATCTGTAGAGAATACCCAACTCTCAACTCATAAAAAATGGTCAAACTTTGTCGGTAAATACCCTTCTATGATGCAGGGGAAGGACAGGTAACTCGAGATGCTTATAAAGAAACGTTAAAGAACATTATTTGCTTATTTCTAGACTCTTAAAAATTAGATGCAATCGAACAATAAATGTTTTCATCATGTATATTTATCAGTAACACATTACTTTCGACATACGTAAATTCAAATTGATAATTACTTGCCTTAGTACTTTTTTAGAAGCTTGAATCATTGCATATAACCGTCTGAGGGTACCCAAACTTCCCCTAACATATTTCTCCGTAACCGGGGAAAAAGAGGTAAAAAAGCAAAATAACAGCTTCAAGTGTCTTTGCAAACAACCGGCAATAAAATAGAGTATTTCAGTTTTCAATTTTTCGTAAATAAAAGTTGGCTAGATTAATAGTCTCTGTGAATATAATAACATAACCAAAGTGATATGATGTAAATTTAGGAGTACAGTACAAATTATTCCTCTATTAAAATATACCGCAAATAACTAACTACCAAAGGATTTTTGATATTTTGAATATATTTAATGCTCATAGCATTATCACATTTCCAAAGGCTCTAAATTTTAGAAAAATGTTCTAATAGAATATGTCTATCAATATAAAGTAAAGGTATTGTTAGGTTTTTTTTAAAAAAAATACGACCTACAACAGTCTCTGCTACAGCATGGCTGACTCTGTGAGACCATAATAATTATATCAATAATCGAGTCATCCTTATGATAATATTTTCTTCCAATATCCGGCTCCACTATCCATAAAAGTTATGTTAGAAAATTCATAATTGAGAGCATTGTAATTTTTAAAAAGAAATTCACTTCACACACAAAGATGAAGCCAATCGATTCATGAAAATAATGCAAGTCAGTATGTGTATGTTATGGCTAACTGTTTAAATGTCTATACCTTCCACGTTTGTCGGAAGAAATTCTTTTCTTTATACTAGTATTTTAGTTGAAAATAAGATTGTAAATCGTGTACAAAACAACCGTCCCTTATGGATTTGAACGAAAATCGTAGATTTGACTATTTTCATGAAAAATAAATCTAAGTACGGAATAATGCAGGAGAGAGACCTATTTCTCTTGCATATTTAATTTCTTTGATAGTAAGAACTAATCTTTTTATTTTACAAAGGTAAAAAAAGCTAAAGATCGGCGTTGTCAGTCAGGTATAAGAACTGATTTAACACGATGGTTTTTGTACAAACGTTCACATACAATTGTATGCTTTTTAACCGATTGTGTCGGAAAAAAATGACGTTTTATAGATTAGATATTTAGACGAAGAGCTAACCTTCTCAATAAAGTATTGATTATTGCCCTGGTAGCTAGACAACACTTTTTATGTTAGTCAAAAAAAATTTTTTTTTCGGACGCTATTACAGATTTCATCGTTAACTAACAAACATTAAGACCAAAAAATTAGCGTGCAAGATGAAATGTATAGGTTCACTTCATTTTTACATTATTTTACAACTGTCAATCGCATTAAAAACAAGATCGAATAAAAAATAACTTATGACATATGTACGAAAAATGTTTTTCGGACTATTTAGGTTACCGGCCGCATTACGTCTGAAATACTACATTTTTCGAGCTTATAACATAATTTACTATTTTAACGTTAAAATAGGGGAAATGATGTATCGAAATGGGTACTTTTTTGTCGGTCACGAGATTATAGTTTCTTTTAAAATGAACTCTAATATTTACAGCACAAATTATCCTTTAAGCCACATTAGTTTAAAACACGTCTGTCGCTTTCTCTCTATTGTGAGTTTGATTAAAGTATAGCGTAGTATGTATTTAGATGAATTTCGTAAATGTTGAATACTTTCAAAACTGAAAAAGCCGCCCTTTGCAATAAATATCTCCATAGAGTTAGGTACCCTGCAGATTAAGGGTATTTCAGCGGATAATCATATACGAATTCAAAGATTTTGTCTATTTTAATGGATTAACAAACAATATCTATAGGATAACTTTACTGATAAAAAAAAAAAAAGAACAAAAATCCATAAAGTCTAGGCTCACATGAAATTCCATAAAGAGCAGCTGCATAGCCTTATCACATCAAACTATATTTTTATTTCATTCTATTGCCAAAAGTCTGTGTTTAGGAGATTATCATTCATTTTAAAATGAACTCTAATATGTACATCACCATAAACTACCTCTTAAGCCGTCTTAAAAATAGACTTTTCGATTTGCCTCTATATTGATTTTCTAATATTAAATATCTACAATAGTCGAAATTCGCTCGCTAATACCTATGTATGGAAGGTTTCTTCAAAAAATGACAATTTTGTTGTTTAATGGCTTGAAAAAAATGGAAAAAGGAGGTTTTTGCATTAATTTATTTCCAGATGAGTGTTAAAAAATACTTATAAAACTCGGTATACCGAAGATCAAGCATTAATGAGAGGGTTGAGTCCTGTTTGCCAAATCCTGATTTTTAATTTGACGTTGGCAACGCTACAATTTCTTAACATTTATCATAAGAGGCGTATATTTTTGGGGCTTAGATCTACCAGTTTATCCACATTCCATTTATTGTTAGTGCTTTAGTAATTTTACTTTCCAATTATTTTTTACCAAAACGCGTAGTTGAAACAGTGCCTATATCAGACGATATAATAAATTTTAAGGATTAATTCGCTTACAAATACACTTCAATTTATTTAGGCTAAAGCAGCCAGACATATACTGGAACTACGAAAACCCTATTACAATTTGGTTGCCTAGAGAAAATTTTGTAAAAAACATAGCTTTCTACACAAATGCTGGCACATTACGCATCTATCCTTTTAAGATGCCTGGCGACGTTAATGTAAGCATTGACATAATGACGCAAGATATAGGTAGGTACAAGAATATTCAAGATTTCTATTAACGATACACTTCAGCATACATGCGAGATGTCATTAATGTCTACGGAAGGCAACAGACATACCAGCTATTTTTACATGGGTTCCATAGACTTGGACGCCTCTTGTTTAGAAATATTTGATGTCATCTTGAGGAGTTCCGTATTGAAGCATCAAACCTACCTGCCAAATAATTGACGAAATACGGGATATCATAAAATATGTCCCCCATCGAACTAAATGATCCTATAAACCAGCTTCACAGACTGTAATTTGTGATGCTAACACGATTAATACGCAATAGAACAAGATTAAGAAACAAAATTTTAAACAAATATATTGGATATATAATTAGTTGTTTTGTTTGTTTTTTTAACTAATTTAAACTAGCTCTTTATCACACGAAAATAAATAAATAATTTACGGTTACAGATCAATTATTATTTTAAAAAGCTGTATAACTAAATATATTATGTTATTAGGAATATTCTGTCTAAAGTAACAGCTGATCTTAGTCGAAAATGAGATTATTGATTGTTGAATTCGTTAGGTATGAAATAAAATTAGAGATTTCGTCTATTTTTTCACGTTTAAAAAGAATACCTCTATTTAGCTAAAAATGAAACGATTACAGTGGTAGATTAATTCACTTTACCAAGCATGTAAACTACTAATTTTGCAATAAATATCTTCTATATTTCTAGGTAGGTTTACTCGAAAATGTTGGGCTATTTTCATCAAAAATCCCGATACGAAATTGAAAAATTTACCTATTTTTGTCGGTTTACAAAGTGATAGTGAAATATTGGTTTGATCAAAGAACAATAATTATTTTAAAAATGTTGCATAAAATGTCGGTGTTATCAGGCAGGTAAGAAGTTATTTATCTGAATCTTATTTGTACCAATAGCGTTTATATACAAATGCTAGTTTTTAATGCTAAATAGGGGAGATGTGATTCGATGAGAGATCTTTACAAGTAAAATTATTATTTGTCTATTTGATCCTGCCAATTTTAGAAATCCATCCTCATAAGTTTGCGATCATGTTTTAAACCCCTATCGTTTAGTTAGTGATATTCCAAGCACTCGAAATATACTTATTTCTTTTGAATAAATGTGCTAAAACTGCCTTTTAAAAGATATGCTGTTCTGGTTTTATGGGATTTAGAGTAGCGGGTGAATAAAATGATGTAATAATGTAATAATAAGGATCTGGGTAATCAATCAAGAGCGGTATTCGCTAGTAGTTTAAAAAGCGGACGCTATGAGGAAGCTTATGATAGTGGTAACATTGATATAAAACAGAAGGTTATCTTTTTGAAAACTAGATCTGCTGAAATATTTAAGTAATATCTTTTATCTTATAGTTGGTTCACACAAGTATAACTAACTACATTTTCGTATTTACATCGTATATAAGGATAGAGAGAAAAATCATCCAAATGTCTAACTACCTATTTCGTGTTTTTTTTTTGTTGTTTTATAGTCTACTATCTACCTACATAAAAAAAAAACAAGTATATTTTCATATTTTTATCGGTCTTAAGTTCGATTTCAAAAGGACACTCCCACTTTTTGATAATTTCACAGTCTAAGCACATAGATCTTATATTTTTATTTACGATCAATTCATCTTTATTCGCCAATCGTCTCAAACGAGTCTGCTTTTGAAAGTAATATAGCCTTAGTATTCAGAAAATATTAATGATATCGGAGCCTAAAACATCCTTGACACTAAAAAATCATTGTGTTTCCTAACAAAACCCATCATCTTGTCTATTTAGCTTGCTTTCCTATTGTTTAGCAGGTTAAATAAAATTATTATTTCGCTCTTTTTGTTTGTACTGAATCGTTAGGGGAATACGATTCTAGTCCTATAAGAGAGACAGTTAAAATTTATGTAAGCAATCAGAAATCCTACACTATGAGCTACTTAGTTAAAATTTCATATTTCCTTCCTGGGTCAGGGAAAATTTGTGTTGTGTCGGTCAAAATTTATAAAATACGAAAAAAATGCTAGATGCATTTTTATCATGACTTTCTATCTAATACCATCTTATTTCAAGGTATAATTCGGTTGTCAAAATGAGAATCTAAAAAATCCTCGTGTTTCCTCACAAAACCCATCATCTTGCCTATTTAGCTTGCTTTTCTATTGTTTAGCAGGTTAAATAAAATTATTATTTCGCTCTTTTTGTCTGTACTGAATCGTTAGGGGGATACGTTTCTAGTTCTATAAGAGAGACAGTTAAAATTTATGTAAGCAATCAGAAATCCTACACTATGAGCTACTTAGTTAAAATTTCATATTTCCTTCCTGGGTCAGGCAAAATTTGTGATGTGTCGGTCAAAATTTATAAAAATACGAAAAAAATGCTGGATGCATTTTTAGCGTGACTTTCTATTTAATACCATCTTATTTCAAGGTATAATTCGGTTGTCAAAATGAGAATAAAATAATTTTCCCATCGTTTATGTCATCTTAAAAAAGTCAAAAGGTTATATTCTGTAGAGGGTCAGATACATTCAAATTTAAATATTATTTTCTCCAAGAAGAATTTTAAGATAGTATTATAGTAAATAAAAATTCTATACCTCCAATATTTCTTGGAAACATATCGTGTTCTAGCGACATAACCCAAAAGTACCTCTATTCAGAAACGCATCGTACTTTTCTTGTCAAACTTGACTTTGTTGTAATGTTGTATGCAGAGCACTTTGAAAACAAAAATTAGATTAGAAACCGCCGCCTCTTAAGGTATACTTTTTTAGGTCTTACATAGGGTACACTGGTATACAGAACAATTGTCATCTTTAATTGTCTCATTGTCCCATCCATTACATACATTATTATAATCTTAAAGCACCTGTTACCAGCATTATCTGTTTTTATGGTTTTCATAAAACATAGCGATTACCGATGAAAATTATACGAAAACTTAATAAATAACTTTTTTTTCAACTGAAATAGACTGATTTTCGATGGAAAAATGTTACTTATAACTAAAAATGAATATAAGACATATACGCAATGATATTTAGAATAAACCAATCTTTTCTAAAATTACTATGAAATATTCACAAAATCGTTTCGTTATAACCAAAGTAGCAAGGCTTGCAGATTTCGTATAGAGTTCAAACGCGATACTGAGATAATCTTTTTTTATATTTTTGTAGGATAATTAACCACTACGTTGTACTTGAGAGAGGACTTTCTTGAAAAATCCTCAAATTTCTCTGCAATTTTGTTCCTTCTAGAGTTAAATTCACACAGAAAACCCCGTATTCTTATCTTTCAGGTTGGTATATTAAAAAGGGCTTATTAGTATGGTTTAGAAAGCAAGCAATATTAATTAACGAATGTTTTTTCGTCGTATGAAGAGTTGAAATTTTTTTTCCACTCCAATGGTTGCGATGCAGAGAGTCGGGTTTCATCATAATCTTTCAGGGTAGCTCAGGTTTGATTGCATGTACTAAGGTTAGTGCTCCTTGTAATCGGTTTCAGGTTTGACGCGCCCCCCTCAGGTTAGTTCAGGTTTCTCAAGTGTTTAAGAAACCTGAACTAACCTGAGGGGGGCGCGTCAAACGTCAAAAACTTTGTAAACCGACAAAAATAGGTAAATTTTTCAATTTCGTATCGGGATTTTTGATGAAAATAGCCCAACATTTTCGAGTAAACCTACCTAGAAATATAGAAGATATTTATTGCAAAATTAGTAGTTTACATGCTTGGTAAAGTGAATTAATCTACAAAAATATAAAAAAAGATCATCTCAGTATCGCGTTTGAACTCTATACGAAATCTGCAAGCCTTGCTACTTTGGTTTTGGTTATAACGAAACGATTTTGTGAATATTTCATAGTAATTTTAGAAAAGATTGGTTTATTCTAAATATCATTGCGTATATGTCTTATATTCATTTTTAGTTATAAGTAACATTTTTCCATCGAAAATCAGTCTATTTCAGTTGAAAAAAAAGTTATTTATTAAGTTTTCGTATAATTTTTATCGGTAATCGCTATGTTTTATGAAAACCATAAAAACAGATAATGCTGGTAACAGGTGCTTTAAGATTATAATAATGTATGTAATGGATGGGACAATGAGACAATTAAAGATGACATTTGTTCTGTATACCAGTGTACCCTATGTAAGACCTAAAAAAGTATACCTTAAGAGGCGGCGGTTTCTAATCTAATTTTTGTTTTCAAAGTGCTCTGCATACAACATTACAACAAAGTCAAGTTTGACAAGAAAAGTACGATGCGTTTCTGAATAGAGGTACTTTTGGGTTATGTCGCTAGAACACGATATGTTTCCAAGAAATATTGGAGGTATAGAATTTTTATTTACTATAATACTATCTTAAAATTCTTCTTGGAGAAAATAATATTTAAATTTGAATGTATCTGACCCTCTACAGAATATAACCTTTTGACTTTTTTAAGATGACATAAACCATGGGAAAATTATTTTATTCTCATTTTGACAACCGAATTATACCTTGAAATAAGATGGTATTAAATAGAAAGTCACGCTAAAAATGCATCCAGCATTTTTTTCGTATTTTTATAAATTTTGACCGACACATCACAAATTTTGCCTGACCCAGGAAGGAAATATGAAATTTTAACTAAGTAGCTCATAGTGTAGGATTTCTGATTGCTTACATAAATTTTAACTGTCTCTCTTATAGAACTAGAAACGTATCCCCCTAACGATTCAGTACAGACAAAAAGAGCGAAATAATAATTTTATTTAACCTGCTAAACAATAGAAAAGCAAGCTAAATAGGCAAGATGATGGGTTTTGTGAGGAAACACGAGGATTTTTTAGATTCTCATTTTGACAACCGAATTATACCTTGAAATAAGATGGTATTAGATAGAAAGTCATGATAAAAATGCATCTAGCATTTTTTTCGTATTTTATAAATTTTGACCGACACAACACAAATTTTGCCTGACCCAGGAAGGAAATATGAAATTTTAACTAAGTAGCTCATAGTGTAGGATTTCTGATTGCTTACATAAATTTTAACTGTCTCTCTTATAGGACTAGAATCGTATTCCCCTAACGATTCAGTACAAACAAAAAGAGCGAAATAATAATTTTATTTAACCTGCTAAACAATAGGAAAGCAAGCTAAATAGACAAGATGATGGGTTTTGTTAGGAAACACAATGATTTTTTAGTGTCAAGGATGTTTTAGGCTCCGATATCATTAATATTTTCTGAATACTAAGGCTATATTACTTTCAAAAGCAGACTCGTTTGAGACGATTGGCGAATAAAGATGAATTGATCGTAAATAAAAATATAAGATCTATGTGCTTAGACTGTGAAATTATCAAAAAGTGGGAGTGTCCTTTTGAAATTGAACTTAAGACCGATAAAAATATGAAAATATACTTTTTTTTTTTTTTATGTAGGTAGATAGTAGACTATAAAACAACAAAAAAAAAAAACACGAAATAGGTAGTTAGACATTTGGATGATTTTTCTCTCTATCCTTATATACGATGTAAATACGAAAATGTAGTTAGTTATACTTGTGTGAACCAACTATAAGATAAAAGATATTACTTTAATATTTCAGCAGATCTAGTTTTCAAAAAGATAACCTTCTGTTATATATCAATGTTACCACTATCATAAGCTTCCTCATAGCGTCCGCTTTTTAAACTACTAGCGAATACCGCTCTTGATTGATTACCCAGATCCTTATTATTACATTATTACATCATTTTATTCACCCGCTACTCTAAATCCCATAAAACCAGAACAGCATATCTTTTAAAAGGCAGTTTTAGCACTTTTATTCAAAAGAAATAAGTATATTTCGAGTGCTTAGAATATCACTAACTAAACGATAGGGGTTTAAAACATGATCGCAAACTTATGAGGATGGATTTCTAAAATTGGCAGGATCAAATAGACAAATAATAATTTTACTTGTAAAGATCTCTCATCGAATCACATCTCCCCTATTTAGCATTAAAAACTAGCATTTGTATATAAACGCTATTGGTACAAATAAGATTCAGATAAATAACTTCTTACCTGCCTGATAACACCGACATTTTATGCAACATTTTTAAAATAATTATTGTTCTTTGATCAAACCAATATTTCACAATCACTTTGTAAACCGACAAAAATAGGTAAATTTTTCAATTTCGTATCGGGATTTTTGATGAAAATAGCTCAACATTTTCGAGTAAACCTACCTAGAAATATAGAAGATATTTATTGCAAAATTAGTAGTTTACATGCTTGGTAAAGTGAATTAATCTACCACTGTAATCGTTTCATTTTTAGCTAAATAGAGGTATTCTTTTTAAACGTGAAAAAATAGACGAAATCTCTAATTTTATTTCATACCTAACGAATTCAACAATCAATAATCTCATTTTCGACTAAGATCAGCTGTTACTTTAGACAGAATATTCCTAATAACATAATATATTTAGTTATACAGCTTTTTAAAATAATAATTGATCTGTAACCGTAAATTATTTATTTATTTTCGTGTGATAAAGAGCTAGTTTAAATTAGTTAAAAAAACAAACAAAACAACTAATTATATATCCAATATATTTGTTTAAAATTTTGTTTCTTAATCTTGTTCTATTGCGTATTAATCGTGTTAGCATCACAAATTACAGTCTGTGAAGCTGGTTTATAGGATCATTTAGTTCGATGGGGGACATATTTTATGATATCCCGTATTTCGTCAATTATTTGGCAGGTAGGTTTGATGCTTCAATACTGAACTCCTCAAGATGACATCAAATATTTCTAAACAAGAGGCGTCCAAGTCTATGGAACCCATGTAAAAATAGCTGGTATGTCTGTTGCCTTCCGTAGACATTAATGACATCTCGCATGTATGCTGAAGTGTATCGTTAATAGAAATCTTGAATATTCTAGTACCTACCTTTATCTTGCGTCATTATGTCAATGCTTACATTGACGTCGCCAGGCATCCTAAAAGGATAGATGCGTAATGTGCCAGCATTTGTGTAGAAAGCTATGTTTTTTTCAAAATTTTCTCTAGGCAACCAAATTGTAATAGGGTTTTCGTAGTTCCAGTATATGTCTGGCTGCTTTAGCCTAAATAAATTGAAGTGTATTTGTAAGCGAATTAATCCTTAAAATTTATTATATCGTCTGATATAGGCACTGTTTCAACTACGCGTTTTGGTAAAAAATAATTGGAAAGTAAAATTACTAAAGCACTAACAATAAATGGAATGTGGATAAACTGGTAGATCTAAGCCCCAAAAATATACGCCTCTTATGATAAATGTTAAGAAATTGTAGCGTTGCCAACGTCAAATTAAAAATCAGGATTTGGCAAACAGGACTCAACCCTCTCATTAATGCTTGATCTTCGGTATACCGAATTTTATAAGTATTTTTTAACACTCATCTGGAAATAAATTAATGCAAAAACCTCCTTTTTCCATTTTTTTCAAGCCATTAAACAACAAAATTGTCATTTTTTGAAGAAACCTTGCATACATAGGTATTAGCGAGCGAATTTCGACTATTGTAGATATTTAATATTAGAAAATCAATATAGAGGCAAATCGAAAAGTCTATTTTTAAGACGGCTTAAGAGGTAGTTTATGGTGATGTACATATTAGAGTTCATTTTAAAATGAATGATAATCTCCTAAACACAGACTTTTGGCAATAGAATGAAATAAAAATATAGTTTGATGTGATAAGGCTATGCAGCTGCTCTTTATGGAATTTCATGTGAGCCTAGACTTTATGGATTTTTGTTCTTTTTTTTTTTATCAGTAAAGTTATCCTATAGATATTGTTTATTAATCCATTAAAATAGACAAAATCTTTGGATTCGTATATGATTATCCGCTGAAATACCCTTAATCTGCAGGGTACCTAACTCTATGGAGATATTTATTGCAAAGGGCGGCTTTTTCAGTTTTGAAAGTATTCAACATTTACGAAATTCATCTAAATATATTCTACGCTATACTTTAATCAAACTCACAATAGAGAGAAAGCGACAGACGTGTTTTAAACTAATGTGGCTTAAAGGATAATTTGTGCTGTAAATATTAGAGTTCATTTTAAAAGAAACTATAATCTCGTGACCGACAAAAAGTACCCATTTCGATACATCATTTCCCCTATTTTAACGTTAAAATAGTAAATTATGTTATAAGCTCGAAAAATGTAGTATTTCAGACGTAATGCGGCCGGTAACCTAAATAGTCCGAAAAACATTTTTTGTCCATATGTCATAAGTTATTTTTTATTCGATCTTGTTTTTAATGCGATTGACAGTTGTAAAATAATGTAAAAATGAAGTGAACCTATACATTTCATCTTGCACGCTAATTTTTTGGTCTTAATGTTTGTTAGTTAACGATGAAATCTGTAATAGCGTCCGAAAAAAAAATTTTTTTTGACTAACATAAAAAGTGTTATCTAGCTACCAGGGCAATAATCAATACTTTATTGAGAAGGTTAGCTCTTCGTCTAAATATCTAATCTATAAAACGTCATTTTTTTCCGACACAATCGGTTAAAAAGCATACAATTGTATGTGAACGTTTGTACAAAAACCATCGTGTTAAATCAGTTCTTATACCTGACTGACAACGCCGATCTTTAGCTTTTTTTACCTTTGTAAAATAAAAAGATTAGTTCTTACTATCAAAGAAATTAAATATGCAAGAGAAATAGGTCTCTCTCCTGCATTATTCCGTACTTAGATTTATTTTTCATGAAAATAGTCAAATCTACGATTTTCGTCCAAATCCATAAGGGACGGTTGTTTTGTACACGATTTACAATCTTATTTTCAACTAAAATACTAGTATAAAGAAAAGTATTTCTTCCGACAAACGTGGAAGGTATAGACATTTAAACAGTTAGCCATAACATACACATACTGACTTGCATTATTTTCATGAATCGATTGGCTTCATCTTTGTGTGTGAAGTGAATTTCTTTTTAAAAATTACAATGCGCTCAATTATGAATTTTCTAACATAACTTTTATGGATAGTGGAGCCGGATATTGGAAGAAAATATTATCATAAGGATGACTCGATTATTGATATAATTATTATGGTCTCACAGAGTCAGCCATGCTGTAGCAGAGACTGTTGTAGGTCGTATTTTAAAAAAAAAAAAACCTAACAATACCTTTACTTTATATTGATAAACATATTCTATTAGAACATTTTTCTAAAATTTAGAGCCTTTGGAAATGTGATAATGCTATGAGCATCAAATATATATTTAAAATATCAAAAATCCTTTGGTAGTTAGTTATTTGCGGTATATTTTAATAGAGGAATAATTTGTACTGTACTCCTAAATTTACATCATATCACTTTGGTTATGTTATTATATTCACAGAGACTATTAATCTAGCCAACTTTTATTTACGAAAAATTAAAAACTGAAATACTCTATTTTATTGTCGGTTGTTTGCAAAGACACTTGAAGCTGTTATTTTGCTTTTTTACCTCTTTTTCCCCGGTTACGGAGAAATATGTTAGGGGAAGTTTGGGTACCCTCAGACGGTTATATGCAATGATTCAAGCTTCTAAAAAAGTACTAAGGCAAGTAATTATCAATTTGAATTTACGTATGTCGAAAGTAATGTGTTACTGATAAATATACATGATGAAAACATTTATTGTTCGATTGCATCTAATTTTTAAGAGTCTAGAAATAAGCAAATAATGTTCTTTAACGTTTCTTTCTAAGCATCTCGAGTTACCTGTCCTTCCCCTGCATCATAGAAGGGTATTTACCGACAAAGTTTGACCATTTTTTATGAGTTGAGAGTTGGGTATTCTCTACAGATGTAAACTGACGTCATTCGACTAGTCCAAACTTGTTAGATTTTGGAGCTGTTACACATTATAATTTTAGCTTATATTCTTATTATGAGATTTTAAAATTATGTATGCGCTTGTTTAATTCATTGTAAAGGATTTGTTATTATGCTAATTTCAAAAGTTAAATGTTGGCGAGAATATTGAAATGTGACATCGATGTGGTGGTCGAGAGAATCATGGAAAATGATATTCGCAAAGTTTCTCATACTTTTTAACCCTATGCGTAGGTGACGCTAATAGTATTGAACATTTTTATATGTAGTAATTGTGATTTTAATTAACTACCTCAGAGTCGGTATACACTATATTTTGCAGCGCAATTGCTTTCACACCCAGTAATGTATTATGATTTTTTTGGATGGTCGTTATATTGTCAGTTTCTTAAGTTAGCCAGATTAATAGGTATTATTCTAATGAATTTAATAATAAATTAAAAAAAAAAACCAACGTGATTTGCTTATTGTTGACATTGAGAATTAAGGTTGTAAAATATTTAACAACCCCATATTTTTATGCTCGTGTTGAAAATAAGTTAAGATTGCTAATTTGTTGCCTACGCCTGATATTCATAATTTTATTGGGGGTTCTACCTGATGACAAATACAGCTTATGATACCTATCTAGTGGGTATTTTCAGTTTAAGGGCCGAATAATATAGAGTTATTGTGCATACATCATCACAAACAAAAGGTAGCTTTTTATATTATTTCGTATTTACAATCCATTTAACTACAATTTTACACTGTGAATTAATTTTTTTTTACTTTTTTCCTAAAATTGTACCCTATTTACTTACATTATGATATTATCCAAAATTTTTATAAAAGCATTATGAGGGCTTTTACCTGATATCGAACACAAGTTGTATAGTACCTATACCTAGTTGGTATTTTAAGTAAAGGTCGAATGATATATAGAGCCATATACGTATTTAAGTTTTATTTATTGTCTACTGTTCTCATTACAAGATAGTCCTATAATTTATCCATTTCCAGTACAAAGAAATCGCTAGTTAATGGTTCTAGATGGTAATTATTTTATTGTATTTTTTATAAGTGGTGCAAAATTGAAAACAATTATTAGATATGCTTCTGAATTTTAATGAGGGTTCTTCGAAATAAATAAAGTTTTATGTCCCTTTCTTTTTAAATCGAGTCGGCAGAGGGTTTGAGAGGGTCATTTAGGTATAAATAATTATTGCGGTGACAAATAATGTGCCGCCTTATTATACTTATGTTGTTAGATCATATAAATTGGGGTTTTATTTCGCTTTACTACCCGCCAGCGGCGTTTCACTAAGTTAGAAAATATAAATCATGATTTTACTATCCCGCTTTAGCAGCGGCGTTTCAACTAAGGTTAAATCATAAAAAGTCTGGTTTAAGGATGGCTCAGGTTGGATCCTAAAAAGTCGGGTTTAAGGATGGCTTATAAAAATTGGGGTTTAATTATCCCGCTTTAGCAGCGGCGTTTCCACTAAGGTTAAATCATAAAAAGTCGGGTTTTATCTCGGGTCAGATCATAAATATTCAGGTTCAAATTAGGGTTAGATAAGAAGCCGCCTCACGAAAGCACCCAGGTTAGGTCGTAAAAAGTCGGGTTTTATCTCGGGTCAGTTCATAAATATTCAGGTTCAAATTAGGGTTAGATAAGAAGCCGCCTCATGAAAGCACTTGGGTTAGATCGTAAAAAGTCGGGTTTAATTTCGGGTTAGGTTGTAAACAGCACCACCGAACCACCCGGGTTAGGTCATAAAACGCACCACCTGCACCACCTGGGTTAGATCATAAAACGCACCACTGGCACCACTGGTCCAGCTCTGTCTATTCCTATCTACTTTTTCATCCCTGTTAATTAATTTACTTAATCACTTACTTACCGTATTTATAATTATTTTTGACAATTGTGGTAGATACGTAATAGCAAATAAGGCACTCTATACGTCTTATGCGCTTATCAAGACAAGAATGAAAGATTAACCTGCTACATCGATTACGAACCCGCAAAATTTTGCAAGTTTAAACCAGCGCGCCGAACGCACGCGGATTTTCGAGCCCTCACAGGAAGAGGAGTAGTAAAATTTCACCGCTGATACTGGTCGCCGACCGGCGATCGGTGTTGGTGGATATTGCATTTTCACCACCGGTATTCATAGATAATTTTTTTAGTTTTATGTTAATTTGTGTTGAAGGCCTGGCGCCGTCATGCGCCGCACGACCTTGCCCATTTGGACGGCGCGTCCCTGTCGGTACATAGATAAAAATTTGGATCACAAGGTTTGTCATAAAACAATTTACAATCTAACATTTGCTAGGGTGGAAATGACTAACAATTTTTGGTATTAATTGTTTGTATCGATCTCCTTCAAGTGACGTAGTTATGTTAGGGATCAATAATTAAAAAAAAAATGGCTAAGAAGGTGAAGTACTACAGTAGTACAGTACAACATTATACAGAAATAAATTGAATAAAATCATGTCACGCTAAAAACAAGTATTATAAAAATTTTATATACAACGTACAGGGTAAGACAGAATAAAACATGGGATATTGTAATGGCGTTCTCTATGATAGTTCGGGTGCCATTTTGTAATGGCACTCGGATAGCGGTTTACTAGATGATTCGGACGGTACCCTTAATGCGGCGGAGTTATTACGGTTTTTTCGGTGACGGTGCGGATCGGGATATCGGTATTCTCGAGCGCCACCCTTTATTATTTGAAGTGGTAAAGGGATCCACTATGCTCACGGGGTAGCCTTTAAACAGTGGAGAAGGGTTCGGTGCATTTAAATTTATTAGAACGGAGTTGTCTTTTTCTTTTGTCGGAAATTCAGTCAGTAAGACTCGGAGGAATAAAACAATTTGTTTCCTTAAATAATGACAGGTCGTGTTTATCTCAATAAAATATTAATACCAGATAAATGCTTTAATACTACTTGTTACCATCGTGTATTTACAATTTACAAACTTAAATCTAAAATAGTAATACCCCCAAAACGGATTACGGTTTAAGAAAAAAAGCGGTGCAGGAATATGATCGAAAATAAAGCAAGCAGTGCGAGCGGTGTTTTAAATTGGTAGTATAGCGGACGTGCAGGTGTTGTAAAGCGGAAGCAGTAATTTTATGTCAGCAGGATTTAAAGAATGGTAATGATCGGTTTCAAGCTTGATGCAATATTAGGGTGGTGCGAGTCGTATATAAAAAAAACAGGTATAACGGGTCTTAGTCCGTGAAATAAATAAAAAAAAAATATAAGGTTACTGTCGGTACTGTTATTCTTCGGATTTTAACTTTTTAAGGGAAGTTTTAAGTCCACTATTTCCCGAACTGTGCCAGGACTCGCAGACTGCCAGGGTTGAAGCAAATACAACTAATTCCCGAACTGTGCCAGGGCTTTGTTGTTTGCTTTGAGAAAGAGGGTGCAACTATTTTCCCGAACTGTGCCAGGACTCGTTGACTTCACGGGGGGCTAATTTATAAGGACAACTATTTCCTGAAGTATGCTAGGATTAGTTGTTTGTTTTGAGAGGGAGGGGGTTTAAAGTCCACTATTTCCCTAACTGTGCCAGGACTCGCAGACTATCAGGGTTAAAGCAAATACAACTAATTCCCGAACTGTGCCAGGACTAGTTGTTTGCTTTGAGAAAGAGGATGCAACTATTTTCCCGAACTGTGCCAGGACTCGTTGACTTCACGGAGGGTGAGAAATAGGTACTAATAATCCCGAACTGTGCCAGGACTATTTTGTACGCAGAAATAAATTAAATATGGAAGAGGTTCAGTCCCTACAGTAACACTTTTAATGATCCACTATATATTTTAAAACGGATTGAAAGTTTTAACGGTTTTCCTTTTTTTACTTTTAAATACGACACACCCTAATAAAATAAGTTTTCTTACCCACGTGGCGGTTCTTTGACTTGGTTAGTTTTCGTAGCAGGAACTGCCGTTTGAGCGCCGAGCGCTGTAATGCAACGATACGTTCCCGTCCCCGGGTAGCTTAAACGCATGCGCACCACTGTTTCTTATATGCTGACGATCAGCTAGTTCGATATAAACTTGTTTTTCTTCCTCTTCACCCAGCATTCCCCACGGCTGTACATCTTCACACCACGACCAGAGATCCTCTTCTTCAGGCTTTGTTGTTAACGCCTTCGGTGAGTCACCCACGGGGTTTGGGTCGCTTGCCACTTCTATGCCACTCGGCCGACAGTCGGACGGAGGTTTAGAGAACCCTAACAGGTCCTGGACACCAAGTACAGAGTTGGCATCTCGGTCTGGGCCCTTCGCCACCTCCGCAGCGTTGACGGAAAAGTCATAGCTGACTCCCTGGAGTTCAGATTGTCCATTGGGCGAGTATGCGGCCATGGCATCATTGATCCAAGCCTCCAGGAAGCCGCTCGGCGAAGACGGTAGCAGCACGTCTTGCATACGGTCTAAGACTGTTGCGTAATTTAAGGCCATGTGTCTGACTCACAACAGCTTAGTTAAAACGTATTAAAATTACTTCAAGTTCTTTCCCTAACTCTGTATAATATAGGAGTCTTATTCTGACTCTATATAATATTTATTTAACAACACTTTTTATGCCTAAGTATTTAATCTAACTTAAAAACACAAAATAAACGACTTTGTAACTTTTAAAAAACTTTTTATTTGTCCGACTATGGATATTTAAACTCCCAGAAAAGTCCCAGATTATGCTTTAGGAACTTTTATTTTAAATGCGTATTACAACTTTTAATTATTATGAAAATAACTCATCATCTCGAGTTATGACGTCATATGATGACTGCAGCTAAATTGATCTTTCTTACTTGAACCCCCGTGAATGACTGAATCTAATACAAAATTGTCGGCTATTTATAGTAAATTTGAGTGCTAAAACACCCCCCCCCCCCCTTAGAGATCAATTTGGCTGTTGTCGAATAAACAACAACAACAAAATATTTACAGTTACAATTCCTACTTAACTAAATTCACTTTTCTTCTGTTTCTGGAGGATGTCCTGGTGTGATCGCCATCCCTCTGGCCGTAGCTCCATCGCTACTCTATGCTACGCTTTAGAACGTCTTGTTCTGGAGGATCGTCCTGATGTTCGTCACCAACTCTCTGGCTGTGGCTCCGTTGAAGTCATCTCTGCGGCTCCTGGCTTGGTTCAGCAAGGACTGCAGCTGTAGAGGCCATTCTTCTCTGGTCAACGTTAAAATTCTGGTCTTCATTTGTTCAAATGGTATCATCGTGGAAGTTACTAATTTCTCCGCCGTGCCAACCGTTGTAATATTGGTTGCATGGGCTATCTTTTCTCTGTACTTTGCCACATCTGGCGCTAGCATCAACAGACTGGGTGTTCCCCATCTGCTAATCACCTCGGCTTGTACGAATTCTATCAGGGAAGCTGGGTGGATATATTCCTATGTGGTCTGGCTTCAATAAATCCACTGTATACGTCAACAGCACAGTATAATGTTGTAAATTTACTGTGTCTGGTCCTAGGTAAATCTTCAATAATCGTAATCACCACTGTGCCCCACGGTTTTAACATTCCGTGGCACAGGGTATCCTCCTTAAAGTGTTGGCATAACACACATTGGCTGAAGTGCGTGTCCACATCCTTATCTATCATCGGCCACCATAACCATCTTTTGATAATATCTTTCATCCCTTCACGAGTGTTGTGGCGTACTCCATGTGCTAAGTTGAGTATATTACTTCTGTGGTTCCTCGGACACCACACCGCTACTCCGTCGTCCTCCTGACGCCCCACAACTCCAAAGCGGTCTACCAGCGGCACCTCAGCTCCTCTTCGGATACTTTCCCACAGGTCCCTGGCAGCCGGGTCCATTGCTTGCGCTCCAACGATCCCTAGGAGGGCGGTTATCCATCGCCCATCTCCTGGGGCCTCCGCCTTCAACTTGCCATGTAGCCACAAAACGGTTTCCCTATCTATTTCTTTTTGATGGGACACCACTTCAGGCACGTCATATTTCTTCAAAACTTCTTTAACTTCTTTAAAATGGGTCTTTGACCTAGGCGCATCGAAGGGCTTTAAGTCTTCCTTGCCTTTAACGGTCCCTGCTCGGGCGCCATGTAATGCAACGATACGTTCCCGTCCCCGGGTAGCTTAAACGCATGCGCACCACTGTTTCTTATATGCTGACGATCAGCTAGTTCGATATAAACTTGTTTTTCTTCCTCTTCACCCAGCATTCCCCACGGCTGTACATCTTCACACCACGACCAGAGATCCTCTTCTTCAGGCTTTGTTGTTAACGCCTTCGGTGAGTCACCCACGGGGTTTGGGTCGCTTGCCACTTCTATGCCACTCGGCCGGCAGTCGGACGGAGGTTTAGAGAACCCTAACAGGTCCTGGACACCAAGTACAGAGTTGGCATCTCGGTCTGGGCCCTTCGCCACCTCCGCAGCGTTGACGGAAAAGTCATAGCTGACTCCCTGGAGTTCAGATTGTCCATTGGGCGAGTATGCGGCCATGGCATCATTGATCCAGGCCTCCAGGAAGCCGCTCGGCGAAGACGGTAGCAGCACGTCTTGCATACGGTCTAAGACTGTTGCGTAATTTAAGGCCATGTGTCTGACTCACAACAGCTTAGTTAAAACGTATTAAAATTACTTCAAGTTCTTTCCCTAACTCTGTATAATATAGGAGTCTTATTCTGACTCTATATAATATTTATTTAACAACACTTTTTATGCCTAAGTATTTAATCTAACTTAAAAACACAAAATAAACGACTTTGTAACTTTTAAAAAACTTTTTATTTGTCCGACTATGGATATTTAAACTCCCAGAAAAGTCCCAGATTATGCTTTAGGAACTTTTATTTTAAATGCGTATTACAACTTTTAATTATTATGAAAATAATTCATCATCTCGAGTTATGACGTCATATGATGACTGCAGCTAAATTGAACTTTCTTACTTGAACCCCCGTGAATGACTGAATCTAATGCAAAATTGTCGGCTATTTATAGTAAATTTGAGTGCTAAAACAGCGCTCGCTTAAATACCCTTCCGTGCGCCAACTGAAGCAGGTGGGGGCCGCTGCCCGCACCTGTTATGACGCGGTACTATCGAGGCGCGCGCCGTATCCCCTCGCGTTGGCGACTCGGTACTGCTCGCTGTATTTTGCAGAATTGATAATAGTTAATGTACATTGTATTTTTAATTAGTTAACTAATTTGGGGATCGGTTTAGTTTTCTTTTTACTTTAATAAACAATTCGTTATGATACTACTTGGTGAAAGAATGGAATTTTTCTATTGACAAATAAAGAATAAAATAAATTTAATTCTTGGGCGGTAGATAACGTGATTATTCTTATTCCTAGCTATCCTAAACCTAAAACGGGTTACTAAAACTAAAACCTATGTAACTTCGTTACAATATAATAAAAGAAGATACAAACATCAAAACCAAAAACAGTGAACAAATTGTGGGAATTGTGTGAGTGGTGCAGTAATGATAATTTTTAAATTGGGACTGAATTGGCAGCTAAAATAGACAATACTCATAATAAAATAAAATTGAATGATCCTTATACATACCGCGGTCCATGTTTCGAAAACGTACATAATAATAAATAAAATAATAATACATAAAATCAAAATAGTACTGGTGCAGATGAAATTTCCTCAATTGTAATAAAAAATATTAATCAGGTAATTTTAAACCCTCTTGAGCAGATGATGTATGGTAATAAATCATAAAACGCAAAGAGGAAATTACAGACCAATATCTCTTATAAACTCTTTGGGTAAAATTTTTAAAAAATGTTTTAGGAGCCGACTAGTAGAATTTTTGGAACGACTTCATATATTATGTGAAAATCAGTTTAGCTATAGAATAGGAAAACACTGAGATGGCAATTTTTAAGTTGGTAAATCACATATATCAAACACTAAATGTGGGTCCGAGATGTTTGGCGGTGTGTCTAGACCTTGGCAAAGCCGTCGATACTCTCAACGATAACATACTATTTACAAGACTAGAGAAAATGGATGTAAGGGGTGTTTGTTTAAGTATAATACAAAATTACCTAACATGGCGAATACAAATTATTAAAACTAAAATTAATCACACCTTTAGCACGCGACTAGGTCGATTGGAATACCCCAGGGTACATAACTGGGTCCTATTTTATTCTTTTCCTTTAGTAATAGGAAGATGTCGGAGAGTTTCTTTACCACAACATTTGGACAAAACTATATATCTTTTAACGAACCAAAATATATCAACAAGCTTCCCCTTGAAGTTCGTATGATTGGCCGACCCAAAAAATTTAAATGAATGCCAAACCAAAGAAATTTAACGGTTTTTAAATAAACAAAATATACAGCAGAACCTATTAAGCGGCAACAACGTGGCGCATGTTCTCGTGTGAAATGTTTACATACCTAACGCAAGGTATGTGGTCATCTAGCCATAGAATTGAACTGCGAACTTCCATTAGATTGCTATGTCGATTCGTTTCAGATAATAATTATTATGACAACTTCCGATGTTTGTCAAGTTTTGCACTAGGGATAGGTTTATCAGCTGTGCTGATGTTAATAAATATTTTTTCTCTTATTTAGCCAAATAATTTTTTTTTAATCATTAGTAGGTCGACTATTTTATTGAAACCTTTCTAGGCCAGCCTGTTCTCATATTTTGTCAGCAAGAGTAGTCATGTTAATTGTGTGGATCAGAAATTTCTTTTGCCGAGATACATGCACCTTGAATGTGATGTTAGATCATGCCCGCATTGAAAGACCAAAAAAACTACTGAAATAGCTACCCATCATGATACCCCGAGACTGGTTTCAATTCTTCCGAACTGTAAGAGGCAAAAAGCCATATTAGGTTCATGAAATGTCTTAAGAGCACATTGTATTGTCATTTTCAACGCTTATTCAGGAACATGT
Organism: Polydrusus tereticollis; assembly: GCA_963920685.1. NCBI lineage: Eukaryota > Metazoa > Arthropoda > Insecta > Coleoptera > Curculionidae > Polydrusus > Polydrusus tereticollis. The sequence continues at coordinate 63,942,482 of OY987329.1, forward strand.
GACTCGAAATGCTACTGACATGGAGAATAGGGAAGTGAACTGGCTTGAAATGGAATTGATTAGCTATGAGAAAACTTTCGAACTGATTCAATTCAATGCCTCACTTAATTATGAAACTTCCGACTAGGTACTCGATTTAAGACGATTGAATCCAGGCAAATGGTCGATGCCATTAAGTCCCTAAAGAAGAAGGACCTACTTAGTCTTATTCCGCTGATTCATTGTAAATGTTTCCTTAAATCTGAAAACCAGCGCTAGGGTATCCGAATAGGGTACTGGAAGATAAAAGCGTAGGACGATTTTGTTCTATGAATTTAAATTAAGGAGTAAAAACGTGTTTTTTTTTTATGTAAATATTGTTTACTACCGAAGATGTTATGTGATGACTGATAGTAACTTCTTAGGTATAATATACCATTCCATACTACTTACCTTTATTAACGAAATGTTTCTAACTGACAAGCAACAGAAATGGGGTGATAGGTATAATTAGAAAATGGTATAAATAAGGTATACACCGATATGGAGTCGTTATAAGGGACATATCAACTTTATCCGTTGAACTGAGGAAGGAAAAACACGGTATGTCCAACTTATCTAAATATTTTGGTTATCTGAGAAAATTTTTCTGTCACTTGCCAGAAAAGAAGAGGGTATTTGTTGTGAAACACTTTAAAGAACTTGCCACGTTTTTGCAAAGAAAATCTTAAATTCGGCGATACTGCAGACTTTGTAAAGCGTTTTCTAAAAATTCAAGTTTCTTAACATAATATCTAGTTCTGCCTTAGTACCACAGTTGCAACGCCAGTAAAGTCCTAATTTCCAAAATTGATTAAAGCTTAGATTTACAAACTTAATAAATTATAAATTAACAAGGTGTGGTAGAGGTATATATGGGCATATTAATAAACCAAGGAAAAATTTGACTAAACATATTCGTGCATTTAAGTGGGTTGCTGACATGAAGGTATACATTATACATGTTATATGCAGTTAATGTTGAAACATTAGTTATTCTGTTAGTGTATGTTACATGCTAGACGCTGAGTATGGCAGTATGTATCACAGCAGGTGAATGTTTGGGGGTTTTATATTTCATTAACAAATATTTGTCGTGAACCTTGTATTTGACGGGTTTACCAGGCATAGGCGGGTACCGATTGTTGTACTGTTGCAAACACATGTTTAATTCACAAGAACAAATTTATTATATTTATTCTTGTGGGTAACTCGTAATTTTTAAGTTTTTTAAGGGCTGGAGTTTGGCTCAATTATAAATAGTAATTCATCAAACATAAAGGTGAAGTACCGAAGTAACCTTAAGCTCCTGAATCTACACTTCACTACACTGTCCAACTTTTCACACACATTTTTTTCTCCCTGGAATATTTTTGGCTGGTTTGTATGTATTATGGTCGGCTGTATCTAGCTCTGACCTCAGAATTTCGATATAAGCCTCCAATGATAAGGGAGGCAGAGATCGTTTAGACAAAGATTCATTTAGAACGCCATTTATATTTAATTTATTGACTTTAAACAATTACAAACTTGCAAATAAAACGATCAAGTCTTACTCCACAAAATTTTAACAAAAAAAAGGATGGTTAGGTTCCCTACATGTTTCAGACGTCCATCTTCGGGGTACTAGAAGGGGGGAGGGTTTACAAATTGATGAAACGACCAGTTAAAATAAAATAAATAATGACTTACCCAAAATCGAGTTGAAAGGAATTATTTAGAGTTGCCTCAAATTAATGAGTACAACTAGAAGTGAGTATAGGAACTTCAAAATTTGAAAACAGGGTAAACTTGCAAATTAAATTATGTAAAGTATCATGTTGATGGTATGAAGATTTTGTATTAAAAATTATGAAAAAACATTTTATTTTTACCACCCAGGCATAATGTATTTTTTAATTCAATTAACGGAGTTGACAGAAATTTGTAGAGGACAGGCGTTAATGATATTTTATAATTTTTTTTTTATGATAAGGCACAGCACTGCAGGATAAATCCTTTATGGCGCTCTGGAAGCGGTGGGTGTGCGCAGGAAACGATTCACGTTGGTCTCGAATTTTTGGAGATTATACTCGTTGGGAAACACGATCTCAGGGAGGTCGTTCTAGAGTGATGAAGTTCTCCAAATGAAAGAATTTTAAAACAGTGTCGTTCGAGGGACACTAAGCTGAACCACGTACTGGTGGGCTGCAGTGGCTCGTCCTGTATTTCTACCATGCACCGCTCTGGGTGGTATCAAGCGGGCAACCTCAGTTGCTAGGCTATGCATGACTATCCAAATTAACGCCCAATAAATGAATTGATGAAGCCAGGGGAATCGAGTGTCCCGCCATAACTATATCCGGTTCTTTAACATTAGCTTTTTTAGAAAAAACTGCCGCCTGGGTCCTTTTAGCGTTAAATTCTACTTGGTTACTGTCAACCCAAGAGAGAATTTCTTCCAAGTCTTTGTTGAGATGTAAGACCTCTTGTTCCTATAGAGATGTGCATTAGCAGCCGATGTCCGATCATCCAAAGTAGAAGATGAAAGAAGTGTGCTGTCATCAGCGAAGCTATATATAGGATTTTTTTCCAAAAGATCGTTATTGTATAGCGGGAAAAGGGTGGGCGACAATATAGAACCTTGAGGGACTCCGGCGTTGATGTTAAATGTGTCTGAAAGAAATCCGTCCATCGCCACTCGCAGAGAACGGTCTTTAAGAAAGCTCGACAGCCATGAACAAAATTGAACCGGCATTCTGTATGCTCTCACTTTAGTTAGGAGCCCCTCATACCATAATCGGTCAAAAGCCTTGGAAATGTCCAGTGCTACCGCTCGGGACTCCCCATGATGCTCTATTGCGTTGTTTCAAACGTGAGTAACATAAGCGAGGTCTCCTGTTGATTTAGACTTACGGAATCCATACTGGCGGTCACTAATAATGTTGAAGCCTTCCAGGTATTTTAATAATTTTTCCATAACTTTTAATATAACTGAAAGCAATGCGACTGGACGATAGTTGTTTCACAAGGTCTTCTTGCCCTTTTTGGGTATGGGCTGGACTCGCGCATCCATAATAAATTTTAAACAATCTTATGAAGACATCTATCCCATTTTAGTTACATTGAAACTGCTGAAAAAGTTTGTAGCATCAGTTTGAATATAATTTTTCCAAAAAGGTAATATAATATCCACTATCAGATTATACGGGGTCGTTGGTATGTATGGAAACGGTCGATTATTTCTAAAAGTACAACAGCTAGCAAAAAATATTTAAGACAAAACTTTTAGGGTTTTTTATAGTCTATTAGAATTTTAAAAAGTAAGGTAAAGTCTGTGCGTTTTAAGAAGTCCGATATCGGATTAAATCACCAAGGGATGTTATCGCTTTTAAAACAGTAAGTCGGTTAAGTTAGAATATCTTCGCACCTTCATCACACCGAACATCCCACTGGTTTACTGTATTCTATTACTGAGCGAAATAGAATACAGTAAACCAGTGGGATGTTCGGTGTGATCAAGTATAGCGAAGGTGCGAAGATATTGTAACTTAACCGACTTACTGTTTTAAAAGCGATAACATCCCTTGGTGATTTAATCCGATATTGGACTTCTTAAAACGCACAGACTTTATACAGGATGAGTCAGAAAGCCGTAAAGAAATAAAGTTACTTTTTTTTCTATGGATTACCCTATATTTTTGGATTTTGCATAAAATTACAATTAATTTTTATTAAGTGCATTCTAGGTCTAAACCTAATAGTTTCCGAGAAATTGATTTTTAAAAAATGACATTTTTGAATTTTGACAGCTTCTAGCTTTCTAACGGTACGTCTTAGAGTAAAACGGCTTACATGCCCCTATCTTAGTTTTTAAGTCTCTTTCTAAAAGTGTCAATTTCCGGTTAAATCGGATGCAGCTCAAAAGCCGGAAATATAGTTCTTGCGGTTTAACCGGAAGTTGGTATTTTCGGGAAGATAATAAAAAAGTAAGATAGGGACATGTAAGCCGTTTTGCTCTATAGCGTACCGTTAGAAAGCTAGAAGCTGCCAAAGTTCAAAAATGTCATTTGTCAAAAGTCGATATCTCGGAAGCTCTTAGGTTTAGGCTTATAATGCACTTAATAAAAAATAATTGTAATTTTCTATTTTCTATTAAAAAAAAAGGTAACTTTATTGTTCTACGGCTTTCTGACTCATCCTGTATACTTATCTTTTTTTAATTCTAATAGGTTTTACAAAACTATAAAACTTTTGTCTTAAATATTTTTTGTTAACTGTTTTACTTTAAGAAATAAGCGACCGTTTCCATACATACAAACGACCCTGTATATAAGTCATTGAGGGACAATAAACGGGATTGAGATCTCACACTCCGTTACACATTTAAAAATTGTAAGCATTAAGAAAATTTTAAGAAACGCAAGAAGAATATTGTATTCTTCTCTTATATGCCGACAAAATTAGATGACAGTTAATATGTTAAAATATTGAAACCGGAACACTGATACTATCCTTTTTTTTTTTCGAAATGACCCATCTGATACTGCACCTAAATTTTCGGCAAATAAATTCAAATGAGAATGAATAAAGTGGAGTTATAGCGACATGTTGCATCCCAAAATGTGGAGGCAGAGAGTAGGTCTTTCACGCGTTCGTGCCAATTCTCAGCAGTGGCGGATTTACGATTTATGGGGCCCTACGCTACATAAGTTTTGGGGCCCCTCGCCCCCACCCCCTACTTTATATTTTATTTTTTTAATATATAACTACCAACTACCCAATTTTTTTTAATACAAAGGACAAAATAAAAGAAATATTTTCATTTTAGAATTTATTGATAAATAAAAACAAAATCCAAACGTAGCAAAACAAAAAACATTAAGTAAATAGGAAAAATATATCTGAGATTAAAACCAAAACACTTTGGCTCGTAATCAAATAACTTAAAAGTGACTCCAGGTACATGGTACATTACCGTACATTCTACATAATAAGATATAAAATCACATATATAAAAAAGGAACTAAGTAGTATTAAAAATAAAGAAAACAAAATACAAACATTTTAGACAAAGAAATAAAAACAAAACCAAAAATAACCATTAAAGTAAGAGTTTTCAAAACTACAAAAATATAAGTTACTAAAGGTACAACAGAAAAAAGTTATAACAGTAAAAAAACTAGGTAGTAAGGATATAAAATATGAACATAAGGAAACAAACAAAAATCACAAATACAAACTCTTTTTTTCTAATTTTAATATCGGCAAATTCCCTTATCGCATCATCGTAATTTAAATTACCAGTAAAATCACTTTCAATTGAAAGTATTCCCAAAAATTGCAATCTTTTTTCTGTCATAACAGTTCTATATTTATTTTTTATTATTGTTAATTTGGAAAAGGAACTAGTTACGGGTAGCATTAAAAATATCTTTAGGGCGGTGTATAAATTGGGGAAATACATGTATCATTTCCTTACTATAGATGATGTTTAACATTGTTGAGTAACTCGTGTTTTATCCAGGGTTAGATAATTTTAAATATTGTTTGAACTGCAAGGCCTCGCTAATGATTTCTTCTTCAAGATCTTCGTTGTAATATTCTATGAGTTTTTAACTCTTAGTGTGTCGTGAATAGTTTCCTGGTTGTTAATTTATGATAATTATTACTGGGGGGTTAGATTTTAATTAATTTAATAACAACAGATTTTTTAATTAATTTGGAATTTGGAGTATATTCTTGAAATGCGGGGCCCCCAGGCTACATGGGGCCATACGCTGCAGCGTTCTTAGCGTACCGGTAAACCCGCCACTGGTTCTCAGGATATATTGTTCCCAAAAAAATTGTTGCGAACGCTTCTGAATGCATCCCCTGCTCGTATTTCAGTGTTCTCAAGTTCTCATCTTGAAACAGTTACCTAATTTGCTGCCCAATAAAAAGCACCCCTTTAATCTTTTCTCTTTTAGATATAAGAAAGCCACTTCTTCTTTATTCAGCGCCTTAATAAAATTTTTGATGGGGTCTAGCTTAATGTGAAATGAGGGTAAATATATCTTTTCTTCTGAATTACTAATTTTCGTACCACACTTTTAAAACCAAGCTCAGTTGTTTTGCGTAAAGGTCAGTTTTTAATTTTATAACATTTATCTTTTCTAGGGCTATCCGACCCACACAAAAAGTAGCAGTATTTTGTATATCCTGATTGCAGCCCTGTCTATAATGCTACCACTTTTAGATCTGCGCATATATTCCGTTTGTGGTCTTCGTATTTTAAATACTAATGTCTTAATATTATCATAATATGCCTATATTTGCTTAGTGACCTACAGGAAACAGGAACTAATGGATATCCGTTGGCATTAAAAAGTAAAACAGCTTTTAAACTTGTTTTAGTAGACGGTTCTATAAATAGCCGTCCATTGATCTGGTGTACATGGCATTATTCCATCGGGAGGATTTTTCCGTTCAAATATTAAATTTGATGTCACTTATTAATTTGTTACAAGATGACGATAATAGAAATTTTTAAAACATTGTAGTAAAAATTAAGACGGTAAGCGGTAAAAACTGCCCGCGTCACTCGCTATATTAAATAACATTAAAACATATAAAAAATATAAAGTTGTGTTTTTATTCCACCTTATGTACAGAGTGTTTCTTAATGACGTGCTTATATTTCAAGGTGTGATTCCGTAGGTCATTTGTGAAGAAAAGTTAATATGAACAGCTCAAGTTTTTTGATATAGGGTATTTTTTTTAAGTGTTATATTGTAATATCTTCGAAAATACTTGAGACATTATTTTCAATTTTTGTATGTGTTAATAACATATAAAACCCCAGATTTTCTTTGGAAAAGTTATTCTAATTTTTTTTTAAATTTAATAATTCAACTATTTAGATCGGGCAATCCTGCTTAGGATACACTACATGGTCGCCAACAATTACAGTGAAATGAGCAGGAGCGCTTGAGCTCCATTGTGCATGTACAACATGAGACTGTCCATTAAGGCAGAAAAAAGGCCTATTATTAATCATTCCTGCCAATACGATTCGACAAACAATTTGAAGGCAAATATTCAGAACTCTAGCAATCTTCCTCGTTCTCGTCTCAGGATGTTCATCGACATCCTACAGCACCGCTTTTCCAATTTCGGTATTCTGACATCCGCTTTAACTCCCAGGCTTCCGCAACGCAACCTCACTTTATTTTTGGCTGTGAAATTTATATTTTTAGAGGTTGTAATGTTTAGGTTAAGATTTTTGCTTAGATTATGTAGGTAAAAGATTTATTTTCTACCTCGATTGGAATAACAAAACTTATAATTTCTAAATTTTATTGAAATAAATACTTGCAAGTACCTACTAGGTAACCTATCCATATTGTACATAAAAGTAAAATACCTTTTATCTTATTATTGTTTTATTCCTAAGAATACACTATAAAAAGTGATTTAATATCACATTATTATTGACCACATTCTTTTTTATTCTTTAGTGTTAGTTTTAGATTAGTTTCTAGATTATTTGGTTTTGACAAATTATTATTGTTAGATTTATTTTTGGTGTTTCTAGGTTTTAAATAAACGTCTTTGGGAAGGGATATTTTTATTGCTGACAACTTTTGTTTACGACAAACAAAAAATTACAGCCAATCAACATAAACATTAAACATAAAATAAAGTTAAAGGTTACCCATCAACCAATACGATGCGCAAGCCTGGGATCCAAAGTGGACGTTTGCTCTCTAGAGTCTTGTAAGATCTACCCTCTGAATAGGCCCGTTCAACATTTTTTTAAATTTTAGAAATCGAAAGTAAACTACTTTTTAAGGTAATTTCCGAATTGTTAGGTTTCTATTCGGACAATTAAGTCCTTAAATAAATTACCAAAGTTGGTACGCGCTAATACGCTGCGGAGTTCACGTGATGTCACTTTGCAGATGCTGATCGGATGACGGTCGAGATTTACTAAGCGTGTGGCATGCGTTATTATATTTTTGTATGGAAACGGCGTTTGATTGTTAAATTATATATTTTTTATCTTCTCGTTGGTTTAAAATAAGCGAGAGAAAAGCTTCTATAAAATATTGTGTGGTTCCTGAGTGCCGTAACACTTCAAAAAATGCCCCAGAAAATCTGTTTGTAATAAGCGTACCTCCTGCAAGTTTGTCAACAAGCTATGTGTCGGGATGTTTTTGTTTTTGAAAAATCCCACGTTTATTGCTGTGAGGATCATTTTACGTAAGTTTAAATATTCCGATTGTAGAAAACATTTAGATATTCTAAAAGAAATACAAAAAAGAACATTTATCTTGATGAAAAAAAAACGCAAAACTATTCAGGTATGCCTGGCCATTCATTATTTATTGTAAATGGGCTAGCCTAAAAATGTAAATTGAATAGGTTGGATATTATTTTAACCCTAGAAAAGAGCAAACTACAATTATCCTACAGAATATAAGCTGACGATTTAGTATAAAAGTTGCCAAAGTATGTATTATTATTCAAAAAACAGTACCCTTACTAGCAGGTTACCTTTATCAATTTGTTCACTTTAAATCATTATCTTAGGTTAAAAAAAACTTACTATTCCCTGTTTTGAAATCTCAATACAAAATCCAAGTGAACCGATACTATACAGCCCCTGTCATGGTCAGAATATAAAGGTTATAACACCATGAAATACGTAATAGCATGTACACCTAATGGTTTAATTTCTTATATTTCTTCTAGTTTTGGTGGTAGAAGTACTGACAAAATGATAGTCAAGGAATCGACATTTTGAAATAATTTAAATCCAGGGGCTCAGGTAATTGCCGACAGAGGATTTAAGCATCTCGAAGACCAACTTGCAGCCAATATTAATTAACTTGTTAGACCACCTTTTGTCTCATCCAGCCGAAAAAATTCTAAGCAAGAAGTTAAGGAATCTAAAAGGATCGCAAGCTTAAAAATACATGTAGAATGAGTGATTTGTAGAATAAGGCAATTTGCTGTTCTTCGACCAAATGCTATGTTTCATTGAAGTTTGGTTAAATATTTAGATTTAATAATGCAAATAGTTTGTGAAGTAATTTATGTAGTGAAATAAAAAAAAAATAATAATTTACATTATTTTATTTAAAAAAATGTTCACCCAAAGTTCAGTGCTTGTCATTGTAGTTGTTTCATTACAGATTTAACAAGTGTTTCATCAAAATGCAATATTTTATTGTAAGTTTCTCTGATTTTTTTAAATCCGAATGCAACATGACAAAAATTCGACGCATTCTTTTACTGAGATACATTTGTTTTTAGATTTGATATAACCATTTTTTAATATTTCTATCTGAATCAATATAATTTACACATGATTTTTCGGTTGCTGGACTTTTAATCTCAACTACAGATTCTCTAAATATTAATAATAACAATCATGTACATTGAAAACAAACACCTCCTTCAGATTGATTATAATGGATAACTGACTAAATACTGTGTAGCTATTAGCAAAATCAAAATCGTTCGCGTTTGGTGACCCGCGCGCCGTGGTGTTTATGCAGAAAGACGTCACGAGTCCGCGAAGCGCTTTTTACTGAAACCCAAACCTTAACATTGAATATCTAAGGGCTGTATACACTAGCTGAAATTTTAACAGATTATCTAGATTATTGAATTGTATGAAATATCCTAAAAAATTTACGAAGAAAATATCGGTAACAAGCCTATTACCTTTATGAAAACTATTAATTTTCACTAAGACAGTGATAAAGACTCTCACTAAATCCTCGTTCTCAGAACTTTATTCTGTAGCGAGCGACATTTGCGTGACCAATAGAAAACGAGTATTTTATTTCCCCTAACCATCACTACTTTGTCGCCAGCAGACCTCGCTGTATAGTTGCCGCGGCGACAAAAATGCCTTGGAACTCCCAAACGGATGAGAAGCACGTTCTTGTATAGTTCGAGTGTCGTTCTCGAAATCCGTGTTGTCGAGTAGGGGTCTGGCGCTCGGCAGTGAGCGGCTATAATATTTTTTCCAAATTTTGACCAGCGGTTTAAAAAAATATTTCCGAGACGGATGAAAATTACTGGAGGGCATCTAGGCAAACCCCCCAATTACCGGAAAAATATTTTCATTCGATTTGATCCTTGCAAAGAGCTCTTCCAGGAGCTCAAAAAAAATGGAAAAAAGAGGGAAAAAAAATTTGCTCATTTAAACTTGAAATTGAGCAGGGAGCTAGAGTTCGTGTCTGAGAATATGTAATAAAAATTTTTTTTGCTCCATGTGTCGCCATCGCTTTATAACAATTTTTCAAAATTTAAATGGGCAAAATTTGATAAAGTAATTCCAACATGGATGAAAATTTGCACACAGGTTCAACATCTAAAAATTATTTTCATCCAAATTTATTGCGGCCAAGACCAGATCTTCCAGAACATGCATGAAAATTTTTACTTACCATTGAATAGTCACTCAACATTTTACCGCCTCTCGGAAGCATTTCATTTTTTTTTATATTTTTAAACCAGAGACAAATAAGTTTACGAAACTTCCATCTAAATCTCGCAGAAAATTTACGGAGAACTCCGGGATCAAAATCACGCGTGCTGGCGAGGTTTTTTGTTATTTGGCATAGTTTAGCCAGGCTCATTTTGGATGAAAACTTTTTTTTTTTAATAACATAAATAATAACGATTCATTTTAGTCCGGTTGCATGCATGCGGCCGATTTTTTTTTAATTTCGGAGTTTGTGTCCATTTAATTGTACTGAAGGTTACGGCAAGGATCAAATCGGATGAAAATATTTTTTCGGTAATTGGGGGGTTGCCTAGATGCCCTCCAGTAATTTTCATCCGTTTGGAAAATGTTTTTTTAAACCGCTGGTCAAAATTTGGAATAGTATTTTACGTTACAAGTCCGGTAGGTGACTTATTACAGTACGAGTTGTTTTACGGACGAGGCGACGTAGGAGCCGAGTCTGGAATATAAACGAGTGCTGTAATAACACCTAACGGACGTGTATCGTATGGTATTTTATTTCATCCTGTCATTATATCCCTTTTCAAAAAAATAAATAGGTATATTAAAATTTTAAAAAATACTTCGCAATATTATATCATGCTACCTACCCTAAATGCAATTGAGCCATTGGTTTCCATAGTTAATTATAAATTTTGTTTGCTTGTCACTGTCAAATAGATAAAGTCATAATATTCGTGTGGGCAATTATGGAGGTTTCGGGTATAATTTTAAATAAGGCTGCCGAAGCAACAGAAAAATTAATCCCGACAAAATCATCAAATAGATATAGCAAAGAATATGGATTATTTTGCCAATGGAAGCAATTTCATAAAGTGACAAACATACAAGAAGATGTTCTTTTAGCTTATTTTCTAGATGAAGTAAGTATGACCTACAGGATTTTTTAAATATATTTTATATATGAGCAATATTTATTAATTTATTTTAATTTTATAGTCAAAGAGAATAAATGGCAATTCCTTATGGGCAAAATATTCGATGCTAAAGGCAATGTTACTTGTCAAAGAAAACGTCAACATCAGTAAGTTTCCGAAAATTATCGCATTCTTAAAGAAATGTAGTGTTGGACATCAACCGACGCAGTCAAAGGTATTGACAAGAGAAGAAGTAAATTTATTTCTCAAGAAAGCATCCGATGATAACTATTTGTTGGTTAAAGTTATTGCAATGATTGGGATTGCAGGAGGTTGTCGGCGGGAAGAATTGTATTCTATGACTCTCAATGACATTCAAGACACAGGAACACAACTGGTAATCACGATTCCGCAAACGAAAACTAATATAAAACGTGTTTTTACTGTCATTAATGAAATAGAAGGAATTAATTTTCTTGAAATATACCGGAAATATCTTGCTCTACGACCTAAAAATTTTGAAGAAAGTTTTTTATTTCTCGGGTACCGAAATGGTAAATGCATCCAACAAAGAGTAGGAATTCACACTGTAGGTTCAATGCCCAAAAAAATTGCAGAATATTTGAAACTTGAAAATCCTGAAAAGTATACCGGTCACTGTTTCAGACGGACCTCGGCGACTCTTCTTGCAAATGCAGGTGTAGACTCATCTGTATTAAAACGGCATGGTGGTTGGAAAAGTTCTGCGGTAGCAGAAAAATATGTTGAAGATGCACTTGAAGGATAAACCAAAATTGCAAGAATGATTCAAGGAGGTGAGAATTTTGTACAAGTGTTGCAACAAACTAAGAACACAGAAATAAATAACATTATTTCTGATGGGAATGTTCCTTGCACATCAGGAATAAATATTAGTAATAATACAAATTGTACTATAACGGTGAATTTTAACAAATAGATTGAACTTTCTTATATAAATAATAAATAGGTGTAAATGTTTTGTTCATGACTTACTTTTATTACTTAGTTAGCTCTTAATATATTTTTATTGTACTAAATTATAGTGTTTATTTAATTAAATTAATATAAACTAACTTTTAAGAAATACATGCAGGCTCGTAGGTCCAAATAAAATAAAAATTACTAATTTTAGTTAAATAAAATTTTTCAAAAATTGTAACAGGAAATCTATTCTATAGTTGTGTAATATTTTACATTTACTAAAGTTGGTAGAAAATAATATCTACTATTACAAGTAGAAGCATTCAAACAGTATTAATTGGTATCGCTAGATATAGGTCCAAGTAAAATAAAATCTACCAATTTTAGTTAAATAAAATATTTAAAGAATTGTAACAGGGAATATATTCTATGGTTGTGTAATATTTTACAATTACTAAAGTTGGTAGAAAAAAATACTATTACAAGTAGAAGCACCCAAACAGTTTTAATTGGTATCACTAAATATAGACCATATAAAATAAAAATTACTAATTTTAGTTAAGCAAAACCTTTAAAACAATGTAATTAAATGCCTATATTATAGTTACATAACATTTTTCATTTACTAAAGTTGGTTAAAGAGTATAATTTATGCTACATGCTACCTACCTATATATATATATAGCAGTGAACGATTCTCTAATAAATACTTGTCGGGTGGCGGAACGCATTTTTATAGTAGGCCATGACTTTTTATTTTCTTTGAATTTATGACAGTTACCTACTTTTATTATAACCCTTAAAAAACCTATATAGTTATCATATTCTTAGTGCTGATGAATATGGCAAAAATAGTGTACTCTGCTTGTACATTTTGTACAGAGTTTAAAGATATTAGTAATTGTCATCGTCAGTTAACCTACTTAGTTGATTTACTTCGTAATTGCACTTTAGACGCGGATGATAAAATGTTGTTTCGAAAAATTCAGGAGGCTCTTTTGGACCTTTCTATTAAATTTCGGTTCCTTCCTAACAAGAAGAAAAATGAAATAGTTTCAAAATATTATATATATTATATGAAACATTTGCATTTGCTAGACAATGAATTCCATCCAAGATATTCACCATTAAGAAGAGAAGAATTTCTCAAAGAATTTGAAGAGCATTTGAAAATTGTGGTAATAAATAATAATTGATTTATTTCATTTAAAAAAGTGTTTTTGATGTATTAAATAATTGCTAAATATGTGTATTTAAATATTTTATTTCTTATAATTTTAAGTGACAACTTGTCAAAAATCGAAAGTAAAAAGTCGTAGTTTCCAAAAACAAAGCATGGTTGCTAGGCAACACATTACAGTATCTGATACTGTAATGTTCCATTTACCGGCCGCATATGAGTACAGGGTAAGTAGATTTACTGGACAGGATGAAATAAAAAATATTATAGCCGCTCGCCGCCGAGCGCCAGACCCCTACTCGACAACACGGATTTCGAGAACGGCACTCGAACTATACAAAAACGTACTTCTCATCCGTTTGGGAGTTCCAAGGCATTTTTGTCACCGCGGCTCTAACTATGAGAACGAGGTTTAAGAAGGCGATGAAGACACAAAAAGGTTCGGCTATCTGGCAAGGCACGACTAGATTATATTTCCTGATGAATACGTCTGGCTAATAACTACTTTGATGTCCGCCAATTCCACATTCAGATAATTATAATAATAATAATAATAATAATAATAATAATAATAATAATGGTTGAAAATGATGTTTGTAAGAACATTATTGTTCCAGGATAACTACAGTTATATGTTGAAAAATTATTCGTCAATACAGCTAAATGAAACAATTTTAATTTAGAGGGATAAACAATCGTTTTTGTGTAATAAGTGTATAATCTTCTAAAAATCACTAATGGTCAGAGAGCTTTCGGCCTTAGGCCATCATCAGTGCTTCCTAAAAATCGAGAAAAATCCAATTTGTAGAAACATTATTTAAAAATTTCGTTTTACGAAATGTAATTATTAAAAGGAATCAATCAGAAACCGTTCCGTGAAATCAATTAAATGTTACCTTTGTTGCAAAGTTGTTCTTAGAAATTACATAAACATATATTTTGGTTTTTACTCACTTTGTCAGGAAACAGGAACACATCATTGATAAAAAATCTTTTTTCTCTAAGTGGGCCATCAACACCACAATGCAACAACTGACTACGTAAAACACTTAACACGTAAAATTGTAAACGACAAACATCTGGGACGAACCACTTTTTAAAAATTTCCATTAATAATTAACATTTTTCTGTCATGTTTCTTTTCATTTTTGATGAAAATAAAATTTCAGCTAACGCAACATAGACTTGAGCAAAATTGAAGTACAGATGGCTAGAACTCAAATTAAGGGAAGAGCTGCAGAATCTCAAGAATGTACAAGTCAGGTTATAAACAGTTGCCTAAACAATTTGTGGCCCCAAGTGATTAAAGTGATTTAAAATAAATAAATTCGCCAAACGGCAGTGCCAGAACGGCGGCGCCCAACTGTACTAGACCCTTGCAGGGACACCGCTTGTGAAGCAATAGAACATGTAACTTAAATATTTGGTTTTATATCCTATTAATACATGGGGAGGACCAGGCTCATAGGTCAAAGTAAACTTTAACATGTGGTCTCTCATCCCGTATTTATATATACGAAAGTTCCTAAAGATTTTAAGATTTACACGTGAATTATGTCAACTATTCATATGGCCTTATTACCCCAGGGGCTGGGGTAATAAGACAATCTCTGGCCCGATTACCCCGAAGATACTCAGCACACGTTTAATTAAACAAATAAAGAAATATCTATTTATAAAACGCTGCAAACAGAAATTTTAAGAAATCAAGTACCTAAACTATTTATGCAATCTTGCAAAAATCAGAAATAAAACAAGCAGGACTATTAACTCTAATACAGTCCTTATGCGCCCACATTCTACATACGGTGCATCGAAACCAAGTTTCATAATTTTTGCCGTATTCAGTACACATAACGCAAGTTTCTGCATTGGAACTGTCCAGATCTTTCAACCCTTCATCATTAAACTCAACTTCAGCTGAAGTGTCCGACGGGAAGCTGCTAATTACTTTCTTTTTAATACCTTGTTCTTTTCTACAACTTTCTTTGCTTTCTTCTTTCGTTTTAAGCTTTTCTCAATTAATTCGTTCTTTGGTTATTTTGCAGTAATTTCAGCTACTGAGATTAGGGGTGACTTATTGGATTGGTAAGAACGTCCTGATTTAAAGACCTTGCGATAACGTCCAAGTTCGATGGTCCAGCAACAGCGACAGATTTAAATGGTTCCACAACAACGTACACATCCTCAGTAGGAGCTCATCAAAAACATTTGGATTCAATGAAAAATACCGTTATACTGAAATTCTTTTAAAGCTTTGTCCACTGAAGAAACCCTTAATAGGCTGATTTGAATATGGAAGCTATGTCATATTGTCCGACTCTTTCATAGTGGCTAAAAGAAGAATATCATGTGACATCATCTGACATGTGTGTCAGGCAAAGTGCTTCTCTAACGTTAAAGTAAGTGATATTTTGGGGACGTGTGCCCGGTAACAGAGGTTACCATTTTTTTAAACTTACAGTAAAAGTACCGTGAATTTTGCAGTTGATTACACTACATTCTTTGTGTTTGGTTAAGACGTGCACATCATATTTTTGTCATTATCAAGACCAGATAATTAATAATCTGAAATTATTATTATAAAAAACAACATACTCAAAAATATTTTTTGTATTTTTAAAAAACGTGTAACCAAAAAACGAAGTAAAAAAGTAGGCAAATTCGCATTAAATTATGTAAAAAATCTTAAGTGGAATATTATAAAGAGAATATCATATTGCTGTTTCTTAATAAAACTGGAAAATTACAAAAGTATTTCTATCTAAAAAAAGACTGGAGTCTGTAACTTTATGGGAGAGAGAGTAATACATCATTATTGAACTATAAAACCCATTGGTCTTTGCCGTATTCCATAAGTGTAGTTTAATTATTATTATTTAACTATGTTTATGTCAGGGGTCCCGAGATCGGGTAGGTAGGGTCCCAGATAGTTTACCTACCTGTGCCTCACTGTTTCAAAAATTTGAAATGTTTAGTTAATTTTCGGTAGTTGTTGGAAAACTGCGTTCTTAAAAATGGCTAGCTTTTCTGAATTTGTTGCTGAGAAACGGATTAGTAAAAGTGTGCTTTCTAAAAATGAGAAAATGTTTATTCTCAATGTGTTCAATGCTCTTTGCAACCAAAATTCAACATTCGGAGTTGCAAAAGTAGTTGAAATGTGTTTGAATATGATTGAAGTGGGACAGTCAACAATATATCAACTTGTTCACGAGGATAAACGCGGCCTCATCAGGTCACCAAAGAGAAGTACAGGAAGAAAAGAAACTGTAATAAATGAGGATCAAAAGACTGCCATCAGAATAATCATACACTCGTTTTACCTAAAATTATATTTTTTTAATTTATCATCTATTTAAATTAACAATGGATTTCCACCAAGTAAAAGCCGAATCAATTCAATTGCATAACGCCACTTTTAAAAAACCTCTTGCAAGAGGGAATAAAGACAGTGGATTGTGAAAAATTAAATAATTGCGCCAAACATGTGATTGAAATAGAAGAGAGAATGTGGGAAGCTGATAACATGCTAGAAAACACTGTAGAGCCCCTTATTATTTTTCTGGACCCCAACGACGATAGTTCTTCGGACTACTCGGAACATGATGACTAAAATTTAAAAAATTGTTGTATTATTGTACATAGTAGCTTTTTTTTTATAAATATTAATATTTGTTCCAATTTATCTATTATATTATTTTATATAAGTTTTCATCTACTAAATATTAGAATGATTAATATCTTAATTATCTGCCTACTCTATAATTATAATCAAGTATAATTATTATTATTATACTTATTATTCTAATAAGCGACTTGTAGTAACGCCGCTGTCACCTTACTTTCATTCACAAAACTTGTCTTTCTATTCTATGCAAATTAGGGTGACCCTACGTAGGACCGATTCGGGGTGTGCAGGTCTTAAATATCTAACATACGGAATTTAAAAACACTATCATTGCAATTTGCCTGAAATTTACAATGCAACCTGTGAGTTGTCCACTCTGCGTAATGGGTCCTGTCATTGCAAATTTACATTTTATTACTCTCCCTCGCATTAAGCAAGAGAGTATAGACGTTGGCACCAAAATGATGATTAAATACCTTTTTTCTTTTTCATGTACTTGACACAACCTGGGATGCTGTGTTCTTAGCGAGCCATCCTGTATTTATATTTTTTAATCCCAACTGTGTACTCACTTCAGGAACAACCATATTTCAACGTCAAAACAAACGTTTGTAATGAGTTAATAAAAATAACACCATTGTACCATTACATGGTTGATCAAAGGTTAATGATGCAGACCATACCAATCTTAATAATATCTATATCTAATAAGTATGGAACTGCAAATTCAAATTCAAATTCAAATTCAAATTCAAATTTATTTTGCCAAGATACTTTACAATAATGGTTACAAAACTTTTTTACAATGTTCTAGAGCACAATATATCCATAGGATTTGTGTGTGCACTAAATACCTTAAATAAGTATATATCTAAATCTAATCTTTATTTAGCAACAGCTTTGTAGTGTATTAATACCTCAGACAATACTTGTAACATTTTTACATGAATTCATTTTACAGTATCATAGAATATATTTATTCTTGAGATGTACCAATTTTAACGCTAAACTGGATTTATAATAAAACTGTATAGTATAGTATTACACAGAGATTTTACATAAACCATGGTATTTTTTCACAGATCTTATGAAAGTTAGAAATAATCCAATCATTTATTTTGTGCTTTATTTTTGGATACCTGTCCTTTTTCAAGTGTGGCGGCATAAGGTTTATTATTTTAGGCATAACATACGAGATGTGTCTCTGGGTAGAGGAAGATAAAGTGGGTGGTAAGTATAAATCATACTTTCTATACTAAAAGGGTTAAGAAAAATGAATGACGATGCAAATAGGAATCAAACAACATTTCTTGAGAACATAAAATAATAATAGTGGAATGTCTGATTAATGATAAATATTGCTATACACTGACGACTCCTGGCAAAAGGGGCGCCTATAATTTACAGCAATCCACACTTTATCAACGCATTTTATTACATCAGTTTTCTTGTTGAGTTTAGGACTGTGTTTCGCTGTGTTATAGAATAGATGAATCGAACCACATAATTTGCCGTTTTAATTGAATCCGTGTATCTCGAGTATTAATATGCATGCGAAAGTAAATAAGCAAGATTTTAATGGATTTACTTGCGCGTGTGTAAAGTTTTTGATGAATCTGATATTTGTTTCGTTTCTTGTTTTAAAAGGTACAATAAGAAAGGGTAGTTAAAAGCTATTTTAATTTCTGAAACATCATATTTTCTATACTAGCATAGTTATTGTACATAATAGTAGAAAACAGAGTTCGTTTTTCTTTCTAGAATTTTCCTCATTTCCAACAATCGTTTTTGCATAGACGGTCTTGTATTTTTGGAATAATTATATAACTGCACTAATTCAAAGTAAGTTTAGATTAAAGTTATCTTTAAGAAGTCACTTTTAAAGGCATTACGAATCAATTCGGTTAGAAGAAATGGTGATAATGGAAATGTGCCCTTTATTTTACTTTAATCTTAAGTAAGTCTAGAAAAGATTACCTACATAAAACTATCTCATATGCATCGCCATTATAAACGATTGAGAAAATTTTGAAAATCGATTAATCGATTATTTTGTACCACCCCTACTTATGACCCTATACAATGAACTAGTTCGATCGATACTTGAATATTGTTCCATTGTGTGGAGTCCCAATTATCAACGCCACGTCAGTAGAATCGAATGGGTCCAAAATAAGTTTGCTTAATATTGCTATTTAAACTAAGGTTTCGCTATCAAAACCTCCTATATGAAACAAGACTTCTCCTTTGTGGCATGAAGAGCCTAGAACCGCCGCAGAAAGGATTTGCTTGTCTTTCTGTACAAACTAATAAGTGGTGTTATTTGTTGTAATGCCTTGCTGGAGTCGAGTCTGTCTTGTTTTTGATTCCGATGAGGCGCACCAGGCAGGAGCAACTGTTTTTCGAGATGGATTGATAATTAAATAAATAAAAGAACTCAATTCTGTAAATAATAGTCAGGCAAAAATCATATATCAGCGAAAATCTATATCCAAAACTCACAAAAGTCTTTGCCAACGAAAATAATATCACTTCTATCAACAACATGAGCATATCGCCTTAAATTATATTTTGATAATATTTTAATTCTTAATTAATAGGAGGCACTTTAATTTGTGGTGTCCCAACTCTATTTATACACAAAATATATTCTTCTCTGTTCATGATATAAAAATAGTCTCAAGAGGAATAGTTGTAAGAGGGAAGTTACGTCCATTTCTCTACTCAGAAAAATAGTGAGTGGAGAAATACTTGGGCATTTTTGGACAACTAAACCACCGTTTTGTGCGGTGTCGCTTTAGCAACTCAGCAGACACAACACAAACCAGTGGTACTGTCAGTGTTAGTTTGGTTTGGAGTTTTTTCGAGATATTACACCACACACGAATCTACAAATGTTTAATAGAGTCCTGAGGGTGGTAGAAACGATACTACCGGAACGTTGGCAAAAATTAAATTTCATTAGTAATAAAAAGTTTGTCCACAAATGCTTAAGAACTTCTCTACTCTCAAAGAGAAACAGTTCTTGATTTAAAAAAACTGCTTTTACTGGGAGTATATTTAAGTATACAGGGTGCCTCAAAGGACAATTTTAAATATTAACTTTACTTGTTTCAATAGGACACCCTTTATTGTACTTCATACATTGCTTCTACAATCAGTTTTCTATTGGAAATCGATACATTAGACATTGTTGTCCGTTCTCGAAATAATGAAAACTAAAATTTTCTGATATGTACAGGGTTATCCAACCAAGACTAGACAAGGCGATTTTTTGACTTTTCCTGTACTTTTATAAAAAAACTGAAATAGCCATCTTAAGTCATTTTCTCCCGCGAATTCGAATATCTTCAGCAAAAAACAATTGAACATCAAACAAAAGTACTAGGGGTCACTTTGATATTTTTTTAAATGGGATGCCGTATTTTTAATGAGCTTATCCGATTTCTCATATAAATTTTGATCTAAAATGTTGGATTTTTAATTCAAAAACGCCTTTTTTCTTCAGTTTTTGTTCATTTATATCATCAGATTTCACGAGTTTTCCGTTTTTTTTTTAAAAATGAGCAAATAAAATGTTAGTGATATTATTATGTGTACACCTCCAGAATTAAGGATGGAAGCAGAAAAAATGTTGATTGTATCGATATTTCACAATATCTCTAATAATCTAATATGTATTGATAATTATCTGGTTGCCTAACCACAAGAAATCATCTTTCAGGTTATTCATGTTTATAACTTCATGTTGTTGAATCAAAAAATCAAGTTACCTGCGTTCAAATAGATTCTTGAAGATAAATAAATAAATAAATAAATAAATAAAATCTTTATTCAGAAGTAACG
Source organism: Polydrusus tereticollis (assembly GCA_963920685.1). Lineage (NCBI taxonomy): Eukaryota > Metazoa > Arthropoda > Insecta > Coleoptera > Curculionidae > Polydrusus > Polydrusus tereticollis. The sequence continues at coordinate 63,963,457 of OY987329.1, forward strand.
TCGTACAAAATATAAAAAAAAACAAAAAGAGAACAAAGAAGAATATGGTGCCCACACGCAGCTTCTGAAAAGGCGAAGTTCATCCTTTACTTTCGTAAAGTATTTCAATGCCTTATTATTGACCATGGTCAATAATAACTTATAAGGTAGAGAAAAACGATTTCTAACGTTAATAATCGGTCAATAATGGCGATGTTATAGGTTAGTCGTGGAAAAACTAAATTATCATGCTATAGAGTGTGCAATTGTGATTGTTTCGATTAATGGAAAAGAAAAACGACGTCCTCGAACTCGACAACCCTGATTGGCTGTGTGACTTAGCGTTTCTTGTAGACATCACAAATCACTTGAATGTCTTAAATACGCGACTCCAAGGCAAGGATCAATTGATTTCGCAGTTATACTCTCATGATTCGGCCTTTCAATGCAAATTGAGTGTTTTCGGGACACAAATCAATTCAGCCAATTACAGCAATTTCCGAACTACAAAAAAATTATGGAGAAAGTCAATAAAACTGACGTCAATTTCGCTCAAATTGATATTTTGATACAAGCTTTTCAAAATCGTTTTGTAGACTTCAAAAAAGTTAAACCTCTATTGGACATTTTCAGCAATCCTTTCAACATTTTACCCGAAAATGGGCCGGAATCAATGCAGCTGGAATTAATAGACATGCAAAATGATGACAGTTTACGAAACAAATTTAATGAAGGTAATTTACTCAACTTCTACCGTTGCGTTGATAAAAACGCTTATAAAGAGTTGCGAATAAATGCATTGAAATGCGCAAGCTTATTTGGATCGACGTATATTTGTGAACAAACGTTTTCAGTGATGAAACTAAACAAAACGAAAAACAGAAAGCGTCTGGCAAATGAAAATTTGGAAGCAATTTTACGTGTGACGACAAGTAATGCATCAAAATAATAAAACATGAAATATTACATTGTAATGATTAGATTACCTTACGATTACATAATTAAAAACAAACATTTTTGAAAGTCCTTTTATTTTTATCATTGTATTTCATACTATTTAAAAATAAAAAATTTTGTGTTAATAAGTATTGTTTGTAGTGGCATGTCCTTGGCTTATACTTTTCCCGAGTGGCCCCTGTTCCCTATAAGTCTGTGCATCCCTGATCTAGGGCATTTTTCACTCTTTATCAGCTTTTTAGGAACATATAGGTCGATACCTTCAAATACTATATTATAAAACTGCTGCACGGACTGATTTATGTCCAATTCAGCAGAAAGAAGAGACCAGTCAGCTTGGTTGTAATGTTGGTTAATTTTATGAAAGTTAGCCTTGAAGAACTGATAAACACTTATTTCTTTATATGACATATAAATATGTATATATGCCACTTGCTGAGACCTTACACAAAAAGGCTTAACCAAATTATGCTAAAACAGCTAGATGCCCCAACGAGCGCTGAATTATAAAGCAAAATTTGGCGTATTTTGACTAACACTGTTAATACTAAAATATAAGCTCAGATTGCAGAAACTACCGGAATTTAATTAATTAATTATTATAATATGTAACATGCTTTTTAATTAATAATGTGTATTATACCTACAAGTAAACCATAACCCTTCTGTGTCGACTAGACAAATTAAGTTGGAAACAAACGTGCACTCCTTGCATCATGTTAAATGTTGGCAAATATTAAAATAAACTAATTTCAAGCCCTTCAAAATTTATATTTCTTAATGGAGATCCAGAAAGAAAAGAGAGATGCCAATGGATAAGTGATTAAGCCACAATCAGTCTGAATTTTTTAAATCGTATAATCTGGACTTATGAATCAAAATTCACGTACTGTGTTTTATTTATTAGAAATAACCAACATGTTTGGGCTGTAGAGCACCCCAGAGAAAATAGAGAACTGGGTCCTCAAATCAGGTTGTCCATGAATGTTTGGGCAGGATCGTGTGGGGACAAAATTTCCGGTCCATTTTGTGTGATTATAATTTAATTTTCAGACATTTAATCATCTTAATTTTTTGAACAAACAATTTGAAGATCTTTTAATGGATATCCCACTGGCTACCTATCACATCTCTGATTTCAACATGCCGGGGCACTTTCCCATTATGGTAAAGATGGGCCTGCATTTTTCCATCGACATTTGCCAGAAATGTGGATAGGAAATCGATGTGTGGTGGAATGGCCAGCGAGATCACTCATTCTTTTACCCTTGAATTTTTTTTATGGGATGGAATAAAAAATAAAGTCTATAACAAGGGCTCTGTTGAAAACTTGGCACAGTTACGTGAAAAAATTATAACTTCATACCGATCTTTCCGCAGAAGATCAATTTTAAGGGCAGTTAGAAAAGTAAATAACGAAGCAGCTACATGTTTAAACATAAACGGCTCTTTGAACGTTTTAAATAAGTATCAAGAATATTTTTACCTTTTCTTAATTTTGTTCTGTTATTGTCGGTGCCTTAATCCTGTTTTAATGTGACCTGTTTCTAATTAAAGTAAGCTAGATATGTATCGTTTTTTTCTGTTTCTCTTGCCCATCATTTATTAGATCTACTATCATTAAATACGTAAGTATTTTAAAGAATTTCAAGCAAATGCTGTGACTTTCAACAGGGTAGTTAGAATTTGCAAATAATCCAGAAACCTTCCTGGCCTTCAGAACACATCAAATATTAGGTTTTAGAGATATAAGAATCAAAAATTTGCAATTTAAATAACAAGGGCTCCGTTGAAAACTTGGCACAGTTACGTGAAAATATTATAACTTCATATCGATCTTTCCGCAGAGGATCAATTTTAAGGGCAGTAAGAAAAGAAAAAAACGAAGCAGCTACATGTTTAAACGTAAACGGCTCTTTAAACATTTAAAGTAAGTGTATCCAATTAAAGCAAGTTAGATATGTATCGTTTTTATTCTGTTTCGGTTGCCCATCATTTATTAGATCTACTATTATTAAATATGTAAGTATTTTAAAGAATTTCAAGCAAATACTGTGATTTTCAACAGGGTAGTTAGAATTTGTAAATAATCCATAAACCTTCAGAACACATCAAATATTAGGTTTTAGAGATATAGGAATCAAAAATTTGCAATTTAAATTTCAGGTGTTTGAAAAAATGAAGTTATTGATGGTGACCCAAAAACGAAACGTCGGAATTGAAATTGGTTTGAAATTATCTCTACAAATGTCACCAGGAAAAAATGAAAACGAATTTGCTAATGTTCCTTTTCTTTCGGATATCTCCGAAGGTATTCGGAACTTTCAAATTTCTTCAGTGCCGCACACTGGGGCAGAAGTGACAATTGATATACAGGGTGAGTCAACCATAAAGTATAGTTCATTATCTCATTTGTTTCGGGAATTACCAAAAAACGTTAAATACAAGAGTTTTAGAGAATGTTAAGGTACACAGTTTAAAACTATTTTTGAGTATACAGAGTGGTTCAAAAAAGCGTGGCGCATATAACATAAGTTTTGTTCAATGTAACCCCCTACTATTTAATTTATTTTTAAATTCTGCGTGAAATTCTATTCTAAACATTTTTGTTAATAGTGTTATACAGTGAGCTCAAAAAGGTTGGAATAAATTCGTTTAAAATTCAGATGATTATTTTCTGGAAAAACGCTTAGAAATGTCGATTATTATTTTTAATTGCGAATATTTTGACATAAGAAATGTGTACACAAGTTGTCTCAAAAAGAACATTATACCGTCAATATTAATTTTTTTAAATAGAACACCCTGCATATTATATTATTTTTAAATTCTGCGATACATTCTAAACACTTTTTGTATAACATACCATATCTCCAAAATCAACGGTTTTTGATATATTGACATTTTAATACTTTTCTGAAACAATTCTGAGATCCGTGGATTTTTAGTTTTAATTGCGCATTTCTTTATTATTATTGTAACCTCTTACCTGAGTTAATTTATTTTGACACAGACATTTACTTCTTGTTAAAAATTATTCAAATTGTGTATCTATCTAACTTCAAGTAAGATGACCCGGATAGAAGAACAGAATTTTGCGAAATAATGATGAACAGATACATTGAAGATCCTCAAATTTTAAAAAGAATTGTGTTCTCTGATGAAGCAACGTTTACTCTAAATGGGCATGTGAATCGCCAAAACTGTCGATATTGGGCTAAGGAAAATCCGCACTGGATCATGGAGTCCCATACACAATACCCGCAATAAGTGAATGTTTGGGCTGGAATTGTTGATAACCGGATTTTAGGTAGAATTGTATCTAGAATTTTTAGAATTTGAGTTAATACCGGCACTTGCTGTACTCTATCCAAATCCAGATGAGCTAGACATTCCCAACAATAACTTATGGTACCAGCAAGACGGAGCACCAGCCCATTACACACGCCGGGTGCGTGAGTACTTGGATACAGTCTTTCCTGGCAAGTGGATTAGTCGACGGGTCCAATAGAATGGCCGGCAAGGTAACCAGATTTGACCCCGCTAGATTTTTTTCTGTGGGGCTATTTAAAATCTAAAGTATACAGACCTGTCAATATTGATGAACTTAAAGCTCGAATAAGGCATGAGGTTAGATTAATAGAGCCCCCGGTAATCTATAACGTTTTGGAAGAATTCAAAGATCGACTTGCATATTGCCAGGGAGTTGGTGGCGGTCAATTTCAACATATATTAAAATAAAATTTAATATAGTCTATGTAAATATTATAGACTAAATAGACGTAAAGAGTTCATTTTTAATTGTAGTTTTCGTACCAGAAAAAATGTCAATATATCGAAAACCGTTGATTTTGGAGATATGGTATGTTATACAAAAAGTGTTAAGAATGTATCGTAGAATTTAAAAATAATATAATATGCAGGGTGTTCTATTTAAAAAAATTAATGTTGACGGTACATGTTCTTCTTGAGACAACCTATACACTATTGGCAAGCATTTATCTTACATGCGGAGGTTTTCAGTGTGATAAAACGGTATAGGCAACGGCTCGAGAGAAACAAAGAGAGACAAAATCATGCTCTAGCCGATTCCCCTTCCACCGACCAATACGCTTTTATGGTAGAGGGGAATACTAGCTGGCACGGTAGGTGGGCGACGGACGACGGCAGTATCGTATCAGACAGATATTGGAGCAGTAGTGATTGTCGATCGCATTTTGTGCGATGTTTTACGACGTCGTTTTTTTGCGGTCATGTTTATCACTGGTAGTTCTATTAATACATACAACTAACAGTAATTTTAAGGTGTTTAAATTTTTATCGGCCTTAAGCATAAAAGTAAAATAAAACCTGTTATTCTAAAAAAAAATAAACTCATGAACATTCTTAAAAAGAAATAAAATTAATGGTAATTGTAATTAAAAAATAACTTTAAACAATAAGTATTCTTAAAATGGTATAAAACTAAAAAAGTCATTTTAATAAATGCTCGAAGACATTGCCTTGCTGGGCTTCGCAATACCCGAGCCGATCATAAAACTCCGTAATAACATTCGACAATACCTCCGGTGTTATGGAATTAGTAATGTCGAAAATTTTTGCTCTTAAGTCAACTAAATTTACAGCCCTCTCATGTGGATACCTGTAAATTAGTTAAGTTAAGTGGCCCCACAAAAAAAAGTCGAGGGGAGTCAAATCCGGTGACCTTGCCGGCCATGGTATGGTACCTCTGCCACAAATAAGCCGTTCAGGAAATGTCATACTCAAAAACTCCTGAACTCGCCTTGCATTGTGAGCAGGGCAACCATCCTACTGAAACCAAATTTCTTCGAAATTAACATTCAAGGCACGCACAGCTGGTATTATTTCCTCTTGCAGCATCTGCAAATATTTTTCCCCATTTAAGTTGCCGTCAATGACAAAAGGTCCTACAATATTGTCGCCCAAAATACCCGCCCAACAGTTTAATTTTTGGGGATATTGTGTCCGCAAAGGCGCACTTAAATGTTTATTTTCCCGTGACCAATATCTGGCGACTGCAGGATTATGATAACCATGAAGAGAAAATGATGATTCATCCGTAAACAGAATATTTTTTAAAAAATCTTCATTTTCATCAATTTGCCTTCTCATGGTCTCACAAAACTTCATTCGCCTCATAAAATCATCTGGAAAAATTTCTTGGGTAGTTTTAATTTTATAGGATTTATACCCATGCTTTTTTAAAACATGTCTAACTGTGCGGTCTGGAATGCCAATTTCTTGAGAAATATGGGTGCTGGAACATGGCTCACTTGCTTCCACAAAAGCGCTTACATTTTCGTCCCTCTCGACTCTTTCTTCAGGAATAGGACGGGCTTGTTGATCCTCGTGATAGCATTTACCACATTGGTTAATGCACCCGGATTTTTTAAAACGATTATAAATATTAATAATCGTTTGGCGGGAAGGAACCTGTTGATCAGGGTACGCAAATGCAAATTGCCCAACAACACCTTCGGCACTTTCAGCTTTGGAATACCATAAAACTATATTAATTTTCTGTTCACGCGAATACATTTTTTTTAAATATTAATTTACTCCTTTCTATGCAAAAGACTCTGTGAATATGAGCCTTGCCGTAGCCGCCCCCACCAGTCCTTACAAGTCTTGCATAGTACCGCCACCCGCGAAAGCAAAGGGCAGGGTTTCGATCAACCAGTAAAAATGAAATTATTTATGTTGTCTTCCCCAATAAAATATTAAAAACTTAGGTTCGAAAAGTCTACGTGACAACGTCGAAAAATCCAGCAGTTCCGAGGCCGCGCGAAAGGAATACTCTCGTTTGTTCTCGTCGTATTGGAAGGGGAATAGGGGAAATCGCTGTCGTTCTCGTTTTAATCTTAGGCATTTTATAACCATACTATTCTATTGCATTAAAATTGGCCTGCAAAGTTTTACTTTGCCGATAGTGTATACACATTTCTTATGTCAAAAAATTCGCAATTAAAGATAATAATTGACATATCCAAGCGTTTTTCCAGAAAATAATCACCTGAATTTTAAACGAATTTATTCCAACCTATTTGAGCTCACTGTATACCTAAACCTAGTAGGTGTTGTAATATTTTAATTTTTCTAGAAAAATATTAGTTTTTACTCTTATAAAAAATTGACAGTTCCGTCATTGTTTCTGAAGATGGAATACCACATATGAGGTGCAAGCGTTCTATTGTCTATTGGCAATAAGGATTACGGTGCGTAGTTCCCTAATAGACGCATACCAACTAGACAATCCTTTTAATGCTTAATGGAACGGTTTGATGCTAATGGTAGCGTTGAATATTAGAAACGAAAAAGGGTGAACCGGAATGCTACCAATGAGAAAAAAGAAATTGAGATTTTATCTACCGCTAATCGCACCATGAGAAAATTCAAATATCATCCCTTCCATATGGAACTACACCAAGAACTTTTAGACCGTCATTTTGAACCACGAGTAAACTTTTGCACCATCATAAATAAAGCTATATAGACCTATCTGAATCTTTTGTGCAAATCAATGTTTTCTGATGAAGCTTCCTTTCGCATAGAGTAGTTAACCGCCATAATATGCACTATTATTTGACAGTTAATCCATTCTGGGTCCGATAGTGGCGTGTCCACTTTAATATAATGGGAAGCTGTAACCAGGGCTACCGAAAGTGTTGCGTTTTTTCGCGCCGAAGGCGAAAATTTTTGGGGTGCCACGCCCTTTTTTGGGTAAATCTTGAAAAATTATTACGTATATGAAGGGCATCAATTTAAAATAATATTTTTAAATATTTTAAATCAGGGTTGTTATGTTTAAAACAAAATGTTTTAAACCAGATGTTTTAAACACTGCCTGATGCTTTATTAGGTGTTTTAACAGTGTTTTAAACAGGTGTTTAAAACATGTTTAAAACATTTATTAAAATATACTGTTTTTTTTCTTTTTTTCTCAATTAGTAGATGTCAAATATAACTTTTTTTTGTCTCCTCATATCACCCAAAAAAATTGAAAAAAAAACACAAAAATAATTGGAACATACATATGGATATATTATTATTAACCTAAAGTTGAGCATTTAACATTTAACAGGACTAATACTAATAGCTTTAAACAAATAATGCAAAGTAAGCTTAAATAATAGTGTAGATCTTAAAAGAAACAGAGAAACTAACAGTTATTCAAATTCTAGGAACAAAAAACAAACATTCAACTAGATATATTTTCAACTCAACATAAAAAACCCATACAATAATATCTTTGTTTAAAACGTGTTTTAAACATGGGTATGTTTTGTTTAAAACATGTTTTTAATTGCCTAATAAAAAACATGTTTAAAACAAAAAAAAACTGTTTTAAACAATAAAAAACACATGTTTTGTTTAAATATAAAAAAAAACATGTTTTTTTTCAACCCTGATTTTAATAACAAACAATTTGAAATTCTTTCCCCATCGGGGATGATATTTCGAATTTTTTACTACTTCCTGGTTATGTTTTTCAGAAGCAATTTTTAGTTGGTTGTCTATGCGTGTTCTATTCTTATATTACCAAAAGTTTCTTCTTTAATAATTGCCTGTAAATGCGACTTACTAGACCCGTGTCTTTTAATTAATTTATGTAGATTATTTAAATCCGAAAATCCATTTTTATTCCACAAATTCTTTTCACTAGAAAATAAGAGGCATGGCCAGCAAAACAGAAGAGACTTATTTTCACAACCAGTTAGCCATTCACAAGTTTTATATGATTCTTTTTGAAAATGTCTAATATAAAGTTTAGTTTTTTTTGTTAAATTAGGAATAGATGGAGTGGGCCTATCATTGGAAATAATTTGTTTTTTTCCTCAAAAATATAAGTGGAAAATCCTTGTACCACTATCTGACACACAATACACTCACACAAAAGTCTATTTTCACTTTCAGCCGAACTTGAACTAGCAACAGGATCCATAATTAAAATAATAATCTGTTTGAAAACAGCGTACTTTTCCCAATAATAATGCACGGTTTTAAATCTCGCCTAAACACGCGCCATTCTAATTTGTTCGATGCAGTAAAACAGTATACGGCAATACGCTGCTGTCTAATCGCTTCCCACAATCCGGCGGCTCGGCGCGAATGGCGCGTCGGCATGTCTCGAAATCAATCGGGCATCACCGTGAAGTAGAAATAGATAGCATATTAGTTCTTATGAAAATGCGGTCGGATTCGCCCGATTTACAAATAAATTTAGGACAATTTAAAAATTAATTGTAAGTTCTAGTAGGATTGTATTGGATTATTTATTTTTTTAAGTAAATCGTTTAGGGGAAGCTGTGCTTCCCTAGCTTCCATGGTAAACACGCCACTGGCGGTCCGAGAAATTCGAAATCATAACCATTGGTCGCTTAATGTATGCGGTGGAATCAAAAATATTTTACTTATTGGTCCATATTTTTTCCGCGAACCACTTAACGGGCATAGATATTCAAACTTTTTGCAAAATGAATTACCACAGCTCCTTGAAGGCATTAAGGACATTGAAAGGGAACAAATGTGGATTCAACAGAACGGAGCTCCTGCTCATTGCCATCGTGAAGCTCGAGAACTTTTAAACAATCATTACCGACAAAAATTGTATCGGTAAGAATGGATTCATTGTGTAAACCCCTTGATCATGTGACTTAACATCTTTAGATTTCTTTTTGTGGGCCTACATTAAAGATCGCGTTTATATTAATCCACCTACTAGAGGTGTGTAAGTAGTTCGCAAACGAACTAGTTTAAAATATCGAATCTGATAGCTGAACTAAGATATTCAATTAGTAATCCTTTAAATATTCAATCAACACGAACTAAAGCCTTGTACTATACGCAGAACGCGAACGAGAGCGAAGGGACCGTGAAGCAGATCCTGAACTATCCGGAGCTTGGAGACTGACCGATGGTGTCGGACAGGTGGACTGCTGCCTCACGTACAACTCGGCCAAGATAGCGTGAGATATGACAATATCAAATATGTACCACTCATTCAATGCGCCGTGGCTAGAGATAAAATTTGTCATATTTATCAAAACTTTCATACAGTAAAGAACGGTATAGTTGCACTATACTATCCACGAAGCACCACGCTTCTCTTTTATTTATTTACTAGGTTTCATTGTAAATTATAATATCAGTTTGAAATATTTGCCTTATATATTTCTATTGCTTCATCGTGCGGGTGCGAGTGTAAATCAGTGAACTAAATGAACTAAACGAACTAGTCTTTTGTACTATTCACTTTATTGCACAAGATCGAAATTGAAGTAAACTTCCAGCACTACCCCCTACAACACCATAATATATGAAAAATAAGATACGGGATGCCTGCAGGACAATACCACCCCTTTTAGTGGCTTCTGTGAGTCGGACAGATGTGTTAATATTTTGTACAGTAACGAGACTATGTCTCCCCTGTTTTCGAGGATGCTGAATACGATGGCGGTAGTTTAAACTCTTTTCAAGGTGAGCGCACCCCTCAAACGGGCAAAAACAACCCCCAAAAAAGGTAAAACGCGGATAGGCCGTCTCACACCAGTTCAACCTACATCACCACTCCATTTTCGAGGATGCTGAACACGATGGTGAAGTCTGGATCCTTTTTCGGCACCCGCTTGTGGCATAAACATCCTCCGCGTAAATAACAGTCATCATTATATGCTTGTTAAATAATGTACTATTATTAAAACATTAATATACGATCAAGACGTTTTCGACATATTTCATCATTTTGTTGTGAGCCATTTTTTGAATTTTTGGGCCTTTTTAACCGACTTTGTATTTCCTATAGTTTCACTTAATCCTTATGGGAAAAATTTAAAAATTAGTTTTCTGAGTTTTCCACGCCTAGTTTTGTTAAAAGCACCTATTTGGTAAGTTTACTATTTTCCTAGATGATCGATATTTTTGATATTTTGGCCACATAACCTTTAAAACTCTATTGTGCATTTTTTAGGGCAGTTTTCCGATCTTCCTAATTTCTATTTTTCAAATAGCGGAATTTTCCCGTTTTTTGATACTCCGATGTCTTGTGAATTTGGACCTTGGTCACTCAGATTTGACCCCGTGGCTTCGAACCTGTGTTTTCTTGAGCCTTTTGTGAGGCCTATTTAGAGACCAACTTAATCACAACTGATTACGCAGACAGTAGGGTGCCGTTTCTTGAGAGAACCAATAAACCTAACAGCCCATTGCGCCAGCTTCAGGAGGACCTGCGGATAACTACCATTTTATTTAAACTGCAAATATCGTGTTGATTGTGATCTTCTTTTTATTGATATACAGCCAACTTGTATTGTACCTAAAACTAAGTGGTTTTCTTTTTGTTCCAATCGAAGCCATAAGCTATTTTGCTCAACTATTTATAACATAATTTGACAGTATATTTCAACATTCAACGTTTTAGGTGATTCACCTTATTAATCTTAGTTGTTGTAACGACCTTTTTTCCCGGTCGTTACAAGTAACTAGAAAAGGTCCATCACTTTGAAAAATCGTAATCTATCATTGAATTTCTCGGTTGCATTAAGTAATTAATTACCTATTGCACGACCCTGGTAAATGCAAAATCTTGACCTAGCTCAACAATATCGACCAGCAAATTCCCGCACATTGAACTCGCGTCGCCAAATCCTGTGTCAGGTCACTGTGTTCGAGTGTTTTAATGAATTTTTAAGACACTAAAGTGTCGCGGGTTTTCTCGGATGTACAAGTAACTTCATTAGAAATGCTTCTAGCCCATTAGGGGATGTTAGTGACCTGGCGAAAGAGAAACCCGAACAACAGGTAAACTATTTAATTTTTTGGTATAGTATTCCGCGGTATTAACGGCGGCCATTTTGTTACTTCCAGGTTTCAAGCTAGGATTTTAATTTTCACTTTATGATTCTATATTTTCACCTTACGATTCTGTATTTCACGTTAGGATCATATATATTTCAGCTTGGATTTTTATTTTCACCCAAAATTTATGTTTCATGTAGGATTTTTATTTTTCATGCCCAAATTTTAGCTTTTCTGTTCATGTCCCATTTTAAGTTATCTGTTTTACAGCTTAGTTGATCCATTCCATCACATGTGGCAAATTTTTAATCCGTAATTGGGCTCAAACGAACGATTTCAACGATTTTTCCAAATCCTCAGTCATCGGACGTCTGAAGAACGTTTCATCAAATATAATCAATAAAGTCTCTTCCGGAATGATGAACGCTTAAACCCGGACCAAAATTTTCGAAACTCTTCAATCACTAATGCAGCAATTTTCCATTCAAAGCCACTGATGTCATTCTAACCTATAATTTTTTACATTTGAGTGAGGTTGCCATGCCCTCATTCAGATTTCAATGCTTTAAGTTCGTTTAATTTGATCTATGGCCTTAAAGAAACTTTAGCCACCCCCCGCTTGGGACAACGAGCAAAATTATTTTAACTTCAATATCTTTTGTCAGTAATTCCATTTGATACCCTGTACCCTGTTTTATTGCAACCTTGCTGGTGTGTTGTCTGCTCGCTTGGAGAAGTTACCGAAGCAGTGGAGACTTTGCCTGGTGTTCATCTTGGCTGAGGATTTCTACAATTGGTGTTACCTGGCATTGGCCGATTTAGGGGACCTAACTTAGGAGATTCAGCTGATAACTGTACCCTGGAGGTTGGCAGCTCAGGAGCAGTTCATTGGATAAGCCACTGAGAGGACGGAACCAATTGAATCGATGCACAAAAGTTAAGTGTTGCTTTCAATCAGTTATTTGTTTTTATGCAGTCATTTTTAGTAGATAGGGTTGCGACTCGAATTCACGATATAAGGTAAATTTTAAATATTTCAGTGTGCATTCCCTTCAGAGCTGTCTGTTTGATGACCTAGTGCCTCTGGAGTTGGTTTTCTAGTGATTATTAGTGAATATTAACTCAAAGCTGTCCGTTTGACGACCTCGTGTCTCTGGAGTTGGTGTTCTGGTGAATTTTAGTGTGAGTTTTGAGTCAGAGCTGTCTGTGATGACAAAGTGCTTTGATGCCATTTGAATCAAGTGAATTCGAGACCCAGCCCTGTGAATTCTGTTCAAGTTTTGTTTTTCCTTTAATGTCAGTTAACTTTGACACACCCCGTACATTTTATTGAAAAAAGTACCCACTCTACCGTTACTACCTTACTGTTTTATTTAAATTTTGTTTTTATGGCCAAGAAGGCTAATAAATGTATACTATATTATCGAGTCGATGAAACGACACTTTGAGAGAGTCGTCTTAGTGCGAACTGTGCTGCGAAATTTTTTTGTTTAACCCTTGCCCGGCTTTGTTTGTTCCGCTTAACAGCATCCAACCTTTATCAGGTCCATAGACCGATCAGTTTCAATCTAAAACCTTGTATAAGCAGAGAGACCAAGGTTCGAAAGAACGAGTTTCCTGCAGTCATTTCTGACACACCCCGTACATTCTATTAATTAAAATTTACCCACTCTACTGTTATATTTTGATTTGTTTTATGACCACGAGTCTGATAAATGTATACTAAGTACATAATTTAGTCGATGAAACGACACTCGAAAGATTCGTCTTAGTACGAACTGTGCTGCGAGATTTTTTTGTTTAACCCTTGCCCGGTTTTGTTTGTTCCGCTTAATAGCATCCAACCTTTTCTAGGTCCATAGACCAATCCGTTTTAATCTAAACCCTATATAAGCAGAGAGACCAGAGAGAGAAAGAACGAGTTTCCTGCAGTAAATTCTGACACACCCCGTACATTTATTAATTAAAATTTTAATGAATTTTGGCTTGATCAGTGCCCTGATATTTCTTTAGTCAGTTCTGGCTATCAGCAAATCTGATAGTTAATTTTTTTTGTAAATCTTTCTTATGGTACATCCCGTATATTAATGAATCTGTTCCTGTGAAATCACCCGTGCATATTTGTATATTTAGAGTTTATTTATGTATACAATTGTTAATGTTAGGAAGTAGTGTTTGTACGTATAAATTTTTAAAGTTTTCTACAGGAATTGCAAAGCAGTTTAAAAGTGTTATGCTATAGGTATTATGTAATAAATCTACTAATTTGCCAGTAGAAATAAAAACCAATATAACTGAAATTTTGTCTTATTTATTTGTTTAAATTTTCAGGGATTAGGGAAGTTTTGCTTCAGTAAGCGCCCTTTAGGCTCTGACAAATAATTATTCTTTTGGCTCTGTAAATTCATCTATTCTGCCCTTAAGGCCTTCTTCCTCTTTATCTTTGGTGGCCTCCTTAAGGGCCCTGGCGCCCACTTTTATCTGGAAAACTGATTAACTGTTACCTAATATATTCCCTTTCCTTATCTGCGACTCATCTGCTGTAAAACCGACAAGACTGTAACTGAGTAGCCGTGGTTACCTAGTTGTGTAATGAAAAGGTAAATTCAACATAATCCTAACAACAAGTAAAGAAAACCAAATCAAATTTATTTTATTTTATTTTATTTTTTATTTTTTCATTATTACATTGTTCAGATATAAAGGGTGATACTTAATGGTAGGCCGTAATCCCAAGGACGCATTTCTGGAGCAAATGCAAGTAGAAAAGTTCATATACACATGTGTCCTAAAAAGTCTGGTTTTCAAGATACAGGGTGTCAAAGTTTAAAAAAAAAATCGGTTCTTTATTAATATCTCAAATATCCTTTTGCAGATTTTGGTGAAATTTGGCAGTGTTGTTCGTTGTGATAAGACGCTAAGTTAGCATTGACTAGATGATAATTATGAGTTACAGTGGCGCCCGGAGGGCATTCTCACGAATAACATTGAGAAAAAAAATGTACGCCGCTGACTTACACAATATTTATTAATAATTAACAAATGAAAGGTAATAACAATTTAACATAATATTCACAAAAAATATTGGAAATGACCACCTCCCGCCTCCATGCAGGTTTCTACTTTTCTTCTTATCGAGTGACGAACTCTTTCGAAAATTCCATGAGTGTTACGTATCATTTCACATTCGTCAATGAAATTGGCGTACCACAAACTAATGATTTAAGGTGCCCCCATAAATAAAAATCTAGGCTGCAGAATTGTGGTCCTCCACGACCTATCCAATGATTTTGGTAAGCCCTATTCAAATACTCACGAGCCAATATGCTAAAGTGGGTATCATGCATTAACCAATGTTGTTGCCGTAACTGAAGGGGAACATCTTCAAAAAATAAAGGCAACTCATTTTGTAGAAAATTACTGTTAGATTGTCCGTTAAAGTGTTCTGGTAAAAGAAAATGGTTTAATTAAATAGTCACCTATGATACCGATCCAAACGTTGACAGAAAACTGTTTCTAAAAATGTGTCTCTGTAACAGCATGAGGTTTTTTATAGGCCCAGTTATAATTATTATTAAAATTAAATATTGCATTTCTGGAAAAATGCGCTTCGTCTGTAAATATAATAATGGCATTAAAGTGAGGATTTTCTGCTAGTCTTTGAAGATACCATCTACAAAATTGCGTAATCAGTTAAAAACCTCTTTTAAGAAGTGTTTGAACTCCTTGTGTAGGTAAGGATGCAACAAAGATTCTTTTAAAATTTCCCATACCATTTTATAGCACATATTTAGTTCCCTACCAACCTTTTTTCGTACCAGTTGCTGGATTGCCTTCGACTGCATTTGGGACAGCCTTCTCAACTGCCGGAGTTCGAATTGTACGAGGTCCTCCCCCGGAGGTATTACCTGTGAAACTGCCAGATTCAGTCAGACGACGATGAATGCTTATTAATATTTTTGTGTCTGAAAGGACACAATCAGGACACCTCCCTTGATAGAGTCGCCGGCCCTTCGCGAAATTGCCATTGGCAAGACCATAAAATAAATGCGTTTGTGTCATCTCTAAATTAGAATAATTATTTACCTTTTTTTAATAGCACAGTCTAGCTTGGGGAGTTTTTGTAGTGTAAAACGTTACTAACGAATTTATTTTTTTCCTTTTAAAATTGTCAATGTTTGTTAATTAGCAATTAGTGCATTTTCTTCGGGTGCTCACATCAATTTATAATAAGGTGTTCTTTGCGTATATCACTACTATAATAATGAATCGCAATTTTAAATGTTGTAAGAATAAAGACTTCTCAATTTTTATCTGTGCAACCTGTAATTCGGTATTTCATCCCAGCTGTATGGAAAGAATACCAGATATAGTAAAATTGAGTGGATTTAAGATACTATGCTCAGAAAGCTGTCAAAATATTTTCAATGAAAAGAAAAGTAAGGATGATGAAAACTTAAGAAAAATGGAAGCTCTAATTAAGGACCTGAAGGAAAAAGATATTTACATCAAAAGACTAAAAAGAAGCAGCCAATCATGTAAGATTGACGTCTCAGAGGCTGAAAAAAAGTTTTCGTCGATTATTGATAATCTAAATAAAGAAAACAATGCATTATATAAGGAAATTCAGGCGTTTAAAGTCAAGGAAAAAGAGCTTGTGCTACAAATAAGCTCGCTTGATACAGCTAATTATGAATCTGGTTGCAAGATTAATGAGCTTAGTGCTCTAAACAAGGACTTGATCATCACAATAAGTGGTCTTAAAAAAGAAATTGTCACACAAAGTGAGCAGGCAATGGCATTGCAGAAAGATATTGATGATATAAGTAATTTAAATAAAGGTATGCTTACATCAATAAAAGTACTTGAAGAAGAAGAGAAGAGCTATTGTCTTGACATTAATGACATAAAAGAAGAGCTACTAACCATGAAGAACCTGAAAGGAAAAGAAACCGTGTTACTAAATATTCCAAGTAAGAACGAGGAGGTGGTGGAATCGCAGCATCAGCACTCAAGCGACGAAATATGTGCAAGTAAATTGACTGGCTTACATAGGAACAAAGTGATATTTTTAACTGATGATTATGGTAGAAATATGTATAATTATTTGGACATTTTTTTTTAAGAATTTTCTATTCAAGTCATATGCAAACCATTTGCCAGTTTTAATAAGGTAGTTAAAAGCATAGATTTATTTACAGGACAGTTAACTAAATCAGATTTTGTCGTAGTTTAGCGGGAGGTAACAATGTAGACATTTCTATGAGAACTATATCTTCATTAGCGGATACATGTTTTTTTACTAATTTAGTTTTGTGTAATATACCCATTCATTTACAAAATAACAAAGATAAGTTTTATCATATAAATAATAAGATTTTTAACTGTATGTCAAATTTATGTTATTACTCAAAAAATATTAAGTTCCTTGATTTACAAAATAAATTTATGTCTAATTGTTATATTAAAAACATTATCTATTTGAATTCCAGAGGCAGGCGGATGTTGGCTCAACTTATTTATGAGAAGATTTTTAGTTTCTGTTGCATTGATATATTTAGAACTTCAACTGATGTAAAGACTACGGTCAATTATAGTCTTTCTTCCGAGGATTCAGATGTTTCAGATTGCTGCTCTGGGTCAGTTTTTCTATACCGCATCATTCCGAGGTGTCTTTTTTAGACACTCAGTGCCTTCAGTGCCCGCCGCACATAATATTGTAAATGCTGTAAGTAGTATATAATTTTTTGTGCTGAATGTTCAGTCGATTCGCAATAAGGTTGATGAATTGACTGTGCTTCTTGAACAATATAATAAACCCGGTTTTTTTTGCCGTATGTTTAATGATGTATAACAGAACACTGGTTAAGGCTTGATGAACCTTTGTTTATACCGAATTATCTGATATTATCCTGTTTTCGCAGATCTATTTCAAAGGGGGGTGGTACTGCCATATTTATTAGAGAAGATCTTTGTGAATACTTCAAAATTTGTTAATTTTCTTATTTTGATTACTTGCTGATAGAGGATGAATTTGGATTCTCGATTATATTTAACAAAACCCTTAATATTTATCTTCTATGCTTATATAGGCCTAGTACAAGTATTAATGTACGTCAGTTTTTAAATAACTTGGAAACTTTAATCTCACGTGTTTCACATAACTCAAAAGTTGTGTTAACAGGTGATCTAAATATAGATTATTCTGATAAAGATTGTGTGCATACTCAGAGTTTAATGGATCTGCTTAAGTCATTCAATCTTAAACCCTTAATTGGTTATCCTACTCGTATCACCTCAACTTCAGATATTTTAATTGACTACTTTTGCTTAAATTTTCATGACGATCACGATTGTGAGGCAAATGTGGTACCTTCGGGCTTGTCAGATAATGGAGCTATAATAGCACATGTAGCCATAACAATAAAAAAAAATAAAAAAAAAAACAATAAGAATATATAGTGAGCGTAATTTGAATAGATTTTTAAGTCAATGCTAGGGAATAAATTGGGATTCAATAATTGGGACATCGGACCCTTTGGACTATTTTAACAGAGAATTAATTGCTCTTTTAAACAAAAATTTTCCATTAAAAACTATAAAACACAAAAATATTAAAAAACCTTGGGTAGCAAGGGATTGAAGATATCCTCAAAGAATTTACGATCTTTACATACTCTTAGAAAGTTTTATGCTTCAACATTCCTAATCACATATTTCAATAAATACAAAATGATATATCGAAAGGTTATAAAAAATGCAAAAAAAATTATTATTATTATAGTAGAATTGATCAGGCAAAAAATAAACCCAAATAAATATGACATATAGTGAATAATTTGAGGGGCGTCAATGGCGATTCTATTTCTATTGAAAAAAATGAGGTTGATGTCAATGGCTTTAATAATTTTTATTGCTCGGTTGCAGAAAAGTTAACATCTCAAATTTCATCTGATGTTGATCCCATCAGCTGCTTAAAGAATATTTCTATTAAAGACTCCTTCAGCCTATTTCACACCGATATAAATGAATTAAAAAGTATATTCAAACAAATAAAGAATAAAAATGCTTCGGGTATTGACAATATTTCTATAAAAATTGCCTGACTGCGTGTTGAAGATTCTTGCTATAGCAATAAACCTTTCTTTTGATAGAGGTGTTTTTACAGATAGTTTAAAGTCAGCTCTAGTGAGGCCCCTGTTTAAGGGTGGGAATACTGAAGATTCCTCGTGTTATCGTCCTATTTCTCTACTTCCAACGTTGGCTAAATTGGTGGAAAAAATTTGTAAAAGCTAGAATGATGAACTTTCTTCGGAAACATGGGTTGTTGAATGTTTCGCAATTTGGATTCCAAAATCATAAAAATACTTCTGATGCAGTGTTTAACTTTCTAGAGAGACTGTATCTTGGCCTGAATCAAGGAGAAGTGGCCGCGACAGTGTTCTGCGATTTCTCGAAGGCTTTCGACTGCGTGGATCGCGGTATACTGCTGCGGAAACTTTCCCATTATGGTTTTAGGGGGTCGCTTTGAGCTGGCTAGAATCAAATTTAACTAAAAGGAAACAATTTGTTGGGGGTCTGAATGGTATATCAACGGGGCAGATCATTAAGCATGGGGTTCCTCAAGGTTCAGTGCTGGGCCCACTCTTATTTCTTATATATATTAATGACCTGGCTTCCATCAGCATTAATGGGTCCTTTACATTATTTGCTGATGATACATCAATATTATGGCTAGGAACAGAAAATAACATTTTAAGGAATACCATTGATCGTGATACTAAAGCGATAATGGACTGGTACAACAGCAATAGGTTGATTTTTAACATTGCAAAAAACAATATTTTGACTTTTAAGTGCCCTGTAACAGACGTAACCCTAAACAATGTCCCAATAAGTAATACAGATAGTTATAAGTTTCTGGGACTGTATATTGATACTAAGCTGAAATTTAAGGATCATATACAGATCATGCGAAAAAAGCTGGCATCGGCATGCTATGCTGTAAGGGTGGCAAGAATCGAATTAGGCCAGAATGTTGCCAGGGGAATATATTTTGCCTTAGTAGAATCACATTTAAGGTACGGTATTCAATTTTGGGGTTTTGCTAACAAACAGCTTATATGCAGTCCGTCTTTGTACTACAAAAGCGGGCTGTGCGATGCTTGTGTGGGGTTGATCCTGGGGAGCACTGCGGGTCGCTGTTTGTTCGGGAGAGGATCCTGACTTTGACCTCCATTTTTATTCTATTGACTGTGGATATGGTCCATAATAAATATAAAGTTTCGGACAATAATGTAGCAAGAACAACAAGATTTAATAACAATAATTTGAGATTGATTATCCCAAAAACTGCCTTGACAAAGAACTCAATTATATACGAAGGGGTAAAAATGTTTAACCACCTGCCCCTGGAACTTAAAAACCTGAACAATGGTAGGCATTTTGATAAGCAGGTTAAAAGGCTGCTGTTGAGTAAGGCTTATTACTCCCTTGACGAGTTTTATAGTGACAGATTGTAGTTTTTGTTTCTGTTTTCTTTTTTGGTTCTTTGAGTGTATTTTGACAACTCTGATTACTGTTGATGTGTTATTAAATTGATTTCTCTTTTCACGTCAACATACCTACATATTTATTTGAATTAAATATCAAGAGACAGAAAAGTTGTATTTTTAGCTGCCTAACCCGAAACATTATTGAATTTGGTTCAAAATTGCGCGCTTGGAATTACGGCCCATCATTAAGTAACACCCTGTATAAAGCAGATTGTAATAGAGTTCCAACTTTTGCGCTGTAATAGCTAGTGTTTATAATCTAGCCAAACTGAAATACTTTTATTTATAATTAGTATCTGATTGGTAAGTCAACTGACTATAGTTATTTTAATATTCAACTTAACTGCGTTACATCTTTAATTAAATGACTTTTAAATTAATTTTTGTGTTTGTTTTGGTATTGTGTGTGGGCCTCATTGTTCACTTACAAGGATTTGGTATTATTATGACAAGTTAGAGCTAAAAGCATGCTGTGAGTTGTGTCCGCAATACACGTACACAGTGTTGTTTATCTGGCAACTACCCTTTGTAAAAAAAAAACACCCAGGGTATAGTTGGCACGAGCAATAGTTTTGTATTGTTACATCCAAAAAAGGGTTTAGTGCACCTTAAATATGGCAACCTTTCGAAAAATTTAGACTTCTCAAACATAAGTTCTCAGAATCATAACAGACGCGCCTTACTTCACGATGATGATCCTTACTTTACATAACGTCTTTAAACCTTACTTAGTCTCGAATTTGTAACACCCTGTATAGATACCTATTCTTTTTTTGGGGTTTCTATTACACAACCATTCTCTACTGTTTATTTGTTTTTTTTTGTTCTAAACTTTATAATTATTTAGAAAAATCTTATAGTTTTGCGATCTTTATTTCAGATAAGAGGTGGGTCTGCAATTTAAACAATAAATTCTATCCAGCCGTTGTTAGTTACTATAGGTCTTCGAGGCAGTACTATTCATCTTGTGGCAATTTCGTAAATATGTGTATAATTTGCTGAAAAGATATGGCAGTTCATACGTTGAAAGCGCGGCAATCGGCACTGCCAAAGCCAGCTTCCGCTATTTGTTAAAACTAGTTTACTTATGCATTATCTTGATATGGCCTACACACTCACATTTATATCCAGCCCTGACAATGGCTATAAATTTTAACGCCTTTTTTTTAAGTTGATCATTAGCACTGACAGTACCTAGTTATTGTATGTCAGAATAAGGTTCTACATCGTGATGTGGCTAAGACCCACACAAGTTCTATAGAAATCATAACACTCCCTCAATAGGAGTTTTTATTATACAGGGTACATGAGTTCTTAAAATGTTACAAGGCAATATGTCGAGAACGGTTTTAAATATTTTCATGAAGTTTTGGGAAGGGTAATAGGGATATAGGGGGGCATATTTAACTATCTACACTTTTGATGGCCGAAAATTTATGTTACCACCGATAAATCATAAATTAAATCAACCATCCAGTTGGGCATGAAAAAATCTAAAATTTTGGTCTCTTGCATTTTTTTGATCCATTCTCGAGAAAGTCCTGGTGAACGATAGGCGAGCATTATCAACATATCAAACTAGAAAAAACCTAGTGGGCTGTGACTGCTCTTTTGTGTCTGTTCATTAACTTTTTTGACGTTTTATGTGTACTTAATAGCGCTTGTGATAAAAAAATTTAATTTTGAGATTTATCAAAAGTGTAAGACATTTGATAAACAACTGCAGTCACAGTCCAAATTTTTTCGCGCAAGTACGATGACTGTAGCTTGGAGGGTATGCATTTTCGGACACACGTTTATAGGAAAAATGTTTTATTTTTGCCTCAAAAATTATCTTTATTATTATTCTTTCAGCAGTTACTGTCAGTCCCTCAACCGCAAGTGGTTTGTCGGGAAGGCAGTCCTTTGTCAAGTTGAATACATTACAAAAATATCAACTACAAAACCGTAACCAACTAAAAACTTAAAGGATTACATTATAACATGTATAAAATCCACATACCAATATTATTGCTACTAGTTGTTCTTTTTAAATTGTTTCCGTAACAAGACTAAAATTATATCACAAACATGAAAACATAAGATCACACTTCACATCATACAATACAACACATTGCTTCCATGAGAGCGATAATGGAGCTCAAGTCGTGCTCTGTCTCCAATCCACATACTATGACTATAGTTCATTAAACATACGGCAAAAATTGAATAGGTTATTCACTGGATTATTCTAAAAATATTTTGTCCTTTGACGATTTTTGAAAAACCACTTTGTTTCGAAGCTACAAGGTGAGACAATTTTTCGATAGTAACAATATTTTATTACAAAAAATTACACGTATAGTTTCTTAATCTACAAGAACTGTTGAGCATTACTACCTCCAGCTACGATACAAGAATCTAATTTTCCCTTGATTGACTGTCGAACTCTTTTAAAAACAACAGCAATTATCCGATTTCTTAACTAGAGTAGTAAAAAGTAATGACTTTGAATGGCCGCATAGGAAATAATCCAGGCAGTTTAAGTCCGGGGATCGAACAGGCCACAAGTGAGGTCCACCTTGACCAATCCAGCGATCTCCGTATGTTACTGTTAAAAACTCACGAGCAACCGCACTAAAATGCGCCGGTGCACCATGGTGCATAAACCACATTACATTTCTTGTTGCCAATGGTACATCCTCTAGAAACTGAGGTAGCGGTACTTACACAAAGTTACGATACACTTTGCCGGTAAGTCTTTTTGGTAGAGATACCGACCAAATTAGCCACTCACCCACAATTCTAACACAAACCTTTATCGAAAACTGATGTTCGTCATTAAAATTCCTTATTGCATTTCTTGAAAAATTAGATTTATCGGTAAAAAGAATCAGCATCAGTAGTTGACGGATTTGAATCAATGTGTGCAATAGTCATTGACAGAATGCAATCATTGGAGGAATATCAGCAGGAAGAAGTGCCTGAAATGATTTTCCAAAGAGTCTCTTTACATACATTGAAAGTACCTGGATATTTCTCTATCATAGCCAGCACAATCTCTTCTACTTCTACCGTTCTTACTATCATTGGCTTTCCTGGTCCCCTACCTCGCTTCAATATGCCTGTTGATAAATACTTTGGAAGGTACCATTACGGTGAGGAAATCGTTCAATGTACAACCGCCTAGCTTGTAATGAATTGTCATGAGCAAGTCCGTGAATGAAATGCATGTCAGTCATCTAGGCGTTCGTATAGTGATTCATGAGAGAAGACTTCACTAAGAAAAGTTTAACTATTAAAGACAGAAAATACACGTCAAATAACACATCATCAGTCTCAACAAATTCGACACATACAAAATGATCAATGACGACACGTATTTAAATGAAATTCACATTTAAACCGATTTGCTTAAAAGATAACAAGGCATTTTTAAAACAATTTATACTTCTGACAAATTTTTTAGGTATTGTTTTGAATATTACTTTAATTAATAGAGATTGAAAGATTGAATTTGAAAGAAACGATCATTGTGTAACACGTAGGGCTGGATTGGAAAAATCGAAATAAAAAATAAGTTACTGCCTTGATTCTTTTACGAAATTAACGTTTAACTATGGTTTTGAATAAACATGCCCTAGGTCTTTTATTAATTCAATTTTAAAGGTCCAGGTCTGTATTTAAAAAGTAAAAGTGATGATGGTTCCAGAAAAATAAAACGTTGTATGGCAAAACTTGTTAGGGATTCTAGAAGAGAATAAAAAGTTGCCCTAATAAAGTGTCATTTGTTTTCTTTCTTCTACAGTGAAGGCGCAAACTGAAATGGTCTATTTGACAATATTTTGATTTCTTTCGAATATCGGCAAAATTACTCAGATTCTAAGTATTTTTTTCTAAATTATTACAAATCATTAAATTACGCAACTTTGTCCGTATTTCACCGTCTTCGTATCTTTTACGGTTTACGATATCCCTTAAGTAGTGAAAAACGAATTTGTTACACGCACAGTTATTTACACAAATGTATCCATATTTCTAAATAGCAGCAACACGCAATTCTGCAACTGTTTTCAAGTTCTGGGTATAAAGACGAACTAGGCTTTTGCAAATGATAATTTTGTTAGTAACATTATTGTTAAATGAACATTGTACCGGGTGAGTCAACGATTGTGCGGAGTAGTTTCATGCCTTGAAGATAAGATTTGTCGACGCTAAGCTTTTGTGTTAAAGTTTGCTTGGATATTCTGCATATTTTGATTTGTATAGGGAGCGTTCAGAAAGCAGGGTGTCACAAAGTTACTTTTTTTTTAAATAGGACACCCAATGTTTGAATGAATTTTTGAATTCTACGTGTAATTTTATAATATTTAATTTGTTTTTGTTTTTCTTCAAAATAAATATTTTTCAAAATTGCGCTTTGTCACTTAGCGAAAACGGTCCCATGACTTTTCTTTATGTGACCAACGGTTTTCGATTAAAAAAATAAATAGAATTGATGTGCATATCGCTATACCCATATCAGAGTTTGATAAAATTGAATTTATCTCCTAAAGGAGGCCGAAATAAAAATGATCAAAATGCACATATTGAACTGCCTAAATAACTGTGCTACCAAAAAGAAAAAAGGCAGTGGCGTTCATATTTCTTGTTCTTTTTAAAAATTGTAATACCCCGTATCTCAAACATACAGCATCTGCGGATCCATGTTGATAAAAACTATTTGTCTTATTTTTGAGTAAAAAATCACCACATGAGCGATGGCACACGTTTTTTGATACACCCTGTACTCAAATAATTGTATAAAATTATTTTATGAAACACCCTCTTATTACTATTAACAAAGAGTTAAGTAGGTGCAAAAATACGTGTTTCAACGTAAACTATTTTAGCCGCCAATAAATATAGTATTTCTTCTCTTTTACCTCTATTTACAATTATTTTTGTTATGAAATTATGTACTACCTAAATTACGACTCCAAGCGATTTAAAATTTGTATCCTAAGTAAAATAACTCAATGACACATATCCACTATAAAATATTCGACATCTCATTTACAGGGCGTTTTCTTTCTAGGTCCAAAGTCAGCAAGCTTCAAATTGAAAAATGTCACTTTTATTAAATAGAGTACCCTGTATATTTTTTTGCGGTCTGATAGCTCGTCACTCTTCAACTTTTGTAAATAATGTCCTATCCTAATCTCTTATAGTTTTTGTGATATCTTGATTTTTCGGGATTTTAAAATAAATAATGGGGACTTCCTCTCGCCGATACTAATAAAAACCTATAGGTTAGAAACATAGATTTTTTTACATTTACACCAAACCGCAATGAACACACTATTTTTGTAGCGGTACCCCCACAAAAAAATAGAACATCAGATATAGATGTCCTTCTTGTTCTATACCAAAGACATGTTGAATACACATGCCAATTGCCATATTTTCTCGAATATTGAATAACATGCCTGGTGTTATTGTTTGACATATATCCCGAATCATATTCTTTGTATTAGGCCTTGGGTGTTGTCACATTTGCCACTAATACCCTATCTTTGATGTAGCGCAACAGGAAAAAATCTAACGGGGTAAGATCAAAAGACCTTGGTGGCCATGGGACAAAACCTCCGCGGCCAATCCATCTTTGGAGATATTGGTGATCCAAATATTCTCTCGCTTCACGATTAAAGTTGGGGTTTACTAAAGTCTACTTCCGCTAATAGTCTTGGCAACTCTTGTTGTAAGGAAAATAAATATGTAGGTTAATTTAAATAGTCATTAAAAAAATATTGCCTTACAATTCTGTTCTAAAGTATGCAGCACCACACATTAACCATCCAATGGTTTTGGTATTGAACTTCACGGATTAAGTATGTGTGCGTATTGTGTCTATTGACAGAGCCATTACTTGTAAATAAATGTAGCCCAATCTTAATACAACATAAATTTTTAGAATTTTGGTTTACTACAATTTGGGCAAGTAAGTTATGCGCCTTTGATAATCTTCATCGTGAAGTTCCTGATGTAACTCAACATGGTGGTTCTATTTGCCGCTGACTGTGATGTATCACACAGTGAGGCTAATTTACGGCTACTATCTTGGGAATTCTTTTGATCTTTTAACAGTATTTCTAGTTCTTTCACGCCACTTGTAGCTATTCTACTGACAACTTCACGTTTTATTAAATTTGGGTATTCGCCGTTCAGGATATTTCGGCAAAAAGACAATTTTAATCTGCCTCACCCAAAACAAAAATCATATCCATTAATTCATTTTCTGAAAAATTCACTTTAGTTATACCGGGACAATAAAATTTACAGTTTAAACGCTTAACTTTAAAACCCACGCGATTCCTATCTAAAGTCATGCACCAACATTATTTTCATGTATTTTTCATGGCCACTAAGATCCATTGACAAAAATGCTAAAATGAAAAAAAGAGATGTCAAATATTTTATAGTGGATATGTTTTTTTGACTTAGTTTACTCAGGATACCAATTATAAATTGCTTTGAATCAAAATGTATCTAGTAAGTAAAACCTCTGTTTGTGACCGCCTTTATAAAGTGACAACCTGCTTTAAACGACCGGTTATGAATTCCACATATTTAAAAATGGAAATCCCATTATCTTATACTTCTCTTTACCGACCCATCTGTTAAACGACCGCGGGCACTCATCATCGTAAATATTAATGCTAGAAACACCCTCCATTGGGGGCAGTAAAGCCCGACCTGACAACTCTTAAGAAATATAGGTATATACAATAATTACTTTATTGCAGGCGGATCAATTCAATTTGCTTTAAGGGCTGATAAATCGGATGTTAACATTAGCTTTGTTTTGAATAGTTTTTATGTGTTTTGGGACTAACATGAATATTTGAAGATTGCGGGAAAAAGGAAATGTCTTTCTTTAATCGAAGAAGTTGAAATAATCTTGGAGAGTGAAGGAAATAGTTTAATTACCAGGAAATTGACTGAAAAATTTAAAGTGGATAAGACCCAAGTGACTATGTTGTTTCAGAATAAAGCAGAAGTTAGAAATTTGTTTGAAGAAGGTGGCAAGGGTGAACAAAAAAGAAAATTTCCCAAAACCGAAGGACTGGCAGTGGACCAAGTTGTTTCTAACTGGTATAAGGCCCGAAGCAAGCACTTATCAATATCCGGGCAAGCAAAAGCAGTCGATCTGCTCAATGTCTAGATCTGTTTATGCTTATAATCTAATAGGTATGTTTTTTTTGTATTGTAATATAACCTAGCGTAATTATAATTTGAATCGCTTTATTTTTTCACATAAAATAATATGAAAGTAAATATCCTTAAACGTTTAATGCTCGATTCGAGAAGGCTTTTAAATTCCCAGATGGATATTTACGTTGATAGTAGTAGCACGGATATCTGAGTTTCAAGAACCAAATGCTCGTAAATAGCTGCAGTGATGTGTTTAAACTTAAATATTTAAAACTATAATCTTTACTATATTTACTACTAGCAATGCGTTTTAAGTCATACCGACCGTCGACTACTCAGTATGTTTTTATTATATGTAGTTGTAGTGGAAAGGAGAGTAAGATGACGACAGTAAGCATATTCTTTTATTTCTTCCTGGTATTTCGTTCTAACACCTTGTCTCTTATGTTGGAGTATTCAAGATTATTTTAGTTGAACAATATTCTTTTTATCTTGATATGTGTCATATGAATTTTTTTGTTTTTAAGTTTACTACTTTATGTAAAATTCGTTATCTTACCCCCACATATGGGTAAGATGACGAGAGCATGTGGGTAAGATGACGACGGTTAACGAGTACAAGGAACACGGTAATTATAAAGACCATATGTTACCTAATTCTCACAAATGTCGCAAACATATTATGCTTTGCGTTTTGTTTCTGCTGATGTCAGTCCAAACCATGCTGTATAAACCCACTTAGATATTTAACCGAATCATTACAAATGAAACACATTACTTCTTGTTCTTCCACATGACAGTTATCATCATTATCTTCTATATAATTTACTGACATGAATGAGTCAGAGGATTCTTCATCATCATCAAACATCACTTTTCTGGCGTGTTTCGGTTTTTGCCTTTTTTGATCTGTTTCTTGTTTTTCTGCATTTCATATTTCTTCTTTTATTCCTCTTCCCTTTTCCGTTTTTTTTTTCTTTTTTGTTTCGTCCTTGGTTCTGCATTAGACGGTCCTGCTACTGCAGGGACCATATTTGCTGAAAGAGCATTAGTATCACCTGGTAGTTCCGGTACATCATATTCTAATTTTCCGTCCACATTCCTGGAAGGTTCAGGTTAGTTCACATTCCTGGAAGGTTCGAATTGCTCGTCTGTGATCATTGCGGGTTCGAAGTCAGATTCATTAAATATTAAGGAATTAAGTGAAACTATTCCAGTTGCTTTAACAGATTGTATGTATTTTTTTATTTTATCGTAAGTCACATGCTATGAGTGGTTGCCTATAAAAAAATAATGGGGTTCTCCTTAGAAGATCTTACATTTTTTATGGAACGTTTTAACCATTCCCCAAATGTCTCTACATTCATCCATCCTTATCCAGACTCATGACTATATACCGCCGAGGATCCCAGTGGTGCACCATTCAAGAAATGCTACTGCATTCGTATTCATCTTTATTCCCTGAAAATGTACCATAAATCATTGCTTCAAGTGAATTACAAGTAGGTCGGGTAACATGACGAATTCATCATTTGGTCCGCTAAGCGAGTTCGTCATCTTAGCCGACCACGCCATTTTAATTTACTCTTATATTAATCAACAAAGTTATATGATTTCAAGAAAATTTTATTAGCTGTCTATAAACAAAAACATAACATTAAAGAAAATACTTACAGTGGAAAAATACGAGTAATCATCAATCAATGCTATAAAGCTTAGTTCGTCTTTCACTAATCTAATATAACTACATGCATTAAACACAAATGGTGAAATATCGTCTCCAAAGCAAGTCTGATTTTCATGCTAATAATTATATAGGCAACATAATAACATTCATCAGAATTTACGAATTCGTCATCTTATCCACGTTTCCCCTATTCATGTTTCAAAGATATCTAAGAATTAAGAATTATTAATTACACTCATTAAGTGATTTATTTAGATTAGCATTCCCATTTGAGACGTCTTTTTGTGCGTTAAGCGATAGTTGGACATCTATAAATTTATGGGGATTCTTACATGTTTTTTTTGTATGAAATCCCGCCATTTACCCAGTAATTTCCGCGTTTAAATTGCCTTTTATCAAATAAACCCGTTAGATATCGACAGTCTTTTGAATTTCAAATTGGAAGGTAATTATTTGCAATCAGTTCATTGTTGAACGTTTGACTTTATTTCAGGCCAGATGCAGATTATTCGATAAAAATGTATTTACGCTTGATAATTTTTTGAGTACCTAGTTCTGTCACTGATAGCGATTTGATAAATCTAAGTACGTCAGATTCGCCCATTAGTGATGACGAAGTTGCATCCAAGCCACCATATGTGCTTGCCAGGAATCCAGCAACAATATGGTGTCTCCAGGAAAAAGAGAAGACGTCAAAAAAGAAAGTCAAGAATATCGTAAAAAATTCATTGTTAGTTTACATATCATAATAATAATAATAGTAATTTACGCAACAAGTCCGGAAAAACGGTATTCGATCAAGTTGCGTTCACTCTTTTTTCGGCAACCATGTGAAATAACAAATAGATAAATCACGTTTCTTTATAATATTTATTTCTAGAATAAAATTAGGAACATTCTAACTCTTGTTTATATTAATATTTATATTGAAATTCGGAAAATTTCTTATATTAAATTTCAATTTTTTTGAAACGCTTGGTTGTTGTTATTTGATAATTTTTTATTGGTCTTGACAATTTTAATTTTGTTTGTAAGTCAGTTGTCTATACAGGGTGTTATTTAAGTAAGTAGCCAAACTTTAAGGGACGAATGTTTAAGTGATTCTAAGACGAAAAGTTTATACACTGTGCTCAAAAAGTCCCGGACCGGTCAATTATTTAGAAAATGGCGCACAATATAAAAAAACTTCCGATATAAAAGTTGTAGGCCCTAAGAAAATCTATAAAACTAGGATACCTGTAATTATACAGGGTGCCTCAAACAGTTATGGTAAACAAAACTTTCAGTTTTTAAAATGGAAGGCCCTATATCTTATAATACTTTTGGATTCTACATAAAATATCACTTATTTTTTTAATAAGCACACTATAAGTCTAAACTTAATAGTTTCTGAGATATCGACTTTCGAAAAATTAAATTTTTGAACTTTGACAGCTTCTAGCTTTCTAACGGTATATCTTAGAGCAAAACGGCTTACACGTCCCTATCTTACTTTTTTATTATCTTCTCAGAAGTGTAAACTTCCGGTTAAACCGGATGTAACTTGAGAACCGGAAATATAGTACTTCCGGTTTAACTCAAAATTGATATTTTTAGGAAGGTAATAAAAAAGTAAGATAGGGGCATGTAAGCCGTTTTGCTCTAATATATACCGTTAGAGAGCTAGAAGCTGTCAAAGTTCAAAAATGTAATTTTTCGAAAGTCGATATCTCAGAAACTATTAAGTTATATTATAGTGTGAAAGCTGGCCATTTGGTTTAAACTAGTGCCAAAAACGTACATACACACACACACATTATAGTGTGCTTATTAAAAAATAATTGATATTTTATGTAGAATCCAAAAGTATTATAAGATATAGGGCATTCCATTTAAAAAATGAAAGTTTTGTTTACCATGACTGTTTGAGGCACCCTGTATAATCACAGGTGTCCTAGTTTTGTGGATTTTTTTAAGGCCTACAACTTTTATACCGAAAGTTTTTTTATATTGTGCGCCATTTTCTATATAATTGACCGGTCCGGAACTTTTTGAACACAGTGTATCAGCATAGGTACGGTAATGCTTCGTTTTCAAGATACAGGGTGTCAAACTTAAAAAAAAAATCGCTTTTTCGTAAATATCTTAATAATCCTTTAGTAGATTTTATTGAAATTTGGTAGTATTATTTTAGGTAGTAAGGGGCTAATTTAGCCCTAACTAGATTAAAATTCTTAAGCCAGGTGGCGTCGAATCTTCCATGGAAAAACTTTTGCCTTGCGTTTTGGGTAAGTAGGCCTGGAAATGCAAAAATTAAACAAAACACCTGTATAGTTGTCACTAAGGCTTATTTATCTGACGCCATTCTTTGTCGTTGTTGTGGTATTGCAATTAAGCTTAAAACAATGAGAATTCCCAATGAAATATATTTAATATGCTAGCCGTTTATTTTGAATGCTACCAGAACTCAATAATAGCATCAAGAATATACGCGATGAGGTATCCTGGACTTAGACGATATTTATAATAACAGAACCTTTACAAGGTTAGCCAAACGGCTACAAGTTTTTTCCCAGAATATTCTTGTATATCTTGGGATAGGATTAAGATATCGACTTGCGGTTGTCACTAAATTCCTTATTTTTTTATCCTCTTTCCATCTAAATGTGAACCTCATTATATTTGAAATTTCCTAGAAAAATGGGAGAATTGCCGACTTCTTGAAATAGCGCCCCCTAGGGGCGACAAAATCATTTAATTTTGTTATTTTTACTACGAATTTTATTAAACAGGAAAAGCTCTTTTATATGATGCCAAAATCATTGAAATCGGTTAAAAAATAAAAAAGTTGTATGACATTATTTGTTAATAGCATGTTTGAACTAATTTTTTCACAATCTCATCAAGATTTCAAATATTGTGTTTTTAGGATACCATTAGTATGTCTTCCTGGAGATAAGCACAGAATTATGTTTTCGAGAGATTATTTCCAGCAATTTTTTATGGCCTATTTTGTACAAAAAATGTTTACCTGAAAGCTCTGGGACTAATAGTTCCTGAGATATAGCCGGCGTCCTTTCTTATTTGGACACCCGGTACATGTTCCACAGGGTAGCAGGTTTAACAATTTATGAATTTTATGCCAAATAAGCCAAAGCTACGTCCTCTGTAATAGTTTTGCATTTCTTAATATCTATCCATTTCGTGAACAAATTATAAACAGTTTATACCTAAACTGTGATTTTTTTAGATAATGATTGGAGCATTGGAAATTTCATCAGGCTCATTTTCAAACTCGCGTTACTGCTGCTTTCCAATACTTATTGCAATAATCTCGACCAAAAACCATGCAAACTTTTAAAAAGCAAAATGTCAACTATCTTAATGGCAAATTGGTAAGTCGATATTTCGTTGCTATGGTAATGATCAACTGCATTATTCTAAAGCATACCTACCTAGATTGTCATACTATTATTTGGTTATTAAGTACAATAACAACAACGGTGTTCTTACCGGCCTAGTCAAATTGAATTTAAATAAAAATAAATTACATTTTTACAACAGCCCTCTACCTACGGTATTAAGGTAAAAATGTGTACTTTTTGTATCATTTTCTATTAATTTTGTTACCTAACTTGTTTTTAACAACCCTTAGGTGAATACGCTAGTGATAAGTAGGTACACATTTTATTGTTCAAATAAAATCAATTCTTTTCAGTGTAACACAGTACTTACTATTATAGTTTTGACGTAGTAAAGACTAACAAACTACATGTTTATACTACGTTAACAATTTTAGACAGAAGACATTCCCTCCTTCCCTTTTATACAAGTAATATTCATCTGGCCATCTCTACCCTAATTTGAAACTATGAAAAAAGTAGTCCAGAACTGCTATAACCTTCATATAACAACGGTTACACATTATGTATTCTTAAAATTCTTAGTAAGTTCTCTTATTGATAAAAGTGATTGGTTAAGGATTGTCTTTAATCGTTTAAGAGTATCTATCCGATGCTAATAAATGGATATCTACATTGGTTTATGAATTGGGTTTTACGTCAGGGCATTCCTTTGACATCTTTTGGTTCTTCGACTACTTTTTAGTTATTTTCGCATAAAAACTATTGCTTATCGGCTCTGCCTTTGTTGAGTATGCCGCTCCGCGTATGTTTTAATTGAAATTATTGGTTTGCATATTCTTGGCGCCTTTTTCCGTTATCTAGGAAGGTGATAGTGCCTCTACTATTAGTGCATCTCTACTATAGACTGACGGGGCGCCAGTCTTTTGGTAGTTCGTAGGCCGCATTTTGTCTCGTTTTCGTATGTCAGTCATTAATATGTGGGTTTGTCGAAACGTCCGTAATAGTTGGTGATAAATATCCAAATAATGGAGAAGGTATGTTCATTTCATCATTTTTTTAAATTCTTCCGTCAAGTTGAAAAAGAATACTGGCCACTATTTGGTATTAACCAGAGCCACAACATAACAAAAAAAAGTTGAAAAAGTGTTTTGCAGTTATATACCGGGTGACATGCTTAAAGTGATTTTTTTTTTAATTAAATTAACCTAATACTATTTTGAATAGTCACAGTAGTCCAACAATATGTTTCTACACTTGTTGCCTGATGGACCACACACATAACATAACTCTTCTAATAAGCAGTTCACATAACCATAACATTAAACAGAACCTGACTTGAAAACTAACACTTAGGCTACTTTTTTAATCTAATTGGCTTAAATTACATGTGTCCCGAGATTAATAATTATCTTGTATGGGCAGTCTCAGTAAATTTATTAGTAGAATTTTAGTATGTTAATGAAATATTATCAAAAGAACGGATGTGCGTTTCGAGCATATCAAATTTCCTTCAAGGGTGTCTAGAATGTTTTTTTTCTTAAATTTAAAAATAGCAACCGGAATTAAAAGCTTTAGTATTGTTTGGCTATAAGAATTCTGATGTGGATTAGATGTTAATAAAATCCGGTTGTTTCAAAATTTCTTATGTTTTTCAAAAATTATGAATTTTGTCACACTAACCGAGATGTCGAGTTATAATGTCTAGCTGTATTTCAGCAAAGTTTGTTTGTTGTTATCAAATTGAGTTTGCGGTTAAGGAAAGGTCAGAACAGAAAAACAACAAAATAAAGTTTAATACAAGCCGAGCTGCTTTTACTTCTTTACTTGCAGCGCATTTATTATGACTAACTTAAGACTTAAGGGAGAGTTGGGGAATGGTGCGCACTTAAGCGGAAACTGTTTTTGTGTTGAAACTATGATAGTTTACCTAATTTTAAGGACGCTTTAGGACACGCTTTTTATTCTATTTTACATATGTAAAATAATATTTGAAGAAAAAAAAATTGCTTTTGAGCTGGGTTAAGTAATGGTGCGCAGTAAAACTGGAATTAAAAAATAGTGATAAAAGTTATAAAAAAATATTTATTGCCTAATCAACAAAAGTTATTGTAAGCAGAAGTCACATTTATAATCTGCTGGTGTGTCTACTGCTGTACATTCCGCATGGTTCCATGAAGAACACAAAACACAGCGGTACCATAATTCTCCATTCTTGCCAATTTCTCCACATATACAGCATATCTCATTAGATGCGGAAGGCGTTTTCAGAGAAGGTGATATGAAGTTTAAATCAACATCGTCTAACTCATCATCATCACATATGTCGGACAAATCCTCCTCCAATGATTCGTCAGATGTTGCAGGTGTTGCCGCTCTCTTCAGTTTCTGTTTGCCTTTAACCTTCTTTGTGTCTGATGTTTCAGCATCAAAACATTTACGTACAGTTTTCTTATTTGTTTTTTCTTTTTCCTTCCTCTTTAGATTTTCTTCCCTTATTCTTCTTTTTTCTTCAGCTGCTTCTAATTCTTCCCTGATAGGTGTGCTGGTAAGGATTTTCGAGCATTGTTTCGCACGACATTTTCTTTTGGCTTCTTTTTTAACTTTTTTTTGATATAGGAGCCATGGAAAGAAAAGAGTTACTTGGCTGAGGATCCTCTTTGGATGTACTTGGTTGAGGATCTTGATCATCTATTAAATAATTTGATTTAGGATTAACCAGTGCAACGTTACTTTTTGGTCTGAATAAAGTAGGATCGTCTTGGTCAGCACTACCTTCTATTATAAAATTTGCTACTTGATTAGAAGGAGCAAAATCATTATCGTTAAACTTGTCCGGATCTAATGGATATATTCCTGAAGTACGAAACCCTGAAACGGCCTTTCCTATTGTGGCGATTTTCATAAATGCCTTATTTACTAATTCAGTGATGTCATATTCTGTTATTTTTTCATGCCCAGTAGTGGACAGATAAAGCTCATACTCTCTGTAAAGAGCGCCTTTAAGTGGACCAAAAAATGTTAAATCTAATGGTTGAAGATGATCTGATGTGTGGGGTGGTAGAGACACCATATGAATGCTATTTTCGTTACAGAAATTAAACGCCGAAATGGAAATATGGCTTGCGTGGTTGTCTAACACCATTAGGATGGGGTCCGATGTAGTGGGTTTTGCATGCTTTGCGAAATGCGACAACCACTCAACAAATAACTCAGAATTAATCCAACCATTTTTGGAACATTTATAGAAAGCACCTATAGGTCCATTTTTCTGAATAGTTGCTGGCATTCTTTGCCTGGGATAAATAAACATGGGGGGGATATAATTCCCTGCCGCACTCATACAAAAAACACCAGTTATAGTTCTTCCTCTTTCAGCGGAGATGGCGGATCCAACTTTTTTTGCTCCCTTGGCTCCATAAACCTTTGGACATTTAGCTTGCACGGTTGTAATGTCTGTCTCGTCCATGTTATATATCCTGTTGGGCTCAAATTTATATTTCTGCAAAAGAATTTGAAGATTAGAATAAAATATTTTTACAGCGTCTTTATTAAAGGATGCAATCCGATTTAAACTAGTATCCGCAGGCTGTCTAAGTGTTATCTCAGGAACTCTTTTTAAAAACCCATAAAGCCATGCCTTTCCTGCCAATCCTTTTTCTCGATTAAATTTATTAGAAATATTATTTTCTTCTGCATACCTAAATGCAAGTCTTCTTAGTCCATTAGGTGTAAGGCCAAAAAACAATTTTGAAAGTATTAAACATATTCTTTTAATTCGGTCTCAGTGTCTTGTCAGAATACAGTCATACGGCCTAGGCGAGGTTGCTTCATATCATTTTCTAAAAGCTTTTTTCTTAGTGTTGACTCTGGTATGTTAAAAGTTCTTCCTACTTCCCTAATCTTCCTACCATCATTTTTATCGTATCTAGAGCGTCTATTATATTTTGGGCGGTGTACGATAGGATTGTAGTTTTTCGACTGTAATCTCTAGGCATCTGGAAAAAATAGAGAATATGTAGACTAGGAATATCCTTAGTATTTAAATACATGAGGGGTAATCGTGCGCTTTTGTGCGCACGACACCCCCGTTGTGTGTGGTTTTTTAAAATTCATTGCACGGCAAAAAAACACTTACTTAATTATCATTAAAATATTCTAAAACGTTCACCAAATTCTACATTTTAAGAAAATAGCTTATTTGTAACGATTGGATAAAAATTGTGGACTTACCGCCTTATTTTCTGGAGCTGACAATTTATAAAAATCTGTCAACAAACAGCCAACCGGACCTAACAAAGTTCACGTGTAAACTAGCAGTTGCAAATGGTTGCGCCAACAATTTAGGCGCCGCGTGGCAGTGTGTAGTACTGGTTGCGTTCTCCGAAAACGCCGCGAAATATGAAATATCTTACTGCGCACGCTTACCCACTGCGCACCATTCCCCAACTCTCCCTTAAGTATATTTTTCAGGTCTAGATTCTGTCTTTATGTTTAATCAGCAGTTTTGCTTAACACACATTTCGATAGTGGAAATATAATATTATACCTCTGTTTTTATTCTTTTTGTAACTACAGGATGTACCCTAATAGCGGTCTCCGAATACTCCGGTTCTCTTTTGAATATAATCTAGCAGTCTCAGAGCATATTTGTGAGTATAAACCCAGATATATGGGCAGCGATAGTCAAACTTTCACTTTTTCCGCAACGTGAGAATGCTAAGGCATATTATATACGTAGATACTACAAGCCAAATTAATGTCTATTAAATTAGTTAATGATATACAATGTCCTGTAGTGTCTACAGTGTCTATTTAAAATAAGGAAGAAATTCATTAATTAAAAATCCAAAAATATTTCACAAAAATTCTCGGACGCAGTGTGTATATAAAGTCTGTAAAGGGCTTAATAACCTCATAATTTATTGGCCGATTAAAATCAAGTTTAGTACAGTTGTCTATGAGGATCTTGCGCACCGAATGACAATATTGGCGTTATTGCCAGCTGTTAAGTTTGACTGAAAATCAAACGAATTTTAAGTTTTATATGTAACACCCTGTATATTTTATAATTTATATATTCTACGTTACATTTTTTACACTTTTCGTATAACATACTTTGTTCCTAATATCAGTAGTTTTCGAAATAACGACGTGTTTTGAAAATTGTCAACAAATTGTGGTTTAGTAATAAATAAAACACCAGTTCATTTTTAATGTAAAGTAATAAAATATATCATTTTTACGCGCTAATATGTCTTTAACTGAATTTCCCGAAAAATGCGATTAGAGGATATGGCAATAGGGTCAGGCCCGACGAGGAGGTTAAATATGTATTTAATGACGCATTTTCAAACCGAAATCCAATTTCAAAAGTCACTGTTCTAAAAACTGTCCGACGGCGACGGTTCGAAGAAACTGTAAAGTGTCGAGATGGACGACGATAAGTACGACCAGAAATAGTAGATGAAGAGAAAAGTTTGAGAATTTTACTAAATTTTGTTGAAACCCCTGGTTCCTCATCAAGAAAAATCTCTCAAGTAAATGACGTCTGCTTGAAATCCATTCATAATGTTTTAATAAACAATAAATATCACTCTTCCAAAATACACGTAGTTCCAGAGTTATCAGAAGAAGATTATGAACGAAGAACGGAATTTTGTGACGTTATGATATCCAGGGGGGGACAGAAATATCCAGCTTTTAACTTTATAGTATTTTTGAATGAAGCAGGAGGCATCAGATCATCTTAAACCCAATCCGTAATGGCATTTTAATTTCAAACCTTCCAAGAGATACCACTTCAAGCGTTCAACGAATTCGCGTCAGATGATTCTCATCCAAGGAGAATTATTTTATTACCACAATATATAGTAAGGCTTGCAAATTACTCCTGAATGGTAAGAAAATGTTTCGGCCATCAACAATTATTGTTAAAGACAATGCTCCTGTAAATAATAAGAAAATGTTTGACGTGAAAAGTCTTCTTCATTTGCATCTTGGATCCGAGAACCAAACGAATCCTTCCTTAAATTTTGCATAGATTTTATCGTCTTACGGATGATACAGAACTTCCAGAACCGGTGGAAGATATATGTGATCCGACAGAAGAAGCTCCAGAATTATATGTGTAAAATTTGTTTCATATTCTAGCATAATGGCCTTATGAAATAAAATATATACTCTTCTTTTAAAAAAATGGTTTTATCATAAAAGAAAACAAAACGAAAAATCCATATTAAAGAATATAGTGGTAAAGTCGTACATTTGAATTGATAATGTATTCACCTTTCCAAACATTATTCAAATAATTTGCAAGCAAAAAAGACTAATCTGGGGCTGCAACATTGTTCTGGCTTCTTTCAAAATTAACGTAAGTGAATTTTATCCGTTTTGCTTTTATGCCCCTCAAATTATGTTAAATGGTAAAGTTCGCGTAGTAGAGCATTTTTTGAAACCAATTGATTGGACATTCTGATGTATAACACAGATCTGCTTTTTAATTGAGTAATTTGTACGTGCGTTCTTTTTAGAACTGGTTCGGTCAGCTTTATTTAAAAAATTTCTCTTTCATACAGTTGACACGAATTTTTGTTCTTTGTAGTTTTATTTGATATGTCGAACAATTTATGTTTCTAGCGGAGTGTGCTGTATCGCTATACTTCATCTGGTGGCAATTTGGACGGCAAAGTGTGGTCTTTTCACAGTCTTTGGACGCATGTTCTTCCCCCAATTTATAACAGCGATAAGTATTTTTGCAATATTTTGCAGAATGTCCAAACCCACAACATTTAAAGCATATTGTTAATGGTATATACTCTTTAATATACACCGTAAGTAGGTCTAAAACAATCCTTTCCCTTTTCAAAAACCAACAGCTGGTGGTGCATGAAAGGTCCAATTCTCTTTGTTAGTGTTTCTACAGGATCTTTTGGTAATAACATTGATGTTTTGTATTTCAGTTGGAAATGTTGTCTTTATTTCATGATTTTGTCTTACTAGCTCATCTATGATTTCTTATTTTTGGTACCCTATTTCAATTCCTCTAATCATGAACATAGTATCTGTGTTTCCTATATCTTTCGTTCGCATCTTCTAAGGCTTGTGCTAGCTTATTTTGTTATTCTTTATCATGACTCTGAATGATCACACACCCACTCTGTGAAGGAATCATATTTTTAAAGTCGCCATTAGTGTTCCACTGATATTTTCCTTTATTTTTTTATTTTTTTATTTATTTATTGTTTTTATTTTTTTGCCAATGGTAATTTTCGGATCCGTAGTATTTTGAATTTTTACCAGGGTTTCTATTTTTCTTGCTGCAGTACGTGGTGTCATCCATGGGACTGTCATATGAGTCAATAGCTGGTATCAACGCCAATATCGTCATTCAGTGCGTAAGATCCTCTTAGACAACTGTACCAAATTTGGTTTAAATCTGCCAATAAATTGCATCTCGCATATGTATATATATACACATTATGTGTTGAAAACACTGTAAGGTCCCTTTCCTTTTCGTCAGACTCTATAGCGTTGCCGAGGAGCCGTAATACGGCGAAACGCGTCCAAGGATTGGGTCTGACGGAAAGAAAAGGGACAAACATCTGTCTTTCCTTATATACTTCTATATTTTAGTTTAGATCTCTAATCTCCAGGAAGAGCTAATTTCAAAAACATAGCACCCTAAGGGCACAATGCTGATAGGGCCGATCCACACCTATGCACGATCACTCTGCATTTGGACCCTGCGTTAAAAATGCATGCAATTTGAGATTCACATTTATGCATGTTAGTGTGAGTGAAAGTTGCAAAGTTTTTAACCCTTCAAATAGAACAAATTCTAATTTTTTGTACACCCATGCAGTTTTGTCAAAATTCCCTGAAAATTTCTGTTGGTAGAAATGATTTATGAATATACCCTCTCATTTGACAAAAAAAAAATAAACAAGAAATCCGTTAGTTTTCAGTTTTAACCATGTTATTCTGCTGGTTTGTGGGAGCCAGGGTGAACCCACGCTAGCTCTTAATATAATTGAAATCAATAGTAGCTTTTCTGCATCCATATTTTTCAAAAGGTTAGGTCGAGCTGATGTGTTGCAAGGGGGCGAAGACTTTGCTGGAGAGGATAGACGTCTCTGGCTATATATCAACAGAGTAAAAAGAGCTGCGGATGCAACAGTGGTGACCGCTTTCATAAAGAATAAGCCTGGATTCGAATCAGAAAACATCATGGTTAGGGAAATCCCCTCGCACCAAAACCAACTAAAGAGATTCGTAATAATAGGTCCAATGAGCAAGAAGGAAGAGATGTACGAGCCAACTTTTTGGC
Source organism: Polydrusus tereticollis (assembly GCA_963920685.1). Classification (NCBI taxonomy): domain Eukaryota; kingdom Metazoa; phylum Arthropoda; class Insecta; order Coleoptera; family Curculionidae; genus Polydrusus; species Polydrusus tereticollis. The sequence continues at coordinate 64,004,293 of OY987329.1, forward strand.
CACGCAACATAGGTATCAAGCGCTTTAATTTCGAAAGACATAAAGAATTTCTTGCATCTGCAAATTTTCAAACTTAAATGCAATAAACAGTGTCGCCATAAACAGGGAAGTAACTGATACGGAACAGGTACATAACAACAAAACCACTGGTGAATTTTGCAATGGTGATTCTCAAAAAACCTTAATCAACCGCGGACTATTAAATTTTAATATACTATCATTAAATACACAATGTCTGAGAAACAAGCTCATACAAATTGAAGGTAACCAATTCAATCATAAGATTCTTTGTTTTAGTGAGCATTGGATGACTGAGAATGAAATAAATCAAATCAAAATCTCTAATTATTCAATAAAATCATATTTTGCACGCACATACCATCGTCATGGAGGTGTGGCAATAGCTGTTATTGAATCTTTTGCGGATAAATTTTTCTGCAGAAATGATCTAACTAATCTCTCATCGGAGATGGATTGTGAAATATGTGCAATACAATCAGATTTTCTAAAAGTTTTGGTAATAAATGTTTACAGGCCCCCTTTTAGGTAATTATAATGTGTTTCTAGATCAATTAAAGTTAATGTTGGATAAGGAGACCCGACTCAATTATGCACTATTCATAATTGGAGACTTTAACATAAATTTTTTAAACGAAAACACCCAACTGCTAAGTTTTAGGGATCTCATTCACTAATATGGTTTAAATATTTTAATAAAAGAAAATACACGAGGCAATGCATGCATAGATAAGTTATAACTAATGTCCATGAGAGTGAGGGTCATGTTACGGATGTGGGATTCTCTGACCACATGGCAATTGTCGTCAATTTCAATTTGTCACCACCACAAAAAAAATTAATAGTAAATACTAAATATAGGCCAATAACAATGAAGGGACTTTCCCAATTTAGGCATTTAGTTAGTAACATCTGCTGGGATTTTATATCAAATAATAACATAGACACAGAAATGAAGTTTAAAATGTTTCTATCCTTTTTAAAGAACTGTGCTGACTTGGCATTTCCAGAAAAAACATTTGTGCATAAAAAAGATAAACCCCTAGTTTCTTGGTTTAATGATCAGCTCAAAGCTAAACGGGACCTTCTACATTTCTACAGAGAATTAGCACATCTTTATAATTCAGATTACACCAAATCTTTGTTAAAAAAGCACACAAAGCATTATCGTTCAGAATTAATAAAGGCAAAAAAACAAGCAAATGAAAATTATTTAGATGATCATAATTACAGTCCTAAAGCTGTCTGGGACATAGTAAAAAGTTGTATACATCTGGGAAATCGAAAGTCAGCCACAGACTCCAACTTGGAACCAAATTTAATAAACCAGTTTTTTGTAGACATTCCCTGTAAACTAGTTGAAAACCTTCCTGAGTATGATACTTCATCGAAAGATTTCATGGAGATTTATATTAAGTCAAATTTACCTAAAGTAAACAATTTAAACTTCTCAATATCAAATGTTACATATAATGAGATCAGAGATTTAATCAAAGGCCTTAAAAACAAAAACAGTCGTGACTATTTTGGCCTAAATAGTAAAATTATAAAAAGTGTTATAAATGATATAGTCTATCCCCTTACCAAACTTATTAATTTGTGTATTACAGAGTCAATTTATCCATCAGTGTTAAAAATAGCCAGGGTAGTACCGATTCACAAGAAAGGACCACGTGAGCAATTTAATAATTATAGGCCAATCTCCATAGTGCCAATATTTTCAAAGGTGTTTGAAAAAGCTTTAAAAAATAGAATCACTTCTTTTTTTGAAACTAACCTTCTGTTAAATTCTAATCAATTTGGATTTAGAAACGCACACTCGACAACAATGGCCATAAATAAATTGGTCGAACTGGTGAATGCAGGATATGATCTGGGGGAGTATGTGGGTGCCTTGTTT